>OY979677.1:10000000-20000000 GCA_963855955.1 Luperina nickerlii | reverse complement strand
TTTTAATCAGTTTCAAAAGGAACCATGTAACTGGAACTTATTTAGAACAGTTTTTAGTCAGAAACTACACCCCAGTGTCAATTTTTATTACATACAACAAGAGACTCATTGTAAAAGCAAACTTGTATATAAATAAACTAGTGACTTAGCGACCCACCCCTGCTTCGCACGGTTTTTAGGACTTGACTAAACATCCGAGACTTCTTTATTATATGTAAATTTAATTTGAATGTATTATACACATAAACCTTGCGGAATAAATTCTCTAAATTATGGTGAAAATCTCATCAAAATGCGTTGCGTAGTTTAGAACAACAACGCGGTCACACAGACAGACACGAAAAGCGACTTTTATTTATATTATGTATAGATTAATACTGTAGTGACTATATTTTTAGCAGACAACTACATTTACATAAAAATCACGATTAATAAAAATAAAAAAATGTTTAAAACTCACCTGCTTAATTTTCTGCAGTTTCTTAGCGGTGCTTTGCGTGAAGGGAAAAGTGCCAGTGCTCTGTGCGACCTCCACACTATGGGAATCATCTGCCTTCGCAACAAAGTACCGCACATTCCCCTCTCCAGTATCCCCGTATTTCTCTATATTTGCCAACAAAGTCTTCCCATTCGGTGACATAGGACTCTTCGGACCACTATACGATTGTGGGGAAAATGGTTGGGGAACATCATTTCTCCACCCCCCAGGCCTCCCCTGACCGTTCCTGTACCCGCCGCCATACGCGTTATTATAAAAGTTTCCTCCCGGAAATCCGCCATCATTTGGATTTTGGTTATATTGAGGGTAATATTGTTTATTATCGTGACCGTATTGCTCATTGTTTTCTAAACGTGATCGCCAGTTGGGAGAGTCTACAGTTAGCGGTTTCGGTCTCTGTCCGATACCGCTCGGCTGGTTGAGACCAACGTTTTTCTCTTCAGAGCCCATTAGGTGGACCACTGTGCTAAGTATCTGTTCGTCTAGAGGCGTCATCGGTTTCGCAGGGTTTGACATACGACGGATAACTAAGGCGCATAGTTTTTGTCGGAGATAAAATACGCTTATAGCATCTGAGGCGTCGGCGGTAAACGCCATCCAATCATCTAGGGTTATCACAGCAGTATCAGGGGAGGCATTATTCTCATCTGCTTCACTGTCCGAATCGCTCGACAACCCGGGCGGGTTAGCGCGTTGAGTCAAGGCTCCTATTGGCAACCTCAGCGGCCCACCGAATAACGCAACAGTTAGGGGTGTAACTAAGGTATTACACCGGATAAAACAGAACCTTCCAGCTCTAGAAATCTCTTCAAACACGACCCAGTCTGTGGGTAGACTGTGCACAGATTTCTGTGAGCCTGTCAATCCACCTCCCTGATGCAACGTAGAACTAGGGTGGAACGCCACTTTAACTTCTTTCGATGTTCTTAAAGACGCTGAATCTCTGTCCACACGAGCTATTGAAGGGTACAGCCCACTTACTAACACCGCTTTAACAACATGCCACTTTTCCGAGTTCAAATTAACGTCTTTAATGTCTCCTGAACCACGAGCCTTAACGAGGCATAACGCCCTTAACTGGGCAAGTAACTGTGACCGGTAACCAACTATCATTTCCATGGTAGCGCCACAAATAAGGTTTTTAGCACAGAATGCTCGTTCCGTACCATTCGCTCGGGCAGTTTGCCATGCTTGGAACGCTCGTAACAACGCCATATGATCCGAATAACTATCAGCAGCAAATTCCTTACGTGCCAGACTTCCTTTCTTCCTATTTTCCGGATTCATTGATATCTGGAAAGGTTCCTTATTTGCCAAACTACATACTATCGTCAATATAGGATCGAGGCACTTCATGACACACGCGTAGAGCAACATCTTTCCTAATTTAGGTTCTACGGTCAGATCTAGCAAATGCTGACCGATCTCTGTCAAATCTTCCATAGGGGTTAACGCACCGATAGTCTTCAGCAACGATACGGCGTTTCTCACAGCCAAAAACGAAGGAGGTTCTAGAGCTTTCGATAGAAAGTCTGCAATGGGAGTATTACCAGTCGCAAGCAACTTAGTATGAAGACACAACTCTTGTAAAGGTACTCTCAGAATTTCCGGTACGGAGTTCAAAGGTAAGGTGTTAAATCGACGTTTGGAACACATGTGGAAGCAATGGCCTGGTTTCGTCCTACCAGCGCGACCTGCCCTTTGTTGGCAACACGCTCGAGACGTCCAAACACATTGTAACGAGCATACACCGCCATTGGACTCGTAATACTTCTCTTTTACCTTACAAGAATCGATAACATACACTACATCATCTATAGTAATCGAAGTCTCAGCGATATTCGTCGATATTATAATCTTCCTTGCGTTAGGCAGAGGATTAAACACTTTCTTCTGGTCCAGAGTCTGCATATTACTGTGCAAAGTAAATATCTGGTATTTCATCACATTCATGTCTGAACAGGATTGTATCATATCTCTTAGAGTCACTATGTCATCATATCCTGGAAGGAAAATTAGGATACTTCCTTTGGGAAGATTTACGTGTATATGCTTAATTAATGCTAGCATAAGATCATGGTCGATCAATTCTTCTGAAAACGTGTGATGGTATACATCTAGTAGGAAGTTCTCTGCTGCGCTGTCATCTTCCGCGTTATCCTTGGGTTCCTCAGTCAGGTTGAAGGTGGAGAGGATTTTAGCGCAGTCCGTGTGGTTGTTTTCTACGGCGTAATCGTATGCAGACTTGCCGTCTTTGTCTTTTGCTGACGGATCGGCGCCTGGAACAAAGATTTAGGAATGTATTTGTGTAATTATTGCCACCATTTCACTGCATTTTCAGTCACTTTTGGTCATGAATGTCCGATTTGTGGAAGGACTACAATACTTTCACTGTTTTTTCACCTCAGACAGCAGCAAACCAATAGCAACCTTATTAAAACGACGATAAAGATTTTTTTTGTGGGATCATTCACCAGGTTATTGTAGTCAAATAATTGATTATAAGTTTAAAAATCTGTTTTTTTTTTTTGGGTAAACTTCACAGACGTGATGGTTCTCGATATATGTATAAACACGATAAAAAATAAGAAAAACAGTTTTTCTCAAGTCATACTTCAAGTAACAATACTAACAGCGGACATTGATCTCCTATAAAAAAAATTCTACTCTTTTTTTTATCACAATATTCCAACGGGATCGATACTTATGCGGGTGAAACCGCGGGGTGCAGCTAGTTATATATATATTTTTGTATTCATCTTCGAAATACAAATATAACGTTACTAGCTTCCGCCCGCGGCATCGCCCGCGAAGTATGTCGATAAAAACTATCCTATGTCCTTCTCCAGGCAATCTATCTCTCTACCAAATTTTATCGAAATCCGTTCAGTGGTTTTGGCGTGAAAGGGTAACATACAGACAGACAGAGTTATTTTCGAATTTATAATATTAGTATGAATTCGGATTGCGTAGTGCTTTTCGTTTATTTGTTTGATGTGACTTCTGTTGTACTTAGTATTTTATTTACTGTATATCTGCATCCGGCTAGACTGGAAGCCGACCCTAACAAAGTTGGGAAAAGGCTAGGCAGATGATCTGTAGCCGTGTTGACCAGTCGCGTCTGTGTAACTCACCAATTTGCAACATCTGCGCGACGGTCTCGGCGAGTCCCCGCGCCGCCGCCGCCATGAGCCCGCTGCGGCGCGAGCCCGACTGCGCGCACGACACCGGCACTCCCTCCGATATGTACATGTACAGGATCTGGGTGAACGAGTCCTGGGGGAAACTCACTGTGTCAATATCGATAAAGCGGACAATAGGTTCCAATTACTGATAAGAGGAGTAACTGATATAAGATAAGATATATTTATTTGCTCAAACATGTGTACACATACAAGAATATAAATGCATGCTGGATAACATAAAAAAGAAAGGATCAGTCATGTTTGCCACCTAGTATGGCGTGCAAATATTATGAATTATTAATTTGAAATTTTGAAGTAAAAAACATTAATTTTATGTGAATTAGTAAACAACAAAATAAATTATAAACATCAATATTAGAAAAATAGATTAGAAAAATAGATAATAATGCATCAAAATAAATTTATGTCAATATAAATTCTTCTGTCAGAAATTCATTAATATTGTTGCGCGCTACAAATAATGCTTGATACATGGCGACATTAGTTACCACTAGCGCCATCTAGTATCGGGTAGCGGAACTAGTACCTTGGTACTAGGACCTTGACCCTACTTGACCTTTTTCTAAGTACTAGTAATTCCGAGAACTATCGACGTCGTGTCAGTCGGGACCACTATGTACTCGAACATACTAGATGTTTATAGAATAGCTCTGTGGCACTATATAAAGCGGGCGCGAGCCGCGAGACACATAGTTTTGAATAAGCGATACGAGCGATAACATCGAAGGCGATATTCAAGTGCGACTTAAGAGTGATCAGTAAGTGAAATTGTGTCTCTTAATTAGTGTGTTTGACTTGTAATTAGTGTTGGTGAGTAAAGTGTCATTTTTTTTGGTTATTAAATCGGCAGTTTTTATTGTCACGAACCCCAAGCTCGTAACAATATTATAGTAAGCTTTGTCAATAAGATATGATTTTAGTTGATTCCTCAAATGTAAATTATTTAGCTCCCTCCAACTTTTGGGTAACTTATTATAAATAATGGGAGCCATGCAAAAAACACTTTTGCGCATAAGTGCCGTCCTACTCCTATGCAGACAGAGCTGACTTTGATCACGCCTGTTTCTTGGAAACTTATTATTTGCCATTCGCGAAAATAAATTAAAATTACCTCTAACAAACATTACTGTTTCCAGAATATAAAGTGATGCCAATGTCAAAATTTTATAACGAATAAAATAGGGCTTACAACTATCAGTTGTTTTCAACTTAAACATGGCTCTGAGACATCTCTTTTGTGCTTTAAATGCAGCTTCTTTATTAGTTGAGTTACCCCAAAAGATAACACCGTATCTGAGAACAGATTCAGCTAGCCCGTAGTAAGTAGTTAATAACGCATCTATCTTAACAGTGCGTGACAGAATATACAAGGCGTACGCCTTGTATATTCTGTCACGCACTGTTAACATATATAACAGGTTTGTAATTGAGTTAGGCTAGACAGATTAGTTTAAAAATCTAAATATTGTATGTGGACTCAATTTTCTGCACTTAGATTCCCATTCGGTTCATTGCGCGTGATTCTGGATATAGATATAATAACAGTCCTCTAAACCTTATTTTAGCCATTGCGGCCAATCTCACACTTACTTCACTCTCATAGTGCTCAGAGACGGCAATCTCAAACTCGCTCTCGCTCTATCAGGCGCAGGATACACGGCACCATGTGTGCGCGATAGGTCATAGAAAGTGCGACAAGGACGGTGAACATTTTTACGGGATTTCTCTACTCGCACTCGGCTGCGCATGAGCAGCACGACACAGCTGCTGCACGCCTGCACTCCTTCTTTATATTTACTAAAATTCTAGTGACAAACGAACGGGTACTAACCAATGTGCCTTCATTAAAACATTCGTCAAGAAACTCGTCCATGTCGGCCTGTAGCGAGGGCTCGAACACATTCTCTTTGTCTTCTTTAACATCCTTACTATTACTGCTGCCTGCGTCTTCTTGCTTTTGGCCTGGACAGAATTATTAGAAGTTATTTATCAAAAATAAGTTAAAAAACTACTACTACTATTCGGAAAGCACGTTAAGTCGTTGGTCCCGGCTGTCATTCGCGGATCTTTGGCAGTCGTTACGGGTAGTCAGAAGCCCGAAAGTATGACAACCATTCTTACCAAGTGATATCGTATTACTCAGTAACTGAGTTGTGGAGGTCAGATAGGCAGTCCCTTCATGTAAAATAAAATACTGGTATTCAGCTGCATCTGGTTAGACTGGAAGCCGACCCCAACATGGTTGGGAAAAGGCTAGGTAGATGATGATGATTTATCAAAAATGTGAAAATAGTCTTCACAAACTTAATCAGCTTTATTACGAAACAAAGTTTTTCTTCAAATCTAAGTTTAGACCATCAAGCCAGTTTTCAATATGAAACTTTACTTTTTGGCTGAAATTATGATGAAGTATGTCGGAACATACTTCATCATAATTTCAGCCAAAAGATTGGACATAGGCCTCCCTCAAGCATCGCCACTTCGACCGGTTCTGTGCTTCTCGCAACTCGAATTCCTGCGGCCTTCACCAGGTCATCGGTCCACCTTGTAGGAGGCCTTCTGACATAAAGTTCTAAATATAAGAACTGATTTTAACCCAAATATGAGTTTTCAATTTTGTATTGAAAACTATCAAAATCATAATAAGGTTCGAAATACGAAAAGGCTTGGACCAAAACTGGAACTCATTTTGTTATGAAACTAAATGAATCTGCTGATCTGATGTGTTTGTTTGCCATGTTACAATAAAGAGTAAACCTTACAACAAACTAAGATTTGTAGCAAAAAAAAGTTGTCCAAACTTTTTAATTTTTTTTTTCTTTACATAAGCTCATTCTCGGCCAAAACTTGAAAATATGGCAAATCTTTAAAAATGAATTTCTCAATAAGAAACTTTTCTTGTAGCTCGTATGTTTTAGAATTTTCCCATATCACCCAATCAATACATCATACTTTTAAATTCGTCAATAAATTACAATTCTATGAAATATACCTTCAAGCTGTGACCAGTAGCTGTTCCCGCACTTAAGTTTGTTCTTGAGCTCCTTCTCAACTTGCGTCATCTTGGGCGTCTTGTACTGCGAGATCTTCAGCACGTCTTCAAGGTAGTAGCGCTGTACCTCGTGCAGGCGGCCTGGGATTGTGATCACTGGGCAGTTGTTGAAGTATCTGGGGAGAGGAGTGTTTCAATTGTATTGCAATGACTTGAAAATAAACGTGGATGGTAGAAGGAGGGGACTAAAAATGGATGTATTGTGTGAGTGATGTGATAACGTGATGTTATAGAGGTATCAGGAACTGGGTGTAAAGTTCCACTGAAAAAGGAGGATCCTTCGACCAGACGGTGTTTTTTCCTTTGTATTGCCTGACGATTGGTGTATTATGTGGGGATGTTGTATATATGCTAGTTGCGCGGTAAACTTCGCTTGCGCGATGCAGGATTTTTGCGTGACGTCAGTGTCATGCGTAGTTCTCATGTGGCGTTGCAGATACCACCACAATGGCATAGGTAGTATTAAAGACAGGTAGGGTAGGGAGTATTAAGACAAAAAACGTTTCCGCCGACCGACCCCAAGTAACATGGAACCGCGGCAGATAGAAAAATGTATCTTAATTCAATTTTTAAGGCAATGAAAATTGAATTTTTTTTTACGTTTCTTTATTTAGCGCTTGATTTCTTTCAAGCGCTAAATAAAGAAACGTAAAAACAATAGTAAAACTTTCGTTTCTCAACAAAGCGGTTCCGTCATATTATAGACCGTCATCTGTAATTTTCACCAATATTTGATATTAATGTGTCAAAAAACCCTCTGTATTTGGACCGACGTTATTGTCTGACCATTCACCGCTTTCGGAAACCAAAGCTTAGCCTTTTAGGAGTTTTTGGAATCAGAATTCTGGCCTTATCATATGAAATGGATAGTAACTAATAGTGTGGAGTAACTATCGTATGTGTAATCGGGCGTCATTTTTTACAGGTTACTTCTAAAAAGCATTGAAAGTGACCATCTTTCCATCTTTACCTCTCCGTGCCTCCGAAAGCACGTTAAGCTGTTGGGCCCGGCTGTCATTCGTGAATCTTTGACAGTCGTTACTGGTCCTCAGAAGCCCGAAAGTCTGACAACCAGTCTTACCAAGGGGTTTCGTATTACCCTGTAACTAGGGTGAGATAGCAGTCGCTCCATGTGAAATACTGGTACTCAGCTGCATCCGGTTAGACCGGAACCCGACCCCAACACAGTTGGGAAAAGGTTAGGCATATGATGATGTACCTTGAGAATATCTGCGTATCCATGGTAGCTGACATGAGCACCAACTTCAGCTCTTTAAACCGTGGCAGAGCGTCGCGCAGGGCGATCAGCAGGAAGTCGCTGAACTTATCCCGTTCATGCACCTCGTCCACGAATATGTGTGTTACACCTGCAAATTGATAATGAATTTAGTAATGTTTGGGCTAGATAAGCATAACACGGCGGACTTTAGTAATGTTTGGGCAAGATAAGCATAACACGGCGGATTTTCGTCGCTCAAAATGTGTCGAGCATACTACACACATCAAAATTGTCTAGGGATCAACATATATTTTTGCAATAACTTTTCTCCTGATTGATATTAATTAAAATTTTCTTTAAGGATTCATCAAATAAAGTGTTTTCGTTTGTCACAGTAACGATAAACCAAGTCACCTTTGCATTAATAAAGAAATTTGCCATTTTCCTAATAAAGGGATTTTTGACATTTGAACCACTAACATTAAAGTTCGAAAAAAAGACTGAAATAACAGTTTTCTTTAAAATTTTATTGGGTAACTTAAACAATTAATAATCCGTGTTTCTACCGCGAACACTAACAACACAAGAACATCGGTTTGGCATACTCAAAATGAGTTCATCCAAATCACGCTGTGGAATGGCCGACTGCGACTGGACTGCGACTGGATACCCTTCATATTCGGCAGAGCTCTTCTCTGTAGCATATCCCATGCATGCTCAATCGGGTTCAAGTCTGGCGACTGAGCAGGCCAGAGCAGGACATTGATGTTAGCTTCGGCGAGAGTCTGTCTTACAACTCTTGCGGTGTGCGGTCGTGCATTATCATGCATTAACTGAAATAAGGGACCGATTTGCACTTGTAGAGGAACGATGACGTCAGATACAATCGTCTCAGCATAAATTTGAGCGTTGAGGTTGCCTCTGATCCAAATCAACTCAGTTCTTCCGCCGATCCAAATACCCGCCCATACCATGATGGTTCCACCACTATAAGGATGGACTTCCTGGCAGGATTTTAATCGCTGTTGGCGTCTAGGGGTTCTCCAGTGTCGTATACGTCTTGTATCCGGTCTCATACCAAAACGAGACTCATCAGAAAAGCACACAAAACGCCATTGTTCTTCTGCCCAATTTCTATGTTCAAGAGCCCATTGATATCGAATCCTACGATTGTGCATTGCTATAGGTGGTACCCGTAGCGGTCTTCGGGAATGAAGGTTCACTTCATGCAAGCGGTTTCTGACTGTTTGGTCGCTAATTAAGTTCCCTGAAGAGTGATGAAGCCTCATGGCTAACATCATGGCGGTTATTGTTGGAGCTCTTCGAGTTAAGATTTGAATGTATCGGTCTTGTCTCCGTGTGGTGCAGCGATACCGTCCTCCATGGCGCTCAGCCACGGTGCCAGTGCTTCGGTAACGTGTCCAAAGTCGACTGATAACACTCTGACTTGTATTCAGAGCTAAAGCCACAGTACGTTGCCGGGAACCAGCTTCTATCATTCCCACGGCTCTGAGCATTTCTTCCCTGCTTAAATGACGTCGCCGCTCCATAATAACGTTGGTTTTAATCAGTAGTAGGGAAACAGTAGCACTAATAATGTCTTCAATGCGTTGTATGTTTTATAGGGAAAATATTGACAGCTGATTTTCATCTTTTACTCGAATTTGATTAACAGTTCCTGTTTCAAATTATGAAATGCACCAAAAAGGATCCATATAAATTTATAAAATCATAAATTTATTACAAAGCCACATCTCAATCTCAAGAAATCCGCATAAAAATGCTTGATCCCTAGACACTTTTGATGTGTGTACGTTTGACTGAATTTGCAGCTAGAAAATCAGTTAATTTGCATATAATCTAGGTGTACAGGTGGGCTGTGGAAATTATATGAATACGAGTACAGCATTATTTCCGCGTAATATCAGTGTATTTAGGATCATGACTACGTTTGAAAAGTTGGCTTCACTAGCAGTTTGGCGATTTAAATATGCAATAACCGGCCAAGTGCGTGTCGAACCACGCACAAAGGGTTCCGTAGTTGGAATGAATTTATCACAAGAACAAACTTAACATTGTAGTTGAAAAACATGATCTCGTATACATTCCAACTGAAAATGTAAGTTTGTACGCACAATATTACACCTTATAGAGTTTCCTGTAATCTATAGGTATGGAACTATTTTCTGTATTTTTTTCTAAATTTTAGGCTCAGTAGTTTCGGAGAATGGTAAATTTTCGTCTATTTTCTTAAATAACTTTAATACAATTTACTTTAAATTTATGAAAAAAATATATTTGAGATCCTCTCCTCTGTCACTTTCATTTGACATGTCACACAGTATAGCTTTTTTTAAATTTTCTATTTGCCCCCCAATAATGACCCCCATATTAAAAATTCATTTATTTACACGTTACACGTTTGTGTTTGGGTCACAGAGATCCATATGTGTACCAAATTTCAACTTAATCGGTCCCATTGGCTGTGACAGACGGACGGACAGACACACCAGTGATCCTATAGGGGTTCCAATTTTTTCCTTTTGAGGTACGGAACCCTAACAATTTGCCAATCAAACATTGGCCAATTGTTGCATGTATATCTTCATGAAGGTAGAATTTTTCAAAGATCTTGGATTCATCCTTCTGATTATAAAACACACTTATATTATGAAGATGCTGATATAATAATTACAGTATCCGGCGATAAATATTGCACATCGACCTTTGGAAATTGGTATATTTTATACAAAGAATAAAAATAATTATAAAAAGAAGCAAATCATAATTGTTTTAACAGCTCCTAATAGATACCGGACTGTTTGTATTTCGTGCGACAGAAATAACGCTCTACGAAGCCGAAATTAGCCGATTGTCGCTTTCCATAGGTCGATGTGCAATATTTATCGCCGGGTACTGTACATCATTTACCTGTGAGCGAGGTATCTCCCGACATGAGAGTCCTGAGCAGCACTCCATTGGTACAGTACGTGAGCACGGTGCGCGGACTGACACGGGACTCAAGGCGGATCTGGTAGCCTATGGACTGGCCTATCTTCTCCATACGTTCGTAGGCCACCTGAGAAAAAAGATAAAAATATTAGATAAAAAACCAAGAGCGAGTCTGACTCGCGCACCGAGAGTTTTCATCGGCGAGGCCTATATTCGTCAGAGAATTTTAACACTGTGCACTGCGGTGTAGAATATTGCAGTTTAATGTCAGCGCCATCTCTTGACCGATAGTGGAACTAATGTAACTTTTGTTGATGATTTCTGAAAAAGTGTGCTATTTAGAGACTACTTTTTATTTTGTAATCTTTACATAAACTTCTATCACATAGAATTATTTCAGATTTTTTTCTTTGCAAACTTCGGAGATAAGGGGTTTTAATTTATTTTTTTTTACATTTTTCATCAAAAGTCGTAAACTATGCGGCCTAAAAAAATAAGAATTTTTTTTTGAGAATGTGCAAACTGCGTTCTTTTATATGATACCACATATGACCTAATAGCCCCACTTCGAATTTTTGGACCCCCTTTCAGTCCCTGTTGCAAAAAATAGACATATATTTTTATTTCTTTCTAATTCGACACGGTTGGCGCAGTGGCTGAGCGATCGACTGCTGCGCTGCTGCGCTGCGTGTCGCGGGTTCGATTCCCGCACGGAACAAATATTTGTATTGCCTACAGGTAGAGTTGTTCCGGGTCTGGCTGTTTGTGTATGTGAATTTAAATGTTTGTAAACGCACCTACGATACAGGAGTAATTCCTAGTGTGGGGCAACGTTTTATTTAAAAAAAAAAATTGCAAAATAGTTGGGCAAACGTCATCTAAAACTATTCTAAATTTCAAGTTGATAGCATTAGTAGTTCTTGAGATATCCAGCTGTGACAGACAGACAGACTGAGTCTCACCATAAGGGTTCCTTTTTACCATTTTGGTACGGAACCCTAAAAAAACATGAGTTTATGGCATTATGGATGTGCAGCCAGACAAGCGGACCTAGCGTTATTTGCGTCCCAGAGGTGGAAAGAAAATTATACATATACTAGCTTCTGCCCGCGACTTCGTCCGCGTGAAATTTCTTGTTACTCCGACCCACCCCGTCGCATTGCATCGCCTGCCCGCGCTATTACTTCGTTTTTGCTTAGCGTTCTTTCTGACTTTTTTTCTTTTTGCTCGGCTCCTAAAGGTCATAGCGTGATGTTAAATAGCCTATAGCCGTCCTCAAGAAATGGGCTATCAAATGCAAAAAGAATTTTTTAAATCCGACTGGTAGTTCCGGAGATTAGCGCGTTCAACCAAACAAACGAACAAACAAACAAACAAACTCTTCAGCTTTATAATATTAGTATAGATTTTCGGCGGCTAAATTTGAACAGCAAAGATACACGCGCAAACTTTTTTACAAAAACAAGAACAACCGACTTGCAAAAAGAAAACACTACAAAGTGAAAATTTACTTTAATTTCGGTCAAGGATCTTTGGTTTTGTATTTCCGTTTTTTTACAACTATTACCTCTTGTTTTTTTGAAGTTGGTTAAAAAGTAGTGGTAAAGTAGTATTGGATAAAAATAAACGATAATATAAATCTCAAATATCTGTTTTGGCTTTGATGAAGTTTTAAGCTATTTAACTTCACGCAGTTACCCATAGGAAACGAGCAAAAAGAAAAACAGGTAGTCAGAAAGCGAAAACGAAGTACCCGCGCGTGCGGATGGGATATGATGGGAGGTCGGGAGCTGAAACTTCAGCAAAAGCTACAACCTATATTCTAGCAGATAAAGAGAATCATTCATTCACTAATCTATATCTATGGTCCCATTCTCTCTCCACCAGTAAAAAAAACTACTCACTCTCTCAGCCACAGCCACAGCGGATATCCTCCTAGGTTGCGTGCAGTACATGCGCGCAGCTTGCTTGTGTTCCTGACAGTAGTCTAACATCAACTGGGGCAGTTGTGTCGTCTTGCCGCAGCCAGTGGCGCCCGCTACTATTATCACCTGTGGAATAAGAATTGGAATTAAGTATTGACAACCAATAGTTCAAAATTATGAGATAGTGAACATGGCCCTGCATTGTTAGACTTATATAATATCTCAATAATATAATGAATGGCGGCGACGGCGATGCCTGTGCTCGTAGGACAAAGCCGCCGCGTCGCATCGCATCGTATTGAATCTGCGTGTCACCGCATTGGATCGCTTCATAAACGCATTCGCTTTAAATCGCCTACGTAAGACGACGCGATACAAGTGGCGTGCGCAGTCGCATCCCCCGCGAGATTCGTCTCAGTGTGAAGAAAACTTTTTGAGTTCATCTAGAAGTCATGTGAAATCAATATATTATTTGATTGCTGCCTCACCTGATTATGTAGAACAGCATTGATGAGGTCCTGCCTCTGTTCATACACCGGCAACTTCTCTCTGAATTTCAATAAATCTGGATTGTATTGTGTGTTGGGAACCTGAAACAATTAGGATTTTATTCATGGTCTACTTGAGGAACGGTTGAAAAGTTTATTTTTCAGAATGTAACACTTTTTAGGGTTCCGTAGTCAACTAGGAACCCTTATAGTTTCGCCATGTCTGTCTGTCCGTCTGTCCGTCCTCGCTTAATCTCTGTGACCGTTAGCACTAGAAAGCTGAAATTTGGTACCAATATGTATATCAATCACGCCGACAAAGTGCTAAAATAAAACTTGGCAAAAATGTTTTATTAGGGTAGCCCCCCTATATGTAAAGTGGGAAGTGATTTTTTTTTTAATTTCAACCCTAACGTGTGATATATTGTTGGAAAGGTATTTAAAAATGAATAGGGGTTTACTAAAATCATTTTTTGATAATGTCAATAATTTCGGAAATAATCGCGCCAAAAGTAAAAAACAATGTGTCCCCCCCCCCCTCTAACTTTTGAACCATAGGTTTAGAAAATATGAAAAAAATCTGAAAAGTAGAACTTTATAAGGACTTTCTAGGAAAATTATTTTGAACTTGATGGAAACAACAGTTTTTGTATAAAAAAGACAAAAAGTTGTACAAAATAATTTCTGAACTAAGTTTGTAGTATAATCGTATAAGCAAGCATTTTTTTCACTTCGTTTACATAATTATCTTATTGTGACGGACGGGAAACTACGGAACCCTACACTGAGCGTGGCTCGACACGCTCTTGGCCGGTTTTTTGTTTTATCTGTGGCAGTTGGGTAAAAATAAATACCAAGTTTATTGTGTTCTATTCTTTTTTTTTTTTTGTTTATGGCGAAAGCGTCAAGATAACCAGCGAAATTGAAATTTTCTTAAGGCTGCAGTCTTGCAAAATTCACTCGCGGCGAATTATTTGCGCAACTTTGTATTTTTTTTTTTAAACAAAGTAATGAAATAAATTTTATTATTGCACATAAATAACCACAATATAAGTAATAGCTAGTTATTTTTTTTAAGTTCATTTAGATGGGATAAGTTAGGTAAATCAAGCGTTAAATACGTGTACGTTACCCCAGCAAGAAAGTGTCTCCTAGAGTTATAGGAGTAGGACGTATAATATGTGCCCTATCTGCTGTAAATGTGCCCCCAAATAAAAAATGTGTGCCCCCTGTCGTTTTGGAAAAAAACGGAAAAAACGATTCCTGCTGGGGTAACGTTTTTCTAGCAGGAAAATTCTAAACGAATGATCGGAGAGAGAAAAATTGTGCATGGCCAGAGAGCTTATATGTGTGCCAAAATGTGCCCCCAAAAAAAAAATCTGTGCCCCTTCAGGTTTTCGAGATATTGCATTTCCTGCTGGAGTAACGTTTTGATGAATCGTATATCTCTACAACCATTGCATGTGCCCCTGTAGAGTAAACATACACGAGTAGCTCTTAATGTGTGCCCCTTAGTGCCCCAATTAGTTTTAAGAAAATATTTATAGTTTTCAAGTTATAGCGGTTTTATGAAAACCCGAAAAAACATCGCAGCGCCTAAATTAGACAAGAAACAAGTTCGCTGAAAACTGTATTCGGTCCTTCTTGACGCTAATAATAACCATACAAAGTTTCAAAACTATTCATGCATGCGTTTTTGCTAAAAGTCAAAACTATGGTGTCCTAACTTTGACGGCAAAATACAAGGAACCGGCTCAATCCGAGATGTGTAGGTGTAAACCAAAATCATGTGCCTTTAGTCAAAAATATATGGTGAAAATATTCAGCTTGGAATGTTTCGCATTAAGTAAATATTAACAAAAAACCAAAATATGTAAGCAACGGCTGGTTATCCGACCAAATTTGAATGACTACTAAAAAGCGACGGATTCATACATATCGATGACCTTCTTTATTGAACGTATTATACCTAAGCTGTTGTCCGTACAGGCGCGTTCAAAAGTTTTGGGGGCTAATTAAAAAATATATTAAATGCACCTTGTGACTATAATAAATGAAACAGCTTGTTGATGTGGAAATTATTATTTTTATTCCCTTAATTTTAATTCTTAAAGTAATTATTGCATCAAATCACAGATCAAAGTTCCTACCTATAAATATTAGAAATTAGTATATAAAGTAATGAAAAAATCGGTTGTCTGTAAAGTCGGTTTACTGACGATAGTTGAACGTGACAACGTCATAAGAAAATACTGATGGAATAGTTGCATTGCATTTGCCGCCATGGAACGCTACAGAGCGAGGCCGCGAGGTAACGCTACATGAGTCATGTTTTTTCGTGAGTGCAGCCAGCTTCATCGATTTATTAGACGTTGTCACTTCAAAAATCCAAGTACTTGATAAGACAAGTATTTTTAAATAGGTAAGTCAAAACAATGCCATTAAATACTTACCACCGCAGATCGTGCCATAAAATTCAAACACCCCTACAACCACATAATTGTTATAAAATGCTTAATACGCCACTTTCAACCAACTCAAAAAAAAGTAAACAAACAGTATCAGTGCAACTGCGTGACTCAACGTAACAGTGTCCTTGGCGTCATAACATAACTGCAACTGTTTACCAATACCAAGTAATAATCCAAACGCACTTCCTCAATAAACACTTCGTACCTATTATTCATTCATAATAGAGCGACGTTACACGTAACCTGTCTCTGTCACACTAACACCGTACGCGTACTAGCTGTCTCACTTTCTCCAAGCTAGACAAAGCGACTCCTTGCGACAGACGTCAGCGGATGCCGCGGGGCCAGAGATATATGCAGCGGTGTGGGGAGGCGAAAAAATGGAATCTTCTATTAAGTAAGGTGAATGCTCCAACCAGCCCGCAAAATTCAAATTTTTTCTGTTTTTTTTTTGTTCCTACGCCTTTATGAACTTGGAGGGTTGTATTGGTGATTTTGATGATTATAATTCTGTAACTATATACGTCTTACAACCGCGAATAATATTTTAATCAACATACAACCTAGCACTGGCCTGCAAATTGCAAAAAACGCAAGAAATTTTGAATTTCGCGGGCTAGTTGGAGCATTCCCCTTAATGATGAAAAACTTACAATGCGTGCCACGAAAGATGAGACTTGACACACCACGTGGTTTGACATGCGCAGTACACGATTTTAGGTATCTTTAGCGGTATGAGGT
This sequence comes from Luperina nickerlii, assembly GCA_963855955.1. Classification (NCBI taxonomy): domain Eukaryota; kingdom Metazoa; phylum Arthropoda; class Insecta; order Lepidoptera; family Noctuidae; genus Luperina; species Luperina nickerlii. Next base: position 19,983,447 of record OY979677.1, on the reverse strand, counting down.
CTGAGTGCGGGACGGGACTGGACGTCATAGGGGCGGCGGAAAGAGCGGGGGAGGCGGGTCAAGTCTCATCTTTCGTGGCACGCATTGTACTGTTAATTTATCTAACCTACGGCTTATCAATAAATATATATTTACCTAATATAAAAAGACAAGTACGGGCTTTTTATTTATATACAAAAAAGAGCTACCTCTTTTTAATAGTAGGTATTCATCACACATTTCATGAACTATATTTATTTTTTTTTTAAACATCGGGACCAAGTCAAAGACCGCAAATATCTCGATGTATTTCTTTCGTTCACACATAAATTACTGGATGTATTTTAATGAAATTTAGAATCGAGAAGATAGCTTACCTTGGAATAGCACTTAGGCTACTATTTATAATGTACTTAATCATGTGTAACGTCATAGAAACAGCTAGAAGAATATAATCCAATAACAACTTTATTTAATTACTTATTACTTTTGTAAGTCAGTGTACTCAGGCACAACACGTGTGAACCGGTTAGTGAGTAAAGTAAAGAAGGTCATCGATATGTATGAATCCGTCGCTTTTTAGTAGTCATTCAAATTTGGTCGGATAACCAGCCGTTGCTTAGATATTTTGGTTTTTTGTTAGTATTTACTTAATGCGAAACATTCCAAGCTGAATATTTTCACCATATATTTTTGACTAAAGGCACATGATTTTGGTTTACACCTACACATCTCGGATTGAGCCGGTTCCTTGTATTTTGCCGTCAAAGTTAGGACACCATAGTTTTGACTTTTAGCAAAAACGCATGCATGAATAGTTTTGAAACTTTGTATGGTTATTATTAGCGTCAAGAAGGACCGAATACAGTTTTCAGCGAACTTGTTTCTTGTCTAATTTAGGCGCTGCGATGTTTTTTCGGGTTTTCATAAAACCGCTATAACTTGAAAACTATAAATATTTTCTTAAAACTAATTGGGGCACTAAGGGGCACACATTAAGAGCTACTCGTGTATGTTTACTCTACAGGGGCACATGCAATGGTTGTAGAGATATACGATTCATCAAAACGTTACTCCAGCAGGAAATGCAATATCTCGAAAACCTGAAGGGGCACAGATTTTTTTTTTGGGGGCACATTTTGGCACACATATAAGCTCTCTGGCCATGCACAATTTTTCTCTCTCCGATCATTCGTTTAGAATTTTCCTGCTAGAAAAACGTTACCCCAGCAGGAATCGTTTTTTCCGTTTTTTTCCAAAACGACAGGGGGCACACATTTTTTATTTGGGGGCACATTTACAGCAGATAGGGCACATATTATACGTCCTACTCCTATAACTCTAGGAGACACTTTCTTGCTTGGGTAACGTACACGTTAAATACAGCTCTTTCGCGCCCAACATCATTTCGAGTTCTGTTTGGGCGCATAGTTTAGGGCAATGAAGAATTAATTTGGAAATCTGTTCAGCACATATTTATCTCAACATTCTCGTCTTCAAAATGTGCTGATTAGTTTTTTCTAATTATATTCCATTTTCTTAATTTAGACTTCACAATTTCATCAAAATTCTCTGTTTTTATCTTTTAATAAACGGTTTTTTTCATAATAACTATGCATCGTATGTATGTATTAATTAGATTATTTTAATGCCAAGAGTTCAATAAGCAAATACAAAAAAAATAGCACCTAAATCACCTTACCCTAACAATAGTAATATTTTCAAAAGACCTACAAAAAAGGGGTTTATAAACAAGAATTGAGAGAGAAATTTCTTAGTGCTGCACGGTCGGAGCGTTCAGACGTGTGGTCCACGACGAATTTTAACTGTTCCCTCTCGCTCTAACTTTGCTCCTGCTCTAACATAGGATGCGCATTGTTGTGTATCTAAAGTTGCTCTACTTTATTATTTTTTGTATATAATTTTTCGAATTTTTTGTAAATATTTGTATATCAGTAATAGTTTTGTAAATATTTGTGTATCAGTAATAGTTTTGTAAATATTTGACTTCAAAATGGATCGTAAACGTAAAAAAAAACACTGGCACTCCGGTAGTGCCGACAGAAGTGAAAACTTGAACAATTACGAGTGTATTTTGTGAATCGTCTTATAAACAAAACACGCGTGTTAAGGTGTGTTCCTTATTTTATAGGGTTTTTTGCAAATCAGGTATGATGACCAAAGTGACTGGTTTATTCTTCTCGTGAAAGGAATTTATTCAGATTTACAAATCGTGGTTCAGCGCCATCTCGTCGTTGTTGGATGAACTACGTAGTTAGTACGCGAGGCCTACGTAGTTAGTACGCGAGGCCCTCGTAGTTCTTCCCGATGTGCATAGATGGCGCTGTCCTCAACAACGCGCGTCACGTCTTACGAATTTTCGATCAGGGTCACGTGACCTGACGCGAATTTAGAAGTTTTTACCCATTCCAAAAAAAGTACACAGCGCCGCTAAAGAAGTTTTCACTTCAAAAATATGCCATAAATAAATAAAGTATATCGAAAAAAATAAAGTATATTATTTGAGCGTTATGCGGCATTTAAGAGAGCAAATTCGAAGAAAAAGGCCAGATTTGTGGAAAGAAAATTGTTGGATTTTGCACCACAATAATGCGCCTTCGCACAAGGCCATCTTTGTAAACAAATTTTTGACCAAAAGCTCAACAAATACATGATTCGTGATTATCGAGCAACCACCTTATTCACCAGATATGGCTCCAGCCGACTTCTTTCTTTTCCTAACCTCAAATTACCACTTCGTGACACCGTTTTCATTCGGTAAGACAAAGGAATATTCGCGGCGAGAACTAAACTCAATTCCGGAAAAAGCGTTTAAAAATGTGTTACCGAGCGCATACAACCTGAATCTCTTCAAAGAGAGAGTGAATAGGCTTCTTCTGGGTAAGCTCACTCCATCGTCGACTTTGTCTCTGTCACCTCTGAGCTAGACTAGAGTCAAAAGCAAACCAATTCCAAATTTAAAAAAAATGTTTTGATGATTGGATTATTCGTTGGCGTAAGTGTATCGTTTCTGAAGAAGCATACTTTGAAGGCGATAAAATATAAGTCTGCGATGAGCATGTGTTGGTGTCTGTGTTGTGTTGTGTCTAATGTGATGTGTAGTGTCTGTGTGAGCGATTTCATGGCGTTCTTTGGGACTAGCACATTGTTTTTTTTCTTCCGTTGAGGGAATTTTTCAATTTTGAATACAACCATCTCTCCACGGTTATATTGGGGTAGATTTCTGATAATTCTCGTGGTCTTGTGGGTGTTGTCATTTCACAAAGTCTGCGGTAAAAGACGTGGTTCTTATTTCTTTTTACTTTTTTCTCAATAGGTTGAATTATATTTATGGCGGGTCTTTTAAGGCGGGAATCAATTAGCTCAGGGAGCAGACAATGCAAATAAAATTTTGTCAATGGGCCTACCATTTTGTAGTGCCAGAACGTAGGGTCTCTTTTTATATTATTCGACTTTCATTGAGTAGTCCACTCCAGCCCATACGGCATATAAGCACATATCCATCTCCGTAATGTTTAATTGGCTCTGAGTATGGAAATAATAGACGTGGTTTTTGTCAATCGCAAACGTATTTCTCCTAATGTTACATTTCCATTTTTTTTTCTTTTATCGTTTCTTCAGATTGCATATTTTTTGCAGAAAGTGGGCATTTTACTTCTACCAGTCCTGTTTTTCCATCTTTGTGTTTATAAATACCATCGGGACTGGCTCCTAAATATTGGACTGTTTGTTTAATATAAAGACCGCAGCTGGCAATTGTGACATTTTCCTGCAGAGATAATGCTTTTTGTCCATTATCTCTACCATAATAATAATATGTGATCGAAACTTTGGTCTATCGTCTGTTTCTGTAGTTCATCTCTTTTTTGGTCAGAAGGTTCCGTTTATTTAAGGAGTTATTTTTTTGTCATCTGAAAATCTTCATCGGTCGTAACTTGGTTTTTGTATTACTATCTAGCATGAACGAATTTATATAAAAACCGGAGGCGCGAAGGAAGAGCAACCCCCGCCAAGGTACCATTCAAATATAAATAAATATTGATTATTACTTAGTAGAGCAACTTTCCGACCGTGTCAAATATCGCTAGGTAGGATGAATGCGGGGACTGCAGGGAGCCCGGGTGCAGACGCACGGCGCGTGGTCTCGCCGCACGCGATTCTTAAATTGTGCAATAGAAGACTAGGCCCTTAAGTTTTTGCAATTTGCAGGCCAGTATCAGGTTGTATGTTGATCTAAATATAATCCTGATACTGACCTGCAAATTGCAATAAACATAAGAAACCCACAGGCTCCCCCCTTCCCAAGCAGCAAGAACTCACTGGTGGTCATGGCCAAGAGAAAGCACACTCTCTCACCTGGCTTCGTGTCCAACAAAGCTAGTATCAGTAAATGAGTAGTCACATGCTAGTCTACACGAACGTCTAGTTCTCGCACACAGAAACAACGTTCCTACCTGATAGACGCATAAAAAAATTCGAAAAGTGCTTCGGAAAATCGAATTTTATGAAAAAGCCACCACATAAATTAATTACAAATAACTTTATTGAACTCTTGGATAACTGGTTTTGAAGATTTTACAGTTCTTTTATTACTTATTTACATCCAAAGTTACATTAAAAAAAATAGGAAGAAAAACGAATCTTTGTTGGCTCATAACTTTTTAATGGCTTTTTATTTTACTATTCTGTTTCCGTACAGACAAAATTAATAATAAGTCAAAATGATATCATGTTTAACTTTGGATGCACAGTGTCAAACAGTGGAGTAATACTCTCCGCACCTTAAGTGTGCATGTTCTTAGTTCAATAAAAATAATTTTCAAAAAGTATTGGGTTATTTATATAACTTCTACTTTTTTTACAATACCTGTGCGACTCCATTATTCAGCTGCCCCATAGTCTTGTGTGTGAGTTGTGGACTTCTCTCCTTCTCTGGACAGCTGCTAAGGTCATCCTTCTCCTTGCTAGTGATAGGGAAAGCATTGCAGAGCTCTGCAATACTGCACCGCATGTTTGAGTCCAAAATGAGCTTGGCATCATTTTGAATAATTGTTGAGCCAATGCGTTTGTATATTGTTAGGTAGCGGTTCACACCTGTAAAGAATTAGTGTTTATTTGTTAGTAATTAAATTGTATTTATTTCTGTAAGTACTTTTACTCCTTAGGTAATAACAGCCGCACAGATTGATTAATCAGGTTAAGCTACACTTGCTGCGGTTGTACCGTGAATGGGTGACCATCTTTACATATCAAGACCTAGTGCGAAAGCACGTTAAGCTGTTGGTCCCAGCTGTCATTCGTGAATCTTTGACCGTTGTTTCGGGTCATCAGAAGCCCGAATGTCTGACAACCAGTCCTACCAAAGGGGTATCATATTACCTAGTAATTGGGTTGTGGGGGTCAGATGGGTAGTCGCTCCACGTAAAATACTGGTATTCTGCTGCATCCGGTTAAGACTGGAAGCCGAACCCAAAAGGCTTTTTTTTTTTTTTTTTTTTTATTTGAAATGGGCTTGCTCTTGACTCTAGTCTAGGTCAGAGATGACAGAGACAAAGTCTACGATGGAGTGAGCTCACCCAGAAGAAGCCTGTTCACTCTTACTTTGAAGAGATTCGGGTTGTATGCACTCGGAAACACAAACGCAGGTAGAGAGTTCCACTCTTTTGCTGTGCGCATTATAAAGGACATTTGAAAACGCTTAGTGCGAATTGGTGGAATAGCAACTAGGTAGGGATGGTAACTTGTAGTGCGTCTGGATGTCCGAAGGTAGAAGGGGGCCGGTGGAATGAGGTCGTGGAGTTCTTGGGCACACTCACCGAAGTACAATCTGTAGAAGACCGACAAGCAGGCAACCTTGCGGCGATGAGCCAAGCTGTGAAGCTTGGCATCCACCAGTTTTACGTCGCCAATGAGCCTTTTAGCTCTGCGTTCCACCGAGTCAAGCGCGGCAAGTTGGTATTTCGCTGAGCCATCCCAAAGGTGGCTGCAATACTCCATGCAGGATCGGACTTGTGCTTTATAAAGGGTTAAAAGCTGTCCGGGTGTAAAGTATCGCTTCACCCTATTAAGGATTCCCAGCTTCTTGGCCGCAGTTTGGGCTTTGTACTCGATGGTGGCGCCGAAGTTGAGACTAGATGTCAACTCCATGCCCAGGAGCTCGAGCCGATCTGTTACAGGAACAGATGTTCCCCGAAAAGTAGAAGTCTGGTCGAAATGACTCCTTTTGGCGGTAAAAACACACGCCTGTGTTTTTGTGGCGTTAAAAGAAACCAAATTGTCATCACCCCACTGGGAGACAAGGCTTAAGGTCAAATCTGTCCGCTCCACCATGGCCTCTCTCAAGAAACGAACTTCGGCCCCGCTGGCCCTTGCGCTGGACAAGTATCTCTCTGAAACAGTACTGTCATCTGCGTACCCAACAATACCAGGCTGAAGTAGGTCATTGATGTGCAGCAGGAAAAGAGTTGCAGAGAGAACAGACCCCTGAGGAACTCCGGCATCAATAGCCATAAGGTCAGAGGAGCAGCCGTCAACGACTACTCTGATCGACCGCTCACTAAGGAAGTCTGATATCCAGCTACAAAAATCAGCTGGGATGCCAAAAGCAGGAAGCTTGCTGAGTAGACCCGCGTGCCAGACCCTGTCAAAGGCCTTCGAGATGTCAAGCGATACAGCAAGTGCTTCGCCGTGTTTCTCGATGGCTTCACCCCAACAGTGCGTGACATACACAAGAAGATCGCCAGTTGACCGTCCCCGGCGAAAGCCATATTGACGGTCACTGAGGAGATCATTATCTTCAAGGTAGGTCAGCAACTTACTGTTCAGTACCCTTTCCATAACTTTGCATAGAATGGAGGTAATGGCGATCGGACGGTAATGTGCAGGGTCTGCACGGTCGCCCTTTTTGGGCACTGGTTGTACATTTGCAAGCCTCCAGGATTTTGGCACCGTTCTTTTTTCAAGAGAGAGGCGAAACAAGCGTGTCAACACAGGAGACAGTTCAGGCGCACACTGCCTCAACACTCTCGCTGGAATACCGTCAGGCCCGCTTGCCTTGTTCACGTCTAGACTGCATAAAACTCTTCGGACCTCTTTATTGTGAACTGCGATCTCCGGCATCGAGGAGCCACAATGAGGTACAGTGGGTGGTTGCTTGGAGCCAGCGTCCAGACGTGAATTGCTTGCAAAGAGAGATGCAAATAAATTCGCTTTCTCTCCTGCAGAGTGAGCAAGCGACCCATCAGGTTTCATCATTGGAGGTAAAGTGGGACGACAGAAATTTGTTTCAACCGCTTTAGACAGGGACCAGAACTGTTTACTACCCGGAGGGTGCGATGCCAGCTTGATCCCAATACGTCCGACATGGTCAAAACGTGCCTTACGCAAAACCCGCTTGCAGAACTTAGCGGCAGAATTAAAGGTTCTTTTCTTCGCGCAAACCCTACGCGCTCTAACTTTGCGGTCGCGGGCCTTGACCCAGGCTTGGTACGCAGACTCTTTTCGGGCCTCAGCGCGGGCGCATTCCGCATTATACCAAGGCCGGGACTTGTGACCAAGCGGAATGTCGGAGAATGGAATAAAATACTCCATCCCCAGGCTAGGCAGATGATGACTTTTACTCCTTAAAAATATTGTTTTTAGCCTGTACTGTCCCACTGCTTGGCAAAGGACTCCCCCAAATCCATCCAGGAACACATTTTAGCCACCTTGAACCAGCCATTGCAGTGTGTGCCCTGGTCACCTTACAACTAAACTTCCAACATAAATATTTTGCACAGTGTTACCTAATCAATACATTTGATCAGATTAGGTCTGCTAGTTCTATTTCCCAGTAACAGGAGATATTGCACAATAACTTGTAAACAAAGAGTAAATATTTAAAATTACTTGAACTTTTTAATTAATGTAATGTTTTAATTCATTTTAAACTGCTACCAACTAATAAAAACCTAAAAAAAATAGTACTCAAAAGCCGTATTGATTATTATGATTACAAATGATTTTATGTATTGGATTATCTGTTGTTGACTAAATAATTGTTACAAACTAATGATTTATTAATTAGTGTTTCCTTAAGTTGTACAAAGTGTTATTAACTGAAGAGATAGCAAATTGTGGTATTTATTTCATGTTATGTGATGACTGATGATAGACAATCTGTAGGGCACTTGTGTATTTATTTACTTATTACTATCTTATTTGCATACTTAAAATAGACTTCAAAAGATATTTTTAATAGAAGAAAAATAAACTGTAATATTAGTTTTTCGCACATGCGTGTCATCAATTTCGCAAGTAGTGGTAAATAACAATTTCAACTTTTGTGCAATATATCCGAATGGTTCGACGTAAACCTAAAAATCAATCTAATTATATTAAAAATGCAATTTACATAAAAATTGTATAGACACTCAAGACATCGTTTGATCATATACGAATCAAAATATGTTTTTCATATCAACAACATACCTTTCCCGCGCGATTTCGACTTGAGACCGAGCTTAGCAACTGTCTCGTGGATGAATCCGCGTTCCTGAGCCGACAAGAACGTCGGGAACTTAAGTTCAGTCTCATTTTCATCACTTATGAACTTATCCAACTGAATCTTCAGTGCTATGCTCACAGATTCAGCTATGGGGAAATGCTTGTTGCCATGGCGCTTTCCCTTTTTAGAACTCATTATAACACTTATGATAAGCTATACACAATGTTCTACACATATAGTTAAGATATTGTTTACATAAGCAAATTAGTAACAAGAGTGAAGAACTACCTATTTATTTAGATGAAAGAAAAACGAAACGAATGAGATTCCATATTGCTGGTGCTAGTGAGAAGAGGTGACATAACATACTAATTAAATGAGAAATTTTTAGTCGATTGATGCAAATTACTAAGCTTGGAGAGAATATGTATACCTAATATAGTATTATTTTAATGAGATTTATTTTTTTAATCACTAGTTTAGTTTCAATACAAAATTACCCAACATAAATAAAATAGAAAAGAATGAACATAACAATCACTTAAGATTTGATTAGATTCAGTAATATTTTAACGATATTCAGATTTTACAAACTTCAGCTCAGCCTATTATAAAAAATGAAAACATGTACTTATGTAGGTAGTAATGTAGTACTACGATATATATTATGATCGGATCATTGGACATCATCACATCACCATTGAGGCCGCAAATGTCATTTGGGGAAGCGTTGCAGCGTTCCAGCTGTTAGTAGGTTATTTTGGCATATCTTTGGCATGCTTCATAAACAGGTATCGCTAGGAGTTGGCGAGGAGCTAACCTTAGAACATCCCTGAAATGATTATTATTGTAACTGTCAATGTTTTGTATGCTAATGGCTTCAATTGCATTTTGTAGACATTCATTTTGTGCATCAGTCGCAATCACGTAAAAATCGACTTGATAGTTTTGAGCACCCTCTATGTATCCGAACGAAAGTTGAAAACTTGAAATTAAAAAACAATAGCAATTTGTCAAATTGTCATGTTGCTTGCTCTGCTTGTCAAAATAATTCAACACGTGAAGGAATCGTCGATCGTGTGAGATTAAACACTGTTTTCTTTGAATTCCTAATGTAATTTATCAAAATGCCGAAGAATATCAATCATTTAGTGGTCGACACAACCGCTTTCATAAAGGCAGCTGGTTTGCAAGACATCGCTGAGAACGTATACACAGTGCAAGAGGTTATTGATGAAATCACGAACGATAGACAACGCAGAAAGCTTGTAGTGCTCCCATATGATCTTATCGTGAAAGATGTCTTCACTGAGAACATTAAATTTATCACAGAATTCTCCAAAAAGACCGGCGACTACCGTAGTCTCTCTGCCACTGACATTAAAGTGATGGCACTATCATACCAGCTAGAGAAAGAAAAACTCGGCATCGAACATTTGAAAACTGATCCAACTACACAGAAAATTGTCAAAGTAACTGGACTATCAAACTACAACTCAAACTCAAATGAAGACTCAGAAGGGAAACCAGAAAATGTCAATCAGGAAACTGGAGAACCAACAGAAAGCGCAGATGAAGAGACTGGTGAAGCAAAAACCAAAAGCGTTGATAAAACTATTCCTAACACAGCAGAAATTACTATAAATGTTGTGAATAATGTAAATGATGAAGAAGACGCAGAAAAAATTGCTGAACAAATTAAAAATATGGACATACAAGAAGAAAATATTGATGATATTATGGTCAAAGTTGCTGAAGATGAAGAGGAATCTGAAAGTTATGAGGACTCCGACAGTGATGGTGGAGAATGGATCACACCTGGCAATGTAGCAGAGAAAAGGAAAGAAATGGAAATGGGAGAATTTGAAGAAAAATCTGTTGAAGTAGCTTGTATCACTTCAGACTTTGCCATGCAGAATGTCCTCAAGCAAATAGGACTCAATGTAACTTCAATAGATGGCAGGATCATCAGACAACTACGTACCTTCATATTTCGTTGCACAACTTGTTTCAAAACTACAAGTGTGATGACAAAAGTATTTTGCCCAAAATGTGGACACTCGACTTTGAAAAAAGTTGGTGTGAGTATTGATGATGATGGGGTTCAACACATTCACATAAATGGGCGTAAACCACTGACAGCTCGGGGCAAAAAGTTCAGTTTGCCCACACCTAAAGGAGGCCAACACTTCCAATACCCCATACTTTCTGAAGACCAACATATCCACAAGAGGTTTGCCACAAAAATGGCGAGAGGTAAAACTAATGCTATGGACCCTGATTATACTGCAGGATTCTCACCTTTTGCCATGAGAGATGTTAATTCAAAGTCTGCTGTGTTAGGTGTAAGAGCTAATAAGCAGGACATTAAATATTACATGAAGAACTGTTGCAAGGGAAAGAAGAAGTAATAGAATTTTAAGTTTTTCTGATGGGCCTTCAATTTATGAGCCAGATTTTGTATATAGGAAGTAAAAATAAAAACTAATATAGTAAAATATAGTATATTCTTATTTTAATGATACATTGTTAAAATGCCAACCTATACAAATAACAACAAAAGTATATATGTGTAATATTGATGAAAAAGTATCGAAATATGTAGTACTTACTATTTCGATACTTTTTCATCAATAAACTTGAACACAGATTCCATACATGAATATGATGTCATTTCATGTTTTTGATGACCTGCAAAAATAAAAATGGTAATTAATGATAATACTATGAACTTCTGTCCTGCAAGGATTTTGGATTTTCTTGCATGTTGAAAAAGTACAGTGCGGCCAATGAGAGAATGCGTTCTTTACACCTGTCAGTCTCATACAAACTTGTTTTGTGAATTTTGATGTTTTTATCTTACTACAATTGACGCAGTGACAGGTGTCAGGAATGCATTTACTTAAAGACGGGGCTGTAGAAATAAATTCAGGTTGAATTTACCTGCTGAAACTCTTGGTATATCGAATTCTGGTGTGTTCATTGGGGTATCCAGTGGTGATTGACTTGATATCCAGTTCCTTGCTGCCTGCAGAACATAAAATAACTATTCATAAAATGACCAAGACTTGTGGCTAAGTAATAGCAGCCGCACGGGTTGATCGATCAGGTTAAGCTACGCTTGCCGCGGTTGGACCGTGGATGGGTGACCATCTTTACATACCAAGACCTCTCTGTGCCTCGGGAAGCATGTTAAGCTGTTGGTCCTGGCTGTCATCCATGGATCTTTGACAGTTGTTATGGGGCGTCAGAAACCCGAATGTCTGATAACCAATCTTACCAAGGGGTATTGTATTACCCACTAACTGGGTTGTAGAGGTCAGATAGGCAGTCACTCCATGTAAAATACTGGTATTCAGCTGCATGATGAAAAAGGCCAAAACTCTTACACCATTTTCATACATGGTTCATGGTCACCCTTTTCATTCATGGGTCATAACCAAAGTTCTAATTATTTATGCATCTATATCTATACAAATAAATAACATTGAAGTCTGTAATGTCCAAATAACAACTGTTTACTAAATGCATATCATAAAATTCAACTTACATCTTTCATGTACTTAGTAATCTGTATATTAGAATACACATGAACCGAATCAGTGAAGGCAATTGCTTTTACCCTCTTCTCAAACTCTTCCTTCAGCTGATCAGCCAACGTAACAGTCAGTACTCCACCATAACTATGCGCCACAATCGCTATTGATGTAGCTTTTGTATTTTTAACATAAGTTTTCCATACATAGTTGGTATGTTCTTCTCCTGAACTACTATTTGGTATCTTTTTGCCGTTGGGTAGACAGTTATCATTAGGATTTAGTACTATTACTCCATATCCTTTTGCTACAGCTTTCTTGATGTAGGGTATTTGTGTGCCCATGTCTAAGTTATCGTTGATTATGAGTCTGGAATAAAAATATTTGACTTTACATAGTATTCACAATAGCAAAAGAGAACAGTATATTTTCAATTTTTCTTGTGGATTATACTTACGATCTCGCCCACTGTCCCGCACGAACAGCACCTGATCCATGGATTAAAATCACCAACACATCCTTTAGATCATAATCCTTAGATGCAAAGATGAAAGTTCCTTTACTGAAATCTTTGGGCACCGGCAACCTTGTCAAGTTCTGATCAGTTTCCATTAAATGGTATACATACTCTGTGACTGCATTACCAAGCTCCTCATAATGTGCCTGACATTCCTGGTGTTGGTTACTAACATTGAATTGGAACGGTTCCTCAGTTGGTTGGCCATCAGCACCTACTTTACGCAGTTGTCCTTCTGTAAAATGTATAAAAATAATGTAAGTAGCCAGAAAAACAAAGCCTTGTTTAGTTTTAATCGGTTTGTTAATCTATTTTAAGTTACATAAAATACATCTACTTTTACTCTCCCAGACAGAAAAAGATGATAGTATAATTATGTATTCAGACAAATAGCCAAAACGACATCATGTAATAAAATTAAAAGTTTGATCTTAACTCTATAACCTCTTGCACTTCAAAATCAAAGGAGTAATGATAAGGAATTCTTTACCAGTGTTGAAAGTGTATCCCAAGTCTTTCATTGTTTTCACTGCGTCCATTTTATCCGATTCAGTAGCACCTGTAGCACAATTACTGCGACCGGAAGTTTGTGACCAATTTTGCTTCGGCAAAACAGTTGATGAGAAGAAAACTCTGACTTTGCGTAAAAATTTGAGTGACATGGAGCGGAAGGCAAAATTAAGGCGCAGAAGAAACTCGTCACGTAAACCCACACGTTAAGAAAATCAATGCATTATTCTAGATGTATCTTGTTAGAGCCAACACAATTTTATAAACAAACAAAATTATTATTTCAAATGGAGAAATGTCTTACAATTTTGACGTTTGCTTTTCGTTCAGGAATGTGCACGTGAACACGGTGAATCACTCAAGCCGATTAGCTATAATCGCTCACAGCACTCGCATTCTATCACCTCACTTGCGTTCCGATTTAGATATTATTACTAGTCAACACTAGTCATGCCACACGAACTCTGATGGCTAATATTGTTATTGCCACCTACATTCATTAACATCAATAGTTTTATTCCGATTGGCCTTAGATTTCTTGTGATGTGTTGATTCGTATAACCAGTACTACGATGATAAACGCAAACAAACAATCACAAAAAAAATATCGTAAAAAAAAAAACATATTATTATATAAAATATGAAAAAAATAGTAAATATTCTTTCAAAATCTGTGGTGATTTCAAAGTTGTTGCCCTATTACTCGGACTTCAGCTGGGTTATACCAAATTCTGCTGTTTTCTTTGTGAATGGGGTAGTCGGAACAAAAGAAACCATTATCGTAAAAAATGTGGCCTATGCGAACATCTTTAAACCCTGGACAGAAAAATGTGAAATATTTACCTATTGTAGAGCCGTCTAAAGTTCTTCTTCCACCATTGCACATTAAATTAGGCCTTATTAAAAATTTTGTCAAGGCGATGGATCGTAATGGGAGCGGATTTTTGTATATAAAAGAAAAATTCTCTAAAATAAGTGACGCAAAGATAAAAGAGGGTATTTTCGTTGGACCTCAAATTAGAGAGTTATTAAAAGATCCAGTATTTGAAGAAAATCATATCTTTTAAAAACGTTGTTGCAAATTTTCTAGGTAACCATAAGAATGAGAAGTACAGACGCCAGCACATCAAGCTACTACAATCTGTCAAATTTCTTTAATAGATTTTCAACTTTATCTCTAAAGCATAAGGTTCAAAGTTGATTGGGAAAATTTGGCAGTTTCGGGTAGCTTGATGTGCTGGCGTCTGTACAAAGAGTTTGTTAGCGAGTTGTTGTTGGCTTATCAAGCATTGGGTTGCAACATGTCACTCAAGATTGATTTCTTAGACTCACATCTGTTTTTTTTTCCTAAGAATTTGGGAGCTGTGAGCGATGAGCACGAGGAGAGGCTTCATCAGGCCATTTCACAGATGGAAAAGCGCTATCAGGGCAAATGGAACCCGAGGATGTTGGCCGATTACTGCTGGACGTTAAAAAGAGACCATCCAGGAGCTAAATTTGCCAGAAAATCCTAAATCATAAATTCATAATAGAACTTTTTTTTTGTTTCGGACTGTCATTATTTGTTGAAATTTCTAAATTAAATTAATCAATAAAATTCTTGGCCAATAATTGTTTTTTAGTTACTTATATTGAAATATGAGTGAAGTTATTGTGGCACGACAAAGTCCAAATTTTGTTCCCTAGTGTTATTACAAATATGACAGCTGAAGGCTGTCAACAATTCGGAACGCTCGTGAACGCGCTCACAGTGCTTACTCAATGTCAAAACGATATTACAGTATTTCTTTGTATAAACCACCACATATTTTCTTCTTCTTTGGTTAGGTGGCGACTGTCAGCTAGAAGCACAATTTCGAAAATGCCATGTTAGCTTAAAGATATAATGCAACTCAAAACAAAAAACACACTGACACAGATACACGGACTGTCATTTTTGAACAGCGCTCACGGATCACCGTGAGCGCTGTAATAATATCAATTATTAGTATTACAGTGGCATGGTCGGCGTTATCGCAAGATGGCGCATGTCATGACGTCATCTGTGACTATTCACGGGACATTTTTATTGCTCTCAAGCTAATTGGGTACGGGTTTAAGCACGCTCAAAGCGATTACCTCCTAACTCGGAACGCACCCTTAGTGTATATATCAATCATTCTATTTTGGCGTTAGAATTCAACCAAAAAGGTACAGACGCCAGCACATCAACCTACCACAATCTGTCAGATTTTCCCAATCAACTTTGAACCTTATGATTTAGCGTTAAAGTTGAAAATCTATTAAAGAAATCTGACAGATTGTGGTAGGTTGATGTGCTGGCGTCCGTACATAATAAGCTTTGCATAGGACTCCATTCTAAATTTTTCCTCCAAATCTAATTTCAAAGTGTTATATTTCTGAACGAAATATTGATATTAAACTTTTTTTGCTTAGCTTTAGCTACTCTACTTCTGGACTGAAGAATGTTATACATGCTGCGGTGCTACCTACCTATTACAATACAATGATTCTCTATAGACCAATGTTACTCTCAAAAGGGGTTGTAATGTATGTCTTTACATGTATTTTTTTACTTACATTTTTGGAAATATTAACCTGAAAATTTTAAGCATTCGTCCTCCCTAGGTAGCTTCATGCTCATTTCCTGGAGGCTTATCATATCTTTTACCTGTAATTCATGTTATTTAAATTTTTCTGTAGATTTTATCTCTTGAATCTTTGTTTACCTTTGTAATGTCAGTTAGTGACAGGCCTAATTTTATTTTTAATTTATTGCTGGAGCTAGTTGTAGGTCGTATAGGTAAATCACATTGACCTCATTATTTTTTACTTTTTATTATGTTCTAGAATTTCTTTTCAAATGTTAAAAAGTCGATGTCAGGAGCCTGGTGGTGAATTTGGGCAGTCTACGTTGGGAGCTCAGCTCGGCCACAAGTTCGGGAAAATTAGGAGTGTTCTTGGAGGGCAGTTTCCCTCCTCTACGGCCGGAGCGACTATGAAGACGCCGTAGCAAGGCGACTCCGCACCGGGCTCTTTGGGCTGCACGGCTTGAGGGTCGACGTCCCTCGGCCCTCCTCTACGGCTTGAGGGATTGACGTCCCTCGGCCCTCCTCTACGGCTTGAGGGATTGACGTCCCTCGGCCCTCCTCTACGGCTTGAGGGATTGACGTCCC
The DNA here is from genome assembly GCA_963855955.1 of Luperina nickerlii. Classification (NCBI taxonomy): domain Eukaryota; kingdom Metazoa; phylum Arthropoda; class Insecta; order Lepidoptera; family Noctuidae; genus Luperina; species Luperina nickerlii. The sequence continues at coordinate 19,967,223 of OY979677.1, read as the reverse complement.
TCGGCCCTCCTCTACGGCTTGAGGGTTGACGTCCCTCGGCCATCCTCTACGGCTTGAGGGTTGACGTCCCTCGGCCCTCCTTTACGGCTTGAGGGTTGACGTCCCTCGGCCCTCTTCTACGGCTGGAGGGTCGACGTCCCTCGGCCCTCTTCTACGGCTGGAGGGTTGACGTCCCTCGGCCCTCTTCTACGGCTGGAGGGTTGACGTCCCTCGGCCCTCTTCTACGGCTTGAGGGTTGACGTTCCCTCGGCTTGCTCTACGGCTTGAGGGTTGACGTTCCCTCGGCCCTGCTCTACGACCTGAAGACTGAGGTCCTCCTTCGGCCCTCTACAGCCTGAAGCTGATGTCCCTCGGCCACTATCACACCAGAAGACGCTCGCCTTTCTCCAGTGTCTCATTTTCATTCACCTAGCTTAATTTCGTTCCTCTAGCTCCATGTAGGTAGGCCTAGGTTATTCAACAATAAACTCTTATAACTTGTCCTCTTTATTTTCTTTAACAGTGCTCCCCTCCAGACTGAAAGTTAGGTAGGTGAGTGCTCACAAGGTGACCTTACAATTTCTTGGACTCTACCCAGGAAAATGTAACGTTACAGGGTACGACTTATTGTTGTAGTCTAGCTGAATCTTATGATCATCAGTGAGACAGTGACCCACCCTGATTTTGCACAGCAAACCCTCCATATAGAAGTAGTAGGTAGCAGTAGAATTATTGTAAAGATAGAACCATTAGCTGAGTGACTGATATTCAATGTTGTTCTCAATGCATTTGTAATTCATTCATTTACATACAATTAACCACCCAACTTTAATGTAAAGTGTGGTGTATAATAAGTAAAACAACCAAGATAATTATTTTAATACACATACCATTTAATCATTATACCAATCTAAGAATAGTAAGCTGAATGACATGACTAATAAGAAGAAAAGTACATAAACCCTAAGCCCTGCATTTCGTTGTATGGCCTGCTTTATTTGTTCATTGGCATCCTTAACATTTTCAGTGGAGCCAACAACAGTGTTTGATATCCTGTCTATATCTTGCTCCTGTTGTAATACCTGAAAACAAAAAATTGCATATTTATTAAAAACCATGGGCAAGTATGTAACAATCATAGTTACTGCCTAAACCATGGGAAAAACTGTCACTTAAATTTTCATTTTAACAAATAATCTGTACATTTTTCCTATGTAAATTTGTGTTTTATTTGTAAAAACAACAAAAAGAAGATAAAATTACCTTTTCAGTGAATATTTCCTGTAGCTCTGCAATGTGAAGTACTTTGCTTTCAATAGCTTTCACTTCCTCTGTCATGCTGTTCAGTTCATTCAGGAGCTGTACGTTCTCAGACTCAAACATCTGCAACTCCTCAGCACTAAGTTCCTCATCAGCTAACACAGCTACCTCATTCTCACACAAATCCATCTTCTTTACCGTATCTGATTCCTCCAATTCCTCAATATCTTTATCTAAACCTTTGTCAGTATCCTTCTCTGCTACTTTGCTCACAATGAATGAGTTTGGAATGTTTGACTTAGTCTGTGGCAGCTCCAGCCGCGATAGTTTCCGCATGACTAGAGTTCGTTTCACCCGCAGAGCTTTGAGCTCACTGTGTATCTTACACACAGCTTTCAAGTACATGTCTATGAGGTCAGCCACTGCTTCCATGTATTCTTTCATCTGAGGAGCTGCTGTTACCCTGCGATTATCATTCCTAAACTCCTTCAGCAAGTGAGAACAAGTATTGATTATCCTTTGGGCTCCTGTGTCTATTTGGTCTCTCTCCGCGTCGGTCATCTGATCTTCGACAACATTATCGTAAAAGCTCAAGTATTTCTCGCGGTGCTCAAGCAAAAAATCCCGTAATCTTGTAATTTGTGAAGTAATATCCTTCGCAGTTATCATGAAAGCAGTTTTTGGCTTGGTTCGGAGTATGCGTTGTTTATCATCGCTAGTAGGGCTCTGTATGCCGAAAGCTTTGTTCCGCGTTTTCACTGTCTTTATGTATGCTCTGAACAATGGCGTGATATCCATTTTGGTACCTAGTTAGCATAGAATTGATGAAGAAATCAATTAATAAAACGTTTTGTACGGTTTACTTACACGTTCACAGCTGTGTTGTATTGATAATTTTTAAATGACATGTGACATTTGTTTTTCCGTTCGGATACATTAGAGGATCATTGATTTTTGAAATACAAATGTTCTAGATCCTAAAAACTTATTTTGGGTATGTGGAACGTTGCTCCTACGTTGTTTTTGATTTTTGTTTTCATAATTTCATTATCTGTGGATTGATTTTATAATACAAAGGAAAAGCAGTATAATTGAAAAAAATTCCATTGTTTTTTACTAAAAATACGGTAAAAAATCGCTAAAGATAAACAATTAAGATGGGATCAACTGCTGGTAGTGGAAATAAAAGCCAACATTCTATACCTATTGATATTTTAGATGACCTATGCAGGTAGGTTGTCTTCTTTTACGATCAAATTTTAAAGTGATTTTGGTAGGTAAACACTCCATAAAACTTTGTAAATATTATGTATTATTACCATTACAGGTCAGTAGCTAAGTTTCATGTATTATTTTTCATGCAATTCATGAAAATATGCTGTAATATTTGTGGATCCAGTGCAGCAGATGCAAGTCGAACAAAAACTCACGAAAGTGGTAGGACTTAGTATCTCTGCCATCGATTTAAGGGGTCGAAGCTTGGGAGGGTGTACAACCCCCCCCGTCAAGGAAAATTTGCGGATCCCCCTTTTAGAAATATGATCTTTTTAATAGTCTAACCTCACTTTCAAATTTTCATGTCTTGACACCTATTTAAAGGTCAGAAGAGGTGGGGGGTGAGGAATAAAATGAAAGGGGAAGTAGCAGACCCCTCCCCCTTTTTTCCAAAATATTTTTTATTTTTGAATTCACAAAGTTGTGTGTTAAGGCGTAGTTGACGGAGCCCCGCTTCTAACCTAACCTGTCTGAGTCGGGGTGCCCCAAGTCCCGAGCTCGCTTCGCTCACTCGTGCATCCTAAGTTGACAAACGATGACTGACAGCAGACTATGTAAAGAAACAGTGACAGCACAAAATGTTGTTTTACTTTTAGTTTCACATATTGCCAATAGTTGGTAAATTATTGTAAGTATTAATTTAATAGCACTGATATAAATCAGCGAAATATTAGTAGTATAATGAAATATGCATAAAAACTCACTAAATATACATATTTATTTCATCATCAGCCCCTGCTCTCGAAGCATTAGGCAGAAATGTACAGTCACCAAAGGAGATAAGTAACCAGGGTCATCGGTTACAGTTAAACTCTAATAATAAACTCATGTATGTTTTTGAATAAAATTTAATTTAATTAATAGAAAACAAACAGTTCATTGTTGAAACTAAGTTTCACTCAAAAACATCTATCGGTTTCTTACTAAACTTCAACTGTATCCGACAACCCTGGTTAATTTTCTCATTTGGTGACCATACCTATACTACCGTCCTTTAACTAGAAGGCCATTAAGCCCAAAAAGTTGTTTCAGAGAAAATGGCAAAAAACACGGGAATTATTGTTTCTTAAAAACCATGATACTTAGGTTAATGATTGTTGGACACATCAATTGATATTTCGTCCTGTTTATCCTAAATAACACTTTCTGTCCAATAACTATTATTAATTACATTTAAAAGTAATTTTTCAGAAAAATTAATTTTAAATGTTTTAGTTATCGCATCTTATTACTGTACTAAAAGGCTGTTAACCATACCTTAGAAGGCTTTTTAGTGAAGTAATTTATTTAAAATATTATACACTTAACTAAAAAGTTGTTAAGTGACAACTGCTTTATAGTCATGACATGATATTCGCTTCAATTTCAATAACTTTCCTAATGAGCGGTTACAGGGCTTTAGATGCTTTTTTGCTAATTCGACGGCGAAGTGCCAATACCTCCTAACTGATTTTTTTTTTGAGAAATTCACTTTTTTTTCGTTTTGAATTTAAAAGCGTTATTCGCATGTTTTAGTGAAATCGCAAAGTGTATTTTTATTACAACAACATTAAATTAAAATGTGGAAATACATATTACCTCCCAACTAAAACAACGTGTCTATTTTTGAACGTTTTTATCCAGTATGTGTAAATTTTTGACTTTGTCAGTTAGGAGTTATTGGCACTTCGCCGTCGAATTGTTGCCAATGTTTTAGGGAACTTTTGTAAACTCTTAACTACTTTACTTAACCAAAAGGTGGCTAAAAATATTTCGCTTGTGGTTAACTTCTTTATAGTTTAGCATTCATATGGAAATATGTGAGTAATTAATTAAATAGAATATTTTCTTTTAAGAAGAAAATAATCATCACATCGGGCAGTTAAGGTATTTTAAAGTACATTAAGCGAAGAAGTGTGGGTTAGACGCTTTCAAGTGATGGAATCATCAAAAATTATGTTACTTAACGGCCTAAAAGATTTTCAGATCTTTTGAACTATTTATATTATAAAAATGTTTCTTCGACAGAAAGATAGAGAATTTTAAACTGTCACATTCTATTAAAAAGTGAAAAATTGACCATTTGAGGGTTAAAGACTTTCTAGTTAAAGGATGGCAGTATAGTACAACATTTATATTACCAAGAAACTTGCCTATATATCACATTCCTTCCTTTCAGCCGCTTTATTATTAACTTACCTCCAGAAGACCGTGGAAATCTGGTGCGAATATGTTTCCAAATAGAGTTGGCACATTGGTTCTACTTAGATTATTATTGTACCGATGAGACCACCAGGCTTAACCCCTGTGGTATTAGGGAGTTTGCGGCACATATATTTCAAGTAAGTAGATGCCCTTCTCTTTTGTCACAGTCTTTAATCATAAAAAATTAGGACATAACTATGATTTAAGATCTCGCAACAAAAATACTCAAGACATGACACATAAAATCATAACACTTCCTTTTAGCTTTGCCGTAGTCGGGCAAAAAGGGCAACAATTGGTTTTAGGTAGCTATATTCCCTCACTCATAGTAGACTTTCGTATGTTGCTGGTGTTGTTAATGCGTTTTAGATATTTCTATTAACCGCCTAGTTGGTCTAGTCATCTATTAAGTTGCATGCGCAACTGCTGAATGTGAGGTTCTGGGTTCAATACCCAGCACAGTGTTGGGAATTGCCATCAGGAATTTCTCTGTAGCAGCCAAGAGTATGGAATTGTGTCCGGTTGATTGCTATAGGCTCTCCCCCTAGTAAAAAGGTCACAAATTAATAAAGTTGCTAATCTATATGCATAGAAATTAGTTAGTTTACTGAATTCACATAAATTATTTTTATAACTTCTAATCAATCAAACCATTACTGTAGCACGTCCCGCAACTCCGCGAGCATGTGAGCAGTCTGGACGCGGTGTTGGACAACTGGCGCGAGTACAAACAGACGGTGCCGACATACGGCGCCATCTTGCTGGACACCGACCTGTCTCATGTGTTACTGGTCCAGTCGTACTGGACAAAGGCTTCCTGGGGCTTCCCTAAGGGAAAGGTCAATGAGGATGAAGAGCCGTACAAGTGTGCTGCCAGGGAGGTAAGGAAACAGTTGATATTGTTTTGTCCAACATACTTAATCCAATACGATTTTTAGCAGTTAGACTCGTTAGAGTATGTGTTTTATTTGGTCAACCATTACTGTCCCACTGCTGAGCAAAGATCTGCTATCCTATTTATTGGAAACTAGCTCACCCGGCGAACTTTGTTCCGCCTTAGACGTCATAAATGAGCAGATTTTTGGTTTTATTAAGTTAATTGTTTTATTATATAAAGTTGTCAGGTTGATCTAGCTGACCCGATAGTTATGACTATGAATATTGAATTCGAATTGGTATAATTCATAAAAATAGTGTTTTTTATTCTAATGCTATACACAACATGCTATACAACATTCTTATTTTTTTATCTTGCGCTAATATAAACAGTTGGTATACCGACACGGGAACAGGCGACATATAATTGGCAAGAGTGTTTTTTATTCTAATGCTTTATGGTATACAACATTCTTAGTTTTTTTTATCTTGCGCTAATATAAACAGTTTTGTTGGTATACAATGTATTTATATATTATTGATATCACATCGTCGATTTCATTCGGTCTTATCCTCTCTACCAACCAAATGAGAATGTGTGCATGTGGCAATCCGCGTTTTTGCCACTCGACTGAATACATCCAACAGCGCGTCTCGCCGAATACGCGATGCTTAACAATGAAGTCTACGAGTGATTTTAACTTTCTTTTAAACACCCTTGCGGTAATGTCGTGGCGATCAATGGGTGATTGGCCAAGAAATAATTCTTGTTGAATTTCTGTCCACTGTGGATTGCATGTGAAGGTTATAAACAAATCTGGTGTGCCATAATGACGTACATACGACATAGCATCCTGAGCGTATTTATGCATATGTCGCGGACTTCCGACGTATGTTGCTGGGAGAATAGTTGTTCTACCTACATTCTGTGCATTTCCATCAGCATTGATGGCATCCCGTAGATGAATGTATTCTTCAGAACGCAGTTTTGCCTGGTTCAACCTGATAAATGTCAATCGCTCAGTTTCAACTTTCACGTACATATCCACAGCATATTGGTGGAAGAGACGCCGACATTTTAATATATGATTGTCCTCATTTTCCCGAACCATCAGTCTGTATGAATAATAATTCATTGAACTAACTTTTTTGTTAGTTTCGGAACCTGTAACTGGATTTATCATCTTCATTGAAAAGTGATATCCATCTTCACCTTGGCAAAATAAGATAGGATATTGTAACGCATCATATGATCGATGTGTTTCGGACACACGCTGCAGTTGATGGCTACGCCGATGTAAAACAATATCTCGGTTTTCTAAATTTTCACCCACGACAACAATAACGACTTCATCAATTGTTGGCGCATTAAAACGTCTTGCGTGTTGTCCTGCAGGCGTCTTATCAGCTTTGATGACAATTTTGTGATTATCAGACGGCATGCGGTCCAAAGCGGTCGTAAATAATGCAACCAATTCGTTATGTCGATGAAAAAACGTTTGGAGTTGTTCCACAATTGATCTTTTCACCGAATTGTTGTGTGATTGACTTGGCTTGCTGAATCGCCCATAAAATAAATCTGCAAAAATTTATAGTCATTATTCGGCGTTGGCAATAAGGAACCTGTTAGGTGATATACATATTTGACCCTGAATCTTAAAAGTTGGCATAAAGTTTTCTTGAATAACTTTTGTTGCACCAAATGACGTCATTTGAAAACAATTGTTATATTGCTGGATATGAGTCAAAAAATGTTTAGAATCTGGCCCATTTCCGGAAACCAGTGAATGTAGTGGCTCTGGTGGCGGTTCGAATGGCGTCAATTTGACTTGACCGCTCGCGTAACACAAACCAGGAGCTTCATTTTTAAATTTAAATGCCTTGCAATATTGACACACAACGTTCATTGTTCCAATAGTAATGATTTGCTGTGAACTTTAATCTATTTCCACGTTATAATTGAATGCAGCTCGATAGGGGTTAAACGCAACATTTCTATGTAGTTGATTTCGATTCCATCGATTCCTTTTTTCTACTTCATTCCGCGCTTCGCGTTGCTCGTCATTTTGACTTGCTCTTGTATATCTTTGACTCGCAGCATTGCGAGTTCTGCGACGATCTGCGACTTAAGTTTGTACGTCTAGCTGCTGGCATTTTTATAAACGAAAATTCATCTGTAAATTCAATGATTTATAAGTCAATGTGTAAATTAAAATAAAACTATTGTATTCTTCTTTATAACCAAGTAGGTATATACCACTTGTTATGTTAGTAACGTGTATGTTAGTCTATCCAAACTTACCAAAATTCCATATTAAATTGAACTTTTAATATTAGGCCTGATGGCTCTAAAGTAACCGTCATGTGAACTAAGAAAATCAGGTTTCTTAGATCCTTCAATTTAATTATTTTAAATGTATTGTTTATCAATAAAATAAGATTGACAGAAGAATCCGTTTTAAACGTCATTTTTTTTTCAAATGTTTTTGTCAAATGTCTTAAGGTTACATTAAAAAGGTTACATTAAATAAATTTTATATGGTGGTAAAGTAATTTTAAATTTTCAAATTATCCGCGTAATTTCCTTAATTTTTTCTTTCATAAGAACCTTCTCCTGATAATAACGAACAGAACAAAAAAAGAATTAGCGAAATCGGTCCAGCCGTTCAGGCGTGATGCCGTGACCAAGGGAAATAGGGATTCATTTTTATATATATAGATAAATGTTATAACAATCATGTTGTTCTATTTCTAGGTACTTGAAGAAACTGGCTTCGACATCAGTAAGCTGATAAACAAAAATGACTACATAGAAGCTATAATACACGAACAAATTGTCCGGCTATACATTATTGGTTTCATTCCTAGAGACACGAAATTCCAGCCGAGAACCAGGAACGAGATTAAGGCCTGTGAGTGGTTCCCATTGGCTGATCTGCCGGCCAATAAGAAAGATATGACGCCTAAGCTCAAAATGGGAGTGAGTCCTAATGCTTTCTTCATGGTGCTACCGTTCGTAAAACGCATGCGACGCTGGGTCGCAGAAAGGAACTCGAAAGTGTTCACAAATACTAGAAGAACGCGTCACAAGTCTATGGGAGACATAGAGTCTACTTCTACTACTAAAGCCAAGGCCAAAGCGATCTCTCAGGGCTTGCAGAACGAAATACAAGAATATCAACAGCTAAATTGTAATGCTGTACCAATACCGTATAAGAATCATGGTAATGGGCCTGGCCTCGGTAACGGCAATGGGAATGTTCATGGTATTGTACATGGTAATAGTCAAGGAAATGGCCATATTAATAGCCATGGCAACAGCAACAGCCACAGTGCCAGCAATAGCCATAGCAACAGTCATGGCAATAGTCACGGCAGTGGCGCCAAAAATACTCCAAACCAGAACAGTTCCAGAAAGGACAGAAAGCTTGCTAAGCGACAGCTGTTTACACCGCAGAATACTCATCCAAATCCTAACAGCTTTTCTCCCGTTCAGAAAGAAACTAGTCCTAAAAAAGAATCTCCTGATGAGAATGTATTCTTCAACTTCGTGGCTCCGTCTTGGGCTAACTTCAAGTTTGATAGACGGGCCATTCTCGACTGCCTTACTTGAGCGTAAGGCGACGGAATTTTGGTTCTAATTAGTAGATCACGTGACTTCCTACTTCGATTTTGACATTAATTTTGTAATTATAGTTACAAAGCAGAATAATTTATTATTGTTTTATTTGCAATTTTGATACGCGATTTTTTATAGCCTTCGAAATTTCACATTAGATATAACTTAAAATTATTGCAAGCGCTCGCGCTGTTCAGCAGGTTTCGTCTTATCGCCATATTTCTGCTCGATTGCAAGGACATGAAGATGAATGATAAAAAAAATGCATAAATCAAAATATTATATTCGAAAACACAAATTTCGCACAAAGTACATTATTATTTACAAAGTCACTACGACCTTATGACGCGTTTTCCAGGAGCTTCTGAATACTGGTAAGGCCTGCCTACCTCATCTCTAAAATTAAGCGTGACAATCTGCCGTATGATCTTTCCTTAAAATTCATTCAATTTGAAGTATGCCTTGCATAATCCCGAAAATTTTATCAACCATATTGATCTCAAATTGAATTAGCACTTAAAATGGATGATTTTCCTAATCTGCCCTAAAGTCCTTCAAAAAGACATGTTCATGACATTAGTTTCTGATTCTCATTATTATTTTATTGTCTTTAACACCAGCCAAGGTCTGTATGTTCAACTGTTGTTTCAACAGTAGTGTTCCTATTACATCACATACATAACTGACAACGCTTCCACAAAATTCTATGCATCATTTCTGTATAACTTGCTTCTCAATCTTCTCCTGTTGTTCTTCAGACTGTAATTGTTGTAGGGTAAGCAGTGATACGCCTAGTTGATCCTCTCGAGTGAAGGGTTGTGCCATCTGACGGAGCCAGCGTTTGCAGATCTGGGAAGGTAGAAAGAAAACATAAGTATGAAGACTAAAGGACAACTGACTGACGAATGCAAAAGTAACAAACGAAACAATGATAACGTTCGATTAATTATCGACCTTAATTCCAACGAAATAAGATTCGTGTTTAACCCGGGGTTGCATCATAAAAGGCAGAATAGAAGTGATAGATATTTTAGTCAGCATGATTAGACATGGAACAATATCCATGCATCACTGATGCACGCATCCACAGATGAAAAAAAACTGGCCAAGTGCGAGTCGGACTCGCAAATGAAGGGTTCCGTACCACAAGACAAAAATGCCGAACAAAACACGTTTGTTGTAAAAACGGAATAAAATAAATATTTAAGGGGGGCTCCCTTAAATATTTATTTTATTCGGTTTTTAGTATTTGTTGTTTTAGAGGCAACAGAAATACATCATTACTGAAAATTTCAACTGTCTAGCTACAACGGTTCATGAGATACAGCCTGGTGACAGACAGACGGACAGTGGAGTCTTAGTAATAGGGTCCCGTTTTTACCCTGTGGGTACGGGCGGAACCCTAAAAAACCACTTTTCTCAGAAACAAAAAGTTATCTCTCCCTGTCATCAGTTGATGGCCTTTATTTTTTTAGGCTATTTAAACATTTTCATTTTATAAGTTGGCAAACACCAACACTCTACATATAGAAGAAAGGAAATACATTTATTTAGCACAGACTAAAACGCACACAAAATATTCTGTTTCATATTCTCAACATAAAATGCCATGCAACTACTGCCTGACGCTGGTTTTCAACTGGATCTGAAGTTGTGAAAAAAATATAAGTAGATTTAGTCAGAAAATCTCAATAAAAGAAATAGTTGTATGTACGTTGAGATACAAAATGAAAGAGAGCATCAGGTCCAGTTGAAAACAAGCGTCAGGCACCAGTTGTCTGGCATTTTTGCTGAACTGGGCCTTATTGGCGCAGCCGTGAGGCACACTTTCCTGCTAATTTCTTACATCGGACTTTGCACTTTTTATTTTTACTTAGTTTTTATTTGATGTACGACTATTATCTAACTATCTGGTGTATTGCTAAATAAATGTATTTTCTTTCTTTCTTTCTTTCAGTAGATCATGCCACTATGCTTACCTGTACAGCTTCCTCAGTGCTGAGGTTACACAGCGAGTCTTTCAGATGCTCCTGTATCCAGCGCGGCAGCTTGGTGCGCTTGTCGGCGCGACTGAACCGCTTGTCCGCGAATATCATTATGCCGTAGTCCGTCTTGCCTCTGAAATGCCATAAAGTAACGTTAAAAGCTTTTTTTAATAAGTAAATATTGCTGTGTTATAAATTAGGCAGTGTAAAAGAGAGAGAGATTAAGAAAGATAAGAAGAGAAGATATATAAGAACTTACCTCAACACTCTTCCTACGCACTGCGCTGCATGACGCATAGCATCGAATGTTAAGAAGTCATTTTCACGTATCTGTACGAAATAAGCATTATAAATATTATAATACAGGCTGGCAGGGACATCGACACACAACCTGCTAACATGGATTCTGAAGCCATCACATTGAAATTATAAAAAAAAAATAAGCTGTTCCATACATCTTGACCGCGCGCGTAGGTATTGCAGTATTCTATGAAACAGCAATTTATTTTTTTATAATTGACCAAATATGTCCCTTCTACCCTGTATAATTAGAATCTATCAGCATATGGACAATCTAAGACGCATAGTCGCGCCATAAAGTAGAACACCTATGAGCAGTTATTAAGAAGCTTCTAGACATCTGAATTTAGTATAATAAACAACCTAAATGTGATAAAAAATATTTATTTCTGTAAATTGGTTGATAAAAAACACTTTTACAAGTCAAAACCAAATAATGTTTTAAAACTAGATGAGATTGGTGGTTCCTATACGACTACCCTGAGAACACCGAAACAAACTCAGAGGTTGCAATACCTTTCAAAATTAAGAGACTAGCACTCTTATTCATAAACGTTTGCATATCATACATTTATGATATTTGAACGTCACTTAAATTTAATCATCGTTTATAAATAAACTCCATCATCTTGGTCAGGCCATATGAGGATCATGGAGATGCTCCTCAAGTGTCTGCGCAACTGGACAATATGTGTAATCATTGAAACAGACGCGATCCCGGTAAAATGGAGCTGAGAATTTTTTTGTAGTTTTGGCTACCTCAGCGAAGTTTACCGGGAAACTTGATTCGATACATTTGCTGCCAAATACTCCTAATACATTAGAATGTGTACACCCATATTCTAATGTCATGTTAGACTCAAGATATAAATAAAATGAAACAAAGACGTGGCTAAAAGGTCTTAGCAACCAGGCCATAAAACTATTATATAAAAAAAAATGGAGATGCTCCATCATTAAAAAAATAACATACCTGAAACTGGTCCCTAAGATAGTCAAGCCGAGCCTTAAGAATGCGGCTCTGCGTGAAGACGTAGGGAATGCCGAACATGAGCACAGCGCGGCCCAGGTGATGGTCGAAGTCGACACCTTCTGATACTTTGCCACGAGCCACGGATAGTAGGACTGCGCCGCGACCACTTTCACACGCCTGGGAAGAGAAACAAGAAATAATATAAGAAGGAACATTAATGAAAGCTATGGTTTCCTAATAAAGCGGTGACCGCAAATGACGGCCACAGTGACGGCAGTCATGAAAATTATGACAGCAGCAAAGATTTATATCGTTAGATACCGCGTCAAAAGATAGTCGCGTATCTGTTTCGTTTTGACACCTCTGACACACAATGATGCAGTGACTTGATTGTCATGGAAACGTTATATGTATAATAATGTGTGAGCCCACTCTTCTCAGTATGGGCACTCTTTCGTGTGATTAAGTACGGTGAGGGCAAATCTAGTGATTTAAATCTTTGGGCAGCGGGGTTTGACTTTTCGGCGTCAAAAACGCTCTCTAGGAAAACACACCAACTTAGGTACTTTCTTAAACGTTTCAGTGACGTCATTCACCGATAAATTGCGGACGCAATGTAAGATCTTTTAGGAAACCGTAGCTGTACTAACTACATATTTATAAAAGAAGAGAACGACATCAGGTTCGTATGTTGATAGACTTCTAATTAAAAAAGTGTGTCACAAACTATGTTCCACCTCTTAACCTGCCTTCTGTGCCATAAAAAATGGCGATGACGCCGTGAAGTGGCAAAGTTTTGGGCCAACAAGATTTAATCCACTGTCGTGCTATCAACAGGACGAAAAAGAAAAATAAAAGACTAAAAATAATACATCATCATATTCACAATGGGAAAGTGAAATGCTACTTCCTGAGTGAGAGTCTTATAGGAGAGAAAACTGCTTCGGAATCAAAACTATCTTTTGTTTCTTATTTTAAATGCTTCACACGATATTTTAGTCTATGAATTATGTGTTGTCCACAACTGTGATACCTTTATGTAATTTATGAGCGCAAAACTCGTTTCAGCGGAGTCTTGAGTCTCAATGAACAGCAGTTTATGTCGTTGTAAGCTCGCCACCACACCTGCGCAATAATTCATATGAAATTATGATAATAAAAACTTTTTAGTTGTACCTAGTACCTACTTACAAATTCATATAACACTACTTGCTATGTGAATATCAGTGAGAAGAAGCTGTTGAACACGTTTGTCTACCCCTTTAACTGGTACAGGCGTGATGTTATCTTGTGTTATTGCGTAAACAACATTTATTTAAGAGTTCCGTTGTCTGTCTCAGAAACTCATCATCAGATCTTTACGAAATTTAAATGGGACCATTTCGGAATAAACCAGTTTCGAACAAAACAAGAATTTTGCAAATCCGTCTTTAGATGACGGAGTTATGTCCGAACATAAATACAAAAAAAAAATAAAAAAATAGAACCATCCGAATTGAGAACCCCCTCCTTTTTAAAAGTCAATCAATCAATCATTGATTGATTGATTGATTTAAAAGTCGGTTAAAAGGAGAGAACCTCAGACTGAATATTATATTTGACATTCAAATTTACCTTGATCATACCAGGCACCGACTACGCTTTCCAAATATAAATAAGACGTGAAGAAACATACTACGCCGTCCGGTACCACTGCTGATATCTACAAAAGATACATTACACATCAGTTACTCAAGTTTCATATCCAATTTATCATTTAAACGCATTCCTACCCCAGTGCGCACACCCTCACCCTATTTCAAATTAAACAAATCTTTATTTCAATGATAATTAAGTTGATTTCGCAGTGACTAGCACTATTCACAAAGTTACTTTTCCATTAATTCCTATTTGTTTACATTTCTGGCAAATAAATCGCGAATGCACGGTACTTATCCACTTAAAAAAATCCGAGAAAATTCTTAGTGCTCACTTTCGTTATACAAATAACGAAAGGATTTTAGGAAGAAAATAAGGATTTTTGAAAATTCAGCCTCTAAAGGGGTCGAATCAAGGATGAAACTTTGTAAATATTATCTAGCATGATACGCCTAGACCCTCTTTAATACGGAGTATTATTGCATTTCTATGCTGGTTAGACTCACCTCAACAAGTAACTGTCCATAGTTTCTTATGACGGCTACATCTTCTCTTGTTTCATATTTAGACGATATCGCCACTTGATCACTGCCTTTTGATACTATCTGAAAACATTATTATTTTATTATCTACAAGATAATTTAACCGAAAATCATCAGGAGTAGGCTTCAATACTTAATCATTTATTGCATTCCACAATGTATGTGTTTAGGTGGTAGGTAACATTTGTTGTAATAATCGTGGACCCTGTCGGGCAAAGCAAAACAAAAATTTGAAGGAGAAAAATTTACGACTTATTTATACATGCAAAGTTGCAAACTAACTTATTCTAAGTACAGACGCCAGCACATCAAGCTACTACAATCTGTCAAATTTCTTTTAATAGATTTTCAACTTTATCGCTAAAGCATTAGGTTCATAGTTGATTGGGAAAATTTGACAGTTTCGGGTAGCTTGATGTGCTGGCGTCTGTACAATTTAAGGTAACATTTTATTCATTACTAGCTGCGCCCCGCGGTTCACCCGCGTAAATGTTGATCCCGTGGGAATATCGGAATACAAAGTAGCCTATATGTTAATCCAGGGTGTCAGCTACCTCCATACAAAATTTTATCATAATTAGTCCAGCCGTTTGAGCGTAAAGAAGTAACAAACATATAAATGAACACACACACACTTACAAATCTTCGCCTTTATAATATTAGTGTGTTTAATTTAATAAAAAAAAAAATATTATTAATTTATATTACTTTCGTACAGAAGGTAAGGTAAGGTACCTGATTCAGTTATGTTCAATTCAGTTCACTTACCATAGGTAATATACAGGGCCTGGCTAGGGTCATGGTGAATGAACTCATTATAACTGGGTTGAAGTCTAAGATCTTTGGATACATGTCTAAAGGCGATAACGTTCCTGCAAACATAATGTTAGTTTTTTATTATTAACTTTACCTATTAAATGTATTATTTAGTTGTAGTTGTTGAATTTAATGAGCGAGTGTAATTTTAACTTTATGTCAATGCTCATAAAAGCGCATTTCACATGGCGCGCTCTACATAAGTAAAACAATACTGCAAGTAACTAACCTGAAGTAATGATGACAGATTGAAATCTAGCGAATATAGGCCGCATGGCTATTGAAGAGTCCATACATCTACGAAATAAAATTATAACAATTTAGGCAAACAGAGGTCTCGGTTAAGCTACAGTACCCGGCGATAAATATTGCACATCGACCTTTACCTTTTTTGTATTTTATACAAAGAATAAAAATAATTATCAAAATAAGCAAATCATAATTGTTTTAACAGCTCCTAATAGATACCGGACTGTTTGTATTTCGTACGACAGAGATAACGCTCTACGAAGCCGAAATTAGCCGATTGTCTCTTTCCAAAGGTCGATGTGCAATATTTATCGCCGGGTACTGTACTACTAAATGCTCTAGCCTTTATCTAGGTTTTGCTTCGATCTAAATATAATATTAAAAAGACTTCCCTTTAGTTTCTATTTAATTTCTCCCGTTGGGGAAGCTAAGCGTGGGGTCCTGAATTCGATTCCCACATCGGGAAAGGTGTTATTGGGTCTTTCCATTAGAAACTTCTTATTAACAGCTCAGAGTTTGGAAGTTGGCGGTGTGATACCCCCGTGACTCACGCGCACGTGACGCTGTTGGTGCTGCGCCTGATCCCTTTCCGGTCGTGTCGGGTTGCCCTCTCCGAGGACTATGAGAGTGACGGAAGAGAGAGAGAGCATCTGTGTGTGCGCACACACGCCTGCACTATAATACACTTCGAAGGCGGGTCTCCGCTGAGATTGTTCGCCGTGACCAAAAGTTGGTCTGGAGGACTGTTATTATTTTTTTTAATCTGTTGTCAGATCTCATGGCAAGTTCTACAGAGCTAAGGCCTCCCTTCATTCCACTTCTCCCTATACACTTTTATTAATTTAATCTACAGTAAAATTTGACAGCTGATTGACATACAAATCAGGCTCCCAGAATCTAGAGATTCTTCAGTAACAAGAAAAATTCTTAATACTGTTACGAGCTTGGGGTTCGTGACAATAAAAACTGCCGATTTAATCACCAAAAATTGACACTTTAATCACAACACTAATTACAATTCAAACACACTAATTAAGAAACACAATTGCACTTACTGATCACTCTTAAGTCGCACTCGAATGTCGCTTTGATGTTCTCGCTCTTATCGCTTAATCGAAACTATATATCTCGCGGCTCGCGCCCGCCTTATATAGTGCCGCAGAGCTAGTACATAAACATCTAGAACGTTCGAGTACATACCGGTCCCGACTGACTCGACGTCGATAGTTCTCGGAACTACTAGTACCTACAGGAAGGGTCAATGTCCTAGTACCAAGGCCAAGGTACTAGTTCTGCTACCCGATACAAGATGGCGCTAGTGGTAACTAATGGCGATACATGGCGATGTATCAAGCATTATTTTTGGCGCGCAACACTGCCCCCTCCTAAGACATGCTCGTCCCGAGCATTATTGGCTCCATAATAACGCGCCAGTCGATCCACATGGACGATCTTAGGAGTACCTCTTGCACCTTTCTGTATCCGGTAGGTTACATCATTGATCTTTGTCACAATCCGGTACGGTCCGTCCCATTTAGCTTGAAGCTTAGGAGATTTCCCTTTGCTGCGGACTGGATTGTGCAACCACACTAGTGAACCTTCGTCGAACCCTTTATTATTCATTTTGCGGTCATAACGGGTTTTCATCCTTTCAGACATTTGCTGGCCCGATTGTCGGACGTGCTCATAAATGTCATTCATCTTGTTCCGCAAATCATTTGCATAATCAGTTACACTGCGTGGGGCATCAGGTGGTATTCCGGTGATCAGGTCTGCAGGCAGCCGTAGTTCTCTTCCGAAGTTTGCGAAAGCTGGCGTCACCGATGTACTTTCGTGGACAGCGCTTCGATATGACAACAAAAACGGTTGTATGTGCTTGTCCCAATCTCGTTGCCGATTTTCCACAACTTTTGCTAGATACCTCTCCAGTGTCTGGTTAAATCGTTCCACCATTCCATCCGATTGTGGGTGGTAAGAAGTCGTTCTTGTTTTATGAGTACCCATAACTCGACAAGTTTCCTGGAATATTTGTGACTCAAAATTCCTTCCTTGATCACTGTGAATCTCCAAAGGTACTCCAAAACGACAGAAGACTTCATGAACTAATTTATCCGCAACTGTCGAAGCTTCTTGATTTGGAATGGCGAAGACTTCCGGCCACTTAGTGAAATAATCCATCACAACCATGAAATACTTGTTACCACTTTCACTTTCCGGAAACGGCCCCGCAACGTCAAGGGCTATCCTCTCCCATGGTGCACCAACATTGTACAATTTCAATGCACCCCTACTACGAGTCTGGGGTCCCTTTACAGCTGCACAACTTGTACATTTGCGACACCAATCCTCGACATCGTCCCGACAGTGGACCCAGTAAAACCGTTCTCGTATCTTCAGTAGAGTCCGTTTTACTCCCAGATGACCTCCTGAACAACCATTATGGTACAGCTGTAGAACATCCGGTACTTGAGCTTTAGGGACAACCATTTGCAAATGACAGCTGTCTCCCCGAGCATTTTCCCATTTACGGCACAGGACTCCATCCTGAACCACCAAGCTGTCCCATTGGGCCCAATAGCTTTTTGTGACCGAACTCATCGCTGAGACGTCACTCCACCTGGGTTTAGGGGCTCTGGCCTTCATCCACTCCAGAATTGGCTTGATGTCCGAATCTTCCTGCTGTGCACGTTGTAGGCTCTCCTTCCACTCGTTGCTGAGGTCTGTCCTGAGCATCCTTACATGTACCACTTCCTTACTTTCCTGCCTAGTACAGTGCTTGCAGTCTTCAGGACAAGGTCTTCTTGACGATGCATCTGTGTTGCCAAGAGACTTCCCGCTGCGGTGTTTAACCACAAAGCCGTCCTGCTGCTGCTGGGCGGTGCTGTTAGCCGCACTACCCTCTCGAGTCCAGCCACCTTCCCTTTCTGCAGTCCGCTTAGGGCAACTGGATCGAAGGTGGCCCCTTTCCCCACAGCCGTAGCACCTAGGGCTGTATCCTTTCTTGCGGTTGCGAACTGTAGCCGCTGCAACCTCCCTGACGCGATGGGAACGATGATCCTGCCGCACCGCTTCCACCTCCAGTGCATGGGCCAAGGCATCCTTCAGCGTCCCGTGGTGACCGAGCCTCACAGCAGCTCTAACTTCAAGGTCGTGGATGCCGTCGATGAATGCCTGCAACAGGTTCCCATCAATAAGCGCGGGTACGGACTGGTAAGCTTTACGAACCAGCTTCTCCACTTCAAGGGCCCACTGCTGCAGGTTTTCGTTACTGCGTTGCACGCGATCCTTGAGCTGCGCACGGAACACGTGTTCTAGGTGAGCGTCGCCATACCGAGCCTCCAATGCCTCAAGGAGCTGCTCGTAAGTCACTTCCTTACCGAGAGCTTCCAGAACAGTTAAGGCCTGGTCGCGCAAGCCCAGGGTGAGGGCAGTCATGGCCTGACTTTTATTCCACCCGTTCGCCTTCATGACAGCCTCAAACTGGATTTTGTAGGCCGACCAGGAAGAAGTTCCATCGAATGGTGGCACTTTGAATCCACGTAGCGAAGGTGTTGTAGCTACGGGAGTTGCGATTCCATCCCCAAGTTTAAGGTGACCCAGCGTTTTCTTCACGTCAGCCATCACGGTTTGCTTCACGTCAGCCATCACGGTTTCCTTCACGTCAGCCATCACGGTTTCCTTCACGTCAGCCATCACGTTGTCAACCCGATTATTCACTTGGTCGATTCGGGTTTCTGCTTCCGACAGACGGTTGTCATGTTGAGCAACCTTTTCCTTCACCTCCTTCATGTCTTTACCGAAGGTAGCGTGAAGGTCCTTTATAAGAAGCATCTGCTCTTCCTGGCGGCGCGCCTGCTCCTCCTTATCCCGCTGGAGCTGTTCCTCCAACCGACGAGCCTGTTCCTCCTGTCGGCGGGCCTGCTCCTCCTGTCGGTGGGCCTGCTCCTCCTTGTCCCGCTGGAGCTGTTCCTCCAACCGACGAGCCTGTTCCTCCTGTCGGCGGGCCTGCTCCTCCTGTCGGCGGGCCTGCTCCTCCTGTCGGCGGGCCTGCTCCTCCTTGTCCCGCTGGAGCTGTTCCTCCAACCGACGAGCCTGTTCCTCCTGTCGGCGGGCCTGCTCCTGCAGCATCATCATCAGAGCAGCAAATCTCGTGCTGATGATGCCGGAGCAGCTGTGGACGGACCGGCCTCCGTGGTCGGTAGCTGGCCTTCCGACCCCTGTGGCATTGCTCCACCAAATCGCCTCTGATCCGTCTCTTGCTGGCGTTGACTCCGGGTACGGATACCCTCCATGTCGTCTTTGGGTAAAATCGGCATTTTAAACCTCGCTTCTGACACCAATTGTTACGAGCTTGGGGTTCGTGACAATAAAAACTGCCGATTTAATCACCAAAAATTGACACTTTAATCACAACACTAATTACAATTCAAACACACTAATTAAGAAACACAATTGCACTTACTGATCACTCTTAAGTCGCACTCGAATGTCGCTTTGATGTTCTCGCTCTTATCGCTTAATCGAAACTATATATCTCGCGGCTCGCGCCCGCCTTATATAGTGCCGCAGAGCTAGTACATAAACATCTAGAACGTTCGAGTACATACCGGTCCCGACTGACTCGACGTCGATAGTTCTCGGAACTACTAGTACCTACAGGAAGGGTCAATGTCCTAGTACCAAGGCCAAGGTACTAGTTCTGCTACCCGATACAAGATGGCGCTAGTGGTAACTAATGGCGATACATGGCGATGTATCAAGCATTATTTTTGGCGCGCAACAATACTTACGAAAAATGTAGAATAGGGTTCGAAACCGTCGGAGTCTTGTCATCGAACGGCTCAATAATAATCGTGAATCCCTTTGTATAAGTGGATACTAAAGTAGCCAAGTGTGTGATGAGAGTCAGCGACGCAAAGTTTGAAGGGTCCGGTATTTCTAGCGTCTTCATAAGGGAAGATAGGCGAGTGGCACAGAAACGTAGCGGTTTGCGTTCTATGCAAACGCGCGCTTGCACGTCTTTGAGGAAACCTGGAAAGATGATTGGCTTTTTATAACAACAACGTTTCATATCAAAATTATCGGTCTACTGTTGTATAGGATTTAGATATTTTTTTGAGGAACAGAAATAGTTTCTTGTGGCAAGTTGTTTACTACGACGCTTTAAATCAACTGCTTGAATTAGGTGCAGGTGAATAAATCGTCAGCCTGTGTTTAATTATATCAGTCTTACCAAGGAGTATCGTGCTACCCAGTGACTGGGTTGTGAAGGTCAGATAGGCAGTCGCTCCAAGTAAATTGTTGGTATTGAGCTGCTAAGGTAAGACTGGAAACCGACAACAACATAGTTGGAAAATAATAAAGATAGTTTTCTGCTGACCTGCCGGAGATTCTTGTACAACATGTTGTATCCTTAGCCTAGTCTTTATGTATTCTATAAACCTCTTCAGGAAACTTAGGAAGTGCTCCGCATTCCTTATGTTGCCGGGAACCACCTCTGCAAAAAGAATGCTATTTTAACATTTTTAGGGTTCCGAAGGGTAAAAACGGGACCCGTCGACTGTCCGTCTGTCTGTCTGTCACCGGTAGACCGGGAGATGATGACACATTTTGGTAAGTCATTTCTTACAGTATGGCGCTTTCAGGGGGGTTCGTATAAGTAATAAGTGAGAGGAAAATGATGTTCTTACCGGTGGTGCGCGGGACGCAATTGCAGAATAATTAATTGAAATTGCTCGAAAATCCGGAGGTGTCAAACAATCATAGATTAATGAATTACTCTTCTGTCGGCTTCCACCGTAGTCACAAAGGGGCATGTTATTACACAGAAAATTTATGGTTGTTGGATTAGTCTTGGACTTTTCTATTATAAAGTATCGCATAAGTATCGTTTATTGTACAAGGAACGGATGTCCGGTGTGTCAATAATTCCGGCACTTATTTATCGACGAAACTATCTGCCGCAGGGAGTCCGTCATCTGAATCACATCAGGTCTTCACAGAAACTTCGAGGCGCGGTTTTAAAAATATGAGCCTTATTTATGTGGAAACAAAGCGGCAAATAAATACAACTTTACCGCGTGCCTCTATTCGCTTTAATACTGTCGTGGACATGGCAGGCAGTGTAATACATCTGAAAACCAATGTGTTTGTTTGAAGAGATTATCAAAGCAGGAATAGCTTACCATTAAGTACGTCGTCGGGTAAGATAGGGTTGCCTAATACAGCGTCAGTTTCTCTCTGCGCGGCGGCTTGTCGTAACCCTTCTACCATCTGTTCGTATTCTACCGTAAGTCGCGCTGCGTCAGCCTCGCGGATCCTAGATAGAAAAAGAATTTGAATATTTATACAGGTCCAATTGAATTAGCCAGCAAAATTCCGCAAACGTGATTTTTTTTTTTTTTTTTTAGGTATTGATACTCATCACGGCTACGGAGTTTCGCTAGCTAATTTAGAACTTTTATTTAACGCTGTTTAAAAACTTGCCCTTTAGAAAAATTAAAGAAGTAATACTTTGTTAATCAGAACTGGGCGTTTTATACCTCTTGAAAATGTAGCTGGATAGTGCGATATTGAACGCGTTCGCAGTGAGAGTTCTATATGTGAACTTACGTAAATTTTTCTGATAAAAAAAAAACCAACAAGCAAATATAAAAATACTGAAGTTAATGAAAGCTCGGTCAAGTCTCTGTGACTTAAAATTTGCTACTAAATCATAAATGTTAATTACTTTGACAAAGATTTGACGAAAGTGACGTTTTTATAAAACTTACTGAGCCACAGTCTTCTCAAGCTGCTGTAACGCTAATGTGCTCTTATCTATAGTCCGTCTCGTCACCTTCACACTAAGCGAGTCTATGCATACGTTGTCAATGTTGTGAGCTTCATCAAACACAACCACGGCTTCCTTGTTCAACTCTTTCGAGACCACTTCGGCAATCTTCGGGTCGAGAAGATAGTGGTACGAATACACTACGATTTCAGCGTGGATTATCTGATGAAAAAGTACATGTTACCTGGGAAATCGTTTATAGTCCGGTCATCAAATAAAATTGGACCTGAAATATGAAGTTTGGGCTATGATGAAAGCACAAAATGCAGCCTTAAAAAATCTAAATTCTTCGTGTTAAATCCAAAAAAAAAAAAAAAAGAATCATCGTCTGCCTAGCCTTTTCCAACTATGTTGCGGTCGGCTTCCAGTCCAACCGGATGCAGCTGAATACCAGTATTTTACATGGAGCGACTGCCTATCTGACCTTCACAACCCAGTTACTGGGTAATACGATACCCCTTGGTAAGACTGGTTGTCAGACTTTCGGGCTTGTGACTACCCGTAACGACTGTCAAAGATCCACGAA
Organism: Luperina nickerlii; assembly: GCA_963855955.1. Lineage (NCBI taxonomy): Eukaryota > Metazoa > Arthropoda > Insecta > Lepidoptera > Noctuidae > Luperina > Luperina nickerlii. Next base: position 19,944,169 of record OY979677.1, on the reverse strand, counting down.
TGACAGCCGGGACCAACGGCTTGACGTGCTTTCCGAGGCACGGAGCTAGGGGACTCGGTATGTAAAGATGGTCACCCATCCACAGACTAACCGCGGCAAGCGTAGCTTAAACTGATCGATCGACCTGTGCGGCTGTTATTATTTAGCCACGGGCCAAATAAAGAATGTAAAACCTTTTTTAACTTACCAACTATGCACAAAAGCATGAACCAGCAAGAAGAGCCAAATTCCCCAGAATGGTTTTTATTTCCATAGACATAAAACTTTATTTTCAACTTACAGCAAATCTGGAAAGGAAGTACGGACACCAATTCCTGTCGGCGCCATACTGTTTCATATCATCGATAGTGTACACTCCGTATGGTAACATGGACTCTTTTCCTTCTCGGTTGAAACCCTCATAGAATTGACCTGAGATAGTTATAAGAAAGATAAATAATACATAGTTGTAAGTTGTGGTCTAGTCCCTTGTAACATGATAACAATTAAAAAAAAAGAAACATCCGAATTGAGAACCTCCTCCTTTTTAGAAGTCGGTTAAAAACATGTTGCGTCGCAAAATCTCACTGAACTAACTATACTAATGTCTGTTCCAAAGGTACCAGATGAAAGTGTAAACAAAGGGTTTGTTTACTCTTTCATAAAATACGTCGTTCAGGTTAAATTCTTACGCAATCACTCACTAAAACGAATTAGTAACACAGGAATCTATATTTAGGAGGTTCATCACTTTTTATTTTACAACAATGATTGTTTTACTAACATGATTAAATTCAGTGGCGTAGCTAGTCCTAAAAGGGCCTGTATCAAAATTTGTTGGGACCCTTTTTACCCCACTGCGACGAAGCTCAAAATGAGGATATTGTCTTGTCCAAATAAATATCCTGACTCGGGAGATGAAGCTACCACTGTGACTTTACTAAGAGAAAATTTAAGCATCCTGACTCGAATACGTCAATTTTTCATTCTGGAGCGAACAAAGCGATCCTGATAATTGCAACATTCTGCACTCTAATTGCGTAACACACTACAAATCGGAATCTGAATAATTTTGAAGCAAATTGCTAATCCATTGCTTCTTAATTTCGAAAAATGTGTCTGCTCAACACGTTAATAACGCAATGAATGTTGTTGAACTGTCAAAATGAAACCGATTCCGATTGATAATGTGTTACGCAATTGCCCCGCCGGACTGGAGAAGGTTAAGTCTGCATCGTAATTTTAATAGGTAATACGGGCTGGTGTCCGCAACTCCACGTCAATGCGCGTATTTTGCGTATATATTATTATTTTGCATCGTAATTTTACTAATAGAATGTAAGAGCGAGCGAAGTGACATAGAAAATTGTAGCATCCTGACTCGAATAGGTCAAGCTGGCTTTATGGTTCTACTAAGACAATGCATGGTGCAAAAGGAAAAGACACAGGTCAGCTACTAGCTATAAAAAGCAACATTTATAACTTACAAATAGGTACTTCGTTGTCTGATTCATGTCTGTCCCTGATGTAGCTGGCAGTCAGTGAGTGGCATTTACCATCCACTAGCTTGCCTTCCCTCTCTCTGGATACCTAGGACGAATAGGTTAAACTTATGTTGGTAATAACACTGATTCATTATGTATAATTTCAAACTGTTGAAATTGGTGTCATTGTATGGGCATGTAATGTGAGGAATGTTTTGAGTATGAATGCGGATGGCTATAAGAGTAGTGGAAGACCAATGAAACGATGGATGGACTGGGTGAACAATATATCATCAGCTAGAAAGGGGATGAGCTACCGTGATGGCGACTAAGAGCGTTTACGCCGTACGGCATTTCAATAAAAACTATCAAGCCCTTGTTTTTCGAAATGAATGGACCTATTTTAATGAAACTTCATACGCATAAGCAGGATACAAAGGTCTAAAAAGTTACTTAGGAACATTTTTTATATACTTGTAGATATTATTATTTAAAGACTGTTAGCTTTTATATTACTGTGTAAATATTATCTTAGAATTATACTGTTACTGTTAGCCTGCATCATCCCACTGCTGGGAAAACACCTCTCCAAATGACTTCCAATTAGAATTATAGAATTTAATAAAAAATTCAACAGCAAAAAAGGTGGTATTAAAACTAAAGATCTTACTTCTGGATGTATGCAGAGATTTTTCCTTGAGGTCAAAACTACACCAGTGAGACTTGGTTTCTCTCCTTGACACTTTTCATAGTATTTCATCAGGTTTTTTAACTCTTCTAGCACCTTCTCTATCTCTGGCACAGTGCGAGAACAGTAGATCAGTTTTCTGAAATAAAATAAAAATTATAACATGCCTCTTAGGGTCAATTCAGACTAGCGCAACGTCAAAGCGCATCGAAGCGTTAATCTGAATCTTAACATAGCAAATTCAGCCTTATCTCCACAACTTAATGCACTTATTTCTTCTGAGATAAATAGAAGACGCGCGCATTCAACAGAATTCGCGCGTCTGAGCGCGACCCACGCTGATTGGTGCGCGTGCATTACGTTGTGGAGATATGGGTGAATTTGCCATGTTAAGTTTCAGATTAATGCTTCAATGCGCTTCGAATCTGCACTAGTCTGAATTGACCCTTAGATATCAGCCTGTAAATGAAGACCAATGAAGATCTTTGCTTGGCAAATAGTTACTTTGAGTGCCCATTGTGTCACCCTTTGTAAAATTTCTATATTTACTTCTGTAATTTATATGGTGTACATAATAAAGAAAACTTTTGTACTTTTTATCACTAATTTTCGATTCCTTATTCCTAATTTTCTTTCAAAACAAAAATGAATTGTTTTGCTTACCAATGTTAGCATTTTTTATTGTCAAACTGGGCATACAAATGAACTTGAAAGGTAATTTTACCAATGATAGCTACTTCCAAACGGGACGGTCTAATATGCAATGTTTGGAGGTCTTTGCTTCATTTTTGGTAAATATACGAGAGTCCTAATTTTAATTTTATTTGTTTTTTTTTTTAAGTTTTTTTAATTTTTTTTTTTAGTATACTTACCATCTTTATTGAATAAATAAATAATAATAATAAACATAACGGTCAATAAATTATAGAAATCTGCTATTTATGTCAGTCTTAAAGTGAATTTTAGATGATAAAATCACTCCATTTGAGTGATTTTTTGAGGAAATTATGTAATCATATTTAAATAACTGATAAAACTAATAACTGATAATTGTATTTTTTGTTATGTATTTTCTGGTGTACAATAAAGTATATACAAATATAAATATATAAATATAAATGATGGATATTATAGTTATAAGTACCTGACATGATGAGGGTTCTGTATCATGTATGCAACAATCAAAGAGAGAAGTGATATTGTTTTCCCAGTTCCTGAAGGCATCTCTAATAATCCATGGCCCTGAAATATTAAAATGCTTTTCATTGTATATTGATAAACGACATTGATTGGTAATGTTCCTAAAATGTAAATAGGAATGGATAATAATAATACTTTCGATAATGTTAACTAAAATGTACAATGTATGTAAAGTATGACTTACTTTAGCGTCAAGAGCTCGTTTTAACTCCAACATATAAGCATACTGCTCTGGATAAATGTAATCGTAAGGGAAATAAACAAGAAGACCGTCCACTGTGAGCCTGTAAATAATAACAAAATACACACCATAAATCATGAAAAGTTACTTTAAACTGAAGTATTATTATCATGCTACGTATGATCAATTTGTTTACGTACTTCATGTTAGAAAACTAGCTTCAATATAAAGTAATTTACAAAATTTTTAGGCAAATTTTATCGAGTCCCTATAATGCACGTCACTGTAATGCACGTACCAGCAATGCACGACACTGGATTGTACAACACAGGAATGTACAACACAAGAATTGGCGACATCGCGATGTCTCCAATTCCTGGGGTGTACCTTGATGGTCCGACCCGAGAGTGTACAACACATGAATTGGCGACATCGCGTGATTGGCCGATTGGTTGGCCAATCAGGTGACTCGAAATTTTGGGACTTGGATACTAGGTAATTGAGCTAGATAGTGCTGTTCCGAAAGACGATTGATTGCGCGATTGATAAGTTTTTAAGCAGAGAAGTCTTTATAAAAAGAGCAATCTTTTTTCTCGCTCAACACTCGTGTCTGAATTTAGCTAGCTAAAAGCCAAATGTAAAGCGGCCATAAGACGTAATCCTGAAAAAGTTCAGTCAGGCCAAAAGCCGAAAAGTTCGTCTATTTTAATTTATATTTGTGTAATTTTTGTCATCATTTGATTAGCAATAAAACTCGTTTACTCATACGTTAGTTTCACTATAGTTCGGCTCATGTAATCTAACGTTTTCTTTTTGACTGGGAAATAAAAAAGGCCTCGCGGACCTAATTTCGCCGACGTCCAAGTGTGGTCTAGCGCCGCCACTGACAAACACAATAAAATAAATAACACTCCTTTTTTTGGGCAGTCGTGTAAAAACAAAATGACTCGATTCACAAAGAGAAAATCCATAAGTTACGCTGGCGAATTTACTTGCCCAGTGCGGCATCATGCCCGAGCGGTGGATGTATCTTGGTGACCCAGACAAAACACAAGTTAAAACAAATTACAATGTTCTGCTAGCGCAAGAAAAATAGCTTGGAATAATTATCATTTGATTAAAAAATAAAAACAAAAAAATTTAAATTATAGGTAACTAATAACATTAAAAATAACTTAAAATAATAAGCAAAATGTGATTATTTACAAAATTTCTGAATTAAGGCAAGAACAAAGAAATTAAGAGTAATTAAAAACAAAAACTTGGTAACAATGTTCCTAAATAAGATTCTTGTAAGATTCAATTTGAATGCGTGTGTGCCTGCGTGTCTGATTATCTCTGCGTCGTAGTCTGGTCTGGATTTTAATTTTTTGTGTTTCTAGTACTACATCTAGGTTAAAAAGCTGTCGGACACGGAGGACCGGGAAATCCTTAGAGAGTTGGTCAATTGAATAAAGGTTTTTTGAGCTTAGCTTTTATACAATTATTTTCTAGCATCTCATACATATTCGTTAGTTTTTAATTTAAAAAAGGATTTCTTTTGTCTGAGATTTTTAAAAGCAATTATTTTAGCGGAATTTGGTGGTTTTTTCTTAATCCACATTCCTGAAATCTGGCGACATTTTACTCTTGACCTAGCGCCTTAAAAAAATGAAAATCCAAGGTGGCAACCCTGGTAGATTCTGTCTGACGCGTGACGCTTCTGTGTGAATTGAATTTGAAAAAAACGAATCTTTTGGTTTAGTTTGTTTATTCAAATAAAAGTCTTGTTTGTTTTTTTCAGTGTCATCTTGCTTGCTCACCTAGGTATGGACAACTTCGAGGAAATACCCGGCTTCCGTGGCGCTACGCGCTGGTATCAACGAGGGGGACACTTCTTCGTTGTCTTTCGGTCGTCAGGGCTCAGCACCTATCTTAGGTGCCACACCCATAGATGCCCCGTCGCATGGGTCCTGAGAGCTGGTCAGCCAGGACCCATACAAGGAGAACATGACCATGAGCCTACTCCTTGGGTTAGAAACAGGTTAGTAAAATCAATTAAAGTTGTCGTAGATGGTTGCCGATGCCGGGATAAATCCATCCATATCGCCTTGTGTGTGCTTTATGAGAAGACTGAGAAACTAGGTACCTAGCACTACAGATTTTACATATTTACCTATCTGTATCGGCGAGTATAAACAGACTGATAGTATATCGCATTACGCTACGTATCTTAACACTATCACTTCACTACATAATATAAAACAAAGTCGCTTTTTCTGTCCCTATATCCCTATGTATGCATAGATCTTTAAAACTACGCAACGGATTTTGATGCGGTGTTTTTTAATAGATCTAGGGTGATTCAAGAGGAAGGTTTTAGTATAAAATATGCGGGCGGGCGAAGCCGCGGGCATCAGCTAGTAGTTAATAAATCATTTATTATTAATTATAGGATATGTATTGTTTACCAATACCTATTTAATGGATGTTATTCGGTTTTACAGGAACAATCTGTTTCAAGCCCTAAAAAGGAGAGCTTCATCAGAAGCAACACCACTTAGTGGTATATATGAAGAGGAGGCAGCTAGGTGAGTATCTAACTTAAACCCTTGTTACGAAGACTCCAGGAGTCTTATGACAATTGATTAACTATTGTGTTGTTGATAACAGTTAAAAGGTATTATTGTTTATGTATATGAGATGTAGCTTAAATTTGCATCACAAAGCAGTACATTGTCTAATGACCTAAATAAAAGTTGACACCCTCGAGACCCTCCACCCGATGGAACCATAAAATGGGGGGGTCAGATTTTTGATAGAAATGTTTATAGGTCCCTGGGACTTTAGTGGGCCATAACTTCTTTTGGGACTTTGAAAAAAAAATTGATTTGTTTTCTTTGCGTTTCATAGTGCCCAAAAGGCTATACTCAAACTCCTAAATCCCACCCCAAATTTGACTCTCTGACCTGTTTGTGTCTTTTTGCACGTTTTATTAAAATTAGTGCATGTCTTATTTATAGGTATCCTGATGCTGTGCCATATCTGCTCTACGAGTCAGTGGTGTCGTCGATGCGTATCTGGCGGCGATCAGTCGTCCCTCCAGTACCCAGGACCCTTGAGGCATACGGGGTGGCGCTCGCGGAGCATAACACTTATAGCAATTTGCTATTAGGGACTGTTTCCGCGGGCGGCGCCTCGGCTATCATTTTTATAATGCCTAATTTTATTGCGTGCCTCCAAGCCTCTGAAACAGTGGTTGTGGATGGCACATTTTTAACAGTGCCGGCTGGGTTACCTGCAGCCCAAATTTTGACCCTGCATGTGGTGATCGCTGGTCACTCATTTCATCCAGTCATCGTCTTGATGCAGAATCGTCGCAGGCTGCTTTACGAAGCGGTCCTTTTGCGCGTTTGGCAGGCTGCCGGAAACCCAAGGCCTGTCCACATAGTAACAGACTATGAGCAGGCTCTTCAGAGAGCGCTTCAGTCTGTTACAAATGTGCCAGTGTCAGGGTGCCTTTTTCATTTATTTCAGGCGCTTCTTCGACAAGCGAGACGACAGGGCATCCCGGCGGCCCACCGCAACACTGCTGGGTACAAGCTGGTGCAGCTGTACGCCGCGCTGGCATATCTGCCAGCTGATCGCATTGCGCTCGGGCTGGCAGAAGTGCCAGCTATCGCGGCAGAAAGAGGTCTGCCATACAATGAAGAATTTCATAATTACTTTATTGCACAATGGATGGTCAGGGTGAGCTAAACATAATTTTTTTTATTATGTTTCAAACCTGCCGCTAACAACTTTGTGTCTTTGTTTCTAGTTTAGGTAATTAAGACATTGTAGGACATAGAAAACGTAATTTCTATTTTACAGGAGGGACCCGAGAGGATCTCGGTCTATCAAAGGCCCCACCGGACCTCCAATGTGGCGGAGAGTTTTCACGCTTCTTTGCGCAGATCTCTCTCCGGAAACCCGAATGTGTGGAGGTTCACAGGTAGAACAAATATGCAATTATTTAGTAGAAAGTATATTGTAGTTCAGCAAAATAGTATTATTTAGAAAGTAGTAAATTGAATATTTTTAATGAAGAAGTTTCGTCACACGCCTGGCGCGAAAGTATTTTGCAAGCGCAATTTTAAGGCCCTATAACTTCTCTATTTGTAGAGATATTTTCATGAATCTTTTACACCTATGTTTAATTTTACTTATATTTTCAAATTTATGAAAAAAAAAATTGTAATCTTCTCCATTATATAAAAAGGGATGTTGACTCATTTTAAGTGTTAAATTCATAGATTTATAATAGCACTGTTCCATTTTCGTTCCTATCCCTCAGTCACAGGCCTGTTTCTTTTGCACCATAATAGGTAGACTCAGTCTTATTTATTACTACGGCCACTGCCAATAACGAAAATAAGTGTTTTTTTTTCAGTTTGTACGGGGGTCCCGACCCTTTCGTGTCAGTCTCGCTTACTATTAGTATATCAGTCAAGTCATTAAATACCCTTCTTGTAACTAAAGTAACTTCTCTTCTTCCTAAATATTTTATTCACTTCTAATGTAACTTTCAAATGAATCAAATTTCAGATATTCTTGTTACATTATTGTTTATTATTATATATGTAGAGTATATTCTGTACGTATTTGTGTTGTAAAATTACGATTGATAAAATGAATGTTTCAGATGTATTTACGTACGTAGCGTAGCTAGATTTACTCTACCAATACCCCATTACTGAAGGTAAGTTTAATGTTTATTTTTTTCCCCAATTAGTAATATTACCCAATTTAAAAAATCACAATTGCATGAGTGTTCAAAGGTATTTGCTCGTATTGAAGACTGATTCGATAGTTGAAATGGTTGGCTTGGGCTCCAAAAAGTCGTGGGTTATATTTTTGCCTTGAGCAAAATATTTGAGTGATGAACAAAGATGTCTGTGAAATGTAATGTTTTGCATACCTATGAATCTTTCTCTGGTACCTTGATTATTTTTGAAATTAATTATCACTGTCCACTTCAATTTTTTTTTCATGAAGTTTTATCTTAATTTCATGATAGGTACGTAATGACCAATTTTTGTCTGTTTAGAGATCATTCAGCAGAAGATGGCAGTGACTGCGGCACGATTCGAGGCTCAGCGCTTAGGTCGGCTGGTAAGACGTAACCGCGAAAGGTCTTACATCAATAATAATATTTTAAATGGCAACAACAGATCCCTTGATAGGGGTCTTGTTTCTTTGCGTCAATTTTTGACGGCAACGTCCCAACTATTGGACGTAAACGTAGAGGTTGTGGCTGCAGAGGATGTACCCGAAGTAGCTGTTGAAGTCATCCTGGGCGAAGACCATCTTTTCGCCCCAGCAGCCGCCCCTCCGTCACCCCCGCCTGTAGAGCCTTTGGTTCCCCCACCCCCGCCTGTAGAGCCTTTGGTTCCCCCACCCCCGCCTGTAGAGCCTTTGGTTCCCCCACCCCCGCCTGTAGAGCCTTTAGTTCCCCCACCCCGGGCTGTAGAGCCTTTAGTTCCCCCACCCCCGGCTGTAGAGGACTTACCCGAAGTAGCCAATGAAGTCGTCTTGGGCGAAGACCATCATTTCGCCCCAGCAGTCGCCCCTCCCCCACCCCCTCCTGTAGAGCCTGCTGTTGAACCTGCCGTTATAGCAGTATGTCGCATTTGTTGGGAGTCTGCCCCAAATACCGCATTAATTCCGTGTGGTCATTTAATTTGTACAGGTTGTTTAAATTCATTACAGCAGGCACAACACCAGGAATTTAACGAGCATATTTGTCCATTTTGCAGAACTCCAATAGTTAGAACCTTGCGTATTTTCATGTAAATAATTTATTAGGCGCGTTCACTTTTCTTGTTAAAATTTGTTCTTGTTAAAATTTGTTAAGACCTTGTTGCGTTTGCGTCGTAATCGGGACAGGTTTTTGTTTCTTTTTTAGTTGAATAGTCATAAGATAGAGTTAGGGAAGAATAAATACTGCATGCCATCGTTTATGTAGTAGGGAAACCAGTGCATGCGTATGAACAGTGTGCCTTTTTTATTGTTTGTAGGTATAATATTATATTACTACCTACATATGGTGTAATAATATTATACCTACTTACGGACCAATTGCGAGAATGGTATGGCTGTGTAACTCCGCCGCATTATTGTGTAAAAATATGTTATATTCTGAGGCACAAACACTTCACGTAGGTATTATAAAATAATTATGGAAAGCAGAGTATAAAAAGTTGATTTGTAATCATTTTTACTAATGATAATACATAAATACTCAATATGTGTGTCGGGTTTGTCAGGAATTATTTCTGTAGGCTCGGACTAATGTGGGCAGAAGACTGTTCTTTCAGGTGCACGGTTCGGGTTGGTTATTTCCATGGAGAAGAACCGTCAAGAAACTCCATGGTCACTCTTTGAAGCAAAACAATAAACTTTTTTTTTTCATTTTTTTTTTCTTTTCTAACATACACTGAGTAAACTAACAAATTACTTGAGATTACACTTTAACCCATTTCCTGTCCCATGAACCACATATGGTTGGTTGATTGTTTATCTATTGTGTCTACTTTATGGACAGATTGCTTCAACCAGCCCGCGAAATTCAAATTTTCTTTCATTTTTTACATTTTGCAGGCCAGTGCTAGGTTGTATGTTGATGTTATTTTGATTCGCGGCTGTAAGACGTATGTAGTTACAGAATTATAATTATACTATATAAAGCTCGATCTATATATATAAAACTCAAAGGTGATTGACTGACTGACAGTGATCTATCAACGCACAGCCCAAACCACTGGACGGATCAGGCGCTAAGAAAGGATTTTGATCAATTCTACCCCCAAGGGGATGAGTTTGTATGAAACTTTGTCAATTTTAAACCGATCGGGCTGAGACTGCATGCATAAAGCTACTATGATGTAGGCATCCCCTAAGAAAGGATTTTGATAAATTCCACGCCTAACGGGATAAAATAGGGGATGAAAGAATTATACCGTGGGACAATTATCGACCTCCACGCGGGCGAAGCCGCGGGCAAAAGCTAGTCATCAATACAACCCTCCAAGTTCATAATGGTGCATAAACGATTTTTTCTGTTTTTTTTTTTGTTCCTACACCATTATTACGTTGGAGGATTTTATTGATGATTTTAATTCTGTAACTATACATACGTCTTACAGCCGCGAATCAAAATAACATCAACATACAACCTAGCACTGGCCTGCAAATAGCAAAAACCAAAAGAAAATTTGAATTTCGCGGGCTGGTTGAAGCATAACACGATACAACACTGTATAGCTACGTAGGTACCTACGTATCGCAAAACGCGCGATGACCGCTTGCCAAACGAGAATTAACTGAAGCGCGCCCCACCAACTCCATCAAGCGCCACCGGCGCACCCATAGATATCCTGAACGAGTCTTGCGACATGTGTAATGACTCTGGCAGGGCCACCATCAGGGTAATGATTTAGAAAGTACGATCTGTGGCAAGGCCACGGTACCATGCAAGTACTGAACCTTAAATTTTCATACTCCGCTGATAAGTAAATACCATCTACGTATTACTTTTTTTATGTAAAATGTTTCTGCGCCCCAGAGAATAGCATGCACAAATGTGACGGTCCTAAGCCCGTAAAAGGAGGAAGGCACCGCCCTAATACCATTCACATTTTTTTTTAAATATAGGTATTAGTTTATTTTTGAGTTGGCATTTATAATTACCTACTAAGTATAGCTCTTTTAGTTACGAGAATAATACGAACCTCACGAATTGGCCATTTTAAGAATTAGCCTTTTAGAGATTTAAGAATTTACGAAGCTACGGTAGTCTTTTTCATAGTCGGTCACAGATTAATAATAGATTCGGTCCTTTTTTACCCGAGGTCCCGGTCCCTTAGTCCCTGGAAAGGGACCGCGAGTATTTTTTTTGCCCGTGGTTCCTCCAAGAAATACAAATTGTAGGTACTCCATCCATCTTCTGTCCCCGAAGTGCCGGGCTTCCGCCGGCCTCCTACGTCGGCCTACGGCCCGGTGCTCATGCCGCCCATAGGATAAATACGGTCGTAATATAGGAACACGAAGAAAAAAAGAAGGAACCACGGAATTTTCCAGTATTTTATGGACCACGAAGAAAAAAAGCTCCTAGTTTTATTATTGCAATCACGCCGATTACCCGATAAGGTGATTGGCTTCAACCAGCCCGCGAAATTTAAATTTTCTTTCGTTTTTTGCAATTTGCAGGCCAGTGCTAGGTTGTATGTTGATTGAAATAACTCGACCGCACAAAGCTAATGTTTTTGGAATACAATTTGTGGTTTGTGCATTACAGAATTCTGAATACCATGGTTCCCAATCCTGGAAGCAGCAGTACCTACCTACGTAGCACGGACGGCCTACCAGCCATAAAGCCAGAAGTACCTACCTGCCGACATTTATAATAATCAATTCCTAATCAATTTACATAAAATGTAACAATGTAAAGTACCTATTTAGTAAATTATAACATGATACCTAATTTATAGTTTTTATTTATCTTTTATTTATTTATGGACAACGATCTAATATAAAGCGATAGATAAAGCTACACACTTGGGGGAGGCCTATGTCCAGCAGTGGACGTCTTTCGGCTGAAATGATGATGAGTTAAAGCTATCATTTACCCTTAAGGTGAAAGCGTCAGGGTAGCCCGCGAAATTCAAATTTTCTTACGTTTTTTTTGCTATTTGCAGGTGTAAGACGTATGTAGTTACAGAATTATAATCATCAAAATCAATACCCTAAGTTCATATAACTCGAGGAACGACTTTTTCGAGGTCAAAGTCATTCCTCGAATTATATGAACTTGGAGGGACATCCGCGAACAACATTTCCATCAACATACAACCTAGCCTGCAAATTGCAAAAAACGTAATCAAAATAGCTACCCTGAAGCATTCACATTGTGTAATGTTGGTAGGCCTCCTGCCCAGATCAAGGCCCTCTAAGGCCTGAGCCTAGAGGCGCCGCCAAAGAGCATCTCCCACACGAGTAGAATACGTTATGTCGACGCACAAAATATCGATAAATGTTAATACGATGCTACAAAATTGCGACACAACTAACACCCCGACCATAAAAAGGCACAATTTGTCGGTAATAGTTCAATCTGGCAATATAGTACAAATTAATGGAGCCTGTGCTATCCGACAATGTTTAAAAGATGGGTGTTCCTTAAATTTTTGCTTAGTAGTGACACTTAATTCGGTTGCTTGGATCACCGGACGAGTGAGCCGAGCGGTGCGTGCACGCTGACCTCTACTATAGTGTAGGTAACTGTGTAAGTGCTAGTTATGGTCGTGCTATCGGTCATTGACCCACCTACTTAGTTATATTAAAGTTCTTAACTTTGAAATCCAAAAATAAGACAAACAGGTCTTGATTGGTCATCTATCGTGATCTTCAACATTGTTTCTAATGAAAATCGGGCTGGAAACCGCATTTAGTACATACCATTCAACCATTCTATATCCAGTAGGTACTACTGGACAGATTTGAACAGGGGCGTAGCTACCGCCGTATCTGCCGTATCAATTTATATGGGGCCCCCGGGCCACGGGGGGCCCCAACGTGCGTAAGCCAAAATTAATAAATACAAAAATTAATAAATTTGGAATAAGTGACAGATAGATAATTATGATGAATATAATTACATATTTCTTTTAATTATATGCAAACATTTTTTTTTTCTTTTGTGCGAAATCTTTACCCTTCCTAAGGGCCCCCAAACAAATTTTTATACGGGGCCCCGCCAAGGCACGCTACGCCACTGGATTTGAATGAAGTTTTTCATACAGAATTAACATTAGGGCTTTCCTTAGTGACTTAAACTTCGGCGAGATTATAACATGCATTAAAACTAGGAAACATTGTGGCTCTGTTTCGTCTACATCGCGTAGAAAATAACCAGGACCGACAGTAACGTGCACTCCGAATCCGAAGCACGGAATCATCTTACTTTCTAAACAATCAGGTGATTTTAACCTGCAATGCCCTAACTAAACTTGGAACAGTCCCTTAAAGATATTTTTATGAGACAGTGTCCCCATCCCCACCGGTAATCGAATCCAGAACCTCGGATCGCATGGAGGCTGTTAATTTGTTGATGATCTAATAAAAATAGCTAATGGTTCATCATCATCATAATTGCAGTCCACTGCTTGACATAGGCCTCCGCCAAGGTGCACCACAAGGTCTAGAGGTTAAATTGGTCTTTCTTACTTAGGTAATTAATAAGTATAGACTACTAGCTGACCCGCGCAACTTCGTCTGCGGATCATAAATAGAGATGCAAGCTATCCTATCTTTCAAGTTGAATCTAACTGAACACTGTGTACAAATTTGATTAAAATCGGTTAAGTAGTTTAGGAGTCCATCGCAGACAAACAACGTGACACGTAATTTATATATATTAAGATTATATTGAGGAGGCCCATGTTCAATAGTGGACTTCCTATGGCTGATATGATGATGATAATATTTATACTGCATTTTTGTTTATTTAATTTTACTTTTATGTATCATGGAAAGAAGCAAGCTACAAATAGAGAAGAGATGATTTATGTGGTCGCGGGATGTGTGTGGAGAACAAGGGAAAGGACTATCCTGCAGGACGTACCTACTACAGACGAGGAAGAGTGAAAAAAAGACAATGAAATTAAATATATAATTAATTTAATTACAAATAAAATTATATAATAAACAATTAGTAGGTGGTACCTACTATTTTAAAGGCTATTCTATTATTATCCGTCAAGGATCAAAAATATAAGTATTACCTAGTTGGTTTTTTTGATTATTTTAGATAGAGAGATAAGCTTTAGCATTCATAGAGCAGTAACTATAATGCTATCCCGATAATAATTTACTTTGCCACTTTCATAATAACTGTCTCCACACTTAATCTTCATAACTCTGGTTGCGCCCATAATTTAGTTTATCCAATTTATTATGGTCCTGGTTGCTGATGTTATTCTTGAATTTGTTTCATAGTAGGTATTTCTTTTGCCTTAGCAGTTAGGTATGTAATTCAGGGCAGCTTTGACTAGATATAACCAATTAACTTTTTACTAAAGTGTTCATTTCTTCTGCGATGAAACCATATAATATATATAATGTAATGGAATTCTATGTCAGGCTTGCGGTCCTCTTGAGCAGCAAGCAGCAACACAATAGTGGTATGGACTATGTTTGGGGCAAATATTTCATTCCTTTTTTAATTATCTCCATCAAGTGTGAGTCGCACACATCTTATGATTGCAGTGAAAATCTAAAAATAAATATGATTAATTAGAAAGTTATTAAGATGGCAGCTAAAGGCACCTTCTACAAAATTACTAGTTTTAATAAAATAAACACTGATGAAATTTTTTCATAGCTACACTTTGCTAGCACGTAGGTATAGATATAGTATGTACCTACTTATGTATTACTATTTTTAATAAGTATGTATGTATTAAAGCTAGGTATGTCTTATGTTGTAGATCTTTTGTCAGATAGTAAGGACCTACATACATAATATAGAGTACCTACAAGGATTGACTAATTACATCACAAAGCCAAAGGGACCAAACTGACAGCCCCCAGTTTTATGAGCTCTAATAATTTACACACTGATAATCTAAGGTATCATAATTGAGACCATTTGTAAGTTACGGAAAGAATCATAGAGAATAATGCTATTGAGATGGGTTAGTAAACAGCTCTTAATAACGAGGGCCGGCAGTCTCGACAGAGATAACGACAAAATCGTTAACTTTCGATTGCAAAATTATCAATGAAAACATTCAGTTGCAATAATGATGCTTGCGAGAATCGCATCTTGGATGTGGAGACTTACGTTTTCCGTAAGCACCGATAATGCAACCGCATTTATTCGTTAGTAATCAGCGATCAAAAGTTAACGATTTTGTCGTTATCTCTGTCGAGACTGCCGGCACTGTTGCTCATGGAGAAATTGTTGTGATGCTGTTATTAAAACTTCCGTATTACTTACGTACTTACACCAATGATGTTGTAATTTGTAATAGCATAGGCACTTACCTACTTGCCAAACATTTTGCAACATCTCAAGATCACAAATGAAATATAATTTCTTGTTGAAAACGCTTGCACGTTGCTGATGTTCTTCTTCTTCTTATCTTCGTTTAATGGCTTTTGTGGAAAAACCACCACAATTTAGCCAATGTCAAGTGTAAAAATGTAAAAATAGTATAATTATTAAGTATTTCATTAACTTTTGTTTTCTTCCAGAACGTCAACCACACGTCAAATGAAACAAAATCAATCAAAATCAATCCTTAATCAATCAAAATCTCATCCCTAGTTTCACATGGCTTTTTACTTTTTTATTGTGACGTCACTGTTTGTTTTGATTCCAATTCCCGTGCTGTACATTATCAAGCCGGACACTCTTGGTCCGGGCCGAGAATGCGCGACATGACAATGTACGTCATTGGAATTCAAAACACGTTCATTCCAATGTCGTGCGTTCTCGTGCCGTGCATTGCTGTGTTGTGCATTGCTGGTTCCCATTTTATCAAACGCGCTTCGGTCACTCTGCTTTTATGAAGTTTTTAGTTTGGCACTGACAAGAGTGACAAGTGACACTAGTGATCAGTGCTGCCAATAAAATATTCTCGATCCCACGCGTCAGTGTTAACAATTCCCCAAAATTCCCCCCTTCTTTTTGATTCATTCGTCAAAAATTCCCCGAAATGATATTTTTGAACTAAAAACACTGTTTTATACCCCTCGTTATTTCAACCTTTATATGGATGCGCTGATCGTCGCGCTGAGCAGCCAGCACGTTGGCTGTCATGTACGTGACGTGTGTACCAACAATTTGAGCTATGCAGACGACATGGTCCTGCTGAGCGCGTCGATTTGTGACCTTCAGAGCTTGTTTAAAATATAAGTCAGTACATGGTCTTTGAGGCCGGTGGTGCTATATGCCCCGACTACGTACCACCTATATGTCTGAATGGTGTACGCTTAGACAGGGTAAATCAGTTTTAATACTTAGGACATAATAGTCGCGGCTGACCTCAGGGATCATACTTACGTGGAACGGGAGCGGAGGGCTTTATCTAAAAGAGCTAATATGTTGGCCCGCAGGTTCGCGCGGTGCTCGGATGGCGTGAAAATAACTCTTTTCCGTGCATATTGTACGTCCATGTACATACATCTGCAGCCTGTGGGCTAAGTATGTACAGACGCCAGCACATCAAGCTACCCGAAACTGTCAAATTTTCCAAATTAACTTTGAACCTTATACTTTAGCGATAAAGTTGAAAATCTATTAAAGAAATTTGACAAATTGTAGTAGCTTGATGTGCTGGCATCTGTACATACAAAAAAAAAGTTTTTATTGAAATATTTAGTGGCCATTATTTTATTGAAATAGTATTTTATTTTTGCCATATTTGCGCTGTAGTAGCATATTTCGATTAGGATCCAATTTTAAAAGATTTCCCGTGGTCTTTAGCTATACCTTGTTTGGTATAATTAAAGCAGCAATGATGTCATTGTTGAGACTCCTACGGAGTTGTGTTTTGGTGTTATTTAGGTTGCTGAAAACCCTCTCTTCCACAGGTGCGTATTATACTATTAGTAAAAAAAATTGGTCTGGATTGCCCGAAATTCTCCGCATTTTGTCATTGCCCGCGCTCTCTCCCCACTAACCCTCAATTCCCCGCAATTCAGGGATTTTCCCCGCTATTGGCAGCACTGCCAGTGACACTACTGCACTACTGACAGTCTGACAATGACTTACATACTATTTCTTTATTTGACATGACATTCCAAAATTATCACGTTACCGTTTACGAGGACTTTAGTTTAGAAATATCAAAAGACGTATAAATAATGATAATAATCATCATTTATTTCAGGAAGTTATTTCTATAAAGCACTATATAAATAAACTTAAAACTTTAAGCACAATTATAGTTATTATTATTGGAAATCATTATTTTTATGGGAAAATGCTGAAATGTTTTGCCCTAGTATTTATTAAATAATTTTTGTTTTTCCATATAAAATGGTATATCTATATAAATAAAAATATATTCCATGTTTTTTTGTAATTTCTTTATAGAAAACAACAGCAAGAAAAGAAATAAAACGTTTCTTCTAATGTCAAATTAAATTGTCAATGTCAACAACAAAAATGGCTGCAGAGTTGGCGTCTTTCATAGAATTAGACATCTATGAGTATTTTGATAATTAACTACAGCGTTATTGTTTGTTTTATAGAATGTGAAATAAGTTATTGTTTGATATATTTCGTGAAGTCATGATGTTTCATTGATAAATATCTGTCTCGTTTCTAACAGCGAATATAGTTTAAAACGTGTAGAAGTTCTAATATTTTATAACTCTATCGAACCTTATCGCCGCGAATCTATGAAATTCTTTTTGTAATTATTATAATGAATTAAATAAATAAAATTGTAAGATGGAAGTCATGAAAGTGTGTCGTATTTGTTCCATAGTGGACGTGAAATTACACGACCTGCGATCATACCCATTAGAATCTTATTATGAGTCTGTAATAGGAACCAATGTAAGTAGACCCTTTGTTTATTTATATTTATTTTGATATGATATAATTATTTGTATTTTTTCCAAATCTTTGCCTATGATGAATTAACTGGTTTTCATCACAGTAAATAATAGAAAAAGTATTGGTAGGTAAATTAACAACTTACAGCTCTGTAAAGTATTACCAAAGTGGGTTCTCTGATTGGCTGATGGCCCATAGACATCTACAAAATCATCATCATCCTGTTGAACTAGAATCATGATGAATTTGGCAAGAAGCAATGTCATGTAGCATAAGTAAAGGAAAAAATCCGAAAACTGTAAATTTTTTGTTACATTACAAGAGAAATAATTTTAAAACTACTATTTAATTTAATTTTAAAAATACTATTTACAAACCTACAAATTTGTATGAAACCCTCAATGCGCGAGTCCTACTCGCACTTTACTGGTTTTTTGTTAGTCAATCTACTCTCTGTGTCTGTCTCATCCAGCAATCACCCAGGTGACGACTGTGTTTTAGATTTATAACATTTTACTATAATAATGCTATTGTCCCAAAACTGAACATAATATCATAATTATCATGTTAATTGGTGCAGAATAAACTATTATTTCCTTCTTCTTTTTTGTAGTCTATGCATTGGTTAATAATTTATTCCAGCCCCAGTACACCAACTTGCCACCATTTGCTTGCTATGAATGTGCAGCACTTGTGAGGAAGTTTTATTTCTTCAGACAGAAATGTCTACGAAGCCAGGCAGTACTCCATGGCGCTACAGATGCCTTTGGCAAGGTAAACGTTATAAATATTAAATAAATTACGATGTCATTTCATCAATCAGTAAGCTTACTTATTATAAAATTTTTGCTAACACAAATCTATGTTTTAGGTAAAACCTAAAGATGTGAAATTAATAGACAGAAATGGCCTCCACATCGCATCAAATCTCACAATAACCATCTTGCCGAACATAGAGATATTAAAGCTCCAAAAACCTAAAATAAACGAAGAAGTAAAACTTGAACCCGGCAGCGAGGATGACGATGAAAAGTTTAAAATTGAAGATCATAACTATGCTTCCTTTAACTCAATAGAACCCTGTATCTCCAGTGATGATGATGAACCTCTATCGCTTCATAGGGAGAAGAAAAGTCAAAATAAGGATACAGATGATGAGAAGGTGGACTTGAAGGAGGAGTTTGAAGGTCTCAAAGTAAGTTTAACTTAGGGAACGATTCTAATGATTAATCACTTTGCTTATGATGGCTTCACTTTCAGATATAAGAGTGTTGAAGTCAGAAAAAAAAAATTTTAAAGATAAACATAAAAAAAACTCTTTACAGTTTGCTGTAGGCACAGAAGACTCTGGACATTCAATTGAAGTACCTAAAGTTGTTGCAAGGAAAAAGAAACGCGGGCTGAAAAAAGAAACTTTTAAGCATAAAAAAGAGTTGTTAAACCCAAGTTTGGCTGGTGATGGCAAATGGAATGATTTTGCACAGTACATCAATGTTATAACTTTGACGGTATGTGGAAATGTATCTGAATTAGAACTATGTAACAATTTTTTTTAACTTAGAATGGAAGTTTTGGAAATGGTTTTTTTTTTAATGGAATCTGTTGTCTCTAAACGAGAATTATTGTTATCCCTGCCAATGAATTAAAGCTGGAAGTCATGAGGTAAAGCAAGTCTATGAATCAAAGTAAAGGCCAAAAACACTAAATTATATATTTTTTTTCGAAAAACTGTCAACACTTGTCTTAATAATTGAATCAGTCAAAAATAATCAAAATGTTTTTTTGTTGTTCATTGTCTTTTCCAGTTGGAAGAGCAGAAAGAAGAGATACAGAAACGGAAGGAGTCTACCAACTACTTGAACTCTCCGTTCCAGTGTAATCTGTGTTTTAAAGGGTTCATAGATAATGATGCCTGGAATCATCATGTTAGCAAACATGCTGTGGTAAGCTTTTATGTTTTACATCAACTAGTCGGAAATTATCCCCTTTCAGATAATCATTGTAGTTGGTCATCGTTATCTTCCTGTCCTTGTCCCATGTTTTTTTTTCCATTCTCCCCTGCCAACCGTCACGGTATCATTCACTGCCTTCTCTTTCATATCATTACTCACACAAACCATCCATCTTTTCACTCATGAGTTGGTGTGGTAAGATATTAAGATAACCAGCATAATAAAGTCCCGTGTCTGTTTAGGGTACTATTTAATAGCTACAGTGTAGGTACTTTAAATCGTATTCTATAAAGTCCAAGTATAATCTAAAATACTACCTCATTATTAATTTATTGTGTGGTTCAAACATTATACAAATATATTAGTGACCGACCGAAAGTTCGGTTTCGGTTTCGGCCAGTTTCGGCCAAATAATCTAGTTTCGGCCTTAGTTTCGGTTTCGGCCAGGAAATGGCCGAAACTTTCGGCAGCGCCGAAACTCGAGTGTTCATGAATTATCGTCCATCGTTCGGCGAACTTCGCGGCTAGCTCGTGCTCGCTCGTCGCGTCGCCGGCCCAGTTCGCCGCCGTCCATCATTAATCGCTTGGAGTTGAGGTTGTGTTTTGCACATACGAGGGCGGTCCCATAATGAATTGGCCTAACTATGAACTAATGAAGGAAATGAAACGAAACCAATTTTATTTTTTAATATAATCACCATGAATACTACTAACACACTTCTGACATCTGTGAATCAACATCTCTAAACCTTTATAAAAATAATCACAATTTTTAGCCTCAAAATGACCGAAGACGGCCGCCTGCAACTCTTCATCTCTTGAAAATTTTCTTCCTCTTAAGTCTCGCTTTAAATTTGGAAATAAATAAAAGTCGGACGGGGCCGTCTGGACTGTGAGGTGGATGTTCAACTTCTGTGAACCCGCATTGACGAACTGCATCCTTCGAAACACCAGCGCTATGAACAGGCGCGTTGTCATGGAGCAACAGGACACCTTTAGACAGCTTGTCTCTTCGTTTTTCCTTTATCTTGTCTCGTAATTTATATATTAAAGAAGCATAATATTAGCCGTTCACGACTGTATTACGTTCTTTAAAATCCACCATCAAAATGCCTTGAAAATCCCGAAAGATTATGCACATCAGTTTTTTAGCCGATTGTTGCACTTTTGCCTTTCTATGGGGCTTTTCACCCTTATAACGCCATCCCATTGATTCGCGCTTGCTTTGTGGGTCATAATACAAGATCATAGTTTCATCACCAGTCACTGGCCGCTCGATCACAGTCTTTGAATTTTCGCCACAAAGATCCAAAAACTCTGAAGCGCAGCGCACTCTTTCCTGTCTCTGTAACGCTGAAAGAAGTTTTCGGTACCCATTTTGCACTCACTTTTTTCATGTGAAGATGTTCATGGATCGCACGATGACGTACTTTTAGAGAGCCCAAGCCTAGCTGCAATTTCTGTAATATTCAAACGGCGGTCACTCAGAACCTCCTCTTCGATAAGAGCAATCGTTTCGGGAGTGAGCACTTCCACAGGTCGACCGTCGGCGTCGTGGCAAATGTCTTCGACGGTTTCTCTCCCGAGGCGAAACTCTTTCACCCAATTTTTCACTGTGCTATAGGAGGGGGCAGAGTCCTTATACACGTCATCCAATCGTTCTTTTATTTAGGCAGGGTATAAACCTTCTTTAAACAAAAACTTTATGACACTTCGATACTCAGTTTTCGACATTTTGAAAAAATACGCGACTCTCGTTATGCTAATGCCTGCGTGTTTCTTATATTAAGTGCACGATAAACGTACAATTTAATGCAACACAACATGTAGCGACATGTCGCGTAGTACTATATCAGGCCAGTTCATTATGGGACCGACCTCGTAAATGATTAGGTAAGTATTCAACTGTCTGTATGTATAATATACATTGTATATTCAAATAAATGTGTAAAAAACACACCAGATTTCTGTATACGATAGAAATTTTAAATATGTTTAAGTAAGTTTCGGTTTCGGTTTCGGCCGAAACTAAGAGCAAGGCCGAAAGTTCGGTTTCGGTTTCGGCTGAAAAACCTGTTTTGGTCGGACACTAAAATATATGTTCTTTTGTTTGCAGAGCGCAGGTAGCATTGAGTGTGAAGTCTGTAAGTTTAGGTTTAAAACGAAGCGCGCCTATCAGAAACATGCGTCCAACCACGAGAAGAAATACGCCTGTAAATCCTGTCCATACATATCTACTAACACGTAAGTATAACTACTTATTCACTCTAGAATATACTTTTAACAAAAAAATGAAAAACTTGTGGACCTAAAGTGCTCCCTTGTGGCAAACTTTTAAACTCCTCTAAAATTTGGCTATAACCTCATACTTAGTCATTTGTGTCTTTACTAATTTATTAATTTGTGACAAATATATAATCAATCTACATAAACCATTGATTCGTCATAAAATCCGAACACATAATGAGTGGTGGACAAAGTCAAAAGCTTCTGTAAAATCAATGGACGAAATTGTAATTTGAAAATATAATATTAAAAATAAATGTTACCTACATGTTTGTAAGTCAATATTCCATAGCAAATAGACCATTAGAATAGTACATAAATATACTCCTCAATGGTTTAATATATCTTTGTCCAGGACTCAAGCTAAGCAGCATCAAGGATGGCATAAAGGAATTACTTTCAAGTGCAAATTTTGTGATGAAATATTTACGTAAGTAACGAATGTTTTATTTAAGAAACAGTCAATAAATAAACGAATGGGTAAACTGTTTGTGCAACACATGTCGGAAATCAAACGCTGCGCTGGGATTTGATAACAATAAGTTTTTGTTTTAATTTAAAATGTTTGACTATTTGCAAGTCTTTATGCAGCAACTTGTACACCGCCATCTTCCTATTTCTTCTTTCTCTTTCTCTCACAGTCTCGCTCTCGTTCATGTGTACTTAGTTGTTAGTTTTGCCGATTTTATGATAAAACTTTTGTCCCGCCAGAATATGGACTTCTTACATGAGCCATGTGCGTATCAAACACCCGTCAGAGTTCATATGCGGCTTCTGCGGGTATTCATTTATCAGCAAGTTGGGCCTCGCCATGCATAAAACTATGATGCACAAAGATGTCCAGGTAAGTGTGTGTCCTTTTAGTATCTGACTGTGCGACAGCAAAGACAGGGTTATGTTTGTCACGCGTATATTAAAATAAAGGGTTATACCGTAAAGAAACCGTGCCGTGTACAAAGGGCCTCAGGGGACCCCCCCTGAGGCCCTTTGTACACGGCACGGTAAATAATAGTAGATTGTTTGCCAAGAGAGCAAACAACTATTTTGAAGGCGAGAGTGTTTGTTTGAATCCAGAGCGGAGCGAAGGATTCTAGAGTAGAATCCCAAGCGCAGCGTGGGGTTCTAAAGTAGAATGCTGAGCGCAGCGAGGGATTCAAAGTACGTCACTCGAGCTTAAAATAATGTTTTGAGTGGTGTGGACCATGTGGACACTCTACTTTTCATCACCCTCTATGAAAATAGTAGTTTATAAAACTGTCGCATAATGAGGGGTATTAAACACGAGTGTGTGTTTACAAACCGAGCGGAGCGAGGTTTGTAATAGTATCACACGAGTGTTTAATACCTTATTATGTGCAGTTTTATACAACTTTTTATCTACTTTCATACATTGAGATTGAATATACTAAAAAAAAGATCAAAAGTTCAAAAAGTAAGACATACTTTACTGCTTATGATATTATTGAAGTTTTGTACAAGTCATTTCCGTCGCCGCATCTAAAATATCGGGCGGAGTCAAATTTCCTTCACATTCACTGGTAGGTATCAGACATTTTTAAGCAATAATAGAATAAAACACTAAATTCAGAAAAAAACGTAAAAATGGCCCCAAAAACCCAGCTCTTCACCGCACTTTAGCGCAACCACAGATAAGTAAAATTTACACAACAAAACTTCACGCTTCCGTATATATGTAAAGCCCCATCCACACGCTGGCTGTTTGTCACAAACACCGCAAACAGCACACAAAGTGACACACACATCCTTTGATCTGGCAAGAAAAACCGACACCGATGCCGAACACTGCCCAACACAAACACAAACAGGCAAACAACGACAAACACCCATCCACATGTCCGTGTTTGCTGTTGGCTGTTTGCCATTGTTTGTCAAGCATGTGGATGGGGCTTAACGAGTTCGATTAAAAAAAGTTATGCATTCTCCTTCGTGATTTAACTTCTTGGTTAACCTGTATCGTAATGGAAAAAAAATTATTTTATAACATTATTTTGTTCGAGAAATAGTGTTATAATGAAATTTTTTTTTTCTATTTCGGTATTGTGTTTATAAAGTATGTCAATATAAACTCGTTTAAAATTTTATAATTAGAATTTTACGACATGAAAGTAGATAAAATAAGTAAGTGCATCTTATGAATAAGAATAGTACATTTGTTTATTTACATACAATTTTGAGTAAACAATTACGAACGAAGGCAGAATGCTTTTCGCGCGTTTTTTATTTTATCATAAACTTTTTTTTATTTTGCTAGCGCGCCTTTTGTTTTGTCATACAGCCTGTTACTTGTTCATGCAATGTTCGTTATTGATCTCTTTGGTGATTGGAACTTTTACTAACAATATCCACATTCCAAATTCAAATCACTTTTAGAGCTATTTTAGTCCCTGTTTACGAAGAATACACTCTTTTTCAATAGATGTCATAAAAAATAAATTGAAATATAAAAAAACCCGACTGCAACTAAAAAGCCTGATCTATTGGTCTGTATCAGGGTGCCTGAAAAGTGAGCTTGTATTGAACTTTTTGTTGCACTCAGGTTTTTTTTTATTTTTACTCTGACATTTAATAAAGGCTTCTGGGTGTTTCATCGAGTTTTTGTCTGTTTAGGAGAAAGCAGAAGAAGGTCCGTACTGCGAAGAGTGTGACGTCAAGTTCATATCGACGGAGGCGTACAAGAGGCACATGGTCATGTCCACCAAGCACACCCAGACTACAGACTCTATGTGAGTAGATATACGGTTCAGTTTCGTTTGCTTGATATTTAGTACAAGTCGACACCAATGTTCACGTACAAGAGACTGATGTCCGACAGTGATGTACTCGGCGTACAGACTACGCGAGTTGACAAACGGTTCAGTTTTGTTTGATACTCAATACACATTTTTATTCAACAGTAAAGGCTGTCGGACCTGTGGCGCGACGTTCGAGAACTCCGAAGATTTACGACTGCATCATCGTAAGGAACACACACGGAAGAGACCCAAGAACTACGGGAAGAAACGTTCCAACCTCAGTTGGCCTGCCAAATGCGAACACGTTAGTATATCAATAGCCCAGTCATTTTAGATTTATCTGCGGAAAAATTCCTAGTGAGCTGAATTTTTGTACACACCTTTATTACGACGTTGTAATGAAGATGTGAAAAATCGACATTAATATCGTGCCGGCTAAAAGAGTTATAAAGGTCAAAAGGTCACGAAAATCAGTTTTTTGCAAATATCTCGCGACCTATTGCTTGGAGGTCAATACAGGTCATTATAAAATTGTTTGTCGTGAAATTATCTACAAAAAATACCTCTTGCAATTTTCTGTAAGATTAACCGTTTTTGAAGTAGAGCGCTGAGAAAGCGACTAGAATGCACTTACAGTATTGTATACCGTATACCAAGGCGTAAACTCTATTGTTTTTTATTTATGTTTTTAAGTATCTTAAAAACTTCTATCTGATATTTGGGCGTTTTGTGAAAAGTATATTATAGAGGTTTGGAACTTAGTAAAATCTACTACATATATATATTATACAAACGACCTCCGCTGGCAGATGTTCTGTATTTTATTGTTCCGAGACCCGTCCCTTTATACCTGCTACAGTCTCACTTCTCTAATAACGCGTGTGTATTTTTTTTCTCTTTTTCTCTCAACTTCTTCACTCGCTTCTTCTCCACAAAATAAACATATTTTTTTTAAATCAAAAGCTCTAATTCTTTTCTTCCGCCGAGATTTTGATGTACTCGGTTCTTCTTGGCTTCGTTTAGAAGCCGGAGGTCGTTTGTATAATATATAATAGATTTTACTAAGTTCCAAACCTCTATAATACAAGTATACTTTTCACAAAACGCCCAAATATCAGATAGAAGTTTTTAAGATACTTAAAAACATAAATAAAAAACAATAGAGTTTACGCCTTGGTATACGGTATACAATACTGTATGTAAGTGCATTCTAGTCGCTTTCTCAGCGCTCTACTTCAAAAACGGTTAATTTTACAGAAAATTGCAAGAGGCATTTTTTGTAGATAATTTCACGACAAACAATTTTATAATGACCTGTATTGACCTCCAAGCAATAGGTCGCGAGATATTTGCAAAAAACTGATTTTCGTGACCTTTTGACCTTTATAACTCTTTTAGCCGGCACGATATTAATGTCGATTTTTCACATCTTCATTACAACGTCGTAATAAAGGTGTGTACAAAAATTCAGCTCACTAGGAATTTTCCGTAGATTGGGGTTTAAAATGCCTAAAATGACTGGGCTACAAGCTAATTATTATCCTGCTGATTTTTTCCTGCACTTTTCAAGTTACAAAAAAACTAAATTACCGTTTCTCTCATTTGGTTTTCTCACCTTCAGGCAATTTATTAGCTCAAACTTGGCTGGTCTCCATTTGAGAGCAGAGCATAAGTAACTTAATGGGTTAAAGTTTTGTAACTTGTCTTAAAGGATGCCGCAGATTTCGGCGGGCCGCACCATTTTGTATGAGCCATTGCAAACAACACGCCGCGCCGCGCTTTTTGTATTGAAATGTGATGCGCTGCGGCCGGACGCTGCCGCTGCTGCAATGTGCGCTTACTGTTGTGTTGTCTCCGCCGCACGCCGACCGCGACCGATGACGTGTCACCGTCCGTCACCGACGACGGCCGAATGCTGTGTTCGTAAACACACTGGCGCTGTCTCGCTCGCACGCCGCCCGCGATCGCCGCCCGCGATCGCCGCGTGCGACGGCGGCAGCTAACGTTTTAATAGCAACCGGCGGCGTGTCGGTCATCCCTCGTTATCGATAGCGTGTGACGTTTTAAAGATACCGTAGCCTTAGAAAAACATAATTTGTTGCAGTGTACTGAAGAGATTCCGAACGCTCGCGAGTATTGGACACATTTCCGTCGAGCACATCCCGACAAGAAGTACCCCATACAGAAGAACCACATATGTGATATATGTGGCAAGGGCTTCAGGGTATGTAAACTTTAATAAAATTTTATTAAGTTCTTTGCTTATATTTACAACTTCATAAAACACAATGTCATGGACATATTGGACATTTAAATCTGCTGAATGCTGTCCAATCTTATGTAGCTTTTATGATAAGTTCACTGCATTAACAACAGCCAATTGAATAACTCAACATGAGATTTGAAATCGGAGTTAATTGACTGGTTTTAAATCGGTGGACTCAAATCCATAAAAAAGTCAAACAAAGTCAAAGCATTTATTTCAAATAGGCACATAAAAGGCACCTTTGAACGTCAAAAATTACAGCAAATAGAATTGATTCTAGTCGCCCATTCCAAAAGGTAGTTTTCGTATGGGCAAGAAACTCCACCGTTACTCTTTTAAAATGTTTCACAATATTTTGCATACATTAATTGTATAATAATAATATGTGAAGACGATGCACCTAAAATAAAATTACTATACCATAATAGGTAAAAGTGAAACCATGACATATAAATTAATTATCTGATAGATACATGGTGCCCACATATTTATTACAAACATGGTAAAAGTAAACGATTTTCATACAAAAAAAAATACAAGTAATAAGTCAGGGTGTGAGTTGAAGTAGTTACAGAATGTAAATCAATTTAAAGCAGTAATCGACTCCGAAAGTAATCATACAAATTGACATCACGCCTGTTTTCCTCGAAGGGTTACACAGAAAGGCACAGGTGTACCTATATGACGTCCACGTTTCGCCAATTATGTTCAAGTCCCATGTTCAATGGGGCGACCCTAATGCTATCAACCGCGCACAAACCTCGACTCCGAACTGTGTCTGAGAAATTCCTACTGGAAAAACTCAATAACAACAAGTTACGCCACTTCTTCAAAGCTAAAGCACTAGGAAGTGGTGAAGGGCGGGCGTTTTGGGGGACTGTAACAATAGAGTCCCAAATTATTATAATTAAACTACCTGACCCGGCGAACTTCGTTTCGTACCATCTCAGAATTAAATAATGTGACAAAGTTCAATAACTAAAAATTCGCAGAAAATCAAAAATACATTCTAATATTGAATTTAAATACAACACAATTACAATACAGTTAACCTTTTTAAAGCTTTCAGAAATAAAAGACATTTTGTTTGTTGTCAAATATTTATAGGGCGTTCAGAAATTTATTTTGTGACTAAACTTAGAAAGATATATCAAACCACATACAGTACCCGGCGATAAATATTGCACATCGACCTTTGGAAAGAGACAATCGGCTAATTTCGGCTTCGTAGAGCGTTATCTCTGTCGCACGAAATACAAACAGTCCGGTATCTATTAGGAGCTGTTAAAACATTATTATGATTTGCTTCTTTTGATAATTATTTTTATTCTTTGTATAAAATACAAAAAAAGGTAAAGGTCGGTGTGCAATATTTATCGCCGGGTACTGTAAAAAATGTATGTCTTGATAAAATACTAAAATAGAAATAAAATAAAAGATTAAAGGACAGACCAAACAATTGAATAAATTAAACTATACAATCTTATTACCCCCGTATTATTTAATTTCTGAATGCACCTGTTTGACAGGTACAAACTGTTTGTATGGTATAATGAAATTGTTGCTTTTACTATTTTCCTTAAAAGTTCTTCATATTTTCTCACCTTTTAAACCTTCCTTGGACTTCTACAAATATTTCAAAACCAAAATTAGCTGAATCGGCCCAACCATTCTCGAGTCTTAGTGAGACTAACGAACGTCATTTCATTTTTATATTTATATAGAAGATTGTAGTCCCAAGAATGTCAAAATTACTTGTCTACTTTGACATTCCTGGGACTATAACTATTCCAGAAATTCTGATCCTCAGCCTAATTTAAATAAATAATTTTTATATTGATTTTGACTTAATCATTTTTATTAATTTATCATTTCTCTCTCCTCTATCAACAGGGTAACGCCTTCCTGATATACCACAAACGTACGCACTTTGAAGAACGCGCGTACAAATGTTCGCAGTGCGACAAAGCATTCTTCAACCGAACCAACTTGAATGTTCATGAGAAAACACACTCTGACAACAGGCCATATCCTTGCTCTGTTTGCTTCAAAGCTTTCAAGGGGAAAGGAGCCCTCAACAGGCATTTTAGAGTAAGTATTTTATGTATTATTTATATCACAAACCTGCACGTCACTTGGATTACGAAAACCACCCTTACTGCTTCGTAATAAAGACGCTTTCCAGGTCAAACTGTTGCCATTGATGTGCAGTTGACTAATAAACCAACCAACAGGCAATGATATTATATTGGGTAAATACGTTACACACTATATTCCAAAATGACTATATCCAAAGTTAAAAAAAAAAAGTCCGCGTAAAAAAGGGATAAAACTATAAGTAAAAATGAGAAGGATATACACAAAGTTGACTGGTTTACGTATCTACCAATGTTGATATAATATCGTTGCCGGCAGGTCCATGAGGAAATGTACTCAGACATCAGGCCACACCCTTGTTCTGTCTGTGACAAAACTTTCAAGTTTAAAGGAGCGCTAGATAGACACTTTTTAGTGAGTATTTTAAATATATTGCTTGCTGCTATCATTTTCACACTTGAAATGATGAGTTTGGAAAAGTGTTCTTTTTTTAATGAGATATCAATACCTATGTTGTAATGTGCTACAATTTTTTTCTCTTTTTTCATACCTATCCCGTCCATGAAGTTTCGCCATCTAATTTGTCCACGTATTTTAAAAATATTTTTTAAGCTTTGTTTTTTTTTAATTATTCTCACCGTACACATAAAGAGACCTCATGCTTTAATATTAGATGTGATACCTAAATACCCATACCCATACCCATAGTTAATTCTACTCACTAGAACCTAAACTTGTTCAAAATCACCTTTACCACTGCTTCTCTGCAACTTTTTATATTAATTACTAGCTTCTGCCGGCGACTTCGTCGCGTGAAATTTCTTGTTACTCCGACCCACCCCGTCGCATCGCATCGCCTGCCCGCGCTATTACTTCGTTTTTGCTTAGCGTTCTTTCTGACTTTTTCTTTTTGCTCGGCTCCTAAAGGTCATAGCGTGATGTTAAATAGCCTATAGCCTTCCTCAAGAATTGGGCTATCAAATGCAAAAAGAATTTTTCAAATCCGACTCGTAGTTCCAGAGATTAGCACGTTCAACCAAACAAACAAACTCTTCAGCTTATAGTATAGATTAGTGATGTAACGAATGTTGGATTTTTCACATTCGCGAATGCGAATATTTATCTTCAACATTCGCGAATGCGAATGCGAATATCCGTTACATCACTAATTCATTATAAATATATTTAATTCCTCAGATATATAAAGTGGAATGAAAAAATATACATTTAAAGCCAAAGGTTATAAACAAAATTATTAAACTTTAAATATCTAATGTATTAAGATATTTAAAGTTTAATAATTTTGTTTCAAGTAATTGTTTAGTTTTTTAGTAAATAGAAACTGTAAACTTTATTTAAAAATGGTAGTAAAGTAATAATATACTACTAAATAAATGCAAACCTTACATAGTTGTAACAAGGCTGATTAATGTTAGACTTGATCAGATCTCTGAAGTTCTTTTTTCATAAATGAGACTTTAATTTAGAATGTAGAAGTATGATTTAATAAAAATATCTAAGTGTTATCTATTGTATTATTATTTCACATGCATGCATATAATAATTTCCTTTTTGATTATTAAAAACATTCGCTAAATATTCGCATAATTTTTGCGAACGCGAATATTGAAAAATATGCGGATATTCGCGAATGCGAATGCGAATGCGAATATCCGTTACATCACTAGTATAGATCAATGATTTTATTTCTGTTAGTTTGTACAAACATTTACACGTCAATTATCATCATCATATCAGCCGAAAGACGACCACTGCTGGACATAGCCCCCCCCCCCCCCAAGTACCTCCACTTCGACCTACACGTCAATAATATTCTAATAACTAGATGAGGTTGGCGTTTCCTATCTGACTGCTCCGAGATGAAAGGCCGAAACAAACTCAAAGGTCTCCATTACACCTGCATCTAGCGAAAAACATTCATATTATCTCTTGTTACAGAGCCACACGGGTCAAAAGCCTTACGAATGCGAAGTATGCGGCAAAGGGTTCTCTCAATCAAATAGTAGGAAACTTCACGTTCGCACGGTACATCTGAAGCAACCCGCGCCATACGTGAGTCGGAACCGTCTTGAGAGACGAAAACAAGGGCCTAAGGAAATGCCGGCACAGCAGTTTATATATTGAAGACTACAATAATCACAGGAGACAAGGAAAACATTAACCGAAATTATAAGACATTGTGTCATTCACCAAATCGCCCTGTACTTACGTGGCAGATCACGGCTCACTTTCTCTTACAGAAAGGGGGCATGAATCCCAGCAATACGAACATTCTAGGCTGATTATGTTATAAAATCTGGGTTGAAATCCGAGCAAGTACCGTTGTGACTTCTTTCAATTCATACTTTCTGAGCGTATCTTAGTCATTACTGACAGTGGTGAAGGAAAATACATTGTGAGGAAACCTGGGAGCCTAAAAAGGCCACTTTGGCAGAATCATAAAATTATAACATTATGAATCATAATGAACAGTTAACTGTTAAGTTAATCGTATCAAATCCCATTGGTGAATGATTATTCAGTTATTTTTTTTTGTCTTTGCTAAAATACCAATCAATCCAAATCCAATCCCAATCTCTTTGATTATACCTACGTAGTGCAGCGAAAAAGAAAAACACGGACTGTCTTCGCCATATTATGATTCATAATATTATCCTTTTATGATTCTGCCAAAGTGACCTTTTTAGGCCTCCTGGACTTGTACATAGTTAATTGTTCATTTATTAAGTAAGACAATTTTGACCACTTTCTGTCCCCCCCTCCCTCTACGTAAGAAAAATAAGACTTGGATGAACCTCTTCCTCCCCTTTCGATATTACGTAAAATCAGTACCTACCAAAATTTCAAAGAAAAAGTAGCAAAAATATAAAAACTTATAATTTTTGCTTACTTTTGTGAGCTTACGTAAGAACAATCTAGACCCCTCCCACCCCCACGTAAGAAAAAATAAGACTTGTTTGGACTCCCAACCCCCTCAAAACGTCTTACGTAATAAATAAACAGCTCCATATGAGTCTGAAATCTTCAACTCGTCTTTAGCAAACCTGGTAATCCATGTTCGTGTTCTTTGTAGGGGAAGAGGTCTTTGCCCTTTAGTGGGGCATAAATAGGCTGGTGTTATGTTATAAACACTCGCAGAATATCCTAAAAGGTGAAGACAAAGAAAGATAAAGAACCCCTCTCCTTCTCTCGACTTGCCATAGAAAGTTGAGTTCTAATGTATGGGTAGACCGGGTAAAAACTGCCGGTACGTGTGAAACCTTACATACTTGTCTTGTGTTTACACTACAACAATGTCAATGATATGTGTCATGAGTCCGAACTATGACGTGTTAAAGCCATCATATGTAGTTCAAGTGTGAGAGAGAGATCGAGCTATAGGTACAGGACGAATATCACTATCCCGCTTTCAGTGATGGCTGCCCTCGAGCGTGTGAAGTGAACAGTTGTTTAGACAGTAGCATCACAGTAGCATGGTTGTATTATATGTAGTCAGAAATCAAGTTTTTTTTAACAATATTTATTCGTTTACAATGTGGTTTACCTTAGGAGAGTGATCTTAATTTAGTTGAAGAAGACTGGATGGTTCTGTGCATAGTGTTTTTTTTTTACAATATACATATTGGCAACGAATTTTAATGTGCCCGAAAGTTATGTTCGCTTTAAATCATGTAATTTTAGTATTTTTATACAGAGAAATAATGAATTATGTTTAGAATATAAAGTAGGTTTACTCCTGAGTATGGCTCGCATCGAGTCTGAGGTATTACTAACGTTGTTTTTTAGCAATATATTCCAGCGATTATGGCGTGGCGTGTCATTAATGTGGTTTTATGTTTTCAATAGCTACAACAATTGTACATAATTTATTAAGAAACTTCTATCATGAAGATGAACTTTCAAAAAAATGTTAGGATCCCAGCGACCTATTTTTAGGACATTGAAAAGTCACGGTATTAAAGTTCAGGGTAGCCGATTGATGTCTGCGTCGATGTTCGTACAACTTTGTACTTTATGACATTGAAAATAGAGTGCGTTATTACGCTTTTCATTGTTCTGCACGGAGCCTTAGACCGCTTTCGCACTTAGGTGACATAAGCAGCGCGAGAGACGTGCGGCCGTCGCCCAGTCAGAATTTCATATTATAAATAAGCGCACGTGATTATAGACTGTACCATGAGCAAGTTTGACATAAAAGAATTAGATCTAAAAAGACGCGCGACTATCGCGCGGCTGTTCTTAAAATGTGAAAGCGGCCTTATTGAAAGTATCAATACTGGTTTTAAGAGCCAATTTCTTTTGAACTGGCAAATGCTACAAAGGAACTTCCATTTTTACAAGCTTTAATTTACGCAATTGTGTACCGCCGCAGTCATTATTATAATGTTAGTATGTATGTAACAAATAAATATCGATAGTTATTTTCTAAGCTCTGTTAGTTAATTTCGTTGATGAACTGAAGATATTAAACTTCATTGTGGAGTACAGCCACCATTTACCAGTTTTAGCATAATAATGCAACAATTTTATACATAGAAGCGAGAAGTTTTATATTTATTTTCTCGAGTATTATTTATCGTTATTTTAGACATCAGTGATCGAGTTGTAATAGTATTAAAGTTGCAATAAGACAAATTTTGATTGTGAATAGACATATGATGTGCTTTATTGGAAATATATTATATAAATTAATGTTTCTTTATTTTTCAACCTTCCATAAAGGTCTATCTATGTCTAGGGTTCTAAGGGAAACACCTCAACACGCTAACGTCAAGTCCTTAGCGTGAGCGGAAAACGCTTGGATTTTGTCTAGGCCCTCTGAATGAGAGACGAATAGAACCGAGAAGTATGGCAGAAAAAAAGAGGAGGTCTATAATGGGCTAAAATGTCAACAACATTCATTGCGTTATTTATGCTGTTGAGCAATAGATTATCCTTCAAAATGATTCAGATTGTGATTGATAGTGTGTTACGCAATTCGGGTGCTGGATTGCTGGTTTTGGACGGACTGTGCTCTGTCAGGTGCTCATAAAAATATCGGTGTGAACATTTTATATGAACTCGTTCACACATTTCCGTGTCCGGGCCGGCGACGACGGAGCTTCAGTACCTGCCTTGTATGAGCCTCGGCCCTGTCATGTCCCGGGCCCGGCCGATATAATGGATAAACCTGTCTACGTTAAACAATGATATCGGACAGACTATTTAGATATACTACGGTATATTATATCTGATGAGAATATGATAACATACCTATATTTTTTTAAAGTTAGATAAGTACCTACCACATACATAAGTAAGTTCCATACTCATTCTGTTGTGTTGTCAAACTTCAAGGATAGTGCGACAAGCTGGACTGGAATAGAAGAAAACATGAAGAATTAAAGGACAAAACATCTTATGTAAAATATTAAAAAAAATTGTAGCTATGACGAAGATGGTCTAGTTTGAATGGCTAATTTGTGAAGTAATGTGGCTTAGTCAAAATGTTGCCTCTTATATGGGACTGGGCAGGACGTCCACGCCTGACACCTGACGCCGGACGCCTGTATGTAAAACAATAAATTGTCTCAACTAGCACAAAACTGATTCCCTTCGGCCCGGCCGTAAGACGGGTTCGAGGTAGGCCAATAAGTATTATGACTGGACTTGAATTCGACAGAAAACTGAGGAGAAGTAAAGAGGAATAAGTGATAACTGAGTGGAACGAGAAATAATAATGGGAATAAAAAGGCGTTCCATTCTATGTAATGTAAAGCCGAAACTTAAATATTCTAGCCTAGTCTGTGCATCCAGCTGATTGTCAATATGTCAACAGACTGACAATTCATGCATGTCAGCTGTCATGTTTTAAATTTTTCATGTGACATTTGTTTGCATAAACATAATTTTGCGCTGTGAATGAGAATACAGTAAAAATCTTACTTATATAATTTAATAATTATCGTACGATACGAAGCATGTTGAAAAGAGGTAAACAACTGATAGATAAAGTAGTTAAAGTCTAAGCGCTGTGCAAAATGTCTGCCTCCCTGTCGAGCCCCGATGCAGCGCATCCTCGCTTTTTACAGAAACCTATTTTAAATCTTGGTGGTACAGTATTTCAGTTGGTTTATATCTTTCTCCATAATATTATTGTTGTATTAAGTTTCCTACTAACACGTTTGTTCACACAAACTTAGGTTACACCACCAGTGTGGGTGATGAATATTATTATCTATCTGATTATAATAAATTATTAGATTTTCTTTCTTACATACAGTGTTCCCACAGCTGGGACACAGGCCTTATCTCAGGGCTCTCC
Source organism: Luperina nickerlii (assembly GCA_963855955.1). NCBI lineage: Eukaryota > Metazoa > Arthropoda > Insecta > Lepidoptera > Noctuidae > Luperina > Luperina nickerlii. Next base: position 19,908,368 of record OY979677.1, on the reverse strand, counting down.
CTGAGATAAGGCCTGTGTAAGGGGAAGTTATTCCTATACTCACCAAATAAATTCATTAAAATTACAGTTACACATTTACCTACTTAATGTTTATATCACATAATATTCAATGTTTTATAATTTTATTATACTTATCTTTTACTTATGATAACCTCAAAATGTATAGTCAAGAAATAAAAAACTTTAATGCCTTGTAATAAAGTTTTGATTGTATTGAAACAAGCCTAGTTTTATCTTTTAGTGCCAATAGAGACTAAACATACTCAACACACAATTTATCAAAGCAAGCTATCAATGGACTTCAAAAAATGTGGTTGCTTATTGTTTATAATTATTACTTATGGAAATGAGCAAATCGTGGAAATGGGCATAATTTTTTTCTGTCCAATTATATATATAAAATAAGGCCTTGTCTTATAATTATGAGCTCAACTGTCACTAATGAGACAAAATTGCTTTTTCTACTGTTACTGAGCTTAATAAGCTTGCCTAAACAGACTACAAAAGGCCTTTTTGTTTTGTAATTGGAACATTTTATTTTTACGAAATAACATCTTGTTTCAGCTTTATCTTTGATTCTTTCAGCTAAAAATGATGTATTAAAGACATTGTTAACACAAAACTATTCAACGGATTTTTGTGGTCACTGTGGGCCAGCACGTAATAATGTTTTGTTTTTCATATTTCACTTGTTATTAGTTTATCTTTCATTACTAATGTCCTAACATAAGTCCTTTCAGAGTCACTCACTTTGTACTTTAGTGCTAAGTATGCAGTTGCTGATTAGATTTATGTTAAACTATTAGCGTCTTATTACAAAACAGGATCTAACTTTAGTCCAAGCTTAAACCATAAAGCCTGTTATTGTATTTTGGACTTTGTTCCGAGAAAGGCAAAGTTCGTAATACAAAACTGTCAACTTAGACTGTTTTAATATCTATTTTTGTTATTAGAATCTTAGATTTGTCGGAATAAAGTTCCAAATTAATAAACGGTTTTAATGAAAATAATGATGTAGATAAGTACTAAAAGCTAAAAAATAATTCGGTAACTAGGTCCTAGGTAGCAGTCATTTCACCATTTTCCTCATCAATCTGGGCCATTGATCAGACAAAAAAAATAAAATCATGGGTGTGTGAAATTTGTTTCAACAGTTAACTGCTCATATGCTATTTACATATTTACTCACGTTACGCTACACCCCACAGTTTTATTTTTTACTGATGTACGGTATCCATTATACAGGTGTACTCGTACTTACTACACAATAACAGTGCCTCAAGTGTTTAAAATCTATTTAAGTACTTATATTTTGAAAGGTCACTTAAATTTATTATTTGCGTTAAACTTTCTTTTTTAGGTTTCGTTTTTATTTAAATAAAAGCTTGTTTTTAAAAACTTTTTTTTAATAACTTAAACTATTTTGATTCATACTTTACTTAAAAAACCATATTTCTTATTTTATATTAGTGAAACCAAACACATTTAAGTTTATTATCCAGAAGGTTACATGATGCTTTATTTTGCAGGGTTAAAGATAGCCATGATCCAGTTGGCAGTGGGCATGGACAAGAAAAAAAATGTAGCTGCAGCAGTACAACAAATCCATAAGGCCAAAGAAAACGGGGCCCAACTAGTGGCACTGCCGGAATTCTTTAATGCACCTTATGGCACAAGTTAGTATTTTTTTTCTGCTGGGCAAAGGTCTTCGCCATAATTTTTCACTTTTCTTTGTCCTGTGCCTTCTCCATCCACTCGGTTACAAACAAGTCCAAATCGTCACGCCAGCGTTTCTGAGGCCTGCCTCGGTGATGACGCCTGTCATCTGGCATCCACCGTGTGACGACTTTAGCCTATCTGTCTGGATGCATCCTGTAGGTGTGACCCGCCCAGTCCCACTTCAGCCTCGCAGACTTATCGCCAACATACAGTAAACATAATTATTTTAGAATGGGCTTCAGGAATTTGGCAATGTGTTACTGGATTTAACACCATAGTTGTGTCCTTTTCACAGTTTCATTCTCACCTATCATATTATTGCTTTTTCCCATTAAAAGTGTTAGAGCTGGCATAATTTCAACATTCAAAAGTTATTTGGCCATAATAACAAAATTAATCTGATGACTGAGAGATAGTCATCAGATTCATTTTGTTATTATGGGATTGTAGCAGAGTAGATTTGCACCACCAGCTGTGTTTAAATTACACGGAAGTTGAGTCCAGCATACTCCCTTTTCCTTTTCTTGAATTCTTAAAATTCCATTTACTTGAAAAAAGTAGAATCCATTATCAGAATTGCTATTAATATTTCATTATTTAAAAAAAGTTAAGATAATACAACACCAAACAACATTCTAGAATACTTCAAAGAGTACGCGGAAAGTGTACCGGACGGCGATTCGTGTAGGGCTCTGCAGTGCGCGGCGCAGGAAGCCGGCGTGTGTGTGGTCGGCGGCACCCTGCCCGAGCGCAGCGGAGATGACCTGTACAACACCTGCACCGTGTGGGACGATTGCGGGAAGCTTATCGCGCAGCATAGAAAGGTAACAGCATCCATACATACAGCATCTACTAATATTATAAATGCGAAAGTAACTCTGTAATTCTGTCTGTCTGTTAACCTTTTCACACCTTAACGGCTGGACGGATTTCGATGAAGTTTGGCACATGGGTAGACCATGAGTACCATGACCTGGGCTAGGCTTAGAGAATATAACATGTTAATTTCTCTAAGGAGTTAGGTCATACAATACTTTTAATTCCGGTAGTACGTTGTCGTGGGATAATTTTCGACCTGAACGAAACCGAACGACGCTAAATTTAAAATTTCCAATAAAACATAATATAAAACTCAGCTTACTAGTAAGCTGAGTTGCATTAAATTCGGCTCTCCTTAAACAAATGTATAAGTAAATAAATTTATTTATTTAAGGAGGGTAAAGGTAATCATACATTATTTTAATGCTTGAGCGGTTGCGTTGCGCGTCATTTGCGCCCTGACTGTGGCTATAGGTACCTACTATGTGGCGCAGGTGGGTATTCATTGCGGGACAATAAATACCAGGCTTAACATTTGATTTCAATATTCTCAGCCGGTCTGTTCTGTGAAAATCTCACCTTGAAATCTTAGGTGAAGTACTAAGCTTAAAGTGAGCTATTAGTCCACCTGAAGGGGTTGACACTACTGTGGCGGCATCTACAGCGTCAAATACGATCTACGCATCACACTGACGTCACGCAAAATCCTGCATCGCGCAAGAAGAGTTTACCGTGCAACTAGCATATATATGGTAGTTGCGCGGTAAACTCTGCTACGACGACGATTAATGACGGGGTCGGGCAGTTGCCCACCAGACAAGACACTAGTCTTGTCGGAGGATCCTCCCTTATTTTGGAGGATAAGTGAACTTTACGCCTTATGCCTCATACCTCTATACTACTGACAGCTCACTTCACCTAAGTTCTCACGGTGAGATTTTTACAGAATAGTTCGTCAAATCCTTTACGTCATCACGTCGCTTCCAGGTACACCTGTTCGACATTGATATCCCCGGTAAGATAAAGTTCAAGGAGTCGGACGTGCTGTCGGCCGGCAATCACATCACGACCTTCGAATATCTCGGCGTGAAGATAGGGCTCGGCATCTGTTACGACTTGCGATTCTTTGAGATGGCGCAAGTTATGTCTAAAGAAGGTAAGAGACATCAGTTTTATTTTTGTGATAGTAATGGTGCTCTTCCGAAGGTGATAGCAGATGCAAAGCGCAGTGGCAACGCCTGCAGCGACACGACTAGTTTCTATGTAACTATGAAAACAGTAGGTACCGGGCTGCAAAGTCCATGTCATCTGAATGTGTTTGCGGTCGCCTTCTAAAGAAAAGCACCTTCGTCATCGCGTAAGTCTTCCTATCGATCTCTGAAGTAAAGTTGCGGTTGATACAGTCGTACTCCGAAAGCTGACCCATGTTCTAGCATCGAGACTTAACTAACAACTTTGATTATGTACCTACGCATTACCAAAGTTGTTAGGTAAGTAGGTAGCCAATCTCTTAGCAGGGACTCGAAAGTTTAACCAGCCTTAGAATAGAGTGTTAGTAAGTAGATATCATCACCTTCTGCCGAAGGTAAGGTGAAACTGTCATCGGACACACAAAATATTCAGATAATGAAATCGCATGATCTAGAAAGTAACTAATAAATCATCATCTGCATTTACCCAACCATGTTGAGGTCGGCTTCCACTATATCAGGATGCAGCTGAATACCAGTATTTTACATGGGGCGACTGCCTCTGACCTCCACCACCCACCTACTGGGTAACCATCCCTTGGTAAGACTGGTTGTCAGACTTTCGGGCTTTTGACTACCCGTAACGACTGTCAAAGATCTACAAATGAGAGACGAATGGCTTAACGTGCTTTCCGAGGTACGGAGGAGTTTCGATATGTAACGGATGGTCACCCATCCCTATTAGCAAGCAACTAATAAATATCCGAAACCATTTTAGGCTGTTCCGTCCTCATCTACCCTGGTGCCTTCAACATGACGACCGGCCCGCGTCACTGGGAGCTGCTGGGCAGAGCTCGAGCCAACGACCTACAACTGTGGGTGGCGTTGGTCAGCCCCGCAAGAGACACGACGGCCGAGTATGTGGCGTGGGGTCACACGATGCTGATTGACCCATGGGGGTCGGTGGTGAAGCAGTTGGATGAGAAACCTGGGATATTGTATGCTGAAGTTGGTAAGTGCTCTGAAATGTCGGAAGCTCTTCGACACTTGTGTTGTATTTTCTGTACTATTAATCTAGAAATTAAATTCCGAGCCCCAAGATACATACTAACTGTCTAGTTTGGGGCTCAACGGTATCTAACACAACCTACCTATGGTAACCTAGCTGTAGGTAATGATGTGTGAGCGACCTATGACATCCGAAATTGTGTAACCTGTTTAGGTAATCAGGTAATACATAAACAGGTAACCTGTTTACGTATTACCTGGATAATAAACAATATTCTATTTCTATCATTCTTGTCGTCAAATCCTATGAACCCAGGATTTAATATCAGCAGACATTTTCACGAGGTTGTATTGAGAATTCATTCACATTTACTGATAAAGCTTTGCTATACGTAAGGGGGAGCAGAATAATTGCTGTGCCAAATTACTCATTGTATCAAGTCCTGCATGACTTTCTACTAGATGGGATGGGTTTAAACAGGTAACCAATATTTTGTAACAATTTTATGATTTAAAAGAATATCCGTGGAGTTTCTTGCCTATTCTTTTCCATAGGTACCTACTACGCTTTGGAATGGGCAACTAGCTTCGTCTTTCTAACTGACAGACCCCTTGACAATTCAAAAGTGCCTGTAATTGGTTTATTTGAAATTAATGGTTTGAGTTTGACATGGTGAGGTCAAATGCTGCCCATTTTGGAATAAAAAAAAAAATAAATAAAAAAACATTACTGGACTTCTAAAAATTAAATGATCAGTGTTCAATGTGTTTCACAAATACTGTTACTTATTTTCAGATCTGAGTATAGTAGAAGAAGTTCGTAGTCAAATACCAGTGAGAAATCAAAGAAGAACAGATATTTATGACACCATCAGTCACAAGGACTCATAATACCACAGTTTACTTTTAACAGACTTCTTAAAACAAGGTATGTGCAATATGAAAGGTGAGGGAATTCTGTGTAACGATCAGGCTCATTAAGTTGTATTTATTTTTAATCAAATACTGGAAAACAAAGTGAAAATATGATTTCATAATGATGTGTTTTTCCTTATGTATATAATTCCTCTGAAACTTCTATGTATTGAATATCTGTAGGTATATGCATTAGGGAAACAAATCATATGATAAATTTATCACAACATCTGTATAAATACACGATAAATTCCATATTTATGAAGTATACATAAATAGCATTTATGAATAAATGTATTTATTTAATATCGAGAGAATATTGAGAAATGACCTAAGATCAAAATGTAATCAACGCAATAGAAATAAAAAGGGAACAAGTAATATAATTATTAAAATATATTCAAATATAACATGTACGTTTATCAAATATGTATATTAAATGTTTATATTTTGTTACTGTAATATAGTGTTTTATTAAAGTTTTGAATTTCTGTATAGTTTGTGATTTTTATTCAGGTATGTTTCTAATATTTGTAACACTTCTTCGCCGCAACCCCAAAAGAGTGTGAAACCGCTTCCACCTGTAAAAAAGTGTTTAAAGCTTAAACTATAGCAGTGTTCATAATCTCAGATAAGTTACATTCCATCGTCACTTAATCAGTTATCTACTTTAGTGAATGTATTCTAAGTTAAGTTTTGAGTGACCATTTGTAACAAAAAGGTCCTAATACGTTTTTGGTTGCAATGGAATTTGAACTTTATTTAGTATAACATTCAGTTTGTTGTTCCATAACATGAAAATGATTTCCAATTTTTTATTCAAATATACTGTAAACTCGTATTTTCTACAACTATCACATGAATACTGTGAGTTACGGCTTAACACAATGCACATAGACATCTCACTTTTGACTACCAATTCAACCACGAATCAAATTTGTCGTGTCTGCCCTACTCCCACTGGAAAAAGGTGGTAGATTATGTGGGTCGTTCTTCTTTTTTACCGACAATGAAACGATGTTTTTCTGTTTTTTTGGTTTTTGAACTATCTATAATTTTGTTTTCTGTGTGGGATTTAAAAAAAACTGCATCTGTATTTCATTAGGACCAATTAAAGTTTCCTTTCTGGCTAATATTGTTTTTTTTTAATGTTAGTTTTTAAAGAAATAATGTGACAAAGTGGCCTTTTTCTGTAGAGACTACATTTCAGTTTACCACTCTGTCACGCCATTTTACGGAAAACAACGTATAAAATATGTTGGTTAGAGAACATGAAAAATGGCATAATATTAATAGATAAGAAAAATATGGCCGTTTATTCGAACTGAATTAAAAAACCGTTTATATTAATACTCCAACGAGATGCCATAATAAGACCAAGGACAGACTATTGTCGGTAAAAAAGTAGAACGACCCATGTATGTTTAGTCGACCTTGTAAGTGCGTTATCGCTTTTGACAACATTTCCCACTAATGTTGAAACGATCTAGATGTCACATAAACATACCTTGTCGTTTTATGACGTGCAACTGACATTCAACCTTAGGGTGATAAAGCAATTACGATGTCGACTATACTGTCAACCTGTATTATCCCACTGCTGCATAAACGCCTCCCCCATTTTCCGAACTTTAGGTCTAAAACTTTTCACACATTCACAAAAACTACCCTGCAGCCAGTACTTTTTCGTACATACATAAACTCACACCATGGAAATCCCAGAACTATTTCAATTCGACTATAAAGAAAGTGATAGTTTACCATGTCCATAGTTGTGTATGTATAGTCTTCCATTCTTCTCCTCTGGCTCCAATCTGATCACATCTCGTGCTGGTCTCAGCCCAACCCAATGTTTTACTATTTCAGCACGCTGTAAAATATTATTATAATTATTTTAAAGTAAGTATAATTATTTTCTAATCATATAACATTGTAACTGAATTCCTGAATGAATAGGGAAAGGTCCCACATGTCGCTAAAGTCCATTCGCTTGATATTTAAAACCCATGTGATAAAGAAAATCCCAGGTTATTCGCGATTAGTGAAAAACCCTCTTCTGCTAGACATTGGACATGTTCCCATGATTTTCCGTGAAATATTACGACTGTGTCACCTGTATAAGTTATAATTTCAGTATTATTCACAGAAAAGTTTAGAATGTGGATAAATAAACAATGAAAAGCATGACACCAAGTTCACTACCCTGTGGAACTCCGAAGTCAATGAGGAGTTGATCACTAGTGCAAGAGCTTACTTTTGTGTACTGCTTCCGGTTTGTCAGGTAGCGTTTAAACCATTCAAGGCAAATTCCTCGTATTCCTATCCATTCTAGGTTCTGGTGGAGAAGGCCAGTTGATCCGTGTCGTATGCCTTTACAAGATCAAGGAAGATGGCAAAGTATTTTTCTTTTAGTCTCAATATGAGAAGAGTCACAATTGACAAGGAGTGTGGCAGCGTGCTCGGTTGACCTATTCCTTCAGAAACCAAATTGGTTATCAGCGATGAGATGATTTTTCTCAATGAAAGAAATAAGACGGGAGTTAACTATCCTCTTTAATATTTTAGAGACAGCGCTTAGTGCTATAGATCTGTAGTTATCTGGTGCATGTTTGGACCCAATTTTGTGGATAGGGGAAACCGCTGCTGTTTTACAACATTCTGTGAAGATACCGGTCTCAAGGTTCAAGTTGAAGATGTGCATCATTGGTACTAGTAAGGATTTTAAAGCTCTTGATAAGTATAACCGAAATGTTGTCTAAAAAGGGCGAGCCTATTGCTATAAATCGAACTCAAATCCAGGCTTTGAGTTTGCTACTGAAATTTGAGATATTCCTAAGAACTTCGGGAATAGAACTCAGGACAAGGACCTGTCACTCAGTAGGCAAACGGCAAACATGAATACTATTTACCAACCTGTGTGTGCCATGGAATCCCATTTACAAAAATGACAAACTCGCATACACTATTGAATCTCTTTAGGGGATAAATTTTCTAGTGTTCACCTTCGTTATAATATGTACGAGTATATGGAACTCTTGTGCTTTCATGATTCTAGACCCAGCGGTTTAGGTAGTCAGTGAATTAATTTAAGATTATTATTAAGTGGTTAATTTATTTATTTTCCTTACTTCAAGTCCAGGCATCATTTTCTTGCATCCGTTCAGTATGAAGTCGGTGTCTTTTGGGTCTATTTCTGTATTGAAGTTGTTTTGATGGGTCCCTCCTAGCACAACTGTTTGAGCGCTGCAAATAACACGCAATTTAAAAATTATTATATCAGTAAAGTGAAGGCGAAAACGCAACTAATATCCGTTGTGTATTTGTAGTTGTTTCTGATCGTTTGCAATTTGGTACATCTTTTTTAGGACTGTTGCCAGAACCTTCCTGGTATAGGAAGATACTAGGAAGGATCTGGACAATGAATAGCCTACATTTTACTAGTAACTTTGGTGACTTTCAGCCTTCTAATGAAGCCCATTGTGAGCGACCACATTGTAGTGCCATACTGGCAAAACGCACTGGTCACAGACTTTCTTCTGAGACACTGCGGTGTGTGGGACTGGACTTCGATCACAAGCTGCATCATAATTAACATTTACCGTGTGGATAACAACTTACTTCGGTATGATATAGTTTCCGGCCTCCTCATCAAAAACGGCTTGATTGATCCATGGTGCTTTTACCTGCGAAAGATACTTAGTTTAAACATTATTCCCGTTACGAGCTCCGTCTGATAAACTGACATGAAAGTTTATATCAGCATTCAAATTCTTTCGAGCCATAATAGTCTTTCACACAGTCCAACGTTGTTTAGCCTTCTATAAAAACAAGTGATTCATACTTTTAATTTTTTTCAAGACTGATGTCCCTCATTCCTCCATCATGCAGAATGTTCCCACTGCTGAGACACAGGCCTCCCCTCTGTGAGAGGGAGTAGGCTGTAATCAATCACGCGGGACCAGTGTGGGTTAGTTAATGTCTTATGTCTGCGAACTTTTGGTTTTAGGATAAGTCAGTTTCCTCATGATGTTTTCCTTCACAGTTTTGAGAGCAGTGGTGATGCAATAATTTACACAAAGTAACGCGTGTCGTCAGAGTTCGAACTCGTGCCTCGGCCTACACTGGGCCTCCACTGCTCTCTACAATTCCTCCATACTTAAAACGTTTCCAAAACACACTTACTCTCAAAATCTGTCCCCTAATAGGCACGACTCTATCATCAGGCACGAGGAACCTGGCTCCAATACCAGTACAATTTACCACCACATCATACTGTTCCAGTAGTGGATCTTGTAAGGATGTGAGTTTCGCTTGTTTGACCTTGCCGTTAGCTTGTTTAAACCGTTGTAGTAGGTGCGCTAGTATTGTTGATGGCGAGCATACGAATGTTTTAAATGTTTGGCCGGCACTGGAAACGAAACATAGTAGTTTTGGTGCTGAAGAGGCGGCTTATTTATTTATAGTATAATCAGCGTATAACACATGCCTCCTCTCTGTGAGAGGGAGTGGGATATTAATCTATAGCCCATCACGCGGACCCAGTGAGAGATAATGTCCCAAATGTCTTCGAATTTTTAATTATTTTTTGGTTTGACTACTTTTAATAAAGGCCAAGATTTGGAACTACATAATGTAGTTGCGGACATAAACTTGCGGGTTTATCCTTGCGGTGAGCGGTAGGAACTGGACTTTCAAAAACTCTGTCTCATGTCAACTCGCTTTCGCGTTTTCTAAAGACTTTAATATAACAGTTCCTCTCCCAGTACTCCACGCAAGAGGATATTTTATTAAACCGTATACTCTTAAAACAGAAAATAGAAAAAAACCGGCCAAGTGCGAGTCGAACCGGTATATGAAGGATTCCGTACCACACGGCAAAAATCGCCGAATAAACAGTTTCTTCTATAGACAGGGGGTTTAATTTTTAACTTTGTTATTATAGCGGCAATAGAAATACACACTGGGAAAATTTCAACTGTCTACCTATTACGGTTCATGAGATACAGCCCGCTGATAAACAGACGGACGGATTGACCGGTGGAGGGTCTCGTTGGCACTGTTTGGGAACGGAACCCTAAAAACAGTAAACCTATTTATTCAATATTATAACATTACGCCTGTTTTCCACAAAGGGTTAGGTTAGCAGAAGTGTATTTATTCATTGAATTACTTACGTATATTTCCCAGAAAATAGTTCACTAAAGTCATCCAAATCTTTCCTGTCGAGCACATGATAGCCAAACACAATATGAGCCCACTCAGGCTTACAGAACTTCTCCTTAGTTCTATACAGGTTGTATATGGGCATCATACAAATACCGTAGCTACCGGTTTTCCATTGTTCATGGAGGAATCTGTATGTTTCACCGCTCCACTTCCTGAAATTAATATATTTTTAATAGTTTTAGGGCTGATTTTTCCAACACCAGATAACTTTATCGGAAGAATAATTATGAATTTTTGACAGTTCTTCCATACAAAAATTGTCAGACGTAAATTTTATTTCACGGATAAAAATTATCTGGCGATTGAAAAAATCAACCGTTATTCAAATAGACGACGCTATTCTCCCGATAGCTGCTGTCGGGGGCAAAGCAAATTTGGTTATCGAAATGTGTAATTTTCGATACGATAGCCAGTCGGATGGTTGTGAATAGCTATGCAGATATTTGAACCGTTTAAGCCGGTAGTCATCATCTGCCTAGTTGGTGTCGTAGTCGCAAGCGCGACGTTGAGTGTTTGTTTCCAACTTCTCGGATCGTCTGGGTTCGGTCCCAGGTTCGGACAATGTGAGGTCATCATTATTGGTCCAGTCTGGATTTGTTCTGATTTGTCCTTGTTTCTTCGTCTCTCTAAGTAAAGAAAGAAAAACGATTCCGTCCGATTAGTTTCCGATTAGATTTCGTCTCGAAAGATTGGCTACACAAAATCGGTTTTAGCGATAAGATCACCCTTAGTCGGTAGTCTTCAATTGTACTTACTTAATTTTAAAACGGCTACAAAGATGAGTTTATCAAGTCAACGCGTATTTTTTTTGTGGAATCCTATGTTGAGACAAATACTTACTTAAATTATCTTATGCTCATAACTAAATGAGCAGCTAGATGCATTATGTGTATATAGATAAGACAGGATTGACATTTGGGATAGAACTATTTACATTGCGTTATCAAAGCTTTAAATACATATTTATCTAAGAGGTCTAGGAGGCTTTTTCTATAGTGTATCAATAATTATATGTACCTACATGGAAAAATAAAACGTGTTGCGCCGAACTCAAGTAACATGCGACAGGGGCAGGAAGACGATTATGATGATCGATACACGATCAAGATCGTAATAGTACAGCAGTATACCGTTGCACTTGAAAAAGTTATATTATCCGCTGGATGCGAGAAGCATAGAATATGTCTGTCGGTAAAAACGGTCAATGTTACGGTGCTTGTGGGAGGCCTATGTCCAGCAGATCCACTGCTGATATGGTGAGTAAAGGTATAAAAACACTGGCACTCCGGTAGTGCCGACAGAAGTGAAAACTTGAACAATTACGAGTGTATTTTGTGAATCGTCTTATAAACAAAACACGCGTGTTAAGGTGTGTTCCTTATTTTATAGGGTTTTTTGCAAATCAGGTATGATGACCAAAGTGACTGGTTTATTCTTCTCGTGAAAGGAATTTATTCAGATTTACAAATAAGCACACAGGATAGACTTCAGTTCGTGGTGTTGGTCGCGGCAGTGGTAAGAGAAGCAAGCCGCTCGCATGGAGCTCGTCGTCAGTTATATATCCGTGGTTCAGTGCCATCTCGTCGTTGTTGGATGAACTACGTAGTTAGTACGCGAGGCCCTCGTAGTTCTTCCCGATGTGCATAGATGGCGCTGTCCTCAACAACGCGCGTCTTACGTTTTACGTCTTACGAATTTTCGATCAGGGTCACGTGACCTGACGCGAGTTTAGAAGTTTTTACCCATTCCAAAAAAAGTACACAGCGCCGCTAAAGAAGTTTTCACTTCAAAAAACAATTATAGTATTTTTGCAATAAGATATTCGTGTGTTGAATTGCTTATTTCAAATACCTCTAGCCATTTTTATCTGAATTACGATATAAGTACAGACTTCGTTTACATCGATGACTTCTCGGCCCGAGACTTCGTCTGCGTGAAAATCGTACTTTCCTCTAAAAATTTATGATCTTTATCGAAAACGAAACGAAAATGTATATTTATGATTGACGAAAAACCCTGATACACGTTATTCTTTATTTTTGGTCTTATGTTTAAATACTAAGTTTCGAGTTAATCGGACCATGCGTTAACATTCTTCAAATGAAACCAATTGCTACTGATAGTGTGTTACGCAATTACCGCTGAATCCTTGGTACTGCAGTGCGATTCTGTAACCATCTCACCGTGAAAACTTAGGTGAAGTGAGCATTGAATGAGCTGTCAATAATGTCAATTTCTAGCAAAAACAAACTCACATCACCTAAGTTTTCATGGTGAGATTTTTACAGAATCGACCAGCTGGTTGCGCGTCGATGTCCCTGCGACCCTGTATAAAAATATCTAGCACAGCACGGTACATACTCCAGCAGGCTGTAGGAAGTATTTCCACATAAGTACGGGTACCATAACCCGCCCGAGCCATCACCAGTTGTGTTCGGAGAGAATTCGCTTGAAATCAGCACTACCTGAAATTGAAACATCAGGGAATCGTTTCAAATATGTAAGTAGGTAATATCAATTAACTTATCGTCGAGACCTACAACAAAATTAAATTTTATGTGGCGTTTAGGTCTGTGCTGTCTAGTGGTTACAAAAACATTAAAAAATGTGTATAATTATAGTGTCGTTTTCTGAGAATGTTAGAGCATATCACTGCTTGATAAAGGCATTATGCTAAAGAGCGTCTGGACAAAAAAAAACTACAGTTCGGGCGACGATCGAATACGTACTTGACGCCTGTCAGTTTCATAGAAACGAATACGTGTTTTGCGAATCATTCCTGGCTAAAGTTTGTTTTTGAAACCCAGATAGTAATTTGACAGCTATAATGTCAAATTCCTTTTCTTTCAACTGCATAGTAATGTTATACCGTTGTTGTTATACCAATGTTGTACTACAAAACCAATCACAAAGGACGTATTTTTTGCTTAGAACCAACCCGGGTAAACCTAGATTTACTCCATCTTCTAGCATTACCCGTAACATATGCATTAGATCAAAAAGATACTGGCTAAACATAAAAATCGGCTGAATAAAACCGACTTGATGAAAAAAAAAAAGAAATGGCGCGCATTTTGTACCATTGTAAAACTTTGATACTTCATATTTAGCAAGAAAAGATTTAAAAAATGGAAATAGCGATAGCGATATGAATGCAACTCCAGAAAGTATAAAAACAGCTGCAAATGAAATTGTTAATAACCTTTTGCCGCAAAAGTCGCGGGATAAATATTTAAAAGCTTATGAAAATTTTGTGTTTTCTTTAACCTTTTATTTTAGTAAGTATACATATATTTTATCTCGGTAGGTAGATTGATAGTTGAACGAAAAGTAGATTACGCACCTTGCTAAAGTGAGTAATTAATGCACTCCTGTTAATTTAGTGCCCTCGCCTGCGCTCGGGAACCAACATAACACTCGTACATTAATAACTCACTTTGCGCTCGATGCAACAATCTATATACTAAAAAGCAAACAAGTAAAGACTTGAAATGTCGGATTACTATCTGGGTTTAAAAAACAAACTTTACTAGAATTGTCGCACTGACAGGTGTCAGAAACGCCTTCTCTCGACGGCCGGACCGTAGAAAACTAGAAAATAATACTTACATCAAAATCCTTATATTTTTCTTTAATTTTAACAGCACAGGTCAGTCCGTTTACTCCTGCTCCTAACACAGCAATTTTCACCATTTTTATATAAAACTTGGAGTTACTATTAGATCCAAATGGTTTGAAACAGTGGACCTTAATGCTTTTATTATTGTTTCTACGAACTGTTTTATCTTATCTCAAGAGTTCAGGGGTGGATAAACATTATTAAGTTTAATGCCTTGTGTTATAGTCCACTTGTCTGTATACATATAATAAAATAGTAACGAAGTCTAAACTGTACTTTGAACATTTTTGAAAGAAAAAAGTATATATATAAACATCCGAATTGAGAACCTCCTCCTTTTTTGAAGTCGGTTAAATAAGTAATTACTATGAGGTGTGTGGGAACAAGTCTGGTGTCGACAGTATAGTTTTTAGAATGTTTGTGAGTTTGTCTGGAACTCTGGATGCATGTAACTTTCTGCGTTTGTTAGCCAAATTCTTCACGTGAAGCCTCTGTTTATGTGCGCGAGGGTTTTGATTAACGAAAAATCACTGTAAAAATATTGAAATTGAGTTCCAAATAAATCGCCAATCAAACACACATATTGCTTTTGGAATATTAGTTGACACTTTTATTGCAATAAAACACTTTTGTTATCATTAGATATCGTTTATTTATTCAAACAACTCGTCACATTGAGTTTAGTTGTTCTAAAATCGCGTCACACTGTGATTGAGTAGGGTAGACTGGGTACTGTTAAAACAAAGGACGGTTGAAACAAAACAAATATCTCGTGAATGATTACTCGGGGAGCGAGGGGCGCAAGGGGAGAACGAAGCTGACGACAGATTCAAACACGAATCTCAGTGTTGCGTCGCACCCCGGGCAGTGTTGTTGTTTACAGAAGACCGTATTGTATTTTGGTACCCAAAACTAAGTACTTTTCTTCTGAGATTTATGCTAATATCGTGTGTATTAAGTCAAAATATTGAGTGTGTATTTGTAATTTTTAGCAAGCTTATAGATTACGGAACAATAACTAATTTTAATGTGTTATTATTACTACCATTACTTTATACTGTCTTTTACCAAAGGCGGTGTGGGGAAGGTTGAAACAATTTTTGTGGGTATGGTTGAAACAATAAATATATAATTTTCTCTTGCTTTCTAGATGCCGAGAGTTCGCGTAAAAAAGACTTCCAGAGGGTAGATTGACACGTCGAGTTATAAAGATGCATATGATGAGGTAAAAGCTGGAGATTCACTGCGAAAAGCGGCGGACAAGCATGGAATAAACCACTGTTCTCTCCTGAGATATATACAAAAGATACGTCGGGCGAGGACGATGAAGTTATGGGGTATGGAGCACACGAGAGTTGTTAACGAAGAGCAAGGGCGTGAATTATTAAAATACTTGATTCGATGTATATAAATATGCCTGCAGACGACCCACCAGCCTGACCATCCAACCACACAGCATCAGGTAAGCCCTGAGGGAACTCCTCAACCCTTCCCCTCACCCCCCCGAGTTTGGGCTCATCCGACTTGGAATTCTAAGGCGTAGCCAGAGACACTAGGGCGATCCATCACCCCCTTCCCCCACCACTCACCTATTACCCCCCCCTCGCACCTAAGACCCAAGTAAGGGTACCCCTCCCCCTAAACCCCCCCCCCCACCCATAGTCGATCCACGAGGGGACCCCCCCACCTCCCCTCAACTCCACACGAAACCTTCCCCGACCTCCCTATCAGGGCTACCTCACCCCCCGCAACCTAACTCCGAAACCACTGGAGCAAGAAAGCCGAGTTTGGGCTCGTTTGAAAGGGCAAGAAGAGCTGTTTCATCTGGCTCCAACAGAAACGTGAAATTCGGCCCAACCTCCGAGCAGTCATCCAGCGGCGCTGCAGGTTTCACTGGCCACCACCACCAACGCGCACACAGGGCTCAGACCACCGAGCTCTTGCAGTATTGGGCTCCTCACTGGACAGCAGAAGCAGACCACCAGCAGAAGCGGCCGTGAGTCCATTTATTTTAATAATACATATATATAAAAAAAAAACAGGCATCACCCTACTCTTAAGTTATTAAACTTTTCATATCATATCTGTAACCGTTATGTCATCCAAATAATCCTCAACCTCCTGCAAACCGACCACGGAGGCCGCGCCAAAGGCGTCCAAGTCACTACGAGAAAAGGTCCTGAAGAACACCGCAGCGAGATCGGTTGCATCAGAAAAGGCGGCGCGTCCATCAAGGACGCCCTGGAAGCGGCCGGTAACATGAGGAGGGAGTGCAAGGCCACGACTTATGAGTGCCTGCATGGTCTGTATGAGACTGTCCTGTCTCTCGCGGACTCGAGGGCACGCCTTAAGTACAATCTCGAGAAGGAGCGCTCTCGACACGCACAGGAGCTTGTGCGGGTCGAGAGAGCTCACAATCGAGACGTCATGTCACTCAAAGTGGAGCTCTCCCTCATGCGCACTGACTTGTCCGACACAAAAAAAGAGGCGAAAGGAATTCGCGAATGGCTGGGCTACGAGACCCTTGAAGCCTTCAAGGGCATCAAGGAGGTCAAAGATGAGGTCAATGCGATGAACCTTATCAACACCAAAGAGCACGAGAAGACCAGGCAGAGTACGAGTACACCGGGGGATCATAAAAGGGATTCCATGGGTGAGGGTCTGTCGCGCCTGGAAAAAAACATGACCAGCATCTCCAACCAGCTGGACGTGCTCCGTAAGATTCTGGAAAAAATCCGGATGGACCTCACGCAGCCAAAAGAAGTTCCGAGTAGCCAAATGTCGGAGGCGGGCGTGCTCATGAGCAAAACCTTCGAAGAAGAAGTGGGGAAACTGCAGGCGTTGTTGGAACAAATAAAAAATAGGCCCACGACTCCCCCACCACCACCACCACCACAGCAACCACTAAACATCGAACACCACTTAAAACCGTCTGTCTGAGAGGCTGGAGATGGTCTCAGCGGACATCCGCGTACTGCGCGACAAAGAACCGAGCGTATAGACGCCGGCAGTGCCGAGTCTGGACACGGAGTTAGCAGTCGTGGAGGTCAAAAAGACCCTCCAGAATATTCAAAAAGGGGTAGCGGACCTGGGCAAAGCGGACAGATCGCCCCAGCAACAGCAGGGGCCTAAGACCTTTGCTCAGGTCGCCAGTACACCAAAGCACCCGAAGCCACCACAACCCAACCACACCCTGATCGTCTCATCGACAGACCCCCGGCACACCGGGGACAACGTGATTAAGAGGATCAGGGCAGGACCTTACAACCTGGACCTTAAAACCACCAGCCGCGTAGACACGGTCCGAAAAGCGCGGAACCAGAAAGTGGTCCTGAGATGCGCCAGCAAGACGGACCTCAATCTGATCAAAGACCAATTCAAGTCCAACGGCGGGCTAAAGGTCCAGGAGCCAAAACCGAACAACCCCATGGACTGCATCAAAGGCGTGCTGTTCAGCTACAGCGACGGGGAGATCGTCGATCTCCTAAAAGCGCAGAACAAACACCTTCTGGAGAACGTCGCTGTAGATGAACAAACCGTCAAGCTGCGGTATAGGAAACGCGCGAGGAACCCTCACGAATGCCACCCCGTCCTGGAGCTTTCTCCAAAGCTCTGGTCTTCACGCAAGTGCAAAAAGAGCATGTGGGCATCAAGCGGTGCTCGATTGAAGACCAGTCCCCCTCGTACAGTGCACAAAGTGCCTGGGATATGGCCACAACAAGTCCATATGCCAGGCAGTTAAAGAAGTCTGCAGCTGCGGTGGCGAGCACAACGGAAGGTACTGCCTCACTTGAGCGGACGGCAGGGAGCCCACCTGCATTAACTACAAGATAGCCAAAAGAACGGGCAGCGACCTGGCACACACAGCATTTAGCGAAGACTGCCAGGAATGCCAAAAATGGGATGGTATAGCCAGATCGCGCGTTTCCTACTGCTAAGGGCGACCACGAGAACACACCGACCAGCCAACCAGTCACCTTCCAACACGCAACAAGACCGACAGCGAGATTGCAGTTCATCCTGGTCAATCTCCAACGCTCCAAGCTGGCCACAGAAGAACTTCACCTGGCGGCCCAGGCAAGGGGGTTTCAATAGCACTTGTTCAAGAGCCCTACGTAGGAAGAACAGGTTCGCACCTGTTTTTCCTACGTAGGGCTCTTGATCTTGTTTCATCGCTGAAACAAAGCCCCGGCAAACAAGTCATCCAGTGCAGCCTCAACCGTCAAAAACCAGTGAAGGCAGCGATCGTTGTTTTCGGGAGCAATTATATGGAGGTCATCCACGACCCTCAGTCCGTGACCGAGAATGTCGCCGCTGTCTTACTGAAAGTGGGCCAGCTCACTCTCAGAGTAGTAGAGGATATATTTTGGACTATCTAAGAAAGAGGTGAGAAAATTGGCGTACGAACTTACCTTTAAGTATAATTTATCACCACTTAGAACTTAGGAAGACAACCAGATGGCTGGTGAGGAATGGTTTCGGATGTTTACGAGAAGAAACCCTGAACTGTCTGTACGCGCCACGCAAGTTACAAGCCTGTCAAGGGCTTCAATGAAACCAACGTGCAACGTCGATGGTTTTTATGACCATTTTTATGGACCATTAATATAATTTTGAGCCCCAAAACATATATGGGTAATACATAATAACAGTGCAAAAAACTGATGGAGTTGTAGCTAGACGTGGTGCTCGTCAAGTTGTTTCAGTAACCTCAGCTGAAACATTAGTGACACTAACTTTTGCAGCAAACGCCATCGGTAATGTAGTTCCTCCATTCTTTGTTTTGCCACGAGTGTGTTACAAGGCCATTTTGTTAGGGATGGGCCAATAGGGTCTGTTGGAACAGCAAATGCCTCTGCACTCTGGTTGGATGCAGGATGAATTATACATGCATTTCCTGGAACACTTCAAGAAACATACAAATGTATCTCCATCACATAAAGTGTTACTCGTTCTTGATAACCATTCCTCGCACATTAATATTAACGCACTGGAATTTTGCAAGAACAACGGCATTGTCTTACTGTCTTTCCCTCCCCATTGCTCTCAAAATCCAGCCACTTGATCGATCTGCATATTATGGTCCTTTAAAGAAGGCTGTTAATTCGAGCTGTGATGCGTGGATACTCGAAGCCATCCAGGAAAAACAATTACATGACAACAATGACATTCCGGGGATTGTAGCGTCTGCTATACCCCTTGCTCTGTCATCATCCAACATTCAATCCGGCGTTCGCAAAACGGGCATTAACGGGAATTTGCATTTGTGACGGATAGACCGAAACCAGAAGATACAAGTGCGGTAACGGATAGACCTAATTTCGAAAATACAACTGAGTTTGCAGTTGTTTCTTTCTACATTGAATGCAAATCCATCTGAAGAGGAAACGCCGTCATTGTCGCTTTTATTTTATTGAGGAACTACAAGAGGAGACAACTCCAGAGACAACTGTTCAACAACAGGCTATCAATAACTCACCACTACCAACAACTGAGCAAGAAAACGTTGATGAACGACGAGAAACTTTGGATACACCACCTAGACGTTACAGCAGCATTATAAATCCGGAAACTTCACCGAGACTGTCTACAAGTGCCCAAGCAATTTTGAATGATCATGATTTTTTTGTATTTACACCGTAAGCAGTACAGCCTTCTCCGAGGAAATCTAATAAAGGCCGAAAAACTAGAAAGTCTACAATTTATGCTGATATACCAGAGAAAGAAGAGATGAGAAAAGAACATGAACCAATAATGAAACGGACCAAAGCTAAGCAAGTTAAGGAAAGGTAAAAAAAATACTGCAAAGGGAAAAAAAGTGATACACAGCAGGAAATGTCATTAGGAGAGGGAAAATGCTACTGTATTGTTTGTTTGACACCATATCCGGAGAGCAGATCCGGAGGAAAGTGGATTCAATGCACCACTTGTAAACAGTGGGCTGACGAAGAGTGCACAGAAGGTGGTCTTAGCTATGTTTGCCACAATTGCGAATCAGATAGATCCCTAAGCTAAATTTTTATTTGATTGAAGAAATGTTTCCTTTTAGTTTTTCTGTTGATTTTTATTATTTTTTTAATTGCGTTAATTATTTATTACTCGTCAACACTGATTAGAAATTAAATACCTTGAAGATTATTGTCATACGGTGCCATAATTATGCTTACGAGGGTGACACTGAATCTTCTTAGAACATCAAAAACAGAACAAACTAGCAAGTTATTAGTTTTATTATATTGTTTACAAGTGGCCAGTTCTAAAAACTTTCAGTGTTGCCCTCGTATGATTAGAATTAATGACAAATAGAACATGTTCCAATATTATAATTTGTATTATTTGCATGCGTTTTACCCGACCCCAATCATTGTTTCAACCGCCCCTGGCGTGGGGAAGATTGAAACAAATCGAAAAAAGCACTCCAGGAACTAAAATTGTATAGCCCTTTCGCAGTTACAAACACGCTCTTGAATTTGACCTATCGTCGTCGTCGCTTGGTTCATAAACAACAATACTATAAACGATAAAAGCTAAATCGTTTCAACCGTACCCGGTCTACTGTACTCTCATGTATATTACGTTACCAGAAGGCAAAAACTCATACTTAAAAAACGTTAAATTCAAGTCGCAAACTAATCTCAGCGACAATCAATGACAAAAACTTGTCAAAAAGTATGAAAATTGATTGTATTTTTGACAGAATAAGACTGAAATATAAAATGCCCATGTTTTTAAAAATACGGGCTTTCAATTTTCTATCCATCTGTCCAAAATATTTATGCTTTATCTGGCGAGCATATCACACCTTTGTTCTGCCATATTATCGATATTTGCCTCTCGCATCCACACATTATGCGCAAGCGAAAGGCGAATATGGCTGGGGTATGTTCATCCATCAGGACAATAATACTGTTTACTTATTGATCTTGTTCCGTCGTTTGCGTGGCGGTGGTGGTTCCTTAGTATGTACGGTTCGCACGTGAAGCGTTCTCGTGCAAGACTTGGCAAAAGCCACACCGCAAATCTCACACTTATATGGGTTGTCGCCGGAATGGATCTGAAAGAGAAGGAGAGACTGGTAACGCAACTGATACATAAATACACATAAGATAAAAATCAAGGCCATTATTGTTCAAGGGCGAGTGAGAGATAGAGCCATACGGAATGAATAACACCATCCCTTTTTCGCAACGGAACTAAGTATAATGGTGCCTTTAAAATTCATAATGAAACCTGGACCAAAACCTGACTTTTTCAGCGTTTTGCTCATCTTATGTGGATCTCAGTTTTGATGATTACATATATTATTTTCTATCTTCTAAGAAACGTTAGAACGATAGAAAATAAAATAATCAGTTTAATTTCGGAAATACCGAGTCTACCTTAGCTAAATAAGCTTAGCTTAATCTAAATTAAGCTAAGCTTACTAGATTTCACAGAAGCGGTATTTTGTCCATCCTGAATAAACTACAAGAATAAATACCTGAAAAAAAAACTGCGCCTTTCAATGCCTAACTGCCGTGAAAAGTTTAAAAATAAGGCAAGGATGATTGCTAAACCAACTATTGCTCTTCAAGGATCTTTCGACGCGTGGCCAAAATGAGAACTAACGCCGTCTTGTTTTGCAATACATTTCTTGAAACAATTGAATCTCGAATGTTTACCAACAGCGCCCCCCTGTCAACATCATACGAACGTCAAGAGATTCTTATAGTAGAGTACTTACTTTCAAATGCCTTTCCAGCGCTTCTTTCCGCTTGAAAGCTTGGGAGCACACGCTGCAAGGGAAGGGTCTTGTGTCGGAATGTTTCTGCTGATGAACGCGCAGGTCGTGCGCAGAGAAGCAGGCCTTATCGCATTGAGAGCATTTGTAGGGACGCTCCCCGAAGTGGGTGCGTTTGTGCATGGAGAGGACGGCGTTGCACTGAGGACAAAGGGTGCAACTTGATTGATAATTGAGGACCTTGCAGCAAAAGGGAGGCAGATCCAAATTTTTAACGACATCGTAACCGTAAAAAAATCGTCGTCAAAAATTTATTTATTGCCCTTAAAAACTTTAGCAAAATATGTAGGTAAATATGTTTATATTATATTATACCATATAACTCTTAGACATTAGAGTAACCAATCATTTTCCAATCATTTTAAAAACCTTTTTTCTTGATACCTGACATTTCTTATACTTGGACTTGCCTCCCTTTTGCTGCAAGGTCCTCAATTAATTATCGTAAAAAAATTGTTACTGTTTCCGGTACAAGATCTTCCAGTAAACCGAATGAAGAAATACGATGTTGAATGTATTTGGCATTATTTATTTTCAAGCGATAAACTATCGATACTTTTAATTAATATTCGATATTTTCGATCGCATTATATTGTATACTTGATATTTAGGTATTTTATAAAGCTTTTGTTATATTAATATGTAGCTTTAATATACTACATTCTTTTGATTTGATACCTGCAACCCTAACTTTTGCCTGGGACTTCGGGCGCATGTAGGTTGAAAATCACAAAAAGTTTGAATTACCAGTATAAAAAGTATCTTGTGTCCTAATCCATGTTTACGTCATGGTCCTCATCCAAAGTCGTCAAAAGGGGTGATTGAACTACAAACATCCAGAGTCACAAACAACCTAACCTTCTCATTTATAATATTAGTAGGAAGTACGACTGTACCTGACGACGTATTACTTACCGCGTACCGCTTGCCGCATATATCACAGACGCAATTCTTCCGCACTGGCTCGTACTTATCAGGATGCTTGAGTCGGTAGTGGTTCCAGTACGCACGCGGGGTGGCGAATTCTTCTGGACACTGCGAATTTAAATTCTGTACTAAAGACGCGCAGTAATGATAAACAAGCATAGTCAGGCTATAACGATCCACTGCTGGGACACAGGCCCTCTCACCACGCGGGCCCAGTGAGGGTTGGGTCACATGTTTTTTTGTTGTACAGTCGCCAGCACATCAAGTTACTACATTCTGTCAAATTTCTTTAATAGATTTTTAACTTTATAGCCAAAGCATAAGGTTCAAAGTTGATTAAGAAAATTTGACAGTTTCGGGTAGCTTGATGTGCTGGCGTCTGTACAACATAAGTAATTATATTAAACTATTCTGAATCATGCATAATTGAAGCACTATTAAATAGTAGCAAAGAATGGCTAGGGTAAAAAAAACAGTGGCACTCCAGGAGTGCCGACAGAAGTAAAAACAAAACACAAACGGAATACTTTTTCATCACTCACTGGCATATCGGATTTAAAACCGAGTACATCCCGAGGACAGCCGAACACATCCGAATGTAGCACGGTGTCGGTAATAGTGTACCGAGTTCAATGGTTTTTTCCCATCTCAAAAAATGCCCAAAATTACACCTAATTATTAAAAGTATAACTACATTGCTGTGTTCCAGTTTATAGGTCAGAAGCACACGTTTCAAATCGGAAAGGGATCGGCACCGTATCAACTTATAGGGTACGGGTACCTACCAGTATTCACCAGAACGATTGGACCAATCTCCATCGGATGGATATCGACCCTATGCAGTATAAAAACGTTTTATTTAAAAGGTTGGGAATAACTTCTCTGCAATGTAAACTAAACTATACAGAAAGAAAATAAGGTTCACATTGGAAAGTATAGATACCAACATGTTGACACTTGGCGGGCCATTTCGTCCGAATTTGACTCTTCCGTTGGTAATTGTAATGCTTCGGTTGTTTCTTAGGATGCTCCTCACGATTGTGAAGACGTAACTCTTCAGGGTCCGTGAACATCTCGCCGCAAACACGACATCCGTTCCTGTTGACAAACGAAACTGAACCGTACGTCAACGCATATACAGTCTCATTACAAAACGACTTCTAACTTTAGTCCAGCCCAAACCTTCGACCTCGTTATTGTATTATAAACTTTATTTCAGAGCACGGTAAAATTTATAACACAAAATTTACAACTTAGACTTATTTGATTTGACATCAGTTTTTGTAATTAGAACTTTAACTTTGTTGAAATAGAGTTCAAAAATAGCTTGATGGTTTATACTGGTTCTGGGATTAAAAATAAACTGTTTTGTAATAAGGCTGCTAGAAGTCTTTACTTCGACTGTGCTTGGCGGACATCACCATGTGCCTGTACTTGTACTGATTATATTAAACAAACGAAACTGAACCGTATATCAACTCACATTGAGTCTGTACTTCGAGTGTGCTTGACTGACATGACCATGTGTCTTTTGTACGCCTCCGTCGATATGAATTTGACGTCACAATCTTCGCAGTATGGACCTTCTTGTGTGTTCTCTTCTTGTTTTGTCTAAACATACAATCAATCAGTTGAGAGATGTATGAACGTAAACGTTGCAAAATGAGTACGCAAGGATCGTGGCGGCGTTCTATAGTTTAGCCAACCCCATGGAAAACATGCGTGAGTTTATGTATGTATAAATAAGTTAAATGAACGATCAATAACGTACCGACTCGAGTAGCTTTAGGCTGCCTTTCCACCAGAGATGTGCGAGGATGCGTAGCGAGGGATGTGTGTAAAACTAACCAATACCAACGCTAACTTAGTTCAAGCTATAAAAATGAAGCGATGTTATTGGTTGGTTTCACACACATCACTCGCTACGCATCCTCGCTCATCTCTGGTGGAAAGGCAGCCTTAGGCTCAAATCACACCGTAATAGCAGCTGCAGCGGCCGTCAGCGAAGCGGCGAGCTGTTTCAGTGTCATATAATTTTAAACTTTATCTACACTACAAGAAGAGTCGTGCGCCGCCGCTGCGCGGGAGTCCTCGGAGTGTCGCGGCGTCGCGGGCGGCGCGCGAACTTTTCAAGTTTCTCAAGCGATACAATGTATTATAGTAATGAGAATAAAGTTTAAAATTATATGACACTGACACTGCTTGCCGCTTCGCTGCCGGCCGCTGCCATCTCGGTGCGATTTGAGCCTAAAGGCAGCTCAGGGCATCTTTATTTATTACACAAAAAACAAAATTAAAAGAAGAAACATTGTTTATTCTGCACAAATAAAATACGCATTACAAAAATTATACGATAATAGGTAGTAAAGTCAAAAACCCAATAGTAAAATAGTAAAAAGATTTAAAATGAAAAAGCTGAAGTTCAAAACTTTTTCTTACACGATAACGAGTCGTATGAGTCTTAAGACACAGATAAGGTTCAAATTCCAATATACTCACTTCAATGTCCTTGTGCATCATATTCTTGTGAACCACGAGCCCCTGCTTGCTGTAGAATGAGTACCCACAAAACCCGCAGATGTTTTCTGATGGATGTTTGATTCGCATGTGACTGACGTACGTTGTTCTTACACTGTGGTGAATAAAAGACAGTTTAATTATAACCCATAGAGCTGTATTTTATTGGCTTTCTGGGTTCCTTGCCAAAAGACGTTGGTCAGAGGCAGAAGTTTTTTGCATCTACCCTACTTTAAACCAATAAGTATCGTCTTATTATAAAACGTCTTACTTTAGACTTAGCCTAAACCTTCGAGTCAGTTACTGTATTTCAAACTTAATTCCAACGAATGTAAAGTTCTTAATTAAAAATTAACAACTTAGACTCGGGTTCATCGTCAATTTTTGTAATAAGAACTTTCACTTTGTCGGGTTACAATTCGAAATTTAAAAATGGCTCAATGTTTTAAATCTGGGTCTAAAGATAATCCTTGTTTTGTAATAAGGCCGATAAACTTTACCTCCTAAAAAACTTACACGAGCAGCAATATGGTTTTACCAAAGGACGTTGTATGACTGACGCCAGTGCCCCCTTACTAAAACATATATTTACTGCGTAAGAGGAGGCCCAATATGCCATAGGAATCTCTTGTGACCTCTCCAAAGCTCTGATTGCGTAAATCACGAAACCTTTCTTTTGAAGCTTAAGCATTAGGGACTAGATAAACTTGCGCTCAGATTAGTAAAATATTATTTAAATGCTAGACAACAGAAATTTCAAATAAATTATGTCAATTCACTCGGTTTAAAAGTAAAAACGGGTGTCGAAAAGGCTAGATTTTGGTCACTTTCTTCTTTTTTTAGTATACAGAGTTGATATGACAGAGGGGCATTAAATTACACTACGTATACTATACGTGCATAGTATTAATTCGATACAGTACAAAAATAGAAAGCGCCAAAAATGAGATTTTTTTTTTTTCAAACAAACTAAATAGCTTAAAAGTCAGAGTGAAACGCACCACCCTTTATAAATAAATTTGACTGACCTTACATGCCTAGGTAACAAAGGAGCGCGTGTGCGTGTGTGTGATCTCGTGGCGGGCGGGTGGGTGGCGCGGGGTGCGGGCCGTTTTTGACCGCTCGCGCTGGATTTTATGTTAGGTAAGGTTGTAAAGTACGCGCACACACAAAAACACAAAATTTTTAAATTCTCGATGTGTCCTCCATTCTTATTAATGCACAAATTATACCGACGGAGAATATTGTTATTTATTTTTCTAATTAAATCACTGTCCGTCGCTAAGCACTTTAATTCCCGTAATCTTTGTACTGCCAATTGTATGGTGCCGGTGTTCCTAGGGCAATTGCGCCGGTCACCATACCTTTCTCGGTATGTTCGCAGAGCTAAAGCTGCGTTTCCACGGCATTCACCGTAAATTAAAATCATGTAAGTGTATTCTGACGCCGTGTAAGTTACACGAGGCATTGCTGAACACTTTAATTATTACACACACACACAACCAACGTTTAATTACGTATCCTATCACAATAAAAACAGTCAATAAAAAAAAAACACTAACACTAAATAATAATAATCCCAAGTTACGTATCCTGTCACAATAAAAAAAGAAATACTGTCTTAAACTTATTTAGTGTCTATCACAATAACAAAACAAAATCACAATTATTGTCAGCGAGTTCGACAAAACATAACGGCGGCGGGGCTCCCGTGTTACGTAACGTACATCCCGGATGGATGACGCGTGCGCACTGAAAGAACAAGTTTTTTAGCAAATTCGTAAGGATCTAGGATGCAATAGCAACACACTGACCTATTTCTATTCCTTTTACGCGCGGCAAAAAGGCGCGGGGGTTTTGCTATGATTGTCACTCTCATAGTGAAAGTGCAAGTGTGTGTGTATTTATTGCTTCGTGAAATATTTGGTTGTACTTGTGCGGCAACAATGTATTTTATACTCGGATTATCGTTTTAAGGTGCATGACCTATGCGTATGAGATAATCAGCTGTTAGGAATATACATCGTGTTCAAACGTAACAAAAACTTCTGCTCCTATTTAATTGATTTTTGGTACAGAGCTTGAAAATGGTATCTAGTATAGGCAGTTTAAAGGAAAGCCCCTCTGTCGTATCAACTTTGTATAATAATGATCTATCCCATTTATTGAAAAAACAACTATAAATGGTGTTATTTGCCAACTTCCTTCATTTTCAATTTTGTTTTTCATTACCTACTTTCTTCTTTGCTATCATGCGTAAACGTGTCCATAAGATTGGCAGCATTGCCACGTTGAATGGCAATGCTAATTTTTAAGATGAGCGTTATAATAGTTTAAGTAGATTTTTCATGGCCATTTGTTAATTCAAAACATTTCTTACTTGAAAATTTCATCACAAAACTTGCATTTATGGGTGACTCCCTTATGTGACCCTTGATGCTGCTTCACAGTAGTTCTGAAATATGAACCTTCTGTTAATACACATACAGTCCAGTTTCAAATAGCGTTTTCCCTCAATCATTTTTAGCCTCTACTTACATATTACTAGAGTTGTATGGACATAAATTACAAACATATCTCTTCCCGTGGTTTAGGGCATGTCTCTGAAGATTGCGTTTCGTTTTAAACCTGTACTTGCAAATTTTGCACTCTATGTCGCCGAGGTTCTGCGAACAAAGCACACACATTTTCATACTGTTCTTGATTTTCATTATTTGCTCCTCATAGATATGTCGACAGTTCTTTTGTTTAAATCAAATATTTGTCTTAAACTGAGGGCATGCAAACTTAAATATGTGTATTTGTGTTTGCCCTAACCTGGATCAAATAAATTTATTTTCTTTCTTTCAATATCACGTCCTGAGTTACTATTGTGTAGCTCGGGACCCAGTCATTTACTCGCAAAAGTAGTTAGCCCATCGGAACTATAACTTATTTAGGTATTTAAAACATTATAGCTACCAGGGTATGTATAGTCGTTGCAAATCACGAACACAGGACGTGTAACTTTAAATCATTGACATTAAGTTTAATTTGCAATGTAAAGTGCTTGAACGTTCTTTTGGCGCTCGAATGACGTGGACAGGGAGGCGCTGTTGGTAAGCGTTAGTGAGTAAAACGTATTTATAAAAGAAGATGGGTGCGTTAGTACCGATTTTGGCCACGCGCCAAAAGATCTTTGTACATCTTTATATCTTACCGGGGAGTGTTTGGTAAGGTGATGTTTCCACGCATGCGTGTTGTTGAACCCCCTGTAACACTGGTGGCACTTGTACGGACAGTCAAGGTAGTTGGACGACTGTTTCCGTTTGTTCATCTCTTCTATTTGATCCTCAATCTGTGGATAAGATGATAGACTAATGTAATACAGAGGAAACTTAATGCAATAGGCATTTGCATCCCATTCCAGATACAGCCTATGCAAGAAATTTGGTCAACATTAGCATGTAAATAAAATATTTTTCAAAATCATATCGATGAACATACCTACATTCAGACGAACATAGAACCTCCTCCTTTTTAGAAGTCGGTTAAAAATAGGGCGTGGACTGGCAACCAGCGTGATTTCCCTAACCCTTGAACATTTTGTTTATTTATCGGCTAAATGCTTGGTAATCGGTCAAAAATGAACATTATAATGTTGGATACAGATTACAGCCATTAGATCGTAGATGTCAGTAGTGCTAAATTGCTAATACCAATTACAATTAAAGAAAAAGAACATTCGGAATTGGTTCGCCGACGTCGGGCCGTGACACGTTAAGGTTGCCTTTCCACCAGAGATGAGCGAGGATGCGTAGCGAGAGACGTGTGTAAAACTAACCAATACCAACGCTAACTTAGTTCAAGCTATAAAAATGAAGCGATGTTAGGTATTGGTTGGTTTCACACACATATCTTCGCTACGCATCCTCGCTTATCTCTGGTGGAAAGGCAGTCTAAACAGGCTTACTTTTGACATGAACCAAGTCATAGAACAAGCATAGCTTAGTATTTATAATAAGCACACCAAAATTACAATCACATACAAGTCAATAAAAAAATTAAAATTGGCATAATGACAACCATTAAAAAATACTAAATCCACATACCGAGAGAGTAATAACGTTGATCAAATCATCAGGCTGGTCTTCACATTGTGTGTCATCACTGTCATCCTTCTTAACTTTGGGTGAACTCTTCTTTGCAACCATAGTACGAGTCCTCTTGGGTCTTACTCGCTTCTTGGGCTGAGCTGTTCGGGATTTTTTTATAGGCAATTTCGCTGTATCGACTGTTGTTTCAGAAAGCTGTGAAAAAAGGTTCTTGTTTTTTTTAAATGGCTTTTAGCTTTTAAGTTCCCAAGATAATATTTATAGCAGGACTAGCGACCCGCCCCTGCTTCGCACGATTTTCATGAATTGACAAACACACAAAAATGTTAATGTATTATACACCATAAACCTTCCAGAATAATTGATAATGATGGTTACCACCGTAATGCGGTCACACAGCTGTCTGTGTGAATCATGTTTTTTAGGGTTCAGTAGTCAACTAGGAACCCTTATAGTTTCGCCATGTCTGTCCGTCCGTCTGTCCATCCTCGCTTAATCTCTGTGACCGTTAGCACTAGAAAGCTGAAATTTGGTACCAATATGTATATCAATCACGCCGACAAAGTGGTAAAATAAAAATTGGAAAAAAATGTTTTATTAGGGTAGCCCCCCTATATGTAAAGTGGAAAGTGATTTTTTTTTTAATTTCAACCCTAACGTGTGATATATTGTTGGAAAGGTATTTAAAAATGAATAAGGGTTTACTAAAATCATTTTTGATAATGTCAATAATTTCGGAAATAATCGCTCCAAAAGTAAAAAACAATGTGTGTCCCCCCCCTCTAACTTTTGAACCACAAGTTTAGAAAATATGAAAAAAATCTGAAAAGTAGAACTTTATAATGACTTTCTAGGAAAATCATTTTGAACTTGATGGAAACAACAGTTTTTGTACAAAAAAGACAAAAAGTTGTACAAAATATTTTCTGGACTAAGTTTGTAGTATAATCGTAGATGCAAGCATTTTTTTAACTTCGTTTACATTTGTGCCTTACCCTTTGTGTTCGCGCTAAAAACCGTCACGAGTCGGAGCGCCTGCCGCGGAGCGTGCAATGTTGCACGCTCCGTGTTCGCGCACGTACCCACTACCGGGAGTAGTTGCAGGAGCGCGGAGCGCTGCTGGAGCGCGAACATAATGGATACCCACTTTTAAACTCATAAGTGACGGGAAACTACGGAACCCTACACTGAGCGCGGCCCGACACGCTCTTGGCCGTTTTTTTTAAATATTAATTCCAGATGCAAAAGTGTTTTAACACCTACAAATACTTGTGTTATAAATTAAATCCCTTTTCCTGTACAGACACGAAATAGTACATTACTTCAGAGGGAAGAAAGTGACAGTTCCATACCGAGATTATGGCATTTGCGCCACGAGCTTGCGAGGGGCGCAAACCATTTGAGGTATGGAACTGTACTTTATCCTGAGGGATGTATAGTGCTTTTTATTACACCTACGAGGAAAATTATGGACATAAATGCATAGAAATGTTTATATTTAGTTAAAAGTACAATTATTAAAAGTGCAGCTATTTTTTACACGACGCCTTAGTAACAAAAAATACTTAGGTACACGTTGAAGTGTATCAAAATCATACATAATTAGTCTATAATTTTCCCACTGGTGAGACACAGGCCTCCTTTCTGTTCTCAAACTCAAACCATTTATTTTCAATTAAACCATTTACAGGCACTTTTGAATTGTTAAGAAGTCCGCGTTTTATATACAAAAATAATTTCGTTTTTAATTTTCTGTATGCACCAAGGAGGTTGGTAACTGGTAAAAAAAAAAACTGTATGTGGCCAGTAACAATTTACTTGAAATTTAATTAGTAGACAGTTAAAGTCTCTTGGCAGTATGACTGCTGACAAATTAAAAAAAAAAAGAAAAACCGGGTATGTAATGGAATTTCATACATACTTCCCACCCTTGGGTCGGAAGGATTTTCATACAAACTTCCATACCTTGGGATGAAAGGATTTGAAGGGCGGGATAAAGGCGTTTCTTCCCTCTAATTGGTATAATTAGTATGTATTTTCAGAGCAGGTGTGATAAAAAAAAATGAAACACCGAAAAATAAGTGCCTAAAACTTGTTTATGAATATTTAATTAAATCAAAATTACCTCAGGGTCATCAGACTCCTCCTGAATGTCCACCTTCACAGAAATCTCAACCTTCTCTACTTCGTGAATTTTCTTCTTACTTTTCTTCTCACAGTCATCATCACTAGAACTGTTATCAGGACTGATGTGATCAGGAACATCAACATCATCATGATCCTCTTTTTTGATAACTTCTACAACAAACTCGGGTCTTTTTATGCTGATAGAATTTGTTGTGTTATCTTGTTCTATGCTGATATTAGTGACATTTGTAACTGTGAGGAGATTTTTTCTGGCAATTGATTTTATAGCTGTATGTGTTAGCTGGAAGATGTGATAAATTAAATGTTAATATGGTGCTTTTACTAGTTCTGAGAGAAAAATGCACAACCAAACTAAGAATTATTATTGACTAGCAGCGCCCCGCGGTTTCACCCGCGTAAGTTTCGATCCCGTAAGAATATCGGGATAAAAACTATCCTATGTCCTTTCCCGGGACTCTAAACTATCTCTATACCAAATTCATCTAAATCTGTTTAACAGTTTACGCATGATTAAGTAACAAGCATCCAAACATCTTCACCAACTTTCACATTTATAATATTAGTAGGATTAAATTTAAATATCTATTTAATCCTATTAAAATAGGATTAAATATCTACTTAATCCTACTAATATTCAGAAACCAGTTTTTATTTCTTATTAAGTATTCAATGAAAACATCTCTTTAGTATACTAAAGAGATATTTTTGTATGAATAGATATAATTTTTTTTTTTTTATTATGTATTAAACAATAGCAGTGGTGGCCCAGTGGTAACAGCCCCGACATACGAGTTCTGGATTGGAACCAAGCAAGTGCTTTACTAGGTGTAAATAATTTCATTACCACTGTTCTCGAAACGGTGACTGATAAACATTGAGAGGAAACCAGCATGTCCTAGAACCAACAATTCGAAGACGTGACATGTAACACCCACACACGACCCTCATCGTAGATTGAAGTCCACTACCTCTCGAATAGAGCAGGCCTGTGTCCCAGCAGTAGAAACATTATAGGCTGATGATTATGATGTTTTAAGACATACATCAAGGCATAATTTATATGTAATTTGTATTTCTTATGGGTAATTTTTTTTTAATATTTATTTGTTGTCATTGCCTTTATAAGGTTTTATAATCACACATTAATTTACCTTTCCACAGTCATCAATTATTGCACATAGCAGCCCCTGACTCTGCAGACACTTGTCTCTAAATAAATAAAACTTCCTCACAAGTGCTGCGCACACATAGCAGGCATATGGGGGCAAGTTCTTGTATAGAGGCTAGAAATAAATAGTTGATTAGCATAATAGATAGAATAGTATATGCTTTAACATACATTGTACTAGTAAGTAACATAGCTTGATACTAAGCAATTAATATTAGGGAACAGTTTGAATAAAAGGTAAGTATTTAGAAATTAAGTAAGAACTGACAAAGCATACTAGGTAGAGTGCAACATCAGCAAAAAAAACTAACAAACTACTATAAAATAACAAAACTGTTTTTTTATATTTGTAAATAATATGATATCCATTCATAACAAACCTACCTTACTTTCAATAATTAATGATGTAAAATAAGATTCCAAAGGGTATGCCGACAGGTCCTGCATTTTAACATCCGTATTTAAACAAATGCGGCACACTTGTACGTCTCCCATGTTAGGTATAATAATACATAAAATGCTTAAAAAATAAATTATTTGTGGCGATCGCGATACAACGAGTTTTTAACACTGTATCATTGCTATTTCAGACGTGTTTACAGAACGACCATTATCACGATCATGGTTAGAACATAATATAAATGTAAGTTTATTTATCATACATTAATAAACACACAGTTAACACATGATATTTATTCATAAATTAGAAAATAAAATAAAAAGAGACGCAAAAAATGCAAACAGTTTCAAGAAAAATGTCAACAAATGTCAAAGTCAAAATCCTTTGGCTGTCAAACTGCTACGATGTCATGGTGAAACTGAAAACGTTTTATTGTTACTTGTTAATTTTAGCATTTTCAGATGACAGAAAATAATTCATGTTAGGTTTAAAAATATATAAATTGGTTACTAAAATGCAATCATCACGGTCTAATCTATCAAAGAATATTGCATATATTTTATTCCACCATAATCAAAACAAAAAAATTGCGTTTTGCATCTCATAGCAAAAAAACCCGTGGAGAGGGTAGGCAGTCAGTGGTAGGCAGATAGATTCATTCAGATTTTAGTAAGTACTATGTAACTATGCTATTCACGCTGAAGACGGTGTTTCGGTTGACATAGGTAAGATACATAAAAAAATAACTTGATTAAACTCGTGGTTTCACTTGATTTTCTTTGTTGTAAGGAAAAGGACACCGAATTATTACACTAAGGACTTCTAAAAAATACCTATCCTACGGCGCCTTTAGAACTCATTTGTATAGAAACGTTCAACTTTTCGTAGGTAACTCACACAATGACAATTCAACCTAGGCACACGAAGTTCCCCTTTTGTGATTTGATTATGATGAATCGATGACTCATTCACCATCAAATTCTACGAAAAGAACAGTTTCTAGAAATTCTTCTTATGCCTGGGATCATAATAATCTGGTGGGACTATAAAAATTTATAGAAACCACTAGAATTTGAGCCCTTCGGTGCAGGCTGACTTGTATTACTACTACCTATTGTACCTACTTTATCAAATAGGTATAGATATCTATCTATTAAAATCCGGTTTGCAACATTCTATGCCTATGTATCTACATAGGCATAGAATGATGCAAACCGGATCTCGACAGAACGAGTTTTGATACATTATAGTTTTTATGAACACTTTATCTTATAAGTAGCATACGCTTATAACTTACTGATAGAGTAGGTACCTACTTAGGTACTTATTTATCCGAGTTGTGGTATATTATTATTATGGACGATACGTTGTACAAATGTTTGGTTCCATGAAGGTATATAATCAGGGTCTAACACTCGTTGGGCAGACAACAGGAACAAGTGGGAAGAAATATGCGTTTTATATGATCGGTGCCCTACAAACCTACAGGGTATATTTTCAAAGACGACCATCAAACTGAACAACTTTCTCCATGGGACCAATAATAATCGCGAAAAATTTATCAACTGTCCCATCCTACTCGACCTAACGTACGAGACGGCTGAATTTTTTTTTCGCTATTAAATATCTTAATACACTCAACAGCACATCCATCACGTGTGACGTGCCAGCGCCATTTTTTTGGTACCTAAGTACTTATTTTACTTCGTACCTACAGAGAATAAATTCATGTCCCAGGTTGGACCAACCAAATATAACTAGGTACATATACAGGTATATTTATGTAGGTGAGTACATACCTATACCTAGGTTAGGTAGATACTACATAGGAGCTAGGAGCCACCGAGTTAAGCCGCGCATATTCATCGATCTGCGCACGGCGCAGTAGCCATTTAGCCCTAAGCCCTTTAGCGCCATTACGATGTCTAGTAGGTGTAGGTATGCGTACCTACCTAACAAAAATTCACAGAATTCTGATTTGAATTTTTCTTTTTTTTTTCTGTGTACCAAAAATGGTTTTATCATTATTAGATGACAGCTCACGCACGCAACCACTAAAAATATGAAATTCGGAAGATATAAGTACCTACGTACATACATTCATACATATATCTACATACATATACCTACATACTAAAATCACACTTTCCCACGGAGGTAGACAGAAAAAACTGAACTGACTGACTCCTTTTGCTACGTTTACCATCCTAAGAGGAAAATAAAAAAAAAAACTTAATACACTCTGACCAACTCAATCAAGGAAGTTCCAATAATAATGTACAGACGCCAGCACATCAAGCTACTACAATATGTCAAATTTCTTTAATAGATTTTCAACATTATGTCTAAAGCATAAGGTTCAAAGTTGATTGGGAAAATTTGACAGTTTCGGGTAGCTTGATGTGCTGGCGTCTGTAAGTACAAAAAATTTGTCTACTCAACAACGTAAATAACGCAATGAATAATGTTGAATTATCAAAATGAAAGCCATTCCTATTGTTTGTGTGAATCGCAATCTCCCCGCTGTTGTCTCTCTTTCCATCATCTGCAAAGCCCACCTCACTACGCTTATATTCCTACTAGGTTATATAATTATGCCCATATTCGAAAACGAATGACACACGTAAGTATAATAAATAAGTTAAGCCACAACTTCGTTTGCACTTTGCAATCAAACATCAAACCTCTCATGCCCTATTGACGAATTTCGAAATGCTTAATCTAGGTAAAGTAAGTTAAGGTACAGTGCGTGCCACGTAAGAAGAGACTTGACCCCGCCTCCCCCGCCTCTTTCCGCCGCCCCTATGACGTCCGGTCCCGTCCCGCACTCAGACCTCATACCGCTAAAGATACCTAAAATCGTGTTCTGCGCATGTCAGACCACGTGGTGTGTCAAGTCTCTTCTTACGTGGCACGCACTGTAAAGTTCCAGACATTTCGTGAAAAGTGCTAAGAACTCTGAAAATCTTTTGTATGAAAGGATGATAAGATATGAGATAAACAGATAAACTTATTTACCGTATTATACTCGTACCTACCTCAACCATGAATGGGCGTGACAGACCATGCTAACAAAATATTGTGAAATATAGGAAATATATATAAAAGTTAATAGACACGCATACGGGAAGTAACTTTTTTAGTCATTATGATTGTGTTACCACTGTTACTTATGTAGGTCTTGATTCTAGAAAAACCAAGAGCATAAAGCCTCCTACAAACAGGCGCGACACGCGATATAATCGCGCGCGACACAAAGGCACCGCTCGTTGCGCTGCTTGCGGTGCCTTTGTGTCGCGTGTTGTGTTGCGCCTGTTTGTAGGAGCCTTAACTTGGAGAAGAACATTCAACTCCACAGAAAATTGTAAGGTTTAAACACAACCAGCACCCTAATTGAGTAACACACTATGAATCACAGTCTGAATCATTTCGAAGGACATTGCTAATCCATTGCTTCATGTGTTGGAAAAATGTGTCTGCTCAACAACGTAAATAACGCGATGAATGACAAAATGAAAACTGAAATGAGCGACTGTGTCCTCTATAATTTTTAAGGATAAGTTATTGTAAATCTGCACCATTTTTATAAATAAACGATGAAAGAAATTCCTAGTGTTAGTGTGAACGCAATTACCCCGCGTGCCCCGGGACAGAGCGTCTGCGATTTACGTGCCCGGGGTGCCTTATGACTTGCATAACCGTTTGAAACAACAACCACGCTACGCTAGCATGCAACAGATTAATGGATTACCACCTAATTGTTTTCCAAATGTAGGTACCTACATAAGGTAAGGTAGAGGAGCTAGCATCAGCAGCAAATGACCCCGATTAGTGATCCGACTGAATCTTCCGTTCATACTGA
Organism: Luperina nickerlii; assembly: GCA_963855955.1. NCBI lineage: Eukaryota > Metazoa > Arthropoda > Insecta > Lepidoptera > Noctuidae > Luperina > Luperina nickerlii. Next base: position 19,870,976 of record OY979677.1, on the reverse strand, counting down.
CAGAAGATTCAAGTTTTAGAACTATTGGCGATGTTACACGATTAGTCGTGGATCCAGGGTAGTGGGGTGAAGGAACGTTACATGAATACTGCTGGCACCCATATCCAAGAACTATTTTTCGATATGAATTTTGCTTTCACGGGGATCACCCCGTGCCTTTTCATCAGAAAAGGCTAGGTAAATAGCCTGTCAGCTTTGACCCCGCTTTGAGCGAAAGGATCCGCCAGAGACTCTATGTTCCTCAACAGTTCAATGCTCGCAGATGGATAATAATTAGTGACTGGGTTCCATCGAAATTGCCTCCAGCCCTTCACCACTTCTCATGCAGCACCCCAATTGCGCGCAATTGTGTGCGCGAAATTGTGTTACGCGTAACACACATTCAATCACAATCACGCGTTCCTGAGAAAAAATCTTGACAGACGGACAGACAGACGGACAACGAAGTGATCTTATAAGGGTTCCGTTTTTCCTATTGAGGTACGGAATCCTAAAAAATGCAATTAATGTACTTATATTGAATTGTCAAAATGAAAGGCATTGCCATTGTTAGTGTGTTACTTCTTATTATAATATTTATGTGTGTTACGCATTTACCCCTCTGGTTAGGCACACTGAAAACACTCACTCAGACCCGCTAATGGTATGCTGCGGTGCTATTCTGTAAAAATCTCACCGTGAAAACTTAGGTGAAGGGAGCGTGGAGTGAGCTGTCAATAGTGTCAATTCCAAAACTGCAAAAACAAACTCACTTCACCTAAGTTTTCACGGTGAGATTTTTACAGAATCGACCAGCAGACTCGCTAATATATTGACCCGGGCATGAGTTATTGACATAACCCTACTAGTACGATTGCGTAACACCGAAATCCGCAGTCGCGTCGGTCGAAAGTCTACGATGCCGACGTCGGGGACAGAGCGATGCGCCTCAAGTAGAGTTGGGCAGGACATCTAGCTAGACGAGGAGGTGGCCGATGGAGTAAAGCTGCATTTCCACCAGAGATGAGCAAGGATGCGTAGCGAGGGATGTGTGTGAAACCGACCAATAACATCGCTTCATTTTTATAGCTTAAACTAAGTTGGCGTTGGTATTGGTTAGTTTTACACACATCCCTCGCTACGCATCCTCACTCATCTCTGGTGGAAAGACAGCCTAAAGCTGTGTCCAAATTGTGGCGAAGGTTAGGCCAAAGAATCAGGGCGGTCCAAAAACGCGTTCGTTTGACGAAATCGTCAAAATCGCGGGAAGCACCACGATGAGGGACGGACAGAATTGGAAAGTATGCCAGAAAAAATGGGAGGCCTATACCCAGCAGTAGATGATTCCAGCGGGGTAATTGCGTAACACATTGTCAGTAGCAATAGGTTTTATTTTGACAGTGCAACAACATTCATTGCGCTGTTTACGTTGTTGAATAGACACATTTTCGAACATATTAAGCAATGGATTACCAATATTCTTGAAGTGATTCAGATTGACATTGATAGGATGTTACGCCATTAGGGTGCGAGCTAAAATGATGATTATGATGATGAGTTACCTATTGGTCAACAGTTAGACGCTTTGCAGATGGAGCAACTTTAGTTGAGCAACTATCAACATTTTTAAAATTTTCTTTAAAAGTTGCCAGTTGCTACAACCAAATAGCCCAAGATGTACCTATGTAAACAGATAGTTGCCCGTTGCCAGTTGCTGCAATAGTTGCTTCATCTGCAAAGTGCCTTGTCGTTGAAAAAGATAAAAAATCGATCAAACTATTAAAATGATTAGTTTTTCCATTGTTATTTTACTGATGCGACGAAAAGAGGGATTCTGCTTTTGGTTTTTCCTATTATATTATGTCACTGGAAAACCCTTGTTTCGCTATTATTTATTTTGCTTTATCCTTATTATATGATGTAGATGTAGGTACTGTAGACGTCAGCACATCAACCTACCACAATCTGTCAGATTTTCCCAATCAACTTTGAACCTTATGCTTTAGCGATAAAGTTGAAAATCTATTAAAGAAATCTGACAGATTGTGGTAGGTCGATGTGCTGGCGTCCGTACATATGTCTATACGTATTATAAGTTGCCGTCAAAAATCTTCTAATAATTTATAGCTAATCTCTTGGCAGAACTGAAATGTGGCCAGATTTTTTTTGCTAGGATGGGCGCTTACTGGCTGACTGACTGTGACTGCATGTAAGCAGTCATCTAGAATAACTAGAATTCTAAGAGTCTACTCGCTAATGAATAAGTGTAGGTAGGTACCTAACTGCAATAATTTTAGTCTGAAACGGCTGAATCATTATCAGTGAGGTTTTACCGCCCGAGACAGTGACTACCTATGTTTTCTTGGTGAGGGGTTATTGACCTCACATCCCTTAGGCAACAAAATAATGCATAGGTAGGTACGTAAAATGTACCTCAATGTCCTTAGTCCCTTAGCCTACCTAATTTAAAGATCCTCTCGAGATAAAAGCTCAAAATTGTAAAACGCTTTGTGTGAGAATGTATAGGCAGAAGGCAATCTACATACAAAGTGCGCTCGAGCAACGCACACATAGACACCGCTCACGGACGCGATATGAGTAAAGGCTCCTACAAACAGGCGCGACGCACGACGCGAATCGCGCGCGACACAAAGGCACCGCTCGTTGCGCGACTTGCGGTGCCTTTGTGTCGCGTGTCGTGTCGCGCCTGTTTGAAGGAGCCTTAAATGAAAGTATAATGAGTATAGGCATGGGAAGATTCGGTTGCCCATCCTATTACCAATAATTATCAAAGGCGCCTAAAAACCACATGTACAGACGCCAGCACATCAACCTACCACAACCTGTCAGATTTTCCCAATCAACTTTGAACCTTATGCTTTGGCGATAAAGTTTTCGAACATATGAAGCAATGGATTAGTAGTATCCTTCAAAATGATTCAGATTGGGAATCTCGCTAGATTTATTCCAGCCGGTCGATTCTGTAAAATTCTCACCATGAAAACTTAGGTGATGTGGGTTTGTTTTTGCTAGGAATTGACACTATTGACAGCTCACTCCACGATCACTTCACCTCAGTTTTCACGGTGAGATGGTTACAGAATTGCACTGCTGTGCTGTTTTTATGTTGTGTAGGTACCTTTAAGTATGTGCTATATGTTTTTTTTTCTTTCTTTCCTTACTCCTCCAGAGGAGTTACATAATAATAGTTGGACAGTAAGCGTAATCAGCCTATAGTCTTCCCACTGCTGGGACACAGGCCGCCTCTCTATGAGTGCGAATAGGCCATAATCCACCATACTGGCTCAGTGCGGGATGCCGGACGTCAGTATGTCTTCGATTTTTTGGTTCTAGGACACGCCGGTTCCTCACGATGTTTTTCTTCACCGTTTTGGGAGCAGTGGACAGTTGGGCAGTGCCAGTGGTCAATTCTTTATCAGAAACCGATAGATAAGGCTAAACGATGCTGTGAAAATATTATGAAATAGTAGGCAAGAAGGACTGGTAGCTGACCCCAACATATTCGGGAAAAGGCTTTTAGTCTTGGGCACAGTGTGGAGTGGAGTGTCGGGAGGTACTTGTAACTTGTAAGTAATAACTTTTGAGACTGGGAACTGTGTTTGTTTTCTAAAACACCCTACTTATAGTAAGTATATGTATACACTAGCTTCTGCCCGCGACTTCGTCCGCGTGAAACTTCTTGTTACTCCGACCCACCCCGTCGCATCGCATCGCGTGCCCGCGCTATTACTTCGTTTTTGCTTAGCATTATTTCTGACTTTTTTTCTTTTTGCTCGGCTTCTAAAGGTCATAGCGTGATGTTAAATAGCCTATAGCCTTCCTCTAGAATTTTTTCTGGTGACAGGTACTGTGTCACTACAAGCTTAATAGGCCATTATAATAGTCTTTGGTATGCCAAAGACTATAATATTGTAATGGCCTAATAAGCCTGCCTGCTTGCCCTATAAGCCCTGCCTAAGGGCAGACAGATTGATTGAGTAGCTGCCTGCAGGTTTCATCAGAGGCGAGCCAGTTTTGAAATCAAAACATTAAAAAGTTTCAATAATTTTTTTACCAGCTTGACGGTTACCAAGCGCGGCTTCTCGTGCTTATTTTGAAAAGTGGTTACGTGTTAACAACGGGGTCAAGAACAAGACCATTGCAGCAAATGTTTTAGGTCGACTCTTTATAGTTTTCTGGGGCCAGCGTAGCGTAGGACCTTGAAGTCCAAGGTTCGACTCCCAAATCAAGCATGGCGAACATTGAGAAACTGAGATCTGTGGATCTAAAATTAGTTGGGTTTGTTTGGATTGTGGGATGGCCTTATGACTTTTATTTTTATGTTTTTTATGATCCAGTTTATGGTTGTGGTCGACAGTTCTCTACCGCTTGTGAACATCGGCCAATACCAGAGGAGTTACCCGTACGCAAAATACGCGCATTGACGTGGAGTTGCGGACACCAGCCCGTATTACCTACCTATACCAGAGGAGTTGCAGGTTTCGTTACTATCCCAGAAACAAGACTAAATTTTCGCAAGTGTCATCAGTAGGCACCTTAGACTAAGCCAGACTCTTCAAATACTGCTGACAGCTGAAATATGGATGGTGTTTAAACTCTTTCCCAGGACGATCACCTACTCAAAGATGTAGCATAATCCATACTTCATATTATAAATGCGAAAGTGTGTCTGTCTGTTTGTTACCTCTTGACGCTTAAACTGCTGAACCGATTCAGATGAAATTTGGTATAGAGATAGTTTGGGTCCCGGGAAAGGATATAGGATAGTTTTTATCCCAATATTCCCACGGGATCGAAACTTATGCAGGTGAAACCGCGGGGCGCTGCTAGTCAGCCTATAAAGTTCTCCCACTGCTGGAACACAAGCCTCCTCTCGGTGAGATGAAATAATCCACCACGCGGGCCCAGTGCGGGTTGGTAGATGTCACATGTCTTCGAATTTTTGGTTCTAGGTTATACAGGTCTCCTCACGATGTTCTCATACACTATTTTTGAGAGCAGTGGTGATGAAATTATTTACACAAAGTTGAGCGCCTGTCTGGATTCCAACTTCGAACCTACGACCTTTACAACTCGTAACTCGCGGCCGTTACCACTGGGCTACCACTGCACTGCTCTAAAGCTCATAGAGCTAGCAAAACTAGTTAGAAGAGGCAATAAAATCGGCAATCAGCAAGAATCAAACTACGAAAATTAAGATTTTGAACCCACCCAAAACTGAATGGATCACTAAAGACATAATGGATAAAATAAACGCTAGGAACATATTATGGAAACAACACAAAAATAATCCGAACAACTTGGAGTATGAAGAGAAATTTAAAAGTGAAAGGAACAGAGTGTTCTCGCATATGCAAACCATTAAAAATAAATACTACAGGAAATCATTTGAAGAGTGTAAAGGTAAGCCGTTAAAGATGTGGAAACTTATAAATGATCTGTCTAAAAACAAAATTAAAGATTGTTGTATTCCTCCTAAATTACAAACCCCCTTAGGCCGCATCACGGAAGACAAAGAAATCTGTGAACACTTCAACACCTACTTTGCCGGTATAGGTATTCTCCTGGCAAACAAAATAGCTCCAAAACACCATAATACTAACATTAACACAACTTCACTACATACCAACGCTCAGGGTCTCTCACAAATGTCACCAACAAACGTAAAAGAAATCGCAAACAAGTAGCTAGGTAACGAATGCAAATGTAGCGACTTAAATTAGTTGTCAGTCAACCTAGATCAATATTAAGCTCTACCTAGGGTTTCCCGGGAAGCCTTTCATAGCGTCAATATCTATTATTAAGTACCTATTAATTTATTCTATGGGTTCGAGGAAAGGTGGTGCGTTGTGCACCCCCGCAGCCCCCATTAAAAGTTGCTCATACGCAATATTTACGCCACGACACATTATACCAGTCGATAGGTCATTTCTTTGTTGATTCTATGTACTTACAAAACTACAATAAAATTATCTTTTTCAGTTTAGTGACGTCACTCCACTTAATCCCCTTTTCTTGTAGGCAGACGAGATAAAACAAAGATAATAAAAAAATCTGAAAAAATAAAAAATAGGTAAGTAGGTACTTAATGTAGTTAGGTGGGTAGATTTAAAATGTAGATACTTCCCTTCTTGTGAGCAATCACTTACTTAACCCCACTAATACTTAATGACCAAGTGTTTTAGGTATTATTAGATAACTTGCAACGTGGTTAATATGTGTAGGTACGTTAACTACCAAAGACTGTGGTTATATTCTCTTTGTTAACTACCTATCAGCCGATCCGATCAATAAACTGTACAAGTATCGTATGAATACGCGACGTGGTCACCGCTGACACGCTTCTGACGGTAACCAATCGCCGAACTTTGATCAGGTCCAGACAGACACTGATTAAGCGTGTGATTATCTTAGACTAAGAAAATTCAAGATAGGTTGCAATAATGAACTTATTTTTTAATAATCAAACGAACTTACCTGAAGTGAAGTTCGATTTTAATTATCCTGTCTTCGTCGAAGAGATTTAAATGTTCACCGGTAGTAGCCCCGCTACGCTTCGACTCACTCGCACATAGTTTAGCGCCATAGGAAAGAAAGAGACAGCACTATCTCCTTAGGCGCTTGATCCCCCTACTACAACATTCCTCATTCAGTTCAGAGTAGGTATACTGTATAAAGGACGAACTATAACATTGTTTAGGGAAATGAAGGGTCCACCTGAATGTCAGGGACGGGAGGGACCTTAAATCTCTTCGACGAAGACAGGATAATTAAAATCGAACTTCACTTCAGGTAAGTTCGTTTGATTATTAAATTATCCTGTCTTCGTCTTTCGAGATTTAAATGTTCACCTGTAGATGTTTAGAGATAGACATTTGCAATGTTATAGGTAGGACTAAATTGAAAAATAAATTCCATAAGTAAATAATATATGTATTCTTATTTCAATTAATAAACAAAAAAAAGGATTACTTAAATGATAATTAAGTATAACTAAAGAAATATACAAAACTTCCTTACTGATTACTGAGGACAGCGTTTGCAAATTCACAATTTGTTTCAGCAATTGGCCGATTATAAAAATTGGCAAAGGTGGCAGATTGATCTGACCACCCAGCGGTTTTTCTTATGACATCTACACTGATTCCTGCTTTATGTGCAGCAGAAGATGATGCATGCCGAGTGCTATGGGCACTGAATATTTCAGTGTCGATGCCACTAGCAGCCAAACCCTGCTTTATCCATCGCCCTATAGTTTGCGAAGAGGCGGCGTGATGAGGTTTTTTAAAAGTTAGAATCAATTTATTATCTACAGTACTTCTTTTGGTGGATGTAAGATTCATGTAAGCTATTAAAGTCTCTGCAGGACAGATTGCAGGACGCTGTCGGAAAAAGGGAAGGTCAAGAATTGGTTGGGGTTTTCCTATACCAGAAGTCTTTATCAAATCAGTAATAGTGATTAAAATCTTTTCTTGGTTGATTATAATATTGGGCAACCTAATCAACGAAAGCGTCTGAGATCTTTGGCCTGTTGACAAAGCCAATAATACAACCAACTTTTTGCTTAACTGCTCCAAACTTAAACTATTGCTGGGGTATAGATCACCAAAATAATTAAGGACGATATTGGGGTTCCATGTACAATTATATCTAGGGAATGAAGGCTTCAACTTAAATACTCCCCTAAAGAATCTTTTGACACGTTCGTCTTGTCCCACATTATTTCCGGAAATAAGTGATAAAGCCGAACGGTGGTTGTTTAATGTTCCATACGTGGAACCATTTGTCAAACATTGAGACAAAAAGTCTAGCAAATCATGTACTCCGATCTGGAACGGGTCGAAACCCTTATCGTGACAGTATAACCACCACTGTTTAAAGCTAGAAGTATATTGCGTTTTTGTGCTCCCAGAAATAGATGACGTCATTACAGTTAAAGCTGATTGCGGGATCTGCAATCGCGCGAAGGCTTCCCGGATAATATAGTCGCCGCCAGGGAAAGGTGGCGATGCAGAGGATGACTTTCCCTGAAATTAGATGATAACAAAAATTTATCCGGAGGAAATATCAATATTTCACTTACAGCAAGAGATCTGAATACTGGGAACCATGCCTGAGATGGCCAATGAGGCACTACAATTATACCGGTTGCCTCATCAGTAACAATCTTTTGCAGAACCTTTAGAATAAGTGAAAATGGTGGAAACGCATAAAAGAACATATCCCATTTAATAGTAAAAGCGTCCACGTTGTATGCATAGGGATCGCGCTTCCATGATATATATTTTTTACATTTAGCATTCGCTCTCGATGCAAATATGTCCATCTCAGGTTCACCAAATTTTGAAACAATTGTATTAAATGCTATAGAGTGCAATTCCCACTCAATGTCAATGTTCCTTGACTCTGCGTCTGCTTCAATATTCTGAGATGACGCTATGTAGGAAGCAAAAAGGAATATCTGCCTTCCTTCACACCACCTCCATATTCTACGGGCAATTTCATTGAGATGTGGGTATTGCACTCCACCCATTCTATTTATATAAGCGATCGCCGTAGTATTGTCAATGCGTAGGAGTATGTGACAATTAGTGACTTTGTTCGCAAAAGATTTAAGTCCGAAATAGGCTGCAAGGAGTTCCAAATAGTTAATATGACGAGAACGCTCGTCTTCCGTCCACGAACCACCTATACTTTCTCCCCCAGAGGCTGCACCCCAGCCGATACTAGATGCGTCACTAAAGATCTCTAATACAAATGACATTGGTCTGATGGGGTTACTCGTGTTTAAAATTGAAGACTTCCACCAAGTCAAATCAACGCGTAAACTATTTGGAACAGCCATCATCTTGTCATAATCGTCATTATCCAATAAGGCTAGATATTTTTCCCGCTCTAAAGATTTTGTATATAACCACCCGTACGCAACAGCCGGGCAAGCAGCTGTCAGAGTGCCTAGGTAGCGAGCAAAAGCACGAATAGTGATTCTTGTCACAGCTAGCATATTTTCGGTACGCGACAAGATGTCTCGTCTTTTCTTTAAAGGGAGCTCTAGGGTCATGTTTTTAGAGTTTAAAATAAAACCTAAAAATTGACAACATTGGCTTGGTATCAGTGAACTCTTCTCATAGTTTATTACAAATCCTAAGTTCACTAGGCACTTAATGCTTTCATTGATATTATTTAAGCATTCTTCATAACTGTCTCCGAAATAACAACTATCATCTAAATAGAATACTGATTTAAAACCTCGAGATCGCAAAAAAGTAGAAACTGGTTTCATAAGTTTTGTAAAAGCACGAGGAGCTGAACTCAATCCAAAAGGTAAAACCAAAAATTCGTACAGAATATTATCAAAATAAAATCTCAAAAACTTTACATGATTCTTGTGGATAGGTATCAAGAAGTATGCTTCTTTCAAGTCCAAGTTAACCATATAGCAGTTGAGTTTCATTAATTTGACAGCTGTCCTAACATCTTCCATCTTAAAATGGCTAACATCGACATATTTATTTAATTTCTTTAAATTTAGAATTAAACGTTTTTCACCATTACTTTTAGGAATGATAAAAATACTAGATACAAAATGATCGCGGGTAGGATTACATTTACGTATGACATTTGCTTGCAACAAACGATTCAATTCTTGTTTAATATAAAACCTGTCGTCTTTCGAGAAAGATGATTTTGGAATCATACCAGGATGTTGTACAGGATGCTTAAGAAAGGGAATTCTATAACCAGAAATGGTCTCAAGGATCGTTTTGTCATCAGTAACCTTTTTCCAAGCTTCAATATAATACCTTAAGCGACCAGCATGAGAGTATACCTGAGAAGTTACTGCTTCGTGTTCGTTGTGGCGGCCGCTCCCGCTTGCTTGTAGCGTGATGCAGGGTGCTGGTGAGGGGATGACGCTCGTGGAGCACGGGTCCTCACCGGTGCCTGGATTGTCCCGCGGCGGCGGTAGTTCGATCCTGGCTTGGTCCCGCCGCCGCGTCTCGGCTGCCCACGAACGTAGCGGTTGTAAGGCTGGCGTGACGGCGGGCTTTTGTAGTTTAAAGTGCTCGTTTGAGCTGCAGACTGGATCAGCTTGCCTGTCTTCTGTATTCCCCGCGAAGATTTAATAAATTCTCCTAATTTCTCACCAAAAAGTTGACTGTCTCTCTTTCTATACCTAAAAGGTTCTAAAAATGTCTTATCTACCATTGGAGTGACAAGAGATCGTCTAGTCTCAGTTTCCAAGCAATGAGAATCCGACAACAGCTTTGTCGCGTCTGTAAGAAGACGAAGGATGTCGGCAGTGTCACTGGATTTGGTTAATATACCTGACATCGTCCTTCCTAAGATAGTCAGGACGCATCCAATTTGTGATTGCTTCTTCTGAATCCTTACGTCACGATTTTTTGCGGACTCATTTAGCATTGCAGTTATTTCGGGATTAAGCACTGGAGCTTTCAATAAGGGACAGTTTTTTGGAAGTAGGTATTTTTTCATTAGTTCCTCTCGTGTTTCTTTTTTAAGGCCATCTTTAAGGATAGGATCCCATCGCTTTGATAAATCAGCTACAATATCTGGACCCCAATCGGCGGTTTCAGTTTCGAAATCCCCTAGAGCCCTTAAGAGTTCGGGATCTGCGATAGGAGGAACATCATCACCATTCGTATTAGCGTCATCGGCCGGCGCTGTCACACTCTGGGGGTCAGCTGGCTGTGATGCCCTTCCCCTCGTTGTAAAAAGTTCAGGTGGCACGGGTGGCGCAGAGCGCTCAGAGGTGCCTGGCTCATCCACTGGCCTCGCTGAGTCAGCGGGTATGCCATCCGACGCCGCAGCCGTCGGCGTAGGCGAGCGGTCGACGAAGGGAGACGAAGGCCTAGACGCACCGCTGTCCGGTTCCCGATATTCTGGAACGATATTTTTTGGTTAATATCTCGTATTAACTCTAATAAAATACAATAGGTCAATATCTCGTATTGACTCTAAAAAAAAGAAAACAATCGGTCAGTATCTCGTATTGACTCGAAAGTTTGATGTACCGTCTAACATTTCATGTTAGATCTAAGGTACCATTGTATAAAAAATTATAAAGGCCTTGTATTTTGCACTATAACATTGACCACTAAAATTATGTAGGTAGTAGGTAGGTACATACCTTCCATTGACACACGTCTAAGACGACTTCTTTTCTTCGTCAATTTTTGTTCATATTTCTTTAATTTTCTTCGATATTTATCTTCTTTAGTTTCTTCATGCCTCCTTTTTGGCATTTCTTAAGTGTTTTGAACTGTTTAACACCAATAAAATCCGAAACTTAAAAAAAATCTTTTTCACTATGTGCGGTAGCCGCGCGCGCACGGAAACGAATGAGGAATGTTGTAGTAGGGGGATCAAGCGCCTAAGGAGATAGTGCTGTCTCTTTCTTTCCTATGGCGCTAAACTATGTGCGAGTGAGTCGAAGCGTAGCGGGGCTACTACCGGTGAACATTTAAATCTCGAAAGACGAAGACAGGATAATTCACGTCATTGCTTAATAGGTAGGTATATTTCCAATCTACACAAATATGGTCACGGTAGTTAGACAGGTACTTAGGTTCAGGTTGATTGTATAAATAATTGTCTACTTTGTGGACAGTGAAAGAGTTAATTACAGAAAATAATATATAAATGACTGCGTAGGTACCTACATTTTCCCATGATTTTTGCTAACGCTTTCGGAAAACGCAATACTTATTTCGAACATTTTGACCTACATAAGTAGGCCAACCTTAGATAAACTTAATTAAGTAACAATAAAGGATGATTTCCACCAAAGGGCTCGTATCGCATCATTCGCATCCGATCGGAAAGGATACGAACGGATACTGCGACAGCCGATCGCGTCCGGCAGGATGTCGATGATGTCGACGCATCCATCGGTTCCGTCGTACCACCGCACCGTACCGTCCAAATCTTTTATGGAAAAGTGCAAGCGATGACGACACGGAGATTTATTCTTAGGGTACGAATCTAACTTAGAAAGATGCATTAATGACTAGCTTCTGCCCGCGACTTCGTCCGCGTGAAATTTCTTATTACTCCGACCCAACCCGTCGTATCGCATCGCCTGCCCGCGCTATTATGTACTTCGTTTTTGCTTAGCGTTCTTTCTGACTTTTTTTCTTTTTGTTCAACCCCTAAGGGTCATAGCGTGATGTTAACGCCTATAGCCTTCCTCAAGAATTGGGCTATCAAATACTAAAAGAATTTTTCAAATCCGACTGGTAGTTCCAGAGATTAGCGCGTTCAACCAAACAAACAAACTGTTCAGCTTTATAATATTAGTATAGATTCTTATGATTATAATTCTGTAAATACGTAAGTACCTACCTGTTATAAGTACCTAGTCGCGAATCATATTTTAATCAAGATTCAACCTGACACTGACCTGAAAATTGCAAAAAACGTAAAAAAAAATTGAATTTCGCGGGCTACAACTGCGCATTCTAGATTCGGAGCAAATAGAAAGAAATAAATATATAAGTACCTACCTATACATATCGACGGCGAAGTGCCAATAACTCCTAACTGACAAAGTCAAAAATTTACACATACTGGATAAAAACGTTCAAAAATAAACACGTTGTTTTAGTTGGGAGGTAATATGTATTTCCACATTTTAATTTAATGTTGTTGTAATAAAAATACACTTTGCGATTTCACTAAAACATGCGAATAACGCCTTTAAATTCAAAACGAAAAAAAGTTAATTTCTCAAAAAAAAATCAGTTAGGAGGTATTGGCACTTCGCCGTCGATATATCGCCCCTTTAATCATAAAACGAAACAACTCAAAATTTACATTATTCGAGTTTTTATCATAAAGTGAATTTGAAGCAAACGGAGAACACGTACAATCCAACAGCCAACTCGATACGATGAAAATGACAGAGATAGAAGACTATCGTTCTCTTTTTGATTAACGGACTCGAACAAGTTGGTACCGGTAAAGTGATCCATTCAGTGATGCACCGACTTTCCTCAAGGTAAGTTCTCGAAAAAAAAATAAAAAAGCGGAGTAAAACCAAAAGAAATCGGTGTTTTGCTATCAGGTAATTATTTTATAAGCTTTTATTTATTCAAACAGTGAATTTATTTGAGTTATTTCTCTTTATTAGAAATGTAGACGTAATTTGTGCCTATAGTATTTTGACTTAATTCAGTTTTGTATAAATTGTATGATACCGTATTACGACACATTTCGAGTTGATGCAGTTTTATAATAAAATGTATAAGCAAATTTAAATTATATTATGTATTATTCCAGTATTGTACTATAATTTATCAAAAACTTGGTATTTTCTTGGTTTGTTCCTGTTTACTGTACATTTGTCAGGTATCACTTTGGTTTCATTTAGAGTTATTTTACTATTTTAGTAAAATAATGAGCGCATTTAATAAATTAAAATATTAACAAGGGTATAATAATTATTTGAGAGAGAGGTGATTATGAGAGTGAAGTGGAGGACTTGGAAAGAGTTTAATAGATACGAGTCTCTCTCTACCTACTCTTTGTCCTGTTTTAGAATGTCTTCAAGGGCACGAAAAATTTTGGGTTTACTGATGGAAAAAAAAGTACCGGTTTGTGAAAACCCTTCACCGGACTTTGGGTTAGAATATGAGAAACCCAATAATAGCAATAAGGATTCCAACGACGAGGTGAGTACCTAATTAATAATTACTCTGTCTGCAATACGACTAAAGGTCTAAGAACAAGTTTCTCTCAAAGGTTTTATACTTTCTTAGGTTCCCACTTATATAATAAATTAAATCGTCTTACAAATATTTATCATCTAACAACAAAGGCGTGTAAGATTACTCTGGTTGATTGGCTCCTTGGTTTAGATTATGAAGCAACTGAGGATTTACTAACTCATCCAAAATAGTCCAACCCCGTACTTTCCCTACACATATTTGATCACCTTTCGACGTACTTCTCTTTTTGTTTTATTGTTCTTAATCTGTGTTTTTTCATTGAGTTTATGTTATGCCCTTTATCCCTCCACATTTACTAAATAAGTAATTTATGTTCTCATACCGTGTGGTGGGACCCTGGTGATCTGCTATACAGGTATTCCTAGTGCAGACACCAGTCTCTCACAAACTAGATTCTAAGCTTGTCTAATTTTTATGATACCATTGTTTTGTGAAGAGAAAATAAACTATTTGAATTTGAATTACTATTATTGCAAATTACCTACATTCAAGTTATAAAACTGCGATTTATGTCTACCTATGAGTATGACTCCATAAAATAAACAGACGTATGCACACGCGCATGACTTGTGTGCGTGATGAGTTCTACGAAATTTCTTACGAATATTCTTCGAACTCGCGGGTGATGCACCTACGTGGCATGGTGAGGTGGGGTGCGTTACCAGTGTGAGGTAGAGCGCAGTTAGAGATACCCACTTTTATAATAGTCTGACATCTCTGGTCAGATTCCCAGGTCGAGACAAAAATAGTTCTGTATTAGCAGCCTGCACTCAGGACATTGTTCTTATTAATTATAAACCACATTATTTATTTCTTATTACTTAATAAATCTATTTCTTGTTCTAATATTTTAGGTACAATATGAACAAAATTTCCCTGTTGATACGGAGGATAAAACAATTACGGAATCAATAGAACACTTCGATTAAACAAATGAATTAGCTATAACAGTGAGTAGAAATTGGTGATGATTAAATTATCGAGAAACTAAATGAAAACATTTCAGTTTATTTATTCCTGGAAAAATATTTAGTAAGTCCTCATCAAAATTTTATATTTATTAATTACAGAAAGCTCAGTTTGAACAAGCCAAATCTAATAAATGTCATCTAGTGCCTTATTCTGATAGTGACATTAGCTTGTCTGACCATGAAGATAATACTACACGATACAACACAACTACTGAGGCAGAATACAAAAATGCATTACCATGAACCGAGATAGTCTTGGGAATAAAGGTGGAATCAAATTGTGTACAGTATATATTAAAAAAATTATCATAAAGATGATTAGGATCAGCATGAATGGACAAAACTGGTAATTTATTATTGAGTTTAACTTTAAAAGCCTCCAAGCGACTTGCAGTTTTGGGGTTAACAGTGATATCCTTTTTAGCCACTTTTTTGTTTTGATTTTGAATAGTAATCCTTTGACCGCAATGATCAGAATCCAGTAAATTTATAATTTCTTTGTGGCTTGGTATAATATCTGTATAAATATTATCTAGGCATGTGGCACTAGTAGGGGTTATTCTTGTGGGCTCCAAAAATAGGTTTACAAGATTGTAGGACTGAAACAGACTTAAAATTTTACTACAAGAACCTGAGTTTTCTAATAAATTTACATTAAAATCACCACAAATGATAACGGACTTGTTTGAGTTACAAATCTTGTGCAACACTTCATCCATTACCTTCTCAAAGCAGTCATACAATCCTGACGGGGGTCTATACACACTTAATACAATAGAGTGCTCCAATTCTATACAGGCAATTTCAACCGTACGCTCAACAGATAGGCTCACAATATCTTTACGATCTTTAAATGTGAAAATCAACTTGATGATTATTAAAATTGAACAAGAACTGGTGGCTTTTCAGCCAATGTTCTGTTATACAAAGAATGTCAATACTATTAAAATTCATGAATAATTCTACTTCTAAATCTTTGTTCATAAATCCTTGAATATTTTGATGCACCAGGTTGATACTATTTAGTGATTTTAAACTTTCTTTTGAGTTAGTTTTGCAATTCTGTATGTTATAGCTAGAGGTTGCCTCTATTGTCTTAATTTCTAATTTAAATTATTATCAATGTCATTAAAAGTGACCAAATTATTGACAGAATTGTTTAAAAAGTCATTGCATTGCTCAAAAGAAGCAAGTTGTTTAACCAAATTTTTGGCTGTAATAGAAAAAAATAAGATAGCGACACAGCTATCTGTCTTTTATAGTAGTCAGAAAGATAGTACATAACAATGTTATATCTATATTTTGTCAAATATTAACATAATTGTTAATATCAACTAAATGAAACACGTTATTATTAAATGTCAAATTATGCATTGTCATATTCAATTGAAATCTTAACCTATTTTCTTCCTGTGGCAAACTGTTACTGTAAGGGAATGTAAACAACACAACTTGTCTTAAACTAAGGTTGCATAAAGTTCTATGATACTGGAGCAGTTCTCCTTTGTTAACGTTTCCCCTATTACCCATAAAAATTATTAAAGTTGTATCCGGGGTAAAGTTATATTTAATAATTTCTTTCATAATATGAAACAAAGAGCAACCATAATTTATTATTGAGTGTCCCGGATATTTATCTGTCAACAAGTGATCTAAGTCCTTACCAATCTCATCACAAAATAATATAATATTATTATTAAAAGTTTGTTTACAATGTTTGTAGGAACTATTAATAGGAGGATTTATCAAATCAACACAGGGCTGCAGTAAGGTGGTATTGCAAGTTGTCAATGAATGATCCGGTGTAAGCACATTGGATGGTGTTTGACAATGCTCACAGTTGGTTTTTTCTGAGTTTACCAGCTCATTCATTGCCAACACATATTCAGTTAGTCAGATTAAGTTTGATCTCATTTTTAGTTGATTTTTTGTGATAATAAAACCAAAAGAATTAGTTAAGTCTGATTACTAGAATATACTTTTATTCGTTTTTAATAAATATAGAAGAACATTTTTATATAGAGTTTTGTTTGACTTATAACTTAAGACTTTTGTTATTTTGTGTTTTTTTTTTTACAATAAGTAGTTACAACAATTTCACATTTTTTTGTAATAAATTTTTATAAGAAGAAGAAACAAGTCTTTTTTTAATAATAAATACATACATTTTATTTGTGAATTTAAATTAACATAGAAACAATAAGGAATGTTTCTCTGACAGTTAATGCTTTTTAGTTTAACAATGCACTAAATCAAAATACTTCGTCTACTTGCAAGATGATTTTAATGTAAAACTGCAACACTTTGAGTTACTTCGTCTATATAATAATTATTTGTCGACATATTTTATTGAAAAGTGATTTAACTACGAACTTATTTTTGAATTCTTGATTTAAGTGTCTTCCTGATAAAAATGTTTTTTTGTTTTTTGATAATCATGTAGTTTATTAGTTAAGCTAACTATATCTACTTTTGAAACTGACCTAAACCATTTCTTAATTTTTTTATGATAAATTAAAGCCATGATTGTAAACATGTGAAACTTTAAATGCGTTTTCCCAAAAAAATTCAATTTTGAGTTATTTCGTTTTATGATTAAAGGGGCGATATGTTTTTTGCAACTGGGACTGAAAGGGGGTCTGAAAAATTCGAAGTGGGGCTACTAGGGCATGTGGGGTATCATGAAAGAGCGCAGTTTGCAGTTTGCACATTCTTAAACACTTTTTTTTTAGGCCGCATAGTTGGCGACTTTTTATGAAAAATGTAAAAAAACAACCGCTGCAGTAAAATGACAGCTTATGACTGAAATTGGCGTCTTTTTGTTTTTTCGCGGCCATCAACTAAATCTTGTTTTTCTAATACAGAATAGTGTAACAAAGCTTTGGCAGCCATTACGATGGCTGCCAAAGATTACGAATGATTTTGGAAGATTTTTATTGATTGAACCGTACAACGTTGCCGAGTATACTATTTTTACATTTTTACACTTGACATTGGCTAAATTGTGGTGGTTTTTCCGCAAAAGCCATTAAACGAAGAGAAGAAGAAGACAAACGAAACTTATTTGACATGCATATCTCTAAGCTCAGTCCGAAATGAGTTATTATGTAGTGTCATTTTACTGCAGCTAATTAAAAGTCGGACTATACCTAGTTTTGTTTTTTACTTTATTCAGACAATCAGGCGGAATAGTATCAGTTATGTAGGCCATGGAAGCCCCTGCCCTAAAGTTTCAAACAAACTTACTTTAGTCTGTTTTATTTCAATGCTTTACTAACCAAAGAGGGTAGTAGGTACATAATAATTAAAACTTACACAGGCGCGACGCGACACGCGACACAAAGGCACCGCAAGTCGCGCAACGAGCGGTGCCTTTTAGGTCGCGCGCAATTCGCGTCGCGCGTCGCGCCTATTTGTAGGAGCCTTTATCATACACAAAAAAGGAAAAAAAAAACCGACACAAAATAATAATAAAAAATAGTATGAACGTAAAAAGACTAAAACGAGTTAAAAACACTATGAAAAAATAGCCACAAATAGAACAAAAAAGGTAAAAATTAAGAAATTTTGAAAAACCCACGTCGGTTAAATGTAATTGGAAAAGGAGGATAAAATAATTTAAAAAACCCCCGACTTAAAGAATTCATGTAACGAGACTAAAACAGATAAAACCATATATTATGGCAGTCGGGGGACCTCTTAGAATTGAAGGTGTTCCACTGAACGGTCCCCCGACTTCCATAATTATGAATTTATCTATTTTAGTCTCGTTAGGTCATAGGTACACATACATTTTTAAATTATTTCATCCTTTTCCAATTACATTTAACCGTCGTGGGTTTTTTCAAAATTTTTAATATTTACCGTTTTTGTTCTATTTGTGGCTATTTTTTCATTGTGTTTTTAACATATTTTAGTCTTTTTACGTTCATAAGTACTATGTTTTTATTAATATTTTGTGTTGGGGGTTTTTTATTTTTTTTTGTTCATGCTTTTTGTAGGGATGCCTTAATTTTCTATTTCATGCTTTTTGTAGAGACTCCTTAATTTATTTATTTAATTTCTTTTATTAAATTTTCTTGCGTTTTAAGATTCAGGTACTTACTTACCTACTTAATTTGGTGTTTAATTGTTTTTTATCCATCAAAAATAATTACCTATTAATTTACAGTTGAAGAATAATTTTTAAGACTAAACAGATTTTTTTGTTTTATTAAGTAAGTAAGTAAGTAGGTAAGTATATCCTTTTTCTAGTTCTTCCTTTAGTTATTCAACTTTCGTACAAGTAGGTAGGTACCTATTTCATTGCTATTAGATATCTTAGGTAGGTAGGTATTTAAGATCTAGTTTATAAAATGGGACTGCGACCAATGATGATTGCGACACTATCTGATGTAGAAATACGTTTGTTAAGTAGGATACCTAAGTCAAACTCAGTGGTCGTAGGCTAGGTACCTACCTACCAGTCATCACTCCACTTTCCTCATCAATCTAGGGCATTGCTTAGACAAAAAATAATTTTCAAGTTTTTAGTTTTCATTTCGTTAGTTAATATTCCTCATTCCCTTTTGATATAGTGTACAGTATTCTACTTGTCAAGCCCTTTCATTTGATAGGTACCCATATTGAGGGAGTTGTGAAAAAAAAATGTCATTCGCCATTTTGTGGTGGCGGCCATCTTGGATTTCAAATTTATCATAGTGTATAATAGTAGGTAGGTATTCTACTAGTCAAGCCCTTTCATTTGATACCTATATTGAGCGAGTTGTGAAAAAATATGTAAGTAAGTACCTAATACTTACGCCATTTTGTAGCGGCAGCCATCTTGGACCGATTTTCATCAAGCATAGCTAAGAACACTGCCGACTAATTCACCTTTCAAACAAAAAAAAACAAAATCAAAATCGGTTCATCCGTTCGGGAGCTACGATGCCACAGCCAGACACACACACACACACACAGACACGACATACCTAAGTATAACACACCGTCGTTTTTGCGTCGGGGGTTAAAAGCAAAATCTAACAAAATCCCTCTATGCACCAAGGTACCTTCCTACTTCGTGACCAAGTAGGTTAAAATGGGTCAATCTTCAAAACGGGCGTATTCGTGTGATCGCTCTGGTGCTTTTCAGATATTGATATTTAATGGTAATTATGTATCTCATTAAAAAGAATGATATTCAAATAGTACATTTTTACTATTGGCCTTCAATTTACACAAACAGTTATGGAAATATTTAAGTTCAAAAAATTTCGCGGCCAGAGCAATCATAATTGGTGCCAGAGCGATCATAAATGGTGAAATCAGTAAAACAAAAAAATTTATATTGATAATATATTATTTATTTAGCCGTTTTCAGTCATATTCAGAGTACGTGTAACAAGAGTGTATGTAAGAGAAATGTATTATTTTAGAAAAAGGTCAAGGCATATTATCAGTCATACATATCAAAAATACGGAATATGTATAATATAAAAATGAATCGCAAAATGTGTTGGTAAGCGCATAACTCAACAACGCCTGGACTAATTTGGCCAATTCTTTTTTTTTAATGGTCGTTGAAGTTCGAAGTTTGAAGGTCTCTGGAAGACAGGAACTTGTCTGAGAATGAACTTTTACACGATTAATAATGTTAAACTCATTTTCAACATCTTTTGTTACAGTTTGCAGTATCTCTCTGTGTTTTTTTACATTGTTGGTGCTTAAGGTTGTAGATGATTGAGGAACATTTCAAAGAGGATCACGGTTCTCAGACATATAGATAGGTTCTTCATTTATTGGGAGCTCATCAGTTGCTGGTAACTTATCCACTTTTTTCTTTAAATAATATCGTCGAGAACTCTGCCTACTTTTCTTCCTACGAACCTTTTGCTGGCTTGGAGTCAAATCACTCATTGGTAGTACTGTGCCCCGAACTTTTTTCCTTTGGTAACTCTCTCTTGACTTTACAAGC
The DNA here is from genome assembly GCA_963855955.1 of Luperina nickerlii. Taxonomy (NCBI): domain Eukaryota; kingdom Metazoa; phylum Arthropoda; class Insecta; order Lepidoptera; family Noctuidae; genus Luperina; species Luperina nickerlii. The sequence continues at coordinate 19,850,301 of OY979677.1, read as the reverse complement.
TATTGTGCGTATAGATCTGCAATGGATCATTTTTAATCTTGGCCATTCTACGACGCTCATCTAATTTCTTCCTAAGACGTTTTTCTTCAATAGATAATTTATGTCGAGGCATGATTTCAATCAACAACAATAGTTGCCATTAAATTTTAGAGAAGAAAGGGTTACAGTTGTGGTTAGCTAAATGCCAATATAATAATATCATCAAGGTAAAATACGTCAAAATCTGTTTATGGGTTTAGGTTACCCAAAGAAACCCAGGAAAGGTTATAAATTAAAGGTTATATGCATAGTTCATCGTTTGTCATTGTTACAGTCCGGTACTACTACTTAAAATAGGTTTATAACGTACAATAATTGCAAAATATCATCGCTCTGGTCTTTTTGGACAGAGCAATCACAGCCATAGCGATCAGAAAAAGTCACTAAATCATAAATATAGCCGAATTTAAAAGCAGCAGAAAGTTGTGATTACGTCTCATAAAAAACATCATAACGATCACTTAATTCACGTAACAAACACATTCACAAGCTTACTATTTAATTTAAATAACGTGCCATAGCAATCATAAAATTCGAGAACCAAATCCAGAGCAATCATAAACTTACCTTCGTAATGTTGGAGCAGGGGAACGTGGCACACAGGTATCCTCCTCGGTGGTTAGACCACCCCTGCCGTTGCCCCGCGGGAGGGGAATAGAGTGTCTATAACGCGTAACTAGGGATGAGCGCGATGTTTTACCTCAGCGCAGAGCGATGAGATAAAATGCCCGGTCACAATTTTAAATTCAAATTGTGGCAAAAGTATTGTTAATATAACTAAAAATATTATATTACCATGAAGATTAACTATTTGTTATGTAATCTAAATAAGTTGTTTCATATGAACCTTCTCATTAAAAAGTTAAAGAATATTTTTTTCATTCAATCGGGAGTTGGGTCAACCCAGAGCGATCAGGATTTTAGGGTTTAAGATTTTTTTTTCAATATTTAAAATAAACTTATTCATAATATTAGCCTTGTATCATGTAGATTAGACACCGAACTGTATATAAAAAAATATTTTGAAAATGTTTTTCGATTTTAACATGGGTTTATCCAGCCCGACACGAAAAAAAAGGCCTCTGGAGATCGACCCAAATACTTAAAGCTTGTGTAATTGCATTATATACCTACCTACGTTCTCTTACGTTCATAGTTAAATACCTAAACATTTGACATCTACTTTTTACTTGTTGCTGTCTCGTTCACTCATGCAGGGGATTATTGTTCGTGGAATGCGCGCGTCGGCAAGTCTCGCTACGCACTGTGGTAAGACCTAGATTATCAACCCGAGCAACGCATGCACTCTCTATGTCATTGGAGTAAGGTCGAGTTTCGCACCGCTGTTTGTAGTGGAGCGCCCAAGCGACATCGAGGCAGCTGTAGCGAGACTACCGATAGTGTCTACTTTGTAAAGAGTACATTCATAAATTATATTTTAGGTATTGAATAACGACTGATTTAAGGCACTTAGCAGAGTGCAAAAATTCCCAAAAAATCAAATATTTTTAGGAACGGATTTCTGAAGTTTTTAACGAGTGGTTTCCAAAATTAAATTAGTCGAAAATAGAACAAAATGAAAAGTCCTTGAGAACTAGTCTCGTGGGGAGTGCATCGACGTCATTGACGGGACTTTTGTAGATATGTATGGGCGCTAGCAGTGACCTGATTGGCCAACAAAGCCTTGTCGGCGGCCATTTTGTTAGCTGCTGAGTCACCAAAAGGTGAAAAATGTACATGAATTGCACTCCCCACGAGACTTCACAACGGTATTGGGCATTTCCCTGAACACAAAATTTGGGTTTCATGTTCCTTACCTACCACAGCGTGGATAATAGGAAAAATATTTTTCCCAATTAGTTATAAGTTTTACGGGTTACTGAGTTTTAGATCGATCATACAGAAATTGCCGCGAAAATAAATTTTCAAAAGTTGACGTCGGCAAAATAGTGCGGAACTTATATTTTCTTAGTTCTGTCGACCCTCACATGGATGGACTATGAACAGTGAACGCGGATCATCGGTCGAAACTTGTCGTGGAACTCGTGGAATGTGTGAATGATAGTGAATTCTAAGTTCGATAACGCCTAATATGCTTCGGCAATCTGTCAAAATAGTGAAGTGATAATGTGGACGATGCCACCGTGCAAAACGATTGTTTACTAATTTTTGACTAAAACTTGCCACAGCGACGCTGCAGAATGTAGCCCTAGATTTATGTGACTTGTGGAATATTAGAAACTGTGTTTTTGTTTCACGAGGAGTGAGCTGTGATCGTAAACATGACGGACACTTCGAGCACCACACCAACCATGGTCAAGGTAAAGACAGAGCGGCCCGACGAGGCGGAGATCAGGGAGCTAGCCGCCAAAATGGTGGAGGCGAACAAGGCCAAGGCGCTAGCGGCGTCTGTGGCGGCAGCACGGCCTCCGCCGGGCTCGCTCGTCGGCGTGGCGCCGCCGGGCTCCGGCGGACAGATGGGCATCCTCAACTTTCTGGCACGAAAACCTGCCCCCAACAACACGGGCGATATGCGGCCCATAATCGACAGTGACAAAAAGACCCCGGCCCCAGACGAGGCCAGCTGGAAAGGACATTTCGGCTGGGATATGCTAGGCAAATGTCACATACCTTACATATACCGGTCCACCGAGAAGTATGTGGCTGTTAAGATGGTAGAGATCAAGCTCCTCAACAAGTACCTGAACTATCTCCACGCAGACATATACTCGTGTACATGTATAAGGAGTTACTACATCACAGAGATAGAAGCTCGGCTATTGAACGAGATAAACAACAGGCATTGTGATGGACAGTTTGGTCGGGAACCATTCTCACAGAAAGACTTGGTAGTGCGGTTGTCGGATGCCTATGAGTTCTATAACTTCCTAGACGTTTGTTACAATAAATTATTAAGAGGTACAACAAATAGTAAAGACAAGTGTGGTTTCATTAGGATTAACAAGGAGTCTGTTGTACCATATACAGTGCGGGATAGCCAGAAATTTGTTCCTCTATTTTATTTTGAAGGTGAAACGGACAATTTGAAATTAAAGGCAGACCAGTTGAAAGGCTGGGACCTATCGTACTTGAAGTTCTGTTGTAAAGTGCAGGGTATTCGGAATGAACTATTTGCTAGTGAGACATGTTCAGTGATAAGTTTATCGGACATTAAAAGCTATTTCCCACCGGGGACTGAGTTTGAGGAGTACTGGCCAAACAAAGTTGTTGACTCACAGCTGCTGATATCAGCAAAAGGTGAGATAATTAGCTTAAGAATTGTTTTGAAGTTGTTAATGTACTTCATTGTATGGAACTTGGTGGAGGCCTTTATCCAACCAGTAGACTATAACAGACTATGGTAACTGTTTTTTCAATCAACAGATAATTTTTATTCATGGAACAAAATTGACGTCTGACATTTTGTATGGAAGAACTATCAAAAATTTTAAATTATTCCTCTAACATTATCTGGCATTGGAAAAATCAGCCCTTAGTTAAAGGATATTCACCTGTTTCAAATATTTGTTGTTACAATTGATTACATTGCACTTAAGTACAGTTGGCACCATAATCTATAGTTGGTCAAGTAAACATTCTATTATTAATTTGTTACTAATAGCTTATTTTTTTTTTGTACTTACACCTTTAAAACTTATTTTTTATACTGACTGTACGGGTACTCTTCAACAATATTGATAATTTTATGCAATGCATAAATTTATTTTATCACATGTAAATAGATAAGGTACAGTCTGTGTGCCCTTTCTTTCCACTTATGTAAAAACATCCCAATATTATCCCAAATAACTGTTTCTAAAGAAAAAAAATAACTTGTTTTAGTTCTTCTTGTAGCGTGGTCTACAATGCCACATGTGAACAACACGTCATACTGACTTCAGGCAAAATCCTGTATTTCGCAAGCAGACTTTACCGCTCAATTAGCATATATACAACGGTCTGACATGAATCATCAGGCAGTTGCCCGCCAGACACAACACTGTCTGGTCGGAGGATTCTCCCTATTCTATAGAGTTGAGTAAACTTTACACCCTGTTCCTCACACATCTAATATTCTTTTCAATGTTTACAAAAGTCTTCATAATGTCAACTTAATTAAAGTACTGAATATCATTGTGGTTTATAAGATGTGGTGTAATAAAAAAAATATGGGGTGTGCTGAAAAATAATTGATTTATAAAGTGGGCGGTAGATGAAATAAGTTTTAGAACCTCTGACTTTTGTTTTCTTAAATTACATCATTAGGTTTCTTTAAAAAGGTAAAAAAAGACAGCAATCTTGTTCTTGTTTGACATTCACAAGTTACTTGCAAATAAACAAAAAAACAAGGTCATACAAGACTTGAAGACAAGTGATCAAAATAATGTTTTCATAATTATTTGCTTACAGCATTTTATTTCAGTATATTTAACAACATTTTCAAACATTGAAACACTTTAAAACTTTAGTTGCTGACTGTGCTTTAAAGTTTGAGGGTAGTTTAAAAAAATAGATTCATGTGCTGCAGCTGCCACCATAACTGGGCTGGCTTGTTTGCCCTCCACTGTCCATTTTCTAAGAAAAGGTTCTTACTTATTATTGCCTGGTTAAGGTAAACTACAAATCCAATGTCTTAAAACGTCAGCAGTTTCACCAAAATGAGTAAAAACAAAAGAGTGCCATTGCAGCCCGAAACCACGTCGAGGATCTCATACAAAATCTTGCATAAACTATCCCAATATGGTTATTCTGGTAGTTTATAAACAAAAAAAAGCAGTGTTTATGCAAGATTTTGTGTGGTTACCATCAAATTTTTTTAAAGTTCTAAAGAAGTAATTAAAACCATTAAGACAACAGCGGGCTATTCTGTAAAAATCTCAACGTGAAAACTTAGGTGAAGTGAGCGTGGAGTGAGCTGTCAATAGTGTCAATTCCTAGCAAAAACAAACTCACTTACCCTAACTTTTCACGTTGAGATTTTTACAGAATCGACCGGCTGGAAGTAGGTTAAAATTGAGTCTTTCAAGTTTTCAAACATAATTACAAGTCAAGCTAATAATAGCGCGTTAAAAATAACAGCCCATTACGAATGAGTGTGCTTAGTCTCAAGTCACAACAATTATTTAATTATTCACGAAATATACGGAATATTTTATTTTATATAATTAAATAATTGTTTTTGTTCCACTCTTGAACCATTATTAGTTATTTGTAAGCTAAAACCCTGTTGTTATTATCCGGAGAGCAATGGTGGGCTAGTGGTATTGGCTCAAACCGAGTTATAGGTCGTGAGTTCGAATCCTTCACTTTGTGAATTTAATATATTTAATTAATCACCACTGCTCTCAAAGCGGTGAAGGAAAACTTGTGACATCCACCAACCCACACTGGGCTCGCGTGGTGGATTATGGCCCACTCCCTCTCATAGAGAGGAGGCCTGTATCCCAGCAGTGGGAACATTATAGGCTGATTATGATGATGATGATCACGAAAATGACAGGAATACTAGGCTGTCATTTTCGTGCCTACTTATAAAGAACAGACACTTGGAAGGATATTGTCGCTCGGCGATATCCGCAGTTCTAATCGCAGTGAGTTTCCAATTTATCCAAGCTTTTTGCAGAGAAGATTGGTTTATCTCCGTCTCAGCTTGTTGTTCACTCGTAAGACAACAAAACACTGACGTCCTTGTATCATCATCATCATCATCATGCCTTCTTTTCTGTCACGATTCCGTCTGTCTGGCTGGGTCCCTCGTTCCGTTATTTTAATGATGCGGTTGTCGCATCCTTGTATGATGCCTAATTAGGGTTAAAATACCCTCATCAGCATGCGACTTCTTACTGTTTTCAGTGTTTAATACCATTTTCCGAAACTACGGAAATCGAGTGAAAACACGTGGACACTTATAGGTTTTGTTTGAAAGAAAATCTCGTTTGCAAAGACTAAATTTGTCTATAGGTCTCCTCGGAATGGCCTCGGGAGAAAGCCTTAGAAATATCTATTATTTTAGCCTTACTGAATCTTGTTATTTTACACCTTTCCGTTATTTCCGTTATTATATAATTACTCTTATCGGCTCGTACACACAGGCGCGACGCGAAACGCGACACAAAGGCACCGCAAGTCGCGCGACGAGCGGTGCCTTTGTGTCGCGTCGCGCCTGTGTGAACGAGCCTTATATCGTGTTAACATAATTAAGCTTTACGAAAATAGTGCATGCTGTGTTCAAAGATTAGCTAAAATAGGGAGTCAGTAGGTTCACATGTGGAGTCTCTTTAAAACCACCCCAAAAAGCTCCTACCTAATTAGTGGGAAAAGGCCATAACCTGACACTGGGTCGGCTTTTTTCATGCTGTGATAATAATGTTCACAGATATTCGGATGACAGCCTACATTTACACGTCGTAACCCATTATTTACAAAACAATGACATAACAGCCAGTGAATGATATTGAGGGGATAATACTAAACAATACGCTATTTCTGTTTTTGTTACGTTATGTAGCTATATTCTTTTAGCCTCTGCGATGTAAAATTATATTTTTAATACAGTTGCTCAAAAAGTGGCGTATTGCAGGGACGTATAGCGTTCGGGATGTGGGCTATTACATACTCGTGCTTTTTTTTACCTTTCCCGAACTCGTGAGTTCTCTTTCCCAACTGTCAAAATAATGTCTATTAAAAAGAAAAACCAACCATGAAGTTTTTACTAAAAAAATTCATAGAAGTTTTTATGATTCATGCAAATACGTATATTTCTAAAAAGAAGCTACTAATTTGTTTCAATATCAGATTTAATGATTTGATTGAATGAGTTAGGTTAGGTTTCATTTTCATTTCATATCAATAAAAAAATTCTACTGAAAACTTGGCTGTATGGGCATAGTTCCCTTTGCCTACCAGAATGAGTGAAGAAAAAAGAATCTCTGCTTATATTCTACGGTTGGCGCCATTTTGGTTAGTTAAGTTTATTGTGTTTTTATTATTTTATTAAATTGCTTCATTTTTTCGCAACTGTATTAAAAATAGTCGTTCAGTACACGTGCGAAACCGTCATTGCAACTTGTTCCGACTGTCAACCCTCGCCTTCGGCTGCGCCTCGGCTCGGGTAAACATTTGTCGGAACTCTTTGCAATGACAACCTTTCCGCACTTGTAATGAAATATACTATTTCGCTGTAGGAACCCATTTCCTAGGCCCTGAAAGTTTTGGCGTCATTTATGGCAAAGTTTTTCGCTATCTCACGATTCTCACGGGGAAAAGGTTTCTTTTCTGGCTTCCCGGAGGCCTTACCTCATTTATTACCTTCCTTATTTAAAATGTTGTTTCTTTTCCATCAAAATTATTATGATTTCTGCGGTGTCTCAACGAGTACATTTTAAATTCGTAGAATAAATTAATGATATAATCGTTGCGATTGGTTTTCTCGTGAACTGAAATGCGTAAACCCCTAAGACGACCCACTGACCAAATTATTAAATATGAGGGGCAATTCCCGTATTTTTAAGAACGTGCGCATTCTAATCTATCTCAATCTGTCAAAAACACCTCTAATTTCCCTACATTTATGATAATTTTTTAACATTGATTGTCGCTGAGATGAGATTGCGACAAGATTTTGAACATTTTGAATTACGAGAATTTTTAATTTTAGCCTTCGATCCATTAATCGATTCTGAATCTTGTCCGAATCATACATGATAGATTGTATAGTAGTTATTCACAAAAATAAATTGCAATAAGTATAATTTGGTAATGAAAGACAAAATTTTGGTAACTTTGGTCATTGAGTGCCCGACGCGAGTCACGACAGCTATATTCGCATAAAGGCGATGACCCGTTTTAGGCTATAATGGAAAACTATTCGTTTCCCCTATCCCTATTAGACATGCATTATCATATTACAATGCAAGGGGTCTCAACAACAAATGTAGGGTTTCGACCTACATATTATCTATTAATTGGTATAATAAACACGAGGCCGAGGGTAATATCGGATAAAAAGTAACCAGGTTGTATTTTTGACCAATATTGGCAGATTTTTTACTGAAATGCAAATGGTCATCATCACCACAATGAATACAATTAAATATTAACAATAATCACAAAAAATACAATATAAGAATAATATCAAGTCTGCGCACAGTTTCTTAAAAAATGCGAAGGTTTTAAACCTTCAACATGGAACCTTGACATGTAAAAATAATTTGCATGATGACTGCGACTGTAGAATAATATCTCTTCATCAGAGTGCAAACAAGAAATTATATTTTTTCCCCCTATTATGCACATATTTACGGTAATTAGTCAAATATGTTAAGTATTTATACCTACTCAGCAATTCAAACTAAACACAAATCTAGTCAGATGCTTTATCACTTTGCTGCATTGGCGATTGGCGCCCTCGACGTTTTTAAGTCTTGTAAAAGGCGAAGGCGTATTACATCATCATTCAATGGAAAGAGGTCGTAGCGAAGGACGAAGAGTTACATCTCTTTGGTACAAGAGCCATCTTGCCATATTGCACATGTGATACTGCATGCCCTCCTATAAGCAAAATTACCCCTCCGTTGTCCCTGACGACACCCATGGAAAGCGAGGGGTAGGTCTTATTTTTAACGAGAACCAAGCAGACGATAAGTAATCTCAACACAACGAGGCGATACGATATAACGAATGCGTCAAAAATTTAGCAAATGCCTCTGATTAATGTAAGGTAAATTAGGGCTTAGGAGCTATGCTAATGTCCTGAGTCCTGGCAAAAATCTTCAGGAAACAACTGGAGTTAGTTTTTGTCATCTTCTGTTGTTTTGAATTATAGTTCACTAGTAGCGCCCCGCGGTTTCACCCGCGTAAGTTTCGATTTTGTGGGAATATCGGGATAAAAACTGTCCTATGTCCTTTCTCGGGACTTAAACTACCTCTATACTAAATTTCATCTAAATCGGTTCAGAGCGGTTTAAGCGTGAAGAGATAACAGACAGAAAGACACACTTTCGCATTTATAATATTAGTATGGATTCTAAGAATTAGCAAAAATACGGAAAATCATTTAATTTTCTTCAGTTATTGTTTACACAATTCTTCACGTTTAACATTCCCTTCAGCGAATTATTTTACCTACGCGTTGCTTTGCTTTATTGCTTGTAAGAATGCTTCACCAATGAAATGAACCAAGTAAATAACCACGACGACGACACACTCCCATGAAACACATAGGTAGCGTGAATTATTTTGGTTTAATTATGAGCAGGCAATTTTGAAGGGATTTTCAGCTGTGTGGCAAAAACGAAAAATGAAATCCTTCGTTTTCTATCACAATCTAGTTCTTTTTGTATGCAGCCTTCCTTTTTCACAATTTCACAAACTCTCGGTAAAAAATAGTAATATGTATATAAAAAGCGTATTAAAAGAAATACACAGGATAAGGGGCCATAGATAAACTGGCTTATTCCGACTCGTTTTCATTGTTAAATATTCTGTAAGACCCGTTTATGGTCGCGATAAAGCTAAGATGGATGGTAAAAGTTCTTTATTTAAAAAGTTAGCGCTTTTTTTCTCCGTTGGTTCCTAAGTATTATTTATAGTTTTAACATCAAAAACGAGAGAATATGGTTAGTTTAACTGAATTGGTCAGCTAAAAATATATTACAAGAATGTTAAAATTAATGCCCTAAATAAAGCAGATTTGTTATACATATAACGGTTAAAAAGATAACGGGTCGTTTACCAGCAATCTGGTGTTTGGCGAAAGAAATCTTGACATCGTATGCCTTGAGGCTTTCTCTTGATTCCCGTTACGCTATGATGTTCGTACGAAACACTACGGATTTATCTCGGATCAAACGGCCCCAGTTGGGGTTTAATTCGACGTTTCATAAGATTTCACAGTTCAACGCTTTAACGTCATCAGACGTTGAAATCAACAGGAAAAAAATCTAGAAGTCAATGGTTTTTGCTTGATGTAATAAAAACTGGCAGCCTACATTACGAAATTCCAGAAAAAATTAACTTCGTGATATAAAACGACTTGAATTCACGACCAAACTAGAATTCTCGAACAATGCTCCCGTACAATAGCCATATTTTTGCTTCGAATGATCCTCAAATTTTGTAACACAAACCGCCAACCAGGTCGAGAACATGGCATATGACGTCAGCCGTAATTTTTCGCCATCTAGCCTGTTTAATATAGTTTGACCTTTTTAACCGACTTCAAAAAAAGGAGGAGGTTCTCAGTTCGTCGGAATTTTTTATTTTTTAGTGCATACACTCTTCGAATTTCAGGGGCATCATTGTCTAATATTTTAATTGATATTTTCCCTACCTTTGGTACCTAGGTAATTACCGATTGTAAGTACTAGGTTGATTGCGAAACCTGCCTATTCAATTTACGTAATTCTCATGGTCTTTTCCTTGCATGGTCGGTTTCAAAATGAAGTGTATTGGTGTCGTTAAAATGACGTATAGTGGCTTGATAAGATCGTTGAAGTTCTGACAGGTTTCAGACTAACTTATCGTTCATGGGTATCGAAGTTAGTCACCTGTCCTATTTCTATAAGTTCAATTACTTTTCTGCGAAAGATAAGCTATTGATATGAACAGTTCGTGTTTTGTCAATAAATTTAAGTGTCCTAAAAGGGCCTTCCCGTTTTTGGATATAAACTCAATAACGGTATTATCGGTAGACATCTATCAGAAAAACCATCTTGCTTCCGAAAAATCCAATCAATTTTTATCAAGCTTAAGGATACCAAAGCGAGGCAAGATGTATTTTTGGCACACTTGACCCACAATTCCAGAATGATGTAGTTTTAGAATTCACTTCACACAGTCTTTTAAAGATTCTGAGCACATCTTGCTTTTGGCTTAAAGCCTTATAGGGAAGGAAAGGCAGATTTCCGTAGGATGTCATTTACACAGCTTGTGCTGCCCAATGCCCATTATCGCTTTATTACATTACCGATTACCGCCCGGGTGTATAACCAGCATTTTCCGGACACTGCCACGATGCGCAGTTTTTATCGCTTTTTCTGGCCTAATCTGAATGACCCGTTATTATTCATAGGTACCTGAAGATAACAATTATGAATGACGCAATAATACTCAATGGTTAAGGAACTGAATTCTGAGAAAAAATATGTGTCATTTTTAGATTTTACACAACAAAACGAAATATTTTATTACCTTTCTAGCACTCAAAAGCTTGGCCTAAAATAGTTACACGACATACATCCATGGCCATTAGTTCTTACTGAGAAGAACATAAATTCATCCAAAGAAAGCCTTTGGTTGCTAACACAATTTAATCACGCTGAAATGCTGAGTTACTTTCCAAAGCAGCATCACTTCAAACCTTCCATCTTTCTTCGCAGGCACCGTATCAGGAGGCGGCCAATGGACGCGAGCGCCTCCCGCGCCTCCACCAGGCGTGGTCGGCGGCGTAGGAGTCGGATCTAATGCCGTGTCCCTCAACAACGTGTCCAGCCAATCCACGCGAGGCAGACGGGCGACCACTCAGAGGCATTCACCGGCCTCTCAGGCTATGCAGATGCCTCATGGAGGATTGTCGGCAGCTGCCGTACAAGCACTGGCGAATGGTTGGAATTTGCCCGGAGCGTTGACGCAAGCGCAAACGCAGCAAGTGCTGAGGCTCGCTCAGGTACGATTATTACGTTTTTGTTAAGAAAATCTTGGTAAAATTAAGAAAATCTTATGTCAACGAATGAACTTTACGTATATTGGTATGATAATAATAATTTTAGAAAATTTAATTTTCTTTGCTCCTTTTTCCTTTGTCGTGTGTCGTTTATCCCTAGCAGGATAACTAGCTTATCGGTGATTACTTGCTGCCTGATAGATAAGCATTCCCTGACATGCTGCATGCCAAAAATTGATTTTACGGTTGACTTAACGGCCGCTGCCAAGTCTGCTCAGGGCTGTAACGTATAGAAATTATTTAAATTCCATATAGCTTAAAAAGGAAAGTTTAGTCGAAAGCATCCAGAAAGTCTTCACCAAACATCTAGCGTATACCTTCGGTAAAATATCTCCCCGGTGTCCATATGAACAATGTGTTCAATGCTACAATATGGATTCTTTGCGCGACCGTCGACTGACACGGGGCTTAATGTTTCTTTACAAATTAGACTGTGACAGATTAGTTGAGCGTATTGGACTAAAAGTTCCTTACAAAATGCCCAGATACCCTGTAACTGATGTATTCCACACTCGAGCGAGCATCCAAGACATATATTGGAGTAAACTCACCACTAAACCGACTCAGCAGACAGATGAATTCTTCGATAAAATTTGTACCAGATGTTGATCTATACCATGATTCCATAAAGGTCTTTAAAGCCAAAATAGTGAAGTCCCGAAAAACACGATCTGATAATTTGTTATGTTAGTATACTTTAGAAATCCTTCACCTTTTTATAAGTTGTTTTTAGAAGCTATACTTTCCATTATGATCTCATTTCTATTTATATTATTTACTTAGTCTTAGTTTTAAGTAAGTGGGCAAAATTGCAATGTTACATTCTTCCTTTTATTTTTGTTATTAATCTTAAGTTAAAGAAGTATCTTGCCAAAATTTTTTTTAAAGTTGTAGCCTTGAATTTAGTTTTGTTATTATTATGTGTGATCACTTATTCTGAGATTGCTGGTAAACCTGTAATCGGCGACCGTGTAAGACCGAGACTTTTGTGATATATATTACTTAAGATAAAAATCATACATAGAAGCTGTTGGTGTACCTAAATAAATAATTAATAAAAGGAATTTCCTAGCTTTCTTTCCCCTCAGTCATTCGATAGAGGAACCATTGCTCAAACATAAAAGGAAACGCATTGTTATCAAACAGCTGATGGAAACGGCCCTACTTGTGACGTCACTCATTGTTTATTCATTATTTCAACGAAATTAATTGATTCATTCGGCCGTTAAATATGTAACTATTGGAACTTTTTAAGTGTAAAATTTGGGTGACCAGTAATTAGTCCGAATAATTTCATTGCTGGAATTGGCTATCCCTATATCAATGCTATTATCCATTTTCATGATTGCTGCATTTCAACTTCCCCTAATAAAACATCCGCTGTGTCTCGTTTCCTCAATACCCCCTCTGTTGGACGTCTTCTTCATCGATGGATTATAATTTCCTCATTTATAATTTTATGGGCATATTTTATATTATAGGCCCAGGCCCAATTATATTATAGGGGCTTTTGGCTAAGTAATAACAGCCGCACGGGTTGATCGACCAGGTTAAGCTATGCTTGCCACGTTTGGTCCGTGGATGGGTGACCCCTCCGTGTCTCGGAAAGCACGATAAGCCGTCCTGGCTGTCATTCGTGGATCTTTGACAGTCGTTACGAGTCGTCAGAAGCACGAAAGTCTGACAACCAGTCTTACGAAGGGGTTTCGTATTACCCAGTAACTGGGTTGTGGAGGTCAGATAGGCAGTCGCTCCACGTAAAATACTGGTATTCAGCTGCATCCGGTTAGACTGGAAGCCGACCCCAACATAGTTGGGAAAAGGCTAGGGAGATGACGAATTATATTATAGGCCCAGACGACGTCAATATTTTAAACAGACATGCCTATTCTTATTAAATTCGTGTGAAGTCTATAACGTGAATGTTCTGTTGTTTAGGCACAAGTGGCGCAAGCGCACGTGGCTGCGCGATACAACAACGCAGCCATCGCCGCCGCCGCAGCAGGCATGCCGCAACACCGATCACAACATCAGCGCACCGTGCAGGTAATTATCACGAACGCGTTACGGCAACACGGTACGCGTAACACACTTTGCATAGGGTTACACACATACAGGATAGACCAGGGATAGGGTTATACATATTTATAATATCATGCCTGTATGTCAGCTCTGTTTGGTAAAATGTTTGGTAAAATTAATTCGGTATTATCAGAATTAAATCCTGAAAATGTTTGTTTCAATAGTGCAGTTACAATAAATACGTTGCTATATTTATATTACAATATTTAGTTTATTATAGTCTTCCACAATAATTTTCCTGGCTATCATCGCCCTTTGTTCTAGAGCCGCGTGAAAATGTTTGTTTTTATCGTTTATTTCAGTTTCCGAACAGTGCAATTACAATGGCGATGGGTCAGCAACCCCCTCCACCTCTCGTGAGGAGCTCGGCAAACACATCAACCATGAAGTGAGGAACTTTTCAGCATTTGTAGTAGATTTTGTAAGAACAGCCCCGTTTTAATGTAGCACGTAAAGCCGCAGGTGTATTGTATTCCATATTTGTAACGTGTTAGCCTTCCAACTGTAATTTGTATTCCCCTAGAAACTTTACTTCAACCTAGTTGAAGTTTCTATAACAAAATTAATGTTAAGTTTTAATTTTTACCGTTAACGTGACAATCCAAAAAATAACGCTTACTGCTTGTCATCATTATCATGTAGTGCGCACGACGGTTGTTTATTATAGTGTCCGGCTAAAATACGATTTTAGCCGAAACCGTAACCGAATCTTCGGCTCCTATTCTAGTCGGCCGAAACCGAACCTTATGAAGTTAGGTAAAAGCAAAAGACGACTTTTATGTATTTGAGAGGGTGAAGCAGATGAAGTGGGAATGTGGGATACGAGTAGTCCCCGCCTATGGCGGGGTGCACCGCGCGAATTTCGTCGATGCGCGACTTACATTATATTCATCATCATCATTTCAGCCGAAAGACGTCCACTGCTGGACAAAGGCTTCCCCCAAGCACCTCCACTTCGACCTTCTGTGCTTCTCGCATCCAACGGGTTCCTGCGGCCTTCACAAGGTTGTCGGACCACCTTGTGGGAGGCCTTCCAACGTTACGTCTTCCGGTACGCGGTCGCCACTCCAGAACCTTTCGGCCCCATCGGCCATCTGTTCTGTGAGCAATGTGCTCTGCCCACTGCCACTTAAGTTTGGCAATTCTTCGGGCTATGTCGGTTACCTTGGTTCTCCTGCGGATCTCCTCATTCCTGATTCGATCACGCAGGGAAACTCCAAGCATAGCCCTCTCCATTGTCCTTTATTGCATTGCCATTATATTTAAAAGCGTAATTTCGCTACTCAAGTAAACTGCACGATTGGCCCAGCGCGTCACTCCGGATTCGCACCGCGCTTCCGCGGTGATCACCAGGTTCGAATCGAGTCCGTACCTACATATTTTCGTGTTATTTTTAAAATATGTGCATATTTTTGTTTTGTTATTTTAACAAAAGCAATCATTTTTATTCCTATATTTTTCTTCAATTTGATTTGAAGAAAAATAATATACCTACAGTGTGTTACAAAAGAGTGTAAACAATACCAAAGGAGGTCATTGTACTCATCATTATGAACAACTTTTACTACGGCGCCAGCACTAAAATCGCAAAAAAAACAGCTGTTTCATACATTTTTCCCCAGTGAATAACCTTTTTGTATAAAACAGCAGTTTTATTTCGCGAATTACGGTGTATACAACGTGGACAGAAGAATGAAAAGGTGGACATACGGACGGGGCTGATAGATGGACAGGTAACAGGAAGGATACATAAAATTTAATAAAGCTATTTATTTTAATTTTATTATTTTTGATGTATTTGCGCATACGGAGCGAAATGTGAAGTTATAAATTGAAAGAAAAATTACTCGAAGTCACAATTCTTCAAAATTGAGTCTTCTACTACAACACGGGACGTTTTCTTTGTTGTCGTCACTTGATGTGACTCCTAATGACGATTCTTTTTCTCGCAGTGGCATCCCCCGAGCCCGCCGAGAATCGACTATTTCAGGCAAAAGCCAGTCCATGAAAAACGACACCAGCTTTTCCTTCATCTTTTTTTCCAAAAATCGTCATCTTTTTTATAATTTCTGTTTTTAGTGGCCTGTTTTCACCACTCCACACAGCAAACAAGCACTTTTCTCTACGTGTTACATGGAGCTGCCCTTGAATTTGATGGTACCAATTACAATTTTTGTTCAATTCAATCAGTTCACTTTTTAACCGACTTCAAAAGGGAGGAGGTTCTAAATTCGGATGTTTATATATATTTTTTTTATGTATGTTCGGGCAAAACTCCCTCATATACATATAGACGGATTTGCTCAATTATTTTTTTGTTCGAAAGAGGTTTATTCCGAAATGGTCCCATTTAAATATTGTCAAGGTTGATGATGAGTTTCGGAGACAGACAACGGAACTCTTCAATAAATGCCAGCAAATCAACCGCGATTGCTGCTATAGCATATGTATGCATTGTTTACGCAATCACACAACATAACATCACGCCTGTACCCTTTAAGGCAGATGTGTTCAATAGCTTCCTGTCACTGATATTCGCATAGCAAATAGTGTTATATGAATTTGCTTGGGATAGGTAGGTACAACAAAAAAGTGAAAAATAAAACTTACAAAAAAAAAAAAAAACAACCGACTTTCTTCAACCGTGTCAAAAAAACGAAAATACAACGACACCGACTTCCGAAATTAAATTTATTTTTCACTTTATAGTGTTTTTTCCAACCATTTCCCCGAATGTTTAAGTAGAGTTGTACCCATAGTACACCCACATTTCGCCAGTGAAATCGATTCGAGTGTTTATTATTTACATATTACAGAGAGAAAATAGTGAAAACATATGCTCAGCGTCAAAAAGAGTATCGACAGAGAAAAAAAATCGAAAAACTACAACTGCAGGGTCCGAAAAAAAAACCAAAAACAAACGCCCAATGCCAACAAGAATTCCGACAGAAACAAAAAAAGTTACTTGAACAAAGTGAAACGTTGAATCTTGCCAGGTATATATCTATCGCATGAGAATAAGCAGCAATTATATTTGTTTTTCTGTTTATAATTATAACAATATAAAAATTATAAGTATTAATTATTAATATCGTAATTTTCAGAAAAAAAAATAATGCTGAACGCGCTAAAAGGTATAGAGATAAATTAAAATCAAAAAAGCAACGTGCTGAACTAGACTCTTCACAATCATCGGAAGAAGATTTATTACTGACCGTATTTATCAAAAATAAGAAAGAAACTGATAAACGTCATGCATGATACAAACAGTGAAGAATTAATCTTTACTCAGTTTCAAAAGCAGACGCATCAAATACAACCATCAATGAATAATGAAGCTCAGCAAGTAAAAAGTCCAAGTTTTCAACCATTTGAAGCGCCAGACGAGAAACATGATGAATGTTTCAAAGCCAAACGCCTTGTTGCATCACGAAACAAATATTTCTGGCGACGGTAACTGCATATTTTCATCTCTTATAAGAATTTTACATCTTCATCAGTTCTTCGAAAGTAACTTTATGATTCACCCTACTTGAATACTTGTCAAATCCCAATAGTACAGACGCCAGCACATCAAGCTACTACAATATGTCAAATTTCTTTAATAGATTTTCAACATTATCGCTGAAGCATAAGGTTCAAAGTTGATTGGGAAAATTTGACAGTTTCGGGTAGCTTGATGTGCTGGCGTCTGTACAAGATGAATACTCTTAGTAGTGAGTTTGAATATGGAGATTTAGATTGTTTATTAATATTTTTAGCGTGCACTTTCATTATTTTAATAATAATACGAAAAGAGAAGATGTTCGTTTCTGTTATTTTAAAGTAAATAATTAAGGGACCGGAATAATTTTTAAATCAAACATAATATTCTTAATGTAGTGTGTATTTATTCCGGTTGGATTACAGAACATCTAGGTTCCCAAATATATATTTTGAATGGACACGCATTTAAAGACGAGTTAAGGCTCCTGCAAACAGGCGCGACGCGAATCGCCCGCGACACAAAGGCACCGCTCGTTGCGCGACTTGCGGTGCCTTTGTGTCGCGTGTCGCGTCGCGCCTGTGTGTACGAGCCTTTATGATAAAAATAACTTTTCTTTAGAAATTTGAAATTCCTAATATCTCGTCTTTATATCAAGTCCTTTCAAAATATATATTTGGGAACCTAGATATTCTATAATACAATCGGAATAAATACACACTACCTTAATTATTTTGGTATTACGTTTGTATGAACTACGCATGCTACTAATTTATTTTTGCACCTTCAACTCCATGATACACGTTTTACACGTTACCGTACAATATTGTAGTTCAGGAAATAGTTTCGGACAACAGAATAGACTTTCAGCAAAATGAAGATTGTCTTTCTCATAAATCATCTGATGAAATTAACTTTGAACAAAGTACTCCAGTTCATTTTGAAAATTATATACATAATTGATTTGGAAATTCAAAGATAGAGAGTTACGAATTCAACTTACACGGATTATTATAAACACAGTCATGCTCATCTAGAATTCTATAATCGATTTCAAAATACATCAAACAAACACATGATCATCATACATCATTTTATTTCATTTGGTCATACTTATGCAGTTTGCGACAGGCTATGGTGGAAGAGAGACTTAAAAAAAGCTTCTCACGTAGACAAAAACCTTCTAAAAACAATAATACGGAATTATGAATCCAGTTCGAGTATTGACGTTTGTTCTACGTGTAAAATATGTGAAAATTCCAATACTGTCGACCGGCTCATTTCAACGAGAATTCCTTTTATATGCAAATAAGAAGACTTAGGCCCTTTGTACACGGCACGGTTTCTATAAAGGTCATAGCACACGTATCAAACCGGAAAGGGATCGGCACCGTATCAACTTGACCCGTTCAGCACACGTATCAAACCGGAAAGGGATCGCCACCGTATCAACTTGTTCAGTATTCTTGGTATGAAACTACTGCAACGCACACTAATCGGAATCGTATCGTAATCGTCTCGCCTCGGGACAAGCTCACGAACCGCGGTGCGGTGCATTACGGCTCGTCGTCCTCGCGCTTACGTCTTTCCGTACCCGAGTTTACGTCTCTTCGTCCACCCTTGCCCCCTCTCACCCCTCCGGCCTGCTTGCTGCACCATCAACCAGCGGTCAGCGAGCCCTAAGCGCGGCGTCGCCTAGCCGAAACCGAGTCGATGTATCGGAGCTTCTGATCCGCTATGGTTACGTGCTTCCGTTAGTTTGACGGCGAGGCGAAAGGCGATACGGTTCCGATCCCTTTTCGATTTGATATGTGTGCTCTGACCTTAAACCGCGCCGTAGAAAACACGTGTCTGTCAACAAGCTTCCATACGACCGAGTGACCGACCGTGCATGTACTGCACACTGCAAAAACCGAGGATGGATCGCAGGGTGGAATAACTCTCGAGTGGAAGTGTTTACGAGTACAGCAAATATTGTTCTCAAGAATTTGTTTCCGTTGCATTATCTCGTGTAACAAATATCGAACATTTGCATTTGCTATTTTTTCCAGATACTTGCAAAATATTGAATCTCAAATGTACAGACGCCAGCACATCAAGCTACTACAATCTGTCAAATTTCTTTAATAGATTTTCAATTTTATCGCTAAAGCATAAGATTCAAAGTCGATTGGGAAAATTTGACAGTTTCGGGTAGCTTGATGTGCTAGTCTGTACCTTAATATAGTTAACATAAGCCAATAATTACCATGATAGAATATGATAAGATAAAAAATATTTGGCATTTTTTTATATACCTACTTAATTTATTTAACTCACTATTTTATATGAAATGATTAATAAATAAATATTTTCTTAAATGAAACTTTTTGATTTGATTCCTAACAAAACGTTATTTGTTTAAATGGTTTAAGCGTTTTATAAAAATAATACAGATTACAGCAATGAAGCATTATATTTTATCTTGCCAAGATTGAACGCAAGTAACACATCTAAGGCCGTAAACACACGGCATATTTTAAACACGCAGACGACGCGCAGATGACTCGCGTATACGCGCTTCAAACGAAAGTCGAACCTAAAACAATCAACATCTACAACACCGAAAACGCGCGTCGTCTGCGCGTTTAATATACGCCGTTTGCTTACGGCCTAAAGCTAAATACATCATTGGATTAGAGAGAAAAAGTCGCATGGATGGGGCATAACGCTTTTTCCTTCGAAAATAGACAAATATAAACAATCTAAACCTCCATATCGATTTACATTTGGAGGTGAAGAAAAAGCATAAAAAGTTTTGTTGCTGACGGGTGTCCTCCGAACGCAAACTTTTTTTTAAATAAGGGCTGTTCTTACAAGTGTGTATTTTCCATTCGCCATTGTCTTGACACTGTCCCAAAAAAGTAATATTAATATTTATTGTATACTCTTTTTTGTCTATAAACGTGAGTTTTTCTGTTCCCTATCTGCTCAACATACCGCGTGGATTATTTGCTTGTGTTTGTGTTTGTGTGGAGCTAGAACGATTTAGTAGTGGAAAAGGAAAAATCGAAAACAGCGAATTTATTTGAGTGAGCTCGTTTGGAATCTTATTTGATTTACCATAGAGTTAGTGTCCTCAAAGAGGACACTATTATTGCAGTATCAACACGAAAACCGCCCACAGAACTATTTGCTGTTTGTTGTCCTCCTTCGGCGCCCTTTGCTACATAGTACATATATCATAGAGTGGTTTAGCACTCCTTTTTTTGGTTCATAAGCTCCACTCAAAAACATCAACCAAAGTTATTATTTTCTTTCAAAACACGCGGTATTTTGAAGCATAATTTACGGCTGCATCAATGAAATGGTTTGCTTGGGGTTTTTTATCCATTTTATAGGAGAAATCAATGCTGCATTAATTATTATGTAGATGTGATGATGTTGTCATTAAACTTTGCACAAGTTAAAGGAATAGAAAACGATTGGATCTTACTTTTCGGTTTGACGCTTGCTGGATTAGCAAACGAAACGGTTAGCACCACAAAAGGTTCTGCATCCCGTTATTTATTTTAAACTAGCTGCAATTTGTAAAACCCATGTGACGGAATAGTTTTTGCCATGTAATGTTCTTCTGCACCAGTACAGCAAGTCTAAATTTCAAATGCCAAGCAAGCCTATCTTTGAAGCCATAGTCAAGTCAGATCTGTACCAAAATTAAGTCACGAACTACGAAACTAACGTGTCGTTCACATTATAGTGTACCTCCACAAGTGACTGGAACAATGAATGGCCACTCAACCTCTCACTCCGTGGACAGTCGCAAAAGGCTTACCCCAATACCCGACATCAATATAACTGGCAACCATACGCCGTATAAGGTAAGGACTTGTGTTATTGAAAGTTACTAAAAAGTTTTTAGCTATAAATTTATTTTTGGTCCCAGAGCCCTCTCTCCTATATGTAGATTATTTAATTGAAGAAAAACGAATGTTAGAGCAACAATACCATTTAAAAAAAATCGTTGAAGTTTTATAAAAATGGTATAGGCGCTCTGAGATGCCTTTTAAGGAGCTTTTATTTCTGGAAATTTGTATGATTACTGTGTCGTATTGTGTAGTTTATAGTCTGTCCTTATTATCATTAAGCGCATATCGTTCCACTGCAGGGCAAATTAAAAGAGGGTTCCTTTTTTCACTTGTCTCTGCCTACTGCCTCCAGACGCCTGCTTTACCTACTACCTGAAGGCCGACTTGCAGCACAAATCACTAAATGTGTATAGCATTAAACCTATTTTAAGCCTACTGCAAAACGGCGCGACGCGCGATTTTATCGCGTGTCGCGCCTGATTGAAGGAGCCTGTAAACGTCTCTCCGTCATCATCAAACGATTGACAGAAGTAGAACAATTATTTAAATTCGTTTAGCACTATACATAGTGACTTGTGGTGCCTTAGATATAAGCCCAGTTCATGTACCTCCTTACACACCATTTATTATGTCCTAAGGGGCTGTTCATTTATTACGTAAAACAATTTTGACCACTTTCTGACCCCCCCCCCTCCCTCTACGTAAGATAAAAAAATAATTGGAACTCCTCCCCTTTCAATCTTACGTGAGCTCTACTACAATTTCAATGAAAAAGTAGCAAATAAATAAAAAACTTATAATTTTTGCTTACTTTTGTGATCTTACCTAAGAACAGTCTAGACACCCACCCCCACGTAAGAAAAAATAAGACTGGTTTTGGCCCCCTCCCCCCTCAAATCGTCTTACATAATAAACGAACAGCCCCTAACAGACTATCATCATCTGTCTTTATCACGTTCTACATATCTGTAATTTTTATGGTGTACAATAATAAAGAGTATTCTATTCTAATGTTCTGTCTCCCTTGCACAGGTACAAAAGGCGTTGGTGGAGAACACAATGGTCCCGTGCATCAACGCCAAGCCGTACCAGTACACAGAGCTGCTGATGACGCTGCCGGACCTGGCCAGCCACTTCTTCCCGCGAGTGTCGCTGACCACGTGCCGCGCCATGCTTGACGCGCTCGGCATCACGCTTTACAGACCTAACTCGTGAGTATCGGCAAGCCCTCCTAAAGCCAATTGGATATTGTATTAGTTCATAAGTACAAAGGAGAATAGGTAAGAGCGTACCCAGACGCAAAGGTAATTGTAGCATTATGAAATACTAGTTGCGCCTTACGGTTTCACCCGCATAAGTTTCGATCCCATGGGAATATCGGGATAAAAAGTAACCTATATGTTAATCCAGGGTGTCAGCTACCTCCATACAAAATTTTATCAAAATTGGTCCAGCCATTTGAGCGTGAAGAAGTAACAAACATAAACACACTCACAAACTTTCGCCTTTATAATATTAAGTGTGATGTTGACCTTTATTGCCCTCATGGAGTAGTTTAAAATAATTAAACATTTTTTTTTGTTCCGGGGTGGAAAATCTTATTGATGTCCGTCGACCTGGGGAGGGCGGGGGTCTGTCAGACACTTAATGACTAAACTATTTAATATAATATAAATATATAAAAAAAACATTTTCATCCAAACATATATTATGTAATGTATGCCGATAAAATAGTTTTATAAAACATAAAAGATATATTAAACGATAAAAGATAGAAATGTGGCGTCGAGGACTTTTTTGACAGCGCATGGTCTTGCTAGACGAAAGTTGTGATAGCTCAGCTAAAATGCAAGCTAGAAATATAATTTATAGCTTCGGGAATAATGGAGCTTGCTACCAGTGAAAAAATTTATAGAATTTTATCATCATTAATTACCCCTACATACATATAAACAAACAAACTATAACTCTTTATAATATTAGTATAGATTTATTCGCCGGAAACACGGTACATAGCATGTTCACACATTTAAGAATAGGTAGGTAATAATAATATTAATGTTCGTATCATATATTCTGACCAGTTTGTATGATTTTCAATTAATTAAGAAGACTCATTTGGATTGAGTAGGTATTTGAAATTACATAAGTGCAGTACTTGAGATTTATAGTTTCAAGTCCCATATCAATCCACGTGTATTTTAGAATTGCCCTTGACTGTTTAGCGTCGTATCAAAATGTAACTTTCTTTGTTCCGTAAGCCGTCTTCGTAACACAAGGGCCAGTTCCAGCGTCAGTCAGGCACTAGTCGTCTGACATTTATGCTGATCTGGGCCTATTTGCAAGCCGTGAGGCACACAATACTCTAAGTTTTTAGGGTTCCGTACCCAAAACGTAAAAACGGGACCGTATTACTAAGGGTCCACTGTCTGTCACCACGCTGTATCTCATGAACCATGCTAACTAGACAGTTGAAATTTTCACAGATGATTTATATTTCTGTTGCAGCTATAACAACAAATACTAAAAACAGAATAAAATAAATATTTTCCCATACAACAAACATGTTTGTTTCGGTGTTTTTGCCTTGCGGTACGGAACCCTCCGTGTGCGAGTCCGACTCGCACTTGGCTGGTTTTATTTTTTGTGTATGTTTGTGCCATAACTAGGGTAAAATTTTAAGTTCTTTCTTTCTTTTCTTCACAGAACACAATTGCAAGTACTCCGCAACTCTGGCAAATGCAAGTCAGCGGCGGCGGGCGAAAACGGTCTCGCGCTGGTACAGATCCGTGACGTCATGCAGCACATGCTGCAATTCAAGTACATGCTGCGCTCCGGCCTCGCGTCCGACGAGTCGCCGCACGCGCAGCCGCGGCCCGCGCACGCGCCGCCGCCGCAGGCCAAGCGCGCGCGCGCTAACTGACGCGCCTCGCCCGAGCCGCAGCCCCAGCTCGTCGTGCTGAGGAAAGTCGAGCCCGACGGAGTACCCGAGTGGGTCAGGCGTAGGGCGGCGATTCTCTCGCGCCAACGCCAACAGCAGCAGCAGTAACACTGAGGGGAATCAACCTTGTTAAGCATGCAGACATATTTTAGGGAAAAAGTCCATTGGTAGGACTACGGCACGAGAACCATGTGCTTCTCAGAATATTTTCGTTAAAGCAAAAGAGTGCAGAAATCTTATAATTCTATCACGAGTGTCTGATGCTGTTATACAAGGGTTGAATATGGAGCAGTCTGAGCCAAACACCAGAAATATGCTGGCAAGAAAACAATGTTTACAGTGTGAAACAACCACACAAGTCTACCAGGGGACCAGAGGAATGTAGTGGCCTGTGCATATCTGAGCTAATATTGTTTGGAACAGTCGACATTTTAAATGTGATTAAACAATTAGCACATGTTGATGCGAACACTCTAGTGTGCTGGGAGTGCAGATATAGTTTTAATTGACTGGTTTTGTGGTGCAAGACATGAGATTAAGTATGGAACATTAGAAAGTAGTGTTGTGAAACAGTTTTTAACTTGATAACTAGTATGCTGAAGACTTTTATGAAAATAGTGTGGTGACAATAAACGTGATTGTAACATAGGCTGCAAGCCAGTTTTGGGTCTCAGCCAGTGACTAAGTTACAGACTGTCCAAATATCATGGACGCTGAATGCTTAAAGGATGTGTCAATTTTTCCATAGCTTGTACAAACTGTATGATACTATACTGTAAATCAAAAGATCTAATTTATAGCGATCTATTTGTACTATTCAATAGAGAAGACTGAGAATATTATTTTTTAATAATTTCCTATAACAAAAGCTATAGACATGTTGTGAATGTTTAGTTTAGTAAAGTTTTTCTGAAGAATGATTTTTAAGTTAATTTGTATGTTGAGTTTTTGTATACGAACTGTAAATATTATATTCCCTGCATTTATGCAGTAAATGTTACTTTAGCAATACATTTAATTTTCTATACTTAAAATAATGCTTTACGTTTTAGTGTAACACTGAAAAAGTAAGCATTATTTGAAGTTATGAAAAGTATTGTTTAAATAGCATAATAATAGGCTTATTAAATTATCATCACAATTTATAGAGTAACTTCACAAATTGTCACATTTTATATCAAATATGTGCTGATGTCTACAAAAATATAGCATAAGGAAGGCATGACAAATGATGGGTGGCGAAATACATTAGGAGAATTTCAAAGCTATATAGGGCCATGCCTCAAAATTTTCTGTAAGAAAATAGCAATATCTAGCCAGCCAGGAACAAAACTAGAAATGCCTTGTTGAATGCACAAATTTTAATCAATTATTTTTAAGAAGCTTAAAGACGAAAGGGCTTTGGATGTGTCTTCACCAAATACAGCCATACATTTTGTTTGTAATCATAGTTCACCTGAGGGGCGCGTGGCAACTGCTTCACAAGATGATTAATTAATTATAGCAGACAGTCGAGAAGCTCATGTGCAGACATTGTTAACAGGCTGATATTTATGTATTTTTAAGTATTAATATGTCGTATATGCAATAATATTAATATAAGGTAGGCAGTATGTAGGGTATTGTAACTCAGGTTCGGCTGTATTTGGTTATGTTATTTGGGACCCTTTTGTCATTAATTTGTTGCCCAATAACTATTATAATGTTTGTGGGCAGAATGCTGTTCCTGGCTTTACCAGTGAATACTGGCGTAGCTTAATTCCATATAATCTAATATAACGACGTTTCCATTAGGAAATGTTATTTAATACTGTTCCTATACTATACACGGGGCTCATGATGTGAAAATCAGTTTTCTATTTTATTTAAAGTCTAATTGCGCGTTTTACATATTATATCTAATGATTTTTCCATTAATTTATTTGTACAAACGTTGCAGTTGATTTAACACAAGATTTTCCGTATTTTAGCGGGACCCCCTATTTCGTGATTTGTTGGGATTTCATTTTAAATAGCTTTTATTTAGCCATCTTCATAGCTTTATAATTTAATAAGGCTAAAATGGGTGATTCTTCGTGGCCACGCCACAGTGGAAAATTAAAGAAACACGTTTCTAGATAAATTGTACCCTTTATGTACTTTAGGGTACATGTAGTGAAAAAAATTGTACCTCGACGAATAATTAAATTTAATGAAGTTTTGTGTGCGCGGCTGGGAATTATACTTCCTGGCCGAGCCACCAACACACGGCTATAATTTCTAAAGTAATTCAATTTTCGAATCTCTTTATAGCATATGGAGAAGAATAATTTTGGTACAATTCTCTAGTGTATACTATGTCAAGGTACTCCTAATGGTTTACAAAAACCATGGTGACGCGGCCAGGATGTACTTCTCAGACACCACCAAAACTTCATTATATTTCATTATTCGTCTAGGTACAATTTTTTATACTATATGTGCCCTAAAGTACATAAAGGGTACAATTTATCTAGTGTTTCTTTCATTTTCCACTGTGACGCGGCCAGGAAGTAAGTATCACACATTAACATTAGGATTGCAGTAATTGTGCTACTATTATTAAATTTTCTGACGCCACTTTTATAGTGGGACGTAATGCTCATCATGGTAATAAATTTGATTGATTATAAAATGTAGCTTATTTCTTCGACATTAGGCTGAAATTAATTTGCATACAATTATGTAAAAAGTGTTGAAACAACTTTCCAGTTTTACAACATTTACTAATCAAATATGTTTTATTTATTGCACAATGCAGAAGTTATTGTAATCCCACACGTCACGATTGCAGTTACAATGTATTTTAACTTTCGCAATATCTCTATTATAGTACCTATTATTTCGGTGCGAATGGATGGTAATAGATTGGTTTCCATGAGACTTGATATTGTAATATTGTTCATGCATTTATACTTTGAATCCAGAAGTCCCGTTTTTGCTTTTAATTCGAATTCTAATAAATAGTGATTAATTTATGCTTCCAATTTAAAATATTTACTAATTATGCCAATTTGTTGAGCTTATTCCGTAATAAGCAAAAAGCGTGTTTTAGACCAATTTTCCATTTTACTTTTTTGCATTTCATAAGACAAGTTACTATAAATATTGTTACGAGTTTGGGGTTCGTGACAATAAAAACTGCCGATTTAATAACCAAAAAATGACACTTATCAACAACACTAATAAAAAACTCAAACACTAATTAATTATAAAACACAATTGCACTACTGATCGCTCTAAGTCGCACTTGAAGATGGCTTTCGATGTATTCACTTGTATCGCTTTATCCAATCTAACCCGGTCGTGGCTCATATAGCCTTGTACAATATGTAACAAAAACCCTGTTGTTCCTTCTACCTACGTTTTAAGAATCGGTATACAGACGCAAGAAAGCAAGTCATTTATAAAAACTGTTCAACAAAAATAATTATAATAAATATTTAATTATTAATATTTGTAATGTTTAACTGATTTCTTACCTCTGCATGAAGCGATGACGCAATACCAGAAAGAGATCGTTCGCGCCACTCTTTGATAGGTGGCGCCGCGCCGCCGCGCCGGTGCACCCCCGGCGCTGAACTACCTATTTTGTACACAATTTCGTGATCTTGTCAGCTGTTGTTAGTCACTTTAACTAACGAATGAATCTTTGACAACGTTGGCGATTTTTATGCACAATTGATAATTTTCACTACATTAAAAAAAAAAAACAAAGTTGCCGCGTTTGTCACATAAAACCTGACTTGCTCCTCGATGTCACTGTTCCTCGGTCTGCCTGCGTCAGCTAGACGTTGGTCTCGTCCGTGCACACTGCCGGTATTGTACAGATGCCAGCACATCAAGCTACCCGAAACTGTCAAATTTTCCCAATCAACCTTGAACCTTATGCTGTAGGGATAAAGTTGAAAATCTATTAAAGAAATTTGACAGATTGTAGTAGCTTGATGTGCTGGCGCCTGTACGTATGTATCGTATGTGCAAACGTTGGAATGCCATCGCCGATGGTGATGGTAGACTCGCAAAACGTTCTTGGTAGAGTCTGCGTGCTACTGCATAATTGCAGTCACATTTTTCAAGACAGCAACTTAGGTATTAAAATATTCTAAGTTAGAAAAGGACATGGCCAACGTTTATGTAAACAAAACGCAAGTCACTCACTACGCGGGTCAACAATAGTCGACAAACTTCAACAGTCAACAAACTTCACGTCAGCCATCACGGTTTTCTTCACGTCAGCCATCACGGTTTCCTTCACGTCAGCCATCACGTTGTCAACCCGATTATTCACTTGGTCGATTCGGGTTTCAGCTTCCTACAGGCGGTTGTCATGTTGAGCAACCTTATGCTTCATCTCCTTCACTGTCTTTCTAGAAGGTAGCGTGAAGGTCCTTCATAAGGAGCATTTGCTGTCCCTGGCGGCGCGCCTGCTCCTCCTTATCACGTTTGAACTGTTCTTCCAAACGACGGGCCTGTTCCTCCCTGTCACGCAGCAGCTGTTCCAACCGACGGGCATGTTCGTCCTTGTCCCGCTGGAACTGTTCTTTCAACCGACGAGCCTATTGCTCCTGTCGGCGGGCCTGTTCCTCATTATCACGCTGGAGCTGTTTTCCAGCCGACGAGCCTGTTCCTCCTGACGGCGGGACTGTTCCTGCAGCATCATCATCAGGGTAGCAAAGTCTGGTGCTGCTGATGCTGGAGCTGCTGCGGACAGGCCGGCCTCCGTGGTCAGTAGCTGGCCCTCCGACCTCTTTGGCGTAGCTTCACCAAAACGTCTCTGGTCCGTCTCCTGTTGGCGCTGACTCCTGGTACGGATACCCTCCGTGTCATCTTTAGGTAAAATCGTCATGATTTTAATTCTCGCTTCTGACACCAATAATTACGAGCTCGGGTTTCGTGACAATAAAAACTGCCATTTAATAACCAAAAAATGACACTTTAATCAACAACACTAATAACAACAACTCAAACACACTAATTATAAAACACAATTGCACTACTGATCGCTCCAAGTTGCACTTGAAGATCGCTTTCGATGTATTCGCTTGTATCGCTTTATCCAATCTGACCCGGTCGTGGCTCATATCGGCCTTATATAGTGCCTCAGATAGTTTTAGAACCTTCTACTGTAGAAACATCTAGAATCGAGTACATACCGGCCCCGACTGACCAGATGTCGATAGTTCCAGAAAGTTCTAGCATCGAAATTTCTAGAAGGATTTGACTCTACTGGTTCTGCTACTCGATACTACATGGCGCTAGTGGTAACTAATGTCACCATGTACCAGGCATTAATAATTGTGGCGCGCAACAATATCAATGTACAAACGCCAGCATATACAATCTACTACAATCTGTCAAATTTCTTTAATCGATTTTCAACTTTATCGTCAAAGCATAAGGTTCAAAGTTGATTGGGAAAATTTGACAGTTTCGGGTAGCTTGATGTGCTGGCGTCTGTACATGACAATATCGGGAACTCGAGTTTTCAATACAACCATTATGTTGACATGTAATGCTAATGTTATATTTTTATATAAAAAATATCAAGTTTCATGCAAACAGAGTAGATAATACTTTTAGGCCTTGGTAGTTGTGAAGGGATGCTAGTGTAGGTAGTAACCTTTTTAAATACCTAGTATAATGTAAACGCAGAGCTGTGTAAATTTTATGCTAAATTATTTATGAATAGC
The DNA here is from genome assembly GCA_963855955.1 of Luperina nickerlii. Classification (NCBI taxonomy): domain Eukaryota; kingdom Metazoa; phylum Arthropoda; class Insecta; order Lepidoptera; family Noctuidae; genus Luperina; species Luperina nickerlii. The sequence continues at coordinate 19,820,474 of OY979677.1, read as the reverse complement.
TGTAAGTAAGGCGTGGTCTATTTGATATATCAGTTGTAAGCGGACCACGGTAGCTCGTCTCTGTACAAGCGTTTGTGGTGATCCTGTAATAAACAAAATAAAAGATACTTTATAATAATTTTCTGTTTTTTATTAAGAACACGTCCTACATTAAAAACTCTTCAGTGGCTACCAGTAAACCCTCGAGTTTGGGGCTCATATGATTTGCTTTGACGAGTCCAATAGATTGCATTTGGTGTAGAGGGTCTGATGATGGAGCCAGGAGGCGGATAGTGGAACTATTCAGTGACTACTAGTAAGTCCCTCGAGTTTGGGCTCATATGATTCACTTGATGTCGAGGTTCTGATGATGGAGCCAGCATGTGAATAGTGGAACCCTTCGGTGACTACTACCATCGAGTTTGGGGTCATATTTCGTTTCGACGAGTCCAATATATTGCACATGGTGTCGAGGGTCTGATGATGGAGCCAGGAGGTGGATAGTGGAACTCTTTAGGTTCTACTTGTAATCTCCTTGAGTTTGCTAGTAGCCCCTAATCGTCAGAACTTCGTTGACTATATACTTATTAAACATAAGTTTTTTTAAACAACATATTTTTAATTTCAGTAAAATTTAAAATGTATTAAATGTATAAAAGCATGTTGCTTCGTTTTTTTTAAACTAGGTACAGTTTAAAAAAACTAAGAAACACGCTTTTAAAATGCACTAAAAATTATATAAAAAAAACAGCATGTGTTTAATTCACACGTGGTAGAAGTGAAACCTTCAAATCACTATACAATCCATCCATCCATTCATCCATCCATCCATACATCCATCCATCCAAACACTCAAAACACTCAAAAACACTCAATAACACTCGATAACACTCAAAAACACAAAAAAAAAAACACTCAATACCAAGCAAAAACACTGAATAACACTCAATAACACTCAAAAACACTAAAAACACTCAATAACACTCATAAACACTCAATAACACTCATAAACACAAAAACACTCAATAACACTCAAAAACACTCATAAACACAAAAACACTCAATAACACTCAAAAACACTCGATAACACTCAAAAACACTGTATAATGCTTTCTGTCTCATTTTCTCCTACGTTAAATCTTATATTATGTCTCTTTTTACTGTCGCTTTTACGTTTCATAAAATTTCAAGTCACAACGATGCTAAAGAAGTTTTCACTTCAAAAAGCGTAGAGCTACATAGGTAGAACTCGTTTCATCCAGTTCAAAATAATTTTCTTTTGCATTACGAAAATATACAATCAGCAAAATTGACTTGCACTTGCTAGGCGATTTAGTATGTCTTTTTAGTAAAAATTCTACCGAGACTAGCGAACGGTTGAGGTTTGAGGTCATGTTTGAAAACTTAAAAAAAAAAATTCAATCCGTACCTACTAATATTATAAATGCGAAAGTGTGTCTGTCTAGTTGATAGTTTGAGTCCCGGGATAGGAGTCGAAAGGACATAGGATAGTTGTAATCCCGATGTTCCCACGGGATCGACACTTATGCGGGTGAAACCGCGGGGCGCTGCTAGTGGAAATATAAAACACTAGCAGCGCGGCGCGGCGCTGCCTGCGCCCCAGTTTATGGATAGGAGAGGAGAGAAACTGGCAACACAGCCCAAGCCCACTGCAGGCCACAGACACAGCGTTATTTTCACCATGACATCCCTGTTTTCTATTGTTTTTATGATTATATTTGCTGAAGATTTCGTCTAAAATGATAAAACTGCCAGTTAAAATACATAGGTAGCTTCATGATAATTATGCATGTATAATTAATTTTTATCTATGTCTAACAAAACAGCAGTAAATATTTTGAAAACTAAACTAAGAAATAAAATGTCCACGACAACAATCAAGGGTACGTTACATAGTAAAACAGAAAATAAAGGAATACATGATGAAGTTTGTAAAAGTATGTATGATTTTAATAAAAAAACGAGGCAGAAAATATCGAAGACAGAGAAATTGAAAAAGATAAATAATTTATTTCTAAGAATTTGTCAATTATTCATATTTTTAATATAATAATGATTATGTATGTCAATATGTACAGTCGGCCAAGAAAGTGGTGTACCACCCTAAGGTTGAATATCGCTTGCAGATTCATAGGTGATAAAGATTAGTTTCGCTTGCAGATCGATCTGACAACTTCTATTGCTGTCTTTATCTGATTATTGATAACGACTATTACTGTTTGTAACGTGACAGCTGTTCTTAGTTTGAACTTGATGGAACCAATGACGTCGTAAAATCAACGGCGGGGGTCTGTAGATTTTGATGACAAAATTGTATCTACAAATTCAGAATTGTAATCAACAAGTTACATAAAATTGTAAAGGCTCAAGGCGAATCCACAAACCTACAATTTCTGTAAACTTGTAATTACAATATCAATAAAAAACAAGCTAAAAATAGATTTATCCTTTTATTAAATTTCTACAATTTTAAAATACTTATAACAAACAAAAACATAGCATATATAGTAATATTTAGAAGATATTGAAAATTTTTAAAAATTAGAAACGGGTGTAACCGCCGTTGGCCTCTATAACCTCTAAAAGACGAGACCTCATTGAACCAACAAGCCGTGAGCAAATATCGGTTCCCCGCATTTCCTCCCAAATATAATTACAGTGACTAATAAGAGCTTGTTTGGTTCTTTCATTTTGATGCGACCATCGTTGGACCATAAGGCCCCAAAGATTTTCTATCGGGTTGAGGTCCGGCGATCTTGAAGGCCACTGAATTACCCTTACGTCAGTGTGTGAACGAAACCAGGCTCTTACGATCCTCGCATTATGAATTGAACAATTATCTTGAACAAAATCAAATTGTGGCACTTCGTTCTCCGGGTAAACATTACGGACTGTCGGTAGCATTGCATTCTGAAGCACGTCGATATAATTTACAGCCGTCGCTCGAGGAGGTAGAGAACACAATTCTCCTACACCATCCGCATTCATCCAGCCCCAAATATTTACGGAAATTCGACCTGATTCTCTATTTGGGATTACATGATCATCTTTATACCGTGTTGAATTATATCGCCAAAGGTGAAGACGTCCATGCTGACTGGATTTAAACGTTTTTTCATCACAAAACACTGTATTAGACCAATCAAAGTCTAAGTGCTCTCTGGCGAAGTTCAGACGAGCAAGTCTGTGAGCATCCGTCAAATATATTTTCTTGGCGTAATGCCTGTGGTGCAACCCCATGTAATGTAGATGATTCCTTATTGTTTGAGCACTCACATCGAACATCTCCGCAAAATGTTTTGTGGGCTTAAAACCATTGATTTCATATTCCCGTCTCATGAATTCTCTATCGTTATTGGAGAGTGCAGGCCGGCGACCACTTCTTCTGTGATCCAACAAACTTGAGGGAAGTTTGTTGGATCACAGAAGAAGTGGTCGCCCTCTCCTTCACGACGAATCCAAAAGCGGACAGAACGCCTCGATATATTCAAATTCCGGGATATCGCACTGATACTGCTTCCCTCATTAAATTGGGCAATTATTTGTGCTCTTTCGGCAATGGTCAAGTTGGCAGGCATTGAGATGATTTTATATGCAGTTGATTGAAAAATAACACGGAAAATATATTGATTCTTCTTCTTCTCTTCGTTTAATGGCTTTTGCGGAAATATATTGATTTTTTGCATATATTTGACAAAATGTCAATTGTCAGTTTTCTTTTTCAAATGGAATTCGGTTGTCTATTTAAATAGTTTTTATTACTTTTGTTTGGAAACATTTCAATGGGGAAGGCAACTCAAAGCTAATCGTAGATGGCGCTGCGATATTATGTCCCATATGTCAGATTACTGTATAACTTGTACGGACGCCAGCACATCAACCTACCACAATCTGTCAGATTTCTTTAATAGATTTTCAACTTTATCGCTAAAGCTTAAGTTTCAAAGTTGATTGGGAAAATCTGACAGTTAGGTGTAGCTTGATGTGCTGGCGTCTGTACAAAACAAACACGTATTTTGTTTTATTTTGTTTTGTTATGTGACATATGACGTATGAATACTAAATACATAGGTTTACGTCATGATAATGTTGTCTCTTTCAGTAATATCTTTTTATAACGAACCTTGTTGTAATTTTCGATGACCGGGAAACTAAATCAAAACTGGTACACCACTTTCTTGGCTGACCGTACTTGCGTTTTCAATTCTAATAATTAAGGGTTTCATTTTCAACTCTAATAAAGTAATAGACCTAAGGCTGGTTTTTCAAAGCCAGTGAGATAATTTTATCTGAGGAATAATTTTGAATTTTTGACAGTTCGTCCGTACAGAATCTGTCAGACGTCAATTTTATTCCACGAATAAAATTATCTGTCGATAATCTCATATTAACTGCCATTATTTTTATTTAATTATGTACCTATTTTATTACAAATTGTCGATTTTCCAATCTGTCGATTGGAAAATCAGCTCATAGTGTTTTAAAGTTACCATTTTACTGTTTTCTGCTGTTTTATGCTTTGGTTACGTTGGCAGCACTGCACAGACATGAAAAAAAATACAAGAAAAGAAACATCAAAATCAAACAAGAAACGTCAAAGCAAAATGGAGGAAAAGCTGACAATACGGGAAATTGTCTTTAAAAGTGAAAATTAAAATAAAACCCTTGATAAAATTGTGCAATTTCTGACTAGTTAAAACTTTTGTAGGAGTTGCAATGATGGAGGCTTTGGCTGGACTATATTTTGGTCATTTCTCATTCTATTTGATCTAGTTCATAAGATTCTATTTCTCATTTTGTCCGATGTATTTTTGTTATTTTAGAAATTTGAGACTATTCGTTTGTCATTCCATTGTAATTCACTTTGTTTACTTTTATTGTTATTGTCGTACATAGTTTGTTGTTAGTCGTAAGGGTTAGGTCTGTCAGGCTGTCGTTATGAACATACAAGTATGCAGAGACCCGTCAGACGCTGCGGCGCTTTATTTGCCGCAGCGTTTGTATCTTAAATCCTTTGCAAAGATTAACATTTCTGTCCAGCTCCCCTCCCACAAGGTTCAAGTTCATGGCAAGTCGATTTCAAACTGGGAACTCATGGAGAAGATGCGAAAGATGATCCTACCTGATATTTTCTCTGTGTTAAAAGTGTCGAAGCATAGTTCGGAAGTGATTAGATTTGATGCGGAACTGGAGAGTCGCGACAACCTCGACAGAGTGCTGGCGCGGCTCGACGACCGTGTCGTGCAGCTGAAGGACTACCCAGACCAGTTGAAGGTCAGGGTCTGTGAAGCTAAGTCTGATTTCCCCAATCGTCATGATTGGGACTCGTTTTTCCGAGACGCTTCTGAGATGGATGAGATGAAGCCTGGAGAGCGTCCGGACACCATCCACATATCCAATTTGCCCATCAGATGGTTTATACACGCTAGAGATGAAGATGAGGATGCAATTCCTTCAGAAAGCTTAGTAAAGAAGGTTTTTGAGAAGTTTGGTTCAGTCCGCCAAGTGGACATTCCAGCCTCTGATCCATACAGGATGCAGATGAAAACAGCAATGAGAGGTATAACAATCCCTCCACAGAATGCTGCACTGTACTTTGAGACATATGTACAGTTCAGTGAGTATGTTGGTTTTGTACGCTGCATGGATGCTCTAAGAGGTTGTAAACTTCTGCGGAAGCGTGATGATATTGCTGAGTGGTGTGGCATAAAAGTTGAATTTGATAAAACTAAGCACATGACTGATGCTGCTGTGAAGAGGAGGGCTATTGTTCGGGAAAGGCTGGCATCACGTCAACAAGCAAAAGATAATGAAGACAAAGCAGAGAAAGAAAAAATAGCCAAGAAAGAGGCTAAAGAGAGGTAATAGCTACCCCCCTATGTAATACAAATCTAATCAAGAAACAGTTTTGTAACTACCATGTATTGCTCATAAGGCTACAACATAAATAACTAAAACATTTACAAAAATCCTTTTCAGACAAAAATATGAGCGCACTGAAAGAGAAAAGCTCGAAAAAATGAGGGAAAGAGAAGAGAAACGTAAAAAGAAACAGCTAGCTAAACTGATGCAGAGTGACAACCTAGACTTGAACAGTAAGGTGGCAGAAGAGCAGAAGAAACTTATGAAAGCACAGAAGAAGATGCAGGCTATAAGACTGATTGAGGAGCTCTTCAAGAGGATAGAGGTTGGTGTACTTTTTCTCAAGCAAGGCAATACATCATCTGTTCCTAAAGTTAATTAGTAAATGGTACACTACAGACTACCTACAGTATTGTCTCCTGAAATCCCACTGGTAGTTCCAGAGATTAGCATGTTCAAACATACAAACTCTTTAGCTTTATTATTAGTATAGATAAAAGATCCAATTCTATTGTTATTTTTTGAGACAAATAATGAAACTTTTCTTTCATAAAGGGAAGGTTGTTGTGTTTTGCAACTTTGTTTTTATTGCTCTTGAAATCCACAGCCTACATGTTTGGCTAAAGCTTCTAACATCAAGGAAAAATCTATACAAATAAATAAAATTGGAGTGTCTGTTTGTAATATTAAAATAATTGCTTTTTACTAAATGCATATGGATGTATACAATGTATATATACCAAAATAACATTTATAAAATTGTTTTTAATAAAATTTTTGTCAGTCTGTCTATCTGTTCCGGCTAATTTCTGAAACGGCGGGACCAATTTTGATGGGACTTTCACTGGCAGATAGCTGATGTAATAAGGAATAACTAAGGCTACTTTTAATTTAGATAAAAAATAGGGTCCCATGAAAAAAAATTAAAACCAATGAAATGACATGAAATATTGAGTAATATCCAATTCAAATAGGGAAGTTGTATTATACTCTGTTTATTTAGGTACTTAACCAAATGCAAATTTATTATCTGAAACCAAACATTATTTTGTAACAACTTACCAGTATACTTACATTCTATGCTAATAAATATTTTCTTTCTGTATTCTATACTTTTGCATTGCAATTTTAATTTTTTACGTCCTGTTCGCAGTTACGTCCAGAGCTACAATGTAACGGCAACCGAGGGGATCAGTACTACCTGCCAGGCGAGAGAACCGCGCGAGCTCGCATCATAGACAAGTTCAAACAGCAACAACAAGAGCTGCTGGACGAACAGAGGAACAACTATAACAATGCTCTGAATGGTACGTTGTCATATTTGAACAGTCACTGAGTTTTATAATGCTCTACTAGACACGGGCTTCTTTAAGCTATGTATGTCATCTATCCTTTCTTTGAAAGCTAGTAGCAAACAAAACATAATAGGGGTCTATCTGCAAAAATCAGTCATGGAAGGTCTGAAGCCGAATAGCTATTCACCACCATTGGATACGCTTCCGTGCTGCTATTCCTCCGACAACTATCTGCTGTCGGTAACAAGGCAATTCGCTATGCTGGAAGGTTTTGTACCAGAACTTTCGTGGCTATAGCAATCAATCTGAACTCAGTCAATATACTTATCAACTTGAATCAAAGCTTTGTAGGTAAAGGACTGCAGTAAGTCGTTCAGAGAGAACAAAAATCATCAATTTCTCATTAAATAATTTTCCTTCAGGTCGCATTGTAATTCGCTCTGCGCTTGAAACAAAGAAGCCCAAACGTGACTCGTCCATGAGCTCCATATCATCAGACGGACGCGGGCGAGACGGCCGTGACGTTCGCAACAGTAGGGACAGTCACAAGAATATCAAGACTGAGAGGTTAACCACGCCTGAGCGAGAGATGGAGTATAATAAGACCACAGGTTTGTTGAGGTTTTTTAATACTTATGGTGACACTATCATAATCACCATTGTCATATACCACCATTATTTGTTATTTTTGCTCAGCGATGGCCGTTTTGCGTGGATGTAACGCATATTATCCCCCAACTTGTTAAATTTTTTTTGCGTTTGTTGTCTTTCTCTGCGTCAGGTTTACCGCAATCAATCCTATTTTCTTTCTTTCTTCTTTATTTATCATAGTCCCGGCTCTCATTTGTGAATCTTTGACAGTCTTTACGGGTAGTCAAAAGACCGAAAGTCTGACAACCAGCCTTACCAAGGGACATCGTATTAATCAGTAACTGGGTTGTGGAGGTCCGATAGGTAGTCGCTCCATTTAAAATACTGGTATTCAGCTGCATCTGGTTAGACTGGAAGCCGACCCCAACTTAGTTGGGAAAAGGCTGGGCAGATGATTTAAAAAACCACATCCAAATAACGTTGCGAAGTTTAGAAGAATAACGTGATCATACAGATAGTCCTGAAAAATGACATTAATTGTTTTATGTTTGTTTTTTCAGCGGGCATGTACAGCATGCCCTACGGTTTCGGCTACCCGTTCTGCCCGCCCGGCTACGCCTACCCGCCGCAAAGTATGAGTATCTTATACATCTTTTATCTTTCCTTTCTTATTATATTTTATTCGTATGCAATAAGGGTGATATCGCACTGACGTTTGACCAGCGTTACGACAAGGTAATGCTTGTCTTCAATATTTACAACCCTAAAACCATCGGCTGGAACAATTAGAATCATATTCTGTATTTAGTAGCCACATATCTAGGGTTTTCATTTGTTAACATTTATGTTTAACTAGCAACGCCCCGCGGTTTTACCCGCATAAGTTTCGATCCCGTAGGAATATCGGGATAAAAACTATCCTATGTCCTTTCCCGGGACTGAAACTATCTCTATACCAAATTTCATCTAAATCGGTTCAGCGGTTTAAGCGTGAAGAGGTAATAGAGAAACACACTTTCGCATTTATAATATTAGTATGGTTGTCAGTACAATATCACCGCTAAAATAAAAAGAAATACAGCACCCTACAAAAAGAAATGAAATCCCACCAAAAACATTTCATAAATAAAGTAGGTTGCCAAGACTTACATAACACTTTCACTGTTAAAAAGTTATCAAATCTAATTTAGTTCCAGCAAAGACTAATTCAACCAAACCTATATCTTGTTCAAAATGTATGGCATATGTTTAAATACTGAATAAGATTTTATTGATATTTTTTGTAGGACTTTTCTACCAAGGTTCTAATACATACATCCAAAGTTGTATTTGTTTTAGGCAACCTTATTAAAAATAACTTTTTTCCGTCACTGAACGCTGGTCAAACGCTAGTAGACCCTTAATGGTTGGTATTTCCAAGATCTACAGAAATAGTCTATGGTTCTCTCACTCCCGCGTTTATTAAAGGCTATTTTGAAGGCCCGTACTAATAAACCCCTGATATCATCAATATTAAAGCGAAGGCATTATAATCATCATCTTGCCATTTGAATCATTTCCATGTTATGTTTTTAATAAAAATACATAGGTACAGTTATCCGCAACTTCAGTAACACTAGCATTACGAAAATCACCCTTACTAATACGACATAAAGGCGATGGCAATGTCAAATTGTTACCACTGATGTTCGGTTTACTGTATATGCGGTTTATTACCACGGGCCTTTGCGTTTCGATTAAATGGAAATGAAGAGTGAGAGAGCCATTGGCACAAACTTGATGTCTTAAGTTAAAGCCTGATTCAAATTGTATGGCGGCTCGGCACTTGGCGAGTCGCTGCAGAACACGCTCAGCGGGGGAGGGGAGCGGTATGACGCAGCGAGTAGCGTACTTCAGAGCTGGCATAAAGTTTGAATCGGGCTGTAAGTGCCAAGAAACTTTCTGTCAGTTATTTCAATTTGTTCCATTTATCTATTTTCTTAAACATTTATTTAGTGGCAATGCTTTTTCTTCTTATAGAATGTGTATGTATGTTTTTTGTTGGTACCAATCCTTTCTGTCTACCTCAATATATCAATTCAATCATGCTCTGAGGGCGAGATTCACAGACCGAACTTAGAACGGACGAAAAATAAGAAAATTCGTTACTTAGATATTACTTTGCTAAGTAAGCTTTTCATACAAGTATGAAGTATGGTTATTATTTTATTAAGTGCCAAACTCGTTACTGAATTCTGGGCCGGCTTCCATTTAGATTGTCATCGTCACGCTAAGAACCCGGTTTGTTTGTATTCGTATAAAACGCTTAATGCGCTACCTCGAAAATAAACTGTAGCGACTGATCTACTAAGCGAGCGAAAGTGATGCAATTACCTTTGAAACGCAGAAGAGAGATGGCTACAATGTGCGTGCGCTCGGAATAAAACGACGTATGTGCCAAAACGAATTAACTCCTTTTTTAACAAAATAAATTAATTAAATTTAAAACTGCTTTCAGTAAACTTTGATATGATAATTCTCTATGTTTTAAAGTAAATTCAATCGAATAACTCTTAAGCGTTACGGCGTGATGTCGAAAAAAGTAAAAAAAAAATGATATAACTTTGCAATTTTTTTGTATCGAGAAAAAATCGTTGAATCGTGTACCTATTCATTTTACATGATACTAGACTAAAGAGTCAAAAAACATATACCAAAATATTAAATCCCTATTCCACATACTTAACAAGTTACAAGAAATAGAAATGTGGGTGAAATGTGGTTTTTTGGAAATAGTAGTTTCCTACAAGAGCGGTGGCGCCACATTACGGTTAAGCTACTGTTTTCTTAAGCTGTTAAGCTAATATTTTTGTATTTTGTACTTAACAAATTAACATCTATATCTGTGAATCTCTCCCGATATAAAAGCGAGAGGCTCATACTATTGACATGTGCTAACATTCCTTGGTGACAGCGTCCATGTACTACCCGATGCGCGGCCAGTACTACGCGCCGCCCGGCGAGTACGTGCGGCGCGCGCGGGGCCGCGGGCGCGCGCGCGGCCGGGGCCCGCGGATGCCGTACTTCGACGGGCCGGACGCTAACCATCAGTATTACAGGTTAGTATATTAAAAGGAATACGTGAATCAAGTGTCTTTCCCTTAAAGTAAAGTGAATAAGAAAGACGTTATTGGACTGGATTTCTTAATTAACCGACGAAAAAACGGAGGTCGACGCGTATATTTTTTTAAATATTTACCCTAGTAGTTTAAGTTATATTTAAATTACAATATTATTGTCGGAGGGTCAAATTTCTCGCAGACGAAGTCACTGGCAGAAGCTAGTGTAAAATAAGCAGTTTTGTACCGCGTGCGCAATTTACGTTAGTTCGCGTTCGATATCCTAAAATCATCCTATCATTAGTGATCACTGTATCATTTATTTTATATCAATCCTAACCAATGTTAAATAAATACGAAAGTAAGTTTCTTACCTTTTCACGCCTAAACTACTGATCCGATCATCCTGAAATTTTGCATATACGAGTAGTTCTCACGAAAGATGTACACGTAACGAAAAAGTTGTTATGAAATATCGTAAAGAAATAGTTTACAAAGTAACGAAATAGTAAACTAAAGCCGAGTGTGCATTGAGTGCTTTAATAAAGATGCAGGGAACAAGGGAATTAATTAAAAACATGTTTTTCATTATAGGTATACTTATTATTAGCTGAAATCAAAATGAAGTATTCAAATTAAAAGATAGGAAAAAGAAAAAGTTTTAACAAAGAAAACTGAATTAAAAATAAATTGCGTCTTCTATATTCATCAGAGAAAGACTGCCCTCTTTTTCGACCAATTCTATTTTTTTAACTATATTTACTTCAGGAACACAGTCAAAATCTTTAGTTTTAGGGACCACAAATTTTACATCCACGTTTTTATCTCTACTTTTGTAAAATGAAATTGAGTACATCTTTTCACCATAATGTATCTTGGTGATTACTCCAACGTAATACTTCCATGTCTTTTTGTAGTAGCGTACTAAAGTCGTATCTCCTAGTTTAAAAATCTCATTCTTCTGATTATCTTCGGCCTCAATGTTAACGTCATTCTTAATAATCTCTTCATTTATTGAGGGTTCCACGGCAATCTCTAGTATTTCTTTAATGTGTCCGTCATACTTGTTTATGATTTGCTTTTCCTCCATCTTTGTTTTCAGGTATGTGCCTTCATTGTCCTTAACGTCTTCAGTCTCTTGCTCTTCTTTGTTTTTGGTACTATTTTCAGTTTTTTCCTCCATCGCCGTTTTCAGGTAAGTGTCTTTATTGTCATTTAAGTCTTCAGTTTCTCTTTCATTATTATTTTTGGTATTATTTTCAGTTGTTTCCTTTATCTCTGTTTTCAGGTAAATGCCTTCATTGTCCTTATTGTCTTCAGTCTCTCTGTATGATTTAGTTTTGTTATCTTTTTTAGTTATATCCTTCATCGCGGTTTTCAGGTAAACGTCTCCATAATCCTTAACATCATTAGTCTCGCTGTCACCTGTGTTTTCGATATTTGTTTCCTTCATCGCTTTTTCCAGGTAAGTGTCTTCGTCGTCCATAATGTTATCAGTCTCTCTGGCATTTGTGTTTTTATTATTTATTTCTTTTAACGGTTTTTTCAGGTAAGTTGTTTCTTTGTCGTCCGTAATGTCTTCAGTCTCTTTGTAATTTTTGCTCATGATATTTTCATTCATCAATATTTTCTGGCTTTCAATCTCCTGAACTGCAAGCTCATTGTCATTTTTGGTCACGAAATTTTCTTCTCTTTTCGACGTTTCCCTTTTGATTTTCATTTTAAGAGACTCTTCTCTATCTTTCCATTCATAAGTGCTTCCGTCAATTTCTTTGTTTTTGGTGTTATGCACTGTAGAGAGATCAAAATTTTTGTCAATTTTATGCAGCTTGAAAGGATCATATGTTTGCAGATTAACGTATTTAAGATTTTCGGGTGTGAACCGGATTGACGATAGGATAGTCACTTTTCCACTTTTGTTTTCCTTATTTGTGTTTTCATGCTCATCATCAGTGTTAACTTGTTCTTCATCTTCTTCCTCATCCTGTACATCATCCATTGTACAATCTGAGTCGGAGTAAATACTCATTGCGTCATCACTTGTTGCAGTAGATGTACTAGATAAACTCTTTGACCTTTTACGTTTCTTTGCTAGTACTTCTCTTGTTTGCATGCTTTGTCGTTTTTGAGCTTTAGGTATTTTTTTATTGCTGTCTTTTTTGTTTGATTTTGATTCTTTTACATGTGATTCGTTCTTCTTATTGTTGAGTAATGTTGAAGCTAAAGTGTTCGTTTTAATCAGCTGATGTTCTTTGGTGTAGTAACAGTCACAGTAAGTGTTTTTTTCACAGTCGAAACAGCTTAGCCATTTATATTTAATTGGTCCATCTCCGGTAGTTGCTATTTGATGTATTTTCATTGTACCTTTTATGGGCACAACATCATTTGGAATCATTTTTGTCATCTCTTCGATTTTGTTTTCAGGTATATAAAAGATTTTAATGTTGGTGTTATCTTTCAAGTAGTCATACGCTTCTTTCGCGTCTGTAATGTCATGACCGTGTGCTATTTGACTGTCTAGCTGTCGTTTTATAGCCCCACCAACGCCGTCCGCTGGTCCTTTGCCATGGGAGGCTTCGAAGAAATTCCATGTTCTAAATTGAAATTCATAGTCAGAACATCTTTTCTGGAACATGTAAAAATTGTTTTTTTGTCTGTATTGAGTAGCAGGACTGTCTGAAAAAACATGTATTTTCTTCGCTTTCAGCTCTTTGGTACAATTCTGCAAAATGGGGTCCAAGTGGGCCCAAATGGCACCGGGACCATGCTCATTTATTGGTGAAATTGTGCATATCGATAAAGGCTTTTTATTTTTTGTGTAGAGTACACTTGTGTGAAGTGTGATCTGGTTCCTGCTTGCGCCAAAATGTACTGCCTGAATTTCCTCGGCTTGTTTGCAAGCGAAATTTTCGGAGAAATCACAAACAAGACTGATTTCGTCATCTTCAAGATTCTTTATGCATTTTTTCCATGATTGGTATTGATGATTGACATTGTAGTGATGAATTTTGAATTGTCTTAAGTCTTTCAGGAATTCCTTGATTAAGTCACCTACTGTCCCTTTAACCGTTATTTTAGCATATTTTTTTGTCTTTTTTTCTTCACATTTTCCTTTGGTGACTTTAGTATATGTATGTGTTATAATTTTCCACTGCAGCCACTGAATGGGGAGGTTTGCATCTATAGTTAAGTTAAGGGTTGGAATCTTATCTTTGCAGTCCATGCACTCTGAGTAAAAACATCTGAACGATGTGGAGCAAGTAACTTCTCCTAAAATGTCGCCCAAATCTGATGATTGAAGCACATATAATTTCTTCAAAGCTGTAGTTTTGAATAGCATGTTAGTATGTTTTACACAAGCACATGTGTTTCGATCTTGGATTTTTGGATGGACAACGTAAAATGGCCGGAAACGACAAAAGGTTTGGAAAGATGCTCTCCCGCCTTCAACTTGATATTTTTTATGAAGCTTGTATAATGGTTCAGTTAAATATCTTTTCTGCATCTTGTTTTTATTTTTCGTTACACATTCCTTCTTTCCAGCGCTATGTCGACTCACATCTTCCCTTTTAAAAAAAACATTGAGTTCTTGTCCATATTTTTGTCTCAAAGTATTTCTTGTTTTAGTAAATCGAATCCTCCCTTTAAGTCCGAGAACCTTTGTGATATTAGTTTGCTGTTTGTATTTATTGACCATCTCATGCGTAGCTACATTTTTCAAGACATTTTTCTTTTCCTTGGTATCTGCTTTCTCATAATTTATTTTTATGGACTCTGTTAAAGTATTCAGCAAAAGCAATTTCTTTTTAACCTTCTCTTTTTCTTCAGCAGAGGCAGTTGGTATAGTAGCTTCCAGAAAGTTGTTGGTTTTCGTGATCGGGGTTTCATCACCAATTGCAGTGGGAATTTTAGCAGATTCACTATTATTGTTTTCTATTAATTTCTTTTTAAGGTTAATTATTTCGAGCTTATAGCGATTATTTTGCCTTCTGAGATTTGCATTTTTTCGTTTCAGATCCGTATTTTGTTCAATCAACTCTTGCAATCTGGTCTTTTTGTCAATATTTCTTTCAGTATTGTTATTAGTATGTGATGCCGATGAATTATCAGTTTTTAAATGTCCTTGAGCTCCTTTCACTTCTTTCTTCTTTTGAGCCCTATCAGTATTTTGCTTCCTCCATTTTTTAAGCTGTTCCTGTTTTTCTGCTTCAGTTAATGACATCTTTTTCTTTTTAATGTTTTCTTTAACTTTTTCTAGATGTTTTAAACGTCTTTCTTCATATTTTTCCGGATTCTCCTGTTTTAATTTATCTCGATATTTTTTCTGCCTTTCGGCAGCTGTTTTCGGTGGCATTTCTGTAAAAAAAATAATATTATCATCTGATCTTGATATTACTCCTGGGCAAATAACTTGACTCAAAATGGCGTCGTTCTGCCCAGGTTCTCTACTCGATTTGTATGGGCCGTCTAAAAAACGACTACTGCTCAGGTTCAAGTTATATGCCGCGTGGTATACATCAACATCTTAACTACTATCACAACGACCCCCAAACCACTTGAAACTTCACAGACGTGATGGGTATAGATATCTACTCAGAATAAAACAAGAATAAAAATGTATTTTGAAACCTTTTTTTTCGATCAGTTCTTACATCGCGCGGCCATGCTCGAACATAGTTAAATAAGAAATCAGGTTTATTGTTGTTTTATTATCTTTAGATATCGATACCCGTCACCTCTGTGAAGTTTTGCTAGTTGATTTAATTTAACGTTGTATATTTCCAAGTAACTAACATCGTTCGCTCTCCCATTTAACGTCCTACTACCTTTCCCCATTGTACACACAACTCTGTTCAAAAAGTTATTGTAAAAATTACGTAAAATCAAACCAATATCCTCTAAACAACTACACCCTTACTGGCGGCGGAGCACATACATCTCTCTAAAGTATAGCGGCTTAGGAATACTTAAAAGTCGAACAACCGAAGCAACACACTTATTTTTCCATAGACGATTTCTTGCCCATTTTTAGTGAGATCAAAAGCAATAACAGACTTTTATTCTACGAGTTTTATAATTTCGCAGAAAAAAAATCAACTTCCCGCGCTTTTTGGACTGATCAGCTGATTATCTTGTCGTTAAACAAAAGTCATTGCTTTTTACCTTACTAAATAAGAAGGCAAACGGATGTCAGTTCAGAAAAGTAACCCCGGTAAATAAATAAAAAACCAGTCTACACCCAGCTTTATAACATACTATTTCGTTACGTGACGAAAAACAACGAAACAGTAAAAGGAATTATAACCCATAACCTATATAGGAAGTAGATTTGTTGTCCAAAATGAATTTGAAGAATGTAATTCACTTAAACAATTATCCTAACATACATTTTTATTAACTTGATATACAATTCAGAAGTACTTACCCCGAAAAACGTAATATTTTTCTTTCGTATCGAAACAGTAAAACAGCCGGTGCACTAAGGGAATCTAGTTTTTGACAGAGAAAAAATATGGCGCTGACATTTACCATCGTCCAATAGGAACGCTTTTAGTGTTGCCAATACAAAATACTACAGATTCGTTCAGAAATTAAAGAAATTACTGAGAAATTGCGTGACTAAAGAGTACGTGACTAAAAAGTAAAAAATGCGAGACATTTTGTTTATTGCGTGAAACGTAATTATTTTAAAGAAAGCAGGATACAAGCAACGTTGAACCTTAAACCTGATAATACGAAGGTGCTAATTACAGAAAATTAGAACGTTAGACATACGTCAAGTAGTATTTTTTGAAGCGGCAAAGTCGTTGGTACCCATTGAGACAAAAAGATTTTGTATGGAAGAGTAAATCATGATAGTGACAACTTGAAGCGTTACACTATTTTATGAAGTATTTTCGGTCCTTGCGATATCTAATCCTAATCAGGAGTATATTTTCTTCATCCCTTCGCAAATATCTTACAAGAAGTGTCATCATTTTATTTTAATATTTTGACTCGAACTTTTGAGACATGTTTTTTCTACAAATGTACATCTATTTTGAGAAATACTCATACGTTGTCAGGTGTACAGAAAACAACAATAACGTTATTATGATAATAGATGGCGCCACGTGTCTTTCGAACGGGATCGACACTTATGCGGGTGAAAGAAACCGCGGGGCGCTGCTAGTAAAATTAAAATTATAAACTCATCACATTTTAACATTTATAGTTGTTCTGTACAGTTTGTCTTAAAATGCGACGAAGTATTCTGAATTAGGCTGGTTTTCCACTAATCAATAACATCGCTTCATTTTCATCGTTTGAACTAAGTTAGCGTTGATATTGGTTAGTTTTACACACATCCCTCGCTACGCATCCTCGCTCATCTCTGGTGGAAAACCAGCCTTACTGTGGTGCTTTAAAATCCGGTACCATGTTACGGAGAACGATATAACGTTTGTATTTCCAGATACTTTAAGAAGCTAACAGAGCACAATCCGCACAGCGAGTACGAAGACCGGTCGCGCGGGCGCTCGTATTCGCGCTCCCGCTCGCGTCGCCGCGAACATTCGCGCTCGCGCTCGCGACGGCGCTCGTACACGCGCTCGCGGTCTCGGAGCAGGCGGTCCAGGAGTCGAAGTCGCAGGAGTAGGAGTCGGAGGTCCAAGTCTAGAAGTAAAAGATCCAGGTAATGTATTGTTTCTGTTATACATTTGAAATTGCTTTAATAAGTAGTTTTGTTTGAGATAAACTTTTATGCAGTCCTTTACATCCTTAGCTAAAGTATTATTTGTCTGTGGTCGTACTCATTACTTATTTCAGACTGAATTAAGCTTAATTCCAGACGCCAGACGCTTTGGGGTTTATTTATAAACAATGATTAAAGTCAAGTGACGTTCAAACGTCAAAAGTGTATGGCTACACAGTCGCTAGTCACTTCTTTTTAAGCAATGTTTATGAATAAAGGGGTTTGTGTTAATGCCGATGTCGGCAAACTACAGCTCAGTCACTGAAAAAAAAAAACCTTTTCAACTTTTCCTTTGCTATTTTATATTTCACAAACGACAATATTAACTCTGGTATATTAAAATACTAGCGACCCGCCCCGGCTTCGCACGGAAACATTATTATTATTATACATATAAACCTTCCTCTTGAATCACTCTATCTATTAAAAAAAACCGCATCAAAATCCGTTGCGTAGTTTCAAAGATTTAAGCATACAAAGGGACATAGGGACATAGGGACAGAGAAAGCGACTTTGTTTTATACTATGTAGTGATCATACATCATGCACATAAAATAAAGCCTGATTTGAACGGACGGATCGTGTACAAAATCGCGCGTACACCTTACCTTTACAGTGTAAAGGTAAGGTGTACGCGCGATTCGTCGAACTGTCGTCAGCGAAAAGGTAAGGTGTAAAGTTTACACCTTACCTTTTCGCTGACGACAGTTATCCTAAGACTCTTAAGAGTCTATATTATGCTGTTTTGGTGATATTGGGCGATCTAGATATCGGTATCTGTAAGACTTGAGAGTTTGCTATTTGGACACATTAAACTTGGACTTATAATCTTTAAATTTGTAGAAGCGAAAACACGATTGGATAAAAAAATCTCGATAAAAAAAATAACGAAAAAACCTCGTTTTGCACTTATTTTAAGTTAGATCTCTGAAACCCTATGGAATTTAATGATGATTTTTAAACTAATAGATAGGTAATAATATTATCTCAAATCGTGCAGAATTATTTTTTTATTTTTCTACTCGTTCTCCTCGTAATTAGCAATTCAGATATTTGGCGCTTGCGTCATTTTATTCTAAGCGAGCATACTCTCTTTCTGTCTCTTGTTTTGCACGCGGTAGTAATAGCGCTATCCTTTTCAATTTATTCAATCAGTCTGCTACGGCATCTCTTGGAGGACGAACCTATGTTTGGCGACATTACAGAGAGAGGACTATTTTCGACATTTTTATTTTGTTTAGTGGTAGGTATTACCTACTGTAAAAAGGAGTTAAACCTGTTTGGTGTAAACATAATAAATTATTATCATTATTTATTGTAAATAAAGATGGGCAAAAAGAAAACTCACGGAAAACACGACACATGGTTGGCGCCACGGAACAGAAAAAACAGTTTTTTCTGTTCCGTGGTTGCCGCAGTGGCTGAGCGATCGACTGCTGCGCTGCGTGTCGCGGTCGCGGGATCGATTCCCGACCGGACAAATATTTGTATTGCCTACAGGTAGTTGTTCCGGGTCTGGATTAGGGCATGTAATATCGGAAGGTTTTCAATTCCGATACTGATTTCCGATATTAGATCTCAATATCGGAATTCCGATATTAATATCGGAATTTCGTTTGTTCTTTAACATTATCGTTTTATATTTATTAACAACAATTATTGGAAATATTTGTTAATCATATTTCTCATTATTACCGTACTCAGAATCAGAATGAACAAAACTTTAAGAAGTTTTGTTAATTCTGAGTTCGGTAGTTTAAATTACAATAAAAGTAACTTGTACTAATTTGAATCAACAGAAATAAACTACATACTAGGTATATGTTCTCAAGAACAACAAAGCATTTTGTCGGATAGTGAGCTTCGTATTTTATTGCAAATATACCCGGCCGACGAAAAAACACGCTCACTTTCAACACTGGTAGGCAAAATTGATGTGAGAAAAGTGTATGCCTGTGTCAAATAAACTCGTCTTTCACCTCTATTGTCGTATATTGCTTTTTCAGTCATTACAAATCCCAAAAGATCAAATTCGTCGGACGGAAGCCACTGCCTTCTTCTTCTCTTTGCATTTTTCCATTTCCTTCTCAAATTCTTGGTGCAGGGTCAGTTCACTCGTTGTAGCGAGACTAGCTGTAGCTAGTGGTTCATCATCTTCACCGAAATATAATAAAACAGCTGTCGTTGCTTCAGTCTCTCTGTGACGCTGAGACTGCTAGTAGGGTTTTATTTATATGTATTTGAGGCGTATTAACACAATTTATCCGAACCAATTTGGATTCCAAGTGGGTAAAGGTACATCAGACCTATTGTCCAAGTTTGCTGATGAAGTCAACGAGCACCTTAATCAAAAAAAGATT
Organism: Luperina nickerlii; assembly: GCA_963855955.1. Taxonomy (NCBI): domain Eukaryota; kingdom Metazoa; phylum Arthropoda; class Insecta; order Lepidoptera; family Noctuidae; genus Luperina; species Luperina nickerlii. The sequence goes on along the minus strand of OY979677.1, from coordinate 19,800,535 downwards.
ACATACGCACTTTTCATTGACTAATTAGTAAACTGGACCATAGTGGAATTCGTGGCCCTCTGCTCAACTGCTGTGGGAAGTACCTCCAAAACCGATTTGCTGTCAACATTGGTAATTCACTAAGTGAAGCCGTTCATGTTACATAGGGCACGGCTCAAGGGTCAGTTTTGGGGCCCCTCCATTTTCTATCTTATGTAAATGAGATGATAAGCTGCATCAACCACTGTACATGCTATCAGTTTGCAGACTATACATGTCTTGTAATATCTAATAAGAACCCTCAAAAAGCTTGTGATCTTTTGCAATCTGACCTAAACTCTTTGTTAAAATGGTGCCATGTGTTGTGTTGGTGCTCAATTCGAATAAAACCAAATTTATTGTTCTTGTATCGCATGCTTAGCGAGCTGGCAACAGGAATATGGTAGCGCGCTACACAAGGATCTAAAATATAGGTTTAGTATAAAACTCAAAATTTAGAAAAAATGTCCGATTTCGATATTGGATCACTCAGTATCGGAATTGTAATATCGGAACTTGCGTTCCGAGATTCCGATATTGCGATATTCCGAGATTCCGAGATTCATGCCCTAGTCTGGATGTTTGTGTATGTGAATTTAAATGTTTGTAAACGCACCCACGATACAGGAGTAATTCCTAGTGTGGGGAAACGTTTTTTAAAAAAACAAAAACAAAACAAAACGTTTGAGGGAACAACTCCGTATTCTGAACGAAAGAAAGAAAAAAGTAAGTACAGACGCCAGCATGTCAAGCTACTACAATCTGTCAAATTTCTTTAATAGATTTTCAACTTTATCACTGAAGCTTAAGGTTCAAAGTTGAATGGGAAAATTTGACAGTTTCGGGTAGCTTGGTGTGCTGGCGTCTGTACCTAACTACCGATTTATATAACGGTATCAATTCTTTTATTTCTTTAGCTACTTAGGTATTTCGAATGTCTATTGCCTAGGGAAAAAAAAGTAAGTAAAGTTTTAATTCCCGTTAATATTTTTTTTACCTGGCTCGTTGGTCTAGCGGTCGCAAGCGCTACTGCTGAGCTGTGAGGTCCTGGGTTCGATTCCCGCACCTCTGCCCACCTCATCGGGCAATACAGGCGTGATGCTTTGTATTAATGTATGTAAATTTTAAATCGCATAATGTAACATAATTGAATCTTTCCCGTACAATGAGAGGTCAGCTTATATACTGGAAATGTATAGCTTAATACGTAGCCGTGTGTACCTACCTATCTACCTATACATATAATGCGGGTAAAAATACAATAAGTATCAAAATAATATCATCCTAGTTCAATCACTGATATTTTTACTAATTAATATTACTTATTCAAACTGATGAATTTTATTTAAAGAAAAAAAAAACTTTTTTAGGGTTCCGTAGTCAAAAAGGAACCCTTATAGTTTCGCCATGTCCGTCCGCAGTTTAGCTCAGAGGCTCTTAGTACTATTAGAAAACTATAAATTTGGCATGGATATAATTATGTACAGACGCCAGCACATCAAGTTACTACAATCTGTCAAATTTCTTTAATAGATTTTCAACTTTATCACTAAAGCATAAGGTTCAAAGTTGATTGCGAAAATTTGACAGTTTCGGGTAGGTTGATGTGCTGGCGTTCGTACATTATTAATCTCGCCGACAAAGTGGTAAAATAAAATCTTGAAAAAAAAATTTTTTTACGCTATCGGTTTTTTTAGGTACACGTAAAGTGGGGAAGTTTTTGAAGTGAAAACTTCTTTAGCATCGTTGTGATTTGAAATTTTATGTGTTTTTGTGGATCGATGGATGGATGGATCGATGGATCGATGGATCGCCGGATCGCGATGGATCGATGGATTGATGGATGGATGGATGGATGGATCGATGGATCGAAGGATCGAAGCATCGATGTATCGACGGATCGAAGCATCGATGTATCGACTGATCGACGGATCGATGGACCGATGGATCGATGGATCGATGGATGGATGGATCGATGGATGGATGGATCGATGGATCGATGGATCGACGGACTGATGGATCGATGGATCGAAGGATCGACGGATCGATGGATCGACGGATCGATGGATCGACGGATCGATGGATTGACGGATCGATGGATCGATGGATCGCCGGATCGATGGATCGACGGATCGATGTATCGACGGATCGACGGTTCGACGGATCGATGGATCGATGGATCGACGGATCGATGGATCCATGGATCGACGGATGGATGGATGTATGGATGGATCGACGGATCGATGGATCGATAGATGGATGGATGGATCGATGGATCGACGGATCGATGGATCGACGGATCGGTGGATTGACGGATCGATGGATCGACGGATCGATGGATCGACGGATCGATGGATCGACGGATCGATGGATCGACGGATCGACGGTTCGACGGATCGATGGATCGATGGATCGACAGGTCGATGGATCGATGGATCCATGGATCGACGGATGGTTGGATGTATGGATGGATCGACGGATCGATGGATCGATGGATGCATGGATGGATCGACGGATCGACGGATCGATGGATCGATGGATCGACAGATCGGTGGATTGACGGATCGATGGATCGACGGATCGATGGATCGACGGATCGATGGATCGACGGATCGACGGATCGACGGTTCGACGGATCGATGGATCGACAGGTCGATGGATCGATGGATCCATGGATCGATGGATGGATGTATGGATGGATCGACGGATCGATGGATCGATGGATGGATGGATGGATCGATGGATTTAGTATGTTACAGTCGTTTGTAATTTCAGCTACGGAACCCACTATGCATGGCCCGACTTGCTTGGCCAGTATTTTTATTTATAATGAAACATTTGTTCTAGGTACATAGTTATTATGGTTATGTTATGAGTTTATTTTTGTAGGAACATTACTTTTTGTTATTACGGTAATACGATATTTGTATTAGGTAATACATACCTTCGAATGTTGCGCGTCGCGTAATTTGTTGAAACCTTGTGAAACCACTTTGACTTTAATTTTTTTATGGGATTTTTATTGTTATTGTAATGGTATTATATAATTTTGAATATTAAATTGTTTAATAAATAAATATTGATGAATATTTACATATAATATTTTATTTCATACTAACCTTTTAGGTAAGTACATAATATATAGATTGAGTACCTACGCGAGGACTGAATAACGGATCAGACTAGATAGTCTCGAGTCCACGAAAAAAAAAAAACACGAGCCTCTAAATTTCGAAACTCGCGTCTCGGGATGGAAGCCCTAGTACCTATTTACCTACTATATTGGTGGTATGTCAGTTTGTAGGTCTATGAACGGAGCTTCCAAATAATTATGTATTTACCTATACCGACAATGAGCTCGTTTGATAATCAGCTATGTTATGCTTTACCTACAAATCGCGATCGATCCGTCGTACCAAATACTTCCGTGAATTTGAACTTTATTTGAATGACATAATTTTTTACGAATACATTTTTATTGCCATACGAATCAAGTTCAAATTCACGAAACGGCATATTCACGGCCCGTCTTCGGCACAGAACGCTGTTGATCGCCTGGGCACCGCGCAGTTTAAACTCGAACTCGACTCACGCACTCGATCGCGTTGCCGCGCGCCGCCTGCGCCGGTGCACGTGGTGGCGCGCCGCGCGCTATGCCATCGCGTATTATTGTAGAGGGGGCGCGGGCGAGAGGTACGAAATCGCTCGCGTTGGGCTGCCAAGGAGCGCTCTTAAGTTGCCGTGGGGATGGCGCCTTTGCGCGACTGACGTCAGCGTAACACTATTTCCAGACTAAATGAACTCTTCACCATGAATGTTCCAGATCCTACCACTCCCGCAGTCGCTCGCGCTCGCGCTCACACCGACGCTCGCGCTCGCGCCGCTCCCGTTCCAGGTCGCACCACACGCACCGCTCAGGCCACTCGCGCCGCACACCCAGCCCGACCAAGGCCGGCCGGACCAGTGTGGATAGTATTAACAAGCTCGTGTCGCCCACTCAGGACAAGACCAGACGTTCCCGCAGTTGGTCGCAGAATAAAGAAGATACGGCCGCGACGGGTAGTCCTAAGGATAAGAATGAATGACATATTGTATTGTATTATATTTTTATGTCAACGTGATTTAAGTTTATCTTGCGTTTTATTGCAATTTCCTGTGATACTTCTTTACATGTCGATTTGACTCAAATTTTGTCTGACCAGAATTACTAGAGCTGTGGCGGCATTTACATCGCCACGTGCGAACTACACATCACACTGACGTCACGCAAAATCCTGCATCGCGCAAGCAGAGTTTACCGCGCAACTAACATAAATATACAATGGGTAACATAATTAACGCAAGACCTCATACACCCCAATGAGGGTTTTCTGAAATGACGTTTCGCCAGGTGGCAGCACTGACACGTCAGGTCCAGGCATCTGTCAAAGAGCCTATATTTTCTTTAGTCATGACTGAATGATGAACGAATGAATGAATCGAATGATGAACGTCATCATATATTTTCTATTGGAAGACCTCTTGTCAAAGTGGTGCCAACTGGTGTTGTAAATTTTCACGAAAACCCTCATTAGAGTTAAAAGCATAATACAATGACCAAAACTTTTTTTAAAAACTAACTATTATTATTTAAAGAAAATAGTGTTGATCCTAGAATTACTTTATGCATTTAAAGTTGAGTCTTATTGCCTTGAAATAAGATTTATAATTTTCTTTGGCTCAATCGGCGGTCAGTATGGCAAAATACATAATTTAAAAAAATATCTATATCAAAATTTACTGAAATCGATTCAGAAGTCAATTATGAACAAACTAAGGTCTTCCGTTTATTCTGTTACACCTTGTATAAAACGTTCCGATATCAATCGTCGGGAAGTTTCCCAGCACAACACCCGTCTGGTCGGAGCATCCTCCCATTTCTATGGAGGATGAGTGAACTTTAACACCCTGTTCCTCATACCTCTATAGAGCCACATGTTTTGCCATTACAACATTATGCTTGTATTCCTGGGTAATCTGGGTTCGCGGTTTATTTACCAAAGATCTAAAAAAATATGAATTAATGGAAAAATAACTTTTATTCCTACACAATAAAGTTCAGTTTACGCTGCACTTTTATAACTTTTTCAATAGTGCTAGTCACTCTGAAATCAACTTAATCGTCATGGAAATAAAGTTGATATTTGTTTAACTTGCTGCGACCACTAGACTAACGGAGTCTAAAGGAAGATACTAAAGGAGTGATTTCTGTGTGCTACATACCATGAGCTATCTGAATCCTCTTTATAGCTGTTGGAATAGGGGTGGTTGCACCCCCCCCCCCCCGGTGGGTTCCCGCATTGTCGACGGTCACGGCGTGCTATGTGTTCTGGTGTGCCGGTGATGGGGAGTACTCCCCAGAGGAGGGTCCGGCAACGGACAGTCGCGGCGGGTTCACGGATGAGTGCTAACGCGTGCCCGTGTTCCCGCCGTAAGCGGCAGAGGAGGACACCGTGGAGTTTTAGTGGGTTAGAGTCCCACATAACTGCACTATCTCCCCGTGGTAGTGCAGTATGCATGAGCGTTTCTCCACGATACTAAAAAAATAAAATTAAAAAAGGGTTAGGTGCACCATCCAGACGTCAGGTTGGCGGGCCGCTTTCAAAATGCTAACATGGTAAAATTCTTTAGGTAGGTACTACCAATTACTCCAATAAGGTAGGTACTTAATGTTTATGCTGTTCAACATGCAAAATCTTGACTTGTTCCCGCGGTCCAGAAATTTTATCACCGAGAATTTCCCGTAAATTCAGATTCAACTTTTCGTCCTACATTTTCTGCAATTAAAATTGTTTATGCTCTAAGTACATTTACATAACGAGTGTCCTACTGCTAATCTTAATCTTTAAGCGACTTAAAAATAATAAATATGATAATCACTCCGTTAATACGGATTGATTCTGATAATAGTTAATTACGTCATAATATTTTTTTCGCTGAGTGTATTTCAGCCTCTATCGTTTATTTTCCTATATATCGGCGTGTGGACTGAAACAAACAGTTATACCTACCTACGCTTGACAGGTTACCTACATACGGTCCGTTTACAGTTATTTTACCTTTGATTTTGCATTACTGCGCTTGCCACGGTTGGTCTGTGGATGCGTGATCATCTTTACATACCGAGACCCCTCCGTGCCTTGGAAATCTGTCGTTCAAATGAACGACAGATGTCAAGTGTTGAGCCGTTGGTCCCGGCTGTCATTCGTGGATCTTTGACAGTCGTTACGGGGTGTCAGGAGCCCGAAAGTCTAACAACCAGTCTTACCAAGGGGTATCGTATTACACAGTAACTGGGTTGTGGAGGTCAGATAGGTAGTCGCTATGTAAAATACTGGTATTCTGGACCCCAAGATAGTTGGGAAAAGGCTAGGCAGATGATGATGTCGATATCACAATGATCTTTACCGTAGTAGCAATAAGGTTGCTATTGGATTGCTGCTATTACCAACTCTTGTCGAAATCATAATGACCTTTATTGTCGTTGCAATTAGGTTGCTATTCGGTTGCTGTCACAGGTAAAATAAATGTGAAAGGGCTGTAGATTGGTGGTCGCAGTATTGATATAGTAATTGCATAACGCTGTCCACCCATCTCATTTTATTTCAAAGGAGGATTAAGGAAGACTGGAATCTAGTGCATTCCTAGTTTGCGAACTTCGCTGTGCTTACTTGTAATCAACTTGAGAAAGGTCACAACATACTAAATATATAAATCTTTACTGCACCGAACATTGTGTGCGATGATTAGGGAAGGCCTAATGTCCAGCGGTGCTATTCTGTAAATATCTCACCGTGAAAACTTTGGTGAAGTGAGTTTGGAGTGAGCTGTCAATAGGTCAATTCCTAGCAAAAACAAACACTTCATCTAAGTTTTCACGGTGAGATTTTTACAGAATCGACAGGCAGCAGTCGACTTCTTTCGGTTGATATGGTGATGATGTTGAATCCACACTGGAAGAAACGTAATCAATCACCTTTGTTGCCCTAGTTACTACCAGTTGTAATACCGTTAATTTTGATTACCCTTCCTACTACTCTAGTATTAAAATAAATAGCCGGTGTTACTACAGTAAACACTTACCTATTGTTAGCGATTTCAGAAAAAATGAGGTTATCAATTCGACACTTATGTATTAATATTATTGGAACTGCATTATATTCACAGATGACTATCTATTAGGGCTTCCAAACAAATAAACAAAATTTTAGGGTGTCAATTAAATGGTTAGCATAGTATTGTTATTTCTGTGAGCAGAAAAATATAATCGGTGAGCAGAAATAGCTAATTGGTCAGCAACTCATGGTCAGCAAACATTTCAAAATCAATCAGCAATTTATGTCATTCTGGATGGCTGTAATTATTTTTGTACAGCATAAGGTGGTCGATAATAATAACGACAAACGCACATATAAACTTTTATTAGTGGAGAACGTGCTGATATTAGAACAAAAAAGAGTGACTACGAAAAGAAAGAACTTCACTCGCTCTTGCATCCAATGTCGACGGAGCCCCGCTTCGCGGGGCTCCTATTTCTGTGAAAAGGGTTTAAAGTAACCTAACAAAACCGAACCTCGGGGTGGGAACATCATATGAACATTATACATTTTGATCAACAGCGCAAATGTTGTTATCGCAAATAAATATTCGATGAAATGAAAATTATGTTACCTTTTCACGCCTAATCCACAAAATCTTGCCGCTCAAGTAGTTGGGTCATATTCAAAAATATTGTACTTTTTAACGTCCAACATAGTTATTTTTATAACAAGGCATAATTACTTATATAAATACTCTAATAAACAGATTAAAAACTTGTTTAAATATGATACAAAACAATAAAATCCTCCCTAAATCTTAATAAATAAATAATTTCAAATAAAATCTACCAAGGGGTAGATTTTGTTTCATAGAGGCAACCTGTGTCCACATTCTGCGGTACTTTTAAAAATATTTTATTATTCAATATTATGTTACAATTCATAAGCATTTTATTTCTTAATAGAGTATGGTTCGAGCCCAATGAATTCGATAAATATATACTTATATAATTATCTACAAAACGTGTAATTTATAATTAATTAATTGATGCGTGTCCTGATTTCACTAATTTCTGTTATTCCTTTCTGTTATGTCATATTTTTATTCTCTTTATGGTAGTTATCAAAATTATTTTAGTGGCAAAATTAGTCACTTAACTGTCTTATTCATTGACTAATCAAAAACGTTCGGCCATTTTGTTGAGCATACGGTGTCGAGATTTTTGTGGTGCAGTGATTATTCGACAATTGAGAGATACATTTTACTGTGAGACGTTTAAATCATTGGTAAGTACTTTTATTACTTTGTAACACAGCTTAGAATAAATGGGTACTGATGCAATTGCTATAAAATAAAAGATTCGTCTGAGAATAAGAATTGGTACAGCGCAAGAGATTTTTTTAGTTTAGACACTAGCAATCCATTCATATATGTTATCATATCGGTTACTTTTTTCTGTGACGTAACAGATATGAACGGTTAAGGTTTGTTCACATTGTACACAAATAACAATACATTTTAATCAGACCTACCCCACTTCTTTCTTATTTTTATATTGATGATTTTGTGAAGGTGACCTTCACGAAACGACAATATGGATAGATTCAATAGAAATCTGTCCCCAGACAACATAAAACGTGAAAAATGTATTTTATCGATGTGCAATCAACGATTTTTTGGTGGCATCATGAATATAATGTAATTTAAGGTACACACTCACGTGTGTCTGCTGTACCTTTACCATGCCTATACCCTATTCAAACTAGATTAATTAATTAATTAGGCAAAATGTAAACAAACCGTACAACTTATCCTATTTTTTTTTATTTAAGCTTAAAATCATTAGACAAAACTTTAGAATAGAGTAGGTATTCTAAGCCTCCTGGCATCGTAAAATAGGTTTTTTTTAATGGTAAAAAAAATATCGTTCGTTACATTTGTCTTTGCTTTGAGGTAGTGTTGAATAGTATTTTTTGATGGTTAGGAGATTGGTCTGGGATAATTAAAAGTACTTCTAGGATGGTTAGTTGTGGTCCTCTTTTAGAATTGTTCGGGAATTACTTTGGAATATTTGGGAAAAAAATATACCCGGGGACTGGGGATGGACTTTCTGTTTTGGATCTCTGCAGTTTTATATTAAAATATACAATTTGAATTTCAATGATCTATAAATATGTAGATGTTTATTTTTTTGTTTTTAGGCAATATACCACTAACACCGGCTGAACGGCAGCGAAATTATAGAGAACGAATGAAAGCTAAAATATGAAACCTGAAATATGGATGAAAGAAAAAATAAAGAAGCTGACGATAAACGGAGAAAATACCTGAAGATTTGTTATATTTTGTATATCTTGTAATATTTGAAGTGTATTTTTTTTAACTATAGCGTGTCTAATGCCAATTTGACAGAATCGATGCGATTAATACTTAATTATTAAGTTTAAAAATTATATGTTCTGTGTTGTGATGGTTTCATACGAATGTGCCAGATACTGCACTTATGACTTCTGAAAGACGTCAAAAGTAAGCATCTATAAAATCTATTGTCAAGTGCAGTTTGGGTAATTACCTAACAGAGTTGATTACTTGAGGGGTAAAAAAGTTTGGTATACCTACACAGTTTAAAAAAGTGGATTTTGGACTACTGCTCATATATATGAGCAGTAGGAGTTTCCTTTTCCAGTGAAGTTTCCTTTTAACACCCAAATTACACTTGATAGGTGATATGACAGAGCTGCTTAGAACAACCTTTCAGAAATGGACGGTTGGAATGTACCTAATTATTATTTTGCACTTTGATTTACTTTTAACGAAACTCACTGTCTATTTATGCTGAAATGAAACAGCATAAAAAAAACTTTGGTTAAATTTGCAAACTGATTACATTAATAAAACTAATTTATCATTAATTTTGGTGTTTTATTAAAATCTTAATAATCCCGACACGTTCATGCACCCAGACCACAGATAAATAACTTATAAAGATTCATGTTTGCTTGAGTCAAGAGGTAAACAAAAATTTCAAAAATGTCCTGTTTCTTTCTTTTTATTATCTATTTATTTAATTCAAAAGTTTTCGTTTATTTTATTATTCCAAGAGAATTAGGATACACAATTTATATTTTTTTATTTATGTTTATAAATTTTAATGTTTGATTGCATTTTATCTCAAGCCATTTTGAATAGGATAAAGGATAATATTTTTCTTTTTATTATTACTTCTAAATTTTCTTTAAAAAGTATGTGATTATAAACTGGCCCTAATAATTCCTCTCTGTTACTTTTCTGTTACAACAAAATCATTTTCCTATCTGTTTCATATCCGTAACTTACATTTATTCTGAATACGACCCAGTTATTTTGCGGACTGAATGTTTATTATGCAGACTCATGTTATTGTTGGCTGCCTATGTATGATTTAATTTTTGACCATTATTGTTTTACTTGTGGTTGAACAATAAAACTCACTTGTAAAAGTAGAAATATATTCATAAACTAATCGTCACACGACTGCCTTGTCTCGGTCGGCCATGTTCGAATGCCTTTTGTATCATAGGGTTGTGCCACCACAACTAGTGTTGCCCTTTAGTTATGCACAATCCTATGACACGTTCTCTTTTACAGAATTAAGAATTGGGTACCCTTACAGAGACACCCAAATGCTTAATACTAATTATCCAGGAACTTACTAAACTAAACAATTAAAACTAAATTAAACATTTGAATTTTACATGAACATACATTCTAGATAAACATTATATAAATCAAAATCCAGATAGAATCCAATGCCAGTGCCAACCTATAACTTAATCTAGGTTATATAATCTTTTAAATAGCTAGGCTTTCTTATGTCTCGCTTTGGTCTAGTAGACAAGTTACTACAATCATCTCTTCCCAACAAATTAGTTGGTGGGGTAGATGAGATGTCTTTTTCAATATGATTAGTTTGGGAGTTTGTTTCATTTGTATGAGGATTGGTTACATTTGCATCTAAACTAGGGGGTGAATTGGGTGACAAGTTGGAGTGATCTGGCAGTGATGGTAGATCATGTATATCCGGACTGTCAGAGCTATTCACTTGAGTTTGGTTATTGTTAACAGACTCATTTGTTGACTCTTGTTCTGTATGACATGGGCGTATATGTAATAGATCCCTTCTATAAACAGAATCATTAACATTAACCAGATATGACCTGTCTGACAAAATGTCTTCAATGTACCCTGGAGACCAATATTTGTTGATGGATGGATGAAGTTGGACCACTACAGGTTGTCCAATTTCAAGTTTAATTGCTTTGGTAGATTTTCTGTCATAATAATATTTGTCCACTTCTCTTTTTTTTGTTATGTTCTGAGTTACATCAGTGATTACCTGAGGTTTCAAAAGGTTTTGTAATATGGGTAAGGACCCGCGTGTTCTTCTTGAGAAAAGTCTTTGTACTGGACTAGAATTTATTTTATTAGGAGTGTTTCTATGGTTTAATAAACTGAGCCAAAAGTCCTCCATAGAATCTACTGATTTTAATAATAACTTTTTTGCTATCTTTACAGTAGCCTCTGCCTTGCCATTGCCCTGCTGATGATTTGGTGATGATGTAACATGTGTAAAATTCCAGTTCTGAGAAAATTTTGAGAAATCATGATTTATAAAATTGGTTCCTCCATCAGTACATACCACTTCAGGGATACCATGACGGGCAAAATTCTTTTTGCAATTATCTATGACAGAGTTTGCAGATAAATCCCTTAGTTTGTCTATTTCAAAGAAGTCAGAGTAGTGATCAACTGTTATTAAATATTTGCATTGTCTACCATTTTTTGTAATAAAGAATACATCCATTGATACTCTTTGAAAAGGGTATTCCGGAATCTGATGGCTTTGCATTGAAAATTTTTGTTGATTCGGTAAATACTTTGTACACACAGAACAGGATTTGACCACATGTTTAATATCTCTTGATATTGAAGGCCAAAATACCGAGTCTCTAGCAAGTTTCAGAGTATTCTCTATACCACTATGAGCTTTGTGTAGGTTAATCAGAACTTGCTTTCTTAAGCCTTGAGGTATTATTATTGTCTGATTTTTCAGTATAAGTCCTCTATGGGTTGTTAATTCATCCTTGAAGCTATAGTATTGTTTGAGTGAATCTGGTATGTCGCTAATGTATTTAGGCCAGCCTTTATTAATATATTCTGACAGTAATGTAAATTCACTGTCTTTGCTTGTGGCTTCTGCTACCTTCATTAGACTTTTATCAGAAAGAGATATGTTGTGAAGAGGGTTTATTTGTTCAATAATTTTAAATATTTTCTTTTCAGTTGACTTTTCTATGTCATTGCAACCAACATATAATCTTGACAAAGTATCTGCCAAAACATTGTCCTTTCCTGGGATGAATTCTAATTCAATTTGATATCTCTGCAGAACTAGGAGCATGGATTGTAAGCGTTTTGGTGCACTCAATAATGGCTTTCTGAAGATGTTTAGGAGTGGCTTGTGATCTGTCCTTATAATAGTTTTAGAATTTCCAACAATGAGTTGATCAAACCTGGTACAAGCGAACACAACAGCCAGTAGTTCCTTCTCAATTTGTGCATATTTTCTCTCAGTCTGTGTCAGGGTGCGAGACGCATAGGCAACTGGTTGATTGTCTTGAAGGACTGCCACGCCTAGGGCTGCACCACTAGAATCACATTCAATTATTAAAGGTTGAGTCCTATCATAGTATTTTAAATTTTTTATGTCACTAATCAATGATTTTATTGTTTCAAATTCTTTTTTGGCTTTTTTATCCCATAACCATATGGATTTATCATGTGTTAGTTGCCGTAAATGGGTTGATGCTGTGCTAAGGTTCGGAATAAATCTACTAAGATAGGTGACCATACCAAGAAATCGCTGTAGCTCTTTTTTGTCTTTGGGTACAGGCATGGATTTAATGGCATGTACTTTTTCAGAGTCAGGTTGTAGACCTTCAGTGGTGAATATATGACCATAATAGGTTACAGATGTTTGAAGCAATTTCATTTTATCTTTATTTAACTTACAGTTGTAGTGTGAAAGTCTTTGAAGTAAACTTTCTAGTTTTCTGTTGTGGTCAGATATGGCTTCAAATTGTGAGTCTCCAATACCATAAATAAGAATGTCATCAACCAGTATTTCAACTCCAGGGAGATCATGAAGTATTTCATACATTCTCATTTGAAAGTAGTCCGAAGCAGAGGCAATACCAAAGGGAAGAACTTTCCAACGGTACTTACCAAACGGAGTCCAGAAAGTTGTGAGCTTACTGCTTTCCTCAGATAGTTGTACATGCCAGAATCCTTTTTTTACATCAAAGGTAGAGAATATCTTGGCTTTACCTAGCTCCGGTAATACTTCATCTATAGTGGTGAATTGATAGTTAGGCCTTTTGATAGCTCTATTTAGTGGTATGGGATCGAGGCAAATCCTAAAATTCTTATTTTTTTGAACAATTAATATATTGCTTACCCAATCTGTGTGATTTTCTTCCTTTTGTATTATTCCTTGTTGTTCCAGTCTATGCAGCTCTTCTTTCAGAGGCTCTCGGAGAGCTAGAGGAACCCTTCTAGCCTTTTGGACTACAGGCTTAATTTCAGTGTTGATTTCTAAATCTATTTCACCTGAAAACTTGCCAAGTCCTTGAAAAACTGAGTCGTATTTGTTGATAATATTTTGAGTGTCAGTGTCAACATTGGAGTTTACAAGTTTTTTACAAATTTTTATAAGACCCATTTGCTTTGATATTTTGAAAGATAATAGAGGTTTGTGGTTTGTTTGAACAACCTGGAAAGTCACGTTGTGCATTGAATTTTTGTGTTTCATTTTTATATCAAATTCTCCTTCTATGGCTATTTTATGGCCACCAAAGTCATACAACTTTTTGTTAGATGGCTTTAGTTTCTGATTAACATGGTTGGAGTCATACATATTTTTTAGATTTCCTAAGCCTACAAGACACTCATCAGCCCCTGTATCTATGAGACATTTGATATTTTGCCATTTTTTAAACATTTTATATTTTATAGTGCACTCAGCTCCATTTTCACTGTCGGAGTGGTCTTTTTGAGAGAGTTTGTTTATGACCAGATTGTATTCTTCATTTTCTTTAGACGAGCCATCGCTGTTGTAGTCCACTTTTGATTCAATATTCTTGATTTTGCTGTTCTGTTTTTTTTTACATGCTTTAGCATTATGATTTTTTCCTTGGCAGAATTCACATATTTTTCCATAGGCCGGACACTTTCCTTTAACAAACTCATGAGTCCCATTACAGAATTTACACTTTCTCTTCTCTGTTGATTTGTTCTCAATTTTCTTTACTGTTTCTGATGTGCTGGTTAATGTCTGCATTTGTTTGTTTGTTATTTCCGCAGCTCTACAAATATTAACAGCTTCTATGAGGGTTAGTTTTTCTTTTCTCAGAAGCTCCCTTCTGACCTTTACATCTTGAATTCCGAGTACTATTCTGTCTCGTAGCATGTCATCTCTCCATTCTTTATACTCACAATCTTCGATTAACTTCATCAGGTCAGAATAAAAAGTTTCGAATGCCTCGCCTGCAAGTTGGTTTTTTGAGTTGAAGATGTATCTGTTGTAGATTACATTTTTTTGAGGAATCATTTTAGTCGATATCATAGCTATGATTTCGTCATATTTTCCTTCTAGTTTGTTTAGGTCGAGCCCAAAGTTATTGTACTTTTTCAAAGCGTCTTCGCCAATGGCGCTTAGAAGTATACTTATTTTTCTCGACGCTTGTTCGGCTGGCCATAGGTCGATTTGTGACGCCCTGCAGTAATTATTCCATGACGCAATGAACGTTTTGAAGGACTGCTCCGGATCATTATGCACATTCATAGGAGTAGGCCATGGCACGGTTATATTGCGTGTTTGCTGTTCCTGGAGCGCTTTTATTATATCGCCCTGTTGGCGCACTATTTCGGCGAGTTTTTCCATATCCATTTTGTGGTTCTTTTTTTTTTACACCGCTGCCACCATGTTTTACTTGTGGTTGAACAATAAAACTCACTTGTAAAAGTAGAAATATATTCATAAACTAATCGTCACACGACTGCCTTGTCTCGGTCGGCCATGTTCGAATGCCTTTTGTATCATAGGGTTGTGCCACCACAACTAGTGTTGCCCTTTAGTTATGCACAATCCTATGACAATTATCAAAATTAGTTGCGGAACAAGAATTGCTGCCTGATTTTTTTTATTGCAAACAAAATCTTTGTATGCTGACCAAATTATTTAAATGCTGCTTTTGGGTGGCTCGCCAAATTTTATAATTGCTGACCCATTTAATTACATTTCAAAATTTTATAGATGTATACATACATCTATAAAATTTTGCCTACCTGGTCTGTTTCTTTTTTATTTATTTTTTTTCCTTTTTTTATTTTACATAAATTGTTTTAAGTTAGTACCTACAAGTTATAAAGAAAAAATAAATTAGTTTAGAATTTTTTTTTAAAAGTAGGTTCCTAAGTGTTTACTGTAGTACCACGGGCTTTTAATTTTTTCCTTCTAACATCTCAATACTGGAGTAGTAAGAAGTGTAATCTTTAACGGTATTACAACTGGTAGTAAGATTGGTAGTAACTAGGGCAACAAAGGATCAATCGGTATGAGTTCGCAAAAAATATATTCTAGTTGTCGCCTACCTAAGGCTTATACTGATTTCAGTACGTTATCTGCTAAAGCTAATCTTTTAAACCCACGCGTGAAAGAGGGGGGGGAGGGGAGGGGTTACATTTTTGGTCACACTGCATGGTTCTTTTTTACGTGTAGGTACCTACTTATATGGAAGTCCTTTGAGCTAATCTTACCTTTTTTTTTTTTTGTTGTCGTGGGGAAATAAACCTTCAAAAGGCACCCGACCTCCGGGGAGGGAGGTCGGGGAGTGTGGGATTTTTACCTCACTAAAACCGCCCCGGTGATCACCTTCAGCACATAGGGGTGGTCCCGGTTCCTCTTAAAAGACCAATTCCGGAACCCCCCCCGTGCAACGCCTGTAAGGCACATCCCTGGGGAGACTGTAAAGGGGCCTCCCCTGAGCCTCGCTATGCACGGCAGCACGTGATCACTGTGCCACCGTCTTCCCTGGGGACTATTTGTAATTTAAAGTCAATCGCTGGCCATTCTCATCACATGAAGATGAGGATCCTTTTTAGGAACTGCTTCTTCTTAGTCATTAACGTGTCGATGCCAGTCTAAATTGTGTCTAATTGTGTAACAGTGGTTCATATGAACAAAGTTTACGACAAGAAGTGCTATCTATGAACAGAGGTCTCTGTCAACAGTGCTTCCTATGAACCGAGATATCTACAAACAATGTTTTTTTATCAACAAAGATTTTGGCGAAACGTGCTCTCTAGGAATAGAGATTTCTATTAGCTGTACTTTCTGTATGTAGGTAGTCGTATCGTACAAGCGTGTTTCTATCTTAGGTTCCACACAGTCTTTTTGATCGGCTGGTCCGGTCCGAGCGTGATGGTAGCCTATATACTTATAGCCTTCCTCAAGAATTGAGCCATCAAATGCGAAAATATTTTTTCAAATCCGACTGGCAGTTCCAAATATGAGCGCCTTCAAACAATAAATAAACTCTTCACCTTTATTTAATTCACAAAAATGTAGTAAATGTACCTATACTGTTGACATCAAGGCCGCCAACAGTCATAATACCCCCCGCCCGTAGGTACTAGTTGATACTGTATTACAGTGGGTTATTATTCCTCATGAAAATAAAATTATTAAAAGTAAAATTTACAATAATTTAGCGATGAAATAGCTGGTACATATCCTATTACTTACCTAAGTCTCGAAGGTAATACGATTAATGTTGCAGCGCTAATGTCCCGTGTCTACGTTATTAATTACCTAGAAATCTTTAGCTAATGAGCCAGAATATTTTAATCTCGATTCGGTGAATGTTTTGCTTTCTGCGCTGTCGGTCGCGGGTTCGATTCATGCTCCGAAATTAATATTTATACGCGTCACTTACATAAATACCTATAATTATTACTTTGAATATGGGTTTGGCATTATTCTAGGTGAGTTGGGTCAATTAATTTGCCTAACCTTTTCCCAAGCATGTTGGGGTCGGCTTCCAGTATACAGCTGCAGTGCAGGATGCAGCTGGATACCAGTATTTTACATAGAGCGACTGCCAATCTGACCGCCACAACCCAGTACAACTGGGTAATACGATAGCCCTTGATAAGACTGGTTGTCAGACTTTCGGGCTTCTGACGACCCGTAACGCCTGTTACAGATCCAGGAATGACAGCCGGGACCAACGGCTTAACGAACTTTCCGAGGCACGGAGGGGTCTTGGTATGTAAATATAGTTATTCATCCATGGACCAGCCGCACCAAGTGTAGCTTAACCTGATCGATTGGCTCGTGCGGCTGTTGTCTATTACTCAGCCACATAAGCCACTAGTTCCTAAGTAGCAGGGGCGGATCTTGAATTTGTGGGGCCCTGGGCTAATACTGCTTAGGGCCCTTATACCTAATTACTCAGCCAATTGCCATTTTATTAGGTTCGGTTTTTTTTATTCTAGATAATTTTTATTATTGACAATATCGTCTATTGTTTTCAGTTCGGTTGGGGGCCCTCTGTATCCACGGGGCCCTGGGCTGCAGCCCAAAAAGCATTTAAGTAGATCCGCCCCTGCTAAGTAGAGTACGGATTCCAATTTATAGAAAAAATAATTTTTGCCTTCTACGTGGTTAAACAAAATGTGTCTATAAATTGGAATCTAACTATCTATTGGTACCTACGTATGCTAGATAGATAACGACTTCATCGTGCATTCATTTACAGATTACTCAAGCTATAAGTCATGTCAGCGGCAGCAGCGGGATTGTCCGAAAGGGTTATCGCTGGCCCGGAACATAAAGGGCTAAGGAAGGAACACGGGTGGGTTTTAGTCAGTAAGAGTCTGACACTCCCTTCCGCTCCACCCAGAGCGGGAGGGGTCATGTGATGATTTCCCGTACTCAAAAAAAAAAAAGCTTTAAGTCATCTCTAGAACAGTAGTAGAGTGCGCGGCTGCCCCATTTCAAAACCTAGTAAGGACTTAAAATTAAATTTTACAGGAGAGCGCATAAACGTAATATTGGTCAGCCTATGGAATGTATTTTTTGGATTGGTTAAAGTGACTTACTAGGTTATAAATGGTCACTAGGGAGTGAAAGGTGCACTTACTAGGTATCGATGCTTAAATATATCTCCTTTTATGTAAGTTTAAAACGCTGGTGTTTTTGTATTTGGTAGAGACCGTCTAGGTTAGCAAGATTATGCAATAAAACGATTTTTGTAAAAAGTGTCCCTTACTAGGTTTTGAAATGGGACAGCCGTGCGAGCCTATCCATTAGTAAAATCGAGATTCTAGGCTGCTACAATGAATTTTCCAAATCATCCTACTTTACAGCACGGCGATAAATAAAACTCACGATACGACGCGACGTTCAGTAGTCGCTATCAAATCTCTACTCGGCCAACGGGACAGTTGAAGGTGCTATCTGTTTACCTAGGTACCTAAAAGTGGTATCCAAAAACAATAATGTCCAGACGCAAGCACATCAAGCTACTCGAAACTGTAAAATTTTCCCAATCAATCTTGAACCTTAGACTTTAGCAATAAAGTTGAAAAATCTAATAAAGAAAGACGTGATATCCAAAAATAATATAGTACAGACGCTAGCACATCAAGCTAACCGAAAGTGTCGAAAAAAAAAACGAGCGAATACACATAATACAGCAATTGTAGTAACTTGATGTGCTGGCGTCTGTAAGTTATCAAAGTAAGAACTCTATTAACCCACGTTCGCACTGACGAAAAAATATTGCGGCGGTATTTTATCATTGAACTTTCAACTTTTCAACTCTCGGTGTATTGAGAATCCAACAGAGCGCATCCCTAGCACGTCAAAAAAACACACTGTTTGATTTTCAACTCTCGGCGCAAAGCAGAGCGTTTAAAATCTAGTGCGCGAAAAAAAATCGCCGCGGGAAAAACGAAACGAAAGCGTCGATGTACATAATTATATTCTAAGGTTTCTTAAAAAATAGGTACCTACGCAACATTTCAATAGATTAGTTTATAAAGAGCCATGGAACAAAATTAATCGGTGTTTTTATCAACAGATTATGATATAATGACGTGTTATCTTTGATAAGGAAAGCTAATTAGTATATTATGTAGTAAGTCTGTAATTAATTCATTATAGTTAGTGACTTGACCGTTGGAACATGAAGGCTTTCGCATTTGTTTTGTTGTGCGCGCTCGCCGCCGTACAGGTAAAATAATCATATTATATAATTTTAGTGCATTTAGATTAGTAGGTTATTATAAGCGACCCTGTAAATTAAGAATTTTATAAACATTTATTTTATATCTGTGCTTTCTTTCGGAAAATTCTAATAGCCTACCTATTAGAATTTTCCTAAAGAAAGCACAGATTTTTAAATGCATACCTACATACATACATGACATGTTAAGACCGGATACACATGCTTCTAACTTGCACAAAACACTGTGCAAGTAGCTTGCATGCCGTTATGGTATTCACCAGTCAGAAGACAATAAAAATAAAAGAATAATCCTTTACCAATGGGATTTGATACGATTAACTTAACAATTAACTGTCCATTATGATTCATAATGTTATCCTTTTATGATTCTGCCAAACTGGCCCTTTTAGTCCTCCTGATTAACCTAATAACGAAAAAAATATTAATCTTCAAGGAACAAAGTATCTTGATTTTAATAAAAATTGTCGTAAAAATTGTTTATCCCGTCTACTCTGCGACTTTTGAAACAATTTGGACAAACCCACGTCGACCCGTTATCAATAAAACGTTATCTAATTAGATTTTGTAATTATAATCTTTACTTTAATCATCAAACTAATTCTACTTATTTCTTAGATTATACCTTATCTTTTAAACTTGTTTTTTGTGATAGATTTTTCAATTTAATGTAGCTGTAGGTACCTACCTATTTTATTTTTAATACCTAATGCCAAGATGGATGGACTCATGGATACCTAATCATACGTTTGGATACTAGGAAGATCTTCCTTAACTAACTAGAATGAATAAGAGATGACTTAAATTAATATTTCGTTGGTTATTTCGCTAGTTTAATTAATTTAGATTATATTTAGGGCTGTTAACTATTTATTTGT
This sequence comes from Luperina nickerlii, assembly GCA_963855955.1. NCBI lineage: Eukaryota > Metazoa > Arthropoda > Insecta > Lepidoptera > Noctuidae > Luperina > Luperina nickerlii. Next base: position 19,780,209 of record OY979677.1, on the reverse strand, counting down.
CTGTTCCCAATTTTTTATTGTGATATTGCCTAGTAACACTGTGTTTTATTTATTTTTCAGGGCCGCTCAACTGCCCTCGAGAGTAAGTTAACTATTATAAATACTTCCCCCTTCTTTTAAAAAAGTATAAAAAATCTTAGAAGCTTCGTAGTTACGTCAAACTCAACTTTTCTGCTTTGAAACCCTTCCCTTCAGACTAATTTTACCTATGGATATTATTTATTTAAAAGGCAACCCCTTTTTCCTGTTGCCACACTGAGGGCCTATTTTACTACTAAAACTTACTAAATAAATAAAAAAAAATAAACAGCGGTGCTATTCTGTAAAAATCTCACCGTGAAAACTTAGGTGAAGTGAGCGTGGAGTGAGCTGTCAATAGTGTCAATTCCTAGTAAAAACAAACTCACTTCACCTAAGTTTTCACGGTGAGATTGTTACAGAATCGGCCGGCGGAACCGGCCTGCCAGTAGAGCCAACTTGTACTAAGTATACAGGGCTTGTGCTATACGATACATAAGATTACCAAATTATATAGATTTTGTATCCACTTACACGATCTGGCAGCTCTGAAACAGAATTTTAATGGTAAAATATTCCACAAAACTTCCTTATCCCGGTTACTCACCATGACTTCTCGTACAGGTACCGACTCCGTCGCGGCCCTGGGTGAGAACCCCTGGGTGGTGCACCTGCGCATCGCCGTGGCCACAAGCGGCCTGCTCAACACAGGCGTCGGCTCGCTCATAAGCAACCGCTGGGTGCTCACCACCGCTGCAAACGTCGTCGAGTATGTTATCTACTAAACAAAAACATACAGTAGAACGCTACAAAGTTCTTATAGCGCGTGGCAAAAATCGGAACTAACGCCGCCATCTTATTTTTAGAGTTTGGACCCTGTTACCAAGCCTCCGTTCTCCGTCCATCCGTCCGTCCGTCCATCCGTCTGTCTGTCTGTCTGTCTGTCTGTCTGTCTGTCAGCGGTCTTTATCTCATGAACCATTATAGGTACTTAAACGATTGAAATTTTCATAGAGTGTATTCACTTCACGATATAATAATAAAAATAAAATAATTGTAGGTACGGTGGTACGGAACCCTTCGTGTGTGAGTCCGACTAGCTTTTAGCCGGTTTTTCAATACATTTCACAAAAGTGCCCCCCTGTTAACGTCTTCCAAGCGCCTAAAGATTTAGGTAGCAATGTAATATGTCTGTGTATGTTTGCAAATTGACAACATAAGTCAATTGGCTGGGTAAGAGTCATTTCATACAACTGTCCAAGAATGACAGTTTCGATTTGAATTATATACTAACAATTTAAGTTGGTAATCAATTTACTTAACGATTTACCTGACTTTATATCCACTTATCGCTATGTATGCTATGAGGGATTCTAGGGAGCCTGTTTCCTTACTACAACTGAGGCCTTAGCACGAACACGGGGAGTAAATCTTAAAAATAATAAATACAAAAGTTAACATAAGCTGTCTCTTTCCTTCGCCTGGTCGCTGCGATGAAGGCGCGTGGAATGGAATAGGGATGAGATATAATACTTGCAAAATTCAATAAATACGCTTGGAAGTAATTGGCTTGCAAGTACGAGTATGTAAAAATACCAGCGGTGCTATTCTGTAAAAATCTCACCGTGAAAACTTAGGTGAAGTGAGCGTGGAGTGAGCTGTCAATAGTGTCAATTCCTAGCAAAAACAAACTCACTTCACCTAAGTTTTCACGGTGAGATTTTTACAGAATCGACCAGCAGCAGTGCGATTCTGTAACCATCTCACCGTGAAAACTTAGGTGAAGTGAGCGTGGAGTGAACTGTCAGTGTCATCTTACCAGATACTAGGGATTGACCAAGCATACATTTACAATCATAAAAGAGATTTTAATAATATTTTTTTAGCCTAATCCTATTGATATTTTTATATAATTCAAAGCTAGTATTTTAGTGGTCAAAACATTAATATTTTGTGGGGTTTTACTTAGTGCATGTCGCACAGACTGCGGCCCCGCATGTAAATTACACGAATGTGCGTCAATGAGCAATTGCAGATCGAGTCTAGTAAAGACTGCGACGATGTTCAGCGTTGTTATTAACCCAAAACTATTGAATTAGAAGAGATAACCGAGTGTGTCAAGTCATCGAGTGCTAACGGATGCCTAGTTGACGGACCATAGAATGTAATCCCACGTAGTTTGTGTGGCGTGATCACTTCACCCGATTCACGACACTAATTGTCGTAAATCGGGTGAAGTGAAGGTGAAGTGATAAGATCACGCCGCGCTTGCGCGTTAATCACTGTCGTTATCACATTGCAGATTGCGTGATCACTTCACCTTCCCTTCACCCGATTCACGACATTTAATGTCGTGAATCGGGTGGAGTGAAGGTGAAGTGATAAGATCACGCCGCGCTTGCGCGTTAGTCACTCATCACATTAGAGATTTGTTTTTACATATTTAACTTGTAAGGCGTCATGTATAAGAACATTAGGAAATTATGGTAATAATATTAATAATTAATATAATACACCATGGCGACCCTGCCTTAGAGTCTGCCAAGGGGCAGATTAAGCAAAGTTTTCGTTGAGCGATTTTCAAAATGTGTAACTCTAAAGTAGAAAAAGACGAGGTATTCGTCAATCAAAACGCGGCTGGTGGAGGTGTTGTTGACGCCGAGGTGGTGTTGCCATGGTTACGAGATTCGAGTGGAGTGATATATGGTACATTCCGAATTGCACTGTAATCGACTACAGCGTGCTTACACCTTGACCCCAATTATTCTGCTGTATGGTATTTATCTATTATTCCCCGCATAATCTTACCAAGCCGTACGGTTGTCAAGCGTGGTATTTTGACAGTTCAAACCGGTTTCGGTCATTGTGTCATAGAGAATACGTTTTCGCAAATTATTTATGTGAGCGCTGTGTGCGATGATGACTTAATTCGGAATGAGCCATATTTCACGCCGCGCAAGCGCGTTAGGCGCTGGCGCTGTCTGGCTATATAAGGACTTACTAGTCTAGGGAAAAAAGAAAAAAAAAACAAGGTTGAGATTCTGACTGCGCTTCTGTTTTGCAATTTTATTGTAAGTAAAACCCCACAAAATATTAATGTTTTGACCACTTAAATACTAGCTTTGAATTATATAAAAATATCAATAGGATTAGCATTAAAAAATATTATTAAAATCGATCATGATTGTAAATGTTTGCTTGGTCAATCCCTAGCATCAGTAGGATGACACTGACAGCTCACTCCACGCAAGTATTCACGGTGAGATTTTTACAGAATCGACATGCTGGTTCGAAAACCAGGTATAAAAATACTTGAATGTATTTGGTGTTATAACAATCTAGTTCATACCGTGCCACAATCTTGTACGGCTTTTTGTAGATGAAATGAAAACTTTCCTTCTCCTACTTCTTTAATCACACACAAAGTCCGAACGAAGTATTTGTAACTCGGGGCGCCCAACGCCTTCGCCCAAGGCGAAGCAACGCCTTTGGCGCCCCGAGTTACAAATACTTGCATAGGAAATCGGTCCATGTCACTATTTAAATAAAAGAAGCAGAATCGTATTTGCAAATAAAAAAAAACTTTGAACTTTCAAGTATTTTTTTTTGCTTATACTATGCTTAATTAAACATATCCAAAGCATTTAAAATAAAAGTACTGATAGGACCTTCCTCGCCAGTGGCGCCAACTGGTGGGTGAGCACATAAACGTTGATTCCCATTGATCAATTGCAATTGATCGTTTCGTCCCACCCTTTAAGAGGGAACAGGGCGTGCGATTCTCCATACAAATGTATTCCCCTTTTTGTTCCTGAATAATGCCTCTAGAGATTTTTTTTTTTATTTTAAAATCAAGGTCTGCTGTAAACATGTCCCTGTAATTTTCGTTGTTTCAGCAACTAATTAGTAAAAAAATATGACCCTCTAAAAATAAAAAAAAGTTAATGTAAAAAAAATTGAATCGGCTAAGTTTTCGAGGAGAAAAAGGGGGAATACGAAATGTCGATCTCGTGCAAAATTTTTGTGATAACTTCGGTCTGAGCTGCAGCTGTCCCTATCACACACTACGGGGGCAGACTTGAGGTAAGGCGACGGCAATAGTTTCTCCAAATACCTATTTTTCAAATTCCTCGCAGGCCCCGTCCCCTCTTAAGTCCCGACTGTGGTGACTACCATAGCCTGTACTGACAGAACCGTTTCCCCGCAGTGTTCGTTTCATCTGGCTCCGTTACGGCGTTGTGAATGTAGTCAACCCGACCCTCGTGACTGAGACCTCTCTGGCCCGCATCAACCCCAACTACAATCCAACTACTGGGGAGAACAACATCGCACTTGTCAACATCAACAGAGATGTACATTCGGACTGTAAGTATCTTCTATATTATTATAGGTACATACATAAAAATCCTCGAAAACCTACTAAGCGAGCGAAAGTGATGCAATTACTTTTGAAACGCAAAAGAAGAGTGATGGCTATTAGTGTGCGTGCGCTAGGAATAAAACGACGTATGTGCCAAAACGAATTTATTCATTTTTTAACAAAATAAACGAATTAAATTTAAAAATAACTTTGAGTAAACTTTGATATGATAATTCTCTATGTTTTAAAGTAAATTCCATTGAATAACTCTTAAGCGTTACGCCGCCGTAATGTCGAAAAAAATTGAAAAAATAGATATAACTTTGCTATTTTTTTGTATCGAGAAAAATTTATTGAATCGTGTATTCCTTTTACATGATACTAGACCAAAGAGTCAAAAAACATAATACATATATCAAAATGTTAAATCCCTATTCCACATACTTAACAAATTACACGACATAGAAAAACCACACTTTTTCAATATATCACCTTAATTTATATACCTACATACGTATACCTTATTATATTAACTTATATCTTAGGGTCAGCGAAGACACAACGGAGCGCAGCGGAGAGGATTTTTATTAACGCACCTGAAAATATACTTTAAAAATATGAAAATAATGTGCATAAATGCTTGAACCTGACAAAAAATGCTCGCGCGTCCTCGAAGATATGCGGGAATCCCAAGCTCGAGCACACGCCATAATTTTATTTTCAAGTGCGTTAATAAAATCCTCTCGCTGCGCTCCGTTCTGTCTGCGCTGACCCTTATTCATAACTACGAGTAATATAAATGCGAAAGTAAGTTTGTTTGTTTGTTACCTTTTCACGCCTAATCCACTGAACCGATCATCATGTATACCTTGTTAGGGGTACAGAAAAGGACATAAGATACCTTACATCCACAAAAAAAAAAACTGTTCCTGAGGAAAAAAACAATAATTTTCGACGGTCACAATTGCTTTAGGATTGCTACATATCTTTTGAATCATGATTGAAATATGACCCGACTTTCTTAGCAGTATTCTAACTAGGCTTGCATGAATTCACGATAGTGTTTCAATCATTAGTCTTATGCTTTTAATAGAATTTGGATGAAATTTGGCACAAAGATAGTTTATTATAATCTGGATTAACACATTGGATACTTTTTATCCCGGTAATAGGTTTCCGTGGGATAATTTCCGCGACCTCCACGTGGGCGAAGTCGCGGCCAAAAGCTAGTTCATATACAGGGTTATTGGTAAAACATTAAAACCCCTTATGAGGTCATTGTACTCATCATTATGAACAACTTTTACTATGGGACCAAACATGAAATCGCGAAAAAAAATCAGCTGTTCCCTACATTTTGATGAGTTATACGATCATAATAGAAGGAACAGCTGATTTTTTTTTCGCGATTTCAAGTTTGGTCCCATAGTAAAAGTTTTTCATAATGATGAGTACAATTACCTCTTAAGAGGTTGTTAATGTTTTACCAATAACCCTGTATATTTACAGGATAAAACTAAAACCTTGCGCCAACTCGAAATAGGTGGTGCAGTATGTAACTGTTGCATAATCATCATAAACTGTCATTTCCCAAATTAAAAAATCGTGTACCTAATTATCGCCTTAAATAGTGCAAGCTAAGTTATTGTCTTCAAGTAAACACGAATTGTCGGCGATTTAGTAAAAAAAAACAGTCAAAACAAATAAGTATCAATCAATTTTAGCGCGCGATCGTAACCTAGAGTTCGCAACGTGTAACTAGCTGTCATTTAGCATCGACAAGTAAGACAACAAAATGGGTGCGCGACGACGCGATGTTGCCAAATCGCTTGCCTACTAGGCGCAAGTATGTGCATCCCTTTCCCTCTAAATTGTCTTTATAACACGTTGAATTTTATATTTTATTATATTATTATTAAGTATACCTATATATTAATATATTTATATATCCTGTATACAATATAGATATAAATTAAATTTAAGTGTCTGTATATAAGTACCCAGAAATCCTTATTTCTTAAAACGCTTTTTTCTCAAATTCAATTTAGTTGTAAAGTTGTGGACCGCACCGAGCGGACCTGACCTAGTTTTGTTAGCAAATACATATTTTGATTTCTCACATTGGACGCGGTTTCTTTTCTGCAGAATTTTTAATATCCATTATTACGCTAGAAGGATATTACGTATAGATCTTTACTATTAATATTTACAGGGTGTTGCTCATCAGTATGATAAGATATCTACTTACGGAATTTAGTTGAAACGTTAATCTCGATTGATTAATTAATACTAGCTTATGCCCGCGACTTCGTCCGCGTAAAATTTCGGCCTCCGACCCACCCCGTCGCGTCGCCTGCCTGCACTATTAGGTACAGACGCCAGCACATCAACCTACTACAATCTGTCAAATTTCTTTAATAGATTTTCTACTTTATCGCTAAAGCATAAGATTGAAAGTTGATTGGGAAAAATTGACAGTATTGGGTAGCTTGATGTGCTGGCGTCTGTACTTTGTTTTCGCTCAGCGTTCAATCTCACTTTTTTAGTTTTTGCTCGGTCTCTACGGGTCCTAGCGCGATGTTAATTGTTAATGATAGTCGTCTAAAGCCTTCCTCAAGAATTAGGCTATCAAATGCAAAAAGATTTTCTCAAATCCGAGCGGCAGTTCCAGAGATTAGCGCGTTCTAAGAGGTTCTAACAAACAAACTCTTCAGTTTTAAGGCTCCTGCAATCAGGCACGACGCGCGACGCGAATCGTGCGCGACACAAAGGCACCGCTCGTTGCGCAACTTGCGGTGCCTTTGTTTCGCGCGCCATTTTACCGCGTGTCGCGCCTGTTTGAAGGAGCCTTTATTTTCCCCCAAATATATTTATAATTTATTTTTACGTAAAACGACAGATAAGTAGTCTACTTTTACCAAGAAGCCTAACACTAATTAAATAAAGTTTTTATTATATAATAATTTTATTTTCATAATCTCTTAAACTATTTACACTAGGTATTACATTAAAAGACTCTAACTATATAAATAAATAAAAAAACAAAAGGATATTTAGTCGTCGAAGTACTCGTCCGCATCGTTGTCATCCGGAAACGTGCCCCAGAAGACTGGCAGCATTGCCAATTCCAATTAAATTAACAATATTCAATAGAGACATTTACATATATTATGTACGACTCTAGTCTCCTCATTCTACAATCAAAACGTTTTGCCGAAAGCAATCGTTCGATTAATAAAGGCGGGTTGCCACCGCCTACGACACGTTCCACTGCCAGACCGGACCATGTTGCTAAGTTTTAATTAAGGTTTTTCGTACTCTGGGTATGTTTTCTGATGATGTAGTTACTGTACCTACGCTGCTTTTTGCGAAATTTCGCCTAACGAGGCGATTTTTTTACTACTATTTCTATTTTGGTAGGTTAGGATTGGAGGCAAATGTACCAATTTATCGTCGGATCGTATCATTTCTGTATAAATAGATTTGGTGAGTTTCCTTTACTCTGGGAGCACATAATTGTGACATTTCAGCTCGCTGCAGTGACCTGTCAGAATGTGCGTGGCAAAAATGTTTCGAAGTGGACGGATACCTTTACTTACGTATCGTTCAGTTCATTGCTTAGGAAATTAGTCAATCAGCAATATTTTTTTATGGAAACTTTCAACTAAAATAACGTTTACCTATTTATTGTTTACAGCCCATATCAAACCCATCGCGCTCGCCGTCGCAGTCGATGGTCCCGGTAGGGTCTGCGTCTTCGGTGAGTACCTATAGCCACAGTTATTGTGTAGCCATCGACAAATTTTGTACAGACGCCAGCAGATCAAGGTACCCGAAACTGTCAAAATTTCCCGATCAACTTTGAACCTTATGCTTAAGCGATAAAGTTGAAAATCTATTAAAGAAATTTGACAGATTGTAGTAGCTTGATGTGCTAGCGTCTGCACCAACAGCGTAATTTTTGAGTTTTCGCAATAAACATCTATATAAAAGCATAAAATAATTAAGACCCTACGCTATATAATATGTTTGCCAAGACGAGTAAAGGGTCTAAGGCTGATTTTTCCAACGTCATATCAATGCGTCAGAAATTTTTATGTCTGGAATAAAATTAAAGTCAGGCAGTTTAATAAAAAACTGTCAACAATTCAAAATTATTCCTCGAATAAAGATGCTGCGTTGGAGAAATGAAATGCGGCCTATATCAGGAATACACATAGAATTATACTCCAAGTGAAATTCCAGTCTAAGTACTACTCAGGCTTAAGTCACAAAGTTGTATCTACATCGGCCTGCACTTACCATTCTATTATTTCAGGCCCTCGTGAGGTGCTGCAGTGCTTCCAAGTCAGTGTGTCTCGGGACGATAATGCTGGCCTAGTCGTATCTGGTAGTGATGTCCAGGTCACCGTTGTAAGTTTATTAGACAGTTTTTAGAAAAAGAAGTACAATAGTACAAAGTTATTTTGGTGCGTGTCCAAAATTGAGAATAATGCCTCCATCTTGGTTTATCAATACACAATGACAGTGAGAAGAGAGAGCAGCCAGTGGTATCCCAAGCAGGCACTTTACTTTGTGTATTTAATTTCATCACCACTGCTCTCAAAAATGTGAATGAAAACATCGTGAAGAAACCGGCATGTGCTAGAACCAAAAATTCAGTAGATTACAGCCCACTCTCACTCGGAGAGGAGGCCTGTGTCCAAAGAGTAATATCCTGTGTCCCAGCAGTGGGAACATTATACGCTGATTATATATTGACAGTGACAGTATAGTTGGGCCATTTTGTTTTGAGTCGTCGGGTCATAAACTTGAGTAACAAAACAATCGTTACATCACGCTAAAGCTCCGTAAGCGTGCGAGCGAGAAAGATGACAAAAAAGATTTATGGCTCGACGACTCAGATCAAAACTGTCTAAATATAGTACACATGGTGACACAGCAAGCTATACATTTCCAGTTTTAGCTGACCTCGCATTGTAGGTATAAGTTTTTCGTACAATCGGAAGTCAGCTTATACTGGTTACCTATGTATAGCTTGATTTGTCGCCGTTCGTACCACGTAATGCTTACTAAGAAAGCAGATAATCATGACTTGTTTTTATTCAGGACGAGTACGGTACTCCTCTGGTCAACGACGATGGCCAGATCGGTCTCCTTGTCGGACCCGGATCCGAAGACAGCGTTGGCGGTGAGTACCAAGCTTTATTGTCTTTGGCATAGAATAATATTGTTTCTTTTATGTCTCTGGTTGGGAGATCGGATGCCATATACTAAAATGGCGGACAGGTATACGTATGTCAGGCTCCTTAAAAAAATCTGCAATCCCCTTATTCTGATAACCGTATAGTTCTTAATACAAAATTGACTACTTAGACTCGGTTTTTGACTACTTAGACTCGGTTTTGACGTCAGTTTTTCTAATTAGAACATTAACATTGTCGAAATGAAGTTCGAAATTAAAAAATAGTTCCATGTTTTAAACCTGGATCTAAAGATAAACCTTGTTTCGTAATAAGGCGGAAAAGGTTATAACAGTCTAATATCATACTAGGCGGATTATCTGACAACATACTAACAACATAACATTATAGTTGAGAAAATTTAAATGTGTAACTTTGAATCACAAACACTGTGACTCTCAAATTCATTGCGCAACATACTAGTTATATGTATTTCTTAAACCTAAGTTTTATCCATTTTCAGAATTCCTCCCCACCGAGATCTACTTCGACTGGATTCAGAGCGAGACTGGAATCGTCCTGAGCCCCGAATCCCCCCCCGATGTTGCCCCTGAAGCCGTCCATTTCGTCTAATAAGTAATAACTTCGCAGCTCAAAACTTGGTCCTGTCGGTGCAAAACTGGTTCTAAGCTGGTCTTTTTTGTCCAACTTGGATTCACAAAACTTTCATGGAGTTCTAACACCTTTTTAGTACCACTTTGCATTGGTTCTCAAACTTCCGCAACGGAAAAATGGAGCCTTTTCCAACGGTCTAAAGGCTCTATTCAAACTGGACAGACTGTAATTATTTTTCCGAGCTGTGTTAATTATTGTAATAAATAATATTACTAATTAAATTTGTGTTCGTTTTATTTATGAGAGAGGAGTAATATTTTAGCCTGACTAATTAATATAACAGGTAGTAGAAATTTTAGAAAAATTCGTTTTTTCTTTCGTACAGACGCCAGCACATCAAGCTACCCTAAACTCTAAAATTTTCCCAATCAACTTTGAACCTTAGGCTTTAGCGATAAAATTGCAAATCTATTAAAGAAATTTGACAGATTGTAGTAGCTTGATGTGCTGGCGTCTGTATCTTCCATCATCGGCATTTAGTGTTGCCACTGCTGGGAGTGCTGGGACTCAGGCAGTGCTACCAATAAAATTTTCTCGATTCCCCGTGTCAGTGTTGTCAATTGACACAATAAACTATTTTGTATTTTTTTTTTAAATCCCCGCTTCTTTCCGATTCATTCGTCACAAATACCCCGAAATGATATTTTTGGACTAAACACTGTTTTATACAAAATTTGTTAACTGCTGATGAACCTTTTATAAACCTATAAGAACGTTAACTCTTACATCAACAGACTCATCCATACAAAACAAAGTAAGGGCCACGTGCTTATTTAAATTTTAGTGCAGGTAGGTAGGTATACAAAAATAATTAAATTTCCATTTAAATCTTTAGTGGCCCTTGTTTTATTTGAAATCGTATATTATTTTTGCCATATTTTCGCAGTATTAGCATATTTCGATTAGGTTCAAATTTTGAAAGATTCCCCGCTTTAGCTATATCTTGTTTGGTATCATTAAAGCAGCAATGTTGTCATTGTTGCGACTCCTACGGTGTTGTGTTTTGATGTTATTTAGGTTGCTAAAAATCCTCTCCTCCACAGAGTATTACATTATTATTACAAAAAGTTGGTCTGGATTCCCCGAATTTTGTCATAGCCCGCGCTCTCCCTGTGCTAACCCCCAATTCCCCGCAAATCGGGGATTTTCCCCGCCATTGGCAGCACAACTGGGACACAGGCCTCCTCTCTGTGAGAGGAAGTAGGTCGTAACCCACTACGCGGCCCAGTGCGGGTAGGACAAAGTCGTAAAACTACCTAAATAAACTCTTAGGTCATTAACATCTACTCACTATAAAATATTCTGAATGATATAAATGCGTATAAAAGCAGTTATATTATGTAATGCGCTGTTTTATGAGTGAATTATAAGCCTTCGTAACGGTTCGAAGATACAGTCGACAAAAAAAAATGAGGTTATGGCGAGGTCCCGCTGTTGGCGAATAGCGGATGGAGATTTTTAATTCCGACAGTACCAAATGTAAGTCCATGAAACGTCTCGTTTTATAAGTATCTAAACCTAGCTGACCCGATAGGTGTTGTCCTGTCCAATGATTCATACAAAAATCCCATAAACAAAAGTAGGTATTTTTCAGTTTTTCCCGAATTTAAAATAAAATCTGGAAGCTTTCCCAATTTTTCTTTCCATGAAAACCTAATTTGCACTATTACGAACATTTTGAAATAAAATAGCCAAATCGATCTAGCCGGTCTCTAGTGATGCACTTGAGAACGGCTAGATCTATGGGCTGGAGCGATTTGGCTATTTTTTGGCTTACCAATGAACAGAATTTTATTTTTAGAGTTCTGTACCTCAAAAGGGAAAGCAGAAACCTCAAATAAGATCACTTCGTGGTTGTCTGTCCGTTTTTCAAGACCCTTTTACTCAAGAACGCGTGTAATTATAGCTAAGTTGAAATTAATATCAAATACTCAGGGCTGCAATCCCTTGAAGCAGTGAACAAAATCAAACTTCTAAGTCAACGTAATCAAAAGAAACGGGCGTTTATGTTCCGTATATGCCGCATATTTTGACACTCGCAAGGGAATTAAAACCTATAGGGTACTCCCGTACATAGAATCATAAAATTTGGCAAGAAGCAATGTCATGTAGACGTAGCACAAGTAAAGGAAAATACCGAAAATCTCAAGTTTGTAGTTACATACCTATAAATTGGTACGGAACCCTCGGTGCGCGAGTTCAACTCGCAACTGACTGGTTTTATTTATTTATATGTATCTATAGATGATTTACAACAACGCTTAGCAAGTAGGTTGATCATCTCATCAGACAGGAAATAGTACAGGAATGAGGGTACTTCAGGAAAAACTGGAAAATTAAAATTTGCACATTAAATTGCAAAGCTTTCTTCAAAATCTATACTTAGTTACAAATATTTACTTATTACTAAATGCGTATGAAAGTATGTATATATACAACCATTTTTAAGGTCTGTCGGTCTGTTTGTTCCGCTAATCTCCAAAACGGCTGGACCGATTTTGATGAAATTTGACTCCGAGGAAGCACACTTTTATCGATATACCATGCGGGTGAAGCTGCGGGCGGAAACTAGCATGAAATAATTTAAAGACCATCTCCGCATTAACTTTCTTGCAAATTTGGTAGTCTCTCCGCTGGCTCGCCCGCTTCACGCTCACAGTATGACCCGACCGCTCATTCGCGACTATTTGCCTTGAAGTATGCCAGTAGCGCCTCGATATAAATCGCTCAGCTATTATGGTAAAATCGATGGAAGCCATCGACTTCCTCATTGTGGCTCGCTTTTACTCACGATAAATGATATATTTTTATTGTGAGTTCATTTCCTTGCAAGGAACTTATTGATTTCGTTATTGCAACCGTGGCGTAGAATTTTTTTATTAGGTTTATCTGTAAGGAAAACCATAGAAGACTGGTTATAAACCACCCCGCTGACAACTTATTAATTAATAACTAGCGGCCCGCCCTGGCTTCGCACGGGTAGATATTGGTATAATTTAACAAAAATAAGATGTTATTGTTTACATATTTAAGCAGTGTCGCGGGCGCATCACGGATGATAATATATGTATTGTCAATGTCAAGTAATAATGTGTGTTGTCTTTGGTGCCTGGCCCTGACATCAAGCAATGGACAAAATTGTCAATATTTTCTAAGCTTGAATACGAGGCTTTTGACTATGTTGTGTATGTGTATTTTATGTCTTTTTTTAATAATTTTCAATTTTTATTTGCCATGTGCGTTTTTGTTTGTGCAGAATAAACAAATTTTCTTTCTTTCTTTCTAAGATATAAGGATTTTTCGGCGTTACTATTGTATATTTTAACATTGAAAATTAGTTATTGTGACATAACTGTAATAGTTAGAAATATGGTATTGCGGACTTTTTTGTAGATATTGATGTCCTCTTAGATAAAACTGTAGAACATCACTTTTGCTCTATTGTCAATAGTTTCCTTAGCGTACGCGATATAAGGTTTTATTTTGGTGTTTTTTTTCACACCTTGGGTTACATTGTCGAAATTTTCATACACGTTTTCACTTTGGGTTACATTGTCGAAGTTTTCATACACATAAAATATTTTCTCGCCTATGTTCATCAGGGGTAATGTTCAAATAAACAAACAAATCTTTCCTCTTCATGATATTAGTGTAGATAATAATTTGATAATGATAATTTATTTATTTTCACTTCAAGACACAAACATCAGTGTAGCCCTGGCTCTTGTACTAGGAGGTCCTGCCGGTCGATTCTGTAAAAATCTCACCGTGAAAACTCAGGTGAAGTGAGTTTGTTTTTGCTAGGAATTGATACTATTGACAGCTCACTCCACGCTCACTTCACCTAAATTTTCACGGTGAGATGGTTACAGAATCGCACTGCTGTATCACAAGAGCCAGACCTCTCAATTTACAGAGAATATGATATAGAAGCGCGAGAGATAAAAATGAGATTCTTTATAGTTATGGCATGCATTAGAAGGTAAGTTTACAAAAATACAAATTTATAATTATTGTTGATTGGTTTTTATTTTAGCTATTCTGTATAGTTTGTGCTGATATGTGAGAAGAAGCTTCTCTATTAACAACTTACACACACATGTATGTCACAACACTATTTGATTTTTTTGTTTCTTTTTTAATTTTTTATTCTAATTGTTTTTATTATTCTAGCGTATGGCACTCGTGGGTTGCAGCTGAAAATCAGCGTCAGGTTGGTATACCTTGTGTTGTCATCTGAAATTATGCTGAGCTGAGGCCCTGTTGGCATTATAATCTTTGTTTCCTGTTTTATAGTATCATGGTATATTTTTTTACTATAATGCCAATAAACGTCTTTTTTTTTTCTTTCTTTTGTGTTGTTATGTGAGAAGAAGTCTCTCTATCAACATCTTGGTTTTAAACTTGGTCTTCAGATTTTTTCTTTGATTACACTATCACGTGAGAGAAATAAAACCTACCTTGTAGCTTGTACTTACCCTCAGGTGGTTTCCTCTGCAGTCAGGAAAATGCAGTCGCAGTGCTTGCATAGACTCTACTTATAGACTCACTCATAGACAACACCAACGGCCTTGAATCTTTCGTTGTAGACCACACTATAAAATTAAATGCAATGTTCTGTAACCACACGTTACCTAATTTCGTCATTATTCAATCTGTGGTGGTGCAGTGGTTTCGGTCCCGACTTACGACTTGTGGTAGGTCGTGAGTTCGAACCCAGGCAGGCATTTCCTTTGTGTTTTTAATACCATCATTACTGCTCTCAAAACGTTGAAGGAAAACATCGTGAGGAAGCCGCCATGTTCTAGAACCAATAATTCGAAGACATCCAATAACCCGCACTGGGCCCACATGGTGAATGATGGCCCACTCCCTGCCTTTCACAGAGAAGTTGCCTGTGTCCCAGCAGTGGGAAAAATATAAGTTGATTAAGTATTCTTATGTTTATGCAATCTGCAGTGCGATTCTGTAACCATCTCACCGTGAAAACTTAGGTGAAGTGAGCGTGGAGTGAGCTGTCAATAGTGTCAATTCCTAGTAAGGCCGCTATCCCACTGGCGTTTTACGAGCGTTGACGTCAACGTCGCGTCTGCGCGGCGTCGACGCTGCGCAGACGCGACGTTGACGTCGCGTCATCGCGTAACAAGCATAAAACGTCCACTGAACGCGACGTCAACGTCGCGTCTGCTTAACGTTAACGTCGCGTTTGTTGGCAATAGTATCATCTGCGCGACGTTAACGTCGCGTTCAGCGGACGTTTTATGCTTGTTACGCGATGACGCGACGTCAACGTCGCGTCTGCGCAGCGTCGACGCCGCGCAGACGCGACGTTGACGTCAACGCTCGTAAAACGCCAGTGGGATAGCGGCCTAAAAACAAACTCACATCACCTAAGTTTTCACGGTGAGATTTTTACAGAATCGACCGGCTGTTATCGCGCCCAAGAACATAGATCTACATCTCTGCTTACCTTTGTATGATCGTCCGCGTAACGTGTAGGTATATGTGTGTTTCTGTCTGTGATGTGATATTTGCCTTTCCGAGATCATTACGTCTAAGATTAGCGAGTATTTCCTTACACAGCAGCTGTTACCTATCTTGTTTCATTATTTTGTGTTAGTACATACTTCCTTGGTCAAATAGTACGTGAGTGAAGTTATGGATATGCTACCTAATAACTTCTACAAAACTAAGCCAAAACGGTGATGACCGTTATGGTGCCCTCCTGTCAAATCTTGAAATCCTGCTGTCGAAATAGAAGGATTGGTGGTTGCAGTTGTTATGAGCATACAGGAAGACGCTGGGTTCTTAAATCTTAGGGCAAGGCTGCTCAACCCCAGGACCGCGGGATCATGTGACCCGCCAACGTATTTGAATTGACCCGCCAAAAGCTGTCAGCTGGCGACAGACTTTTGAAAACAGGTTTCAGAACTTCAAACTGGGTCCAAAAAATATTTTACTTCTCATGGAATTTCTGTTTTTTTAATATTTATACAGTTGATTTTATTATCGACTTCAGATTTGTCGCCAAATATTCATAAGTTAAAGACCTCTTCAAAGGTATTTGTGTTTTTTTTTTTAGATTATTCAAACTTTCAGTAACTTAAAGTTTTGTTTAATTATAATAGCTGGGTATGTACCGTAACTGTGGGTAAGTTTCATTTAATAGATGGCCCGCCGGCTGACACGGAATCTAAATTATGGCCCACTTTCAAAATTGGTTGTGTAGTGCATACCAACCAAAAAAGCCAGAAAGCCAAAGCCAGATGCCAGAAAGCCAGATGACTATGTATGTCCGCTAACCGGACTAACTGCATCCCGAAATAATAAACATAATCAGCCGATAATGTGTCCACTGCTGGGATACGGGCTACCTCTCAGTGCGAGGGAGTGGGCCGTAATTTACCACGCGGGCCCAGTGCGGGTTGGTAGATGTCACATGTCTTTGGTTCTAGAACATGCCGGTTTCCTCACGATGTTTTCCTTCACCGCTTTGAGAGCAAATAATAAACGCGTGCCATACCCGAATAAGCAGCCTACCATACCTGAGAGCAGTGGTGGCCAAGTGGTAACGGCCGCGACTTACGAGTTGTAGGTCGTAGGTTCGAACCCAGACAGGCGATTTACTTTGTGTAAATTATTTCATCACCACTGCTCACAAAACGGTGAAGGAAAACATCGTGAGGAAACCGGCATGTCCTAGAACCAAAAATTCGAAGACATGTGACATTTACCAACCCGCACTGGGCCCGCGTGGTGGATTACGGCCCACTCCCTCTCGCTGAGAGGAGGCCTGTGTCCCAGCAGTGGGAACATTATAGGCTGATGATGATGATGATGATACCCGAATAACTCCAACCCAATAAACCCGAAATCATTCATCATCATCTCACTAAACTATAATACGATTATTATATGGGGGTCTTGATTCAATGTCTATGCCACTTGCACCTCTAGCCAAAGAGTCAACACACAGTGAACAGTAGTTAGGCTGTGGGTATACCTATTATGGTCACCCCCTGCTTGACCCTTCTAATGCAACTGGCACTTAGTTTATCCAACGTTGCATAGTAACCCAGTTTGGAAACACAAAAAAGCTATAGATACCAAAACCCACTAAATCACCACGTAATTTACATATGGACCTCAAACTTTCTTCCACGTAATTCAACCTTGGCCGACTTGTTAAAAGCGGTATTCAGTTATTGCACTGAACAATTATGGAACTAAGTTGCTGTACGTTACTATGGTTTCATAAGCTTGGCTAGTTTTTAACTTATGTGCTCATGTGACCTCGGGTTGAAGTTAGTTGGGTAATTTCGTGTCTTTTGGCAATATTTTTTTTTTGTTAGGTGTGCGTTTATGTCTTTGTAACGTGGGTTTCGGCACGACGGCTTTTTGACTGCTTTAAGACAGGCTGGTATACTTTGCCATAATCCATACTAATATTATAAATGCGAAAGCGGGTCTGTATCTCTGTTATCTCTTCATGCTTAAACCGCTGAACCGATTTCGATGAAATTTGGTGTAGAGATAGTTTGAGTCCCGGGAAAGGACATAGGATAGTTTTTATCCCGATATTCCTACGAGATCGACACTTATGCGGGTGAAACCGCGGAGCGCTGCTAGTTCATGATAAATCTTACCTAGCTTCGACGGGGTCATAATCTGGGGGAATTTTGTTAATGAACAGATGTATGTTACTTATGTACTGTTGTGGATCTCGTAAGGCAGTCATGCGAGATAAAATAGTAGTTTTTGATCTATTGTGGATTTTATATGACTTAATTGAATGGACATGTGTGGACCCATAGGGGAATATAGGCTGGATGCTATATCACGTGTATGCATAGTTTTACGGCATTTTCTAGGCCATCTAAAGATATTCGGACTTAGCTATATACTAACTGTAGTTCCCTTATATTGCACCTTGATGACACCAATGTCACACAAATACCAGGCGCTGCCGATCGCTTCTGCAAAAATCTCATCGTGATAAGTTAGGTGAAGTGAGCTTAGAGTGAGCTGTCAATAGTGTCAATCCCGCATCAGGTGGAATCACTTCACCTAAGTTTTCACCATGACATTTTTACAGAATAGACCGGCTGTTCTTTATCCCGCTGTAGGCTGCCCGCCCACGTCCGATAAATCGGTGAACGATTTTTGTAGGAGAAAAATAAATCGTACTGATTGATGGCAATAATGCCAAGCACACGTCCTACAAAAAGTCGGTCAGAAATAATATCGGTGCATCCCGACCGATCCGATTATTTGGTGAAAAAAGAACGTTCGGAACGGTACGAACGATTCGGAACGTCGCGTCGGCCGCATGCTCAGCGATAGACATCGATATTGAGAGTTTAATAGAAGAAGTTGAAAAGCGGCCTGCTCTATACGACACAGGATTGGACGAGTATCACGATAGGAACAAAAAGAAAACATTATGGGAAGAAATAAGCTTTTCATTAAATTCTAGTTTGCTTTTTCTTTCTTTTCTCTCTTCTTTTCCTCAAAAACCAAACACAAACCTTCCTCTGTAAATGCCACAGACAAAGTGACGGACGTGTACGTTGAGTCGATCACAAAATCGGTCGTAAGAATCGGTCCCATTTTCGGTGCTACAAAAAGTCGGACGTGGACGGGCAGCCTTAGTCTTCCAAATGTAGCCATCCTCTTTGAAAAACGAACAAGTTGCAGGAACAACTAGATGAGACAAAATAAAAGTGTCCGTCCACCTGTCACTTACAATACGTACATTATATACCAGCGCGATGCAGCAATGTCAGCCCCACTTACAGTTCGGCGAACTTCCAAAACTGGAACTCTTGCAGTATGAGCTCGAGTTTTCGCAGCTCATCTCATGCCAAAGAAGATAGGATAGACGTAGACAGACATATGTAGATTAAACAGTAAATGTGGGTTACGATGCCGCCGACGGCCGGACCTTAGAGGACAGTGACGTAATAAACCTAAAACACTACAGGGCCGTACTCAGCAATAAAAACATCACACACTGACACACACACATACTAAAACATTTTACTACCGCGAATAAATACGTCAGATTGACGAAATCTCACTGTAAATTTTTTTTATCGTTATATAAAAATGTTAATCAACAACAAAGGTTTTACCGACAACTAGTTGACTTATTTGCATGGATATTAGAATGTTCGTTATTGAGTTAGGAATTTACTTTACGAGTTGATGTTTACCATAAGAATTTGGTTGGTAAAACATTGTTAAAAACAGATTTTATTTGTAGATCATCGGCTTAGTTCTGATGTGCTTTCATTCAGACTGACGGCTATACAGTATATTTTGTTTGCATTAGTTTTGTGTTTTAGATTTTATTAATTCATTGTAAAGTTCAATGTAGTCATCGATTTTTGAGTAGATATTAGGTATAATCAACCATTAAACAACCATTTTAGCACAGATTCATCTCAACGTATCATGAATGAACGTGTCACATGGGCAGCCGACGAATGCGGCCCTGTTTTAACTTTCTCTCTTACAGCATCACAGATTGCGCACGATTCTTGTTAATGCATTTGGCCACATTGTGCGCGGGCGCTAGCCGCGAGCGCTATGTTTCGCGATCTGAATCATATTTAAATAATTTTAATTGAAATAAAATAAATTAAAAATGCACAAGTGCGCCCCTGCGTGAGTGTAAAAGGATTGCAGTTTTAAAATAAATTGTGTGAGTGACATAAATATAAAATGAAGTTTTAAAAATGTTTAAAAGTTTTGGACACATATGTTATTATTTGTATTACTTTTAGTTGGTTCTGAAAGGGATGATTTTCTATTGTGTTTAGAAAATAGTTTTAAAATCCAATGGCTGTTTGTTCAGCTGAAAGTTTTGCAAAAGTCCATTGAATAAATAAATGAAATTGAATTGAAAAATACGCTGTGAAATATTGTCCTGTTAGAATCAAGATAGAAATATTAGTTTGAAAACTATCACAACATAGGCTTCTATTATAGATATTTGTTAAAATTAAATTAAAGTCACCATTCCAGATATTATCAGGTTTACCAAATAATGTCAAAAACATAAATACCAAAATGTTTGGGTTCAAACGTTCATCGGTGCAGCTGGTGGTCTTACTAGCTTGGCTCCTGCGATATTACACCCTTGGTTCCATAATACTATGGTGTATTTTCACTTGTGGACTGAGTTTGGCCGTTGTCCTGGCCATCACAACTTACGACCATGACTACTGGACGTCGAGGGGAGTGTTCTCGCCACCAGGATGGCCCTTAGTGGGCCATATCCTGTCCGTGGTGATGTTCAAGGAGCAAGGAGGCATGTGCTTCAAGAGGATCTATGATACGTATAAGGATAAGAGATTTTTAGGTGAGTAAAGTTTCAATCGATCGATCAAGTACACCTTGCACCATCACCGGTGGCTCAGTGGTAACAGCCCCGACTTACGAGTTGTAGGTCGTGAGTTCGAACCCTGGCAAGCGCTTTATTTTGTGTAAACAATTGCATCACAACTGCTCCCAAAACGGTGAAGGAAAACATCGTGAGGAAACTGGCATGTCTTAGAACTAAAAATTCGAAGACATGTGACATCTACCAACCCGCACTGGGCCAGCGTGGTAGATTACAGTCCCACACAAGAGAGGAGGCCTGTGTCCCAGCAGTGGGAACATTATAGGCAGATAATAATTATATCATTATGAAAGTTTCAATCAAAGTACAGTACCTATTGCACAGTAAATATTGCACATCGACCTTCGGAAAGAGACAATCGGCTAATTTCGGCTTCGTAGAGCGTTATCTCTGTCGCACGAAATACAAACAGTCCGGTATCTATTAGGAGCTGTTAAAACAATTATGATTTGCTTCTTTTGATAATTATTTTTATTCTTTGTATAAAATACAAAAAAAAGGTAAAGGTCGATGTGCAATATTTATCGCCGGGTAAATCCTTATTGGAGTGACATTTTTGTAGCAGTGCGATCTTTAGCTCGGAGCAGGCCATTTAATTTATTTACATACTAAGTAGACGGTGACGTAAAGAATTCATAGATGTAGGGTAGTTTAATCTTGGTTAACATAAACATAAAATTATCATTTGTGATAGCCAATACTTTACATTATAGCGCGTGTGTTTTGCGAATGGCAAACGTACCTATACCAAGAGCATACATGGGACCACCTCAACCAACCAGTCTTACCAAGGGGTACCGTTTTACCCATAACTGGGTTGTAGAGGTCTGATAGACGGTCGACTCCATGTAAATTTACAGGTATTCAGCTGCATCTGGTTAGACTTGAAGCCGACCCCAAAATAGTTGGGAAAAGGCTAGGCAGATAATGACCCCATAAAAGTTGTATGTATTTTATGATGATCATATAGGAGCACCTTCGGATAAGTTAGGGCTATTTTATCAGGCGGATAGCTTTATACAAATTACATTTCATTTTATGGTAGAACATAAGAACTGGCAGATATCGTACTTGGTGTTGTATCGTATGCAAAGATGTTGCCTTTGGGGTTCACTGTGTAACAACCCACCGGATACATAAAGATAGATACTATCTATCCCTTAGACTTAGCCCTAAACAACTTTGCATCCGATATGAAAAGAATTATACACTCGAATACGAGTACAAATCACTTTACTGGTACTTACAAATAGTAATTGTAACTCAAGAACACTTTCGTCTATTCTATTCTATTTTTCTCTATGGCAATAGTGCCGATGTCGAAACACTTTCATTGTCTTTAGCTGAGAATGCAAGACCGCTTATCCCGCTCTCTTCTTTTTTTAAAAGTCATCTATGCTTTGCCACAACTCAAAAGCATACAATGTTTAAAAATGACAATGTTGCAACCCACAAATAATATTAGTTATACAGGATTATTGGTAAAACATTAACAACCGCTTAAGAGGCCATTGTACTCATCATTACGAACAACTTTTACTAATGGACTAAACCTGAAATCGCGAAAAAAAATAGCTATTCCCTACATTTATCTTCGTATAACTCGTCAAAGTGTAGAGAACAGCAGATTTTTTTTTTTGCGATTTCAATGACCACGAATACCACCTTTTAAGAGGTTGTTAATGTTTTACCAATAACCCTGTATAATTGATCATTGTCTATGCTAACCTCAGACTAAAACTTAGTTTGAGATGCTAACAGATATAACCCACCGGATAGATAAGGGAGATAGATAGTATCTATTTTTATTTATTTATTTATTTTACCATTTATGTACACACATATACATATAAACAGACAAGAAAAAAAAACAGAAGAGACAAATAGGTACAAAGGTGATGCTTATTTCATAAGAAATCTCTTCCAGCATACCTGCTGTGATAGGACAATAAATACAGAGATGTAGACAGCGTGTGAAAGAGTAAAGGAGACAAAAAAATGTCATCTATCTTCTTTATCTATCCGGTGGGTTGTTACACAGTGAACCCCGCAGGAAACATCTTTCCATCCGATACAACACCAAGTATTGAAGCAGTTCAAATTCACGTGCTCATTAAAAACAAATTATGTTGCCAAAACGTGGCTGACCAGTGCGCAGAATCGCCGGTTATACCAGAACATGTGATGTCATGGATGAACGAACGAGTCGAGCGTATATCTAGGCCGTGACCAATTATTCAATCAATCACTGGCCTTTACGCCATAACGCATAATACATTCATGGACTAAAAAGTTTGGGTGCGTCATTTCATATAAAGTTATTTGGTATAATTTCATTTCAATAACGTTCACAAGATATAATATAATCGTGAGATATACCAACTGTTGATATCTTTACATATAACATTTATATGCTCTAAAACTTATTGACTGCAGTTAAAATTTTAGAATCATCTTTACCTATCTCTATCCTTCTTCGTCTATCCTTTATCGCCTTTCGAAACTTACGTACGAGGGGGTGCCCAAATTGAGTGGTCACTATTATTGATCACTTGTCGCTTAGTTCAAGACATCTTTCCGATGAATTTTCCCTAAAGTCATCGGAAAGATGTCTTGTGGACTGCTTGCTGCAAGACATCAGAAAACCGTTTGATTTCTGTAAGAAGGTAAACAAAAAGAATCGGTCGCCAAATTTGCCGCCCCTAAATTCTGCCGCCCTAGGCTCAAGCCTACTCAGCCTGCTGGTAAATCCGCCACTTAAGACTTCTTTTTTGTCTGTCACCAGGCTGTATCTCATGAACCGTGATAGCTAGGCAGTTGAAATTTTCACAGATGATGTATTTCTGTTGCCGCTTTAACAACAAAATAAAATAAATATTTAAGGGAACTCCCATACAACAAACGTGTTTTTTTCGGCGTTTTGCCTTGTGGTACGGAACCCTTCGTGTGTGAGTACGTCTAGCACTTGGCCAGTTTTTTTCTTTTAATTTATGTTTTGGGGTAGGGAATGCTCGGCTCAGTCGTTTCTGTGACCGTGACGATGTTGTTTATTGATCGATTTGTTCACAAAGTAAAGCCTGAAATATTTACGCATGTTGTGCAATAACACGAAAGCATGCCAATTGAGAGCATTAGTGTTACTAGTACATTTTATCTAATACCTCATGTAATTACAATTTCGAGCCGTTTGGGGTTGAAACCCTCAGACCGTGGGGTCCGAGTGCTCATGGCTTGTTCAATGAAATCTTCAAACGGCTGGTTGACACTACCCGTGACCAAGAGCTGGCATTTTAGGGTTGGCTTTTTTTAGTATTGCCATACAACGCGGCGATGCCGCCAGTCTCTTGGGTACATTACCAGTCGACAGCGACAGTCGATACGGAGGAATATTTCGGCGGCATATTTTAATTTGTTAATTAGTTACAAGTAAAGTTTATAAAAAGCGTGCTTATACCTCAACTAGCTTCTGCCCGCGACTTCGTCCGCGTGAAATTTCACTTTCACCCTCTTAGGGGTAGAATTTCGAAAAACCCTTTCTTAGTGGATACCTACTCTTCACAAAGAACACACCCTCCAAATTTCATGTCCCCAGGACCAGTGGTTTAGGCTGTGCGTTGATGTATCAGTCAGAACATTGAATTTTAAATATATAGATGTAGGTATGTAGCGTAGAATTTGCGCGTGGGATAAACATGCTGAAAATGAGCATGCTACGTACTAGCCAACAAATGTGCTTTTTAATAGTATGTCTACTTCAGTCTTAATAACCAAATGGCTTCTGGATGATTTCTCATTTCTAATGAGAAATCATCCAGAAGCCATGGTAGCCAGGTAAAAATGAAAGAAAAAATACCGTTATTAGCGGTAACATGACGCAGTGAAAGAACACAAACAAAAAAATAACAAGTTTCTTTATAAAGCAAATTAATAACACAATTCCAGGCTGCCACCAGTTCTACCAGCGCACTCTGGTCGTCCGAGACCCCGAGCTGATCCGAAGAGTGTGCGTCAACGACTTCCAACACTTCACGGACCGAGGGTTCTTTTTCAATAAGGACGTGGATCCCCTGGCAGGGTCCGTTCTATTCTTGAGGGGGAACGAGTGGAAGCGGCTCAGGGCGAAGATTTCGCCGATTTTCTCGTAAGTTTCATCTCAATTTTCTTCAGAATCACATAATGCAGCATGCTGTCCAATTGTCCATACATTCTATTCTAGAATATTTTAAATGCACTGAAGATCGTGCAAGCCATGTTTCGAAAAGAAACGAGGGGTAATTGCGAAGTTTCCTCTCGGATAGACTTATCGAAAGACTCTTGTAGTACTTATTATATGATTTTGAACAATCTTCTTATTTTTAGATTTATTATCCCATCAAAAAGAAGAGGTCATTCTTAACACAGTGTTAAATAGGTTTAGTGCAAATAAATTAGAAGTTAGTCAAACTTGATTAAGTGCAATTGTGTAAAGCATTTTTGCATTTTCGTTTATATTACTGTGACCATATTTTTCATACAGTTGTTGAGTTGCTCATCGAAAGTAACTATTTTGTCTTTTTCAGGCCAAACAAACTCCGAGGAATGTTTCCCCTCATAGAAAACACAGCAAGAGAATTCGTCACTAGAGTCCAAGATTTGCTGACACAGTCTAAAAGTGCACCGAGCCAAAACGGCAAACCAGATGGACAATCAAATGGTGTTGGATCCAGTTCTTCTGTGGTGGATTCAGAGAAGCTAGTGGGTGGTTACACAGCTGATGCTATAGTGCCTTGTGCTTTTGGCCTGAAGAGTGGAGTTATGTATAATGACGAAGATCCCTTTGCTGTGGCGTTGCACGCGTTCTACGAAATGTCGCTATACAATATTTTTGAGAAGTAAGTTGAATATTTCAATATTATGTTTGTACGTTGTTTTATAAGTAATAGTTGCATAGAATTTCGTTTCACATCATTTTTTTCTCATATTTTCGTTTCATAGAATAATAACTTTGAAGATTTTTAAATCATTGACTTTTGTTTCAAATAAAGTTTAATGTTAGAATAATCATATCATAGAATAACAAATCAAATATTCTTTATCCTCATATTGTTTATTTAATATAAAACTTATTACCAAGAAAAACATTTTATCAAGTGACAGTTTTTAAACGTTACAATTCGTAGGGAACATCACGTGGCGGGTCTAAGTTAGTTTACAAGCAATAATAATAAGACGTAGTCGTTTTCTATGTCGTAGTCTATCTATTTTGTCTGTCTTTTGGTTTAAAGGAACCTAACCTAACCCAAGTCGGGGTACCCCAAGTCCCGAGATCGCTTATAGAAAACATTATTTTTATAGTTCATTCAAATACCATGGAAAAATACACCGAACAAACAATTTCGTTAAAAAATAATAGTACATATGTTAAATAAAAAAATGTGATTAAAAATTGATTGATTTATTTTATTTATGTGAAATATGTTTATGTGAAATAGTCTTTGAAACGATAATACATATTCGAAATAAAAATACAAGGACCAAATATTACATGAAACATTTTCTTGGAAACGAAATTCTATGAAATTTCTGTCTGCGAAACAAGGGAACACCGAATTTTATTCATGAAATTTACGATTTAAGGAGTAGGGTTCAATTAATGCGGAATTTTGCAGTGGAAGAAAATTTAAAATCGCTATTAAATACCTTGCTGGGAAACGTGAAAAATACAAAGTGAAACGAAATAAAATGTTTTTTATCCGAATCACTTTTACACGTCATAAATTATTATTAAAAAAAATTGGATACAGTCGACATTTCCTATCCGACTCTGAAGAATGGCGAAACAAACTCAAGGGTCAAATTAAAATTAATTAAGGCAAATCTCTAAAAAAAATTAATTAAGTCGTCTCTTTTAAACTCCAGAATAAATTTGATCAGATTTTGTGACGACAATGTAGTGCCAATGTAGATTAGTAGTAGCTAATTCTAAATGATTTAACAAAAATAGCATTGAAGTAGATTGACGAAAGTTTTTGTTTCGTTTTGCGTAGTTCTGTGAACAGTTTGAGTGGAAAGGCTTCTTCTGGGTAAGCTCACTCCATCGTCGACTTTGTCTCTGTCACCTCTGGACCTAGACTAGAGTCAAGAGCAAACCAATTTCAAATAAAAAAAAGTAAAGGTTCTCTTAGTGCGTACATAAATCTGTTTATTTTTTTACACAGATTTTCAATGATTTATGTATATTTCAATTAATGCAAACTAAAAGGAAAATGGTACATTAATTAATAATTTTCTCGAAGAAAAACCCAGGAGTAAAAAATGGAAAAATAAAGAATGTAGACTGCGTTGAGGACATAAAATAGGGAAATAGATTCAGAACCATCCTTTGCAAACATCTCATGATTCATCATCATCATCTATCAACATTACTTATATTCTATTAGTTTTTGCTCGCGGCTTCAGCCACGTGGATGTCGGAAAATATCCCACGGGAGCGTACCACTTACTGGGTCTACCGGGATTTTCATATAACTAGAGCTCCCAGTCGGCACGATTTTTTCCTAAATCTTCAACAATCATCGTCATATTTCAGCTAATTTACACAAAACTTTAATGAATTATCCATCTAAACGTTCCTCATGAATCACTTCGTCCATTGGTTGATGTAAAGCGTATGAAAATCCTTTAGGTAGTTTTTCTGCCGGTTTCAAGTCCTACAGGGTTTAATAAAATGCTAATATTTGCAGTACTTCTGCGCTAAGAAGTACTGCAAAAATGTTTGGTCTAAACTTTTAATTGACACTAAATACTAACCAACACTGTTAATCTCGACAATCAAACAATTTATTGAGCACGCGTCCCACCAGTGTATAACTTTCTAACAAGCATTAACAAATAAGAAATTGATTCCTAACTTTCATAGTTTGAGGTCAGACATTCACTATTATTAATCTGGAACTTAATCTGGAAATTACTTTGTAAGTATTAAAAAGTTGTTCAAAAGAACTTACAAACATAATTTGTTCTAATTTGGCTTGAATTTATTATAGTCTGTAATGGCTATCTGTTTTTTGGTTGGAGTCAAAGTTCGCTTGTTAATAGATGAGCAAATTGGTGTGTCAGATATCAAAGGCAAAAAGTTAGGTATTTGCGTTTCGGTTGATAGGTAAATTAACCAAATGAAACTATAAAACAACCTTTGATACTCTTGTGCCATCTTATCTTCCTGACTCGGCCATGCTGTGCTGGCGCTGCTGCTGCGGCTACGGAAAACCTCAAGCGGCGAAAATATAATAACCTTATCGGAAATTATATTTTCGAGCCGTTTGGGGTTGAAACCCTCGGGCCGTGGGGTCCGAGTGCTTATGGTATTTTTAAAGAAATTTCGAAACGGCTGGTTGACACTTCTCGTGACCCAAGGGCTGGCTTTTACCTTGGCCAGAGGCTAAGCATCGCCATCGCCCACTTTTTTTCTCACGAGCAACTTTTGTCGCCGCACGAATTTGTCTCTCACATCAAGTCTACGGGTTTGTATGAAAGTGCGCGTATGTAGCGACGCGAGAGCTGAGAGACATTTTTGTCTGTCCTCGTGTTTGGACGCGACGGTCGCCTGTCTATTGGTTGCAAAAGTTGTAATGTCAGTGCACGCACTGCTACAAAAAAGTTAGTGGCTAGCCAGTTGCCGCTCAAACGAAAATTTAAGAAAAAAGTAGCGTTGCTGCCGCTCTCGTGTGCGCATCGTCTTAATCTCGGCGAGGAGACAGCAACAAAGACAAAAATGTTGCTGGGAAACTAAGTTGCTCGTGGACGCCCCCGTCCCTTATTATACAAATTACCTAGAGCACAGATAATATAAATACTAGCCTACTAGGAGCAACATTCTTTTTTTTTCTTTTAAATGGGCCTAATCTTGACCTCGATCGCGCCTGATGGAAAGCGGTGGATGAGGTCTATGATGGAACGAGCGTGCCCAGAACAAGCCTGGCCACACAGTCGCTGTTAGGGAGTTCCACACTTTGGCTGTGCGCATAATAAATGTGGAGCGCCAAGAAGAACCAAGTGCGGATGGTTAACTTGCAGTACGTCTGGTGTCCGGTAGTAAAAGGGCGATGGTGGGATCAGGTCATGGAGCTCCTGCACACACTCTTCGAAGTACAGTCTGTAGAATACCGACAGTCAAGCGACATTATGCCGATGAGCGATCTTTATTTTCTGGGGTGACATCTATTACCGGAATGTCTTGAAAAGCGATAGTTTAAGTTAAAACGACATTGTTTTTAGGGTTACGTACCCAAAGGGTAAAAACGGGACCCTATTACTAAGACTCCACTGTCCTTCTGTATGTCTGACTGTCACCAGGCTGTATCTCATGAACCGTGATAGACAATTGAAATTTTTTGCAGATGATGTATTTCTGTTGCCGCTATAACAACAAATAATAAAATAAAGTTAAAATTTAAAGGGGTATAAAAGTATTTTTTTTTTGCGTTTTATCCCTTTTGGTACGGAACCCTTCGTGTGCGAGTCCGACTCGCAATTGGCCGGTTTTTATAATTCAAATACTTGTACCTAAATATTAATTTCACTCTGCTCTATATATTTTTATCTTTTTCCAGAACGATGCGTCAATTTTGGCCAGCTTTTGTATTGTTCTTCAGAATGAGAATCATACCTAAGAAGACGCACGATTTCTTCTACAACATCGTGACCACAGTGCTGAGGGCTAGAGAGAATGGTAACGTGACTTATTATTACATAATCATAACCTAACATCACGCCTGTAATCACGGAAGGGTTAGGAAGAGGAAGGGGAGAGGTGTACCTTTATCACCACCCACAAAGTCAAAACCAAAGCATTTATTTCAAACAGGCACACAAAAAGCCCTCTCGAGTGTCAAAATGTACAATGAAAAATTTGATTCTAGTCGCCCTTTCCAAAATGTAGTTTTCATATTGAGAAGAATGGGCATGAAACTCCGTTACTATTTTTATAAGTCTCGTTTCACAATATTTTGAGATTTGAGATTAAGACGATGCACCTAGAACAAAATTACTATATCACAATAGGTAAAAGAATTAAAAATGAAGCCATGACAGATAAATTAATATGTGATAGATACATACCTACATGGTGCTCACATGTTTACAAACATTGTAAAAGTAGACGATTTTCATTAAAAAAATAATTTCGCTTGTTATGTTTAAGTTCCATGTAATATATAGCGAGCCTATAGGATGATTTTTACCAAACGGCTCGCATCGCATCGGTACGGAACGGATTTTTCAATCTTTAAACGATATTTAATCGTGTTCACAGTATTTAAAGTCTATATTACCAAGCCGCGCAGCTTGACCGCGAGCGTCTTCCGCGACACGCGATCGTAGCCGAAAGTATGCTGCGACGCGCGATCGGCTCCGTTCGCCTGTCGTCGTATCCGATCGAATCCTTTCGGCTGCCGTCGCCAAAGCCGTGGCCGGACGGCACCACTCATTCTCGAAAGTGCTCGCACTGCAGATCTATATTTTATGATTATTTTCTTCTTCTTCTAATGCAATAGCCAACAATACTCCGTCAACATCAACGATTTTCAATAATTAGATCGCAGTAGGAATGAAACTATTTAACTAGGCGCAAAAACGGATACGTTTGCAAGCGACCGCGACGGTACGGAGCCGATCGTATGAGTCGACATGCTGCCGGACGCGATCGGCTGTCACTGCATCCGTTCGTATCCTTTCCGATCCAATCCGATGTGAGCCGTTTGGTGGAAATCATCCTTTTTACGCCCTAATAGCGAGCCTATTACGACCAATTGGAACTGTGCACCTAGCTTATGTCATTTTATAAGTGCTCATGTAGTTATATGTGAAAAAAAAATTAAAAAACGGGCACAAATTCAGACTCTTGACTGCTATTGAAAAATTGACTTGTATTTTCTACTCTGTTTATCTACTTACTCGATGTTTGTTGAATTTTCTATTGATTTCCCTAAGGAAGAAAGGGAGATGACCCAGCAAATAGTTTGGGTAAAGCTGACATTGAAACTTACCTAGTATGTTTTGAACTTTTGAGTTATTGCTAGGTTTTGTGGTATTTGAAGAATACACTGGGGTATCCAATCAAGAGAGGTATTGATCTGTTTCTTTATCAGACCAAGTTTTTACGTAGAATAGCTAGATATTCAATCATTAAAATTTACTAGTGGGGCCCGTGGCTAAGTATTAACAGCCGCGATCAGGTTAACCAACGCTGTCGCGGTTGGTCCATGGATGGGTAACCATTTTTACATACCAAAAACCCCGTGCCTCGGAAAGCACGTTCGTTGGTCCCGGCTGTCATTCGTGGATCTTTGACAGTCGTTACGGGTCGTCATAAGCACAACAGTTTGACAACCAGTCCTACCAAGGGGTATCTTATTACCCGATAACTGGGTTGTGGAGGTCAGATAGGCAATCGCTCCATGTAAAATGCTGGTGGTCATATGAATCCGGTTACACTGGAAGCCGACCCCAGCATATTTGGGAAAAGGCTGGGCAGCAATCGCTCCATGTAAAATGGTGGTGTTCATCTGAATCCGGTTAGACTGGAAGCCGACCCCAGCATATTTGGAAAAAGGCTGGGCAGATAACATGGCAAATGTGAATAGAAAGGGTTTATTTTTTAGCTATAATGTACTGTCGCAATATCTCCTAGATGTGGTAATGGCAGTATTACGTTACGCACAATCGATATATTGCTAATGTTTGATTTTCAGGCGTTCAAGAGAAGCGCGGAGATTTCATCGATATGATGATGGCACTGAGGAATGATGAGACCAACAATAACTGTAAGAAGGACTTAGAAGATGTTGAAATCAGTGAGTTTTGACGATTGTTTTAATTATTAGTATGGTAGTATAGTATAAAGGCTCCTTCAAACAGGCGCAACACGACACGCGACACAAAGGCACCGCAAGTAGCGCAACGAGCAGTGCCTTTGTGTCGCGCGCGCTTCGCGTCGCGCGTCGCGCCAGTTTGCAGGAGCCTTAATGGGCTGGTGTCCGCTACTCCACACGTTCAAGCGCGAACCTATTTAGCGTATTGCTTTTATTAACATACTAACAGCGCCTTGCGGTTTCACCCGCATAAGTGCCGAACCCGTTCGAAAGACACGTGGCGCCATCTATTATCATAATAACGTTATTGTTGTTTTCCTCGGGAACAACACTTTTTTTCGGGATGAAAGGTACCCTATGTCCGTTTCTGTACACCTGACAACGTATACGCAAAATTTCAGGATGATCGGTTCAGTGGTTTAGGCGTGAAAAGGTAACAAACAGACAAACTTACTTTCGCATTTATAATACCTATTAGTTAGGATTAGGATACCTACCTACCTAGCATTAAATAATAGCCTATAATGTTCCCACTCATTTTTTGAGCGGGAATAGGCCGTAATCCACCACGCGGCCCCAGTGCGGGTTGGTAGGTGTCACATGCCTTCAAAGTTTTGGTTCTAGGGTTATATTTATAGTTAGTTTTATCACGTCGGGGTCACTAATGAAGTGGGTACGTATGTGATAAAAATGATAGATGATAGTTAGATAATTACTTATACAAAGTCCACATACATAAAAAAAAACTTATAAAATTAATAAAGGAAGGTGAACGTCTGTACAAGGAATGTTCATGCGATATAATTACGTAAAGAAAAATATATTTTCTATTGACATGAAAAAACCAACTGACACGACAGGTGACCACAGAACGTCAACCATAGAGTAATAGTAACTAAAAAGGTAGTAACGCTGCGCTGCACTCATACCGGTTTTCTCACG
This sequence comes from Luperina nickerlii, assembly GCA_963855955.1. Lineage (NCBI taxonomy): Eukaryota > Metazoa > Arthropoda > Insecta > Lepidoptera > Noctuidae > Luperina > Luperina nickerlii. The sequence continues at coordinate 19,747,773 of OY979677.1, read as the reverse complement.
ATATTTTCCTTCACCGTTATCAACAGCAGTGGCGATGAAATAAACTACACAATGTGCCGACTTACGAGCTGTTCGTAAGTCGGGGTCGGTCGTTACCAAAGAGGATATAACCACCTGGGGCTTAAATGCTCTGTTTTTATTATTATTTTCTATTTAGTTATAATTTAGTTTAGGTGGCCACTTTAGCAGAATCATAAAAGGATAACATTATGAATTATAATAAGGTGAAGACAGCCTGTATTTTCTTTTTTTCGCTGCACTAAGTAGGTATGATCAGAGATTGGGATTGATCGGTATTTTAGCACAGACAAAAAAAATTAACTGAAAAATCCTTCACCAATAGGATTTGATACGATTAACTTATCAGTTAACTGTCCATTTTCTTCATAATGTTATCCTTTTATGATTCTGTCAAAGTGGCCTTTTTAGGCCCCAAGTTTTCTTTTCACAAAGTGACGGCCATTTTTCATCAGACGATTTTTCAGTCACACTAAAAAGCAAAGAAACCACGATTGATTCATTTGACACTTTTCTCAAAAAAAAAATGTTTAATTTCCAAAAAATATAAAGGATCAAAGAAAAATGGCGTCCACAGAACCTAAAACACGAACTCATTACAAGTTTTATGTTTAAGGGGTTAACTTTAAGATAACGTAATTAATGTGGTCGCATTAACTTTTGATATTAGGGCGACTCCAATATTGCTTAACTTTTACTTAATTCGGTTCGAATTTAAAGTTTCCGAATAATTTTCGATCTGTTTAGTTTGTTTGCAAGGGTACTTTAACTCGGAATAATTTATGAAAGGAATGAGGCTAATTTGAATTATGTTTTAAGTAACTTGTTTATTTAAAGGGGGTAAGGGCTTAGAGAAGTCATGCTTTAAAAACACGTAATATAAAAGAGAAATGGGCAAATCAGTCTTTTGCCTATTTCTTTTTTATTTATATTACGTGTTTGCTTGTTATTGTTCGGCCACAGTATTCTTCTATAGAACTCGATTTTGCAAAACAACATATAAGCCCTAACTATAGCATTTTTATTACTCGACTGCGCCAGAAGGAGGGTTATGTTTTTCGAGTGTATGTATGTATACTTATTTCTTTGGCATGCTCTGTAGCCTAAACGGCTTGATCGATTTTAGCTTGAGAGGTGGAGGTGTTAATTGTGAGTGACACGGGCGCCAAAAAAAATTTTTTTCTCAAAACATTTCGAGTGGGGTATAAAAAAAATCTTTCAAATTTTTTGAAATTTTCTAACTTAAATGGTCCCGCTTGCTTCCAATTTTTATTTAATTTAAAATGGGCTTGTTTTTAGCTTTTCAGTTTTTTTTTTACTTTTTTAACGTTCGTTACCGCAGTCGGGTTTTTAATTAGGTACTTTTTTTTTATTACCAACTGCCATTAAACACTTCAAGCATTTCATTTCTAAATACACTAGAAACAAACTCAAACTCAAAACGGTGAAGGAAAATATCGTGAGAAAATCGGCATGTCGTAGATCCAAAAAATCGAAGACATGTAACATCTACCAACCCGCTCTGGGCCCGCGTGGTAGATTACGGCCCACTCCCTCTCATCTGGAGGAGGCCTCTGTCCCAGCAGTGGGAAAATTATAGGCTGATTATGTTAAACCAATTAAATACGGTCACTTTTGAGTTGTCAAGGATTTGGGCAAGATGAAGCTAGTTGCCCATTCTAAAGCGCAGTGGGTTCCTTTGAAGAAGAACGCACAACATACTCCATGGTTGTTCTTCATGGTACTGTGGAGACTGTCTGTGTAGCTCTAACTTCAGCAGTACAGGCTGGTTATAATTGCCGGGGTGTTCCATTCGAACGTTCAAGCAAGTGTCAAATATTCTAATATGGTTTTTCTGTTTAGTAGAGAAGGGCTAGAAATAACATGATAATGTAAAGTCATAAATATATTTTATTCAACTCCAAGATTTTTTCAATTATATAGTGAAGCTCCCATCTGCACCCCCCACAGTACCTACTCCATCACTCCAAGTTTAATAATAATCTTAACTTCTATCCACAGCCGACATGGTAATCTCGGCAAACGCGTTCATAATCTTCCTGGGCGGTTTCGAGACGACCTCCTCAACCCTGGCGTTCCTCTTCCTGGAGCTGGCAGCCAACCAGCAGGTCCAGGAAAAGATGAGGAGTGAGATCCGGGAGGTCCTGGACCGACACAACGGGAAGATCACCTATGAGCTGCTACAGGAACTGGTGTATATGGAGATGGTGATTCAGGGTATGATGTTCTTCAATATTTATTAAACTAAATGAAGAAGCTTTAATTTTTAGGGTTCTGTACCCAAAGGGTAAAAACGGGACCCTATTACTAACCCCCGTATTTATAGACAAGTAAAAGTAATTACTTAAGCAAAAGTAATTACTTGAGCAACGGTTTTTATTGCATAGTTAAGAAATCGGTCCGAGTAAGAACTGTTTTAAGTTAGAATTCTTAGCCAAGTAATAGTAACCAATTTCGTTGCTTAAGTAACGCACATTCAATTCGGATCTATTGTTTCTTTGTTCTTCGCGTTGCTTTGTCGTTTTATAACCTTACCTAAACATGGAAAACATCGAGAATTTATTTTTATATTTGTCATATTGTTAAAAAGGTTAGTCGTGCATTAGCCTTTCGTATGCCAGATGCCGTATGGTCTGCCATTATTAACTATGAAAACTAAAGAAATATAGATTTAACAACACCAATGCAACAAATTAAACGGATAACAGTCTATCAAAAAGTACTCTGTGCGGATAACCACAACAAGGTGGGAAATTGGGAATGACAAGATGTAAAGTCAGACGGATTTTTGATATAACACTTGCAAGTTAAAAATCATTCACCAGTCCTAGCAAAAATGACAAGAGTAATCTTCTATCTAATATGGTCGGGTTGCATCGTGTAAAACGTTTCATTTTTCCTTTAAATCAGTGAATATTTTTTGATTAAAAAAGTATCTTAAATAATTTTTAATTGTTGTTATAAGAGATATTTTTGAAGGAACTTTGATGTAAAATAATAATATTAATAATTTGAGAAATAAGAGTAAAGTTCTGTTAAAATTAATCCCAAAGTAACTTGCCGTCACTTGTAACGAAACGCGTGAATAAAATGTTGCCAGGCAGAAACGACAGCAGATACTTTACTCAGGCTTCTTTTGCTTATGCATTATCTTAAGTAATTGCTTAAGTAAGTAACGAAAATTTCTAAACTATCGAATATGATTTTGTATTTAAGAATTCTAACTTCAAGTAATGACTTAATCAAGTAATTACTTAGCAACAAGTAATTACTTGTTTATAAAAACGAGTGTATGACTCCACTGTCCGTCTGTCTGTCACCAGGCTGTATTTCATGAACCGTGATAGCTAGACAGTTGAGATTTTCGCAGATGTATTTCTGTTGCCGCTATAACAACAAATACTCATCATCATCATCATCATCAGCCTATAATGTTCCCACTGCTGGGACACAGGCCTCCTCTCAGTGAGAGGGAGTGGGCCACAACAAATACTAAAAACAAATATATACATAATGTGTTTTTTTCGGCGTTTTTGCCTTGTGGTACGGAACCTTTCGTGTGCGAGTGCGACTCGCACCTGGCAAATTTTATTTTCTTTAGAGCGCTACTATTTACTAAATCTCGCAAGTTTCTCGAACTTCGACATGTGTAAACACCGTAGATTTTGGTCTATTATATTTGAATTAGGCTCAATAAGAGGCATGATTGAATTATTGGAATTGAGAAGGCCGAATATTCTGTCGATGATGGTGGAACTTGTGGCTGAAGGCCCTGTGGCGGCACCTATATCGCTACATGCAAAACTACGCACCACCCTGACGTCACGCAAAATTCTGCATCGCGCAAGCAGAGTTTACCGCGCAGCTAGCATATACATATCGACGCTTAAAAGGCAAAATTGACTAAGCGACATAGGACTAACTTTACAGGAAGACAATTAAAAGTTTCCGAAAAGTTAAACTTTAAACTGTCTTCCTGTAAAGTTAGTCCTAGCTTCGATATACAACGTCCCGACATCCCCCGTCAGACAGTTGCCCACTAGACACAATACCGTTCTGGTCGGAGGATCCTCTCTTTTCTATGGAGTATGAGTGAACTTTACACTTTGTTCCTCATACCTCTATAGCCCTATAAGTTTCTTACTAGACCGGTGTAGACCGGCTGCTTGGTCCAAATAAAAGACTATAACTTTTTGACAGAAGACTGTTTCATTTGTATTGAGAACCTTAGGAAATTGGTCAATAAATAATTACTTGGTTAGTATATAATTGCGTGATAAATAATGTAGGTATGGGTTAGCTGTTTTTCGCAGCTCTTAGAGTGTATAAGTAATTAGTTTGAACGCCACACCAAAGTCAGCTCTCAGTGACCCCAATTCGCTAGATACTTGTAACCAGAAAAGTTTCTTTTAATGAGTTTTTACTTCCCCTCGAGGAATGGACTGGTTCTGATTAAAGGGACTGTGTCCGTTACACTGGCTGAAACTATACGGAACAGTCTCGAAACTGTACTGTACGGAGATCAGTTAACAGTTTTAACTCTAATGAATGGGGGCATTAGGATTCGGATGGTTTTTGGAGAACCCAGAAGTAATATGGAACAGACGCCATACTACAGAGCAAGTATAGTATAAGATTAATAAGAAGTGGGTCATTACCAATCAACCTTGCAAACTGATCAAGGCATGAGTTAATCTCACATACAATACATTAACACAAAATTAACCACATATTCCTTATACTGCCCACCTGAACCTAAGGTGCAGTAATAGGCATTTTGGTCGGTTTTGAGTTAAATATACAGGGTGTGGCGTAAGTAGTGGTCCACCGTTAAGGATTTGATATACCAGACAATTTACTATAACATATTACAATTTTAACCATTTTTACCCAATGGTTCCAAAAATATATTTTTTTTGTTTTTTATTTATGAAATTTCTACCTTTTGTCACAAATTTGGTTGTAGTTTCAACAAAAACCATTATATTTTCATTTTGATTTCTGCTATTTACTGCTGAAATACTAGAGCTGTCGTGTAAAGTTATGGTTTTTATGTAAATTTAGAGCTTTTGAAGAAAAAGTTAGTTCTTCTCTGTTTTAACCATAATTTTTCACATAATCATGCAAATTCAAGAGGGATTTTTGTATAAAAAAATTACTAGTAAATTGGTTAAAATTGTAGTATGTTATAGTAAATTATTTGGTACTAGCGACCCGCCCCGGCTTCGCACGGAAACATTATTATTATTATACATATAAACCTTCCTCTTGAATCACTCGATCTATTAAAAAAAACCGCATCAAAATCCGTTGCGTAGTTTCAAAGATTTAAGCATACAAAGGGACATAGGGACAGAGAAAGCGACTTTGTTTTATACTATGTAGTGATATCGAATTCCTAACGGTGGACCACTACTTACGGCACACCCTGTATATTCTGAATTTCAAAATGCCTATTACTGCACTAAAGTGCCTAAAGGCTCAGGTGGGCAGTATAACTGGCTGGAAGCGCATCGACGCAGCACATGATTCTGAAACGCCCGAGTTGACAGTTTTCGTCGGTTATAAATAAAAACATAGTTGTTCCATGAATTTTGAATGCGTAGGTATTACAATTTTCTATGAAACAGCAAATTTTTTTTGTTGACAACCGATTTCCTATGCTGGGGTGTCTAGTATCATAAACTGAATTTCTGGTTACAGTTTGCACGTCTGTTAAGAAATATGTGGTTCAAGAATGTAACATTGCAAAAATCATAATAGAACATGGTTGCAAAAAAATCTTACGATGATGCAAATAAGTAACGTTATTTCTGTCAATTAGAAAATAACCATAATTTATAGTAGATAAATTATTTACTATTTGTTTAAGGAATTTTATATAATACTTATGTGTAAGCACTTGAGTGAGATACCTGAGATACGGGCTTATTCCTAGGTAGAATTTAATTAATTTTAACCTAAAGGCTCCTGCAAACAGGTACGACGCGCGACGCGAATCGCGCGCGGCTCAAAGGCACCGCTCGTTGCGCGGCCTGCGGTGCCTTTGTGTCGCGTGTCGTGTCGCGCCTGTTTGTAGGAGCCTTAAATCTAGTATATGGGCCCTATTTTGCAAATATTTATGTAAATCAATTATTTCAATTCATGAAGAAGAGCTGTTGAATGTTGTTGTTGAATGTTGCATCATATTTAAACGTAATTTAATGCTCGTTCCAGAGACTCTTCGCCTCTACCCGCCTTTCCCGAGCATCCAGCGCTTATGCACCAAAGAGTACACGATACCTGACACGACCACCGTGGTGGAGAGGGGCACCATCGTACTGTTCCCGACACTAGGCATACAGAGAGACGAACAGGTAAGCCCCTACTTTAGTCAGGGTCAAATTAATTAGTTAGCGAAACTCCACAGATGTTATGGGTTTCGTTAACTTGACACATCAAAAACTAATTTCAGAAACTGAGTTTTTTGTGTATAGTCTATTCCTTATTAAGTAACTACACTAAATGCGTTGGTGACTCCAATTTTTTTATTATCAAATCATGCTTAGATATACTCCACGTCTGTGGAGTTTTGCTAGCTAATTTTATAGTAAAGATATATATGAGGGTCTGACCAAAGAAGTGTAATGGTGGGAGGAACGTCAGATTATCGAAAAAAAAAATTGAGACTAGTAAAATCTGGATTCTTTAAGACTTGTCAGAGCGTACTGACTTCGTATAAAATTGGAGACTGGAACAAAATAGTTATGCTTGCACTCTCGCGTACGTGCCAACTTAGAGCGGATATCTTACACGAAACAAAACTTGGGAACAAGTGTCAGAGCCGACACTTGCATAAAACTTGCAGATAAGCAACTAACTTGCTTCCTACATGTCGAGAATTCACCCCCAATAGTTGTAAGACTTTGATATATAAATAAACTATATACAAGCTGTGCCCACGACTTCGTTAGCCTAGGTGTCGGCTATCAATAATGTGTCGCTTAATCCAAATTATTTTTCTAAAATAAAAGATACCAAAGTTACTCCTTATAACATCAGGTAACTGCCAGTAAAATTCCCGTCAAAATCGGTCCAGCTGTTTCGGAGAGTAGCCGGAACAAACAGACAGACAGACACAAATTAAAACAATTGAGATTTTGTCATAAAGTCGTCCAGACTGTATTTCGGCCACGGCGGCCAAACTTAACGGACACTAACTAGCCTTCGGCGCGAGAGACAATTTTTTTATTTTTTTTGTTAAGTATTTTTATTTTTAATTAATGTTTTATTTTGTTATAAGTAGGTACCTACCGTATATAGGTACTTTCATAATATGCACATAGTAAAATGCTGTTACTTCAATTTTATTTATCCTACTAATATTATAAATGTGAAAGTTTGTGAAGATGTTTGGATGTTTGTTACTCAATCACGCGTAAACCGTTGAACAGATGTAGATGAAAATTGGCACATAGACCATTTCCTGGATTAACACATAGGATACTTTTTATCCCGATATTCCCACGGGAATCGGACCCGGGATCTTTGACTTTGACTTTGACTTTGATCGAAACTTACGCGGGTGAAACCGCGGGGCACTGCTAGTTACTAATAAGTACAAGATTTAGGAGACCTAGTTGTTTGACTGTGACATATGTAGTTACAGCCATGGTACAGACGCCCCAACATAGTTGGGAAAAGGCTAGGCAGATGATGCAGAAGATGATTGAATTTAAATGCGGCTTAAAGGATTTGATGCATTTACTAATTCATTTTCTTAGCCTAGCAATTACCAGTGTCTGGAGATAATAACTGGGTAATACGATATCTCTTGATAAGACTGGTTGTCAGACTTTCGGGCTTCTGACTAGGTACCCGTAACGACTGTCGAAGATCCACGAATGACAGCCGGGACCAACGGCTTAACGTGCTTTCCGAGGCACGGAGGCGTCACGGCATCTAAAGATGGTCACCCATCCACAGACCAACCGCGGCAAGCGTAGCTTAACCTGATCTATCGGCGACCTGTGCGGCTGTTATTTAGCCACGGGTCCCTCCCTCATTTAAATTCAATATGAATTGGTTAGTCCAAAACCAATAACAATGCTGATCACGTTGCAAGATAACATTTTCAACTTCTGCCAAAACAGAATACTTTTCTCACTTTAACAGAACCCTTTATTTTTAGCATGAACGTTGAAGAATATTTAGTTAATTTGATCGATGCCAACCATCTCCGAGCTATTGAGTTGTGTATCTTAGACAGATTACATTTTAGAAGGGGAGGTGTGAAGGTAAGTGGGAGATCAGAGAGGTTAAGTGGATAAGTAAAGGTTAGGTATGTTTCAAGTTCAAGTTGACCTAACCACTGCTTGATAGACATAGGTTTTACCAAAACAGAGAAGCCATAAAAACAGTAAAGGCTCCTACAAACAGGCGCGACACGCGATATAATCGCACGCGACACAAAGGCACCGCTCGTTGCGCGACTTGCGGTGCCTTTGTGTCGCGCGCGATTTTATCGCGTGTCGCGCCTGTTTGTAGCAGCCTTAAGGTGGTGTCAAAGGTGTTCTAATCAGTCATTCAGACGACACGGTTGGCGCTGGCGCAGTGGCTGAGCGATCGACTGCTGCGCTGCGTGTCGCGGGTTTGATTCCCGCACGGAACAAATATTTGTATTGCCTACAGGTAGTTCTGGGTCTGGCTGTTTGTATATGGGAATTTAAATGTTTGTTAATGCACCCACGCACGATACAGGAGTAATTCCTAGTGTGGGGCAACGTTAAAAAAAATGTTCAGGAGTTGTTACAAAGTAATTGAAAAATATTCTTTACGTTACTAATTTTCGGCAATTATTTATGAAGTGTCATAGGTTTTCTAGTCAATTATTATTACAATTTAGTACAATAAATGAGTCTCTTTGTCGTAATTTTGCCCCTTGAACTTAAGATGGAGGATTTATGATATAATCGCATTGGTTCAACGGAGCAGAAGACCGGTTCCGTCATATTTATAACGGACGTCATGAAATTCTGTCATTTTCACCAGTATTTGACATTCAGGTGTCAAAAAATGTTCTGCACCCTAATTGTGTAACACAATATCAATCACAATCTGAATCATTTTGAAGGATACTGCTAATCCATTGCTTCATGTGTTCGAAAATAGTGTCTGCTCAACAACGTAAATAACGCAATGAATTTTGTTGAACTGTCAAAATGAGGCTGAGGCTACATTAGGCCGCGACGCGACCTGCGACACATGAGCGATTAAAACAAGTAAATGAATGCTCACGTATATGGCTACACCGTACATCAAATATTACTAGCGATCTTTGATCTCTTTATGCGATAGGAACAACATTACTGAAATCACGGCATCGGCTACATCAATGAGCGAAATTAAAGCGAATTTATTAGAAAATTGCTTTTTTTTTCGCTTGTAATGTAGCCATACCATGTTTTCTCGTTTCGCTCTTCCAGTCGCATCGCAAATCGCTGCCTACTGTAGCCTCAGCCTGAAACCCATTGCAACTGATAGTGGTTTACGTAATTACCAATTACCTCGCTGTATAGACATTACGGACGCATGTGGTGGCCAACGTTCTTCTAGAAAACTGTAGCTTTAACCCACGCTCGCACAGGCGTAAAAATATCGCGGCGTGATTTTATCGCGCACTGTATTTTCAACTCTTATATGTTAAGCTGACCTTGAGAGTCCAATAAAGTGCATCCCAACGCGTCAAAAAAACACATTCTTGGATTCTTGGATGTGCAACTCTCGGCGCTAAGCAGTACGTTTAAACTCCAGTGCGCGAATAAGAATCGGCGCGGGGAAAACGCGCCCGTCCGTACCTGGGCTTAGGTCTGTTACAGAGTCTACCTCATTGGTCTAGCGTCTAGTGGTCGAAGCTCGACTGATGAACGCGGGGTCGGTTCAATTCCCAGGTCGACAACTTTTTGGGTTTTCTCATCAGGAATTTCTCAGTTGCAACCTAGATTTTGGAACCGTGCCCAGCTAAGTAATGTCAATAAGCTCGCCCCTCCCACATATACGAGGTGGGACTTGAACATAACTGGCAAACTACCAATAGTATCTACATTCCTGGCTATCCCTTCGAGAGATAGACGCGTGACGATATGCAATAAAAAGCAAAAAATCAGGTAAAATTGCGCCCAACATCCATATTTTAATTTCGCAACACGATCGGAGCTACCATTATTTTTAATTATTATAGGTAGGTAGCGAATTCAACGAAATAACGTTACTGGATGATTAATAGATCGGTAGATACCTACTTTGTAGAGTAACTCATTTTAATAATTACTTATTTGGCACTTTAATATTCTGCAGTTTTCGCGAAATATGCTGATGTTCAGCGAAACTTAGCGCGAACGGTTTGTGCAATCGAATCTCATGTTTTCTCAGGTTGATTCGCATGGTCATTTTGTAAAGCACCCGCAGTCTTGGTCTTTGACAAACATTCAAAGTCCAAACTCAAGGTTTACCAACGTGCAATGGAGCGCAGTATTCTAGGCGTCAAATTGACAGACCATATTCGCAACACCACACTGCGTTTCAAAACACAGATTATTGACGTTGCTCAAGAAGCTGCTAAGCTGAAGTGGGTCTGGGCCGGCCATGTCTGCCGTATGCCCAATAGGCTTTGAAATAACCACCACGTGGAGCTCTGACACAGCTAGAAGGCGTCGCGGCAGACCCCGTAGAAAATGGCGGGACGAGCTGGACAAAACAAACGACCCACGGTCCACTTTATTAGCCCTGGATTGAAAGAGCTGGAAGTCATGGGGAGAGGCTTTCGCCCAGCTGACGGATGATGCAGGCTAGCAGTAGTAGCACTAACGCGCAATGCCAGCGCATTTCATTAAGAGTGCCCGACCAAACGCCGACCGCGCAGTGGCGCCCTCATCGTTTGTTTGGTTATTTCTTTTATTTTAAAATGAAAATGCATAAAATAAGCACGTTATGTTGTGCTCCACAAGATTATACGTTAATATTATTATAAACGGTAGTTTTACATTATTTAGTTTTATTATAATCACTAAAACGGATAGCTAGGCCGGCGTAGCTTTAAGGGGATTACAGGACCTAAAAGCGAAAAACGCAAGTTTTAAAATGCCTAAAAGTATATGATCAATTACAGTAAACAAAATCAGAAACATATATGATATTCTTCAGGATATATGCTAGGTAGATAGTATGTTAAAAACATAATACCTACAACAAATTTTATGCGATAGAAGAAAATCACGAAGACACCTCTAAAAACTTTATTTTACAATAAAAACCATACTATAATATTATAATATACAAACAATCATTCTGATTTATTGTCAGATTATTCTACAAGCAACATACTAAAGCACTATTGTTTTAATTTTTTAGTCCAAACGACTCAGACCAATAAAAAAGTAGTAAAAGTACTTTTTTATTGGTCTGAGCCAAACAATAGATTTTTTGTAAATAGAAAACTGCTTCATATTTTGCAATAAATTACCAGCGTTGTCATCGCGCTTCTCTTTCTTTTCTATGCAGTCCGACAGTGATCGCGCTTTTGGTCATGTAGAGTCCCCTTAACAATTCAACATCATTCATGAACGGCAGTGATTTAGCTTAAAACAAACTTTAATTACAATTATTACAATAATTCGGAGATGTGCATGTGCTCGGTTAGAGCGATGCAAACGGAATGTCCTCTTATCGAACTATGGTACATATCATACATAAGGATTAACCTAAACTATGACGACATATTTATGGAACCACGAGACTAATTCAGATAAGCATTAACTTAGGTGTTAGAAACATTTGTTGAAAGAGATGCCTATTAAGTGGAATCGGCGACATAGCTAGTTAAAGGTGTTAGAAAACAAAGCGTTGAGTGAGGATTAATCCCCTGGGAACTGATGCCTGGTTTTCATAACTACGTTGTTTAACAGATGAACTTTTCAAACATACATATGTATGGAGCAATTGATTACGAATTTCTTGTAAAATTAAATCGGGATTCAAAGTTTGGTACAATAACAACAGTCAGTCAACCAAATCACTTGAAGATTTCACTACTGATTAAGGCTCCTGCAAACAGGCGCGACACGCGACGCGAATCGCGCGCGACACAAAGGCACCGCTCGTTGCGCGACTTGCGGTGCCTTTGTGTCGCGTATCGTGTCGCGCCTGTTTGAAGGAGCCTTTAGGTTTAAGTACGAGAGGAGTTTATATTTTTTAAATAATATTTTTATATTTTTGTTCAGATTTTATAATCCATACTAATATTATAAATGCGAAAGTGTGTCTGTCTGTCTTTTACGATTTAGATGAAATTTGAGTCGACAGCGATGCGGATGAATTTTTCGACGCTATATTTTAATTTTTGTATAGTTTGTATGGGAATACCACTGCCACCTTTGCCCATCCCCTCAGCCATGACAAGCGTGTTAATAACATAGGTATTTGTTTTAAATTTCAGTACTTTGAGAATGCGTCAGCTTTTATCCCAGAGCGCTGGTCCGAGGACGCGCCGCAGCCGCCTCCAGGAGTCTACATGCCCTTTGGAGACGGGCCTCGGTATTGTATAGGTGGGTGTAGTAAGCTTCTTTATATGTCGCCCACCGGGGCAATTTCGTAACAGACTCAGGCGGGTTGCCTGTTGTTTATGGCGCTGACTATCGTCCAACTAAAATTTTGTAACAAAACTACAAAACATTATTTCAAATTACAATTACAAAATTATGGCCTTGCCGTACGTACCTAAGTAAAAGTAAAAATTAATTTAATTTCCACCCTAATCAAACACAGTAGGTACAGACATTATTAAAATAAATGCGAGTGGACTGGAGCTAAACTAGGGCAGCCCTGTATTTCAGGACTCCAGGTTTTCCACCCGCGGCGAGTAAGTTGGTACAATTGTATAATTAATGCACATTACCAAAAGTAGCACGGTATTGTGCTACTTTTGTAATGTGCATTAATTCAGTTACATCCATACTTTATTATTGTAAATGCGAAAGTTTGTCTGTCTGTCTGTTACCTCTTCATGCTTAAACCGCTGAACCGATTTAGATGAAATTTGGTATACAGATAGTTTGAGTCCCGGGAAAGGACATAGGATAGTTTTCATCCTGATATTCCCACGGGTTCGAAACTTATGCGGGTGAAACCGCGGGGTGCTGCTAGTATTGTATAAAAGTGTAATAGCCAATGGATAAGTGTTTAGGGCCTGGGTCTTTAGTAGGTACCATCATCATCATCATTTCAGCCGAAAGATGTCCACTGCTGGACATAGGCCTCCCCCAAGCACCTCCACTTCGACCGGTTCCATAGAAATATTAAATTCTTTTATTTGAGTCCTACGCATCAGAAAGTAAGTCTTGTAACAGTTGTAACACATGCACAAAAACTAAGTTTGTATTATTTTTTTACTTCAACTGTCTCATGGCATTCCTGCCTTACCCCTTGCAGGCACAGCGTGATACATTTTTTACAAAATAGTTTCAATAACTCTGTTCTCAGGCGCCAATTTCTAAGAATACACAAGTTATCGATGTAGCGTCAGCAAAAAAATGAACACCATATTGCGTTGCCTTCCCAGTCAACACATAAGCCAGATAGTAGCGAAAATATACCACAATAAACAGTGTCAAGCTTTATTACTTTTGTATTACAGCTGATGTTATTTATGGCTTTATTTTGAATAAGAGAGTTCTTAAAATAAAATAATGTTGCAAGCTTACTAAATTCTGTATAAAGCTCGCGGTATTTTTTTAAGCTGAATAGTAATCAAGAGTAGAATCTGCTAAACAAGCGATATTCAAATAAAAGTAATTGAATCAGCTATTATCTGCACAGTAGCTGAAGTTTTTGCATTGTCCTGTATAACATTATATATTGTGTATATATTAAGCAAAGCAGTTAAACAGCAAAACGCTGAATATTAGACGAAACATTTTCTTTAAGCTGCATAGTGTACGAAATGGTACTAATTTATTCAGATGCTGAATATTTTAGATTTTTTCTTCTTTACACAGCTGACTTCTGCATAATTGAAAATAAACTCCTTGTTTTACCTAACTTATAGCGCTATAAGCGTACAATTGTCTTTATGTTCAGCTTAAAACAATATCAGTTACAAATGTGGGTATCTTAAGCAGCAAATAGGTAACTGATTAGTTGAAGATATCGTATGTTTAAATATTCAAATATTCATGGATTTATTTTCTATAAAAAAGAACCCTAAAAAGCTGAATAAGAGTATACTGCATTATGTAATTTAAGATCTTTCTCTGAGAAATGTATAATTATTGTACTTTAAACCAAATAATTTCTGGATATGTAGTCGTATGTGAACTATTATGCAGAAATAAGCAAAATAATCACTGAAATAGACACTTTTATTCAAATTGGCTGTCCGCCATTAACTAACGTTCGACATAACCTCTTTTTATAAAAATCCTCAACATTTATCTTATGAAACACTTTGTTTAGTGAGTAGGAAACATAAGCAGTTATACAAAATTTGATTCTCATTATTTGCTGGGACTGAAATTTGATAAAAAGTAAAGATAATTTAATTTCAATATTATTTCACATTTGTTTATCTTTTAAATTGTAGCTTTATCTTAAGGCGCTCAAAAAATTTACAATAATCATATTGATAATTCACAGTAAAGTGCCATGCGTTTATATAATTCACCTTAAACTTACTTAAAATGTATGAAACAATTTACTTAGGTACCAAATTTTTGAAGACATACAATTTTTTGAAGACATACAATTTTTTGAACTAAGTAACACAAAATAATTTCGTCACTATAAAAAATACATTTATACTTTTTTTACTTGCATAATTTCTTTGTAAAACTACTCCTGAGATCGGAATTTTGAATATCATTTGTATATCTAAACTCACAAATTAACAACTGCATAAAATATGTATAATTGCTGGACTAAAGAAAAATCAGAATTTATGCAGAAGATATTCAGTGTGTTGTACATTTATTCAGCTGCTATGTGGCTATTAATCAAATGTTATCCAAATTGAAGCAAGATATTTTGTGCCCAAATTGCTTGAATATCATCTGTATAAGCGCTTACACAGAAGTTATACAAATACTTTATCCAGCTTAAAGTCAAAAGAATTGCTTTTACGCAAAATTTATTCAGCTAATCTGTGTTGACTGGGTTGTTTCAAGTTGAGTGTCGAGTTGCATATTTTTTGCCGACGTGACCTTTGCTCGGCCACTTGTGTGAGTGGTAGGAGTGGCAACCCGATACTTGTGTTTTGGAGAAGGAATGTGTGAATCATATCTTTGTGTCTTTATGGCATGTCATATGAGGTGTAGTTAGTAAGGTTTTACCTACACCACAAATGGTGTGTGTAATTTATATCGGATTGTGTAATCGCATGAGCCAAAGCTCAGGCGATTACACAATCCGATATAAATTCCTACAGAAAACCAGATCTGTCTGTAGGACAAATACATGTTAGATCTGAAGGCTAATTCGCGTAATTAAAAATGTTCGAAATATAATGTCAATCTCATCTCAGCGACAATTAATGTCAACAACTTGTGAAAAATGTGGGCGTTAGAGATATTTTTGACAGATTGAGTTTAAGACCGAGTTTAGGATCCGAACGTTCTAAAAAATACGGGAATTGCGAGCGGTATTCGAACCTGCCACCCACTCAGCCGTTACGCCAAATCCTCAAATCGTACCCACGGTACATAAGTTTTCTTTCTTTCCGCAGGCAAAAGATTCGCCCTGATACAAATGAAGTGCTGTCTCCTAAGGCTTCTGCAGCACATAAGGCTCTCACCAGCGCCCTGCACCGACTCGCTCGGCAAGGAGTACGTCGAGCCGCGCGTCGAGCCTTTTACCGCCGATCCCCGCTCCCCGCTCACGCTCCATCCCGCTGACTCTATGGTCACACTCAGCCTTTTATGACCAATTTTTTTGCAGACTTTACTTTTTAAATGCACATAGTGAGAAAATTATTGTACAACGCTACAAGGTTATTTTGGCGCGTGGGCAAAATCGGAACTACCGTCGCCATCTTGTTTTATCAATACAATTTCTGTGACACTATTTTTTTTACAAATGTTTACCAACATGTTTACAACGTCCGCCCTCCTGGCATTTCATTGACAGAGGGGCTGTCAATGTCATTTAGGAGTTAAAATATCCTTGGAGCACTCTAATTTGAGATTGATCTGTGTTCTAAATTCTTTGCTAATAACAATTAGGTAGGTATGTTGCTGATCATGTGAATTTTTGTATGTAATGGTCTCCCAGTTTATGAAAAAACAAACAAATTGCTTTGTTGTTTTCTTTTTTTTAAATAAATTGGGGATGTCTTTACCTATATCTTATATTGTAATTTAAATATGAAAGAGCTGGGTAGTAGCCAAAGTTGACCGTATACTTTTGCGAGCTTAATAAAAATATTACGTATATTAAAACTAAATATGTGCTTAAGAGCGTTTACGCCGTACGGCATTTCATACAAACTTTCAAGCCCTTATTTTTCGAAATCAAATCAATCAAATCAATGAACCGATTTTAATGAAACTTCATACGCCTAAGCAGGATACAAAGGTCTAAAAAGTTAGTAGTGAACCTTTTCGGCATGTCTTATTTTAAAAAAGATAACTGGAAATCTCTGTTTCAATGGAAAATTTAAATTCGGTCTAATTTGGCTGTAACACTATTTTTCGAAAATGTTCTTTGCTAACTTTTTAGACCTTTGTATTCTGCTTATGCGTATGAAGTTTAATTAAAATCGATTCATTCATTTTGAAAAATAAGGGCTTGAAAGTTTGTATGAAATGCCGTACGGCGTAAACGCTCTTAAAATGGCACTTAAAGTCCATTTCACGAAAGAAGTCCCGCAGACGCGGCGCCACCGTCGCGCGACGGAATCATAAATATTTATTTATCTCGATTACAGGTACTGTAAGTCGGGTCGGCGGACTAAATAACATAAGTCACAGTGACGTTCCTAATAACATAAGTCACTTTCTGTGTCCATGAAGTCCGAGAGCTTCAAGTGTTCCTTTTAACATAACTCAACTTATGTTTTTTATAACGCCGCAAGATTAATGCGATTCAAGAGGTTGAAAAAGGACGCCACTTAGATTCAAGCCCGAACAAGCGAATATGACTTATGTGCTTTAGTCCGCCGACCCGACGTATATCATCGGTACTGCTTAATAAAATGCACAACTGTAGTCGGGGTACTTTTGGTAAAAGAAACTCCAACTATTTGTGCATGTAAACTGTATTGTATAAAACGTATGTACAATGAACTGTTACATTTAACTTAAAATAACATATAAATTATCGGTAATGGACGGCTCGCGAGGCGCACGAGTTTGTTAGCGCCGAGCGCGTGCGCAGTTACCGGGCGCTTGTGACTTACTGTTGGTGACATGTGGCGACATTTCTAGGGTTGTACCGAACCGTAACTAGTCACGTAACCTGGCCGGTACACGACGAACTCTAGAAGTGCGGGGAGTTGATAAGGGGTCGCGCTATACAACGCTAAATAAAGAAAGGTGTATGAGGTAGAAGGGTTGTTGCAGGAATGTTGCTAACTAGATAATGATAATTAGTTCCACTTATTGCCGCGGGACTTCTTTCGTGAAACGAACTCTAGTTTGAGTTAGGAAGCTTTCTTAGCCAGTGATTATACTTACGGCATTTTAGGATAAGACTATTAATATTTTTTATAATTTTGTAAGTACTTGTTTTCTGTAAATAAACTGCTTTACTTGTACATAATTATCAATGTTTTTATTTATGCTCATGACTCAATAACAGCCGCACGAGTCGTTCGAAGGTTAAGCTAGGCGTGCTGCGGTCGGTTCTACGATGGGTGACCATCTATTACATATCAAGACTAGGTACTCCGTGCCTCGGAAAGCACGCTAAGCGGTTGGTCCCGGCTGTCGTTCTTCTTCATCTTCGTAGTCTTACCAAGGGGTATCGTGTTACCCAGTAACTGGGTTGTGGAGGTCAGATAAAATAAAATATAAAATAGTCATCCAGACCGTATTTCGGCCATGGCGGCTAATCTCAACGGAGACAAAGAGCTTGTCCAGAAAGGGCGAATTCGCCGCGATTCTCGTGCGTATTACGCGCGACCCGTTGCGTACAGAAGGAGCGTACCAACGCGCGAGCATTCGGGTTCGAATTTCATTTGTCAGTAGAAAACATGGAGTTGAACGCTCTGAAGTTCGCGCGTCAACTGGACGCAACAAGGAGTCTCTAGTATCTCGACTCGCGCGCAATACGCGCGAATCAAGCGCGAGTCGAGAGTCTGGCGAACTGCACGCGATTTTGAAATCGCGCGATGCTTGTGGACGCCATGTATTGGCGCCTAGTATCTCGATTATCTCGAGATTAACGCGCGAATGAATTCGCTCGAAACGTTTCGCAGCGAATTTGCCCCTTCTGGACAAGGTCAAACCTTCGGCGCGAGAGAAATTATAGTGCACAAGTGTGCGCGCAGATATAGGTGTACTCTTTCTTGCCTAACTCTGATAAAGTCCGATAGTATGGCGCGCAATCCAACACGACCGGAGAGAGATCAGATAGGTAGTCGCTCCATGTAAAATACTGGTATTCAGCTGAATCCGGTTCGACTGGAAGCCGACCCCAACATAGTTGGGAAAAGGCTAGACAGATTGATTGGTTTCATTTATGCTCGTATGTGAACAAAAACCTAACAGCCGTAGACCTTGTCCAGAAGGGACGAATTCGCTGCGAAACGATTCGCGCGTTAACGAGATACTAGGCGCCAATACATCGCGTCCACAAGCATCGCGCGGTTCAAAATCCGCGCGTAAATCGCGTGCATTTCGCCAGACTTTCGACTCGCGCTTGATTCGTACGTATTGCGCGCGAGTCGAGATACTAGAGACTCCTTGTTGCGTCCAGTTGACGCGCGAACTTCAGAGCGTTCAACTCTTCTACTGAAAAATGAAATTCGAATCCAAATGCTCGCGCGTTGGTACGCTCCTTCTGGACGCCACGGTCGCGCGTAATACGCACGAGAAAATCGCAGCGAATTCGCCCTTTCTGGACAAGCTCAATAATATCAATAAATAATAAACTACTTATGTATAAGCAAGATCCATTCACAAATCTAGAACAGCCTTCAATGCTTTCGCTTAGACTGAAAAGATTTCAATAGGTTCAATTCGTCTAAATCCCAACATAAATCTAAGAAACATACCTACAAAACCTGGGACGTGAACAATGGGTCGGTAAATCTCATCATCTCACCCTTCACGAGGTTACGAGCGGCGTCCTTTCAAATCTTTTGTTACATTAGGTTCCACTATGTACTTACAGGTTTTTTCTTGAGATAGGACTTTCGGGCGAGATCTCGAAAAACGGATTTGTCAGAAATCGAGAAACTTGGTTGAAAGGCTTAAGGGTTTCACTTTTCTCTCTTAGTCTCAATTAGGTGAGAAAAAAGTGGCCAAGTGCGAGTCGGTCTCCTGCACGAGGGTTCAGTACCAGTATCTGCCTAGCCTTTTCCCAACTATGTTGGGGTCGGCTTCTAGTCTAACCAGATGCAGCTGAATACCAGTATTTTACATGGAGCGACTGCCTATCTGACCTCCACAACCCAGTTATTGGGTAATACGATACCCCTTGGTGAGACTGGTTATCAGATTTTCGTCCTTCTGACGACCAGTAACGGCTGTCAAATATCCATGTATGACAGCCGGGATTAACGCGTGCAACGGCTTAACGTGCTTTCCGAGGCACGGAGGGGTCTCGGTATGTAAAGATGGTCACCCATCCACGGAACAACCGCGGCAAGCGTAGCTTAACCTGTTTGATCGAACCGTGCGGCTGTTATTTCTTAGCCTCAAGCCCCTCCCGCCCGTAGATAGATACAATACGTTTATGTTCACATAACACGTCAAAATGTAGGGAACAGCTGATTGTATTTTCGCGATTTCAGGTTTGGCCCCATTGTAAGAGTTGTTCATAATGATGAGTAGAATGATCCCTACAGTGATGGGATATAAAAATAAACACGTTGTATTAGGTCCCCACCTATGAAATCAGCGTTTTGTATGGAGAATTTTAAAGAAGTTGCATTTTCCATACTAACATTTTCTTAATTTATTTAACAACCATGAACAAGTATGTTTTAAAACTTTTATGCACTAATGTTTAAAAACTAAGATAACGTATGCCACTTAGATTAAGCGACAAAAATAAGTTTTGGCTAAGTTAAAACAAATATATAGTGGTCATTTCTACTAACAAAAAAGGAGTCATTTTTAAGGTATTTTTTATGTTTAGAAAACTATTGTAAGTAGGTACTAAGGTTTTTTTACTATTGGTAGTTGTCTATGATGCTCATAATCCGATAGAATATCAAGCAATTGATGAATATTTTAAATAATAGAAGTGACAAGGTTCTTTATTTGTGAGAAAAAAACGCCAATTTCATAGGTGGGGACCCAATATAACCACATACATGTGACAGAGCAGTGGTGGTCCAGTGATAATGGCCGCGACTTACGAGTTGTAGGTCGCAGGTTCGAACCCACACAGGCGCTTTACTTAGTGTAAATAATTCCATCACCACCGCTCTCAAAACGGTGAAGGAAAACATCGTGAGGAAACCGGCATGACCATGTCCAAAAATCGAAGACATGTTACACTAACAACCCACCCTCGGCCGGGTGGTAGACCACGCTACGGCCCACTCCCTCTCACAGAGAGGAGGCCTGTGTCCCAGCAGTGGGAACATTATAAGCTTATTACCATAAGCCCTAAGGTTACCATAAACATGGTAAGAGTCAAATCCTGTAAGTAAGGTATGTTTTGGGGTTCAAAGGGAGTTACATTTTTGAGCAAAGGCAACTTTTCATACAGAGCCCAGCGGTGCTATTCTGTAAAAATCTCACCGTGAAAACTTAGGTGAAGTGAGCGTGGAGTGAGCAGCGGTGCTATTCTGTAAAAATCTCACCGTGAAAACTTAGGTTAAGTCAGCGTGGAGTGAGCTGTCAATAGTGTCAATTCCTAGCAAAAACAAACTCACTTCACCTAAGTTTTCACGGTGAGATTCTTACAGAATCGACCGGCTGAACCTTTTACATGATTCATCCATACTAATATACTACTAATATTATAAATTCGAAAGTAACTCTGCCTGTCTGTCTGTATGTTACCTTTTCACGCCTAAACCACTGAACGGATTTTGATACAATTTGGCAGAGAGATAGATTGCATCCCGGGGAAGGACATAGGATAGTTTTTATCGAAATACGTCGCGGGCGAAGCCGCGGGCGGATGCTAGTATTAAAATAATCCCATGAAAATAATAGGTAGATATTACTATTATCCATTACACGATAATGTTCGTGTCCAATAACTGTATTATAATATGTTTGCAACAAGAGTACCTACTTACAGAGGTACCCTCTGTGTCGGTGTTAGCTTTCCAAGTTATAAACAAGAGCGTCACGAACGAACAACTATGAGATATACTGAAAAAACACAATGAACAAACAGCTCTTATTACAATGCAGTAAAGTTTAAAATCTCATGAGTTTTTCTGGAGACATTTAATCTTTCGTCGGGAACATCTTGCCTTTATAAGGTGGTGACTCATTATTTTTAAATCATTAGACGTTTAGAGTTAGACCCATGCTTCCTTGTTGCATAATACATACATTGTTTCGAAACAATATTAAAAAGTTTGTGATTTGTTAAAAAAAAATATTGAAGAGTTTCAAGAGACGACCCACTGACCGGTGTTTTGAAAATCGGCGCCCGACATTCTAAGATGAAGGTTAGTCTCCTTTTAGCTTATTTTTTTTAATGCTTCTTAGCTCTTCCATTTTTTGGTCTGTTTCACCACTCCATGATATGTGTCAGTTAAATTCAGTTTTTATTTCTAAATTTATCTGTTGGATAGTGCCTAAACGATGACTGATACTAACTAGGTAGTTTGGACCACCTAGATGGTTTTTTGGTTTTATATTTGATCACGCCAAGGGTTTGTAAATTGGTATCGAAAAAAAATAGCTCAGATTTCTCAATATTAAGTAGGTATTTTAGGGATTTGCGATGTGGGGGAGAGGAGGGGTTAAGTAAACAACATGATGTGTGTTACTCCGAGAGTCAACTGCTGAACTCCCAGCAGCTACTACTCCATATCCTTTAATTGGTGACATATATATACATTGATAGTACGTGACGTGCTAATACTAAGGTTACGAACACAGCTTATTTACCTTAACTTAAACTATGTACTATACGTGACGTGCTGATGCACAATATACGTGCCGCCATACCACAGAATAATCAAAGCGTACAACCGTATTTTTTTAAACCGGCATGTTCTAGATTCAAAAATTCGATGACATGTGGCATCCGTCAACCCACACTAGGACTAGGCCAGCGTGGTGGGTGGATTATGTCCCACTCCCTACAAATCATGTGACTCCCTCACACAGAGAGGAGCTTGGGTCCAAGCAGTGTGAACATTAGGGGCTGGTTATGCTAACCGTACTTACAATGTCCATTATTATGATAGGCAGTCAACTACAGGTTGAATAGGTTCACTGCCCACTGGTGGCCCTATAACCAATAGATTAATCATCGAAATTATTGGAATTCGATCTGTTTCCGCGAAATAGATTAATAATGAGCATGCGATTGTAAGCAATTTATCGTGCGGTTCGTGTCTATGGTGCACACTACTGACCAATCATCAAATTATAATAAGTATATTAACTTAGGCTTACAAAACTAAATAAATGTTGCGAACAATAATTCACTACCTATACATATATTCAGGTCAGATAAAAGCTAAAAACTGTGTTTATTTGAGTAAAAAACAATAAAAGTAATAATATTTTCATTTATATTTTCCGGCAATGTTTACATTACTGAATGTTCATATCATACCAACGTAACGCGGCACACACATAATTTTGAATTAAGAACATTCAAGGATTATTACCGCTGTTCCAATTCTGAAGCAATTAGAAAAATAAGGCTGCTTGGGTCGTTTCCCTCGTCATCCCTAAAGGAGTACGTCTGAAAAACAAAAACGACGTAGGTTTTTTATAGTACCCGTTCTTTGAATGGTCCCTTTCACGTCACTTGCCGTACATTTCCTATCGTAATTGCGATCTGACACTGTGAATGGCGTGTGGACAGATAAAAGAACCTTCTGTTTCTCTCGCTCATCTTTAGACATAGACACAATATGGCAGATTATCCTGTAATGTTGCGGAGAAAAGCTTTTTTCTATCCTAGTTTTTCGAGTTCTTTGTAGTATTTTCTAGATTTAAGTAGTCACTAGCTTTCGGTGTAGACGCAGCTAGGGCTTTCAAATACCGGATTTATTCAATACCGGTATCAATACCGGTATTGGAAAAGTCAATACCGTGATCCCGGTATCAATACCGGTTGTCCGGTATTGAACGCAAGTTCAATTAGGACATTAATAAAACCAATAAAATACGCCTTTTTGTATTTTCAAATCAGTATTGTTCTTATTATTTTATTGAAAATATTAAAATAAATGCGTTATACATAGCTTTCTTAATTCTTTTATAATAATTTGGCATTGGTTGATTATTTAGGTAGGACTAGGAATTAGGAACATAATGAAAACTTAAACTGAATCTACTCTTTTTGCAGGAAGGCATTTCACATAGACTTTGTTTGCACAATATAAAATAATATATATTTCTTATTATTACCTAAATGTCATCATGTCTCATGTAAAAATCAATATAGGTATCATTATTTGTAGAAATGCAAGTAAGTTAAGTATAGCTTAACTAGCTAAGTAGCTAGCAATAATTTTAGTAATATTATTAATAAGTATGTAATAAAAAAACAATCAAAAACTAAACAAGTAACAAAATAAATCAAGCGTTAATAACAATTTCTGAAAAACAGTAAAAAAATGTAAAAGTAATTATAGACGCGTTATCCCGTCGCACAGTGTACCGTGTAGAACATGCTAGGTGGACAATATTATTTTATGATATATAAAGATACTTTTATACAAAGTTGATACGACAGAGGGGCTTTCCTTTAAACTGCCTATACTAGATACCATTTTCAAGCTCTGTACCAAAAATCAATTAAATAGGAGCAGTAGTTTAGTCACAAATGATTTTTGAAGTTTTTGCTACGTTTGAACACGATGTATATTTCCTAACAGCTGATTATCTCATACGCATAGGTCATGCACCTTAAAACGATAATCTGAGTATAAGATACATTGTTGTCGCACAAGTACAACCAAATATTTCACGAAGCAATAAATACACACACACTTGCACTTTCACTATGAGAGTGACAAACATAGCAAAACCCCCGCGCCTTTTTCCCGCGCGTAAAAGGAATAGAAATAGGTCAGTGTGTTGCTATTGTATCCTAGATACTTGCGAATTTGCTAAAAAAACTTGTTCTTTCAGTGGACAGTGCGCAAGCGTCATCCATTCGGGACGTACGTTACGTAACACGGGAGCCCCGGCGCCGCCGCCGCGCCGTTATGTTTTGTCGAACTCGCTGACAATAATTGTGATTTTGTTTTGTTATTGTGATAGACACTAAATAAGTTTAATCCAGTATTTTTTTTTATTGTGACAGGATACGTAACTTGGGAATATTATTATTTAGTGTTAGTGTTTTTTTTTTTGTGATTGACTGTTTTTATTGTGATAGGATACGTAATTAAACGTTGGTTGTATGTGTGTGTAAAATTAAAGTGTTCAGCAATGCCTCGTGTAACTTACACGGCGTCAGAATACACTTACATGATTTTAATTTACGGTGAATGCCGTGGAAACACAGATTTAGCTCTGCGAACATACCGAGAAAGGTATGGTGACCGGCGCAATAGCCCTAGGAACGCCGGCACCATACAATTGGCAGTACAAAGATTACGGGAATTAAAGTGCTTAGCGACGGACAGTGATTTAATTAGAAAAATAAATAACAATATTCTCCGTCGGTATAATTTGTGCATTAATATGAATCGAGGACACATCGAGAACTTAAAAATTTTGTGTTTTTGTGTGTGCGCGTACTTTACAACTTACCTAACATAAAAGCCGCGCGAGCGAGCGGTCTAAACCGCCCGCTCCCCGCCCCGCCCCCCCCCCGCCCCCCGCCAAGAGAGATAACACACACACGCGCTCCTGCGCGACTTTGTTACTAGGCATCTAAGGTCAGTCAAATTTATTTATAAAGGGTGGTTGCGTTTCACTCTGACTTTAAGCTATTTAGTTTGTTTGAAAAAAAAAAAATCTCATTTTTGGCGCTTTCTATTTTTGTACTGTATCGAATTAATACTATACACGTATAGTATACGTAGTGTAATTTAATGCCCCTCTGTCATATCAACTCTGTATATAAGTAGTCATATTGAGGCATTATTAATAGTTTTTGGTATGATTTTGTAATAAAAAACAAAAAAAATATATAAAAACAGAAAATATTTATTTAAAAATAATATACAAACAACAAAATTGCATTAAATAAATAAATACCTACTATACAAATTAACCTAACCTAAACCTAAATAGTGACTTAACCTAATCATCATAATCATCAGAATCATCATCAAAATCTTCTGATGCATCGTCATCATTTTGTGGCAATGTGCGACAATATGATGACGTTTCCGGTCTTGATGCTACTATGGTCGTCGGGCTTACAATTAACTTTAATACCTCTGCACATATTTTTTCCGGCTTTTTTTGGGGAATCTCACGAAGGCTATTGATCAAAGGGTCAGATGTTATTATTAACATGGACAGCAAGTCTCTATTCGTGGCAACACGTGAGCACTTGCGGGTGTTGTACTCCCTAAATCTGCGGCAATCTTTGTTACGTGCTTCCTGAGCCTCTTCGGAAAGCTGCCCAATTGGAAGCAATGCCGCTTTGATAACCTCAGTACTGTGTACTAATATTTTATGTACAGTAGCAGGCATATAGTACCACGAATAGAGACTAAGGTAATGTCTTCTAGTTTCAAGACAAAATTTATTAAATTCAACTAAGTTTATCTCGAAACCAGAAGAAAATGTCCTCAAAATAACATCAAATTGTTTGATAATAGTAACATCCAACCCTGTGATCTGAGCACTCATCTCAGCATTCTTAAAAAAGCGACGGGCAGTGTTTCCATCATTGGAAGAACCAAATCCTGGCTTTGGTTTGTCTACAATGAGTCCCATCTCGTTTTTGAATTTCATCTTGATTTCGTCGGAACGAACCTTGATATCTGCTTTGTTTTCGTCGCTTCTAGCCTGCCATTTCTTAATATTCAACTTGTAGCTGA
This sequence comes from Luperina nickerlii, assembly GCA_963855955.1. NCBI lineage: Eukaryota > Metazoa > Arthropoda > Insecta > Lepidoptera > Noctuidae > Luperina > Luperina nickerlii. The sequence goes on along the minus strand of OY979677.1, from coordinate 19,721,387 downwards.
TATGTAAAAGGCATTCAAAACAACGAATCCAAGCATGAAGTGTAGATAAACCAAAGCCAAAATGTTCTTGATTGCTGTTAAAATTCGCGGGGTCATCGTTCATCGTCTTGGGGGTGGCACCACAGATGAAACACTTTTGAGATGAACGAGTTTCCGTTAAGGCGTTACATACCTTTCCGTCTGTCATTGTCAGAAGAAGTTCGTGTTTCACAGAGATTTGAGAATCACCAAAGTTGATAAGTGTTGGAAGAAGAGCATTAATTTCTTCCAACAATCTATTTGTCTCCGCTAACGTGAAGTCGTTCGTTTCCTTAGCAAATATAAATTTGATTGGGCGACAATACATAGTTGACGAAGGCCGAGGATTTTGCCAAATAATTTTGGACCCATCATATAACTTAAGGGGAACGAAAGAAAATACGAAAAGAAATTCGTCCGTATCTTCAGTGTTCTCGAATTTCTGTTTGTATGTGCTGTGCCCAGAACTTCCATCACATCCCCATTTACTAACAAGTGTAAACGTTGAACTTGTTGGGAGGACACTGCTGATAACTTCATTCTGTGCTAATACTAGACGTTCCACTGTTTTATTTAATAAGGCTTGCAAATTTATTTCAGCACGAGTTTCAGTTATAGCAATATGCTCCTCTGCAGGGTAACAGGCCTGTTTGGATTTTACTACACTCAAATATGACGGAAACACATTATGTCCTGCCATTATGGACCACTTCCTAGTTTGTTTGTAAGCATGTGTTGTTGATTTAGAATCTATATAGTATGCTAAGGCTTCGTCACTACTTAACTGCCTAGGATTAACGGAACTGGTATTTTGTGACTTAATAATATTCTCTGGGCTCTCACTAATGTCTCTAATCAAATTGGCAACTTTTCTTTGCCCTACTGAACGCACAGCAATTTCGGCAGCAGTCACTAATTCACTGGCACTTCGAGATTCTACGAGATCCACGACTCGACGTTTCTTCGTCTTAAATGACGATTCCTCGAAATCTTTGCGAGGTCTTCCTGCAGATGTAACAGCCTCACTCGATGTCGAAGGTTGTGGGGCTAAAGAACTCGCAGTAAACAGTATGTCTCCTTCATCCAGCCAATTCTTATTTTTAATTAAAAAACGCTCCTTCGATTTTCCCGAAGCCAACCATTTGGCTCCAATCTTAGTAGAAAAGTTGGATATTTTCAACTTTATTTCTTTTTGGCTGCTTTCAGTAATGTCACCAAAGTGAAATTTTGAAGAAAGATAGTCATAAATACGCGAATTTTTATCATTCTTCGTGTATTTCAACCACTCTTCAAAAAAGGCTACCCTTGAAATAGAGTAAACGTGTTCTGAAAAAATAAAAAAAAAATATGTTGTACTGAAGTGTGCTGAACAATATGTGTCTTTTTACAAACTACACAGTTAGACCTACAATATATCTAAAAACTAGCCTGAATAGAGGCGAATAAAGGTATTTCCTGAACGTTCAAAGTTTTCTTTATGAAAAAAATTACGCTAAAATTTATGCATTATGTAAAAAAAATGCTAAAAATTAATTTTAATAGATTCTGATAAAAAAATTATATTAAATAATAGTACATACCCTCAGTATTAATATCCATCACAAAAAACTTTCACAATATCACTATAAACCACTATGAGATGTGCACAAAAGTGTCACTAAATTGCAACTGATCGACCGGAACGCTTGCATTAAACTCATTACCTGACTTCTCGACTCTATGACTCATCAGTTAAGCATTTGAAAAACAATTTTTTCTCGGAATTTGGAGTTTGGGGGTGTTGTTTGTGTTACGCAATTAAGATTTCCTGGAAATGAAAACATGAATTTTGTCCACCTAGCATGTTCTAGGCGAAATACCGTGCGTCGCCTTTGCGAAACTGACTGACAATAGAGACAATATCAAAAACGACACATAAATACAGCTCGATTTCGGGCATTGTCTCAGGCGGGGTGCGGGAGGATGAGCTTAAGATAACAGCGGGACGCTTGCGCTGAAGAAAACAAGTGTAAGAATAAGATCACATAATTTTCAGATCTAATGTTTGTAATACCGTAATCACGGTATTGGGGCGCCAATACCGGTATTGTAAAAGGCCAAAATAAAATCCGTGATCACGGTATTACGGGATCCCGGAATACCGGTATTGAAAGCCCTAGTATCGAGTGGTTATGTATCGCTATGCGGGTCAGATAATTTTGGCACACGCAGCGTCTGCTTATCTTTATGAGTCCGTCATACTAAAGTTATTGACGGTGCGGTGTAAGATAGCGTTATGCGTTATGTTTATTTCTAACCTAGGTAGGTACTTGTAATCGTTACGAACAAGGCCGTTTTACGCGTTATAATAAAAACTTGATATAAAGGCGAATATGAAAGAAGGAAACCGGCATCTATGAATGAATATTATTGTTATAAGTACCATTGTTCTGATTAACATAAAATAATTAAACCAGTTCCACGTGTTTTTTTTATCAATGCAACACCGCTATTTCTTAGTTTTTTTCGTTCGGTAATTGTACAGGAGGCCAATTCCCGTAATTAATTAAAAACGTTCAAAATCTAGTGGCAATTTCATCTTTCATCTCAGCGACAATCAATGTCGGCTTGGATAAAGGCAGCCATTACGATGGCTGCCAAAGAATACGAATGATTTTGGAAGATTTTTATTGATTGAACCGTACAACGTTGCCGAGTATACTATTTTTACACTTGACATTGGCTAAATTGTGGTGGTTTTTCCGCAAAAGCCATTAAACGAAGAGAAGAAGAAGACAATCAATGTCAAAAATTTAGGGAAATTAAGTAAAAATATTTTTGACAGATTGAGACTGAGATCAGACTGTGAACGTTCCTCAGATGACGAAGTAGGCAGGGTCATTTATAACAATGTTATCTATGGTATGCCTGCAAAATAGCTTGTGCCCATGCAAAATATTAGTTCTAGAAATTAAAAACTGCCAAGTAGGTCGGTTGTGCGTCAGCATTGTATCAAACTGCAATGTCAAAGTTACATATCACTGGTAATCATATTTCTATGACCTACCTACACGTTATATTTATTATAAATTTTGTCATTTCTATTTAGTTGTAAGTTGGTGATCGTTTCAGTAAGATGATGAATCAAGGTTTTGTTTAAAAGTGGAATAAAAAAAAACTAACACATTTAAAAAATCTAGATCTAAGCGGCCTGACTGGAAAAATAAGGTGAGTTTTTATTTTTTTTCTTATATTATTACCTACCTGTCGTGTCTCATGCGGTCATGCTACTAATGGGCTATTTACTTATTGTTTTGTTTGAAGTTAACAGACATGAGGGTACACAGCAAAAAAAAATGTGTTTGGAAGGGAATTCAAAATAATATACAACAGTTGCACAGATAGGTACCTACCTAGTTTTGTAAACCCAATTAATTCAAGATTTTTAAGTTTCAAGTACCCAATGAGCTAATATATGTATAAGTCTATGACTAATGCCCGGTTTCTGAGGTACTTTTGTCAGTGGTTTATCTATCCATTAGCGCTATTGGTTCGACAACTTGTGGAAGTGCGTTTCCGAACACCGCAATGTAAGATAAACTCCGTTTAAACTCAAGTTAACTTAACTGACCAATGTTCGCCGTTTATCGGTTCCATAACTATATTTGACGTTGCATTTCATAGAAAACTACATCAAAAACGTGTGTTATGCCCGGTTTCTGAGGTACGAATTTTATGTACGAAGGTATGAAATTAAATTGCGTGTGAAAGATAAAATATTAAAATATTTATATATACATATTATAATTATACAGTAAAGAATACAATGAGTTTTAGCATCATTGTCGATCATATAGTCAAATTCATTAGCCACTTCGACAGGAAGCATCATTATTCTTTCAGTAAAATTTTGATTCCATGCTATTTTGCAAAATAATGAATAAAACACTAACCATTGGAAAGACAAACAGACTTTTAACTTAAAATGAAACGGCAAAGCAAAAATAATACTACACAAAAACAATGAACTGCCGAGTTAAGGTTTCTTTAAAAAAAAAAATGACAATGATGTCGTTCAAACATCTGCCGTAAACTGCTCATAAATAACATTTTTTTACGCGAACCCGTATACAGACCCCTAGTTATCGGTTTCATAGTTATTGAATGGTTTGTTGCGTGTCCAGAAACGCAGTGACAGTTAACCGACGTTTATCTTATGCATAACTTTATTGAATCCATAGTTAATGAGAGTTTATCTGGGGACTTCAGAAACCGGGCATAAACCAAATAAAGACTTGGCTAAAAGGTCACAACAACCAGGCCATTAAAACAATAATAAAAAAGGATAATTTTGTAAGTGGCATTATTACTGTTTCTAGTGAAATTGCAAGGTTGCAAGTTTAAGTGTTTAGTCTGTGGACCACAAATAAGTTCACGTGTGCCTACCTACTGTGCATTCTACTTCTAACTACCTATAATCTATTGTTCTTTATTGTTGGCCATATAATAAAGCGATTTGAACTGAGTTGTTTCCGAGTTTCTGAGTTGTTTTTTGAGCCGACAAGCTCCTAGGATGACCTCAAATATGCCATTCACTAAAATATAAAAATACATATGTTAGAAACTCTAAGCTTGCATGAGGCCTGTATGCTATTTAAAAAGCGATCGTCGTTCAATGTCACTTTTTGTTCGGAAAACGAGAAAGCGACCTCTGTCGGCGTAACCACGCGTTCAGTTTCACCCATTGACCCATACGGTAGGTTTGTTTGACGGCCAAATGTGGTCCGTGTGAATAAACTATTCAATTTCATACAAATTAGCATTAGCGCCCGTCCACGCGTTATCGTTGTGGTGTGGTTGTGGTACGTGTGGTCGGAATTCGGATCCTGAAACAACGCTACGGCCGGTGGCCGGCCGGCGGTACGGCCGTTGTAGGCCATTGTGTATAGTGCCCATGGAATTAGTATGTACGGACGCCAGCACATCAACCTACCACAATCTGTCAGATTTCTTTAATAGATTTTCAACTTTATCGCTAAAGCATAAGGTACAAAGTTGATTGGGAAAATCTGACAGATTGTGGTAGGTTGATGTGCTGGCGTCTGTACTAGTGCAAAATTGTGCTTAGATTGCATAGATAAAATGTCATAAATGTCAGATTTATCATGAAGGTTTTATTTCACAATAATTTGATCATACTCGCCATACATAATTAGGTTCTGGCCATGAATGAATAAAAAAATAGAATGCTAGAATGAAGTAAATTGATATTTTCATAACGTCTATATAAAATTGTGCTTTATTTGTAATAATCACAAGGCTGAATAATTTAAAAAATAATTCTGGAATTCGTGGAAACGAATTTTTTTACTATTTGCTTTTATTTAATTTTGATTTTGGAACACAACTTGAATTTGAAATAAGTAAAAGAATTGTGGACTTATTTTGTTCATTACTTGACATGACAGAGCACTTTTATAATAGTTGACATTTCATGTTGTTTTACGAGTGTCATCAATGATCAAAATATTTGAAATCATTATTGTAAAGTAAGGAAAATACTATATTTTAGGATATTACTTGAATGCAGGAATTATCAGATTCTTGTATGGAAATGTGGATGATCAATGATCCATTATAGATAAAATATTTGTTCAAGAGCTCGGGGTGATACCTCAGGTAAGATTTGCAGATTATAACCCTATTATATGTAGAACTTACATTTTGAGAGTATTATAAAGTCAACAAGGTAAGGTAGCCATGTTATAATACCTATATGTATGTATTACCTACTTAAACTGTCATCATCTGCCTAGCCTTTTCCCAAATATAATTTGGGGTCGGCTTCCAGTCTAACCGGATGCAGTTGTGTACCTGCCAGTATTTTTCATGGAGTGATTGCCTATCTGACCTCCACAACCCAGTTACTGGGTGATACGATACCCCTTGGTAAGACTGGTTGTCAGACTTTCGGGCTTCTGACTACCCGTAACAACTGTCAAAGATCCACGAATGACAGCCGGGACCAACGGTTTAACATGCTTTCCTTTTCACGGAGAAGACTCGGTAAGTATGTAAAGATGGTCACCCATCCACAGTCCAACCGCGGCAAGCGTAGCTTAACCTGATCGATCGACCTGAGCGGCTGTTATTATTTTAGCCACACGGGTCCCTCTATTAAATTACCTTATGTACCTATGTATTTTAAATCCACAACCACCACTGTACTGATTAGGTGCTCGTAAGAGCTGATTTTACCAACACCAGATATAATTCGCGAAAAAATTTGAAATTTTTGTCATTTTTTCTAATAAGAAATAACGTTACGAAATCACTATAACATAACAGTCCCTGTATCGAAAAAATGTTGGTTGTTGCTATTCACAGCGCTTGTGAGCTTGTCCCGAGGCGAGGCGATTACGTTACGATTCCGATTAGTGTGCGTTGCAGTAGGGAGTTTCATACAAAGAATACTGAACGGCTTGAGTTGATACGGTGCCGATCCCTTTCCGGTTTGATACGTGTGCTATGACCTTTAAACTGACAACATTCTTGAGTTTTGAAGTTGCGAACAGCGCGCGTTTAAAGGACTCCTACGATAATATTGATTGATGTTCGATCCGGTACGGAGGCGTATCGAGTGGTTATGTATCGCTATGCGGGTCAGATAATTTTGGCACTATAGGTAGGTATTCTTAATTTAATTTTTTATTGTTAGTCACAGGGTGAAAGTCAGTTCTTATCACTCAGAACCTACGTGGCATTTTATTATTTAAAAAATCCTATTACCTATGACATAGTTCATCCCCCCATCAAGTGAAATTCCAGTCTGATCAGATACGCTCGTTTGAGCCCTGCGCCCGCAGCTATACGCGTAATAACACGTTGCGCTGATAACACGTCTGTTGCGAACAATGGCGACGAACAGGGACATGGTACAGTCAGCAACAAAAGTCGATTAACACTTCAGTATTTTTAATCTGTTATTGAGCAAAATAGTAACTAAAATTAAAAAAAATATTTGTTGTATTTTCAAAATTGCAGTAGAAGTACAATGCAATTTTGAACAAATATTTTGCTCAATAAATGAGATTAAAACTGAAGTGTTAATCGACTTTTGTTGCTGACCGTACCTATTTGAGATAATACCTACTAGATTACTAGGAATTTGTGAGGACACGAGATAACTAGGATTATGAATGCTGTTGTGACTGTCTGTCACTTACACCTATTTAATAACAAAATATTATATTTATTTTAAACTGACACTTGGCGCCGCCACTTGGAGACACATAATTCTCTATTTTATGGCCAACAGACTGGCACTTATGCCAGCCATCAGTCGACACCAATATTTTACGTCACAAGATGTATTTCGTACGAATTCTAAGAACGACCCAAACCCAAAACGGATCCTTGAAACAATGAGAAATTGTACAAAAAAAGGCAATAAACCAATATTGCGAAAGTATAGGAATTGGGGCTGAAAGTGGTGAGGATGTAAGGATCGGATGTGAGAAATTATAACGAGGACGAAGAGGCAGTCGGGGTTGACCCACTTTAGGAGACGGACTTGCGAGTCCAGGCTAGTTAAGTTAGGAGATTGAGTGAATACCAGGAAACCATGAGAGTGAGTGGTTGACGTAGGTTAGACGAGCAGAGTTAGATCTTAGGCAATAGCAACGAAACTGTATGCCTGGTTGAGAGATTGTTAGGGCGACAGTGTTATTTAATACGTTAAATAATAATTGTTATTTTAGACTAGGTTATATGTGGTCGTCCAAATCAAAAGGGACCTTATGGCGGAAATGAGTTATCTACAGAGCTGAAAACTACATAAATGTACCGAACTATAGACCCAAGAACCAACCTTCTAACCACTGCCGTTATTTTTTTACGAATTTTTGAAGTTCACTGATCGAAATTATAAGTTTCGAGAAAATCGCAATTTAAGTATGCCGTACAAAAAAGTTATGTTTTAGTGTGAAGTTATGTAACTGATGGTATACTTTGATTGACTATGATTATTACTAATGGAAATTCTTACAATCCTTGCATAAACTTGTTTGTTGTGGGAACTAGACCCGCCAACATAATGCATTATCAATGAGATGCAAAGTATCGATAATAGTATTAAAAATAAGTAAACCGCCTGTTTCTCACTAAACTTTTATCGTTTCTATATTGCTACTAATTACATAGATTTGCGAAAGGCCTTAGATGTAAATAAAAACAACACATAATTTTAAAAAAATAGTTTTTATTTACTAGCAAGAATTCTTATTTTTTATAAACTTTGAGATCTGACAGTAACAAAATCAACACTTAATCACTAAATAGGTTATACATAATTGGTTTAGATGCTAATAAAGCTAAGAGATCAATGATAACTGTTAGTTATGATCTTGTAAAGTTACATAGAGAACTGAACAATTTCTTCAAACAAATTAAAAAAGGGCCCTAATGGTGGGCACTAAACAATATTTTTTATTTTTAGCATGCATAATCAATATTTTAGTGCAACATTCAAGATAACTTAAATTTTCTTTTTTTATTATCACAAGGTATGAAAATGTTACTTATTTAACAATTTTTTTTTATTATCACAAGGTATGAAAATTCGTAACAAGTATATACGTAAAAAAGGGCCCTTAAGGCGGTCCGTTGCAGTCTGCTGACACTTATCTCTTAGTATAGTTAATTAATTTAAGTATTTTAATAAAGGTAAACAATCTTGATACGTTTTTGTCGAAAAATATATTTATGAAATAATTTATAGCCATTACAAGATAAAACAAAATGAAATAACAGATGTTATAATGAATTACTTTTGCTATTAGCCTTAGCCTATTTTAAAAATATATTTTATGATAAAAAACATACCTAACAAGATTGTTTACCTCTATTAAAAGTACCTAAACAAAATATGGACTACAATAGTGGGACCTTAGACCTAAGACGCATATACAAAGAATGCCGCATGCGGCGGCGTGCGACACTATCTAATGGCAGCTATACGCTACGCTGACGACACGCTAGTCCTGGCGCAGGGGAGGTCGCATCAGGCGGCGGCCGACGCGATGACACGCGGGGTTGCGATAGTCGTGGAGAGGATCCGGCAGTTGGGTCTCGAGGTGGCATTGCACAAGTCCGAGGCCATGTCGTTTCATGGGTTCCGGAATACGCCACCATCGGGATCCCAACTAACGGTAGGAGGGGTTCACATCGGCGTCGAGACGACGATGAAATACCTGGGTCTCATCCTCGACAGCCGGTGGAACTTAGTCGAGCATTTCCGACGTTTGGCTCCCAAACTGGAACGGGCCGGGGCCGCCTTCAAGCGGCTCCTGCCCAACCTGAGGGGGCCAAACGCCTCCTGCCGGAGGCTTTACGCGGGGGTCGTGCGGTCCATGGCCCTATACGGGGCCCCGGTGTGGGCGCGTTCACTGCGGCGGCGAGCCGCCCATTATTTGAACGCGCCCCAAAAGGTGGTAGCCGTTAGGCTGATCCGGGGGTACCGCACGATCTCGGGCGAGGCGGCAAGCCTCCTTGCCGGACTGCCGCCATGGGATCTGGAGGCGATAGTCCTCGCGCGCCTGTATGAGTGGCGCGCGGAGGCACTACGCCGGGGGGAAACTCCGCTTCCGCAGCAAATTGCGGCGGAGCGGACGGACCTCCGGCGCGATCTCATGGCGGCGACCTCTCGCGTCCGGGCCTGGTTCAAGCCATGGTCCGGGGCGAGAGGGAGTGGGGAGCAGTCGCCTCCTTCTGCGAAGCAGTCATGCTAGCGAAGGAGGCGGCGGGACGGCTGAGAGAGAGAGCCTCCCGTCCCAGCCGCCGCGGGAGACGCTCCGGGCGTCGGGAGCCGCGCGACTACTCCCGGCCACCTTAGGCGCGGGCGGAGAGCAATGGGTAGCTCACCGTCCGATCAGGACCAGGCCCGTGCCGGACGGCGCGTACGTGTTCCACGCGCGCCTCAAAGAGATGTCAGCACTAAACGAAGGGGCCCGTATTGGCCGAAGCCTGCCGGGTCAGCGGGATTGTCCGAAAGGGTTACCGCTGGCCCGGAACAAAGGGCGAGGGAAGGAACACGGGTGGGTTTTAGTCAGTAAGAGTCTGACACTCCCTATTCCGCTCCACCCAGAGCGGGAGGAGTCATTTGATGATTTCCCATCCTGAATGAATAGTTTAGTTTATACCTACCTTGCAATATTAAAATGTTGATATAATATATGGTTTGAATTACAAGAAAAACGATTTGTTAGGTCTTGCCGCGATAAGGTTCCTTTTTTACTAAACTTTAGATGAATACGAAACTTTTTTAAATTGACTTTTCGAAAAGTTGAACACATCTACATGTAGTAAATACAATCATCTTTTTAAAAATACAGTTAATAAAAAAACGATTTTTTTGAGGTATTTTACAAATTTATTAATATCTCGGAAACTAGTTACCGCCATAAGGTCCCTTTTGATTTGGACGACCACATATTAGTTTACTATAATGTAAGTAGCGTGTAAGGCGCGTGAATCTCAGTGAGTGTATGTGAACGATTGGATTGGGTGAGTGTTGAATATTTTATCCATCTTTGTTCCTTTTAATGACCTAATCGAGGTATCCTACACATCCGTTTGGTTCTAGGGACTCTGAGAAAGCCATCTATGGGGTGTGACAGACTATAGACAACCATAGCCAGGACATGAACCTTGGGCAGTCACACCGCTTAGGGAAGGCTGAACCGTACTTGTAACTCGTTAGGGCTAATGTGAATTATAGTGCTACCTTGTTGTTTTTGTTTACGAACACAAAACAATCAAACGTTAGTGATGGCTACCTTTTCCCCTATGGACTGACTAACTGCAGGATATCTTACATTGTACTTGATGTACGCACACTTCCCGGGAGCGGGTGTAGGCTTCACCAAGTACCCCTAATTGGATTGATAGCCGTTCTTAGGAACGTTAGAAATTGTATCTCGTTAAATCACACCCGGCCCAGTGTGATACTTCCTGGCCGCGCCATAGTGGAAAATTAAAGAAACACGTTTCTAGATAAATTGTACCCTTTATGTACTTTAAATTCCTGTAGTGAAAAAAATTGTACCTCAACGAATTATGAAATATAATGAAGTTTTGGTGGCGCGGCTGGGAAGTATACTTCCTGGCCGCGCCACCACGGTTTTTGTAAACTATTAGGCGTACCCGGACATAGTGTACTCTAAAAAATTGTACCAAAATTGTTCTGTTCCGAGCGCTATAGAGAGATTCGAAAATTTTATTACTTTAGAAATTATAGCCTTGTGTTGGTGGCGCGGCTAGGAAGTATACTTCCCAGCCGCGCCACCAAGGTTTATTTGGCGTACCCGGACATATGTAGTATACACTAAAGAATTGTACCAAAATTGTTCTTTACCGTACGCTATTCAGAGATTCGAAAATGTTATTATTTTAGAAATTATAGCTTTGTGTTGGTGGCGCGGTCAGGATTTCAGGAAGTATACTTCCCAGCCGCGCTACCAAGTTTTATTAGGCGTACCCAGACATGGTGTACGCTAAAGAATTGTACCAAAATTGTTCTTTTCCGTACGCTAATAAGAGATTCGAAAATGTTATTACTTTAGAAATTATAGCTTTGTGTTGGTGGCGCGGCCAGGAAGTATACTTCCCAGCCGCGTCACCATGTTCTATTAGGCGTACCCGGACATAGTATACACTAAAGAATTGTACGCATTATGTACTACCTAAAAACATAATAATATTCGGAAAGCTGTAATATATTAAGAGAAAACATCAAAACAAGCTTAAGCGCATCAACAGACTTGCTGATCTTTGTACCTACATAGATGTGGCCTCAAAACTAGAAGTATATAGAACATGGTGACGTGGCTGGGAAGTATACTTCCTGGCCGCACCACCAACACAAAGCTATAATTTCTAAAGTAATAACATTTCCGAATCTCTTATTAGCATACGGAAAAGAACAATTTTGGTACAATTCTTTAGTGTATACTATGTCCGGGTACGCCTAATAAAACTTGGTGGCGCGGCTGGGAAGTATACTTCCTGGCCGCGCCACCAACACAAAGCTATAATTTCTAAAGTAATAACATTTTCGAATCTCTTATTAGCGTATGGAAAAGAACAATTTTGGTACAATTCTTTAGCGTACACCATGTCCGGGTACGCCTAATAAACCTTGGTGGCGCGGCTGGGAAGTATACTTCCTGGCCGCGCCACCAACACAAGGCTATAATTTCTAAAGTAATAAAATTTTCGAATCTCTCAATAGCGCTCGGAACAGAACAATTTTGGTACAATTCTTTATAGTACCTACACTATGTCCGGGTACGCCTAATAGTTTACAAAAACCGTCCAAAACTTTACTTTTCTGATACAAAAAAATAATATTTAGCGAGACACATAAATTGGATGCCTAGATGGATAGGCCCCGCTGCTAGATAGGTAGACAAAAATGATTGCACGACTGCCGATTACACTGCAAGCATGCTTACACAGCAAGCTGAACTTGGGTAGATTAAAGGATGTGAGGTGACGATTTAAAATAACCACTTCGGCGTATATATAGCAAGACAATTCGTAAGGAATTCTGCAACCGACTGACGATGCGGTACGCTTGAGCTAATTTTGTATTGTCTTAGTAAAGGGTGAGTAGGCCGTTATAAGGGGTTATTATTACAGTACGCGTCCAGCACTTCTGGAAACTTGTCTCGCTCAATGGTAGAGGCACTTCGCAGTCCTTTACCTTAGGATTGAGTAAGACATGCTTGAGTGTAGGGAACGTGTCCTGCTGGAACCGCAGCAGGTCCTCTCTAGGTCTATGCACTTTAGAAGTAGGACTGGCAGTACACGTAAGACGTAACAGCTGTTGTAAAGCGGCCTTGCCCTACGTCTCTGGGGTGGGTTACCAGATTATTGTCAGAACTTTCAGTAACGTAACTCGAAACAATGTATTCTCCAACGCAAGTTTTACGTGTCAATTACCCTTTTGTATTCCTCTCAAGTCTCGTAACTTTCTTAAGCAAAAGAAAAGTAGATTTCTTTTCCTTAATCACCTTATCAATGGATTTCCAACCTTATTTTATATTAATATTGTTTTCTTGTATCCCCCCTTGTTCCCCAGCTTCCTAAGTCGGGACAAGGCAAAACACTTCTTGAGAATTCATTACAATCGGTGGGAGAGTGTCCAGTCTGGAGACGAGCTCTCAGAGTCGTACGGCGGCGGGGTGCGGCTCTTCCCCATTAGGGGGAACCGACCTAAACACTAATAAGTAACAGATTTAGGAAAAACGAAAATTTTATCAGCCTAGGGTAATTTAGGACTACTTGGGAGATTGTATACAGGGGGGTAGTCTTCGCAACTACTGCATAGCCATTCACAACCATCCGACAGGCTATCGTATCGAAAATAACACATTTCAATTTTCGTTTAGAGAACTCCTACGATAACACTGATTTTCGATACGGTACGGAAGCGTATCAAGTGGTTGTGAATAGCTATGCTGGTTCGTTTCCGAAAATTCTTTCAGTAATATGAAGCTACAGTATTGCCAAGTATCGTAGTCGCATATTTTATGTTAAAACAAGAAATTTCACGCGGTTGAAGCCGTGGTCAGGAACTGTACTTACAAAAGAAAGGTTACGTTGATATGATTGGTAATCTGAAATTATCGGTGAGGTTTATATTTTGTTTAATTCTGTCTATTTAGGAATAAATAAACACTGTTTTGTGCCCGAAACAGGTTTTCACTGTTAATACGCGATCGATACTTAAGCGGGTGAAACCGCGGGGCGCTGCTAGTTATATAATATACTAGCCGCGCCCCGCGGTTTTACCCGCATAAGTTTCCCGTGGGAATATCTCCATAAAAACTATCCTATGTCCTTTCCTAGGACTCAAATTATCTCTATACCAAATTTCATCTAAATCAGTTCAGCGGTTTAAGCGTGACGAGGTGACAGACAGACACACTACTTTCACATTTATAATATTAGTATGGATTCCTGCGGCGATTTTTTTTTCACGCAGGACATTCATGGTGTTACATTATTAGCCCTCTATCGTTATACATATGTGTCGAGTCTCTTCATTCTTTATCAAGTATCCTAATTGTATTGTAAACAACCATTATATACTTGTATTGTAAATAAGATACTAATAATGTCATTAATTAAATAGTTAAAGACTTTGTTATTGGTCCATATTGGTTATCTTTTTCACTAACTAAAATCACCATTGGTTATGTTTACTTATCCCATTGGATTCTTAGTATATAAGCCCAGTTCCTTTCATTGTAAAGCCAATTCTATGTCCAACATCATCGTTGTTCAAACTCTCTTATTCTATTTCGCCTAGTTCCTAAATCTTAGTATTAATTATAAAAATTGTGACAGTTAAATAAAAGTTTATTTTTAAAAACGTTTTTGAGTTACATCAAGTAACAATTTTGGCGCAGCCGGCAGGGTAGCCTAGGGCAGTCAGACAGGGATAACGTACCTGTTAGGTTATGAAGCAGCGACAACAGTGCGGTACCTGAAGGGTTTTGATCTTCCCTGCCGAACCTGAAGATGTCTATCGGCTTAATCATGTTACTGTGGTAAGTGGCTCAAATTGTTATGCTCTGCTGATTCCCTATAATTCCTTATTCAATTCCTTGTTACACAAATCTCTTCCAAATCCTAAATCAAAATCTCCTAACATAACCAAATCTTCTACCATGATATTTCTAATTCTTTACTAAGTGCTAAATCAATCACAATGTCTAACACAGACACCAAATTCACGCCTGTTTCGGATAACTTAGCAGTAAGCATAGATACGCTAATCAAGTTCATTCCGGTTTTTGATACGGCTCAACCAACACAAGTTTATCGATTTGTTAGATCATGCGACTCCGTGTTTCAAATTGCATCAGTGCAACAACAAGGCATATTGTTAACATTCACGCTAAACAATTCTCGGCCCATGACGGGAAGTTCTTGGCATGTAAATCAGATGGATTTACATGCCAAGGATTTCCCGTCATGGGCCGATCTAAAAACTTATCCAAAAATTATCACAAACAAAGACTAGCGCATTTATCCCTGGAACTACAATCCACGTTCCAGAAGCCTAACGAAAGCATAACCGATTACTATCTCAGGGTAGATTTGCTACGCAGCAAAATAATAGAAAGTTATCAACCGAAGTGCAAGATATAACCCTAGAAGGTCGTAAGACAAATACGGAAGAAGCCGCCCTAAACGTATTTGTTAATGGGCTCAGCTCAGACATAGGAACTATGTTAAGGGTTCATTCGTTTAAACATTTACGCGACGCGGGAACTTCACGATTCAGGAGGAAATATCCGAAACATGAATGCTGCTAGATAACAATTGCATAAAAACGCATCACAGTGGCAAAATCCCATACTTACCCAAAAATTCTAATTATCAACAGTCCAACATTCTGAATTCAACTCCGAGGAAATTTTGTAGATATTGTAAAAACCCAGGACATGACATTGCTGAATGTAGAAAAAGGGCTTATAACAATCAAATGAAGACTGGCTCTAATCACAACCAACGTCCGGTTTATTCTAAACAGAATGTTCCTAACCCGGCCGGTGTTCACAATTTAAACTCACAAGCGACCGGATAGATGAGCAACTCCTCGGAAACCGCTTTAGACCTTTGCTCAGAAACCTAAATTCAAGACCCACACAGATCAAGTTAGACCATCTGCAGCTCCAATAACAAATTTATCACGCAATATTCAAACTTCCAGGGGTATAAGTGATAGCTCGTTAAATCCAGTTCATCGGGGACAAACGGCTATTGTTTCTGCCTCTCAAATTAAGTGCGACGCTTCGACACAAATTCACTCTGTCTATCGTAGACAATATCGTGACGTTTGCACTCAAACTGATCTACCATATCATGCTACTTCTGCAAATTCAATCCTAACTTCTAACCCTACAAATTCAACTCCAAGTCCTGAATCTACAAATTCAATTCCAATTTCACAAAGTCTTACTACTTCAACGCAACGTACTAAATCTAAAATCAAAGAAATACAAGTTCCAAAACTAAATCAAAGCATAAAACATCGGTCAAAACTAAAAACTCTGATATCAAATCATATAACATTTCCTCGCTAAACGTACCTCACGACAAGCTTCTGCACTGTAAATTCCACATTGATGGTCAACCAATAACATTATTGGTAGACACAGGCGCAGCTATCTCAGTCATTCGAAAATACAAAATCGGAAATAATCACATTAATTCTTCTAACAAAGCGTCTATTGTAGGTGTAACCAACTCTAACTCAACAATCAAGACCTACGGTACCTCGGAATTAAGCCTCGATCAATTACCCAAACACAGTTTTCACACAGCTAACCTCAATATTACATCAGATGGCATATTGGGTAACGATTTTATGTCAAAATTCAATGTTAACATTTACGTTCAGTCCAAAACCATGCGCGTCCGTGATCGGACCTATAAACTATTCTATTTAAATAAAGACTCCTATGATTCACATCACAACAACCAACTAGTGAATCAACGGTCAGAAACTGTAATATGTTGTTATACAAATGATATTGCAAATGGTACAGCGATCGTCGGAAAACAGGTACTTCTTGGAGATATCACTATTCCCAACGCCCTTGTAAATATCACGAATAACCGATTTCTAGTGACTTGTGTAAATTCCAGCAATCAAGACAAACAAATCCCTATGCCTATAGTCCAAGTGAACTCATTCGATAAAACATTAGAGACAGACAGTTTCCCTATTAATTCCGTAAATACATCTAATAATAAATTACATTCAGTAAACGACATAAGTCAACTCGTTAGACGCGACCATCTAAATAAGGAAGAGCGTGAATCCCTCGATAAATTAATTTACGAATTCTCCGACATTTTCTATGTTGAAGGCGATCCTCTTACATTTACCAATCACGGCAAACATACCATTCCGAGAACATCAGATACACCGATCAATACTAAAACCTACACGTTCCAGCCGATTGGCCCTAGCAACTGGTTATATATTCTGAACAATGAGACAAATTGTGTTCTTCAGTGCAGCGTCGAGATTTCCAACTTAAAACTTAAAGGCTCAGGAATAATCACCTTACCTCAAGGGTGCAAGTTACACACTGGATATAGCACTATCAGCATTCCAGACCTCAGAAGAAAACATCACCATTCCGATCATCGTTCCAGATGTTAGAAGTGAAGATTGCTTCGAAACATTCAAAAATGAAGAATCGCAAAAGTTAATCCCCATTACGATCAATGACATGCCTCTTGACTCTCTAAGAAGCATAAAGGTTCATTTAGAAAGATATGCTGATGAACTACAAAATATGAAAGCCTCCAAAGCCCAATCCTTCTTGGAGAAGAACCAAACAAGCTTTTCATGGATATATCTTTCCATTGGCATGATAATGCTAATATACATCAGCATCAAACTTTGTAATAGATGTCCAAACGGATTTATACATATATACGTCGCAACAATTCTAGAACCTGCATACAAGTCTTCAACAACTGTTTTTATCATTCTTCCGGACGCCGTAATGTGCATGTTGCCATCCCCATGAGCAACTTGCATCATCCCACCACGTGCATCTCCGACGACGAAGATAACATCGAAGACCAGCAGCCATCATCATCTCCTCAACCTCAAAAATCAGGCGCTAACACCCAATCTTTGTTCTAAGGGTAACGATAGAGGACTAATATGTAACACCTCCCGTGTTACATATTAGTCCTCTATCGTTATACATTTATGTGTCGAGTCTCTACATTCTTTATCAAGTATCCTAATTGTATTGTAAACAACCATTACATAATTGTATTGTAAACAACCATTACATAATTGTATTGTAAACAACCATTACATACTTGTATTGTAAATAAGATACTAGTAATGTCATTCATTAATTAGTTAAGGACTTTGTTATTGGTCCATATTAGTTATCTTTTTCACTAATGGCCGATTCCTATAACTTACGGACTGTTAAAGGTTAAAATTAAGACTCTTTTATCTTTACCAATAATGAAGCAAAGACCTCAGAGCTTTGCATAGTAGACCCATAACTATGGAAGCAGCTATCACAGGTACAATAATTAGCTTACGGATCTATTTATATTCCCAGTTTGGCAACAAGAAAATGCTACTATTGGTAAGCAAAACCATCGTTTTTGTTTATAGGAACCGAGCATTACTAATCACCATTGGTTATGTTTACTTATCTTTTCTGGGAATCACGGTAGACGACAAATTGCAATGGGGACCTCACATAACATCTCTTGTGGGGCGGCTTAGCTCGGCCGCTTATGCTGTTAGAAAGATAAGACAGTTAACTGATGTAGAAACCGCACGTTTAGTCTATTTCAGCTACTTTCACAGCATTATGTCGTACGGCATTTTACTATGGGGTCGAGCTGCTGACATTGAATCCATCTTTATTTTCCAAAAAAGAGCTGTCAGAGCCATTTATAATCTACGTCGCCGCGAATCTCTCAGGGAACTTTTTAAAAGGATTAATATTATGACGGTACCTTGCCAATTTATTTATGAAAATATTATGTATGTAAGAAAAAATCTACATCTTTTTAATAAAATAAGCGATAGACATAATTTTAATACTAGAAATAAAGATAAAATACATCAACCATTTTTCAGATTAGCCAAGGTACACACATCTTTTATGGGGTACTGTGTTAAATGTTACAATAAAATACCTTGTGATATATTGCAATTAAATGAAAGAAAATTTAAAACTCACATTAAACGTACACTTTGTAAACAAGCATACTATAAATTAGAAGATTATATCCAAGATAAGAACGCTTGGAAACATGCTGGTCCTGCTCCATAGGACAATCTAGAGTCTAGACAAAATCAAACGGGTTGCTAATTTAATTGTAAATTTATAATATTTTTTATTTTTTTTTATTTAAATTGATTTACACTCTGTAACTACTTAACTCACACCCTGACTTATTACTTGTATTTTTTATTTTATTTTATTTAAATGAAAATCGTTTACTTTTATCATGTTTGTAAATATGTGAGCACCATGCATCTATCAGATAATTAATTTATATGTCATGGTTTCATTTTTAATTCTTTTACCTATTGTGGTATAGTAATTTTATTTTAGGTGCATCGTCTTCACATATTATTATGATATAATTAATGTATACAAAATATTGTAAAACATTTTAAAAGAGTAACGGTGGAGTTTCTTGCCCATTCTTCTCTATACGAAAACTACATTTTGGAATGGGCGACTAGAATCAATTCTATTTGTTTTAATTTTTGACGTTCAAAAGTGCCTTTAATGTGCCTATTTGAAATAAATGCTTTGACTTTGACTTTGACTTTGACTTTATCCCATTGGATTCTTAGTATATAAGCCCAGTTCCTTTCATTGTAAAGCCAGTTCTATTTGCAACATCATCGTTGTTCAAACACTCTTATTCTATTTCGCCTAGTTCCTAAATCTTAGTATTAATTATAAAAATTGTGACAATTAAATATGTAAGTTTATTTTTAAAACGTTTTTGAGTTACATCACGTAACAAAGGCACTGCTTAGCGCCGAGAGATGAAAATCCAACTGTATTTTTTCTGACTGAAAATTCAGTGTGCGATAAAATCCTGCCGTGATATTTTTGTCCGTGCAAACGTGAGCTAAGACTGTTTTGTCTAGCGTCTGCAGTCTCTTATAATCAACAAAAAACTGTTTATACTTCAAGAAATTGACACCTATTTGCAACACACTTCAATGTTAATGATGGCGTTTTCATTTTTTTGACCAACCTGTTATATGACATCTCCATAGGATTTGAAATTCGTATTGGTAGTTTGGTAGTGGTACACTCGACGAAATATCAAACTAGTGACTATAGGTACATTTCCAGTTTAAAGGTCACACATGTATCAAATCTGAATGGGATCGGCACCGAATCGCCTTTCGCCTCGTCGTCAAACAGGCGTCAACCTAACGTAAGCACGTAACCAAAGCGGATCAGAAGCTCCGATACGTCGACGCGGCTACGGCTAGGCGACGCCGCACTTACGGCTCGCTAACCGCAGGTTGATGGTGCAGCAGACCCTGCCAGAGGGGTGAGAGGGGAAAGGGTGGACGAAGAGACGTAAGTTCGGGTACGGAGAGACGTAAGCGCGGGGACGACGAGCCGTAAGTGCGGGGACGACGAGCCGTAACGCACCGCACCGCGGTTCGTGAGCTTGTCCCGAGGCGAGGCGATTACGTTAAGATTCCGATTAGTGTGCGTTGCAGTAGGGAGTTTCATACAAAGAATACTGAACGGCTCGAGTTGATACGGGGCCGACCCCTTTCCGGTTTGATACGTGTGCTTATGACCTTTAGCTGACCTCGCATTGTTTAGGGTTTTCGTACAATAAGAAGTCTGAGGGCTGAAACTGCGTTAAGCGGACGCCCGCTCGGTTCCATACAAAAGTGCTCCGTTGCGGGGGCCCGCGCGACCCACATAGGTCGTGGGAAGGCGGGCCCCGCGCCCTTGCAACAGTGCCCGCTTTCGTGTGACGGAGGTCCGCGTGGGGGCACGCGCGGTGTTCGCCACCTGTAACACGCACGGGGTTGTTCATGTTCAGTCAATAACTCGTAAGTGATACGGGCCGCAAGGAAAATGTCTTTCGATTAAAAAAATAATAAAACACGACTGCACTCGAGCAGTCGTGTAATAAATAATACCTATACAGAATTTCTTATTGTGGCGGGGTTGGTCTGTGGATGGGTGACCATCTTTACATACCGAGACCCCTTCGTGCCTCGGAAATAACGTTAAGCCGTTGGTCCTGGCTGTCTTTCGTGGATCTTTGAAAGTCGTTACGGGTAGTCAGAAGCCCGAAAGTCTCGACAACCAGTATTACCAAGGGGTATCGTATTACCCAGTAACTGGGCTGTGGAGGCCAGATAGGCAGTCGCTCCATGTAAAATACTGGTATTCAGCTGCATCCGGTTAGACTGGAAGTCGACCCCAACATATTTGGGAAAAGGCTAGGTAGGTGATGACAGAATGTCTCATTGATGGTGGGTAATGTTAGCCGAAACTGGATACTTTTTGAGACAAATACATTCTTGTAAGTAGGTATCTAAAGTTAGTGATTTGCCTCATTAAATATCTCATTAAAAATCTATACTAACTATACTAATATTATAAAGCTGAAGAGTTTGTTTGTTTGGTTGAACGCGCTAATCGCAGGAACTACTGGTTCCAATGAGGGTTTTCTGGAATGACGTTCGCCAGGTGGCAGCACTGACACGTCAGGTCCAGACATCTGTCAAAGAGCCTATATTTTCTTTAGTCATGACTGGATGAACGAATGAATGAATCGAATGATGAAAGTCATCATATATTTTATATTGGAAGACCTCTTGTCACAGTGGTGCCAACTGGTGTCGTAAATTTTCACGAAAACCCTCATTGAAAAAATATTTTCGTTCCAATCGTCATGTCTCTGTTGAGATTGTTATGTAGTGTCTTGTAGGTAAAACAAGATAACATTACAACAATACATAGATAAAAACTTACCTAATTAATTACAGTAAGTAAGTAGGTAGGTCCGGCTACACATGAAGCTATACATTTGCAGTTTTAGCTGACCTCCCATTGTATAGGTTTTTCGTACAATCAGAAGTCAGCTAATACTGGTTATATATGTATGTATAGCTTGATGTGTGTGTAGTAGCCGTTCGTATCTATTGTGGTAAATTAAGTTGGTTGTTTAGCATGTTTAAGCACTTTTCTCCATTTTTATATTTACCCAGATACATAACTAATTAGTTTACTAAGAAATTATCATTAACTTTGTTTACTTTTAGCTCCCTTTGTCATTAACTTTGTTTATTTTCAGCTCCCTAATTGTGTTTACATTAATATTCTCGCACATCCCTTTTCTTATATAAACTTAGGCATGCTTAGACCGCAGGCAAAATCACTACAATTCCCCTTGTCAAAATCATACTGAAATCGTTCTAAGAGTTCGCGACATAAAACCTTAGTTTTAGAACCAATACTTGATGTATCTACACGATTATCGTTATCATGTCATCTCTATTTTTTTTGCGGTAATCCAATCCCTACACTCTTGTGCTAGCCCCATCTACACGTTAAGTTAAGGAAAGGGGATATACACATCACCATCACTTATTTAAATTTCCTGCCAATCCATGTTTTAACTGAGGTAAGTGGCTTGTAACAGTTGTAACATATCTTCTTTATTAACCGACTGCGCCCGAAGGAGGGTTATGTTTTTCCATTACATTCTCGTTTTCTTACTCGTTCTTATCAAACCCGTATTTTAGTCGAATCAATTTGTGCCAATTTTGACAATAATTAGTAAGAGTGCGGCGTGCTTAAGAAACTTATAATAAACAAAATCCAATGCAGATGATGAATACACCTACGTACTGACGTGTAATATTTAGAAATAGGAAAATGGACTAATGTCTGATTATTTTAATTTACGGACCGTTCATCCATCCGCCTAGCCTTTTTCCAACTATGTTGGGGTCGGCTTCCAATCTAACCGGAAGCAGCGGAATACCAGTATTTTACATGGAGCGACTGCCTATCTGACCTCCACAACCCTACGGATCGTTATTGGTGAAAATTAAGACCCTTGTATCTCTATCAACAATGAATCAAACACCTCATAGCTTTGCATAGTAGAACCTCTCATATGGAAGTAGCTATCACAGGTAAAATTAGCTTACGAATCTGTGGGGACTGTCTCACGTTATCCCTTGCATAGTTGTTAAGAATGTAATATTTTTATAGAAGTACTTATTGTAATTATTTTAGAAAGTTTCATTTTGTGTTTTTCCCACGTTCCCACATCTGCAAAGCGATTTAAGTTATAGGTACTATTGCCTTTTATGATTCTTTATTTTTAGTTAGGGTTCATTGTTCTATTATTTTCAGTTATCTTTTATTGTACCCATTTGTATTTCTCGTGTTTTATTATACTTTTAAAATGAAATCGTTTTGCCGCGTCCTTTGTTTAGAGAACTGCAGAACCAAAACCCTCCCAGGTTTTGGTTCTGAGCTTCGGACGGGGCCGGCAGTCTGTTTTGAACGAAGATCGTGCGTTACTCGCCGAAGCTCGCCGTAACCTAGTGTTTCTAGTAGTTTTACCCTTCATGTAACTAACATTATTTAATTTTACCTTTTCGTGTCAAGTGTAAGGCCGCTATCCCACTGGCGTTTTACGAGCGTTGACGTCAACGTCGCGTCATCGCGTAACAAGCATAAAACGTCCGCTGAACGCGACGTTAACGTCGCGCAGATGATACTATTGCCAACAAACGCGACGTTAACGTTAAGCAGACGTTATACATACATACACTCGAAAAACATAACCCTCCTTCTGGCGCAGTCGGGTAAATAGTGAAAGATCCGACCCTATTATACAAGTGCCACATCTGGATAACAGTTAACAGTTAAAAGCGATCCAAAAACAACTGAGGATCTTTACAAAAAGGCAATATGTCTTTTGTGTAAAACTAAAACTGTGGGAATGTAGTATGGCCGAGGTGATATGAAATATCCAGGAAGCGAGGATAGGGCACTTGGTTTCATACCACGATAGGAAACGGTCGCGTAACTTAAGCCTAGTCTATGTTACATTGAGACTTATTACCAAAGTGATTTTGATATACCGATAGGTTTTCAGTGTGATTCTAGCTAGGAATGACTAAGTTCGCTTCACGTAAGTTCGGATCCAGATCGGCTGGAGTCCTTCGCCACTGCAGTATGCAACATACATGAGTTATTTACACATTAAGCTTGAAGATAAACGCAATGTTCTTTTGTTAACAGGTAGCATCAGAATGAAGTCTTATTTGAGCGAGGACACGGATGACGAGAACTGCGACGACCCCATCAAACTGTTTGACAATGATATAAACGCGGTCTACTTCGGCAGTCAGCCCCATCAACGTAGTAAGTTAAAAACCTTCAAGGTTCATATTCGTATTCACGGTAGCAAATAGAAGTTGCACAACATGTTAAAGGCTCCGTCAAACAGGCGCGACACGACACGCGACACAAAGGCATCGCAAGTCGCGCAACGAGCGGTGCCTTTGTATCGCGCGCGATTATATCGCGTGTCGCGTCTGTTTCTAGGAGCCTTAACTTAGGAAAGAACAAGGGTGCACAATTGTTGGTGAACAAATAAAATAAAACATTGTTTTTGGCTATACCTATACGTTTTTGTGGTGATGTAGACAAATGTACCTGGCAACACGAAGTGTATCATTGTTGACGTATTCCACAATGGGCACCCGCTTAAATGGCACCTGAGTGAATGCACCTGACACAGCGGCACATTTACTCAGGTGCCATTTAAGCGGGTGCCCAATGTGGAATACGTCTCATTGTTTCTAGCGACACTGAGTTGTTGCCGGTCTGCGAGCGTAAAAATTTCAAGAGCAACAATTGTTTTCGCGTTTGCGTTTTAATCACATCACTAGTAGATAGTGTAGCAAATTTTTTTAATGAAATTACAGTAAGTAGTGTCGTTTTACTGCGGCTAATTAAAAGTCTGACTATATATAGATTGATAACTGACATTAATGATAACAGAAAACATATTAGACTCAACTTCGACGTTTCCGATATATTAACGTTCAAAGTTGACTTCGTGTCCCAATTGCCAACCTGGGAAACGAATTTGCATTGATGTCAGTTATCGATTTATACATATAGGTCCCATCCGTGGCCGGCATTTTCATAATGGCGCGTACTGACGCGCCATTATGAAAATGCCGGCCACGGATGGGACTTACAGACTGCTGTAAGTATGCCACGGATCTTGAAGGCCAAAAAAAACCAGTCAAGTGCGAGTCGGACCATCGCACCGAGGGTTCCGTACAGATTTGTAGGTATGTAATTACAAATTTACGGTTTTCGGATTTTTTCCTTTACTTGTGCTTCTTGCTAAATGTCATGGTTCTAGGTCAACCGAAAATACCCTATAGGTTTTGATTCCCTTGCGAGTGTCAAAATTGCGGCATAAACGGAACAAACGCCCGTATCTTTTGATTGCGTTGACATAGAAGTTTGATTTTTTTCACGGCTTCCAAGGGAGTGCAGCCCTGAAAATTTGATATTAATTTCAACTTAACTGTGTATAACTCCATGCGTTCCTGAGAAAAAGGGTCTTGACCGACGGACAACAAAGTTATCTTATAAGGGTTCGGTTTTTTTGAGGTACGGAACCCCAAAAAGTGGTGACTCCTCCCCCCACACCAGCTTTTTGAGATACCTATTATTTTAATTATTACACCTATTGATTCTATTTTTTTCCACAGGTACCATAGACACAAGAAGCCGTTGGACATTTGAAACGATTGGAAATTATGAATTTTGTCAGCCAAGTGAAAATTCTACGCTGGGAAGATCAGATGATGATCTAGTACAAACGTTACAGAGCGACACTACCAGTGAGCGTGGTATTACCCCATTATTTGTTAAATTAGTGGATTGCGGAAAATTTCCTTGGTACTATAGAAAGTATACGCAACAAATAATGCATAAATTAAATTTAAATGAACTTAGTGATAGTGACCATGACATATATGTAGATGGCATAGTATACGATTCAGATGATTGTTTTATAGTAGAAGATCTACAAGATGTTGTTACAAATAAAATAATCACAAGTGATCAAATTTGCATAAGTGCAGTAAAATCAACAGAACCTAAACAAAAACTACCAAAAAATAAATTAAATAAAAGCCTAGAAAATTTGAAGCGTCATAAAGATGATAAGGAGATACAAAGAGCACTGAGTATCAAGAATTTAGTTAAAGTTGATTTAAAACGTAATCAAGGACTTATAGGTATGAAAATTACACAAAAAATGGAAACAAATACTACGCTGGACGTTAAAACCGACAAAGACAATGTGGTTGAAGAGGAAGATGCGAAGAAAACATGTGTAATGGCTGATGAAAAGTATTTAAGTGCTGCTGACAAAACACTTTGCCACATCGGCACTCAACTGATACCAATAATGGAAGAAAAAGAAAGCAATTCTATTTGTCAACTTAATATTAACAACAAAGAAAAAGATTTAGTTGGTAAACCAACTCTGGTAAAATCTTCCAGTTTCCCAAATGTTACTGTACAATTTGATATTAGTAAAATATCTGAAAAACTAATCGATAATTTGAAGACAAAGAAAATAAATGAGCAGTTATCTGAAGCTAAACTTATTAGTAATCTGTCAAATAAAACTCCTTCAAATAATCTAGAAAATACATTCAAAACTCTAAATGAAAAAGAATTAAGTTCAAAAGTAACTATTACAGAAAAATGTCCAAATTCATCAAATACATCGCACGTGAAAGATATAAAAAAAACTAATAAATATAAAAATGATCAAATTAAAATTAAAAGTAGTACTAGTCACAGGTCTTTGGTAGGACTATTGGTTACAAACAAAACTAAGGAAGACATCAAAGAAATAAAATGCACGAAACAAAAAAGACGTAGAGATGGTACACAAAATAAAGCTACTAAACCTGATAAGAAAACTCGTAAAAAGATTGAAAAACAAAAACGTGAACCCAAATCACCAATCTTACATTGCAGTACTGTACCAAAGAAACCTAAACAACACGGAATGCCTCCCAAATGCAATAAAATAGACACAAATTCTAATACATCAAAAGAACCTGCTAAACTAAAGCAAATAGTTGATAAACTTATTAATTTAAATAGTTGTAATTTAATGCAAGATTCTAATCGATTAAAACACGAGATCCCTAAAATTGCCCCAGTTACAAAGCCTTTTGAGGTTTATGCTAAACAAGCTTTACAAAAAGAGTCTTGTATGATACAAGATAAAACCGAAAGTCAAGTCAGAAATATTAATGCAAAATCTTTGAGCGTGACGGACAAGCTTCTTAAGAATTTCAATGACGTTAGTAAGGCTGATTTCAAATGCAAAAACTTCCGCAATACTCACATATCTTCAACTAAAAGTAAGACTTTAAATGAACAATCTGTATTATATGAGCCTCACCAAGTGAATAAGCATACAATAAATGCTGCATCCTCTGTCTCAACTCCTACTCCTAAAGCACAAATTAAAAATAACAAGCCAACTGTCTCTAATAGTAACGTCTCTACTACAGCAATGGTTACGCCTACAAGTGGATCAAATGCAGTACTTTCTAATCAATATGCCAACTTCCCCACTCCTCACGGGCCTCATTTTCCCGTCCATAACGTAGTGCCTAGTAAAATGAGTAGCGGCAATATTACTAACAACAATATCAATGTCCCAGTACAAAATCGTTACGCATCGGCTATAATTTTAAAGTCAAATAATAACACAAACTTTCCATTCGAGAAGCACTGCGAACCTCCTGTGCAAGCTATGGCTTTTCAAAGACCTATGTCCTTTCCTATTCCTGTCCTGAGCCATAGCCAGCCACGGTCCAGAGATCCCCAACCACCATATCCTATATTTTATCCCCCTGCTCCTTTGGGCAGACCTCAGAATAATTTTCCAAGTTCTGCCAATTCTGTTCCAAATCAGTTCCATCCTCCACAAACTTATATAGGCCAACAACCGAGTAATCCAATGCAAGATTTTTACAGAGAACATTGGTTGCCACAAAATTTGGCACCTCCTCCCCCTCCTCCACCACCACCACCACCACCACCACCTCCTGTTCCTCCACCTTACGTTGCCCCAAGAAATGGTCACGTGGTGAATCAATCCAAAGATTGTTCTAATTTAAACCGTACATCAACGTCATTTGGACACCCTATGCAAAATCCGCAAAGCCCTTTCCGTCAAAATTCTGTTAATACCCAACAAACTCAAAATAGTTCTATAATCGGAATTAATAATGATGGTTTTGTAAAAAAAATTAACATCGTCGCTATGCCTATTAAAAATGTAGGAACAGTTAAAGTAGAACAAATAAAAGGTCCTCAAATTATGAGTCCGGTTGAACATTCAGAAGTAGTTGCAACTAAGACAGAAATGTTAAATGAATTGGACAAGTTGTCATTTGTTGACAAAAATATAAATGAATTTAAAAGAGTTTACCCCGCTAGTGTCATTAATGAAAAGAAAAAGGAAAACACATTAGAAGTTGCAATAATGTCAAAAAATCCTGGTGGATTTGAAACTTTGAAATTAACAATGAACCAGAAAGACAAGACAAAGCCAGCACAAGGATATTCGCCGCCAATTTTACCCATACCGACATATCAAAAAGTCTTAAGCCTTGTGACATCAAATCCACAAACAGAAAATGCATCATCGAAGATTGCCTTTCGTGCTGGAGACCCCAGGTCCAATTTAAGAAATGAATGTAAACCAATGAGGAAAAGAGATTTCGTCAAAGGTTGCAAAAGAAAACATAATAATGCATGGAATAATGACGAAGACAGAAGAAAAGACGACGCTAAGAAGATTACTTTAGATGAATATAAAAAAAGAATACTCAAAAGTGACGACAAATCTGAACATTACAAAAAAATATGTAAGGAAAAGTACGATAATAGCGGAAAGCGGCCAAATTTAGAATTTCAGTATAGGAAAAACCTTGACTATAGCACAGAAACCGATCTTGGGTATGATTCGGATAGCACTGTGGTATTATGATTTCTTGAGTTATGTGTACTGTGTGGCAATTTATTGTTTTTTGACTTGTGTAATACTCTTTTTTTTAGTACACCCCATAGCTATTGTGTACATGTACAATGCGTGCCACGAAATATGAGACTTGATACACCACGTGGTTTGACATGCGCAGAACACGATTTTAGGTATCTTTAGCGGTATGAGGTCTGAGTGCGGGACGGGACCGGACGTCATAGGGGCAGCGGAAAGAGCGGGGGAGGCGGGGTCAAGTCTCATCTTTCGTGGCACGCATTGTACCCGGTATTTACAAATTTCATTTTGTGACAATTTACCGTCACTTTTGTTAACAAGCAACAAGAAAACATGAGCTTTGCGCGTTTGGTGGGCGCCGAGTGCTGAAATAAGTAAAATAACGACTGCAAGGGGTCAATTGAGCTGCTTCACGCTGTGTTGTTATAAGGGTCAGCGCAGACCGACGGAGTGGCGGCGAAGCGAGTAACTATAACAACTTGGGTTTTATTTAATACCCGCTCCGCTGCAACTCCGTCAGTCTGCGCTGACACTAAATGTCATGAATGTCTCCGGAACGAGCATCCAGGGACATTACGCGGAGTCACAACGTCGCTCGATGTCACAAGCCATCTTGTTTCACAACTTTTCACGCAACACCGTTTTTCATCGCTTTCGACGTGGCAAGATAAACCGTGTGAAGTCGGACGTAGTCGCGCGACTTCAGGCGGTCTCAATGGAGACAGATTTCTCGGGTCATTTCTTCCCTATGTACAGTGAGTAGTGAATACATTGCTTTGTACGTATGGAAATAGGTTTCTTGCGATTTGTGATTTTTCTAGTGCTGTAAATAAAACGCGAGAATTGACCTTTCTCTAGCTGACAGTAGTACAGCCGCCAGCACATCAAGCTACCCGAAACTGACAGTCGAAAATCTAGTGAATAAATTTGACAGATTGTAGTAGCTTGATGTGCAGGCTGGCGTCTGTATATTTTCCAAAATTGTGTGAATGCAGCCACCAATTTACTTGGAAAGTTGACCGTGTCGTAAGAATGTTTTTCTTTAGTATCCGTCCAGACCGGGAACCGGGGCGGGCGCGGGCGCGAGCGCGGGCGCGGGGCGAGAGGATCGCGGGAGCGGGAACGGGAACGCGCGCGGGCTTCCTGTCCGCACTGGAGCGCGGCTGCGTTCTGCGTGTTGTCGGGTCCAGTGCAGCGTGACCAGATTAAATTTTAGGAAAAAACCGAAGCACCTCAAAAAAATACTGAATATCTTATCTGAATGAAATATAAACTTTAAAATATAAATATAAACTGAATCCGGATAATTCCCTGAACATCAATGTTCGCGGGAACGATCGCTACGGTGTTATCATGCTTTTTATCCAAAATATACCCAAAAATACTTACTTCGGCCAATATACTCGTACCTACAAAAATACTGAATTACTGATGCTCGGAAAAGTCGATAAAATATACCGAAAAAGTATTAAAATACTGAATCTGGTCACACTGGTCCAGTGTTTGTCAAAATATGAGCGCGCGCACCCCGCGCCGGTGACTGCGCCCGCGTACCCACTATGGACACATCAAAGGAAGTTCATATGTTTGGGTTCGCCACGCCGCGACCGCCCCGCGCCCGCGCCCCAGTGTGGCCAAACACTTAGCTACAATGGTTAAAGTATCTGCCCTTACTGCCCCGTCTCTCTCAAAATCCAGCCTGTAAAGCATGTATGGACTTGCCAAAATGCAGATCTCATGTTTTATTGTGCAGGCCCTCTGATGGCAAAGATGCAAATCAACCTTAACGATTGCATATCAATGTAAGTGTCAAAAGAATCGTGTTTTGTTATTTTATTTTGTACCTATTGTGTAAGAAGGTAGAGTATTAATTTAGAAGACCTGTTTGAGACAATTATGGCCAGTATATATTGGCACCAATGGCGTCGCTCCTTTCAGCAAAAGTTATAATGGTAGATTCAGTACAATTAATTTCTTTTCCGTGTTTCCTTATGAGTGCCAAAATATACTGGACCGTATAAATTGCACTTAAAACCCAAAATTACAGTTGACAATGACAGTGACTGTCATGATGACACTAGATTATTAGTTCGCATTTAGATCACGGTGGCGCTAGTAGCTACTTGCAGTTAAGTTTTTTACATTGTTGTAAGTTTATTTTGCTTCAAAGAGAATGGTGCATTGTTCCTAATGAAACTTAATTGTTTTTGTTATTTGTAGAAAATATTCGTAAGAAATAAATACTTTACATAAATTCGTTTTTTAAGTTTTCGTCCATTGTCTCGTGATTACCCCAGCGATGAGGTCTAGAGGCAAATACACTATTCAATATTGATTTCCTACAGTCTTTTCCCAAGTATTTTGAGGTCGGCTTCTAGTCTAACCGGATGCAGCCGAGTACACCCATCACAACCCAGTTACTGGGTAAACAGTGCCCCTTAGTAAGACTGGTTGTCAGACTTTCGGGCTTCTGATCGACCCGTAACGACTGTCAAAGATCTACGAATGACTGTCGGGACCAACGGCTTAACGTGCTCTCCGAGGCATGAAGGGGTCTTGGTATGTAAAGATGGTCACCCATCCATGGACCAACCGCGGAGAGCGTAGCTTAACCTGACCGATCGACCCGTTCGGCTGTTATAACTTGCCACAAGCCCCTCTCCACAAGTCTCTAATTATATGAACTCACTCTAATTTATTGTTCCGGGTCACACATGAGGCTAGACCACTTCAAAATAAATATTCAGAGTCAGATGTCCAAATATCGCATAGAACTGCTAAATTATTATTTTAAGTTGGATACAAATTAAATTCAACCAGACAGTAAACAAAAACTCTTTGAAATCTTTGAATAGTCACCCTGTCAAAAAATTGCGAAGTCTTACATTATTTAGAGAAACATCTGCATCGTGGCTGCGGCGACAATTAATCTCTCTAACGCGGCTCACGGCGTCTTGTTGTAATAAATCTCTGGATTACAGCCTCCTTCGCGAAATTAGATCCTCACTGGAAGGTTCTTACTTAAATTATGGCCGGAAGTTTGGCTTTTTTAGCCCGTTATCTGACTAATTAGCATTGGTAAGTGCTTGATTGTAGTCATTGACAGAGCTAATGAAGATTTAAGCTCGGTGTACTTTCAGGCTGCATATAATCTGCGAACTGTTTCCACTAACATAGAACCAGGAACGAAATCCGCAAAACGTACGGAGCGTTCCCAAGCAAGCTAATAAACATTACTCGGTCACGCACATACGGTGTGGTACTTCCTGGCCGCGCCACAGTGGAAAATCAAAGAAACACGTTTCTAGATAAATTGTACCCTTTATGTACTTTAAGGTACATGTAGTGAAAAAAATTGTACCTCAAAGAATTATGAAATATAATGAAGTTTTGGTGGCGCGGCTGGGGAGTATACTTCCTGGCCGCGCCACCATGGTTTTTGTAAACTATTAGGCGTACCCGGACATAGTGTACACTAAAGAATTGTACCAAAATTGTACTTTTCCGTACGCTATAAAGAGATTCAAAAATTTTATTACTTTAGAAATTATAGCCTTGTGTTGGTGGCGCGGCTGGGAAGTATACTTCCTGGCCGCGCCACCATGGTTTTTGTAAACTATTAGGCGTACCCGGACATAGTGTACACTAAAGAATTGTACCAAAATTGTACTACCCAAAAACATAATAATATTACGGAATACTGTAATATATTAAGAGAAAACATCAAAACAAACTTAAGCGCATCAGCAGATTTGTTGATCTTTGTACCTACTGGATGTGGCCTCCAAATTAGAAGTACGTACTGGAATTATCTCGGTGGGATGGTTGTATAACTTGCGCAGAAGGGCGAGAAATAAGCAACACAATACGAATCGATATGCATAACAAGAAAAATTTACCTTCAGGAACAAGATAAGAACTTGGTAGG
Organism: Luperina nickerlii; assembly: GCA_963855955.1. Classification (NCBI taxonomy): domain Eukaryota; kingdom Metazoa; phylum Arthropoda; class Insecta; order Lepidoptera; family Noctuidae; genus Luperina; species Luperina nickerlii. The sequence goes on along the minus strand of OY979677.1, from coordinate 19,688,749 downwards.
TACTTAGGTATTAGGGACGGTTAGAAACGAAAATCGTCAACATTGTTACTTTTACGTGTCAATAACTATGATTTCAAAAACTGAAATGTTGATCTACTTCGTCGTTAACTATATCTACCTACAGTACAAAAAGTTAATCAAAAAAGTTTAGGTACCTAACGAAACTATGATAAAAAACATATAAGTCTGAACCTGCTTTATATACATTGGCCTCCAAAAGCTAGTTGGCATTTTTACACTGCAGCTGTTACACACCACATTAAGATTTAAAATTCTAGTTCCAAATGTTGGAACTGTACACTATAACGTTGTTATCTACCTACTAATTCAACCTATGACTTACCATAAAAAGTAATCAAGTAATCCCACAGGATTACCTGATTAATTTTGTACATATTTTAAATCATAATGTGGCATGGCATCACAGCTGAAGTGGAAAAATGTCAACTAACTTTAGGAGGCCACTGTATATTATTATACGTATCTACCGATAGGTAATCAGTCGGATTATTAATAGAAACAGCATGGTATTTTTAACGTTTTGACTTTCACCAAATTCAAGAAACATGAATGTATCACATGAACATTTGGTGGCCCTGAAAAGGGCCGTTTGTTTTTGTCCTGCCTGCCATCATACGTATTTAATTTATTGTGTATATAATACAATGCACCATTATATTTTGTGTACGTTTTAGTAGGTACTGTTACCGTGTTGTTTAGGTCATCATAGCATTCCCATCTGCCATTACGCCTACTCAATGCTCTGTAGTGGCACATATTAGGTAAATACTCTATGACTGACACCAAAGCATATGTTTTTTGCTGTACCTAAAGTTAAACTGTTTGGAATATCATTTGTATCAATCAAATCTATATCATCTAACTCAAATATCAGAATTTCGTTTAAATTATAGCTAATGATATGTGTGCATGTACACACAGCGTCAGTATGTGCTAACCCCTCAAGTTTTAAAATGTTACACATTAAATCCCTTACAAATAATCTAAAGAATACTTCAAATAGAACCCATTGTTTCGACTCAGATTCGAACTATCGCATCACCGAACGTCGTCATACTCATACCGGCAGTTTGAAGAACTAGCCAGCGAGCCCATATGAATTGCGTTGAAATTGTTTTCTACTATGGTCTGAGTCATTTTATCTTTAGGTGGGATGTCTAATCGATAGATGTTATAATTTGAGGGTATCCATTAATTTTACTTACTTACGTTGTCTTTATAAAATTAATCCATACCCTCAAGTTATAACTACAACGTTTGATGTATACGTTCACTTAAAACGGCGAAGAGTAAACGACTACGATTTATCCATTAATTTTTAAAATGATTTATGATTTTATGAGAACTAAAATAGTTGTTCTGTGTGAACAAAATGTGAGCATAAAAGGAATTGCGAGACAGCTTGGCATAGCAGTAAGTTCATTATAATATTAATTGTGTTCTCCGATTTTTTTCTTGTTGAGCTATTTGCGGTATCTTGTGTGTGGTATTTAATAACTTATTTATAACCATTTTTTTCTATACAGAGACAAACAGTGCGCTTATGGGTGCGCAGATTTCAAGAAACCGGCGATGTTAAGACAATGTCCATGGGTCGGAGAACTACTGGGATCTATACGGACCAATCTGAACATCATCGGGATATTGTTAAGGTTCACACTACACCGCCGTTTACATCCACTCGTTACAGTTCGCAACGGCATGGAATATCTCTGTCCACGGTTCGAAGACATTTACACGCAGCGAACATTCACAGTTATCGACCTGCAAAATATGTCTAACAGAAGAACATCGAAGAGAACGATTGCGATTTGCCCAGAAATAGCAGTTATATTAATTAAGTATGACAACAAAATAAACAACGAAGACATTTAACTAATTTGATCCCACTATTTTACTTTGTATAGCAAAATATTCTAAGTAGATATCATGAGCTAATAAGAGATGTTAATTGATTATTATCTATTGATAACATGTTTATTCACTTATTATGCTCATGATTGTAATCCTGCCAAACTAACTTCTAGTTCCTAGACAAGTTGCAAACGCTTCAAAACTTGTCTCTTTCGATGTCACTTGTCAGACTGTCAAATGTCAAATTTGTATACTGAGACGACATGACAGGTCACGTGACATTTCGTTAGGTTATGTCAATCTAAAATATTTCTACCGCTTACTATTTTATCGTTTACGTTAATTCGATGCCACTTGTCTAGGAACCCAATTGTGTCAGTTGGCAAAATAGTATATTATGATAACTGTAAATAAAATTATCAAATCAAAATAAATCTTTGTTGTAAAATAAGATCATAGTTTTGTTAAATAATAGCAATAATAAATATTATTATATGATTATTAAGGTATTTTATTTTTCTTTATTATTAAATTCTTTATAAATAATTACTAAAACAAAATAAAAAAATATATTAAAATAATAATTATAATGAACAAAAAGCACATTTCGTGCCTATGATTTGAACTTCCACTCATAGGCACGGCAAGCGGTCTTGAAACCTCTAGTCTATTTAGACGATGAATAAAACGTTCGTAAATGTTAACCCTATTATTGCTTGTCGTTTTCGCAATAATAAAAGTATTAACGTTTTATTGAAAAAAACAATAATAAAAACAGAATTTTAAAAAATAAATACTATCTTAAACTTATTTATTCACTAAAACAATAAATTAATTAAAATAAAATGTTTTTGCAAAATACAAAAACCAACTTGGGCCTATCACGGATTTGAACGCACATGTCTTTTGGAGGGGTAATCACTTAATGAAGCTGTGTGTACATAACATATCATTGACGATCTTTCTACAATGCAGATTATTATCTAGCTCTAACATTGAATTTGTTGCTTCTTCAAGAGCTTTGATTCCTTTGTCGGACAGAGTGAGCACGTTTAATGGCATATGTGAACATTTTCTCGGTGTTGAACGATTTTGGCTGCAATTCTGGTTGGTACATCGTTTTTCGGAAATTACGCTAGAATAGTCGTGTATTAATATTTTGTCTAAAACATAAGATACATTAGACATACAGTTCACAATGGTAACATTTCAGTTTTTGAAATCATAATTATTGACACGTAAAAATATAATAATGTTGACGATTTTCGTTGCTGACCGTCCCTGATACCTAAGTACCTACCAAGTTCTTATCTTGTTCCTGAAGGTAAATTTTTCTTGTTATGCATATCGATTCGTATTGTGTTGCTTATTTCTCGCCCTTCTGCGCAAGTTATACAACAATCCCACCGAGATAATTCCAGTACGTACTTCTAATTTGGAGGCCACATCCAGTAGGTACAAAGATCAACAAATCTGCTGATGCGCTTAAGTTTGTTTTGATGTTTTCTCTTAATATATTACAGTATTCCGTAATATTATTATGTTTTTGGGTAGTACAATTTTGGTACAATTCTTTAGTGTACACTATGTCCGGGTACGCCTAATAGTTTACAAAAACCATGGTGGCGCGGCCAGGAAGTATACTTCCCAGCCGCGCCACCAACACAAGGCTATAATTTCTAAAGTAATAAAATTTTTGAATCTCTTTATAGCGTACGGACAAGTACAATTTTGGTACAATTCTTTAGTGTACACTATGTCCGGGTACGCCTAATAGTTTACAAAAACCATGGTGGCGCGGCCAGGAAGTATACTCCCCAGCCGCGCCACCAACACAAGGCTATAATTTCTAAAGTAATAAAATTTTTGAATCTCTTTATAGCGTACGGAAAAGTACAATTTTGGTACAATTCTTTAGTGTACACTATGTCCGGGTACGCCTAATAGTTTACAAAAACCATGGTGGCGCGGCCAGGAAGTATACTCCCCAGCCGCGCCACCAAAACTTCATTATATTTCATAATTCTTTGAGGTACAATTTTTTTCACTACATGTACCTTAAAGTACATAAAGGGTACAATTTATCTAGAAACGTGTTTCTTTGATTTTCCACTGTGGCGCGGCCAGGAAGTATCACACCACATACGCACCCATAGACTAACTCCCTTACTAATAAAAGTAATAAACCAGATGAATAGTTACACACCGATTTCTCTTTCAGTCGTTAGTAAGAAAGAAGAACTCGTTACAAATCGTTGTGTAACTACACAGATGCTATACAACGTTTATTAGTAAGGGCATTAGTATATTATACATATACACGCAACCTACACGTAGTACTATTATTATGTATTCTGTGCCTACACATAAGGTTACCTAATTTTTTATGCCATACGCCAGCGATTAAAATTGGTAGGGTACTGATTCGGACATATTCCAAGCTAGCCCTCACTCGCTCCTCTAAAGATTCCATTATAAAGCCATCTTTTTGTTCACCAGGCATCCGATGTTTGTTTTCACAGAAACCAAGAATCTTGAATGATTTATTATCTAAGTGTCTGTTTCTGTAAATAGCGATGGGTATCGCATTTGTTACGTAGGTGGTTGTAAATTACCGACGCAATGCGGGTAGTTACACAGTGCCGTGTTTGTGCGATGACTAGCAACCGTTGAAGCAACTGAGCAAGTCTGCATTTTCCCGGAGGATTCAAGCGTGAGTTGGAATGAGTTACGGGCTCACATTATGACATATGGCTGGCTTGAGTTCTTAGATATTCATGTTTGTTATAGTGAGTTGAGAAAGTTTGATATAGGAAGCTGGTGCATGTAGCAGTTTTTGTTCTCTAGTCTTGGGTGCATAGAACGTCTTTAGGGCTAATTTCACTAATGAAACACGATCAGCACATTTAAACCGCGATCAAGAGATGTCAGTGTCAATTACAGTGATGACAGCTCGAACGTTGTTTAATAAGCTAATCGCGTTCAGTTACAGTGGTGAGATTCACCCCTAGTTCTTGTTTAAACTGAGCTTTTGAATGAGCCCTAAGAAGATACAAGGGCATCTTCGTTGGTCTGCTCATTAAAGGTCTTTCCCTAATTTCAACATGTCTAACTGGAGTAGACACTGTCAATGCCATCCATCATCACTATCTTGTCCTCATCTCATCCCCAAATATATACTCTCCACATACACAATGACATACACCACTGACACTGTGAATGTGTCGTTTTATAGGAAACTAAAAACCCGCCTCTGGTTCGCAACGGTTTTTACGACTTCGCAAAATATTGAGATTTATTTATTTTAGAAAAAGGTAATATTAATGCATTATACAATATACAATACATATAAACCTTCCGGAATCAATTCTCTAAATGATGGCAAAAACCTCTGCATATCATCAAAATCTGTCGCAAAGAACAATGCGGTCATCCAGACAGAGACGAAAACCGACTTTAATGATGCATTTGTCCTTTTTTCATAAATATTCAGAAATTGATTCTTGCAACCCAGCTTATACACAACTAATGTCACATCTACATAGCTGAATAATTTCACTTCTGACTAAGTGCGGTGCATATTTTAAAATTCATAGGGATTTAAATTCTTAGACACTTCAATTTGCATCAGATCCGACGGGTAAGAGCCGCGAGAAATATGGAATAGTAACTCGATATAAAAGATAATAATGAAATGGAATCCGTCGAGCAGTAAAAAATATTATATTGGACTGCTGAGGTCTTCTAATATGTTTTATAGATTTTATTCCGGTTTTGCCTGTTTGCAGATGGTTCTAACTCGGAGGTATTGCGTGTCAGAAAGACATGTATAGAGTTAGGCACTATTCTATGGTTTGTAGATGTTGTTCATCCGGCTCCGAAGCTTAATACCAGAATTGGAGCGAGGATCAAACTCTCGGGAAGAAAAATACACAAGCGAAAGAATTTGGCATTATACTAATGTTGAACTGTGACGATCATTCTGACAGCTACCCGTTCATCATCATCATCTTCTTAACCTAGCCTTTTATTATGTTAGGGTCGGCTTCCAGTCTAACCAGATGCAGCTGAATAGCAGTATTTTACGTGACACGACTGCGTATCTAACCTCCCCAACCAAGTTACTGGTTGATTTTTATTTATTTCAGGCGACGCAGGCCCATATACATATAAACACCTTAACCTAAACATACTTATATACTTACTTTATAAAATAGCACTTCACTAGCTTGTTTTTGTGCTGCTTTGTAGTACTTGTCTGCGAAGCGACGGAACACCACGTCCTGCGGCCAGAAGTCTTCCGTGACGACGGGCAGATAACAATTCGGTACGCGCACCACGAACGCCTTGAAGTTGCACCCTCCGCATGTATTTCGTCTTCTGGCGCACGTACTCCACCTTAGTAGTGTAGTGTAAGCGTACACTGGTGTCGTAGGAGCTTTGCCGCAGCAGCTTTTGATCGTTCGCGACCGGTGCTTCCTCCTTTGCACCGTCACGAAACTCTCATCATCAGCCCTATTCGGTGCCTTTTCTGGCATAGGCTTCATACTTGGAGCACTTGGGGCACTCGAGGTGACGCTAGCGGATTCCATAATAATACGATACCACTCACTAAATTTTCAACTCTCGATGTTGAGCTGAGCAGTATTGAGAATCCAAAAGACCGCATTCCAGCGCGTCAAAAACACTGTCTTGGATTATATATCAACTCTAGGCGCTAAGCAGTACTTTGAAGAACCTAGTGTGCGATAAAATCCAGCCTCGGGAAAAACGTGCTCGTGCAATCTTGGGCTAAGCCTTTTTCAAAGATTTGAAAACGCTGAAATTTCTTACTTAAAAAGTTTATAAAATCACCAGACTTCGATACGAAAACATCATTCGTCCTTTTGCGAGAATGAGCTGCTACAGCTGTATTATTTACCTTCTTCATTCCAGCATAGAACCATTGTCTTTAATATAAATAAAATTTTTGGCATCAAGTTATAATTACCGTGTACTCCTGAGACTTTCTGATAGACCTTTAAATTTTTATTACCTTATTAAGCGAACGAAAATTTTAAGGGCCAAGAAACGCTACTTAATCAAGATTATAATTATAATGAAACCGAAGCTTTTGTTAAAACTAAACATAACCCAGCTAATTAGATGTAATGATAGAATAATTTAGGATAGCACAATATTTTCACGGAAGATGATATCAGAATGTTATCAGCTCCTTTTTCTTGGCAGACAATGGTCCTTTATTCTCTTTCAATTATTTGATAACAGGCTCTGCATTATAAAAGGCAATCTTTTTATATTTATTCATACTTTAAATCATAATATGGTCAATGCTTCCAGTGGTCTTATTAGTCGCACAGTCACTTTGATCTGCAAAAGGAAAAGCAGCTTTGTTAAAGACCTGGCAATGGATTTCTCCGTATCATCAACTTTGTAACCTATTTAATACCGCGTCATAACTTCAGCCTACTAATTCATCATGTGTCTTTTCCTAACTATGTTGGGGTCGGCTTATTACTGAATGAGCCTGCTCGTGACCTCGATCATGCCTGATGGAAAAGGTCTGTTAGAACGAGCGTGCCCAGAAGGTGCCTGTTCACTCTTGAATGGAAGGTGGATGGGTAAAATGTGGAAAAGTACACAGACGCTGCCAGAAAGTTCCACACTTTGGCTGTGTGCCTATTGTTGAGATACAATGTTATAGTTAGTTTTAGATTGCAACACTCTCTACATAGATAATAAGCGTGTCTATGATTTGTGTTTTTAGTCTATGTCCACCCACTGTTGAGAAGACGCCATTGTGTTTTTCTGTTTAGTAAGACTACGTATGCATCCTTTGCTAATAAAACCCTGCTAAAACCGGCTAACTGTGCTTCTTATTACTGCCCCTGTTTACAGGTTATGGGCCCAGAGCACTTAGTCAGTTTCCAGGTCGTGGCAGTGGTTTATTTTGGGAGTGAGCAAATTGAGTTGGATGCGTCCCGGTACGAAGTCTTGAGGCCGGCACGTGCATCGAGGTGCATCGAGGCGTCATGGAGCAATCCACACATAATTCGTTGAAATTGTCTGGAGGGGACAACTGGGCGGTATGGAGATTCCAGATGGAGGTGATATTTAGGGGCCGAGGCTTGTTTCAAATAGTTTCTGGCGAAAACGAAAAACCACCGACGGAGAAACAAAGTGAGGTTAAGACATGGCTGGAGAGCGACGCAAAAGCTCAGGAATTGATAGTGACGCGGATGGATTCAGGACCGCTCACACATTTACTATCATGCACTACATCTGCCGGTATGTGGACCAAACTAAAGTCGGTGTACGAAAGGGAATCTGCTGTCAGCATACACCTACTGCAGCAGAAGTTCTTTTCTTTGGAATTTGGCCATGATTCTGTGACTACAGTGATGTCAAGATTGGAGGAAATAAGCAACAAATTGAAACAAGCAGGTGAGCCGCTTTCTGAGAAAATGATTGTAACAAAAGTGCTGATGTCGTTGCCTGAGAGGTTCAAGCACTTCCGCTCAGCCTGGGAGTCCGTCCCTATCGAGAAGCAGACATTGATGGAGTTGACTTCGCGATTACTCATCGAAGAAGAGAGAAGTGACCAGTCCCTTCAACTACAGGAGACAGCTTTGGCCAGTGTAAGCAAACAGGGTAAATGCTACGCTTGTGGGAAAGAGGGCCACTTTGCAAAAGACTGTAAGGAGAAAAAGAAAAAGGAGACAAGAAATTGCAATTATTGTAAAAAGAGGGGCCACTTAAGAGCAGATTGCAGATCTTTAAAGGACAAGGAAAAGAAGAAAGTTCCAGCTCTAGAGGAGAATGCTTTTATGTGCAGGAGTAGTTCATGTCAAGATGTTGGCATAGAAAACTGGTACATGGACACGGGTGCCAGTGAGCACATGTGTTGCAATAAGGAGGTATTCAGCAACCTGAACCACCTGAGAGGCTCGATAAAGGTTGCTGTGGGAGACGGCAAGCTTCTGGATGTTATTGGGCGTGGTAGTGTGGAACTGTTCGCGTGGAATGGGTCAAAGTTCATAAAAACAGTGTTAAGTGAAGTACTTTATGTGCCTGAGTTGAAATTTAATCTTTTCTCAGTAGGAACTGTCTTGGATAAAGGTTTTCATTTAGTTTCTGATAAGAATTATTGTAAGTTTGTAAACAGTAAAGGTTATATATGTGCATTGTCAAAACGAGTAAACAAAATGTATCATATGTGGTCGTCCAAATCAAAAGGGACCTTATGGCGGAAATGAGTTATCTACAGAGCTGAAAACTACATAAATGTACCGAACTATAGAACCAAGAACCAACCTTCTAACCACTACCGTTATTTTTTTACGAATTTTTGAAATTCACTGATCGAAATTATAAGTTTCGAGAAAATCGCAATTTAAGTATGCCGTACAAAAAAGTTATGTTTTAGTGTGAAGTTATGTAACTGATGGTATACTTTGATTGACTATGATTATTACTAATGGAAATTCTTACAATCCTTGCATAAACTTGTTTGTTGTGGGAACTAGACCCGCCAACATAATGCATTATCAATGAGATGCAAAGTATCGATAATAGTATTAAAAATAAGTAAACCGCCTGTTTCTCACTAAACTTTTATCGTTTCTATATTGCTACTAATTACATAGATTTGCGAAAGGCCTTAGATGTAAATAAAAACAACACATAATTTTAAAAAAATAGTTTTTATTTACTAGCAAGAATTCTTATTTTTTATAAACTTTGAGATCTGACAGTAACAAAATCAACACTTAATCACTAAATAGGTTATACATAATTGGTTTAGATGCTAATAAAGCTAAGAGATCAATGATAACTGTTAGTTATGATCTTGTAAAGTTACATAGAGAACTGAACAATTTCTTCAAACAAATTAAAAAAGGGCCCTAATGGTGGGCACTAAACAATATTTTTTATTTTTAGCATGCATAATCAATATTTTAGTGCAACATTCAAGATAACTTAAATTTTCTTTTTTTATTATCACAAGGTATGAAAATGTTACTTATTTAACAATTTTTTTTTTATTTTCACAAGGTATGAAAATTCGTAACAAGTATATACGTAAAAAAGGGCCCTTAAGGCGGTCCGTTGCAGTCTGCTGACACTTATCTCTTAGTATAGTTAATTAATTTAAGTATTTTAATAAAGGTAAACAATCTTGATACGTTTTTGTCGAAAAATATATTTATGAAATAATTTATAGCCATTACAAGATAAAACAAAATGAAATAACAGATGTTATAATGAATTACTTTTGCTATTAGCCTTAGCCTATTTTAAAAATATATTTTATGATAAAAAACATACCTAACAAGATTGTTTACCTCTATTAAAAGTACCTAAACAAAATATGGACTACAATAGTGGGACCTTAGACCTAAGACGCATATACAAAGAATGTCGCATGCGGCGGCGTGCGACACTATCTAATGGCAGCTATACGCTACGCTGACGACACGCTAGTCCTGGCGCAGGGGAGGTCGCATCAGGCGGCGGCCGACGCGATGACACGCGGGGTTGCGATAGTCGTGGAGAGGATCCGGCAGTTGGGTCTCGAGGTGGCATTGCACAAGTCCGAGGCCATGTCGTTTCATGGGTTCCGGAATACGCCACCATCGGGATCTCAACTAACGGTAGGAGGGGTTCACATCGGCGTCGAGACGACGATGAAATACCTGGGTCTCATCCTCGACAGCCGGTGGAACTTAGTCGAGCATTTCCGACGTTTGGCTCCCAAACTGGAACGGGCCGGGGCCGCCTTCAAGCGGCTCCTGCCCAACCTGAGGGGGCTAAACGCCTCCTGCCGGAGGCTTTACGCGGGGGTCGTGCGGTCCATGGCCCTATAACGGGGCCCCGGTGTGGGCGCGTTCACTGCGGCGACGAGCCGCCCATTATTTGAACGCGCCCCAGAAGGTGGTAGCCGTTAGGCTGATCCGGGGGTACCGCACGATCTCGGGCGAGGCGGCAAGCCTCCTTGCCGGACTGCCGCCATGGGATCTGGAGGGGATAGTCCTCGCGCGCCTGTATGAGTGGCGCGCGGAGGCACTACGCCGGGGGGAAACTCCGCTTCCGCAGCAAATTGCGGCGGAGCGGACAGACCTCCGGCGCGATCTCATGGCGGCGACCTCTCGCGTCCGGGCCTGGTTCAAGCCATGGTCCGGGGCGAGAGGGAGTGGGGAGCAGTCGCCTCCTTCTGCGAAGCAGTCATGCTAGCGAAGGAGGCGGCGGGACGGCTGAGAGAGAGAGCCTCCCGTCCCAGCCGCCGCGGGAGACGCTCCGGGCGTCGGGAGCCGCGCGACTACTCCCGGCCACCTTAGGCGCGGGCGGAGAGCAATGGGTAGCTCACCGTCCGATCAGGACCAGGCCCGTGCCGGACGGCGCGTACGTGTTCCACGCGCGCCTCAAAGAGATGTCAGCACTAAACGAAGGGGCCCGTATTGGCCGAAGCCTGCCGGGTCAGCGGGATTGTCCGAAAGGGTTACCGCTGGCCCGGAACAAAGGGCGAAGGAAGGAACACGGGTGGGTTTTAGTCAGTAAGAGTCTGACACTCCCTATTCCGCTCCACCCAGAGCGGGAGGAGTCATTTGATGATTTCCCATCCTGAATGAATAGTTTAGTTTATACCTACCTTGCAATATTAAAATGTTGATATAATATATGGTTTGAATTACAAGAAAAACGATTTGTTAGGTCTTGCCGCGATAAGGTTCCTTTTTTACTAAACTTTAGATGAATACGAAACTTTTTTAAATTGACTTTTCGAAAAGTTGAACACATCTACATGTAGTAAATACAATCATCTTTTTAAAAATACAGTTAATAAAAAAACGATTTTTTTGAGGTATTTTACAAATTTATTAATATCTCGGAAACTAGTTACCGCCATAAGGTCCCTTTTGATTTGGACGACCACATATGCTGTTTTCGTGCACTGGAACACAATCTGAGATGTCTATGGTCACTTTAAGAGATAAAAATAAAATGCAATCTATGGCTACATTTTTAGTATCGGAATGCGATAGTGACATTTGTGATGGTAATTCTTTTTGTAGTTGTAAACATGTAAAACTTTTTGAGAATTTTGGTGTTATGACAAACTTTGGACTAGTAAATTTATCAAAGAGGGTTGAGTCGTTAACTGTATGGCATCGTAGGTTATGTCATCAGGATATTGCGCATATTAGGGAGTATTTGAAGCGTAATTGTGTTGAATTCGTGGACGACTATGATGCTTGTGAGGAGTGCTTGGCGGGAAAGCAGCATCGACTACCCTTCCCTTCTAGCTTGTCGAGAGCTAATGAGCCCCTTGAACTAGTTCATGCAGATGTGTGCGGGCCTATGGAGACACCGTCACTCGGAGGAGCGAGGTATTTTTTACTTCTGAAGGATGACCATTCAGGTTTTCGCAAGGTGTTTTTTATGAAACATAAAGATGAGGTTAAAGGCTTTATTAAGAATTTCATAGTGAAATTTGAAAGAGAAACTGGTGTAAGGATGAAGATCCTAAGGAGTGACAATGGACTAGAGTTTATGAATGCCGAATTACGTACATTTTTGAGTGAGAATGGGATAACCCATCAGAGAAGCACTGTGTATACACCTCAGCAGAATGGAAGAGCTGAGAGAGAAATGCGTACCTTAGTAGAAGCTGCTCGATCCATGATCACAGGTATGTCTAAAGTTTTTTGGGCAGAGGCTATAAACACGGCTGCTTATGTACTTAATAGAACCGGTCCAAGTCCTGTGAGAGGTAAAACTCCTTTTGAAGCCTTTTATAGAAGAGATTCACCTCTGTTAGATTTAAAAGTGTTTGGGTCTCGTGTATCTGTCCTTGTACCTAAAGAGAAGAGGTTGAAACTAGATCCCAAGAATAAGATGGGTATCTTTGTAGGTTATGACGTTGATGTGAAAGGGTACAGAATATTCATATCATCCTCGAGGAAAATTGAGGTACATCGAGATGTTGTCTTCTTACCGCAAGTAGTGCCTGAAAAGGAAAAAGGTGACGTTCCTAGTAAAGAAGATAGCATATTATGCTGTGATGAGAAAAGTACAGACAGGATTCCAGCTTTAGAAGGAGGACAGCGAAAAGAATCAAGAATTGAGATTGGTGAGGGAAATTGTAGTTCATCCGGAGAAGACAGAGAGGTTGGTGAAGTCCAAGAACTCGGAAGAGACAGAGATGTTGGTGAAGAACAACAACTGGGAGAAAATAGAGAGACTGTTGAAGACCAAGTGATTAGCCCAGAAGAGGATCATTTTGAGGATGCAGATGATGCATTGGAGAATGCGACCAATGAAGAAGAGTTGCCACATAGTTTAAGATCCAGAAGGCGCTGCCGACAACCTAAATACTTAGAGGACTATGAGTTAGGTTTGTTGACAACAGGGGTTGATGATGACCCTAGTACCTACTCTGATGCGATGTCTAGTGTTGATGCAGAGCATTGGAAGAATGCCATAGAAAAAGAGATGCAAGCCTTAGAAGAGAATAACACCTGGGATCTTGTGGACAAACCAAATGATTGTAGTTTGATAGATACAAAGTGGGTATTTAAACGAAAAAGGGATGAAAAAGGTAGAGTTATGTCTTTCAAAGCTCGACTGGTAGCAAAGGGGTTTCAGCAAAAAACCTATTCTGAGATATATAGCCCTGTGGCTAGGCTGACCTCATTGCGTGTTTTCCTGGCTTTTTGTAATAACATTAATATTCCTATACATCAACTTGATGTGTGTAGTGCTTTCTTGTATGGAGATATAGTGGGTGACTGTTACATTAAATTGCCTATTGGGTATAGTGATTGTGAGAATGGAAAAGTTTGTAAACTTTATAAGTCATTATATGGCCTGAAGGATTCGCCCAAAAATTGGAACGCTAAGTTTCACAATGTTATTACTGGTTTAGGATTTGTGAGAAGTAATTTTGAGTATTGTTTATATACAAAGATAGAAAATAATTGTAAAACATATTTGCTTCTGTACATTGACGATTTGTTATTAGCTTCTACTTGTGAGGGTGAAATAAACAAGCTAAACCTTTTATTGAGTAAGAGTTTTAAAATGAAGAACTTAGGTCTGATAAGAAACTATTTGGGAATGTGTATTGTGCAAAACTTAAGGGAGGGAATTATATCTATTTGTCAGAGTGCATATTTAGAGAAGATTTTAAGAGATTTTGGTATGTTTGAAAGTAATTCTGTTTCTACTCCCATGGAGGAAAATTTTAATCACAGTGTTCTGAAGAGAGATAAATCTGAAAATGATGCTATTGAGAATAGATGTAGAAGATTGATAGGATCTTTAATGTATGCTATGTTATGTTCGAGACCAGATATTTGTGTAGCATTAAATATCCTCAGTAGATACCAATCTTGTGCTAGCTTGGATTTGTGGAATGCTTTGAAACGTGTTTTACGTTATATTAAGGGTACTCTAAACTTAAGTTTGGTATTTACTAGAAATAAGAATTGTTCTGATGTCATTGTTGGTTATGTCGACTCAGATTGGGCTGGTGACAAAGTAGACAGGAGGTCTACAGGGGGCTACTTATTTAAAATCTTGGATGGATGTAGCGTCTCATGGGTATCGAAGAAACAGCTCACTGTTTCTTTGTCATCAACTGAATCAGAATTTGTAGCTTTAAGTATGGCAGCAAGTGAAGCTTGTTGGCTTAGTAACTTGTATTGTAGTCTTTCTGGTATTGAAGCTGTTGTTGTACTCTTTGAGGACAATATGCCAGTTATAAGTTTGTGTAAGAACCCTCAATTTCATCATAAGCTAAAACATATAGATGTTAAAGTATTGTTTGTAAGAGAAAAGGTATTTGCTAAGAAAATAGTTTTGAAGCATATTGGTTCTAGTGAACAACCAGCTGATGCCTTAACAAAGCCTTTAGGTAGAGTCAAATTTCAAAAGTTCAGAAGCATGTTAGGTCTTAGTGCTTGAGTGTTTTATGTGAAAGAAAAATTCTTAGATGTTTAACATTGAGGGAGGGTGTTGAGATACAATGTTATAGTTAGTTTTAGATTGCAACACTCTCTACATAGATAATAAGCGTGTCTATGATTTGTGTTTTTAGTCTATGTCCACCCACTGTTGAGAAGACGCCATTGTGTTTTTCTGTTTAGTAAGACTACGTATGCATCCTTTGCTAATAAAACCCTGCTAAAACCGGCTAACTGTGCTTCTTATTACTGCCCCTGTTTACACCTATTAATGCTGCTGAATACCTGTAGTCGGGGTACTTTTGTGGTAAAAGAAACTCCAACTATTGGTGCATGTAACTGTATTTGTATAAAGCGTATGTATAATGAACTGTTACATTTAACTTAAAAATAACATATAAATTATCGGTAATGGACGGCTCGCGAGGCGCACGAGTTTGTTAGCGCCGAACGCGTGCGCAGTTACCGGGCGCTTGTGACTTACTCTCGGTGACATGGGGCGACGGGCGACCTTTCTAGGGTTGTACCGAACCGTAACTAGTCACGTAACCTGGCCGGTACACGACGAACTCTAGAAGTGCGGGGAGTTGATAGGGGTCGCGCTATATCCTCCCCCTCCAAGTCAGCAGAAGGCTCTGGAGCTGGCTTGGCAACCGATAGCCTACGGGGTCTGCCCTTCTTTCTACCATGGACGACAACGTGTGAATCGCCTACATACGGTGTTAAGAGCCTGGCATGATACTTCCCTCGAGGTTCTTTCTCTTTATCTACAACCTCGTAAGTGGTTGCGGAAACAACTTTACTAACGCGATACGGGCCCTCTCGTCTCGGGGCAAACTTATTGGTAAAGCCCTTCGCGGCAACAACGTTCATACAGTTACGCGATTGTTCTAACTCTCATGTACCTACAATACAACTAAAACTAGGTCTCTAACACAAAAGACTCTATTTAAACATCCAAGTTATTATTTAAATTAATGTTCGACGCGAGTCGGTGTTCTAGGAATCCTAACAAAGGTACCCACAGTTAAAGTCTTACTCGCACGAAGCATTACTATGAACAATGCTCTGGGTTATCGTATGTACACGGATGTTTACCTACAGGATTACGATTTATAGCAATCGTAACACTGAATCCATTGTATAGTCACTATATACACCAAATTATGTTAAAAGTTCCTTAAAAATTTAAAATTGTTGATGTGTGCACAAAACGTAACGAATCTGCAGGCGGCGTGGGCGAAGTATATAACGAATTAAATATGTAACGCCGCACGAAGAAAACCCGAGAAAGTCACTGTTTTCGACACTCACACAGTTTTTTTTTTTTTACAAACGTTATATACAATAACAGTTTTACACGCAATAATGCCGTTTTTCACAAAAACACGGCCGCACGTTGGGACGCCAGTTGTAGTCGGGGTACTTTTGTGGTAAAAGAAACTCCAACTATTGGTGCATGTAACTGTATTTGTATAAAGCGTATGTATAATGAACTGTTACATTTAACTTAAAAATAACATATAAATTATCGGTAATGGACGGCTCGCGAGGCGCACGAGTTTGTTAGCGCCGAACGCGTGCGCAGTTACCGGGCGCTTGTGACTTACTCTCGGTGACATGGGGCGACGGGCGACCTTTCTAGGGTTGTACCGAACCGTAACTAGTCACGTAACCTGGCCGGTACACGACGAACTCTAGAAGTGCGGGGAGTTGATAGGGGTCGCGCTATATACCTTTATTTTACATAGAACGACTGCCTACCTAAGCTATCACATCCCAGTTACTGGGTAGCAGAGTACTGCTAACGAAAACTTTGCAATTCTACCACAATTTGTGATTCCTTTTAATTTTTATCCTTTTTCGCCCGTGCTCCCGGACCCTTAGTCCCTGGAAGGGACCACGAGTACCTACTTTTTTTGCCCGTGGTTCCTTCAAGAAATTCGGCAGTATAGCCGAATTAAATTGTAATTAGATATTTGAAATGCAGTCATTTACATTTTTGAGTACATTTTTTTAAGTACCGATTTAGTTACATATTTTTTTAGTTCTTTTTACTCTATATAATTATATAGAAACATTAATTAAGTTGTGAGGTTTGTAAGTGATAATCAAAATAAAAAAATATTTCTATGTATTTGTTAATGAAAGTCGTTCCATTATTTTTTATTATTTTGAACCTGAACGTATTGAGTATATTGCAGTTACAAAGTCGTGAAGCTCTCAAGACATACATTTATAAATAAACTTAAAAAGAAAGTGCTTGAGATTTCATTGCTTTAAGTCACGACAAGTTTTTGATTTAACAAGTGGAGCTGGGAGATTAACATTAGCGCATTAACATTTACAAGGTGGCTGGAAAAACGTGGGCGCTGAAAGTAAGTTGGGAAGACTATTTGGATTAAGAAGGTAGAAGTGTTGTTACCTTTCTGCCTTTTATTATATATACGATTTTGAAAAGCAGCCTTTCCCGTTATAGGTACATAGGTTTCTCTAAGGGAAATGCTACCTACTACTGGATATTCATAGTAGTAATCTAATACTAATTTGAGTATGTTTTTAAATGTAACATGTTCTGTCTAATGTACTCGAAGTTAACTTTACTATCGGTCGATCTTGCATGCGAAAAGCTGAAATGGTCCCTAAAACTTTGACCCATATTTAACTGTCTAGACTGGTAAACTAATTCGATAAATGGTAGTTTATTTTTTAGTTTAAACTACCATTTATCGAATTAACCAATTTGTGTAATTGGATTTCAAAATCAAAAAGACCAATTTTGATTAATCATACCCAATGATCAGTGACCCAAACTTTGCGGCAATTCGATGCTAAAAATTAATCGGTATGGACGTCCCGTCGTTGAAGGAAACTCATCCTCAGAAATATTATTTCAAAGCACTATGTAGAATCATGTTTTATTTTGGGATGGGGGATCTCTGGTATGAAAAAACCGAAGTTTCCTATTATAGGAAGAAGGTCTACACGGCCTGGATGTTATTGGCGAATGGTTACATCATCGTCGGCTTGCTTGACGAACTCCTATCGTACGCCAGGACCGATTTGACAGACAGGGAGAAGAATGACTTGGTGCTGTTCACTTTTGCGCACCCCTTGATCTACTGCAAGGTGTTGACGCTATACATCTGGAAGAGCCGCATCAAAGTGGTATTAAAGCGTTTGTTGGAAGGTTCCAGGTCTATTTTCCACTCAATAGAGCTGGAAAGAATGTCTGTGAAGCAGTTTGCAAAGCATTGCTTTACGTTGACAGGTGTTTCCTATGTGACTTTGTGCTCAGCGACCATTGAAGGAGTGAGGCTTCATTTTATAGAAGGTATGTTTGTTCATTTGATAGTTTTGTTAGCCCTTCATCGGTGTGCATTTTCTTTCGAAACTCTTTTTTTTTGCATTCACCTAGCTTGAATAAACCTCTTTTTCCAGATATACCGGTCCGCATAGAAGTGGTGTACTACCCGAATCCATCACATACTGGCTTCTTCATCAACGTGCTCCGTTTCTTCGTGGAGTTCCACTGGTATTGCATCGTCGGCATGATGGCGACCATGGACTGTCTCGCCCTATGTTCCCTCATAACTGTAGGTCATAAGTTTAGGGTCCTAAGGTTGTATTTCCGCAAGCTGAGGATCAGAACCATGGAGAATAAAGGGAAGAAGACAGCGAAGGAGCTTGCAGAAGAGTTTAAGAAAGATTTTGTGATTGGGATCAAGTTACATTCGGAAGCTTTGTGGTAGGTATTATCATCATCATTAGCTTACAGCAGTCACTGCTGGAAATAGGGCTCTCTAATTGCACGCTATTTAGCTTGATTCTTAGCAACTCTTATCCAGTTGCTACTAGCCACCCTGCGATGATCATCGCGGCGTCGAGGGCGTCCTTCCTTACGATTGCCGATTCGCAATCTCCACTCAAGAAGACGTCTACTCCAACGGTAATCGGTTCTACGGTTCTAATATGGCCGGCCCATTGCCACTTCAGCTTCATCTCTGATAGAAAGGCAGCCTTAAGCTTGCTTATTCTGTGACTTATGTCGACAACTTTGGTTCTCTGCTGGATTACCTCATTCCGGATTTTATCCCTCAGAGGGACTCCAAGCATAGCTATTTCCATGGCTCGCTGAGCGACCTTGAAATTTATGGATCAGTCGTACTGTGAGTGTCCACGTTTTGGCTCGGGTTACTCCGGTTATTTTCTGGATAACTTCATTTCTGATTTTAACCTTCAAAGAAACTCCGAGCATAGCCCGATCCATGGCGTGCTGAGTGATCTTGAATTTGTGGATTTGCCCGACTGTCAGTGTCCACGTTTTGGCACCGTATGTACCGGTTGTGGTGGCTCTGCAATCCTCATTTTCGGGATCACGTCGGGATGCATGCGATGCGTACTATTGGCCGTAGAAATTCGTGACTTCCGAAAGGATATCCGGCTTTGGAACGACGATATTCCCACTAGATTTGGTCAACTTCGTCAAGTTGCTCCTCCCAAGTGATTGGACGAACACTTTTGACCCCTGATTTTGCTCAATCGTTTCCTCTGTGTAGCGTGTATTTCAGCGTCGGAGGTCGCGTCGTACCAATGTTCTAATTTTTTGTGAGCCCTTTGTTCTGACGAAGTCATAGGTGGGTTTTCACATCGTTTCGACATAAGCTCCAGAGTTTCTTCTGAAAGTTTGCGACTTCTTGCCCGCACAACGCATTTTGCAAAATCGCGTCCCTTCTACATTCACGTCATTTGGGGTTTCCATGGCAGCGAATCGGTTTTCCAGGTCTGTCTGGAACGCTTCAGATCCTAGCATAGCTTAGAGTATATTTGGACGGAGGCTAGATTTCGTCAAACGAGTTTGCTCGAACTTGAAGTTGATGTTCAGAGAGCCTCGAACAAGTCTGTGATCAGTGATTACTGCCGGTATTAAACCTGCTGATCATCAAGACATCCCTGAATATATGCTAACCCGGCCATTCGGAACCCAGGAATTCTTCGCACTACCCACCATGCCGTTACCTATCGCCACCAAAATCAAAAATAGCAAGGCGGCCGGGAACATTCAGCAATAAAAAAAAAACTGGGTACCGTGATTTATTTTGGCTTGCCATTGAAGGGTTTGCCCATAATCGCTACGCTGGGCATGCGGGTTGGCGATCGCAGATGACAGCTTCCCGCACTAGTGTTGCAGCTGGTTGTCACTAGTTTGTACCATTTAGCTGCGAAGTTTTATTTGGTTATACCGCCATTTATCGGCGAGGTTGACTTGGGGCACTGAGATGATAATTATGTGTGCCCTCTTACACCCCTATAATGGTAGGCACCCCTATGTGGTATTATGAGTTTGAATATTTTTTAATGGTTTAATACTCTGTAGTACGTAATTATCTAATTTGATCGTTGACTCATTATTAAGATCAGAATGCAAATAATTCTTCCGAGCTCATTTTTTCGAAATAAAAAAGTAAAATATAATTCGTTTTGCAGGTGTGCCCGAAATGTGCAGCAGTCCATGGGGCCTCTATACAGCATCCAGGTGATGGAGAGCGTCGCCCTGCTCGTTATGTGCCTGGTAAAGCTAGTTGTACGTATACAAATAAAATGAATTGCCACTCTGTCATAGAGAAGTGTATCTCAGTAGTGGAAACATTATAGGCCGACTAGCAGCGCCCCGCGGTTTCACCCCCATAAGTGTCGGTCGCGCGGGAAAATCAAAATAAAAAAGTATTTTATGGATTACTCTGATGTATAAGCTATATTACTGTAAAGTTTCATCAAAATCCGTTCAGTAGTTTTTGCATGAAAGAGTAACAAAGATTCATCAATTCATCCTCACAAACTTTCGCGTTTATAATATTGGTAGGATGGGATTATTTTATGGTTATACTTGTATAAACAAGAGAATTTTTATTTGCAGGTGGCGGAGCGTAACATCACATATCTGCTGGCAACCTCCGCATTTATTATCTGTCTTATAATACTCACTGGTTCCTACATGATGGCAGCTGGAGATATCACACATGAGGTAATTATTCAGGATTTAACTTACGTCATTGCATGCAACACCAACCCGCACTGGGCCCGCGTGGTGGATTACGGCTCAGTCTCTCTCACTGAGAGGAGGCCTGCAGCCTGCGGTCTGTGTCCCAGCAGTGGGAACATTATAGCCTGAATAATATGCTATATGAATTGCATGCATGCCTATATCTTTATTAGAGAGTCTTTTGGAATACACCAAGTTTTCTTAGGAGGCTCTATTAATATATAAAGTACTTCTAGCTTTCCACAGTAGCTGAATAGAGCGGAGGTACCAAACTGTACTAAGTTTTTTTTTTTACTTTCCTACTGACGGAGTACAAGGCGACAATGATCTTGGTATTTTTAAGGATTATGACCCTTTTATTAAGCACCAAGTAGTGGGTTTGTAACTCGAATGATCTATTTTAGTCAGTCTTAATTCACCACTAACTTATGGTGAAATACAATAATGTAAACACGCAATTAGCTAGCGTATGATCCAGGCCAGTTTCATCTTCCTATCCGAAAAGGCCTCAATCTTTCCTGCAGTGAGACAATTACAAGTTGATACCATTCCATATTTTCCAGGCTTCGCTGGTCGGTACGTCGATATTTCACAGCGGTTGGGAGGAGTGCCGTCCGGGGCCTGATCTCCGGGTCCTGGCTGTAGTGGCTCTGCAGATGAGTCAGGTGCCCGTCTACATGTCAGCCTTCGGAGTGATCATCTTGTCTCACAATAACTTTATATCAGTGAGTTCTTATTAAAATAAATTGTTTGTTATTAGCTAGTCTATTCTGTGAAAATCTCAACGTGAAAGCTGAGGTGAGGTGTTTTTACTTTCTTTTTTTATACGTAATTTTGTTTTTTTTATGATTGTGTTTAGTTTATAGTCCGCGCGGAACTAGTTGGCCGCGCCTTAGGTGGGGACAGGGGTAAGGGCGGCGGGTTTGCCTAGTGTTCGCAACGCATGTACCGAGTAATCACAAAGCGCCCCCCCCCCCCTCCGTCCTACCGTTCACATACTTAAGGCGCGGCCAACTAGTTCCGCGTGGACTATAGTTTGTGATCTTCTTCTGCGAGTCATACTTTTTTACTTTTTCTGTTCCTTTGCATTAAAATATTAAAAGTTTTCTTGCGAACATTAAAAAGCCGTGTTAGCACAGGCAGATGTTTTTTTTTAATATTTCTTTTTATTGCTGAATTGGCTGATGTTTTTTGCTATTTTTTGTTTTTTAATATTTTTTCGCTCTTTTCAGGTACTTCGGTCCTCATACTCGTTCTTTGCTGTTATGTATTAGAATCGGTAACTCCCTTAGAAATCGCTTAGTTGATTTTACACCTAGCTTCATTGAAAAAACATCTTTTATTTTGTGCACTTTCGATGAACATGATGCTTTATTGATGGTAAAATAATATATAATAATAATAATATAAAACGTTTCCTTCAAAATAATAAGTTTGGTTTCATTTTGTAAAATAATAATAATATTAAAATAAGTACATATATATTTTAGATTAGCATCACTAATTAAGTAAACCGTATTTACAAACAAAATGAAATGATATAATTTTTTTTCATTATATTTTCGGAGCCGCCGCTTTAGCACCCTCGAAAACCATGAAAACGACACCCACGATTAAAAATTTGTACTGTTTCGCATACGCCATCTTGTATTTTCATTTTAACACATTTTTGTTATCAGCGACCTCGAAAACATAAAGAAGACACCCATGTCGAAAAACAAAAAGAAAATAAAAAAATAATAAATACTCAAAATATGTTACAATATGTTGAATCTTACTAAGTAAACGTAAATAAAAAAAAATGCAGTAAAAAAAACACGACGATCACTATTCACGCCTAATTGGACGTCCAGTCTACTTCGTCTGACTTTAACTTGAACATAACTGGTGAATTGTGGGTTTACCTACTATACATACACCCCTGCCCACCCCTTTGAAATAATACAGGCGTGATTTTATTTTACGCGCAAGTGTTTTTCGCGCAAGTATGTATGTTTGTGCAAATGTCTTTCGCACAAGTGTCCTGCTATAACCCTGAATACTCAAACTAATAGTAATCTGAGTCCTTTAAACGCAAGTTACGACTACGCGCGTTTTATTTCAACTGGCAATGCATTCTACAAATGAGCGGCCTGGCCAGTAAAGGAAAAATTGTAAAATGCATAGACTTTTTAAGCTTAAGTTGTCTGATGACCTTGAAAATTTCGTGTGGGAGTCGCACTGGAAACGTTTCATAAGATAGAGAAGGGTGGATGGGAGAACACCACCATAAGAAGCAAGTAACAAAGGGAAAAGAATATGAGCGAAAGCGAATTAGTACCCACTTGAGCTATCACATGAAATTCATATTAGCTCAAACCAACAATTATTGTTTCTAACTTTATTATCGCGGTCGATCTTGTGTGAAATAAATATTACTCACGTCTTTAGGGAAAAGCCGAAATGTTCCTTAAAACTTTGTCCTATAATCAACTTTCTACACTGGCAAACTAATAAATTGATTCATAACAACTATCCGAGCATTAATCAGACAAACTACCATTTATCGAATTAACCAATTTGTGTAATTGGATTTCAAAATCAAAAAGACCATTTTCGATTAATCATACCCAATGATCAGTGACCCAAATTATGTGGCAATTCGATTCTAAAAATTAATCGGTATGGACGTCCCGTCGTTGAAGGAAACTCATCCTCAGAAATATTATTTCAAAGCACTATGTAGAATCATGTTTTATTTTGGGATGGGGGATCTCTGGTATGAAAAAACCGAAGTTTCCTATTATAGGAAGAAGCTCTACACGGCCTGGATGTTATTGGCGAATGGTTACATCATCGTCGTCTTGCTTGACGAACTCCTATCGTACGCCAGGACCGATTTGACAGACAGGGAGAAGACTGACTTGGTACAGTTCACTTTTGCGCACCCCTTGGTCTACTGCAAGGTGTTGACGCTGTACATCTGGAAGAGCCGCATCAAGGTGGTATTAGAGCGTTTGTTGGAAGGTTCCAGGTCTATTTTCCACTCAATAGAGCTGGAAAGAATGTCTGTGAAGCAGTTTGCAACGCATTGCTTTATGTTGATAGGTATTTCCTATGCGGCTTTGTGCTCAGCGACCATTGAAGGAGTGAGGCTTCATTTTAAAGAAGGTATGTTTGTTCATTTGATAGTTTTGTTAGTCTGTCATCGGTGTGCATTTTCTTTCGAAATTATTATTTTTTGCATTCACCTAGCTTGAATAAACCTCTTTTTCCAGATATACCCGTCCGCATAGAAGTGGTGTACTTCCCGAATCCATCACAGACTGGCTTCTTCATCAACGTGCTCCGTTTCTTCGTGGAGTTCCACTGGTATTGCATCGTCGGCATGATGGCGATCATGGACTGTCTCGCCCTATGTTCCCTTATCACTGTAGGCCATAAGTTCAGGGTCCTAAGGTTGTATTTCCGTAAGCTGAGGATCAGAACTATGGAGAATAAAGGGAAGAAGACGGCGAAGGAGCTTGCAGAAGAATTTAAGAAAGATTTTGTGATTGGGATCAAGTTACATTTGGATGCTTTGTGGTAGGTATTATTTCTTTGAAAATTATAAATGATAAAATACTGTAGTACGTAAATATTTAATTTCATCGTTAACGCATTACTAAGTTCAGAATGAAAATTTTATAATTCTTTCGATCTCATTTTCTAGAATAAAAGTAAAATATCATTCGTTGTGCATCTCGACGATCTTGTGAAGGCCGCAGGAACCCGCTGGATGCGGGAAACACAGAACCGGTCGAAGTGGAAGTGCTTGGGGGAGGCCTATGTCCAGCAGTGGACGTGTTTCGGATGAAATAATGATGATGAATGATGATCATTCGTTTTGCAGGTGTGCCCGAAATGTGCAGCAGTCCATGGGGCCTCTGTACAGCATCCAAGTGATGGAGAGCGTCGCCCTGCTCGTTATGTGCCTGGTAAAGCTAGTTGTAAGTATAATAATAAAATGAGTTTATTACTCACCATAAGTTAAAAAAAATACAAACAATATTTTACACAGAAGAAATAGCTAACGATTTTTGGTTGTGGATCACTGGTGCCTGTGGTAGTTAGTAACACCTGTAATACAGATCGCTTGGTCCTCAACTGTTTAAGGTTACATATTTGATAGCTTACATCATAACAAAAGTTTCAAACAATTATTGAGCTTATATTAGAATAAAAATAAATAAAACGATTAAATAGTAAAGTATGATGGTAGGTTTTTCTGAATGTGTGTGTGTGTGTGTGTGTATGTGTGTGAGTGTGTGTTGGAGAGTGTTAGTGGATGAGTCTGATTCGACTAATACGTCAAAAAGAGTTTCTGTGGCAGTATATGTTTTGTTTGGTAAGTATAAAATTGAAATAACTCACTCCCTCCCACAGAGAGAAGGCCTGTGGCCCACTAGTGGGAACATTATAGTCCGCTTATCCTTGTATCATTAGTACCTAATGCAATATCTTTTTGCAGGCGGCGGAGCGTAATGTCACCTATCTACTGGCAACCTCCGCATATATTATCTGTCTTATAATACTCACTGGTTCCTATATGATGCCTGCCGGAAATATTACATATGAGGTATCTATTAGTTTTATTTGTCACTAGGTACTACGTCCACTAAGAGGAAATGCGGTCGGAGAGACTTTTTGAAAAAGCCTCAGTAAAAAGTCATAATTCGAGGTTTGGTTCTCGCTTATTTTCTTCTCCACTACTGGACCAATTTGTGGGGACTGTGTCTTACGTACCCATCCCTTGCATAGTTTTAAGAATGTAATATTTTTATAGAGGAACTTATTATAATAATTTTTAGAAAGTTTCATTTTTGTGTTTTTCCCACGTTGAACATCTGCAAGCGATTTAAGTTATAGGTACTATTGTCTTTCATGATTCTTTACTTTTAAGGTTCATTGTTTTATTATGTTTAGTTATCTTGTATTGTACCCATTTGCTATTTTTAGTTAAGGTTCATTGTTCTGTTATTTTCAGTTGTCTTTTATTGTACCCATTTGTATTTCTCGTGTTTTATTTTATACTTTTAAAGGCAGATGTGGGATTTGCCGCGTCCCACAGTATATTTTTTGCCCAAAAATTCGGACATGCCTTTTTTATTATCTTATATCTTAGGACTTGCAATTATAAATGCGAGACGAGAACTCCCGATTGCCTATTTGTCATAAAAGACAGAAAATTAGTACTTGAAAAAAATTTCTATGGTTTCCAGAAAAACCATAGAAACAATATTGTAGCTCAAAAGTTTGATATCTTTTTAAGACTTTACTGATGGTATTGAACAGTGATTTAAAGGCTTTACGATAGCAAAAAAAAAAAACAGGCTTTATTTGTTTAAGATAACAGAGTTATAGCTGATTTTGTAAATTTATGATTTCTTTTTTATACCGCCATATTATTAGATACGTATTAGGATTTGTAACTAGGACTGAAATGTTCTTTTTATTTACACTTATGACCTCACAAACAATGGAATCCTAATAAAGCAGGATATGGGAATTATTGTAATTCAAACTTTTTTGATTAGGGTTATCACCTCGTAAATTTATTAAACTTAATATTTGAAGTTATTTTTTAATGTTAGTAAGATTATACAAGAAGACATTTTTATCACATTCTAATTGTATTTTGAGTGTTAGGTGACATTCAAAAATTCTATTTTTGAAATAAAAATAGTAGGAAAACTTCCCAAAAAAAAAAAACGGTGAATTCCGTAATTTAAATTTGGATCGTCTCCTAGCTAAACGTAGATCTTGATTAGGGGGTGAGGCGCTAGGTAACGTGGCGCGCGCGCAAATTTTTTTCTCTTTTTAGTAAGTTAAGTTCATGGAGGATTGGAGGTCTTCCCTCTGCCGCTGCAGTCACTCAAACTTACTACCATTTACGTAAGTTGAATTTATATAAATGGTTTCAAATAAGTTTATTCCCATTTCTTAAGTACGCCGTAATGTACAAAGACAGCCAGATAAAATTGAAATAACGGTAATTGAACCCACCTATAATTGTTAACATTCTAGATTAATGTCAAAAACGGAAATGAAGACATAAAGCTGTCCTAAATCAACATCTATCGAAATCTTTTACAATTTCTAGTAATGAAAAACAGTTAATTGTCTGTTTTTCGGGCATCTACGCAAAGATATTAGGAAAAAGGCAATTTACTTTATTCCCCATTTATACAGCGCTTTGTATAAACAAATCCTTGTATATGATATGCATTTTGCAAATTGACGGAGACTTTGAAAGTATGAAGGTAAAATTTGCAATTTATGTTTGATTGTTATCAATGTTTGGGGGCGGGGCCAGGCGCATGAGCTCGGCGCGGTGACCTATTTTATCGGTTTGTGTTTGTGCATGTGTGTGTGAGTATGAGAGAGAGAGCCTGAAAACACTTTATTTGCTACTACATTCATCCCATTATGGATAAAAACAAAAAAAGACTTTGTACTTTGGTTAAACCCAACTCCACAGTCATACAGATTTTGCCGTCCGATTCATATTCAATATCGGAAAGAGACAAAAGATTTAATACTAAATGAACAGAAATTGATAGAAAACCAAATTAGGGATTTGACTACTTTAGAAGCAACTACATCTAACAAAAAGAAAATAAGGGCAAAACCACAACTTTATTTGACATGCATAGATGGCAAAGTACTAAATATAATAACAGAAACATCTTCTCAACTTAAATGTCCATTTTACAAAGCAACCTCAACGCAATTCAACAAATTAGACATATGTAATTTATTCTCAGTGAATTGATGTACTTATCGGTTCTGAAATACGGAATAAGTCCCTTGCATGCATGGATTCGCGTGTTAGAGTTCTTACTTCATTTGGGCTACAAGCTTCCGGTAAAGAAATGGAGGGTAGGCAAAGATTCTATGGAATCAAAAACTGTTGAGGAAACAAAAAAACGTGTGCAAGAGAGAGTGCGAAAAGATTTGAAAGTGCTAGTTGATGTTGTGAGACCCAATGCTGGAACAACAAATGACGGCAATACAGCCCGAACAGTTCTATCGGATAAAAATCGTGCAGTATTTGCTGAAATATTAGGCCTTGGTCTGTGGTTGTTGGACGATCTTCACACGATTCTGATTACTTTATCTTGTGGTCTACCTGTAAATTTTATTTTATTTTATTTGGAACAACAAACAATTACATAATAAAATATAGAGACATAAAACTTAAAATTAACAATTATGTAATCAGCAGCGTTATTCACAGAATACAAGTAAAATATTAATAACACGCTTCAAAGAGAAGTTAAAGGTACCAAACATATAAATGAAAATAAAACAGTAAATGCTAATAAATTTGGAGATTTTTGCAAAAGCGTTGCATCTAAATACGTGGCAGAATATGGTTGTTTTGGTACCCAATGACAGTAACAATACATAAGATTCTCATTCACGGGCAAGATATTATTAATAACTCAGCTCTTCCAGTGGGCTTATTATCAGAGCAAGCCGCTGAAGCGCGGAATAAGTTCTGGTGTTACGACAGAGAACACCAT
Organism: Luperina nickerlii; assembly: GCA_963855955.1. NCBI lineage: Eukaryota > Metazoa > Arthropoda > Insecta > Lepidoptera > Noctuidae > Luperina > Luperina nickerlii. The sequence goes on along the minus strand of OY979677.1, from coordinate 19,660,319 downwards.
AGCCGAAAATCCGACCGCGAAAAAACCATGTTAGATTTGTTTCACAGAGCACTGGAATCGTCAGATCCAGAAATTTCGTACATAAGGCTACAGAATAGGTTGAAAAAACTAAAATCCTTACCGTTACCACCCAGCGTAGTTAGGTTACTGAAACCGTATGAAATCTCAGCACAAGACGATTTTGTGGCAACAGAAAACAACGAAAATTTTGAAATTATTGAATGACATACCGACAATGTAACAGAAATTCTTTCGTCAGATCAAGCTGAAAAATGTACATCAGAAAACAATTAAGTAAAATGACATAATGTAACTTACTACTAGTGAAAGAAATTTCGATATAGGTTCAGTACAGAGATCGCTTCCTACAAACTTTACCTCTTTATAATATTAGATATAATATTATGTAGATTATGTTCAAAAACTTCAATTTTAGTATGGCAGGATTGGCATGTCAAATGAAATTCATAGTTTTTTTTTATTATCTAAGCACGTCTAGGAAAACTGTGCTAAGCCACAGCTCGATCCAAAAATGAAATAAAATGTAATTTTTTTTTGTTTTTCCGGTTCATTTAAAAACTATTTTTCTGTGTAAATAAAGTGTTCCGATGCACACGCCCCAACCTCCAGTTAATATATTATTTACGAATAAAAAGTTATGGTAACTTTTTACAATAAATTCTATTTAGAAATATTGACAACCCTAAAATCATAATTACCATAGAAAACTTTAGAAGCTTCTAAGTTCGATATCCTTCAATATTTGGATCTGATTTTTTTCTCATGGATTCATTCACTTTTTTCTAACAATTCTGTAGAAAAATAGAATCCAAATAATTAAAAATACGACCATAAAAAAAAAAAAACATTAATTGTAAATAAATCTCTGAAAACTCGTTTAAAAAATATATAAATCAATCAGTATTATGTGTCTTAAGATTATTGTGTAGCGGTATCTACAACACCACATGAAAAACAACGCGTCATACTGACGTCACGCAAATCCTGCATCGCGCAAGCAGAGTTTACCGCGCAACTAGCATAGATACAAACGGCCCGACACGAATCAATGGGGCAGTTGCCCGCCAGACACAACACCCGTCTGGTCGGAGGATCCTTCCTTTTCTATAGAGTATGAGTGAACTTTACACCCTGTTCCTCATACCTCTATAATTGTTTATCAGGAAAAACAAGAAGATAATTCGTGAAATATTTCAAAAGTTATGGGTGATTTATAATTTTATCATAAAAATAATTAAGTGGTTTTTTTTGGTCATAATGAGAAATATGCGCTTGTGAGTTCTATTCATTAATTTTATAAAACATTACAAACAAAGTTATCACAAAAAAAAGACCATGTCCGAAATTTTGGCCAAAAAATACACTGTGCGTCCTTTGTTTAGTGAACGGCAGATTTGGGAGAGTTTTGGTTCTGAGCTTTAGTCTGTGCTGAACTACGATCGTGCGAGGTCCTCTCTGACCCCCGATCATATTTTACTCGCCGAAGCTCGCCGTAATAGTTTACGGCGAGCTTCGTGTTTCTAGTAGTTTTACCATTCATGTAACCTTATTTAATTTTACTTTTTCGTGTCAAGTGTAACTGCTAGCTTTAGTTACTTGATATCGTAATAAATTAATCGTTACTTATTTACAACTCACTTCTGTGTATTACTCGCCCACGCGGTCACGAATTCATTTAAAAGATATTTCATAAGCAGAATAAGAAGGATATATATGTACTGTGTCATTCAATCGCAGTTCACTGTTGGACATAGGCTTCTCCTAGGCTGCGCCACAACACCCTGACGTCCGCCTTCCACATCCAGTCTGTCCCAGCCACCTTCTTCAGGTCGTCTATCCAATAGGTGCCGATAGGTGCTTTCATCATCATCATCATCATCTTAATTTCAGCCGAAAGACGTCCACTGCTGGACATAGGCCTCCCCCAAGCACCTCCACTTCGACCGGTTCTGTGCTTCTCGCATCCAACGGGTTTCTGCCCGAAGAATTGCCAAACTTAAGTAGCAGTGCGCAGGGCACATTGCTCGCAGAACAGGGGGCCTAAAAAGGACACTTTGGCAGAATCATAAAAGGATAACATTATGAATCATAATGGACAGTTAACTATTAAGTTAATCATATCAAATCCCATTGATGAAGGATTTTTCAGTTATTTTTTTTTGTCTGTGCTAAAATAACAATCAATCCAATCCTAATCCAATCCCAATCTCTTTGATTATACCTATGTAGTGCAGCGAAGGAAAGAAAAACACACGACTGTTTTCGCTATATTATGATTCATAATGTTATCCTTTTATGATTCTGCCAAAGTGGCGTTTTTAAGCCCCCAGATAGGTGCTTTACTTTGTGTAAATTATTTCATTACCACTGCTCCTACGAGAAAACGGTGAAGGAAAACATCGCGACGAAACCGGCGGCGTCGCCTAAAATAAAAAATTCTAGACATGTGACATCTAGCAACCCACACGGGCCTACTCCCTCACATCGTGAGGAGGTCTCTGTTCCAGCTATACTATATTTTCCAGGCTTCGCTGGTCGGCACGTCGATATTTCACAGCGGTTGGGAGGAGTGCCTTTCGGGGCCTGATCTCCGGGTTCTGGCTGTAGTGGCTTTGCAGATGAGTCAGGTACCCGTATACATGACTGCCTTCGGAGTGATTACATTGTCTCATACCAACCTTATATCGGTGAGTTCTTGTTCGTGTGTTTAGTTTAGTTTGCGATGTTCCTGTGCGAGTCATAATAAATACTTTTTCTTTCTTTGCATTGGAATGGCAACTCACTCAAAGCTCACTTCACATAAGTTTTAACGATGAGGTTTCTATAGACAAGACAGTTACAGTTTTCCTTTAGCAGTTTCTTTGAAGGAACTATGTAGTGAGTCTTCACAAGATATAAAAAAGGGACTATTGAGATTATCAAGCTATCAAGTAAAGTTTCATCAAACTTATGTTTCAAATTAATATTATATCAAGTTAAGCAAATATCAACTTTATTTTAATGGTAATTAAGTTGATTTCAGAGTGACTAGCACTATTAAAAAAGTTATAAAAATGTTTGAAGTTGTAGCGTAAACTGAATTTTATTGTGTAGGATTTAAAGTTATTTTTCCATAAACTCATATTTTGTTTACATATTTGGCAATTAAATCGCGAATGCTGATTAGATAAGGTTACTAAGTGCGGAGATGGCAGTGTGTAGTCTGTTCTATTATACAGGCTGGCAGGGACATCGACAGGGAAGCTGTTACCATGGATACAGTACATGATGCTGATAGGACAGCAGATTTTTTTTACGATAACCTGACTAAATATTTGAATGCAGGGTGCGTTAAAATTTTTCGTCGGTTATCTTAAAAGCAAAATCAGCGTGTCCCGTACTTTTGACCGGGACTTGACTTTGCTATGAAAAAGCTGTTTTTTTTTGGATAACTGACAAAAAATTTTACATAATTATGCTGAATTCATGATTACAGTTTGCTCATAGATGTCCTGTTACCTTGTGTTATACTGGAGTTGGCTTCCACTCTCCACAAATGTGGATATTAAACTATTCCGTCTGATTACAAAACAAAATGTAAAGGACATTGCTCGTCGTCCATACATAGTTGGCCTAAGATCCAACAGGGAGGTGTATTTACTTTTTGGGTTTTAGATAATGTATATATTCGATTGAACTTAAATTAAAACAACGGACACTTTTGAGAATTCGGAAAAAAAAACACTTTCAGATTTTGAGGTTATAATTACGTCAATAAAAACATTCGGTATGTAGCAATAACAGAAGGCGCGCGCCAAGTGACATTACTACCAAATGTCAAATGTCATCTGTCAATTCATCAATTGGCTGTGTCCATATTATTGCTAGTTTGACGTTTCAAACAGCGCTCAATGGAGTTTTTTGATAAGCCGTATTATGGTTCCGCGACATCATAGCGGACGTGTGTAACTAAAAACCATTATCGTATATCAAGCGTTGAGAATACTGACGCTTGTCTGTGTCAAACTCTTATTAACCCGGCGTCATTGAGGCAGGGTCATTATGACCCTGCACGTTTTGTTTACTAAAATTTTCTTAGAAACAATTGCCGCACACAATCGTCTGTCTCAGTAGCTGCAGGTAAGTATCACCCCTCTCCTTCGTGTACCTCGCTTCAGTCGTCCATCGCCCGCGCATTGAGTAACACGTGTGTAAACCTGCGACCGGGTAATTATGACCCAGCTCAACGGCGACGTTGCTGCTTTGTGCCATTAATTTTTTTCATGTTTTATTTAGTTGTACTTATTTACGCTACTTTATTTTTAGATAACTGTCTAATATGGTCCCGGAGGAATGTGAGCGTCGTCGAATCATAGCGATGCTTGAGGAATCTTCAGATACTGACGAAAATGAACCTTATGCATCTGATTCTTCCGAATCAAGAAGATCATGTTAGTGTTCGTAGTCAAGAAAGTGATACTGATCAAGAAGTTAGTGACAGTGAAGATGACATTCCACTGCAACAATTGCGTCAATCCAATTCAAGTGGTGTCATGGCAGAATTGTCAGACCAACAGGTACGAGATCCTTTTTATAGTGGGAAAGATGGTACTAAATGGTACAAAATTCCTTTCCGGCAAAATGTCCGCACTCGAAGCGAGAATATTATTACACAGTAGCCTGGAGTAGCACAAGAGGCAAAGATGGCTAAATCGGAATTAGAAATGCTGTAATAATAAGAAACAGCAACAATAGAACAAATATGAAACGACGTCATTTTTTAAAAAAACTTGGGTTTAGCTCTCGTGAACCAACATATTTCTTTACGCAAAGATTCAGTAAATCTTCCGCGGGAAATGCGCAAACGAATGAAAGAATTTACTGGAGAAACATCTGGAGAACCTCCTGCAAACCTCACTGGTGTTCGAAGAAGGTGTCAAGATTGTCCCTACAAAAAAGATAGAAAGACAAGTCACGTATGTAATACTTGCCATAAGTGTATATGCCCTGAACACGTAATCTCTTATTGTAAAAACTGCAGTGAAAGTCTAATTCAAAAAGACTGATTATATGAAAGTTCCTGATATTATGTGATTAAAATTCCAAAGATATAAAGGCTAGGTAGTATAGATTTGATTTAAGTATATTTTTTTAAGAAACTGTTATTTTTTTTTTTTGTTAACAACATATTAGAATACTTAGTTACATTTTGTATCATAATCAATCAGTCCTAATGAAAGTTAAAAATAAAAATAATTTCATTTATTACCAATGTGTTTTATTGCTGCTACTGATTTTATATACTGTATGTATTATAAATATCAAATTTTAAAAATTAAAAATTATTTTATACTAGGCAAAATAGTAACAATTGTAACAGGGTCATAATGACCCACCTCAACGTTAGTGTTACTTTTTTCCGCCACAATGACGCCGGGTTAAGAGTGCTGTTACAAAGACTTGGCTGTATGAGCTATAATACCTTTTCCTATTAAAAACCTCAAATTGAACCAAAAAATCATAACACCGATGATTATGACGGAAGTGAATACTTTTTAAAATGTTTTCGCAATTAAGAAGTGTCCGTTCTATTGAAATATTTGTAATGTATATTATTAAAATAATTCAAATGAATAGCAATTAAGACTGTCACTCCAGAAAAATGTAGACACCGCACCCTCTACAACAAAAAACAAACAAAATATTCTAAAAGCAAATACAATAACTACCAACCCTCCCCCAGAACGGCTCGTCACCGCGGGGGTTGTAGACGACCACCCTCCAAACCTAAAAAAATACTACATCTCGACATTCAATCTTAGATCATTAGCAAGTGAAGCTAGAGTAGCCGAATTAGAATACGCCATATCGAAAATTAACTGGGACATCATCGGATTATCTGAAGTGAGAAGGCAAGGTTATAAAATAGAAGACAGGGGAGCATATCTACTCTACTACTATAACGAAACAAAAGGAGAGAAAGGTGTTGGATTCCTGGTAAAAAAGCAGCACAATACAAACGTACAAGACTTTATCGCGATATCCGAGAGAGTTGCGGCTCTACATGTGGACATACATGGAAAGAAATTCTTTATAATCCAAGCATACGCACCTACTCAAAGCGCAACTACAGAAGAAATTGAAAAATTCTATGTTGACCTAGATAAAGCAATGAATAAAAGCACAAAAAATATAATATTTTTAGGAGACATGAACGCCAAAATAGGATATCCCAAAGAAAATGAAGAACTAGTAATAGGAAGATATGGTTACGGAAAAAGGAATGATAGAGGAGAAATGTTCATAAAATTTTGAACTTGAAAATTGCTAATACTATTTTCAAAAAATCTAACAAGCTTCGATGGACCTGGAGATCACCTGATGGAAAATCGAAAAATGAAATCGACTTTATAGCTACAAATATCACAAATAATATACAAAACGTGAATGTGATGAGTAATTTGCAACACCCTAGCGACCATAGAATGATAAGAATCACCCTCAATATGGAGAACAACAAGATATCTCGAGCGCACTACCGAGGCAAAACATATATAGAAAACGAAAAAACAAAAGAAGACCGACCAACCCTGACCTGCAATGACAATGACAGTGTACAGCAATTCAACAGGAAAATTGAGACATTTTTACTTAGAAGCTACGAAAAACCAACTGAAGACACAACTGAAAAAAGAAATAAAGAAATTATAACAGAAGAAATAAAAACTCTGAAATACAAAAAACACATATTAAAAAACAAGAAACACAAAACTAGGGAAGAAAAGAAAACTCTGAGTAAATTATACAGGATAATACACAAAAAAATAAATCAGAATATTAAAAAGAGGAGACTAGACACAATTAGCAAATTCATAGAAGAGACAGGTGGAACAAAAAAGGCTTATAAAAAACTAGAAACAACCAAACATGTAATGACACAACTTCAGAATACTTCAGGAACCATCGTCACGCACAGAAAAGACCTAATGACAATAGCTACACAATTTTACAAGAACCTATACGCATGCACCAACAAAAACAGCGAGAGAAAAAATATTATAAATTCCAAACCAAACCTAGAACCAGTCCCACCCTTTTTAGAAAACGAGATAGAGCTATCGATAAATAGGCTAAAAGCTGGAAAGAGCCCAGGACCTGACGGAGTGACAAACGAGATGATAAAAGCCGCAAAAGAAACATTAATAAAACCAATCACTCAGCTCTTTAACACCATCCTTACATCAAAGGAATTACCAGAAACATGGACATGCTCGGAAATAGCCCTATTATATAAAAAGGGCGACCCTAAACTGATTTCTAACTACAGGCCGATCAGTCTCATATCTTGCCTGTATAAAGTATTTGCATCAACCCTACTGAGACGTATAACACCGAAGATTGACGAGAACCAGCCAATAGAACAGGCAGGATTTATGAAAGGTTTCGCTACCATTGATCACATTCACACACTGAAAGTAATTATTGAACGGTTTACGGAATATGACCTTCCCATATATATTGCTTTTATAGATTACTCTAAAGCTTTCGATTCAATTTCACATAACTCTATATGGCAGGCTTTAGACCAGCAAGGATTAGACCAGGACTACATAGAAATCATAAAAGCAATTTACTTAAGAAGCTCTACAAGAGTACGACTAGACACTAGAGGTCCAACATTTCAAGTCGAGAGGGGGGTAAAGCAAGGAGACCCACTTTCCCCAAAACTTTTCATCGCAGTCCTGGAATCCATCGTCTAAAATCTCGATTGGAGTGATATGGGAATAAATATCAATGGCAAGTACCTCTCACACCTCAGGTTTGCGGATGACATAGTACTAATGTCGGAAAACCCATACGATCTGAACCATATGTTAAATTCCCTTAGTCATCACAGTGAGACCGTTGGGCTACAGATCAATTGGGACAAAACCAAAATCATGACAAACCGTGAACAAATACCTATATCTATACAGACAGCACCTATAGAATATGTCGTGGACTATATTTACCTTGGCCACCTAATTTCAACAAAATCTTGCACAGAAAAAGAAATCGATCGCAGAGTGAAAAATACTTGGAATAGGTACTGGAGTATGAAGGAAATTTTCAAGGGTCCCATACCCATAAAGTTGAAAACAAAAGCAATGAATATCTGCCTAACACCGGTTCTCACATACGCATGTCAAACCTGGCCTCTCAAAAAATTCTTCCTAAGTAAAATAAGAAGCTGTCAACGAGGAATTGAACGGAGTTACTTAAGTATCAGATTGAAGGACAGAGTCAAAAGTTCACTGATAAGGAAAATAACCAAGGCAAGAGATGTGGTCAAACAGGTCCTGACACTGAAATGGAAATGGTCAGGCCATATTCAAAGAACTACCGATGAAAGATGGTCACAAGTCGTTACAAATTGGTATTCAATTAGTAAGAAGAGAAGGAAGGGTAGACCACTTAAAAGATGGAGTGACGATTTAAAGGAAACAGCCGGAAACTTATGGCCGAGACTGGCGAAAGACAGAGTCAGTTGGAACAGTTTGGAGGAGGCTTTCACCGCAAAAGGCGGCCCTTACACCTAACAATACTAATCTTATTTTAAGTACAAACACTAACATAACTAACAAATAAATAAATAAGTGCACAACATTATAAAATATAAAACTAAATGTAAGGGATAAAATAAAGCTAAATAATAATAATAATTATTATTAAAATAACTAATAATTATAGTAAATGTTTCATGCGTGTTGATTCATAGGCCATTTTTTACAATGTCCTTTAGTTTTAGCCTAAACTGTTGCTGTTTTTAGAACTTTATTTCCATTTAGGGTTAATTTTATTTGAGGAATAATTTTGAATTTTTGACAGTTCTTGCATACAAAATCTGTCAGACGTCAATTTTATTCCGCGAATAAAAATTATGTGTCGACTGAAAAATCAGCTCTTAGCCTTAGGCAAACTAAAATTACAACTTAGCACCGCACTAAGCTGTCATTTTTGTATAAAGAACGTAAAGAACTGTATGTCTATGACTGCTAGGTTCTTAATTCAATAACTGGCTCTGTGTGGTTAAACCCAACGACCATATAGCCATGGGCTGTATGGTCGACCTGGGAGAATTATAAAAGGAAAACATTATGAATCATAATGACAGTTAACTGTTAAGTTAATCGTATCAAATCCCATTGGTGAAGGATTTTTCATTTATTTTTTTGTCTGTGCTAAAATACCAATCAATCCAATCCGAATCCAATCCTAATCTCTTTAATTATACATACGTAGTGCAGCGAAAAAAAGAAAAACACGGACTTCGCTATATTATGATTCATAATGATATCCGTTTATGATTTTGTCAAAGTGGCCTTTTTAGGCCCCCTGATCTATAGAAAAGCCTTGTTTTGTCATTTCTATTAGGTCCTTACCAATGAAATTAGGTACCGTTTTACATAAAAAGTTTTTTTTTAATCGAAAATAATATATTTAATTCATCGTATAGATGTATGAGGAACAGGGTGTAACGTTCACTCATCCTCCATAGAAAAGGGAGGATCCTCCGACCAGACGGGTGTTGTGTCTGGCGGGCAACTGCCCCGTTGATTCATGTCGGGCCGTTGTATCTATGCTAGTTGCGCGGTAAACTCTGCTTGCGCGATGCAGGATTTGCGTGACGTCAGTATGACGCGTTGTTTGCATGTGGCGTTGTAGGTACCGCTACAATCGGAATATTGGCCATTAGTGAATAGGTAGGTATGTGCTTTTGCCAATTTAGTGGAAGTTCGTTGATGGCTCTGCTATAAAAATCCTGGGGAGGGGAATCGATTTACTCCTTAGAGGCGTTTTTTACCGCCTCGTTGGATTTGAAATTTTACCCTGTAAAAAGTTATCCAAATTACCTACAAATAAAAATGGAAATTAGTTGGAGCAAGGTCTGGTGAGTATAGAGTTTCTAGTCGTAACTCCTGTATTTTTGAGACGGCCCGTTGTGGTGCTTCGACGCGATTTTGTTATTGTTCAGAGAGTTCATACGGTACTCACTTTCAGAGCTTTTTTATGTTTCCAATTTGAAATAAATGAATAGGTATGTATTTATCATCACTTACGTTGAAGGCTGTTGCAAGTTCCAACGTGGTTTGAGATAAATCTGCTTCCACTATGGCTTTTATTCATCGTTATCGACTTTCATCTCCGTTCGGCCATGGGTCTCAAAATTAAACGGAATGGAAGCGATCAAACCAAAAATGTATCATGTTCTTACACGTCGTTAATATTGCGTGCTGTTTGTGCTCCGTTGGTGTCACGACGGAACGAAAAAAAAAATAAAAAAATCTCAAAAAAAGAAAAAACTCGAAAAAGTACTCATTTTCAATTTTTCCATGGTCACAAGAAACAGCGATATTTAAAAAAAAACGAACTTCAGGAAAACAAATGAACAACTGATTTTGAAAAACAAAATGTTATGCAATAATTATTTTTTCTTTCAACTACGTAGTAGTGTTATCATTAATCACTACAAAACCGATCACAAAGGAAGTATTTTTTGCTTAAAACCAAAACAGTGCAGAAATGTTGTATGAAATCTCATGGTTGCACAGTTTTTCATTAAGGTGATTGGATAAAAAATTACCACAGAGGTTTAATATCTCCCATTAAGTTTAATATAAAATGTATGCATTAGGTAAAAAAGATACTGGCTGAAAATAAAAATCGGCTGAATAAAACCGAATCAGTGAAAAAAATAAAAACAAATGGCGCGCGTTTTGTACCATTGTAAAACTTTGTTACTTCATATTTAGCAAAAACAGATTAAAAAACAATTTTCATATGCACTACACAGATTGAGCAAAATAGCAAACCATTCTACTTTACTAACAGCTTACCATGGCTACGTTAGCTCCATTCTCAGATACGGCGTAATATTCTGGGGCAATAGTACATACAAGGAGCGCGCTTTTATTGCTCAAAAACGGTGCATTAGAGCTATATTTAAATTATGTCAAACTGACTCCTGCAAGCCATTTTTTACAAAGATGAAGGTTTTAACTTTGCCATGTGTGTATACAGGGTTATTTTGCAACCACCATCCAAATTTTAAAATCGAGGACTTTTAATTAACTTATTTTCATATGTGAAACATTATAATCAAATAATAACAAAAACAAAAAAAAAACATTCAAAAGAAAATATCCGAAAAATAACAGAATGTAGAGAGACACAGCAAGGTTATTGACCTCGCTCGCTGCGAGTGCGACTGATGTAGGTACCTACGCGTTCTTAAAAGGGTTGATTCCAATTTTCCCTTCATACTTTACGGGCTTAGGACCGACATAATAAAATAAGGAATGTGAAATTATTAGTTTTTATTATGGCGTATTTAAAAAATTGGAATCAACTAGCTATTTACAAATTAAACTTACCAAATAAACTCGATTAACCTACAAATCACGTGTACTTCAGCAATTGTTCAAAATGGAGTCCGTTTCTCTCAATACACAAACGTGCACGTTTTTCTAAACTATTTTTTAATAAGTTTAAAGTATCTGTTTGATTTTTAATGTCATTAAATGCTATTATTATTTTACTACGGAGGTCCTCAACACTTTGTGCTTCTTCAACGTAAACACGACTTTCTGTACGGTACATTCTTTGCGCACTATTTAAACTTTCGCCACTTAAAAGATAACACCTGACCATTTCATAATACTCTGCATTAGAATAAAAAGTCGCCATGTGTGCGATGATGATCGAACGGAATTCTGAAGCGAAAATGCAGCGAGAGTGACAAAAAAATATGGCACACGTTCACACGTAACTAGGTCACGGTCAACTGACAGCCGGCGCGGGCGCAGGGCCGATCGGGGGCTGCGCGGGTTGCGACGTGTGAGGGAGGGGGGCGTAGTGCATGGTTCTTTCCCGAATTTTGAGGTAAGCGCGTGTGCGGTCATACAGTTCAACAACCTATTGTTCAACTGTATTTATTCCACACGTTGTGATTTTAGTAGCGGATAATGGTGAAAATCATGTAATTTTTTTTATTTTTTTTTATTTCATTAATTGATAAGGTTATCGATTCTAAATCATTTCTGAAAATTTGGATGGTGGTTGCAAAATAACCCTGTATATTTGAGGTCGCAGTGTTTGTTAAAAATAATATTGGCATGTACAATTATTACACCCGTGAACGACGCAAGGACAAATTACGCACAGTAGCTAGCAAGACTCACATAATGCATGAGAGCATCTTTTGTATAGCTTCTCGTATTTATAATAATATTCCGGGGCCCATCCGAATGATTGCAAAATTAGAAAAATTTAAAAAGACTCTCCATGATCTGCTAGTAGACAAGTGCTACTACTCTATAAAAGACTTCTTATCAGATAAATCTCTGCTACAATACACGAGTAATCCCACTCAGTCGTGATGCGTTCAGTAACCTATTGACATGTACCTTAATTAATTAATTTTTTTTTGTAAAATTCTTAATAATTTGTAGAAAAAAAAAAAGTATATATGTTAATTTCATTTCCATAATTATAATATGTGCTGACTATTGTATGCCCTACGGGCGGGACATAGCTGTTCACAATTTATTATGTACCTGCCACCTGTATTATGTACCTACCTATGATCCACAATAAAGAGATTGATTGATTGAAAAAAAAAAAAAAATGGAAATAGCGATAGCGATATGAATGCAACTCCAGAAAGTATAAAAACAGCTGCAAAAGAAATTGTGAATAACCTTTTGCCGCAAAAGTCGCGGGATAAATATTTAAAAGCTTAGGAAAACTTTGTTTTCATTAACTTGAGTTTTTATTTTGAGTAGGTATAGGAAGTGAGCGTGGAGTGAGCTGTCAATAGTGTCAATTCCTAGCAAAAACAAACTCACATCACCAACGTTTTCACGGTGAGATTTTTACAGAATCGACCGGCTGTTTTGTAAAGGCTCCTTCAAACAGGCGCGACACGCGATAAACTCGCGCGCGACACAAAGGCACCGCAAGTTGCGCAACGAGCGGTGCCTCGCGCGTCGCGCCTGTTTGCAGGAGCCTTTAGTAGGGGACTAAGTTTTCTTGCGAAAATTAAAATGTCCTTTTAGCAATGGTTGTTTAGGCAGATGATGTTTATTATTTCTACATTTTCTTTCTCTCTTTTCAGGTACTTCGGTCCTCATACTCGTTCTTTGCTGTAATGTATTAGAATAGGTAACTTATCCTTTAGAAAGTTGGTAGTTAGATAGAAACTTAGTTATTAGTTGATTTTGTACTTAGCTTGATTGGAAAAAAATCTTTTATTTTGTGCACTTCCGATGTACACAATGCGTTATTAACTCTCACGCCATTCACTGGCTTGCCATTCCAGGCTTCTGCCAGCTACCCAGCCTAGATGAAATTACTAAAGGCTCCTTCAAACAGGCGCGAAACGCGATAAAATCGCGCGCGACACAAAGGCACCGCAAGACGTGCAACGAGCGGTCCCTTAGTCTTTAACCAACTTCAAAAAGGAGGAGGTTCTCAATTCGACTGTCTTGTTTGTTACGCGATATCTCCGGAAATTGTATATCGATTTCAAAAATCTTTTTTTGCATGGATGGGGTATGCTTCAGGGGTGGACCATAATAAAATTTTGGGTAAAATTTTGCCACTTAGTTTATATTGAAGATGTTTTATTGACTTCCTGTCACTGATATTTCATAGCAAGTAGCGTTATACGAATTTGCGTGGGGTAAGTACAACTTAAAAGTGAAAAATAAAATATTTTTTATGAAAAATAAATAACAGACTTCCAAAAAAGATACAACTACAAAGTGAAAAATTACTTTAATTTTGGAAATCGATGGCAATGAACAAAAATGCGAACCCAAGGACACAGACTTCCGAAATTAAAGTTATTCACATTGTAGATTGCTTTGTAGTGTCTTTTTTGGATGTCGGCTGTTTTTTTTTGTAAAAAAGTTTTTTCGTTTCAGTTTTGTCTTAGTAAACAGTACTTAAAAACGAAAAGAAAATGTGGTTCACAGTTTCACACTTACGACCTAGAAATGCCCCTTTAAGAATACTATGGCCTCTAAAAGATACCTCTCTTAAAATAATACGTAAAGACAATATTAAACAAACCTCGACCCTTCTTAAGTAGCTTACAGCTATCATTATTAATTTCACGAAAATCCTTTTGTTCCTTGTTTCGCCCATCTGCGACGATATTTTAATTTTAATAGATTTTGGGGATGAAGGCGTAAAGTAATTCGTTCGAAAATTTGAAATTGAAATCTGTTAATGAAAAGATAGGTACTATCTCATTGTAAAAAAAATTGATATCAACTGTTTACTGCTTCATAAACCACATGAAGCAGATAAGCATATAAAATTAAAGTATAATGATAAGTTAAATGAAAAATAAGGAGTTGGTGGAAAAACAATAAATTCATGTAGGGGTGTGTGGATGACCGAAACAAACTTGACTTCTTGATAACTTCTCTAAATATATTTTTAATAACTTCTTGCAAAACGACAAACGTCTTAACCCTTTAGCTCGCTCGCCATCTTCCACATCCTTTGTCCCACATACTCTTTCATTCACTCATCGCTGCGTTCATATTCAATTTGTTTTCTTAAAATTATGATGCGTTCCGAATTAACATCCTACATTCATGAACATATTTTTATCCTTTCCTGATGAATGACTTCATCCGGGATAGAACTTCACTATTCCATTACTACCATCTCACTTAGGATCCATTCAAGTATTACGTACGTACTACAGGAGGGCGGGGGGGGTCTTTGCTTTGCTAACTTTTGATGACATGGGGAAGGGGAGGTCTGGACGGTGATTACGTCAGCAATTTTTTTTTTTAATTTTTCGGATTTCCTACAACATATTATTGTCGATTTGGGTTTGAACCCATAAAGGCTCCTACAAACAGGCGCGATACGCGATATAATCGCGCGCGACACAAACGCATCGTTCGTTGCGCGACTTGCGGTGCCTTTGTGTCGCGCGCGATAAGCGCTTTGCTTACTTTTGCTGATGAGGGGGAGGGGAGGTTGGGGGGGGGGTGGGTTACCTAAATGGCCTCTTACTTCATCTGCCAAGCTCTTTGTTCCAGTTCCTAAGCAGTATGAAAGTATGCTGGTGTTAGGAAAATGGCATAATCAGCCTTTATGTCCCACTGCTGGGACATAGGCCTTCTCTCTTCGAGAGGGAGTGTTGTCGCGACCGCCCCACGCCCGCTCCGCGCCCGCCCCGCGCCCGCCCCGCGCCCGCGCCTCAATCTGGCCAAACACTTCAATCGAGTCGAATCAATTTACAACACTTCAGCGTTTCTCTATCAAATTCTCAAGATATTTGGCGACAGGATGTCCCACTTGGATCGCATCCAGCCTCCTCTGCGTCTTCTGTTAAGACCCGCGTACACGATGCTGTATTTGTATTGATACAAAAGTATAATATGGAGAATTTCGTATAGATACATGTCTTAATGTTGTAAGTAGGCTGGTGCTCTCGCTTATTGAACAACTTTCCTTATTTACGTCTAATATTAAACGATTACCGTTAATGAACATTTGCATTATTTCAGGCACAGATTGATGGCTCAGAATAGATTACTTCATACTTTGAAAACATGCACAACAACTCAGCGAAACATACATTTGACATTCATATTAATGACGCCATAAGTCGCTCCATGTAAAATCTGGTATTCAGCTGCATCTGGGTAGACTGGAAGCTGACCTCAACATAGTTGGGAGGCAGATTGATTGATTAGCGACGCTATAAAACTCGACTCCTTGATGTAGGTATTTGTAAAATGTTTAGACTTGAAACTTGATAAAATAAAACCACTGTCCATTCGATACTTCAGATCCAATGAATTTTATTGTAAAATGTTTAGACTTGAAACTTGATAAAATAAAACCACTGTCCATTCGATACTTCAGATCCAATGAGTTTTATCCCGACTGAAAATTCAGCTCCCAACATGAATATTTTGAAGCGATACATAAATTCTGTATTTGTGTCTTTGAACTCGTGTGCCGAGGACGTAACACACACAAATGACTCGGTTTCCTTGCTCCGTAGACTAAAGATGAATGTTTGTGTTCCGATATCGGTAATGCAACCCCAACCTCGCTGTAAAATGTATGAGAATTTATTTTGGATTTACTATTTTCGTTTAGTTCGTGTCTTTAAATCTGGGTTGGGTTTATGGTATTGATTGGCGATATTTTTAAGGAATACTGCGAGTAACAATTTCGTTTTAAACTTGAAACTGGGAGCTCTTCATAGCTGTTTGCACTTTACCTAGCTGACTACGTGAAAAACGTTATTCTATTTGTGCCGAAATGCTTCATAGTAAGTTTCCTGAATGGACATAGTGACGTGGTGTAAGCAAAGAGATCGGTGGTGATAGTGAGCCTGATTGTTTAGAGTACAACGGTCGTAGTAAAGTCAGAGAAATTAAATAAAAGCTTCCTTTTTGTTGTATACTCAAATTACAACTGTCATTCTTTGACAGTTATATGAAACGGCTAATTGTCGTAGGATGTCAATTTAGTTAATTTCCCTGATTTAAGGTACAGCCGCCAGCACATCAAGTTACTACAATCTGTCAAATTTCTTTAATAGATTTTCAACTTTATCACTAAAGCATTAGGTTCAAAGTTGATTGGGAAATTTTTACAGTTTCGGGTAGCTTGATGTGCTGGCGTCTGTACCTACCTTTAATAATAAAATCGTTTATTTCGACCAACACAGGATCGCAGGCACAAAATATACAAAATTAAATAAAAACATACAATAATAAAAAGATAATAATATCCTAGCGTTGGCAATAGCGTTATTAGGGGCCGAGCAAACAGAAAAAGAGTCGGAAAGAACGCTAGATATGTATATAAGTACCACTTATTATAATGCACACTGTAACTTATTCACGAAAGACGATATTTTAATGTTACTTTGAAAGTAATTCATCCTCATTCTTCTCATCCTCCTTCAAGAAATAAGTCTTTACCATAAACACGAAAAGGATAAGCTTTCGAACAAAATGTGAAGCAGAAAGAAACTTCTCGCCATAAATTAACTGGTATCGGCACACACCTGTGGCCTGTGGCTGTGGCCTTGCGTATCAAAACAAGCTGGAAACGTACGCCGGTGGAAGTGTTGCCAGCATACGGTAGCAAAGTGTTGCTAGGATTTGAAATGTTTTGGGCAGTTTATTTTCTACTTTAGTTGGCTGTTGGTTTTATAAACACGACTGTTAGTCTTTGTATATTTTTCGTGGTTTTAAAATGTTATAAACGGAATTTTAAAACCAAAGGTAGCAAAAATATTTAATACTTTTTAGTTGGCCAGACACGCCCCGTATTAACTGTAAAATATCTAAAAATGCGCATGTTGCTTGCAACAAGGAATGTTTCGGTGTTGCTGGCAACATGCTAATGCCTTTCGGAACAATTAATTTAGTACTAAAATCACTCTAGTTTTCATTACCAAACTATTATAAACGAAGCACATTCTGAGCCAACATTCTAAGGCTAGGATCCTCTTGTGGATCCAAACACAAAGCCTCTTGGAACCGTTTGATATCACAATACGTTAGCCTGTGTGAACATAGGGGAACATTTTGTATTTACCTATGTAGCTTACAGTTACAGATAGATTTTCTTCTAAAAAGACCTTAAATAATACAGTTATAAATAAATCATATTTTTATAGAGATTTTAACGCGCCTGCTAAATTGAAATAGCAACGCAACACTTTATTGACGTTTTTGCCCGACTTTTCCTTTAGGCGTTTTTGGCGAAAAAGGGCAATGGTTTGTTTGCGGCATATTCACCCAAATACGACCTTTCTGACGCACAACTTTCAAATCGATAAGTACCTACTTTTCCATATCGATTAGCACAAGTAACAGTCATGTAAGCTGCAAAAGCCTTCAATATGAAACAATCGCGCCGTCGACTCGACGATCATCCAATACTCTGGAGGGAAGCAGATGTCGAAGTTAGACGGAGTTTATAACATAGGCTTTATACGCTGGTAATTCTATCCGAGATTTATCTAGAATACTAGTAGCGCCCCGCGGTTTCACGCGTGTAAGTTTCGATCCCGTCGGAATATCGGGATAAAAAGTAACCTATGTGTTAATCCTGGTTATAAACTATCTGTCTGCCAAATTTCATCCAAATCCGTTCAGCCGTTTGTGCGTGAAGAAGTAACAAACACACAAACACACTCACAAACTTTCGCCTTATAGTGTGACAACTGAGGGGCATTGTAGAAGGCAGGAGAGATTTTGTATATAAGTAGGTATACAGATTTATGTGTATCCAAAAGACGGTGTATTGGTCAAAATCCCTTTGTTCTGGGTTCAGTTTTTTAGTTCAAATTATTAGATTTATATCTTTATTTGTATGGTGTACATAATAAAGTGTATTCTATTTTACCCTAGCAGTTGGTACATCACATACCGATTTCGCTACGGTGACTGCTATTGTTTCTTACTTAAGTACGTGTATATAAATATGCACTGAATACTCTTAAACTTTCTAGATAAATAAGAAAATGTGCATTTGTTTCCTTTTAACATTTATTCATTGTAAAACATAGTACAGCTCTTATTTGTTAATACGTTGAGGGCGCTATACTTTGGCTCCAGGGCGTACAAAAGTAGTAAAGCAGTAACATGCAATATAATTAAAACAATAAATTAATATAGATATTATATGAATCACAAATAAACAAGTAAATAAATAAGATCATCTCCCGGAACAATGTCGATTAGTTAATTTGATAAATTATGTGTAGTGAAAAAAAAAATGTCCGCAGTTATTGTAATAAACTGGAAACTGTCAGCACTTACTTATTTAAAGAATATTAAAGTAATTGAATGATGTCATAAATTATAATTAAATGCCACTAAGGAAGATTAATAATTGTTACTTAGGATGTCAGATATTTTATAACAGCATGTCATTCAAATATTCGGTGATTGAATAATATTTTTCTATTAAAAAAATCTTTAATTTTCTCATAAAGTTGCAAATTTTCAGTTTTCATGCTATCAGGAATTTTATTGTATATAACCGGACCCATGCCTAAAATACTTCTCTTGATAGTGCTGTTTAGTATTTACTTGTACACAAAATGGTTTTGTATTGGAAACTAAGTTGAGTGGTTCGTTTTCTAGTATCAAATATATATAAGCATGGGAAATTCAAGATTTTTAATGATTTTAAAACAGGCTCACAACTATCAGTAGTTTTTAGGCCTACCATACCATTTACTAATTGATAGGTTTCCTCATATACAAAAAAGAACCACAACCCAGGGATTTACTGATATAAATGAAACTATGTATTTATATTATCGTAATAAAGCTTTAATTCACAAAAATATAAAATAATACATGTAGCGTTTATCCGACGTTGTCATCAAATTGGATTTCGGAATCCACCATGTCATGTCCATCTATTGCATCATCACAAATGAGACCATTATGAAAGTCACACTATTTAGAACGTATTGTGCATCCCTTTACGCCTGCAGCTTGTGGGCTCGTTGTACAAAGAAGTGCTATAGCGACCTCCGCGTTCTTTACAATAATGCGTTTAGGATTGTGGTGGGGCTGCCTCGGTTCTGCAGCGCCTCGGGCATGTTCGCGGAGGAGCGCACCGCCTGTTTTCACGAAACTATGGGCAGGCGGAGCATCTCTCTGGTGCGCAGAGTACGGGCGTGCTCCAACGCAGTCCTGGCGATGATTGCCGACAGGCTGGACTGCCCCTATATGCTGCATTGTTGCAGCAGGCATGTTCAGGCGAGGCTGTTAGCACGCATTATTAATCCTATGAGTGTATTTTTGTATGTGTTAAAGTATCGTAATTTTATATTTTTTTGACATTTATTATGAATTTGATTATTATTATTATTTTATTATCGTTATTATCTTATTATTAGTGTGTAATGTTTTGTAAGTTGTCTTCTATGGGCCTAGTTACCCGAAATAGATAAATGAATTATTATAAAAACTGTGCATCTTGTGGAATGATATGTATTAGGGATTGAATATCGGCTAGTTTCGCTGGTGATACTGGCTTTCCTGACGGCCACAGGGGAACTAAATGTTCCGTCAAGATTACAGCTGGTCTGTCGCGAACAGATGCTCTCCCTATATTTACTTCCCAAGGAAATGTTTTAAAATAAATTAAGTTTGGTGAGTCCTATATTCAGGTATATTTCCCGAGTTTGTAGCGCACGTTTTTTTCAGCCTTAGAAATTCCCAGAAAATCAGGTTTTTTCATAACTGTAACCGTATGCGGGTTCTTTATCTTGCATTCTTTCATAACCATCATCATTCTATTATCATCGGGAGTCTCGGATATTTCTTCATTGCCGTTTCAATGTGACAATATTGTCCAGCCTGTCGATTCTGTAAAAATTTCACCGTGAAAACTTAGGTGAAGTGAGTTTGTTTTTGCTAGGAATTGACAGTATTAACAGCTCACTCCACGCTCACTTCACCTAAGTTTTCACCGTGACATTTTTACAGAATAGCACCGCAGGTATCAAAACTTTTGTGTTATTTTTTTCAAGGTGGAATGAGAATGCAAAAATGCTTGCTTTTAACATGAAAACTATCTTTATGTTACGGTTCTGTCCTCCACATGAATCGTTCTATTAAATTAGTTCCTCGACATCTTCAGAAATAATGAAATAATGCTCGCCTAAGTATTTTAATAGACAAGAACCAACTTCCTGGGCACCTTTACCAGCCATTCCTTCTATCCAAACAAAGCACTCACTCAAGTGTTTAAGGAAATAAATAAATCTACCTGTTTTATCTTCATTATCTTCAGTATTCGTCTCCAATGCTTTATTTACCACTTTTACATTTTCAACCTTAATTCAAAAATAAATGATCAATATAAACTTTTTTACAAAAAAAAAAACATCCGACTTCAAAAGAAAAAAAAAAAACTACAAAGTGAAAAATAACTTTGATTTCGGAAGTCGGTGTCGTTGGTTCCACATTTTCTTTTTTGACATCGCGTTCCGAAATTAAAGTTATTTTTCACTTATATAATAGATATCATCGTGGATCACAACACGATGATATTATCCACGATGATATTATCTACGTCTTACAAAAACAAATGATTTAAAGAGAATGTCAGTGATGACGTCTCTTTAAATCATTTGAAAGTTTATTAAAGGAAATAAAAGCCATTAATCAAGAGTTGAAGTTGAAATCGCGTAAATTATAAGTACACAAAATGTGGAAAAGTATGGGAAATTCAATAAATAGTTTACTTCTTTTTTTCACACTATGGATAAGGTTGAACACCACTGCTAGACCCTAGTTACAAAGTCCATAACAATAGGATCTTTCACAAAGATTTCTTACCGTATACCGGATTATGGTAACTTGTTCAAGTAATTACATAAGCACTTTGCGGCCATTTTCTTACTTTTATATTGTGGTACAAACTTTGTACAGGATTTACGCTGTCGCTTTACCACTATAATATGATTACCAGCTGAATCGTCTCCGGACACAAGTGGGAAGATGTAACCTCCAACCTGGTAGAGTGGAGCTACCTCGACAGAACGGCAGTTGATGTGGAGCTATGTCGCGAACCACCACCCACCACCACCATCACCACCACCACCTCCACCTCCTATCTTGCCCTTTGTATCCCAAAACTTGCAGGCAAAGTGACCTCTACGCTGCCTCTGACGACGCCGTGGAAGTGTCGAAGTTTTCGCATAACAAGATCTGAAATCGTACGGAGGACACGTAGAAGAAGAAAAAGTTAAGATCCATCATTTTAAGCCCATGCAGTCCCTGTAGTCTGTCTGGACGTACGTCTGTCCACCTAATACCCGATCCTATCATATTTTTTTGGGCACTGGGTACAGTTTTTTACCTCTCAAAGCATTCATTTCAATTAAACCATTTACAGGCACTTTTGAATTGTCAAGAAGTCGGTCAGTCAGAAAGTGTGAAGCTAGTTATTTCTCTAATTTTGTATCGCTGTCATAATGAGGGCATAGTGCTTATATCCATACTAATATTATAAATTCGAAAGTGTCTGTCTGTTTGTCTGTATGTTACCTTTTCACGTCTAAACCTCTGAACGGATTTCGTTAAAATTTGGCAGAGAGATAGATTGCATCCCCGGGAAGGATATAGGATAGTTTTCAAACAGACAGAGTTACTTTCGAATTTATAATATTAGTATGGATGTATTCTTTTCTATCGTACTTCCGGTCGATTCTGTAAAAATCTCACCGTGAAAACTTAGGTGAAGTGAGCGTAGAGTGAGCTGTCAATAGTGTCAATCACTATTGACAGCTCACTCTACGCTCACTTCACCTAAGTTTTCACGGTGAGTTTTTTACAGAATAGCACCGCTTGTTAGTGATCCTAAGATTTCTACTACATTTTCTGTTTTTACCAGTGAGAACTTGTAATTGGCTTCATGTCTCATATACTATTGTTATGCTTCTGTTATAGTTGCTGGTTCTCCTATAAATAAATAAATAATCACAGTGATCTTTATTCTCGTTGTAATAAGGTTGCTATTGCGTTGCTGCTGAGGGGCCCGTCGGAAAATAATAACAGCCGCACAGGTCGATCGACCATCTTTACATACCTGACCCCTCCGTGCCTTGGAAAGCACGTTAAGCCGTTGGTCCTGGCTGTCATTCGTGGATCTTTGACAGTCGTTACGGGTAGTCAGAAGCACGAAAGTCTGAGAACCAGTCTTACCAAGGGGTATCGTATTACCCAGTAACTGGGTTGTGGAGGTCAGATAGGCAGTCGCTCCATGTAAAATACTGGTATTCAGCTGCATCCGGTTAGACTGGAAGCTGACCCCAGCATAGTTGGGAAAAGCCTAGGTAGATGATGTCTGAGTTGCTGCTATCAGCGGTAAAATAATTGAACATAATACAATAGTAAGCAAAACTACCAGCAACAATTCATACTAATCTAACAAAGACTTCAGCCTAAAACAATTTCCACTTTCCCTTGACGTCGACGACAACCGAACTATTCGCAATTCAAAAGCAATTTGCTCATAATTTCGTCAAGCAACATTTTTTGCTAATAACGCTACTGTTACCAGCACATTTTATCCGCGTCGCGTAAGATTAATAGGTGTTCGTAATTAATTACTGAGGGTCAAGGGCGCATTGTGTCTGACAAGAGGCATTGAACTTCTGAGGGTCCTTTTTAAGCCCGTAAAGGTTAGCTTTCGATTAGTGTGTAACGTTATTTTGTGTTGGACGAGAAAACAGATTAATGTACGGTATTTTCTGGGTACCACGGCCTTTCAAAGAGCGTGATTTTAATCGGATTTGATAAAGTGGTTTAATGAAATACTTGTTTTTCGGAGCGCCCTGTCTTCTATTCAGTAAGCTTGTACATATTGTTCACACCGCTACAACAGTAAGCAGGTTTACAGTTTCATAGCAAGTTGAGACGGAGAGTGACTAGCTTAAAATGTTACCTACAGCTAGATTACAATATATTATTTACCAGTGAGCCCCAAACTACTAGATAGTTAGTCAGGGGCTCGGAATTTCAGTACGGAGACTAGAGAGGTGATTTCAGGAGTGGCGTCTGTGTAAGGGTGTGTGTGACGTCTTTTTAACGTGCGTATAAAGGCAAAATGTATGTATAAAAACTTAATAAGAGTAATTGCTTTATTAAAATTTAATAAGATTAATAAAATAAAATTAGTATTCTGTAAAATTGTAATACTAATTATATTTATAATTTCTTTGTAATTCAATTGAATTTAAACTTTGAGGCAAAAGAATAATCTACTTTGAAACCGACCTTATTAATATTCAATTTTAAAAGTGAATTGTTCTTTTGTAAAGAGATTAATAATATAATAAATTGCAACAAGTCTTGCATGAAATATTTATTGTAATTTAAGTTAAATTTCAATACCTTTTTTGTGTAAGTAGTCTTTAAATTAAAACTTTAATCCCATGGAGCTTTAAAAATACTTTTTAACTAAGTTTTAACTTGAGTAATTAGTTTCAATTTCTGCTAAAACATGGCTATCATTTACAATTACAGTTCTTAGTAATTACATTATTACATCACACTAATATTATAAAGGCGAAAGTTTGTGTATGTGTGTGTGTTTATATGTTTGTTACTTCTTCACGCTCAAACGGCTGTATCAATTTTGATAAAATTTATGTACGGAGGTAGCTGACACCCTGGATTAAAATTAGGCTACTTTTTATCCCGATATTCCCACGGGCTCGACATTTACGCGGGTAAAGCCGCGGGGCGCAGCTAGTTGTTAATATAGCAAAAGTATAACATAGCATAATCAGACTATAACATTCCCGTTGGCCGTAATACACCAGGCGGGCCCAGTGCACATGTCTTCGAAATTTTGGTTCTAGGACATGCCGGTTTCCTCACGATGTTTTCCTTCACCGTTTTAAGAACAGTGGTATGAAAATTATTTTCATAAAGTTAAGCGCCTGCCTGGGTTTTCGAACCCATGACCTACAAGTCGTAAGTCGCGGCCATTCCTACTGGGCCACCACTGCTATCACATCATAGCATAGTTGAAACATTTCGTTTTATCCCCTAACAAGGGGGTAAATAAACGTATTACTATATCAGATGACTAGTTACACACTGATTTCTCTTTCAGTCGTCATTAATTTGACCTTCGAAAGAAAAAAAAACAAAGCGTTGTGTAACTATACAGACGCTATACAACGTTTATTAGTAAGGGTTTAAGTTACAAACATAAACCCATTGCTTTCTTATTTTGCAACCAGTAACCATTTAATAAAAACTACATTCTCCCTGGATGCAAAACGTTACATTTTCAGACTTAAACGGTGAATAGACGACGTAATATTTTTATATGGTAAGCACTGCGAACGTTGCATAGCTCCGCGGGGTGAAACTAATGTCATTTGTTACTCTATAAAAGTTATATAGTGGTGTCTTAGCGTTTCTTCTAGCACTTGTTTTTATTTTTGCTGTATGCAAACTGTCGGAGGATTTCTTCTGAAGTTCCTTTGTTGGTGTTTTTGAGTGTGAAATATGACTATTTCACTGCTGAGTAAGGTTTTCTTGAGGTAAGCGATTTGATAAGATTTGAGAAAATACACTGCTTACTAGATTAGGCCCATATCGTCCAGGTTTGGTCGCTGTGTTTTTCATTGGGGTGTTTATAAAAGAAATAACTAGATTTCCCAGGTTTATTTTGCGATTTTAGTCTTTTACGTGAGTCCAGATTTATAGCGACGATTTTTGAAGAGTTACGTTGATACTTGTCAGGTTTTAAATTCAGAATTTGGTGCTTATAAAGCGATTCCTTACACCTTCATTCCGGTCAGATGCTTGTATAAATATTATTCTCTCCATCAACACATTTTCAATACATTTTATGCCAGGTTAATGTTAACCGCCGCAAGATGCACTGCCCACAAGGTTTCTCTCAGTATTCGCGACACGCCGTTCAGCGCAGCACGCCATCTGTCACTGATGAGATGCATCACACAAGATACAGTTTAATATGGATGTCGCAATCTCACATCCAAAATGATGTATATGCGACCAAATGTTATGCACTCATGGTTTACGTCAGAAATAACAATATAAAATCATGACTCTATTCTCTGAAGGGATGGGCAGAGAAGTTTTGGGACAGTAGTTCCAGGGTTTGACCGTAAATTGTTATTGTCATTGGGTTCTTCCATTGGGATTCCTCGTTAGTAGCCCGTAGTCCTATATTTGTGGTCGACCAATAACAATAGACTCGCCCCTATTATGCCGATGCTAAACATTGGCCTTGTCCATTGGTTCAGACTTGGCACCACATCCAATGTTGAGCAAAATCCTGTCCAATATCTGTCCAGGCCCGATACACACATTTGAGCCAATGCTCCAAGGCTACATCTTGGGTCAAATTATGTCCAATGTGTAGCCCCAGCATATTACATGTTTCTACTATTACATGTTTTCTCATTTTCTGAAATACTTAGCGTTCTTTCTGACTTTTTTCTTGCGCGGCTCCTAAAGCTCATAGCATACTATTAAATAGCCTCCTCTTGTGGGAAAATCAAAATTTGATTTATAACAATAGAAAAAGTAATTGTGTCTCATTAGTCACAGTTGAGCTTATAGCCTATGTCAAGAATTGGGCTATCAAATGCTAAAAGATTTTTTTTTAATCCGACCGGTTCCAGACATAGTGCATTCAAACAAACACTTCAGCTTCTTTATAGTGTCACAAAATACCTCTGTCTAACCCTTTTGAGGGACCCACATAACACAAAACTCATCAAGGTAGTACAAACGTCTATTTAACAACTACACGACACCCTAACACCAGCCAATCGTGTAACCGTTTCGGCGGTAAATGAAGGAATCGCCCCATATATCTTCATTATACGGGGTTCCAACGAATCGGCGGGCCCAGGCATGTCCGCGACTGGAGACAGCTGCTGAATGTATAAGGAACTTCTCGCACAGAATTTACTGCTCTCAGTTACTAGCTCGCAGTTTGGTAGTCATTATTTCTAAATATGACTAAGATTTGTATTGATTTTACATACTGAATAAAAAAATTAAAGTATGTGATTTGGTGATTTGCCTCAAATGATTTTTGAATCAGTGCAGTCATGACGTTTATATGTATCTCATTTGACAGTTTCCGCAAAAGTACAGAGAGGGGGGGTCCAGTAATTTTTAAAACACTATCAATCACAAACTGGATCTTTTTGGAGGATTTTGCTAATCCATTGCTTCATAACATGTACGAAAATTTATCTGCTCAAAATCAAAAATCAAAATCAAGACATTTATTCAAACTAGGCTTAGAACTTTTCGAACGTCAAAATTATAAAAGACAGTCCCCCAAAGCGGCCACCCTTCACCACTTTCCAATGCTTTCGCTGGGGAGAAGAAGTGGCGCAACAAACTCCCCAGCAGCACAACTGTCTGTTCAGTTAGAAAATACTTGATTGTATACAATACTAGGTATGCAAAGTAATTAAAATTACAATACACAGAACATTAAATCAACAGCAACTTAACACAATGAATGTTGTTGAACTGTTAAAATGAAAGCGATTTCTACTATTTAGTGTCCGCAGATCGACAAATTTAAGGCAATAAAAATTATACCGGGAACAGATTTTTCGATTCAATATTCTCAGTTCATGCAGATAAATTATTTGTTGAAACGAAATCTGCGTGTAAACAAAGGATTGTCCGAATGTGTTAATGAATAAAATACTGGGTTCGTTGAATATTTTCCGGTGGAGCACGCCATAAAGAGTGTCCTCTTATCTCAATTGTGAGCCCACTTCCGACGGCCAGCAGTTTAAATAAAACATTAAATGAAAAACAGTGGGTTTTAAAGTTTCACTTACCAACTAAAAGTTTTTGTTATGAAATATCGCGCCTTGTTTTGGTCTGTGGCGCTTATTTTCTTTAGTAGTTTTGTATTCTGTGGTGAGGGCAGTTTTTAAAGTAATTTATATTGTCTTGTGAAAACATAAATTATATTATTATCTTGAGGGGCCCCTGGCTAAATAATAACAGCCACACAGGTCGATCGATCAGGTTAAGCTACACTTGCCGCGGTTGGTCTGTGGATGGGTGACCATCTTTACATACCGTGACCCCTTTGTGCCTCGGAAAGCACGTTAAGCCGTTGGTCCTGGCTGTCATTCGTGGATCTTTGACAGTCGTTACGGGTAGTCAGAAGCACGAGTGTCTGACAACCAGTCTTACCAAGGGGTATCGGCAGGGGTACCCAGTAACTGGGTTGTGGAGGTCAGATAGGCAGTCGCTCCATGTAAAATACTGGTATTCAGCTGCATCCGGTTAGACTGGAAGCCGACCCCAACATAGTTGGGAAAAGGCTAGGCAGATGATGATGATTTTGTCTTGTGAAATGGGGCGTGTTTTTTCGTCACTGAACATTTTGCAATTTACTTTTCTGTCACGTTCTGTAATTCTTATATGCCAATGGACATGCATTTGGTTTGGTTTTTTTCATTGTTTTAAATTAAAGTTTTGTTTTGTTGTAGGTCTTTTTATATGCACGTGTTTCTGTAATAAACGTTTATTGATTTTATTTCTCTAAGTAGATTTTTACAAACACTGTTACATGTCAATCATGTTTTAAAACCTAGATGAGATCGGCGTTTCCTATCTGACTAAAAAAAACTGAAATAAACTCAGAGGTTAGTCTCTTTTAAATTCCAGACATAATTTTGGTCGGATCATCTGAATACCATGTAGAATGATGTCTGGAATGGTCGTTTGAGCAATTAACCACACAGATTGAGTAGCTCTGTCCAGTCCAGTGCACGCTTGCTATTAATCGTGTAGCTCAAATCTTAAGGTGCTCCTACCTTCCCATTCACATTCCTTCTTTCTATCTTTCAATATTTCCAACAATACGAATGATTCGCTTACGATAACTCCAAAAAATCCAAAATACCCATTTCTAAAAACAACGTTCGCCACAGCTGAACAAAATAGAGTGATTTACGCATACAGTAGCACAAACCCGCGCCGCACCGCGAACGTCCGCTGTCGCCGCGTGACCGCAACCCGCAAATCGCCGGCCCGCTGTCGCACCGCAAATTTTCTAGTCTGTACAGTTTACTACTGGCGCTACAGATTAGGGACTCATTCGGATTTCGTTGGTGAAATAGTAGGTATATTGTTGGCTGAATATTCGATTTTCTGATCGCCGGCTTCACCTCTTGGCTCAGTAAATCTGTTATTAAACCTCGTCCTTTTAGCTAGCCAATCAAAGCAGCTACATGACCACACAGCAGATTTACTGATCAGTCTACAAAATTGATTACACTTGCCTAAGTATCATGTTGCAGTCTTCTTTTTATTTTTATCGTGGAGAAATGCTCATGCATTCTGCACTACCACGGGGAGAAAGTGCAGTTATGCGGGACTCTAACCCACTAAAACTCCACGGTGTCCTCCTCTGCCGCTTACGGCGGGAACACGGGCACGAGTTAACACTCATCCGTGAATCCGCCGCGGCTGTCTTTCACCGACCCTTCTCTGGCAACACAATACAACACATAGCACGCCGTGACCACCCCAGGGACCAAACCAGGGCATGGGCGCCAGACGACCCCGTGTCTGGGCATCCTTGGTCCCCCTGCGACGGGTTAGGTCATTGGCCCCGCCGTCTGCCAATTGTCGGCCGCAGATGATAGGGAGAGCAGCCAAAGTCATACCAACACTCCTCCTCCCCTGCGGCCCCACCGCGTCCGCCATCGGACGGTGGCGACTCCATCAAGGCCGCGGAAGGTAGAAATAGTGGTGCACCGCAATACTCCTTCTCTTCTGCCGCGGCCTCCAACCTTCAGCCGTGATACCTCCCATACGACATCGCGGCCCGCCTCAGTTGCGATGTCGCCCAAGCGGCACCGCAACCTACTTGTTGGCCGCTACGTTGCCGGCATACAGGCAAAGCCCTGACGAGCGGCCCCTCCTTGGGTTCCTTTTCGCTTCAGCGTGGATGACCAAGCCACGGCTACTGAGCCCCCCCGCCTCGACAATGCGGGAACCCACCGAGGGGGATCATGTCCCGCTATCAATAGTCAATAGTAATTTTGCTACACGTTGACTGATGCATGCATGCCGACTGTTAAGACAGGTCAACTCAAAGCTACAAATAGCTCTTTCCTCAGAAGACACTTTCAGACATGGCCCTGCATTGTTAGATCCACATAAAATTCTAATAATATAATGAAACACGACACACACACACATGACTTTCAAAGAAACTCTCGGAGTTTGATTTGGTCTTTCTTCTCAGGGATCAGTCGCTGAGAATACCGGCGCCATCTAGTTCTTAAAATACATATTGACCAACAAACTATTGATGTGTAAAATTATCTGAATCATCATTTCAGTCAAGCTGACTGGCTAATCTTTTTACCGCGGCACGTGTCAGCTCGCGGCACTTTGGAAAATCGTCTCGTAATAGTTATAAGAGATTTCATCATCATCCAATTAACCTTTTTCAAACTAGATTTGGATCGCTTCGAGTCTCACCAAATTCGACCGTATTTCAAGATAAGTTGGTAATCAAAAACCAATCATCAAATTGCCACCTGATATGGATACCTACGTTAGTCCCTCTCAAAGTCCGAAGCAAGTCTAAGTGCTAATACGATACGAGTGGTCCCCCAGGACATATCAGCTTCAAACTCCGAGAATTAATCTTATTGATGCCTGGAGAGAATTCAAACTTCGTGTGTATGTCATAGAAGGCTCCTATAGGGCAAACTGAAGCCATCTATGCAGGCTTACTCCGTGGCCACGAGTTAAAGCCAGCGCACACCGGCGGACGACGGAGGACAGCATTGAGGAGGATTTACCAACAGTGTTCCCCGAATATTGTTGGTTTGCGATGCTGCTAGCGGCTTGTGGCGCACTACTGGATATTGCAGCATGCCAGTAGCATCCCGCGGTATGCCACGGGGGAAATGCGGGAGTGCACCCCCGCTTCCACTGCCTCTCCCCCGCGATCATATGCTAGCGGAAATCCCCTTTTGTGCTCCGCGGTCGGTCTCTGAGCTTTGGAATCTGTATCTTGTTACCATTAGATTAAAAACTCCCTTACCCGTCTCTATAAGCTCAAGCGACACGCGTCTTGCGACAACCATAAAAACGAATGAAGTTGTTTAGAGCATGCCACGAGACACCGCGACGTGACTTGCGGAGCAATGGAAGGAAACAAAGCAGATGAAGTGCGTGCGTGTCGTTTGACGCAAGTCGCGTCGCAAGTCGCGTCGCAAATCGCTTCGCAAGTCGCGTCGCAAATCGCTTCGCAAGTCGCGTTGCAAGTTGCATCGCTCTAGGCCGTGAAGAGGGCCTGAGGCTGAGGCTACATTAGACCGCGGCGCGACCTGCGACACAATCATGAGCGATTAAAACAAGTAAAAGAATGCTCACGTATATGGCTACACCGTACATCAAATATTACTAGCGATCTTTGATTTCTTTATGCGATAGGAACAACATTACTGAAATCACGGCATCGGCTACATCAATGAGCGAAATTGAAGCGAATTTATTAGAAAATTGCTTTTTTTTTCGCTTGTAATGTAGCCATACTATGTTATCCTCGTTTCGCTCTTCCAGTCGCATCGCAAATCGCTGCCTACTGTAGCCTCAGCCTTAGACTTAGCAAGACGGCTAGAACTGTAGTGTATTTTGGAAGACGTGTCATAAAGTTTTGATGTTTGGATGTGTGAGGTGGCCAACGCTTTGTGCAACGAGATAGTAATATGCTACTAGAATCGTAGGGTATCAACGTCAGTACACATTCGCATGGACTGTTGAATTTATTAATCAACCCAATTTTTAAATGCGCTCGTCAAGTCGTCTTATGGTAAAACAACAAAACTCTGCGATCACCAAGCGTGTTCATTGTGATTTAATAGTTTATTTTAGGCGTCCCCTACAGCTACAATAAGTTTGCGTAATATTTATATTATACTAGCAGCGCCCCGCGGTTTTACTCGCGTAAGTTTCGATCCCGTGGGAATATCGGGAAGAAAACTATTCTATGCCCTTCCCCGGAATGCAATCTATGCCAAATTTTATCGAAATCCGTTCAGTGGTTTAGGCGTGAAAGGTAATATACAGACAGACAAACAGAATGACAGAGTTACTTTCGATTTTATAATATAAGTATGGATTGCGCAATTTGATTGAATCAACCCTTCCGTCAACTCAAGCGATCCGTTATAGCTTTATTGTTTTTGCGTGTGCAAGACTTGCAGCAGCGTAAAAAAGAAAACTAAGCTCGCTCAAACTTTGTGCAATCTTCAATATTAACCTAAAACGGTCAAAAACATTTCGTAATTCGTGATATTGTGCAATATAATTGTTGTTTGGGGCTCGTCTTAGTTGTGAATGTTCTTCAAAACCAGCACACGACACACAAAACCACCACAAACCAAAAAAAAACAAAACCACAGTCAAATTATTTTTCAGACAGCTAGATAGGTACCCATTTAGTTGGTTTACCTAATTGACTTAGCTACCTAACAATTAACACAGAGAAAGGCTCAATTAATGCAGTGTTCACGCAGCATTGCGACCAAACCACACGGCAATACAGTCTGTTGTTATTATTTAGAACAACAACCGCATAAATAAATTACAGGGTGTTGTTTCTGTAACACGATAGCCTAATACGGGCTGGTTGTTTGCAGACGTAAAAACAGACAGATATACTGTGGAGCCCCACAGTATATCTGTCTGTATCAATATTATGTTTGGTTGTATATAAAGAGTCGGAGTGAGGTTCGATTTGTAAGCGTTCGCTGATACAGTTTGTTCACACTGAATAATCATCAGTCTGTAGATGCAAATTAGCGCGGTTAGAACTCTAGTTTAAACGAAACTTTGCAGATTCTGGGAATTGGTGTTTGCAGTTCGTTGCTGGATATCTCTCACAAGGCTATGTTGATGAGCTGCTATGAACGCTGAAATTGTTTTTTTTTAAAGCACACACGCATACACACATCCTCACACCCGCACACACACACACACACATATAAATACTAACCCTAGAATAATTGTTTTATTCCGTAATAATCAATAGTGTAATCTGTATTTTTTCTGCTTTTATAACTTAGGTACCGCATTTGTGTAAGTGCATAATTCGATTTTACTGCTTCTGAAGGAGTGGAAACCTGGTTTATTGAAATACAGGCCTTACGCCTAGCTTCCACGATTCTCCCACAGTATAATTTAAACCATTATCTTGATCTTTTGATGTATAGACGCCAGAACATCAAGTTACTACAATCTGTCAAATTTCCTTAATAGATTTTCAACTTTATTGCCAAAGCATAAGGTTCAAAGTTGATTGGGAATAGTTAGTAAGTATTACACAAACAAATATTTGTACGTCTACGTGCAAATATTTGTTATGTGTGTAACTTTTCCTTGTACGTATAACTTACAAAACATAACATAACCTATAGGACCATACACTCACATTTTGCCAGTTATATGTAAGTCGGGGGGCGAGACTGTTGCCATCAACCGGGAAAATCCAGGCCCAGAGCTGCTACTAAGAAAAACTTCATCAATTACTCTATCAATCAAGAAAAACCCGATAACACTTAGCCTGAACTGGGAATTGAACCCAGAACCTCATGCTTATCAGTAGCGCGTAGACCAGACCAACGAGGCAGTCACGTGTACAGTCAGCAACGAAAGTACAACAAGTAACACTTCAGTTTTTTTAATCTTAGTTATTGAGCAAAATATTAACACTTCAGTTTTTTTTAATCTCAGTTATTGAGCAAAATATTTGTTGAAAATTGCATCGTACTTCTGCTGCAATTTTGAATAAATATTTTGCTCAATAACTGAGATTAAAAAAACTGAAGTGTTATTCGACTTTTGTTGCTGATTGTACGGTCAGCATCAAATTTTTGTTGAATTTTCATTTTTGTTGAAAATTGTAGCAGAAGTACAATGCAATTTGGAATAAACATTTTGCTCAATAACTGAGATTAAAACACTGAAGTTTTAATCGATTTTTGTTGCTGACTGAACCGATAACTTCAACGCAAATAATAAGCTTTAATCGTAAGCATACGGCATGTCGAACCAATTTCTGTGAAGCGTGTATTAATTATGTTAAGGAAATAGACTGCGTGTGTGTGTGTGTGCGTGTGTGCGCGTGTCGGCGCCTAAGTTTCCGTTCGGAGGAAATTAAATGAAAATACGAGGGTTAGTATGTACTTATTGGATTAGTGTGGCGTAAAGGGCGGATTAACCATTGTTTGAGCTAATGCGAGCTTGTCCCAAAGGTCTCTTTTTGAAACCTCCTCGAGCAACGGTTTCTACTTATTTCATATTCATGAATGATTAACCGAAGATACAAACGTACCCATCACATAACGACGTCTAAAATCCACCATTTGGATGACCCCTTAAATAATAATTTTATTCTGTTTTTAGTATTTTCTGTTATAGCGGCAACAGAAATACATCATCTGCGAAAATTTCAACTGTCTAGCTATCACAGTTTATGAGATACAGCCTGGTGACAGACAGACGGACAATGGAGTCTTGGTGATAGGGTCCCGTTTTTACCCCATTGGGTACGGAACCCTAAAAACTATAAAAGTATGAGAAGCTAGCTAGTTACGTTAGTAACAAAACTTACTTGACTTACCTAGATTCAAAACAACTTCAAACTTCATTTAAATGAAAAATAACTAAATACTCGAAAGAGTTTGTAACTACTTAGCATTTATTACTTATTCGAAAACAGTTTACGAATTCATAAACAGGGAACTGAATTGAAAACTTTCAAACGAATTGTACTTTCAAATATCATGTAAATAGTGCATGTAGAACGCTCTTTTGTAGAAAAAACAGTTTTCCTCTATCAACGAATGTAAGGGCTCGGGCACATGATTGATTTATTGATCTACCAATAAGTTTGTGTATTATATTTATGGACAAAAAACCCTAATGTACAGACACCGGCACATCAAGCTACCCGAAACTGTCAAATTTTCCCAATCAACTTTGAACCGTAAGCTTTAGCGATAAAGTTGAAAATCTATTAAAGAAATTTGACAGATTGTAGTAGCTTCATGTGCTGGCGTCTGTAAAAAAAAAAAAACTGCACGTGATGGTATGATAATTCTTCTTTATATTTCACTATCTGCCCGCGACTTTGTCCGCGTGAAATTTCTAGTTCCCCTGATCCACCCCATCGCATAGCATCGCCTATTACTTCGTTGTCACTCAGCGTTTTTTCTGACTTTTTTGTTTATGATTTTGCCAAAGTGGCCTTCTTAGGCCACGTTAACTGTCCATTATGATTCATAATGTTATCCTTTTATGATTCTGCTAAAGTGGCGTTTTATATGCGCATTGACGTAGAGTTGCGGACACCAGCCCATCTTACCAATACAAATACCAAATTTCCTTTACCATATTAGCCTGCGACACGTTTTTCTGTCGTGTTAGTCACACTATCACACTAATATAATAAAGGCGAAAGTTTGTGAGTGTGTGTGTGTATGTTTATATGTTTGTTACTTCTTCACGCTCAAACGGCTGGCTTAATTTTGATAACATTTTGTATGGAGGTAGCTGACACCCTGGATTAACATATAGGCTACTTTTTATTCCGATATTCTCACGGGATCGACACTTATGCGAGTGAATCCGCGGGGCGCAGCTAGTAAGTAATATATCATAAAGGATTTGCTAGTAAGGTTGGGTTAATTGCCCTCAGTACAGTGCGTGCCACGTAAGAAGAGACTTGACCCCGCCTCCCCCGCTCTTTCCGCCGCCCCTATGACGTCCGGTCCCGTCCCGCACTCAGACCTCGTACCGCTAAAGATACCTAAAATCGTGTTCTGCGCATGTCAGACCACGTGGTGTGTCAAGTCTCTTCTTACGTGGCACGCACTGTAAGGTTGGGTTAACTGCCCACTGTCCAGTAAGCTCGAACATACACATCGTCACTCATAAAGGTTTTAATCAGTGACTGTGCAGTTTATCTGTCTGCAGCTTTATTGTTTAACATTGCTCACAAAAACATTGCAATGTAGAACAACTTTCAAACGAACAAAGTTCAAATAAACATCGAAACAAAAACAATAGCGGTTTGGGGTAAGAGGGAGGGTAGACGATACGTTATAAGCGAGGTATAAAAAAAAATTAAAAATTAGCTGTGCGGTGTAGCCTCGTGCTTATTTGCTAATAAGTGACAGGATTTTCTCAAACAAAAAAAAGGAGTTTAGAAATACTTGCATCTTGCTTTTGTATCCTTATGTATAAATACTAGCTTCCACAAACTACCCGAAACTCAAATTTTCCCAATCAACTTTGAACCTTACGCTTCAGCGATAAAGTTGAAAATCTATCCCACCAAAAACATAAATGTAAAAAAGGAGAGCCAAGTTCAATACAAAATTTATGCTTGGCTGTGGGCTTCGTCGCAAAAAGAATGGAGATCTAAACGAGTGCCAAGTTCTATGCAAAATCGAAATATGTATTTATAGGAACAAAATAACATTATGAACAAGTATTAAACTCTATTTCTTTGCTTTATTGGATACCTATAACAATTGCTGTTATTTAAAAATGTGAGATCTTAAAGTAGGTTAGATTTAACTTGGCCAGTTTTTATCAGAATTAAGTCCGAACTCATGGTCTTTATCAGAATTAAGTCCGAACTCATGGTCTATAGTATTTATGCTTACTTACACTTTACTTTCATCACGCATAATACTATTTATCATTACTTACACTTTAATACTATTTATCATCCTTTTTATTTGTTTATATGTTTACATTATACTTTTACTCAATTTTCATGTTGTGACACGTCAATTGTCAAAACTGTCAATTACTTTTTAAATGTCTTTCTGGCTTAGTCTATGGTAATTACTCTTTGGTCTAAATAACTTAAATTATTTTTATCAATATGTTTAGCTTTTGTATTATTAAGATTATTACGATTGTTTAGTCTAAATAACTTAATTTTAAATTAGATTTATAATATTCTTTACGCACTCGTGGATATGTCTTGGCCGGATACACTTGTCAGATTAGATGATGGCCACATAGAAGAAAACTGATATTTGAAAAAGGAAGACTACTTGAAAACGAGCTCATGAACAGCTGGAGGCTGCTAGCATTCGAGTCTTGGGACTGAGACATTAAGCATCAGAAAACTGCTTGGTTTTGCTGTGTCAACTTGAACTGCTTGGTTCTGCTGCGACATCTTTGACTAACCCAGGGGATCCAGCTAAAGATTCCACCTGGGACCTTCTACTTCTAATCTTCGCGAGCTAACCTCGTATAACTTGCTACCCTGACGCCTGATACCCGTTCCTACAGTGCTGAGCTGATTCCATAACGTGAACTATAAAACTCCAGTGAGTGCGCGCGTGTGTGAACTATAAACTTCCGAGAGTGCGTGCTATTTAGTATTTTTATAACTAGCTGTTTTTATAACTTTCTGTATTTTATCTTCCCTAATAAAAATTATTGGACGGTCTGCTTACCCTCTATTTTAAATATGGTAGAGATCGTTACAGTTTGGCGCCACAACGTTAAAATAACTCGAATTCACCCCCTTTTTTCTAAATTCTAAAAAAAAACTAGCACTAGGTATCTATTTTTGAACTCCTTATTTGGCTTAGTCTTTTGAATACTAACTAACTTATTTTTCTTCTTCAGCTCTCTTCTTGAAGACTCCTATATTCGATTCAACACTTCTTCATACTGAACATCATCTTATACTTCATTCTCATACATCCCACTACCGAAAGGTAGTTGGCATCCATTCTTCGCTTGTCAGTGTTTTTAAAACCATTCGTGGTCACTTACAAGTTGGGGTTTGGCTTACTCTACGACGTACTATTGGACAATATCCCGTAGTCGTTTCCTCCTACACTTAACTCTTTACCAATACATCACTACACTGCACCCCACATACTTGCACACTACAGCGTTTACCCATTGGTAATCGTACTCAGTCTTCGCTTGGCGTGTTTTTAAAACCACCTCGTGGTCACTACCAAGTTAGGGGATTGAGACACTTCACGACTGAAACAGGAGAATATCCTGTGGATGTTTATACAAACCCATACATCTACACAACTCCTATAACAAATACTCCACTATCCTCCTAAACACTTAATAATAATATATTTATACTTATATCTGGAAATCATACCGAAATAAGTATATCGTGGGCTCTCAAAATATTTTTCTAATTGTTATTGTTTGACATTGGTTGCTAGGTAACTAGCCTTAGTGCATTTGCATTGAGTATTAGTCTTTTTGCGCGGTGGCAAAAGTAGGTACTAAACTTTATACATTAGTTCCGAATTTCACCACCAACACAAAAAAGTTTTCATTGGTTTTCGATTTTTATTTTCTGTAGACTGTATCTTACTCTTAAATTTATATACACTTTTGGACCGTATCCAACACTCAGACTCTCTTGACGTTTTACTCGGAGCTTACCGACTACTGTATTGCGGGAGCTGCCCTGACGTTTACTCGGAGCTTACTTACTGCTGCCCTTGACGTTTTACTCGGAGCTTACCGTCTACTGTATTACGGGAGCTGCCCTAGCGTTTTCTGACTGCGGTGTTACGGTTCAGATCTAATCCCTCTATCCTTCCTCCCCTATTAACTCATAACACTCTTGAGACAATACTTGAGTCCTTCCTAACATTAGAGTTTTCTTTAACTCTGACCCCTCTCTTAACTCATGACACTCTTGAGATGACACTTGAGTCCTCGAGTTTTCTTTGACTCAGACCCCTCTTTCCCTCCTTCCCTCTTCAACTCGATCCTATTGACTCGCATATTTTTACTCTTTTACATTCGATTGCTATCCCTATATTTGTACTTTTTTTTTCGTATTATACTATATTCATAACTCATCCCTTTCTTCTTTCCTTCCTCTCTAATAGAGTTCCTTTTGATTTATTAAAACTCTATTTGTTTTTTAATTCATTCATCGGTTTTTAAACCAATAAAAGATTAATTTTAATCTTTCCTATATATCTATTCTTTTCTACAAGTTAGTATGATAACTTGTCTATTTCTATCAACTCTAAAAGTTGATTGGAGCGGTTGACAACTCCATATAAATAAGCCCTTGTTAACTATCAACTCTAAAAGTTGATTGGAGCGGATGACAACTCCATAAAAATATGCCTTTGTTGACTATCGACTCTAAAAGTTGATTTTCTGTCTATCGACTCTAAAAGTTGATTAGGAGCGGATGACAACTCCTTTAAAAATAAGCCTTTGTTAAATCTTTATATTTTCATCTCATTAGTGGTTTTAGACGCGAGCGGATTACAACTCCTAAAATAAGCCTTAAAGTTATGATTTTTCAGGTTGAGTAGTGATCATTGAATGTGAATCCTACCTGACCTAACTTCGTAAGATGTCGGTGTGTTTGAATGAGTTATGTAAGTTTTGTGAATGCTGTAATATTTTAACCTTAGCAAAATTTTTGTTCTAGGCCAAAAATTTTCTCGGGGTCGTTGGGGAAATATAGTATTTATGCTTACTTACACTTTACTTTCATCACGCATAATACTATTTATCATTACTTACACTTTAATACTATTTATCATCCTTTTTATTTGTTTATATGTTTACATTATACTTTTACTCAATTTTCATGTTGTGACACGTCAATTGTCAAAACTGTCAATTACTTTTTAAATGTCTTTCTGGCTTAGTCTATGGTAATTACTCTTTGGTCTAAATAACTTAAATTATTTTTATCAATATGTTTAGCTTTTGTATTATTAAGATTATTACGATTGTTTAGTCTAAATAACTTAATTTTAAATTAGATTTATAATATTCTTTACGCACTCGTGGATATGTCTTGGCCGGATACACTTGTCAGATTAGATGATGGCCACATAGAAGAAAACTGATATTTGAAAAAGGAAGACTACTTGAAAACGAGCTCATGAACAGCTGGAGGCTGCTAGCATTCGAGTCTTGGGACTGAGACATTAAGCATCAGAAAACTGCTTGGTTTTGCTGTGTCAACTTGAACTGCTTGGTTCTGCTGCGACATCTTTGACTAACCCAGGGGATCCAGCTAAAGATTCCACCTGGGACCTTCTACTTCTAATCTTCGCGAGCTAACCTCGTATAACTTGCTACCCTGACGCCTGATACCCGTTCCTACAGTGCTGAGCTGATTCCATAACGTGAACTATAAAACTCCAGTGAGTGCGCGCGTGTGTGAACTATAAACTTCCGAGAGTGCGTGCTATTTAGTATTTTTATAACTAGCTGTTTTTATAACTTTCTGTATTTTATCTTCCCTAATAAAAATTATTGGACGGTCTGCTTACCCTCTATTTTAATAGGTGTACAGATCGTTACAGGTCTTTGAGGCTGTTGGCAAGAAATGTCCAGTAAATGTGCCACCAATAAAAATTAACGATGTCCCGATTCGTCGGGTACATCAGTTTAAATACTTGGGACATTTGATTGCTGACAGCCTTAAAGATGATGCTGATTTTGAACGGGAACGCAGGGCATTGGCGGTACGGGCGAACATAATTGGCACGTAGGTTCGCTCGATGTACAGAAGCGGTCAAACATACGCCATTTAAAGCATACTGCACATCTCTGTACTCGAGCGCCCTACGGATCAGCTGAACCAAACGTGCCGTCAATGCGCTGCGCGTCCAATACAATAACGCCTTCAGGGTGCTGATGCGGCTGCCACGTTACTGCAGTGCGTCAAAGATGTTCGCAAAAGCCCGAGTCGACAGCTTCTCAGCTATCGTATGGAAGAAAAGTGAGTCTCTGCTCGCCAGATTGCGTGGCAGTGACAACAGTCTCCTGAAGGTGATAGCTGACAGGCTTGATGAAAGCTCCATAATGGGACATCCCATCAAAACAACACTGTCGGTCGTAGTGTATAAGTATTAACATAGATCATAAGCTACATTGTTACTAACATACTAGGATATAAGTACTAACAAAAGATATTTGTTACTAACATCTTTTATGTATTTGGACCTTTTGTTGTCTGTAAAATAAATAAATTATTATTATTTCGTTTATTTATTCAGCTATCTTATTTTATTACATTTATAAATATTTCTTAAAATAAGTATAAAAAGCATTTAAAAGTATAAGAAAATAGATGTCCACCGGTGTTGGGACCAGGGTCCAAACTACCGGTGGTTAGGGCTCCAGAGACAGGAACCTCCTCACAATGCGAGCCGTATCGAGGAGTACTGCCTTCTGAATCAGGCGCTTGATCCAACCGCTTAACGAGAGCCTCGATAGGTGTTGATCGAGGCTTTCAGCAATCAGACCATTGGCCGATACGACAATCGGCACAATGATAGCCGAGCTCACATTCCTCACCTTCAGTTTCCCCGAAAAGGTCACCAAAACGTAGCCAGGATATGGACGCTAAGAAATCTACACCGGGCTCATGAAGAGTCCGATAGAAGCACCCGTGAAGCTCCTTGCTTTGCTATACCTTCTTGCGGTCATCAGTAGAAAGTACTACAGGTTTGCGCCAGTTCTCTTTAGCCACGGAGAGCGGGGTGAGCCCCTTGTCCACTGCGACCACATCACGGTGCATACCCACTTCGGATTTTAAAAAAATATCCCCTGAGACTGCATACCTCACTGTTGTGGAGGGTCTTCGCATTTAAAAAGCCTCGACAATCGCACTTTCGCGGGATATACAGTCTCATCACCGACGATCGTGGGTGATGCATCCGGTTTGCGGTCAGTAGTGTACGGACCCTTCTATCGAGGGCGTCGAGTTCGGTCTGAGTCCATTTGAGTATGCCAAAAGAGTACATCAAAACCGACATGACCCAACCGTTGAAGGCGCGCACCTTATTTCCGCCCGAAAGAAGACTATTCTAGACCTTCTTCAGGCGACAAAAGAAGCGCTCCTTCAACGATTGCTTCATGTCAGCATCGTTGATGCCTAACTCTACCGACAGACCCAAATACTTATAGTTTTCGGATGAGGAGAGGGATCTGAGGCTTATGGAATCCGAGAGTACAATTCCCTCGGATTCCATAATCTCCCCTCGCTTTACATGCATGACTGCACATTTGTCCACACCAATACTGAAAGTTTCAGTTACCTTCAGTAGTTCCATCAGACGCAATTTGTTCGGGGCAAAGAGTTTCAAATCATCCATGTAAAGGAGGTGAGATATGACCTGACCTGCACCTCTCCTCAACCGATAGCCTAGACCTGAATCCTCCAGTAGTGTACTTAGAGGATTCAGGGCTAAGCAGAACCAAAGTGGACTCAAACTGTTGCCCTGAAATATTCCCCGTTTAATCCATACAGGCTCATCATTCCCCTGGATCTGCCGACACCCTGGATAGTGAAGGACCGTCTTCCATTGCC
The DNA here is from genome assembly GCA_963855955.1 of Luperina nickerlii. Classification (NCBI taxonomy): domain Eukaryota; kingdom Metazoa; phylum Arthropoda; class Insecta; order Lepidoptera; family Noctuidae; genus Luperina; species Luperina nickerlii. The sequence goes on along the minus strand of OY979677.1, from coordinate 19,618,334 downwards.
CCATACACGACTCAAGGAAGGTGCGTAGAGTTGCATCTATCTTGTACAACTCCAGCACCCTCATGAGCCATGTATGTGGTACCGAGTCGTAGGCCTTCTTGTAATCTATCCAACACGTGGACAGATCCTTGCGGGATCGACGAACCTGTTGGCTAATGGCCATGTCTATGAGGAGTAGCTCCTTAATACCGCGGTACCCATTCCTACATCCATTTTGGGAGGCAGACATAATCGAGTTATTCTCACGTTCTTCTTATTATTATTATTATAAAGTATTTACTTATTCATTGAATCTCATATATGTACTTCACTTTTATACTGTTACTGGTTTAGGCACGAAGAACGTTTGTGGTTATAGTATGACTATCATTTAATTCATACTTGAGAAAGAAGCAGGATGAACATAAATGTAATAAAACAATAAATAATTAAATCGGTATTCGTAAGCGGTGCCTATTTTTATGTGTTGCTCGGGAGCGCTTTTATGTACATATATTTACTTCTGTTCTGTGTATATGGTGCCGCGCGCCGCCGACGACACACCGTTGGCCGGTTGTTTAGCGCATATTACAAGTTTTTGTATGGGGACAACACTTATTTTTCGACTTTTTTTATTTTTTGACTTTTTTTTATTTTTTGATTTTTTCCTACGCTTACACACTATTACCGAGCTGGATTCCAAATTTCATCCTTCTAGGTCATCTGGAAGTAGGTTAGATTTAGGTACTATATGTCAGTCAGTCAGTGAGTACTAAAATTCACGACTTTTTGACCTTCATAACCGTTAACCGTATAACCGTTTGAGCTAGCTTCATGAAATTTAGGCTTCTACATGTCCTTATGGATATAATTAAATACACGTAGTTTTAATTATATCCATAAGGCTTAGTGTTTACGTTAAAGAGGTTTTGAGTTATAGAAGGGTCAAAAGTGGCACCAAGTGGTTCGTGTAATATTACACTAGGCGCTGGCTAGCCAGTTCCTTTGCTTGAACTTGGCTTGACACGCTGCCGCGTGTCTAGATATTACACTAGGCGCTGGCTAGCCAGTTCCTTTGCTTGAACTTGGCTTGACACGCTGCCGCGTGTCTAGATTAAAGAAATTTTACAGCTTGTACTAGCTTGATGTGCTGTCGTCTGTACATAAATATATCAAGAAATATAAAGCAAATAAGCTGCTTATATTAAAAGAAACCTACCACGACACGGAAATTTTCACAGCCACGACAACAAACTCCCACGCTTCAAATTGTCTCGTCTACCCGTCCCTAACACGCTGTCAGTTTTCAATACCGACGTGTCACGACTCACGAGCGTGTCGACGAGATAATGAGTCGTCGTGTTTGTACAGAGTGCCAAAGATTGGGGCTGTAGGTACAGTTATCCGCACGTTAGAAGCAACACTTGAACTACGAAAACCGCCTTTATGGCTAATTTTTCAATAGTCGGATATCTCTTAAATAAAGAGTAAATATTTTCAAATTTAGGCCTTTATTTCGACAATTCTAAAGTTCTAAATACAAAAACTGATTTAAACCCAAGTCTAAGTTGTCAGTTTAGTACTTTAGTATTAAGAATTATTTTGTCTCAGGCAGGCATTTCAAACCATATTCCGCTTCAATGTCGATGTTTAGATATCTTTGACCGACACAGTTATGTATAGATGACAAACCAAAATGTGCCCAGCACGCCACGGTCCGACTACATGACAGACTGACGCCGAGAGTACGTTTTTGATTTTTTGACGTGTGGCGGTCAAAAGTTTAAATGAGGGTTAAACCATTGTCGGTTTAAACCTAATCTAAACATACCTAAATCTCGTTGTGTACACGTAGTACCTATGTTTTGAGTCAATCAAGATCTGCCAATCAAAGCCAATCAAAAGGCCGTCGAATATTATTCGATATTCCTTCTCGTTTGCTGGTCGGCCGTTATTTGGATAACCTATTTGTACGACCGTAACTAGAGAATTCCATTCCACCGATAGACGTCGAATGAAAATCGTCTACATTGCGGATTTCAGTCGTGAACCACATCGGATCAGCTTGAATGGTCGATGTGTACTTCAATTGTTCGCAATCTGAGGGGCAATTCTCGTAATTTTAATGTTTTAATTAAATGTCTCAATCAGTCAAAAATAGCTCTATTTTTCCTACATTTTTGACATTAATTGTCGCTGAGATGAGAGTACAACTAGATTTTGAACGTTTTTATTCAGGTTGTTCCTTTATCGGATAAAAGTTTAAGAGTAGCAGTTTAAGGGGGAAGCGCTAAGGTAGCCCGCAAAATTCAAATTTTCTTACGTTTTTTGCAATTTGCTGGTCAGTATTAAGTTGTATGTCGATCAAAATATGATTCGCGGCCGTAACAAATATGTGTTTATAGAATTATAATCATTAAAGTCATCAACGCAACTCTCTAAGACCACGTAACTCCAAAGAATGATGATTTCATGAAACAGTTATTCTTTGGACTTACGTGGTCTTAGAGAGTTGTGTTGATGACTTTAATGATTATAATTCTGTAATAGTACATTACGATATTAGTGCGTTATAACCAATACGCACGTATATCGTACGACGTTTTTTAACACATTTGCGAGGAAACAGAAAAAAACATTTTATATTTTGTTCATTTTGAATTTTTGAAACAGTTAGTGAAATTACAATTATTAAAATGATACGTAGTTGTAGTTGATTTTTTAATTATGTTTTTATTATTATTATGACTATTCATAATGTCATTGTTTTGTGTTAGGGTAAATGTTGGAGACGACGAAACTTCTTGAAAGGCGGCAGAAGAGCATTGTTATTCGTCATTAGTTGTAAATAAAAAAGTATCATCATCAGTAGAAGTAGAGGGGCGCGGCTCAGGGCAAAACTTCTTCGTTTGTGGCTCCAAATTTATTGTCTGAGTTATTTTGGCACTTATATTAGCTTTGTTTTGGATGGAATCTTTAAATTACCAAATAAACTGTTTTTTTTTTTTAATTTTATATAAACTCAATCTGTGAATGCACACTGTTGCTTTCCCGCCATTTTAACAGCGCGCTAGCGCTGCCTACTGACTGGCGCCGCGCGGCGATTAGTTCGAAATTTGAATAGCAACAGCGCGCTGCTCACTAGCTGGAGTCGTGCGGCGGCGATCAGTTCCAAATTTGAAATGGCAAATAATACTGTTATGGAATTTGTATGGACTATAACTTAACTATTTGCTTTGATAACACACGCGTTTTTTATGACCCTCTTTACATATTTAAAACCGGTGGAATTACATCAGCTTTACGAGCAAGGGTGTTAAAAATACATATTTGTTACGGCCGCGAATCATATATTAATCAACGTAGGTACAACTTAATACTGACCAGCAAATTGCAAAAACCTAAAAAAAATGAATTTCGTGGGCTACCCTGGCGCTTTCGCCTTAAGAGCGGTTTAAGCTGTGCGTTGTTTGTCAGTGAAGGAATGAATGAATGTAAGATTGATTTTTACTCAAAGCTGTGAATGTGAACATCGTGAGGCATCCGGCATGTCCTAATCAAAAATTCGAAGAAATGTGACATTTACCAACCGGTTCTAGGCCGACGTGGTGGATTACGACCCACTCCCTCTCACTGGGGGGAGGCCTGAGTCCCAGCAGTTCCGGGAACATTATATGTTGATATATAAGATTTTTATTAAGTAGTAAGTACCTTTACCTACCGTAGTAAGTTAATTTCTTTTTGTCTGTTTATTTATCTGCATAAATAGTTATATAAATAAATATATACGTTTTTATCATGTAGTATATTAAATTGTCACGAAGGACGTCCGGTTGACTGTACAGCGTGATATATCCAAAAGCGCTGGACGGAACACGCTGCACAAAGCGCTGCGCTTTGTGCAGCGTGATCCATCCAGCGCTTTTGGCTGAACATGCATGTTAGTTGCGGTCACGGGGATTATTGTTGCAGTCACTGAAAATGACGCACTCGTGTATTTGTTGTTTGAAGTACCACTGGAGTTATGGTCTTGTTATGTTTCATCTCGAAAAATCTGACAAAATCAGAAAAGTTACTGGCTGTTCATTATTAAGCTGGCAACGGCTTAAATTAAATTTCGGTATATGTATAATACCAGTTATTATTACCCCACTCCAGGGAAAAGGCCTCAAAGAAGGCACGAGAATTGATCATTACGCTTGCTCAAGACTGGTTAGCGATTTCAGACTTAAGGTGGAACTAAAATCGAGTTTTCTGGAAAAATAAACACTGCATAAATCAATTACAAATACTTAAAGTTTATTGTTCTTTTCGATAAGAGAGCTTTGTCCGCACCGACTTTGTTTTGAAGATTTTACAGTTCTTTTATTATTTATTTACACTCAAAGTTACCTTAAAAAGAGTAAGAAAACAAAAGGCTTTTTATTTTACTATTCTGTTTCTGTATAGACAAAATAAATAGTAAGACAAAACGATATCATGATTACCGTAATACTCTTCCGAAATTTGTATGGAAAAAACATCGTTAAAAAGAAAAAAAAACTGGTTATTAACTACTAGCTGTTGCCCGCGAGTTTATCTACGATCCAGGATGAAAAGAAGCCTATATTCTTCTCCATGGTCTGGGTAGACCATGGAGAAGAATATGGGCTAATAATAGAAAGAATTTGAATGAAATTAGGCACATGGGTATGTGCCAAATTTCATCCAAATTCATTCAGCCGTTTTAGCGTGAAAGTGTAACAAACAAACATACATTTTTCTTTCTTTTTATAATAGTACTAGCTGCGCCCCGTGGTTTAACCCGTGTAAATGTCGATCCCGTGGGAATATCGGGATAAAAAGTAGCCTATATGTTAATCCAGGGTGTCAGCTACCTTCATACAAAATTTTATCAGAATTGGTCTAGCCGTTTGAGCGTGAAGAAGTAACAAACATATAAACACACACACACAGACACACACACACACACATGCACACACACTTACACACTCAAAAACTTTCGCATTTATAATATTAGTGTGATAGTTTAGATTATCTATCAGTCCCGGTTTCCTCATGATGTTTTCCTTTACAGATGTCTGTAAAGAAAGTCCATCTGTCTAGACAAATGATGATGATGATGATGATGTGAAAAGGCTAGCCTTTTCCCAACTATGTTGGAGTCAGCTTCCAGTCTAACCGGATGCAGCTGAATACCAGTATTTTACATTGAGCAAGTACTTACCTACATATGAATTGAAAATGTCACAATGGAATTTGCCTGGATTTGAACCCAATACCTTGTGCATGAGAGGATCATCAAAATTAAAGTCTCGTTGTGGATAAAAATTTCAAAATAGGAACTGTGTGAAAAAAAAAACTTTGAAGACAAAGCTATTGCGAATCAACGGCTCGACTGACGCAGTGGCTTTTAAATACACTAGTGCTTTAGGGCATTACATTGCCCAATGACCTTGAGCATGCTGCCCCGTACTAACTTACGACGAAACGACGAGAGAGAGAGGGACGAGTGCGGGAGTGACATAGTGCTTTTCGCGAAATTTCGGATTTTTATAAAATATTAAAATATGTAATAAGAGAAAAAAATCAATACACATTGTTAAATACGTCATTACGTATTTTTTGGTATAAAATTCATACAGAGTTATTGAGCCGTTATATTTAGAGAAATTTTCAATTTAGGTTGAAAAAGAACCTATTTGTTACGATTTTTTGATAAAATTTGAGTAAGTTTATTAAAATTTTAAACAATACAATGTATTTGTGATGACCTTTAGTTTAACATATATTTTTTATATTGAAAACGCACAAAAGGATTCATTTACTAACTTCTTTAAACACATGGTATTTTCAGGATTTGAGCGAGGTAATCCCCTTAATACTTACTACAAGTTTTCGTGTGCATCAAGTTTAAATGGACGGCCACATCGGTACGGCTTACAGCAGTATAAAAATTCACACCAAGTGCATAAGGCTGTGGTAAAACTGAAGGCGGTAAGCGATTCGGCTTATAATGGTTATTTGTCGTTGATTAAGAAGTACTGAGTGCAGTTGAGTCGTCATCTTTAGTATATAAGAAAGGGAGCTGCTAATTCTCTGTTTGAACAAGAAATCGTCATCGTCAGTTTAATACAGCATGAAGTTTAATAACTATCAATTAATGAACTCAGCCTATCATAGTCCACTACTAGACATTAGCCTCTACCAAGATGTGCCACAATACTCGGTCCTCACAATAGGCGTCACTTCAAATATAAGATATTTCCATACTTCCACTCAAGGATTTAAATCGTTAGATTTACCTTCGCCGTACTAGTTCGCGCAAAAATTGTATAATAATAATAATAATAATAAAACTTTATTTTCTCACCACAATATACATGTTATTTTACATCGGTCAGATTCGACAATGACATATAATTCGGTTGAGTATATATTGCGGGAGACTGGTGCCTAAGTTAGGCTCGTGGCCTGTGTTTCAGGACACCAGGATCCCACCCCTTTTACATTTACATTTTACAAATTATGTACTATGCGCGCTGACAGAATGTAGTAAGGTATGACATTTTATAGTTTTTATTTTAATTAATATCTAGATTAAGTATGCGAGACAAGTGTTGTATGTTAATGTGTAGTATGTGTGATTGAGTGGTGTCTGGGTGTGTGTGTGGGTGTGTAAGTGTGTGGGTGTGTTAAGAGTGTATGATTCTGTGTTTAGGTCTTTATAAGGATAATATTTTCAGTATCATTATAATTTAATTTTAGTAGCCAGTCAGTTAGCCTCTTTTTGCATTTATGTTTTGTGAGACTATAGATATGTAACACCTTATTAGTTTTGTTATATAAGTAGCCACCTAGATAGCAGAAGAAACGCTTTGCAAAAATAGTTTTATGACGTAGATGATGGCGCTCCACTGGGTCATATCGTCTTTTCCCCCTGGACAGCGTTGGATTGTAAACTAATAGTGTATGTTGTTTCAACAGAATGTGCAATATAAATAGTTGGCGCACTGTCAGGACTTCATTTTCTTTGTATAGCTGTTCAGTGGGGTAGCGGTACGGGCGAAAAGACGACACTTTTAATATAGCTCTTTGGGTTCTTTCGATTTCTATTAGGGTAGTTTTTGTGGCTCCACCCCAAGAGGTGATGCAATAGCATATTATAGACTGAGCGAGGGTGTAGTACACTAATTTCATAATACTCCTATCAACTACATGTCTCAGCGTTTTGAACACATATATTAGTTTCCGTAGTCTGCTACTAAGGGTGGTAATGTGGTCTTGAAACCTTAGGTTTTTATCGATTGTTATTCCCAGGTATTTTACATTCTCAGCCTTGGTGAGTGGTTCGCAGTTACAACTATCAGTGTGTGGGCTTGTGCAAGAGTGAGCTACAATAGTATTATGTAATGTTTGGGAGGAATCATTATTTTTTATGGAGAATGCTATGTAATTGGTTTTTGTTGTATTAAGGGTCAACAGATTGTCGCGTAACCAGTTGGATACCGTATTAAAGCCCATTTATGCACACTCATAGACATCTTCCCACGAGTTCGCACTGAACAAGAGAGCAGTATCATCAGCAAAGCTAATGATTTTGCCATTTGGGATAGTGAGTGTACCCAGATCATTGATATAAATGAGGAATAGTGAAGGTCCGAGCACACTACCCTGGGGCGTGCCGTAGTTAATTGTTTGTTCCTCACTGATGAATTCATCTATCTTTACTCTCTGGGTACGCTCACTCAGGTAGTCTTTAAAGAGGTCCAGTGGGATCCCTCTGATTCCCAAACTTTCCATCTTACGTACAAGAATTGGGACAGAAACCGTGTCGAAGGCCTTAGCAAGATCCAGAAATATGGCCATAACTTTATCCCCACTATCCATGTTTGTGACCACATAGTCTGTCAACTCATGGACCGCATCAGAGGTGGATTTGCCTGAGCGAAACCCAAATTGCGTTGGTGCGATTAGGTTGTTTTTTTCCAAATAGTTCACAAGTCTGCTGTTCATTACCCGTTCCAGTATTTTGGAAAAAGCAGTTAGCACAGATATGGGTCTGTAGTTATCAACACGGCTCCTGTCCCCACTCTTGTAGATCGGATGAATTATGGCTTTTTTGAATACGTTAGGAAATTTACCTGTGGAAAGAGCAAGGTTACATATGTACGTTAACGGAGGCACAATCACGGCCGTGTGTTTTTTCAAGAGGTCGCCGGGTATCCCATCCCATCCCGCGGCACAGTTATTGCGGAGTGACATTAATATTCCGGCTACCTCTCTCTCATCTGTTGGGAGCATTACCATGGATTGCGTTCCGTTAGTTTGGTATCCCTTTGTAGCTCTTGTTTGTGTACCCTTTATGTTTTTTGCTAGTTTTTCACCTATTTTGGCAAAAAAGTCATTGACATGGTTTACAGAGTGTTGTGGTGTACTTGATGAGGCTAATAATTGTGATGATGTGTTGGTTTTCCTTTTTGACCTGTTTGAGATATTATTTATAGCCGACCATAACTGTTTAGTGTTTTTTCCAGCTTTTTTGATCTCATTTTTTTCAAATTCTATTTTTAATTTCCTTAATAATTTATTACAATAATTTCTGTACCTAGTAAAAGTAAATTAATGAACTCAGCCTATCATAGTCCACTACTAGACATTAGCCTCTACCAAGATGTGCCACAATACTCGGTCCTCACAATAGGCGTCACTTCAAATATAAGATATTTCCATACTTCCACTCAAGGATTTAAATCGTTAGATTTACCTTCGCCGTACTAGTTCGCGCAAAAATTGTATACTGAGAAGAGGTTCACATAATAATAATTAGTGTGGAACCTAAGATAGAAACACGCTTGTACGATACGACTACATACAGAAAGCGAAGCTCATAGAAATCTCTATTCCTAGACAAGTAGACAGTACATTTCGCCGAAAACTTTGTTGATAGAAAACATTATTTTCAGATACCTTGGTTCACAGAAACCAATTAGATAATTATTTTTAAGTAAGTTGTACTCCCATTCGCTCGCTCTTGCATCCTACGTCGACGGAGCCCCGCTGGGCGGGGCTCCTATTTCTGTGTATTAGGTTTAAAGTAACGTAACCAAACCTAATCTCGGGGTGCCCTTCGCTCGCTCTTGCATCCTACGTTGCGCTTTTTGTGAACCAAGGTACCTGGAAACAGTGGTTTCTAAAAACAAAGTTTACGGCAAGAAGTGCTGTCTATGAACAGAGATCAGAGATCTCTGTTCATAGATAGCACTTCTTGCCGCACTTCAACAGTGCTTCCTATGGACCGAGATATCTACAAACAATGTATTCTATCAACAAAGTTTTCGGCGAAACGTGCTGTCTAGGAATCGAGATTTCTATGAACTTTGCTTTCTGTATGTAGTCGCATCGTACAAGCGTGTTTCTATCTTAGGTTCCACACTCATAATAATGACTTTTCCGTGACAATCGACATTAAGATCTATCAATCCGTCTTTTGCCGTGGAAGGGCGAATCTTACGATTTAAATCTTTGTTCTCCACCAACTTTGTTTGGTCACAAGCGGTTGCCCCGCTATCACTCAGACCGAGCTCTTCCCCGTCCGTGCTATTGTCAAAGCAAACACTGAAACATTGATTGTGAATGTGCAGTGCTCTGCCGCATCATGTTATGCTCTGCTTTCATTCTTGCACGCTCTAATATGACGTCATGTAGTATGTATGCAGGTCTGGTTTTATTTAGGGCAGTGGTGTTTGAGGGGCTTAGGTATTGTAAAGATTGGCTGCTAAATTCGACCTCATGTAATGCAGGCTGGCAATAAAATAACTTTGGTTGCATTCGAACACTCAACCGAATTTAGAATGAGCTTTCAAATTTTTGAATTAGGCTTTTGTTTAAATAAGAAAAATTAAAATATCACGTTGCCTGATTTCTGCAGACTTACTACTTTACGATATTTATGCGAAAGCCTTCTTCACTTTAGCGGTAAGTTTTCTTTATTTACGTGATTTTCACAGCACCAAAGTATTGTTGGTTTATTCAAAATTTCAAATAAAAGCGTAGGTATTCTTGACTAAAACAGACTTCTGCAAAAATACGTGAATACGCATGCTCTAAGTGCTATATGCAACGATACAAGTTAAAAGCAACGAAGTCCCTATTTTTACTGCGTTGATTAATTAATGGCGGGATCGAATCCATGAAAAATATTAAATAAACTAGTTGGTATTGCGCAAACTAGCGCTGCTAGATCCAAAAAAAGAACTATCCAAGTCAGATTCGTTTAAAATAAATCCCCAAACCCATTTGTTAAACTAATATTTTTACCAAAACAAAATCTAGTAACTGAAAATAACCGTGTATTTTACAAAGTAGTACCTAATATAAAAGAGACTGGAGCCAACATCTAGGTATTAATATGAGTTCATTGTAAACACAGATACCTCTGGCTCGGGGTGAGAGCGACTACATTTGCATTTTTACCGTAACAGTAAGATTTTAGGGTTCTGTGAGAGAACATAATCAAGTTAAGAATTCATAACCAAGTATACTGTGTATAAAATAAAATAGATACCTACAAAGAAAAAAAAAACACTTTTATTATTTCGTGTAAGTAAAAAATGTCGGGCCACAAATGGAGCTCGTTCAAAATTTAGATTAATAAAAATAAACGAATTCGAGCATAAAAACAAATATCCTAACAAAACATTCCAGACAGGGTGCGTGGGTGCTGTCATTTGTTCATTAATTCCTTCGTTCTTTCGTTCATTCATTGACAGTTTTTCTAAATTCACTGCGTGGATGTTGTAAAAAGAAATTCTAGGAACCTTTTATGTCAGCTTTTTTGTTAATACGAACAACATGTCCATTCAATTTTACTTTTGGTTCGAACCTTACAAAGGCAATTTTAGTATACCTGCTTAGATATACATGTTTTGAACACAGGTTTGTCTTAAAACGGGTGTGAAAAACTATTAATACATTGATGTGTAGTTTTTCAAAGGCTTATTACAAAATTTGAGATTAACTTATTGACTAAGTATTATCATTTTACGTTGTCTGTTTTTTAATGTACAGACGCCAGCACATCAAGTTACTATAATCTGTCAAATTTCTTTAATAAATTTTCAACTTTATCGCTAAAGCATAAGGTTTAAAGTTGATTGGGAAAATTTAACAGTTTCGGGTAGCTTGATGTGCTGGCGTCTGTACATATTTGTTTTATATTTCCAACTGGCAGCGCCCCGCGGTTTCACCCGCATAAGTGTCAATCCCTTGGGAATATTTGGATAAAAACTATCCTTGTTCTTTCCCGGGACTCAAACTGTCTTTATACCAAAATTCATCTAAATCGGTTCAGCGGTTTAAGCGTGAAAGAGGTAACAGACAGACAGATACACATTCGCATTTATAATATTAGTATAATAATATTAGGATTAACGATTATTACCAATTATTATATTATTACGGAACCCATTTCATATATTATTTGGGAGGCAGTACTGGTCTTTATGCACATAAAGTCTGCATGAAATTTCCGCTAGATACTACTATTGTTGGACTGCAAGCGGAAAAGGGACAAAAATGTACTTATATCGCACAAATACTAAACATTTTTAAACGTTTTCATCTGCCCCGGAGGTGTAAAAATACAAGACTCGGATTTGGGAACGTGTCATGTTGTAAATATGTAGTAGGATAACTATCAGTGCAAATAAGACTCTCCAAGATTTTACGGACTGATAAGACTCTAGTGTTTTATTTTTGTAGGATTACATTTTATTACAACAAGAGTTGAATGAAGTTGTAAAAAATAATAATATGGGTGGGTTAATATTGGCTAGAAAATAATTCAATTACGTTCACCTATTTCCGTATAAAAATATAGTTTATTAAGAAGAATCCTCTTTTGTGAAGTCGTTTAAATCATTCACTCTTCTGTATATTTTTCATTCTTGTTAACATAAAAAACTAAAGAAATTACAAAAAGGGGTCTACACACACAATGTGGTGGTGTGGTGGTGGTGTGGTGGTGTTGTGTGTGGTGTGTTGTGGTGTGGTGGTGTGGTGGTGTGTGGTGTGGTGGTGGTCTTGGGGTTGTGTATTATGTTGTTGTGTTTTTTTTTATTTTTTTTATTTTTTATTTTATTATAAAGTTTTTATGACGTAAGCAAGTGGGTTTTAATAGGCTATAAAACAATGAAATACCATTAATTTATTTGCCATACACAAAATTAAATTGTACCAAAAACATCCCTCGTTTTTAAGTCGGTTAAGGGCTGATTTTTCCAACGCCAGATAACTTTATCGAAGGAATAATTTTGAATTTTTGACAGTTCTTCCATACAAAAACTGTCAGACGTCAAATTTATTCCAGAAATAAAAATTATCGATCGATTGAAAAATCAGCCCTAAATCATTTACTCCTCTCTATATTTTTCTTTCTTCTTTTATACCTAGAATAAGTCTTAGCCTAAGAATAAATTTATTTTGATTTTTTGACAGTTTTACCTTAATAGAACTGTCAGACGACAGTTTTATTCCACGTTTATAAGATAATCTGTCTTTGGTAAAATCAGCCCTCAAACATCTAAATAAAACAGAAGAACATTCAAAATATCTCCGTTATTCGATCGTCTAGCTACCTCGAGAAACGTTATTAAATCTCCGACTCGCATAATAGGTATTCGAAGAAATATTCAAGACAGACTTTTAATATTTGGACAATTACAATTATGTCTCGAATTGGAATAATAATTTTCAAGATACTGTTGTAGATTTCGTTCCAGACAAAATCATCACTCTCCCGCCCTTATACCAATTTATTTGGGGTCAGCAGAACATGTCTTTTTCTTCCATATTTCTCAATTAGTCTTCATTAGGCAAACAAAGGTTTGCCATAAACCTAGATCAGGCAGGTCTACATTAGAGTTAGAATTTAATTTTTCCTCGATTGTAATTAATGTAAATCTTATTTTTTTTTACTTTACTTTTTTGAATAAAAAAAAAATATTATTTTTTTATTATTATCTCGGTAGTCCCCCCTTTTCTAACCATATCATCATTCACACAGTCCATCCGTCGTTTCTCTGGTCTTCCCCTACTCTTATAACCATCGACTTTCATACCTAAAACTCTCCTCACGACATTTTACTCATTCCTTCGTATCACATGCCATGACAACCGCTTTCTGCACAACTTTTCAGTTACCGGTGCCACTTTCAGACTTCCTCCTATGTTCTCATTTCTTATTCTACCCATTCGTGTAACACCACATATCCCTCTTAGCATTCTCATCTCAGCTGCATGCAATTTGTCTTTTATTCATCCAGATAAAATATTGTATTTAATTTGTTTGGCGCAAATAATTTGTTGAGAAAAACTAGACGGAAATTACAGATGGATTCCAGTCTTCAATTGTGATTATATTTATTTGATCCCTGTTTTTAGAATTTGTATAATACGATATTAAATTTCTGGTTTGTCTTTTATTACTATTGTAAAAAGAACAAAATGGTTTTCTTCTGTCGTGTCGGTACGAGCAGAATTAAATGTAATTCTACAAAATGCTATATATAAATTATCTAGATATTATAATGTTATCCTTTTATGATTCTGCCAAAGTGGCCTTTTTAGGCCCCCAGATGTTTAAACGTAAACGCGGCAAAACTAGTATGTAAGGATCTTAGCAGGTGGCCTTCTGTATATCCCCATGAGAAGAAGACGTGAGTTTATGTATGTATGTAATTAATATATTATGATGATATTAATATTATAATATCATATTAATATATATATATATAATAATATGGATATTAATATTTATATATTTATTGATAAATATATTTATTATATTAATACTTGATGCTATGAATCAAAATTCTATCTTTTTGAGAGAAATAAAATTACTATTATTATTTTTAATATAATATGAGATTGGTAAAAATGTCGCCAGTTAGCAAGAACAGATGTAAGTACCTACATTTCTTTCGTCGTATGATGATACGATGACAAAAATGTATGTACTTACGCCTCATTAGACTATTAATGCACCCCATTCTAAGCACCGTATTTACGTATTTTCCAAAATAAACTCCCCTATTTTCAAGTGATAATCGACAAACACATTACCTCACAATTTACCGACCAGACAATGAACCTCCTTGAATGGGCAAACCTTCGGCCAAATATTTGAACAGGCTTTCAGTCCAATCCTGCATTATACGGAATGTAATTATACCGGGAGGAGTGTCGGCTTGTCCCGGAATCACAATCAGATTGAATGAATGAGTGAGTGAATGAATGAAGATACTTGGGGAGTTTTGATAGATATCTCAATTAGATTTTAACGACTCTTGAGATTTTTTAACGGTTTTTATTTGAAATCTTTTCTGGTTTCTGGCGTGTATAATTGTTTTTATTACTGTTTAAATGGTTTGCTGTTTAAAATTTAATCATATTTAAGCTATTACATAGATATGTTTTTAAATCTTAATATGACTAAAATCTGGTACTTAACATAAACACAAACAGTTTATATCCAGTTTTTTACCCCAGGAATACAGAAAATACGTAATATAATTTCTAAGGTATCAATTTAATAATATATAGGTACATACTTTTTTGACTATTATTTATTTCCATGAATATATTATATTTATTGCGAATAAAGTTCTAGAGAAGAATCTTTATTTAGTCATCAGAAATACTGTGTGAAAAGTACAGACGCCATCACATCAAGCTATCCGAAACTGTCAAATTTTCCCAATCAACGTTGAACCTAATGCTTTAGTGATAAAGTTGAAAATCTATAAAAAAAAATTGACAGATTGTAGTAGCCATTGCGAAAATACGTGTGAAAAAAAAACAAGCAGTCAAAGGTCCCGAAAATTAGTTAATTTAAAAATCTCGTAAAGCAATATTCATTAAAAAATCCAGTGACAACAGTTTTGCTAAAAATCACAATTAAAAGTAATATTGGTCGATGCAATTAAATTGAACAAAGCGACACCCATCTATTGAAACAATCCTAAACCGAATCAGCAATAAAAACAACAGATTGTATTTGCAACAACAACAGGTTCATTACGTAAAGCAATTAACTTGTTGACGTGACGTCACTGTTTATTGACGTCACGTCATTGTTTACTGATGGCCATTAGGCTGTCTCTCTACCAGATATATCTAATCTGCGTAGCGAAAGGTGTGTATAATATCATTCAATAGGATTGTTTGATTTTTATAGCACAGCTTAGCTGTGATGGAAAAGGGTTCAACGAGGCTCTGTAAGTGTTTGACGTAGTCGATGAAGCGACTCACGGCAATACAGGTCGCGGTTAAGCTAGCCACCTAGATGTCACCTCCATGTGAAACAAATGCATGCTAATAGATACTCACGCACATGCCGAAGGATACCTCATTTACGATACATCACGGGCTGCTTGGGGGTTAACGTCGAGGCCTGACCGTGTAATCAATCTGCGTAATCTTTTCCCAGCTATGTTGGGGTCGACTGCCAGTCCAGTCCAGCTGAATACCAGTATTTTACATGGAGCGACTGCCTATCTGACCTCCACAGGTACTGGTTGTGAGACTTTCGGGCTTCTGACTACACGTGACGACTGTCAAAGATCCAAGACCGACAGCTGGGACCAATGGCTTAACGTGCTTTCCGAGGCGCGGAGGGGTCTCGGTATGTAAAAAAGGTCACCCATCCACGGATCGCGGATCGCGGAGCGTAACCTGGTCAATACGACTGTTGTAACTTGGCCAGGAGTCCCTCGAAAAATTACTTAATAAAACACTAATTACTTAAATTACTTTTTTTTTTTTAATTTGAAGTAACGTTTATAAATAAACCCACTATATATAGTTTCGTAGCTTAACCTTACCGCTTACTTCCTCACACATACTTGTTGGAAAAGCAGCCTTACCGTTGGAGTCTATTAAGTAATTGATTTCAAATGGCATGAATGTAGGTATGTACAGACGCCAGCACATCAAGTAACTACAATCTGTCAAATTTCTTTAATAGATTTCCAACTTTATCGCCAAAGCATAAGGTTCAAAGTTGATTGAGCAAATTTGACAGGTTCGGGTAGCTTGATGTGAGGTCTGTACTTACACGTAGTGGTCAGAGATCCCGAACATTGATGGCAATTAAATGGAAATTGTCCGTGTTGATTACGTGAGCAAGAGATAATTGGTTCTAGATTGGTTGGATTAATTAACGTTTTAAATAGTTTAACGATAAGATTATCAGGACAAGATTTTAAGAAAGATTACAAAAAATAAACTTTTATCTAATTTAAAAGCATTCGCAAAAAGTTTAGGTCATGTGTCAGTGTATTTGATGCAAACTAATTACTTAAGGGGACTACATGACCTAAAGCGCGGTCACTGTCGGACTGCATAAAATAGAAAGAGAAGCACGATGACACAACGCTGGTAATTTCTTGCAAAATATGAAGCAATTATCTATTTACAAGAAATCTATTGTTTGGACTAAAAAATTAAAACACTAGTGCTTTAGTATGTTGCTTGTAAAATAATCTGACAATAAATCAGAATGGTTTTTATTGTGAAAATAATCTTCATGATTTTTTCTATCGTATTAAATTAATTGTATGTATGTTTTCAATTAGTTAGTCGATAATGAGAATTTTATGTTCGTTCGTTTTCATTTTTGGGTTTCTCGTACAGACGCCTGCTCTAATTCTTAAATTAATTCTTTATCCGACTTTTAGGACACACACTTAAAGCTTAAAGAAGCTGTCTGCTCTCTGACAGACTATACAGAAAAGCATTCACTTGCCTAAAACTTCGCCATAATCTGAAAAAAAGTAGCAAGCAACGAATGAAAGCAAACGATGCCATAATAGCATCGTCTGCCAGAACTTTGTGGGGCTTAAGTTCTGAAGTGTGCAATCAACGCGCGAACTTCGTCTTTGTGGGACGGACATAATTTGTCTCATCTTTTTGAGCGATGGTTTATGGATAGTGTCCTCAGTACTATATAATTGTAGATATAGAAGGTTTAAATAATATTAGGCAAAGAGCTGATTTCCCCAAAGTAAGACATCTTTTATGCGTGAAATACAATTGATATTCGACATTTTTTCAATGGAAAAAATGCTTTTTTTTCGCAGTATTTTTACCAGTTTTCTTTATTAGTACTTCTACTATGGTGCGGCCGGCGTGAGAATGCGTTCTGGACACCTGTGCGTTTCATACAAAACAATACATGTTTTGCGAATTTGATCTTTATTAGCTACTAGAATTGTCGCACTGACAGGTGTCAGGGACGTATTCTCTAAACTGTAGGTAAGAAAGGTTGGTCGCATTCGCCCTAAGTAAAATTAGGCTTCAGAGATAAAATATTTTCATGATAAATATATACTTATAAACCTTGGACCTTGGTGACTTTTTTATTTTTGGGATCATTCGCGCTTTCCCTAGGTACTGTGACCAGCATCCTAATTACGTAACACTCTATTAATCACAATCTGAATCATTTTGAAAGATATTGCAAAATCACACTTTTACACGTTAATCACATATTTTTTTAAACTAGATGAGGTCGGCGATTGCTATCTGACTACTCTGAGAAGAAAGGCCAAAACAAACTCAGAGGTCACAGTCTCTTTTGAAGTCCAGACATAATCTTGGTCCGGTTATATGAAGACCATGTAGATCGATGTCTGAGATGGTCTTTTGAAGAAAGAACCACAGATTGAGAAGACCTGTCCAGTCAGTGCACGCATTTGTCAGAAATCGTGCAGCTCAACTCAAGACTTAAGGAGCTCAACGATTCGACGAACAATACCAAAGAAACGACATTTGGGTAGGCCACATAAATTACTCAAACTGCCAGAACCTGAAAAAAAAAAACTAACAGAACAAAGAGAATAATAAAAAAATGTAGTTGAACTATCAAATGTTTTTGTTTTCAAAGTTATGTATTTTTGTGGCAGCAAGGTAAAAACAAAATTATGAAACTTTCTTTGATTTGTTTATCAACTAGCAGTAACTGTGATTTAAAAAAAGCGTTATGAAAGGTCACATTGTTCGGTAAACGTAAAGGATAATAACTGTAGAATTAAAAGATATAAGTCAGATAGATATTATGATTTCAAAAAGGTTTATGAAAGGTTACGATCCTCGGCAAACAAAGTTGGTAGGTATAAAGGATAATAATCAACATAAGGTCAAACTTAACCCAAGTTAGACGCTAACATCTGTGGAGTATCTCAGCATCAGTTGGAGTCAGTGTACTATCTCACAAGTTGGTGTTGTGTCGAGATAGTTTGTGCTCTGTGGTGCGCTCGCGTTAGAAGATTGTTGTGAGATTAATTGAGAATGTTTCGATAGTAAGTAAATTTGCGATGTTTACAACATTTATGGAATAAATAAACTGGGAAATAGAGCTCTGCTAGTATATTATTTTGATATACTAGCAGAGCTCTTTTCTCCAGTTTATTTATTCTATAAATGTTTTACTAGATATCTAGTAAAGTGGTGGCCTTATCAGAGACAAGTTTAAACAATAAACAAGCGAGCATTCTACCTTGAATTGCACTTAAACATTCATCTGGTCTCGTCAACTGCACGGAGTAAAGGTTCCCCCGCACTAGTGTTGCGGCTAAGAACTGCAGAGATCTAGACGATTCATTGAAAAATCTTCATAAATCGTTCATACGTTTCTACTACTTACCTACTTTTCTAAACACTCTTCAGACAACCTCCAAAGAGGTAAATACATCTTTGAGCAAATAAAATACCATAAGCAGTACCTTTGTACTCAAAATATAATTACGTCATATCCCTATGTATTTTACTGTGTGTACAGACGCCAGCACATCAAGCTACTACAATCTGTCAAATTTTTTTAATAGATTTTTTTTTTTTTTTTTTTTTTTTTAGATTTTTTTTTTTTTTTTTTTTTTTTAGGGAAATGGTGAGGAAAATGGTAATGGTGAAAATCTGAAAGGCTCAAAGTAACTCTGTCTGTCTGTCTGTATGTTACCTTTTAACGCCTAAACCACTGAACGGATTTCGACAAAATTTGACAGAGACATAGATTGCATTCCGGGGAAAGTCATAGGATAGTTTTTATTCCGATATTCCAACGTGATCGACACTTATATGGGTGATGATGAAACGGGGCGTTGCTAGTCTGATATAATACGTTTATTAACAAGGGGGTATGTCTAAGTCTTTGTTCGTAAGTACTTACATATTCCTGCACACGATCCTTATACAGCCCTAATAAGTCGGCACCCTAACTCCTCAGTATGCATCGCACTCCTGATAATAACTAGTTCCAAACAAAGTTAGTGCTGTAATAACATCGGATATTTTTTTTTTTTTGACTATGGCATCTCGTAGTTGACCTTGAGAGGTCGTGACTACTTAACCGGACAATCCTGCGGTTGCCTTGAGGGAACTCAAAGCCTCCAGCCAAGGGCTTAAAACTAACTAAGTAAACTAAGCGACTACACGCTAAGGGCACCCCCTGTGGGGTACGAGCCTCGGCTTAGGGCGTCGCTGGGGGGAGGGCAGCAAGTTGGGACAGGCTGGATCGAATTTTGATTATTTAACGAACGATGGGGCCGGCATTTCCTAATTGACTACTCTGAGAAGAAATGCCGAAACAAACTCAGAGGTCAGAGTCGGGAATTTAAATCTACAGGCTCAGCTGCGGCGCGGGCTGGCACTACATCGAGCAAGGGTCGGTGGGGGGCATTTACTGGGGGCGTCGCGAGGGACCTCGTCGGCGAGGCCGGTATGTCGATTTTTCGTATTTGTTTTTCCTGACTGTGCTGGTTAACATCGGATACGCTTCACAGGTATATTTATACTATTTTTTACATCTGTACCTACTGTTTGAGCAGTAGGTACCAAATTGATATGCAGTTCTGAGCTATTCTAGGATTATACTACGCGGAGGGTAGTTATGATTTCATGACGTCACGTTGTGATAAGGCTGGTTTATTGGTCGTGTCGCAGCAGGCTTACTTTATTTAGGTATAGTACAAATTCGCAGTGGGAATAGAATTGGAAATTGTGTGTTGCCTTATTTTTCTTGGCGGCCATTATTGAAATGAAAGGTTACTTATATTTAAATATCTTGTTTGTTAGTTAATGTATGGCTGATTTTTCGAACGCCAGATAATTTTATCCGAGGAATAATTTAGAATTTTTGACAGTCAAAATTCAAAATCTGTCAGACGTCAATTTTATTCTACGATTAAAAATTATCTTTCGAATGAAAAATTTGCCCTTAGTATAAGAAGTTTATCTAATGCATATATTTTTATCGCATTAAATGAGTACTATAGTAAAAAAAATACAGCAGTAGAAATTGTGAATGAAAAGCCATGACCGAAATTGCCAGCAGTGTTGCCTTTTTTTCTTGGCGGAAATTATTAAAACCAGCCGGTAGCCATCCAGCCGTTTCAGAGATTAGCTGAAACAAACGAACAGACAGACAAAAAAAAATTTGTTATAAGTATCGTAAATACATATACTTTCATATACTTTAGCAAAAAGCTGTTATTTTGATATTACAAACAGACACTTAAATTTTATTTATTTGTATATATATATATGCTGTATTTATGTATATTATATTGTAATATCAAAATAACAGTTATTGTATATAGATATCAAATCAAATATAGATATAAAAAATATGGATATCAGAAAATATAGATAAAAATCATGAATAATTTTCTTACCCCTTTTGTGACATAAAAAACCTTTCCTCCTATCCAAAATCTTACCAAACACACTTACGTCACCGTTCCAATCCAATTTATTTCTCAAACTTGAACCGTCTAAGTAAAACATGAGGTGAACTTGGACGCGGTGCCAGCTGGTCAAACTTCGAGCGTCAACTTTACGAAGTGGTTTCCTCTGAATGTGTGGACACCTGAGAAAATACGGACTGTGATTATACTTTTCTTGAACTGTGTTTTTTCTTTGGTTTAGGGTTTTGTCTTGATTGGGGACAGATAAATCGTGTAGGTTAATCTCAGAAAATATCGTGGGGAAACATGGACTAAAATCGCATAACCTTCCTTTTGGGTTTTGCCGCGGTCGGGTAATAAAACCTGGTAGTAGTAACCCTTTGGCGTAGAACGTATGTAGTACTAGCTGCGCCCCGCGGTTTTACCCGCGTAAATGTCGATACCGTCAGAATATCGGGATAAAAGGTAACTTATATATTAATCCATGGTGTCAGCTACCTCCACACAAAATTTTATCAAAATTGGTCCAGCCGTTTGAGCGTGAAGAAGTAACAAACATATAAACACACACACACTCAAAAACTCTCGCCTTTATAATTTTAGTGTGATTGGGCATGGCAGTGCTACATTCGTAGCAAGCGTAGCAATGTTCACAGCAAGCGTAGCAATGTTCGTAGCAACCGTAGCAATGTTCGTAGCAAGCGTAGCGATGTTCTTACCAAAAATAAATTGGGTCGAGCTTCTTGGCGAGAGTTTAGTTTAGTCGTGCCAAATTCTGTTCTAATTCTTATAATTTATCCTTGAACTACTTTTATTTTACGTACAAAAGATATGAAAATAATAATTTCAAATTTCTAGTTTGTAAGTGCAAGAAGCTTATCTAATGTACACATTTTTATCACATATAATGAGAAATAATAATAAAAAAAAACTGGCACTCCGGTAGTGCCGACAGAAGTGAAAACTTGAACAATTACGAGTGTATTTTGTGAATCGTCTTATAAACAAAACACGCGTGTTAAGGTGTGTTCCTTATTTTATAGGGTTTTTTGCAAATCAGGTATGATGACCAAAGTGACTGGTTTATTCTTCTCGTGAAAGGAATTTATTCAGATTTACAAATAAGCACACAGGATAGACTTCAGTTCGTGGTGTTGGTCGCGGCAGTGGTAAGAGAAGCAAGCCGCTCGCATGGAGCTCGTCGTCAGTTCAGCGTCCGTATCCGTGGTTCAGCGCCATCTCGTCGTTGTTGGATGAACTACGTAGTTAGTACGCGAGGCCCTCGTAGTTCTTCCCGATGTGCATAGATGGCGCTGTCCTCAACAACGCGCGTCTTACGTTTCACGTCTTACGTTTTACGTCTTACGAATTTTCGATCAGGGTCACGTGACCTGACGCGAGTTTAGAAGTTTTTACCCATTCCAAAAAAAGTACACAGCGCCGCTAAAGAAGTTTTCACTTCAAAAAATTCAGCAGTCGTAAATAATTATTATCTTCTTTTAAGTAGCGTCTCTACAAGTACTAACACAAACCTTTGTCCTTTAAAATTATAATCGTCTAAATACCTCAACCTGAAAACAAAATAAATTAACATTATGAAAATGAACATCTCATACAATTTAAATTGAGCCGAGTACACACTAAGTCAACGTGTTTGGCGCTCGAGTATTTCTTGGTGAACTTTATTTCGTTAGCTAAGACTTTAATCGACCTTAAATCATGGAGACCGGCTTTATTTAATTTAAACGTGTTGCTTTATGATGAGAGCTGTTTTTTGAGGTGGTGTGAGTTAGAGGAGGGAGCGGTAGCGATTTATAAATTATAATATACATGTCATGTCGTGGATGGATGGCGCTACAGTACAGCGGACAGCGCCATCTAACAATTTAATTGGTAAACTAATAATCATGTGATCGGAAACGCAAGCGAGCTCTACCGGCTGGACACCATTGTCGGTGGAGGGGATGCAGCAAAGACTGGTGGGGAGACAGATTTTTGCCGTTGCGACAGTCAACAGTCAACAGTCGAGCTCGGACAGTCTTAGCAAACGCTCAGTACCAACGCACGTGTTTGTTTCAGTTGGTAATTGCTAGTTTATTAAAGT
The DNA here is from genome assembly GCA_963855955.1 of Luperina nickerlii. Taxonomy (NCBI): domain Eukaryota; kingdom Metazoa; phylum Arthropoda; class Insecta; order Lepidoptera; family Noctuidae; genus Luperina; species Luperina nickerlii. The sequence goes on along the minus strand of OY979677.1, from coordinate 19,595,507 downwards.
TACTTTAAATTCAAATTATCTTTTCGTTTGAGTACCCACTGCAGTGTCCACACTTATCTAAACTATTTCGGATCGTGAAGTAGACCCGATGCTTCGAATCTCAGCCACCCAGTCGTGACATACATAATTATATTAATATCCTAATACCCTATATAATATTTATTCACTCTTATGGTAATCACTGTGTGTATATAAGCATATTATTGTGAAATAAATACTCTTTTTCTTGGGCAGTCGGACAAAAGAAAAAGAAAAAAAGAAAGAAAGAAGAAAAAAAAAAAGAAGAAAGAAAGAAAGACGAAAGGAAGGAAGAAAGATTAAAATGGATTTTTTTCTGGGAAAGTTTTGTAAAATGTTATTATTGAATTGAATACAGATTAAAATCGTAGAGCAATAAAAAAAATCTCTGTTGGATTAATCAGTTTTCAAGCTTACAATCAAGTTGATTGCCTTGCATCAGTGACCATGCAGAAGACCAATTCTCATAATTAAAAACGCTCAAAATCTAGTCACAATGTCATCTCAGCGACAACGAATGTTAAAAACTTGTGGGAAATTAGAGGTATTTTTGACAGATTGAGACTGAGATCAGGGTGCCTAAAAAGGCCACCTTGGCGAACGATAAAGTTATGAATCAGAATATGGTGAAGACAGTCCGTGTTTTTCTTTTTTTCGCTGCACTACGTAGGTATAATCAAAGAGATAGGGATTGGATTTCGATTGGACTGATGAGTATTTTAGCACATACAAAAAAAAATAACTGACAAATCCTTCATCAATGGGATTTGATTCGATTAACTTAACAGTTAACTGTCCATTACAATTCATAATGTTATCTTTTTATGATTCTGCCAAAGTGGCCTTTTTAGGCCCTCAGAATGTGAAAGTTTTTAAGCTTACGGGAATTGCCCCTCAGACCATGGAAAATTACTCACAACACAATAAGATAATTGCGTAACATACTATCAGTAGCAATGGGAATCATTTTGACAGTACGGCAACGTCCAATGCGTTATTTGCGTTAGTGAGCAGACACATTTCTCGAACATATGGAGCAATGGATTAGAAATATGCTTCAAAACGATTCAAATTGAGAGTAATAGTGTCTTACACAATTAGGGTTCATGTTACACAAAATCCTAGGTATATACCTCTGCCTTCGCTTACAACTGGCGCCACAAATTAGTTAATTAAATTATTTTATTTTTTATTCTGACATCAAGCTGCAATTACGAGACAGTTTGAAGCATTAAAAAAGCGGTCGTGACCACTTTTGTAATTGCCATGTTGGCGCGTTGTTATTCTAGTGTATCAGATTACATTAGTTAGACAATTCTTTGGATTTCTTTATTTCCTACGGGCTTTTTAGTATTTGCTACATCTAAAGTTTTCTCTAAAAGTTAGTTGACATTGTTCCACTTCAGCTGTACCTAATTCCACATTCATTATCATCTGCCTCGTTTTTCCCAACTGTGTTGGGGTCGGCTTCCAGTCTTACAAGAAGCAGCTGCATACCAGTATTTTACATGGGGCCAATGCCTATCTAACCTCCACAAGCACAACCTAGTTACTGGGTAATATGATACCTACCCCTTGGTAAGACTGGTTGTCAGATTTTCGGGCTTCTGACGACCCGTAATGACTGTCAAAGTTCTACGAATGACAGCCGGGACCAACGGCTTAATATGCTTTCCGAGGCACGGAGGCGTCTTGGTATGTAAAGATGGTCACCCATCCACGGACCAACCGCGGCAAGCGTAGCTTAACCTGATCGATCGAGCCGTGCGGCTGATAATACTTAGCCACAAGCCCCTCCTCACTCACGTACGAACGCCAGCACATCAAGTTACTACAATCTGTCTTTCTTTAATAGATTTTGAACTTTATCGCTAAAGCATAAGGTTCAAAGTTGAATGGAAAAATTTGACAGTTTCGGGTAGTTTGATGTGCTGGCGTCTGTACCTTAATTGTTTTTTGAATAATCTTGTTTTCATCGACCATGCCGCTTGGTAAGACTGGTAATTACCTACGTAAGTTATGATGTTAAAAGCGGCGTGTACTCTATGTATAGCATTCGGGCATTTCTTCAGAAAACCGCGTATTTTTTACTTTTACACGAAGAATTGGAGTAATTGGATTTTTACGACGCAAAAGAAAACGTTTTTTCGTAAACTCTCTTTTCACTGAGTTAATTAAAGGGTTTAATTTGAAACTAATGTACTTTAGTTATTTGTTTATAAATTAGGTCGCATGTTTTGTAGGTTTTTGTTGAAATAATACTCTCATAATCTTGGTTTAATTTAATATTTTTATCAATACAACAATGTGCTGTTATGTTAAGAAAAGTATCTTAAAAAATAAACAAAAGGACAACACCTTCCTATAACCATTTTTTCATATGTGTAGATATCCTTTCATAGATCAGTATCAGTTATAGTATTATTATCCCAAAAAACGACGCGCGCTTTACTTGTGGTAACCAAATGTACAAACACGCTGTGAATGTGTGCGAGAAGACGAGTAGCGTCAACACAAAACGCACATACATATTTCCGACTTCTCCATGGCCATTGTCTTGGATGGTACCAAGACTTCCCTGCACTTCTTCTCGGTGAACACAAGTAAAGCATGCGCCCCTTCGTGAGATAAAAATACTATAACATAATAAACGGTCCATACCGCATTCATCACATCACACTATCACACTAATATTATAAAGGCGAAAGTTTGTGAGTATGTGTGTGTGTTTATATGTTTGTTACTTCTTCACGCTCAAACTGCTGGACCAATTTTGGTAAAATTTTGTGTGGAGGTAGCTGATACCCTGGATTAAAATATAGGCTACTTTTTATCCCGATATTCCCACGGGATCAACATTTACGCGGGTGAAACCGCGTGGCGCAGCTAGTATCAAATAAGCGATTTAATTAGTGTTTACTGTTTATTTCTGCTTAATTTTAAATTATTTAACGATAGTAATTTATGTAGTCCTTAGACATTACAACAAAATAATTTATTTGTGCCTTCCACAGACTAATTGAATTCCTTCTTCTTTCCTTTCATCTCAATATCACAGTTCAAACCCATCCCACACAATACAAAAGTGTAAAGTTAAAAGTTATTCAAGTGTAAGGAAGTTTGTCACGTGGCGTCGTCGTCGCGTAGTCGTGGCACAGTCGTCGCGTAGTCGGCGAGAGCTAGCGAACGGCTTGAACTGACTTGCACAAGTTTTTGTGAACATACTTAGAGCTGATACTTGCTTGAGAACGTAACGGGATGAGAGAATAAATAGGAAATAATAATATTAGTACTACATATACATAGTACAGTGTCCTGACGTTTCTATGGCATTAGCTGTGTCCGCGGCTTTGTTCACTTGACTGTGTTCTCTTGGCACTTTAAGTTAATGGGAATATGTGAAGTCATAGTATACAGGGTTATTTTAAATTGGCTAGCTAAACTCCGCAGGCGCGATGTGTATCGATAAATAAATACGATAAAATACAAAGATATATGTTCTTTTTTGGGAGGTCAACGGCCGCTGTTAGTGTTGTCAAATGAGTTAAGAAAAACTATTTTCTTATGAATTATCGTGTATATCAATACCCACCACGTTTGTGAAGTTTACACAAAAACAGGTATTTTAAATGGATATTTCAAATGACTACAATAACTGCGGTCGATGACCCCCACAAAATAATCATCAACATAATAAATTTTTTTGTTGTGTATTGTCTGTAGAAGTGTGGAGTTTAGCTAGTCAATTTAAAATAACCCTGTATTGGTATGACTTATTGAGTTTTAGAGAGAGACTGTCACAAAAGATAAACAATTTGTGGCAGAGTACACTTTTCAAATCGTTGTACAGTACCCGGCGATAAATATTGCACATCGACCTTTGAAAAGAGACAATCGGCTAATTTCGGCTTCGTAGAGCGCTATCTCTGTCGCACGAAATACAAACAGTCCGGTATCTATTAGGAGCTGTTAAAACAATTATGATTTGCTTCTTTTGATAATTATAATTATCAAAAGAAGGAAATCATAATATTTTTATTCTTTGTATAAAATAGCTTTGTTAGCCGATTGTCGCCGGGTACTGTACATCGTTGTGGGGATAACATAGACTAATAAATCTCAAAAATAATTTATTAAAAAAAATAACAAAAAGTTTCACGAACAATATAATTCACAGCAAATAACAAAATGGGTTCTTAAATACTAAATAAGAAATTTAACACGCGATAATACAACGTCCGTCTGTCTCTGAAGTCGAAGCGAAAAAAGGCTTCCAACTGACGCGCACGTCCTTTTACGCGGCGCACGTCCCACCACGCTCGCTCTCCACTACTCGGCTGTGACGTCGGCAGGCTCCGCCCATAAGTAAGGATTTTTATCCTAATTCGGCCTCTCCTGACTGCGGTGCGTCCTCGCCCGCGGAGTCATGAGTGCGGAGAAGTGAGTGCTGCTGCAGATCTTCATTTCCGTGAGGTGGTGATGCAGGAACATGTACATCTACTTCAACCACTTCACGTTCGCCACCACATGATTGATTCGGAGCAGAATCTCCAACTTCCTCGTCTTCATCATCTGAAAGTTCACATTGTTTGCATTAACTTCATGGTAGTAAGGAAGCCGAAAGTAATAGAGCAATTCGATTACTTTCGAAACTTTTTTCTTTTTGACAGAGCCCTCAGGAATATCCAGAAAGAAATTGATGTAATCTCAGTTTATTCTTAAGATTACAAACAAAATTCGGCAGTGCCCTCAGGATGCCCTTGTTTCTAAAAGGAAGCAATTCATGCAATCCTTTTTATTTCGCAGAGCCCTCAGGGTGCGCGACAGTGACCGCGGTATGTCCTTAAAGCAGAGCCCTCAGGGTGCTCGATATTTACTACAAAGGAGTATCAGTCCTTTACTTTCGCAGAGCCCTCAGGGTGCGACACAACATGAGTAGAGCCCTCAGGGTACTCGATATACAAGTGCAGAGCCCTCAGGATGCAAAACGTACAACCAAACTAAAAGTATTTTAGAAGGGTACAGAATTATACTGACTCTCAAAAAATGCGGTGCACACATCGGGGGTCCATTCCCCGCGCCATAGCGTAATGTATTCTGCAGCGGCTTGCGTGGTTTTTCCATAGGAGCCAGAGATCAATTTGAGCTCATAGCGTCCATGTGGCAACACTTGCGTGACCACGTATGGGCCGCGCATGCCAGAGTCCAACTTGCCCGTAGACTGACTCGTTTTTCGAACGGATACAAAGTCATTCTTCTTGAATACACGTGGTGCTTTGCGCCGCTCATTGACACGAGCATCTTGCTGAGAACGGTTTTCCTCTAGCAACTCTGAAGCGCGTTGCCGGGCTAGCTCGCGCAGTGATTCGCGATTTGGACTTGTCGCTTCCAGAGCCACATCGCGCACCAGGGACAGTATAACGGGCGTTGTACCGTCGCGGCCAACTAACAACTGCAAAGGAGAACATTTAGTTGATTTTTGCGTAGTAATATTTAAAGTGAGTTGTACTTTCCACAAAATGTCTGACCAACTTTCTTGTCGGAAATTTGACTCTACACGTATCATATTCATTACAGTACGACAATACCGCTCAACTTGCCCATTGCTCTGATGCATTTCGGGCGTAATAAAATGTATCTCACAACCCAATTCTTTGATCCAATTAACAAAAGATCTACTTTCATACATCCGACCACGATCACTAACTATTAATCTAGGGCATCCAAAAAGGGAAATCGCGTTTTGGAAAGTCTTTATCAACTCTACAGCATCTTGTTTACATATTGGGTAAAGAAGACAATATTTAGTAAACGCATCTACAATCAAAACGACATACTTAAAACCGTTAGAGACCGGAAGTGGCCCTAAAACATCACTGTGTATAATATCAAACGGTAGACCTGGCTTGTTCCACGATTCTATGGGTTGTAAAGGCTGACGCGGTATCTTTTTATGAGAAAGACATACAACGCAATGTTGTATGTACTTTCGCACAAACTGTCTCAATTTCGGGAACCAGAAATGTTTCAAAACTAAGTCAGTTGTCTTGTCTATACCAACGTGTTGGTGCTCGTCGTGGAAAACACGCAGTAAGCTAAGACGGTGACCCTTAGGCACATAACATAGAAAACGTGGTTCTTCACCGACTACATCCATCTTGTAATACAAGATGTCATTACGTTTAACATACCGAAACGCATCTAGGTCTCCGTCCTTAACCTTCTGCAACAAGCTTTGAGTTTCCTCGTCAGCGGCCTGCGCTATCTGAGCCCAATTTAATGGCTTTCTAATCTCACACATATTGATGGGGTTTCGGCTCAAATAATCAGCATGAGATAGCGCTGACCCCTTCCGATATTCAAGCTCAAAGTTAAAATCCTGGAGATACATCCACCACCGAGCAATTCTCGGTAGTAGGTCCTTCTTGCGCTGAGTTAGTTTCAAGGCGTTACAATCGGTTATAACTTTAAATTTCAACCCAATTAGGTAATGTCTAAAATGTTGTAACGCCTTGACTACTGCTAACGTTTCCAATTCATACGAATGGTAACGTGGTTCAGCGCCTTGGCTTACCTTGCTAAAGTAGGCAATAGGTTTCTTATGTCCACCATCATGGGTCTGCAGCAGGACGGCACCATACCCCTGGGCTGATGCATCGGTATGCACTTCAGTGGGGAGAGAAGGGTCGAAAATAGCCAATATTGGCTCGCTGGTGAGTCGTTGGATAATGTCCGTACGGACGCTCTCCTGTTCCTCACCCCACTTGAAGGGAACACCTTTGCGAGTTAGATTTGCAATGCACGCTGTCTTCAGAGAGTAGCCCGGGAGGTACCGTCTAAAGTACCCTGCAAGTCCCAAGAATTGTCTTACCTCTTTTACATTGGACGGCACTCGTGCGTTAATAAGGGCCTCTATCTTGTGCTCGCTCGGCTTCACCTGACCATTACTAATAATTCGTCCTAAATACTCAACCTGTGTAGTAAGAAACTTACATTTTTTCAAATTGATGGAGAAACCTGCTTTAGTCAGGGTCTCAAGAACTTCACGGAGCGTCTGTAACCCTTCGTCAACTGTGTTGCTAGGTAGCAAAACGTCGTCAATGTATACACATGCCCTACCTGTATCGATATAAGGTCGCAATGTTTTTGATATTATGCGTTGGTAAACAACGGGTGCATTTGCGAGACCGTAAGGCATTTTGAGGTACTCATAATGTCCTTCTGGGGTCACGAACCCTGTTCGATGAATTGACTCCTCACTTAATTTGATCTGGTGAAAGCCTGTAGCCATATCAAGGCTTGTAAAATATTTAGCTTTGCCTAAGCGATCAATATGGTCGTCTATTAAAGGTAGTGGGAAGTGATCCTTTACAGTATTCGCATTTAAGGCTCGAAAATCAACACAAAGCCTGTCACTACCATCTTTCTTTTTAACTAGCAAGATTGGGCTTGAAAACTCTGACTCTGACTCCCTAATGATTTGTTTACACAATAGATCTTTAATGATTCCTCTAACGCGTAGCTTTTCGTCATGAGACATTTTATACGGACGGTATACGATTGGGGTTTCATTATGCAGGCGAATGTGCATAGAACCCGTTTGCACAGTAGTAGTAGCAGTACCTATTACCAGATTAGCCGCAAATTCGTTAACGATGTTCATTAGTCGCTTCCTATCCTGACCAACTAATGGTGAATCAATCATTGAACCTAAATCAGACTTACTATCGAGAACGTTATGAACTCTAGAGAGCCGTTGCATACCACGCATACGAGTAAACGTAACTCCGTCTCTATTTAGGACATCAGTACCTACAATGACAGGCGTGTTCATAAATTTATCTGGAACAACATGGAAGTCAATCTCCAGGGTAATTTCAGAAAACTCAACTGTCAAAGTAGTACGGTAAGATGTTTCTACTTCCTGACTACCTATACCGCGTAAAACTCGAAATGATGGCTGTTGAGTACATTGCAAATGCTTCGTGACAGACTCAGAGATCAAAGAAATAGTTGAGCCACTATCTATAAGTATGTCAACAGGCACCCCTTGAATAACTGCGGTAGTAATGTCATTTTGTTTAAACGTGTCAACATTTTCGTGACAAAAATTAACATTGGACTTGCCACGCGACTCTGTACGCTGTTTGGCAAAACAATCCTCAACTTTATGACCCATTTTTTTACAGAAAGAACAAGGCTCTAATTTTGTTGCTTGTTTGCTTGCATTGCTGCTTGTACTCGAAGTATTTGCACTACCATCGGTTGTTTTTTCCGATTTTACACGTTTAGGACACGTTGTCTGCTTGTGGCCAAATTTTTTACAAAGAAAACATCTAACTTTCGAATCGCCATGTTCCCGTTTTCGCGTATTTGAACTAGATTCATTTTTACGAAAACCACTACATTCACGAACCGATGTATTCTGAGTAGGCTTCACGTATATTGACAAAAAGTTAACTAAAGTATCAGGCATTAACTTAGCGTTGGTAGCAGCTGCATGAATTTGAGGATCAGTAATACCGCGTATAACAATAGCCGCGATCAGCTCGTCACTCAATCCATTGACAATACGTAATCGTAACAAAGAACGTCTAGCATATTCGGCATATGTAGGGTAGTTGTCGGAATTAGTTTTCATAACATCGAACAAAATGTTTGCAATATCTAACTGAAGTGGGCACAATGTTTTAAATTCCCGCTTGAAATTAGACCAGCTACGATCGCTGCTAACCCACTCGTTTAACCATAACTTTGCATCCCCTTTCAAACAATTACCGATTCGTGCTAAACACTCGCGATCGTCCCAGTGATTTATTGTACGCACATGATCAACCTCACTACACCACACATCAAAATTATGCAACGATGGATCAAAGTTGGATATAAAAACATGGTTAGATCTTACCGGAATGGCCTTGATTGCGCTTACAAGCTTTTCTGTTACCTCACTCATAACCACCTCGGTATTGGGATGTGACACGCTAGAACCGGGCACCGACGTCAAGTCCGCACTCGTACCGCATAACTCAGCACTTGACGGTACAACTAACACGCCAGGTGGCTGGTTGGTTTGATCAGAAAATGCCGTTGCTGCTGCTGGTTCTGCTAACGAGATGCATGGTGTACCTCCACCTTCACTAGCGTTGTCCCTGGAAGAACTTTCTAAAACATTTAAACGGTTCAAAATAGTTTGAAGAGTTTGCTCCAAACCAGAGACAGGCGTACAATCTCGTTTCCTACTTTTACGTTTACTTTTATCAGACATAGTTTTTAAAATAACAGAAAACCTCTAAGAACTGGGAATGAATCCCACTTCTGAACTAATAAATCTCAAAAATAATTTATTAAAAAAAATAACAAAAAGTTTCACGAACAATATAATTCACAGCAAATAACAAAATGGGTTCTTAAATACTAAATAAGAAATTTAACACGCGATAATACAACGTCCGTCTGTCTCTGAAGTCGAAGCGAAAAAAGGCTTCCAACTGACGCGCACGTCCTTTTACGCGGCGCACGTCCCACCACGCTCGCTCTCCACTACTCGGCTGTGACGTCGGCAGGCTCCGCCCATAAGTAAGGATTTTTATCCTAATTATAGATTTATTTCAGGGATCGGGTTCCTGGTGCAAAGTGATTTAAAACTTTTTAATCGTTTCAAAGTGAAGTATTTTAATAAAAAGAGTGAGAAAATTTTATGACACGTAAGTTTTATTTTAAGAGAGTTCCACAGAGAAGTAAGAACAATAAATCAATTATTTCAACAAAAAGAGTACCTGGCTGTACTTCGGGGTAGCCTTAGGCCCAGCAATGGAACAACAATGGTTGGGAAGAAAAACATTTGAAATACATAATAAATGGCCATACTGTTCTTCCTGAAAGATTCTTTCTGTAGCAGTCATCATAAATTCAAACAATTGTCAATTTTACATAGCCAATAATGTTCCCTACGACTGGGACACAGGTCTCCTCTAAGTGATAGGGAGTGAAAGAAAGAAAGAAAGAAAGAAAAAGTATTTATTGCGACTCGTACAGGAAGATCACAAACTAAACTAAATACAGCAAAATAAAAAACCAAGTTATATAAAAAAAGTAACAAAAGGAAAATGAAACAGAAAATCCTATAAGAGGCCAAAAGGCTCCTATCTCAGCATGATGCTACGACATTTAAAAAATAAATGTTGCAACGCTAGTATTCTGATAGGGCCCGCTGTGATGTCACGGGCAATTACAGGAATAAATAAATAATAAGTAAATAATAGCAAATAATAAAAAAAATATTTTTCGATCTGCGCCAGACGTAATCTCATTACTTGTCTATGCCTTGAATGTCATAGGAGTGGGTCATAATCCACCACGCTAGCCCAGTGCGGGTTGGTCGATGTCACATGTCTTCGAATATTCGTTTCTACGACATGGCGGTTCCCTCATGATGTTCTCCTTCCTGGTTTTAAGAGCAGTGGTGATGCAATAATTTACAAGAAGTAAAGCGCATGTCTGACTTCGAACCTACGACCTACAACTTGTAAGTTGCGGTCGTCACCACTGGGCTGGGCGGGTCATATGTATAGGATGCATCAAAACAGATGGGCCAGGATCGTCACAGTGGGTGCCTGAAGTCGTACGTCGTCGTCACCGAGGCAGACTAAATAAACGCTGGCGTGACGATTTGGATTCATTTCTGACCTATTGGCCGGAGAAGGCACAAGATAAGGATAATTGGAGAAGTATGAGGAGCTTTGCTCAACAGTGGGACAAAATAGATTAAAAAAAAAAAAAAGTTTACTTTCACATAATTTTTCCGACAATCTTATGCGACTGCTTTTATACAACGATGAGAAAACGATGCGCTTCCCTGGTGCACCGCGTGCGGGCCAGCCCCAACCTTATCCTGCGCTGTGTGGCGAGCAGACTCGATTGTCTATACGTGAGTCGCTGCTGCAAGCTTTCCACCTCAGTGATAGGCGTGTGGCAGTGATTCACGTATATTCATGATTTTAGATTAGATAATTAGGATAGGAATACTAACATTGCGGTAAGGACTATTGTTACTAACACGAATGAGTCATGTTACTTGGTTAAATAAATATTATTATAATTAAACGTTTCCCAACAAATTTTCTTATATTGAAAGCGTCCCAGTTACATTCTCGCCTGCTGTCGTCTCGTTACACATTCATGAGTGGCTCGGCGTGTTCCAATCACAGATAACACGCTCCTGCTGCAATCTGTAAATACATTCCCAGCTAGTTTTACATGAAAAAGAACTAAAATAACATCTATATTCTAGAATTTGTGTAAGGAGAATTGGCCTTTCTTGCAATGGATCTATGACATTATTTAAATTAGAAAATGCTCTTGCAGGAAAGTGGGTTGTATAGTGGATATCTCATACAAACTAAAATTCAGTTCCGGAACACTTATTACTAGGGTATAAAACATAGTTCTGATCGGGATTCAAGTTTACATAGCAAATATTTTTTTGTAATATTGTTCTGTACAATAAAGAGGTTAGTATGTACAGTACCCGGCGATAAATATTGCACATCGACCTTTGGAAAGAAGACAACTCCATGCCTGGAAAGAAGCTTTTCCTTTTATACCTAGTACTGGCTTCTGCACGCAACTTTATTATTATTTATTTTATATCAATCAACTTAGGATCATAGTACAATTAAAATCAACAACACAATTAAAATCAACATCACATTTATCTACGTGAAATTTATGGTCCCCCGAAAGGCCGATGTGCAATATTTATCGCCGGGTACTGTAGTCTAATTATTGCACGGCGTGAAATTAGCGCCCGCGCACAACGAGGATGCTAAACGCCGTGAGTGACACGTATCGTATACTATTTTATAGCACGAGCGACCTAAACGCGCACATAAGTCACGCTTTTCTGTGTAAAATGGACTACTTAAGTGACAGAAAAGCGTGACGTGCTATAAATAAATAAATTAGATTTTATAACCGAGCTACTGCGCCAAACCCCACTTTCCGGATTTTAAATAAAATAAGTTGGCATGATGTTCAAACAACATATCAAATTGTCAGAAAAGTTACTTTCAAGTTTTCCTTTTTCTCGCATCCACGATATATCCTATTCGTAGGAGTAAGAAACGTATTATTCGTACGCAAAATACGCGCATTGACGTGGAGTTGCGGACACTAGTCCGTATTACCTATTACCTAAGAAACGCATTAACAGAAGCTTGACGGGTGTGATTGTGGAACAAACCATGATCCAGCTCCTGCCCTCTGTGTCCCAAAACATGCAGTCAAAATGACCTCTGCACTGTCGCCGACGACGTCGTGGAAGTGGCAAAGTTTTGGGGAAACGAGATTTAAAATACAGTGGTGCCAGTGACACGAAGAAGAATAAGAAGTTTGATAAAATTATTAAAGTTACCTAAACCTTCCACTACTCTAGGCGAACCGTAAAACCCGTACCCTTTCTATAAATACTACTACACAACTTATAGACCACTATTGTCATTTGAATGAACTTGAGAGGACCACACAAAGCGCCTTTGTATCGTTCGTGGAATTTGAACGAATGAGTGAATGAATTGAACCTTGTCGTGGTGTTGTATACTCGTGTTTAGAATTGGTTCTAGGAACATCAACTTGCAAAGCTTTGTTCTTCAAAGCGAGAATGGTGCAAGACCTACATCAAATTCTAATTAAAAATATTTTATTTCACATAAACCTACATGGGCACTTATGAAATGTCGGAAGCTAGGTGCGCGATTCCAATTGGTCGTTTCCAAGATTCGGTAAGGAACTCCACGGTAAAAGTCATCTAACATTTCCACTTTTGACCCCCAGTTTTAAAACCTTTTACCTGTAATTGCTTCATTTATAATTCTTTTTATTTTTTTGTGGTAGACTTATTTTATTCTAGGTGCATCGTCTTCACATATAATTATATTATGTATACAAAAAATAACGGTGTAGTTTCTTGCCCATTCTTTTCCATACGAAAACTACCTTTTGGAAGGGGCGACTGGAATCAATTCAATTTTACTGTAAGTTTTGACGTTCAAAAGTGCCTTTAATGTGCCTATTTGAAATAAATGATTTAACTTTGACTTTGAAAAGTTACTACTCGTAAAGTAGCCTCATTTAGGCTACTTTTTCATGTAATTTGTTAGACGGAGAAACGCGGTACCTAAGTACGGATAACATTCTCTTGCAAAGAAAACAACCAACACAATAATCGCGGTATTAAAAAAGCAAACGCAATATTTCGCAATAAATACATGAAAACAAATGAAATACGAAAAAAAAAAATTCAAAATATTCTTTGTTAAATAGGATTGACTAATGTTTATGTCCAGTATGCACGATAATTACAACAGAAGAAATTAAACTTTTTTTGCGTTGCTCTTTTGTCCATGAGTGTATATCTAAATTAATTATCGCACGTATGAAAGATCATCACTTGAGAACGGCCCGACTGAATTGGCTGATTTTTTTTTGTTGTGTTCGTAATTTTTAGGATAATTCGTTTGTAAAATATTTTTTTTTTGGAAAATTCACCGAAATTCGCCCGGGTGACGCGACGCCGGAAATGACATAAATTTTAAGATGGGTTTTGAAAGAAAAACTGAAATTTTAGTTTATTCAATTTGAAAATTTAAAGCACACTTCCTTGTTCCTGAACATTTGTAATCAACTTTTCTTAAACCCCAACAAAATCACTGACAATTATCCACTTACCATAATAATCACGTGACAACTTTGTGACTGACAAGCAATTATTAAGTTTCAATATTTGGATGTCCCGAACAATTTGAGGAGTTAAGTCGGGGCTGTCTGCCGTCAATCGTCATCATAGCATGGTGACGTAATCAAGATGGATGCTGCAATCCTTCCTGTTCGTAGGGATCAATAAAAAGCTAAGCCGATGTTAAAGAAAGAGGCCATGGGAAGTGCGGAAAAGTCGATGTTTTATCCGCATTGTTCGCATCTTGTGAGGTTAGTAAACTCTGATTAAGCCTCTTGCTATCAAAATCGAAAGTTATTTATTCAAACCAACGGTTGATAATCAGCACTTTTTGAACGTCTTACATAAGACAGAACCGCACCTAAACATCCAACTTTCACCGCTTCCAAGTGTTTTCATCATCATCATCATCATCATTTCAGCCGAAAGACGTCCACTGCTGGACATAGGCCTTCCCCAAGCACCTCCACTTCGACCGGTTCTGTGTTTCTCGCATCCAACGGGTTCCTGCGGCCTTCACAAGGTCGTCGGACCACCTTGTGGGGGGCATTCCAACGCTACGTCTTCCGGTACGCGGTCGCCACTCCAGAACCTTTCGGCCCCATCGGCCATCTGTTCTGCGAGCAATGTGCTCTGCCCATGGCAATTCTTCGGGCTATGTCGGTTACCTTGCTGTTACTTGTTTGTGCTGGGAAGAAGTGACGCAAACTCCCCTGCAGCACAGCTGTCTGTCTGCTACCATTATTATATCTACAAATCAGTAGCGATAGCGAAGGGTAAATTTTTGTAAGAGGTAAGCCGGGCTAGGTAGATATCTTTGATATGATTATATTATTTGTCTATAGAATACTAATACTGCGCCATTTTTCAAAAGGAAGCCGGTAAGAATCGAGTTGTATGAAATTTTCGCCACTGCTACAAATACGATCTCTAAAATGTTTGTGTAGCGGATTCGTTCTCATATTACATCCAGAAGTTTGTTAATAGTCTACGTCATCCATACAAATATTATAAATGCGAAAGTGTGTCTGTCTGTCTGTCTGTCTGTTACCTCTTCACGCTTAAACCGCTGAACCGATTTAGATGAAATTTGGTATTTGGTAGTTTGAGTCTCGGGAAAGGACATAGAATAGTTTTTATCCCGATATTCTCACGGGAAACTTATGCGGGTGAAACCGCGGAGCGCTGCTAGTAGATAATAATTTAACTTTATACCTATAACTGCTTACATTGTTAAACATTTTTTTTAAAACGTGTTCCCACTAGAAATTTCTCCTGTATTGTGGGTGAGTTTACATACATTTAAACTCACATACATACACGAACAGCCAGTCCCGGAACAACTACTTGTAGGTCATACAAATATTTTTTCCGTCCAGGAATCGAACCCGCGACACGCATCGCAGCAGGCAATCGCTTAACCACTGCGCCAACCGTGCCGTCAACATTATGTAATAGACACAGAGCCTCCAAAAGATGTATAGGTACATCGACAAGAATTCTAAAATGTATTTTCCTCAATGAATACTTAGTATCTTTTTGAGGTTAACTGCACAAGAATAATGTACTTAAGCTCAAAGCATTTATTTCAATTAAACTATTTGCAAGCACTTTTGAATGGTCAAGGACTAACCCTCTAACTTAAATCATGTAACGAAAAAACCCTTAAAATTGTTTGAACGAATTTTCGTCAGGTCTGAAGCCGAAACCTGACCTGCTTCTTTAATTCCCCCACTCCAAGATTCTCTGCGTAAATACAAAATTTCATCACGAGTTCAGAAAATAAATGCTTCGACATTAATCAGTGCAGCTACCCGCTTCGGAGGAGCGATGATGGACGGAGTCTTTTGTTGAAACAACCTTTTACATCTTAATATATTTCCTTTAAGTGACAGCAAGGTACAGCCTTCAGCAGTATAGCGTATGAGTGATTGACATGGATTGTCTGTTCGAAAACGAATGTCTTCTATTGAGAGAAACGAAGATTTTAAAAATAGATAACTTTTCTAGCGTTTTTGTGTTATGTAGGTAGGTTTGTGCTTGCGTGTGTACATGAGTGTGAAACACAGCACAGTATACATGAGTGTGAAGGGAGTATTTTAAAGTCTCATGTGATTGATAATCCTTTGATAAAACTTTACTGGCATGGTAGGTAGATGAAGGACAAGTTTTCTAAGCTTTGTGTCTAGGGTTCGATCTTAGAACGAAAAATATATCAATAATTCAATTCAATATATATTATGTATTATAAATGGGGGCCTAAAAAGGCCACTTTGGTAGAATCATAAAAGGATAACATAACATGAATCATAAAATGCGAAGATAGTCCGTGTTTTTCTTTTTTTCGCTGCACTACGTAGGTATAATCAAAGAGATTGGGATTGGATTGATTGGTATTTTAGCATAGACAAAAAAAAATTACTGAAAAATCCTTCACCAATGGGATTTGATACGATTAACTTAACAGTTAACTGTCCATTATGATTCATAATGTTATCCTTTTATGATTCTGCCAATGTGGTCTTTTTAGGCGCCTTAGTCATTATTTATAGTCGCTGCACCCTACTTTCGTAACACAATTTTAATAGGTAGGTATAATTTCCTAATTCATTGCATACATGTTTAAAAAATTCGTCTGCACGACATCGTAACTGACTCAATAACTGTTATTATTTATTTATAGCCTACTGGCTGACCCGACAGACGTTGTCCTGTTTTTGATCCGAAAGACACGTGGCGCCATCTATTATCATAATAACGTTATTGTCGTTTTCCTCGAGAAAAGCACTATATTCGGGATGAAAGTACCCTGTGTCCGTTTCTGTATACCTGAAAACGTATATGCAAAATTTCAGGATGATCGGTTCAGTGGTTTAGACATGAAAAGGTAACAATCAAACAAAGAAACTTACTTTCACATTTATAATACTAGCAGGGCCCTGCGGTTTCACTCGCATAAGTTTTCCGTGGGAATATTGGGATAAAAACTATCCTATGTCCTTTCCCGGGACTCAAACTATCTCTATACCAAATTTCATCTAAATCGGTTCAGCGGTTTAAGCGTGAAGAGGTAACATACAGACAGACAGACAGACACACTTTCGCATTTATAATATTAGTATTCGTTAAGATGTTGTCCCACTGTTGGGAAAAAGCCTCTCCTCCTTTCCACTCCTCTCTGTCTTGAGCTAGTGTGGACCAATCCTGTCTGTAGGCGTCAAACTCGCCCCGCCATCTTCTTTTGGGTCTGCCTCGATGTCGCCGGACGTTTTCTGGAACCCTAAAGGTCATAGCACACTTAAACGACTCTGCTCCAACACTGCTCCCACCCAACACCGCCCTAAACTAAGACGACTGCTCGCAGTCCACGTGGTGACAGCTAGCAGGCACCCAGCAGTCCACGCGGCGACAGCTAGCAGACGGCCAGCTCTCGCTTTTCGATACGGCGTACAAACCGCGCTGTTGGAACTGGCGGCGACTGCTAGCAGTGAGCGCGCGGACACCGCACCGATCGCTCTTCTACAACGTGCGGCCAGCGAGGCGTCAACTCCCGAGCAGTCTGACGGCGGTAACCTCGCTGACAGCGAGCTGTCTGCTAATTTATGATGGTAATGTAAAATATATCTAAAGAGCAATATTTAAAGCCCATATTTAAATTCTATTCTTTTTGCCGGGTGGGAGCAGAGTCGTGTAAGTGGGCTATGACCTATAGACTGCTGTGCTGCTGGGAAGTGTGATGCGTCACTTCTTCCCAGCTAAAATACTGGAAAGTGGTGAAGGGTGAGCGTTTTGACTGTCTTATGTAATGGTGTTTTGTTGAAATTGTCAAAATGAAAGGTATTGCCACTGTGTGTTAAGCAATTACCCGGTGGGTCAGGAAGATTTTTGTAAGTATATAAACGCACCGATAATACAAAAGAAATTCCAGTTTTGGGCACGCAAAAAAACTTTGGTCTATCAAGGAACCCAAACCTACAAATAAAACGAAAAGCCAAATCATACTTATAAATAAATGACTGGTAGAATTTATATAAAAATATAGTATAATGATTTAGAGGGGAAACACAAAGTTTACTCAGAGGTGCAAGGGGAAGATGTAAATACATAAATTACCTACGATTCGATGGAAACAAGGTTATAAAAAACTTAGTTACATAAAAACTTGGTAGCAGGTAGGCTAATTTCATTTCTTATGATTTCACAGCTCATGTAATATTTATGGGGCGTCCTGAAATATACGGATCGGGAATTGTGGAAGTAAGGGCTACCGCATACATACAATTTTTAGTTGAACAACTGTTTTGTTGTGTTTCATAAGTTTATAGGAATGTACTGCGATCATAGAACGTGCGCAAACTGTCAACACGATAGTTGTTCGACAAAAAAATCAAAAAGCCCAATCGATTTGCTTTTGATTAAAAAGTTGGGCAACTATCGAGCAAACGCTTAATTTGTATTGCAGTGTGTTAAAAGTCGATGCGCGACTGTCAGTCCACAGAGTACACTATAATACTGGTCAGTCTCACATTAGCGTTTGAAGCGGTGCCACGTCGCTCGTCGCCATGGGGGGAACTATCACGGTCGACACGGAGGAGAAATATTATGAAATATTCCACAAGATAATTTGTTACTGAGTATAGGATGTACACAGTATCTCCTTTTCATATATCTCTTTTAAAATTTCTATAAAGCAAAGCACAAACTAGAACTTTCTTGTTACTGGACATTGTATGTAGCACCTTGTCTTGAACATTGCCGAAAGAAGACTGGTCGGTTTGTTTAGGAGATAAAAAAATCGACGATCGACTAATCAATTGTATGCGCACCTCCATCGACTAAATAGTTTAGTTGTGTGGAATTCACGAGAAGTACACACCTCGACTAAACAGTTTAGTCGATGTAGAAGTTGTATGTATGCGCTAGGCCTAAGACTGTGGATTAGAGAAATGTGGGAGATTTTGAAGCAATGAAATGCGTGAGTTATTTTTAATATTTACATAATATAAAAAGCTGACAGTCTTAACATTTAAATAATAATTATGTTCAAGTACCTATATAAAAAAACGTGAGGAAATAATCAAAGGACATCAAAACATTCGTCCGCATCGCTGTCAACAGGAAAAGTGTCCAAAAGGCTGGCAGGATTGCCACGTTGAATGGCAATGCTGATTCTTTGGCCAGAAAAGGCCAGCCTTCTAGTCTCTTGAAGTGTCGTCCAACCGCTTGGCGATGTCTCGAATAATTAAGTGGGCACTCAGACCCCATGACCCTAGTGTTTTAACCTCAAACGACTCGAAAGTCCTCCAAAGCCCCAACAAGTTTGGAGTATTTGCGCCATTTAGGGTTTTGCACACCTGCAGCGCCCCTAACAGCCCCGGATCTAAGGGGGGGCAAACCGGGGCACTTGCCCCAGGCGGCAGTTTCATGGGGGCGCCAAATCCTTGAGACAAGAATTCGAAATATCGAACAAATGAAGCCTCTTTTCCTACAATCTCATAGGTTTTTAACAAGTAATCGAATCTTAATATATGTTTGAAAAACAAACTTTTCTATTTCCATACGACCAGTTAGTTTTTGAACACATACTAAGTGATTTATGAACGCATCTTAACAGATCAAGTAAATTTTTGAACGCGTGCGTAGTGTCCGTGATCTTTCTGCCAAGGGGAATCCTCGTCACATATCTATACGAACCGAGCCGAACAAATTCAAACAGTTGAACGTCAAATGACAACACTGTTTGTTTATGTGGTTGATTGCGTTTGCGAGTAATCAGCGTTAATAAAATAAGTAAATTATTAGTGAAATCATATCGTCGCCTTAGAGTGAAAACTTCGGGAATGCAATTCCTCGTAGGTACCATTTTATGCATTTCGGACAATCTTATAGTAGGTATCGAACAGTTCTGGATAAAAAAGCGGGTTAAATTTCCATATTAATTAATAAGAATACGTTACAGAACCAGCTTTTATGTTTTTTTAACCGACTTCAAAAAAGGAGGTTCTGTATTCTTATTAATTTTATTTAATCCGCTTTTATACCCAGAGCTGTTCGATACTATAAGATTGTCCAAAATGCATAAAATGCTACTTACGAGGTATTGCATTCCCGAGGTTTTCACTCTAAGGCGACGATATATTATCGTAGTGGAAATCAACAATTTGCAAGTTTTTCTCAAACACTGAAGGGAGGGGGCGCCACTATCAAAGTTTTGCCCCGGTTCGAAAAAATCGTAGATCCGGGGCTGGCCCCTAACACAGCCCAATGCTGTCCTGAAGAGATTAAATGGATTCTGATAAGGCTACCCTGTTTCTGTAGCATATCGGAGATATACGCCGAGTCGCAAGTAGACTGTTTTTAAGCTACTATGCAAAAATGATGCACATCCTGGTGCACAGGGTTCGAGCTAGCTCCAACGGCATTCTGAAGGCATTCGCGCAGAGGTTCGATTGTCAGAACCTTACTGAACAATCGGATTTTGTAATATGTTTTTGTAAAGTCTTTTTAATTTTATGTTTTTAAATTGTGCCTACTATGATGTCTTCGTTGGTCGAAATAAACGTTTTTATATATTAACACTTTTATAATGTTTCTTAGCAGGAGAGCAGTGGTGGCTCTGAGTTATCGGTGCCGACTTGCGAGTTGTAGGGTCGTGGGTTCTAACCCAGGCAGCAACTTTACTTTGTGTACATAATTAATTTCATCACCATTGCGCTCAAAAACGGTGAAGGAGAACGTCGTAAGGAAACCGGCATGTCTTAGGACTAAAAATTCGAAGACGTGAAATCAACCAACCCGCACTGGGCTCGCGTGGTAAATCAAGGCTTGTATCCCAACTATGCTGGGTAGGCTTCCAGTCTAACCGGATGCAGCTGAGTACCATTATTTTACATGGAGCGACTGCCTATCTGACCTCCACAACCCAGTTACTGGGTAATACGGTTCAACCAAAAGGATAGCAACAGAACAATTAAAGCATCAATATTTTCTATGCAAGATCGAACACAAAACTGATAAAATTATTTAAATTAAGATATTCGTTGGATGTTTCCGGGAAACCAATTTGTAAGCCAAATTAACGTGTAACTAGAATCTTGAAATAATATTTAATCGAATCTCAAAGGCTTCCCTTCATTGTGGAGGTCCGTTGTGGACAAAAGTATCGTTTTCACTTTTTGGGGGCATCGATTAAAATAAGGGTGTTCTTGTTGTTGTATTGGTATTTACATTTGATGATTATTATATATACAATACCGTATAGAGGTATGAGGAACAGAGTGTAAAGTTCAGTCATACTCTATAGAAAAGGGAGGATCCTCCGGCCAGACGGGTGTTGTGTTTGGCGGGCAATTGCCCTATGATTCATGTCGGGCCGTTGTATCTATGCCCACACAAATTCGTATACCTTCACTTGCTAAGTAAATAACAGTGACAAGAAGTTTTTATAACATCATCAACATACACTAAGTGGAGTATAGAAGCTGAAGCTTGTCTAAAACCACTCACAATAAAAGAAAATTTTTTCAAATCGGTTTATAAATAACCTCCTTTTTTTTTGAAGTCGGTAAAGACGGAGTTTATAGGTAAAAATCATAAAAAAAAATCAACCGAATTGAGAACCTCCTCCTTTTTTTGAAGTCGGTTTCGGTAAGTAATTGATCCAGACAGAGGATTTCAGACTTTGTCTATACAAAAAATACCCCAAACTGAAATACAACCTAACCCGCATATAAATCCTAGCTAACTCCAAATAACGCTAACATACATCCAAGCATTAGTTTCTATCAAGAAATACGCTACGAACTCCACAAATAAAATAAATTTAACTTTTCATCGTTTAGAATAAAAATATGGGCAAATACACGTCTTGGATGGGAAAGTATTTTAGCTCCAACCTCGAATAGGAAAGTATTTTATGTAGCTTTAGCCTCGAGTGGTTTCTTATTATTATTCCTAGTATTTTGGCTCAGTTTGTCGGCTGTGGGGGGGAGTGCCTAGAATACAAATCAAATGCATTTGTCATTTCTTCCTATGGCAATAACTCTGTGCTGGGGCGGGCTCTGGGGAATAAATATTGATATAACCGTGGTTTGTTTGGATTGGAATAACTATTGAGTTTGTTCAGTTGCTTATAGATGGTCTATACTCCATTTGGAATAAGATTAGACATATAAATAAACCTTTTTTACAGTCCGTTTAACCGATTTTGAATTCTATTGCGTTGGTGGCATGACATAATAGGTATGGCAGGTGCAGTAAACAGTTTGTATTGTAACCACTTTTTTGCTTTTAATACCATTCATCCATATGCCTACGGTATAGAAATCAAAATCGGTTGAACGGAGTGTAAAAAAGGTTTATTTATATGTCTAATCTTATTTCAAATGGAGTATAGTTTGAATTGTTCTAATTTTTTTTCCCTTCTGAAGGTAAATTGACACAGTCCACTCATACATAATATCAATTGGAACCTCATTGCGAATCACTCTCTCTTACGATACAGGATACCCTAGTTTAAGAGACAGATATTAATCTATTGTGTACAGATTTATGTAGCATCCAAAATGTTTTATGTAAAAGTTCTCTATCTGTGTTTTTGGGAAATAAAGATATTATATATATATATTATAATTTTGTGACTAGGATTATAATCGAGAATAAAAGTGCAAATGCTTTAGGAGTATTAATAATAGTCTCCCGACATATTTCGGTCACACTACGGGCTTTAGGAGTACATAAAGCTTAATACTTACAAGTCTTGTGTTTAAGATTGTTGATAATAAAAGTAATTGGGATTTGTTCAGAGCTTGTGGTCTATAGTCCGCGCGGAACTAGTTGGCCGCGCCTTAGGCGGGGACGGGGGTAAGGGCGGCGGGGTTGCCTAGTGTTCGCAACGCACGTACTGAGTAATGACAAAGCGCCCCCGCCCCTCCGTCTCACCGGTCACATACCTAAGGCGCGGCCAACTAGTTCCGCACGGACTATAAGTAAAAGTGCGTAGTGCTGCACACCCTTACCTTAGTTCAAGTTAAACAAATATCAACTTTATTTCAATGAAAATTAAGTTGATTTCAGAGTGACTAGCACTATTGACAAAGTTATAAAAATGTTTGAAGTTGTAGCCAAAATTGAACTTTATCGTGTAGGAATTAAAGTTATTTTTCTATTAATTCATATTTGTTTACAATTTTGGTAAATAAGTCGCGGATGCACGGTATGTATGTAGTGTTTACATACTTACCTACAAATATGCTGGCGGGGAGATCAACGCGTAACCTGTTACCCGTGGATTCAGTACATGATTCTGAGAGTTGTCATTTTTCGTCTGTTATTTATAAAAAAATTTGCTGTTCCATACATTTTCTTCTTCAATCGACTTCAAAAAGAAATTAACTCAAAATTATGAAATAACTTTAATTTCGAAAGTCGGTGGCAAAAAATTAAAACTAAAATTCAGATCCCAAGACACCGACTTCCGAAATTAAGGTTATTTCATAATTTTGACTTAATTTTTTTTTAAAATTTCTTTTTTATCTAATGCCTATTAACTATCCTTTTTACTTACCTACTATATCTGTTTTCTCATTCTAATTTACAGGAATATTTGTTTGGTACCGTTACAACACCGACTCTGATTATAAATCCCAATAGTAAATACAAGGACTACTTTATTTATTTATTTATCCATTTATTTCAGGCGTCAAGGCCCATATAAAACACATACAATACAATATTAATATAACTTAAAATACTATAAATACAAACAACATTAAAATTACACTAAAAACGAACAACTAAAAACTAACGCATACGAAGAGTCTGCTTCGCTACCGGCATTTCAAGCCCTGGGTGCAGCTCCCAAAGCACCCCAGCATTATTGTCCTCACGTATATAACAATTACCGTTGTTGCTTGAGCTGACACTAAACTTATATCCTGTAAGACTGATATTTTTCTAGAAATTTCTACGATATATTTTCTCGGAGCAAAATATCGAAAATAAACTCAATATCTATATATGATTGTATTATAACTTGTATCACCAGATATTGGTATTTTAGATCATCGAAAGGGATGCATTATGTTTTTCTTAACTAAATAGACGAATTTTTTATATGTATGTTGGACCTTTTAAATCCAAGCTTGTGTCAGCTGACATAATATTCTTTCATTGAAATTAAAACATGGAGTATATTCAACCAATTTTTATTAGATTTTGATTGTTAACCGGTTGTGAATTTCGGGCGGTCATCATCATCTGCCTAGCCTTTTTCCAACCGTGTTGGGGTCGGCTTCCAATCTAACCGGATGCAGCTGAATATTAATATAATTAACTTAATACCTTTAAGCCAAAAACTGTGACTTTTCGTACCTTATATATCTCGTTTCTATATATTTCTACATAATATAAGTCCTTTCCATAAAGTATAGGATATTAGTCGTAAACTTTAAGCTTTCGATCCCGAGTTATCGTGTTGACCGGTTATGTTATGCATAACATGGATATTGTGTGGCTATGAAACAAGTGAGCTGGTTCGCATCGGTTGCAGCAATGTATAAGTTTCGAATCCTTGAAGGATATTTTCGATATAAAGTTATTTACTTAGTTTTATTTTGGTTGTACTCTGGACGCTTTTAACACGTACGTCTTTCTTAATTTTTACATCGTTCTCACATTATATAATTTTAAAATCAAAAGTAATGATGTAACTAATATTTTTGTAAAATATCATTTAAAAAGAGTGTCCATGGAGTTTCTTGCCCGTTCTTCTCCATAGGTACGCTTTGGAATGGGCAACTAGCTTCATATTTTCTGACTGACTTCTTGACAATTCAAAAGTGCCTGTAAATGGTTTAATTGAAATAAATGCTTTGAGTTTGAGTTTTAGTTTGGTTCAAATTCAAATTATTTTATTTCACACTTGCTTCTGCCCGCGACTTCGTCCGCGTGAAGTTCTTGTTCCCGACCGATCATCGCATCGCATCGCCTGCCCGCGCTAGTACTTCTCGTTCGTCGTTTTCTTACTTTTTTCTTTTTGCTCAGCTTCTAAGAGTCTTAGCGTGATGTTAATTAGTCAATAGCCTTTCTCAAGAATTGGGCTATGAAATGTAAAAATTTTCAAAACCGACTGCTAACTAGTTCCGGAGATTAGCGCGTTCAAACAAACTCTTCAATTTTATTGTTAGTATATAGATAAAAAAACAGTGGCACTCCGGGAGTGCCGACAGAAGTGAAAACTTGAACAATACGTGTGTATTTTGTTTATAAAAACAAAACACGCGCGGTACCGGTTACGGCCATCTGTCTTACGAATTTTCGATCAGGTCACGTGTCCTGACGCGAGTTTAACATTTTTTACCCATTACAAAAAAAGTGTACAACGCTGCTAAAGAAGTTTTCACTTCAAAATTTCATGGGCACTTATGGAACGTCAGAAGCTAGGTGCACGGTTCTAATTAGTCGTTGCCTATGAAGTGAAACCGGTCAGAAACTCTTGTTAAAATAAGATAAACAAAAGCAGTGCTATTCCGTAAACATCTCACAGTGAAAATTTATGCACCTAGTGTCAATCCCTAGCATGACGAGGAATGACAGTTCACGGCGAGATTCTTACAGAATAAACCGGCTGAATATTTTACAGGTTATCTTGGCGCATTGGTTGTGAAAATATCTAGTACCCAAGTGAGTTTTATTCTTGCTAGGAAAAACATCGGTTCTTGGCCGTGCGCGCCTACGTTTCTGAACGCAATATTGATTTAGTGTTAGTTGAAGCATACACGAAAAGAGATTTTAAGACATTGTTTTAAAGTTGAAAAGAGAAATCTGCTATTATTCAAGAAGAAGTTCAAACCTTTAATAGTTAGGTAGGTAGGTACTTCAAATCTTAAACTTGTTTTATTCGCATACCTCGTGGCCCAAAATGTCATCTCAGCGCGAATAGTTACAAGATCGTTGACTGTCTGCTCCGGATACTAGTGTACAAACAAGTGCCGATACACATACATATTTATTATACATGTATATATATGTGTATCGGGTATACCAGTCTTACCAAGGAGTATCGTTTTACTCAGTAACTGGGTTGTGGAGGTCAGATAGGAAGTCGCTCCATGTAAAATACTGGTATTTATCTGCATTCCGTTAGACTGGAAGCCAACCCCAACATAGTTGGGAAAAGGCTGGGCAGGTGATGATGATACTATTGTTATGCTTCTATTATGACTGTTGGTTCTCCTATAAATAAATATAAAAGAGCGCTTTTATCACTTACCTATACATGTGAAGTGTCACGATAGTATTATTGATAATATCATTGTAAACTAATATTATACAACGTGGAGATAACACGACGACAATAAATGAAAACACTTGCAATACTCATGCATAAGAGTATTTTGGACTATCAAATAAATCCAAAGATTGAAATGAAAAACGTGATTTTTTAAAGAAAACTAAATAGTAGTGACGGGCAGACTATATATGTGTTTTGCCACTCTCTGACTAGCTATAGTGAATAAACTATTGATTTTAATTTTCGTTTGCAGACTGAGAACGGCATTCGAAATAGGTACCTACGCCATTTTCCCTCTCCACCTTGTAAAGGATTTGTTTTAGATAAAGGCTCCTACAAACAGGCGCGACACGACACGCGACACAAAGGTACCGCAAGTCGCGCAAAGAGCGGTGTCGCGCTTGTTTGTAGGGGCCTAAAATGATTCGTACTATAGGTAACAAAATAAAATAAAACAAACAGTACTTATAATATAAAGCATCGCATATTAGCATTGGTCTATATTGGAATATATTGTTTCTTCAACGGGGGTTGTCTCGGGGAGAAGCTATAATTGTATAAATAACAATATTTGTAATTTAATCAACAACTAATTATTTCCTTCCTGTCAAAATATTTTCCGTTACAGGGGAATTAAAAATAAATGTTTTTGTGTCTGGGGGAATGGAAAATATGTAACCGAATATAGATATTATTCGTTATGATGCTTGCCTTAAAACATTTAATTAATGAATGCCAACGTCAATAAGGAAATGGTATGACCCATTTAATCAGACGTGTCCTTTTAAATATTTATGGAATTAATTTTAACGAATTATTCGACCATTCTTCAAGGGGTATCTTTCTAAAGTATTATGTTCCGAAATATGGAAATTATGCAGACAGTGACAGTATATAATTATGTAAGGTATGATTGTTTAAAATATTCAGAGTCATATTAATCCTTATTTTTTATTCCGTGAGGAAATCCTCATGGGTACCCTCCGTCTGGGGAGAACGGAGGCATATGTCAGACTCCTACCGACTAAAACCAGAAGCTCGAGAAGAAGCCTAAAAGAGAACCAAAGTCGGGCTCTGGGAGATACTTGTACAGACGCCAGCACATCAAGCTACCCGAAACTGTCAAATTTTCCCAATCAACACTGAACCTTATGCTTTAGAGATAAAGTTGAAAATCTATTAAAGAAATCTGACAGATTGTAGTAGGTTGATGTGCTGGCGTCTGTACATTCGTCACACCCCCGATTGGTAAGCCGTAGTAATTTTATTCTAGAATGTTTGTAAACATTTAAAACAACTACTTAATAAAATAAAATCTTAAATTCACTCACTGAGAGGCAACTCAGAACGCAGGGGTAGTCCAGTATAAATCTAGAAGTCATGAACCTTTCTGATATCCAATAAAAAATTTCTATGCATCCCTCAAGGGAACATCAGTGTGAAAATACTTAAATAAAATGGCAATCTTTTAAAAAAAGATCATTGACTGTCTGCGCCGGATGGGCATGAACGGTCTATTATAATAAAATCCTACTGTATAGTGTGAAAGTGTCGTTAGTAGAAAAATACAGCTGCAGATGAGGGCAGACACTAAATTGATTTTCCTTTTTAAGATTCCTACCCAAAGGGTAAAAACGGGGCCCTATTACTAAGACTCCACTGTCCGTCTGTCTGTCTGTCACCAGGCTGTATCTCATGTACCGTGATAGCTAGACAATTGAAACTTTCACAGATGATGTATTTCCGTTGCCGCTAAAACAACAAATAATAAAAATAAAATAAAGTAAAACATTGAAAAGGGTATACAAGAAACGTGTTTTCCGCGTTTTATGCCTTGTGGTACGGAACTCTTCATGTGCGAATCCGACTCGAACTTGGCCGGTTTTTATACAGCCGCTTGCTGAATGACTAGGTAGTCTATTGTAAGCGCGAGCGCTAAGCTTAAATGGTACTAGGTTCGATCTCGGATAAAGTGAAATGAAGTGATATAAGGTTTCTATTGTGATTCACAATAAAATTGCCACTATTAGTCCGAATTCTGCATGTATGATAGGCAATGTGGTTGTTCCATTGGGCCGATTTGGCAGAATGTGGACTGTAAAAAACAGTTCTACCCACCTCTTCGGTGCTGGTTATGTTGTGGTTTGTGTAATACATTTAACACATGAAAAAGGTGTTTTTATCGATTATTTGGGATAAAGGCTCCTACAAACAGGCGCGACACGCGATATAATCGCGCGAGACACAAAGGCACCGCTTGTTACGCGACTTGCGGTGCCTTTGTGTCGCGTGTCGTGTCGCGCCTGTTTGAAGGAGCCTTAGAGTGATTCGGGATTTCGAGTTTCGGCTTAACGTATGAGAGTCAACTTTCCTGCTAATTTCTTACATCGGACTTTACAGTTTTTATTTGATTTTTTATTTGGTTTTTATGTGATGTATGTAAATGTATTTTCTTTCTTTTTTTCTTTCTAAACAACGCCCATATCATGGTTAAGCTCATTTATTCCCTCGCCAAAATCGGTTTAAGCTGGATACAACGTGATATATGAAAGGGTTGTGACTCGGATTTGCGATGCAGCTTGAAAAGTGACTGTGCTAGTTTTTAAAAACTGTTTTTAAAATGTCCTCGAATGGGTAGGAAACATTGTTGGTATGAAAGTTTTTCTAGGTGTTCATTCTTTGACAGTAGCTCAGTGAGAATACCTACATTAAAAAGAGTTAGGAAGACTTTTGTGTCTATTAAAAATCACCGCTTTTAGTTTAAGAGTAGTTAGATGAAATTAATGTCCCGGAAAGTAGTACTGTTGCCATGGATAACTTATTTCTGCTTTATGTTTTTTGGTTTGAAGTTGCAGGCAGGGAATTCAAACATTACCTACCTACTCAAAATAACGTTACGCGTAGTTCCGGTATCGATAATTTGTACTGTTCCACCAGGATCGTAACAAAATTAATTCCTTGGCTATAACGATACTGACAAATGGAACGAAATCTTAAACTGTTCTCTAACAATATTATCAATATATCGTTATTAGTATAACGATATAATACCGTTATTACGTTTTTTAATTTGCTACCATAGATGAAAAGAAAGAAGAAAGAAGAAAGAAAATACGTTTATTTGCGGCAAAGATGACGCATAAAACACATAGCTTATAAGGATGTTAGTACAGCGGCATGCGACCACGGCAAGATACTTTCTTGTTTTATCCTTTTCAGAAGTCGGGTTTTAGTTTTTAAACTTATTTTTTCTTTTAAACGCAATGGCACTTCCTCTGCATTTCCTTATAGTGGTAATTCATCACACGCGACTTGTGAACGGATGAGATTATCATATTTATCATATTAGTTCAGAATCCCTTTGTGAAACAAACGCGGCCAGTCATCGTGTCTTCTCTCATAACGTCGCGTTATTAAAAAACTGCCAAACAAAGGTTTATGTGTACTGGAAGTTTAATTTAGCGGTTCTAAAACTCTCTAGAACAGGGATGGGGAAACTACGGCCCGCGGGCCACCTCCGGCCCGAGACCATCAAAATCAAGTGAAGTTTTCGTATTGTTAGAAAGGAGAATTGGTAAGACCGTACCCAGAGACAAAATGTAAATGTGTTCAAACATGTCTCCACAAAGACCTGCGCTCCTCAACCTTCTACTTCGCAATTTAATTTAATTGCAATTTGTAGTTTATTTCTAAATTCAAAAGGTATTTTGTAATATTGCACAATAAATTAGAGTTTCAAAAAATACATATCAATATTTTTATAGCCAAAAATGCAACAACTTGGCCCGCCAAATATTTCGTTAATAAATATTGGCACGCGAAGGAAAAAGTTTCCCCATCCCTGCTCTAGAATAATATTTTCAGGCTCTTTTGAATTGCAGCAGGAGAATTAGATTTCATTTCATTATACTTAAACCAGGAATTTCTCAGTAGCATACCGGAGTCTGGATTTATGCTCAGTTGGGAATAAGTTCGCCCCCTATTAAGGCTCCTTCAAACAGGCGCGACACGCGATAAATACGCGCGCGACACAAAGGCATCGCAAGTTGCGCAACGAGCGGTGCTTTTGTGTCACGCGCGATTATATCGCGTGTCGCGCCTGTTTGTAGGAGCCTTTACATGGGGCTTAAGGAGATTACATGACCTAAAGCGCGCTCACTGTCGGACTGCATAGAAAAGAAAGAGAAACGCGATGACAACGCCGGTAAGTTATTGCAAAATATGAAGCAATTATTTAATTACAAAACATCTATTGTTTGGACTAAAAAAATATAACACTAGTGCTTGAGTATGTTGCTTGTAGAATAGTCTGACAAAAAAATCAGAATTATTGTATGTATATTAGTATGGTTTTTATTGTAAAAAGAAAGTTTTTAAAGGTATTTTCATGATTTTTTTCTATAGTATCATATTAGTTGTATTATGTTTTCAACACACTATCTAACTAGCAGAATAACATATATTGTCCTGATGTTGTTTACTGTAGTCGATCATATACTTTTAGGCATTATAAAACTTACGTTTTTTGCATTTAGGTCCTAACTGGAAAAAAATGGTGGACTTTAGTTACACCTCTGTAAATATTTAGTAGGTCGTGCAAAGGAGGTTATAAGAATAAATTACTCTTAAAAAATATTCTTGTTGAATCAGACAGTGTTACAAACTCCTTTATTATCATTGATTTTCCAGTTGTTGTCTTAAAACAAAATTGTTTGATTTTCACCTGACATCTGTCTTATATAGTTTTGCAATAAAATACATCTAAATGTTAAACAAATAACTTTATTTTATTTGAAAATAAAGTTATTATCAGACAGTAAACGCTGAGAACCTGTTTGAATTGAGAATTCTCGTTGAATCAGACAGAAAACTCTGAGAACGTGAGAGCGGTATTTTGTTTCATAGTGGGTGAGCCAACCTTTAGCCCGACATCGGATATTATTAAACGAAAAAAACTTATCTATGCTTTCAACTTGAGCATGAAATTCAGGAACTCACACAGAATAAACCCGCTGGCAAAAACTGGACAGCGAGAGTAGTAGAAAAAAAAACTGGCCAAGTGTGAGTCGGGATCGCACACGAAGGATTCCGTACCACAAGGCAAAAACGCCGAAAAAAAGACGTTTGTTGTATAGAAGCACCCCTTAAATACTTATTTTATTCTGTTTTTAGTATTTGTTGTTATAGCGGCAATAGAAATAGATCATTTGTGAAAATTTCAACTGTCTAGCTATCACGGTTCATGAGATACAGCCTGGTGACAGACAGACAGACGGACAGCGGAGTCTTAGTAATAGAGTTCCGTTTTTACCCTTTGGATACGGAACCCTAAAAAGGTATTTTAATAAAATAATTCTTTTCCAGTAATATTGTATATCAACGACGTCCATGTTGAAGCCATTTTTCAAGCCATTCACTAAAAGCATTCTTTGTTTCGCGAGAACTCTAAACCTCTACTATGAGAGGTTAAATTTAATGTTCGCTCATTTACATGCTACCATTGTAGTACTTGATTAAAACATTCCGCAGTTTTCCCTTTTAGCACTGTGTTAGTTGACTTTGTTATAGTTTAATGGCTTTGTTAGAAAGTTTTACTTACAAGTGGTTATATTATTTTAGTCGCTTCATATAAAATACTGGTATTCAGCAGCATCCGGTTAGATTGGAAGCCGACCCCATCAGTAGCAAGAACATTATAGTCTGATTATGTGTACCTGGACATGAGTTACAGTACCCGGCGATAAATATTGCACATCGACCTTTACCTTTTTTGGATTTTATACAAAGAATAAAAATAATTATCAAAAGAAGCAAATCATAATTGTTTTAACAGCTCCTAATAGATACCGGACTGTTTGTATTTCGTGCGACAGAGATAAACGCTCTACGAAGCCGAAATTAGCCGATTGTCTCTTTCCAAAGGTCGATGTGCAATATTTATCGCCGGGGACTGTACCTTGGGTAACCTGGAATTCTTTAAACAGGCTTCGGACCCAGGTTGGCCGGAGCAAGGAAAACCTGTTAAGTTGGAGATTCATAGATGACTCCGCCTTCGAGTGTAAATGTGGTGCTGTTCCACAAACGATGGGACACTTAATATCGTGTCCTGCGTGTCCTGTCAGCTGCACGTCACAGGAACTGGTGGACGCTGGTGATGGCGCCATACAACTAGCCGAATTCTGGGCCGAGTCCATTTAGATTGCTATCGATATGCTAAGAAGAAGATTTGTATCTTAATTTATGTACTACATTTCACCTTACATTTAAAATTGCTGTTCCGTTCTACGGAATCATTATTTTTTTCTGACAAAAGCTTTCAAAGACTCGCGCACAATGAAACAAACTATTTGAAATTCATGAAACGCTCCACTACTGTGATTCTCAAAGAAACTAATAATGTATGTAGTTGTGAAATTTAGTTTTGATGCTATTCTTGTTTTAAGAGGTTTAAAATCTTATGTTTGAACAAGTTGGGTTGGCCATTAAATAATGTATGTCATAACTGTGTCCCACTCAGTTGTGTAATATTTTATTTCTCGGGAAAGTGAAAACTCTGGAAATATTCTTTTATTTATGCTACACGTGACCTTTGGAAGGAAAGCTAGACCCAAAATTGTTCGGGGTCAGTTCGAGACCCATTTTTAGTTTGTTTCAGTACCTACACCTTGTCCTACAGGGGAACGAGGAGGGGGTGGAGAGGGGTTCAGGGGATTAGACAGGAATAAATCGTGTCACCGGTCGCTGCAGTTGCGTCGAGCTCGAGGGAAGAGGTTTTCTCCCCACCGTGCGCCGTCGCCACCAACACCACCACGACGGCGAGGAAGAGGACTGGTACCAGCGGGCTTAGGACCTCGAGGCCAACAGGGTGCCCGCTGCCGGTGGAAATGTGTCGCGCATGCGATGGACCCAGTCCATAAATGAAAATGTGGTACGCGCATCCTGATAACTTTAAATAATTTTATCTACACCCATCCTACAAATCCTCTATAAAAATGTCTGAAACGGTTAGCTTATTGCCAACATTAAAACAACCAGTTCATAGTAACCATAATATCATACAAACGAGTGTTATAATGTTGTTCCAAATTATATAAAATGTTGTTGTATTTAAATGGTTAACAAGGATCGCTTTGAGAGGCTGTGATTTCATTGTAACTTTTTGACTATATAAGTCAATTTTTTATTTTATTTTTACAAGGACATAATCACATCTGGCAACACGCAGTGATGACTTATGGCACTGAAACGTGGTCGCTGATAATGGGCCTTATAAGAAGGCTAAAAGTCACCCAAAAGGCAATGGAGAGGGCTATCCTTGGACTTTCCCTGCGTGATCGAATCAGGAATGAGGAGACCTGCAGGAGAACCAAGGTAACGACATAGCCCGAAGAATTGCCAAACTTAAGTGGCAGTGGGCAGGGCACATTGCTCGCAGAACAGATGGCTGATGGGGCTGAAAGGTTCTAGAGTGACCGCGTACCGGAAGACGTAGCGTTGGAAGACCTCCCACAAGGTGGTCCGACGACCTTGTGAAGGCCGCAGGAACCCGTTGGATGCGCAAAGCACAGAACCGATCGAAGTGGAGGTGCTTGGAGGAGGCCTATGTCCAGCAGTGGACGTCTTGCGGCTGAAATGATGAATCACATCTACTCATTACAGTGTTTTATTAATGAGTATTGCAATATGGCAAATCATTTAATTTAATTTTTGTGTTTCTTTGTTTTGCAATGTTAATTACTTGCATAATATTGTATAGACAGTCAGTCAGATTCTGCCAACGTGGCCTTTTTAGGCCCCCAGGCATTTGTTTCTCCAAATTCGCCAAAAGTCCTCACTTCCATAAAGTGTGTTCCTACCGTCCAATTCACTTCGTTGAGCGGCAGTTATTTCGCTAAGTGATTGCTCTTACTCATGTCGTACGACATTTCAACAAGATGCAAGACAATGTTTGGTTTGTCTTTTTATTAAAATGTATGTGAAATGTTAGTTTTCTCGTCAAGTTCGCGGTAGGAAATAATAAATAGACCGCCTTGTTGGTCTAGTGATCGAATGCTGAGCATATCCTGGGTTCGATTCCCGAATTGGCATGTGTTATTAGGTTTTTCTACCTGGAATTTCTCAGTAGCGGCCCCGCGGAGTCTGGATTTGAGCATGACAATAGGCTCGCCCCCCTTATTACGTGGAACTTAAACGTACTCGTAACTGGCGAATGGTGGGCGTACTATGGTCACACCTATGCCCAACCTATTGGGAATACAGGCGAGATATAATGTTATGTTATGGGAGAATAAAGGCTCCTTCAAACAGGCGCGACACGCGATAAAATCGCGCGCGACATAAAGGCAGCTTAAAGGCTCCTGCAAAAAGGCGCGACGCGCGACGCGAATTGCACGCGACACAAAGGCACCGCTCGTTGCGCGACTTGCGGTGCCTTTGTGTCGCGTGTCGTGTCGCGTCCGTTTGAAGGAGCCTTAAGTCGCGCAACGAGCGGTGCCTTTGTGTCGCGCGCGATTCGCGTCGCGTGTAGCGCCTGTTTGCAGTCGCGTCACATACACATACACGTCGCGTCTGCGGAGTTTTGCTAGCTAATTAAAACTGACCTAAAAATTATTATCGATGACTATTTCCCAATAATATAAAACCAACGCCAATTTCCCTTGGCACACTCCTAAAAAACTTTGCAGAACATAATCAGATAGTTACTAAGTTTTAGCGATGTTAAATTTATATCAGCAGAATTGGATAGGTTCCATGTCAATCGAATTACTTTTGGGTCTCAGCATTCAAGTTCTACAAGAAATTGAAGTATAGTTTAAGAAGTAACTGTCGCTTCTCTGTGCCAAGATTTTTTTTAATTTTAAACATACATATGTATAATGCGTCCGGAATAATTTTTCTAAATAATATTGAAAATCGCTTCAAAATCTAACAACGCGGTCACAAACAGACACGAAAAGCGATCTTTAGGAATAAGAATAAACGGTTGATCTATTGGTACAAAATTAATTACAAAAATAATAATATTGTATGCTTTCCGTAACTGGAATATTAACATAGTTAATTGAACAGTGGTCTCCAAACTCGGCAGCGCCTGTATCTTGGGGGCCTGGTTAACTTCAATTTAATTTTTATCACATCTATTCAAAAAGAGACTAAAATAGCTCTTTAATCCCTAGGGACTAAAAGTGACTTGAATTTGGAATGTGGATATTGTTAGTAAAGTTCCAATCACTAAAGAAATCAATCACGAACATTGTATGAACTAGTAACAGGCTGCATGATAAAGTAAAACGGGGGAGAGCCAAATTAAAAAAAAAGTTTGTGAAAAAATAAACACGCGCGAAAAGCATTCTGCCTTCGAGCTTCGTACGTATTTTGTGTTTCACGAACTGTGGCCAAATAATCTTTTTTTTTTAATACTTTGTTGCACACTAGGAATTTCTCCTGTATTGTGGGTGCGTTTACAAACATTTAAACACAAACAGCCAGACCCGGAACAACTACTTGTAGGTCATACAAATATTTGTTCCGTGCCGGAATCGAACCCGCGACACGCAGCGCAGCAGTCAATCGCTTAACCACTGCGCCAACAGTGCCGTCAACTTTTTCTATTGCTTTCTAAGAATAACTGTGATTGCGGCTCTTTGAGCTTTTTCTATTTCAATAAGTGTGTTTTTCCCGGCTCTGCCCCAGACGGAGATTCCATACTTGATTGGCATATTGTTCGGAGAATTTTAATAGTATGTCTCGTAGTTTTTTCATAACGTAGATGAGTTTTCTGACACGGCCCGCTAGCAAGTGCCTGTGAGGTTTAAATCATAAGTTTATACTATACCAGCTGAGAAAGTACCATATAACTTTTTTTTTAATGAGGTAGAAAGTACGTAATTACTGCAG
The DNA here is from genome assembly GCA_963855955.1 of Luperina nickerlii. NCBI lineage: Eukaryota > Metazoa > Arthropoda > Insecta > Lepidoptera > Noctuidae > Luperina > Luperina nickerlii. Next base: position 19,559,565 of record OY979677.1, on the reverse strand, counting down.
TTGCGGGGCGAAAAAGTGTATGAAAATATATTGTTGATGTGCTCTGTTTTATTTTTTAAATTGAGAGCAATTCAATAGCTAACCAAATTGAATATAGTATAATGCCATAAGACAAAAAGGTTTTATCACCAAGCGCAAAATGATACTGGCCAGATACTTTTGCTAATCATTCAAAATTGAAACCTGAAATCGCGAAAAAAAAATTAGCTGTTCCCTACATTTATATTCGCATAAATCTTCAAAATGTATGGAATACTCGTAGCGGATTTTTTTTCACCGTTTCAGGTTTGGTTCCATAATAAAAGTTTTTCGTAATGATGAATACAATGAGAGATTTCGTGTATGAATAGACAGACCTTATATACAAAATATACCTAGATAAAAAATTAAAAAGAAACGAGAATTATGAAAGTAGCTGTACAAAATATAATATTTAAAATGGCAACATTCCGTTGCGACATCATCAACGCCCGCGCAAAGTTCTTCAACAGGTTTAGATACAAATGGTAAGGGCTACGAGTACTTTGTAAGGTAATTGCGAAATATTTCCTCTTTATTAGGTACAGACGCCAGCACATCAAGCTACGCGAAACTGTCAAATTTTCCCAATCAACTTTGAACCTTATGCTTTAGCGATAAAGTTGAAAATCTATTAAAGAAATTTGACAGATTAGTAGCTTGATGTGCTGGCGTCTGTACTAGCGACTTCGTCCGCGAGAAATTTCTTGTTTCAGCATAAAATATTCGGAATCGGGTGAGTACTTCCGAACATTACCCCTTATATACAAACTCAGAAATTGTACCAGTTTATAATATTAAGGGCTATTTTTCCAACGCCAGATAAATCCATCCGAGGAATAATTTTGAATTCTTGGCAGTTCTTCCATACAAAATCTGTCAGACGACAATTTTATTCCACGAATGAAAATTACCTGTCAATTGAAAAATCAGCCCTACTAGGTATAGAATAGGACTTAAACATGGCTACAAAACAGGCTTGATGTTGTGTTGCTTGTTTATTTATCTATTGTCTTTCGCTCAAAGAGCAAGTCGTCTACGAGAGTGTTTTCCAACTACCTACATAATACTGTGTCACCTGTGTACAATGTTTACCAGACAGCGGATATTACCTCCTCCGTGCGAGACTCTTGTGTTATGTGACTTACATTTAGTTCAATGAACTTCTTTATTGGTAGTGAACGGATATAAGCGTCGGTTTTGTTTTCAAGATTGGGAACCGCGGGGTAATTGCGTAACTGTAGCGATGGCTTTCATTCTGATAGTTCAACCACATTCATTGCGTTATTCAGGCTGGTTTTAGTCTTACGCCGACGGCACGCGCACCGTCAGCGCTGATGGCCCAGATATATGAACTTCTAGCAAGCGTTTTTGAATGACGGCCGTACGCGTCGCGCGTCGGCCCCGCGTAGCTATCGGCGCTGACAATCGCACGAGCGGAGCGCCTCTGCTTTCAGTGAGCGTTTTAGTGTCGAGCGGAGCGGACATCGTCAGCGCGTACAGTCATGGCGAATCGCGAAGTGGATACAGGTCGAGTTATCGATGAGGTACGCCTGATAAAGAAATTGTGGGATGCATCAGTAAGGCGGTCAGTACGATACTAAAACGAGCCACGCTGAGGCTCAGCGCTGACAAACTACGCGCTGAGCTATGAGCGCTGACGGTGAGCGTGAGCCTAAAATCAGCTTTACGTTGTTTAACAGACAAATTTTTCTAACATATGAAGCAATGGATTAGCAATATCCTTCAAAATGATTCAGATTGTGATTGATAGTGTTTTACGCAATTAGGGTGCCGTTTTAATATTATCTCGGACGGTTAGTCGCTTTTATCTGTCACTAAGCCTTGTGCTCACCAACACTTAAATCAACTGATTAAATATTTAATCAGTTCTATATTTAAAATTTCCTTAGGGAATTTGACAATAGCTAACCGGTGGTTTGAATGTTGGTGAACACAGGCCTAAAACTAAAAAAAGTAGGTAGCCATTTAAATGCTTTTTGGGGTTCCGTGCCCAAGGGGTGCGAACAGAACCGTATTACTAAGGCCGGTGTCCGTCCGTCTGTCACAGGGCTGTATCTTTTGAACCGTAATAAGTAGACACTTGAAATTTCTTAAACACGTGTTGAGTGGTTGTCTTTGTGCTGTCTAATTTAAGGCTAGATTATCGCCTATCAGATATGTTCTAAGCGATTCCGTCTCGCCTGTAGTGAACGTAGAAAATATATGCGAAGTAATAGAAAGAGAAAAAAGAGAGAATAATGAAAGAGGAAAACATCGTGAGGAAATCGGTATCAAAATCAAAAGTTATTTATTCTAATTACCTAGGCTGAGAATCAGCACTTTTCGAACGTCAAAATTATATAAGACAGTCCCCCAAAAACCCTTCACCACTTCCTAGTGCTTTCGCTGGGGAGAAGAAGTGGCGCAACAAACTCTCCAGCAGCACGGAAAACTGTTCAGTTAAAAAAAAACTTGCTCTTATACAATAGTAGGTATGTAAATTATGTAGTTTAATATTACGAGACACAGAACTTTAAATTAAACTATTTGCCATATGTCAGCTGGCCACGCCAATATACCAATAAATAGAATGTAAACTACACTAGAGCAAAGAAAAAAAAACAAAAATATTAATGAATACATAACACCTGAATTAAAGGCTCCAGGCATTCGCCGTCCGGTAAGGACCGGGTCGACCGACGGCGCGTTGTGGTTCACACGCGCTTCAAAGAGATGTCAGCACTAACTGACAGGGTACGTTAGGGCCGACGCTTGCCAGGGTCGGGTTTGTTCGAGAGAGATAACGTGGCCCCTGGCTCAGGCAACAGAAGGAATACGGGTCCCCCGCTTCTCCCGCTCCGCCTAGAGCGGGAGAAGTTATTTGATAAATTCCTACTCAAAAAAAAAAGGCGTGACAGTTTACATATTTATGCAATGCTGGGTTCTGTTCACATAACTGTCACTCGAAGTCATAAATTATAAACTAGGACCATCGAATTAAAATAAATAAACAGTTAATTACTAATAACAATAACAAACACATGGTCAGCCGGACGACCAGTCACCACAAGCAGCACCCGTTCACGAGCATAACTGAAAGATCAGCCATTACCCCCGTCGCCATATTTGAGGGAAGGAGGTAACCCGACCCCCGACGCTACCGCAAGCAGTGAGAAGCAGTGAGTGTCGAACCAAACATTTGAAGACATGTGACTTCCACCAACCCGCACTGGTCCCGCGTGGTCCCACTCCTTATCACAGAGAGTACGCCTGTGTCCCAGCAGTGGGAACATTGTACGCTGATTTGCATGTTATGAATAGAAAGAATAGAATGAGGTGTTCAGTAAACCCATAAAGGCTCCTGCAAACAGGCGCGACACGCGATATAATCGCGTGCGGCACAAAGGCACCGCTCGTTGCGCAACTTGCGGTGCTTTTGTGTCGCGCGCGATTTTATTGCGTGTCGCGCCTGTTTGAAAGAGCCTTAAGGAGTGAAATAATTTGTTGAATGGTGCATACATGTAGGGTATTGTCACAATTGACCTACATCCGCGGTGCAGCGGCCAAAATCTCAGCGGCACAATTAAGTTTTGGCGCTAATTGGAGTGGTATAGTGTCCTTCAGTGCTCAGAGACTGTTTTAACTTGATATTAGGATAATATTATGGATAGACTAGCGGCCCGCCCCGACTTCGCACGGGTAGATAGGTATTGGTATTTAACAAAAATAAGATATAAGGATTTTTCGGCGTTACTGTTGCATATTTTAACATTGAAAAGTAGTTATTGTGACATAACTGTAATAGTTAGACATATGGTATTGCTACTTTTTTGTAGATATTGATGTCCTCTATAAAACTGTAGTACATCACTTTGCTCTATTATCAATAGTTTCCACACCGTACTATTTTTTTCACACCTTGGGTTACATTATCGAAGTTTCCATACGGATTCCTAACTTTATGAAAATATTCTATCGCCTATGTTCATCGGGGATAATGTAGGATCTTAATGGTGAAAACCATTTTTCAAATAGGTCCAGTAGTTTCGGAGTCTATTCAATTCAAACAAACAAACAAATCTTTCCTTTTTATAATATTACTGTAGATATATGTATTGTTGGAATAAAGCTTAAAATCTTAGGTACACATTAAAGAAGTAGGTATGTAGATAAAGCAAATGTTGAAGCTTGATGTTAGTGCTGAAGGAGGTTTAGATACGTGGGATGCAAAAGGCGGAGATACAGGTATTTTGGTGCGCTACAAAACCCTCTTAGGTGCTTGGGACAAGCCTATGCTAGCTGCGCCCCGGTTTTACCCGCATAAGTTTCGATCCGAGGGAATATCGGGATAAAATGTATCATATGTCCTTTCCCGGGACCCAAACTATCTCTATGGCAAATATCATCTAAATCGGTTCAGCGGTTTAAGCGTCAAGAGGTAAAAAACAGACACACTTTCGCATTTAGTCGTATAAAATTAGTATGGATTAAACTTGGATATTTTTGTAGGTGATATTTATTTATATTTACCAAGCCGCACTGGGCCCACTTCCTCCCACAGACAGGAGGCTTTTGTCCCAGCAGTGGGAAAGTTATAGGCTGATTAGGATATTATTAGTACCAACGCGACAATGTTGGCAATAAGAAAGAATGTTATATTGCAAAACCAGCCACCAGGGAGCAGCGGTGGCCCAGTTCACAGTTGTAATGGCTGCGACTTACAATGCGTGCCACGAAAGAAGAGACTTGACACACCACGTGGTTTGACATGCGCAGTACACGATTTTAGGTATCTTTAGCGGTATGAGGTCTGAGTGCGGGACGAAACCGGACGTCATAGGGGCAGCGGAAAGAGCGGGGGAGGCGGGGTCAAGTCTCTTCTTACGTGGCACGCATTGTACGAGTTTGTAGGTCGTAGGTTCGAACCCAGACAGGTGCTTTACTTTGTGTAAATTATTTCATCACTACTGCTCTCAAAACGGTGAAGGAAAACATTGTGAGTAAACCGGCATGTCCTAGAAACAACACTTCGAAGACATGTGACATCTACCAACCCGCACTGGGCCCGCGTGGTGGATTATAGCCCACTCCCTCTCGAAGAAAGGAGGCCTGTGTCCCAGCAGTGGGAACAATGTTGACTAATTATGATTGAAAGAAAAGAAAGAAAAGAAAATACGTTTATTTGCGGCAAACATGACGCATAAAAATAAAAAACACAAACAACAGAAAAACAAAAATAACAATATTTGGGAGAAAGTAATGCGTCACATCTACGCAAAAGGGCCAACGCTCAGCATAATGCTAAGACCCCATCCGAGACAGAGCCCCAGTGCTGGTTATCAGCGACAGCCGGTGATTGACGTGATGACGTCAGCCAGTGCAGCATACGATTAGGTATAAATAAAAACAACAATCAAAATAAGAAATAAAATATACATTACAAAAAGTGGTATGAACATGAAATATATCAATTGGTAACATTCCGGGCAACGACTCGCGCCGCCGGTTAATAGGTAATAGGTAATAGGTAATACGGGCTGGTGTCCGCAACTCCACGTCAATGCGCGTATTTTGTAATATAATCTGTGCGCGAGCACAACTGTCACAAATTCGCAAGGCGATTTGACGTTTTGACTTACTGCTGAACGTGCTATTACAAAACCAGTTTAAAAATGACACAATTATTTTAAAGCTCTCGCTTTTACAGTCTTACGATAAGCGGCCAGACAACTTTAAGTGAAGTGACTACACCAGCTGCGCCGGCTCATTTGCTCCCACGCACAGTAATATCTAGCTAAGTTTAAACATAAATCTCTTTTCTGAATTTAGTAACGCCTACATTCTTCTTACGCTTGCCACCCTCGGGACAGCAAATTTGCCTTCATTTGAAATTCTTACAGAATCATGTTATTATGCTAAAAATTATTATCCTTACTGAAATATCAATGCGAAGTGTAGTAAGCAGCAATGTAGCAATGTTGCCGGCCTTTTGGGCACGTTTCCTATTGACAGCGAAATGGACGAATTTTTTGATGTCGTTTGATTATTTATATATAATATAAACTCAAAAAAAATAAATATACAATAAATAAATAAAATTAATAAAATAAAATAAAAATTATTCTAATTAATTAATCTAATAAAATTACAACTCCTTTTTATATTCTTGTTCATATTATCATTATTATTTTAAGATTGGTAGCTTTTTATGTAAATATAATGTAGTTTAAATAAATATATGCAAACTATAAAAAAAAACCGGCCAAGTGCGTGCCGGACCACGCACAATGAAGGGTTCCGTAGTCGGAATTAATTTATCCCATGAACAAACTTAGCATTGTAGTTGGAAAACATGTTCTCCCATACATTCCAACTGAAAATGTAAGTTTGTACGCACAATATTGAGAGATTTACCATGTTGTTTTAAGACTTATACGAGTAGGTTTTCCTGTAATCTAGGTATAGAACTATTTTCTGTTTTTTTTTTCAACATTTTAGGCTCAGTAGTTTCGGAGATAAGGAGAATGGTCAATTTTTGTCTATTTTCTTAAATAATTTTAATACAAATTACTTTAAAATTATGAAAAAAATATATTTGAGATCCTCACAGTAAGCCCGTTTGATATTATGTCACACGGTACAGATACGCGAATTTTTTTAAAACTTTTCTATTTGCCCTCCAAAAATGACCCCCATATTCAAAATTTATTTATTTACGTTACATGTCTGTGTTTGAGTCACAGAGATTCATAAATTATGTGTACCAAATTGTCAAAAAAGAACAGTTGCGATTTGGATATGCCAGCAATTTAATCTGGTAGTAAAAATGTGGTCTGTGGATGGGTGACCGTTTTTACATACCGTGACCCCTCCGTGCCTCGGAAAGCACGTTAAGCCGTTGGTCCCGGCTGTCATTCGTGGATCTTTGACAGTCGTTACAGGTAGTCAAAAGCCCGAAAGTCTGACAACCAGTCTTACCAAGGGGTATCGTATTACCCAGTAACTGGGTTGTGGAGGTCCGATAGGCAGTCGCTCCATGTAAAATACTCGTACCTATTCAGCTGCATCCGGTTAGACTGGAAGCCGAACCCAACATAGTTGGGAAAAGGCTAGGCAGATGAAAAAAATTAAACGAGCTAATTAATTGCGTCCGCCACTTAAGTAAAGGTCAGGTGCTGACATTTGGAACAAGGTAGTAATAAAACGTAACGACAGTGTTGCCCTTTAATGCAGCTGGGCCGTTGGTGTAATTAGCATAAAATGCAGCTGGCCTTTAAGTGCAACGGTGCGTGCCTCGGAGGGATATAAAAGCGGTCGCACGCAGAGCAGAGTATTAGTGATGTTTCATACGCCGACCTACTACTACCATATCATCAGCAGTGCGCCAGGGATCGACGAGTGGGTGAGAAAAAATGGATACGACCAACGGCAAGATCCCGAAGCGGCTGAGGCTACTGAGCCCGCCGGACAGCACCGAGAACAGCCCGCCTCAATGGAGCCCAACTGCGGAAGCCAAGAACTCGAGCAATACTCTGGCACAATTGATCCCCGGAAGTTTGTCGAAGCAGAATTCGGAGCTGACGAAGAAGGAGTCGGAAATAATTGGACGCTACATGATGGATATCTGCAATGCGAGCCAAGGGCACCTAGTAACGAGCTTCGCAAAAGTCCTTGGAAACTCCTATGTGTACACGATGGAGGAGTATGTGCCAGAAGAAGACACTGGCACTTGTTGTACATTTCACGCAGTAAACAGTGGGGACATAACTCCAACTTTGGACGCCTTATTCGCGCAAGTCAACATAAATGCGAGGGAATTACATGTCTCACTTGCCTGGTTGAGTACTTGTGTCGTCAGATCGTTAAGGACAATATCGGAAGAATGGATTACGAAAATTGCAAATGCGCAGTCCTGTGAGTCTCGCAAAGTTGTAGTGTAGATTCACCAAACTGTCCATTATCATAGTTTTTCCAGTCGATGGTGGGCCCATGAAGAATAAATTATTCCTTTTCCCCGTCTGTCTGCAAAGATGGGCATATGTTTTTGTTGCAAATTCCTTTTCATCAATGTCATTGTTGTTCAATATCGCTTGCAATTCTCCAAAAGTCGTCATTATGTGCTCAGTCTTTGCGCACTCGGGATTATGTTTCATTTGAAATTTCTTGCAGCGTTCCATTCGTTTCTTTAACGTTTCTTGAAATACCAGAATTCTGGTAACTGTGATTGGAGAAATCACCAATGCAAGACTTGTGCTGTTATTTTGTGAAGAACGCGCTTTTAACGAAGGCGACGGAGAAAGAGTATTATCAAAAACGCCTGAAGGGATTGAATACTTATTCCAACGCAGAGCAAATAAGCGGATTAAAACAGCCATCACAGTTACCAGAATTCTGGTATTTCAAGAAACGTTAAAGAAACGAATGGAACGCTGCAAGAAATTTCAAATGAAACATAATCCCGAGTGCGCAAAGACTGAGCACATAATGACGACTTTTGGAGAATTGCAAGCGATATTGAACAACAATGACATTGATGAAAATAAATTTGCAACAAAAACATATGCCCATCTTTGCAGACAGACGGGGAAAAGGAATAATTTATTCTTCATGGGCCCACCATCGACTGGAAAAACTATGATAATGGACAGTTTGGTGAATCTACACTACAACTTTGCGAGACTCACAGGACTGCGCATTTGCAATTTTCGTAATTCATTCTTCCGATATTGTCCTTAACGATCTGACGACACAAGTACTCAACCAGGCAAGTGAGACATGTAATTCCCTCGCATTTATGTTGACTTGCGCGAATAAGGCGTCCAAAGTTGGAGTTATGTCCCCACTGTTTACTGTGTGAAATGTACAATAAGACAAGTGCCAGTGTCTTCTTCTGGCACATACTCCTCCATCGTGTACACATAGGAGTTTCCAAGGCTTTTGCGAAGCTCGTTACTAGGTGCCCTTGGCTCGCATTGCAGATATCCATCATGTTTTCCATCATGTAGCGTCCAATTATTTCCGACTCCTTCTTCGTCAGCTCCGAATTCTGCTTCGACAAACTTCCGGGGATCAATTGTGCCAGAGTATTGCTCGAGTTCTTGGCTTCCGCAGTTGGGCTCCATTGAGGCGGGCTGTTCTCGGTGCTGTCCGGCGGGCTCAGTAACCTCAGCCGCTTCGGGATCTTGCCGTTGGTCGTATCCATTTTTTCTCACCCACTCGTCGATCCCTGGCGCACTGCTGATGATATGGTAGTAGTAGGTCGGCGTATGAAACATCACTAATACTCTGCTCTGCGTGCGACCGCTTTTATACCCCTCCGAGGCACGCACCGTTGCACTTAAAGGCCAGCTGCATTTTATGCTAATTACACCAACGGCCCAGCTGCATTAAAGGGCAACACTGTCGTTACGTTTTATTACTACCTTGTTCCAAATGTTCCCATAAAAAAAAAAGCAAATATGTATTTACAGAAATATAATCATTAAAGTCATCAACACAACTCTCTAAGATCAAGTAATCCCAAAGAATGACTATTTCATGAAATCTTGACATTTTGGGATTATACTAACCTAACAAGTTGTATTACTGATTCTAATGATTATGATTCTGTAAATACATATGTATTTGTCAAAGCCGCGAATCTTATTTTGATCGACGTACAACTTAATACTGACCAGCAAATTGCAAAAAACGTAGGAAAATTTGAATTTTGCGGGCTACCTTAGCGCTTGCCACAGTGGTATGTAGGCGCATCCAATGTTCCAGTATGAGGCTGTCCCATCTATCAGCTATAGTTTTCAGGATTTTGTTGGGACTGGTGTGTACCCTGCGCATAATGGAAGCACAACGCTTGCGTATAATAGCGTGAAAGTCATCAATTCTCGCCTCCGCGAACATCCAGGAAGCATTGCAGTGGCGCGGCAACCCCATCAACACCCTAAAAGCATTAATTTTAATTAAATAATCCACCCAATCATCGTTTTCCTTTCGACATGGTCATGGTTGAAACCTGCGAACCAGTTTTTGTAAAAAGAATGCCAACAAAAATAAATGAGCCACCCTGTAAAAAACTGACATTTAAGACAGTTGTCAGTTTTGTAATAATAACTGTATTCTATTCATACTAAAGTTCGAAATACAAACGGGCTGGAAGGTTTAGGCTCGAGTTAAAGTCAGATGTCATTTAGTAATAAGACGGATCATGTTTAAGTAAAAATAAGACAGCCTTTTACTGATAGAAATGGAGGTCTATTTGAGCCAAAAAGTCTCAATACTTACCCAGTACCCAGTCAGACGCAGTAATCAACTAAGGTCTACAATTCCACGCCAAACTCTCGCAACAGTTGTGTCCACCGTAAAATTTTAAGATCCAACCCTAACTCGCCGATATTGAGTTCCAAAATTCACAATTTACATCGAGCATTATCTTCCTTTACAAGGCAATTTAAATAATATCTTCCGGGGAGGATAATCTCGCAATCTGCTAGGTAAAGTATTATAACCCTCTCAATTTGTCGGTGCAAGGTTGAGATGGATTAGCTGGAGATTTGCATTGTTTTGGGAAGCAGGGTGGCGAGAATTTCGGGTTACGGAGTTTTATGTTGATTTAATTTATTTCTGAATTGATGCTCAGGTGACATCTGTGATCTTTTAATTTGTGATTAGTATTTGTTTTTATTTTTGAAATGTGATTCTTCAGGCCGACCGAAAAATCATACGTTTCTAGAAGAGGATATAATATATGTTATTAATATAAGTAATTAGCACAGTTTGTTCTATATGTAGCGAGGATATTAAAGCGCATACTCCTCTGAATTATTTTTATTTTGCTATAAGAAATATTTTAATAAGAATAGACAAATCAAATGCTCATGGGGTCCGAGTGCCCTCTTAAGAATTAGAATCACCATACAACATGGCAATGCTGCCAGCCTTTGGGCATTTTTCTTTTTGGGAATTTTTTATCCCTCTTTTTTATATACATGTACAGACGCCAGCACATCAACCTACCCGAAACTGTCAAATTTTCCCGATCAACTTTGAACCTTATGCTTTAGGGATAAGGTTCAAAATCTATTAAAGAAATTTGACAGATTGTAGTAGCTTGATGTGCTGGCGTCTGTACATATTATTAATATTATTTTAAGTCTGTTAGCCTATTATTAATAAAGTGTAGGTAAACTTTAAAACAAAAAAAAAACTAATGGTTTTATTTCGAAAAGATCGATTACGAAGAAGATATCAATCAAACATGTTTACTCATTTGACTTAACACCATCTTTAATGACCAACATCTGCTCAAAATAAGATCCTGTTTACGAAATCAACAAGAAAGTTATTAAATGAAGTTTTGCTGAACCTAAAACCGTCACATTGAAGAAAACAAGTACGAAAATAATACAGATATTTCAGACGGAACTCATCTTGTATTTTTTCTCGCCAAATAAATTACTTAGTTATATATTCAAGGAAGATATCTCAAAGGACGGTCCTTTAATCATCGCGAGTGTTACTTTTGATTTTATACATTCGAGTGAGAATGCAGAAGTTAAACTTTGTGTAGGTTTTTTTTAACCGACATCAAAAAAAGAAGGAAGTTCTCAATTCGGTTGTATTTTTAAATATTTTTTTTATGTTTGTTACCTCAGTACGCCGTCATTTATAAACCGATGTGGAAAATTCTTTTTTTATTTAAAAGGATATACTTTCAGATTGGTCCCATTTCTATCAAAATCCAGTTTTGATGATGGGATCCATGAGGAATTGAAGGAACTCCTCAAATATTATAGGCACACCTAGCGATAGCGATTTGAATATTTTTTATAGTTACTCGTGCCAAACCACCATTTGGTGAAGTGGAACTGATGAGGAAGACCGGCCAACGGAACTACTCAATAACAAGTATTTCACGGGTTGCGATTCGATTACTTTAATATGGTTGCTAAGCAATTTATGCTTGTCATAATGCGAATGGTGAAATGGCGCTGATGGTGGAATACTAGGAGAACTCCTCAACAATTAACGTCCCTGCATCAGGAAAAGCAATATTTTGTAAAAGGTGATGGACAAGTTGACATTAGGCTATTGTAACTTAGATACATTATGAACAGACCCACTAAAAAGCGAGAAATAAAAACTTTTTAACAAAACAAAAAGGACTTCCAAAAAAAAAACACTACAAAGTGAAAAATAACTTTAATTTCGGAAGTCGGTGTCAAAAACTGAAATACTGATCCAAAGACACCGGCTTCCGAAATTAAAGGTATTTTTCACTTTGTAGTGTATTTTTTGGAAGTCGGGTTTTTTTAAAATTTACATACATTTACAGCATTCTCTAACAGTAACATTACTATTAGGGAACTTTTGTCAATTTTTTATAATTATATATATTTTGCAATGTTTAAGACAACTTACTATTTCCACTAACTAGGTATTAAATTAATTAAATTTATAGGGAACATTATATGTATGCTGATTATGATTATTCTAATTAGACAGTTCAACTGTACCAAGAAACACTAAGTTTCTGACAGAGTCAAGAAGTCAGTTATTTTCAGAACTGGATTACTGTCTTCCCTAATATCAAATAGTGATCGAATTCGAATCCCGAAACGGCAAAAATATTTACCTAATTTATTTCATAAATTATTTATTTGGGGATGCAAGTAAGTATTTTCTTTGTAACAATTCAATTTATGAGTTATTAGGGATTTGTCCGGTTTCTCGTTCTCTTTGACATCATAATCAGGGCAATCAGACGAGAAAATCTGAGGGTGTCTGAGGGACGGAAAGTAGGTCGTCGATTATGTTGCTTTTGGTTACATTTTAGCGGTGTTTTTCTCTTGTCTCCTGACGGAACGAGTTGCACGACATTTTAATGCTGTGTACTTAATCTGAAAGAAATGTAAAGTAGCCAGTGTTGGGGGGCAGTCGCCTCCTTCTGCGAAGCAGTCATGCTAGCGAAGGAGGCGGCGGGACGGCTGAGGAAGAGAGCCTCCCGTCCCAGCCGCCGCGGGAGACGCTCCGGGCGTCGGGAGCCGCGCGACGACTCCCGGCCACCGTAGACGCGGGCCTGCAGGCGGAGAGTAATGGGTAACTCACCGTCTGATCAGGACCAGGCCCGTGCCGGACGGCGCGTACGTGTTCCACGCGCGCCTCAAAGAGATGTCAGCATCAATGGAAGGGGCCCGTCAGGGCCGAAGCCTGCCGGATCAGCGGGATTGTCCGAAAGGGTTACCGCTGGCCCGGAACATAAAGGGCGAAGGAAGGAACACGGGTGGGTTTTAGTCAGTAAGAGTCTGACACTCCCTTCCGCTCCACCCAGAGCGGGAGGAGTCATTTGATGATTTCCCATCCAGAAAAAAAAAAGTAGCCATTCTTACCAAGGGGTAGCGTATTACCCAGTAACTGGGTTGTGTAGATCAGATGGGCAGTCGCTGCATGTAACATACTGGTATTCAGCTGCATAGACTAGAAGCCGACTGGCTGGTAAGATTGGAAGCCAACCCCAACATAGTTGAAAAAGGCTAGGTAGACGATGATGCCTTATTCTGAAAGGATGATACTCAAACCTATGAGTACTTTGGAAGCTCTTTTAATTTGTTATTATGTTTGTTACTTCTTCACGCTCAAACGGCTTGACCAACTTTGATAAAATTTTGTATGGAGGTATCTGACACCCTGGATTAACATATAGGCTAATTTTTATCCCGAAATTTCCACGGAATCGAAAACAAAGTCGGGTTAGTTACACCATTATAATTTTTGATTTGTTGGATTTGTCTCCGCTCCGAATAGCAGAATAACTAATGAAATAAAACATGGGAAAAATTCACGAAAAAAAAAATTAAGATAATTCATTTTCTCATACATTCTTCTTAATGATTTTGAGGCGTTACAAAGTTCGCCAGGTCAGCTAGTTCTTAATAAAACACACTCAAATTAACCCACCACAATATGTACATATATTATACATGCGACACAGACAAAATGTAATTACAAATTACACGCTCCATTGCCCGAAACAAGTGCAGCTTTTCGAACAAAACGTCGCTAAACTCCGCACAGAAATATTTTCTTGGAACAATGTAAAATAAAACGGTACCGCAGAAAGTAAAAGAGTATAAAATATAGGAATGGCCGCTACAAATTCTTTTTAAAATTGCGTATAGTGAGCGAAATATGGAAGAATAAAGTTGTGGACTCAATGGACGGGTAACGTAGATAGTATGTGGGTTTTGTGCTAAGTGTAAAGGGAGTTTTAAAAGATATTTTATACGTTTTCTTCTGAGTTACCCTTGGGTAAACGACGTGAGTAATGCTACCGAATCGAGTTACATTGACAATGTTTAGACCGTCCTGTCTTATTGGATGTTTTTGGGTGGTTGACACTTCCCGTGACTTGAGGGCGGGCTTTTATCTTGGCCAGAGGCTAAGCATTGCCCTACAATGTCGCAATGCCGCCAGTCTCTAGGGTACATCACCAATCGACAGCGATGCGAATGAATTTTGCGACGCTATATTTCAGTTTGTGAATAGTTTTAGTTAAGTTAGGATATCATTTTGTTTTTTTTTTAAATTAATTAATTAGGTATGAGTTGTTATTTACGTACATATTATTTTAATTCTGAATAAATATCAGACATTTCTTTTTTGTATTTTTTTGTTTCTGTTTATCGCATGTTCACATGTTGATCGGCTTATAGTCTAACCAGATGCAACTGAATACCAGTAGGAGACAGACGTCTGTCTTTCCGACCTCCACAACCCAGTTACTAGATAACACGAATCCTCTTGGTAATACTGGTTGGCAGACTTTCTAGCTTCTGACGACGACGACGGTTAACGACGGTTTACGCCATAGTTTACCTAAGAACTAAAAATTGTGAAGGTAGCATCCATAAAATTGAACGTACAGTGCGTGCCACGTAAGAAGAGACTTGACACACCACGTGGTTTGACATGCGCAGTACACGATTTTAGGTATCTTTAGCGGTATGAGGTCTGAGTGCGGGACGAAACCGGGCGTCAAAGGGGCGGCGGAAAGAGCGGGCGAGGCGGGGTCAAGTCTCTTCTTACGTGGCACGCACTGTACACATGTTTCTTTGTGACTAGTACGGACTGGATGTGGAAGGCGGAGGACAGGTTGTGTGCAGCTTGTGAGAGGCGGATGTCCAACAGTGGACTGCAGACTGCAGATTGGCTGAGTTGGTTGTTGATTGATGTTTCTTTGTAACATGTCTAAGAAAACTAACGAGTGTATATTTTTGTACAGACGCTAGCACATCAAGCTACTCGAAACTGTCAAATTTTCCGAATCAACTTTTAACCTTATGCTTTAGCGATAAAGTTGAAAATCTATTAAAGAAATTTGACAGATTGTAGTAGCTTGATGTGCTGGCGTCTGTACTTTTTCCAGACAGAAAGTTCCAATCCATTATGTCCTTTTACACATTAAAAAGTTTGTCGTCTAATTGGTGGAATTCCATTTAGTTACAATCTGGCCCTTGGGAGAATGTGTTCCTGACACCTGTCAGTGTAACAATTCTGGTAGTTAACAAAGATTAAATTCGCAAAACACGTAGTCGTTTGTATGAAACTGACAGCTGTCATGAACTCGTTCTCTCGTCGGCCGCACTGTAGGTACACTGCTACAAGGATCTTTAGGCGCTCGAATGACGCTGCCAGGAGACTGCAGTTGGTAAACATTTGTGCAATTGTTTTTTGAAATGTCTTGAAAAACAAATATGGCGGCGTTAGTTCCGATTTCGGCCACGCACCAGTAGAACTTTTGTGGCGTCACCTACATCGCCACATGTGAACAACGCATCACATTGACGTCACGCAAAATCTTGCATCGCGCAAGCAGAGTTTACCGCACAACTAACATAATATATACAACGTCTCGAGATCAATCGGCGGGCAGTTGTCCACCAGTCATCCGTCTGATCCTCCCTTTCTCATACATCTATACCTTCTTCCTCTTTTTTTTCTTTCTTTCTTTCTGCGTTTCGCTTCGTAGACTAACGCTCATTAGGTACTAGGCACTAACATACATATTGTACGTATGAATGAAAACTTCATATGAATGATATAATGACTTCATTTCCTCGCGCACAGATTAAGAAGGAACGAATGAAAACAATTGCGGTTCTCATTATGATACGAGGGCCGTTGAAACTGAGGATCTTATTCATTCTGTTTCATGATTGTTGGGTAGTTACTAATTAGAGGCATTTTTTATTTCATAAATCTGAGGTAAAATCATTTAAGATACGTTTTTTTTTTTAAAAATGTCTGTTTGTAGGTTTTTTGTTCAGTGGGTAGGTATCCACTGGATGAGGGCAGTGCAGGACCAGTCGTTGTGGCGATGACAGCGGAAAGACAAGGAATGTCCAGCAGTGGACGTCTTTCAGCTGAATGCTAATGATGTTCGCATTAGGAATATCGATGAATTTGACAGTGCTCGTCAGTCAATATCACAAATAATCTAAAACTTTGCTCTTGTTTAGAAAAGCTTAGTTAGAACTACAGTTGTTTTTTTGGCATTTACACTAAAAACTTTTAAAATAACAAAACTCCACTCGGTTAATCTTTACATTGCCTGTAAAACACGTTTCAGCCATTTTAATACTTAAGTACTTACCAGCATATTCTTACAAAAAAAAACCTTTTCAATTTTCTAACAAATATTCTTCAATTCCCGGCCTCATTAAACATCCGCTATTGTTAGCATAATGATTTATTAATTTTCTGCAGTTACTATCCCCATCTCTTTCTTTCTCGCATATTTGGGTACGTCAGAAAGGGATGTATAGTGGTTTGAACCGCCTGTCGCCGAAATTTTCCGGTACATTGCCGTCATTAGGTTTACACAGTGGATCATTACCGGTGAAATTGTAAGAGAAACGTTTCGTAGTTATCGGGCTAACAGGATAGTCTTGGAACGTAAAATTCGCGCAAAGCGTGGTCATGAATCACTGCGTTGTCCGATAAAGTGAACAGCGGTTGCGTATTTAGTGATGTGGCTTAACAGAGTTACAATCTATCGACTAAATGCAAGCTTCTTTTTCGCTATTTCTTAACTGTCCGTTGTCCCCGTTGCCCATATGTTGTAAGGGGGACAATGGTTAGGAAATTTTATGACGTCCCGTTGTCCCTGTGACGGGGACACCGATTACAGGGACAACGGGAATACAGGTTTTTTTCTTAACTGCATTCGAGCTGTTGGTATGAAAAATAATTGTCTGTGTGTCGAAGATGCTTATCTTAAATTAAAACATAAAAGCTTTCTAAAAATAGCAATTTATTTGTACTTGTGCGTACTTATCTTAACTCGAGCTCAGGTAAGGCTGGTATGGTTTAAGTACATAAACTCGATTCATGGATTTACATTATCACGCTATATCCATAGAGTATTAAGTCTAGCATTGAATTAAAGATAAAAATACAGTAAGTGTTGCTTTACACAACAAAGATCTGCAAAGACCACACAATACTACACGTCTCTTTTAGTCGATTATTTCCTCTCATCCCTATCGATAACAAAGCACAACACTAGTAAACAGAAACGATGAATTTCGGGGATAAAAAAGGGAATTTGTGTCGCGACGTTTGGCTACGTTGACTATATCGTCGGATATCCAAACGATAAATGTCGGAGAAGAATGTTGGAGAATATTTTGTGTGTACAAGAGCTTTTCGTTTGATAGTTCTATCATACTTTTATTCGCTTTTTACTGACCTTTCGTTGCTTCTGGAGATTCTGCATAGTTTGATACAGGGCAGGGACACGCTCAACCTGTCCCCATGGATTCAGTAGATGATTCTGGATAAAATATCAACGCAGAGGACGTTCAAATTTTTCGACGGATATTAAAAAAAAACCGGTCAAGTGCGAGTCGGACCCGTGCACCGAGGGCTCCGTACAAATATGTAGGTATGTGAATAGTTTTAATTTTTTTTTTTGTAGTGTAACTATAAATGTTCGGTTTTCGGATTGTTTCCTTTCCTTGTGCTACATGAAATTGCTTCTTGCCAAATTTCATGATTCTAGGTCAACGGAAAGTACGAACGGGTTTTGATTTTGGAACATAAACGCCCGTATCTTTTGATTGCGCTGACTTAGAAGTTTGATTGTTCACTGCTTCAAGTGATTGAAGCCCTGAGTACTTGATATTAATTTTAACTTGATAACTCCACGCGTTCCTGAGAAAAACGGTCTTGACTGACGGAGAGACAGATGGACAACGAAGTGATCTTATAAGGGTTCAGGGTCAGCTACTCGTACCTCCATACAACATAATTATCAAAATTGGTCTGGCAGTTTGAGAGTGAAAAGTAACAAACATATAAACACACACTCACCACACAAACACACTCACAAACTTTCGCCTTTATAATATTAGTATGATTATGACGTTTTAAGGCTCCTTCAAACAGGGGCGACACGCGACACAAAGGCACCGCAAGTCGCGCAACCTTTGTGTTGTGCGATTATATCGCGTGTCGCGCCTGTTTGAAGGAGCCTTTAAAGTCGTCAATCTACTCGATTCTCGATCCGGAATAATTTAGCCATCTCTTTCCAAACCAAACACGTATTTGTAATCAAACAATTTATTACCAACTTGTTTCATAAATCCAGAAATGTTAGCCCCCACATCACAAATCAACGTTATTAAAACTGTTCTAAAAAACCAAAAACGGTTTTTAAAATATCCCGAAAACGGTTTCGTTTTAACACGAAAAACTCGCTGACCAAAAATATATGGGATGAATAATGTGACAAGGATACTTCAATCTGTGGGACATTCCCACAGTTCCCTTTATTGATGATTTGTCAGTTTTCCCACTTTTCCCTTCCCTGTTTTCCCATTAGGATATATTGAAAATTTCTGCCTTTGAGATAATATATAGGGTCTCTTTGCCACTTTTGTCTTTTATGGGGGTAAACGGAGTTGTGGGTAGGGGATTTTGATTTAGGTGGCTTTTAATGCCATCTATCTTAGTAAAATGGGCTAACTTGTAAGTAAACTAAGCCGTAAAAGGTACAAATGTATGACAGGTTACAGAGGGTGATAATGTTACCAGATTTATAGCCTTTTTTGCTTTTGTTTTTTAAAAATCGCATGGGTTGATCTTTAAGGTTACGTATCGCTTGCTGAGGTCAGTCCGTGGATGGGTGACCATCCATTACATGTCGGGACACTTCCGTGCTTTGTAAAGCACGTAGATCTTTGATAGTTGTTACGGGTAGTCAGAAGCCCAAAAGTCTGACAACCGGTCTTACCAAGGGGTATCGTATTACCCAGTCACGGCAGATGCTCCATGTAAAATACTCAGCTGCATCTGGTAAGATTGGAAGCCTACCCCAACAGAGTTGGAAATGGGCTAGGCAGATTGATAGCTTTTTTCTTAAGGGTACCAAACTGACGAATCAAAGAAACTGGCAAACACTGAAAACTGTCGAGTTGACGCAACCGTCCAATCCACAAAACTGACCAATCAGCAAAACTGGCGAATCAACGAAACTGGCGAATTAAATAAACTGACGAAGGGCAACTGACCACTGATACGCGGACTCAATATGGTTTCTATTTTGAGGACCGCCTATTGTGAAGGTCTATTTTGGTATAATGGGTAAATTGTTTATCAATCAAAGTAGTTATTTCTGAATAGGTTTTCCGAAATAGAACAAATAAAAAATAAAAAATTGTTTATTCTGCACAAACAAAACGCACTTTACAAAATAAAAAAGACATAAAATATACCCATACAAATTTGCCAAAAGCCACGTACTCTAGCAATAAATGGTTGACAATTTTGTCCATTGCTTTATATCAGGGCTAGGGACCAAAGACACATTAATCTGTATAACATATGAGGTTGACGGAACACAAGCCGTTATTAACCAGGATATGTTTTTTTTCGCTTCTAAAAAAATTAAATACACATCCCAATCCCAAATTCCAACAAACCGCTTTAAAAACCAGTAATTCCAACTAAAAAAAAATTATAATTCGATGGTTTGATCAAAATCCAACAAACATCACGTTGAAACACTATGTATGCTATAAGGTTATTATCATTTTCTGGAAAAAAAAAACGAAATGGATTTAACGGTTTTTGATTAACTCCTCATATCATATACTAAGTCACATCGTCCTGCCGCAAACTATGTGTGGTTTCATCTTTAGAGAATATCCCAAAAAACTAAACTAGATCGTCTCCCCACAAATAAATTCGAACATAGTTGGTGAGAATACTGTTGAGTGTTGAGCAAACCCGCGCAATAATTTAGTTGCTTTGTTAGTTTACAACACGTTTTTTGTTCAAAGTTTTAATGGAAAACGCGAGCTAATGGGATTTCTGACTCACTAGTGTTTCTTTGTTTTATTGTTAATGTTGTCTAGCACTAAGAGTTACTCATGCCACAGATTTAGTACTCAAGTAATTTGTCCTCATACACTGCGTTAAGAGACAAATCGTATGCGCACGTATCTTTGAAGTGCTTCTTTAGGAGCAGTTTGTGCTTTTTCTAAACAGTGAACGAAACTGAACCGTCACGCTCGGGTCGGTGACGCTGAATCGGGTATGCTCGACTCCAGTCGGTCGGTGACGCTAAATCACGTATATTCGGTAGTTTTTAGTACTTATACGAAACTGCATCAATCGGCACCATAAACATAAAATGTAAGAATTTGCTTTTTTTAGCTGATTGAAATTTTTTTACAGTCTGTGAATCTAGTTAGCAATTACACAAATAAAAGAGTAATTAAAAAAATAAAACACTCGACTGCGGTAAAAAACTAAAGTTAATAAAAATTGAAAAGCTAAAAACATTTTAAATTAAATAAGAGTTTGAAGGGGGACCCATTTGAATTTGAAAATAATGTAATAAAAATTTAAAATGGGCTTGTTTTTAGCTTTTCAGTTTTTTTTTAAATTTAAGTTTTTTACCGCAGTCTGGTTATTAATTTTTTAATTACTTTTTTTATTTCCAGTTTTCTAGTTCAAATGTGAAAGATTTCGCAGACGATTTAGTTCTTGGTACGTGTTTTAAGTATATAAGTTGTATAATAATATATTTTTGTAATTTACTTTTAAAACCCTTTATTTTAATACCCCACTCGATAGGTTTTGAGATTTTTTTAAGAGATAACATGGCGCCAAAAATCGGCCATTAATTTTTTTTTTTCAATGTTGATATTCTTAGTGTCCTCTCACAATTAAGACCACTCTAACGGCACCTGTCAAGCTGAAATCGATCAAGCCGTTTAGGCTACAGAGCGTGCCAAGGAAATATACATACATACATACATACACTCGAAAAACATAACCCTCTTTCTGGCGCAGTCGGGTAAAATTTAAAGACAATCTCCTCAGACCTGGGTGCTTACTCTTCAATTTAATTCCGATAGATCGACATCGGAATTGTGACGTTTCGTACTCTTGAGTTCGATGCTAGCGCCAAATGATTTTTAGATTGGGTGTCCATTTTGGAGAATTAAATGGAATTTGGTTCGGGCTTGGCGTGGGGTAATTGTTGACAATATTGTTTTCAAGAGTACCGAATCACGTGACTGTAAAATTAACATTGAAATCATATTGGCATCTCATTGGAATTAAAATTAGTTTGGAGAGTAAGCCCCCTGTAGTTACAGCGGATAAGATGTCCTTGAAAATCCTGTAAATTCTAAAACTATATTTTTCGCAGATTGAGGAGGTCAGATGTTGATGACCCTTTGCAAAAGGGTGAGGTATTCGATGAGGTATTCTTACACAAATATCAAAACCGTATTGTTATTAGTTTATAGACTCGGTACTTCCCAAACAAAATCGTCCAGTCTCCTTCGAATTTGGTGAACTACACTATATAATGCGCCTTAAGTTATTCTAAAGCAGAGTTTAATAAGTTCTCAACTTCTAATTCTCAATTCAGAAACTGGGTGTAAGCCTGTTAATATGTAATGGAAATAAATTCAATTGCAGTTTTATGGATGTTCAAAGACTGACATAATTATTATTAAAACAAACATAATTAAACTTTTTGAATCTTTACCGTATAATAACGTAAATAACAAATTACTAATTACAATTAAATATCCCAATTTACCAATAATCTCTGCTAACTATAATCTTGGATCTAAAAAAAACTGGCCAAGTGCGAGTCGGACTCGCACACGAAGGGTTCCGTACCACAGGGCAAAACCGCCGAAAAAAATATGTTTGTTGTATGGGCCCCCCTTAAATATTTATTTTATTCTGTTTTTAGTATTTGTTGTTATAGCGACAACGGAAATACATCATCTGTGAAAATTTCAACTGTCTAGCTATCACGGTTCATGCGATACAGCCTGGTGACAGACGGATAGACGGACAGTGGAGTCTTAGTAATAGGGTTCCGTTTTTTCCCTTTATCAAAATAATTTTAGTAATAAAATAATTTTAGCAATAAAATCCACAGGCGTATCACGAACAAATTATTAGAAATTCCATTTATATTTCAGTCGAAACGACCCTCATATACATATTTCCTAAAATATCAAAAGCACGCATTTACGTTGATAGACCACCGTAAAAGTCGCACAAAAGTTACTACAATTTGTTCAAATTATGGTCATGATCATTTTATGAGTAGACATTAATGGCGACTTACAAGGCAGCAGACTGAAAACACTTTCGATTTTTTACAATAGTTTAGTAATCTAGGGTTAAATCAATACAGCCGCGAGCCGGTCGATTCTGTAAAAATCTCACCGTGAAAACTTGTGTGGAGAGAGCTGTCAGTGTCATCCCACCAAATACAAGGGATTGACCAAGCAAACATTTACAATCATAATCAATATTTTAATAATATTTTTTATCTTAATTCTTTTAGTCTTGTTTAAGACTAAAATAATGACGTTTGACGTTTGTCAATGTTTTATTTTAATTATTGTTCGTGCGTGACGCGCTCGCGCCTCTGGCTATATAAAAACTAGTATAGGAAAACAAAAAAAAAAAAAACATTGGGATTCTAAGTTCTGTTTTGCTATTTTATTTAAAAACCACATAAAATAGCAATGTTTTAACAACTAAAATAGGTACTAGATTCGAAATTATATAAAATGATCTTTGAATGATCTTGGAAATTATACGAATGATATATAAAATGATGATACATAAAATGATTATATAAAGTGGTGATATATAAAATGATTATATAAAATTATGATATATAAAATAGCATACAAAATATTATTAAAATCTCGATTATGCATGTAAATGTATGCTTGGTTAATCCCTAGTATCAGATGACACTGACAGCTCACTTCACGCTCATTTCGCCTAAGTTTTCACGGTGAGATAGAGAATCGCACTGCAGCAGATTTTTTAAGTTAGGTTTGTCTTCTACTATTGTATAGAATCAAGTTTTTCTTATTGAATAGACAGCTGGGCTGCTGGGGAGTTTGTTGCGCCACTTCTTCCCAGCGAAGGCACAGGAAGTGGTGAAGGGCGGACGTTTTGGGGGACTGTCTTAACTCTTATGTAATGTTGACGTTCGAAAAGTGCTGATTCTCAGTCTAATTTGAATGAGGGCCGATTCACGTCGCCGCGAGCGGTCGCGTCGCCGCGGATTGTACCGCTGACAAGACGCGTGTGGCCTCGGGTAACCACGAGCGGCCACGCTACCGTTCGAGCTTTTCAAGCGCAGTTCTTTTAATGACGTAGATAAAGTTTAAAATTAATTTACACTGAAAGTGCTCGCCGCGCCGCTGCCGGCCGCTGCTTTCCCGGTGTGAATTGAGCCTAAAAACGTTCGTGTTATCTTGTAAGATAAAGTTGAAGGTTAGCTTGAAAAGTAGTCAGCAAAGTTCAAAGGTCCATTAGAAATTACGAGATCTATTTTTGAATTTTTTGATAGCAGACTTTCGCAATAACAAAGGAAAATTAAAAACTTCGTTGTTAAAAAAATAAAAGGTTTTATTTAGGTACCTTTTTTTTTGTTGTTTATCACAAGCGAAGTTTACTAAAATATTTCTTTATGTTTATTTTTCATAGTAACTGAAAATATAACATTCTGCGCTGCCATTCAGGTTGTCCCATTCAGTGCCAGCCTCATAAGGAAGTAGGGAACATGATCCCACTATTTATATTTTCCAAAGGACCGAGCTGATATATGGCATCAATTTCTCACAGCCGTACCGTACGACCAACAAATAGAGAGATACAAAAGACCTGTAAAGAATTGTAGTAAGGTTTACGTTTCATAACGCTTTAATTTTCGGGATGCATGAAGAAGCCTCCTCGTGTAGAGCAGTTTGTTCCGCCAGTTACTCAACTGAGCGCTTGGCGCATCCTGGACAGTCACTCCCAACACCTTATTTGACTGGCCAATTCTTCCCTTGCGGTGGTAGGGCTAACGCCCTCCTGGTTTATGACCACCCTCCCACCGGAGTCCGGCTTCAAGCAGCCTGCTGTGTTTCGTCGATGCGTGGGAGTTCCAGTGCCTTAGGCATCTTCTGGGCACGCTCGTTCCATCATAGACCTCATCCATCGCTTTAAATCAGGCGTGATCCAGGCAAGGAGCGGGACCAAGTAGCAATAAAAAAAAATGCTTCTATTGATACAGCTATACGGTTTCCTAAAATAGCGGTTCCGTCATATTTTAACGGTCGATTATTCAGAAACATTGTAATTTTCACCAGTATTTGGCATTAAAGTGTCAAAAAATGCTCTGTATTTGGACAGCCGTAACTGGGTGACCTTCCACTACTTTCTTAGGTAACCAAAGGTAACAACAACAACGACGGAGCAACGATCGATCGATCGATCGATCTTGATTGATTGACGATCTTTGGAGGGTGGTTAGTAGCAGCTGGATGAGAGTTGCCGAGAATCAGACTGAAAGGCGTGCAATTCGAGAGTACTGCTTGCTTGCTACTTGCAGTGTACTGCTGAAGGCTGATTGGCTGATTTGAATAGCTCATGCGATGGTAAAAATATTAGCCAATCAGTACCGCAGGCATTAGCAGAGTGGACTACTCTATCGATTTTCCCGGATACACAAAAATCTTTGTTCACACTAGGCTGAAAATCTGCGCTTTTTAAACGTCAAAATTACATAAGACATTCCCTCAATACGCCCGCCCTTCACCACTCTAGTGCTTTAGCAGGAAAGATGAAGTGGCGTGACAAACTCCTCAGCAGCACTGCTGTCTGTTCAGTTAGAAGAACTTGATTCTATACAATAGCATGCAAACTAATACTACTTCCTTGAATACTGATACCCGATTTACAGAAAAGGCGGAATCTTGTTAAAGTTGACCTTCTGATATTTTTTTCTCGTAAAAGTTGGAAGTACTCCATGAGCAGTATTAATGTTACGGTTTGTCGTGTGTACTTTTTATATTTGTGGAGATAGAACAGGGTTTATTTCGGTGCTAATTGTTGTTTGTATTCATTTAGTAGGTGACTCAATCAACTCAGTCTACTGTAGTCCACTGCTGGAGATAGGTGTCTCCCACCCTGTCCTACGCCTTCCGCATCCAGTCTGTCCCAGCCACATTTTTAAAGTCGTCGGTCCATCTAGCTGCGAGGCGTCCCACACCATGCTTGCCGATACGCGGTCTCTACTCCAGGACTCGTCTCCTCCACCGGCCATCGGTCCCTCTACAAACATGGCCAGTCCACTACCACTTAAGCTTGCTTCTTCTGCAGGCTATATCGGTTAATTTTAATAGCAACTGCAGATCATTCAAGGGCTCTTTTTATTAGGCTGAAGTTACATCGCGTTATTTGCATTGGCATAGTTGTTAGCACGCTGAAATTCTGTCGCGGAATTTGCGTTCAGGTCGTAAGCACGCTGAAACTCCGTCCCGTAATTTGCATTGTAGTCGTAAGCGCACCGAAATTCCGTTGCGTAATTTCGCTAGGTGCGTCGCTATGTTTAACTGGACATACGCTACCAATAGCGAATATGCATGAATTTTTTTCATGGCATTTATTAACAAAATATGAAAATACCGTAGTAGAGATGACAAAAAGTAAAATTAAAATCGGCCAAGAAACACGGCCGATATGAGCATTTAAAACTATTGATTACACACCAATTAGACAGAGAGATCCGACATAGACTGTGACGTCACGTCACTACGGTCATATAAACTCCGTGTTAAATTTCGTTTTGCGAGAAAGAGATAGAAACAAATCTTCGATGGCTCATATCTCTTTTAATTTCATAGTTATCCGAAAAACAGTTTTACTAAACTGTTTATTACATGAATGAGGATTAATTTTTTAAATAAAAAAAATCATGCATATTCCCTATTGGTTCGAAACAAAAATATTGCAGCAATATGTTTACCGAGAATTTCAAAGGCACAAATGCAATGACATTTGTATTACAGTTTGCTGATATTTTTCAATGTTGCAAATCTTGTTTGAAAGTTTCGAGAAATTATTACTCCCAGTGTAGTTTCATACGTTTGTGTGTTGCTTGTACAGGTTGAAACTGCACTTACAGGCAGGAGAAGAGGATTGCTAAGACACAATTACATATTACATACCGCTTGGCTTATCAAGGGTTATCGTATTACCCAGTAACTACAACAACAGAAAGTGGTTGTCAGACTTTCGGGGCTTTTACATACGAGTATACTTAGTTAAAACACAAATTTTTGGCCTTTCTGTAGTGCATTTTGTCGACAGTAGGTATAATGCGACTTTGGCCAGAAAACAAAGCTTTTTAGGACAACAATTGACGAGGAAAAGTCTTGAAAACGATGAGGGTTGAATGAAATGATTTATTTTTTCTTCCTTCCCAATGCCACCCTCTTGAGCTCCCCTATCAAACTGATACGATAAATCATTGTCTAAGACAATTCGTTGGAAATAAACTGTGTTCTATTTCTATGTACTTTCAATATCCGAAGTACGTAATAAAGAAAAAAAAAAGTTTATTTGGCACACTGCTATAATGATAATGCGTGCACCATTTGACATATTGTAATGCATTGTGAAATGCTTGTTTCTTCTAGAAAATATTATATTTACCACCTTATAATATGACGGAGAAGGAACGTGTCTCTCGTTATCATCTGGTATATTTTAACTATTGTGGGGCGTAGGTACTATGGATTGTGTTGGTTATTAATTCATAAAGTTATCCTTTTATGATTCTGCCAAAATGGCCTTTTTAGGCCCCCAGACTGCAAACGTTCTTAAAATTACGAGAATTGCCCCCCTGTTTCGTACGTTTAATTACGTCTTGAGAAAACATTGGGTATGGTTTATTATAACTATGTAAGTTTAATATTACTGAATTATACACAAAATAATCTTCCGGAATAAATTCTCTAAGTGATGGTGGAAACCGCATCAAAACCACGCAGACAGACACGAAAAGTGACTTTATATAATTTATTATTACTAGCCGGCAACTAGTTTATTTAGCCGTTTTTTTTAATGCTTAATAGGCCCTCTCTTGTCCTCGATCACGCCTAATGGAAAGCGATGGATGAGGTCTATGATGGAACGAGCGTACCCAGAAGATGCCTAAGGCACTGGAACTCCCACGCATTGACGAAACACAGCAGGCTGCTTGAAGCCGGACTCCGGTGGGAGGGTGGTCACAGACCAGGCGGCCGTTAGCCCTACCACCACAAGGGACAGTCAAATAAGGTGTTGGGAGTGACTGTCCAGGATGCGCCGAGCGCTCGGTTCAGTTGAGTAACTGGCGGAACAAACTGCGCTACACGTGGAAGCTTCTTCATGCATCCCACCGTTTATTTAACCGCCTAGCCTTTTAACTAAACGGCGGCCGTTCAGCTAACGGCCTGAATGATATTCAATTATAGTTTGGGTTGGAACTGTAACCAATCACGCGCGAGCCGAATTTGGTCGCAGAACTAAGCCAGGGCACCCCGATAAAATGGGTTAGGTTAGAACTGTGATCAACCGCATGCAAGCCGAGAGGGCGAAGCGAGGCGAGCAGTACTTCCAAAGGCCATGCGGTTAACTAAACGGCTAATTTAACCAGCTACTACATAACCGAACGATTTGATACTCAATACTATTTTCAACACAAAACTTTAGATAGACCAAAAATAATAACATTCATACCTACTTTTGTTAACCAACTAATTACATTATAATAAAGAAACTGAACCAATTCATCACTCACTTAATTACAGATGAATAGTTTCAGACCCAGGGTATGAATACTACTCTAGACAATATCTTCTTCAAGCACACATATTTTATGAATGGTTTCATCGGATGAATGGTCAATAAACGCATTATGTTCGGCTATAAATCTAAAGTTATTATGGTTGGTTTATGGTAAACGTACGATTATCTTTAGTTTTCTCGATAATTTACAGGAATTGCTGTAAAACTTTAGTTTAAGGGGCTCGTGGCTAAGTAATCTTCAAGGTAAAGCAAATCTTGCCGTGGTCGGTTCATGCATGCATGACTATCCATTACGATCTGTGCCACGGAAAGCACGTTATGCCGATGGTACTGGCTGTCATTTTTAGATCTTTGCATTTGTTACGGGTCGTCAGAAGCTTGGAAATCTGAAAACCAGTTCTCACCAAGGAGTATCGTGTGACCCAGTAACTGGATTGGGGAGCGACAGGCAGTCGCTTCATTAAAAGCTAGTATTCAGCTGCATTCGGTTAGACTGGAGGTCAAGCATAACATAGTTGGGAAAATGCTAGGCAGATGGAGTGAAAAACTTTAGTTTCGTTACAATTAGTTGCTTCAAGAACTCTCAACTTGACCAACTGATGTTAAATGAAGGTCAAACAAAAAGTAACTGTCAATCGCAACCGATTCCCAACTCACACTTCATAAATAATTCTTGAACTGAGCACAACATTAATTTACATTTTCGTCACATTTCCGACCCTCTGTAGTAACTTATCGTTATATACTGCGGCTGTCAAACGTAAAACATGGAATCTTTACCTTGGGGAGAGCCGGCGTCGGTTACAAATTGAATGTAACCAATCCTTAGTTTACGAGCGGAAGTCCCTCTTGTGTTTTAAAAGTAAACTATGTTTGATGACGTACATGTGGTTTAGTTATAGCGTCAGGGCTGCAAAGTTTAAGGGTTTTTGCAGTGGTAAAAGAGGTTTTAATTCCCATAAAGGTTGTTAGAGAATCGTTTTTAGGATTTGTAAAAGAGATTTGTGTCCGAAAATAAGCAAAAGAATAAACGCAAAACCTAATATTGATCGAAGCGCAAAACGGTATACACTTTCGGAATTATGGGCGCGACGAGTAAAGTTCCCCTCATAGACTGCGCTAAATAATTCTGCGCGTGGCCGAAATCGGAAATAATCGTTTGCAGCTGTCTTGAAGTTTATGTCAGGTGTCATGAGAGCGTGCTGTTTTCCGTATATTCCAAAGTAAATAATCGCCATCATTACGCCAAAAGTGATTAAAAGTGCTGGCAGGCATATAATCTTTAAGGCCAAAAGTCGCGCACAGACTTGAGCGCTTTCTACTTTAGGTTGATCTTCCATCATTTCACATCTATCACTTACCCATACGAACCTCAGCCATCTTTGGCCATCAATCCTTTACATAAGAAAGAAAAATAGCAGAAAGAATATATATATATATATATCTTATAGCCTCTATTTAGAACAGAATAATATGACATATAAAACAAGAAACCGTATAACATTCTTACAAAGCATTTCATCATTGTTATCAGCATTGACAGCTTTCTGAGTACAGGTTTCCTCTCTTTTGTACCATGCTCGAAGCAATATGTGACGTCACATTACATGTAAATTATTTGAAACCAAATACTATCCATTTTGTCATAACTAGCTCGAATCATAACGATAACTCATTACCGACAACACCGCGGATACACATACCGCACGGTAATTATTCGTACGGAATATGTTCGCACGGTATCGCGGTGAATCATGTTATTAATTTGAAACTCGCTTCGTTTGTATTTCCTAACTAGAGGCACTAGTAGGGAGTAATGTGCGTGTAAAATTATGCGGTAATTTTCACGAAAATGTACCTAATTGTGTTGTATTTTAGATGGTGAATTGTTAATTTCTTTTCTGTTGCAGCGGTTTGGAAAGGTTGATTATGCGAGAATTTATGTGCGAATCGTGGAACTTGATTTTCAAAACAGTAGGCAATATGGAACATCATCATCCACGACCCGACTTCATCCATTGCTGAGCATTGGCCTACAGATACGTGTATAGATACACCTAGATAACGCAGAGCAACTTCTTCGCGTGCCAAAAATCGCTCCAGCTTACGTACAGACGCCAGCACATCAAGTTACTACAATCTGTCAAATTTCTTTAATAGATTTTCAACTTTATCGCTAAAGCATAAGGTTCAAAGTTGATTGGGAAATTTTGACAGCTTGATGTGCTGGCGTCTGTACAAAAATCGTAAGCCGCTACTTTCGCGCTCAGTCCTGTGCCGTACGCGGCGGCGTTTTTGAATCGATTTAATTTTCCCATCATTAAATAATGGTTGTGACGTCATAGTAGTTAGTCAAAAAATGGCACGCTTGGTTTTGAACGTGATATTGCGTTATCTACATCTGTGCATAGGCCCCTGTCAAGTGCCAGCCTCATCTTGGTTCTACCCGCGATGGTAACCGTAACAATATTGAACATAGCCCTTTCCTAAGCTGTAAACATAGCCCATAGCAACCTCAGCAACCAAGTAGGTTGGTGGGAACAGAGGTTTTCTCTTGCATTGATAATGTTGCTGTATGTCCCTTGTCTGTTTCAATCCCGTTAACAAGTTCACAAGGTAATCGCAGGTATACAAATATAAATTTTCCCACTAAAACTCATCTAGATTAAGTGAGTTCAGACCACATTGACCATTCTCCTAAAAGGAACTGAAAAATTAACTCGAATATCATAACTTACGTTCTCCACTGCTATCTCTTTCGCACCTACAAAAAACCGATAAAGGCAGAAATAACTCCGTCCAAAATTTCCAGTTACACCAAAAAGCAGTGCAGCATATTTTGCTGGCTGTGGAAATTAAAACGTCAAAACCATTAATATATTTCACGAGTGCAAAATTGTTTAACTTTTCCCATTAAAAGCTGGAGTTATGCGTTATACATATAGGTTATTACTTAGCTCTGGTGCACATGGGAGCTGGAGGTAGAGGCTTGCGAATGTGATGGTTGGTTTAGCAGCGAGAATTTATTAACGCTGTCGAAACAATTAAAATTGGGGGCAGGATGTTTGTTAGAATTTGTGGTTCATTTGGATAAGATACCCTGTTTGCGTTACACACTTTCAATCTGAATGATTTTGAAGGACTAATCCATTACTTCATAATATGTATGTTCGAAAAATTTGTCTGCTCAACAACGTAAGCAACGCAATCACGCATGACGACACGGTTGGCGCAGTGGCTGAGCGATCGACTGCTGCGCTGCGTGTCGCGGGTTAGATTCCCGCACGGAACAAATATTTGTATTGCCTACAGGTAGTTGTTCCGGGTCTGGCTGTTTGTGTATGTGAATTTAAATGTTTGTAAACGCACCCACGATACAGGAGTAATTCCTAGTGTGGGGAGTGTGTAAAACACACAAAAGTACAATATTAGATGATAACCAAATTACCCACATGATTATAATATAAATACAAGGTGCCGATAAAAAAAAACAAAATGTAAGTACCTACATATCGAAATAAAAGTGACGCTATGACGAATACTTAAAATAAAATTAATAAAAGTTAAAATTAATAATAAAAGTTAAAAAAATACCAACTTTATTTTAATGGTAATTAAGTTGATTTCAGAGTGACTAGCACTATTGATACAGTTATAAAAATGTTTGTAGTTGTAGCGTTAACTGAACTATAATTAGAGTTATTTTACCATAAACTCATATTTGTTTACATTTTTGGAAAATAAATCGCGAATGTAGATTACTTCATTCGTGAATATATGTAGAGTTACAGTTTAAAAAAAAATAGATGTTCCATTTTGACAGTGTAGGTATTGGACTTTTCTATGAAACAGCCGATTTTTTTTTTATAACCTACGAAACATTTCTACGCTAGAAGGTCTAGAATCATGCGCTGAATTCATGGTTACGGGTTGCTCGTCAATGTCCCTACCACCTTTTAGAAGGAAGATGCACGAAATCTCTGCTACTAAAAGGGAAGTCAGAAAGTTTTACAAAAGTTCAGCTGTACTATCACTTTTTGACAAAGATGCAAAGTGCGAACTTGCCCTAACAATCTGTGTCGAACTCTGCCGGGAATCGACGCAACGCCTTCAGGCATAGTAGCTGATTTCACCCAAATAGAACTTTATTGTGTGTAATGTCACAATATAGGTACATTTTGAAATACCGTAAACAGTGAATTTTCGCATCAAAACTAAAAGTCGTTTCCCAGCAATTATTTTTCCACAAAGTTACTTATTTTGGTGTATAGAATACGTAGATGACGGCTTGGTGATGGATCTTTTGATCTTTTTTAATTTGCAAAGTGCGTTTTTGTTTGTGCAGAATAAACAATTTTTCTTTCTTTTCTTTTCATTATACACCCTGTATACCTATTGTAAAATCAAGGTAAGCTCCACTTTCGTGGTTTCTGATAAGTGGACCTTCTCTCTGTCTATCGAATGTTAAAATTGAACAGGTTTAATGTATTGTAGATTTATAGGTTAAGGTATGTTCATATATTTCAAAGGAATTAAGATTTGATTGCTTAAGATTAAACAGACGTAACTTCTTGGTGATGGAGAACAAATTGGTTTATTACAGGTTAAGAGTAAGATCACCCGGTCTTTTCTCCATAAAAATGCGCTCGCCTGTTTTCTTTCTGGTTATTGACCATAAAGCAATGATTTTTTACACAATGAACTTGTGTCCCTATGTTTTCTTTTTTGATGATACACTATTTTTATAAGCACAACCCTTAAAAAAATGCTCAAAATTACCGATTTAAACTGCTGTCAACAGAGGCCTAGTGTATAAATTTGACAACTTTTAATGAAAACAGAAAAACATAAGGACACAGTACATATCCTTTTTATTCAGTTTATGAAATATCTTTTAAATTGGTCCAATATTGCAGGAGGAAATAGGCGAGAGCCAAACCTCGAATTATGACCGACTTACTTAGACTTTTTCAAGTCTCCCCGACCGCAACCTATTTATAAACTTAATTTTTATGATTACTGTGCAAACGGAAAGGTGCACAAATGCATATATCGTGAACGTTGTCATTTACAAAGTTGCATTTCATATGCATTGCTTTCCAAAAATACTTATATAATTTTCCTAAATTGTCCCATGTTATTGGGGCGGCCAAACACGTTTTCTTCTTTCATTCACTCCTGTCAACCGTCACGCTATCATTCGCTCATCCACCCCTTCTTTCAAATCTTTCCTCACCCAATTCTTACATCTTTTCTTTGGCCTTCCTCTCCCTCTCGACCCGTCACCATTATATCCATCACTCTTTAGTTACATGCGTTACATCCCTCCTCGTCACATGCCCTTGCTTTTCAAATACACTGATGAACAAAACTATAACAACCTAGATTCCCACTACAAAATTAATAAACATTTCTCTACCAATAAACCAGTAACCAAAATTCAAGTGAAATTCTCTAAATTCCAACGTTGCCACGATCTCAATATGCTCCGATAGTAAAGCATATTTCAGAGGCAGGAGCACGCACGTACAAAGTCACCTTTCCACGGAAAGGGGTGAATTTCCTTAGGAAGTAGTGCGGGCGGAAATTAAGACGTCTTCGCAAGGTTACATGCAACCTCCTTAGATGTGCCTTTTGAGGAATTTTTCAAAGATTAATGGCTGGATAGTGACAGTGTCAGTTGGGGTATGTGGGGTTGTAGGTTTTGGTAAAGTGTGTGTCATGTAGAGACGCAAAAAATGCTAAATGGATGTAATGGAAAACATTGTACACATACGAGTATATGTATGGTATAGCATAGAAAATTTATGGAAAATGTCGTGACGAAAGATTTGAATATGAATGTGGATGGTTATACGTGTAAGGAAAGACCAAAGAAACGACGCGTGGGTTGTTTGAAAGATAGTGTGTCTATTATTTCTAGGGTGACTACAGCGATGACGACTAATAAAGAATTAAGGAAGAAAAATACATATTTCGCTGACTCCACATGAATTGGGATGAGAAGGAGAATGATAATGATTTGGTATAGCATGGGCTTTTAGTTGGTAAGCTAGGGAAATATTAAAGTAAAATTCTTATGAAAAGGAGCATTTTTGTTACAGCTTGGAAAGTACAGACGCCAGCACATCAAGCTACCGCAATCTGTCAAATTTATTTAAAAGATTTTCAACTTTATCGCTAAAGCATAAGTTCAAAGTTGATTTGGAAAATTTTGCAGTTTCGGGTAGCTTGATGTGCTGGCGTCTGTACATTCTAGTGACTCCAATCATAGTCATAAATTTTGTATGATTGTGAACCACTGCACCAACACCTCTGCAGCTACCCAAGGTCTCATTAATCCTCCTTCAGAATGCATTATTACCAAATAAATCCACTCGAAGCCGAAGCCCATAAAATCAGCCATCCGAACCAGGAAACATCTTAGCATCAGACTCTTCGGCACCGGAGCCACTTAACCAAATCCCGAGTATTCCCAAGACATTTTGGCAAGCACCTTGGACCCTCGATCACGAACATTCCTGTTTCGCTAACAATGTTGCGGAATAAAATCGTACGGACGCTTCCAAATCGTTCGGTTAGACCGCTCAAAACAAACTTGGACACGTTTTATGGATTTTATAATCGGTCAATGCTGGAACTGCTCCAAGCGGGGCATGGTCGGGGGAACTGTAGTCTAAATGATAAGTGGTAGCGGTTTAAAAAACATTAGCACTGTATCCAGGTGTGTTCTTTTGATTTATTCCGGTCTGATCCCCTGAAACCCCGTCCACCCCCCCCCCGCCCCTCCATCCCCTGCTAGTTTATCTTCTGTTTTAATCTCTGTCTTATTCACTGGGAAAGAGGAACTGTCAGGAACTGTCAGATGGTTCTAGATGCTCTATCATTAAATTCTACTGCATTAATTACCTCATTGAACTGCATTCTACTGCATTACTTAATACGTTTATCTGAATAAAATAAAAATAATGTGTCTCTTCTGCAATATAGAAATATTCATTTCCTTGTGTCTGAATTTTGGGTACACGCAAGTAAGTGTTTGTGGTTAGAGTCTATTGTAATCGACCGGGTAAAAATCCTAATGGGAATATCTAATTTTAACACTTTGTCCTACTGGAGAACCAAACCCCAGATCCCATGCTCTGCAGTTGTGCTTGAGACATCGTACACTTGTAAGTAAAAACAGACAGAAACAATCAGTATAACTCAATCACAGATTTGACGTCATAATCTTGTGACTTCTACTACATTCGTTCTCACCGCTTTCTGTTGCCAAGTGGCTGCAAACTTTGCCAGGGTTCAGCGGAGAACCTTTTATTTTGTTTCCGTATTTTGATGTGATTTGAATTTAATTTC
This sequence comes from Luperina nickerlii, assembly GCA_963855955.1. NCBI lineage: Eukaryota > Metazoa > Arthropoda > Insecta > Lepidoptera > Noctuidae > Luperina > Luperina nickerlii. Next base: position 19,524,015 of record OY979677.1, on the reverse strand, counting down.
TACGTTTTTATGATAAATTTGTTCACTTATCTTGGGATGTTGTTAAACTTATTGAGAAAAAATTGGGTGTGCCATTCATGACATTGGCTGTGCTACTCTTGACACTGGTCGTTCGCATGGAGAAGTACCCATATTTTATCCTGTATTTCGTGTCAAATTCAAATCTTTATTGCATAACACATGTGTTTTCAAGGTCTTCTTAATAGTTATAAAGTTCCCAGGTACGGTTGTCGAGCACAACAATTTACTAAAAGTAAGAGTAGCATGATTCATAATAAATAAAGTATTTTGAGTCGTTGACATGTCTCGGGACCCTGTGGTCGGACCTTTGGAAGACGTACTAGGGGCCGAAGCCAACTCGCAGAAACCCGTTCGACGTTTTCAATTAAATGAGGCACAAGTACTTATTATTAAGTTAAAGTATTGTAAAAAATCTAATGAAAATACAATAAATAATATATCGGGCGTCTCCTGCGGCGACTAGGAGCTTGAGGGCGCAAAGATTGCCTCTCCCTCACGCGCTCCGTCTCCTCCTTCACGAGCATTACTGCTTCGCAGAAGCAGATGACGAGTGGTAGGTCTTAGGTTCGAACCCACACAGGCGCTTTACTTTGTGTAAATTATCTCATCACTACTGCTCTCAAAACGGTGAAGGAAAACATCGTGAGGAAACCGGCATGTCCTAGAGCCAAAAATTCAAAGAAATGTGACATCTACCAAGCCGAACTGGGCCCGAGTGATGGATTGAGTCCCACTCCCTCTTACAGAGAGGAGGCCTGTGTCTCAGCAGTGGGAGCATTATAGACTGATTATGTTATGATTCTATAAGCCTTTTAAAAGTTGGACGAGGTTTTACTTCCTTAACCTTTTGACCGCCAAACGTCAAAAAATCAAAAACGTGCCCTCGCCGTCAAAGTCTGTCATGTAGTCGAACCGTGGCGTGCTGGGCACATTTTGGTTTGTCATCGATACATGACTGTGGCGGTCAAAAGGTTAATTACTTCAGCTAATTGATTGTAGAGATGTGGTTTTGAAAAGTACATATCTCCAATATCAATTTACTTTATGTAAATCTTGAAGGCTAATAAAAGGGTAGGTAATATTCAGTAATTTAAATCAAAGCCACCCAAGTACCACAATGTTGTTTTTGTTTGCTTGCTATCTAGGGAATTAGGTCGTAGTAGCCCTTGGCAGAAGTGGGTCCAGACTAATAAGTACCTTTGGAAGGTCAGGAAAATTAATTGTTAAGCAAATTGACTACCAACTTAAATTGTTCGTATATTCAAATTAGTAGTGCTATTCTGTAAAAATATCACCGTGATAACTTGGGTGAAGTGTGACTAAAGTGAGCTGTCATTAGTGTCAATCCCTAGCATCAGAAGGCCAATTCTCGTAATTTAAAACATTCGAAATCTAGTCGCAGTCACATCTCGGCGACGAACAAATGTCAAAAACTTGTCAAAATGTAGGGAAATTAGAGGTATTTTTTGACAGATTGAGACTGAGATCAGACTGTGAACGTTCTTAAAATTACGAGAATTGCACCTCAGATGGAATGGCAACTCACTTCACCTAAGATCTCACGGTGAGATTTTAACAGAATAGACCGGCAGAGCTTTCATTCTTTGGCGATTTAGTGTAGCTATGACACGGCCAATTGACGTAAGGTGTCAATTTGATTAACCATTAATTTTCTTTACTGAACGATTGCAATAGCCAAATCTTGAGTAGAGACACTTTCACTCACATAATATTTTATGTGTTTACCCTAGCAAATAAAAACATTGAGATTGTATCCGTTTCTAAATCAATTCGCGCCTAATCGTAAACATCTCCGTAAAAGTTTTTATTTTTTTTCCTGTATTGGTAGGTAATTGACTTAAGGCGTGGATATATGTGAATTGGGCTTCATTTGGGATACATTAGAACCGTTTTATTCCGTAACCCTTACAAGAATTTTTTTCAAAAAAATATATATTATTCTACACAATATAAGGCATGTCCTCTTCGCTTCAAAAAAAATAAAATTATATTTGAAATATCATAAATAAATACGCAAAATGACCTCTGTTTTTGTAACTTACTACCATTTTTCTCCTAAACTATCAATCACAGGATCTTTTAATTGCCACCAATATATTATATTAAGTAATGCCGAGGGGACCTTCGGCTTATTTTTGCCAATAACTTTCTTAATTATTTATTATGGATTTTTTTACGTAATCGCTACTCGCAAATCGCGTAGCCACCCCTCCGGCGCCCAATAAATCAGTGCGGGACGAGACGCCGTGCTGAACGGACCTGTGACACTTTTCTCCGCAAACACACTTTGACGACACGGTTGGCGCAGTGGCTGAGCGATTGACTGCTGCGCTGCGTGTCGCGGGTTCGATTCCCGCACGGAACAAATATTTGTATTGCCTACAGGTAGTTGTTCCGGGTCTGGCTGTTTGTGTATGTGAATTTAAATGTTTGTCAACGCACCCACGATACAGGAGTAATTCCTAATGTGGGGCAACATTTTCTTTAAAAAGAAAGAAACAAAATTATTGTAGGTAGCCCAACCAATTAGATTTTTTTTGGTTTTATATATAGTGTGTGTAAATATTAGGTTATTTTAGTGTTTAATTAGGTATAACGTTGTAAATATTAATTATTAGTTGTCGTTAATTCTTATTGAAAATAGCATACCTACACGAGGAGATTACAAAGAATAAAACACTAGGTACCTACTTAATATTTTATGTACTTGTTAGGTAATTAAAAAAAATGCACTGTCCTTCAAAACTTAGTTGATACCATACTTATAGAATTGCAAAATTTTAAAGTAGGTATACACAAAATTAGTAGGTCTAGGTATACGGTACAGACTCTATAACATAAACTAATACGAAAAGCGAATTAGGTCTTTATTACTTAACCATAAACGGTGAAAACTAATTTTTTTTCTAAACTAGGTAAGTGCGCAGTTTACTAAAATTATTCTGAGAATCCGATGCACAATCGAATTACACGGTTAACTTTATAAAAATAAGGTCGTATTTCGGTCCAATATTTTCATAGAAAAGAGCACCTCGCAACTAATAATGAACTCTATTTCGACGGGAGAAACGTTTTATTATTCTGTTCGTATTGTCTGCCTTTGTAGAAGCCGCTAGCCACCGCCAATCCGCCATTGTCACACAAAGATGTTTTGAAGGGCACTACTATTTTATAAATCATTTATGGTTGATATTTCGGTATTATGAACGTAAAACTATGTCAACAAAAAGTATGAAAGTAACGAACATGGATGTTAAACATTTTGTCAATTTTATTTTTATAAAGTTTGTGTAGATATCTACAACATTATTTTTAGGATATGCAAAACCTGAATATAGTTTGTTCAGAATCAGTAACTGAATCGATTCCAATAATTTTTACACCCATGTTATATTTTGTTCCAAAAATATTTTAATTAAATTTTATCACCATACAATAATTAATTAATTACAATACAATCACTGTACGATTAGGTATCATCCAATGAGTTCATCAATAGCCCTTTACGTTTCAGGGTCACGGTTACCTGATAAGACAGTCCCACGACCCCGGCAGGCGTTTGGCCCTCTATGGGGGCTCCGTCAGATTGCTGAGAGCTCTTTGAGGCGCGCGAAGTACGTTATCGCGAAAGTTCTTTACTGCGAAGTACGTTATCGCGAAAGTTCTTTACTGCGAAATACGTTATCGCGAAAGTTCTTGATTACGAAGTACGTTATCGCGAAAGTTCTTTATTGCGATGTACGTCATCGCGAAAGTTCTTTACTGCGATGTACGTTACTGCGAAAGTTTGTTATTGCAACGTAAGTTTCCAATAAAAAACTTTCGCAGTAACGTACATCGCGGTAATGAACTTCGCAATGATGACGTACACTCAAATATTGTGTCAGTTTGGTGACAGCGGTTATTTTATGAATATCGACAGTTTCACTCTTTTTTTTCTATTCCGTGATTGAACCCAACATTTTGCATTAAACAATCGTTGTTTGTTTACAGCTCCACTGCCAATAAATAGCCTAGTTTTAATAGATTTTTTTAATCATTGTTCCTCTTAAACAAAGCACCTGCCAATCCTGCCATCCAATCTCTTCACCACCCTTGGTTGACTGGTAGAGAATGCCTAAGGCATTAAGTCCGCCTTTGTACCTTTTTGTGCGAAAAGTTTAAATAAATAAATTATTATCACCCAGCGTACAACAAAAATCGGTGCATATAATAAATTATGGAGAAAACATGTATAATTTTGTTTTAAATAAACTCACGACTCAAGATATTACAGAATTTGGAAAGAAATTGGGTAATAGCAACAACTACATTTATTTATTACACTTACACAATGATCTTCGTGACTTTTTAGTTCTACTACCAAGAGTCCCCCAAGTACTCAAGAGTCACCACCTATTGAACATAGTTTGCAGCAAGATCGAAACCAAATAACAGATGATAAAGAAACAGAAGATACCAGGTTCTTTATGTTCTTTAACAATCTTGAGTGAAATAGATAGAACAGTTTGTTCCATTAACTTAAATTAATTTTGTTTCAGACTAAAATCTATTGGTAGACGTATTGTAAATGTAAGCCATTTTTTTAAAGAACTACAGAATATAATTATCATCCCATGAGCCTTTGAATTGCGGCTTACAGTCGATTGAAATTATATCTGAACGACTGACAGGCCTAATGACTAAATTGACGCTGAAGTGTCGTTTATGCAATATGATTTTTGTAATCGATGGAAACAATAGTCCAGAAAAAATTAACCTAAATACATGTGGTGTGGTTGGTGCAATAGTTGCAGGATGTGGACACGATCAATTTCAAGAAATTACATCACATCTGGCCTTAAATGTACGACTATCATATGAACATTTAAAACAAAAAAATATATTTTTTTCATATATACATATTATGTTCCGTGATTTTTTATTTTCCTTTAATTCTTCTGCAATAAGTTTTACCAATGTAATTATAAGTAATAGATTTTTTCAACTAACAGTTTTAGTAGTCTGACAACGGTATAATTTTGTTATCATGGTAACACAACAGCAACATCATAATTATACATTTTGTTAGTATAATAGAACCCTTCAAAATCACGCAAATTGGCGATGTTATAGGTAACCCGGTCTCGGAAGGATGGAGTCAGATTGACAGTTTTGGTAAATCTGACCGGTCCTTCCAGGTTCATAATGTCCCAGATTTTTTTAAAGTAAGTAGTAAATTTTATCGAGTAAATCAAGATATACAATGGTAACATGTAAAAGTCTCTTCATCATAGTTAAACCTAAAACGCGTAAAAACTATAAATTATACATAATTATATTTTCCCTTGCTTTCGGTCTTGGACATTCAAAAGGTTTTACACCTCTGCTTTAGATACAGCTACTGGAAGCGATAGCGATAGATAGCATGCGGCGGGCGGCGAGGGCCGGGCGCCGGGCGCTGCGATGCAACATTATAGCACAAAATTATATTCACGTTGTACGAAGTTATTGTTAGGGGTGGGGAGGCGCACGCGGGGCGCTTTGTCTTGGTAACGCCCACATGACCAAGGTCAATGGCGTAGATCCAGCTCTTAATGGATTCTTTTGTCTTATTTGGTTAATTTTATGTACAGACGCAGGCACATTAAGCTACTAAAATCAGTCAAATTTATTCATAGGTTTTCAATTTTATCGGTAAAGCATAAGGTTCAAAGTTGACTGGGAAATTTGACAGTTTCGGGTAGCTTCATGTGCTGGCGTCTGTACATTTGATTCTTTTTGAAGAATATTTGATTTGTATTTTGATTCTATTTGTTGCTATATCCTTAGGAACTTTTCAGTCCGTTACTTGTTTTGTTAGTAAAACATAGCTATCCTTTTATTTTTTAAGTTTTCAATGTCTATTCCTCTTTGGACACATTAGCGCTTTTTGTTTTCTACGTTTAAAGGCTCCTTCAAACAAGCGCGACATGCGATAAAATCGCGCGCGACACAAAGGCACCGCAAGTCGCGCAACGAGAGGTCCCTTTGTGTCGCACGCGATTCACGTTGCGCGTCGCGCCTGTTTGCCTGAACCTTTACATAATAAATTCATCGGAGAAAATATTTTTAAGGCTCAGACAAACAGGCTTGACATGCAATATAATCGCGTGCGACACAACCAAAAACCAACCAAAAAAAAAACCAAGAAACGAAAAAACGAATGAAAGGAACCACTTTTTCTTTCTTTTACTTTACAATAATTAGTTTTAAATATTCTACTGTAACTTGGTAAGCTTAAAATGGTAAAAGAAATTCAGACGGGCGTACAGAACTGCAGTCGGCTTACCACGACTCCTTCCGATGCTTTTATATGGACTCAACGTATGCTCAAAGCAAGTGCGAGACTGCAGGCTTACCTTGTTCATCCATGAGTGTATTGTGGCTGTTTCCTGGCGTTTAAAACATTTTCGATTTAAAATTCGCATTCTCTAGAAATCGAATTCGGTAAATTCATAAATAGAATACTATCTGCATGTCGATTCTGTAAAAATCTCACCGTGAATACTTGCGTGGAGTGAGCTGTCAGTGGCATCCCACTGATGCTAGGGATTGACCATGCAAACATTTACAATCATAAAAGAGATTTTAATAATATTTTTTAATGCTAATCCTATTGATATTTTTATATAATTCAAAGCTAGTATTTAAGTGGTCAAAACATTCGCCAGCGCCTAACGCGCTTGCGCGGCGTGAAATATGGCTCATTCCGAATTAAGTCATCATCGCTCACATGAATAATTTGCTTTCCGATTTAGATAAATGACCACTATGGCAGCTGAGAGTCCGTAATATACCTATTCACTTGAATAGTTACTCATGGTTGGATTATAGTATTTATTTGTGTATACACCACGAATTTGCTCTTCTTTGGTAAGGTGGCGACTGTAGCCAGAAGCACAATTTCGAAAATGCCACGTTAGTTTAAAGATCGGTGATAATTATTAATTTAGGGCATGGTCGGTAGTCGGCGTTATCGCAAGATGGCACATGCCATGACTTCATATATGTCGATTCACGGGACATCGTTATCGCGTTCACGTTAATTCAGAAAAGGGCCCTAATTCACTATGACCACTTAATGATTCATTACTTCGAAACCACGTCAATTCCTTAATAACCTAATCACTACATCTGCTATTAACGTATTCTCTATGACACAATGACCGAAACCGGTTTGAACTGTCAAAATACTACGCTTGACAACCGTACGGCGTGGTAAGATTATGCGGGGAATAATAGATAAATACCATACAGCAGAATTGGGGTCAAGGTGTAAGCACGCTGTAGTCGATTACAGTGCAATTCGGAATGTACCATATATCACTCCACTCGAATCTCGTAACCATGGCAACACCACCTCGGCGTCAACACCTCCACCAGCCGCGTTTTGATTGGCGAATACCTCGTCTTTTTCTACTTTAGAGTTACACATTTTGAAAATCGCTCAACGAAAACTTTACTTAATCTGCCCCTTGGCAGACTCTAAGGCAGGGTTGCCATATCGAAGGTCGCCATGAAATGTTGGGGGTTCAAGGGTCGTTAGAATTAGACAACCAGCTTGATAGAATGTACTTTAATGAATATCTAGTGAATTTATGTTACAATGCGCATTGATGTAAACTGCTTACTTATATTCTAAAGGAGTGTACTTACTACGTTATGCACTATTAGGGACCATACATACACTTCAGGGTTGACACCAACCACTTCTTCATTTAAGGGTTACTAGAGGTGCAGTGCAAACACGGGCGCGCGATGAGCGATAAAATATTTGCACTTATTTGACGTTGGTATTGCATTTTCCTAATGTTCTTATACATGACGCCTTACAAGTTAAATATGTAAAAACAAATCTCTAATGTGATATTATAATGAGTGACTAACGCGCAAGCGCGGCGTGATCTTATCACTTCACCTTCACTCCACCCGATTCACGACATTAAATGTCGTGAATCGGGTGAAGTGAAGGTGAAGTGATCACGCAATCTGCAATGTGATAATGACAGTGATTAACGCGCAAGCGCGGCGTGATCTTATCACTTCACCTTCACTTCACCCGATTTACGACATTTAGTGTCGTGAATCGGGTGAAGTGATCACGCCACACAAACTACGTGGGATTACATTCTATGGTCCGTCAGCTAGGCATCCGTTAGCACTCGATGACTTGACACACTCGGTTATCTCTTAAAATTAATCTTATTTCACCACAACAATACGGTTTTCGCATAAAAAAGTCCACCTCTGACGCTGTACACGAACTGACAACTTTTATTGTTTCAAACCTTAATAATAATAAAAAAGTACTTACAGTATTTTTAGATCTCGCGAAAGCGTTTGATACCGTTCCCATTAAAACCCTTCTACAAAAGCTCGAAAACATAGGTGTCAGAGGTCCACAACTTCAATTCTTCCAAAGTTACCTCACAGGTCGAACGCAGGTGGTTAAAATAGGAAACACCGTTAGTAACGAGCTTCCTATTGAGTACGGGGTGCCACAGGGGAGTATTCTTGGTCCTACACTCTTTCTCGTTTTTATCAATGACCTCTGTAATCTAAGTATTCCAAATTCTAGTATTGTAACTTACGCAGATGATACCGCAATAACTTTCTCCGCAGACTCCTGGTCAGAACTTCAAATTAAAGCTCAAAGGGGTCTCGACTCCACCCTTGACTGGCTTTTGGCTCACACCCTAACACTCAACACAAGCAAAACTAAATACATCACTTTTTCTATTAGTTCAAAATCCCAGCCAAAAAATAGTCTAACACTCACAGCTCACTCATGTCTCACACAAACTACACTAAATTGTAACTGCGCTCAAATAGAGTCTGTAAATAGTATTAGATACCTGGGCGTAATTTTAGATAATACCTTAAACTTTAAGCCCCATGTGGATGTATTGACGGGCAGAGTGCGTAAGTTGATGTTTATTTTCAAAACACTTAGAATTGTAGCTAACCAATTTATTATCCGCAATGTCTACTATGCGCTCTGTCAGTCAATATTATCTTACTGCATTTCTTGCTGGGGTGGCGCTTCTAAAACAACATTACTTCCATTGGAAATTGCCCACCGAGCAATATTAAAAATTGCAACTTTTCGTCCTATTTTATTTTCCACCACTCTGTTATATAAAGAATGCAATGTTCTTAATGTACGACAGTTGTTTATTTTTCATGCAATTTTATTTCAACATCAACTTACTCCCTTTGTTAAACTTAAAAAACGACGTAAAGATTTAATTTGTTCCCTTCCACAGCCCCGCTACTCCTTTACGAAAAAATTTTTCTATTATCTTGGCCCCTTCTTGTACAACAAAATTAATGCAAATATTTCAGTATACTGTTTATCCGTTCAGGAATGTAAATCAGCAGTCCGCTCCTTCCTACTAGACAAAACGTATGACGAAACTGAATCTTTTCTTCCACACTGAATCTTTTTTTTCACTTACACTATCATAAGTATACACGCTTCACTCATACTCTCAAAACACCACACACACACACACACACACACACACGCACACACACACGCACACACACACGCACACACACACACGCACACACACACGCACACACACACAGCACACTTACCCATATCTGATATAGACTTTAATACTTTTAGGCATATTCGACATTTGTTTTGTTTTATGTTATTAAAACTAATAATATATAATATAATAACACTAAGCAATTGATTTCTCCATTCTAGAGGGATACGGCACTGTTTCTCTTTACTACAGGCTATTATGTAGCCTATCTAAGAGGACAGTACCCCAACCATTTTTGTTGTATACCAGTGTTCAATTGTAGTGCAACTGTTTTAATGTATACTGCAACACCTTTTATGCAATAAAGTTTTATTATTATTATTATATTATTATAGAATGTACTTTAATGAATATCTAGTGAATTTATGTTACAATGCGCATTGATGTAAACTGCTTACTTATATTCTAAAGGAGTGTACTTACTACGTTATGCACTATTAGGGACCATACATACACTTCAGGGTTGACACCAACCACTTCTTCATTTAAGGGTTACTAGAGGTGCAGTGCAAACACGGGCGCGCGATGAGCGATAAAATATTTGCACTTATTTGACGTTGGTATTGCATTTTCCTAATGTTCTTATACATGACGCCTTACAAGTTAAATATGTAAAAACAAATCTCTAATGTGATAATGAGTGACTAACGCGCAAGCGCGGCGTGATCACTTCACCTTCACTCCACCCGATTCACGACATTAAATGTCGTGAATCGGGTGAAATGAAGGTGAAGTGATCACGCAATCTGCAATGTGATAATGACAGTGATTAACGCGCAAGCGCGGCGTGATCTTATCACTTCACCTTCACTTCACCCGATTTACGACATTTGTCGTGAATCGGGTGAAGTGATCACGCCACACAAACTACGTGGGATTACATTCTATGGTCCGTCAGCTAGGCATCCGTTAGCACTCGATGACTTGACACACTCGGTTATCTCTTCTAATTCAATAGATTTGGGTTAATAACAACGCTGAACATCGTCGCAGTCTTTACTAGACTCGATCTACAATTGCTCATAATAACCAAACAATGTCGATGAGTATTTTCATCAGTCTAGCTGTCATAAACGTGAATGTTTTAATTTTATTTACTGTTCGTGCGTGACGCGCTCGCGCCTCAGTCTATATAAGGACTTACTAGACTAGGGAAAAAATAAAAAAAAAACAGGATTGAGATTCTGACTGCGCTTCTGTTTTGCTATTTTATTGTAAGTAAAACCCCACAAAATATTAATGTTTTGACCACTAAAATACTAGCTTTGAATTATATAAAAATATCAATAGGATTAGGCTAAAAAAATATTATTAAAATCTCGATTATGATTGTAAATGTATGCTTGGTCAATCCCTAGTATCTGGTAAGATGACACTGACAGTTCACTCCACGCTCACTTCACCTAAGTTTTCACGGTGAGATGGTTACAGAATCGCACTGCAGCTGTCTATTTAGTCAAGTGATTCTATAAGAGGTGGAGTGGTTTTGGATTTTTGAAGATTTACGGTAAGAATGAATTTTCAAAACTCAAACTCAAAGCATTTATTTCAATTAAACAAATAAATAAATAAAAATGTTTTATTGTCGCCAGTTAATACATTCATCTTAGAGTAATCTAACAATTATGCATCGTATTAATCTATTGCACAATAGGTACTGCTACTGATTCCCGAGCTAAGCTTGAAATGTATTATGGGAAACCATTAAAACCAAAAGAAAACATTTAACAGGCACTTGAATTGAATTGTCAAGAAGTCAGTCAGTCAGAAAATATGAAGCTAGTTGCCCATTCTAAAGCGAAGTAGGTACCTAAGGAGAATAACGGGCAAGAAACTCCATGGACACTCTTTTAAATTATATTTTTACAAAAATATTATATATTTATTTATTTTATAATTTATGTACCTACACTCAGTAAAATACATAGGGATATGACATAATTATAATTTGAGTACAAAGGTGGTTTATTTCTTAAGAAATTTCTTCCAGCAGACCTGCGAAAGGAGCAGTAAAAAATAAATGTAGACAATAGTGTGTGAGAACAAGAAGAGAAAAATATGAATGTGTGAAGTCTAAAACTAAAATATTAAATAAACCTACACATATAATGCAATAAATTAACATAAGTATACTTGAATAAATACATAATGCTAATATAATTATAAACCTATAAACACAGTAACACAACACACACAAAACACATACAACACACAGTTAACACATACAACACACATATTAACATCATTATCATTTCAGCCGAAAGACGTCCACTGCTGGACATAGGCCTCCCCAAAACACATCCTCTTCGACGGGTTCTGTGCTTGTCGCATCCAACGGGTTCCTGCAGCCTTCACAAGGTCGTCGGACCACCTTGACACATAGGTACACGTACACACAAAACACAAACAACACACACGTAACACAGTTTAAAGGAAAGGTAATGATCGATATCGACATTTGAATAGAGAAATAGTTATATTAGTTACATATTAATGCTTTTTTTGTTGGCTATACATTTCGTACCGAGTTAAATGGCGTGCCAGAGAGGCCAGCATCATCAGGTCCAGCTGTGGACTGCTGTAGGCTGATGGTGACAAATACACTTTGTATGGCTATGTAAATTTAATTTATTTATTTAGCTTTATCGCATACAGTTAGTACATTAGTTACTTACGGCCGAAACCAATAAACCTATTGACAGATGCGATATACAAAGTTGATACGACAGAGGAGCTTTCCTTTAAACTGCCTATACTAGATACCATTTTCAAGCTCTGTACCAAAAATCAATTAAATAGGAGCAGTAGTTTAGTCACAAATGATTTTTGAAGTTTTTGCTACGTTTGAACACGATGTATATTTCCTAACAGCTGATTATCTCATACGCATAGGTCATGCACCTTAAAACGATAATCTGAGTATAAGATACATTGTTGCCGCACAAGTACAACCAAATATTTCACGAAGCAATAAATACACACACACTTGCACTTTCACTATGAGAGTGACAAACATAGCAAAACCCCCGCGCCTTTTTCCCGCGCGTAAAAGGAATAGAAATAGGTCAGTGTGTTGCTATTGTATCCTAGATCCTTGCGAATTTGCTAAAAAAACTTGTTCTTTCAGTGGACAGTGCGCAAGCGTCATCCATTCGGGACGTACGTTACGTAACACGGGAGCCCCGGCGCCGCCGCCGCGCCGTTATGTTTTGTCGAACTCGCTGACAATAATTGTGATTTTGTTTTGTTATTGTGATAGACACTAAATAAGTTTAATCCAGTATTTTTTTTTATTGTGACAGGATACGTAACTTGGGAATATTATTATTTAGTGTTAGTGTTTTTTTTTTGTGATTGACTGTTTTTATTGTGATAGGATACGTAATTAAACGTTGGTTGTATGTGTGTGTAAAATTAAAGTGTTCAGCAATGCCTCGTGTAACTTACACGGCGTCAGAATACACTTACATGATTTTAATTTACGGTGAATGCCGTGGAAACACAGATTTAGCTCTGCGAACATACCGAGAAAGGTATGGTGACCGGCGCAATAGCCCTAGGAACGCCGGCACCATACAATTGGCAGTACAAAGATTACGGGAATTAAAGTGCTTAGCGACGGACAGTGATTTAATTAGAAAAATAAATAACAATATTCTCCGTCGGTATAATTTGTGCATTAATATGAATCGAGGACACATCGAGAACTTAAAAATTTTGTGTTTTTGTGTGTGCGCGTACTTTACAACTTACCTAACATAAAAGCCGCGCGAGCGGTCTAAACCGCCCGCTCCCCGACCCGCCAAGAGAGATAACACACACACGCGCTCCTGCGCGACTTTGTTACTAGGCATCTAAGGTCAGTCAAATTTATTTATAAAGGGTGGTTGCGTTTCACTCTGACTTTAAGCTATTTAGTTTGTTTGAAAAAAAAAAATCTCATTTTTGGCGCTTTCTATTTTTGTACTGTATCGAATTAATACTATACACGTATAGTATACGTAGTGTAATTTAATGCCCCTCTGTCATATCAACTCTGTATATATATATATGCGATATTGATATAATTAGTAGTGATACTAATGGGAACCAGTACAAATTACATATATCTGCCATTATAATATAATCATACAGATCGCTACTGATATAAAATGGTTTATCCACCTCCAGTATGCCAAAATTTGGTGATAGATAGGTAATTGGGTTCGGCCGTTAGTGTATCTATGTGTTAGTTTTCACCCCTAAGGTGAAAACCTCTTCCTATCGTTTCCATTACATCCTTTCTCTAATAACTCTACTTCATAAGCTTCCATGCCATTTCAGTGACGTCATCAATCCATCTCTACCTTCCGGTCTATGTTCATTGTTTTTGGGTTACCTTTCATCATCATCATCATCATCATTTCAGCCGAAATACGTCCACTGCTGGACATAGGCCTCCCCCAAAGTGGGGGTTGCCATAATCGCCACGCTTGACAGGTGGGTTGGCGATCACAGTATGGTATGGTGGTGGAATGCATAGAGAACGCCCATCCTCCGGTACGACCCTTTTTTTTTTCAAGATGGGAAGCCATCAAACGATATCCCGCTATGGGTGGAGCGGAAGGGAGTGTCAGACTCTTACTGATTAAAACCCACCCGTGTTCCTTCCTTAGCCCTTTACGTTCCGGGCCAGCGGTAACCCTTTCGGACAATCCCGTTGACCCGGCAGGCTTCGGCCCTGACGGGCCCCTTCGGATGATGCTGACATCTCTTTGAGGCGCGCGTGGAACACGTACGCGCCGTCCGGCATGGGCCTGGTCCTGATCGGACGGTGAGCTACCAATTACTCTCCGCCCGCAGGCCCGCGCCTACGGTGGCCGGGCGTCGTCGCGCAGCTCCCGACGCCCGGAGCGTCTCCCGCGGCGGCTGGGACGGGAGGCTCTCTCCCTTTCCGGTATTACCCTTAGTCGCCTTTTACGACACCCCCGGGAAGTATGGGGTGGTGCTATTCTTTAAATCCGGCACCACACAGACTGGGTTACTGTTACATGTAAACAACACGTTTTTAATGTCAGCAAGAGTTTGTTCATTTAAACATACTCCTAGGCATTTTGTATTTGACGAAATCCACCAATGGATGCCTATAGGCACAGAATAAAGAAATACAGTATTGTTACTCGGCCGTAACCTTGATGTAAATGCCTACAGCCGCGCGGTACGTAAACATGCGATAGGGCTGCCCGCCTCCAGTATTTTAATTACATTTGCCTACTTTGTGTTTCCATTTAGTTTTGTTATTGTATTTTACTGTGTGTACATAAATAATTTTATATAAACAAATAAAATACTTTGTGAATTGAATAGGAAGTGTTTAATAAAAATGCGTGTTGTTTTGATCGCCGCCGCACGACTCCAGCTAGTGAGCAGCAGCGCGCTGTTGCTATTCAAATTTCGAACTAATCGCCGCGCGGCGCCAGTCAGTAGGCAGCGCTAGCGCGCTGTTAAAATGGCGGGAAAGCAAGTGTGCATTCACAGATTGATTTTATTTAAAATTAAAAAAAACAGTTTATTCGGTAATTTAAAAACTTGGCTGCATGCTCTAGTGTCTTTGCCAACATTTTCACGCAGCCACGGCAGAAAATAATCCTCGCGCCATTTTTTTTCAAATTTTCTTTTCTTTGTACTTGTATTGTGAAATGTTTTTTTTTCTGTTTCCTCGCAAATGTGTTAAAAAACGTCGTACGATATACGTGCGTATTGGTTATAACATCTTAACGCACTAATATCGTAATGTACTATTACAGAATTATAATCATTAAAGTCATCAACACAACTCTCTAAGACCATGTAAGTCCAAAGAATGATGATTTCATGAAACAGTTATTCTTATTACAGTAACAGTTATTCAATAAAAATAATTAATTTTATTCATAAAAGTATGCAATCATTTCATTAATGTTTTGTTATGATGTTGTCACGTTAAACTATCGTCCGTAAATCGACTTTACAGACAACCAATTTTTTTGTAGTATTATTCATACACACAGTACAATAAACAACTATTATTAATAATAAAAACCACGTCTTTACTTTGAATTATACAAACTAACAAAACACACATGCGCCGAGGTTTTAACACAAGCGTACCTACCGTTTAATGATTCATGAACCGCCTATAACTACCTACCTCACTCGTGTTTATCACTTTCCTTTACTCTATTCACTTCATTTATTAATCCAGACATCTTTTTTCGGGAGATAAAATGAAATACTTATCCATTAAAAATACACACATTATGTACCTATCTACAAGTAAGTAAAATTATTTTATAGTCTTACCTTTCAGAGTTTCCAGGTTATCTAAAAAAAGTTATCTCTGGATGCGTTATTGACGAATTCATGCAACCAAAAACAGCACAATATAGCCTACTCGTCATATTAAATATGTACTTGAACTTATTTTTAGTGCAAAAATCGCGCGGTTATTGTTAAAAAAAAACAACACACCGTCCGTTCGTCACTGCAGCACAGTCGCGACTGTCTGCATGCTGAGCTCATGCCGTGGTCGAGGCGCGTAGGTATAGCTCGCGTTTCGTCCGTTTGTATGAAGACCTCGTACTGTATGTCTTTATACTGTGCTATAGGTTATATCATCATCATCTGCCTAGCCTTTTCCCAACTATGTAGGGGTCGGCTTCCATTTTAACCGGATCCCGCTGAATACCAGTATTTTAAAAGGAGCGACTACCTACCCGACCTCCATGACACAGTTATTGAGTAATACCCCTTGGTAGGTTGTCAGACTTTCGGGCTTCTGACGACCCTTAACAACGGACAAAGATCTACGAATGACAGCCGTACCAACAGCTTAACGTGCTTTCCGAGGCACGGAGGGGTCTTAGTATGTAAAGATGGTCAATCATCCACGGACCAACCGTGGCAAGTGTAGCTTAAGCTGACCGATCGACGATCGACCCGTGGGCTGTTATTACCTACTTAGCCACAAGCCCCCGACATCCCCACCATAACTTAATTAACATCCACAAGATAATTAATTCTCAACTCAAAGAATATTCTTTTTAAACTACAACACTGGAACTCTCTCCATAAAATGTTACTGCATGAAATTGATTAATTACTCCGGTGGCAGGGCGGGCGTTACGGAGACATCCAATTTATAGTGGTTTCAATAAATTTATCTTTGCAAGTTGTCTTCATTGATAGGCTAATTAGTGTAGCTGCTTGGGGTCTATTATGATACTGTGATGATTAATATTAAGAAATCATACATACAATATACAATTTAACACTAAAATGTGTAAATTATGTACAAGTATATTAAGAAAAAAGGGATAAGGATAAAAAAAATCGTCTGCATCATTGTCAGTGGGAAAAGTGCCCTAAAGACTGTTGGCGTTGCCACGTTGGATGATAATGCTGATCCTTTCATTTGTAATTAAGATCGGAAAAGTAATGAGGTCGTACTTATGGATTACATAGAGCTATGCACGTAATTTTTCTGTGTGATCTTATCAGAATTGAAGAAATCAAAATCAAAAGTAATTTATTCAAATAAAGCTGAAAATCAGCACTTTTCGAACGTCAAAATGACGTAAGACGGTCCCCCAACCGTCCCCCAAAATGCCTGCTCTTAACCACTTCCTAGTGCTTTCGCTGGGAAGAAGAAGTGGCGCAAGAATCTTCCCAGCAGCACAACTGTCTGTTCAGTTGATTCTATACAATACTGGAAAACAAACCAAGATCCAATTTATACTGGTTCCAATAAGTTTATCTTTGCAAGTTGGCTTCATTGATAGACTGATTACTCTAGTAGGCTCTTAAGGCTTCACTTTAATACTCTAAAATTAGTTGGTGTGATGTTTTGATTTTAATTAAATTACGAAAATTGAAGTAATGTGGTCGTACTTGTCACTGAAAACAAGCGCTGGGGCTCTGTCTCGAATAGGGTCTTAGCATTATGCTGAGCGATGGCCGTTTTGCGTAGATGTGACAATTTATTCCGGTCTGATCCTCTGAACCCTAAGAGTAATTGAGCCAGAGGCCATTAGCAAGATATTATTACCGAAGTCAAAAACACCTTAATGTCGGAACATTTTCGGTGTCTACCAAAATAAAGTTGCTGCTAGTTTATTTAAACAGGTGGTGAAATTGGAAATGACTAAGTTTGAGATTTGCAAGCAGCGCTGTCGCGGTCCATGAACTGAGTTTATTTTGGTCAACTTTATTTTTAATTTTTAATTTGATTGTTGACTGCATCTGGTTAGACTGGAACCCAACATCTATATCTAATCATTTTGTTTATTGAAGTCATTTTTTGTGTCCTAAAACACAATAATACCTTGCCGTTTTAACGTTAAAATAAAAAAAAAAACAGTGGCAACCTGGGATTGTCGACAAAAATGAAAACAAAACACAAACAGAATACTTTATTTATTTAAACTTCTCGCACAAAAAGGTACAAAGGCGGACTTAATGCCTTAGGCATCTACCAGTCAACCAAGGGTGGTGAAGAGATTGGATGGCAGGTGCTTTGATTGTGAGGAACAATGATAAAAAAAATTCTTGATAAAAAAAAATACTTTGCCATCACTTACTGACATATCGGATTTAAAGCCGAGTACATCCCGAGGACAGCCGAACACATCCGAATGTAGCGCGGTGTCGGTAACAGTGTCGCGAGTTCAATGGGTATGGGTAAAACCCATCTCAAAAAATGCCCAACGCATCTAAAGAAGTAGTATGGCGAAGTCAGTCCGTGTTTTTCTTTTTTTTCGCTGCACTACGTAGGTATAATCAAAGAGATTGGATTTGGATTGGATTGAATGAAATTTTAGCACAGACAAAAAAAAAATTACTGAAAAACCTTCATCAATGGGATTTGATACAATTAACTTAACAGTTAACTGTCCATTACGATTCATAATGTTATCCATTTATCATTCTGCCAAAGTGGGGTTTTTAGGCCCCAGGTTGAATTACTTTGTTCTTTTTCCATTAGCCTATTACTGCTAACATTGATAAAGGGCTGATTTTTCAATCATCTGATAACTTTATTCGTGGAATGATTTTGAAATTTTGACAGTTAATTCATATAAAAACTGTCAAACGTCAATTTTATTCCTCGAATAATTACGCGATGGAAAAATCAGCCCTTAGTAAAGTTAATTAAATAGTTAACGATATCAAGTGACAGCGTGTCGCCTGCGATCAGATATTTTAATTACAAGTCACAAAATACGTTGACGTATTTATTGATCGTATATTTTGCTCTTAATACGCAATTTATTCCCCTTATAATTTGATTTTTAATTAGCTTTTTTGTAGTAATTAATTGGTAGATCGGTAGCCAATTAATGTCAGTCTGTAATTGATCCACAGTAACTACTGTAAGGCTGGCTTTTGCTCATGTAGAGGAAAATTGAGCATTGATAACTTTTTGCCAAAGCATGTTATGCCGGATTCATATTGGAGAGCGCTGTGTGTGAGAGCTAACATGATTGCCCGCAGATTCAGGCGTGCCTCTAAAGAGGTCAAGCGCACTATATTTGGTGCTTACTGTACATCTTTTTACACTTGCAATCTGTGGGTTCATTATACTCAAAAATCATACGGCGCCCTTCGCATCCAAAACAATAATGCATTCCGGGTGTTGATGGGGTTGCCCCGATACTGCAGCGCATCAGGGATGTTCGCTGAAGCTCACGTGGACTGTTTCTACACTGTGATGCGGAAGCGGTGCGCATCCTTGGTCCGTAGGGTGCGGGGCAGCGCCAACAGCATTCTATCTATGATAGCAAGCAGGCTTTATTTTTCAGTATGGGAAATCATCAAATGACTCCTCCTGCTTTGGGTGAAGCGGAAGGGAGTGTCAGACTCTTACTGACTAAAACACACCCGTGTTCCTTTGTTAGCCCTTTATGTTCCGGGCCAGCGGTAACCATTTCGGACAATCCCGCTGACCCGGCAGGCTTCGGACCTAACGGGCCCCTTCAAACGATGCTGACATCTCTTTGAGGCGCGCGTGGAACACGTACGCGCCGTCCGGCATGGGCCTGGTTCTGGTCGGACGGTGAGCTACCCATTACTCTCCGTCCGCAGGCCTGCGCCTACGGTGGCCGGGAGACGTCACGCGGCTTCCGACGCCCGGAGCGTCTCACGCGGCGGCTGGGAAGGGAGGCTCTCTTCCTCAGCCATCCCGCCACCTCCTTCGCTAGCATGACTGCTTCGCAGAAGGAGGCGACTGCCTCCCACTCCTTCTCGCTTCGGACCATGGCTTGAACCAGGGCCGAACTCGAGATGTCGCCGCCGCTGCCGATCGCCTCTACGAGGACACGGCGGTGCTCCGCCCAAGCAAGCAAGCAAGCAGGCTTGATTGTGCGTTTGTGAACAACTACTGCAAAGTTTATCCTGGGCCTGTCACCCTGCAGCAGTGATGTCACAATCTGTTTTCTGTTTTTGGTTTTGTTTACGTCTTTGTAAGTGTATTGCTAATATAGTTTGTATGTAAATTGTTACTAACACGTCTTGTTGCTCGAAATAAAATTATTATTATTATATTAGTGTGTTGTATTTGACATATGCCCACACAGGTTCATATTGTTGTTATGTCACGACACTGCACGACACAGTAATGTGTCTGTGGCTTTACATACCTTTCATTAGATTTTGCACTTAAGTCAGTGATCTATCCAAGAAATGGTTCAGAAGTTATATTACTCATCGACAGATTTTGCTGGCTATGTAGAGATTGGTGTCATCAGCATCGTCATCTGCCTAGCCTTTTCCCAACTATGTTGGGATCGGCTTCCAGTCTACAGTCTAAGCGAGTGCAGCTGGATACCAGTACTTTACATGGAGCGACTGCCTTTCTGACTTCCACACCCCAGTAACTGGGTAATACGATACCCCTTGGTAAGACTGGGTGTCAGTTTTTCGGGCTTCTGACGACCCGTAACGGCTGTCAAAGAATCACGATCGAGAGCCAAGCGCGTGAACATGATTTCGGAGGCACGGATGTTAGGGTGTCCCGAAAATTTTTTTTTTCGTTTTTCGCTACTCAAGCCCCCTCAAAAGTTGCATTATTAGTTTTAGATTACAGTAAAAATAATAAAAAAAAACATAAAAAAAATATCTTGAGGGTTCTACCTCTCCATTCAATGTCGTCTATTCTATTTTATGTACATTATTCCCATTTTATTTTTTATTTCATTGATAGTTAAACCCTAAGTTATGATTTGCAGGCAACGACAAGATTTTTTCTGTTAGGAATTGGTTTGGAATTGGAACAAACTCGCAAAACTCATGTTTTGACTTGTTTTTCTTAAATTCTCTACTTCTACTGTGAGGCAGTTTGTCTCATTTCTATTGCGGTTTTATTGCTGTAAGGTGTCGCTCTGCACTTCCTTGTGATAAAATACGTGTTTTTGTTATAAATAATAATGGGTTCAAGACGAAGTGAGACTACTTGTGCTATTTTGGGATCATATAAAGAACTTGACGATCGCCAGTTACCAGTGATAAGTGACGTTATCAAATCATTTTGTTTACTAAAAATGAACTAAAACTACAGAAGAATGGGAAAGATCCTTCTAACACAGAAGTTTTTTCAATCGTTTCTGGAAAACTTGATACGATTTGGACCAAAGCTTCGATTCCTATCGTTTCCAACGTACGAGTTACCCAATTGCTGAAATCATATTTTGACAAATACCTGTCATTGATAAGATATCCCAAAAATAAAAGAAATGATAGTTACGAAAGCAAAGTGAAGTGCTTTTTGGAATCGTCGAACAAGCTCTTCGATATTGCTGCTTGTAAGTGCACTTCGTTTGACATTTGTTCCTGCATAAAACCTAAGAAAGTTCCTATTTCTGAAAGAGACTTTTTACTGGATCAAAGAAGTGATAGAAAAATGGCAATAAGCGGTATAGACACAAAAGAAACAGCAAGACTTTTAAAGAAACATCAGAGACAAGAAAATTTGAATCGGAAAGAGTCAGAGCACGCATATTTTCCCAGTGCATCACTAAAAACCAATCCTGTTCCGGTGCGCGAGTTTCCTCCTCGACCGCAGTCGCCTGTAACAGAGCTTTCTGCGAATAGTGACGTGCCTGTAAATGAGACTCCATCTACTTCGTTGAATCGGAACACTCTGGCGCTGCCAACAGTAGCTAAGGTATGTGATCGGTATGGACTATCAATGCGATCTGCGGCTGCGGTCGCTTCGGCGGTCTTAGCTGACGTAGGATTGGTATCTTCCGAAGATCTAAGTCTTGTTATTGATAAGAATAAAATTCATAGAGCTGTTTCAAAAGCACGGACCAAGGCCAGCAAAGACATTGATACGATTGTAATAAAAAGTATCTACTTTGATGGACGAAAGGACAAAACACTCATAAACGAGAAAAAATGCGATCGGTACCACCGCAGAGAAGTCTTGCAAGAACACATTTCAGTTCTCACAGAGCCGGGATCTATTTATTTGGGACATATGACGCCAAGTCGTGGCACTGCCAAAGGGATCGTCTCTTCTATCATATCTTTGTTAGAAAATCAAGGGTTGAACTTGGAAGAGGTGATCTGTGTGGGGTGGGGTGCTACGAATACAGGTTGGAAGGGAGGTGTCATTCAATACCTGGAAAACTATTTAAAGAGACCGTTGCAATGGTGTGTTTGTATGCTTCACGCGAATGAATTACCGCTTCGTCATTTGTTCATGTCTCTGGATGGTAGCACATCTGGGCCAAAAGAATATTCAGGACCTATTGGAAAACAGCTAGCTGCTTGTGAAAGTAAACCTCTAGCGTCTTTTTGTGCAGTGTCTGGCAATTTGCTAGTATTACCTGATAATATTGTGAAGGAACTAAGCACGGATCAAAAGTATCTGTACGAAATGTGTCATGCTGTGATGGCTGGTTCCTGTTCCCTTGAGCTAGCGAACCGCCAACCTAGAAAAATGGCGCATTCGAGATGGCTCACTACTGCCAATCGCATACTCAGACTTTACGTAATAAGTACTGTTTCGCCGTCAAATAATTTGCAGCTGCTTGTGAACTACGTGGTCAAAGTTTACGCTCCTGTTTGGTTCCTAATCAAGCAAAACTCATCATTTAAAGATGGAGCCAAGCATATTTTTCAAATGGTTATATACTCTCGATTTTTGCCTGATAGTCAGAGATCTATTGTAAATTCGGTGATCGAAAGAAACGCTTTTTTTGCGCACCCAGAAAACTTGCTTATTGCCATGTTATTCGACGATAGAGAGCATATTCGAGAGCTTGCATCTCGCAAAATATTAAAGGCCAGAGAATCAGAATAGAGCAACTCTCGCAGGGTATTTAAAGCACCAAAGCTTAACTTCTGTGCGCGAGACTACACCGATATAATATTTTGGCAAGAGTGTGAAATATCAGCTCCACCAATTTTGCGACACGTCTCCAACGATGAACTTAGAATTAAGGCTAAAGAACACATCCTTATTGACTTTCCCTGCCACACACAGTCAGTGGAAAGATGTGTAAAACTAGTGACGGAGGCTTCTCAAAGCGTCACGGACGCTACAGCTCGGGATGGTTTTATTAGGAACAGATTAAAATCTCGCTCAGAAATGCCTAATTTTGGTCACAAAAACCAGTTCCGTTTTTAAAGTTGCCATTGATTATTTTGTCTTTCAACTATTTTAAACCTTGCTTTAAACTCGTTGTTGTACCCTTAAATTGAATAAAAACCATTTAAATGTTATTTTTGTATGATTTATAGTTTATATTAGGAACCCCTAAAAATAGCAAATTTGAAAAACTTCAAGGACTGGTAGAGGCCTCAAGATGCCGGATATCTAATTAAATTTTATAATAATCGTAATATATGTGGCAAAACGCAACTTTTGATACCTCTTGCGTAGCCGTAGCTCAATTTTTTTTTTCCCCCATACATGAACGGGACACCCTAACGGATGTGTCTTGGCTTGAAAAGATGGTCACCCATCCTTGGACAAACCGCGGAAAGCGTAGCTTAACCTCGTCGATCGACCCGTGCGGCTGTTATTACTTAGCCACAGCCCTCGTCGCTCGCATGACTAAAAGTCTTATGTCATTTTTTGACTGATTTGAGTCAGGGCGGCAACATTTTTCAATTCGTGATTTTTTACATTTTGTTGCCTTTCAGAATGGTTACATTTTGGTTACAAATAACATAGAGGTACGTCGGTTAATGAAAAATGTTTAGAATCAGGATTAGAGGAATGTAGTTGTCCTGGCTAAAAACAGGTAAAAAATGAGAAAAGTGGGATAGGACTTTTAGTCATGCGAGCAACGACATGGTGTTACATGAGTGTGCATACTTTTCGAGTCATACAGCACATAATACATATCGGTCATTCTGCTTCAAAACTAGGCAACCCACTTAATTTCAAACTATGATTAGGCCCATCAAGCGATGCAATCCAATCTGAAAGAGCATTGTGGAAAATTCTAGAACATTTTTCATTATTAAATGGAACATCTTCATTATTTAACTCTACAGTTAGTCTTCGCGAACAAATTGGAAAATATGCCTGAGGCCCTTTTAATTCTGTGGAATCTAATCTTGGAGATATCGTTTAAATTCTTTTATACAAAGCCTTCTTTTTTACTTATTTTTGGGATAAGTCTGAACTGGAAGTTCTTTTCTAAAGGCTCCTACAAACAGGCGCGACACGCGATATAATCGCGCGTGACACAAAGGCACCGCTCGTTGCGCGACTTGCGGTGCCTTTGTGTCGCGTGTCGTGTCGCGCCTATTTGAAGGAGCCTTAAGAGCGTTATTACAAAACCGAAGTGCTCAGTTTTAGGTAAATTCGACGGCGCGCGGCAGCAGATGCGCACGTGTGCGTCTAGGGAAGAACGCTATGCACACATACAAACCGCTATGCGTCGGACGCCAGGATCAAACCAACAAGAGCCTTCGTTTTCAAAATAAATTAAATTACTGTTATTATAGTTCATGAAATGTTATTTGTACCGATGAGTGTTACCTACAACGGTTTGAGTTACAATAGGGTCATACAAATTTACTTCACTTTTAATTTTTATTTTATACCACTAAAGTGACAAACTAGCATACGGCCCGCTTGATGGTGTGTAGTTACCGCAGCCTAAAGCAGTGTTGCCAGTGACAGATAGTCAAATGTAACATGAGAGAGCTCAAAAAGTAACATTTTCACGAGAAAAGTAACATTACCTTATTTTTTGTGGAAAACGACTAATAATAACATGGCACTTTATTACATAAAAAAAAGCTGTCCCCTTAGTAGGCTTCGAAAGAATCGTAATAACAAACTGAACTGAACCAACACGGATGCCACTACTAGGCTGTCGCTCACTCGCCTAAGTAAGCGGGATGGGTCATTTAGAAATTCACGCGAGTGAGTGAATATGCGATACGACAAACGAAGTGAAAAATTTTCGCGCTGTCGTCGCGTCAGAATTTGGTCACAAAATCAAGACAATCAAGTGCGCCAACATGACGAACGAAACCTTTCTTGTATGCGTTCCGTTTCATGTTTATTTTTTGTTTTCTGTGAAATATTTTTTATTAAGTCTTAAAAGTAACATTTTGAGGCGTGTAACATGGAGGTAACATGAGAGGGTCAAAAGTAACGTAAAATGTTACAAAAGTAACATACTGGCAACGCTGGCCTAAAGACGCTTGCATTGCCAGAAGCTGCATTACTTGCGCGTTGCCAGCCTCTAACATTACTTACAAATACTTTTGTGCTACTTTTATAAATACTTTTTGTACCTACTTTTTTTACGAAGTTTAATATATTATGTAATTTATTTAGCAGGTAGGAAGACATTTTAGTACTTATTTATAGAAATAAATGCAATGTGATGTTGTTTCTACAGTTTGGATAAAAATCGGTTGTCTGTAAAGTCGGTTTACGGACGATAGTTTAACGTGACAACGTCATAACAAAACATTAATGAAATTGCCGAACGCGGAGGCCGATTCGGCAGCGTTCGACATCATCTGTCTCTCATCGCTCGTTCCGCGCTCTCGCTTGCACTTCAAGCCGCCATGGCGTACAACGCTACAGCAGAGCAAGGCCGCGAGGTAACGCTACATGAGTCATGTTTTTTTCGTGTGTGCAGCCAGCTTCATCGATTTATTAGACGTTGTCACGTCAAAAAAGTCAAAAGAAAATAAAAAAGACAAATCAAAAGTCGTTTTATTAAAATTAAAAATTACAACTGTGAACTTGTAACGGTTCATGAGACACTAGCAGACAGACGGACGGTCGGACATCGGAGCCTTAGTAATAGGGTCCCGTTGGCACCCTTAAGGTACGGAACCATAAAAAACCAGTATAATAATTGTAAAATAATTAAAATAATATTCTCCGAAGCGGCATAGACCGTGCTTTCCTCGAATCTATGATTTCAGGAAGCACGCACTCCTCATAAAATTCTTACCGCTGAGCTTCTCTTGCGCGTTTCAAATTATCGGCCAAAACCTTTTTTTTTATTTTGACAGCACCAAAAGTTCTATTTTGCCCATTATTGTGAACTATTGTCTGAAAATAATTAATTAAATTAATGTTGGAGATAAATAAAAAAGTCAGAAAAATTAAAAACAACAACTATATTTACGTATGTTTTTTTTTCTATAATTATATTCGCGTTGGAACATCATAGGAAAATAATTATATTATATACATTACAATCAGAACATAACTAATTAAAAAAAAAAAAACTCACTTGTATCAAGAAGTGTTGGTCGCTTTTTATTCGTGGCGAATTGTCGAACGAGATCACGTGACGGCAGCAGCGAGTGAGCGCTACGTCCTCCCTCTGAAAGCGCTCGGCGCGGACTAAAGCTAAGACCGTGCATCCCGAGATTTATATTGATAAAAAAGCATTGCATAAAACAATTCCTTAAAAATATTATTTTACTTTAAAATAGAGTATTATTTTTTTTCAAGCAAGGTGACAAAGTAACCTTAGTTATTAAACACTTTTTGTTTGAATTTCTATTAAATAAACAGAGATAAAAAATATCATTTCGGCTGAAAAAATATCATTAACTCTCTGTTTTACGGAATTATTTTTGGTTTATTACTGTATTAAACATAATAAATTGATGTATGCATTCCAAAGTAGAAGATACAGTTGTACCGTGGACATTTTTATAAATTATTAAACTATTATATCTTCGATGTAACAGAGCATCGCGAGATGCCCGAAATTAAATTTTTATGAAACAGCCTTTGCAGGAACAAGTTTTTTACTGATTTATGTAAACAAACTGAAATATTTATTGAATGCGCTCCCAAAAGAAGGAATTAAACTTTCTCGGGCATGTATTTTTTTTTACTATTGTGACTTTAGTTAAACCATAATCACAAATCAAAACTCGAGTCAAACGCTCTAAACAAGAAAAACTTGTGATAGCGCTCTTAAAACGTTCTTAAAAATACAATGGTCAAAAAAGTCATGTCCATTTGGAATTTTTGACTCACATTAGTTGTCCTTGACCTTGAATTCAAGATCGCTCAGCGTGCTATGGAACGGGCTATGCTTGGAGTCTCTCTGAAGGATCGAATCCGCAACGAGGTGTTCCGGCAGAGAACCAAAGTTGTCGACATAGCTCATAGAATAAGCAAACTGAAGTGGCAATGTGCCGGCCATATTAGCCGTAGAACCGATGACCGTTGGGGTAGACGTGTGAAGATCCCAAATCGGCAAACGTAAGGCATTCATTTTAAGGTATTCATTTCAGGCTAGGTATGGCGATGACCTTCGCAGGATGGCTGGTAGCAGCTGGATGACAGTTGCTTTCGGCCCCATCAGCCATCTGTTCTGCGAGCAATGTGCCCTCCCCACTGCCACTTAAGTTAAGCAATTCTTCGGGCTATGTCGGTTACCTTGGTTCTCCTGCGGATCTCCTCATTCCTGATTCGATCAAGCAGGGAAACTGCAAGCATAGCCCTCTTTATTGCCCTTTGGGTGACTTTAGCCTTTCTATAAGGCCCATTGTTTATTGGGCCCCACCACGTTTCAGTGCCATAAGTCATCACTGGCAACACGCACTGGTCAAAGACTTTCGTCTTGAGACATAGCGGTATGTGGGACGAAAAGATATTGCGTAGCTTCCCGAACGATGTCCAGCCGAGTCGGATACGACGATTGACCTCTTTCTCGAAGTTACACCTACCTAACTGGACAGTTTGTCCTGGGTGAACATCCTCGTCCACGACTTCGAGTGTAGCGTCTCCGATCTTTATGAAAATAGGTGTAATTCGAAAAACCGCGTAACGTGGCTTGTTACTCGTAGTACAAACACTCCAAACACTGGTAGACTTTTCGCGTGTATGCACGTCTACACATCGAGCTATATATAACCAGTTTAAGCCGACTTCTGACTGTACGAAAAATCTATACAATGCGAGGACAGCTAAAACTGGAAATGTATAGTTTGACGTGTAGCCGTGTGTACTTGAGTTTGTTAACGCGCGACACACGTGCCCACCAAAGGCATACAAATTGGCCATTCAGTTGTCTGTCGCGTGTATTTGGGACGTCTATTTTCGCGTGAATAAACGCGTTCAGCGCGCGTTTGCTAATGTGAACGTGTCCTAATGTCGGCCATTTTCGGTTACAAGTTATATTACTTACTAAACAGCGCCCAGCGGTTTCTCCCGCGTAAGTTTCGATTCCCGTTTCAATCGGGATAAAAGTATCCTATGTGTTAATCCAGGAAATGGTCTATCTATGTGCCAATTTTCATACAAATCTGTTCAACGGTTTACGCGTGATTGAGTAACAAACATCCAAAGAACTTGACAAACTTTCACATCTATACTATAATATTATAAAGCTGAAGAGTTTGTTTGTTTGTTTGGTTGAACGCGCTAATCTCTGGAACTACCAGTCAGATTTGAGAAACTCTTTTTGCATTTGATAGCCCAATTCTTGAGGAAGGCTATAGGTTATTTAACATCACGCTATGACCTTTAGGAGCTGAGCAAAAAGAAAAAAAAGTCAGAAAGAACGCTAAGCAAAAACGAAGTAATAGCGCGGGCAGGCGATGCGATGCGACGGGGTGGGTCGGAGTAACAAGAAATTTCACGCGGACGAAGTCGCGGGCAGAAGCTAGTTTATAATATTACTAGCTGCGCCCCTTGGTTTCACCCGCGTAAATGCCGATCCCTTGGGAATATCGGGATAAAAGCCTATATGTTAATACAGGGTGTCAGCTACCTCCATACAACATTTTATCAAAATTGGTCCAGCCGTTTGAGCGTGAAGGAGTAACAAACGTATAAAAACACACACACATAAACTCACAAACCTTCGCCTTTATAATATTAGTGTGGTGATATACCTATATAGAAGGGTATGACATATTTGTGTGAAATACCTATATAGTAGGATGACATGGCTTAAACCATCGAGAAAGTTTTCGTAAAAAGGAACCTAGCTGAGATAGAACACGGTGAAAGAAAAAATCGTGAGGAAACCGGCATGTCCTAGAACCAAAAATTCCAAGACATGTGACATCTTCCACACTGGGCCCGCGTGGTGGGTTACCGCCCATTCCCTCTCACAGAGAGGAGGTCAGTGTCCTAGCAGTGGGAACGTCATAGGCTAAATTATGATGTGATAGAAATACACTGCCGTGCTAAACGCAAAAGCGGTATCTCAGGAAAAGCTAGTTTCGAGAAAATTGAAGTTTTGTGTTTTATTGTCTCAGTGATTTGTGGTAAAGCTGAGATAGGGAACACTTTTCTAAGGACTTTTTTATTAAGATACCGTTATTTGGCTGAGCTCATTGGATGCATATTTCTTTAAGCTATCCGATGCCACAAAAATCAACTTTACAATTTTTTTTGAGTACTGCTTTTGAGCTTAGCACGGCAGTACCTACAGTTCTTTACTAAACTCACAAGTTGGACCTACCAAAGTTGTGAGTTTGTAATCAGAACTTTACCGTACTCGGAATAAAGATCAAAAATGGCTCCATGGTTTAAACCTGGGTTTGAAAATATAATTATCTTGTTTCATAATAAGACGGTTTAGTTTTTAAAATCTCATTTGTAGGTAATATCTTTACATAGTATAAAACAAAGTCGCTCCCTCTGTCTGTAGGCTTAGATCTTTTAAACTGCGCAACGGATTTTAATGTAGTTTTCAGCAATAGAAAGAGTGATTCAAGAGAAAGGTTTATGTGTATGTATAATAAATGCATTTTATAGTAGAGAAAAGCCGAGAAATTCAAAGATTTGTAATGTGATGTCGTAACAAACATATTTTTGTGCGCATACATTGCAAACGCTGGCTAAACCTTACGACAAACGCCAGCACATCAACCTACCCGAAACTGTCAAATTTTGTCAATCAATTTGAACCTTATGCTTTAGCGATAAAGTTGAAAAATGTTTAAAGAAATTTGACAGATTGTAGTAGGTTGATGTGCTGGCGTCTGTACTACGGAATTTTATATCTTAAAAAGTACTATAAAAATATCCGCGATGATATGTTTATCTCCTAAGGATAGCCCACAGAGACCAGTTTTATCTTTTACATATTACAAAATCATTATGGGTGATTTACCAAGCTATTTTAAACAATACAGTATTATTCCATATCTAATTAAATACATTAGATACGTTTTGCATTTCATGTAGATCAAAATTGTCCTTTACAGCATATTATTAAAATGAATATCTTAGAAGATATCAGAGATTTAAACAGCGGGGGAAGAGCGAGTGGCGCGCGGCGGGGCGGTACAAAGTTCGCCGGGTCAGCTAGCAAAGAATGACGTTTATTTTGTCTATAAACGAATATAAATAACAACCATAATAGATACACATAAAACATTAAAAATATTAAGACTTATTACCACAAAAATAGTTGCCAAATAATAATTGTGCCGTTCCTGGCAACATTACATTCTCTATTATTTTCGGAAAACAGGATAAGGTTGTCACATAAAAAGGGAGATGATTGCCGAAAGCATTTGTTAGGATAATAAATACCACGATATTAATGTCTGGCTTAATATATATAATACATTGGTTTCTAAGCCCGTTTTGTTCAAATGAAGTAGATATTTATTGTATGTTGTGTGATTGGTAATGAGTGTGTGTAGATCATTACTGGTCTATTTACGAAGTGTTTCTAAAAGTCTGTTATTATATAAAGAAGAAGAAAAGGAAGAAAATATTTTGCACAAATAAAACACACATTACAAAAAAAAAACAAATCAAAATCAATCCATCTATTTATGTTAATTACCTACATCGCATAAGTACTATTCAATAGAATCAACAGAAAGATGCTGTGTTTCCGTGGAGTTTATTGCGTCACTTCTTCATACCTAATTTGAATAAATGATTTCAGATTTTGATTACATTTTATGCCCAGCGGAAGGTAAAAGATACCTACGTCTTTCCATAGTAAATGATAAATGATTTCATTTCTGTAAATAGGTTTGTGCAAACACTTTTACATGTCAATAATGTTTTAAAAACTAGATGAATCTGCGTTTTCTCTCTGACTACTCTGGGAACAAATGCCGAAACAAACTCTTTTAAAGTCTAGATATAATCTTGGTCAGGTCATGCGAAGACCATGTAGATCGGTGTCTGAAATGGTATTTTGAGGGAAGAACCAGATATAAAGGCTCCTTCAAACAGGCGCGACACGCGTTAAAATCGTGCGCGACACAAAGTCACCGCAAGTCGCGTAACGAGCGGTGCCTTTGTGTCGCGCGCGATTATATCGCGTGTCGCGCCTGTTTGTAGGAGCCTTAATGAGTGGATCTGTCCAGTCAGTGCACGCATTTTTCAGTAATCATGCAACTCAACTCACAACTTAACGAGCTCAACGTGACATTGTAGGTAACCTACAAATGTAATAATCTTTGAAGTGGCACTGCCATTGATGTAGAAACGCCAGCATTAATTAAAATGTATTGTCTTCAGCTAAGTCTAGACACAAATTGCTGTAGTCGGCTAATCTGTAGCTCATAGAACACGTTTCAGGGATTGATTTAGTGGTGTAGCGTTTTGGCGTTTAGCTTGGCACGAGAAGCCGTGTGTAATTATATTATTATTATTACACTGTTTCATAGTGTACTAGCTGTTGCCCGCGACTTCTTCTGCGTGTATTTTATCATTTTTAGAGTTCCGTACCTCAAAAGGAAAATACGGAACTCTTATAGGATCACTTTATTGTCCGTCTGTCTGTCTGTGAAGTCCCTTTACTCGGAAACGCGTGGAGGTATCGAGTTGAAATTAAAACCATATACTCAAGTCAACAGCTTCTTGAAGCTGTGAAAAAATAAAACTTCTAAGTTAACGTAAAAAAAACGTAAGGCGGTTTATGCCACAAAATACGTATATTTCGACACTCTCAAGGGAATAAAAAAAATATAGGGTACTTCCTGTTGACCTAGAATCATGAAATTTGGCAAGAAGCAATATCATGTAGCATAAAGAAAAAAATCCGAAAACCCTGAATTTGTAGTTATATACCTA
The DNA here is from genome assembly GCA_963855955.1 of Luperina nickerlii. Lineage (NCBI taxonomy): Eukaryota > Metazoa > Arthropoda > Insecta > Lepidoptera > Noctuidae > Luperina > Luperina nickerlii. Next base: position 19,491,873 of record OY979677.1, on the reverse strand, counting down.
CAAATTTGTACGGAACCCTCGGTGCACGAGTCAGTTTATACAAATATCCAGTCTTCTTCTTTCCGTATCGATGGTACTCTTACTTATTCTTTTTTTTTAAATAAAGTTTGTGTTGAGTAGGTGTCCACGTAAATATCCACTAGAATTTGATCTTTATTACCGACTTCAAAAAAAAGGAGGTTATCAAATTTCGAAAAACCCTTGTAGATAGATACCTACTCTTCACAAAAAACACACCTTCCGAATTTCATGTCTCTAGGACCAGAGGTTTAGGCTGTGCGTTGATATATCAGTCAGTCAGGACTTGGAAATTTATATAAATAGATGAAAACTATGTACAGTCTTTTCAGATTTATTTTACCTCTGAATTTGTATCACTGTCATAATCAATGTGATCTTTATCGTCGTGGCAATAAGGTTCCTGTTAGGTTGTTGTTATTGCCAATTCTGTTAAAATTTGTGATCTTTATTTTCATTATTTTAAGGTTGCAATTGAGTTGCAGCTGTATAAGGTAAAATAAAAACTGTTAAAGGACTGTATGACAACTTTGATATTGCATTTATAGAACATTTTTGTATTTTTACATTCATTTTGTTAATTTCAATGTACATAAATCTACCTGCCGTGCTGCCAATTTCATAAGCAAGAAATTAAACTTTGAAATTGAAACTGGAGACTCATCTTCAGTTTCAATTAAATTATTCTCAAATATTGACTCAAGACATATCTATTTACTCCAAACAGTATTTCGAATCTATCTATATTTACTAATAAAGGTCATAGCACACGTATGAAACCGGAAAGGGATGAGCACCGTATCAACTCGAGCCGTTCAGTATTCTTTGTATGAATCTCCTTACTGCAACTTACGCCTCGGGTCAAGCTCATGAACCGCGCTTACGGCTCGTCATCCCCGCGCTTACGGCTCGTCGTCCCCGCTTTTACGTCTCTCCGTACCCAAGCTTACGTCTCTTCTACGTCTCTTCGTCCACCCTTGCCCTTCTCACCCCTCCGACCTCCCTGCTGCACCATCAACCAGTGGTCGGCGAGCCATACGCTCGGCGTCACCTAACGAGCCGAGTCGACGTATCGGAGCTTCTGATCCGCTTTGGTTACGTGATTACGTTAGGTTGACGCCTGTTTGACAGAGAGGCGAAAGGCGATACGGTGCCGATCCCTTTCCGATTTGATACGTGTGCTACGACCTTTATAAAGCTGAAGAGTTTGTTTGTGTTAACGCGCTAATCTCCGAAACTACCAGTCGAATTAAAAACAAACTTTTTGAATTTGGTAGCAAAATTCTTACGAAAGGCTATTTAATGAAAGTCAAAGTCAAAGCATTACTTCAAATAACCACATAAAAGGCACTTTTGAACGTCAAAAATTACAACGAAATAGAATTGATTCTAGTCGCCCATATCACGCTAGGAGCCTTAGGAGCCGAGCAAAAAGAAACAAAATCTGAAAGTACGCTGAGCAAAACGAAGTTATATCCCGGCTAGGCTATGCGATGAGACGGGGTTTGTCGGGGGAATAAGAAATTTCACGCGGTCGATGTCGCGGGCAGAAGCTAGCTTAACATAAAATTCTAGTTTCTGTTGCCATAAAAATGTTCGCAAAATTAAAATATCCCAGTCCATGCAATCAAGTGTGGTACACGCAAGAATATCTGTGTTGAATATTAGATTATGTCTGATTGGTAAAAAACAAAGAAACGTCAAAGAGTCCTCATGAATGTATAACGATTCGAACAGTTGGCGCTGAAGGCGGAGACTACAGCATAATGCTGTGTCGATATTTGAAAATTATGGGATACACAGAGAAGATTTTGTTTCTAAAGAATATACAGGTGAAATTGAATAAGTTTCATATATTTTTTGTTCTAAATTTAATTCAAGGTGTTATAAAATAAATTTAGAGCATGTCATTATGGATAGGGATGCACAACGTGCCCGTAGGCGAGCGAATTGGCAACATCGCCATCGTCGCGCGCCCTTTTTTCATAGGAACGGTCGTAATATACGCTAGTTCAACGCGTTGCCAACTTGCTTTATGTTGTGAACTCAGCGATGAATGGATATACGTATCAGGCGCGCGTTAAAATTGATACTATAATTTTCTTATTAGTTTTTGTAATAAAAAAATAAATAAAAAACCGTAACGACGATCATTCGTGTCTACTTGAAGGCAATAACTTAGTTTGCACTATCTAAGGCGATAACACACGATTTTTTTAAGAATTTAGACTTGGGAAATGACAATTTAAAGCTCCTGCAAAAAGACGCGACGCGCGACGGGAATCGCGCGCGACACAAAGGCACCGCTCGTTGCGCGGCTTGCGGTGCCTTCGTGTCGCGCGCGATTTTATCGCGTGTCACGCCTGTTTGAAGGAGCCTTTATATAAATGATTATGTAACAGTTAATGCACCTCTTATTTCGATTTGTCACAAGTTTTCAATTTAAAATAGAATACTCTTTATTTGCCCGAAGAATTGCCAAACTTAAGTGGCAGTGGGCAGGGGCCAGGGCACATTGCTCGCAAAACAGATGGCCGATGGGGCCGAAAGGTTCTGGAGTGGCGACCGCGTACCGGAAGCCGTAGCGTTGGAAGGCCTCCCACAAGGTGGTCCGACGGCCTTGTGAAGGCCGCAGGAACCCGTTGGATGCGAGAAGCACAGAATCGGTCGAAGTGGAGGTGCTTGGGGGAGGCCAATGTCCAGCAGTGGACGTCTTTCGGCTGTAATGATGACTCCTTATTTAGTACACATGTATAATGTAGAAATGTTACATAGCGTGACACAACTATCTTTGTTTCAAATGCCAATATTGATATTGATAGTAAACAAGTCAATGTTCGCAGTAGTTAAATAATGATGTCTTGGTTTGGGTGGCTTGCCACTTTCATCTTTTTAGTTTGGGTGTCTGATCCTGTGAGTGTTTTATTTAGGTTGGTCGATTGGTATATGTAAAAAAAACATTGTGATTTTCATATGGCAATGTCAATCCATATGAAAATCACTATTTTTCTTTATGCCATGATATTCTGGTAGACCTATACAATTGTATTAATAACAATTTTTATTCAACATTAAATAAATATGACGTCTTAAGGCTCCTGCAAACAGGCGCGACGCGCGACGCGAATCGCGCGCGACACAAAGGCACCGCTCGTTGCGCGGCTTGCGGTGCCTTTGTGTCGCGTGTCGCGTCGCGCCTGTGTGTACGAGCCTTTATGAAAGATTGTATTGACCATTTCCTAGCGTCGGCACAATCAATACAAATTATTTATGGAATGACTTGCCAATAATAACTATGAAACGGAAGTGAAAAGGGTCCATTGTTGACTGTTAGGCAGCTATAATAGAATTAGTTCCGGATAGTTGTGTAGTTTGGTATCAGTCGCATTGATAAACAGAAAGCGGTCCTGAAACAATAGTACTGTTTATTTGTTTTAATTCAGTACTAAGTGGTTTTGAATCTAGAGGTTTATATTTACTCGGTTTTGCCCGCGGTTTCGGCCCTGTGGTTATCGGAAAATATCCCACGGGAAAGTACTGCTAAAAGTACCCTATTTAAGTAGCATTTCATTTCATAACAGAACATCTAGAAGGATAGTCTAGATCTAGAGCGTTTAGGTGGGTTACCTTTATCTTTGTCCGGACTAAATAGAAGCGCATTGTTGAGACCGCTCGCGCTCCTCTCAACATCGCCGCGCGCTGGCGGCAGTGAACGAGGGTTGCGGGGACAGCGGGGAGTCAGCCGGCCGACGGCCGAGCGCAGGCCCCGCGCCACAACGCCACGACAGTCAGCTGTTGCTCTCCTTCGGCCTACGTAACCTACCAATCTAATACCACTCGAGACACTGGTGATCAATAATAAATATATTTACGATGGTTCTCGTATAACATGGCATACAATTTACAGACACAGGACTGTTCTCTGGATGAAAATAAAGCCGCCCATTTGGCATCCCTCCCATGACAATCACGGGGTTAAACGTATAAATCTACGTCCTTTCGTAGCGGTGACTTTTCGCGGGGACAATGTTGAGGTATGTTGAAGAAGGTCCGTAAGGATCAACGTTCTTTAGTGCATGTTATCTATCTATACCTACCTATCTATACAATCAAATAAAATTATATTATAGAATAGAAACTTTTATTTCAGACAGGAGTCCATAGAGTTATTAACAATTTGTTAACCGTTAACTGTTTAAATTCAGCGTGTAGCTGTATCAATCTCCGCAACATCGGGGAATCCCACCAATCTGCGAACACACTGAGAATAAAAAAAAAACAAAATTAAGAAAGTAATAATGAGCGTGATGGCATTAATTGCGTGATTAATTTATATATTTTTTAAATTTTATGACATTGATTTTTACAATCTGTGACTACAGTAACTCACACACTTGTTAGAGTTCTAGAAAGGTCATCTACTTTTCCAATATTTGTAAATTGTAAATATGTGAGCACCATGTATCTATCACATAATTGATTTACCTGTAATTGCTTAATTTTTAACTCTTTTTATTATTTTTTTGGGGTAGACTTTTATTCTAGGTGCATCGTCTTCACATATAATTATATTATGTATACAAAACCTTGTAAAACATTTTAAAAGAGTAACGGTGGAGTTTCTTGCCCATTCTTCTCCATACGAAAACTACCTTTTGGAAGGGGCGACTAGAATCAATTCAATTTTACTGTAAGTTTTGACGTTCAAAAGTGCCTTTAATGTGCCTATTTGAAATAAATGATTTGACTTTGACTTTGACTTTGGCAAATGGACATAAGTTTTCGGCAATGTTCAGCTGAATGATTGACAATTTTATTACTAGCTATGCCCCCTGTCTTTGGGTGTAGAGTTGTTATCTTTCGATTGGAAAGTACACTATGTCCTTATTACTCATTTACCTACCTCATTGCTAGTATTATTAAAGATAACGAAACAAACCTTCTCCCAATCATCTGTCTACTGTAACACCCAAGAAATAGTGGTTTATTTAAATTCTCCGACATCTTGGGGGTCGTTTGGGTGTACAATCACTAAGATAAATGCTGCGACATTCCTTGCGGTCATCAGATATTGTGGCAGTAAAAGGAATTGTACCATGTATGTATGTGTGTTCGTTTATGTATGCGGCTGGGAAATAGGTCACACTTTGGCCGTTGTGAACACGAAGCTGTTATGTTATAAGATGCTAAACATATTATTATGTTTGAATTCTGAGATGATTGATGTACAGACGCCAGCACATCAAGCTACTACAATCTGTCAAATTTCTTAAATAGATTTTCAACTTTGTTGCGTGAGATTCAAAGTTGATTGGGAAAATTTTACAGTTCCGGGTAGCTTGATTTGCTGGCGTCTGTACTATAGTGTGACATAACACATTACGGTACGTGTGACATATGTAGTCCATTATTGCACGGCGTGAAATTAGATGGTTGTCATGAACGCGAAGCTGTTATATTCTAAGATGCTAAACATATTATAATGTTCGAAAGAAGTACAATGAATTATTCTGAGATGATTGATGTATTATAGCATGTCATAACACATTACGACACGTGTGACATACATATGGACTACATAGTCCATTATTGCACGGCGTGAAATTAGATGGTTGTCATGAACGCGAAGCTGTTATATTCTAAGATGCTAAACATATTTAATGTTCGAAAGAAGTACAATGAATTATTCTGAAATGATTGATATACTATAGCGTGACATAACACATTCCGATACGTGTGACTTATGTAGGTAGACTTATGTTAGGTGGGTCGGGGGTACAAGAAATTTTATACGGACGAAGTCGCGGGCAGAAACTAGTGTTTCATACGTTTGTAATTGCACAGGCATCCATGCACTTTAAAGTGGAACATAGCAAGATGCCTCTGTATTAATTACCTAGGTATTTTCCTATACGAACTTCACCTACACAATGTTAAGGTAAAACAAAGTTTACCTCAACATCTTGAGTTAAACCAGGATAATTTAGATCAATAACATGGTTGTATGTACTCGAACTTTCAACATTATATTATGTGCATACAAACATTACCTACCTACTACGGAAGCCTCGAGGCACGGTATAATAATCTATACAGTATTGTAACTCGGTCGTGTACTAGAAATAAATACCTACAGCCGCGAGGTACGTAAACACGCGATAAGGCTGCCCGCTATAGTATTTTAATTTCATCAACCTACTTGAGTTTCTTTCTAGTTTTGTGATAGTACAGGTAAAAAAGAAAAAAATCGTTGTGAATGAATCAAGAAGAGTCAAATAAAAATACATGTTGTGTTTTTGATTAGTAGATTTAATAAAACTGGCCATGTGCGAGTCGAACTCGCACACGAACGGTTCCTTACAACAAGGGAAAAATGCCGAAAAAAATTTAAATATTTATTTTATTCTGTTTTTAGTATGTATTTGTTGTTATATCGGCAACAGAAATACATCATCTGTGAAAATTTCAACTGTCTAGCTATCACGGTTCATGAGATACAGTCTGGTGACAGACGGACAGTGGAGCCTTAGTAATAGGGTCCTGTTTTTACCCTTTGGGTACGGAACCCAAAAAAACTTATTAACGAATTCAAACAACTAAAAACAGCACAATATAGTATATAATTGCTCTTTGCCATATTAAGTAAGTACGTAAGTAAGTACTTAATTCAATTAATATTTGTCACAAATCGCACGCTTACTGCTTACAAAAAAATCACACCGTCCGGCGTTCGTTTGTCACTGCGGAGCATTCGAGACTATGGCGATTATCACACTGCCACGCATCACGCAGCAGTGTGCGGGAAACGGAGCCAAATTCAACGCGCGTGGGTGCGTTTTTATAGAATCATTGTATGTAAAAAATCACGCGCGTGAATGCGTTATCTGCGCCCCGCTGCGTGATGTGTGGCAGTGTGATAATCGCCTAATTGTTAACTGAGTGTAAACCGAACTCGAGGAGCGTAGGTATGACTCACGTTCCGGTCGTTTGTATGAAGATAGAATACTGTATAGATAATTATACCGTGCCTCAGGCGTTTACTAATAATATTGAAGGAGGCCTTGTTAATGTTAGGTATATACCAAAGATTCTTTAGGGTAATTAGGGTTTTGTATTCAAGTTTTGTTATTTTTATATTGGTGTTTAGAAAGTAGAAAGGTGGAGGGGCTCGTGGTTAAGTAGTAACAGCCGCACGGGTCGATTGATCAGGTTAAGCTACACTTGCCGCGGTTGGTCCGTGTATGGGTGACCATTTTTACATACCGAGAACGGCTTAACGTGCTTGAGCCGTTTGTATCGGCTGCCATTCTTGGATCTTTGACAGGCGTTACGGGTAGTCAGAAGCGTGAAAGTCTGACGAAGAGGTATCATATTACCCAGTAGCTGGATTGGGAAGGATAGATAGGCAATCGCTCCACGTCAAATACTGGTATTCAGCTGCATCCGGTTAGACTGGAAGCCGAGTCCAACATAGTTCACATAGTTGGGTAAAAGCTAGACAGATGATGAGAAAGTAGAAAGGCAATGGTTTGAAGTCGAAAAATTCTGTTCACCAATAGTTTTAAAATCTTATCTCAAGGGTTGTAGGCCCTAACAGTTTAACCCCTACGAATAAGAGAACTCTTTATGCAAGATAAGAATGATTATTATTTTATGATTGGTAAAATTAAAAAAAAAATCTTATTGTCTCATTGCAATTGATCACCATACTTGCTCACTGCCTGTTGGCGGTTTTAGATTACTGCTGAGCTGGAAATATAAATTTGGGTTATTTTAATTATTTACCCAAATCACTCCCTTCACCACACACACACATAACTTCTACATATTCCAAACAAAACGAGCTAATATTTGTACTCTGAATGAAGCCGCAATACCAGTAGCTAATTGTGAACCAATGCATTCAATGAATGTTTGTTCAATAGTTTCCACGAGTGGGAGTTAATGTTGTACTTGTTTGTTATTTTGTGGAAATTAATGTACTTGTTTGTTATTTTGTGGACATTAATTAGTAGCAATAGGTATTGCACAACTTTCTTTCTTCTTCTTAGCGTGTCGATATTGCACAACTTTTAAATTAATCTACGTATATGCCACCGTATGATTGTGAAGACCGTTTCGTTTCTGATCTATCTCGCGACATTGTAAACTGCCGATAAATTGTGAACTGTACCATACTGTTTATAATATAGCTTATTAATCTTGTATAGTTTATAATCTATCCATGTTAAACCGTCAAGTTGTGAACCAACCTGCACTTACCGATAGGGTTCACAATTTGTCCGATATTTCTCACCCGTAAAATTGTGAACCGTCCGTGTTGTGCTATTCTGTAAAAATCTTACCGTGAAAACTTCGGTGAAGTGAGCTCTCATTCCACCTGATGGTACGGATTGACACTATTGATAGCTCACTTCAAGCTTACTTCATCTAAGTGTTCACCATAGATCGGCTGATTTGTCATCATTTTACTGAATCTTATTTTCATACCCTTACTCACATTTCATTAATATCGTCACAACGGGACTTGAGCATACCGCGGGAAGCTGAGTTATGCTGGGGCAATACGAATGTTGAGGGTAAGCGTACTCGAGCCACGTGCAACAACCAACGGTGGCTATCCCCTCTTGCTGCGATGTTGGGTACTGCTGTAGCAGGTGACCACCACCGGTCATGCGTGTGCGACGAATCCATACAAAACGTTTGAAAAAGCTTGTGAACTGCTTGTCGCTGGGCTAAACGGGGCTGTGGCTGGTAGCTCGTTTGCGCCTGTTCTAATGCTTTGCCGTGTCACGCAACGTCGCGTCGTGCTGTCCAGTGCGCCCCGGATTTAAGGTACCTTAACATTTTCATATCATGACTTGTATACTGATACTTGACCTTTGCGAAAAACCTTTGTTAAAATCTTATCGTACTAAATGTTTTGTTTTTTTTTTATAAAAAAATAAGTTAGTAGATTGGTATTAGTCTGTATGTCGTTTATTTTTATTATATTTTACCAATCTACTAACTTATTTTTTTAATTGATATATTTTTTATTAGATTTGTTTCAAAGGAAACAAATGTAATAAAAAATATATCTTACACATTATTCCACAGACGGTAACAACTTATAATTCGTTTAAAGATTATTTTCATGTCATTCACCTCTGAACAAATACAACACTGCGTGAACCCATTCGAGCGAACTTTTTAAAACCCATAAAAGAAAACTTTTTATGGGTTCTAAAAGTTTCAGTCCATTAAGGACTTTCAACCGCAATTTTCGTTTAAAAATAAAGGGGATGTAGGTACCATTTACAATTATAGGAGCTGTGTGTTGCTTTAGTAGGTAACTTTTATTAACCATTTTTATCAAAAACAATCAATATTATTGACAATCTGTTATCATGTACCAGTCTAAGTATTTTGTGGTATTCTAATTCTACATTTTTTTTAATATAACAGTTTCGAACTTAATCGAGCTCTATATTTATGAGCTCCTCACGAGACATTGCTGGAATATAGATAATTATTCCCATGTAAACTAATATTATAAAGAAAAAAGTTTTAATTTTTTGTACGTTTGTATGTTACGCGTTCACTCTAAAATGTCCGAACGGATTTGGATGAAATTTAGCAGATGGGTTGACCATGACCCGGATTAGGGCATAGTTAGGTATATACTTTTTATCCCCATATTCCCACGGCATCGACCTTTACGGGTAAAGCCGCGGGGTGCAACTAGTATTTTATACAGCTACAAATGCAGTATTCAGACTTTGTGCCATTGTTTCTAGCTAATCCTACCTAGTTCTTGCAACGCCGACGTCTCTGGTTCTTTCAATTTCGAAAAATCCATAAAAAAAAACAATAACACTACTTTTCACTGTTCTTCTCCATAGAGATCTACGTTTTGGAATGGGCAACTAGCTTCAACTTTCTAACTAATTGATAGTCTATTTAATTTTGACAATTCAAAAGTGCCTGTACAAGGTTTAATTGAAATAAATCCTTTGAGTTTGAGTTTTGAGTTTCGCATCTCATAGTGCGAAATCTCTCCATTTGTTAAATGCCATAAAAACATTAATAGGTAGCAAAATCAGCTTATAATTTTCCCACTGCTGGAACATAGGACTATTCTCGTAGTAAGGGAGTGTGGGCCGTAATCCACCATGCTGGCCCAGTGCGGGTTGGTAGCTGTGTGACATGTTTTCGATTTTTTTGCTCTACAATAAGCCGGTTTCCTCACGATGTTTTCCATCATCGTTTTGAGAGCAGTGATGATGAAATAATTTACACAAAGTAAAGCACCTGTCTGGGTTCGTTACAACTACGTAAGTCGCAGCCATTAGCATACCACTGCTCTTAAAAAAACGCAAAAAAAAAACATGGATAAGTTTACTTGCTGTTATTCCAAACCTACATGCAACATATCTTAGTCTTGCCAAAACTGTTTAGCCAGCATCCGTGAGTCTTGAGACAAACAGGGATAGCGTCCTGTGAATACAAAGAGAAACGCAATCAAAGCTGCGCACTCACATTTTGTTACGTACTCCTCGAGTTTGTTGGTGCTTTTTCGAGTATAACTTTAGAACAGGAGGTTGGTGGATGTGGCAAAATATCTTTGATGTATAGTCTGTTTCAAAAGTGTCAGATGAAAGTGTAAACAAACCATGTCCAGGTTAAATTCTTACGCAATCAATCACAAAATAGATTTAGTAACACATTCATCTGTATGTAGACGGTTTTAACTTTATATATCATCACTTTTTCCAACATATTCTGATTGAATAACATTAAATTGTAATTGAATAATCATCAATGGAAGTTGAGGTTCGAACATTAAGATCAATTGTCTTGGGTACATTACCAGTCGACAGCGATGCGGGTGAATTTTTCGACACTATATTTAGTTTGTTTATAGATTTAGTTAAGTTAGGATTTAATTTTGTTATTTTTATGAATTAATTAGGTATTAGTTAGTATTCACTTAGGTACTTATTATTTTAATTTACAACAATCAATTCATAAATTATTTATTGTTTAATCAAAAACATCCATAAAAAAGGTGATTTAAAATTTGAATTACGGCTTGTAGCATACAAATAATCAAATCAAAACACGCAAGTGTTTCATTTTGTTTTTGAGTTTTTATTAAATGTTATTAATATTAGGTATAGTAAAGAAAGAAAGAAAGAAAGAAGAAAGAAAATAGGTTTATTTGCGGCAAACATGACGCATAAAAATTAAAGGTATAAGTCTACAACTTAAAACAATAACAACAATAAACAAACAATTTGAGACAGCGCAGTATCAGTAAGGGCGCACTTTGGGCATATCGCTCCCCCCACCGAATAACATGGTAATGTGGTACTACGACAGTTTTCGTTTTATTGCATATTCGGTGTCTAAAGCATTAATTACAATCTTGTAATTTTTTTTGTATTTTTTCCATGTATATTTATAAAAGTACAATAATTTCAATGGTACCGTAATGAACATAACAACATTATTCCCTTAAAATCTAAACACACTTTTTGCACGAATAATACCATAACATGTTATTACAGATCATGCAATCGTTAACTTTTTCGGTAAGCGACGATTACCATTATATTCGCGTAAGAAATGCATGCCTTTTTCCACGTAAAGTATAAAACAATTATATTTGTGTATTATTTTTGTTTACAATATAATAGAAACGGCTTATTCGATTTAGATGCCGTTTTCACTAATATATTGTAGTAAGCTTCACTTAACATTTAGTGTTTATTTCATGTCAATCGGTTCATAAATAAAAAAGTTATGTCAATTTAAAGAATCACGGCGGACATTTTTAAGGTATACTATCAGAGTACGTACATGGACGCGCACTCTCGAGGCTAACTTTACTGATGAACAGCGTTTGATATTTGATCTGGTGAGCGTTGATTGTACTTTGGAAGAAATGCTATTTGTAGATGCACCCGGTGGAACGGGTAAAACATTTCTTACGAAAGTTATTTTGGCGAAGGTACGAAGCCAAGGTAAAATCGCGCTTGCTGTCGCTTCATCAGGCATAGCAGCCACATTGTTGCCAGGTGGGAAAACTGCTCATACAATGTTCAAAATTCCGATCGATTTAGACCGCACAGAAAGCCCTGTTTGTAATATTTCAAGAAACAGCGATAAAGCTAAGGTTCTTCGTGATTGTAGCCTTATTATATGGGATGAGTCCACAATGGCCAATCGAAAAGCAGTAGAAGCAGTAGACAGAACGTTGCGTGATGTCAACCAAAATGATCAACCCATGGATGGCATTACTATGCTTTTTTGTGGCGATTTTCGTCAGACTCTCCCTGTAATACCACGTGGAACAAGGGCTGTTGAAGTTAGAGCCTGCCTAAAGAGTTCTCGACTGTGGCATTACATTATACCTTTGCATTTGACATTAAATATGCGTGCGCAAATTAGAGGCAACGAAAATGCTCAAGAATTTTCAGATTTGCTACTTGAGATTGGTAACGGTGTGTTACCGCAGGAACAAGGAAAAGTTGTTCTTAATGAAAACCTATGCAACATAGTTTCATCAATGCGAGACCTCATATCATCTGTGTATGGAAACGCAACGCAAATACCAACTTGCGAAAATTTCTGGCTTTGCGAAAGAGCTATTTTGACGCCACGAAACGACCAAGCAGCAACAATAAACGCTGAAATTTTGAGCTATGTTCCGGGGGATTATGTTGAGTATATCTCCATTAACAGAGTCATGGAAGAAGGAAAATCTACAAGCTACCCAGTAGAATTTTTAGAATCCCTCAATGATCCTGGACTACCAGCACATAAATTAAAATTAAAAGTAGGCGTACCGATAATGCTTCTTAGAAATTTAAGCCCCCCAAAACTTAGCAATGGCACCAGGTTAAAAGTGACCAATTTACAAAGAAATCTGATAGAAGCAGAGATTTTAACAAGATGTGGAAAAGGTAAAAGTGTTTTCATTCCTCGGATTCCTCTCATTCCAAACAATTTTCCATTTAGTTTTAAACGAGTCCAGTTTCCAGTCAGTCTATGTTTTGCGATGACAATTAATAAAGCCCAAGGTCAGACGCTGAAAGTTGTAGGTGTAGATCTAAGTATCAGCTGTTTCTCGCACGCTCAGTTGTATGTGGCTCTGTCACGGGTTAGCAATCCTAGGTGCCTGTATGCTTTCATCCCCGATGGCCATACGTCAAATATCGTATACAGAGAAGCATTACTGTAAAGTAAATTTTTAGCTACCCAAACGACGGTATATGTAATTCAAAATATATGCTGCCCGAAAAGTCACTATTCCACGCTGACGAAGTCGCGGGCACAGCTAGTTAATAAATAAAAGGACTGTTTATGATAAATAATAAAACCTTTGTTTTATTTCATAAATTTTAATAAAACGCTATTATAAATTATCCAGTATTAATATCAACTTCCTCTATTATTGTTATTTTTCTGCAAAATCAAATAATAAGTACTGGATTATTTAATAAAACATGTATTTGCAACATTATATTACTGTTAATCTTTTGACACCACACATCGACGAATATTACTGTAATGTAATATTACATTATACACTATCGCTTGGATTTCACACGAATAATATCGTAATATCATATTGCCGTTAGGTTTTTTGACACTGTATTACAACGAATAATACTATAATGCATTAATATTGACTACGATATTGTTGCGTTTACACGCGAATAATATGGTAATGATGCGTTGCATACTATACTTTTGCCATTTAATTTCAGTAACATTATTTTTGTGAATAACTTTATTTTATAAAAGTATTACAAAAAAATCATAATATAAATTAGATTGTAAAAAAATTAGCTTTGTTTTGACGTTTAAATATCTACCTTACGATCTACCAGTGCCGAGATATACGCATAAAACAGTTTTTTATTTTTCCTGTAAAATTTTGATTTATCGATTACCATATTATTCGGTGGGGGGAGCGATATAGTCGATAACCAGTTTTTTAACCTTCTATCATATCAGATTATCTTCTTAGCTTCCAAACACGTAGGTAAGAAGTTCAGGCCTTTCACGTTGTGAACAGAAAGTTGCGTCGCGACTTCAGAGTATGCAACTTATGTTATATAGGTAAACTTGTTTAAAGTTTTCAGAAAAGGCTTCAAGCTATTAGAATAAGCCAATCTCTTGTTTGTGAAAGAGCGTATAAAAATGCTACTGACTGAGCTTAGAGAGATTTCTTTAGCTAGGTACTTTCTTGAGTGATCTTTATTTTCAGAGTGTCTTTAAGATTTTCTTCGAATATTTTAAATTTTGGAACCTACGAGTAAAACGCATAGCAATCACACTAATATTATAAAGGCGAAAGTTTGCGAGTGTTTGTGTCTGTGTTTATATGTTTGTTACTTCTTCACGCTCAAACGGCTGGACCAATTCTCATAAAATTTTGCATGAAGGTAGCTCACACCCTGGATTAATATATAGACTACTTTTTATCCCGAAATTCCCACAGGATCGAAAACAAAGTCGGTTTAGTTACACCATTATAATCTTTGATTTGTTGGATTTGTCTCCGCCCCGAATAGCAGAATAACTAATAAAATAAAACATGGGAAAAATCACGAAAAAAAAAATTAAGATATGCAATTCATTTTCTCATACATTCGTTCTTATCGATGCATGAAGGTAGCTGACACCCTGGATTAATATATAGGCTACTTTTTATCCCGAAATTCCCACAGCATCGAAAACAAAGTCGGCTTAGTTACACCATTATAATCTTTGATTTGTTGGATTTGTCTCCGCCCCGAATAGCAGAATAACTAATAAAATAAAACATGGGAAAAATCACGAAAAAAAAAAATTAAGATGTGCAATTCATTTTCTCATACATTCGTTCTTATCGATGCATGAAGGTAGCTGACACCCTGGATTAATATATGGGCTAATTTTTATCCTGATATTCCCAAGGGATCGACACTTAGGCCGCTATCCCACTGGCGTTTTACGAGCGTTGACGTCAACGTCGCGTCTGCGCGGCGTCGACGCTGCGCAGACGCGACGTTGACGTCGCGTCATCGCGTAACAAGCATAAAACGTCCGCTGAACGCGACGTTAACGTCGCGCAGATGATACTATTGCCAACAAACGCGACGTTAACGTTAAGCAGACGCGACGTTGACGTCGCGTCAACGCTCGTAAAACGCCAGTGGGATAGCGGCCTTATGCGGGTGAAACCGCGGGGCGCAGCTAGTCAGCCTAAAATGTTCCCACTGCTGGGACACAGGCCTCCTCTCTTCGAGAGGGAGTGGGCTGTAATCCACCACGCGGGCCCAGTGCAGCTTGGTAAATGTCACGTCTTCGAATTCCTCATGTAAGCGCGGTGCTGTGCTGCCATACAAGTTGGGTATGCCCGAAATATTACTCATGAGTACATCTCGTACAATGCGTGCCACGAAAGATGAGATTTGACCCCGCCTCCCCCGCTCTTTCCGCCGCCCCTATGACGTCCGGTCCCGTCCCGCACTCAGACCTCATACCGCTAAAGATACCTAAAATCGTGTACTGCGTAAGTCAAACCACGTGGTGTGTCAAGTCTCATCTTTCGTGGCACGCATTGTACTTCCCGTTGACCTAGAGTCATGACATTTTGTAAGAAGCAAGGTCTCATAGCAGAAGTAAAGGAAAATGTACAAAAAATGATAATTAGTAGTTTTATCACTTTAAAAAAATGTTTTCTTTTTGCGATTACAAACTTACATTTACAATTGGAGAACTCACCGTGATGTATATCGATCATAGAACATGTCTAATTTTTAATTATTATTTATTTATTACTTTTAAGAAGGCTTACAGACTAATTACAAATATAAGGTAACAACAACACGTTATCAAGTTGCTAATAACAAGCCTCCACAGTTATATAACATATCGATTACTTAAAGCCGAACAATTAAAGTACATTGTGTTAGGTTCGTTTTTTTATTTTTATTTATTTTTGTTTGTTGTTTTTATTTATTTTTATTTATATTTGAAGACCTAAAGTTAAAACCTAGGTTAAAAAACACGATTCAAGAAAAAAATCGCTGTTAATATTTAGTGCAGAGTTCAAACCTAATTTCCCTGGCCAATGAGATCTTTTTACATAGAAAAACAATAACGGATTGACAAAGTGCCATTTGTAGTTTAATCTATCTGTAGTAAGAATACCATTGTGTATTTGTGTTAGTCTTTCACAGACTTAAGAAAGGAATAGAAGCGCAGCTGATCACCAAACAAAAGGAAATCCATTAGAGCTGCAGTGTGTAATAAAGTTTATGAGATTAATGATACTCCATCGCTTTTGTTCTGCTTTGTTATCTGTAGCAGGTTTGTGTTTGTTTTTGGCCTAAGGAAAGCATGGAGGTGTGGTATGAAATTGTTAAGGGGCCGGCGGTGCATGCGTAGTTCATACAAACGTAATACCAAAATAATTAGTAAATCAAACAAAAGAAAGAAAGAAAGAAAATTGTTTTTTTTTTCGAACGTATTCTTAATGTAGTGTGTATTTATTCCGATTGGATTACAGAATATCTAGGTTCCCAAATATATATAAATGGATAATTCTCTGTTTCTAAGGAAAATTTAAAATCGGTCTAATTTGGCTGTAACATTATTTTTCGAAAATGTTCTCCACTAACTTTTTAGACCTTTGTATTCTGCTTGTGCGTATGAAGTTTAATTAAAATCGGTTCATTCATTTCGAAGAACAAGGGCTTGAAAGTTTGTATGAAATGCCGTACGTCGTAAACGCTCTTAACTATCAGTCAGTAATGTCAAAGTGTAACTTATAGTATCTTAAGAGGTCATCATTATCATCTTTTCCGCCAAAAGACGTCCACTGCTGAACTTAGGCGTCCCCCAAGCACCGCCACTTTGACCAGTTCTCTGCTTCCCGCATCCAGCGGATTCCTGCGGCTTTCACTAGATCATCAGTCCACCTTGTAGGAACAAGGAACATCTCCTGACCTCTTAATGATTTTCTAATCACCAAACATGATCACCTAGTTAACAAAGATTGGAATTTAATCTGAGTGTCTCGCGCTGATCAATTTATCACCGGTATTGTAGGGTTATTACCCTGAGATGTAATTAATAACGTGCTTCAATTGCATCGGAGTGCTGCCAGTTGGCCAGTAAAATGGCGCTTTGAAGAGTTTTTGTTGGTTCCGATTTAGATTAATTCAATTAATTGTCTAAAATGCTTTGAACAGAAATCTATGAAAAATATACTAGGACTCTAGTATATTTATAGTATATTATTACAAACGCCAACTTAGAGCCATAAATCATTATGTCACTAACAATAACACAACAGTATGCTACGGCTACTTTGTCGCATGAGAGCGTGAAGTGTAGTTCGCGTTATCGCGGCAATGTAGCCGTAGCATTAAGCACAACACTAGTACTACTCCATAAACTCAAACTCAAAGCATTTATTTCAAGTAAACCATTTATAGGCACTTTTGAATTGTCAAGAAGTCGGTCAGTCAGAAAATATGAAGCTAGTTGCCCATTCCAAAGCGTAGGTACCTACGGAGAAGAACGGGCAAGAAACTCCATGGACACTTTTTTAAATTATATCTTTACAATAATATTAGTTACATCATTAATGTTGAATTTATAATTACAGTAGTTGCGCCCCGCGGTTTCACCCGCGCAAATGTCGATCCCATGCGAATATCGGGATAAAAAGTAGCCTATATGTTAATCCAGGGTGTTTCATGATGTTTTCTATCACAGCTTTGAGAGCAGTGGTGTTGAAATAATTTACACAAAGTTAAATGCCTGCTTGGGTGTGAACTCGTAAGTCGTGACCGCGAATGCTCTATTAATATTTTTGCGACAGCCACAGGTATTTGTTCGCGACACCGTTCCTCATCACGCAGCATCTTAGCGCCCCAGCAGATTGTCGAAACTATACCGTTTAACGGATTAGTTAAGACGTTAAACTAAGTTCGACGGTCCAACTTGCTGGATCACGATGTTACTACTTAGAATAACTTATGACTATCTCACATTGTTTTGCTTGAGTACTTATGTACACTTCGGCGAACCTCCGCATGAATTTCGATTTAGAACTGACTGATATTTAATCACAACGCAAATCTAGCTTTTTTTTTTTCAGGATGGGAAATCATCAAGTGACTCCTCCCGCTCTGGGTGGAGCGGAAAGGAGTGTCAGACTCTTACTGACTAAAACCCACCCGTGTTCCTTCCTTCGCCCTTTATGTTCCGGGCCAGCGGTAACCCTTTCGGACAATCCCGCTGATCCGGCAGGCTTCGGCCCTTGCGGGCCCCATCGTTTGATGCTGACATCTCTTTGAGGCGCGCGTGGAACACGTACGCGCCGTCCGGCACGGGCCTGGTCCTGATCGGACGGTGAGCTACCCATTACTCTCCGTCCGCAGGCCCGCGCCTACGGTGGCCGGGAGTCGTCGCGCGGCTCCCGACGCCCGGAGCGTCTCCCGCGGCGGCTGGGACGGGAGGCTCTCTCCTTCAGCCGTCCCGCCGCCTCCTTCGCTAGCATGACTGCTTCGCAGAAGGAGGCGACTGCCCCCCACTCCCTCTCGCCCCGGACCATGGCTTGAACCAGGCCCGGACGCGAGAGGTCGCCGCCGCTGCCGATCGCCTCTACGAGGACACGGCGGTGCTCCGCCCAAGCGGGGCAGACGTCCACCGTGTGCTCCACCGTATCCTCTGGGCGATCCTGGCAATGGTGACACCCGGGCGTTTCCTCCCGCCTGATTGTGTGCAAGAACCTCCCGAAACTTCCGTGTCCGGTGAGGACCTGCGTCAGGCGGTAGGTGAGGGCGCCATGACGCCTCTCTAGCAACCCCTCAAAGAGGGGTCTTACCGCCGCTATCGTGGCGTGCCCTGCGCTGGGTACGCAAATCTAGCTTATAGTTGATATTTATGATCATTATTTTGTTTTATTTACTAACTAGCTATTGGCCGCGATTTCTTCTGCGATCTAAGGTGAAAAGTGTTTATCCTCCAGGTCATATATGCCAAATTTCATCAAAATCCGTTCAGCTGTTTTAGTCTGAAAGCG
Organism: Luperina nickerlii; assembly: GCA_963855955.1. NCBI lineage: Eukaryota > Metazoa > Arthropoda > Insecta > Lepidoptera > Noctuidae > Luperina > Luperina nickerlii. The sequence goes on along the minus strand of OY979677.1, from coordinate 19,472,780 downwards.
TAACAAACAAACAAACTTACTTTCGCATTTATAATATTTGTTACGAAGTTAGAATTTATTCATTGGATCTCCAATAGAGGCTACACAAATACATGCAAGTAAACATAAAACAGAGGGACCACATTATTTACTTATAATCTCGGTAGAGTTTTGACAAGGTAGGTCTAAAATCATATGCCGAATTCATGATTACATTTTGCGCACTGGTTAAAATTGTATCCTTTATACCTCTTCTAAAAGCAGATCATTCTCTTTCCAACGCAGTCATTAGATCGTGTCACTGTCCCAAACAAGAGAGATACATTAACACTCACCATTAGCCAGTGGTGCAACTAAATGATTTATCAACTAATTATGTATGCAGGCGACGTGAAAATTAGTGGTTGGTGTTACGCGGTCTTAATGAGAGGCTGGGGTTCCAAACCTTTGATGATATTCATTTATTTATTTAAACTTTTCGCACACAAGAAGGTGCAAAGATGCACTTAATGCCTAAAGGGAGGTGAAGAGATAAGATGGCAGGTGCTTTGACTGAGAGGCACAATGATAAAAAAAACTATTTGAAATATGGTTATTTTAATCAATATTCTGTTTATGAAGGATAATGGTGTCATGTTTCGAAGTAGAAAGTTTATTTTTGATCATGATATTGTTAGGAGTGGATTGTGAGGTTGCGGATTCTGATTAAAAAAAATTTTGTGCGTGTTAACAGTCACTCCATGTAAAATGCTGGTATTCAGCTGCAGTTATACTGGAAGCCGACCCCAACATAGTTGCGAAAAAGGTTGTAAATTCTATTACAACGAAAGTCTTGTCCATTCATTAACTCCCCGGCTGCTATTTGAGATTGGAAATGCCAAAAATCATATTTTTATAACAAGTTTATAGTTTAAACATGTTCGGGATGTTATACTCAATTAAAAGTTGGTATTTTTGAAATGTTATGCTTAAAACATCTGTTAAAAAAATATGATTTTTTGGCATTTTGAATCTCAAATAGCAGCCGAGGGGTTAATTTTAGACTTTCGGTGTAATAGTAAAAAAATCTCAAAATGTTATTCCCCATAAACTTTAATTTTTGGGTATAAAATATTCGACACATGAATGTTTGCCTTTTCAACTTCAATTAATACCTAATCAACATCAAACTCACTTTTCATTTTAGTTATTCAGTCATTGCGGTGATTCGTGTTGACACCCGGTCATTACACAATAGGTGATATCCGTTGCTCGCTCGCCTGAAAGTCGCATGATTTATTAACCAATTAACTACGCAGAGTAGCCGTAGTTAATTGTGTTTGTAGAGGACGCCTGTTAACAGGTGTTGCTTTTACGTAGGGTTATAAGAAGTTAATGGAAGACGTAACTTGTTCTTTTAGTGAAAGCTCTTTATTTTTTAATAGATGACAACACTACGCTATCGATATAATTAGTGTAACCTGGTTAAGTGGAACGGTGAAGGATAACCTCGTGAGGAAACCGGCATTCTCTAAAACCAAAAATTCTAAGACATAATGTGACATCTATCAATCCACACTGGGCCTGCGTGGTAGATTACGGCCCACTTCCTCTCACAGAGAGGAGGTCTGTGACCAAGCAGAAGGAACATTATAGGCTAATTATGTTTATGCTCAAAGCCAAACTTTTTCTAATACGCGATGTACCTTATTTGGTAATAATGTATCTAAGTGTCTAAACACACTATGGCGAAGGTACGCGACCGAAGTTCGGCATGATTACGCCTGCAATGCTATTTGAATTACTGACGACACATTATGCCGAAATTACGTTGCGTTATAGCGTACAGCCGAACTTCGGTCGGGCGTAAGTTCAGCGGCAATTCGGCGGCAAGGTAGTCTGTAGAGCACACATTATACAAAATACAAATACAAAAATATTTATTTCAACTTAAACATTGTGTCATACATAAAATTGTGTTATAGGTATGCGACCGGAGTTCAGTTTGATTGCCGAAGAAGATCCGGGGTGGGAAGCAGCGGGAGGTAGGCATGCCCGCGCCCCACGTGTGCGCAACTGAATTTCTGCCGCGTAAGTTTGGCACTTATGGTGTGTCATGTCAGCCGAATACGTGGGAAAGTAAAATCAGCCGCGGAACTTCGATCTCGTACCTTCGGCATAGTGGACACTAATTATCCGTTTATTTATTTAGTTCTAATTATTATTATTGTTGCGCGCCACGATTAATGCCTGGTACATGGCGACATTAGTTACCACTAGCGCCATCTAGTATCGGGTAGCAGGACTAGTAGAGTCAAGATCCTTCGAGAAAGTTCGACGCTAGAACTTTCTAGAACTTTCGAGAACTATCGACATCTGGTCAGTCGGGACCGGTATGTACTCGAACGTTCTAGATGTTTCTACAGTAGAAGGTTCTAGAACTCTCTGAGGCACTATATAAGGCCGGTGTGGGCCGCGAGCCACACACATAGTTGGATAAGCGATACAAGCGAATACATCGAAGCGATCTTCAAGTGCGACTGAGAGCGATCAGTAGTGCAATTGTGAATTAGTATGTTTGAGTTGTTATTAGTGTTGTTGATTAAAGTGTAATTTTATTGGTTATTAAATCGGCAGTTTTTATTGTCACGAACCCCAAGCTCGTAACATTATTATTCCAACCCGTATTGGGCCCGCGTAGTGGTTTACGGCCCACTCCTTTTAATACTTCAAGCACATAAATGTACAGAGGCGGACTTAATGCCGTAGGCATTTTCTACCAGTCAACCTTTGGGTGATGAAGAGACAAACAGTGGTAGGTGGTGGTGGTGGTGGTAACTTCAGTTGTAACAAAACACCATTGATTTGTACCAGAGGGGGCAATGCCGTAATAACATACCTAAAACTATAATCATTGCCCCTTTAGGTACTTTCTAAACAGAAGTGTAATTCTCATAATATTAAGAACGTTCACAGCCTGATCTTAGTCTCAATCTCTCAAAAATACCTCTAATTTCCCTACATATTAAGGCTCGTACACACAGGCGCGACGCGACACGCGACACAAAGGCACCGCAAGTCGCGCAACGAGCGGTACCTTTGTGTCGTGCGCGATTCGCGTCGCGCGTCGCGCCTCTTTGCAGGAGCCTTTAACAAGTTTTTGACATTTGTTTGTCGCCGAGATGAGACTGCGATTAAATTTTGAACATTTTAAATTACGAGAATCACCCTTCAGCTCAATACAGCTTTTTCCTGAACTCCAAAGTTGCTAAAATAATACAAAGGTACTGTGAGGTAGTTAGATCATTGTTTTTATTGTTTACAAATGAGAGTTTATCCACGGGAGGAATGCTGTCACTCGAGTGAAGACAGACGGAGTGCTTGCTTGACAACCTTCGTTGGATCCGAAGGAAACCACACCAATCTGAAAACATGGACGAATTGGTCAGAAAAAGCGACGTAGTGAAATGTGGAAGCCGTTGCATGGCAATGGAAAAGACACGGTTAAAAAAAAACATTATTAAGAAAATATTAAAGATACCTTTAAGAATCCTTATGCTGTTGTGACATTTATTAATAACTCTTTTAAGAGGAACTGGACCTAGAATGAGCTCTTATTTTATTTTTTTATTAATTATTATCAAAATCTTATTATTCATTTTAGAGCCAGCAATTACTGCGTTAGACTGTAAGCCAACCCCAACATAGTTGAGAAAAGGCTAGGCAAATGATGCTGACATTCAATCAAACTTACCAAAATCCTCTTATTTTTATGCAGAACAGTCAAAGGCCCACCGGAGTCGCCATCACAGGTTCCCTTTCTACCCGCCCCGCTGGTGCAAAGATGGCTGGCTACTATGGTAATCTTGAAGCTGTTCTGACAGACAGCATTCGTGATGACAGGTACCGTGGTCTGGTGAAGGGTCGTTGTCACGGGGAAACTGGTTTGAGCTGTATACAGAAAAGAATAAGGGTGATATTTGTTTGTTAGAGCCGCTTGCTTATGGTAGCGAAATGTTTACTGAAATGTTGTACAATTATTTTACCTCTAGTTGCTACAACTGTCAAGTCTGTCGCAATCACAGTGATCTTTATTGTTTTTGTAATAAGGTTGCAGCTGTCAGAGGTAAAATAATTGTGAAAGGACTGTTAAAGAACATTTCCATCGATAGAATAAAGACGAATCTGGTGAGGTCGAGACCCATGTCAAAAAAAAACACTATACGAAGACCGAGGCCGCATTATGTTTTTTCCAGCAAGCGATTACCGCTAGGCTACAACCGCGAAACCGCCCGGAGACGCACCCACTACGATAAAAAACCGCGAAACTGCCCGCGGTTTTCACAGTTTGGAGATGAATTTCAAGAGAGCAGCATATATTGTTGCTCTGGTACTTTCCAAAGTTTATTTTTGTATTTTTAAGTTGTTGTTTATGATGTTAGTAATACAGTTCTAGAAGGTTATTAGTATTTTACCTATAACCCTGCATAATAAGACGTTAAGTGAAGTTCAGATCTCTGCTTTTGTGTAATAGTCGTTGGATGCTATAATCCATACAATTATAATAAATACGAAAGTGTGCCTGTCTGTCTAGTTTGTTACCTCTTCACGCTTAAACCGCTGAACCGATTTAGATGAAATATGTTATAGAGATAGTTTGAGTCCCGGGAAATGACATAGGATAGTTTTTATCCCGATATTCAAACAGGATCGAAACTTACGCGGGTATGTTTCGATCCCGCGGGGCGCTACTAGTAAAGAAATAGATGGAAAACTGAACAGTGTAAAAATAATGAAGTATTATCTATTTTAAGGAAGTTCCATTTATAATATATAATAATTTTCTTAATTAATCGTACTTAGGTACCTACATCGTTCAGGAAAATCCACATACACTTTAAAAGAAAAAACAACCTTATTACCTAAAAAAACAAACACAATTGGCTTTAAGGGTAACTATTCATTATATTAATTTAATACGAAAACGCCTTGAACCTGTGGAAACACACAGGTATATTAAAATTTTAGAGAAAACTCTCTGCCCAAATTTTTTATAGACTATACCTACAAATTATAAAATTAATTGGAAATCGTGAATTTCGCTTGGGGGCGTTAATTTTCCTTTGTTTTGGCTCGTTTGGGTACATGTTGGGCACACAAAGGGGCTTGTTCGGACCTATCCCGGCCCTTTACAAGAACGCCATTTGTTCGAACTAGAATAATCCTTGGGAAGGAAGAGTGTTTTCCAATTTAACGCAGAAATGTTATAGGTTGTTTTCAATAGGACGAAATATTGGGATTTTTGGGAAACATTCGTCGTATATTGAGCCATAGTTTTGATCTATTGTTTTGTGTAATATTATTTAATAATGAAAATGCTGATGATTGTGAGTAGGATATTGGTATAGTTGACCTCAAAATTGCTTGACAACAATTCCCACTAAATTGAAACCACAGTCCGTTCGAAGTTATTTTACCTCTGACAGCAGCAACCGAACCTTATAGCAACAAAAATAAAGATCATCGGGATTTTGACAGACTTGGCAATGGCATAAACCCAATAGCATTCCTTTCTTTGTCCAGGCGGTTTTCCTTTGGAATGCGCTACCTCAGAATATCGGGACGGTTTCCAACCGGTTCACATTTAAAATGAAAGCTCGAGAACACTTACACAAGAAGTTGGCAGATTCGTCTCAAAATTAAGTTGTTGTAGGTTTCCTTGTTTATCTCTCTTAACTTTTTCTTTTGTTTTGTTGTATATATTTTATATGTATGTATATATATGTATTTATTCTTATATTTTACTTATAATTATTTTCTATTTGTTTTATTGCTATTGCACCTACTTAAAACTTGACATGTAATTTTTATAATTATTAATAAATAAACTAAAAACTAACTAAACTACTGAATGTTGTTTCTGCATCACCCTAAGGTAGACTGGTAGAAAATGCCCAAGGCATTAAGTCCGCCTTTGTACAGTTTTTTTTACTTGTGCATAAAGTTTAATAAATAAATAAATAGCAACCTTCTTGCCCCGATAATAAAAGTCACCGTGATTTTGACAGTAATGCAAAATCACAGGCAAAACAACTGTGAACGGGCCCGTACACTAAGGTTGAAAATATCTAACTGTCACAAAGACGAATAAACGTTGTCGTTTTATGACGTGCCAGTGACATTCAACCTTAGGGTGATAAAGTCGAGTTATACCGGTCTGATCCCCTGAACGCCCCTCCACCCCTCCTCGATGCCCTATTAATGTTCCCACTGCTGGGTCACAAGCCTCCTCTCTGTGAGAGGGAGTGGGCCATAATTTACTACGTGGGCCCGGTGCGGATTGGTAAAATGTCATATGTGTTCAAATTTTTGGTACTAGGTTTCCTCACGATGTTTTCCTTCACGAATGAAGACGATGGATTAATATTTTGCAATAATTTTATCTGATACGGAAAACGGATATTATTATAATGATTAGATTGAGATCTTGGTAAGTATAAAAGAATATTTTAAAAGATATTAGAGACAAATAAAATGAATCATTAATTTTAGTTAGGTAGTAGCGGTATCTACAACGCCACGTGCGAACAACGCGTCAGCGCGTAAACTAGAAAGAAACTCAAGTAGTTTGACGAAATAAAAATACTGTAGGCGGGCAGCCCTAACGCGTTCTAGCGCGTTTACGTACAGCTACCGCTGTAGGTAATTATTTTTAAGACAGGGCCGAGTCACAATACTCTATAGATAATATTACCGTGGTAAAGCTTTAGATGATGATGCCGCCTAGTGTCAGCGAAAAGAGGCATAACATAATATATAAAAGGGTGCGCACCATCTCTATTCTTGCCATATCCGGATATTTGGCCCGTGGAGCCAACGAAGTTCTGGTTCACATCAGCTGTTGTGGGAAGAGGGATCACTGCAATTGTATCTGAAAACGAAACAAATTGGATAATGATCTGATAGTAAACACGACCGTATTTTGACGAATATCATTTCTGTATTGATTGTAGACATTCACAAATAGTTGTATGCTTGAAAAAAAAAAAAAATTAAAATATAAGTTTTTGTGTGGTAAACTCCTTCAGTATTAAGGCGACTACATGACCTAAAGCGAGGTCACTGTCCGACTGCATAAAAAAGAAAGAGAAGCGCGATGACACAACGCTGGTAATTTATTGCAAAATATGAAGCAATTATCTATTTACAAAAAAAATATTGTTTGGACTGAAAAATTAAAACATTATGTGCTTTAGTATGTTGCTTGTAGAATAATCTGACAAAAAATCATAATGATTGTATGTATATTAGTATGGTTTTTATTGTGAAAAGAAAGTTTTTAGAGATATTTTCATGATTTTTTCTATCGTATCAAATTAGTTGTATTATGTTTTCAACACACTATCTATCTAGCATATATCCTGAAGAATATCTATTTGAAATAATATATTATTAGAAATACATGCTTTGAATTCTTTTTTATAATTCCGCTTTCCAATCGGGATTCGGCAATCGGCCATGACAACATGCCATGTCATGTGTTAGAACTTCTCTGATGTGATAACAAACGTAGGTACCGATCCCAAATAACAGTAAACCTTTTCCTGTTTTTCTATTCCAAACTTAACAAACAGATCACGAAACATCGTAACTCATTTCAGTTACAAAGACCATAATACTTTAATATTGAAGCAATAAAATTGCCATAAAAACTCTGTCCCGCAGTTTCGGAGTTGTACGTGCAAGACATTATAATGTGCACCTACAACATATTTTAATCGCTACTTCCTATTGCACTTTTGCAGAAATCGAAACAAAGAAAGAAAATACGTACTTTATATGCGGTAAACATGATGCAGAGAATGAAACTAACATAAAAAAAAAGTTGGGAGGAAAAAAGCGTCACAATCGACACAAAACGGTCACGAAAATCGTTTACAAGAACAGCTATTCAAATAATAAGATCATTAATATCGTTCTTAGAAATTTTATGAAGAGCTACTCATTCTTAGTTTCTAGGTAAATGGCTAGTAAGTTAAAGTACAGACGCCAGCACATCAAGCTACTTACAATCTGTCAAATTTTTCTAATAGATTTTCAACTTTATCGCTAAAGCATAAGGTTCAAAGTTGATTGGTAAAATTTGACAGTTTCGGGTTGCCTGATGTGCTGGCGTCTGTACCTATTCTACATTGCAACCACTCTTATTTCTGTCACCAAGTCGCTTTGCTGCATGAGTCAAGAGTATATACTCTTGAAGTCAGACAAGCATGTATCTATAACGTGCCGCTACAATAGCGACATCGCGCAGGTCTAGTGGGTAGTAATCATAAAAAAATATAACATCATAAAATAATTCGTAATTTGAAAAAAACCGCCTCCGCCACTCGTCGACATAAGGCTCTCTTTCATTCCATCAATTCGCGTATTCTTTGCACGTTATTCGTTTTAATTTCATTGACGCGATGTTATGATCCGTGACAGGTTGCTCCATGATGCTATTTTAGTAAATCGTAAATAAATAAATCAAAAATAAAGTTTAATGAAATTAAAATATGTTCGTAAAATGAAAACGCGAAACCGTATACGTGTGTTAAATTAATGTCGCCATTAAAGCGGCACGCTGTATACAGGGTTACATTGAATTATTCAGCGAAACTGGACAACTGTGATGGTGAGGACCGCTGGTAGTGTAGTTTCTTGATGTACAGACGCCAGCACATCAACCTACCACAATCTGTCAGATTTTCCCAATCAACTTTGAACCTTATGCTTTAGCGGTAAAGTTGAAAATCTATTAAAGAAATCTGACAGATTGTGGTAGGTTGATGTGCTGGCGTCCGTACGTGGTATTTTTTAATAGTGTTTAGATATCGACATTCATTACGTCTGCAGCCTTGCGCTAACTAATTTAATTTGACTGTGAATATCGGTTTCTAAAGTTAGAGGCCCAAGAGATACATATAACTTGATGTTGCAAGTGTCTTTAGCAGACGGAAATCTTTTCCATTTGGGATGCAAATATAGTATATTTCATTACAAGTGCGGAAAGGTTGTCATTGCAAAGAGTTCCGACAAATGTCTACCCGAGCCGAGGCGCAGCCGAAGGCGAGGGTTGACAGTCGGAACAAGTTGCAATGACGGTTTCGCACGTGTAGGTACTGAACGACTATTTTTAATACAGTTGCGAAAAAATGAAGCAATTTAATAAAATAATAAAAACAATAAACTCAACTAAGCAATGGCGCCAACCGTAGAATATAAGCAGAGATTTTTTTTTCTTCACTCATTCTGGTAGGCAAAGGGAACTAACTATGCCCATACAGCCAAGTTTTCAGTAGAATTTTTTTATTAATATGAAATGAAAATGAAATTTAATGAGATGAAATGAAATGAAACCTAACCTAACTCATTCAATCAAATCATTAAATCTGATATTGAAACAAATTAGTAACTTCTTTTTAGAAATATACGTATTTGCATGAATCATAAAAACTTCTATGAATTTTTTTAGTAAAAACTTCATGGTTGGTTTTTCTTTTTAATAGACATTATTTTGACAGTTGGGAAAGAGAACGCACGAGTTCGGGAAAGGTAAAAAAAAAGCACGAGTATGTAATAGCCCACATCCCGAACGCTATACGTCCCTGCAATACGCCACTTTTTGAGCAACTGTATTAAAAAGTACGTTTGCCAATTAAAAGCCAAAAACTTCGAGGTTAGTACTACTAATGATTAGGGTGAAGTCTCCTATAATCGTCACGGATTGCATACAGCGTGTTACCATACGCCGCGACAAGATGCTTGCTGATGGCACACACTCAATATTCAAAAGTGATTTCTTTATAAAGTATTGATAGAAATGTTATAGTTTTACGAACATAGTCCAAAGATTATCTCGTCAAACGATCGCTGTTTGCATGTACAATGCGTGCCACGAAAGATGAGACTTGACACACCACGTGGTTTGACATGCGCAGTACACGATTTTAGGTATCTTTAGCGGTATGAGGTCTGAGTGCGGGACGGGACCGGACGTCATAGGGGCGGCGGAAAGAGCGGGGGAGGCGGGGTCAAATCTCATCTTTCGTGGCACGCATTGTACTACTAATGATTAGGATGAAGTCTCCTATAATAGTCACGGATTGCATACAGCGTGTTACCATACGCCGCGTCAAGATGCTTGCTGATGGCACACACTCAATATTCAAAAGCGATTTCCTCATAACGTATTGATAGAAATGTTATAGTTTTACGAACATAGTATTATCTAAGAATATCTCGTCAAACGATTGCCTACTAGAAGCTGTTTGCATGTACAATGCGTGCCACGAAAGATGAGACTTGACACACCACGTGGTTTGACATGCGCAGTACACGATTTTAGGTATCTTTAGCGGTATGAGGTCTGAGTGCGGGACGGAACCGGACGTCATAGGGGCGGCGGAAAGAGCGGGGGAGGCGGGGTCAAGTCTCATCTTTCGTGGCACGCATTGTAAGTGACACACGAGCGCCATGTTGCTTATCGACGGCTGCAGTTGACTTTGCCGTGGATGCGTGCCGGTCGTGTGTTTGCACACCAAGCGCGCAACAGTTTTCACGATTATATTTATTGGAACGAAGTTCTTTTACGGAGCTTGCGGTAGTAGTAAAATGGAAGAAATCATGACATAACGAAAAAGCGTTATACCCCTTCATGCGACTTTTCATTTATGTAATAGAAAGAGACAGAGAGAGATAGTTTACATGATTTTCTAAGGTGTTGAAGTCGAGAGTGAGTTCAAAATGAAAATCCAAGATGGCGGCTGCAAACATTTTCAAAATTTTCGTCATAGGTGTCGTTTTCATGGTTTTCGAGAATGCTGAAGCCGATAGTGAGGTCAAAATGAAATGTACAAATTTTCTTCATTTTGAAATTTTATTAGCCGCCATCTTGGATTTTTACTTTGAACTTCGTTCCCGCCGGGATTCTGCGACCCCACACCATGGACCTATAAAAAAAGGCCCCACACATTGTTTTATTGTCGTTTTGAGTGATCTTTCTTATCAACAATCGCTAATTTATATGACATTTGTCGGGTTAAGAAATAGGTCACTTCTCAATGTTGCAAATGTTATTTCACAAGAAAAACGCTTTTGAAGTTTTCGTAGAGTACCTACCTATTTACATACTTGACTTTGCTATGGTCTCTATAAAACATTCAGCTTTGTTCGGTGACGCCAGATGTTTATTACCGATAGCGATTAATAGGGGATTCTAGCCTTATCGTTCACTGTTAACACGTGAATTTACAGGTGACGTACCAACGTACTCGACACTGTCTTGTCATTCAATAGCAAATTACCTGCTACAGTCTTATCACAGTTATTTTACCTCTGATTTTGCATCGCTGTCCAAATCACAGTGACCTTTATTCTCATTCAAATAAGGTTGCAGTTGGTTGCTGCCATTGACATGTCTGCTAATATCATTGTGATCTTTATTCTCATCACAATAAGGTTGCTATACCTGCTACTTTTTATCTACATGTTGAAGTATAGTCCACTTCACTCGAGTGTTTCACATCACTGTTGTAAACTTAGCTGTGTCACCGATTGAACATACATATAACAGTTATCTTCCCCGAATTATATTGTAATCATTGAACCAGTTTTTCCTATAAGTAACTACGCAATAGCGGTCAGATTATGAAGAGAACTATCATGATTATCATTTGATTTAACGTCGAGTACTTTTGGACATCCAAAATTTATCCATGTCAATTACAGAGAGCGAATCCCCGTATTATCATTTATCAAGAACGTTCTTATTCTTCTAATCTTCATTCTCAGTCAAAAATACTGATGATTTTCTAGATTGCTTTTCACTGACATGAGATTATTTTGAACGTTTTTAGCTATGGGAATTTATCTTCTGGTGTCCTAATCAATTTCACACAACACAATCCTACCAATATTATAAATGATGTTTTTTAACTCTTTTACGCCAAAACTACTGAAGATATTTTGATGAAACTTTACAGTAATATAGATTATACATCAGAATAACATATAGGATACTTTTTATCCCGATATTACCACGGGATCGACACTTTTGTGGTTGAAACCGCGGGACGCTGGTAGTAGTCAATAACCAGAACATTCTTCGAAATAAGCTCTTCACAGTCTCCGATGACATATTAAAATAAGTCAATAACCAGAACATTCTTCGAAATAAGCTCTTCACAGTCTCCGATGACATATTAAAATAAGTCAATAACCAGAACATTCTTCGAAATAAGCTCTTCACAGTCTCCGATGACATATTAAAATAAGTCAATAACCAGAACATTCTTCGAAATAAGCTCTTCACAGTCTCCGATGACATATTAAAATAAGTCAATAACCAGAACATTCTTCGAAATAAGCTCTTCACAGTCTCCGATGACATATTAAAATAAGTCAATAACCAGAACATTCTTCGAAATAAGCTCTTCACAGTCTCCGATGACATATTAAAATAAGTCAATAACCAGAACATTCTTCGAAATAAGCTCTTCACAGTCTCCGATGACATATTAAAATAAGTCAATAACCAGAACATTCTTTGAAATAAGCTCTTCACAGTCTCCGATGACATATTAAAATAAGTCAATAACCAGAACATTCTTCGAAATAAGCTCTTCACAGTCTCCAATGACATATTAAAATAAGTCAATAACCAGAACATTCTTCGAAATAAGCTCTTCACAGTCTCCGATGACATATTAAAATAAGTCAATAACCAGAACATTCTTCGAAATAAGCTCTTCACAGTCTCCGATGACATATTAAAATAAGTCAATAACCAGAACATTCTTCGAAATAAGCTCTTCACAGTCTCCGATGACATATTAAAATAAGTCAATAACCAGAACATTCTTCGAAATAAGCTCTTCACAGTCTCCGATGACATATTAAAATAAGTCAATAACCAGAACATTCTTCGAAATAAGCTCTTCACAGTCTCCGATGACATATTAAAATAAGTCAATAACCAAAACATTCTTCGAAATAAGCTCTTCACAGTCTCCGATGACATATTAAAATAAAGTAAAATACTTACTACTTAATCTGACAGCAGCTATCTTCACAATAGCAATATCATTCAGCAAATAATTCCAAGATGGATGCATGGTGACGTCAGACGTATCTATCCTTGTCCCTCCTGAGAAGATGGTGAGGGAGCCAAGAACGACGGTGAACTGTCTCGCCTGGTTCCGACCATCGAACCAGCAGTGGGCTGCGGTGAGGATCCTGGTGGCTGAGATCAAGCTGCCTCCACATACTGAGGATTGGCCTCCGATTAGCCTGGCTATGATACCTGCCTGGGTGATAAAAATTGTTTATTTTTACTAAGTTGTGTAAATATATGGTTCTAAGTGCAGATGCTACTGAATAGAACACCTAAAGGAGACGAAGTTTTGTAACCGATATAAAAACAATTTTAAGCCTACTTTCTACCTTACTACTTAAAAATATCGTCCTTCTATTATTGGTTTATTTAACTTTATAATTATTGTACACCAAAAAATACCAAAAAGATAGTACATTCTTATTTTAGGCAAAGACATAAAGGACCATTTTATCGCTAACTGCGGCTTCTTTCAAGCTCCCGTATTTTGATAGAACAGTCTTAATATAATATTAGATAATATCAAATATATATCCGGTTTGACATATATAACATATTTGGGAAAAGGCTAGGCAGATGATGATAAGATAATATCAAAATAACAATAAAGACATTTTTGAATTTGCAACATTAATTAATATCCCTAAACCAGAAAGTGATGCATTATACGATGCTTACGATTAATTTTATTTCTTTCTGAACATACTACAATTTCAAATTTACATTAATTTGTTAAGACATAAAAATACAAAGTAATGTGAGCGAAGCTGCGGGTACAGCTAGTATCAAAATCATGAATGGTATAGTATAGATGATAGCAATCATCAAGAATGTAAGAAACAGAACAGCTTACCTGATGCGGTATAGCAGTAGCAGCAGTAACCTGGTGTCCTCCAACGATTCGATTAGAGAATCCCTGAGACTCTATGCTCAATATCCTCAGGGCTTCTGGCACCCCAGTCTTTAAGTGATAGCCATAAACTGGCGAAGTTTCAATACTCTTACTGTAAAAAGAACGAAAAAATATGAATAAACAAATTATTATTAATTTGTTAAAACGCATCGTTCTTTATTAATGTTATGCTATAATTGAGTCGTTATCCTTAAGACAGGTTATTTTGTACTTGTAGTGATGTGTCCCTTATCAGTGTGTGATATAGATTAGTAAAAACCGAGAGGTATGTTTACACTGCGAGAATTTGCACTCAATGAGTATTTGGGTACGAAGTGTATTATTCCATTTTATTTATATGGTGCAGCGCAGACGACAGACTATCCGTGACGGACTTTTTAGTCTGTGAAAATAGAACCTATGCAGTAACGCACACGACGCCAAAAAGTCCGGCGCACAAAAAATCCGTGTAATTCGGGCAGACCGCACCGCGCCAGGCCGCGCCGCGCCAGGCCGCGCCGCGCCGCTCCGCACAAAAAGTCTGTGAAAAAAATAGAACGTTTGCTTCAACGCGCGCTAACGCAGACGGCGCACACTTTATTCGGCAATTTGCATTTGCTAGGGGTGGACGTAACGCACGCGATTTATTATCATGGCGCCAGAGGTCGATGTAACGATGTTAATTCAAGAAGAGAAGACCAATACACCTCCTCATTGTTGTTTCTGAATGAGTCAAAGCAGGTCTTAAAATAAAAAGCAACTCATCAAATGTAGTAACAGACATTTTATACTTAATATTTGAAAAAAAATTCCGGATGTTGTTTCAGAATTGAATGTATGAAAAAATTTTCCGGATGTTGTTTCAGAATTGAATGGAACTGTCCCTTCAGTAATCTTTCCGAAAGTATAGGATGTACCCAAAATTCTCTATTTCTTCTTCTTTTTCTGTACTTCATGTACAAAATAATACTTCGCGATCTCTGCACGATTTCCATAGCGTCTACGTCCCTACAGCTCTGCCGACAGAATTATCGAAGATGTGCGTCGTGTGCGTTGAGTCTGTGAAAAATCCGCGACAGACTTTTTGCGCGCCATGCAGACTTTTTGTGCGCCACAGACTCGATCGCACTAAAAGTCTGTCGTCTGCGCTGCACCTATACCTGCAGTTTTTTGTGGTATCTTTGTGTTAGTATTGTACACCCTAGGAGGACATAAAGTAACCTTATTGGTGATGTTCTTCAAAAAAGGTCAGGTACGTTGTAAGTACTCGCAACGAGATGTATGGACGGACGTAAAGAGGCAAAATGATACATGTAACAAATATCAAGTAAACAAATATACAACGCAATTGTATTTAAACCTCGCGCCCGCATTGGTGTCATTTCCGCCCGCATTCGTTGATATTAAAATGTCCCACAATCTCGTAAAAGCAATTGCTATAATCGTCTAGGTAAAGCAGCGCCTCGCTTCTCCCGAATTGCTTCCTCATTGCTGGAGAGAATTTAGAGATTTGTTTAATATCTTCATAAATAACTACACTTAACGGTGTAGACTAGCCTTTGGCAAGGTCATAGTATTAGTGGTTCAGCCGGTCGATTCTGTAAAAATCTCACCGTGAAAACTTAGGTGAAGTGAGTTTGTTTTTGATAGGAATTGATACTATTGACAGCTCATTCCACGCTCACTTCACCTAAGTTTTCACGGTGAGATTCTTACAGAATAACACCGCAGCAGCTTCAATGTCATCAGAGGGGTGATTCTCGTAATTTTAAGAAGGTTCACAGTCTGATCTTAGTCTTAATCTGTAAGAATACCTCTAATTTCCATACTTTTTTACATTGATTGTCGCTGAGATGAGAATTCGACTAGATTTTGAATTTTTTTTTAATTACTGGAATTGGCCTTCTGGATTGTGCCGGAATATAGCAGTTCGTCGTCGACGTGGTAGATAGATAGATAAAACGTTTATTCAGTGCAACAAAATAGACAATACAGGTGTTAAAAACATCAAAAAAGGTGAAAAAAAAAGAACAAAGATTAAAAAGATAAATTGAACCATAGACACCTAGCTCATAAACATCTATAACGGTCGATCACTACTGGGCGGTGTGTGTCTCATGGTTGCACCAAATGGGAGTCCAGCTCAGCATATGCCAGGTACAATACCTGACGCTGGTATTCTGCTGCATCCCGTTAGTGACACACGGATGTCGAGAAGACACATCTGAGTTTCAACAAAATGGTACCTACATACATAGTGCGGCGCGTATATTATAAAGGTGGTAAGTACCCACAGTTAACTTGGTACGACAGCGGCTCTCCTGACATCATCTCTGTCATGAGAAGACAGCTGCTCATATAAAGTACACACTAATTACATGCAGCTGCCACGCAACCAATTGATGCGAAGACCGCGACGCTCCGCTACTTTTTTAGTGATTCTAGTAACTTTGTATCAAAACTAAACGTCGCCAAATATAGTAAATAATTTATTGGTCCGCAGAAAATATATGAAACAAAACTCCGTTTTTGTATCGAAGACGAAAAACTTAAAGAGAGAGAAATTAAAAGAGAGAGAGAAAAAAGAGAGAAAGAGAAGAAGATAGAGAGAAAAGAGAGTGAGAGTAATAAAAGAGAGAGAGTAGAGTTTAAATAAAAGGGAAAGGATGGGATAAAGACATATTACGTATAGGAAAAACAAAGAATAACAAAATGTTGCAGTTTTTCGTCATCATTATAATTTCAGCTATAAAATTAGTATTCAATCAATTCAGCCTGTCGCAGTCCACTGTTGGACATAAAATGGAATATTCTTTATTATATAATATACACCATAAATATTATAGAATATTATGAAATTTTACAAGGCGTGATACAATGGGCGGTCTTATCGCTAAAAGCGAGATCTACACAGGCCACAGCAGTGCGATTCTGTAACCATCTCACCGTGAAAACTTAGGTGATGAGCGTGGAAGTGAGCTCTCAATAGTGTCAATTCCAATTTTCAAAAACAAACTCACGTCACCTAAGTTTTCACGGTGAGATTTTTACAGAATCGACCGGCAGGTGACATAAAACCTCTCCCAGGCTTTGCCAGAACACCTTCTTCGCTGTCTTCTGCATGAAGTCTGTTCCAGCCATATTTTTAAGATTGTCGGTCCATCGAGCTGGGGGGCGTCCCACACTACGATAAGGACTAGTATTGATCGACACAGACGCACTTAAAATAAACATAAAAAAAATCCCCTACAAAGTCAACTCGGCAGCTTTCCAGATTTTTTTGTACGGGGCTTCCCGTACTAAAAAAAAAACAAACATTTAACTTTTCCTTTAATTAATATTGATAAGCAAACAAATCCTAGTTATCAAATGTGATAGCAGTATCAAAAATTAAGTAAAGATAAAATGAGGTATCTTTTTCCTCTTGCATATCGCCGAGGAGCCATTTATAGATAAGTATCTATTAATTACTTTTTAATCTATACATACATACATACAAATCAATAAAATTGAAGTGTTTGTTTGTAATGTCAAAAAAACAGCTTTTTACTAAATGCATATTATGAAAGTTTATAAGGTAGTTATAACAAAAAAAAAAACAATAAGTAAAAACCTTTAAAAGAAAAAGCTTTTAATGAAAAGTATTAAATAAACTTTACGATAACATAGAACTTAGATATTGTCTTAAAAGTATGAAGCCTGAACGTCCTTCTTACACTTTAAGAGAAGATTTAACCCAAAAACATACAAACATTGCAAGTTAAATAAAAGCTTGTAAAAACTTTATTTTTTCATTTTTGTCTGTTTGTTTATTCCGGCTAATCTCTGAAACGGCTGGACAGATTATGACGGGACTTTCACTGGCAGATAGCTGATGTTATAATAATATCTTGGTAGCACATTACTCTAGGACACTTTCCGATATCCTCGCGGGCAAAGCCGCGTAATATGAAATAAGCCGATAGATATTGCCCAACGTTTTGTCAACACAATCGTCATGAAAGAAAAGTATGGAAGAAAAAGACTTGTTGCGTCAACCCCAAGTAAATTGGGTTATGGGCAGGACAATGATCCATGAAAAAGCCTCTTCGTGTAGCGCTGTTTGTTCCGCCAATTACCCAACTGAATCGAGCGCTCGGCGCATCCATCCTGATCCAACAGTCACACTCAACACCTTATTTGACTGGCCAATTCTTCCCTTGCGGTGGTAGGGCTAACGCCCGCCTGGTTCGAGACCACCCTTCTACCGGAGTCCGGCATCAAGCAGCCTGCTGTGTTTCGTCGATACCTGGGAGTTCCAGTTCCTTAGGCATCTTTTGGGCACACTCGTTCCATCATAGACCTCATCCATCGCTTTCCATCAGGCGTGATCGAGGACAAGAGAGGCCACAATCAGCAACAAAAAAAATGACGATCGTCATGAAATTATTTAATGTTATAAACGGGCTTTTGTCCGCGGTTTCACATGGTTCATAGGGCAACTACGTTATCATAATTTAGGGTAAAGAATATTTCATAATTCCAAATTCAAATCTTTTTCCAATTGATGTTATTACAGTTCCTCCTCCTCCTCTCACTGAGAGGAGGCCTGTATCCCAGCAGTGGGAACATTATAGGCTGATGATGATGATGAAGTTATTACAGTTTAAAAAATATCGACTTTATTCTAGTGACAAGTAAATTCATTTCAGAATGAAAGTATTGAAAAAGTCTCAAAAATGTTTGAAGTTGTAGCTGAAATTGAACTTTATGTGTGGGTTTTAGAGTTCTTTTTCTAAAAACACATTAATTGTTTACATTTTTGGAAGTTAAATTGCACGCACAGTATATACATTAATTCATCCAGGGACTTGGTTCATATAAGCACCAAATTTAATCAAAAACCGCTCAACCTATTATTCGTTACTGAGTATCAAAAATTTAAACATATTCACAAACATTATAATTTTATGTGTATTGTGAGAACTTAACGGCTTACAAATAAGGAAACGAAAGATTAATAAAACATTGAGATTGGGAGAATCCATATTGGATAATATTGTCTATTATTAGTATCTAAGATAAGATTAAGTATATATTTATTTTCCTGTTTTGACTGTGTATACTTTAATTATTTCCAATATCAGTTGGTGTCACTGAAATTCCGTTGATACTTAATTTGGGCTGTTTTATAACATTACCTATGTTTATTTTTGCCATTGTCAATATCAAGACGATGCACATATAATAACATTACTATACCATAATAGGTAAAATAATTAAAATGGATTAATGCAACCTTGACATAAAAGAATGAAGTGATAGGTACCCACATCGTGCTCACGATTAACAGCTGTCGACTATTTTTATTTTGTGCTCGTGATTATAGATATATTTTGTTTTTATTTTTCTTTATATATGTTTGTGTATTTTATATTTCTTGTTACAAAATAAAACATTTTTTTTTCTTTCAAATGTCAATGAGTGTTCTCTAAAGCCGGAAACATTCCAAAAATTTATGAGTTATTCCGTAAGTAACAATTAAGTGTACTTGACCAATTATAAAAATACTAAGGGCTGATTTTTCAATCGACAGATAATTTTTATTCGTGGAGTAAAATTGACGTCTGACAGATTTTGTTTGGAAGAACTGTCAAAAATCCAAAATTATTCCTCCGATAAAATTATCTGGCGATGGAAAATTCAGCCTTAAAATAGATAACCTGTTAGAACTGCAAATCTTATAACCCATTTCAATTCTACAAAATCCACAAAATTCCCTCAAAAATGTTCGTCTAATATTAAAACCCGGCTCATCTAGGTTTCGTACTAGTAATTAATCAGTTCGTCTTACCTCCGCAAAGACGGAGGCTTACTATTCACAAAGCGTTTAATTAGCTTCGTCATACCTTTGACACGAGCGACTTTTTGTACCCCCAGGGTTGAAGGGTGATTAATTATGTTGAGCCCGTAGTGAGCAGAATCTGCGTGGCTAAAAATAGGCTATCTTTTGTTTCTCTGTGATTAAGAGGGTGTCTGGTAGTGGCACTGCTTTGGGTTTTTAGATATTGGTAGATTTTCGTTCCTTTTTTGGGGTTGTGATTATGATTGTCACATGATAGATAAAAACGGTGTTTAAATCATAAGACGATTCTTATGATTTAAACACATTTTTTGTAAAAAAAACATTTCAACGATTATATCCCTACAATGTTATTCCTACACGATTGTAGGTATTCCTACAACCGTGTAATAGGGATATTATAGGATATAGGGGATACAGGATATACCTACAAAGTAGGGATATAATCGTTTATTTTGTAATTATGTTTAATCAGTAAGCACTTTTAAAACTGCAAGCTAATTTAATAGATCTAAGATATTATTATGTTTACCATAAATTTAGAGAAATAAATGTATACATTTTACAAGGGGTGATACAATGGACGGTGTTATCGCTAAAAGTAAAATTTTAAAGACAACCTTTTAATTATATGCAATCATAATATTTTTTAGAGCACAATCAACAATAATTATGAACAACAATAAAAATGCCTAGGAATAATGTGTTATCAAAATTATTTCTGACTGATACCTATATACATATCTCTGTCGCCTTATGAGGAAATAAAAACCTCAGCAAAGGCCTTCCAAAATGGCCGCCTATAAATCAAAATCCTAAAGAACAAAACGCAAGGAAATCGCTCTCACAAATAAAACAAAAGGAATTTTAGACACCGCGAATTTCGCCGCCATGATTTACAAATCTTGAACATATACTTACTATACAGGGTGAAATTAAATTC
This sequence comes from Luperina nickerlii, assembly GCA_963855955.1. Taxonomy (NCBI): domain Eukaryota; kingdom Metazoa; phylum Arthropoda; class Insecta; order Lepidoptera; family Noctuidae; genus Luperina; species Luperina nickerlii. The sequence goes on along the minus strand of OY979677.1, from coordinate 19,451,992 downwards.
ATGGGCATCCTTTTAAGGGGTCATTGTACTCATCATTATGAACAACTTTTACTATGGGACCAAACCTGAAAACGCGAAAAAAAATCAGCTGTTCCCTACATTTATGTTCGTACGAGTCGTCAAAATGTAGGGAACAGCTGATTTTTTTTCGCGTTTTCAGGTTTGGTCCCATAGTAAAAGTTGTTCATAATGATGAGTACAATGACCCCTTAAAAGGATGCCCATGAATTTGATTTCACCCTGTATAAGGCGACCCTATTTCAGCCCCCTTTTGTCTAACAGTCCTTTAAGGTGGATTTACAGTGGTTTGTGGTTTTGTGTTTGTTGTGGTGTGACTTTTTTTTTAAATGACAATATCGCTGACGGGACAGAGGTGGACGCTAAACAATGACAATCGGAGATAAGAGGGGTTAGTTTTAACCTAGATAGAAACTTCATTATAATTTCAGCAACAGCGCCCCCCGGTTCCCCCCTTGATATGCAATGGTCACTGTAGCACCATGAAACATGAGGCTATAAGGGCTAGTACAGACGCCAGCTGCACATCAAGCTACCCGAAACTGTCAAATTATCCCAATCAACTTTGAACCTTATTCCATAGCAATAAAGTTGAAAATCGATTAAAGAAATTTGACAGATTGTAGTAGCTTGATGTGCTGGTGACTGTACAAATATTGGGGTTCATTCGATTAATCGAGTCTGGTCGAACCACGCTGGGTTCGGTGCATTTCATTATTTAATTTAAGGGGCTTACAGGACGTAAACACAAAAAACGTGTTTTAGAAATATTAAAAGTATATGGTGGACTACAGTAAACAAAATGAGAAAAATATATGATATTCTTCAGGATATATGCTAGGTAGATAGTGTGTTGAAAATATAATACAAATAATTTGATACGATAGTAAAAAATCATGAAGATACCTCTAAAAACTTTCTTTTTACAATAAAAACCATACTGTGTTACACCTACAATCATTATGATTTTTTGTCAGATTATTCTACAAGCAACATAATTAAAACACAAGTGTTTAAATTTTTAGTCCAATTAATAGATTTTTTGTAAATAGATAATTGCTTGATATTTTGCAATTAATTACCAGCGTTGTGTCATCGCGCTTCTCTTTCTTTTCTATGCAGTCCGACAAAGACCGCGCTTTAGGTCATGTAGTCGCCTTAAGGCGAAAGCGCCAGGGTAGCCCGCGTAATTCAATTTTGTTTAACTTTTTTGCAATTTGTTGTCGAGTATTAAGTTATACGTTGATTAATATTTATGATTCGCGGCCGTAACAAATATGTATTTAGAGAATTATAATCATTAAAGTCATCAAAACAATTCTCTAAGACCAAGTAATCCCAAAGTCTATTCAAACTCAAAATCAAACTATTTCATGAAATCTTGACATTTTGGGATTAAACTAACCTAATAAGTAATATTACTGATTCTAATGATTATGATTCTGTAAATACATATTTGTTACGGCCGCGAATCATATTTTGATCGACGTACAACTTAATATTGACCAGCAAATTGCAAAAAACGTAAGAAAATTTGAATTTCGCGGGCTACCTTAGCGCTTCTCCCTTTAGTAAATTAATAACGATAGCAGTGGTGGGTGGCCCACGTAACGTGCCGACTGAAGAGTTGTAGATCGTGAGTTCGAACCCAGCCAGGCGTTTTACTTTGTGTAAATAATTTCATCACCACTGCTCTCAAAAACGGCGAAGGAAAATATTGTGAGGAAACCGGTATGTCCTAGAACCAAAAAATTCGAAGACATGTGACATCTACCAACCCACACTGGGGCCGCGTGGTATATTACAGCTCAGTCCCTCTTGAAGGATCATTATAGGCTGAATATGTATGATGTAAATAAATAAGGTTTTTTCATTCAGTTGTTTAAACGAGACCCACAGTAAAGTATTATGCAACTAAAACTTAGTTACCAAGTGTCATTAATTGTTCTATAATAAAATTTTTCACAAAAAAACGACGCAAATATCATTCTACTCTGCAATTTCGCACCTATGTGTTATGTTGCCACCAACAAAAATGTTCCACAGATACTTAAAAGGTTCGTATGCTAATTACTATAACTAGGATAAACTATTCGATCGTCGTTCTCTCTCTTGAGATTAAGGTAATGTCTTTAGTTATTTGATTAAAACTCAATCCGCTTCCAGGGAATTAATATGGTAATACTAACCTGTGTTACTGTTAGTTTAGACCTACTTTTAAAATTGTTCCCAGGAGAGCAATTCACACACTTTGAGCATACGTTTTATTGTTGAAATGTTACCTGAAAATAGGGTTACCATTTAGAAATTTGAAAAGTCCTGACAAAAAACCTGACATTTCACTAGAAGTCCGGACATTTTAGTCACAAAATCCAAACATTACCCACTTATTTACGGTGATATGGTAGGCATGGCAGACGCTCGCCAGGGGAGGGGAGGTTGAGAGGTGCGGGGACAAAAAACAGTGCGCTGAGAAATATAAAAAATAATACTTATACCAGAAACTAGCGTTAAGTTTGATTATTTTACGTAAAATTATTTTTATTTTGAAGAAAATATGTTATGTTTAAATTAGTTGGTTGTTTGCAAATTTACAATTATTACTAGATTTAATGTTTGATCCCGTTGAGTTGATTGATAAAGAAGTATATTTTGTTTTTAGATGAATTAGAAGGTAATAAATATTAAATACTTATTTGGCATTACATAGATAAGTTTTATTACTAGTATTCATATACAAGCCAATAAATCCGGACTAAAATAAAGAGCCGGACAAAGTCCGGACAAAAATCTAGAAGTCCGGACATGTCCGGACAAATCCAGACGGATGGTAACCCTACCTGAAAATGAAAATAAACGATTCCTTTTAAAATAAATTTAATGTTTCGTTGATTGAAATTCACCATTTACATTATAATAACAAATACTCTACTTATATTTGTATTTATTTCATTTTAAACGAGCACATTGTAAACTTTTCCCGCGAACCAAACATTTGACAGCTGTCATAATATTGCCATCATTAAAAAATAATAAATCCCGATTGAAACTTTAGCGCGGCTATGAAGTGCGTTACTCTCTGCGCAGTACCTCACCCCTCACCCCCGCTGACACGTGAATTTGCTACTGCGCAGCGACTAGCGTCATGTTCCGAACCGCCATTTTGAATCGGGCTGTACCTACAGTAACTTTTAATGACAGTGTTACACAGCCCCGGATCTACGATTTTTCGAACCGGGGCAAAACCTTGATAGTGGCGCCCCCTCCCTTCAATATTTGAGAAAAACTTGCAAATTGTTGATTTCCACTACGATAATATATGATTTCACTAATAAATTACTTATTTTATTAACGCTGATTACTCGCAAACGCAATCAACCACATAAATAAAAAGTGTTGTCACTTGACGTTCAACTGTTTGAATTTGTTCGGCTCGGCTCGTATTCCCATTGGCAGAAAGATCACGGACACTACGCACGCGTTCAAAAATTTACTTGATCTGTTAAGGGGCTTACAAGACCTAAACGCAAGTTTTCGAAACAATAAAAGTATATGATAGACTATAGTAAAAAAAATCAGAAAAATATATGATATTCTTCAGGATATATGCTAGATAGATAGTGTGGTGAAAACATAATACAACTAATTTGATACGATAGAAAAAAATCATGAAGATACCTCTAAAAATTTTCTTTTTACAATAAAATCCATACTAAAATACATACAATCATTCTGATTTTTTGTCAGATTATTCTACAAGCAACATACTAAAATACTAGTGTTTTAATTTTTTTGTCCAAACAATAGATTCTTTGTAAATCGCATATTCATATTTTCGAACAAAATACGTGCGCATGTGTGCGTAAACGCTGTGTAGCGACACTGCCGGCCGAGGCCTGATGCTATACGGACGTGTCGCTCTTTTCGCCGCAATATTTCCGCCAAGATTGTTATGTTTTTGTAAAGTTTTATTTGTAAATTCATTGTTTATTATTATTTGCATAATCTTCTTTGCCTAAATATTTTTATTTCGTGTAAATATAAAATACTTTGAAGTTAAAATAGCGTAACCTTGTTATCAATTATCATTTATTGTAAATATGAAGTGAAAAATTCCGTTCGGACTACAAAACGTTCATATAAAACGCTGAACATATTATATATATATATACGAAATTAAAAAATAAGAGCATTTTATTATTATTGAATATTTATTTTTTTAACAATAAAACTATGAATTTAGAAACGTCTAAGATAGTGCAGTCATGACGCATATACGCATAAGGTCAACTTTTTCGACTACGTTCGTAACTGTTACGTTAGCGTATGAAGCCGATGTGTAGATTTGTATTCAAGAGTCCCCGGGTTCGATTCCCAGGGATTCTCTAACCGAAGTTTTCTTTTTAAATGTATTTTGAATTTATATATATTATGTATTTATTATTTTTTTATAAATAATAATTAAAACGTCTACAATGTAATTATCTTTCACAGGAGAAACACAGTCGTAAATATCAAAGTTATTTCTAATGCGAAACTACAATTAAAAAAACTAAAAGCACCTAATGTTTTTATTAACAGACCGCGACTTATTGATATTGGGCATAACGAAATAACAAATTCATCTAAAAATTGCGATGAAAATTATCACAAGCAAGATTTTGGTTTTTATTATTATTGATTTCGTTTATAATAAATAGATTCATAATATTATGTATGAATGTTAGGTACCTATCTTTGAGGCTGTTTACACATTATGCCGCAGCTGCAGCGGCACCGCCACTGCCGCGGCGCCGCTGCATCAGTCACCCTTGGATTTGTATGATGATGAACACACGGCGCCGCGGCGGAGGCGACGAGTTTTGATAAAACCGTAGCAATACTCGCCGCCGAATCATGCTGCCGCCGCCGCGGCGCCGCCGTGTGCAAGGGTTCATGCAAATCCAAGGGCAACCAATACAGCGGCACCGCGGCGGCGGCGGCGGCGCCGCTGTATTAGGGCGTGGACCCATGTCTACGTGCGGCGCCGTTTGCCGTGCAACGATATGGCACCGCCGCCGGCAGATGGCGCGGCGCCGTGCCGCGCCACGGGCGGCGTCGTGTTCCGGCACATGCTCATTATTGTGTTGTCAGTTAGCATAGTGCGCACGTGGTAATTTTTTGCATAAAGTGGCAGACGATTTAGATTTACTAGTGGTGACTTTTTGATTTCACTAGTGGTGGTGGTGGTTTTTGGTATACGTGCCGAGCGGGTATGGCACACGATGCCGTGGGGCAGAACGGCGCCGCGCCATCCGCCGCGCGCCGGCGGCGGCGGTGCCGTACCGTTGCACGGCAAACGGTGCCGCACCGTAGACATGGGTCCACGCCCTTATATAATTTTTTTTTATAATGTACTACAGTCGCGCGGTACCTACGTAAACACGCGATAACCCCTCCCGCCTACAGTATTTTAATTTCATCAACCTACTTGAGTTTCTTACTAGTTTTGTGACTGTAGGTACAGTCACAAAACTAGAAAGAAACTCAAGAAGTTAAAAAAAAATATTTACCTATAGGTATAGGTAAATATTTTTTTTTAACCGACTTCTAAGAATGAGGAGGTTGTCAATTCGGATGTTTCTATTTTTTTTTATGTATGTTCGGACATAACTCCGTCATAAAAATATGTAGATGGATTTGCAAAATTCTTTTTTTGTTCAAAAGAGGTTTATTCCGAAATGGTCCCATTTAAATTTCGTAAAGATCAGATGATGAGTTTCGGAGACAAACAACGGAACTCTTCAATAAATGCCAGTTTACCCAATCACACAACATAACATCACGCCTATACCCTTTAAAGGGGTAGGCAGATGTGTTCAATAGCTTCCTGTCACTGATATTAACATAGCAATTAGTGTTATATGAATTTGGGCGGGGTAGGTAGGTACAACTAAAAAGTGAAAAATAAAACTTTTTTACAAAAAAAAAAACCGACTTCCAAAAAAAATACTACAAAGTGAAAAATAAAGTCTTTAATTTTGGAAGTCGGTGTCAAAAAACGAAAATGCAGATCTAACGACACCGACTTCCAAAATTAAAGTTAATTACTTTGTGTTGTTTTTTTTTTGAAGTCCGTAGTTTTTTTTTTTGTAAAAAAGACTTTTTATTTATAAAATAGAAACACGTTGTGAATGGAATAGAAAGAGTTCAATAAAAATACATGGTCTTTTTGATCAATAGATTTAATAAAAAAAACTTATTGACGAATTCAAACAACCAAAAACAGCACAATATAGTCTCTTTGCCATATTATTAAGTAAGTACTTGTATTTATTTCAATGAATATTTGTCACAAATTGCACGCTTACTGCTTACGAAACCGTCACACCGTCCGGCGTCCACTCGTCACTGCGGAGCATTCGAGACTGTTTGTTAACCGAGTGTAAACCGAACCATGGTGGAAATTTACTTTTTTTTGGCACTCGCTTAGTTATAAATTTTTCTATACCTTCCTGAATAACGTCATAAAATACCTCCACCATCTCATTAACTCCCTGCTGTGCTTCAAGTAACTCATCCCAGTCAGTTTCACTCAAATATTTCCGAATTGGTATGTAACTCGTTTTTCGGAAATTAGGTCTACCGCAGGTAGTGTTATATGGGAGTTTAGCTTCCTTATTTAGAGAAATCACGATATCGAGGGGTGGATGATGCTGGTCAATATTAGCAATCGGATCCTCACTTTGACTCACTCTACACAATGAATGGTTACATAGTATAAGATCTAAAATGCGGCTTGAAGCATTACATACATTGTTAAATTGATTAAGCCTATTAACATACGTGAAATCTATCAAAGTTTGACTTAAATTGGACAACTTAAGGCATTTATCAGAATTATTGACTATACTCCAATCGATATCACCGATATTGAAATCACCTGCGATGCAGACATATGATAAGTTTAACTGTTCAAACACTGCATTACATTTGTCCAAAAAGTGTTCCAAGTACGAGATACGTACAGGTGGTGGCAGGTATACAGAACAGAGAGCTGCCCGACGTACAGATCGAGCCGCAGGTAGATCTAATGGTGGCAGGTATACAGAACAGAGAGCTGCCCGACGTACAGATCGAGCCGCTGCCATGCTATTCTCTAAAAATACAGCCTTGCGGACAGCGCTGTCGCAGCGGTGAAACTTAGTTTGGTATTCACTAAGCTGCGTACAGCTACACTAGCGCTCAAGGCTGTGACGGCCGTGAGTTAAACTACCCAACGGCACAGCCACCGGAGGGCAAATTGACAGTTCTTCATACATTTTGGCATTCCCTAAGAAAAAACAGCCTCGAACTCGCTTACAGCCTCGCCCACAGCCTCGATTCTTACTGTCAAATCAAAAAGCTCTAAATATTCGGGCGTAGACTGACAAAAATAATAAACTGTACTTAATTTTTTAAATATTTCGATTCTTTTACTACACAATTGAAGCTACATTTATTAGAAGAAGCTAAGAAAAGTGGTAATTTGAAGAAAGCTCGACAGGCGAAACAAATAAGAAAGTTTAAAACAATATTCCGTGATACAGATTTTATCCATATTTACAGGCTTTCTGAGGATTTAATTAATATATTGGAAGATGACTCAACTCCATATATGCGTCCGCGACTTCGTTCCAGTGGTTTAACCAAGAGGCTAAAGGTTTGTTTACATCTAGGTTTCTTGAGATATGATGGGTATACCTCACCACACACCAACAAAAGCCTATTGAATTCCTGATGTTTCAGATATTATGCACACTATCATTTTTGGCTAATGGAAGTTACCAAAAAATCATTGGGAAGAATGTAGACACATACATATCTCAGTCTTCTGCCTCTAGGGCAATTCACGAAATTATTATTTACAATACAATGATAACTTAAACGTAAGTCAAGATTGCACTTAATTCTAGCTTCATTCATTGATTTCAGGTGACTCAGGATATCCTCAAAGGCCTTATTTAATGACTCCCTTTAGTAATTCAGAAACTGAGACTCCAGAGCCATTACAACAATTTGCACAGCAGTGCAAGAAACAGTGTAGAGGACTATTGAAGGGACGGTTCAGATGTTTATTAGTACATAGGGTATTGTACTATGATCCTATGAAAGTGGGAGAAATTGTGATGGCTTCCTGTGTTTTAAACAACATATGTAATAGAGCCGGGCTACCAGCTCCTATGATGATGAGACCAATGTGACTTAGATGAAGAATCTAGGTTACTTGGAATCCTGACACATCAGGCTCCAACACATGATGACTTAGAGAGTAGGCTGGATAAGTAGGCGAGATTTAGTTAATCAATTATGGCAAGCATGTTGTATCTACAATTTATGCGTTCCTTTACAGATGTGGTTAACGTTTTTAGATAGAATATACTCACCATTATTGATTAGATACAATAAATAGGTATTTAAATTATTAATAAAAATATTATTATAATCGACAATTGTCATAATATTTAAGGTGTGTATTTAAAGTGTGGTGTTTAAGGTGTATATGATTAGTATAATATCAATAGCCTATAATAATATTGTGCCTATTTATACCTTAGTCCCTATTTGTACTACCTATATTTTTAAATGGGTAAGAGTGTATACAGGGGCATGAGAAATTAAACAGATAACTGCATTATTTTCTTTTTTATTTACTATTAAAAACAATCAATCAAATCAAAAGTCATTTATTCAAAATGACTTTTGATTTGATATTCAGTTAGAAAAACTTGATTCTATACAATAGTAGGTATGCAAAGTAATTAACATTACAAGAAACAGGACATTTAATTAAATAATTTAGTATATACAATGAAAACTACCCAAGCAAAACAAAATTAAATAAGTACCTAAATAAAAGCCTGCAGGCATAAAGAGCATGCCCGCTAACAAACATTGACATTTACTACAAAAAAACAGTTCTTATACTTAAATTTCTTAACATCCATCTTAAATAAACTTAAAATTATCTAAACATAGTAGTAGATCCATGTTTCGGAGATTCAACTTCCTCGACTGATGGATGCTCATAAATCCTGCAGTGCCTGGGTCTGCCTTGACCATGACTCACTTATTTCCTTAAAAGTCGAACATCCTCTGCTGGTTGTCAATAAGAAGTCTCTCATTTTCCAAACACCTCTCTTTAATGGCGACAAAACATTCAGTCAAGCTCGCCATTTGGATTGCCTTTGAGAAGGTGGTGAGTGCTGGATCAGACGGCGGTGTGCCGTTCGATGCCTATGAGATGCTATGAACATAAAAATGCAACAAATTACTATACAGAGGTAAAACAAACATGTAAGTATCATCAACATCACATCACTCTCCCTCTAAAGGAATAGATATTACAATGTAGTATACATATTAGATGTAGTCTATATCTTGATTCTATTAGATGTAGTCTATATCTTGATCTTGATTGAATAAGGGCTGCTGTTGAAAAAACCTACAGAAAATCCCAACAAATTGGCCCAACCCGGGAATCAAAAGTGAGACCACTACCATGTAGTGCTTTTTACACTAAACCAATAATTAACCAAATTATAATTAAGTTAACCTTACATGAAGATGCAATTGGGGCATTACTCCTATGATGACGCATTGCAAGACTGCAAGTGGTGATCTAGCCTCAAACTGTAATACAAAAAAAAAGTTATCTAAATATCCATTATAAAGTTAAAACATATTATTGTAAGACTTTTATTTAAAACTTCACCTTTTGTTCTGTATTAGGCTGGTTTTCCATTGGCACATTGTCCCTATACCAAGATGGGCCTGGTTGTATGTCCGTTCGTCCTGCAAATATAACATTACATTATTATATTTTATTAGAATTAACTTACTGGTATTGAAGGTGTGGACTGTTCGGTCTGGAGCATGCCTCTAGTAGATTGTTCTACAGGCAGTAATTGGTCAGTAGGTCGTCTTAGGGGTTGCTTAGGACTCTACAAAATTAAATTTGAAAATTATAATTTCCAAGTATACAGTTTTCATATTATGTAATGAAAGTATAGCACTTCTTGGCATGCTAAAATACACAATGTTACGTTACAACAATAAAGTTATACGTACATATTATAGTAAAACAATAGCTAATCATGTAATTTACTTAAATTTTATTAATATCTCGTGTATCATACAATACTCGTGGATGAGACAATAGTAATAATAGCCATATACTATCAGTGAAAAAATCATAATACTCACATTTCAGTAGGTAGTTGTATTTATCCTCTTAGTCACAGAACTACCTATGTTAAAAGCACTCGCTGATACAAATAATCAAGCACCCAAAAGTTTAAAAACTACAAATTCAAGTGATTTTGTTAGCGTCGCGTCATCGGATGTTATTGTTATGTCATGTTGACTTTTAATTCATCGTCGCGTCGCGTTGCACGAATAGAGCAAAGGAATCGTCATTCAGCCTTAAAATGTAATAAGAAATATGAAATAAGCTCTTTTAAATATGATATTTGTTATAGTTTAACTGTATTCCTTATAATACTTAAAGATAGACCTTTAATATATATTTTAAACCTATAAAACTCTCAGTCGAGATTGATCGATTATAATTTATAGAATTTGTGTCAAGCCCTACGTTCGTCTGAGAAACAGCGACGGGAGGTTACAGCCTTGGGTTCGACGACGAGCACAACCACGTTAGTGAATACGGTTTGAATCAGCGCTGCACGCTCGGTCGATCTCAAGGCTGTCTCGTCGACGAGCTCGTCGCAGCTTACAGCCATGAAATTGTCTTTTAGAGAATAGCACTGCAGGTAGATCTAAAATTACCCAAGGGCCTTCACAATTACTTTCAAATTGTTCTGCTCGTTTGGAAATTATAGATTTTTTTACGGCTATCAAAACACCCCCACCTTCTTTACTACTCTGTAGACAAGAACTTTCTCTGTCCCTTCTGTATACAATGTATCTGTCGTCGAACAGCTCGCTGCTCAGTACGGTATTATTAAGCCAAGTCTCTGTAAAAATGATAATGTCATAGTTATTACAGCATACATTACGAAAGATGATATGCGTTTTTGTTCTCACGCCTCTACAATTCTGGTAATAAATTTGTAAATTATCGAATTTTGTATTATATTCAAGTTACAATTACATGTATTTTTAATTTAAATATAAAGTATGTTTTTTTTTTTCACCTCAACTTATTTAGGGACTCTAGATTCTTAATGAGGATATGTTCTGACCCATCACTTTTCCTGACGAAGATTCTACCATTTCTTACCCAGACGAATTGATATCCTTTTTCTTTTGCTTGAAGTCTAGTAGCAGCATGCAGCGCTTTGTTAGAAGGAGACAAATGTTCTTGCACATATATTGGCTTCTTTTCACCAGCCAGTCCAAGGTCCGCTGTATTTAGTTTTTCGATGTTATTCTTGCCTTTATTGTAGTTAATGACAGAAGCCAAGAGCAGGTCACGAGTTCTTGGGGAGGCCAATTAGACTACGATAGAGCGCGGGCGGGCACTAGAATTTTGTAGTTTGGCTACACGGGTGCAATGATGGATATCGGTGTCGCTCAACTTGCATCCAACGACTGATCCTAGTTGCTTAACGACTGTATAGAGATTCTCCTGTTTATTTTCGGGCAAACAATGAACTTCAAGGTTAGTCGAACGTGCCTGTTGCTCCAAATAGTTGATTCGCAGGCCCATATCCGCCACTGACCTCTTAAGGTTAGTATTTTCTGTCTCTAAGTCTTTTACCGAGACTTTCAAAGCTCTATGTTCAGACTGATATTCTTCAAACTCCTGTATGTGACAATTCAATGACGCCGTCATCTCCGTAAGTTCTTTCTTAATCGGTTCAAGCTCTTTATTTACGACATTGAGTATTGTATTGTTTATTTGACGAAGCATAGAAGCGAATTCAGCCTGTATTACTTCCTGGAGGATATCGCGTACATCATCACGAGTCACAAAGGTTGCTTCAGGGGGCGAGTTCAAAGCAGGTCTCTTGTTCCCCCTAGAGGTGGAGACATTACGGATTGGAGTATTTTCCTTTTTGGAGGTATTCGAGATGTGACTCCCGCAATTAGAACACCTCCATTTACAGTAGACATCCGTGTCCTCGGAAACTTCCGGAAGAGACAAGCACTCAAAATGATATAATTTATTGCATTTGGAACAATTAATCGATTTTTTTCCATCCTTGCTGTCTTCATTAGCACAGCATCCCCATAACAATGTTGACGAAGCCATTCCAATTAATAGTCAGTCTCACAACAATTCCAATGCCGAAATAATTATTAAAAAGAAAAAAATGTATACTGTTCCAAGCACACTATTAAAGACCCCTTCAATCTTTGTTGGTAAAAGTGCACTCTAATAAAGGCCCTGCGCAACTCAACGAGCGAACTAACAGCGGGCTCGCAAGAAGAACGTCGTATGCGCCGTGCTATCTGCGGCGCTTACGCGTTTTATTATTACTGGTGAATTACTCCTGACGGTAGATGAATAACTATTTTGATACGTTTTTTGTTTAGAATTGATACACAAAGCACTAAGTCACTAATTATTAATTGTAGTCGGATTGTTGTTATTGATATTATTCACACGATCAGCACTTTTAACGACACTTTAGAGCACTTTTGACGCGTACCAACAATATTTTCTTAGGAGCAGTTCGAATGGGTAGTTACTCGTACAACGTATAATTTATTATTGCCGACTTCCAAAAAAAAACCACTACAAAGCTACAACCAACGATACCGACTTCCGAAATTAAAGTTATTTTTCACTTTGTAGTGGTTTTTTTTGGAAGTCGGTTGTTTTTTTTTGTAAAAACAGTTTTTATTTTTCACTTTTCAGTTGTCCCTGCCTACCCCACACAAATTCATATAACACTACTTGCTATGTGAATATCAGCGACAGGAAGCTATTAAACACATCTGCCTACCACTTTTAAGGGTACAGGCGTGATGTTATGTTGTGTGATTGCGTAAATAATGCATACAAATGCGATAGCAGCGATCGCGGTTGATTTGCTGGCATTTATTGAAGAGTTCCGTTGTCTGTCTCCGAAACTCATCATCAGATCTTTACGAAATTTAAATGTGACCCTTTCGAAACAAACCTCTTTCGAACAAAAAAAGAATTTTGCAAATCCGTCTATTTATGATGGAGGTCGTCTATAGGACCCGAACATAAATAAAAAAAATAATAATAAACAAATCCGAATTGAGAACCTCCTCCTTTTTAGAAATCGGTTAATAATTTTGTTGTCATAACTACTTGTTTCCGCGTCATCTATTGGAATACTCGGGCGTAATCGTAAATCGTATGCTGTATGTCATAATTGTGATGGGCGTCGTCGTTAGATGGCGTACGCGTCGATTGTGTATATGTGTGCATGCGTTTCTCAAGGACACTTTGCTCTACTAGTCCTCTTAAGATGCGTTCATAAATCACTTAGTATGTGTTTAAAAACTAACTGGGCGTATGGAAATAGAAAAGTTTGTTTTTCAAACATATTATATTAAATTCGATTACTTGTTAAAAACCTATGAGATTGTAGGAAAAGAGGCTTCATTTGTGAGATATTTCGAATTCTTGTCTCAAGGATTTGGCGCCCCCATGAAACTGCCGCCCGGGGCAAGTGCCCCGGTTTGCCCCCCCTTAGATCCGGGGCTGGTGTTACAAACAGTAAAAAATCATCTTTCTGTTGTTAAAATTTTAAAGCTAATACCTATTACGTATTCGTGAAGTCTCATAGTATAGTAATCTATACTAATAACAAAGCTGAAGTTTGTTTGAAAGCGCAAATCTCTGAAACTACCTAACGCAATTAAAAAAAAACTTTTTCGTTTGATAGCCCAATTCTCGAACAAGGCTTGTTGCTAATTAACATCACGCTAGGACATTAAGGAGCCGAGCAAAAAAAAAGGGGAATGCTAAGCGAACACGAAGTAATAGCGCGGGCATGCAATGCGATACGACGGGGTGGGTCGGGGGAACAAGAGACTTCATGCGGACGAAGTCGCTGGCAGAAGCTAGTAATACTGTGTTTATTGTGCTAGTAATACAGTGTTTATTTTTAAATAAGTCGAACCTTCTTCAACCTCCTTCAGCATAGGATATTGTCATTATAATGAGAAAAGGGGTTGTTGAACTCGTCCTTTTCTCGCACATTCATTATTTCCGAAGTGTGTCATAACCCTTTTATCGGATTGAAAAAATGTGTTTACGGCTTATAAAAGCTATTAGCCTTAACAATGACATTTAAGGCTCCTTCAAACAGGCGCGACACGCGATAAAATCGCGCGCGACACAAAGGCAAGGGGCCTTTGTGTCGCGCGCGATTCGCGTCGCGCGTGGCGCCTGTTTGCAGGAGTCTTTAGAAGGAAGTGTGTCAAGTCACCGAGTGCTAACGGTGTGCCTGGCTGACGGACCATAGAATTGAATCCCACGTAGTTTGTGTGGCGTGATCACTTCACCCGATTCACGACATTAAATGTCGTGAATCGGGTGAAGTGATCACGCAATCTGCAATGTGATAATGACAGTGACTAACGCGCAAGCGCGGCGTGATCACTTCACCCGATTCACGTAATTTGTGTGGCGTGATCACTCCACCCGATTCACGACATTCAATGTCGTGAATCGGGGTCGGGGGTGTAACACAAACTACGTGGGATTTAATTCTATGGTCCGTCAGCCAGGCACACCGTTAGCACTCGATGACTTGACACACTCGGTTATCTTTTCTAATTAAATAGATTTGGGTTAATAACAACGCTGAACATCGTCGTAGTCTTTACTAGACTTGATCTACAATCGCTCATAATAACAAACAATGTCGATGCGCATTTTCATCAGTCTAGCTGTCTTAAACGTGAATGTTTTATTTTATTTACTGTTCGTGCGTGACCCGCTCGCTATATAAGGGCTATATAAGGACTTACTAGTCTAGGGAAAAAAATAAAAAAAAAAACAAGGTTGAGATTCTGACTGAGTTTCTGTTTTGCTATTTTATTTTATAAAAAATGATCAGTAGGATTAGCATTTAAAATATTATTAAAATCTCGATCATGATTGTAAATGTTTGCTTGGTCAATACCTAGCATCAATGTGATGTGATGACATTGACAGCTCACTCCACGTAAGTTTCCACGGTGAGATTTTTACAGAATCGACATGATTCTCAGTGTGTTCGCAGATCGATGGGATTCCCCGATGTTGCGGAGGTGGATGCAGCTCCACGCTGAATTTTAATTGTAACCTAAAATTACCTACCTACTTGCTTACCTATTGTCTCTTTTTGTTGTTGTTGTCTGTAACCTACTAACACTAGAAGTTAAGTTAAATTGTTACAACTCTATGGAGTACTGTCTTTTTTTATATTTTTTTTATTTCTGAATAGATCCGCTCTTGACCTCGATCATGCTTGATGGAAAGCGATGGGTCTATGATGGAACGAGCGTGCCCAGCAGATCCTTAAGGCACTCGACGAAATACAGCAGGCTGCTTGACGCCGGACTCCGGCGAGAGGGTGGCGCAAGCCAGTTTGCCGTTAGCTCTAACACCGCAAGGGAAGAATTGGCCAGTCGAATAAGGTGTTGGGTGTGACTGTCCAGGATGTGCCGAGCGCTCGGTTCAGTTCATAGATATAAAAGTACTCTGTGGTTCAGTTGAGTAACTGGCGGAACAAACTGCGCTACACGAGGAGGCTTCTTCATGCATCCCACATGCAAGCACATGCATGTCTGAAATAAAAGTTTTCTATTCGTAGCGTAGAAATATTTTATCGGCTTAAAAGAAATCTCAGCTGTTTTTTTTTACGTAAGTCCTACACGGTGATAATGTATGTAACAGTAGATAGAGATTTTTGTAATACTCGTAATCGACGAACAATTTCTATAACAAAACCAAAGTCAAGTCAGTCAAATTATTTGGTTACAAAATTAGTTACCAACTAAAATTGCGCGTATAGTCAAACCTCAACTGATCATTCTTTGATAGTTTTATGAAATGGCCTTATCACGGCATATTGATGGAGTGTGTCAATTTGACAAACAACAAATTTTACTGACTGTACCTACTTTGAAAGAAAAGAAAAATAGATTTTTGAGGGATCTCTAGGATACTCATCAAATAAAAACTAACGTGTAAATACAATCTTTTTATTACTATTTGCAATATTTACACTAAATATAAAACTCCCAAGAAGCCCAAACTCCAGTAACTGCGCAATGAAATTTTTTAAAAGTAAAAATTAAGCAACATTCTGTATTCTAGAACTTTCCGCGAACTTTCTCGCAATTAGTGGCTACAGTCTAGACCGAGGCAATGAAAACTTGAACGATGCACCTCTCTTACATCATAGCTGTGACGTCAGTTATGAATGACGTCATTAGAGTCCATTTATGTCGCTGCGGGTGCTTGCTAATTCTTTTTTTAATTATTGCTGTTCTTTTTTTGGACCAGGATTTTAAAAGAAATATGGCAACCTATGTTGGTTATTGTTTGAGCCGGTTGAGGTTGATTGTGTATTACATCATCACGCCGCCACTTTGAAGGGATGGGCAGAGATGTGTTGTCCAATGTCAACAACCGAAAATGCGCCTGTTAGTTTCTGTGTAATAGTGGATGTGCTTATTGCCTAAATATTTCAAAAAAGAGTAACGGTGGAGTTTCTTGCCCATTCTTCTCCATACGAAAACTACCTTTTGGAATGGGCGACTAGAATCAATTCAATTTGTTGTAATTTCTGACGTTCAAAAGTGCCTTTTATGTGCCTATTTGAAATAAATGCTTTGACTTTGACTTTGCCATTAACTGGGCAATTACCTATAGCAGTGTTCATAATCTCAGATAATTTACATTCCATCGCCACAAAATCAGTTATCTACTTTAGTCAAATGTATTCTAAGTTGATTTTTGAGTGACCATTTGTAACAAAAAGGCCCTATTAAGTTTTTGGTTGCAATGGAATTTGAACTTTATTAAGTATGACATTAAATTTGTGGTTACATAACTTGAAAATTATCTCAAATTGTAGTCAAATCAAAAGTGATAAAAATACTTATATGCATTTCTTCCATTCGATAAATATTATCGCCTTTTGCAGTCCACTGCTGGAGATAGGCCTTTCCCAGGCTGCGCCACAACACCCTGTCTTCTGTCTTCCGCATCCAGTCCATCCCAGCCACCTTCTTTAGGTCATCCGTCCATCTAGCTGGGGGAGCGTCCCGCACTACGCTTGCCGATACGCAGTCTTCACTCCAGGAGTTGTCTGCTCTATCGGTCAGCGGTCCTTCGACAAACATGGCCTACTGCCACTTCAGTTACTCTGCAAGCTATGTCGTTAACTCTGGTTATTTTCCAGATAATTTAATTTCTGATTTTATCCTTCAATTCAAAGAGACTCCGAGCGTAGCTCGCTCCATAGCGCGCTGAGCAACGAATTTGTGGACCAGCCCGACCGTCAGTGTCCACGTTTCGGCACCATATGTCATTGTATGTCAAGCACCATATGTCAAGCAGGACGCACTGGTTGAAGACCTTAGTCTTCAAATATTGCGAGATAGGTG
Organism: Luperina nickerlii; assembly: GCA_963855955.1. Classification (NCBI taxonomy): domain Eukaryota; kingdom Metazoa; phylum Arthropoda; class Insecta; order Lepidoptera; family Noctuidae; genus Luperina; species Luperina nickerlii. Next base: position 19,434,406 of record OY979677.1, on the reverse strand, counting down.
ACGAAAAGACTTGACGGAGTTTTCCCGAAAAATATTAACATTTCAAATATTATTATTCTTACCAACTAAAGCGCTATCCAAATTTTTCAATCCAGTTTCGCGTCATTAAAACGATAAGGGCTAAAAATTTACCCTTTTCACCTCTCATAATGACGCCATTTTTCAGAAGCAACCCTGCCCCACCTGCGAACGGTCTCTTTAACCCGACACCTTCAATAGGAACCCTCCGGATGGCCCGTCATCGAGATACCCTCGTTATTTGAATAAACCTATGTTGGTCGTTTAGACCCCAGAGGCATTGTATATTATGGCTTCGTAAAAAGTTTTAACTAGCCATTTAGATAGTTATAACGCTCTATGGGAAGTATTATGAGTGTTGTATCCTGTCTTTTATCACGGGAATAGGCTAAAATTGACTATGGAATTTTCTTGTACATTTTTATTTGGTTTTTTTACAAGCTTTACTATCTTCTTCTTTTCATGTCGATGGGTCTTCGATGTTTTATATTGTTAGAGCCCAGTATGTGCTCACGTTGATTGCGGCATCTGTGGCGTTCTTCAGGTCTCTGTGTTTAAGCGAATCTGACCTAACGCGAATCTGACCTTATGCTACAAAAGGCACTCCAGCAAGTGGGGCACGCTTTGATTAGAGCTTTTTATTAAATTACTAAGTGCGTATGTGTTTCTTATTGCAAATTAGTAATCAATTTTTTAAGCACTTACTGACATCAGAATAAGCCAAAGCTAGGTAAACCTTTGTAATTTAGATGACAATGAAATATGGTAGGTATTTTGGAGCTGGTCTCATGATGGAGTCGTATGGAGGCCATAGAAATGAATGTCAATTGGTGGATAATTGTATTAATTCACACCTAAGATTGTTAAATAAATTTAAAATCCAGTTTAGTGTTTTTATTGCCAGATTCTAGTGCTAGTACGACCACGAATTTTACAAGTCTAAAATTTTACAAAATCGTTAAATAATAGAAAATAATAGCTTAACACAGAAATTACAGAAGTGTAAATTGTAAACTTGTCACTACAATTTACATAGTTGCATGGTTTTCTGTTACAATTATGTGACTTAGAGTTATGTGGTACAGACACTTGTACGTAAATTGTAATTTAACAGTTTTAAGCCCTAAGCCCTGATGTATGAACGTAAACGAAGCAAAAAGAGTATACAAGGATCGTAGTAGGTGGCGTTCTGTTCCTGACTACACCCATGCGAAGAAGGCGTGAGTCTATATATGTATGTTTATTGGGTCTCCCTTGTGTAATCAAAAAGATATTGACAAGTTATCACTTCCCAAACAATTTTCCGCATAATTTCATTTGCCAAATCATTACTTAGCAAATAAACTTTTCACAAAAAATTGTATCGCAAACCTAATGGTTGGCAAGTGAACGTTTAAACAATAACTTGCTTACCAACTAGTACTTTTATAAATTTTAATGTAGTCAAATATTTCAGTTGGTATAACATATTTTACGCAAAATAAATAAGCCAAATATTTAGCACCGTCGGGGCCTCTATTTCTGTCTGCCTATGATTTCAATTGGCCCTGTTTAATATGATATGAGGTAAAGGTATTTGTATTCTCATTCGCTCGTTCTTGCATTCAATGTCGCCTATCGACCGACCACAACCATGCAATGTAATTAAAAAAAGTAATTATGTAAGTAAAACCATGTAAATCCCAAAAAAAAATATTGTCTATATTTTTTTTTTCACAAATCATTTGACTATATATTGTCTATTTTTATTGTCTAAAAATTGTTTGCTGTAATAAATCATATGATTAATGACATTATCCTTGGTAATATTCTGCCGAGTGATATTTGACCAAATAAAAATGTGCATACTAAAATCATTCCAAATATTGCATTGGTATAAAAAAGGTCGCTAAAAATTGTTTGGATAATGTTTTGACAAAATATTTTAAGCAAAACGGCAGGATCCCATGTTTATTTTAATCCTGTGTCCCCAACATCGGTCATTTTTTGTCAGCCATTTTTTTGTTTCTCCTAAACACGAATATCCTTTAGGTTTTCCAATAGCACCTGCAACTTTGATTTGGACATGAATGCTAGTTTACTTTTTCGTATTATAAAAGAGATGCCTCTACCCTGCTGCACCGCATCGCTCAACTGCGTCAAATTGATGTCTTCGTTGTTGAAATGCTTCAAATTGGTTAATATAGCTCTAAAAAAAGTTACATCTAGAAATTTGCCTGCATTTAAATCGTCGAAAATGTCCCACAACTGTTTCTTGGGTTTAGATTTTACCAATTCAGCGTCTCTTTCTTTCTTTGCTTCATCGTAACTTTTTATCATTTCTTTAAGTCGTTCTTTACTGATTTGCTTTCTTCGAAAAGGTATACGTATGCGAGGCATTTTTGATGCAGATATGTTTCCTCCCTTGAAATCTTGAACCAATTCTACCAAAACTTTAAGTTGAGATCCCGTTAATGAGTAATTTTTCTTTAATTCCGTGACCTTCATTGCCTTGACGTTCTCTATGTCTTTATTATTTACTTTAGATAGCTTTATCTTGTTTTCTGCAAGAGGTTTGTTAGACATATTCTTGTTCAAAGGCTTTTCGGTTTGTCCTGTTAGTTTATCTACTAACCTTCCTAGGTTAATTCCAAAAATCGAAACATCTGATAGCCGTGGATTACTTTTTCCACAAACTTGTTTCTTAAAGCATCTTTTTACTTTTCTAAAAAACCAACGTTTGCACCTGCGTTTACAGCTAAGCTTTTTCTTTTTAATTGGGATTTGGGTTTCCTCATTTCCTGTGGGTAATGAATATTATAGGAGTTAACAATTAAACCTCATCAGTGTAACTATTTTAAGATTAAGCGACATTTCTCTGCCCATCGTGATACTAGCAATAGACTTTTACATTAACATAACATATAAAATGAGAGTCGGACAGAGTTGTCCCATGTAATAAGGGGTGAACCTATTGGCCTATTGTCACCAGCCGATTACAAATCCAGACTCTATTGATACTGAGAAGTTTAAAAGAGTGTCTATGGAGTTTCTTGCCCGTTCTTCTCCATAGGCACTGTGAGTGTCGGAATGGGAGCTTTACAATGTCATTAAAAAGCTTTGACTTGGATAAAATATATTCACGACTTTACAATATCACGTTATCTCTAGCATTCCGAGTCTACTGAACAGAAAACTGTATTAGAATATTTGACAATTGCTTGAACGTTCGAATGGAACACACCGGCAATTATAACCAGCCTGTACTGCTAAAGGTAGGTCTACAAAGATAGCCTCTGCAGTACCTACGCTTTGGAATGGGCAACTAGCTTCATCTTTCTGACTGACCGACCCCTTGACTATTCAAAAGTGCCTGTAATGAGGGTATTCTTAAATGACGTTCGCTAGGTGGCAGCACTGACACGTCAGGTCCAGGCATCTGTCAAAGAGCCTATATTTTCTTTAGTCATGACTGAATGATGAACGAATGAATGAATCGAATGATGAACGTCATCATATATTTTATATTGGAAGACCTCTTGTCAAATTGGTGCCAACTGGTGTCCTAAATTTTCACGAAAATCCTCATTGGTTTATTTGAAATAAATACTTTGAGTTTCGAGTTGAAAAAATTACAAATGGAAAATCCCAATATCACTTGCCCGACTTGGGAGTCGAACCCAGGACCTCATGCTCGGCAGTAAAGCTTGCGATCACTAGACCAACGAGGTAGTCGACAGTCGATAGACTCTTACGTCGGTCTGGAAAAAAGTAAATAAATAATAATGAACATAACTCACTGGTTTTACGGCGGCTGCTCATTTGTTAGTATTTGAGGTGGCTGGATTTGCAGCCGCGGGCAGACTAGCATTTCTGATAATTTTAACTGAAGAAAATTAACCATTTCAGCTGAAATGATTGTGTGTTCGTGTGTTAAGACTGGCTGGTTTCTAGGCTATGAACAATTCATCTTGATCTTATTATTTATGTTGTCAACTTATCCATGTGGGTTTATTTCAATATTTCTTTAATTTAATTTCTAAAGATTCGATGGTTGGTTGACGCACTGACAAGTAGGCTGACGTGACACCGTGACGCAACGTACTTACAACGGTACAAGGATATAATTATGGAGCGTGGCCGTGGTCAAAATCGGAACTAATTCCGCCATCTTGTTTTATCAATACGATTTCCATGGAATTAGTATGTACATACTTTATAGTTTCCTGTAAATATTTCACACATGTTTTAAACTCAAAGCATTTATTTCAAATAAACCAACTACAGGTATTTTGGAATTCTCAAGGGGTCGGTCAGTCAGAAAGATGAAGCTAGGTGCCCATTCCAAAGCGTAGTAGGAGTACCTATGGAGAAGAAAGGGCAAGTAACTCCACGGACAATCTTTTAGCAACAGTGACCCAATGTGCTGTCAATGTCATTCAGGACTCGTGCCTTACTCTGTGAAGAGGCGTTTACCCAGAAGTGGGACAGTAATACAATAATAGGCCGGTATAATATAATGTCTTTTAATCTATTACTTCACACCTGTATTCCTCGAAAGGTTAGGCAAAGGTGTACCCTGGTCAGCGGGATTGTAGTCAGCGGGATTGTCCGAAAAGGTTACCGCTGGCCTGGAACATAAAGGGCTAAGGAAGGAACACGGGTGGGTTTTAGTCAGTAAGAGTCTGACACTCCCTTCCGCTCCGCGCGGGGTCATATTTTGATGATTTACCATCCCGAATAAAAAAAAAAGGTGTGCCCCTCTTTTCACCAGTTATGCCTAAGACCCATAAGATAAGGATAATAATATGTTCTTTACTCATCTGGCAATTTACAAATTTTGTATTCATCGCTTGGAACCTTATTATTTATTATATGATAATATGAGCCATGTATTGGCACAAGTTTAAGGAGACATTGAGTGCATACCAGTCACCAAAGGAGATAAGTAACCAGGGACGTCGGATAGAGTTGAAGTTTACTAGAAACCGATGGATGTTTGCGAATAAAGTTTAATTTTGTTAATAGAAAACAAACGGTTCATTTATCAAATTAAATTTTATTCGAAAATATCCACTGGTTTCTTACTAAACTTCAACTATATCCGACGACCCTGGTTACTTATCTCTTTTGGTGACTGTACTATTCACGTTTAGAAACTAAAGTGACGTGGTGACTGGTGGGTGCATAACTAAATTATGTCCTCTCTGCACGTACAAACCTCTGAAATGCCACCAGTTCTCTCAAATGATTTATATTTCCATGTTCACTAGCAAGTTCCTTATGTTGAAAGAACAGAAAAAAATACGTTATTAAATATATATTATATTATACGTAAAATATTATTTTTATTTTATTTTTAGCCCATGTACCTCTGCAGAGAAAAGGCCTCCCTTCCTCCTTTCCACTCCTCTGTGTCTTGTGCTAGTGTGGACCAATCCTGTCTGTAGGCATCAAGGTCGTCCCACTATCTTCTCCTGGGTCTGCCTTCAACATTAATTATTGTTATATCCAGAAGCTACTTTGTAACTTTTCAAACTAAACTTTAACTATTTTGTTTATTTAGCTAAACAGTGAATAAATATCATCATCTGTCTAGCCTTTTCCTAACTACGTTGGGGTTGGCCTTCAGTCTAACCGGATGCAGCTGAGTACCATTATTTTACATGGAGCGACTGCCTATCTGACATCCACAACCCAGTTACTGGGTAATACGATACCCCTTGGTAAGACTTGCTATTTTACATTTCTTACAGATTAAGTACACAGCATTAAAATCTCGTGCAACTCGTGCCGTCACGAGTAATACGATAGCCTTGCTTCTGACTACCCGTAACGGCTGTCCAATAATCCACGAATGACAGCCGGGACCAACGGCTTAACGTGCTTTCCGACACCGTGAATAAATATATTGTTGGAAAATTTATACAGTGGAAACACCTGCATTGAAGAGACCACCACGTCTAGACTAGGTAGGTACTCGTAAGAACTTACGTTTCTCAAATCATGAAAAGGGATTTTGACTCAATGTCTAAAAACCTTATGACGTACAGACGCCAGCACATCAAGCTACTATAATCTGTCAAATTTCTTTAATAGATTTTCAACTTTATCGCCAAAACATAAGGTTCAAAGTTGATTGGGAAAATATGACAGTTTCGGGTCGCTTGATGTGCTGTGGCGTCTGTACCTATTGTCTTGCTACAATGAATGGCACGGAGGTCATCTTAGTCCGGGAATTGAGGCGGAAGTGCACATAGAAGCGGAAGTTAACCTCCGCTTCTGTTTTTGCGTTTTGTTTGTGCAGAATAAACAAATTTTCTTTAATTTCTATATTTTAACCACCGGAAGCATAAGCTGATGTGGAGGTGGAAGAAAAAAGGGAAAACAAAGATTAATTAAATATTTATTAAGGAAAAAATATCTACCTATCAGAATGTAGGAGAGGCAAATTATATTTTACAAATAACAGTTTTGCGACTTTGTCACCTTCTAAATTTCGAAGTGATTCATAATTTAAACCAGCCTCATTAAGATGTTGCTCAGTTTGTACTGAACATGGCGGTGTAGACAAATATCTGCGCACGATTGGAGCAAAAACTTGAAATTTCGTGTTATATCTCCACCACATCAAAGGGTCTTCGTTTAGTTGGAGTCGATTTTCTTTATTATAGTCATTTATTAATGATTTCCATTTAATGAGGTTGTTATTAGAGACAGTGGTGTCATATCCCATTTCCTCTTCATCATCACTGCTATTTTTCAGCAGGTCCTTCAGATTTGAATTTACACTTTGCGTCGGCGGTAATATTTGGGAGCTTGTGCATGGTTCATCGTCCATTGGACTCGATCTTTTGGGAGCAGAAGCTCCGCCATCTTTAGCTCCACTTGCAGCTACAGCAGGACTCAAGTCATGCACCGTTAACAAGCGTAACAATTCGAAGATAACTTGTTCCTTAATTATTTCGTTAAAAAACTTTAACTTATATCTAGGATCCAGATATGTCGCAAGCGAATACAGTGTATTGCTTTGTAGGTCGCAGAATCTCGAATTGATGTCTTCAGTTATTTTTTTTATCATGTTTTTAAAATCTAAATTTGTCCCAGATTTGTCTCTTTCTATCTGCAAGGTATGCTTCAGTCCGTGTATCAATGGGATCACTGATGATATGCAAGTTTTTTTATCGCTTAAATTCTTCATTATTTCTTCGAAAGGATTCAGTATTACCACTATTTGCCTAAGACTCACCCATTCTTCTGGAAATATTTGTGGTATACTGTGATTGCTGGAATACTGGCAAATAGAGTCTTTGATCCGCAACAGCCGCTCGACCATAAGGAAAGTGCTGCTCCATCTAAAATTACAGATAAAATCAAGTTATAGGAAAACACTATTTACAAAAAATATACTTACTCATAAAAAAGCACAAAAATATGAAAAATGTCTTTAATTTCGTCAGTTGGTGGCAAAACACGAAAATGCAAAACCAAAGACACCGACATCCAAAATTAAAGTTTTTTTTATGTAAATAGTTTTTAGTGGTGGTATCTAACCTCACACAAATTCGTATATCACTACTTGCTATGCAGGCAGGAAGTTATTATAACATTATCAACATACACTACAGTGCGTCTAACGAGAGAATGCGTTCTTGACACCCGTCAGTTTCATACAAACAAATAAGTGTTTTGCGAATTTGATCTTTATTAACTACTAGAATTGTCACACAGACATGTGTCAGGAACGCATTTTTTTGACGCCCGGACTGTAAATGGAAAATATACGTATTATTTAAGTTATATCAAAAACAGCCCAACTAACTAAAATATACGGGACCACTGCGCAAGCTCCTTCTACCAAATGAGAGAAAAATTGATATAAAAAAAAACAAACGAATGGAGCACCTCCTCCTTTTTTAAGACAACTTTTATCTAAAATAAATTATTCTAAATGAATTTTAATGTAAACATACCTGGTACCATTGTCCTGAATCACGCGAAGTGCAGGTTCATTTAGTTGTTCCGTTTGAATTTTAATCAGTTCATCATGGGCTATTTGAGAGTGTATAAAATGCCCCGATATCCTCTTGCATTTTGCAATTAAGTCCTTTAATTCACCGTCTTCAAGAGCAGAACGAACACACTGTTGTAATTGGCGAACTGTGCAATTAACATCAGGTATATTGGCCATATGCATTGCTCTGACCATATTCGAGCCGCCATCATGTATAAAGCAATGCAATTGCTCGTCGTTAATGTTCCGCCCGAGCAGCATCATATTGAAATGGTCCCAAATTTTATCTCCGATGTGACGATTATAGGCTGAGCAGCATTCTAAAACAATCTGAATTCGAGTGAAATCTTCAGTGATCCCGTGTGCCGTTAAACTCAAAAGCGACATATTAGCACATGGTTCGGACCATATATCGGTGGTGAATGATAGTTTAGGAAATTGTTTGAGCATTTGTCCGATTTTCGCTACCACTTTAGTATATATTTTGTTACAAATATGGTCAGTAAAGAATTGACTCCCTCTCAACTGGTAATTTGGCAATGCCGTTTGCATTACACGCTGAAAACCAATACCTTCAACAAAATTGAATGGCAGATTCTGTAATGCAATCATTTCTGCAATCAAATCGTCCATTTTTTTTGCTTTACCATGAGATGTATTCCACAGTTGATATTTTTTTGTACCTTCTTCCTTGTTCCCCTGCTTCTCTGCTTGCTGTAATGGTGTCACCGTTGATGGTATAAGATTCACTTTTGCTATTTCTCGTTGTTCATCCAGTTTACAAAATTCTTCATATTTCTCTTTATGCATAGATTTCAAATGCCCTTTCAATGATGTTGTAGTCCGGCCTTTTCTTGAATAGTTTTTGCAACAGGTTTTGCATTTTGCATGGTCATTACCTATTGGTACAAAATACTGCCAAATATCACTTGTTTTTGGCTTCATTACGCGATTTTAGTAAGTATAACAGTTATTTAAAACGCAACAAATTCACGCGAGTTATCAACACGACGCGACGCCGAGCGAGCCGAGTGCACATTGAGGTCATGTGACTTCCCGTCCCGCGCGCTTCTGGAACTCCCCGCATTCCCCCCACCTTTTGAAGCATCTCGCACACGCGCAGTCGCGTAGCGTCCCACGCAAACATACAAACCTCCGTTATAACTCCCGCTGACCTAGCGGAGGCGGAGGTGAGGTGGACGCACGATCAATTGCGGATGTCCGCATTTGTTGAGGCCGACGAGGTTCCGTTATATCCGTGCTTGCTATTATTATCAAACGTAGTATATATTCAATCTTTTAGTCTTTTATACGCACAAATAAATTAATAAAGTGTCTGTTTGTAATGTAAAAAAACAGCTTTTTACTAAATGTATGTGAGGAAACATAACAAAAAAAAGATTGTCTGTTTGTCGGTAGCTGAAGCTAGTGTCACACTAATATTATAAAGGCGAAAGTTTGTGAGTGTGTGAGTGTGTGTGTTTTTATATATTTGTTACTTCTTTACGCTCAAACGGCTAAACCAATTTTGATAAAATTTTGTATGGAGGTAGCTGACACCCTGGATTAACACATAGGCTACTTTTTATCCCGATATTCCCACGTGATCGACACTTACGCGGGTGAAACCGCGTGGCGCAGCTAGTCATAATATAATTGCACATGTGTTTATAGGAACTACGTATTAGAAAAATAATGCTCTCTTTGATTTCCATTACTATAAGACTTCTATGACCTCAAGACTTGATGCCTCGAACGGTCAACAAAGCTGGCTTGTCTACAAATGCCCTGGGGAGCGGGAGCGGTGAGCTCTCCCGGAAATATTCTAGTAGTGTATCGGTTTTTAAGTTGATTGCAGTTCCAGAAAACCGTTGTTAAAAATCTATCTATAGTACGAAATTAAATGTGCCTAGTACACCCGCTTTCCGCCAGATGTTTAAGAACCGTATTATTATTATTTAGCAACAAAACTCCGGCTTTTGAAATTTTTGGCGTGAATAGATATGTTATGTTCTGATGACTGATAGTTATTTATTTTCTTCTAAGTTTTATGATATTACAATACAAAAATATACATATAATAAGAATCTTTGAGGATTATACATACCTAAATCTAAATAATATTCAGTACTATTTTTGCTATAAGTAAAGAATTCAAGGAAATTGTATAAGTAGGTACTATATAGAATCAGCGCCTTTTTGCGATGCATTAAGAAGCTTCTTCGTGTAGCGTAATTTGTTCCGCCAGTTACTCAACTGAACCGAGCGCTCGGCGCATCCTGGACATTCACATCCGACACCTTATTTGATTGGCCAATTCTTCCCTTGCGATGGTAGGGCTAACGAACGCCTGGTTTGCGACCACCTTCCCACCGGAGTCCGGCGTCAAGCAGCCTGCTGTGTTTCGTCGACCTCCCACGGAGGTCCAGTGCCTTAGGCATCTTCTGGGCACGCTCGTTCTATCATAGATCTCATCCATCGTTTTCCATCAGGCATGATCGAGTCAAGAGTGGGCCTATTCAGCAATAATAAAAAAAAACAACGCCCAACCTCTTACTATTGATTTAGAACATGATTCTGAACCCCTCTGATTTGAAATTCTACGCTACCCCGTCTCGTAACCATGTGCTAAATTTATGCTTATAGTTTGCGCGTCGATGTGCCTCCCACCCTGTAGTCAAAGTCAAAGTCAAAGCATTTATTTCAAATAGGCACATTAAAGGCACTTTTGAACGTCAAAAATTACAACAAATAGAATTGATTCTAGTCGCCCATTCCAAAAGGTAGTTTTCGTATGGAGAAGAATGGACAAGAAACTCCACCGTTACTCTTTTAAAATGTTTTACAATATTTTGTATACATTAATTATATCATAATAATATGTGAAGACGATGCACCTAAAATAAAATTACTATACCACAATAGGTAAAAGAATTAAAAATGAAACCATGACATATAAATTAATTATCTGATAGATGCATGGTGCTCACATATTTACAAACATGGTAAAAGTAAACGATTTTCATTTAAATAAAATAAAATAAAAAATACAAGTAATAAGTCAGGGTGTGAGTTAAGTAGTTACAGAGTGTAATTCAATTTAAATAAATAAAAAAAAAAATATAAATTTACAATTAAATTAGCAACCCGTTTGATTTTGTCTAGACTCTAGATTGTCCTATGGAGCAGGACCAGCATGTTTCCAAGCGTTCTTATCTTGGATATAATCTTCTAATTTATAGTATGCTTGTTTACAAAGTGTACGTTTAATGTGAGTTTTAAATTTTCTTTCATTTAATTGCAATATATCACAAGGTATTTTATTGTAACATTTAACACAGTATCCCATAAAAGATGTGTGTACCTTGGCTAATCTGAAAAATGGTTGATGTATTTTATCTTTATTTCTAGTATTAAAATTATGTCTATCGCTTATTTTATTAAAAAGATGTAGATTTTTTTTAGATACCTAAGCCTAATCCTAAGTTCAGTATTTGATAAGCCAGCTTACCATTCATAAAATTCAGCGCGAACCGCAAGTCCCATCAATGAAATATTCATATATTTCCATTTGGCTGACGTACATAATTACTAACGACTGATAAATTAATCTCTGTCGCACCTGAACTCCTAATTATTGCTCTTGCGGTAAGTCTTTGTGACTTATCGAAACCTAGTATTTGTCAAGTAAGCTCCAGTTTTATAGTAACTAGAATTTGAATATGTTAGTTTTAGAATACAATAGAATTGAATAGATAATAATATTAATATTATTAAAGCCTCGATCAACATCTATCGAGGCTCTCGATAGGCGGTTGGATCAGGGCCTGATTCCGAAGGCAGTACTCCTCGACGACTCGCATTGTGAGGAAGTTCCTGTCTCTGGAGCCCTAACCACCAGTAGCCTGCTCCCGACACTGGCGGACAACTATTTTTAAATGTTTTTTATACTTATTTTTATATTTTAAGAATTATTTTAAAATGTAATAGAATGAGATAACTGAATGAATAAACGACTTAATAATAATAATTGATTTATTATCATAAGGAGAGATCTGTATTAGTAGAGGAGCTTGTGGTTAAATAATCGCACGGGTAGATCGATCAGGTTAAGCTACACTTGCCGCGGTTGGCCTGTGGATTGGTGACCATCTTTACATATCAAGACCCCTGCGTGCCTCAGAAAGCACGCTAAGCCGTTTTTCCCGGCTGTCATTCGTGGATCTTTGACAGTCGTTACGTTTGAGGGTCGTCAGAAGCCCGAAACTCTGACAACCAGTCTTACAAAGGGGTGCCGTGTTACCACTTACCTAGTAACTAGTTTGGGGAGGTCAGATAGGCAGTCGCTCCATGTAAACCGTCAAACTCCGTGCAAACTCAAAAACTTAACCTTGAACAAAATTGATCAGAACACTCATTAACATGGAAAATGGTTGTCTAAGTATCATTTGGTAAAAGAACAGTGGTATCCCAGTGGTCACAGCCGCGACTTACGAGTTGTAGGTCGTAGGTTCGAACCCAGACAGGCGCTTTATTTTGAGTAAATTATTTCAACACCACTGCTCTCAAAACGGTGAACATCGCGAGGAAACCGGCATGTCCTAAAACGAAAAATTCGAAGACATGTGACATCTACAGTACCTACCCGGCGGGCGGCAATAAATATTGCACATCGACCTTTTTACACAAAACCATTTTATACAAAGAATAAAAATAATTATCAAAAGAAGCAAATCATAATTGTTTTAACAGCTCCTAATTAGTCCTAATAGATACCGGACTGTTTGTATTTCGTGCGACAGAGATAACGCTCTACGAAGCCGAAATTAGCCGATTGTCTCTTTCCAAAGGTCGATGTGCAATATTTATCGCCGGGTACTGTACCAAACCGCACTGGGCCCGTGTGGTGGATTACGGCCCACTTTCTCCCACCGAGAAGATACCTGTCCCAGCAGTTGGAACATTATAGGTTGATCATGTATCCTTCGGTAATTAACTAGTAAGATTATCGTAATATGGATCTAGTAACATAAATAATGGCATTGGCAGCGATCCAAACACTTAATGTAATTGTTTGTATATGGAACGGACCTTGCCATGTATTCTGTGCCTTTTTTGGCAATAAAATGGCTGCCGTGGCTTAGATTATAGAGAGCTGGATATGTTTTAGTGACCTTGGGTGTAGCGAAGTCAAAATACTTGAAAATTTTCTACGGAAATTAAACACTGACTATCAGTAGCGAAGGGTAAATTTTTGTAAGAGGTAAGCCAGAGTAGATATCTTTAATATGATTATATTATTTGTCTATAGATTAGTGACTGTGCCATTTTTTAAAGGGAAGCCGGTGGAAATCGATTTATATGGAACCTTCGCCACTGCTGACTATTTATTACTCTTCTCAAGGATCTCTCTACAAGGATTTCGCTTTTCGAAAGCTATAAGAAAAACCACCACAACCACACCTTTACGCCACACCCACACCACCCGTCCTCCTTCACCTTTGTACCTATTTTTCTATTCTTTTTTTTTTCTTGTCTGTTTATACTATGTGTGTGCACATGAATCCATTATCATTTTCCTTTTGTTACTTTTTTTTATATAACTTGGATTTTTATTTTGCTGTGTTTAGTTTAGTTTGTGATCTCTCTGTACGAGTCGCAATAAATACTTTTTCTTTCTTTCTTTCTTTTATACTAATAATACATATAAATATGACAGTGTGTACTGTCTGTCTGTCTGTATGTTACCTCCTCACGCTTAAACCGCTGAACCGATTTAGAAGTTTGGTATAGAGATAGTTTAAATCCCGGGAAAGAACATATTAGGATAGTTTTTATCGCGATATTCCCACGGGAACTTACGCAAGCGAAACCGCGGGGCGCTGCTAGCGATTAAATAAATAAGAAAAGTAAATTATTCATCATGATTTTTGGCAATGACTTACTGTATTATTTTTTGTTCTCTTATTTTCATGCATAACCACATAACCAGCTAAAGATTGATTACCTTGATTATAAGGTACGCTTTTACAGTTTTATTGTTTAAAAAATGAAGTTACATATATCATTACAATAACCAAAACACAATGCTAAAGTCAAGAAGGAACGAGAAATCCTCTTTACATATCCAGCTCACAACATTCTAAGTATTGGCGATTTTCCTTAGCCAATACATACTCGGTATCATAAGAGGAATACATTCAGGGTCACCATGCTACTTTTGACAATAATTAAATCTCTGAAATAAAAGACTTGTAGGAATCTGTTTATTTTCATAATCTCTTAACTATTTACACTAGGTACTAAATTAAAAGACTAAACTATACAAATCTATATAAATAAAACAAAGTCGGCTTAGTTACACCATTTATAACTCAAGAACGACTGGAGTGATTTTTATAATCTTCAATTTGTTGGATTTGTTTTCGCCAAGAATAGCAGAATAACTATTAAAACATGGGAAAATTCACAAAAAAAATGTAGATAATAAATTTTCTCATAAATTCGATTGTATTGATTGTTTGGCGGTACAAAGTTCGCCGGGTCAGTCAGACGTAGAAGTACTCGTCCGCATCGCTGTCATCGGGAAATGTGCCCAGAAGACTGGCAGCATCGCCACGTTGAATGGCAATGCTAATTTTTTATCCAAAGAACGATCCAGTCCTCTGGTCACGTGAAGTGTCGATCAGCCGCTAACCGGCGAGAAATTTCCTTAAAAAGGAGACTCGGGCCCCATGACCCGAGCGTTTCGATAAGTTTGGCTAACAATGGCATTTTTAGGACGCATTGAGTAAAAAATCTAATAAAATAGCAGATATTTTTCAAGTACCCTTAGTCATGGGGTTAACCCTTAGTTATGGGGTAATAAAATGTTGGGATGGTTGGGACAAGAAATGGTTTAATAGTGTGGTTAATATGATCATTTTATAGTTTCGCCGGGTACCTTATAGGCACTAGTAAGAATACATTATTGGACGGAAATGGCCAATCTTCGATCATCAGCTTATAATGTTCCCACTGGGAGGTTCCCAGGTGGGAGGGAGTGGGCCGTAATCCACCACGCTAGGCCAGTGCGGGTTGGTAAATGTCACATGTTTTCTAACTGGTTCTAGGACAGGTCTCCTTACGATGTTTTCCTTCACCGTTTTGAGAGCAGTGGTGATGAAATGATTTACACAAAGTAAACTGCCTGTCTGGCTTCGAACCTATGACTTCCAACTCGTAAGTCGCTTAGAAAACTATAGGTGTGTCAGAAAGCTTAACGGCCGAACCCAATAACCTACTGATAGGTCGCTACTGATTTTTAATCTCAGTTATTGAGCAAAATATTATTTGTTCAAAATTGCAGCAGAAGTACAATGCAATTTTAAACAAATATTTTGCTCAATAACTGAGATTAAAAAAAATAAAGTGTTAATATTTTGCTCAATAACTGAGATTAAAAAAACTTAAGTGTTATTCGAATTTTGTTGCTGACCGTACTATAAGTAACAAATAAATTAAAACAAACAGTACTGTGAAGAGCTGATGAGCTCTTCTAAGAAATCAAACAACGTTACGATTTCTTTACGTTTATTTTGAGTGAACGTGTTTACAATTAAAATATCACTGCTTTATTCTAAACAAAAAAAAAAAAACAACCGGCATCCAAAAAATAACACTACAAAGTGAAAAATGACTTTAATCTCGGAAGTCGGTGTCGTTGGTTCCGCATTTTCGATTTTTGACACCGACTTCCGAAATTAAGTTATTTTTCACTTTGTAGTGTTTTTTTAAAGTCGGTTGTTTTTTTGCAAAATGTTTTCACTTTTTAGTTGTTGTACCTATCTACCACACACAAATTCATAAAACACTACTTGCTATTTGAATATCAGTGACAGGAAGCTTTTGAACACATCTGCGTACCCCTTTAAAGGGTACAGGCGTGATATTATGTTGTGTGATTGCGTAAACAATGCATACATATGCGATAGCAGCGGCAATTGCGGTTGATTTGCTGGCGTTGATTGATGAGTTCCGTTGTCTGTCTCCGAAACTTATCATCAGATCTTTACGAAATTTAAATGGGACCATTTCGGAATAAACCTCTTTCGAACCAAAATATTTGACACCCCGTTCTAATCTTGCTTGACTGTTCGAATGCGACCAGCCGGTCGATTCTGTAAAAATCTCACCGTGAAAACTTAGGTGAAGTGAGTTTGTTTTTGCTAGGAATTGACACTATTGACAGCTCACTCCACGCTCACTTCACCTAAGTTTTCACGGTGAGATGGTTACAGAATCGCACTGCTGGGGGCCTAAAAAGCCACTTTGGCAGAATTATAGAAGGATAACATTATGAATCTTAATGGACAGTTAACTGTTAAGTTAATCGTATCAAATCCCATTGGTGAAGGATTTTTTAGTTATTTTTTTTTGACTGTGCTAAAATACCAATCAATCCGATCCAAATCCAATCCCAATCTCTTTGATTATACCTATGTAGTGCAGCGAAAAAAAGAAAAACACGGATTGTCTTCGGCATACTCCTAATGTTATCCTTTTACAAAATATTGCTTTTCCCGATGCAGAAACGTTAATTGTTGAGGAGTTCTCCTAGTAAGAACCAGGAGAACTGGAGCTGATTGGGAAGTCACCAAGTGAAGGTGACTGAATGCGTATGGTGATATGCATTGTTAGGAGCATAAATTGCTTAGCAACAACATTAAAGTACCTAATCAAATCGCAACCCGTGAAATAATTTATTGAGTAGTTCCGATGGCCACATGTGGTCTTCATCATCAGTTCCACTTCACCAAATGGTGCTGCTTTCTGAGAGCAAATGCACGAGTTACTATAAAAAATACCCAAATCGCTATAGGTGTGCCTATAAAATTTGAGGGATTCCTTCATCAGATTCCGACTTGGTGACAATGGGGCCACCTCGAGAGCATAACCTTTCAAACTATTTTTTTTTTAAATTGCTCCACAATTGACGGAGAAATTGGTGAACATACATGTAAAAACATACTTATAATAAAATACATAACCTTTTTGGAAGTCGGTTAAAAATCGTAAGACACCACTTTCGCGCTCAGTCCTGTGTACTGCTGGCTGGGTGAGCGTGAGCGCTGGTGCTAGGCCCTGGGGGTGGGGCGAAACGGGTGCCCGCTGCCGCGAATTTGAATCGATTTGATTTTCTCATCACTAAATAGTGCTTGTGACGCCATAGTAGGTGGTCAAAAAATGGCACGCTTGGTTTTCATACAGATCGTGATACTTGCATTATCTAGGTCTATCTATATCTATTATCTGTGGTTGCATTTCACTATTGCGCGTGATGAATAGGGATATAGGACAGTGGGCCGCACGATAGTTTTAACGAAAACCAGTCTGCCCTCACATTCTATTCAAATTCCGTTCTACGCTGGGTTAGCTCAAGGTCAAAGCATTGCCACCGACTTGCTGTATACACACTTGGTACCACCAACATCAACTCAACACTACAATTTACATGATATTTCGTAAAAATACGTGGGCAGCCTTGCAACATGGCCATCAATCAGGCTAAAATAAACAACTCTCTTCATATTGCGTTTGTCCTATACAAAGAACATAAGTATTTCCTCAATCCTCTCCAAATTATGTGCCCAAGTTACTGTCATCCCATATAAAAAGCGAACTTTATTATTTCCGAGACCCTTTACTTTTTAAAGTGAACATATTTCCTTAAGCGGCCTTTCTTTAAGGAAGACCCACATCAGGCCTAAAGCGGTTTCTACACCTACAATAAGCTTATGCAATATTTTTATTGCACAATAAATTATTGAATGGCTGCTTGCATTCATAAGATCAATTATTTTCACGCAATAACATTAACTGCCCATTAAGCTTCAATGTTTTCATCTTAGTAAAATGTTTTACTTCACATAAACCTACATGGGCACTTATGAAACGTTAGAAACGACATTCGCGTCATGGTCGTTTCCTTTAGAAAAGAGCTGGCAAGAAACTCTACGAGTATTGTAACTTATCCTACAAGGTGCAGTAAAAAAAGCGCATTTTTACTAAGAATCGCTCAAATTTTTGTTCAATGATAATCATCTGCGTAGCCGATTCCTATATTCGGGTCGGCTTCCAGGCTACCGGATACCGCAGCAGATTATCATTTTGTGTTAGTGTGTATTAATGCTGTGTAATATTGTGTATTTATTTAGTTGGTAGGCCCATAAATAAAAATAAATAAAACATTGCGCAATTCGCGATATTGTCCAATATTATTGTAGGTGTGAGATCCGCCTAAGATTGAACAAAAAACTTTTAGCGACCTCTTCTAAAAATTATTCCACTTGGCTGGGATCAGTCCGATACCATAATAGTTTTCACCGTGGGTTCCATTATCACTAAAAGTGTAATATATCATCTGTATTTACAGCCGCCATATTGCCCATATGTATGATTTGGTTGGCCAAAATTATGCCTGACAAAATTAGGAGTATTTTTTTTCTATATTATACGCAATATGGTGCTAAATGCTGATCATTAACGCTAAGTGTGGCATTACTAGAAATCGCACTCTCGTTGAAACAATAATAATAAATCTCTTTGGACATAGCTGAAACTATTATTTAGTAGCACATTTTAAGCGACCAAACAATTATTATTTTTAACCGACTTCTAAAAAGGAGGAGGTTATCAATTCAGATGTTTATATATATATTTTTTTTTATGTATATTCGGGCATAACTCCCACTTATATAGACGGATTTGCAATTTTTTTTTTCGAGCGAGGTTTATTCCGAAATGGTCCCATTTAAATTTCGTAAAGATCTGATGATGAGTTTCGGAGACAGACAACGGAACTCTTCAATAAATGCCAGCAAATCTTGCAATATACGAGAAAACCACCCTAGATACCAAACCGAAATTCGTATCTCTTTCTCTAAGATACTTGTATCATAAAATCGAACGCAGTCATGGGAAAATTCACCCTAACACCCAATCCTACGGCATGTATCGTCAGAGATGGGTGAATAATGGCCGCGTCGGACTAGGGCTCGGGTGGTGAGGCCGATGAGGCCTCGTAACATACAGGAAAGGGATTCTCGAGCAGATATATTACGTCTTGACGGTAAAGAGTTAGGTAGCTATGCAGTCATGAGTGGTAGCGTTTTAGGAATAGATAAAGTCACCTAAAATTTCAGTGAAATGTGACATGAACAGCTTTTGTTTGTCAGCAGAATCTTGATATAGGAGCCGTGGTGGCCCAGTGGTAGTGGCCCCGACTTACGAGTCGTAGGTCGTAGGTTCGAACCCAGTCAGGCGCTTTTATTTTTTTGTGTAAATTAATTCTCCACCACTGCTCTCCAAACGGCCTAGCAAAAATATAGTGAGGAAACCGGCATGTCCTAGAACCAAAAATTCGAAGACCAACCCGCATGAGGCCGTGTGGTTGATTACTCTCCCTCTCACAAAGAGGAGGCCTGTGTCCCAGCAGTGGGAACATTATGGGCTGATTATGCAGAATCTTAAGTTCTAAATTGTAGGCACCTATAACTTGGTAAGTTTTCATGTACAGACGCCAGCACATCAACTTATTACAATCTGTCCAATTTCTTTAATAGATTTTCAGCTTTATCGCCACAGCATAAGCACGCATAAGGTACAAAGTTGATTGGGAAAATTTGACAGTTTCGGGTAGCTTGATGTGCTGGCATCTGTACATTAGTTATCCGATTTCCGACAAACTAATTTACATGTTCATTATTTGAAACTGAACTTTTTGTTTAACTTTTGGGCATCCCGTTCCTCTATCTATAAAGGGTAGCAGGGATATCGCGGCTCAAATTTTAACCATGAATTCAGCAAATTATTTTATACTCCCTAGCGTAGAAATATTTCGTAGGTTCTCGAAAAAAAAACTGCTTTTTCATAGAAAAGTGCAATTGAATAGAAAACTTTTATCCACCCGAGGTGTTTAGAATCATGTCCTAAATCTTAACCTAAATCTTAAAAATATATTTATTTTTTTGCTTTTGGACCCAAACTGGAAGAATTTCTGTAAGAAAATAATACTGTAATACAGAATGTTATGTGCGGGCTATGCTTAGTTAGAGTCTCTCTTAGAATCCGCAACGAGGTGATCCAGCAGAGAACCAAAGTTGTCGACATAGCTCACAGAATAAGCAAGCTGAAGTGGCAATGAGCCGGCCATATCAGCCGTAGAACCTATGACCGTTGGGGTAGACGTATTCTTGAGTGGAGACCGCGAATCGGTAAACGTAAGGTGGGATGCCCTCAGGCTAGGTTGAGCGACGATCTTCGCAGGATGGCTGGTACTCGTAGCAGCTGGATGAGAGTTGCGTGTTGCGGGATTGAAAGTTGAATGGCGTGCAATAGGGGAGGCCTATGATCAACAGTGGACTGATGATGATGATGATGAATACAGAATGATTGAATTATTTTGGAATCAGCATGACTGGAAATCATTACCCGCTATCGCTCCCGCCTGTCCTACGTCCTAATGTTCTATAATACATCTATTGAATTATTCAAGATCGTAGTTGGCGGATATTCGGCGTTCTCAGTTGAAGCCTTTTAAATCTGGTTCCACACTTTTGGATCTACTGTCTGGTTAGCATAATGGCGAGTAAACTGTTCAGATCGTATACTATGAATTTGTCAATTTGTATATATTATTCTGTGTGAAACTTTGTTGTTAAGAGGAACGTGCTATAATCCTTTTGATTCATATTTCATGAAATAGACACTTAATAGGATTATAATATGAACTTAGAGGGTTATATTGATGACTTCAATGATTAATTCTGTAAAGGCATATTTGGTACGCTCGCGAATCACATTTAATCAACATTCAATATGACACTGGCCTACAAATTGCAAAAAACTTAAGAAAATAAAAAAAAATTCAGGCTATCCCTCGAGCTTTTCCCATAATGGATTCACAAATAACACAATCAGGATGTGCTTACGAAAATATGATATTTTAATCTGAAGGTACCTGTTTTTTTTCTATAACATTTAAGAACAAAATTGCATAACACTCTTTCATAATCACAATTCGAAAGATTTCTACCGCAGAGAAGAAACCAAGACTTATAAAAACTAACTTCAAACTTCACCTACTAATCTCAAATATACTTTAGATAAAATGAGGGTATGATTTTACAAGTCAGTATTCTAAAACAGATGCAAAATAAAATGGACATATGACTGTTTGATCAGATAATCAGACTCGAGCAGGCGCTTTCATTTTTATTCATTCTCAAAAATCAAAGTGACACATTGTCATTATGAACCGCAGTGATTGCAGTCGAAAGGTCTTCATTTTCAATGAAGGATTGGTAATTACACCTTTCCTAAGCGATACATTTTTGTTTTCCGACATCCACGCGAACGAAGTCGCGGGCACAGCTAGTATTAAATTAAATAGTATTTTTGACAGATTGAGACTGAGATCAGGCGGCCTAAAAAGGCCACTCTGGCAGAATCATAAAAGGATAACATTATGAATAATAATGGACAGTTAACTGTTACGTTAATCGTATCAAATCCCATTGGTAAAGGATTTTTCAGTTATTTTTTATTTATCTGTGCTAAAATACCAATCAGTCCAATCCAAATCCAATCCCAATCTCTTTGATTATACCTACGTAGTGAGTATACTACGTAGTAGTAGTACGTTATACATTCGCAAGAAGCTGGCAGTATCATAACAACGATAATTTTTTTCTCATTGTATGTCTTATTTCTTTTTATTAAGTATATTTATGTATATTTATTTGTAATATATTTATATGTAATTAGGTATATATTATATTCAGTTTTAATATCTTTATATTTAAAATATTTATTCCACAATGGTCTGATTGCACCTACCACTGTTTGTCTCTGCATCACCCAAAGGTTGACTGGTAGAAAATGCCTATGGCATTAAGTCCGCCTCTGTACATTTATGTGCTTGAAGTATTAAATAAATAAATAGTGCAGTGAAAAAAAGAAAAATACGGACTGTCTTCGTCATATTATGATTCATAATGTTATTCTTTTATGATTCTGCCAAAGTGGACTTTTTAAGCCCCCAGAATGTGAACGTACTTAAAGTTATGGGAATTGCCCCCCTGGACGCGTCCCGAGAGGGCTGGTTCCTCAGATGTCTCAAAAATGCAAGAAAATATAAATTCCACAACGATGTTTCCTTTTAATTCCACGCTGCGGAACCACAAACATACTATTGTACCCGTTCACTTCTATTTCCAGTATTTTCTTTTAGTTTGCGGCTATTTTCTCGAATTGAAGGATTTTCTTTAATTCCCTTTGAACCGAGTAGGAAGAGGAATTGTGTCGTCTGAAAGATATACTCTCCCTACTACTGCGTAAAATACAATGCAGAAACAAACAGCTTTGTTTTTATCTTTTACGAATAAGAAAAACCTTTTTTTACAACAAAAAAGAAACGACTTCCAAAAAAAAAACACTACAAAGTCAAAAATAACTTTAATTTCGGAAGTCGGTGTTGTTGGTATTTTTTTATAAAGAAGTTGTGTTTTAAATTTTTTTGTTGTACCTACCTACCCCAAATAAATTCATATAACACTACTTGCTATGTGAATATTAGTGAAACTATTGAACACAACTGCCTACCTCTTCAAAGGGTACAGGCGTGATGTTGTGTGATTGCGTAAACAATGCATACATACTCGTATGCTATAGCAGTAATCGCGGTTGATTTGCTGGCATTTATTGAAGAGTACCGTTGTCATTCTCCGAAACTCATCATCAGATCTTTACGAAATTTAAATGGGACCATTTCGAAATAAACCTGATTCGAACGAAAAAAGAATTTTGCGAATCCGTCTATATATGAGGGAGTTATGCCCGAACATACAAAGAAAAAAAAAAAACATCCGAATTGAGAACCTCCTCCTTTTTTGAAGTCGGTTAAAAATAGTACATAATGATGATGATCATGATGATGATGATGGGACTCTCTTTTCCGCACTTAGACTCCCATTCGGTCCGTTGTGCGTGGGGATTCTGGCTAACCGAGCCAGCCTAGCTCCGCCCAAAAGCACAGAAGCTTCCTGGGAGCTTCACAGGCTTCGCGGAGCGACCTCATTGTTCCGAGGATTTCTGCACGTTGAGAAGCCACGGTCTCGCAATCCAGGATGACGTGGGCGGCTGATTCCTCGGCATCAAGGCAGCCCCTGCAGAGGGGGCTGTCCGTGGCGCCTATGTTGAAAAGATGTTTGTTAAGGAGGTTATGGCCCGTAATTGTGCCTATTATTATTCTAAGGTTATTTCTACTCAGGCTGAGAAGTTTTTTGGTTAATCGCGGGTGTATCATTGTATTGCATAAATAGTACATAAACATAAATATCAAATTAATTACGGTAGCATAATGTTTAGCAATTCCCGTAGGTATTTTTATGAACGTTCGCATTCTAATCTGTCCCAATCTGAAAAAATACCTTAATTTTACCTACATTTTTGACAAATTTCTGACATTGACTGTCACTGAGATAAGATTGTGATTTGATTTTGAACTTTTTAATTACGAGAATTGGCTTATATTGGGATTCCCCTGCACACCAATTGTGTAACACACTTTCTAGCACACTGAAGGATTTTGACGTAAATTTAAAACTCATTGCTTCGTCTGTTTGAAATTTTAGTCTGTTCGACAACGTAGATAGCGCAATGAATGTCGTTGAATTGACAAAATGAATGTCATTGCCGTTCTAAGTGTGTTACGTACAAATACAATGCGTGCCACGTAAGAAGAGACCTGACCCCGCCTCCCCCGCCTCTTTCCGCCGCCCCTATGACGTCCGGTCCCGTCCCGCACTCAGACCTCATACCGCTAAAGATACCTAAAATCGTGTACTGCGCATGTCAAACCACGTGGTGTCTCTTCTTACGTGGCACACATGTCAGCTGAATACAGTGACAGCTGCTAATAGTATCTAATTACTATCTTGTCAGCTGTGAGTTGTTATGCAAACTGAAGATAATGAGGTGACTTCAGGCACACTTAGTGCATGATGCAACTATTACAGAGCGCCTGCAGCTTGAATTAATTAGTTAAGCGTGTAATTTGAGACTGAGCTTGTTTGATGATTCATCTATGACGATAATAGATAGATATTGACAGATTTATCAAACCAACAATGATGCAATTCACTATCTCCACATATTATAAAACGAAGTTCCCCCCGCCTCGACTGTCTGTCTGTCTAAACGAGATATACAGTTCCTGGAAGGAACCGGAGGAGGCCAGCAGTGGCATAGTAAATGCCGACAAAAAAATTAACATTAAAATAAAACAGAAGTGTTATAATCGACACTGTGATGTGAGTGTGTTCAAAAAGATTCAGGATCTTTGGACCCAAAGAACTAGGAACTGACTTTTTGCTTTATCTCAAGGGATTAAAGCTTATAATCCTGTAGAGTTAAAGCTGAACGCCAAGAAAGGAATAAGTACCAGTTCTTTGGTAATAAGGCATAAACTTATAACAAGGCAGATAGTGATGTTGCAACTTTATTAAGGCCGCATTCCGAATTAAGACAATATCGCTCACAGCGGTTATAGCAATAACTTGCGTTCCGATTTAGATATCACAATTATGACAGTTGAGAGCTGTCAACAATTCGGAACGCTCGTGAACGCGCTCACAATGCTTACTCAATGTAAAAACGATATTATTACAGTATTTCCTTATATAAACACCACATTTCTTCTTCGGTTCTTCTTCTTTGGTTAGGTGGCGACTGTCAGCCAGAAGCACAATTTCGAAAATGCCACGTTAGTTTAATTTAAAGATGATGCAACTCAAAAAAAACACACAGACACATCCTCACACACACACACTGTCATTTTTGACAGCGCTCACGGTGATACGGTGATGATATTATCTAAGACATGGTCGGCGTTATCGCAAGATGGCGCATGTCATGGCGTCATCTATGACGATTCACGGGACATCGTTATCGTGCTCACGCTAATTCGGTACGGGTTTAAGTATGCTCAAATCGATTATTTCCCAACTCGGAACGCAGGGTTAGTTGTACACCCTAAAACATTTTCAATTTACGACATAACGTTTTATCTACACTCAATTTTGAACCATAATTTAATGATTTAAGATTCAAAGTAGTGCGGTAAGTCTAAATAGAAAGATGTTTCCATAATATGTTAAGTTGCCTGTACGGTAGTTTAGCTTATATCCTTTATAATACGAAGTCATGTAGTTCTAAGTTTCGTCAAAGCGTTGATGTCGGGACGTCTGAAGATTGTTTTTTTCTTTTATCTGCTTAACCGGGCTTGCCTGTGGTTGCCACAATAAATAAAGGCTTCTAGCCAGGGCTTAAAAACCTAAAAACCAAGCGACTACACGCTAAGGGCACCCCCTGTGGGGTACGAAGATAGCAAGGGAAAGGCTGGATCGGAATTATTCGGGGTCGAATTTAAAGATACAGGGTCGGGGCGGGTCCGACGTATTATGTCAGGACGTTGTGTATATGCTAGTCGTGCGGTAAACTCTGCTTGCGCGATGCAGGATTGTGCGTGATGTCAGTAAGATGCGTAGTTTGCATGTGGCGGTGTAGATGCCGCCACAAATAAATAAAAAAAACACTGGCACTCCGGTAGTGCCGACAGAAGTGAAAACTTGAACAATTACGAGTGTATTTTGTGAATCGTCTTATAAACAAAACACGCGTGTTAAGGTGTGTTCCTTATTTTATAGGGTTTTTTGCAAATCAGGTATGATGACCAAAGTGACTGGTTTATTCTTCTCGTGAAAGGAATTTATTCAGATTTACAAATAAGCACACAGGATAGACTTCAGTTCGTGGTGTTGGTCGCGGCAGTGGTAAGAGAAGCAAGCCGCTCGCATGGAGCTCGTCGTCAGTTATATATCCGTGGTTCAGCGCCATCTCGTCGTTGTTGGATGAACTACGTAGTTAGTACGCGAGGCCCTCGTAGTTCTTCCCGATGTGCATAGATGGCGCTGTCCTCAACAACGCGCGTCTTACATTTTACGTCTTACGAATTTTCGATCAGGGTCACGTGACCTGACGCGAGTTTAGAAGTTTTTACCCATTCCAAAAAAAGTACACAGCGCCGCTAAAGAAGTTTTCACTTCAAAAATCTTTTTATGTTTGAAGATAACAAGAAGAAACGTATTAACAAACGTATTAAACGCATTAGAAAACGATTGTTAACTGCAATGATAAACTGTTATCAGATCAGTTAAAAATCGTTTTTTAACATGAGAGATATGTGTTATCCTTCTTGTTTGCGGAAGCGTTTCTTAAAACAAAGTCTACTATTTTATATTTCAAAATCCTTTATTAGTACTTCAAGACACAAAATTGGCACTCGCCGCACAACTTGCTTGCTCGACGACCATTTGACAACTAACTAGTGATCAGCAACGGTGAACCTTCTAACACTAGTCCGGAAATGACGTCACATCCCCCTTCTTTGATAGGTGTGAAGTTAGTTGTCAAATGATCGTTTTAAGTTTCTTTTACAGACTATTAAAAATATACTTTTAACAATAACATTATGTTATAAATTGATTAAATTTGTACAAATAAATATAATAAACTTAAAATTGCTTACATATGTTAGGTAGCCCGCGAAATTCAAATTTTCTTACGTTTTTTGCAATTTGCAGGTCATGTTGTATGTTGATCAAAATATGATTCACTAGCGTGACAAGTACGTTTTTCCAGGATTATAATTATTAAAATCATCTATACTACCCTCTAAGTTCATATATTCCTCCTAACTAACGTTCATTTATATTGATAAAAAACTGAAGGCCGTCATTAAAACGTTCAAAATGTAGTCATAATTTCATGTCAGAAACCATCGATGTCAAAAACTTGACAAACATTTAGGGAAATTAGAGGTATTGGTGAAATAATAAGATGAAATCTTCTTACATTAGTAATAATGAGGATACTTATACTTATGTTTTATTACTTTTCAACTAAGCACTCATAAATATCCGGGACAAGACGTTGAGAAAAAATATTATTAAAAGTAGGTCTCAAGTAGCACTAATTAAATCTACTGATTAAACACATAGAGTACGGAATACAGTAAGACTATGATAAAAACTTAATTATTAGAATCGCGGCAACTAAATGTGATGTATGTACTTCGTATCCCATTCGTGGGCATACTCGTTCATATGAATAATAATTGACTTTTTTTTTTCTTTCATCATTTTAGTTTTTTTTTCTTGTCTTGTTTTATAAAACTACTCACTAGTACTGTAAGCGTTATTTCTGCACAATTGTTGCAATTTTATTGATGTTATAATTTTGTTTTTGTATACTGTGTCTATCGCATCATATTGTACATTATGCTTGTATATTGCTTGTATATAAGGATAAACAGTGTAACAATTGTAGATAGGCCAATAAATAAATAAATGATAATATCATCGCGACCGAATTTCGTTCACGGCGGCCCATCTAAACGGAGATTAGTCCGGTAGGTACGCTGCTGCATATAATGCTTTATGGTACACAAGTGAATGCGCAAACCACGCGCAAACACAGGTGCACTATCTGTTTCTTTACTCTCACATTCCTATGGGACGGCAATCCGACTCGGGAGAGATTAGGTGCAGGACCAACGGCTTTACGTGCGTTCAGAGGCATGTGTCACACCTTCAACTTCGCCGTAAGGTCGGCGCCTGCGACCATTTACTTGTCACAGCATTGCCACAGACACACCAGAGTGCCTCTGACACTCAAGGCATAGACAAGTAATGCGGTTAAGTCTGGCGCAATAAAAAAAAAAATTGCTAATATTTTACATAATTATTTATTTCTGTAACTGCCCGTGATATCACAGCGGGCCCTATCAGAATACCAGCGCTGCGACATTTATTTTTAAATGTCGCAGCATCATGCTGAGATAGGAGCCTTTTGGCCTCGTATAGGACTTTCTGTTTCATTTTCCTTTTGTTACTTTTTTTTATATAACTTGGATTTTTATTTTGCTGTGTTTAGTTTAGTTTGTGATATTGCTCTACGAGTCGCAATACATAGTTTTCTTTCTTTTTTTCTTTCTTTAAAACGTCCATACTCTGGGCTGCTACTGAGAAATTCCCAATGGGAAAACCTTAAGCACTTTTCCAGACCTGGGTATCGGCCCAGGATTATTTATTTATTTAATACTTCAAGCACATAAATGTACAGAGGCGGACTTAATGCCATAGGCATTTTCTACCAGTCAACCTTTGGGTGATGCAGAGACAAACAGTGGTAGGTGCAATCATGAACATTGAGGAATGAATATTTTAAACATAAAGATACGCATAAACATATTAAAACTGATAATAATATATACCTAATTACATATAAATATAAGTACAAATAAATATACATAAATAAACTTAATAAAAGAAATAAGACATAATAATGAGAAAATATTACCGCTGTGATGATACTGCCAGCTTCTTGCGAATGTGCTCGCGAACCTTAAATTAGATTACACGCGCACTAGTGGCGCTTGTGACAACGAGACCAACGGGGCAATTATATTAGACACGATGGAACTAATCCCTACACAAACCCTTCATTCTAATTTTCATTATCCTGACCATATTCCAATTTATTTGGGGGCTTCTGGCTAAGTAATAACAGCCGCACGGGTCGAACGATCAGGTTAAGCTACGCTTGCCGCGGTTGGTCCTTGGATGGGTGACCATTTTTACACACCAAGACCCTCCGTGTCTCGGAAAGCACGTTAAGCCGGTTGGTCCTGGCTGCAAATCGTAGATCTTTGACAACTGTCAAGTGACAACTGTTAAAGATCTACGAACAAAGAGGTCGTAACAACTGTTACGGGTCGTCAAAAGCCAGAAAGTCTGACAAGCAGTCTTACCAAGGGGTATCGTATTACCCAGTAACTGGGTAATGGAGGTAAAATATTGGTATTCAGCTGCACCCGGTTAGACTGGAAGCCGACCACAACATAGTTGGGAAAAGACTATGAAGATGATGTTGACGGGTGGGCCCAGACCCCATACATTTGTTTCCTACTCTCCGTTCTATTATCCACTGGAGTCCTCCCAAAAAACTGTTAAAAAATAACCCCTTTCTAGTCAAACCTTCTTTCGTATAATCCATGCATCGTTTACTTTGTCTAACTCTCTACTCATATCCAGCACCCTAATTGCGTCACAATCACAATCTGAATCATTTTGAAGGATATTGCTAATTCATTGCTTCATATGTTCGAAAAATGTGTCTGCTCAACAACGTAAATAACGCAATGAATGTTGTCGAACTGTCAAAGTGAAAACCGTTCCTACTGTTAATTCGTTACGCAATTACTCTGCACACATCCTTATTCATTACTTTTTAATGGAGTTAGTTTTTAGGGTTCCGTACCACAAAAGGAAAAAACAGAACCCTTATAGGATCACTTCTTTTGTTTTTCCAGGATGGGAAATCATCAAAAATCCGCTCTGGGTGGAGCGGAAGGGAGTGTCAGACTCTTGCTGACTAAAACCCACCCGTGTTCCTTCCTTAGCCCTTTATGTTCCGGGCTAGCGGTAACCCTTTCGGACAATCCCGCTGACCCGGCAGGCTTATAGGATCACTTTGTTGACCGTCTGTCTGTCAAGACCCTTTATCTCGGGAACGCGTGGAGGTATTGAGTTGAAATTAAAACCATGCACTTAGGTCTACAGTCCCTTGAAGCTGTGAAAAAATAAAATTTCTAAGTTAACGTACAAAAAGATACGGCCGTTTATGTCGTAAAACACGTACATTTTGACACTCTCAAGGGAATCAAAATTTATAGAGTAGTTCCTGTTGACTTAGAATAATGAAATTTGGCAAGAAGCAAGCTCAAAGGAAAAAATCCGAAAACCGTAAATTTGTACTTAATTACGAAGAAAAAAAATCCCGTGATAAACTATATACATACCGACAAATTTGTACGGAACCTTCGGTGCGCGAGTCTGACTCTTACTACACAGGTTTTTTCTTAGTTCTAATTTCATCAAAATTAAATATTAATGAACTGAACTTTGCTACTCTGTGTCGTTCTCGGCTGCATTAATAATAACTTGTCACCCACTTCTTTCCTTATTGGCCGAGTCGTTTCCCTAATGAAAACTTTTGAAGGATCCTTCCACCCCTCTTCATTACAAAGTTTGAATGAATAATGTTTATAATTCTAGATTTTGGTGAACAGTGAATAATCCCACTCTTTGTTGTCCTCGCAATCTCGGAGTTAGGAATAAGTGATTTAATTTAAATAAATATGCTTTTGTGGATAGCTTGGCAGTGGATGGGATGAGGTTTTAATCAATTGTTCTGTTTAGTTTAACTTGTTTCTCGATAGCGTTGATAGGGTCGATCAGTTTACATACTTGGGTCATGTTTGGACTGTCGATCTCAAGGATCACGCAGACATGGAACGGGAAGAAGAAATAGTAAAATAATAATAATACTAATAAAAGTTACAGCGCCATCCATGTCCAGTACAATAAAGCGTTTAGGGCGGTGATGGGTCTACCCCGATACTGCCGTGCCTCGGGTATGTTCGCAGAGGCGCGCACCGACTGCTTTCACGCCACCATGCGCAAGCGCGCCGCTTCCTTGGTGCGCAGGGTACGGGTTAGTCCCAACATCGTTCTCACGATGATTGCGGGAAGGCTGGGCTGCCCCTTCATCATTCAGATCTAACAAGAGATAAAATTAGGTATAGAGATCGTTTGAGTCTCGGAAGAGGACATAAGAAAGTTTTGATCCCGTTATTCCCACTGAATCGAAACTTATGCGGGTGGAACCGCGGAGCGCTACTAGTAAATTTATATGTATTTAATTTACATAAAGCATAGAAACCTTGATGTTTTGATATGTCTGCACATTAGTAGATTGCACAAGTGCAAAGCAAGGGCGCAATCTACTGATGATGTATTTTATAAAACTCACGAGCAAAATCTACCTAAAACGTACCGAAAAACTGTATTAATTATCTTAAAAAAGTCGTGTCATATCGTTAATGAAAGTCCGTTCTACACTGGCATATCTCTACAATTTAATCAGTTAGGTTGTAGACTGAGGCGACATCAGGTTAATTAATATTAGCCTCAGGTTCTGAAGCCTCAGGGCTAGCGAAATATCTGGCGGCAAAACAATACGGTTCACCTTTCAACAATGTTTTCAGTTGTTTGGTGATGAAAGTTTCACATAGTTTTAACCGACTTCTAAAAAGGAGGACGTTCTAAATTCGGATGTATCTATTTTTTTTTAATTTATGTTGTTCGGGCATAAGTCCATCGTAAATAGACGGATTTGCAAAATTTTCCTTTTGTTCGAAAGGGCTTTATTTCGAAATGGTCCCATTTAGATTTCGTAAAAATCTGATGATGAGTTTCGGAGACAGACGACGGACGACGATTGCTGCTATAGCACATGTAAGCATTGTTTACGCAATTACAAAACATAATATCACGCCTGTACCCTGTAAAGGGTTAGGCAGATGTGTGCAATAGCTTTCTGTCACTGATATTCACATAGCAAGTAGTGATATATTATGAATTTGTTTGGGGTAGGTAGGTACAACTAAAAAGTGAAAAATATAAACTTTTTTACAAAAAAACAACCGACTTCGACACGATTTTAGGTGTCTTTGGCGGTATGAGGTCTGAGTGCGGGACGGGACCGGACGTCATAGGGGCAGCGGAAAGAGCGGGGGAGGCGGGGTCAAGTCTCTTCTTTCGTGGCACGCATTGTACCCTACAGGTTAAATAAAAGGTGGAAAATAGATCGTGGTCTTAAGCAAGTGACAGAGATTAAAAATAAAAAATGACATTACCCATTACTTTCATTTACAGTTTTTCTTTAAACTGATTTCTTGTCTTGGACTAAAGGGTTTTCTTTCTCTGCATGAAAGGTTTTTTGATATATAAGTTACTTTAAAATACAAAATATAAATAAGGAAATTATGTTTTGAATTGGTTTATCGAGGCCTCGTTTTCTTAAATCTGCACCTTCTTTGCCTTCAAGTCTGAACAATGGCATACCTAGATTACTTTTTAAACAAAATTCAGAAAAAAATCGAATTACTTATTTTGAACTAGCAGCGCTCCGCGGTTTCACTCGCATAAAAGTCGATCCCGTGGGAATATCGGCATAAAAACTATCCTATATCCTTTGCCGGGACTCAAATTATTTCTATACCAAATTTCATTTAAATCGGATCAGCGCAGCGGTTTAAGCTTGAAGAGGTAACAGACAGACACCTTTCGCATTTATAATATTAGTATGAATTCATTTCACGAGTCCTTACGAGTATTTTGCTAAAATATCAGCACCCTTTACCTATAACTCTGAACCATTGTTCGTGAGTAGGCCATTAAAATTGGCCATAGCCTATTTTAATGACCTACTCAAGTAATTATGGCCTTAGTTGACATGCCGCCCAATTCGAAGCCTCCGCGTGTTTATTCTGTAAAATGATGAAAGCTTGTGATCCTATGAGAACCTATTAACTGTAGCCAATAGCCTTACAAAGGCCTAAGACATACATTATTCCATTTGATCCTTTGATGAATCATAATCATCATCCTTTATTCAAATCTATTTGGGGTCGGCACAGCCGGTAGATTCTGTAAAAATCTCACCGTGACAACTTAGGTGAAGTGAGTTTGTTTTTGCTAGGAATTGACACTATTGACAGCTCACTCCACGCTCACTTCACCTAAGTTTTCACGGTGAGATAGTTACAGAATCGCACTGCAGTTTGTCTTCTTCTTTCATAAGTCAAAGTCAGAGTCAAAGCATTTATTTCAAATAGGCACATAAAAGGCACTTTTGAACGTCAATACATAACATTCCCAAAGCTGGGACACGGCCTCCTCTCTGTGAGAGTGAAGTGGGACATTATTCACCACGCAGGCTCTGTGCAGATTGCTAGAAGTCACATGTCCCCGAATTTCTGGTTCTAGGACATGCCGGTTTCACGATGTTTTCCTTAACCGTTTTTAGAGCAGTTAAGACGAAATTAAATATAAAAAGTAAAGTGCTTGTCTGGGTTTGAACTCACGGCCTGCAACTCGTAAGTCGTGATACCACTGCTCTCTCTCTGGGCCAGCAATGCCCTCTTTTCTTGGATAGTTAATTTAGGTTAAATTATAGTAGAAATAAGTCGGTTTCTAATTCTGCCGCCAAACACCGTTGTTGCGTTTTGAAGCACAGCGCTTTGTGTCGGTATCAATCAGGCACATGAGACTATTTCGTATGTGCATGACCACGCCCCTCTATCACCTCTGGTATTGCAGGTTCGTTATTTTTCACAATTCAAGTAGGTAATAGGTAATACAGGCTGGTGTCCGCAACTCCACGTCAATGCGCTATTTTGCATACGGAATTTTTCAACAATTCAAGTAAAAAGTTTTTTTTTGTTGTGTGTTCCACTACTGGGTAAACGCCCTCCCTTTTTCCTTCCAAACCGCCCTGTCTTGTGCGATCTTGGGCCATATTGGCCCTGCAAACCTTATAAGACCGTCACACCACATTCGCCATGGTATACTTCGACTAAAGAAAAAAAAAAGAATATTAATAAACAAACCTTACACTTGAAAACACCCACTAGCTAGAATTTTACAGCTTCATCTGCAGATGTTTTTATTACAGGTTCCATCAGGTATTTCTATACTCCAGTACCTGTAATACAGAATGTTTCCACAAAATCTGAACGTTGAAGACACCTTTAATTTCCAAGATTTACATACCGCGGCTAGGTGTAGTCGTAAAATGGATTGTAATACGACCTCAGAGCAATCGCGTTGCGGTCCCATTTACAGTTATACCTCGAATTTGCGTTGTAAAACTCAAGTGCTGTGGTTAACGTGAGGCCTTATTCTGTTCGTATTAAGGCCACAAATTGGTAATTGGACTTATGATGTCATGATTGTACTAGGTAACGGTTTTGGGTGATGGGTTCATAAAGCGAGTTGCTAAATGCGATAATGAATTGCTTTTTGGAGGTGATTTTAGGACGATAAACGTCGATCAAGCCAGGTTTCAAAGCAACTGGAAGTGATGGTAAATGTGACTGTCCATCAAACCGCAGACCGTAGCTAATATTATCATATTTTTTTGATCCTATCCCAATCTTGTCGGGGGCGGTGTAGCATTTCGTTTTTACATTTCGATTTTATTCTTCTTAGCGTGTATGGCGCCATCGCCAGCGTCCACCAGTTCATGTAACGTGCAGCTGACAGGACATGCAGGAAACGATATTGTCTCATCGTTTGTGGAACAGCACCACATTTACACTCCAATGCAGAGTCGTCTACGAATCTCAACTCGAACAGGTTTTCTTTGCTTCGGCCAACCTGGGTCCGGAGTCTGTTTAAAGACTTCCAGGTTACCCAAGGTAACTCATACCCAGGTGGGAGGTCTTCAGCCTATGGGACGACCGGTTTGGGTAAGGAAGCACTGTCGCGCCATAGCTTCAGTCTTTCTTGTGATGGTTCGCCAGTGAGTGGGACGAGGACGAGGAGTCTATTCTATTTAAATTAGTCGTCATTTATGTAGTCTTTATTAGTATACAGATGCACTATATTATGAGAAAGAGGAGTATGGTAAGCATACCTACTATTTACCTATAATAAATTAGACTTCGGCTGTTTCTGATTGACAACATTTCAGACCAGCTTCGTAAACGTCATACCCAGATAATATTAACGTCGATCATCTAACACACCGGGCGTTAGGTGTCCTGAAAGGTCGATCAAGTTTCTGAATACTTAATCGAATAACTAATCAGACGATCTTAACTAGCTAACTTGATTTATGTTACTGGCAACACTTTACAAACATCACACTAATATTATTAAGGCGAAAGTTTGTGAGTGTGTTTGTGTGTGTTTATATGTTTGTTACTTCTTCACGCTCAAACTTCTGGACCAATTTTGATAAAATTTTGTATGGATGTAGCTGGCACCCTGGATTAACATATAGGCTACTTTTTATCCTGATTTTTCCACGGGATCGACATTTACGCGAGTGAAACCGCGAGGCGCAGCTAGTATCAGATAATTATAATAGTTATTTTTATTCTTCACATGAATATGTTGCTGGAATTTAATAGAGCATTTATATCGACATAGCATCACGCTGGCAATACCCGAAGGCTAAGGAGGTGCAGGTACAGACGCCAGCACATCAACTAACTGCAATCTGTCTAATTTCTTTAATAGATTTTCAACTTTATCGCTAAAGCATAAGGTTCAAAGTTGATTGGGAAAATTTGGCAGTTTCGGTTAGCTTGATGTGCTTACGTCTGCACCTATAGTAAACCCACATGGGGCGAGTCTATTTCCATCAACCGGGCACAAATCCAGATTCCAGGAATCAAAGTACAGACGCCAGCACATCAAGCTACTACGATCTGTCAAATTTATTTAATAGATATTCAACTTTATATCTAAAGCATAAGGTTCAAAGTTGATTGGGAAAATTTGACAATTTCGGGTAGCTGGATGTGCTGGCGTCTGTACCAATCCAGAATATCCATACTATCCATAGGTACTAATATTATAAATGCGAAAGTGTATCTGTCTGTCTGTTACCTCTTCACGCTTAAACCGCTGAACTGATTTAGATTAGATGTATAGATATAGTTTGAGTCCTGGGAAAGTACATAGGTTAGTTTTTATCCCGATATTTCCACGGGATCGACACATAAAAAATATTTCGCTTTTTAAACTTGAAGACTGCCACAGATACGTATGTATATAACAAACACGGCATCGCAACAAAATGGCGAGCGTAGCACGAAGGTGTAATGTATACGAGTGAAACGCATCTAATACTGCTAATATGTATGAAATAAATTATTTGTTCGGGTATCACAGTACAAAAACAGTTAACCCTTGCAGAACGAAAAAAGACCTCTTACGACAAACGTGTATAGTTGGCAAAAACGGACTGGCATTATAAAAAAATACTACATCTAAAACAGAATACATTTTAAAATTTTCCGAATTTAAGGCCAACATGTTAAAACGGTGAAGCCTGTAACACCGAACACATTCGTCCGAGTCCGTCCGATGTTTTACGAGCGGCGTAAACGACAGCTGTACTGTAAAAAGTTTATTCAAATTCACCTTTTTTATTGTTCTGTTATCTTTTTGTTAGGTCAGCTACGTTATATGAAAAAGCTTGAAAAAATTGGTTGTTCTTTTTCAGCCTGATATTTTTTTATGTTGATCTTTTGCCAATTTCTTGTGGGTAGGTAGGGGTCATGCGTTTGATAAGGTCTTTTTGGTGGACATATGTACAAGTAAAGGAATTATTTTGATGTTGAAGGAAAAATCCATCAGAGTACCTGTTAAAATATGTGTTTGTAGAAATAAAAGTACCTACGCTTTTGTATTACGATATTCCGACATATCTGATTTGGTTGCCTATTCACAAAACATTATAATAATTATATCAGCTTACAACTTAAGGTCCGTAGCATACCTACCTGTCCGCCATTTTGATTTTTTCTTAATGGCGCCTTTTTTCTAAGATTTTTTAATGGAGCCTGGAATACCTATGCCAGGCTCCATTGAAAAATCATCGATCCTTTTAACAAATGCGCTGAGTACCTAATTCTGCTAGCTTTCACTTTTTTGCCCGTTTTTATAATAAATAAAAGCCATGTCATTATCTGTCTAGCCTTTTCCCAACTATGTTAGGGTCGGCTTTCAGTCTAACCGGATGCAGCTAAATACCAGTATTTTACATGGAGCGACTGCCTATCTGACCTCGACAACCCAGTTACTGGGTAATATGATACCCTTTGGTAAGATTAGCTGTCAGACTCGGGCTTCTGACTACCCGTAACGACTATCAAAGATCCACGAATGACAGCCGGGACCAACGGCTTAACGTGCTTTTCGAGGCACGGAGGGGTCACGGTATAAGATGGTCACCCATCCACAGACCAACCGTGGCAAGCGTAGCTTAAACTGCAGATCAATCAACCCGTGCGGCTGTTATTATTTAGCACACGCCTCTCCTTAACCATTAAAGTATTATAATACATATGTGTTTGTAGAAACAAAGAAAGCTTTTACCTACCTGTCCGCCATTTTGATTTTTTCAAAATGGCGCCTTCTTTTAGATTATTATGCCAGGCTCCATTTAAAAATCATCGATCCCCTTTAACAAATGCGTTGCGTACCTATTCTGCTAGCTTGCTGTTGCTTTCACTTATTCGCCCGTTTTCATAATAAATAAAAGCCATGTAAATATGTCAATATAATAGATATTATTGCAACCTTTCTAAGTCCATAATGCCAACAGCAGCACACTCTCCTAATAAATACGGTACAGGGACCCAAAAGTTCGGCGTCATAAAAAATCCATTTAAAGTTATTTTGTTTGGAGCCCCTCGTTATCATAATGCGGGTAGAAAAACTATTAAATGCTGTTGTTTGAT
This sequence comes from Luperina nickerlii, assembly GCA_963855955.1. NCBI lineage: Eukaryota > Metazoa > Arthropoda > Insecta > Lepidoptera > Noctuidae > Luperina > Luperina nickerlii. Next base: position 19,396,913 of record OY979677.1, on the reverse strand, counting down.
AACACTACCAAGATATATTTATAAAATGGTTATAGAATGCAAAAGGTTTTTTTTTGACGTTCAAATGTGTCTTTTATGTGCCTATTTGAAATAAATGCTTTGACTTTGACTTTGAAAACGGTTTTGGAAATGAAGAATTCTGAAGGCCAATTCTCTTTATTTAAAACGTTCCAAATCTAATTGTAGTCTCATCTGGGCGGCAAACAAATGTTAAAACTTAAGGCTACGCCGACCGCCTAGTGGCGCCTTCATCGTTTATTTGATTATTTCTTTTATTATAGAATGAAAATGCAGAAAATAAGCACGTTAAGTTGTGCTCCATAAAATTATAAACGGTAGTTTTACATTGATTAGTTTTATTATAATCACTAAAAGGGAAAATAGTTGGCACTATTAATCGTTTTAGTGGTTATAATAAAACTGATCAATGTAAAACTATCGTTTATAATCAACTACTATTACTACTAAATAACGTATAATCTTGTAGAGCACAATTTAACGTGCTTATTTTATGTATTTTCCATTCTAAAATAAAAGAAATAACCAAACAAACGATGAGGGCGCCACTGCGCGGTCGTCGTTTGGTCGGCGCCCTCTTAACAAAAACGTAGGGATAATAGAGGTACTTCTGACAGATTGGTAGAGATCACACTGTGTTGTTGTTGTTGTTGTTCTCAAAATAATTACGAGAATTTCCCCTCTGAGCTCGGTATAGGGCCTAATTATTTTAGGGTTAACTTTCAGCCTGACTAGAATTCTAGATCATCACCATTTTCAGGCCGCAACAGATGTGCCTGAATATCAATTAGCGTTTTAATATGGACTGTGGGCCATTCGACTTTAGCTAAACTAACACTGGCTAAATTACTGAACAATATTGCTTTTAGCAATAAGGCATCGTACCTACGTAACATACCGATTTTTGTAAAAAAAAAAATATATGTTTCTTCTGAGTATTAATCTATACTAATATTATAAAGCTGAAGCTACAGCAGCAGCTGCTGCTGCTGCTGCTGCAGCTGTATAGTACTTTTCTCAAATAATGCGCGGAAATTCAAACTAAGTAAATTATTTATAAATTCCAGAATTAATGGTGGCGATTCCCTGGTTCACAAACTAAACTAAATTTAAGTTCTACCGGTCGATTCTGTAAAAATCTCACCGTGAAAACTTAGGTGATGTGAGTTTGTTTTTGCTAGGAATTGACACTATTGACAGCTCACTCCACCTAAATTTTCACGGTGAGATTTTTACAGAATAGCACTGCAGTGAATCTTTTTCTTTCTATTTCATTATGAAAAGGACAGAAGATAAATTTTAGTTTAGTTCTGTCAAATTAATCAGCGCCTGACACTAGTCCATACAAGTTTAGATGTGATTAAAACCTTGTCTTCTAATATTACGTCAATTTACGTCAGGCGCTGATTAATTTCTGTTTACCTTTATTTAATTACCTAAGCAAATTGAGTAATTGTAGTTTTGGTTTTCAGCCTGATTTCTCATCTCAAGAACTCATTGTGTCCAAAGTTTCAAACATGAACACGAAGCTGTCACTATGTTAAATAATATTATACCCAGACATGACACATAATTTAATTCTAAGAACAGATAACTTGCTAACGAGGGATTTGTCCCTTATTAACGAGATACGTGTAAGCTTTGGTATGAAAGGACTACGGTATACGAAGTTGCAAACATTATTGTGGGTTTAAATTATATGTAGGTACAGATGCCAGCACATCAAGCTACTACAATCTGTCAAAACTCTTTAATTGATTTTCAACTTTATCGCTAAAATATAAGGTTCAAAGTTGATTGGGAAATTTTGACAGTTTCGGGTAGCTTGATGTGTTGGCGTCTGTACCAGCAGTGCGATTCTGTTACCATCTCACCGTGAAAACTTAAGTGAAGTGAGCGTGGAGTGAGCTGTCAGTGTCATCCACCAGATACCAGGGATTGACCAAGCATACATTTACAATCATAATCGAGATTTTAATAATATTTTTTGTGCTAATCCTCTTGACATTTTTATATAATTTCAAAGCTAGTATTTTAGTGGTCAAAACATTAATATTCTGTTTTTGGGTTTTACAATAAAATAGCAAAACAGAAACTCAGTTTCTTTCCCTAGACTAGTAAGTCCTTATATAGCCTGAGGCGCGAGCGCATCACGCATGAACAGTAAATAAAATAAATCACTCACGTTTAAGACAGCTAGACTGATGAAAATACGCATCGACATTGTTTGTTATTATGAGCGATTGTAGATCAAGTCTAGTAAAGACTGCGACGATGTTTAGTGTTGTTATTAACCCAAATCTATTCAATTAGAAGAGATAACGATTCACGCAGTTTGTGTGGCGTGATCCCTTCACTCGATTCACCACATTAAATGTCGTGAATCGGGTGAACTGATCACGCAATCTGCATTATATAAAATAATCAATAGAATTAGCATTTAATATATTAGTAAAATCTCGATTATGATTGTAAATGTTTGCTTGGTCAATCCCTAGCATCAGTGGGATGACACTGACAGCTCACTCCACGCAAGTTTTCACGGTGAGATTTTTACAGAATCGACATGCAGGAAGAAAGCTGTTACGGAATTTACCGCTAAGTCGCTTACTAATATAGTTGGAACATAGTTTATTTAATGAAGACAAGATCAACTCGTGAAGGATCATTACTTGATGTTGTGATTATATAATACCCCCTTACTAATTACGTATTATATCAGATGAATAGTTACACAACGATTTCTCTCTTTCAGTCGTCAGTAATTTGACTTTCGAAAGAAGAAGACAAAGCATTGTATAACTAACTATACAGACGCTATACAACGTTTATTAGTAAGGAGTTTAGTATTTATGTATGTAATTGCCACGTTGGTCTCGTAGTAAACGTATTTCCTTTCTATTTTTCTTTTTAATATTATAAATTCGAAAGTGAGTCTTGTCTGTCTGTCTGTTAACTCTTCACGCTTAAATCGATTTAGATGAAATTTGGTATAGAGATAGTTTTAGTCCTGGGAAAGGACATAGGGTAGTTTTTATCCCGATATTCCCACGGGATCGACACTTATGTGTTTTTTTTCTTCATTGTTTTATTATCTATAAAACAATGATTTTTTTTTCTTCATTGTTTTATTATCTATAAAACAATGATTTTTTTTTCTTCATTGTTTTATTAAGTATCTATAAAACAATGATTTTTTTTCTTCATTGTTTTATTATCTATAAAACAATGAAGAAAAAAATATTGGTTCTCTCTTTTTTTTGTTAGCCTTCGTTGCGCCACTCCAACCACCACCGCCGCCTCCGCTTCCGCCAACCCCAACCACCCCCATTAACTCCTTTCATCTTTCGTGAGTCGTGACCTCTCGCGTCCTCCTTCCAGTTTTGGCGGAATCTATGCAATTCATCTCGTCATCCCCTTTGTTACCTTTTTTTTTGTTTCCGGATTGTAAAATCCTCATGGATGTCCGCCGCCCTAGGGCGGGCAGCGGGGTCTGTCAGACTCTTACTGCCTAAAAACCACCGCGGTGTTCCATCTCAAACCTACGCCGGGGGTCGCGGGAACGTACGATCCTTCCGCAACCCCCGACTGGTGCCGGCCCGCCACTACGGGCCTCGTCTGGTTCCTTTGTTACCTGCCGGAACCATCTCAGAACAAACTGCAACAATGACATAGGTACTGCTATTCTCATAAATTTAAATGAAAAAAAAACAAGGTTCTGAAAACCCTCCGTGAATTCCCGACCTCTTACAAAAGTAATTTGCCAAAAATTCTTCGTCACAAACCCTAATGTGCTCCGAACAAATTACAGAATGCCTGAGTGACATACATCAAGACATTACTCATGAAATTCAGCGATCATCACATGTACTCGAGGCTTTTAAGCAAATTATGTGAGCGTCGACAGCTAACGTTTTAGTTCAGTGGCCCAGAAAATATCTTTTGTCAACTCTGTTCACATCGCTGTCAATATGGTGCTCTATACTTTTTGTACCGGTTTTTGTGATGGAAATGCGTTATAGGCTTAAACTTGTAGACGTACATATGTTTGATAGGATAGGATAGGTCCTTTGGCTAAAGGGCCTATCTATCCAGGCCCTTTTTTATGTCCCGTATCTCAAAAGGAAAAAATGGAACCCTTATAGGATCACTTTGTTGTCTGTCCGTCCGTCCGTCTGTCTGTCAAGACCCTTTATCTCGGGAACACGTGGAGGTATCGAGTTGAAATTAACACCATGAACTTAGGTCTACAGTTGACCGGTTTTTTTTTGTAATGTGTGTTTTGTTTGTGCAGAGTGAACAAGTTTTCTTTCTGTTTGCTTTTCTTTCTTTGTTTTAGATACCTACCGGCAAAAGATCGTCATCATGTTAGGAGCCTAAAGATTCTACCACTGTTGGACGTTGCTTGGGATGCCTATGCTCACAAGCAACGTCAAAATGGCCAGCACAGTCTTCATTCAGCAGATTTTCACGACCTTTACTCAGTCCTGGGTCCACCTTATTCACCAAGTCGTGAGGGCCTACCTATGGAGCTTACCTATTCTATAACTTTACGGCTTCCATCGGACATTCGTTTAAGAAATAATCGATAGCGATTTCTCCTCCTCCTCTCCTATCATCGGTTTATATTTGCAAGGATTGTGACTCCTCATGTGATAAAGTTCGTTTCACGACAGAATTCCCTTCGCCGTAAAGTTGGCACCATTGCTTTTCATTGCAGAATGAGGGTTTTCGTGAAAATTTACGACACCAGTTGGCACCACTGTGACTAGAGGTCTTCCAATATAAAATATATGATGACGTTCATCATTCGATTCATTCATTCGTTCATCATTCAGTCATGATCTTTGACAGATGCCTGGACCTGACGTGTCAGTGCTGCCACCTAGCGACCGTCATTTCAGAAAACCCTCATTGTTTTACCTTCAATGAAAAGCAATGGTGCCATCATTACGGCGAAGGGAATTCTTTCGTGTTACGAAATTACTATACTCATTTGACATCAAGCAATGGACAAAATTGTCAACATTTTTTAAGCTTGAGTACGAGGCTTTTGACTACGTTGTGTGTGTATATTTTGTCTTTTTTTAATTTTCATTTGCAATTTGCGTTTTTGTTTGTACAGAATAAACAATTTTTCTTTCTTTTCATTAGTTAACTCTTAACTGCTACACTGACACTTCCAGTTTTGCTTTGATAACAGCAGCATCCCTCTGGGATATATGACTTATAAATCTCCACGTCATTTTTCAAAAACAAATTAATGGAAGTAAAAACTCCATTGTTAGGGATTGGGTAATCAATACCCAATCACTCGGTAATTAGTGGCATTACATTAACTGCGGATCGCGATGTGTGTACACTCGACTTCCGACCAATTGTTTGTTGATCAACCGATTTGCTGATGAGACGGGTTGATTTATTTACAGTTAATCGGATAATGATTTTGGTCCATTATAATGATGACAGATTCAGGATATTTTTTATTAAAATGCAGATATATGCTAAAGTCGGGAAAATTAATAGTTAGGCATCCAATAAATTGTCCGTATATTTCATATATTTAGTATACTTCAAAGGGTATCCTGAACAGCAGCAGTGAACGCCATCACCCTTAGCCTCTTTAGCAGCTTTGGCACAGCACACTGCAATTTCGGCCGGTCAACAAAAAGAGCTCTTAATTTCTCTCCTGTTCGACGCCAACAGTCAGGCTCAATACGGCTCTGATTCACTGGCGCCACGATGTCTGACTCACTGGAACGTAACACAGCGCCAGTGGAACCTAAACTGGCCCTGGCATCATCACAAAACGGTATCGACTCAGCCCACTATTATACCTCCGAAGACAGTGATAAGGGCGCATCTACAACATCAGTGTGATGCGAAATACGTATCACACTAACGTCATGCAAAACCCTACATTAGCGAAGTTTACCGCGCAATTAGCATAAACAGAACGTCCCGACATCAATCGTTGGCCAAAACAATATTTGCGTAAATAGACTTTGTCTCTGTCACCTCTGACCTAGACTAGAGTCAAGAGCAAACCCATTTCAAATAAAAAAAAAACACTGGCACTCCGGTAGTGCCGACAGAAGTGAACTTGAACAATTACGAGTGTATTTTGTGAATCGTCTTATAAACAAAACACGCGTGTTAAGGTGTGTTCCTTATTTTATAGGGTTTTTTGCAAATCAGGTATGATGACCAAAGTGACTGGTTTATTCTTCTCGTGAAAGGAATTTATTCAGATTTGCTCGTCGTCAGTTATATATCCGTGGTTCAGCGCCATCTCGTCGTTGTTGGATGAACTACGTAGTTAGTACGCGAGGCCTACGTAGTTAGTACGCGAGGCCCTCGTAGTTCTTCCCGATGTGCATAGATGGCGCTGTCCTCAACAACGCGCGTCTTAAGTTTTACGTCTGACGTTAGTACGCGAGGCCCTCGTAGTTCTTCCCGATGTGCATAGATGGCGCTGTCCTCAACAACGCGCGTCTTACGTTTTACGTCTGACGTTTTACGTCTTACGAATTTTCGATCAGGGTCACGTGACCTGACGCGAATTTAGAAGTTTTTACCCATTCCAAAAAAAGTACACAGCGCCGCTAAAGAAGTTTTCATTTCAAAAAATTGCCCGCCTAAATTTTGATATTATGAGTATATAAATAATTCATTTATTTCAGGTAAAGAAACATTACATTTTATACATTAAATACTTTGTGTGTGTATTGTTTTTGATATTATATCTTGTTCTTAGCGTTTCGATGACAAACTAACTACTATAACAATTTGCTTGAATCGTGCAACGTTGCCATATTAGTACAATCAGCACCAATACCTATTTCATTATTTTCACCCTCTAAAATGCTTAAAAACAACCGACCAATAAACAAATCCAGTAAATCGCACAAACATTCTCTTCACAATCTTCCTAATAATCTTTTAGATCATAAAATTCTTCTTTAAGAATTTCTAGGCAGGAATCTCATTGTGCTGGCAATTTCAAGTTAATCTGAGGGTATGTCGGGGCCATTCAAAGCGCTGTTGATAAGAAAACTGTGGAAAGTATCCGGACTGCGCATTGTAGAGATTAAGTAGAAGTAGAATACTTATTGAAATATTCAGGTCTCTTTGTGGAAGAATATATTGTATTTTTACGTTTTTTTTTTTAAATTCAGGTTTGCAGTAAGTATTACAAATAATTGTATTTATACTTTATGTATTATTAGCATATATTATATGTATATAGGTATTATTATATTATATATATTATTATATTATATCGGTTTAATCGGATTACCGAGCTGACGAGTGTGTTTACTCGTATCCACGGGCAGCAGAAAGCGGGGTTTAATGAATGAGGCAAAGCATTAATTTTGACAAACTATTATTTTCGTTATTAATTATCGACACTTTCATAAAAATTAACAAAACTTTATAAAAATCAAGACAAAGAGGTATGTGAAATTGCGAGCGTACGACCAGCGCCACGGACCGAGTCAAAGTGCCTCCCTACAACGCGCGCCGGCTGCTTTATAAAGGCACCGGTCGCCCCACTACCCCCACTTTGCTACAACAAGCGATACCACTACCGGCGCTGACGTCACTCGCAAGCCCACACGGACTAAGTAGTCCCCTCTTCTGTTGAGCGACAATAAAATCTAAATCAGTGTTTACGATACAAATAATTTGATCAACCAAATTCACTACACAAATTAAATAAAAGAACGCAGAATAATAATATTCGCGCGTTCATATTATGACCGCGCCGTCACGGCCATCCTGCGCCTTCACACGACCTCGTGTGTCTCGACATCAGAACTTTCTGCAAAGAATAAAATTGTGGTAAGTAGTACACTCAAGCTCGGCCATTCTGACCCCTTTTATAAAAAAATCACACAGAACAGTTGTCACTCAGACAAACATTTAGTCACACAGACGGGTCGTCACACAGACGGATTGTCACACAGACTGATTGTCACACAGACCGATCGTCACACAGACTGATCGCCACACAGACCGATCGTCACACAGACTGATCGCCACACAGACCGATCGTCACACAGACTGATCGCCACACAGACCCCTTGTCACACAGACAAGATCTACTGCTCTCCCCTAAAGCGCTCGATCGAACCAGCACTCCATCCGAAGGGTCGCGTCGAGGGCTATCCCGACACCCATACGAACTATCCCGACGCTTACGTGAACTTTGAGAGTACTCCGATCTATCACGACGACGCCTAGGAGATCTACTACGCGATTGACGATAATGGTCACGACGCCTTTTGCAAACATTACGACCGCTATGTGAATCATTTTCCCGAGAATTACGCCTAGGTATATTCTCACGCGGCGTGCATCCACGACTCGACATGGTTATGACTATAGGCAACATAAATGACCACTACGTGAACAACAAACTAACCGCGAAATAAAGAATTAACACGTGGCGAATCACGTTTAAATGCACAGAAACTAATTACGGACAAAATCAACAACACGTGGTGAAAAAAATAAAAACAGTCTCAAAAACACTATTTTCGGTTAAAAAGATGGCGAACGATCTAAGTCGCGTGTAGTTGAAACGAATCCCACTTCTGAAATCGGATTACCGAGCTGACGAGTGTGTTTACTCGTATCCACGGGCAGCAGAAAGCGGGGTTTAATGAATGAGGCAAAGCATTAATTTTGACAAACTATTATTTTCGTTATTAATTATCGACACTTTCATAAAAATTAACAAAACTTTATAAAAATCAAGACAAAGAGGTATGTGAAATTGCGAGCGTACGACCAGCGCCACGGACCGAGTCAAAGTGCCTCCCTACAACGCGCGCCGGCTGCTTTATAAAGGCACCGGTCGCCCCACTACCCCCACTTTGCTACAACAAGCGATACCACTACCGGCGCTGACGTCACTCGCAAGCCCACACGGACTAAGTAGTCCCCTCTTCTGTTGAGCGACAATAAAATCTAAATCAGTGTTTACGATACAAATAATTTGATCAACCAAATTCACTACACAAATTAAATAAAAGAACGCAGAATAATAATATTCGCGCGTTCATATTATGACCGCGCCGTCATATTATTTATAGAATAATCAGCCTATAATGTTCTCACTGCTGGAACACGGCCTATGTTTCTCTGTGGGAGAGAGTGGGCCATAATCCACCATGCGGGCCCTATATATGAGAGTTGGTGGATGTCACATGTTTTCAAATTTTTTGGTTCTAGGACATGGCGGCTTCCTCACAATGCTCTCCTTCACCGTTATGAGAGCAGTAGTGATGAAATTAAATACACTACTCGTAAGTTGAGGCCGATACTACTGAGCCACCACGAAAACTGCTTCCTGTATGTATATTTACGTGTTTTTTTTTTTTTGATGAGGTTTGCATACGAAAACTACCTTTTGTAATGGGCGACTAGAATCAATTCTATTTTGTTGTAATTTTTGACATTCAAAAGTGCCTTTTAAATTTATGTGTCTATTTGAAATAAATGCTTTGACTTTGAATTTGCAGTAAGCATTTGTAGTAATTTGTTCTGATGAACAAATTACTACAAATGCAGAAATGATGATTCATTTCATCCAAAAGACATTCACTTTTGCCTGTTTTACGATGATCTGCCTGCCTCGGTAACGACGGTCATCTTCAGGCACCCACTGCGTGACGACCCCATCTGGCCCATCTGTCCTGATGCATCCAGTGGCCCACCCAGTCCCATTCACGCTCGCGGTCTTATCGCAAAATATTATTAAGAATTAAATAAAGAAAACGTTCTTACTTATACATAATCCCACTAAGAACAGAAGATGGTGTTTTAATCCACAACGGAATGAGATCGCAGTAATAGTGCGCAGAAAGCTGATCGTAAAACGCAATGAGCTTTGACACCGCCATTATAACGTTGTATTTCGTTTCTGCATGTGTAACATCACACTAACATTAAGAGGTATTATTGAATATACTTATAATTATTTGTATATGTACTTAATTAGGTACCCGGAACTTAATATGGCACCACATTTTGGAAAAAGTTCTGCAAATTAATGGACATGTGCATTCTCCCTATCCTTACATACGGCGCTCAAATCTTGTCTTTGACAGGTCGGCAGACGACCAAGCTCGAGGTTTACCAGCAAACGATGGAGCGTAGTACCCTAGGAGTTCGACTTACCGACCGAATACGAAACACGATACTGCACTCTAAGACACAAATCGCAGACGTTACCCAAAAAACCAGCCAAGCTTAAATGGGACTGGGGTGGAAACATTTGCCGCATGTCGGATACATTGTAGGCTAAAACCACCACAGCATTGGTTACTGAAAATCGCGGTATTGCGAAAGACCCAGGCGTATATGGTGGAACGAACTTGACTTTTTTATGAGGGATTAGTCTATAAGGTATGTTGGGGTAAGATCGTTGCTGGGGTAAGACCGTAGGAATCCAATTCTTTGCCTGCAAAATTAAATTTTGCCCAGATCTTCGTCGTAGCAGAATAAAAACAATGATGGAATACACCAATGTTTATTCATCATCATCTGCCTAGCCTTTTCCCAACTATGTTGGGGTCGGCTTCCAGTCTAAATGGGTCAAGCTGAATACCAGTATTTTACATGGAGCGACTGCCTCTCTGACCTCCGCAACCCAGTTACTGGGTAATACGATACCTGTTGCTAAGACTGGTTGTCAGATTTTCGGGCATCTGACTACCCGTAACGACTGTCAAAGATCCAAGAATGACAGCTGTGACCAACGGCTTAACGTACTTTCCGAGGCACGGAGGGGTCACGGTATGTAAAGATGGTCACCCATTCACAGACCAACCGTGGCATGCGTAGCTTAACCTGATCGATCGACCTGTGCGGCTGTTATAATTTAGCCACGGGCCCCTCAACACCAATGTTTATTACTGCATTAAAAACATTGCCACACTAATTGGGAATTTGATTCATACGGTTTTATACCAGTGCCGATCTTACCCCATCATACTTTATTGGCTCTGGATCGAGTTGAGTGGAAAAAGGAAAGGAAGCTTTTGCCCTGCAGTGAGACAGACAATATAGGCTGATTATTATAATATTATCTGCAAAGAGTTGTCTCGTCGTCTCAGTCACTCATACCTGTATGACTATGGCGGTTACCCACTGAAGATGCGTCCCGCCGCGGTGCGCGGAGCGACAGATAACGCGCGCGGCGACGGAGGCGCATATCTGCCTTACTTAGCGATGTAATCTGCTCCCCCGCGCGGTTATGCAGATTACGACGGTCTCGTTGTCTACGACGAGATCCATCCTGCAAACGTCTTTACAGTATCAAATCACGCCCGAAACTGCGGAGCCGGGGTGTCATATCCCGCGGCGCGCCCCGCGCTCCCGCGCAGATTGGCAGAAACTGCGCGCGAGGTGCCTTCCCGCGCATTTCCACGTCGGCAGTGTGTTGTGCTAGGCGTGATTTCTATATAAATTGAGATACTTGCATACAATGGTAAAATCTGCCATCCCGCGCTACGCGACAGAGCGCGGTGCAAAGGGTGGAGCGCCTATCTCTTTCTAAAACTGGATGTGCCATATTTACGGTCGAGTAGGTACATACTGTTATCATCGCTGATGATTTCAGCCGAAAGACGTGCACAGCTGTTTTATAAAAAAGTGCTATACCTCACCCCCCGCCTCCCGCCCCTCACGGTCAAAATGTACTAAACGGCTATATACTATATTTTTTAAGATTCTACGATAATTTAATCGCTGGGGTGTTCAGAATTATGTAGAGACGCCAGCACATCAAGTTACTACAATCTGTCAAATTTCTTTAATAGATTTTAAACTTTATCGCAACAGCATAAGGTTCAAGGTTGATTGGGAAAATTTGACAGTTTCGGGTAGCTTGATGTGCTGGCGTCTGTACTAAATCCATGGTAACAGGTTGTGCCACCCTCTTTGAAACGAGAAGATAATAATATTCCGTATCTTCCCGAACGCTGTGCAGCCGAGTCGGATTCGACGATTGACTACATACTGTGAACAATTTTAATTTATGGAAACCAATTAAACTGTTTTTCGAAACAAGTCTGGTACTATAAGTTACAAAGAAAAGCCTAGTATTGTCAGTACTTCTAACTCCAGTTAACTCTGTTCAATGGCTAAAATAAAATCAATAAAAACTTTTAGCCACAAAACAGTCTTTAATGTACTGAAACAATGTAGTCCAGAAATAAAACTACTAAATACAATGTTGAACTAAAAGAACAGAAACCGTAATAGCTGAATAACAGAGTACCTATTTTCTTTAGAGATTTTAGTAAGAATTCTAAAGTAGTGCAATGTTTTAATCCTCACTACTGTAGACGAATAAAATTGTTTGTCAGGTTGACTGTATATTTGTTTTAAGCAGTCAACCTGACAAACAATTTTAATTAAGTTTACTGCTTCTTCTTCGTGTCTCTGGCACGGCTGTATTTCAGATCTCGTTGGTCCAAAACTTCGGAGCTATATGGCAAATTATGCTTTACCTCCTATCCTGCCCTATGTGCAGACGCCAGCACATCAAGCTACTACAATCTGTCAAGTTTCTTTAAAAGATTTTCAACTTTATCGCTAAAGCATAAGGTTCAAAGTTGATTGGGAAAATTTGACAGTTTCGGGTAGCTTGATGTGCTGGCGTCTTCTGTACTCCAACCTGGTACAGACGCCAGCACATCAAGCTAACCGAACGCGATAAATCGCGAGAGACACAAAGGCACCGCTCGTTGCGCGACTTGCGGTGCCTTTGTGTTGCGCGCGATTTTATCGCGTGTCGCGCCTGATTGAAGGATCCCTTACATCTCCCTAATAATAACTATGTATATTGCCGTTAAAGTCCAGCCGGTCGATTCTGTAAAAATATCACCGTGAAAACTTAGGTGAATTGAGTTTGTTTTTGCTAGGAATTGACACTATTGACAGTTCACTCCACGCTCACTTCACCTAAGTTTTCACGGTGAGATTTTTACAGAATAGCACCGCTGGGCCCTGATTCACTTATACCACATAAAGATTCCTTACGTCGAACCCACGTCCATTCCTTAGCCAACCACGACATCTGCTAATAACGTATTCTCTATGACACAATGAACGAGACCGCGCGAAAAAACGCGAAGTTTTGCCACGCGGCTGTGCCGCATCATGTCAATCCATAAGTGTAGTACAGTGCGTGCCACGTAAGAAGAGACTTGACACACCACGTGGTCTGACATGCGCAGAACACGATTTTAGGTATCTTTAGCGGTATGAGGTCTGAGTGCGGGACGGGACCGGACGTCATAGGGGCGGCGGAAAGAGCGGGGGAGGCGGGGTCAAGTCTCTTCTTACGTGGCACGCACTGTACCCTCGCATCTATATTCACGCCAGTTTGAAGTTATGAACACACCCTTCGGTTTAATTGCGTAACACACTAACAGGACACCTGGCTTTCATTATGACGGTTCAACAATAACACTACCTTGTTGAACATATAATAATTTTTCCATAAATATAAAGCAATGGATTAGGAATATTAAAAAAGTTTCAGCTTGTGATTGAACAATCTGAATCATTTTTAATATTTCTTATTTCGAGACATCGCCAAGCGGTTGGTCGACTCTTCAAGTGACCAGAGGGCTGGGCTATTTTTGGGCCAAAGAATCAGCATTACCATACAACGTGGCAATGCTGCCAGTCTTTTGGGCACGTTTCCTGTTGACAGCGATGCGGATGAATTTTTTGATGCCCTTTGATTATTTTCCCTCCTTTTTATTTTCTTGTACATATTATTACTATTATTAATATTGTATGTTTAGATTGAGATTGAACAATCTGAATCATTTTTAATATTGCTAATCCATTTAAAATATTAAAAATGATTCAGATTGTTTAATCACAATGTGAATCATTTTTTAAAATTCTAATCCATTGCTTCATATGTTTGGAAAAATTGTCTGCTCAATAATTAACTTACTTAATTGCGTAACACACTATCAAGTGCGTTAAGGCTCCTGCAAACAGGCGCGACGCGCGACACGGACCGCGCGCGACACAAAGGCACTGCTCGTTGCGCGACTTGCTATGCCTTTGGGTCGCGCGTGATTTTATCGCGTGTCGCGCCTGTTTGAAGGAGTCTTTACGCAATTAGGATGTTGAACGAATTTGTTCCCGTGTCCCGCTGGTCGCTTCAGTTCGAGAGCTTAAACCTAAGAACAAATAGTGAAGCATTTAATACTTATATCGTATTTGCACTAATGATAAGCAACGCTGAAGTTTTCCATTCAAACTGCAGGCTTTAAGAGTCTATATTATGCTGTTTTGGTAATATTGGGCGATCTAGATATCGGTATCTGTAAGACTTGAGAGTTTGCTATTTGGACACATTAAACTTGGACTTATAATCTTTAAATTTGTAGAAGCGAAAACACGATTGGATAAAAAAATCTCGATAAAAAAAAATAACGAAAAAACCTCGTTTTGCACTTATTTTGAGTTAGATCTCTGAAACCCTATGGAATTTAATGATGATTTTTAAACTAATAGATAGGTAATAATATTATCTCAAATCGTGCAGAATTATTTTTTTATTTTTCTACTCGTTCTCCTCGTAATTAGCAATTCAGAGATATGGCGCTTGCGTCATTTTATTCTAAGCGAGCATACTCTCTTTCTGTCTCTTGTTTTGCACGCGGTAGTAATAGCGCTATCCTTTTCAATTTATTCAATCAGTCTGCTACGGCATCTCTTGGAGGACGAACCTATGTTTGGCGACATTACAGAGAGAGGACTATTTTCGACATTTTTATTTTGTTTAGTGGTAGGTATTACCTACTGTAAAAAGGAGTTAAACCTGTTTGGTGTAAACATAATAAATTATTATCATTATTTAGTGTAAATAAAGATGGGCAAAAAGAAAACTCACGGAAAATACGACACATGGTTGGCGCCACGGAACAGAAAAAACAGTTTTTTCTGTTCCGTGGTTGCCGCAGTGGCTGAGCGATCGACTGCTGCGCTGCGTGTCGCGGTCGCGGGTTTGATTCCCGACCGGACAAATATTTGTATTGCCTACAGGTAGTTGTTCCGGGTCTGGATGTTTGAGTATGTGAATTTAAATGTTTGTAAACGCACCCACGATACTGGAGTAATTCCTAGTGTGGGGAAACGTTTTTTAAAAAAACAAAACAAAACGTTTGAGGGAACAACTCCGTATTCTGAACGAAAGAAAGAAAAAAGTAAGTACAGACGCCAGCATGTCAAGCTACTACAATCTGTCAAATATCTTTAATAGATTTTCAACTTTATCACTGAAGCTTAAGGTTCAAAGTTGAATGGGAAAATTTGACAGTTTCGGGTAGCTTGGTGTGCTGGCGTCTGTACCTAACTACCGATTTATATAACGGTATCAATTCTTTTATTTCCTTAGCTACTTAGGTATTTCGAATATCTATTGCCTAGGGAAAAAAAAGTAAGTAAATTTTTAATTCCCGTTAATATTTTTTTTACCTGGCTCGTTGGTCTAGCGGTCGCAAGCGCTACTGCTGAGCTGTGAGGTCCTGGGTTCGATTCCCGCACCTCTGCCCACCTCATCGGGCAATACAGGCGTGATGCTTTGTATTAATGTATGTAAATTTTAAATCGCATAATGTAACATAATTGAATCTTTCCCGTACAATGAGAGGTCAGCTTATATACTGGAAATGTATAGCTTAATACGTAGCCGTGTGTACCTACCTATCTACCTATATAATGCGGGTAAAAATACAATAAGTATCAAAATAATATCATCCTAGTTCAATCACTGATATTTTTACTAATTAATATTACTTATTCAAACTGATGAATTTTATTTAAAGAAAAAACAACTTTTTTAGGGTTCCGTAGTCAAAAAGGAACCCTTATAGTTTCGCCATGTCCGTCCGCAGTTTAGCTCAGAGGCTCTTAGTACTATTAGAAAACTATAATTTGGCATGGATATAATTATGTACAGACGCCAGCACATCAAGTTACTACAATCTGTCAAATTTCTTTAATAGATTTTCAACTTTATCACTAAAGCATAAGGTTCAAAGTTGATTGCGAAAATTTGACAGTTTCGGGTAGGTTGATGTGCTGGCGTTCGTACATTATTAATCACGCCGACAAAGTGGTAAAATAAAATCTTGAAAAAAATTTTTTTACGCTATCGGTTTTTTTAGGTACACGTAAAGTGGGGAAGTTTTTGAAGTGAAAACTTCTTTAGCATCGTTGTGATTTGAAATTTTATGTGTTTTTGTGGATCGATGGATGGATGGATCGATGGATCGATGGATCGCCGGATCGCGATGGATCGATGGATTGATGGATGGATGGATGGATGGATCGATGGATCGAAGGATCGAAGCATCGATGTATCGACGGATCGAAGCATCGATGTATCGACTGATCGACGGATCGATGGACCGATGGATCGATGGATCGATGGATGGATGGATCGATGGATGGATCGATCGATGGATCGATGGATCGACGGACTGATGGATCGATGGATCGAAGGATCGACGGATCGATGGATCGACGGATCGATGGATCGACGGATCGATGGATTGACGGATCGATGGATCGATGGATCGACGGATCGATGGATCGATGGATCGACGGATCGACGGTTCGACGGATCGATGGATCGATGGATCGACAGGTCGATGGATCGATGGATCCATGGATCGACGGATGGATGGATGTATGGATGGATCGACAGATCGATGGATCGATAGATGGATGGATGGATCGATGGATCGACGGATCGACGGATCGATGGATCGACGGATCGGTGGATTGACGGATCGATGGATCGACAAATCGATGGATCGACGGATCGATGGATCGATGGATCGACGGATCGACGGTTCGACGGATCGATGGATCGATGGATCGACAGGTCGATGGATCGATGGATCCATGGATCGATGGATGGTTGGATGTATGGATGGATCGACGGATCGATGGATCGATGGATGGATGGATGGATCGATGGATCGACGGATCGACGGATCGACGGATCGATGGATCGATGGATCGACAGATCGGTGGATTGACGGATCGATGGATCGACGGATCGATGGATCGACGGATCGACGGATCGATGGATCGACAGGTCGATGGATCGATGGATCCATGGATCGATGGATGGATGTATGGATGGATCGACGGATCGATGGATCGATGGATGGATGGATGGATCGATGGATCGACGGATCGATGGATCGCTGGATCGACGGATCGGTGGATCGAAGGATCGACGGATCGACGGTTCGACGGATCGATGGATCGATGGATCGATGGATGGATGGATGGATCGATGGATGTAGTATGTTATAGTCGTTTGTAATTTCAGCTACGGAACCCACTATGCATGGCCCGACTTGCTTGGCCAGTATTTTTATTTATAAGGAAACATTTGTTCTAGGTACATAGTTATTATGGTTATGTTATGAGTTTATTTTTGTAGGAACATTACTTTTTGTTATTACGGTAATACGATATTTGTATTAGGTACATACATAGGTACCTTCGAATGTTGCGCGTCGCGTAATTTGTTGAAACCTTGTGAAACCACTTTGACTTTAATTTTTTTATGGGATTTTTATTGTTATTGTAATGGTATTATATAATTTTGAATATTAAATTGTTTAATAAATAAATATTGATGAATATTTACATATAATATTTTATTTCATACTAACCTTTTAGGTAAGTACATAATATATAGATTGAGTAGGTACCTACGCGAGGACTGATTAACGGATCAGACTAGATAGTCTCGAGTCCACGAAAAAAAAAAACACGAGCTTCTAAATTTCGAAACTCGCGTCTCGGGATGGAAGCCCTAGTACCTATTTACCTACTATATTGGTGGTATGTCAGTTTGTAGGTCTATGAACGGAGCTTCCAAATAATTATGTATTTACCTATACCGACAATGAGCTCGTTTGATTATAATCAGCTATGTTATGCTTTACCTACACATCGCGATCGATCCGTCGTACCAAATACTTCCGTGAATTTGAACTTTATTTGAATGACATAATTTTTTACGAATACATTTTTATTGCCATACGAATCAAGTTCAAATTCACGAAACGGCATATTCACGGCCCGTCTTCGGCACAGAACGCTGTTGATCACCTGGGCGGCCGGCGGGGCACCGCGCAGTTTAAACTCGAACTCGACTCACGCACTCGAACGCGTTGCCGCGCGCCGCCTGCGCCGGTGGTGGCGCGCCGCGCGCTATGCCATCGCGTATTATTGTAGAGGGGGCGCGGGCGAGAGGTACGAAATCGCTCGCGTTGGGCTGCCAAGGCGCGCTCTTAAGCCGTTACCTCTAATTGCATAGAGATTCCACGTACTACTGCACTGTATAATGGGTTTTAGGAAACATTGGGTAGCTGGTTGGTATTTAGATTCATTGAACAGCTTATAATAAATAGCCTGGGTCCAACTGGATAGAGAGATATTCGATGATTTTTTGTATGATATTTTATTATCATGATTCATGACGCTAAATAATAACAGCCACACAGGTCGATCAATCAGGTTAAGCTACGCTTGCGGCGGTTGGTCTGTGGATGGGTGACCATCTTAACATACCATGACCCCTCCGTGCCTCGGAAAGCACGTTAAGCCGTTGCTACCGGCTGTCATTCGTGGATCTTTGACAGTCGTTACGGGTAGTCAGAAGCCTGAAAGTCTGACAACCAGTCTTACCAAGGGGTATCTATTACCCAGTAACTGGGTTGTGGAGGTCTGATAGGCAGTCGCTCCATGTAAAATACTGGTATTCAGCTACTTCCGGTAAGACTGGAAGCCGACCCCAACATAGTTGGGAAAAGGCTAGGCAGATGATGATTCATGACGCCTGTTATATCCAAAGAGATAAGTTTGTACCCATATTTCACCAGTTTTGTTAAAGTCATATGTGATAGGGAGTGAGTCTATTGCCAGACAGAGACTCCGAGCTAAGATTAAGACATTTCGACAGACATCATCTGCCTAGCCTTTTCCAAACTACTATGTTGGGGTCAGTTTCCAGTCTAACCGGATGCAACTAAGTACAAGTATTTTACATGGAGTGACTGCCTATCTGACCTCCACAATCCAGTTACTGCGTAAGACTTGCTGTCTGTCAGACTTTTGGGCTTCTTACTACCCGTGACGACTGTCAAAGATCTACAAATGGCTGCCGGGACCGACGGCTTAAAGTGTTTGTAGTGGCATCTACACCGCCACATTCGAACTACTCATCACACTGACGTCACGCAAAATCCTGCATCGCGCAAGCAGAGTTTACCGCGCAACTAGCATATATACAACTTCCGGACATCAACCGTCGGGCAGTTGCCCACAAAACACGACATTCGTATGGTCGGAGGATCCTTCTATGGAAAATGAGTGATAGATAGATAGATAAAACGTTTATTCAGTGCAACAAAAGACACAATACAGGTATTAAAACATCAAAAAAGGTGAAAAAAAAATAACAAGGATTAAAAAAATAAATTGAACCAGAGTGAACTTTACACCGTTCCTCATACCTCTATATTCTTTCCAAGGCACGGAGGGGTGTCGATAAGTAATGGACGATCGCTTATCCGCGAAGCGATCGCGGCAAGCGTAGCTTTAAGGCTCGTACACACAGGCGCGACGCGACACGCGACACAAAGGCACCGCTCGTTGCGCGACTTGAAAAACGGCTGCAAAACGGCTATCGCTCAGCATTATGCTGCGACCCTATGCAAGACAGAGCCCCAGCGCTGGTTTTCAGCGACAGCCGGCGCCGACGTGATGACGTCGCACGGTGCAGCAAACAATCATAATTTATCAAAAAGTATTATGACAAATTATTTATAATTTTAAGCAACCAGTTATTAAAACGCTTTACTGGTATAGCGGTGCCTTTGTGTCGCGTGTCGCGTCGCGCCTGTCTGCACGAGCCTTTCCTGTTATCATTTAGCTACGAGCCCCTCACGTACTGTCTATGAAAAATAAAATGACTATAATTTCCACCCCACCCAGGTAACAAACTAAATAAGTCAACATCATCTTATCGATTGGCCGGCCTTAACGCAAGTCGTTTACATATAACTTATTATTTTTCACAACACAAACAATTTGACGTTAAAATGTTATGACAACGCAGTTCATTCAATTATCCCTAATGGCTCTCGTAGCTAACTTTATGGGGTTCATGGGTAAATAACCCTTAGTAGATATAAAGCCATAGGCTTTACAGAATAAACACGTTGAAGGAGCAATGGCCTGGGTAGTGACTATTTAAGGCTCCTACAAACAGGCGCGACACGACACGCGACACAAAGGCACCGCAAGTCGCGCAACGAGCGGTGCCTTCGTGTCGCGCGCGATTATATCGCGTGTCGCGCCTGTTTGTAGGAGCCTTTATGAGCTTAGACACTTACCTTCTTAGATTTATTTGCGCGATGCCCCCGATACGACATTGCGGCCCGCCTCAGTTGCGATGTCGTCCAAGCGGCACCGCAACCTACTTTTGGCCGCTACGTCGTTGGCTTGTCAGCAAAAGCCCTGACGAGCGGCCCCTCCTCTGGTTCCTCTTCGCTTCACCGTGGGAGTCCAAGCCACGGCTACTGAGCCCCCCCGCCTCGACAATGCGGGAACCCTCGCGTCCGGCCCTGGTTCAAGCCATGGTCCGGGGTGAGAGGGACTTGGGGGCAGTCACTCCCTTCTGCAAAGCAGTCATGCTAGCGAAGGAGGCGGCGGGACGGCTGAAGGAGAGAGTAATGGGTAGCTCACCGTCCGATCAGGACCAGGCCCGTGCCGGACGGCGCGTACGTGTTCCACGCGCGCCTCAAAGAGATGTCAGCAGCAACTGAAGGGGCCCGTCAAGGTCGAAGCCTGCCGGGTCAGCGGGTTTGTCCGAAAGGGTTACCGCTGACTCGGAACATAAAGGGCTAAGGAAGGAACACGGGTGGGTTTTAGTCAGTAAGAGTCTGACACTCCCTTCCGCTCCACCCAGAGCGGGTCAGGTCAGGGAGTCATTTGATGATTTCCCATACAAAAAAAAAGCCCTTAATTTTATGATGTTAGTTGCCATTAGTTTAAGTATCAATTTCAGTTTAACCTTCAAAAGCTTACTTGTATTATTCAATTATATTTAAATCTCGTTATTTAAATATAATTGAATAATACAAGTAAGCTTTTGAAGGAAGCCAGCCATGACAAAAAAGGTAAAACAGGTTAGCTTGTAATTAAATACAGCTTTGCAGTATTTTTTTAATGTTATTTTCTCTATTATTAACTAGCTTCTGCCTGCGACTTCTTCCGCGTGAATTTCCTTGTCGCATTGCATCGTCTGCCCGCGCTATATCTTCATTATCGTTTACGTCAGACTTTTTTGCGTTACTTCAGACTTTTTTTGTTTTTGCTCGGCATAAAAGTAGCCGTTTTCAAGAATTAGGCTATCAAAGGCAAAAATATTTTTTCAAATCTTACTGGTAGTTGCAGAGATTAGCGTAATTTCATCTCTATACCTCCACGCGTTCCCGAGATAAAGGGTCTTGACAGGCAGACAGACAGACGGACAACAAAGAGATCCTGTGTTTTTTCCTTTTGAGATACGGAACCCTAAAAAAAGAACATAAATTATAAATTAGTCATCCTAGACTCCTAGTTTTAAAATACATATATTTATTACATTCAAATTAATTAATTATCAAGTCAAAAGTAAATGTCAAATTAAAAACTATGAAACGTCAAATACAGTAAATGTCAGAATGAACTATCAATTAATGTCAACTACAATAAGGCAATAAGATAACCAAATAATAATGCCAAAACACAGAATTGATGATAATGTAATGTCTACAGAACTGGAATTATAACATGACAAATTATTCCCTCGCGACATGCCTGCCACAACAGTGCCCAATGTAGGGATAATCAAAACGCTAGGCAATCATAACCAGGATAGTGTTGGAGCTAGCCCGCACCCTGCGTACGAAGGACGCGCACGCAAAAGCATTCCAAAAACAAACGTAACAAACATTTACGATGTTTGTGTTTTGTGTAAATGACACCTCTAAATAAAAGATTATTATATTACTTATTACAAAGGTGGGTAGTTTTCTTTTTACTTTGTTCTGAGGTTTGCTTTTTACCTTGCAAAGACATACGTAATTCAACGTAGTTTTTATTTTTCAGGTCGTCTCGCATTGCTCTATCGTGGGTGGGTTAAAGTTACAAAATCTATACACTTAATTAAAACCGAATGTATAGACGTCACCAAAACAAATTCAAAATTCAAGTCAAATTTCTTTAGTAGATTTTCAACTTTATCGCTAAAGCATAAGGTTCAATGTTGATTGGGAAAATTTGACATTTCCGGGTAGCTTGATGTGCTGGCGTCTGTACGTTTGTTTGTCCCGTATCCGATCCTAAGGGCCTAAAGAGGTGAAGCGGCGAAGAGGTAAAGAGGTGAAGCGGCCGCTGTACTGTGAGATTACACGAGACCATCGAATCATTTCAATAGCGGCTCGGCCGCCGCCGGCCGCCGCGACATGACCGCTCGCTCCGCTTCACCTGTTTAGGACCTAAATCATTCATCTGTTTGCGATGAAATTTTTAAGTTGTCATGCGCAAACTCACGGTGGTACCGGGGATTGAAGTCGCTGGTAAACTGGCAACAACTATAAAACTGTATAAAACCACGATATTACAGAAAAAAGCGGCCAAGTGCAAGTCGACGCAGGTTTCCGTACACACGGCTGCACATCAAGCTATACATTATTATATCATTTATTATACATTATTATACATTTATTATACATTATATTACTATTAAGCTACACCTCACATTGTTTAGGTTTTTCGTACAACCAGAAGTTAGCTTATACTGATTATGTATATCTTAATGTGTAGCCGTGCGTACCACTACACAATATTTATTTGCTAACATGTAAAACAAGAACATGTTATATTACCAATAATATGTTATATTTATTCCTCAATTTTCATGATTGGTGGACCCAAAGGTTGACTGGTAGAAAATGCCTAAGTCATTAATCAGTACATTTATGTGCTTGAAGTATTAAATAAATAAATAAAACACTGGTTATTAGGTATGCATTAAAATTTCATGACATATCATGACTCTGAAACACATTTAAAGACACGTACCCTGTAAGGGCACTGCAAATTTTATGTATCAAATTACAAAATTTTATAACATTGATTCAAATTATTACAATTTACATTACATTATACTAAACATTAAAAATGAAACTTAATTACAAAAATTTATTGCATTTTATTTTTAAATTAATCATTATTATCAATTCGTTTATTCATTTTAGACATAACAGGTAATTTAGTGTAGTCATTTATTATTTCATATTTTTTAACACTATTGTATTACTTATTTATTGTTATACCGGCCATAGTAGTATAGTACCCGGCGATAAATATTGCACATCGACCTATTCGATCCTATCGATTTTATACAAAGAATAAAAATAATTATCAAAAGAAGCAAATCATAATTGTTTTAACAGCTCCTGATAGATACCGGACTGTTTGTATTTCGTGCGACAGAGATAACGCTCTACGAAGCCGAAATTAGCCGATTGTCTCTTTCCAAAGGTCGATGTGCAATATTTATCGCCGGGTACTGTACACACTTGGTGAAAATTTCAAGTGTCTACCTATTACAGTTCAATAGATACAGCCTTGTGACAAACGGACGGACGGACTGACAGGGGAGCCTTAGTATTATGGTTCCTTTAGGGTACATACATAAGCAGCCTATGATGTCCCCACTGCTGGGACACAGGCCTCCTCTCTGTGAGAGGGAGTGGACCGTAATCCACCACGCGGGCCCAGTGCGGGTTGGTAGATGTCACATGTCTTCGAATTTTTGGTTCTAGGAGATGCCGGTTTCCTCACGATGTTTTCTTTCACCGTTTCGAGAGCATTGGTGAAGAAATAATTTAAACAGAGTAAAGCGCTTGTCTGGGTTCGAATTTCTACAACTCGTACATCATGGCCGTTACCACAGGGCCACTGCTCTTTTTTGAGTGCGGAACCTTAAAAATGTATGTAAAAACACATCATCAACTGCCTAGCCACAGACAATAGAATAGAATATAAACACACACACACACAACACACACACACATACCACACACACACATATACACACACATATATATTTAAACTTAATAGGGATGTCATCAAATGCCTAGCCTTTTCCCAACTATGTTGGGGTCGGCTTCCAGTTTAACCGGCTGCAGCTGAATACCAGTATTTTAGATGGACCGACTGCCTATCTGACCCCCACAACCAAGTTACTGGGTAATACGATACCCCTTGGTAGGACTGGTTGTCAGATTTTCGAGCTTCTGACTACCCGTACCAGCAACGGCTTAACGTGCTTTCCGAGGCACGGAGGAGTCTCGGTATGTAAATATGGTCACCCATCCACAGACCAACCGCAGCAATTATTTCAGAAAATTTTATGTAAAACACATTTTTCTGAAAAAGAAAACTATGTTACGAAAGCAGATTTTAATTAAGTAGTAGCTAGATACTCCGTTTTACTCGAATTCCCAGTCTAGAATATTCAACGAACATAAAATGCAAGAAAAACATTTTCTAATAAGATTCTGCAGAAGGAAAAGCCGAAGGTACCCGGGATTTATCGGACAGCGGTCTTACGAGCTTTAAGCGATATCTGAATATTTTCGTCTGCTTTCTACGAAGCACCGCAAGTCGATTTTAATAATGATCCAGGTGGGAGGCTTATGATAGCATATAGAAATTGGGTAACTAGGAGATATATCAACTAATAATACCAGCCTATATTCGTCCCATAGCTGGGCAAAAGCCTTTTCTCATTGGTCAACTGCTCCTCTGCCTAGCCTAGCTAGTTATTGGGTAATTCTTACCAAGGTGTATCGCATTACCCAATAACGGGGTTGTGGAGGTCAGATAGGCAGTCGCTCCATGTAAAATACTGGTATTCAGCTGCATCCGGTTAGACTGGAAGCCTACCCCGAGCGTTATCTCTGTCGCACGAATTACAAACAGTCCGGTATCTATTAGGAACTGTTAAAACAATTATGATTTGCTTCTTTTGATAATTATTTTTATTCTTTGTATAAAATCGATAGGATCCAATAGGTCGATGTGCAATATTTATCGCCGGGTACTGTAACTAGATTCCGCCTATGACTTGACCCGCGTGAAATTTCTTGTTTCTCCGACCCACCCCATCGCATCGCATCGCCCGTCCGCGCTTTTACTTATTTCACTTAGCGTTGTTTCTGACTTTTTTTCTTATTGTTGGGCTCCTAAGGATCCTAGCGTGATGTTAAATAGACTAGCCTTCCTCAAGAATTAGTCTATCAGAATCAAATGCAAATATTTTTTTCTAATCCGACTGGTAGTTTCAGAGATTTACCCCTACATACAAACTTACAAACAAAATTTTTACCTGTTTATAATATTAGTTTAAGAATAGATATGTGTGTGTGTATGTGTGGTATGTGTGTGTGCATTGTGTGTGTATGTGTTTATATTCTATTCTATTCTATTCTATTGTCCCGCTACAAGCTGCGTATAGTATGCCCCTACATTTTTGGTCATCTTGTTTCTCTGAAAGCAGTATAACGCGCCCTTAAGAAAATCAAATAAAAAATACGTAGTGAGGTTTTCTGCATGACCACGTTGTTTGCCGTAAAATATATCAAAGCTATAAATCCTTTATACTTTATTTTACCAACATCTGTGCCCGCGCTTCGATCGCGTTGATGTCGGAAAACAAAAATGTGTCTCTTTTCCTAGCCTTAGTTACTCCTTATAACATCAGCTATCTGCCAGTGAAAGGCCCGTCAAAATCGATCCAGCCGATTCGGAGATTAGGCAGAACAAACAAACAGACAGACAGTCAAAAAATTTAAAAATTGCTTTTATATTATAAGTACCGTCTATACTTTCATTATACATTTTGCAAAAAGCTGTTATGTGTATTTTACAAATAGACACTTCAATTTTATTTATTTGCATAGTTAAATATTTTTTTTCAATAACTCCACAAAATCTGCAACGATCCATAATTATCCTTTTATTCGTTCTTCTAAAGGTCCATGTTACAGTAAAACATACTTTATAGAGTAATATATTACGGTCCGTTATCGAATCATTCGTATTCCGAGTGCTTACTCTATCGATCGCGGCGGAACGATTACTCGCTCTTCATGTTACTGGGCCAAGCAATGTCTTTATATCAGGGTTTGCCTGTTACTGTCATAGTATTAAGGTGTGTAGTATTATAGGGTGGTGTCATAGTATTTTGGTATATGCAGGGTATAAAGGAAACAACAGGTTCGAGACGCTGAACGGTAAAGATCTATTTCTAAAAATAACTTTTTATACAAATCCTTAGGATAACAAAATATAATAGCGGGCGCTTTAGAGTAATAAATTGGTTAATATGTGCTTTGCACTGATTGGTTAATAAACTTGCGAGTTTATTAACCAATCAGTGCAAAGCACATATTGCCCAATCACTGCACGACACGTTTAGCTTGTATTTCGCTGAGCTCTCAACAGGGGCGCCACTATCGCGGTGGCGGTAGCAGAGCGCTAGGGCTAAGGGCTCCGCGGTGCAGCTACAGGCTCAGCGGTCGGTTACTATGATGATGAATGATGCAGCTACAGTATAAAGTACGATGTAGCATACGGTGGAGGTTTGCCCCGCTTGGGCGGAGCACCGCCGTGTCCTCCTAGAGGCGATCGGCAGCGGCCGTGACCTCTCGCGTCCGGCCCTGGTTCAAGCCATAGTCCAGAGCGAGAGGGAGTGGGAGGCAGTCACCTCCTTCTGCAAAGCAGTCATGCTAGCGAAGAAAGTGGCGGGGTGGCTGAGGGAAAGAGCCTGCCGTCCCAGCCGCCGCGGGAGACGCTCCGGGCGTTGGAATCCGCGTGACGACTCCCAGCCGCCGTAGGCGCGGGCCTGCGGACGGAGAGGAATGTGTAGCTCACCGTCCAATCAGGACCAGGCCCATGCCGGACGGCGCGTACGTGTTCCACACGCGCCTCAAAGAGATGTCAGCATCAATCGAAGGGGCCCGTTAAGGCCGAAGCCTGCCGGGTCAGCGGGATTGTCCGAAAGGGTTACCGCTGCCCCGGAACATAAAGTGCTAAGGAAGGAACACGGGTGGGTTTTAGTCCGTAAGAGTCTGACACTCCCTTCCGCTCCACCCAGAGCGGAAGGGGGGAATAATTTGATGATTTCTCAAAAAGTGGGTTAAAAATGAGACGATTGATAATAATACACGTATAGTACGGGCATCGAGGGAACGCGTTCCTGACATCTGCCAGTGAGACAATTCTAGTGACTACAATGATGTTATTTTTGTAAGTAGGTTTGCACAAACAGTTTTACACGTCAATCATATTTTTTTTTAAACTAGATGGGGTCGGCGACCGACTTCTTGACAATGAGGGTTTTCGTGAAAATTTACGACACCAGTTGGCACCACTGTGACAAGAGGTCTTCCAATATAAAATATATGATGACGTTCATCATTCGATTCATTCATTCGTTCATCATTCAGTCATGACTAAAGAAAATATAGGCTTTTTGACAGATATCTGGACCTGACGTGTCAGTGCTGCCAACTTGCGAACGTCATTTCAGAAAACCCTCATTCAAAAGTGCCTGTAAATGGTTTAATTGAAATAAATGCTTTGAGTTTGAGTTTGATTTTGCATAGTGCATATGCAGTGTCCTCCAATGGGTTGATAATATTTTCTATTGCAAGTAGCAATCACCGCGTTAGATAACTTATCTGTTCTAAAAAATTATGTTGAACGCCTACTAGCTTCCCGGAACGAAAAAATGCATGTTATCCGTCAAATATAGCGACAGGATGGGGTTTGATAATTTTTACCGGCTTCAAAAAAAAAAGAGGTTATCAATTCGACACGTATGTATGTAATATTATTGGAACTGCATTATATTCATATGACAATCTATTAGGGCTTCCAAACAAATATACAAAATTTTATAGATGTATGTATGTATGTTTGTTCACGCATTTCTCCGCAACTACCTATTAATCGGATCGTGATCATTTTATTTTTATTGGCTTACACATACTTCAACTTAGGGAACAGTGCAAGTTTGATCAAAATTGATTCAGTAATTTTCAAGATTATATAGGGTGTCTCAATAAGAGTGCACTTTTTCATTTTAAAATAAAAGCATGTATTTTATGAGAGTGTTGTGATATTTTTATTGGATTGTAAAGAAGACATGTTCCGATTAAGTATGGAATAAAATATCCAGCAAATGGCCCCCATGGCTCTGATGACAGGCCATCACTCTTTTCATGAAATTATCCATGACTTTTACACAGAGTTGTGGCTGTATCTCACCGATGACGCGTTGGATCTCTGATTTGAGCTCAGGAATTGTTTCTGGTTATTTCGTATAAACCCGAGATTTCATAAAACTCCAAAGAAAAAAATCGCAAGGCGTTAAATCGCACGATCTGGTTGACACATTAGGTGCACTTTCTCGGCTGAAAAGAGTTTTCGAGCGGTTTCAGCGTAACTTTCCCATTTTTGTAAAGAGTTTTCACAATTATAACGCGTTGTTCTTTCGAAAAGCGCTCCATTTTTAATAATCGGAATAAACATAGGTAAATTAAAATAAATAATAGGTAAATTAAATAAACGAAAAAAAAAAAAATATACTAAATTTAAAAAGTGCACTCTTACTGAGACACCCATGTACTAATACGTGTAAGTGTGACGGCCTGGCTTATTGATACGAGCTTCGGGGGGTAGTGTCAAAGGGAAAACGTCTCAAAATCTTGGTCAAATTCTAGTTACAAAAAAACTATTAAGTACCTACTTATTAAAAACAAATATTCCAGTTTTATCTTAAAACTAAAAATTACGAAAAAAAGTAATTTAAAAAAAATTAAACCGACTTCAAAAGAAATTAACTCAAAATTATGAAATAACTTTAATTTCGAAAGTTGGTGGCAAAAACTAAAACTAAAATACAGATCCCAAGACACCGACTTCCGAAATTAAATTAATTTTATTTTATTTAAAAATAAATTAAATTAATTAATAAAATTAAAAATTTCATAATTTAGAGCCAATTTCTTTTGAAGTTGGTTTAATTTTTTTTAATTACTTTTTTTAAATTTTATTGTTACTTTAACATTTATGATAAAAAACGTATGACCGGCTTGGTTTTTTTTTTTAAGGAATCCGTATCGCCTTCTGAAATTGTTCATATATTCGAATAACAACTGTCATTCTTTGACATTTGTATGAAATGGCTGTATTACGGTAAATTGACGTAGCCTGTGTGCAATTTGCTAAAGGATTAATTTCCCTGATTATAGTCAGGGAAATAATTGTTTACTTTGTATGTCAGTTCCTAAATTAATACGGCTGAGCAAAGGTCTTTCCGTCAATTCGCGCCACCTCGAACCAGCCCTCGCGGTCTTCACGCCATCTCTTTCTGGCGTAAAGTATTTTTTCTCGACTCGAAAACCTAAGAGAGAGCTAGGGGCCTAAAAAGGCCACTTTGGCAGAATCATAAAAGCATAACATTATGAATCATTATGGACAGGTAACTGTTAAGTTATTCGTATCAAATCCCATTGGTGAAGGATATTCAGTTATTTTTTTTTGTCTGTGCTAAAATACAAATCAATCCAATCCAAATCCAATCCCAATCTCTTTGATTATACCTACGTACGTAGTGCAGCGACAAAAAAAAAACACGGACTGTCTTCGCCATAATTATTATGATTCATAGTGTTATCCTTTTATGAGTTTAATTTTTTTTTGGCAGAAGCCAAAGTGACCTTTTCAAGACCCCTGGCGTCCAAAACATTAATAATATTTTCAAGGTTTGAAAAATTTGGCAACTACAAACAACACCATAAAGTTAAGGTCTTATTTTTAATTTTGTATACGATAGCTGTAATATCTAAAATACTCGTTGCCCAAAGTTGTTGAAATAAGATGGACTAGCCATTTTAGTGACTGCCTGAAGAGGAAAGTAAAGGCTCTCACGGACAGGCGCGACGCGACTGTATAGAACATTAATTTCCATGAAATTTTCATAGAAATTGTTCTACCAGTGGGGTAATTGCGTAATATACACACATCAAAAGTGTCTAGGGATCAACATATATTTTTGCAATAACTTTTCTCCTGATTGATATTAATTAAAATTTTCTTTAAGGATTCATCAAATAAAGTGTTTTCGTTTGTCACAGTAACGATAAACCAAGTCACCTTTGCATTAATAAAGAAATTTGCCATTTTCCTAATAAAGGGATTTTTGACATTTGAACCACTAACATTAAAGTTCGAAAAAAAGACTGAAATAACAGTTTTCTTTAAAATTTTATTGGGTAACTTAAACAATTAATAATCCGTGTTTCTACCGCGAACACTAACAACACAAGAACATCGGTTTGGCATACTCAAAATGAGTTCATCCAAATCACGCTGTGGAATGGCCGCCCATGTTCGTTGCAACAACAAAAAAAGGTCTTCTTGCGACTGGATACCCTCCATATTCGGCAGAGCTCTTCTCTGTAGCATATCCCATGCATGCTCAATCGGGTTCAAGTCTGGCGACTGAGCAGGCCAGAGCAGGACATTGATGTTAGCTGCGGCGAGAGTCTGTCTTACAACTCTTGCGGTGTGCGGTCGTGCATTATCATGCATTAACTGAAATAAGGGACCGATTTGCACTTGTAGAGGAACGATGACGTCAGATACAATCGTCTCAGCATAAATTTGAGCGTTGAGGTTGCCTCTGATCCAAATCAACTCAGTTCTTCCGCCGATCCAAATACCCGCCCATACCATGATGGTTCCACCACTATAAGGATGGACTTCCTGGCAGGATTTTAATCGCTGTTGGCGTCCAGGGGTTCTCCAGTGTCGTATACGTCTTGTATCCGGTCTCATACCAAAACGAGACTCATCAGAAAAGCACACGAAACGCCATTGTTCTTCTGCCCAATTTCTGTGTTCAAGAGCCCATTGATATCGAATCCTACGATTGTGCATTGCTATAGGTGGTACCCGTAGCGGTCTTCGGGAATGAAGGTTCACTTCATGCAAGCGGTTTCTGACTGTTTGGTCGCTAATTAAGTTCCCTGAAGAGTGATGAAGCCTCACGGCTAACATCATGGCGGTTATTGTTGGAGCTCTTCGAGTTAAGATTTGAATGTATCGGTCTTGTCTCCGTGTGGTGCAGCGATACCGTCCTCCATGGCGCTCAGCCACGGTACCAGTGCTTCGGTAACGTGTCCAAAGTCGACTGATAACACTCTGACTTGTATTCAGAGCTAAAGCCACAGTACGTTGCCGGGAACCAGCTTCTATCATTCCCACGGCTCTGAGCATTTCTTCCCTGCTTAAATGACGTCACCGCTCCATAATAACGTTGGTTTTAATCAGTAGTAGGGAAACAGTAGCACTAATAATGTCTTCAATGCGTTGTATGTTTTTATAGGGAAAATATTGACAGCTGATTTTCATATTTTACTCGAATTTGATTAACAGTTCCTGTTTCAAATTATGAAATGCACCAAAAAGGATCCATATAAATTTATAAAATCATAAATTTATTACAAAGCCACATCTCAATCTCAAGAAATCCGCATAAAAATGCTTGATCCCTAGACACTTTTGATGTGTGTACTATCAGTATCGATAGGTTTCATTTTGACAGTTCAACAACATTCATTGCGTTATGTACGTAGTTAGCAGCAGACGCATTTTGAGAATATATGAAGCAATGGACTAACAATATTCTTCAAAATGATTCAAATTGAGATTGATATGTGTTACGCAATTAGAGTGCAGAGCCGCGTCGCGCTGCGCTTTTGCATCGCGCCTGCCTTAATGTTTTCCGGATTTCTGTGAAATGTGTGCCTATGCGAGGTTTTTCATTTCATAGGCTACGTTGTTGAGGGTTTTCGTGAAAATTTACGACACCAGTTGGCACCACTGTGACAAGAGGTCTTCCAATATAAAATATATGATGACGTTCATCATTCGATTCATTCATTCGTTCATCATTCCGTCATGACTAAAGAAAATATAGGCTCTTTGACAGATACCTGGACCTGACGTGTCAGTGCTGCCACCTAGCGAACGTCATTTCAGAAAACCCTCATTGTAATAGTATAGTGTGTGATCACAGATATATAAAACTAGCAGCGCCCCGCGGTTTCACCCGCATAAGTGTCGAAGTCGTGGGAATAGCGAGATAAAATGTATCCAGGTCGTGGTCTACCCATGTTG
Source organism: Luperina nickerlii (assembly GCA_963855955.1). Taxonomy (NCBI): domain Eukaryota; kingdom Metazoa; phylum Arthropoda; class Insecta; order Lepidoptera; family Noctuidae; genus Luperina; species Luperina nickerlii. Next base: position 19,364,516 of record OY979677.1, on the reverse strand, counting down.
ACCAAGTTGTTATTAATATTTTAATAAAATGCGACACAGATACCTAATTATAAAAAATCAGAAGTCAGTTGAGAATTTCCCAAAAGAAAAAGTTTAGCTCCTAAACTATAAATGACTGCTCAACATAAATGGGGTTTTTGACGTCGGCGTCGTTTCATGGCCCAACCTGTAGATAGGGTGGCAGGTGTCAGGGTGGGGCGCGGTCGCAGGGACATCGACGCGCAAACTGTAACCATCAATTTAGCATAGAATTGTTGTCATTACAAATCAAAATTAATCACAATACAAAAAGTCTGACAACCAATCTTACCAAAGGGGTATCGTATTACCCAGTAACTGGGTTGTGGAAGTCAGATAGGCAGTCGCTTCATGTAAAATTTTTAATGATAAATTAATTAATTTGTACTATAGGTATTTAATCAAAGTAATGTATAAGCAATCTAGCAAAACATATTTTTAGGCCTCTGTGACATAAAAGACATAAAAAGGGGTACAAAAAGAAGTTGGTAAGACTTCGTCGACGACAAAATTGGTTCTAAATTTGTCTGTACATCTTCGCCTTAAAGTTTTGCATACATCTTCCAAACATTCTGTATATTTTAAAAAAAGTTTATGTAAAATCATGATTTAAACTATAAATCGTGAAAAACTCTCCACCATTTCCGTATATTTTCATACATACTTATTTGTTTCATAAGATTAGCATCATTGATTGCTTTACACAGTGTGCACATGTAGTCAACTTCGGGCGTTTCTTCTATACCGTGGTATGAATAGTGATTAGTCCACTTAAAGAAATCGTAATACATTTCCTTATTTTTGATGGAATCAACTATTTTGTTTACCGTCTTCTTTATCTCTAGTTTACTTATATCCAAATAGGATCCGTCTGGCAGAAACCTGAAAAATGGAACGAATTTATTTTCTGTTTGTTTAAGTAAATTTTATGCAGGTGCACAAAGATGGGGATTTTAAAGTAAAGTCTGTTCGCTAAGAGTTGATAAATAGTATGATACGTCTCCATATCAATAGCGACTGTCGCTTAATTATCGCAAACTATAAAGGCTCCTACAAACAGGCGCGACACGCGATATAATCGCGCGCGACACAAAGGCACCGCTCGTTGCGCGACTTGCGGTGCCTTTGTATCGCGTGTCGTGTCGCGCCTGTTTGAAGGAGCCTTAAGGCGGCAGTCGCTTACCTCCCGCTTTCACCGTTTTCGTGGTACGAGGCTCGCATTGTGATTTGCGGCCATGTTGCCATTCCGTTCTGGCATGCGTTTCGAGTGAGTCGTTTGTGTGTTCGCGTGTTGTTTTCTGTTTTATGCTGTTAATAATTATTTGAAATTGTTGTTATTATCGTTGTTTTGTTATTGCTGTTATTAGCAGGCCGCAATTTGTAATGAGTTAAGAAACCCTGACTTTATCAACTCTCGGCGCACAGACGGTAGTCGAAGCAAAAACATGTTTGATGTAAAACGTTCAAAAGATACATAAAATTTAAAACACACTAATTATAGATACTTTTCATATAAAAATAAATTCGTAATAATCGTAATATGGTAATGCGCAGACTTGTTTAGAAATAATGATGGCGTGCATACGTTTGGGGGTATACATATAAGGAAAGTTAAATTATTAAAGCTAGAAATACAGTACCCGGCGATAAATATTGCACATCGACCTTTGGAAAGAGACAATCGGCTAATTTCGGCTTCGTAGAGCGTTATCTCTGTCGCACGAAATACAAACAGTCCGGTATCTATTAGGAGCTGTTAAAACAATTAGATATGATTTGCTTCTTTTGATAATTATTTTTATTCTTTGTATGTATAAAATCGATAGGATCGAATAGGTCGATGTGCAATATTTATCGCCGGGTACTGTACAACATCTGTTAACCCTTCATACCAGTATTGTGGATCTACACGAGACACAATGGCTTTTTAATTGTTTCTGAAATTGCGGCATTCAACCGGTTAATCACGAGGACAGTGACGAGGACAACAAGACGAAAATATAAGTGACCTAACCTGGTATAGTTAGCTCCACCATAGACTATTGGAACGGCATAGTGCTGCACCGCATTCAGTAGCTTCTCCGTAACGTAGTCTTCACAAAGAGAATTCTCAAAAGACAAATAGAAGTAGTAATCTGTATCTATTTTACGCAAGCACTTCGATCCTGATAGATACGATTGTGGTCCCTTGGGACAAGACTTTGTTCCATTCCATTCACATTTTTCGCTGTATATGTCTAGTACCAGCTCGTGCTTAGCTAGTTCTTTCTGCAATTCTAATGCGATCGTCTCTCTACCGCTATTTGAATGACAATTTGATACAAACCACGCAGCCGCCAGTTTTTTACTTCTCAATTTGTTTCTGAAATCACTGTCTACTGCTTTCATGTCTTTCACTTCCATCCAATGCATATTTTGTTTAGGCCCGATGACCTCACCTTTTTGGTTTTTAATTACGATGTAACCAAAATATATATCGGAATTCAATTTATATGTATAAGTCCAGTTAAATACTCCATCGTATCTCTGTGAATCTAAGGGATAGTAAGTTGGGGATTCTCTGCTAGCAAACACATATTTCTGGTGAAGTGATCTTTTTAGTGGAAAAGATACATATTTTTGACAAAACTCAGGGCCATAGAACAAGACGGCATCAAAATCGGTGATACTATTCAATAAAGTCGGGTCAGCGGTTATAAAGCAATTATTGACAGGACACTTTCTCTTCACAAACTGTTCTTGACCCTCACCCATAAAAATGAAGGGATCCGTATTCGGACTTGTCCACTGTAGAATATATTTCATTCTGATTTTTTCATCCACATTTTTGTTTTTTTCGATAACAGTTGATGGATCTCTGATTAAGAATAATATTATAAAGGTACCAATAAAGAAAATCACAGCAAACCAGCGAAATTTTGGCATCACGTTACTTGTAAGGAATGGATGCAACCAGCGGTTGCATCTGGTGTATGTTTGATGTGTTGCGTTTCCTTTAGCACCCGCGCAAGCTCCTCCCTGGAACAGAGGAGCAGTTCCCGTATTTCTAAGAACGTACATATTCTAATCTGTCTCAATTTGTTTAAAAAAGATTATAAATGATTATACTCTTTGTCATCTACATTCACCTACAATTTTGAAAAAACAACATGTTGTTGACGTTGATTGTCACTGAGTTGAGATTGCGATCGTTTTCTCATAACACATTTGACATTGGCAGAATTGTCGACATCGGCACTATTGCCATAGAGAAAAATAGACTAGATTAGATTTTTAATTACGGGAATTGGTCTGCAGGCCTTTGGGTTGACTCTAGAGTGTTAGTGAATGTCATGATCCATTAGTTTTGCCAGTGGATTTGCATCACAAACTGCTATCAATTCGAGCTGATTTTGTTGAAATTCATAAATTGACAGACAACATAACACGCAGATTTTCTAGGAGTGACTATGTGGCCATTGGATCTGAAATGGACAAAATAAACTGGACTGGCCTCTTAAATTCGGAGTCAATGGACAGTGCTGTTGAAATCTTTTACAGTAAATTGATATGAACTATGGGTCAAGTAGGTACATCCCTCTTAAATGGACAAAATAAACTGGACTGGCCTCTTAAATTTGGAGTTAATGGACAGCACTGTTGAAATCTTTTACAGTAAATTAATATGATCTATGGGTCAAGTAGGTACATCCCTCTTACATGTGTTAAAAAATCTTTGTATCCACTATGGTACAGTTCTGCTCTAATAAAAGTATTGAGTAAGTATAAAACGTATCCTAATATCTCTGATATTCATTATTTTTCCCTCTTCTGGAGTAGAGCTACTAACTTGGAAAAGACATGTTTTAATTTATACATGGATAAAATAGAATCATCGATAGTCAAAAATCCAAAATCTTTCTGGTCTTATATGAAAAGTAATTGAATCTCTAACAATAATAATAGAGAGTGTCTAAGTATTGGTGCATCGTGTTTTTCGGCTAGGGTTTTCAAAACGCTGTTGGTGCTAGCCCTCATTCTGCTTATTAACTCGTCGCGCGTCCAATTAGCAGACACAATAGAAATTTTATTGTTATCGGTACACATGGTGTACACTCGACGTGCGAAGAGTTAAGGAAGCGGTCTTTTTCCTCAGAATGACATAGAAGTCGTCGGTTCGCGCTACATACAGCAAACATGCCAGACGCGCTGCAGAATCGGGGCAACCTCAATGGCACCCTGAAACTATTATTATATTGCACACGCAGGGCACCTAGTGCCCTCCGCGTGCAGTTGACCCACAAACTGCCCGTGTAGAACGCTTGACACACGCTTAAACAGAGTTATTTTGACCTCGTTACTACAACGAGGAAAGCTGTGAGCCAACATGTTGCATCTGGCTGCTAGTGCCCTGCGTTCACGTTCACTGTCTACCTGACCCCGGAGGTCCTCGGTGACATAGTGATCCGAGTATTTAAATTGGCTGACCCTCTTAAGTGGTCGTCCAACGAGGGATATTGAGGGCTCGTAATTCAAAGATTTCTCGGGAGCAACAAAGATCAGGTATTCACTTTTTATTTCATTCATACCTTTCACAGACGTTCAACATCTCCCTGATTGAGCCAGCCGTTGGACCCAGCAGCACCATGTCGTCAGCATAGCTTAAATTATTGACGCTAGCGCCATCTATTTTGCACCCAACTGGTCTGCTGCTGAGTTCAACGATTAGCTCATTCACATACAGGTTGAAGAGCTTAGGTGAGTTTAACCCCTCCTGTCTCACCCCACACTCTAACCTGTACGCTTCAGACAGAACGTCACTCCAACGAACTTGGTTTAGCTGCCTACCACTATTGGAACAGTCCCGTTAACTCAAAAGTGTACCCCTGCTCCCTTGAGCTTATCCCAAAGGACATCATATGACTTACACAAGGTCAAATGCCTTTGAGAGATCAAGGAAGCAGGCATAAACCGGAGTACTTCTCTCTTTTCAGTATTAGACCATCTGCTTTAGACAGAGTATCGCATTCTCAATGGAAAGTCCAGGGTGCTTACTCTTGAGTTTAATTCCGATAGATCGACATTAGAATTGTGACGTTTCGTACTCTTGAGTTCGATGCTAGCGCCAAATGGTTTTTAAATTGGGTGTCCATTTTGGGGAACTAAGTGAAATTGGGATCGGGCTTGGCGCGTGGGGTAAACGGTACCTACTCTTGAATGTATTTTGACAGCTGTGTATTGCGTCAATATTGCATTGGGATAGTTTATTGATTGTGATTTTTCCAATAACAAAAGTGTAACTTTTTAGAAATTGTTTTGCGTTTTATGTGGTTTTCTGTGGGTTCTAAGAGTATAACATCGCATGATAAGCTGTAACATATAGTGTTTTACGTAATTCCCATAAAAACAACTGAAACAAAGACGAGATGAGCGTCGGATGATGATGCGTTATACGGACAAAGCGTTTTCTATGAATGAATACGAATTTAAAACGAATTTAAAGCAAATTATAGAGTGGCAAGGATTTTTCTTCTCTTTCGTATTACTTAACAATATTTTTATCCTATCTCTATAAAATAAAAACTTTCTAGAACAATAACTTACTAAAGTCAGACTACGGCATGTTTTCATTATACAAAATTCTTTCATCTCTAAGACCCGTAGACCAATTTACATAATTCAAATTAGAATATCAATTTTAATCATTATCCTCTCATTTGACACAAAAATCTCGCAAATATTCATATAAAAAAACCTCATTTTCAAGTTACGTAATTATTCTATAATTTTTCTTCGTACATTAAAATGATCAAAAATTGTACGTTAGATATTCATATCAGATTCTAATACGAAAACTAATAATAAAAACCAGTTAGAAAGCTAATTAGAACAATACAAACACTTAAAATTCCTGTATTACCCTTGTCCCCGTTAAAGGGGACAAAGGGAATTTAATAAAATAATTAATCAATTAAAGAACTATTTATTTTAGTTACTATTACAGTTAATAACACTCACAGTTTTAAATAATCCTTTACGCCACAAAATAGCCACTCCCCCATAAGGATGCCTTTTAAGAATATCTGCGGATGTATCTACCGCAGATTTCCCAGTGTATTCAAAGTCTTTATGTATGGTATTGAGAAAATGCACATCATAGGGTAGGAGCCAAGTATCTAGAATTCTAGAAACTCTATAACATCTGTAAACTTACATATACCTCGAACACTGTCTAATGACCTCTTTAACGATTTACAATAAAATGTAACAAACCTGTTTGAACACGCTTGTTTCAAGTACCTATCCATTACTATTGTTTCTGACGATACCCGAATCAGAGTTTACACTAACTCTGTCTTTATTTTTAAACTGCACAAACTGTCGAAAGTAAATCCCTTCCGTCCAAAGAGTATCATCCAAAAACAACCGCAGTTTGCTTTTTTCAACAAATAATTTAGAAGAACAATAACCACGCTCCTTTGATATAATTTTTTCCAACTTAATAGTAATGTGGGTTTTATCACGAATATAGTTCACAATATTATCATCACTAGTTTTCGTACAAATGTTAGAAATATGAAGAGGTACCTGAGTCCACGCTGCCTGCCCTAAACTTCGCATTTAAATCATGTTGCCTTTCCCGTGTTACTCAAAAACTTATTCCGTAGCCTCTTTTTATATGTTACCACAGTCCACTCGTCACTTTTGTGGCTAATAAAGTCCAGTCGCGGAGCAGGAAGAATTTCGTACAATGACCTCTTGACCTACTGACAGGGGTCACAAACATTTTTATTTTTAGTGCGGTTTACGTGAAATATTTGAAGGAGAAAGAAAATTTACCAACTTATTAAATAAATTATTATTATTATTTAAATTATTTATTTAGATCTATCTATATTATAAGTTGTAAAAATCGAGACAAGTACTAAGTCGGCAGAAATAAAAAAAAGAAAATAAAAAAATCTGAATCCGATTCCTCTGTATCAGAGTAACTGCTTTCCGAAGATGTCTCGCCTGTCACATTTATCACAAAAGAATCGACAATTTTGTCTACATTATTATCTAGTCTACGTATATCTAATTTCGATTCCTCTTTTTTTACGAGACTGATGCAATTTTGCCATTTTTCAGCTTAGATTGCCTAAAGCCTCCTGCAGCAGCTTTTTAACATCTGCCATCTTAAATGTTGTATTTTTTCGGGCCACATACCCCTTGACGTTTGCCCACACTAGTTCGATGGGATTCAATTCGCAGTGGTACGGAGGTAATCTCAATACCTCCACACCAACTGCTTTTGCCAGCTCATCGACCACGTACGAATGGTACTGAATTTTGAGATCTTTCACCTATTTCAAGAGCTGGACTTTAGTTTCCTTTGCCTCAAAATAAATTTGCTTTGATGAAAGCCATTCTTGGATATCTGTTTTTTTCCAACTAGTAATTGGGATTTTCTCTTGGGGTCTTGAGTGGTAGCTGGCATTATCCATGACAAACACTGCGTTTGGCTCAAGTCTCGGTAGCATTGCTTGAAACCAATTTTCGAACTTGACTGCATTCATTGATTCGTGATAATCGCCTGTACCTTTGCATTCAAATACCAAAGCCGATTCTGGCACGAAGCCTTTTTCACCTCCTATATGTAAAATAATTAACCGGTTGCCTTTGAAAGTAGGATTCTTGGCACCCGTCGACAAACCCTCCAAAAATGCTTGTTTTCGTGACTGCACTGTAGTGTCTTCCCACTTTGCCTACAGTGTGGCCTGAAAAGTAAATGAATAAATTTATCATAAGTTTAAACATTTAACCACTTAATATTGCGAACATATTAGGGGATCACAATCGCTTCTGTCGATCCTATGTCCTTGCTCTTGTTACAAAGTATATTTGTTGAATTTTATTAAGATCAGCACAGCCGTTTAGGCGTGTAAAGGTGACAGACAGAGTTACTTTGACATTTACAATATCAGTATGGATTTAAGTCAGTTAGTAAATAATAAAAATAAGTCTTACCCGCATTCACCCAAGTTTCATCCAAGTAATAATTGGTCGTTTTTGTTGTCGGTAAGTTTTCATATTTTTCAAATATTTGATACGCCACAATGCTATGTCATCTCTGTTGAATAACCCGTTATTTCTCCTTCGTTTGACATACTTAAACTTCAAATGTTTCAGTAATTTTTTCAACGATGTCAAGCCCATGTTTGGTAAGGATTCGTCTGTATTTACGACATGTAGCACCTTTTTTGCTGTAGGTAACTCTCCTTTTAAATAAAAGCTGTGCACTGTGCTGGCTTGACCGTGTCTGTTTCGGTATATTCTTTTAAGATACGATATATGACTGATTTCGAAATGCCCAAGATATTAGCTGTTTTGTCCTTAATTTCTTTTTTGAAGGATATTTATCAGCAGGCCAGGATTCTTTAACGTATTTAAACACGTTAATAATCATTACCTTCTCAGGATACACTAAAGTGTGTCATTTTTCTTTTCTTCCGCAGAGAAACAAACTCCTTGAATGGACGCGAGGTAGACGACGCTGCTTCCATTTTAAAACAGGGAAGAAAAGTTAACAAATTAACAAAACCACTTAACAATTAAAACAAAATAACAACAACTAACAAACTAAGAATAGATAAATAACTGTGTCCGAAAACTGAGCGATCACTAACGCATCCCAAGATGGAATGTCGTTCGTTCGTTATTTAAAAATTCTGAATTATGCCAAGCAGGCCAAGGATTTTTTGTCGTGATTCAAGGCCAACCAAAACCATATGCAAACAAGAACAAACCTTACTATTTCAGGTAAAAGGTTTACAATCCCTGAGGACGGCGGCCATTGCGTCTGTGCGAGCGAGACTCATTATATTTACGCGGGAGTGACAGAGACAGGTAATAATACGAAATTCTTCCTGCTTCGCTTCCGGACTTGCAAATTTTCTCGATTTACACTCGCTTCCAGCGCCGACGCATATACCGTACACATACACACTACACAGCCGTATTATTCACACTCGCGATTGACTCGGGCCGCAGGTGGGGACACGGGTGCACGTGTACTGATTAACCGGTCGCTCGTTCCAAACCGCTGCAGAGACCACCACGTGGATAATATCCTGACCTTGTACACTCATGACGGCATTATTTTTTTATTATGTTTACGGTAGATGTATCTTGTGTAGAGGTCATTGTCCTATTAGGTAAATATTCTAAGCCTATAAGACAATTATCACACTCAAAACTATTAACCATGCACGCTCCACGTCTTTTATTAATAGTAGTGCGATTCTGTAACCATCTCACCGTGAAAACTTAGGTGAAGAGAGCGTGGAATGAGCTATCAATAGTGAAAATTCCTAGCAAAAACAAACTCACATCACCTAAGTTTTCACGGTGAGATTTTTACAGAATCGACCGGCAGGATCGAAATGATTTAGATTCGTTTGTCTGCTTCAACTTATGCGAATCACTCAATTCTTGCCGTGTAACAGATTCATTTTTTAGTCCACCCATCTCAGCCTGTAAGAGGTTACGGGAGGTAATTTGTGCAGCTCCCTCGCCACGAATATGGGTAGTCGCTCAGGGTCTGCTGCATCTATATGTTTCAGCATATCGATAATATCTTCCAAGTCCTTTTGTGATTTGTCATCCTTATTTCTATTTATCATTTTCTTCATTGGAACAGCTTCAAATAATAGTTTTTTTGCTATTAATATATCCTCAGCCATAAAAGCCGTTACACATATCCTTGATAAACTGGTTTCGTCTATAACAGATTGGTCTCAGAACAAAGTTGTTGCAGGTTTTCTTGTCTAACTCCCAAAAAAAAAAATCAGCTGTAGTGCGATTCTGTAACTATCTCACCGTGAAAACTTAGGTGGAGTGAGCGTGGAGTGAGCTGTCAATAGAGTCAATTCCTAGCAAAAACAAACTCACATCACCTAAGTTTTCACGGTGAGATTTTTGCAGAATCGACCGGCTTTTCCCTACATTTATGTTCGTATAACTCGTCAAAATGTGAGGAACATCAGATTTTTTTTCGCGATTTCAGGTTTGGTCCCATAGTAAAAGTTGTTCATAATGATGAGTATAATGACCTATTTAGAGGTTGTTTATGTTTTACCAATAACCCTGTATATGTATTTATTCTTATATTCTAGTTACTTTATAAATATTTTATAAGTTGTTTTCTGGTATTGCACCTACTGTGTATTGTCTCTGGATCACCCTAAGGTAGACTTCAGAAGTCCGCCTTTGTACAGTTTTTATTTGTGCAAAGTTTTAATAAATAAATAAATATTTTGTTATCACAACGCAAGCACTTCATTCAATGTCAATGTTCCACGAACAACATTTTAAAATATTCGAGGTCAAGGCTCCGAAAACTCGTTAACGCGCGCACGATAACGTTGCGTAGGTCTGCCCTTGACCAGCGCAAGACTGAGACTGTGGACTGTGCTATGCTAAAGCAATGCCCAAGTTCATGCAGTATAGTGACGTCACCGCCAGTAGTGGTGAGGATATCAGCAATTGATTTGCGTCGTACGTCGACTCCAGTTTCCAGGAACCTGTTCCAATCCCTGGTACATCTTCGCAGACTTATACTGGTTTTAGTAGTGTTGGCAGTGTTGCATTTATCAGTACGTTAGAAATATCTCATTCGAGAGTATTGAAGTTGCTCAAGTCCCTGGACCTTTCTAAATCAGGTGGCCCGGATCCCATACCTCCGTGTTAATAGTACACTGTATAATGTGCTGCTTGTTTGGTTGCCCCGTTATGTATCCTATTGTGAAAACCGCGTGAAACCGCGGGGCGCAGCTAATGCTTTAATATGACCTTCACGCGCCAGAAGTCTATAGTAAATTAAATGTATAGTCTTTACCGACTAACCTTGGGCAAGGTTAACAATATTAGGGATTTAGTATTACACAGGATAGCAAATTACTAGTCATGACAGTATCGTGAGTTCCCTGAAGCCGATCAAGGTTTTGTACTGTTCGTTCGTGCGGTTTTGTACTTGGAGTACCTATGCATCGCGAGTCTGGAACCCTCAATATGGGATCTGTCTATAATTCGCGAATTGAGGGTATCCAGCAAAAAAATAGGGTATCCAGTAAAAGTTTCTGGGATATCTCGATTATATCGCATACCAAGTATCCATAGATTATTTTTTTTGCAGGATGGGAAATCATCAAATTACCCCTCCCGCTCTGGGTGGAGCGGAAGAGAATGTCAGACTCTTACTGAATAAAACCCACGCGTGTTCCTTCCTTAGCCCTTTATGTTCCGGCCCAGCGGTAACCCTTTCGGACAATCCCGCTGACCCAGGACAATCCCGCTGACTCAGTCACCGTTGCAAGAGGTGCCATTTTCTGCCATTGGATCGTAGGCATGTGATCAACATAGCGAATGGCTCGAATAATAGTTAAATATACATATAAATTAAATATATCAACATAGCAAATACTTACTAACTTTGCTAATAAGCAATGCTAGCATTTCGCACTAACACTAATGAACTACGTAAAAGGTCGCTACTAGGCGTGCCTTCTGCCACTACTAAAGGCTCCTGCAAACAGGCGCGACGCGCGACGCGAATCGCGCGCGACACAAAGGCACCGCTCGTTGCGCGACTTGCGGTGCCTTTGTGTCGCGTGTCGCGTCGCGACTGTGTGTACGAGCCTTAATGGCGTAATGATTTTGTTATTGTACGGGACAAACAATGTATTTTTTTTTTAAAGGGATAAATGTAACATAAGGAGTCATGTGTGTAATGGAACGCGCCTGAGGCGCCATAACCAGAGATAAAACAGGGCTTGTAAAGGAGGCCCACGTTAAGACAACTGAAGAATTATTAAAAAAAAATTTACTACTCAAGCAGTTTGGTTTAAATAATAAACATTACTTGGTGCAGCCGGGAAGCGCTCGAAGTTTCAATGATGTATCTTCTGAACATGATGTTGACTTATTTTGCACTAAGATAAGCACAGCAAGGACGCTCTTAGCCAAATATTTTTTTGTGAATGATGCGCCGGCTAGTGGTTCTTTAACTCATATGTAGCAACATAAATCTATACTAATATTATAAAGCTGAAGAGTTTGTTTGTTTGGTTGAACGCGCTAATCTCTGGAACTACCAGTCGGATTTGAAAAATTCTTTTTGCATTTGATAGCCCAATTCTTGAGGAAGGATATAGGCTATTTAACATCACGCTATGACCTTTAGGAGCCGAGTAAAAAGAAAAAGTCAGAAAGAACGCTAAGCAAAAACGAAGAAATAGCGCGGGCAGGCGATGCGACGCGACGGGGTGGGTCGGAGTAACAAGAAATTACACGCGCACGAAGTCGCGGGCAGAAGCTAGTACATAAATAAAACCAACTCAACCTACTTACATATTATGTACTTACTTACCTACACAATGTACAAATACCAGCACATCAAGCTATCCGAAACTGTAACATTTTCTCAATCAACTGTGAACCTTATAATGTAGCGATAAAGTTGAAAATCTATTAAAGAAATTTGACAGAGCTTGATGTACTGGCGTCTGTACTTTAATTGTTCGGTTTTAAGTAATCGGTATGTAATATTATATCTGTAGAGACTTGTTAGTAGCAACTTGATAATGTGTTGTTGTTACCTTATATTTGTAATTAGTCAGTAAGCCTTCTCAAAAGTAATAAATAAAATAACTTTGCACATGCGGGATCGATGGGGACTTTTGACATTCCTTTTAAAATGATGATAAAACCAATCAAACCGAGTTTCAGCTGTATGCGAATTTGCGAATTAATGCAACCTTGAATGTCTATTTTACCGGTGTCGAGAATATCACGCCGCGCCGGGCGACCGCGGGCGGGGGGGCAGCTGCTGTCACGGAGGGTGCGCTCGACGTGAGGGCGCGCACAGGCCGGCACCGCAATGTATTCCTCTTTTTTCTTCCTGAACAATGCCTCTAGCGCAATTTTTTTTTCATAAAATCAAGGTCTGCTGTAAACACGTCCCCGTCATTTTCTTTTTTTCAGCAATTAATTTCAATTTCAGTACTTACTTAAAGAAAATATGACCCTCTAAAAATTACAAAACAATGCCCTATTTTTAACGCCGTGATTAGAGGACTAGGTACCAGATAAATAAGAAAAGTTTTTAACATATTATTATAAAAAAAACATGTTAGGAACCTAAGTATGCTCTTTCTTAAAATGTCAATGTAAATCATAATTGAATATGTTCAGTTTTCGAGGAGGGAAAAATGGGGAATACGAAACGTCAATCTCGTCAAAACTTTTGTGATGATTTCGGTCTGAGCTGCAGCTGTCCCTATCACACACTACGGGGGCAGACTTCAGGTAAGGCGACGACGGCAATAGTTTCTTCAAATACCTATTTTTCAAATTCCTCGCTTTGTTTTGTTTTCTTTTGTTGAACTAAAATACAGTACCAACCAACCATTAAGGCTCCTTCAAACAGGCCCGACACGTGATAAAATCGCGCGCGACACTAATGCACCGCAAGTCGCGCACCGACCGGTGCCTTTGTGGCGCGTGAATCGCGTCGCGCGTCTCGCCTTTGTGTTCGAGCCTTTACCAAGTTACCGTGTTTTAGTCCTCCTACCACCTGGAGGAATTTAACCCATTCTTCTTTAAAGTGTTTTCGAGGCACGGAGAGGACTTGGATCTTAGATGTTCACCCATCCACGAAACGACCGCGGCAAGTCGATCAACCCGTGCGGCTGTTATTACTTAGTCTCTTTACATTTACGAAAGCAAAATACACAAATATAACACAGGAACAAAATAAAGAAAGCTCTATAATTTTTATTTGATCGTAAACCGTTTAAGTGGTCAATTATAAACTGCAGTTTTAATAGTGTTCCATTACTATGAAAAAAAAAAATCGCGTGGCAAGGGTTCCTTCCGTACCTTAACAGAAACATATGTTTCCGTTTTCCCAGTTTTTTTTTATAACACAACAAATACAAATATTTATTGGAAAAAAACATAATTACTACAATTTTTGTATACGTTATTACTAAGTTAGTTTAGTAACTGTGTGTGTGTGTTATTAGCGCACACCCCAGCAGCGAAAGACCACTGAGTTCCATAACAACAATTTTGGTTATACTTATAGATAGAAACTAGACATAAACATGTCTAGATGTCTAGATTTAGTTTTATTATTATTATAATAAAACTAAATCTAGACATCTATTAATAATAGTTGTAGCAGTATAAAGTGGGTGTGTGTGTGGGTGTGTGTGAGGGAGGGTGTGGGAAGGGTGCGTGTATGTATATGCGGAGGATGTGATACGAATATTACTATAATTTAAGCTTGTAAGGCTATCTTTTTCCTCATAAGTCAGGAATTGGAGCCATTTTTTCAATTTTCAGTTTACACTCTTGTAATGAGAGCGGATTAAATTATATTTATTTTAATGATGTTGGAACCACATAACTAAGTTTGTTTGTAAATGAATTTTGCTAATTTCTTTAAAACTGCCAGTAAGAGACTGTCTTTTCCAAAACAAAGAAAGAACTCAAAACAATACCTTTAAAAAAATAATAATAAATCCTTCCAAGGTATGAAAATCTTCGGTGCGGGAGACCGACACACACTTTGTTTGTTTTTTTTTGTCTATCACTAAACACTTTTATAAAAATCTCGCTAATCACTGATTAGTCACCACTGCTTAGCTTACCATTTAGTTAGCTCTTAATTAATGCTTAACTTTTCTTTATTTATAAACGCTAGTTACTAGGCTTCGATCAACAATACCAACTAGATCACACTCACGTTTGCGTGAATATATATTTATACAGCGACATTATTTTGCTTACTAACGAACTAAGATAAAAGTTTCAAAACAGTATTAAGTACAACCTAATTACAACCATGGCACCTAGTAATAAAGTCACAAATCTTCAAAATATTATCCTATACTTACGATGAGTCAAAAAAAACGAGAAAGCAGTAAAACTACTCCCGTCACTTAGAAATCAATAGACATAAGCTAAATAACATTTAGTGTGAAATCAACCTTATAGGGCAACAAATAAAGTACTTATTTCCGTTACGGCCGTGCGAGCTACATCGTTTTGTTTCATTTCTGTTTGCTTTTTCGAATTTTACTACAGGAGATATGGAGTCGCGTTGAACACTGAAATAATTTATAATATGAACGTAAATGTTAAGTTAAAATTATTTATGGTTTGGGCATCATGGTTGTTAGTAATACTAACAACCATGATGCCCAAACCATACACACACACACATATACATACACACACACACATACACATACACACACACACACACATACACATATACATACCTACTTAATTTTTTATTAGCGTTATGTTTTTGTGTATATTATGGTTATTTACTTTATCAGTGTTTTAATGTGTCCTACACAACAATGTAAGCATGTTGTTTTTTAAATTTATGTAATGTCGGCGGTTGGCAAATGTGTCTGTCGCTGGATGTCACCAATAAAAATATCACTAAATTCCACAAAAAATTCTATTAATCATCATTAAAATCTTCATAATACAAGTACAGTTCAGTGCAATTAATAAATCAAAAATTAAAATATTTATTAACGATTCAACGTTGAAGAATTTTTTCCATTCTGCATACGTGAAATAATTTCCTTTAAATAAGTTGAGTTTGTCGTAAAATTGTCGTTTTGATTTGTTTTTGATATCGACGTCGGTTAGTATTTCCGGATATATCCGATTTATCAAATTGATCTTTACATTATAACCGAATTCTTAGCTAGCTTATAAAAGTCATCTCTTCTTTCTCTGACGACAATCGAGATCCATTCTCCACACGTAAAGGGATTGCTAGGAAAGCTAAAATAAAAAAAAGGAAATGTAAGTACCTACATAGATTTCTTTTTTTTTTATTTTAGCTGTCATCTGCACACTTAAAGGGATTGCTAGGAAAGCTAGCACCTTTGCCAGCCACCGACATTACCTACATACATTTGAAAAACAACAAGCGTACTTACATTTGCGTACTCTCATTAGATGGATAACTAATGAGAGTTGGACTCTCAACAGACGCAAAAGTAGCATTAACCAATTTTAAAGTTCTGGTAACAAATTATTGATAATTATTACAATACAAATCTACTCCATGCATCTACTGTTCTGTTACACAAAAGTTTGTGCGTGTATTGGCTAACCTTGGCCAAACATTTTGATGATCTATTTCACGAAGTCTGCTCAGCCAAGGTTGTAAGTAGTGACGTGTTCCGATATGATATGCGTATTTGTGTACGTGAACCTAGGTAGCGTTAGGCATCCGCCTCGGCGCCTAAAACGCCGAAACCCCGCCTGCATAATCTAAGGCGTGAATTACACAGAAATGGCGTAAGGTGAAGGCGCGGTGCACACGTACATTTTGTATGAAAACGGTTTGAAGCGGCATTATGCCTGCGTTGCGCCTGCGCCGCGCCTTCACCTTACGCTGCCGCGCCGTTTCTGTATAATTCACGCCTAAGGCAAGCGGGAATATGGGGTCGCGGTCGATTAGAGTGGGGACTCTGCCAGCCCACAGAGTGTCCTCAGGGAAGACGGCGCACAGTGGTCATGCTGCCTTGCACACTTGCACAGCTAGGTTTGGTGAGTTCCCTTTACAGTCTCTCCAGAGGTGTGCCCTAACAGACGTTGCACAGAGGGGGCTCCGGATTGGTCTTTTGAGAGGTAGCGGTGCCCCTTCCATAGTGCAGATGGTTACCACCGGGGTGGTTTTAGTGAGGTAAAAATCCCACACTCCCTGGTTTTATCCCCAAAGACCAGGCGCCTTTTGAAGGTTTCCCCACGAGAACAAAAACAAAAAGCCGTGCATGCGGCTGAAGTGACCCCGCCCAATCCCATTTGAGCCTGGCAGCTTTCTCTTCTACGGGCATACTGGTTAATATACAAAATGTTGTTTATCAACTTTTTATTTAGACCTTTGTATCCTGCTTATGCGTATAAAGTTTCATTAAAATCGGTTCATTCATTTCGAAAAACAAGGGCTTGAAAGTTTGTATGAAATGCCGTACGTTGTAAACGCTCATAAAGCTTAAAATATAACTTACTAGCTTCTGCCCGCGACTTCGTCCGCGTGAAATTTCTTGTTACTCCGACCCTCCCCGTCGCATCGCATCGCCTGCCCGCGCTATTACTTCGTTTTTGCTTAGCGTTCTTTCTGACTTTTTTTCTTTTTGCTCGGCTCCTAAAGGTCATAGCGTGTTAAATAGCCTATTAGCCCTCCTCAAGAATTGGGCTATCAAATGCAAAAAGAAATTTTCAAATCCGACTGGTAATTCCAGAGATTAGCGCGTTCAACCAAACAAACAAACTCTTCAGCTTTATAATATTAGTATAGATTCCTCATATTATACTTATCGAAAGTAAGACACTGCGGGTACGGCCGTTAAATTACTTTTTTCGGCATTATTTTTGCAACTTTTAGCAGGTGATTAGTAGCAAAACGAAATAGAGGTGCAATTCTGCGTTCGGCACAGATTATAATCAAATTAGTTGACTAGAAACGGAATTTTTAGAATAAACTTGTGAAAACTACGATTTTTTATCTGTCGTGTGTTTGGCGGAAAAAAGTAAAAAATTTCATCGGATAATTTGAATATTAATAAAAATATGTATTATGTTTAGATTATTTTGTTTGCCATGGCAGTAATGAAAATATTATGCACCAACAATTAGAACAAACAGGAAAAGGTATATAATATCTTACCAATGTTTTCATTTCAGTCTTCAAAAATGTTTCAAATACCTCGAAAACTATTGAATTATGGCCATATATGTATAGGGGGGTTCAATTTATTGTATTTTGGCCCCCCTATCGGCTTCTGACGGATATACGTCGAATTACAAGTACCTAACCCTGTAGATAATATAACATCAGCCGAAAGACGTCCACTACTGGACATGGGCCTCCCCAAGCACCAGAAAATAAAAATAATAACAGATAATAATATAATACATGTTTAATAATAGGTAATACTGTCTGGTGTCCGAAACACTACGACAAAGCGTGTACTTTGCATATAAATGCTTATAATTACTATGACGGGGAATACAACACACTGGTCCCTCCTGCCTTTTTTTACGTACTTATGGCACATGAGTAGACAAACGATGGCATCCGTGTGCAGTTTTTATCACCACCACCATACAGATTCACCGCCTGCGACCTCACAAAAAGAATCACGTGAATCGGCACGGGAGTTGCTTAAAAAAACTTCTCTAATACAATTAATTCTGTTTTCTAAAGTCAGTTAAAACTCATGACTGATAAAGTTAATTGATTCTTGTTTTTAGGGTTCCGTAACTCAAAAGGAAAAACGGAACCCTTATAAGATCACTTCGTTGTCCGTCTGTCTGTCCGTCGGTCAAGACCCTTTTTCTCAGGAACGTGTAGAGTTATCAAGTTGAAATTAATATCAATACTTCAAGGCTACAATCTCTTAAAGCAAGGAAAAAATCAAACTTCTTTGTCAACGCAATCGAAAGATACGGGCCTTTATGTTCCGGTATCCAAACCTATGTGACCGAGAATCATGAAATTTGGCAAGAAGCAATGTCATGTAACACAAGTAAAGGAAAAAATCCGAAAACCGTAAAAGACAATGACCAAGTCACTATGGGAAGTGGTGCATTTTTTTACATTGTTGTAATATTGTCGATATATGATAAGCCTATCACAAAAATGAATTGATAAACGATATTTCTACAAATACAGTCCGAGATGATATATTTGAACTTGAATTTTTATATAAGAAATAATCAAGTCATATAAATAAACAGATGAAAGAGATATAAGCCACCATCCATGTTATTGTGTGTTATTCCTCTCCATCCAAGGTTGTCTGGAAGAGATCGCTTCAAGTAATAAGACCGCCCATTGGGACACTTGTAATTAAGTTTGTTTTTACTTCTTATTTTTTTTTTGCTCTGTTAGAGGCTTATCAAATGCGTTATGTAAGGCGCTTTCAATCTTTATCGCATCGAGCAGGTGACTCTGGCTCTGTTATCATTTGCATGTCTCAATTGTTTGAATTGGTTTTTTATTCTCCCGTTTATGGTTTCGATAACCCAGCGACACATAAGATAAGATAACACACTTCTAAGATATTAAAAAAAATATTGTATATACAAAACGTGACGCGCAACGGTCGGCTCAGGCACAGATAAAAAAATCCTAGTTTGAGACCTAAACTCTAAGCTGTAGGTACAAACCTGCTTTTAGATGATAAATAAGTAAAAAAAAAAACATATATATTTTTTTATTTCTGTATAACTCGGTTCAGACTGATGTTAGGTTACGTTACCGCATATTAACTTTTGTTCTTCATATTGTTCTCCATCTAATTTATAAAGTTTGATCGATGGCCGCGAAAAAAAAAACTGCCCCACTTTTGGTCATTGGCTTTTATAGTTAGGTACATTACAAAAAAAAAAAATCCCGTTATTAACTATTTAGATACCTACAAATTTACGGAACCCTCAGTGCGCGAGTCCGACTCGCACTTGACTGGTTTTTTTAATTACTCCATTAATTGCTTTAAGTATTAGATACGAATTTATAGTTTTTATAATGGATACTAATACGTAACTACCTAGTTTTGTTAATTTGTAGCCTCCGCCTGAGTAATGAATTTGTTTGGGATAGGTACTTACAACAAAAAAGTATAAATAGAAACATTTTTACAAAAAAACAAACAAAACAACCGACTTCAAAAAAAGACGCTACAAAGTAAAAAATAACTTTAATTTCGAAGTCGGTTGTTTTTTTTTTTTAATAGTTACTTTTGTTTACTTTTTAGTTGTACCTACCTACCCCACACAAATTCCTTACTTGCTATGTAAATATCAGTGACGCTAACTCAAAAACTACCCAAGCATAGTTAATAAAATTTATATGGGACCACCCCTGAGGCATACCTTACTCCACGACACGCGACACAAAGGCACCGCAAGTCGCGCAACGAGCGGTGCCTTTGTGACGCGCGCGATTATATCGCGTGTCGCGCGCGATTATATCGCGTGTCGCGCGCGATTATATCGCGTGTCGCGCCTGTTTGTCGGAGCCTTTATATGTATGTATAATAAAACACTTATAAACACAAGCACTTACAGCTGTACTGTGCAACATCGGAACTTATCATTATCATTTCAGCCGATAGACTTTCACAGCTGGACATAGGCGTCCCCCAAGCACCTCCACTTCGACCGGTTCTGTGCTTCTCGCATCCAACGGGTTCCTGCGGCCTTCACAAGGTCGTCGGTCCACCTTGTGGGAAGGCCTTCCAACGCTATGTCCTCCGAATCGAACTAATATCACCAAAAAACGAAACCAACCCGAAAAACAATAAATAACCAAAGTAATGTATGGGGTTAAATTAAATTAGCTAACAAAACTCTGGAAACGTGATGGGTATGGATTAAAAAAAAAAGATTTGATGTTTTTTCTGGAGTTCAACGACCGCTGGATGTTGTTACTGGAAGTATGAGTTGAGAAAATCTGTTTTCTTTAGTGATGTCGTGTTGACTCATCGATACTTGTCACGTCTGTGAAGTTTACACAACAAAAAGCTGTTTTTAATCTGATAGGTATTTCAAGTGGCTACAGCAGATAAACGCGGGCGTGGCCACGTTAATCTTTTAAATATAGACAGGACACGAAAAGCAAATTTAATTCTACTAATAATATTATAAACACGAAAGTTTGTGAGGATGGATGGATGTTTGTTACGTTTTAACGCATAAACTACTGAACGGATTTTGATGAAACTTTACAGTAATAATATAGCTTATACATCGGAATACCATATAGGATACTTTTTATCCCGATACTCCCACGGGATGCTAGTGTATAATGATGTAGAGATGTATTTGCCACACTTCGTTCTCGAGTGAGTAAGTTACCTAGACTGCTGAGAGAGTAGTCAGATAGGAAACACTAACCTCATCTAGTTTTAAAATGCGTATGATTGACGTGTAAAAGTAGGGGCTTGAGACTAAGTAATAACAGCTGCACAGGACGATCGACCAGGTTAGGCTACGCTTGGCGCGGCTGATGTGTGGATGGGTGACCATCTTCACATACCAAGACCCCTCCGTGCCTAGGAACCGGCTGTCATTCGTGGACCTTTGACAGTCGTAACGGGTCGTCAGTAGCCCGAAAGTCTGTCAACCAGTCTACCAGGGGTATCGTATTACCCAATAACTGGGTCGTGTAGGTCAGATAGGCAGTCGCTCTATGTATAACACTGGTATTCAGCTGGATCTGGTTAGACTGGAAGCCGACCCCAACATAGTTGGAAAGAGGCTAGGCAGATGATGGTGATGATTGACGTGAAAAGTGTTTGTAGAAACCAACTTACAGAAATAAAATCATTTATCATTAGTGTTCACCATCGTAGCAGCGATGGCAGGTTCGCACGAGTGGGTGGCTGTTACTGTGTGTCCGTGAAGTGGAGAAGGTTCGAACCTCAGTGCGCGCTTTCGAGTCTTTTGGGTCAGCGGGATTGTAATTTGTAGGGTCAGCGGGATTGTCCGAAAGGGTTACCGCTGGCTCGGAACATAAAGGGCTAAGGAAGGAACACGGGTGGGTTTTAGTCAGTAAGAGTCTGACACTCCCTTCCGCTCCACCCAAAGCGGGAGGGGTCATTTGATGATTTCCCATCCTCAAAAAAAAAAAAGACTATATCATCGCTTTGCATCGGGTGAGATAGTGTTCAAACGCGAATTAATCAAAATTTACAAGAAAAGATTTTACGCTATACTGATATTTAGGTTTTAGTACAGAGTTCACGTTATCAATAACAAAATACACAAATATAACACACAGAATGACTAGGAACAAAATAAAAAAAATCACGATTTGTTACTCGATTGTTAACCATTATGGAGTTAATTAGAAACTGCTGTTTTAGTAGTTTTGGCAAAGTCATGGCAATAAAAGCGGCCAAAGGACATGTTATGAAATGGGCTTAAAATAATATTTTTTTTGAACAGCTATCATGTATGGTTTTTCTGATAGGGAAACTTATTCAGGATGGCCTGACAAAAACAGAAAAAATATTAAAAGCACCGTTATTGAATAAATACATATTTTAAATCCAAATATTTTTGGTGTCATAATATTATTTTTGCACATTGAAACAAAGAAAAAATGGTTAAATATCATTTTTTAAAGCAAATTATACACCTTATTGTTATTTAAAATATTCTAAAATAATATTAGATGGCTTAAAATAAAACCAACTCCATGATTTGTATGTATGGCATTAATTCCTTTGCCTTCTAATGGAATCTATGAAAATATTACCTGTGCCAGTAAGGTTGTCATACTTGTCAGCTGTCAGTACACAGGTCAAAATTGAATTGAATTTGACACTTGATTGACGTTAATGACCATAATGACATCTAACCGAAAAGTGTTGCCAAAATCAATAATTACTGTGGGTTGCAATTTATTTTTTAAATAATGATTATTAAAATGTATAATAATTAAAGCAAGGGTGCTTTCAAAAAAAAATTAAAAAATATACAAAGACTCCTTAATTTATGTACTTTCATAAAAATATGATCTCTTCCCTGTTCACAGTAGCTTCGAATAAAAGCCCAGCCTCCATACAAAAACCTAACATGTCCTTTGACTCGCATTTGCGCATCGAAGATTTCTTTCCTTGACGGAAAAATACTTTATCGTTTACAAGAAATTAAGTTACTCCAATACTAAGTTTGTTCGGAAAGGGAAAATGATGATTTAAAAAGAAAACTGCAAGTAATCCTACTAATATTATAAACGCGAAAGTTTGTGTGTATGGATTGGATGGATGTTTGTTTGTTACTTTTTCACGCAAAAACCACTGAACGGATGTGGATGAAAATTGGCACACAGATAGTTTATAACCAGGATTAACACATAGTATATTTTTTATCCTGATATTTTTACAAATGATGAAAATAAAAAAAAAAGAAAATTAAAAATATACCTGAAAAATATGTTTCCTTCCAAGCTCCGGAACCTTCTGTCTGTTTTTTTTCTTACACAAAAACTTTACTAACTGTTAGCAACAATCAGAACTATTGAAATGCACACCAATTTTACAGAACATGACGATATATTACGAAGTATATTTGTTGGGGATTCTTGACGAAAACCACTATGCACTGTACTTAATATTGTTTATTGAATGTTTTATTACACTTTTGTACATTATTAGGAGGTAATAAGCACTATAAACTATTTTATTCTATTAAACATCACAAGAGACGTGTGTGCGCTCCGTTTATGGCGAGAGTAGAAGGGAACCAGAGTTGCCAGGTTCGTATTTAGTTTAACAATTGACATAATGTTGCTATTACTAAACACTCTCGGGCCTCCAAAGATAGGAAAGCCTCGGTACATAAGTACATCTAAGTTTACACAATAATAAATAAAATTATTGAAATTACATAAAACATTGAGTTTCATTTACGTAGTTTAGAGCCTTAATATGAGTAGAGAACCGTTATATGATAATAAGGTATGTGTAAGGAACATAATTTCTTTAATATATTATAGTATAGCATTAGCTAGGTAGTAGGCTTGTTTACATAAGTATTTACTTATCAGATAAGTTACTGTTTAAATTATTAATTAGGTAATAGATAAGTTTAGGGAACTCATTAGTTTAGTTATACAAAGTTGATACGACAGAGGGGCTTTTCTTTAAACTGCCTATACTAGATACCATTTTCAAGCTCTGTACCAAAAATCAATTAAATAGGAGCAGTAGTTTAGTCACAAATGATTTTTGAAGTTTTTGCTACGTTTGAACACGATGTATATTTCCTAACAGCTGATTATCTCATACGCATAGGTCATGCACCTTAAAACGATAATCTGAGTATAAGATACATTGTTGCCGCACAAGTACAACCAAATATTTCACGAAGCAATAAATACACACACACTTGCACTTTCACTATGAGAGTGACAATCATAGCAAAACCCCCGCGCCTTTTTCCCGCGCGTAAAAGGAATAGAAATAGGTCAGTATGTTGCTATTGCATTCTAGATCCTTGGGAATTTGCTAAAAAACTTTCTTTCAGTGGACAGTGCGCAAGCGTCATCCACTCGGGACGTACGTTACGTAATACGGGAGCCCCCCGCCGCCGCGCCTTTATGTTTTGTCGAACTCGCTGACAATAATTGTGATTTTGTTTTGTTATTGTGATAGACACTAAATAAGTTTAACTTGGGAATATTATTATTTAGTGTTAGTGTTTTTTTGTGTTTGACTGTTTTTATTGTGATAGGATACGTAATTAAACGTTGGTTGTGTGTGTGTGTAATCATTAAAGTGTTCAGCAATGCCTCGTGTAACTTACACGGCGTCAGAATACACTTACATGATTTTAATTTACGGTGAATGCCGTGGAAACGCAGATTTAGCTCTGCGAACATACCGAGAAAGGTATGGTGACCGGCGCAATAGCCCTAGGAACGCCGCGCGCCGGCACCATACAATTGGCAGTACAAAGATTACGGGAATTAAAGTGCTTAGCGACGGACAGTGATTTAATAAATAACAATATTCTCCGTCGGTATAATTTGTGCATTAATATGAATCGAGGACACATCGAGAATTTAAAAATTTTGTGTTTTTGTGTGTGCGCGTACTTAACAACCAGCCGGGCGCGGACGGCGCGAGCGGTCTAAACCGCCCACCCCCCGCGCCCCCGCCAAGAGAGATAACACACACGCACACGCGCTCCTGCGCGACTTTGTTACCTAGGCATCTAACTAAGGTCAGTCAAATTTATTTATAAAGGGTGGTTGCGTTTCACTCTGACTTTAAGCTATTTAGTTTGTTTGAAAAAAAAAAAATCTCATTTTTGGCGCTTTCTATTTTTGTACTGTATCGAATTAATACTATACACGTATAGTATACGTAGTGTAATTTAATGCCCCTCTGTCATATCAACTCTGTATAAGTAAGGAAAGTAAATTTAAAGAGTCTAGCAATCCTGAGAACATAAAAGTTAGATAAACAAGCATAGCTAGGTAAATCTTAATCTAAGTTAAATCTAGATCTTATGAATAATTAGTACTTATAGTAAGTTACACTATATATAGGTATATGTTAATACAAGTAAAAAATACACAATATTAACACATTTAGATTCAATCTTTTGGAACCTTTAAAATTAGTTGCATTATCTGTATATAAGCAAGTAGGTATTCCTCTCCTAGAAATAAATCTTTTAAGAGCACAAATAAAGGCTTGTGCGGATAGATCAGACACTAATTCTAAATGAATAGCTCGAGTAGCTAAGCAAACAAATAGGCATATATAACCTTTAGAGTATTTACAGTTTCGTGTCATTGAACTTCTTATAGCAATAGCACCACTAAAATCAATCCCTGTATGAGTAAATGCACGGGTCAACGTGACTCTGGGAGCAGGAAGATCCGACATCTGCTGCCCACAAACCTTGCCTCTAAACCTAGTGCATCTAACACAGGAATATATGCATTTCTTTACTTCACCTCTACCATTGATAGGCCAGTATTTCAGTCTTATGTTACAGAGTGTGTTCTGAACACCTGAGTGTAGTAGTTTGAGGTGATAATGCTGTATCAAAATCTGTGTGATGTGATTTTTGGCAGGAAGTATGATAGGATGTGCTTGATTGTATGGAATGTCTGAGTGTTTTATGCGACCACCAACTCTTAGTATGTCATCTCCATCTAAGAATGGATTCAGTTTCCTTAGTGGGCTGGATGTGAATGTGTAAGACTTTTGTTTATGTGAAGTCTGTGAGTTAGTGATATTTTTTATAGATTGTAGTTCATGCATTTCCTTTGGGAAAGAATGACCCTGTGTTGTGACAACTATAAAATTGTGAGCATGTTTTATTTCTGTCACTGTTAAATGTGTTGTATGTTTGTTATGTTTGTTTTTTATATTATGTACAAATCTAAGTATGTATGCGACAATTCTGATAAGCTTAGAGAAACTGGAATGTTTTGTGAATTTATCAAAGAAGAATGAGTGATTGATGAGTGAGTCTGTGCATAAATTGACTACTTTGACTTGTGAGGTTTGATTGTGTGATGTAATAAGTGTGTCTACATTAGGCGTTTGTGTCATTAAAGTTGGCCATTGTGATTGATCTTGAGTCAACCATGAAGGGCCTTGCCACCATAGTGTACAAGATTGAAGATCTTTAGGCATGACTCCCCGGGTGATCAGATCAGCTGGATTTTGTTTTGTGTTTATGTAGTACCAGTCGTCACCGCTGGTGGTGTCAATGACCTGCATGAGGCGGTGTGTGACATATGTGTCGTGTTTGTGCTTGTATGGAGCTTTGATCCAGTGTAGTACAATAGACGAATCTGTGAATAAATAAGTTTTTCCAAAGTTAATTTTGTTATATGTAGTGTTTATGAATCTTTTTGCTAATTGGGCTAGCAAGAGTGATCCACACAGTTCTAAGCGTGGTATCGATTGTTGTTTCTTGATAGGTGCAACCTTAGACTTAGCTGTGATTAGTGTGGAATTTGTAGGTTTGTTAAGGTAGGTTGCTCTTAGATACAGGCAAGCACCATAAGCTTTGTGAGAAGCATCACAGAACCCTAATAATATTATTTCCGTAGGTATATCTGTAAAATAGTATCTAGGTATGTGTATAGCTTTCAAGCAGTGTAGTTGCTGAACATAGTTCTGCCAGATGACTAGAGAGTCCTTTGAGATCAAAGAATCCCAATCAATATTTTGTTTCCATATGTCTTGCATTAATATCTTAGCTAGAATAGTTGTAGGTGCTAGGATACCTAGAGGGTCAAATAATTGAGCTATTTGTGAGAGTATGTTCCTTTTAGTGCAAGGAGCAGCACTGTAATCAGGTATGCTAACCTGAATTGTGTCTTGTGTAGGTAGCCATTGTAAGCCAAGGGTTTTGACAGAAGTTGAAGTAAAATTGTATGAATTATTTGAGTCTACATTGTTATGTACAGACTGTATATGTTTTGTGTTTTCTGTAGAACTTGTGCCTATATGTGATAAAATGTCAGTGTGGTTAGATGACCACTTGTGCAGTTGAAAACCTGCTTTGCTCAATAAGTCTATAAGCTCAGAGCATACTTGTTTACATTGTTCTAGAGTTTGACAGCCATACAAATAGTCATCCATGTACCCAGAGCTTTTAATACAGTCAGCTGCCTGCGGGTGAGTATCTGAATGTGTGTCAGCTAAATGTATCATTGTGCGACAGGCTAAGTATGGTGCACACTTTATACCATAGCAGACCCTGTTGATCTCTAAACACTTGAGCGGTTCAGATCTGGAGTCTCTCCATAGCACTCTTTGTAAAGATGTTTGTTGTGAATTTATTTTTATAGCTCTAAACATTTTAACTATGTCACAAGAGAAAGCATATTTGTAAAGTCTAAATCTGAGGATAATGTCTAAAAGATCATTGTATATGTTTGGACCTTCATACATTATATCATTGAGTGATATACCAGTGGATGTCTTGGCACTAGCATTAAAGACTGTACGTAATTTTGTGGTGATACTGTCAGGCTTTATGACCGCTAGATGTGGCATGTAGTAAGCATGTGTATCTGTGGGTGAGTAGTCCTCAATGTAGTGAGCATGTCCTAACTGTATGAACTCATGTATGAACTCTTTATACTGTATGTAGAGATTTGTATCTCTTTACATTTTAGATTCAAGTTTTAATAAGCATCTATAAGCTGTGTTGAAAGAATTCCCTAGATCCTCTATTCTATCAACCTGTAGTGGTAGATCCACCGTGTATCTGCCTGAGCTGTCTTGTGTAGTTGTAGACATGTATAACTCTTCACAGTGTTTGTCCTCCGGTGAGAGCAGCTTTTTTGGAAGCAGCTCCTCTTGCTCCCAAAAGGATTGTAGTATGTCATCTGTTGATGTAGGTGTAGAAATCATGCTAGCATGCATGGTGCATTTAGGTGTATTTAGGTGAGTGTCAGGTAGGTAGGAACCAGAAACAACCCATCCAAATAGTGTTTCAATTAGGAATGGTAGGCGCGAGCCAAGCTGCATGCGCCCAGTTTGCAGTGTAGCATAGAACACTTCAGCATTAAGCAGTAAGTCAATAGAAGCTGGCATGAAGAATGTGGGGTCAGCGAGTGATTGAGCTATTTTGTTTGGTATATGCCATGTTTGTGTATGTACATGTGTGTGCGGTAGTGGCACTGAAATACTGTCCATGACCAAGAAAGTTTGATTGCTTTGATAGCTGTTGTACCGAGATGCAATATTCATGTTTACACTTACTTGAGTACGCTCTTTGCTATTGCCTACACCAATTATAAGGCATGATTGCTGCTTGAGCTGTAGTTCCAGTTGAGTTGCAAGTCTGTGGGCAACAACATTGACTTCACTTCCTGTGTCCAGAAGTGCTCGGGCAGTGATCCACCGGCCTGAAGCATGTTGAACCCGTACCAGAGCTGTGGAAAGCAACATTTGATATCTGTTAGTGTTTGTTACTAGTACTGTAGAAGGTATAGTGACTGATGTGTTTGAAGATGTGTTATTTGGCTGTAAAGAACCTTGTTGTATGTGTACTTGTATAGAATCTACCGCCTGTTGGCTTTGTGTAGGATTATTTGTCTCTTGACTTTGAGTTGGATTGTTTGCCTGTTGGCTGTGAGTTGGATTGTTTGCCTGTTGGCTGTGAGTAGTTGTAATAAGATTAACCTGTGGTTGAGGTCTGTCTTCGTGTATGGATGTGTGATGTTTACCTTTGCATTTTAGGCAGTGAAATTTGGAGCATTTATGCCTGAATTTGTAGGGCTGTAAACAGTTATAACACAATGATTTAGATTTGATCAGTTCAATACGTTTCTGAGTTGTAAGCTCAAGATATGTAGGGCATTTATGCAAAGCATGACCACTATTGCATAGAATACAGGTTTCACTGTTTGGTGCACATGCTACATGAGAGACTTTAACATTCTGATTTTTATCATTATTAGATTTAGCATCATACATTAACTCGAAGGCTGTTCTGCGTTGGTTTAAGAAATCAAGTAGCTCGCTCAGGGTAGCAATAGAATTTTCTTTACGGTTGATTTCCCAAGCGGCTCGGAGTGAATTGTCTAATTTTTGTGTTATTATAAAAACCAACAATGCATCCCAGTGCTCCACAGGGAGCTGAATGGCTCTTAGGGAATCTAAACTTTGTTGTAGCAGAACCAAGTACTCTTTGAGGTTATTTCTAGTGATAGTACTAAAGCTAGTGATACTTTTTAAGTGGAAGTTTACAATTATGGTTTGGTTTTCATACCTCTTTGCTAAGATTTCGAGGGCTCTGGAATAGTTTTCTTCAATGATGAGCAGTGAGGCTATAAGGCCCGCAGCCTCCCCCGTCAGCGCCGTCTTCAGGTACTGCAGCTTGTTCACCACGGGCAGGTCGGTGCTGTCCACGGATGCGAAGAAGATGTTCTTAAACGCTGGCCATTGCCGGATGTCCCCATTGAACTTAGGGAGTTCTAGTTGAGGCAACTTAACACGTGGCTTGGCGTGGTCGTAGTGTGTGCAGTTCAATAATTGATCACTGTGGCGTGAAGTTGATACCGTCGCCGCGGGTATAGGCGATTTTGCCGTCAAGGCGTCCATCATAGATGCTTTCAGTGCGTAGAATCTGTTCTCGAAGGCACTCCGCTCCTCTTCGTGTGTGTCTTGTCTGTCCGCGGCGTCGTCGATTGATTCGATTCGTAGCTGCAGCTCCTCGAACTGCTGCATCAATTGTTCTAAATCGCCTTGTCGGACTTTGATTTCGTTCACGGAGTGTCGATCTGCGTCGAAGTTCTGTAAGTATCTTTCTATCCTAGTAAGCTTGCCTTTGATTGCGCTTCTCTTCTGTTTGAGGGTTTGTAGATTGATCTCGATGTTTTCTTCTCCATTGTGAGACATTATAGAATATTTTCATGTGTTGTTTCGCTGTTGCGTATATTGAGTTGAATAGAATGGGTGCGGTGCGTCGTAGCCGTAGAAAAAAACCGTGTGACCGCGTGTCTGCTTGCTGACCGCGTTGAGCCGAGCGGAAGTTCCGTTGATTGTTCCAGATTGTTCTGTCCGCTCGATATGTCAGTTGTCACTGTAAGTTGACGTACGTCTTGTAGATGACAGTATTGAGTGTTCGCTGATTGGCCGATTAGAGATGCCGGATGTACGAACTATGTGGCTGTTGCCTATGTGCGAATATAGATGTCGCTGTGTCGGTAAAGCAGTGTCCGATTGATTACTTCTTGAAATCGAATTAATTATTGATTTTCGACTGTTGTCGCTGCCCGTTGCTGGTTCGCCGCCAAAACTCCTGCGTTTGCGTGGTGCATACTCACATACTGTAATGCGTACGAGCGATGTTTGCTTCGTGCTCTCCGCCTCCACACCAAACGACGCGGAGAAACAAAAGATGGCGATCCATAAAACGTCGGCTTTCTCGAAGGACCAAAATGTTGGGGATTCTTGACGAAAACCACTATGCACTGTACTTAATATTGTTTATTGAATGTTTTATTACACTTTTGTACATTATTAGGAGGTAATAAGCACTATAAACTATTTTATTCTATTAAACATCACAAGAGACGTGTGTGCGCTCCGTTTATGGCGAGAGTAGAAGGGAACCAGAGTTGCCAGGTTCGTATTTAGTTTAACAATTGACATAATGTTGCTATTACTAAACAATATTATTATGATACTATGAATGTCTGAAGCGCCATGTATCCTATGACACTCTGGTGTATCTATGTAAAAATTCACCAAACAGCTTGTGAATGACTGCAGTTTATTCTTATCACTAGCGAGCGACCCGTCCCTGCTACGCACGGTTTTTTTTTTACTAAGTATAGTAGAACCTTGATAAGATAAATACTAAGGAAACGTTAAATAATTTGAGTTATTGAGGTTTGTTTTAAGTTAAGGAGTTTTTATTGGTTTATATTTTTACTTACAGAGATCCGTCCAATGTGCAAAGAGATGCTCCCGGAACGAAGGCTAAAAAGCTAATGATACAAATAATGAAATAAGTTACAATACTGAGACCAGTGTATTGTTTACATTTGAAGCCATTTGGTAAACACGTGTAAGCAATAACAATAGTCTACAGGGAACCTTTTTTGTTTGCAAATTCATTTGAAATGACTCATTGATAGATCATTGAAGTTACAAAGGTCGTCGTCGTTACAACTTTGAGTTACTGAGGTGCGATGCCCAAATTATTCGTTTAAGTTATAGAGGGTTCGTATTTTAAGTAAAAGAGGTTTTGGGCTCCGAGGGGAAGGGAGCACAAAGTTTTATGAATTTATAATTTATATTAATTTATATTTGGTTATTACGTTATCAAGGTTTAAGTTATCAAGGTTCTACTGTATTAGTACTAAGCATCGAGATGTTTTTGTTATTATGCAGTTTGATAATATTTTTTTATACATTTATAAACCTTTCGGAATAAATTATCTAAATGATAGTACTAACCGCATCAAAATCCGTTACGGAGTTTAGAAGAACACGGTCACACAGACAGACACGCAAAGCGACTTTAATTTGTATAGATAGATAAGAACGACGGTCTCAGGACATTCTTATCACGGGTCGGTGACCGAAATCATTATCGATATATACCACAACATCATCAGCAACATGTCCTGAGGTGCTTATTAGGTATTTCAGGGCTAGAGTGCGCGGAAGATAAGACTGCGCGCAACGTTTGACTTCAAGATTATATCCCTGCCAGCACTTTTAATCACCTTGGGCGTAATGATGGCAATTATTTACTTTGGGAAACACGGAACACAGTATAGTACCCGGCGACAAATATTGCACATCGACCTTTGGAAAGAGACAATCGGCTAATTTCGACTTCGTAGAGCGTTATCTCTGTCGCACGAAATACAAACAGTCCGGTATCTATTAGGAGCTGTTAAAACAATTATGATTTGCTTCTTTTGATAATTATTTTTATTCTTTGTATAAACTACAAAAAAAGGTAAAGGTATATAATTTTTATCGCCGGGTACTGTACTACAGACTCTTGACACCTGAAATGAACGTCCAGATAGCGGCAAACAATTATTTCCGATTTCGGCCGCGCGCAGACTTATTTTGCGCGCACTCTATCAAGACAATCCCGGTAGTACGGTCAAAACTTCTCCTGGGAGGTAGGGTTCGCGAGGTCGCTACTGCCCAACTGCTCGCCATATGCTGCCCTGCGGGTTTATGTATCTCTCTTGGTCTAGCTCCTACCCCTAGACTTGTTTACAGACATCCTACCGTTCGGAGCGCGCAAACCCCACCACGACGTCAGCATGGAGATACGGCGGTGGGTTATTATTATTATTAATCTGAATCAATTTGACGGATACTTCTAATCCATTGCTTCATATATCCGAAAAATTTGTCTGCTCAACAACGTTAATAACTCAATGAAAGGTGTTGAACTTGCCATTGTCAGTGTGTTACGCAAGAATCCGCTGTGGGAATCTAATAGAAAATAGATTTTGATGTTGTTCGCTTTGTCCCGGCTATCGTAAGTATATTATTTTAAATGTCTTTATTATTAGCGTATCGATTAGCAGTTTTAAGAAATTGAAATTATTTAAATACAAACGATGTTTATTTAACTCAATCAGTAACACAATGAGGGTTTTCTGAAATGACGTTCGCCAGGTGGCAGCACTGACACGTCAGGTCCAGACATCTGTCAAAGAGCCTATATTTTCTTTAGTCATGACTGAATGATGAACGAATGAATGAATCGAATGATGAACGTCATCATATATTTTATATTGGAAGACCTCTTGTCACAGTGGTGCCAACTGGTGTCGTAAATTTTCACGAAAACCCTCATTGGGGTTGTCAGATGGGAAGGATAAATTAATCTGGACAAAATTTGCCGCGTGTTACTTAGGTACAGTGTTTTTGAAGGTTTCACTTCTACCACGTGTGAATTGCACACATGCTGTTTTTTTTTTCGGATTTCAGGTAAATTAAAAAAAAAATTGCAAATCCGTCTATTTACGATGGAGTTATGCCCGACGTTACATAAAAAAATAGAAACATCCGAATTGAGAACCACCTCCTTTTTAGAAGTCGGTTAAAAAAGACATAAGTACACGTTAAAAGCGTCCAGAAGTACATATTTTTTAATTATTTTCTTTTGTTTAAATAGAAACAAAAAAGAAACCAATTAAAAATATGATTGATTATTGCCGTGGCAGCTAAGAGATGACTAGCCCCAACTGACGGCGCCTGTTCACGAACATAGCACATGGAGCAGCACCATTCAGCTCAGGCAAGTGGAGGGCGCGCTTGTCATAACAGTGATTCACCACCTGCGCCCTCACAAAAAGAATCACGTTAATCTGCCCAGAAATCACAAAAAAAGTAAAAACTTAAAAAAAAACTTGTCACATACTCCTCCCGTTTTTTGGAGTCGGTTAAAAATAATTACTAAGAAACGTTAATTAACTATTGTTTCTTTAATTTACTTCCTTTGTGTTGGATACGAATTAATAGCTTTTTTATTATGACATAAAAAAATTTGATTACAATAGTATACTCAAGGCTCCTTGCAAACAGGCGCGACGCGCGACGCGAATCGCGTGCAGCCCATTGGAACCGCTCGTTGCGCGACTTGCGGTGCCTTTGTGTAGCGCGCGATTTTATCGCGTGTCGCACCTGTTTGAAGGAGCCTTAATGCGTCAGCATCATCATCATGTGCCTAATTGATACTCGACAGGTATGACATAGTAGTTGCTTAATTATTCCTAAATTACTTTCAAATCTTCTCATTAATATCTCAATAATATTCTTTGTATTTATTTTCCCATAATGAGTCATTTATTTGATTTTTATAACAATAATTTTGTATTCATAACATATTGGGTACCTACCTAATTAGCTGACAGTTGATTTGAATATGGTGGTCAAGTGTATAAAAAGGACGTTGCTCTGCCTAAATACAGACTGAGTGTGAATTATAGTTTGTTTAATTGTGTAAACCCTGGTACTGAACAATATATGTTAGGGTCGGCTTCCAATCTAACCGGATGCAGCTGAATACCAGTATTTTACATGGAGCGACTGCCTATCTGATCTCCACAACCCAGAATATCAATTACATGTAGCATACTAATGCGTAGCGTTGTTAATTTGTAGCGCCCGACTCAATGACGTAATATAAATAGACGCGTCATGAATGAACATCACGGCACTCGAAAACAGCGTAAATACGATCGATAGCTAACTAGCTACTTAAACGCATGAAGAAAGGGAAAGAAAATTAAATGTCATCCACGGAATTTCTGTTGTTAGAGAGATATAAATATATTTCTTCAATTACGTTGTCATTCTGTGGTGCATGCCGTGTATCCTCATTGGCCGAGCGAGTACAAAAGGAGGCATGTGGGGAAAAATGGACACTCGATTTTCTCGTGTTGATATAGGTAGTAGATTAACGGGTAAATAATGAATTATTTTTGATCCTTAAAAATATGAATGCAGAATTTCGCAAGAGTAATTATTGTTAATTAATTAATAAAACAAAATGTAATATTATAAACATATAAATTACTGTTTGTTATGTATAATGTCGCTGGCTAGAAAATGTTCCGAGCAGACCCTAGAGTATTTTGTGGGTAGCCAATCGTATTCACGCCGTTGAATCCTTATAACGCTTAACCATTATTAAGAAACGAATCTTAAGTTTATATATCATTCCGACTACATAATAATCTCCGACCATAATCTTTCTAATGCATAAGATTAATAAAAAAAGAAAGAAATTGAGATGTACAGAGATTTTTATCGAAACACAAGAGATTCTTCATCAGTGAACATTTTAAAAAATAGTTTAAAGTTGTATTTGGTTAACCAACAATAATAAATCATTACTCACTGTATGTACTCGATAGATCGAACTCAAACTCAAAGCATTTATTTCAATTAAACCATTTACAGGCAGTTTTGAATTATCAAGGAGTCGATCAGTCAGAAATTTGAAGCTAGTTGCTCATTCAAAAGCATAATAAGTACCTATAAGGAAGAACAGGCAGTAAATTCAGCAGAAAATTCCTTGGACAATCAGACGAACCATGACAAATAATTCTCTCACATCTCGAATGACAAACGCGTGCTGAATAACTTGCAAACAATGTTCGCATCTAATCTCGTGTGATTAATTCGCTGCGGTTTTCAGACCGTCTTGTGAGTCCCAAAGGGTACCCTAGCTTAAGTGTTGGAAGCATTCGGGCTGTGGCAATAAACTGTATGTGTTTATGAGGCTGATGTAGTGAAAAGGCAGTGTGACCAAAAACTTACATTCTTGTTTTTCATAGGTGTCGATGGCAATCTGTATACAGTCAGCCTAGAATTTGGCTACGAGCTTGGCACCTTTAGGAGTGTCCACCAACTCCTGTAGCGTGCAGATAACACGACACGCTGGGTACTCCATTGTTTGGATCATTCGGTTTCCTAAAAAATGGTTGAGCTGAATAGTGCTGAACCACGCGTCATGTTCGTGAACGGGCGCCGGCGGTTGAGACTGGTCATCTATAAGGCTTATTTTTAATCTTATATTTTGAATTGTTACTTCATTTGTGATTTTTTTTTACATTGTTCTCACAATATATAGAAGCAATAAGAATAATGTACCCAGGATTTTGTAATATATTAATATAAAAGAATGTACTTGTCCGAGGAGTTCCTTG
Organism: Luperina nickerlii; assembly: GCA_963855955.1. NCBI lineage: Eukaryota > Metazoa > Arthropoda > Insecta > Lepidoptera > Noctuidae > Luperina > Luperina nickerlii. The sequence goes on along the minus strand of OY979677.1, from coordinate 19,328,749 downwards.
CCCGTTCTTCTCTATAGAATAGAATAGAATAGAATTTTTCTTTAATAAAGTGACCAAGAATCAAACAAGATTGTTAGTAAAACTTACGACTATGTTAGTAAGCACAGACACTAAACAAAAACTCAAGAAATAACGGTTGGCCACCGTTGCGACATCCCATGAGACACGGCACAACAGTGACCCAAGTAAACACAGTTAAGGTGATTGGATACTGACACTTTTTCATACATTCTATCGGGGTACAAATCTCGATACTTAAACGATTTTTGCAGAATAAAAGCACGTACATTAAATGATTATGATCTATTATTGACGCATATCGTAAAAAACTTATAAAAAAAACACTATTTGTAGGATATTTAGGCCTGACAAAAAACGATAAATCTTTGTATGTGTGCGCGGGCGGAGGCACGCCCTCTACAGGATATTTCAAGAACCATCAAGAAACAGAACAACATTTTTGCTAAAGTTATCAGTTATCATCTAACGATCAAGATCTACTGTAATCTTGATCGTTAGATGGCGTTGTTTGTCAACGAATGGCCAATTTTATAACATGCGTGATATTGTTGACAAGTTTCGAATCGTAGGTATGCTGTGTGTGTGTGTGTGTGGGTGTGTGAGTTATATTTTATCAATTTAATCATGAAGTGAGAAAAAATGCATTACTTAGTGATAGGATTATCTGCGATCTACCCTGGGTTCGATATTACTGTAATGAATGTCTAAGTTCAAGTAAGTACCTACATGCATTTAGTAAGTAGGTACTAACTTACACATGAACTCTTCGAGAAATTTTCTGATACAAAAATCATTCTGCATTATGTAGGTAAGTACCTATTGAGAGAGCCCTTTCTTTTAGTAGGAGTGGGCGATACAAATCGTATATAGATAATATCTATGTATCGGTACAATATCCAATACCTACCTATATATCCGACGGCACTGAATCTATATTATATCAGGTATCCGCATACCTGGAACACTATACCGATATCGTATCACATGATCTATGATATTCGGTTCAAACTGATTCAGGTACAATACGTGCCACGAAAGATGAGACTTGACCCCGCCTCCCCCGCTCTTTCCGCCGCCCCTATGACGTCCGGTCCCGTCCTGCACTCAGACCTCATACCGCTAAAGATACCTAAAATCGTGTACTGCGCATGTCAAACCACGTGGTGTGTCAAGTCTCATCTTTCGTGGCACGCATTATACAGTAGTAGTTACACGGTTTTAGGTACCGTATCCTTGATGCGCGCGGGCGGGAGTGATGTACCTAGCTAGAGATGAACGAGCGAGAAAGCGCGCTAAGCTAACGTCTAATATTAATTTTAAACATTATTTACAGGAGCATAGAGTTTAATACCGAATACCTACATTATTTTGTAAACAGGTAACCATCAATAAACGTCAAAGGATTTTAAATCGTATGGCATTCTCAACAAAAATAGGTACGTTACTCGTAGTTTTAAAATCATTTTACGTTGACCTTGATTGCACTTTGCTGTTTTCGTAGGTACTTTTCGTGTTCTATTTTTAGTTACGCGTCGCGTTAGCTGCAGTTGGCCGAATTTCTCTGCTTGATTTCTTTACTTTATAAAGTAGAAAAAAAAAACCGGCCAAGAGCGTGTCGGGCCACGCTCAGTGTAGGGTTCCGTAGTTTCCCGTCCGTCACAATAAGTGTTCCCACTTATGAGTTTAAAAGTGAGTATCCATTATGTTCGCGCTCCAGCAGCACTCCGCGCTCCTGCAACTGCTCCCGGTAGTGGGTACGTACGCGAACACGGAGCGTGCAACATTGCACGCTCCGCGGCAGGCGCTCCGACTCGTGACGGTTTTTAGCGCGAACACAAAGGGATACGTTCAGGATAATAAAATATGTAAACGAAGTTTAAAAAATGCTTGCATATACAATTATACTACAAACTTAGTCCAGAAATTATTTTGTACAACTTTTTGTCTTTTTTGTACAAAAACTGTTGTTTCCATCAAGTTCAAAATAATTTTCCTAGAAAGTCCTTATAGAGTTCTACTTTGCAGATTTTTTTCATAGTTTCTAAACTTATGGTTCAAAAGTTAGAGGGGGGGACACATTGTTTTTTACTTTTGGAACGATTATTTCCGAAATTATTGACATTATCAAAAAATGATTTTAGTAAACCCCTATTCATTTTTAAATACCTTTCCAACAATATATCACACGTTAGGGTTGAAATTAAAAAAAAAAATCACTTCCCACTTTACATATAGGGGGGCTACCCTAATAAAACATTTTTTCCAATTTTTATTTTACCACTTTGTCGGCGTGATTGATATAGGTACATATTGGTACTAAATTTCAGCTTTCTAGTACTAACGGTCACAGAGATTAAGCGAGAACGGACGGACGGACAAACAGACATGGCGAAACTATAAGGGTTCCTAGTTGACTACGGAACCCTAAAAAGAAAGAAAGAAAGAATTATAAAAATATAAATCTAAAAAACCGAAACGGCTGTATTAGTTTCATTTCAGAGTGCCATATTATCAACAATACCAAACGATACATTCACTGATTTCGAGTACTTATACAGTTACAAAAAAAACACAATGATGTACAGACGCCAGCACATCGAGCTACTACCATTTGTCAAATTTCTTTAATAGATTTTCAACTTTATCGCTAAAGCATAAGGTTCAAAGTAGATTGGAAAAATTTGACAGTCTCGGGTAGGTTGATGTGCTGGCGTCTGTACATGAATCGAACAAAACCGAAACCTAAATATCACAGTACTACTTTCGATTCCGAGTTCCACACTGATTCAGTCAATATACAAGATGTTGCTTTGCATCCTCGTCAAAATTCAGGAGGTTGTCATAAAAGACGTAAATAATCAATTTAAATTACGGTACCTGGCCAATAATTATAAACGCTCTTTTTTTTGTTGTTTACATTTGACACTAATTCAGAATGAAGCTCTTCATAAAAGAGGAGAATCACCCGTCGCCATTCCACGCGCGAGGCACCGCCCACTTAGGTACTACGACACACATACACGCGCTTGCGCACGTGCGCGGTTTTACCTAGAGTGACCGAATAAATGGCCATAATTTATCCTAGTCCGAATTCGAAAATCACCTTCATTATTGTCATAAATTACGCTAGATATTTAAATCATTTTTAAGTATCATAAGAATGCGGAAATCTTACTAATGAAAGTAGTAGTGCCCCAAAGAAAAGTTCATTGACCTACTGTAAGTAGTAACCTACGGTAGTTATCAATCAGCTGATTAACAAAATGTTAGTTTTGCTTTATTGCGTTTTATTGCAATCCTGCTGAAAGAACAATCCTAAAATTGGTATTCTTAGATCTTAGGGCTCTTTCAATTTAGAGGTTTCGTGTCGGACCGCTGCCGCACGTTTACCGTGCCGGGCCGCTACAGTACGGTAGCAGTCCGATACCAAACGCCTAAATCGAAAGCGTATCCGACTGCCGTGCGTTTGTATGCTAGTGTTAGTGTTAGTGTAGTGTTTGTTGTGTGTTATTATTGTTTGCGACGTTGCCGTCCTGTTGTCGAGCGTTCGCGGTACCGATGCCGCACTGTTGCCGCACCGCGCGCTTTGTATAAAAACAAACGACCGTGCGTGCGCAATACCTACCGCTTCGGCACCGCAGCGGTCCGAGAGATTGAGATTGATAATGTTTTACGCAATTAGGGTGCTGGGTTAGGACAGGACATAATTATGTAGGATACTTTTTTAAACGGTTTTATTTAGCTTAACCTGTTTGTTATTTATTTGGTTCAAATTTAGTAGGTACTTGAAATTTTACCCCCTTCCTGTTGGCAAATTGATCTGATATTTGGTACACACTTTAGTTTTGATGACAATACATCAGTATCACTGTAAATCCAAGATGGCCGCCGCTACGAAATGGCGGATTACTTACATATTTTCTCACAACCCCCTCAATGTGGGTATCAAATGAAAGGGCTTGACTAGTAGAATATTGCCGTGCGTTTTTGTAAACCTCTCACCGTGAAAACTTAGGTGAAGTGAGCTATCAATAGTGTCAATCCCTAACAATCAGGTGGAATGACAGCTTACATCACTTAGGTTTTCACGGTGATATTTGTACAGAATAGGCCGGCTGTACACTATAAAAAATCGAGCCGAGCGGGCGCGCCAGCGGCGCTCGTCAATCAAGTTCCCCATTTCACCTCGCCCCGACCCCGCACGAATCGACTCCCGCGCACCTCATACCGCCTGTCGACTAACAAGCAAGTGAGAACGCGATAAAATTGAACGAAAAATAGTGTGCGGAAATATGAAACTTGTTCCGGGAGGGAAATACGTGTTTTTGAGCAAGTTTCAAGTTTGGCTGCTCCACATTTTCTGACACGATTACCCTAATACATGGTCTGGGGTTGAAGAATCCATAACTTGGTATTTACTAGCTAGAAGTTCATGCACGGCGCGGCGGAGGAGGTCCAAGGTAGGTATAAGTACAAACTATTTACCTATTTTTTCCCTAAGCTACGATTCACCGTTGCGTAGGTAGTACCTACATACCTAATCGAATAATTGAATTATATATAGTTCTTGTGAAACCAGCATTCAAATCGAAAAGGTAGGTACAGGAAAGCCAATACACAAACAAACGATTTGTTTTTTCATAGTATTTGCGCTTTTCAGTGTTATTAGCACACAGTGCGTCAAGGTCAACGTCATTCTCAACTAGCTAGGCGTCTCGCCTACTGAAAACCATTCGTTCAGAAACTGAACTGCAAACTAATTCAAATAAGAATAATTTTATAATTTATTCATTAGGTACAAGCAATACGAAAACGTTATTTCAATCAATATAAATAAATGTTTAGCGAACAGTGAAGCAAGAGTGAGGCAAGTAGGTACGACGTCTTTTTAATTTTTGAACGTATTACTTATATTGTGCCTTGTGAACTACATTTCAATACGTGAAACGAGCATATATTTCACCTAATTATTTATAGGTATAGTAAAGTTTATTAGGGTAAAAAATGTTTTATTATAGCAAGTTATAATAACATTCGTATGATGTCGACGATGATGTACGACGTATTTTAAAACTGACGTATTTTATTAGTATCAAAAATAAATATTCGCAATAAAATTGAACGACTACGGACCTTGATATTTTAAAGATTGTGACAAGGAGTTGGTCGTACACATTTGTAACATCACACTAAAAAACAAACTTCCACTTAACTTTTTAAAATCACCGATCATAAGCTTATTGTGTTGAAAATTCTGTTTGCACGATGCAGAATTTTTGATTATAACTTCTTTGTTTTTGAGAAATTGTTAAGTAATTTTATGTCATTAATTGTGTAACTACTCTATAAACATATACTATACTTGTTTTATTAAAATTGTGATATAGTTTAACTGTTTTCCCGATTTTTTGAAATAATATAAATTACTTTTACAACAGCGCCATCTAGTAATTGTATTCTAGGTGCATCGTCTTCATATATATCTACTTATATAATTAATGTATACAAATATTGTAAAACATTTCAATCAAGTCAGTTTTTGTTATAAATATTGATGTTAAAAAATGCCTTTTAGGTGCCTATTTGAAATAAATTATTTGACTTGACTTTGAGTCTATTATTTATTTAGGGCTGACTTTTCAATCATCTGATAACTTTATTCGTGGAATAATTTTGAAATTTTTACAGTTCATACAAAAACTGTCAAACGTCAATTTTATTCCTTGAATAAAAGTTATCTGGCGATGGAAAAATTTGCCCTTAGTGTAATAACTGTTAAGACACGACAAAACCATTTAAATAATTGGATAATTGGTGGTGTTGAAAACGTGGCTAATCATGATATGAGCCTTTATGAAACAAAATAAAAATATACCTTTGTACCTATTTTTCTGTTCTGACTATTTCGTATCTGTTTATATATGTGTGTACATAAATAGTAAAATAAATAAATAATAAATAAATAAATATAATAAGTATTCTTTTCTTCAGTTTTTACTTTATTGAATGAAGGATGGTCATCATAAAAATCTTTTATTTCAATTAACTCCATCTCGACATACTTATTTCAAACCAAGTTTATGAATTCAACGCCATCTAGTGGTATCGAAAGTAAAACTATTTTACTGTACATGTGTGTGTAATCAAATAAAGTGAAACGGCTAAACGTTTAGGGGTACAAATCTTTGTATGAGACGAGTTATCAAGCAAAGTGAATATCTCAAAAAATTAAGTTAATACTCTAGTTGACGCATATAATGAAGTTGTCCCTCAAAGATTTCTGAGTTAGGCGTAAAAATTGAAAATGTTGGAATTTGCGAATGTGCTGCCATCTCGCGAAAAAGTAGCTGGGAGATCAACTATTCAATAGCCTTAAGGCGACTTGCAACTATGTTTAAGACACTGTTGGAGCCGCCCCACACCCTGCGCACCAGGGAAGCGCACCTTTTACGCATTGTTGCGTAAAAGCAATCTACATGCGCATCTGCGAAGATCCCTTACGCACTACAGAAACGGGGCAGCCCCACCAGTATCCTAAACGCATTGTTATATTGAACGCGAAGAGCGCTGTACGATCTTCGCGTATATCTAGCCCACAGGCTACACGTGTAAAAAGCAGTACAGTAGGCTCGAAAGAGCGTGATTTTAACAGGAAGTGAGCATCGTGCACACCTGCGTACCAGCATGTTCGCTCTAACCGACAACGCACTCCGCTCTCGTTCAATGTCATCATCGTCTTTGAGGTTGGGAGTGAATATAAGACCAAAATACTTAATCCTGTATACTATCTGCAAAGGTGTACCATAAAGTAATACAGGCGGTACTGCATCAGGACTTTTACCTCCAGCCTCAAAGACCATGACTTCCGACTTCTTAATGTTGTATGCTAAGCCATTTGGCATACGTCTCACATCTCGTCCCTCCATAGAAATCTACGTTTTGGAATGGGCAACTAGCTTCAACTTTCTGACTAACTGACCGACTGTTTAATTTTGACAATTCAAAAAACAAGAAAAAGAAAGTGGAAACATTATAGGCTTATCCTTATGCTTATGCTAGCTGGGTCCTGCGGCTTCACCTGCATGCAGGCCGGAAATAATTCTACGGAAAGTTACTACCGGGATAAGAAGTATCCCATGTCCTAACCCAGGTCATCGTGTGCGCCCACCTTTCAAATCGGGTTACGGCATCGTTTCTTGGCGGCAGAAATATTGTGGTGGTAGTACTTTCTTGGACGAGCTACTTCATAAAGAGTTTTTTCTTTCAACTAGGTAGTAATGTTATCATTAATAACTACAAAACCGATCACAAAGGACATATTTTTTGCTTAGAACCAAAACATTGCAGAAATGTTGTATGGAATCTCATGGCTGCACAGTTTTTCATTAATGCACTGTTTTTTATTAATTTTGATACTTCATATTTAGCAAGAAAAGCTTTTTGGATTGTTGCATCTTTTTGCATTGTTGCATCTTTTTGCAACAACTCCAGAAAGTATAAAAACAGCTGCAAATGAAATTGTCAATAGCCTTTTGCCACAAAAGTCGCGGGATAAATATTTAAAAGCTTAGGAAAACTTTGTTTTTATTAACCTGAGTTTTTATTTTGAGTAGGTATATTTTATCATGGTAGGTAGATTGGCAGTTGAAAGAAAAGTAGATTACGCACCTTGCTAAAGTGAGTAATTAATCCACTCGTGTTAATTGAGTGCCCTCGCATGCGCTCGGGCACCAACATAACTCTCGTGCATTAATAACTCACTTTGCGCTCGATGCAACAATCTACTATTACTACTATCAACTATGAAACACACACGTCTGAAATACACACTAAATAAGTGCGCAGTGCTGCACACCCCTATCCTATTTCAAATTAAATAAATATCAATTTCATTTCAATGATAAATAAGTTGATTTCAGAGTGCTTTCTAAATTGATAGCCCTGCTAGTTTTTTTATATTTTTTTTCTTTGAGCACTATGCGGAGAGATTGAAAGAAAACAAAAATTGGTCATAACTTTTGAACCGTAAAAAAATTCCCGACATTCTCAGGGGTAAAAAGTTTGTAAATGACCTTGCCCACCACGCCCCTATTCGATTTGATCGATACTTCCAGGGATACTCTGTATGTATATTGGCATTGTGCGCTTTTGTAGCCTGCTGTTAAAAAGTAAAGTATGTAAAAGTAAAGTATGGATAAACGCTAAAGTAACTCTGTTACCTTTGAACCGATTTATAGACAGGTAGCCTGAACCTGGAGAAGGACATTGGCTACTTTCATCGTGGTTATTTGTATTAAAAATGATGAACTGCAAAATACCCACAGACGAGGTCGCGGGTAACACCTGGGGGCCTAAAAAGGCCACCTTGGCAGAATCATAAAAGGATAACATTATGAATCATAATATGGCGAAGACAGTCCGTGTTTCACTTTTTGTCGTTGCACTACGTAGGTATAATAAAAGAGATTGGCATTGGATTTGGATTGGATATATTCGTATTTTAACACAGACAAAGAATTAACAGTTAACTGTCCATTATTATTCATAATTTTATCCTTTTATGATTCTGCCAAAGTGGCCTTTTTAGGCCTCCCAGTCATTTATAATAAATAAATCAGCCTTTTACAAAAATGAAGAGTGACTTCTCAAAAATATTGTCATTTACAAATAAATGCACTGTTAGTTCGCCAGATCAAGTATTAGCGCGTGTAACGAAACCATATCGAGATTCAGGATTGGCGGCGGGACGCACAACGCCATCTATCGAATTCTCTGACACTATCTCTCTGAGTCTCTGGGTTTGGTTTGTTAAGTTAAATTAAACGAGGAAATTCAGGAATTGTAGTGGAGAGAGATATATTTTGTGATAATCTATCTAATTTGTGTAATTTGTGATAATGATGTTGAAGACTTTGTTTGTTTGAATGCGCTAATCTCTAGAGCTAACTGACGGATTTAAAAAAATAATTTTTGCATTTAGTAGTCCAATTCTTGAGGCTATATTTTAACATAGTACTACTAAGCAAAAAAGAAGAAGGTTATAGCACGGGCCGGCGATGCGATGCGATGGGGTGGGTTGGGGAGCAACATTTTGCTCTCTAGGAGTCTTTGGTCAACTGGACCCACTCGAAGTGGACCCGAGGGATTACTCAACTCAACTCATATTTTGAATAGGTCGACTGAACCCACTGCCCAATTTCATTATTAGTACAGTCACTGAGTAAAGCCGAATATTTTAGTTTTATTTTTATGACTTTAAGGGCTGATTTTTTAATCATCTGATAACTTTATTCGAGATAAATTTTGAAATTTTGACAGTTATTCCATACAAAAACTGTCAATCGTCAATTTTATTCCTCGAATAAAAGTTATCTGGCGATGGAAAAATCAACCCTAAATATACTAAGTAATATTATTCAATTAGATATTTACACTTACTTTTTATTTACTGTCTGCAATGAGCTAAAATAACGTTACTAGATTTTGAGATGCCGTAGTGATGCTCAGAAGATATGTATATCAAGAAATTGCGCATTTTGCTTGAAACGAAAAGCAGTACCTCAAACGCAAGCTACAGGCGATTTGCCTGATATATTTCCAGACGTTTTAATGCTAAGTGCAGTCACATCTAAGATATGTTCGTCACCTTAAGGGCTATTTCTGTTTGCTAATTGCACGATAGTATCACAGACAGATGGACAGACAGAGTTACTTACGCATTTATAATATTAGTATGAACTGCTGGACGAAACCGGGTGAAAACTTTGTCTCACCAAGACTTCTGGATTACATCCAAATTCCGTATTAGACTTTTGAGAAAGTATCTTGAACATTGCGAATTCGAAATTGGAATGTTTGACAAGTTTACGAATGAAATAAAAAAATGTAGGACCGACTGTGTTCTTTGACATGAAAAATACGCTGAGTTTACAATAGAACGTTTTCATGGCACTTGGAATAAATTACTGGATTTTTATCTATAGATAAATAGAATACTCTTTGTTATGTCATGTACAGTCACGAGCATAAGTTACGTATACACTTGGCTTTATTCAAAGACGATTTTCTCCTTTAGTTTTGAATGAAATTTTATGTTATTACGAACAAAGTATTTTCGAACCCATAGGTTTGTGTATTGCGTTCATTATTTTACGACCAAATCGCAATTGAAAGTTGCCAAGTGTTGACATATTAGTGCTCGTGACTGTACAGTCGCCAGCACATCAAGCTACTACATTCAGTACATGATTCAAAAAAAAAAGAACGCAGGAGGCGTTGAAATTTTGCCGAAGGTATTTTAAAAAAAATTTGCTCTGCCATACATTTTGACCGCATTGGCACGGTATACTGTGGCATTGGTATTACAGGTTTTTTTTCAATACCCTACCAGAAATTTTTCGATTTCTGAATATGGTTTCAGTTTGTGTGTCGATCTTCCCTGCCACCTTACGTTAATGCGCATTAGAGTTATTATTTATATATACTTTATCGTACACCAGAAAATACATAACAAAAAAATATTTAATACTTTATTTGTACAGTATAGTCAGGGAAATTAATTGTTAAGCACAGCCGCATGAGGCATTTAGCAACACGGCAAATTAGCCGTCAGGGCAGAGGTGTTCACATATAGGACTACACAATTAACTGTCGTGCACGACTTTTTTTGCAGTGACGACAGATTGTCAAGTCAATGGGAACGGCTAGCACGACAGTCGTAAAACGATATAAAAAGTCACGACTTATGGTGACGACAAAACATGTGTCGTTATTGTGATATCGTAGCACGTAGGTAAACTCAAACTCAAAGCATTTATTTCAATTAAACCTTGTACAAGGCACTTTTGAATTGTCAAAATTAAATAGTCTGTCAGCTAGTCAGAAAATTGAAGCTAGTTGCCCATTCCAAAACGTAGATCTCTATGGAGAAGAACGGGCAAGAAACACCATGGACACTCTTTTAAATCAAGATATAACAAAATCCTGGGTACATTATTCTTGTAGCTTCTATATGTGACAACAATGTAAAAAAAAGGAATAGGTATCACACAAACGACAAACGACTGCCGTGGACAATAAAAAATGTCGTCACGATCCAACGGGAACAGCACACAACAACAACAAGAACAACTTACAGACAAAACTCGTACATGATTAGGGCGAGCCGTATGTATAATGAAGCCTGCCAGGAAGTTAACATAGATCTTTTTAATACTAGTGTGCCTAAATTAAAGAAGGCTCTTTGTAATCACTTCTTTGAAAAAATAACATAAGCCCTTGCATTATATACGAATATACAGTATACTAAAGTAACACTGTCTGTTACCTAGTACATAGTTATTTGATATTCTACATGTGAAAACTTGTAATTGGCCATCATCATGTTAAAAATTTAGTAACTATTGTGTCAGATTAGCTGTAAGTATTCCAAAAATAATAAAATAAAATAAAATTTCGACGACACAGTGACGATAAACAAGTGATATAATAGTAACAGCTAGAGACGACAGTGGTCCAACGATAAATTAATCATCACGACATGGTGGGAATGCGCCCTCACTGACACGGAAAAATTAACAGACAGTTGTCTGTGATTGTGAATATACGGACAATTTATATTGGTTATAGTCAATTTGCTAAACAATTAGGTTCCCTGACTTTACATTATTAATATATGGCTCGAAACATATTCCTCCTTAGTCATTAACGTTTCTTAAAGGTATGTAATGATTAACTTTTGCTTCTTCATTATTTGTCGTATAGACGCCTGTTAACTTTTAGAAAAGTTTATAAATAAGGTGAATTATGTTTAACGATTCGTTGCCTACAAAAGCCCCTGCCCTGTAATGAAGTCCTGACAGTGAGCGCCGGGCCTAAAAATAAGGCCGATATCTGTAAACGTTACTTAGCACTTTGGCTAGCTGTTATTACTGTCACTGTCACACAACTGTCAAACTAACTACAAATGCAAGACAGAGATGAGAACCTGTGTAAGTCAAAGCACAAACTAAGAAGCACTTATAGATATCTATTATCTACCTTAAGGGGCTTACAGGATCTAAAACACATAAAACGCAAGTTTCAGAAACAATAAAAGTATATACTTTTATAGGTATGATATTTTTCAGGATATATGCTAGGTAGATAGCGTGTTGAAAACATAATACAACTAATTTGATACGATGGAAAATTAAAAAAAAACCTCTAAAAACTTTATTTTTACAATAAAAACCATACTAATACATATATACATACAATTATTCCGATTTTTTGTCAGATTATTCTACAAGCAACATACTAAAATACTGTTGTTTTAATTTTTTAGTCCAAACAATATATATTTTGTAATTAAATAATTGCTTCATATTTTGCAATAAATTACCAGCGTTGTGTCATCGCTCTTCTCTTTCAGCCGGTCGATTCTGTAAAAATCTCACCGTGAAAACTTAGGTGAAGTGAGTTTGTTTTTGCTAGGAATTGACACTATTGACAGCTCACTCCACGCACATTTCACCTAAGTTTACAAAATAGCAGCTAGCAAAATAAGTCTACAAAATAGCACCGCTTATCTATGCAGTCCGACAGTGAGTGAACCGCGCTTTAGGTAATGTAAGCCCCTTAAAGTCAAACAACTGAGTTTAAGAGTGAGGCCACACGGGCGCTGCAGCCGGTGCGGTGCGTCTTCACGTCGTCGCCCCACTATGATTTATAATTTAAAACGCACCGAGTGTCACACGGGCAATTTAGGTTTATTTAATCTGCATTCGCGATTTATTTGCCAAAAATGTAAACAAATATGAGTTTATGGAAAAATAACTTTTAATCCTCCGCAATAAAGTTCAGTTTACGCTACAACTTCAAGCATTTTTATAACTTTTTCAATAGTGCTAGTCACCCTGAAATCAACTTAATTACCATTAAACTAAAGTTGATATATGTTTAATTTGAAATAATATTAATTTGAAACATAAGTTTGAATAGACATTAGATAAATTTATTTAAGACTTACAGCGCCCCGGTTTCACTTGCTTATGTATCGATCTCGTAAGAATATCAGGATAAAAAATATCTTATGTATTCTTCTGATGTATAAGCTATATTATTGTAAAGTTTCATCAAAATCCGTTCAGTAGTTTTTGCGTGAAAGAGTAACAAACATCCATCCATCCTCACAAACTTTCGCGTTTATAGTATTAAGTAGGATTTCATTACGGAGTGAATACCAAGGCGTTGTATAGAGCAATTTACAAACTAAAAAATTACACATATTATAAGTTAAAATACATTTATAAAAAGAAAAAAAAACACATGAAAACAAACAAAACACAATACAACAACACTTGTAAAATAAACAAATTGTAATCAAGTGACAAGACAAAAAGACAAGAAAAAAAAACATTATTTGTACTTATCTAATTATTATTTTTTATCCATCTTCTCAGAAATTTTTAAGCATTCACGACACACATCTATCCATCTCCGTCACACTTTCACACACACACTGCCACTCTGGTGTTGATGTTATAAGAGCATCGTGCATAGTGAGGGCCTGATCAATGCAGTGTCGCAACGCAACGTCGTCGCTTACTACGACGACGCAGCGTCACGGTGTTGGGTGTGTCAGTTTTCTAAAGTACAAGTACCATTTGCGCTGCGCTAGGATGCCGCTCTGACGCTCGGCATCGCACCGCCACATCCTTCCCCGCTTCATTGCCTGGGTCTCCTTGTGCGGTGAGCATACGATGCGTCGTCGTTAGACATAATCGCAACGTAGAGGAGCGGGGGGAAATGAAAGTCAGTGGGCAATGTGGGTCAATTTAAAATGAAACGAACCAATCACGTCACAGCATGCGGCTCTGTCGCACAAGGTCAATCTCGGTACCCCTTCCACACCGCCGAACTCGCCGTCCCGCTAGTTGCACTCGTGTCATCGGGAGTGATCTATATGCTTTTATTAACCTTTGATTTTATTAATGTGGCATTGTCTCTTAAATATTGTAATTATTTGTTACTTTCTTTGTTTTTAAGTTTTGACTACGATTACCCCATGGGCTGACTCTCATACTCGTATGTGGGTGATTGCAGTCAAAATTACTTTGTTTTTTTAATTCTGAATATGGGACTGGTGATGATAACCAAAAAATACTTATCTAACGTGATACCTGATTAGATATAAATTATATTAAAAAAAAACAAATTATAATACTGATATAATTGGTGATTATAGCAAAGAGTTTTTCTTATGTGACTCCTATTCCCCCTCGCTCCTCTACTGTGTGGCATGTCACTATGATTTGTATGTAAGATGACGCAGCGTCACCGATCAGGCGTGGCAACGCAGTGGCAACGCATCGTATGGCTTCGCCCTAAGTCGAGAAACGAATTAAGGCTCCTACAAACAGGCGCGACACGCGATATAATCGCACGCGACACAAAGGCACCGCTCGTTGCGCGACTTGCGGTGCATTTGTGTCGCGTGTCGTGTCGTGGCTGTTTGTAAGAGCCTTTAAGTAACGTTTAAAGATCTCCACCATAAAGTCAAACAACTGGGAGTCTAAACTTTCACATGAGTCTTCTCGCATTATGACAAACTTTAAATTGCAGTAATTAAGAACTCACTCAATGTCTTTAAAGTCACATTAAACTCGCGAATGCATGCATTATGCTAACACTCGTGTTCCGCGCTAGTAGCTACATAATTTTGTCTATATGTATTTTGCACACTAAATTTGGTTGCTGACAGAATAGATTTTTTCTCATGTTCACTTAGCGAGTTTGCAAGGGTAACGTTACACGTGTTATGTCTTTAATATGTACATCTTGTATGGCATGGATATTATACGTTGTAAATTATTTTATGAATTGTTAATGAACTACACTACCGAATTAGGACACTGTAATGGTAGCGTATGTATAGAAATAATATAAATATTTATGTAGGTACAGTCAGGGACATTTATTGTTTACCAAATTGACACACTACGTAAATATACCGTGTCATAGTCATTTCATACAACTGTCAAAGAATGACAGTCGTTATTCGAATAAATGGGCAATAATTTATGTTGGTAGTAAATTTGTTAGTTTTCACGGTGAGATTTTTACAGAATAGCACCGCTGCAGTGCTATTCTGTAAAAATCTCACCGTGAACACTTAGGTGAAGTGAGCGTGAAATGAGCTGTTAATGGAGTCAATTTCTAGCAAAAACAAACTCACTTAACCTAAGTTTTCACGGTGAGAGTTTTACAGAATCGACCCGCTGTTAATTTTCCTGGCCTTACTAGCACAATTCAGCTGGACTATTGCACCGAATTGTATGAAAATTGGTTGTACTATACACATTGACAGTATATTTATGTGTGATAGCGCCTATCATTGTTATTAGGATCGCGCATAGCTACATAATGCAAATCCGTAAAACACTGCTACAGCTTTTGGCGCTTAAATGATATTGGTATGGGCAAAAACAAGATGGCAGCGTTAGTTCCAATTTTGTCCACGCACCAAAAGTTACGATAGCTGACTTACGGACGCTGGTTCATAAATTCAAGGCCGCTCAGCGAGTTCTGAAACGGGCTATGCTTGTAGTCTCTCTGAGGGATCGAATCCGCATCGAGGTGATCCGGCAGATAACCAAAGTTAGAAGAGTAAGCTGAAGTGACAATGGACCTGCCATATTAGCCGTAGAACCGATGACGGTTGGGGTAGACGTGTTCTTGAGTGGAGACCGCGAATCGGTAAGCGTAAGGTGGGATGTCCTCAGGCTAGGTGGAGCGACGATCTTCGCAGGATGGCTGGTAGCAGCTGAATGAGAGTTGCCGAAAATAAAACTGAATGGCGTGCAATAGGAGAGGCCTATGTTCAGCAGTGGATTGCTGTAGGCTGATGATGATGACCAGAAGATTCTTGTTTGTAATCAGCCAGTAATGATTGCTGCTGAGACTCAGGCCTCCAGTTTTCGTGATAGAGCGGGCTGTAATCTACCACGCGGGCCAATTATTGGCCAACTACCAATGTAGTTCATAAACTTACTCCCATTTCTTAAATTGCATTTACTATCGTTATTAGTGCTGCTGTCACAAAAGAGTGCTTGAACGAATCACGTAAGACATCTAAGATAGTAAGGAAGACTGCATTCCTGCCCATCAATATAGATATACTTTCGATCTTCGCCATTTCTTCGTTATAGAAGCAATTTGTTATTACATACGTATATGTATGAAACGGATGACTTATTATATTTTTTTTATACTTCTTCTTCCAACACAATCGGAGCCCATGCCTGCCTGGTTTACCTTTCATACCAGTTTTAGCATTTTTGCCTCTCGTACTTTTATTCCACATACTTTATTTTTCTTACATTCAGCCTCATTCATGTCTGTTATGGGTGGGATTCCCAGATATCATCTTCTATTTCTAACTATGTTTATTTTACAACGCAAAAAGAAGAACAGTGACTCAGTTTTTTTTCTTTTTAATATTACTTATACATTTGTACTTATTCTACATGTACCTACGTCTAATTTATATATTCTTTCTTTCTTTTTGCTACTTAAGGGTAATATTTTTCAATTTCTTATCTTATAATAATATTTTCTTACAGAGATGGGGGAGCAGTTGTTAATGTTTCTCCCTACTTATACATTTATTAATATTCCTAGCTTATTTCTATTTTTACTTTGTGTTTACTTCCTATTTTATCTTACACTATATTTCATCTCAATATACTATGCTAGTCTTTAATATATTGATGTCTAATATTAGTTATCGATAGTAATTGATACCAAGACTACGCTATGTTCAACTACGTAAAGCGTAAAGGCTCCTTCAAACAGGCGCGACACGCGATAAAATCGCGCGCGACACAAAGGCACCGCAAGTCGCGCAACGAGCGGTGCCTTTGCGTCGCGCGTCGCGCCTGTTTGCAGGAGCCTTAAGAGTACCTAATAAATAACATAGAAACGAGACTCCTTTGTCAATTAGTAACTGTTATGTAGGTGATCAACAGAACATTTTGTCAGGTGTAAAGCTACAAAACAAATTACCTAATAAATTAGCACATTTAGTAAGTTTAGTGAGCCGCCATTTATCAGATGTAATCAAACCTCGTTACTAATGAAACGCTAGAGTGTAAATGGTGTAAAAATCAGACTATCGTTACTAATGAACTTTCGAATTTCATATCTTTAGATTTAAATGAAGTCGAAAAGGTTATCTTAAAGGATATACTTACCTAAAAATATTTTAATATGAAATAGACAATACAAATTGGTGGGGGTATTGAATTCCTTCTTGGAATGGGTCCTGATAATCTCGGCCACTACAAAGGACATGGTTTTATCAACAATACAATGGTCTGCTGTGATGATTTCGCGGAAACAATGTACAAAGAAAAAGAAAAGCAAAAGAAAAAAAGAAAGAAAAAAATAGAAGAAAAAGAAAGATTGCCCTATTATGGTACTGGTCTTTTAGATTTAGAAAAGAAAGATGTTACTCCCACCGAAATCTAATCAATATTACCTATATTATAGCATGAGTTATTACCGTTACACTTTTTCTAGTTTGCCTTGTAATAAAATGTTATCAGTACCTACAAAAATATTTTTTAATTTTATGTATGGTCACGCTACAAAATTTTGTCGCTTAGAAATATAATAAAGTTGATTATTGTTAAAATTAAGCCTTCACAAAAAAGAAAACGTGTTATAGGTACTTTAGTGACAACATTTTCACAATTTCTGACGTGGCTGCCCGCGACGTTTATAAAAGTTCGGGTTAAATAAATAAACGCTACAACATGGAACACTCAAACGGGACGTTGAAAAGAAAGTATTTTGTTTATTTACTCTCTAAATATTATGTTTTACGACAAGGTTTTTTTTTGTTTCACAAATTGACTCTGTATTAAACTCATAAAATAGAATAAGAATATTAAGATCATTTATTTAGCCAAAGTTGGAGAGTTTTGGAACACTCCGTCTGCACCATAAGCGGATTGAGTGTTTCAAATAACCTTTATAAAATCCAACGTTAAAATTAATTGATTATTTGTGAATAGTTTTATTTTTTTTTGTTTTATTTCATACAATTATTCCACATAAAAATGTTAAACATACGAGTATTTCTAGTATATTTTGAGACACGATTTACAGAATTTTCTCAGGTTAGTAGATTAAGTGTTCCAGACTAGAAAGTCGCAAAAACCGCACCATAGATTTCACAATTTTTTTATCTTCACCATGAAGTTTCCACAATCATTTCATAAATTCTTCTTTGATTTCGTAAAAATATGATAAACTTTTAAAAAGAAGCACTCAATCCACACGTGCCCAATTGCCCATGCCCAGTGCGGATTGGTGGATGTCATATGTCTTCGAATTTTTGGTTCTGAGACATGACGGTTTCCTCACGATGTTCTCCTCATTTTAAGAGCAGTGGTGATGAAATTATTTAGACAAAGTAAAGTGCTTGCCTGAGTTCCAGCCCACGATCTACAACTCGTTAAGGCTCTTGCAAACAGGCGCGACGCGCGACGCGAATCGCGCGCAACACAAAGGCACCGCCCGTTGCACGACTTGCGGTGCCTTTGTGTCGCGCAATTTTATCGCGTGTCGCGCCTGTTTGAAAAAGCCTTTAGTCGGGGCCGTTACCACTGGGCCACCACTGCTCACGATCCTTGTATGATGATTATTCATGATTCTTGATTATTGATGCCTTAAAATTGTAATTTCTCCTAGAAATAGGTGTACTGACTGACTGTGTATTATGCACACACAACTCCGTAAATCTGCCTAGCCTTTTCCCAACTATGAAGGGGTCGGCTTCCAGTCTAACCGGATACAGCTGAATACCAGTATTTTACATGAAGCGACTGCCCATCTGACCTCGACAATCCAGTTACTGGGTAATACGATACCCCTTGATAAGACTGGTTGTCAGATTTTCGGGCTCCTGACGACCCGTTACGATTGTCAAAGATCCACGAATGACAGCCGGGACCAACGGCTTAACGTGCTTTCCGAGGCACGTATCGGTCTTGGTATGTAAAGATGGTCACCCATCCACGGACCAACCGCGGCAAGCGTGGCTTAACCTACTTAGCCAAAAGCACCTTTCTCCGTAAATGTACCTCATAGATAAAGAAAAAGATGAAATTTCTTTGAAAATTCGGTTTCCCATAATAACTGCCGGTCGGAAACCAGCTGAGGCACTAGTGTCAATCCCTAGGAGTAAGCAGGTGGAATGACAGCTCATTTCACCTAAGTTCTGATTGTAAGATTTTTACAGAACAGGCCGGCTGGTTTCAATTTGGAAATCCTGAAAGTCTTAAGGCTCGTACACACAGGCGTGACGCGACACGCGACACAAAGGCACCGCAAGTCACGCAACGAGCGGTGCCTTTGTGTCGCGTGTCGCGTCGCGCCTGTGTGTACGAGCCTTTAATTTTTGGCGTAAATGTCATTCTTTTACCAGTGGTTGGGAGTGTATTTTGAATTAAGAAATACCCCATTGCCACATAAAACCACCACGTAGGACAACGTTTTCAAAAACCAGCCCAGTGCCGGTACCCCGGACTCTCACGAGAAGAGTTCCGTACCACCATGCAATATATTTTACATATTTTTTAAACACATTTCTTGTATTCCTTTAATTTTAGCGCCCCTATTGTTATAGCGGTCATGGTAGGACACACTCTGTGAAAATTTCAAGTCTAGTCAACCTTTTACGGTTCAAAAGATGCCTGTAATAGACAGAGGGACGGACGGATCGACAGATGGACAGTGGAGCCTTAGAATAGGGTCCCGTTAGCACCTTTTGGGTACGGAACCCTACAAAAACGACTTTCCTATTCTGCCATCACTTCACTACATTCCAATGCCTACAATATGCCAAATGTGGTTTCAAGACATTCTTGGCACTTGTAAGTTAGCGTTTTTACCCGTCACGGCATAACAATTTGTTTTGGTAGATTTTGGATCTATGCCTGATTTTAGTACCTACTTAAGCCACTTTGCGCACTGCATCCTTACCGAATCCGAGTAACGGCGGTCCGTTCAAGTATCCGCAGTACATTCAGCCCCAAAAGCATGTCCTTATTTATATACAAGGTGTAACGTTAAATGCGCAAAACCTCTTGAGGGGTGGTTGTACTCATCATTATGAACAACATTTACCCAAGCTGAAATCGTGAAAAAAATCAGTTCCCTACATTTATGCTCGCATAACTCGTTAAAATGTACTAAACAGCAGATTTTTTTTCTTGCGATTACAAGTTTGGTCCTATAGTAAAAGTTGTTCATAATGATGAGTATAATGACCTCTCAAGAGGTTTTGCGCATTTAACGTTACACGTTGTATACGCATACCGCGAGGGCTGGTTCGCAATGGCGCGGGAAAATAGTTCCTGGAAGGATTTGTGGGGGAACTTTGCCCAGCAGTGGAACGGTAGAGGCTAACAAAAAAAAAAAAACATCGACAAGAATTCATTTGAAATAAAGAAAGAAAGAAAATACACATATTTAGCTCATACTAAAATGCACACAAGACATATTCTGCAAAAATAAAAAACTCAAATAAAAAGTGTAAGGTGCGTTGTCAGAAATGTCATGTCTACAATTTAATTAATTACAATTTAATTTTCTTTCTTTCTTTCTTTTTTAATTTCTGCACCCTACTTGCGTCCACACTATCAGTCGGAATCTGAATCATTTTGAAGAAAATTGCTAATCCATTGCTTCATTTGTTCGAAAAATTTGTCTGCTCAACACGTAAATAACGCAATGAATGTTGTTGAACTGTCAAAATAAAACTGATTCCGATTGATAATGTGTCACGTAATTGCCCCGCTGTTCCATGATATTGTATCAATATGTAGCTACAATTATTAATTATACACGGTGTAACGTGTTTTGTGGCTTCACATTGATACAATATTATAGAACAATGTTTGTGGGTAATCTAATTAATTATATTGATGTTTACATCTCTGAGACTGACTGGACACAATAATATGATACAGAATCCATACTAATATTATCAATGCGAAAGTGTGTCTGTCTGTCTGTCCGTTACCTCTTTTTTTATGAGGATGGGAACTCATCAAATGACCCCTCCCGCTCTGGGTGGAGCGGGAGGAAGTGCCAGACTCTTACTGACTAAAACCCACCCGTGTTCCTTCCTTAGCCCTTTATGTTCCGGGGTAGCCTCCAACTGGATTTTTGTCGAGATAAACCCGCAACGGGTGTAAAAAGACGCCTAACGAAGCCGAGAGTGCCTTGTTCTTCCTGTCATTGTTTTAATTTTTATTTAATAATAGCTGGGAGCCTTTTGGTTACAGAGATGGTGGAGGACTAAGTTTCAAGAATTTTTTGTGTCATATTTAAAAAAATATGGGTGTCAATTAAATGGTTAGCATAGTATTGTTATTTCTGTGAGCAGAAAAATATAATCGGTGAGCAGAAATAGCTAATTGGTCAGCAACTCATGGTCAGCAAACATTTCAAAATCAATCAGCAATTTATGTCATTCTGGATGGCTGTAATTATTTTTGTACAGCATAAGGTGGTCGATAATAATAACGACAAACGCACATATAAACTTTTATTAGTGGAGAACGTGCTGATATTAGAACAAAAATGAGTGACTACGAAAAGAAAGAACTTCACTCGCTCTTGCATCCAATGTCGACGGAGCCCCGCTTCGCGGGGCTCCTATTTCTGTGAAAAGGGTTTAAAGTAACCTAACAAAACCGAACCTCGGGGTGGGAACATCATATGAACATTATACATTTTGATCAACAGCGCAAATGTTGTTATCGCAAATAAATATTCGATGAAATGAAAATTATGTTACCTTTTCACGCCTAATCCACAAAATCTTGCCGCTCAAGTAGTTATTTTGCGGACTGAATGTTTATTATGCAGACTCATGTTATTGTTGGCTGCCTATGTATGATTTAATTTTTGACCATTATCAAAATTAGTTGCGGAACAAGAATTGCTGCCTGATTTTTTTTATTGCAAACAAAATCTTTGTATGCTGACCAAATTATTTAAATGCTGCTTTTGGGTGGCTCGCCAAATTTTATAATTGCTGACCCATTTAATTACATTTCAAAAAATATTATTGACATGTAAAAGTGTTTGTACAAACTTACTAACAAATAAAATCATTTATCATAGAATCGAACTTACTCTCAAAGCTGAGATAAAAAAATACACATCAACCAAAATAAGTTAACAAGGCGCACATTTATTTTAAAATATTCAAGACCTGAAATCTACAACTGTGGTCGTCCAAATCAAAAGGGACCTTATGGCGGAAATGAGTTATCTACAGAGCTGAAAACTACATAAATGTACCGAACTATAGACCCAAGAACAAACCTTCTAACCACTACCGTTATTTTTTTACAAATTTTTGAAGTTCACTGATCGAAATTATAAGTTTCGAGAAAATCGCAATTTAAGTATGCCGTACAAAAAAGTTATGTTTTAGTGTGAAGTTATAACTGATGGTATACTTTGATTGACTATGATTATTACTAATGGAAATTCTTACAATCCTTGCATAAACTTGTTTGTTATGGGAACATATTAAAATGTCGATATAATATATGGTTTGAATTACAAGAAAAACGATTTGTTAGGTCTTGCCGCGATAAGGTTCCTTTTTTACTAAACTTTAGATGAATACAAAACTTTTTTAAATTGACTTTTCGAAAAGTTGAACACATCTACATGTAGTAAATACAATCATCTTTTTAAAAATACAGTTAATAAAAAAACGATTTTTTTGAGGTATTTTACAAATTTATTAATATCTCGTAAACTAGTTACCGCCATAAGGTCCCTTTTGATTTGGACGACCACATTACTATTCAAATATAGGGAAACTTGTTAGAGTTTGTAGTTGGCGCCGCTGGACAGCAGCCAGAATTCGGGCAAGATTGAAATCGGGAAAGATTGAAAAACATTCGATACGTTCCCGACAGACTGCACTGTGTAACTTTGTTTATGTTGCCTATTTATTTCTGGATTCAATCTACGGGTATATGTGTAGCGGTATCTACAACGCCACATGCGAACAACGCGTCATACTGACGTAACGCAAAATCCTGCATCTCGCAAGCAGAATTTACCATGCAACTAGCATAGATACAACGGTCTGACATGAATCATTGGGCAGTTACCCGCCAGACACAACACCCGTCTGGTCGGAGGATCCTCCCTTTTCTATAGAGTATGAGTGAACTTTACACCCTGTGTCACGTCATCTATACTATACTAATTATTATTATAAAGCTGAAGAGTTTGTTTGTTTGTTTTTTTGTTTGTTTGTTTGTTTGAGCGCGCTAATCTCAGGAACTACTGGTTCGAATTGAAAAAATATTTTTGTGTTGGATAGTCCATTTATCGAGGAAGGCTATAGGCTATATAATATCACGCTACGACCAATAGGAGCGGAGCATCAATGAAAAAAGATGCAAAAACGGGAAAAAAATATTCCTTTTGAGAGCTTTCGTTGCGTACGCTGCGTAAACGGTTAAAGTTACGCAAAAATCATGTATGACGGAATTGTTTCCCTTTAAAAGTTCTAAAAAAAAGTCCGCGACAGTATATGTTTATCTTTTAAGGTTTACTCACTATAACTTTTTTTATGGTAATCAAATTTCTTCTAAACTAATGCATTATTTGCGAAGGTTTTTTATATAAACATGATATTAATCCTTATCAAAATAAATACGTTATTCATCACAAGTATTTAATTTTGAATAATATTGCCCTTGACATCATTTGATTTCAATGAATATCTTAGGAGTTGCATAGTTTACAAGTAATATAGTCGCATAGTTTACATGTATAAGTAATAATCTTAAGTAATTTCTTAGTAATGGAATATATTTTTAACCGACTTAAAAAAAGGAGGAGGTTTTCAATTCGGATGTTTCTATTTTTTATTTTTTATGTATATTCGGGCATAACTCCCTCATATAATAGGTATGTATAGACAGACGGATTTGCAAACATTTTTTTTGTTCGAAATATTTTTATTCCGGAAATATTTTTACTCCGAAACTCATCATCAGATCTTTATGAAATTTAAATAGGACCAATTTAAATTTCATAAAGATCTGATGATGAGTTTCGGAGACAGACAACGGAACTCTTCAATAAATGCCAGCAAATCAACCGCGATTGCTGCTATAGCATATGTATGCATTATTTACGCAATCACACAACATAACATTACGCCTGTACTTTTGAAAGGGGTAGGCAGATGTGTTCAATAGCTTCCTGTCACTGATATTCACATACCAAGTAGTGTTATATGAATTTGTTTGGGGTAGGCAGGTACAACTAAAAAGTGAAAAATAAAAACTTAAAAATAAAAAAACGACCGACTTCCAAAAAAATACTACAAAGTGAAAAATAACTTTAATTTCGAAAGTCGGTGTCAAAAAATGAAAATACAGAACCAACGACACCGACTTCCGAAATTAAAGTTATTTTTCACTTTGTATTTTTTTGGAAGTCGGTTGTTTTCTTTTTTGTCAACAAGTTTTTAGTAGGTTTTTTCCTGAAATTACCGCGGGTGAAACGGCGGGGCACAGCTATTATTAAATAAAGTTACCTTTAGCAGTTAATAGAACAGAAAAACAAACTGTTGTTTGTTTGTTTGAACACGCTAATCTCTGGAATTATCAATTATTTTTGCATTAGATTGTCCAATCCATGTGGAAAGCTTAATCACGCCAGGACTCTTTGGAGCAAAAAGAAAAAGGTCAGGAAGAATGCTAAGAGAAAACAATGTGATAGCGCGGGCGGGTGATGCGATGCGATGGGTTGGGGGAGCAAGAAATTTCACGCGGACGAAGTCGCGGGCAGAGGCTAGTATCTCTATATATGTAACTAGCTACTGCCCGCGACTTCGTCCGCGTGAAATTTCTTTTTACTCCGACCCATTCCGTCGCATCGCATAGCCTGCCCGCGGTATTACTTCATTTTTGCTTAGCGTTCTTTCTGACTTTTTTTTCTTTTTGCTCGGCTCCTAAAGGTCATAGCGTGATGCTAAATAGCCTATAGCCTTCCTCAAGAATTGGGCTATCAAATGCAAAAAGAATTTTTCAAATCCAACTGGTAGTTCTAGAGATTAGCGCGTTCAACCAAAGAAACAAACAAACTCTTCAGCTTTATAATATTAGTATAGATGTAGATTCACGTGAACCAGGCGAAAACGGTGCTTGCTCAAAGTACTCAAATATCCAAGTAGCAGATGGGAGCTGCCGGTCGTGGGTTCGAAGCCAAGCAAGCACTGGATCACCTCATTTCGGATTCTATCCCTCAGCATACCCAAGCATAGCTCGTTGAGCGAACTCGAATTTATGGAACTGGAAGGACGCACTGATTGAAGACATTTAGGCTATGTGGAAGAAATCAGATTAATGAAAGAAAGTAAACTAGGTAGACATACGCAATGTAATCGATATCAATGTGCACTTTATAGCTGCCGGATACATTAAACAATGTTTTATTACGACTACCCTCGCTTTATGTTCCGATTGTAAGTGGTTTAGCGAGGTATTGTTTGTCTAGTTACGGACGTGATCGTGGCTTTAGATGTATGTGTTAGAGCTGTGCTACAGTGGGCGCAGGTTCAGTAATAAAGAAAAAGAAATTGTTATGTCGTATTTTATTAACCGACTTCAAAAAATGAGGTCCGTATATGTATGTATGTATGTTCGTAAGTCCGCGATTTTCTCAAAAACTAATGAACCAATTTTGATGTTTCTTTCACTAACGTGATCTACATACTTTCAGGAAGGTTTAAGTATATAATATATTAGGTAATTATTCTTATGTACGAAGTTATAAATGTACTGCATCTCCAGCATTTACGAGTATATGCGAATTTGCAGCCCCACTTCTACCAGTTCTGTTTCTGTGCTTCTCGCATCCAACGGGTTCCTGCGGCCTTCACAAGGTCTCATATAAATTTGATTAACTTTGCTTGGGTAGTTTTTGGGGTTAGCTTCAATAATACGATTTTAATAATTATCCGACACTGATACTTACAATCTTACATACCAAGTAGTGTTAATTGAATTTGTGTGGGGTAGGTACAACTAAAAAGTGAAAACTAAAAACTTTTTTACAAAAAAAAAAAACCGTCTTCCAAAAAACTTTAATTTCGGAAGACGGTGTCAAAAAACGAAAATGCGGAACCAACGACACCGACCTCCGAAATTAAAGTCATGTTTCACTTTGTTGTATTTTTGTACCAACAATTATTTATTTATGCTAATAAATTTTACTTTACTTTAAAAAAATATATATGTCATAGATACGTGCTTATAAAAAGATAAGTAGGTAAGTTAAAAAGAAAAGAAAACAAAACAGATCTATAATAACGAGTCTACGGGGTGACAAAGACTTCGACGCCCAGCCTGTTACCATGGATTAAATACAGACGCCAGCACATCAGCTACCCGAAACTGTCAAATTATCGCATACAACTTTGAACCTTATACTTTAGCGATAAAGTTGAAAACCTATTAAAGGATTTTGACAGATTGTATTAGCTTGATGTGCTGGCGTCTGTGGGTGCGTCTCATAACGTATAAACTCATTTGGTCTAATTTCATTTTATTATCGTTCATAAGATATAATCAACGTGAGATATACCAACTGTTGATATAATTTCTTTACATATAACATTTATTTATTCTAAAACTTAATTAGTATAACGTTGTTTGATATAACGTTTATGTAATCGAAAATCATTTGGTCTAACGTTTAATATGTATATTGTTTATTTAATCGAAAATCATTAGTCTAACGTTTAATATTATGTATATAAAAACGTCATTATGGTTAACACCCCGACTCAGAGTACCCCGACTCGGATAGGTTAGGTTAGAAGGCTAAGGCGGGAGCGAAGCGGAGCGGAGCTCCCGCCTTAGCCTTCGTGGTTATTTTTTTTAAACCACCCAGAAATAGGAGCCCCGCGAAGCGGGGCTCCGTCGACCTATCTTAGCGCAGGTGGTAATTAGTCACTAGTTATGTTTAATATCTACTTAGGTGACTATTACCTATAACTACGATAGAACTTACAAAGAATAAAACAAAGAAAAAATACTTTTAAATATATCATAAACAAAATACAAAGTTATTGTTTTATTAGACCAAATAAGTTTTATATCTTTTGAGTGGTATGTCAAACGATTTTATATTTAATGTATGTTATGCTTATGAAAATTAGTTATATTAAAATTATATCAATCGTTCATTATATTAACTAATCGCTATATTAAATAAAATTATAGGTTCCGTTGTTATATATTGTAAATATTAGAGATTTTGTTGTTATATCATCTATTACTTACCCGGCGTCTGTACATAATTCTGCACCCTTTTGCGTTTTAATCTTTGAACCCCAATAACGTGACTTGGCCATATAACAAACTTTTTAAATAAATTTTAATAATTTACAAACAAATTAAATTCATCAGTATTAATATAACTCTGTTCATTGTACAGTTCATAAAGCTGTGTTCTACTTTTATGAATGCCAATGGTAGCCTAATCACTGAACGATGCATTACTATTAACCGAGATAGTCTTGGGAATAAAGGTGGAATCAAATTGTTTACAGTATATAGGTACTAAAAAAAACCATACAGATGATTAGGATCAGCATGAATAGACAAAACTGGTAACTTATTAATGAGTTTAACTTTAAAAGCTTCCAAGCGACTTGCAGTTTTGGGGTTAACAGTGATACCCTTTTTAGCCACTTTTTTGTTTTGGTTTTGAATAGTAATCCTTTGCCCGCAATGATCAGAATCTAGTCGATTTATAATTTCTTTGTGGCTTGTTATAATATCTGTATAAATATTATCTAGGCATGTGGCGTTAAAAGTTATAGTCGGAAATTAAAAAAATCCCACTGGTAGGTCCAAAGTTTAGCGCGTTCAAACATAAACAAACTCTTCAGCATTTATTGTACTAATAGTCTATATAAGAATACCATATTTTAATGACGTAATTGGAATTTTGGGGATCCTCCCTAACCATAATGGAAGATTAGGTTTTAATTAATCGGTAATATTAAGATATGTAACAATTTATTTGTGACATATTAATAGCAGCCGCACGTATCGTATTGCCCTGTAACTGGGTTGTGGAGGTCAGGGGGCCTAAAAAGGCCACTTCAGAATCATAAAGAGATAGCATTATGAATCATAATATGGCGAAGACAGTCCGTGTTTCTCTATTTTTTCGCTGCACTACGTAGGTATAATCAAAGAGATTGGGATTGGATTCGGATTGGATTGATTGATATTTTAGCACAGACAAAAAAAAAAACTGAAAAATCCTTCACCAATGGGATTTGATACGATTAACTTAACAGTTAACTGTCCAGTCCATTATGATTCATAATGTTATCCTTTTATGATTCTGCCAAAGTGGCCTTTTTAGACCCTCAGATAGAAAGTCGTTCCATGTAGAATACTGGTACCCCAACATAGTTGGGAAAAGACTAGGCAGATGATTATGAAGAAGAATAGCACTCTGTTTACCTATCACACTATCAATTTCAATCTGAATAATGATTCAGATTGAGATTGATTGTGTTTTAGGCAATTAGGGTGCTGTGTGCAATGGAATAGCAATAGATATTGCTAATCCATTGTGTTTGAATGTGTTCTAGTGTGATCTGACTGCTTGTTTAGCTACTACTTGATGGCTCTTAGAATGGGTGATGTTGAAATTAAAAAAAAAACAAGTTGTGTTTACAAATGGTAGTTCTCGAATGTAATTTATTTATCTAATGCTCGGTTCCTATATACAAAAACGATGGTTTTGCTTACCAATAGTAGCATTTTCTTGTTGCCAAACTGGGAATATAAATAGATCCGTAAGCTAATTGTACCTGTGATAGCTGCTTCCATAGTTATGGGTCTACTATGCAAAGCTCTGAGGTCTTTGCTTCATTATTGGTAAAGATAAAAGAGTCTTTAATTTTAATCTTTAACAGTCCGTATGTTATAGGAATCGGCCATAATACAGCGATCGAGAGAAAAGGGACGGGAACAAACGGGCCAATCACAACAAGCTATCACGTCATTCAGCTGTGCTGTGATTGGCTTACGATGATGCGACCGAATTTCGTTCGGATATTCATCCCAAACACATTGCTTTATACTTTCGAAAAATTTGTCTGCTCTACAACGTAAACAACGTAATGAATGTTGTTGAACTGTCAAAATGAAAGCTATTGCAATAAAAAGCTATATTGAAAGCTATTACAGCGGGGTAATTGCGTAACACGCCATCTGCAGATGGCGTGTTACGCAATTACCCCGCTGTTTATTACAATAATAGCTTATTTTCTCTCCACGTTGAAGTTATTAAACGCTCTGTCACTGCCTGCCTTCTTTCAGTCTCAGGGTGTAGCCAGTTCGTTTGAAGTCAACTCGCACTGAAGTTTTGTGTCTTACGATTTTTATATATAGATAGAATTTTATACTGTACATACCTCGGATCCATATAAAAACACAACAATGCAACGCCTAAAGTCCTTTCAAAACCATTTTTACCGCCTTTTACAACGAAAGAATCTCGGAAGACGGCTTTGACCTATCCCATTTACTATTTTCGACACAATCGGCTCATACAGGTATATTTTCCATCAAAATTTGGCCTTTAACCCTGCGTTTTCTACCACAAATTTGTATTCATCGCGTGTGGGCCGACCACCGGGGTCGGGCAGCAGATTGGGTCTATTATGCCCCCACACAATATCCTACGTTCTTCGGTAAAACTCAATGTTAGGAGGGTTAAAAAAGGGCTTTGTGAAAGGTACACTTGAGGTCGTATTGCGGTTGAAATGCGGGTTTTACGCCCTTATGGTTGATATCAGACGGTCGTGTGACCTCACTACCTTATAGTTTTACGATAGTCATTGATCGGATTCGAATTTGGGTGTTACTACACAATGTTGGTAAGTACGGAAAATTAATTTAAAACTTGATATTGTGCAAGAATCTACTGTTTCCAGATACCTTGGTTTACAGAAAGCGCAACGTAGGATGCAAGAGCAAGCAAAGGGCACCCCGAGGTTAGGTTACTTTAAACCCTTTACACAGAAATAGGAGCCCCGCACAGCAGGGCTCTGTCGACATAGGATGCAAGAGCGAGCGAATGGGAATACCACTTACTTAAAAATAAATATCTAATTGGTTTCTGTGAGCTAAACTGTGGAAACAAAGGTTTCTATGAAAAAAGTATACGGCAAGAAGTGAGATCTCTGTCATAACAGTACTTCCTATGGATCGAAATATCTACAAACAATGTTTTTTATCAACAAAGTTTTCGGCGAAACGTGCTGTTTAGGAATAGAGAATAATTTCTATGAGCTTTGCTTTCTGTATGTAGTCGTATCGTACAAGCGTGTTTCTATCTTAGGTTCCACACTCGTGTCTGAGATGGTCTTTTGAGAAAAGAACCACAAAGATTTTAGTGTTCCAGTCAGTGCAGGCATTCGTCAGTAATCGTGTCTGTAGTTCAGCTCAAAACTTATGCATGCATTATGGAGCTTTAAAGCAGGTATTTTGCATAAAGCAAGTTGCTAGCCTACATAATCAGCCTATAATGTTCCCACTGCTGGGACACAGGCCTCCTCAGTGAGAGGGAGTGGGCCGTAATACACCACGCGGGTCACTCGCGGGGGTGTGGTGCAGTAACTAGCATGCCTGTGTGATATTCACCATCAGAAATTTATAATCTGCCTAACCTTTTTCAAACTATGCCTGGGTCGGCTTCCAGTCCAACCGGAAGCAGCTGAATACCAGTATTTTACATGGAGCGACTGCCTATCTGACCTCCACAACCCAGTTACTGAGTAATATGATACCCCTGGGTAAGACTGGCTGTCAGATTTTCGGGCTTCAGACGACCCGTAACGTCAGTCAAAGTTCCACTAATGATAGCCGGGACCAAAGGCTTAACGTACTTTCCGAGGCACGACCCCTCGTCTCGGTATGTAAAGATGCTCACCCATCCACGGACCAACCGCAGCAAGCGTTGCTTAACCTGATCGACCGACCCATGCGGCTGTTGGTACTTAACCACAAGCCCCATTCACCATCAGAAATTATATGGCATAATGGTATGCCATTTTTAATGTAACGTCTATAAAATTGCCTCTTTGGTCTCGTGGTCACAAGCAAGACTGCTGAGTGTGGGGTCTTAGGTTTGATTCCCTGGCCGGGCTAAGTGCTATTGATTTTTCCATTAAAGTCAAAGTCAAAGCATTTATTTCAAATAGGCACATAAAAGGCACTTTTCAGAAATTTTTCAGAAATTTTCGTCAGAAATTACAACAAATAGAATTGATTCTAGTCGCTTTTGAGCCCGGTGTTTGGAAAGTGGTGTTGTGATACCCTCGTACCTTGGAAAGCACGAGAGAGAGTGCACTTCTGCACTAAAATATCTCCTGCGACGAATTCAAGTCTACGTCAAGATTTGCCGCCATGGCCGAAATACGGTCTGGTTACTATTTAACTATAAAATTAATACCTACACTGTAAACTGATCTTCTGCAAACAATTTCTCATCTACAAACAGCTTTTAGCTAAGTGGACCGTTACAGTATTGTGAGTGTTGATATAATTAATCTTGTATTTTGAGAAGGGTCCAAATTTAATTGTCTTTGACGCTAATATTATTAAGATATCAATTGTAGACCATTTAGTAACGATAGGTACTCATAAATCATGAAGGTGTCTCACGCAACAAAATTAGAAAATTAACTGGAATAAGATTATTTTGGATGAATAATCACACTTCACACTAATAATTATAAAGGCGAAAGTTTGTGAGTGTATTTGTATGTTTGTTACTTCTTCACGCACAAACGGCAGGACCAATTTTGATAAAATTTGGTATGGAGGAAGCTGCACCGTGGATTAACACATAGCCTTTTTATACCGATATTCCCACCCACCACCTATCACGAAACCACGGGGCGCAGCTAGTTGAATATAAAATGTATTGAATGAGCAGGGCTGGCTCAGTGGTAAAGGCCGCGATTTACGAGTTGTAGGTCGTAGGTACGTACCCAGTCCCAGAACCCAGTCAGGCGCTTTACTGTGTAAATTATTTCATCACCATTGCTCTCAAAAAGGTTTTTTTTTAATTTGTAATGGGTTTGCTCTTGACTCTAGTTTAGGTCAGAGGTGAGAGAGACAAAGTCTACGATGGAGTGAGTTTACCCAGAAGACGCCTGTTCTCTTCACGGTGAAGGAAAACATCACGAAGAAACCATATCATATCTTAGAACCAAAAATTCGCAGACATATATCTACCAAGCCGCACTGTATTTTTTTTTTCAGGTTGGGAAATCATCAAATGGTTCCTCCCGCTCTGGGTGGAGCGGAAGGGAGTGTCAGACTCTTACTGACTAAAACCCACCCGTGTTCCTTCCTTAGCCCTTTATGTTCCGGGCCAGCGGTAACCCTTTCGGACAATCCCGCTGACCCGGCAGGCTTCGGCCCTGACGGGCCCCTTCCATTGTTGCTGACATCTCTTTGAGGCGCGCGTGGAACACGTACGCGCCGTCCGGCACGGGCTTGGTCCTGATCGGGCGGTGAGCTAAGCCGCACTGGATGGATTACGGCTTACTTCCTCTCACAGAGAGGAGGTTTGTCTCCCAGCAGTGGGTATGTTACAAGCTGAGTATGTTATTATGCTAATTGAATATAATATCGCGTCTATATTCATCTAAAAGCTAGATGACTTCGCGGTAGACCATGACAAAGATGCAGGGAATATTTTGACTATTACCGATAGGACTGACCCGTAATAGTATTGGACTTCCCGAAAGGTAGATGAAGGCCAGGCCTAAGGCCTAAGGAGTCGGGCGGAGAGTAATGGGTAGCTCACCGTCTGATCAGGACCAGGCCCGTGCCGGACGGCGCGTGCGTGTTCCACGCGCGCCTCAAAGAGATGTCAGCATCAATGGAAGGGCCTGCCGGGTCAACGGGATTGTCCGAAAGGGTTACCGCTGGCCCGGAACATAAAGGGCTAAGGAAGGAACACGGGTAGGTTTTAGTCAGTAAGAGTCTGACACTCTCTTCCTTCCTGACCTTCCGCTCCACCCAGAGCGGGAGGGGTCATTTGATGATTTCCCAACCTGAAAAAAAAGGCCTAAGGAGTGCAACATTACGGGCACCCAAACATTTTGCCAAAACGGTGAAGGAAAACATCGTGAGGAAACCGGCATGTCCTAGAACCAGAAATTTTAAGACATGTGAAATCTACCAACCCGCATTGGGCCCGCGTGGTGGATAACGGCCCACTCCCTCTCACAGGGGGGACGCCTGTGTCCTAGCAGTGGAAACATAATAGGCTGATCATGTATGTAAAGGTGCGATTCCACCAGTGTGCTGAACTGTGCGGCACTGTAATGCACAGTGTACCACACAAATGTTCATTCTGGTCGACTCACTCAAGCAAAGAATAACAAATTTTGTTGTTCGCGAACTCAGTCTTGCTTCCGCTACCGGAATGAAAACATTTTTTTAATACAGTTGCTCAAAAAGTGGCGTATTGCAGGGACGTATAGCGTTCGGGATGTGGGCTATTACATACTCGTGCTTTTTTTTTACCTTTCCCGAACTCGTGCGTTCTCTTTCCCAACTGTCAAAATAATGTCTATTAAAAAGAAAAACCAAGAGTTTTTGGCGGGATTTCTTCGAGTGAAGTCTAGTTGGCTGTTTTAATTATTCGCAAATTGATTCCTAGTGGATATTGTGATGTAAAATTGGTGTAGTTTTGTATCTCAAGTGTCTGCGCAACTGGACAATATGTGGAATCATTGAAACAGACGCGATCCCGGTAAAATGGAGCTGAGAATTTTTTTGTAGTTTTGGCTACCTCAGCGAAGTTTACCGGGAAACTTGATTCGATACATTTGCTGCCAAATACTCCTAATACATTAGAATGTGTGCACCCATATTCTAATGTCATGTTAGACTAAAAAATAGTAACTGATGACTAGGCAGCATGGTCTCAGACCTTAGCCTTAAAAAAAAAAAAAAAAAGAAAAACCAACCATGAAGTTATTACTAAAAAAATTCATAGAAGTTTTTATGATTCATGCAAATACGTATATTTCTAAAAAGAAGCTACTAATTTGTTTCAATATCAGATTTAATGATTTGATTGAATGAGTTAGGTTAGGTTTCATTTCATTTCATCTCGTTAAATTTCATTTTCATTTCATATCAATAAAAAAAATCTACTGAAGTAGGCTGTATGGGCATAGTTCCCTTTGCCTACCAGAATGGGTGAAGAAAAAATCTCTGCTTATATTCTACGGTTGGCGCCATTAGTTAGTTGAGTTTATTGTGTTTTTATTATTTTATTAAATTGCTTAATTTTTTCGCAACTGTATTAAAAATAGTCGTTCAGTACACGTGCGAAACCGTCATTGCGACTTGTTCCGACTGTCAACCCTCGCCTTCGGCTGCGCCTCGGCTCGGGTAGACATTTGTCAGAACTCTTTGCAATGACAACCTTTCCGCACTTGTAATGAAATATACTAATTTGTCTGCTCAGTGAACATGTTCGTGCACAAGTGCAACATTGTGCGCTTACAAAAGTTACGCACAGCTTTGCCGGTGGAAACAGAGAATATCGGATCTGCAGCTCAGTACGTGCACTGTTGGAGTTCTGCATCACACTATTCTGGTGGAATCGTAGTTTTATGTTAACATTTTTCCAGTTCCACGCAATAAGGGTCGACCCGACCCTATTGCTAAAAACAGGGAACAAACCCAGGTAGCTACTAAGAATTTTCTTATCGAAAAATCCTATAAAACTTTGCCGGATCTGGAAACCGAATCCTGGACACACACACTCATTCCTGATTTTACTTTGACACCACGCATAGCAGTCGTGAACACACTAACAAGGCAGTTAAGAATTTTCCGTGTTTAAGGGGCTTACAGGACCTAAACGCAAAAAACGCAAGTTTTAGAAACAATAACAGTATATGATCGACTATAGTAAACAAAATCAAATAATATATGATATTCTTCAGGATATATGCTAGTTAGATAGTGTGTTGAAAACATAATACAACTAATTTGATATGATAGAAAAAAATTATGAAGATACCTCGAAAAACTTTCTTTTTACAATAAAAACCATACTATATATATACAATAATTCTGTTTTTTTTGGCAGATTATTCTACAAGCAACATACTAAAATACTAGTGTTTTAGTTTTTTAGTCCAAACAATATATTTTTTGTAATTAAATAATTGCTTCATATTTTGCAACAAATTACCAGCGTTGTGACGTCGGGCTTCTCTTTATTTTCAATGCAGTCCTACAGTGACCGCGCATTAGGTCATGTAAGCCCCTTAAGTAGTTTTATATCATCTGTCTAGCCCAATTCAGACGAAAAAAAAATTAAAACGTTCGTCCTATCAAGTAAGATAGGCGCCGCCAAATTAGGGGTACATTCTTAACATTTTTGACACACGCAGGCATAACTTCGCCCTTTTTAGACCCCTTCTACACCCTTACTGGGCAAAAATTCAAAACAATGATCTCTAACGACGGGACGGTAAAACAGAAAGAATTTCAACATTTTCTTACTAGGGTGTGGTTGGAAACACTAGGTAAATGAAGTCAAAACGCTTATTCTTAAAAAAAATAACATTTGGTTTTTAGAGAAAATAAATACTTATCCCAGCTTATTTTCAGAGTATATTTTAGAATAGGCATCATCAGATGATGATGATTTTAAGGTAGGCATAGTAGCCTTGCCGCGGTTGGTCTGTAGATGGGTGACTATCTTTACATACCGAGACCCCTCCGTGCCTCGAAAAGCACGTTAAGCCGTTGGTCCCGAGTGTCATTCGTGGATCATTGACAGTCGTTACGGGTAGTCAGAAGCCCGAAAGTCTGACAACATTAACAGTAACTGGGTCGTGGAGGTCAGATAGGCAGTCGCTCCATGTAAAATACTGGTATTCAGCTGCATCCGGTTAGACTGGAAGCCGACCCCAACGTAGTTGGGAAAAGGCTAGGCAGATGAGGGCATTATCACCAAGGATGCGCTTGATATAGGGTTATTAAAACTGATACCTACCTAGTAAGATTTTTTTGAAGAAAGGTACTATTAAGAGTCAACCATTCCACGTCCATTATAATTTGACTGTATTGCATCCGTATCTCGTAGTAGTAAGGGTGGTTTTCGTAGTTCAAGTGTTCCATTAGTCAAGGTAAAAATATCTGAAAAAAAAAATTATTTCTAAACTTTTATGAAAACTATCGTTTTGATTTCAAGGTTTTCTAGTCATAAACAGATAAAAAAAACAGTAAAAAAACCGTATCCTCACAGTAAACCGCTCCAAAAAGAAATTGTTCAGAAATTTAATCTTTCCGGACATATATATCAAAAGATATCATATATATCAAAGGATTTATTGCTATAGCAACGTCGCCATTTTTATCCCGAATTCAGACGTCCTAGTTTCTAGTAAGTACTATTGTTTTTGCCAAGTACAATAGGTACTTGTAGAATTGATGATTGATGTTAAATTATTATGTAGACCTACCAAAAAATACTTACTTCCAATGACTTTTTGGCAAAAGCATTTGACTTCTATTTTTTCAAGTTGCTTTTATCTTTTGAGTGAGTCGTTCCCCCGAACGTTGCCATTTTATAAATAATACTAGCAGCGCCTCGCGGCTTCACCCGCGTAAGTTTCGATGCCGTGGGAACATCGGGATAAAATGTAT
The DNA here is from genome assembly GCA_963855955.1 of Luperina nickerlii. Lineage (NCBI taxonomy): Eukaryota > Metazoa > Arthropoda > Insecta > Lepidoptera > Noctuidae > Luperina > Luperina nickerlii. The sequence continues at coordinate 19,291,904 of OY979677.1, read as the reverse complement.
CCTATGTGTTAATCCAGGAAAAATGGTCTATCTATGTGCCAATGTTCATCCAAATCTGTTTAACAGTTTACGCGTGATTGAGTAGTAACAAACATACAAACATCTTCACAAACTTTCGCCTTTATAATATTAGTGTGACTAGCTTTTGCCCGCGTCTTCGCTCGCATTGAATTAAATCATGATTCGAAAGACACGTAGCGCCATCTATGATCATAATAACGTTATTGTTGTTTTCCTCGGGTACAGACCTTTTTTATTTGTTGTCAGTTGTACAGAAACGGACAAAGGGTTATGTCCGTTTCTGTACACCTGACAACGTATATGCAAAATTTCAGGATGATCGGTTCAGTGGTTTAGGCGTGACAAGGTAACAAACAAACTTACTTTCGCATTTATAATATTAGTTAGGATTATGTTCATAAGTAAAATAATTATGTATGTATTGATTATTAAAAGACCCCTTTATGCGAAGCTGCTTCAAACACAATTAATAAATCTACCAACTTGAAATCCGTGTTCTAACTAATTTAATCTAAAACTTTCCCCGCCATTTCATTAACATAGAAACACATATAACGGAAGTTAATATTGGTTGCTTCAACGCACCTGTGTCAACTGATAAATATGTATACCCTAGCTGCGCCTCGCGGTTTTACCCGCGTGAATGTCGTAGAAATATCGGGATAAAAAGTAGCCTAGCAAATCCAGGGTGACAGCTACCTTCATACAAAATTTTATCAAAATTGGTCCAGCCGTTTAAGCGTGAAGAAGTAACAAACATATAAACACACACATACACTCACAAACTTTTGCCTTTATAATATTAGTGTGACGTATGTTAGTTTGTAAATGTTTAAATGTCAATCGAGCTCATATTGATTAACTTGTGTTTGTATTTTGATACAAATTAACGTATATTTTGTTAGTATTGAGTGTTAGTATAACACGGCACGGTTTCTTTACGGTACGTATTAACCAATCAATCAACTTACAGTACCCGGCGATAAATATTGCACATCGTCCTTTTTACACAAAACCATTTTATACAAAGAATAAAAATTATTATCAAAAGAAGCAAATCATAATTGTTTTAACAGCTCCTAATAGATACCGGACTGTTTGTATTTCGTGCGACAGAGATAACGCTCTATGAATCCGAAATTAGCCGATTGTCTCTTTCCTAAGATCGATGTGCAATATTTATCGCCGGGTACTGTAGCCTATCGCAGTCCTCTGCTGGACATAAGCCTCTTCCAGACTGCGTCACAGCACCCTGTCCTCCGCCTTCCGCATCCAGTCTACCCCAGCCACCTTCTTTAGGTCGTCCTGCCATCTTGCTGGGGGGAGGCCTGAACTACGCTTGCCGAAGGTCTCCACTCCAGGACTCGTCTGCTCCACCAGCCATCGGTCGGAGTGTTAACCGCGCCGTAGAAAAAACGTATCCGTTAACAAGCTTCCGTTGTGACCCACACATCACTGACGACCGTGCCTACAAACGGCGTATAAACTGTAGTTTTTCACGGCAAGAAAAACGTGTATGTACAGACGCCAGCACATCAAGCTATTAAACTGTAACATTTTCCCAACCAACTTTGTACCTTGTGCTTTAGTGATAAAGTTGAAAATCTATTAAAGAAATGTGACAGATTGTAGTAGCTTGATGTGCCGGCGTCTGTACAAAGGGGCCTTAGGGAAATATTCGACACGTTATGGAAGAAGAGGGAAATATTTAACTAACCCAATAAAAAATGCTTAAATAAACCTATTTATTTCTTTCTAATAACTTACTGACCTTCTAATGATATAAAAAAAACTAGTCAAGTGCGAGTTGTACTCGCACACGAAGGGTTCCGTACTACAAGGCAAAAACGACAAAAAAAAAGACGTTTGTTGTATGGGATCCCCCCTTAAATATTTTATTTAATCTGTTTTTAGTATTCAATGTTATAGCGACAACAGAAATACATCATCTGTGAAAATTTCAGCTGTCTAGCTATCACGGTTCATGAGATACAGCCTGGTGACAGACATACAGTGGAGTATTAGTAATAGGGTCCCGTTTTTACCCTTTGGGTATGGAACCCTAAAAATGATATGCTTTTTTAAATTAATTAACCTTTAAAAACCTTTTGATCTTCTAATGATGCACACTTTTTTAAATAAATGAGCCAAGAGACTTAAAAGAAAAAAGATAAAAAGAAGTTAAAAAGATTTAACTTTCGTGCTTTTGCTCACACTTTGTCTCAGTAACTAAGCTAGGGGAGTGAATGGAATGAATACTACTGTTTAAAAAGGTTAATATCATGACGTTACCCTTTTTTTTTTTTTTTTGAGGATGGGAAATCATCAAATGACTCTTCCCGCTCGGGGTGGAGCGGAAGGGAGTGTCAGACTCTTACTGACTAAAACCCACCCGTTTTCCTTCCTTAGCCCTTTATGTTCCGGGCCAACGGTAACCCTTTCGGACAATCCCGCTGGCCCGGATCATGACGTTACCTTGCCAATTCATTTATGAAAATATTATGTATGTAAGAAAAAAATCAACATCTTTTTAATAAAATAAGTGATAGACATAATTTTAATACTAGAAATAAAGATAAATTAGATCAACCTTTTTTCAGATTATCTAAAGTACATACATCTTTTATGGGGGTACTGTGTTAAATGCTACAACAAAATACCTTGTGGCATATTGCAATTAAATGAAAGAAAATTTAGTTAGAAATAAAGTTTCCTTTCGTTTTGACCTTTGTACTAAACAAAGCCAAAAATCAACGAATTAATTTGAAATTAAATTTTCGACCTTTTGTTTCTGAAAACAACGATCATAAGGAAATTGTTCTGCAAATTGACAACCACTGCTATGGATAGAAAAGGGGTCAACCCACCGATATAGATAGACCTAGATAACCCAAGTATCACGATCTGTATGAAAACCAAGCGTGCCATTTTTATACTATCAACACAAGCACTATTTGGTGATGGGAAAATCAAATCGATACAAAGAGCCGCCGCGTGTGGCACCCATCTTGCCCCACCCCCGGGGCCTAGCGCCAGCGCTCACGCTCACCCAGCCAGCAGTCACAGGACTGAGCGCGAAAGTGGCGGCTTACGATTTTTGTACGTAAGCTGGTGCGATTTTTGGCACGCGAAGTAGTTATTCTTGCGTTATTTAGGTGCATCTATATCAGTGGGGTCACCCCATTTTTATCGAGATGACTACTGATAAAGAAGTATGGAAGAAAAAGGCATTTGCACCGACCCCAAATTATTTGTGATAAGGGCAGGAGAATGAATAATTATGGTGATTCCAAACGCAACTGTAATTTTTTGACAGTTTTATGAAACGGCTATGTCTAGGCAAATTGAAGTTGGGTGTCTTTTTTTTGGTGCTCGGTGAAAATCCTCATGGACTTCCTCCATCGTGGGGGTGACAGAGGGGCATGCCGGACTCTTACCGGCTAAAACTATTGCTGTGTTCCACCTCTCCTTATGGATGTCCCTTCATCGCTCCTCCGACAGTTCTCGACCCGCCGTTCCTCAGCGGGTCCCACCACCACGTGCGGCCGTTCCTGAAATGGCAGACGCGGCGCGCGTGGAACACTTCGGCGCCAACACGGGCCCGTGACGCCCCTAGTCCGCTGCCCGGCGCAGCCCTATCCAAGCTGGGCAGCTATAGAACTAGGAAATGATGAAGGAAGTAGCGGGCGTTTTGGGGGACTTTTTTATGTAATTTTGACGTTCGTTTTAGCTGATTCTAAACCCAGTTTGAAATTAAAAGAATTGAAATTGTTTATAATTAGGATATAGGAATCAATTTTACAGATGCAGGTGGTATGCTGAGCTGAGGCCCTTTTGGCATTATTATTTTTAATAATTTTGAATTTGTTTTGTTTATTTTTAAGGTTTTTTTTGCCAAATAAACACAATTTTTGAAGTGAAAACTTCTTTAGCGGCGCTGTGTACTTTTTTTGGAATGGGTAAAAACTTCTAAACTCGCGTCAGGTCACGTGACCCTGATCGAAAATTCGTAAGACGTAAAACGTAAGACGCGCGTTGTTGAGGACAGCGCCATCTATGCACATCGGGAAGAACTACGAGGGCCTCGCGTACTAACTACGTAGTTCATCCAACAACGACGAGATGGCGCTGAACCACGGATATATAACTGACGACGAGCTCCATGCGAGCGGCTTGCTTCTCTTACCACTGCCGCGACCAACACCACGAACTGAAGTCTATCCTGTGTGCTTATTTGTAAATCTGAATAAATTCCTTTCACGAGAAGAATAAACCAGTCACTTTGGTCATCATACCTGATTTGCAAAAAACCCTATAAAATAAGGAACACACCTTAACACGCGTGTTTTGTTTATAAGACGATTCACAAAATACACTCGTAATTGTTCAAGTTTTCACTTCTGTCGGCACTACCGGAGTGCCAGTGTTTTTTCTTTCTTTCTTTCACATATCGCTCCCCCCACCGAATAACATGGTAATGTGGTACTACGACAGTTTTCGTTTTATTGCATATTCGGTGTCTAAAGCATTAATTACCATCTTGTAATTTTTTTTGTATTTTTTCTATGTATATTTATAAAAGTACAATAATTTCAATGGTACCGTAATGAACATAACAACATTATTCCCTTAAAATCTAAACACACTTTTTGCACGAATAATACCATAACATGTTATTACAGATCATGCAATCGTTAACTTTTTCGGTAAGCGACGATTACCATTATATTCGCGTAAGAAATGCATGCCTTTTTCCACGTAAAGTATAAAACAATTATATTTGTGTATTATTTTTGTTTACAATATAATAGAAACGGCTTATTCGATTTAGATGCGGTTTTCACTAATATATTGTAGTAAGCTTCACTTAACATTTAGTGTTTATTTCATGTCAATCGGTTCATAAATAAAAAAGTTATGTCAATTTAAAGAATCACGGCGGACATTTTTAAGGTATACTATCAGAGTACGTACATGGACGCGCACTCTCGAGGCTAACTGATGAACAGCGTTTGATATTTGATCTGGTGAGCGTTGATTGTACTTTGGAAGAAATGCTATTTGTAGATGCACCCGGTGGAACGGGTAAAACATTTCTTACGAAAGTTATTTTGGCGAAGGTACGAAGCCAAGGTAAAATCGCGCTTGCTGTCGCTTCATCAGGCATAGCAGCCACATTGTTGCCAGGTGGGAAAACTGCTCATACAATGTTCAAAATTCCGATCGATTTAGACCGCACAGAAAGCCCTGTTTGTTATATTTCAAGAAACAGCGATAAAGCTAAGGTTCTTCGTGATTGTAGCCTTATTATATGGGATGAGTCCACAATGGCCAATCGAAAAGCAGTAGAAGCAGTAGACAGAACGTTGCGTGATGTCAAGCAAAATGATCAACCCATGGATGGCATTGCTATGCTTTTTTGTGGCGATTTTCGTCAGACTCTCCCTGTTATACCACGTGGAACAAGGGCTGTTGAAGTTAGAGCCTGCCTAATGAGTTCTCGACTGTGGCATTACATTATACCTTTGCATTTGACATTAAATATGCGTGCGCAAATTAGAGGCAACGAAAATGCTCAAGAATTTTCAGATTTGCTACTTGAGATTGGTAACGGTGTGTTACCACAGGAACAAGGAAAAGTTGTTCTTAATGAAAACCTATGCAACATAGTTTCATCGATGCGAGACCTCATATCTTTGTATGGAAACGCAACGCAAATACCAACTTGCGAAAATTTCTGGCTTTGCGAAAGAGCTATTTTGACGCCACGAAACGACCAAGCAGCAACAATAAACGCTGAAATTTTGAGCTATGTTCCGGGGGATTATGTTGAGTATATCTCCATTAACAGAGTCATGGAAGAAGGAAAATCTACAAGCTACCCAGTAGAATTTTTAGAATCCCTCAATGCTCCTGGACTACCAGCACATAAATTAAAATTAAAAGTAGGCGTACCGATAATGCTTCTTAGAAAAAGCCCCCCAAAACTTAGCAATGGCACCAGGTTAAAAGTGACCAATTTACAAAGAAATCTGATAGAAGCAGAGATTTTAACAAGGTGTGGAAAAGGTAAAAGTGTTTTCATTCCTCGGATTCCTCTCATTCCAAACAATTTTCCATTTAGTTTTAAACGAGTCCAGTTTCCAGTCAGCCTATGTTTTGCGATGACAATTAATAAAGCCCAAGGTTAGACGCTGAAAGTTGTAGGTGTAGATCTAAGTATCAGCTGTTTCTCGCACGCTCAGTTGTATGTGGCTCTGTCACGGGTTAGCAATCCTAGGAGCCTGTATGCTTTCATCCCCGATGGCCATACGTCAAAATATCGTATACAGAGAAGCATTACTGTAAAGTAAATTTTTAGCTACCCAAACGACGGTATATGTAATTCAAAATATGCTGCCCGAAAAGTCACTATTCCACGCTGACGAAGTCGCGGGCACAGCTAGTTAATAAATAAAAGGACTGATTATGATAAATAATAAAACCTTTGTTTTATTTCATAAATTTTAATAAAACGCTATTATAAATTATCCAGTATTAATATCAACTTCCTCTATTATTGTTATTTTTCTGCAAAATCAAATAATAAGTACTGGATTATTTAATAAAACATGTATTTGCAACATTATATTACTGTTAATCTTTTGACACCTCACATCGACGAATATTACTGTAATGTAATATTACATTATACACTATCGCTTGGATTTCACACGAATAATATCGTAATATCATATTGCCGTTAGGTTTTTTGACACTGTATTACAACGAATAATACTATAATGCATTAATATTGACTACGATATTGTTGCGTTTACACGCGAATAATATGGTACTGATGCGTTGCATACTATACTTTTGCCATTTAATTTCAGTAACATTATTTTTGTGAATAACTTTATTTTGTTAAAGTATTACAAAAAAATCATAATATAAATTAGATTGTAAAAAAATTAGCTTTGTTTTGACGTTTAAATGTCTACCTTACGATCTACCCGTGCCGAGATATACGCATAAAACAGTTTTTTATTTTTCCTGTAAAATTTTGATTTATCGATTACCATATTATTCGGTGGGGGGAGCGATATTATTAATAAAAAAAGCCGGTCAAGTGTGAGTTGGATTCACGTACCGAGGGTTCTGTACAAATTTGTAGGTATGTAAATAGTTTATCACGGGTTTTTTTTGTTGTTATGTAACTACTTTACGGTTTTCGGATTTTTACCTTTGCTTCTGCTACATGACATTGTCTCTTGCCGAATTTCATGATCTAGATCAACGGGAAGTAACCGATTAAGTATTCACGGTTTTGATTCCCTTGCGAATGGTTAAAATAAGCGGCATAAACAGAACATAAGAGCCCGTATCTTTTGATTGCGTTGAAGTCAACACAATCAAAAGATACGTTCATCAATCAAACTTCTAAGTAAAAGTTTGGTTTTTTCACTGCTTCAAGGGCTTGCAGCTTTGAGTATTTGATATTCATTTCTACCTGATAACTCCACGCGTTCCTGACAGACGGAGAGCAAAGTGATCTTATAAGGGTTCCATATTTCCTTTTGAGGTACGGAAACCTAAAAAAAAAATAAGCTAGATGAGGTCAGCGTATTCTATCTGATTACTCCGAAAAGAGAGCAGCAGTGGCCCAGTGGTATCGGCCGTGACTTACGAGTTGTAGGTCGTAGGTTCGAACACAGACAGGCAAAAATTCAAATTATTTATTGTGGTACACAATTATATGGTGTTACAGTTTATGAAGTGAAGTACATCTATGACCCGCCTTTAGGCATACAATAGTTAAAGACTTTAGAGCCACTCAAGCGTCCAAGCCGCGCGGCGATTCTCGCCTCGCCTGTCCGCGCATGAAATGTCACTTTCATTTTTACGACCGCGCGAGACCCTCTTAACAAAAACTATTACTATTGAAAAACTGCTATAGCTACATTCGAATAAAAAATACTCACGGAAAGCTCAAAGAATCCACAATTTAATTTGATTACAAGTAAATTACTCTAAGTAATAATAAAGGATGAAAATAAAGTTTAAAGTTGAGGAAATAAAAAAAAATATCGTATTTATTTTTTATTTCGAGTTTTATAAGAAAAGTATAATAGTTGCTAGTAACAATTATTTTTATTACAATAGTACATGATATACCCTTTAAAATGACACCAATATCTCATTATAAATATTTAGTTTTCTGCCATGAAAAAATAAACAAAGCCAAGTACTTCTGAAAAGGTCCCCGGGCCTCGGGCGGCATAAAAATGTGACAAGATGGCCGCCCGGCTAATGGCGTGCGCACACGACGAGGTTATTTTAATGAAACAAAAATATTAATATTCGGCAAGTTTATTGAACTAGTCTACTAGTCTTTTATTTATTCATTCATAACAATTTTTACATTGTGTCGAATATTAAAAATTATTTTAAATTAAAAAAAATTAAAATAAAAACAACATTAAATAACATGCCACTTAATTACTATGAGGAAGTGTAATAATAATAAATAAATGTCATTTACATAACTAGGAGAGTAAATAAAACAGTAAATACAATGTGTACTCACGGCTGCGGCTCTACTTCATCTATTTCGTCACTGTAATATAAATCATCATCATGTTATTACACATACTTGATATACTTTACATACCTACATAATAACACACACCAAAAAGAAATTTACTACCGCGCTCAGTGACGGTCAACCGCTCTTCACCCTTTTGCCCTGAGTAATAAGGTTCAAAAGTGGTAGTACACTAAGTACACTAGCAGTAGCAAACAAAGCAAATTACAAAAACAATTCACACGTGGTAGAAGTGAAACCTTCAAAAACACTGTATAATGCTTCCTATCTCATTTTCTACCACGTTAAATCTTATATCTCTTTTTACTGTTGCTTTTTCGTTTAATAAAATTTCAAATCACAACGATGCTAAAGAAGTTTTCACTTCTAAAAGCAGTAATTAACGAAACGAGTGCGTTTTGAGCGAGATTTTATTATTAGTATTGGTATTCCTATTTTTCGTTCGTCTTTCAATATTAATATAATAAATAGTTATTATTATTGTTTCAACATAAAAGTAAATAAACCTTTAATCTAAAATATATTAATTCTAGGTATTTTTTATTCTTTGATATTGAAAAACGAAAACATATTAAATAAACACCCACACCTATAGTAGATACATAAACAAAACCAAAAAACCACAAAACCTTCCCAAACTTATCATCAAACGCTTAGTGTGAACAAACCATTATTTACGTTGTAAGTTCAACTGTCCATGGGGATTCCATTCACCAACACTAAAATCATGAATAACGAGTAACATTTTAATCATTTCTAGACCCCATCTCAATATATTCCGTTTGTAAATGGCTATTAACGTGCTATTAATGAAGAATTATCTTATATTTAGCATTTATTTAACAGAAATAACCAATTAGAATACATTGATAACAATATAGAATCATCAAACGATGATCGCGTAGTGATCTTATAACTTTTCCAGCTAAATTATTCTATGTAACCGTTTTGAAATTGTCGTAGTAATGCATATTTCGTAAAGAAAATATCTTTACGTTTAATTTGATGTACAATAACAATAGAAATAAGGTATACAAACAGAAAACTTACCACATTTTGCTTGGAGCTCCACACACAATAACAGTTAGTTGACAAGAAAGACGAACTGTCACTTTCATTTTTTTTTTCTAAATTTTACAGTGCGTTTGCACAGATTAAGTTCACTCTCACGGATGACAAATTTCACATAGCGCCATCTAGTAATTTTGTATTGTACGACTACCACTTGACTCTAGCGCTGTACACGTATAAACTGAACGATGTCGTTTGGTGACTGTAGTCACCATGGACGGTATAGGCAAGAGTTTTTTTGGGGACTGTAGTCACCATGGACGCTTGAGTGGTTAGCAACATTATAGTAGTGTCTAGTCAATAGCCAATAGTTTAACATTAGGTATAATAATATATTAGTAATAATAATAATCAATAATTTTAAAAATTGTCACTAATTTTATAGTAATTGATATAGTAATCATTAATTTGTTAATATTTAAAACAATAGGCAATAATTTAATAATATTTAATATAGTGATTACTAACAGCTATTCAACTAAAAGAAAAATAATAATAGTAATAGTGATATAATAAAAAACTGCAACTAATAATGATAATGGAATGAATTAATAAATTAAAATCTGTCATCTAGGTACTCATTAACAGAGTAATATACCTTATTATATAAACCTACCTACCTTATTATATACCTTATTACTTTGTGTAAATTATTCATCACCACTGCTCTCAAAACGCGGAAGGAAAACATCGTGAGGAAACCGGCATGTCCTAGAAACAAAAATTCGACGACATGTGTCATCTACCAACCCGCACTGGGCTCGCGTGGTGGATTACGGCCCACTCCCTCTCACAGAGAGGAGCCTGTGTCCCAGCAGAGGGAGCATTATAATCTGATTATGACTCTGAGAAGAAATCCCAAAATAAACTCAGAGGTCGTTTTGAGTAAATGACTTTTGATTTTGATTTACTTAACAATGAATATGACGAAATACTTAACAATGAACAAACGCAAACGCAACCAAACGCAAACGCAAACGCTTTTTCTTAACTCATAAACCATTCCCTTTCATTGTAGCTAAATTAAAAAAATCTTCTAAAGCAAAAAACCGCCATGGGCCGAGTTATTAAAAAAATCTGGAAGAGAAAGGATTCAGTCGAAATTCAACACTCGACTCTCGTAATGAAAACTCTTTGTTTTCGTAATTTTATATCCGAAATAAGTTTTCTCTGAAGCCAGACAGTGAGATAATGTTATACTTTCTAACTCTTAGTTACGAGTCGTGCAGCTGAACGACTTGTCGCTGCGACTTTTACGATGCAAATGGTACTGATGGCGATTGACGCTGAACGCGTCGCAGTGTAAACGACGCCTTATTCAACAATGGTGAGGTGTATTTTTTTTTTGAAGTGAAAACTTCTTTTTTATTCGATGGGCATTTTTTGAGATGGGAAAAAAACCGTTGAACTCGAGCCACTGTTACCGTAAGCGACACCGCGCGTGTTATGTTTATAAGACGATTAAAAAAATACCCGCTTCAGCTGTGTTTGACTGTCCTCGAGATGTACTCGATTTAATGTATATCCGAAATGTCAGTGAGTGATGGCAAAGTATTCCGTTTGTGTTTTGTTTTCACTTCTGTTGGCACTACCGGAGTGCCACTGTTTTTTTTTCTTCATACCTGCTTAACACTGTTTTCTTTTGATCCTCTCTTTTTCTTCATTCATTATGAGTGAAAATTTTGTGCGCTAGTCTAAACATAATAATATACCTAATAACCCTTGCATTTGACTTCTAGTTTTATAACAATCGAAAATACTAAACAACTCAAAATAACACTCATCAGTAATAATGTGCTTGATGATGGGAAATAAAATAAATTAAAGAGGAAAATTAAAAATCGAAAAGCACTTTCTGCGAAGTAGTAGTAATCCGCTACTAAGCTGAAAGCGCTTTCAATATTTTCCAGCAATTATACAATTATTCAGTTTCGATATTCATATGAAGTACTTCTTGAAGTTATAATTGATTCATTTGAAGCGCTTACGAATGCTTCCAGCTATCGCTTATGCAGAGTAATGAAGCGTTGGAAAGCTCTTTGATCAATTATTTGGTGTATGTAGACTTTGTCGAAAGCTGGAGTGTTATAATTGGCTCTGCAAAATGTTGGAAAATCATACCTTCCTACATATGTAGTTATTTTAGATGTGTTGGTAAATGACCTACTTTACGACTCTTGGAATACCTAGCTATGTATTTGCACACATTTTTTAAATGTCTTAGCATCGTGCTGAGATAGGAGCCTTTTGGCCTCGTAAAGGTCTTTCTGTTTCATTTTCCTTTTGATACTTTTTTTTTTTTTTTATATATCTTGGATTTTTATTTTTTTGCTGTGTTTAGTTTAGTTTGTGATCTTCCTGTACGAGTCACAATAAATACTCTTTCTTTTTTCTTTCTTTCTTACAATCTCGATTCGTTCACATTCGTAATTATAACATCCTACACCCTTAATTAGTATGTAGGTAAACGCGTGTTATACCTAACAAATCAATTATATTTTTTAATCATTATGAATGTAAAGTAAGATAAACTAAGCTGTCTCATAAGATACATGTTTACCTAGTTTAAGAGGCAGGATTATACTACTTGAGTACAGATTTTAACATAGAACCAGGGGGCCTAAAAAGGCCACTTTGACAGCATCATAAAAGGATAACATTATGAATCGTAATGGACAGTTAACTGTTAAGTTAATCGAATCAAATCCCATTGATGAAGGATTTTTCAGTAATTTTTTTGTCTGTGCTAAAATACTAATCAATCTAATCCAAATACAATCCCTATCTCTTTGATTATACCTACGTAGTGCAGCGATAAAAACATGGACTGTCTTCGCCATATTTTGATTCATAACGTTATCCTTTTACGATTCTGGCCTTTTGGAAGTGGCCTTTTTAGGCCCCCAGATGTATACAATGTACAGTATTTCCTAATGAATCACCTAAGTTTCTATCTGTATTTTTATAGCAAATAAATTTATTATTTTATTTAGCGCACTAATATTTTAAAGGAGAAAGTTTGTGAGTGTGTATGTCTGTATGTTTATATGTTTGTTACTTCTTCACGCTCAAATGGCTCGACCAATTTTGTTAAAATTTCGTATGGCGGTAGCTGACACCCCGGATTAACATATAGGCTACTTTTTATCCCGATATGCCCACAGGATCGACACTTATGCGGATAAAACGCGGGGCGCAGCTAGTTATAAATAAAACAAAGTCGTTCGTCTGCAACATTCTTAGACAACAAAATAATAATAAAACGAGACATTGACTCTAGAATTTCATTTTACTTTTAGGGAGACAGAAAAACTTTGTATCTAAGCCATGGCCCATGTGCCGGACGGCGCGTACGTGTTCCACGCGCGCCTCAAAGAGATGTCAGCATCAAGGGAAGGGGCCCGTCAGGGCCGAAGCCTGCCGGATCAGCGGGATTGTCCGAAAGGATTACCGCTGGCCCGGAACATAAAGGGCGAAGGAAGGAACACGGGTGGGTTTTAGTCAGTAAGAGTCTGACACTCCCTTCCGCTCCACCCAGAGCGGGAGGAGTCATTTGATGATTTCCCATCCAGAAAAAAAAAAAAAAAGCCATGGCCCATACCGGCCATCATCACAACCATAACCAGTCTATTGCAGTCCACTGCTGAACAAAGCATTTTTCTAATTGTAAGCCTTTTAACTCAATCCTCACCCACTTTCATTCAGCTACTACAGTACTTCCACAGTTGTTTTACCTCTGATTTTGCATCAATGCCAAAATCGCAGTGACAGTGGTCTATATTGTCGTTGGAATTAGGTTGTTGTTGGGTTGCTGCCATTGACAAGTTTGAGGGATTAAAGAGCTATTTTAGTCCCTGTTTATGAAGAATACACTAGCTCTTTTTGAATCGATGTGATAAAAAAATTTTATTTCCATCAGGAAGTTTACAGTAGGAGTCTGTGGCCCGTTAATGAGAATAGCCTTGTATCCTATTCATGGGCCTTAAAAATAACTGACAAAAAGAGTGTACTATAAGTGACTTTCCTGCTTTATCCTTCGGGGAATAAAGACGTCATTATTATATTATAGAAAATTATTTACGCACTACGTAAGTTACCCAAAACTTCTTAATACTATTAAGTAAAAGCCACTAATATATTACTTAGTGGCCGAAAATAGGCAAAAGAGTAGTAAATCATTCAGCGACTTTAGCCGAAGTTGTAGCGAGTAACTATCGTATTGAGTTATGTTAGAGACGTGATAAGGAAATAGGCCAGAAGAATTTTTTATCGTCTTTAGAGTATGGCGGAAGCCTAACAATGTATGATATATTTATAAAAGTCAAAGCGTTAAATGTCGATCCCGTGGGAATATCTGGATAAAAAGTAGCCTATAAGTTAATAGGGGGTCAGTTACATCCATACAAAAATTTATCAAAATTGGTCCAGCCGTTTGAGCGTGAAGAAGTAACAAACATATAAACACACACACACACTCACAAACTTTCGCCTTTATAATATTAGTGTGATAGGTACATAAAATGCACTTTTAAACGTCAAAATCTATTCTAATAATAAATTTGAAGAGTTTGTTTGAACGCGCTAATCTCTGGAACTACCAGTCGGAATCGAAAAAAAAAACAGTGGCACTCCGCGAGTGCCGACAGAAGTGAAAACAAAACATAAACGAAATACTTTGCCATCACTCACTGACATATCGTATATAAATTCAAACCTGTGCTGATGCACCTCTGTGACCAGAGGCGCATCAAGCTATATGCTGAAGAGCTTTTGCTATCCACACATATGATTACTTTTCTGCTATCAATGGTTCCAGCATATGACAAAGACTCCAAAATCGCAACGAGTTCCAACGACATAATACACAAAGGAGAACTTTTTTTAAAACATTTACAAATTTCTGGTCTAAGGGGGTCATAGAAGGCAGCATCTCTTCCCTCAGCAGTTTTGGATCCATCAGTGTAAATAACATAATATTCACAATATTTGTCTCGTAGTTCAGACACTGTAGAAACATATAAATAATTCGGAACATTATGTCCTCTTAGGCATTTTAATTACATATAGGCTTCGAATAATTAAGCTATGAATTTTATTAAAAAAAAAACCTTTATTGACGCACAAATATTTTACAAGTTGATTTTGGCAAACAGTAGGTACAATTCTGCAATTGAATTGTTTGAATTGATTGATTGATTTGTTGTAATGTTAAAAAGAAGCGGTGACAGAGAGTCCCCTTGATTGGCTCAAGGGGACCCTCGGTCACCGCTTCTTTCTAACATTACAACTTTCTCGCGAACCCGTTTCTCGCGAATCTAACTATCTCTATCTCTACAAGATATCAGAGATATAGGTCTAAGTTAACTACTGCCATTCGAAGAGCACCCCGCCTTCGCAATTGCTATGACTTTAACTTCACGCCATTGGGATGGGAGATCACCAGACCTGAGAATCATATTATACAACCGTAACAAGTATAACACCCCGATTTCAGGTAAGTGTGAGATCATCGAGTAAGTGATCATAATTATCTACACCTGAAACTATTTTTTTTTTAAACATCTGCGCATCTCACATTGAAATCTGTCTCCAGAGATCCATTAATATATAAGAAGGATGGCGATGGTGACATTACTAAATCCAGAGTAAGGGTGCGCAATAATTCTGTTTTCGCTTCTTGAGAGACAAATACTTTAGATTGTTTGTATGCTTTCATCTACACTTTACTACACATCTCAGAAGCCGACATTTTATGATCAATACCATCACAGAGAGTTTGCCAGTCATTAAATCTGGCTTTACAAATTGCTAGCTTTGCATTAGACGTCTTTTCTTCGAGTAAATTTAAATTAATAGGGGTAGGATTTTTTCGAAACTTAGTCAAAGCTATCCGCAGCACTATTAATACCATGGATAAAATGATCATATAACTTCTGAACATCCATTGTGTCTACAGAAACAGATAAATTTTTAGACACAAGGGTTCTAAAAGTGATAATAAAAGTTGAAATTCTTGCAATTTAGGTTTTAAGCTCTGTGCATTCCACTGTATTAAATTTAATACAAAATCCTTAGCATTAGCCATATTAAAATAAGTTAAGTATTTTCATCGAAATATCTACGTCCTTAATTACTTTAACAATGTAATTTACAAGCTCTTCAAAAATAAAGTTACATACCATTTAAAGTTTCTC
Source organism: Luperina nickerlii (assembly GCA_963855955.1). Classification (NCBI taxonomy): domain Eukaryota; kingdom Metazoa; phylum Arthropoda; class Insecta; order Lepidoptera; family Noctuidae; genus Luperina; species Luperina nickerlii. The sequence goes on along the minus strand of OY979677.1, from coordinate 19,276,031 downwards.
AATATAGCTAGATTCAGGCAAATACACATTCTCCATTTTTCTAAAAATCGTTTGTAGTCGAATGGTTTTGATTTTTTCTCAAGTATAGTCTCTTGATGTTGTTCGAAAGTCACCTCATTTAGCTCTTTATTTTGTTTTTGTGAGTTCTTTTTTGTGGCATGTTTTTTCCATGAATTTCTTCCTAAAATTGGAGATGCCATTGAAAGTTTCGCATTATAACTTGTATGTTATAACTAATATGTTATAACTTGTATGTGTGGTGTAAACTGTTAATATAAGTTGGTTATTAATAAATAAATTAGAAAAATAAAATTATTCTCGTCAGTTATTTGATCTTTGGTTTCCTCATAACTTGAATTGCTTGTGTGTACACACTGCTTCATTAAGTGGTTACCCCTCCAAAAGATATGTGCGTTCAAATCCGTGATAGGCCCAAGTTGGTTTTTGTATTTTGTAAAAACATTTTATTTTAATTAATTTATTGTTTTAGTGAATAAATAAGTTTAAGATAGTATTTATTTTTTAAAATTCTGTTTTTATTATTGTTTTTTTTTCAATAAAACGTTAATACTTTTATTATTGCGAAAACGACAAGCAATAATAGGGTTAACATTTACGAACGTTTTATTCATCGTCTAAATAGACTAGAGGTTTCAAGACCGCTTGCCGTGCCTATGAGTGGAAGTTCAAATCATAGCCACGAAATGTGCTTTTTGTTCATTATAATTATTATTTTAATATATTTTTCTATTTTGTTTTAGTAATTATTTATAAAGAATTTAAAAATAAAGAAAAATAAAATACCTTAATAATCATATAATAATATTTATTATTGCTATTATTTAACAAAACTATGATCTTACTTTACAACAAAGATTTATTTTGATTTGATAATTTTATTTACAGTTATCATAATATACTATTTTGCCAACTGACACAATTGGGTTCCTAGACAAGTGGCATCCTATTAAGGTAAACGATAAAATAGTAAGCGGTAGAAATATTTTAGATTGACATAACCTAACGAAATGTCACGTGACCTGTCATGTCGTCTCAGCATACAAATTTGACATTTGACAGTCTGACAAGTGACATCGAAAGTGACAAGTTTTGAAGCGTTTGCAACTTGTCTAGGAACTAGAAGTTAGTTTGGCAGGATTACAATCATGAGCATAATAAGTGAATAAACATGTTATCAATAGATAATCAATTAACATCTCTTATTAGCTCATGATATCTACTTAGAATATTTTGCTATACAAAGTAAAATAGTGGGATCAAATGAGTTAAATGTCTTCGTTGTTTATTTTGTTGTCATACTTAATTAATATAACTGCTATTTCTGGGCAAATCGCAATCGTTCTCTTCGATGTTCTTCTGTTAGACATATTTTGCAGGTCGATAACTGTGAATGTTCGCTGCGTGTAAATGTCTTCGAACCGTGGACAGAGAGATATTCCATGCCGTTGCGAACTGTAACGAGTGGATGTAAACGGCGGTGTAGTGTGAACCTTAACAATATCCGGATGATGTTCAGATTGGTCCGTATAGATCCCAGTAGTTTTCCGACCCATGGTCATTGTCTTAGCATCGCCGGTTTCTTGAAATCTGCGCACCCATAAGCGCACCGTTTGTCTCTGTATAGAAAAAAATGGTTTTAAATAAGTTATTAAATACCACCACACACAAGATACCGCAAATAGCTCAACAAGAAAAAAATCGGAGAACACAATTAATATTATAATGAACTTACTGCTATGCCAAGCTGTCTCGCAATTCCTTTTATGCTCACATTTTGTTCACACAGAACAACTATTTTAGTTCTCATAAAATCATAAATCATTTTAAAAATTAATGAATAAATCGTAGTCGTTTACTCTTCGCCGTTTTAAGTGAACGTATACATCAAACGTTATAGTTATAACTTGAGGGTATGGATTAATTTTATAAAGACAACGTAAGTAAGTAAAATTAATGGATACCCTCAAATTATAATATCTATCGATTAGACATCCCACCTAAAGATAAAATGACTCAGACCATAGTAGATAACAATTTCAACGCAATTCATATGGGCTCGCTGGCTAGTTCGTCAAACTGCCGGTATGAGTATGACAACGTTCGGTGATGCGATGGTTCGAATCTGAGTCGAAACAATGGGTTCTTTTTGAAGTATTCTTTAGATCATTTGTAAGGAATTTAATGTGTAACATTTTAAAACTTGAGGGGTTAGCACATACTGACGCTGTCTGTACTAACACCTCTGTTACTCAATCACTAAATGTGTTATTACTGTTATAACTTTGTAATTGTTTATGTGTTTGCGACTCTTTGTTAATCTTTGATTCCTCTGTCTCTTTTGTAATGCTATTTTTACTTGGAATGCTATAGTGTGACAAATAAACATCAAGGGCCTTTTTATACGTGTAATTCAGTTCGGATATTATGTTCCTAATCTGTTTCTCTTTTAAAAATAATGGGCACTTTATCTTATCCAATGCTATATGGTTTTCCTTTACAATTACTACTGCCATATGGTTTTCCTTTACAATTACTACATGTATATACGAGTATTAGCGTTTCACAAATTGGTGGTTTCCAGCACATTTTGGGCTAATTACTTTCTATGTTGGACACGACCGACTTAGGTGGCCAAACTTTCAACAACTGGAACACTGCGTGACTGGAAATACATGCGGTTCCACTTTAAACTGGCACCCGTATCCCCGAATATACGGAGGTAAAGTTGAACCCTTAAACCCTAAGCGAATAGTCTCACCGTATATCCATTCTCCTCCCTCAGTTTGTTTCTTTAACCTTTTAATAGAAATAACATTATAAACACATGTCAAATTGTCGCGAATATCTTCTTCAGTCATGTCCAAATCCACGTATCTCACAATACCATAGGAAATGGTGATTTCATCCATCAACCGACAGTTGTAGTCTAACTATTTGAATTTTTTAGAATTTACCAATTTCTCAGCTTCCTGTCTATCCTCGAAGTAAACATAATTTTTGTAAGGGTTTTTATATTGAATTCTTGAGATTTTTTGAATATTATTGGACCTCAATAGTTTAGCCATACCGAATTGTTTTGGTAATGTATCTTTTCCTGTAATGCATACTATATATATGATAATATTAATATGCCAACATCTATTTTATTTGAGTTATTATTAATTTCTCTTGTTTTATTCATCGCCATTCTTTTGTTGTTTTTCCTCACAGTAATAAATACATCATCCTCCTCTATAATTTCCTCACTGTCCTGTCTAAGCCTTTTCTCAGGGGTAAGTTTCTGCCCTTCTCGCTCCTTCAATCGGCTTTTCTCTCTTCCCTCAATGTTTTTCTCAACTTCTTGCTCACTCATCTTATCTACTATCTCGTCAACTACGTCATCAACTATATCATCTTCACTCGAACTACTAATTCTGCCTCGTATATCATCCATTATTAAAATTGAACATGATAAAATAAAACAAACAAGATATGTAGGGTATACGAAAAATAAAATAACCACGCAAAACAACGCTCGCTTGTCTAACGCGCAAACAATACGCACTGTTGTTAGAACTTGACTAAACATCGAATATTTGAAGTGAAAATTTCTTTAGGCGCGTTAGGCATTTTTTGAGATGGCAAAAAAACCATTGAACTCTCGCTTCTGTTACCGTAAGCGACACCGCGCGTATTTTGTTTATAAGACGATTAAAAAAATACCCGCTTCGGATGTGTTCGGCTGTCCTCGGGATGTAGTCGGTTTTAATGTATATCCGACATGTCAGTGAGTGATGGCAAATTATTCCGTTTGTGTTTTGTTTTTACTTCTGTCGGCACTGCCGGAGTGCAACTGTTTTTTTAAGGCTGCGAACCATATTTAGATCAACATGCAACCTGATTTTCTAATCTAATCTAACCAGCCGAGCTGCCCCATTTCAAAACCTAGTAAGGACTTAAAATGAAATTTTACAGGAGAGCGCATAAACGTAATATTGGTCAGCCTATGGAATGTATTTTTTGACTTAGTTAAAGTGACTTACTAGGTTTTAAAATGGTCATTAGGGAGTGAAAGGTGCACTTACTAGGTATCGATGCTTAAATATATCTCCTTTTATGTAAGTTTAAAACACTCGTGTTTTTGTATTTGGTAGAGAATTTCTAGGTTAGCAAGATTATGCAATAAAACGATTTTTGTGAAAACTGTCCCTTACTAGGTTTTGAAATGGGACAGCCGAGCCTGTATTGTCCAACTGCAGTTCAACGACCTCCCTCTCCCTTGTCCACACAATCCTGTCTTTTGCGAGTGCCGGCCAGACCTTTTGGTAGAAGTCAAGTTCATCCCGCTCTCTTCGTCTCGGCCTGACACGATCTCTTAGCCCAATTGTTCATATTTTCGATCAAATTGTCTGCTTAACAACGTAAACAGCGCAATAAATGTGGTTGAATTGTCATAATGAAAGTCATGTTGTGACTGTTTATGTGTTTCACAATTACCCTGCAGGCTACAGCTAGGTACTGTTAAGAGGCCTTGGAGTCGTAACCAAGGTCAGGCAAAGAGTTTCTGTCAAGAGATTCCCAGTAACAGTAGGAACGGTGATTAGAGCTGTCCTTGGTAAACGTATTTTTTTTAAAACTATATTTTATACCTCTAACTATATTTTAATCAAAGCTGCGTTCATTTCTCGCTTAGCTTTAGTTCAGACCTCGCCGTAACTCTAGTGCGTTCTAGATAGTGAGTTTAAAATGATCTGAAATGGAAAATGGATTTTAAACGCATCGCGCCTCTTTGCGTGGTCAGTTCTTTTTTTTATTTATTTGAAAATTGGAACGGGTTCCAGTGATATTTCAAGATGATTTTTGGCCAGTTATAAAAATGTTAGCCATAGATGTAGCATTGCACTTTGCAGGGCCAATTTAGAGCCAATTTTAACAATGAAACTGAACGCAGTGATGTCGTTACAGTGAGTTCAGTTTTATTGGTGAAATTCGCCCTTAGTACAACGTTCTATCAATAAACTATACTAGCTTATTTTCTCCACCAACAAATCTATCTGTATTTCATCACTATCGTAAAACGGGGAAAATAACTTGATACATTATTTTCAATACATCCGCTGATTTTGAGTTCGCCCCTTGGATCTTGCCCCTTACATTTAAAATGTTCCACTCACCCCGTTTTTTATTATTTTGGTGTAGTGATTCGCCCCTTACGAAGGGGCGAGTAGAAAATTGACATTTAAATAATTATTTTGGTGTATCGATTCGCCCCTTACGGCATTTCCTTTGAAATTTAAGCAAAAAAGGTACAGTTAGACAGAAAAATAAACACATTATGAATAACGCCATGTTTGATTACTTTTAACTCTATCTGCAATCTCACCAACTCGTGACACTTGTGATAGTTTTTGCTACCTAGCTTACCTAAATTATAACAAAAGAAACCTTTTTTATGGGTGCAATAAACAAAAGGTTTGTTAAAATATGTTACCCGTTGAGAGAGTCGTATAATGCTTTCTCTTTCTAAGTTCGTATTATAATGTGGAATGGATGCGTTTTACGATATTTGCTAAAACTTATTTTAGTACTTATCTCCAAGTGTAACTAAGTAGGTGAATTATTCTTGCGTATTGTGAGTGGAATTCCTGATTGGAAGTTAAGGTAAGTTTTTATTACAACCGAATTTCCATTTTTTAGTTAAATTAAATTTGTAAATTAGGTAGGTATTAAGCTAACGCCTTATATTCTATTATTTGTGTTTGGCTACTAATTCTGATTGAGTGAAATAACTTCGAGAGTCGGCAGACTATGGTTTAGTCTGCCCACTCTAGAATTATAAGTAGCATCATTTTAATCATTCGATTAAGATGATACCTTTGAAAAGATATGTATATAGAATTAAGTGACAGCGGTAGTGGTCAGCGGGATTGTCCGAAAGGGTTACCGCTGGCCCAGAACATAAAGGGCTAAGGAAGGAACAAGGGTGGGATTTAGTCAGTAAGAGTCTGACACTCCCTTCCACTCCACCCAGAGCGGGATTTGTCATTTGATGATTTCACACCCTGAAAAAAAAAAACAAAAGAGTCGGCAGATTAAACCATAGTCTGCCGACTCTAGAATTATAACTATAATTAGCATCATTTTAATCATTCGATTACGATGATACCTTTGAAAAGATAGATAGAATTAGTGACGCTTATGTCGACGCTATTTTGTTTACAATTGATGCTTTTTATATTTGTTGCAATTATTTTGTGAATTTTACAAACTGACATGCAGGCTGTTTCAAAGTTAAGGATTTTACGGTATTTCCTTAATTTGTTCTTAAAATGTTAAAATGGAAAAAATACCTAAGTTGTAATTAACTTAAACACATTGTCTATAAAAAAAAAACTCATATTTTGCATAAACAACAAAAATTATATTTTTAGTTATTTTTTAAATTGTGATTTTATTGTTATTTTTAAATATATCTACAAAAGTTTTGTACAAAACCGTAAACTTTAATTAGAAAATTTGTGATTATTTTGTACGTTTTTTTAGTCATGTAAGTGTTGATTCCTTAACTTTGATCTGTGATTTTTATTCAATTATCTATAAACCAAAAAGTGTAACAAAGTTTAATTGTTAAACATTGAAATGGTTATGTAGGTGATTAGATTCCAAATTACACTTTTTTAACTCTATGTGAAGTTTTATTTCAATCTTCACCATTAAATCCCAAGAGACACTATTGAAGTTTTAACAAATAAACACTTTTTTTAAAAAATAAAACAACCGACTTCCAAAAAAACACTGCAAAGTGAAAAATAACTTTAATTTCGGTGTCGTTGGTTCTGTATTTTCGTTTTTTGACACCGACTTTTGAAATTGAAGTTATTTTTCACTTAGTAGTGTTTTTTTTTTGGAAGTCGGTTGTTTTATTTTTGTTTTTCACTTTTTAGTTTTTATTCTTCACTTTTTAGTTATACCTACCTACCCCAAACAAATTCATATAACACTACTTGCTATGTGAATATCAGTGACAGAAAGCTGTTGAACACATCTGCCTACCCCTTTAAAGGGTACAGGCGTGATGTTATGTTGTGGAATTGCGAAAACAATGCATACATATGCTATAGCAGCAATAGCGGTTGATTTTCTGGCATTTATTGAAGAGTTCCGTTATCTGTCTCCGAAGCTCATCATCAGATCTTTACGAAATTTAAATGGGACCATTTCGGAATAAACCTCATTAGAACAAAAAAAAATTCCAAATCCGTCTATTTACGAGGGAGTTATGTCCGAACATACATAAAAAAATATAAACATCCGAATTGAGAACCTCCTCCTTTTTTGAAGTCGGTTAAAAATATTTGTTTCAATAATTTCAAAAACTTACGAGTACTGACTGTACTTTTAGTTTACTAACAATCGGGGGCGATTTGGGGTATCTAATATTCAAGGGGGCGAGTAGGTACACTTAGGCAATTAGGGGCAAGATCCATGGGGCGAGCGGAGCCCAACCCGTTTCAACCCAATGTTACGGAACACCAATTTATATTGCATTCCCACCACTGAAAAATGATCCCAATTTTCTTGCCATAAGAGTGGTATTGATGGAACAAGTGTGTTTGTAACTGAGCAGACTAGTAAACGCTTGACCTTGATTCATAAGTGCGTGGAGAATTACTATCTTAACTTTGGCAACATAATATTTGGCATAGTTTTCGAGTGAATTCGCAAAAACAAAACTATCTTCGGAAGACTTAATATTTAGTGTGTAGACATTTTAGGGATCGCTGAGTTGAGAAACATCGCTTGTATCGAAATATTCGTATGCTAAAATGTACATGTCGTACATGTCTCAAATTTCGTTTTTCTTTTATTTTATCGTGCCATGTTAACGTTATTGTTATAACTATAAAAGCGGCCAAGTGTGGGTCAGAATTGCACACGAAGGGATCCATACCATAAGACAGTAAACGCCAAACAAACATATCTTGTATGGACAGAGCCTTGTATATTTTTAACTTTATTTTATTTTTATTATTTGTTGTTATAGCAGCAATATAAATACATACTTTGTTAAAATTTCAACTGTCTACCTGTTACGGTTGATGAGATACAGCCCGATGACAGTCAGATGGACGGACGGACGGATGGAGAGCGGAGGCTTAGTACGGAACCCTTAAACAAGAATTTTGACACTAGAATGATTTCGTTGGTGTGATGTGCGTGATATAAGGCAGCAGTTTTTCATTGGACAGCAAGGCGACAAAGGGATTTACTATCCACCCTTTCATGAAAGATCATCCTTTCATATTTCTAGCTTCATGGGTTCTCTGTCAGTGTCTGTCAATGTCATTCTACCTAAGCCATATAAATCGTACCATATATTGGAAGGTATTCAGACAACTCATTCAAACATATCGCTAAAGGAATTGACGTATATACGTACTAGTACATACCGCCGTCTCAGTGATGCCTCTGGCTCTCTTGTCTATAGATATGTATATATACAAGGTGTCCGGTAATTAATGGATAAACTCTGCAGGGGTCATTGTACTAATCATTATGAACAACTATCACTATGGAACGAGTTATACGAACATAAATGTGGGAACAGCGGTTTTTTTTTTTCACGATAATTCATCATCGGTCCCGTAGTAAAAGTTGTTCATAATAATAAGTACAATAAGCCCTTAAGAGGTTGTGCATTAATTACAGGACACCCTGTATATAGAAAAGAGAGGCAAAAGCAGATATATATTGTATTTTATAGGTTATAGGTTATTCGGCTATTGGATCTCAGGTAGGATTTTGTTACGATACGGATTACGGGATTTCAACTAAATATACTTTTGAATCGACTCTTTATACGGTGCTTTTTTTGTGCCTAATATTATTATTTATATTAAAGGAACTACCTGCATGCTTGGTGTGCCATGTGACATTATCTACCAGCTAACATTTGGGTCAAAATTAGAGGCCCGACCAGGAATACCAGCTTGCTGCGCTTGACTAGGTGGAGCGCTGAGAGTGTGCGCAGAGGAGCTCCACGACCTGGTCCCACCATCGCCCTTTTACTACCGAACTACCGTCTGGTACTGCAGGGTACATCCATGAGGATTTTCCACACCGGAACAAAAAAAGGTAACTTATCTACCACCAGGATAAAAAGTAAAGCAAACCCAGATCATCTATATACCAATTTTGAACGAAACCCGTCGCCGCCCCCAGCCGATAAGGCGTGATAAGTTCACAGACTAACGGACAGAGTTACATTCGCATTTATAGTATTAAGTATGGAAATATGGATTCCCAAGGCCCATATATTCAGCATCGGATACTGCGCAGACGTCGCTCGATACTCGCATCCGTTCGGAGCCAAATACATGACCTATGGCCGATTGCCAGATGTCACAGCGCTCTGTGTATTCAACTACGGATATTGTGTTAATATGTCTAAACCTGACAAAAATATAGTGACAGATAAAGACTGGGGCCCGTATTCTAGAACAATGCTAAATAATGAATATCTATTTAGAATTGATAGATTTTATACAACTCTAATTTATTGAACTAACTGATTATTTCGTGGTTTGACGAAAGAAAGTTATGCTACCAAACAAATGTCCTACTATTGTATTCATTAATTTCAGCCGGAAAGACGTCCACTGCTGGACATAGACCATCTCCAAGCACCGCCACTCTGACCAATTCTGTGCTTCCCGTATCCAGCGGATTCCTGAGGCCTTCACAAGGTCTACCTTGTGGGAGGCCTTCTAACGCCACGTCTTGTAATATTGTATGTATAACAAGTATTATATTTATAGGTAGTACCTGGCTGTTTTCGTTTAGAAATTTTAACTATCAATAAGTTGTCATCATTCATAATGTAAGGAACAAATGTTTACAACATCCCTTACCCACGGTGTACCAAACCCGTAGATTTTCAATGTTGCTTCGAAGATAGACAGATTTGTCATTTTGTCAGTCAGAGCAATGGTAGCCCAGTAGAGCAGTGGTTGCGAAGTAGTAACGGCTCCGACTTACGAGCTATACGTCGTGGGTTTAAACCCAGTCAGGTTCTTTGTGTAATATAATTCATCACCGCTGCGCTCAAAAAGGTGAATGAAAACATCGTGAGGGCATCGGCATGTCGTAGAACCAAAAATTCAAAGACATGTAACATCTACCAACCCGCACTGGGCCCGCGTGGCCCACTCCCTGTCAAAACACTGGAGGCCTGTGTCTCAGCAGAACGAAAATTATGCGATAATGTATGTAATTTTGTCTAAACGTGGATAAATTTATTAGCTGTTGCTCTATGCAGTTCTACTCTAGGACAACGCGTCCCTTTCTTTTTTCCAATCCTCTCGACCTTAAGCCAGTGTGAACAAATCTTGCCTAGGCGTCAAGCTCGTCCTGCCGCCTTCACCAGGGTCTGCCACGATTTCACTGGACGTTTTCCGAGATTATAATAGTCATTCAAATAGACCACGACTCATGGCCCGGACATAAGAAAAAAAAGTTCATTGAAACAAAAATACTTATCATCATCGATAGAAAATCAGTTCCACAGCAAAGTTCTACACAATATCGGGCATTGGCGTACTTCCAGAGATAACTGACTCCTGGACAATGCTCATACATAAATTACAGCTTCTGCGAATGCATGCCGGGAAGGCGGGAACGTTGCCATATCCACATACATACCTAGTATAAAAGTAATGGTGAGTTTCATGCATTTTTCTCTTTTTATTCTATTAAATTTTTGGATGGATTTATTGTCGTTTTTCGTGGTAGTTTTTTGAGAGAGATAAATGAATGTGAAAGTTTGTTTAAAATTTATTATTTACATAGAGATCTGGTGGTGATGACGAATGTTGAGAATACCGTGGACTGCCAAACGCACCAATGCATCGATCTTAACCCAGCTTCGAATAAAAACCTGCTTGTCGCGACCATATGTCAACAACGCATTCTATCCTATTTCAGCCACATATGTAGTACGCAGAAGAGAAGAGAGTTTGAAAAAACTGATTGTGGTTGGAAATTCAGAAGGCAAACAATCGCGCGGTCGTTCACCAACACGATGAACCGATCAAGTGAAGGAATCATCGTCCTCTAAATTCTACACGGTGGTAAGGGATGCGCTGGACAGAATCCGGTGGTAACGGATCATCCGCTTCGGATGAAACTCCGAAGCTGACCTCGATACTCAGACATAAGGGGCCGGCTAAAGAGACATTTACATGGAACTACTTGCAATGTACGTTCTACACAACTGGTAGTATTCCACATTTCTGTTAACCCTTCCAACTCGTCAATAAGATAACACGTCATAGTGTAACGAGCAGGATTCGAATGTAACTGGCTAACTAACAACTTCTCGATTCATCTTAGCAATATTAACAGCAAATAGCTAATTTATACCTTATTGCAATGTCCTAAGAGTTACATTGATGGTTGGTTTTCAAAACTGAGAGTTGTAATTTGATAGTGAATGTGGTACTTACAGTCCAGACCTCTCTGTCTACCCAAGAGCATGACCTCTCACTCACCAGAGTTCGAAAAATGATTCATTAAAAAATACTTTCATCTTAATTCTAAGGTAAATATATTTTTTAGTAATATGAATATTATTCCTTTATTATACGAACACGAATAAATTTATCACTTCGCTAACACTTATTAACACTTACTTTTGTTTAGTACGTAACGATTCAGAATCAGTATACTATTATGAAACTAAGAAACCCAATTAGCGAGTATTATGTACCTACTCAGATTATTTTCTGGTTCAGTAAGGAACAGTTAATTATTAGTACACTAGCAGTGCCTGCGGCTTCGTTCATATAACAGTGAAATAATAGTATGTACATTCGTCATTTTCCGAACAAATGTAGCAATGAATTAGCAATGGGTATCCTTCAAAATTATTCAGATTGACTAACGCAATAAGGGTGCTTGTTGCGTGTGTGCACGCCATCATAGTTTTCATAAAGCTGTATGAAAAATTTTCTTGACAAATAAAACATGCCAAAACCGTCTTTAGTAGGTAAATTATAAAGTCTTAACTACTTTTTTAGAATTTAAATGTCCTTTTAACGGAACCGTATTACAGATTACTTTGAATGAAATGCACCAGTTTCCGTCTAGAAAAATCTCAAAGGTTTTATGTTGTCACTTTTTCCAGTTGATTAGAGGGTTGCATGGCTGCAAGCTAAATTGATTGGAACACCATTTATTGGTGTCTATAGAGGTGTGGCGTCATTACGGTAGAGTGATGATTTATTTTTTCAAGGTAATATAATGGTGTATAACGTAATTTTTATGCAGCTTTTATAATACAGACAATAACAAGAGAAAGTACCTAGTTATTTGTTTTTTTTTATATTATTTTAATGATTAAAATATTTGTTTTTATATTTCTTTTTATACTAATATTTAAAAATATAATTTATACGTATTTAGTTTAATAAAGGACATAGTTTATTTGCGCCTTAAAGTAAAAACGTATGGTTTACAATTAAAATAGGTCTAAAGTAAGTAGAGTTGTGTGTTAGAATTGCAGTCAATACCTGAGCTAAGGTAACTTATATCTTATAATTATGAGTATCAACGCCCACCCTCGTTAGCAATTATAGCCAATGATCAATAACTATTGATATTATTATTGTATCGTATTACCAAGTAACTGGGTTGTGGAGGTCAGACAGGCAGTCGCTCCATGTAAAATACTGGTATTCAGCTGCATCCAGTTAGACTGGAAGCCGACCCCAACATAGTTGGGAAAAGGCTAGGCAGATAATGATGATGATGATCAATAACTATAAATAGTTTTGCCGCCATTATTAGAAATATAATATGTGCATCTCTGATGACGCGTGTTCGCGCGGCACCAACAGTATTCTCAGTGTGTTTGCAGATCGGTGAGATTGCCCGATGTTCCAGAGGTGGTGGCAGCTCCACACTGAATTATGAAAACCTCATAAATTTTCTATAAAGAACAAATGTACCTTCCGTAATAACAAAATTACTTCACACCTAATTCCATAAAAAAATAACCTCAAAAATGGTGCCAGTATTTTTATCAAGCACATTTTCTAAAAAAGGTTCGTTCCTTTTGTGATTTGCTACCATTGCGTTGACAATTCCCGACGTTAAAATATGAATACTCATTGGTATTCCGGTATCCGCCATCCCCCACTTTAATACCGTTTATCTCGTTACTATAATATTTTCGGGCGTTAACCTCGGTCGGCTCGACTAAGGCTTTACACTCACGAACGACTTTCCAACGACATTAAAACTTGGACCCACAGAAAATAAAAAGAAAAGTAACAATTCTTTATCTTGTACAAACAAAGTGAAGTTCCTGACTCTTGCACTAAGTTTCTCCTGCAAAAAAAAAAAACAGTGGCACTGCGGGAGTAACGACAGAAGTGAAAACAAAACACGAACCGAATACTTTGCCATCACTCACTGACATATCGGAGTCATGAGAGACATATCGGAGAAAGTTTTTATTTTTCACTTTTTAGTTATACTTACCTACCCCAAACAAATTCATATATTACTATTATATTTTTTTTATTACTATTATCACATAGCAAGTAGTAATAAATACATATTATTACTACTTGCTATGTGAATATCAGTGGCAGAAAGCTATTGAACACATTGCCTACCCCTTTAAAGGGTACAGGCGTAATGTTATGTTGTGTGATTGCGTAAACAATGCGTAGATATGCTATAGCAGCAATCGCGGTTGATTTGCTGGCATTTATTGAAGTGTTCCGTTGTCTGTCTCGGAAAATCATTATCCAGATCTTTACGAAATTTAAATGGGACCATTTCGGAATAAACCTCTTTCGAACAAAAACATTTTGCAAATCCGTATTTACGATTGAGTTATGCCCGAACAATACATAAAAAAAACAAATAGAAATATTCGGATTGAGAACCTCCTCTTTTTTGGAAATCGGTTATAAATCATTAGTGCATACAATTATGTTCCAATTTATTAGACAATAATTGATAGTAAAATCACTTAAATTGTTAATAAGAAAAACAAATCATAATTGAGAACCAACTCCGACATAACTATTGCTTGCTGCGCGCTTTGGTGTTTACTGTTAAGGGCATACTGCGCGAGCTAGTGTAGTCGCGTTATCGATCTTATTATTGAGCTATAAGTAGTACATCCATTCATAAAGGCTCCTACAAACAGGCGAGACACGCGATATAATCGCGCGCGACACAAGGGCACCGCTCGTTGCGCGACTTGCGGTGCCTTTGTGTCGCGAACCTTAACTCTGGGGAGGTGGGTCCTTGGATTCGTAGCCATCGGGTCCTACCCATCTCTTGTCGTCGGTATACAACAATTGTGAGTAACGTTGAACTCGCGACTGAGACAATTTTCTTGGTGGCGGTATAGGTACCGCCAAGAAAATTGTCTGTGGTAGGTCACGCATTGCAAACTGTCATCGAAATCGATGAAAATGAGTCGTAGGTTTTTATGACTGCTATGACGCGTTTCAATACTAAATTATTACTTTCCACAGATAACGACTTTCTGTACTAATTTCGTTGGAAAGTAGTATGTGTAAACTAAGCCTAAAAAGCTTTAAAGGGGAAAATATCTGCATTTTATAAGTCGCTCTTTCAAACCTTACGTAGCTTTGATAAGGTTTTTAAACGCTTTTGAATGGGATTTGCCTTGTTCGTACTTATTCGCTACTTATTCGTTTTTCTTCGTGTTGAAAATAATTGGAAGATATTCTTAAATATTTAGCATTTTGAATGTAGTATTGTCAGCATTAATATTATTTATTTTTATTTTGCTGTATTCGTTTATTTATAAAAATACTAGCTTCGAGGTATTTCGTTAACAACTATCCCATGTCCATCTCCGGGATGCAATCTATCTCTCTGCCAAATTTTATCGAAGTCCGTTCAGTGGTTTAGGCGTGAAAAGGTAACATACAGACAGACAGACAGAGTTACTTTCGAATTTATAATATTAGTATGGATAGTATGGATTCTTTAACCTACAAGCGCGACTTTTATCGTGCTCTCATGTGAAATGTATAAAATAAGATCAAAATCTATACACACATAATTTTACAACTAAATACATTAATTGTTTCACAAAACATTTGTACTTAAAAAGTCGCAACTTTTACTGTTACATCATAAACCACTAAACGCTGAAAAAACTTATCTCGTGAGCAGCAAAATAAACAAACATACACACATACTCACTAACTTAATACCAACTCTAGTAGATAAGCACTTATGATGAAAAATTTCAAACATGTTTGCAAGTTCCGCGATTGCTTTCAGCGTGTAGGGGGATAAAGGTGGGGGGAGGGGAGCAGTAAAAGTATGTCATGTAAAATGTCGTATCCACTTGGATACGACATTTTACATGGCATACTTATGGATACCAGCTTCCGTAGTAATCTCGTAGCGATTCGTAGCAATTTCGTAGCTTCGTAGAGTTTTCGTAGCTGTAGTTTCGTTGTTGAAAAATGTTAGTCTTTGTATACAATAGATGATTGCTGTTTTATTCCATAAGCCAAGCGTGATGTATTGTGTCTGCTGGTTGATTTTATTTTTGGTGCTTTGAAGGAATCTTTCTTAAGAGTAAACTAGTCGCGAGCTCAAACTCATTTGTGGTCATGGCCAAAAAACACGCTGTCTGACCTGGCTTCATTTCCGACAGAGCTAGTATCAGGGATGAGCAGTTAGACGGTAGTCTACACGAACAACGTCTAGTTCTCACGCTCAGAAACACCGTTCCGAACTAATAGGCGCGTAAAAAAAATCGAAAAGTGCTTCGGAAAATCAAAGGTAATGGCCCATTTAGTGTGAAAAATATACCCACGGCGTACAGAAATAAAATATGGCGGGAATCAAAGACAAATGATTATACTTTTCAATGATAAGTGGCGCATTGCTGTGGCTCATGGGGATCATGAAAGAATAATAATAAAAAAATGTAATCTACCTAGTATGAAAACTTAACTTATAACTTGTGGTTTTAGGGAGGAGAAAATAAAATACATTTTTTTAAATGTTTATTCAGCCCCATCAATGTCTAAAACATTGTCCAAGAAAGCCGCAGGTGTTTCAATATTTTCTTGATGTCTGGCCCAGGATAAAAAGTACACTATGCTCACAATATGGGCACAACTTCCTATAGTGCGGCGGCCGTGAATGCATGAGCAGTAGTAGGTATCCCTCGATACTCTCTCGACCATGTCGTGTTGCATTCACCAAAACATAAGTACCTATAATATTGTTTACTCCTGACATGTCGAGACTGTATTCTCCCTCTAATTAATATTTTGTTGTCAACCAACGTGCGGTGTCTGTATACTTCTAATGTGTACAGACCATTTGGTCGCATGTGCTCGTGGCAGTAAGATCTGGCTAATCTCAGACAGGCGAAACCGCTAATTATTATCCAATTTTTATTGGTCTGCTGCAAGATTTCTCCAACGAATAATTTATTTTTTTTACATATAATGAAAAGTGGGTTATGCTTGCATTATTTACCACCATTTTCGTTTTTGTACAAAAACATTTTTGAACCGGGTCGGATTATGGGCCATGACCTTTAAGAATAAACCACTGCATGAATCAATTAAAAATAAAGATTATTAAACTCTTCAATAACTGAGCTTTGTCGGTACGGACTTGGTTTTGAAGATTTTACAGTTCTTTTATTACTTATTTACACCCAAAGTTACGTTAAAAATAGCACGAAAACTAAACTTTGTTGGCTCATAAGTTTTTAATGGCTTTTTTTTACTATTCTGTTTCTGTATAGTCAAAATTAATAGTAAGTCAAAAGGATATCATGTTTAATTTTGGATGCACAATGTCAAACAGTGGAGTAATACTCTCCCGAAATTTGTATTGAAAAAATATCAACTAGTGGTACCTTAAGTAAGGATTGTTAACAGTAACTGTACGGTTTTTAGGTAAAGCCAGACAATAAAATCCTTTATCATACTTTAAAACCTTGTCATGTTTTATATACTATGCAAATGACGACGTAAAAAAAACGTGTCAATGCTCTAAAAAATGGCTACTTTTTCTACTTCAATGGATAAGTAACGAGTTTAATATTGCAAAGTCCAAAACCTATCCTGTCTTTATTAAATACTAGCAGCGACCTGCGGTTTCACCCGCATAAGTTAAGATCCCGTGGGAATATCGGAATAAAAAGTATCCTATGTGTTAAAAAAAATGAAATCAAAAGCAAATTATGAATTGTCACGAGCGCACGATATTTACCGCGCGGCGAATTTTTAACTATGATTTATGCTTTAATTTATTGCAATTCATTCAAATTTGGATTTGCCTTAATACAGAAAGTGTTCGGGTTTTACCCGGACACTATTTAAAAACCTCGCTCGGACGCCCTTTAAACTAGAACAAATCCGGGAAAACCCGGACGGATGGCAGCCCCACTTCTACGCTACGATGCGAAAAATATGAGCCTGCCTGGTGCGCAGGGTGCTGGCCAGCCCCAACATTATATTGCGGTGTATCGCGAGCACACTGGACTTGGCTTGTATATGAATCGCTGTTGCAAACTTTCCAAATCGGTGTTACGCTTGTAACAGGGATTCGCATGAACTATATTGCAGTGTTAGATTAGTGTGTAGGTTAAATTTACTAACGTAGTTGTTAAGAAATATTGTTACCAACATATTTGAGTCCTTTGTTATTATCTATACTATATACTATATATATATAATATATATTATATATTTATATATATTATATATTAATATTATAAAGCTGAAGAATTTGTTTGTTTGTTTGGTTGAACGCGCTAATCTCTGGAACTACTAGTCGAATTTGACAAATTCTTTTTGTATTTGATAGCCCAATTTTTGAGGAAGGCTATAGGCTATTTAACATCACGCTATGACCTTTAGGAGCCAAGCAAAAAGAAAAAAGTCAGAAAGAACGCTAAGCAAAAACGAAGTAATAGCGCGGGCAGGCGATGTGATGCGACGGGGTGGGTCGGAGTAACAAGAAATTTCACGCGGACGAAGTCGCGGGCAGAAGCTAGTTAAATATAAGTAGAAAAGTGCAATACCGACGCGGTGAAAATGTAGGTACTGAAAAGCATTTTTTTTTAATAGCATACTATTATTAGACTATTAAAAAATTTTTTTTTCTGTTCAGTACATTTTGACCTTTCAACGCAGGGGTAGTTCAGAATAATGTACAGACGTCAGTACATTACGAAATTGTCAAATTTTCCCAATCAATATTGAACCTTATGTTTTAGCGATAAAGTTGAAGAAATTTGATAGATTGTAGTAGCTTGATGTGCTGGCGTCTGTCTTAAATCTATAGTAACAGGTTGTGTGTGTATGTCCCAGTCACACTGTGTAAAATAATATAATTAAATTTATTAAAAAAAATCGTATACATATAATTGTAATATTCTGATAAGCTAATAATAACGTGATTTGCCCACAATTCCAACTACGTAGCTGAATGAAACCCATGTTACTGACCGAAGCAGAATGTTAGATACTAAAACAGTTAGCAGATAATCCGACCCGGGACAACCTCGTGACGTCCCTACTACTAAATCTGACGTTAGAGGCTCTATCTTGAGCTGAAAGCCTCTTAACGTCGCTTCATAACGTCTTTAATGTTTGTGTTGGATTTTGATTACAGTTTAGCGTCTCTAGTATAACGTTATTTTTAATGGTTTGGTTAATATAAGTTGTTGTAGTTTAGTTAGTGCAGTTTATAGGGAGTTATAATGATGAAGAGATAGCATTGGTATCGGCTCCGACTTCCGAATTGCAGGTCTTGAGTTCGAACCCAGGCAAGGAGTTTACTTTGAGTATTTAATTACAAAAAAATAAAAAAAATAATTTGTTTGTATTTTTAGAGCAATGGTGATTAATTTCTTCACCACTGATCACAAAACGGTGAAAGAAAACCTCGTGAGGGCAACCAAAATTTTGAAGACATGTTACCTCCACCAACTCGCACTGGTCCCGTGGCACAGAAAGGAGTCTTTTGTCCTAACAATGGGAAAATTATAGGCTGATTGTGTATGATGATGAAGTGGTTAAGGGGTATTGTATACCCAGTAACAGCGTATAACAGTAACAGCAGATAGGCAGTTGCTCCAAGTAAAATACAGTACCCGGCGATAAATATTGCACATCAACCTTTTTACACAAAACCATTTTATACAAAGAATAAAAATAATTATCAAAAGAAGCAAATCATAATTGTTTTAACAGGTTCTAATAGATACCGGACTGTTCGTGTTTCGTGCGACAGAGATAACGCTCTACGAAGCCGAAATTAGCCGATTGTCTCTTTTTGGAAAGAGACAATCGGCTATGTCGGTCGATGTGCAATATTTATCGCCGGGTACTGTACTGGTATTCAGCTGCAAACGGTTAGACTGCAATCTGACTCCAACATAGTTGTGGAAAAGCTAGGGAGACGATGATCAGAGACAAATATAGGTTTCCTTTAGATTTTTTTATAGAAAAAAGGTAAGTATTCAGCTAAAAAATCGTGAGCGGTCGGGGGAACCCCATCAGAAACGATGTTTCGCAGGCATACACACATTCGTATAAAGTAGAAAGAGACAGAAAGTCGCATGGAGGGAGCATAACGGCTCCTTCAAACAGGCGCGACACGCGATAAAATCGCGCGCGACACAAAGGCACTGCAAGTCGAGCAACGAGCGGTGCCTCTATGTATCGTGTCGTGTCGCGCCTATAATGCTTTTTCCTTACATGATGATTTCTACCAGTCAACTCCTACGCAAGCCGCGTTAAGTAACTTCGTTCCTTAATACTTTAGTCTAGAAAGGAATCTATACTATAATATATTAATAATAAAGCTGTAGAGTTTGTTTTTTTCAACGCGCTAATCTCTGGAACTACCAGTCGGCTTTATTTTTACATTTGATAGCTCAATTCTCGAGGAAGCAAAATGAAAAAATGAAGTGACAGCGCGGGCAGGTGATGCGGTGCGGCGATGTGGATCGGGAGAACAAGAAATTTCACGCGGACAAAGTCGCGGGCAGAAGCAAATAATAATAGCAAACCGTGACCGAGTAGTGTTTGCCCGAAAATACGTGGATTTCGCCGTAAAGAAAGAAAGAAAAAGTTTATTTGGACACAGTTCGTGAAACACAAAATACAAAAAAAAAACAAAATAAATTTAATTTTTCAAACAACAATACTGTGTTCCTCATAGCTGCTGTCTGACGCTGTGGTTTTTTAATGAACCTTTAGGGAAAACATAAATTGAACAGTAACGGCACTAAATAATTGTATGTATTTTACCACTCCACTAATGTAGAAGAATTTAATATATGCCATGAACCAAGTGATTATTAGGACATTATAAAAAATGCCCGGGCAGTATGAAAAATGCCCAATATGAGAGGGCAGTATGATAACAACTATTGAAATAATCAAATCAACCAGGCAGGCATTTTTTATAATGCTAGTCACCTATGGGGCAGAACAATTAAAACCAGGTTTAATTACAGTAATTTTTATTTCAAACGTAGAATCAATATTTAAAATCGAACATGTTTCTATTCATAGACACTCTGCTGGCGATAGGTGACTAAGGATGCAAGAGCGAGCGAAGGGCCCGAGGTTAGGTTAGGTTAGATTACTTTAAACAGTATTATTAACATAATTTTATTAAACCAGTTTACAATGGTCCCACAGCTGGGTCACAAGTCTCCTCTATGTTAGGGGACAATTCAATAAAACGGTTTCATTCCTGTACATCAAACACACAAATGCGCTCTCGAAAATAAAAGATTCCGACGAACTGAGAACCTCCTCCTTTTTTGAAGTCGGTTAAAAATAAGAAAAATCACAAACACTTACACGGCTTACAACGTGGAGGCTCAGTCGCGTTCGTAATCTGCCACTCGTCAAACACTCCTTTAGAGGCTTATTTGAACACGATGTAAAAAATGGATGGCTGAAGATTTTAGGGGATTAATACGAGTATATTTTATTCTTACTGAAAAATACCCTTTAATAAAGTAATACATACTTATATTGTGATTCTAATTTTAGACTTACAAGTCTAAAATGATTTTATTCTACAAAGGAAATATATACGAATTCTTGCCAATACAGATAACACAGAAAGCTGCAAGCCATTCTTTGTAAAATACAAAGTTAGCAAGTTTGTAAGAAAACACCAGTCACTGTTCCCCCTCACTGTGGTCCTTCGCCTACAACATCGCAGTATTAGACGCCAAAACAAAAATGAATTAGCCTTTCCAAGCTCAAAATTAACTATGTTCCATTCAGAACCTTTAGCCATGTCCGTGAAAATATATAATAAGCTTCCAAATTCAATTAAGGACATAAAGTTCGAAAATAAATTTAAAAACAGTCTCCAAAAAATACCTTATATTAAAATCGTAATACACCCTAAAGGAATTCTTTGACGATAAGTTAATTTTGACATTGAAATTCATACCTGGTACACAATACAGCACCTACAATTTTGCCTTACTACCTACCTATGTTATGTTATTTTATGATTATTAATGTTATCGCTATTTGTTTTCATTTAATTTTTTATATTATTTTAATTTACGAACAAAAATGTTGATCAATAAATATTGTTGTTACACTATCCTATATTAAATTATATCAAGCATGACAGTTACTTATTTAAATAACAAATGATGGACATCTGATGAACATGTTGAAATTGGTATTTTTGTTTAAGCACAGTGGTTTTGTTTATTATTGTGACACTGTAGCTCTCTAATCTCTATATTATTTATATTGCTGTGACCTAGCAGGGTTCATATATATGAAACCTATATACTTGTAACAACTTGTAAACTCCATGAATGCAATAAATGATGATATGATATGAAATTACAATTACAGCTTAACACAATACATTGTGCAAGCTTTGGGAAAATATAAGTTACGTCTCTACGTAAAAATGCCGGAGGTGTTTAGGTTGCCGGGAATAAAAATTATGTCTTAGCCTTAATCGCATGAGATTTGTCATTATGAACTCGCCCAATCAAAATGGTAGGCTAGTCAGAGTGACTTGCTAGTTAGATCAAAAAAAAATCCTTCCTTAAAACCAATACAATACACTAGGCAAAAAATACATTTAAGGGGCTTACATGACCTAAAGCGCAGTCACTGACGGACTACATAGAAAAGAAAGAGAAGTGCGATGACACAACGCTGGTAATTTATTGCAAAATATGAAGCAATTATTTAATTACAAAAATCTATTGTGTGGACAAAAAAATGAAAACACTAGTGTTTTATAACGTTGCTTGTAGAATAATCTGACAAAAAATCAGAATGATTTTATGTTTATTGGTTGGTTTGGTTGATTGGTTGGTTTATTGCAAAAAGAAAGTTTTTAAAGGTATCTTCATGATTTTTTTCTATCATATAAAATTAGTTGTATTATGTTTTCAAAACACTATCTACCTAGCATATATCCTGAAGAATATCAAATATTTTTCTGATTTTGTTTATTGTATTCGATCATATACTTTTATTGTTTCTAAAACTTGCGTGTTTCGCGTTTAGGTCCTGTAATCCCCTTAAGATAACCTACTTTCGAAATAGCAAATAACGAACAAAAACTAAAATACCACACAATATCATAAGACCATAAAAGCTTTACACCCAACAAAACTTACAAGTATTGTGCAAAACTTTCTTGTGCAAGTGCATAGTATAAGTTGGCGACGAACTTGCAGGCGTAATACGCAAGTTAAGTTGTTCCAGCAAGTTACATTCGACTCGCTATTGGAGAGTTTGCGAGTTTGTTAATAAGACATTAATTGCTGAGGGCCTTAGAGTTGAGTGCCGGTAGCCATAGTTTTGATAAGTTAATTGAAACTGCAATCGACTTCGACTTTCAAAAGGTGACCGGAACAAACTAAATGTGTAGGGATGGCTGAGTGAACGATATACTTAGATACTCGTAAATGTACACTAATACCTATATATTTTTCAAAGTTATGTTAAAATTTTCTAGTAATTCCAAATTATAAATATTTTTTTATATTTATTTCTATACATTATATCAGCCTCATTTTTACCGTTTGGACAAAACAGAGTATAAAAGGTGAACGCAATAGAAGCCTATTAAAAAAAGAGATTTCCTTGTCATAGCACGGAAATCTCTTTTTTTTTTACTTTTTCACCTTTTTATCCGGTTTTTTGTAGATACGGTCAAACAGTCAGACGGTATAATAAAACCTGTAACGATATGATAGATAGTTAAATAAATAATATACTTAAATAAAAAAAATATGAAAAAATAAATGTTTATAAGGGAGACAATAAATCTTATCCTAACTTCATCCATACTAATATTATAAATGCGAAAGTGTGTGTCTGTTACCTCTTCATGCTTAAACCGCTGAACCGATTTAGATTAAATTTGGTATAGAGATAGTTTGAGTCCCGGGAAAGGACATGTGATAGTTTTTATCCCGATCGAAACTTATGCGGGTGAAACCGCAGGGCGCAACTAGTATTATATATACATATATATATTATTAATTTTAAATGTGAAAGTAAGTTTGTTTGTTTGTTAACTTTTCACGTAAAATTTCAGGATGATCTATCTTATCTTCTATCTCATTCTATTTTAGGATCGCCTCTTATTTAATATATTATCTAATGTCTTGTAAATTTCCAATTACTTGAAACGCGATTTTATAACATCACTTCACACTCAATTGGTAGTTTCGGTGAAAACAAAAGCATTGTATGGTAGTATTAATAAATAAATAATAATTATATGAATTGTTTATTTATGGCAACTAGGCCCAATATTGTTAGCAACATTGTTCTTAAAAACTATTGTTAGTAAACAAACACAGAAACAAAAGCAAAAAGAAAATTGTAAGGTTAGCTGTGAGGTCTTCTGACCAGCACCTCCACAGCGTGCGACAACCAAGGTGCGTCGTACTTTTCTATAAATATATCATTGATTGACAGAATCGCAGTAAGCCCGGCGTCGAGGGAAATCTACATGCGAATGAATTGATGTCGTGACTCAATTGAAGCTTTGTTACGTTTGTATACTATGATATACATAGTTGCAATGGGTTTCAGAATGCCTTATTTTTAAAGAGTTCGGGGATAATCAATTTTCTTCTGTTGGCCCACAAGTTCAAGGTCGTTCAGCGCGCTATTATAGAGCGAGCTATGCTCGGAGTTTCTCTGAAGGATAAAATCAGTTATGCAATTATCCGGAAAAGCACCGGAGTTACCGACATAGCTTGCAGAGTAAGCAAACTGAAGTGGTAGCGGGTTGGCCATGTTTTTCGGAGGACCGATGGCCGGTGGAGCAGACGAGTCCTGGAGTGGAGACCGCGTATTAGCAAGTGTAGTGTGAGACGCCCCCAGCGAGATGGTCGGACGAAATAAAGAAGGTGGCTGGGTCGGACTGGATGTGGAAGGAGGAGGACAGGGTGTTGTGGCGCAGCCTGGGAGAGGCCTATGACCAACAGTGGACTGCAACAGGCTGAGTTAATTTAAACTTTCTACTTTTTCGTAACACTCTTGTCAGAGCGGTCGTGGTCCTCGTGTATTTTCTTGTATAAAGGTGGATGTGATTCGCCTCACGATTGCTCACCACCCGACAAGCGCGCTCCCACAGCGGCTGCCCCTTGCTGCCGTCGCATGAGGCTATTTCCGCGAATGTGTACCGTTTTACTTCACCCATTGTTGAGTCTCTGTTGATCACAATGTGCATGTGCACGCTTGACAACATTCATAGCCAAACGGACTTCGTGACATAGAACACCTGTATTTATTGTGCACTCATTCAAGGGCTCGTCCACTGCGGATTTAATTTGATCAGCCCATCTCATGGGTGAGCGTCCGCATGGTTTAGTGCCTTATACGCACCGTACCGTGGTTCGTGAGCTTGTCCCGAGGCAAGGCGATTGCGTTACGATTCCGATTAGTGTGCGTTGCAGTATGGAGCTTCATACAAAGAATACTGAATGGTTCGAGTTGATACGGTGACGATCCCTTTCCGAGTTGATGTGTGAGCTATGACCTTTAATAAATATCTCTATCAATAGGTCTCTATCTCGTTCTCATATATGAGAAGCTCATTCTGCGACGCCAATACTGGTCTAACTATGTTGAGGTAGACTTCCAGTGTAACCGAATGTAGCTGAATACCACTGTTTTCCATGGAGCGACTGCCTATCTAACCTCTATACAGCCCAGTTACTGGGTAACGCAGTACACCGTCAATAATGATGCTAATAATTTTGTAATAATGTTAAATCTCTGAAATATTAACTCACCTTTTACACTTCCAAATATATGGGAAAAAAATATATTTTTTCATTCAATTTTTTTGTGAGTACCTTTCATAAAACATTTGATGATAACTCATGTGTGTGAGTTAGGGATTGGCTAGATTAAGTAAGACAAAAATTGAAACAATAAAACGAAGCTATGGTTGGAAAGCGTGTGTTCCAAAGCAAACAGGAGACAGACAGAAAACCAATTATAAAAGTGCTCTGTGCAGAATTTTTTTTCCTCCGCCCTCCTCGGGCAGGCTAAGGTCTTGGATCATACCGCCTCGTCTTCAGTGCTTATTGTCCTTCTTGACTAAAAGTAAGACCAAAGCCTCGTCTTCAGTTTCATCCTTCTTGTTCAAAAGTAAATAATGCCACGGCCTCGTCCTTAGTAGTTTATACTTTGCTCTGTGCAGAAAACAAAATTAATTTTGACATTTAGGTTTCTCGTTGCGTTCGTCAACATGACAGAATGTTGCGTTAATATTTCTTTATCCACAGCCCGTTAACTGATGGTTCAAATAATTCTGAAATATTAACTCCCAAACAGTTAAACTTCCAAACAGATGGTGAAGGAAAACTACAGCCGCGCGTCACGATGAGTACCTTTCACAAAACATTAAAAAAACAACTGCACTAAAAATTTTCACCTCATAAACAAATTCACACCTTAATAGGACAAAGGCGCTAAAATACTTAAGTAGTTCCAAAGAGTTTCATTGCAAAGATTACACATAAAAAACCTTCTTTTGTTTATTTAATCAGCCAATGGGCGGGTTTTTGGGGCACAGAATTAGAAAAGTTTTACCCTTATTTTTACGCAAACAACCATTTTTATTCAGAAGTGTTTAAATATTAAGTTTGTTTAATAAACCCATGACCTCGGTCCACTTCCGAAGTGGCGAAAGATGGCTGATTTAAAATGTCATTACTGAATGTTATTTGAAGATTAATTTGGATTGGATTTTTATAATTAACGCTTTTTTGATTGGGTCGGCTAAGTTCTTTGAGTGGGGGTTTATACCGTCGTTGTAGATGTGCGTTGGTATAATGACGATCCCTTGGGTTCTTAACAATCAATACATACTTATAAAACTTACTGGGTAATTGTCTGCCTTGGCAAATTCTTGATTCACTGAATTACGTTTCTTTTTTCTAGTTTATAGAAGTTTCTCTGATGGAGGTCACAGGAATCCGATGAATGCAGACAACCCACGAGTGGCCGTTGTAAATGCTTGTCGTAAGCTTATGTCCTGCAGTGGACATCTTAAAGCTAATTTTATTTATTTATTTATTCATCAATCAATTAACATAGACTCATACAATTATTAGGCATACAATGTCAAAAGCAATAAATACACTTAAAAAAAATAAAAAAAAATATAAAAAAATAGAAAAATAAAATTAAAATAAATCACATTGCGACGTCATAAAATAAAAATAAAATAAATAAATAAATAAGACAGAATAGTTCTAATTTTCTGACCGGCATTCGAACAGCAACATGCCTGTCACAACCATGCCGGATATAAGGGCAGTCCAGACTGTCGGCAATCATTGCCAAGATGGTATTGGGGCTGGCCCGCACCCTGCGCACCAGTGACGCACCGCTTGCGCATAGAAGCGTGGAAACAATCAGTGCGTGTAATCGCGAACATCCCTGATGCGCTACAGAAACGGGGCAGCCCCAACACCGCCCTGAATGCGTTGTTGTACTGGACACGGAGGGTACTGTATGCCCTTTCAGTATAGGTAAAGATAAAGTCTAAGATAAACCGATTCCAACTGTAACTGCTATCCTATGTACAGACGCCAGTACCTCAAGCTACTACAATGTGTCAATTTTTTAAAAATAGATTTTCAACTTTATCGCTACAGCACAAGGTTCAAAGTTGATTGGGAAAATTGGACCGTTTCGGGTAGCTTGATGTGCTGGCGTCTGTACAAGGTGGCCCATTTACTTATAGTGGTACTTACAATTTTTTTTTGGTTCTAGGACTTCTCAATAACTCATCTAAACGCAACGTAAGTTCCTCGAAAATCAATAGTTTAGAAGCTGTGATTTATTAAATTTATTTTCTTAAAGTCTTTACTTTAGTATTACCATTTAGGAATAATCCTAAAAAAATATCTTTAGTTGTTAGCTATATGTCTATAGTACTTAATCACCGAATTTGATTCGATTTAGTGCAATAACTTTCAATCTAGAGATGTTAACAGGACTAAAGTAGAGAGATATTAAGAAAATAAATTTAAGAAAATATTGCGGGACATACACACGTTTATTGTGAATCCATGTGATGTCCAAGACACAAAAAACTGTTTGAACCACTATAAATCGACCAACACAGGTTGGTCGATTTATAGTGGTTCAAACAATTTTTTTTTAGTCGTGTTAACATCTCTAGATTGTAAGTTATTGCACTAAATCGAATGACTCACATCAATAGCTCTCGTTTTGAGACCCATATCTAACAATCACTAAATAAATGCTTTTACAAAACACTTCTAAATTACGTTTACCTGCTCGAAATGCTATTAACCCATCTCATTATATCCCGCTCAATCGAGAGGAACTAAAAATTTCTTTCATTCACAACAGACAGCCGACACATCTGTTCATAATAAGCCATTCAGAACTGTTCACAAACTTGTATAAGAGACACAGCAAGCTGATTTCCATACTATTGTGAATTGTCTTGTTCAATACATATAGTATTATAAGCCGCACCTGCCTGTGTGATAACTGAGTTAGTTTGTGTTTTGTTCATTTATGTGTTTGTGTGTTGTATGTGTGTGTACAGTTTTACAAGTTAGCGGTCGAACATAACTTACACCATTCGTATAGTACAGACGCCAGCACATCGAGCTACCCGAAACTGTAAAATTTTCCTAATCAACTTTGAACCTTATGTTTTAGCGATAAAGTTGAAAATCTATTAAAGAAATTTGACAGATTGCAGTAGCTTGACGTGCTGGCGTCTGTACACTCGCTCTCGCACCGGACACACATTCAACTACGAATGCAGCTAATTATAATTCTACTACGGCTGATTCTAATACGTGCTGAAAAATTCCTGATGGACAAAACCTATAAATATCATTTGACCCGACCTAGGATTCCAACCAACTCTATGTTTTTGTTAAAAATTAATAAATTGTTTCGTAACGATACGCTAACTCCACCGACTTCTCATAGTTGCAAAGTACCCAAAATGCCATTGATATCAATTTCAAAATATGTAATAAATAGCCAATGTTTTTTTATCTACGAAAAGCGTTCATCTATTTCGAAACACAATCAATCGACTCCGTGGCGCAACGGTAGCGCGTCTGACTCCAGATCAGAAGGTTGCGTGTTCAAATCACGTCGGGGTCAAAATCCTCTTTTTGTCGATCCAACATTTTTTTTCCCATTTTATTACAATTTAAATCCAGAACCGGCTTAAGATCTAGTCGGAAATAAATCCGAATAGTAAATTATAAGAACTAAACAATTCGCCTTTTCGTGAAGTTTATTAATAAACTGACATTATCTACAAATAAAATACTTTTTATGCCAATTTTCGGCGTAATAATACATATTTGAGTATTGAAACTCATACGAAGTCCTATACAAAATCGTTAATATTACCGAATACCCTTACGCAGGAGGGTTTTGAAGTGCTAAGCAAATATCTTCAGGAGTATCTTATTTAGTTCCAATATACTAACGTAGAGTGGAAAACACACAACTCTTGTAGATAATACCAAGGAGTAGGGCTGATCATTGAAATCTTGATAGTTTTATTTACGAGAATATATTTGTTCGACAGGGTATATTGTCAAGGGTATATTTATTATATTAATCTTGGTCGCCTCGAGGTAAGTGATGGAAAGCATCGTGAGAAATAAAAGCCCTTTATTATAAAAAAAAAACTGATTTTAAAGTATTTAAATATGTTAATAACATAACTCATATATTCCCTGAAGGGTTAGGGTACGGTGCACCTATGTATGTGTAGTACGCCCGTCACCCATATCTCACCAGTACAGTGGTGCTATTCTGTAAAAATCTCACCGTAAAAACTTAGGTGAAGTGAGCGTGGAGTGAGCTGTCAATAGTGTCAATTCCTAGTAAAAACAAACTCACTTCACCTAAGTTTTCACTGTGAGATTTTTACAGAATCGACCGGTAACTATTCAAAATGACACTTTTCTATAACCTGATTTGCCTTGCCCTTGACAGCAGACAGCTGTCACATGGCAAGGATAGCGGTCGTCTATTTAATTGAAACTGTTAAAATGGTCGGGTTTTGGATTTGTCAACAGCGTTTATTTAAAGGGCTACTACGATAACATGGATTAATGATTTCGATACGGCACGGAAGCGTGTCGAGTGGTTGTGAATAGCTATGCAGCTATGTTTAAGTTCCTTGTAGATATGTATGTGTCTTATTGGTTTATAACCTTTTTATCTATTTGTGTAGGTACCTATTTTATTTATAATACTCTAAGGTATATTTTTAATAGTTTTTTTTTTAATAATTATTATTCTTAACCAAAACACCTGCCATCTAATCTCGTCAGCACCCTTGGTTGAGTGGCAGAGAATGCCTAAGGCATTGAGTCCGCCTTTGTACCTTTTTTGTATGTGAAATGTTTAAATAAATAAATAGGGGACGAGCCGACCGTCAAGAATGACCACAATTACAGACTTTCGGCTGCTACTGAGAAATTCCAGATAGAAAAATCCAATAACAAAAATGTTTTTGTGCCCAATTATCTTTACTACGCACGTTCAAGTAATTAAAACATTCTTTAGGTACCTATACTTTTTATTGTTTGTACTTTTTAACCGTCTTCAAAAAAAGGAGGAGGTTCTCAATTCGGATGTTTGTATTTTTTATTGTTTGTGTTTGTAATTTGCAGGTCAGTATCAGGTTGTATCTTGATCAAAATATGATTGGCGACTATAGTATTATATGTATTTACAGAATTATAGTAATTAGAATAGAATATTTAAGTTAGATTTGTTTTCTAAGAACTTTTCCATAAGAGATTTATTCTTAAGGAACAAATGTAACTTAGAATGATTTATGAATGATTCTAATTATTATAATTCTGTGAAGACGTACCTGTTATAGTCGCAAGATACAACCTGACACTGACCTGAAAATTGTAAAAAACGTAAGAAAATTTGAATTTCGCGGTCTATCACTGCGTATTCACCTTAAATTGTCCGTGGTCCCTGCGCATTCACCTCAAGGTAAATAAATTTAAGTTCATTTTGCGACCAAGGACATCGAGAAGAACGGGCAAGAAACTCCATGGATACTCCTTTAAATTACATTTTTACAAAAATATTAGTTACATCATTACAGCACCTGCTACGGTGCTTAAATACTCATTTTGTTTTTTCTTTTATGTTTATACATCTGGGGCCTAAAAACATCACTTTAGCAGAATCATAAAAGGGAATCATAAATGGCGAAGACAGTCCGTGTTTTTCTTTCTTTCGCTGCACTACGTAGGTATAATCAAAGAGATTAGGATTGGATTGATTGGTATTTTAGCACAGACAAAAAAAATAAAACTGAAAAATCCTTCACCAATGGGATTTGATACGAATAACTTAACAGTTAACTGTCCATTATGATTCATAATGTTATCCGTTTATGATTCTGCCAAAGTGGCCTTTTTAGGCCCCCTGGTCACGCGCGTCGCCATATTGTGGTCTATATTCGCCATTCAAATTGTAGCAACTAAGCTTGGTGATTGGTAGAGCAGTGGTACCCCAGTGGTAATGACCGCGACTTGCGGGTTGTAGGTCGTAGGTTCGAACCCAGAAAAGCGCTTAACGTTGTATAAATCATTTTATCACCACTACTCTGAAAACAGTGAAGGAAAACATTGCGAGGAAACCGGTATATCCAAGAACAAAAAAAAATTGAAGACATGTGACATATACCTCTCAACGAGAGAAGGCTTGTATCCCGTCCCAGTTCATCATCTGCCTAGTCTTTTCCCAACTATGCTGGGGTCGGCTTCCAGTCTAACCGCATGCAGCTGAATACCAGTATTTTACATGGAGCGACTGCTTATCTGACCTCCACAACCCAGTTACGATACCCTTATTATCGTACGCAAAATACGCGCATTGACGTGGAGTTGCGGACACGTGCCCGTATTACCTATTACCTACCCCTTGGTAAGACTGGTTGTCAGACTTTCGGTATTCTGACTGCCCGTAACGACTCTCAAAGATCCACGAATGACAGCCGGGACCAACGGCTTAACGTGCTTTCCGAGGCACGGAGGGGTCTCGGTATGTACAGATGGTCACCCATACACAGACCAACCGCAGCAAGCGTAGCTTAATGTGATGAATCAACCTGTGCGGCTGTTATTATTTCACCACGGACCCCTCTTGTCCCGTCCCAGCTGTGGGAACGTTATTGGCTGATAATGATAATCATGGTGATTATACCTTATTCTTTCTCTGTATATGAAGAGACCTTTGTCCTTGTCTTTTCCTAAATTTACAATATTATTCAGATTTTCCCTTTTAAAAATTCCTTCTTAATAGTCTACACTACTCTGAGGCACACAATACGTAGTATAAATAAACAACGTACTTACCACATATCAGACTCCGACTGGCACAAACGCCGACATAATATCCTAAGTACGCATAACCAATCTTGGTCCGCAGTGAGGCACATGAGGGCCGCAATCCGAATACAAATAGAATGGACATGGGACAGGGAAGTAGTTGGGAGATGGATAAGGCAAGGGACACGAAAAGAAAAACAGAAGGAGAAAAATATCAGGGGATGAAAAATAGAATTCACAGTGCAGAAGTAGTCGCTATTTTTCCACTCTGCAACGGGCGTTTTGCTTTTGTTTTGATTGTAGTTTGTTTGTTGTCATTTTGTCTATCGTCTTTGGTCCCTGGCTTTGACACCAAGCACTGGACAAAATTGTCAACCTTTTATTGCTCAAGTACGAGGTTTCTGGCTACTTTTTTTTTTTTTTGTAAAGAGCGTTTTGTTTGTGCAGAATAAATTTCTTTCAATGGTGGAAGAGTATTAAATCCGAAAGTCTGACAACCAAGGAGTATCGTATTACCCGGTAACTGGGTTGTGCAGGTCAGATAGGCAGTCGCTCCATGTAAAATACTGGTATTCAGCTGCATCCGGTTAGATTGGAAGAGGACCCCAACATAATTGGGAAAAGGCTAGGGAGATGATGATGGTGGAAGAGTATTAAATGTAAAGAGATCTACTGACCATGATTTAAACACATTAAAAGATCATGCCCATTATATTGAAGAATACTTCTATTATATAAGGATATGAATGTTCGGGAATGATAAACTAAAGTTTACAGCAGCTTAGAATGAATTCAGGTTTATTTATAAATTACTAGAGTTCAAAATAGTGTCATCTTCGGCATCTTGACATCCTGTTGACATTTTACGCCAAGGCATATCCTCAATCGATTGCTTAATATAGATTAGCACCTTAAATTATAGTCTTACCCCTTCATTCAAAACATGACCAGCACAAAACAGCAGTCCTTCAGAAATACACATACAACACAGTCCATAAATAAATAAACAACCCAACTTCCACTGGACAGAAAAACCTCGTCTAAACCTTGACTAGTCTTATCCAGAAATAGTACATCCGTATCATCGATTCATGACTTATGGCTGCCTCTACGGTCCACTCAATTATTCATGATTTCCATTCTAACGGCGATAGAACATCTTTTTTATATCACTATATATACTTTTTTACATATTCCCTTGAGGAAAGTGTAACTCAATAATAGGATAATCTTACTGTTTTCTGGAGTCTTCAGATTTTCTTTGGATCTGTATGAGGGTGCGACGACCTTTGTTGTTAGGGTGATTTTAATATGGATTTTTTGTGTGTGTGTGTGTTATCTTTTTGGATGTAAAGCTTGGACGGAAGTAATCTTTACCTTTTTTTGTGACTTCCTGATGGCCTACCGTATGTATTTTTTTACAATTGGTGCCTATACTAGATCATAAACGTGAAATCAGTGTAATTGTGCATCACGCTTATTAAATCATTTATACCGTATCAGATATTATTTTACCATGTGCCTTAGTGACCTTATTGGTGATGTTATTCAGAATGAGGTGAGTTGCGTAGTGCTGTTCGCAACCGGCGTGCGTTTATGACCAGAGAGAGGGGCAATTATCGTAATTTTAAGGACGTTCAGGCTGATCTCAGTCTCAATCTGTCAAAGATACCTCTAATTTCCCTATATTTTTGATAAGTTTTTGACATTTTTTTTGTCGCCGAGATAAGACTGCGACTAGAAACAGAACTTTTAAATTACAAGAATAAATTGGTCATATGGTTTTTGAATGTAAACGAAGCAAAAGGAACACGTAAGGATAGTAGCAGGAAGCGTTTTGTAGTCTCTGCCTATCACCATGGGAAGAAGGCGTAAGTTTATGTATTTATAATGTTGTGTCTATGGTGTTTTGTTAGTCAGAGGTTGACTTGAAATGTGTGTTACAAGATGGATCCAATATTCTGTTGTGTTTACCGAGCTTGGCAGAATATTAAAAAAAAGTTAAAAACTAACACCCGATTACTGAAAAGGATGAAACGAGAAAGTACCTTCCCGTGGTCGCATGCCGCTGTACTATCATTGCCGTTTCATTCTTTTCAGTAGTTAGGTTTTAGTTTGTAATTTTTTATTTTTATTTTTTATTTTGGTAATATTTATATTTTTGAAATGAGCTATTTAAGCCCTTACATTTTGCCGGGTCAGCGGGATTGTCCGAAAGGGTTACCGCTGGCCCGGAACATAAAGGGCTAAGGAAGGAACACGGGTGGGTTTTAGTCAGTACGAGTCTGACGCTCCCTTCCGCTCCACCCAGAGCGGGAGGGGTCATTTGATGACTTCCCACGCTGAAAAAAAAGCCCTTACATTTGGAACCCCACAAGACAATCCCAGAATATTTATTTTTAAATTCATTACTTTATGTCCTCTAGAGAGCGCCATATTAAATTTAGTTTCACATAGCCTAAAACCAGCGGACGGTCAAGACGCTTCTTCTTCTTCATTTGTCAAATTTTTATAAGTACTTTTGAAGTTATGAGGGAACAGATGAACATACATACATTACATAGTGGTTAAAATCAGAATCCTACTTTTTGCTTTGCCTAATAACGACAGTCTAAGGCAGATCACACACTACAACGCGACGGGGCGCGGGAAACGGAGCCAAATTTTTCGCGCAGAAGTGCGTTTTTATTGATTTGAATGTAAAAAATCAAGCACGGGGGCGCGTTTTCTGCGTCCCGTCGCGTGGTGCGTTGTAGTCTGTCGTACGACCACTGACTTTGAATCAATTGGAGCAAAATCACACTTAAAAAAAACCATCAAAAAGGTAAAAAAAAAAATTTATACTATTTGTGCCTATAAATCTATTCCTTCTACCATCAATATTAGTTTATTTCATTGATGTAAGTAACTCCCTCATTTTATCCCAAGAGACACAACGAATTTACCAAAGTGCTCTATGATTGGGCAAAAAATATAATGGAAATAGTCCTCGTGACTAATGTCTTTAGTGGTAGCTTTTTTACCTTTTATCGTTAATGTTAGTAATTAGCTGAGGCATGGTAAGGGGTGGAGCTCATCCATTAGATTGAAGGAAACAGATTATGTGGACTGGATTATGTTGTTCATGGCAATATGTTTGTTAGCGCGGGGTGCACTGAAAGGACTCGACTGTATTTTTGACAATAGTTTATAGCCCTTCCTTTATGAACAATATAAACTGTCCCGGTTGAACAATAAATAATTTGCGATAGAGTCCGTTGAAGCGAATGGCATCGGGCCGAGCCATGTCGTAGTAGGCAGTTTGATGATGACGCGTTAATCACGCTGCCTGCGGAATGCTTGATTCCCAACAATGTTAATTAAGTTAAACCAAAAACACGCTAACAGAAAATATCAAAACAAAAACAAAACAACACACCCACTCACATTAGGCAAAGGAATTCTTTGAGCTGATTAACACATTGCATTTTCAATTTCACATTCCACATTTTAGCATGCAAAAAATAATTTCATTTGCTTCGTATTTTCATGAGGACTGGAGTCTCGGGGATGGGTT
Organism: Luperina nickerlii; assembly: GCA_963855955.1. Classification (NCBI taxonomy): domain Eukaryota; kingdom Metazoa; phylum Arthropoda; class Insecta; order Lepidoptera; family Noctuidae; genus Luperina; species Luperina nickerlii. The sequence goes on along the minus strand of OY979677.1, from coordinate 19,240,527 downwards.
TTAATAACACTTTAAAGTCGAGAGCTTTTGTTCTAATTGCTGTAAAGTTTTCACTATCTCTTATAGAGCTGTAGGGTATTTTTAATCTTGGTTTTTTTGACTAGGTATATATGAATTTGGCGAGATAATGGACGCATCCTTGGTTTTGAGTGTGTGAATTTTGGAGAATGTAGTTTAAGAACTAAATAGTAGGTCAATTTTGTAATTTTTGTAGTAGTAGTGGATTTTAACTCGGTATTATTAAGTGATTGAAAATTAATAATCAAGCTATATATAATGTATATAACTACGACACAGTAATAGGAAAGAAGCCGTGACTACGACAATTGCGTGGAGTTTCTTGTCGGCTCTTTCCAATAGAAAACGACCAATTGGAAACGTGCACGTAGCTTCTGACGATAAGTGCCCATGTAGGTTTATGTGTAATAAAATATTTTGATTTTTATTGGACAAACTCAAACCCTAATTGGTTTATTTGAAATAAATGCTTTGAGTTTTTCAAAGCATTTATTTCAAATAAACCAATTACAGGCACTTTTGAATTGTCAGGGGTCCGTCAGACAAAAAGATGAAGCTAGTTGCCCATTCCAAAGCGTAGTAGGTACCTATGGAGAAGAACGGCCAAGAAACACGACGGACATCCTGTACATGTTAAAGTCGTCTACTAGCAAAGAAAATATTTTGCAATCCATAAAAAATCTAAGATAGAGAAGACTGCCAGTAAACTGACCTTCACTATTTGTTATTACCACAACATCAAGAGCGTTTACGCCGTACGGCATTTCAAACGAACTGTCAAGCCCCTATTTTTCGAAATGAATGAACCTAATTTAATAAAACTTCATACCACCAATTTAAATTTTCCATAGAAATAGAGAGGAAGTTTCTATGGAAAATTTAAAATCAGTCTAATTTGGTTGTAACACTATTTTTCGAAAATGTTCTCTACTAACTTTTTAGGCCTTTGTATCTTGCTTATGCGTCTGAAGTTTCATTAAAATCGGTTCATTAATTTCGAAAAATATGCGCTTGAAAGTTTGTATGAAATGCCGTACGGAGTAAACGCTCTTAAAACACTGAAAGAGCGGGGGAAAATAAGAACACATCGTAATATGTTAACCCATTTCCCGAAACACAAGGCCATCAATACACTGACGGCGTTAAAAATTACGTCCATAAGAAAATATTTCTCGTACGATCCACTTGATATAACGAACCATTAACTTCTAACAACCCGTCATGTGATCCAAGGACGGTAGTTAGGCCAGAAACATTGACAGACTATAAATATTAAAGGCTTTTTGCCTGACCCGTTAACTGGGATCACCTAAACAAATAATAAAATAGTTAGAACATAATAAAGTTAGAACTTGTAGGTATTAGTTTATTGACGGGAATTTTCATGGTTTAACAGCCAACATTGTTCTTGAAATGGTGCTAAAAATATACGAGCAATGTCTCAACAAAAGATCGTAACTTTAAATTCAATGGATGCTTCGGGTACGGCTGTTGAGTATTATGCGGTCGACTTTCAAGATGTGATCTCTATGCAGCTAGCACATTACTCACAGAAATTTTCGTGGTCGCAAGAGCGACTGCTGAGCGTGGGGTCCTGGGTTGGATTCCCGGATCGGGCAAAGTGTTATTTGGTTTATCCATCAGGAATTTCTTAGTAACAACCCTGAGTTGGCGTCGTTGCCGGTGTGATACCCCGTGCCTCGAAAAGCACGATCCGGTCTTGTCGGATTGTGGTCCCATCGGACTATGAGAGTGAGGGAAGAAAGAGTGCGCTTGTGTCTGTGCAAACATTTGTGCACTTTAATATATCCCGCGCCGAAGGCTGGTCTCCACGTAAATTGGTTGCCATGGCCACAAAATGGCCGAAATTCGTTCTGGAGGACAATTATTACTCGCAGAGCGGATGGTCGAGGGAGCCAAAATGTACCGGAAAATACATCGTGGATAGGCTCCAAGGTGAACACTGATATATGTTGCGGATATCCACCGAATGCGAGAGGCACTGATCGGTTGTTATAGCGATGCTTGGGGAAAACCTATGTCAAACAGGATGTTTTTCGGTTGAATGACGAGTAAGAAACTGGTACAGAGCCGGTGGATGGCATGTCAAACGGAAGCAGTGAGATTATGGAAGCTGAAAATTTTTATTATGAGAAAGAGCTCAGAACTGCATTTTGTTTCAAAAAGCGGATTTTAACAAGATGGTTAAAGTTTTAATTAAGTTCAACTGATGCATAAACATTGCAAAATGTCGTAATTTGAAAAGCCGTTGTGCCAGATGTTACGCGAATTTACATTCTTCTTTTAACAATTTTGCAGTGTGAAGCAGTTAAATTGCAGTGTACTTGTCTTTCGTTTTAAATCTTTAGACTAACTTTAAAAAGACTTGAAGATCAGCCGGTTTATTTTGTAAATCAATCTCACCATGCAAGGTAAGATGAAGTGAGCTTGAAGTGAGATGTCAATCCTCCTGATGCTAGGGATTGACACTATTGACAGCTCACTTCAAGCTTACTCATCATCTGCCTAGCCTTTTCTCAACTACGAGAATGTTGGAGTCGACTTGGAATTTAATCGGATGCAGCTGAGTACTACATGTATGTGTAGTATTTTACATGGAGCAACTGCAAATCTGATCTCCACAACCCAAATGGGTAATACTATACCCCTTGCTAAAACTGGTTGACTTCAAGCTTACTTCACCTAAGATTTCATGGTGATATTTTTACAGAATATACCGGGAGTACGGGAGAGGCTCGTGGCTAAGCTACGCTTGCCGCGGTTGGTCTGTGGATGGGTGACCATCTTTACATACCGAGACCCCTTCGTGCCTCGGAAAGCATGTTAAGCCGTTGGTCCCGGCTGTCATTCGTGGATCTTTGACAGTCGTTACGGGTACTCAGAAGCCCGAAAGTCTGACAACCAGTCTTACCAAGCGATATCGTATTACCCAGTAACTGGGTTGTGAAGGTCAGATAGGCAGTCGCTCCATGTAAAATACTGGTATTCAACTGCATTCGGTTAAACTGGAAGCCGACCCCAACATACTTAGTTGGGAAAAGGCTAAGCAGATGATGATGATACACCATTACCGCGCGCGTCTCTAGTGCAGACAGTAAATTTATTTTGTTTAGTAACCTTGGACGTCCTTAATACTATTACGAGTGTGGTTTGGCTTGACATTGTATTACCTGGGCCTATTTGGGGCAGCCGTGAGGCACACTTTCTTGCTAATTTCTTACATCGGACTTTGCACTTATTATTTTTAATTTTTTCACTATTATCTAACTATCTGGTGTATTGTGTGTCTCTTAGTCTGTGCTAAATAAATATATTTTCTTTCTTTCTTTATTGTTGTCGTTTTGTTATTTTATTGAAAGTAACGATACAACGTTACAACGTAATTAAACATTGCCAGTACTGCTATGAATAATATTTTCTGCAGACGGACTACTTTGCAGCAACACTTCAGATTCAAAAAGAAGAAGAATAATATGTGTCAGGTGTGGTAGGTTTTGCAAATCAGGATGATGCCAAAGTGACTGATTTATTCTTCTTGTGAAAAAGAGTTTATTGAGATTTACAAGTTATATGGATAGGTACCTACACAGGATAGACTTCAGTTCCGTTAGGAAGGTCGTGGCAAGAAAAAAGGGGCGAGCATTGCCCGTCATCGGTTTTTATACTGCTGGATCGGCGCTCTCTCTTGGGAGGTGGATGAACTACGTAGCTAGATGCTTGGTGGTGTCGCAGGCGCAAGGGAATGATGAGTTACGGTGCGACGCGCGTGACGCTCTCGTCGCTCCTCCCGTTGTTGTTCACAGACGGCGCTGTCCTCAACAATATGATTAATGTAGATATGTATTTCAGGTAAAAATTGGTTCCTTTTGAAAAATGTCCATATTTACTCGCGTGGACTTGTGACCAGTGATTATATCAGTACGGTATATCGTAGTGCCTTCTTTTTAATATTTAACAGGTCAAGCTCCGCGTATGACCTATGTGTTACGATACAATGTATATTATTGTGTCTCATTATCGGAGCTTAATGAGTATTTAATTGCTTTTGTTGAAGTTTTAAACCACACGTCAAAGGTCTCGAATTCACAGTGACATACCACATTCTACATTTATTTACTACATTTTCACAGTGTTAGATACTTGATTCTATGCTAGATTCGATCGACCATTGCCTTAAAATTTAAGGCCCTAACACAAAAACGTGGACAGTTTCAGTTTCAACAATAAATGACAGTTTGTTTTAACAAAAAAAGGTTATCGAATGTAGCCCGTCTGCTTTATACCAAAAGAAAGACACTTAATTTATGCTATCATAAACAATTTATTCATGAGTATATCTTTTGTCTTGTTTCTTGTCTCCTGCCTTCTTTGGAAATTGTCGTAATAAAAGTATTATTACATTAATACACGAACAGGGTTGCCAAAAATATTGTGGAAAAGTTGCCAGTGTTTTTGCGTGGAAAATTTTATTTTCTTCTTCATCCCCGTCAATATACGTCTATAATGCTTTTGAGAAAAATAAGTTCTGAAAAAAATTGTTATAGGTAGGTATTTGGCTCTAGTATTTAAAATAAATAGATCTGCTGGGCAGATGGACAAGTAGGTAACCGCCTTTTGAGGGTAATAAAGAAATGAGCAGTAAATAAAAATGAAAAATCATTAATCTGAACTGCTTTAAACAGTTCCATAAGAGCCTAACGTTCAAAACAGTATTTTTTACTGATCCGAAAACAGTTAAAGCTTGAGGCAAAATGTTACCGTCATGATAGTAAACTTTAACGTTTTAAGTAGCTATAAGGTCACAACATTAACTGTTTTATTCATTTGGTGATATCGTTCAAAAACACTGTAATAATACAATGACAATTTTATCTAACCATCGGAGAAGCTTCCGCCTGGGCACGCGGTACCGTGGCCGACTTGGAAATCTCTAAATAGACTTCGAACCCAAGTCAGCTGGAGCAAAGACAATCTCCACAGATGGGGGCTCACGGACGGCTTAGATCTCAAGTGTATGAGCGGCACCTCCCTGCAGACAATGGCTTCCATCCTGCGCGTCATGCCCTGTCATCTGTGCGCTTGATGACCTTACGACTGCGTCAGAGCGGAGTTCGTGCAGCTGAATTTTGGGCCAAAAATGTTTAAACTTTTTGCCATCGATACGCTAAGAAGAAGAAAAACGCAGTTACCAGTAACAAAAGTCGCTTGTAATTATTGGTTACCAACTCATGAGTCGGGCTGTCCAAGCAAGCTAATCTGCGTTCGCGATTTATTTGCCGAAATGTAAACGAATATGCATTAATGGAAAAGTAACTTTAACTCCTACACAATAAAGTTCAGTTTACGCTACAACTTCAAACATTTTTATGAATAACTTTTTCAATAGTTATTATAATAGTCACTCTGAAAACAACTTAATTATAATTGAAATAAAGTTGATATTTGTTTAACTTGAAACAGGGGGGTATGCAGTACTGCGCAATTTTACTATAGCATATAGTTACAAGGTTCAGTTTGGTGCCATCTGCTATATTGAGAAAATTTCGACCATCTACTGTCATGGCAACGGCAAAAGGCTACATATTGCAATAAATCAATGTATGGTGTGCAACCAAACCAGACAGCCCTATTTCTATTGTTAATAGCAAAAACAATGTGGTCATGTATCGTTGAAGGATTTCCAAATTTATATATGGCTATTATCATTAATGTAATGACCATCTCGAATGTACATCATACGTCGCTTAACAGTAATTGCTCTGCCCGTTGCCTATTGCCAAGTGGACGTACGTAGGATTTCCAACTTTAAAATAATTGTAGTAAGATCGAGATTGTTCATATATATAACTTTTAAGATTCATTACTATGGAGATGGGCTAAAATTAGTAGTGCAATCAAAAACTTTTGCGCTAGCCGTTATTCGTCGTTACTTTTAATGAAAATTTAAAATTTATGCAATCTTGATGATATTATAATAATACACTCAACGAGCGTTTTATTTTCTTGTGGTCCCTAACGAGATGAAAATAAAAACAACACGTTAGAAATTTGAAAACTTTGTAAAACATAAAATAATGAAATGAAATTTTTTGTTCTGTTATTTAGATATTAGAAACATTTTTAAACGTCATATTATAAAAAAAGTAAGCTGAAAGCTAAAGCGAGAAGAAATGACGATTGATACGTCATTTCTTCTCGCTTCACCTTTCAGCTCAAGGGTCAAATTCTCTGTTATAGTCCAGACGAATCTTGGTCAGATCATGTGAAGAGAATGTAGATTAGTACCTGAAATGGTCTTTTGAAGAACCACACAGATTTGCGTGGACTAGTCTAGTCAGTGTAAGCATTTGTCAGTAATCTTGTAGCTCAACTCAGAACTTGATGAGCTCAACGACTCGACGAACAATACTAAAGAAAGGACATTTGAGTAGCCCGCTTTAATTATTCAAACTGTCAGACCAACATTAAAACTAACAGAGAAAGAAATAAAAACACGTACCCAAAATATTTACGATGTATCTATTGAGATAATAACTTTAGACATTTTATTCGGTTATAAATTTTTTTACGTTGTTGGTAAATGTGGCCGGTTTAAAGACACCTCATCTTTGAAATTGGTTCATAAATCCGAGATATAAGGTAAAACAGGGAAAGATCTATGATATTATTACATAAAATTGGCGTACAAGGTGAATCGAGGCTCGGTAGAACCAACACGAGCGGATGCAACGAACGTGGATGAATTAGGAAAAGGAGAAGGTATATTTTGCCCTTCCATAATCAGCTTATAATGTTCCCAATGCTAGGACACAGGCCTCCTCGTGACGAGAGGGAGTTGGCTGTAAGCAACCACACGGGCCCAGCATGGGTTGGTAGATGTCACAAGTCTTAGAATTTTTGGTTCTAGGATGCCGGTTTCCTCGCGATGTTTTTCTTCACCGTTTTTAGAGCATTGGGGATGAAATTAATTCCACAAAGTAAAGCACCTGGCTGGGTCTGAACCCACGACCTTCAACTCGTAAGTCGGGGCCAGATAAAGCTGATTTAAACTGTTAAGTATGCCAAAGCATGTGTTCAGTAGCTGTGTAAATAATTGTCAGGAGAAAGACCAAGGAAACCGATTTATAAACCCTAACTTATGTCAGCGGGATTGTCCGAAAGGGTTACCGCTGGCTCGGAACATAAAGGGCTAAGGAAGGAACACGGGTGGGTTTTAGTCAGTAAGAGTCTGACACTCCCTTCCGCTCCACCCAGAGCGGGAGGGGTCATTTGATAATTTCCTATCTTGGAAAAATAAAACCCTTATAAAAAATCATCTACCACATCAACTAGAAAACAACATACATCTACATCAACCAAGGCTCCAAGCAGAGGTGTATGACGTCACATCCTGCTATTATAGCACGGTACCCACAATTTGCCTTTAATAAATAACAAGCTACCGGCAACGACCTACACTCTACTGTTTATGGATCTTAATTAAGGCTATTAGAACTAACTGGCTACCTGTGTTCTAGATTTGACTGGGTCTGGACAAAGTTTAGCAACATTGTTGTAACTTATTACTGAAATAGACACTTTAAATAGATGAAACGTTCTTTCGTCGGAGTTACTATTTTATCAACCTGCCAGTCGCATTTTGGAACGGCTTACCTTCTTCTACCTCTTTTACCTTCAGTGTTAGGAGTAAATTTTACCGAAAAAACTTGTCCGTAACAAAAAAATTAAACAAAAAACAGTATGATTTCCATAATAAAATAAAAATATAATATCCTAACCTAACTAAAACTATTTATATTTATTTATTTAAACTTTTCGCACAAAAAGGTACGAAGGCGGACTTAATGCCTTAGGCATTCTCTACCAGTCAACCAAGGGTGGTGAAGAGATTGGATCATCATCATAGAATAGAATAGAATGGAAGACTCTTCTCTCTTCTCTTCTGTTCTACTCTCTCTTTTTTTTTCATCGTCTGCCTAGCCTTTTCAGTTGGGTAACTGGCGGAACAGACTGCGCTACACGAGGAGGCTTCTTCAGGCAACTTAATCATTCACACAGTTCATCCATCGTTTCTTTGGTCTTCCCCTAGTTCTAAAGCCATCAACATTTATACTCAAAACTATCCTCACGACATTTTCCTCATTCCTCCGTATCACATACCATGTATTTTAAATATAAATAAATTAAATCCTCGTCGGACAACGTAAGTGAATCTTATCGTTAAATACGGTTTCATGGTTTCCATCATCTGTCTAGCCGTTACCCAACTATGTTGGGGTCGGCTTCCAGTCTAACCGGATGCAGTTGAATACCAGCATTTTACATGGAGCGACTATCTGACCTCCACAACCCAGTTACTGTGTAATACGAAAACTAAAACTATTATCAAACTAAACTATGGGGTCGAAATATTCCTCCGCATCGGTGTCGGCTGGTAATGTAGACTGGTTTGACAATACTTAGCCTCTGGCCAAGATAAAAGCCAGCCGTTGGGTCACGGGAAGTGTCAACTAGCCGTTTGGAGACTTTATTCCATATTATAGGAATTAGTCATAAAACACAGACACCGATAATTAGCTAATGCACCAATCGAATCATCTCAAAAACGTAATTCTTCTGTTTTATGTAGGTACTACACATTAATTACAAACAATACTTAATAACACTATTGGAAACAGACTAATTTAGCCCAAGAGGTGGCTTTAATTGGACCTGTATATTGAATGGAATTGGTCTAGAATTGAAGTCGTAAAAATAAAATAGACTCTAGGGAATGAATTCGATTTTAGTGGTTTTCGAGCTTAATACTCAGTTAAGGGTAGCATTGAAATTAAGTGCTTTTATCTAGTTTCGGGTTAAATAAAGCTTTTATCTACACCCATGCTATAAATACTCAATAAAAGTTTTTGAAACAGTTAGCTTATTGCCAACATTAAAACAACCAGTGTCAGTCAAAGTCAATACATTAAAAAAAAAATTAAGGTGCTGCCAGACACAAATTTGATACGCACATTTGACAATCTCAAAAAGCGGCAGCTTCGTCTTGTTTATCACCGAAATCCTGAGCTGAAGATGTACTCTGACCATCTAATTTCGAGACACACTATCAAAATGAATGTTTACTTTACTTATAAACACATTTTTTATTCCTATATTAACAAGAACTAAAGTTTATATAGCCTAATAGACAAACAAGTAATTTAACTCCAACTTATTACAGATACTACGTGATATAATATGTTATAACTAAGAATACGTCAATCTCTATTTTTATACAACCCCGTAGCACCTTCTTAGGAGGTGATAAAATTGATAAAAACTAGTGTCCGACCGAAACAGGTTTTTCAGCCGAAACCGAAACCGAAACCGAACTTTCGGCCTTGCTCTTAGTTTCGGCCGAAATCGAAACCGAAACCGAAACTTACTTAAACATATTTAAAATTTCTATCGTATACAGAAATCTGGTGTTTTTTACACATTTATTTGAATATACAATACATACAGACAGTTGAATACTTACCTAATCTTTTACGAGGTCGGTCCCATAATGAACTGGCCTGATATAGTTCTACGCGACGTGTCGCTACATGTTGTGTTGCATTAAATAGTACGTTTATCGTGCACTTAATATAAGAAACACGCATCGACATGAAATGCTTAGTCTTAGTTTAGGGCATTAGCATAACGAGAGTCGCGTATTTTTTCAAAATGTCGAAAACTGAGTATCGAAGTGTCATAAAGTTTTTGTTTAAAGAAGGTTTATACCCTGCCCAAATAAAAGAACGATTGGATGACGTGTATAAGGAGTCTGCCCCCTCCTATAGCACAGTGAAAAATTGGGTGAAAAAGTTTCACCTCGGGAGAGAAACCGTCGAAGACATTTGCCACGACGTTCGACCTGTGGAAGTGCTCACTCCCGAAACGATTGCTCTTATCGAAGAGGAGGTTCTGAGTGACCGCCGTTTGAAGATTAGAGAAATTGCAGCTAGGCTTGGGCTCTCTAAAAGTACGTCATCGTGCGATCCATGAACATCTTCCCATGAAAAAAGTGAGTGCAAGATGGGTACCGAAACTTCTTTCAGCGGTACAGAGACAGGAAAGAGTGCGCTGCGCTTCGGAGTTTTTGGATCTTTGTGGCGAAAATTCAAAGACTGTGATCGAGCGGCTAGTGACTGGTGATGAAACTATGATCTTGTATTATGACCCACAAAGCAAGCGCGAATCAATGGGACGGCGTTATGAGGGTGAAAAGCCCCCTAGAAAGGCAAAGGTGAAAAGAACGTAATACAGTCGTGAACGGCTAATATTATGCTTCTTTAATATATAAATTACGAGACAAGATAAATGAAAAACGAAGAGGCAAGCTGTCTAAAGGTGTCCTGTTGCTCCATGACAACGCCCCTGTTCATACCGCTGGTGTTTCGAAGGATGCAGTTCGTCAATGCGGGTTCACAGAAGTTGAACATCCACCTCACAGTCCAGACATGGCCCCGTCCGACTATTATTTATTTCCAAATTTAAAGCGAGACTTAAGAGGAAGAAAATTTTCAAGCGATGAAGATTTGTAGGCGGCCGGCATTTTGAGGCTAAAAATTGTGATTATTTTTATAAAGGTTTAGAGATGTTGATTCACAGATGTCAGAAGTGTAGTAGTAGTATTCATGGTGATTAAATTGAAAAATAAAATTGGTTTCGTTTAATTTCTTTCATTAGTTCATAGTTGCCAATTCATTATGGAACCGCCCTCGTATGTGCAAAACACAACCTCAACTCCATGCGATTAACGATGGACGGCGGCGAACTGGGCCGGCGACGCGACGAGCGAGCACGAGCTAGCCGCGAAGTTTGCCGAACGATGGACGATAATTCATGAACACTCGAGTTTCGGCGTGACCGAAAGTTTCGGCCATTTCCTGGCCGAAACCGAAACTAAGGCCGAAACTAGATTAATTGGCCGAAACTGGCCGAAACCGAAACCGAAACCGAACTTTCGGTCGGTCACTAATAAAAACACTTTACAAGTAAGTATTTACAACAGCGTAAGAATTTAGTAAAAATAATTTCAGAAATTCAATTCAGTGTGCAATTTTATATTAAACTTATATAATATACGTACGTATATCGCTGACGCGATTCACGAGACCTGGCATTACATAATCCATCGTTGTGGAACAGGTGTTTTAATAATGTCAATGTAGGACCCGGTGACTAGCTGACGTGGCCTCTGACTGATATTACAGAATAAGGATAGAAGGGTTTATTTATAGCCAGTACCTGAGAAGAAAGTTTGAACGGTGCGAATGTGTATTTTATACCTGTCTGTCTAGCATGAGCGCGCGGAGTAAATGTATCATCAATAAAATTCGGCTTAGGGCTGATTTTACCAAAGTCTAAAAATTAAAGTTATAAAGAAAGTAAAGAAAGAAAGAAAAAGTATTTATTGCGACTCGTACAGGAAGATCTGTCGGATCTGTCTGGATCTTCTATTCTATTTTTCTCTATGGCAATGGTGCCGATGTCGACAATTCTGCCAATGTTAAATCTAAAGTTATCTTTTATTCGTGGAATAATATTGACGTCCGACAGTTTTGGTATGGTACAACTGTCAAAAATTCAAAATTTATTCTCAGGATAAGACTTATTCTACCCGTACGCAAAATACGCGCATTGACGTGGAGTTGCGAACACCAGCCCGTATTACCTATTACCTAAGACTTATTCTAGGTTATACCTAAGATTTATTCTAGGTTATACTTAGAATAAGTCTAAGAATAAGAGTTTGGTGGAATGCGCTCTTATTAGTCGATTCACAGTATTTTCCTCGCCCGAAACTTGCGAATCGTCATTTTAAAAAACATTTTTGTTTTTCTATAGGCAACTCATACGAAGTAAATTTATTTGTGGGTAACTCCAGAAATACATATGTCTTAGGCAACAATAGTACATTGTGAATATTATCCAATGAAGTTAAGAAAAAAGTACACGTTACAAACACAATATTGTTACGAGCTTGTGGTTCGTGACAATAAAAACTGCCGATTTAATGACCAAAAATTTACACTTTAATCAACAACACTAATTACAACTCAAACACACTAATTATGAAACACAATTGCACTACTGATCACTCCTAAGTCGCACTTGAAGATCGCTTTCGATGTGTTCGCTTGTATCGCTGTATCCAATCTGTGTCTCGCGGCCCACACCGGCCTTATATGTATAGTGCCACAGAGCTACTATATAAACATCTAGAATGTTCGAGTACATACCGGTCCCGACTGACCCGATGTCGATAGTTCTCGGAATTTCTAGGACCTTGAGCCTACTAGTTCTACTAGTGCTACCCGATACTAGATGGCGCTAGTGGTAACTAATGTCACCATGTACCAGGCATCAATTGTGGCGCGCAACAATATTAATTAAAAGTGTGTGTGTGTGTGTGTGTTTAAGGGTATTGTGACGCAGTCTGGGAGAGGCCTATGTCCGGCAGTGGACTGAAATAAGCTGAGTTGATTGATCGATTTAAAACTGACGATTCGCTCGTTTCTGGAGAGTGAATTCGTGGGAATCGACTATTAAGCCGTAAATTCGAACGATTTTAAAATCGTTTGAATTTACGGCTTAAGGCTCCTTCAAACAGGCGCGACATGCGATAAAATCGCGCGCGACACAAAGGCACCGCAAGTCGCGCAACGAGCGGTGCCTTTGTGTCACGCGCGATTCGCGTCGCGAGTCGCGCCTGTTTGCAGGAGCCTTTATTAGTCGATTCGCACGAATTATTTCGCTGCCTTTTTAAAGAGGTGTTTGCTTAGGAATAGCTTTTAAAACAATATTGCTCGACTATTTCAGTGTAATGTTCCGAGTTTCGTTTCAAGGTGAACTGAAAAACTGGGGCTTACTAATCTATTAGTTACTAGTCTGGACGTCTAAATATTGTATTGAAAATAAGGGATTCTTATAAACTTCTTACTTTGTTTAACCAATATACCCCGGGCTGTTACAGAGAGTTTTCGGATGGAAAATCAAAAAACTTTTCCCAAACTTATGAAACTCAGGACAATCGATATCTAGTACAAATTACCTTGTACAGACACCAGCACATCAAGCTACTACAATCTGTGAAATTTCTTTAATAGATTTTCAACTTTATCGCTAAAGCATAAGGTTCAAAGTTGATTGGGAAAATTTGACACTTTCGGGTAGCTTGATGTACTGTCGTCTGGATATAAAAATATGAAACATTTCATATACTTTTTTATTAAAGTACTAACATGAATTCACGCTATTAACACACGGCGGGCGGCAGAAGGTTCAGAACGACACGTAGGCACTTAGTCACTATTTTTGCATACTCTTTTAGCTTCTTATAATAATATCACGTTTATCCAGTTCCAACACTAAAATGCTATCAAACCAAACTACTACACGCTATACTAGCATGATACATATTATAGTCCACACAGCATGGAGTCGTTTCCCTGTATTCGCGTTAAGGCTTCTACAAACAGGCGCGACGCGCGACGCGAATCGCGCGCGACACAAAGGCACCGCTCGTTGCACGACTTGCGGTGCCTTTGTGTCGCGTATCGTGTCGCGCCTGTTTGAAGGAGCTTTTAAGCGATCAAGAAAATGAGCACTGTAAACGTTGCGAACATAAAATTTGAACAATAAACTTGCAACAACACGTAAAAGTTACTTTTAAAATGCAAACAAAATACTTTTTAAGTTATAACAAAAATAAAATGGAGGACTTCGTAAATGCTGTAAAATATTACCGCAGAAAAATGTTAGCCACTAGGTATGTATAAGTATTTTACTAGGTATTTTTGCATAGAATTTATTGAGGAGGAAAGGAGAAGTGAGGAGAGTGGTTTTAACTGTCTTGGTGGTTAAAAAATAATATGGAAATGAAATGGAAAGTCAGACGACTATGCAATGTGCCGCAAAAATGGCAACATACGAGTGTGGCTAATGGCCAGTAATCAAAAAAATTATAACAATATCAGTATCAGGGTAAATTATAGGGGACTTTAAGTCCAATTTGTTCTGTTAATTTATCGCAGTCCATTCTATTGGTTATTGAGTAGTTCTGTTGGTCATCTGTGGTCTTCTTCATCAGTTCCAATTCACCAAATGGTGGTTTCCGAGAGTAAATACACGAGATACTATAAAAAAATACCCAAATCGCTATAGGTGTGCCTATGATACCTATTTGAGGAATTCCCTCAATTCCTCATAGATCTCATCATCAGAACTGAATTTTGATAAAAATGAGACCAATCTGGACCAATTTAAATAAAAAAATATTTTTTCAAATCGGTTTATAAATGACGGCGTACTGAGGTAACAAACATAAAAAAACAACCGAATTGAGAACCTCCTCCTTTTTTTGAAGTCGGTTAAAAAGTAATAGAATCTTATCGAGTTCCATCTTGCAACGTCAACACACATCCGTGATAAGCTCGCCATGTTTCATTTTACGTCGGCTATCGAATTGGTGACGCTATTATGTAACGTGATATTGTGAGCAGTTGTGACAGAGTCGAATGCAAATGGACTTCATTAAAAAGCTAGTGACAATCATTGAGCGCCATGTATCTATCACATGCAGTCTGGCCGTCGAGAAAATGCATTCTAGACACCCTGTCGCTGTCAGTTTCATACAAACGAATACGTGTTTTGCGAATTTGACCTTTATTAGTTACTAAAATAGTCGTCGTAGTGACAGATGTCAGGGACGCATTCTCTCGGACCGGACTGTAATTAATTTATCGGTCATTGCTTCATTTCTAATTGTGTTTACCTAAAGTGGTATAGTAATTATATTCTACCTTCGCTGAACCGAACTTCGTATCGCCTCAGAAAAGTGAAAACTTGTTTAGCGGCGTTGTAAACTTTTTTGTAATGGGTAAAAAATGTTAAACTCGCGTCAGGACACGTGACCTGATCGAACATTCGTAAGACGGATGGCCGGAGCCGGTACCGCGCGTGTTTTGTTTATAAGACCATTCACAAAATACACACGTAATTGTTCAAGTTTTCACTTCTGTCGGCACTCCCGGAGTGCCACTGTTTTTTTTTTGTCGAGGCCAACAGTGGGACCGTATAGGCTAAAAAAATGTTTTCCCATCTTTTAATATTTATTCTGCTATTCGGAGCGGAGACAAATCCAACAAATCAAAGATCATAAAAATCGGTTCAGCCGTTCTTGAGTTATGAATATTGTAACCCGACTTTGTTTTATGTACATATATAGATATAATGATTGTATACAAAATATTGTAAAACATTTAAAAAGAGTAACTGTTGAGGTTCTTGCCCATTCTTCTTCACACGAAATTACCTTCTGGAAGGGGCAGCTAGAATCAATTGTATTTTCGTTTTTGACGATCAAAAGTGCCTTCTATGTGCCTATTCAAAATAAATTATTTGACTTAGACTTCATTATAAAACTAATTGCTTTCTTAGCCTCCTGCTCTTTTCCCCATTTATTTTAAACTAGCTTCCGCTCGCGGCTTCGCCCGCGAGGTATGTCGATAAAAACTATCCTATGTCCTTCCCCGGGATGCAATCTATCTCTCTACCAAATTTGATCGAAATCCGTTCAGTGGTTTAGGCGTGAAAAGGTAACATACAGACAGACAGAGTTCCTTTCGAATTTATAATATTAGTAAGGATTTACGCATCTTGTTATTTCTTTCATACATTTTATTAGTTGCTATCCAAGCATTCTCCCCCTGTCTAAGCCATATTTATAAAGCTAATTGATTAACTTTAATAATTCTGTTCGATCTCAAAGATTTTAAGAAAAGAATCGTCTTGCTACTTTCAAGTTATTCACCGCAACACAACTGCAAAACAACCGCTGTAATTTCCTTTTACAAGATAACAACACCAATTTTGAACAACTCGAGGTACTCGTTTTGTTCTAACGTACAACGACACAAGATTCCATCGATGTACGTAATCAAGCAACAAAAACCAGTATCAGCAAATGCTTATAAAAAAAGTTTATATTGCGTAATCAAGCAACAAAAAGTAGTAACAGCAAATACTTATATTACGTAATCAAGCAACAAAAAATAGTAACAGCAAATACTTATATTACGTAATCAAGCAACAAAAAGTAGTAACAGCAAATCCTTATATTACGTAATCAAGCAACAAAAACTAGTAACAGCAAATACTTATATTACGTAATCAAGCAACAAAAAGTAGTAACAGCAAATGCTTATATTTGCTATACTCACTTAGAGTTTTACAAAGTTTTTAAATCTGTCAATCAGTAGGTACGGTCAGCAACAAAAGTCGATTAACACTTCAGTTTTTTTAATCTCAGTTAATGAGCAAAATATTTGTTCAAAATTGCAGCAGAAGTACAATTCGATTTTTAACAAATATTTTGCTCAATAACAGAGATTAAAAAAAAACAGAAGTGTTCATATTTTGCTCAATAACTGAGATTAAAAAAACTTAAATGTTAATTGACTTTTGTTGCTGACTGTACCCGAGTTTATAAACAGACAACTAGAAGAGATTGAGAAGAATTTTTAACACCTTAAACAATTTAAGAATAAGATACGGCACAATTGCCGTATCTCATTCTAACGATCTCACAATCGTCGTCCATTTTATTTGCACAATACCTTTGCTATGGTTCTCGAAGGAATCCAAACAAGTATGGCTACCGCTCACAAACAGCGCTGGTGTTTGTAGCTGGCTTTTTTTACGGCGTGGCGGAAATAAAACCACGAAACACTTCCGTGGGAGACGGTATAAGACACGAAAGGCAAGAAAAAGTAAAAAGAATAAAATTAAACAAGAGGGTTCCGTACCATCATGTTTTAAATTTTTCATCGGCGAGGCCTATATTCGTCAGAGAATTTTAACACTGTGCACTGCGGTGTAGAATATTGCACTTTTATATCAGTGCCATCTTTTGATTGATAGTAGAAGTAACTTATGTTGATGATTTCTGAAAAAGTGTGCTATTTAGAGACTTTTTTTTATTTTTCCTGTAATCTTTACAAAAACTTCTATCACATACAATAATTTCAGGTTTCTCTCTTTGCAACCTTCGAAGATAGGGGGGAACGGTATTTTTTTTACTTTTTTCACGAAAAGTCGAAAATTATGCGGCCTAAAAAAATGTTTGAAAATGTACAAACTGCGCTCTTTCATATGATACCCCACGGCTAGTAGCCCCACTTCGAATTTTTCAGACCCCCTTTCAGTCCTCGTCGCAAAAAACCTATTTTTATTTCTTTCATAATTGCAACATAGTTGGGCGATCGTCATCTAAAACTATTAAACATTTCAAGTTGATAGCATTAGTAATTTTTGAGATATCCAGCTGTGACAGACAGACTGACTCTGAGTCTCACCATAAGGGTACCATTTAGGGCACGCCACGATAGCGGCGGTAAGACCCCTCTTTGAGGAGTGGCTAGAGAGGCGTCATGGCGCCCTCACCTACCGCCTGACGCAGGTCCTCACCGGACACGGAAGTTTCGGGAGGTTCCTGCACATAATCAGGCGGGAGGAAACGCCCGGGTGTCACCATTGCCAGGATCGCCCAGAGGACACGGTGGAGCACACGGTGGAGGTCTGCCCCGCTTGGGCGGAGCACCGCCGTGTCCTCGTAGAGGCGATCGGCAGCGGCGGCGACCTCTCGCGTCCGGGCCTGGTTCAAGCCATGGTCCGGGGCGAGAGGGAGTGGGGGGCAGTCGCCTCCTTCTGCGAAGCAGTCATGCTAGCGAAGGAGGCGGCGGGACGGCTGAGGGAGAGAGCCTCCCGTCCCAGCCGCCGCGGGAGACGCTCCGGGCGTCGGGAGCCGCGCGACGACTCCCGGCCACCGTAGGCGCGGGCCTGCGGGCGGAGAGTAATGGGTAGCTCACCGTCCGATCAGGACCAGGCCCGTGCCGGACGGCGCTTACGTGTTCCACGCGCGCCTCAAAGAGATGTCAGCATTAAAAGAAGGGGCCCGTAAGGGCTGAAGCCTGCCGGGTCAGCGGGATTGTCCGAAAGGGTTACCGCTGGCCCGGAACATAAAGGGCGAAGGAAGGAACACGGGTGGGTTTTAGTCAGTAAGAGTCTGACACTCCCTTCCGCTCCACCCAGAGCGGGAGGAGTCATTTGATGATTTCCCAGCCTGAAAAAAAAAAAAAAAAAAAAAAAAAAAAGGGTACCATTTCACAATTTTGTTACGGAACACTAAAAACAATCTTAAACACACACAAAATGTTTTATATAATTATATTTTTGTGTGTATGTTAAAAGTCTAGCCTACGTGTGTCAAAGAGGTTTTAGAGTTTACTTAAATAACCTCAACAAATAGCGTTACTTTAATAATATAGGTACGTTTGAAGTATCCTGGACAGTCAACCATATTTCTAGCAGGTGCTGTTTAACATATAATCATGTATACTATTTTTCATATTTAGAAGAATAGGGAAAATAAAAGAGTTAGAGGGGCTAATTACGGCCAAGTAATAACAGTCACACGGGCGATCGATCAGGTTAAGCTACGCTGTCGCGGTTGGTCCGTGGATGGGTGACCATCTGTACATACCAAGACCCCTCCGTGGCTCGGAAAGCACGTTAAGCCAATGGTCCCGGCTGTATTTCGTGGACCTTTAACAGTCGTTAGGGGTCATCAGGAGCCCGAAAGTCTGACAACCAGTCTTACCAAGGTTTCGTATTACCCAGTAACTGCGTTGTGGAGGCCAGATAGGCAGTCGCTCCATGTAAAATACTAAGCTGTATCCGGTTAGACTGGAAGCCGACCTCAACGTAGCTGGGAAAAGGCTAGGCAGATGATGAGATGATGAAGGAAAAGAAAAGAGTTAGCTTGAGCAACGCAAGTTTGGATGTAAAAAGTAATAATTTTAAGAATGTCCTGTCATAGTGACATCTACCAAAGTACCAACCGGTACTGTAATGCTTAATGGAATGGATCCACTCCCTCTCGAAGTGAGAAGGCCTGTGTCCCAGCAATGGGAAAATTATAGGCCGATTATGCGTATCTTACAAATATGTGTTGCATCCGGGTAACTTAGAGTTTACGATCCTAGTACAGACGCCAGCACATCAAGCTACCCGAAACTGTCAAATTTTCCCAATCGACTTTGAACCTTACGCTTTAGCGATAAAGTTGAAAATCTATGAAATAAATTTGACAGATTGTAGTAGGTTGATGTGCTGGCGTCTGTACATTGCCAAGTGACTCAATGGGGGTTTTCGTGAAAATTTACGACACCAGTTGGCACCACTTTGACAAGAGGTCTTTCCATTTCGACAATGAATATAAAATATATGATGACATTCATCACTCCATTCATTCATTCGTTCATCATTACGTCATTACTAAAGAAAATATAGGCTCTTTGACAGATGCCCGGAGCTGACGTGTCAGTGCTGCCACCTAGCGAACGTCATTTCAGAATACCCTCATTGTTTTATCATGTCTTAAGTTATTCTCATACGGCTTTATTATAAAACAAGGTTTATCTTTAGAACCAGGTATCATCGAGCCATTTTTAAATTACGATCTTTATTCCGACAAAGTTAAAGTTCTTATTAGAAAAATTGACGTTAAACAAACCCGAGTCTTAGTTTAAATTTTGCATTAGAAATTTAACGTTGGTCGGAATAAAGTCAAAAATCCTCTGGAAGTGTAACTGAAACTAACATTATTTTGTTTTTTAGTTAGCTAATCGACATCGATTAGCTAACTAAAAATATAATATAAGAAATGCACCTGCCTATACCTTGGACCAAGCGCCAAGCCGCAACCCCATTGTCACTAGAATCACAAGAGATTTCCGCAGCAGTATTAGGAGATTGCTGGTGCGACCCAGTTATCTAGACCCGTAAATTATTACTAAACCTAGGTCAAAGAACGCGTTCGACACTTGAAGGTCATTTGAGAACTTAGTAGAAGTATTATTTGACCTTTAGACATCGAAAATTTTTGTTGATTTTATTTCATAAAAGGAAAGATTTGGAGGCATCTTTACCATTGTTTAATTGGTTTACTACGTAAGATATTGTTTTTTTAACCTGCTGGACAATTCTTGTAATTTAAAGCGTTCAAAAAATTGTCGCCGTCTCATCTCGACGACGAACGAATATCAAAAAGTTGTCTAAAGTGTAGGGAAATTAGAGGTATTTTTGCCAGATCAGGGGGCCTAAAAAGGCCACTTTGGCAGAATCATAAAAGGATAACATTATGAATCGTTATGGACAGTTAACTGTTAACTTAATCGAATAAAATCCCATCGATGAAGAATTTTTCAGTTATTTTTTTTGTCTGTGCTAAAATACTAATCAATCCAATCCAAATCCAATCCCTATCTCTTTGATTATACCTACGTAGTGCAGCGAAAAAAAGAAAAACACGGACTGTCTTCGCCATATTATGATTCATAATGTTATCCTTTTATGATTCTGCCAAAGTGGCCTTTTAAGGCCCCCAGACTGTAAATCTTATTAAAATTACGTGAATTGCCCCTATGATGTCATTATATTGGTACAATTCAATAATTAAGTAATCTTTTTTGTGACGTTTAGACTTGTGTATAGCAACCTATAAATAAGTCTAAACCAACTAAATTAAATAACTAAAAACGTACATTATCCAGCTTATAGCAAAGATAGAGATAGTCAGAATTATTGTGTTAATTAATATTAATGATAAATAGTTGTATCTCTATTATTTTCATTTTAACTTTAAAAATGTACATTATCCAGCTTTTAGCAAAGTTAGAGATAGTCAGAATTATTGTATTAATTAATATTAATGATAAATAGTTGGATCTGTATTATTTTCATTTTAACTTTGTAAGATATTATAAAAAGATCGTGGCGAAAATGTAAAATACTATTAAGAGCGTCCATTTGTCCAATTAAGTAATATAAACTAGTTAGACTAAGTATAATAGAATAAACCAGACTGTTAATGAAGGAAGATCCTTTTATTTCTTTCAAAGAACAAACGTTTTTATTAATTAATGTAATGTCTTGAAGCGGATCTAGGAATTAGATACAAAGGGGAGATAAAAATATACTAACCTATAATATATATATTATAATAATAATATATAAAAAAATTATAAATATATACTTTATTATTATTTTTATTTATTTATATATTTTTTGATATTGGCGAAATTCAACAACAATATTGGGAGCTATATGTTTAAGCCGTTTGGGGTTGAAACACTAGGGCTTTGGGATCCGAGTGCTCATCGAATATTTCGGGACATCGCCAAACGGTTGGTTGACTCTTCACCTGACCGAAGAGTCGTTAGTAATATAGTCGTTAGTAAAAACTTACGACTATATTATTAAGCACAGGCACTAAACAAAAACACAAAAAATAACGGTTGGTCACCGTTGCGACATCCCATGAGGGACGGCACAACAGTGACCCACGTAAACACAGTCAAGGCGACTCGCAACCTCGTGTTTAAAACACTGTTGGAGCCGCCCTACACCTTGCGCGCTAGAAAAGCGCACCTTTTACGCATTGTTGGGTAAAAGCAATCTACATGCGCATCTGCGAAGATCCCTGACGCACTACAGAAACAGGGCAGCCCCACCGGTATCCTAAACGCATATTGAACGCGAAGAGCGCTGTACGATCTTCGCGTATATCTAGCCCACAGGCTGCACGTGTAAAAAGCAGTACCTATAGTAAGCTCGAAAGAGCATGATTTTAACAGGAAGTGGGCATCGTGCACACCTGCGTGCCAGCATGATCGCTCTAACCGACAACGCTCTCCGTTATCATATGCAAAAATATTTTTTCAAATTCGACTGGTAGTTTCAGAGATTAGCGCGTTCAAACAAACATACAAACAAAACCATCAGCTTTATTATTAGTAAGTATTGTTACGGGCTTGGGATTCGTGACAATAAAAACTGCCGATTTAATAACCAAAAATTGACACTTTAATCACAGCACTAATTACAACTCGAACACACTAATTATGCACAAAAATTTCACTACTGATCACTCTTAGTCGCACTTGAATATCGCTTCGATGTACTCGCTTGTATCGCTTATTCAAAACTGTATGTCTCGCGGCTCGCACCGGCCTTATATAGTGCCGCAGAGCTACTATATAAACACCTAGAACGTTCGAGTACATACCGGTCCCGACTGACTCGATGTCGATAGTTTTCGAAATTTCTAGGACCTTGACCCTACTAGTTCTGCTACCCGATACTAGATGGCGCTAGTGGTAACTGATGTCACCATGTACCATGGCATCAATTGTGGCGCGCAACAGTATGTCTAAGTATAGATTGTGTCTCATTAGTGTCAGTTGAGCTCATATTTAAGTAGGTATTCTAGCAATGTTCCCACTGCTGGGACACAGGCCTCCTCTCGGTGGGAGGGTGAGGGCCGCACTGGGCCCGCGTGGTGGATCCACGCGGGCCCAGTGCGGGTCGGTAGATGTCACATGTCGTCAAATTTTTAGTTCTAGTTTAGTTTCCTCACGATGTTTTCCTTCACCGATTTCCAGAGCAGTAGTGATGAAGTAATTTACACAAAGTAAAGCGCCTGTCGGGGTTCAAACCTACAACTCGTAAGTCGCGGTCGGTACCACTGGGCCACCACTTCAAATGAACACTTACAATTTACGAAACGTCATTATTGTTCGTAGAAAACATAACAAGGAATGTCATACAAAATCAGAACATTACATATAGTTCAACCCTACATGTTACGGAAAGAACAGCCATAAATAAAACCATGTCTCCGGGGCCATAAAAGAAGGCGGCGACAGGGTTGACCTTGTAAAAAAAAGAGTTTTGTTGCGGTTGATTTTTCGCACAAACGATAGAAAATATACTAGTTTTCGAGTGTCCCAAGCGTCACGTGTACACCAAGTGTACATAAGAGAAAGTGCTCGAAACGTCAACGGTACACCAAGTGTACGCAACAGTGTCATTGTTCTATTGTCATTATCATTGTTAAGACAATGACTTTACTGCGCCCATTCAACTTCTCCGACGCGTGGGGTGTTTCGACAGGTAGGCGGGCAAATTTGGGGTTTAAGTACGCGTGTTGGAAATGTTAAAAAGATGGATGTAAGTTTAGAAACGGAATATGGTTGAAAGTGGAAATATTCGCTCCTTTGCAAATTTCGTTCCGAATACAATTGCGAGTCAATTCGATACATTCACGTTTCAGTTTTCACGTATTTGTTTCGAAATAGAAGTACCTTTTTGGATACTGTTGTTGGAAATTGTTTCTATAATTTCTTATAGTATGTCTTTGATTTTATTTTCTAGGTAAGATGTTATTATTATCTCTAAGATTTTTGTAAGTTTTTGAAATAGGTTTGTGAGTTCAAAATATAATAGTACGCTTTGAAATGGGCAACTAGCTTATATTTCTGATTAATCAACTCCTTGAAAATTCAAAAGTGTCTGTAAATGATTTACTTGGAATAGATGCTTTTGAGATTGAGTTTCATGTGATCAAATCTGATCAGATTATAAATAATAAAGACTAAAGTAACATTGCAGGAATATTTTCAATTCTAACAAATGAAATAATTATATTTCGTTCTATTTCACAATTCCAATAAAATAACATGTAAATAAACCTAAATTATTCTTAAAACTTCATGCCTCACCAAAGATAAATACCGCTAGCGTAAAACATCCACAAAATATTTAATTTGAAGTCATTACATCTTCGTAACCCACTCACGCGTGCCAAAACTGAGAAATATTAAGACCGACTTGAATTTAATATACGAACAAGAAATTGTGAGTAGGGATGCCGCCATTTTTTTTACAAAATATATGAGATATTTCATGCCAAACTCTAAGCTGCAGACAGTGTCTATGTCACGTATCATTAAATACTTCCGTTGTTACCTTCATTTTTTATATCGTTTCTTTTTTGTCTTTGGTTTAACATTTTGGTCCTTTTTTACCAGATTAAAACAATGAAAGTTCATTTTTCAAAATTATTTTGCCAACTTAAAAAATGGAAATTCGTTTTGGAAAATTATTTTAGTTTTTAATAAAATTAAAAAGTTTTTAAGTCTGTTTGAAAAACTTCAGTTTTTTCAAAAAACTGTGGGTGGTCCCATCATTTTTTCATAAAACTGTGGGTGGTCACAAAGGCACCGCACGTTGCGCTACTTGCGGTGTCTTTGAGTCGCGCGCGATTTTATCGCGTGTCGCGCCTGTTTGAAGGAGCCTTTAGACAAAGCAAATGGCCTGCCTGAGTTCAAACCCACGACCTACAACTCGTAAGTCGCAGCCGTTGCCACTGACCCACCACCATTTTCTTTCAGTTACACTTTGTATAACATTTTCACATGTTTGCCAACACTCCGATGTAGTCTTCAGAGCTATACTATATACATACATGAACTCCTTCTTTTCACTGGGATAGGCAAAAACTACAGAACACCACCTTATTTTTCCGTTACCCTCCATCTGGGAAGAATGGAGGATTATAGGCTCCTACACACAGGCGCGACATGCGATAAAATCACGCGCGACACAAAGGCACCGCAAGTCGCACAACGGGCGGTGCCTTTATGTCGCGAGCGATTATATCGCGTGTCGCGCCTGTTTGTAGGAGCCTTATGTCGGACTCCTACCGACTAAAACCACACGATTTCTTCCGGTACCATGAGTCGGGGGCTCGGGAGATACCTACTTGTATATTCACCGTATCCCCGACTGACAGAACACCACCTTCTAAGATCCTTTTTTTTGGGTTGGAGATTATCAAATAACTTCTCCCGCTCTGGGCGGAGCGGGATGGCGTGTCAGACTTTTACTGATTAAAACCCACCCGTGTTCCTTCATTTGCCTGTGCCAAGGCCACGGTATCTCTTTCGAACAACCCGTGAGCCTGGCAGACCTGTTAAGATCCTTACTTACTCTTTTACCATACGTCTTAATCTTTAAATACTATTACTTAAATTAAATACAAAGAAACCATATTAATTAATTCAACACTACATTTATAGTCACGAGACTTAAAATAATGAAGCTAACAATAAGATACCAAAAGTAATTAACTCAAATAAATTAGAGAATTTATCATAAGAAATTATAACCAGATGATACACTTAAATTAATTTATATTTTAATTGGAATATTATTTATTATCTAGAATCTGTGATAAAGATCTTACAATTAGAGGCGACTAAAGAATATTTGGGGGCAGAGGTAACTACAATATCTTATTACTGAAAATAATCTACCTGTCATGAGGGGCTCGTGGCTAAGTACCTAATAACAGCCGCATCATCCGATCGAACAGGTTAAGCTACGCTTGCCGCGGTTGGTCCGTGGATGGGTGACCATCTTTACATAACAAGACCCCTCCGTGCCTCAGAAAGCATGTTCCGCCGTTGGTCCCGGCTTTCATTCGTGGATCTTTGACAGTTGTTACGAGCCGCAGAAGTCCGAAAGTCTTACCAAGGGGTATCGTATTACCCAGTAACTGGGTTGTAGAGGTCAGATAGGCAGTCGCTCCATGTAAAATACTGGTACTCAGCAGCTGCACCCGGTTAGACTGGAAGCCGACCCCGCGTCGATGTCTTGCCAACATATTTAATGTTCAGCAATATACTGGTATTAAATGAAAAACAACATCATGTACGAATATTTTATAATGTTACTTCCCGACTATAGCTGCCCTTGACCTGACAAAGAAACAAGTAAAAACAAAAAATTTAATAACGTTTTCTCGCTCATCGGATCCGGAAAATTCCCCGACACGTCTGCTTCAAATTGCGACAAGTCCTTGGGGGCCAGGGCCGGGGTCGATGATACTAAGGCGCTTTGCAGATGGAGCAACTCTAGTTGAGGAATCTATTAACTTTTTTAAATTTTCCTTCAAAAGTTGTCAGTTGCTACAGCCAAATACTTAGCCTGAGATGTGTGTAAACTGCTAGTTGCTAGTTGCTGCAATAGTTGCTCCATCTGCAAACCGCCTAATAAGGTAGATAGTAATTTTGCAGACACAAATAACTCA
The DNA here is from genome assembly GCA_963855955.1 of Luperina nickerlii. NCBI lineage: Eukaryota > Metazoa > Arthropoda > Insecta > Lepidoptera > Noctuidae > Luperina > Luperina nickerlii. Next base: position 19,214,465 of record OY979677.1, on the reverse strand, counting down.
CTGAAGATACAAAGGGTTCTATCCATACAGACTTTCGTAGTTATCCTAAAAGCCTAAATAACCCCCCCCCCCTTAATAGCCTAAATTTTAGCAAATTTTTATAGCTACTTCATAAATTCTTGCCACGATAAAATAAGGTTACGGGGAACGAAAATAAGGGCTACCATAAATAAAGGCCATTAACAATCTACTATTACTTACGCCTTGATAAATTGGCACCACCACGATTAAGTATATGGAAGTAGCTCATAATTGAGATACTAAGTAGTTTTGCTAAGAAGTGGGAAACTTGTTTGTTTTGTTTCTCTGATTTTCTTTTATGAGTATATCGGAAAAATTAAGGCTACTACGTGACCTAAAGCGCGGTCTTTGTCGAACTGCACAGAAAAGAAAGAGAAGCGCGATGACACAACGCAGGTAATTTATTGCAAAATATGAAGCATTTATCTATTTACAAAGAATCTATTGTGGACTAAAAAATTAAAACAAATGCTTTAGTATGTTGCCTGTAGAATAATCAGACAAAAAATCAAAATGATTGTATGTATATATTAGTTTGGTTTTTATTGTAAAAAGAAAGTTTTTACAGGTACGAGTATCTTCATTTATTTTTTCTATCGTATCAAAGAAGTTGTACACAAACAACAATTGTTGTGTGTTTGTGGTACACAAATGCATAAATAGTTTTTTTTAAATCATTGTTCCTCTCAATCAAAGCACCAGAAGGCAAATTCTCGTAATTTAAAACGTTCAAAATCTAGTCGCAGTCTCATCTCGGCGACAAAGAAATGTCAAAAACTTGTCAAAATGTAGGGAAATTTGAAGTATTTTTTGACAGATTGAGACTGAGATCAGACTGTGAACGTTGTTAAAATTTGTAGAATTGACCCTCTGGCATCCAATCTCTTCACCACCCTTGGTTGACTTGTAGAGAATGCCTAAGGCATTAAGCCCGCCTTTGTACATTTTTGTGCGAAAAGCAAAAATATAAATAAATAAAGCTTAGAATCAAAACCACTCCAGTTAGCCAAACATTACCTATACACTAAGATGTTTCCATAACAGAGCCCTATTCATAGTCTGTCCTCAACACTGTTGGCAAGCATTCCATCATGTACGTTATTATATAATCATGTCAAATCTGTAAAGTAAATATGTGGAAGTTCAACCAAACGAAGGCCAACACAGATAAGAAATAACAGAAATTTCTTGGCAAACCGAATAGTAAGTCGTTTGTTTTATTGAAATTTCAGTTGGAATTATGCCTGGTTTTATTAAAATTGTACTTTCTACTGACCTTGTTGATAGTGGAATAAATATTGTTTATTTGATTGGGTTCTTCGATATGAATAGGTTTTTAAATTTCTTCAATATTTTGAATGACGTAAGCAATGGCAAGTTTTGAAAAGTATAGTCTTATTTTCTTCTTATCATGTTACAATATCTCGATTATTTGATCGATCGATCATTATGACCTCAAGAATTCCTTATTTTTTAAATGAACAGACGCCAGCACATTAAGCTACCCGAAACTGTCAAATTTTCCCAATCAAATTTGAAGCTTATGCTTTAGCAATAAAGTTGCAAATCTATTAAAGAAATTTGACAGATTGTAGTAGCTTGATGTGCTGGCGTCTGTACATAATCAGCTTATAATGTTCCCACTGTTGGCCTCGGTGAGAGGGAAGGGAACATAATCTACCACGCGGGTCCAGTGCCAGTTGGTAGATGTCATATATCTTCTAATTTTAGGCCATGCCGGTTTCCTCACGATGTTTTCCGTCACCGTTTTGAGAGCAGTGGTGATGAAATTATTTACACAAAGTAAAGCGCCTGTCTGGGTTCGAACCTACGACCTACAACTCGTAAGTCGCGGCCGTTATCACTGGGCCACCACTGCTCATTTTATAAGTGTAGCACTTCTGTATTTAATGTTCGTTTTCACGATTTCCATAATACAATATAATTTTATAACATAATATAATTTCAATAATTAATTTAGAAATATTTATCATCGTCTGCAGTTATATTTACGAGATAATAGTGCGGCAAAAGAAAAACTAAATTCCTACTAACTGCTCTACTTGCCCACAAGACAAAAGAGCTACTTACAACAAAAGTACAAACAAAAAAATTGGCGAACAAAGTGTAAGTTGCTATTTGTTTTATTGAAACTTAACTTGGAAACATGCCTAATTTTATAAGTTTGCAAGGCTCGGTCTTTTGATATACGACAACATTTTATAAATCTCCTTTAGTATTATCTCCTACATGATATACTCGTATTTACGTAGATATTCCATTTAATGACTAGGTCAATGGGTAATGCTTTCCGGAAACTGTATCTGTTGCCAGATTATAGCGCTAGTTGGTTCTGGATCGGATGCGGCATGGCTATATATTTTGAGTGCCATATTATTTTATGGGTGAAAGTTAAATAAATTTTGATGAAGACTTTGTTGTGGAACCATTTTTACTTTGCTAGACTACTTTGTTGGTCTTTTGTAAAGAGCGCTACTGCAGAGCATGACGTAATGAGTTCGATTCCCAGGCATTTGGGCAAAGCATTGTTGAGTTTTTTCATTAGGGATTTCTCAGTAGCAGTCAGAAGGCCAATACTCGTAATTCCAAACGTTCAAAATCTCTTCGCATCTTGGCGACAAACAAATATCAAGAATGTAGGGAAATTAGAGATATTTTTTGACAGTTTGAGATCAGTGAATGTTCTTAAAATTACGAAAATTGCCTGGTGTCTGGTTTTTAACCAGTTGTTGGCAACGGGGTCACATATGGTTAAAATGAGGGGGTACTATAGATAGGTACACCTCTAGCTCTTCGGAGAGCACAACCGTTATGTTATATTACAAAAAAAAATAGTTTTACTCTTATTTCGTGTATATTATTCGATGATGTCACTAATCATGATGAAGTACGTGACAAAAACAATATAAAAAAAATAAGTGATGGATTGTTCACACTGGATTTAATTGACATCAATACGTCTGGAACTCATTTCGTCTCTTCGTGTAGATAGATAGATAGATAAACCATTTATTTGGCGCACACAAGAAGACAGTACAACACAAAAAAGTACAATATTAGATGATAACCAAATTACCCACATGATTATAAAACAAGGTGCCGATAAAAAAACAAAATGTAAACACATCGAAATAAAAGTGACACTGACGAATACTTAAAATAAAATTAATAACGAAACATACACAGTGCGGTGTGTGTCTCAAGGTTGCACCAAATGGGAGTCCAGCTCTGCATGTGTCAGGCAAATGTGTGTGTGTATGTAGTGTCTTTTTTGTTTTTTGCTGAATATTCCGCCCTTGACCTCGATCACGCCAGATGGAAAGCTATGGATGAGGTCTATGATGGAACGAGCGTGCCCAGAAGATGCCTAAGGCATTGGAATTCCCACGCATATCAACGAAATACAGCAGGCTGCTTGACGCTAGACTCCAGTGGGAGGGTGGTCGCAAACTAGGCGGGCGTTAGCCCTACCACCACAAGGGAATAACTGGCCAGTCTAATAAGGTGGCGGGTGTGACTGTCCAGGATGCGCCGAGTGCTCTGTTCAGTTGGGTTACTGGTGGAACAAACTGCGCTGAGAAGGCTTCTTCATTCATCCCAAAAAAAAAAAATATAAACTATAGGGAAGATAAAGGTCAAACAATCAATGAATTAATGTAAGTTATAAGTATGATAATAGTTTCAGTTAAGTTTTGTTATTTTTTATGTTAAAATTCACTTAACATAAGAAGTTTATCCAGTGTTTATATTTTTAACGTTAAAGTAAGATAAAATCTACTATATTTTTAACGTTAAAGTAAGTTAAATCTACCTTACTATTCGCACTCACGAGACGAGACTTAATTACATAATCATTAACATTAACTGACCAGCACATGTCTACAAAATTAAAATGTTCAAAATCTACATAATTTTTAACTGACAGCATACCATTTTATATTTATCAATTAGGTAACCCGTCTGAGTGAGGCACTTACAACTTTTCTATAAATCAAATCCCCTTGCTAGAACACAATAATAAGTAGGTCACGCTCACAGACGCGCCGTACGTCTTGCGAATGCAATCTGTAATAGCCTTAAGATCCTAATGAATCAGGAAATATTGACATGTTAGTTACGCCTTCGTAGCAATTTATTATCCAATACTCCTCCTACTAGTTTGACTTTCAGATTTGTGTAAAATATAATAGTATTATGCTCTTTTTTGCCCTGGGTTACTTTATTTGTAACTTCTGTTGTCGTATTTGATATCAATAACCTTGACTACCATTACATTACTATACCCATATTCAACAAAAAATATTCTATTTGATATTTTTAACAAATATTGTACGATCCTTTTTCATTTTCATTCAATGAATGAAATATCCCTCTTAAAACAAAGCTGTAACCAACTGCCATTTCAAAATAAAAATAAAAAGGTCTGTATACACAAAAAGCATTTTCAGATTTCTATTGATCCAAACTGTTACCAATCAAAAGTCACGATTCACTGAAAAACACTCCACCAATTCATTGTGATGTACATGTACGAGTATAAGCAAGTGATCCATCAAGAATTCTGTTTGTAATAAGACTCCAGTTTTATTTACCTGTATCATTTATATTTTATCCAAGATAGGAATGCTTGGAAACATGCTGGTCCTGCTCCATAGGACAATCTAGTGTCTAGATAAAATCAAACTGGTGTCTAATTTAATTTATATTTTTAAAATTTTTGTGACATTGATTTTTACAATCTGTGACTACAGTAACTCACACACTTGCTAAAATTCTAGAAAAATCATCTACTTTTCCAATATTTGAAAATAATTTGTAAGTATGTGAGCACCATGTATCTATCACATAATTGAGTTACCTGTAATTGCTTCATTTTTATTTCGTTTTATTTTTTTTGGGGTAGACTTCTTTTAGTCTAGGTGCATCGTCTTCACATATAATTATATTATGTATACAAACCTTATAAAATATTTTAAAAGAGTAACAGTGGAGTTTCTTGTCCATTCTTCTCCATACGAAAACTACGTTTTGGAAGGGGCGACTAGAATCAATTCAATTTTACTGTAAGTTTTGACGTTCAAAAGTGCCTTTAATGTGCCTATTTGAAATAAATGATTTGACTTTGACATTGTTATTTTGATGAATATATCTGTGATTTATTTTTCACTTCACTCGTTTTGGAGTTATGCGGCGTTTGTTTATAATGTAAAAGCTTTTCAGAAAGAATATTAATTAAAGTATTACGTTATAGGGAGGCTGAATATAGAACCTTGTAGGACTCCCATTGTAAACACAGACCCAAAAACTATTTTACCATTACTTCGGATCTTTAAATACTGTATTGTTCAGTTTAAAATACAGAAGTGGAAGCGTTACTTACACAACGATCGCACTCAATGAACAGAATCACAAGCACTATTCTATTTTCATAGAATGCTAAAATAAATATTTTTAAATTAAACATTTATATATAGTAGTCATAGTAATATATATGACGGAGAAGGTAGGTTTTGTCTCGTTATCATCAGCCATATTTGAACTACTGTGGGCGTAGTGTGGGTATGTGTTGGTTATTGCGCAATAGAAAAACCGTTAGCAGTTCAAATTAGATTATAATTTCACGAACAATTTAATCTTTTAGTTTACACTTTGAATTTTAAAATGTCAACGGTCACTTTCACTTTTAGCGTTCTGATTTTGCGCATCAACCAACACGAATCCCACTTCTGATGACGGAGAAGGTATAGTGTGTCTCGTTATTATCAGCCATATTTAACTATTGTGGGCGTACAGTGGGTATGTGTTGGTTATTGCGCAATAGAAAAACCTTTAGCAGTTCAAATTAGATTATAATTTCACGAACAATTTAATCACACTCGCAAATTACACACTTTAGGTACACGACACAACCAGATACGCAGTAAAATATTTATGTACAGTAACAAAGTAATTGCGAACAAATCGTAGGATCGATTACTGTTCGTATAGTGACAGAGCCACCCAAATATAGCGTATTTAGAAGACAGGTATGTAATTCCAGTAACAAAGCTGAACTTTAGTAAACCGACAGTTTTGTCGAAGCTAGTGCTCTGTAAGGAGTCGAGTCCGAAGACCGACTTCCGGCACAAACGAGTATGCTCAGTTATAAAGGGTTTGTCCCCATCACGCACTTGCCCCTCAACAACTCTGTCCGATGACGCACGGAAGTACGTCCATGTGTTTACTTGAGTTGATACAAAACACTAAAATGCTAAATCTAATAAGTCTAACATTATAAGTAATCAAACAATACAAGAATAATTTTCGTAAATAAACAATGGTGATTCCACAAAGTAAATCATTCTAAAATCAAAGTAACATGTCATCAAATGTTTTGAACAAAACCATCGTTACAATTATCGAGATAAGTTGCCAAAATCAATTAGTGCGTACACCGAGTACTCAATCAATTATGTTCCAATTTATTAGACAGTAATTGATAGTAAAAACACTTAAATTAACAACTTCGCCAGTAAGCGTAGTGAGTGGACGTGCCTACTGATTTGTTTTAATAAATACTTGATACGATCGTTCAAGTTAGAACTTAATTACCATATAAAGACAGTTGATTTCTCAAAGTGCTCAAAACTGTACGCAATTAGCTAATCACCGACACATAAGTGCGAAAGAGTGCGGTGGTGTTACTATAAAGGTGCACGCAGTGCATAAGCGGAGCGATAAGCGGAGCTATTGTTTGTTGGCATTTCTTTTTTCAACATTGTTATTAACAACAACATGAAGCCTTTCCGCTCGCCTACAAAAAATCCTACTACGACGAAAACAACATTTTCGGGAGAATCCAGTACTTCTCAGCCTGATTTGTCAAAAATGAACGAGCTATACTCAGAAAATGTGTCTTACCGGAAGAGAAAATCGCCTGACAGCGACTTTGAAAATCAGTTCACTGAATTTAAAAACGAAATAATGAAAGAGATTGTTGGAATACTACAGGATTCTTGTACAAAGCAGAACCAAAATATAAAAACAATATGTGATAATATTTCTTCCATTAACGAAACATTGCAAGACATGAAGATTACAAACGAAGAGCTGATAGCAGAAAATAAAAGTCTTAAAGCGCAAATTAGTACATTAACAGACACCGTTAAAGAAAACGAAGAAAAAATTATATCCATCCAAACTGACGTCCAGCAGTTAAAATCTGTTTCGTCAGCACCAGCACATGCACAGGTAACACAAGAGATTATTTATGAAGATCTCTATGAGGAATTTCAAGACCGAGCTGAACGTAGTAAGAACATTATTATGGTAGGTGTTCCTGAGAGACATATAAATAACAGCGAAGAGAGACGTGAATCAGAAAGGAATGAAGCAGCAAAAATTATAAACACTATATACCCGGATTGTCCTGGAGCAGTAAAAGTGTTACGAGTTGGAAAATATGATGGCAAGAAAACACGACCACTTAAATTATCTTTTTCATCCCAGGAAATTGCGAAGACTATACTGCGAAATAAGGCTAACCTGAAAGTAGATGGTGTGCGAATTTACTCTGATCAGACTCCTCAACAGCAAAAGTTCATGAAAAACCTTAGAGAAGAATTACAACAGAGGAAAGATAACGGAGAGAAAGATTTAATAATAAAATTTTCAAAGGGAACACCAAAGATAGTTAAAGAACAGTCAAAAAACTGAGTGATTTAGGAAAACCTGTAACCAAGCGAAACTCAATTACATACGAACTAACAAATAACTATGCAAATATCACAACTAAAACTAAATCAATAAGCTTCCTTTACGCAAATGTTCGTAGTATTGTTGCTCCCGGCAAACTTGATGAAATACAGTGTATCATACAAACGTTCAAGTGCACTATACATGTAATATTACTGGTCGAAACCTGGATAAAGGATGAAGACGAAGCCTTGAGGCAAAAATTACCAGACTATACACACTATTATAACTATAGAACGTCTTCAAGGGGTGGTGGAGTGTCAATATATGTGCATAACAAACTAAAACATGAATTAATGGAAGAGCATTGCGAAGATAATAATCATTTTTTATGGATACACCTGGACAAACTTTCTTTAGATATTGGAGTGGTCTATAAACAGCCTGCAGCAAACGTACAAAAGTTTCTTGAAACATATACAAATCACTTAATCAAAAGGAAAAGAATTATCATTTTTGGAGATTTTAACTTGAATCTACTAAGTAAAGAAAAATCTATTAAAGAATATAAGACAGTGCTAAAAGAAAACGGGCTTAGAATACTAAACAAAATTGATAGAACATACAGCACCCGCATTACTAAAACTACGAAGACAATATTAGATCATGTATGTACAACTCTAAAAGATAACACTTTTCATATGGCTCTAGTGGAAAGCGCCATGTCAGATCACAAACAAATTTACTTCGAGGTAAACAGAATCACACCGGAAAGACCCAAAAAAGTAACATACGAAGCTATTAATTATGATAATTTATATAAAACTATAAAAGATCATACTTTTTCTGACATGCACAATGATTTCACAACGTTAGAAAAATACCTATTGGATGCTATTTCTAAAAATAAAACAAAAAAGACCAAAATACTAAACAGACCAAAACAAGAATGGATCAACAATCACCTTATAACATCCATAAACAAAAGAAATATTCTATGGCATAAATTGAAACATTCCTCACCTGAAGACAAAGAGGTAGAAGACGAGTTCTTACAGCAGAAGAATAATGTGTATAAGGAAATCCAATCAACAAAGAATCAATACTATCACAAAGCCTTCAAAGATTGTGAAAAAAATCCTTTTAAAATGTGGCAACTTATTAATAGTCTGGCTAGCAACAAAATAAAACATAACTCTACTCTTGTAAAATTAGAGACGCCAACAGGCCAAATTACTGACACAAAGGAAATCTGTGAGTGTTTTAACTTATTTTTCTCAAATATAGGTGCAGAGCTCGCTAGTAAAATTCCAAAATCGTATCATAATAATCAAGCTTTACAAATACCCGCTAGCATAATAGACAGTACGGCTAATCTAACACAATTTGAACCCGCAACTATTGCAGAGGTACTTAAAATAATTGAAAATTTAGATGCAAACACAAGCGCCGGTATCGATGGAATAAGTACAAAAATGATAAAATGTATTAAAGATCAAATAGTGGAAAACTTAACTCTTTGTATTAATAGGTGTCTAACAGAAGGAAATTTTCCAGAATGCCTGAAAGTTGCAAAAGTCAGCCCCATATATAAGTCAGGAAACAAATCAGATCCAGGTAATTACCGACCGATATCTGTATTACCAATATTATCAAAGGTGTTAGAAAAAATATTACACAACCGACTTAGTGCATTTCTTAAATCAAAAGAGTTCTTATACGAGAAACAATATGGGTTTCGGCCAAAGTCAAACACGGTTACAGCTGCAACCGATTTAGTGACAAAAATCAAATCCAATATTGATTGTAAGAAAATAACACTGGGAGTATTTGTAGATTTAAAAAAAGCTTTTGATACTGTTAGTCACGATATACTTTTGTTAAAACTAAATCATCTAGGTATCTCAGGATCTGCTTTTAAAATGTTTAAATCATATCTTAGTAACAGAAATCAAATTGTGAGAATCGGTGAAGTTCAAAGTGGACCTCGACAAATCACCTACGGAGTCCCCCAGGGCTCAATCCTCGGGCCATTATTATTTCTGATCTATATAAATAGTATCCATGAAATCGGTCTAAGGGGGGATATAGCACTGTACGCTGACGACACGAGTTTATTTTACTCAAGTACCTCAGTATGCTCAATCATAGAACAAGCTCAACATGATCTAAACCTCTTACATACTTGGCTTAAATCAAACTTACTGACAATAAATATATCTAAAACCAATTATATTATATTTGCAGCAAAAAACAAAAAAATTGGTCAGCACAGTAACTTACATATTGATGGTCAAACACTAAAGAGAGTTCATCAAGAGAAATATCTTGGTCTTATACTCGATGATCAATTAACGTGGAAACCACATATAGAGAGTGTCAAAAACAAGCTCACATCACTAACAGGTGCGCTCCGTGGTATAGTGCGTTGTCTTCCTGGACATGTGCGTTATACTATATATAACTCCATGGTTAAATCGCACTTGGACTACTTGATTGAGATCTGGGGAACTGCTGCCAAATCAAACCTAAAAATACTCCAAATTGCCCAAAATAGAATAATCAAAACACTATTCAGGTATAACTATTTAACTCCTACTGAAAAAGTCTACAAAGAAACACAACTTATGAATCTCCATCAAATATATAAAGTACAACACATGCATACTCGTAAGGAAAATTCTAACTAAAGATATACATTCTCAGATAATATTTACAAAAAGGGCACAAACTTATAAAATTTTAACAAGACAAGCTAATGATATCTGCTTAACCCAGCCTAGGACTAAATATGGAAAAAGGAATATTATGTATGAAGGGGCCAATTTCTATAACAAACTACCTAAAGACATAAAAGAAATCAAATCGTCATACATTTACAAGAAAACTTTAAAAAAATATATATTAAAAGATCTTTTCCTGCCTTTCGATTAATCAAAAATAAATAAACAATGATAGTCTGCATAAATATATAAAATCATTATGTACAAATATCAACCGAAAAATAAAAAACATAAAACAATTTAATAAATCGCTTATGTTCTGCACCGTGTCCTAGGCCTTAGTAAATACGCAACGACTGTTAAATTGGACCCTACCCTCATCGCTCAAAATCGTTTGTTTCTTGTGTGTTACCTACCCCTCTTCTGATTTATTTATTTTGTACTTATTATGCTAAAACGATGTATGTTGTGTCGGAGTTTTTATTGTAATGTTAGTTTTAAGATACATTTTTGTTTTTATCTACGCTTACTGGCAGATAACATTGTTCTAAACCTATTTATGTTTTCTCTATAAGTGAATTGTAATTCTTTTGAGAAAATAAATATCTTTAACCGTAAATTATTAATAAGAAAAACAAATCATAACAAATTATGTTGACTACCCACAATTGTAATAGTTTAGAACCAACTCCGACATATAATAACCCCTTTGAGTAAAACGCTTTTGTTTTACTGTATCTAAACATTCATAAGGCGATAATGAATTCACATTCTTAGTTTTGGGTACATACAAATAGCTATGTTGACAAATCCTTATTATGCTTGACAAAAGGCAGTGAGCAAACTGTGAACTCTTCTAATACTCTCTCTAAGTCCCAAAGCTACCCTGTTCTGTTTCAAATGTTTATGTAAACATAAATATATGTACTGTTATCAAAAGACTCGTCCTCCCCAAACAAGTTGTATTTAGGTTATATATTTTTGTCCTAAATAAATAACACTGATTTACATGTGGCTGTAATAGAGTGGGTTGCGAAATTGTACCAGATTTGAGCGGATTAATTCGCTTGTTCATATTTATGCCACGCGGCCGACGGGGACAATCTGTAAATGTGTAAAAATGAAAATTTATTGCTGGGAAAAATATCCGGTAGCCTGGTATGAAAAAATGAGCACTTTATAAAGTTTAAATATTGGTGAAATAAAAAAATGTTGTTTTTGTGGAAATAAAAGTATATTTGTATAATGATGTCGAGAACTCTTATTTACTATCTAAGCGTATTAAAGTGCATCACAAAGTTCGCATTAAAAGTAAAGAGGTTTTTGTTTATAGGCAATGGGTTTCAAAAATCCGTCTATCGACCGTGTTACAAATCTCGTGTCAGTCGTCGTCAATGACCGGATTATGAAGGGAGGAAAGAGGAAAATAAACAACACTCAACCCTACAGAACTAACGCTCTCAGAAATGACTTCAATTCTCCATCGAGTGGTTTTACCGATCGTATCAATGACAAACATAAACATTATTCATATCCATACTAACAATATTATACATTCGAAAGTAACTGTCAATCTTTTGCACGCGTAAACAACTGAACGAATTTCGATAAAATTTGGCAAGGAGAAAAATGGCATCCTGAGGAAGTACAGACGCCAGCACATCAAGCTACTACAATCTGTCAAATTTCTTTGATAGATTTTCAACTTTATCGCTATAGCATAAGGTTCCATGTTGATTGGGAAAATTTTACAGTTTCGGGTAGCTTGATGGGCTGGCGTCTAGCCTACTTTATGTCTCGGTAGCACGTTCCCGTGGAATAATTTCCGACATACACGCGGGCGTAGCCGCGGGCAGAAGCTAGTTTTTTTTATAATTGTATTTATTTTTCTTGACCTATATTATATTACAACAAAATAAAAAACAAAACTTACTACATTGTGTTAGTTTTCTAGAATAATCGATCACTATACCAAAACAAGCTCTTCAATACTATTCAACCCAAAATTCTCGACATTTAAAGAAAAAAAAACCTGCCAAAATTGCTCCTACCACAATTCTACGCAGTTTTAAGCCCGCGGTTTATCAACTAACCTTGAACCAGCGAACCACCGACCCACCGCCTGAGCATAAACTATTGGATCCATAATTCATGGGACAAAGGGGAGCGCCCAAATAAAAGGTATAATTTTTACGTAGTTGTGATTATGCGTACCTAAATCGTTCAAGTTACGTGTAGTTTGGTACTTACCTACTAATCTCTTTACGATTGGATTGAGAGAATAATGACTTTGAGATCCGTAGTAACCTTATTTGCAAATGTGTTTTTTCTGATATCCGTGACAACGCGAGCAATCGTCTTTCTCATTATTGGAAGTTTCTTGCTTATAAGGCTTTGGTACGGTCAGCATCAAAAGTCGATTAACACTTCAGTTTTTTTAATCTCAGTTATTGAGCAAAATATTTATTAAAAATTGCAGCAGAAGTACGATGCAATTTTCAACAAATATTTTGCTCAATAACTGAGATTAAAAAAACTGAAGTGTTAATCAACTTTTGAGGCTGACCGTACGTCATCGAATGGCAGTAGATATCTAAAGCTTGCGATTGGGAGTTATAACGGTTAGACTAAACGCGTAAATGATGTGGTGCATGGTACCGAGTCGATCAAATCAGCCTATTACAGTCCACTGCTGGACATAGGCTTCTCCTAGGCTGCGCCAAATCGCCCAGAGGATACGGTGTAGCATACAGTGGAGGTCTGCCCCGCTTGGGTGGAGTACCGCCGTGTCCTCGTAGAGGCGATCGGCAGCGGCGGCGACCTCTCGCGTCTGGCCCTGGTACAAGCCATGGTCCGGGGCGAGAGGGAGTGGGAGGCTGTCACCTCCTTCTGCGAAGCAGTCATGCTAGCGAAGGAGGTGGCGGGATGGCTCAGGGAGAGAGCCTCCTGTCCCAGCCACCGCGGGAGACGCTCCGGGCGTCGGGAGCCGCGCGACGACTCCCGGCCACCGTAGGCGCGGGCCTGCGGGCGGAGAGTAATGGGTAGCTCACCGTCCGATCAGGACCAGGCCCGTGTCGGACAGCGCGTACGTATTCCACGCGCGCCTCAAAGAGATGTCAGCATCAAATTGAAGGGGCCCGTTAGGGCAGAAGCCTGCCGGGTCAGCGAGACTGTCCGAAAGAGTTACCGCTGGCCCGGAACATAAAGGGCTAAGGACGGAACATGGATGGGTTTTAGTCAGTAAGAGTTTGTCACTCCCTTCCGCTCCACCCAGAGTGGGAGGGGGGGTCATTTGATGATTTCCCATCCTGAAAATAAAAAAGGCTACGCCACAACACCCTCTCGTCCGCCTTCCGCATTCAGCCTGTCCCAGCAACCATTTTTAGGTCGTCCGTCCATCTAGCTGGGGGCGTCCCACACTACGCTTGCCGATACGCGGTCTCCACTCCGGGACTCGTCTGTTGTCCGTCCTTTTGAGACAAAAAGATGTGGAGAGTTAGTATAGCAAAGTAAGTCAGCGCTGTTTATTTTCACAACACAAAGGCAACATATTTAAACGTTACTTAGCACGTACGGTGGCTATGCGTTATCCTTGTCACTGTCACACAATTGTCAAACTACAAGTGCAAGAGAGAGACGGGACCGGCACGTGTCTGATTCAAAGCACGTGCTAAGTAACTTTTGTAGATCTTTTTATTCTAAGTCACTATGAATGACGTTCGTTATTCCTATCCAGCATGTCGATTCTGTAAAAATCTCACCGTGAATACTTGCGTGGAGTGAGCTGTCAGTGTCATCCCACTGATGCTAGGGATTGACCATGCAAACATTTACAATCATAAAAGAGATTTTAATAATATTTTTTAATGCTAATCCTATTGATATTTTTATATAATTCAAAGCTAGTATTTTAGTGGTCAAAACATTCGCCAGCGCCTAACGCGCTTGCGCGGCGTGAAATATGGCTCATTCCGAATTAAGTCATCATCGCTCACATGAATAATTTGCTTTCCGATTTAGATAAATGACCACTATGGCAGCTGAGAGTCAGTAATATACCTATTCACTTGAATAATTACTCATGGTTGGATTATAGTATTTATTTGTGTATACACCACGAATTTCCTCTTCTTTGGTAAGGTGGCGACTGTAGCCAGAAGCACAATTTCGAAAATGCCACGTTAGTTTAAAGATCGGTGATAATTATTAATTTAGGGCATGGTCGGTAGTCGGCGTTATCGCAAGATGGCACATGCCATGACTTCATATATGTCGATTCACGGGACATCGTTATCGCGTTCACGTTAATTCAGAAAAGGGCACTAATTGACTATGACCACTTAATGATTCATTACTTCGAAACCACGTCAATTCCTTAATAACCTAATCACTACATCTGCTATTAACGTATTCTCTATGACACAATGACCGAAACCGGTTTGAACTGTCAAAATACCACGCTTGACAACCGTACGGCGTGGTAAGATTATGCGGGGAATAATAGATAAATACCATACAGCAGAATTGGGGTCAAGGTGTAAGCACGCTGTAGTCGATTACAATGCAATTCGGAATGTACCATATATCACTCCACTCGAATCTCGTAACCATGGCAACACCACCTCGGCGTCAACACCTCCACCAGCCGCGTTTTGATTGGCGAATACCTCGTCTTTTTCTACTTTAGAGTTACACATTTTGAAAATCGCTGCCCCTTGGCAGACTCTAAGGCAGGGTCGCCATGAAATGTTGGGGGTTCAAGGGTCGTTAGAATTAGACAACCAGCTTGATAGAATGTACTTTAATGAATATCTAGTGAATTTATGTTACAATGCGCATTGATGTAAACTGCTTACTTATATTCTAAAGGAGTGTACTTACTACGTTATCCACTATTAGGGACCATACATACACTTCAGGGTTGACACCAACCACTTCTTCATTTAAGGGTTACTAGAGGTGCAGTGCAAACACGGGCGCGCGATGAGCGATAAAATATTTGCACTTATTTGACGTTGGTATTGCATTTTCCTAATGTTCTTATACATGACGCCTTACAAGTTAAATATGTAAAAACAAATCTCTAATGTGATAATGAGTGACTAACGCGCAAGCGCGGCGTGATCTTATCACTTCACCTTCACTCCACCCGATTCACGACATTAAATGTCGTGAATCGGGTGAAGTGAAGGTGAAGTGATCACGCAATCTGCAATGTGATAATGACAGTGATTAACGCGCAAGCGCGGCGTGATCTTATCACTTCACCTTCACTTCACCCGATTTACGAAATTTAGTGTCGTGAATCGGGTGAAGTGATCACGCCACACAAACTACGTGGGATTACATTCTATGGTCCGTCAGCTAGGCATCCGTTAGCACTCGATGACTTGACACACTCGATTATCTCTTCTAATTCAATAGATTTGGGTTAATAACAACGCTGAACATCGTCGCAGTCTTTACTAGACTCGATCTACAATTGCTCATAATAACCAAACAATGTCGATGCGTATTTTCATCAGTCTAGCTGTCATAAACGTGAATGTTTTAATTTTATTTACTGTTCGTGCGTGACGCGCTCGCGCCTCAGTCTATATAAGGACTTACTAGACTAGGGAAAAAATAAAAAAAACAGGATTGAGATTCTGACTGCGCTTCTGTTTTGCTATTTTATTGTAAGTAAAACCCCACAAAATATTAATGTTTTGACCACTAAAATACTAGCTTAGAATTATATAAAAATATCAATAGGATTAGGCTGAAAAAATATTATTAAAATCTCGATTATGTTTGTAAATGTATGCTTGGTCAATCCCTAGTATCTGGTAAGATGACACTGACAGTTCACTCCACGCTCACTTCACCTAAGTTTTCACGGTGAGATGGTTACAGAATCGCACTGCTTATACAATATTAATTAAAACAATGTTTTATTCTCAACATTTGCATCATGTAACTCACTTTCACGGACCTCCATGAAATCCGGAAAGTGTCAAGCTAGTTTATATATTATTTAATCCAGTACTCTTTTCCATTAGCCATGACGTCACAAAGGCAAGCTTTTAGTTCAACGTGTAAGTTCAAAAAAAAATCGTAAGTTTAAAAAAAATCAACAAAATATCGTAACTTTGCTCTGTGAGAACCCGTGATAATTTTTCACCGCCATACTTTTCGAGATAAACCTTTTTGCTTTTTTTTTTAAATAACAGCGATTGTTCTTGCGTTAAGCGTCTTCCTCTTCAAGGTGTGGTTGTGGTTGAAAGTAAATGATAACTTCTTGGTGAAAATATTAGAAATTTAGTTTATTTCCAATTTCGGTTAGTGTTCGGTACAGCACTTAAAGTTTGAAAAAAATGAAGCTATACAGATATGAGATTCAAATGTGTTAGTTTGAAGAAGAAAACGAGCGGTTTTAAACTTCAGTGAAGGAGTACTCGGAAGTCTTCGTAAACTGCTCCTATTGGTGCTTCTTTGACGACTTCTTTGAGGACCTCTCATTGGCCGTCCGAAGATGACGTGCTGATTTTGGTTTTCGGTGCGTAAGTAGGTACCCTAAAGAAAAGAGTGCCTAAAGCTTGTGTGATAGCAACACGCAGTTTGACAACAACATGCGTAAACAGCGATTTATGTGTGTTTTAAATCGTTTAATGTTAGTGGAGTTGCAACAGTGAGAGGTGTGACAAATAACAGGCTTTTGGTGGTGAAAGCTCATGAGGACATCTTTTCACTCCTGCAGTAAAAGTTGCAAAAACGGTTATTATGGAATTCGTTGAATTCACTGAAAAAGGAGGTAAGTATATGGGTGTGGGTGTGTCCGCGCCGAAATATCCATGGAAAGGTAAATAATAACACTTGAATTTTGAGTTTTGCCAAAATCAAAGAAAGGAAGAAAAAGTATCTATTCGACTCGCACAGGAAGATAATTACAATTAAGACAAAAAGAAAATTCAAAATAAAAACATGAGTATGAAAAAAATTATCAACCTTTGAAATATTCCTTATTTATCCGTTTTTATTTTCTTTATTTACTGAAGATTCTATCCTCATGTAGCTCCTGGCATAAGCTTATCTTTAATTAATGTGTAATTCCAATATACCTTTAGGTGACTTATAAGCACAACAGTATAAATAAATACAAAATACGTGACACAAAATGGCTGAAACTATATTTACTTTACGTAGAATATGTATCAAATTTATAAATTCTCGCAAACATTATTCCCTAAGCCATTTAAATGAGAGTTCAGTTTTATTTTATTAGACCAGAATTTATAATACAAAATAATTATTTTACGTAGTAGGGTTTCAGTGTATTGGCTAAACGTGTAACATAACAGGGGTCCCTCGTGAGCTTAGGACGTCCTCGCTCGTAACTATAGCAAACATCATAAGATGCTGCGTCAAAATTCATCACACTATATCTAGGAGCTAACTTTAAAATTATAAAGATAAAGATAAGATAAAGATTTATTTATTTGCAAAAACATGTGTAGATAATATACATGGTATAATGTTTATTAAAGGTGTTATATGATATTCTTTGGCACAACATGTTTGACCATGGCTGGTGTACAAAGTAGGTCGGAAGACCAAGATTTCATAAAAAAAAAATACAAAGTTAAATAATCTAAAAAAAAAAATAAAACAGCAACAATTAACATCAATTATATTAAATCATAAATAAAAAACAATTGGTAAATATTCATGCGGTTCAAAATAAATATAATGGATTCACTCAGTAATATCAGAGCGATTTGTCATTTAAAAATTCATTAATATTATAATAGGCTTTTTCTGTCAGTATTTTTTTTGAATGTTTTCTTAAATTGGTCTGTATTTAGTTTTTTTTACACAGATAGGGATATTGTTATAAATTATCGGTGCTCTGCATACCACGCTTTTATACAGTAGTGCTGTCTTAGCTGGCTGAACACGAAGTTTACTGTTATCCCGGCGATTTCGTATTACAAGGTCCGATATTCGAGGAAACAAATGGGGGTTATTTTTTACAAATAAGGCGATTTCTAAAATATAAAGTGACGGCAGTGTGAGAATTTTATGCTTTGTAAAAAGTGGCTTACAGCTCACAGTACTTTGGATACCGAACATAGCACGTATGCATCGCTTTTGCATTTTAAACGCCATATCTTTATTTGATGAGTTGCCCCAGAAGATAATGCCATATCTTAGGACAGATTCAACAAGTCCATAATAAGCCGATAGTAACACATTAGTGTTGATAGATGGAGCAAGTGCTTGACTACTGATTTTTTTGCATAGTGTGTCAATGTGTTCTTTCCAGTTTAGTTTGCTGTCTATTATTAAGCCGAGAAAAAAGATTTCTTTTCAAAATTCAACACCTATGTCAATGAAATCAAATGCTCCAAATAACTTTTCTTCCCATTTCGAATATTAACTTTTTGTATGCTCAGCCCAACTTCGGACTTGCGCCGTCGTAGCACCGCGTAGCCGTCGCTTCAGTCTAGCTACGCCGGGCGCCCCGATCGCTACACCATAGCGGGCCATGCCGCACGCTACGATCTAATCACAAAGTGGTCAAACTTTTCCTAGAGTAAATTAAACTAGTTAAGTGAACACTGTGTACGTTATAGGAATATGTAAGGTGTATTTTAGTGTTAAAGTGTGTATTACAAGTGCGAGTGTACCCTTGAGTATAATTATTATGATCGTTGGCCGCCGCTGTCCAATTTGCAGAAAAAACAAACGATGACCTTTTCATTTTACAGGTTAGTTGTGTTTTTAATAATTAATGAGATGAGAGGGCATTTTCTATACCCAGTTTTGATTTTTTTTTCGGTAAATTAAAACTTATTACTTTGCGTTATTACGGTTATATCGTGAAGTTTTATAGGTCTATAAAAAAATTCGGAATTCATTAACCGGAATTGGTCGACTGTTATATGCCTAATAAAGTTGATTTTTTATATTTTTATGTGTTATAAATCTAACGAGGTTGGCACAAAGAGGTTGAATATGCTAGAAGCTGAAATTAGAACAAATATTTGAGGTATTTTATTTATTTTTGTTGTCGAATAAAATTCTGAAATTTTGCGACTAAAATGAGAATTAGTTTTACATCTCGCAGCTTTACTTTATGTGAAATGTTTTAATTTAATTTAGTACCTACTCTAACTTAAAGGTTTGCGTCCATATTTTTTCATTAAAAATCTCTAGGCGACCGCCTAGCCCTAATAGGGATTACTGAAAATTATATAAATTTTAATATTCTAAAGTAGATATTAATGTAACTCTGAGTTTAATTAAAATGAAACTTAGATTTTTCTGTGCAGACATTTAGTATCTTTATCATGCTTAAAATAATATTTTTGATCAAATAATTACTAACTGCGTTTTAACATTTTAATTAATAACTATTAACAACTTATTTTCTTAGTAATATGCGGAAAAATACCAAATTAATATTAATGAATCCGAAATAGACAAGGAAATTTTCTAACGAAAATCGGAACAGATTTTAACGGTAAAATGTCATGAAAAATCTTAAATGCTCAAATGAGATTTATGCTCATGCCTCATGAATATAAGGCAATCTTTATGAGAAACAAAAAGGTTTGCGTAATTTTTAAGGGTGGCCTGATTTTTTTTATTTCGTAAGGATGGTAGAAAAATTACTGAAGCGTAATGTTCAGGTTAAATGTAGAAATATAGAAAGTGGGTAGTAGAGAAAAGGTGGATTGAGAAGGTATGGTTGTGTATAAATTAATAATGTGCATCACTGGTGATGCTATAACTTCTTTGAAATATTTTACAACACGTCATGACGGCTGTAGGCTGATGATCATGATGTAGAATTATGTCATATTCCAATAGCACTCATAGCTTTTTATTTTTTATTTATTTGAAATGAGTTTGCTCTTGACTCTAGTCTAGGTCAGAGATGACAGAGACAAAGTCTACGATGGAGTGAGCTCACCCAGAAGAAGCCTGTTCACTCTTACTTTGAAGAGATTCGGGTTGTATGCACTCGGAAACACAAATGCAGGTAGAGAGTTCCACTCTTTTGCTGTGCGCATTATAAAGGACATTTGAAAACGCTTAGTGCGAATTGGTGGAATAGCAACTAGGTAGGGATGGTAACTTGCAGTGCGTCTGGATGTCCGAAGGTAGAAGGGGGCCGGTGGAATGAGGTCGTGGAGTTCTTGGGCACACTCACCGAAGTACAATCTGTAGAAGAACGACAAGCAGGCAACCTTGCGGCGATGAGCCAAGCTGTGAAGCTTGGCATCCACCAGTTTTACGTCGCCAATGAGCCTTTTAGCTCTGCGTTCCACCGAGTCAAGCGCGGCAAGTTTGTATTTCGCTGAGCCATCCCAAAGGTGGCTGCAATACTCCATGCAGGATCGGACTTGTGCTTTATAAAGGGTTAAAAGCTGTCCGGGCGTAAAGTATCGCTTCACCCTATTAAGGATGCCCAGCTTTTTGACCGCAGTTTGGTTCAAAAGAGATTGTTTCTATTGTTATTGACATTATTAGACCTGGTTTCATCAAATCATTGACCAGTAAACAAACAAATTATACATAAATAATAAAAAAAATATATAATTATGTATATTTTTATTATAAATTCGAAAGTAACTCTGCCTGATTGTTACCTTTTCACGCCTAAACCACTGAACGGATTTCGATAAAATTTGGCAAGGAGATAGATAGCATCTTAGGGATAGGCTACTTTTTGTCCCAGTAGTAGTATTTTCCATTGTGATTTGCTTGATCAATATAACAACAGCAAGACCAAACACTTGAGAACAGCCTAAATTGAATCAAAATTCCGAAACCATCGATCACTCAAATACCTAACCTATCAGCATAATGAAAAAAAGATGATTTTGGATGTGTGTGACAGGAATTCTGATCCAGTCATTATTAGTGGCAACATTCTATGAAAAAAATAAACCTAAAAAAATAAATTTATGTGAAACATTTTCCATGGTAAACGACGACATGTCTTCTCCCTCGACGCCATCACTTGTCCCGGATTTAAAACATTGCCGTATCAAGCAAATTACTGCGACCGCGAAACACTGATGACATTCAATCCATCTCCTCTTTCTCATCCCTAAGGAGTTATCGTGTTAACAACCTGAGGGTCGTTCCGTAGGATGATAGGATACTCTTAGCATATTAGAATGAGGGGTACGTAAAATGGTGGATGGGAAAGGGTGGATGCGGAAGGTTCGAAGGGCTGGGTTTTCTGTCTATCAGTGCACTGTGTTAGGCTTGGTTCATTGATTAGGTTCTCCAGAGAGGCCGGTGCTAGAGAGGTCGATTGAAGGTTAAGCTACGTTGGCCGCGGCCAGTGCGTGGATGACCATCAATTATATGTGGAGACCCCCCGTGCCTCGGAAAAAACGTTAAGCCGTTAGTTCTTGTAATTCTAAGATCTTTGAAAGTAAGAAAAAGTATTTATTGTGACTCGTACAGAAAGATCACAAACTAAACTAAACACAGTTAAAATAAAAAAGTAACAAAAAGAAAAATGAAACAGAAAGTCTTAAGGCTCCTACAAACAGGCGCGACACGCGATATAATTGCGCGCGACACAAAGGCACCGCTCGTTACGCGACTTACGGTGCCTTTGTGTCGCGTGTCGTGTCACGCCTGTTTGAAGGAGCCTTTAAACGAGGCCAAAAGGCTACAGACAGCCGACAGACAGTCGTAACGGGTAGTCAGAAGTCCAAAAGGCTGACAACAAGTCTTACCAAAGCGTATCGTGTTACCCAGTAACTGGGTTGTGGAGGTCAGATAGGCAGTTGCTCCATGTAATATAAGTATGGGTATTCAGCTGCATCCGGTTAGACTGGAAGCCGACTTCCAACTAATCCAACAAACGATCTGTTTGCGGACCAATGGACGAAGATTTTCTCGGCATGTCAGAAGTACTGTGAGAGGGATGTATGAAAGTGTTGTTAACTTTTTACTTGATTTTATATTTAATGTTTTATGTGTAAACTGTCTTTAACTTCTGTATTTGGTTGTAAACCGTTTTAGTTAAAGAATAAATAAATAAATATATAGTTGGGAAAAGGCTATAAAAATATTTATTTGACACTAAGAAATACATGTTATAAAGCAGTCATCGTAAAATAAACTCGAATGTATTGCCACAAAACTGATCCTAACACCCAAAATTGCAAAATTGTGTACAACAGGTTAGCGATTGTGCCTTCTTTTTTTCATTTGAAATGGGTTTGGTCTTGACTCTAGTCTAGGTCAGAGATGATAGTTAGATGATGATGATGGTGATGATGGTTAGTGATGGTCCTTCGTTTACAAAGGACCCCTTTATTAGCTACGCTCAAGCCCGAAGACTAAATGCCGCTGAACATTATCGGCATTAGTTCCATTGTAATAATAAGTAGCGAAAAAACTGCTATCCGTCCATAAAATAAAGAAAGACAATACGATTATTTGTGGTAAACATGACGCAAAGTAAAAACACAAACACGAAAGAGAACAAGTTGGGAGAATATATGCGTCACATCCATGCAAAACAGTCATCGCTCAGCATAATGCTGCGACCTTATGCGAGATGGAGTTAGAGCCACACTGCTGATTTTCAGCGACAGCTGACGTTGACGTGATGACGTCGATCGGTGTAGCATAACAATCCTACTTAATATTAAGTTTGTATGTTTGGATGGTCGTTACCCAATCACGCAAAAACGTCTAAACGAAATCGGATGGCACACAGATCGTACATAACCTGGATTAACGGAAAGGATACTTTTCATCCCGGTAGTACGTTTCTGTGGGATAATTTCCGACCTCCACGTGGGCATAGCCGCGGGCAAAGGCTGGTGAGATAAAAATAAGAAGTAAAAATAAAATATATACACAATACTATCCTACATCACGACCTTTTCAGTAGTTTATGCATATCTAATCAATGTTTTCAGTTGAAAGGAGAGAAAAAAAAGAGTCTCTGTCCCTTAGGACTTGTATTGGAGACAATCCTTTACATAAAACATTTTATAAAAGGATATCTATCTGTTTTCTCAGCAATATTTGTACAGTCGACAAAGAAATTGGGAAGCAGATGAAAGAAAGAAGAAAATATATTTTATTTGGGACACGCACAGGATATACAAACAATATAAAGAACATTTAAATCTAACAGAATCATGAAAACAATAAAAAAAATACTTACTAGGTAGGTATGATGGCGTTATATCTTTTTGGGCCTTAGAAACACATAGAAGATTCATGTGAAAGTTTTGAATCGGCACACCCCCAACATTGTTTAAAATTAAACTTTGCAAGTTATCTGTAAACAGTTAATTAAATGAAGATGTCTTCCTTGTAATTTGTACGCTTCATGTCTTAATTAGTAAAATTTTGATATAAGTCGTGTCAAAGTTCATGTAGGTAGCTTTTGAAAATGGTTGATAAACTTCTTCTATTATCTTTAAAATGTTGATGTTTTAGAAAATTTTGTTACATCGAAAGGTTTGTTAAAGTATTAAGAGAAAAGTGATATTTAGTGACGAATTCCGGGAAATTTTCAAAATACATGAAAATTGAAGTTTCTCGAATCATATTAATTTATTAATTGTTGCAAATGGGTCACACTTTCATGTTCTAGAAGGAATACGTTAAATGACAAGCCACCCTGTATATGTATCTCGTTGTTTGATTATACGATAAAACACGCTCGCGTTATGAAATTTTCTGTAGATATTAGTATTCTTTTGCCGTGCTATCAAGGACAAGAATGTAATAGTGTGACACATTTAGTGTTGCTTATAAAAGGCTTATGTTTTTGTCTCAATTTGTCGTCGTGTGAGAAGTGACAGATATACTGGTATAAAAGTGTATTTTTGACAGCGGGTATCTTGAAACTTGACGCTTTCATTTGTTTCGTATGTACCTAGTTATAGCGCTACAAGGTTGTTTTGGCGTGTGGTCAAAATCTGAACGAATGCCGCCATCTTGTTTTTTTTTGCACCCGTTTCAAATGACATTTTACAAAACTATTGCATATTAATGTTTACTATATCTGTCAATGTCATTCAAGCACCAAAAGATCGACTTACAGGATACGTATTTAGGTAGACTAGTGTGGAATAAACATTTACAATAGGAAATAGGTACCACCGTTTTCTTGCGACTTAGATTACTGCAAAAAAGAAATCATTATTTTTATCAGTATTTTGATATTTTCTACTTAAGAAGTAAATAAGAAGATAATAATTATTATACAATTCTAAAAACCCTATAATTTGCTTTCCAAGGTCGTAATTACGGTTTTATTTTTCAGTTTCAAAAGATGTGATTAAAAGTTTTTTTACCTTTCACGAATCTGAATATTTTAATAGACTCACCACCTACATAATTATGACTTAGGAGAAAGAAAAAAAAAACAGTGGCACTCCGGGAGCGCCGACAGAAGTGAAATCAAAACACAAACAGAATACTTTGCCATCACTCACTGACATATCGGATTTAAAACCGAGTACATCCCGAGGACAGCCGAACACATCCAAAGTAGCGCGGTGTCGGTAACAGTGTCGTGAGTTCAATGGTTTTTTCCCATCTCAAAAAATGCCCAACCCGCTTAAAGAAGTTTTCACTTCAAAAATGCATACATTGTATAGTTTTACACTCATATTACTGACACTCAATTTGCCTAGCCTTTTCCCAACCATGTTAGAGTCGACTTCCAGTCTAACTGGATGCACCCCAGTACCCGGCGATAAATATTGCACATCGACCTTTGCAAAGAGACAATCGGCTAATTTCGACTTCGTAGAGCGTTATCTCTGTCGCACGAAATACAAACAGTCCGGTATCTATTAGGAGCTGTCAAAACAATTATGATTTGCTTCTTTTGATAATTATTGTTATTCTTTGTATAAAATACACCAATCAAAAAAGGTCGATGTGCAATATTTATCGCCGGCTACTGTACTTAGATATGCAGCGACTGCTTATTTGACCTCCACCACCCAGTTACTGGGTAACACGATGCCCAGACTTCTATGCTTCTGACTACCCGTAATGAATATCAAAGATCTATGAATGACAGCCGGGACCAACGGATTGACGTACATTCCTAGGCGTGGAAGGGCCTCGATATGTAATGGTCACCCATCCACAAACAGACCGCGGCAAACCTAGCTTAACCTATGATCGACCCGTGCGAGTGTTAGCCACGAGACCTTTACATATTTTATTACTAGCAGCGACCCGCATTTTCACCCGCGTATGTTTTTATCCCGTGAGTACCTATATCGGGATAAAAAGTATCATATTTGTTAATCCAAGAAATGGTCTATGTGCCAATTTTCATCCAAATCTGTTCAACGGTTTACGCGTGATTGAGTAACAAACATCCGAATATCTTTCACAAACTTTCACTTCCTAACTAATATTATAAATGCGAAAGTAAGTTTGCTTGTTTGTTTGTTTCACGCCTATACCACTGAACCGAACATCCTGAAATTTTGCATATACGTTGTCAGGTGTACAGAAACGGACATAACCCTATGTCCGTTTCTGTATACTTGACAACAAATAAAACAAGTGCTGTACCCGAGGTGAACAACAATAACGTTATTATGATTATAGATGGCGCTACATGTCTTTCGAATCATGATTTAATTTGAATGTGAGCGAAGGCGCGGGCAAAAGCTAGTTATACTTATATTATAAAGGTGAAGGTAGTTATACTTATATTATAAAGGCGAATAGGGTACCTTCCATCCCAAAAAAAGTGCTGTTCCAGAGGAAAACAACAATAACCTTATTATGATAATAGATGGCGCCACGTGTCTTTCGAACGGGATCGACACATATGCGGGTAAACCGCGGAGCGCTGCTACTTTATAATAATAGTAGGATTGCCAACGGATACTAAACTCTTTGTTTGTAATCTTTAGGGTTTCTTATAACTTAGTTTAAAGTTAAACACTATTCCCTAGCTCTCGCAAAACATAGGAATCGGCTATTGAATTACCCAAGGACGGAACAAATTCCGTGTCCCAATTTCAGCTCTCACATTTCTCCAATTCCTAGAACACTAAAATGCTCCACCATTGCCATCCATCACTTAGAACCAGGCTGATTTGAATTGCGAATGCCGATATAATCTTTTATTGGATCCCCAGACGCAAGCGTGGAATCCAGCAATCGTGTAATTGGTGGAATCCCATTGTATGTACGATCTTTATTTGGTATTTTTTACATTAATTCACCAATCAGTAAACTCGTTGCGGTGCGGTTTAATATTTTAAGCGTTTCACACTAATATGAGGCCGCAACTTTTATTGTATAACTGTTCAGATTTTTAAATGGAATTTCTATTTTTTAAAGCTTTGTATCGGGTAGTTTGAGCCTGGATTTACTGAATCCGACTCAATAAATACAATCAAATTATAGTTTGCTTGATATTATTCATGTTAGTCCTTATGACATCCAGATCTGTTTTTGCCTACATTCTAGTTTGTCATAATAATTATGTCTGGCCTGATTTTTATCCGACTGGCCCAGGAGAGTAATATTTTTGTTGAAAGGCATCGGCGCGAATTGAATTTGAACGCGAATGCGTGATCATCGTAGGTTCGCGGGAATTTTACTTCGTACGAACGCACGATCAAACAAATTGAATTCGAATAGGTCCTAATTTTTGTACCGACCATGCCAGTGCCAAACTAGGTAGGTACTCCAAGGTCGCTCGCGTCGCAAATTCGCGCGATGATCACGTATTCGCGTTCTATTAGGACACGCAGTTTTTGCTATACTTAGCGCGAACACGCGATGGTCGCGTCGCTTACTCGCGCGATGATCGCGCATTCGCGTTCTATTAGGATGTTGCCTCACAGTTTGTGCTTGATATTTAAACGGCGTTGTAATAGTATAAGAAAAAATTGATTTTGAATCTTTATACTTAATCTATACTAATATTATAAAGCTGAAGAGTTTGTTTGTTTGTTTGGTTGAACGCGCTAATCTCTGGAACTACCAGTCGGATTTGAAAAATTCTTTTTGCATTTGATAGCCCAATTCTTGAGGAAGGCTATAGGCTTAACATCACGCTATGACCTTTAGGAGCCGAGCAAAAAGAAAAAAAGTCAGAAAGAACGCTAAGCAAAAACGAAGTAATAGCGCGGGCAGGCGATGCGATGCGACGGGGTGGGTCGGAGTAACAAGAAATTTCACGCGGACGAAGTTGCGGGCAGAAGCTAGTACTCAATATTTTAATTGCATTCCACAGTGTGTACTTAAAATGATATGTGATCATTATGGATCCTGTTGGGCACAGCAAAATTGGAGAAGAGAGGGAGCTTTGAAAAGCTTAGTTTATCTTATCAGCCTTTTAAAATCTAATATTATTATAAATTATGTTTTTGTTTCTATACAAGCATTATTTTACGTATATTTACCGAAAACTTACTTTGCAAAAAAATATTCTGAATGAAAGAAATAGCGCGTATGCAAAGTGAAACTTGTCACCCGAAAAGGTCAAAGATAATAAGTGAAGTAAAATAGATTTCGGGAATCTCGAACACAATAGGATCTGCAGTTACTGTTCCTTTGTCGCCATCTACGACCCCCGGGGTAGCAATCCGGTGATCCCATTCGTAACACGGAACCTAACTGCTCGTGATTGAGATTCCGAAGTCCAAAAAACGTAGGTAAGCTATCTTTGTCTATGCTAGCAGGGAAGAAATACGGAAAAATAACTTGGAAAGGAAAATCTGGAAATTCTAGGCTGTTCTGAATCCTTTCTAACATTTTTTTTTGAGGGACTGAGGGTT
Source organism: Luperina nickerlii (assembly GCA_963855955.1). Lineage (NCBI taxonomy): Eukaryota > Metazoa > Arthropoda > Insecta > Lepidoptera > Noctuidae > Luperina > Luperina nickerlii. The sequence goes on along the minus strand of OY979677.1, from coordinate 19,186,225 downwards.
GCTTCAAACTATTATGAAATTAGTTTACATTTTGAAAGATAAGATTAGTGAATCGATTGAATGTCATGTAACTATCCATAATCCTAGATGGACTCACATAACACAAAATATTTCAATACAACATTAAAAAAATCAAGTTCAGAATATTTTCTTTTAGATTAACCTACATGCGTATAGTTTCAATTGGTTGTTTCCTATGGAGAAGAGCCGGTAAGAAAATCCACGGCTTCTTTTTAAAAAGAAAAGCCTTTTCCAATGTTTTCAAATTACAGTACAAATAGGTATGAGAGGGCAGTGTGGGACGATCAACAAGTACCAGGTACAGACAGCGTCAGTATGTGCTAACCCCTCAAGTTTTAAAATGTTACACATTAAATTCCTTACAAATAATCTAAAGAATACTTCAAAAAGAACCCATTGTTTCGACTCAGATTCGAACCATCGCATCACCGAACGTCGTCATACTCATACCGGCAGTTTGACGAACTAGCCAGCGAGCCCATATGAATTGCGTTGAAATTGTTATCTACTATGGTCTGAGTCATTTTATCTTTAGGTGGGATGTCTAATCGATAGATGTTATAATTTGAGGGTATCCACTAATTATTTTACTTACATACGTTGTCTTTATAAAATTAATCCATACCCTCAAGTTATAACTATAACGTTTGATGTATACGTTCACTTAAAACGGCGAAGAGTAAACGACTACGATTTATTCATTAATTTTTAAAATGATTTATGATTTTATGAGAACTAAAATAGTTGTTCTGTGTGAACAAAATGTGAGCATAAAAGGATTTGCGAGACAGCTTGGCATAGCAGTAAGTTCATTATAATATTAATTGTGTTCTCCGATTTTTTTCTTGTTGAGCTATTTGCGGTATCTTGTGTGTGGTATTTAATAACTTATTTAAAACCATTTTTTTCTATACAGAGACAAACGGTGCGCTTATGGGTGCGCAGATTTCAAGAAACCGGCGATGCTAAGACAATGACCATGGGTCGGAGAACTACTGGGATCTATACGGACCAATCTGAACATCATCTGGATATTGTTAAGGTTCACACTACACCGCCGTTTACATCCACTCGTTACAGTTCGCAACGGCATGGAATATCTCTCTGTCCACGGTTCGAAGACATTTACACGCAGCGAACATTCACAGTTATCGACCTGCAAAATATGTCTAACAGAAGAACATCGAAGAGAACGATTGCGATTTGCCCAGAAATAGCAGTTATATTAATTAAGTATGACAACAAAATAAACAACGAAGACATTTAACTCATTTGATTCCACTATTTTACTTTGTATAGCAAAATATTCTAAGTAGATATCATGAGCTAATAAGAGATGTTAATTGATTATCTATTGATAACATGTTTATTCACTTATTATGCTCATGATTGTAATCCTGCCAAACTAACTTCTAGTTCCTAGACAAGTTGCAAACGCTTCAAAACTTGTCTCTTTCGATGTCACTTGTCAGACTGTCAAATGTCAAATTTGTATGCTGAGACGACATGACAGGTCACGTGACATTTCGTTAGGTTATGTCAATCTAAAATATTTCTACCGCTTACTATTTTATCGTTTACCTTAATAGGATGCCACTTGTCTAGGAACCCAATTGTGTCAGTTGGCAAAATAGTATATTATGATAACTGTAAATAAAATTATCAAATCAAAATAAATCTTTCAATCAATCAATCAATCAATCTCTTTATTGTGGATCATAGGTAGGTACATAATACAGGTGGCAGGTACATAATAAATTGTGAACAGCTATGTCCCGCCCGTAGGGCATACAATAGTCAGTACATATTATAATTATGGAAATGAAATTAACATATATACTTTTTTTTTTTTTTCTACAAATTATTAAGAATTTTACAAAAAAAAATAATCTTTGTTGTAAAATAAGATCATAGTTTTGTTAAATAATAGCAATAATAAATATTATTATATGATTATTAAGGTATTTTATTTTTCTTTATTTTTTAATTCTTTATAAATAATTACTAAAACAAAATAGAAAAATATATTAAAATAATAATTATAATGAACAAAAAGCACTTTTCGTGGCTATGATTTGAACTTCCACTCATAGGCACGGCAAGCGGTCTTGAAACCTCTAGTCTATTTAGACGATGAATAAAACGTTCGTAAATGTTAACCCTATTATTGCTTGTCGTTTTCGTAATAATAAAAGTATTAACGTTTTATTGAAAAAAACAATAATAAAAACAGAATTTAAAAAAATAAATACTATCTTAAACTTATTTATTCACTAAAACAATAAATTAATTAAAATAAAATGTTTTTGCAAAATACAAAAACCAACTTGGGCCTATCACGGATTTGAACGCACATGTCTTTTGGAGGGGTAAGCACTTAATGAAGCGGTGTGTACCTAACAAAATAGGAAATGGCCAAGAAATTGAAACATTTATGAATCTACAAAGCAGGAAGCCCGGCTATTAATGGATAACCTCTTCAGGTTTCATTTTACAGTCACGAGCATTAATATGTCAACACATGGCAACTTTCAATTGCAATTTTTTCGTGAAATAAGGGCTGCAACGTATTTCATACGACACTTTACACAAACCTATGGGTTCGAAAATACTTTGTTCGTAATAACATAAAATTTCATTCAAAACTAAAGGAGAAAATCGTCTTTGAATAAAGCCGAGTGTATACATACTTATGCTCGTGACTGTACTTACCATTATGAACAAAAATTACTATGGGACCAAATCTGAAATCGCGAAAAAGAATTAGCACTTTCCTACATTTACACGAGTTATGCGAACATAAATGTAGGGAACAGTTGATTTTTTTTCGCGATTTCATGTTTGGTCCCGTAATAAAAGTTGTTCGTAACAATAAGTGCGCTGACACATTAAAAGGTTACCCATTAATTGCCCACCCTGTATAAGTCTACAAGGCCCAAAACACTTTCGCAAAGTCAAAAACATCGTTATCAAAACACTTATTAACATTTAAGGCAACGCCGACCGCCTAGTGGCGCCCTCATCGATTGTTTGGTTATTTCTTTTATTTTAGAATGAAAATGCAGAAAATAAGCACGTTAAATTGTGCTCCACAAAATTATACGTTAATATTATTATAAACGGTAGTTTAACATTGTTTGGTTTTATTATAATCACTAAAACGGATAATAGTGGCCACTATATTCCGTTTTAGTGACAATAATAAAACAATCGATGAGGGCGCCACTGCGCGGTCTGCGTTTGGTCGGCGCCCTCTTAAAATATATTTCCTGTACAAAGCAGTAGACAAAAACTTTTCCACGCAATATTAATGCTCTATCTATTACAGTGGAATTTTCAGCTCACAATATTAAGACGAAATACCCTTTATCATGTACACCCAATCAAACTGCCTAGCATTTTTCCATGTTGGGGTCGGCTTCCAGTCTAACCGGATGCAGCTGAATACCAGTATTACACATGGAGCGATTGCCTATCTGACCTCCACAACCCAGTTACTGGGTTATACGATACCGCTTGGTGAGATTGGTTGTTAGACTTTCGGGCTTCTGACGACTCGTAACGACTGTCAAAGATCCACAAATGTCAGCCGGGACCAACGGCTTAACATGCTTTCCGAGACATGGATGGGTCTTGGTATGTAATATTGGTCACCCAACCATGGAACAACCAATATAGCCTAGTTTCAATATGATTTTTTATGAATTTTATTCGCCGCGCGCTTTGTATGAAACAAACGACCGTCCGTGCGCAATACGACAAACGCACCGCTTCGGCACCGTAGCGGTCCGACATGAAACGTCGAAATTGAAAGAGCCCTTTTTTTTTCATGATGGGAAATCATCAAATGACTCCTCCCGCTCTGGGTGGAGCGGAAGGGAGTGTCAGACTCTTACTGACTAAAACCCACCCGTGTTCCTTCCTTAGCCCTTTATGTTCCGGGCCAGTGGTAACCCTTTCGGACAATCCCGCTAGGTATAAAATATAAATGACTTCAGTAACTACATGATATTTCCACACTTATTGTGTAATAGAACCAAAAAATATAAAACATTTCTTGATAAAAAAAAAACCACGAAATTACCCCCAATTTTCACAACTTTCGATTTGTATCGATCGATCACGTGATGGATCAAGCCGCGCGGCTGTTATTACTAAGCCACTTTTTTTCACATTCCCTTATGTACACTCTATATTGTTATAATTTAATTCGTAGTGCTGTTGAAGCGCATCGTGTCGTGGTGTTGTTAATATAACGTTGCTAATTAGCAAAGCGCTTTCACCTTTGATGCATACATGCACGTAATAGGGTAGCACTATGCTTGTTCATAATCATATTTTGTTTATAATTAAGTGGTTGTAATGATAATGATAAAATTATCAATGATTTTATTTCTGTAAGTAGGTTTGCACGAACACTTTTACACGTCAAACATATTTTAAAAACTAGATGAGGTCGGCGTTTCCTATCTGACTACTCTGAGAAAGGCTGAAACAAACAATTTTTTTTGTTTAGTGCAACTTACTTGTAATAGCACCGTTTGAGAATTAATTAATATCTTTCAGAATGAAACGGCGCAATGGCTTGAAACACAACGCCTGTTTTTAATTAACAGTGTTCACTAATTAACGACTACTCAGTCTTACTGCTAATAACGGGTGGTAAAATTTTAAGGGCCGATGTTGATTTTGAATAAAACACAAATTATTTAGGAAATTATTGTCATTTCTTTTTATTATGATAATATGGTATGGTTCAATTATGTATGGAACAAAATGTCGGCCAAATGGCCGCCGTGACCTCGGCGGCACACCTCCATCCGATACAGATGGTTCAAATTTTCGATGACGCTGAGGCATAATTGATTCTATGCCTTTAATGTGCCGAATTATCTCATCATTTAGCTCTTGAATTATTGCTGGCTTATCGTCGTACACCTGTTCTTTCAAATAACCCCAAAGAAACAAGTCCAACGGTGTCAAATCACATGATCTTGGCGGCCAATTGACATCGCCACCACGTGAGATAACACGGCCATTGAATTTGTCGCGCAAAAGAGCCATTGTTTCGTTAGCTGTGTGGCAAGTGGCACCGTCCTGTTGAAACCACATATCGTCCACATCCATATCTTCGAATTTGGGCCACAAAAAGTTCGTTATCATCTCACGATAGCGAACGCCATTCACAGTAACTGCCTGACGGGCCTCATTTTGGAAAAAATACGGTCCGATGATGCCGCCAGCCCATAAACCGCACCAAACAGTCACTCTTTGTGGGTGCATTGGTTTTTCGACAATCACTCTTAGATTATCATTCGCCCAAATGCGGCAATTCTGCTTATTGACGAATCCACTGAGGTGAAAATGTGCCTCATCACTGAAGATGATTTTCTTCGAAAATTGATCATCGAATGTTGCCATTTCTTGCCACTATTCTGACCATTGACGACGTTTGGAATGGTCAAGTAGCTTTAGTTCTTGAGTCAATTGCACCTTGTAAGCGTGTAAATGCAAGTCTTTATGCATAATGTTCATCAACGACGAGCGTGAGAGGTGCAATTGTTGAGCACGACGACGAGTTGAGGTGGAGGGCTCTTCAGCCACACTATCGCGAACAGCAGCAATATTTTCTGCAGTACGAGCTGTACGAGCATGCACTGGTATTTCCATATCTCCTACAGACCCGTTTTGCTCAAATTTTTGCACGATTTTTCCTATTGTACTCACATTTGGACGATTAAATTGACCGAAAAAATCACGAAGTGCACGATATGCATTTTGATTTGAACGCCCATTTTCCATAATAAGCCTGAATTACTTTAACGCGTTGCTCGGTTGTGTATTTTTCCATGGTTCAAATTGAGTTAGTCTGAAATTGAGAAAATCAAATGAAATGCAGAAAAAAACTTGACGTTTAGGTGTAGTTCACATTCAACATCGGCCCTTAAAATTTAACCACCCGTTGTATTGCTCTAGGTACTTTTGTTACCGAATTGGATAACGTTGCTAATTATGATTAGAGATCTTAGAACGTATCGTTCCCCTTCCATTAAATTTTTCATCATATTTACTTGGTTCCTTTTAGTTATTTAGGATGGATAAAATGAAGGTCATGTCAAATGCCCATGTAACACCCACTCTCATAAAGATCGGAGACGCTACACTCGAAGTCGTGGGCGAGTATGTTTACCTAGGACAAACTGTCCAGTTATTTAGGTCTAACTTCGAGAAAGAGGTCAATCGTCGAATCCGACTCGGCTGGGCAGCGTTCGGGAAGCTACGTAATATCTTCTCGTCCCACATACCGCAATGTCTCAAGACGAAAGTCTTTGACCAGTGCGTGTTGCCAGTGATGACTTATGGCACTAAAACGTGGTCGCTCACAATGGACCTTATAAGAAGGCTAAAGGTCACCCAAAGGGCAATGGAGAGGGCGATGCTTGGAGTTTCCCTGCGTGATCGAATCAGGAATGAAGAGATCTGCAGGAGAACTAAGATAACCGACATAGCCCGAAGAATTGCCAAACTTAAGTGGCAGTGGGCAGGGCACATTGCTCGCAGAACAGATGGTCGATCGGGCCGAAAGGTTCGGGAGTGGCGACCGCGTACCGGAAGACGTAGCATTAGAAGACCTCCCTCAAGGTGGTCCGACGACCTTGTGAAGGCCGCAGGAACCCGTTGGATGCGAGAAGCACAGAACCGGTCGAAGTGGAGGTGCTTGGGGGAGGCTTAAGTCCACCAGTGGACGTCTTCCGGCTGAAATGATGATGGTGATGATTTAGGATGTAATGATACTTATTTGACGTTATTATAACTCTTGTAACAATAGCTTCTGCCCGCGACTTTGTCTGCGTGAAGTCTCTTACTCCCCCGACCCACGTATCGCATCGCATCGCCTGCCCGCGCTTTTATTTTGTTTTTGTTTAGCGTTAGTTTTTTTTATTTTTCTTCTTTTTACCCGGATATGTATGTAGCCTATAGCCTGCCTCAAGAATTGGGCTATAAAACGCAAAATGCATCAAATGCAAATTCGACCGGTAGTTCCAGAGATTAGCGCGTGCAAACCAACAAACAAACATGAGTTTTATAATTAGTATAGATAAGATATAACACATAGTTTTGTAATTAGTATAGATGTTTCTACAGTAGAAGGTTCTAGAACTCTCTAAGCGATCTTCAAGTGCGACTTAGAGCGATCAGTAGTGCAATTGTGTTCCATAATTAGTATGTTTAAGTTGTTATTAGTGTTGTTGATTAAAGTGTAATTTTTTGGTTATTAAATCAGCAGTTTTTATTGTCACGAACCCCAAGCTCGTAACAGTATTATCCAGGAACTGGGTTGTGGAGGTCAGATAGGCAGTCGCTCCTCGTAAAATACTGGTACTCAGCTGCATCCGGTTAGACTGGAAGCCGACCCCAACATAATTGGGAAAAGGCTAGGCAGATGATGACCTAACTTATGCGTTCTTGAGTATTCAACAAGTTACTTTGGTGCACGAATTAAATAAATTTTTCATCAGCACAAGACGGTTCAGGAAGTACACTCAAACACAAAAGTGGTCTACCAGACTTTGCAATCTATTTTTGACAGGCTTCTCAACATAAAAATAATATGATAAGAGACGGACAAACTAATGATAACTGCATTGTGATTGGCTGAATGAAATAACATCAGCCAATCAAATAAGTTGACATGGGATTTGACAGTTGGTTGTGATAGCAAATATCATATTCATTTTCAAAAATAATTTTAATATCGATTACTTTATGCTGTAGATATGAATATATTTGCTCTTACCCTCGGCGTTGCTCTCGTAGTGTATACCACAGAAACTGCATTTTTTCGGGATAAACGCAGTCTGCTCATAAACTATCTCTATTCGAATAACTAAGTAATTTGACACTTTACTGTGTGAAACAAATCTACGCTATACAAACAGACAAGAAATGCTACTTTAACCTTTTGATCACCACAGTCATGTATAGATGACAAACCAAAATGTGTCCAGCACGCCAAGGTTCGACTATATGACAAACTTTGACGCAGAGGGCACGTTTTTGACTTTTCGACCTGTGGCGGTCAAAAGGTTAATTTATAATATCTATAGATATAGAAGTGGGTTTGTAGTGACGTCAGGCGTTTCTAGTTGAAATTAAGTCAACCGTACCGACATTTTTTGTTTGTTTCATTTGTTTTGATAGGCGATGTAGTCAAGACACTTTCCTCGCCAATGGTACTTGTGATGTGTTGGACACTGACCGATCGATAGCAAATACCAGTTACATGTGATATACAAGTTGTGGGTACATGTCATTGATGTCCTACATTTTCGACGTCTTAAGGTTGAATGTAGATGTCGCACGATAACTGTGAGCCGACGTTTTGTTAATGAATAAATTATTGGAAGTTTGTAGAATGTTATTAAAACATGAATGTAGAAAAATGAAATAAGTAGGTACAGAAAGTTCGTATAAAAAAGATGTAAAAAATACTCAACAATAAAATAAAAAACAAAACTCAAGTAGTGTTGCCCAAATGCAAGACCAAGACAAGACCTTAGCCAGTCTTGGTCTTGGTCTTGCGTCAATACACCTGGTCTTGGTCTTGGTCTTGGTATTGCGCTCTCAGTCTTGGTCTTGGTCTTGGTCTTGCAGCAAGAGTCTCGCAAGTCTTGCGAGACTCTACGACTAGACTACATTCAAATACCTATTAGCCCAGGGTGGCAGGGACATCGACGCGCAATCGCTTACCATGGATTCACTACATGATTCTGGACCCCCCTGCGTTGAAATTTTTCGTCGGCTTTTTCTTAATTTTTACGTTTTTTTCTGCATTTTTTTTACTGTAAACTGTATAAAATCATTATTTCTATCTGACTCAATGAGATTTTTAATTAAAAAATAGTAAATTCACTTGTTTCACTTAAAACAGCAATGTAAATAAAACTCGAAAGGGCTACCTGATCAGCTGTATTGCTAAAGTTCATTTGCGAGGTCAACACTGTCTTCGTACCTACGTTATTCGCTTTCAAATGCCCAGACAAAGGGACCGCAGCGCCAAGCGGTCTCCTCGTATTATTAACGCACTTGAAAATAAACTTTAAAATTATTACAATAAAGTGCATAAATGCTTAAACCTGACAAAAATATAAACTTAAATAATATAAACTTTGAAACATAAATATCTACATAATTTTTACCAACCTACTAACGTTAGATCTGCACATTAGACTTATACAAGTATAATATAATACTCTAAGTAGATATACCTACAAGGTATGAAATGAACTTTGCTAGGAAGTTATGCTAGGTATATTTTTATCACATATGGGAACGAAGTAAGTAACACGCTACCTACCTACTTAATAAATAGTCGAAACATATAATAATCAATACAATACCTTTTAGTGTTATGACGATACGGTTTTGATACTGGCGAATGTCTATCACAATCGGGATTGAAACCCTACTATAACGCCCAAATCTCAGTTTGACTTAACTGCGAGACGCAAGAGTCTTGCAGGCTTAGTCTTGTTCTTGCTCAAGTCTTGCAGAGTTCAGTCTTGGTCTTGGTCTTGCTACAATAAGTCGGTCTTGGTCTTGGTCTTGCAAAAATGCAAGAACAAGACCAAGACTGCAAGACCAAGACTGATTTTGGGCAACACTAAACTCAAGGCATTTATTTCAAATAAACCTATTACAGGCACTTTTGAATTGTCAAGTGGTCGGTCAGTCAGAAAGATGAAGCTAGTTGCCCATTCCAAAGCGTAGTAGATACCTATGGAGAAGAACGGTCAAGAAACTCCACGAACACTCTTTTAAATCATAATAATATAATAATAAATTTATCAAGGTACAGACGCCAGCACATCAAGCTATCCGAAACTGTCAAATTTTCCCAATCAACTTTGAACCTTATGCTTTAGCGATAAAGTTGAAAATATATTAAATAAATTTGACAGATTGTAGTAGCTTGATGTGCTGGCGTCTGTATATAAAGGTTTTGTAGTACATGAGGGACTTAGATAGTATGCATTATTAATTACATGGTGTAGGTACAACGAATTGTTAGGTGAATTGCGTTTGTTATTGTAACAAAATATTGGAATTGGTTACATAACTGTTTAACTCAGAAATTACAACCTACTAGCTAAATTCAGGTTAGTTTTACTTTGTGCTGTACTTATTAAGGATATAGTGTCATTGAGGCACCTATAAAATGAATCAGGGTTTCATTTTTGGCAATCGAATGAAATAGTGTTTTATAAAAACGTGCGTCTTACATAGTTTTAATGAAATACGGATCGAAAAGTCTCTAAAAATATTTGTGAGGAGAAAATACAGCAGAATATTGTTGATCTCATTATTCTTTCAAAAAAGTGCCAAAAACTATACGAAAATTAACGACATAAAGGCTTCTACAAACAGGCGCGACACGCGATATAATCGCGTGCGACACAAAGGCACTACTCGTTGCGCGACTTGCGGTGCCTTTGTGTCGCGTGTCGTGTCGCGCATGTTTTAAGCAGCCTTAAAGTTCTATATGATCATACTTACACCTACACACATTTGTCTACAGGTTACAGGTATTCTATCTTCCCAAAACAATATCTCAGTAGCCTGTACACGTGATACTTCTACACAATACTGTGAGCTAATTAGGACTGTCGTAAAAAATGACGCCATTCTTCGCCGTCTTAGGAACTCTTACTCAGGTTTAATATTTCATTCCGAGTTTTCTTAACGCACAGTTGTAAGTTATTCTGAATAACTGCTGGGTTTTATGTGCTTCATCCAGAGAGAGAGACTTGTGGTTAAGTAATGACAGCCAAACGGGTTGATCGATAAGGTTATGCTACGCTTACCGCGGTTGGTCCGTGGATGGGTGACCATCTTTACATACCTAAATATCTCCGTGCCTCGGAAATCACGTTAAGCCGTTGGTCGTGGATCTTTGACAGCCGCTACGGGTCGTCAGAAGCTCAAAAGTCTGACAACCAGTCTTACCGGTCTTGTATTGCCCAGTAACTGGGTTGTGGAGATCAGATAGGCAGTCGCTCCATGTACAATTTTCATCCGGTTAGACTGGAAGCTGACCCCGACTTAGTTGGGAAAAGGCTAGGCAGATGATGAGGATGACTTCATCCAGAGTGAGATCGTGGTTGAAATCACTCATTTTTGCAGTTCCATTTCCTTGTCTAGTCGTTTTGTAGATGGTTTAAGATTTTAGGCATTTATAATACCATGACTCCACCATGTGACATCATGTCCTCGTCCCATGTTACTTGAAGTCGGCGCAACACGTTTCCTTCATTCATTCTCCCCTGTCAACCGTCTCGCTCTCATTCACTCCCTTCTCTTTCATATCATTCGTCACACAATCCATCCACCTTGTCTTTAGAAATAAAAAATAAAGTTTATTTCGACACCGTTCGTGAAACACAAAATACATAATAAAAAAATACAAAATAAAAAAATATATATTTTTTTTTTATTTGTGTTTATGTGTGTATTTGTGTTTATTTAATATTTTAGTTTTAGACTTCACACATTCATATTTTTCTCTTCTTGTTCTCACATTATACTTTTTATTGTCTACATTTATTTTTTACTTCTATTTTCGCAGGTCTGCTGGAAGAAATTTCTTAAGAAATAAGCAGTACCTTTGTACTCAAATTATAATTATGTCATATCCCTATGTATTTTACTGTGTGTACATAGATAATAAAATAAATGAATAAATAGTGTGTGCCTCATGGCTGCGCCAAAAAGCTTCATTTCCTCATTAATGCCAGGCAGATGCTGTCTGACGCTGGTTTTCTAATAAACCTTTAGCTTTCCTCTCCTTCTCCATCCATCAGCATTTATATTCATCACTCTCTTAGTCATATTTCCTCATCACAGCCCATACTAAGCCAAACGATTTCCTTTCAAATTTGTCAGTAGCGCCACTTTCAAAATTCCCCTTACATAAGTACTCATTTCTTCTACTCTGTGAAGTCTCAAGTCTTTAATTGTAAGCCCAGTTTTTTATCCTCCGGAATAAAAAGTATTATCAGATAGATAGTACTTTTTGTTACTCTTCTTTAAATGTTTTTAGTCATAAATTGGGTCACAAAAATATACCTAACAGAAAAACCGTGAAAAAAAACCGTTTTGTAACTATTGTGTTTTCTAATGAAAGCATAACATTTAACCGTTACAATTCCATTTTCGAAATGTGATGTTTATGGTTCGAATTATTACCTAACGACCCGTATGCTATTAGTACAAATCTATAAACAGCATCCTAATGAGGGTTTTCTGAAATGACGTTCGCTAGGTGGCAGCACTGACACGTCAGGTCCAGGCATCTGTCAAAGAGCCTATATTTTCTTTAGTCATGACTGAATGATGAACGAATGAATGTATCGAATGATGAACGTCATCATATATTTTATATTGGAAGACCTCTTGTCACAGTGGTGCCAACTGGTGTCGTAAATTTTCACGAAAACCCTCATTGCGTAACACAATATCTAGGTAAGTATATATGTATAATTTTGAAGGATATTGCTAATCCATTGTTTCATATGTTTCCGTTGGTCTAGTGGTTGCAGACGCGACTGCTAAGCGCCCTGGGTTCGACGGCAATGTGTTATTGGGTTTTTACAAAAAAAAAAAACTGGACTACAAAAGATCACCTTCATCTCAGTTCAATATCCAAGTCGGTACCTACTTCTATTAAACGCTAAAGAATGTCGTAAGATTTACTGAGCTGAACAAAAATAATAAAAACAAAGTGTTCCCTCTAGATCATACTGGCGGCCTTCGGAAAATTCGTTTAAAAGAGCTTGAGCTTACTGATTTAACGAAAGCATGTTCATATCAAAGATTTTCAGTTTTTTTTTTATTCAGTGTTTTGGACGTTTTGGTGACGTATCCTATATTTTTTATATATTATATTAAAAAACGCTAATAGCATGCTGGCCGCGCTCGCGGTAAGGCTTGATTGCTCCATCATCTCTCACTGTTGTGAGAGACACGTGAGGTAGACTGATGCGACTAACAAACCTCATTTTAATGTAAATTGTTAATTTAATTGTCATTGTTTTTTATTATTGTTATTTATGAATTGAATTGAATTTGTAGTGTTGTGTGTGTAATGTGACTATATGCTTGTATTATTTCTATTATGAGTCAATGATACTCGATATAAAATGATTTTATTTTTATTTTTTTTAAATCACTTTTCGTGTCTGCTTATGTAATCGGGTTGTACTTCTTAATTACGCAACGAATTTTAATAACGTTGTCATCATTTAAAGAATTTGTTCCGAAAGGTTTTTTTAATTAGCCTTTACTGTCTCACTGCTAGGCATAAGCCTCTCTACTCTCATTCCATCTCTCTCTGTTCAGAGCTGCCAAGTACCAATCTCTATTAAATGTTTCCAGCTCATCCTGCCATCTCCGACTGGGCCTGCCACGATGTCTTTAAAACTGTCAGACGTCAATTTTATTCCACGAATAAAAATTATCGTTCGATTGAAAAGTCAGCCCTTAATGTGATAACATAATCGCCTCTGTATAGTAATTATACGTAAAAGTGTTATAGTAACTATACGTATAAGTATTATAGTAATTATACGTATACCTAAGTATTACTTAAGAATTTCTTTTCATTGTAATATTAATAACAGTAAAAGTATAGGTAGAAATAAATTAACCAACTTGTGTTGACAACGCTTTTAAATGTCCGCTCCTTTATAAAAGAGCTGTGCAGAATAACTCAGGAAATCGGATCATAATATCCAAAAAGTGTATATCCATATATAACGAAATCCTAAAAATAAAACGTTTCATCGCATCATAGCAGTTTATAGATGGTTATCAAACATGAAATGTCGTAAGGCACGATTTTCGGGACTATCATAATATATCCGAGATGGTACGACCAACAGTCACGTTTTGTCAGAATAGTAGGCTTTTTGTCATTTCAATTTAGGTCAAAACCCACATTTTTCTTGTTAGGTTCAAACCTAGCGTTAATTTATAAATATGCTATTGCTATATTATAGTCCCTGGTATTGTATTTGTATCTAGCTTAATATAACTAGTTTTGACCAGTCTTACTAAGGGGTATCGTATTACCCAGTAACTGGGTTGTGGAGGTCAGATAGGCAGTCGTTTCGTGTAAAATACAGGTATTCAACTGCATCTGGTTAGATCCCTGATTCTCCTTGAATAAAACCAGCACATACAACTTAGATGATTTTAAATAGTATAAAATTGAACTCTTTCCTTTACAATAATTGATATAGGTAACTGTGTAATTAGCTCTTGTACGCTTTATTTTTGGTATCGTTTTTTGCAGTTTGTTTGAAATGAAATTGTTTAGTCTGTAAAGGATATCGGAATCTCTACTAGCTACGTAATATAAGCTAGATGGATTTGACATTTCATATCTGACTACCCCTTAGAAGAAATGTCGAAACAAACACAGCGGTCAAATTGGGGTCAGATCAAGTGTGGACCGTATAAATCGTTTGTAAAAATGTTCAAAGTATAGACCAGATTTTCATAGGCCGGCTGTACATTAAATGAACTGAATAAGATATAAGTATTACCTGCTTCTTAAAATTGTCTATAAGCCTGTACTCGTTACAAAATCATACCGATAGCAAATTCGACACGCGTACGTTACCATTAAGTATATTTATTACCAATGTTCGAAGCAATAAAATTGTATTCGAAATCTAGGTAACCTAGACTTTTGAAAGGTACTTGTGACTACGTAGCCACGTAGGTAAATAGCAGAAGTTCCAACCGCACCATGCATCAAGAATCCTTATGTTAATGAACCTTTAACACCTAATATATGCACGTTTATAGTTAGACTTTCCAGGTCGTTTCTGAAAAAAGTAATAACACTCTTATAACAGTGGTTTCAAAAGGCTTGAGGCTACATTCAGGGAATAAGCATGAGCTTGAGCCTTCAATTGTTTGTTATCAACATAAAGCAGTATCCTGCATCTCTTTTGTTAATCGCTATGAGGCACCATTTTCAAATATGCATATAAGAACAATAGAGAGAATAGTAGGTATGTCATCAAAAAGGCTTTAAATAACAATTAAACAAAGGTAAAAAAGGTACCCAAAAAATCTTGAATATAACGGCAGATAAACACAAACAATCGACTTCAAAAAAAGACACTACAAAGTGAAAAATAACTTTAATTTCGGAAGTAGGTATCGTTGGGTTCGTATTTTAATTGTTTGCCACCGACTTCCGAAATTAAAGTTATTATTCACTTTGTAGTGTAGTTTTTGTAAGTCGGTTGGTTGCCTTTTTATTTTTTTGTAAAAAAGTTATTATTATTCACTTTTAAGTTGTACTTACCCCACACGAATAATCCAGTCAAAATAGACAAAAATAAGTCGTAACTTAGACAAAATTCGCATAGAGCTGAAAATTGGCAGAGATGTTAAATACATCATTATAAATGAAATGTCAAAAATCCCCTTCGATCCTACTTCTGCAAAAAAAATTATTCAAGGTCAAAAGTACAAAATTAAGGTTTTTTCCATTTTTCTCGAAAACAGTAAGTATTATCGTGAAAATAGATCAGACAAAAGTTGTAGATCATACAATTCTCTACAAAAATGGTCCAGTCACTTTTTCTCTTACGACTCACCATTCGTGAGATATCGCGGTTTTAATCATTAGAAATTTCATATTTTACATAATATGCACACATTTCCGCACCACCTATGAGGTAATGTACTTAGTACATTTTTTCTAACGTGGTTTCCCCAGTAGGTGATGGAGATAGCCCTTCAATTAACTCCCCTTGACTTGTACATACAGCAGGAAGCGGCGCTAGCCGCCATCAGGCTAATGCATCTGGGCATATGGGGCAAAAACATTACCAGTCCACACGCTAAAATCCTGGACCGGGCGATTGAGTTCCAGCCTCTCATCGCTGCCCCGTGTGACAGAACATCAAACCAACCGATGTTCAACAAGAACTACATTATACAAACAGTTCAGGAAGAAAGGGATCAATCAGGAGTTAATGAAGTGCGCATTTATACAGACGGCTCTAAAACACAAAACGGTTCAGGTGCTGGCGTACACTCCCTTGACCTAAATATTAACTTTCACATACCACTAGGCACACATAGTTCGATCTTTCAATGCGAATGTGTTGCCTTAACACAAGCTGCAACAGCAGTAAAGCGCTTAGGCATCCGGAACTATGGCATTAAATTCCTATCCGACAGCCTATCTGTGCTCAAAGCTTTAGGAAGCAAACAAACTAACAATAAGCTAATTTTTGAGTGCCATCTAGCTCTGGAGAGTTTATCGACGTCTAATCGTATTACTCTCCAGTGGATCAAAGGGCACAGTGAATCTCTGGGCAATGATGCTGCAGATGAACTTGCGAAGAGAGGCTCTGATATGAGGGTGCTAGGCGCGTACCCACTTCTCCCTTTGCCTTTCTCACAATTTCGTTCGTGGATTCGCCAAAGATCGACCGAACTTCATAACAACAGATGGTCACGGGCAACAAACTGTAGGTAGACAGTAAAAATTGGCTTTACCAATGATACACCCGCGATTAACCAAAAAACTTCTCAGCCTGAGTAGGAATAACCTTAGAATAATAATAGGTACAATTACGGGCCACAACCTCCTTAACAAAAATCTTTTCAACATAGGCGCCACGGACAGCCCCCTTTGCAGGGGCTGCCTTGATGCCGAGGAATCAGCCGCCCACGTCATCCTGGATTGCGAGGCCGTGGCTTCTCAACGTGCAGAAATCCTCGGAACAATGAGGTCGCTCCGCGAAGCCTGTGAAGCTCCCAGGAAGCTTCTGTGCTTCTGGGCGGAGCTAGGCTGGCTCTGTTAGCCAGAATCCCCACGCACAACGGCCCGAATGCGGGAAAGGGAGTCCCATCATCATCATCATTCCCCAGTAGGTATACTCTACGATCTATTGTATTAAAGAAAGTTTGATCAGATCGTATCCTTTTAATTGAAAGAATCCTCGTAGTAATATTGCTAATGAGTAAAGTGGAATAGATTGTTTTTTTGCACATGTCATTATATAAGATAATTGTCTAATTCTACTTCGACAATTATTATTTCTTCGTCTTTATTTTCTTCTTCTTGCAGAAGTTCGCTGATCTAAGAAAAGGGATGCATCAATTGTCTCCTCATTAATATCATAAATATCTTCATCTGTTGTATTTCTTTCAATATAACATGTAGAAAAATAACCTATTCCACTTTGATCATTAGCAATATTACTATTCCTGCAATTAATAGGATACGATCTGATCAAACTTTCTTTATAACAATAGATCGTGGAGTATACCTACTGGGGAAACCACGTTAAAAAAATGCGCCAGGTACATTATTACCTCATAGGTGGTGCGGAAATGTGTGCATATTATGTAAAATATGAAATTTCTAATGATTAAAACCGCGATATCTCACGAATGGTGAGTCGTAAGAGAAAAAGTGACTGGACCATTTTTGTAGAGAATTGTATGATCTACAACTTTTGTCTGATCTATTTTCACGATAATACTTACTGTTTTCGAGAAAAATTGAAAAAACCTTAATTTTGTACTTTTGACCTTGAATATTTTTTTTTTGCAGAAGTAGGATCGAAGGGGATTTTTGACATTTCATTTATAATGATGTATATAACGTCTCTGCCAATTTTCAGCTCTATGCGAATTTTGGCTAAGTCAAATGTCTATTTTGACTGGACTAGAATTCGTATAACACTACATGCTATATAAATATTAGTGACAGTCATTATAACATCATAATTAGAAACTAAGTGGCAAAAATACATATTATTGAAGCTAACTCAAAAAGTACCCTAGCAAAATTAATAAAATGTTTAAGGGACCACTCCTGAGGCATACCCTATCCATGAAAAAAATATTTTTGGAAATCGATTTACAATTGCTGGATTATCGCGTAGCAAAAATACAAAAAAACCTCCTCCTGAAGTCGTTTAAAGATAGAGTGCTAGGTACGATGCTTGCAAGGCTTTAAAACACAATTTTTATCCCATTACACAATCTTCCAAAGAGGTAAGTAAGCCGAGGCAACGTGTTATTCACAAAACGATGATAAAACTAAAACTACTGTGTCCCAGATTTATAACGAAAACGATGTATCCAAAACAGATCGCTGGTAAACATTATGGCTTTTGTTTCGACAACGTTGAGATATGAAGGAAACAGAAGGTGCAATTCGGTGCGATAACTCAATGATATTTTCTACTAGCAGCGCCCCGCGGATTTACCCGCATAAGTGTTGATCCCGTGGGAATATCGGGATAAAAACTATCCTATATCCTTCCCCGGAATGCAATCTATCTCTCTGCCAAATTTTATCGAAATCTGTTCAGTGGTTTAGGCGTGAAAAGGAAACATACAGACAGACAGAGTTACTTTCGAATTTATAATAATTAGTATGGATGCGTCATCTGTCTAGCTTCCAACTATGTTGGGGTCGGCTTCCAGTCTAACTGGATGCAGTTGAATGCCAGTATTCTACTTGGGGTGACTGCCTATCTGACCTCTACAAACCTTACAGAGTAATAGGATAACCCTTGGTAAGACTGGTTGTCAAAATTTCCGTCTTCTGACCTAACGTGCTTTCCGAGGCACGCAGGGGCCCCGGTATGAAAAGATGGTCACCCACCTACGGACCAACTGCCACAAGCGTACCTTAACCTGATCGATCGACCTGTGCGGCTGTTATTACTCGGACACGATTTGTTTTTTTCAGGATGGGAAATCATCAAACGACCCCTCCTGCTCTGGGTGGAGCGGAAGGGAGTGTCAGACTCTTACTGACTAAAACCCACCCATGTTCCTTCCTTAGCCCGTTATGTTCCGGGCCAGCGGTAACCCTTTCGGACAATCCCGCTGACCCGGCAGACACGAGCCTCTCCCTAATATTTTCTAGCAAGATACAAAAAAATATGCAATCCGATCCGCTAGTAATATTTTTTTGAGAAGTTTTTAGCTACATTTTTATTAAGTATAACGGTGAAGGATTATAAACATTCAGTTTAATGCTTGATGGAATTAGAAGCATCGGGTTAAGAATGAGTAATGCGGACCTTTCTCTTCGAAAAGATTATACAAAGTGTATAGATTTATAAGGCAATCTGTTAAAGTTGATGACTACGCAAAATGCAGCGATTGCGTAAAAATGCGCGTATATGTGATGGACATGAAACACAGATATTTAGTGTGAGAGATAGAGAAAGAAATAGTTATACCTTTCTTCTCTCTCATGTAACGAAATGTGCTTAAACGTGACGCGTCCTTGAAATTTCACTTTCAATTCTCGTCCAATTTTACCAAATCGCCGCTTAGTTTTACTTCAAAAGTCGAGTAGGTGTGTTTTAAAGGATATTCCACAGTGATCCTTCTTTCCACCTCCCTGCTTTATTATACGGGGCTATAAAATTGTAGTTACGGTATCAATCGCATGAAGGTAGCATGGATCGTTAGGTAACTTGAGTAATGGCGAAGTTATTATAGCCGCCGTAATCGCTCCGAAGGAATATTCCGGGAATTTTTGTAAATAATAAATGTTTGATGTTTCTTGATAATGTGCAAGGGAAAATGTAAGAGTTTATGAGGATTTGTGATGCGTGTGAGAGTGGTGATTTATAATGGTTTTTATTTAATAAAAAAACCATGAAACGCCTACTGATTTCACGGCTGTTTTACTCATTAGGGTAACTCACACGGTTAGTGATGAGAAAAAGTCTTTCCATGTGGGTAGGCAGAAACACAACCTGTTAAGATTCTTACAGACTCCTGCTTTATTTTTCAATAAAATTTGGCAGAGAGATAGATTGCAGCCTGGGGCCTTCCCCAGGCTGCCTATGCCTATGCCTATTTCCTTACATAGGACAGTTTTTATCCCGATATTCCCTTGGGATCAAAACTTATGCGGGTAAAACCACGGGGCGCTGCTAGTCACCGATAAATACTTTTTCTTTCAATAATGTCACTATATTATTATGTCATTATAGGGCGTCCTCTCCCGGTGTTTTTACTCACATCTGGCTTATAAATAGTTTATGTTAGTGTTTTTGAATAAAGGCTTCTTCAAACAGGCGCGTCACGCGATAAAATCGCGTGCGACACCGGTGCCTTTGTGTCGCGCGCGATTATATCGCGTGTCACGCCTGTTTGTAGGAGCCTCAAGGCCTCGAGAATGGGCCAATATCAAAATCAACAGTCATTTATTCAAATTAAGCTGAGAATCAGCACTTTTTGAACGTCAAAATTACATAAGACATTACTCCAAAACGGTTCTTTACCACTTACTACTTTAGCTGGGAAGAAGAAGGGGCGCAACAAACTCCCCAGCAGTTTTTTTTACACTTACGTAGAAGAAATAAACACTGATTAACATGTTTCCTACATATGCCACCTGCATATCTCAAAATCAACGTAAAAACTGGGTCACAAAAATACAATTGACACTTAATATTTCTCTGGATCAAGAAATAATTGATCTGCAATGCGATGTGTAACAGATCGGAGCCGCGTTCCCGAACACATTAAGCTTCACATTATATTCTGAACAACTGAAAATAACAATGATATTGAATGAAGACAGTAAAAAAATAAATGAAATTGTCGAAATACAATTTCATTTATTGACATGTATTTTCAGCCATGTGTTTTTCTAAATGAAATAGGACATTTTGTTGGAATAAATTGAACTTTGTGTAGAAGGTTGGAATAATAGTAACTACTTTTCAATTGAATTGGATGTTGGCCTTATTATTTTTGTTGAGTTTTGCTCGACTGTATTTTGTAATGTTAATGTACAGACGCCAGCACATCAAACTACCCGAAACTGTCAAATTTTCCCGATCAATATTAAACCTTATGCTTTAGCGATAAAGTTGAAAATCTATTGAAGGAATTTGACAGATTGTATTAGCTCGATGTACTGGCGTATGTACCTATCGGGTGGTATACGGTCATATTCTAGAGCACAGGAGTTCGTAGGATTAAAATTACGTCTAAACTAAAATGTTGAACTGATCAGAGTATTTTGTTCTTCAGCGTTAAAATAGCAATTTTCTATCAACTTATAGGCATTAAAAACTCTAGCATAATGAACTTATGACGTTCCCACTGGTGGGGCACAGGACTCCTCTCTGTGAGAGGAATTGGGCTGTAATCCACCACGAGGGCCGGGTGTGTAAAACTCTAGAAATAACCTTTATTGCGGATGCAATAACGCGGAATGGACATTCCGCGTACCGGAAGACGTAGCGTTGGAACGCCTCCCACAAGGTGGTCCGACGACCTTGTGTAGGCCGCAGGAACCCGTTGGATGTGAGGAGCACAGAACTGGTCGCAGTGGAGGTGCTTAGGGGGACGCCTTGGGGGAGCAGTGGACGTCTTTCGGCTGAAATTATGATGTTGGCATCCAAAAATAAAGTGTACAAAAATTCTACCCTCTCAAAAATAAGCCTCGATTTTCAATACTGAGTTGTTACAACAATCCTATTAAAACTGTATTCACACAGCAGTGTCATACAACCAGCTGCAAGCGTGCACAAGTACCTCGTTTAGCGAATATTAGCACGTAGTAATGCATTTTTGACGAGTAAGCCGTTTTGCGCAAATGTACATACAGCCGTGCCGTGTGTTGTACAAAAATAGCAGTGGAATACGTGTGCAGAGAAATAAAAATAAAAATACGAAGCTAGGCAGGGAAAAAGGTAAGCAAGTCACGTGTAAAAAGATAAAAGATCACTTAACGAAATTCAAAAGGGATATTCTTTTGAATCTTCTTAGAATAATAGTGAGTTATTCTCCGAATATAAAATTATAGTTTACGCAGGCGTAAACAATAATTTTCAGTCAGGACTG
Organism: Luperina nickerlii; assembly: GCA_963855955.1. Lineage (NCBI taxonomy): Eukaryota > Metazoa > Arthropoda > Insecta > Lepidoptera > Noctuidae > Luperina > Luperina nickerlii. The sequence goes on along the minus strand of OY979677.1, from coordinate 19,164,280 downwards.
ATATGCATTATTTATTAAGTTTACAGAAGGAAAAGAGCGTAAATATTTGAGTTCTTATAGGATTTGTAACATTGTTATTATAATATCATATTTGCAATTGAAGAAAACACTTATGAATCTTCTGCAATCATCACTCTTATGAAACAACTTACGGAATAACGAACGAGATTTTGGGCTCAGGATATGTCACGCCTTCTTACGAAATATTATGCAGCTTCTAATTCATAACTCGTGAAATTTCTGGGATTTTATGTGTAAGTATAGATAAAGATTTAGAATCAAATAAAAGGTAACTAGCAAGAAATGTAATGTTAAGATGAGCATTACATCACCCACCTGTTATTACTAGGGAATCCACTCAGCCGTAAAAGTATTATGAAAGTGATACAAACCAATAAATGGCGATAGATGTTGTAGTACCCTTCCCATATAAGGACTTAATAATTTGTTACGTTGAAACATGGTTTTTGGTGTAATTTTATTTTACTGTTATGCTGGATTCCTATTAGCTAATTAATAAAAGTCGTTGGTTTGAATCCATCTTTACATACCGAGACCCCTCCGTGCCTCAGAAAGCACGTTAAGCCGTTGGTCCCGGCTGTCATTCGTGGATCTTTGACAGTCGTTACGGGTAGTCAGAAGCCCGAAAATCTGACAACCAGTCTTACCAAGGGGTATCGTATTCCCCAGTAACTGGGTTGTGGAGGTTAGATAGGCAGGCGCTCTATGTATAACACTGGTATTCAGCTGGATCTGGTTAGACTGGAAGCCGACCCCAACGTAGTTGGGAAAAGGCAAAGCAGATGATGTTGGTTTGAATTACGTTTAGCGTATTCAAATTTAATTAAGTTCTGAGTTGAGCTACACCATTTCTGATAAATACCTGCATTGACTGAATAGCGGTGCTATTCTGTAAAAAACTCACTGTGAAAACTTAGGTGAAGTGAGCACGGAGTGAGCTGTCAATAGTATCAATTCCTAGCAAAAACAAACTCACTTCACCTAAGTTTTCACGGTGAGATTTTTACAGAATCGACCGGCTCGGTCCACTAAAATCAGTGTAGTTCTTTTCTCAAAAGACCATTTAGAAATCCACGTGATCCTCACATGATCTGACCAAGATTATATCTGGATTTTTAAAGAGACTTTGACCCTTGCGTTTTTTTTTTCAAGAGCTAGTAACTGCTCGTCATGCTACGTGCTATAACCATCGCGTTGGGCTAACTTCGTAACCCCGACATAGTTGAGAAGTTTTAATGTTGGAACTTGCTTTCATCTTAAATGTAAAAGATTTAGCTTTAACGCTATGTATCTGAATAGTTTACTGTCAGTTTTAAGTTTTCATTATTTTAGTTTTTGTGGTCCATTTCTAAGTTACCTAAGAATTAATTCTTTGGATATAAATACGAAATGTTTATTACTGTACTTACTTGTCAAAAAGAGTAATCTAGATAAAGTGGATAAGACAGAGATTAAAACACAAGACGATTAGCTGGGAATCGGGGGGGGGGAGGGGTTTCAGGGGGTCAGACCGGAATAAATCCTTTCAATCCATATGTTTATCTTGAACATCACTGGAATGCGGTGAAGACAAACATCGTGAGGAAACCTAGACTTATAATTGAGTCTGAAGTTGCCAATTCGCCTTATATTGTTGTATATTTATTTTATTTCTTCTTGTATTATTTACATCTCTTCGTATACTGCACTGGTTGACGTCATTACGTCAACGCCGGCTGTGGCCAGCGCTGGCGCTCTGTCTTGCGTAGGCTCATACATTATATTTATTATCATTAAATCGTAGCATTATGCTGAGCGATGGCCGTGTTACCTGGATGTGACGCATGTTTTCTCCAACTTGTAATTTTTTGTTTTTTTTTGTTTGCGTTATCATGTTTACCGCAAATAAACCCATTTCCTTTCTTTAGATATTTTTTTGTTTCCTTTGCCCTGCAGTGGAAAAATAATAGGTTGCTATTTAGCATGATTTCTTATTTGTCCAGCGTTAGGCCTAAGGTATTACTATCTTAAGGCGGGCGCAGATTTGGGCCCGCCGCACGGCATTGCATTAACTCTTCGCACGTCGAGTGTACACCATGTGTACCGATAACAATAAAATTTCTATTGTGTCTGCTAATTAGACGCGCGATGGGTTTACTTATAAATCACTTCCAAAACACAGGCATGTACCGTCCCGCACTATTTTGTGTATGCGCTGCGGGCCTGCGGCCCATAATAAATACTTACAGTACCCGGCGATAAATATTGCACATCGACCTTTTTACACAAAATCATTTTACACAAAGAATAAAAATAATTATATATCAAAAGAAGCAAATCATAATTGTTTTAACAGCTCCTTATAGATACCGGACTATTTGTATTTCGTGCGACAGAGACGCTCTACGAAGCCGAAATTAGCCGATTGTCTCTTTCCAAAGGTCGATATGCAATATTTATCGCCGGCTACTGTACAATATTTAATTCTCATGTTCATTGCAAAGAACTTTTGAAAATCCCATGCTCAGTATAATATCTAACATAATTTTTTTCTTACAATCGTATCTTCATTACCCATTTTCTTCAAAACATGTGACAAATATTTTTGTTCCCCAGTCATTCTAAAGTAAATATAACAAACATTTTTATTCGTCAAAGCAGATCCACTTATAAAACTCTTCCCAATGAGCTCTTAGTTTTTTAAAAACAGTAAAAATATTTTAGTAGCGCGTCGCCGCAAAATACTGTAAAAAGTTATAAAAGATAACTTAGCGACAGAATTTTCTTTTGTCTTTGAATCATCGTCGAAACAAAGTGAGTAAACCGTGTTCGCAACGGTTTGCGACAAGTTTTTATATTAAAATTCCTTTTTGCTGTATTATGAGAATGAAATTACGAGAACGGGCTAAAAGATATAATGCTAAGCTGGATAAAAATGTCTTTAGTAAAGATTTGGCTTACAGAATTCAGTGATACGAGCTATATACCTATTTACTTTAGTGATTAGTCGAGTGGCTGTTTACATGGTTTCACTAAAGCAAAGAATGTTGGTTAAAGTACAATGTCGTATGAACCAGTGATTTTTTATTAGAGAAAAACTCTCGAAACGACAATAACTATCGTGAAAGCCGGTGAACCGTTGAGTTGAACGTTCTTCAAACTCAAACTCAAAGCATTGATTACAAATTAACCAAATACAGGTACTTTTGAATTGTCATGGGGTCGGGCAGACATAAAACTGAAGCTAGTTGCCCATTCCAAAGCGGTAAGTACCTGTGTAGAAGAACGGGCAAGAAACTCCCTTCTTCTTCATTAACTTAACATAATTTTATTAGCCTTCTGTTAACGCAAGAACAAACAACAAAGAAAAGTAAGATCTTCATCATTATTATAGCTTTCAAAATTCGACACATTTCTCCACGTTCAAGTTAAAACCAGGTTCGTTACAAAACAACTAAGTTATACGTGTTTCCCGAAACGGCTTCCATTAAAAGTTATACCCGAAACAAGTATAAAATGATTCATGGAGGTCTTTTTAATGCAATGTTACTGAAACTTTATTTTGTTAAATGTCTTTTGAATTTGGCGTTGTAAATGATTGCTGTAAAGTGGTTTATTTTTTATTTGAAATGGGTTTGCTCTTGACTCTAGTCTAGGTCAGAGGTGACAGAGACAAAGTCGACGATGGAGTGAGCTTACCCAGAAGAAGCCTGTTCATTCATTCTTTCTTTGAAGAGATTCGGATTGTATGCGCTCGGAAACACAGACGCAAAAAAAAAAAAAAAAAAAAAGGCAGAGAGTTCCACTCTTTTGCTGTGCGCTTTATAAAGGACAAGGTGATTTTTGAATTGAAAAGCGTGTAACAAACGGTCATAATAATTTATTATGTTTTTTACTGTGTTTTTCCGACGACATTGTACAAATAGCCGGAAACTTATGACCCAGACGGGCAAGAGATAGAGCCATCTGGAACGGTTTGGAGGTGGCTTTCACCGCAAGAGGCGGCCCGACCTTTACACCTAACAATACTAACCTTATTTAATTACAAAACTAAAATGACTAACACATTTCAAATAAGTACACAGCTGAAAACTATATGTCCTTTACATGTAGTTTTCTGCTGTGTACTTATTTAAAATAAAGCTAATAAATAAATGAATATATAAGAGGGGCCTGAATAAGTGAAAATAAATTGGGTTTTTCCATTAGAAATTTCTCGGTAGCGGGTGTTGATGTGCAGTAATAGCTGTTTATTTATTGTACCTCGATGGTCCTAGTTTTTAATTTGTGACTTCGAGTGACAGCTATGTGAACAGAACCCAGCATTGGATAAATATGTAAGCTGTCACGCCCTTTATGCCTGGAGGCTTTCATTTAGGTGTTAAATTTTGTTTTCATTAATATTTTAAGTTTTTTTATTTTGCTTGAGTTTAGTTTATATTCTATTAATTGGTATATGGTTGGGTGGTATGGTGTAATAAATTAAACGTCCAGACTTACTATCAACTTGGTATATTGTCCAAAGTTCACAATTCCCCAACACAAAGCAATACAGAAGGCACAATGGGGGTAGGCGTAAGCACAAAGCACAATAGCACAGACCAAGAGTTCGTAGAAGTAGAAATAGGATGATAGAAAGAGTTTAAAATGAGAGGTGAAGATAATAACATAAAATATAAGCTAGCGTAAAAGATCGCGGCGGCAAAATCGGCGAGCAAAGAAGCGTGCGCTCCGCGTCGCGTAGGTGTTACCACTGGTTTATATATAAAAGTGCACTGGTTACTCGAGTGCGCCTGCGCAGCCGGCGCGTGGAATGTTCCATGCCCCCGCGCGCACCGCCCCGCGTGGCCGGTAAATCCCGTTATCTTTACGTACGCTAGTGATGTCCAGCGTGTCGATGAACGCGTAGCCATCGACATCGACCAACCAACAAATATCATTTCGATATTTGTTATGTAAATAAGTATGTGTGTAAATGTTTTAGTGTAAGTTATGAATAAAATATCTTGTAGACATAAATACCTATTAAATATATGTAATACATATGAAAGTAGCCTACAGGTATATTGGCGTGGCGTGCTGACATATAGCAAATAGTTTAATTTAATTAGTTTATTTATACTTTATTGTACACCAGAAAGTAAAAAAACCGGACAAGAGCGAGTCAGACTCGTGCACCGAGGGTTCCGTACCATCATGTTTTTAATTTTTCATCGGCGAGGATTCTTCAGAGAATTTTAACACTGTGCACTGCGGTGTAGAATATTGCAATTTTATGTCAGCCATCTCTTGACCGATAGTGGAACTAATGTAACTTTTGTTGGTGTTGCTATTAAGAGACTTCGTTTTATTTTTCCTGTAATCTTTCCATAAACTTCTATCACATATAATAATTTCAGATTTTCGCGCAACGAGCGGTGCCTTTGTGTCGCGCGCGATTATAACGCGTGTCGCGCATGTTTGTAGGAGCCTTTACAGTTCCAGAGATTGGCGCGTTCAAACAAACAAACTCTTCGGCTTTATTATTAGTATAAGATATATTTGGTACAAAGTTAAGCAGGTGATAATGATGAATCCCAAAACTTTAACAAAATCCAACATGAATACTAATCCAGTTGTAAATCAAATACTATTTCGAAGTTATAAAGTAACCCATTACAACCAGAAAAGTTACGACGAGAAGTGAAATATTCACGAGTATATTTAAATATTTAAAGCCAATCGCGGCGCGAGTTTGTTCAAGTTAATTATTTAAACTCATTATCGAGTCAGTTTTGTTTGTTAATTAAGTAGGTAAAGGTGAGGTGTTGAATGTTAAGAAACCGTCAATAAATTCAGGGGTTGAAAAAGGTTAAAGGTAATGAAAAATTGGTTAAGAAGTAGTTTATTGAAACTTTGGAAAACTTTATAGTAAAATAATAAAAAAATTGGTCTTTCTTTCCTTGAACGAATTGGGCCATCTAAAATTTAGTGAAAATTAGGAATTTTTGTTAACAATCCAGAGATTTATTTATTTACTAGCTGCGCCCAGCGACTTTACTTGCATAAGTGTCGATCCAGTGGGAATACCGGGATGAAGAGTATCCTATGTGTTATCCCTGGTTATAAACTATTTGTGTGCCAAATTTCATCCAGATCCGTTCAGCCGTTTGTGCGTAAAGAAGTTACAAACATACAAACTTTCGCCTTTATAATATGTAGGATTTACAAAGATACATCAGTAGCTTCTGTATATAATATATCTTAAGTACAGACCAGCACATCAATCTACCCGAAACTGTCAGATTTTCCCAATCAACTTTGAACCTTATGCTTCAGCGATAAAGTTGAAAATCTATTAACGAAATTTGACAGATTGTAGTAGCTTGATGTGCTGGCGTCTGTACATAGGTACTATAGGTAACACTAGCATTGGACTTGCACAGTCGCCAGTTTTGGTTAGTGCTTAGACACACGAGCGCCACTCGTCATCGGTAAAGGCAACGGCAGGCGTTGTGCCGCTCGTGTATTTGAGTACGGTGCTCGGTGTACGATGCTACAGACTGTCATAGAGATGGGCAAGCCAACACTCTTTTCGTCGTTGCTGCGGCGGTGGCGCCGCGACGCTGCCTTAAGAACTTTGCGACGCCGCACAGCCCGTATGATCGCCAGTGCGGCGAGATGTTTTGCAGTGCGGCGCCGTACCGCACTGTGTAGAACGACTCTGAGTGTCGACGGCTGCAGTTCCATCTGCCGTGTGTCGCTCGTGTGTATGCACCCTTAACCAACATTTTTAGAATAATTTGAAGGTACTGTTAAGCTCTCTACGAGCTGTCAGGGTATCGGGAGGAATCAATTAAGCCATGGTTTATCACGTGCTAATAGTCATCCAAAGGGCAATGGAGAGGGCTATGCTTGGAGTTTCCCTGCGTGATCGAATCAGGAATGAGGAGATCCGCAGGAGAACCAAGGTAATCGACATAGCCCGAAGAAGTGCCAAACTTAAGTGGCAGTGGGCAGGGCACATTGCTCGTAGAACAGATGACCGATGGGTCCGAAAGGTTCTGGAGTGGCGACCGCGTACTGGAAGACGTAGCGTTGGAAGGCCTCCCACGAGGTGGTCCGACGACCTTGTGAAGGCCGCAGGAACCCGTTGGATGCAAGAAGCACAGAACCGGTCAAAGTGGAGGTGCTTGGGGGAGGCATATGTCCAGCAGTTGACGTCTTTCGGCTGAATTCATGATGATTATCACGTGTGTTTAATAATTATTCCTGCAAATCATTCTACGTATTTTACATCTTAGTTTAGTATACTGTGACGGGCTAGTCCCAAAAACAAGCTTCTGTAACAGTGACATGTTGGAATAAAATGGCAAAAAAATTGCACATAAAAGTAAAAGTAAAAAAGCTGAAAGATACTTAGCAGAATGCTTGACTGAGTTTTGTTTGTCGCGTTCGCTTGGTTGGTGTACTTTCGCTATACGTCGTAAAACTTATGGAGGATACTGTCCGCATGTCAAGTTTCAAACATAAACCGTTCGGCCGTAAAAAATGTTGTATGTCATTCTTTGGGATCAACGTTGAGTGCCTCAATACTTATTTTTGTTTATGGTTTTAGTGTCCGGTAGTATTTCATTAGTTTCAGCCTCACTGCCTCATCGGTCTAATAGTCACAACCCCTACTCCTGAGCATAAGGTCCTGGGTTTGATTTCAGCTTTTTTGAGCTGAATGGTGCTGATCCGTGCGTCATGTTCGTGAACGGGCGCCATCAGTGGGGCTGGTCATCACTTAGCTGCCTCGGCTATTTTTAATTATTTTATTTTTGGATTGTTGTTCTGTTACTATTTGCTGTACTCTGGACGCTTTTAACGCGTACGTCTTTTTTATATCGTTCTCGCATAATATAATTATAAATTCAAAAGTAAATTTAAAAGTAATGATGTAACTAATATTTTTGCAAAAACATAATTTAAAAGAGTGTCCATTGAGTTTCTTGCCCGTTCTTCTCCATAGGTACCTATGGAATGGGTAACTAGCTTTCAAACTTTCTGACTGACCGACTTCTTGACAATTCAAAAGTGCCTGTAAATTTTTTTATTGAAATAAATGGTTTGAGTTTGAGAAAGAACTATTGTGTTTTCCGTCAGGAATTTTTCAGTAGAAGCCTGGAGTTTGAATTAGTGCCCAGTTAATGGTAACAGGCTTACCCCATGTTAATGGGACTTAAACATATCTGGCGAAACGTGGGTGTACTATAGCATAGAGATGTTACGGAAGTCGTTTTACCGGAACCGAAACCGGAATCGGAGGTTTTAAATGTGATTGATCGGAATCGGAACCGGAATCGGAACTGGAACTGGGGCGAAAGTAGAAGAAAGATGTGTTCAGGGGCTTGCCCTAAAAACATCTTTCTTCTACTTTCTTCTAACATCCACAAACAAAACAATAAACTGAGACTTTGAGCGCGAGCGTGTATAAAATAAACAAACATTACCCTGGCGACAAGTTAAAACTTGATTGTAGGTATTGTACACGTGTATCGCTGCGTTTCGAACTTCGGTCTAATTCCGATTCAAAATTATCGGAACCGAAATTGGAATCGGAAGTGTAAAATTAATCGGAAGTTCTGACTTTTCGGAATCGGAACCGAAGCTCCGTAACATCACCGCTATAGCATATACTGATCTGTCTAACCCTTCAGGGTTTACAGGCGCAATGTTATGTTTCAGACTCAAAAAGAGCCTGTTAGTTCAATTCTATTACGCCCTGTTAACTTCCCAATCATTTAGTTAACTGACCGTTTAGAATAACTTGCAGGTTCTCAGAAACAACTGTAAATAACTAACTGTGTTAACTTAACAATCATTAAGCTAACTGATCGTTTAGAATAACTTACAGGTTCTCAGAAAGAACTGTAAATAAATAACTGACTCGACTGCATTTACTGGTAAGTTAACAGGGGTGGATATAATTGGAATGAATAGTCAGTTAAGCAGTCTGTCTATGTAAAATACTGGTATTCAGCTGCATTCGGTTAGACTGGAAGCCGACCCCAAAATAGTTGGGAAAAGGCTAGGCAGATGAATCTGATTCATCTGCCTAGCCTTTTCCCAACTATTTTAGGGTCGGCTTCCAGTCTAACCGGATGCAGCTGAATACCAGTATTTTACATGGAGCGACTGCCTATCTAACCTCTACAATCCTAACTGAGTAATACGATACGTAAGTGGACAAGACACCCCTTGGTGATATTGGACAGAATTTCCATTACTTAATTCATGCTAAACAAATACTAGCGTAAACTAGGTACAGGACATTACAAACGAACAAACAGACAAACATTTAGCTAAGCATTGTATACACTGTATTATTTACTATAACTTTGTAGTGTCAAAGTTTGCAGACATTCAAGTAGTAAGCTGCTGAGATAATAGTTGAGTTATTTTACATAATTCCACGGCATCCATACTTGAATTTGAAACAAATACTGTTTATGTATATAAATGCGCCTCTGAGGTCGCGATGGCCCAGTGGTTAAGACCTCTCAAGCACGAGGTTGTGGGTACAAATCTGGGCGAGTATCAATGTGACTTTTTCAATTTATATGTACTTTCTGAGTTTTTATTTAGAGAAAATGTAACTAACCACTTACAGTAGATACTAAATTAAATGACTAACTTACTTTACAAATAAATACAAAAACAAAAGACATTTAGGTTGCCACCAGAGATGAGCGAGGATGCGTGGCGAGGGGTGTGTGAAACCAGCCAATAACATCGCTTCATTTTTACCGACTTAAAAAAAGGAGGTTGTCAATTCGACACGTATGTATGTAATATTATTGGAACTGCATTATATTCACATATGACAATCTATTAGGGCTTCCAAACAAATATACAAAATTCTATAGATGTATGTATGTTTTTCCACGCATTTCTCCGCAACGATACCTCACACCATGGGATAGACGAGAAAAAAACCATCCCCACATTGCGTGTACAGGAGGCACCCAAAAAAAAAAAAAATTTACCGCTTTGTCGGGGTGATTAATATGTATATCCATGCCAAATTATAGCTTTCTAGTACTAAAATTCTCTGAGCGTAGCTGCGGACGGATGAACAGACAGACATGACGAAACTATAAGGGTTCCTTGTTGACTACGGTACCCTAAAACCAAATTTAAAAAATAGCTAGAAAGTTTTTTAATAATATGTAGGTACAAATACTGAGCCTTAATCACAAAATGTTAAATCATTAAACAATTACTGATATTCTTAAACTTCGCCACAACAAGAGTTCGCATCTAAGGCATGTTAGTCACAACTCGCCGTCCGGTAAGGACCAGGCCCAAGTCGACGGCGCGTTGTGGTTCACGCGCGCCTCAAAGAGATGTCAGCACTAACCCGACGGGGTCCGCTAGGGCCGTGCCTGCCAGGGTCGCGGGTTGTTCGAAAGAGATACCGTGGCTCCTGGCACAGGCAACTGAAGGAACACGGGTGGGTTTTAGTTAGTACAAGTCTGACACGTAGAGCGGGAGAAGTTATTTGATAATTTCCTACCCAAAAAAAATAGGCATGTTAGACACGAGCGATCTCAGATTCTCTTACAAGTTAGTTACGCAAACATTTCGGAGTACGAGTAGACATAAACTCTGAACTGCGTGTATGTTGATTTAATAAGTTTTGCTAATGAAGAATCCCTGTTGCTTGTAAGTTTTGGCATGTGAGTACTTCGGTTTATGTTTTCAATCTGCAGTATTAAATTACGCTTTGAAACTAACAACGTGATCATTTGGTTTAGTTTGTTAAAGAAACATGAGTAAATTAAAAGAGTACCGCTTCTCGTCCACCCCGTCGCATCGCATCGCCTGCCCGCGCTATTACTCCGTTTTCATTTAGCGTTTTTCTGTTTTTTTTTTGCTTGGCTCCTAGCGTAGCCTTCCTCAAGGATTGGGCTTTCAAATGCAAAAATAATTTTTCAAAACCAACTGGTAGTTCCAGTGATAAGCGCGTTCAAACAAACAAATTCTTCAGCTTTATTATTTAGTACAGATTACTATCGTATTGTGGGTTTAGACCACCATAGCACGGGTTCCTGAAAACGGCATCGTGGAAGACCCAGGTTGGTGGTGGGACAAACTTGATGCCACGAGGAATTTTTTTTTCAGGATGTGACATCATCAAAAATGACCCCTCCCGCTCTGGGTGGAGCGGAAGGGAGTGTCAGACTCTTACTGACTAAAACCCACGCGTGTTCCTTCCTTAGCCCTTTATGTTCCGGGCCAGCGGTAACCCTTTCGGACAATCCCGCAGGGATTGGTTCATATTGGCTCAGGATCGAGTTGGGTGGAAAAAAAAACCCTGCAGTGAGACATTATAAAGGCTGAATAATTGCTGTTGAGGTTATGTTACATTTTTAGACCTTCCTTTGCAATATTCTTGACACCACTCAACGTCAAAATGAAATGAAAAGAAGAATGATCCAAAGAAACTTCAGTAAAATTCAAGGAGTTTTTGAAACTTATCTTAGCTTTAAATAAAGACAAGCACACATAAAGTCACGTTTTACATTGTCCTCCTTCCATTGTCGACCTGCCTTTCATTTTCCTTTCGCTTCGTTTACGTTCATCTGGTCATACACGAACTCCGGTTGCGAGTACTAAACACTTGACCTTTATGAAGGACATCACTAATAAAGTCACTATAATATGTCCTCCTAGGGCGGCCCCTCCCGGGGTTCCCCTTTTTCATCTGCCTTGAAAAAAGATGCCTTGTACAATATATCTCTGATAAAATTATAACAAAACGTAGGCCTGATTCGCAAAGAAAATCACCCACACGCTATCAACATACTACAGCAGCAGACAGGGCCGTCTTAACCATATTGGGCGCCGGGGTGCGAAAATCAGCTTGTTTAATTTCTTTTTGTTGGCAAACAAAAAGAAATTAAACTTAATTTGTGTGTTCCATTTTTTAAATGGTTTCCACCAATTTTTTCCAAGGGATTTTTTCGAGGCGGTGACGTGCGGTTACAGCGCTGGAGCGTTGCGGTTATAATGAGTGATTAGCGATGACCTGATCGGCTTGCGCCTCCTAAGACCTTGAATCTGGGTGCCACGCACCCCTTGCACCCCCGGGTAAAGACGGCCATGGCAGCAGACTATTCTTAGCAACACTCAAAGCCCTAGGATACCCTTACCCAACCACATCTGCTACTGAAAATAGCTCATGATTATAGCCCGCTTTTAGCCCGTTTCTCAGACGTTAACAAATACAGAAAGAGAATCTTCTCTAAGCCCCGAGACACGTATTAGCCCCGTCCGTGTAAAACATTTGGATTGTAAACATTTGCCGACTCAGTGCGCCATTATACTAACGAGCTGAGGCTTCAATTTACTGACTAAGTGATAGTTCGGCTGCTGTCATTGAACCGGAGAGGAGCGGAGAAACAAACCTTGTAGGAAATCATTAGCTAATTAAAATTCAACAGTTTCAAGTTTTACTCCGCTTATATAGATTGATACAATTTATCTTCCAATATCAATATGGTTGCGCCACTGTAGAGAAAACCACCCATATATGCTCACTTAAATGATTGCGTTTGATTGAAATTGATCCCCTCAAAACTAGAAATAATTTAATCTATGGTGGATCAATGAACCAATGATGATGTTCCGATATTTTAATTTAAAAGTATCCGTGGAATTTCTTCTACGTTCTTCTCCATACGTACCTATTAAGCTTCGGTATGGGCAACTAGCTTCATCTTTCTGACTGACCGACTCTTTGACAATCCAAAACTGCCTGTAATTGGTTTAATTGAATAAAATGCTTTGAGTTTGAACATAATCCTCCGCTATGTACGTACCACACTGAATCGATCTGAACTGTCAATGTCAACGATTCACCGCAATCCATTTGTACCTTTTTTATTAGACTTCGCATTTAGCGATAAAATCGCTCATTGTAGCACTTCTTGCAAAATTTCAGTTACAGCAGAACAGATTAGTTAGTTGTTCATTTCAACCACAGAATACTTAGGTATAAGCAGAGATAATGTACACTCACTTTCTCATTAAAGAGTATTCTATTCTGTTCTTGTCCTTTTACACCGCTCCATACCATAGCGGCGATTTGCTACACTGCAAGGCTATCCTGCTCAGCTAAGCTTACTCGCTCCGCTGCAATGGACAAACAGCTTTAGTAAGGTTACATCCTGATGAAATAAGGTTGAAAGCTACAAATTTTTCGCTGTTAACTTTTACCCGTAACGAGGCGAGGAAGGGAATTGGTACCTAAAAGGTAGTAAGATTCAATTCTTATGAGTGATTTGTACAGACGCCACTGCACATCAAGCTACTACAATGTGTCAAATTTCTTTAATACATTTTCAACTTTAACGCTAAAGCATAAGGTTCAAAGTTGATTGGGAAAATTATAATTATTATAGTCGATTACTTACAAACATCACCCAAAAAAAAACTACTGTCTTTTTATCTGACATACAAATAACCATTCCTAGCACAATGTTCATTACTCCGAGTACAGTATTAAAAAACCAGTCAAGTGTGAGTAGGAATCGGACACAAAGGTTTCCGTACCACGGCAAATAAACTACGAAAAAAAAAACGTTCATAAAAGTAAAATAAAGATAGTAAGAATTAAAGAAGACCCCCTATAATTTGTATTAACTCTATTTTATTTTTATTATTTGTCGTTATGGCAATAGAAATACACATTCAGTGAAAATTTCAACTATCTGTCAGCGGGTTGTCTCTTATAAGCCGTCTGTTCTTGAGATACAGCCCGTTGACAGACAGACGGACGGATGAACGGACAGTGGAGGCTTGGTAGGCAAGTAAGTAGGTAAGTAATACGGGCTGGTGTCCGCAACTCCACGTCAATGCGCGTATTTTGCGTACGGAGGGTTAGTAATAAGGTTTCGTTGGCACACTTTGGGTACGGAACCCTAAGGAAAGATGCTAGTGTGTATTACCAAGAGCCATGTAGTACTTTGCCGGAAGGTTAGGTCCGTTATGATACGTACTTTGAAGGGTCAATGTTAATATCAGTCCGCACTCAGCTCTATGAAAGGGAGCATGCAAAGGGCGTATACAGGGTGCCAATTCATGAAGTTATTTGTATCTCCTTTTCTAACATAACTAACTTCACGCCTGTTCTTTTAAAGGGTTAGGCAGAAGTGTAGGTACCTATAGTACACCTAAATTTGACCACATATGTTTACGTTCCACGTAGGGTGTGAGTCTATTGCCATCAATCGAACATAAATCTAGACTCCGGACTGCTATTTTTAATAATTAATTTATTTATTTTCACTTCAAGACACAGACATCAGTGTAGCCCTGGCTCTTGTACTAGGCGGTCCTGTATCACAAGAGCCAGACCTCTCAATTTACAGAGAATATGATATAGAACGCGAGAGACAAAAATGAGATTCGTTATAGTTATGGCATGCATTAGAAGATAAGTTTAAATTATTTGTAAACTTACCTTACAACATAAAAAAAGAAAGAAAAAAGTAATAACAATACACACATTTTTTTTAAATAAGTTACCACTGCGTTCTTTTAGTGTGGGTAAGCCTGAATGAGGTGTGTGTGTGTGGTGTGTATGTATGGTGTGTGTGTGTGTGTCAATGTGACAGGGTGTCATGTAACGCTGCCGAATTGATTTTCTGATTCGTCATAATTGTAATTTTCTAACCAGTGAATAAAAGGTTTTTTTTAATTGGTAGTTGTTAAGTTATTTTTTTATCCAGACTCCGGGCAGCTATTGTTCTTTGTTTCTCCTATTCTGTGGGCGATAAAGAAAAATAAAAAAAACGGATTATCTGCAATGGTTTTTTTTTTAAGATTTAGAAAAAAATACTCCGTCATGCTACGGCTGTCAATTGATTTGTTGATCATCGTTTTATAAATACAATGTTGTAAAGTTATTTTGACGCGTTGTCAAAATCAGAACTAGCGCCATCATATTGTTTTGTCCATGTACAATGATAGTGATAATATTTAACTATTTATTAATGTTACTGAGCTTAAAAAATACACTGTTATGTTACGGTTTCCCATTGATTTGTTAAACAACGTTTATAATAAATACAACGCTTTAAATTTATCTTGGCGCATTGTCAAAATCGGAAGCAGCGCCACCCATCTTGTTTTGTCAATGCACAATAACAGTGATAATTACACAATATTAATATGATTTAGCTTAAAAAAATACTCTGTCGTTATACAGATCTCAATTGATTTATTGAACAACGTTTTAAATAAATACAACACTTTAGGGTTATCTTGGCGCAATCTCAAAATCAAAACTAGCGCTACGATCCTGTTTTGTCGATGCACAATAACAGTGATAATTACAGAATTAATATTATTTAGCTTAAAAATACTCTGTCATGCAACAGCTCTCCATTGATTTTATGAACAAGTTTTAAATACAACGCTTTAACGTTATTTTGGCGCGTGGCCAAAATTTGAACTAAAGACGCCATCTTGTTTTGTCCATGCACAATGACAGTGATACTTTCACAATAAATATTATTTGGCATTAAAAAATACTCCGTCATGCTACGGTTCCCCATTGATTTGTAGAACAACGTTTTAAATATTTATTTAAAGCGTTGTAAATACAACGCTTTCAACGCGCTAAGATAACCTTAAAGCTTTTTAAATACAACGCTTTAAGGTCATCTTAGCGCGTTGTCAAAATCGGAACTAGCGCCACCATTTTGTTTTGTCCATGAAAAATGACAGAGATAAATTAACAAATGTTTACCAACAACGCCCCCCCGTCAATGTCACTCGGACGCCAAGAGATCCTTATAACACTCTATCTAGTTCGCTTCGTTTGTTACTTATTAACTGAGCGTCGACTAATGACACGTATAATTAATTATTATATATTATTACAAGACTCCCGGGGGCCTGATACTCTTACTGTATCGTATATATGACCAAGATAAATTTTCAGGCTTGATCAATCCGATGAATCAGAGTAATGTAGAAATCATACAACGTAATATTTAAACAATTTAAAGTTCATTCTAAACTCACTTGACTGTCCGAATGCAACCAGAGTTATTTTGTTGACAGACTGCACTACATAAGGTCGTCTATAGCATACAACTTTTACAGTACCTAGCAGATCATTGAATCCCTTTCAAAATCAAAAGTCTGACATTTAAATTAGGCTGAAAATCAGCACATTCAAAAATCAAAATAACATAAGACAGTCCCCCAAAACGCCCGCCCTTCACCATTTCCTAGTGCTTTCGCTGGGAAGAATAAGTGGCGCAACAAACTCGCCAGCAGTGCAGCACAAGTAGTTCAAACATTATTAATACACGAATTTGTAAACATCTCTTAAATATAATTACGATCCCAAATAAGCTCAAAGTCAAGGCGAAGATTCCGAGGAGCTTATCTAAAATGTATGCAGAGGATTCACGGTTTGGGTGTATCATCCCGATGTAGGCCAGAAAGGGGTTGCAAGATATTGCCTAAGTCAATATGTTGGCATCGATTGGATACCCTCTTTTCTAAGGCATTTTATTGCATGGGGGATGTCTATGAATACAGGCTGTAGATATTGTCACTGTGTTAAGCATAGATTAGGTTGTGAGGAGAAAAATATTTTTCATCTTTGTGCCATTTCTTGAATATTATATTGTTACGAGCTTGGGGTTCATGACAATAAAAACTGCTGATTTAATAACCAAAAATTGACACTTTAATCACAACACTAATAACAACCCAAACACACTAATTATACAACACAATTTCACTACTGATCACTCTTAGACGCACTTGAATATCGCTTCGATGTACTCGCTTGTATCGCTTATTCAAAACTGTGTCTCGCGGCCCACCCGGCCTTATATAGTGCCACAGAGCTACTATATAAACATCTAGAATGTTCGAGTAGGTACATACCGGTCCCGACTAACCCGATTTCGATAGTTCTCGGAATTTCTAGGATCTTGACCCTACTAGTTCTACTACCCGATACTAGATGGCGCTAGTGGTAACTAATGTCACCATGTACCAGGCATTAATTGTGGCGCGCAACAATACAAACAGCATAAGCATATTACCATAAAGAATAATAATCAGCCTATAATTTTCCCACTGCTGGGACACAGGCCTCCTCTCTGTGAGAGGGAGTGGGCCATAATCCACCACGCGAGCACAGTGCGGGTTGGCGGATGTCACACGTCTTTTCTAACGATGTTTTCCTTCACCGCTTTGAGAGAAGAGGTGATGAAATAATTTAGACAAAGTTATGTGTGCCAACAAGTGAGTAATGACTAGATTATTTTTTGTACAGAATCATTTTTGATATTATTATTGTAGTGTTGCAAAAATCAAGAAATGAAAACTGAATGAAGTTTGAAACTACGAAGTGGAGTTTGTTATGTTTTATACCCTGTCGTTTATTGCTAAATTACCTAGTCAGTTGGTTCTCATACTACTTTTACGTAAACAACTTGGGCTTTGTTTACAAAACAGGCTTATAAGTCGTGCGACTTCCTCTTGTAGAAAGCAAAGTAATTCTTGGTTTCATTTCACTCACAAACATTTCTGCCTAGATATTATTCATACTTGATATTTACTAGACGTACAGTCACGCAGAATTCAAATGCTATTTTCTAGTGAAATAACGATTGGAACTTTGAGAAAAGGCCATTTTCATAATTTTTCATCTTTTTTATAATTTATAAGTTTTTATGCAATTTTTTTTAAGAGTAATTATTTACATACAAATTGACAAATTTTTAATTATTTTCTATTTGCAGTACTTATTACGATAAAATATTTTTATTTAAGAGTAAATGTCAATAATATACATACCAACAATCTAGTGCTTGGCTGTAAAAAATTAGTACTTTGGTTTAAATTTAATAAAAATAATTACGAAAAGCCACTAGAGATGCGACGTTGCCAGCCTGCACTGGATGAACACTCCTTAAGGCGAAATTTTAATCTTATGTGGTATTCAATCTTGCCTACAGCTTCGTATCTATACCAAAGTACTTCTAAATAACATTAAGGAGGTCAATAAGGAGACACATTTGCTTGTTTTCATTAACACTGGGCGACAACTAAATGAATAGCCAAATAAAAGCGCTGTTGCATTTTCAACTTTCGGCATTGAGCCTAGCGTTGAAAATCTACCAGCTTGGAATTTATCTACCAAAGTCTAAAGTACCTCCACCCACCTATACTTCTTGTTCAAATAAAGTGGGTACTATGTAGTTACAAGACTCGTAACGTCTCCAAAGAACCTTTTCTGGTGTACTAAGAAACTTAAATTGACTTAGAGAGAATTTAGAAGAAAATCAACAAGGTTCCCAGTTGAGTCTAAGGTAAGCTAAAGTAGGAGACGAAATTAGATAACACACAATGAGTTCAAGACTTCAGGTTGTGGCTCCAGAGTTCTTGTTTGACATCGTAGTGATAGTTAGGTTAACTAGGAATGTGTAACTTGCCCGCGAGTTTGCCTGTAGAGATTTAGGTTTAGTTTTTTCTCTTGTATCGACAATTTCTGTTCAAAAAGTTTCAGATAAGGGTTAACACATCTTGTTCACGTTAAATTCTTACGCAATCACTCACTAAAGGGATTTTTTATTTATAAAGATTCAAATTTATTTTTCCAGTAATTGTTGTTCGAATAGCATTATTAAATTGTACCTAATTGAAAAAATAGTCAACGTAAATGGAGGTGATAAAATCAACCACAATTGCCAAACCAAAAACATTTTTAAAATTAGAATTTCGGGTTAAAGTATTAAAAAAACTAAATCAAAGCACTCAATTTCTTAGTGGCACTACACATTGGAATCCAAAGCTACGTCTTCTGATTCGTTTGTTTACATTTGGAACATACTCTAAACGAGAAAAGCTCTTGCCGTGGTAAAACTTTCAGCCAGTATCTAAGGTGGATGCGGAGCTTACTACTTAGGGAGCACCAGACGTGCATAAGTATCGCCACTTATGGGGTCTAGTTAGGTTATAAGCAAGATAAGTATTCTGTAGAGTTCACTTTGAACCCCAGTCAAGTGACTGCATAGGTACAATTTCAAGGCGAATTCTCTTGTTTTTAACCTATAACCTAACCCCTTGGTCTTATATCAATTTACCGTGCCCCCAGCGCCCAGGTAATAAATAAATCAACAAATATCTACGACGAAAGAAATAAAACACAAAAAATTAACCCTATGTATCCTTATACGCTTTAAAATAAATTTATAAATACCATAGGTAGTCGTATTAATCCGACTGGGGCGGTCAATAGGAAAAAAAAGGGAACAAAAAGGAAAGAAGGAAAAAGAAGATGGAGAAAGGAAGGAAATCTTGTATTTTTAAGAACGTTCGCAATCAAACCTCTGTTCCGATCTGTCAAAATAACTTAAGCATTTGTCAAATTGTTGAGTTTTTGACTGGGATGAGGTTGCGTCTAGATTTTGAACATTTTTAATTACTAGAATTGGCCTCCAGGATTCACATTGGCACACCGTTTTAATTTTGAAGTGATATTTGTTTGTTGTGTCTATGTTTGTTGATTTTCTTGTACAAACTTCTCCTGAAGTAATTAGGCTGTGTGTGTGTCTGTCACTCATGAATTCATGATACCTATTTATAAGTTTTGATAGCAGACAGTAAAATATACTAAGTTCTACTAGGAACTAGTCTGTGTAAATATTGATCCGACCTAGTTTGATTTGGGTTCTGGGTGTAAAATATCTTAGAGAAGAAAAAAACACGTCACACAAGTCTATCTGCCGATAAAGTTTCTAATGGATTCAAGATTATATCTATACAATTCGTTCGTTAAAAACGTTGTAGTACTCGAAACTTTAGGTACTAAGGTTTCAAAAAGTACTTGAAATCCCTTCTAGACTTTTAATAGTCGAAAAAATGCCAGCTGTCTCGTTTTAATAGACGATATGTTGATTGATGTCACAAAGCTACCGTCATTTTGAGTCTTGAATTTCTTATACGAATGGCTGTTAGGGTAATTACGAGTACATGCCGTAGATGACTTATTGCGATACCTCGCGATTGCGTTTTAGCTCGCTACCTCGATGTCACTCACCTCCATGTAAAACAAATGCATGCTAATGGACACTCGCACACATGCCAGGCATTGGGGTAAACAACCAAGCAGCCCGCGATGTATCGCAATGAGGTATCCTTCGGCATATGCGTGCGTTTCTATTAGCATGCATTTGTTTTACACGAAGGTGACATCGAGGTCGCGAGCTAAACCGTGATCGCGAGGTATCGTAGTGCGGTATCTTCGGCATGTAATTACCCTAAGGGTAATTATTACCTCAACGTCAGTCAGTCATACCTATTCCTTTTTATATGGACCACAGCTTACTGTACTTCTAAGGTTTTTACCTAAAAAATACTTGGAATTATTACGTTTCAATAGTCGGGAGAATGCCACCTGTCTCGTTTTAATATGTGAAACGTTGAGTGACGTCACAAAGTTCGACACAATATCGACTTTCGAATTTCTACGAATGGACGTTAGGCCGCAACGTCAGTCGGCCATATTCCTTTTTATGTGGACTGTGACTGACGGGATTATTGGTTCGTAGCCTCCGAGTCTATTTATAATTCTATGACTTACCTACCTATGCGATAATGATTTCTATAGGTACTTAGTTGATATAATTGATGTTTATATGGGCAAATATTAATTAACATGTGTATCCTTAAGTGGAGGTGCTTGGGGGAAGCCTATGTCCAGCTGTGGACGTTTTTCTGCTGAAATAATAATGATGATTATGAAGTGCAGGCTGGCTGACTGGGTTTGGTTGTCACTTTTAGTTTTTAGTTGTTATGAGAAACTTAGCGACGTTCAATAAAATTGATTGATAGACTTCTTGTGTAGGTACATATTTTATAAATAATCACTTACATATTTTGTATACAACCTAGTAAGCTAATCCTGATGAAACAGATGATGATGATGATGATTATGATGATACCAAAGGCTAACTATTGACTGTGAACTATTAACTGTGAGGGCTATGTGGATATTTTTTTTTATTCTTTCTCAGTTTTGTGAAAGAAAAGAGAGAAAAACAGGTTTATTTGTCACATAAACACGTGCATACAAAAATATATTTAATTCTAATAATAAGGAAAAATAAAAACAAAATATATCTATAATCACGAGCACAAAGCAGAAATAGTTGACGGCTGCACATCATGACTGTGACAATCCACAAATGAATAAAAATGCGAACTTTAGCGATAAAGTTGAAAATCTATTAAATAAATTTGACAGATTGTAGTAGCAATTTATTCCAAAATGTGTGACGTTCATAAAAGCAAATAAATTACATAGCTTGATTTAATTAATCATCCGAGTACTCATGGTCTTCTTAACCCGTGAGAAGGCGCGCTATGAGCAATTTGCTCACACAAAAATTTAAAGCAAAATTTTTTGGTGATACCGACGCCCTAACGTCTCAAGCGCCTAGGTACCTTCCTAACTATTCATCGACTCCCCCGTGACGCAACTCTCGTGCCGGTCAGTTCTGTTGCGACCGCTCAGCTAAGTTTTTGTGGAGGTCGTGTACCATCGTGCGGCAATTTGCTCATCACGCGCCCATCCGTGTAAGTATTATTTTTCCAATTAAAAAAGTATAATTGTATTTTCTAGATTATATTATTTTATTTATTTATATTAAATTGGTTAATTATTACGTAAATACTCTATTGTAATATTTTAGTAATAATATTTATTGTTTTTAGCTACAACACACATGTAAAATGGGCGACCGACGTCAAGCACAAATTTGTTCGTGGCTGGAAGAGGATTCTGGTGATGAAGCATTGGATGCGGATCTTGAGAATGGAGAACATATCGTCAGATCTCAAGTTTCTAATGAAGCGATTTGTGTCGGCTCCTAGACCTATTTAGGCCAAGCGGATTCTGTTCTATATGTAGGAATAGACGGTCAAAAAAAGCATGAACTTCGTGCAAGCAATTACTCTGCACCGAACATATCACATATATGTGTTTAATATGTTTCGAGAGGCACACTTGTCCAGATCTCATGGAAGAGTAATTTTTTTATGTTTTTGTTATGTAAGATTTTTTATTGTGATTTATATGAAGACTGTCAAAATTAGAAAATAAAAATTAGTTGATTTTTTATTTGTTTTAGAAGTTGCATTTATGTTGCATAGTTTTAATAAAAATACTTATTTTCTTATTTATTAAACCTTGTTTTATTCATATAAATCCATTATAAGTCAATAAGTACTATAAAAGTAGAAATATGAGCATTTAAAGTAGTGTGAGCAATTTGCTCGCGCGCGCCTCTCCATGTAACAAACAGAGGCGCGCCTTCTCACGGGTTAAGGACATTTCGAACGGCTGGTTGACACTTCCTGTGACCCAAGGGCTGGATTTTACCTTGGCCAGAGGATAGTTATTGCCATACAACGTGGTAATGCCGCCAGTCTCTTGGGTACATTACTAGTCGATAGCGATGCGGATGAATTTTACGACGCTATATTTTAGTTTGTGAATAGTTTTAGTTAATTTATGATATCATTATATCATTTTTATTAATGAATTAGGTATTAATTGTCATTTACTTACATACTATTTTAATTTTAAATAAATGGTAATTCAAATTAAATTGAATCATTATTATTTTCAATCATGATCTCGAAAATATCACCCTTTAAGTACTCAAAATGGCAATACAAAAAAAATGTAATCCTCCAAATTGAGGACTTCCTCCTTTTTTGAAGTCGATTGAAAACGGTCTGCTGTTTTTTTTTCAAACCAGCCAGCTTGTCAAAATCGAATTCTGCATAACGTATCCAAAGTTTAATAGATTCTATCAAAAGGACTTTTCAACACAGCCTCTCCTATTAATTTAAACAAAACCTCTTCACCATCTCAGAACTTTGTTCTCAATTGCTCTTAAACCACGAATAACAATATATTTTATGGTTTTGGATACGCGTCGATAGTATGATTATATTAGTGGTAGTTTGGCGTCCCATCACCCTCGGGGATACCCATTCGTTATCCTCTATTGAGAAATCGAGTTCAGCGTCGAAGTGTCTCGAAAGTAGATTCCATATTTTTGGAGCGAGTGGGGAATAACCAAGGTCGTTGATATTTCCAAAACTATGCATTGTTGGAGTGTAATTTTTAAAGATAAATAATACTGCTTCCGAAAAATAAATTAACTTCCGGCGATCTGTAGTTGAACGTAATACTAACTAAGTTGTGCTAAAATGAATGACCGAAAAATTAACACAAAATTACTGAAAAAAAAATTTGAATTTAACTAAGAAAAATGATCTTATTCAAATTACAATTCTACGAAAAATAATCTGTACTTTCAAGTAATAACTTAATTTCCAAACAAAAATACTAAACTTCCGAAAAAAATACTTTCCGAAAACATATTTATGAACGAGCGAAAAGCACCCCGAGCTTAGGTTTGGTTAGGTTACTTTAAACCCTTTACATAGAAAAAGGAGCCCTGCAAAGCGGGGCTACGTCGACATAGAATGCAAGAGCGAGCGTATGAGAATTAGAGTGATTGATTAGAGACTCATAGTTTTCAATAGAACGTAATTTAAGCTGGTAGAAAAGTATGTATAGCAATAAACAGTCATGTTTATTTTTCGAAGATTTCAGTATCTCATTCGGTCGTTTCGTCATTTTTATTCGGACAAAAGTTAGTATTTTAGGCAGTACATTTAATATTTTAAGTAAGGACAATTCTTATTTTTTTGTCGGAGCTTTTATTACTACCCTTTCTTAAATGCCCTCAAGTTTCTTATGATATTTTGTGCTATAATTTCTCAAGACTTGACCCATCTCAATTAACAATCAACTCAGCTTATCGCGGTCCACTGTTGGACATAAGCCTCTTCCAGACTGCGCCACAGCACCCTGTCCTCCGCCTTCCGCATCCAGTCTACCCCAGCCACCTTCTTTAGGCTTTCATTTTTCTTGACCCATCTGAGTCTGAAGTATTATATTGTTTAATGGAATAAAGAAATTTTTGTTAAGTACGCTTAAATTTAAAAAATGGTATGTTTTTATTGTACTCGGAATTGTATTTATACGAGACAATTTGATGCACATGATGTAGCTTGTTTGCCAGTCAAAACGTAATTAAGGAACGGAGTATTAGACAATTAGGCATTTGTGGACCAGCTTGGAAATCACTTGCATCAATATGTTTGTTACTTCTTCACGCTCAAACGGCTGCACCAATTTTGATAACATTTTGCATGGAGGTAGCTGACACCCTGGATTAACATATATACGGTACTATTTATCCCAATATTCCCACAGGATCGACACTTATGCGAGTAAAACCGCGGGGCGCAGCTAGTAAAATATAAGACACACTTCTGTTAAAGGCCTGTCTGTAAAACAAACCACATCTATCAAACTGGTTAAGGAGTAAATTACAACCCGATGCTGAAAACTTGCTGTCTGGGACTGAATTGTCTTAAAATACTGGGATAACGAGACAGATATCTAGAAATATGAATAAACTCTGGAGATAAAATCTTAATTAAAATGGCTAACACCCGATTTCTGAATTGAAAATTCGAATTGAAAGTAGAGTTTGGAAGTTCTCAACTTCAAATTCTCAATTCAGAAACCAGCGTATTGCATCAGGCTGGGGGCACACGATGCGTTGCGGCGGCGGTGCGGCGCCGCAGCGGTGTCGCTGCGTCGTCTTACATACAAATATCTGTGGCATGTCACACGATGCGCTCCGGCGCCGCACCGGACTTCAACCACCGAGACGAGGCGGGGAGGGGTGAATACGTTGCGACGTCGGAGCGGCACCGCTCAGTTGTTCACGCATAAACAGTTAGTGTACTCTGTCCAACGCTGCTACGGCGCCGCACCGCTCGTGTTCCCGCTGATACGGTACGACCTTTGCGTTGCGGCGCCGCAACGCATCGTGTACCCCCGCTCTTACCATCGCACCAGAGAATAGCGTAACACACTATCAATCTCAATCTGAATCATTTTGAAGGATATTGTTAATCCATTGCTTCATATGTTCGATAAATTGGCCTGATCAAAAACGTAAATAACGCAATGAATGTTGTTGAACTGTCAAAATGCCATTGTACTGATAGTGTGCTACGCAATAACCCCCCTTTTTTGTGTTTTTTTGTTTTTTCAGGATGGGAAATCATCAAATGACCCCTCCCGCTCTGGGTGGAGCGGAAGGGAGTGTCAGACTCTTACTGACTAAAACCCACCCGTGTTCCTTCCTTCGCCCTTTATGTTCCGGGCCAGCGGTAACCCTTTCGGACAATCCCTCTGCAATTACCCCCCTGGTGTAAGAAATAAGTACGTCGCCTGTTTGTCTAGAAGATTAAGACTAAAATCTCATCACGGGGACTAATACACGAAACAGCTGTTTTACTTTCTCAATATATTTTCAAGGTTAGTCTCATAGTAAAAGTTGTTTGTTTTCATGTGAATACTTTCACCCCTCGTATTATGTAGTAGAAGTTACACATTTCTCGTAGTGAAGTCAAAGAAACTTTATTCTTAATCAGATTAACGTCTCCAAAAGATTTAACTCAGACTTGAAGTTACACATACCTTCACATGTCATGTAGTACACAAAATACGTATTTAGTAGCACATAATTTTACTTTTATATATTTTCATAGGCTAGTTGTTAGGTATTTCTGTAAAAATGTACTTATTTTCATAGTTGATAATTTACCCAACTGCCCCCTTAAAGGCTCCTGCAAACAGGCGCGACGCGCGACGCGAATCGCGCGCGACACAAAGGCACCGCTCGTTGCGCGACTTGCGGTGCCTTTGTGTCGCGCGCGATTTTATCGCGTGTCGCGCCTGTTTGAAGGAGCCTTAAGGACGGTTTTCGAGAGTATGTATGTCTATTTCTTTTTTTTATTCTTTTTCTATTTCTTTCTTTCATATTTTGTAAATGTGAGGACTTTGTAGGCCTTGTAAATTTTAAATCTGTAGACCATTTTTTATATTATTCACGCCGACAAATGGTAAAACAAAATCTCGAAAAAAAATTTTTTTTAAGGTAATTAATTAATTAGGGTATTGTTTTTACTTCTACACGTAAAGTGGGGATGTTTTTTTTTTCTCGTCTACCCCATGGTGTGGGTATCGTTGGATAGGTTTTTAAGAATATTGCGGGTTTGCCGAAACCATTTTTCATTCAGGGATCCTTTTGTGAAATATTAGGTATGCTTTAAAGTGCTCATTTTTGTTAGAGTCAAGTGTCCCCCCGCCAGGTGAATGGTTGCTTTTGGAAATGTGAAAAAATTCACGGCAGTAGTATATAATAACGAAATTAAAAGGAAAACTATCACAGCTAAGTAGGTTTTACAAGTTTACGAGTAATAGTCGACTATCTTAAATTTGTAGTTGCAATTGTGACTGTTCCTAAATTACCCTAGGCTGATAAAATTTTCGTTTTTCCTAATTCTGTTATTTATTAGTGTTTTAGGTCGGTTCCCCCTAATGGGGAAGAGCCGCACCCCGCCGCCGTACGACTCTGTAGAGCTCGTCTCCAGACTGGACACTCTCCCACCGATTGGAATGAATTCCAAATATAAAGAATTCCAATGCCTTGTCTCAACAAGGAAAGGATTGAAAGAAATGATAAGTTAAACTTAGGAATTCATAGTTATGAACATACATTGAATGTGGTTTTAGAAAGTTAGTAATAATAGAGGGATCCAGGGTATATTATTATTATTAATTGTGAGTAACCCATACGCTAGTGTAACGGGTATTTGATCAGTCATTACTCACACGATACCTCACATCTACACCTGAAGTACTCAGAGCAACACTTCCATATAGTGACGTAAGCGGCTTTTCAGCGGCATTGCGTCTACATCATGCTCTTTTGGAGACATGGTCCCTAGCAGTTCTCTCGAACTGATAAACGTGACGAAGCGGCTTTTCCTGCGGCAACCGAGCGACCGTCCTTGTCTAACTACGGAGCGGCTAGTTCCAGCGGCATTGCGTCGGCATCATGCTCATAAGGAGACATGGTCCCTATCAGTCCTTGGACTGGATATGAGATAGATATGGTCACCCTAACCACTGGAAGTTCACCCTTTGCACAACAAGCATATCTGCAGGACACGTGTTCATGTCAGTCTGACCGAATTATTGGTCTGAGATAAGGAATACAACTTCCAAGAATTACTAGATAATAGAGTTGAGATTTGAAACCAATCACTATTTATTAGAGTTTTGAATAATCTCTCTTAAAGCACTGTTATTGGCCGGAAGCAATGAATACAATATTCAGGAATTAGAATTTACTAGTTAATAGAGTAGAGAATTACAAATTAAGAATTAATAATTAATAGAGTCGTGGATTAACTCTCTTGAAGGTCTATAGACAGCCCCAAAGCGCCCACCCTTCACCACTTCCTAGTGTTTGGGCTGGGGAGAAGAAGTGGTACAACAAACTCCCCAGCAACACTTCTCTGTCTGATTAGTTATATAACTTTAATAACTCTATCAGCCTAGGATAATTAGTATAATGAAGGACTCACCCAGTCACACCAACAAACACACACACTCACCACTTTTACTAGATTAGTTTAATCTAATCTGGGGCTTAAACCCAACTATATTTATCTTAAAACCTAATACTCGCTATCTCGCGACAGCCCACTTGGACATGGCCTCCTAGTGTTCACTAACTCTCCTAACTTAACTAGCCTGGACTCGCAAGTCCGTCTCCTAAAGCGGGTCCAGCCCGACTGTCCTTCTCTACGTCCCGCAATCAACTGCCTTTGTCCTCGTTATAATTTTTCACATCCTAACATCTACACCACTCTCAGCCCACATTCCCATGCTTTCGCAACATCTGTATATCGCCTTTTCTTATACCATTTCTCAATTGTTTCAAGGGTCCGTTTAGGGTTTGGGTCGTTCTTAGAATTCGTACAAAATACTGCATCTTAAGTGACGTAAAATATTGGTTTCGACTGATGGCTGGCATATGTGCTAGTCTGTTGCCCATAAAATAGAGAATTTATGTGTCTCCAAGTGACGGCACCAAGTGTCAGTTTAAAATAAATATAATATTTTGTTATTTAATAGGTGTAAGTGACGGACAGTCACACAATGTATGGGAGAACATGATTTTTAACTACAACGTTAAATTTGTTCTTGGGATAAATTCATTCCAACTACGGAACCCTTCATTGTGCGTGGTTTGACATGCTCTTGGCCGGTTTTTTTGTACATCATTTAAAATTTTGCTGTCCCAATGAAATAGCAATGTAAAGTGAAGGCCTGAGATACAGGTTTAAATAAACCTAAAACGGGCAGGTTGCTACCTAACATTCTGATTCCGAACTGTCATTTTACAACTGAAATAAATATACTTTAGCTATAGTTTATTTATAGGCATTACTAAAACATACCTATTGTGGAAAATTTTACTAAGTAAGCAGGTCCGGGCTATCATTCGTGGATCTTTGACAGTCGTCACGGGTCGTCAGAAGCCCGAAAATCTGACAACCAGTCTTACCAAGGGGTTTCGTATTACCCAGTAACTGGGTTGTGGAGGTCAGAAAGGCAGTCGCTCCATTTAAATACTGGTACTCAGCTGCATCCGGTTAGACTGGAAGCCAACCCCAACATAGTTGGGAAAAGGCTAGGCAGAGGCGGCAGATGATAGTATGTGTATACGAAAAGATTGTAATAATTATTCACAGACGGCGAGCGTGTTATAATGAGCATATTACTTTACTAGCAAACAAGCATGATCTTTAATAGCATTTGTACACATACATAAACTCACGCTTTCTTTCATAGAGGGTAGGCAGAAACTACAAAACGCCACCTCCTACTATCGCGGTTGAAAGTTCTACGCAGGCGCGGATCCAGCCCTCAAAAAAGGTTGTGGTCACAGAGGCCGTTCAAGTATTACGTAAACAAATTCCTTGAAATTATTAAACCCCCCTCCCCCCGTCAGCAAAAGTAAGCAAAGCTCTTACCCCCCATGCTTACGTAAACATTGGTACATCCATTTTTCAATGTATTCTGGTTTATTTATTGATTCATGAGCAACAGTTATATTATACGTTTCGTTTTCAAGCATAGACAAGTAGGGTTGCCATATATTTTCAAACTAAACTTGACTGGTAGAAAATCCGAAAGAAAAAATAAAATACCGCTGACGTAATCACCATCCAGACCCCCCATCCCCCATGTCATGAAAATAAGCAAAGTAAAGACCCCTGTAGTACTTACTTAATACTTGAATGGCCCCACAGACCCGAAAATCGGAAAAAAGAAATCGACAGAAAAGAAACATTTAATAATAATTAATTAATTAAAAAAATATTATTATTTTTTAATTTAATTTAATTGTCTATTAAACACAATTTATTTAAAGCTAGCGTTCTTAGTTTCCGAGACTTTCAAATATCTTTATGTGACCCTAATTCATTGCTTTCGAGTGTATATGACGCCCTGACCAAGATCAGAGCGGAATAACTCAATTTTAAGCACGATACATTGTATTATTTTTTTATTTTATTAAGGCATAATATAGGATATAATATCATCAGTCTATCGGTCTCAATATACCGTCGTCACAAGTCTAATAGGGTTATGGGTAGTGTTGCCCAAATGCAAGACCAAGACAAGACCTTAGCCAGTCTTGGTCTTGGTATTGCGCTCTCAGTCTTGGTCTTGGTCTTGGTCTTGCAGCAAGAGTCTCGCAAGTCTTGCGAGACTCTACTACTTAGACTAGACTAAATTCAAATACCTATTAGCCTATTGCTCAGGGTGGCAGGGACATCGACGCGCAACCGCTTACCATGGATTCAAGTACATGATTCTGGACCCCCTGCGTTGAAATTTTTCGTCGGCTTTTTCTTAATTTTTAGGTTTTTTTTTTGCATTTTTTTTTACTGTAAACTGTATAAAATCATTATTTCTATCTGACCCAATAATATTTTTAATTAAAAAATAGTAAATTCACTTGTTTCACTTAAAACAGCAATGTAAATAAAACTCGAAAGGGCTACCTGATCAGCTGTATTGCTAAAGTTCATTTGCGAGGTCAACACTGTCTTCGTACCTACGCTATTCGCTTTCAAATGCCGCGACAAAGGGACCGCATCGCCAAGCGGTCTCCTCGTATTATTAACGCACTTGAAAATAAACTTTAAAATTATTACAATAAAGTGCATAAATGCTTGAACCTGACAAAAAATGCGGAAGATTGCGTTAAAGAAATATGGCAGATTGTAGTAGCTTGATGTACTGGCGTCTGTACCATAACATCGGCTGGCTTAAAAACTGATACTAGTAGGTACTATGTAGACCTACTCGACTCGCTGTTAGTTTTAAATTTTGCTGAATACAAGAATAATATAAACTTTGAAACATAAATACCTACATAATTTTTACCAACCTACTAACGTTAGATCTGCACATTAGACTTATACAAGTATAATACAATACTCTAAGTAGATATACCTACAAGGTATGAAATGAACTTTGCTAGAAAGTTATGCTAGGTACTTTTTATCACATATGGGAGCAAATTTGTAAGTAACACGCTACTTACCTACTTAATAAATAGTCGAAACATATAATAATCAATACAATAAGTACCTTTTAGTGTTATGACGATACGGTTTTAATACTGGGGAACGTCTATCAAAATCGGGATTCAAACCAAATACCTACTATAACGCCCAAATCTCAGTTTGACTTAACTGCGAGACGCAAGAGTCTTGCAGGCTTAGTCTTGTTCTTGCTCAAGTCTTGCAGGGTTCAGTCTTGGTCTTGGTCTTGCTACAATAAGTCGGTCTTGGTCTTGGTCTTGCAAAAATGCAAGAACAAGACCAAGACTGCAAGACCAAGACCGATTTTGGGCAACACTAGTTATGGGCCATCGTGCCCACAAAGGTGGATCCGCGCTTGGTTCTACGTATCTGACCATTCTGAAGAACATCACCATTAGTATATTTATGTATTTCATCCTTTACACCATATAACCCATTTGAACATATTCAATCTATCCAGATTTGCATAAAATTAATCAATAGACCCTAATAACTAGTTAGACAAACAGAATCAAGTCGCTTGTTTACGCAGAAACTGAAACCGCTTACAATGCTCACAAATACAGCTATCCAATTTGATTTGAATGTAAATTGCTCAAATGATAAATGCTTTATTCTCTGGAAGTAGGTTTGTACAAATACACTTACACGTCAGTCATATTTTTTTAAACTAGATGAGGTCGGCGTTTCCTATCTGACTATTCTGAGAAGAAAGGCGGAAACAAACTCAGAGGTCACTGTCTCTTATAGAGTCCAGACAAAATCTTGGTCAGATCATGTGAAGACCATGTAGATTGGTGTCTGAAATGATCTTTTGAGGGAAGAGCCACACAGATTGAGTAAACCTGTCCAGTCAGTGCACGCATTTGTCAAAAATCTTGCAGCTCAAGCGTCGCCTAGCTGTAGCCTAGTCGACGTATCGGAGCTTTTTTTTTTCAGGATGGGAAATCGTCAAATGATCACTCCCGCTCTGGGTGGAGCAGAAGGGAGCGTCAGGTTCTTACTGACTGAAACCCACCCGTGTTCCTTCCTTAGCCCTTTATGTTCCGGGGCAGCGGTAACCCTTTCGGACAATTTCGCTGACCCAGCAGGCTTCGGCCCTAACGACGTATCGGAGCTTCTGATCCGCTTTGGTTACGTGCTTAAGTTAGGTTGACGCCTGTTTGCCGACGAGGCGAAAGGCGATACGGTGCCGAACCCTTTCCGATTTGATACGTATGCTATGGACCTTTAATCCGGCTTTAGGTAGGAGTAAACTGGTATAAATCGTTAAGCGCCCATTGTGGGAACTTCTCTGTTTTCAAGAGAGAGAAGATAGTTCTTATGGTTTTCGAGGGTGCTGTAGCCAATCAATAATGAGGATCAAAATGAAAATTCAACACGGCGAAAACTTTATAAGAGCTTGTAAAAACGTATACTAGATGGCACTGTACTCAAAATGCGTATTAAATTCACACTTTCTCTCTCTCTCTCTTTCTATTATAAACGAGTGTGTGCGTGCGAGTATCGCGTAAGGAACTTCGTTCCTGACGGAGGTCCCCCCCCAACTGCACACGTATTTTAGGGTTCTGTAATTATTGATCGAAGGTTCTGTACCTCAAAAGAAAAAACGGAACCCTTATATATCAACTTCGTTGTCCGCCTGTCTGTCCGTCAGTCAAGACCTTTTTTCTCAGGAACGCGTAGAGTTATCAAGTTGAAACTTCTAAGTCAACGTAATCAAAAGATACGGGCGTTTATGTTCCGAAATCAAAACCTAAAGGGTATTTGTGTTGATCTAGAATCATGAAATTTGGCAAGAAGCAATGTCTTGTAGCACAAGTAAAGGAAAAATTCCGAAAACCGTAAATTTGTAGTTACATACCCACAAATTTGTTCGAAACCTTCAGTGCGCGAGTCCAATTTTTTCAGTTTATGTATTTCTTCGTGTATCTATGCAAGTACCTCAGGACTGAGTCTGATAATGAGGTTAGCAAAATCAAAACCATTGGCGTTTAATAACGCGAATTAACAATTAAAGAATAAAAAAACATTGGTAGTTAACTCTATCATCGCACGCTCCATATCCCACAGTAATTACATCACGCTACACTGAATATCGAAACCACAATTCAAATAGAGACACCAACCAAATTTAAACGCTAATAAAAACACAACCTACAACACCTAAAAATGCGAAACCCATTAATCACTACCCCTTCCATTTCCCCCCTTTATATTCAACGAGGTTACAACACTATTAATCCAATTGACAGTCACTAAAAGCCTGAAGGCGGTTATAATAGCCCTCCTGATGGCTATAACGATTTCCGTTATCGTTAACACCCGTCAAAAACACGCTAACGTTAACGATCTCCGTTAAATTCCGTTATTTCTATAGGGTGTTGATGTTAAGCTTAATAAAAAGGAAAGTATTGAATTTCAATTTGAACCAATGCTTTTATATCAAGAAGTAATGAAGTGACAAGAATAGAGAAAAGAATACAAAATCATAACTTTTTGTAACACACAAATAAGTATGAATATACAACAGTTGAGAATTATTTGTAGAAGTCTGTGGAACACGCGATTATTAGGTGTACAAATAAGTTTTAGGACAGTTTTCAAAAAATTCAAGATTTATTAAAAAAGAAGTAAAACACAGTTATTCATCGAAGTAATCTCCATCGCACTGAATGACCTTCAGCCATCTCTCAGGTAACTCGCGGATGCCTTTCGCAAAGAAACTTTCGTCTTGCGAGGTGAGAAATTTAGCGACCCATTTTTCCACTTCTTCAAATGTTTTGAATCGCACGTCAGACAAATCGTTCTGCATTTTCCGGAATAAATGATAATCGGATGGGGCTAAGTCTGGTGAATACGCCGGGTGTGGTACAGCTTCCCATCCAAGCGCTAGTAACGTATCCTTGACCGTTTTACCCACATGAGGCCGCGCGTTGTCATGGAGCAGTTTTACTGGGCGTTTTCCTTTACCAGAAAATGGACGTTTCTTCTCAATTTCTTGATTCACTTGCATCAATTGATGACAATAGCGATCGGCAGTAACTGTTTGACCAGGTTTGAGAAGTTCATAATACAGTACGCCTTTCATATCCCACCATATGCACAGCATGACTTTGTTACAATGAACATTGCGCTTTGGCGTGGATGTTGTCGGCTCGCCGGGGTCAATCCAATGATATTTGCGTTTCGGATTATCAAAATAAATCCACTTTTCATCGCCGGTCACAATTTTCCACAAGAAAGACTTTCTATGTTGCTTGTTGTAAAGACTCACACAAATGTTAAGACGGCTGTTTTTATTTTTTTGAGTCAGAAAGTGTGGTACCCACTTTGTTCCTTTTCGAATCTTACCCATTGCTTTTAAACGATAAGAAACAGTTTGTTGAGTTACTCCAAGCTGTTCCGAAAGTTGTTTCTCCGTCTGACAAGAGTTTTCATCCAGCAACGCTTGCAGTTCCTGATCGTCCACCTTTACAGGAGGCCCGGTGCGTTCACGGTCACTAACGTCGAAATCACCTTCTTTGAATCGCTTATACCAATACTCACATGTACTTTTAGATACAATGTTGTCTCCAAGAACAGAACAAATCGATTCACACGCTTTCCTAACACTTTTCCTTGATGGAATTCATAGCGAACGCAGTGTCTAATAAATAGATTATCGGTCTGCATGTTTAATTTGCAGAATTTATAGGTTATGTTTATGACTCCTTTACGTTTCGATACTACATATCAAGCGCCATCTATGATAAGTGAGCGGGACCTTTGAAGTAATTTAGAATAGCTGTTATGATACAAAATCGAAGTGTCCTAAAACTTATTTGTACACCTAATATTTTATAGAGGGTTTCTTGGTGATAAAGAGGTATTATTGGATTGGTGTACGATTTTTTTGGTAACATAAAAATATTACAGTCCGGTCGATGAGACAACGCGTTCCTGACACCTGTCATTGCAACGATTCTAGTAACTAATAAACATCAAATTCGCAACACACCTTTGTATGAAACTGAATGCATTCTCTCGACGACCACACTGTAGTGCAGTTTCATTTTTAAGAAGTAAAAACAATTATTGCCTAGAACGTAACATTATGGAAAATGATGACATTTAAATTTAGGGTCTACCTAAACAAAATGACATTCTTTTAGCGATAACGATGATGAAGATGTGAAAAATGTATTGGATCGATATAGACTCATGAAAAGTTTATGACAATCCTGTTAAAAAGTCATATTTGAAATATGAAATGCTTTGAAAGATTCCCACTTATCTATGCCTAAGGTGGACGGAATCACAATTAAAAGTAAGAAGAGTTAGAGAAGAATTAAGAGATTAATTATTGATTTTATAATTTAACCTAAGATTATTGGTTTTCCCAGAAAGGCTTTCGATGTTCATGATAAGACAGAGATTAAAACAGAAGAATAACTAGCAGGGGATTGAAGAGGGGGAATGGAGGGGGTTCAGGTGATCAGACCGGAATAACTCATAAAATCACTGAATATAAGCCGCAAAACAGAAGCACATAATTATGTATTTGAAAAAATGTTTACTTTGACACATATACAAGGTCCCAATATTCGCACAACCTGTATAATATTTTCCCAATAAAAGTAAATAAATATTATATCACCCTCTACATGCATGAGGTTGAGGGTGTCACTCCCTCCCTTGTTGTTGTCGATATTTCATTGTTCCAATAAAGATTTTTGTTTGTGCTCCTCCAGGCGTGAGCTGTTGCAAATTATCATCAATTTTATTGTATTTTGTGTCACTTTTACACCATTTTCCAGTTTGTTCCAGTGAACAAACGCTGCCAACCGCTCAGTAACAGGCACAGCAGTTGTTTCGTATCTTGTTTTTGTTTTGTGTTTAATAGGTACAAACTACAGCACATCAAGCTACCACAATCTGTCAAACTTCTTTAATAGATTTTCCACTTTATCGCTAAAGTATAAGGTTCAAAGTTGATTGGGAAAATTGGACAGTTTCGGGTAGCTTGATGTGCTGGCGTCTATACATGTTCGATAATTAATTAATTTTATTGTTTACCTATACCGCACTTTTACTGGCAGCATCAGACGAATTATTATTGCTGGCCTACACAATGTTTTGTTTAGTTGTCACTTGTTTCTTGAAAAAATTTGTAACTCGTTAACACTCATTATTAGTTTATTTCTATTTCTCCATTTCAGCCATGCCGTTCATTGACTACCACATTCCACTTGTATTGTATACTGTTCCACTAGCCGCCGTAAGCCTAATCTCGCCGTAAGGTCGGCGCCTGCGACTATTTACTTGTCACAGCAATGCCATAGACACACCAGAGTGCCTCTGACACACAAGGCATACACAAGTAATATATACAACCCAAGTATACAACCCGAATCTCTTCAAAGTAAGAGTGAACAGGCTTCTTCTGGGTGAGCTCACTCCATCGTAGACTTTGTCTCTGTCATCTCTGACCTAGACTAGAGTCAAGAGCAAACCCATTTCTAATTAAAAAAAAAAGTAATGAGGTTACGTATGGCGCAGATTAAAAAAAATATTTTATTTTATTTTATTATTTGCTAATATTTTACATATTATTTATTTATTTCTGTAACTGCCCGTGACATCACAGCGGGCCCTATCGGAATACCAGCGCTGCGACATTTATTTTTTTAAATGTCGCAGCATCTTGCTGAGATAGGAGCCTTTTGGCCTCGTATAGGACTTTCTGTTTCATTTTCCTTTTGTTACTGCTTTTTATATAATTTGGATTTTTTATTTTACTACTGTGTTTAGTTTAGTATGTCATCTTCCTGTACGAGTCACAGTAAATACTTTCTTTCTTTCTTTCTATTATGTTAATTAAGTCACGATTGCTCTATGATATTATAGTGTAGGTATTCGATTTCCAACATTACCAATACACACTTAATCCTAAATACCATTCATAAACAAAACCGCGTATTTAAACCGACTTACGCGTAAACTGTCAGAACGCGGTCAAATTCCAATTATATCGGTTTACTAACCACGGATTAACGTATAGTTAATTTCCTAACCCATATCTCAGGGGCGCTGTTTACGTCATAATGATGGTGTAAACCACCGTTTTGTATTTAGGAAGCTGAGGTGATGTGGGGGTTTGTGGTTGGTAATAACATTAGCGTGCGTATATAAAGACTTATGAAGTGTGTGAGAGAGAATAATAATCTTCTTATATCTACACAAATAAATCAAATTTAAGTGTACGGAAACATAAAAAAACATTTTTAAATTTTTTGTCTCTCTGTCTGTTTGTTCCGGCTAATCTCTGAAACGGCTGGACCGATTTTGACGGGACTTTCACTGCCTGATAGCTGATGTTATAAGGAGTAACTTATATAGGGCACGTTTATTTTATAAAAAGAAAAAAATAATTAGAATTCTGCGCAAGCAATTAAAACTCAAGAAATCCTATTTGTTTTTGCGCCATGCACGCGAACGAAGTCGCGGGCACAGCTATAACTAGCTTCTGCCCGCGACTTCGTCCACGTGAAATTTCACCCTCCCCTATTCACCCTCTCAGGGATATCATTTCGAAAAATCCTTTCTTACTGGATACCTACCTTTCACAAAGAACACACTCTCCAAATTTTATGTCTCTAAGACCAGCATTAGGCAGTGCTTTGATATATCAGTCAGTCAGGACTTTGAATTTGGTATAATATGTAGATCAGATAGAAAATGAAATGCTGTTCGTGGTAAGCGCATCATTTGAGAACGGCGGGACCGATTTGGCTATTTTTTTTTAAATATTATTTATACTCCAAATAAGGTTATTAAGGAAAGAAAAATTGGAAAATTGACCCGGAAAATTAAAAAAAAATGTCAATAACAGGATTTTTTTTCGAGGCTTCTTCTGAGTAAGCTCACTCCATCGTAGACTTTGTCTCTGTCACCTCTGACCTAGACTAGAGTCAAGAGCAAACCCATTACAGATAAAAAAAAAAGATTCTTCTTCCTATCGATTTTTTGTACAAATTATTGTTTGGACAAGACAACGTCTGTCGGGTCTGCTGGTTTATTATAAAAATGACACATGTTAGAAAGAGATAATCCATAGTGGTTTCTCCTTCACCAGCGCTGGGGCTCTGTCTAGCATAAGGTCTTAGCATTATGCTGAGCGATAGCCGTTTTGCATGGATGTGACGCATGTTTTCCCCCATTTGTAATTTTTTTGTGTGTGATCTTTTTTTGCGTCATGTTTACAGCAAATAATCGTATTTTCTTTTGTTTTCTTCTCTTGTGGTATCATGACCCATGAGTCATCATCGGCTGTATGTCGTGTAGGCATTGACATATATATTACTAGCGTAGTATGTATATGTCTGGTGTTCTGTGTTAGTTTTAATTTAAGTAATACACAGCATATTAATTGTTAATTTAATAATGGTTTCTATGTTAACTAATGTAATTGGTGTTGTACCATTTAATTAACTATAAACAAATAAATACATGAGCTATACTATAATAGAAAGTTCAATCAGACAGTTTGTTTAAATATTTATAACTAGATAAATAAAATTTATAGTGAAACATTGGTTATCCAACTTCAGCTCTTTTGGTTTAAAATAAACATATAATATTGCTTCTCTTGTTTTCAACAACTTCAAGTAGACCAACCATAATCAAGACCCAATATTGGCTACAATACCGTTCAATTGATTTATAAGAAACCCTTAAGGCGACTACATGACCTAAAGCGCGGACTGCATAGAAAAGAAAGAGAAGCGTGATGACACAACGCTGGTAATTCATTGCAAAATATGAAGAAATTATCTATTTACATAAAATCTATTGTTTGGACTAAAAAATTAAAATACTAGTCCTTTAGTATGTTGCTTGTAGAATAATCTGACAAAAAATCAGAATGATTGTATGTATATTAGTATGGTTTTTATTGTAAAAAGAAAGTTTTTAGAGGTATGTTCATGATTTTTTCTATCATATCAAATTAGTTGTACTATGTTTTCAACACACTATCTACCTAGCATATATCCTGAAGAATATCATATATTTTTTTTACTGTTAAGTCGATCGTATACTTTTATTGTTTCAAAACTTGCGTTTTTTGTATTTATGTCCTGTAAGCCCCTTAAGAGTACAATGTAAGTAATTAGAACTCTAGCAAGAACTTTGAAATGGCTAAAATAGCCTATTATTGTGTACACGAAAAAGCAAAATACTGGCTTATTGTAGAACCACAATAGCAAACGTGCCTTTGCTAGGGCTGAAATAGGAAATGAAGAAAATGACGATGCTGAGAAAAGGAATTCAAATTGAAAGTCGTGCCGATACGGGGAAAACGAAGATTACAATATTTTACTTACCGTTGCCTATTTTATGTTGGCATATTATATACTATAGAGTTTTCATAATTATTAAAGAGCAATAAGAATCAACAGAAGGACTAAACAAACAATAACAAACAAAAACACAAAACACAATAATAATTACAACAACAACAAATAATGACAACAATATACCAACAACAAGAAACAGCAACAGTATATAGCAAATTGATACCTAATATTTATTGCAATTAGTATTTTATTTTCTTATTTGTTAATCCCATAATGGGATTTATAGATGTCCGTAGGTGTGTCCGTGGTATAACAATGGGCCCATCAGAATATTAGCGCTGCGGTATTTATTTTTAAATATCGCAGCATTATGCTGAGATAAGAGCCTTATTGGCCTCGCACTGGTATTTTTTATTCTTTTTATCCGACTGCGCCAGAAGGAGCGTTATGTATTTCGAGTGTATGTATGTATGTATATTTCATTGGCACGTTCTGTAGCCTAAACGGCTTGATCGCTTTCAGCTTGAGAGGTACCGTTAGATTAGTTTTAATTGTGAGAGTGACACTTGCTATATCAAAATTGAAAAAATATAAATTGCCGTTTTAAGGCGCCCTATTGTCTTCAAAAAATTATTTCTTTCTCAAAACCTTTCGAGTGGGGTATGAAAATAAAGGGTTTTTAAAAGGTGAAAATATATACAACTTATATGGTTAAAAGTAATTCGAAGTGAAAAATCGTAAAAAAACACGTACCAAGACCTAAATTGTCTGCGAAATCTTTCATATTTGTAAACTAAAAGGCTGGAAATGAAAATAAAATAAAACATCTGACTGCGGTAAAAAACTTAAGTTAAAAAAAAACTGAAAGCTAAAAACAAGCCCATTTTAAATTAAATAAAAGTTGGAAGCAGGCGGGACCCTTACCATTTTTATTATATTTTAAAATTCAAATGGGTCGCTTGCTTCCGACTTTTATTTAATTTAAAATGGGCTTTTTTTAGCTTTTCGGTTATTTTTAACTTAAGTTTTTTTATTGTGTTTCCTGTGTGTGTCTCAAATAAAAAGGTTTTTTCTTTCTTTCTTTATTATAATTAATAAACAGAATAAATATATAATCTCCATAAAACGCAAACTATTAACAGATAATTATATATGACGGGGAAAAGATCTTCAGCATCGCTGTCGACAGGTAATGTACCCAAGAGACTTGCGGCATTGCCACGTAGTAAGCAAGGTAAAATCAAACCCTTGGGTTACGGGAAGTTCTAACCAACTGGTCGTGTCTTGTAATTTGACCTATCTCTATTATATAACAAAGTCCTCCCGCTGCGTCTGTCTATCAAAACGCAGTGTATCGGAAAAATCATGCCGATTGGGAGCTTTACAGGCGTGCGCCGCGTAAACCAATTGCGGTTGGCTGAAATAAATACAAATATTTATTGAACAAAAACACACATTACATTTTTGTGTACGTTAATACTGCGTTACTTTAGTAACTGTGTCACGGTTATTAGCGCACACCCCAGCAGCGAAAGACCACTTAGTTCCATAACAACAATTTTGATTATAGGTACTTACTTATAGGTAGAAACTAGACATAAACATTAACTCTTCGCACGTAGAGTGTACACCATGTGTACCGATAACAATAAAATTTCTATTGTGTCTGTTAATTAGACGCGAGACGAGTTAATATAATAAAACTAGAACTAGACATTTATTAATAATAGTTCTAGTGGTATAAAGTGGATGTGTGTGTGCGTGTGGGTGTGTGTGCGTGCGTGTGCGTGTGTGTGCTTGCGCGCGTGGGTGGGGGTGTGTGTGTGTGTACTGTGTGTGAGTGTGAGTGTGTTTGTGTGTGTGTGTTTCTGTGTGTGTGGGAAGGGTGCATGTATGCGGAGGATGTTATATAAATATAATCAAATTAGTATGAGGCTCTCTGTTCCCTCATAAGCCAGGTTCAAGGTTAGGTTAAGAAGGGACAGATGTAATTTATACTATTAATCCCGGTAGTATGTTCCCGTGGAATATTTCCCGACATCGACGCGGGCGAAGTCGCGGACAAAAACTAGTTTGCAATATTTTGGATTTAAATCAATTAAGGCTCGTACACACAGGCGCGACGCGACACGCGACACAAAGGAACCGCTCGTTGCGCGACTTGCGGTGCCTTTGTGTCGCGTGTCGCGTCGCGCCTGTGTGTACGAGCCTTTACACTTTACTGCACCTGCATATGTGGTACCTATTTAACTCAAATACTCGTATACATAATAATTCATAATCTGCCTAGGCCTGGACTTTTCCCAACTATGTTGGGATCGGATTCCAGTCTAACCGAATGCAGCTGAATACCAATACTTTACATGGAGCAGTTGTTATTATTTGACCACGGTCCCCTCAAATATAATAATTTATTAGATAAAAATTTGTCCAGCAAATTATGAAACAAAGAAAGAAAAAGTATTTATTGCGACTCGTAAGGAAGATCACAAACCAAAGACAGTCAAAAATAAAAATATAAACAATTTTTTTTTTACTGGCCAAGTGCGAGTCGGACTCGCACACGAAGGGTTCCGTACCAGAAGGCAAAAACGCCGAAAAAAACATGTTCGTTGTATGGTAAAATAAATATTTAAGAGGAGCTCGCTTAAATATTTATTTTATTCTGTTTTTAGTATTTGTTGTAATAGCGGCAACAGAAATACACCATGTGTGGAAATTTTAACTGTCTAGCCATCACGGTTCGTGAGAT
Organism: Luperina nickerlii; assembly: GCA_963855955.1. NCBI lineage: Eukaryota > Metazoa > Arthropoda > Insecta > Lepidoptera > Noctuidae > Luperina > Luperina nickerlii. The sequence continues at coordinate 19,122,556 of OY979677.1, read as the reverse complement.
ACAGCCTGGTGACAGACAAATAGACAGACAGTGGAGTCTTAGTAATGGGGTCCTGTTTTTACTCTTTGGGTACGGAAACCTAAAAATGAAACAGAAAGTCCTATACGAGGCCAAAAGGCTCCTATCTCAGCATGAACATTTATGATAATATTTCATTTGAGTTTGAAGACAACAACCTACATAGGTAGGTTGTAAGGAACGTAAGCTTATGGTAACATTCCTAATTGCGTCACAAATTGCGAACGTATCTCATTATGCCCTTTGCGATGAAACCATTACAGTCTGTTTCTCCTTAAAGCCGATTTTAGGTAATGCCTGGTAGAATCAACTGATTACCGTAACGTATGTGGTTACGTTCTCTTCAAAACGAAGTCGAAACATATTAAATTATAAATGTAATTCACTTGTTATGGAAATGTTTTCGTTAAGGAGTTGATATTAATATTTATGGAAAGGAAGCTGAGATGGTTGTAAGAGAGGCATATTATTAGACACTTTAAAGACTTCGCTTCCCTTTAGGTTTGTTTGACAAGATTTTAATGAATAAAGAGTATTATTACATAGCAAGATATAAACATAGATTTAGACATATAGATACATTTAGAATAACATATAGTACATATAGAATATTTCTGTTTCGGAATTGATTTTTACGATACGTGCCCGTTTCAGTAACAAGCAGATCAGTAGGTATTGGCTCCGACTTACGTGTTGTAGGTCGTGAGTTCGAACCCAGGCATTTACTTTTGTATTTAATTTCGTCACTAATGCTCTTAAAACGGTGGAGGAAATCCTAGTGAGGAGTCTGGCATGTCCTAGAATAAAAAAATCGAAAACAAGTGACATCTACCAACCCGCACTGGGCCAGCGTGGTGACTTACAGAACACCTCTCATAAAGAGGAGGCCTATTTTTCTTTCAGGTTGGGAAATCATCAAATGTCCGCTCCCGCTCTGGGTGCAGAGGAAGGGAGTGTCAGACTCTTACTGACTAAAACCCACCCGTGTTCCTTCCTTAGCCCTTTATGTTCCGAGCCAGCGGTAACCCTTTCGGACAATCCCTCTGACCCGGCAGGCTTCGGCCCTGACGGGCCCCCTTTGAGGCGCGCATGAAACACGTACGCGCTGTCCAGCACGGGCCTGGTCCTGATCGGACGGTGAGCTACCAATTACTCCGTGGTGGTACTTGTGGCCTGGAGTCGTCACGCAGTTTCCGACGCCCGGAGCGTCTCCCGCGGCGGCTGGGACGGGAGGCTCTTTCCCTCAACCATCCCGCCACCTCCTTCGCTAGCATGACTGCTTCGCAGAAGGAGGCGACTACCCCCCACTCACTCTCGCTCCGGACCATGGCTTGAACCAGGGCTGGACGCGAGAGATCGCCGCCGCTGCCGATCACTTCTACGAGAAGGCGGTGCTCCACCCAAGTGGGGCAGCCCTCCACCGTGTCCTCTGGGCAATCCTGGCAATGGTGATACCCGGCCGTTTCCTCCCGCCTGATGATGTGCAGGATATACGGAACCCTCGGTACGCGAGTCCGACCCGCATTGTCCGGTTTTTTTTTTATTCCACCCTGTGTCGTACAAATCCTGTCTAGTTTTATCCAACCGAGCTAATATATTTGCTATAGACACATCCTGCCACAAGATTGCTACCCCTGGATAATAAAAGTTTTATTTCAACAACAATCCAAAGAAAATTCTTTATTTCTAACAGATTTACAAGCAAATACTCTAACGCTTGTATATTCTCTGCAAAAAAAACTCCAAAGTCAACTTAAGGCAGCATCTCAAAGTATTGGCGGCTAGCCAACGGTAAATTCGATTTAGTATTTGCTAGAGCTTTAGGTGCCTGGTCGAACCACCGAAGAATTTATTTATTCCAGTCAGGAAAAGTATGAAACTTGTTTAAACATTACACGTATAAATCCCTGAAGGGTTGAGCGGAGATGTAGGTACGTTAGATAACGTCGATATGGCGATGATAGCTACCACATTACTCACGTCAGTGGGTAACATGTTAACCTTGAGCTGGTTTAGTGTGTAATACGTAGTTTTTACCCGACTATAATAGAGGGTTATGATTTTAACCCGTATGTATGTATATTCATCTGTTGCCTCATAACTTCAAAAGTACTTATAATAATTTGACAAATGAGGTATCGTCAGAAGCATCTTGACCGTCCGCTAGTTATAGGCTATGTAACGTTACACTCAATTCAATATGGCGCCCTCTAGAGAACTTAAAGTAATGAATTTAAAAATAAATATTTAGGGATGGTGCCTTGTTGGGTATTAAATAAAAGGTCTTAATTAGCCCATTTCAAAAATATAAATGTTACTAAAATAAGCCCCAAAATAATTAAATAAAAAATAAGTTTATAAACTAAAACCAAAGTCAGTCAAAGCATTTATTTCAAATAGGCACATAAAAGGCACTTTTGAACATCAAAAATTACAAAAAAATAGAATTGATTCTAGTCGCCCATTCCAAAAGGTAGTTTTCGTATGGAGAAGAATGGGCAAGAAACTCCACCGTAACTCTTTTAAAATGTTTTATAATATTTTGCATACATTAATTATATAATAATAACCCGACTACTGCAAAGCGTGAAACAAGAAAGTACCTACTTTTTAAAAACTTAAACCCGACTGCTGAAAAGGAAGAAATAACAAAAGTACCTACTTTCTTGTTTCATCCTTTTCAGTAGTCGACCCCAACATAGTTGGTAAAAGGGTGGGCAAATGATGATCTCGGTTCGGCTTGACTGTTTCTTTTTTATTGTATTACGTTTGTGTGGTGTGTTTTAAGATCAATATTAATATTCTCTCTCTTTTTTTCCAGGTATTTACTTCACTGCTTATACCTTCTAAGAACTTCCTTAACAACGAACTTGGTAAACTGGTGCTTTTTGTCCTTCGAGCAAAGGCTTTTTGTATGTTTTCTCTAACGTTCTCTAGTCTGTAAATAACTGATAAGACGACTTTATTATATTCCTGGCACAGAATTGAATGGATGATGACTTAATTAGTGACAATATACATATTTTTTATGGATTTTAATTGTGTTTTAATTTTTAATGATAAATTTAACTCCACTAACTACTTACACTAGGTACTAAATAAAATGACTGACTAACCCACTGTACAATTTGGTAAAAAAACAAACGGACACTTAGCCGTGGAAGTACTCGTCCGCATCGCTGTCATTCGGTAACATGCCCAGATGATTGGCAGTATTGCCACGTTGAATTGAAACATTCTCGCCTTAGAACGATCCAGCCATCTGGTCACGTGAAGTGTCGACCAGTAGGCGAAAAATTTCCTTTAGTGATTCAATCGATTTTACGAATACTACAGTTAACTGTTAATAGTTATCTGCCATTACATCTTTAAAAAGTATTTAAGTAATGTATAATAATTTGTTTATTTAATCAAATAACAATGTTAAAATCAAATAGTGTCTTCTGTAGTCTTCGTGTAGGTGTCAGAAGAAGTCAGAATAGGTTCATTGAAAAAATAAAGAATCATTATTTCAAAGTAATTTCAGTTAGTCGTTTGAATTCAAAAGCCCAGATTCACTTCCTAATCCAATTTAATGAATATAATATTCATAGAAATGTAAGCCTTTCAGTATAATACTCGTTAAAATTTCTTTAAGCTTTCATCGCTTTATCAATCTCGAATTGTTAGAAGACTTTTTATATTACAGACTACCGACGTATGTATTCAGGAGTTCTCGTTCAACCTCGAGTCCGGTACCTACCTTATGTTGGAAATATGTTTAATTTTGGTATAATTAGGTACCCCACCTCCTCCTCGTTTAACATTATACATATTTTGATTCAAGTTGGTTATAAATTTAGAATATCCCTGAAACAGTCGATAAATTAAAGACAGTACACTGTCCTATTACAGCGTGAAAGCCTCTTCTATTCTATATAATAAAATCAATTAATTTTACATTTACATTTATCCTAAAACTACTATGACTGTAAAAGAACAATAATGGAATGGATACAAACGCTTACCTACAATGATACCGAAACGCTTCTGAAACCTTGACACATACACACCCTCACACTCATGTACTCTCAGTCACACCTACAGGCTACACTCTCACTCACATATAACCACACACATATTTACACCCACTCATACACACATTTAATTAAATTTACGTAATGTTAGTTTATGTAGTTTTAGCATAAAAATTATACGTTTTGCTTTTTGTATAACACGTCTTGCTAACACAGGCACTATCTGCCTAAAAGGAGGATCCAATCAAAACATTTTGTTTATACCTAAACTTATTTTACCAATATGGATGGTCCCTCATTCAAGTATCACGTAAGCATTACAGGGGGGGGGGTCGGGGGGCTCTTTGCTTTGCTTATTATTGATGACTTGGGGGATGGGGGGTCTGGAACCATCCAGACCCCCCATCCCCCCCCATCCTCCATTACGACAGCAGTATTTATTATTTTACTTTTTGAGATTATGTACCAAATTTAGTCGATTTTGGTTTGAACACATATGGCAACCCTATTTATCTATGCTTGAAAACGAAACGCATATAACTGCTGCTCATGAATCAATAAAGAAACCAGAACACATTGAAAAATGCATGTACCAATGTTTACGTAAGCACTTGGGGTAAGAGATTTGCTTACTTTTACTGACGAGGGGGGTTAATAATTGCAAAAAATTTGCTTACGTAATCCTTAACGGCCCCTAAACTATATTTATTTTTATTTCAGAGAAGGCCTTTATATGTTGATCACCAAACTTGTTCATACATCGACTTTTTAGGATTTGTACCCAAATGATGCCAACAGGACCCTATTACTAAGCCTCCGATGTCTCTCCGTTTATCTGTCAGCGATTTAGCTTGTGTATTTCTATTGCAGCTAAAACAACAAATAATGAAAATAAAATAATAAAGTCAAAATCAAAGGGGCTCTCCCACTCCATCCAAGAAATGTGTTTTTATCAGCGTTTTTTGCCTTATGGTACGAAACCCTTCGTGTGCGAGTCGCACTTGGCCGGTTTCATTAGTTAGCTAGCTCCCAAGTTTCGTTACAGTATTTTTCTTCACTGGAAGTCAGTGATATCCAGCGTTAACTTAAAAAGTGTATTAACACATTCTTCTTCATCGTCGTGTCGATGGCGCAACAGTGTATTAATAAAAAACAGTGGTACTCCGGGAGTGCCGACAGAAGTGAAAACAAAACACAAACAATACTTTGCCATCACTCACTGACATATCGGATATACGTTAAAACCGAGTACATCCTGAGGACAGCTGAACACATCCGAAGCGGGCATTTTTTTAATCGTCTTATAAACAAAACACGCGCTGTGATGCTTACAGTAACAGTGGCGCGAGTTCAATGGATTTTCCCATCTCAAAAAATTCCCAGCGCGCCTAAAGAAGTTTTCACTTTAAAAACTCACATTATTACATGGATGTAACCGTCATTCTCGTTCTTTCGAAACAGACGCCTACATACAACGTAAAATTGTAATTACGATTTATTCCGGCCTGATCCCTGAAACCCTCCCCCACCCCTGTCCTCTGGATCCCCTGCTAGTTATTCTTCTGTTTTAATCTCTGTCTTATCCACTTTATCTAGTTCTGATTCCCTTACACGAAACAAAACAAAAGTGTAACGAACCAAGACTAAACGAACAAGTAGAACCATGTTCTCGGTGTACTTGTAAATTCGTTGTCTCAACGTAACAACATAAGTAAGATAACATTACCGATACAAGTAACATTCAACCTTTCCCCTGAAATTCAATTTAACGAGAACATCTCTTGCAAGGCGCAAAGGAGATCACCCATTTTGTTCTGCGACTTGGGATAAAAAATAAAAAGTCGGCAGCCAGGATGAATTATATTTTATTTGATTGGTCGCAGTAGTAGGTAGAAACATTTATTTGTATGGCGACAACACTGTAATGAATTTGAGAACAAAGATATACAACGATCCTTTGTTTCGAACCGCCTCCAAATATATATAATATATTATATCCGAATCCAAATTGTTCTCGACTTTGACGCATTAGTAAAAAATAATGAGTTATAGGTGTATTTTAAAAATATATAATTATTATTGAAGGCCGCAAAAAAAAACATAGAATTTGTGATGTCCTTTAAGCAGAGTATTAAAATCGTATTCATTTGTAAAGCCGTAAAATAAGGAGATTGTAAATGTTTAAGTACTTGTTCTTTAAATAGATCATAGGACCAAAAAGTAACAAAACTTAGGTATCCAAATCTGCCTACTATGTTTACAAAATTAACTTTTGCAAATAAGTCTTCTTATCCCGTATCAATCTGTGAATGTCCACTATTAATTATCATCAGCTGTCTTGACGGAATTAACAGAGTAAGATCTATACCTCAGTAGGACACCATAGCGGCGCAGCCAGGTTGCGTCGCCAACTAAATGAATGGTTGGCTCCGTATCCAAGCGGACGCCAAGTGAGCCATCAACTACAATTTAGCAGTATAAATTTAGTTAGCAGCGCGACATGGCGACGTCACTATGTCGTCCCGGTCAGGTATGGCTCTTATAATTAAATCATTTTGCCGTTCAGCTGGAGGGTAATTTGAGTGCTTAGAAAGATTACAGTGTCCTTAGAAATAATGTCTCAATCGTCTTTTATGACACCTGCAGGAAGAAAAAAGCAAGTTTAATTTACTGCCAAATGTTACACTCAAAACATTATTACGTTATTAATAACTTTGAAAAACAAAACCCTAGCCGGATGTCCTAACACTACATGACCTCGAACGAGCCTCTTTAAAAATAACCGTTGTCTGCCCACGCAGCCCAGCCATACCCGACCTTACCTAAGGCCCAGTTCGTGGCCTAGTGCGTTGCGACTTGCGAAGCGACTTGTGTCAAACGACACGTGAGCACAAGTCCCCGTCCGTAGCTCAGCAAGTCGCGTCGCGGTGGCTTTTGGCATGCTCTCAACAACTTCTTTTATTTGGTTTCTCTGTAGTCGCTGACGCAAGATGCAATTCGCTTGAGCTTAAAGCTCGTGGACGCGGTTAGACTACCATACGTCCGACCATGTAATATTAGTTATTCACCAACGACAAAAGAGTTTGACAACCGCATCAAAGCCATGGCCTCGAACGAGCCTCTTCAAAAATACCAGTTGTCTACACACGCGGCCCAGCCACACCTTTTTTTTTAACGTGGGTAAATGCTCATGCATACTGCACTATCACGGGGAGATAGTGCACTTATGTGGGACTCTAACCCACTAAAACTCCACGGTGTCTTCCTCTGCCGCTTACGGCGGAAACACGGGCACGCGTCAGCACTCAACCGTGAACCCGCCGCAGCTGACCATTGCCGGACCCTCCTCTGGGGAGTACTCCCCATCACCGGCGCACCAGAACACATAGCACGCCGTGACCACCCCAGGGACCAAACCAGCACATGGGTGCCAGACGACCCCGTGTCTGGGCACCCTTGGTCCCCCTGCGACGGGTCAGGTCATTGGCCCCGCCGCCTGCCAATTTTCGGCTGCAGAGGATAGGGAGAGCGGCCAACGTAATACCAACACTCCTCCTCCCCTGCAGCTCCACCGCGTCCGCCATCACACGGTGGCGACCCCGTCAAGGCCGCGGAAGGTAGGGAGAGCGGCGCACCTCAATACCGCTCCTCTCCCGCCGCGGCCTCCAACCCTCAGCCGCGATGCCCCCGATACGACATCGCGGCCCGCCTCAGTTGCGATGTCGCCCAAGCGGCACCGCAACCTACTTTTGGCCGCTACGTCGTTGGCTTGTCAGCAAAAGCCCTGACGAGGGGCCCTCCTCGGGTTCCTCTCCCTTCCTCCGCAAGTCACGTTGCGGTGAGTCGTTGCATGCTCTATACAACTTCGTTCATTTGTTTTCTCCGTAGTCGCTGTCGCAAGTCGCGTGTCGCTTGAGCTTGTAGCTCATGACCAGGAGTTAGGGCCTTAAAATTCAATTTTCCACGGGCATTTTTCCGACGCACCGGGTAAGTGTTACGCGATAACTTCTCTAAATAAATAATTAAATGAATCCGGCCTGCTATATTGATCGTCGCAGTTGCGTGGAAGTGTGCTGCATGAAATATGTATGGGTTATCTTTGGAGCTGTCTTGCTACATCAGTTAAGTGATAGATTGCGATTTTTGAGAAGAATTAACAGATTTCTATTGTGGAATAACACAAAAAAACGCCTGTAATCCCCGAGGGAAATAATCTAGGGAAAATGACAGTTGTTGTGTACGCAAACAATGCTGTTGACATTGTAATAAAGTGATTTTTGAAACTCAACATAAAATTATGATAACGAAATATGCGAAAAATAACATTGGTCTTCGTTGAAATTGTAATTAAACTAATTTTAATTATATAAACACTCCGTGACATTCAGGTGGCACAGGGAATTAAAGAGTTTATTATAACCGACCTGCTATTATGAGTCGTCGCAGTTTCGTGGAAACGCAACTGTTCCGCTACTCATATAAGGTTGATAGAATATAATTATGCTGCATGTAATATGTATGGGTTCTCTTCAAAGCTGTCATGTTACTTCGGTTTGATGATGTGTTATAGAACAGGCCACTTTGGCAGAATCATAAAGGGATAACATTATGAATCATAATATGTCTTCACCATACTATGATTCATAATTTGTTATCCTTTTATGATTCTGCCGAAGTGGCGTTTTTAGGCCCCCAGATAGTCTTGGGCAAAGGCTACTAACGACCAAACCCAATTCCCTAACTATCACCAGTTTTGGCATACTGGAGGTGGAAAAACCTATCTATCTCTAGTTTTAACGTCCCAATAATCTATATCAGTAGCGATCTATATGATTATATATTATTATAGTACTGACAGTTAATGATTATACTGGCTACCATCTGGCGATCTGTCTTTAACTGAAAATAGTTTATTGGGTTCGGCCGTAAGAGATATACGTATGGGAGTATTATTAGTTAACCGACTTCCAAAAAGGAAGGGTTATATGTTCTCCTTTATGTATGTTTTTTTATGTATGTTCACCGATTTCTCCGTCAATTGTGGGCCTAGTTAATTTTTTTTTTGTTTGAAAGTCTCTCGAGGTGGTCCCATTGTCATCAAGTTGGAATCTGATGAGAGGATCCCATGGAAATCGAGGGATACCCTTAAATTGTATAGGGAAACCTATAGCGATTTGAGTATTTTTTAAAGGAACTTGAGCATTGGCTCTCGTAAATCATCATTTAGTCTTAAGTTTCGTGTAGATAATTTTTTCCACAGATTGTTAGTTTCGCACCCTATTTTTCATGACCTTGCTGCTTTAAGACAGTGATAGCCCAAAGAAAGACCAACTTCAGCTGGTCGTTTGAACTCTTTATATTATACTATTTTGCATTAAGGTTCTTTGTTAGGTGAACTTCTTGCAATATCAACACACCGTGAATGAAATCTTCGTAGATAGACGATCCTGCTCTACAGATAAATACAATCAAACGATCTCTTCCTCTCCAAAATCCACTAAGATAAGAGCTCCTTTCACACGCAATCAGTGTGGAAAAAAACAAAACACATTCGAGGACAAACACGGTCCCTTCATTAATTCTCCACACGAAATTAGAAAAGTTACAGCCAAATCAAGACGATGAATTAGCAAAATGAAGCAAGGACGTCTTCCACAGGTTTTTACCAAAATTAATCTACCGGGATGTTTGGGCACATAGTGAATTGAACCGTGTTGCCAGTACGCAGTTATTGGGGTTGCTGAGAAAAAAATAAATGAAAATAAGGCGCATGAAAATGAGGTTGGCTTGCGCTTTTATGTTTGCTTAGGGAATTACTTGTCTTCGGTCTTTTTCAATTATGGTGGGGCAAAATTCGAGGGCTAAGGGTAAGTGGATTTGCCATTATAGCCACAAGTAGACAGTTCCCTTTTTATTTGGTAGGTGTAGGTACAGTCAGCAAAAGAGATAAGTATGCAGCAAAAGTCTAATATCCAATCTTACTAAGGGTATCGTGCTACCTAGTAACTGGGTTGTGGAGGTCAGATAGGCAGATGCTTCATCTTCAATACTGGTATTCTGCTGTATCTGGTAAGACAGCAAGCCAACGAGCTATGTACCTACATGAACATATACCTACATATGTATAATATTCGTTGCTAAAAGCTTACGAGATCAAACCAATATCAATTTCTCTTTGCTGAATAAATCATTAAGCAATGAATCAAGCCATATTGCTGTCTGTCTCATGGGATTCAACGGTGTTTTCGTGAACGGATTTAGATGAAATTTGGCAAATGGATGGTTTACGATATAATACTTTTTATCCCTTAAGAGAAGCACTAAAGGCTTCAAGCTGGCTAGAACTAAAATAGTGTTATATAATGCCTTAGTTTGGAGCCACCTTGAGTTTACCAGCGAAGTGTGGATCCCGCACTATGCTGTGTACTCACAAAGAGTCGAAAGCATTTAGAGGGCCTTCACATAACACCTAGTGTATACCTTCGGTAAAATATCTCCCCGGTGTCCATATGAACAACGTGTTCGATGCTAAAATATGGATTCTCTGCGCGACCGTCGACTGACACAGGGTCTAATGTTTCTTTACAAATCGGTCAACAATAAATTAGACTGTGACAAATTAGTTGAGCGTATTGGACTAAAAGTTCCTTACAAAATGCGTAGATACCCTGTAACAGATGTATTTCACATACGGGCATCCAAGACCAATATTCGAGTAAACTCAACACTAAATAGACTCAGTAGAGAGATGAATTCTTTGATAAAGTACCAGATGTCGAACCTATACCATGATTCCATAAAAGTATTTAAAGCGTTTAGTCTTAGTCTTAAGGGGACGGCGGAACATGCGTAATTCATACAAACGTAATATCAAAATAATTAGTAAATCAAAAATATTCTTAATCAGCAGGATTGTCCGAAAGGGTTACCGCTGGCCCGGAAACATAAAGGGCTAAGGAAGGAACACGGGTGGGTTTTAGTCAGTAGGTAAGAGTCTGACACTCCCTTCCGCTCCACCTAGAGCAGGAGGGGTCATTTGATGATTTCACATCCTCAAAAAAAAAAAACATATCCTTAATGTAGTGTGCATTTATTCCGATTAGATTACAGAATATCTAGGTTCCCAAATATATATTTTGAATGGACCCTGATTTAAAGACGAGTTATGAGAAAAATAAGTTTTCTATAGAAATTTGAAATTCCTCAATATCTCGTCTTTATATCAGAGTCCTTTCAAAATATATATTTGGGAACCTAGAGATTCTGTAATACAATCGGAATAAATATACACTACCTTATGAATATGTTTGATTTACAAATTATTTTGGTATTACGTTTGTATGAACTACGCATTAGCATGCGTAGTTCGCCGGCCCCTTAAGTAAGTGGGCAAAATTGCAATGTTGTTCGTCTTTTTATTTTACTTTTTGTTAGTAATCTAAAGTTCAAGAAGTATTTTGCCATAATTTTTAAGTTCTAGCCTTTAGTTTTATTATTATTATGTGTGATCTCTTATTTGAGACTGTTTAAGACAGCTTCTATGTATAATAATATCTTAAGTAATATAATTATATCACAATAGTCTCTACTATTGTGATATAATTATATTACTTAAGATATTATTATACATAGAAGCTGTAGGTGTACCATAAATAAATAAATATCCCGATATTGCCACGGTATCGACTCGATTCCATGGTAATATCCGTGTGGATATTGTATTGTATTGTGTGTATTCCGTGAAGATATTATCATTGAATCGAGACTTATGCGGATAAAACCGCAGGGCGCAGCTACTCTTAAATAAATAAATTAAAAAAAAAACGGAGTAAGCTAGCGTGGTTTTCAATACTGTTTTTATTTTTTTCACAGTGTTTTAGGTAATCTTTGCAGTATTACAGTAAAAACAACTCAATTTTCAGAGGTCTCAAGTTTATAAATATTGTCTCATTAGTAACGAAACCAATTATATGGATCTCCGTGTATTGCTAGATATGGATACTTTTAATGAATTCATATTTCTGCGCTGAAAAGTAAAGAATAAAAAAACAGGAACATAGGTTGCTTACCTTTGCGTAAAAATTGCCGGAGCAACTCACCTCGTGGCGGAAAAAAGTATGGAAAATAAAAATAAAACAAGCTCTCGTCACTCGCTTCAAGTGTTTCATCTGTTTTTTTTTATTGTGGCGGCCAACACTTCGGTTGTTGAGTTTGTCTTTTAAGGATTAGTGTGAAATTTTGTGAAAGTGGACGGTATTTTAATGATTTTGGAGTTATTATCTATTCAGACAGGTATTCTTATGGATTGTAATTATTATTACTTAACTGTTTCATTGTTATGAGATTGACAAGCTTTTAGTCTCAATTTTTAATTAAAGGAACATTGCAAACAGTATCCATGAATTCTCGTCGTCGTTCTCACGGTCGTGTATAATTTCAACATAAATGATGTAACCAATATTTTGTTATATTTTTATGATTTAAAAGAGTGTCCATGGAGTTTCTTGCCCGTTCTTCTCCATAGGTACCTACTACGCTTTGGAATGGGCAACTAGCTTCATCTTTCTGACTGACCGACCCCTTGACAATTCAAAAGTGAAATAATAATAATAATAATTGGTTTATTTGAAATAAATGCTTTGAGTTTGAGTTTTTTCACATGATTTTAAACCCCCTAGCGTAGAGATTTTACGTTGGTAAATAAAAAAAAACAGCTGTTTCATAGAAAAGTATATATATATATAGTTTTGGTGCGACATTAAAATTCATTGTAACTTCCAATATCTGCATAAAAGACTTTTATAACATATTTGCTCGTAAAGGGTCTCTTATTTCACCAATTTCAATATCGTAATGTATCTCATTACGCACTTGTGCGGTAATGTAAAGTAAATCGCACGGTTTATCAAGATGCTCCGTCAAAACGAACGGTAGGTACTTTTTTAAATCTTAGCAAAGAGTTTTTATTTCAGAAAAGATGTCAACATTTTATGAATAAAATTAACTTTGGGAGATAAAATATAATAAATAAACATTTAATTCTTTAATTTAATTAATTTGACAATAAATTACAACCATTAATATCTGTAACAAAAACAAAAATATTAATTTACTTTATTAATAATACTGGCTGTTTTGTGCCTATGCCTGAAAAAAAAAAGCGCGAACGCGCGCGCATCGCTTATATCTGTTAAGAAGTAAAAATTATTCCGCGCGGTTTTTCTTTTCGCTGTAGGTACTGTTTTTTATTTGAAAATGTCGTCAAGTAATGATGAATTTATTAATTCCACACCGCCAGAAGTCTCAGAGGCAGCGAAAAAGGCTACTCTAAGCCTCGCCCGAAAAATCGACCGATAGATACTTACAAGCGTATCAAAATTTCATCATTATGGAAAACAAGCAAATATGCAAGTTCAGTCCGAGTTTTCTTTATTTCCTCGCAAATATGTTATAAAACGTCGTATAACATACGTGCGCTTTGAAAATTACAGCCTCTGCTTTCTTTTAGCCCTCGCCTACGGCTCGGGCAAGCAATATCGCCTCGGCTGTAATTTTCAACTTACCGCACTTATATCATAATGTACTATTACGAGGGTACTAAGATAAGGGCGCTCATTGTATGTTTTGTAGTGTTAAAAAAAAACACTTTTTGTTATCTTTGTTCTGGTGTATAGTAAAGTAGGTATATATGTCGCAGCCAATTGGTTTAATTAGCCGTTTAGTTAGCCGCCTAGCCTTTTAACTAAACGGCGGCCGTTCAACTAACGGTCTGAATGATATTCAATAATTATTATAGTTTAGGTTGGAACTGTAACTAATGACGCGAGAGCCGAATTGGTCGCAGTAGCTAAGCCGTGGCTTGGTCACCCACGGTAAAGTGAAGAGGAACCCGAGGAGGGGCCGCTCGTCAGGGCTTTTGCCGGTAAGCCGACGACGTAGCGGCCAACAAGTAGGTTGCGGTGCCGCTTGGGCGACATCGCGGCTGAGGGTTGGAGGCCGCGGCGGAAGAGGAGTGCCGGTATTGCGGTGCGCCACTCTCCCTACCTTCCGTGGCCTTGACGGGGTCGCCACCGTCTGATGGCAGACGCGGTGTGGCCGCAGGGGAGAAGGAGTGTTGGTATGACGTTGGCCGCTCTCCCATCCTCTGCGGCCGAAAATTGGTAGGCGGCGGGGCCAATGACCTGACCCGTCGCAGGGGAACCAAGGGTGCCCGGACACGGGGTCGTCTGGCGCCCATGTGCTGGTTTGGTTTGGGTGGTCACGGCGTGCTATGTGTTCGGGTGCGCCGGTGATGGGGAGTACTCCCCATAGGAGGGTCTGGTGACGGAAGGGTTCACGGAGGACTGCCAAGGCGTGCCCGTGTTCCCGCCGTAAACTGCAGAGGAGGACACCGTGGAGTTTTGGTGGGTTTGTCCAACATAACTGCACTATCTCCCGGTGGTAGTGCAGAATGCATGAGCATTTCTCCACGATAAAGAAAATAAGGTTAGAATTCTGATCAACCTTGTGCGAGCAAAGAGAGCGAAGCGAGGCGAGCACTACTTCTAAAGGCCAGGCGGTTAACTAACCGGATAATTTAACCAGTTGGCTGCGACGTATATATGTATAAATAAATAATAATAAGAAAGTATCACATTTTTAGTATCTTTTTGTTTAGCAAAATAACTATCGGAATAAATATTCAGAACAGCCATCTAAGTTTGAATAGGCGTATTAACTTACTAAAGATTATTAGTTTTACATCATTACATACATCCCCTTTCCAATTTAAAGTTTGGTCCCAACGTCGCATATTCAAGTCCTCAAATGAGTCTTAGAACTTTTTCAGTACAAAGGTTGCACGCAGCTCAATTCTACTTTATGACGTCGTTTCGCGTCTGTCTGTTGAGATCCTGTAATAATGGGTATAAACTTTACAGTAATGTGTTTAGAATAATGTACAGACGTCAGTATATCAAGCTACCCGAAACTGTCAAAATTTCCCAATCAACTATGAACTTTATGTTTTAGCGATAAAGTTGAAAATCTATTAAAGACATTTGACAGATTGTAGTGGCTTGATGTGCTGGCGTCTGTACCTAAAGGGGAGCCGGGAGCATAATCAGCTTATAACGTTCCCACTCCTGGGACACAGGCCTCAGGCCCTAAAATAACTTAATCCGCTTTAGTAAAATCGATTTTAGTTATTAATTCTTTAAAAATATTAGCTAATACCTAAACATTTTTTCTTGTATTGACTTTTATTATCAAAAATCATTTTAGGGCTGATTTTCCAACGCCAGATAAATTTTATCAGAGGAATCACTTTGAATTTTTGACATTTCTTCCATATAAAAAACTGTCAGACGTCAATTTTTTTCTATGAATAAAAATTATCTGTCGTTTGAAAAATGAGCCCTTAATCAAATCCTTTTTACACATACGCAGAGTATAAGACGGGGCAGCAAATAACTTGAATTCTCTAGTTTCGTCTGCCTGCGCACACAAAACCCACGGAAACGCTTCCTTTTCAATTAAGTTTCCCCCGGCCGAACGACAAATTGTTTCAGTGTTGTTCTTTCATTTTGGAAGGAAGAACTCTCTACCTTTAATTACTTTCTCTGCTTCACGATGTTTTATATCAAGGAGAGCGTGTCCTAGAAAACCTGCGGAAATAGAAGCCCTAAACTCTGACAACCAGTCTTACCAAAGGGTATCGTATTACGGTAATTGGATTGTGGAGGTCAGATAGGAAGTCGCTTCATGTAATATATTGGTATTCATCTGCAACCGGTTAAAGTGGAAGTCGACCCCAACATAGCTGGGATAAGCTAGGCAGATGTAGATATGTTCCCGCGACCCCCGGCGTAGGTGTGAGATGGAACACCGGGGTGGTTTTTAGTCAGTAAGAGTCTGACAGACCCCGCCGCCCGCCCCAGGGCGGCGGACATCCATGAGGATTTTCCAGCCCGGATCAAAAAAAAAAAAAAAAGGCAGATGCAGATGCAGTAAGTGTATATAGTATTTTAGTTAGAACAAGTAATTTCCGAGTCCATAAATCATGTTAAAGTTCTAAAAAGCCTTATAAAAACGTAATTTCATACCGCCAAACCCTTATTGAAAGGTATTTAACCTCAAAAAAGACAGTTCCATGGATGTGGGTTGAATACAGGTCATCGTGTGCCTAGCCTTTTCCCAACTATAGGTCGGCTTCCAGTCTAACCGGATGCAGCTGAATACCAGTATTTTATATGCAGTGACTGCATATCTGACCTCCACAACCCAGTTACTAGGTACCTAATACGGTACCCCTTAGTAAGACTGGTTGTCAGACTTTCGGGCTTCTGACTACCCGTAACGACTGTCAAAGATCCACGAATGAAAGCCGGGACCAACGGCTTAACGTGCTTTCCGAGGCACGGAGGGGTCTTGGTATGTAAAGATGGTCACTCATCCACAGACAAGTCAGCCAATTATTAATTCGATTATACCTAACGGTTTTTTATTGATCATTTACAAAGTGTATTGGCGTAACCTGTTTTTTTAATTTCTATGGGCGTAGTTATTAGATAAGGAAAGAAAAAAGAAAAGAAAGACGTTTATTTGCGTTAAACATGACGCAGAGAAATAACATAAACACAAAAAAATACAAGTTGGGGGGAAAACATGCGTCACATCCACACAAAACAGCCATGGCTCTGTATCATGCTAAGACCGTATGTGAAACAGATCCTCATCACTGGACCTCATTTAAGTGATAGTTGACTGAATAATTCGGTTCTAAAATAATAATAAATGGTATACGTAATGCCGGCGCCATATTCATATTTACGTATTTACCCCAAAAATACCCAAATAAAAAAGGGGTATTTTTAAAAAGGAGCGAAGGTACCGACGTCGTTTTAACGATTGACTTTTCACATTTTGCTTCCACATCAACCGCCTGAATTCAGTAACTTAATAAACAAAAAACGTAAATTTCCTTCACGAAATCTCATAACGGAATGCCTATCTATTTTAAACAAAATAAAAGCTTTCTCATGTTTTGACGATTTGTCGCGAAATCCCTTAAGAAATGGTAATATTTTCTTGTTCAATTCAAATTCTATTGCGCTTGATGTTGAGAACTCATTAAATACGGGAAAAGGTACAAAATGAAAAATACGTCAAAAAGTGCAATTGATTAGTGTCATGAAGCGAAAATTGGTAAAAAGGGAAGGTTTTTTATGAAGAGAGGAGTTATTGAGCCAATTTAGTATGATTGGATTTTTCTGTTAGGAAAATTCCCAGTTAGAAACCTGAATCGGAATCGGTCCCGATGGAGCGATAGGCTTCGTCTCTTATCTTTAGGGGTTTTTAAACTGTAATTATCGAAGTGTTCAAGTTACGTAATTTATCTACCTGCCTGTCTTTTTTATAGAAATGCTATGTTCACAAATATATAGCGCATTCAGAATTATATGACCTTTTAGGTACAGACGCCAGCACATCAAGCTACCCGAAACTGTCAAATTTTGCCAATCAACTTTGAACCTTATGCTTTAGCGATAAAGTTAAAAATCTATTAAAGGAATCTGACAGATTGTAGTAGGTTGATGTGCTGGCGTCTGTACTTATTGTGCGTTGATAGTTGACCGATAAAAAACTGAAATTAATTTCCATTTTCCAAATATCTATGATCTTCCTGCCCTTATCCCATGTAACATGGGGTCGCCACGCCAACACGTTTTTTTCTTTCATCTTCCATGTCAACCGTCACGCTATTATTCACTTAAAAAATCCAATCCGAGCTTTTATTACTTCACAAAATCGAAATGTAGGTACAATTAGCCTACTAAAAGGTGGCGCAAAAATAATGTCATACTGTGAATGTGCCATAATTTTTGCAAATGGCGTGATGCCATTTTGATTTGTTACTTGTAGATAGAAAATTAGTTGACACTGCAAGGCAGCGATTTAGACAGTCACACAAGTCAGGCAACGATGGAGATTTTGAAACACCAATTTTTGGGCCGTGTTATCTCCCGTTTTGGAAATCTGAACTGGCAGACCAGATCGCCAGATCTGACGGCGTCAGACTTCTTACTTCAGTTTTGAAACCTTGCGTTTATCAATCAAAGCAGCACCTTGCAAGTCTTGAAAGCCAACATTTAGGAACAAATTTTGGAAGTTGTTTTGCGAGCAATAATTCAAAATGGCGTAAAATGAGCAAAAAATTAAATGTGCATCAACACAGGAGGTGGTCAATTCGACTTAATATCATCAATTTTAACATTTTAGATGAAGTCTCCGTGAAAACAGAGCCTAATTTTTTTCATTTCCTACAAAATGGCAACCAATTCATATGACATTACTTTTTCCCCAATTTGTATTATATGTAATATCGGTTAATTTCATTTGAACCTACCCTCAAGGATCTTACTAAGATATTTCTGTCACGTTGTCATATGGACGTGTCTTACAAAAATGACATACATTTCTGTAAATATAAATAATGAAGTACCTAATAGGATTCAACACGTACGAGCTGATAGACAATCGTCCCTCAGTTATTGAGTTATACAAAACCGAGTCAAAAGATACCAAAAGCTCGTTCACATGCATTTTCATGTTTAAAATTCAAACGTAACTTGCTGAAATTAGAATACCCTACTCCATTTATATGCGAAAAAAGTTCACTGACATGACGAAAATTCAAGTCTATTTCTTCCCGTCGCCCGAAATTTCCTCTCTCCGTAATAATATTCTAAATATACATCTTCTACCTGGCATATCAAACTCGACTAAATTACTAGGACACTGAAATAGATAAAACTGGTCTAAATATAACTAATGTTGGCTCAAAAGCCTGCTTGACCAGTAACACTGTATCGTTTACACTGGTTTCAAATTGGCCCAACATTTGGAAGCGAGTGAGTTTGTAGGCAGTACCTAAGAGTGTCTCAGTTGATCCTTTGGTCCAATATAAGGTCACTAGGTTATCATACAGTTCCTGTCTAAGTTTTCAAATATCTTCTAGGGGTGTATTGAGGTCGATGCGATACGTTAACACTGGCAGCCATTTGCCGGCTAATAAATCTGTCATCCTTGAGTGACTTGGAAGTTGTAGGAGATAAATGGTCCTCCGAGAAAAGTCTTAGCACACGCGGTCTTATTGATATTATGGATCTTTTAGGTCATCTTGGATGATGGATGAGGAGAATCTTAGGATATAGAAGACCTTATAAGTTTATAGTTCTTATTTGGGTATCAAAATAGGATAATTATTATTGATCAGGGTTACGAAAGGGATAAAAGGAAGCTGAATGATTTCTTAAAAATTATTATGGATACCTACATTCGCAAATTGATAGAATCAGTCAACACAAGAGATAAGTATGCAGGATCATCGGATATAGTTAAAGTTTAGTAAGAGACCGATGGATGTTGTCGGCTGAAATTTAATTTGATAAATGAGCTGTTTGTTTTCTATTAATAAAATAAAATTTTATTCGAGAACATCCATCGGTTTCATACTAAACTTAAACTATACCCGACGACCCTGCATACTTATCTCTTTTGTTGACTGTACCTATATTATTCTCTTCAATTCCTATGAAAGTCATAATTGAAATGAAACCTTAACGAATGTAGGAAAAAGGACTAGATCAGTAAATAATAATAATAATATAATAATAATCATTTTTATTTATCCAGATCATAGAATCCAATTTGTCAGTAAAACATGGACCTTTTTTTTGTTAGCCTGTCGCATTGCTCGGCAAAGGTCTCCCCAACCCCTTCCAGGAACTCTTTTAGTGCGCCACCTTGAACCAACCCTCGCGTAGGTCCATAATGCCTATTAATTTCATTCAATGTACAGACGCCAGCACATCAAGCTACCCGAAACTGTAAAATTTCTTTAATAGATCTTCAACTTTATCGCTAAAGCATATGGTTCAAAGTTGATTGGGAAAATTTGACAGTTTCGGGTAGCTTGATGTGCTGGCGTCTGTACTTAAAAGCTTTTATAAATAAAATATGTAAAGCCCAGTGGTTCTTAGATTACAAAATAAGCGTTTCATTACACCCGAAGGTAGTATTACGTCAGGGATGATAAGTAAACAGTTTCTTTTTAATTACTTCTTTGAGATACTCTTGAGAAAGACGAGCGCTTCGGAAATAAGAATGGTAATTAGTATTTTAATCTTTAGATATAGCATTACGCGTTTTTTAATTATTTATTTTGTTTACAAATCTTTACTAATAAAAAAGCTAAAGAGTTTGTTTGTTTGAACGCGCTTATCTCTGGAACTTCCAGTCGGATTTGAAAAATTATTTATGGGTTTGATGGCCCCTTCTTGAGTAAGGCTTTAGGCTTTTTTACATCACGCTTGGACCCTTAGAAGCCGAGCGAAACACAACAAGTCAAAAAGAACACGAAGCGAAAACAAGGTAATAGCGCGGGCAGGCGATGCGATGCGACTCGGTGGATCAGGGGATCTAGAAATTTCACGCGGACGAAGTCGCGGGCAGAAGATAGTCCTTTATATGAACTAAAGTATACATTGGTATATACATTGGTACTATGGTACTAATGTTTTTTTAACACTGAAAAGGTAGCCATTTTGGAAAGCTTTTATAGAAAATGCGTCGACGTGTGAGTGGATAAATAATAATTAATTATTATTTTGTATTGACAATAATATTTATTATTTCGTTTCAGAAAATACATAAGCATACACAGTCTGATTTACTAAAAATAAATTTTGTGATCAACTCAATAACACAGGCCGACAAAATTTGACGAACACTCTTACCCAGAAACCAGACTACTTTTTCGACGAAGGATTTTGACGCGCTGAATTCGAATCTGGTCTCAAAATTACTCTATCACATCAGGGTTTTGAGATATCCTAACCCAAAAGTGCAAAAAATACCGTTTTTTCTCATTTTTGAGGTTATGTAGCACGGCCGATCCTATTTTCTTTCAAAAATTATTAATAGCATATCAAAGGATTAGTCTTTCTCTTTAAAATGACGTTGAGTTTACTCAAATATCTTTTTTTTTTCGCTGAGAAATTGCATTTTGAAATTTTCCAATAGACTGTATGTATATTATGAATTCTCAAACGTAGAACAATCCACGTACCTACAGGAAAATTTGGGTGCCAGCTGTTTTAGAACCCAATGACTTGGCACGCGACGATGGGAAGAGACCAGGCGGAATGACCATCATGCCTTGGAAGGTTGGTAGGCCTTTGGTGTGGGATGCAACTGTCGAAACCTTTGCGCCATCCCATCTTCCAAGCACGGTGAGCTGTGCTGGGGCGGCTGCTGCAGGTGCGGAAAACCTCAAATGGCGTAAATACTCCAATCTCTTTGGATCTTATATGTTTGAGCCGTTTGGGGTTGAAACTCTAGGGCCATGGGGCCCGAGTGCCCACTTAGTATTTCGAGACATCGCCAAACGGTTGATCGGTTTCTTCACGTGACCTGCTACACGTGGCTGGGCTATTTTTTGGCCAAAGAATCAGCATTACCATACAAAGTGGCAATGCTGCCAGTCTTTTGGGCACGTTTCCCGTTGACAGCAAGGCGGATGAATTTTTTGATGCCCTATTGATTATTTCCCCTCCTTTTTATTTACTTGTACATTATTATTACTATTATTTTAATACTGTTAGCTTTTAAAATTATGTTTTCACGAATAAAAACTCCCTTATCAATCTAGGTTCGTAGACATTGTAACCTTCAAGTAAATGGCAAAAACCGATACAGACAGGAGTAATCGTAATCTGATACGATACGATACACAAACGAAGCAAAAAGAGTATTGAAAAATCGTAGCAAGTTGCGTTTTACAGAAAGCAGGTAGGCAGACACTGCAGTATCTGCCTATCCCTGGGAAGATGTGAGTTTTTGTAAGTAAGAACATCACAATAAAAAGAAAAATAAATGAAAACATGCTGCTTGAAACGATCAAAATCAAAACATTCTAATTAAATAAATCCAACACAGTTTCATAATGAAAATTCCAAGTATTTATCGCTTCATTTATTGAAAGAAATGAAACAACTAATCACGCGACTGTTTTCCGAAATTCCGAATCATTCTGAATAATCCTACGAAGTAAATAAACTTCATTACTCTACACTGAAGAAAAAAAGAATGATTGATTTTACTAAATTCCGCGTAAATTTTAT
This sequence comes from Luperina nickerlii, assembly GCA_963855955.1. NCBI lineage: Eukaryota > Metazoa > Arthropoda > Insecta > Lepidoptera > Noctuidae > Luperina > Luperina nickerlii. The sequence goes on along the minus strand of OY979677.1, from coordinate 19,100,358 downwards.
CAAATCCGCGGGTTATATAGGTCCTACACACGAAATTGTTGATTTTACCAAATAGAACTTTAGAAGTTGATTATGAATATCAACAAAGTGGATTTTGTTAAATTCACTCTTGTTATAGTAAAATTAACTACGAAAAGGGTTGACTATGGCAGTTCATTACTCAACCTACGCTACTTTAGAACATTCAACAATTCTTTTTTTTTTCAGTGTACAAATAAATCGGATTACTGCTTTGACGTCACTCCTCCGTGCCTCGAAAAGCACGTTAAGCTGTTGGTCCCGGCTGTCATTCGTGGATCTTTGGCAGTCGTTACGGTTAGTCAGAAGCCCGGCCTGAAACTCTGACAACCAATCTTACCAAGGGGTATCGTATTATCTAGTAACTGGGTTGTGGAGGTCAGATAGGCAGTCGCTCCATGTAAAATACTGCTATTTAGCTGCATCCGGTTAGACTGGAAGCCGACCCCAACATAGTTGGGAAAAGGCTAGGCAGATGATGAGGCTTACTCATCTCGGTGAGACGGTCAGTACGGTGTAAGTGAAGGAACGGTGAAGGGCGGGCATTTCGGGGGCCTGTCTTAAGTAATTTTGACGTTCGAAAAGTGATGATTCTCAGCCTCATTTGAATAAATTACTTTTGATTTTGATTCAGTAATATGAACACGTTGCGGGCCTTCCTTGAGGATTGAAAAATTGAGTTTCCCACTTGTACGCAAAATATGAGCATTGATGTGGAGTTACCGACACCAGCCCGTATTACCCAAGGCTTTTTTTTTTTTGAGGTTGGGTGGAGCGAAAGGGAGTGTCAGACTCTTACTGACTAAAACCCACCCGTGTTCCTTACTTAGCCCTTTATGTTCCGGGCCAGCGGGAACCCTTTCGGACAATCCCGCTGACCCGGCAGGCTTCGGGATTACCTAAGGCTTACTCATCATCTGCCTAGCCTTTTTCCAACTATGTAGGATCGACTTCCAGTCTATCGGGATGCAGCTATTAAAAAAATAAACAGAGGCACTCCGGGAGTGCCGACAGAAGTGAAAACATGAACAATTACGTGTGTATTTTGTGAATCGTCTTATAAACAAAACACGCGCGGTACCGGCTACGGCCATCCGTCTTACGAATTTTCGATCAGGTCACGTGTCCCAACGCGAACAAAGTTGCGTGCACAGCTAGTTTACCATAAGGCTTACTAAAATACGTAACTACAAAATGACTCCTATCACCCTGAAACCAGCAACTTAACCTAGCAAAAAGTGAAATCTAAGTATTCTCAAGCAGACACTATTACCGGCTAATTTTACCGTTACACGTCAGATTAGCTAACGAACCGTTACTGCAACTGTAAGATAGCCTAATGCGTTTGCCTCATTAACTTCCCAGCTTTTTTAGTTGAACTGGAGCGAGTAAGCGGTTTGCATGATTGGTTAAAATCGGTTTTTGCTTATGTTCGGATTTTATACAAGTCATTGGATGATACAGTATTGCGTTTCATTTATAAGTAAAATAACACATAACGTCACGCTTGCAACTCTTAAGGGTCAGCAGAAGTGTACATAAGGACACATTTCGCAGTAAGTGATGACTTAACCAGATTCGCAACTCACCATGGTGATGATCATGGTGAGTTGCGAATCTGGTGAGTTGCGAAACTGGTTAGTTGAGAATCTGATGAGTTGAGAATCTAGTGACTTGCTCATGAGAGATCATCATCTGCTTAGCTTTTTCGCAACTATTGAAGAAGTGCGTGAAGGGCGGGCGTTTTGGGGGACAGTCTTCTGTTTTGACGTTCTAAAAGTGCTTATTCTCAGCCTAGTTTGAATAAATGACTTTTGCATTTGATTTTATTTTTGGGTTGAATACCAGTATTTTACGTGGGGCAACAGCCCATCTGTAATCCACAAACCAGTTGCTGGATAAGACGACACCCTTTAGTACTCGTAAGACTGGTCGCCAGAATTTCGGGTTTCTAACGACCCGTAACGACGGTCAAAGATCCACGAATAACAGCCGGGACCAACAGCTTAACGGGCTTTTCGCGGCACGGAGAGGTCTCGGTATGGAAAGATGGTAACCCATCTAACGACCGACCGTGGCAAGAGTAACTTAATACGTTCGTTGGAACCGTGCGGTTGTTATTACTAGCCAGGAGACCCTTTCATTCCGCTATAAATATTAGTTCTATTTTAGTTAGGCCGCGACTTACGAGTCGTAAGTAGTAGGTTTAAACCTAGACAAGCGCTTTGCTTTGTGTAAATTATTTCATCACCACTGCTCTCAAAACGGTAAAGGAAAACATCGTGAGGAAACCGGCATGTCCTAGAACCAACAATTCGAAGACATGTGACATCTACCAACCCGCACTGGGCCCGCGTGGTAGATTGAAGCCCACTCCCTCTCGAAGAGAGGAGGCCTGTGTCACAGCAGTGGGAATATTATAGGCTGATTTTGATGATTAATCTATACTTATATATATATCTATACTATATTTAATATTATAAAGCTGAAGAGTTTGTTTGTTTGGTTGAACGCGCTAATTTCTGGAACTACCAGTCGGATTTGAAAAATTCTTTTTGCATTTGATAGCCCAATTATTGAGGAAAGCTATAGGCTATTTAACATCGCGCTATGACTTTTAGGAGCCGAGCAAAAAGAAAAAAGTCAGAAAGAACGCTAAGCAAAAACGAAGTAATAGCGCGGGCAGGCGATGCGATGCGACGGGGTGGGTCGGAGTAACAAGAAATTTCTCGCGGACGAAGTCCCGGGCAGAAGCTAGTTCTATATAAAACAGGAATAAAACGAAGTCTTGAATGTAGCTTCGTGTTGAATAAGGTTCAAAATTAAACTTGTCTGTTTCGTTGCTGCAACTGCACTAAAACCGAAATCTGTGCTGCCCTACACACTTTTTTCCAAACCAAGCTAGGCACGCCTTTCGGACAATGTTTCGGTTACCGCTGGCCCGAAACATAAAGGGCTAGGGAAGGAACACGGGTGGGTTTTAGTCAGCAAGAGTCTGACACTCCCTTCCGCTCCACCCAGAGCGGGAGGGGTCATTTGATGATTCCCATCTTGAAAAAAAAAAGGCAGGCACGCCTAAAGCCTATTATGTGGTGGATTAGAAAAATAAACAAAATAAATCTGTAGATGAGTTTGTTAGTTCATTCAATACAAGAAGTTTATCCAGTGTGTACAAAATGTTGCGGAATTAACACAGCACTAAAAAGAAAAAAAAAAAACAATAATAAAAAATAATAATATAATACCTAGTAAATATTAAAAACAAAACAACCACCACCCACCACCACCTACCACTTCACTACCTATTATGTATAAAACATTGTTTTATTATTAAATTGTATACTAATTATGGGAGAAAATTGTGGTCACATTACAAATCTACGCACGTACACTTATAATGTATAGCGTACTTCGTCCATTTTAGTTTGTTTTGACTGTACAGCGTTACTGTAATTTACTTAATTTTATATATTTTTGGGATAAAACATCATCATCATCATTTCAGCCAAAAGACGTCCACTGCTGGACATAGGCCTCCCCCAAGCATCTCCACTTCGACCTGTTTTGTGCTTCTCGGATCCAACGGGTTCCTGCGGCTTACACCTTGTGAGAGGCCTTCCAACGCTACGTCTTCCGGTACGCGGTCGTCACTCCAGAACCTTTCAGCCCCATCGGCCATATATTCTACGAGCAATGTGCTCTGCCCACTGCCACTTAAGTTTGGCAATTCTTCGGGCTATGTCGGTTACCTTGGTTCTCCTCGGGATAAAATATATCTACATTAGAAATGACAGAAATCGATTCTGGACAAACTATTTTCATAATGACGTGCATTAACTCAGTTATACATTGTATATTATTATCCTCATTAACAAATATTTTTTAAAAGAATTACCTTAGATTTCAGTAGATTGAATACCTAACCTTGCCTTTAAATTACAATCTTCTCGTATTATTTTTCTCATCACTCAACAAATCAAAAACAAATTAGACGGAGACACTGTATTTACTCCAGTCTAAAAATAATATTGCTATTGGCTGTCTAATTCCGCTAGTACGTTTCCGTTGGATACTGGTATTCAGCTGCATCCGGTTAGACTGGAAGCCGACCCCAACATAGTTGGGAAAAGGCTAGGCAGGTGATGATAAGTTTCCGTTGGATATTTTCTAACATTCGCGCGGACGATGCCGCGGGTAGATGCTAGTTACACATAAACTAAAACAGAGTATTTAAACATTAATTAACTTTGAGGACTAAAGAAATTTAATCGCCAATTGTCTATTAGTTGATGAAAGAGAACTTTCTCTGAATAGTTGACAATTCAAAGTAAATTGTTAGAGAAAGTTGGAATGTCTGCAGTTTCATATATAAATTCTGATATACAAAGCACTTTTATTTTCATTATAATTAATGATTGAGTACAATAGAATTTCGAATGTATAGATGTCGTTAAAAATCTTGATTAAAAAGAATTTGTTGGCAAGATTGGATAAGATGTACAGAGAGACTTTTGCTATTCAAAAATTAAAGATCTGTAGCATTTTTATGTGTATGTATGATGAACAGGGTGTAAAGTTTACTCATACTGAATAGATAACAGAGGATTCTCCGACCCGATGATTTATGTCGGGCCGTTGTATCTATGCTAGTTGTGCGGGAAACTCTGCTTGCGAGATGCAGGATTTGCGTAACGTCAGTATGACGCGTATAATCTGTACGTATAATAAAATAGTAACGACGTCAAAACTGCACCTTGAATATTTTTGAAAAAAGAATATTACACGGTGTGAGAACAAGTTTGATGCCGAAAATATAGTTTTTAGATTTTTTTCCAATTGTCTGTTTTTCTAGATGTGTATGTTCCGGCAAGGCAATTGCTTAACACATTATCAATCGGAATCGGTTTCATTTTGACAGTTCAACAGACAACATACATTGCGTTATTTAAGTTTTGAGCAGACAAATTTTTCGAACTTATGAAGCAATGGATTAACAATTTGCTGCAAAATGGTTCAGATTCCGATTGATCGTTTTTTGCTCAAATCAGCACCCTAATAGCGTAACCGCTATTAGGATACTGATTTGTGCAAAAAATGGCTTTGGCACACATATAGTTTATACGCTGGATTAACACAAAGAGTACTTTGAATCTCGGTAAAGAAAGAAAAAGAAAGAAAGAAAATCGTTTATTTGCGGCAAACATGATGCATAAAAATAAAAGACACAAACAACAGAAAAACAACAATAACAATTTTGGAGAGAGTATGCGTCACATCTACGCAAAACGACCAACGCTCAGCATAATGCTAAGACCCTATACGAGACAGAGCCCCAACGCTGGTTTTCAGCGACAGCCGGTGATTGACTAGTACTTTCCCATGGAATACTTTTTTAATAATCTAATAAAACAAAGGGAAAAAAGAAAAGGGGCCTTTGCCCAGTAGTGGGACAACATAGGCTAAAAATAATAATAATAATAATAACACTTCATTTGAAATTGTCTAAGGGGCCTCTGCGAGTTGACTTCGGCCCCTGGCACGCCTTCCAAAGGTCTGGGACCCCAGGGTCTCGACATTTATTTATTAAGGCCGCATTTAGGTCATGTAGTCACATGACCTAAACGCGGTCTTTGTCGGACTGCATAGAAAAGAAAGATAAGCGCGGTGACACAACACTGGTAATTTTTTGCAAAATATGAAGCAATTATCTATTTACAAAAAATCTATTGTTTGGACTAAAAAATTAAAACACCACTAGTGTTTTAATTTTTTTTAACTTTAGTATTATGCTTGTAGAATAATCTGACAAAAAGTCATAATGATTGCATGTATATCGCACGGGTGTCACCATTGGAAGGATTGCCCAGAGGTCACGAGGCTAGGCAGCTTAGACTAGCAGAGGACATGAGATTGGTCATCTTTTAACTGCCAAAGCTTATTTTAATCTTATATTTTGAATTGTTTGTGTCTTTTTTTTACATTGTTCTCATATAATAAACGCAACAAGAACAATGTACCCAGGATTTTGTAATATCTTGATTTAAAAGAGTGTCCATGGAGTTTCTTGCCTATTCTTCTCCATAGAGCTTAGCTTCAACTTTCTAACTGACAGACTATTTAATTTTGACAATTCAAGAGTGCCTGTACATGGTTTAATTGAAATAAATGCTTTGAGTTTGAGTTGGTTCATGTCAAATTTCCTGAGGAACACAAGGCTATTAGAACAGTAAGCAAAAGTGATAATGTAACTTGATTTAAAAGCATGAAGCAAACCATGGAGTTTCATACCCATTCTATTCCATAATCTACGCTTTGGTACTAGCAACTAATATCAACATTTTCTTTGACCTATTTAGAAGTATCTGTAACTGCTTTAAGTTTTAATGAGTTTGAGTTTGACTAACTTAAATCTTAAATGTAAAATTAACAAAGCCTTATACACGTATTCAGCTTTCTATTTAATTAACCAACCGACCGGTTACACTATTAATCTTTTTAATAACGTTATTAATTCTAAAACTTTAGTTCTTAGGATTAAGTTTGGAATTAATTTCAAAGTTAGAGGGTCTGCTAGAGTAGAGCTATTGTTGGTTTACATTTTACAATTGCGATTGGATTAGTTACATCTATTTGATTTATTATGAAGTGTTGGTGTTTTAAAAGAATACGTCAGTTTGTTTGTAATTTTTTTTTTAAAGATCGAAATGAAATGAAATGATTTTTGTTTTTTTATGTAAATTTTTAAGCGTGATGGCGTGCAATTGTAGATACCTATGTTCAGCAGTGGACTGCTGTGGGCTGATGATGATGATGAAGTAGAATTTTAAAGACACTTTTACACTTAAAAAATTGTTTGGTCCAAATTTTTTAACAAGATAGTGCCGATCAGTAGTTTTAAAAAATATTTAATTTGTTATTTCTATTTTTCCTACAAAAATAATGTTGTAGGCGAATCTATTTCAAGGTGTCGTAGCTCCTGTCAATCTTCCCGATCTTGGTTGTACGTTCAAAATTCCAGCACAAATTCCATAAATTACCATACAAGACATTACCAAAAATATCTTCACACACACAGTTTAAATGCCCGCAGACCGCAGGCCTCTTACCAAAATAATCACCCCCGAAATTCCATATCATACAAAATTAAATTACTTAACATACCTTACCCACGCATAGCTATATATACATGAATACATTAACAAAATATAATTTACGACACCAATTGCCGCTTGCCTCGAGATAACAGTAATAATCGTACGTGTGAGTCACTTAATGACGTCACACAAAATTTTACATTCACGGTGACGCACAGGTAATGTCTGTACCAACGATGACGTATGAAGCTCAAACTGTATTCAAAGGCATTCGCCGAGTCATAGCAGATAAGCGAATGGGGACGTTTAGGTGGCGCAAGTCTAAAGCGAAGGCGATTAAAGGTTTGGTCGTAATATCCTCGCAGATACGCTGATCCTTTGAGTCTCGTTGATTGATGAAAGGGTTGATAGCATTGATATCCTAAATCCAGATGTTTTGGTGTAGATGTTAGGTTTGGCCTTTGAATAGATTAAGGCTAGGCGTTTGAATGGAAATGACGGTAATTTAAACATTCTCATACATCTGTGTGGATAGATTACTCGGTGGAATCCTAAACACATCTTTGATGATTATTATTACTTGCTTCTGCCCGAGACCCATCGCGTTGTATCCCGTCGCTCGCTCATGCTAATATTTCGTTTTCACTTAGAGTTTTGGTTTCTTCCTTTTGCTTGGCTTTTAAGGATGTTAAATAGCCTTGAATATCTTCCCCAAGAATTGGGCTATCAAATGGAAAAATATTGTTTCACATCCAGCTGGTACTTCCGGAGATTACCCCAAAACAAATAAATTTTACCTCTTTATAATATTAGTTTAGGACACAAACTCGATTTACCTAAGATTATTAGATAAATCTATAAGTGATATCCAAAAGTATTCAGAACCATCTTTTTACTGTTTTTCCTACTGCTCCAAAAATATCTAATTTTTTCATAATATTCGAGATGGCAGTTTCAACAATGCAAAATAAATTTGCTGCCGCAAAACCGCTGTCTGATCACAACTTGTCCACAGAAGTAACATTACAAAGTAAAGCGGAGCGGTGAATGCAAACGACTATAGAAGGCGTGTAATTGCGTCCGCCATTGTATGTTCAACGTTTTTTCCCGTTCTGCTATGAGTTTCAACGGGAGATAACGTATATTTCTCGACGAATCGAAGAGTTTCGGATCACAAGGGTCGGAGTTAGAAAGTAACTTTTTTACGAGAGCTCTGCGGTATTCGGATCAGAAAAGAGTGGAACTCTCTACCTGCGCTTGTATTTCCGAGTGCATACAACCCGAATCTCTTCAAAGTAAGTGTGAACAGGCTTCTTCTGGGTAAGCTCACTCCATCGTAGACATTGTCTCTGTCACCTCTGACCTAGACTAGAGTCAAGAGCAAACCCATAACAAAAAAAAAAAGAAAATATTGTTGCGCGCCACAATTGATGCCTGATACATGGTGACATTAGTTATCACTAGCGCCTTCTAGTATCGGGTAACAGAACTAGTAGGGTCAAGGTCCTAGAAATTCCGAGAACTATCGACATCGGGTTAGTCGGGACCGGTATGTACTCGAACATTCTAGATAGGTATATATAGTAGCTCTGTGGCACTATATAAGGCCGGGTGGGCCGCGAGACACATATAGTTTTGAATAAGCGATACAAGCGAGTACATCGAAGCGATATTCAAGTGCGACTAAGAGTGATCAGTAGTGAAATATTGTTTCATAATTAGTGTGTTTGAGTTGTAATTAGTGTTGTGATTAAAGTGTCAATTTTTGGTTATTAAATCGGCAGTTTTTACTTTCACGAACCCCAAGCTCGTAACAATATGGCTTCGGTTTGAGTTTGAAATTCGAAACTTTTTTCGGCTGTTTTATATTTCACACAAACGGCGCCGCCGAGGTCGGCCCAGAAAGCGGTGGCGAGATGACCTGGATGCGTACCGCGAGGGCTGGTTTGAGGTGGTGCGGGAAAGGAATTCCTGGAAGGACTTGGGGGTGGCCGCCCAGCAGTGGGACAATAGAGGCTAAACAAGAAAAAAAAATAGTATTTGTTATCCGTATATTTTTTTTTTATTTGCAATGGGTTTTGCTCTTGACTCTAGTCTAGGTCAGAGGTGACAAATAAATTTTATTTGATAATAGTAATGGTCCAGTGGAAATGGCCGCGACTTATGAGTAGTAGGTCGTCAGTTCAGACAGACACTTTACTTTGTGTAAATTATTTAATCACCACTGCTCTCAAAACGGTGAAGGAAGAGATTGTGAGGAAACCGCCATGTCTCAGAACAAAAAATTCTAAGACATGTGACATCTAACAACCCGCACTGGTCCTGTGTGGTGGATTACGGCCCGTTCCCCCTCACCGAGAGGAAAACTGTATATATAATACTATAAACTTATTATGTTTATTTTATTTTAAGCCGCTACAGATTGAGTCAAAACGTGAAATTAAATGTACATGTTTTTGATTTTAAGCTTAAGACATGTTTAATTACAAAATCTCAATCACGCAGTACGAATGTAATTATCTTTTAAGGCATAATATTTTGATGAAACAGTGATGGCCTGATACAATTTTAAATTGACATAAAAATCTACCTAGGTACTCGAAAACATATATTTGTTGTTAAAAAAGTCCTCGATTTTTAGAAGTATATAGCTTCATAGACTCACTTGATTATTACGTAATCGAAAGCCTTCGCTTAGAAACAGAGGATCATTAATAACATCCTCTACCTACCTCGTTCGACATTCTCAAAGCGTGATGTGCGACGCTAATTATTTGTTCATTAATTTTTGAGAAGTGGTAATATTAAATTTAATTATAATATTACCTTGTGTACCTAAATTAATATTATAAAGGAGGTAGTATTATCTCTATTAAATAAGAAAGTCGTTATAAATTATGTGAAGTCCCAGACACTTGTATTAGGTGATTAACCTATGTTGCAATAACCAGGTTTCCTCTCCCGGGAGAAAATACTATTCAAAACTTATGCATCTAGAAAAAAAAGGAGAAATAAAAACAGTGGCACTCCGGGAGCAATGACAGAAGTGAAAACAAAACAAAAACAGAATAATTTGCCATCACTCACTGACATATATCGGACATTCAAACTCAAACTCAAAGCATTTATTTCAATTAAACCATTTACAGGCACTTTTGAATTGTCAAGAAGTCGGTCAGTCAGAAAATATGAAGCTAGTTGCCCATTCCAAAGGTATTCCGTAGGTACCTATGTTCTCCATAGGTACGAACGGAACGGGCAAGAAACTCCATGGGTACTCTTTTTAAATTATATTTTACAAAAATATTAGTTACATCATTACTTTTGAATTTAAAATTATATAATGTGAGAACGATGTAAAAAAATAAAAAAAGACGTACGCGTTAAAAGCATCCAGAGTAGCTACAACAAATAGTACTGAAAAAAACAACAATCCGAAAATAAAATAATTAAAAATAAGCCGAAGCCATTAAAACCTAGTACGTCCCAAGGACAACCGAACACATCCGAAGCAGGTATTTTTTGAATCGTCTTATAAACAAAACACGCGCGGCGTCGCTTACGGTAACAGTGGCGCGAGTTCAATGGTTTTTTTCTCATCTCAATAAATGCCCAAAGCGGTAAAAAAAGTTTTCACCTTAAAAAAAAAACGCATGTGTATCTTGTTCAAGACTTTTGCTAGAACTTAACAATCCTGGTGTGTTCAGACGCCAGCACATCAAGCTACTACAATCTGTAAAATTTCTTTAATTGATTTTCAACTTTATCGCTAATGCATAAATGTTCAAAGTTGATTGGAAAAATTTGACAGTTTCGGGTAGCTTGATGTGCTGGCGTCTGTATATCCAACATAAATATTTTAGTATTTTTTCTGATTTTTAATAGTTATCATTCCTGAACTTTTAATCCATATAGGGGTAGTTTGAAGCTTATACTTTTGCTCCAGTGCCCTTAAAACCTTGTTGTTCTCTACTGCTTAACTCTCAACTTGTAAATGGGTCTCAAGTAAAGTGTCACTCAAACTACGCTAATTTCAGTGTACTTACAGCATTTTTTTAATTTTTTTTTTGTTAGTCAAGCAGTAAAGAACCATTTTTCTTCATGTTACATACTTAATACCTTTTATATGATTACATTACGCCTCAAGTTAGTTAAGACAGATAGTTTGAAACTTCCCAAAAAAATGCGAAACCATCATCCAAACCACTCTAATTTTCCTACACCATTACCAAAGAAAAATCGTCTTCCATACTCAATAATGACACCCTCAGAAAAGCTTCCGTGCTTCAAATAATCAGGGATACTCCAAGGGTATGTAATAGGACCAAAACTGCTACAGAACCTAATTCGAAATAAATAGGTCCTATTAACAAGACTTATTTACGTCATTAAGTTAGATAGTAATACATTAAAAAAGGTGCATTACAGTCACTATTAATCTTAGAAAACGGTTCTAATCAAGTGGAGAGCTTGGATGGATGCGTGATTAACTTGGATCTTTCTTTACTCGGTCTTGCATGTGATTAAATGTCGGGAGAGGTATTATGGATGAGTTCTTTTATACTTTAATTGTATCGGAATTGTTTGATGCCTCAGCTCGTGGAAAATAAAAAAAGAAATGGAAGAACAAAACTCCAGTAATGTTTTGGATTTAATGTAGTGTATAAGCACGGTCCAGTTGTGTTGGCTTTGCAAGGGAAATTTTCGAGATATTATCAGAGTTATGAGATTTACATTCAGCACTCAGGCAATAAAGAATAATATAAAACTAGTTTTTGTTTCCAATTTATTTCGGAGAATAGGAAAAAAATCCAATTGTGTAAATAAACTAGCTTCTGCCCGCGACTTCGTTTGCGTGATTTTTTTTTGTACCACGCACCCCGTCACATCGCATCGCCTGCCCGCGCTATTACTTCCTTTTCGTTCAGCGTTCTTTCAGACTTTTTTTATTTTGCTCGGCTGCTTAGGGTCTTAGCGTGATGTCACGTAGCCTATAGCCTGTCTAAAGAATTGAGCTATCAAATGCAACAATATTTTTTCAGATCCGACTGGTGGTTCCATTAGCGCGTTGCAAACCAACAAACTCAACTTTAATATTAGTATACAGGGTTATTGGTAAAACATTAACAACCTCTTAAGAGGTCATTGTGCTCATCATTATGAACAACTTTTACTATGGGACCAAACCTGAAATCGCGAAAAAAAAATCTGCTATACCCTACATTTTTGTTCGTATAACTCGTCAAAATGAAGGGAACAACTGTTTTTTTTTTTTTTGCTTGTTTAAATTATTCCGAACTAGGCTGCTGTTCGAATTTTCATGTAAAAAAAGGCAATTTTTCCCGAACTAAAATCTTTAGAAACATACTCCTTTCAGCCGACTTCTAAAACTATGAAGCGGGGTCCAATTTTATCCAATACACTAAAAAAATACTGAACATTCAACTTTCAATACAACTTCAACGTTAAAGACTTCAGTTCAACTTCAAACAGAAAATCACAATAGAGTTCTCTTTTCAATCTACTAATGTTAGAACTAAGTGATTAGCTTGAAGATCTAACGGACGGTTCGCTAAGCTGATGAATGGCGAGAGCTTGGCTGCTTCCGCATCGTTAAGTTAACGGTCCAATTCCTTTAGACTTTGGTTAAGTTTATTGATAAGTTAAAACAGTTCGTTAGAATGGGAAATTCCGTACTTAGTATAATTTTAAGTTGATAATGATTGTTGACGTTGAAAATATAGTTTCTTGCCCGTTCTTCTACATACGAACTACCTTTTGGAAGGGGCGACTAGAATTAATTCTATTGTACAATTTGACGTTCAAAAGTACCCTTTATGCGCCTTTTTGAAATAAATGCTCTGACTTGGACTTTATATTTATTCTAATCTTAGATCCCATCGGGTAATATTGTCTTTGTACCTCTTTTCATTTCTCACGGCTGATCACTGAAATTAGAGTTAAGGAGATTATTTTTTTTTCCAAATTGATCACCAACTTAAATTGTTCGAAAATTTAAATCCCAACTGTCATTTTTGTCATTTTTATGAAATGGCTAAATCACAGCAAATTAGCGTAGCGTAAGTGCTGTGGTAGCGTGTCAATTTAATAAAAACTTCATTTCCCTTAATGTACAGACGCCAGCACATCAACCTACCACAATCTGTCGGATTTTCCCAATCAACTTTGAACCTTATGCTTTAGCGATAAAGTTCAAAATCTATTAAAGAAATCTGACAGATTGTGGTAGGTTGATGTGCTGGCGTCCGTACAATCCTAACTTTAATATTCTAAATGCGAAAGTAAGTTTGTTTGTGTTTTTGTTACCTTTCCACGCCTAAACCACCGAACCGATCATCCTGACATTTTGCATATACGTTGTCAGGTGTACAGAAACGGACAAAGGGTACCTTTCATTCCGAAAAAAAGTGCTGTTCTCGAGGAAAACAACAATAACGTTATTATGATAATAGATGGCGCCACGTGTCTTACGAACGGCATCGACACTTTAAATGCGGGTGAAACCGCGGAAGCTGCTAGTCTTTAATAAAGCCGTCTAACTTACTTTTCTTCTTTCGTAGAAATGTTTCCTGTTAATAGTTAGGTACTGGAAAAATGCTACAGTTTGTATTAACTGAATGGAAGCTAAAGTAGTTCAAGTGGTGACTGATTCAAAGAATATCTCTGAAATCTGTAATGAGTAATTTGGTTTTACTTTAGCCATTGCCTTTCCCGGAATTCTATAATTGCCTTGTGCTAATTGAAAACGTAACATCAACATTTAACTTAACATAGTGTAGCGGTATCTACAACGCCACATGCAAACAACGCGTCATACTGACGTCACGCAAATCCTGCAGCGCGCAAGCAGAGTTTACCGCGCAACTAGCATAGATACAAACGGCCGGACACGAATCAAGGGGCAGTTGCCCGCCAGACACAACACCCGTCTGGTCGGAGGATCCTCCCTTTTCTATGGAGGTTGAGTGAACTTTACACCCTGTTCCTCATACCTCTATATCAGAGTAAGTGATTCTGATTTCGTAGAAGTGGTGTTTTACATACTTTGTATCTTAAATGGTATCATTTAATTCTATTCACTGATATAAACCCATTTTTTATATTCACGCAATCACTGTCCATTCCAAGGTTGCCTGGAAGAGATCACAGAAAGCGATAAGGCCGCCCATTGTATGTTTTTGTATTCATAATCGTATTTTTTGTTATGTATTTTCTGCTGTACAATAAAGTATATATGTTGCAGTCAAAACTCTTAACCAGTCAAAAGTACTATTGACTAGCAAAATCAGTCAAAAGTACTTTTGACCGTATGCTTTAGTCAATAATACTTTTGACTAAAATAACAGTTAAAAGTACTTTTGCCCAATGGAGCTGGTTAAAAGTACTTTTGACTAAATGATTCCGTCAAAAGTGGTTTTGACTGGTTGTATCAGTCAAAACTCTTAAAAATTACTTAGCATATTATTATTTAGCATATTTATTTCTTTGAAATAATGTCATTTGACCGAATTTTCAAATGCACTAATTTGCCTGTTTAATATGATATGAGGTACCTAAAGGTATTTGTATTCTCATTCACTCGCTCTTGCATCCAATGTCGACGGAGCCCCGCTTCGCGGGGCTCCTATTTCTGTGAAAAGGGTTTAAGAGTCTATATGATCATGTTTTGGTGATATTGGGCGATCTGGATATCGGTATCTGTAAGACTTGAGAGTTTGCTATTTGGACACATTAAACTTGGACTTATAATCTTTAAATTTGCAGAAGCGAAAACACGATTGGATAAAAAAATCTCGATAAAAAAAAATAACGAAAAAACCTCGTTTTGCACTTATTTTGAGTTAGATCTCTGAAACCCTATGGAATTTAATGATGATTTTTAAACTAATAGATAGGTAATAATATTATCTCAATTCGTGCAGAATTATTTTTTTATTTTTCTACTCGTTCTCCTCGTAATTAGCAATCCAGTGATTTGGCGCTTGCGTCATTTTATTCTAAGCGAGCATATTCTCTTTCTGTCTCTTGTTTTGCACGCGGTAGTAATAGCGCTATCCTGTTCAATTTATTCAATCAGTCTGCTACGGCATGTGATGGAGGACGAACCTATGTTTGGCGACATTACAGAGAGAGGACTATTTTCGACATTTTTATTTTGTTTAGTGGTAAGTATTACCTACTGTAAAAAGGAGTTAAACCCGTTTGGTGTAAACATAATAAATTATTATCATTATTTAGTGTAAATAAAGATGGGCAAAAAGAAAACTCTCGGAAAACACGACACATGGTTGGCGCCACGGAACAGAAAAAACAGTTTGTTCCGTGGTTGGCGCAGTGGCTGAGCGATCGACTGCTGCGCTGCGTGTCGCGGGTTCGATTCCCAACCGGACAAATATTTGTATTGCCTACAGGTAGTTGTTCCGGGTCTGGATGTTTGTGTATGTGAATTTAAATGTTTGTAAACGCACCCACGATACAGGAGTAATTCCTAGTGCGGGACAACGTTTTTTAAAAAAAACAAAAACAAAACAAAACGTTTGAGGGAACAACTCCGTATTCTGAACGAAAGAAAGAAAAAAGTAAGTACAGACGCCAGCATGTCAAGCTACTACAATCTGTCAAATTTCTTTAATAGATTTTCAACTTTATCACTGAAGCATAAGGTTCAAAGTTGAATGGGAAAATTTGACAGTTTCGGGTAGCTTGGTGTGCTGGCGTCTGTACCTAACTACCGATTTATATAACGGTATCAATTCTTTTATTTCCTTAGCTACCTATGTATTTCGAATGTCTATTGCCTAGGGAAAAAAAAGTAAGTAAATTTTTAATCCCCGTTAATATTTTTTTTACCTGGCTCGTTGGTCTAGCGGTCGCAAGCGCTACTGCTGAGCTGTGAGGTCCTGGGTTCGATTCCCGCACCTCTGCTCACCTCATCGGGCAATACAGGCGTGATGCTTTGTATTTATGTATGTAAATTTTAAATCGCATAATGTAACATAATTGAATCTTTCCCGTACAATGAGAGGTCAGCTTATATACTGGAAATGTATAGCTTGATACGTAGCCGTGTGTACCTACCTATCTACCTATATGTATAATGCGGGTAAAAATACAATAAGTATCAAAATAATATCATCCTAGTTCAATCACTGATATTTTTACTAATCAATATTACTTATTCAAACTGATGAATTTTATTTAAAGAAAAAAAATTTGCCATGATGGCTTTCTCTTTTTTAGGGTTCCGTAGTCAAAAAGGAACCCTTATAGTTTCGCCATGTCCGTCCGCAGTTTAGCTCAGAGGCTCTTAGTACTCTATTAGAAAACTATAATTTGGCATGGATATAATATGTACAGACGCCAGCATATCAAGTTACTACAATCTGTCAGATTTCTTTAATAGATTTTCAACTTTATCACTAAAGCATAAGGTTCAAATTTGATTGCGAAAATTTTCGGGTAGGTTGATGTGCTGGCGTCCGTACATTATTAATCACGCCGACAAAGTGGTAAAATAAAATCTTGAAAAAAAATTTTTTTACGCTATGGGTTTTTTTAGGTACACGTAAAGTGGGGATGTTTTTGAAGTGAAAACTTCTTTAGCATCGTTGTGATTTGAAATTTTATGTGTTTTTGTGGATCGATGGATGGATGGATCGATGGATCGATGGATCGCCGGATCGCGATGGATCGATGGATTGATGGATGGATGGATGGATGGATCGATGGATCGAAGGATCGAAGCATCGATGGATCGAAAGATCGAAGCATCGATGTATCGACGGATCGAAGCATCGATGTATCGACTGATCGACGGATCGATGGACCGATGGATCGATGGATGGATGGATCGATGGATGGATGGATCGATGGATGGATGGATCGATGGATCGATGGATCGACGGATCGATGGATTGATGGATCGACGGATCGATGGATTGACGGATCGACGGATCGATGGATCGACAGACGATGGATCGACGGATCGATGGACCGATGGATCGATGGATCGACAGGTCGATGGATCGACGGATGGATGGATCGATGGATGGATGGATGGATCGATGGATCGACGGATCGATGGATCGACGGATCGATGGATCGACGGATCGACGGTTCGACGGATCGATGGATTGACAGGTCGATGGATCGATGGATCCATGGATCGACGGATGGATGGATGGATGGATGGATCGACGGATCGATGGATCGATGGATGGATGGATGGATCGATGGATCGACGGATCGATGGATCGACGGATCGGTGGATCGAAGGATCGACGGATCGACGGACCGGTGGATCGAAGGATCGATGGATCGATGGATCTACGGATCGATGGATCGACGGATCGATGGATCTACGGATCGATGGATCGACGGATCGATGGATCGACGGATCGATGGATCGATGGATCGATGGATCGATGGATCGATGGATCGACGGATCGATGGATCGACGGATCGATGGATGGATGGATCGATTGATGTTCTTTAGCATCGTTGTAACTTGAAATTTTATGAAACGAAAAAGCGACAGTAAAAAGAGACATGTAAATTCATAAGATTTAACGTGGGAGAAAATGAGACAGGAAACATTATACAGTGTTTTTGAAGGTTTCACTTCTACCACGTGAAAATTGCACACATGCTGTTTTTATTTCTCGTCTACCCATGTTACCGTTGGATGGTCCTTTAAAAAATCTTGCGGGTTTGTGAAAACCATTTTTCGATTTAGGGATCAGTTTGTGAAATACACTGGCCTGCAAAACTAAGTAATACACTTTTAAAATTTATATTTTTTCTAAACTATAGAATTTAGAGATTTAAAATAAAAAACGTTTTGTAGCAAATTTTATCGGCTTTCTTTGAAACTAGTAAACTATACATTAGTAATATTTTTAACTTAAAAAATATCTAACAAAAATAGCCATTTTTAGCTCAGTGTCAAAAATACAGTACAGTGCAGTTACATGTAATTAAATTTTTAATAACTGGTATTGCCTTCTCGGGCTCTGACTACAGCTTCGAGCCGGTTTGGTATACTGAACACGAGGTTTCAGAGCTGATGTTGGGGAATATTCTCCCATTCTTCAATCAGGGCCTGTTTTAGTGCCCTGAGGGTGGTAGGTGGTGGTCTACGGCTTCTGACTAGCCTCCCTAGCTCATCCCAGGCATGCTCAATCGGGTTTAAATCAGGACTTCTTGATGGCCAAGCCATCACGCTGATACCTACCTCCTGAATATACTCTTGCACAACCTGAGTCGTGTGAAGCCGGGCATTATCATGCATCAGCATCGATCCGTCACCCATATTTGCTAAATACGGCCCTGCATACGCGTTGAGAATCTCTTGGGCATAACTTTCCCCAGTCAGAGTGCCATTTTCTATGTCCACTAACTCTGTGCGACCTTCTGAAGATATGCCAACCCATACATGTACACTGCCTCCACCGTACTGGACTCTTCCTGAGAAGCAGTCTTGAAGGTATCGCTCACCAGGCCGCCTGTAGACACTTCGCCTTCCATCGAAAGTGTAAAGTGACAATCGAGACACATCTGTGAACAAAATTCTTGACCACTCTTCTTCATCTCACTGTATGTGTTCACGGGCGTATCGCAGTCTCGCTACTCGATGCTCTATCTCGAGTTTGGGGCCACTCGCTGGTCTTCGGGGTTTCAGATTTGCTTCAGCAAGTCGTCTTCTCACTGTACTGTCACTAATGTAGTCCCTTCGGGTCTGAAGAAGCTGTTGCTGAACTTCAACTGCATTAAGGTGGCGATTTCTCAACACAGTGGAAACAATATAACGGTCTTCTTGGGCACTAGTACACCTGGGTCGGTCATTACAAGGTCTCCTCAGATGGTTTCCAATCTCTTCGTATCTTCGTTTCACCTTCTGGACCGTTCGTAACGTCACACCCACCATTCTTGCAGTACAACGCATACTGATGTCTAGTTCCAGAAAAGGCATGATCTTAGCACATTCTTCAGGTGAAAGAAGCACGATAAATAAAATGTATGTACTGTTGTCTAACTTAGCTTTTGTAACAAGACTCATCGATCAAGAAAAAGTTTGAAACCAAAAACAGAAACAAAAAATTATTGGTAAAATTGTAATTCGAAAAGGATTATTTTTCTTTTTAAAGCTCTATTCAGCCATTTCTTATAAGACTTAACTCTTTTTCGAGTCCTTTTTATTTCGAAAGTTCTTCTTTCGAAAATCTTCTGCACTTAAAAAGTTATTCCAATTTCAAAAGTGTGATACTTAGTTTTGCAGGCCAGTGTAATAAGCTTTAAAGTGCTGATTTTTGTTAAAATCAAGTCCTTCTAAGGCTAAATGATTATTTTTCGATATGTGAAAAAAATCACGCTAGTAGTATAACGATGTTAAGGGTGAATATCCCAGCAGCAAATTTTACGCGTCCACGTTGAGAATCGAGGTGTTAAATGATAGGATGTTTCTTATTTTTTTTTATAGTAAGCTACGTAACTTGTTTCAATTAGGGCCACATTTTTTTTTTATAACTGTGTATTTAAATAAATAGGGAAAAAATAAATCGCCTTAAAATTCAAGTTAGGTGGCTTGTCCCAGCTCCATTTTTTGATATAATTGCATTCACCAAAGCAACAATTTGCTGTACAATAAAAAATAAATAAATTCGTTAGTATATGCTTAAGACACATTATCTAAAAACAATTAAACCATATTAGAAAATCTAATTTAAAAGCACAGGGTAGTCGATCAAAGTTTGTCCAAGTAAAAATCAAAATTTTGGTGGCACTTTTTCAACATACTATAAAATGAAGCTTCGTGTTCGTGCGTGTGCGATCAATCACATTTTATTATTTCACATCTCTCAGTTGTGCACTTGCGCGTAACAGGTGTGTGATTAGTGCTATGATTTTCCGCCAAAAACGTAAGTATCATCTTGGGTGGCACGGGGGACAAAAATTGTTCAATTTTTGGTGGATCGATTTGCTGTTAATTTTAAAGTGTTTTAATAGTAAGCTACACATTATAGATAGTGATTTGGGTTACGCATAAATCAGTGATATTAATTTAATTGTAACTAATAACCCCTATTTTTAGAGATTTTTTTATATCTGGTTTCAATTTTGGTGGCTCAATTTTGGTGGTTTTGGTGGCGTTTTCACGCCACCGGTCCTTATTTTTCACGTAAACTGAAGAAAAAATTTCGCGACCAAAATTGAAAAAATATTCAGTTTGTTGATATTGACCCTTAACATTGTGTAAGACATCTGAAATCATTAAATGTTCAATACAAATATTGTTTGTTATTTTTGTATTAAGATACAAATTTCGCCACCAAAATTGAAAAAATATTCAGTTTGTTGATATTGACCCTTAAGAGGAAAACTATCACAGCTACGTAGGCTTTACAAGTTTACGAGTGAGAACATGATTTTCAACTACAATGTTAAGTTTGTTCTTGGCATAAATTCATTCCAACTACGGAATCATTCATTGTGCGTATCTATTCCATTTCATTCTATATAAGTCTCGATATTCCCGGGAATTTCCGAGACAGTGTGTGAGTCTTGAAAATCTAGTCTCAGAGCTTGGGACTGGAAGCGCTAAGGTTACTTTTTATTCAAGTACCACGTGAGCAAAGCCGGGCCCAAAGGCTACTATTCAAAAAGTTTAAAATCTTATTGTTTCAACAAATCCAAAACGACGACGTGGACAAAGTGAACGACGATGATGAGCTCGAAGACTTGGTTTATGAGAATCAAAGGTAGGTAATAGAAATGAATGCATCGATAATATTGCAGTTCTCGCATTTTTACTGACTTCAAAAAGGAGAATATTCTTTATTTGACGGTTTTTAGGGTTCCGTACAAGTTCTGTCAAGTGGCATATTATATGAAAGGGCTTTGGCCATGGGAAAGTATCGGAGCTATTCAAAAATATACTACTATTTCAGAACATTCATGCATTGCTATTATTGTCTGCTTTATATTTATGTAATAAAATGCATTAATCTTGTAGGTTTCCAGACGAAGAGGACAGGTCAGATAGAAATCAATGCAGAATCAGACGAAAGAAGAATGATAGACTTAAATTTTTTGTAAAGAATTAAAAACCTTTTCTATTCACTCAACAGCCTTTGGTTGCGGTATAAATAATTTGGAGTTGATAGGGGAGAAAAGGTTAGGCTTCTTGGGATAAACTCATTCCCAACTACGGAACCCTTCATTGTGCGTGGTTCGACACGCACTTGGGCGGTTTTTTTACAAGCCTAAAGATACAAATGGGGATGAATTATTTTTTTCAATGCACCCCCTCTTGATGGGTATAATTGAATAGGTCTATTTAAACGAAGGTAATATAAATTAATACATCACTTTTTTTCAGTTATACCGTTTGCGAAATATGGCCCGCCAAATTGCCTGCCTTGCAATGCCAGGGGGCGTTGCAAGGCACTGCAGTGCCCCCCATCCTCCCTGCCATTTCTAACCTAGAAACTTCCACGTTGCTATAACTTAGTAAAAACTGTTTTAAAATAATTTCGCGAACAATGTGATTATAACTTTTCGAATAATAAAGATAAAACTGCAAAATAGACAATAGACGTCCTAGTTCAAAGGTTTGCCTTTGCCTTTAGCAAACAATACTCTTTTAATAGCCTTCTATTTATCTTTACATCATAAAAAGTATGTTACAGTCGTTTGTAATTACAGCTACGGAACCCTATATTATGCATGGCCCGACTTGCTTGGTCGATATTTTTATTTATAAGGAAACATTATTTTGTTCTAGGTACATGCATGGTTATGTTATGAGAGAGTTTATTTTTGTTTAGGGAACATAACTTTTTGTTATTACGGTAATACGATATTTGTAATAAGTACTTATATGTACATACATACTGTACATACATACCTTCGAACGTTGCACGTCGCGACATTTTTTCAAACCTCTTTGTCTTTTATGAGTGCTGACTGTACTTTTAGTTTACTAACAATCGGGGTCGATTTGGGGTATCTAATATACTAGGGGGCGAGTAGGTACACTTAGGCAATTAGGGGCAAGATCCAAGGGGCGAGCGGAGCCCAACCCGTTTTACTATGGGATTTTTATTGTTATTGTAATGGTATTATATATTCTGAATATACATATTAAATTGTTTAATAAATAAACATTGATGAATATTTACATAACATTTTATTTCATACTAACCTTTTAGGTAAGTATATAGATTGAGTACCTACGCGAGGGTAGAATAACGGATCAGTCTATATAGTATCGAGTCCACAAAAAAAAACACGAGCCTCTAAATTTCGAAACTCGCGCCTCGGGATGGAAGCCCTAGTACCTATTTATTACCTACTATGTTGGTGGTAGGTATGTCAGTTTGTAGGTCTATGAACAGAGCTTCAAATAATAATTATGTATGTATTGTATACCGACAATGAGCTCGTTTGTTTAGCTGTGTTATCTTTTACACATCGATCCGTCGTACCGTGGAAATACTTCCGTGAATTTGAACTTTATTTGAATGACATAATTTTTTACGAATACATTTTTATTGCCATACGAATCAAGTTCAAATTCACGGTCCGTCTCCGGCACAGATCGCTGTTGATCAGGGGCACCGCGCCGTTCAAACTCGAACTCGACTCACGCAGTCGATCGCGCTTGCTGCGTCGCCGCTCGCCGCCCGCGCCGCGCGCTTCCGCGTATTATAGTAGAGGGGGCGCGGGGTGGCGCGGGCGAGAGGTACGAAATCGCTCGCGTTGGGCTGCATAGGCGCCGTCTTAAAGTAACCTAACAAAACCGAACCTCGGGGTGGGAACATTACATCAAATGAACATTGTACCTTTTGATCAACAGCGCAAATGTTTTTATCGCAAATAAATATTCGATGAAATGAAAATTATGTTAATCGATATTATACAAATTGATTATTTTCCTAAACGTTGTTCGAATTAGTAACATTACATCAAAAGTTGTTATACCAAACAAGGGTGAACCTCTTTTTTATTCACATCTAACGAGTTAATAGTGCTTTTGAGTATTGACTGATGCTTAATTGCAGTTAAAACTACTTTTGACGAAGAGCGTCAGTCAAAAGTACTTTTAACCGCAAATTTGCAGTCAAAAGTACTAATAACCAATAATTTTCAGTCAAAACCACTTTTGACCAACCTATTCAGTCAAAAGTACTTTTGACTGATTTTGCTAGTCAATAGTACTTTTGACTGGTTAAGAGTTTTGACTGCAACATATATAAATAAATAAATAATGAAATAAAGTACCTGTAACTCGTATATACTAACAAAATATCGTAGGTCGCTTACAATGGGCCTCATTAGAAGGCTGAAAGTCACCCAAAGGGCAATGAAGAGGGTTATGCTTGGAGTTTTCCAACAAGGTAACCGACATAGCCCGATGAATTTCCAAACTTAAGTGGCAGTGGGCAGGGCACATTGTTCGCAAAACAGATGGCCGATGGGGCTGAAAAGTTCTGGAGAGGCGACCGTGGACGTAGCGTTAGAAGGCCTCCCACAAGGTGGTTTGATGAATCCGTTGGATGTCAGAAGCACAGAATCGGTCGAAGTGGCGGTCCAAGCACCGCCACTTTGGCAGGCCTTTGCTGAGCAGTGGAACTTTTTCGGGTGAACTGATGATGATGATAAACAAAATATCTACATGTTTAGCTTACAAACATTTGTATTCGCAATAACAAAAATGTGTACTTCGTTTAATTTTTAAACACAAAACTGATAGCCTAAACTTCAAACTGAAAACTCTCAAAACCAAAAGCAACTTCAGTACTAACTGCGCTGCGCCCCGTGGATTCATTCCCCGTGGATTCATTCCCGCATTATTCTCGATCTCGTGGGAATATCGGTATAAAGAGTATCACATGACCTAATCCAGGTCAGACAGACAAACAGACAAACGGCTCAAACGGCAAAGGTCAGACAGACAAACGGCTGAACGGATTTGAAAATCCGTTCAGCCGTTTTAGCTTGAAAGCTTAACAAAAAAACATACACAAATAAAATCTTTTCTCTTTATAATTATGATATTAGTTTAGAAAACAATAACATCAAAACTGAATAAAATTCTGAAATACAAAAACACACAGAATAACTTTGTTTAAACACGGTTTACAGTGGGTGCAAGTTGGCAAATAAACGTCGCTAGTATGAAACTGGAAACTGAGTTTCGAAACTCACTTATGACTTTAGTCTGTACTCTACAACAGCTAAGGGAATAGCCTTAAACATATGTATTAAGGCTGATGTTTTCGAGTTATAACTTCCCAGTTTGTTGGTATTGAAAGCTAGTGGTTTTTTGGTCTTTTGGTACATATTAAGAACTAGCTTCCTCACGCGGCTTCGCCCGAATGGTATGTCGATAAAAAGGAGTCAATTTTCTTCCCCAGGGCTCAAAGTATCTCCATACCAAATTTTATCAAAATCGGTTCAACCATTTCGGAGATAAGCCAGAACAAACAGATAGACAAAAATAAAAAAATAGTTTCTTTGTTATAAGTAAGCCTTGCGTACTGGCTGGACTCTGGAAAAAAATTATTATGATTTGACGAATGTTTATTTTGAGGTCCACAACCACTGGTTGTTTTAACGTATTTGGGTATCAATAGTCTGTGAAGTTTACACAAAACAACAGATTTTTAAAACTGTTATTTTAAGTACTACTACTAAGGTCGTTGACCCGATATTTTTTTCTAGCCATACCTATATATTTTTTGTCCATACCCATCGATACACATTACGTCTTTTAAGTTTCGCTAGGTAATTTAATTTGACGAATACACCTTTCAAACCAGAACAATCAATAAACTCAGCCTATTGCAGTCCACTGCTGGACATAGGCCTCATACTGCGCCACAACACCTTGTCCTCCGCCTTTTTATTTTGTTTTCGTGGTGGAAAATCCTCATGGATGTCCGCCGCCCTGGGGAGGGCGGCGGGGTCTGTCAGACTCTTACTGACTATAAACCACCCCGGTGTTCCATCTCACACCTACGCCGGGGGTCGCGGGAACGTACGATCCTTCCGCAACCCCCGACTGGTGCCGGCCCGTCTGGTCAGGTCGTCTGGTCAGGGGGGGGAGTGAGGTATTTGACTCCACGTCTAAGAGGGGCGCGCGTGGAACACTACGCGCCGCCACCTCAGGTCCTGATGTGTGGGGGGCGACGGACGTCCACCCTGTCTTCTGCCTTCCGCATCCAGTCTGTCGCAGTCACCTTTTTGAGGTCGTCGGTCCATCTAGCTGGGGGGCGTCCCTCACTACGCTTGCCGATACGCGGTATCCACTCCAGGATAATAACAACTCTAAAACTAAAACAATTGTGTCTCGTAGATTGCATTCAGCTCATCGAAACCATTATCAACGTACTCAAGAATAATGATAATGTTAGTAGGTAGTACAGTATAAAGTGCTCAGAATCTTATCTTTAACGTATCGTTTTGAGTCTGTAACATGTGTAATTAAATGTGACGTCAGTTATAGACTTGTTTTCTGCCACCACTTGTGTTGGAAATCGAACTCAACACAACACCTTGCGCGCGGCCTGCACGCGCAGGCAGCGTGATCAGCTGGTCGATTCTGTAAAAATCTCACCGTGAAAACTTAGGTGAAGTGAGTTTGTTTTTGCTAGGAATTTACACTATTGACAGCTCACTCCACGCTCACTTCACCTAAGTTTTCACGGTGAGATGGTTACAGAATCGCACTGCAGCGCGTCATCGGAAAGCTGAGGCGCGGCACGGCTCGATCACCACTCGCTTCAACGGACTCCACCGCGACGGACAATACATCTTTCTTAAATTAATAACCGTTTGTCCGGGAAAGTTTATATTGTAATTAAGAATGGCAATAAACAGTTTATGCGTCATGTTCGTGAACGGGCGCCGTCAGTTGGGGCTGGTCATCACTTAGCTGCCTCGGCTTATTTTTAATTATTTTAATTTTGGATTGTTGTTTGTTAAGTACTATTTGTTGTACTCTGGACGCTTTTAACGCGTACGTCTTTTTTAATTTTTACATCGTTCTCACATTATATAATTTTAATATCAAAAGTAATGATGTAACTAATATTTTTGTAAAATATGATTTAAAAAGAGTGTGGAGTTTCTTGCCCGTTCTTCTCCATAGGTACCTACACTTTGGAATGGGCAACTAGCTTCATATTTTCTGACTGACCGACTTCTTGACAATTCAAAAGTGCCTGTAAATGGTTTAATTGAAATAAATGCTTTGAGTTTGAGTTTGAGTTTGAGTTTACCCCTAAAAGTACAGTCCACTCTTTCATTGCTCCCCGCGCTAACAACTTGACATCTTACGATAACCTGATGGCCAAGATAAGTGGCAATCGCTTTCAAAGCGAAAGTATTTCCAGAACGCGTTGGTAGAGAAATTTCCACTTGGCTTGGTCATCAGGTTATCGAAAGGTGGCAAGCGGGGCTTCTAACAAAATGTTCGCCACGGTCGCATGTTCGAGGGACTCATTATAAAAGCACCGCTCCAACACAGCAAAGAACTTACCATTCAAGTTAGGATTTTAAATCAACTACATTAAAGTAAATTTTACGATGACAAAACAGAGTACTGGATATCTCAAATGTCACACCGACCGTGCGTTTCAAGCCAGCAGCTCATCAACGTCTGCAAGCGATTTCCAAACAATGTTGGGGTTGGTTTCCAGTCTAACCGGATGCAGCTAAATACCTATATTTTACATGGAGCGGCTGCCTATCTGACTTCCACAACCCAGTTACTGGGTAATACGATACTTATAATATAACTTGATAAGTCTGGTTGTCAGACCTCCGGGCTTCTGACGACCCGTAACAACTGTCAAAGATCTACGAATGACAGCCGGGACCAACGGCATAACGTGCTTTCCGTGGCACGGTGGGTCTATCAAGATGGTCACCCATCCACGGACCAACCTCGGCAAGCGTAGCTTAACCTGATCGACCGACCCGTGTGACTGTTATTATTTAGCCACAAGCCAAAAATGGGGCGAGACTATTACCATCAAGTGGGCAAAAAACCCAGGCTCCGGGTCACTTCACCTGACTCTTGAATTGAACCCAAGACCTCGTGCCCCGCAGTAGCGCTTGCGACCACTAGACCAATGAAGCAGTCAACTATTCAACTATTTTTAGGCTCCGTGGGTACACTTCTGTGGGTACATTTTTATGATGTCAGGTCAGTTAGCAAGTTGAAGTTATTATTGAAGTTATTATATCTTAATAATAATACAGGTAAAATTAGCAAAAACGTGCGTAATCCGATAAAAGATATCAACTCAATCCAAATAAAAGACATTTTTTTTAATCTTATCGTATACTTTACAACACCTGATCCGAATACATTATCAAAATTATTCACGTATCAAATATTTACAGATAACAAAATGTATTAAATTTGCGGAAATCAAGACCACATAATTCTTCATTAAAGTAGGTCTGTATTTAAATATGTATAATAGAAACATTTTCATAAAACATTTTAAGGGCTTAAGTGTAAAAGAATCCAGAAGGCCAATTCCTGTAATACTCATTTCGACGACGATCAATGTCAAAAAATTTACAAAAATGTAGGGAAATTAAAAGGTATTTTTGACAGATTGAGACTGATATCAGACTGTGAACCTTCTTAAAATTACGATAACTGCCCCTCTGGAATGTCCTAAAACAGCTTACTAAAAATATAAATTGATCACTCAATAATTGTGTGATCAGTTTTTTTTTTCAGACAATTATTCGGAAAAAAAAATTATTAGATCCAAACTTTGACTTTGACTAGCCTTTGCCTGGCAATGGGACACAATATAGACAAAAAAAGATCCAGCCTAACATTGCTGACATTAATATCACCGTCCATGATTAGAGGACGCACCTGTTTGGAGCGCACGTAGCTCGCACCTTCGTCGACCGCGCGATGTGTGTACGTCACCGCCTGCGCCCGCGCACCGGCTTACGCCAGCACGCAGCACGTGAATGCTCGGTCTTCCGCGGGTCGTTAGCCAACTCCGACGGCAAATGCTCGCGCATGGTCGTTCTTTTGCGTTTCGCAACCTAGCTTGTCAAAAGTCTCAGTTTTCCTTCTAATTCTTGATACTGTATATTTCTAGTGTTTGTTTCTTTTTATATTTCAAACTAAATCGTAGCTTACTATTAAAACTTCTATCTTCAATTTGGAAAACGCCTGTCATCACACACACCCTCCGAGCAACCACAAATATATCTCCACTATCTGTGTATTGGTGTGAAAAAACACGCTTTGCAATCCTGATATCTAAGTAACACTCTAATTAAAATGGCAAAACTTATTAAAATAACACGTAATTGTTTCAGAAATAAAAAAAAATAGCTGCATTAAACATAATTATGCTTCGTCCTTTCGAGCAACTGAATTGCGCAACTCTTGGTAAATCAGGTTAACGTCTCGACAAAAGCGAGCAATTGACAGTAAAACAAAGACAGTCAATAAATTGCCAATAATTGTGCAATTTTAGTAGCGCATACAAGTGCATCATAGTACATGTGTACTACAAGCGGTAGAAATTTGTACCAGGTCGTCCCTGACAGGTTTCGCCCCGTGGTATGCCGCGTCAGATTCATACATTTGACTTGACGCTCGCGGCTAAGGGAATACTGACAAATCATTTCAAGCATTTTCTACAAGGTGTAACAGAATAAACACAAGTCCTGAAATTAATTTGTTCATAATTGACTACTGAATCGATTTCAGTTGATGACTGATCGATTTTTTTTGTATTTTGCCATACTGACTGAAGAAAATTAAATCTTATTTCAAGGCTCAATTTAAAAAAGAAGTCTCTATTTAAATGCATAAAGTAATGCTAGAGTCAACTTCCCCACGCTTAAAAATTAAGTTTTCGTCACGTGTATTATGCTTTAAACTTAATACTCTAATTGTGAGGTGTATGAGATCTTACGTTAATTATGTTACATATTTTATAAGCAATTTCACGTATAGAATAGAATTTTCTTTATTAAAGTGACCAAGACTCAAAAACAGAAAAGACAAAGATAGAGTATAGAAAAAGCTTGAACTGAATTAATACGCATCAGATGACGTCATAGCGAGCCACCACATATAAATATGATCCTAACTTTCGACTCCAAGACAGCGATAAAAAACGGAATATTATAAAATTACATGAAGATTAGTCGAAACATTGTCAGCGATTATAAAAACGCACGAGAAAAATGAAAATAATAAATTTTAATTATATCAAGGAACAATATGGCGGATGTACATTTACGTTATGTACATTTCTCACGTGACAAATTTACGTAGTAACTAGGTGCTTATGATAACAAAGAAGCATCTTTTCACTCCAAAAATCACAGAAGCACTTTCACTTTTAATGGAAATAATTATGAAGCACCGGCTAGTAGTCCGAGTAATTTATTCTGACTTTCTGGTGATCCCGCCTGGCCAGCATTGGACGTCTCAGGTGCAAGTGTTGTTGCTGCTGTTGTAACCAGTTCTGTAGTCGCTGCTTCAGGTGTTGTAACCGTTGTCGATAAACTGCTCCTACACTCATCCAATTCATATCCTAACCCCCTCTTTTGACCAGCCAATGCCAACGTCGACACGAACAGACAGAATGACAGCAATGACAAGAAAACTATGACTTTGTTATTCAGCATCCACCCCAGGGTCACCTCCGTGTAATATTTGCAACTTCCCATTTTTTTTTCTATATATTTGCTTCGTTTCACACGAGTATCACTATCCGTTCTGTCGCGACGAATACTTCAAATTCGTCATTATCTTTTATCGATATTATTTGACGATATCTTATTTTATCAATTGCTGATAAAGCATGACCTCTAATTGCGTCACTTCTGACTTAAACCTTATTGCAATAGCGATTAAGTTGTGTTTGAGTTGAAACATTCCATGTTATATTGATCGTGGGCAGAATAAGATAGTGAATGAGTCACAGATTACTGGAGTATCTACAAATGGTTTTCTGGACAGTTTAATTGACGCTGAAAAATATAAATCACTAAAAACATTGAAATCACAAATAATGATTCAACTACAATACAAAGACTTTGTACACCACAAACGCCAAAAGGCACTTTTAATCCTTATCAAATAAAAACAAAACCCTTTACAAAATAACTAGCGCCTGCCCGCGACTTCCCCCGCGTAAAATTCCGGTCTCCGCTCACCCCGACGCATCACCTGCCTGCGCTATATATTATGTATTTGTTTTCGCTCCTCGTTATTTCTGACGTTTTTTTTGTTTTTGCTCCTAAGGGCCCTAGCGTGATGTTAAGTAGCCTATAGACTTCCTTAAGAATTGCGGTATCGAATGCAAAAAAATTTTTTTCAAATCAGGTAGCACGGACCAGACTGGTAGTTCCAGAGATGAGCGCTTTTAAACAAAGAAACTCTTCAGCTTTTTTATTAGTAGTATAGCATAGATTAGTTTCAATGTCACCGCGTCATACTCATTATTGATATAATGTACAGACGCCCGCACATCAAGCTACTACAATCTGTCAAATTTCTTTAATAGATTTTCAACTTTAACGCTAAAGCATAAGGTTCAAAGTTGATTGGGAAAATTTTACAGTTTCGGGTAGGTTGATGTGCTGGCGTCTGTACTTTGTCGTGACGGTTAAGGCACGGTAGTTGGCACATTCGATTCAACAGTATCTATTTGCTAAACAACAAAGCCGCGCCGAAGCAATTGCTAACTACCTACACATATTCAGCTTTCATTCGGCTCGTACCGATTGGCCAACTTTGTTCGGTTCGTTCTACCCTCATTGATTCACTTTCGGGTAGGCTCGACACAATTCCAGCTAAGCCGAGCGGCGTTTTTCCTGGACATTATAATTATACCTACCATTATATTCAAATTTGCCGCTCAGCTATGGCCGAATCATGTCGAGATGAAAGGATAATCCATATAATAAAAATAAAATGATGTTCGTTGGTAAGCGCATCAGTAGAGAACGGATGGACCAGGCTATTTATTGTTTTAAAATGTCCTGACAAACAAAATTGAAAAGTTGCGGGGAAAATTGGTGCCGTTTCTATGAAAATTTTGTTTGAATTTTTGAAAGGACAGGACAACGAGGATTTAGCTAGAATGAACAAAGAAGTACAAATCGTATTGTTATTGGTCATCCAAGATTTATTTATATCATTTATTGAGCAGTGAACCACTCATATACTACATGAGAGGAAAGCCAAATGGCTTGTCCCTTGCAGTCGTAAAGCCTTGGCATTTTCTTGTGCTTTTCTTTAACGAGATACAGACAGGATTAAGAAAAAAAAAGAAAGAAGGAAAATACGTTTATTTGCGGCAAACATGATGCATAAAAATAAAAAACATAAACAACAGAAGAACAAAATAACAATCTGATTGACTGTTATTTTGGTTTGGGGTTGTTTTGTTGGTTATGCAATAACTGGAGATGATAATGCTGCTTTAGATTATCATTATCTTCGCGTGTTTATGTGTTAATTGTAAGAACAGAGAGACAATTCTCGTAATTTTAAGAACGTTCACAGTCTAATCTCAATCTCAATCAGTCAAAAATACTTCAAATTTTCCAATTTTTTTTTCAAATATTTCAAATTTTCCAAAATTTTTTTTTAAATTTTTCCAATTTTTTTTTTCAAATTTCTTCCATTTTTTATAATTTTTTTTTTTACAAGATTTTGAAATTGATTGTCGCTAATATGAGATTGCGACTAGATTTTGAATGTTTTTAATTAGGCGAATTGAACTTCAGGTATTTAGAACAAACCATTGTTTACTCATTTATTTGTTAGGACTTTATGCGAACGTAAAAAAATACTGTACAGAGGCGGATGTAATGCCTGCGGCATTTTCTACCAGCCAACCTTTAAAGTCTTTTCGCCCTAAGTATGATGAGTTCCCTGACAGTTCTTGTCTGACAATTGTAGTGACGTGACCTAACGAAATATAATCGATTTTTTTATAATATCGATTCAGTTGGTAAATAAAATGGAATCGGATTATCAATTTTAGATTTTCAAAATATTTTTTTAATAAACTGGTTATCCTACTTCCTACTAAAAATATTATAAATGTGAAAGTTAGTATGTGTGTGTGTGTGGATGTTTCTTACTCTTTCACGCATAAAGTACTGTACGGATTTTGATGAAACTTTACAGTAATATAGCTTATACATCAGAATAAGACATAGGCTACATAACATGACGGGAGCAGAGCAAAAACCTGACATAACGCAGGTGAAACCGCGGACGCAATGACGATTACAAAATGGCCGCACCGATTCATCTATTTTTTTTGTCGATTAGTGTATTGAGTAGTGGCAATCTCTATTTGCCGACGTTCCGTTCAACGCATTAGACATTTTTAAGATTTATACTTTTTTTATTTTATTTACTTAATTTATTAACAGTTAATTATAACTAAAATAATTTACTTAGTAATTTACGAAAGGCAATATTTTTTTTATCATTTCTTTTTTATTTTTTTTGCCAGTTTATTTTTTATTCGTCTAAAGTAGTATGCATGCCACGGAAAAAAATTAACTGTCAGGGAACTCATGGCGAAAATAGTATAGGGTGACGCAGAGACTAAACATGGCAGGCATGGCTATCAAATACAAGAATATATACTAATAGGTACAATTAAGACTAAATTAATGTTCAAAACCATTCAGGGGTTTAGGTTTAGGTTTTCTTTCCGTTTTTTTTTTGTTTTTCCCATGAATGGTTTTGATGCAAAATTCGAACAAAATTGTAGGTTTTTAATTAATTTAAAATCTACAAGTTTGTTCGAACTTTTATCGTTTTTACAGATTCTTTTGGAAGCCAATATATTTTGGAAGCAATTATACCTACATCAATTAATTTTAATCAAGTCGGCTCAAAAATCCACGTAAAATTCAAGTAGAAAAGTAATTAACTTGTGAAAGGAAGATTTTAACATTATTCAATTAAGTACGAATGTTTTTAGGTCATAATTAGAAAATGCTATACACATTATTAATTTTTTTTTTGGAGCGTAATAATTATTGCATATTGATACCCTACACTGCCCCATTAAGCTGTTGGTCCCGGCTTTCATCCGTAGATTTTTGACAGTCGTTATGGTTCGTCAGAAACCAAGTCACAATCAGTCAACAATCAGTCTTACCAACGGGTATCGTATTATTGGGGTTGTGGAAGTCGTAGGGAATCGCTCCACGTTAAATTCTGATAAGTATTTAATGTGGATAACGTGGACCGATTCCCTATGCGACTATTCTATTCAGCTGCATCCGGTTAGACTGGAAGCTGACCCCAACATATTTGGCCAGAGGCTAGGTAGATGATGAAATCTGGAAATAAGAAAAACGTCTAACCAAATGCAATATGGTGCCCAAGACTTGGGCTATAATATTATATATATTTATTATGTCCGTAAGTTAAGGGTCGTCAGTGAAAGGACTACCCCGTCATCACAGACCAAATTATGATGGCCCACTCCTAAACGACCAGTCATTGACTAAGCGCGGGACTTGATCCATTTAAACATTGAGTTTGGGATACACAGAGGTCTTATGACACTAGATAAAAAATAGTTTCGATTTTTTTTTTCTAATAAAGTACGACTTGCGACCTCACTGCGTGAGTGGTCGCTAAATGGATAATTTTTAAAGTTTACGATAGTTTAATTGTTAACTAAAGTAATCATGGATGAAAGTACGACTAATTGAGAAGTATGGAAGAAAAAGACATTTTGCGGCGACCCCAATTAAATTGGGACACAGGCAGGAGAATGAAATGATATGAATAAATATAAGAAGACACTTTAGTTCAAATTGTAAACTCATTGTACAGACGCCAGCACATCAAGCTACTACAATCTATCAAAGGACATGTTAGGTTTTTGTATGGAGGCTGGGCTTTTATTCGAAGCTGCTGTGAACAGGGAAGAGATCATATTTTTATGAAAGTACATAAATTAAGGAAACTTTGTATATTTTTTTTAAAAGCACCCTTTCCTTATTTATTATATTTTTTAATAATTATTATTTAAAAAATAAATTGCAACCCACAGTAATTATTGATTGTGGCAACACTTTTCGGTTGGATGTCATTATTGTCATTGTGAATTGTGAACGTCAATCAAGTGTCAAATTCAATTCAATTTTCACCTGTGTGACACTGACCACTGACAAGTGTGACAACCTTGCTGGCACAGGTAATATTTTCATAGATTCCATTAGGAGGCAAAGGAATCAATACCATACATACAAATCATGGAGATAATTCGTTGGCTTTATTTTAAGCCATCTAATATTGTTTTAGAATATTTTAAATAACAATAAGGTGTATAATTTCCTTTAAAAAATGATATTTAACCATTTTTTCTTTGTTTCAATGTGCAAAAATAATATTACGACACCAAAAATATCTGGATTTAAAATATGTATTAATTCAATAATGGTGCTTTTAATATTTTTTTAGTTTTTGTCAGGCCATCCTGAATAAGTTTCCCTATCAGAAAAACCATACATGACAGCTGTTCAAAAAAATTATTATTTTAAGCCCATTTCATAACATGTCCTTTGTTTAATAGATTTTCAACTTTATCGCTAAAGCATAAGGTTCAAAATTGATTGGGAAAATTTGACAGCTTCGGGTACCTTAATGTGCTGGCATTTGTACAAAATCATCAGAGGGGCAATTATCGTATTTTAAAGAACGTTAGCAGTCTAATCTCAGTCTCAATCTGTCAAAAACACCTCTAATTTCCCTACGTTTTGACAAGTTTTTGACATTGATTGTAGCTGAGATGAGATTGAGACTATGAATGTTTTCGACCACGAGAAATAGCCGAAAAGTCTTCAATGTTATTACTATTACCTATAATTAATCTATTCTCATTGGTTTTTAGAATCAGCTTTGCCAATTATCGCCGGCTTTACTACTCTTTTACTCAGTAATAAAGTGACATGGTACCATTTTAATATCAATTTATTGCATAAGTGCTTGGCCAGACTGGCAGCCCGGGGCGGAGAGCGGTGCAGCAGTGCGATTCTGTAACCATCTCACCGTGAAAGCTTAAGTGAAGTGAGCGTGGAGTGAGCTGTCAATAGTGTCAATTCCTAGCAAAAACAAACTCACTTCACCTAAATTTTCACGATGAGATTTTTACAGAATCGATCGGCTGGTACGGGAACGCGCGCGATCTGCATGTCCGCAGTCGAGCGTGGCTGCGTTCTGCGTGTTGTCGTGTCCAGTTTTTATCAAAATATAATATGGACGAAGAAGATTTTTACTAGAAGAAGTTCGAACTAGTTTGAGAACCCCGGTCTCAGCGCGGGAAACTGCGGCCACTTCTAAGAACGAGCTATGGCGTGAGTTTCCCACACGTTCCCCGTGCCGAGCAGCCCGCGCCGCTGACCGCGCCCGCATGCCTACACTCATGGACACTCAAATGAAGTTTTTATGTCTGAGAACGCCGCGCCGCGCCCGACTCGCGCTCGCGCTGCCAGTCTGGCCAAGCATTAATAGTCAACCGTATACCGTAGTGAATTTAATTAATGCATCTCATGTTAGCATGTTGTCACTACAATAATTCTCTTCTGCTCAAAGAGTGTTTTTTTTTCTTTTTTATTAAACCAATCGGCATTTCAACGTGCTAGCAGAGTTATTAATAAGCTTTATTAGTATAAAGATATATATCGAATGTTTCATAATACATAATAAAAAAGTGTTGGGAGGATTAATTTGAAACAACTCGCGACACTTTTATTTATACTTTTAATTAACAGCATGTCGATTCTGTAAAAATCTCACCGTGAATACTTGCGTGGAGTGAGCTGTCAGTGTCATCCCACTGATGCTAGGGATTGACCATGCAAATGCAAACATTTACAATCATAAAAGAGATTTTAATAATATTTTTTAATGCTAATCCTATTGATATTTTTATATAATTCAAAGCTAGTATTTTAGTGGTCAAAACGTTCGCCAGCGCCTAACGCGCTTGCGCGGCGTGAAATATGGCTCATTCCGAATTAAGTCATCATCGCTCACATGAATAATTTGCTTTCCGATTTAGATAAATGACCACTATGGCAGCTGAGAGTCAGTGATATACCTATTCACTTGAATAGTTACTCATGGTTGGATTATAGTATTTATTTGTGTATACACCACGAATTTCCTCTTCTTTGGTAAGGTGGCGACTGTAGCCAGAAGCACAATTTCGAAAATGCCACGTTAGTTTAAAGATCGGTGATAGTTATTAATTTAGGGCATGGTCGGTAGTCGGCGTTATCGCAAGATGGCACATGCCATGACTTCATATATGTCGATTCACGGGACATCGTTATCGCGTTCACGTTAATTCAGAAAAGGGCCCTAATTCACTATGACCACTTAATGATTCATTACTTCGAAACCACGTCAATTCCTTAATAACCTAATCACTACATCTGCTATTAACGTATTCTCTATGACACAATGACCGAAACCGGTTTGAACTGTCAAAATACCACGCTTGACAACCGTACGGCGTGGTAAGATTATGCGGGGAATAATAGATAAATACCATACAGCAGAATTGGGGTCAAGGTGTAAGCACGCTGTAGTCGATTACAGTGCAATTCGGAATGTACCATATATCACTCCACTCGAATCTCGTAACCATGGCAACACCACCTCGGCGTCAACACCTCCACCAGCCGCGTTTTGATTGGCGAATACCTCGTCTTTTTCTACTTTAGAGTTACACATTTTGAAAATCGCTCAACGAAAACTTTGCTTAATCTGCCCCTTGGCAGACTCTAAGGCAGGGTCGCCATATCGAAGGTCGCCATGAAATGTTGGGGGTTCAAGGGTCGTTAGAATTAGACAACCAGCTTGATAGAATGTACTTTAATGAATATCTAGTGAATTTATGTTACAATGCGCATTGATGTAAACTGCTTACTTATATTCTAAAGGAGTGTAGGTACTTACTACGTTATGCACTATTAGGGACCATACATACACTTCAGGGTTGACACCAACCATTTCTTCATTTAAGGGTTACTAGAGGTGCAGTGCAAACACGGGCGCGCGATGAGCGATAAAATATTTGCACTTATTTGACGTTGGTATTGCATTTTCCTAATGTTCTTATACATGACGCCTTACAAGTTAAATATGTAAAAACAAATCTCTAATGTGATAATGAGTGACTAACGCGCAAGCGCGGCGTGATCTTATCACTTCACCTTCACTCCACCCGATTCACGACATTAAATGTCGCGAATCGGGTGAAGTGAAGGTGAAGTGATCACGCAATCTGCAATGTGATAATGACAGTGATTAACGCGCAAGCGCGGCGTGATCTTATCACTTCACCTTCACTTCACCCGATTTACGACATTTAGTGTCGTGAATCGGGTGGAGTGATCACGCCACACAAACTACGTGGGATTACATTCTATGGTCCGTCAGCTAGGCATCCGTTAGCACTCGATGACTTGACACACTCGGTTATCTCTTCTAATTCAATAGATTTGGGTTAATAACAACGCTGAACATCGTCGCAGTCTTTACTAGACTCGATCTACAATTGCTCATAATAACCAAACAATGTCGATGCGTATTTTCATCAGTCTAGCTGTCATAAACGTGAATGTTTTAATTTTATTTACTGTTCGTGCGTGACGCGCTCGCGCCTCAGTCTATATAAGGACTTACTAGACTAGGGAAAAAATAAAAAAAAACAGGATTGAGATTCTGACTGCGCTTCTGTTTTGCTATTTTATTGTAAGTAAAACCCCACAAAATATTAATGTTTTGACTACTAAAATACTAGCTTTGAATTATATAAAAATATCAATAGGATTAGGCTAAAAAAATATTATTAAAATCTCGATTATGATTGTAAATGTATGCTTGGTCAATCCCTAGTATCTGGTAAGATGACACTGCCAGTTCACTCCACGCTCACTTCACCTAAGTTTTCACGGTGAGATGGTTACAGAATCGCACTGCAGAGGGCCTTTTACATATAACGTTCGCATTCTGATATTTCGGTTTTATATTATTGTTTGTCAATAAAGTTAATAAACGTATTCTAATATTAAGTACGGCAATATCATGGAACGTACTATGATAGAAATACTTTTCATAGAATTGTTCCGAAACTTTTAATTTCTTTCGTTATTAATTCAATAGGTAAATTCTATTTGTATTAAATTCTACAAAAAAAAAAAAAAACAACTTAAAAAAACCTACAAATTGGTAAATAACTTTAATTTCGGTAGTCGGTTTCATTGGTTCCGCATTTTCGTTTTTCGACACCGATTTCCGATATTAAAGTTATTTATCAATTTGTAGTGTTTTTTTAAGTCGGTTGTTTTTTTTTTTTTGAAAATGTTTTTTAGTTGTACCACCATACCACATAAATTCAATTAACACCAGTGCATAGAAGACACCGACAAAAAGAAATGCCGGAGATGCAGTACATTTATGCA
Source organism: Luperina nickerlii (assembly GCA_963855955.1). Lineage (NCBI taxonomy): Eukaryota > Metazoa > Arthropoda > Insecta > Lepidoptera > Noctuidae > Luperina > Luperina nickerlii. The sequence goes on along the minus strand of OY979677.1, from coordinate 19,061,704 downwards.
TATAACTTCGTCCATAAGAATAACTACCTAATATATTATATACTAAAACCTTTCTGAAAAAATGTAGATCACATTAATGAATAAAGAATTATCAAAATCGCTTCATTAGTTTTTGAGAAAATCGCGGGTATACAAACATAAATTATACATACGGGTCGAATAAAGAACCTCCTTTTTTGAAGTTGGTTAAAAATAGCAATGTATTCTGAGCGCACGCACAAGCGACGCGGAGGTGTGGGTGGGAGCGAGACAAAACACTGAATATTTTTGTGTAATAAATGCCTTGGGTGCGCTTTTATATATTTATGACGTACGGTGATCCTGCGGATAAATTAAATTTTATGTTATTTAATAATATTTATTGTTATAATTTGGTTGTTTATGTAGTTGCTTTAATTATTATAAGTACTGTTTGTTTTGTTTTATTTCGATACCTATACCTAGTCTATCTTTTTTTACATTGTTCTCACATATAGAAGCAATAATAATAATGTATCCAGGATTTTGTAATATCTTGATTTAAAAGAGTGTCCATGGAGTTTCTTGCCCGTTCTTCTCCATAGAGATCTACGTTTTGGAATGGGCAACTAGCTTCAACTTTCTGACTAACTGACAGACTATTTAAATTTTGACAATTCAAAAGTGCCTGTACAAGGTTTAATTGAAATAAATGCTTTGAGTTTGAGTTTGAGTTTTGAGTTAGTACGAATCATTTCATTTGACTTGTTTCCGTACACACGTCCTTTTCGGGTAACCATTGAAAATCAACGCTGTACTGTGGGTCCCCATCGCACAGCATGATGCTGTGTGAAAGCCTTCATGTCACAGTTATGTGGTGCAGCCGTCGACTGTTTCTGCTTTGTGCTCGTGATTATAGATCTTTTTGTATGCACGTGTTTCTGTGACAAATAAACAAAACAAATTTTTCTTTCTTTCTTTCAATGTTACGTTAGAAATACGACCGTCCCACCGTCCGACCAATATCATTATATCTACAATTATGGATAAATTATAGGTCGTTCTATTAATTGGTGTATTTAAAAACAGAATAGGTATTTTGACCTCGACTACTGTTATTTTAAAATGGATTACGTAAAGTTTTATACTGTTGACAGTTTTACTCGTGTTGCTATGAGATTAGCCGACTAGTTCCAAACTCAATCCGACTACTATTTCATAAACTCAAAAACGACAAACAATAATAAACATTAATGTGTCGCACACTAAAGTTATGACATTAAACTTCAAGCCTCAAATTATAAATTCAGATCAACAAAACAGACTCCGAAATCACGTGAACCCAAAACAAAATGGCCATTTCTCAGATCCATCAATTACGAATTTGTACAAACCGCCAGTTAACTACTAGCTTTTCAGAACAAGTGTCCCTTTCATCTGAAACAGCATAAATATTTCAAACAATATCTCAACACCGTATAAGCCAGTACCAAAATTCCAATGGCACCACACACCCACGTTCATCTCTCAGTGTACCTCCTACATTACTCGGTCGCTTCGAAATGGAGCGGGCACTTTACGTAAATAGCAGCCATTAGAACCAACAGTGGTTTAGGATAGTGTAACACTCGCTGTGGTACTAATCAGAAAATTGCCTTCAATTATTCAGCTGCGTGTTCTGAATTGAGGGTCGGTTTATATTAATATAGGGCCATTATTTCAGGCTAGCTAGACTGGAATAAAAATGAGCTGAAGTATGGAAGAAAAGAGTATCAGGTGCGTTATGGCAGGTAATTTAGAAAGGAGGATGAAATTGGATGAAAGTGACTTCTTGTGCTTAATCAAAATGTTTTCAAAGAAGGCTGAAGGAATGTATACCTTTGTAGGTTCCGCCAGGAGTGAAATCAGTTTTAGATACTTATTTATTACCTTATATACTCTTTTTGTTTATGTTTTTACGATGGGTTATTCCTTCTGAGTGAACATGCAACACAGAAATTAATTTTAGTTGAATATATGAGTTCGTATTCAGCTGCATCCGGTTAGACTGTAAGCTGACCCCAACATAGTTGGGAAAAGGCTCGGCAGATGATGATGATGACATGAGTTCGTTATTTTGCTGCCTGAATAGGTTTAAGCATACTTTGAATTTACTTAAGCTGAGCTGTGGCACCCATTGGACATAAAGAAAGTTTTATATTAAATTATTATTATTTAGAAAGGGCAATTTTTTTAGTGGAAGACATTATTACACAAGTGACGATAAATGATGACAAATGGTCACTGACTGATTGATGATTGAAAAAAAAATGTCAAATGGAACAATAGCATTTGTTCCATTTGACATTTTTTTTTTAAAGTAATGCTGTAACCTTGATGACGTTGGACATTTTTTGTTACGGTTGACAATTTTACTGTAATTTAAACAAATTGACATTAAATTGTATAATTTTATTTTTTTAATTATTACTTTTTTAAATTATAATAATTATCTTTAAATTGTGTAAAATAAAGAAAAAATAAAAAATACTGGTATTCTGCTGCATCCGGTGAGACTGGAAGCCAACGTGTTTGGAAAATACTAGGCAGATTGATTTTTGATCAATTTAAAGCTATTTAATATGATTTGCACGCCCATAATATGACGAGAGATCATGGAGGATTCTTATAATAAAAACATCTATGTAGTAAACACCCATGTTTGCAAACTAATACATGGTTTGATTTGTACAAATCAAACAAATAATTTATAAACCTAAATAAATGTGGTGCACGAAAAGAAAAAGGGAGTGTCTACCCATATCTGATCCCCCAAAACATTACGTCATTACGCGTGACTTAGCACGCCATTTTTCTGAATCCTGGCAAAAAGGAAAATGGACGTGGAAATAAATAAGTCAAAGCACATACGAATGGATAGATTACTTGGCCATCATCTGCGCCAAAACGGACCCGTTTCCACAGTGGCCCGGCTAAGATTTGAAGAGCTAAGCTTTGTTTTGTTTTATAAGTAATTGTTCAAAAAATACAGTGATATCTACGTATATACTAATATTATAAAGCTGAAGAGTTTGTTTGTTTGGTTGAACGCGCTAATCTCTGGAACTACCAGTCGGATTTGAAAAATTCTTTTTGCGTTTGATAGCCCAATTCATAAGGAAGGCTATAGGCTTGTAGATGGCTCTGACAGCCCGCTTTTGCAGAATGAAGATAGACTCAATATCTGCAGCCCGTCCGTCCCCACAGCAAAATACCGTAAGACACGATGCTATGGAAGTAACTAAAATAGACCAGTCTCGCGGTATCCACGTCTGTTAATTGGCGAATTTTCCAAACAGCGTAAGCGGTTGAACTTAGCCGCCGTGCAAGTGATGTTAAGTGTGGACCCCACTGTAGCAGTCGGATTTGAAAAAATCTTTTTGCATTTGATAGCCCAATTTTTGAGGAAGGCTATAGGCTATTTAACATCACGCTATGACCTTTAGGAGCCGAGCAAAAAGAAAAAAAGTCAGAAAGAACGCTAAGCAAAAACGAAGTAATAGCGCGGGCAGGCGATGCGATGCGACGGGGTGGGTCAGGGGAACAAGAAATTTCACGCAGACGAAGTCGCGGGCAGAAGCTAGTCCATAATATAAATACTAGAAACAAACACAAATTTGTTGTACCTACAACAAGGCTCTAGAAAATAGGTGGCTCGTTCAGATGCCAATGTATACACTTTTATAATAAACTACCAAGCCACGTTCAAGATCTAAGCCTTAATACATTTAAATCATTAATTAAATGTAAGTTGTGCAAGAAAGCCTTTTATACCGTTAAAGATTATAATCGAGGACAAGAAGTCTTGGGATTGAGCTGCTTCCAATTTCTGCTTTTTGAGTGTTTTTGTTCTTTTTTTTATAATATACACATTGACATTAATGATTTTTTTAAGACAATGGCCTTTGCTTACTTTGTAAAGTATTACATTAATTTAATTATTGTGAATGTGAAGACGATGTTGGTAGCGAAATATAGGTAACTACACATTTCCACCTATTCCATTTCGAAATACAGGATTTTATGTTGCATAACTGCCTCGTAGGTAGAGTGGTCACAAGCGCTACTGCTAAACATGAGGTTCTAGGTTCGATTACCGGGTCAGGCAGTGTTATTGGATTTTACCATTGGGAATTTCTTAGTAGCAGTCCGATGTTTGAATTAGTGCCCGGTTGGCGGCAATAAACTCGCTCCCTTTTGCATAGGACTAACAACGTAACATAACTGTAAAAATATTGGTACTTACTATAAAATTTGCCTATTCCTTAAACAAGACTGGTTTAAGGGGGAAGCGCTAAGGTAGCCCGCGAAATTCAAATTTTCTTACGTTTTTTGCAATTTGCTGGTCAGCATTAAGTTGTAGATACGTTGGTTAATATATGAATCGCCGCCGTAAGAAATATGTGTTTACAAAATTATAATCATTAAAGTCATCAACACAACTCTCTAAGACCACGTAAGTCCAAAGAATGATGATTTCATGAAACAGATATTCTTGGGACTTACGTGGTCTTAGAGAGTTTTGTTGATGACTTTAATGATTATAATTCTGTAAACACATATTTCTTACGGCCGCGATTCATATATTAATCAACGTACAACTTAATACTGACCAGCAAATTCCAAAAAACCTAAAAAAAATTGAATTTCGCGGGCTACCCTAGCGCTTTCGCCTTAATGCATTAATTTGTATATCTGTAATCTCCTTAAAACCAAAGTACACAAGCGTCTCTCTGTTAACACTGAACTGAACCGAAAACTCAATTCCATGCCGTTAATTACTTGAATATGTTAATTAACAGTTAATACGATCACTGAAATATATGAATTATTGAATTTATTTTCAGTAAATAGCGTTGTTCTGGTTTAATTTATCTTTGTTAGCTTAATGTGATACATGAAAAGTCTTTCTGCATAATTGTTTGGCAGTAATTGAACTTAGTAAGTAAAGTCTGGGAAAATAATATTGTTTTCATTTACTGAAATGGCAACAAAAAAATTCACAGCCGGGTTTTGTGAACGGAAGAATAGACAAAATCATCTGCCTAGTCTTTTCCAACTATGTTGGGGTCGGTTTCCAGTGTAACCGGGTGCAGCTGAGTACCAGTATTTTACATGGAGCGACTGCCTATCTGACCTCCTCCTCCTTGGTAAGACTGGTTGTCAGACTTTCGGGCTTCTGACGACCAAAGATCCACGAATGACAGTAGAGACCAATGGCTTAACGTGCTTCTCGAGGCACGGAGGGGTCTTGGTATGTAAAGATGGTTGTCGTTCCACCTGATGCTGGGATTACCACTACTGACAGCTTACTTCACCTATGTTTTCACGGTGAGAAATTTACAGAAAAAAAAAAACAGTGGCACTCCGGGAGTGCCGACAAAAGTGAAAACAAAACACAAACAGAATACTTTTCCATCACTCACTGACATCTCGGATATACATACATTAAAACTGAGTACATCTCGAGGACAGCCGAACACACCCGAAGCGTCTTATAAAGAAAACACGCGCTGTGTCGCTTACGGTAACAGTGCCGCGAGTTCAATGGTTTTTTCCCATCTCAAAACATACCAAACGCGCCTAAAGGAGTTTTCATATAAAAATCGGTATCATTAATGTGTGTACGATAAAAAATTTGAATAAGAATGTCTTTACACACAAGATACCAACATACAAAACCTTTCAGAAAATGTTTCATATAAACGCCACCGATTTTCTAAATCAAAACAAAACACGTAAGCCGAAAATAAAGAAGGTGCGACAGGCGAAAGTAACAATTTCCTGTTTAGAAAAGGTAAAAAAATAACATGAAAGAAGTAACACATTACATCGTAACATTTTGCCAAAGGATTAAGAGGAATTTGTACAAAATCTTCTATGTAAATCTTTTAAGAGTCCGTAATACCGTAGATTACCATTTTGTGAAGAAAAATGTATGGTTCCGGAGGGCGGGAGAAAATCTGTTTCATACGAGCGAAGCCGCAGAAATTAAGGAGCTATGTTGCTGTTATTTATATTAATAGCCTGGCTATTTTGATTTAAAGAGTTTTGTATGTTTTTTTTTTTGCAAAACATATATATGTGTTTGTTTAGTGTCAAAATGCAAAACTGAAACGGTGTTGTGTATTGACGAATCAAATTATTAGTAAAAGAAATCTTTCAATTATCATTTTGTCTTGTGGTTTGTGAATCTATCCTGCGATCTATCCGGCTGCCACAACGCTATCTATCGCGCCAAATGGCATGTTAAGGTACCTAAAAATAAATGATAAATAAATATTTTATTCAGTATTAAAATTTATAAAATATTTATATAGTCTTGGTAATAATTTACAAATGTATAATAATATCCTATCTAAGGCATCTAGCGTAATCTGTTTATAATTTCCCCATTGCTGAGATACAAGCCTCCTCTTTTCGAGAGGGAGTGGGGCTATAATCTACCACGCGGGCCCAGTGCGGGTTGGTAGATGTCACATGTCTTCGAATTTTTGGTACTAGAACCTACCGGTTTCCTCACGATGTTTTCCTTCACAGTGTTGAGAGCACTAAGTAATACATTTTATTTACACAAAGTAAAGCGTCTGCCTCGGTTTAAACCCGTAAGTCGGGGCCCTTGCATTTGGGCCGCCATTGCTCGACTACTCACAACCTACCCTATGGCACCTACAACGTTATAATAAGTGATATGTAATTTATAATAACACTAGGTCTTTAGTTTATTACTAATTAAATCCGGTCAACAATGTCTGAAACAAATTACTTTAAAACGTTTTAAATTAGACCATTCGATCCCGCGTTATTTAAAATTGGAACGGAATACAAAATGGCTGTCCTGGTTTTATACTTAACAAAATATGTATATTACTGAAGCTTTTAGCGATTCAAATGTGCGATAAATATAATATTTTACTGTTATTGAACTGGTTCCATTTAATTGCGAACTGGACACAATGATATTATAATTAGTTTTGATTTTCGACATGTTTTTTTTACTGTATCGGGGCCAAATTGGGACCGTATTATGTTGTTTATGACGTATTAATGCAACCTTTATTCCACTGTGAGAGAGGGACGGAGCTATAGAAGCTGGTAGCACCATCTCTATTTTGCAATGGAATTATGATGGCATTATTCCTATCCTACTTCCTTCTAATATTATAAACGCGAAAATTTATGAGGATGGATGGATGGATGAATGTTTGTCACACAAAAACCACTGAACGGATTAAATTTTACAGTAATATAGCTTCTTTATCAGAATACTCAAATCATGTCTGACGACGGCATTTGGGTGTTTTTACTCGCCCCCTTCGGCGAGCTTTCGGATTAGACTGTCTGTTCTAGTTTAGTTTTGATTGTTATAATATAACATATGTAAAACATTTTTTTTATATTATCCCAAGATTTAGAGTCAGCGCGCACTAGCAACTTTTTGTTGACCGATAGTTTGATCGTTCAGGGAATTAGTATGGAGCTATATTGAGTGCACGCGTTTGAACGGCCGATTTTTAATCGCCAAATGCGTGCATCATATCAGAACAAAATATTTTGCTATATTTTGAAGGAATACTAAAGCCAATCTTTCTAGAAACTCGATTCGTTCTAACGTCTAGCCAGCTGACATTGTCTGGGATGGATGGCTTTATAGTACGGATGGTTTATCCTTATGAGGAGATTGCGAGAAAATCTCACTCCTTTTCATCCTCATTTGTTTTACGAACAAGTCGAAAAGGAACTTCAAAGTCAATAAGGGAATAATGGGACGTCTGCGAGACTAACTGCGTGTAGTAAAAGTGCATGCAATGTAAGGGGACTACAGGACCTAAACGCAAAAAACGCAAGTTTTATATTGCCTAAAAGTGATGATCGACTACAATAAACAAAATCAGAAAATTATATGATATTCTTCAAGATATAACTAGTTAGATAGTGAGTTGAAACATAATCCCTACAACAAATTTGATACGATAGAAAAAAATCATGCAGATGTCTCTATAAACTTTCTATTCACAATAAAAACCATGTTAATTTACACACAATCATTCTGATTTTTTGTCAGATTATTCTACAAGCAACATACTAAAGCACTATTTTAAATTTTTAAGTTCTTACAATAGATTTTTTGTAAACAGATAATTGCTTCATATTTTGCAATAAATTACCAGCGTTGTGTCATCGCGCTTGCCTTTCTTTTCTATGCAGTCCGACAGTGACCGCGCTTTAGGTCATGTGGTCCCCTTAAGGGAAGAAAGAAAACAAGGTATGTTTGTCGTAAAAACACGTGCTCATTAAAAGTTATGAAAGTTAATAGGAGTAAAAGAACAAAACAGACGGTCAATTTATTTTTGACAGTTTGAGATTGAGCGCCAACTGTGATCGTACCTACTTAAAATGACGAGAATTGCCCTTCAGATATACAACATAAATAGTCGTCGCACGTCGCGACTGTGACAAGAAGGCTTCCACTCAGAATGACGCTGTGCTATAGGGAACCCACAGCACAGCGCAAATTTTCAGTGGTTAATCGAAAACCACATACGGAAACCAAGACAAACAAACAGTACAAACAGTCTTAAGAAATAAGTAGGACAAAATAAAATAAAATAAACAATACAGAGTGACTATAAAACCAATAAGATTAAGTAAAAGTTTATTTTGTTATTTATTTATATACAGACGCCAGCACATCAAGCTACCCGCAACTGTAAAATTTTCCCAATCAGCTTTGAAACTTTAGCAATAAAGTTGAAAATCTATTAAAGAAATTTGACAGATTGCAGTAGCTTGATGTGCTGGTTTCTGCAGGTATATTAATTCTCAGAATAAATTCTGAATAAAGCAGTAACGAATAAGATTATAATAACAAACTAAATAGCAATCTAGCTACCTAGTCACAAACTGATAATAATTGATACCTTTAATTAATTGAGACCATAAATTGATACCAAATATTTGGTATCAATTTATGAAGCGGCGGTGGCTCAGTGTTACCGCCCCGACTTACGAGTTGTAGGTCGTGTGTTCGAGCCCAGGCAGGCGTGCTTTACTTTGTGTAAATAATTTCATCAAAACAATCATCAATCACAAAGCAAACATCGTGAGGAAACCGGCATGTAGTAGAACAAAATTCGAAGACATGCGACATCTACCAACCCGCACTAGGCCCGCGTGGTGGATTACAGGCCACTCCCTCTCGAAGAGAGGAGGCTTGTGTCCCTGCAGTGGGAACCTTTTAGGCTGATTATGCTATTCATTATGACCTATGCCCACTTATCGAGCTATAAAGACTCCTATAAACAGGCGCGACACGCGAAATAATCGCGCGCGACACATAGGCACCGCTCTCGTTGCGCGACTTGCGGTGCCTTTGTGTGGCGTGTCGTGTCGCCCCTGTTTGAAGGAATCTTAAAACGTGATAATATTGTTTATCTATACATTCTTGCACGTTCATTAGAGGTTTTTGAACGATTATTATAGTAAGTCTAAGAGTAATCGCTGATTACGATAAGACTGCCATTTGTATCACCTGTTTTCTTTTTCTTTGTGTAGATATTGTGCAAAAACAGTATTATCTGTACCTATATATTTGTCTATGGTCCGCGGATTTTCAGCAAGAATTTTGTCTCCTACATTAGTTTGTAAATCAATCCGCCTTGACTTTTATCAAAAAAAAAAAAAAATGAAAAAGTGTTTATTCACAGAAATATTTTTTACAAAATATATTTACTTCCGCCAAACTGCAAAGCAGTTTGTTGGCAGACGTAGCTCCTTTTTTTTCTAAATACTAACATACATATTTTATTTTTATAATGACACTTTTTCACATATAGGTTAATAAAAAAAAACAGACATTGTTATTAAATTTTTCAGGTATTCTCTGCAGTGAGGTTTTGACAAAAGATATTAAGGAGATACTTATGTATTTTATTTTTAAAAGCGGTTTTTGTGATACAGCTGTTTATATCGACTGGAAGGTTATTAAAAATAGTTGGAACTAAAAAATTTCTACACCTTCGACCATAATAATTATTAGAAGTGGGCACTACAAATCTTCTCATATTATTGTTCCTTTGCGATCTTGTGCGTATAATATTGTTTTTAAATTCATTGCTACAGTACTGTTCCAACGCTACTGACATCACTACCCTCTCATGGACCGGCAGCATTTTACACTCCAAAAATAAGTCTTCGTAATCACTACTTTTACAACGGTTTTTTGTGTTTTTATCTACTAATAGTTTCATGAATCTGATTTGAAGTTTTTTTATTTTATCCAAATAAGTTTTAAATGTGTTACCATAGCACGCCAGCCCATAAGAAAGCAGCGAGTCCACCAGCGCATAGTAGACCATGTACAATGTTGCCCTATCCAACACAAAACTAAGGTGGTGGAATTTTACAAGTACGTACCTGAGTTTGTCACATAATTGTGTAATGTGTGTTTTCCATGAGAAACTGTTGTCTATGACTAAACCCAAGTACCTGTATTCCTCCACCACCTCAATGTTTGCACACTTACACAACGTCAGTCCACTACTGTGCAGACACTCATAGCTATGCCCCACTATACGCGGCAGACGTTCGATCTTTTTGAGATAAGGAGATCGTATACGCATACATTTGGTTTTATTTATATTGATTATGATGCCATTGTCGTGAGCCCATTTGATAATATTAGTAAAATCCTCCTGAATGTTACTTTCAATTAAATTTAAATCTTTCTCTGCATAAACTAAACAAGTATCATCAGCATACATATATATGCGACAATTACGAATCACATTACACATGCTGTTGACATGCATGATGTATCCGACGGGACCAAACACGGATCCGGTTGGCACACCACACGTGACGTGTCTGGACTCTCCGACGACGCCGTCAATAAGCGTTCGCAGTGTCCGGTCTGTGAGGTAGGCACGGAACCACCTGTTCAGTGGTCCTGCGACCCCGCACTCCTCCATGGCTTGAAGCAGCTGGTGGTGTTCCAATGTGTCAAATGCTTTTTTGAAATCAATGTAGACCACCACCACCTGCTTTCTCTGACCCAAACACTCATTGACGTCGTCCGCGAACTGCGCCAAGGCCGTCGCCGTGCTCCGTCCGCGTCGGAAACCATGTTGTGCATTTGTCAGAATATTGTGTTTCTCCAAGAAAACACTTACTTGATTCACAATAAATTTTTCTACTATTTTATTTATAACTGACAATAAGGCTATTGGCCTGTAGTTTGCGTAGTCACTATGTACACCTTGTTTAAAAATAGGTCTAATTAATGCTGTTTTTAATTTATCGGGGTATAACCCCTTTTCAACACACAAATTAATAAATAAAGCAATAACAGGGCTCAACTTAGCTTTTAATAATTTAATTTCTTTAACTCTAATTTTATCTACTCCTTCAGACTTATCACAACTTAGCAAATTTATTATTTTATCTATATCTATTGGATAAGCTTTCTGAAACCGCAATGACATATTTGTGGAAACAACATAGCTAGATCTTTCCAAAAACCTATGACTACAAGCATGTTTTATATCTAATATTTCTTTGGTAAATGTTGTTGAAAATTTATTACATATGCTATCAACCGAACATTCTAATTTACCTAAGTATTTTAAAATAACAGAATCTACACTTTTTTTTTCATTTCCTATCCATGAGTTAATTTTAGTCCAGATCTTTCTAATATTTTTTTTACATTTTTTTATTTCTTCTTGGCGGTATTTATTTTTTGCTTTATTTATATATTTATTTAATTTATTTCTATATCTATTATATTGTCTACGCAAATTCATATCCTCTGGTTTATTTTTACAATTTCTAAACAGCCTATCCCTAATACCTATCATTTTCTTAAGCTTTTGTGTGATCCAAGGTTTACTTTTCCTTTTAAAGCGCACTGATACTTGGATTTTAGCTTCATTATAAACATCAGAAAAAATTGAACATAGTCTGTTGTACAGGTCTATTGGACATTTACATTTTAACAGCTCATTCCATGAAACATTTTCAAGTTTTTCTAATACCTTTTTATCACAAATAATAGTCCTATAAGATTTCAATGCACTCGGAACATCCTCCATAACCAATTTACTAGCGAGGCGCACACCTATAACATAATGATCTGATATCTTTACCGTCAACACATACGCAGATATTGCACGTTGTGTTCGAACCCACACATGGTCAATGCACGACCGCGTCACTATGTCTCCGTACATTTCCTCTCGCGTTACGTCACGGATAGCACATTCCAAGCCCAACTCACTCATATTATTTGTGTAGTTATTGATTACGCTGCTTAAACCGGTTTTACACATCAGATCTATGTTTGTATCACCAATCATAATTACGTCACAGCCTAAGGGAATCTTGGACAATAGTCTATGCACTTCTTCAACAAAACCATGTCTGTTTGTATTTGGCGGCCTGTATATAGCCAAAATATGTATAATTTTACTTCCATCTTGGAAAAGCTGCCCGTGTATCATCTCATAGTATATATCATATCAATTATATTGGGGTCGGCTTCCAGTCTAACTGGATGCAGCTGAATACCAGTATTTTACATGAACCGACTGCCTATCTGATCTCCACAACCCAGTAACTGAGTATCACCATACCACTTGCTAAGACTAGTTGTCAGACTTTCGGGCTTCTGACTACCCGTAACGACTGTCAAAAATCTACGAATGACAGCCGGGACCAACGTGCTCTCCGAGACATGGAGGGGTCTCGATATAAAAATAAAACAAAGTTCAAAATTAAAGAGAGTCCACAGTCCCCCCATACTTATACAATATAAGTAAAACAATAATAAAAAACGTTCTTTTACGTGTTCTTCTTCAATTACAGGACACCACAGCATAAACATATAACTAGGTGTAAACACGACAAAAATATAGAAAATAAATTATGAACGATGAATACAAATCAAAAAATTAGAAGGAAAATAATAAAATAAATATGTAGTTACTGTTAAATATTGTACGGTGGTACGGAACCCTTCATATGCGAATCAAACTCAAAACTCAAACTCAAAGCATTTATTTCAATTAAACCTTGTACAGGCACTTTTGAATTGTCAAAGTTAAAATAGTCCGTCAGTCAGTCAGAAAGTTGAAGCTAGTTGCCCATTCCAAAACGTAGATCTCTATGGAGAAGAACGGGCAAGAAACTCCATGGACACTCTTTTAAATCAAGATATTACAAATCGTGGGTACATAATTATTGTTGCTTCTATATGCGAGAACAATGTAAAAAACACAAATGAAGAAACATTTCAAAATATAAGATTAAAAATAAGCCTTGGCTGTTAAGAAATGACCAGTCTCAACCGACGGCGCCCGTTCACGAACATAACGCGTGGATCAGCACCATCTAGCTCAACCATTTTGTAGGGAACCGAATGATCCAACACACGCGCCACCATCGATGAGACATTTAAGTGAGCATGACATGTTCTCAACCGCCATGCTCTTTCAAGTCAACATGAAAAAAATCATAGCAAACGAAAACATGGTTCTTACATTTACAAAATTTAAAAATGCTTCTAAATTATACAACACTATAGTTTGTAATTTATTTAAGAGATTAATAGAATTTTACTACCAAATAGGAAGAGATATTATTTAATAACGAAGTATTCAACAATTAAGACTTATTGAATAAAACAAAAAAAAAAAAAAAAAGAATTATGTTCTTAATGTCAGAAACACAAAGAAAAAAGAAAAAGGGAAGCACCTCTTCCAATTATTGAAATTTTAACTAGTGAGCTCAAGTGCCTGTGGAGCAGGACCAGCATTAAGCCAAGCATTTTTATCATCGATATAATCATCCAACTTATAATATGCTTGTCTACATAGTGTGCGTTTAATACATGTTTTAAATTTCTTCTCATTTAGTTGAAGAATATCGAGTGGTATTTTATTATAACATTTTATACAGTAACCCATAAAAGAAGTTTTTACTTTAGACAATCTGAAACGCGGTTGATCTAATTTGTCCCTATTTCTAGTGTTAAAATTATGCCTGTCACTTATCTTACTAAAAAGATGTACATTTTTTCGAACGTACATAATGTTTTCATATATATATTGACAAGGAACCGTCATGATGTTAATTTTTTTAAACAGTTCCCGTAGAGAACCGCGTCTGCTGAGCTTGTAGATGGCTCTGACAGCCCGCTTTTGCAGAATGAAAATAGACTCAATATCTGCAGCCCGTCCCCACAGCAAAATACCGTAAGACATGATGCTATGGAAGTAACTAAAATAGACCAGTCTCGCGGTATCCACGTCTGTTAATTGGCGAATTTTCCAAACAGCGTAAGCGGCTGAACTTAGCCGCCCTGCAAGTGATGTTAAGTGCGGACCCCACTGTAGCTTTGAGTCAAGCGTGATCCCCAGGAAAACCGTATTTTCGACGAATTCAAGTATCTCCTTATTCAATACAACATGACATTCACTACCTCTAACATTCGGTAAAGCGAATCTAATGCATTTAGTTTTTTTCTCATTTAATACCAAATTATTTACAGTAAACCAATTATGGACCACAAGCATAGCGTTATTTACGTCGTCAAGCTCCTGTGCACGTCTGCTTACTTTAAAAATCAATGATGTGTCATCAGCAAATAACACCATTTGTGGTCGGTTTTTCAGTAAATGTGGTAAATCATTAATATATACTAAAAATAGGAATGGCCCCAATATTGAGCCCTGCGGTACTCCCATTTTGACTTTTAAACCCGATGAATTCACACCATTAATTTGAACTTGCTGAAATCTATCATTTAAATATGATTTTATTAAGCTAAGAGCAAGTTTACCTAGACCGTAATGCTCAAGTTTCAAGAGCAGTGTTTCGTAATTCACGCAATCAAACGCCTTGGATAGGTCGCAAAAAATGCCTATTGCATCTTGCGCCTCTTCCCATGCGTTAAAGATATGTTTTAATAAGGTGACACCGGCGTCGGTTGTGCAACGTCCTTTGGTGAAACCAAACTGTTGATCGTGTAGGATGTTATTACGATTAAAATGATTGAGCATTTGATTTAACATTACTTTTTCAAACACCTTGCTGAAAACTGGCAATACCGATACGGGTCTATAATTATTAGTGACCCTGCTGTCCCCAGATTTGAAAAGAGGAATAACTTTGCTGAACTTCATTAAATCCGGGAAAACTCCTTGATCTACACACAAATTAAATATTAAAGCTAAATAGGGTGCAATTGTCTCAATAATGGATTGACAAACTTTAGTAGACATGCCCCACAGATCTTCGGTAATTTTGATCTTCAGTTGCTTAAATACCTTTATAATGACTACAGGGTTTATATGTTTAAATTTAAATTCCACAGGACAGGCTGATACATTCGATCTTAATAATTCAATAGCTAGTGCGGGTGAGGAATTTAAAGTTTCTGTAGTTTTAATTGGGATATTGGTAAAGAAAGTTGCAAATTCCTGAGCAACATCGATGTTATCGCTAATGAGACCGCGGGATGTGTCCAGTGTGTAATCAGTATTATGTTTTTTGTTCCTGTTCGTTTCATTGTTTATAATTTTCCAAACTGTCTTTATTTTATTGTCTGCTGATTTAACCTTGTTTCTAATGAAAGAAGCTTTAGCTGCTTTGCAGATATTTTTAAAAGTTTTAGAATAAGTAGCAACATACTTATTAAAAGTATCCGTGTTAATATAAGGCTTAAGGCCATACAGTTCAAATAATCTTTCCCTACTTTTCCTGATTCCTTTAGTTGCCCAGTCACTGAATAAAAACTTAGGGCAAATAGTTTTAGATTTCTTCTTAAAGGAATTATTGAACTCTGTTTGCACTAATGAAAAGAATTCTTCATACAAAATATTACCATTAGTCATACTTAGGCCCTGAGCCTTTAACTTGCTAATTAAAGTGATATTAAAATTATTCAAATTACCCGATGTTATTGGTCTAGTTTGAATCTGCACTTTTTGCATGGGTGTATTGGACTCAAAAGACACAGTTTGACCACTGTGATCAGAAGGAAGATAATTTACAATGGCTTTATCTAAATATTCGCAGCAACAAAAAACATTATCAATACATGTAGCAGTAGCCGTAGTTATTCGCGTTGGTTCTAAAAACACATTTGCCAGATTGAATGATTTAAAGAGGCTTAACAATCTACTGCTATTCGAGTTATTTTCCAAAATATTAACATTAAAGTCACCACAAACAATTACTGATTTATTACCAGTTGCAAGCTTTCCCAAGACATCTTCCATTACTGACTCAAATATAGAGTAGTTTTGATAGTTTGGAGGTCTGTAAACGCACACTATAAAATGCTTATCTAGCTCAACACAGGACAGTTCGATGCTATGTTCCACCGATAGTTCCACTATGTCTTTACGAGTCTTATATTTTACAAAATTTTTAATTAAGATTAAAGAACCACCACGCAGCATGGATTTTCGGTTAAAGCAACTGCCTACACTATAGTTCTCATAATTAATCAGCATTTCATAATCTTTCAACCAGTGTTCAGTAATACAAATAATATCAAACATTGTTTTTTCCAAAAACAATTCAATTTCTAATAATTTGGAAGAAAAACCTTGAATATTTTGATGAAACAATTTCAAGGAATTCTGCTTAGCCCTTTTTTACAATTAACTAATTGAGTGCTAGAAGGTACCTTGTTGTAGGTGAGATTAATAATATTGCTATTGGTACCTTCTGTTGTCTTACTGACTAGTTTAAATTATTGTGGCTAACCACCTTAATATTAGTATTATTACTAATTTTTGTGGTGCTAATTACATTGGACTTCGACATACTACTTATGTCTGAGTTAATAATAAAAGCTAATAGCCATGCTATTTGACGTCTAAAACTAATAGGCAGATACACTGTACCCCTAGTCGATTTTAAATTCTCAACAAAAGTGTTGGTGTCAAAAAATATAAGTTTGTCACTATAGTGATTAACTAATAAATACATATGGTTATTTAGCATATGTATATAATGATTTTGCCTACTTGATAAGTGCTCAAAGTATGGGAAAGCACACAATATTATTTTCTGACAATTAATCTTTAGGATTTCAGTAACACTCTCAGTGATGTCATCTATTTTCACATTCGCACTATTACCTACAAATACAGAAATAATGGCATTTGGATTATATTTATTGCAACTTACTGATGACATTATTTCTTTGTAGGATTTCATAGGCATACAATAATTAACAGCTGATTGACTCAGGTTGTTACTCAATAATTATCCTAACCCTCTCCCTAAACTATCTGAAAACATAACAGAACAATAACCAACATTACTAGAAGAAGTGACAGCAAAAGTCTCTGTCTGTGCTACTTGAGATGAACCTTGTACAACATGTGGTGTCACTTGATTGGGGATACAGTCCCGAGCTTCTCCAGACTGGGACGGGTCCTCCGCTGCCTCAGGTTGGATAGCCTCAAGGTTTGATTCCCTTTGACAAGAACATTGATGTGTGCTCAGAGTCATCGGGTCCCCTCTACCTGCCTCATCATTACACATTCCCACCAACTCGTTAGCAGCAAGGATGTGTTCCTTGATTTGTTTTTGAGAGCTCACATACTTAGTATAATATAAATGTAGTGACTCTTCAAGTACCTCAATTTCAGACTGTAATCGCTGAGTGTCAATGTGATAAATGTTTTTACTGTCTTCTAATTTTAATTCATAGTTTTTTAATTTATTAATTAGAAAAACACGTTCCTTCCTTAATTTTATATTATTGGAATTGTGTTTTTGTTGTTTCCTAAACTTATTGCATCTATTTATAATTTTATTTAGTTTTGCATACTTTTTAATTTTATTTTGACTTACTTTATAACTATTGTTATTATATTTCAATATAGAATCTTCAGTAAGGTCTATTGTTATTAAGGAATGAGGGTTGCAATTAGTATTATTTAATTCAGTATACAAATTATAAGTTTCCTGAGGCTGAGTACGTTCTTTTTGTTTTTGTAATTTAGTAATTCGTACATTTGCATGAATTAATTCCTCTTCTAGGTCCCTAACCTTACACAAAGCCTCCTCATATAAGTTACTACAGTTATAGAAACCATCTGTGACCAACCGCAGTTTGTCCCGTTCCTCGACAACAATCAGGTATTTTTGATGAAGGTCTACTAGCTCCTGCTTTAAGCTTGTATTTTTGAAAACAACCTTCTCGACTTCTTTCTCACTATCCTCTATTTCCTGTAACAGCTGTTGACATTTGCTGTTTGAAGCCTTAAGATCTTGAATTGTTGTTTTCAATTTAAGCTCCAACTCCTGAGTAGCAGCCTTACGGGTCATCACAGGCATGGTTTCAGGAATAAGAACTGAAAGTGGAATTAAAGAAACGGTGAGAACTAGTTAAATAACCAAAGAAAGAGGAAAGCTAGAAATTAAAGGGAAAATTGGAGAAGTTAGTGTTGTTTTAAAGGTAAAATGAGGTAGGCTGAATCTAATTGGAATGCAACTGATATGATTAGATGAAGTTAGTACACAGTTACATTGATTTTAGTGACTTATGATTTAACTTTTTTTATGTGGGTAGGATGCCTAGCTAAAGAAAATATCTAGTTTTACATTAAAATTACAATCATTATTGAAAATAACGATAGTCAACGTTATTGTTGTAATGTACAATATAGGTAACACTAATACAAGTGCAAAATATTTTATATTTCACAATACTTAATAAGTTTAAACAATGTGACTTAGACCCAGTGTAGGGTGCCAAATCACACAAGTGCGTCAACGAATCTGTTATAGAGTCTAGAATAACGATTATGTGCTAATTATAGAATAAAAATAAACAATACTCCCCGTTTATATCCACAGGTCGAACATCAGCTGTTTGTGAGAGGTTACCGGTAACGTTGGACAACCAAATACTGCGTTTATCTTCATAAAATTGCAGGAAAACAATAGTCCCGAGTATTTATGCAGTTATTTTACATTTAGGTATATTATTATAACTTAATTACACTTAAAAATTAAATAAAACTATTTTTAGAATACGGAACAAAATTATGACATATCACTCGGGCAGTGTTGCCAGTAAAAAAAAAAGAAATCCGACTCGAACTTGACCGCTTTTTTACTTGTGTTTAAAGTGAAATGACGATTTTATGACATGTCCGGGAGGCCATAAAAGCGCTGTGTAAGCTATGTATTTGCAAATAGTCGGATCTTCACATCAATTGGACGTTATAATAATATTTTTATTGCTCAAAGACAATTCAGCGAAAAATGAAAATTATTTTCAACACAATTTTCTCGTTAACTTTGATTAGCTGATAACAATCTGAAAGTAATTAGACAAGAGTAATTTCCATTTGCCATTTGGTATCTATGGGATGAGTATTGAAATCTGTGTAAATAGACATTCGATTACTTGTAATCTAGAAACAGTACTGAAAGTTTATAAAATTCAATTAAAGATTCGCTTAAATCAAGGTATTACGTAAAAAGGGACGTCGGTCATTTTGAAATTCATAGTAACACGTTATGATCCCCCTAGAGTACTAATCACCGCTTACGAGGCCGCTTGCAGTCGCCTTTTTAATGAAAAAAAAAAGTTTTGAACTTATGAAAGGTACCTAGGATGCTTTGTTAGGTGTATAAGGTCACTTGTTAAGAGGAAAATCTGCTCTTTAGAATTATATACATGCATGCAGTATCTATGTGACCCTTGTAGCGCAATGAGAGTGTCAACGAGTGCCCTCAGCCGACTGTCGGCGGGTGGCGGGAAGGAAGCGCGGCGGCGCTGCCCATAAGCGCTTTGCAGATGGAGCAACTATTGCAGCAACTGGCAACTGGCAACTAGCTGTTTACATACATCTCGGGCTATTTGGCTGTGGCAACTGGCAACTTTTAAAGGAAAATTTAAAAAAGTTGACAGTTGCCTCAACTAAAGTTGCTCCCATGTGCAAAGCGCCTTATCCTCTTCCTTGCGTCCCACGTGCAAAGCAACGCAAATTTTATTTCGTTTAAAGTTTCTTCTATTCCAGTAACGGTTTAAAAACCAATTTTTTTTATATAAAATCGCCTCCTAGGCAATTTAGAAATAAGCGGATATAAAACAAGAATAGTATTCCAGAGTAAAACAATACGTTGTCTTATCTACAAGATAATAAAATGAAATAAGTGACAGTCAACGAATGAGAAGTTGTCGTAACTTTCATTTTATCGCGGACTTACTTTACGATCTGATAATGAATATAAAAGTACAAAAGACAAATCTTGAAATCTCTAAAGGCTTCTTCAAACAGGCGCGACATGCGATAAAATTGCGCGCGACACAAAACGACTGGACCTAATTAAATTTTCTACTGGAAACAAGTCTGAATATCTTCGAACTTCTCCATCATTTTCACGTAGTATTTATACCAAAATAGCCTCACCCAAGCACCCCCACTTCGACCGGTTCTGTGCTTCTTGCATCCAACGGGTTCCTGCGGTTTCACAAGGTCGTCCGACCACCTTGTGGGAGGCCTTCCAACGCTACGTCTTCCGGTACGCGGTCGCCACTCCAGAAGCTTTCGGCCCCATCGGCCATCTGTTCTGCGAGCATTGTGCCTTGTCCACTGCCACTTAAGTTTGGCAATTCTTCAAGTACTATATACAAGGCCTTAAATTATTGAGGCATCCACAGGCAAGCACGGTTAAGGAGACGACAACCTGCCGGTCGATTCTGTAAAAATCTCACCGTGAAAACTTAGATGAAGTGAGTTTATTTTTGCTAGGAATTGACACGATTGGCAGCTCACTCCACGCTCACTTCACCTAAGTTTTCACGGTGAGATTTTTACAGAATAGCACCACTGATAGGTTAAACTGCGAGATGATATATCATCATTTTCCTGCCCTTATCCCAATTTACTTGGGGTTGCTTTTTCTTCCATACTTCTCTATTAGTCCTCATCTCTCATCTCATCTCATCATTCACACATTCCATCCATCGTTTCTTTGGACTTCCCCTACTCTTATAGCCATCGACATCCATACTCAAAACTCTCCTCACGACATTTTCCTCATATCTCCGTAACACATGCCCATACCTTGACAGCTGATTTCCACACAACTTTTCAGTTACCGGTGCCACTTTCAAACTCCCTCTTATTTATTATTTTTATTATTATTTATTTGTATTGAACACAAGTGATTCATATTGTTGGTTCATGTTGTTGGTTGTTACTTACAAACTATGTTAGAAACTCTTATGTTCTCATTTCTTATTCTACCCATTCGTGTAACACCACACATCCCTCTTAGCATTCTCATCTCAGCTTCATGCAATTGCCTTTCATTCATCCCTTTTGTGGCCCAATATTCCATATATATATATAAAAAAAAGATTCGCGCTTAGTACCAAAATATAAGAGGGCTCTTAATCCCAATGTTTATTGATATTTATTTGGGATATTTTCCGACATCCACGCGGGATAAGCTGCGGGCAAAACCTATCAATAAAATGAGAGAAGGATCAGTGGGGTTATCGTGTAACACACTATCAGTAGCAATAGACACGGACGACACGGTTGGCGTAGTGGCTGAGCGATCGACTGCTGCGCTGCGTGCGTGTCGCGGGTTCGATTCCCGCACGGAACAAATATTTGTAGGCTACAGGTAGTTGTTCCGGGTCTGGCTGTTTGTGTATGTGAATTTAAATGTTTGTAAACGCACCCACGATACAGGAGTAATTCCTAGTGTGGGGCATTTTGACAGTTCAACAACATTCATTGCGTTATTTACGTTGTTGAGCAGACATATTTTTCGAGCAATATGAAGCAATGGATTAGCAATAGCCTTCAAAATGATTCAGATTGAGATTGATGGTGTGTTACGCAATTAGGATGCAGTTGTAGATATACAGACGCCAGCACATCAAGCTATTACAATCTGTCAAATGTCTTTATTAGATTTTCAACTTTATCTATAAAGTATAAGGTTCAAAGTTGATTGGAAAATTTTGACAGTTTCGGGTAGCTTGATGTGCTGGCGTCTGTACGGTAGTAGGTATTACTTACTTTTCCTGTTGAGAGTGATGCGGACGAATTTTTTGATGCCCTTTGATCATTGGACCCTTTTTATATAATTGTAAATACCTTAGTTTATACATAAGGAATTTGTGAATACGGGAATTTCATCAACTCAGCCGGTCGCAGTCCACTGTTGGACACTGGACATAGGCCTCTACTAGGTTGCGGCACAACACCCTGTCTTCCGCCTTCCGCATCCAGTATGCCCAAAGACCTTTGAGTATGCCCAGCCACCTTTTCAAAAGTCGTCGGTCCATCTAGCCATCATAGGTGGGAGGCATCCCACACCACGCTTGCCGATACGCGTTCTTCATTCCAGGACTCGTCTCCCTCACCGGCCTTAATTCCTTCGACAAACATGAGCAACCCACTGCAGCTTGAGTTAGCTTACTTTGCAAGCTTTTTGGTAACTCCGGTACTGGGAATCACTTTTAATTAAATATATTATAGAAGAATATTTGTAGGTAACTCCTGTCGTTAGCACATTAAGGCTCGTTCAAACAGGCGCGACACGCGATAAAATCGCGCGCGACGCAAAGGCAACGCAAAACGCGCAATGGGCGGTGCATTTGTTTCGCACGCGATTTAATCGCGTGTCGCGCCTGTTTGTAGGAGCTTTTACAAGAATTGATGGACGGCTAGTGATGGCGCCAAACACGTAGCCGAATTCTGGGCCGAGTCTATTTAGATTGCGATCGGCACGCTAAGAAGAAGAAAATGTCCAAACTAATAATAAAATTATAGAAGTATTTTAACTCAGGATTACGACGCTTATGTCGATGTAGCTTGAGGCAGTAATATTCCTTCATTAAAACTAGACAAAACCGTAGGATATTCTCTCAAAGAGACGGCAAAAGCAAAACGACAAGAAATTCCACATTATTTAGAAAAGTACTTTTTTTTTTCTGTATTACCTACTGTATCCGACTTTTGCAGCACACATGAACCACACAGAAAATTGTTAGTAAAAAAATTGTTAGTAATTTATAATTAAAATTATTTCTGTAAATCATTTGCGTTGAAAGAAAGAAAGAAAAATAGGTTTATTTGTCACAGAAACACGTGCATACAAAAATATAATTAATTCTAATAATAAGGAAAAATAAAAACAAAATACATATATCTACATATAATCACGAGCACAAAACAGAAATAATAGTCGACGGCTGCACGTCAAGACTGTCACAAGGCTTCCACTCAGCATGATGTGCTATTATACGGTGGTCCAAAAGTCGTGGATCAAATGAAATAAGGAGATAAAGGAGGTCATTTACAACGCTTTTAAAGTGAGAAATTTCTTTTGGTAACGCTTCAAAATTTTTGGAACAAAATTAGTTGCTCTTGAAATTTGGTACCCAGAGCCGCAATAGAACTTTTGTAGTGCTGATACATTATCTAGTAATAATACAACACCGTTAGTTTTATATTATTATTTTTTTTAATTAGTCTCATTGTAAAAGAACTCGATAAACAAAAATATTCATAACTTTTGGTGCAATTGAATTATGGCCATGCTATTTATCTCTCTATTTCGTTTGATCCACGATTTTTTGACCAGCCTTTATAATATTATCCGTAACTGTTTCCACGCAACTCAAGTTCCGACACGTAGGTAACAGAATGCGTAACATTTACACCTCAGCTGCTCAGTCAAACTCGGCATGACAAGACTATACAACTACTTCTAATGTCTAGGTGAATGTGACACAGATTTACCTCACGTAAACTCCTCTTCCAAATACATACATGATAGATACACACACTCCTATTGTCGTCATTACCCTTATCTATAGAATAGAATAGAATACTCTTTATTATGTACACCATTATAAATTACAGACATAAATATAGAAACTGTACAAAGGGTGACACAATGGGCGGTCTTATCGCTAAGAGCGATCTTTAAAGACCTGTAAAAAAAATCATCTATATAAATAAAAATCAATGTTTGTATGTTTGTCCTCTATGTGTTCGGAAACCAATGGTCAGATTGTGATGAAACTTTGGTAAGGTATTCTGGGGACGCCCGTGAGGGTTCCTTATTATTAAAATACGGGACAAAATAACAAAAAAATCTGAGGCGATACGAAGTTCGCCAAGTCAGCTAGTATTCATACTAATATTATTAATTCAAAAGTAACCCTATCTGTCTGTATGATACTTTTTCACGCCTAAACCACTGGACGGATTTCGATAAAATTTGGCAGAAAGACAGATTGCATACCGGGGAAGGACATAGGATTATTTTTATCGACATACCTCGCGGGTGAAGCCGCGGGCGGAAGCTAGTCCATTATCTGGTATAAATCATATTTATCCTTACATTATACAACGTAACGTCTGTTCATGTCTTTTTATGATTCGCCAAAGTGGCCTTTTTAGGCCCCTAAATAGTCTAATCATGTGAAGACCAAATTGGTGTCTGAAATAGTATTTTGAGGAAAGCATCACACAGCTTGAGTTTTTCACACACGAATTTTTCAGTAATCATGTAGCACAACTCAGAACTTAACATAAATTGTACAAAATCAGGCTAGGTTTGCTTAAAGCACATAACATAAGATGACATAAGGAATAACCAGTGACGATCATAATAAATCAAGTCGACAAAAATTGTGTCGCGAACAGACTTTATCCTTAAATAAACCCACCCAATACGCCTATAATTTTCAATACTTCGCCCAAACCGTTTTACTGCCAGTACCCAAATCTTCAGATAACATAACCTTAGGTTTTTTGCGTCAATAAACGCAGAAATAGTTGGAAACTATATAATTTACGAGGGTCGTAAAGAAATGGGGAGACGTGCCAACCGGGGATGGTTACCATTGTTATAGATACGTGTCGACGTTACGGCGATCGGGGGATTCGATTCCGATTGAGCATTTTATGATCGACTGAAAAAATTAAATATAGAATCATAAAGTTGCATAAGTCAAAATGGATGGCGGTTGGGAAATAAATTTCCTACCTAATAACATTATAAAATAACATTAAGGCCGCATTCCGAATTAGCTATAATCGCTCACAGCACTCACATCATCTCACATGCGTTCCGATTTAGATATTACGATTATGACTGCTGAGAGCTGTCAACAATTCGGAACGCTCGTGAACGCGCTCACAGTGCTTACTCAATATCAAAACTATATTATTACAGTATTTCTTTGTATAAACACATTTTCTTCTTTGGTTAGATGGCGACTGTCAGCCAGAAGCACAATTTCGAAAATGCCACGGTAGTTTAATTTAAAGATATTATGCAACTCAAAACAAAACACACACCAACATATCAACACATTCACACTGTCATTTTTGACAGCGCTCACGGTGATATTATTTCAAGGCATGGTCGGCGTTATCGCAATATGGCGCATGTCCTGACGTCGCCTATGACGATTCACGGGACATCGTTATCGCGCTCACGCTAATTCGGTACAAGTTTAAGCACGCTCAAATCGATTATTTCCCAACTCGAAACGCAATTATCATGATTCACTGTAACAGCACAAATAGACTTACCTACTGTTTGTGCTGTTAAAGTGAATCATGATAATTCAATAAAAATAAAAAAAAATATGTGTACCTACAAGTTAACGTGTAAATAAGTAGCTGTAAAAATCTTCATAATTTCCACAAATGCTAGAATGTTGACTAATACGTTGTACTTAAAGAAAAAAAAAAAACACTCACCTACTTGAAAGTTATTGAATGTAGACGTAGGTACAGACGCCAGCACATCAAGCTACCCGAAACTCAAATTTTCACAATCTACTTTGAACCTTATGGTTTAGCGATAAAGTTGAAAATCTATAAAAGACATTTGACAGATTGTAGTAGCTTGATGTGCTTTTTTTTTCAAGATGGGTAATCATCAAATGACCCCTCCCGCTCTGGGTGGAGCGGAAGGTAGTGTCAGACTCTTACTGACTAAAACCCACCCGTGTTCCTTCCTTAGCCCTTTATGTTCCGGGCCAGCGGTAACCCTTTCGGACAATCCCGCTGACCGGCTTGATGTGCTAGCGCCTGTAAATTCAACGTCTATATTTAATGACCATAGATAAAATTATGTGAGTGAATCTGTACTCCACAGGACTTTGGAGGGACATTTTGCACCCAATAAAATTGTTGATTGGTTTACAGGCTTTTGAGGTGCTCTGTTTAGAGGGCGCCGACCAAACGCCAACCGCGCAGTGGCGCCCTCATCGATTGTTTTTTTTTGAAAATAGTGGCCACTATTATCCGTTTGAGTGATTATAATAAAATTAAACAATGTAAAACTACCGTTTATAACAATATTAACGTATAGTCTTGTGGAGCACCACTTAACGTGCTTATTTTCTGCATTTTCATTCTAAAATAAAAGAAATAACCAAACAAACAATGAGGGCGCCACTAGGCGATCGGCGTAGCCTTAATAGCGTCGCAACTCACAATAGATCGTTGTCAGGCGCACTGACCAAAAGAATTGTAATTAGCTGTTACAAAACAATGCTTTGTTAGTTGATCAAGTAAAATCAGTCTTCAATTATTTTCCAAACCAATTTCTAACAAAGGTATCGAACGAATGTGCAACCACTGAAACACGAACCCGCGGTCATGTAACTGCAAGTTTCATTAGTAATTATTCAAAATACAACTGATTATTCAAGTTGATTGTGTAGTTTTACTACTAAGAGTAGTTATTAAAACAATAAAGTGAACTAAATGAAACAAAGAGGTTTTGAATTTGATGTATCTTCAAACGAGGTTTGATTTACAGACACTGTTATTGTTTTAGAATTGTTAGACCAGTAAAATCAAATTATATTTCAGAGCTAGGGGTTCTGTTTGATATTTATATTCCTGAAATAATAAATGAATGGTCCAACTGTGATAGATTGCTTGATAGTGGGGTATCAATATCCAGACACAGATGGGTTAAAAATAAATGTTAAGAGAAAAATATAAAGACATTGTTTCTATGTAAATAAACTCGTGGCTAAAAAATAACAGCCTCACGGGCCGATCGAAGGTTAAGCTACGCTTGTCGCGGTCTGTTCGTGAATGGGTGACCATTCATTAAATATCAAGACCGCTGTTCTGCGAGCAATGTGCCCTGCCCACTGCCACTTCAGTTTGGCAATTCTTCGGGCTATGTCGGTTACCTTGGTTCTCCTGCGGATCTCATCTGATTCGATCACGTAGGGAAACTCCAAGCATAGCCCTCTCCACTATTTTGAATACCAATACCTAATCTTTAGTATTATTGCAGGCACCCTGTTGTCAAATCAGTACCCTGTATTTACCCACCGACCTCATTGCTTAAATATAATAATACCACAAAGCCAACTTTAATCACTAAAACAGTTTATCTCCCTTACGTTACCTGATTCACATCGTAAATTCTAGTTACCATCATGTGTGACAACGTTATGAAACTATCGCGATGATATTTGCAGTTACGTTATAACGTTTTCATGTGTGTGGGAGGGTTATTTTTCATCATACCTAAAGTGTAAATAGGGGTCAAAGTCAGGGCTAAATGAAATTACTATCATGTGTGACAACGTTATGAAACTATCGCGACGATATTTGCAGTTACGTTATAACGTTTTCATGTGTATGGGAGGATTATTTTTCATCATGCCTAAAGTGTAAATAGGGGTCAAAGTTAGGGCTAAATGAAATTACCATCATGTGTGACAACGTTATGAAACTATCGCGACGATATTTGCAGTTACGTTATAACGTTTTCATGTGTATGGGAGGATTATTTTTCATCATGCCGAAGTGTAAATAGGGGTCAAAGTTAGGGCTAAATGAAATTACCATCATGTGTGACAACGTTATGAAACTATCGCGACGATATTTGCAGTTACGTTATAACGTTTTCATGTGTATGGGAGGGTTATTTTTCATCATACTTAAAGTGTAAATAGGGGTCAAAGTTTGGGCTAAATGAAATTACCATCATGTGTGACAACGTTATGAAACTATCGCGACGATATTTGCAGTTACGTTATAACGTTTTCATGTGTGTGGGAGGGTTATTTTTCATCATACCTAAAGTGTAAATAGGGGTCAAAGTTAGGGCTAAATGAAATTACCATCATGTGTGACAACGTTATGAAACTATCGCGACGATATTTGCAGTTACGTTATAACGTTTTCATGTGTATGAGAGGGTTATTTTTCATCATACTTAAAGTGTAAATAGGGGTCAAAGTTTGGGCTAAATGAAATTAACTGTTTGAAGATTGGGGATTAACTCAGAAATAGCTGAAGGAGCTATTCGTAATCTGAGAGGAGAAGATTTTTTTTATATTCCTTCCTGTACGACACAGGATGGAATATAAAAAAATATATTACCTACAAACTGAGTGCCAAAATTTTAATCAAAAGTAAATACAAACTATTTACACTAGATACTAAATTAAATGACTGACTAACTTACTATACAAATAAAGAAGAATATTCTTTCTCTCTGACAAAGCTTGTATAAAAGCAGTCACACTATATAATTATGGAAAATTGGCAGATTATTATTGATTGAAATAAATAAAATGGTGATATGACGCCTTAAAAATGCCAAAGGAAGTTGTTTTGTATCATACATTTCATAAACACCTATCTCCTATAACCTAATCATAAATTAATCAGAGTGTCGTTAAATTTAGTCGCTGAAAATAAGCTTGTTTTACTACATACATACATCCATCCCTATATACTGTAATAATAAACTGGAGCCCTAGACATGACTCTTCAGGATTACGACGATATGGATGGATAGCGGCGCGTGTAAAATCTTAGGACAGGAATATACAAGCGAATACTAAGCCAAAGTCAGGGTCATGTACGGATTTAGTTCTAGTTTAGTATGCAGTGTAGACTTAGGTTTATATTGTATTCTGTGCCTGAGTAAAGATAGATTATTTAAATTCATTGGAGATCATTTTGAGGAGAATATTTAGAGATTAATGCGGTGGATAAGGATTATAAGGATTTCGTTTTGCTAGCAGTACATAAAATTGTAATATCGGCATACCCTAAAATATTAAAATTGAGACTAACACTAAATATAAGTTTCCAATCGACATTTTCAAAACAAAAACTCCAACAATTGTGTAATTATAGTTCCTAACGAGGGGCCCGTGGCGAAACATTATCAGGCGCTTGGCGCGGGAAGCACGTTAAGCCGTTAATTCCGGCTGTCGTTCGCAGATCTTTGACAGTCGTTACGGGAAGTCAAAAGCCCGAAAGTCTGACCACCAGTCTTACCAAAGAGTATCGTATCATCCAGTAACTGGGTTGTGGAGGACAGATAGGCAGTCGCTCCATGTAAAATACTGGTACTCAGCTGCATCCGGTTAGACTGGAAGCCGACCCCAACATAGTTGGGAAAAGGCTAGGCAGATGATGATCGCTCAAGGTTATAAAGTAGGGCACACACTCGAGTGTCGGTGTTCCCGAGTTTTCTGGACTTTTCTCTAGTTCATAAGTTTGGCCCCATTTGTACTGAAGTGAGGATGTAGCTCTGAAATGTAATCGTTTGTTAAAAATGGATGATATATTATGGCTAATATTTTACGATAAATGTTTCTGGTCATTTTAATGGGCAGAGTAAAATGACGGTCAATAGACCAACTAATTCACGCAATAGTTGTTATTGATTAAATTGTTGTTGTGCTGTAAATTTACAATTTTGTGTGATTACTTTAAAATTGTCATCCTAATATGCAATCATGTTTATAACACACCTTTATTACTGCTGCCAGTGGCGTGCATTGGTTTGCAGAATAGGTAGGCACTAGGCCGGGTCTAGTCTAGGCAGACGCGGTAAACCATGACAACGACACCATAACGAAAAATTTTAAAATGTTCGCAACCGCCATCTTGGTTTTTCATTTGACCTCACTATTAGCTCTCTCAAAAACCATGAAAACGACACCCATGATGGAAAATTACAACAGCCATTTCGGATTTTCATTTTGACTTTATTATTAGCTCAAGTACCCTCGAAATCGGCGACCTCAATATTCATCCCTTTCTTTCTTCGCACGGCCTAATTACGAACGAATCACAAATTACGATTATAACATTCATAGTCGGTTGGTTATTTGAGTAGCCATGCCTACTTTAGGGTGATAAATTGCGAAGGTTGAACGTCATGGTATTACGCATGAGACGTTAGTATTTTAAATTTCGTCGTATTAACTTGAACGAGTAAAGACCAAGGACAATGTGCAAATAGTACGGGAGCCGAATAGGCCATCAGGCGACTGCCTACTGCCGCGCGTGTTTGTATGTTTTTTGTTATGATAATTTAGTGAGTTTCTTAACTGTGGGGTACACACACTAAAATGAAATTGATAGGCTTATGGTGATTTAACGAGGTAGGCACTGCTTATATGCAATGCACGCCACTGCGACTACCCGTAACGACTGTCAAAAATCCATGAATGCCTGGACCAACGGCATAGCATGCTTTCCAAGGCATGCTTTCCGGCCCTTCCGTGCCTCGGAAAGCATGTTAAGCCGTCTCGATATGTAAAGATGGTCACCCAAGCACAGACCAACCGTGGTAAGCATAGCTTAACCTGATCGATCGACCTGTGCGGCTGAGCCACGAGCCCCTCGGGCCGTATAACCTTGAGCGAAGTGTAGCGTATTTAGGACAGGGCACGCACGAACTGAGCATGTTGGAAGATAAAGTTAGGAATCTGTTTGAGATGGGTATAGCACTCCCAATATTGCGTTGTTTAATAATTGTTGTGACTTCAACCATTCAGTGAGTATTTATTGTGTATCGGGTCGTTGAGCTCCCCAAGATAAGGTTGAGCTCAGCTCACGATGGTTGATGCATGCGTACCGTGTGTTGGGACAGGTTTACTTAAACTGTTTCTTGTTCTTTCCTGGCCAGGCCAGTCCGGATGCTACCCTTCATTTTGTTACACGATATTTTGAGTTATTTCGGTCTGATCCCCTGAGCCCCCCTCCACCCCCCCCTCTTCGACCCCCTGCTAGTTCTTCTTCTGTTTTATTTAATGTCTGGACTATAAAGAGACTAACCCCTAAGTTTGCCAGTTCTTATCTTGGGAAATCAGTTTTTTTTATATGATGTGTAAACGTGATTTCGATGTCGTATTTACAGGAAAAATAATTTCATTTCATATTTCGCAAGAGTAAGCATTCTCAATGATTCAAACAATAAGGCACTTAGATAATATAGTGTCCAGTGTGTTCTGTTCTCTTCACACTACAGGAGCTGACGCTGATGCTACTAATTTCCTTCAAAACCTTTGGAATGTGATTGAAAGCCTGTTACGCAATTAGAGTAGCCGTTTCTGAAATGCATTAATACAAATATTAACAGTCAGATGGTCAAATTATGTCAGCTGCTGAATGATACAAATAAAAAGTTAGAAAATATGTTGGAAGTTGATGTGTAGTGGGTACAGACGCCAGTACATCAAGCTACTACAACCTGTCAAATTTTTTAATAGATTTTCAACTTTATCGCTAAAGCATAAGGTTCAAAATTGATTGGGAAAATTTGACAGTTTCGGGTAGCTTGATGTGCTGGCGTCTGTACAACGCATTTAGATTAGGACACGCACGAGATGAAGTTTAGGGTGTGACTGTTTGAGATGGGTATAGCACTTTCAGAATTGCGTAACATGATAATACAGGGTATAATAATTGAAGTGCCTCCATTGGATATTGGATTTCGCTGTGTCGTGTCGCACTAAGTAGGAATGATATTATTTGGATCCTAATACATATGTTCCGTTACCGTAACGTTTTTCTAATGCTAAGGATCAATTCGAAACGCGTCGATGATCCAATTTCTCGCAAGATGGCGGCACCGGAAACAGTTTTACCTAAAAACTTACAAAAATATATATATATATAATTGCACTAGTTTATTGTAACTTATTTTAAGGAACAGGGACTGTTATTCCTTAACACAGGTTATTCTATAACCTAGCTAGGAAAGCAAAACTTCACCCACCAGATTGTGTTTGACATGGTATAAACTTATATGTATAACTTTATGTATGCCTCATGTATTACAATCTCCCTTTTTTATGAAATATATTTATTATTATTTTCCTTTATTCAACTAAATACATATAAATTATATTTTTAAATATGAATATAAAAAGATATATAAAAACATTTAAAAATATAAAAAAATAGTTGCCTACCGGTATCGGGAACAGGGTCCAAGCTACCGGCGGTCAGGGTTCCAGAGAGAGGAACCTCCTAACAATGCGGGCCGTGTCCAGAAGTACCGCTCTCTGAATAAAGCGAGAGCAATATAAAGCAATCAATATAAATCCTCTGAACATAAAATAAAACCTTATTCGATCTTGAAAAGCATCAATAAAACAAATAGCACTACAATGCAACGGCACGATCGGTGATAAATATATTTCCCTGTAGATGTTTCCGTGGAATTAATGATTCGCGGCCAGGGAAATCAACGCGGATAATATTATAGTGACACCATCCGTACCTTCGAGGTTCGGCAGAATTGAAGCCAGAAACAATGTTATTTTTCGGTTTTCTGTTTCGTGTCGGGGTCAAGAGCGGGCTAATTTAGTAATAAAACAAAAACACAAAAAAAAGATGTGCAAATGTTGTGAAAATGGTTGAAAAGTTATAGGAAATCCATTCAGTCACTCATTGATCCAGAGATTCATAATTATTACGTAAAAAGAGTTTCCAAGGTCGTCTTCTTTCATGATGCTTCGAGTTAAAATCGAGAGAGACTTGAGAGAGATCGAGTTGTTGTGGAACTATCAAAAAGAAAGCCATTATTATTATTATCCCGCAGGACTACATAAACTACTAAGTATGACTAAAAAAGTTTATATTACAGTACCCGGCGATAAATATTGCACATCGACCTTTGGAAAGAGACAATCGGCTAATTTCGGCTTCGTAGAGCGTTATCTCTGTCGCACGAAATACAAACAATCCGGTATCTATTTGGAGCTGTTAAAACAATTATGATTTCCTTATTTTGATAATTATTTTTATTCTTTGTATAAAATCGATAGGATCGAATAGGTCGATGTGCAATATTTATCGCCGGGTACTGTAAAATATATATTCTCTGTTCTCTTAAAAATACTGGTCGGTATTAAACGAACATCGGTTATTTGTGTTCGGACAATGGTTTACTACAAAGGCTAAATTTGAACTAAACCGGTTTGATTTGCAGCGTACACTTTTTTGTTGAAATATATATTTGAATTCAAACACAACGCTTGTTTTTTTTTTTTGTTTTTGTTCCAGTATATTTTTTCTCCTTAACCCAGTTTTACTTTCCTTGATTTTTTTGCGTTGGTTTGGTAATAATCAAGAATTTTTTATCGATACTTTTAAAGTTGATTAGGTTTTATCACTATACAGTATGTTAACTAACAGAGGGCGTTCCCGTTAACCCGCAATAGTATAGCATCCATACATGCTAAAAAAAATATTACCATTCGAAAATAAAATGTTTTTATTTTTTTTTATATTAAAATATTCACTAAAAATCGTAAATTGATACGGTAAAGAAACACTCTGTACACGCGTACTTGAAGGACAGCAATGTCGGAATTTATTTATGAATGACGGGCCGCGTGTGCGGCGATCTAATTGATGCGCCTAGCGCCGCCCCCTGCCCCCGAATGTCCACCTAATTTTATTCGGAACCAATCTCACGCGCTGACCGGACGTGCATTATTTTCGCATTGCAACATCTTACGTCATTCTTGAGTGAGAAATGCTGCGTTATCAGTTCAGTGGTCAGGAGTATGTGAACATGGTGCTCATTTATGCTGAGTGTAACTATGATGGTGCATGTGCTCTGAGCAATGTACATAAACCGCGGAATTCTCGTGTTATGTATTATGAGTGCCCTAGTGCGTATTCGTAACAATGAACCGGTAGTGCCACGTCGTTCTGGTGGCCCCCGACCCGTGATCTCTGTGCGGTAGGAAGAGAACGTGCTAAGGCATTTTGAGGAGGAGCCCGGTTCAAGCACTAAAAGAGCCGGCCGCCTGTTTAATATGAGTCACGTCGCAGTGTTTAAAATTTTAAAGAAGAACAAGCAGCATCCGTACTCACTTCAAAAAGTGCAAGGTCTGCTTGGTCCAGCTGACTTCGAGCGCCGGTTAACGAGACCGACGACGAGCGACGAGCGACGTGTATTCTGTATTTTGATTTTAATGTTATTGAAACGCGGCTTAGATAGGCAGGTACATGAATTTATGTTTTTTTAATTTACTATGTTTGTGAATAGGTCCTTCCAAGCCCAAGGTGCCTTAGTGACGCGTTCCTTTGTCACCGGCTGACATTTGAGACGGGTTGTTAAATGTTATTGCTAAAACTAAACATACTTACATAATGTTTAATTTTACTGATAACAACGCGACGACGTCTTTGTAATTCAATAAGCCGCCTTTATGAGTCGCCGCTCGCCATTCAGCGCGGAGAGCGGCGCGGTCGCGGGGCGGGGCGGGGCGGCCGGCTGACTCGGCTTCGTGAACTCTCGGAGACGCTCGGCCGGCATCGTGCGCATTGCGTTTGGGCAATACTACTACGAATACTATTCCACGCTACTATTTTGATTTTAAACAGGAGGTTTCGAATTTTTTGACAATTAATTATTTTTTTGAATTCGGATTATTTTATGCTTATTTTTCTATGCTGATATTTTTACTTTAATCTATTAATGATATAGATTAACGAGTTTAAGGGAACGCCCTCTGTTATTTAACATACTGTATAAAAGGCTACAATTAATTTATAAATATCACTTTTAGATATACAAATAAATCAATTTAAATATTAGACTACATGCAACTTGGCTTCTTCAACGACGGCGATTGAGATTCTACGGCTTCGGGTGTTCTTATAGGGTATAAGGTTGGATACAGATATAGGTAATCTTGTATCCAACTTTTTAAAAGTTCACTTTTTAAGCAGTCGGGTTTTTGATTTTTCTAATTAGCTTTTTATTACCCATAAAGTTTCCTTTCTAACTTTTTACCAAGAATCTTTGCATAATTTCCATGCCTTCTGGTTAAATATGGCTGTTGCTAATTATATTTTAACCGACTCCTAAAAAGGAGGAGGTTCTCAATTCGGATGTTTCTATCTTTTTTATGTATTGTCGGGCATAACGTAACATTATGTATGTTCGGGCATAAAAAAAGAATTTTGCAAATCCGTCCGTCCGTCGATTTGCAAAATTCTTTTTTTATTCGAAAGAGCTTTATTTCGAAATGGTCCCATTTAAATTTCGTAAACATCTGATGATGAGTTTCAGAGACAGACAACGGAACTCTTCAATAAAATACAATGAAAATCAACAGCGATTGCTGCTATCGCATTATGAGTATGCATTGCTTAAACAATAACACAACATAACATCACGCCTGTACCCTTTAAAAGGGTAGACAGCTATGTGTTCAATAGCTTCCTGTCATTGATATTCATATAGCAAGTAGTGTTATATGAATTTGTGTGGGGTAGGTGCAACTTAAAATGAAAAATAAAAACTTTTTTACAAAACAAAAACAACCGACTTCCAAAAAAAAAAACACTACAAAATGAAAAATAACTTTAATTTCGAAAGTCGGTGTCAAACAACGAAAATGCAGAACCAAAGTGTTGGCAACACAACGACCGGTGGGAGCGAGACAGCACGCTCTACCGGACGACGGTGTCAACATTTTTAAAAGATCACGAGTAACTGCCGCGAACGACAGACTCGGACCACGGGCGGGATTTAACGGCTTGATATTGATTGTGATAGGTTATCCTGAGTTTAATTAAAGTATCGTTTAGAATCAGAAGTCTATATTTTATAATCACCCGCCTTCAGCCTAGTTAGATAACATCAGAAGTGGTATTAGTTTAAATTACACGCGATTTAGATCGTTCGCCATCTTTTTAACCGAAAATAGTGTTTTTGGGACTGTTTAAAATTGTTTCACCACGTGTTGTTGATTTTGTCCGTGATTAGTTTCTGTGCATTTTAATGTGATTCGCCACGTGTTTTTACTCGATTACATTATATTTCGTACGTGTTTTTTAAGTAAACAACCACGTGTTAATTCTTTTATTTCGCGTATTAGGGAATTAAGGTTGTATTAAAACACATTTTCACAAGAAGTACATTTAGTTTACTACATTTTTAATTTTTGTCTGTGAACTTGGCTGACTGAATACATTTCCTTTGCCTATCAATTGACAATGATCGTTTGTAATTCGTGTCTATGGATTCAACCATTAAAAAAAAAAAAGAGGTTGAGGACATTGGGGCTGGGGATCATTCGAGCCCGGACCACCAAGAGAACAAGTTGTAGAGTCAAGTGAAAGGAGCTACTGTAAGTCAGTCTGATTTAATAAGTACCTATTCTTTAAATATCATACTATGTTATAACTGTGACCGTTATTTTGTTCGAATGTGTTCCTTCGCGCGTCCAATTAGCAGACACAATAGAATTTTATTGTTATTATTATCCAATGGTGTAACGGCGACGTTTGAGAGGTTAAATCTATGGTTTTACTATTGCTAGTCTTGTAATTTATGTAGAAAGTATATGTACAATGCGTTATTTTCTAAAGTATATTGTGGTTTATATGAGATGGTTATGTGAAATCATGATAAACGGTAGTAAAATATGTGTGATTTGAATGTTACTTACACTAAAGGTTTTATTAACTCTGCTCCTTCTGACCCAGATAATTACAGTCAATATCTAATTGAAGCTTGAATGTCAATATTCTAATACGCGGTTAGTTTGTTGTTCACGTAGTGGTCATTTACGTTGCCTATAGTCATAACCATGTCGAGTCGTGGATGCACGCTGCGTGAGAATACACCTAGGCGTAATTCTCGGGTACTGAGTGCTTCCCTGGTAAACAACAGCAAAAAAACGATTACATTGTTAGGTATAGCCCAAAATAGTAAACAATGCAATTTTTAAATACGCTCACGATAGGTTACGAATGATCCAGTAGGTCATGTACCAGTCGAAGTAGATTGTGATCACAATGGTAATGAGCTATGAGCAAGTCTAAGTAGTGGGAACCACGCGAGTAGGGGTTCTCTATCGGCCGTATTAAAAAGTGTGTAGTCATAGCGTAATACACATGGATCCATGCGCTGGATGTGTGAGAGCAATGCGATTGCTGGTCGGCTAGAGAGCCGTGGCGTTAGAGTGGTTTACTCGTTTGTGGGTTTCCGGGTGTCTAAGGCTCTTAGTGGAAAAGATTATTGTTGTAATGTGGATAACGATGGTACATGGCTCTGGTTGAATCAAGTACGCTCATGAGGTTAAGGCTTATGCCATGGCACAGGCCAAGGGATCAGAGTATTACTGACGAATTTGAGGAAAGCCAAGTAAAAGAATTAAAAATGAAACCATGACATATAAATTAATTATCTGATAGATACATGGTGCTCACATATTTACAAACATAGTAAAAGTAAACGATTTTCATTTAAATAAAAAAAAATAAAAAAAAATTACATGTAATAAGTCAGGGTGTGAGTTAAATAGTTACAGAATGTAAGTCAATTTAAATAAAATAATAAAAAAAAGAATAAATTTGCAATTAGTTAGAATACCTAGGTAGGCTTATTGGTAACGGTCAGGTACGGCCTAGCCCTAGTAAAACTGAAACTATAGTGAAGTCTCCTAGACAACCCATAGAATCTTGGACGATGCCTGAGGTACCCTTTTAAAGTGGTTCACACTGACGTCCTTGGTCCCCTAACGGAGTATACTACGGACGTATCCTAAGCCTAAAGGAACGCCTAGAGAGAGAGACCGAGGATCATGTAGATAAAAGAGTTAACTAGTCCTTGATGTGTTGATCGACCTAAGTCTAAAGGGAGTTCTTCGCATTAAGGTTAAGTAAGGATTGGAAATCACTTGATTCTCGGATTAATTTAAACCTAACTAGGTGTATTCTAAGTCTAAAGGAGCACCTAGTAGAGGTAGACGGACGTATCCTAAGCCTAAAGGAACGCCTAGAGAGAGACCGAGGATCATGTAGATAAAAGAGTTAACTAGTCCTTGATGTGTTGATCGACCTAAGTCTAAAGGGAGTTCTTCGCATTAAGGTTAAGTAAGGATTAGAAATCACTTGATTCTCGGATCAATTTAAACCTAACTAGGTGTATTCTAAGTCTAAAGGAGCACCTAGTAGAGGTAGACGGACGTATCCTAAGCCTAAAGGAACGCCTAGAGAGAGACCGAGGATCATGTAGATAAAATAGTTAACTAGTCCTTCATGTGTTGATCGACCTAAGTCTAAAGGGAGTTCTTCGCATTAGGGTTAAGTTAAATAACTAAGTGTTCTGTACTGTTGGACGTCATGATGACCGAGTCTGTTTGGAGAGACAATGTAACAAAATACTAATCATATAAATTATTTATGTTTCCAGTACATTATCACAGGAGCGGTCACCTGCCTGTGTACCATAGAATTGGTTTACCAGGCGTGAGCTGGCGTGCCTGGGGCAGGCACGATGCAGCATGGCCGTGTTGGCAACACAACGACCGGTGGGAGCGAGACAGCACGCTCTACCGGACGACGGTGTCAACATTTTTAAAAGATCACGAGTAACTGCCGCGAACGACAGACTCGGACCACGGGCGGGATTTAACGGCTTGATATTGATTGTGATAGGTTATCCTGAGTTTAATTAAAGTATCGTTTAGAATCAGAAGTCTATATTTTATAATCACCCGCCTTCAGCCTAGTTAGATAACAAAAGACACCAACACACACAGAACACACAAATATGGCTGTTGCTAATTATATTTTTTTATAACATATTTGCTCGTAAAGGGTCTCTTATTTCACCAATTTAAGTATCGTAATGTATCTTATTACGCACTTGTGTGGTAATGTAAAGTAAATCGCACGGTTTATCAAGATGCTCCGTCAAAACGAACGGTACTTTTTTAAATCTTAGCAAAGAGTTTTTATATCAGAAAAGATGTCAACATTTTATGAATAAAATTAACTTTGGGAGATAAAATATAATAAATAAACATTTAATTCTTTAATTTAATTAATTTTGACAATAAATTACAACCATTCATATCTGTAACAAAAACAAAAATATTAATTTACTTTATTAATACTGGCTGTTTTGTGCCTATGTATGCCAAAAAAAAAAGCGCGATCGCGCGCGCATCGCTTATCTGTTAAGAAGTAAAAATTATTCCGCGCGCTTTTTCTTTTCGCTGTAAGTACTTTTTTTATTTGAAAATGTCGTCAAGTAATGATGAATTTATTAATTCCACACCGCCAGAAGTCTCAGAGGCAGCGAAAAAGCCTACTCTAAGCCTCTTGCCCGAAAAATCAACCGATAGATACTAACAAGCGTATCAAAATTCCATCATATGGAAAACAAGCAAATATGCAAATTCAGTCCGAGTTTTATTTATTTCCTCGCAAATATGTTATAAAACGTCGTATGACATACGTGCGGTTTGATAATTACAGCCTCTGCTTTCTTTTAGCCCGAGCCGTCTGATACAAATGTTTAATCTGTTAAAGATTATAATTTATCTATTCAAATCATGCTTGATGACGTCATCCGGGTGTTCTTACTCGCCCCTTCAGTGAGCTTCCGGATGAGTCTGACTGAGATGAATTTAAAATACCTACAAGTTGCATGAATAGAATTAATAATTTTGCTGATAATATTTTACGTGGAAGCAGCTTTAGAAAGATCTATACGAGTAGGTATCTGACTTCAACAAGAGTACATTTAATTGCCTACAATATTTGTTCCATAAAGGCTCGTTCACACAGGCGCGACGCGACACGCGACACAAAGGCACCGCAAGTCGCGCAACGAGCGGTGCCTTTGAGTCGCGCGCGATTCGCGTCGCGCGTCGCGCCTGTTTGCAGGAGCCTTAATTGATCGTATTAGGAGGGGGGGGCCTCGTGGCTAAGTTATAACAGCCGCATGGGTCGATCAATCAGGTTAAGCTACGCTTGCCGCGGTTGGTCCGTGGATGGGTGACCATCTTTACATACC
This sequence comes from Luperina nickerlii, assembly GCA_963855955.1. Taxonomy (NCBI): domain Eukaryota; kingdom Metazoa; phylum Arthropoda; class Insecta; order Lepidoptera; family Noctuidae; genus Luperina; species Luperina nickerlii. The sequence continues at coordinate 19,021,573 of OY979677.1, read as the reverse complement.
AAGAACCCTCCGTGCTTCAGAAAGCACGATAAGCCGTTGGTCCCGGCGGTCATTCGTGGATCTTTGACAGTCGTTACGGGTCGTCAGACGTCCGAAAGTCTGACAAGCAGCCTTACCAAGGGGTGTAGTATTACCTAGTAATTGGGTTGTGGATGTCAGATATGCAGTCGCTCCATGTAAAATACTGGTATTCAGCTGCATCCGGTTAGACTGGAAGCCGACCCCAACATGTTGGGAAAAGGCTAGGCAGGTGATGAATTTATTGTATCAATAATTATTGATAGCCACAAAACATATTACACATATTTAATTTTAGCTACAGTCCATTTAGTTATTTTACCTCTGATTTTGCATCACTCTCCAAATCACAATGATCTTTATTCTCGTCACAATAAGGTTGCGGTTGCTGCTACTGTATACATTGGTTATGACTGGGATACGTTATTTTTTAAGGAATACTTGCGATAAATGTAAAATTATTAAAAAAAAATTGTGGAATAAGGAGATCCGCAGTAGAACCAAGGTAACCGACATAGACCGAAGAATTGCCAAACTTAAGTGGCAGTGGGCAGGGCACATTGCTCGCAGAACAGATGGCCGATGGGGCCGAAAGGTTCTGGAATGGCGACCGCGTACCAGAAGACGTAGCGTTGGAAGGCCTCCCACAAGGTGGTCCGACGACCTTGTAAAGGCCGCAGGAACCCGTTAGACGCGAGAAGCACAGAGCCGGTCGAAGTGGAGGTGCTTGGGGGAGGCCTATGTCCAGCAGTGGACGTCTTTCGGCTGAAATGATGAATGTAAAATTTACTAATTAGTCCGAAATGTTGTGATTTCTGTTACTTTGCCACGAAATTTATAAGAAAAACATTTTTTATTCAATCCCGTGTAGTAGGTACTCGCAATTAAATAAGCGCGTCTCGCGCGTGTGCGTGAAGAATGGTATTTTGGAGAACTTCTTTATAATACCATTCTTCAATTAGATACTATAGAATGAACTCTTAGATGGATATGCTCATTTCCATAGGCAGCTGTTAAATGTAGTTTAGTAGCAACAATATGTCATAATTTATGACATATTGCATGTTATATTACAATAAAATTATGTAAATAAAATCAAATGAATTCATATCGATGAATACTTACACTTTTTTGAGGCTAACGTTTTTATTCTAAAAATAGTAGGTACGCAAAAAGGAGTAGACGATAAATATTTTCAGGAAAACATTCATCTTGAAAAACAGGAAAGGAGTAACTACTTTCAGACGAACCCACTGATTGATTATTTTCCACGCTCCCCAATGATCAATCAACCAGAAATCACCTTGATTTATTACCGAAAACATTTTCAATCTTAACTATTTCTGTGAAGTATCTCGGTAACTTAAAATTCTTAATGGATTGTAATTAGTGTGAGACGAAAAACAGCTGTGTACCGTTGTGTTTACAGTGTCTAGTAGCACCTGTGCCATCGCTGACGAAGCTACTGGATATCAACGTTTTCCTCGCTGAGGAAACGTACAAAACAATTCGTAGGTCTCGTGTAATGAAATGATTTTTTTTATTCTGTAAATAGGTTATGGAATCGGTTTTACACGTCATATATTAAAAAACTAGCAGCGCCCGGCTGTTTCTCCCGCGATTCGATTCCCGTTTCGATCGGGATAAAAAGTATCCTTTGTGTTAATCCAGGAAATGGTCTATCTATGTGCCAATTTTCATCGAAATCTGCTTAACGGTTTACGCGTGATTGAGTAACACACATCCAAACATCTTTACGAACTTTCACATTTATAATACTAGCTGCGCCTCGCGGTTTCGCCCGCATAACTGTCGATCCCGTGGGAATATCGGAATAAAAGTAACCTACGAGTATAAATATGTTAATCCAGAGTGTCAGCTACAAAATTTTATCAAAATTGGTTCAGCCATTTGAGCGTGAAGAAGTAACAAACATATAAACACACACACACACAAACATATACCCACATACACACACACATTTTCGCCTGTATAATATTAGTGTGATTAGTAGGATAAGCTAGATGTCGGCGTTTCCCATCTGACTACTCTGTGAAGAAAGGCTGAAACAAACTCAGAGGTCACAGTCTCTTTTAAAATCCAGACTTAATCTTGGTCGGATCATGTGACCAAGATGGTAACTAAATGAGATGTCTACATGACTGTAATATTCCATGTCAATGCGCGTATTTTGCGTACGGGTGAGAAATCGATTATTCGATCCACGCAAGCTCCTCAAGGAAAGCCAGCAACGACTTGACCTTACTGACAATCTCACGAAGGATATAATATGGCTTCATGTTCGGGGTTACCAGTATAGAGGTATGAGGATCAGGGTGTATAAAGTTCACTCATACTCTATAGAAAATGGACGATCCTCCGACCAAATGGGTGTTGAGTCTGGTGGACAACTGCCCGATGATTCATGTCGGGCCGTTGTATCTACGCTAGTTGCACGGTAAACTCTGTTTGCGAGATGCAGTATTTTGCGTGACGTCAGTATGACGCGTTTTTCGCATGTGGCGTTGTAGATACCGCTATAATGGTATACCGAAGTACTTTGCCCTGTACGTACGGTAGCGACCACTTGGCAGTTTAGAAGCACATGAGCTGCGGTCTCGTCGCCCTCCGTGCAGGCTCTGCTCAGCGGAATATCAGTGACTATCAAAGAGGTGTTTATTAAATGACCCGTAGCCAGTTACAGCTGCTGTAACCACGGATCAGATAATAAGGTATTATTATCTGTTCCGTGGCTGTAACTGTACGCTGTAGCTATTATTTAGTTAGAGAACCTGTTTAGTGAGGCTGCCGTCATTTGTAAGGAGTGAACACAAACTGCCCTGGTGCGTTTCCTTACCAGAGTGCGTAGTACAGATGCCAGCACATCAAGCTACTACAATCTGTCAAATTTCTTTGATAGATTTTCAACTTTACTGCTAAAGCATATGGTTCAAAGTTAATTGGGAAAATTTGACAGTTTCGGGTAGCTTGGTGTGCTGGCGTCTGTACGTGTATTAATAGTGTTCACGCCGCCTGGCGAGTGTTCGTTTGGCGCAGTGACGGGACCTATCAAAGAGAGTACTCGCCCAGCGACCCTGGCTTGGCGGGCAAAACACTAAACTTGCTGAGAGACTCGCGCTTGGTACAGACGCCAGCACATCAAGCTACTACAATCTGTCAAATTTCTACCTATAATAGATTTTCAACTTTATCGCTAAAGCATAAGGTTCAAAGTTGATGGGAAAAATTTGAGAGTTTCGGGTACCTTGATGTGCTGGCGTCTGTACATACGCAATACCAGCGAGTAATCGCTTCTCGCCGTAGCGCTGTCACTGCATTTTCCTCGCCAACTCGTTTTAATTAGTTGTTAACTCTACTCGCTTCTCATTAAGCGGCTTACAGGACCTACAAAAAACGCAAGATTTAGAAACAATAAAAGTTTATGATTGACTACAGTAAACAAAGCGAGAAAAATATATGATATTCTTCAGTATATATGCTAGGTAGACAGTGTGTTGAAAACATAATACAACTAATTTGATACGATACGATACGATAGAAAAAAAACATGAAGATACCTCTAAAAACTTTCTTTTTACAATAAAAACCATACATACAATCGTTCTGATTTTTTGTCAGATTATTCTACAAGCAACATACTGAAATACTAGTGTTTTAATTTTTTAGTCCAAACAATAGATTTTTTGTAATTAAATATTTGCTTAATTAATTACCAGCGTGTATCATCGCGCTTCTCTTTCTTTTCTATGCAGTCCGACAGTGACCGCACTTTAGGTCATGGAAGCCCCTTAATCGCTGGCGGTGGAAAAGGTGCCTAATAAATAAAAGTGGTGAACCTCGACTCCTCCACGTACAAAACATACACAACCCTTTCCTTTAAACACACAATCCTAACTTAATAATAATATTATAAATGCGAAAGTAAGTTTGTTTGTTTTATACCTTTTCACGCCTAAACCACTGAGCCAATCATCCTGAAATTTTGCATATACGTTGTCAGGTGTACAGAAACGGACATTGGGTCCGGGTCCGTACCTTTTAACCCAAAAAAAAACAACAATAACGTTATTATGATAATAGATGGCGCCACGTGTCTTTCGAATGGGATCGACACATAAGCGGGTAAAACCGCGGGACGCTGCTAGTGACACATAAAATTACACAGTGAAAATCAGTGTTAGTTTTAAGTTCAAATTTTTTTTGTCTTTTAGTTATGCTTTTGTCTCGACCTTTTGGAGGAGAGCGTTAATGACTGCGACTCAGTATTATACTAATGCAGTAATTGTTATCGAACACAAACTTTCTTTAAACTGAGTTTTTTCGTTTCAATAATTTCCATTTACCTACATTTCAATGTGCCACAATTTTGACAGTTTTCAATGCCATGATGTTTTCATAGTTATACATAAAGGCCGGTTGCGAGTACTACGCAGCTGACTTTTCTGAAGAACATCACCAACAAGGACACTGTGTCCTTCTAGAGTGTGTCCCCCCCTCCACCCCCGGCTCCCGATTCCTACTTATATCTGCCTTGTTAACACCTTTTCTTAGTCGCCTTTCACTGATCTTCTCAACATGACCAAACCATCTATGATACATTTTTTCAATTTTTGTCACTACATTGTGTTCTTTGAAACTGCATCGATGCCTTGCGTTGTGTTCTTCGGTACAGTCAGCAACAAAAGTCGATTAGCACTTCAGTTTTTTTAATCTCAGTTATTGAGCAAAATATAAACACTTCAGTTTTTTTTTAATCTCAGTCATTGAGCAAAATGTTTGTTCAAAATTGCATTGTACTTCTATTGCAATTTTGAACAAACATTTTGCTCAATAACCGAGATTAAGAAAAGTGAAGTGTTAATCGACTTTTGTTGCTGACCGTACGTCCACTTGAAACTAACCCAACGTGTAACTCCAATTATTCGCCGTACACAAACTAAACCGTTTTCACTTTCCAATCAATTCTCAATTCGGCACATTTTGACCGTCCGTTACACCCAGCTTCTTGTGGCTCGTACAGTCAGCCTCAAAAATATGTGCCTACACATCGACGACAATTCAAAAGAATTGTGTACAAACTTTGTTCCATAATAATATCAATCTGTAGCCACTAAACAAATTACACATTGTGCGCTTTTATAATTTCTAACTTGACGATTAATTATCGTCAAGTTAGAAATTATAAAAGCACGATAGTACACGATAGTAATTCTATCGTGGACGTCAACGTCAATAACATTTACGGAAATACGAGCAAGTTATAGATTTATCGTCGACGGAAATTTTAAAATCTTCAATCAGGAATATATGAATTCCTGATTGAAGATTTTACTTCCCTGGGTGTGAGCCACTACAAAAAGATCGTCACATTAGAAATTATAAAAGGGTACATTTGGTACTTAGTTAATTGTAGCTACACATGACTTTTTTGCATAATCGGATCCCCATTAGGGCGCTTTTCATATGCACGGGCCAGTGGCTACCCCCGCCTGCCCCATGCCAAATTACATCAAAATCGGTCCTGCCGTTTCGGTAATTAGCCGGAACAAACAGTATTTATTATGAAACACAAATTTATAGACAATCAAATTAATTCTTTTCAATGTCTTCTTTTGGAGGCTGACTGTACCCAAATGAATACAAAACACTGTGCCGTGTGTGATGACGTCAGTGATTGATGACGTCACGATTGAAATCTTGAACGTTGAAATTGTAATGGAGAGAGATTTGGGAGGGATGGGGTAAGACTGTGGGGACGAATGCTATGTAACTATGATTTCTGGAGATTGTTTTACAAATGTTGAGCTTGTTCTGAACTATTCAATTTAATATTCATTTCGTTTAAAATTCATATTGAGTGGATAGAATCTCAAGGCCATTTCCCGTAATTAAAAAAGTTCAAAATCTAGTTCCAATCTCATCATTGTCAAAAGCTTGTCAAAAATTTTGGGACATTAGACATATTTTTTACAGATTGAGACAGATCACTTTGGCAGAATCATAAAAGGATAACATTATGAATCATAATGTGGCGAAGACAGTCCGTGTTTTTCTTTTTTTCGCCTGACCTACGTAGGTATCATCAAATAGATTGGGATTGAATTTGGATTAGATTGATTGGGATTGTAGCACAGACAAAAAAATAAAATTACTGAAAATCTTTCAACAATGGGATTTGATACGATTAACTTAACAGTTAACTTTCCATTATGATTCGTAATGTTATCCTTTTATGATTTTTCCAAAGTGGCCTTTTTAGGCCCCCAGACTGCGAACGTTCGAGAATTGCAGTCTGGATTCTGGAATGATAAATGTTAATGCAATAATGCCTAAAGGCTAGACAAGCTTACACTGCCCTCCCATACTATTAACACTACTATTAAAACATTGTCTAAGCAAATTATTTTTGAAAGAGTAATCGTGGAGTTTCTTGCCGGCTCTTCTCCATAGGAAACGACCAATTGGAACCGTGCACCTAGCTTCTGATGCTTCATAAGTGCCCATATAGGTTTATGGCAAATAAAATATTTTTATTTAAAAAGGCTATGAAGGTCGTATGCTGTTTTTTATGGATAATTCGTTAGTCAAACCACGGTTCTTAAAAAGTTAGCGTGCAAAGTCAAATGACCCATGATGGTGACCCATATGGTCAGCATCTGCCTAGCCTTATTTTTTTTTTCAGGATGGGAAATCATCAAATGACCCCTCCCGCTCTGGGTGGAGCGGAAGGGAGTGTCAGACTCTTACTGACTAAAACCCACCCGTGTTCCTTCCTTAGCCCTTTATGTTCCGGGCCAGCGGTAACCCTTTCGGACAATCACGCTGAATCTGCCTAGCCTTTTCCCAACTATGTTGGGGGCGGCTTCCAGTCTAACCGGATACAGCTGAATACCAGTATTTTACATGGAGCAACTGCATATCTGACCTCCACAAATTAGCTACTGGGTACCCCTTGGTAAGAGTGGTTGTCAGACTTTCGGGGCTTCTGACGACCCGTATAGCCAAAAAATCCAGGAATGACAGCCGGGACCAACGGCTTAACGTGCTTTCCGAGGCACGGGTCTCGGTATGTAAAGATGGTCACCCATCCACGGACCAACCGCGGCAAGCGTAGCTTAACCTGATCCATCGAACCGTGCGGCTGTTATGACTTAGCCCACAAGCCCCTCCATATATCCATGATTAATATGGCGTATCTACATAATAATGAGTAAGAACACCATTTATGCCTATCAAATATTCACTGCGAACAGTCTATGATAAAGGTCAAGTATAATTAAAAGAAGATTGACTGACACACGCAAAGGGAATATAATATTAAACAGGATACACACACTCACTCATTTCACTTCAATCACGATACGTTCTCCTTAATCACATCTATGATCTAGTGGAGGTGCTTGAGGGAGGCTTATGTCCAGCAGTGGACATCTTTCGGCTAAAATGATGATGATGATGATGACACATCTATTCGAAATGTCAAGAAATTCAGTTATGAGATCTTATCACCAAAATATTATTCAAAAGAATTTTCTCCTCCATCAAAAACATTAGATACCTTTATGAGGAAAAACCATTTCTAAATCTTTAGCCTCGTATTTAAAGGAAAAACCCCTTACTTTGGGTTCCACTAGGTAAAAACTGACAAGGCCAGACATACAGACTTCTGTAGCTTTTGCGTCAAGCCTAAGCGATTTTGGCGGAGAAATCCGAGAAAATAAATATTACGGAATTGCTAGGTCGTTAAAAAGTACTTGGGTTTGCTGTATTTTTTTTCTTTTTTTTTTAGTTACGGACTGGGCAGGTCTCAAAGGGACGTCAGAAACACGTATGAATGTTTTCTGGGTTAAGTGAGACATGAGTGCTGATTTCCTATTTTTTATTTAGGTCACATTTAATGTAACCGACATTATTTAATTCTGCTATCGCAAAAAAAAACAGTTTTAATTACTCTGCGATACTGTAACATAATAGTTATGCAAAAATAAAACTAAAATATAATATACTAACTTTTTTTCACGTCAACGCCAGCGTCAAATAGTGTTGCAGTTAATCCATCTAATATTTATATCAAAATCCATTTTGTATTTTCATCCCTAGACATTACGATGTAAAATATTCCTGGCCAAATTGTTGACACTCGCGTGCCAAAAATCGCACCAGCTTACGTACAAAAATCGTAAGCCGCCACTTTCGCGCTCAGTCCTGTGTACTGCTAGCTGGGTGAGCGTGAGCGCTGGCGCTAGGCCCCGGGTTGTGGCAAGACACGTGCCGTACGCGGCTGCGTCTTTGAATCGATTTGATTTTCCCATCACTAAATAATGCTTGTGACGTCATAGTAAGTAGTCAAAAAATGGCACGCTTAGTTTTCATACAGATCTAGGTCTATCTATATCTGTGGGCTAAGTAGAACAAAAACTTCATATTCATAAGAAAGGGGCTTTACATTAATCATATTGAGAAATTCCAGCCTCCTTTTGGACCCTTAATCCGTCAATTTCCTAATATCGAAAAGTTAGTATGCCTGGGACTTCATACGGGATCGGGGCTCAAGGAACCCCACACTAATACCATCATACTAATATTATAAATGTGAAAGTTTGTGAAGAGGTTGTTACGCAATCACGCGTAAACCGTTGAACAGATTTGGATGAAAATTTGCAAATAGATAGACCATTTCCTGGATTAACACATGGAATACTTTTTATCCCGATATTCTCAGGGGATCGAAAGTTACGTGGGTGAAACCGCGGGGCGCTGCTAGCATATGCATACGAGTATATACTACATGTAATATAATTATACTAATAGATTTGCCCCGCGTCTTCCCTCGCATAAGTCTGGATCCCGTGAAAATATCGGTATAAAAAGTATTCTATGTAGTAGCGTTCTTGGGTGTATGTGTGTTGTGTTGTGTGTGTATACTGTGTGTGTTGTATGTGTGTGTGTTCTGTGTGTGTGTTATGTGTGTCTTCTGTGTTCTATGTTCTGTGTGTATGTGTTCAGTGTTCTGTGTGTGTTGTGTGTGTGTTCTGTGTAGTATTCTTCTGTGTGTGTGTTTCTGTGTTGTTTTGGGTGTGTGTGTGTGTGTATGTTTCTATCCAGGATATGGTCTACCCTTCTACCATCCGTTTCGCCGTTTCAGCGTGAAAGCGTAACAAACATACCAAAAATATATATTTATCTCTTCATAATATTCTATAGTTTAGATATATCTACATAATATTATAAATGCAAGAGTAACTCTCTGTCTGATACATTTTTACGCCTTTAACGACTTGGATGAAATATAGCACACGCATAGACCATGAGCTGGGATAGGATATTTTTTTCCCGGTACGTTCCGCGGGATAATTTCCGAACTCCACGTGGGCGAAACCACAGAAAAAAGCTATATTTCAGTGAAAATCTTGACATATTCTGACAACATAGCAATCACCATGAATATAAACTTAGATACTAAAGCCCCTACCACTTGAATCACTATTGGAATTTAGTTTTTTTTAGACACATTGCGACTAATAATTTTTTTTATATATGTATACAATGACATTTGCTTACTCTGTAAAGTATTTTAGTATTTTAATTATTGTGAATGTGTAGACTATGTGGGTAATTTTTTTACTCTGTTAGTTTTTGTCATGGTCTGGCAGTTTGATTAATAATTATATTGCCTACTCAAACGTACTTTCAATAATATTGTTCGTCGAAATGTTGAGCTCCTTCAGTTTTGAGTTGAGCTGCACGATTTCTGACAAATGCGTCCACTGATTGGACAGGTCCTCTCAATCTGTGTGGTTCTTTCCTCAAAAGACCATCTCAGACATCGATGTACATGGTCTTCATATGATCTGACCAAGATTATGTTTGGACTTTAAAAGAGACTATGACCTCTGAGTTTATTTCGGCCTTTCTTCTCAGACTAGTCAGATAGGAAACGCCGACCTCATCTAGTTTTTAAAATATGATAGACTTCTAAAAGTGTTTGTGCAAATTTACTTACTGAAATAAAATCATTTATCATTTAGTAACTTAAATGCTTTTAACCCTAACATAGCTACGCTTTAGAGCCACCAACCAGTTACTTAAAGGCTTTTAACCCTAAGATAGCCACGATTTAGAGCCACCAACCCGCGGCTAACGCAACCCTATACCCTACCCACAGACCTATAAAATTCGTGTCGTATCTGCCATCGCGACAGCTTTGTTCCTACCCGTCAAATTTTTTGGGTTCCGCGAGTCGGATAAAAGGAATGTCGCATGTCAGTTGGTGTTCTACAGGGTGGAATGATATCAATACTTTGAAACAATTGTACTGTCACTTCGGATGAAGGCTATAATATAACTATTCGAATTATTTCGCTGGCACTTAAAATTTCGAAAACAAAACTCAAAGAGTTTGTTTCAAATAAACCAATTAGAGGCACTTTTAAATTGTCAAGAGGTTGGTCAGTCAGATAAATGAAGCTAGTTGCCCATTCCAAAGTGTATATATATACCTATGGAGAAGAACGGGCAAGAAATTCCATGGACACTCTTTTATTTTTCATTCTTTCTTTTAAGCTATATTTCTTTTAAGGTATGTATATCTTTGTTTATGCTATGTTAACTTTGCCTCAATAATTTTTTATAATAATGTTCACATATTCAGAGTCGATAAATGCAAGTGCTCATTCTTAAAAATCCAGCCATAGCAAACAGTACAATAGGTATTGTATTTATATACCTACTTATTATTTTGCACCAATGATGAAAACCCCATTAGACACGCAACCTCGAATTCAATCTATGATTCTAGACCCCAAAGAGTAGAAGTTTTGCATCATCAAAAAATCTAGTGTTTCGAAGAAATACCTGCGCGGTCAAAATTTATGGAACAGCATTTTTTTTTTAAACCGACCGAATACCGATTTTTTTTTAACGCCCCTTGGGTTGAAATATTACATCAGAGGTTCAGAATCATGTACTCAATCAAGTAATAATATAATAATAATAATCAATAACTTGGTTACAGGTTGCGCGTCGGTGTCCTTGTCACCATGTATAAACAAATTTTATTATTATATGTACTTATAAAAATCTCTTGTCACAGTGTTTGTTATCGAACTCGTTCGAAAAGGCTTGCCCGATTTTTTTGAAATTTTTTTCATACTTTTAGTAGGTCTGAGAATAGGTCGTAAGCTATTTTTTATACCGGTGATAAGGGTAGCCCTATCCAGAATTTTCTTGAAATCGAAATTTACGCAGGTGAAACCGCGGAGTGCAACTAGTAAAGAAATAATACTTTGTAGATTCTCTTAGTAAGTCAAGATGTGAACGTACCCGTCCCTTCTCACTAAACAGACGCCACCAAAAGCCGCAAGGGAGAAATATTACAACAAAAAAATCATACACCCACTAAACTTTTACTCACCAATTGTGCGAAGTCATCTCAAAGAGGCGTGAAAATAAGTAACTCAATCCATATCAACGTCAGAAAAATTAGGCACGGAACCCATTTTACGAAAGTTTGAGTTGGACGTCGACCTTTTTAAGGTCATTTCAGACGTAGCAGCGCGTGAACGTGTCTGTTATACTAGATACGGGTGCGTTATAAGTATGGTGTTGTAATTTTGTTTTTTCATGTCTGTTAAACCGCGGAATATTTTGCTTGTAATCGAGGAGGTAAGCGTTATGTAATGTGTAAATACATTTTTTGTGTGTTTATATTTTGGCTTATACGCGCCAAATGTTTTACTTATTGATACTGTCGTGTGGCATCTACATCGCCCATCGCCACAGATCGTTTATAGAGGATGATATTCTCTTAGGATGTATATTTCCTTTTTTTTTTTGTTTGTTTTTTTCTTTTTTATATTCCTGTTTGTATCAGTCACGTTTTAAATTAAATTGTATTATTTTGCTTTTTGTACGCTATACCAGTAAAGCGTTTTAATAACTGGATGCTTAAAATTATAAATAATTTGTCATAATACTTTTTGATAAATAATAATTGTTTGCTGAACCGTGCGACGTCATCACGTCGGCGCCGGCTGTCGCTGAAAACCAGCGCTGGGGCTCTGTCTTGCATAGGGTCACAGCATAATGCTGAGCGATAGCCGTTTTGCGTGGATGTGACGCATGTCAACCTTTTCTTATTGTTTTTTTTTTTGTTCTTTTTTGCGTCATGTTTACCGCAAATAAACGTATTTTCTTTCTTTTCTTTCTTTTTTCTCAATATCCCGACGTTGACTGTCAGGAAGTAGCCTACCAGACTCAACTCTCGTCTGGTTGGAGGATCCTCCCTCATCTATGGTGGATAAGTGAACTTTACACCCTGTTCCTTATACCTCTATAGTACAGATGCCAGCACATCAACCTACCACAATCTGTCAGATTTTCCCAATCAACTTCGAACCTTATGCTTTAGCGATAAAGTTTAAAATCTATTAAAGAAATCTGACAGATTGTGGTAGGTTGATGTGCTGGCGTCCGTACTTCAAAAGCGAGCGTAACAGTAATACGGTGCACAGGATTGTTACGTACCGCCAAATATCTCCGACATCCTTTTGGCGTATGATATGCGGTCGGGTTTTGAGATTGTAGCCGAAAACAGAATTTGAAAAGAAAAATTTAAATAAGATCCCCCTGGCGATCGCCGTGTTTGAACAAGAACGGTAGCGAGCACCTGAATTACGTAACACGGTAACACACTTTCTTTCACAATTATTCGAAGGATTTTGAAAGAAATTCATAAACCATTGCTTCTTAAGATTGAATTTTTTTTTGTTCAATAACGTAAATAACGCAATGAATGTTGTCGAACTGTTATAATGAAAGGCATTACAATAGTGTAGCGTGTTACGCAATTACTCCGCAGTACAGTAATCCACACAGAAAAAAACAAATGTCGCAATACCCAAAAACAACCACCTTTTCCCAGTGTTGCCATTAGGTATAGTTATAATTTTATTTTCCCTCCAGTTTCCATTGTGTCGCCATCCACTTAGCTAGATTATTTGTCTGTAGCTCACAAAGCGAGGCGAGCGTGGACAAAAAGTTATTTTGCACTGCTTCTGCACCTCCTATAATTTGTGTTGCAATTACAGACCCGCGTTATGAATGCAATTTGTTGTTGCAACAAGGATATTGCCAGCTTTGTGTTTCGATGTCAGCGTTGATGAGAAAATGAGTAACTGTTTTTTTTCTGTGATTATAAGAGCAGAGTGTGAAATTAAGAGAGAAAAAGGCTTTGAGCTGTTGACTGCATTTTTTCTGTTAAAAAATGGTGAAAGGCAGGATTATTTGGGAGCTATCCTAGTATAGTTCGACGTTTTAGAAATTAGATTGTTTTAAGGGGGATGCGCTAATGAAGCCCGCAAATTAAAAAAAAAATGTTTTTTTTCCAATTTGCAGGACAGTGGTGCCGATTCCCTTGTACACAAACTAAACTAAATTTATGTTGAGTGCGTCTTTTTTTTTCTATTTCATTAAGAAAAGGACAGAAAATAAATTGTAGTTTAGTCCTGTCAAATTAACCAGCGCCTGACACTACCCATACAAGTTTTGACATGATTAAAAACTTGCCTATTAAAATTACGTTAATTTACGTCAGGCGCTGATTAATATAAAAAGGAGGGGTCATAATCAAAGGGCATCAAAAAATTCGTCCGCATCGCTGTCAATAGGAAACGTGACCAAAAGGCTGGCAGCATTGCCACGTTGTATGGCAATGCTGATTCTTTGGCCAAAAAATAGCCCAGCCCTCTGGTCACGTTAAGAGTCGACCAACCGCTTGGCGATCTCTCGAATTACTAAGTGGGTACTTGGACTCCATGGCCCTAGTGTTTCAACCCCAAAGAGCTCGAACATATAGTTTCCAAAGAGATTGCGCCGTTTGAGGTCTTTCACACCTACAGCAGCTGCCCCAGCATAGCCCATCGTGCTTGGAAGATGGGATTGCGCAAGGATGTCGACACACGTTGCATCCTACACTAAAGGTCTACCTACCTTCCAACGCATTACGGTCATTCCGTCAGAATATTTATGAATTTCGCGGGGCTTTCTCCTTAACTTCATTTGTATAATCAATATGTATCTAGTATGATGCAATCACATTTTTTCATATCCATACAATCACCTTTATCACAGCATATGAAACGCTCACACAACACCGCAGTCCCAAATCCCGATACAAATATCATAGTTCGTAATAAACCGTGCTATTCCTGTGTCAAATACGGCCGCTTGGTTCGGCCGCAATCCAGTAACGATAAGGGGATGGCGATTCCGGGATTTTTATCGGAGCGGCACCCCTCTGGCACCCCTCCGGCACCCCTCCGGCGCCCCTCCGGCGACGAGGGACGTTTCTGTCTGACTTGTTTTACCGAATGTCGATAAATTCGAAAAAAGAACAATGCCTCCGGTTTGCCAGTCCAAGTTGTATCCTTACGGGAAATGTAAGGTATAGAGGAATTGTATTAATATCATTTTGTAAATAACACTTACCTATTTTATTATAATATTCCTATTATTAAATGTGTTTTTTTATGTTTGTTTCAGGTAAACTGATCTTTTGAGTTTCAAGAATATTGGCTACATTTTGAAGTCGTTATTAGGTATGCTTTATTAATTTAAATATTATGCTGTTCAAGTTTTTCCTTGAGTTAGATTAATTTAATTATGTTCTACATAAATACAGATGTGCCAAGGAAAAAAAGCAGTACATAGTAAAAGTGGTTCCTGTGAATTGTTCTTGGAAAGTAGTATCCCTAAACCCGTTTGCCACTTTGGGTGACGCCTTGGGGTCGTATCGGTTTAAAGTGCCGATGCAAATAGATTACAGAAATATGCAAAATCTCTCGATTCTGAGATAAAAACTGCATCAGACAACCCTCTACTTATTTTAGGAGAACTATCGGGTCATAATTTTATTATTCACTAGAAGCGCCCTGCGGTTTCGGGATTAAAAGTAGTCAGCTACCTCCATACCAATTTTATCAAAATCGTTTTTCAAAACCGTTTGAGCATGAAGAAGTAACAAAACATATAAACACACACACTCACAAACTTTCGCCTTTATAATATTAGTGTGATATTTAGGATTATTATAAGCCTGTGTTGTTCCACTGCAGGGCGACAGCCTCCCTTCCCCTTTTCCTTATTTCCCGGTTTACTGCGATTGTGGACCAATCCTTTAAGAATAAGTCCAGCTCATTGAACCATTTCTTTCTGGGCCTGCCACGAAGTAGCCTACCTGCTATTTGGGATTCACTGCTATCGAGCTAAAGGCAAAAAAAAAAACAGTGGCACTCCGGGAGTGCCGACAGAAGTGAAAACAAAACACAAACAGAATACTTTGTCATCACTCACTGACATATCGGATATACATTAAAACCGAGTATATCCCGAAGACAGCCGAACACATCCGAAGCAGGTATTTTTTGAATCGTCTTTAAAACAAAACACGCGCGGTGTCGCTTACGGTAACAGTGGCGCGAGTTCAATGGTTTTTTCCCATTTAAAAAAAAAACGCCCAACGCTCCTAAAGAAGTTTTCACTTCAAAAAAAACGGATACCTCTTTCCAAAAACAAAAGAACACTTCATTTCTCCGAGAATCCGCCATAAATTCATTAATGAATTCATTACAACATCGCTCAATGTCACCAAAGGAGAGTAGGTCGGCGGAATTTTTAAAATGCCATACATTTATAAGATTTGTTAAAAGAACCAGTGTATAATAGACTCGGTTGGCACGCCACATTGGCTGGCGTGCCAACCGAGCTGCCTTTAAAACGTCTACGTGTGAATTTGCAATTTTTAAAATTCCGAGCCACTTGAGTTGGCATATCTATGAGCTATTTAAAATGGTACTTTCGGTGAATAATTTGTTAGGTTGTAATGTGGAATGTGTTTTTTTTATATTGGCACGGGGTATTTGTTAATAGAGGTATTGTTGTGAAGAGATTAATATGCTAGTGATCAAGATGAAAAGTCTGTTTGAAACTTAAGGGGGAAGCGCTAAGGTAGCCCGCGAAATTCAAATTTTCTTACGTATTTTGCAATTTGTTGGTCAGTATTAAGTTGTACGTTGATTTATATATGAATCGCGGCCGTAAGAAATATGTGTTTACAGAATTATAATCATTATAGTCATCAACACAACTCTCTAAGACCACGTAAGTCCAAAGAATGATGATTTCATGAAACAGTTATTCTTTGGACTTACGTGGTCTTAGAGAGTTGTTTTGATGACTTTAATGATTATAATTCTGTAAACACATATTTCTTACGGCCGCGATTCATATATTAATCAACGTATAACTTAATACTGACCAGCAAATTCCAAAAAACCTAAAAAAAATTGAATTTCGCGGGCTACCCTGGCGCTTTCGCCTTAAGTCCTAGATGGCTATTAGGTTTCGTCATTTATATAAACTAATATTAAAAAGAGGAAATATTTTCTTTTTCGGTGTTTGTTTGCTTCATGCTGAAATAGCTGAACGAATTTGAATGAAATTGGGCACATGGGTAGATCATGCCCTGCTTAAAGACATAGCTATTTTTCATCCTGGATCGTCGACGAAGTCACGGGCAACAACGGCTAGTAATATTATAAATCCAAAAGTATCTCTGTCTGTATGTTGCCTTGTCACGCCTAAACCACTGAACGGATTTTGATTAAAATTTTTGCAAGGAAATAGGTGGCATCCCGGGGAAGGAAAAGTATAGGCTATAATTATGTAATTTTGTCCCGGAAACCGTTCCCGTGGTATAATTTCTGACAACCATGCGGATGAAGTCATGGTTAGAAAAAAATTAACTAGGTAGGAGCATCTATACTCAAACAGTGTTGAGTATAGTAAAACAATACCTATCCATTACCAAAAATATCTGGCAACAAAACCTTTGAAACAGTCTTCCGTTTGACAAATAAGTATACAGTCTGAATTTGAACCTCCTTTGAAACAAAATATACAAAGGAATACGACTCTTCTTGATAAAAAATACCCTTTACTTTCAAACGTGAAAGGTTAATTTGAAAACAATACCAATTTATTTGGAACATTTAACGCAAACATAGTATCGTTTCTTTAAAAAAATATAAACATAGTTAAGAAATTGTGTAGGTATTATAATCGTTATCCGATGTAATTTTGACGCTTCTCCACAAGCCAAAGTGTGGAACTCTCTGCCAGCGTCAAACCCGGCTGCCTTCAAAGGAAGAGTGAACAGGCATCTTCTGGGCACACTCTTTCCATTAATTTACATTATGCAGACATTGCGTGCACTTGACACACCTCGATTGTAATTAATGTAAATCCTATTTTTACTTTACTTTATACTTGATTTTTTTTTTATTATTTATCATTCATCGCTTTCCATCAGGCGTGATCGAGCTCAATAGCAGGCCCATTCAGCATTTTTTTCTCAGTTTTAAAGGGTTCCGTACCCAAGGGTAAAAATGGGACCCTATTACTAAGACTCCACGTGCTGTCCGTCTGTCTGTCTGTCTGTCACCAGGCTATATCTCATGAGCCGTGATAGCTAGACAGTTGAAATTTTTACAGATGATGTATTTCTGTTGTCGCTATAACAAATACTTAAAACAGAATAAAATAAAATATTTAAGGGGGCTCCAATACAACAAACGTGTTTTTTCGGCGTTTTTGCCTTATGGTACGGAACCCTTCGTTTGTGATTCCGACTCGCACTTTTCCAGTTTGTTAACAGGCTTAAACACAATATTTTAATGTCACAGTTTCGTAATGAAAATAGCATCTAAAACCTGTCAGTGTAATCTATAATCCAACGCAAAAGATATTCGGTACAAACATTTTCGGCGAAAAGTTAGGATATGTTTCTTACAAAAAAAAAGCGAATTCCCTCCGTCGTCAGAACTGAGGTGTCTTCCGCACGATCAGTCCATTTATATCCCGTTCTTGGATAACGACAGTGCGGCCGCACGTACCGGGGACTAAGTTCGACGTCTTATACCCATTAATACGTTTCCTATCTAATCTGTTTGAACATTTGTTGGTGGAATAAAAATTTGCGTATTCTCCTTGAGATTTTTTTGTGTGAAAATGGAAGTGTTTAGGTAGTTCATTATTCAAGTGTATGTACAGCAAAAGATGTACTTTTTTTAAAGGTCCTAGCACGAAGGTGCATCGTTGATGTACCTAACGTACATTCGAACGATTTTTTTAATCGAAAATACAACTGTCCTATAAATGGTAGTATGGGAGCCCATAGTGTTTTTGAGCAAGTATATGAGGCATATTGAAAGAACGCCGAAAATATAATTATTTGAAAAGTTTCAATAACCACCATCGTGTTATCGAGTAACTGGGTTGTGGAGGTCAGATAGGCAGTCGCTTCATATAAAATACTGGTATTCAGTGGAAAATAGACTGGAAGCTGATCCCAACATAGTTGGGAAAAGCTGGGCAAATGTGATGACGATGAAAAGTTTGAGATACGAGCCCCGTGGTCAGGGATCCACTTTCAGATCTCCAAATTGGCAAAAAATAACTTGACCTTCACAGCCTTTGATTTTCGTATGGTCGGATGCGGTCTGATGACGCATAATGACTTCAATACTCAAATCTTATAAAGAATTTGTGGGCTTGCGTTTTGTTTACTCCGCGTGTTCATAGATTTAGGCGTTCGCACGGGCGGCGGCGGCATATCAGGCTATACCTACCAGGCTATACATTACCAGTTTTAGCTTACTATACTTCTCATTGTACGAAAAGCCACAAGCAATTGTAACGTCGTACGTTACATTTTGCATAATTAAACACATAATAACTAATTAAACAACAAAATCACAGCAACATTCCAATGTTTACATACATTCAACTGTCAAAGAGCCGCAGACGTCAAAATATATTACCATAGAAAATAACAAGTAGTGCGGTAGTGAATAGTAATGACTAAAAACACAAAATGTTCAGCTATCGGCGCGCGAGTGAGAATTTATCTATGGCTCGCGCATGTCCCATCTCTATCCAACGCGTCTTTCGTTTGGCATTAGGAATTTTGGTTTTTCCCGAAGCGGTCACACGTCTCACCAGATTAATTTTTATCAGTGATTTCACACGTGTCTTAACTCGCCATTATCCGGGCCTAAAAACAACTACCTAATCTACATAATTCTCCGCCATCGAGCATTTAAATTCGGTGTCTTTGAAACCCCCATACTGGGTAAGTGTTGGATAGCATTTTCATGCGTGTATTTTGAGTTCTTTTTCTTACAGATTAACTTGGCATGTATGCTTAATTTTATCTGATTTTAATATACGCTAAATCATGTAATTTATTCAATCTAATGCCTTCAGCTTAATGCATTTTGACTTTTCGTGCTTCACACACAAAATGTATTGCATCATGCCTTTTTTCACTCTTCCCATTTTGTAAACTCCGTCTGATTGTGACAATCCACCATCACCTTCATTAGCGCACCGTATTGCTACTCGCTCTGCTTAGCTTGGTGTCGCAATCAGCGGAGTTGACCAATGGTCATCTCGTGACACGCTGGACGTCATGTTCCAGGGTCCAAAGTTCCGGTTAGGGAACATCAACAAGCTTAACGGCAGCACATCTGGAGCCACGCGGCTGATTCCGTCGTGACTCGTGCGTGCCTGCAACTACCGGCATCGGACGTCCCATTTGTTGGCCATCTTGCCACGTGGGCCGAGCTGTTTAACGGCGGTCGTCGCGAACACCTGACGACCGGCACCCCTACGCATCCAGCGTGGCACCCCGCTGCGGTCATCGCCACGCCGGCTAACAGGGCAGTACAGCGCTACCCACAGGGTGGACTCTGGGAATTGTGAACCGTAGACCTACCCACACCTTTTTCTAAATATATATTTTTTATGTTGACTTGGATGCGTGGTCTTATTTCTATATAACCTGCGCCACGCATACCCCTTTCGTCACGAGCCAGCGAGGTCAGCTAAAACTGGAAATGATGCTTGATGTGTCGTCGTGTCAAGGCTCCTTGAAACAGGCGCGATACGACACGCGACACAAAGGCACCGCAAGTCGCGCAACGAGCGGTGCCTTTGTGACGCGCGCGATTATATCGCGTGTCGCGCCTGTTTGTATGAGCCTTCACCGTGTGTACCTACCAATACAGCAAATCTATTTTCACAAAAGTACTAAACATGTGCACCCAAACAATCGATTACTAGGCGTACCTACCCAATAGCGTAATCCGGAACAATGAGTGTACCGTACCTATGATCATAAGTCATAAATGTTATTTATTTCATAACAAAATACATTGTGTTGAAAATATTTCAGTGATGATAAATAAAATAGGTAACCAACAAAAAGAAAAAAAAAAGAATATTTTTCATATTTAAAATAAGATAGCAAGAAGCAAGGTCATGGTTGATGGTGAATATGTGTAAGCGTAATCAGTCTGCTGGGACACAATCCTACTCCTGCTCCTACTGTTAGAGGGAGTGGGCCATCATTCACCACCCTGGCCCAGTGCGGGTTGGTAGATGTCTCAAGTCTTTTTTTTTTGAGGAATGGAAGTCATCAAATGACCCCTCCCGCTCTGGGTGGAGCGGAAGGGAGTGACTCTTACTGACTAAAACCCACCCATGTTCCTTCCTTAGCCCTTTATGTTCCGGGCCAGCGGTAACCCTTTCGGACAATCCCGCTGACCCGGCAGGCTTCGGCCTTATCGGGCCCCTTCACTTACAGTACCCGGCGATAAATGTTGCACATCGACTAATCGTATTTTATACAAAGAATAAAAATAATTATCAAAAGAAGCAAATCATAATTGTTTTATCAGCTCCTAATAGATACCGGACTGTTTGTATTTCGTGCGGCAGAGATAACGCTCTACGAAGCCGAAATTAGCCTATTGTCTCTTTCCAAAGGTCGATGTGCAATATTTATCGCCGGGTACTGTATGTCACATGTCTTCGATTCGATTTATAGTTCTAGGACATGCCGGTTTCCTCACGATGTTTTCCTTCATCGTTTTGAGGCCAGTGGGAATGAAATAATTAACACTAAGTTGCCTGTCGCCTGTCTGGGTTTAAACCGACCTACAACTTGTAAGTCGCGACTGTTACCACTGGGCTATCACTGATTCGAATGTATGTGAGTCTTTCTTCAAGACTATAGCTTTTACGGATCTGGATTAATTATACCTAATCATAACACGGAAATCCATAATCCTGTTATAAGTTTATAAAACAAACGACGGTCAAATGAATATTCTTTTTATATTAAAGATTCGTTTAAACCTCAGAAGAAACTACATTCTACCGCATATCTTAAAACTTGTCTGACACTTAGGTTGAAGTTTTTATCGGATATTTTAAATCGGCCTCCATCCCTCCCACGGATTTGTTATTCATAGAGGTAGCTCGTGGAAGTAATGCCAGTTTTCACTAACGCTAGGCGACACTTAAATGAATACCTACATAAAAGCGATTTTCAACTTTCAGCGCTAATTCGAGAGTTGAAAATCCAACAACGTGCTTTTATTTAGGCATTCATCTAGGTGTCGTCTAGTGTAAGTAAAAACGGGCCACACTTTAACTTTATTGACTTAGATAACGGGATAAATACGATGGAAAGTAAAAGAAGAATTGAGAATTCATAGAGATTTGAGTTAAAAATATTTGATTACCTTTTTTGATTAAAGAAATGTTTAAGTCGCTTGACCTTAGTTCATTGTCAATATCGATTTCAAAAGGAGCCGTGGTTGAAAGTGGGTTTACGAAGTATAGAGAAATCAATGGCAATATAGGAAATAAAGTAGGCACAGATGATGGGACGGTTTGGACACGATGACCTGACTTGAAATAGGAAAAGATGAGGTAAAGCCATTGTAAAACTGCATATGCAGGCTATTGTTAGTGCTGCAAAAATAACACACAACACAATTGCCTAACACATTAACAGTAGGAAGGGGCCCGTGAATAAATAATAACAGCCGCACAGGTCGATCGATCAGGTTAAGCTACGGTTGCCACGGTTGGTCTGTGGATGGGTGACCATCTTTACATACCGTGACCCCTCCGTGCCTCGGAAATCACGTTAAGCCGTTGGTCCCGGCTGTCATTTGTGGATCTTTGACAGTCGTTACGGGTAGTCAGAAGCCCGAAAGTCTGACAACCAGTCTTGCCAAGGGGTATCGTATTATCCAGTAACTGGGTTGTGGAGGTCAGATAGGCAGTCGCTCCATGTAAAATACTAGTACTCAGCTGCATCTGGTTAGACTGGAAGCCGACCCCAACTTAGTTGGGAAAAGGCTTAACAGTAGGAATGGTTTTCATTTATACAGTTCGACAACATTCATTGCCTTATTTAAGTTAACAAACTCAAACATATGAAGCATTGGATTACAATATCCTTTAAAATGGTTCAGGCTATGATCGATAGTCTCTTACGCAATTAGGGTGCAGGTTTAAATAAGTCAAAACGAGGAGAAAATCAAAAAGAAAAGTTGTAAATACTTCGAAAACAGACTAAACATTCTACCAAAACACCTATAACATTCCTTTTCTCACCTTATAAATGTCTGGTGTTAGTATTTCAATAAAATATAACTATCGCGATGTTTGCTGCGATGAAACTTTACGAACAGTCGCCTGATAGCAGATTAGGACAGCAACTTTTGTTCGGGATGACCTAGATCTCAAATGTAAAGGTTTTCGTGTTCCTTTGATCGATTCCAAAAATTAGCGGATTCTCGAACATGATTCCAATTGCAATTAGCTTATATTAATAATCTTAATACTAGTTTAAAATGTTACTTAAATCAAAGGTTTAGACATCAGAAATTCAGATTCCTTGCCCCAGGATTTCCTATAGCTTACAGTTGTGAGTTTTTCTCTTCCATGTCCCGGTATCCCACAGTAGATTTCAAGTCGTCTTCCCATCTTGAAATGGTCTTCCTCTTTCCTTCTCTTGGATACCATTCTCTTACTTCTCAAGCCTATCTTCCGTTTTTTTAAACACGATAGCATTATCATGTTAGACACTCAAGAGCTGTACACCCTCAGGCTAGGTGGAGCGACGATCTTCGCAGGATGGCAGCTGGATGAGAGTTGCCAAAAATCGAAATGAATCGCGTGAAGCTTATCTCCAGCAGTGGACTGCTATAGGCTGGTTATGATGATGACTCAAAAGCTGTGTAGCACCACATTACGCCAGGAACCACATAACAGCAGGAGGCAAGTCTACTGCAGTAAACCAAAGCATATAGCTAGCTCCTTATCTATATCTATACTATTAACAAAGCTGAAGAATTTGTTTAAACGCGCTAATCGCTAGAACGCATTTGATAGTCCAATTCTTGAGGAAGGCTATAGGCTATTTCTTTCTAATTCGCGGGCAGAAATTAGTTAAAGAACAAATTCCGTATTAATCCATCAGTAAGACTGTTAGGTGGTCCGACGACCTTGTGAAGGCCGCAGGAACCCGTTGGATGCGAAAAGCACAGAACCGGTCGAAGTGGAGGCGCTTGGAGGAGGCCTATGTCCAGCAGTGGACGTCTTTCGGCTGAAATGATGAAGACTGTAAGGATAAGACGCAAAATACAGGCATTGACGTGGAGTTGCGGACACCGGCCCGTGTTACCTATTACCTAAGACTGTAACGAATTTATGCTTTTGCTGTATGGATAATTTCGATCTAATAACTCTCTATTACATTACACGCAGCTATTGATTTCACAAGTCTTTTAATAAAAGGGAAGGTTTCCCCCAAGCAGAAAAAAATGCCTAAGAAACGCTGGCGTGACGATTCGGACTCGTTGCTAACTGATTGGACGAAGAAGGCCCACCACAAGAAAGGGTGGAATAATATATATTGGGGAGACCTTTGCCCAGAATTAAGAAAATATAGGCCAAAAGAAAAAAAAAACAATGGCACTCCGGAAGTGCCGACAAAGTGAAGAAAAAAACAAACAGATTACTTTGCCATCACTCACTGACATATCGGATATACACTAAAACCGAGTACATCCCGATGACAGCCAAACACATCCGAAGCGGGTATTTTTTTAAACGTCTTATAAACAAAACACGCGCAGTGTCGCTTACGTAACAGTGGCGCGATCTCAATAGTTTTTTCCCATCTCAAAAAATGCCAAAGGCGCCTAAAGAAGTTTTGACTTCAAAACAATTTTAGGCAAAGTAAAAATAATGAGAGTTAACTGTCGGAAAAATTGTACACGTGTTACTGTAATCTCGTTTTTTATTTATAGAAAAATCTACTTTGGTGGAATCTGACTGACCGACCCCTTGAATACACAAAAGTGCCTGTAATTGGTTTATTTGAAACAAATGCTTTGAGTTTCAGTATGAGGTGAACGAATTTTTATTTTGATACCAAATTAATAGGTATCGTTTCTGAAAAAAGCATGTAATAGGCACACTGTTTTCGCCCTTCAAATCGCCATAAAAACAGTGCAAGTGCAGTGTGTTTTTTCTTTAATATTTTGCATTTATTTTTCGTTCTATTTTTTGCAGTTTGTGATCTTCCTGTTCTGTACTTACTTTTTCTTTCTTTCTTTCATTTTGCCAAATGTGCTATACGCCTTTTGAGCCCAGAGGTGCCGATATTGTGTCATGTAAAACTACATTAAAATTACTTCTAGGTGTGAAGTCGCACTATGTCATTTTGTAAGAGCATTAGATATCCACTCGATCATTCATAGCTATATAATTTTGGGCATCTCCTCATCTGCCTAGCCCTTTCCGAACAATTTTTGGGGTCCGCGTCCATTCTAGCCGGATGCAGATGAACACCAGTATTTTACATGGTGCGACTGCCATCTAAACCCAGTTACAGGGTAACACCCCTTGATAAAACTGATTGTCAGACTTTCGGGCTTTTTTTTTAAGGATGGGAAATCATCAAATGACTCCTCCCGCTCTGGGTGGAGCGGTAGGAAGTGTCAGACTCTTACTGACTAAAACCCACCCGTGTTCCTTCTTTAGCCCTTTATGTTCCGGGCCAGCGGTAACCCTTTCGGACAATCCCGCTGATCCGGCAGGCTTCGGCCCTTGCGGGCCCCTTCGTTTGATGCTGACATCTCTTTGAGGCGCGCGTGGAACACGTTCGCGCCGTCCGGCACGGGCTTGGTCCTGATCTGGTGCGACTGCCACCTAAACCCAGTTAAAGGTTAACACCCCGTTGATAAAACTGGTGGTCAGACTTTCGGGCTTCTGACTACCAGAAATAACTGTCAAAGATACACGACAGCCGGGACCAAAATCTTAACGTGTTTTCCGAGGCACAGAGGGGTCTCGGTATGTAAAGATGGTCACCCATCCCTGAACCGACTGCAGCAAGCATAGATTAACCTAATCAATCGACCTGTGCGGCTGTTAATACACAAGCCACGAGCCCATTTGTGTTGAATAATTAACGTTCGCAAATTTGAACGGTACTATTATGCATATACAAAACACTAAGGACGTGTTTCAAATGATGTCTAACAACGTTAAGGTGCAGCGCAGATGACAGACTATCCGTGACGCACTTTTTAGTCTGTGAAAATAGAACCTATGCAATTATATGCAGTAACGCACACGACGCGCAAAAAGTCCGGCGCACAAAAAATCCGTGTAATTCGGGCAGACCGCACCGCGCCGGGCCGCGTCGCTCCGCACAAAAAGTGTGTGAAAAAAATTGGACGTTTGCTTCAACGCGCGCTAACGCAGACGGCGCACACTTTAGTCGGCAATCTGCATTTGCTAGGGGTGGATGTAACGCACGCGATCTATTATCATGGCGCCAGAGGTCGATGTAACGATGTTAATTCAAGAAATAGAAAACAGACCAGCAATTTATGATACTTCTAAGGCTAAAGAATGTATGTGAATGAATGTGTGTGTGTGTTTATGTGCGTCGTGTGCGTTGAGTCTGTGAAAAATCCGCGACCGACTTTCTGCGCGCCATGCAGACTTTTTGTGCGCCGCAGACTCGATCGCACAAAAAGTGTGCCGTCTGCGCTGCACCTAACAATCATCAATACACGTAACTAAACTATTGTAAGCCTCTGAAAGCAGGGTTCGTAAGTCTAAACCCTTCAGAATCGAACGATTCGATTGTATACGATCGCTTTACACTCGTCATATCAGCCGGAAAACCACCACGAATGAACAGTGAGCATGATTTACCCGGTATCGATTGAGTTGGCTGGCAAGAGGGTAGCATTCGTAAATAGGTAATACTCAATTGATTACGTCATTGTCTTATATTATGCTTATGATCCATAACGGGGAATATGATTTGGTTATGATTGATTGTTTTGTTTGTTGGGATCTGATTTTAGAACTGTATTGATTTGGTTTGGTTTGTTAGCTTCGCGGTAGCCCTAGACAAGTGGAAAGGGGGAAGGGAGGCCATTTCTCTGCATTGGGATAACATAAGCTTATAATATTAATGATTGTTAATTTGCTTATTCATTATGTTAGCATGTCTTAAAATTTAAACACTGCAATTGAATTAGGGGTTAATGCTTTCATATCGTAAGGTTGTAACTATATCTATTAATTTAATTCTTTGCTAACCATAACCTAACTTTACTCTTAATTCTTACAAAATTAGAAACCATAAACCATAAACGCCCCTAGTAAATTACTATACCATCGAGAAATCCCTTTAATTACTGCGAAATCTGAAGTTTTAATTAAACGGAAAAATTCGACTCGCAGAAACGTAAAACAGATTGTTTAAAAATTTAAACAACATCCACAAAATAAAAGAGGGTTTACAATAAAGTGTCGTGATTCGTGAAATTGTTTGAAAAACAAACTCGTTTCGAGATTTAAGATGCGGTCGGAATCACCCTGTACAGTCGATAGGGTGACTATGGTAAGTACTTATGAATTGATTTTTTATAAGTGAAGGCAAACTCCCGTAATTATAGTCGGAAAAAAACTAGTCACAATCTCATCTCAGCGACAATTTAATAATGTCATTTAAAAAAAAAATTGATTAAGATCAGACAGTGAATGTTCTTAATATTACGAGAATTGCCCCTCAGAATGTGAACGTTCTTCGAATTACAATGCGTGCCACGAAAGATGAGACTTGACACACCACGTGGTTTGACATGCGCAGAACACGATTTTAGGTATCTTTAGCGGTATGAGGTCTGAGTGCGGGACGGGACCGGACGTCATAGGGGCGGCGAAAAGAGCGGGGGAGGCGGGGTCAAGTCTCATCTTTCGTGGCACGCATTGTACGTGAATTGCCCCTTTGTTTTATCAGTCACTTGTTAATTTTTATGGACTCCAGAAAAGGTGGTCTTCACACCCATTGCAGTTTTAATTCTAAAGTTTGGTGTGTAAGGCATCAATAAATAATAACTCAATTCATTCGAACGTCATCACCATCTGCGCAGCCTTTTCCTAACTATGTTGGGGTAGGCTTCCAGTCTAACCAGATGCAGCTTAGTACCAGTATTTTACATGAAGCGACTGCCTATCTGACCTCCACAACTCAGTTACTGGGTAATATGATACCCCTTGGTAAGACTGGTTGTCAAACTTTCGGGCTTCTGACGACCAGTAACAACTGTCAAAGATCCACGAACCACGGGACCATCGGCTTAACGTGCTTTTCGAGGTATGGAGGGGTCTGGGTTTGTAAAGATGGTTACCCATCCACGGACCTACCACGGCAAGGGTAGCTTAACCTGAACGATCGACCCGTGCGGCTGTTATTATTTAGCCAGAAGTTTTTGAGCTTGTAATTATTACTTTTAATAAATTATATTACAGCAATTTTACAATCCTTTCTTTTATCAAGCATCCATCTTCTTAGGAAAGTACTTCTCTCACATAAAACAATGTTTCCAAACCTCGACAACCAATAACAAACTAGTGCAGTCAGCAACAAAAGTCGATTAACACTTCAGTTTTTTTTAATCTCAGTTATTGAGGAAAATATTAACATTTTAGTTTGTTTAATCTCAGATAATAACCAAAATATTTGTTCAAAATTGTATTGTACTACTGCTGCAATTTTGAATAAATATTTTGCTCAATAACTGAGATTAAAAAAACTGAAGTGTTAATCAACTTTTGTTGCTGACCGTACCAAGGTATAGTTTTCCCAGTGGGTATGTATAGACATATTAGGTACAGAGCTGTAAGATACTGCCCAACCAACTGATTAAACTCATTTGTCTCCTGAAACGCCACCCTCGAGCAAGAAGGCGGTAAAGGCCTCCTTAACTTGAAGAATGGTTTTAAGAAATCAATTTCAGGTATTGAGAAAGCTAAAATATTGGCTGGGAAATGCGTGAAAATTATTGTTTAACTAGTAGAGCCCCACGGTTTCACCCGCATAAGTGTCAATTCCGTTCGAAAGACACGTGGCGCCATCTATTATCATAATAACGTTATTGTTGTTTTCCTCGGGAACAGTTCTTTTTTAGGGATGAAAGGTACCATATGTCCGTTTCTGTACACCTGACAACGTATATACAAAATATCAAGATGATCGGTTCAGTTGTTTAGGAGTGAAAAGGTAACAAACATACTTTCGCATTTATAATATTAGTTAAGATTGTACACTAGTCCATCCATCCTCACAAAGTTTCGATTCCGTAGGAATATCGGGATAAAAAGTATATATGTAAGTCTATATGTTAATCCAGGGTGTCGGCTACCTCCATACAAAATGTTATCAAAATTGGTCCAGCCGTTTGAGCGTGAAGAAGTAACAAACATATAAACACACACACTCACAAACTTTCGCCTTTACGATATTAGTGTGCTACTCAAAGTTGCACAATTACATAACATCCTATGGAATTCGTATAATATGCATTGTTTGAGCATTTTACTATAGAAACATATTTAGCGGAAAAAGTATGCTGTTTCAAAATTAAGAAAAGAATCCATTTGTCCGGTAGTAGAAGGTTATGTATTATAATACCTGCCTGAAACACAGGTTTGAATTAACCTAGACCGGGCGGGTCGCAACCTAAGATCTCATTCCGGACCATCATTACTAGCATCTGTAATAAAAAAAATTTTAGGCACTATAATTGTATGGGATTCATCATCATCATCATCATCAGCCTATAGCAGTCCACTGCTGGACATAGGCCTCCCCTAATAAGCGCCATAGCGCCCTGTCTTCAGCTTGACGCATCCAGCATCTGCCTGCAGTCTTTTGCAGCTCGTCATCCTACACTACGTTTGCCGAGTCGCGGTCTCCACTCAAGAACTCGTTTACCCCAGCGGTTGTATGGGATTACTATTGGCTAAATGTACACTTTTTGTAAATGTTTTTCCTGTTCTTTGAAAGGCGTACGAAGGGTCGAAGCCAACTCGCAGAGACCTTTTAGACTATTTTAATGAAATGCAGCACCAACCGACGATTATCTCTATAGAGTATGCAAGTGTACCCAAGGACAACCCCCGCCGGTTGGTGTAGGACTATTATAGGATAAATGGAAAAAAATATATTCGACTAGCTTCCGCCCGCAGCTTCGCCCGCGAGGTATGTCGATAAAAACTGTTCTATGTCCTTCCTCGGGATGCAATCTATCTCTTTGCAAAATTTTATCGAAATCCGTTCAGTGGATTAGGCGTGAATATTTAACATACAGACAGGCAGTTATTTTCGAATTTATAATATTAGTATGGTTTATTGGGTTTGGGTAGTTAAAGTGAACTAGTTATCTAGGACTATGGGCAGACTATCCGAAAACAGTTAAAGTTTGAGTCAAAATGTTACAGTCATGATAGTAAACTTTAACGTCTTAAGTAGCTAAAAGGTCACCAAATTAACTGTTTTATTCATTTGGTGCTATTGTTCAAACCATTGAAATTTACTTACATTACAGTAAGGGTGGTTTTCTTGTTGTTTTTTTAGTAGGTAAATAGGTATTCATTCATTAATAATAATAATACATTTAATTCAGACGTAGTCCATATACTGTTAGTAACACAAAAACCTTATAAAACTATTGTTAGTACATACAAAAACAAAACAACAGAAAGAAATAAAAAGCACGAAGTGGCACCGCACAGGAATGCCAGTCTATGCCAGGCCCCGGACGCGAATTAAAAGTAACTGTTTTGTATTTTACTGTATTACTAACATTCCTTCTTACTGTATAAAGTCAGTAAGTTAATGTGCTGTACTAAGAAATTTTTCAATGGAATTTGCACACTTAATAATGGGCCCCCGGAAACTATCGCTAGCTCATATTGACGTAATAACAAGGGGTTGACATGTACGGAGTGTAGAGCTATTCCACGGCTATCAGCACAATCCCAGAGCCCGAAATTTTATTAATATATTAGTGTGATTGAAGCGTTGAATCCTTTGCAATATAAATCAAATGCAAAACCATCTTTATGAATAAAATAAAATCAGCACGTATCAACCTTTTGTCTCGCGCTTAAGAGCGCGCCTTGGCAGCCCAACGCGAGCGATTTCGTACCTCTCGCCCGCGCCCCCTCTACAATAATACGCGATGGCATAGCGCGCGGCGCGCCACCACCGGCGCAGGCGGCGCGCGGCACCGCGTTCGAGTGCGTGAGTCGAGTTCGAGTTTAAACTGCGCGGTGCCCAGGCGATCAACAGCGTTCTGTGCCGAAGACGGGCCGTGAATATGCCGTTTCGTGAATTTGAACTTGATTCGTATGGCAATAAAAATGTATTCGTAAAAAATTATGTCATTCAAATAAAGTTCAAATTCACGGAAGTATTTGGTACGACGGATCGATCGCGATGTGTAGGTAAAGCATAACATAGCTGATTATAATCAAACGAGCTCATTGTCGGTAGGTATAGGTAAATACATAATTATTTGGAAGCTCCGTTCATAGACCTACAAACTGACATACCACCAATATAGTAGGTAAATAGGTACTAGGGCTTCCATCCCGAGACGCGAGTTTCGAAATTTAGAAGCTCGTGTTTTTTTTTTTCGTGGACTCGATACTATCTAGTCTGATCCGTTATTCAGTCCTCGCGTAGGTACTCAATCTATATATTATGTACTTACCTAAAAGGGTAGTATGAAATAAAATATTATATGTAAATATTCATCAATATTTATTTATTAAACAATTTAATATTCAAAATTATATAATACCATTACAATAACAATAAAAATCCCATAAAAAAATTAAAGTCAAAGTGGTTTCACAAGGTTTCAACAAATTACGCGACGCGCAACATTCGAAGGTACCTATGTATGTACCTAATACAAATATCGTATTACCGTAATAACAAAAAGTAATGTTCCTACAAAAATAAACTCATAACATAACCATAATAACTATGTACACGCAGCTTCATTAAGTGATTACCCCTCCAAAAGACATGTGCGTTCAAATCCGTGATAGGCCCAAGTTGGTTTTTGTATTTTGCAAAAACATTTTATTTCAATTAATTTATTGTTTTAGTGAATAAATAAGTTTAAGATAGTATTTATTTTTTAAAATTCTGTTTTATTATTGTTTTTTTCAATAAAACGTTAATACTTTTATTATTGCGAAAACGACAAGCAATAATAGGGTTAACATTTACGAACGTTTTATTCATCGTCTAAATAGACTAGAGGTTTCAAGACCGCTTGCCGTGCCTATGAGTGGAAGTTCAAATCATAGCCACGAAATATGCTTTTTGTTCATTATAATTATTATTTTAATATATTTTTCTATTTTGTTTTAGTAGTTATTTATAAAGAATTTAAAAATAAAGAAAAATAAAATACCTTAATAATCATATAATAATATTTATTATTGCTATTATTTAACAAAACTATGATCTTATTTTACAACAAAGATTTATTTTGATTTGATAATTTTATTTACAGTTATCATAATATACTATTTTGCCAACTGACACAATTGGGTTCCTAGACAAGTGGCATCCTATTAAGGTAAACGATAAAATAGTAAGCGGTAGAAATATTTTAGATTGACATAACCTAACGAAATGTCACGTGACCTGTCATGTCGTCTCAGCATACAAATTTGACATTTGACAGTCTGACAAGTGACATCGAAAGAGACAAGTTTTGAAGCGTTTGCAACTTGTCTAGGAACTAGAAGTTAGTGTGGCAGGATTACAATCATGAGCATAATAAGTGAATAAACATGTTATCAATAGATAATCAATTAACATCTCTTATTAGCTCATGATATCTACTTAGAATATTTTGCTATACAAAGTAAAATAGTGGAATCAAATGAGTTAAATGTCTTCGTTGTTTATTTTGTTGTCATACTTAATTAATATAACTGCTATTTCTGGGCAAATCGCAATCGTTCTCTTCGATGCTCTTCTGTTAGACATATTTTGCAGGTCGATAACTGTGAATGTTCGCTGCGTGTAAATGTCTTCGAACCGTGGACAGAGAGATATTCCATGCCGTTGCGAACTGTAACGAGTGGATGTAAACGGCGGTGTAGTGTGAACCTTAACAATATCCGGATGATGTTCAGATTGGTCCGTATAGATCCCAGTAGTTCTCCGACCCATGGTCATTGTCTTAACATCGCCGGTTTCTTGAAATCTGCGCACCCATAAGCGCACCGTTTGTCTCTGTATAGAAAAAATGGTTTTAAATAAGTTATTAAATACCACACACAAGATACCGCAAATAGCTCAACAAGAAAAAAATCGGAGAACACAATTAACATTATAATGAACTTACTGCTATGCCAAGCTGTCTCGCAATTCCTTTTATGCTCACATTTTGTTCACACAGAACAACTATTTTAGTTCTCATAAAATCATAAATCATTTTAAAAATTAATGAATAAATCGTAGTCGTTTACTCTTCGCCGTTTTAAGTGAATGTATATGTTGCAGTCAAAACTCTTAACCAGTCAAAAGTACTATTGACTAGCAAAATCAGTCAAAAGTACTTTTGACTGAATAGGTTGGTCAAAAGTGGTTTTGACTGAAAATTATTGGTTATTAGTACTTTTGACTGCAAATTTGCGGTTAAAAGTACTTTTGACTGACGCTCTTCGTCAAAAGTAGTTTTAACTGCAATAAAGCATCAGTCAAAACTCAAAAGCACTATTAACTCGTTAAATGTGAATAAAAAAGAGGTTCATCCTTGTTTGGTATAACAACTTTTGATGTAATGTTACTAATTCGAACAACGTTTAGGATAATAATCAATTTGTATAATATCGATTAACATAATTTTCATTTCATCGAATATTTATTTGCAATAACAACATTTGCGCTGTTGATCAAAAGGTATAATGTTCATTTGATGTAATGTTCCCACCCCGAGGTTCGGTTTTGTTAGGTTACTTTAAACCCTTTTCACAGAAATAGGAGCCCCGCGAAGCGGGGCTCCGTCGACATTGGATGCAAGAGCGAGTGAATGAGAATACAAATACCTTTAGGTACCTCATATTATATTAAACAGGCAAATTAGTGCATTTGAAAATTCGGTCAAATGACATTATTTCAAAGAAATAAATATGCTAAATAATTTTTAAGAGTTTTGACTGATACAACCAGTCAAAACCACTTTTGACGGAATCACTTAGTCAAAAGTACTTTTAACCAGCTCCATTGGGCAAAAGTACTTTTAACTGTTATTTTAGTCAAAAGTATTATTGACTAAAGCATACGGTCAAAAGTACTTTTGACTGATTTTGCTAGTCAATAGTACTTTTGACTGGTTAAGAGTTTTGACTGCAACATATACATCAAACGTTATAGTTATAACTTGAGGGTATGGATTAATTTTATAAAGACAACGTAAGTAAAATTAATGGATACCCTCAAATTATAACATCTATCGATTAGACATCCCACCTAAAGATAAAATGACTCGGACCATAGTAGATAACAATTTCAACGCAATTCATATGGGCTCGCTGGCTAGTTCGTCAAACTGCCGGTATGAGTATGACGACGTTCGGTGATGCGATGGTTCGAATCTGAGTCGAAACAATGGGTTCTTTTTGAAGTATTCTTTAGATTATTTGTAAGAAATTTAATGTGTAACATTTTAAAACTTGAGGGGTTAGCACATACTGACGCTGTCTGTACCTAGAGCTAGAACAAATGTTTCCTTATAAATAAAAATACTGGCCAAGCAAGTCGGGCCATGCATAGTGGGTTCCGTAGCTGAAATTACAAACGACTATAACATACTACATCCATCGATCCATCCATCCATCCATCGATCCATCGATCCATCGATCCGTCGAACCGTCGATCCTTCGATCCACCGATCCGTCGATCCAGCGATCCATCGATCCGTCGATCCATCGATCCATCCATCCATCCATCGATCCATCGATCCGTCGATCCATCCATACATCCATCCATCGATCCATGGATCCATCGATCCATCGACCTGTCGATCCATCGATCCGTCGAACCGTCGATCCGTCGATCCATCGATCCGTCGATCCAGCGATCCGTCGATCCATCGATCCATCGATCCGTCAATCCACCGATCTGTCGATCCATCGATCCATCGATCCGTCGATCCGTCGATCCATCGATCCATCCATCCATCCATCGATCCATCGATCCGTCGATCCATCCATACATCCAACCATCCATCAATCCATGGATCCATCGATCCATCGACCTGTCGATCCATCGATCCATCGATCCGTCGAACTGTCGATCCGTCGATCCATCGATCCGTCGATCCATCGATCCGTCGATCCATCGATTTGTCGATCCATCGATCCGTCAATCCACCGATCCGTCGATCCATCGATCCGTCGATCCGTCGATCCATCGATCCATCCATCCATCTATCGATCCATCGATCCGTCGATCCATCCATACATCCATCCATCCGTCGATCCATGGATCCATCGATCCATCGACCTGTCGATCCATCGATCCATCGATCCGTCGAACCGTCGATCCATCGATCCATCGATCCGTCGATCCATCGATCCATCGATCCGTCAATCCATCGATCCGTCGATCCATCGATCCGTCGATCCATCGATCCGTCGATCCTTCGATCCATCGATCCATCAGTCCGTCGATCCATCGATCCATCGATCCATCCATCCATCGATCCATCCATCCATCGATCCATCGGTCCATCGATCCGTCGATCAGTCGATACATCGATGCTTCGATCCGTCGATACATCGATGCTTCGATCCATCGATCCATCCATCCATCCATCCATCAATCCATCGATCCATCGCGATCCGGCGATCCATCGATCCATCGATCCATCCATCCATCGATCCACAAAAACACATAAATCACAACGATGCTAAAGAAGTTTTCACTTCAAAAACTTCCCCACTTTACGTGTACCTAAAAAAACCGATAGCGTAAAAAAATTTTTTTTCAAGATTTTATTTTACCACTTTGTCGCCGTGATTAATAATGTACGAACGCCAGCACATCAACCTACCCGAAACTGTCAAATTTTCGCAATCAACTTTGAACCTTATGCTTTAGTGATAAAGTTGAAAATCTATTAAAGAAATTTGACAGATTGTAGTAACTTGATGTGCTGGCGTCTGTACATAATTATATCCATGCCAAATTATAGTTTTCTAATAGTACTAAGAGCCTCTGAGCTAAACTGCGGACGGACATGGCGAAACTATAAGGGTTCCTTTTTGACTACGGAACCCTAAAAAAGTTTTTTTTTCTTTAAATAAAATTCATCAGTTTGAATAAGTAATATTAATTAGTAAAAATATCAGTGATTGAACTAGGATGATATTATTTTGATACTTATTGTATTTTTACCCGCATTATATAGGTAGATAGGTAGGTACACACGGCTACGTATTAAGCTATACATTTCCAGTATATAAGCTGACCTCTCACTCATTGTACGGGAAAGATTCAATTATGTTACATTATGCGATTTAAAATTTACATACATTAATACAAAGCATCACGCCTGTATTGCCCGATGAGGTGGGCAGAGGTGCGGGAATCGAACCCAGGACCTCACAGCTCAGCAGTAGCGCTTGCGACCGCTAGACCAACGAGCCAGGTAAAAAAAATATTAACGGGAATTAAAAATTTACTTATACTTTTTTTTCCCTAGGCAATAGATATTCGAAATACCTAAGTAGCTAAGGAAATAAAAGAATTGATACCGTTATATAAATCGGTAGTTAGGTACAGACGCCAGCACACCAAGCTACCCGAAACTGTCAAATTTTCCCATTCAACTTTGAACCTTAAGCTTCAGTGATAAAGTTGAAAATCTATTAAAGATATTTGACAGATTGTAGTAGCTTGACATGCTGGCGTCTGTACTTACTTTTTTCTTTCTTTCGTTCAGAATACGGAGTTGTTCCCTCAAACGTTTTGTTTTGTTTTTGTTTTTTTAAAAAACGTTTCCCCACACTAGGAATTACTCCTGTATCGTGGGTGCGTTTACAAACATTTAAATTCACATACACAAACATCCAGACCCGGAACAACTACCTGTAGGCAATACAAATATTTGTCCGGTCGGGAATCGAACCCGCGACCGCGACACGCAGCGCAGCAGTCGATCGCTCAGCCACTGCGGCAACCACGGAACAGAAAAAACTGTTTTTTCTGTTCCGTGGCGCCAACCATGTGTCGTGTTTTCCGTGAGTTTTCTTTTTGCCCATCTTTATTTACACTAAATAATGATAATAATTTATTATGTTTACACCAAACAGGTTTAACTCCTTTTTACAGTAGGTAATACCTACCACTAAACAAAATAAAAATGTCGAAAATAGTCCTCTCTCTGTAATGTCGCCAAACATAGGTTCGTCCTCCAAGAGATGCCGTAGCAGACTGATTGAATAAATTGAAAAGGATAGCGCTATTACTACCGCGTGCAAAACAAGAGACAGAAAGAGAGTATGCTCGCTTAGAATAAAATGACGCAAGCGCCAAATCTCTGAATTGCTAATTACGAGGAGAACGAGTAGAAAAATAAAAAAATAATTCTGCACGATTTGAGATAATATTATTACCTATCTATTAGTTTAAAAATCATCATTAAATTCCATAGGGTTTCAGAGATCTAACTCAAAATAAGTGCAATACGAGGTTTTTTCGTTATTTTTTTTTATCGAGATTTTTTTATCCAATCGTGTTTTCGCTTCCATACATTTAAAGATTATAAGTCCAAGTTTAATGTGTCCAAATAGCAAACTCTCAAGTCTTACAGATACCGATATCTAGATCGCCCAATATCACCAAAACAGCATAATATAGACTCTTAAAACCAGAAATGAATCCTAGTTTTTCCCTGAATCATGGCCCCCAATACCCGGTGAATGTACCACGAGTTTATACAGCGTGTCATCTGTAGAATAATGACGTCACCACTTCGGTGACTCGGCGACAGTAATAAAGTTTGTATTCGCTGCGATACGCGTTAAACGCGTTGAAACCTGTTAAGTTTTTGTATGTTTTTAGAGAGTGGTGTTCAAAATTATCGTGGTTGTATTTTTGGGGAAGTTTTTAAGAAGAAAATTGTTTATGGTTTTATATTGTGTTGTTGAGGTCGATGATCTTTACGTGTGTTGGTAGTTCTTAAAACACCGGAACACGCGCTAGACACTCATATAATAAACGAAACCTGAACGATTTAATGACTAATATGATTAAGCTGAAGAGTTTTTTTTAACGCTCTAATCTGTGGCACTACCAGTCAGATTTGAAAAAAAATCTTTTTGGATTTAATAGCCCAATTCTCGTCGAAGTTCATTGGCTATTTACATAACTATATGCTACGGCCCTAAGGCGCCGAGCAAGAAAAAAAAGTCAGACAGCGCGAAAATGAAGTAATAACGAGGGAGGGCGATGCGATGCGACGCAGTGGGTCGGGGGCCAAATAGTTTTATAAAAAACTAGCTGCTATTTTTAAAAATAATATAATTTCTTAAGACTCCCACGTGAACGAAGTCGCAAGCAGAAGCTAGTATTGTAAATCAAATCTGACGGTTTTGAGGTAAGTAAATTATTAACAGTTTATGATGTGGCAGTGCTCAAAATAAATAGATCAAAAAGCTTCAGTATTCTTCTAGAATTCCCTATTCTAGAAGAATACTGACGCTTTTTGATCCTCCAAGATATTATTATAAAACCATGTCCAGCCGAAATTTTAACGTCATTAACCTTAAGTAAAAAGGTTTTCCCAAGGTTTACCAAGCAAATGGAATACCTACTTCACGTCGAACTGAAAACTATCCACTTCGTTAGTAAATAGGCTGACTCCTCCATTAGAAAGTCGTCCACTGTAGAAAGTTATTAGTTTTTGGACGAAGTTTTTTCTAATTAGAAGGCCGGAATTAACTATTTTTATCGTTATTTAAAAAAAAAACTGCTTTTAATGTACAGACGCCAGCACATCAAGCTACTACAATATGTCAAACTTCTTTAATAGATTTTCAACTTTATCGCTAAAGCATAAGGTCCAAATTCGATTGGGAAAATTTGACAGTTTCGGGTAGCTTGATGTGCTGGCGTCTGTACCCATAACATAAAATTTTCACGCATAAAGGGGCTCGTGGTTAAGTAATACCAGATGCACGGGTCGATCGATCAGGTAAGCTACTTAACTTACATTCGTGGATCTTTGACAATCGTTACCGTCCCTCAGAAGCCTGAAAGTCTGACAACCGCCCTTACCGAGACCTATCGTGCTACGCAGTTACTGGTTGTGGAGGTCAGATAGGCAGTCGCTCCTTGTAAAACACTGATATCCGGTTACTGTATTACTGTGGTACTGCAAGTCGACCCCAAAAATAGTTGGGAAAAGGCTAGGCAGATGATGAGATGTCCAAAATAATATAGCCATGACTGATTGAATGGATACCTAATGCTTTTACAAAATGGCATACACAATGAGACCGTGAGACTTTACACCTAGAAC
Source organism: Luperina nickerlii (assembly GCA_963855955.1). Lineage (NCBI taxonomy): Eukaryota > Metazoa > Arthropoda > Insecta > Lepidoptera > Noctuidae > Luperina > Luperina nickerlii. The sequence goes on along the minus strand of OY979677.1, from coordinate 18,982,685 downwards.
TAATTTTATGGTGGTTTTACATGATACCATATTTTAAAAAACATGTAGATAATACGCTCTGTTTAAATAATGCTAGACAGGTTGATTTAACATAAGAAAAATGGGTCTTGAAGAGATCCTACTTGATGGACATGTACAGTCAACAAAAGAGACAAGTATACAGGATCGTCGGATATAGTTGAAGTTTAGTAAGAAACTGATGGATGTTCTTGAATAAAATTTAATTTAATAATTAATAGAAAACAAACAGCTCATTTATCAAATTAAATTTCAGTCGACAACATCCATCGGTTTCTTACTAAACTTCAAATATATCCGACGACCCTGCATACTTATCTCTTTTGTTGGCTGTACATGTGGATAAAATGTTGATGACGGTTTTTGTGACAAGCGTTTTTTTGCAACTAAAGTGGACCGTTCTTGCTAATAATGCCCAAAAAAAGGCTCAATTTGAGTGGGATGACGACGATATTTTTTCGGTCTTAGGGCTAGAGGGAAAGTTTAGTGGTACCTACTTAAGGATATTAGGCAATGAGAATAATGACTAAAACAATTTTCCTTTTCTTGTACCTGTCGTTTAGATCTGATAGCTGTAAAACGACGATATTTTTTCGGTCTTAGGTCTAGAGGAAAAGTTTAAAGGTATTTAAGGACATTAGACAATGAGAATAATGACTAAAACAATTTTCCTTTTCTTGTACCTGTCGTTTAGATGTCTATGTTTCTTGATAGCTGTAAAATGGCTTTATAGTCTCAAGTGAATTGGTTGCTGTATATTCATAGCTTTTTTGCGCTCCATAATGTTAACAAGATCTTACAATAGCTTAAAGACAAGGGACACTTACAACCTCTGTAGAGCACAGCAAAAAGTTTGACTTTTTTATTTATGCAAAATTTCTAATTGTTGTTGATGTGACTAACTGTAACCATAATATTTTTTGTAACCATATTATTTTAGCGTCCGTGGAGTTTCTTGCCCGTTCTTCTCCATTCGACGCTTTGGAATGGGCAACTAGCTTCATCTTTCTGACTGACCGATCGTAACAATTTAAAAGTGCCTGTGATTGGTTTATTTGAAATAAATGCTTTTTTTTTCTAGATGGGAAATCATCAAATGACCCCTCCCGCTCTGGGTGGAGCTTTGAGTTTGTATTATCACTTGCCATCAGAAATATAGATTAGTCAACATATTACGTGGTTTGTTCAAATAAATATTATTTCTGCTAACGTTAACCAGCTGGTACAGTTTCTGCTTGGTAGCAGCATTGCTGTGTTCCATTTTTAACACTAATAGGTCGGGGTGAAATTACAGACACATTGGAGTTTTCAACTTTGCTGAAGTTTTCGCTAACGTCTGCAATTTATCGGGAAGCGCCTAGGTGTTAGTTTTAAACGTTTAGTTGGTAAGCGTAATGTTGAAAATAAGTAATCTATGACAAAAATAAATAAGAGGTACGTGCCACGTTTTCGGTCAAACCAAGGTTTGCCGGCAAGATTTCTTTTTATTTTTATTTTTTCAAATAAACATAATTATTGTAGGTTTACAATTTTTTTACTTAAATAACACGATCACAAACAAGAATAACAAATTCTACGCGTTTTCGTGAAAAACTTTCACTGACTGATTTTTTCTTATCTTTTCATTTCTGTCCGTTTTTGCGCGTATTACTTAATTTATATTATAAACATGTGACAAATTATTATTGTTATAAGTTCCAACACCCATTGCGAATACGGTGTTACTGATCACACAATGCTCCACTTGCTGGTGTGTTCTAAGTGCCCCTTCACCTGCACTTTGGATGACCTAAACTATAGCACTGATGCCGCAATCAACGTGGCCACCTACTGGGCTTTTTTTTTCAGGATGGGAAATCTTCAAATGATCCCGCTCTGGGTGGAGTGGAAGGGAGTGTCAGACTCTTACTGACTAAAAACCACCCGTGTTCCTTCATTAGCCCTTTAGGTTCCGGGCCAGCGGTAACTCTTTCGGACAATCCCGCTGACCCGGCAATCCCACTGACCCGGCAAAATCCCGCTGACCCGGCAAATCCCGCTGACCCGGCACCTACTGGGCTCAAACCACTTTTTTCCCTTTATAAAGTAGCACAGTTGGTGATACTTTATTTACATTACAATCTAGCTAGCCTATTAGCTAATAAGTAATTTAAATATAACTTAAACTGCTAAGTACCTGTAAAATTAAGAAATCGTCCAATACCGTCTTTCTTATTCACTATAAGTTAAGGGGAATACACTTAATTTACGTGTTCTTTATAATATTCAGCACTTGCACTACAGTTGTTCACTTACACTGCACTAAACTAACTCAAAAGTACCCTTTTTAGTCTAGGTTTTTACCTACTGGGCTCAAACCACATGAGTGTCTACTAATGTGGCTCAAACTACGTATATAAAACGTATGAAGAGTACCATGGACACGAAAAAATAAAGATGAAGTTCACGCGAGTGGAGTCAGCGGCACAAGGGTATAAAATTCAACGAGATCTTTATCCATTCTTAGTCAAGTTTAATAAGACATTGTCCCGATTCTCCAAAAAAAGATCTACAATTTATCCCTCGTTTAACAAAACATTTTTCATTATTCCCCATATCAAAGTTTCATAAAGCGACCGGCCGGCGATGGTAAGTAGCAGTCACCAAGTGCGGGGCTCTTAAGTTAAAAGCTTTCTAGAGCTGTTCTCAACACCTGCTCCTCTTAACAGCTACTTACTATGTCGCGTGCGTGTTAGTTTACTGTGTCCATTTGCGAAGATTTTAAGTGATGTCGTACGTTTTTGTGTGTGGTTCTTGTTGCTGTGATTAGTGGTTTATTTTGGCTTAATGTCAGGTAGGGATGTGGCTAAAACATTTTTGTTTGGGTTGTAAAAAAGAAATACAGATTAAATATTAATAAATTATGCTATGCTATGAGGCCACTGAGTTATACTACGTACGTAGTACATTATAACTCAATGTATGAGGCCCAGTTATCCTGACAAAGAAAAAATTGGTTGGCTTTACATGTGAGCAGTCGGTCGATTCTGTAAAAAATCTCACCGTGAAAACTTAGGTGAAGTGAGTTTGTTTTTGCTAGGAATTAACACTAATGACAGCTCACTCCACGCTCACTTCACCTAAGTTTGCACGGTGAGATTTTTACAGAATAGCACCGCAGTATACAGGGTGGCGGGGACATCGACGCGCAAACTGAAACTCTGAATCCAGCACATGACGTTTTTTGTCGGTTATAAAAAAAAGCTGTTTCATACTAAAGTGCAATACCTACGCGTTCATAATGTATAGAACAACAATTCTTTTTTTCAATATTGATTCAGAATCATGTACAGTCAGCATCTAAAGTCGATTAACACTTAAGTTTTTTAAATCTCAGTTATTGAGCAAAATATTAACCCTTCAGTTTTTTAAATCTCAGTTATTGAGCAAAATATTTGTTTACAATCGCATTATACTTCTGCTGCAATTTCGAACAAATATTTTGCTCAATAACTGAGATTAAAAAAACTGAAGTGTTAATCGACTTTTGATACTGACCGTACTGAATTAATGATTACAGTTTGCGCACTGGTTATTTTTTTCTATGAACATTACATCTTATTCAAAGAGTTCGTCAACTCTTTACCTATCTAGTTCTATTTATTTCCAAGTACAGCTTCCCAAACCGAGTATTAAAAATTAAATCCCGATCTTAAAATGTCTGCAGAGAGTTATGGTTACGACATTATCCTCTAAAGATCGGTGTCTATGAGACCTCCAGTCCCTGTTGTGTTCTCCGTTCAATGGCGGACACCTCCAAGCATCTTTATCGCTTGAAATTTTTATTTTTCTTGCGCGGACATCCAAGTTGTATGCAGTTACGTGTATTCTTGAGAGTTGAGTTCAGGTAAACTTTCTTATTTTCTTATTTCCTAGATGCAAAACACGAAAAGTTTTGGAGGGTCAAACCTGCTTTAGTATATTCGTATATTTTATACAAAACACCTTGCTTTCATTTCCGAAAGGTATAAGAGGTATACCTATACTTAGGAATGTTTGACTTCCGAAAACTTAACTACACTTTGAACCTAAGTTCCTGTGACGAACGCGCGAAGTAAAGGTAACGTGAATTCAATTTTAAAATTGAAAATACTCATTTCGCTCATGTTATTCCTATCTATTGTTGACCCTAATTGTGTTTAAACCAAAATGCTTTACAGGATAGTTGCATTTTCAATTCAAAAACGTTCGAATTTACGTTACGTTCGTTTACGTGTTGTTATGGTGTACATAATAAAGAGTATTCTATTCTATTCTATTCCACGTTTGCGTCTGCCCGCTAAAGGATGATTTCCACCAAACGGCTCGCACCGCATCGGATCGGAATGGATTTTACAATCTTTAAACGATATTAAATCGTATGCACAGTATTTAAAGTCTATGTTAAGATCAACGTTTACATGTGATGAACGTACACTCAAATTTCGTCAGTTACATTTTGTCCTAGGAATATCCAGCTAATTCTTATTGCTATTTACCAATCACCGGCTTAATAACTAGGAACTGTACATAAAGCGTATCTCACACTACAACGCGCGACGACGTGACGGGGCGCGAGAAAATGAGTCAAATGCCCTGCGCCAAAAACGCGTTTATATTGAACTAGATTCCGCCCGCGGCTTCGCCCGCGAGGTATGTCGATAAAAACTATCCTATGTCCTTTTCCGGGATGCAATCTATCTCTGCAAAATTTAATCGAAATCCGTTCAGTGGTGAAAAGGTAACATACAGACAGACACAGTTACTTTCAAATTTATAATATTAGTATGGATTTGTATCTAGAAACCACGCTTGGGGTGCGGGTCCCGCGCATTGAAGCGTGCCGCGTGGTAGTGTGAGATACGCTTTATATACTCTATAATATATGAAATATCAACATTTATAAATTCAGACATCTCATGTCACTGTAAATTTTAGATTTTCTTTCGGTGTGAGTAGCGTGAAATGAATACTGGCACAGTAACAGACTATCGCAATTTATTTTTTGTACTTGTCTGAATGTGGCTTTATAATTCTAGACTTTCCAGCATCATTTACAGTGTGATAGTTATGCAGTGCGATGTTGCCGTTCCGATTTGCATTCTGTCTTTATACTACCCACTACTCCTACTTTCGCGTAGGTGCAAATAATTAATGCTTTCCTGTCGTATTAAACACTTGTTGCCACTCTGTTTCGTTAGAATTTTAGCGCTCAATCGGGTTCTTTTTAACTTTAGATGTTGTTAAGTAGAAAATATTCAAGATTCCTTTATAGATCGTCGTCATCATTATCTTCTGGCCCATGTTCCATGTGACTTGGGGTCAGCACAAGACGTTTTCTTCTTCTATTCTGCTTTTCACTCCCTTTTCATTCATATCATTCCTCATACAATACATCCATCTTTTCTTTAGCCTTTCTCTCCTACTCCATCCATCAACATCTATATTTATCTTTCGTTTAATCACAATTATGCGTTTTCTCCCTATTCATCACATGCCCATCCCAAGCTAAAGGATAGGTAGGTAGATAACTAGGTACCTAGGTACTTTAATAAATATTAAGTTAGATTAATTATTAGTTTGTCACTGATTAATTTTCAATCCTTTATAAATATAACGATTAAGATTTCTAGAACCATCTAAGAATCTATTTAGGCCGAATTGCCAACAAAAGACAATCGAGCAACACGACCCTCAAATTAATCTTAAATATATAACAATTTCCATTTTCTTAATTAGCCTCATTGAATGTGAACTTCTAGCAAAAACTGACCAGAAACTGACTGACTAGAAACAGAAGAAAACTAACAAGAAGTAATTGTTTTATACGAACCCAATGGAGTGGGTCAAATACGTGATCCTAATGCTAAAATGTAAGATCGTCTTATCGAGCAATAGACCTCTATTTTCTAATAATAAATTGGTTTTATCACTACTTGATCTGAGTTTACGTTACCATAATCTGAGGGGAAAGGGTCTAAGTGGATGTGGGTTTACATTTTATAAATAAATCGCCTCTATTTGTCTCTTGGGTAACATTTGAGGTGACAGATGGTGTGTCTGTTGTAGATAGGCAAATGTTTTCACTTGTATGTTAATATTAACAATATTACCTACCTAACGACTCCCTCGTTGGTCTATTGGTCACCAGCTGCTAAGCGTGACGTCATGGGTTAGATACCGAATCGGGCTTATTTTTGGTGGATTTCTTCTAAAGGGACTTCTTAGTAGCACCCTGGAATGGATGTGTCCGGTTTGGCAATAGGATTCCCCAAATTTTGCCAGGTTATGTTTCAGCAGCATTCATCATCATCCTACAGCAGTTCACTCCTGGACATAGGCCTCTTCAACTGCACGCCATTCAGCTCGCTTCTCACCGACTCTCATCCACCTGCTACTAGCCACCCTGCGAAGATCGTCACTCCACCTAGTCTGCGGGCGTTCTACCGATTCGCGGTCTCCACTCAAGAATACGTCTACCTCAACGCTGATCGGTTCTACGGCTAATATGGCCTGCCCACTGCCGCTTCAGCTTGCTTATTAAGAACCATTGCATAAACATAACTTTGCGAAATATGGGGAACTACATTATACACATATACCCACCTCTTTGGATGATACAAGTGTGATATAATGTTCAAACATTACTTATTGAATGAACACCCAACTCCCAATATTAACACATTGAATGAACATCATACGACATACATTCTACATCAGTACCAATTTAATGTGCAAATGAACTGAATATTAAACCTGCATACGATTTAACGGACAATAAGGCTTTTGTTTAGACTTTCATGCTGCTGTGATATGAATCGTTTAATTTGCTCACATTTTGTATGTTCAATGAAACAAACCGAACTCAATTACAGCAACATATTATGTATTATAATGATTTCGTCCATTTGATTCTGATTTATAATTTCGTTTCATGTATAAACTGGATTCGGTGCGTAAACTTTGCAAAACTATTCATATTAATCACATGTAGTAGCGAACCATGTTTTCTCAATGTGAATTCCATTTCACAATCTACCGTGACCTTAATGAGAGACAACTACTTATTCGTAACGAGTTAAGACATTAGCATCCAGGTGAAAATTTGTCGCCATATGCCGCTATCATTAATCTGCATGCCAGGCGCGACATGGACCGAAGTTAGTTCCCTGCTGCACTCCATAATGATGGTCGTTAATTACTCAGAATTTAACAATAACAAGTGAATAATCAGATGTGGTTTTCAAAACTCAATTGTGTTTTCAAAACTCAAATGACCATTCCCTACACCTTCAAGAAATGTGTTTACTAGACGTTGTTTTCAAAACTAAATTGACCATAGTCCACACTCTCAAATAACACTGTGTTTAGTAAACTCTCAACCGTAGGACATCCAATTAACGTATATTTTACCCACTGCTGGTACACAGGCCTCCTCTCGGTGAAAGGGAATGGGCCGTAGTCCACCACACGGGCCCAGTGCGTCTTAGTAGATGTCACATGTCTTCAAATTTTTGGTTTTAGAACTTGCCGGTTTCCTCGCGATATATTTATCATTTTTTTATGTAGGATATTTACAATATTACGAATAAATTGTGTCTTTGTACCTACCTCCTGAGAACATAACATAAACTCCACATTATATTTCCAAAATGACAAGCAAAGAATTACAAGTCTTTACCTAGCTTTCATCACGACTTAAGACAGACATTTTTAAAGCACAACGTCATCTATCTAATGGCAACATGCACGAAAGTCCATTTCACCGCACGTGAGACTAAGCTTAAACCTGAGCCACAAGATAGGCGATTTACAATTTCTTACTACAAAATAAGGTTTGTTTTCAAACCCGATTTTAAAATATGGACCCATTTTTGATTATCGAATTTTGCTCTGACTACGATAAAGTTCTTAATACAAAACTGACAGCTTTGTAACGGACTGAGTTGTCAGTTTTGTAAAAAGAACTGTATTTCAGTCAAAGCTGTTCAAATTCAAATATTTTATTTCTAGAAGATAGGTGAATAAAAGGTACCTACAGATGTCAATATTAATAATAAAGCAAAACCCTGTTTTGTAAAAACTCCGTTAATGTTGAGAAACGCTGGACACGCAATGTACACAGAGTATACAAATGTAGCCGCTAGTACTTTCTATGTTGATCTCGTACCGCATGGCAAATGCAGTGCTTACTCGCACATGGAACTAGGTTAACGTTTTGTTGTAGTGCCATCCACTTGGCCACTACAGAGACTTTGTAGAGAGTATACACTTGCCACATAGCCATACTACCTACAGTTCAAAATATGGTATAAAGATATAGAGGTTTTGAAAAATTCGGCTTTGTACCGTCTTTTCTGTTACCCATACCTGTGTACAACCTGATTGAAACTTTATGGTGGCTCGGAACATGTAGCGAGTCAGTAACAAATTCACGGGTCAGCCACCGCTCACTGCGCAGTATTGCACCTTTCACCACCGTGAGAGGTGCAATTCTGCGCAGTGAGTAGCGCACTTCAGAGCCGCCATAAGGTTTGTCGCGAACTTTAACGGTCTCTTTCTAAAGCTCAATGAGTCTAGACGCCAATACCTACATTATTGACTTTGTCTAGGCCGATGCCTAGACAAAGTCAATAATTTAGGTATTGGATTAACATAAGTAAGGGACGCTTTCAAAGCGTTTCGTATTTCTATCAATCCTTTAAAATCCCTTCGTAAGTCATTGGAGAAATAAGAAACGCTTTCAAAGCGTTTTCACTTATCTCTAGGCCCTCGTACCTATATACATATAAATATTAAGGAACTGAATAATTGTAATGTTAATATTTATGTAAATGTTTCTTAGAGTATAATCAAATTGTCAAAAGGAAATAAACAATAGAAAAGCAAATAAATGGAGTTGGACTAATAAAGAGCCCCTAAGGTAAGCAAAGGAGGTTTTAATTTAGAAAAGCGGAAGACAACTTGAAAAAAATAATTTAAATTAGCCACAGGGTTTATTTTTAATTATGGCCCATAACAATGAAATACCAATAAGAACGGCTTAGGCATATAAACCTGTTGCTTGACTCATTAACGGATAATAATACTGCAAAGCTAGACCTCAAATATCAGCCAATTTAAATTTAAAATCAACCAGTTTTGGGATTAGTAACCTAACCTTCATGCTACACAGTTTAATTTCCATTGTCACTAAAAATAGTATTATGATATCTCTTAAAATGTCGTGTCATTTTAAAATCAACTTAGTTATCCCTGTCTTATAGTTCATTATTGAGTAAGTGCGAGATATTTTTCACGGTCCTCTCTGATTACACTGGGCCACAAAGCCAGTAATTTATTACGTTAACTGAATTTGTTAAGACCTTAGATTTTTGTAGATGAACAACGACATTCAGATAAATTGTGTTAAATGAAAGGCTTAGGATTTTCCTTAGAGGATCCTCCGAAGAGGATTTTATGGAGACATTTGAAATAAGTGGAAAGAGACTAGTATATATCTAATGGCTCCAGAACTCAGTTTCAATATACTTAGTCCAAAGCTCCGTATAAAGTCTCTAAAGTTTCGCCAATCTGATAAAATTGTTAGAGATTTCAATGTATCTGTAACTTTAAACATGGTATGTAGGTATATTATATTATAATTTTGTTTTTATAGATATTAGGGATGTTTTTTACTTGGGGGTTTTGCTAAAATAATAAGTCAGTTCAAAATCACCCACATTGCTGCATTGGCACTTATGAAACGTCAAAAGCTAGGTGTACGGTTCCAATTGGTCGTTTATTATGGAGAAATGCCGGCAAGAGACTCCACAGTTGAAATTCACAGACAGCAAATGATTCGAGGACGGAGGATGAGGACTTTTCAGGACCAGTGTACAAAAAAAATTACCATCAAATACCTATTTGAATAACTTCTCCTAAAAAGAAAAAATACACGCCCTGTTTACTTTTCCTCAACTATTTATGCTCAAACTGATTGGTACCACTGAGGTCGCTGGTCCCATCATTTTTCTTTCCCAACCCGATAGAATAGCAGTAATCGGTGCGTAACGAAATTGAATAGACGTTTTAAGGGTCCCACAAACAAATGCCATAAATTACTGCCCTGAAACCAATCTAGACGTTTTGGTTACCTTCTATTGTTGTTTGCATTACCTTGGATTAATTTATTTCGACTTTTATTAAAAGAGAGTGTTTTTATTTGAAATTGAATTGAACGGGAACATCTTTATTTGCGCGTTCCATCCTATTGATTTTGTTAGCGGTGTTACTCAAAACCATTTTGTTCTTCTACTGTCTACGTTATAATGTAAATGTTAACGTCTCTCTGCATTTGCAAACTAAAGCTGTAGAAATAGCTATATCAAGCATCGTCAAAAGCATCACACGCTACCTAACGGTATGTTCCTGTCATTCCGAGCGAGTATTCTTCAAATAAGATGTGTATGATGTCATATAGTGCATTATGTATCTTTCTAGAAAACTTGAAGAACCAAATGTTGCTGAGGACGTCAATAAATAGGTACATAGAAATGAAAACGTAGTTAAGGTTTCTATCCTTATTATAAAATTCAAAGTCCTGACTGACTGATATATCAACGTATACTGACTGACTGATATTCTTTGTGAAGAGTAGGTCTCCACTAAGAAAAGGTTTTTCGAAATTTTTCACGCGGCTGAAGTCGCCGGCAGAAGCTAGTTTATATATAGAGCGACATGTAATTTGATGTATTCTTCTAGAGATCTAATGGAATAATAATGTAGGGCATTTAATTTGAGAGTTTAGAGAAAAGTGATATTTTGTGACGAATTCTGGGAAATTTTCAAAAATACATGGAAATTGTATTTTGTCGAATTCCATTAATCTTTGCCTGGGCTACATGGGGTGCTTAATTGTGCAAATGGGTTACACTATCACGTCCTGGAAGGAATACGTCAAATTACAAGTCACCCTGCATATACGGCTGCCCAATTTCAAAACCTAGTAAGGACTAAAAATGAAATTTTACAGGAGAACGCATAAACGTAATATTGGTCAGCCTATGGAATGTATTTTTTTGAATTGGTTAAAGTGACTTACTAGGATTTAAATAGTCACAAGGGAGTGAAAGGTGCACTTACTAGGTATCGACGTTAAATATACCTCCTTTTATGTAAGTTTAAGACGTTGGTGTTTTTGTATTTGGTAGAGACCTTCTAGGTTAGCAAGATTATGCAATAAAATGATTTTTGTAAAAAGTGTCTCTTACTAGGTTTTGAAATGGGACAGCCGTATATTATCAGCCTATAACGTTCCCATTGCTGGGACACAGGCTTCTTCTCGGTGATAGAGAGTAAGCTGTTATCCTAGAGTGGGGATTGGTGGATGTCTCCGAATTTTCAGTTCTAGGATATGCCGGTTTCCTCACTATGTTTTCCTTCACCGTTTTGAGAGCAGCGATGAAAACAAAAAGCGACAAAACAGTCAGTCAGGACTTTGAATTTTAAAAGATAAAATACTTTGACTTTGGCTTTGACTTTATGATAGCAGTTATAAATATTATCATATTTGCGGGGAATGATGATAATCATGCTACAGACATTAAATAACACTGATGTACGTAAAACCTATTTTAGAATGTCAAAAGTTCCTTTTAGCATATCAACATTGCTATCGCTTCTACTAACAGAACCGCTAACTTCAAAGCCCCTTCAAAAGCGTTGTATGTAGTACATTCGTCATTCCAAGAGAGTGCACGTCAAGTTAAATGTTTATGATGTCATATGCACTCTGAAACTTGCAACTGAATTTATTCTTGATAATAAATTTAAAATCAAGGAAGCTTTTAGTCTTACTACGGTTGTTGGAGTTGGAAAACTTAATATTGTGCCAGGAGAAATAGGGAAGGAAAATAAGACGCTTTAAATATTTTAAGCTCCGTTAGTTGTTTAGGAAGCGGTACATCTCATGGAAAATATTGTCCGAATCCCTTGGGCATAAGCAGCCATGTCTAAGCAGTTTAAAATTAATTAATGAAGATGTTGGGATTAAAATTTTGGGGTTTAGCAAGGTGAATTTGAACACAAACAATACATCATAATGTTTCATGATATTATGATGCTGTAAGACCCATTAATTTTCCACGATCTTAATAAATTATCTGTTGATCCCTATTACTGGCTGCTTATATATGTATATACAACAACAACAACATGGATGGATCATATCTTGAACAGGTGACTCTAATATACATGAGGATATATCTCGATTATAAAAAAAAACAAACAGAAAAACAGAAAAAAAGAAGAAAAAAAACAGAAAGAAGAAGAAAAAGAAGAAAAGAAGAAGAAGAGAAGAAGAAGAAAAGAGAAAGAAGAAGAAGTAAAAAAAAAACAGAAATTAATGACACTATAGGTATGAGGAATAAACATAATATATAAGGAACAGAGTGTAAAGTTTATTCATCCTCCATAGAAAAGGGAGCATACTCTGACCAGAACGGTATTGTGTCTAATGGGCAACAGCCTGACGATTGATGTCGGGACATTGTATATGTATATGCTAGTTGCGCGGTAAACTCTGCTTGCGCAATGCAGGATTTTGCGTGACGTCAGTGTGATGCATAGTTTGCATGTAGCGATGTAGATGCCGCCACAATACCTTGTTAAAGAGACCAAAATGTTAATTTGTAAATAAATTAAAATTAAACAAAACGAAAAAGGCGAAGCTGCTGATGATGCTAGAATTAGGACTTCCACAATTAATAATATTGAAAACCTATCAAAGAAACCAGTCACAGCTCACTCAAATGCAATGTAGTTTAAGAGTGTGACACTTGTGCAGTCATTAGTTGAATGACTTTCTTTAAGCGCATTAGACGATGTCAGGTCGACGCCAGCGAGACAGTAACCTAGTTCTCTTGGCTTGAAACTAAAGCGACAGTGGGAATTAGCAGCTGACTTTGAGTTTTTCTTGGAACACGTTCCAATGGTTAAAGGGGTAGTTTACAAAGAATATTGTGTTCATGTGACTTGGTTTCAGTAAAAGCTTAGTTTATTTTTGTTGGGTTAAGTATAAATTGGTGATGATTGGTGGTAGTGTGTCTGATTTTAAAGATATTGCAGTTAGTTTCAATTTGTCGCGTTAAAAGAATATTAGCGACTTGCATATTTCCACAGAAATAAATAGATTGGTATTTTAAGATTACGTACCTAAATTGTTTATTTAATAGACGGCCAATATTGAATAATTTGTACAGACGCCAGCACATCAAGCTACCCGAAACTGTCAAATTTTCCCAATAAACTTTGAACCTTATGCTTTAGTAATAAAGTTGAAAATCTATCAAAGAAATTTTACAGATTGTAGTAGCTTGATGTGCTGGCGTCTGTACATAACAATTTCTGATGAGAAAATTTTCTAGTTTCATACCTTTTAGAGCGTGATTTTTCAGTAGTCGGGTTTGGGTTCGGGTTTTAGTTTATGAACTTACTTTTTAGTTTTTTTACTTTCAAATTTTTTAAAGTTAGTCAGACTACAAGCTTCTGGGGATAAATAAACTCTGTGTTAGTGGACAAGCTCCAATGGTTTACGTGTTCTAATAATATTCCTAATATTTGGAATATTATTTAAACCACCAACTGTCTGCGGCAAGCAAATTGACTGATTCCACGAGTTTGTTATCAAACCACAACTGAAGTATCAACATTAAGTATATAACTTGACTTTAGTTTTAATCTTACTGGGAATACGAACAGTACAATATTATAACATTGTAACACAGTGGTTTTCTTCCACAACTTCAATTACTTTTTGCTGTTTCTCACAGGGGAAATCGCGTAAAGCAATGCACTGAGTAAAACAAACCAATGTATTACCATATGAACTGAGTATGATGTTGATTTCATTTCATATTTTATGGACAGCTGGATTGAGTATATTAACTAGGTACCGCATTCCAACTGAGTGGCGATCGATGAAATTGTAAAAATACCTTTAACGCAGCAACTATGTATATGTTACGGGCAATTTGATAAGTCCGGGCACTATTAATAATGGCCGGTCTGTATTCATAATGCCCGACTCAATTGGGCAATGTGATTAAAACAGCAAGATTAATCACTTTTCCCGGCCATTATGAATAATGCCCACCCTATCTTGGGCAAAGTAATAAAATAGGTGAACTGTAGTGTTTTTGTTTATTAAATTGAGAACTTAGGATGCAAGAGCGAGCGAAGCGAGCTCGGGAATTGGGGCACCCCGACTCGGATAGGTTAGGTTCGAAGGGGATGACGGGGGCTCAAGTGAGCAAGCGGAGCGAGCGAACGAGCCCCCGTCATCCCCTTCGTGTTAGGTTCCTTTAAACCCTGCAGACAGAAATAGGGGCCCCGCGAAGCGGGGCTCCGTCGACTACGCCTTATTATTATTCTTATGCTTAATAAAGTTATGCTTTAGAATGTTATGCTTAATAAAGTTATGCTTTAGAGTGTTGTGCTTAAAAAATGTATGCTTTAGAATGTTATGCTTAATCATTATTGTGATTAGAGAAATTATGCGTAAAAAAGGTATGCGTAAGCTGTTATGCGTAAATAATTATGCGAAAATATAATTAGGATAAACAAAAGTATGCCAAGTTATATTAGGTCTTAAAATTTTATGCAAATGGATAGGGAACCCAATTTATCACATTGCCCGGCTACAAGTAGGGACTTATTCATACTGCCCGGTCCAAATGATAAATTCAAGCTATCTCAAACACTGATTACATGGACCACGGGCCGTCGGGCATTATTAATAATGACCGGTCCTTATTAATAACGCCCAGTTAATCACGTTGCCGGTAACATATATAACAAAATAACTAAGCAGACAATCATTATATTATAAAGCTGAGCAAAAATCTTAAAAAAATATATATTATGTATACATCTATATATGTAGGTATAATACAAAAGGGAAAAGAACACATTGGGCATAAAAAAAAACTTTTGCCTCACTTGTGAGTCGAAAAGTGCCCAAACGTACAGACGCCAGCACACCAAGCTACCCGAAACTGTCAAATTTTCCCAATCAACTTTGAGCCTTATGCTTTAGCGATATAGTTGAAAATCTATTGAAGAAATTTGACAGATTGTAGTAGCTTGATGTGCTGGCGTCTGTACATAATATATTTCATTCGTGCAATTAAAAAATATAATATATATATTGCTAAATTGGCCTGCTCTTGTCCTCGATCACGCCTGATGGAAAGCGATGGATGAGGTCTATGATGACGAAAGAAAGAAGAGAAAAGACGCCTGTTCAATACGGTTTTGAAAAAAAAAACACTAATAAGCAATTAAATAATATTATATCGTTTTAGAACCAGAACTAAATTATTATGTTAGTAATGTACTACATTCTTTATAGCACGAACCACTCCTAAATCCAACCTTAAAATAAATATATAACTATCAAACATTTGCTTTTACACCCGCTTTTCGTACGGGTTGACGTTTTAATAAAAGGCAAACCAATTTCCATTACAGTTGGGACATGGACGGAAGTCCATTCCGTTACCCACGTACAGACATCCTTTACTGGGGACGCTAGAAGAGGGGCTATTCATAACTTTGACATCCACTGGAATTGCGTTCGAACCCTATGTTGTATCGACGTTTTTAAAAGCTTCTTTCTAGGTAACAGATCACTTTCGTACTAAAAAGAGCGCTGGAACGAAAGAATTTAGTAGCGTACGGTTCCTAGAAAATTCCTCATTGTTTTGTACAGACGCCAGCACATCAAGCTAACGAAACTGTCAAATTTTCCCAATCCACCTTGAACCTTATGCTGTAGCGATAAAGTTGAAAATCTATTAAAAAAATTTGACAGATTGAAGTAGCTTGATTTGCTGGCGTCTGTATAGAAAAGGTATGTTATCAAGAAACCGTGAAGAAGTGTCCTGTCATTCCACCTAATGCTAGAGATTGGAATGCTACTGGCAGCTCAGTTCACCTAAGTTTTCAGAGTGAGATTGTGCAGAACAGACGAGCCATGCAATATGTGTCGGAAATACGTTATTCGTTTGACTAATCGGGACGCCAGCGCCATCTGGTGGCGCTTGACAGAGTTTAGCCTGAGTTCGTGGGAGTCGACGACAGCGCGACAGAACGATGTGGAGCTTGGACATTGGACATCGTACGGACAACATGTGCTCAGAAACTGTCCCGCGTTCCGTATCTAGTTGTGTCGTGTACCTACAGTGTGTGATTTGTGATTGATTAATTTGTTCGTGAAATTATAATTTGATTTGAACTGCAAGCGGTCTTTCTATTGCGTAATAACCAACACTACCCATGCCCACAGTAGTTAAAATATGGCTGATGAGAACGAGACACATATACCTTCTCCGTCGTATCTTCTCCGTTTTATGTCTTTTTTTTTTAATAACTTTTAATTTTTATTTGCAATGTGAAAGTAAAGAAAGGAAGTAAGAAAATACGTTTATTTGCGGCAAACATGACGCATAAAAATAAAAACACAAACAACAGAAAAGCAAAAATAACAATTTGGGAGAAAGTATGCGTCACATGTAGGTACGCAAAACGGCCAGCGCTCGTGCGTTTTTGTTTGTGCAGAATAAATAAATTTTCTTTCTTTCTTTTTCTTTCTATATATTATAATCAGCGTATAATATGCTTTCATCCAGTGTAACAATTCCCAACCGCTTCGCAATTCTTTCATTTTTCAGCAGGAAATAGAATCCAAATATTTTCAGATCTATACCTTCCAATACTACCGACTACGTTGAAGATAGGGCAATTAATCCCAATTCCTTCTTCCATTTATAAACAGAATCTGTCCTCATAAACCAAGAACCTAAAGAGCCTATAAAAGAATCGCCCCCGCAATAAAATGTTAATAGAGTCCCGTTTGATTAAGGTTTGCGCCCTCTAGATATTACCGGTATATAGTAATCACCCGTTTCGACCGGTATTTTCCAGGTGATTGGAAGTGCTGTCTCCTTCAAATCGAGTATGACGGAGAGAGACAATGAAACGAGGAAAGGGCACTCGACCGATAAGTGTCGTATTAATTGCGAGCGATATGAACTTACTGATATTCTGAAAGGGTCAAGCGTGCTATTTATTTACATGTTTCGTTTTGGGGTTGGTGATAAAGTGGGGTCGTACATTAATACGGTGTAATACCTATATTATGGCAATTTATGTGGTGTACATAATAAAGAGTATTCTATTCTATTCTATGGTATTTGCACAAAACTGATATTGATTGCTCCGCTGTTTCGTATATGAATGTTAATACATCAGTTGTTATGGCTGACGTAACAGGTGATTGTGGAATATTAGTTGTAGCAGCAAGGTGCACTTCTGAACTAATAATATCATCATTCCTCATGAATATTCCTCAAATTACAGCTTGCTCGTATATTGTAAAATCATAATAATATATTGTGTCCGGAGAACGGGTAGTGGTATTATCTTGTGCAGAGAGAGTAAACTGTGGTAATATTCCCGCAGGACTAATTTGTAGCGGTCTTAGGAAAATACCGAGTAGAGACATTTTTAAGTAGATTTTTTTATTATAGTAGCAAAATTATTCATTCTTACCTTGAGTTCGACTTAATTTCGATAAAATCTAAAGTTAAAAAGTTGTGGACTTTTCAAACAACTTTTATTTAATAAAAATTAAAGAACTTTTTGTGTATCACTGTAAAACTTTGTTGAAACCATTTCACTGAAATTCAGTTCCTCCGTTTACTGTTGTGCTGAAGATTGTTTTAGTCCAATAACATTTGAATCCAAAGTTCGCCAACTTCGGGATGCTGGCCCCGTTTTCAATGAAACATTAATTTTGTTTGGGTGTTTATCTTATTGTGTTAAATCGCATAGAATCTGCGCTTAATTGTTTGTAGGTAAGTGATATTTCTAATTTGTCAGTGAGATTTTCCATTAATTTTAATGGGCATTGTTCATATTTTTTTAAATGTTGTAATTGAAAAACCATCTCGAGGAATAGCGTTATTGATCATTACGGACTAATTAATTATGAAAAATAGTCATATTTTATTGATATTTTTGATAAAAGACGATTGACCTTCTTTGCCCTTCAAATTACGTCGGCTTTGGCCGTACAGTTTTGTATCGTTACCTCAGAAAAAAAAAGTAAGATTGTCTACAATCTGTCAAATGTCAGATTATTATAAATATGTCAAAAATATAAACATTCTTGTTTATATTACATTACATACATTATTTCAACACTCGACAATATTTAATATACTGGAAGAGTTATGGAATACAGGAAGTGCTTTGTTCCAACTTGCAGCAATAATAGTAATAATGTCGCCGCGTGCGTTATTATTCTATTTCTAAGTCGCCGCGTCGATTGTTCTAGTGGCGATAGAGAGTAGTATATTCCTTGGAAGACACTTACACATAAAAAAAACCATTTGTAAATATATACGCTAAGATAGGATTCGATTACTTAAGACGTCTATTCGGCCTATTGACACTTTGACAGATGTGACAGTACTCTTTGGATTGATGACGTTGTGTTGACAGATTAAAATTTTTAATTATGTACTAGTCAGGCAACGGCACTTAATCTTTATGCCACTAATGACGTCACCTACCTTAAAAACTTAAAATAATTCAATATTTTTTTTTAAATAACTATTGAGCCAATCATCAAAATATTCAAATTAGTTTCTCAAAATACTCTAAATTTTCAAAAAATCAAATAATATCTAATGGTTAGAAATTTTGGACAATCCCCATTGTGTACTTGGCTCGGTTTTGCTCGCAGCTCTTTTTAATAAAATTGTCTTGTTATTTTGGTAATTTTATTTTAATTGGTGTTTCGCTAAAATCAATAGACTTCGTAATAGCTTTTCTGCCCTACTATTTGGACTTTTATCTTCATAAAATTTGTTTACATCATCAGAAAAATATGACGAGCTATCTTGAGCCAGGAATTTTTACTTCACATACTTACTTTAAATTTGTGATTGTCTTTAGTTTGTGTTTTATTTTTTTAATTAAAAAAAAATCAAAACTAAATTTACAACAAAAAAATATTAATCCTTCTGTTAGAATATACAAACTAAAACGAGTTAAAAAGTTGACAACATTAAGAGTAATGGATCGAGTTAAGAAGGAAATTACAGTGTATGTCAGGAACGAAGATCGATCTCAATTAATATTATGTGGAAGATCGATGGTACTACTCGTGGGAAATAAACCAGGAAAAATATGAGAAGTGGAACAGTATACTTTCAAATGGTGAAATCATTTGAAAGTATACTGTTCCACATCATCATGTAAATAAAACGACACAGTTTTTAAAACGTGTGAAATAGAATAATCTACTCGAAGAAGTAAACTTTAAAAAATAGAATTCGGGCAGCGATGGTGGAGATACTTGTAAATATGTTAGCACCATGTATCTATTACACAATTGATTTACCTATTATTGCTTCATTTTTAATTATTTTAACTTTTTTGTGGTAGACTAATTTTATTCTTGGTGCATCGTCTTCACACATAATTATATTATGTATATTATGTATACAAAACCTTGTAAAACATTTTAAAAGAGTAACGGTGGAGTTTCTTGCCCATTCTTCTCCATACGAACACTACCTTTTGGAAGGGGCGACTAGATTCAATTAAATTTTACTGTAATTTTTGACGTTCAAAAGTGCCTTTAATGTGCCTATTTGAAATAAATGATTTGACTTTGACTTGACAACAGTTACATTGAGACGAGTTGATGCACAGAAATTCTTAGCACTGGAAAGTATGACCCCCGTCAGTATGGGTCAAGTGAAGTAACCATAAAAAGTATGAATATGTTAAAATTGGGTGTAAAACCACGCTTGACTTAACGCCAATTCCTGTTTTATGTACAGTCATGGAAGTACGTTGTTTAGCAAAATGTCTGCCAACAATGAATTTTCTTGACTGATATGATATGGTGGATACATAGGAGGTATTAGAGGTAGCTACTGTTGTTACTTTTGTTCTTATTCCTTCTTTTTTCTCTTTACAATATATTATCTACGACACCTGTTCTCCCGTACATTTATCCGCTTACACCATTTCTACGCAAAGTAAACTAGTGGTGTGCCTAGCAAATATTAGTTTTGTACTAACATGCAAATGTTCGACTGTGAAAATATTCAGCTCTCCGAATTCAAGGGTTGTTCGTACGTTGTTGAATTTTCAAATATTGGTGGATTTTTTGAAGTAGAATAGTTCAAACGTCACTTGGTAGCGGCAAGTGGTACAACGCAGTTTCACAAGCGAACGTATAAAATAATGGAGCGGGTTTTTTGTTGACCTTTCAAGTTGTCAACCTAAAATGCTGATTTTAGAAAGCAATAATTACTGGGGTAAGACTACCTGCAGTATTATCACTCCTTTCTCTCTAAATCCATCCAAAAAATGTCTTTAAAATACCCTTTCAAGCGATAAGACCGCCCATAGAATCACTCTTTATAAAATTTCTACTTACTCTTAAATTTGTAATATTTATCGTGTATTATATATATATATTAAAGAATATTCTATTCTTAGGAAAGCAAGATTGTGCCAGTAATCTAGTGTGTACAGAACTATCCTCTAGTAGATTAGATTATTACTAGTAGATTAGTAAGTTAGTGAGAAAGATAGTAAATAGTGGGTAGTTTAATAGGATGGGGTTCTATTTTTGAGCTATTAGCGACCCCCGCCATCCATTTGACTATCCTGGCTTGTGTACTAGCCCTGGGGCCGGCGAAGCTAGTATTCAATCGGTTCATTATTATTTACTTTACAGACCAAGACACCTCAGTACTGGTACTGGCTTAAAATGTCCTAGCATCGTGCAAACAGCTCTAGCATTTGCCAAGCCAGGATATTACTTGCTTGTTAACAAAGCTTCAAAAACTAGCCTTGTGTAACCCGGGCACAACGCATTTTTGTATTTTGTCAAGTAGAAATAATGTTTGAATAAAATCGTAATCTAAATCTTAGGTAGGTATACGTAATATATTTTTATATTCATAGTGATGTTCAAAGGCTTGAGGCTTGTTGAGAGGGGCTTTGTTGCTAAGTAATAACAGTCACACGGGTCGATCGATCAGGTTAAGCTACGCTTGCCGTGGTAGGTCCGTGGATGGGTGACCATCTTCACACACCAAGACCCCTCCGTGCCTCGGAAAGCACGTTAAGCTGTTGGTCCCGGCTGTCATTCGTGGATCTTTGGCAGTCGTTAAGGGTTGTCAGAAGCCCGAAAGTCTGACAACCAGACAACCAAGGGGTTTCGTATTACCCATTAACTGGGTTGTAGAGGTCAGATAGGCAGTCGCTCCATGTAAAATACTGGTACTCAGCTGCATCCGGTTAGACTGGAAGCTGACCCCAACATAGTTGGGAAAAGGCAAGGCAGATGATGATGAATGATGTTCAGAAGATAGCCGTGGTTATGACGACGCTTCCAACGATACGTAAATTGTCAAATTATGATAAATAGTTTAGAAGTTATGAGGGAACATACACACAAACCGAACAAAATCATAAACCTCCTGTTTTCTTCGCCGTAGTCGGTTAAAAAGAATGGCAGGCCAGTAATGATTATCGTCAGAAGGTATAAGTATATGAACGTTTGATGTCATATAGTGAAACTCAGCTAAATATGGTTAAACATGAAGCCTCTCCAAATAATCAGGACATGTTCAAGCAAGTGATGACGACAATATCCGGACAGAAAAATAAAGAAAAGGAAGAAAAATGTGTTTATTGTCATTAGAACAAAATCACCTTTTTTATTTTATTTTATTAGGATCTCCAACAAAGAATCCATCAAAGAAACCATAAATTCAACAAAGAAACCATAAATGCTATATTCTACAGGACAAGAACAAAAATCTATGTGCTTCCCTCAATTATAGGAGACCGCATCATGCAGTAAAAACGAGCAAAGAGTATGAGATACCTTATAAATATGAAAACAGAAAGAAAACAAATAATGCCTCAGCTCAACATAATGTAAAATAACTGCTACTCACCATCAAATAAATCCCACAAAATATCCCTATGCAAGAATCTAGAATTCTAGACCAAACAGCCTAGAACGTAATGCAGATTGTCCCACTCCATCAAACGAAAATCCCTCTTGCGCAGAACCGCTTTAAATGCAAAGTCTTCTATTGTACTCCGCAGTGATAAAACATAGCCATTACCTAAAGCTAGTAAAAACCCTTCTTTTTTAAAAAGTTCTCCATATAGTTGAAACAATTTTCAGTTTTCACATCGGAACCGTTCGGAAACCGCTCGGGTTACTTTTTACTGTTCCATACTCAAATCGTGCCAACTAGGGTCTATTACTAAGGCTTCTTTGTCTGTCCGTCTGTCACATCTTTTGAACCGTAACAGGTAGAGACTTGAAATTTTCACAAGTGTGTAAACGAACTAAGACTGGTAAAACAAAAAATAATAAAAAAAAGTTAAACATTAAAGGGGTTACAAATTAAATTAAAGAAACTTGTTCTTTTTGCAAGTATTTAAAAAAAAAATTTCAGTTTAATATTGCACGGTGGTACGGAACTCTTCGTGTGTAAGTTCGACTCGCACTTGGTCCCCTTTATACAAAACAAGTTTTCCATACAGTTTAAAATAACCTTCGCTTTTCACATCGGAACTGTTCGGAAACCGTTCGGGTTACATTTTAACGAGTGACGTAACGTGTAACGTCCATAAAAGAGTCTCGTTTTATTGTTACCCTCTTTAGATCTAATTTACGAACTCGATCGAATGGAGCCGACATTTTAAGTGGACTTTTTAAGAATTTAATGTCAATGTTGATCTTTGAGCAACGGGAGCGTTCTGTTTTTAAATTGGCTCAACGTAATAATGTTTCACAAAATAATAAAGAATTAGAGGGGCCATTCTTGTAATTTTAAGAACATTCACAGGCGAATCTCAACATCCCCCCCACATCCCCCCCCTCCCCTCTTCCCTGCATTTTGACAAGTTTTTGACATTGACTGTAGCTAAGAAGAGATTGTGACTAGATTTTAAACGTTTTTAATTACAGGTATATTACAGACGTATTAGTGAGTATATCTTACCCACTTGGGCAGTGGTGACTTAGTGGTAACGGCCGCAACTTACAAGTTGTAGGTCATAGGTTCGAACTTAGATAGGCACTTTACTTTGCGTAAATTATTTTCATCACCACTGCTCCCAAAACGGCGAAAGAAAACATCGTGAGGGAACCGTCATGTCTAAGAAACAAAAATTCGAAGATTTTTAAAATTCGAAGAAATTTGACATCCACCCGCACTACAAAGAACAGCCAGTCGATTCTGTAAAAATCTCACCGTGAAAACTTAGGTGATGACTGATGTGAGTTTGTTTTTGTTAGGAATTGACAATATTGACAGCTCACTTCAGTAGGTTAAAATTGGGGTTTCCAGATCACATAAGATCTGGAAACCCGCAATTTTCACCATTCATTCATTCATGAGTGTTGTATTCAGAATCCTCTATTCAAAATGAGTGTTGTATTCAGAATCCTCTATTCAAATGAATGTTGTATTCAGAATCCTCTATTCAAAGTGAAGGTTGCATTCAGAATCCTCTATTCAAAATGAGTGTTGTATTCAGAATCCTCTATTCAAATGAATGTTGTATTCAGAATCCTCTATTCAAAGTGAAGGTTGCATTCAGAATCCTCTATTCAAAATGAGTGTTGTTTTCAGAATCCTCTATTCAAATGAGTGTTGTATTCAGAATCCTTTATTGAAAGTGAATGTTGTATTCAAGTTATTGAAATGAGACTTGTATTCGTTTTATTTTAAAAATCTTTTTTCTTTAATAAATTGAGGTCTTGATCTATCAAAATCAAAATATTTTTATTTCACATTAACCTAAATGGACACTTACGAAACGTCAGAAGCTAGGTGCACGGTTCCAATTGGTCGTTTCCTAGTGAGAAGAGCCGGCAAGAAACTCCATGGTTACTCTTGGTTTCCAGACCAGATAAGACCTGCAAACCCGCAATTTTCACTCATTCAATCAGCACATTAGAAAGATCTGGAAACCCGCAATTTTTTCTCATTTATCGTTTCATCCATTCAGCACATTAAAATTCTGATAGCTGATTGCGCTCACACATTCTCCGATGTCGTCTTATATCGGATTTCTGATATACGTCACTGCGTCGCTGTCTCAGTTATGTAGATGAAGTATTGATACCTATTTGTATTAGAGAGTGCATACCTATATCAACTAACTTTTATACGTGTTTTATAATGTAGGTAGAGTTCTTTAATCTCACGAAGCGACGTGAATTATTCGACTTTTAACCTTACCCTCAAAGATTTAAAAGTCACATGATGTCACTTCGTGACATAAAAGAACTATTGAATGTGGGTGCTTATGTGAAAGGTTAAAATAAAAATACTTTATCATTGAATAAGGATTATGATTTATTTTACGACATATTATTTGATACTTTTACGGCAATTTCTTTAACCGATTTATAAATATCATCCATGAATATGTTTTTAACTACATGCTGCACGCACAATTCGGCATCACAATTACATAGCGAACTTATGGTATCAGGAAAATTTTCTACATCATAAACTTCGATCCTGATCACTTTAGCACCACGCGTAAGTTTTTTTAAAGAGGTGAATGCAGCTGTTGAACATCTCTTGAGCTGTTTGCTGCCGGGGCCCTCCAGATTCAGTTGGTTTTCGTATTTCTTTCCTACCGCAGTATTCATAGGAACGAAGTTGAAGAGGTCGTTTTCGGAGTCCTTAAAATAAAAATACAGAATGCAATTAAATTCGTGTTGTATCAGGAATAGAAAACTCTGATGTCGAGGACTTATTATGTATGTTTGACCCGTTTACAATAATCAATCAATTAATACATTTTATTTGTAGATAAAAATAATGTAATATTTTAATTGTTGGACAATATATTGTTAAAGTTTAAGAAAATATTAACACTCACCGACATTACGCAAAGGTAGGTACCGTTTTTTACCCAGTCAGGACTCAGGACTCAGCAGGAGCAGAAATTGAATGATCGACTTTAAAATTATTTATCAATTTATATACGTTAATTTTAATGTATAGAGTTCAAAGTCGTACATTTTTTGTTAGATGTTGATATTCCTGACAAAAATGGTGTGGTAAATTGAAACCTCAAGACATCACGGCGCCAAACATTTTATTGTTTACTATAAATATATATTGATAAAATATACACTACTGTACGTTCGTTCACTGTACTTTTTTCATACATTTTTATTGAGAAGATTCGCCAAGCAAAATCATCGCATGTAAGTAGTATGTCTAATTTGCAATGTAAGTTCTTATTTTATTTATGGAGATGGATTGAAATTGAAACCTCAAGACATCACGGCACCAAACATTTTATTGCTTACTATAAATATGTATTGATAAAATAAACACTACCTACTGTACGTTTGTTCACTGTAATTTTTTTATACATTTTTCTTAAGAAGATGCGGCTAGCAAAACCGTTGCATGTAAGTAGTATGTCTAATTTGCAATGTAAGTCCTCATTTTATAAGGAGATGGATGAAAACAAAATAGCAATATCAACATACTATTGTTACGCCTAGTTTTGCCTTCTATTATTATTATTATCTTATTCCTCAAACTTATACTTTTTAAATCACCAAAAGAAAGGTAATGTTCACGGATAATATCACTGTCTTTTGCTTGACACAGTCGGATAATTCTCTTACTGTGTTATATTAGTGTAGAATAAATTAATAATAAATAATAATGTTAATGTTGTAATAAAATAAATATTATATAAACGAAGTCGCGGTATTTAACTAGTATGTAAGACTTGGAATGTAGTTACTATACCTAGTCAAATATTAATATACACTTTAGATATCATAATTTAAGGTTGAGATTAATGTAGATTTGGTTATGATTGCAAAGCATTTGTCTCGTGAAGAAGTCCTGAGTCAGGATTTTAGGATCACGCGTGCATTACATATATGGAAAAACTTCACGTGGATCCCGGCTATTTAAATATTGGAGAGTGAATTAGGGGCATCACTTCAGCTACCAGGTGCTCCAGATCAACATCAAGTACTTATCAAGAATCAACGTGCAATAAGGAAAATGTAAGTAGCTTTTTTAATAAAATATATATTAACTTATTTTTACTATCGCAGTTTAGTAGCAATGTATAGTTGCAGCAACAACTATGGGCCAAGGGGTTCGACCCCCCCTAATCTAGCGTGATATAGTATTGTGGTTTAATAGAGTATTATTTCTGTGATGGCTATGTGTCAGTATTCTAAAAAGATGTATTTTAATATTAGGTGTAGATAGATAGACAATAATAAAATAATAATAATTAATTAGAGTAGTGTACCTACCTGACATGTCAAAGTGGGATATTATTTATTTATTATTATATATTCAGATAACAGAGATCCATTGGGTTAGTAACAATAGTCTTAACCTATGTTAGTACTCAACATAACACCGACAATGTACAGGTGACAAGTGACCTCACCAACGATATGTGCATGAATCATTATTTGATTGTATTAATATTTATTTATTTGTTTCACTCCATTTCAGGTCGCACGAAAACGCCGAGACCCTTTTTCCCTCCAACGTCGACGAGGAACCTCAGGTTCGAAAAAAGAAGCATGACGGGCGTAAAAAGGAAGCAAGTATCAACTCGCATGACGGAGCGGCACGAGGGTCGTGGTCGTCACCATCGAGAGTAAGTCCGGTACCGTCCACTTCCGCGACACCTGTCGTATCGTCCCATCCATCAGCTTCATAGAAGCCGTTTATCAAACCCATCCCACCGAAGAAGTGCACTGTGTACGATCTGTTTGGAACCGATAGCGAGGACTTCGAGAAAGCGGTCCCTGCAGTTACTGGTAAAACACCGTTAACTTCATATATAACACGACGCCTTGCAAACGGTCATTCGCGCCAAACCCACGAAAACAAGCCGGGAACGCACTATATTGATTTGAAAATATACCGGTGCGATGAAATAGAGAAAGTTCCGCCAATGAATAGGTGGCGCCAAGCAATTGTCACGCTCAAAAATCAAACCTTTGACAATACAGATGCTTGACAACATTTGTCTAATTTTATTATAGCTACACGAAAAGAGTATGTTAAGTGCCCAGCAACATTTCGTCGTTGCGCATGCAAAGCCGCTATGTGTTATTTAGTTATTTTCGGTTCTTTATGCAGTTTTAATCGTTATTTCAATACACATATACTGTATAAACAGCTATGTGATAAGTGCAATATTTAAAGAGTTAAGGAATGTAGCTATGTGATATTCATACATCGGAAGTTCCGTATCAACACGCTAAATGTTATAATTCATATACTTAGCTCAAATAAGTTCACTAAAAACACATAGCGACTTTTGCACGCACAACGACGATTTGTAAGTAACTATTATTGAAATCGTACTTAATTACAAAACTAGGCATTTATCCCCAATATAACACATGCCTATTCACTTATACACTTTTGTATTACTCTCTTATAGTAATTAAGATATTATCTTAGTATTTCAAGATTAGTAATAGTAAAATTATGTAACAAATAATAGGCAGAATTCGATTACATTATTATAGAAGACACTATTGCTATACTTAGATAAATGAATAAGAATAAATGATGATAAGAGACACGAAACTAATTGAAACTTTGCCTTTGGGTCATTGTGAAACTTTATTTTGTGAACTAATTTCTAAATATAAATAATTATCTTTATATCAATAAATTATTATAATGTTATTATAATCTTTGTTTATAATATTGGTATAAGTATAGCATACATTATTAATTTTGTGAGTGGCAGTGTTGAATTTCGTATTTAAATAATTATGTAATATCTGAATAAAACTTTTATAACCGATGCATGACTTTCTATTCTTATTATGGCCTTACAGTGTTCTTCATTTTATTAATATTTAGTATCACTAACTACAAATATAAATACCATACTAGCTTATTAATTATTTACAGCAAGTATAAAAATGAAATAGATAAGCACTATAAGTAGGTATACCGAAAAATACGCTCGTTTTACATACCTATTTTGACATGATACTCGTAACTTTAAACTAATCTCAATCATTTGTTTTTTATCATACTTATGCTTTATATATCTATGTATGGGTAAAATTGAATTAATAATCAAAATGAAGTTGATCAAACAACACACATCACTTAATGTTAATCATATAAATCTTGGTGACTCTGATAACCACATTAGGCATAGCATTTTGTTACCAAATACGATTCGTTGTATTATATGTGGTCCTTCAAATTGTGGAAAAACAAACGTCGTGCTTAGTTTATTGTTACATGAGAATGGTCTAAAATTTCAAAATCTTTATCTGTACTCGAAAACTAACTTTCAACCAAAATACAGGTTCCTACGAGAAGTTATAAAGAGAGTGCATCAAGTTAAGTTTCATGAATTTAATGATAATAAAGAAGTCATAGCCCCGCATGAAGCACTAACAAATTCTGTGTTTATTTTCGATGATGTGGCATGTGAAAATCAAATAAACATTCGTAATTACTTCTCTATGGGTAGACATAAACAAATCGATTGCTTTTATTTATGTCAAACATATTCTAAAATTCCGAAACAGTTGCTGCGTGATAATGCAAACTTTCTTATAATATTTAAACAAGACGATGTAAACTTAAAACATATTTATGAAGAGCATGTTAGTTCTGATATGTCCTGGAATCAATTCAAGAATATTTGTAATACAGTTTGGAGAGAGCCATATAACTTTGTTAGTATTTGCAAAGATTCCTTATTAAACAAGGGAAGGTATAGACAGAATTTAGATAGTTTTTTTAAATTTTGAGCGAAAATGCGTAATTATATAAATCAATAATATATACATCTAACTTAGTATTATATCTTCTTTGGCTGAGGACACTTGTTATAATACAACATGGAAAAGAATATTAAAATAGAATTAATGAAGTCTGTAGATTCCATAAATAATAAAATAAAACAAATGAAGAACCGTGAACACTCTATGAACTTGTCACTTGATAAAATGCTGAAACCCGTCACAGATCCCCTTAAAGCACTAGTCGATTCGAATATATCAAAGGAAAAAATAAAGCTTTCACAAAATACATCACCCCCACATTCTGACGACATTGAATTGGATGACATTAATACTAGTTCATCTACAAAGTTTGAAGACTGCTACGATCCAAAACTGAATTCTGCACAAGTGTTTAAAAAGTCTCCTACAAAAGAAATACCGAATGATTTAGAAATTTCGCTAGAGGGCCGTGATATCCATGATATTTATGATGGTGTAAATATACCGTTTGGAATAAGAAGTGTAAACAAAACATTGCTAATGGGTAATTCAGTAGTCTCATTTTCTAAAATCGATAGTTTGAATGACGACAGTGTCATTTTAATTAAAGTTGGTGACAAATCCTATAATTTATCCCCTGGCTTGAAAGAACTTTTACTTCGAAGAAAACCTGATTTAAAATTAATATCGAGCAAAGATAGACTTGTCTATAAGGACATGCTGCATTATACAAATGCTCATAAGAGAGATTTTAATCCTGATGGGCAAATAAGAGGCGATAAGGGAATAAAATATCGTGAAGTAATCAAACCATTATTTTCCGAATCGTTAAATGAAAATTTTCACACTGGAGGAAGCTTACCAACCCTAAAAAAATATAAAAATAACACTGACTTGGTATATTGGGATGACCCTAACGAACTGGTTGACAGATTGAAATTATTAGTTGCTTCCAGAGATGCTGGCAATACAAACCATGATAATGAAATTTTATCGATAGTTGAAGAATTGAAAGAAGCTGGCATAATTAAAGAATAAATACTCACTATGATAAAATTTTCATTCAGTATTATAGACGGATTCAAAACAAATGTACTGAATTGTGAACATGAGCAAAACTGACGTGGTAAATGAAATTCATAAAAATGCGAGAGTGAACTTTCCACGAAGATGTGTTATTATGAAAGATATAGATGACCTATGGCAAGCAGACTTAATCGATATGCAATCAATTTCAAAGCAAAATAAAAATTACACATTTATTCTAGCTATTATTGACACATTCTCGAAATATGCTTGGACTTTTCCTCTAAAAAGTAAAACCAAAGATGATGTATGTAGCTCTTTTAAGAAATTATTGGATAAAGGACGTGTTCCTAAAAATCTGCAAACGGATAATGGAACAGAATTTTACAATAATCAATTTCAGAAGCTTATGAAAACTTATCACATTAATCATTATTCAACTTTCTCAACAAAAAAGGCTTCAATAGTTGAGCGATTTATCAGGACATTGAAATCGAAACTCTATAAGGAATTTAGTTTAAGAGGCAGCTACAATTGGATAGATAGCACTCTCAATGATGTTATTTACAAATACAATCACACTTATCATCGGACAATTGATGAAGTTCCCGCTAATGTGGATAACATTAATAAAAAATATATATTAGAAAGGTATTCAAGGCTAGTAAAAAATCATAATATTAAAAGCAAATATAAAATTGGTGATTATGTGCGTATCAGTAAGTACAAAGGAACATTTGAAAAAGGTTACACTCCCAACTGGTCTACAGAAATATTTAAAATTCGAATGATACAAAATACAACTCCTATCACCTACTTAATAGAAGATACAATCAGAGGTCAGCCTATTTTAGGTGCATTTTATGCGCAAGAGCTTCAAAAAACAAAACATTCAAATGTGTATCTAGTGGAGAAAATTCTTAGAAGAAAAGGTAACAGGATTTTAGTTAAATGGCTAGGTTTGTCTTCAGCTGAAAATAGTTGGATTGATAAATCAAATATATTATCATAAATATTAAAACATTAACTAACGACAATTCAAATTATAAGTATTTTAATAAAGTGCTCAATCCAGATTCATCAGTCTTATAATGTGTATTGGAGAGAGTAGTCTTCTCAATTGGATTATAAATCACTTACCTTTTGAATTACACTTACCAGGATACAGTTATTGTGGTCCTGGTACAAAATTAATTAAAAGGCTTATACAAGGAGATAACGGAATTAATAAATTAGACGAATATTGCAAAGATCACGACATTGCCTATCACAAATCATCAAACTTAAAGGATCGACACGAAGCTGATTTAATTTTGTTAAATATGGCGAAAGAACGAGTAGTTGCTTCGGATGCGAGTGTAGGTGAAAAATTTGCAGCACGCTTAGTAAGCAGGGCTATGTCGACAAAAATTAAAACTGGTTCTGGTCTGAAAAGTAGTATTAGTAGTACAAAGTGTTGTCAAAAATATACATCTGGAAAAGGGTTAAAAAGTAAATTAAAAAACGTTATTTCTAAAACCAAGAGACACATTAAAAAATTAAAACCAAGAAGTAAAAAGATGGCTATAGAATTGGCTATCGCCGCTGCCAGAGAATTAGCTAATGATGCATCTATTAAACTTCCTCGTGTTATTCCTATACCAAAAACTGGTGGAATATTGCCGTTAATTCCTATTTTTGCGGGATTATCAGCGGCAGGGGCTTTAGCAGGTGGTGCAGCTGGTATTGCTAAAACCATTAACGAATTCAAGATGGCTAAAAAATTGTTGGATGAATCGAAGAGACACAATGAAAAAATGGAAGCGCTTTGCATTGGGAAAGGATTACACCTTAAACCGCATAGAGATGGGCTTGGAATTTTTGTATCGAAAGAAAAAAACTAAAATGTCGGCTACCCAAACGAGCCTTAACTAACTTTGACATTTTGAAATATGGAAATAGTATTCCTTATTTTAGAGGTGTCTTTATGAGAGATGAGCTCCCTAAATGCCCTTTTGTAAAAGAATGCGGAGTTATTAATTTAGATAGTTCTAAAAACCCTGGTTCTCATTGGGTAGCCTATGCAAAATATAATGATTATATTGAGTATTTCGACAGTTATGGTAATCTGAAACCTCCCAAGGAATTTATAAAATACGTAGGGCCTAAAGTCCAATATAATTATGAAAATATACAACGTGATCACCCCTTTAATTGTGGACATCTATGTTTGAATTTCTTAAAGAGTTTTTGGTGTAGTCAATGAATAAAATGAACAGGATCTTCTTTAAGACTTCAGTATGAAAGCATGTCTACTACGGTTACCATCTCTGGAAATAAATCTGAATTGGTTTCGTATTTTCAACCACCTCTACATTTATCCGATCAATACGAGTGCGGTTTGCTATACTTTTCAGTATTAAATTCTAGACCAAATGTGACCATCAATAATAACAATCTATCAGTAATCAGAATCGAATGTGATCTTGTTCACGGTTCATACTGCAACGGCTTACCAACTCATTTTATTCACGAATTTGTATCTAATATCGCTCCAGGTCACCGGTACATAGAAATACCGCAAAACGTTGTTTACTTTCCAGTAAACAAAAATCTAATTTCATCTATATCTGTTAAAATTGTTGATCAACTTGGTAACTGTATTGAATTTGGTGAAGAACATATTCAATTACGCCTTCATTTAAGAAAAACAAAATGATAGTATATTATAAAAACTCTTCAGTGAAAATCAAACGTCTTATTCCATCTACGACCATTAAGGTGCATAGACGTAAGAAAAAAGTAAAGAAATTGAGTGAAGCAAATAAAGATTTTCTTAAAGCTCTAGGTTTTAAAGTATGAATATACTACAAATTACCGAATCACCCCACTTTGATAGTTCGATTGAAAGCTATGAAGTCCACTCATACAATCCCTACACTAACAGCTTTAGAGAAAACGATGAAATCAGAATTCCCATACACCAACAAGACATATACGTGTTACCGTCAGCCAGTTCAATTTACGTCGAGGGCCAAGCAAAGTTCTTCGACAAAGATGGAAAACCGATTAAGAAAAATATTACGTTCAGTAGCAACCCTGTTATGTTTTTGTTTCAAGATATCAGATACGAAATAAATGGTATTGAAATAGATCGTGTTAAAAATTCTGGAATAACAACCACAATAAAGTCATACGTTTCAATGAATGATGGAGAAAATAAAGTTGCTGCCTTGTGGGGTTGGAACATAAATGGAGTAAAAAATGATGGTAATTTTTGTGCTATTGTACCTCTTAATAAGATATTAGGATTTGCGGAAGATTACAATAAAATTATGATAAATTGTAAACATGAACTTATTCTGAATAGAAGTAACTCTAACTTAAACAGTATCATAGCGACTGATGATATTGCGCATTTTCAAATAGATATACAAAGATTGCAATGGCGTGTACCACATATAAAAGTATCAGACCGCGAACGACTGACACTACTAAAACACTTGGAAAAAGATAAACCTATTCAGATAGCGTTTCGAAATTGGGATTTATACGAGTATCCTTTGCTCCCTAAAACTACAAAACATTCTTGGTCAGTTAAGACTGCATCGCAATTAGAGAAACCTCGATATGTAATTTTTTGCTTGCAAACCAACAGAAAAAATAATAAAACCAAAGACAGTTCTCTGTTTGATCACTGTGAAGTTACCAACGTAACACTATTTTTGAATTCACAGTATTATCCTTACGAGCCTCTAAGCTTAAATTTTTCCGAGAACAAATACAATATATTATATGAAATGTATGTGAAATTTCGTCAGTCGTATTACAACTATCCTGCAGACCCGTTGCTTGATTTGGTCGGTTTCAAGGACAAGGCTCCTCTCTTTATCATAGACTGTTCAAGACAAAACGATAGTTTGAAAACAGGCCCTGTAGATGTGCGGCTGGAGATTGAATGTTCACTGCCAATACCAGATAACACAACTGGATATTGTTTAATTATTAACGATCGACTGGTGGAATATAAACCTCTGAGTAATATAGTGCGCAGGTTATCATGACTGCCATTGTAGATGTTCAAGGTTTTAAAACAGAAACAAATGAATTTATCATTAAAGAAATTGCTGTATTATGCAATACAAAAATTCAAGTATTTTTAATTAAGCCACCATTTCCATTTTACGATTTGACGAAACCAGAAAAACGGCAAGTCAGTTGGATTGAACGTAATAGAAAGATATACTGGAGAGGCGGATTTGTGCCTTACTCAAATCATCAGAATTTGATTGCAGATATTTTAAGAGATAAACAAGTTTACACCAAAGGTTTAGAAAAAGTGTTGTGGTTAAAAAATATTTCGAGTAATAATAATATAAATAATTTAGAAGATGAAGGTTGTCCTAATTTATTAAACTTATACAATAAATTTGAACATTCTCATGATGTGTATAGTTGTATTTATCATGATAAAATTTGTGCTTTAAAAAATGTAATATGTTTATATAAATGGTGTATAGATAATAAATTTTTGAAGTAAATATTTTTCTTGTTTAATTTTTCACAATTGGGTAATAGATAACAGTTTCCTATCCCTACCAATCCCGTCCAATGTTAATCGTTATAAGTTGATGGTAATAGCTGCGCGATGTCATTATACATTTATAATTATCTGTATCAAGAACATGTCTCAAAATAAATACAATCCTCGGTATGACCTGTTTAATACATATAAAATGCGTGAATTTTCATTTCGTTCCTATTGGGCAACGGCTGATTCAAGGAGAAGATTAGTAATGGAAATGGCTGACGCGGGATTTTTTTATTGTGGAAATGGTGTAAATGATAAAGCAGCATGTTTCTCATGTGGAGGTGTTATAGAAGATTGGGAGATTTACGATGATCCTTGGATGCAACATACCATACAATTTCCTCAATGTTGTTATTTGAACGCTGTGAAAGGAACGGATTATGTTGACAAATCAAAACATCTATTTTTAAAAGAAAGATAATATATAAAATTATTCTAAAATGGAGCAGGATAGATTGATTGTTTGCTGAATAAGCTACTAAATGCTATTAGCAATGGAGCCTAAGTAACTATAAATTATGTACAGTCATTTTATGTGTCATTCAATTCCAACAATTGTAGTTTAAATGCGTTTCAAATTCGAAATCCCCGAAATTCGCGGAAGGCCGCGAAACCGTAGAAAAGGATTCTGAATACAACACTCATTTTAAATAGAGGATTCTGAATACAACACTCATTTTGAATAGAGGATTCTGAATGCAACCTTCACTTTGAATAGAGGATTCTGAATACAACATTCATTTGAATAAAGGATTCTGAATACAACACTCATTTTGAATAGAGGATTCTGAATACAACACTCATGAATGAATGAATGGTGAAAATTGCGGGTTTCCAGATCTTATGTGATCTGGAAACCCCAATTTTAACCTACTCACTTCACCTAAGTTTTCACGGTGAGATGGTTACAGAATAGCACTGTAGTATATTTTTAGCATTAATTTATTAATTCATTGTTGAGTTTTTGATTTCCCAAGATACTGTATTTCGTAGCCATTTCCAATTTCATTCTTCACTGAACACTAGTTCATTAGCTAGATTATTTATTATATCGCTTTACACACAGTATAACAGATAAATGTCTCTGTTATACTTCCATAATACTTCCATAATAATAATAATAATTACTATCCTACTAATATTATAAACGAGAAAGTTTGTGAGGTTAGATGGATGGATGGATGGATGGATGTTTGTTACTCTTTCACGCAAAAACTACTGAACAAATTTGGATGAAATTTGGCACACAGATAGTTTATAACCAGGATTAACACATAGGCTATTTTTCATCCCGACATTCCCATGGGATCGACACATACGCGGGTCAAACAAATGATTTCTGACAAATGCGTCCACTGACTGGACAGGTCCTCTCAATCTGTGTGGTTCTTTCCTCAAAAGACCATCTCAGACATCGACCTACATGGTCTTCATATAACCTGACTAAGATTATGTCTGGACTTTAAAAGAGACTATGACCTCTGAGTTTGTTTCGGCCTTTCTTCTCAGAGTAGTCAGATAGGAAACGCCGACCTCATCTAGTTTAAAAAATATGATTGACGTGTAAAAGTGTTTGTACAAACCTACTTACAAAAATAAAATCATTTATCATTTAAACCGCGGGGCGCAGCTAGTAATATAATATAAGTATCTTAACTTGGCTCGCGAGGTTGTTGACATGTGGGATGTTGACTCAGCAATCATTGTGCCGATAGTCGTGATGGTCGTGACAGCTAATAGCCAAGAGCCTCGACCAACACCTGATGAGGCTCTCGTTGGGCAGCAGGATCGAGGTATTCAGAAAGCTGTACTTCTGGATACGGCTTGCATTGTCAGGAGGTTCCTCTCTCTGGAGCCCTGACCGCCGGTAGCTTGGACCCTTGTCCCGATACCGGTCGGCTACTATTTTTTATATTTTTAAATGTTTTTTTTTTATATTCTAATATTTAAAAATATAATTTATATGGATTTATTGAAATAAAGGATATAATAATAATATTATAAAGAGGTAAAAGGAGATGGAAAACTGTGGGCCCAAAATGTAATAAGTTGAGATACGATCTAAAAAATTTGTCCTATTTTTTTATCTTAGAATATGAAAAATCACTTTCATTCTCAATCTGGAAGCGGAGAAATATGAGAAAGATAGTTTTCGTTTTTGTGTTTGTAAGTTTGTATGTAGGTGATAATCTCCGGACCTACCTGTCGGATTTGAAAAAAATAGTTTTGCATTTAATAGCCTAATTCTTGAGGAAGATTATAGGCTATATTTAACGTTACGCTATGACCCTTAGGAGTCGAGCAAAAGGAAGAAAAAATTCAGAAAAAACTCTAAGGTTTCAGACTCAAAAATTCAGAAAGAAACAAAATTGAGAAAGACGAAAACGGGCGATCGTTGGGATGCGACGCGATTAGTCGTGGGCAAAAATTTTACGTGAACGTAGTCGCGGCACATTATGACAGAGACGTAAGTACCTAAATAAAACAATAAACAAGAAGAGGTTTTACACTTCTTGTTGGCTCCAACACGAAAGTAGAACAAGAAATGTTCATTACCCCTGCTAATGCTATTTTCCATAATAATCCCATGATATGTATTTTTAGTACTACATGATGTGATTCGCTACATTATCTTCACTCCCATCATTTTAATGGCCCGTAAAAAGACACACACGTTTTACTCCAGAACACAGGTTGAGTACCTTGCACACCATAATGAAAAAAGCACATAAACCATAAAAAGGCACAAAGCATGAGCACACGTAAAATTTTCCAACATACTTCCCTCGTGAAAGCCCTGCCTTAATAGCATTTGTCCAATAACAATATATCTTCATGTATTAGTGCACTGTCAGATGCGACCTCATAACTTGTTCCTCGTAAATAAAGACCTCTAAATAAAGAAGAGTTATATGCAATATCTTTCATCGTTTTATGTGTGTGCAGGGCCAGCCTATAAGGAAACGAAGAATATTTTTATGAATAATAAATATGAGAGATTTAGGATAAATCTGTTGTATGTTTTCCTTATGGAAAATAAAAATGAACACTTGAATGATTATGCAAACTTAACCTTGACTATTATAAAACTCAGCGGGGTAATTGCGTAAAGGCTCCTACAAACAGGCGCGACACGCGATAAAATCACGCGCGACACAAAGGCATCGCAAGTCGATCGATTTTGTCGCGTGTCGCGCCTGTTTGCAGGAGCCTTAACACACTAACAGTAGCAGTGGCTTTCATTTCGACAGTTCAACAACCTTAATTGCGTTATTTACATTGTAGAGCGGACAAATTTCAGAATATATGAAGCAATGGATAAGCATTATCCTTCAAAAAGATTGAGATTGTGGTTAACAGTGTGTTACGCAATTAAAATGCTGGTTTCCTGAGAAATAGTGAACGATCACAGAATAACGGCTGTCAAAATACAGAGTGTGTGTGTGTGTGTGTGTGTGTGACCTTTATATAAAATACTGCTGAAAATGACAGATTTTCATGACACCCGTTTTAATGTGAAGGTAACCGCTCTTCAAGGAAACGTTAGCTTTACCCGTATTATGTCTCGTCTGTAATGTTATTAAGTTGAGTGCGAAGACTAAAAAGGGTAGAACCTTTTTGGCCTTATTATAAAGGTTTATCTTTAGACCCAAGTTTAAACCAACGAGCCATTTTTAAATTTTGAACTTTTTCCGAAAAAGTTAAAGTTCTTATTACAAAAATATAAGTTATGGTAGCATGCGACCACGGGAAGGTATTTCTTGTTTCATCCTTTTCAGTAGTCGGATTTTAGTTTTTAAACTTTTTTTAAATTAAATTATTTTGGGGTTTATTTTAGTAATATTTATATTTTTGAAATGTGCTAATTGAACCAACCCTTTCATTTGATACCCCACAAGGCGCCATCTCAAAAAAAATATTTTTAGTTTCCTTTATGTCCTCTATAGGGCGCCATATTGAATTTAGTGTCATAACGTCACGTGCGTCGTCTATAACCAGCGGATAGTCAAGATGCTTATAACGATACCTCATTTGTCAAATTATTATAAGTATTTTTAAGTTATGAGGAAACAGATGAACAGAACATACATACATACACACCGGACAAAATCATAACCCTCCTTTTTGCTACGACACACTTTCGCATTTATAATATTAGTACCTATGGATAAGTGAAAAAATTATATTTCGGTACACATTGACTTACAGGAATAAATTCTCAAAATTATATTGAAAACCGCATGAAAATCTGTTGCTTAGTTTAGAAGAACCACTTAGTCTCATAGATAGACACGAAACGCGAGTCCTTCGATATTATAATATGTTTATGTCGCAGTAAGATGATTGAAGCCGTAATATAGTTATTTAAAAGCGGTTCATAACTGTCTTACAAGGAAAATAA
Source organism: Luperina nickerlii (assembly GCA_963855955.1). Taxonomy (NCBI): domain Eukaryota; kingdom Metazoa; phylum Arthropoda; class Insecta; order Lepidoptera; family Noctuidae; genus Luperina; species Luperina nickerlii. The sequence continues at coordinate 18,943,778 of OY979677.1, read as the reverse complement.
TTATGATACGAGCATGATCTAGTAACATAACTATCTTACTATACTAATCGAGTGAAATAATTACAAGTATATAGTGCTAGTAGTTGTAGTATTATATCCCTAGGGATATAAATGTAGCACGGCTTTAACCATCTTACAATGCGTGCCACGAAAGATGAGACTTGACACACCACGTGGTTTGACATGCGCAGTACACGATTTTAGGTATCTTTAGCGGTATGAGGTTTGAGTGCGGGACGGGACCGGACGTCATAGGGGCGGCGGAAAGTGGCGGGGGAGGCGGGGTCAAATCTCATCTTTCGTGGCACGCATTGTACTGCGACATTATAGATTTATAGATTGAAGATGGTCAAACAGCACCCTAATTGCGTAACACAATCACAATCTGAATCATTTCGAAGGATATTGCTAATACATTGCTTCATGTGTTCGAAAAAAAATTCTGCTCAACAACGTAAATAACGCAATGAATGTTGTTGATCTGTCAAAATGAAACCCATTGCTATTGATAGTGTGTTACGCAATTACCCCGCTGATCATTATTTTTTACTTTTGATTGTTTACTAGTAGTAAGTAATTTGAACGAAAAATAATCGCGATAAAATTTGCAACAGTACATACAAAAAAATACGATTATGAATACAAAATATACAATGGGCGGCCTTATCGCTTTCTGCAATCTCTTCCAGGCAACCTTGGAATGGACAGTGATTGCGTGGATATAAAAAAATGGGGTTGTCAATGGTGCAACATAATATACTACAATAGATAGATAGATAGATATATACTGCTGTATAATAGATACATAAATAAATACATACTAAATAGACATATATACAACGAAAATAAATGATGACTATAGATTATTGCAGCTAAGAAAACAAAATCACAACAACAAGTAATATTCCTTCACGAGTCTCTTAAATACAGCTAACGATTGCGCGTGTTTTATTTGAACTGGCAATGCATTCCATAAACGAGCGGCCTGAACAGAAAAGGATTTGTCGAAAAATGTTGTAGAATGCATTGGCTTTAACTTTTTTATTTTCCCGTACATTTGCAAGGCACTGAGCACTTTCAAGTCCCCACGTTCGCTGCACTACTGAGTTCAAACTCGAAGTGAGTTAAATTAACCATGAAACTAGTTTCAATTCAATGCAAAAAGTTTAATATAAATCCCTTTAGGTCGGTTTACTTGGTATTAAGAGGAATAAAGTATGTTGTGACGTGAAAGTGCATTTTATCCTATTATTAACCTATTTCAAACAAAGGAGGATACACCGATTAGTCCGTCAATTGTGGACCGATTTTGAAAATTATTTTTTTCGTTTAAAAGGGTATACTCTCGAGGTGATCCCAGTGTCACCAAGTCAGAATTTGATGAAGGGATCCCGTAGAAATCGAGGGAAACCCTCAAATTTTATAGACAAACCTTAGCGATTTGGGTATTTTTTAAAGTAACTTGTGCATTTGTTCTCGGAAATCATAATTTGGTAAAGTGGAGCTGATGATGAAGGCCACAGATGGCCATCGGATCTACTCAATGATAAATATTTCACGAATTGCGATTCGATTACTTTAATATGGTTGCTAAGCAATTTATGCTCGTCAGAATGCGAATGGTGAAATCGAGCTGATGGTGAAATACCAGGAGAACTGCTCAACAATTATTAACGTCCCTGCATCGGGAAAAGCAATATTTTGTAAAAGGCGATGAGCAAGTTGACGCTATGCCATTGTAACTTAGTTATATTATAAGCAGACCCACTAAAAAACAAAAAATTAAAACTTTGTAACAAAAACAACCGACTTCCAAAAAACTACAAAGTGAAAAATTACTTTGATTTCGGAAGTCAAATCCAAAGTAAACGAAACGAAACGAAATTAAATTGAAGTTATTTTTCACACTTTGTAGTTTTTTTGGAAGTGGGTTTTATTTTTGTTAAAAAGTTTTTATTTCTTGGCTTTCTTTTTTAATCCATTGCGCACTTTGATGAAAATTTAAAAGCGTCTTCATATATTTCCATACATTTTACTTCCCTGTGTTCTGACGTCGTCGGTAATGTCGTCACGTTAGCAATTACAAAAAACGCCCATTCGGTTGACTCACTCTTTAAGTGACCAAAACCCGGATTTTCTTCGGGCAAAAGATTATTGCTATCTTACATGACTCAAACTCAAAGCATTTATTTAAATTAAACCATTAACAGGCACTTTTGAATTGTCAAGAAGTCGGTCAGTCAGAAAATATGAAGCTAGTTGTCCTAAGGTTGTCTTTAAAAGATCGCTCTTAGCGATAAGACCGCCCATTGTGTCACCCTTTGTACAGTTTCTATATTTATGTCTGTAATTTATATGGTGTACATAATAAAGAGTATTCTATTCTATTCTATTCTAGTGAAGACATGGTGGCTGCCAGCACCCTAATTCCATAACACGTTTCAATCACGAATCGAAATATTTTGAAGGAAATTTTTGAAGCATTGCTTCATAATATTTCAAATCGTGAGTTTCAATCACGATTTGAAATATTTTGCAGGAAATTGCTAAGCCATTGTTTGAAAAATTCGCCCGCTCAACAATGTGAATAACGGAATAAATGTTGTTTAACTGCGAAAATGAAAGACATTGTCACAAGTCATCGTCTGCCTAGCCTTTTCCTAACTATGTTAGGGTCAGCTTCCAGTTTAACCGTATTCAGCTGAATACCAATATTTTACATGGAGCGACTGCCTATCTGACCTCCACAACCCAGTTACTGGGTAATAACATACCCCTTGGTAAGACTGGTTGTCAGACTTTCGGGCTACTGACAACCCGTAACGACTGTCAAAGATTCACGAATGACAGCCGGGACCAACGGCTTAACGTGCTTTCCGAGGCACGGAGGGGTCTTGGTATGTGAAGATGGTCACCCATACACGGACCAGCCGCGGCAAGTGTAGCTTAACCTGATCGATCGACACGTGCGGCTGTTATTACCCACAAGCCCCTCCCATTTCTAAGTATAAATGTTTTATAGCAATAACCCCGAAGTTTTGTTTGTCAGTTTGGATATTTTTCAACCTTTAACAGCAACAACATATGAACATTTTGATTCTGAGTTCTACGCTCTTCTTCGTTCATTTGTTCTACGCATGACGCATTCATTCGGCATCAACAAGGTTTGATGGCTTCATGTATTACAGTTCGAATTATCGGGTCAAGATAAATATTATAAATAAGAAAGGTTACAATATAATGCCTTAATGGCCTTTATGGATAAATTGGATATTGTCTTACCAAAATGGAAGACCCAGAGGTATCGATTTCATAATACAAGAAAGTCTTTTAAGGGATCTTTTACTGTCCTAAGTGGCTTTTTAGGGTTCCGTACCAAAATGATAAAACGGAACCCTTATGGTGAGACTTAGTCTGTCTGTCTGTCACAGCTATCTCAAGAACTACTAATGCTATCAAACTTGTAATTTGGAATAGTTTTAGATGACGTTTGTTCAACTATTTTGCAAATAAGAAATAATTTTTTTTTTGCAACAGGAACTGAAACGTGGTCTGAAAATATCAAAGTAGGGCTACTAGGGCATGTGCAGTAGCATATGATAGAGCACTATTTGCACATTCTCAAACATTTTTTCTTTTTTTTTAGTCCGCATAGTTTTTGATGAAAAATGTAAAAAAAATACCGTTCTCCTTTACCTCCGAAGTTTGCAAAGAGAAAAATTTGAAATAATTTTATGTGATAGAAGTTAATGTAAAGATAACAGGAAAATCTAAATAGCACACTTTTTCAGAAATCCTCAACAAAAGTTACACTAGTTACACTATCGTTCAAGAGATGGCGCTGACCTAAAACTGCAATATTCTACACCGCAGTGCGCAATGAAAATTGAAAAACATATGATGGTACGGAACCCTCGGTGCGCGAGTCCGGCTCGCTCTTGCCCAGTTTTTTATATATTCTTATATATTATAAATTGTAACACCAAACAATATTTCCTATTATCTTCGTAACAATAGGCTTTGTTTTGTTGAAATATCCCAAGATCATTTAGAATGGCAGCTCATTTCACCAAAATTTTCACAGTGACATTTTTCCAGACTACATAGAGCGGCTGGTATTCGATAAAAATACCTAACACGACTCATCTGCCTAGCCTTTTCCTAACTATATTGGGGTCGGCTTCCAGTCTAACCGGATGCAGCTGAATACCAGTATTTTACATGGAGCGACTGCCTATCTGACCTCCACAACCCAGTTACTGGGTAACACGACACGTCTCGGTAAGACTGGTGGTCAGACTTTCGGGCTCCTGACGACCCGTAATGACTTTCAAAGATCCACGAACGACAGCCGGGACCAACGGCTAAACGTGCTTTCCGAGGCACGGAGGGGTCTCGGTATGTAAAGATGGGCACCCATCCATAGATCAACCGCGGTAAGCGTAGCTTAACCTGGTCGATCGACCTGTGCGGCTGTTATTATTTAGCCATGGGCCTCTCCTATACCTAACACGACTGACCATAATAAATGCCTAAAAGTTAATTTTGCGGCCAAGACATTCTATAAAACAGCCCACAATAATTAATCGCATCCTTTTCCCGCGCCTGGCTTTAAGTGCACCCTTATCCCCTTAGTGTCACGATAACGGCCATCTGGTAATAAAGGCCATTCTTGTCAGATATTCTTAGATAACCAGTTATGAGGTGACTGTATAGTTACTGCCTCATTATTGTTTTATTAAGATTGGCAGGAGATAATGAGAGAAAAAGGAAAGTCGAGTGGCCAGATAAGATAAGATAAGAAGTGGCCGGATGAGATGAGGAGAGGCCAAAGACTTGTGGAAAAGGATACTGTTAGCGCTGGGTGTTGTTATCGTGTCGCTAGGGACATCGACGCACAATATGTTAAGCTGGATTCATACTACTATGTCGTGTCGTGTCGTGACGCCTCCTGACGCAGTGTTAGCCAATCAAAACTCGTTGTATTTTGACGTAGTCCTGAACAGATTCGTTTGATTGGTGTATCCCGAGTCACGACACAACACGACACAATAATGTGTCTGTGGCTTTACTCATGCGCTGAATTCATGGTAACAGTTTGCGTGTCCTTGTCCCTGTTAGCCTGTATATACGAGGTAGGCGTATATACGAAAAAAGAAAAAAAATAGAAAAAAAAAGGAAAATATAAGAAAAAAAATAAGAAAACATATTAAATTTTCGCCATGTGCTTCAAAAGGACGTGCTCACTTTTACGCGCCTATAAAATAACTGTCGGTATATTCTGTAAAAAATCTCACCGTCAAAACTTAGGTGACGTGAGGTTGAACTGAGCTAACCAACAAATATTCTAGACATTGACACTATTGACAGCTCACTTCAAGGTCACGTCACTGAAGTTTTCAGGGTCTGATATTTACAGAGTACCACGCTTGAAGTGAGCTGACATTCCACTAAATATGCTAGGAATTGACACTATTGACAGCTCACTTCAAGGTCACGTCACTGAAGTTTTACGGTGTGATATTTTCAGAATACTATGTTTGAAGTTAGCTGACATTCCACTAAATATGCTAGGGATTGACACTATTGACAGCTCACTTCAAGGTCACTTCACTCAAGTTTTGGCGGTGTGATATTTACGCATATTTTATTTGAGTGATCTGCAACCAGAGTCATTTTCCTACCAGCCTGCTTGATATAAGGTTCCGTTTTGCAGACAACGCTAACAATACCATGAAGAAACCTAAACCAGTGATTAAAATGATTAGAAGAAATCTATGCTGTCGTAATTACAATAAGTGCACTTATTGTAATTACGGCAGTATGATGGACTAAATTTTTAAATATTATTGATGGATTAAATTCGGTCTAAAAACTTACTATAATAGATAATTAAGTTTAGAAAGGGCTGATTTTTCAATAATCAAATAAGTTTTATCAGAAGTATCAATATGACAGTTTGACATGTTTTCTAAACAAAAGCTATCAAACCGCAATATTATAACTCAGTTACAAGTAATCAGAATTTGACTGTTGAAAAATTCGTTCAAAACCAAATTATTTTATTTCACGTAAACCTACACTTGTAAAACGTCAGAAGCCATGTCCACCCAGAGCGGGAGGGGTAATTTGATGATTTCCCATCCTCAAAAAAAAGAGAAGAGCCAGCAAGAAACTCCACGGTTACTCTTTTAGAAATAATTGGCTTTTACAATGTTTTCGAATTACAGTGTTAATAGGCATGAGACGACAGTGTAAGCCTGTCAACAAGTACCAAAATACTTAATAAAAAAATAAAGAATGGTCAACAAATCTACAGTCTACAAGGCCTACAAAGTTCTCACACTCACAACATATAAAAGAATCTATCACAAAGATAAATAAAATATGAAAACCTATTAAACGCTACTTAATGGCGGGACGTAAGAGTAGAAACATTTGGGAATAGAATTTATTCATGGTCCTTTAACTCAAAACTGTAATGTAAACGTAAGCAACCAACGGTGTTGCAAAGTTAAAGCCAAACTAATAATAAACTTAACTATTATCTGACCCAAAACTATCTTTAAGTAAACAGTAAACGTTGATTGATTAACCGATTCAATTTTATCAAAATGCCCACCCAATCTTTGTTTAACACTTAACAACGACATTAATTATACCCAATATAAGATTTCGCAAAACAATCAAGTAATTAATTACTGGCAAATTGCGCAAGTATTAAATTAAATGGAAATTTTGTTATTTTCCCGGAAACATGACCCAGGAAATTGGTTTCCGTGAAATAATGCTAAGTTATGTTGTTAATTATTTTGTAGCGATGTCAGTTACTAAATGGAATTATAATAATTAATTAAGATAAGTAACTTAATCCTGGTATGTTAATTTTATGATGTTGGCTTAGTATTAATGTTAAGCGCCCTCAAAACGTAATGGTTGTAATTAATAAATGTCATTCCATAATTATATTGTTAGTAAATAATACTATAACTATGTTAGTAAAATCATACACTGATTATTTATTTTTGATATTTACAATTACTGTTTTATGACTTTAAAACAATTTCGTTAAAAAAAAGTGAAAAACTGTATAGTCACAGAAATACCTAATTTTTTATCAAAATATATTACCTCTACCAAACTGCAAGCGGTTAAAAATACTTACTACATTTTTTTTGTAGTTTCAAGAATATTTGGCAATCAATAAACAAAAAACGAAGCAATTTCGCAGTTCCCAAATGTTAGTTTTAAAGTTACGGATCTAGCTATAACTTAGCTGTTATTTGTTTCCTCAAAACTTTGAGAAGCATTGCCCATTCTCAACGACTACATTTGTAACGTACACTGCGTTTGAATTATTCAAAGAACCCTCGCATTTTGCACGGCGCAGGTTAAAATTAAGGCTCCCAAGGATTTTCATTTATTAAAGGAGTAATTTTAGTATAATTGGGCAACGCGATAGCACGAGCGAACCGCGCTGTAGTTACATTTTCATACTTAATTGTTGGTGTGAAGATATTAAGGAGTAGGCTGATATATTGGCTCTATCCATACTAATCGATACTAATATTTATTAATGTGAAAGTGTGACTGTCTGTTACCTCTTCACGCTTAAACCGCTGAATCGATTTAGATGAAATTTAGTATAGAGATAGTTTGAGTCCCGGGAAATGACGTAGGATAGTTTTTGTACCGATATTCCCACGGGATCGATAATTATACGGGTAAAATGGGCGGGGAGCTGCTAGTACCTAAAATATCCGGCATTCAGCTGCATCTGGACTGGAAGTCGACCCCAACATAGTTGGGAAAAGGCTAGGCAGATGATGATATCAATGCATGTTAAAAGTAGTTAGGAAATAAAACAGTGGCACTCCGGGAGTGCCGACAGACGTGAAAACAAAACACAAACAGAATACTTGCCATCACTCACTGACATATCGGATATACATTAAAACCGAGTACATCCCGAGGACAGCCGAACATATCCGAAGCGGGTGTTTTTTTAATCGTCTTATAAACAAAACACGTGCAGTGTCGCTTACGCTAACAGTGGCGCGAGATCAATGGTTTTTTCCCATCTCAAAAAATCCCCAACGCCCCTAAAGAAGTTTTCACTTAAAAAGTGCGGTGTTCTTGGGAATTGCGTTTAACTTGAATGTAAATGTGTATGCAGTTGAGCTTTTGGATATGCAGGTACCATATTATGCTAAGAGGTTTAAGCTACACTCATATCTAACACTATCTATGGGTAGCTAAAATTCTATTCAGCAGTTTTTTTCTAAATTAATATTATAAAGAGAAGAAGATTTGTTGTATGTTTGTTTGTTACGCTTTCACGCTAAAACGGCTGAACGGATTTGGATAAAATTGGAGTATTCCAAATTAAAAAAAAATCAAAATCGGTTTAGCCGTTTGGGAGCTACGATGGCGCAGACAGAAACACAGATACATACGTTAAACTTATAACACCCCTCCGTTTTGGCGGGGGTTAAAAATAACTCAGTGTGTCTAACCTGAGCCTGAAGCGAGGCTTTTATTGAGTCAGTACTTAAATTTAATTAATAAAAGCATTAGTCCAATGAATCGCATACCCAAAATTAGATTAAAATAGTCCTAGCCAAAGATTGATTGTCACGGCAACGTTAGAGCACTCTTCTCAGTATCGACACTTTTTCAAGTACGGTGAGGACAAATCTAGTGATTTTAATCTTTAATCCTAACTGAATCAAACCGAATAACTACTCTTCACCGTAACTGCCTAGATAGATTATTATTACACATATGTTAGTAAGCCACTGAAACTATAATCGTTAAGCCAGAGTCGGCTCAACTAACAATCAATTAGGTCAAGTTACAAACTTTGTTTAAGCCCTAGATTTCACTTATTAAATCTAGCTTCGAGCGGTTACACACCTGGTTTTGAATCGTTGGATAAATGATAAATGATTTTATTTTTGTAAGTAGGTTTGCACAAACACTTTTACACGTCAATCATATATTTTTTAAACTAGATAAGGTCGGCGTTTCCTATCTGACAACTCTGAGAAGAAAGGCCGAAACAAACTCAGAGGTCATAGTCTCTTTTAAAGTTCAGACATAATCTTGGTCAGATTATATGAAGACCATGTAGGTCGATGTCTGAGGTGGTCTTTTGAGAAAAGAACCACACAGATTGAGAGGACCTGTCCAGTCAGTGCACGCATTTGTCAGAAATCATGCAGCTCAACTCAAGACTTAAGGAGCTCAACGATTCGACGAACAATACCAAAGAAAGGACATTTGGGTAGGCCACATAAATTACTCAAACTGCCAGACCATGGAGAGAATCATTAGCATTTGATTACTGCTTAGACTTATAGAGGTGTGAGGAACAGGTAAAGTTCACTCATCCCCCATAGAAAGTGGAGGATCCTCCGACCAGACGGGTGTTGTGTCTGGCGGGCAACTGCCCGATGATTCATGTCGGGCCGTTGTATATATGCTAGTTGCGCGGTAAACTCTGCTTGTGAGATGCAGCATTTTGCGTGACGTCAGTATGACGTGTAGTTTGCATTTGGCGTTGAAGATACCGCTACAGATTTATAATATCATGTCTGTTTTCCCCGAAGGGTAAAGCAGAGGTGTGCTTATAAGCACACTCACATTTCTATCAACTATTCTGAATCCGAAGGCTGGTGTGGTGTTATGTGGGGTGTTGTATTGATCTCGTTTGGAAATATCGTTACCGTGAAAATAATTGGCAAAACGTGGATGCAGTAGGTACAGCTGTGTACACCTGCTTACTCTTTGTTAGAATCCTGGGGATGCTATATTATGTTATTTTTGTCTCACGAAGTGACGCGCGCTATACTTGTGGTATGTGGTAACGAAGTGTTTGTAAACACGCTGTAAATGTGTGCGTGAAGACGAGTAGCATTAGCACAAAACACACACACGCACACACACTTTCGACTTCGCCATTGTATCGGACGGTACCGAGAGCTCCTACACACACTTTCGCAGCGTGTTTTTACAATTGGTAAACACAATCACACTCCCGCTCAGTTATGAAATCCAGCACAATAAACACCCAAATGTATGCACCTCCTTATACCGCACTTTGTGTAGAAAACATAACGTACACACGTACACAGCCTTTGTCCTACCAATATCAGGCGAAACTTTTTAAAATTCCGCTGAGCTAAATTCTATTAGTTCAGACAAATACAGGGCATGTTAGTAGTTTATTGGAAAAGTTTTCGTTGCCTACATAAATAAGAACTGTCCAACATTGATGAAGTTTCAAAACGTTATTTAACTTTAATAGTTCGGTTTAGGTGCTATGGATGTCCGAAACAATTTTGTGTGTATTTTGGAATGTGTGAAAATAATGTAATAATGCTGAGCAGTGTTCGGGAAGTTACGCAATATTTTCTCGTCCCACATTACGCAGTGTCTCAAGACGAAAGTCTTTGACCAGTGCGTCTTGCCAGTGATGACTTATGGCACTGAGATGTGATCGCTCACGATGGGCCTTATTACAAAGTCACCCAAAGGGCAATAAAGAAGGCTATTCTTGGAGTTTCCCTGCGTGATCGAATATGAAATGAAGAGATCCGCAGGAGAACCAAGGTAACCGACATAGCCCGAACAATTGCCAAACTTAAGTGCCATTGGGCACGGCATATTGCTCGCAGAACAGATGGCCGATGGGGCCAAAGGGTTCAGGAGTGGCGACCGCGCACCGGAAGACATAGCGTTGGAAGGTCTCCCACAAGGTGGACCGATGACCTTGTGAAGGCCGCAGGAACCCGTTTGATGCGAGAAGCACAGAACCGGTCAAAGTGCAGTACGGTGGTGGGGGTTCAATTATACCTACACGTTGTGTGCATAGTAATAACGAAATGTTTTCTCATTTATCTATATTCTGTATCTGCATTTTGTAAATCTTTTACGTAAATTTGTCGCTCGCATGACTAAAAGTCTTAACTCATTTTTTAGCTGATTTGAGTCGGGACAGCTACATTATTCTATTCGTGATTCTTTACATTTTATTGATATTCAAAATGGTTATATTTTGAGATCCAAATAACATAGAGGTACGACGGTCAGTGAAAAATGTAAAGAATCACGAATGGAGGAGTGTGGTTGTCCTAACTCAGATCAGCTAAAAAATGAGAAAAATTAGATAGGACTTTTTGTCATGCGAGCGATGAATTGAGGTATTATAAACACATTACAATGAAAAAGAAAATGTATGACAGGCTTGACCGCTTCTTGGTTTCAGAATATAAATCAGCTACCATTGTAACCGAGAAAAAGCTTCTCTCAAAAACGTCCTACTGATTTACATAATTATACTTTTTAATAGAGATACCTAAATCACGTTTCATTTTCCTTATTTCTTTGGCAGAGAAGAGTGTAATGAGTATAATTAGCTAAGCGAAAAGTAAAAAAACATTCTCTCAGACATTTTTTACTATAATTTTAACCAGGTTTGAGGGAAGCAGAATAGATGATGGTTATTCTTCAGACGTTCTTTTTAATAAGAAGTAGAGGTATTAAGTCTCTATATATTATCTGGACAAATGTTACACTAACTAGCCCCTTCCAAATAAACAATGTGGATAAACTTGTGTTAGGAGACTCCGCTCTTCTATAACTTAATTATATAATAAATGGAGGCGTAGATGAAGATACGAGTTCGATATTGTGTCAAAAAGAGTATAAAATGCGACTGGCACTGACAGCACTAATGGGATTGGGCATAAGTTCTTTTAAGGTTTAAGGCTCCTGCAAACAGGCGTGACGCGCGACGCGAATCGCGTGCGACACTAAAGGCTCCTGCAAACAGGCACGACGCGTGACGCGAATCGCGCGCGACACAAAGGCACCGCTCATTGCGCGACTTGCGGTGCCTTTGAGTCGCGCGCCATTTTATCGCGTGTCGCGCCTGTTTGAAGGAGCCTTTACTTATTAAAATAATAAACTATTTTACATTTTTTTTTTCATTTATATCCTCGTTCCATTCCAGGTAAAGTAGCAAGACTATATTCAAAGGACTACGAGGAAAAACAACTATTGATAATATTAACGACTTGTGTGTGGCCAGCAAAGCCACACGAAACTAGCTACAAGCATTAAATAAAATGTCAAAACCTCCTTTTTCTTTTAAAAGAATGGTGATGCTCCCCTGTACCACTAACTTTACTAGACCATTATATTATACTTTCCCACCAGCCTGTATTGTACCGTTCCTAGGAAATTCCGGTAGTCTTGAACGCCTTTGAAAGTTTCCAAAGATTTACGAGTTATCTTTTATATGGCCGGCATGTGCTCCTTTTAAAGTTAGAAGTCTTTTAAAAGAAGGGGGGGGGTAATTATTAAGGCGTCTTTTGTTTTTGGGTGTTGGAAGGTAGACATTTTAACTTTGAAATGTAATTTACAGAGGTCCTCGATAAAAATCAAAATCCAACGAAAAATTGCAGGATAGTGAGTAAAATATCTAACGCTGCCAGAAGGCCACTTCCCGTTCAAAATCTTGTCATAATCTTATCTTAGCAGCAATCAGTGTCAAAGCTTGTAAAAAAGGGTAAATTAGTTGTATTTGTGATAGATTGACACTCATATTATAATCACGCCCCCCAACTAGATGAACCGACGACCTTAAGAATGTGGCTGGGACGGACTGCTGGTCCTGGCGCAGCCTGGGAGAAGCTTATGTCCATCAGTGGACTGCGATAGACTACGATATGAGTTGATTGATTATAATGCGAACGTTCATAAAAATACCGGAATTGCCCCTCAGTTCTTCCTCACATGACCAACTATTTGAAACCATGTAACTTAGGTAATCTACAGCCTGAGAACAATTTATTTTTTTGCAAACCGTAACTACTTCTTTTTGAAATACCAAAATATGGCTACTTACCATTGACTTATGAATAAATCAAACAATACCGAAGTCTAACGCAAACGGGACTAAAACGGAATTTCCGGAAAATTCCAAATTAAGAGGAAATCTGCTCGTTTAACTTAATCATAAACATAAATCCGAGATCCTTTTGATTTAAACAATTAGACGAAAAGGTCGTCGTCAATTATTTTTAAAATTCCTAGAAAATCATTAAATAAATAAATAAATTTAATTTAATCTTTTACTGAGAATTATTTTTATGGTTCTCACAAAACCTGCGAGTCAAGTAGATACGTCACATCACATCTTCTAAGTCGATGATATAAAAAGGCCTAACTAAAACAAATATTTTGTAGACGAAGAAAAATAACCTAAAAACCATTTGATTTTTACGACGGAAGCCATGTTCATTCTTTTTTTTTACCGCACGTTATGATGTCCTTTTCTACCAAGTGCCAATATTTTTTTTAGATTTACAAAAAATAATGTATAATACTGGTATTCATTTGCATCCGGTTATACTGGAAGCTGTCCTTAACATAGTTGGCAAAAGGCTCGGCAGATGATGATAAATGTATAATACAAACTAGTTTAAAGAATGTCTGAATTAATAAAGTTTTTGCTATTGATCTTGTAAAGGCAAAACCATAGATAATAATACCAAACGAATTATTCTTCTAACAGATAACTTTAAAAACACTTATCTAAACTAATATTATAAAGAGAAAAGATTTTTTTTTAATGTTTATTTGTTACGGTTTCATACTTAAACGGCGGAATAGATTTGTATGAAACCTGGCACATGCTTGCACCATGACATGGATTAGGACAGAGGATACTTTTTATCCCGATATTCCTACGGGTTCGAAGTCTGGTTATTTAATAAAACATTAAGCAAATATTTCTTGGTATTTAATTAGTTATTTATACAAGTTGAATACAAACGTTACAGACACTTCTCATATCTCAAATCTTCTAACCCACGAAAAAAAACCCACACGTAACATCCAAATGGAAAAAACCCCCGCCTCGTGTTTGCGGAATTTCTCATTCTGATTTGGTCCGCAGGCGTTTCCTCAAACATCCGTAGAATTAAACTTTTGGCTGAAGAAATTAAATGCTAACATAATTAGCACTTTGTCGCAAGTTTTGAGAGATTTGACGACGGAGCAGATGATTTATTATATGACATTTGACATTTAAATCTGGTGTACCTTGAGAGATTTATTACTGAAAACAAATGAAATAATTGTAAGCTCCGACTGCGGTTGGCCACGCGGCCAACCGCAGTCGGAGCTTACAATTATTTACTGAAAGCGACTGTCATGCAAGTACGCTATCATTGCGCTATTTTATATGAATGGTTTTAGAAGCTATAAAACCCGTAAGGCATGTCGATGCTCATGAGGCTTCACCGGGGCTCAAAGTATTCCTATACCAAATTTCATTAAAATCAATCGAACCGTGTCGGAGATTAGCCGAAACAAACCGACAAAAGCCAGATACAAAAAAAAAATTGTTATATGTGCCGTATATACTTTCATATATGCAATTAATAAAGGCAGTTATTTTGACAAATTAACCCTTTCCAAGGTGAAGTTGCCAAACAACCATACATAATAAGAGAAGACTTAGTAACACAGGGAACATCGACGCGGAATCTGTTATCTTGGATTCAGTACATGATTCTGATCTCCCTGCGTTGAAATTTTTCGTCAGTTATTAAAGAAGTAAGAGATGTCAGACTTCCCTAAAAAATAAATGTGCTAATACATTATTATTTATATGAGAGTTATTAGAATAACGACATCCTTCCACTTTTTATTCTGATTGGATTTAACTGAGCATTTTGCTCATATTTTGGACTCCGGTTCGTCAGTCATGATGAGCCTATTAACACAGTATCATAAATTAGGTAGTGTAAAGTAAAGTAATACTTTGTTGTACTGTCCTATTAAGCTTAACCACTGTCCTAACTCCCATGGTAACCTTTATGACCCGCTACCTCTTATCACTTCCCCCAACAACCTCGCGAGCTGTAAAGAGTTAGAACAAAGGACGCCTAGAGGTTAACGACAGGAACCAGCCACAATTACAAATGAAACCCTGTACGCTTGTATTACTGCTGATAGTACACCCCTCACCCTTGATGAGGACTTGCATATTTTACCGTATATTTTTTTGCGGGTCAGGTTTTAAACTTAGCTTCGTCGCAATTTAAAGGATTGACCAACTTTAATTAAAGTTGGTCCTACATTGGACTTTGGTGGCGATGTTGTTGCAAATATCTTCATTACTAGGTGGTAATAAATCAACACCCAGATATATTACATACCGCCAGGTATGTAATATATCTGGGTGTTGATTTTAAATATAATGAAGTTTTCTCATTTAAATGAAAATCGAGTTGGTCACTAGGTGTCTCCTTTGAACTAAGATGGTATTTGGAAAAAACTGCTGAATTTGACAATAATTCAAACGGCGTGTTCCGTTCAACTTTTTTTCTTTTTCTTTTTGTTCTCTTTTTCATCTCAAATCAGTTAATTAACATTTTCCTTAACTTTAGGTACTCTCCAAACTGACGAGGAAACTCAGCCGTTGTAAAAAGTCAAAAGTCATTTATTCTAATTACAGCCCCCAAAACGCTCACCCTTCACAACTTTTTAGTGTTGTGGCGGGGAAGAAGTGGCGCAACAAACTTCCATATATTATGCTGTACCTATCTGTTTTCCAAAAATTGCGTATGTTAAGAGCGTTTACGCCGCGCGCCGTACGGCATTTCATAAAACTTTCAAGCCCTTGTTTTTCGAAATGAATGGTTAATGAAATGAATTTTTCTTTTTAGTGAATGATTTTTTTTTTTAGTTCGAAATGAATTTATAATTTACCCACAAAATTTTGATTTTTGTTTCCCATCAATCTTTTGCTGCAACCTTCGATGTCTTTTTATGAACGTTAATTATTGTTGTCTTCTTTTAATATTTATGCGTGTCTATACTAGCTCTGCTCGTGAATCCATCCATCCATTATTTATCGTTAAAATATTTCTTATTAACTGAAATTTGTAGTAAATTTCTTTTGAGTAAATAAAGATTCTTTAACCACACTGAACTAATTTTAATGAAACTTAATACGCATAAGCAGGATACAAAGGTCTAAAAAGTTACTTAAGAACATTTTCGAAATGTCTTTTTTTTAAAGATAACTGGAAATCTCTGTTTCTATGGAAACATTTAAAATCGGTCTAATTTGGCTGTAACACTATTTTTCGAAAAAGTTACTTAACTTTTTAGACCTTTGTTTGTATCCTGCGCATGAAGTTTCATTAAAATCGGTTCATTCATTTCGAAAAACAAGTGCTTGAAAGTTTATATTATTATGTAATGCCGTACGGCGTAAACGCTTTTAAGCCATTAAGGTATCATCATCTGCCTAGCTTTTTCCCAACTATGTTGGGATCGGCTTCCGTCTAACCGGATTCAGCTGAATAACAGTATTTTACATGGAGCGACTACCTATCTGACCTCCACAACCCAGTTACTGGGTAATATGATACCCCTTGGTAAGCCTGGTTGTCCGACTTTCGGGCTTCTGACTACCCGTAACGATTGTTATGCCACTTAGGTACTCTAGCTTTTGGAAATTAACTGGCAACTTCATATTTATTATATTTTCAACTAGCTGTTGCCCGTGACTTCGTCTGCAATCCAGCATAAAAGTATTCTATCTCCTTTTCCAGGTAAAGGTCTACACACGTGCCAAATTTCATCCAAATCCGTTCAGCCGTTTTAGCGTAATAGCGTAAGAAACAAACAAACACACTTTCGCATTTACGTGTAACATTGGTTAGGTTTGAGCAATACTTTTTTCGCCCAATTTTTCCGGAGTAACACTGTAAAGAGAAAAAAGTCGAAACAAAAACACGGCGACTAATTTTTCAAACTTTTAATTGCCTAAGCTATGTCCAAAGACAGTATAAAAGTTACTTTCAGAACAAAATACTCGTTTATTTTTACAGCAGGGATATTTCTCTAGAATGCTTGATGGTTAGGCTACAAAGTATTTTACATATCTCTTGCTCTGTAAGTACACCCTTACACCCCTGAATGCCGGGGTGTATGACTATCATTACAGCATAGGTTTTGGAATTTGAAAAAAGAACTGTCATACTCATACTGCACGAAGAATATTTTTAAAAAGTTAATTTTTTTTTTCTCGGTATCGATTAATTACTCGAATCGGAATCTAGACAATTTATTTTATAAAGATTTTATTTTAAATATGGAACATTTGTAGCAAAATTACTTCTAAAATAACAGAAAATATAAACTTAAAATCACCACGTCAAAGCACATCATCTGAGCCATTTTTTAATGAAGAAAATAGTACCAGTCAACTGCCGCCATTTACGATGCAAGAACCTCAAGTCACTCAAACTCAAGTCTTATCATCACAAACTCATATTCAAACTATAAATATACCTAAAAAGAACGTGACCATATCTCTTACAAATTGTAATAATTTTACTATTAATTTTAATTAAATACACATTTTTTTCTTCTTAATAAATGTTCATTGAAACCTGCTGTCTTGTTGTTTACTTACCTCACAATCGATATGTAAAGCAGAGTATTTATCTCGGGCGTAAGCATCAATTGCATACTCGGGTTAATTAGCGCCTTCGCTTCGCTCAGGCGCCAAAAACCTCGTATGCAATTGATGTCATACAGCCCTTGTTTAATAATCTACTATTAACACTCTTTTTATAATTGAGTTTTGGCGTGGAGAACTGATGGTCCTACCACGAACGAGCGACGTAATTGTACGTACCTATTTGAAACGAAAAACAACTATTCTATAGTATTTTCCTTTACACTTTTGCGACAGAGTCAATAAGTTTCATCCATAGATATTTACAATGTCTTCAATCAACCCATCAACTCCTACCAACGCCTATCGCGTTGCAATAACCTGTCCTCCGCCTTCTGT
Source organism: Luperina nickerlii (assembly GCA_963855955.1). NCBI lineage: Eukaryota > Metazoa > Arthropoda > Insecta > Lepidoptera > Noctuidae > Luperina > Luperina nickerlii. Next base: position 18,925,891 of record OY979677.1, on the reverse strand, counting down.
ATCCAGTCTGTCCTAGCTATGCACCTTTTGAAGGAAAAACCGCGTAAGCCATGTATCGGCAAGCGTAGTGTGGGACGCCCCCTAGCTAGATGAACTGACGAAATACAGTCCGGCCATCGAGAAAATGCGTTCTTGACATCTTGTTAATTTAATACATCTGTTAATTACAAACAAACACGTATTTTGCAAATCTGATCTTTATTAGCTACTAGAATTGTGGCACTGGCAAATGTCATGAACGCGTTCTCTCGGCGGACGGGGTAAATATTATGTGAGTCTTCCCAATTTAAAAATTAATCGAATTTACGTTACTTTTTAAGGCTCCTTCAAACAGGCGCGACGCGCGACCCGAATCGCGCGCGACACAAAGGCACCGCTCGTTGCGCGACTTGCGGTGCCTTTTTGTCGCGCGCGATTTTATCGCGTGTCGCGCCAGTTTAAAGGAGCCTTTACTCAGCGAGTTAGTGCTAGGCCCACGGTTATTAAAATTCTGATGAGGCCTGTTAAAAGACATAATATAGTCGCAGGTGACAAGGACCATTACTTTTAGGGCATCATAATATTTTGCGCGGGACTGCTTGAAGCATCATAAATATTATGTTACTCTGAGTGATTTAATTCTCTTTGTTAACAAACATAAGAAATACATTTAAATAATCTATACAGTTTGGTTTTCATTCAGGAGAAATTATAGTGCTCTATTGGTTAAATATTTAGATGTATCCTACTACGAGTATATGTAAATAGCATAATAAGCCTATAATGATTACAATAATTAACCCTCACCAATTCTATCCAGCAACCCACACCTGACCCGTGTGGTAGATTACGGCCCACTAACTCTCACTGAGAGAAGGCCTATGTCCGAGCAGAGGGATCTTTAAAAGCTATGCTATAAGTAAAATCACAACTGTAATTCTCGAAAGGTTGGACAGAATATATAAAAGACAAAATGATTGCGTTACACACGAAGAAATCCTTTTGCTTTTCATTGTCAATAAGAACATAAAAACATAATAGAAATAAGCTAAGATAAAAGTACACCTTTGTTAACCCAAACGAATATCTTCAACCTCTAAGAATTCTTGAAAGGAAAATAATTCAACGTGAATTGAAAAGGGGCGGTCACAAGAGAGTTAAAGCAATTAGGCTAATTGGCGATGTCTTGTTCCAGAGTACATCTTAAATGTAAATCTCAAAGTACACAATATACGTATATATATTATTACACTAGAACAAAGATTGTACTTGCTTATCTTAGCTTGTAAGCCGTTACCTTGATTGAGGATGAAAGCGTTGTTTTCGTAGTTACTTTTTAGAAAGCAAAAAGGGAAAGTGTTTATTTATTTTGGACTAAAACAGGCGCACATAATTAACGAAAGGAAATATAAAAGTTTGGCAAAATGATGCATAACCAGCCTATGTATAAGGTTCCTACTGCTGTAACACAGGCCTTCTCTTGGTAGGAGGGAGTGGGTTGTGATCCACCACGCGGGCCCAGTGCGGGTGGGTGGATGTCACGTCACATGCCTTCGAATTTTTGGTTCTAGAACATACCGGTTTCCTCACGATGTTTTCCTTCATCGTTTTGAAAACTGTGGTGTCTGGGTTGAGTCTAGGAACTACAACTCGAAAGTCGCGGCAGTTACCACTTGGCCACCACTGCTCAAAATTATGCGCCACGAGAAAAAGTTTGCCAACGGCTTGTGACAAGGGAGCATAAAAGAAGAAAATGTGTTACCCCAAGTACAATGCCAGGAATCCTAACTCAATCTACCTAGACTTTTCCCAACAATGTTGGAGTCGGCTTCCAGTCTGACCGGATACAGGTGCATACCAGTATTTTACATACAAACACAACCCAGCTACTGGGTAATACGATACCCCTTGGTAAGACTGGTTGTCAGACTGGCCAGGAATCCTTACTCTGATACTATAAATGCGAGAGTGAGTTTGTTTTGAATGACATTTGGCACCTGGTAGACCATGACCTGGGTAAGGACATAGGCTATTTTTCATCCTGGATTGCAGACGAAGTCGTGGGCAACAGTTAGTATGATTATAAAAAGAGGGACGGAGGGAAGGACTCTGCAACTGGCACTGGTAGTGACGTAAACTCGGGTGATCCAATCACGCCAGCAGTGAAGGCACTCCATCATCAGTACCATGAATTTTGATGTGTGTTTCTATTTGTTTCAGATTATGAAGCCCTGCGGGGGGCAGAGCCTCGTCCAGGCGCTATGTGGAGTGCGAGCGTGTTCTTCCTTACACAGATAGTCGTTTGTCAATTTACTACAGGTCAGTTCCAGAACTTTCTATTTACTTCTTTTAATTGCTCTGTATAAATACATTGATACGGATTCCCTTGTTCACAAACTAAACTAAATTTTGGTTCAGTTCGTCTTTTTCTTTCAATTTCATTAATAAAAGGACCGAAGATAAATTGTAGTTTAATCCTGTCAAATTATACAGTGCCTGACACTACTCCATACAAGTTTAGACGTGATTAATAACTTGTCAGGCGCTGATTAATTTTACAGTACTAAACTAAAATATTTCTTCTGTCCTTTTCTTAATGAAATAGAAAGAAAAAGGGCGATCACAGGCTTCTATGACAAAAAAAAACAGTCTTGACCAGTCTAATGTGCACTGCGAAAAAACATGGCGTTTTTTTAAATATTTTTTTTTGCTCTGCATAATAAATTGTCAATCACCGGCCACAATGACAAAAAACACAGTTTTGACTAATCTAATGTGCTCTGCGGCAAATCATAGAGTATTTTGAATGCACTGAAATATCCTTTAAGTATTCTAAAATGTACTGAAACACGGTGACCTTGATAAATGATAAATGATTTTATTTTTGTAAGTAGGTTTGTACAAACACTTTTACACGTCAATCATATTTTTTAAACTAGATGAGGTCGGCGTTTCCTGACTACTCTGAGAAGAAAGGCCGAAACAAACTCAGAGGTCATAGTCTCTTTTAAAGTCCAGACATAATCTTGGTCAGGTTATATGAAGACCATGTAGGTCGATGTCTGAGATGGTCTTTTGAGGAAAGAACCACACAGATTGAGAGGACCTGTCCAGTCAGTGCACGCATACTTGAAACACAAAGACAATTATTTTACGCGGCGACTTACACGTGCAGAACGTACCTTTTTTATTGTTTTCGAGGGGAAACCTTCAAAAGGCACTCGACCTCCGGAGGGGAGGTTGGGGAGTGTAGGATTTTTACCTCATCAAAACCACCCCGGTGATCACCATCAGCACATAAAGGTGTCCCGATTCCTCTTAAAAGACCCATTCCGGAACCCCCCCATGCAACGCCTGTAAGGCACATCCCTAGGGAAACTGTAAAGGAACCACGTCGCAGAACGTACCTACTATTTAACCAGAGAATTTCAAGAGTTCCATAATGAGCGAAACGCTTTCTCATCCCAGAAACACAGGCACACCAACCTTATTTCTCTTTATTACTGCCCTTATCCCATTTACGACTTAGCAACTTACACTTATTAACTTACACTTAATTAAATTCATAATCTCAGATAATTTACATCCCAGCGCCGGTTACTCAAGAATCTACTTTAGCGTTATTTATTTTTAGTTGATTTTGAAATGACAATCTGTAATAAAAACTCCGGTATCCGGTTAGACTGGAAGCCGACCCCAACATAGTTGGGAAAAGGCTAGGCAGATGATGATGAATCTGTAATAAAAAGTCCTAATTTTTTTTTTAGTTGCGATGTAATTCGAACTTTCATTATTTCAGCCCGGAATCACCTTAGCTGGGTATAGACTTTCCCTTTCTCCTGCCATACTTACCGTTTCCCTGCGTCCCTCATTCATGTGTTTGCTGCGACTTTGGCGTTAACGTCAACCCCACGCGTTTTTGGACGGCTCTGGTTTCTTGGGCTTAACTTTGACATCGAGTTAGTTGTCCCAAAACTTGATAATTATCTCAGGTATAAAATAATAATTTAAATACATACAGTAAGCAACCATTATCCTTCTTCCACAGAAAACCCACAAACAACGACAACAGAAGAAACCCAAACGGTGACGACATTCTACGCGCTCAGCACTGGCATTGTCCCCGCGCCAGTGATGCTAAGACTTGGCAACTCAACCATCGACAGCACCAAGTCTTTTAAAGTACCCCAACCTTCTCAAGACCCTGCGACCTCTAAACCTACTAAGGTAGACATGGTACCGCATGTAGTGCTGAAGAACACGTACTTCGATCATGATAGGAAGTATGGGCCAAGTTTTGAAGATGCTCCCGATGGAAACATAACTAAGATTACTGTGCAGTTAGGTGAAGATGCGCATTTGAACTGCAGAATTAGTTTGCTGCAAGATAAAACGGTGAGTGTGCATCACTTTTACTATTATGCCATAGCTTATAAGTACGAGTACGTTAGTACAGCGGCATGCGACCACGGGAAGGTACTTTCTTGTTTCATCCTTTTCAGTAGTCGGGGTTTTTTTTTCAGGATGGGAAATCTTCAAATGACCCCTCCCGCTCTGGGTGGAGCGGAAGGAAGTGTCAGACTCTTACTGACTAATAGTTAAATAATTTATTTTTTTGTAACATTTTCTCAGTTTTTAAATGAGTGTTAAGTATCAATAACTTTTAATCATGATCCCAGCCAGTTTGAATAATTTATACGGCCTACCAATATGTCCTTTCTTTGGTATTGTTCGTCGAATCGTTGAGTTTCTTAAGTTCTGAGTTGAGCTGCAAGATTACTGACAAATGCGTATACTCAATCTGTGTTGTTCTTTCCTCAAAAGACCATTTAAAATAATTATAAAATTCTATCGATTCGTATTCTAAAAAATCTCAAACATTTATGCAAAGGTGGTTCAGCTAATTGCAGTAACTGACTGTACTTTGCTTCTCCTTTTATCGATTCATAACCTCTTCCGGATTTAAAGTAGGTACTGGAAGCACAACGAGCATATTGCGTGGTATAGCACTGTTTTATCCAGTTTGGCTAGCGTCTGTTTCCTCACCCAAGATAAGGCAAGCTTTTTCTTTTAACAGACACCATTTATATTACGGAACCCTATATTTTCTTAAGTAGCTAATCTACTTAAAACTGTTAGCGTGTTAACAGCCGTTTTGTAAACCAAGTACCTAGAACTCACTTTGGTAAAAACTGTTTGATTCACTTAGCATTGAAGAAAATTTGTTGTGGCAATGTTCATGTTTTTGCTACAGTGTTAAGGCCTAGATTTTTGGATAAGCTAGTAAACTCATGGTAAACAATTTTATTTTACGCCCATTAAAGCCTCAAGAAGTGTCGATAGCGTCGCGAGCCGTATACCTAATCCGTCATCGGCCGAACAATTATGTTCGTAATCGGATGCAGTTGAATACCAGTATTTTACATGGAGTGACTGCCTATCTGACCTCCACATCCCAGTTACTGGGTAATACGATACGATTGGTAAGACTGGTTGTCAGACTTTCGGGCTGACTCCCCGTAACGACTGTCAAAGATCCACGAATGACAGCCGGGACCGAGGCACGAAAAACTCTGTAACAATATTCCTCGTGTTGTATTCCCAGAAAATGTACCTTTAGAGCTTTTATTAGAACTTGTAGATAGACATAAGATCCTTTATTATCTTATAAGGTTTATGTATCGTTGAACATATAAAATTGTTCAGAAGTTTACGTTTGATATCATAATGGTGAGTACATTGGAGCTGTTCATTTATTACGTAAGATGATTTTAACCAATTTATGATCTCTACCCTACGTAAGAAAAAATAAGACTTGAATGAACCCCCTCCCCCCTTGAATCTTATGTAAGATCAGTATCTACGAAAATTGCAACGAAAAAGTAGCATTTTTTGTTTTTATTCACGTTTTGCTTACTTTTGTGATCTTACTTAAGAATAATCTAGACCCCCTCTATTTTTTCTTACATGGGGGTGCATGTAAGAAAAAATAAGACTTGTTTGGACCCCTTACCCCCTCAAATCGCCTTACGTAATAAATGAACAGTCCCAATCCTATTGTTGATTTATTCCTCGATCCCCTGTTAGTTCGCCTCTGTTTTAATCTCTGTCTTATCCACTTTATTTCGGTTCGTGTTCAAAAAATAGTTCTGTTTGCATGCTGACGGTATTGTTTGGTTAGGCGATATTGTTTTTTGTTGGTTTGTAGCGAAAGCAGTAGTAGCCTTGAGGTAACGGTCGCGACTTAAGGCTCCTTCAAACAGGCGCGACACGCGATAAAATCTCGCGCGACACAAATACCAGTCTATAGTACAGAAGCCAGCACATCAAGCTACTCGAAACTGCAAAATTTTCCCAACTTTGAACCTAATGCTTTAGCGATAAAGTTCAAAATCTATTAAAGAAATTTGACAGATTGTAGTAGCTTGATGTGCTGGCGTCTGTACCTACCTATGATTTGCGTTAGTGCGCTATAGTTAACTCAGTTTTTAGGGTTCTGTACTCAAAGGGTGCCAACGGGACCCTATTACTACGGCTCCGCTGTCGTCCATCCGTCTGTAACAGGGCTGTACCTTTGAAACCGTAATAGGTAAACACTTTAAATTTCACAAAGTGTGTACAACTTCATAGTTGGTTTCTTCAAACAGGCGCGACACGCAATAAAATCGCGCGCGACACAAAGGCACCGCAAGTCGCGCAACGAGCGGTGCCTTTGTGTCGCGCGCGATTATATCGCGTGTCGTGCCTGTTTGTAGGAGCCTTTAACAAAAAATAATAATCTTAACCCTCCTTTTTGCTTCGCCGTAGTCGGGTAAGTAGATGTAAGTACCCTTTTACTCAAAAAGCATTGCTTAAGCGGTCGCTAATCAGTACTTAACTTTAACCATTTTTTGACGTTAAACGTCACTTAACTTTAATCATCGTTTATAAATAAACCCCCTAGTGTTTAATATTGTACTGTAGTATGGAACCCTCCGTGTGCGATTTCGAATCGCACTTGGCCGCTTTTTGAGCTAATAAATTGAGCGTGTGTGCGTAGGTCTGCAACCAATATGTGGCTAATAATTTATTCCCACGAGTCACCAGTTTGTTATCTTAACCAATAACGGTCGGTAACATATTGAAATTGGACATTATTGAAGATAAGACCCGCACAACACGATAATCGAGCGCCATATTATTTTTCCTTCGCTCCCAAATCAGCTTTAACGAACTATAATTAATTATGTACCAGAATACTGCCATTACTGGTTTAGCTACCAACCTTATGCTAGAAAATAAAAATGTACAGAAGGTCGGCTCCATGCGACGGGTGAAATAAGGAGCATGCACACGCGTACACGCGTGCATACAGACGCGTACGTACAGACGCCAGCACATCAAGCTACCCGAAATTGTCAAATTTTCCCAATCAACTTTGAACCTTATGCGTTAGCGATAAAATTGAAAATCTATTAAAGATTTTTGACAGATTGTAGTAGCTTGATGTGCTGGCGTCTGTACCTACGACGCGGCGGGAGATCCGTTTACATTAGATCGGTGACCAAATGCGTCGCCTGCATTCGGTTTAACCGGATTTGAAAACCGAATTAGTCCGTTTGGTGCGCTCCGAGTCCGTTGACTGTGACGATAGACGCATTCAAATTTAGCCTGAATTTCGCTCCCTGACCAACAGCATCTTTTCTCAAGTCGTTTATGACCAAATACGGCCACTTTTATACCAAGCCGGTTATTTTATTTGAATAAATACATGATTTAGTAAAACCACGTTTTAATTAATCATATTTCGATCTTAATTTTTCAAATAACTAAACAGTTATCATGACGTAGGTAATGAAAAAAATGTAGTCAGCTCCTGGTCTATGCAGAAAAAATTATTTAAAAAAACTTTGTATTAAAGATCCCTGATGCTTACCCTACAGGGGAAAATTGTTTTCTATAGAGATTGACTATGCATTTTCGACGATCGAATAAAATATAAGTGACAGCCCTATGTGTGTAGGCTATTATCGCTCGCTCGGGGCTCGAGTTAGCTTTCTTATTTGTTTTTTCTATGGTAGTATGGAGCTGACCTTCTGTACTTATCTATTGTTGTACTTTATATGGAGATTACGAAGCTAGCCGAAGAGATGCGGACTTAGCCGAGCGCCCCAGACTATTACTTTTACACACTTCGTTAGTCGCCTCCATTAAACAACATGACATTTTACGAAATCTCATTCCAAGGCTTTTCGTTTACGACACTTTCTGAACTTGCAAACTAAGTAGTTGAGGGAATTTTCACAATAAATTAAACTACCTACATAATTTCATGATGATGTTTTAAAAGTTTGATGAAATTTTACTACGAGCAAATCCGAAACGCGTCTCATCTGTGGCGCTTTGTGGTTATAACTAAACTGTTACCATTTTCAGACAACTACATATCAACTTTTAGACTCGGTCAGTTTCAGTATACCGCCAATGGCATAGATAAATAAATAATAAATAACGTTTTTTCGGTACAAAGAATCCATGGAGAACATTCCATGGATTCTTTGTACCGTTTGTTTCTTTGTTTCTTTTTTTTTAATATTATGTTACTAACAAGTAACATAATATTAAAACAACTTATTATCTAGCTCCCTTCAAAATGGTTGAGCTGAATGGTGCTGATCTATGCGTCATGTTCGTGAACGGGCGTCAGTTGGGGCTGGTCATCACTTAGCTGCCTCGGCTTATTTTTTTTTTTTTTTTTTGGATTGCTGTTTTGATTCTATTTGTTATACTCTGGACGCTTTTAACGCGTATGTCTTTATTTACATCGTTCTCACATTATAAATTCAACATTAATGATGTAACTAATATTTTTGTAAAAAAAATAATTTAAAAGAGTATCCATGGAGTTTCTTGCCCACTCTTCTCCATAGGTACTGACCGACTTCTTGACATTCTAAAGTGCCTGTAAATGGTTTAATTGAAATAAATGCTTTGAGTTTGAGTCGAGTTGAGTTTGAGTTTAGTTATTACCAGTCACCATCCGCACAAAATGCTTTACAATTAGAGAGCTAAAATTCTCCGCTTTCTTATCAGGAGGTGATTGCGATTCTGTCACTACTTAAGTGCTTGGCCAGACTGGCAGCGCGGGGTGGGGAGCGGTGCGGGTGCGGGGCCGCGCGCGATCTGCCTGTCCGCAGTCGAGTGTAAAATGTAATACGGATGAAGAAGATTTATTTTTGTTAGAAAAAAGCTCAAACTAGTTTGAGAACCCCGGTCCCCGCGCAGGCCGCCCACGGATTCACTGCGCCTACTCGTATGAACGAGCTATGGCATGAGTTGCCCGCGCGCTCCCCGCACCAATCAGCCCGCGCCGCTCACCGCGTCCGCGTGCCTACTATGGACGCTCAACTGAAGTTCTTATGTTTGAGTAAGCCACGCCGCGCCCACTCCGGGCCCGCGTTTGCAGTCTGGCCAAGTACTAAGAAATGCTTTCTCCTAAAGAAATCAAAGTTAGGATCTCAATCTACAAAAATTACGCCAAATTACACAGATTTTTTTAGATCGAAGCTTAAGTTTACGCTACATTTCATCTTTGTACGAAAATGCATGAAAGAATATAAGAAGACTTAGGGTTTTTACTCCAATAATTTTTGTTATTGGCGCCACGAAAGGAGATCCAAAGACAGATAAAAACCCAAAATAAAATCGAACTGACCATTACTCAAGTAACTACTAATTCCATTCTCTCAATCACCGCACAGAAGTTTCCATTCATCTACACTTAATGGAGCGATCAGCTGAAGTACGACTTAAAATTCGTTAATGGCGCCAAGAGCAGCCATTGTTGAGACAGTGGCGCCACCTAGACTCATTATTGGAATTGTTACATCCATTGTCTACAAAGTGGTCGTCCTGGGAGCTATTATAAAGGATTATAAATCCGCGGCTAAAATTTATACGAGAAAATTATCCGCACTTTAAATATTGGCTGGCTTAAGTCTGGAAGGGTTGTATGTATTAATATTTTAGAGTTAATCTCTGAGAGGATAAGGTGAATATCGTTATTAGGTATTTGTGGAATACGTGAAGTACAAATATTTATTTATTTTATTTATTTATTTGCGTACATACGCCATCATTATAGTGTCCCAATTCGGTAGTGTGGTTAATTAACAACTCATGAAATAATTTACTTACTATTCCTACCATACCTACATGATTTACAAATTAAAAACATAACACGTGCGTAACCTTACCTGCGAACTCGCTCAGTGAACATGAGTAATCAGAAATCATTTATTTTGCAATGAATTTTGGCACAAAATAAGAGATGTAAACATTGTGAAAGCGGTTCCAACACACTTTACCTTACGGCATGCAAAAGTAAAAAAGTTTTTATATTTACTCAATTATCATCATCTGTCTAGGCTTTTCCCAATTATGCTGGGGTTGGCTTCCAGTCTAACCAGATGCAGCTGAATACCAGTATTTTACATGGAGCGACTGCCAGTTAGTGGGTAATACGATACCCCTTAGTAAGACTGGTTGCCAGACATTCGGGCTTCTGACTACCCGTAACGACTGTCAAAGATCCACGAGTGACAGCCAGGACCAACAGCTTAACGTGCTTTTTGAAGCACAGAGGGGTCACGGTATGTAAAGATGGTCACCGATCCACAGACCAACCGTGGCAAGCGTAGCTTAACCTGATCGATCGACCTGTGCGGCTGCTATTATTTAATAATAATAATATATTTATAAAAAAAATATATATGGCATGAAAATTAATACAGTTTTGCATATATGAAAATTATATTGCTAAGACTCACGTACCTGAACTAGTATTTAGCCATGGGCCCAACGATATTTACTCAATTATACAACCATATAAACACACAGAAAAACAACATATGATTGACTAATTTGATTATTACAATTTAATCAATCATTTGTAAAATATTAAAGATCTATTCTGTCGGCAACCATAATGTACGCATTGTTCGCGTCAGTGGAACGTTGTCTAACAGTTTAGTTCGACCACGCGAACAATATTGGTAAAAGGTTATTAGATACAACGTAACAACACATCTCATACCGACATTTACTAATATGCAATTAGTGACTCTTATATGACAACCTTTGAAATAAACCCTTAACTTAATGTTTTAGGTGGTTCCTAAAACATTAACAAACTAAATTAAAACAAAACAAATATCCATAATAATTTGCCTAAAACTTGCAAACGCAAGTAAAAGTGCCACACAAATTTTCCTTCAAACATTCCAGTAAGTATTGTTCCCCAGGAATAAAAGTACACAATTACTTGAAGATCGTTACAATGCATCCATTAGAAGCTGTGCATTGTTGCTATATTCTATTTTACCGTCAACTTACCGCAGTTTTGTTTTGGCAAGTATCTCGAGACTGTTTAATTTCTACCATACAATTTGCAAAAGACGTGACCAAGATAATAATAAAATTTATGTAACTTTGAGAATCTTACTTAATTACAGAGTTAACTAACATAAGAAATTAAGTTAATTTTAATCACATTTTGTACTTTCTGTTACCTTAAATGCTTTACAATCGAAAAAGCTTTTATTATAGATAGCATTTTAGGAAAACTGGCCACCCAGTAAATGAATATGAAAAAAATAACACGCTTAGCAGAAACTAGAAAAACTTTGCAGCGCTGCATGATATTCTGGTGAGACCAATATAGGTCCTTATATTTGAAATTGGCGTTAATATGAAAAACGTACTGGGTCCGCGTGGTGGATTATGGCCCATTCCCTATCACAGAGAGGAGGCCTGTGTCCCAGCAGTGGGAACAGTATAGGCTGAATATGTAAGTTATGTTATGTACAGACACCAGCACATCAAGCTACCCGAAACTGTCAAAATTTCTCAATCAACTTTGAACCTTATGCTTTGGCGATAAAGTTGAAAATCTATTAAAGAAATTTGACAGTTTGTAGTAGCTTAATGTGCTGGCGTCTGTACATATGAAAAACTGACCAAGTGCGAGTCGAAGGGTTCCGTACCACAAGGCAAAAACGCCGAAAAAAACACGTTTGTTGTATTGGAGCTCCCCTTAAATATTCATTTTATTCTGTTTTTAGTATTTGTTGTTATGGCGGCAACAGAAATACATCATCTGTGAAAATTTCAACTGTGTAGCTATCACGGTTCATGAGATACAGCCTGGTGACAGACAGACAGTCGGACGGACAGTAGAGTCTCAGTAATAGGGTCCTGTTTTTGGGTACGGAACCCTAAAAAAGCAAAGTTTTTTTTATGAAATTATATATTTTATCAATCAAAGTATCCATGCATTGTTATCCATGCACTTTCGCCATTTTATAAGTAGTTCATTGATGCTTTTGCTGGAAAAATTGTGGGAGTGAGAATCAATAAAATCTTTGAAGGTGGATTTGACTACCTAATCGAAATTGAATTTTTTTCCTTACAAGAAATTGGTATTGTAGTAAGGTCCGGGGAGTGTGGTGGGTGCGAAGACATTCCAATCAAAGTTTCTCTAACTTAGTGACCGTCTGTTGTTCAGCTGATCTAGCGTCGCCCTAAAGTAGCAGTGGGCTAGAGGAATTGACCAGTCTCTGTTGGTTAACTGCTAGCTTTCCCATCATGGTTTGCAATTGTTGACAATACAGATCTGCCGTAATCGTCCGGCCGGTTCTTGGCTTCCAGAGATTCTCTCTGGAAGCTGTAGTGGATGTCACCGTCACTGGTCCACCGGACACTTATCAGTTATCACCTATTTCTGAGTCAACTTTCGCTTGGGACTGGATTTGGCCGGTTCTCCTGTGTTCGACCATTGTGATGAGAATTTCCGATTATCGTACAGGATACATTTTTCATCACAAGCAACGATGCGATTCCTAATCCCCTTGTTATTGTGACGATTGATTAATGGAACGCAGCACTCGATGCGGGTTTGTTGGTGTTCTTTATTCAATTCATGAGGTACCTATTTTTGTTTTCAGAATTTCAATTTGTTTCAAGCGAATTAAAATTGTTTTATTATCACTCACACCAAAATAGCGCAGAATTGGTGCCCTGAGACAGTGAGGCGGGGTCGCGGCAGACCACGTAGGAGATGGCGGGACGAGCTGGATAGGTTCCATCAAAACTGGAAGGAGGACGCGCGGGCTCGCGAAAGATGGAAGGAGTGGAGGGAGGTTGCCCAGGAGTGGGACAGAGCAGGCTAAACAAAAAAAAAAAAACACTCTGCACCATGCCGCAATTCTGATGTGGTTTGCGATGGACCAATCACTTTCAATTTTCTTGTCAACTAATGTCTCCGCCGTCCTCGGGGTTTGTACTGTAGATCTAAATTTCCAGAACGGAAACGTTGCAAAACCAAAAACGTTCCGTGTTTTCTTTTACAATAGCTTTTCCATATACATCATTAATCCTTCGATCTGTTTCTGCAGCGCTGGTGCTACAGTGCAACTCGGATTCGTAAATAAAAAATAAATAAAATAAAAAAGCTTTATTGACACAAAAATATTTTACAAGATGATTTTGGTAAACAGTAGGTACAATTCTGCAATTGAACACAATTCGAATGACCACTAAACACCTAAACTAGGCCGAGCCTGTACCAAATAACGCGTTATTTTAAGTTTCCATATTGTAAACAGAACGATGTCAAAGAAAAATCAAATGGCGCGAAAACAAATGAATCACTAAATTTGAAATAAATTTAAATTTGGAATTCCTAACCAAACACTAGCAAGGCAATTTGGCACAGTTGGCGCAGTGGTTAAGCGATTGACTACTGCGCTGCGTGTCGCGGGTTCAATTCCCGCACGGAACAAATATTTGTATGACCTACAAGTAGTTATTCCGGGTCTGGCTGTTTGTGTATGTGAATTTAAATGTTTGTAAACGCACCCACAATACAGGAGAAATTCCTAGTGTGGGGCAAAGTTTAAAAAAAAAAAAATTCTAGTAATTTTAAGAATGTTCACAGTCTGATCCCAGTCACAATCTTTAAAAAAAAACCTACCAAGAGCGTGTCGAGCCACGCTCAGTGTAGGGTTCCGTAGTTTCCCGTCCGTCACAATGAGTGTTCCCACTTATGAGTTTAAAAGTGGGTATCCATTATGTTCGCGCTCCAGCAGCGCTCCGCGCTCCTGCAACTGCTCCCGGTAGTGGGTACGTGCGCGAAAACGGAGCGTGCAACATTGCACGCTCCGCGGCAGGCGCTCTGACTCGTGACGGTTTTTAGCGCGAACATAAAGGGGAGCGCAGTGTGTCAAAGGGGAGCGCATGTAGAAGTGCACGCGACGTATCCATTGGAGCAGTTGCAGGAGCGCGGAGCGCTGCTGGAGCGCGAACATAGTGGTAACCCAACTTAAACGAGAACCGATTTTAATCATTCTTTTTTTGTTTTTGTTTGAAAAAAAATACTTTCAGGATAATAAAATATGTAAACGACGTTAAAAAATGCTTGCATATACGATTATACTACAAACTTAGTCCAGAAATTATTTTGTATGACTTTTTGTGTTTTTTGTACAAAAACTGTTGTTTCCATCAAGTTCAAAATAATTTTCCTAGAAAGTCCTTATAAAGTTCTACTTTTCAAATTTTATTTATATTTTCTAAACATATGGTTCAAAAGTTAGAGGGGGGGACACATTGTTTTTTACTTTTGGAGCGATTATTTCCAAAATTATTGACATTATCAAAAAATTATTTCAGTAAACCCCTATTCATTTTTAAATATCTTTCCAACAATATATCACACTTTAGGGTTGAAATTAAAAAAAAAATCACTTCCCACTTTACATATAGGGGGGCTACCCTAGTAAAACATATTTTTCCAATTTTTATTTTACCACTTTGTCGGCGTGATTGATATACTTACCTACATATTGGTACCAAATTTCAGCTTTCTAGTGCTAACAGTCACAGAGATTAAGCGAGGACGGACAGACAGACATGGAGAAACTATAAGGGTTCCTAGTTGACTACGGAACCCTAAAAATACCTCTAATTTCGAATTATTCCATAATTGTGTTTTCATTCTTTTATTGTAAGTGGCCAGATTCAGAAACTTTAATATTATGCCCCACGTATCACTATCTATCACTATATATCACTATATCTATACTAATAATAAAGCTTAAGAATATGTTTGTTTGTTCGCGCTTAGCTCTGGAACTAACAATCGGATTTAAAACCTTCTTTTTGCATTTGATAGTCCAATTTTTGAGGAAAGCTATAATAGGCTATTTGATATCACGCTAGGAGCCGAGCATAGAGAAAAAAAATCAGAAATAACGCTAAGTCAGAACGAAGTAATAGCGCAGGAAGGCGATGCGATGCGATGAGGCAACAAGAAATTTCACGTGGACAAAGTCGCAGGCAGAGTAAAGGATATAAAATACTGTACCAAAAGTTTAACTCTCTGTTGAGGTAAAATATAATTACGGCTGTAGAAATATGGCCTGCGGCCGTAATGGGTCGTTATATTTATTCAGAGGGACCTAAATTGATTCGTTGGGGTACAACTCATTATATAAAGAAACAGTACCTATTATGTATTACGTAATACATAGGGAGTTGGTTGGTTGAAGGTCGAAATTAATTCAGTGTTTGTAAGGCCGAGTTTCCATATGTAGGAAAACTTCTTCAAGAAAAGATAGTTCGGATGAAGCTTGGAAGTGTGTAAGGAAATGCACGTTTTTAATTGCAAGATTACCAATTTTTGGGCATAATCAGTCTAAGATATGTATTAAATGAGATCTATATGATGTCTATAATATTGAGAGGGAGCGCGCACACTTGTGCACTAGAATTTCTCCCGCGCTGAAGGCTAGTCTCCGTTGAGATTGGCCGCCGTGGCCGAAATATGTTATGGAGGAGTTTTTAATATTGAATAAATGCAGATTTATTAATACAGATTACCTGTATCAAGAAAAAATATTTAAAAAAATACCTTTTGAACTTGACCTTCTTTAGCATAGTTTATATTATGATTTATTCCGGTCTGATCCCTGAACCCCCCCTCCACTCCCCCCTCCTCGATCCCCTGCTAGTTGGTCCATAATGATAAGTAAATGACTAACAGCCATAAGTCTACAGTACCTAGCGACGCGACTATTGTCTGACTATCTGGTGTATTGTGTGTCTTTTAATCTGTTTTAACACATTCTCCTGTCAGCGGCCTTGAGGGATGGGAAATTTTGAATCAAACTATATCAGTATAAATGACAAATCAGTTATTGTTGTAAAAAAATAACCAGTCCGCAACGTAATAGCGGGACTGATTCTGTACTTAAAAAGATGTCAGCATCAAGTGAAGGGGCCCATCAGGGCCGAAGCCTGCCGGGTCAGCGGGATTGTCCGAAAGGGTTACCGCTGACCCGGAACATAAAGGGCTAAGGAAGGAACACGGGTGGGTTTTAGTCAGTAAGAGTCTGACACTCCCTTCCGCTCCGCCCAGAGCGGGAGGGGTCATTTGATGATTTCCCATCCTGAAAAAAAAAAGAAAAAAAAAGGATCTAATCCATTGCTTCACATGTTCGAGAAATGTGTGCTCTCAAATGACGCAATGAATGTTCTTGTTTAACTGTCAGAACAAAAACCATTGGTACTGTTAGTGGGTTACGCAAATACCCCGCTGGATGTTCTTAAGTATGATTGGGTACTCGTTGGCGCTCTTTCAATGCGGCATAAGCTGCGGTGTAACTATAGAATAAATTTATGAAATGAGTTACTAGGTAATTAGATCCATAACCAATGGCACAAATGTTTTTAACAGCTCAATTTATTACTCCATTTAGTACCAGATCCAAACTATGCCGCCGCGCAGCTGATAAAGACGCGAGCGGGTACTAATCACTTAACTTTTCATGGAGCATTTCATTTGGGAAATTCTGAAATGTCATGGTGGAACATTAAGAGGAGATTTAGCAAGGGAACAACAATCGATGCCTCGTTTGGTTGATGGGTTAATCACCTGGGTATTAACATCACAAACGTTGAGATTTTCATATTATGTAAATGGTAATGGGCGAATCGTTTTAATGGTAAAATCATTATTTGGATTTATTTTGTCGGTAAAGGTTTAACTGTTGATTGTTATAGATTACATAAATAGGTACCTATTCTATGTGTAAAGTAAGCCAGTCATACTTCGAAATAAACAAATACCGCTCTGTATAGGATTGATTCGGATGAACGTTCATTCCTTTAGGGCTTGGCCAGACTGGCAGCGCGGGGCGGTGAGTGGCGCGGGTGTAGGGCCGCGCGCGATCGTGCCTGTCCGCAGTCGAGCGCGGCTTCGTTCCGAGTGTTGTTGTGTCCAGTGTTTGTCAAAATGTAACATGGATGAAAGAGACTTATTTTTACTTTTTTTTGTTGTTCTGTATAATATGTGTTATTATATGGCTAATATTGCTTAAGTGTTAAATCGAATGATGGAATATTCATGTTCTGTTTCTTTTCTTTGTAAAATTTGCTATAATATATACCTAGTCTTGCCATAAATGTAAAATAATTGCAAATAATATTTATTACTTTTACAGTGTGTTAGTTTAATACATAAATATAAAACAATATAAAATATAAAAAGCTTATTTGAAGTGGTCTCCATTGGCTGCAATACAGTCATTTAAACGTTGAGGCCAGTTATCAATAGAAGCACGCACTCTTTCTATGGGAAAATTCTTCACTGCCAATCGTATGGATTGTTTTAGGGACTCCAAATTATCATGGCGTTTAGAGCAATCCGTACTCTCTAAAACTGACCATAAATCATAATCCAGCGGATTAAAATCGGGACTAGACGACGGCCAGTCTTCAGCTCTGATGAAGTCCGAAACGTTCACTTCCAACCAAGACTGCGTGGACCGAGTTTTATGACCCGGCGCCGTCTTGTTGGAAGGGCCATACTTGGTTATTGAACATGGTGTTGTTAAGGGGATTTAGCGCATTCCTGCGGCTTTCACAAGTTACTTGTCGGCCTTGTTTACTTTATTATCACCTAAAGATATTCTTTTGTTCCAGGTATCCTGGGTCCGTCGCAGAGGCAAGGATGAAATGCCAGAACTCCTCACAGTAGGAGCCGTGACTTACGCGCATGACAACCGGGTGTCTGTAGCCCGGCGATACCCTGGGAACTGGAGGCTACTCATCAGGGAAGTCAAGCCTGATGACGAGGGAGTATACGAGTGCCAGATATCAACGCATCCGCCTAGAGTCAGCAGGACCTATTTGCACATTAATAGTAAGTGGTTCTGTATAATAATGATTAGAATTGTAGATTTCGAATCATCTGCCTAGCCTTTTCCCAATTATGTTGGGGTCGGCTTCCAGTCTAACCAGATGCAGCTAAACACCAGTATTTTACATGAACTGACTACCTGTCTGACCTCCACAACCCAGTTACTGGGTAATACGATACGGTAAGGCTGGTTGCCAGACTTTCAGTCTTCTGACTACTCTTTGCGATTGTCAAAGATCCACGAATGACAGCCGGGACTATCGGCTTAACGTGCTTTCCGAGGCACGGAGGGATGTCGGTATGTAGAGATGGTCACCCATCCACAGTCCAACCGCGGCAAGCGTAGCTTAACCTGATCGACCGATCTGTGCGGCTGTTATTATTTAGCCAGGGGCCCTTCAGATTTTGAAATGTGGGATAAAATATTCCACTGATTAATCATGGTAATACGGGGGTTTGCTGAATATGGGGATTGTCCAAAATTTCTAACCATTATATTTTATTTTATTTTTTGCAAATTTAGAGCATTTTGAGAAACTAATTTGAATATTTTGATGATTGGCTCAATAGTTATTTTAATAAAAATTATTTAATTATTTTAAGTTTTTAAGGTAGGTGACGTCATCTAATGGCATAAAGATTAAGTGCCGTTGCCTTACGTAATTAAAAATTTTAATCTGTCAACACAATGTCAACAATGTCACATCTGTCAAAGTGTCAATAGGCCGAATGTCTTAAATAATCGAATCCTAGCTTAGCGTAGGTATTTATTTACAAATGGTTTTTTTATGTGTAAGTGTCCTCCAAGGAATATACTACTCTCTATCGTCACTAGAACAATCGACGCGGCGACTTAGAAAAAGAATAATAACGCACGCGGCGACATTATTACTATTATTGCTGCAAGTTGGAACAAAGCACTTCCTGTATTCCATAACTCTTCCAGTATATTAAATATTGTCGAGTGTTGAAATAACATACGTAATGTGACAAAAAGTTACCGCTGGCCCGGAACATAAAGGGCGAAGGAAGGAACACGGGTGGGTTTTAGTCAGTAAGAGTCTGACACTCCCTTCCGCTCCACCCAGAGCGGGAGGGGTCGTTTGATGATTTCCCATCCTAAAAAAAAAACCCCCTCGCTCTGGGTAGAGCGGAAGGGAGTGTCATACTCTTACTGACTAAAACCCACCCGTGTTCCTTCCTTAGCTCTTTATGTTCCGGGCCAGCGGTAACCCTTTCGGACAATCCCGCTGACCTTCGGACTCATATGGGCTTATGGTAAGGAATTAAGTGACTGATCTTCAATTTTGTGTCATGCAATCAAGGGACGGCCAAGCCATACATTTTGACAAAGATGTAAGGTTTATAAAGTTAGGGGCTTGGCTCAACATTAGATCTGCTAACTTTTTAACAGTGAAAGCGTTTTGGCAACCCACTTTCAATAATAGAATTTTATCGCTAATAGTTCCGAACAAAACCCTTTGCCCTCTGCCTTTGTATCGCAGATAATAATACAGTTTCTTTTTAGGCCAAGTGGAACCCTGCAAAAGCGTACGAAAATGGCTAAAGCTTAATGTCTGGAGCTATTTCGGCACTACCCTTAAATAAAACAGAATGTATCATTTGCTTACCCTTCTTAGGCGAACGCGGATTAACTAAATGAACGAAGTTACTGTTATGGTTATAACCATAACAGTAACTTCGTTCATTTAGTTTTGTTTGTTTTGTTATCTAAGCTATAACTTAGAGGCTGTTCGTGATGAATATTAAAGAATAAGCGTAAAAGTACAAGAGTAATAACAATGTTAGTTTTATTTAAAAGGTTAACACGAAGGCATGTTTGAATTTGAGTTGTCGTTTTTATTTCTGTCCTACAAAAAAGCAAAAACTTACATGTTAGCACAGCCACAGACATTAATATCTCAATAAAAACTGTTTACAAGCTGTATTTTTAACACAGTTGGGTCGATTTTTTCGAGATTAGCGCGTTCATACAAACAAACTCTTCAGCTTCATTATTAATATAGAGAAGAAGAAGAAGAAAAGGTGCTATTTCATTTCCCTAAGAAGAACAAACGGCTTTCCGTTTGTTCTTCTTAGGGAAATGAAATACCACCTTTTCTGGGTCAGTTTCGTTAATCCCCTGCAATAAAACAAATTCTACTCACGATCCAAATGTGACGTTATAAGAGAGTGAACCATTAAAAATTTAGCTCAGCCTTAATCCCAAGGACATGACATTAGTCTGCCTAGCCTTTTCCCAACTATATTGGGGTTGGTTTCCAGTCTAACTGGATGTAGCTAAATACCAGTATTTTACATTGAGCGACTGCCTATCTGACCTCCACAATCCAGTAACTGGCCCACCCATTGTGTCACCCTTTGTACAGTTTCTATATTTATGTCTGTAATTTATATGGTGTACATAATAAAGAGTATTCTATTCTATTCTATTTTAACTGGGTAATAAGATTGGTAAGACTGGTTGTCAGACTTTCGGACTTCTGACGACCTGTAACGCCTGTCAAAGATCCACGAATGACAGTCGGGACCAACGGCTTAACGTGCTTTCCGAGGTATGGAGGGTTCTCGGTATGTAAATATGCACACCCATCCATAGAACAACCGCGGCAAGCTTAGCTTAACCTGATCGATCGACCTTTGCGGCTGTTATTATTTAGCCACGGACCCCTCAGGGCATGATATTAGATAGAAAAGCAATTATAAAACTAATCAGGCGTGCCTGTTCCCACCTCCATCATCTGAAGGATATAACTCATAAATAATGTACGCTGCACGGTCCCTCGCCGGTCTTTTTACCGGAATACGGTCGTATCCGTCGTAAAGGTCAACTATGAACATTTACGAGGCCCATTTGGGAAATGCAAAATCTCAGGGATGCTACAAGATTGGGTTTGAAGAAAGTTTCGACAGACGTTTATTGAGATTATGCTAACACTTCACATATTCGAGAAAGAAACAAAGAATAAAGTTGATAAGGACACAGAAAGCGAAAGCGCGCAAAAGCGATATTCATTGGTTCAAAAAGTAATGCGTTACATCTGCCACATAATACAAAAGAGGTTTTATCTATTCACAGCCACTGCCTTTCAATATGTCAGTAGTCATTGTTACACCATAATCATTTTAGGTTTCCATACCTCAAAAGGAAAAAACGGAACCCTTAGTAGTCCGTCTGTCTGTCTGTCTGTCAAGACCCTTTATATCGGGAACGCATGGAGGTATCGAATTGAAATTAAAGCCATAGTTCTACTCAGGTCTACAGTCCCTTGAAGCTGTAAAAAATCAAACGGCCGTTTATGCCGCAAAAAACGTATATTTCGATACTCACAAGGGAATCAATATTTATTGGGCACTTCCCGCTGACCTGAAATTTGGCGAAAAGCAATGGTATATAGCACAAATAAAGGAAAAAATCCGGAAACCGTAAATTTGTTGTTACATACCTACTTTGTACTTAATCCTCGGTGCGCGAGTCTGACTCTCATTTGACCGGTTTTTATTTCATTTCGAAATCACCAACTTCTGGGGTACGCCCCCTTTCTTCTGCATTGTTCTTTGCGGTTTTGATGGTCTGTTGTCCATAAGTTTAGGCGTTATTCATTGACGGATAATACTAATCTTTTTGGAATACAATATTGATACATAGATAGATTAAAAATACTTTATTGTACAGACGCCAGCACATCAAGTTACTACAATCTGTCAAATTTATTTAATAGATTTTCAAGTTTATCGCTAAAGCATAAGGTTCAAAGTTGATTAGGAAAATTTGACAGTTTCGGGTAGCTTGATGTGCTGGCGTCTGTGTACACTAAAATGTTAACACAGCAAAATCAAAAGTCACTCAGGGCTGATTTTGCCATCGCCAGATAAATTTTATGCCAGCAATAAAATTGACGTTTGACAGTTTTTGTATGAAAAACTGTCATAGATTTCTAAATTATTCCTCGAATGAAGTTATCAAATGGTTGAAAAATCCTAAAGCCTAATTTTAATAAGGTCTTATCCCTTATTAAAATTAGGCTGAGAATCAGCACTTTACGAACGTCAAAATTATATAAGACAGTCCCCCAAAACGTCCACCGTTCACCTATTCCTAGTGCTTTTATATAATACTAGCTGCGCCCCGCGTTATCACCCGCGTAAATGTCGATCCCGTGGGAATATCTGGATAAAAAGTAGCTTATATGTTAATCCAGGGTGTCAGCTACCTCTATACAAAATTTTATTAAAATTGGTCCAACCGTTTGAGCGTGAAGAAGTAACAAACATATAAACACACACACACTCACAAACTTTCGCCTTCATAATATAGTCTGATTACAAATTCGACGCTCCACTCATCAAAAAAAGTTAGTTTCTGCTTACCCGTAACACAAAATATCCTGATTACAACCAAGATATCTGTTCTAAGCCAATTTCAATGAGATCTAATATTCGCGCATATAGTTATAGCTCCCATCGAATTGCCTAAAGCGCTACCTTTGATGTTGCTGAGAAATAAAGTCAGGTAGTAACACGAGCTCCCTAAAACAAATTAACTTTCATGCTCTTTGGAAGGTTGTTACAGTAATGTTGAGCTAGATGATACTTATGTTATATTTCTCCACAATTCTAGTCTAATATTTATTTCATGACGCTGCATCAATAAATTTCTAATGGGCATCTGCTACTTCTCAATCAATCAACATGGCCTCTCCCAGGCTGCACCAGAACTGTCCTCTGCCTTCTGCATCCAGTCCGTGTCAGACACTTTCTTAAAATCGACGGTCCCACGCTGTGCTTGCCGATACGCGGTCTCCATTCCAAGACTCGTCTGCTCCACCAGCCATCGGTCCTTTGTCAAACATGGTTAGCCCACTACTTCACAATAAAATACCAAAATTGTTACGTACAGACGCCAGCACATCAAGCTACCCGAAAATGTCAAATTTTTCCAATCAACTTTGAACCTTACGCTTTAGCGATAAAGTTGAAAATCTATTAAAGAAATTTGACAGATTGTAGTAGCTTGATGTGCTGGCGTCTGTACAATTTTATTGCACCGTCCGTATAAAATTTTTTTTTTCGTTTAAATTTGCCATCAATATTTTTTTAAGGCCATCAGTAAATACATGGGTGCCAAGATCATAAACAAAACTGAAACGAAAAATTCACAAAAGCTATGAACTTCAATCATTATTCTTTAACCATTATTTAGATAATGTATTCCGATACTCCCTAAGCTCTCAGAGAGAGGAGGCTTGTGTCCCAGTAGTGAGGACATTATAGGCAGATTGGGATTCAAATACTGGAATACGATTATTGAAACAATTAATCATCTTCTCGAGATCGATCTTGGAAAGGATTTAGATTGGGGCCGATTTGCATAAAAATGTATTAAAATTTTCCGTTACAGCTTCTTTTTTGGACAGTTATAGATGGCTTAGTTGATGTAGGGAATTTGGATTTCATAAAGGTTATCGAAAATAATTTATACAAGTGTTTGAATTATGGTGCCATTGATAATGTTACTTTTTTACCCATCAATTCGAATGAGACCGCATTAAAAAGATTCTCATACCGCGTAGTAAGGCTGGTTGTCAGACTTTCGGTCTTCTGACTACCCGTAAGGACTGTCAAAGATCCGCGAATGACAGCCGGGTCCAACGGCTTAACTTCAAGGCCCGGAGGGGTCTCAGTATGTAAATATGGTCACCCATCCACTGACCAACCGCGGCAAACGTAGCTTAACACTTTGCGGGACACTTAACGCCCCTCGACGTAATAACAATAAAACTTCTATTGTGTCTCTCCTAAACATAAAAAACGCAAGTTTGAGAAACAATAAAAGTATATGATCGACTACAGTAAACAAAATCAGAAAATATATGATATTCTTCAGGTTATATGCTAGGTAGATAGTGTGTTGAAAACATAATCCAACTAATTTGATACGATGGAAAAAAAAACATGAAAATACCTTTAAAAACTTTCCTTTACAATAAAAACCATGCTAATGTACATACAATCATTCTGATTATTTGTTAGATTATAATTCTACAAGCAACATGCTAAAATACTAGTTTTAATTTCCAAAGTTTTCAGGTCCAAACAATTATAGATGTTTGTAATTAAATAATTGCTTCATATTTTGCAATAACTTCTCTGTATCTACAGAGAAGTTATTACTTGTGCTAAAGTAAATATTGTTCGTGTTATATAATTTTATACACCTTTAAACATGATACCAATTAGATAAAATAATATGATAAGTATGTATTTATTTAATCAATTAATGTTACCTCCAATCGCCTGAAACACAGGATTACTTAGTTCAGGCAGAAATCATGGGTGAATTTGACATAGATTTAAGAAAAACTGTATTTAACGTTAGTCCTTTTTTTATAAATATTATTATTATTTATTTTTTATAATTTTACATATCTTGGGGTCCCGGTCCTTTGGAAGGCGTACGAGGGGCCGAAGCCAACTCGCAGAGGCCCCTTAGGAAACTTTATTGAAATGCGGCACTTTATTACTATTTTTTTTATTATTATTATTTCATCTACACCTAAAACAAAGGCCCACCCTCAATGTATGCACTCGATTGATCGCCCCTATATTTCCTATCTATACTGACAAGGCCAAAATCTAGGCACCCTTTTCATCGAAATTGACCCTTCCACATGTTGGTCTAACTCCCAACATTCGAGATAATATCTAGAGATTCGACCTTGCGCACAGAGTAATACATATCTATACAGAGGGTCGATTTCATTTAGGGAACGAAAACAGGCGAACGCACTCATAGACGTCGTAATGTATAATTTTTAATTAAATTTTTTATTTTATTTTTATTTAAATGGTACATTATTTTAATTTAATTTAAGTGATGGAAAAAAATGTAATTATTTTATTAAATTTTTATTGTTATAGGGCAATCAATTACTATGAATTATTACTAACACTATTTTGTAAGCTCGTAATTTTACTAACAAATATGGATGTAATGAATCTGAAATAAATAATTATTATTATAGACGCGGATTATACTTACAGCGATTTCATCTGTCTCGGTTGAATGTCAGTCATGAGTGCGCTTGCGCTCGATGTGTTGTCACGGAAATTAATAATTAAGCGAATTGATATCCTACGTCAATCCCCTTTATTCATAAATGTTGCTCAAAGTTGAGTAGGGATAAGCGACTGTTTATCCTTACATTTTTGACATTTGAACTTCACTTAACTTTAATCATCGTTTATAAATAAACCCCTAGATGTTAATGTTAAAGCCATTTCATACAACTGTCAAAGAATGACAGTTAGTAGTCAATTTGAAAAGTAATTTCCCTGACTTCCCATGAAGCGTGTCTATGTGTGCGTGGGTTGCTAAACTTCTGTACCTATTAAAACTATTCTGGGTCTCCGGCCAGACACGAAGGTTTCCGAAAGATTGTCGGCTATAAAATCGATATTTCGGCATTATCAATATCTTAGGATTTTACGGCATTCAGTGGGCGTTTCTGCTATGTAGGTAGGGTAGCTATGAGAATTCTGTGCAATATTAACTAGGAGTTTGACGTCTTTTTAGTTTTGGTGTTTAGAGTGCTGACTAATGATTTAACATCCGGCTGAAAATATTTTAACTGCTGAATATAAATCTCCCGATGACCGCTAAGTTTCAGTTTCGTGAACGATAAATAAAACTAAAAAACTATACAATCAAACTGAAAACGTACTTTCTTTTAAAGACTGCAGTTTTTACTCAAAACAGACGGAAAGAAGGGAGATGTATTTTTCATTTCTACTGTATTTTGGTGGTTATTTTTCCTTTTGCCATTCCATGCTGATTTGGGAGTTATTTCATCATTTAATACGGTAAATCTAACATCATACATTTTTTTCGTACTTAATTGAAATAATTGAAAAAAAAATTACTCCAAAACGCGAAGGCGATAAAGATATTCAGCTAAATAAGTTTCACTTCAGTCGTGTGGTCATAAGCACACTCGCTTTTTTTTCTATTTACTTTCTGTTTAATCGTTTAACAACATAATTATGTCAGAGACTGTTATAATTACATCCAACAGGAGCTTACAAGCCTCTCAATTATCACAAAATCGATTATAATCTTCCTCGCATCGTTATTAATTGGAGCCCTTCCCTCAAACAACAAGTAATCCACACATTATGTAACAAGGGACTCCTGAGTTTCTGTCAATCGGTAAAATTGAAGTTTTAATGAGTAAGTACTGGGTGTTAGTTAATAAAGTTAGGAGAGTAACTCGAATGAGAACTCATTGGAAGGTGTCGCTAAGAAGTTGGTTGTCGTTACTTTGTTTTACTTTAAAATGTAAGCTCGCGTTCTGCTGCTTTGACTAAACTTCTGCTTTAGACGGTTTAATTTTAGTTTTTGGTAAAATTAAATTGTGCCAAACCGACCAGATATGATTCAAAGTCAAAGTATTTATTTCAAATAGCACATAAAAGGCACTTTTGAGCGTCAAAAATTACAATAAAATTGCAATAATACCTACTGCCGAATCGAATGTAAAGTCAACAAAAGAGATAAGTATGCAGGATCGTCGGATATAGTTGAAGTTTAGTAAGAAACCGATGGATGTTGTCGACTGAAATTTAATTTGATAAATGAGCTGTTTGTTTTCTATTAATAAAATAAAATTTTATTCGAGAACATCCATCGGTTTTTTACTAAACTTCAACTATATCCGACGATCCTGGATACTTATCTCTTTTGATGACTGTACCTACCTAAACAAGTAGGACCCTTTCCCCTTCGGGGTGTTAGGAATACTTAGTGCGCACATGTTTTTTTTTTTATTGACGTATGGGCATGCTCTTGAACTCGATCACGCCTGATGGAAAGTGATGGATGAGGTCTATGATGGAACGTTGCAGAAGATGCCTGTTCACCCTTGCTTTGAAGTCAGACGTGTTAAATGTTAGTAAGTGCATGGTCGGTACTATGAGCTCATTACAGCATCAAAATAGGCTGTAATCGGTATTATACAGTACTTTCATACTTGTTCGAGCAAGCCTCTTGTTATGCCTACTAAGAGGTCAGAGCGATTTAGTACCTACTAATACATTCAATTTTCAAGTCTTTCGTCCAGATTTAGTCATATTACGTCGCCTTAGAGTGAAAACCTCGGGAATGTAAGTAGCATTTTATTCATTTCGGATAATCTTATAGTATCGAACAGTTCTGGATATTAAAGCGGGTTAAATTTCCATATTAATTAATAAGAGTACAGAACCTCCTTTTTGAAGTCGGTAAAAACAAATATTTTACAGGACGCAGTTCTTTCTTCCTCCCGACAAGTTATTTCTTTTACACTTACGAGGTTTTCACTCTAAGGCATCGATTAGTATGGGCTATTCTGAAGGCTAAAAAAACTAATTGAACTTCTTGAAACAAATACAAAAGACATGGAAACTGTATATTGTATTTCATTCCAGCTTAAAACTTATTTATTTTGTCCTCAGCGCCTCAAGTGTGGGTAGTCGACGAGGCAGGCGCCCCTCTCCTGGAGAAATACTACGAAGCTGAGTCGACGCTTGCGCTGCTCTGCAGAGCGCGTCACGTCGACACCCCGACGCTGCTGACATGGCTGCACGAAGGCAGGGCGCTGAATGCTGACACCACTCGCGGAGGGATCAGGTGAGACGAGCAAATTACGTAGACGACCCACTGACCCATATCACACTTTCAATCAAATTCCGAATGACTTTGTAGGAAATTGTTAATCCATTCCTTCATACTTTGAAGAAATCGATTGCTCAGCAACGTAACGTACGCAATGAATGTTGTTGAACATGAACTGTCAAAAAAAAAAGGCATTTCCATTGTAAGTGTGTCACGCAATTGCTCCGTTATTTTTTTACTGGATCATTTAAATGATTTGCTTCAATAGTAAGTGACGCAAAATTGAATCAGAGTGTGATGGTCTAATGATATTAATGTCTATTTCGGAGCGCTGTAAATCCGAGCTGTATTTTTTATCTTTACCCCATTATTCTTTTCATATATATAGGGTGGCATCGCCACGCAAATCGTAACCATGAATTCAATAGAATTCAAGATTGGCGTAGTTTAATGTCGTTTAACAAACGTAGAAATTTAACGTCGTTTATTTAACAAAAAAAAAATTGTGAAAAGTGCAATGCTTACGCAGTCAAAATGTATGGAGCAGCATTTTTTTTTAATCAACGAAAAATTTATTTCTTTTCAAAAAGTTTTAGCGCAGGGGTTCAGAATCTTGTTCGGAATCTATGATAACAGGTTGCTCGTCGATGTTCCTGCCTCAATGCGGGGTAATTGCGTAGCACACTATTAGTTAGAGAGTTTAATTTTGACAACTGAACAAAATTCATTGCGTTATTTACGTTGTTGAGCAAGCACATTTTTCGAACGTATGGAGCAATAGATTTGCAATATGCTTCAAATTGAGAGTGTGAATTGAGTGTGTATTACACAATTAGGGTGCGGTACCTATAAAGGGTGAATTTTTCAAGTCGGCGTGGATGGCCAAATCCGAAACTATGAGGAATAGCGAAAAGTGCTCAAAGTGGGCTCGATTTTGATGAAAATTAAAACTATGTCTTTGCATTTTTGAAAAATCAATATTTCTAGCCAGGAATCGAACCCGTTGATTTTGAAAATAACACTGTATTATTACACCATTCGATAGTATCACTAATAAAGATCGAATTCTGGAAAGTAAAGACATACGACAAACTAAAGAAAAAGCTCATTTTAACAAAAGTGTCTTTTTATTTTTTTATGTTACTTACCTATTAAACCTTATCTGATTAATTGTTAAAAATTATAACCATTGTTTTCAATACATAGCTGGATTCGACGTCTCAAGGATTGTACTGCATTCAAAATTGGAATTTAGAACATAATGTTGTGAAGGTGACTGCGCTGCGGGTGTGTGTTAACAGTTTCCCTGTGTTGATTGTTTAACTATTGTGTCTACTTTATGGACTGTTAAGTTGTTAATAAAAATATTGAGCATAATTTTGAACTAAGTACAAGTAATGTAGGTATGATAACTTTAAAATAAGATGTTTTGACGTTCAAAAGTGCCTTTTATGTGCCTATTTGAAATAAATGCTTTGACTTTGACTTTGAAGAAGCAGTTAATTAAAATGCAACATTTTCCTTAAGTTTGCCGTATGTCATTACTTCCCAGAATTTAATCCTTATTAGAGACACTATCGAATGGTGTAATCAGTCTGTTATTTTTTTAATAAAATTTAACGGGTATGATTCCTGGCTAGAAAATCTTATGATGCAGTTTTACTTTTCATCAAAATCGAGCAGGAGACTCCTTTGGGTACTTTTCGCTATTTCTCATAGTTTCGAATTTAGCCATCCACGCCCACTTCAAAAATTCACCCTGTAGGTATATACTGACGGAACCACAAGATCCACAAAATATAAAGAACAAACCAGAATGTATTGCATGACTTATTTCTGAACTTAAAATGAAACTTGCAACCATCATTGTCGCAAGGCTGTCTGAACCCGACAAAAACATGAATATCCGTCATTTTGTCAAAAGTAAAGATTCTCACATGATTTTTTCTAATAACTACGCCTTAAAATAGTTTTTACTTTAGTTGATTGTTGTCGCAAGGCTGTCTGAACCCGACAAAAACATGAAAACCCGTCATTTTGTCAAAAGGAAAGATTCTCACAATCATGTTTTCTCTAATAACTACGCCCCAAAATAGTTTACACTTTAGTTGCACGCTCAAGCATTTTCCGATGATGTTCATCAAAGCATACTTTTGTTAGCGAATTTTCAAGTTCTTTAGACTCGCATGCATCGTTGTAATGAGGTCTCGACTATTTCAATTTAAGTTCTGGTGACGTATTTTAGTTGAGAAAATCTAGTCAAAGTACGTGTGGATTGATAATTCTGCTGCGACTATACTTTGTACTTTGAGCTTGTGAGTAAATTAAATTAAACTTAATTTTTGGCTGCTAGAAGATTCTAAAGTAAATGAGATCCAGTAAGTAGTTGAAAACTGTTTACCAGGGATGACATAAATATTATAAGTGATTTAATATATAATATAATATAATAATCTTTATTACACAAGAAAGTGGTCACAAAATAGTATGCAGTCCCTGACTCCTGTGCTAGGTAAGGACTTAGGTCACTTGTTGACAAAGGAATGTTTTTGGAAGGAAGGAAGGTTTTTGGTAAGGACTTAGGTCACTTGTTGACAAAGGAATATCCGGGACACTCAATAATAAATTACTGCATGCCTGGTTGCTCTTTGTTTCATATTATGAAAGAAATTATTAAATGTAACTTTACCCCGGATACAACTTTATTAATTTTTATGGGTAATAGGGGAAACGTTAACAAAGGAGAACTGCTTCAGTATCATAGAACTTTATGCAACCTTAGTTTAAGAAAAGTTGTATTGTTTACATTCCCTTACAGTAACAGTTTGCCACAGGAAGAAAATAGGTTAAGATTTGAATTGAATATGACATTGCATAACTTGACATTTAATAATAACAAGTTCCATTTAGTTGATATTAACAATTATGTTAATAATAATTTGTATTTGACAAAAGATAGATATAACATTGTTATGTACTATCTTTCTGACTACTATAAAAGACAGATAGCTGTGTCGCTATCTTATTTTTTTTCTATTACAGCCAAAAACTTGGCTAAACAACTTGCTTCTTTTGAGCAATGCAATGACATTATACACAATTCTGCCAATAATTTGGTCATTATTAATGACATTGATATTAATTTAAATTAGAAATTAAGACAACAGAGGCCACCTCTAGCTATAACATACAGAATTGCAAAAATAACTCAAAAAGAAGTTTAAAATCAGTAAATAGTATCAACCTGGTGCATCAGAATATTCAAGGATTTATGAACAAAGATTTAGAAGTAGAACATAAATAAAAAGAATATGGGAACAACAAAAAAGTAAGATAAACTAAAAGTGGATTTATAAGAAGATTTTCATAGATTCTATAACCATAATTTTATAAACATATTGCCCGTATTAAGATTAGTCAATGATATCATCACATTCTGCCAAGTGTGCCGTGCAAATATACCATAATTTCTTTAAAGTAATTTGACCTTTATGTCAACCTACGCTCGTAAGTAATGTCATGTAATTATCATGAGGCCAATAATATTGATAAAAACTTAAAACGCCTTATAATCGTCTTCTTAGAATCAATCGTCTTTTTGGAATCTACTTATCAAGGGCCAACAATGTGGAACAGTACAAGTAGATACTTCTCTAGGTACTTATGAAATTGAAATATATGGAACTTTACCATACACTAAAATTTAATAGACAAACATAATTATAGTTAAACGAAATAGCCCAAATCATTAATATATAATACCTACAACTTCTGTCGCTCACTTTAAATTATAATTTTTTTCCATAAATAATTCGAATCACCATCCAAACAAGGAAATAATGGTTTATTTTACATTCTATCGGTACTTATGGAGTACAGAAAAAGGAAGCAAACCGGATTGCTTATACATATACAATGTAAACGCGGTAGCTCACGCAAACGTGAAACTTGAAGCCGGGCCAGACATTTATGAAATTTTAATAGAACCCGCTCAGAAACACGCCGTTGACAACAACCTCATAGAAGGTTGATTTTGTGAATATTGTTATATTATTACTTTCTTTAGACTGCGGAAATGTGTGGTGCCCTAATTTTTTGGATGATGGAACAGTAAATGGTTTTTAGAGATTTTTTTTTTAAATAAATGTGATCAATAAATGGATGAAGAATCACAACAATGTAGTGGCCATTATAGTAGTATCAGTCACAGCGTTTAATGAAAACCCAGTAATATTGTTACCTGAAATATTGTCAAATAAAAACGGTACAGTTAGACAAAAAGCTTCTTTGTTTACTAGAGGTTGTGAAGAAGACTGTTGTTGACAAGTTTTATTTATTTAGTAGTTAGTTACTAGTTATTCATCGACGTGTATTGTTTATATGTTGTGTCATATTCGTGAACGGGCGCCGTCGATTGAGACTGGTCATCTCTTAACTGCCAGGGCTTATTTTAAACCTTATATTTTAAATAGTTTCCTCATTTATTTATTTTTTTACATTGTTCTCACGTATGGAAGCAACAAGAATAATGTAACCAGGATTTTGTAATATCTCGATTTAAAAGAGGGAGTTTCTTGCCCGGTTTTCCCCATAGAGATCAACGTTTTGGAATGGGCAACTAGTTTCAAATATCGGATTTATAAAAAGATTTTCATAGATTCTATAAAATATATTATATTCTATATTCTAACTGTCCGACTCTTTGACAGTTCAAAAGTGCCCGTAAATGGATTAATGGAAATAAATGTTTTGAGTTTGATTCAAAGTCATAAAAATATCACTAAAGTACTTTCTTCTTTCACAGCGTGAAGACCGAACAAGTGCCAGGGGGCGCTGATAGTCAGCTGCGTTTGGCACGTGTCAACAGTAGCGACGCTGGCAACTACACATGCGCGGTCAGAGGCGCCAGATCCCACACCGTGTCGGTGCATGTGCTCAACGGTACGTATCGGGGATATTATGGGGAATATGGTGAATCGCCCATGTTTTAGTAGGTAAACAAGAAAGGTGGTCTTCTGATGGTAGGTGGTCAAGCCTATGGTTGCTTGCACAAAGACGCGGGTACCCTGTAAAGACAAGTCGGTACCGATCGGTGCGCATGCGCTCACACATAAAGGAACATTTAAAACATTGTAACCGTTATTTAGACCACGATCTGAGGGTCTACCACCTACGGATATAAAATTAGTTCGGGACCCGACATAAGAATTAATGACACCACGATTTGATAGCTGTCCGTACTCTCGATATGTATTTGCCCGACCGATTTTTGTTGAGACTTGCTTTGGGATCAACTACTTTTGAAAGGGCACGGGTATCTTCGCTGACGGGACTAAGAGAGTATCGGAAAACCCGCAGTTTTATGTAAGTTATGGACATATGAAATACTAGAGGCATCGTGAGTGCGTAGATTTTCAGAGGCAAAGTTGTAACGCCTCATGTGCGTATTATGACACCGTTATACAGTAAATTGTGGTAATATTTTACCGTGAATACCTACAGTGCGCGCCACGTAAGAAGAGACTTGACACACCACGTGGTCTGACATGCGCAGAACACGATTTTAGGTAGCTTTAGCGGTATGAGGTCTGAGTGCGGGACGGGACCGGACGTCATAGGGGCGACGGAAAGAGGCGGGGGAGGCGGGGTCAAGTCTCTTCTTACGTGGCACGCACTGTACATTTATGATCTAAATTATTAATAGATTCGCAATAGGCATAAAACAGCTCTTAACTTATAAAATTAAATGCAGAAGTGGAAGGCACTATTGGTTACACGTGCGTGTATCTAAATAGAACCATTTTGAACAGAATCTCTAAATGGCTCTATTTAAATACACTTGCTTTTCGGTACAGTTTCATGCATTTATGGATGATACCGGGATTTATTTTTTTCATATTTTATTTAATCCGATAGGTTGGGTGTTGAGCATGCATGTTTACTATAAAGTTTATAGTAAACGTAAGCAGTTTATAGTATTAACTGCTTATTTTTTAACAATATACAGGATGATAAGGATATCGACGCCCAATGTGTTGCCGTTTTGACTTTGACTTTGTGTACTGAACCGAATTCAGTACACAAAGTCAAAGTCAAAACGTTTATTGCGATCTAAGTAAGTAGGTTTTGGACCCCTGCATTGAAAGTTCTCGTTGGTTATTAAATAAATAACCGGTCAAGCGCGAGTAGGACTCGCGCACCGAGAGTTCCGTACAAATTTGTAGGTATGTAAATGACACGGCATTTTTTTTTGTAATGTAACAACAAGGTTACGGTTTTCGGTTTTTACATTGCTTCGTGCCAAATTTCATGATTCTAGGTCAACGGGAAGTACCCTATAGGTTTTGATTCCGGAACATAAGCACCCGTATCTTTTGATTGCGTTGACTTAGAAGTTTGCTTTCTTTCATTGCTTTATGGGATTGTAGCCCTGAGTAGTATTTGATATTTATTTGAACTTGATAACTTCACGCGTTCCTGAAAAAAGGGTCTTAATCGACGGACAGACTGACAACGAAATGATCTTATAGGGATACCGGTTTTCCTTTTAAGTTACGGAACCCTAAATTGTTTTGTGCATAATTCAGTTGATACAGAATTATGTACGTTTACAGAACACGTTTCGTACTGATGTAAGTACGAGAGATAGTTTGAAACCAATATGGTGCACCTGAAAATCAATATAAATGAAAGCTTTCTGCGTTTCTGAAGCAAGGGATCAAGATTTGTATCCTATTCAAACAACTGCACAACTTAGTTTAAAAACTTGTTCGGCGCTTTTAAAAAGGTAGCAGGTACAGATACCTACGAGTGAAAGAGTATGTACAGTCAGCAACAAAAGTCGGTTAACACTTCAGTTTTTTAATCTCAGTTATTGAGCAAAATATTTGTTCAAAATTGCATTGTACTTCTGCTGCAATTTTGAACAAATATTTTGTGTGTTAATCGACTTTTGTTGCTGACTGTACCTAATGTAAAACTGTTTTAGTATAGTATCTACGTTTACTGACATAACGTTTACTGACATTTTTCATGACATAATAAAGACTAGTGTAATTAGCACAGTGGAATATCTAATTATGAAGTGCTATTCTGTAAAAATCTCATCGTAGAAACCTAAGTGAAGTGTCACCTAAGTTTTCTCGGTGAGATTTATATAGAAGGTATACCTACACTGGCAGGTATAATAAAGATAAATTTTAATCGTTAATCATTCCTATCCTAATGGTAGCCGTGGTTTATGAAGCCTCAGGTTATTTTAGAAATAAACAAATTTAAAAATAGCTTCGTTCAGTTCTGGACTGCCACAAAAAAAGACAAGACTTTCTATTTGCCGATTCCTATGAAAAATTGTGCAAGAAAAGCGATATGGGTTCAGCAAATAACTAAAAGGAAAAATACTACAAAGTGAAAGCTAGCCATATAAATGCATAAATCAATCCAATTCTCAAATAAATATTAAATCAATCATATTTGATCACCAAAGGTTCTCAAATAAAATAAACGTAACCGAAGATCAAACATCAAATATCAAAATTCAATCTTTAATATCGAGGTTTGAGCCAAAAAATGTTTTCCAAGTTCGATCTCAACTCACAAACGATATTATTATGCAAATAAAGACCAAACTTTTGTAGGAGTATCACAGAAACTGATTTAAGTAGTAAAAGGAAACTTGGAAGTCGGAGTCACGCCTTAAATAATAATGCTCCTCTTTTAGTAAAATATTAATATGATATGAAAATAAAGACAAGCTACTGAAACTTCTATCTTTTATCCTTAGAGGGCTGACTAATGGATACTCATTTTTAATTGGCAATTAATATTGTTTTTGTAATTTATGATATTGCAAAATTGGGTTTGTTGGTTCACAAACGTAAAAGGGATGAATGAAAGGAATGATATGAAAGAGAAGGGAGTGAATGATAGCTTAAGGGTTGACAGAGGAGAATGGAAAAAGAAAACGTGTTGTCAACCCAATTAAGGGCTGATTTTTCAATCAACAGATAATTCTTATTCGTGGAATATAATTGACATCTGACAGATTCTGTATGGAGGAACAGTCAAATATCAAAAATTATTACTCGGATAAAATTATCTGGCGTTGGAAAAATCAGCTCTTAACAGAAACAAATATGAGTATGTAAGACGAAGTCTGAAAATAGTGGCGATGACCAAACAGTTGTGTGGAAATTAGTTAATAGTGTTACGAGCTTAGGGTTCGTGACAATTAAAAACTGCCGATTTATTAACCACAAATTGACACTTTAATCACCACACTAATTACAACTCAAACACACTAATTATAACACACAATTTCACTACTGATCACTCTTAAGTCGCACTTGAATATCGCTTTCAATTTACTCGCTTGTATCGCTTATACAAAACTGATGTCTCACGGCTCACACCGGCCTTATATAGTGCCACAGAGCTACTCTATAAACACCTAGTATGATCGAGTACATAGCGGACCCGACTGACTCGATATAGAAATTCCGAGAACTATCGACATAGTTCTCGGAATTTCTAGGACCTTGACCCTACTAGTTCTGCTACGCGATACTAGATGGCGCTAGTGGTAACTAATGTCACTATGTATCAGGCATTATTTGTGGCGCGCAACAATAGGCTTGCAGGACAAGTCGTGAAGAAAGTTTTGGCTATAAATTTGAACTCTCTGTCACCGGCATAACCACATCTAGCACAATATTCTTTCACTAACACGTACCCCTTGTTCCAGAAGAAAGCCTAGCGGAACTGCACGCCGGGACCCAGTCACTGCACCCGCCGTCAGTGGCAACGCTCATTTTACTCCTAACCATACTTTACCTAGCAGAAGGAACACTGTTCTTCAAACCTGTGATTACTTTCACAGCACTAGCTCATATGGGGCAGTCCCAGGGCCCACCGAATGAACTTTATATATTGTTACCGACGTGATAAAAGCGTTTAGAAACATGTAAATATACGTTTGATTATGAAGATAAATTATGAATAGTTATTGGGAAATAAAATTTCATTGTATATTTTGGTTGTTTTATTTAGAAGAAGCCTTGAAATCAATAAATCAAATTATTATTATCGTTTCTTGTTTTTCACATATTTTTCCATCTTACTTGGCTTGTCAACCAAATCTGACACCTACTGTTTTCAGTTGCCTCAATTCGTAATGGCGTTTATTTTATAATGTTATGCCATCAATACATAGTATAAAACAAAGTCGCTTCCTGCTGTCTGTCCCTATGTATGCTTAGATCTTTAAAACTACGCAACGGATTTTGATGCGGTTTTTTTAATAGGTATAGTAATTCAAGAAGAAGGTTTATATGTATAATACATGCATATTTGACGACACGGTTGGCGTAGTGGCTGAGCGATCGACTGCTGCGCTGCGTGTCGCGGGTTCGATTCCCGCACGGAACAAATATTTGTATTGCCTACAGGTAGTTGTTCCGGGTCTGGCTGTTTGTGTATGTGAATTTAAATGTTTGTAAACGCACCCACGATACAGGAGTAATTCCTAGTGTGGGGCAACGTATTAAAAAAAATATAATATTATATTAGAGTAAAAGCCGAGAAATTCAAAGATTTGTAATGTGATGTCGTAACAAACATATTTTTGTGCGCTTACATTGCAAACGCTGGCTAAACCTTACGAAATAGATCATATTGATGTACTACGGAATTGTATATCTTAAAAATATCGATAAAAAAGTCCGCAATGGTATGTGTTTATCTCCTAAGAATAACCCACAGTAACCATTTTATGCTTTTACATATTACAAAAAAATTATGGGTTATTTACCAAGCTATTTTAAACAATACAGTATTATTCCTTATCCAATTAAATACATTAGAGACCAAAATTGCTCTTTACAGCATATCAATAAAATGAATATATTAGAAGATATCAGAGATTTAAAAAGCGGGGGCAGAGCGTCTGACGGGGCTGTACGAGGTTTGCCGGGTCAGCTAGTTTTCTTCTACCAAAAATGTTGCTACAATGCAGATCATAATTCCTACGGTACTGTGCAAATAGACGCCAACGCTAGTAATATATAAGTCAGTGGACGGCCATCTTTTCTCATCTTTCAAGCACATCAAAATAACCTGAAAGCTGAAGATAAAAGAATTTGCAATTCCT
Organism: Luperina nickerlii; assembly: GCA_963855955.1. Taxonomy (NCBI): domain Eukaryota; kingdom Metazoa; phylum Arthropoda; class Insecta; order Lepidoptera; family Noctuidae; genus Luperina; species Luperina nickerlii. Next base: position 18,887,854 of record OY979677.1, on the reverse strand, counting down.
GACTAGATTATGTATCTCCTGGGGGCCTAAGGCCACTTTGGCAGAATCATAAAAGAATAACATTATGAATCATAATGGACAGTTAACTGTAAAGTTAATCGTATCAAATTCCATTGATGAAGGATTTTTCAGTTATTTTTTTTGTCTGTGCTAAAATACCAATAAATCCAATCCAAATCCAATCCCAATGATGACGCACGGCGGAGTACGCGGGGGCGGGCCGCCAGTGACGGCGCGCGCGCTCCTGTTCGGCCATCATCGGACAGACTCGTCTCCGACTCGCGGAAGAACGCACGCATTTTTATTGTCGCGCCGATTCAAATCTTGTAACAGTTTTAATTTACATTTTCAATATAATTCATTCATACAGTACAATAGTTATTATTTCACGAGGCTTAGGTATCCAGCTATCAATATAGCTGTTTGCCGAGGCGCATGTGGATTGTTTCTACACAGTCATGCGCAAGCGGTGCACATCCCTGGTGCGCAGGGTGCGGGCCAGCCGCAACAGTATCCTGAAGACTTTTGCTGAACGCTTCGACTGTCAGTACATGAACCACTGTTGCATGGTTCATGTACTGAATAATGTTAAGATATTGTTTTAATTTGATTTACTTTTATAATAATTTTAATTTGTGTTTTTAATTTGATTTTAATTATATTTAATTGTAATTTGTGTTTTTAATTTGATTTAATTTTATATAATAATTTTAATTTTTCTGTTTTAATTTTTATTTGAATTTGTTTTAATTTTATTATAATTTTAATTTTAATTTTTGATCTAATTTTAATTGTGATGTTGATTTTAATTGTGTTGTTGATTTTAATTGTACTATGATCCTAAGTTGATTGATATAAAATAAATAATAATAATAATAGCGGACCGGGCCCAACACCCAATCTATTTGATTATACCTACGTAGTGCAGCGAAAAAAAGAAAAACACGGACCGTCTTCGCCATATTTCGATTCATAATGTTATCCTTTTATGATTCTGCCAAACTGGCCGTTTTAGGCCCCCTGTATTCCAAAGCGTTCTAAAACCACAGATTCTTTAGCTATTCCAAATTTTTACGATCAAAGTCTAGAATAACTCTTGACCTGAATTCGTTATTAACAAAACCTTTTAAAACTTCTGTAATAAACTTGGAGCAGCGGTTGAGAACTCAGTAAATGAATAAGCAAAACTCTATTCTAAGTAACCTACCTCGCCGAAATGCAAAAATAGGAATGGTGGTTTTAAAATACCTTCTTTATTCTTGTAGCATCAATTTTATAGGCACCCATAGCTTTCAATCAACAAAGCAATGATGCTGTTATGATCGAAGTGCAACACCTTATGAAAGAAAGAAAAACGACAATATCGTTTTAATAAATTCTCAAAGTGCAAATCAAATCCAAAGAAGATGTGGTCCTTAATTAGCTATCTATCTAATAAAAATCCGGTCACCGCCTGCAACATACCTAAGCTAAACGTAAATAACAATCCGGTCACCGCCTGCAACATACCTAAGCTAAACGTAAATAACAAAACGATTATGTCCGTGACTACCGCAGGACCACCAACGCCAATCGCTTCCATATTTGGTAAATAATTAGTGCTCAATTGGTACTAATTAGTACTCGAACAACAGAATTGGTACCTTAGTAGTTTTTGAGAAAATCGACTTTGAAGGTGGTCCTGCGGTAGTCACGCTCCTTTCAGCAGGACCACCATGAGCGCCGAAAAAGGGCCCACGCTACAGCTATTCTAAGTATACAAATAATTAGTACCCATAAATGTGATATATTTCGTAAAAAAAACAGAACTGTAGTATTTGTATTTACCGAGAAATCAACGATGTTAACTTTCTCGCAATTGTTCAGCAGGACCACGATTTTAAATGTTGATTCCAAGTTAGAGAAGCTTGTCGCTTTCCTCAAACCTACATAGAAAATTAGTACCCTGTAAGATAAAATTAGTACCCAAAATTCAAAATTAAAACTCCAGTAGTTTACGAGATATACCATGCCATTGGTGGGGTGGCGGTAGTCACGGTGCCAAATTTTCATTTCAAGATTTCCCTATTAAAAACTCTGTGATTTCTTCCCAAATTTATACAAAAATTAGTACTCCTAAAGAAGTTAAAGCGACTAAAAATCCAGATTCCTAAGTGTTGTATTTTAAGAGAAATTAGCTTTCATTACTTTTCCATACTAAATCTCCGCGTATAACCCGACCAAATTAAGTTGTCAATTGTGCCATTTCCATTGTTCACAAACTAAACTAAATTTGAGTTCAGTGCATCTTTATCTTTCTGTTTCATTATGAAAAGGACAAACAATAAATTTTAGTTTAGTCCTATCAAATTAATCAGCGTCTGACGTAAATAGACGTAACTTTAGTAGGCATTTAATGCAAATAATAACTTTTTTTTGTGGCATGGCGCGCTGGTTATTATTTTATTACCGAAGTAAAGCAAGCGAAGCGTGTCGTAGTACAGACGCCAGCACATCAAGCTACCCGAAACTGTCTAATTTCCCCAATCAACTTTGAACCTTATGCTTTAGCGATACAGTTGAAAATCTATTAAAAAAATTTGACAGATTGTAGTAACTTGACGTGCTGGCGTCTGTACATTGAGTTCTTTTTTTATTTGTTTATGGTTTCAAAATTGTTTTTAGTTATAAGAGAAATAAATGTATACAATTTCAAAAAGCTCACGCGTCTCAATATTTAAAGGTTTCAGAAAATGATATGATTAATAATGATTTCCTGAGGAACTATATTTATTTAAAAAAAAGTTTCTTTTTAGGGCCAATTAGATCGAAATTTACAGAAATATTTCGATGTTAACGATATTAAAAGTTGATTTAGTAGATATTTTAAATATATGTGCTTGTCGAACGTAATAGGTACATAATTAGTATACTTTTCATATCAATATGAAAACACAAAAATACGCGTGATGTGCCCTTTGCAATGCATATTATTCAAATATAAAGGTACCTATTACTTACTTTTAGGTTTGTAATCCTTTTATACTTACGTTATTAGCAACATGGTAAATTAGGTTTTTAATACTGAGGTAGGTACTTACTGCTTGCAGCAACGGTAAATTAGTAGGAAAGAAATAAATACGAAATGCCTATCGCTCGTTAATGATATTCATTTACAAAAATACAGAAGGTAGGTAGGTACCTACTTACAAAACCTACAGAAAAATAATTATTCGAGTACTTACCTACCTGCACACGTCAATAACAAAGGTATCACAGACCATGGGTAGCGATAGGTTATTTTTTTTCTTAATATGTACCTAAATACACAGTTTGTATAAAAATTTTGATATTGAACTGTTGTTGATACTATTCCGACATCGATAAATTTATGTGCACGAGTGGACATGTCTTAAACAGCTCAATACCACCATTGTTGCCGATTCCCTTGTTCACAAACTAAACTAAATTTAAGTTCAGTGCATCTTTTTCTTTCTATTTCATTAAGAAAAGGACAAAAGATAAGTTTTAGTTTAGTCCTATCAAATTAATCAGAGTCTGACGTAAATAGACGTAACTTTAGTAGGCATGTTTTTAATCACGTCTAAACTTGTATTGAGTAGTGTCAGGCGCTGATTACTTTGACAGGACTAAACTAAAATTTATTGTCTGTCCTTTTCATAATGAAACAGAAAGATAAAGATGCACTGAACTCAAATTTAGTTTAGTTTGTGAACAAGGGAATTGGCACAATTGACAACTTAATTTGGTCGGGTTATACGCGAAGATTTAGTATGGAAAAGTAATAAAAGCTAATTTCTCTTAAAATACAACACTTAGGATTCTAGATTTTTAGTCGCTTTAACTTCTTTAGGAGTACTAATTTTTGTATAAATTTGGGAAGAAATCACAGAGTTTTTAATAGGGAAATCTTGAAATGAAAATTTGGCACCGTGACTACCGCCACCCCACCAATGGCATGGTATATCTCGTAAACTACTGGAGTTTTAATTTTGAATTTTGGGTACTAATTTTATCTTACAGGGTACTAATTTTCTATGTAGGTTTGAGGAAAGCGACAAGCTTCTCTAACTTGGAATCAACATTCAAAATCGTGGTCCTGCTGAACAATTGCGAGAAAGTTAACATCGTTGATTTCTCGGTAAATACAAATACTACAGTTCTGTTTTTTTTTACGAAATATATCACATTTATGGGTACTAATTATTTGTATACTTAGAATAGCTGTAGCGTGGGCCCTTTTTCGGCGCTCATGGTGGTCCTGCTGAAAGGAGCGTGACTACCGCAGGACCACCTTCAAAGTCGATTTTCTCAAAAACTACTAAGGTACCAATTCTGTTGTTCGAGTACTAATTAGTACCAATTGAGCACTAATTATTTACCAAATATGGAAGCGATTGGCGTTGGTGGTCCTGCGGTAGTCACGGACATAAACGATTAGCGACCCTATCGACGTATGTGAAACTTTCAAAAACTTTTTTGCGTCCGTAGGGAAGCTCCTAGCCACTCAAATTCCACAATAACCTAACGTACACGACAATAAACAATAATCCTAATACAAATCAATTAGATACTCTCACGCCTTGTTCTAGCACTGAAACCATAAGAATAAAAAAAAATCTTAAAAATTCTTAACAAAACCATACATACACGATTATCCTTTAACATAAAAACATCCAAATACAGCCAACGAAACCCCAATCAAATACAGACGCACCCCCCGCGGCCGCAATATGACAGGAAAAACATAAAATACGAAGTAGTACAAATGTATAATAATCTACCGGCAAATATTAGGAGCACATCTCCTTTTAACATATTCAAATCTAAATTCAAGCAGTATGTCACTAACAACACAAAACTATCAAGATAACGACATTAGCTACACTATTTGCGCTGTAGCATGGTGCGGGTGACAGTTGCCCGTATGACGTTGACATTTGTCAGTACCACGTAGGGATGTGAGGTTATGCAATTCATTTTTATCGCTAACGATACTCGCAGCGTGAATCTAGTTCTCTTTAATATTGTTATGAAAATTAGTGTATTATTCAGTTGTGCAGTGTAACTACGTGTGTGCTACGTGTATAAACTTGTCAATATAAATGTTTTATGGCTACATAATTATCTTTGTACTTATATAAAATAATCAAAATCGGGTTTATGTTTTTTTTTTCGTGACAACATTTTTGCTCTATGGTGCATCGGCGCGGCGGCCATGTTGTTTACCCGTGCGATGCTGTGAGTGCGAGTACGAGTGCAAGCGCGTTATATTGTGACTTAATTGTTTGTTTTCATTTTTGTTAAATTGTTATTTGTTATAAGTTTGTTGAGTTTGTTGTTATTACCATGCCTAAGCATACAAAAAAAACTGTTTTGGGTAGTCAGGCCAGGGAGCTTGTTGTTCGCCTCCGAGACTACTTTGAAAGAGAACAACAAAATAATGGACCGTTGTTACCATTGAATCATATTGTAGAACGAGTAGCCGAAGCTCTTGATATTGGCCGCAATACTGTTTCGCGTATAACACGTGAGAAAATTGGCCAAGATGGGATATTTGAAAATAAATTATCGACACCCAACAAAAAGCGGACCAAGGTGAAGCCAATCACAGATTTGGATGATTTTGCTAAGGTTGCTATTAGAAATCATATTTATGATTATTATAGAAGAATGGAGCTACCCACATTGCTCAAGCTTCTAAAATCATTAAAAGAAGCTGACTTGTTCAAAGGAGGTATTACTTCGCTACGGCAAGTTATAAAAGATATTGGCTTTGTTTACAAAAAAGTTAACAAAAGAAAGATTATTATGGATAGGACTGACATTGCCCTAGCAAGATGTAGATTTTTAAGGAAGGCCAAAAACATAAGTGATTGGAGCAAAGTTGTCTTTTTGGATGAAACGTGGCTAAACGCCAACCACACAGTGGGTAAAAGTAACCTTACCCTATAAATGTTCTGTTGTATAATTAGACCTTTTAAAAATAAAAATTGACCTACGCACAATATACGTTTTTTATTATAAAAAATATCGACTATCCATCGTAGCAGTACATCCCATCACTAAATACGTCTATGGCGTTACGTTATACGCATAACACTTTGCTTAATTTTTCATTCAATTTGATTTTATTTCTTGATTAGAACATTCTGGTTGGGTTTAATTTAATTTACTACAGTTATTAATTATTTAATATATTACGAATGTGGTACAACTGAAATATTAAGTCATAAATTGTAAATCGCGGCAACTTTCAAGAGTGAAACGAAATGTTACTGAAACTGTCACCCGCACCATGCTACAGCGCAAATAGTGTAGTCGTACCCACAAAATGCGACAACACACCTACCTAAGTAATAATAAAAAAAAAACAAAACTATTAGCTTACTGGATTAACCTTACTTTAGTTATGTATTTATTTGCTAAGCGATCAATGTACTACGTTCTTTTAGAATAAATAAAGAATCTTTAAGCCCATCTGCTAGCTGTCGCTGAAAACCAGCGCTGGGGCACAGTCGCGTATAGGGTAAGAAAGAAAGAAAGAAAAAAAGAAAGAAAATTTGTTTATTCTGCACAAACAAAACGCACATTGCAAATAAAAATGGTTTCCTCACAATGTTTTCCTTCGCAGATGTCAGTAACGACCAAGATAAACCCAGAAAGATTGAAAAAGTCACATTAATTGGTTAAAACTCTTAAACAGTCTTGTTCAGATGTATTTTGTTATGTGTTGCCAAGCAAAAAAACTAAATAAAAAGCTTTTCTTTGGTTGTCAAGTCTTACCTAATTGAACTACACAAAATCCTTATAAAAAAACCTTTACCTTGAGTAAAAGGCGGATAAGTATAACAGATAAGCCACAAGAGGCACTCGCCCAGATAGAAAATATTTATAAATAAAATACCTTAGCTTCTCAAAGACAGGCACTGACTTCAAAGGATCGGCGCCGATATTTTATTTTCATATCGAATATTTTTCAAGTAATCTTGGTTGATGCTTCTACATAGTGATGTTGCCTTTGGTGAACAAAAATTGAAGCACATCAATCACAGTTTATTTGAAAATGTTACTTTTCCTTTTATTTGTTTGTGTCAAAAGATAGCAACATAATAACACGCCTGTAATTCCAGAGGAGTTAGGCAGAAGTGCACCTAATAGTACACACACATTTCGCCAGTTTTGTGTAAGACCTATGTTAAAGGAGGCGAGCCTCAGTTCTTGGCCAGACTGCAAACGCGGGCGCTGGGCGGGCGCGGCGCGGCGTACTCAAACATAAGAAACTTAATTTGAGCGTTCAGAGTGGGCACGCGGGCGCGGTGAGTGGCGCGAGCTGCTTGGCGCGGATAGCGCGCGGGCAACTCATGCCATAGCTCGTTCATACAAGTGGCCGCAGTGAGAGCGCGGGCGGCCCGCGCGGGGACCGGGGTTCTCAAACTAGGTGGAGCTTTTTTCCCGTAAATATAAGTCTTCGTCATCTATATTACAAACACTGGACACGATAACACTCAGAATGTAACCGCGCTCCAGTGCGGGTAGGAAGATCGCGCGCGTTCCCGCCCCCGCGCTGCTCCCCGCCCCGCGCGCCAGTCTGGCTAAGCACTAAAGATAATAATGAATTCAAAGGAAAATCTTTATTTGTAAAACATAGGAAAAATAGGTGTTGTAAATAATGTAATACGCCGAGGCCGGCCAGGGAAGACGTGACAAGACGATCTAGACGCGTACCGCAAGGTTTTGATCGAGGTGGCTCTAGAAAAGGATGCCTGGGAGGATTTGGGGCAGCCTTTGCTCAGAAGTAGGACAGTGAAGGAAAAAAATTTAGTGGTTGCCGTCTTGCACTCAATGCCGTACCTATATTAAATATATTAGATACAGACGCCAGCACATCAAGCTACTACAATCTGTCAAATTTCTTTAATAGATTTTCAACTTTATCGCTAAAGCATAAGATTCAAAGTTGATTGGGAAAATTTGACAGTTTCGGATAGCTTGATGTACTGGCGTCTGTATGGTATGCCGTAACCTCAGTGGTAACAAAAGTTAGAACAGTGCTAGGTCAAAATTAATATCGTAATGCTTGACAACACTCACCCCCGCCACCCTGTCCCATTTAGAAATATGCCTCGTGCTACAGCTACACTGTCGCGATAACGCGAACTTACTACACTTTCACGCGCTCTATGTTGTTCGGCGAGACGTCGAGCGGGTGCGAGAGAGAGCGCATCTATATAACCGTAGCATTAGAACCGGCAAAGTTGTCTAAGTAAATTCAGACTCCAGGTATATAACAGATCCGCAGGAAAACCAAGGTAACCGCCATAGCCCGAAAAATTGTCAAACTTAAGTGGCAGTGAGCAGGGCACATTGCTCGCAGAACAGATGACCGATGGAGCCGAAAGGTTCTGGAGTGGCGACCGCGTACCGAAAGACGTAGCATTGGAAGGCCTCCCACAAGGTGGACCGACGATCTTGTGAAGGCCGCAGGAACCCGTTGAATGCGAGAAGCACGAAACCGGTCGAAGTAGAGGTACTTGGGGGAGGCCTATGTCTAGCAGGGGACGTCTTTCGACTGAAATGATGATGATGAATGATGTGAATAGTGAAGTCTGAATTCTCTTCCTTTTGGAAAAACATCCAAGCCAACGCGTACGTAATTGAATTTCGTGCGTTATCTTATAAATACATTTATGTTTCGTATTCATATTCAAAGCATAACACCACATGCTCCCACACGTATACTACGAGTACACGAGTACACTAAGAATTTTATGATATCAAGGTTATGTATATTATTTAGAGTCTTGTGTTTTATGGTTTCCTCTAGGTAAAGGTGTTTTAGTTGAAAAGAAGATGCTCTAAGTCAACCTTCGTTCTAAAATATGGTTATGTTAATCATATTTTTTTCAATGCTCAGAAAGATGCCATCAACGATGCGATAAACTGTAATGATACACATACAGTAATCGTGTGAAAATAAAATGATTCAATTCTGGAAATCTCAAAAACAGTATGTAACATCATTAGATTGCATATTTTTATTAAGTAGTCTGACAAAAATTATTCGAATAACAAATTAGCAGGAATAATGACCACCTCTTGACAAAGGTTTAGGTTACGATGGGACTGACATACGCATTGCGATCATAAATGTCCCTAAATAAATAAAAAGAAAAAAAAAAAAAAAAAAAAAAAGACGTTTTCACAAAAATAAACAGGGTGTAAAAGAGATATGGACTCGGAAACTGTTACCATGAGTTCAGTGCATTATACTAAACATGCCAGCGTTTAAATTATTCGTCGGTTATAAAAAAAATTGCTGTTCGATAAGTTTTCACCGTCTTGCACTTTTGTAAGAAACAGTGTTTTTTTTTTCGACAAAAATTTTCTACACCTGGTAAAATGTCTCTTAACATTTAAATAACAGTTTTGCTACAACTAAGACCTCAGAAGTTTGAAATAGTTTTCCCTTTTACAACGGACATGAAAAGACCAAGGGGGACGCCTTTACTAAGCTCCGGGGAATAAAGGACAAGATTATAGTATATTTCATTACAAGTGCGGAAAGGTTGTCATTGCAAAGAGTTCCGACAAATGTCTACCCGAGCCGAGGCGCAGCCGAAGGCGAGGGTTGACAGTCGGAACAAGTATTTTTAGAACGACTATTTTTAATACAGTTGCGAAAAAATGAAGCAATTTAATAAAATAATAAAAACACAATAAATTACTCAACTAACCAATGGCGCCAACTGTAGAATATAAGCAGAGATTTTTTTTTCTTCTCCCATTCTGGTAGGCAAAGGGAACTATGCCCATACAGCCAAGTCTTCAGTATAATTTTTTTATTGATATGAAATAAAAATGAAATTTAATGAGATGAAATGAAATGAAACCTAACCTAACTCATTCAATCAAATCATTAAATCTGATATTGAAACAAATTAGAACCTTCTTTTTAGAAATATACGTATTTGCATGAATCATAAAAACTTCTATGAATTTTTTAGTAAAAACTTCATGGTTGGTTTTTCTTTTTAATAGACATTATTTTGACAGTTGGGAAAGAGAACGCACGAGTTCGGTAAAGGTAAAAAAAAAGCACGAGTATGTAATAGCCTACATCCCGAACGCTATACGTCCCTGCAATACGCCACTTTTTGAGCAACTGTATTAAAAAATCAGATTCCATGTTCGTACAAATAGAGACGTTGAAAGCGAAATCTACTTACCTTGGTGAGATCTTGTTAAGTCATGTTTACCTAGTACTTTTTAAGGGAACACAGTTTGTTCTCACTTACTCTTTCATAGGATTTTAATTATGCTATATTTTTTAAGTGACTGAAATGTATATAATATTATTATCTAAAAGTAATAATAATAATAATAGGTAATTCAATAAGGTGTTCTTAACAGTCAATTAAATGCAAACTAAACTTCGATAACAGGATCGTTTATCACATTTTCCTTGCTGATTTCATTCCATTTCAAACATATAGTTTTTTTTTTTAACAAAATGTTAATAGGTACTCTGTTTCACGTCAAGACCTCAAGTAAGTAAATTCTATACTCTTACAGCTTGAAAAGGGTTTGCCAGCCGGTTCTAAACTTTAATGCACATTCATAGAAGCTATATCTTTTGATAAGTATGGCAACCATAAGTCAGTTTTCAGTTCGTCCTTCGAAACATGGTTGAAAATATCTGAATAACTTTAATATTTAAGTTGAAGCAAAGGTGTTAATAAATTATTTATCGGGCCAGATTGTTTGACATAGACGGCTGAATTTATTAATACTCTAAATATAGACACTCCACCACAACCACCTAATAAGTTAGTTTAAAATGGGTAATTATAGGTTTTAGTTTTACTCGACCGTAAATTAGTAGCTTTGTAGCTAATAGCTAGCTAGCTTTGGCTGATTTTTCAATCCATATATATTTTTTATTCGTGGAATAAAATTGACATCTGAAAGTTTTTGTATGGAAGAACTGTCAAAAATTCAAAACTATTCCTTGGATAAAGTTTGAAGAAGAAAGCCCTTAGTGAATAATGAAACTGACATTCAAATCCACCAGGTCAGTTTGCCTTGTCTTTTACTGTTATAATACGAAGTGGTAAAATAAAACAAAATTAAATTAGTTACCAAGTCGTAATTTAGAATTTACGATTATTTCCACATAAACTGTTTTAGAGCGACGTTTCAATCGCGGAGAATCTTTTGGAATCCAACAAGGACCTTAACAAAGTCGTAAATATTAAGTAAAATCTGAATTATCCTTAGATTCAGCTGTATTTTATAGTAAAATAAGATTCAGTTTTAATACCTAGCCAGTCCTGGAATGTGATTGGACAGGGCACATTGCTCGCAGAACAGATGGCCGATGGGGCCGAAAGGTTCTGGAGTGGCGATCGTGTACCGGAAGACGTAGCGTTGGAAGGCCGCCCACAAGGTAGTCCGACGACCTTGTGAAGGCCGCAGGAACCCGTTGGATGCGAGAAGCACAGAACCGGTCGAAGTGGAGGTGCTTGGGGGACGCCTATGTCCAGCAGTGGACGTCTTTCAGCTGAAATGATGTGAGTCCTGGAATGGAGACCGCGTAGCAAGCGTAGTGCGGGACGCACCCCAGCTAGACGGACCGATGAACTTAAAAGGTGGATGGAACTGACTGGATGCCTTCCGCATCCAGTCAGTTCCATCCACCTTTTAATCTGAGCACTGGGTATTGTGACGCAGCCTGGGAAGAGAGGCATATGTCCAGCTGTGGTCTGCAATAGACTGAGTTGACTGACCTATCAAAAGGAATCCTTTTATCTAAACTAATATTATCTAAACCAATATCATAGAGAGACAATTTTTTTTTTACACTTTCTCGCTAAAAATGCTGGACAGATTTGGATGAAATTTGGCACATGAGTAGACCATTACCTGAATTAGGAAGTAGAATAGAATAGAATACTCTTTATTATGTAGACCATATAAATAATAGACATAAATATAGAAACATTACAAAGGGTGACACAATGGGCGGTCTTATCGCTAAGAGTGATCTTCTAAAGACAGCCTTTGGATAGATTACAAAGGGGAAGGACAGACAAATACTGTAGGTAGTCTGTGGTGTACCATTTACATAATACAATAAATACTTACATAATACACAAGTATAATACAAAAGTATGAGTATGAAGTAGAATACTTTTTTTCCGATACTTCCACGGAATCGAGACTTATGCAGGTGAAACCACGGGGCGCGGTAAGTATGTGCATAAGTGGGATAAAGGAGTTATATAAAGGAGATTGAAAATTTTTATATGGAGCCGCCATACCTATTGTCGCGACATTTTTTTTTTTTTTCAAGTTAAAAAAGTATGTAGGTATATCACGTGATCAACTTTGAACGTTAATATCTCGGAAACGTGACAATTTACGGGGTTTGGTTTTAGTATGTTTTCTGTTTGCATTGATGTCGGCTATAGATTTATATAGAACAAATGCGTGGCCGCCATTTTGAAAAAAAAAAACAAAATGGCGCGTGAGTAGGTATGGCACGAATCTTCAAAACCCTTTAATGAAGTGATGGTAGATTGTTCCTTACCGCAATTAGCTCCGTCTAGACATATTGAACGAACAACAGATGCTGCTCCGAGTAGGCCTGACTAGAATAACAAAGGGATTGCCCTGTTTCTGCCCAGGCCTGTCTGAATCGATGTTTTTCGTAATTATACTACTGTGCAAAAAGTAAAAGTTACGTAAACTTAAGAGCTTTTACGCCGTACGGTATTTCACACGGAACAGATAATAAGTACCTTAATAAGTACCTAAGTACCTTATTATCTGTTCCGTGGTATTTCATACAAACTTTCAAGCCCTTGTTTTTCGAAATGAATGAACCGATTTTAATGAAACTTCATACGCATAAGCAGGATACAATTGTCTAAAAAGTTACATAATTATGAACATTTTCGAAAAATAGTGTTACAGCCAAATTAGACCGATTTTAAATTTTCCATTTCTAGTTATCTTTTTTAAGTAAGACATTTCGAAAATGTTCTTAAGTAACTTTTTAGACTTTTGTATCCTGCTTATGCGTAAAATCGGTTCATTCATTTCGAAAAACAAGTTCTTGAAAGTTTGTATGAAGTGCCGTATTTATAGTGTTTTTAAATCGAAAATATTGTATGATACTATTACAATTACTTAGGGGGTTTTCTTAAAGGTCGGTTTACTCGAAATGATCAATTGAACCTATTATAATGAGATAATAAATTTAAAAAAAATAAAAATCGTTTATTATCAGGCGTCATCGGCCCATAGCGTGTTAGTTTTACCAAAACTTAAAAAAACTATGTTAGTAGTCTACTTAGGCATAGATGAGTACAACAACAAAAATGAAAAGAAAAACACTGCCACCATTTAGAGGAAGATCTATCACTTCCCATGTCTGACATGTAGCTTGATAAACCTATCCATTGTTGGCCCTTCCAACCTAACTGAAAAACCTTCAGAATGCTGTTGCTGCCTCCCCTCACCCTGCGCATCACTGATGCCACCTTTTTGCGTATGATCGCGAAATAATCGTCCGTGTGCGCATCAGCGAACATCCCTGACGCACTACAGTGAGGCGGAAGCCTCAGCAGCGCCCTGAAGGCATTGTTATATTGGATGCGCAGTGCGCTGTCTGCTTTTTGGGTATGATTAGCCCACAGACTGCTGGTGTAAAATACTTGACAAAACGCCTTAAAAAGTGTTATTTTAACCGGTGTTGGGCAACCTGCAAACCTGCGTGCCAACATGTTTCCCCTCACAGCCAACGCCCTGCGCTCTCTCTCCATATCTAAATCATCCTTAAGATCCTCCGTAACAATATGGCCCAAATATTTAAATCGGGATACCCTCTGCAAGGGTGAACCGTTTAGTTCTACGGGAGGGACATTTTAGGGACTTTTATTTCTTCCTCTAAACACCAACAGCTCACTCTTTGTCGGATTATACTTTAGGCCATGCTGCTCGGCGTATCTCTCACAAATGGTCAGTAATTTCCTAATTCCACCGATTGTGGGGCTCAGCAGCACCATATCGTCTGCGTAGCTTAAGTTTGCCACGCATCATAATATGTATTATAGCTTATGTATAAGCTATAATACATAATTATTATGATGAAATAGGCTAAATTATAACAGCCGCGCAGGTCAATTGATCAGGTTAAGCTACGCTTGCCGTGGTTGGTTTGTGGATGGGTGACGATCTTTACATACCGAGACCCCTTCGTAATTCGGAAAGCACGTTAAGCCGTTGGTCCCGGCCGTCATTCGTTTATCTTTGACAGTCGTTACGGGTAGTCAGAAGCCCGACAGTCTGACAACCAGTCTTACCAAGGGGTATCGTATTACCCAGTAACTGGAGAGGTCAGAGGTAAAAGGTCAGATAGGCAGTCCCTCCATGTAAAATACTGGTATTCAGCTGCATGCGGATAGACCTTCAGCCGGCCCCAACATAGTTGGGAAAAGGCTAGGCAGATGATATTATGGTGAAAGATTATTAAACCCAAAATCACTCGCGCTCCAGTGATTTCTAACAAACCCCGCTAAGTAAACACCTCTAATTTCGTCCCTCTCCTAAGAAAACCCGTTAGGTAGGTAATTAACGAGATGATCTTTCACTATTCGTAATTATGGTGTTGACACAAGAGCTGATAAGCTTTGTCCAACGCTGTGAAAAAAAACTGATGTCCTTTCTAATGAATGATAAACCTACGTGGGAAGTTATGATGATGAACTAGACTAAATTCTATTCAAATTTATGTTTCAAATTGATGTCATTTCAAGTTAAACAAGCATGTACTTTATTGCAATGGTAATTAAGTTGATTTCAGAATGACTAGCACTATTGAAAAAGTTATAAAATGTTTGAAGTTGTAGCGTAAACTGCACTTTATTGTGTGGGAATTAAAGTTACTTTTCCATAAACTCATATTTGTTTACATGTTTTGCAAATAAGTCGCGAATGCAGATTAGAGCCAATTATTTTGTTTATGTTGTAAAGAGGTTAAGAGGGTTGATCCGTTAGAGCCACGCTGGAGTCAAAATTGATGATTTCCGACGGGCAATAAAACCATAATCTGTTTAATTTATAGATAAGATATTGACGTCATATTAATGGGAATTTCATAATCTAGTGCATGGCTGAAAAACATTTTCATTTATTCGTACAGTTTTCTCATTAGAACAGTTTTTATGCAAGCCTTTTTTTAAACTAGCGATCGACGGTCTACGCAAATGCAAGGTATTAGTAAAACCATATACGACAAACTTATAACAACGTTGCTTTATAAATAATAATAGCATTTATTAGTGCATGGCTGAAAAAAAAAAACGATTACTGTAAGTTTTCATTCAAGAAAAGTATATTCAAAAGTGTCAATTTTAGCCACTTTTCGTTATTTTAAACGCGTTAGTTTAGGATGAAATCTGAAATATTTATATGTTATTTTAGGCCTAGTAAACGAAGACATTTACGTTCTAAAACATGGTACAAATATTTTTTTAATAACTTATTTTTTTATTTTACTATGAATTATTTAGTGCTGCTATATAATCGGCGCGGAATCACGCCAGCGCTCAGTGCCGGCTGAGGCCTTTCAGAGGTAGGACGTATGTCGCTCCCGTAGCCGCGAGTCGCGTAAAATATTATCGTACTTTCGCGAGTTTTTAGCGGGACTAGGACATGTTGATACTTTTTATTATAATATATTTTTATTATATTACAAAACTTTGGTGAGTACATATTTTAATGTAATGGTGTTCTATTAACTTAAGAAAGATTAAATTAGACTTCTTTATGTATGTTTTCATTTTACTTTTTTTTTCAGATATGGCTAACAAAAGGCGCTATATGGAAACAAAAAAAAAAACGAAAATTTGGCCAAGGCTAATGAAGCTAAAAGGTATGTTACCGAGGTTCTCTACTTATAAAAAATATATTTTTATTAGGTGTAATAAGAAACAATATACTTACTACTTTTTGAAGTAATTTTTTTTTTATTACTTTTTGTTTGGATATTTTTATGAAACACAGTAGTA
Organism: Luperina nickerlii; assembly: GCA_963855955.1. Classification (NCBI taxonomy): domain Eukaryota; kingdom Metazoa; phylum Arthropoda; class Insecta; order Lepidoptera; family Noctuidae; genus Luperina; species Luperina nickerlii. The sequence continues at coordinate 18,871,778 of OY979677.1, read as the reverse complement.
TTAAGATAAAGTTAATATCCAATTCGTTGTTATAGGCAGAAAAGAGAAGTTGAAATACTTCAAAACCAGGACTTAAATAAAAATGCTGTTGTAAGTTTTATTTTTTTACTTTATATTTTACTAGCTGCGGCAGACACGTGTTTCCTTGGTTTTGATTGAGCAGTTGTTAAACCAAAACTAAATAAAGGTCTTATTTAGTTTTGGTTTATTATTTATTTATCTCAAGCCGACAATCGATCGCCTGTCATGGTGCTTACTTTTTGTGTCACTATATTATACCCTACATATTATTTTCAGAATCAAGAAAATGAAAAAGACAGTGAAAAAACACTGGAAATTCTGGAAAACTTGCAGGCATTAGAAACGGCTCCAATTCAAGATCCTGACGCAGGGAATCTTGTAAGAATTACTTGGTCATTTGTATACATATTTTAGCACAAAAAAAACATTGTTAGTTATGCACTTAAGCCGACAATCGATCGCCTGTCATGGTGCATACGGCTTCAATTCAAGATCCTGACGCAGGGAATCTTGTAAGAATGACTTGGTCTTTATAAACATATTTTAGGACAAATAAAACAAGAACCTTCAAGAACAAGTGCGTATTTACAGTATACTTTCATAAGTTCAGATACATGTTGTACATTGTTTCTGATAGTATTAGACTTAAAAATATATTTCCAAATTTTATGTTATAGGTAAATAATAGACAAGAAGTTGAAAGGGATACTGTACTTCAGGCAGAGAGTGCACTTTGGCTAGAGCTACGACGTTGTTTATTGACAGCCTCTTCATTCTGTAAAGTGTGCAAACGGCGATCGACTATTAGCCCAGCCCCTTTGGTTAAACAATTTCTTTACTCATATTCCTTGGACCATATCCCTAGTATTCAACATGGGAAAGTAAACGAAAAAGTGGCCATAGAACAGTTGCAGGTACAAGTTTAGATTTGTCTAACAAACAATTTATTTTTGTATTCTTAAATTCTATTAAAAAGAAGTAATTAGAGTATTGAGTTTCAAATTATTATGATTACAGGTGCTCGCCGGATGGACTAATCGACGATGATGGCATCACCGAAATTAAATGTCCTAGTTCGGCATTTGGATTAGAGGCAGATTTTGCTATTAGCGAAAAAAAAATTAAATTCTGGAAAATAGATGGATCTGTGAATCGACGCCATGACTGGTTTTATCAGATACAGGGGCAGCTGCATATAACTAACAGAAATTACTGTCTGTTTGCTGTGTGGACAGGCAAAGATTTTAAATTGAAGACTGAAAACATAATCAGGGACGATAAATTTTGGAGCGAAAATATGGAACATCGGCTAGTCAGCTTTTACAATAAATGCCTGTTACCCGAAATTGTTGATCCCCGAAAAGCTAGGTCCATGAAACTTAGAGACAACAAATATTAAGATTTTATTTTACACGAAATTGTTTTTATTTACTTTAACCTAACTAATAATAATTTAATTGCTCATTTATTACAATAAACAAAAAACTGAATCCCCGCTTAAGGAAAACGAAAACATTCCCTACTAACTAAAAACTGGCTAAATATCAAGATGATTCTAAGCGGTGTATGATACGCGCTCCAACACAGACGGCTGTGTGTGCGTTTAACTGTATAGCTGTGTGAGTAAATTTACCTAAACGCGAGGCGCGCCGCTCTGGAGTAACGCTCTTAAGTATTGTCATACAACGTGGCAATGCCGCCACTCCGCCAGTCTCTTGGTTACATTACCAGTCGATAGCGATGCGGAGGAATGTTTCGACGCCATATTTTAGTTTGTCAATAGTTTCAGGTTAGGATCATAATTATATTTTTATAGTTTATCCAGTATAGATATTTTTATTCTTATTTTATTACTTTCTTCTCGACATGCTCAGAAGGCAAAAATGGTGTAAAAATTTTAGGCTCAAAAGCTGAAACTAAACTAACTAGAGTCTAATAATATGATTCTTTATTTGGCTGATTTTCCAATCGTCTACTCAACTTTATTCGAGGAATAATTTTGAAATTTTGACATCTATTTCATACAAAAACTGTCCAAACGTCAATTATTCCTCGAATAAAAGTTATCTGGCGATGGAAAAATCAGCCCCTAATCAAATATCAACGTTATTCAAAGGATATTAATTTGATTTTTAGAATGACTGACTAGCAGGTGTTATTGGAACCATATTTGTTGAAGTTACACCGCAAACTAAACTGTGTATGTGGTAAATTATTTTTTACACTTTTTATTACAAAAATGTTAGACAAGAAGACTGCTTGTATAGTCTACACACAAACGGTTAGTGCCACGATACCTTGGGGTACAATGCGTGCCACGAAAGAAGAGACTTGACACACCACGTGGTTTGACATGCGCAGTACACGATTTTAGGTAGCTTTAGCGGTATGAGGTCTGAGTGCGGGACGGGACCGGACGTCATAGGGGCGGCGGAAAGAACGGGGCAGGCGAGGTCAAGTCTCATCTTTCGTGGCGCGCATTATACATGCCGAAGATGCTCGCGATAGCGGTCGCTATCTCTATATCTTGATGTCGATACTCGCTATTTCTACATGGATGGCGGTGCGAACACGTCGATTCAGTCGCACTTGAATTTGCCCAGTCCTATGTTTGTGTTGTATTCTACCTATTCCAGAAGAACAAGTTCAACCGATTTGACCAATCACGAGCCAGATCACATCGATGCTTGCAGTCGACTGGAATGTAAAAACAAAATGTTATTTCCACGTAGACATTGAGTTTAACCCCCAAGCGGCCCGCGATGTCTCATAGTGAAATATCCTTCGGTGTGTGCGTGCATGTCTATTAGCATCATTGATATATTATTATTATAGTACGGGAGGTGGCGCTGCAGTTTTTCTAGGAATTTTATACCGAATAAATTTTATTTCAAACAGTTGTTTAATGGTCAGAAATCGGTAAAGTGAGCGTCAGTTGTCGCACTAACGGTGGAGCTAAAGGAGACAGCATGAAAAAGTCATTGGAAAAAAATCAGCTCCGATGATTTTTATACCGAGCAAAAATGTATAATATTATTGTTTTAATCACATTTTTTCAAAAAATAGTCGTCAGCTGTATTGACGAGGGGGGATTATATGTCAGTCACGTGCATGAACCTCATTGAAAATTTGAAAAAAAAAAATTATACCTTATGAAATTTATACATCTCAATTTTTATACTTTTAAAATAATAAAGAAAATCGTCAGCCGTATTTTTGACGGGGGCAACACCGTCAGTCAGCCTGATAAACATTTTGCGCGCTCAATGCATTTGAGCGTTGCATAGGCTTTTTGGAAAATAAACTGACAATGTTTACACCCATAAACAATCAGCTGACGACATGGATAATAAGTCCATGGCTGACGATGATTTTTTATTTTTTTAATATTTAAGGGGGAAGCGCTAAGGTAGCCCGCGAAATTCAATTTTTTTAGGTTTTTTGCAATTTGCTGGTCAGTATTAAGTTGTACGTTGATTAATATATGAATCGCGGCCGTAAGAAATATGTGTTTACAGAATTATAATCATTAAAGTCATCAACACAACTCTCTAAGACCACGTAAGTCCAAAGAATAACTGTTTCATGAAATCATCATTCTTTGGACTTACGTGGTCTTAGAGAGTTGTGTTGATGACTTTAATGATTATAATTCTGTAAACACATATTTCTTACGGCCATATATTAATCAACGTACAACTTAATGCTGACCAGCAAATTGCAAAAAACGTAAGAAAATTTGAATTTCGCGGGCTACCTTAGCGCTTCCCCCTTAAGTTGTTATTACAAAATTAGAGCGTCGTCCGAATCAGCACCAACTCCTTGTTGTATATGTATAAAAAGTTATTGTTTATTTTCCACAACGCACACAATGAACGGACACTATTATTACACAAAGACGGGTCTTTGTTAGTGAAAAAGAGAAATATTAATATAGAATAAAAGATCAGCTAAAGAAACAATTCAGGAATTCCCCTAGAGAACAAAACTCAGATCGGGCGTCCTTGTTCCACTTTCCACGGAAACAGCTATGCTATCCTTGTCATATGCAATTCAGTGTTTATAGAATTCGGATACACGACACGCATTTCCATAGATAATTAATTGATTAGAGGTGCGTTCTGAAATTTAACTGTTTTTTAGAGCGCGCCATTGATTGGTTTTGTTTTTACCAACGTGCGTGATAAATTGTTGACTTTTAAAAATGCGCTAGTTAGGGGACTAGGCACTGTTATGGAATTTTGAGCGCTAAAACATCAAGAAATGCACTAGATCTAGTGCCGAAAGCACTAAGTTGGCAACATTCGAAATCTCTGTAGCAGAGGGTAGTATTTCTCTCTTATTCATATAAGTTTGTCTTTGTTTGTTTGTTTGTCCAGTAGGGTATACTTACTTCTGTCTACCTGAGGGCTAGAAAAATAATTTTTAGAAAAGGTATGTTAGAGTCGTGAGACTTTAACTGCTTGAAATTCCTTGATGCTACAGTACATATTACTTAATATGATTAGAAACCGACACAAAATAAATAAATAAAATGTAGTGTTTTTTTATGTTAAATTGATGTTATACTTATTGAATTCGAAGTATAAGATGATTTAAATATTAAAAAATAAAAACTCATCGTCAGCTAATTGTTTATGGGCGTAAAGATTGTCAGTTTATTTTCCAAAAAGCCTATGCAACGCTCAAATGCATTGAGCGCGAAAAATGTTTATCAGGCTGACTGACGGTGTTACCCCCGTCAAAAATACGGCTGACGATTTTCTTTATTATTTTAAAAGTATAAAAATTGAGATGTATAAATTTCATAAGGTATAAAATAATTTTTTTTTTCAAATTTTCAATGAGGTTCATGCAAGTGACTGACATATAATCCCCCCTCGTCAATACAGCTGACGACTATTTTTTGAAAATATGTGATTAAAACAATAATATTTATACATTTTTGCTCGGTATAAAAATCATTGGAGCTGATTTTTTTCCAATGACTTTTTCATGCTGTCTCCTTCAGCTCCACCGCTATCGAAGCAGCTGACGTTCGGAGCTATTATGTGTTAGGGGAAAACTACTATTGTTATGATTTTCAGCCGGTATAAAATTACTTGCTCAAATATAGCGCCACCTCCCGTACTATTAAGGGGCTTACATGACCTAAACGCGCGGTCACTGTCGGACTGCATAGAAATGAAAGAGATGCGCGATGACACAACGCTGGTAATTTATTGCAAAATATGAAGCAGTTATTTAATTACAAAAAATCTGTTGTTTAGACTAAAAAATTAAAACATTAGTATTTAAGTATGTTGCTTGTAGAATAATCTGACTAAAATTCAGAATGATTGTATGTATACCTATTAGTGTGATTTTTATTGTAAAAAGAAAGTGTTTAGAAGTATCTTCATGATTTTTTTCTATCGTATCAAATTAGTTGTATTATGTTTTCAAAACACTATCTACCTAGCATATAATAATATTATCCTGGAGAATATCATATATTTTTCTGATTTTGTTTACTGTAGTCGATCATATACTTTTATTGTTTCTAAAACTTGCGATTTTTGTGTTTAGGTCCTGTAAGCCCCTTAAATAAAGGTAGATATGTTACTCAGTCACTGCGCCTGTTCCTACTAAAGTGGGTGATTGCACCCAGTAGGCATTCAGTCGTGCACGGGACATCGTTGATCACACAGCTCAATAATTTCAGTTTTTTTTTATAATAAATACCCATTAAAATGACTTCTTGTGCAGCTAAACAGTATTATTATAACACAAGGAAGAAAAATAAGACACACACACAGGTAAATACCGAAGCCAAAAGTATTAATTTGTTGAAAATTATAATAATATTTAATATTTAGTGGTTGCGATGTTAGCGCGTCACGTATCTACGACAATAATATATCAATGATTAGCATGTATTTTTAAGAAATACATGCTAATCATTGATATAATATATTGCTATAAATATTGATATATCATCGAGGTATTGATGTCACCTTCATGTTTAAGACATGAAGGTGACATCAATACCTCGATGTCGCCACCATGTATATATAACAAGAGCGTGTGCATGTGAGCTAAACTGTGATCGCGAGGAATTGCAGTGAAGCATCTTCGGCATATTATTACCGTTACCGACACGAAACGCCAGTATATTTCATACAGTAGGTCTGCATTTAATTTCAACTGCTACTGCTACACTAGGTACTAGAATAAATTTTCGGCCCAAACACTTTACCGACACATCTGGAAATGCATAGGCCGAAACAATATATAATTTTGACGACACGGTTGGCGCAGTGGCTGAGCGATCGACTGCTGCGCTGCATATCGCGGGTTCGATTACCGCACGGAAAAAAAATACGGGTCGGGCTGTTTGTGTCTGTGAATTTAAATTTTTGTAAACGCACCCACGATACAGGAGTAATTCCTAGTGCGGGGCAACGTAAAAAAAAAATATCTTATTCAAAACTACATTAAAGTCACAGGAAAGTACGTCACCTTTTTACGCCTTTTTGTCTGTATGTTACCTTTTTACGCCTAAACTACTGAACGGATTTCGATAAAATTTGGCAGAGAGATAGATTGCATCCCGGGAAAGGACATAGGATAGTTTTTATCCCGTTATTCCCACGGGATCGACACTTGCGGGTGAAACCGCGGGGCGCTGCTAGTTAAACTATATGTACGTATACTGTACGTTGGGCTGATCACGTCTGAAAGAAAGAAAAATGCGTTTATTGGCATTACAGCAAAATAAATACACTTCATGCCCAATCAGCCGCAGCAGTCTGCTGCATGCCCAATGAGCTGTGGTTCAAAATAACCACTAAGTACTTGGAGCCCTGACACAGCAAGAAGGCGTCGCGGTAGACCCGTAGAAGATGGCGGGATGAGCTGGAGAAAACAAACGATCAGTGGACCACTTTAGCCCTGGATCAAAAGAGCTGGAAGTCATGGGAACAGGCCTTTTTTTTTTTCGGGATGGGAAATCGTTAAATGACCCCTCCCGCTCTGAGTGGAGCGGAAGGGAGTGTCAGACTCTTACTGACTAAAACCCACCCGTGTTCCTTCCTTAGCTCTTTATGTTGCGGGCCAGCGGTAACCCTTTCGGACAATCCCGCTGACCCGGCAGGCTTCGGCCCTGACGGGCCCCTTCGGTTGATGCTGACATCTCTTTGAGGCGCGTGTGGAATACGTACGCGCCGTCCGGCACGGGCCTGGTCCTGATCGGACGGTGAGCTACCCATTACTCGCCGCCCGCAGGCCCGCGCCTACGGTGGCCGGGAGTCGTCGCGCGGCTCCCGACGCCCGGAGCGTCTCCCGCGGCGGCTGGGATGGGAGGCTCCCTCCCTCAGCCGTCCCGCATGGAAACAGGCGCACACCAATAGTATAATAGTAATAGTAACGTAGACGGCTAACGCTCGGTTCCTATAATCAAAAACGAGCCGTTACCAATAGAAGCATTTTTCATTGCTAAACTGGGCACTTATAAAGATTTATAAGCTGATTTTATCTGTGATAGCTTCTTCCATATGGGGGGTCTACTATGCAAAGTTATGAGGTATTTGCTTCATTATTGGTAGAGATACAAGAGTCTTAATTATAACCAATAGCGGTCCCTATATTATAGGAATCGATTATGTTATAAAAAACATAAGAATGACGTTTTTATACTTATTTCAATGACATGTTTTTGGAACAATAGAAACCCAAGCTTTTCTAAAATAAATAGAAAGTACATAGGTACAGAGGCAACAAACTAGAATTAGGCAAGATATTTTAGTGACAAATTATACAAATTGAACACTGCTTCAAGATTTAACGTAAACGTTGAAGTAACCGAGGTATTGTACGTTTGCTTGAGTATTTCAGAATGGTGGTTTAAGGTATAAGAGAAACCGATATTTTTTATTTTATTTTACGTAGTACCCGACGCGGTTTAGAATATAATACTTTTTATTATGTACACCATATAAATCCATACTATATAATATTATAAATGCGAAAGTGTGTCTGTCTGTCTGTTTGTTACCTCTTCACGCCTAAACCGCTGTACCGATTTGGATGAAATTTTATATATAGATAGTCTGAGTCCCGGGAAAGGACATAGGATAGTTTTTATCCCGATATTTCCACGGGATCGAAACTAATTACGCGGATAAAACAGCGGGCGCTACTAGTTACAAATTAACACACACAATAATAATAAACGCAAAAACAACGGCACAATTTAATAGTTAAATAGTTTATATACGTATTAACATCCGGAATAGTTACTGGTATAGAGGGCTGGTAACCTGAATTGGAAATGGACTGGCCATTAACGAAGGACGGATAGCCATTGAAGCAGACGTGCCCTTGATTATACGCCTCAGCTACATGGATTCTCGACTTTAAAAAGATGGTGAGCATGTGAAAGGCAGAGTACCAGGTGGTGCTTTGGAGATGCTTATGTCTAGCAGTAGACTGCAGTCGTCCGAGAAAGAAAGAAAGAAAGAAAGAAAAATTGTTTATTCTGCACAACCAAAAACGCACATTGCAAATAAAAATTAAAAAAGACAAAATATACACACACAACGTAGTCAAAAGCCTCGTACTCAAGCTTAGAAAATGTTGACAATTGAAGGGTTAAGTGGACAAAGGTGTTATCTGACCAAGTCAAAAAATCCGACTTTTTTGCATGAACATAGGTTTTAACTGATGATAAATCAATTCATGGATTTAAAACACACCACTTATAATTCGTTACATAGTTACGAATCATAAGTGGTGTGTTTTAAATCCATGAATCGATTTATCATTAGTTAAAACCTATGTTCATGCAAAACAGTCGGGATTTTTTGACTTTGTCAGATAACACCTTTGTCCACTTAACCCTTCAATTGACAAATGAGTTTACCAATCCATCACACCCATACGTTTCAAGGTACAACACCGCTAGCTACGGAAAAGTTTACATTTTGGGAGTGTTTCCCGGACAAAACATTACACGAGCAGCTACTAGAACTCAACAATAAAGCAAAAACTCCCCACAACAAAGTCTTATAGAAAACTCGGCTATAATATGAGTTTCGCAGCCATTTATTCAACAAGATAACATTATTACTTCGCTTCGCCTCACCATTTTGTGCCAACCGAACTGTTTCACTATGTTTAATATCCACTAAATTTGAGGTTTACCACAGCTCCAGGAAGACGGTAGTAGAACAGCTTTTGGAGTAAATTGCGAAATTACTGTCTTCCTAAATTGCGTATAGATTTTGATAAATCCAAGGTTGATTTAAACAATAGTTTTTGAGAAAACTATTCGCCAGAGTCTGACAAGAAGCTTAGACCTAGTCACTCGAGTCTTTAAAATTTGGGAGTCTTAGAGACTCGAGTGAATAAGTTACCTACTTTAAAGGAAAGCACGCAACATTGTCGTCGCGTATTTCCATGTTATACAAGGCCAGAACGCAGGGTGTGAAAGCTATCGCGTATGGATTGGAAATCACTTTTTTACTAACGTCTTCTAATCTATACAAGAGTAGTACGCAAAAACTCGCGTATACTTCGTAGTGATCTAAATAACTGCCTTATTCCATAATATACAGTGGCAGTACGCATACGGAGTAATCGCGTATAGATCAAAATAAGCGCGCCGAACTCTAGATTCTAATCTATACGCGAGCAGTTGCATGCTCGCCATTTTGATTTGTTGACCTCCAAATATATCATATACTCCGTATATTATAACCCTCGTCAAAGATAAGGTAATGTCAAACAGTCTAATTTCTTAGTCAGAACAAAATATTATTTTATTAAACTGTATCTCAACTATTGTCGGGCGTAAGTGATGCAGTATAGTTTGGAACCAGGACGCGTGAGCAGACGTTACAAACTATACACGAGTAATACGCAAAATTCGTGTATACATTGTAATCGCACATTTAATAATAGCAATACAAAGTATACGCGAGGTTTCGTTTGGCTGCGTTCTGGCCTTGTATAGAATGGAAAGACGTATCGTCGTCCACTTATCATCAGGAGAGAGAGATAGTGCTCAAAGGGGAAACTGTGAAAAAATGTTTATAGTACTGTGTGACCTAAACCTAGTCCAGTTTTACACAGGAAAATGTTAGTTAATTGCGGGTTTAGGTCACACGAGTTATAAAATAGTATACGATATGTGTGACCTGAGTAGTACATTAAACGCTGCGCATTGTAATGAAATTAAAATGTTAAATTAGCCCAGCCCAGGTATGAATGATTATAGGCTATCATCTGCCTAGCCGTTTCCCAACAACTATAGGGTTGGCTTCCAGTCTAACCGGATGAAGCTAAGTACCAGTACTTTACATGGAGCGACTGCCTATCTGATCTCCACAACCCAGTTACTGGGTAATACGAAACCCCTTGGTAAGACTGGTTGACCAGTAACGACTGTCAAAGGTCCACGAATAACCGCCGGGACCAATGGCTTAACGTCCTTTCCAAGGCACGGAGGGGTCTTGGTATATAAAGATGGTCACCCATCCACGGACCAACCGCGGCAAGTGTAGCTTAACCTGGTCGATTGATCCGTGCCGCTGTTATTACTTAGACACAAGCCCCCTCAGGCACGACTGTAGGTCATATCAATAATTGTTTCCGCTGAATTTGAACCTGGGGACCTTCTTAAAAGCCACCACCACCACCACCACTGCGCATGCTGACAAAAATATGGCCTGAATAAGTTGCATCACACTAATATTATAAAGGCGAAAGTTTCTGAGTGTGTGTGTTTATATGTTTGTTACTTCTTCACGCTCAAACGGCTAGACCGATTTTGATAAAATTTTGTATGGAGGTAGCTGACACCCTGGAATAACATATAGGCTACTTTTTATCCAGATATTCCCACGGAATCGACATTTACGAGGGTGAAACCGTGGGGCGCAGCTAGTCACCATAAAGCACAAAATGTATGTACTGTTTTATGTTTATTTCAACTCCACATAAGAGATGTGACCTTGAAGAAACGTATTCAGTAAATGAATGTCATTGTTTATGTGTTTTGTATGGTAATCGTTTATTTGTATCAGCATTTTATTTGGCAAGCTACCCGGGTAGCAATGAGAATGAACATGAAATTTAAAGTTCAGATAAACTTCCCTTTCCATCGCTATGTTCTGAAAATTACTTGGGGAATAACCTTTTACTCTGTGCCTACGAAGATTTTGAATTAGTGTTGAGTTGACATACGTCAAATATTGATCTTTAAAAGGGCAGAACGTTAATTCTACTAATTCACGTACAAAGTGACAGTTGACTGGAATGCGATGAGATTGTAAATAGACAAAAACATTTTTTTCGGCTTATCTTAAAATTTGGTTTGTTCACATTCTGGCCGGCTCATTGCAGCCGTGTCTCATAGCGGGTTAAAAGAAACATATTTTCATGATGGTTCAATTTATGCTGACGATAATTGTGATACTAACTGATACTTCTATTTTTTGAGGGCCCCTGGCTAAATAATAACAGCCGCACAGGTCGATCGATCAGGTTAAGCTACGCTTGCCGCGGTTGGTCTGTGGATGGGTGACCATCTTTAGATACTGTGACCCCTGCGTGCCTCGTTGGTCCCAGCTGTCATTCGTGGATCTTTGACAGTCGTTACGAGCAGTTAGAAGCCCGAAAGTCTGACAACCAGTCTTACCAAGGGGTATCGTATTACCCAATAACTGGGTTGTGGAGGTCAGATAGGCAGTCGCTCTATGTAAAATACTGGTATTCAGCTTCATCCGGTTAGACTGGAAGCCGACCCCAACATAGTTGGGAAAAGGCTAGGCAGATGATGATGAATTTTATATTTTGGAACCTTTTTATTTTATTATTTTTCAAATTAGGTGGCCTTATTAATTACAGAACGTTTTTTAAATAATTTTCTAATTCTGCAGTCACACTCACATTGCGTCTCTTCGGAGTATCCCCAATGGTCCAAGTTGTACCTGCAGTGACAAACTTGAATTCGGAGTCATCTCAGAAGTTCACCTCTAAATAAATATTTATTTAGCAGTTGTGATAATTGTGGTAAGGTATTGAAATAAGATATTTTTGTGACAGCATCCACATTTTCCTTTCGTCAAAATAATTATTACGCAGTTTAAAACATTTGTTAAGAAACTACGAAAGATAGGTCGCTTCTTTTGAAAATGGAAAATTTTGTCGACAAAACTTTAGCCTTATCTTGAGCGAACAAACAATTCATAGTTGTAATTGTAGGTAATTTCTTGAAGGTTGTGTGAAACTAGTGGCAAATATAATATCCAGTGTAATTTGGCAACATTGCTCACGCATGGCACGCGCACAAAAGCGTACAACTTGAGTTTACTTTGCTAAATTCCTTTCTCATGCACACATGTTGGCACATACGGGAATATATTGGGAGCAGTCGACATTCGACTCAATTTTTTTAATTATGGTCAACTCTAGCATGGAACAGATGTAAAAAGACGCTTGACGAAGCCAAAAGTCACGTGTTCTTCAAATAATTGTATTTTTTTTTATACTGAACCATTCGTGCGAACCGCCTTGTTTGTGGATCTGTAAAAGGTCAACTTTTTTAACGAAAATAATGTTTTAATCCTTTCGTATCTGAAGGTCATTTAAGTAAAACGTCCTCTTCTAACATAAATTTAGTATACCCTACGACCCTTGCAAGCACCCGTCAGCACAATGTTTGCATGCTACATTTAATACTTAAACGATTTTTTGCACAAATAAAATAATAAAAGTAGTTTCATAGCAATTATTATTGTAGAATATTACTTAGTTTGATTTAAAGACTGCTTAGACGACGGCTATGTGATGCGTCAAACTCAAACCATTTATTCCAATTAAACCATTTACAGGCACATTTGAATTGTCAAGAAGTCGGTCAGTCAGAAAATATGAAGCTAGTTGCCCATTCCAAAGCGTAGGTACCTATGGAGAAGAACGGGCAAAAAAACTCCATAGACACTCTTTTAAATTATATTTTTACAAAAATATAAGTTACATCATTAACACCACCACCACCACCACTCCACCACCACTGCAGCGCCTCCGCGATGTTCGCGGCTGACACAGACGGCTTTGCAGCCATCATGCGCAAACGGTGCGCATCTATCATGCGCCGCACGCGCGACAGTCCCAACACCATCCTGCGAGCGCTGGCGGACCGGTGGGACTCTCCGATACTGGCGCGCTGGATACGGCTGCACGCAGTCATTTAGTTATTTGCCGCCATTATCGGGAAGTCCACCCGAACCTGCTACTTTATTTTTATTATTATTAAATCCATTTTTTATTATTACTAACACTAGTGTTTAAGCTCGCATTTTACTAACAAATATGGATGTAATCTTAGGATGAATCTGAAATAAATGATTATTATTATTATTATTATTATTATTATTATTATTAATGTTGAATTTATAATTATATGTGGGTCTTTTTAAACCCTGTATTGAACTATGGGATATCTAGGGGAACGGTCTATGTGACCTCCGTTACTATGCCGTTACACCTCCCGGGGGAAACGGAAGCCATTTCCATTGACATTCTCAGAATGTCTGACTACTAAGTGCTATGTCATAGTCGTTACGCTTGTTACTAGGTTCTCCGGTATGAATATGTCAACAAGGGGTTCGGTGATCGCACCGTCTATGGCATCGGCCATAGACGGTTTAATAACCAAAACGGTCGCTTTTTCGATGCCTACGTGTCCGACTGGTATATCCCTCTTCTGACCCTGCTTGACGGCCTCCTGCTGAAGAGAAAGTAGAACAAAAACAACTGATTAATTTATGTGATGGTTGAAATATTTCGAAATTTACATGTGAGCACCATGTATTTATCACCATAATTCATATATCTGTCATTGTTTATATTTTTATACTTACTTAGTCTAGTAATCCAGGTCGTCTTCACACAATTATTATTGTATATAAAATTTTGTAAAACATAAAAAAAGACTATGGAGCTTCTTGCCCATTCTCCTCCATACGAAACCACCTTTTGGAAGGGGTATCTAAGTATTTAATTCTGTTTGTCTTGTAAATTTTGATGTTCAAAGGTGCGTTTTATTGGCCTATTTGAAATAAATGTCTTTGACTTTAAATATAAGCAAATAAATTTACGTAATTATAATTTGATGCCAGAAACCGGCATGTCCTAGGACCACAAATTTGAACACATGTGACATCCGTTAACCCACATTGGGCCCGCGTGGTGCAAATAAGCTGATTATGATCGTGTGCAGCTGTAATGCGTTGTGACAATAAGAAAAAAACCATCATTATTTGTGTTCAAAAAAAAAAAGAACGTGGATAATCCACTTCAGCTTGCTCGTACACTTTCAGATCCCGTATATCCCCCTCAACATGAAACGTTTCGCGTGCCTCACGCGAATTCCCAGCTCTATTGAAGTGGCATAATGTCGTACCCGGATCGCTTACCACTAATGTAACATATAAAGCAGCAATGATCTAGGTATGTGCTTTTTGTTCCGCATTACAAAGCAATCGATCTTCAATTTTATTGTGAAGCAATAGAATTGAAAATTGATTGATTGTTCGGAGTCAATTTTGATGTAATGAGTTTCAGTCTATTTTGGGTTGTTTCTTGTAGTTGATGGATGGTGGCAGATGATGGCGATGTTCTATTCCGCAAAATTTCTAGTATTAGTTTACCGGCTTTCATATCTTCGGTCCACGGCACTGATAAATTAATCAGGAAAATCCTAGCATCCACACTGATTAATTCTGATGTGCCGTGTTTCACCGAGGCTATGGATGCCTGGAGAATCGCTTGCCCGCATACAGATCCAACCGACCAGCCATCTTCCCAGAGACGGTGGGATGAACCGCTCTGCAGAGTAGTACAGAACAATTTACTTGACTCGTCTGCTACTACTGCGGAACGTACGCGCCTGCTGGCTGTGGGTAGGTGGGAGTCGGGTCTTTGGCTTCATGCACTACCTTCGTCAAACATAGGCACTTTGTTTTACGACACTACTTTTCGCCTCGCTGCTTCCCGACGACTAGGCACTCCTGGCTGTTCTCCCCATCGCTGTCACTGTGGCGAAGATGTCAACAGCCTTGGACACCACAGCCTGTCTTGCAGCCGAAGTGTGGGTCGCTTAGCGCGGCAAGCAAACATTAATGACATCATCCGACGAGCTCTTGCCACTGTCGGCGTTCCAGCTGTATTAGAACCCACTTGCTTGGCACGCAACGATGGCAAGAGATCGGACGGCATGTCTTTATTTCCATGGAAGGTGGGTAGGCCTTTAGTGTGGGACACAACGTGTGTCGATACTCTTGCGCCATCCCATCTTCCTGGCTCGGCATGCTGTGCTGGCGCTGTTGCTGCGGCTGCGGAAAACCTCAAGCGGCGAAAATATGATAACCTTATTAGAAATTATATTTCCGAGCCGTTTGGGGTTGAAACTCTCGGGCCGTGGGGTCCGAGTGCTCATGGTCTTTTTAAAGAAATTTCTAAACGGCTGGTTGACACTTCCCGTGACCCAAGGGGTGGGTTTTACCTTGGCCAGAGGCTAAACATCGCCATACAACGTGGTAATGCCGCCAGTCTCTTAGGTAGATTACCAGTCGACAGCGATGCGGATGAATTTTTCGACGATATTTTTAAGTTTCTGTATATGTAGTTTTAGTTAAGTTAGAATTTAATTCTGTTATTTTTTTCCATTAGAAACATGTGTATTTTAGTGTTAGCTTGTAAATTGTAATTTTTGTGTCTTTGTGAATAAATATGACAGCAAATAAAAAAAAATATTGATTCAATGTGCATACAAGCAATTGACAAAATTCTCAGCCTTTTATTGCTTAAAAACGAGGCTTTTGGCTCTTTTGTATAGGAGTATTTTTTACCCACGACGGTACGGAGACGGCATATGCGTTTGGGGTGAGAGAATGTGTGTGCGAACCAATGGTGCCATTTATCTCCACAACTACTAGTTCGATTTTGATTCGGTTTCCACATCTTCTCTTGTCTTTATGTGTATAATAAACATATGCTCTTTAAAAAGTTCGAAATAAAAAGCAAAATCATTTTTTTTTAAACCCACAACGGGTAAATTTAATTGGAAAAGGATAAACTAATTTAAAAACCCCCGATTTAAACAGATAAATTCATGTAGCAGTCGGGTGAACTTTTTGAATAGAAGGTGTTCCACAGAACGATCCCCCGACTTCCATATGAATTTATCTGTTTTATTCTCGTTACATAAATTCTTTAAGTCGGGGGTTTTTAAATTATCCTTTTCCAATAACATTTAACCGTCGAGGGTTTTTTCAAAATTTTTATGTATTATTTTTTTAATGCGTGTTTTGTTTGTGCAGAATAAACAAATTTTCTTTATTTCCTTTTTTCCTTATAGACCTACCTTCAAGCCTTAAAACTGTAGCTTGGTCACTTAAAATAGTGGATACTTTACCAACATGTTGATTACCTTTTTATTTACACGACACACGGACAAATTTTATTACCACATATAAAAAAGTAATTTTAAGAAACTTCGTACTTACTTACATTTAAAACGAGATCCGCAAAAACAAACGAGAAACTCAAAGACATTTAAATTCTGGTTTTCCGAAAATAAAACAGAGGTTTCAATTAAATGTCATTAAATTGCTCCACATTTAAATCGCCACCCATTTTACTGCTAAGCGAAAAACGGTTCATGTCGTTTTAACCACAAAAGATAAAAGGACAGAAAAAGTTTTTATGGTTACACTGCTTACGTCCGCATCGTACTAAGCTTAGGTACTAATAAATACTTAATAAAAAAGTGGTCGCAGACGTCCATTCTAAAACATTTCGTATCTATTTTAATTTTTTTTTCTATAAAAATATTTTACTTGTTTTGGAGGTGACGAAAATTTAATAATTAAATAATATGCGACCTTGTTCAATCGTCTGTACAGACGGCAGCACATCAAGCTGCCAAACTCTAGCTACCCAAGCTAGCTAGCTCTTTAATAGATTTCAACTTTCTTGCTAAAACATAAGGTTCAAAGTTCATTGGGAAAATTTGACAGTTTCGGGTAGCTTGATGTGCTGCTGGCGTCTGTGCATAAGAGGCAATTCCCGTATTTTTAAGAACGTTTACATTCTAATCTCGATCTGTCAAAAAGACCTTAAATTTTCCTACATTTTTGACAAGTTTTTGACATTGACTATCGCTGTGACGTGATTGCGGCTACAATTCCGTTCATAGTTATTTTACCTCTGTTTTTGCATTACTGTCCAAATCGTAGTCATCTTTATTCTCATTCTAATAAGGTTGTTGATCTGACATGAGAAGTCTATCAAAACCATTGTAATCCTTATTTTCGTTAAAATAAAGTTACTGTTAGATTGCTGCTGTCAGAGATAAAATAATTGTGGACTTCGAATTTTGAACATTTTTAATAATGGACCTTATAAGGAAATGATTGGTCTTTTCTCCATAGAAACGCTCTCGCCTGTTTTCTTTCCGGTTAATGAAAGCAGTGATTTCTTACAGAATAATAAATACTAACTACTTGTATATCCCTATGTTTTCCTTTTGGACGATACATTATTTTTATAAGCACTAGAACTCCCCTAAAATGCCGATTTAAACCACTGTCGATAGAGGCCTAGTGTACAAATATTACAGCTATTAATGAAAAAAGAAAGATAAATATACTGTGTCCTTATGGATACAGTATATTTATCCTTCTTATTCAGTTTATGAAATATCTTTTAAATTGGTCCAATATTGGAAGAGGAAATAGACGAGAGCCAAACCTTGAATTATGACTTTTTACTTAGGCTTTTTAAAAAGTCTCTCCGACCGCATTTCCTCTGGTATTAGGGGTAACCGTTTTAATCAGAAATAGTCCTTACTATACCTGCCTATTTATATTGTTCTGCTGCTAAAAACGAAGGTTTTCACATACCAAATCTTTATAACAAAAATCATTTTATTATCAGACAACTAAGGCCCATAGATAAAATACACAAAATAATCTTATACAATAATATACTAATACATATTAAAAAACCTTAAAACTATGACTGTACACGTAATGTTTTCGGCATCGTGTTTTGCTGCGTGTTTATAGTCACCATGCATCGGTTCAAAGTAACAGAGACACACGCAGAAAAAATGTATCGAATTACGAATAGCTTTTCTGTATAGCCTGGTTAGTGGTTTGAGGCAAACCAGTTTGCGAGCTGAATTCAATTGTAAGACAATTTGCTGACAATACCCGGGTTTCACACTCCGCAGTTGTTGGTCTCACATTGATCAAACAGAAACTCTGCTTTTTATAAATACATATATCAAAAGATAATCTACATATAATGGCAGAACGGGAGACCGAGTTTATGTACGTTAAGTGATGTGAGGTTTCCGATAGCATCATCTGTCTAGCCTTTTCCCAAAAAAAAAATAGAGGTATTTTTGATAGATAGAAATTGAGATCAGACTGCACGTTTTTAAAATTATGAGAATTGTCCCCAGGGTCGCGGGTTATTCGAAAGAGTTACCGTGGCCCCTGGCACAGGCAACTGAAGGAACACGGAATTCCCCACCCAAAAAAAAAAATCTATTTGCATTTAGATAGTTTCAACCATACTGAAGTTCTTATTTACTGGGTTCTATAGTCAAAAGTAATAAGGGACGACGACGATTTGTGACGAGGTCGACTTTACAATAATTATACAAAAGACAAAAAATCATTTGCGCGCCCTTCGTCGACCTTGAAAGTTACAATCTCAGCGTCATTTTGATAGATTCAGGCTATCGACAATAGGTTTTATAGATTGGTTTTACAATTAGGTCGAAAGCCTAGAGTGCTTTCCCAGGCACAAACTGGTCTCAATATCTAAAGCACTGTATTTTATTCAAAGCACGATCCTGGATCGATTTATCTACGTAGAAGTTTTAAAGCCAAGAACTCTTTATAAGAACACAAGGATAAATGCGTTCAATTCTTAAAAAAAAATAAGGCCAAAGTTAACAACTTATAAAAGAAAAGCTAGTTACCTAACTAAAGAAGTAAACCAACTTCACTTAAATTATGTAAAATTATCGCCTTGCAGTCCTTGTCCCATGTTACTTGGGGTTAGCACGACACGTTTTTCTTCCATTGTCCCATGTCAATCGTCACCCATTTTCATCATTCATTCACAGATTTTTTTTTCGTATACAGTGTGACAGCCATGTAACTAGACCCTCTAACGTAGAAATCTTTCGGCGGTTATAAATCAAAAGTTACCTGTTTCATAGAAAAGAACAATATCTCATCATCATCATCATCAGCCTATAGCAGTCCATTACTGGACATAGGCCTCTCCTATTGCACGCCATTCAACTCGATTTTCGGCAACTCTCATCCAGCTGCTACCAGCCATCATGCGAAGATCGTCGCTCCACCTAGGTTGAGGGTGTTCTACATTAAGTTTCGCGGTCTCCACTCAAGAACACGTCTACCCCAACGGTCATCGGTTCTACGGCTAATATAGCCAGCCCATTACCACTTGAACGCATCTTAGAATCATCATCATCATCATCATCATCAGCCTATAATGTTCCCACTGCTGGTACACAGGCCTCCTCTCAGTGAGAGGGAGTGGGCCGTAATCCACCACGCGGGCCCAGTGCGGGTTGGTAGATGTCACATGTCTTCGAATTTTTGGTGTTTTTTTTGGTTGGTTTTTGGTTTTTTCATCTTAGAATATGAGCAAAAAATTCCTGTAATATGTGTATCTCCGTAACAGTATGTAAATATTCCTATTAAATGTATATTCACCCAAGGTCGCGTGCAACTGGCATCTAACAAATTACTTCCGAGTCGATATCCAACACGCCATTTATCTTTTGTTCAGCATCTGTTCTATCTATACAGCTAACCGACATGGAGACAAAGCGCGAACTTATAATTGACTTGTATTGCGTATTGGTTGTCTGTGCAAAGTTGTATGTTTTCTTTATGGAAAAAGGGAAAACTGTGAGATACAAAAAAAAAAATAAAAAATACAAAATCTTAATAAAAAATTTCAAAGAGCTTCTCTTGATAGTTTTTTTATTAATTACATCCAGCGATTGACTAGTAAAGTAACCAAATAAAATATAAATAAAGTACTTTTTAAAATAATAACACTAGCTTCTGCCCGCGACTTCGTCCGCGCGTTTCGTGCCCCGACCCATCGCTTCGCAGCCCATCGCTCGCTCGCTCGTGCTACTAATTAATTTTTGCTTATTAACTATTTTCCTTTCACTTGACTCCTAAGGGTTATAGCGTGATGTTAAAAGCTTAGAACCTCCTTCGAGAGGTGGGCTTCCGGATTCAAAAAGAATTTTTATATCCAACTGGTGATGCCGGAGATGAGTTATTCCGGTGTGATCCCCTGAACCCTCCCTAATCCTTGATCCCCGGCTTGTTCGTCTTCTGTTTTAATCTCTATTATCTCCTACATACAAACACAAAGAAACATACAAAACCTCTTTATAATATTAGTATAGACATACACGCTCCAGGCAAGCAAGGTAACAACGTTTTTTTTAAAAAAAAGTTATTTTCTTCTCTAAATAGGCCAAGCGACTCTTTTTTTTTATTTGTGTAAATGAACACACAGAATACACAGAGAGCCTCTGTAAAAAAGAACGCGTGTTAGTGATGGCTAAGACATGGCGCAATCTATGCGACATGCGTCTACGACGGCTCGGGGCTGCAGCCGACAATTTTTATATATTTTGTTAAGACCTCCGCACACTTTGCGTCGAGTTGCAGAGTCTCAACGACAAGCAGCATCTATGCATTTTTAAAACCATACTGCGATCGTCACTCACCTAGCAAGCGTAGCGATTAAGGCAAGCCCCCCCCCCCCGTATTCGCTTTGCCTTTGCATTGTCACGCACAAGTGCAAGTAGTCTCAAAATTCACTCACAAGGTGAACACGACCGTCTCTCTCGAATAATGGTCGCTTTCTGTCCTGTCGCAACGACTAGTCACAGATGCAAACGACAACTCTGCCTGTTGTTTTAGCGGCTAAACTTAGCGACAAAACGCCCAGTTTGCGCTGGCACTAACTGTAACCATTCTAAAAAGACTTCTGGTCGTACATCCCACAAATATGCAAAATGACTAACGAACGTAAACTTTGTTCAAATATTTTTAGCGGAAAAATAGAAACGTTAACGATCGATTGGCCTCTACTTTGAATGCGTTCAACTGTTCCCAGTTAAAAAAAATGTTACAGTTAAAAAAATACCAGTTCTTTGGAACTTAGGTACAGTACACTCAACTATGTGTGGTAACTATTTGACATTTTTCTATTCTTTTTGTGTCGATGGTACTCTTCTTTTTTATATAGTTTTAGCCCAGTTGATTGCGGCATCAGGAGCATTCTTTAGGTCATCCGAGGTGTAGGTGAAAGAGCACTTAGGACACTCCAGCAAGTGGGTCATGGCTTGACATTGAATATGCTTGACAGTGGTGTGGGTTGACTGCATATATTATACTTTTGGAACTTGTTCTTTTTGAAAAAGCAAAATTTATGACATAATTGGTTTGGTTTCTAAAAAGGTAGACCACCGTTCGTACCTCGGTAGATTTCCCATAAAGCAAACAAATGGAGGTTCTAACATACGTTTCTCGTTTGGAAATCTGACGCCGTAGTCCAATGGCTCAATAGCCATAGTTACTTATCACCTGCTGGAGATGTGATAAACGCACTCCTTTTAGATTTAGATTGAAAAAAATGTGAGTATTTTATTATAATGGTTAAGTAAAGAATTTTAACCACAAGATGGCGTTCTTCAAGATGAAACTGCTAGTCCGTTGTGAAGTTATTTTAAAACCGTGAACTTTGGCAGACTTGGACAGAGAGAGGTGGAAGACCACAGATACAGATAGACCTAGATAGAACGCAAGTATAACGATCTGAATGAAAACCAAGCGTGTCATTTTTTGTCTACCTACTATGACGTCACAAGCACTATTGAGTGATGGGAAAATCAAATTGATTCAAAGACGCCGCCACGTGCGGTTCCCGTCTCGTCACAAACCCGCTAACCCCGCGCTAACGCTCACCCAGCCAGTAGTACACAGGACTGAGCGTGAAAATGGTGGCTTACGATTTTTGCACGTAAGCTGGGCACGCGAAGTAGCTTCTCTTGCCTTATCTAGGTGTATCTGTATCTGTGTGGCAGACCTTTGCTCAGAAGTAGGACACTAACGGCTAGCAAAAAAGCACTCGGTTGTCATCTAAATGACATTGACGTCGATGGCAGTGACTTTGACAGCTTACCAGCTTCAAATTACGATCTGCGGCACCAATATTATAAACAAATATCATTGCGGATTTTATATTCACATTTCAAAATAAGAACGCAATAAAATGGCTGCCACAAAACCGTTTTCGTCGTCATTTGCATAGAACCATACATTGTCATATATTGTCCTCTTTCATGCGTTACCATGATTTATGTTGATATAAAATAAATATATATTTGGTACATATTACTAACGGCTCCCGGTTGAATGTTATGGCTGCAACCCATGAGACGTATAAAACACGGGTTAAGTGCGAATCTTACTAAGATGTATGATTCTGAAGAAAATGGTGCTGTTATAAACTTTAAAACTTTCGTTGTCTAGTGCCCCAGATTTTATCACTTACATACGTAAATAGTTTCAACATGAACATTGTTACCAATATATTGTAACAATATTTCAATTTAGAACAGTGTCCGTGGAGTTTCTTGACCGTTCTCTCCATAGGAACTTAATACTTTGAAATGGACAAATAGCTTCATGTTTTTGGTTGACCGACCTCTTGACAATTCAAAAGTTTGAATTGTTCACCGTGATTGTTCAACTATTGAGTAGGGTGAGTAGGTAGGGTAGTCGATATCCGTGGTTCGAGGATAGTGGATGAGTTAAATTGCGTAGGTACTTGAGCTGACGATGCTTGAAGGACCGACATTAAAGTGGAAACCTAATATCAGCAGAACATTATGACTTCTGAATGATGAAGCAATTACTAAATATTTTGGATAATATAAACTCAATTACTGATTTTATACTCGTATAGTGAGCTCGCATACTACATATATAAGGTTTTATCGTGATCATTCAAATCGTAAAGACTTGTGTCATGAAAATGTACTCAAGATCCTCAGCAACGCTATTTTATGGTCAATTAATAAACGGGTGATTGGTAGCATTTTACGACCGTTCATATTATATTACCGATTTATTTATAGGACCTGATTCAGTACTAGACTGGCTTCGAAGAGCTGCTTACTTCATCATTAAATGCGTAAAATGCGCATCCCTGGTGCGTAGAGTACGTGGCAGCGCCAACAGCGTCCTTAGCATGATAGCTAGTCGGCTGGACTGTGGCTACATCAATCATTGCTGCGCCATTTGTTATGGAATGGCGCAGTAATGATTGTTTGAGTCTATTTCTTTTGTCCTTTGTGTTTATTTCTTTTATATTTTGTTGTGGGTAGTTTTAAGTATTACTAACACTAGTCTATAAGAACATTGTTACTAACAAAATGGACACCATGGTCTGAAAATAAAGTATATTATATAAATCTTCTCAATAAAAATCTTAAATGCACTGACAGACAACGCACGGCCTGACCTAACCGTTGGGTGTATGACATTTTGCACAAAATGTCCTTTCAAAATTAGGCTGTAAGGAAGGGGTTGATTTTTTAAAATCCTCCCTTTATTCAACGTGGCAATGTTGCCAGTCTTCTGGGCACGTTTCCGGATGACAGCGACGCGGACGAGTACTTCGACGCCTAAATATATCCTTTTGTTTTTGTATTTATTTATATAGTTAGTTAGTCTTTTAATTTAATACCTAGTGTAAATAGTTAGTAAATCAATTAATTTTAGCCTTTCGTAAGGGGCCAACCCAGACAAGCGTTTTTCTTGTAAGTTATTTCATCACCACTGCTCTGAAAACGGTGAAGGAAAACATCGTGAGGAAACCGGCATGTGCTAGAACCAAAAACTCGAAGACATGTGACACCTACCTTCCCGCACTGGGTCCGCGTGATAGATTATAGCCCACTCCCTCTTGAAAAGAGGAGGTATGTGTCCCAGTAGTGGGAAAAATGTAGGCTGATTATGAAGGGAGAAGGAACAGGAAGGGAGAGGGGGAGGGGGGTTTTGGTGATTAAAGTTAGTATAGAACTTCTTTATTTGTGCCGATGGGAAATTTAATCGACAGTTTTGTTTTACATACAGACGCCAACACATCAAGCTACCCGAAACTGTCAAATTTTCCCAATCAACTTTGAGCCTTATGGTTTAGCGATAAAGTTGAAAATCTATTAAAGTAGCTTGATGTGCTGGCGTCGGTATCTAACACTTCCGTACGCAAAATACGCACACTGACGGGGAGTTGCGTACACCAGTCCGTATTGCCTATTACATATCTAGTAACACACTAAACAAAGTATTCTCAATACCCTCGTTAAAACGACTTAACTTACTTTGACGCCAAAACCACGCACATTGCTCTCAATACCATTATACATCATCTCCCCAAATATCTTCGCGCATAGTTTCACACTTCAGACCGCGGGACCCTAAACTTACACGTTGCTCGAATATCTCCATTTATAGCTTTGTAAAAATTTATGTCGGTGATTCCTTTTCAGCTGACTTTGATGTGTCAAGAAGCAAATATCCTGTGTAATGACGTCATAATCGTTGTGTGCGTACTTTTGGAACGAGAAAAAACCACAATGGTCATTTTAAGAAGATACATTTGTGTGTTTATTCATACCATTAACCTAGTTCATTTTTTGCCAATTTCAAAAGGTTCTGTATTCGACCGGTATGTATGTATGTACGCATGTATGTTTGTAAGTCCGCGATTTTCTCAAAAACTAATGAAGCTATTATGATAGTTCTTTCTTTAATGTGATCTACATACTTTTAGGAAGGTTTTAGTATATAAAACATTAGGTAATTATTCTTATGTACGAAGATATTTGCATAAATGTACTGCATCTGCGGCATTTCTACTCGAATTTTGTTGATTCTTCTAGTCGGTGTCTTCAAGTCCTCAATGCACTAGTGTTAATTGAATTTGTGTGGGGTAAGTACAACTAAAAATTGAAAAATAAAAACGTTTTTACAAAAAAAAAAACAACCGGCTTTAAAAAAAAAACACTCCAAAGTGATAAATAACTTTGATTGCGGAAGTCGGTGTCAAAAAATCAACAACGGCACAAATAGATTTTCAACTTTATCGCTAAAACATAAGGTTCTAAGTTGACTGGGAAAATTTGACAGTTTCGGGTAGCTTGATGTGCTGGCGTCTGTACATAGTTTTAGGGATACTGGTAAGTATGTTTTTTTTTGAGGATGGGAAATCATCACATGACCCCTCCCGCTCTGGATGGAGCGAAAGGGAGTGTCAGACTCTTACTGACTAAAACCCACCCGTGTTCCTTCCTTAGCCCTTTATGTTCCGGGCCAGCGCTAACCCTTTCGGACAATCCCGCTGTGGTAAATATGTATTGAAGCTTATATCAGAAAGCTAATTCTCGATTATCCTATTGGCCGCTTGGCTTTATATCAATAGCCGTGCCCCCAATGCCCAGCTCTTAAATCGAAAAATAAATACCTAAGATGAATGGGGGTCGTGCAATGCAATAAATAACAAAAAACGAACATTAGCTTCTGTCGTATAAATACGACTGAGGCGGCACGGGCACGGAAAAAATTGACGCATTAACCCGACTGGGGAAGTCAATAGGTTAAAAACCTCTCAGCTATTATCCATGTCAAAAAATGTAGAAACATATGAGGTTTTCTTGACAGATTGGCCCCACGGGTTTTTTTTTTAAATGTCGCAACAAGCAGGATTTTCAGAATCGATGAGTGTTGCTGATTATGACAGACAACCAACTGTAATACATTTTTTTTTCTTTAAATAATTGATTATTCAACACACTAAGAAAGTTTCTTGAAACGCTACGAACTCGTAGACAGTTCGTAGCACAGTAGGTACTACGCCGTAGACCTTCGCGTAGCATTATTACGACTGCAGTAAAATCTTCAATTCATTTTTATCCGTATAGGCTCAAATGTTATGACGCTGCATATACTTCTTCATACACCTAAAGGGCTATTGGTTTGAATAACTCAACCCATTTAAAAGGGTACCGCCATTTTTGTGCTGTTTCCGATTATCTTTTGATTTTATCTTTTACGGAGTAAGCAAGTTTGTTGGAACCAATGTATATGTATGTTTGTTTATCGGAAACTGTGTCTTAACAATTTGTTAAGGTTTTATGTGTGCTCCGTTTTTATGGGAATAGTTATCGTTAATATTGTTGCGCGCCACAATTAATGCCTGGTACGTGGTGACATTAGCGCCATCTAGTATCGAGTAGTAGAACTAGTAGTGTCAAGATCTTTCTAGAAATTTTGATGCTAGAACAATCGACATCTGGTCAGTCGGGGCCGGTATGTACTCGAACATTCTAGATGCTTCTACAGTAGAATGTTCTAGAACTATCTGAGGCACAATATAAGGCCGGGATGAGCCACGACCGGGTCAGATTGGATAAAGCGATACAAGCGATGCAAAGCGATCTTCAAGTGGGACTTAGAGCGATCAGAAGTGCAATTGTGTTTTATAATTAGTGTGTTTGAGTTTTTATTAGTGTTGTTTAATCAAAGTGTCATTTTTGGTAATTTATATCGCAGTTTTTAGGGTTCCGTACTCAAAAGGAAAAAACGGAACCCTTATAGTATTACTTTGTTTTCCGTCTGTGTCTCTCTGTCAAGACCCTGTATCTCAGGAACGTGTGGAGGTATCGAGTTAAAATGAAAACCATATAATAAGGTCTGCAGTTTCTTGAAGCTGTAAAAAAATCAAACTTCTAAATAAAACTTAAAAAAAAAGATACAGCCGTTTATGCCGCAAAAACTCAAGGAAATCAAAATTTAGAGGGTACTTCCCGTTGATCCAGAATCATGAAATTTGGCCAGGAGCAAAGTCATGTAGCACAAGTAAAGGAAAAAAAACCGTAAAGTTACATCACAAGAACAATCCCGTGATAAACTATTTACAAACCTACTAATTTGTACGAGACCCTCGGGGCGTTAGTCCGACTCGCATTTGACTGGTTTTTTTAATAGTTGAAGTATTATAAGATACCAGAATCATTTCATCTATGTCCACAAAGTAGTGAACGCTAAATGCTAATAAAAAAAAGGAAGATCAAAAAAATAAAAATATAAATCAATCTAATAAAAAATCTGTCAAAAAGAAAGCGGTACAGTAATAAATATGGTTAAATTGTTAAAAATCAAGAAAGATTTTGAAACTAAACATCTTGATTAAATACCAATAAGAGTACCTACAAAAATATATCTGCACAAAACCAGTAAAATGTAATGGAATATTATACACCATAATAGGTATGTTACAGTGATACTATTATAACAACTTTAAAATCTTTTTCTTCATGTAACAAAACAATAAATGTATTTGAATTTGAATGATAATTTCTTCTAATTTCCCCTAACCAATATTTTCATACTACCGAAATATTTTTTAGAAAATCCTCCCAGCTATAAAGGATAACTCACGTCTAACGCACACATACTAAATTAAAGCGAGTCCAATGTACTGGTTCTACTGCACTACTGCAGTAGGTACAGCTAGTACTCTGTGGCACTGCACTGCGACAAGATATGAATATTTAGAGAGCTAAATCACTATCCAGCTTAGCTGTATGTTGTGTTTTTTGTAGGTACAGTCACCAAAAGAGATAAGTCAACAGGTCATCGGATATAGTTGAAGTTGAAGTAAGTAACCGGTGAATGTTCTTGAATACAATTTTATTTTATTAATAGAAAACAAATAGCTCGTTTATCAAATTAAATTTCAGTCGATAATATCCATCGGTTTCTTACTAAACTTCAACTATATCCAACGATCCAGCATACTTACAGTACCCGGCGATAAATATTGCACATCGACCTATTCGATCCTATCGATTTTATAGAAAGAATAAAAATAATTATCAAAAGAAGCAAATCATAATTGTTTTAACAGCTCCTAATAGATACCGGACTGTTTGTCTTTCGTGCGACAGAGACAACGCTCTACGAAGCCGAAATTAGCCGATTGTCTCTTTCCAAAGGTCGATGTGCAATATTTATCGCCGGGTACTGTATCTCTTTTTTTGACTATACATTAAACTAACATAGGGATTTATGTTAGATTTTATTATTTTAGTTAAGAGCAGTGGTGGCCTATTGGTAACGGTCTAAACTCACCATTTGTAGGTCGTGGGTTCAAACCCAGACAAGCACTTAACTTTGTGTAAATTATTTCATCACCACTGCTGTCAAAACGGTAAAGGAAAACATCGTGAGGAAACCGGCATGTCCTAGAGCTAAAAATTCGTAGGCATGTGACATCTACCAACTCGCGCTGGAACCGCGTGGTGGATTACGGCCCACACCCTCTCAGAGAGAGGAGGCCTGTGTCCCAGCAGTGGGAACAGAATAGGCTAATTATGCTCACGGTTACAAAGTTTCAACAAAATCCAGATAAAAGGAAAGGGATACACTAGAACAGGGGTTCCCAAACTTCACAAGTTGTAGCCGAGAGTCGAGAGCTCAGTCGGTGTCTAAGAGCCCTCCTAGCTAGATGAAATTACAAATCGCCCCCCGAAGCCTCTACACAATGCCCCCATTTTTTTCTGGGTCTCTTTCCACCCCCCTTTAGGCCTGTAGCGCCCACAGGGGGCGTTATCGTCCACTTTGGGAAAGGCTAGAATTAAACTACGTATGAGTATTCAGCGTCTAGTGCAAGACGCTGAATACTCATACGTAGTTTAATTTATATTCATATTCAATTATTTATCAAATATAAGCTAACAGTTTACACCAAATCGCTCATATCTATGCTAATTCCACAAAATTACATTAAAATTTTAATTAAAACGAAAATACAAAAAAAAAACGGAGTAACATAAAATTTGAAAACAAAACAACCTTATACATAAAATTAGAAACTAAACAATTATATTTAAATAAATAGACACATTATTAGCGATTGTCCATTGAGAGCCAAAAAATAAATATGCCTCAGGTATATAGTCGCCGCTGTGTTTGAAAATCGCATCAAAATTCGTTGCGTGGTTTAGAAGAACAACGAGGTCACACAGACAGACACGAGCAGTGACTTTAATATACCTACAGGGTTATTGGTAAAACATTAACAACCTCTTAAGAGGTCATTATGAGCAACTTTTACTATGGAAACAAACCTGTAATCGCGTAAGAAAAATCAGCTGTTCCCTACATTTATGTTCGTATAACTCGTCAAATTGTAGGGAACTGGTAAATTTTTTCCGCGATTAATAGATGTAGACCCAGTCACGATGGGTCCTCTTGGCATTGTTAAATGATAAATGGTTTTATTTTAGTAAGTAGGTTTTACACGTCAATCATGTTTTTTTTTTAACTAGATGAGGTCGGCGTTTCCTATCTGACTACTCTGAGAAGAAACGTCGAAACAAACTCAGAGGTCACAGTCTCTTTTAAAGTCTAGACATAATCTTGGTCAGGTTATATGAAAACAATGTAGATCGATGTCTTAGATGGTCTTTTGAGGAAAGAACCACAAAGATTGAGAGGACCTGTTCAGTCAGTGCACGCATTTGTCAGAAATCGTGCAGCTCAACTCAAGACTTAAGGAGCTCAACGATTCGACGAACAATACCAAAGAAAGGACATTTGGGTAGGCCACATTAATTACTGATATTGCCAGACCTCCTATTATATATATAGCATGGATATATCCTCATCATATTCCTGATCATCACATGCTCTGTGAAAAATATCTGAAATACAGCGTGTATCGGAAAGATGTGGTCAAATTTAAGGGTGTGGTACAGACCATTAAACTGAACAACTTTCTCCATAGGACCAATATCGTAATCGCGAAAAAAATATCAGCTGCTCCATACACAACTTCAATATCTCAAACTCAAAGTCAAAGCATTTATTTCAATTAAACCATTTACAGGCACTTTTAAATTGTTAAAAAGTCGGTCAGTCAGAAAATATGAAGCTAGTTGCCCATTCCAAAGCGTAAGTACCTATGGAGAAGAACGGGCAAGAAATTCCATGGACACTCTTTTAAATTATATTTTTACAAAAATATTAGTTACATAATTAATGTGAATTTATAATTATATGTGAGAACGATGTAAAAAAGACGTACGCGTTAAAAGCGTCCAGAGTACAGCAAATATGTAGTAACAAAACAACAATTCAAAATTAAAATAATTAAAAATAAACCGAGACTCGAGATTTACTCGAGCGCCCCGTTGGTCTCGTGGTTGCAAGCGCGATTGTTAAACGTGGGGTCCTGGGTTCGATTCCCAGTTCAAGCAAAAGTATTATTGGGTTTTCCGTTAAGAATTTCTTAGTAACAACCCGGAGTTTGGAAGTTGGCGGTTTAATACCCCCCGTGCCTAGGAAAGCACGTAAAGCCGTTGGTCCTGCGCCTGATCTCTCCCCGATCGTGTCGGATTGCCGTCCCATCGGCCTGTGAGAGTAAAGGAACAGAGAGTTCCTTCCACTTGTGCACTATCTCTTTCGTACCTGGCTAGTCTCCGTTGAGATTGGCCACCGTGACTGAAATTGGTTGGGAGGCTATTATTATATACCTACTCGAACCAAATGTGTGAGACAGGTGATTATTTTTTCACGATGACGATGTCCCATGGAAAAAGCTGTTCAGTTTGATGATCTGTTCTTTCACATTGAGTGACAATAATAGGAAGTACGCCACTCAAATCCTACATACTAAAAAACACAGGGAAACACGTTCAGTTGTTAGGTAGTGACAGTGCTTGTGAATGTTCACAGAGCCCAGGTGTTCGTCGCGATGAAATATAGTAATTCCACTGTGTACAGATGCGCACAACATTAATCGTATTTACGTATGATCGACTATTGTGTACGATTGTACGTGTTTTTTGTGATGTCGTATTTCTGTGATTGATGATAAGTTGTTGAGAATATCAAAAAACGTGTTGAGAAAAGTGATATTAGAGACGAGGATGTTCCAAATATAGCCTTTTTGGTGAATTTGGTTATTTTTTTATTCGGCCCTTCAACATAACATAATTATTATAATTCCATTTGAATTCAAGTCTATTTATACATTCCGTGAGGATTTTGACCATTAAAATAAGGCAGAATTATAAATATTCCATGGCTACCTTAATCTCGAACTAACGCAAAAATTATTCCAGATATTTAGATATCAACAACTTTCTTAGAAAATTCAAAACATCTTCGTATCTCTAGGATCTGCTTTGCTAAATAGATTTAAGTATTAAAACTCACAAAGAGAATTTTAAGTATTTTCTTTGATTCTACAATTTTGTTAGTATGAAATGATTTACTTTATTAGACTTCTCTTGGCGAAATGGTGACGTCAACTTGGTTCTTTGTTGCAAATTAACTAAATAAGTATTTTAAGAATTTAAGATCGGTTCACATTAATTTAAAAATATTTTTGCAGATTCACATATTTCATTTCAACATATTATTTTTCCGTTCAGAGATCAGACAATCCACTTATGCAAATCGAAAAATCTACATAAATAAATAACAGATTTTTCATACAATTCCAAAAGAGGAAACTGCTAATACAAAAAACAGCCTCTAGCTACTAAGTCAATGGAAGATAAAATAAACACGAAACACATTTTAATCCCATTTTTTCCAGTGTTATTAAAATGAACTGTCATTCTTTCACTCATCAGTTGATCGCTATTAAGTTGCCTTGCACTAACCGTAAATATTTTCTACATATTTAATATTTTGTAAATATATGTAAATCGATGTTAATGCTATGCACTGCAACGCTTTGCTTCTGTAACTTGCGTATATTACGTCGTTATTGAATTATTCATGCAGTATTGTACGATGTTGTTAAGGCTCGTACACACAGGCGCGACGCGACACGCGACACAAAGGCACCGCAAGTCGCGCAACGAGCGGTGCCTTTGTGTCGCGTGTCGCGTTGCGCCTGTGTGTACGAGCCTTTAATCGGTTTTTTGAACTGAAGTGTAGCTATTGTGGGTATAACGATAAGTGGGTAGTTTTAATTCAGTGGGTGTTTATTGGACTATCTGAACATTTTTTGCAGTCTTGTTTTGCTTTTATTGAATAACATTAATGGTAGACGAGATGACCAATTCCCTTAATTAAAAATTCAAAATATAGTCACATCTCATTTCAGCGACAATCAAAGTCAAAAACTTGTCAAAAATATAGGGAAATTAGAGGCAGATTTGAAAAATTGAGACAGATCAGACTGAACGTTCTAAAAATTACAAGACTTGCCCCTCAGTTTACTTACCAAACAACCAATTTCCTTTCGCATATTAAGCCTTCCTAGCTTCTATTCTAGACAAGAATTCTCCCTCTCATTACTATTGCTTGAAGCAGTAGATATCATATCACAGCTTAGATGGAAGGTATTATTTAAAATAATGGCTGATGGGGCCTAAAGGTTCTGGAAAGACGAGCGCGTACCGGAAGACGTAGCGTTGGAAGGCCTCCCACAAGGTGGTCCGACGACCTTGTGAAGGCCGCAGGAACCCGTTAGATGCGAGAAGCACAGAACTGGTCGAAGTGGAGGTGCTTGGGGGAGTCCTATGTCCAGCAGTGGACGTCTTTTGGCTGAAATGATGATGATGATGACAATCTATACTATATATAATATTATAAAGCTAAAGAGTTTGTTTGTTTGGTTGAACGCGCTAATCTCTGGAACTACCAGTCGGATTTTAAAAATTCTTTTTGCATTTGATAGCCCAATACTTGGGGCTATTTAACATCACGCTATGACCTTTAGAAGACGAGCAAAAAGAAAAAAGTCAGAAAGAACGCTAAGCAAAAACGAAGTAATAGCGCGGGCAGGCGATGCGATGCGACGGGGTGGGTCGGAGTAACAAGAAATTTCACGCGGACGAAGTCGCGGGCAGAGGCTAGTTTAAAATACACACAGAGAGAAACCTTTACTGAAGTGAAATAATACACGTAAATGTATAATTTCCTATTTCCAGATTCAATGACAATTTCAAACAGCTGCCTACCTAATTTCCCTAAAGAAATTCTACAGCGACGTGAAAATGACTGACACTTTGTCGACTGAAAATTGCTTTTCACACATCTGAATAAGAAATGAAAGAATCATTTTAACCCCAAAGTAAAATTCAGACAGGTCACGTATTTATTTAAATAAAAACGTCACATAATATTTCAAAATCTCTTTACCCATATCTTTTTTCAGACATCTTTATTTTTTTTCATTGAAAAAGTATCATTTTTATCTTATGGTACGAAAATATCACGTTTCGCTCCACCGGGATCACCTATATCTGTCAAAGATAATAATTCCCATCGTAATGTTGCCTATCATTTGTCATATTCATGCCACCTACGTGCCACGGCCACGAAATAAGCTGCTTTTCATGAGAGGCTATCAAAAAAGTGGCACTCCAGGAGTGCCGACAGAAGTGAAAACAAAACACAAACAGAATACTTTGCCATCACTCACTGACATATCGGATATATGTACAGACGCCAGCACATCAAGTTACTACAATCTGTCAAATTTCTTCAATATATTTTCAACTTTTATAACCTTAAGCATAAGATTCAAAGTTGATTGGGAAAATTTGACAGTTTCGGGTAGCTTGATGTGCTGGCGTCTGTACATTAAAACCGAGTACATCCCGAGGACAGCCGAACACATCCGAAGCGGTGTCAGTTACGGTAACAGTAGCGCGAATTCAATATTTTTTTCCCATCTCAAAAAATGCCCAACGCGCCTAAAGAAATTTTCACTTCAAAAAATTATAGTAAAGAAATGAATGTTCAATTAGAACAGAAATATTCTCAGTTTGTCTACTGTGGATACTTAGAGCCAACACATAACTTTATAGCACAGTTAGAAGCGGGTCGAGGTTAAGTCTGTTCTCTTAAGATACTAACAAGTAATAGGTACGGACGCCAGCACATCAACCTACCACAATCTGTCAGATTTCTTTAATAGATTTTCAACTTTATCGCTAAAGCATAAGGTTCAAATTCGATTGGGAAAATCTGACAGATTGTGGTAGGTTGATGTGCTGGCGTCTGTACCTAGATATGTAACCTTGTGAAAATTTACCGAAATATTTATTAATTATCTAAATCAGCAAAGGAAAGAAGTGAAATAAACTGTATGTTTCTTATACCTACCGATCTTCAGTAACGTAGTTAGAAATCGTGTATTGGGAGCAAAAATATTCTATCCCACATAACCGCAAGACCATTTCCTCTAAAAAAATCAAAAGAGAAAAAATGCAATAACCCCTAAGAAAATCGCTAACTTAAATCCCCCACAGAGAAAACCACGGCGATGCTTTGTAGACCATTTATTAGACTTTTTGTTTCGCGCAGAGAATTTATTAAGTGCCTCTGTAGGTGACAGATTGCCCTTTCAAATAGTACGTGGACAACCGCACGTCAGTGGATACGTGGACTACGAAAATCGACCTTATTGTTACGAAACACACTGTCGATGTCAAATTGATAATGTGTGGACAGTGAAACAATTTATGAATGTTGTACTGGCAGTGGATTCTGTAACCATCTCACCGTGAAAACTTAGGTGATGTGAGTTTGTTTTTGCTAGGAATTGACACTATTGACAGCTCACTCCACGCTCATTTCACCTAAGTTTTCACGGTGAGATTTTTACAGAATAGCACCGCGGGACATATGTTATGGTGTGATGTGTTCTTTGGGCGTCTCGTTTGTCAAGTGGTGACTGCAGATCCGGGGCTCAAACCCCTGGTCGAGCTAACTGTTATAGAGTTATTTTATTAGGGTTTATTTAGTTGCTGTCCGCAGATTTAGATCTGGGCGCGGTTGATCACAATAGGCTCGTCTCTTTTATACTTATACGAGGCATAAACTAAACTAGTGCACTGAGTGTATTGCAGTCACGAACACTTTGTATACATTTAGCAAAACACTTAATAGATTTTGTCGTGGAATAATGATTTCAACTTTGAGATTAACACCTATTTCTTAATAGAGAACTCATAATTACCATAAAAATTACAGAGTTGCTAAAAACGGCTATCAAAACAGAAGGAGAAAATTATTTTTAAAAGTTGTTTAATGTAAAGTACATATTAAGGCTCCCACAGACAGGCGCGACACGACGGTGCGACGCGATTCCGGTAAAATAATTTCCATGAAGTGCGCCTGTCTACGGGAGCCTATAGTACTCGTGGCTGTACATTTTAAAATTCCTGTTGGCTACATTCTTCCAACTAATTTATCAGTATTTTATGCGACCATAGCGACTGCCCTGCGGTCTCCTACATTATTCCTTTCATGTTCAACACAGTGTAAATCTGCACACACACGTTACAGAATGTTTGTACACCGTAGGCGATGCCAAAACCTTCAAACACTGTTTGGCATGAACTGCCCACTTTCATGCCAATTTCTGCCGCAGTTCCTCACAGCACTGTGTGACCAAACTGACCTAAAGAATACTATATAAAGACCTAAAGAATAAGAATAAAAAGGGAAGGCGATGTTAATTTTATTCAACCTCGTATTTATCTTATTTATTTCAGGCGACGCAGGCCCATAGATAAATAATAATAATAATTTATTCTTCAAAAAAGTACAAAAGCGTTACAAGAAACAAAAACTTTCATCTATTTTAGTGAGGTGAATGTACAGAGGCATTTTAAATTAAGACTACGACTCCCAAACTGAGACATGCTCGTATCTTGGGTAGTCGGCGGTAAATATACTTCACTAGCTTGTTCTTGTGCTGTTCTGTGGTACTTGTCCGCGGAAGCGACGGAACACCACGTCCTGCGGCCAGAAGTCTTCTTCCGTGACGACGGGCAGAATACACTTCGGTACGCGCACCACGAATGCCTTGAAGTTGACGTTGCCATGCGACTCCAGTAACAACACCCTCGGCGTGTATCTCCTCTTCTGGCGCACGTACTCCACGAAGTCCTCGGCCTTAGGTTCGCTTTACCACCCTTCACCACGACAATTCATTTTTAATTCTGAGGCGTTACGAAGTTTGCTGGGTCTGCTAGTTTACTATAAAACTAAATAAATGAACGGGGCGTTGAAATTTTACATCGATTATTTAAAAAAAACTGTTTCATATATTTTGACCGCGAAGGCGCGTACACTTTCCTATGAAACAGTAGATTTTAGTCTAGAATCATGTGCTCATTTCTCCGTTTCAATTTGTGCGGCAATGTCCCTGCTACCCTGTACATAATTTCAAACTTACTGAAGTTTTAATTTATTAGAAATTGTTGTCAAAAGTGGCAGGTCAATTAAACCCACAGTATACATAGCTTGAAGCCAGACAAAGTGTTATTCCGCAATTTTCGGTGCTTCTATTAACAGTTATTTTGATCATACATTCCTCTGAATGTGTGATCAAAATAACTACAAACATCTCAGTAATTACATAAAATGATCATTCTCCTAGAACCACATTCCTCCTAGATTACCAACAGATGCCCACGACTGGTGTTATCAGTCGGTTTTACTAGGCCCTTATTCTCAGATCAGCGGCGAAATTAATTAACCGATAAGAACACTCCGGCCAAGCCTTCCAAAAACTCCAACATTTTTTGTGCTCCCTAATCAATCAGCTTTTGTCTTACTAATCCCCTTTTGGTTCTAATCACTATAATTAGAAGTTAATCTCGCATTTTGGCGACAAATCTCCGAAGCGTCGAATGTACGCTTTAAGGGGCTTACAGGACCTAAACGCAAAAAACGCAAAGTTTGACAAAAATAGTATCTCGCCAGTACTTTTGTAACAACCAAACGTCTATCCTTCAAATAACCTTTGACTTATTGAAGCATTTTTTTTTAGTGAAAACTTCTTTTTGGGCGGTGGGCACTTTTAACCGACGAAAAAACGGAGGAGGTTCTCAAGTCGACGCGTATATATATAATATTTTTTATGTATCGACACGCATAACTTTTTACAGAGTAGTCCACTTTTGATAATTCTTTTTTCTTTTGAAAGGGTATACTCCCGAGATAGTCCCATTGTCATCAAGTTGTAATCTGATGAGAGGATCTCATGGGAATCGAGGGAAACCCTCAAATTTTAAAGGCAAACCTATAGCGATTTGGGTATTTTTAAAGTAACTTAAGCATTGGTTTGAGATGGGAAAAACTATTGAACTCGCGCCACTGTTACCGTAACCAACACCGCTTTGGATGTGTTCGGCTGTCCTCGGAATGTACTCGGTTTTAATGAATATTCTATATGTAAGTTGTTTGAGAATAATCCAAACATACATGATTTATTGCATTAGCAACATTGTTAACTTTTATTAATTATTAGTTTTTGTATACTGGCAACACATATATAAAGAAAAACTTCCCTGTGCGCCATATGAATGTTTGTGCTCTTGTTAATATTTAAACCTATTCTGGAAATACAGTTCTATTGCTAAAAATCAACCAGCATTTTATTGTACATGCTGGCTGTGGTCCTTCGACACCAGTGAAAAGTTGTGCGGTGTGTGATTCGCGTTTTTACGTTAACGTGGTTGGCAGGAGTTGGCGCCATAGCCATTGTTCGTGCTCGCCGTGCAAGTTTTTGCCAGAAATCTATAATTTCTCTGCAAAATTAGACGAAGAATCGCGAGGACTGCTGCTTATTTCGCTGAATTACATTCATATTGTTGTGGATTGCAAATCTATAATTTTGCAGCTCATTGCGAACTTGAGCGTTCGTGGTCGCCGAGCAAGTTTCAGCGGGAAATCTATAATTTCTCAGCAAAATAAAGGAAGATTCGCGAAGATTTCTGATTATTTCACGGAGACAAATTCGATTCAAGATTATTTCTCTTGTGATAAAATTGCAAATCCATAATTTTGCATTTCATTCACATCTACCTTCCATTAAAAATATCATTCGGACTTCGGAGCGGGAAACCGTCGGGGCGTCGGCGTTGCGCGATAACGTTGGCAGCATTGCCGAACTGTCATCGAGACTACCTTTGGTTGTAAACAACAACATAACCTGTAAAGTTCGTCCGGTGTTTGCGGCATAATAGTGCGCGGATACGTAATTGCGAAGTGTATTTGTGCGTATTAAAGTGTATTTGTGCGTATTAAAGTGTGTTTGTGCGTAATCTAACGTATTTACCATGTCGACGGCGGAGGAAATGCTTAAAAGGTTGCGTCTCGCCCGAGCACAGCAAAAAGGTACTGTTACACGCATCGAGAACTTTATTAATGATCCAATCAATCATGCGTCTGCGTCTATCGAAATGATACAAGCTCGTATTGATAAGCTGAACACAGCTTTCAAAGACTATGAGAGAACACAACTAGATATTTTATCATTGGATGAAAAAGATAAGGAAAATGTTGCCATCTTAGAGGATAAATATTTTGAAATCATCTCAAAGTTAAATTCAGCTTTAAAAAGCTTATGTACATCTGAGGTAAAGCAATGTTCAAATGTTTCAACTTCAAAATTACCTAGCATTGATATCCCGATATTCGATGGGAAGGATTTTACAAAATATACTCCATTTATTGATTTATTTATGGCTGTTGTTGATGGAAACAGGACACTCTCAGACGTGCAAAAGTTATTTTATTTGCGCAAATTTTTATCTGATGAAGCATTGGCTGTTATTGTTAACCTACCACTTGTAAATGATTCTTATAAAGAAGCCATTGAGCTTTTGAAGAAACGCTTTGACAATAAGTCAAGATTAATATTTAATCACATAAACATTATATTGCAATTGCCTGTTATGCAAAAAGGTACATCAGCCTCTATAAGGTCCTTCATATCACAAGTGCAACAACAATTGTATGCACTTAAAAACTTGCAGCAGCCTGTTAATCAATGGGATATGCTTTTAATTTCAATCTTATCTAAAAAATTAGATATATATACCAATCGTGCC
The DNA here is from genome assembly GCA_963855955.1 of Luperina nickerlii. Classification (NCBI taxonomy): domain Eukaryota; kingdom Metazoa; phylum Arthropoda; class Insecta; order Lepidoptera; family Noctuidae; genus Luperina; species Luperina nickerlii. The sequence continues at coordinate 18,832,690 of OY979677.1, read as the reverse complement.
TATCAGCTTGATAGGAATATAGATACACTTCCAACTATGGAAGAGTTTATTTCATTTTTAGAGAAGCGCGCTATAGCCTTCGAAGATAGCTGTAATTCTGACAATAAGAAGAATGCAGTACAAAAAGTGAGCAATGTTGTCACTAAAAATTCTAGTTCTTGTTCTTTTTGTGGTATAGCACATTTGTTGCATTCATGCCCTAAATTTAAAATGGCTTCAATAGAAGACCGTATAAAATTCATAGATGACAAAAAGTTGTGTACTATGTGCTTAAAGACTCACACAGGTAAGTGTAAGTTTTCATTTACTTGTAAAATTTGCAAGCAGGAGCACAATACGCTCTTGCATAAAGACAGTGGTGCTGGCCCGCAGGCTTCTATATCACTGCATTCTGTTAATTCATCAATGAATACTATACTGCCTACTATAAAGGTTAAGCTCATTGACTATCAAGGTTCTGAAGTGTATGTTAGAGCTTTACTTGATTCAGGTAGTCAAGTTTCGCTTATTACCTCACATCTTGTGGAAAAATTACAATTAAAGCATAAAAGCCAACATACTAGCATTATTGGCATAGGGAATAATTGTAATCAAATCAACAAATATGTTAATATTACCATCAATTCTCCAGTGAATAATGTACAATTAAAAATAAAATGCCATGTTGTAAACTATATTACTTCAAAGTTGCCTCAGCATCATTTTGATATTTCAGAAATAAATATTCCCAAACACATTCAATTATCAGATAGTGAATTTAATGTGCCAACAGAAATATCCTTGCTATTAGGTGCTGATATTTATTTTAATATTTTAATTAATGGTCAAATCAAGATTAATAATGGTTTATTATTGCAGAATACCTTGTTTGGTTATACCATTGGTGGAAAGCAAACTGCGGATGATCATAAAAGTAATTTAGTTTCAAACTTGGCTATTTGTGATAGTAACAAATTAGAACTTGTAATGGAACAGTTTTGGCTCACTGAGATGATTCCCCAATCTACTACAAAGACCTGTGATCAATTTAAAAAATCTGAAAAATGTTTTCAAGAATCTGTTAAACTTGAAAATGACAAGTTTTGTGTTGATATGCCCTTAGTTTCAAAAATGGAAGAGTTGCAGCTAGGGGATTCTTTCTCAGTCGCTCTTCAAAGGTTCCTATCACTGGAGAAACGTTTTAAACACAACCCTGAATATTTAGAAAAATATAAAGGCTTTATTGATGAGTATATTGCACTGGGGCATGCTAAAACGGTGGATATAGGCAGCTATGATGTCTATAATGGCACTGTCTATTTTTTAGCTCACCATGCAGTTCTAAATGAGGCGAGTCTCACCACCAAGATACGTGTGGTCTTTGATGGTAGCATGAAGTCTAGAGCTGGGGTATCACTGAATGATGTAATGTTGAATGGTCCAGTTGTTCAGAGCGAACTTTTCGATATTCTCCTCCTATGGAGAACATACTTATACACGCTCACCTGTGACATAAAAAAGATGTTTCGTGGAATTCTGATTAACCCAAGTCAAACTTGTCTTCAAAATATTTTATGGCGTGAAGATCCATGCAAACCCATCAGCTGTTTGCAGCTCCAGACTGTCACATATGGTTTGAAGTCGTCCACCTTCTTGGCCACTCGTTGTCTGATAGAGCTGGCTCAAAGACATCAAACTGAATTCCCGCTTGCCGCTCAAGCCATGTGGTTGAACACTTATTGTGATGATATCATTTGTGGTTCTAATAGCATTGAAGATCTTAATCAACTCAAACATGAACTTATTGCTCTGTTGGGTAAAGGTAGCTTTACGCTTCATAAATGGTGTTCAAATTACCCTGAGGCTATTAATGATATCCCCAATGAGCTTAAATGTTTTGAAAATTTAGATATTAACAAAAACAACATTATAAAGACATTGGGTTTGAAATGTGATGTTTTAAATGATACCTTTACTTTTAGCTGTCCAATGATTAACAATGATGATACCAAGACCAAACGGTCTATTCTGAGTTTCATTGGCAAAATGTTTGACCCGTTAGGTCTCATAGGTCCTATTATAGTTGTAGCAAAGATTTTTATGCAAACATTATGGTCTATGAATTTAGATTGGGACAAAATATTGCCCCAAGAGCAACTCAATGTTTGGGATACATTTATAAAAAACTTAGCTTTAATGAATACAATTACTGTGCCAAGATGTGTAAGTTCATGTCAGGTGGATATCATAGAATTGGTAGGATATGCTGATGCATCAATGAAAGCGTTTGGAAGCTGTCTTTACCTAAGAAATGTTAAAACTGATGGTTCAGTCTTTGTTAATTTATTGTGCTCTAAGTCCCGTGTTGCCCCATTAAAGAAAAATTTTACAATTCCAAGACTGGAATTAAATAGTGCTTTGCTTCTTTCGCAAATTGTGAGTAGAGTGTACAATATTTTAAAATGTAAATTCCCTAGTCTCACAGTTTACTTATACAGTGATTCTCAGATTGTGCTGGCCTGGATTAACTCTAAAAACATAAAGTCAAACCCTTATGTGACTAACAGGGTAAATCAAATAAAAACATTAACTTCACAATTTCGGTGGTCTTATGTCAGCACGGCTAATAATCCTGCTGATTTACTATCAAGAGGTTGTGACCCACATAAATTAAAATCAAATGTGCTTTGGTGGCATGGTCCTAAGGAATTGTTAAGTAAGGACTTTGAACACTCAGTAAGCAAGGTTGAGTTTCCCATTTCTAATTTAGTTGAAACAGATATAGTAAATTCTATTTGTAAAGCTAGTGAACCTTCTAAAAAAAGTGAGTCAGTATTGAGTAACTTAATCGAAAAAATATCAGATTTTAATCGGCTTCAGCGAATTGTTGCCTATATATTGCGATTTAGTAAAAATTGTTCCAAAATCATTAATAAAATGTATGGTTCTTTGACACCACAGGAGATTTGTGATGCTTTATTGGTGATTATTCGTAGTGTTCAAAGACAACACTTTCCCAAAGAAATAGAGTGTCTGAAAAATAATTTACCCATCAAATCAGGTTTATCAGGTTTACATCCTTTTCTGGATCAGGCTGGTGTTCTTAGAGTTGGTGGACGTCTTCAATGTGCCATGGACATGCCATATGATAAAAAGCACCCTGCAATAATTCCTAAATCTTGTAACTTCACAGATATCTTAGTTCGTAATGAACACCTGCGTTTGTTGCATGCAGGAGCTAAATTAGTGTTGAGTTCACTTTCACAACAATTTTGGCTTATCAGTGGCATACGTGAAGTTAAGAAGGTGGTAAACGGGTGCGTCAAGTGTTTCCGGTTAAAGGCTGCTGCTGCAAAGCAGCTTATGGGATCTCTCCCTCAAGAACGCATTTCGGCCGCTAGGCCATTCACTGTGACTGGGGTAGATTTCTGTGGACCATTTAATGTTAAATCCTCGAGGATCAGGAAACCATTAATCACAAAAGGTTATGTGGCACTTTTTGTGTGTTTTGCCACCAAGGCAATTCACATGGAGCTGGTCAGTGACCTCACAACTGAAGCCTTTTTGGCATGCCTGAAACGGTTCATTGCTCGTAGAGGAATGCCACAGAAAATTTTCTGTGACAATGCAAAGACATTTAAGGGTGCCGCAAATGAGTTAAATAAACTATATGAATTGTTCAAATCAAAACTTCATATAGATTCTATAAGCAATTATTGTACTCCTAATTTAATTAAGTTTAAGTTCATTCCTAGTTACTCTCCAGAGTTTGGAGGCTTATGGGAGGCAGGGGTTAAAAGTTTTAAATACCATTTTAAGAGAATTGTTGGAACCGTTGTCTTAACTTTTGAAGGTTTGTATACTGCTATCACAGAAATTGAAGCCGTGCTAAATTCAAGACCTCTCCTTCCCATGAGCTCGGATATTTCCAACTTTGGTTATTTAACGCCTGGCCATTTCCTCATAGGAACATCTATGATGAGTTATCCTGAAAGCGATTTGTCTAATCATTCTATTACTAATTTAAAATTTTGGAATGTTTTATGTAAAATTAAACAAGATTTTTGGAATGTGTGGTCCAGGGATTATCTTACACAGCTTCAAAACAGGCCAAAATGGCACCATATCAATCCTAATTTAAAAGAAGGAGATCTAGTTGTTCTTCGCAGTGATAATACTGCTCCACTGACATGGCCTATGGCAAGGATTGTGAAGACAATATCTGGACCAGATGGTATTGTCAGAGTGGCAGAAATTAAACTGCCAAATAATAAAACATATGTTAGATCTTTAAGAAAACTATGTCCGTTGCCAATAAATTAAATATTCAAACACAATTTTATACAAATTTAAATTTTCTTGATTATATGTAGTATAGCATTTGTCATGACATGACCCCGGCCCAACTATGTTTGAGAATAATCCAAACATACATGATTTATTGCATTAGCAACATTGTTAACTTTTATTAATTATTAGTTTTTGTATACTGGCAACACATATATAAAGAAAAACTTCCCTGTGCGCCATATGAATGTTTGTGCTCTTGTTAATATTTAAACCTATTCTGGAAATACAGTTCTATTGCTAAAAATCAACCAGCATTTTATTGTACATAAGTGATTGATGGCAAAGTATTCTATTTGTGTTTTATTTTCACTTCTGTCGGCACTCCTGGAGTGCCACTTTTTTTTTCTTTTTCTTAGCACTAGAATGACTTTAAAAGAGCGGTAACCGTCGCATAGCGTCGGCAGTTTACTGGAGAATTACGTCACTAAGATGTTGTTCATGAAAGGAAGTTGGTGGATTTTCCTAGCGGGCATTTTTTACACCATAAAGTCAAACCCCGCTGCCATCATTTTCATGACAGCTGTCACTGCGGCTATATATTGTCCGCCGCTATACTAGGAAACCGTGTTTTAAGCTACCCGACATTGTCAAATTTTGCACTTTATGAATTAGCGATAAAGTTGAAAATGTATTAAAGAAATTTGACAGATTGTAGTAGCTTGATGTGCTGGCGTCTGTACATATGAACTTAGCGCCCTTAAACCACGGTTTCATAGTAAGTATGGGATTGCGGCTATTTTGGCAATGCCGCGTTTACCGCGACTAGATTGCCATCGCCGCGCTGTCTGTCCACCGCGGTACCGTGCGGTACCGTGCAATTATACCTACAAATGATTATTTCTGTTACACATAATTAACACGTAAATAAAAGGTTACACTTTGATTCTGTAACATTTTTTGCGGTCTACCCTGACGCTTCCCCAACATAGAAATATCCAATCTAGACTAGATTGATTAAGACTAGGTGGTGAGTCAGGGTTTAAGAGACTCCATAAACCCTTAAAGTACCTATAAACACTCGCCAATATTGCTATCGGGAGAGATAAATTTTAATTAAAACCCCACTTAATTAAAGATGGCGATTTACAGGTTTTTCAAATTGTATTCTTTTCTTTTTTATGTCTTACTGGCAGTCTGGAGAGTGCATTGAATTTTAAATAAGTTCAAGATGTATTGAAAATATTATTATTATTGGAAAAACAAAATGTTTCAAATAATTTTTTATGCTGCGCCAATCGTGTTTGATGAAAAGATTAATGGTCACGATTTAAATAAAGACAGTCTTTTTATACGACTAAGGCGAAGCCCAAAAGGAGGGTTATGTGTGACCTGTATGTATGTCGGTTTCTTTGTTCCCTCGTGACTCCTAAACGAATGAACGCATTTAGATAAATTATTATATGTTATATATAGTGCGGTAAGCCCGCCTTGGCCGAGCCGTAGGTCACAATATTCAAAATGAGACATTAAAGATGAGATGTTATTTTTATGATTTAGAACTTATTGTAACTTTATTCAGAGGGGCGCGTGGCTAAATAATTATAGCGGTACAGGTCGATCGATCAGGTTAAGCTACGCTTGCTGCGATTGATCTGTGGATGGGTGACCATCTTTACATACCGAGACCCCTCCGTGCCTCGGAAAGCACGTTAAGCCGTTGGTCCCGGCTGTCATTCGTGGATCTTTGACCTTCGTTACGGGTAGTAACAAGCCCGAGAATCTGACAACCAGTCTTACCAAGGGGTATCGTATTACCCAGTAACTGGGTTGTGGAGATCAGAGAGGCAGTCGCTCCAAGTAACACTAGTATTCAGCTGCATCCTGGTGAGACTGGAAGGCGACCACAACATAGTTGGTAAAAGGCTATGCAGATGATGATGTAATTTTATTCATGACGATCATAAGTCTAATACCAGATTATATCGAAAAGGCGAAATTCAATTCAATTCAATTCAATCACAATTCAATTCCATGATCCCTGTATCCTATTGATTTAATAAAGTGTTCCAAGTATTTCAAAGCAAAAATAAACTTAATACCACGTGCTCTTATATTTTTACACATACTATCATCTGCCCGCGACTTCGTCCGCGTGAAATTTCGACCCGTCCCTCGCCCGTGCTACTACTTTGTTTTCACTTAGTGTTCTTTCTGACTTCGACTCCTTAGAATCGTGGCTTAATCTTGGATAGTCTATAAACTTCCTCAAGAATTGGGCTATCAAATGCAATAAGATTTTTTAAATTTGATTGGTAGTTCCGGAGATGACCTACTACATACTTACAAAAAAACAAACAAATTTTTCCACTTTATAATATTAGTATAGAAAGTACCAAAATCATAAAAAAACACTCAAAGTAAAAAACCATCCGGATAACCGCATCACGTAAGCACTTTTTTAACATCCGACCATCAAAGTTGTATCTCAATTTCCACCGGAAACTCACCTACAGATTGGACGTTACATCCGGAAAATCTGTCATTTATTATCCGGGTCGTCCCCATACGGATAGGGGGCTTACAGCACTCTGTTGAGGTTTTGTACATCAATGGGATTAGATGGTCGGGTAAAAAGGATAACACGGATATGGATGTAATGAGTCAAAAATGTTACTGGATAATGAACTTTATTGTATTTGGGAGTAAATGGTCTGATTGTTTCCATTTACGTTGATTCGCGGGGCTTGAGTAAAATTTGGTACGATTTTGCGTAACATTCACTGGCAGGTCACAGGTCACTTAAAATCGGCCCTTTTATTTGTGTTTCTTTTTATGTTGTTAACAAATTGGCACTTAGGTACCATAAGCGCTTTCAAACGTAATATTTTACAAACATTTTGTAAATTATTTTTAATAAAACGTTTCGCCCGCGACTTCGGCCGTGTGGATTTCGTATTTTCCCGTCGAAAATAAATACCCGTCCACGTCCTTTAAAGAGAAACTGAAACAAAAATAAAATTAATTATAACTTACGGGGTTTTTTTTTTCAGGATGGGAAATCATCAAATGACCCCTCCCGCTCTGGGTGGAGCGGAAGGGAGTGTCAGACTCTTACTGACTAAAACCCACCCGTGTTCCTTCCTTAGCCCTTTATGTTCCGGGCCAGCGGTAACCCTTTCGGACAATCCCGCTGACCCGGAACTTAGGGGTATTATATAGAATTGTACGCAAAATACGCGCATTGACGTGGAGTTGCGGACACCAGCCCGTATTACCTATTACCTACCTATTATATAGAATTCTTCAAAATCCATTCTTAGGGGAAGCCTACGCCTCAAAAGGAACCTACTATCTAAACTTCGATTTTTACCCTAAGGTCTGTTCAAATTTATGATTCTAATTGATGTTATTTCAAGTCGTACAATTTAATATGAACTTCATTTTAGTGGTAATTAAGTTGATTTCACCAGTTGTGTATACAGACGCCAGCACATCAAGCTACTACAATCTGTCAAATTTCTTTAATAGATTTGCAACTTTACCGCTAAAGCATAAGGTTCAAAGTTGATTGGGAAAATTTGACAGTTTCTGGTAGCTTGATGTGCTGGCGTCTGTACAAAAGCCAAGATCTAATACGTAGGTAACGATCACTGCAAGAGATGCACTTGTTTTATCAACTAACTGATTCTAATACCCGCCTCCAAAATTCAAACTTCTCTCGAATATAAGGTGAGTACCTAGTTATTTCCTAGGTAACAAGACGCCTGTCTGCCAAATTTTACCAATATCGGTAGTGGCGTATTTTATCCGTGAAAATGTTTCTAGCAACCGGGCAGACAGTGACTGTCGCAATTTACCTGGGTATTAAAGATATTGAATTTTATCGCAGTACGTGTAGGCGAGGGCAGGTGTCGGAAAATTACAAATTCTGGTAAAACCTCTTCTTTTGCGAGTGTGATTAAATTAATTTCTACAGCTTCTTTTTAAATTATCTTCTTGAAATGTCGTCTAAAGGTGCTTGAAGGGTTAAATTTAAACGTTATAGCCTTTACTAATTACAATGAAAGACGAAATTAAAAATGTTTTGTAAGTACTGTGGTTTTTATTTAGGCTCGCTTCCACCACAAATCACTGACTACCTTTAGCGCTAAACGAATTTAAAATATAGTTCTGTTTCTGTCAACCTTTGAAGAAGAATCATCATCGTCTGCCTAGCCATTTCCCAACTATGTTGGGGCTGGTTTCCAGTCTAACCGGATGTAGCTGTATACCAGTATTTTACATAGAGCGACTGCCTATCTGACCTCCGCAACCCAGTTACTGGGTAATACGATACCCCTTGGTTGACTGGTTGCCAGACTTTCGGGCTTCTGACTACCCGTAACGACTGTCAAAGACCCACGAATGTCCGTGCTTTCCGAGGCACAGAGAGGTCTCGGTATAATGTAAAGATGGTCGTTTGAAGAAGAATGAAGTTTCAAATTATTTTTAGGCGTTAAGCATATTAAGTGATTCGTGGGGCATGCGGGCCTTATTCTAAAGCAAGCAAATATTAAAGTATAGCCTAGAAAAACGTTAATCATGCGTTGCAGGACGAATGTTTTCATTGAAAATGTCGAAGAGTTTCGTTCCATTTCATATTGATTTGATTTTGCGCAAACTTCTATCTTATTTCTAAAACACTGTTTCTTATCTTTCATCATGCCATTTCAAGTAAAATACTTTTCCTAAAACCAGGTCTCTTTAGATTTATCTGAACTCGCAACGTGGGACAATTCCCAACTGTTTCATTGGCATGTGGTTTCGTCGCGAACTGTGGTACGAGTGAACTGGTCCCACCGAGCTACAGGGAATGTACTTCGTAATTTGCGTGGAGTACTGAAGTTCGGGTCGAAGAGAAACTCGGTGGTGATCTAGTTTTGTTACATTTGTATGCGTTTTCATTTGGGTTGTAATTTTTTGTGTGAAGAGTCTAAAGTTTGAGAAGTTTTCGCCTTTGTCGAAAACTTTTAGACTCTTAACTCAATTAATGAAAATAATATGTAACATCAAGCAATCATTTGTGCAAGCTGAAATGCCAATGGGCCGGCCATATTAGCCGTAGAACCGATGACCGTTGTGGTAGACGTGTTATTGAATGGAGACCGCGATTCGGTAAACGTGAGGTAGGACGCCTTCGGGCTAGGTGGAGCGACGATCTTCGCAGGATGGCTGGTAGTAGCAGAATGAGAGTTGCCAAAAAATTGAGTTGAATGGCGTGCAATATGTCCAGCATTGGACTGCTGTAGGCTGATGATGATTTGTAACATCAACTTCACAATTTCAATTTCCTTTAATAGCGGGATGTTGTCTTCATTAGCAGAGAAATTCAAGTAATTAGTACGTATCTGAGTTTGACAAGAACTGTAAGATAAATTCTGGGAAGAAAATCAGATGAGAACCATACACAATACCCAGAGGAAAGCAAGTCAAAATGAACCAGTCCTTAATGTTCTCAAAATTACAAAAAAAATCAAAACGTAAACATTCTTCGTGATAAAGTAAAACCATTAATAACAATAAAAACCAATTTGACACTTCACTCAAACTTTAACTTAACCCGCAATTAAAACAAACTCGACTCCTGACCTTTACAAAAGCCAAAATGTTCCACAAAACAAATAGATCAAAGCTATACAGCGGCTCGCAATACACGCGGGAGAGCGGGGTTAATTGGACCACTCGTTCGAACCACTAATTGAACCGTCTTCTTTACGCCGCGCCGTCTACGTCAGCCGTAATTCCCGTATCACTTTCTGTAATTATTATTCTGTGGTCTCAATGGCGCGATTGGCTTTTTGAATTGGAAATTTCGAAGATTGGGTGTCTAAAGGGATTTAATTTTGTTGGCAATTAGGAATAGTTAAACGAATGAAATGTATCCATTTATGTATACAATTCCAATAAGGCCCGTTAAGAAACTATTACGCATGACATGACGACACGTAAAACTTTCATCGCCATCATTTTCATCGTCATTATAAACATATTATTAAGTTAATATTTTTGTAAAACTTAAATGAACAGCTCGCCAGAACACAGATAAACCCTGAGAGGTTTTCGTTGTGTGACTAAAACCAAACTGTAAAAAATAGGCAAAGCTAGTGTTTTAAAAATAAATAAATTTTATTTTTTTTAATTATTTTTTTAAAAAAACGTTGCCCCACACTAGGAATTACTCCTGTATCGTGGGTGAGTTTACAAACATTTAAATTCACATACACAAACAGCCAGACCCGGGACAACTACCTGTAGGTATTACAAATATTTGTTCCGTGCAGGAATCGAACGCACGACACGCAGCGCAGCAGACGATCGCTCAGCCACTGCGCCAACCGTGTCGTCAAATAAATATTATGTTAGCCACATCACGCCTTACTGGACGTGATTAACCCACACGTTATTTTTACGTGAGGAAATTCCCTTGGGACCACATCCAATCCTGCGATTTCCACTCGGAAGCAGGTGGAGGGGCCTGTCAGGCTGTAATTGACTAGAACGACATGGTGCAAGTACATGTCGGGTCGATCGGGGTAGAAGAATGCCAGAAAAACCGACAGACAGCGCACTACCGAGCCCATCTTTAAAAAAAAATCGTCTATAGACACTATTTTTATCATGAGATAAACATAGTCTTAAGATAATTTAATAATTAATCGATTAATTTACGCATTAGGAAAACAGTTTTTTTTTAATTTTTTATATTTGGAATAACAACAAATGTTTACAATTACAATACAATTAGAAACGATGATAGCTACAAAAGTTAATAACTGTGTCGCAGCTTTCAACGACTGTCTAAACAATAAGAAAACATTGTTTATTTTTACGTATTTTTATAAAAATCGCAAACATGCAAAAATAAAATATAAAACAAATAAGTTAATAAATTAAAAAAAATGAATTAATTAAAAAAAATAAATGGTTATTAAATTAAATGCACAAAATTTCATCTGGTAACATTGAGACTGATGAGCCTTCCCACAGCTGCAGATTATAGTTTGTCTGCTATCATCTTCAGGATTCCGTTGCCACTCCCTCGGATTCGAACAAACATGAATAGTGTAATTTTTGACATTCCTGTAATTTAATTAATTTTGACGTTTCTGTAATTCAATTAATTTTTACATTTATGTAATTTAATCAATTTTGACTTTCCTGTAATTTTATTAATTTTGACTTGCCTGTATTCTTATTTTGACATTTGTAATTTCTTATCTTATTGACTTTTTCTAACATAATTTTAATGAATACAACACTATCGTTCAATAATTATGAATTATGGTACATCCAAAATTTGCATTCTGAATTTAGTAGGCGGAATATGAAGTACTATGAATTTTATTATGACATCTGTAAGCACCATATTTCATGCAAATAAACGATTTTATTATTATATTATTATTATCGGCCATTAGGGAGAAGTTTTTGCCAATACCATTCATTTTTGCAAAAGTAATCATATAATTTTGTGGTACTTATACCACTTTTATCTTCAACAATTTCATTGTAAGATAGAATAATTCCGGTCTAATTAGGGGTAGAAAATATAAGAGAAGGTTCATGTAATCTAGAAAATCTTAGACTACGAACGTTAGTATTTTTTCTTCTTACAGCAAAGACTAATTTCTCGTGCTATTTCTTTTGCGATTGAAACTAAACGGAATTAAATGAGTTGGCAAAATGTAAGTCGGAAAGCTTTTGAGTCAGCGTCTGATTTGTGGGGTAAGTTAAATTATCGTTCACTCGGCAGTATTTGTTTAGAATTGGGTACACTTAGTTTTTAAAAGCTTATACAGGGTTATTTTAAATTGGTTAGCTTAACTCCGTAGATGCGATAGGTATCGGCGCCAGGGGGATGGGCATCTGAACACAAAAAACAAAAAGGATTTTATGGGTTTTCTTGGAAAGTCAACGACCGCTGTTAGTACTGGTAACTTTAAGTATGAGCTGAGAAAAACTATTTTTATCACATCTATTCCAATATAACTAGTGTATTCTTAGTAAACAGGGACTAAAATAGCTCTTTATCCCTAAGGACTAAAAGTGATTTGAATTTGGAATGTGGATATTGCTAGTAAAAGTTCCAATCACCAAAGAGACCAATCGCTAACATTGTATGAACAAGTAACAGGCTGTATGATGAAAACACGCGCGCGAGCCATATTAAAAAAAAAAACTTTGTGAAAAAATTAAAAACGCGCAAAACGCATTCTGCCTTCATTTGTAATTGATTTTAGGATTTTACTAGTTTTATAAAAAAACTAGCTGACCCGGCGAACTTCGTACCGCCTAAATTAATTAGATAAGTATATTCATTATTATTTTTTTCGTTAAATGTTCCCATGTTTTAATAGTTATTCAGTTATTCTGCTATTCGGGGCGGAAACGAATTTAACAAATCAAACATCATAAAAATCGGTCCAGCCGTTCTTGAGCTATAAATACCTAGTGTAACTAACCTGACTTTTTATATATATGGATGAGTATGTCTTCCTCAAGTAATTGTATGTAAATAAATAAATGTAATATTCTTATTCATAAGTTGCACTTACTTATTTTTGCACAGAGGGTGATAGAAAGTAGAGTATTCGCTTTGGGAGCAACACTATTTTAAGCTCGAGTGACGTACTTTGAATCCCTCGCTGCGCTTAGGATTCAAAGAAACACTCTCGCCTTCAAAATAGTTGTTTGCTCCCTTGGCAAACAATCTACTATTTATCGTGTTTGGATATCAAAGTCCATTACATTTTTTTAAATTACAGAAACAAACAGATTTTTAATCTGATATTTCAAGTGACTATATAGTCATTTGCCGCAGTTACATAACTGCGGTCGATGACCCATAAAAAACATCAAATTAATAAAAAAAGTTAAGGACACCCATCGCGTCTTTTTTTATTTTTATTGCTGTTTGAGCTCGTTCTTGACCTCGATAAGGCCGACGGAAAGCGATGGATGAGGCCTAAGATGAAACCAGCGTCTACGCAGTTTCGTTAGCCAATTTAAAATAACCCTGTATAGAAAGAGAGAAGAGATTTAATTGAGTCTGTTTGTAATTTTATTGTCTACCTATTGATTTTATAGGATACCGTTATTTCTGTGAAACAATCACAACAACTTTCATGAGGTTTGGCCACAGATAAACTATCTGCAAAGCAGCTGAGTCAGACTCAGCGGAAAATAAGGGCTCAATGTTGACGTAAAACTGTGGTCGTAAAATCGATGGATCACGTCTCAAATACCTAGGTACGAATAACAAATATTTACAGATGTGCACAGTCTGCAACAAAAGTCGATTATCACTTCAGTTAACTAAGATATGGCAAATAATTTAAATTAATTTTCTGTCTCGTAATGATATTTACTTTCTATATCTACTTTTGTATAGAATTAAGTTTTTCTATCTATATAGACAGTTGTTCTGTTGTGCTTCTTCCCAGCGAAAGCACTAGGAAATGGTGAAGGACGGGCATTTTAGTTATTGAGCTAAATAATTTATTAAATCGGAACGAAGTGAAATCAAAAAATATATTAACTCTTAGCTTATTTGAAATGCTGAAATACAATGTATTGAATAATGTGTTACTTTATATTATGTGTAAAAGTAGCAGTCGTGTTTGTCGCTGATCGTACAAAAGTCTTTGCATATTTTTCAGCATGCTCAATTTCAAAGAAAGAAACAAAATTTGTTTATTTGACCCAGGCTAAGAAAGGCAAACAATATTCACACAAAACCAAAAAAAAAACAGAAAAAAATAGTATTGTGTGCCTCACGGCTGCGCCAAATAGGCCCCGTAGAGCAAAAATGTCAGAAAACTATGCCTGACGCTGGTTTTCAACTGGACCCTATGTTGCGAGGACGTCTTACGGATGTTAAGGCTACGCCGACCGCCTCGTGGCGCCCCTATCGTTTGTTTGGTTATTTATTTTATCATAGAATGAAAATGCAGAAAATAAGCACGTTAAATTGTGCTCCACAAGATTATACGTTAGTATTATTTAAACGGTAGTTTTACATTATTTAGTTTTATACAATCACTAAAACGGATAATAGTGACCACTATTATCTGTATGATCTTGTGGAGCACAACTTAACGTGATTATTTTCTGCATTTTTATTCTAAGATAAAAGAAATAACCAAACAAACGACGTGGGCGCCACTGCGCGGTCGGCGTTTCGTCGGCGCTCTCTTAATCAAATAACACTCGCAATCCTTGCACTCAGCAATTACTGTCTTGTCCATAACAAAAAAAAACCCATACAATTTTCAGATAATTTGAAAACCTTTAATAAAGTTTACATAACTGTGTGTAACATTTGCATTTCTATTATTTTTTCCATTTACTGTTCACGGTATTAGGTTCTGCGGCCATTTTGAATCCAATCGGTTTCATTACCATTCTTGTATTGAGTAGGGTTGAAATCAATTGAATTTTCTCGTTGTACGCAGATTTGTACCGTAAATTAAGTAGTTTATACAAGACACTAGCAGCTATACCTACTAACCATTTAGAATATTTTTTAAATTTATACGAATTTAAAAAAAAATAAGCGTCTGCAGAGTTTTACTAAATGCATATGACAATATACACGACACTTAATTTTTTTTTTCATTTTTAGTTACTGTCTGTCTGTTTGTTCCGGCTAATCTCCGGAACGGCTAGACCAATTTTGATCGCAACTTTTATCGACATAATGGAAGATATCAACAATATTTCAGCCGAAAGACGTCCACTGCTGGACATAGGCCTCCCCCAAGCACCTCCACTTCGACCGGTTCTGTGCTTCTCGCATCCAACGGGTTCCTGCGGACTTCGAAAGGTCGTCGGACCACCTTGTGGGAGGCCTTCCAACGCTACGTCTTCCGGTACGCGGTCACCACTCCAGAACCTTTCGGCCACATCGGCCATCTGTTCTGCGAGAAATGTGCTCTGCCCACTGCCATTTAAGTTTCGCAATTCTTTGGGCTATGTACAGTGGCGTGCCTAGGGGTCAAAATTAGGGCAAGCCCACAGATTTTCAATGTATAAAAAAACACCCAACTGAGGGATTGGCTGATTTTCAGTTATTAATGTTTGTGTTCGAGTTCATTGATTGGTATTTTTTTAATATATTTATTTATTGATAGGTTTAAGTAAGTTTTTTGTTGTGAATTATGATTTTATTAGGGCAAGCCGGGCTTTTCGGCTTCTATGAAGGTACCGCCCCTGGCTATGTATCCTTGGTTCTCCTGCGGATCTTCTCATTCTTGATTCGATCACGTAGGGAAACTCCAAGCATAGCCATTATAGCATAGCCATAAGCATAAGCATAGCCATTGCCCTATTATAAGAAGGCTAAAAGTGGAAGATATGTAGCATCAATATTAATAAATCCTAATTATTGAAAATAAAAGTGCTTTTTTCAAACAAATTAAATACCAATTGGTATTGAGCCGACTATGGGTTTTGCCGATCAGCTGACTAGCCCAAGTAGCACAAAATAGCTTTATAATCGATGGATAACAGAATTAGCATATTATTATAGCTTTATAAGAAGTCTACATATAGGCATTATAAACCGCTATACAGCTCTTGTAATGCTAATTTGGGCCCCAAATTATACAGCCTTAAGTGTAAGAATGGCATTTTAGCAGCATTATATTGGTTGTCTACCGGAATGATAAACGCATTATAATGGGCTGTGAAAAGAGGTTAAAGCAGTGCGCATATGTTAAATGCGGCTCTTATACAGCTTGTACCATTACAAAGGCAAAATAAAAACATTTTCAAATATTATTTTTAATTTCTGTTATTATTAATAAATCTTGTGTAAAAAGAACATGGATACTTTCAACAAAAAAATATAAGTGCTACAAGGCAAGTAATTAAACTCTTGTTTTTGTTCTCTATGAGGAATTAAGGTTGCGAGTATCAGTTTACTGTGAAAGTATGTATATATTTGAATCAAATATTTCATGCGCCTTCAAATTAAAGAGCTATTTATTACAAAAATATTATAAAAATATGTGAAATTGTAAAAAAAATTATGCTCTTACGAAGAAATCTTTAGTTTTAGTCATTATGATACCTGTATTGTACCGGCCGGTCAATACCATAGGTTGAAGTCCTTTCTAAAGGACTATTTACCATAAAATTAAATTTTAAATATTATCGATACAAAAAGCAAAATGGCGTAAGCATAATTAAAAACTTTAGGCATGCGGATACGACTTATTGCTTGTTAAAATTCTTGTCATTATACGTTTGTATAGATAAAGGCTATATAATATTATGATGAAATGCTTTTAAAAAGCTGGCATTAAAACAGCACCAATGTACACCGTTAAACAGTTGTGACCCATGCGAAAGGTCGTTATATAACATAGAGCAGTTTTAAAGAATTTTAAAATGCTTTTTAATAGCCTAAGCCGTAATTAATGCTTACATACGGCCTACACTTTTGTATAATGCTTACAGCTGTATTAGAAGCTGTATAGAGACATAAATTATGTCTAAAATAAAACCTTTAGCTGCACAAAAGATTGAAAAAGAGGATTATATAGCTTTAGGAACTACAAAGTTAATAAAATGCTGTTATACAGAAGCAAGACATTGCTAAAACCCTTCAAATTCTATAACGAAGCTAGAAGAAATTTTCTGGTCATCACTTTTTCCATTATATCGATTTTGTGTTACTTGTTAAATATATCACTAGTCTAGACTAGTGATATATTTAATTAAATTTTTATATGCAGACTGGGAACATCATTTGATTATAGTAAGTTTGATTTATTGTTGTATTGATATCTCCATTCTCCACCATAAATTAGTTCTTTATACTGATAGTTAATAGGAATACCTACGAATAATATGAGAATCTAGGAGAATATTTCTTTCAAGGTGAAGTCTTTGTAAAAAAGGAAATTGATATTCGCAAATTCATTTGAAGTTAGATAGAAAGATATTGTCAATTTACAAAGCAATTTTCTATTGAACTTGGCAAAGTTAATAAAAAACTGATCGTAAAAAAATAATGAACTAGGAATTGCGTCAAGGGCAGGAAGGAGGGAACTAGGGGAGGGGCATAGTTAATAACGTACAGTACCCGGCGTTAAATATTGCACATCGACCTTTGGAAAGAGACAATCGGCTAATTTCGGCTTCGTAGAGCGTTATCTCTGTCGCACGAAATACAAACAGTCCGGTATCTATTAGGAGCTGTTAAGACAATTATGATTTGCTTCTTTTGATAATTATCTTTATTCTTTGTATAAAATCGATAGGATCGAATAGAATCGAATGATCGATCGAATGTGCAATATTTATCGCCGGGTACTGTAAGTTATAATTGGTTACTTTTGAGTAGCGTTGTGGATAACGGACCTTACGGCAAATCTTCATAACTGTTAACGAGTTTATAAATATCCAGTTTTTGCCCTCGGCTACACCTGCGTGAAAGCCGCAAACAGCGTAACAGTAGGGTGGCAGGAGGGCCAAAATGCCACGGGCCCCCAGCTGGAGAGGGCCCCCGACCCGAGAGGGCCAGGAGCACAGGATGATCCTAACATAAGTATAGAAATGCAAACTTTTTCCGAACACTAGATTAACGAAGCAGTGAGGTATTCAATTTTGTAGGGGAAATTACGAAACATACGCGGACGAGACGAAATGCCAGTAAAAAAATGTATAACGTTGATTGAGTTTACATTGAGGGAGGGCCCTATCCCATGAATTTGCCATGGGCCCCAAAGGCTATAGTGACGCCACTGCACACTGGTCGCAAATTATCTAATGGGAACGTACTACATAAAGAGATAACAAATATTTCTATGTCCTAACCCAAGTCATGGTCTAACCGTGTGGCTCTTACTTAAATCCGCCCAGTCATTAAGGTAAAAGACAGACCGACAGACAGAGTTACTTTCGGATTTATATTATTAATATGGATTAAAGGTCATCAAGGATCCCTTTCCGAGTTGATATGTGTGCTATGGCCTATAATCATCTCAATTAATCCTAATCCCCAGACAGTCTGATTTTGAGTTAAGAATGAGAAAGTAAGCAAACGCGTACTGGGTCAATTTTTCTGCACGCCAGTTGATATAAATATCGAACAAAAATTCCGATTCGAAAGCGGGACAAAGGGAAAGCGGGGCCAGCATTAGCACTACAGTATAAATTGACACCTCCGAAGCTCCATTTACTAAAGAATCGCTTAGAGCGAAGCCAATATACACTATTGTCACCGCATAGGAAGCTGATAAAAGGAAAGGAGTTTAAGATAAGAACGGTCGGTAGGTACAGACGCTAGCACATCAAGCTACCCTTAACCGTCAAATTTTCCCAATCAACTTTGAACCTTATGCTTCAGCGATAAAGTTGAAAATCTATTAAAGAAATTTGAGAGATTGTAATAACTTGATATGCTGGCGTCTGTACCTTAAAATTTTCTTTAAAATGGACGATGGGATATTTTTGCAGAAAAAAATCCAGGGAAGAAGAGCTAGCATAAGTATTCAAATACCGAGTAGTTACCGTGTTTAGAACGGTGTAGATTTTTATTAGTCAACTAGCTTCCGCCCGCGGCTTCGCCCGCAAGGTATGTCGATAAAAACTATCCTATATCCTTCCCCGGGTTGCAATCTATCTCTCTGCCAAGTTTTAGCGAAATCCGTTCAGTGGTTTAGGCGTGAAAAGGTAACATACAGACAGAGTTACTTTAGAATTTATAATATTAGTTGGATTTTTTTGTCCTTACTCTAAATGAAAATCGCATGAAATATCCGTTTCGTAGTTAAGAAGAACAATGCAGTCACACGATTTTGCCTTATAGATACTTTCTATTTCTAGATTTTATTTTATGTAAGTAGTACGCACATATTGAGTATTTATTTTAGTTTTCCATTAATCACAATACAACACACACACACACTCATGTATGTCATAACATTTTATTTACATTAAGGATGAAATAAATATAAAAAAAAATGATTTTGTATGAGCTTTTTTATATTATCACATTGATTTAATTCTCTTAATTTAGGTATTTTATCGAACACACACTTCCCTATTTTTATTATTCCAGCGTATGGCACACGTGGGTTGCAGCTACATGTCAGCGTCAGGTGGTACAACTTGTGTTTACTTTACATCTGACAATGTGCTGAGCTGAGGCCCTTTTGGCATCAAATAATAACGCACCGACCGTTGCGCGACTTGCGGTGCCTTTGTGTCGCGCGCGATTTTATCGCGCGTTGCGCCTGTTTAGAAGGACCCTTAATTGGGCTTGTTGGCTGCGACATGTCCGTAAGCATCAGTAGCGCTCATTCAATCAGAAGGTTTAGCAAACCAAAACAAACAATACCTAAGACAAAATAATAGTAATGCTTCGCTGATAAATTATCTAAAGTGTTTTTCTTTTTTTTTTTTGTGAATGATTCAGTCATTTTATGTTAAAGTGGAGATAAAATATGAATGCATTGTGATACTTCAAAGAAAAATATTTTATTGAAAACAAATCGAAGACATTAAGTCAATACTTTGCAGCTGAACAAATGGTGTTTTCTTTCAGAAGTCAACGACTTATTTTTCTTTTTGTGTATTTTGAAGATTTTTACTGTGATACGCTTCGTAAAAGCTATTTATTTTAAATACAAATGGTCATAGATATAGTTTATATAAATAATATACAATTGAAGTACATGAACTTTCTTTACATATTATATTTTTGCAGACTGTCTGTCTCTCTTTTATTGAAATATTATTCGAAATATAAACTGAGTGTTGTTTCTTTAATACTCGTATAAATAATAGAGATGAAAGATAATTTTATAAGCTGAGGAAAGAAACGATCTTACTTATACTTCTAACTATTTATAGGTTTTTTTTTGTAATACTTTTTCTTGATTACAATATAATAACAATTGATGAAATTTAAATAAGGCACATGATTAACTCATTGTTTGAAAACTGGCTAGTAAATTCTGAAATTGGCTGGTAAATTACAAAACTGGCTGGTAAATTCCAAAACTAGCTGGTAATATCCAAAACAAAATTGGCCTCCAAAGATGAAAATAATTATCTTCTTCCCCGTGCTCTCTGAACGCAAAAAATCTAAACAATATAAAAATATTTCATCAAAAATTCACAACCGTAACCACAAACAAAATCTATACCACCATAATATATTCGAAGCAAAGGCAGCAAAAATGAGCAAACATAAACTAGAGATGGCCTGTCGCATCGGATATTTGCTTAACAATATGTGTCTCCAATATGCAGTATACAGCGTACGACTTGACGGCCCCGTAAAACGGAATATAGCTGGATATATCCGCTGTACCTTGAATATCCGAAGGGGTTCATCCGCGCAGCGGTTAAATCCGCGCCCTGCTTATGTTAGACAATGTGGCGACGATTGTGGTTGTATGCTTAGTGGATAAGCGACAGCGATTTGCGGAAGCGGATATCATGTTGAGAGGTTTTGATGGGTCAGTATTGTGACTGGCTAGCAGTCATAAATAAGATAGAGAAACAAATATTGTGACGGAATTTGATCGGGAAGGTGTTTAGTTTAGAACAGGTGCCGTATTATGACGTTTCATGTCATCATGATTCCAGTGTGAAAGAGAGACGAGGCTATATTTGACCGATGGCATCATCCCTTTTTCGAACTGGATTAATAATGGCATTAAAACACTACATAATATGGCTACTGAGGGCCTTGACAAGCGGCCATCGCTCCCAAAGCATTTCGTATTTCTAAAATAACATTCAACAGGATTGACATAAGATTTTCGGTAGCTTATGTCAAGCGGATACATTTTTGATCACCATTATCTTTATCGCTGATGGAACGTCGCTTTGTCTAGACCCTAAGGGCACCCAATTTCACTTGTGAAATTGGTCTTTAAAAGGGATTTATTGAGACGGGATCAGGTCCCCCATTTGTTAGAAGATATGAAAGATAGAAAGAAAAAAATAGGTTTATTTATCACTGAAGCACAAACAAAAAAATAATTACCACGAATAATAAAGAAAAATAAACCATAGTAGTTAAATAATCACAAACAAAAAACAGAAATAGTCGATACAAAACAAAAATATGCTCATAAACTCTTTATCAATAGAACCCCTTGATACAAAAATCGATCACGAGAATCACTCGAAAGTGATCGATATTAATCGCTTACCATCCATACTAATATTATAAATTCGAAAGTTACTCTGTCTGCCTGTCTGTCTGTCTGTATGTTACCTTTTTACCCCTAAACCACAGAACGGATTTCGACAAAATTTGGCAGAGAGAGTGATTGCATCTCGGGGAAGGATATAGGATAGTTTTTATAGACCTACCTCGCGGGCGAAGCCGCGAGCGGAAGCTAGTAAGTAATAGGCAAAGAGAACTTGTCTTTTAGTAATACCAGACTGTGTCCTATGTATGTATACTATGTATAGCCCACTTTCGCAAGAACGTAAACATATTGCGGCGGGATTATTTCGTGCACTGGATTTTCAAATCTCGGTGTTGACCTGAGCATTGACAATCCAACAGAGCTTATCCCAGGGTACCCAAATATGCAATCTAATTATTGTTCGATTCTCAACTCTCGGCGCTAAGCAGTAAGTACATAATCGAAAAAAATAGAAAACACGCTTGTACGAACTTGAGCTATATCCTTTTAAATTCTACGAAAAAAATCGCTGCCTTCTAACACTATATCCTGACCTTTACATTCCGGGTCTAGCAAACAGACGTATTATAAGGTCTAGAACCAATGCATATATTAAAGTTATAAACAATATTTTTTTAGTTTATGCGTCCATTCCACCGTGTCTTCAGTTTCTATATCAAAACTTCTATATACTTCGATACTATATAACGAATCCCCAATGAATAAACATAACATAGAATTGATTCTACACTCATGAATTTTTATTGGTCCCAATATGTCTGTATAGATACAGTCTGGACCAATCTCAGAGATTATGAAGATAATGTTAGATATTGACAATACACAGACAGATCGGACCGAGATTCTCGCAAGGCTTCCATTATCTGTGAAAGGTTGAATTATTTGTGCTGAAATATTTATGGACTGCTTAAATATACAATACATGCTTTGTTATTTATTCATGAAAGAAAGACGATGGATTTATTGGCTACTGCTCTTGTGGAATAGTTAGAGTATTGTGAAAGAGTTCGTTGGGGTAGGCAAAATCACTTACCTAGCCATTTCTAAAACGTTATGAGCTTGTGAAGAGCAGTGGTTTCCCATTCGATACGGCCCTGACTTACGAATTGGCCCTGACTTACATTTTAGTTTCAAATGCAGGCAGGCGCTTTACTTTGTGTAGATAATTTCATCACCACTGCTCTCAAAACGGTGAAGAATAACATCGTGATGAAATTAGCATATCCTAGAACCAAAATTTCGAAGACATGTAAAATTTATCAACTGGGCCCGCGCGGTAGCCCACTACTTCTCACAGAAAGAAGACATGTGTCCCATCAGTGGAAACATTGTAGGCTGACTAGCAGCGCCCCGTGGTTTTACCCGCGTAAGTTTTGATCCCGTGGGAATATCGGGATAAAAACTATCCTATGTCGTTTCCCGGAATGCAATCTATCTCTCTGCCAAATTTTTATCGAAATCTTGTAAAGAAACGATCGACGTTCATTGGTTTAGGCGTAAAAAGGTATTTATAATATTTGTATGGATTATGCTATGCACTTAGGAATGAGACAAATTACTTACGAAAATTGCAAAAATGACACTTCTATGCATGAACCAACATTACAACAAAATGCAAAAAACGACCAAAACTTTTGGAAGTAAACTCAACCTTCATACACATCTTTGAACTGAAAACACTGGCCGGATATATTCAGGCAAAGTTCGTAGACCGACTGTTTGATTCAAATTTCGAATGCGGTCAAAAATTCATGGCCGTCTCCACAACGGATCAAATCAACTACCGTCATTGATGTAGCCGTTTCGGCCGGACATTTGAGGAGTTTCTGAAAATTTTCCATATTCAAATCTGGGAAAACGTATTTGGTTTGAGCGGTTTTGCTTGGAGCAATAGCGGTTATGATGTAAAGGGAAAACGTAGAGACTTTTTATGTTGGTAGTATTTTGTACACTACTTTCTTGCCATATAGAAAATATATATGGCAAATTAGCAAGAAAGTAGTGCTACGCAAAAACGACGAAACATTTTAGGAACCGTTTGCTTTTTCATCCATAATCCGTAATGTGCTAAGCTTAAATACAAAATCGAGTATGGAATTTTATTTTACAACTAAATAAAAGTAAAAAGTTAAACGAGTCTGTAATCGTAATAATTAATTTACAAAAGTGGTCAAGGGAAAAGTCATCTATAATTTAACAATTTTCAGACGAGTAAATGCCCTTTGTTACACACAAGTTTATCTTGCCGTGAAAAACTACGGTTTATTCGCTGTGTAAAGGCATGGTTCGTCAGTGTTGTATTTGTCGCTATAGAAGCTTATACACAGACACGTTTTTTCTATGGCGTGGTTTACACACCGTGTGTAGGCACTGTTCGTCAATGTTGTACTTGTATGGAACATTATGGGAGCTTGTACACGGCCACGTTTTTGCACGTTTTTCTCCCTAACTGTTATTTTGTTATTTTTTTTTGTGTTTTTTTGACGCGTCATGTTTGCCGCAAATAAACGTATTTTGTTTCTGTTTTTTTCTTTCTTTCTACGATGCGGTTAATACGCCGTACCGTAATGAAACCGTGTCATGTACAATTGAGTCCATAAAGCTAGTGAAAGCAGTACAGACAGCCTCATAAAGATGTAGTCTTTTTTATTATTATGCTTATCTGCAATCAGTGAGTTTCACTATGAGCGGATGGTTCGAGTGATGTATTGGCGCGTAGAGTGTGCTCCTCAGTAAGAGCAACCCCTCATTAATTGCTTTACAAGATAATATCTTTCCTCTTGAGGCGCTTCACGTAGCTGCGCATTGTAAGCTGCGTTGTAAAATGTAGTTTAATGACAAAAAATAATTTGATTATCTACAATCACGAACATACGAGAACAACACGCTTGTATGTTCCATAGTGATAGGCAGAGGTCGATTGTGTGTACAGACGCCAGCACATCAAGTTACTACAATCTGTCAAATTTCTTTATTAGATTTTCAACCTTATCGCTACAGCATAAGGTGCAAGGTTGGGCTTATTCCCAGGCGCTCCATAATTTTATTCCCGGCGGCTCCAAATTAAAAAAGCAATGGGAACAATTTTATTATTATATTATTTTGACTAATAAAATTATGGAGCTCTTGAGAATCAATGTATGGAGTGAAATTGTTTGGAGAACAATAGATTTGGAGCTCCTGGGAATAAGCCCAAGGTTGATTGGGGAAATTTGAAAGTTTCGGGTAACTTGATGTGCTGGCGTCTGTACAGGTGTACTGTTTGTACAGGTGTACTGTGTGTACAGGTGTACTGTGTGTACAGGTGTACTGTGTGTACAGGTGTACTGTGTGTACAGGTGTACTGAGGTGTGTATAGTACATTCACATTTCGCCAAAAAAGGCCACTGTGGCAGAATCTTAAAAGGGTAACATTAGGAATCGTAATGGACAGTTAACTGTTAAGTTAATTGTATCAAATCCCATTGGTGAAGGATGTTTCAGTTTTTTTTGTCTATGCTAAAATACCAATCAATCAAATCCAAATCCAATCCCAATCTCTTTGATTATACATACGTAGTGCAGCGAAAAAAAGAAAAATACGGACTGTCTTCCCCATATCATGATTCATAATGTTATCCTTTTATGATTCTGCAAAAATGGCCTTTTTAGGCCCCCTGCTCTTTTTAGCATAAGCATATAATCTGCCAAAACCATTCCCAATGCTGGGTCACAGGCCTCCACTCAGTAAGAGGGAGTGGAACGTAATCCACCACACGGGCCCATTGCGGGTTGGTAGATGTCACATGTCATTGTCTACGATTTTTTGGTTCTAGGACATGCCGGTTTCATCTCGATGTTTTCCTTCATCGTTCAGAGAGAACCGGTGATGAAATTATTAACACAAAGTAAAACGCCTGCCTGGGTTCAAACCCACGACCTACAGCTCGTAAGTCACGGCTATTACCACTGAGCCACCTTGGAATCCTATTAAATTAATAATTATTAATTAATGCGTTGCCGCAAAACATTTTACACATTGGGTACTTAATTGGAGCTACACATTGATACAGTATTATGGAACGACGCCGGATACTAAATGTTACAAAGACAAAAAATCAGTGAGCACCATAACACAAAATTGATACAGTATTATCGACGACTTAGTACCTAGTACGTAAGCTAGGTAATTTTTGTCTAAAAATAGACGACCCTTTCCGTTGTAATGAATACTTTAGCGATTGGAAAGTACTGACGCATGCCTGCTACGGACAATGGACAATATACGCTAGTTTCATTGACGGGTTCATAATATACTTGTCCATTATTAACCGCCCCGTTGATCTCCTGGTCGTAAGCGAGTCCTGAGTTCGATTGCAAAAATCGAGAGCAGTCTTATTAGGTTTTTCCATTAGGAATTACTCAGCAGCAGCCGAAGTTGGTGGTGTGATCCGTGGTGGTGTGATACCCCCGTGCCTCGGAAAGTACGTACAGTACCCGGCGATAAATATTGCACATCGACCTTTGGAAAGAGACAATCGGCTAATTTCGGCTTCGTAGAGCGTTATCTCTGTCGCACGAAATACAAACAGTCCGGTATCTATTAGGAGCTGTTAAAACAATTATGATTTGCTTCTTTTGATAATTATTTTTATTCTTTGTATAAAATCGATAAGATCGAAAAGGTCGATGTGCAATATTTATCGCCGGGTACTGTAAAGCTGTTAGTCCTGCGCCTGATCTCTCCCCGGTCGTGTCGGATTGCCGTCCCATCGGACTATGAGAGTAAAGGAGTGTAAATTTGTTTGCGCACACTTTTGTGCACTATAATAATCTCTTGCGAACCTAGTTAATCTCCGTTTAAATTTGGCCACCGTGACCTAAATCGGTCGGAGGATTATTATTATCATTAAAAGTTACAGTGTTGTTTGTAAAGCATTTTTGAATATGCATTACATAAATATATAAGACAAGTAAGTAAGTTAGTTACACCATTTATAACTCGAGAACGGCTGGACCGATTTTTATGATCTTTTATTTGTTGGATTTGTCTTCGCCCCGAATAGCAGAATAATTATTAAAACATGGGAAAATAACAAAAAAGTCTGAGGCGTAACGAAATTTTCTGGGTGAGCTAATTATTTTACAAAAATAATGCAATAAACTGCTAGAAATTAAAAAAAAATCGCAGCCGTCGCCTTGGATTTTAATTTTGAAGTCAATATCGGCTTCAGCACCCTTGAAAACCGTGGAAACCAAAACAAAAACCATTGTGATTAATGTAGCAAAATAACATGCAGCCAATCAATTCACTTAAAAAATACAGAACAGTGGGCCTAAAAAGGCCACTTTGGTAGAATCATAAAAGGATAACATTATGAATCATAATATGGCGAAAACAGTCTGTGTTTTTCTTTTTTTCGCTGCACTATGTAGGTATAATCAAAGAGATTGAGATTGGACTTGGAATGATTGGTATTTTAGCGCAGTCAAAAAAAAACTGAAACATACTTCACCCATGAGATTTGATACGATTGACTAAACAGTTAACTGTTCATTATGATTCATAATGTTATCCTTTTATAATTCTGGGAAAGTGGCCTTTTTCGATCCCCAGATTATAGGTTTGCAGAACCTAGGCAACTCTATTCTTTGACACGAAACAGGCAGCCAATTCCAGCCTAGAACTATTGCGTTCTCGATCTCTGAAAGGTTTGAATATCCCATTGGTTGATAGTTACAGACTGTCCGGCACGGAAGTATATCACCATCGTATCTTTAAATAAAGATAATTTTTATAACAAGCCACCAGATAACCAGATACCACACCAGATATTTTCCCATATTGTTTTCAGGTTTAGTAATTTTATATGGTAAATAGCATCTCACAACACAGTTGGCCTTACCAGAATACCAGAGCTGTAGTAATATTTAAAATATTGCAAAAATTTTAAATTTTTTATATTTTTCTTTAAAATATTTAATTTATAAAATATGCTGAGAGAGGAGCCTTTCTGGCCTCACACAGGTCTTTTTTTTCTTGTTTATGTTTTTGGTTGTTTTAATATCAATTTTGTTAAAAGTCTGACAACGTTAAAAGTCTGACAGCTTGTAACTGGGTTGTGTAGGTCAGATAGCCAGTCGCTCCATATAAAATATTGGTATTCTGCTGCATCCAGTTAGACTGGAAGCCGACTCCAACATAGTTGGGAAAAGGCTAGGCAGATGATGAGGAATGTTAATTTGGTTCGTTTTTGATGATCCCAAATAATATATTTTTCATTCTTTCTTTATTTACAATTCTTTACCTTTTTGCTACTGAAAAATGCGATAGCTTTTCATCATGTTTTTCATCTTTTCGCCGACATTATTAGGTACCCCATTTAGGCACATAAATTACGATGATGTTTCCAAGTAATTGTTACCCCGGCCAGATGTTTCTTACAAATCTCTACATCCTTCTAGAAACTGACCATATTTTTTATATTAACATTTAAACACAGAAAATAACACGAACAAAATATAAATCATCTGTATTCTTCGCAGGATTTCCCACCGCGTGAGCATTTGTGCGACATAGCTCGGGTTCCAAGCCCGATCTACCGAATAGCTCATGAATATGAATGACCTATAGAGGCTATTCAGACAGTCTAACATGGGCGAATACTAGACAAATAGGGCTTTAAATACCAATCCTGAGCTTGGGGCTATGTAGTTGTAAAAGGTACATGGGCTTATGTAAGAATCGCGGACAGATAGAAACCTAGATACTAACCGTAGTCGCCATCATTTATTTGATGTTATTGGGGCAGACTGACCAAGTAAGAGTATTATTCGGATAGTGTACCTGGTAAGTATAACAAACCTTCATATTGTGCACTTTTATAATTTCTAACTTGACGATATCATCGTGGACATCCACGGCATGACGATCATAATCCATACCTACTAATATTATAAATTCGAAAGTAACTCTGTCTGTCTGTTACTTTTTCACTCCTACACCGCTGAATCAATTTCGATAAAATTTGGCAGAGAGATAGATTATATCCCGGGGAAGGACATAGAATAGTTTTTATCGATATACGTCGCGGGCAAAGCCGCGGGCGGGAGCTAGTAATGTATAGTCCTCAAGACCGTATTTCGCCCATGGTGGCCAATCTCAACGGAGACCAGCCTTCGGCGCGGGAGGTATTATAGTGCACAAAAGTGTGCGCAAGCACAAGTGCACTATCTCTTCCCTCACTCTCATAGTCCGATGGGACGGCAATCCGACACGACCGGAGAGAGATCAGGCGCAGGACCAATGGCTTAAGGTACTTTCCGAGGCACGGGGGTATCACACCGCCAGCTTCCAAACTCCACGCTGTTACTGAGAAATTCCTAATGGAAAAAACCAATAGCACTTTGGCGGACCTGAGAATAGAACCCTGGACCCCACGCTCGGCAGTCGACCACGAGACCAACAACAGGACAGTCACAATAACACAGGAAAGTAAAATGTATGTAATATATGAAGACGCTTTTAAATTTCCATCCACGATAACGTTATAACGTGCACATATTTCCATATATTTTATGGGCATGAACGTGGTCGTCCGCGTTAATATCATCATGTTAGAAATTATTAAAGCGCACAATAATCTACCCTTGAAGTAGCGCAATGTCTACGCGAGTAATGCTGTGTTTCGGGTTGAGATTCAATCTCAAATGGAACGAATATTTGATGCCAAGACTACTTTTCAGAATCAGAATATACATATTTATTTGCAAGAATGTAGTTTTATATCAATAGATAAACCATTTATTTGGCGCACACAAAAGACAGCACAACACACAAAAGTACAATTAGATGATAAACAATTATCTAATGAATATAATATAAAACAAGGTGCCGATATTAAAAAAAAGAAAAAAGAAAGAAAAGAAAGAAAATACGTTTATTTGCAGCAAACATGACGCATAAAAATAAAAGACACAAAACAGAAAAACAAAAATAACAATTTGGGAGAAAGTATGCGTCACATCTACGCAAAACGGCCAACGCTCAGCATAATGCTAAGACCCTATACGAGACAGAGCCCCAGCGCTGGTGGCTGGTGGCTGGTGGGTGGAAAACACATATCGAAGTAAAAATGAAATGACAAATACTGAAAATCCAATCAATAATTTTATTAGTAATGTACATTCTAACACAACATAATATCGTGTACAACATTTAAACCATCTATACATCCTCTAAAAATAAACAAAATTGATGTGTCTATTTGTAATGTCTAAATAAAAGCTTTTTACTAAATACATATGAAAATATATATGGCACTTATAACGAAAAAAACGTTTTAAAAATTAATGTCTGTCTGTCTGTTTATTCCGCCTAAATCGCAGGCACAGCTAGTATTCAAATGTCATTCTTAACAGCTAAGTACCATCAGTATTATAATCAGACGATTAAAAGCTGAGTCTTAGCGTATGTGCTGAGCGATGGTCGTTTTGCGTGGATGTGACGCATATTTTTCCCCAATCTATTAAATTTTTGTGTTTTTGTTCTTTCTGCGTCATGTCTACCGCAAATAAACGTATTTTCTTTCTTTCTTTTCTTTCTGGTAAAGATATAAGAATAACTAGAAGAAGATTAAAAAAAAAACTATTTTACTCAGGTAAAATTCAACGTACCGAAAGTAACCCTTAAAATTGGCTGTTGAAATGTATTAATTCAATTAATCAAGCTCTAAGTTAATTGATATTCAAGTAATCTACATAATTGCATTATACCTTTTTTCTGTCTCAAGATCTGAAGGAATCTATTTCTTAATTGAAATTCCCTCAATGTAATTTGATAAGTTGTTTAAATTACTTTCCCCTGGGAGTTTATTTTCATATTGTATCCCACTACTGGGCAAAGGGCCCTTTTCTTTCTAAATCTTCCTGTCTTGTGCGATCTCTGTCTATGTTGGCGCTGCAAAGATTATCAGATCGTCACACCACCTTCGTCGTTGTCTACCTCCATGGCGATGTCTTCCATCAGGCGACCAGTGTGTTAGTGTATCTTTGCCCATCTCTCCAGGTGCATTCGTGCGACGAGTCCGGCCCACTCCCACTTCAGCTAATACTGGTTTTTACGACTTAACAAAACTTGAAGAACAACGTGATCACACCGATGCGACACATGCGATACCCCTTCATGAGTTAGGAATATCGATTTTCTTTTTTGGTATACGCCTAATTTAAAACGAGAAAATAGTCTACATTTTTGAATTCGTATGAAAGTACTTCCATACTAATGTTTTAAGTGCAAAAGTGTGTCTGTCTGTCTGTTACCTCTTCACACTTAAACTGCTGAACCGATTTAGATGAAATTTGGAATAGAGATATGTAGTTTGAGTCCCGGGAAAGGACATAGAATAGTTTTTATTCCGATATTCGCACGTGATCGACACTTATGCGGGTGATACCGCGAGGCGCCGCTAGTATAGCTAATAAATATTATTAATTATTTCATACATTCGGTACCTACGAATATTTGAAATTCATTGTGCTCTGTTACTGCTAAAGCTTTGAAATTCTGGACAGAATTTCAGTTCGTGTTATATGCATTTGTTGCTCAGGACATATAAATGGAATGCTTTTGTGCACTTTTACGTCACAAGCTGAATAATAGTTCATACTATGTCATACTAAATTATTTTGACAAGGGCCTTGTGGCTAATTAATAACAGCTGCACGGGTAGATCGATCAGGTTAAGCTACGCTTGCCGCGGTTGCTCCGTGGATGGGTGACCATCGTTACATATCAAGACCTCTCCGTACCACGGAAAGCACATTAAGCCGTTAGTCCCGGCTGTCATTCGTGGATCTTTAACAGTCGTTACGGGTCGTCAGAAGCCCGAAAGTCTCACAACCAGTCTTACCAAGGGGTATCGTATTACCCAGTAACTGGGTTATGGAGGTCAGATAGGCAGTCGCTCCATGTAAAAACTGGTATTCAGCTGCATCCGGTAAGACTAGAAGCTGACCTCAACATAGTTGGGAAAAGGCTAGGC
Source organism: Luperina nickerlii (assembly GCA_963855955.1). Classification (NCBI taxonomy): domain Eukaryota; kingdom Metazoa; phylum Arthropoda; class Insecta; order Lepidoptera; family Noctuidae; genus Luperina; species Luperina nickerlii. The sequence continues at coordinate 18,801,180 of OY979677.1, read as the reverse complement.
AGATGATGAGCTTTCGGGAAACAGACGTCGGCGAGAATGGAGACCTGTGGAACACAATATTCTTGTTCATATTGTTGTGGTTTGTTGTTGTATTGTTGTTTGTTTATTCTTGTTGTATCAGTTTCTATGACAAATCTTTTACTGTTGAAGCAGTATGGTTATGGAATGACTTGCCCGTGTCGGTAAGGCGTGCTCAATCTTTGTCCACGTTTAAAATTATGGTAAAAAAAACACTTCCTCTCTCCTTAAACATCATCATTATATTTTCTTTGCTCCTGTTTCATGTTTATTATTATATGGATATATTTATATGTATGTGTACATATTTATTTAGATTAGTAGAATATACTTTATGTATGTATTTATTGTATTATGTAAATGGTACACCACGGACTACCTACAGTATTTGTCTGTCCTTCTTCTTTTTAAATCCATCCTAAGGTTTTCTTTAAAAGATCGCTCTTAGTGATAAGACCGCCCATTGTGTCACCCTTTGTACTATATTTATGTCTGTAATTTATATGGTGTACATAATAAACAGTATTCTATTCTATTCTATTCTATTCTACTCTATTCTATTCCACTCTATTCTATTCTATTCTATTATATTCTATTGATACCATTAGCCTTCTTTTTTACCACATTGGCTAGCATAACCTTCATAACTCAACACGTTTCTAAGACGCCATTCTGTTATGAAACAACGGTCACCTCTAACTTAGTTTAAACTTAAGACAAAACCTGTCAGTATCCCTATGGTCCAATTATAACTTGTTCTCTAAGTTAGCAGACTCTTAAGCGATGCAATGCATATACAATGTAGCCTCCAACCTTACCACTATGCATAACTTGAGAGCAAACATCCCTTTAAAGTATATTCTAGTTTGATGCTTAGATTCCGTCTGAGAGGAGAAAATGTTTCTCTAGTGCTTGCTGGAGTAAATAAGTTTAGTACCGGGTGCTGTGGCGTAACTTGGGACTACCCTATTCAGTATTGGTTGCAAGTTGCAATGGGCTTAGTTGATGAATCGAATTTAATGTTTTGACTTTCATACTATGGGCGCTGACGCGATAACTTATTACATAAAATTAGAGCTAATGTAATGCACTTTTTGTACAGACGCCAGCGCATCAAGCTACTACAATCTGTCAAATTGCTTTAATAGATTTTCAACTTTATCGCTCAAGCATAAGGTTTAAAGTTGATTGAAACATTTGAAACTTTCGGGTACGTTGATGTGCTGGCGTCTGTGCATAAACTTTTAGAATATTACTAGCAGCGCCCCGCGGTTTTACCCGCATAAGTATCGGTCCCGTGGGAATATGGGGATAAAAAGTATCCTATGTGCAATGATGTTAATATCCTGGTTATATACTATCTGTGTGCCATTTCATCCAAATCCGTTCAGTAGTTTTTGCGTGAAAGAATAACAAACATCCATCCATCCTCAGAAACTTTCGCATTTATAATATTATTGTTAGCAGTTTTACAAACTAGCTAGGAAGCCAGTTAATGATAATTATAGAGGAACAGGGTATAAAGTTTAGTCAACCTCCATAGAAAATGGAGGATCCTGCGACCAGATGGGTGTCATGTCTGGCGGACAAATGCCCGATGATTCATGTCGGGCCGTTGTATATATGCTAGTTGCGCGGTAAACTCTACTTGTGAGATGCAGGATTTTGCGTGACGTCACTATGACGCGTAGTTCGCATGTGGCGTTGTGGATACCGCTACAATGAAAACAAAACATAGTTACCGCTGTCTGATTTGCTAGAAACTAATTTATACCTATTACTAATAATATACTACACAAATTTTTACGTCTTCTTTCTATGAGGGTAGGCAGAAACTACAGAAAGTCACCAGCTACCAACTTTACATACACCTTTTGCCTCTTTTACGTTCATACGTCTGGTCATACACACACGCCAGTTGCGAGTACTGCGCACCAGACCTCTCTGAAGAACATCACCGACAAGGTCACTATATGTCCTCCCAGGACCCAAGGCGTCCCCTCCCGGTGTTTTCACTCACATCTGCATCTCACCCTCATTTAGCTATGCTATATACACTATTGTTAGAGATTTTGTCAGCAGAAAGGGCGGGAACATCACGTCGCTGCGATGACGCTGTCAGTGGAGGGGGTGACACACCATGAGCCGTGTGCTTACTCGCCTCTAGCACTTTTGCTGCGGAGCTCGGACGGGACGGACGCGTGCTAGTGATCGTATTGAATTATTTTCTTGTAACGGTTTTTGTAATTTAAATAAATAGTTGTAGGCCGTGTCGTGTTTTCTTTTTAAAAAAAACTAATTAGGCTTCTGATCGCTAAGACTATAAAATAAAAAGTCACTTTTCGTATCTCAAAAAAAACCCACTGTTGGTGGTGGTCACTTTTCACGTCTGTGTGACCATTTAGTTCTTCTTAACTACAAAATAGGTTTTCACCATAGTTTAGAGAATTAGTTCCGGAAGGTTTATGTGTATACAAAATTATTAAACATTAAGTTAAAGAAATTCTAGTGTTTGTCAAAATCGTACGAAGTAGCAACGGCTGGCTAGTAATTTTTTTTTCTCAAATGGGCCTGCTCTTGACTTCGATCACGCCTGATGGAAAACGATGGATGAGGTCTATGATGGAACGAGCGTGCCCAGAAGATGCCTGTTCACTCTTGCTGTGAAGGCAGTCGGATTAAATGTGGGAGGGACCACAGATACATGTGTGTGAACAATAAAATAACCCATTACAATTTCATTTCATAAAGCGCATCTTCCATAAGCAGTGAGATTGTTTTATAAGATTGTGTTATACAACGCTGCAGAATGCGTCACTTGAAATAAACAGACATTTTCAAATAAGAAATGAAATACTAACAAAATATACATAAAAGGAACGTGCCAGTTATAAAATAAACCGTACAGTTTCAACATAAATATTTTGTTAGCGGGCACGGATAGACGCCCGCCCCGCCATAATTGTGTCTTAACAAATTGACAGATGTCAAAATGCTTTCGGGCACCGGAATCGTACAGACTGTCAACATTTTGAGGTTTGTGCTTCAAAATTATTGTTTAGCCGTTTGAAATGATTGAAAATGATTTGAGTGAGCGGTCTTCAAAATTATCGTTTTATTAGGTTTCTTCGAGTGATTGTCTTGTTGATTTGTTATGACAACGTCAACGGAAAGGGGATTGTACATTTCTGGGTAGATATATAAACAGCGTTGGGTCTCTTGATCGGTTTATACACTTGGGGTTTATTTATAAACGATGATTAAAGTTGAGTGACGTTTGAACGTCAAAAATGTGTGGTTAAAGACTCGCTAATCCCTACTTAACTTTAAGTAACGTTTATGAATAAAGGGATTTATATTTTGTGTTTGTCGATAGCTTTAATAATCTACGACTTTAGTTTGTATTTAGACAATCAGTTTTATCGTAATTTAAAAAAAAATCCTTTTCTGCTTTAGCTTGTAGTGATAAGTATAAGTGCTAATAAAACCTAATAATTCTGGTTTTATTTGGTTAAGCACTACAAATTGTTCCACGCGTCGGATATGTGCCGACCTTTTTTTGCTAGATAAGTCGAATTATTCGATTTTTCCGATCGGCATTTTATTATTGGTTGTCAATAACACTGTTTTAATAACAGTTTTGATTTTGTTTAGATTTACTCGTCGCCAGTTGAGTTTTATATTTCCAGGAGTGCGACAATGAAACCACAAATTCATGAACTAACAGTTTAATGGCGGCTTCCCTGCAACCACAGATAATGTAAACACAGATAATATAATGCACAGATACCACAGGCAACAGTAGCCGTAGACGAGCGTAGACGGCGGGCGTCGACGAGTATCGATGTCTGTAGTTGCCTCGACTGTTGAGGCGTGTCGCTCGTGTATACGTACACCAACGTCACCAACTCACTCTAAATAAAATTAAAGTAGGTCCAATCCAGTGAGACATCTTATTCCATACTCAGTCTTCTTAACCTAAACCTAGAAGATCTAAACTAATTCTAATACGAACTACCCACCGGCTTAAAAATCCATTACATTCAAAAATTTGCAAAAACCAAAAACATAGGTACGCTTGAAATCAAACGTATTTTATTTAAATTCAGAACCCAGCTGGGACTGAAGTTTTGCACGACATCGACATCGGGAATGTTCGGCTAATCCTCCCGAGGCTTGCGGACGATAGGTGTCACCGCGCCGTCCTGTTTGAACTTGCTTTGAACTGAGGACACACAGTGCCGTATTATCCATAAGGCACTTTAGGCCAGTGTCTAGGGGCCCACTATGACAAGGGGCCCAGCACTCCCGATTAAAAAATGAAAAAAAGGGGATTGTGTGGTTTTATGAAACCACGGTAAAAGTGAAACTTTTTTCACATTATAAGGTAAAGCCAAATTGCGTTGTTGTGGTATGAAAAAGGGGGGGCCCAAAACGAGCTGTGCTTAGGGGCCCCGAGATGGTTAATCTGGCCCTGAGGGAGGACACAGTATAGGATTGGATGGCGTTGTTCTATTGTTTGTGTACTCTGTTGGGTGTTTCCGCAAACGTGTTTGCGCCTTTGTCTTTTGAAGTAACGATGCACTATCTACTCAATATCTGTAAGTGGCTTTTTGTCAGAAAAGCTTTCTATCAGTCCCATACTGATACTAACTTTGCTAATAGGTTCTAAGTATACAGAGCGGTACCTTTAAAATGGGTCAACATTAAACGATACATAAAGAGTCACGCGATTTTTTTTGAGAACGTGTGTCCCAACAACATTATCTGTCACTTTGACCTCTCAACACACACAAACTCACACACACTCACACACACACACACACCCCCACACACACATTCACACACACACACACAAACAAACACACACACAGCACCTGTGACAGCACCTGACCTAAAAATAATTTTAGTAGGATCCTAGAGCATATTTATAATCAGCCTATACTATAATGTTCCCACTGCTGGGACACAGGCCTCCTCTCAGTGAGAGGGAGTGGGCCATAATAAGACGACGAAATCAAGTTAAAATAATTAAATTAATTGCATTAATTAATTAAATTCTATATTCCTATAAGACGCTCCGAGGCACTATTGACGCGCCTGATCTACATACTGTTCTGGCTCGCTTCTTTGTGCCAGACAACTACTGCCGCGGCAGAAAGCACAGGCTAGTTGCTGTGCCTCCATGTCGCACAGTTGCGCGTGCTAAGTCCCCAGTACCACATACTCTGACCGCACTGAATGATCTCTTGGACTCTAATCCAACAAACGATCTGTTTGCGGACGAATGGACGAAGATTTTGTCGGCATGTCAGTAGTACTGTGAGAGGTATGTGATTTCTGTAATTGGTTGTAAACCGTTTTAATTAAAGAATAAATAATCTAACACGCGAGCCCAGTGCGGCTTGGTCGATGTCACATGTCTTCAAATTTTTTTTCTAAGACATGCCGGTTTCCTCACGATGTTGTTGTCGATGAAGTTTTGTTGGGTCCTAGAGGGCCATCTCATCTATGGCAACACAAGCTGGAGCTATTTCGTTTTTCGTCTCTGCTCAGAAGTTAAAACAGTCCGTGTATGGCCAGCCTAATTCTGATATCATTGTTAATGTCTGTATCACAGATATTCGATATCCATGGTCTGTATAGAGATTTCTTGAACAAAACGTAACGAGACCAAACATTCCCACTATCGACTTTACAATGTTAAGATTCCTTCTGTACACTGTCCTGAATAAAAATGGAAGATATTCGATTAAGCAATCCTTAGGGAATATTTTAAGTCTAGACGTACGTACCATTTTAAATTTGTTTTTTTTTTAAGTACATTTGCCAGCACATCAAGCTACTAAAATCTGTCAATTTTTTTTAATAAATTTTCAACTTTATCGCTAAAGCATAAGGTTCAAAGTGGATTGGGAAAATTTGACAGTTTCGGGTAGCTTGATGTGCTGGCGTCTGTACAATGTTGGCGAGATTGTTGGTCCATACAACATTGTGTTTACTATAATTCTTAGCAGGATTTGCTTTTCAGCTTACGTATTTGCGTTGAGCGGATTAGGATTTTGGAGAGCAGTGGTGGCTCAGTGGTAGCGGCCGCGACTTACGAGTTAATAGATCGTAGGGTCAAACCCAGAAAGACACTTTACTTTGTGTAAATTATTTCAACCCTGCTCTCAAAACGGTAAAGGAAAACATCGTGAGGAAACCGGCATGTTCTACAACCAAACATTAGAAGACAAGTGACATTTACTAACCCGCACTGGGACCGTGTGGTGGATTACGGCCCATGCACTTCCTCTCCCTGTGGGAGGCCTTCCAACGCTACGTCTTCCGGTACGCGGTCGCTACTCCAGAACCTTTCAGCCCCATCGGCCATCTGTTCTGCGAGCAACGTGCCCTGCCCACTGCCACTTAAGTTTCGCAATTCTTAGGGCTATGTCTGTTACCTTGGTTCTCCTGCGGCTCTCCTCATTCCGACGACCTTGTGAAGGTCGCAGGAACCCATTGGATGCGAGAAGCACAGAACCGGTCGAAGTGGAGGTGCCTAGGGAAAGCCTATGCCCAGCAGTGGACGTCTTTCGGCTAAAATGATGATGATGACTCCCTCTCACCGCGAGGAGGTCTATCTCCCAGAAACGGGAATATTAAAGGCTGATTATGCTTATTATTATTTGCATGGAAAAACAGAAAGGTTTTTCCTGTTTTACTGGCCATTTCTTTTGATGACTGTTCAACGGCATTTAATATAACTTGATATTCAGATTGTAAAAACGACGACACATAACATCACGCCTGTTTTCCTCGAAGGCTTAGGCCTATAGTACACACACATTTCGATAGTTATGTTAATTACCATGTAATAGTGGGCGAGATTATTGCCATAAACAGGACACGAATCCAGACTCCAAACTGCCACTGAGAATATCCAGACTATAAATAGTTGTAAAAGTCTAAAGGCTTTTGTTTATAACGACACATGTCTGTGGCGGCATTTGCATCGCCACATGCAAACTACGTCACGAAAATCCTGCATCGCGCAAGCAAAGTTTACCGCGCAACCAGCATAATTATATACAACGTCGCGAAATTAATCGTCGGGCAGTTGCCCATCAGACACGACACATGTCTGGTTAGAGGATCTTCTCTTTTTTAGGGAGGAAGAGTGAACTTTACACCCTATTCCTCATGCCTTTATATGTCTCAAATATGTTCACATCCAAAATTACTAACTAGCTTCTTAACCTGTTGACCGCCACACGTCAAAAAATCAGAAACGTGCCCTCGGCGTCAAAGTCTGTCATGTAGTCGAACTGTGGCATGCTGGGCACATTTTAGTTTGTTATCTATACATGACTGTGGCGGTCAAAAGGTTAATCATTCACAAAACACCAGTGTCTTCAAACCAACAGGTTACTAACCGCTAACAAGGACAAAGAGAGTAACGCCGCCGCCATTTGTTACGTCACCGACTCACCACGTACCAGGTGTAGAGTTTTATTGAGACAAATGGCTGCTCGATCTGCAACTTAACGCTTAGCACGGCTTTTGTCAGTTTAAGCTGTGAACGATTTTGGTTCTTTTGAATATTTAAATATTTTCTAAAGTTTAGACTGCGGTTGATCGTTAAAATAGGAACAATCGACTGTAGTGCATGGTTACCAGTTTAAGTTAATGTATCGTTCATCGATATGTTTTGAGGCTATCAATCTCATCTGGTCGACGTCTCTCAACTGCAAGGTTCGAGGTCAGATTTTAGTTGCACTTTTAGGTAACCCTAAAACTAGAAGCAAAACTGAGTAGTAGTAGTCCAGTGATATCGGCCGTGACTTACGAATTGTAGGTCATGGGTTGAAACCCAAGCAGGCACTTTAGTTTTAAGTAAATCATTTCATAACCACTGCTCTTAAAACGGTGAAGGAAAACATCGTAAGGAAACCGGCATGTCCCAGAACGAAAAATTCGACGACCTTATTTTTGACATCTACTAACCCGCACTCAGCCACGTGGTAGATGCGTGGTGCGTATTATAAAATTTTGCGGGTATAGACATTAGACAGCTTTTTTTGTTTCTTTTTCTTTTTTATGAATGGGAAATCATCAAATGGCCCTCCCGCTCTGGGTGGAGCGGAAGGGAGTGTCAAACTCTTACACATTAGACAGCTTCAATCGGAAAATTTATGTTATCTACTATCACACTATCAACCTAAACAATCTACGTTGAAAATAAGGGTTTGACAATGCTTCTTTTTTCATTTGAAAACAACTTGGTGCTTTTAAAAGCTGCGAAGGTCAATCTTCACTCACACTAGCTTTCATCAAAAATCTGCCTAGACTTTTCCCTATTATGTTGGAGTCGGCTTCCAGTCTAACTGGATGCAGCTGAATACCAGTGTTTTATATAGACCGACGGTTGTGGAGGTCAGATAGGCAGTCACTGGGTAACACCGTAACACGCCGCTTGGCAAGAGTGGTTGTAAGATTTTCGGGCTTCTGACTACCCGAAATGTCTGTCAAAGAACTACTAATGACAGCTGTGACCAACGGCTTGCTTTCCGAGGAACGGAGGCGTCTCGATAGGTAATGGATGGTCACCCATCCACCAACCGACCGCGACAAGCGTAGCTCAACCTTCAATCGAAACGAAAACACACTATGTAACATATAAAGCGTAATTATATGAGTGACACTTGAAAAAGCTAAGTTACAAAAACAGCTCTTCAAGAAAGCTGGTATCTTTCAACTAGGCTAGAAACACACCGACTAACGAAGGATACTTGAGTGCCATCTGTAACAAAAATATACCATCATTTTCTCCAGCCAATCCTCATAATTTCTTCTTACTAGAAGGCCAAAATCCAGACGCTGTGTTCTAGAATCCAGTGCTCAAATAAATATAAGTACCAGGATATTGCTTGGGAAGTCAGCAAATATTCAAAGGAGCCAAACACTTCCGAATTGAAGATAGATCTGGGATAAATTGAGTGGAGACTGATACTATGGAATGTTTGATTAGAAATGTTAGCTGTAGAGAAAAGTTGTAGGTGCGAAAATACAAGAATATTGTTGTCTTTTACGAAGAGCAGTGGTGGATTTTTTGTTCGGGTTTGAACCCAGATAGGCGCTTTACTTTGTGTAAATTATTTCATCACCACAGCTCTCAAAACGGCGAAGGAAAACATCTTGAGAAAATCGGCAAGTTCTAGAACCAACAAATTAAAGACATGTGACATCTACCAACCCGCACTAGGTACGCGTGGCGGCCCAGTTTCTCTCACAGAGAGGAGGAAACCTTCTCGTTAAACACTCAACATCCAGATAAAACGAATGTTGTGAATTACTAAACTTATATTGGGTAAGACTGTTAAGTTATAAGTTTGCAAAAACGCCTCATAACTACATAAAGTAATTAGTTTCACCTACGGATACAACGGTTTTGTCGAAGCGTTGCCACTCTTAATTGTTTAAACTAAACTATCCCCTTACTAATAAACGTTGTATAGCGTCTGTGTAATTACACAACGCTTTTTCTTCTTCTTTCGAAATTCAAATTTCTGGCGACTGAAAGAGAGAACTCGGTGTTAAATATTATGTTCTTTTTAGTTTGGATGTGCACTTACTTGCTGCTTGCTTGTGCATTTATGAATCTCTCCATCGCATTGAGGCTTGCTGTTATAGAATTCAATTGATCCTGGGTTAAGTCCCCCTTTGTACAGACGCCAGCACATCAAGCTGCTACAATCTGTCAATTTTTTTTTATAGATTTTCAACTTCATTGCTAAAGCTTATGGGTCAAAGTTGATTGGGAAAATTTTACAGTTTCGGGTAGCTTGATGTGCTGGCGTCTGTACATAAGTTGTCCATATAATTACTGTTTAATTACAGTACTGTTACTGTTTAATTATAATTACTGTTTAATTACAGTACTGTTGTACTGTTCAGTTTTAAAATTGTTATATTTTATAATCGTTTTTATATATTTTAATTATAGTCATTGTTATATTATTTATAATTACAGCACTGTTTTAACATTGTTTCCGTATTATATATGCTTGTTTCCCCATCCCACCCCGTCACATTGAATCGTTTCCCCGCGCTATTACTTCGTTTACTCTCAGTGTTTTTTCTAACTTTTTTCGTTTTGCTTTACTCCTAAGGGTATTAACGTCACGTTAAATAGTCATCCTTCCACAAAAATTGGGCAATGCAAATAGTTTTTTTTTATTTTTTATCTAACTAATAGTTCCTGAGGTTAGCGCGTTCAAACAAACAAAGAAACTCGTCAGCTTTATTAGAGTACAGATGTACAAAAACTACTAAGAATAGATTTAAAAGATCTTTTGTGTCTGTAATTTCTACTGCACCGATGCCCTTCAAAATGGAACAAAGTATCGCTGTTTTGCGACACTACAGCAGTATCTCACCTGAAAATGTCTCCCTTACAGTTCTAGAGCTAGAACTTCTGAAACACACCACACTATTGCTTTATTTAGCCCACTCATCGAAACTAGAAGCACAAGTGAAATGACATGCGATCAAGCCAACTGAGCAACACATGGTGTAATGCAACTAAATTCGCCAACTTCAACAATTTGCCGATATTATAATGGTACGAGTATGCACGTTTCAGATCTAATTTCACTTTGCACTGCTCATGTACTTAGAATTCTACATAGAACACAAAACATGCAGTATATTAAAGCATAGTTTACTGTAGTCGATCTTGTATTTTTATTGATTCTAAAGACTTGCGTTTTTTTGTGTTTGGGTCCTGTAAGCCCCTTAATAATAATATATAATTGTAGTCCAATGTTAAGCTAGTATTAGGTAAGCCTGTGATGATAGTTGTATGTGTTTTATAATAAAATAAATAAATAAAAATATTAGTTAATTCATTCGAATAAACTAATATTTATATTTATTTAACACTCATCTAGGTTACGAGAGTAACAGTTTTTATAATTCACCTAGAATTAAAAAACTGAAAAACTGTTAGAGCAGTTCTGCACTACATCCGATCCGAATCCGAGAAATGAGAAATGCTGATCCGAAGTGACCGTAGGCCTATTTGTATGAGGGGTTGCGCACTAGATCCGAACTCTGTCCGTCGGAATTTAGAACATTCCCAATTCGAATTGTAGTCGGATCTTTAATTCGAATTCGGATCGGATGTAGTGCAGAACCGCTCTTAATCTTGTTAAAAGAAACACAAAACTGTTTTAAAATTTTCAATTAGTTTTAATGTCTAAAAAATACAATATATGCACGGCTTAAATTACTTCCTAATTCACTCTTTTAATTTTTATATAATGCAGAAGAGTGTATACAATAACAATGACAAGTTGGAGGTCATTACAGTTATTCAATGCAATCCATACAAATTAAATACGTCGAACTGCAAAACCTACGCACAAAATGCGTACGTGTCAATTACCAAATGTGCTACAGCTTGCAACTGGGACTCGTTTAGTTCGCTCGCTCCGCTTCCTTCGCTCTGTTCACGCACCGCTACTTCGCTCCGTTCCGCTCAGCCACAGTTCAATTGGTAACTCAGATTAATTTGTTTATCGCTCTCTTATAGGATGTTTTGTAGCCTCGCAGGCTTGATCTGAATTGAGACATGTTTCGGGTCTGTTGAGAGGTTTTTCTGTAAGTCATGACCAATTAGATTGAGCTTAACATTACTTTATACATACTGTGGCTTAAGCTTCAGTTTACCAGAAGAGCAATAGCCGCCCTATAACGTCTGCAATTTACCGGCGAATGACGTTACTGAAAAGTCAAACAATAAATAATAATATGTCCTGTATGTCTTTTAATTAGTAATATGTGAAGTGCTCCACTTTTGGAAAGAGTAAACTGGTAGAAATCGTCACGTTACGAAAAAGCGTTAGCGTGCGACATTCATGGTTAAATTTCATGGTTTTCGAGGGTGCTTGAAGTCAATAGTGAAATAAAAATCTAAGATGGCAGCTGCGAACATTTAAAAATTTTTCATCATGGGTGTCGTTTTCGTAGTTTCTGAGGATGTTAAAGCCGATAGAAAGGTCAAAATCAAATTCCAAGGTGGCGATATCTTCACGAGAGCTTCTAAAAACTTATACTAGATCGCTCTGTATTAAAAACGCGTATTCAATTGACACTTTCTCTCTCTTTCTATTATATACGAGTGTGTGTGCGTGTGTTATCGCGTAAGAAACATAGAGCCTGATGGAGGTCCCCGTTCGCACACGTTTTTTCTCTAAAAAAGATAAAAATCATCCACTCGAAGGAAAGAGAAGCCGCCATTAATCTTAAAAACCTCCAATCGCATCTAATAAGCTAAATTATCCTGCATAATTTCTACGTAACACGTAGCTGACAGTAATAGGGAGTGAATTTCTGAGATAAATCGACGCCATTTTGGTATAATTCGACAGCCCTCTGAATTAAACTGAATGTTACACGATCTATTAAAGCGGACTGCATTGGGAACGATTACATTTTAGACTGGCTATTGATAGGTGAACAGTGGCAGTGTTTAAGTTATTAGGTGAAAACGATCATCGTGCCCATGCTATTGTGCGCCTGTATAATTTGAAAGAAAGAAAGAATAAAGTTTATTTTGACACAGTTCGTGTAACACAAAATTGACAAAATAAAAATAATGTTAATGTTGCTTGTTAAAATCTAACGTATAACATATTACAATTTATTTTATTTATTTATTTTCACTTCAAGACACAAACATCAATCAGTATTAGGAGTTCCTGTATCACAAGAGACAGACTTCTCAATTTACAGAGAAAATGATAAAAAAGTACGATAGATAAAAATGAGATTCATTATAGTTATGGCATGCATTTTTTTTTGAGGATGGGAAATCCTCATATGACCCCTCCCGCTCTGGGTAGAGCGGAAGGGAGTGTCAGACTCTTACTGACTAAATAGATAGAAACAGATAGAATCATAATCAAATCAGTGCGTTAGAACAGGCAATTTCGCTTGTTGTACAACGGGCAAGCCATGGTGGAACTACTGCAGTGTCACTGCTGTAGTTTTGTGGCGAAGATGACTGTGATCGCTTAATAATAGTTCAAATTACCTTCTGACCCTTATCAGTTCCATACCTCTAGTGTTTATTTCCCATCGCGATCTTATTGGACTAATAAGGAAACTGCCATACTCACAGATATAGATACACCTAGAAAACGCAAGACTACTTCGCGTGCCAAAAATCGCACCAGCTTACGTACAAAAATCGTAAGCCGCCACTTTCGCGCTCTGTCCTGTTTACTGCTGGCTGGGTGAGCGTGAGCGCTGGGGGTGGGGCGAGACGGGTGCCGCACGCGGCGGCGTCTTTGAAACGATTAGATTTTCCCATCACTAAATAGTGCTTGTGACGTCATATTAGGTAGTCAAAAAATGGCATGCTTGGTTTTCATACAGACCGTGATACTTGCGTTATCTAGGTCTGTCTATATCTGTAGCCATACTCAACAAGTTTATTTCATAAAATACATACAACGTTACTTTTTAAGGTAGCCAGTTATTCACAGTAATCCATCATATTTAGGATCATCATCGATCATCATCCACAGCTCTTTTCAATACATTGTAACGCAAGCCAATAAGCCGTCTTTCATGTCAATATTTCCTGGTTTGTGCCAATATTGTCCGAATTTTTCCGATAGGCGTAAGTAATTATGTCATAGACCCTTCTTTTGCCATCAGCTTCCTACGCTTCTTATGTCCACTTAGGAAAGAAATGTAAGAAGGAAAAAAAGTAAATAATCATTCTCAACTTGTAAAAGGCGTATCATCTAAAGGGATAAATAGTATTTCTATTCATTCTGTGAATGATCGACGTTAACTCCCAAAATAAATAGCCTATTTTTCTAACAAGGAAATCGAACTCGGCACCAATTCAAATAGCTTGCCACTAAACAAATGAAGCGTTGGAGCCAAAGATTACAGAAAGTAGGTAGATATGCCAATAAATGTTGATTAAGTTTTGCAATGGCTGAGGTATACAAAGGTGTGTTTAATTTCAAAATAACTGTGACTAAACTCATCACCTGCCTAGCCTTTTCCAACTATGTTGGGGTCGGCTTCCAGACTAAGCGTATTCAGCTGAATATCTGACCTCCACAACCCCATTACTGGGTAATACGATACCCCTTGGTAAGACTGGTTGTCAGACTTTCGGCCTTCTTACTAACCGTATCGACTGTCAAAGATCCACGAATGACAGCCGGGACCAAAGGTTTAACGTGCTTTCCGAGGCACAGAAAGGTCTTGGTTATGTAAAGATGGTCGGTCACCCATCTACAGACTAACCGCGGCAAGCGTAGTTTGACCTGATCGATCGACCTGTGCGGCTGTTATTATATATATTATATTCCCGGTTTCGTTTTACCCAGTAAGTAACTGGGTTGTGGAGGTCGGATAGGCAATCGCTCCTTGTAAAATACTGGTACTCAGCAGCATCCGGTTAGACTGGAAGACGACCCTAACATAGTTGGGAAAAGGCTAGGCAGATGATGAAGCAGCTTTTTCTATCTACCTAAAACAAATTATTGCGATCAACAATCCATCTACCAAGTAGAGATTTGCATAACAAAGACAATTCCATGCAATCAGTGGTTGCCAAGTTGAGGAGTGAGGGTTACCATAGAAGCATAATAACGCTATTTGCTTGTTCTATACAAACATCCTACACAAAGTCGGTGCAAACTGATGTCCAGTTTTTCGATTGTCGACAGAAAATAGGATTTCCGTATCCGTTAAGCGTCCTCAACTTCCTAGGACACAATAGCTTATCCCTCTTGTTTCCGTGATCCGAGGTTAAGGCCAATTTTACGTATAATTTATCACGGATTAACAATTTACAATGTACGTGAGGCCAGAGGCCTCCACTCGTCATAAATCCACGTTCACGGACGATTGGCCTCGGCAGGCCATCCCAAGCCTCAAGTCTAAGGGTACTTATCTTAATGATTTACATTTGGGGAGTCGAGTTTATTTTATTTTCGGTGAATTGCGGTGCTATTCTGTAAAAATCTCACCGTAAAAACTTAGGTGCCGTGAGCTGTCAATAGTGTCAATTCCTAGCAAAAACAAACTCACTTCACCTAAGTTTTCACGGTGAGATTTTTACAGAATCGACCGGCTGGTGCTGCGGGTATGTTGTTTTGTTAACTTCTGTAGGTAGGTAATGTAGGTATATCCTGAAATGTGTGTGCTTGTATTCCGCCATTTAACGAATAGGTATGATTCTGACCATCTATGAAAAACTATCGGGTAGACACGCCACATTTTATCACTTTCCTGAAAAAAAAAACACGAATCAGACTAATGATAATGACAATAAACAAAGATCACTAATACCCTAGCACAATAAATTTTCTTCATTGCAACCTTTCGCTTCCGAGTTCCTCAATGAGATCCAAACTCTGCAGTGTAGGTTAGGTCGCTGGCAATGAGCAGGAAAGAAAATAAAAGTACAGATATTGATTTCGGTCCAAGTCTAGATATTATCCATCTAATAGCATACACTAAGTCAAGTGTCAGTCGTTGTCGTGGATGCACTAAATTTGTCTGTGTCGCATTGTAGCTAATGCGCCACGAGATAAACGACGCTAGTTATTGACAATCTCAGAGTGGCTATTATGTGCTTGCTACCCTAGAATTTAGAAAGAGAATTTTACGTCAATCTTTTATTTTCTCTTATAAAGTAGTTTCAAGATTTATCAGTGGAATGACGGATAACATAAATCATCACTACATAGTATAAAACAAAGTCGCTTTCTCTGTCCCTATGTCCCTATGTCCCTATGTCCCTTTGTATGCTTAAATCTTTGAAACTACGCAACGGATTTTGATGCGGTTTTTTTTAATAGATAGAGTGATTCAAGAGGAAGGTTTATATGTATAATAACATCCATTAAATAGTGGAGAAGTACTGTTATTTTTGAGGTTTCTAATGTGATGTCGTAAATAATTACATTTTTTCCGCTTACATTGCAAACGCAGGCTGAACCCTACGAGTTTTATCAAAATAATGTACTAAGTATTGTACACATTGAAAAGGTCTACAGAAAAGTCCGTGATGGTATATGTCTATCTCTTATGGATAACCCACAATAACTTTTTTTTGTCATTTACTTTTTACGACAAATAATGGCTAATTTTCGAAGCGATTTTAACCAATACAGCATTAATCCTTAACCAATTAAATACCTTGAATACATTGTTCATTTAATATAGATCTATATGGCCCTTTACACCGTATGATTTAAGTGAATATTTTCGAAGATATTACAGATTTAAAAATTGCGGGACGTAGCGTTTGCGGCGGTGCGAAGCCGGAGCGGGCCGCTATGTTTTTATATACAACGTTCACAGTTTTTCTGTAGTGTATTTAGTATCAGCATTGCAGCCGTGCGAAGCCGGGGCGGGTCGCTAGTAGCCTATATAATATTCCAATTGCTGGGACACAGGCCTCCTCTAAGAAAGTATTAACCCCTAATTTAATTGCAGTGTTTGAGTTTTTAGCGTAAGCATGATCAGTCTATACCTAATGTTACAACTGATGGGACACCTGTCTTCGAGCCTGGGGAAGTGGGCTGTAATCATTCCGCAAGCCCAGTGCAGGTTGGTGGATGTACACACTTATTTTCTTCTTAGCGGATTCATGCGGCTTTCACCAGGTCACTGGTACGCTAGGGTCGGGCTGGTAGGTACCTTTACTCAAACATTATTATTAATCCAATACAGCCAAGGTGGTCCGACGACCTTGTGACGGCCGCAGGAACCCGTTGGATGCGAGAAGCACAGAACCGGTCGAAGTGGAGGTGCTTGGGGCAGGCCTATGTCCAGCAGTGGACGTCTTTCGGCTGAAACGATGATGATAATGATGATCCCAGCCGCAGTTCTTGAGATAGTTATTATAAAAGTTACTAATATCTAATTCTAGAAAACACTTATTTCGGTGCCCGTTCTTCGCCCAAAGCTATTCATAATCAACTATCTACATTTCTATCTATACACAAATCACAATATGTCATACAAGCCAGAGCCAAATTGTCTCCACAAGACATATGTATGAGCGCATGTGTTGGTTAAACCGATAACTTAGTGATTAATTACAAATATTGCGTTAGTATTAACAATCATAAGGACAATACACCGTTACTGTTAAGGACCTAACTAAAGATTCGTAAATGAAAGTAAAGTAGACTGAAACACTTATAATACGGTTCTAAAAGACAATATAATGTTGGGAATAAAACTTTGGACAACAAGCATAGGTACGCGCGCGTCTTCGACCGTGTTTGGTAATGGAGTGAGGTGCGGGCAGCGGCCAGCCTGCTGTCGCGGTGTAGTCCCGCGCCGCGCCGCGCCCTCCGCGCGTCTTATCCTGGCGCAGATTCACACCTTGTCTGCGTGAACAGTTACATTTTGATCGTTTTAATAATTAAAAGGGGTCATTGTACTCATCGTTATGAACAACTTTTACTATAGCACCAACCCTGAAATCGTGAACAAAAAAAATCAGCTGATCCATACAAAATGTTTTAATGATGAGTATAATATGACCTCTTTTAAAGATTAAAACGATCAAAATGTAAGGATGTATAATTAAAATAGCCTCCACATGATGCTTCATAAGAAAGAAAATACGTTAACGTAATCAAAAAAAAAAAACATGACGCAAAGAAAGAACAAAAACACAAAAAAAGAACAAGTTACGGGAAAATTTGCGTCACATCCCCGTAAAACGGTCGTCGCTCAGCATAATACTACCACCATAAGCAAGACAGAGCCCCAGCGCTAAATCATCTCTACAAGACATACATACATAATAACATGTGTAGATAGATACAACCGATAAGTAAATGAGTAACTGCAAACTTTGTAAGATAGTATAATGTCCGGATATGGATCAAACTTAGTTTATACTACAAATTGATGATAGTCAACCCTTTCGCAAAACGTGACAAACTAGCGCTATAATAAATTGAACATTAATCATTTCATAACAGCTCTTGGCTCTTTCACATTATGTGAGTGACTGAATATAAGACTCAAGAATAATGGCTCCACAGTGACAGTAGAATTTGAATTGGTGAGTCTTTGTAAGCTTGACAAACAGATTGCTTGCTAATAGTAGTTCATTATAATTCGCATTATAGAAACAAAATCGAGGGGCTAAGTAGTAACAGACGCATGGGTCGATCGATCAGGTTAAGCTACTCTTGCCGCGACTGGTCCATGGATGGGTGACCATCTTTACATACCAAGACCCCTCTATGTCTCGGAAAGCACGTTAAGCCGTTGGTCCCGACTGTCATTCGTAGATTTTTGACATTCGTTACGGATCGTCAGAAGCCCGAAATATTACCCCGTAAATGGGTTGTGGAGTTGAGATAGGCAGTCCATGTAAAATACTGGTATTCAGCTGCATCCTGCTGGTTAGACTGGAAGCTGACCCCAACATTGTTGGGAAACGGCTAGACAGATGATGAGGTAGAACAGTTTTGTGTTGGGTCTTTGACCCGATTTGATTTTGTAGTTTTCAGTACCTACTCCACGTTTTGACAAATTTGACTATAAATCTGTTTTATTGCAAGTGTAGCTGTCATTGTTTTCATAGAGCGATAGTTTGTCTTAAGACAGTTCTGTCCTAACTCCTGATTCACGTCTTAATAACGCTACTTTTTATTATTTTCCCAAAACATATCATATCTACCAAGTTCCTTAACATACTAACAGTTCGAATAATATATATTCACACAAAGTCTAGTTAAACAAATCGTGAATATAAACAGCAAAGATCCCGATACAGAACAAATAACAAAGTTTTATGTTAACTGACAAATCCGTGGGCAAACACGAGTGTTCCCTCGATTATTTATTATATATAGGTCAAGTTGCCGCTTCTTATAAATGTCAGATATAAGACGTATCGGTATTACCGCGAGTCCTAACTAAAGCGATCATGCGCCAAAGCTATCGGTCGCGCAAACACGCGATCGTCGTGTTCAGAAAAGTCGTAAACACAAATCACTAATTATAGGTTCTCAAACTTATTTTGCCCACTCATTCGGAGAATATTTTTTTTTCTAGTCCCCCATTTTTTTAGTCTCGAATTTGAAACAACTATTTCCACGATTATATTTAAACGTCTAATATTAAATAGTCGTAAGATAAAATATATATAATTTTCTCTGAGTATTCTACCCTGAAAGTCACAGATGCCCACAAGCCCCCTTGTGGACGTTTGTGACATTATCGCCCACATTGAGAAACAACATACTAGTAACTAGATAATAATACATGACTCAGACGCACTTATGAAATCATTGGATGAATAAGTGCGTCTCGTTAACGTGAGGCATTTTCGCATGTAATTGCTCTGGCTAATTACATGCATGATGTGCGTGCGTGTTTATTAATTAGCATTTATTTGTTTTACATAGAGGTGACATTGAGGTAGCGAGCTAAACCGCGATTGCGATGTATCGAAGTGAGGCATCTTCGGCATTTTTTTATTGAGTAAGGGTGAACGAGACAGATATATATTTTCTTGATCTTCTTCGTCTATGCAAACTTGTTGTCTCACCCCAGTTATTTTCCTACAACTGGGGCGTAAAACAGCTGTCAAGGTAAGATTTCTATGCCCAATTCTCTATTCCCAAAGATTCTAGCCCCAACAACATACTGGCTACACTGGCGGACAAAGTTGATGGGCCTTTCATTAGGCACTGGGCAGGTAGACATGTGCTTGTGCGTACTGGCGTACATGTCGCCAACTAAATTTTTGTATGTACTAACAATAGGCTAAGATTTTACTAACATTATATGGATCAATGGTCTGAAATAAATAAATTATTATTATTATGTTACAGTTTCACGTAAAAACTACTGCACCGATTTAGATGAAATTTGGTACATGGATAGATTATAACCAGGATTAACACATAGTATACTTATCCTGTTATTCCCACGAGATCTAAACTTAATGCGTGTAAACCGTGGGGCGCTGCTAGTTCTTTATACATGCGAAAGCTCTCTGGTGACGACGCGTTCGGGTTCACCGAGCAAAATGAACGCAAACGCTTTGGTTAGGACAAGGCCTAAGAGAGCGTCCCGGGAATAATATTAATTAATATTAATGTTCTAGAATACAAAGGTCATTTAATGTTGTATCTTATTTGGTCAGTTCTTGTGTGAGATTGACAGGGTAAAGCCAATATTAGGTTTTTTTAGGAGTAAGTATTGGGCGATTTCTTTTTCTGTTTGGTATTAGCGGAAACTAATAACTAATTGGTGATTAACGTGGCCACTTGCTGGGCTCAAACAATGCAATAATAATCACAGTACCATCGACGTGAAAAGAAGAACAATTGGTGATTTTCTTTAGAAAGGTCACACTTCGGACCCACGACACCCCTGGCCATAACCCTGGGGGTAGGGTGGGGCTGAACCATTCCACCATAGAGATGTGCCACCC
Source organism: Luperina nickerlii (assembly GCA_963855955.1). NCBI lineage: Eukaryota > Metazoa > Arthropoda > Insecta > Lepidoptera > Noctuidae > Luperina > Luperina nickerlii. The sequence goes on along the minus strand of OY979677.1, from coordinate 18,780,668 downwards.
TAGTTCCATTATTTATATTGATTTATAGGAATGGAACTACTGCGAATAACAGGTAATTAATAAACCGCACACAATGAATGCAATTTTGAAAGTATTTCCAAATTGCACTATAAAGGGATGCTATTACCACTGGGTACGCAATATTTGGAAAAATGCTAAATCTCAGGAGTTCCACATAACCCAAACAAGACCTGAAAGGAGAATCGTGGCAATTACTGCCGTCTTACCGCTTCTGCCTTCAGATGCGTAGTACTCGCATCCAGCGCGGCTGTCCCATTTCAAAACCTAGTAAGGGACACGTTTTACAAAAATCGTTTTATTGCATAATCTTGCTAACCTAGAAGGTATCTACCAAATACAAAAACATCAGCGTTTTAAACATACATAAATGGAGATGTATTTAAACATCGATACCTAGTAAGTGCACCTTTCACTCCCTAGTGACCATTTAAAACCTAGTAAGTCACTTTATCAAATTCAAAAAAATACATTCCATAGGCTGACCAATATTACGTTTATGTGCTCTCCTGTAAAATTTCATTTTAAGTCCTTACTAGGTTTTGAACTGGGGCAGCCGAGCGTGCAAGTATGACCAGAAGCCCAATTCCCGTAATTAAAAAGGTTCAAAATCTAGTCACAATCTCATCTCAGCGACAATCAATGTCAGTAACTTGTCAAAAATATAGGGAAATTAGTGGTATTTTTGACAGATTGAGACTTAGTGCTTGGCCAGTCTGGCAGCGCGGGGCGGAGAGCGGCGCGGGTGAGGGAACGCGCGCGGCCTGTGTGTCCACAGTCGAGCGTGACTGCGTTCTGCGTGTTGTCGTGTCCAGTGTTTGTCAAAATATAATATGGATGAAGAAGACTTTTTACTAGAAAAAAGCTCGAACGAGAACGAGATCCCCGGTCCCCGCGCGGACCCACTACGGCTATGGCGTGTTGCGAGTTACTCGTGCGCTTCCCGCGCCACTCACCGCGCCCGCGTGCCCACTATGGACCCTCAAATGAAGTTCATATATTTAAGTAAACTGCGCCGTGCCCGCCCCGCGCCTGCCTGCAGTCTGGCCAAATACTGAAATTAGACTGCGAACATTCTTAAAATGCGAGAATTGTCCCTCTGATGTAGAAACGTAAATGAAGCAAAAGAAATATTATGTAAGGATCGTAGAAGCTGGCGTTCTGTAATTTCTGTCTACCCGCATGGAAAAAAGATGTGTCTTTATGTATGTATGTAAGGTCTATTCAAATGTATGTTTCAAAGTGATGTTATTTCAAGTTAAACAAATATCTACTTTATTTTTGTGATAATTAAGTTGCTTTCAGAGTGACTGACTACTACTATTTAAAAAGTTACAAAAATGTTTATTTAAAGTTATAGCGTAAATTGAACTTTATCATGAGGGCATTAAAGTTATTTTCCCAAATTCTCATATTTTTCAGATTCAGATTCAGATTTATTTATTTGCCATCAATGTAGGTACAAGTTTAAGATGATACAGTTAGCTGAAGGTTACCGCTACATTCTACCTTAACGGCATGCAAATTCATAGAAACGGATAGACTGCATACAATATTATTATAAATTAACAACTAACATGTCATTCTAATTAACACTAACAAACATAAAAGAAGGAAATAATAATAAAATAATAATAATGATCAAATAGACAATTGCACATAAATAAATCTTGTTAATAAAATGAATTTCATTATTTTTTACATGTTTGTCAAATAAATCGCGAACGATGGGTAATTCCAAAGAACTGTATCCATATTATTCTTGTAGTTTACAATTTTTTGTGTAAAAATCCTTTTTCTCTATATAATCAGTAAATCTATCATGAATTTTCGCTTGAAAGACTACAGACACTACTAGCAATGCCAAGTTTTAATCTCTGGACTTAAAGGTATTCATTTACCCCTTAGTAAGAACAGAAATCGCATTTAGAACTCTATACTTCGTTCCAAAACACATATAGCGGACGCTGGCCGCACAGACGCTGGACTAAAGTGGAACTGGGTTGGCCATATCTGTCGCATGTCGGAGCAGCAATATGCAAAAGCCACCACTCACTGGATCCCCAATGGCAGGAAACGACAGCGTGGCAGGCCCAGAAAGAGATGGTGGGATTAATTGGACTCCTTCTTCAAGGATTGGCCCACAATCTCCGTAGACCGGGAAAAGTGGAAAGGGGAGGGAGGCCTTTACTCTGCAGCGGGACAACCTTCTTCTTAGCGTGTCGGTAGCAATATAAATGGACTTGGTCCAGAGTTCGGCTACTTGTGTGGCGCCATCACCAGCGTCCACCAGTTCCTGTAACGTCCAGCTGACAGGACACGCAGGACCCGATATTAAGTGTCCCATCGTTTGTGGAACAGCACCACATACGGCTTATAATAAATTTTGTTGCGCGCCACAATTAATGCCTGGTACATGGTGACATTAGTTACCACTAGCGCCATCTAGTACCGGGTAGCAGAACTAGTAGAGTCAAGATCCTTCTAGAAATTTCGATGCTAGAACTTTCAAGAACTTTCGAGAACTATCGACATCTGGTCAGTTGAGGCCGGCATGTACTCGAACATTTTAGATGTTTCTACAGTAGAGTGAACTAACTAACTACTACTACTAGAACTAACTGAGGCACTATATAAGGCCGGTAGGGGCCGCGAGCCAGACAATATTGGATAAGCGATACAAACGAATACTTTCGAAAACGATCTTCAAGTGCGACTTAGAGGGATCAGCCGGTCGATTATAAAAATCTCACCGTGAAAACTTAGGTGATGTGAGTTTGTTTTTGCTAGAAATTGACACTACTGACAGCTCACTCAACGCTCGCTTCACCTAAGTTTTCACGGTGAGATGGTTACAGAATCGCACTACAGTAGTGCAATTGTGTTTTATAATTAGTGCGTTTGAGTTGTTACTGGTGTTGTTTAATTAAAGTGTCATTATCGTTAATTTATATCGGCAGTTTTCATTGTCACGAACCCCAGCTCGTAACAATATAATAAGCAAAGAAAACATAATGTTTTAAACAAAATATTGAGGCCAAAACGAAAAATGATTTAAAAAATAATAACATAACATACATAACGATCACGCCTGGAAAATTTTGGGAATTGCAGAGGTTGTGTCAGTGGCAATAGGCTTTCCTACGCATACACATACATAATCAGCCTATAATGGTTTTTTTTTTCAGGATGTGAAATCATCAAATGACCCCTCCCGCTCTGGGTGGAGCGGAAGGGAGTGTCAGGCTCTTACTGACTAAAAACCACCCGTGTTCCTTCCTTAGCCCTTTATGTTCCGGGCCAGCGGTAACCCTTTCGGACAATCCCGCTGACGAAAAAAAATCGCCTTATCTGCAGATTTGAACTCGAGACCATCGTATTGCTAAGCCGCAGTGTTAACCACTAGACCAGCACGCCATTTAAGTTCAAGTTAAGCTAAGTGCATATTATAGCCGAGGCAGGCCGCAGCGCGCCGCTTCGGCTATAATTCGCAGCCTATAACGTTCCCACTGCTGGGACACAGGCCTCCTCTCGGTGAGGAGGAGTGGGCCGTAATCCACCACGCGAGCCCGGTGTGTGTCTTCGATTTTTTGGTTCTAAGTCATGCCGGTTTCCTCACGATGTTTTCCTTCACTGTTTTGAGAGCAGTGATGATGAAATAATTTACACAATATCAAGCACCTGTCTGGATTCAAACCTACGACCTACATCTCGTAAGTCGCGATACACCTCGTACTACATGAGATATAAACATATCTGAAGGAATGTGCATTTCCTATGTGTTCCCTAAATATTATTAAATGCTTTCTAAAGGCTCCTTCAAACAGGCGCGACACAAAGGCACCGCAAGTCGCACAACGAGCGGTGCCTTTGTGTCGCGCGCGACTATATCGCGTGTCGCGCCTGTTTGTAGGAGCCTTAAATCACAAGCGCAATAAAGTGAAACCGAAAATTAAAGAGAAGTTACCGCCTTCCTCAACTTTAGAAGTTTTGGGCAGGTACTAACTTCGTAGCCTTGAACCGTCATGTTAATATTAAACTATTTAACAATTCACAACAGTTCCCCTCGGTTGCAAGGGATTCGTTTCATTTAATTCCATAATTATGTTGGGTACCTCGTAGGTTTATGGAGAAGATGAAAGTTCTTGGTATTAATTATTACAATTTTGAATGTTTTTTAATAGGACTATTTAATAAAACCGACAAGATACAGGCGCCCGGCAAAATTCCGACAATTTATTCAAACATTTTCTGCTCTATTGAGCGGTTGAATGCCGTAAGTATAGGAACAATTGCCAGGAGCCATTGTGTCTCGCGTGGATTCAAATTCATGGCATGCGAAGGGCTACACAGCATCTGTCGTCAAAATGGGTCAATTTTGTAAATTTTTGGCTAATATATCACATTGTTAGTTATATTAAAGAGACCCTGGGATCCAAAAAAATACAAAAGATTAATCTTGGACACGGTGAAAGAACCCATCGTGAAGAAAACCTGGGCCTAATGTTTTATTTATTAAAGTACACCAACAGCTTCTATGTGTAATATATTAAGTACTATCAATCACAATAGCTTCGGTCTTACACAGTCGCCAATTTACCGGTTTCGGATTCGTCGGTTTACCAGGAATTTCTGAAATAAATGTTCACACATAATAATAACAAAACTAAAGGCTAGAACTTAAAAAAATATGGCAATATACTTCTTGAACTTAAGATTAATAACAAAAAGTGCAATAAAAAAAAACAGTGGCACTCCGGGAGTGCCGACAGAAGTGAAAGCAAAACACGAACAGAATACTTTGCCATCACTTACTAACATATCGGATATAAATTAAAATCGAGTACATCACGAGTTCAGAAGAAACACATCCAGCAGGTATTTTTTTATTCGTCTTATAAACACGTGGTGTCGCTTACGGTAACAGTGGCGCGAGTTCAATGGTTTTTTCCCAAATTTAAAAATACCAATTGAGCTTATAGAAATTTTTACTTTAAAAGACGAACAACATTGAAATTTTGCCGACTAAACGAAACAGGCGAGACGCGCGATTTTATCGCGTGTCGCGCCTGTTTGAAGGAGCCTTTAGAGTAAACAATATAAATAGAAATGAGATCACAATGGAAAGCATAGCTTCTAAAACAAGCTTTGAAAATCGATACACCGAGCAATCATGTTCTGAATGCTCGTTGTGTTGACAACAAGATTGCTCAAACTGACTGGCCTATACAAGTTTCAAACCATAATAGTAAACTTAGGTACCTACATACTTTCTTGTTTAGGTCAGCAACCCCGTTACAAAATTAAATTGGTAAAATAGGCGTAGAAATGTATTATCATAATAATAATTATTATATTTAACGCTAAATAGAAACATAATTAATTTGCTACAAATTGTAAATTTTATGTTGAGTCTCTAGGGGCTTTGTAACGATTCTAACTAATTTTGAACTAAAGTTACTCAACAATAGACTTACAGATATATAATGCTACTTTATCAATGCTCACATTTATGGTGGACAAACATAGTCTTTGACAAATCAGCAGAGGGCCGCGCTCGAGGTTTGCCAGAGGGCTTGGAACGGAGTATCCTGGGTATCAAACTAACAGAACGGGTTAGGAATATGACCATCCGTTCCATAACAAAAATAATTGATGTCACTTGGAAAGCAGCCACGCTGAAATGGAATTGGGCTGGACACAACTGCCGCATGTCAGATGACCAATGGGCCAAACTTACGACCCAATGGGTACCTCTAAATGGCAGCGACATCGCGGAAAGCCCGGACTGAGATGGTGGGATGAGCTGGACTGCTTCAACAAGAACTGGGGGCCTAAAAAGGCCACTTTGGAAGAATCATAAAAGAATAACATTATGAATTATAATATGGCCAAGACAGTCCGTGTTTTTCTTTTTTTATTATTGAGGAGTTCCGGTGGCCATCTGTGGTCTTGATCTTCACTTCCACTTCACAAAATGGTGCTTTCCCAGAGCAAATGCACGAGTTACAAAAAAAAATACCCAAACCGCCAGATTCCAACTTGATGACAATGGGTGGTGCCATTGTCGAGTGTCCCTCGAGAGTATACCCTTTCAAACAAAAAAATAATTTTCAAAATCGGTTCACAATTGACGCAGTAATCGGTGTAAGTACATACATAAAAAACATATATACGCGCCGAATTGATAACCTCCTCCTTTTTTGAAGTCGGTTAAAAATTAACACTCGTCGTAATTATTATCTTATCATTCTCATGCCAATTTTTTTTGGGCGGCGCATAATATCTTCCTTAATTAATACAAACCTATTTATTTGCAGGGCGAAGAGCTCTTCTCATATAGAGAAGGCATTGATCTCTACGCTTGCTCAAGACGGATTAGGGATGTCAGACTTATATTGATCAAGTCTTCTATCCTAGACTTCATCGGCGTGAAATTGCTTGTTTCCCCGACCACCCGTCACATTACATCGCCTGCCCCCGCTAACCGTACCTACTTCGCTTTCCAAGTTCGCTTCGATGTCCAAGATAAAAGTAGAGAATGCATCAATTTAATACTAAAAAAATTACACTCTATCATATAACATAAATATTTAAAATCCTTACTCTAAAAGTCTTTACCAACGAATCAGTACGCTAACCCCCATCCACCGACATTAGTATACACACCGCAAACATTCCCAGCAGTCGGAATTAGCATTTGTCGCATCTTCACAGATAAAAAAAGATAAGTGGACCGTTTGAAGATGTGTTCATCCTGTCACTTGAAACAGGTACACTTGAGTTAAGAGTCCTCCTCTGAATATGAGGACTGAGGACACCCTAGAGAGACTAGAATTTGAATATTGTTGAGGATATTTGAAAAATGAGAAGGATTTCAATGTTTGGTTTTTTGTTTTTGCGCTATTTACTCCTTGTAACACGTAATTCAAATTAGACTATGGTTTTATTGTTTGGACGTGATCGTTTTAATTTACAAGAATTTTTCAAGAATATTACATTATTATTTCTTCATCTATTTCTCAATTTTGTTAATCTGTGATTTGTGAGCTTAAATGATTAAATAAATAAATATTTCTAATTCGTAACACACTTTTATTTTTTGACTAAGCTTAGCCTAGGCTAAATCTAAAAGGCTTTTAAAAAAAAATATTCAAAAAAATATGCAATAAAAATATTCTTTAAGATCACCATCTTTAGGAACGCAGCCAAAACGATGTACTTTTTTACATTATTTTTTTGTCTGTATCATCAAAATCTACTGAACGGATTTTAACGAGACTAGCATTGTTTTATAACAAATCTATTATATTGAAATAGCAAATGTGTTTTAGATTTATTTTGTCAAAAAGAACATACTGGAAAATATGCTGATTAAAAGAAGCATTTATTATCAAGCGAAATAATAAACCCATTATAAGGGTATATCATGAGGGATAAATTTAACAAACTTGAAAGAATAATGTAGTTTTTGATGTCCAAAATAAGCTAAGAATCCGTTGAAAAAACGAAATTATTATGAAAGCTGGTAATCACAGTGACGGAGAATAAACAATGTGTATTTATAAATCAAAACATCGACGTATCTTTTATTAAACACAAGTTTCACCTCAAAAAATACAGCTTAAAAAATCACCAAAACCTCCAAGGGACACAAATTTAATTAAAATAATATTTCTGGACAGGTAAGTCATCATTTAATACAACTGTTTATTTTAATAAAAAATTCTTAGAACATTCTGTACCTCTATTTCAACTGCCGTTCTTTAAATTCGTTTTCTACAATTTTTAATATAAAAAATATTCTGCGTATTTGTCATGGCTTTATTGCAATGTTTTAGATACCATATTGCGGAGAACGTTGGTTGGAGGTAGAATTCCATTCCTAGGTATAAAGGTATGTATTTATCTATTAAATAATTCCTCAAATAATTCCCATTTAACTTTCCTAAAAATGTTTTTGAACACTCTCTTATAATTAATCGCGCCTGATAAGGACCTGACTAAAGGTTCGTAAATGAAAGTAAAGTGGACTGTAAACACTGGTCTCCCATCCTGAAAAAAAAGTAGTGGAGTAAAGGCCTGGCGAATCAATCAAATTTTTTCTACAATCTGTCAAATTTCTTTGATAGATTTTAAACTTTATCGCTACAGCATATGGTTCAAGGTTGATTGGGAAAATTGTATAGTTTCGGGTAGCTTGATGTGCTGGCGTCTGTACATACCTTTGGGAATTGCCCTTCCCGGACAATTAAAACATAAAAGTCATTTATTCAAATTTGGCTGAGAATCAGCACTTTTCGAACGTCAAAATTACAAGAGCCAGTGCCCCAAAACGCCCGCCCTTCACCACTTCCTAGTGCTTTCGCTGGAAAGAAGAAGTGGCGCAACAAACTCGCCAGCAGCACAGCTCTCTGTTCGGTTAGAAAATACTTGATTGTATACAATACTAGGTTATGTAAAGTAATACACAAAACATTAAATTAAATGGGCATTGTTCATATTTTTTTTAATGTTGTAATTGAAAAACCATTTAGAGGAATAGCGTTACTGATCATTACGGACTAATTAATTTTTAAAAATATTCATATGTTATTGATATTTTTGATAAAATACGATTGACCTTCTTTGCCCTTCAAATTACGTACGACTGGCTGTACAGTTTTGTATCGTTGCCTCAGAAAATAAAAAGTAAGAGGCAAGTATTGTCTACAATCTGTCAAATGTCAAATTATTGTAAATATGTCAAAAATATAAACGTTCTTGTTTATAAATCTCATTATTACATTACATACATTATTTCAACACTCGACAATATTTAATATACTGGAAGAGTTATGGAATACAGGAAGTGCTTTGTTCCAACTTGCAGCAATAATAGTAATAATGTCGCCGCGTGCGTTATTATTCTATTTCTAAGTCGCCGCGTCGATTGTTCTAGTGACGATAGAGAGTAGTATATTCCTTGGTGGACACTTACACATAAAAAAACCATTTGTAAATAAATACGCTAAGCTAGGATTCGATTATTTAAGACGTCTATTCGGCCTATTGACACTTTGACAGATGTGACATTGTTGACGTTGTGTTGACAGATTAAAATTTTTAATAATGTACTAGTAAGGCAACGGCACTTAATCTTTATGCTACTGGATGACGTCACCTACCTTAAAAACTTAAAATAATTAAATAATTTTTATTAAAATAACTATTGAGCCAATCATCAAAATATTCAAATTAGTTTCTCAAAATGCTCTAAATTTACAAAAAATAAAATAAAATATAATGGTTAGAAATTTTGGACAATCCCCATTACTTGCCATGTGTCAGTCAATTTTCCTAGAACCAGTTCCACTTACTTTCACTCATTTTCCCAGCTGCAAATTATTAAGTGAATCAAAAATACGGACCACACCACCCTTGATAGACTCGTACCGATTTCATCAGACTCTAACTACATCTTAATTGACTTCCGACGGCTACACCCCTCTAACTAACTTCATTATCTGTCAAAGAATTTAAATTAAAGGAAGGGCTGTTACTGTTAGCGAGTTTATTTTAATTATCAAAGGGTGGTTTCGTAACGAGTTATAATTTTATTGGGATATTATATGGTAGCTTTAGGTTATAGTAATTTTTTGTCAAACAAAAAATAGAATAGAATAGAATCGCTAAAAATCGCGAAATCGCGAAATCTTGTCGCTCCTTTAGTGACAGCCACTGACAGTTGTTCTTCTATGCCATTCGTATTTCGTCTGCGGTTACCGCACCACCAGCCACCGACCACAGCAGCAGGTGGTAATGTCGCCATCCACGGAAACGTGCCATAGCGTTACATAATATAAACCAGTAGTGTCGATGCGATAAGTCATTACGGTTAAACGGCTTTGCCGCTGCAGTTTGCGGTCTGTTGTTGCCTTCGTAATTGAACAGACGTCAGCACATCAAGCTACCCGAAACTGTCAAATTTTCCCAATCAACTTTGAACTTTATACTTTAGCGATAAAGTTGAAAATCTATTAAAGTAATTTGACTGATTGTAGAAGGAATTTGATTGATTCGCCAGGCCTTTACTCCACTACTTTTAAGGCAATTTGTACAAGTGTCATGGTAGATAAGAGATAGGAATGGCTCTGAAATTATCGGCTACTGCCGGGTTTCGGACACGTTCGGAAAAATAATTCCTAAACTCTGATAGTTTACGTCTTGTAGTAAATATACCAACACCCTAATCGCGTAACACAGTATCCACAGTACCCGGCGATAAATATTGCACATCGACCCTATCGATTTTATACAAAGAATAAAAATACTTATCAAAAGAAGCAAATCATAATTGTTTTAACAGCTCCTAATAGATACCGGACTGTTTGTATTTCGTGCGACAGAGATAACGCTCTACGAATCCGAAATTAGCCGATTGTCTCTTTCCAGAGGTCGATGTGCATTATTTATCGCCGGGTACTGTTATCTCAATCTGTATCATTTTTAAGGATATTGTAAATCCATTGCTTCATAATGTTCGAAAAATGTGTCTGCTGAACATCGTAAATAACGCAATGAATGTTGTTGAACTATCAAAATGAAACCCATTATCCACTACTGGTAGTGTGTTATGCAATTACCCCATCATCATCATCATCAGCCATAGCAGTCCACTGCTGGACATAGGCCTCCCCTAATGAGCGCCATAGCGCCCTCTCTTCAGCTTGACGCATCCAGCATCTGCCTGCAGTCTTTCGCAATTACCCCGACATCTGTGCAATTACCCCGCAGGGCCCCAATTCTGTACTATTCCCCGCGAAATCTTACCACGTGTAAAACCACGTCAATATCATGTCTCGTTAACGGCAAGGAATCGAAATGTCAACTATACGGAAAACATGTATTTTGATTTATTTCAAACCACACCATTGTGTCATAGAGAATACGTTACAAGCAGATGTCGTGATTAACTAAGAAATTGAGGCAGTTTCGAAGGAAGGAATCTTTAAGGGGCTTACATGACCTAAAGCGCGGTCACTGTCGGACTGCATAGAAAAGAAAGAGAAGCGCGATGACACAACACTGGTAATTTATTGCAAAATATCAAGCAATTATTTAATTACAAAAAATCTATTGTTTGGACAAAAAAATTAAAACACTGGTATTTTAGTATGTTGCTCTTAGAATAATCTGACAAAAATCAGAATGATTATATGTATATTAGTATGGTTTTTATTGTAAAAAGAAAGTTTTTAGTTGTATCTTCATGATTTTTTTCTGTCGTATCAAATTAGTTGTATTATGTTTTCAACACACTATGTATCTAGCATATATCCTGAAGAATATCATATATTTTCTGATTTTGTTTACTGTAGTCGATCATATACTTTTATTGTTTCTAAAACTTGCTTTTTTTGTGTTTAGGTCCTGTGAATTATTAGGGCCCACGTTTACTAATAATTTATTCCATAGAAGACACATTTCTAATCTTTGTCTTACTTTCAGTCCCAAAATAATACATTTAAATATATATTCTCTAAAATTATTATCTTATCGCTGTTAGACCAATATGGCGGCAGGCTTGTTTCTCACAAAATTAATTATCTAGAATGATGTGACGTTAATTAATTTCAGAAGTTATGAGTATATTAATGTGTTTGTATTACGTCTTTGTCTATATTAATTTGCCGTCTATTTTGGGATCCATTTTACCGTAACTTATAATATGAATAAAACATATTGTTAAAATTTTTTTGGTGAATAAATAAATAGGGAAATTGAGGTCCAGTTGTACAGTCAACAAAATGAATTGTTAAGCAAATTGTCACCCTACGACAATAATTTGCAGTGTTATACCAATTTCATACAACTGTCAAAAAATTACAGAAGTGATTTGAATATACGGACAAATTTAGTTGGTAGTAAATTTGATAAACAATTAATTTACATGACTGTACCTAAAGAAAATTATGCTAATATAAAAGTCTTGCCAGGAATCGAATTTCAGTATAAAAACCTCAACGAGTAGAGTTTTTTTTATGTAGTGTCTGGTGCATCATGGTGACTGACTTGCTAATATGCACACATCACACACACAGCATGTTATTTTTAAGTTATTTGTTTATGGCTCTACAACAGAAGAATACATAAGTATCTCTTTGCTCTCTTATTTTCACTGTAAAAGCGTCTCTACGAGCCAAATAACTGAGGCTTTAATATTTTATAAAATTATTTCGAAATACCCAACTGTTCTGTTAAACTTTAAAACAAACAACAAAATATTTTTCCAAACTATTTTCTGTTTTATAAACAAAGCCTTGGCGCATCCTGGGAAACACAAATACCATCCCAAAATTCGAGCTTCAAACAAGTTCAAAACCAAACAAAACAGCGCTGAAATAAATACCTACCCTACTTATTAAGAGGAAATGCGCGTGGTCGTTTCTTCATAGGAACGCTCTCGCCTGTTATTTTTCGGGTTATCACCATAAAGCAATGATTCTTTTACAGAATAAAATATATTAACTACTTGAATGTCCCTATGTTTTCCTTTTTGATAATATTTTTATATTCACTACTCGTAGAACCCTCAAAAAATGCCGATTTAAGCCGCTGTCAACAGAGGCCTAGTGTATAAATTAAAAAAAAATAGGGACACAGTACATAATATCCATCTTATTTAGTTTATGAAAAATCTTTTAAATTGGTCCAATATTGGAGGAGGAAATAGGCGAGAGCCAAACCTCGAATTACGACTTTTTACTTAGGATTTTTCAAAAATCTCTCCGACTTCATTTCCTCTTAAGGCTTGGTTTACACGTTCTGCTTATTAAAATGCAGTCAAAGGCACCTTATACAGACACTAAACATCAAAGGTCTTTGTATAAAGGTGATTGCATATTGAAAGGGGAATGGCATTTTAGAGAGTTTTATCACTCTTTTGGAACTCGAATTTGAACGGAAAGGGAGAATTGAGAAAGTGTGTGATTGATTTAGAATAGCGGATGTATTTTTGAACTTAAGTAAGTTTTTGAGGAAAACTAATACATTTTCATGGGCATTTTTAGCCTGGTTTCTTATTGACAGATATTGGTTTAAAAATCTAACTTGTCTTTGCTAAAAGAAATTATTGGGCGCGGCCTTTAGCACAAATTTGACAGAATTTCTCGGGTTTAGAAAAAACGATTTATTCACTGCTCGATTTCTAGATGACACACGGGATTTGGTAACCGATTAACTTATCAGAAACTGCATCTAACAATTATTCTAAGTTTTGGAGTCCTCAGTTGCCTAATCTGCACTCTTTCATAAAAACTGAGGACACATCTGCAATATTATGTCTATGTTTATTGCCTCTCCATTCGCACACTTCGCTTTAACCAAGTTCTTTTTACTCAGCTTTGACAGAAACAAAGGCGATGTTTCCTTTTTGGCTTCTCAGTATCGCTTCTGTAGCGCGAATTATCAATTCACATGCTAGTAGGAGGCGAAGAGTAGGTTACGGAATGCGTCAAAGGAAAGCGTTCTAGTTATCGTTTAATATTGCTTCCACTGTACGATACTGAATTAAGAGCAACTAATTGTTAGGTAGGTAATATCAGAATGTTTAACACAAGTCTTACACAAGGTGTAATGGAAATAACTGAAAACCTCTTGCATAATCAGCCTATAATGTTCCAATTCCTGGGACACAGACCTCCTCTCTGTGAGTGGGAGTGGGCCGTAATCCACCACGCGGGTCCAGTGCGGGTTGGTATACAGATGTCATATGTCTCCAAATTTCTAGAATGCCGTTTTCTCACTATGTCATCCTGCCCCGTTTTAGAGCAATGGTGGAAAAAATAATTTACACAAATAAGAGTAGGTCTGGGTTTGAACCTACGACCTGCAGCTCGTAAGTTGCGGCCATTACCACTGGGCCACCACTGGTTTTTTGGGGAAAACCTCTTAAAGGTTGGGTCCAAATCCCGAAAAATAATCAACCGCTTGTTAAATTTTGTCGAGTTATGCGATCTTAAAATTGTATAGGTAGAGCAGGAGATTTTTTAATCGCGATTTCATAATAATGAGCACAAAGACCCTTTAAGAGATTTTCAGTTATTTGAATCACATCTTTGCTCGAAGTCCATGCCGTATCTGACCATCTACCCATAACTCGTAAGTTGAAGCTTTACCTATATATCATCACATTTCAAGCTGCCTAGAATTTTTACAACTATATTGGGGTCAGCTTCCAGTCTAACCGGACCTGCGACCGGTTAGACTGGAAGCTTACCCCAATATAATTGGGAAAATACTGATATTCAGCTGCCTGAATATCAGTGTTTTACATGGAGCAACTGCCTATCTGACCTCCATAATCCAGTTACTAAGTAACACGATACCCAGGAAAACTGGTCGTTAGGTCGTAGACTTTGGGCTTCTGACTACCCGTAACGGCTGTCAAAAACCTACGAATAACAGCCGGAACCAACGGCTTAACGTGCTTTCCGAGGCACGGAGTTGTCTCGGTATGTAATGGATGGTCACCCATCCACGGACCAACCTTGACAAGCGTAGTTTGACCTTCAATCGACACGTGCCGCTATTATTGTTTAGCCATAGCCCCCTATTTTTTATTAACTGGGAATATTATATACCAGAAGGAACCGCAAAATGTGGATTTTAATAACTACTGGGGGTAATTTTAATTATTTTATTTATTTATTAATTTATTTCAGACGAGAGGCCCATAGATATATACCATAACCTAAACATGCAGACTTTTATTATAAAACTAGCTTCCGCCCGCGACTTCGTCCGCGTGAAACCACCTCGTCGCATCGCATCGCCTGCCCGCGCTATTACTTCGTTTTTGCTTAGCGTTCTTTCTGACTTTTTTCTTTTTGCTCGGCTCCTAAAGGTCATAGCGTGATGTTGAATAGCCTATAGCCTTCCGCAAGAATTGGGCTATCAAATGCAATAAGAATTTTACAAATCCGACTGGTAGTTCCAGAGATGAGCGCGTTCAACCAAACAAACTTTTCAGCTTTATAATATTAGTATAGATAGTACTTTACTTCACCCTTCATCTTCCTTTAATGACACCACGAGAATACTTATGTCATGTAGGAACATCCTAATTCGTATCGAAATAATGATAGCAGCGGTATCGCGGTAATTGATACAGTCTCATTATTTAGGAACTAAGGGAGGGCTCAGGCGGAAATCGTGTGAAACGAGCGGTGTTGAGTTGCAAAGATATCGATGTTATTAGTTTCTCAGAATGTACTTGTCATGAAAAAGCTCCTACAAACAGGCGCGACACGCGATATAAACGCGCGTGACACAAAGGCACCGCTCGTTGCGCGACTTTCGGTGTCTTTGTGTCGCGTGTCGGGTCGCGCCTGTTTGAAGGAGCCTAAAGGAATAGCAGCAGGGGGCCTTTAATTAAACCGACACATGTCGGTCGACAATTCGAAAATTTAACAAGTTTATTTGTATATTCATCATCTGCCTAGCCTTTTTCCCAACTATGTTAGGGTCGGCTTCCAGTCTAACCGGATGCAGCTGAATACCAGAATTTTACATGGAACGACTGCCTATCTGACCTCCACAACCCAGTTACTGGGCAATACGATACCCCTTGGTAAGACAGGTTGTTAGAGTTTCCTGCTTGTGACTACCCTTAACAACGACTAACAAAGATCCACGAATGACAGCCGGGACCACGGGGACCACCGGGGTCTCGGTATGTAAAAAATGGTCACCCATCTACAGACCAATCACCGTAAGCGTAGCTTAACCTGATCGATCGACCTTTGCGGCTGTTATTATACATTATTATTATTTATTCATACATTTACTGCTTTATTAAACGGCATCTGTCGTGAAAATGTGACAATTTAGACATTTTTTTTTTTGACAAATCTGTCACACATTATTATGACAAATAGCACAACAATAACCAACATTAACATTTTATTTAGTTATATTAATAATAATAATAATGTTTATTTCCAGAAAAATGTTTACTAGGTTACAAGTACAATAATATGATACAACATAAAGTGCATTAAGTGTAATCTCCTGGCACCCAAACTAGGTTTATAGCCTGTGACTTGGGGACCAGTGATTCCATAAGGGGTCAATCAAAGAGTTACAGTAAAACTATTTTCACCAGTAACATGGTTAACATAATAATATCATTATTATTTGAATACAAAGAAGAAAAAGAAAAAATAATTAAAGTTCAAAGGCAATGTAAATACTACAGTCTGGTTTATGAAACGAAACGAAAACTGAAACTTTTTGCATCGCCATACACTTATAACATTATAGTGTGTTTGTCAATACAGATTTAGTATTCTGTGTTTTGTACAATTCCGGTCGGTTCCGAGCTTACTTTATAACTAGCAGTGGCCCGCGGTTTCACCCGCATAAATTTCGATCCCGTGCGAATATCAGGATTAAAAGTATCCTATGTATTAATTCTGGTTATAAACTATCTATGTGCCAAATTTCATCCACATCCGTTTAGTAGTTTTTGCGTGAAAGGTTAACAAATATGCAAACACACTCACAAAATTTCGCTTTTATAATATTAGCATGATGTTCACATTAAACAATTATTCTTTCTTTCTTTGTTATCTTAGATAGCATGGTGGCATGGTGGTGGTGGTGGTGGTGGTGGTGGTCTACTGTGGTATGACTGTGTAGTTGTGTGCTTTCCTAAAATAAAATAAATTCATTGAACTAACATAATAACAGCATTAATCATCCCTGTCTGAACCATTGTATCTAAAGCATTGCCTAAAACAACTACACCAATCTGAACTAAGCTTAATACAAATTCGGTACGACATAGTCGCCGATATGGATCGCGATAATTTACAAACTAATATTATCGTCCATGATTTGTGATAGTTCTCATATTTTCATTACTTTAGTTACTGTCCTAGAACCAAGAATTTGAAGACATGTGATATCTACCAATCCGATCTGGGCCTGTGTGGTAGATAATAGCCCATTCCTTCTTGACAAGCGGAGGCCTGTGTCCCAGCAGTGGGAACATTATAGGCTGATTTTGCTGACACCAGCACATCAAGCTACTACAGTCTGTCAAATTTCTTTAATATATTTGCAACTTTATTGCTAAAGCATAAGATTTAAAGTGGATTGGGAAAATTTAAAAGAGTGACTACGAATCTCGTTCCTAAGTAGATCCAGCTTATCTGGACAATTAGCTTCCATAAAAACCTTATTGGTAATACTCATAAAGCTCCTTCAAATATAAGAGAGATAAAATATCAAAAACATTACCTTCAAAACAAAAAAAAAGACCATTAGTTTAATAATACGATTAATAATAATAATTCCAAACTTTCCATTTCATTAGCCACATGAACCCATGGCTAAGATGATTTGTATGAAAATTTAGGCAGGGGATCGTCCATTGCAATCCATTGCCACGTTATGCACGAAACAAATGCTGGCAAACTAATCAACCGCGCAGCTTGCACACAGCCGCGACGCGACTCGAGTAAAATAATTTCTAAGAAAACTTCCCTACCAGAATCGCGTTGTAACGTCGAGACTTGCCTGTCTACGGGAGCCCTAACGTGGGTATCTCAGCATACACATCCTGCGTAGCAGTGTCCACTTCTCACATGTTCAATGTACGCCAATGACACCCTAAACATTTGATTTTCACCACTTTCAAAATGTCCAATTGAAATACATATTTATCCAAAAAGCTCCAAATAAATTACTATACATCCACGACGCATTAAATATTCACATGTTTCGTATATATTATTTTGGACTGTTTGTTTCCCATTCGCATACAAATCATTCATTTCAGAATAAAAATACATTCATTCATTTCGTTCATTCGTTGTTCGGTAGAGATGCACAAACAGATCACTGGAACATATTTACTTTTGTCATTACAATTTATTGGTTAGCCTGCGAATCGGTTTTATCCTGCATTTTGGCTCGTGTATGTAGTTTTTGTCGTGTTTGGAATGGAATGGTTTTGTTTTCGATTAAATGTCATAGTGTTTGCGTTTTCTATTTTATAGTGTGTTTGAGTTTGTATTGTATAATATTTTCATAGTCTCACTATCCTGTAGTTTTCACTCACGCGCCGCCACCGGTTATTAATAATCTGTGCGCGAGCGCAACTGTCGCAACTTCACAAGGCTTTTCCTATGAATATCTATTCAATACAATAATTTTTTTTTCAGACAAAGTCCATACCATTATTACATTAGAAAACATAAAATTCATATAATAATCACACATAAACAATAAAAAAATACTCAGACATTCAAATCAAACAATATTTAAAATACATACATTAAAAGCAATAAAAAATATATATATTATCTTAGTCCCCATCTCTGTATTACTTTCATTTCAACCAACCCTAAACATTTTCTAGCAAATCGGTAAACTTTTTTAAGTGTCTTTGTCTTCTATTTCACTCTATCTAAACCGTTTTCTATTCTATTTCTAATTTCCTTTTTAGTACTAAGAGAAACTAATTGTTTCTTTGCGAAGCTCATTTTAACTTCCTTGAAAACGGCACCACAGAGAATTTAAAGTTTTATACAAAGCACCGCTGCCGCCTAACTTGTGATCATTATGAACATAGTTCATCCGCATCTGCCTAGCCTTTTCTTAACTATGTTGGGGTCGGCTTGTGAACATAGTTTGTTACACTATGAAAGTTAATAGTTCAAAGACATTATAAGGACTTATTGTCGGGTGGTGTTACTATAAATTTCTCAGTAGCAACCCGGATTCTAGAATTGTTCTTTGTTGTTGGCAACAGGATCGCCTTTTTAGGATTCTGTACTCAAAGGGTGTCTACAGAACCCTATTATAAAACCTCCGCTGTCCGTCCGTCCGTCCATTCGTCCATCCATCCGTTCGTCAGTCCGTCTGTCTGTCAACGGGCTGTATCTCATGAACCGTAACAGGTAGACAGTTCAAATTTTCACAGAGTGTGTATTTCTATTGCCGCTTTATCAAAAAATAGTAAAAATAAAATAAAGTTAAAAATTAAAGAAACTTGTTTCGCCTTGTGGTGCGGAACTGTTCTACAAAGACGTTTTAACTAAATAGTGAAAACCCTTCCATAACCTTTATTTGAAAACAGGCGTGATGATCTGTATGTTATATTATGTAAGCGGTTACTAGACTTTAAAAAAGTATTTATCGTCCATTTTGTATACAATAAATATTGTATAGTCGATGGACGCCTAAAAAATCAACACACACATTATTTGTCTTTAAGGCCGGCGGCGGTGAATGCCCAGATACTTTCTATACCTGACATTATCTTAAACGGCTTGAACGTTAAAAGAGTGACAAAAAATCAAATATCTAGGGCATTTACTCGCTGACGACCCAAAGGACAATGTTGATATTGAAAGGAAACGTAAAAAAAAGGCATTTGCGGTCCGAGGTAACATGTTGGCCCGAAGATTCGCTCGGTGTAGCAATCAAGTGAAAGTAACTCTTTTTAAGGCATACTGCCAGTGCTTTTACACGGGGAATATTTGGGTCAACTATAACAAAACAACGCTGGATGACCTACGTGTAGGTACTTTATAATAATATTTTTAGGATACTGTTGGGACTGCCACGATGGTGCAGCGCTTCTAATATGTTTGCGCAAAACCGAACTGACGGGTTCCACGCCGTCATTGGCAAGCAAACCGCGTCGCTATTGTCAAGGTTGCGGGCGATTGGCAACAGCATTCTAGAAACTATGGCGGAGAGTATCTACTCTCCGATTATTAACGTTTTGTGGGAAGGACAATCACTAAACATTAAAGGCTCCTTTAAACAGGCGCGACAAGCAATAAAATCGCGCGCGACGCAAAGGCACCGCAAGTCGCGCAACGAGCGGTTCCTTTGTGTCGCGCGCGATTTGCGTCGTGCGTCGCGTCTGTTTGTAGAAGCCTTAATTTGGGGATGTCCTTTTCTCAATACTATTTATTCGGTCTTCTTCTCTACTGTATTTTAACTACTAACACTAGTAATAATTTATAATATTATTTACTAACACGCGGGATCATTGTTGTCCTAAAATCATGAATATTATTATTATTATTTACAGATATTCCACCACGCACCGTGCAAACTTTTACTGATAACAAACTTTTTTTCTAAAACCTCCCTCGTCCGTTGTCACGCGACAACAAATCCTTAACAGGAGGTTAGGGCCTTATATTTAACGGGTTAAGTTCCATTAAGCCGTCACTGACGAGATTTTGTGTTTTCATCGTAATCCGTGAGCTATTTGGGTATTATGTACCGTCGTGTCGCAGTAGGGGGTTAGATTGGTCAACTACATACGAATTTGTTTGTAAAAGATTTACCCTGATGGTGTCAAAAATGGTGGCAGCTGCATGTGCAACATGACCTTGCTTTTTGTAAAATTTCATGATTCTAGGTCAACGGGAAGTACCCTATAAATTTTGATTCCCTTGAGTGTGTCGAAATACTCTTCTTTGCGGTATAAACGGCCGTTTTTTTTACGTTAACTTGGGGTTTGATTTTTTCACAGCTTCAAAGGACTGTAGACTGTAGTATATGGTTTTAATTTCAACTCGATATCGCCACGCGTTCCTGAGATAAAGGGTCTTGACAGACAGACATACGGACAACAAAGTGATCCTATAAGGGTTCCGCTTTTTCCTTTTGAGATACGAAACCCTAAAAATAAGTTGTTCCATACATTTTGACATAGTTTATAAGCTCCTGTTGTTACTAACCATAATGGATAAATAAAATGGAAATGAAAAAAAAAATGAAACGAAATAAAAAAACGAAAAAAAAACAAAAAAAAATTAAAATGAAAAAAAAATATGATGATGATGATGATGAATGATGATGATGAAATGGATGGATTAATGGATGGATGGATATGATAAAAAAATTAAAAAAAAATTAAACAATTATTCTTTCTTTGTTTGTTATCTTAGATAGGTATCTACTGTGATGTATCTGTGTAGATGTGGGCTTTCCTAAAATAGGTTTTGCACTTTTTATGTAAAACCTTTTTTTTTTTGTCAGTTGAATATAGATTTCTACGCTACGTTAACGTATCTTGTGTGACAAGATGAACAAAAAAGATTGCGTTTAGACCTGCACCAGGCTTAGGTATTTTTAGTGTCTCAAGTGCCTCTTTTATCGGCACCCATAGATCGTCCATAAACAAACTCAAACTGAAAGCATTTATTTCAATTAAACCATTTACAGGCACTTTGGAATCGTCAAGAAGTCGGTCCGTCAGAAAATGTGAAGCTAGTTGCCCATTCCAAAGCGTAGGTACCTATGGGAGAAGAACGGGCATGAAACTCCATGGACACTCTTTTAAATTATATTTTTTACAAAAATATTATATTATTATTATATATATATCGTAAAATAACCCACAGCCGGTACTTAGTAACAGAGACGTGCCCTTTTTCATGACTCTCTAATGCTGCAAGATATTATAAATCTACCGAGTCAAAATTTTATGATATCTTCCAACTTTTTAAGAAAATGAAAAAATATTATAAATGTCTCAAATACAGCCAGACTCATTATTTAAGATTAAAATGATTCATCTTGATCCCTAAGCCTCCTCAAAAAGAGAGCATTGCCTTATGCTATACTGAAATACCCTTCATAGAAACTGGGCAGCCAGCCCATTTATGAAACCGTTGTTATCATTTGAAGGTGGCGGGTTAAGTTACCATAAGCCATTACTGACGAGATTTCATCTAACCCGCGTAATCCACGAGACGGGTATATTGTCATTGAATAAGAAATCTGTGCAGAAATGAAACTCACGTAGGTACTTTGTATAGTCAGGAAAATTAATTTAATTTTTAATAAGTTAATTAATTAATAAATATAATCGTTTATTACGTATATATTTTATATACAATTAACTTATTTTATTACAAATTATTTACACTAGTTACTAAATTAAATGTCTAACTAACTTACTATACAAACAAAAATAAAGGACAAATCAGGCGTCGAAGTACTCGTCCGCATCGCTGTCATCCGGAAACGTGCCCAGAAGACTGGTAGCATTGCCACGTTGAATGGCAATGCTAATTCTTTGGCCAAAGAACGACCCAGCCCTCTGGTCACGTGAAGCGTCGACCAGTCGGCGAGAAATTTCCTTAAAAAGGAGACGCGAAAATTAATAAATAAATTTATTTTTTTATGTATCCTACTATTATTATAAACGCGAAAGTTTATGAGAATGGATGGATGGATGTTTGTTACTCTTTCACGATAAAAGTACTGATCGGATTTGGATGAAATTTGGCAGACTGATAGTTTATAACCAGGATTAATATATAGGATACTTTTTATCCCGATATTCTCATAGGATCGACACTTACGCGGGTAAAACCGCAAGGCGCTGCTAGTACCTACATATATAAAGACTTACCAACTAAATACAAACAGCATTAACCCAAAGTCTTTGTCATAATATAAATCTCGCGTGTATCTAAATGAAACTAAATCACTTCACTAGCAATTAGCGTAATTAGAACATTATTCAAAAAAATCGGTCAAGCCCGAGTCGGACTCGCGCGCCGATGGTTCCGTACAAATTTTTGGGTATGTAACTAAAAATGTACGATTTTGGGATTTTTTCCTTTACTTGTGATAGATGACATTGCTTCTTGCCAAATTTCGTGATTTAAGGTCAACGGGAAGATCCTGTAGGTTTTGTTTTCGGAATATAAACGCCTGTATCTTTTGATTGCGTTGACTTAGAAGTTTGATTTTTCACTGCTTCAAGGGATTACAGCTGTGAGTATTTGACATTAATTTCATCTAGATTACTCTACGCGTTCCTGAGAAAAAGGGTCTTGACAGATGGACAGACAGACGGACAACGAAGTGATTTTATAAGGGTTTCGTTTTTTGTTTTAAGATACGGAACCCTAAAAATATAATCAGTAAATAATACTTAAAATCTTTAAAGAAAAAAAAATAATAATACTTCGTTACTTAATTAATTGTAAAGCAACTTGACATATTCAATTACAATTTACAAATGTCAAATAAAGACAGCTGTGGTTTGAATGTAGAAATCATGTAAGGACTCAATTTGCCTAAAATTATTTACCATGATTTATGTAGGTATACCGATCATGATCATCATTTTAAGCCTAGTGAAGTCTACTACTGCCTAGCCTTTTCCCAACTATCTCGGGGTCGGCTTCTAGTCTAACCGGATGCAGCTGAATAGCAGTATTTTACATGGAGCGACTGCCTATCTGACCTCCACACCCCAGTTACTATTTGGATTGATCATTATTTAGGTTGCCACCTAAATAATGATCTACTCCACCAACAATGTCGGAGCTACATAGTTTTGACACTATACGTTCTTAGTCTATGGTATTGTGTACAACATAAGCCGGCCGGGAGGGTTACATCATTTGACTTTGTGATTATTTGATAAGACGGTCGTTAGTCAAAGTTAAATAATTCATCAATGTGCTAGGCAGAGTAAATCGCGGGTAACAATTGGTATAAAGGCCGACCGCTTAAAACAGACGTTGCCTGAGGTAGCAGCGCGATGCGGGAGGGGTGTGGTGACGTGATGCGGGAGCTCAATGATTTGTCAACTTGTGACAACTATTACCCCTCCCGCACCGCACAGCTAGATTAGGCAACGTCTCAGTTAAGGTTAAGGTTCTCCTTCAAACAGGCGCGACACGCGATAAAATCGCGCATGACACAAAGGCACCGCAAGTCGCGCAAGGAGCGGTGCCTTTGTGTCGCGCGCGATTATATCGCGTGTCGCGCCTGTTTGTAGGAGCCTTTAAGCGGTCGGCCTATAGACTCGCACAAACCAGTGGCAGCGGGATTATCGCGTAACATACTATCAGCAGCAATGAATTTCATTTTGACATTGCAACAATATTCGTTGCGTTATTTACGTTGTTACGCAGACAAATTTTACGAATATATGAAGCAATGGTTTAGCAATATACGTCAAACTGATTCAGATTGGGACTGATAGTGTGTTACGCAAGAAGCATGGCACAACATGCTTCCTTGGCCTTTAATCAACCAATGATGAAAAGGTAGAAGAAGCATTACGCCTCATATGAGTACAATGCGTGCCACGAAAGATGAGACTTGACCCCGCCTCCCCCGCTCTTGACCCTATGACGTCCGGTCCCGTCCCGCACTCTGACCTCATACAGCTAAAGATACCTTAAATCGTGTACTGCGCATGTCAAACCACGTGGTGTGTCAAGTCTCATCTTTCGTGGCACGCATTGTACTAATTCCTTGAAAGAATGTGCATTTTGACAAATAAGTAAATGAGACTTTTCAAAAACACGATCTAGCACGTTCACATAATTATTGCAATTGCAAGAAGCATATTCTTTTCAAAAAACCCCTGACACAAACAAAAACCCCGATAAAGTAAATAAAATAAAATGTATTTGCCCTTTTTGTTTAATATAAGTTATTGGTAACATTTTGATCCACCCGTCACCGTCGTTGCGGAGGGGGACGTCTAATGAAAATAGGAAATTAACAGCAGCGATCCTTCTAACAATAGCGTACATTCATGACTGCTGGGTATTTTATAAGCCTCGTCTGTTTGGCGTTTTCATTAGCAGTAAAAAATTAAAATCTTTTCTTTAGGAGCTATGATGCCGCAGACAAACACACAGATACATGGTGTGGGTGTTAATTATTATTATTTATTTTATATCAATCAACTTAGGATCATAGTACAATTAAAATCAACAACACAATTAAAACAAATTCAAATAAACATTAAAACAGAAAAAAAAAAAGTTAAATAAACTTATAACACCCCTTTTGTTTCCGTTGGTTAAAAATATGCAGTACATAATAATATGCAGTAATAACTTAAAAGACTCTTGAAATCATCTTAATAAAATTCTTAATTGATTGCCTTCGAAATAATTTTTAAGCCAGTTTCAATAACGAGTAATTTCAAACAGACTGAATAATCTCAAGCTTTAATAACTTCAATCAAAATAACTTGAAAACTATTAGAATGTTCTGTTATAATTTAGCAGCTTGGCAAAAGTTTCATCTTAACTTCTTCAAAATAATTTCAACGTCACCTTGAAATAATTATTCCTAATCTTGAGTCAAAGTTTATCAAACGGCTTTTTAATAAAAATTAATGCTTAGAGGCCGACCGCATTGATTAATTTAGACTGATTTCTTACGGCACAATCAGAGTAGTTCATTAACTTTTATGAATCCATTAACTGTGCAGAGTTGCGTCGACACGCAAACTGTCGACATGAATTCAGCACATGATTTTAGATCCCCTTGAGTAGAATTGAAAAAAAAACAGCTTGTGTTTATTAGAAAAATGCAATATCTAAGCGGTCAAAATGTAACGAACTGCATTTTTTTTAATAACAATTAATAATTATTATTATTTATTTATTTAACTTGACAACATAGGTCCAATGGTTAGTAAAACAATAACTTATCAACTAAGGGTTAGTAATATTAATTAATAAACATTATTCATCCTTGGTCGCACAAGCAACCGGACAGAGTGTCTAAGTATTGGTGCATCGTGTTTTTCGGTTAGGGTTTTCAAAATGCTGTTGGTGCTACCCCTCATTCTGCTTATAAGGACACGGTCTTTTACCTCACAATGGTATAGAAGTCGTCGGTTTGCTCTACAGCAAACATGCCAGATGCACTGCAGAATCGGGGCTACCTCAACAGCATCCTGAAACCATTATTGTATTGCACACGCCGGGCATCTAGTGCCCTCCGCGTGCAATTGACCCACAAACTGCCCGTGTAGAACTCTTGACAATAAGCTTTAAACAGAGTTATTTTGACCTCGCCGTAATAACTGATGAAAAATTTCAACGCTAGGGGTCTAAAATCTAGAGCCCCCATGGGGTTCATAATCATGAACTGAATCCACCATGGATTTATTACAACAGATTGTGCGTTGACTTCCCTATCATCCTGAATAAACAAGTACAATGGAGGTACCTAAACCTACATGGTTATTGCTATGACTAATTACTGAACTGAGACTATGCCTCATCTGCTGGAGTATCCGAAATGTCCGTTCCCCATCCTTGACGATCAAGACAACGCATGTGACGCCGCAATAAACCTACTAGGCCCAAACAGTATAAGCGATACAGATCGAAACGAAAAGAGAAAGAAGACAGGAGTCTGCAAAAATATTTATTGAATTTTATTTAAGGCCAAAATACTCAATATTACATCATTAATATCTAACAGGTTTATCAAAGTTAATGAACGCCTATAAGTGTGGCCTTTACACCATCAAACAAAGCTAAATAACGATTGAACCATTCAGGTCGTAAGTTCAAAGCCCTACCCAATGAACAACTACTAAATAAATACCAGTGGCACATACGGGTAAGTATCAAGTTCCCATAATCACCTACGACGCTACGACGCTACGAATTTCGTAGAACCCAATCGATATGCTACGAGGCGTAGCACTTAGATTACATCGCTGACAAGACGTACAAAGCTTTATTTGATTTTCAAGTCGTCTGAAGTAATTATTCTCCATCTAATCTGTAAAAGTAACAAAAATCTAAGCATCAAAGAAGTCATAAAAATCAACTTTTCCTTACTTACTTTCACAACCTTTCCGCGAGTTCCTGTTAGCGCCTGAAATAGAGATTTTATCACCAACATTAATTATTCGTGATTCAAATAACCAACAGGCAGTTTCTTTAACTGGCAGCAATGATAAATTGGCTATAAATAAATGTAATTAGGCTTTCACCGGCATCGTAAAACCTTCGGTCGTAATAGCTGTACGTTGTCTTCGAGAGTTTTACTGTGTGTGAAATGTGTATAAAGTCATTTGGAGACGGAGATTATTACTTCAGTACACATGCCATCTCACACACACACTCATACAAAGAAGGTTTAATTTTCTCGCATAAATGTTAGGAAAACATTAATTTGCTTTTTAGAATTAGATGTGGAAAGTTTTAATTTTATTCCATTTTCTTAAGCGGCCACAACCATATCATAACTAGTATAAACATACACACTAAACTGCATTTTACTATCCCACTACTGGGACCCAGGCCTCGTCTCTTTATGAGGGAGTGGGCCATAATACACCACGCGTTTACCTTCACCGATTTTTAGAGTAATGGTGACGAAATACTTTTGGCCTCGTATAGGACTTTCTGTTTTATTTTCCTTTTGTTACTTTTTTTTATATAACTTGGATTTTTATTTTACTGTGTTTAGTTTGTGATCTTCCTGTACGAGTCTCAATAAATACTTTTTCTTTCTTTCTTTCAAAATAAATTACACAAAGTAAAGCGCCTGCCTAGATTTAACCCACGACCTTATAACTCGTAAGTCGGCACTGCTACCACTGCGCCACCACAGCTATCAAAACTAAAGGCTGCCAGTCGAAAGGTTCTGATTAAGGGCTTCAGCACTCTAATGGCGTAACGCACTATCTATCTCAACCTGTATCATTTTGAAGAATATTGTTAATCCATTGCTTCATATGTTCAAAAACTGTGTCTGCTCAACAACGTAAATAACGCAATGAATCTTGTTGATCTGTCAAAATGAAACTCATTGCTACTGATAGTGTGTAACGCAATTACCCCGCTGGCATTACATTAAAAAAACGTGAATCTACTGCCATTAAAAACAGTAGAAGATAGCCATCCCATTTAAGATAAGTATTCTAGCTTTGTATTGTATTGTTGCGCGCCACAAATAATGCCTGATACATAGTGACATTAGTTACCACTAGCGCCATCTAGTATCGGGTAGCAGAACTAGTAGGGTCAAGGTCCTAGAAATTCCGAGAACTATGTCGATAGTTCTCGGAATTTCTATACCGAGTCAGTCGGGACCGCTATGTACTCGAACATACTAGATGTTTATAGAGTAGCTCTGTGGCACTAGTGGCCGGTGTGAGCCGCGAGACACATCAGTTTTGAATAAGCTATACGAGCGAGTAAATCGAAAGCGATATTCAAGTGCGACTTAAGAGTGATCAGTAGTGAAATTGTGTGTCATAATTAGTGTGTTTGAGTTGTAAGTTGTGTGGTGATTAATGTGTCAAATTTTGGTTACTAAATCGGCGGTTTTTATTGTCACGAACCCCAAGCTCGTAACAGTATAATGGGCGGTATCCGCAACTCCATATCCAAGCGCGTGTTATCTGTATGTAGACCTAGTTTTATCGGCGTACAGTTAAATTTCACAATTTTTTAAAATAGAGTAGAGCTGTTTTCGACTCTGCCTCTTGAAACACCCGCATAATAAGGTCACACACTATCTGACAATGCAGGATAAAAACCGCATCTACATTCTACAAAACTATCAATGAAATATAAAAAAAAACCCAGCTAACATGTCCGTCAGCAAGTGTGCAATGACACATACACTACGAAAACCACCCTTAAGAATTACGACATAAAGGCGCTGTCAATGTTAAATTGTTACCATGGAAACATGTGATTTACTGTACCACAATGGCATATAAAAACTTTATCACATTCATATAAAAAAATTTGGTATACATTTACGACTGTGCGGTAATTTAGATAAAAAGCGTTATGTGCTCATTGATCATTAGTGTATCGTATGTTTTGGTTGTGCACTGGATTTAAGAAAGATATGGGATAAGCCAAGAACAGACACCAGCACATCAAGCTACTACAATCTGTCATATTTCTTTAATAGATTTTCAACTTTATCGCTATAGCATGAGGTTCAAAGTTGATTGGGAAAATTTGACAGTTTTGGGGTAGCTTGATGTGCTGGCGTCTATACAACGGTACAAGGTTAATTTACGTTAGTGTGGGCTGTAATCTACTGGAATATATGCCTAATTTGTATTAATTACTTTTGATTTGATTTTGGCAAAAAAAAAAGAAACAAAAGATCGTTGGGTTTCGTCTGAATCTGTTTGACAGTTTTGGTTAAAACTTTTTGGAATCACTTTTCATACCCGGATTGGCTTTAATAGAACAAACAATATTAAGTGTTCCATCTATCTTTAGCAGTTCTATAACTTATATCATTAAACAAAGCAAATTATGAAACTTTCGGACTTTTATGATCTAAGTTTTAACGACTTTATGAATTTAAAATAGAGGTTTGTACGCGCACGTTAAATTTTTCAATATAGTTATGACTAAAGTTCATAGCACATGTATCAAATCGGAAAGGGATCGTTACCGTATCAACTCGAGCATTCAGTATTCTTTGTATAAAAGTCCCTACTGCAACGCACACTAATCGGAATCGTAACGTAATTGCCTTGCCTCGGGACAAGCTCACGAACCGCGGTGCGGTGCGTGGTCACTTGCAGTTCCCGCGCTTACGGCTGGTCGTCCACGGTTACGTCTTTCCATACCCGAGCTTAGGTCTCTTCGTCCACCCCTGCTCCCCTCACCCCTTCCGCCACCTGCCTGCAGCACCATCAACCAGCGGTCGGCGAGTCGTAAGCGCGGCGTCGCCTAGCCGTAGCCGAGTCGGTGTATCGGAGCTGCTGATCCGCTTTGGTTACGTGCTTACGTTAGGTTGACGCCTGTTTGACGCCGAGGCGAAAGGCGACGATCCCTTTCCGAGTTGATATATATTTTAGCTTTAAACTTTCTACTGCCTTGACCAGTGGTCACAAGGCTATTGCTGTGCATGAGGTCCTGAGTTCTGGTTCATGGGTTTTTTTCTATCAAGTATTTCTCGTTGATGGCAATAATTAAGGCGAAAGTGCCAGGGCAGCCCGCGAAATTCAATTTTTTTAGGTTTTTTGCAATTTGCTGATCAGTATTAAGTTGTACGTTGATTAATATATGATTCGCGGCCATAACAAATATGTATTTACAGAATTATAATCATTAAAGTCATCAACACAACTCTCGAAGACCACGTAAATCCAAAGAATAACTGTTTCATGAAATCATCATTCTTTAGAGTTACGTTTGGAGAGTTGTGTTGATGACTTTAATGATTATAATTCTATAAATACATATTTGTTACGGCCGCGAATCATATTTTGATCGACGTTCAACTTAATACTGACCAGCAAATTGCAAAAAACGTAAGAAAATTTGAATTTCGCGGGCTACCTTAGCGCTTCCCCCTTAAACATAACTGACGAAACGTGGGTATACGATAGTTGGACAAACACACATTCTTACCCTATAATGTTCCCACTGTTGGGAAACAGGCCTCCTCTCTGTGAGAAGGGGGAGTCGTTATCTACCACGCGGGCCCAGTGCGTGTTGGTACGTAGATGTCACACATGTATTCGATTTTTTGGTTCTAGGACATAGTTCTAAGTTTCCTCAAGATGTTTTCCTTCACCGTTTTGAGAGTAGTGGTGATAATATAAACTACACAAAGTAAAGCGCCTGACTGGGTTCGAATCTACGACCTACAACTCGTAAGTCACGGCTGTGACCACTGGGCCACCACTGCTCTCTCATACGATACTTGCACCTGTTCCTAACTCTTCGGAGATTACAGGCGTGATGTTATGTACTACCAACACAAGAACAAGGAAGAACATACATATAAAGCATTCTCAATTTACATAATAGATGTCACATCCCTCTTATTTCTATGATCAGAGGTATTTTTTATCGTTCATTCAATCAGTCATTACTCATTGGTGTCACGTGGAAAAATATTTATATTCGCTGTTGATTTTTCTCGTTTGATGCGAGTCTTTGTTGGGCCAGAACACAGGCGAGTTTAGGAGAAAGTGAATTTCTACGTGGAAGCTAAAATATTAACTAAAGCTAAAGTAAAAATATTTTTACGAGCTTGGGGTTCGTGACAATTAAAAACTGCCGACATAAATTACCAAAAATGACACTTTAATTAAACAACACTAATGACAACTCAAACACACTAATAATAAAACACAATTACACTACTGATCACTCTAAGTCACACTTGAAGATCGCTTCCGGTTCCAGATAAGCGATACAAGCGAACACGCTTGTATCGCTTTGGTAAGACTGGTTGTCAGACTTTCGGGCTTCTGACGACTCGTAACGACTGTCAAAGATCCACGAATGACAATCGGGACCAACGGCTTAACATGCGTTCCGAGGCACGAAGGAGTCCTGGTATGTAAAGATGGTCACCCATCCACGGACCAACCGAGGCAAGCGTAGCTTAACCTGATCGATCGAAACTTGTGGTTGTTATTATTTAGCCAAAAGCCCCTCTATAGATAGACACGAGAAGCAACTTTAAGTTTTGGTATGATAAGATAATATTATTTTATAATAGTAGTCCAGTCGACCTTTGGAAAGAGACAATCGGCTAATTTCGGCTTCGTAGAGCGTTATCTCTGTCGCAGGAAATACAAACAGTCCGGTATCTATTAGGAGCTGTTAAAACAATTATGATTTGCTTCTTTTGATAATTATTTTTATTCTTTGTATAAAATCGATAGGATCGAATAGGTCGATGTGCAATATTTATCGCCGGGTACTGTAATCCTCGGAGCCCCACACTGTAAAACAAATACCGTCCTAATGATTAAGTGTTTGCGTAGTTCACGACGACCGTTTCTTGATCGAACAGAATTAAAATTAGATCGAGGAGGAAAATTCGACCCCAGTGGTTCAATTTAGTCAAGGTCAAACTGCTTCAAGGGAGCAAAATTTTAATAGCATTATATAGAGATACTTTTTATTAATCTATATAAATAAAACAAAGCCGGGTTAGTAACACCATTATTTATAATTAATGGTGTTACTCAAGAACCACGGGACCGATTTTTATGATCTTTGATTTGTTTGATTTGTCTCCGCCCCGAATAGCAGAATACCTATAAAAACATGGGAAAGATTCACGAAAAAAAATAATAATGAAGATAATTTATTTTTCATACATTCATCCTCATTAATTCTGTGGCGATATAAAGTTCGCTTGGTCAGCCAGCAATTTCATAAGTCCTTACTAATATTATGAATTCGAAAGTAACTCTGTCTATTTGTTACCGTTTCACGCCTAAACCACTGAAGGAATTTCGATAAAATTTGGCAACGAGATAGATGGCATTCTAGAAAAGGACATAGGCTACTTTTTTATCCCGGTAGCACGTTCCAGTTAGATAATCTCCGACATCCACGTGGACGAAGCCGCGGGCAGAAACTAGTTGTTACTAAAACGAAATCGGTGACAATTTTTTTAGATATCAAAGCAAAGATACGTTAAGTGGTCGGTTACGGCTGTCATTCCTGGATCTTTGACAGTCGTTACGGGTATTCAGAAGCCCGAAAGTCTGACAACCAGTCTTACCAGGGGTATAGTATTACCCAGTACCTAACTAGGTTGTGGCGGTCAGATAGGCAGTCGCTTCATGTAAAGTACTGGTATTCAGCTGCATCCGGTTAAGTTGGGAAAGGGCTAGACAGATGATGGTAGCTTATATTGATTATATGTCTAATCCACGTCTATCAACTAAGAGCGGGTTTCACCAATGAAACTTAACTTGATCAGCAAATTTAAACCGCGTTCGAGAGCTGTCAGTGTCATCACTGTGGTGAAATATTGACACTTACAGAGCAGCAGTGGTGCAGTGGTGGCCCAGTGGTATCGCCCCGAATTAGAAATTAGAATAGATCGAAAAATATTAATTTTTTATTTTATTATTTGCTATTATTTACTTATTATTTATTTATTCCTGTAACTGCCCGTGACATCACAGCGGGCCCTTTCAGAATACCAGCGCTGCAACATTTATTTTTTAAATGTCGTAGCATCATGCTGAGATAGGAGCCTTTTGGCCTCGTATAGGACTTTCTGTTTCATTTTTCTTTTGTTACTTTTTTATATAACTTGGTTTTTTATTTTGCTGTATTTAGTTTAGTTTGTGATTTTCCTGTACGAGTCGCAATAAATACTTTTTCTTTCTTTCTTTCTTTCAATTACGAGTTGTGGGTCGTGAGTTCGAACCCAGCCAGGCACTTTACTTTCTGTATTTGATTTCATTACCACAGTTCTCAAAACGGTGAAAGATAACATCGTGAGGAAACAAAAAAAAAACAGTGGCACTCCGGGAGTGCCGATAGAAGTGAAAACAAAACACAAACAGAATACTTTGCCGTCACTCACTGACATATCGGAATTAAAACCGAGTACATCCCGAGGACAGCCGAACACATCCGAATGTAGCGCGGTGTCGGTAACAGTGTCGCGAGTTCAATGGTTTTTTCCTATCTCAAAAAACGCCCAACACGCCTAAAGAAGTTTTCGCTTCAAAAATTCGAAGAGACATGTGACATCCACCAACCCGCATTAGGCCCGCGTGGTGGATTATGGCCCACTCCCGCTCATATAGAGGAGGCCTGCGTGCCAGCAGTGGGAAATTATACTATTGACAACTACAGGTTTTAAACGCGGTTTTAATTTACTGATCGCGTTCAGTTTCATGAATGAAATTCGCCCTTAGGCACAGCAACTTAAAAGGCATACAAATGCGATAAGGCATCGTATGACTAAGTCGGACGCGGTATCGATCTTTAGTCTCTTCGGTACTTACTACGATAACGTATTGGTCTGGCAACTTAACGTCTTACCATATGGGGATAACGATGCTATATCCGATATGATAGCATTTAAACGGTTATAGTTTCAATCAATGATTTTAAGGGTTGTGGCCGACTGTATTTAAAGCTATTGCGGGTTTATATGTTTATTGTAAATAAAGCCTCAGAAAAATAAGGAAAAGAGTTTTCCGGGTACTCCGATAAAAAGGTTTTATCTGTCTAGCATTTTCCGAACTGTGTGGGAGTCGGCTTCTACTCTGAGCAGATGCAGCTGAATACCAGTATTTTACTAGTAGCGACAGCCTATCTGACCTCTAAAACCCAGTCAGTGTGTAAAATAATAAGACCTTTGGTAAGACTGGTTGCCAGACTTTCGGGCTTAAGACTGTTAAAGATCCACGGATGACAGCCGGGACCAACAGCTTGGCATAACGTGATTTCCGAGGCACGGATGGGTCTCAGTATGTAAAGATGATCACCCATCCACAGATCAACCGTGGTAAGCTTAACCTGATTGATCGACCCCTGCAGCTATATTTTTATCCACGAGCTCCAACCGATAAAATCATTTCTGAACCTGAAATACAAAAAAAAAATTAAAGAGCGATGTCATTTTTCATATTCTGTATTTACCTATGTAACTTTTACTTTCACCTCCAAACCAAACCAGTACTCAATCACAGGAAACAAAAGAAGAAAAAATAACATAAGCCCCAACTACACCATCGAAAATACGCTCAACCGTTCATGTAACAGAAAAATGTCATTTGTAACGTTAGTTGAATACGTCCCACACAAAATCGTGTTCAATGGACGCTCGACATATCACCTGAACGAAAGCAAGATTGATGAGTAGCGCGCGACCGATAAACGCTGACGTGGCCACACCTTTATAACTGAAGGTGTTCGCGGTTCCAACACGCTGTATAGATGTAGGGGGTGTGTTTTTGGGGAATAATTTGGGACAGTGTCGGTACAGGTTTTGCTGTAAGCATTTCGAAACACATTAAAAAAAATTGATGTTTTCAAATTCAAATTATTTAATTCGAGCGAAGTCTTATAATAGGGTTAGTAACATTATCTTTAAAATTAAGTGTTAGTAAACAAGACGATACGATGACACATGTAACTGACACAGTGAATAACATATGGAAAGTCCACTCTGTCAGCAATGAAACTCAAACTCAAAGCATTTATTTTAATTAAACCATTTACGGGCACTTTTGAATTGTCAAGAAGTCGGTCAGTCAGAAAATATGAAGCTAGTTGCCCATTCTAAAGCGTAGGTATCTATGGAGAAGAACGGGCAAGAAAATACATGGATGATTCTTTTAAATTATATTTTTACAAAATCATTTTCAGAACCCTGTTAGGGCTGGCTATGACTCGAGCCACCTTAAACAAACATCCATCTGTTTTCCTACAGAAAAAAAAAACTTTTCGTGTTGCCGCACTTGCTAAGTGTTCACTGGCTGCGTTTTGGCGATAATTTTATAGAACGTAGTATCCTTGTATTTTTCCTCGTTTACCTTTATAGTTCGATTGCAATGTCTAAGATTAGCAGAGATACCATTAAATTAAAACTTTCTTGGAATGCATTTATATTAAACAAGACGGCACTAGCTAACAACTGTAAGTAAGCTACTGTTTTTTACACTTATTGTGTACTAGCTGCGCCTAGTAGCCTATATGTTAATCCAGGGTGTCAGCTACATCCATACAAAATTTTATCAAAATTGGTCCAACCATTTGAGCGTGAAGAAGTAACAAACATATAAACACACATACACACACTCACACACTCACAAACTTTCGCCTGTATAATATTAGTGTGATTATTATATATATATTACAAGCTTCTGCTAGCGATTTCGTCCACATTAAATTTTTGTTCCTCTGACCCACCGCGTCGCGTCGCATCGCCTGCCCGCGCTATTACTTAGTTTTTGCTTAGTGTTCTTTCTGACTTTTTCCTTCTTGTGCGGCTCTTAAAAGTTCTAGCGTGTTGTTAAATAGCCTGTAACCTGCCTCGAGAATTGGGGTATCAAATAAAAAAAAACGAATCCGACTGGTAGTTACAGAGGTTACCGCGTTCAAACGAACAAACAAACTCTTCAGCTTTCTTGTTAGCTTAGACATACTCGTAGATAGATTAATATAATTATGCACGGTACAAACATTAATTATAAATTATATCTCACAGATAGATTTCCTAGCTGTTAGTGTTTGTGCATATGAGAATAGTTTCCGTAAAAGCACATCCATGATAAAGGACAAAGTCATCAAGGGGAGCAAAAAATAATTAAGAAAGTCCCACAAAACTCGCTCGCATATCCACCCAACACAGAGGCTTCAGACAACTTCATCTTGTGTCATTAGGGCGTTATTTTAGATAGTGTTAGTCAAGAATAGGTCGTTAGTGAGCCCATTTATAATGGAGTTTGTCGAGGAGTTTCAGCAAAAAATGCTTGCCTTTAATACTTACTTATTTATAGGTTAACGAAGATGACGAGGTTGTCGAGAGATTTAGTAGTTCATTTTAATTGATATTAATAATAAAACTGCTGCTAATACAGTCGCTCCATGTAAAATACTGGTATTCCGCTGCATCTGGTTAGACTGGAAGCCGACCCTAACATAGCTGGGAAAAGGCTGGGCAGACGATAGTTAATAATAAAACTGAAGAGTTTGTTTGTTTGTTTGAACGAGTTACTTGTATTTCTGAAACTACAAAGTTACCAGTCGGATATGAAAAATTATTTTGGCTTTGATAGCCCATTTCTTGAGGCATATAGGTAATAAGCTATACTAATATTAGCTGCGACCCTTATTTTTATTTTTCAAGATGGGAAGTCATCAAATGACCCCTCCCGCTCTGGGTGGAGCGGAAGGGAGTGTCAGACTCTTACTGACTAAAACCCACCCGTGTTCCTTCCTCAGCCCTTTATGTTCCGGGCCAGCGGTAACCCTTTCGGACAATCCCGCTGAGACCTGCTACAATCCTTACATACTCTTTTTGCCTCGTTCACGGCCGGCAGATAAGGAACTGTAGGGCTATTAAATGATAAACGTTATGACTATTACGTTTATTCCAAGCGCACGTGTTTACATCAACATCTGGTGAGTTTGTTGCGCCACTTCTTCTCCTCAGCTAAAGCACCAGGAAGTGGTGAAGAGCGGGCGTTTTCGGGGACTGTCTTTTGTAATTTTGACGTCTGAAAAGTGCTGTTTCTCAGCCTAGATTGAATAAATGACTTTTGATTTGATTTGAACGTGCTTATTCTACAAAAATCCTAATAGAAATAATTTGAAAGCTCATTCTAAATTCGCTTGAATATTCGAATGCAACCAGAGTTATTTTTCTGCTAGCATGCATAACATAAGGTCGACTTTTGCAGACAACCTTTACAGTACCTAAGTGGACATGAATTTTATTGTATTATATACCTATTGTTCTAACAGAATGACAAAAAATATTTATGGTGATTTGAATTTTTTACACCTTATTTCACAAACGCGATATGCACCGTTACGCGTGTATAATGGTTACTATTTTTGCAAATTGCTCCCTTGACTCTTCGAACGTGGATCCACGCGAGACACAATGGCTTTTTAATGGTTTCTGTAATTACGGCATTCAACCGTTTAATGCCCGTAATAGATAGGTGTCTTGTCTGGTGGGCAACTGCCCAATGATTCATGTCGGGCCGTTGCATGCTAGTTGCGCGGTAAACTCTGCTTGCGAAATGCAGCGGTTTGCGTGACTTCAGTATAACGCATAGAGCACATGTGGCATTGTAGATACCGCTACACACCCAAGTCATTATCATCTGCCTGACCTTTTCCCAACTATGTTGCGATGTTTTTTGTATCGATGGCAAATGAGAAAGTTGTGAAATTTCAAATATAATATTTAGTCCAAATATACGCTAAACTGACAAGCCTAGTGCCTTTAGTTTACACTACAGCAGAACCAGGCCAAAAATCATTGCAGGCAAATCTTTCGACTTCTGTAGGTACTTACATAAAACTAATCTTACGTTACGTGATACGAGACAGAACATTTCGACAAGAGCTGCGGAGGTTATGATCTAGCCAAGTCTATAATATTCTAGATATCTTCGGTATGTAATACCTAGCTTAGATGACTAGACCTGTAATTAATTATATGCTCATGTTTACGTTAATAACAACTAGTTTCGAAAGGACAGGGACATAACTTGCAATAATATTATAAACATTATAAATAAGCTTGTGGTCAAGTAATAACTGCCGCACGAATCAGGTTAAGCTACGCTGGCCGTGTTTGGTCCGTGGATGGGATTATCTTTACATACCCCTCCGTGCCTCAGAAAGCACGTTAAGCCGTTGGTCCCAGCTGTCATTCGTGGATCTTTGACAGTCGTTACGGGTCGACAGAAGCCCGAAATTTTGACAAACAGTCTTGGGGTTTCGATAGACCCAGTAACTGGGTCCTGAAGGTCAGATAGGCAGTCGCTCCATGTGAAATACTGGTATTTAGCTGCATCCAGTTAGACTATAAGCCGCCTACTTTGCTTCAAAACCCACCCATGGAAACGAATTTGGCAAATCCACCAACACATCCATTTACACTGAATGCATGAACAGTTTGATTAAATTAAATTATTCAACACCCAACTGAGGGTTGTACTTACTACAAATAAACATTTAATACATTAATTAGAGTTATTCCGGTCTGATCCCCTGAACGCCCCTCCACCCCCCCTCCCTCCTCGATCCCCTGCTTGTTCGTCTTCTGTTTAATCTCTGTCTTATATCCTTAAACCACGAAATCGACACCCATGATGAAACAAGCGCGATCGCACACAGCTCGGGGCACCAGAAAGTATTTGGACAAAACAATTGTATTACCGTGGCCTCAAATCACATCGAGCATGCATGAGACATTTAAAAAAAATCTTTATTTAATTTTGTGAATCATGAAACTTTTATTTTCTCTTGACTGTACTTACCTGTCAAAAAGAGTAACCTACATAATGTGGATAAGACAGAGATTAAAACAGAAGACGAACTAGCAGGGGATCTAGGAGGGGGGGGGGGGTGGAGGGGGGGTTCAAGGGATCGAACTGGAATAAATCATTAGTTATGTAATGTAATAAAAATTAATTCATGTTAGACATATTATAGTGAAAATTTCTCGATATTGCCCAGACCGTAATCTGGCCTCGAAATAGGCAGATTCGCGTTAGAACGAAGTAAATTGTTCTTCGAGGGTTACCACGTTCAAAATGTAGTTAGGATATCCGAAAAGTATGGGTTCTAGGTATTAAAGAATCGTCAGGACTTTTTTAGTATTATATGCTGGAGATATTGTAAGCTTCTTCGGGCATTACATAGAGAATAAGTAATGGTGAAGTAAAACTGGTCAAGTGCGAGTCGCAGTCGCGCAGTCGAGGGTTTCGTACGAAAATGTAACTAAAAATTTACGGTTTTTGGATTTTTTCCTACTTGTGCTATATGACATAGCTTCTTGCCAAATTTCATGATTCTAGGTTAACGGGAAGTACCTGATATGAGTTTTGATTCCGGAACATAAACGCCCGTATCTTTTGATTGCGTTGACTTAGAAGTTTGATTTTTTCACTACTTCAAGGGATTGTATTTGATATAGATTTTTGATAACTTCACGCGTTCCTGAGAAAAAGGATCTTGACTGACGAACAGACGGACAACAAAGTGATCTTATAAGGCGCTTTGCAGATGGAGCAACTTTAATTGAGGCAACTATCAACTTTTTTAAATTTTCCTTTAAAAGTTGCCAGTTGCTACAACCAAATAGCCTGAGATGTATGTAATCAGCTAGTTGCCAGTTGTTGCAATAGTTGCTTCATGTGCAAAGTGCCTTAGGGTTCCGTTTTTCCTTTTTAGGTACGGATCCCTAAAAAGTGGAGTGTTAAATATTATCATTGAAAGTTTTATATTAAGATGGTATAACAAACATAAACTCACATCGCCTTCCCATGAAGATTGGCAGAAACTACAGAACGCCACCAGCACACACACACACATACATACACATTCTTTATATACTTGTTTTGCCTCACTTACGTCCATACATCTGAAAGCCAATTCCCGTAATAAAAAAACGTTCAAAATCTACCGACATAGCCCGAAGAATTGCCAAACTTATGTGGCAGTGGGCAGGGCAATTTGCTCGCAGAACAGATGGCCGATGGAACCGAAAGGTTCTAGAGTGGCGACCGAGTACCGGAAGACGTAGCGTTGGAAGGCCTCCCACAAGTTGGTCCGACGACCTTGTGAAGGCCGCAGGAATCCGCTATCCGCTTCTCGCATCGAGAAGCACAGAACCGGTCGAAGTGGAGGTGCTTGGGCGAGGCCTATGTCCAGTAGTGGACGTCTTTCGGCTGAAATGATGATGATGATGAAGGATATAATGGCCGTGGATAGAAAAAATCAAAAGGCCCAATTTACTAGACGTTAGTTTAATACGCACATTATGAAGGTACATTAATAAAGCGCAAAACATAACTCTCTAGGCTGACCTAGAAGAAAAAACTTATTTATTTAATCATTTATGTACGCATAATATAAGTATACATGAAAAAAAGAACAGAAAAATGGATACAAAGGTACAAACTTCAGTTTCTTCAATCAAATTATCCCTATAGTCAATTCTAGTCAAAAGAAACCCACGTTAAACCCCTTATTTGTGTCCAAATTACAAAGGTTAACGTTAAATAAAAACAAATGGCTCCACATACACGTGTATAACACCATGAATTTATGTTATTACATCGTAGACTTTCACTTATCTC
Source organism: Luperina nickerlii (assembly GCA_963855955.1). Classification (NCBI taxonomy): domain Eukaryota; kingdom Metazoa; phylum Arthropoda; class Insecta; order Lepidoptera; family Noctuidae; genus Luperina; species Luperina nickerlii. The sequence continues at coordinate 18,740,263 of OY979677.1, read as the reverse complement.
TAAAGGAGGAAAAACGTAAAAAATCTCCATGTTAAACCATAAACAATATTACGTGCTCCTTTCATTACATCTTTAAGAGTAATCCGCGGAGTCTGAGAGACCTACAGGAGTTTCAAAGCCGAGAAATAACGATAAGGTTCATTTTCTGTAGTGTGGTAGTTAGGGTACGTGTATGTGTTAAAGCAGAGGCTGCCAACCTTTATTAGACCAGGAGCTCAATTAAACAAAACTGAAACCATCTAAAACAACCTGATATAACGTTTATTATAAGCACAAAACAAAATTTCTTTAAAATATTCAACATATTGGTTAAATTGATAATAAAACTAACAGAAATTAAAAATATTAAAGTATATGAAAATTAAAATATTTCGCATGTCACAGGTTTGGAGCCTCTGGCTTAAAGCTTCACTTACTTATATTATAGCTTATCGTAAAGATAATGTTACTTTAACAAGAAAATAAGCTGTTGCGCTGTTATTTTTTATTAAAATCCCGATGTAAAGCTTCTTACCTCCACATGTGTGTATAATCATACATTTCAACATACTTTTTTTTATGACTACTCGTAATGTGGGTTTTCATTGCAACATTTTCATTCAAACGTGAAAATTTCTGATCAGGATTATCTTCAGTGAAAATTCCATTGCGAAAACGCGTGCGAAAAACAAGTTATTAACCGTCAAAGATTACGTTAGTAATTTTTTGGCAAATAATATGTTTGTAAAGTATTGGTTTAACGTCATTTTATATTATAACTAGCTTCTGCCCGCGACTTCATCTGCGTGAAAAATATCTTATGACACTCTGCAATAGTGTACATTTATATCAGTAGAATAATTTTGTAGTGCGATCAGTGCTTCAAGAGATTATTTATAATGTTTGTATATAAAAAAATACATCTTTATAAGTAACGTAGATTTGATAAAATATTATAGATAGAAGATATAATTGTAATTAATTAATTTAATCCTCTTAATTCTCAAAGTCGCGACAAATGTTAGAGCGACAGTACGATATGTCGACCATCAGTGGTGTGACAGCACATCAGCTCGATCTACGTTAGTGCTACTGATTCTTTTCACGACAAACAACGACGAAACTTTTGATCGACGAAGGATAATGCACTATGACCACTTAAAGATTCCTTCCAGAAACCACGTCAATTCCTTAGTTAAACACGACATCTGCTATTGACTAATTCTCTATGACACTGGCGTGGTTTGAACTGTCTAAATACTTGTACATGTTGTCCGTACGGTTGACATTTAGATTGGGGCCCAGATGGCTAATTAACAACACTGCATTCTCATCAAATAGCCACCATATTTTTCCAACAATCCCGTATAAACAAAAACGCATCAAAACCTGAAAAGTCGGTTTGAACGTTACATGAACTCTTCAAGTTGTGTTTATTTTGTAAAAAGTAACGCAAACCGTCCAGCTGAGAGGAATGGCAAGCTTCAACTTTGAAACAAAAATATTTGTGTTTCGCAAATGTGCCTTGTTTTTATTTGTTAAGTCAAAGTTAAGTTTGACTTCGCGTTGTTCAATTCTGTCTGTTCTTTTTAAAACATTTGAGCGGGGATTAACTTAGATTTTTAACTTATTTTATTTTTGATCTGTGTTGTTCGGGCTTATTACTTAAAAAAAAAAGAAAACATGTTTGAGAATGTGCAAACTGTGCTCTTTCATATGATATCCCACATGCTCTAGTAGCCTCATTTCGAATTTTTCAGACCCACTTTCAGTCCCTGTTGCAAAAAAAAATATATATATTTATTTATATATATTTTTATTTCTTTCTTATTTTTAAAATAGTTGGCCAAATGTCATCTAAAACTGTTCCAAATTTCAGAGAGTTCTTGAGATATTCAGCTATGACAGACAGACAGACTGAGTCTCACCAAAAGGGTTCCGTTTTACCATTTTGGTACGGAACCATACAAAGTAACAAAAAGAAAAATGAAACAGGAAGTCCTATACTAGGCCAAAAGGCTCCTATCTCAGCATGATACTGCGACATTTAAAAAATAAATGTCGCAGCGCTGGTATTCTGATAGGGCCCGCTGTGATGTCACGGGCAGTTACAGAAACAAATAAATAATAAAATAGGAGTTATTCCGGTCGATTCTGTTATAATTTCTGTCATATCCACTATAAACTTTCTCATTCCGGTCTGGTACCTGGAAGGAAAAGGAACTTACAGGAGGATGTAAGATGATGCGTCCCTTCGATAGCAGCCTCCAGCACACCGGTTCAAGCGATATTTCCACCAAGTGTCACAAGAGAAAAGAGAGTTTGAGGATTCACCACACAGCACCAATATATTTATCACTTTTGAGTTTTTTGGCGGGAGCGCGGGCGCACACGTCATACGTGTCGCCAGTAAGCGAGCGGATTTTGGAGTGTTAGAGGGCGGGGGTTGTCCGAATGACCGGAACAGGAAATGAGTGGGAGTAAGAAAGGAATCGATTTTGATTGGAAGATCCTTCTCGAGTGAGCTAATGAGTGAAGTGTATAGTGTTGCAAGTATTATATGATTTCAATGGATAATTAGATAAAATTAATAATAAGCGTAGATAAAATAATGCGAATGGCGCAGACAACTCCCCCGGCCTAGAGGTTTTCCTCTAAACTGAAACTTTATGAGAACTTAAATTAAATAAAGGAATTTAATTAAAAATAGAGTTAAGAAAAATTTGTAATTATTGTGTAGGTAGAGGACAAAGCCGAACTACCGGGCGTATGTAGGAACCGGAAGCAGTTCTAACTTTCACAGTCCTAACTATATTATCCTTGCCAGGATAAGTCGCATCTATGACACCTAAAGGCCAACAAAGCGGATGAGCGTTGTTGTCTTTTATAACAACAATAGTACCTATTTCAATAGGCTTTGACGGTGTGTTCCACTTCTCCCGCTGTTGCAAGGAAGTGAGGTACTCCTGACTCCAACGATGCCAGAAGGAATGAGTGATTTTATTAAGAAGTTGATAACGCGATAAACGATTGTCTGAAATGTCTGTGACATCTTCAGCAGGTAAAAATTTAAGCGGAGTTACGTTTAAAAAATGATTAGGCGTTAAAGCACTAATATCAGACGGGTCAGAGCTTAAAATACTTAGAGGTCGATTATTTAAAAGACATTCAATTTGAACAAGTACGGTACTAAACTCCTCGTATGTTAATATTTGAGAACCAATGACTTTAAAAAGATGAGTTTTGACACAACGAACATTAACTTCGCTGAGTCCATTAAAATGAGGACCGTAAGGCGGACTATGTTTAAATCGTACACGATGTTCAGCTAGCTGTTCACCTATGTAATTTATATGAGATTTGGATTGAATTAAGGCGTAAATTTCGTTCAATTTGCGCTTTGCGCCAATAAAGTTTGTGCCTCCATCACTATAAATCATAGCAACAGGACCTCTACGAGAAATAAAACGCTTAAAAGCGGCAAGGAATAAATCAGAACTAAGGTCAGAGACTAACTCTAAGTGCACTGCCTTAGTCGTTAGACAGACGAACACACAAATGTAAGCTTTGTGGCTCTTAATTCCGCGTTTTCGGATATGAGTAATGTAGAAAGGACCACAGTAGTCCACAGCGGTATTAACAAACGCTTTCGCTTGTGAAACGCGAAAGTCGGGTAGATCACCCATAGGAGGGTAAGTATTTTGAGGTTTAAGTTTAAAACATTTATTACAACTATGCACACGTTGTCTTACAATGTTACGAGCAGATAAAATCCAGAATTTTTGTCTAATTAATAGATAATAAAAGAGCGGGACCCGTGTGTAAATTAGTTACATGATAAAAGTCAATTACGAGTTGAGTAAAACGTGATTTAGTTGGAATTAAAATGGGGTGCTTTTGACCATAATCAAGTTGAGAATGAGTTAACCTTCCACCTACTCTGAGAATATTATTCGAATCCAGAAAGGGGTTGAGTTTAGCGAGACTTTTATTTATATTTTTATTAGATTTTAAAGCGTTAATTTCTTCAGAGAAATATCAAAACTCAAAAACTCAAAACTCAAAGCATTTATTTCAATTAAACCATTTACAGGCACTTTTGAATTGTCAAGAAGTCGGTCAGTCAGAAAATATGAAGCTAGTTGCCCATTCCAAAGCGTAGGTACCTATGGAGAAGAACGGGCAAGAAACTCCATGGACACTCTTTTTAAATCATATTTTACAAAAATATTAGTTACATCATTACTTTTGATATTAAAATTATATAATGTGAGAACGATGTAAAAAATTAAAAAAGACGTACGCGTTAAAAGCGTCCAGAGTACAAGAAATAGTACTTAACTAACAACAATCCAAAATTAAAATAATTAAAAATAAGCCGAGGCAGCTAAGTGATGACCAGCCCCAACTGACGGCGCCCGTTCACGAACATGACGCATAAATCAGCACCATTCAGCTCAACCATTTTGAAGGGAGCTAAATGATCCAACACACACGCCACCGTCAGCGAGACATTTGAGTGAGCATGACACACCATCAGCTGCCAGGGCACATTCGAGTCAATGAAAGACATATTATTACCCGGTAAATGGTAGCTATAGGGTACATAGAACTCACATCTGTGCTATGCAATTATACAAAACAAAGGAAATTGATTTTATACAATGCAAAGATAGTCTTACAATCTTCAGCAGCTCCAACAGTATTTTCATGTGTTAATCAATTAGTTGTGGTTGTGGAGCAGGACCAGCATTGAGCCAGGCATTTTTATCAGCAATGTAATCCCCTAACTTATAATATGACTGACTGCATAGTGTGCGTTTTATACAAGACTTGAATTTTGTCTCATTCAGTTGAAGAATGTGGGGAGGTATTTTATTATAACATTTTAAACAGTACCCCATAAAAGATGAGTCTACTTTAGCCAGTCTGAAACCTGGTTGAACTAATAGGTCCCTATTTCTAGTACTATAATTATGTCTTTCACCTCTTTTACTAAAAAGATGTAAATTTTTCCTTACATACATGATGTTTTCATAGATGTATTGACAAGGTACCGTCATGATGTTAATTTCCTTAAACCGTTCCCTTAGAGAATCGCGCCTGCGGAGATTATATATGGCTCTGATAGCTCTTTTCTGCAGAATAAAAATAGAATCAATGTCTGCAGCCCGTCCCCAAAGTAAAATACCGTAAGACATGATACTATGAAAATAACTAAAATAGACTAGTCTCGCGGTATCTACATCAGTAAATTGACGGATTTTTCTGACAGCATAAGCTGCTGAACTTAGCCGTCCTGCAAGAGATGTTAAATGAGGACCCCATTGTAGCCTTGAGTCGAGCGTGATCCCTAGGAAAACAGTGTTATCGACGAATTCTAGTTTCTCTTGATTCAATATTATCTCACAATCACTACCCTTGACATTACACATATCTACTTTGTACGTAACGTATAAGGTATATTTCCGCGGCATCCAAATCCGAAACGGTGGTACAACCACGCGAGTTTAGTAACTTGCAGAAACGTAATATAAATACCAAACTACGTAGTAAAATAGAATATTTAGAAATGCGGTCAATTAAAGATTGAATAGGTTGAGGACCTTCTTGCGTTACTTTAACTGAGAGAGCGATATTTTTAGTTTCCATTACTTCCGAATTATTATTATTTAAATTGACCTTAAATGGCTTGATTGGCCACTGATTTATGGGGAATGAAAACCAATGCGGAGCGTTAAACCAAAGAGTTAAATCTAATAATTGTTGAGGCGTTATGGGACGAGAAACTACGTCAGCGGGATTTTCAGTTCCATCAATGTGAAACCAATGTTTAGCGGGTAATTTTGAATTAATTTCAACAATGCGATTTGCGACAAATGTATGAAATCTATGCGAGGGCGAGTGGATCCAGGTGAGCGTGACTGTTGAATCAGAAAAGGCAAAAATATTATTAATATTACAGCGTTTACTTAAAACTTCTACAACCGAGTTGATTAAGTTTGCTAAGAGAAGAGCAGCACATAGCTCGAGGCGAGCTAAGGGCGTATTTTTAAGCGGAGCGACGCGAGATTTAGAAGTTAGCAAGAGGACTGATCCGTTATCTTCATCGTTAGAACTAACCCTTATGTAAACAGCGGCACCATAACAGCGCTCACTGGCGTCTGCGAACCCGAGGAGAGTGACATGAGAACCAGAGGTGATACCTACATGTCGCGGGAATTTTATTTGTTCGAGATAGGAAAGTTCTTTGTGAAATCGATTAAATTTATTTTCAATATGAGCGGGTACAGGATCATCCCAATCAAGGTCATGCTTCCAGCATTCCTGAACTAAAACTTTCATGAATGCGGTAACTGGACTTATAAGACCTAAGGGGTCAAAAAGCCGTGCGGTTGCGGATAAAACGGTACGTTTTGTACATATAAGAGAATTACCATTTATTTTAAATTGAAAAGAGTCTTCTACTGGATTCCACTGCATACCTACGATTTTAGTATTATTATTAGCGTCAGCGTCAAATTCAATATTTTGCGGGTTTAAATGAGTTGAGGGAATTTTATTTAAGAGTTCGGAACTATTAGAGATCCACTTTACAAGGTTGAAACCGCCTGAACTGAACATGGCGACCATTTCTTGATATGTCTGCTCAGCTATTTTAACGCCATCTAGCGAACATACGTAGTCATCCATATACATATGGTTTTCAGCCTCGTAAGCCGCGAGCGGGTATTTATCCCGACTATCAGATGCGAGTTGGCGAACTACTCTCATAGCTAAATAAGGCGAGCTTGAGACGCCGAAAGAAACGCGGTTAAATTCAAAAGTTGAAATCTCAGAATCTTTATTGAATCTGTATAAAATGCGTTGAAATGCGTGATGATCAGCGGAAAGATTAAGTTGAAAATACATTTTTTCGATGTCTGCAACTACAGCAACGGAAAACATGCGAAGATTAATTAATAAATCGAAAATGTTACTTTGTAGATTCGGACCTACATAAAGGAGATCATTTAGCGATTTACCTGAGCTAGTTTTACAGCTAGCGTCAAGCACGATGCGAGTTTTACTGGACTGTTTATCCGGGCGGTAAACAGCACGATGCGGAATATAATAATGCGGGATATTGAGAGAGGGATCTTTGACCTTGGTCAAATAACCTTTGTCAAGATAATCTTGAAGCGTAGCGTTGTAATTAGTTCTGATCTCGGGATCAGAATCTAACTTTTTTTCTAAATTAACGAGGCGGCGCATCGCCGTTGAGTGCGAATTTCCTAAGTCTGTACACGGAGCCTTAAATGGTAGCTGCACTGTGTATCTACCTGTTTCATCGCGAGAGTAAGTTGAATTAAATAGTTGTTCACATGCCTGATCATCAGGACTCATGTGAATCTTATTAGGGACGCTTTCCAGCTCCCAAAAGCGTTGCGTGAGCGTATCTAAGCTAAGCGTGCTAGTAGCACACAGAAAAGTTTGCTCGCTTTTATTTTTGTTTATTTGAGCGGGGCGAGCGCGCGAATTTATGCGAGGTTGACATTCAGCCCGACCCATGGCTATGTAGCCAAGGGTGGTTTCTACAGCGACGACCGAGGAGCCAGGTAAAGTTACCTTTCCACTTCCCAACAAAAGCGGGAAAAGTTCATTGCCGAGGAGGCAATCTATCTCACCGGGAACGTGGAACGCGTCATCCGCCATAGGTAAATTACGTAATGGAGTGAGATTTGTGATATCTATGGATATGTTGGGCAAGTCGTCAGTAATACGATCTAAAACCCGAGCGTGAATTGTATAACAACAGCGCTGATCAAAGCGGGAAAATATTTTAAATGTTGTAGTACCAAACGAGGGTATTTTTGCGTGACCTATACCGAAAATAGAAGATTTGTCAGGAGTAATTTCTAAGTTTAAGCGTTTACAGCAAGCCTTTGTAATAAAATGACTCATTGAGCCTGTATCAAGAAAAACGCGGAGAGTATAAGGTTTATTATTATTATAAGCGTATACGGAAGCGGTAGGTAACAAAACAGTTGTATTATTTTCAACGCGCGAGGTAGCCGAAGTCATTGATAAATAAGGTGCGTTTGAATTTTCGCGCGCAACGTTATCACTTGCCGGTACGGGCGACGAATCGAGTGTCGCGGGAGCGGCAGACAGCGGAGGCGCGGGAGCGGGCGCGCGGGGCGCGCAGGCCGCAGCCGGCGCGGGCTGTACGCACAGCGGGGACGGCGCGGAACCATGTTCAACTACCCGATTGTTTGAATTGTTAAAGTTATTTATATGTAATAATGAGTGATGTTTACGGTGGCAAATCGAACATGTATTTGTTGACTTACACATTTTAATATCATGAAATCCTAAACAATTACGACAAAACTTATGTTTGTATACAAGGTCTAATCTATCATTAACGTTTTGATTCATAAAATGAGAACATCTATAAAGTGGATGTGAATCAGGGGATCCACATACCTTGCAGGAACGCACTAGGGTGTCCTGGGTAGTACTCGCGAAGGCTTGGCTATTTTTAGATGAAGATTTATTATTTTCGTTATTATAATTACGAACTTTAGAGGGATTAGAGTGATTACGAAGCGTTATTATTCTACTTTGTTCTTTTAAAAATTGCGAAAGATGATCGAAAGTAGGTATAGCAATATGACTATGTGATCGTTCGAAAAGGTTAACGACCTCTTTATCGAGCTTACTGAGTGCAATATCAGTTATTATAAAATCTGACAAATCTTTTATGTTTAAGCGACGTAAAGCGGCTTGTGCCGAATGAAACTGCTCTAGAAATGTATCAATAGATTGATAAGGTTTAAATTGAACCATTTGATGTAAATACATGGAAGCTTGTACGCGCGTATCTTGATATCTTTCTATTAAAGCATTCCAAATGAGTAGGTAATTATTAGCGGTAGGTATGATACCTGAGCAAACAGTTAATGCTTTGCCCGAGAGACAACCTATTAAATACTGAACCTTTTCGGCGTCAGTTAGGTGCGAATTATCATGAATAAGACTTTTGAAGTTTTCATGAAAAGTTGTCCATTTGCTGGGCGTGCCATCAAATGAAACAAGTTTTAAAGGCGGTAGTTTACGATTTAAAAACTCGAATTTATTATTAGTGTTATCATTACTCGTATTTTGAGATCTACGAATGTTAGATTCTATTGCTTTTATTTGACAATAGATTTCATCAAATGCGGAAAGTGGGGCGTAGTTCGGCTTTGTCGTCGAACCACATTCTAATAAAGCTAAATTATAAGCATCAAGGGTTTCCATAAAGTTTGTTCTAATTTGCTCAAGGGAGCTAATTCTAGCTAGAAATTGAGATTTTAATGTATTATTTACGGAAACTTGTAGGCCGAGATCGTAAATGGATTGCAAAATTTGGAATCAATTATCTTTTTTCGACTCAATAAAAGAACTTTAGGATCTTCCTCGGTAGAAACATAGGATTCTTTATCGGATTCCTTATCCTTACTACGCGTGGAAGCCATTTTTATGCGTTGAGAAATACGTATTCGAGTTTATAACCATGTAATTAAAATAGATAAATGAGTGAATCTATGCGAACTTGCGTGAACAAAATGGACTTGTCTGTGTGCGTTATGTTTTGAGAAATATGCAAAAATATGCGTGAGATGAATAAAATATATTTATAATATTATAAATAAAGGTTGTTTATATTGAAATAAGATGCGTTTTAATAAAAACAACTTAGCGTTGATGAGAGATTGAGCGGGAAATGTGCCCTCGTGGGCGCGTCTCGTGAGGTATCACGTAGACGGGTAATGGCGGATGCGTAATTGAGCGTTTTTATGCGAATAAATAGATAAATGCGATAAGTATGATGTGTGTGATGAGTGTAGCGTAGATATGAGTCGTAGATATGCGTTTTTTATTGGGTGAGAAGGACCAGAACACTTGGAAGGAAAAGGAACTTACAGGAGGATGTAAGATGATGCGTCCCTTCGATAGCAGCCTCCAGCACACCGGTTCAAGCGATATTTCCACCAAGTGTCACAAGAGAAAAGAGAGTTTGAGGATTCACCACACAGCACCAATATATTTATCACTTTTGAGTTTTTTGGCGGGAGCGCGGGCGCACACGTCATACGTGTCGCCAGTAAGCGAGCGGATTTTGGAGTGTTAGAGGGCGGGGGTTGTCCGAATGACCGGAACAGGAAATGAGTGGGAGTAAGAAAGGAATCGATTTTGATTGGAAAATCCTTCTCGAGTGAGCTAATGAGTGAAGTGTATAGTGTTGCAAGTATTATATGATTTCAATGGATAATTAGATAAAATTAATAATAAGCGTAGATAAAATAATGCGAATGGCGCAGACAGTACCCTTTTTCTTAGATAATAATATGTAAAATATTAGCAAATAAAATGAAATATCAATTTCTAATCCCAGACGTAACCAAGGCGAGCCAATTGTCGCTAACCGGGAACAAAGCCAGACTCCAGACTACTTTGAAATTCCAGATGAAAAAACTCATTCAGCCCATGAATTCATTTAGTACTTTTACTTTAAAGTTATGGTAAAGTAAAAACCTATCCTTCTATGCCTCAAAATCGTAGGGAACCTATCCTGAATGTATGATTGCGTCAACACAGTTGATTCGAGCGTGGGATCTGAACAAACTTGCGGATAGAGCTACCCGCTTAATGTGTCCACAGCACTTTTTTTAATTGCTTTCCTATGACAAATATTCTGAATTTTTGTTTTTATAATAGTATTGAGATAGTTTGGTGATGAGAAGAAAAGCCTAATGGGTTGATATAATGATATTCATATTTTTTTTAAACAATAAAATAATATTGTTAGCTTTACATATAAAGATACCAATCTGTCATATTATGACAGAAGCAGCTTACTGGAGGGGAAGAGAGTAGGGAGGTCTTTGTCCTGCAGTGGCGCAGCTAGTAATATTATAGGAGATAATAATATTACTTAAGGTGACGAAATCTGAAAAATTTAATGTATTGTTCTTATAATCTGTATAGTACCTACCAACATACATGTTATAAAGAGCAGTACAATCATGCTCGCTAGGTTTATGCGTATCTTTATATTTAAAATATTTATTCCTCAATGTTCATGATTGCACCTACCACTGTTTGTCTCTGCATCACCCAAAGGTTGACTGGTAGAAAATGCCTATGGCATCAAGTCCGCCTTTGTACATGTATGTGCTTGAAGTATTAAATAAATAAATACATGTTATAAAGAGCAGTACAATCATGCTCGCTATGAAATGTAATTATTTATTCTGTGAACAGGATATCGGAAACAGTTAAACAGTTAAAAAATAAAAAATCAGCTAGATGAGTTCGGCATTTCCTATCTGACTACTCTGAGATGAAAGGCCGAAACAAACTCAGAGGTTATACAATCAAATTATTAAGAAGGTACATTCTAAATGGCATCTTATGGTAACTTTTTATTATTACACTAATTATAATTCATAATAATATTTTTTTTTTTCAAAAAGGGCCAACTCTTGACTTGTATCTCGCCTGGTGGAAGGCGATGGACGAGGTCAATGATGGAACGAGCAAGCCCAGAAGATGCATTTAGTAATATTGATAAATTATTCAGAACACTGAATTGACAGCTATTCACGACGTAGTCAATAATATTAAAAGAATTAATAATATTACATCTTTGCGTTCCGCCATATTGATGTATCACGCATACGTCTGCTCACTAATACGATACGGTATAGTTGTGTGGGGAAACTCTTGCACAATGGCAAAGATCCTCATCGCCCAAAAAAATGTATTTGTGCAATATTCAAAATGCAGTGGTCTGACTCATGCAGGACAATATTCGAGTCGCACAATCTATGGACGGTCCCATGCATTTATATTATGAAATTGCCAGGTTTGTGAGGTCCAATCTTGAACTATTTGAACGGAAAGATAAAATTACACATTTAGATTTTGAAATGCCCCTTCCAAAGCTAGAACTTTTTCGGCGGAGCTGCGTTTACATGGCTCCCGTAATTTACAATGCTTTGTCTAGGTCAATTACTCAACTACCCTTCAATAAGTTTTGTGTTACGTTACGGAAGTGGTTGTTACAAGAATGTTTTATTGAATAGATGAGTTCTTTCAAAAGTGTCCCTGTAAATTTTATGCAATAAAGCACAGATATATTTAACTATAAAGTAGATACATGAATTTATAACATGTGGTTATCTAATAATTAATAACTTTATAAATGTCTTTATTAATGACTTTTTCAAATGTCCTTTATAATGCGCACAGCAAAAGAGTGGAACTCTTTACCTGCGTTTGTGTTTCCGAGTGAATACAACCCGAATCTCTTCAAAGTAAGAGTGAACAGGCTTCTTCTGGGTGAGCTCACTCCATCGTAGACTTTATCTGTGTCATCTCCGACCTAGATTAGAGTCAAGAGCAAACACATTTCGAATAAGAAAAAAAAAACTTAACTGTAAAAACTTGTACTATTGCATGCTAAATATTGACCAAATGTGTGTTACTAAATATTTTATTATATGAAATTCATATGCCTACCATATTTGATGCAATAAATGAATTGAATTGAATCGAAGGCACCCTTTTGAAAAAAAATCGTGCTAGTATGTATCTACTAATACAATGAGTTTAATGATAATCAGTAGAAATTCTTAGAAAGCCGTAAAAGCCAAATTAATGAGCTTTTGTTATGCCCAAATATCTGAAGCCCACTTTTAGGCCATAATAATATCCCAAACTTCTAAAACACTTCAAAAAACTTTTCAAATTCCACCAAAAAGTAAGAAGTTCCAAAAATATCCTAACTTCCACATATCACGCCGAACTGCCGAAAATTGTTCTTAAAACAATTTTATACAAAGCTCTCGTTGATTTTTCTACAACGAACTCTTTAGACCCACCCGCTTTTATTTCACAAAGGAGAAAATGTTAACTTCAGTTGTTTATTTTGGTAATTATCTCGCCACTGCCTAGTTCCGCTCCAATTTGGTTAGGTATTTCAAGCCCCTTTGGCATTCTTTTACCAAACAGTGTAATTCGAATCGGCCTCAGTATCTTCGTTTTATTTAAAGAGAATTTTGTTTATATTATTTTAAAACGGAATATCTTGGGGCGCTTTCTATGGGTGGCGGATTGGAATGTATTTTTACTTAAAATGTCTTTTATTATAGTATTATTAGGTACTAGTAGCGCGCTGCGGTTTCACCGCATAAGTGTCAATCCCATGAGAAAATCAAGATAAAAAGTATCATTATAATATGTGTTAATCCTGGTTATAACCTATCTGTGTGCCGAATTTCAACCATATCCGTTTAGCCATTTGTGGGTGAAGAAGTATCAAATATACAAACACACTCACAAACTTTCGCCTTTATAATATTACTGTGATGGAGGTTGGGAGAAAATAAGGCTTCCCGTAAAGTCCTAGTGTAATTTACTAACATTACTAAACAACAATTATTTAAAAGTATTAAGAGAAAACGAGAAAATTAAAAAAAAATCTTTATGTATATCTAAAATTTTTATTTTTATTTCAAATAATCTTTGGGGTACAACAGACTACAAAGTCTTGGTAAAATTGTTGTAATCACAAAAAAACTTCGAAAAAGAACTGTACTGGTTAACTTCACATACAATAAAACTTCAACCCGACAAACTCCCAAAAATATTAAGCAGTAAATTAAAATACATGTGTGCAAACCAAAATATATTAAACCCTAAAACTATAAATCACTAAAGTTGAAAATAACTTGAACTATGGTAATTATTTCAAACATACTCCACCATGAAAATAACTCCTTTTCAATATAATAAATGTTTTATGAAGAGTAAAATGTCACCGACAATTTATTTTAATGTGTAGTGTTGCACATGAATCCTCTATCTATAAATTATTATTATGAAGTCACATAAAAATTATTACATGAACAGGAAAACTACTAGTAAAATGTATTATGAGGCTGTCTTTATTATATCCACACATTAATCATGCTGTAATGCTTGGTTTCACAAAGAGAATAGAGTACCCGCATAGCATTACTGTTCTTGCCTAAAGTTGTCAACTAAAATTATTGCTCGATACAATGAGGTAAATCGCAAGAAAAACCTATATGAAAAAGTGTGCCATTTGATCGCGACAAGAATCATCCATTTATGTCATTATATTTTAACCTATAAAAAGAGCTTTCTATACAGTTCAAAATACAATCGTTATTTTAGCATAGATCGAGATAAGCCGCAGTGCAGACCGAGCTACGCCGTAACGCAGACTGAGCTACGTCGTAGCACAGACCATCCTACGCCGTAGCACAGACCGAGCTCCGTGGTAGCGCAGACGCAGCTACGTCTAGCGCAGACTGAGCTACGTCGTAGTGCAGACTGAGCTACGTCGTAGCACAGAATTAGCTACGACGTAGCACAGACCTTGCTACGCCGTAGCACAGACCGAGCTCCGTGGTAGCGCAAAGAGAGCTAAGTCGTAGCACAGACTGAGCTATGTCGTAGCGCAGACTGAGCTACTCCATTGCGCAGACCGAGCTACGTCGTAGTACAGACCGAACTGCACCGTAACACTTGATGTAGCGAGTCAAGCAACACCGCGTAATAAGCGAATTGTAGAATTAAAAGTAAAAAATAAGCATAAAAATCAGTCATATTTTTTGGTAATGAATAATAGAAAATATATGGGGCAGCATGATGGCTACTGAGTAATTCCAGATGGAAAAACCCAATGACACTTTACACGACCCGACAATCGAACCCAGGACCTCATGCTTAGTAGTAACGCTTGCAACCACTAAGCCGACGAGGCAGTCATAAATCTTTAGTAAATTGAATGTAAATTGATTACGTCATTACTAACGTAATTAATTGAAGCTATTTATGCGACTGTGTTCAGTCAGGTACTGTTTTAATTACACGATTTTGGAACAATATCAAATGGTTGGTATTTATTACTAAGTACGTCGTAGTTTGATTTGGAATAATTAGTTCGAAGTTCCTTTGTTGTTATGGAAAATGTCACGCACGACAATTAGCGCTGCCCAAGGTCGATTTATTTAATTATCAATCACTAAACGAATTAAAATAGAGGCTTTGGTTTATCAAATATACAAACAGGCCCACTGCTCATAAAACGTTAAAGGAAAACATCGTGGTGAAACCGGCATGTCCTAGAACCAAAAAATCGAGGTCATGTGACATATACCAACACACTGTCCACTCCCTCTCATCGAGAGAAGGCCTGTCTCCCAGTAGTGGGAACATTATAGACTGATTATTCATACGTATGTGTAGTTTTTTTTTTATATTTTCTATTTATAGAGAAGTCACCAAAATCGCAACAGTCTGACGATTTGGTGATTACACTATTTTAGCAGACAGGTAAACATTGTTCCGTTATTTTTCTAACCTCTATGGGTTGCCTAGACATTAACCTCCTTACTATTAAACGTTGTATAGCGTCTTTATATATACACAACGCTTTGTCTTCTTCTTTCGAAAGTCAAATTACTGACGACTGAAAGAGAGAATTTGATGTGTAACTATTCATCTGATATAATACGTTTATTAGTAATGTGGTAAATCATTACCAAGGCAGGTGCTTATTCTTCATAAAACGGATTCCATTTTGAATCCGAAAGATTTTAACTCTTTTGGTCATGCCTTCTATAAATCAGTCACCACAGATTTTATTTTTAAAAAAATCTCAAGCTACTTGGAAATACATTTTAAACATCAGTTACACATGCAAAGGGTGATAATATTCACGAGGGACATAGAACGTAATTAGGGGTGCGTAATTTACAATCTGATTAGCAGTCCGTCGCAGTATGGGGTTAAAAATGTATTTTTATGTTCAACGAATGCTTTTATAGGGCAGATTGTGTTAAAAATAGGTTTTTATACATTTTGGGTTACGGTTTTTTTGCGAGCGTAATGATTGTATTATGTGATAAGGTTTTAACATGGGTATAGAATAAAATTTAGTTTCTTCGTTTATGGAAATAGTTAATAATAACTGTTTCTGTATTCTGTTTTATTCGCCGTGAAATGATACCACGTGCAATCCACGTGAATATCGTGTCTTGTTAACGGCAAGGAATCGAAATGTCAATTGTACGAACAATATGTATTTTGACAATTCAAACCACGACATTGTGTCATAGAGTATACGTTATTAGCAGATGTCATGATTAGGTAAGGAATTGAAGTGGTTTTGACGTAAGAAATCGTTAAGTGGTCATACTGAATTATGATGATGATGAAAAACGAATAATAATAAGAATTGCATATACTCGTAAAAGCAAAAGCTTACGGTGCCAAAACGTGGACACTGACAATCAGGCTGATCATCAAATACAATCTGCGCGCTATGTGGCGGGCTATGCTCGCAGTTTCTTTGGTGGATAAAATCAGAAGTGAAACTATCCGGATAAGAACCGGAGTTATCGACATAGCTTGCAGAGTAAAGCAATCTGAAATGGATGCGAGAAGCACAAAACTGGTCGAAGTGGAGGTCCTTGGGGGAGGCCTATGTCTAGCAGTGGACGTCTTTCGGCTGAAATAATGAATCCAATAAACCGACAGACATAGCTTGCAGAGTAAGCAAGATGAAGTGGCAGTGGGCTGGCCATGTTTTTCGAAGGACTGATGGCTAGTGGAGCAGACGAGTCCTAATACTACGAAGCGTGAGACGCCCCCGCAGCTAGATTGATCGACGACTTTAAGTGGCTGGTACAGACTGGATGAGACAGGCGGAGGACGGGGTGTTGTGGCGCAGCTTGAGAGCGGTTTTAAGGCTCCTTCAAACAGGCGCGACACGCCATATAATCGCGCGCGACACAAAGGCACCACTCGTTGCGCGACTTGCGGTGCCTGTGTCACGCGTGATTATATCGCGCGTCGCGCCTGTTTGTTGGAACCTTTATGTCCAGCAGTGGACTGCGATTAACTGAGTTGATAAAAATAAAAAGTTATCGCTACACACACAAGTCATTGAAGGACACTGAACGAGACACAATAGAAGTTTTATTGGTACTACGTCTGGGCGTTGAGTGTCCCGCAATGTTAATTAGTTTCTCTATCTAAATTAGACACACTAATAAATCCCACCGTACAGACTTGGGTGAAATGAACTGTAATTACACGTACCGCGGTCTTCATGACATTTTTACAGCGTATACCGACAAATGCTATGGATTGACACTATTGTCAGCTCACTCCACGTAATATTTCACGGTAAGATTTTGAATAAAAAAGGCATTACTTCTGTCTAAGCAATAACCACTACTTATCCCATACATTTTATATCCACCATATTTTATCCCACTATAAGCCGACTAAAGGCTACCCCCATAACTTCACAAGCTTTATCACTTTGTCGCTTTAAAAATTTACCCACGATTAAAATGTCCGGCTCTTTTGTAAAAAATGTAACCCCTTGATAACATGAAAAAGCATTAAGTGACTTAACGAGGCGGTTAACAAAATGAGTTCTACTAACAAAAAGTACACTACACTACACTAAATCCTTTATTCATGGGTTGCGTTACCATAAACAGTAGCACATGTCCTTTCCCATAACTTGAGTGGCTCATTATTTAGAATGGCGGCCGCTTGTAAATACAGATTATACACAATGGGATGGAAACGTGTGTTGACATTTGACCTACGAACTAAAGTGGTCGTAGACAATAATAATATTAATTAGGATTATTAACTGTGAGTTATTTTTTTACCCTTTTTTGCTGTGAGAATTAATTATAAATACTCACTCGAAATGCTTTCTTAAATCCTCATAATTTTCCCGCTCTTAACTGAATTTATTTGGAGTATTATTCGTCGACTAATAGAGACGTTATGACATATGGCACTGAAACGTGGTCGCTCACAATGGGCCTTCTTAGAAGGCTAAAATTACCCAAAGGACAATAGAGAGAGCTATGCTTGGAGTTTCTCTACGTGATCGAATCAGAAATGAGGAGATCCGCAGGAGAACTAAGGTAACCGACATAGCCCGAACAATTGCCAAACTTAAGTGGCAGTGGGCAGGGCACATTGCTCGCAGAACAGATGGTCGATTGGGCCGAAAGATTCTGAAGTGGCGACTGCGTACCGGAAGACGTAGTGTCGGAAGGCCTCCCACAAGGTGGACCGACAACCTTGTGAAGGCCGCAGGAACCCGTTGGATGCGAGAGGCACAGAACAGGTCGAAGTGGAGGTGCTTGGGGAGGCTTATGTCCGGCACTGGACGTCTTTAGGCTGAAATGATGAATAGAGAACTTAGAAAGAAAAAGACTTGTTTCGCCTACCCCAAATAAATTGGGATAAAGACAGATGATGATGATAATAATTTCTCGATTAGTCGTCATCTCGGTTGTCACCCCCTTTCTAACCATATCATCATTCACACATTCCATCCATCGTTTCTTTGGTCTTTTTTTCTTTTTTTTTTCATAATGGGAAATCATCAAATGACCCCTCCCACTTTGGTTGGAGCGGAAGGGAGTGTCAGACTCTTACTGACTAAAACCCACCCGTGTTCCTTCCTTAGCCCTTTATGTTCCGGGCCAGCGGTAACCCTTTCGGACAATCCCGCTGGCCCGGCAGGCTTCGGCCCTGACGGGCCCCTTCGAATGATGCTGACATCTCTTTGAGGCGCGCGTGGAGCACGTACACGCCGTCCGGCACAGGCCTGGTCCTGATTACTCATACCCATTACTCTCCGCCCGCAGGCCCGCACCTACGATGC
This sequence comes from Luperina nickerlii, assembly GCA_963855955.1. Classification (NCBI taxonomy): domain Eukaryota; kingdom Metazoa; phylum Arthropoda; class Insecta; order Lepidoptera; family Noctuidae; genus Luperina; species Luperina nickerlii. The sequence goes on along the minus strand of OY979677.1, from coordinate 18,721,518 downwards.
CCGGGAGCCATCGCCCGGAGCGTCCCCCGCGGCGGGTTTCTTTGGTCTCCGCCTACTCTTTTATGATTTCTTTTATATATAGAAACAAATGACGACTTCATTAGGGTATGCAGAAATTATATAGAACATCACCTATTATTGTAATAAATTAACTGCCCCGTTGGTCTTGCAGTCGCAAGCGCAGCTGCTGAGCGTGGGGTCTTGGCTTCGATTCCTGGATAGGGAAAGTGTTATTGAGTTTTCCCATTAGGAATTTCTTAGTAACACCCCGGAGTTTGGAAGTTGGCGGTGTGATACCCCCATGCAAAGTACGTTAAGCCGTTGGTCCTGCGCCTGATCTCTCTCCGGTCGTGTCGGATTGCCGTCCCACCGGACTATGAGAGTGAGGGAAGAAGGAGTGCACCTGTCTGCGCGCACACTTGTGTACTACATATAATGTCTCCCGCGCCGAAGGCTAGTCTCCGTTATTTGTTATTTATTTTAAAAAGTATTATTTTTTAATTTTTATTTGTTTTAGGCTTGATAATTTTTATCTGAAGAATTAATACTGCAGTTTGACAGCTTTCGTATAGAAAATTGTCAAACTGTCATATTTATTCTTCATTTAAAAGTTATCTGACAATTGAAAAATCAGCCCTTAGTCTAAAGTTGTTTGATGAATTAAATCAATAATTATATGTGGGAAGAAGAAGGTTACGCATGCACAGATGCCAGCACATCAAGCTACCCGAAACTGTGAAATTTTCCCAATCAACTTGAACCTTATGCTTTAGCGATAAAGTTGAAAATATATTAAAGAAATTTGACAAATTGCAGTAGCTTGGTGTGCTGGTGTCTGTACATACTCGTTCTTCTTAGTTCCCCTCTAGAGAAAAATCAGCTATTATTTAGCGGTCCGCCCTAAGTGTTTTTTTGCGAAGCTTTTCTAATGGGGAAGCGAAAAGTTGAGTTTTACGAGTAGTTAATGAAAATGGCGCAGCGTAATAGGAACTACGCCATTCAGCGTAGTTTTAATAACAACTTTTTTATATACTTAACCACTCGTCATATCTTCCTCTAAGAAAAACAGTCAACAATCAAAAATGATATGGATTTTAGAAGCATAGACAGAAACACTTATGTTTTTCCCACAGATGGAGACAAATCGAGACGAGTGACAGTGCAGGAACAATTTTTTTTTTTGGAAAACATTATGAATTAGTTTACGTTATCGAACAAGAAAAAATATGCTACGTGTCAATATCATTCTAATTTGTGGAAACCCAATCCCTCATAATCATTATAATTCGGTAGTTTTATTCAGTGTAAATCGACTCCCTTCCCTTTTGAATGTCCGTGCTTCACACAGGACATTTATCTTGTCAACCCACATACAACTGTTATGAAATTAAGAGGGTCCGTTTGTCACATCTAGTCGCAAATTGATTTAAGTTATCCTTAATGCTCCATTGTTATTACACTTTATCAGACGTAGCTGACAATCTGACGTTTATATTATCTCTATTAACATTACGGTAACGGTTATGGTAAATAGGATTGGCTAGAAGTGTCTGTTCCTATTATTAACTGATCGTTACCGGTAATCAAGTCGTGTGTATCTTTACCTAGAGCTCGAAGCTTAGTTTTGTAGGTATTTTGGATACCGGGATAACAGTAAGTCTTTATATTTGAGCTCCTTAAGTTCTCAAGTTGAGCTACACGATTACTGACAAATGTAAGCACTGACTGGACAAGTTCACTCAATCTGTATGGTTCTTTCCTCAAAAGACCATTTCAGACACCAACCTACATGGTCTTCGATAATCTGACAGGATTATGTCTGGGTTTTAAAAGGAACTGTGACCTCTGAGTCTCTTTTGGCCTTTCTTCTTAGAGTAGTCAGATAGGAAACGATAACCTCATCTAGTTTTTAAAATATGGTTGACGTGTTAAGTGTGTTCATACAAACCTACTTACAGAAATAAAACAATCATTTTATCATTTATAAAAATGGCATGCTTTAGTAACTACATATTTTTAATTTTCATGTGTGACAATGAAGTGTCTAACTCACTTTCCACACTTATTTTTAAGACACAATTTGAAAACCTAAGCTCAGTACTATACAGTTTCTGTGGTAAACAAAGACTGTATTTGTTATTATATTATTATTTTCTTCATTGTCTCATGTCACCTGTCTTCCATCATAATATATTGTCTATAACTGAATCACAGATGACTGAATAAAATTGCTCAAAATGTACATTATATTTAGCTATAATTTTTCCCTTCCTAACACAAATTCATTGGAGCAAATCTATATATTAATAATATTTTGTTTGTTTGTTTGAGCGCGTTAATCTCTGGAATTGCCACTCGGATTTGAAAAATTCTTTTTGCATTTGATAGCCTAAATCCAAATTTAACATCACGCCAGAACCTTTAGGCGCCGAGCAAAAATAATAGCGCGGGCAGGCGATGTGATGTGAGTGGATGGGTCGAGTAACAAGAAATTTTACTCGGACAAAAGCTAGTAAATGATATAGCACAAGTGTGATTTAATTGGCAAAACTGACCCAACAAAAAGTACTGGCCGAATTACCACATTTGCCACAAATTATTAGCAACCAGGGATATAATATATGTCGGTCACACACTTTGTTAGAACAAACATTATAATATTTCAGCAGCACAAATAGTTGTGCTATTTCTTCAAAATGCCACGTAAACGAATTACTACCTTATCTTTGCCACATGAAAGTTGAATTTTGAGTGTGATCAGAAAGTTTTCGTTACAGAAAACTTGTGTACAAAGTGTGATACTAAAATGTTACACAAACGAATATTTAATTTCCAAAGGCAAAAGGCGCGAGAACTGGGGGTTTACTTTTGTTTAGTTCAGCCGTAATTAATGTGTTTTTACTGCCCACTTGTTTTCCGTTTTGGGGCAGTTCTAAGTACACACTTAGTTTTAGAGTAAAATGTTTTTAGGATAAACTACATATTTAACCTTTACTAAACACTTTTATAGCTAAAAGAAACTATTTCAGTTAGCCAATTAACTTTTTATCGTACCTGTTATTCGTTCATTTTCTTCTTTCTTTGTAGTCAATGGATATATTTTCTTTTCTAATGCATTTGGGCCCAGTAGTTGGCGACGTTGATTGTTGATTAATTTGTTCCTAACAATTATGGATTGAATATTTAAGCCGTTGGTCCCAGCTGTCATTCGTGGATCTTTGACTGTCGTTACAAGTAGTCAGAAGCCTGAAAGTCTGACAACTAGTCTTACCAAGAGGTATTGTATAGGTAGTAACTGGGTTGTGGAGGTCAGACAGGCAGACACTCCATGTAAAATACTTGTATTTAGCTACTTTACTACTTTATTTACTACTTTACTTTACTACTTTACTTTTACTTTACTACTTCCCTACATTTTTTACAACTTTATGATATAAAAAAGGGTATTATATGTAACTGGGTTGTGGTCAGACAGGCAGACACTCCATGTAAAATACTGGTATATTCGGTTAGACTGGAAGCCGTCCTCAACAGAATTGGGAAAAGGTTAGGCAGATGGTGATGAATTGTGTTATATACTCAAACAAGTTTACACAGATCTCATACATGTGTATGTATGAGATCTGTGTGATATGTTTATTAATAAGGAGGTAGGTGTGTACCTACCTCCTTATTAATAAACATATCATATCAGATGAAGAGTTACACTCCGATTTCTCTCTTTCAGTCGTCATTAATTTGACTTTCGAAAGAAGAAGTCAAAGCGTTTTGTAACTATACAGACGCTATACAACGTTTATTAGTAAGGGGGCTAGAGTGACTAGAACCAGAAAAAATCTGTTTTGTATTCGAATCCACTATCTGACACTCACACTGACCTGACAAACACAACACAGGGGCAATTCTCGTAATTTTAAAAGAACGTTCACACACTGATTTCAGTTTCCATCTGTCAAAAACACCTCTAATTTCCCTAAATTTTTTCTTACCTTTTTGATATTAAATTGTCGTTGAGATGAGATTGGGACAAAATTTTGAACGTGTTTAATGATTGTCCTTCTGGACAAATCCCATCCCTTCAATGCTACTCTGCTCAGTGTTCATACAGTAGTGTCGTCCTCACTGATCAATCATCAGTGACGTACCAATCTATAACTATGACATGATCAATCATAGTGTCAATAACGGATACTTTATTAATTTTCTACTGTCGGGTGAACGATTTTTTTTTTTTTCATATATAATGGAAGCTTCCGATATTTAGCCATTTTTGCGAAGTTAGTCTATGTTGGATGAAACATGCTCTTCGATATAAGGTAGAAAAAAAAATTTTCAATTGCTCCTCACTACAAAGAGTACCTTTTAAAAGACTAGGTCCTGTCCGTAATTTGGTAAATTTCGGCTCCCGACCCACCGTGTCGCATTGCATCGTCAGCCTGCGCTGTTAAATGAAATAAAAAAAAAACCTTAATTCAAAAAAGTGACAACATTGTTGAAATCCGACTCAACAAAAATCATTCAAACCCGACTGGTAGTTCCTGAGATTAGCGCGCTCAAAACAAAAAAAAGAAACTCTTCAGCTTTATGACTAGTATTAGTATAGATAATTTTAAAAAAAGAAAGAAAGAAAGAAAAATTGTTTATTCTGCACAAACAAAAACGCACATTGCAAATAAAAATTAACGAATTAAAAAAAGACAAAATATACACACACAACGTAGTCAAAAGCCTTTCGATCGCTACTTACAAAAATTTAAATGTTACAAGATATTTTCCGGAATAAAAAATTTGCTTATAGTAAAAACACGCTTCAATTTACTTATTGAAAATCATTCTGGCAGAAATTACCATAAAATAATTTATAGCTTGCAATAATAACTTTTTACAAGGGCTTACAAATTACTCATCCAATATTGATCAAACATTTTATAATTCAGTACAACTTAGGGTATTTAGAGGCTGATTTACATTGATACTGTAATTCAATCCAGCACTTGAATCTACCAAAGACTCGAAAACGTGACATCCACCAACCCGCAGTTGGCCTGCGTTGTGAGTTATGGCCACAAGTACGGCCCTTTCCCTCTAGGATAGAGGAGGCCAGTGCCCCAGCCTTGAGAACATCATAGGTCGATTATGTTGCACACTGCTTAACTCTTCCGTAAAACAGGCGTGATGTTATGTTAGAATCCAGGAACACTGAATGGGTATGACAAATGTAAACACTTTGATTCAGTGTAACCAGTAGTGTTGAGACCACTCCTCTCAACATCAGCACGCGCTGGCGGCAGTGAACGAGAGTTGCGGGGAAAGTGCGGAGTCAGCCGGCTGACCCCCGCACCACACCAGTCAAGACAGTCAGCTGCTGTTAGCTTCCACGCACGGCTGCGTTAGTTGCATTTTCTTGCTTACATTTTAAACCGATTTTTTACCATTGTAGTTTCATTTCTCTACTTATTTATTATCTAATATACAAAATTCAAAGTCCTGAGTGACTGATATATCAATGCACAGCCTAAACCGCTGGTCCTAGAAATATGAAATTCGGAGGGTGTGTTTGTTCTTTTTGAAGAGTACTTGTATCCACTAAGAAAGGGTTTTGCGAAATTCCACCACGCACCACGCGGACGAAGTTGCGGGCAGAAGCTTACATGTTATACAGTGCACTCGACTTTCATTTTGCTCTACCACGATCTATCGTCACGACTAAGTAGGAATCTAGCGCTAGATTTGATAAGAACAGCCGAGTACAAATCACACTAACATTATAAAGGCGAAAGTTTGTGAATATGTTTGTTACTTATTCACGCACAAACGGCTGAACGTATTTGCATGAAATTTGGCACGCAGATAGTTTATAACCAGGATTAACACGTAGGATATTTTTATCCAGATATTCCCACGAGATCGACACTTACGCAGGTGACACTTCATGGGGGCGCAGTTAGTTGTAAAATACATACACACGTTTGATAGACGAATCTTGTAAACTATGAAACAATTTATCATCATTTAATCAACAGTAGTGGAACGTATTTTGGCTGAAATTTGGCCTATATCCAACGATATAGGCTTCCCCTAATAGTAGCCGCATCGACCGGTGCTGTAGTTTAGCTTCCAGCGAATTTGTGTGACCTTCACAAGGTCATCGATCCGGGGCGCTTTCCGTTACGCGGTCACCACTCCAGAACCGTTCGGCCCCATTGGCTGGATGAAACAATCATCTATATAGGATTTATGTTTTCCATAAACAAAACAGCCTATAATACCGTCTATACTAATTTTTATAGATCCAATTCTTGATCATCTGTCTGAGCCCTTAATAAAGATAACTGTTTCATTTTGCTAATGCAAAGGTGTCAATCAAACGTCGCGATCCATTATCACGCGAATTATTGCGTAAACTTGACCCACTTTTATTATTATTTTAGTAGGAATTATTTTTATATTGCCTTTCGTTGTATTTTTTGGTATGAGTAGGTAACGAGGAAGTAACAGAAAATAGTATACCTACCTTGCGAGTGCTATTGCTCCAAGTTTATTGTAAAATCGTGGTTTACTTGTTTTATGAAGTTCATGTTTGAGTAAAAACTATTCACTATAAATCATCATCTCTTCTCAAAATGGGTGCACATATTATGAAACGTACTATGAAATATATGCATTGTAACATGAAATGAAACACAACAAGAAGGCGAAATTGTTTCAACGTGTGTCACATTTCATGTTGCATTGCATATACATATTCGGATTCGGACGACATATTCGTTGTGTTTTTCATATTACGTTTCACATAATATGCTTCATTATCATCTGCCTAACCTTTTCCCAACTATGTTGGGGTTGGCTTCCAGTCTAACCGGATGCAGCTGAATGCCAGTATTTTAGATGTTTCCATTGCCTATCTGACCTCCACAACCCAGTTACTGGGTAATACGATACCCCTTGGTAAGACTGGTTGTCAGACTTTCGGGCTTCTGACTACCCGTAACGACTGTCAAAGATCCACGAATAGCAGCCGGGACCAACGGATTAACATGCTTTCCGAGGCACGGTGGGGTCTCGGTATGTAAAGATGGATGATCACCCATCCACAGACCAATCGCGGCAAGCGTAGCTTAACCTGATCGATCGACCTATGTGCGGCCGTTATAATTTAGCCATGAGCCCCTCACACATATACATATACTTATTCTAGCCAAATTTTATGTTTTTATGAATATTTGTTTATTTTTCAAAATTGAATAACGTACATAAATGACAGTATCTTCAAACGTTTTTCTTTCACTCTAAGTCTGCGTTTCCACTACAAATGAGCGAGGCTGCGTAGCGTATGTGTAAAAATAGCGAATAACATCACTATATTCTCATAGCTTGAGCTAAGCTAGTGTTGTTATTGGTTATTTTTACGCACACCCCTCGCTATGCATCCTCGCTCATTTCTGGTGGAAATGCAGCCTAACAGATCGGCAAAAAAAAACATTGGGACACACAAGTAGTTAATATTTATTACTCTGTAAAAAATCATTGCTTTATGGTCATTAATCAGACAGAAAACAGACGAAGGCGTTTCTATGGAGACACGATCACCCGCGTTTCCTCTTAAATAAGCAAGTTCCGTATCCGTCCTCTAATCTCAAATGTAAGGGAATGAGAGATTACTCCAGACCCGCTTCTTGCTTATTGTTTACATAGAACATTGTACATAAACACGAGCTGAGTATAAATTTTGCTAATGATATTAACGCGAACTTGCATGCTACAGGGATCATGTAAATATTATTATGTTTGAGTTTATATTGTTATGTTAGTTGTAAGATAATCGAAAACAAGTCTTTAGTGGGCTCCAGAAGTTACTTGATTTTTCTTGGAAACAATTTATTACTAGATATTTCCTTTGTCATATTTATGATATACTAGCTGCGTTCCGCGGTTTCACCCGCATAAGTGTGGACTCCGTGGCAATATCGGGATAAAAAGTAGCCTATATATTAATCCAGGATGTCAGCTATCTCCATACAAAATTTTATCAAAATTGGTCCAGCCGTTTGAGCGTGAAGAAGTAACAAACATATAAACACACACTCTCACTCCCAAACTTTCGGCTTTATAATATTAGTGTGATAAAACCATGACATACCTGCCATACCTGGCCACAAAAGGGATAAATTAAAGGCAATTGCATGCAGCAGAGATGAGAATGTTAAGAGGGATGTGTGGTGATACACGAATGGATAGAATAAGAAATGAGTACATAAGAGGAAGTCTGAAAGTGGCACCGATAACTGAAAAGTTGTTTAAAAATCGGTTGTCATGTACGGAGGTATGAGGGAAATGTCATAAGGAAAGTTTTGAATATAAAAATGTTGATGGCTATAAGAGTAGGGGAAGACCAAACGATGGATGGACTGTGTGAATGATGATATGGTTAGAAAGGTGACTACCAAGATGACGACTAATAGAATAGAATGAATAGAATAGAATAGAAAAGAGAAGAATAGAAGAAGAAAAGAGAAAAGAAAAGAAGAGAAAGAGAGAAGAATAGAGAAGTATGAAAGAAAAATACGGGTAGCAGAATCATGTTGATGATTTCCTCTGTCATATTTTTTTATTCCACGCAAAGATTTTGACTTTAAATTACCGAGCTTACATCACGTGATGGTCAGTTTTTTTTTCCATTTGTATGGATATAGATTCATCGTCTCCTTAGCCTTTTCCCAACTATTTTGGGGTCGGCTTCTAGTCTAGCTGGATGCAGCTGAATACCATTATTTTATGCTTTCCAAGCCACGGAGGGTTCTCGATATGTAAAGATGGTCACCCATCCACAGACCAACCGCGGCAAGCGTAGCTTAACCTGATCGATCGACCTCTGCGGCGGTATTGAGCCACCTGAGCGGCCGTGAAATAAATAAGATGAAAAATGGCAAAGTTTTAAACAAGTAAATCAACAGAATTATCATTAAATATTGTATGTACTATGAGTTCAAGTTTTTACCCGCATTATTAAAGTTTTGAAATCTTTCTATTATAAAAATAAACAGTTTATAGCTGATAGAAGTCCACTGCTAGACATAGGCCTCCCTCAAGCACCTCCACTACGACCGGTTCTGTGCTTCTCGCATCCAACGGGTTCTTACAACCTTCATAAAGTCATCGGTCCTCCTTGTAGGAGGCCTTCCGATGCTACGTCTTCCGGTACGCGTTCGCCACTCCAGAACCTTTCGGCCCCATCGGCCATCTGTTCATATGTGCACTGCCACTTAAGTTTGGCAATTCTTCGGGCTATTTCGGTTACCTTGGTTCTCCTGCGGATCTCTTCATTTTTGATTCGATCACGCAATAGTTTATATACACCAATATAAATAATTAAGTGGCAGGGCTTGTGGGCCTCCCCAGCAGAAAATTTTAGCTGATATGATGATGATGATGAAATAGTTTAGAATGAAAATATAACTTAAGGTAAAAGTGAAGTTGCTTGTTAGAGTTGCAACTAATAGCTAGTAAATATGCCCTTTGTATGTAAATACGTAATCAGCACCCACACTCGTTATCATATTTTTCTTCTTAGCATGCTGATAGCAATCAAAGTGGACTCGGTCCAGAATTCAGCTACTTTTGTGATAACTGATGGACGCTGGTGATAGCGCCAAGCTATCACCAGCGTCCATCAGTTACCATATTAGCCAATGTTGTTCTGCCTAGCCTGATCAAATAATATAAACGAATGAAAAAGACATCACGCAGCACCCACATAAGCAGATTATATACGAGTATATCTTCCTTAAAAAGCCTGCTATAACTTCCAAAACTAAAATAATTAATAAATATAACTAGACATTTAAATTAAGGCAATTCATTTAAACATTACGGGAAACGCTCCTCCTACCAGATTCGTTCCTAAATCTTCTATTGTCTGTAAATTTTAATTAAGATTCGCATTTAAATTAGATTTTACAACAAAAGTTTTGTAATAATCTCTTTATGCGTATAGTGGTAAACATAATATTTATTTATGAATGAGGATTATGAATGAATGTTCTTAAGCCTTAAATAGCGCGTTGGGGAGTAATAGGAAAATATAACTTGATGAGGATAAGTATTACTTAGCGATTTCCGCATATGAATTGATACTAATTAGCCTGTAATTATTCTACATCATGTTGGATATTGAGGAAAAGACGTTTTCTCATGTAAATGGAACAATCATTATTGGACACCAAGATTCCTCACCATTGATCTAAAATTTCTATCACCATGCTAGTTCACCACGTTTTGGTGAATTTTGGTCATTATATAGCCAGAGGGCCAGGACAAGTGGCAATCGCTTTCACAGCGAAGGATTGACATGAGCTTTTCAGTAACTTATGTCAATCCAATACATTTTTGACATTCCCACCATCGTGATCTATGATAAAATGTCACTTTGTTTAGGTGCTCAGATTTCATATGATGCGTTCTGTGAAGTGCTTTTAAGATACCTATTTGAAAGGCTATATAATATACAAGCTGCACAACGTGATTTCACTAGTATACGTCTTGATCCCATATCCTAATCCAGGCCATGTGTCATGTGAAAATTCATCCAAATCCGTTAAGTCGTATTAGCATGACAAACAAACATACAAAAAATCACATCTTTTCTCTTGATAATATAAGTTTGGATTATATAATATAAAGTCCCAGACTTACTTCTCAAATTGACGTACACATTGACATGTTTGCGCCAAGTACCTACTTTAAAAATGGCTCTCAAGCACCTGTCATTTCATCTCGCGAGCACTACCCGACCTGCCGGGTTAGCGGGATTGTCCGAAAGGGTTACCGCTGGCCCGGAACATAAAGGGCTAAGGAAGGAACACGGATGTGTTTTAGTCAGTAAGAGTCTGACACTCCCTTTCGCTCCACCCAGGGGGAGGGGTCATTTGATGATTTCCCGTCCTGAAAAAAAAAAACAGTGGCACTCCGGGAGTGCTGACAGAAGTGAAAACTTACGTGTGTATTTTGTGAATCGTCTTATAAACAAAACACGCGTGGTACCGGCTACGGTCATCCGTCTTACGAATTTTCGATCATGTCACGTGTCCTGACGCGAGTTTAACCCACCCATTACAAAAAAAGTGTACAACACCGCTAAAGAAGTTTTCACTTTAAAAAAAAGCACTATCCGACTACTTCAAGAAGCGGTGCACAGAACTCCTTAAGTTTTACACGAGACTCTCAAATCTTGAGTTCCTCACAGAAAGGAACGTGTGAAAAGAACCTACTTTCGAGTTATTGCACTTATTTTGTCAGTCTGCAATGGAAATTAATTATAAAAATTGAAAAGTGGATGGTATTAGTTTGCAGTAAGATTTTTTTCTTAAATTTAAGTTTTCAGAATAGCAACTGTATTTTTTACTTGTTTTGTCAGTGTAGGTACTGTAGACATAATAGCCTATTTTGTGCTTAAATGCAACGTTTATGAATATTTTGATAAGTTGATGGCACAATTGGGGGACAAACATCCATACTATATATACTTAATCCTTATCCATACTAATATTATAAATTCGAAAGTAACTCTGTCTGTCTGTATGTTACCTTTTCACGCCTAAACCACTGAATGGATTTCGATGAAAATTGGCAGAGAAATAGATTGCATCCCGGGGAAGGACAAAGGATAGTTTTTATCGACATACTTTGCTGGCGAAGCCGCGGGCGGGAGCTAGTTGATTTATATTTAGAAGGCGGAAAAAATAGTATCTAGTATTCAGACAAGCGAAGTCAAAATATTAAAAATCTTGCTTCTCTCTGCGACTTCGTCCGCGTGCAATTTCTTGCTCTTCCAACCCACCCAGTCGCATCGCATAGCCTGCCCGCGCTATTACTTTGTTTTCAATTAGCGTTCTTTTTGTTTTTTTTTTATTTTGCTTGCCTTCTTAGGGTCTGATGTCAAATAGCCTTCCTCAAGAATTGGGCAAACAAATGCATTTTTTTTTCTGATATTATTGCATTCAAACAAACAAACAAACTCTTCTGATTTATTATCAGTATTAGTATAGATATAAAAATTTAATAATCATAAAAACGTTTATAGAAATAATAATTATAAAAGTTATTCGAATAACTGTATTGCTGTGCTTCTTTTTTATTTTTTTAATAAATAATAAAATAAATAAATACTGTTGTTTACTTCATTCATCCTGGTACCGTGAGTTCGCATATTATTAGTTATTTAATATTGATTGTATGTATATACGTTTTAGAACGTTATTGGCAGTCGTTACGGGTCGTCAGAAGCCCGAAAGTCTGACAACCAGTCTTGCCAAGGGGTATCGTGTTACCCAGTAACTGGGTTGCGGAGGTCAGATAGGCAGTCGCTCCATGTAAAAAAACTGGTATTCAGCTGCATCTAGTTAGACTGGAAGCCGACCCCGACGTATTTGGGAAAAGGCTAGGCAGATGATATTTCACAACATTTTATTAGAGGGGGAACAGTCACAGCTTCAAGTGAAGTGCTCGTTTTCTTTCTTTTCTTTCTGTCAGCGTAAATTCTACAACTACGTAGAATGTGCATGAACAGGTTTGTCATGTTACACACGAGCCGGTTGCAGTTAAGTTCTTAGGGTTTTAAGAAAAGCGCGATTACTTGAAATATATAAGTATTTTCTTGAATCTAATTCTGTCACAAATACACACAAATTAAGGGCTACTCGTGTATGTTTATTCTACAGGCGCACATACAATTTTTGTTTTAGAGATACACGATTCTGAAAAACGTCACTCCAGCAGAAAATGCAATATCTTGAAAACCTGAAGACACACAAATTATATTTGCAGCACACGTTTTTGCACAAATATAAGCTCTCTGTCCATGCACAATATTTCACTCTCCGATCATTCGTTGAAAATGTTTCTGCTAGAAAAATATTACTCCAGCAGGAATCGTTTTTCCAATTTTTCCAAAACGACAAAGCGCACAATTTTTTTATTTGGCATCATTCGTTTAGAATTTTCCTGCTGTAAAAACATTACTCCAGCAGGAATCGTTTTTTTCCGATTTTTTCCAAAACGACAAAGCGCACAATTTTTTTATTTGGCACACATTTACAGCAGATTACGCATTAATTACACGTTTCACTCATATCACTCTAGGAGCTACTTTCCTGCTGGGGTAACGTACACAGGGTTGCCTCTATTGTCGACGCGTTTCACTCGTGTGTATGCACACTCAGCTGCACGATTTATTTGTTTGCGACACTTGTATCCATGTATAGTGTGGCAGTGTGTCAAAGTGGAAAATCCCGTTTACATTTTCATATAAAGCGAAGCTAAGTACACGTCGTGTATAGCTTAGCCGTTATCTGGGCCTGTACATTCAGTTCATAGTAATTTTACCTCTGATTTTGCATCTATGTCCAAATCACAATGATCTTTATTCTCATTCCAAAAAGGTTGTTGTTATGTTGCTGCCATTGACAAGTCTGTTAAAATCATTGTGATCTTTATTCTAGTTACAATAAGGGTGATATTAGGTGGCTGCTATTCTAGGTAAAATAACTGTAAATGGACTGCAGAGCGGTTGCCTTTACTTGACGTATAAAAAGCAAAAATATATAATTACAAGGATTTTCCCACGCCAGTAATAGATAAGTATCGTGAGTTATTTAACAGACGCATTTTATATAACTATCTGCGACCTAGTATAGAAAAACTCACCGCCATACCACCATTCGAGTCATACCATTCACGCCATTCCAATGTAACATTAGACCCTCAAAGAAAAACCGTTCTACGAAACCACCCCGGCACATCCATTCTTCCCTTCCGCATCCCGTAAAACTACCCGCTACCTGAAAGGTACACAAGTATCGCCCTAATACGCCTTTGTCGCGTGACAAGGGTCCCGATCGTCAAAAGTGTCAATTTGTCCATCAAGAGAATCCAGGCTGTCGTATGAGTGGTATCCATGTTGCTATGTAAGACGTTTCAGAAATTAATACTCTAGAAGACGTTTTAGTATAGAAATAGTTTTTGACCTACCAAAAACATTTCATGTAAAATGTTGCCAAGACGACAACATAAGGTTTGCCCTGTGAAAAAGATATCAGATCTCATGTAGAGCCAAGCTTCTGAATCTACACGGCCTAACTCTACCGACCCTAACTTCACAAATTCTACATATCAGTAAAAATGTATGTCTTCGCCGTTTCGCTACCGTCGTGGAGGTAATGCGAATATTTAGTTTCTGAAGTAAGTAACGAAACAGCCAAGCCATAGGTACATTTTTACTGATATGCAGAATTTGTGAAGTTAGGATCGGTAGAGTTAGGCCGTGTAGATTCAGAATCTTGGCTCTACGTGATGAATTGATTATTATTAATGTGCCAACTTTCTTTCCAAAGCTCACCACGATCCGCTCCATATATCGTCAGGTAATCCTAGCTAATGCCAGTGACGTTTCACTATCATTGACATACTTATTTTGTATAGTTTGCTCCTTCATCTCTTTTGCGGTGAACCACAATACCCGCTTTGATGTAACAGAGCTTCAATTTCCGGAAACATTGAGCTTACTGCACACGAAAACAGGTCAATCCCAGGATATATCATCCCCGTACATGTGTATTTCACTTAGTACAGTCAAACAAACTCTTTATAATAGAATAGAAATATCTTTATTTTGCAATGAAAATAAAAATGGTACACATAAGGGTTTTAGTATAAATGGTTCCACATATTTTGCTTGCATGCAAAAATTACCTTGAAATTAAATTACAATAATTACCTACTACTGAGATCATTAATTGTAATGAAAAAAAAATGACGGGTTACACTCCGGGAGTGCCGGCAGAAGTAAAAACTTGAATATTAACGTTGTGCATTTTTGATTAGGGAATAATTTTGCACGAATTGCTTTAATTATCAGTATAAAAATACTATCATTTATGTGATAGAATAGAATATTTATTATCCATGGATGCGCGTGGCACGCTGTAACATAAACACACACGAACATACGCGCAAGCGCCCTGCGCCGCCTAAACGAAACAGCAGGCGCAGGCATAGTATTACATTTTCGCCGCGCCGTAGAAAGAGAGGGGGATACTTCGTCTCCTACGCCCGCGCCGGCTGTCTACTCTCCATCCGTCTTACGAATTTTCGATCAAGTCACGGGTCCTGAGGCGAGTTTAACATTTTTTACCCATTACAAAAAAAGTGTACAACGCCGCTAAAGAAGCTTTCACTTCAAAAATATTTTACGGCGCTTCTCAAACACAGGACACCATAAAACGTCTCAAAAAAAAATTGTAAGTGTAGTTATATGTGCGTGCTGTGGTCTCCTAAAGGAAGGAGTAAGGAGTACACGTAAAAGAACCGTCTTTGTTATTGTGATTTATATTGTATATTATTATGTGTATCCTTTGTTGGAGATCCAAAATAAATAAAGGTTTAACAACTAGCACTTGGCATCTCGTTGTTCCAATGTGTAAAAAATGTTCAGGTTAAAGCTGCTTTACGAGTATATTGCTCGTCTAAACCTACTTATAACGGATGTAAAGCACACACAACGAAGCCGAAAGAACCAAGCCGAGAGAACGAAGCCGAAAGTCACTTGTAGTCCCCGTCATTGTATTTTTTTTAGTGAACCATACCTTCCTTACAACTCAACTTGAAATGCCCCCCTGTACCGTTGCATGCACACATAAGCACAATATTTTGCGCACTACATTAAACAGCAAATTTTCCCCCCAAAAATAAAAGTATTTTCCCTGCAATATTTTTTGTGTCATGTTACTTAGCTTGATGTACAGAGTACATAGTTGACGGCTATGTGCTGGGTCTTTTTACACAATGCATGTTTGCTTATTTACTACGGAGCAATATACCTAACATCTCTACCTCACGTTTATCTTACGTCTACTTCATACATCTTATAACACGAATAATTATGATAAAAAAGCACTTCCTCTCTCCTTAAACCTTATCATTATATATTATTTTCTTTGCTCCTGTTTCATATTTATTATTATATGTATATATTTATTTAGATTAGTTTAATATACTTTATGTATGTATTTATTGTATTATGTAAATGGTACACCACAGACTACCTACAGTATTTGTCTGTCCTTCCCCTTTTTATTTAATCCATCCAAAGCTTGTCTTTAAAAGATCGCTCTTAGCGATAAGACCGCTCATTGTGTCACCCTTTGTACAGTTTCTATATTTATGTCTGTAATTTATGTGGAGTACATAATAAAGAATATTCTATTCTATTCTAATTATTATTCTCCAAAATCTTAGAATACGCAGCGCCTCTAGAACAGAAAATAAATTAAATGGCGCCCTCTCAAATAGCACAAAGATTCCTGTCGACTTAGCAACTACACAGGTACCTCCAAACCCCGTGCACAAACATCTGAACATCCAGACTGGGACAAATGTCTTGAGGCCTGTAAATATTAGTCCTAAACAAAGAGGACAGGCTGTTAGGGACATGGATCATGTGTATTGTAAGAATTAAGTGAATGTAGTGTCCTGTTTGCTGTTAGTACGAATGCTAAACATACAGACTCGAGTTGTATGTAGACCGTACCTAAGTTACTGGGCGTTGACTAGCTGTGGCCGCGGCTTTGTTGGCGATCCAGGATGAAAAGTATTTCCTCAATTAAACTCATATTCTGTAGATCCTCAGTACATACATTAATAAACTGAGGGACCCAGTTAAACAGCCATAATCTGTAACTCACACTCTAGAAAGTAAATTTCTTAAAAGATTCAAAAGGGAAATTTTAAGTAAATTCTAAAATAAAAATTATTAACACGGATGTAGTACTTTCTGAGATTTAGCTATGTCAGTCATTTGTTTATAAAAGTTTTAATTCACGTTTAAGAAATTTATAGACATTTGCTTTAAGTTTTTACCATTTTTAACTTATTTGCTAATGTCTCAATTTGTTTCAAATGAATTTTAAAAGTGGGCGCTCAGTATAATAGATGCACATGGTATCCCTGACTTCATACCACAGCCTCATACACACATTGTACAAAAAAAAAACTCCCCCTTCACATTATTCGAGTAATTTATTGCACAGTCCTCTTCATAACTGTACTGCCTTATCATTAACTAAAAGTTTAGTGGTTCACTGTAACCGACGCCTACATAACTCGGTTTCTTTCCTAAGGCGTGGACGCAAAAACCTGAGAAGCGACATCTTTAATTTGTCACAGACAGGTGCAATGGTGGGTATTTTTTTTGCTTAGGAAATCTGGAGCGGAATTAGTAGGTAGGAAACATATTACATAACATATTTTAATATACTTGCATTGGCATTGGCGTAGATAGAGATTTCGATTTTGGGATACCGAAATAGTAAATGAATACGATACCGAAATAGTAAATGAATACGTAATAGTACATTATACTATATAAAGCTCGATTATTATGATATAAGTGCGGTAAGTTGAAAATTACAGCCGAGGCGATATTGCTTGCCCGAGCCGTAGGCGAGGGCTAAAAGAAATCAGAGGCTGTAATTTTCAAAGCGCACATATGTCATACGACGACATATTTGCGAGGAAATAAATAAAACTCGGACTGAACTTGCATATTTGCTTGTTTTCCATATGAGGAAATTTTGATACGCTTGTAAGTATCTATCGGTCGATTTTTCGGGCGAGGCTTAGAGTAGCCTTTTTCGCTGCCTCTGAGACTTCTGGCGGTGTGGAATTAATAAATTCATCATTACTTGACGACATTTTCAAATAAAAAAAGTACAGCAAAAAGAAAAAGCGAGCGGAATAATTTGTACTTCTTAACAGATAAGCGATGCGCGCGCGTTCGCGCTTTTTTTTTCAGGCATAGGCACAAAACAGCCAGTATTATTAATAAAGTAAATTAATATTTTTGTTTTTGTTACAGATATTAATGGTTGTAATTTATTGTCAAAATTAATTAAATTAATGAATTAAATGTTTATTTATTATATTTTATCTCCCAAAGTTAATTTTATTCATAAAATGTTGACATCTTTTCTGAAATAAAAACTCTTTGCTAAGATTTAAAAAAGTACCGTTCGTTTTGACGGAGCATCTTGATAAACCGTGCGATTTACTTTACATTACCGCACAAGTGCGTAATGAGATACATTACGATATTGAAATTGGTGAAATAAGAGACCCTTTACGAGCAAATATGTTATAAAATAATATAATGTCCAATAATAGAAAACTACGTCGACGACGAAACCTTTTAAAATGGGTTGTTTTGCAAATTATGCTGTATTATAGCTTAATCATTTCCTAACTTTGGAGCATTTCCTGCCCATAACATATGATAGAAATACGTCTGCTTAGCGCTGGACCTGTAGAATGCAAATACATACCCCCTTACTAAACGTTGTGTAGCGTCTGTATAGTTACACAACGCTTTGTTTGTCTTCTTCTTTTGAAAGTCAAATTACTGACGACTGAAAGAGAGAAATCAGTGTACAGTAACTATTCATCTGATATAATATGTTTATTAGTAAGGGGGATATGAATACTAGGGAAAATAATCAGAGCTCACAAACAGTATTGCATTTTTATTCACAATTCGTTTTAGTTTTAGTGTGAATAACGAAACATGTTTAGTAATAATAATAATAATAATAATTCATTTATTTCGGGTAACTAGGCCCATAGAAGACAACATTACAAAACATATTACACAATAATCGGATAATAAAATAATAATAATACTAAAATTCATAACAAATGTCAAAAAAAAAAAAAAAATGAAATAAAATAAAATTACGACAACACATACAAAAATAGGGTTAATAACGCCTGCTAATAAAATAATAATAATACAATTCATAATAAATGTCAAAAGATAAAATAAACTTACGACAATACATACAAAAATAGGGTTAATAACGCCTGCTAAACGGCCTCACCTGAACATGCCTGCTGCAGCAATGCAACATATAGGGGCAGTCCAGCCTATCGGCAATCATCGCCAGGACTGCGTTGGAGCTGGCCCGTACTCTGCGCACCAGAGAGATGCTCCGCCTGCGCATAGTTGCATGAAAACAGGCGGTGCGCTCCTCCGCGAACATGCCCGAGGCGCTGCAGAACCGAGGCAGCCCCACCACAATCCTAAACGCATTATTGTAAAGAACGCGGAGGTCGCTATAGCACTTCTTTGTGTAACGAGCCCACAAGCTGCAGGCGTAAAGGGATGTACAATATGCTCTAAATAATGTGACTTTCACCTTTCCTGAACACCTAGCGAATCTGCGGGCTATCATGTTGGCTCGTATTGAGAGCGACCTCCGCTCTCTCCCAATATCCTCATTATCACTTAGGTCAGGCGTAAGAATATGTCCCAGATATTTAAATTTATTCACCCTCTCCAGAGGTGTCCCGTTAAGTCTAACTGACGGAACATTCTGGGGACTTACAGCACCAACTCCAAAAACCATGAACTGGCTCTTTGCCACGTTATATCGCAAACCATGATCACGAGCATAGTCTTCACATACACTTAACAACCTCCTCAGACCACATACCGACGCACTCAGCAACACCATATCGTCCGCATAACTGAGATTATTCACAGATACTCCATCAATATGGCAGCCGACATGGCAGTTGCTGAGCGCGACGATCAGGTCATTCATGTACACGTTGAATAGCGTAGGAGATGTCAACCCGCCCTGCCTGACACCACATTCAAGTTCATATAGCTCTGACATCACCCCTCCCCATCTCACACAATTCTTTTGATGCCCATACCAGAACCGGAATAGGCTGGTAATTTCATTCGGTAAGTTAATCTGGTCTAACTTGCTCCACAGGACATCATATTGGACTAAATCGAAAGCCTTGGAGAGGTCCAGGAAGCATGCGTATACCGGCGTGTTTCTCTTCGTATAATAGTTGACGGTGTGCTTAAGGCACAGTATCGCGCTCTCCGTTGATAGCTGTGGACGAAACCCGAACTGGTTGTCGTGGAGAGTTACGTAATTGTTCAGCTGTGCATTAAGCAGGCCATCAAAAACTTTAGCCGCTGTGGTAGCGAGAGAGATAGGCCTGTAGTTATTGGTATCAGCTAAGTCACCCGTCTTATTTTTAACTACCGGCACTACCACGGTTTTCATAAAATCATCCGGCAAATAGCTGTGGCTCAAACACAGGGAGTAAAACATGGCTAATACTCGCGAGATGTGAGGTCCAGCGTGCAGGAAGTGCTCAATACTGAGTCCATCGTGACCCGGTGATTTTCGTACCTAGGCCTACCGCACAGGTCCCATTCCATAAACTTAGACCTGGCGTCCCTATGTGCCCCGGCGACGTGTTTGTTCCACCCAATTACGCGTGAACCCGCATGCCGCCTGGCCCCCCCTCGGCCCTCCTCCGTTGACACCGTTGCCGCAGTACAGACGCCACCACATCAAGTTACCCGAAACTGTCAAATTTTCCCAATCAACTTTGAACCTTATGCTTTAGCGATAAAGTTGAAAATCTATTAAAGAAATCTGACAGATTGTAGTAGGTTGATGTGCTGGCGTCTGTACATACCAACAAATTGCCTGATTTTTCGCCTCTAATGTTACCACATTGTAGAACAGGAACTACTGGATTCCTCTCTTGCACAAGGACAATGCGCTACCTCCGGATGTTAATTTAAGATTAGACTACATTTGCTTAAACTCAAGTGATCTGCATTCTTGAGCTGCGGCTAACCGCATCTGATTGGAGACTCTTAGTTATTCATATTGTAACTCAACTGGTATGCACGTTGCTTGCGAACTAATTTGCATTTCAAAATTCTTGATTAAAACACTTCTGTTTCAAATGTTGCAGCTTTCAATGGTCAAGAAACTTCGTAACTTGGTTCAGTTCATTTGGTATCCGTTTGAAGAATTTTTAAGTAAGGAAAGTCCTGGAAATCATCTAAAGCTAGATTACTAATACATTTTTAAATAGTTCCAAGTTCAAATATTGACGGCCCATTTCACCATCTCGGGGTAAGTACCTTTTTTTAATACATTGTTGTTCTCGTGTAGGCCGCAGTGGGCTCATGGCCCACGGTACGGTTCCCACTGCTGGGACACAAGCCTCCTCTCTTCGAGAGGGAGTGGGCTTCAATCCACCACGCGGGCCCAGTGTGGGTTGGTAGATGTCACATACATGTCTTCGAATTTTTGTTTCGAGGACATGTCGGATTGGCCTCGCTCGACTATGTCTGCTGAGGCGCGGACTGACGATTTTTTCGCAATTATTTGGAAACGGAACGCTTCGCTACTAAGTTAGCTACAAAACAGCTCGAACAGCGTCCTGAAGGTATCATCTGAGCGGTGGAATCTCCCCTTGTTGCAGAGCTGGATGTAGCTTCATGGTAGCGCCTCCCCTCTTATTATGTAATATTTTGGCGTTTTTGAATTATTTTATTCATTTTGGCTGACATGTGTATGTATTTTAATTTTATTTGTTTTGGATGACGTGTATTGTTTTATTATGTACGCGTGATTTTTATACCAATTTTATTATTTAATATAATGTAATGTAATGTCTTTATCTGATTTTTTATTATTAATTATACTTTAGCCATTCTAACAACTATAATCCACAAATGTTACACGAGTCTGAAGTCAGAATTTGAAGTGAAGCTCTAATCATTTATTCAGACGACAGATGTCAAAGACGCCGCGTACCTACGTGTTATAACTTTGGAGAAGAAGAGAACCCAATCAAGTAACTAACGTCAAACGCGACCCAACTGAACTGAGGAAGACTTGGCTTCACTTCCAAGCTTTAATTTTCGTATTGTGGCAGCTAGGGATGCAGTGTTCGTCATATGGAAGGATTATTTTTATAAAGACTATAATTTGAGTTTCTTTCAGACGTCTAATAATAAACTATTGTCTTAGAAGTAGCTACAAGCTGAAAATTATATAATTATAAACATAAATTTATTAGTACAGACGCCAGCACATCAACCCACTACAATCTGTCAGATTTCTTTAATAAATTTTCAGCTTTATTGCTGGTTCAAAATTGATTGGGAAGATTTAACAGTTTCGGGTAGGTTGATGTGCTGGCGTCTGTACATAACATAACTGGCGAAATGTGTGTACTATGATGTACAGACGCCAGCACATAAAGATACCCGAAATTAATAAATTTTCCCAATCAACTTTAAACCTTATACATTAGCAATAAAGTTGAAAATCTATTAAAGAAATTTGACAGATTGTAGTAGCTTGATGTGCTGGTGTCTGTACACTCCAGCTACCTAACCATTTGAGGAATACATGCGTGATGTTATGTTATGTGTTAGATTCCCAGATAACTAGAGAATTAAAATTGAAAAGACAATTTTATAGCACTGTGTGACCTAAACCCGCAGTTAAGTCACGCCTTTGTGACTTAAGTAGTCCATTTTTACCCAGAAAAGCATGACCTAAATACGTGATTAAGTCACACGAGTTAAAATAGTGACTACACGATACACGATATGTGTGACTTAAGTAGTCTAGCAATGGACTACTTAAGTCGCACGTATCGTAATGTACTATTTACAAACGGTTACAATAATGAAACCTTACCTTTAGAAAACGTTTTACTGTGGTTACAACAATAACCTATCTAAACGCAAACTTCAAAGCTATTTTTAACAGCTCATACCACAACACAATATAATTTCACAAATAAAAATAAAATCTTTCAACTGAAACTCAAAGAGATCAAACCAATCACACCAGCGACCAGCACAAAGCAATATTCCTATTTCTTCACAGCGATCATTAACCCGATTGGTACAAAAGAAATTGCCCTGACTTCGCCTTTGAAAAGAACGTGCAAACACAGAATATAATGTACAGAAGGTCTGAAAATACGCGCGCCATCGTTACCTGTGTTTAACGCGCTACCTCGAAAATAAATCCTAACGACTAATCGTCCCCGTATTTGGAAAACTAAATAACTTCGTTTTTGGCGATTTTGTCTTTTCCCTATTTTTAAATAATCCAAAACATGACGCATGTTTGAGTCTTACAGGAATTTACTTATCTTATTCCGTTCCAAAAATATAGCCATTTTTGTCGTTCAGATGGAATAATGCATATCTTCAAACTAATTCTAATTTTTTGAAGGAAAAATAAACAACTCAATAAATAAATCAATAACTGTGGTCAATGATTAGTTAAATTTTTAATAAATTAAATAAAATAAGTTGTTGATTTTTTCTTCAATTTACAAATTCTATCATAAAACTAACAAAGTTCTAGGAAAACTAAATAACTCTACTTAATTAATTTTGCTACTCAGAATTCTGTCAAAACGTACATTACTTTATAAACACTTGATGTTATCTATTTCTTCTACAACTAGATAATTATTAATTACAAGATGATAGGCAAATAAAATCAAATAGATTAAGTTATTTATAATTGCCACGCGAAATATTGTAGTGTCTATTCAATGAATCGGAACAAGGAAGTGCGCGGGGGGAAGCGCGGGTGTCAGCGCGTGTGACTGATGCATCGCTCGCGTCACAAGCATTTTAGTGTAATGCGTTTTTCATTTTAGTGTAACCTTCAATTGCGTTGACGTCAGTGACCAGAGTGAGAGTTTTACACTATAATGAATTCGCGGGGTAGATTTATGGTGAAAATGTGCCAAGAAGAAGATAATTCATCTGATGTATGTAGCTACTTTACATACATTAGGTAATGTAAACCGAATGCATTTGGTTTTTTTTTTATTAAGTACTAAATTATTTACCGTAAACCAATCTTGGACCTGAAGAATAGAGTTATTCACGACGTCAAGATTTTGTGACCGTCGGTCTATTTTAAAGATCAATGATGTGTCATCTGCAAATAACACCATCTTCGGTTGATTTTAAAGTAATTGGGGTATATTATCATTAATGTAAGCTAAAAAGAGGAATGGACCCAATATCGAACCCTGAGGAACGCCCATTGTCATTTCAGACCCCAATGAGTTTACGCCGTTTACTTGAACTTTCACCTTTCTATCTTTCAGGTATGATCTTAGCAAATCAAGTGCTGTTTTTCTAATTCCACAGTGCTCCAGTTTCATCAGAAGTGTCTCATGGTTTACACAATCGAACGCATTAGAGAGGTCGCAAAAGATTCCAATGGCATCTTGTGCTTCTTCCCAAGCGTTAAAAATGTTCTTTATTAAGGTAACACCGGCGTCAGTAGTGCAACGCCCTTTAGTGAAACCGTACTGGTGTTCATGAAAGATGGAATTTTTATTAAAGTCACGTAACATTTGATTGAGCATTAACTTTTCAAACACTTTACTGAGAACTGGCAGAATTGACACAGGTCTATAATTGTTGGGTTCTTTACTATTACCGGATTTGAACAAAGGTACTACTTTACTATGTTTCATAAGATCCGGAAAGACTCCTTGGTCAACACTGGTGTTAAATATGAAAGCTAAATAGGGCGCAATGGTTTCGATGAAAGATCTACATACTTTTACAGACATTCCCCAGAGATCTTCTGTTGCTTTAATGTTAAGATCTTTAAAAACTTTTATGACAGCCTGGGGGTTTGTATGCTGAAACCTAAACTCCAAAGGGCATGCCTTTACATTATTTTTAAGTAAGGCAGCAGAGAGCGTGGGGGATGAATTTAAAGCTTCAGTAGTTTTAAGGCGAATATTAGCAAAAACGTTTTCAAATTCCTGAGCTATTTCTACATCTGAGTTGATGGGGCCATGTGCAGTCTCTAAATTAAATTCAGTATTACGCTGTTTTTTCCTACCTGTTTCATTATTTGCCAGGTAGTTTTTATTTTATCATCAGCTGATTTTATTTTATTGCTAATATAAAGTGCCTTAGCTATTTGGCACACACTTTTAAATATTTTTGAATATTTTGCAACATACTGATGAAAGTTTGTATTATTCATAATGTTGCTTTAAGCCATAGAGTTCAAAAAGATTTTCCCTGCTTTTACGAATACCTGGAGTTGCCCAGTCACTAAATAAAAACTTTGTGTAAATACTTTTAGTTTTCAGTGGAAAAGTTTTATTAAACTGCGCATTTAGTATTGAAAAGGACTCGGCGTAGAACTCATTTGGGTCACCTATATTATTAAAATTCTGATCACATAATTTACTGGCCAAAGAATTATTTAATTTCTCTACCTTTTTACATGTTATTGTCCTAAACCTTATTTGAGTTTTTTGTAAAGGCATGTAGGAGCCAAATGTTATTGTTTGTCCACTGTGATCAGATGGCAACTTATTTACAATTCCTTTGTGTAAGTAATCACAATTACAAATAATATTATCAATACAAGTGGCAGAAGAAGCTGTCACTCAGGTTGGTTCAATAAAAACATTTGACAAATCAAATGACCTAAAAAGACTTAACAATCTGACAGTATTCGAGTTATTTTCCAATAAATTAATATTAAAATCTCCACATACGATTATCGACTTACTACTTGTACTAAGTTTCTTTAACACATCTTACATTACAGAATCAAACACAGTTAGATTCTGGTAACTTGGAGGTCTGTATACGCATACTATATATAACATGCTTATCAAGCTCAACACAGGACAATTCAATGGTGTGTTCAACAGACAGCCCAATTATGTCTTTTCGTTCTTTAGATTTAATAGAATGTTTAAGTAGTATTAATGACCCGCCATGTATCATACGTTTCCGGCTGAAATGGCTAACTACACAATAATTTTCATAATTAATTGACATTACTTGATGATCTTTCAACCAATGCTCTGTTAAACAAATGACATCAAACTTGGTGTTTTCCAAAAACAATTCTAATTCCAGTAATTTGGAAGCGCAACCTTGGATATTTTGATTAAATAATTTTAAATTATGTTGCACTCCCTTTGATTTTTTAGTATTATTAATTATATTGCCAGAAGATACCTTTTTATTATTCTGTAATAATAATTGGTTATTTAAAGTGGTAACTTCTGTTCTGTGTGGAGTGACCTCCACAACTACAACTGGAGAGTTTAGATTGCCCGAATAAGTTCCAGCAGAAGGAGAATACCCTATCTGACTGGTAGTGGTCTCCAAAGATGATGGTATTATAGGTGGATCCTCCTTCGTACATGACGATTCATAATTAATCACTATGTTGTTAGTATAACTAGGCAACACAGACTCGTCACTAATACTAGAATTCGTTATATTAGCTATAACCTCGTTAATATTATATGCTATCAAGTATCAACATAGCAATCAGATGTCTACATATAAAAGTAATAAACGTTCAACTTTTACATTTAAACATATTTCAAGTTTGATAAATTCAATAACTGCATTTATTTCACCTTCTTTTACTCTACCAGATGGATCTAGGTTGTAGGAAAACTAAATAAATAGCCGAAATAAATAACTAATTGCAGTTACGTTACAAAAAGTAGTTGTGGCAAAATTAAACAACTTGGTTTTATATATTTTATTTAGTTATTGTTGAAGATAGAGTCCAGTTTGTTTAAGCATAATGTTAAAGATAATCAGGTCCACAAAATATAAAATTACCGACGATAAAATTGTCTCAATTTTTTTAACAAATGAAGATTAATTGAAAAAAAAACACTAAATCGCGTTTATCTCAAAAGTAGAAAATCGGAGTTATTTAGTTTTCCAACTACGGGGACGTAATATACTAAGCGAGCGAAAGTGATGCAATTACTTCTGAAACGCAAAAGAAGAGAGATGGCTATAATGTGCGTGCGCTCGGAATGAAACTACCAAAACGAATTCACTCCTATTTTATTTAACAAAATAAATGAAAACTACTTTGAGTAAACTTTGATAATTCGTTTTAAATTATGTTTTAAAGTAAATGCCATTGAATAACTCTTAAACGTAACGCCGTGATGTCGAAAAAAGTAGATATAACTTTGCATTTTTTTATATCGAGAAAAATTCCTTGAATCTTGTATTACTTTTACACGATACTAGACCAAAGAGTCAGAAAACATATACCAAAATTTTAAATCCCTATTCCGCATACTGAAAAAAACTTTTTTACAAAAAAAAAACAACCGACTTCCAAAAAAAACACTACAAAGTGAAAAATAACTTTAATTTCGGAAGTCGGTGTCGTTGGTTCTGTATTTTCGTTTTTTGACACCGACTTTCGATATTAAAGTTATTTTTCACTTTGTAGTGTTTTTTTTTTTTTGAAGTCAGTTGTTTTTTTTTTTGTATTTTTTTTCCCCTTTTTAGTTGTACCTACCTACCCCAAACAAATTCATATAAACTTGCTATGTGAATATCAGTGACAGGAAGCTATTGAACACATCTGCCTACCCTTTTAAAGTGTACATGCGTGATGTTATGTTGTGTGATTGCGTAAACAATGCATACATATGCTATAGCAGGAATCGCGGTTAATTTGCTAGCATTTATTGAAGAGTTCCGTTGTCTATCTCCGAAACTCATCATCCTGATCTTTACGAAACTTAAATGGGACCATTTAAGTTTCCGGATAAACCTCTTTCGAACAAAAAGAAAATTTGCAATTCAGGATTAGTGGATTTCAGATTTCAATTCAGGATTGTGGAGGTGAGATAGCCAGTCATTTCATGTAAAATACTGGTTATTCTGCTATGTCCAGCTAGATCGAGCCAACCCCAACATAGTTGTGAAAAGGCAGATGATGATGACAAGTTCAAGATCGCCGTAAGCACGCGTCTATGTGTGGATGCGCCTGTTTTGGCTCATTGTGTGGAGTCGACCTTCTATAGTTACTATTCTGTGGTACAAATCTGGGGTGAAAGAAATTTTCAGTGAATTCTGAGATATCGATCGCGCCCGGTGATATTGAAAGCCTATTTTTCTTGCTGACAACGCAAGATTCTGTGGCAGTAGGTTAAGTGTGAAAATGTGACAGTAATGAGGAACATCTATTTTCTGGTGCTGGAATGTGAAGAGTTTTTGGTGAAAGCGATGTAATAATACTTTTAGGCACTAAACTCGCTTCGTCACAGAAGTCAAACACATTGTTATTTTTAACGCAGTTTTTTATATAATATATCGTTTGTGTATCGTATGTAAAATTCTACGTATAGTTTTGGACTCGATTGCAGTCCTTCATGATGCATCAAAATTGAGATTTTAAACTCCGCTTCCTTTTAGTGCATACCCAACGTTTATCCCTGTACTTAGCTAAATGCCCTGCAAAAATCCAATACCCTGTAAAAATTTAGAGCAAATTTTTAAATTTTCCAGAGTAGACAGAATGAATGCTATTCGTATGAACTGAAAATACTACATAATTCGAAGACGCAAAATTGAAATTTCATACATCTATTTTCTAACTTAGAATATTTCCTAACCTCAGGATGACTTTGTAAGATAAGTAACGAGATTGACAGTGCATCCATTCTGAAATTCAGCTTCTGATAGCACCATCACAAGACCATGAAGATTACAGATGCTTTCGAATAGTAAAAAAACACTTACCTAAGTAAAGTTGTAAATAACAATAGCCTCGGAAATTGCTTTTGACTTCCTGAATCATTACTTTCTTAGAGTTTACAAAACAACTATGTTCCAATTTTACCAGGATCGTGTAGATTTACTGATTTAGTGAAATACAATGTAGTCCCAAAAGGAAATAACATGGTTTCCTATTTTCTCGTATACGGATGTCGTAAAATACAGTGTTTCTGTTGAAAATGATTGATTGGAGGAGCGCGGTGGGTAGTTACTGCGCGATGCGATTTAGAAGAAAGAAACTAGAAAAGACTTCGAATTTCTCGAGAGGGTTTCAAAGCGTCAGTTTAGTTACTACCAATTTTTTTTTTAACTTTGTATCATTGGTGCCGATTCTGTTGTTCACAAACTAAACTAAATTTAAATTCGGTGCATATTTTTCTTCCTATTTCATTAAGAAAAGGACAGAAGATAAATTTTAGTTAAGTCCTGTCAAATTAATCTGCAGCGCCTGACGTAAATTGACGTATTTTATTAGGCAAGTTTTTAATCACCTCTAAAACTTGTATGGAGTAGTGTCAGGCGTCAATTAATTTGACAGGACTAAACTAAAATTTATGTTCTTTCCTTTTCTTAATGAAATAGATAGAAAAAGATGCACTGAACTGAAATTTAGTTTAGTTTGTGAACAAGGGAATCGGCACCAATGTCTTGTCCGATCATAACTTGGTAGGTAGTACTCATTTATACTAATAAAAAATCTGAAGAGTTTGTTTATATTTTGTGGATTTGAAAAAATATTTTTTTGACTTTGATAGCCCAATTCATAAGGAAAGTTATAAGCTATTTAATATCGCGCTGGAACCCTTAGGAGTCGAGAAAAAAAAAATAACGGCAGGCAGTGCCATGCGACTGGTTGGGTCAGGGAACAAGAAATTTCATGCGGACGAAGTCGCTAGCTGAAGCAAATTGACAAATAAAATTGCTCGCCTCTTTTATGAGTACCTAATTTTCACAAAGATTGGCATCACTGTGAAAATTACTCATAACGGAGGCGAGCAATTTTATTTGTCCCTCGCGAAAAATCCACTTGGTCATCACCAAACGGTAAATAAACGGGCTGTTTTTGGGCACACGACACTCCAAATTAATAGGTCAAACTTTCCACCTCATAAAACAGTACATCATAATTATTGTCAGTAAAACTTCTGGTCCTCCTGGCAAGTCGTTATCAACGCGATGGCTGACGTCACGGGTGACGGCCATTTGTCTCCGTCGGCAGAACAATTAGTGTGAGGCCGTGAATTTAGATATTTTCTCTTTAGCCAGGCGTTTTGTGCAGGTGATTATTTATGGCTATAATTGGGTGTTGGTAATTAACGACTAGTAAGTGTCCGGACCGTGGTTTGATGAATCCTTGGCTAAGTGGACGTAGTACTTTATGGAAAAATCCACCACGATCCACACGGTACGGACTACTCGGATGGATACTCCGCATCGTGTGGATCGTGGTGGATTTTTGGTGGACACGTGGTGGATTTTTGGTGGGATGGTAGTGACAGACTTACATATAATATCTATGGCAAAACTAGCGGACGGCACATTTTTTTTTTTTTGTTAGCTTGCTCTGACCCACTCCTGGGCAAAGGCCAGTATAATATAATATAAAGTAAGAAAAAAAAGTATTTATTGTGACTCGTGCAGGAAGATCACAAAGTAAACTAAACACAGTCAAAATATAAAACCAAATTATATTTTTTTTAAAGTAACAAAAATAAAAATGAAACAGAAAGTCCTATACGAGGTCAAAAGTCTAGTATCTTAGCATGATGCTGCATAAATAAATAATAAAATAGATAAATATATAAAATATTAGCAAATAAAATAAATATTCATTTCGCCAGACGTAACCTCATTACTTGTCTATGCCTTGAGTGTAAGAGGCACTCTGTGGCATTGCTGTGACAAGCAAAAGGTCGCACGCTCCGACTCTCCGGCGAAAATAAATAAATACATTACATATTATAATCATACAGATCGCTACTGATATAGATAATGGGCATTGTCCAAAATTTCTAACATTAGATTTTATTTTATTTTTTGAAAATATAGAGTATTTTGAGAAACTAATTTGAATATTTTGATGATTGGCACAAGAGTTATTTTAAAAAAAAATTGAATTATTTTAAGTTTTTAAGGTAGGTGACGTCATCAGTGGCATAAAGATTTAGTGCCGTTGCCTGACTAGTACATAATTAAAAATTTTAATCTGTCAACACAACGTCAACAATCCAAAGACTACTGTCACATCTGTCAAAGTGTCAATAGGCCGAATAGACGTCTTAAATAATCGCATCCTATCTTCGCGTATTTATTTAGAAATGGTTTTTTTATGTGTAAGTGTCCTCCAAGGAATATACCTACTACTGTCTATCGTCACTAGAACAATCGACGCGGCGACTTAGAAATATAATAATAACGCACGCGGCGACATTATTACTATTATTGCTGCAAGTTGGAACAAAGCACTTCCTATATTCCATAACTCTTCCAGTATATTAAATATTGTCGAGTGTTGAAATAATGTATGTAATGTAATATGAACAAGAATGTTTATGGTTTTGACATATTTATAATAATTTGACATTTGACAGCTTGTAGACAATCTTACTTTTTTTTCTGAGGTAACGATACAAAACTGTACGGCCAAAGCCGACGTAATTTGAAGGGCAAAGAAGGTCAATCGTATTTTATCAAAAATATCAATAAAATATGACTATTTTTCATAATTAATTAGTCCGTAATGATCAATAACGCTATTCCTCGAAATGGTTTTTCAATTACAACATTTTAAAAAATATGAACAATGCCCATTGGGACGCTAAAACCAGAGATAGATAGGTTTTTCTACCTCCAGTATGCCAAAACTGGTGATAGATTGGTACAGACCCCAGCACATCAAGCTACGCGAAACTGTCAAATTTTCCCAATCAAATTTGAACCTTATGCTGTTGCGAAAAAGTTGAAAATCTATTAATTAAATTTGACAGATTGTTGTAGCTTGACGTTTTCCACACAATTCTGTCTTTTGCGAGTGCAGCCAGCAATCCTTACGGTAGGAGTCAAGCCCGTCCCGCCATTTTCGTCTCGGCCTGCCGCGATGGCGTCGTGCGTTTAGTGGGACGCAATTGGTGGTTCTCTTAGCCTAATTGACTTCTGACGTGCGTCAGACATGTCTGGCCCAGTCCCACTTTAGTTAAGCGGCTTTCTGGGTAACATCTGTTATCTTGGTTTTAGCGCGCAGTATTGTGTTCCTTAGACGGAATACAAACACGTTGCCTCATTTCCTAGCTCTTCAAAATTGATCTTAAGATTATCTATACTAATATTATAAAGGTGTAAAATTTGTAAGTTTGTATGTAGGGGATAATCTCTAGAATTACCAGTTGGATTTGAAAAATTCTTTTTGCATTTAATAGCCCAATTCTTGAGGAAGGCTACAGGCTATTTAACTTCACGCTACGACGCTTAGCGAAAACGGAGTAGTAGCACGCGGTTGAACGATGGGATGCGACGCGATGAGTAGGGAGAAATTTCACGCGGACGAAGTCGCGGGCAGAAGGTAGTAGAAAATAAATAAAAAAATTGGTTACACCCAACAAAGTGAATCGGAATCAAATTGCGATGATAATGACGCAACGGATACATTATCAAATTCGCTCAAACGTTGTCAATTACAATGAACCAAGCTCGTTTGAAACGACCCCCATATTTGCAAGTCACAATCAAGCACAATATACCTATAACGTAATATAACCCTTTTCTTTTTTTTATATAAAACGTCACAATTCCAATGTCGATCTATCGGACTTAAATTGAAGAGTAAGCACCCTGTTCACTCTTACTTTGAAGAGAGATTATTACACTGATTCCATATTGGCAATTTAACAGCTCTGCAGTGCGATTCTGTAACCATCTCACCGTGAAAACTTAGGTGAAGTGAGCGTGAAGTGAGCTGTCAATAGTGTAAATTCCTAACAAAAACAAACTCACTTCACCTAAGTTTTCACGGTGAGATTTTTACAGAATCGACCGGCAGCTTGGCTCGATTTGCAGTTCACTCGTTCGAAGTTGTTAATGTGTACTGTTTTAGCTATTACCATAATTAGAAGGACGCGAGACAGTTCTAGGATCAAATCACGTAATATCCGTAATATCTGGATTCCAATCTAAGACATTGCGAATATGATATCATGGCGAATATGATTTCTATAGGATATGATGTTTTGAGAATATCATGTTTTGAGAATATGGTGATTTGCGAATATAATTTATTTATTTATTTTTATTTATAAAATAATCACGTACAACTATTATTACAGGTACAACCCAATGCAATAGTGAAGCAAACCTAATAATAACAACTTATTTTCTATAACTTATTACATATAATGTTATCCTTGTGAATTCACTACGTGTACAAGCAAAAATGTCTATCTCCTCTGCTACAAGGTTAAGCGTGGGAAGTGCCAGCGTCAGGGGCGCCTCATTCAACAGATTAGTGCGGCCACGAGGTACAGCCAGCAGCTGAGGCCGCCGTCAGCAGCTGCGGCACACTCAAACACACCAACTCTAATATGTTGGCGTTATGTATCTTGCCTCTAATTAATTTGAATAAATATGAGACAAGCGCAAACTCACGTCTAACTCTCAGCTCGTTGTATCCAACCATGTTTAATATAAACAAGGTAGCATACATAAGCGGGTAAAAAGGATATACTCTTTAGAGCCTCAAATATAAAAAACTAACAAATTTATTTTGTAATCGCTACAACATGAGACAATATTTAGTCTCAGGAAAAGTTTCCGAGGTTTAATATCACTTAATATTTCGGTCAACAGGCCGCCCGCTCACACAGTTATAGATTCATAAATTCTGCTTTTAGTGGACAAGATGATATCGTAAGCAGCACCCTAATTACGTAGTACCATAGGATCTCAATTTGAATCAGTTTGAAGGATATTGCTAATCTATCATATTGTTACGAGCTTGGGGTTCGTGACAATTAAAAACTGCCGATTTAATAACCAAAAATTGACACTTTAATCACAACACTAATTACAACTCAAATCCACTAATTATGAAACACAATTTCACTACTGATCACTCTTAGTCGCACTTGAATATCGCTTCGATGTACTCGCTTGTATCGCTTATTAAGAACTATGTGTCTCGCGGATCACACCGGCCTTATATAGTGCCGCAGAGCTACTATATAAACATCTAGAACGTTCGAGTACATACCGGTCCCGATTGACCCGATGTTGATAGTTCTTGGAATAACCTAACCTTACTAATTCTGCTACCCGATACTAGATGGCGCTAGTGGTAACTAATGTCACCATGTACCAGGCATCAATTGTGGCGCGCAACAATATGTTCAAAACATATGTCTGCTCGACAACGTAATTAACGCAATGAATGTTATTTAACTGTCAATATGAAGCCCATTGCTACTGATAGAGTGTTACGCAATTACCCCACAGGTAAAGTTACGAAATGAAAGGCGTATTTAATATTAATATACACGGTGGCATTGACGCACAACCAGTTACCATGGATTCAGTAGGTACAGTCAGCAACAAAAGTCGGTTAAAACTTCAGTTTTTTTTTTAATCTCAGTTATTGAGCAATATATTAACACTTCAGTTTTTTTAAATCTCAGTTATTGAGCAAAATATTTGTTCAAAATTGCATTTTACTTCTGCTGCAATTTTGAACAAATATTTTGCTCAATAACTGAGATTTAAAAAACTGAAGTGTTAATCGACTTATGTTGCTGACCGTACATGATTCTGAATTTTTTTTGTCAGTTATTAAAATATCAACACTAGGGAATCTACTTAATACTTACTTGCTTACTTTACGTCTATGTCCCAGGTACCCTGTATATATAGTAAATCTAACGTACAGACGCCAGTACATCAAGCTACTACAATCTCTCAAATATCTTTACTAGATTTTCAACTTTATCGCTAAAGTATAAGGTTCAAAGTTGATTGGCATCTGACAGTATCGGTTAGCTTGACATGCTGGCGTCTGTACCTTGTAAATAGCTAAATTATTCTAAGATATTAGAGCTTTTATAAATACTCAGAGAAGAATAACAATAAATATTATTGGTACAACATACCAACAAGAACCTCAGCTTACTCCAACAAAAGCCATTTATAATATTTACCCGACGTAATTTCTCAACAAGCGTCTAACGAAATAAATCAAGAGCCGAACATTACGGCCGTATGTATAATTACTTAAACGTAGTATATGTATGTACTAATATATCAGCCATCCAACCAAGCCGTTGTAACCGCGACCTATCCTTACAACATTGTATGAACATTAATCAATTTCCTATACCATTTTGTTACGTAACTTTCTCATTTTGTAAATTCGAATGTGGGGAAGAAGATTGTTTTAATACTTTCAAAGTTGCTCTTCCATCATAGTGTGAGCGAATATATGTAGTGAAAACCAGCATAGGGTCTAGTTGAAAACTAGCGTCAGGCATTAAGTAGTTATCTGACATTTTATTATATATTATATTGGCCTGGCTAGCTGACATATGACCAATAATTTTAATTTAATATTCTGTGTCTTGTAATGTTAATCAATTTGCATACCTAGTATTGTATACAATCAAGTATTTTCTAACTGAACAGACAGCTGTGCTGCTGGGGAGTTTGATGCGCCACTTCTTCCCAGCGAAAGCACTAGAAAGTGGTGAAGGGCGGGCGTTTTGGGGGACTGTCTTTTGTAATTTTGACGTTCGAAAAGTGCTGATTCTCAGCCTAGTTTGAACAAATGACTTTTAATTTTGATTTATTTTTTATTTATTTGTATTGGGCTTATTTCGCGCCGCACACTAATAAGGTTAATACTATTAAGGTTTTTCTGTTTTTTTTTTGTGCCTTACTTAACCTGGGTCAAATAAACATATGTATTTTCTTTTCTTTTAGTGTCTGGTGCAGCCAGACTTGACTCGAACAGTGGTGGCCCACTGGTAATGAGCGCAACTAACGAGTTGTAAACCTAAGCAGACACTTTACTTTGTGTAAATGATTTCATCACCACTGCTCTCAAAACTGTGAAGGAAAACATCGAGAGGAAACCGGCGTGTCCTAGAACCGAAAATTCGAAGACGTGTGACATCTACCAACCTGCACTGGGCCCATGTGGTGTATAGCCCTCTCACAGACTAGAAGCCTGTGTCCCAGCATTTTATTTTAGGTGCATCGTCTTCACATATTATTATTATATAATTTATGTATGCAAAATATTGTAAAACATTTTAAAAGAGTAACGGTGGAGTTTCTTGCCTATTCTTCTCCATACGAAAACTACCTTTTGGAATGGGCGACTAGAAATAATTCTATTTGTTGTAATTTCTGACGTTCAAAAGTGCCATTTATGTGCCATTTGAAATAAATGCTTTGACTTTTCAGAGGGAACATTATAAGCTGATTATGTATAGCCTGATTTTGATTTAATTTACGGGATTAAATCACGCATGAACAAAGGAGAACCTGGTAAAATAATTTTAATGAAACCAACCCTGGATTATCAAAAAGAATATCTGTACAAGTTTGTAATAAAATATAAAAAATTTCTCTAATTCTACCCTTTAAAAATATATTAAAGTGGACCTTTTTCAATTTTTCGCAGTTGGTGCAGAGAATGAACGTTATTCGAATGAGCTGAAAATCACACTAATATTATAAAGGCGAAAGTTTGTGAGGTGTGTTTGTATGTTTGTTACTTCTTCACGCACAAACGGCTGGACCAATTTTAATAAAATTTGGTATGGAGGTAGCTGACACCCTAGATGTTAACACATAGGCTACTTTTTATCCCGATATTTCCACGGAATCGAAACTTATGCGAGTGAAACCGCGGAACGCTGCTAGTATGGCATAAATTCGAAGACTCAATTAAGAAATTTCATAGGTCTATTTTCGCACGATGTTAAATAGTTAGTAATAGACTGGAAACCGACCACAACATAGTTGGGAAAAGGCTAGGCAGATGATGACTGATAAGTTTCCGTATAGATAGTGTGCTCATCCTGAAATTCAGGTTCTGTTAGCGTCATTGCAAGACCTTGAAGAATAATTTTAATGTGCTGTTCACCAAAAGCTGTTTTTCTGAATATCTCAAGAAGTGTTTTGAGTCGTTTCTGATAAACAAAACGAAATATTTTATGTCAGTAAACCTATATCACAGAAACGAC
Source organism: Luperina nickerlii (assembly GCA_963855955.1). Lineage (NCBI taxonomy): Eukaryota > Metazoa > Arthropoda > Insecta > Lepidoptera > Noctuidae > Luperina > Luperina nickerlii. The sequence goes on along the minus strand of OY979677.1, from coordinate 18,684,786 downwards.
CCAACCTGTTTGAGTCGATTCAGTTATTTGATAATATGATATTTCCAATCAAAACTAATTCTTAGAAAAGATCCAAATTGTTTGAGTTTATTCTGGTTTATCGACCTTAAGAACATACTCTTAGAAATGTCATTACTCAGAAACAATTCAAGCGGACTGAGTTCGTTCAGCAAATACATTTTGTATGCTCTTCATACTGTGGGTTGAGTCGGGTAATGAGAAAAACTAGTTTTCGTGTTCATTTTCAAAATAGGGTCTTCACTACATGATAGATTCGACCCTCAGGAGTACGATGGCATACTTAACTCAATTTTGGCCAAAGTGTGGATTGAGTCCTTTCTGCTTAACTACGTCCAATTGATAGGGATAGTAGAATGTATTACTTTGACCGCCCAGTTGGTCTAGTGTTCAAAAGCGCTACTCCTGAGTATGCAGTCCTGGGTTCTATTCACAGGTCGGAAAAAGTACTGTTGAGTGTTTTCTAATTATCTGAGTTTTCTCAGTAGCAGCACGGAGTCTTTTTTTTTCTGTATTTGTGACACGGGACTTACAAATATCTGGCGAAATGTGGCTGATTATTTATTTATTTATCCATTTATTGCGGGCATCAAGGCCCATATAAACCACCACCACCCCTATGCCTAACCCTTCACCATTTACAGGCGTTATATCATGTCTTGTTAGAAGGCATAAATAGCTCACAAAACTTTTCGACACGTTCCTCTTAAAGGGACCCACTATAAAATAATTATTGTTCCCACACACGGCATTGTGTCAATAATAATGGTACTATAGGAATACAATCAAACAATGGTCGGTCCTAAGCAAACCGTGAAACAAAAGCAACGGACCAATATTTGTTGAACAAAATTATTTATATTACATCCCGTGGGACGAACGGTTCCAATACAGAATGTGTATGAATTCGGTTTGCGTCTTCTATCAAATACGGATAGCAAGATTGTGGTATTTGTTCATTTAAAACAATTGAACGTTACTGTAGGGATTTGACTTCAGAGTTTTCTGACCAAGGGTTCGTAAACACGCTTTGTAAACACTAGACAGATGGGCATAGCATACAAACGCACATAAATAGCAGTTTGTGATGGGTGGATGAATGGATGTTTGTTACTCTTTTTCTTTATGTATGGTTGATTTTTCCATCGCCAGATAACTTTTATTCGAGGAATAAAATTGACGTTCGACAGTTTTTGTATGAAGTAACAGTCAAAATTTCAAAATTATTCCTCGAATGATTGAAAAATCAGCCCTTAGTTTATTAAACTTATTTTTCTAGAGCGTCAAATTAAATTAGCTGGCGAAACTCCACGGACGTGGTGGGTATCGATATCTAAACATAATAAAACAAAAAAATATATTTTATATTCTTTTTTGGGGTCAACGACCGTTGGTACCTTAAGTATAATTAGAAACCTGTATTTTTTTTGTTTTAGCGTGTTAATACTTCGATAGTTATCACGTCTGTGAAGTTTACCCAAAAAACTATTTTTTTTTAACTGTCAAGTCACAATAGTACAGGCGATTGAGGACCCCAAAAAAACTCATTAAATTAATTTCAATACCCACTACGCCTGCGATACCCGTTTCACTAGCTCATTTAATTTCACCCTGTATACTAAAACCTACACCAAAGTCTACTGAAATTCATCGAAGTTCCTAAACGCAGTACCTACTCTCTACCAAGTGTATTCAACAAACAGTTCTGGAACAATGAACTAACTATCCCATAATTAGATAGTGCCGATACAGTTGAGTGAACCTTATCCGGAAACCGGCTGTCCGGCCGACCGGCCCGGACACGGTTCAATGGAACGATTTATGAAACTATCTCTGGTGTGATTCGGAAAATTGTAAGGAAAAGTTGGTAGAACGTTTCGTTTCGTGGAACAATGTTTTCTGATGTCTCAATTTTAAATAAAAGCAAAAACTAAAAAATCTTCAAATATCTCGAAAACTATTGAATTTCGGCCATACATACGGGGGCTCAATTTGTTGCATTTTGGCCCCCATATCAGCTCCTGACGGATAAACGGTGAATTACAAGTAACCCTGTATAAGTCTCCTTGTATTAACTACTTGTGATTTTTTTTTTACAAAAAAATTTGTGATGAAACATTCAGTAACGAGTGATAATTCAAAAATTCTAATTATGGACATACAGTCTCCTCCAAAAGTTAGTTGACATATTATTTTTCCACTTCAGATGTGACACATCACATTATGATTTAAAATTCTAGAGATCCAAATATTCGAACTGCCCTAACGTTTTTATTGACTAATTCAACTGCATATGGCTTATCATAAAAAAATATTTTTATGTTTTAGATCATAATGTTGCATCACAACTGAAGTGAAAAAACTACAAAGTGATAAATAACTTTAATTTCGGAAGTCGGTGTCAAAAAACGAAAATGCGAAACCAACGACAATAGTTTTTCGTTTTTTGACACCGACTTCCGAAATTAAAGTTATTTATCACTTGTAGTGTTTTTTAAAGATTTTATTTTCACTTTTCAGGTGTACTTACCCCACACAAACTCAATCAATACTAGGTGGTGCATTGAAGAATTGTAGTTAACCGGCTAGAAGAATCATCAAAATTCGCATAGAAATTACGGAGATGCAGTACATTTATGCATACAACTTCGTACATAAGAATAATTACCTAATAAATATATTATATACTAAAGCCTTCCTGAAAGTATGTATATTACATTGATGAAAGAATTATCAAAATTGAATCTTTAGTTTTTGAGAAAATCGTGAACATACATACATGCGGGTCGAATACAGAACCTCCTGTTTTGAAGTCAATTAAAAATGTCAACTAACTTTTGGACGCAATCGTAAGGCCAGTACAACCTATAATTACCACAACCATCATGTCTTTGTGCTGACATAAAAGAAGAAAAAGCCCCGACTTCCCTTTCCGTACTTTATGCAATACATCTAAAGAAACGTAATAAAACAAATGACAATTTCGGAAGAGATAATGATTTAAGTAGTCGCGTCCCTTTCCTTCATCTTGTCCATAATCTCACGATCAGATAGTAGACGGAACATTAAAAAGTAACGCTTCATTACCTTGCTTAAAAGCATAAAATCACTTTTGAAGATCATTACGAGTTCTTTAACAGTGGGGAGAATATTTTGAGATACTTTTTAGATGAAAATTCCGGATGGTCTGAGGTACGGTCGCATTGGTAAGGAATAGCGGGTAGAGCGCTTATGTAATCGCTGACAGCGCTTTAAGATCACTGCCACGCGGCATATGAACTGGTCTTGTATATCACGGCTGCTTGTCATAACATATAACATAATCAGCCTTTAATGCTTCCACTGCTGTAATCTACTACGGCTGTAATCTACCACGCGGGGACAGTGCGGGTTGGTAGATGTCACATGTCTTCGAATTTTTGATTCTAGGACATGCCGGTTTCCTGACGATGTTTTTCCTTCACCGTTTTGAGAGCAGTGGTGATGAAATATATTACACAAAGTAAAGCGCCTGCCTGGGTACGAACTCACGACCAACAACTCGTAAGTCGGGGCTGTTACCACTGGACCATCATGGCTGTTTAGGCGCAGTGGAATCAAGCATTCGACAATCTCCTATACCTACACTAACAGTAGTACCTACTTCATACCTAGTTATCTGCCCCGCTGGTCTCATGGTTACAACCACGACTGCTGAGCGTGGGGTCCTGGGTTCGATTCCCGAACCGGGCAGTGTTATTGGGTTTTTTGATAAGGAATTTCTAAGTAACAGCCCTGAGTTTGGTGGTTGGCGGTTCCTGTGCCTCGAAAAGCACGTTAAACCGTTGGTTCTGCGCCTGATCTCTCTCCGGTCGTGTCGGATTGTGTGCCGTCCCAGCGAGCTATGAGGGTAAGAGGAGAGAGTGGACCCGTGTGACCCGTGGACTGCGCAGCCAGCGCAGACACGGGTCCACTATCTCCCACGCCGAATCCTAGTCGCCGCTGAGATTGGCCGCCAGAACCGAAATACGGTCTGGAGGACTATTATTAATTACAAAAGTGTACTATTTTATAACGCGAATAACCCCTGAAAAGCGATCTTAATAATAATACAATACAGCAGCCTCTTGTCCTATAGTCCCTGAAGATCTAAAAGCAAACCTAGGATATATCTTCACTATGTAACCCAAAATACTTAGCACATACATACATAGTCAACAATAACACTTGTAAACAATTGTTTAAATATACCGTATGACAGTATCAGTAATACACCCACAGCTCTTAACCTAGATGTACCTAACGGCACAAAATAAATAGGTGCAGAAGGTCCACATCATACAATCAATCTACCTATCCTTTTCCCAACCATGTTGGGGTTGGCTTGCAGTCCAACCGGATGCAGCTGAATACTAGTATTTTACATGGAGCAACTGCCTACCTGACCTCCACAACCCAGTGTCCGGGTAATTCCATACTCCTTGGTAAGACTGGTGGTCCGACTTTCGGGCTCCTGACGACCCGTAACGACTTACAAAGATCTATGAATGACAGCCGAGACCAACAGCTTAACGTGCTTTCCGAGGCGCGGAGGGGTTTCGGTATGTAAAGATAGTCACCCATCCACGGACCAACCCTGGCAAGCGAAGCTTAATTTGGTCGATCGTCCCGTGCGGCTGTTATTACTTTGCCACAAGCCACTCAAGGCCGGATCCATACATCGAGCGCAAATTGCACGCACACATAGGCACTTCACGTACAGCTAGTGCAAGCGTACTCGCGACTATAGTTGCCGCCAGATAACAAAAAAATAAAAGTCATTGATCCGACTTGTACCAAAAAGTCCAAACTTATTCGACATAGATCGCTCGTCATACAAAACTGTCGCTAATACTGCTTCGGTCTAGTTTCATAATAGCGTCAAGGACGCCCCTTACCGCGATACGTTTGTGTCGATCGTGTTAGTGACACTGCCCTTAGATTTTTTTTGTATGGTTTAGAAATATTGGAAAACATTGGTAGACGGGTGTCAATGACTTTTATTTTTTTGAAATCTGGCGGCAACTTTAGTATTCAGTTGAGATAGAATGGATCTAAAATGGTCTATTCCAAAAGCCGAACGAAAGTATAAACTTTTCGAACATATGAAGCAATGAATTAGCGTTACCTATCCTTCACAATGATTCAAATTCAGATTGATAGCGTGTTACGCAATTGGAGTGCATGTTAAATTCTTACACGACCACTCACTAAAGGAAATTAGTAATACATTCATTAGTATTAAGAAGGTTTCAACTTTATATGGTAAGATAGGACGCCCTCAGGTGGAGCGACGATCTTCGCCAAGCACACGTATCAAACCGGAAAGAGATCGGCACCTTATCAACTCGAGCCGTTCAGTATTCTTTGTATGAAACTCCCTACTGCAACGCACACTAATTGGAATCGTAACGTAATCGCCTCGACTCGGGACAAGCTCACGAACCGCAGTGCGGTGCGTCGAAACGCACCGCACCGCGGCACGACGAGCCGTAAGCGCAGGGGCGACGAGCCATAGCTCGTCGTCCCCGCGCTTATACGGCTCGTCGTCCCCACGCTTACGTCTCTCCGTACCCGAGCTTACGTCTCTTCGTCCACCCTTGCCCCTCTCACCCCTCCGGCCTGCCTGCTGCACCATCAATCAGCGGTCGGCGAGCCGAAAGCGCGGCGTCACCTAGCCGTAGCCGAGTCGACGTATCGGAGCTTCTGATCCGCTTTGGTTACGTGCTTACGTTAAGTTGACGGCGAGGTGAAAGGCGATACAGTGCCGATACCTTTCCGATTTGATACGTGTTTTATGACCATTCTGATCTATTTGTTCCATGGTCGTCAGATACTTTTGGAACAGACCATATGTGTGCGCCTTTCTACGCTCGTTATATGAAGCCGGCCTTCTGTATCTACTTATTTTGTGCTAACGGTTAACTCAGGAGTTTCTTCAAGTGGAACTTGTACTGTAACGATAGTAGTGGACTAGCGTTCAACAATGGGTAAGAAGATCAAATAAGGACGCACGACTGATCAGGAATTCACACAATATGTAATGCTTTGGCGGTTAACGTAAGGATTATGGGTTAAGTCTAGTGTAAGACTTGGGACGAATCAAGTCTGAAGCGAATTTATGTAAATCCAAGGTTAAACTTTACATAAAATGGTTACGCATTTTCAAAGGCATTTTGAGAAATCATCATTCTACCTTAGTCTTTTCGTGGTGGCCTGGATATAGAAATCCAATTTGACAAGTAATACAAAAGGGTCTGAATTCAAAAACACGCAGAAGTTAAGCGTGGTCCAAGTACCTTCGCCATAGTAAGAAGGTCCCTCTCTGTAGAGCATTACAAGACCAGGTGCTAATGAAATGAAAAATAATTAATCATTTCAATAACAACCATGTATGAATGTATGACAAGGACAAAGAAGTGTAGCACAAAATTGTCCATCACACCGTCTCGTAAGTCCTTTGTCCATTTTAGGACATTCACAGCCACAAAACTATAACGCCTGAAATTGGTACATTCAAGGGTAAAACGGCGGAAAATTGGCATTACTCCGAATTTAGGCAAATAGGAGCTCAGACTTGCCCCCATTCAGTACGGAAGAGGAAACTGCCCAAGTTTATTATTGCGTCGTTCATCTTGAACCGTTCGTAGTTCCACACATTTCCGCGTAAGGGAGACTAACGTTTGATACATGCGTTGCAGCAAGTGAAGTGATCAATTTTCTATGTATGAAAAAAAATATATAATGTAATAATTTTTGTTTATATATTTTTTTGTGTTAATTTATAAATCCATCAATTTTAAAGAGTAAGTAATCAAGTGTGCCACATTTGCAGTTATAACTATTTTTTTTAAAGTTACATCATAAGAGACACGGAAATGTGTGAATGTTTCGCAGTTTCAAACATTTCCGCGTTGAGGGGACTGGCGTTTGAGGTCATTCCAAGCGATTCGGTTTTGGTGAATATGCGGGCTAAGTCAGTGGTGATCTTTAACCGCAGTTATGATGTAGCTGAACAACTTAAGCGGTTGAATGCTGTAATTAAAAAGCTAAAATTAAAAAGCCATTGTGTCAAAACAAAAATTAAAAAAAAAAATAGGTTAGAGAAGTGGATATCCAGTATTTATGTGTATTCTTTCAAAATATCTATACAACTATCATCAATACAACTTTCTAATTTTAAATTACCCTAATAAATAACATGAATTTCATGAAATCATGACATTTCAGGTATTCTGTCTTAGAGAGTTATATTGGTAGTTCTAATGATTATCATTCTGTAAATACGTATTTTTTGCGGTCGCGAAACATATTTTGATCAACTCACTAACCTGCAAAGTCCAAAAACCGTAAGGAAATTTGAATTTTGCGTGAGGAGAAAGTTTCGTAATTTGAAAAGAACGTTCACAGAATCTGTTCAAAATACCTATAATTTTCCTACATTTTTGGCATGTTTTTGACATTGATTGTCGCTAAGATGAGATGGTGGCTACATTTTGAACGTTTTTAATTACTGGAATTGGCCTATAAAGCGCATCATCCGTTAAAGTCAAATTAAGAATTAAACAGACATATATACGAGTAGATCTTTAGATTTTAAAGTGAATATTTATTTATTCGAGCAGTCTTCTGTGATGTTCGCTTGCAAACGGACCTCGCCTAAAATCTATCGATATAATTTCCCCCCTATCATAACTGAAGAAGAGGACTATAAATTTTAATAACTTTTTATCTTTTGTAATAAAAAATATTAATTCATAGCTTTCCCGATACAAGATAAATTGAAAACTGTTCTATTTTTTTCTATATACTTCGTTCGTTTTGATGTTGTAGGTAGCTACGCATTCTTAATTTTCATTTTGTTGTTGTTCGTTTTATCAGCAATACAAAGGTTTCTAATTCTAAGCCTTTGTATTTAGAAGTTAGTAAATAAATACCGTTGAAATTAAACAAAACAAAACTAAAAGACTTCAACTCTCAAAGTTAAACAACCAGTATAGGGGACCAATTAAGGCTCCCGCAGATAGGCGCGATGCGACAGCACGACACGATGCAAGTAGAACAATTTCTATGAAAACTTGGAAATTGCTCTACCAAAATCGTGTCGCACCGTCGTGTCGCGCTTGTCTGCGGGAGCCTTTAAGCCCATCTGCAGCAACCAAAACCGAACTGAGAATAGGCTAGTATAAAACCAAAAAATAAAAAAAACAAATAACCTACATCCAATCCTACAAATCCTACAAGTTCTGCATTTGACATACAATTCCAATTCAATATCGGGTTAAAATAAATATAATTGAACGTATGAAGAATGTTCGCCATACATCACTCGTTATACAGTCAATCGATACAGCCCGTATGATCGAATGGTATCGATAAATCCTTTGAAGGGATGGGGTCATGTTCATGTCCGCGTTTCTCTTTTTTTTACATTGGCGTTGCTCGAACTAAGAAAATTTATTTAAAAAGGTTTTGTGTTTTTTTTTGGTTTCAATGCGGACCGTAACATACTAAATACTTTTAATAAATATTAATGTAATCCGAGCGAATACGTGGACACGTGCACAGATTTACGAGCGAATGCAGCTCAAAGGATTAGCTACTCTCGTGCATGGGTTTTAATACTTTTGAAACGATACGGGATTGATTATCGAAAATATTTTATCATGTTGGTATCAGAAGGCCAATTCTCGTAATTTAAAACGTTCAAAATCTAGTCGCAGTCTCATCTCAGCGACAAAGAAATGTCAAAAACTTGTCAAAATGTAGGGAAATTTGAAGTATTTTTTGACAGATTGAGACTGAGATCAGACTGTGAACGTTGTTAAAATTAGTAGAATTGCCCCTCAGACTGTGAACGTTGTTAAAATTAGTAGAATTGCCCCTCTGGTCTTTTCCGAAACGAAATAAACTCAAGTTCTAATAAAAGAAAAAATAATGAGCGCAAATTATGAAACCTGGGGGCCTAAAAAGATTACTTTGGCAGAATCATAAAAGGATAAGATTATGAATCATAATGGACAGTTAACTGTTAAGTTAATCGTATCAAATCCCATTGGTGGAGGATTCTTTAGTTATTTTTTTTTTTTGTCTGTGCTAAAATACCGATCAATCCAATCCTTTTATTATTTACCTACGTAGTGCAGCGAAAAAAGAAAAACACGGACTGGCTTCGCCATAAATCATGATTCATAATGTTATCCTTTTATGATTCTGCCAAAGTGGCCTTTAACTCAAACTTCTGTAATATTCCAAGGACGTAACATTTAGTGCATAACTGCAATATCTACACTCCAGGTAAATTCTAGCTAAGTAGGTAAATCTCGCTTTGCCAACGTTTCGGGATTAAACACGAATTCGTGGTATACGGGCAAAGAGTTATATTAACTCTGCCTTCCCTTTATATTTTAGAAAGTATTCTGTATGTTCGCAAAAACTGAGGACTTTTCAAAATAAGAAGCGATTTCCATAATATAAATACAGTACCTGGCGATAAATATTGCACATCGACATTTTATACAAAGAATAAAAATAATTATCAAAAGAAGCAAATCATAATTGTTTTAACAGTCTCTGTCGCACGAAATACAAACAGTCCGGTATCTATTAGGAGCTGTTAAAACAATTATGATTTGCTTTTTTTGATTATTATTTTTATTCTTTGTATAAAATACAAAAAAAAGGTAAAGGTCAATGTGCAATATTTATCGCCGGGTACTGTACACGTAGTAAAAATGAAATTGTAATACCTTTTAGATTAACTAAAACTAGCAAGTCATTTCTTGTGAACAGCATCCGTTTTTGTAACAAGTTGCCAAAGCCGGTTACAGAACTTAGCGATGGAGAGTTCTCAACCCTCATCAAACGTGCCCTTATCAAAAATCATATTATAAGATTAAAGACTACGTTGAAGACAAGGTAGTTTGGCAATAATTCCTTCTGCACATGTGGCTTCCCTGGCGCCTCATTAACGGCATAACTATATAAATGTCTATTAACTGCTCTCAAATTAGGATGTTTATTTTTTATTCATTTTTTACATACTTCTTTGACATAATATTTTTATTATTTGACGTTATATACAGACAATTCTAATTATTCACCTCTTTATTAGTGATTGTAATGGCAATCATATCACTTGGATTTAGAAGGTTTTTAACACCATAATACTGGGGACAATGTCATATTTTCATGAGGGGCGTTCTAATATGCCACTTGGAGTAAATAAATTAAATAAAATAGTTACCTACTTGTTATTAAGAATGCTAATCCAATTTATCCTAATTCTGTCTTATTTTATCAAATTTTATCAAACTTTGTCCAATTTTATCATGTGAATTAACCTAATTTTATGATTGTATGACAATATGTGTAATTACTAATATTGAATAATAACTTGTATGTGTGGTGCAAACTGTTAATATAAGTTGGTTATTAATAAATAAATAAAAATGACGGAACCGCTTCTATAGGAAACAAAACCTTAGCTGGTATTTCAGGTTTTGGCTCTAGAGATATAATCAAAAAATCAAAACAAATCAAATCTCACAATCATCAAATCTTACTCTATTATACAATAGGTACTAATATATGTTCCAGTCTTAAAGAAATATTCATGACTTCAAAATCGAAATATCATACTGTCTATTCCAAAACATTGAAGAATAGGTATTGGAACTCTCATAGCAACACGATTTTTCGTCAACAGTATTTTTTCGGAATTGTGCGCCAGTATAATTTAATCTGCCTACCTTTTGTTTCAGAAAGAACAACTGTTTTCTATTAAAACGGATTGATTAAAACAAATTACGACACCGCTCTTTCTGCGCAACATTCTGCTCACCGTAAACAGGACAACAAATCACAAAGACAAGCATCTCCAATCACCACCTTTATTTCCTTAATAAATCACACTATCTTAACAGAAAGTTCAATCAAATAAATCAGTTGATAATCTTGTTTTATAAATTATACATACGCAAACAGCCTATAATGTTCCCACAGCTGAGACACAGACCACTCCCTGTCAGAGACGGTGGGTTGTAATCCACCACGTGGGCCCAGTGCGAGTTGATAGATGTCACATGTCTTCGAATTTTTGGTTCTAAGACATGCTGGTTTCCCCACAACGTTTTCCTTCACCATTTGGAGAGCAGTGGTGATTAAATAAATTACACAAAGTAATGCGCCTGTCTGGGTTCGAACCTACGACCTACAACTCGTGAGTCGCGGCTGTTACAACTGGGCCACTGGGCCCCTCTGCATAAATAAGTAAATTAATGTAAAAATACAACATTAATTTGATTTTCACGGGGGTTTAATCTCTAGGTAGGGCAAAGCATTAAGGCTCCATCAAACAGGCGCGACATGCGATAAAATCGCGCGCGACACAAAGGCACCGCAAGATGCGCAACGAGCGGTGCCTTTGTGTCGCGCGCGATTATATCGCGTGTCGCGCCTGTTTGTAGGTGCCTTTACTGTTTTAATCAGAAGCTTTTCGATAGTAACCAGAAATCTGGATTTCTGCCCGATTATTGGCAATTAGACTCACCTCCCATGACAATTGACTTGCTTATGCGGCGTCTCGCCAGAGACAATGGCTCACCTTTCATCTGTCACCCACTGTCACCTACTCACGTGAGCTTGTATTGGCTGGGTCAGCAAACGGCATTTGCGATGCTAAATTGTGGGTCAAACTAAAAAAAATGTGCTTTTGCCATCGATGTGCTAAGAAGAAGATTAGGACTTAAGTCTCACTTGCGAACACTGGCGAAAGGGGGAAGCAGAGGTTTACCTACCTACCTATAAAACACCATATAGGAAGTAGGTAGGTATACCTCTGCCTCCCCTACGTGATATAAAATACTGATGTTATTTTAACAGCAAACAATATCGATGTGACCTCTCAAGCTCCGCTAATGACACACAATTGAATTTGTACTGTATCGTATTTACATAGGATCTGCACGGAACGTTGACGGGTTCAGTTTTTACATATGATAATATTTACATAATAAAATCTAACATTTAAAATAATAATATGTACATGTTTATGAAAAAATAAGCAAAGGAATCATAGGGCATTGGTAACGCCAACACTGATTAGATAGATTCACTCTTATAATATGAGGCAGTTTGTATTTCCCGCTCCTTTTCCCAACCTGCACATCGTCGTTGCGCGTGCAAAAGCCGCTATGTGTTATTTAGTTATTTTGGGTTCTTTATACAGTTTTAATCGTTATTTCAATACACACATACTGTATAAATAGCAATGTGATAAGTGCAATATTTAAAGAGTTAAGGAATGTAGCTATGTGATATTCATACATCGAAAGTTCCGTATAAACACGCTAAATGTTATAATGTATATAGCTCAAATAAGTTCACTAAAAACACAGCGACTTTTGCATGCGAAACGACGACATGCAGCGCTTTAGCATCATTCAAAAGGTGAACATGAGAACGAGAGAACAAGGACTGACAGCTGTCAGTTCGACGAAGAAATTGCACATGGACGCACGTGTGTAATGGATCTCTCGAACCACCCCGCACCGCATAACGAGCCCTTTCGTCTGACCACCCGCGAAGAGACGAGGATCATCTCGAGCCTTTCTCTGCAATATTCAATATGCTCCCGCTCTGCCAAACGCACTCTTGTGTTTGATTACCCAGTGTAATAAGAACTAAAACTATATTCAAATATTGGTCGCGCGACCCGCGTAGAGATACTCTGCTGTGTGATAGTCTAAGAAGATTGGATCCCGCTGGCCTGCCCCAGGTGAGTGCCGCATGTCCCTTCTCTTCCCCTTTTTTCCGCCTCGATTTTCGTCACTGCCGATTCACTGTAGTTAACACGTCCGCTAGTATCGAAGGTTGGATCTGATACTTTTCAGAACTGAATTATTGTTGGCGTGAACAGGCATCAAAAAATACGTCCGCATCGCCGTCAACAGAAACAGTGCTAAAAAGCTGGCAGCATTGCCACGATGTATGGCGATGCAAGGCAATTAATATTACCTAAGGCAGTTAATTTTATTTAAATCCAAGATTACATTCAAGCAATAAATTATTCGGATGAATAATTTCATTTTATGTTCACAGTTTCCGAATGAGATCGTAAAAATTTCATTCGCTCATCGCACCTGGGTTTGACTTTTCGGTAATTAATTTTCTTTTAATGAGCTGCTAAATATTTTCATGTGAACTGTTTAATTTCGTATGTGCTAATTCAGCACATTTGAAATTAAACAGTTTAAAATGGCAATAAATTTTGATCCCCTTGAGAATGTCGAAATATACGTTTTTGCGGCATAAACGTCCGTATTTTTTTATACATTAACTTAGAAGTTAGATTTTTTCACAGCTTCAAGGGACTGTAGACTTGAGTATATGGTTTTAATTTCAACTCGATACATCCACACGTTCCCGAGATAAAGGGTCTTGACAGACAGACAGACGGACAAAAAAGTGATCCTATAAGGTTTCCGTTTTTTCCTTTTGGGGTACGGAACCCAAAAAACGAGTTCAAATGTGAGTTAAAATGTAAAAGTTCATTACCGATAACGGTTATCTAAAATTTCAAACTAATAATATTATTAAAAGATAAAAGATTTGATTTCTGTGAGTTTAGTGTGTTGCATAGTTAGACCATGACCTGGATTAAGGCATAAGATACTTTTTATTTATTTATTTATTTAAACTTTCCGCACAAAAGGTACAAAGGCGGACTTAATGCCTTAGGCATTATCTACCAGTCAACCAAGGGTGGTGAAGAGATTGGATGGCAGGTGGCCGATATTTCAACGGGATCGAGACGTCTGCGGGTAAAACCGCGGGGCATAGCTAGTCATATAATTATATTATAATTTCGGTAAAGATCTTAGTTTTCTATCTTAAATATTATGAGTTAAGATACCAGCTCTTAGCTTTCATAATATCTATTTCGGGCCCATTTTAGTTGAAATCTGATACGCTTACCTTTATAAATGGAAAAATAATCCCTTTCATGAAATCGCAAAAGAAAACTTTAGGAGAAGTAACATTATGAAGGTCTTTGTTAGATTTCTCAGTAATGTCTGTAGCTCTGCCTGCCTTTGGTGTGGATGTCAGTCACAGTACACTTAGGTACTATGAAATATTTAAAAATATTTTGTAAAAAATACAAAATATTTTATTTAATTTCACATTACCTTTATTTAATAAGTCGAATAAACAACGTAAACACAGACAAGGACATTTAGCACTTTGGTGGACTAGGAGTAATGTTTACCTACGTCATAAACAGACATGCACAACACAACATTACACTCATAAAACAGACATGTACAACACAACATTACACTCATAAAACAGACATGCACATCACAACATTACACTCATAAAACAGACATGCACAACACAACATTAAGGCTCGTACACACTGGCGCGACGCGACACGCGACACAAAGGCACCGCAAGTCGCGCGACGAGCGGTGCCTTTGTGTCGCGCGCGATTCGCGTCGCGCGTCGCGCCTTTGTGTAGGAGCCGTTACACTCATAAAACAAACATGCACAACACAACATTACACTCATAAAACAAACATGCACAACACAACATTACACTCATAAAACGCATAAATGCTCAAGCGCAAAGCGACGATGCGACGCAATTCTGGTAGAACAATTTCCATGAAGTTTTCATAAAAATTGTTCTACTAGAGTTCCGTCGCACCTGTCTGTGGTACTATCTGTGGGTGCCTTGAAACGAGGTTAGGCGAATAGGTGTATGGTTCCAATTATACGTTCCCTTTAAAAAAAACCGGCAAGAAATAACTTTGTTTTAATTAGACTTTTACAAAAGTCAGCATAAGTGCTCAGTAGCTTATAAAGACCTTGCAAAGATCAGCACATAAAGTTTTTGACTATTATTTCACTACTTATTACTTCAGTTCGTCATTTTTAAATCCCGTGTGTATATTCATAATAGTTTGTAAAATGAAAGGCATATTGTTATTAGCTACTCCCGGGTAACGGAAACTATTCCTGTCTGGTTTTCCGCTTGTTGTGTTTAGTTAATGTTACAAAACTTTATCATAATATTGATGTAATTAGTAGTTCTCGGTTTGCTGATTACAGAGTTTGAAGCTACTTTATGATTATGATCCACGGAAGCTAGAGTGGAATTGTAGCGGTTTGAAGAAATCTTTATCCAGCAGAGGACTGAGTAAATTTACAAATGATTAGATCTAGAGTATAAGGCCCTGTTCCCACTATGTCGTGACGACAGATTATCGTGTCGTTTAAAACGTCGTGACTTATGTATTTAAACGGAGGTGTTCACATAGATGACTACACGATTAACTGTCGTCCACGACTTTTTTTGCAGTGACGACATATTGTCAAGTCACGACAGTCGTAATACGATAATAAACGTCACGACTTATGGTAACGACAAATCATGTGTCGTTATTGCGACTATCTATCGAAGCCAAGTTGGATCACACATACGTACACACATTCATACCACTACTGATCTTCAAAAGAACGTAGAGGCGACTAATGTGCAAACGACAAGGCGACTGCCGTGAACAGTGAAAATGTTGTCACGATCCAATGAAAACAGCTAATTACGACAGTCGTTCAACGATAAAATAATTCGACTACACAGTGACGATAAACAGTCGATATAATGGGAACAGCTAGAGACGACAGTCGTCCAACGATAAATTAATCGTCACTACATAGTGGGTGCGCGCCCTAACGGCATCACCGTATTTTTGTAATTAGCAAATATAACAGGCACGTTTTCATTTTAATAATTAATGTCTCTACTAACATTATAATCGTGAAGATATAAACTGAAAGGACAGGTGCGTAGTACTCACAGCCGCTAATATTCAAGGGGTCGAGTGGATACACTTAGGCAATTAGGGGCAAGATCCAAGGGGCGAGTGAAGCCCGAACCCCTGTAGGACCTGACATAAACAAACATACACACTACTTTTTATTTTTTATAGGGAAAGCAAACAGTACCTAGTATACTAAAAATATACAAAATGTCTTAAACATATGACTTAATAAATATATTATATATCATCATCATCATCAGCCTATAATGTTCCCACTGCTGGGACACAGGCCTCCTCTCAGTGAGAGGGAGCGGGCCGTAATCCACCACGCGGGCCCAGTGCGGGTTGGTAGATGTCACATGTCTTCGAATTTTTGGTTCTAGGACATGACATATTATATATATATAATTATATTATTAAAGTATTCAATGTTTCAAATTTATGTTATTTCAAATTAAAGAAATATCACCTTTATTTTAATAGTAATTAAGTTGATTGAGAAAGTTATAAAAATGTTTGAAGTAGTAGCGTAAACTGCACTTTATTGTGTAGGATTTAAAGTTATTTTTCCATAAACATTTGTTTGCATTTTTGGCAAATAAGTCACGAATGCAGATTAGTGTATTTGTTAATATATTTTATAATTATACTATAAGCAAAAGGAGTATGCTAGGAACGTAGCAGTTGACGTTCTGTAGTTTTTGCTTACACCCACATGGGAAGAAAGCGTGATTATATGGACGTATATAAACTTTTCGTTAATACTGTAAAAATACAAAGTGAAATTAAAGTAAATAGTTCTAAAATAAAGCATTTTTCTTTGGTTGAAAAAACCAGTCCCTCATTACTGATTCCATTCGAATAAAGTAACATCAGTTCAACAGGAAGAGTCTTCACAATACACATTGCAATTTACACGCCAAATAATTTACCAAATTAACCACCTTTGTGCAGGCGTTGTAAAGTCAGGGAAATTATTCTTTAAGCAAATTAACAACCAACCCAAATTGTCCGTATATTCAATTACAACTCATTCTTTGACAGTTGTTTGAAATTACTATGAGACAGCAAATTGACGCAGAGTGACAGCAAAAACAGCTTAGCAATTATTTCCCTGACTTATAACAATCGTGCTCAGACTTCAGCATTCAAGTACTGATAATTAACTTAATAAGAAATTACGTGTTTTAAGTATCTACAGAGGAATTGCTTTTAAGGCTTTTCAATTACGTGCTTAGACTGTTTGATAATTAATCGCTTAATCCTCGCTAATGAGACACAATTTATTTTCTATTGTAATAGGCCGCTGGAGGCCCGCGCCGGGACGGAGCGATTAATATGTCGGTGGTACAGTATTTTTATCTCACGAAGCGACGCGCGCTTTACATGTGGTAACCAAGTCAACACGCTGTGAATGTGTGCGTCGAGTAGCGTTAGGACATAACACACACTTTTGAATTCGCCATTGTCTCGGACGGTGCCGAGAGCTCCTACACTTACACACATCGATACCTCTGGGCTCAAAGGGCGTATAGCACGTTTGGCTCAATGTGCTATACGCCCTTTGAGCCCAGAGGTATCGACATATTCATAGCGTTTTTGTACACTTGGTAACCACAAGTAAAGCGCGCGTCGCTTCGTGGGATAAAAATAATAGGACTTTTTCAGCAGGTGAAGAAATACAAGCTATTACATACATACATAATAATATTAAGACATATTGACAAACATAGGTAGGTATAGCTGTACAAGGATTTTAGCGCGTGCTTAAAATCTGAAGTAACACTACCATCTTGTTTTCAATACAATTTCACAAATCAATTTCGCAAATGTCTACTATTGTCAACGTCATTCAAGTGCCAGAAGCTTCCTTATTCAACTGTAAGTCTAATTAAATTGCCTGCTTGACATTTACACAACATCACAACCATTATATGTATATACTAGCTGACACGGCGAATTTCAAACCGCCTCAAAATAAAAAGCCGTTCCATACAAATTTTTTTTTGTTATTTTTTTTATGTATGAGAAAATGAATTATCTTTTTTTTCGTGAATATTTCCCATGTTTTAATAATTATTCTGCTATTTGGGGCGGAGACATATCCAACAAAGCAAAGATCATAAAAATCGTTCCAGCCGATCTTGAGTTAAAAATGGTGTAACTAACCCGACTTTGTTTTATATATACAGATTAAGTCACAAGTAATTTCGATGCGAAGGATTCTATGTATCAACATACAAAGGAAGAAACACGCACCAGCATCAAAAATGCAACAGAAATTACAATTTAACGAAAACCGCGCACACAGCGAAATATATTTACCAAATACAGAAAATATAACTGTGTACCGCACATAGAAACGGAATGGATTTTAAAATGAGTTTGAGGGAAACATTCGCTGGGATTGCGTCGGGCGGCGACTGTGCTCCGCTTAGTTGCTAGTCTGAACATTACCGTAATCTTAGTGCCTCATTTAGTGAGGTCTTACTTTAGTTTCTGGTAAGGAAAATTACAGTGCATCGGCAGATTGTAAGCTGATGACTCGAGTTCCTGTTAATTGAGCTAAATAACTTGCGTTAAGAGTGGAAATGTTAAGTAAGAGCGATGCCTCATTAGTGCGTTGCGTTGCGTCGTTGCAACGGATGAACGCATTGTATGCCGCACCTGCGTTGAGTCATTATGAATATAATAATGACTAATAAATTAGACATTATTGACTAATTTAATTGAAATAATAATTAAATTGTCATAATTTAATTAATCATTATTAATACGTACTAATGAGGCAGAACTCTAAAGCGTACTACCGACGTTGCGTCGCGTACGGGCCGCCATTGAACACTAGTACTCTGAAATCCTGACTACTCATTAGTGATTATTTGAGTTTGTAACACTGTCGTGTTACACACTATCGTCTTACTCAAAAGTATCCTTTTGAGTATCGTCGTGGGCGATGGGCCTAAGATGTTAGGAATTCGAACCCCACACGCTCTGCACGACATACATAACATCTGTATTCCACGAAAATGATCGTGCCAATGTACGTCCACATTTAGCCCAGTTATCCTAAAGATGGCTAATTCACCCAAAGGGCAATGGAGAGGGCTATGCTTGGAGTTTCCCTGCATGATCTAATCAGGAATGAGGAGATCCGCAGGAGAACCAAAGTAACCGATATAGGCCGAAGAATTGCCAAACTTAAGTGGCAGTGGGCAGGGCACATTGCTCGCAGAACAGATGGCCGATGGGGCCGAAAGGTTCTGGAGTGGCGACCGCGTAACGGAAGACGTAGCGTTGGAAGGCCTCCCACGAGGTGGTCCGACGACCTTGTGAAGGCCGCAGGAACCCGTTGAATGCGAGAAGCACAGAACCTTGGTGCTTGGGGGAGGCCTATGTCCAGCAGTGGACTTCTTTCTGCTGAAATGATGATGGTGATGATGTTATAATTTTCTTGATATAGGAGCCATTGCCACCTCTATCCCACGCAATCCCTATTTCGAGCAATCAAATCAGCTACTACCAATATTTTATCAAATTAGGTAATAATGAAGATCCGATATTCTTCAGTTTATTAATTTCCTTTTGCGTCATATTAAATACGGTCTTATTAGAGATCCTCAATTATTTTGCCAGAATAATACAAGTGATATTAAAATATAGGTGGATACCTACCTTGATTTGTGTGATAAATGTCTATATTAATAAATGTACAAAGAACATATAATGTAGACTTACCTCGCTTTTATTTTTCGTTTCTATTAGTGGAATGTAAGTAGGCTATACTATAAATAACGCAAATTCAAGAAGAACAGAACGTTCAGAAGAACAAAATATTCCACAAAAGAAAAGACACAAATGTTTTAATTTGGATCTTTTCTTTTGTGGAACATTTTGCTCCCCCTTTGCCAAACATTCGGCGAGCCTCGACCAACCATAATTTAATCACAAATCTGCAGTGAAACAATTATTCATTAGACATGTTGCTGTAGCAGTCTCGGATATTGATTATATTTGATTTTATAGCTGTGATTATTTATTAATTAGATAGATAGAATACTCTTTATTATGTACACCATATAAATTACCGACATAAATATAGAAACTGTACAAAGAGTGACACAATGGACGGTCTTATCGCTAAGAGCGATCTTTTAAAGACAACCTTACGATGGATTTAAAAAGGGGAAGGACAGAAAAATACTGTAGGTAGTCCGTAGTGTACCATTTACATAATACAATAAATACATACATAAAGTATATTATACTAATCTAAATAAATATATACACATACATTATAAATATATCCATATAATAATAAACAAAAAACAGGAGCAAAGAAAATATAATGATGATGTTTAAGGAGAGAGGATGAGATGAGGAGAGGTTTATTTCTATGTTAGTTTTATTGTTTTGATTTTTATTTGATATTTGATATTAAGTTGTTTTAATTCAATTTATTCCGATTTCATTTAACTTTATATACTATGGTTCCATTTAGTTTGAGTTTATTTATTAATTTGAATTTATTTATTTATTTATTTTATAATTTATGTACACACAGTAAAATACATAGGGACATGACATGATTATAAATTGAGTACAAAGGTACTGCTTATTTCTTAAGAAATTTCTTCCAGCAGACCTGCGAAAGGAGAAGTAAAAAAGAAATGTAGACAATACATGTAGAGATTTATCTGATTTTATGTGATTTCATACGTGTGCCATTAATGGATGTTATTTACCTGAAATACCTAAATAAAGGAATTTGAATTAGGCTAGTATTATATTTCATTACAACTCGACAACAGAGGGCAAATCTCGTAATTTTAAGAATGTTCACACTCTGATTTCAAAAATACCTCTAATTTCCCGACATTTTTGACAAGTTCTTGACATTGATTGTCGCTGAGATAAGATTGTGACTAGATTTTAACTCTTATTTAATGAGTTACCCGAAACACGTCTACTGCTGGATATAGGCCACCCCCAAGCATCGCCGCTACCATCAGACCAGTATTACAGGTTTACAGGTATTACAGGTTCTAAGTAGTGCCTACTCACACTATGCGTTTTAAGCCAAGCGCAGCGCATTTTCATACAAAAAAGTTCGATGCTGCCCGCCTGTAGTGTGCGTTGGTTCATAGAAAATGTACGAAAGTGATGGAGGAGGATTTTTGGAATGCGTTGCGTTGCGGCCTGCCCCAGCAACGTGCGCAAGCCTTTACAAAGACCTTTTAGTCTCATCGGCTGTCCGTTCTGTGAGCAATGTGCTCCGCCCACTGCCACTTTAGTACAGCGATTTTTCTTCTCTACGAATACTAGGACGCAATTCAACAACTATGATAAAATATAAATGATTTTATTTCTGCAAGTAAGTTTATACAAACACTTTTACACGTCAATCATACATATTTATAAAACTAGATAATTTTAGCGTTTCCTATCTGACTACTCTGAGAAGAAAGGCCGAAACAAACTCAGAGATCACAGTCTCTTTGAAAGTCCAGACATAATCTTCATCAGATCATCTGAAGACCATGTAGATTGATGTCTAAAATGGTCTGTTGAGGAAAGAACCACACAGATTGAGTGGACCTGCCCAGTCAGTGCACGCATTTTTAAGCAATCGTGCAGCTCAACCCAGAACTTAAAGAGCTCAACGATTCGTTAAATTTTATTAATTTCCAACTTCACAAAACAATTTATGTTCAAAGAACATCAAACCACTTAGGAAAGAGTTCAATACTCCAAAACGTACATCTTTTCAGCAGCAAAATACATCGTTTGTTAAAATAAATCGAATCGCAGCGTTGAGTCGAAGTCGTTCCAGCTTGAAATAAGACATCTACTTTATCGAGATAATGCTTTCTGATATTTACACGAGCATTTGTCATTGTAATAGATTTGTGATTTCTTTGTCTGGTAAGAAGCGTGGATGGAGACCGGAACATAAAGTTCTTTGAAGTTTAGTCACTCACGCGTACATTGCCGAAAATAGACAGCTCCCGAAAATCCTAAACTGTCTAAAAAAAATATAATTTAAAAGAGTGTCCATGGAGTTTCTTGCCCGTTCTTCTCCATAGGTACCTACGCTTTGGAATGGGCAGTAAACATGTTGCTATGGGCAGTTGGATAAACAGTTTGGCAGTTCATAGGTTAGGTTGGAACTGTGACCAACCACGCTTGAGCCGAATTGGTCGCAGTAACTGAGTCAGGGCACCCCTTCCAAATGTGTAAGGTTAGGTTAGAACTGACAAACCACGCGCGTGCCGAGCGAGCGAAGCGAGCGGTGCCGCGGCAGCGCCGGCGAGCGCTACTTCCAAGTTAGATTTCTTGCCAACTAATTCCAAATTGTCAACTGCTCACTCCTAACTGCACCTTCAGTAATTTTACTGCTTAGTTATATATGTATTTAATTACCCATTTAAATATTTTTTATGACTCATTTTTATTTAGTGTAGTTAATAAACAGGCATTTTGTCATTTTTAATTCACGAAAACTACATTAAGCAACTGCCGCTCTGCTTCACTGGCAGTTTAAATGTAAATTATTCCATTTTATAAAGAAAATATTTATACATTATTATCTTTCAGGTTGCGTTTGCATGTGTCATGTTAACAATATAATAATTTAACACGCCCTAGTAATTCATTTATCGTCAATTAATGATAAATTACCTACAGAAATATTGCAGTTTGTTTGATTTCAAAGGAAAATGCTGCGCTTAGAGTTGGATTTACTTTGGTATCACAATAAGGGTCGATGGAAGGTTAAGCTACACTTGCCGAGGTCGGTCTGAGGATGGGTGACCATCCATTACAGACCGTGAACCCTCCGTACCTCGGAAACCACGTTAAGCTGTTGGTTGCCCAGCTGTCATTTGTAGACTTTGACAGTCTTTACGGGCAGCCAGAGTCCCGAAAGTCTGACAACAAATCTTACTACGGGGTATGGTATGACCCAGTTAAGGCTCCTTCAAACCGACACGCGCTAAAATCGCGCGCGACACAACCCAAGTAACATTTTAAACTGTATAAAAGCTGTATTATGGACTATTTGTTTACTGCAGGCTGTTAAACGTGCTGTATAAAGACTGTATAGCAAGCTATACAGCCCTTGTAACTCTGAAATGGGCCCCAAAATTATACAGCTTTAAGTGTAGATTTAGCTGTATAACAGCTGCATAATAGCTGTACTATTTGGCTGGCTAAGATACTATTTAGATACTTTTATACAGCTTCCATTCTCTAATTTTCTTTTTTATTCTTTTATACAGACTCAGGCTTGTGAAAATCTTAATAAAAGAATAAATATATTATAATTGTGTTCGTGGTTGAATTCATTCTCCATTTTATTTACTATGTGCCATATCTGAAGATAAGTGAAAAAATATTTAATAACCAAGTGGTAAGTAGGTACTCTTTCCTGTTTATCGTTGTTGTTATGCTTGCGACTGATATTTTTATGTGAGTATGTATACTAGTTTTAAGCTCAAAACTCACGCCCCTTCGAAATAAGGAATATACATACATTTTTTCTGTAACAACAAATATGTGATCAAATCTGAAAACAGTTTTAAGAGTAACCCGGACTGTTCTATTGATAGTAAACGTAATTGTGTGTACTATACAGTTAAAATCTTTTGTAATTTTGTACTGAAATTTCAAAAACAAACAAAAAAATATCTCGTAAAATTGCAATGCAATTTATAAATTATTATAAAATGGCGTTCTTAGTTTATACAGCTCTTGCTCTTCTAGTACCCCTTAATACAGCTTTTTGCATAACAGAGTCGTTATTTAAGAACGTATCTCAGCCTAAAGAGTAACATTGTCTGTACATTAGTATTTAAGTACTGTAGAAGCTGCCTTAAATTCTTATTCATATTCATTAATACAGTTAATTAGGGTTCAGTTGAAAATATAGAAAACCTCATTATGATCCAAGGCCCGTAAGGCGGTGAGCAAGGAATCGGATAATAATTTACCAAATAGTAGTTACTGATAGCGAAAAGAAACAATGTATTGTTTTTATTTATAGAGATGTATTGTATCTAATTTAAATACTGAAGCAAACACTACAGAGTGCAACAGTTTAATGTATTTTTATTTTATATATATTTGTATCTTAACTCTTGTTCACTTAACAAATTGGCAACTGATCAAAATTATGACTCCGTGTTGTTATTAGTTGTATCCAATAAATAGACTGATTTTAGGTTATATTAGTTTCAAAATAATCGATAAGCTGGATAATTGTGTATGCCAACACTATAATAATAACTTTAATCTTCTAAAACACGAAAAACTGTAAAAAGGGAAAAATGTACGCCAATCGCATAAGGCTTTAAAAAGGAGTAAATCTAAACTCTTCTACATGAGACAGAATTGAATTAAACTATTATAAAGGGAACTGCTTGCTAAGAGTATCCTAGATTTCCGTTGTACAGCTATTATCAAGCTTAACTTGAAGGCTGAACAATAGAGTAATTTTACACCAATATTCAGGCTATAACAATATTTAATGCTCTTGTGCAGAAGTAGGTTATATAAAAGTATAATTTGAGAGCAGTATACAGTTATTGTCTTATAAAGTTGCTGAACGCAGTTTTTTACGCCGCGGTCTGTATTTTAGCATTTTCCAATGCTATTTAAAAGCTAAAGGTAAAAATTTTGGCTCTATACAGCCGTTAATCAGCTATACTGTATACAGTTGTACAGTTATACTAAAGTACAGTCCTATACATATTTTTACACTCTTGTACATCATTTATTAAGCTTATAGCTGGTAATGCGCTGGTAAATATAATATTTTTCCGCTTAAATGTTACTTGGGAAAGGCACTGCAAGTTGCGCAACGAGCGGTGCCTTTGTGTCGCGCGCGATTCGCGACGCGCATCGCGCCTGTTTGCAGGAGCCTTTACTGAGCCGTGGAGGGTAGATAGGCAGTCGCTCTATACAAAATACTGGTATGTATTCAGCTGCATCTGGTTAGACAAGAAGCTGACGCCAACATAGTTGGGATAAGGTTAAGCAAGTTTATTAAAATAATGGTTTAGTAAATAAACTGTAAATGATTAACGCATTTAATTAGTAGATCGTTTTTTTTTAAGTTAAAACTTCTTTAGGCATTTTTTGATAGCGGAAAAAACCATCGAACTGGCGTCAATACCGTAAGCGATACCGCGCGTGTTTTGTTTATAAGACGATTAAAAAAATACCCGCTTCGGATGTGTTCGGCTGTCCTCGGGATGTACTCGGTTTTAATGTGTATCCATAATGTCAGTGAGTGATGGCACAATATTCTGTTTGTGTTTTGTTTTCACTGTTTTTTTTTTCATGCCAATCTTATTCACAATCCGAAGCTGCCCATCATGTTCTGGATTGTATAGTGTTTTTGAGCCTTTAGGATATCCAACGGGAATGATCTTATCAGTATTTTAACAACCTGCTGTAAGAAAATTTATCTTTTTGAAAGGAATTAATGGATGACGGCATAATGACCAATGAATAAACGATGTCCTTAGCTAATAATTATTCAAGTTCCCTAAGTACAGACACGAAAAATAAATAAATAATTAATTAACGACTCAACAGAAAGGGCGACATGAAAATCCACTACAAATTTAATTAAAAAATACACAAAAACCTGCTCCGTGACGGCCTCAATCCTTAAGCCTCCTTTTATTCAAAAAAGGAACACTCAATATTAACCACAGGACCGGTAGCCAGTGTCCATATATTAAAATTCTCATCCCATAGAATGTTCTAGATTTTTTTCAAAGTGATCGTAAAAACTGAAATACTGCGGTGTACTTCCTCTTTCGAGTAAAGGACATTATTTTTAGGGTTCCGTACCTCAAAAGGAAAAACGGAACCCTTATAAGATCACTTCGTTGTTCGTCTGTCTGTCCGTCTGTCACGACCCTTTTTCTCAGGAGAGTGTGGAGTTATCAACTTGAAATTAATATCAAATACTCTAGGCTGCAAACCCTTAAAGCAGTGAAAAAATCAAACTTCTAAGTCAACGCAATCAAAAGATTCGGGCGTTTATGTTCCGTTTATGCCGCATATTTTTACACCTGCAAGGGAATCAAAACCCATAGGGTACTTCCCATTGACCTAGAATCATGAAATTTGGCAAGAAGCAATATCATGTAGCACAAGTAAAGGACAAAAATCCGAAAACCGTAAATTTGTAGTTACATACCTACAAATTTGTACGAAATCGTCGGTGCGCTTCGACTCGCACTTGACCGGTTTTTTTTTAATATGGCGGCGCTGGGCTAAGTTTAACCTGAATATTATGATATTTTAAGTACAATGTTACGGTGCGTTAGTATTTTATATATGAGACAAAATAAGGATTTAAAAACACATGCCGTAGAGAAAATGTTTTGTAGTTTTAGCTTTTATTTTTAAAATGAAAATGGAATTCTAGTGCGGTTGCATTATAGACTACTGTGTGTAAGCTCTTTACAGGGGTATATAATCAGCTTATAATATTCCCACTGTTGGTACACAGGCCTCGTCTTGGTGAGAGGGAGTGGGCCGTTATACACCACGCGGGTCCAGTGCGGGTGGGTGAATGTCACATGTCTTCAAATTTTTGGTCCTTGGTTTAATATTTTAGGTAAGTATATCGCCCTATCGAGCAGTGGTGGCCCAGTGGTAATAGCCGCGACTTACGAGTTGTAAGACGTGGGGTTCGACCCCAGACAGACGCTTTATTTTGTGTAAATTATTTCATCACTATACAGCTCTCAAAACGGTGAAGGAAAACGTCGTGAGGAAACCGGCATGTTCTGGAACCAAAAATTCGAAGACCTGTGACATCTACCAAGCAGCACTGGGGCCACGTGGTGCATTATGGCCCGTTCTTTCTCACAGAGAGGCCTGTGTGCCAGCAGTGGGAACATTATAGACTGATTCTGCAATGGACACAAACGCAGACATAATAAACACCTACAAATTGAATTCCACTTTTTAACCGCCTTCAAAAAAGGAGGTTCTGTATTCGACCCGTATGTATGAATGTATGTATATGTTTTACGATTTTCTCAAAAACTAATGAAGCAATTTTAATGATTCTTTACTCGTTAATGTGATCTACATACTTTCAGGAAGGTTTTAGTATATAATGCATTAGGTAATTATTCTTATATACGAAGTTATGTGCATAAATGTACTGCATCTCCGGCATTCTATGCGAATTTTGATGATTCTTCTAGTCGGTGTCTTCAATTCTTCAATGCATTATTGTTAATTGAATTTGTGTGCGGTAGGTACCTACAACTAAAAAGTGAAAAATAATAACTTTTTTACTAAAAAACCACCGACTTAAAAAGAGCACTACTGCTGGCTTATCATAAAAAAATTATTAAGTAATCCCTTAGGAGTACCAGATTATTTTTATATTTTAGAGGCTAATGTGGCATCACAGCTGAAGTGGAATTACACAAAAAACAACCGACTTAAAAAAAACACTACAAAGTGATGAATAACTTTTATTTGTGAAGTCGATGTCAAAAAACGAAAATGCTGAATCAACGACACCGACTTCCGAAATTAAAGTTATTTATCACTTTGTAGTGTTTTTTTTGAAGTCGGTTTTTTTTGTAAAAACGTGTTTAGTTTCTACCTCCATACCCTTGTGCAAAGCGTTTCATCAGCTGAGCTGTGCTTGCTAAGAACTAATTACACGCTCCTAAACTCATTATCGACTTAATAAAGAAACTTCTTTAATTTCCTCTATTATCATAATAACTCAAGCTTCTCCAGGCTAATTAAATGTACGCTGCATTTGCATGGAAGAAGACGGTTTAGATTAGCGCCCCATCAATCACAATATGAACCATTTTTAAGGATATTCCTTATCCATTGCTTCATATGTTCAAAAACTGTGTCTGCTCAACAACGTAAATAACGCAATGAATCTTGTTGAACTGTCAAAATGAAACCCATTGCTACTGATAGTGTGTACAATGCGTGCCACGAAAGATGAGACTTGACCCGCCTCCCCCGCTCTTTCCGCCGCCCCTATGACGTCCGGTCCCGTCCCGCACTCAGACCTCATACCGCTAAAGATACCTAAAATCGTGTTCTGCGCATGTCAGACCACGTGGTGTGTCAAGTCTCATCTTTCGTGGCACGCATTGTAACGCAATTACCCCGCTGGCATTACATTAAAGAAACGTGAATCTACTGCCAATTAAAAACAGTTGAAGATAGCTATCCTATTTAAGATAGGTATTCTAGCTTTGTATTGTATAATGGGCTGGTGTCCGCAACTCCATGTCAAGCGCGCGTAAATAATGCAATGAATGTTTTTGCACTATCAAAATGAAAGCTATTTGCTACCATGTTAGTGTGTTACGCAAGTACCCCGCAGCCACTGTTTCAGATCTGTTGTTGTTGTTGTTGTTGTTGTTTGTTGTTGTTGTTGATCTGTTGTTGTTGTTTACTTTTTTAAGGTCAGCTTCCATTCTTAAGAGGTTGGTATCAGGTAAGGCCGATAGCAGGACGCTTCACTCGAGTCAATGTTTCACTTGAGTGAAGGCCCATTTTTAGGGTTCCGTAGTCAACAAAAAAAACCTTTTTTTTAATGGGTTTGCTTTTGACTCTATTCTAGGAGGTGACAGAGACAAAGTCGACGATGGAGTGAGCTTACCCAGAAGAAGCCTGTTCACTCTTATTTTCAAGAGATTCGAGTTGTATGCGCTCGGAAACACAGACGCAGGTAGAAAGGGGCCGGTGGAATGAGTTCTTGGAGTTCTTGGGCACACTCACCGAAGTACTATCTGTAGAAGATCGACAAGCAGGCAACCTTGCGGCGATGGGTCAAGCATTGAAGCTTGGCATCCACTAGTTCTACGTCACCAATGAGCCTCTTACCTCTGCGTTCCACCGAGTCAAGCGCGCACCCTTATAGTTTCGCCATGTCCGTCCGTATGTCTGTCCGCGGCTTAGCACAGATTATAAGATATCTGTAAATCAGTAACAATATTTATAACTTACCTACTTTTTACAAAAGAATTTACACTGTAAAAAGTATTGCCATTTATGTACAGATGCCAGCACATCAACCTACTACAATCTGTCAAATTTCTTTAATAGATTTTGAACTT
Source organism: Luperina nickerlii (assembly GCA_963855955.1). Taxonomy (NCBI): domain Eukaryota; kingdom Metazoa; phylum Arthropoda; class Insecta; order Lepidoptera; family Noctuidae; genus Luperina; species Luperina nickerlii. The sequence goes on along the minus strand of OY979677.1, from coordinate 18,655,793 downwards.
TAGTGCTTAAGCATAAGGCTCAAAGTTGATTGGGAAAATTTGACAGTTTCGGGTAGCTTCATGTGCTAGCGTCTGTACTTAAAATTTTAAATATTTTAGAGGGAGTTCCCCAATATCTTTAGGGGTTATTGTTAAAAATTGTATGTGCTGTGATATTTTATTAGTGTGCATTCAGCTGCATCCGGCTAGACAGGAAGCCGATTATAAGCTTTTATCTAGCTAGATCATCATCTAGCTAGATAAAAGCTTAGATTTTGATAGGATTGCTTAAAGCCTATTGAATTCCCTATCCGAAGTTTGTAGTAGTCCATACTAAAAAGCCCTAATCTATAAGTAATCTTACAATACAAAGTTTTTACAAAGCAAGCGAACAAATAAGTAAAACTTAGCAGTTTCAGTTGTAATAAAACTTTATACTTACTAGAGGCCTTTTGTTACAAATGTGCGCCAGTTTTTACGGCTTTTTACCTAATAAATCCCTTTGAAAACTAACTTTCACATAATGTGAGTACTCGAACCTAGTTTGAGTATTTCAGATAGGTACAGACAGCAACAAAAGTCGATTTCAGTTTTTTTATCTCGGTTATTGAGTAAAATATTTGTACAAATAAAATATTTGTAATTGCATTGTACTTCTGCCGCAATTTTGAACAAATATTTTGCTCAATAACCGAGATTATAAAACTTGAAGTGTTAATCGACTTTTGTTGCTGACCGTACGTACCTACTTATTTATGACTTGTTTTATTACTTACTCAGACGTGGGAGCCTGAAATATAAATAAGGTTGATGGCCTTCCCTACAACTTGTGAATGGAATTCATTTAGTTTATATCTACATAAATACATAATTTATAATATTATAAAGAGAAAATATTTAATTTATTGTATGTTTGTTTGAAATGGATAAACTTAAAAAATACTTATATAATATAACCGATTTATACAATTCTTTCATATATAGGAAGCTAGAAAGAAACAAAATACATTTATTTAGCACAGACTAAAAGACACATAGTACACCAGAGACATACATCAGAAAAATACAAATAAAAATCAAATCAAAAAATGTAAAGTAAGAAAATAGCAGGAAAGTGTGCCTCACAGCACACAGTTACATTATCAGCGAGTATAAAGGCTCCTTCAAACAGGCGCGACACGCGATAAAATCGCGAGCGACACGAAGGCGTCGCAAGTCGCTCAACAAGCGGTGCCTTTGTGTCGCGCGCGATTATATCGCGTGTCGCGCCTGTTTGTAGGAGCCTTTATAGGTTGATTGTGCTTCGTAGCTATCTACGTAATCTATGCTTGGTCCAGTGGCTGCCACTCAAATTACAGGCACATGAGAATTAATTTGGTGATTAAACTCAATTATTGAAGCTCTTTCGCCGTTGTATTTATGTCTACCCCATGGGAAAAATGCATAACTTTGTTATTGGATGAAGTTAAAAAAAGGATTTGATTTTTTAAACCATAAAGTCCCTCCAGACCGAATTTCGGCCACGGCGACCAATCTCAAAACTGCTAAGGCTGATGAATAGCCACTGATGAGACGTTACATTCAAAAATTCGAACGCGCAAAACAAGACGGAAATGTCTGAACCCTCATAAATTAGCCTTAGATACATACGCACATATTTCAGTTACGCAAGAAGACGTGTTCCGTAAAGTTATAGCTTGTACTCGAATGTACCCGGATGTACTCGTATGTACGCATCGTCTCAGGCGTATTTTACGAGTAAAGCTGACATATTTGTGGATAAGTGAACGAATGGGTCTTGTGTTCCGTCACTGTTAGCCTGGGGCGGTATCAGATCCTTTGAAACACTGCCAAAGGATATGCATGCTTGAAAACGGAATATTCTTTGAAGCCGATTTTGTTTTGTGATGTGTCTTTGAGGTTCCAATAAATGTGTTTCCTTGGGACGCATCTAAATTGATGATTTTTAGGTCACCAGAATTGTTATTATTTACTATTACACATTAAACATTAAGGCCTGCTTGCATAAAAAATTACTTAATACATAATAATATATATAATATATTCACGACTTTACAATAGCATATTTTCTCTAGCATTCTGACTTACAAAAACACCTTATTCCAATATTTGACACTTGCTTGAACGTTCGAATGGAACACACCGGCAATTATAACCAGCCTGTACTGCTGAAGGTAGGGCTACACAGATAGGGGGGGGGTTATTTTGTTGTATTTAGTTTAGTTTGTGATCTTCCTTTACGAGTCGCACTAAATACTTTTTCTTTTTCTTTCTTTCTTTATAGCCTCTACAGTACTCTACCTATCTCTTTGAGGATTACAAGCGTGATGATGTGTGCATTTACCCCCTTACTAATAAACGTATTATATCAGATGAATAGTTACAAACCGATTTCTCTTTCGGTCGTCAGTAATTTGACTTTCGAAAGAAGAAGACAGAGCATTGAGTAACTATACAGACGCTATACAACGTTTATTAGTAAGGGGTTTAGTAAATGTGCACTTAAATAATGTAAATATTTGGCATTTATTTATAAAGTCTCACTAAGGTTTAAGTATTAATAATATTCTATAATCAACATAAAATCCCTTAAACATAACCATTTACCAAAACCTAACATAAACAAAAATCAAAAACAAAATCCGTACATCAAACACATCCATTAAAAACACCCTCTTTAACACCGCTGAGCTCTCGCGACATTTATCCCAAGGATGACATCCATTTCTGCTCACCTTCATGAAACGATTTTCCCGAAATCCCATATACAGCGAGAATCAGAAATATACGTATGTGGTGTGTGTGTGGGGTGTGGTGTGGGGTGGGTGTGGTGTGGTGTGTGGTGTGGATCAACAAGCTAAACAACTTTCTTAATGCGACCAATTTCACTATCGTGAAAATTATCAGATGTTCCATACATTTGGGTCGAGTAGGTATTGAAGTTTTGTATGAGACAGCGGATTATAATTTCGATTACGATGTTGGTCCAATGAAGAAAGTTGTTCAAAATCAAAATCTAAAGTCAAAATTACATAAGACACCCGCCCTTCACCACTTCCTAGTGCTTTCGCTGGGAAGAAGAAGTGGCGCAACAAACAAAAAATACATAAAAGATGTTAGTAACAATATATGCTATGTTAGTACATATATCCTAGTATGTTAGTAACAATGTGGCTTATAATCTATGTTAATACTTATACACTACGACAGACAGTGTTTGTTTTGATGAGATGTCCCATTATGGAGTTCTCATCGCTTTTAACGCGTACGTCTTTTTTACATCGTTCTCACATATAATTATAAATTCACATTAATGATGTAACTATTATTTTTGTAAAAATATAATTTAAAAGAGTGTCCTTGGAGTTTCATGCCCGTTCTTCTCCATAGGTACCTACCTACGCTTTGGAATGGGCAAGTAGCTTCATATTTTCTGACTGACCGACTTTTTGACAATTCAAAAGTGCCTGTAAATGGTTTAATTGAAATAAATGTTTTGAGTTTGAGTTGAGTTTGAGTTTGCCTGTCAGCTATCACCTTCAGGAGGCTGTTGCCACTGCCACGCAATCTGGCGAGCAGAGACGCACTTTTCTTCCGTACGATAGCTGAGAAGCTGTCGACTCGGGCTTTTGCGAACATCTCTGACGCACTGCAGTAACGTAAATATAATGTCACAACCTTAAATATGTGCACACATTTCTGATACACCCTATAAATGGTTACCCGGTAATGGATGCTGCGATATGCGCCTTGACGGAAAATGAAAAGTGTGTGGAAACCGATTTTCGGGGCTTTTTAGTTTTGCAGTTTTGTGAAATTGCGGTGAGGGAAAGTGGAATTGACGGTGTGGGTACGATGACAGTTTTTGGGAAATACCTCTGTGACGGGTTTATCCACTGCTGTCGTTTGTTAAATGGTCTCTTGAGAGATATAACTTTAGTTATATTGTGATGTCGTTAGAAGTGGTGAAATAATTGTTGTGAGAGAGGGAGAGAGAGAGAGGGAGGAGGAAGGAGAGAGGAGCGAGGGAGGGAGGGAGGGGGAGGGGGGAGGGAGATCTAGGTTGACCTATGGTCAGCGAGGCAATTCTCGTAACTTTAAGAACGTTTACAGTTTGATCTCAGTCTTAATGTGTCAAAAATACCTCAAATTTCCCAACATTTTTGACAAGTTTTTGACATTGATTACACAGGCCGACAAAATTTTTACCCAGAAACCAGACTATACTTTTTCGAAGGATTTTGACGCGCTGAATTCGAATCTGGCACGGCAGTTCCTATTTTCTTTCAAAAATTATTAATAGCATCTCAAAGGACTAGTCTTCATAACCTCAAAAATGGGTAAAAACACTTTGCACTTGCACTTTTAGGTTAAGATATCTCAAAACCCTGACGTGATAGAGCAATTTTGAGGATTCGAATTCAGCGCGTCAAAATTCTTCGGAAAAGTATAGTCTGGTTTCTGGGAAAGAGTGTTCGTCAAATTTTGTCGGCCTGTGAATTATCGCTGAGATGAGATTTCAGCTGGATTGTGAACGTTTTTAATTGCGAGAATTGGGTTTCTGGTGAAGGCCGTAGGAATCCGAAGTGGTGTCGAAGTCGAAGTCAAGTGGTGGTGCTTGGGGCACGCTTATATCAAGCAGTAACGTTTTTGGCTGAAATCATGGTGATGATGAAACTGTTTATTAGGATAGGTCACTGGACAATAGTCAAAACTTCTCTTGGCTGTTTCCTAAGAAGGTCATTCCTGGCGTTGCCTCGTCGGTAATATTCCTCAAGAGTAAGCCATCCTCCAACATACATTACCATTACCACAATGGCATTCTAACGTGTCCGCACTGTGCACGTAACTTTACTGTGAAGATAGGTTACGTTAGCGCCCGTAACCTATAGTTGTCGGAAACAATAGCAGTCATCATCATCATTTCAGCCGAAAGACGTCCACTGCTGGATATAGGCCTCCCCCAAGCACCTCCACTTCGACCGGTTCTGTTTTCGCATCCAACGGGTTCCTGCGGCCTTCACAAGGTCGTCGGACCACCTCGTGGGGGCCTTCCAACGCTGTAGTAGCAGTCACCGTAGCCGAAATCGGCATGGGATGTATGTTGTTAAACTGATACAATTCTTCCACGATATGTACCTACTTACTAGATACAGACGCCAGCACATCAAGCTACTACAATCTGTCAAATTTCTTTAATAGATTTTCAACTTTATCGCTAAAGCCTAAGGTTTAAAGTTGATTGGAAAAATTTGACAGTTTCGGGTAGCTTGATGTGCTGGCGTCTGTACAATAAAATCAACAATATTACGCTACACAGTTATAGTATAGTAGTTATATGTATATCTTTAGAGTACAATAGTAAGTTTAAGAATTACAGATTATACATATTGTAGAAAGTAAGTCACATAAAAGGAAATTATGAACTACTAGCTGCGCTCCGCTGTTTTACCCGCGTAAATGTCGATCCCGTAGGAATATCGAGATAAAAAGTAGCCTATATGTTAATCCAGGATGTCAGCTACCTCCATACAAAATTTTATCAAAATTGGTCCAACTGTTTGAGCGTGAGGAAGTAACAAACATATAAACACACACACACACACACTCACAAACTTTCGCCTTTATAATATTAGTGTGATAGCCGTGATGTGAAGAAATGGACAGAATCCAGAACTAGTGTAACTAGGCTACGATCTAGAATGTAAAAGTGTCAAAGCTTAGACTACGGAATATACAGGGTTATCGGTAAAACATTAACAACCTCTTAAGAGGTCCATTATACTCATCATTATGAACAACTTTTACTATGGGACCAAACCTGAAATCGCGACAAATAAAACACCTGTTCCCTACATTTTGACGAGTTATACGAACATAAATGTAGGGAACAGCTGATTCTTTTTTCACGATTTCGGGTTTGGTCCCATATTAAAAGTTGTTCACAATGATGAGTACAGTGACCTCTTAAGAGGAACTAAGATTTTTCTCTATAAGAAAAATGTTGTAGCGAACGTGTGATGCATAGCAAGGGCAAATAGGGCACGGTAGATGAATTCTCACATATTTTCTTGAATATATCGGCTTCGTAAAAATGTTGCCAACATAATGTACAGTCCCAGCCAAACCGGTCACTTTACATAAAAATACGTGGTACAGTCGGATACAAAGTGAACTCGATGAATCACGCGTAACATGCACATATATTATTCTTTTGTGGGACAGAAATCTCTATTCTTGTATTCGAGATATGTTTTGTTGGGGACTGTACACACTTGTGTGTCGTAAGATTTTTTGGTAGGAAATTTAAAGGTTTTTGTTGCGATTTTTTGTGTAGATACCAAAATGGCTGCAATTTTTGTATTTATGTATTACCAGCTGTGCACCAATGTTTCACCCTCATAAGTCTCGGTTCCGTAAGAATATCGGGACAAAAAGTATGCCGTACCTGCCGTACCGTGCCGAATATCGGGATAAAAAGTATCCTATGTCCTTATCCAGGCCATAGTCTAGCCATGTGCCAAAGTTCATCCAAATCCGTTCAGCCGTTTTAGCGTGAAAGTGTAACAAACAAACATACAAAAAATAAATCAAACCTTTTCTCTTTATAATATTATTAGCAGCGCCCCGCGGTTTTACCCGCATAAGTGTCGATCGCGTGAGAATAACGGGATAAAAACTATTCTATATCCTTTCCCGGGATTCAAACTATCTATATACCAAATTTAATCTAAATCGGTTCAGCGGTTTAAGCATGAAGAGCTAACAGACAGACACGCTTTCACATTTATAATATTAGTAGGATTGTTTAGATTATTCTGATTATTTATTGTTTTAATTTTGTTAAAATCTTCGTAATAAAAATCATAAATTTCTGACAGATAATAATTATATCTGTCAGTGAATTTAAGATATTTATTACGAAGATTTTTGAATTTCAATTTATGAATATTGACTTAATTATTTGTAACAAGCTGCGCAACGCGGTTTCCCCCGCATAAGTTTCGATCCCATGGAAATATCGGGATAAAAAGTAGCCCATATATTAATCCAGGGTGTCAGCTACCTCCATACAAAATTTTATCAAAATTGGTCCAGCTGTTTGAGCGTTAAGAAGCAAATATCGAGCCATTTTTCAATTTCAAACTTTATTTTGACTATATTTAAAAGTTGATAAAACAAAAAACTGACTTTAAAACCGAATTCAAAAATGGTTCTTAAGCCAAGGAGCCAGTGTTTATTTTTGAACTTTATTCCAACTTAGTTAAAATTCTTATTACTAAATTGACAACTTAGAAATTTATTCATGGGTCTAAAGTAATTTTTTTTTTCTTCTGTAATAAGCCGGTTATAGTTTAATTAAATATCCTAAACATGTCTTCATCTTGTTTAGCAAAAAAAAATATATCCTAAATAAAATATGGCGTCGAAAAATTCCTCCGCATCGCTGTCGACTGGTAATGTACCCAAGAGACTGGCGGCATTGCCACGTTGTATGCTAATACCTCTGGCCAAAGTAAAAGACAGCCTTTGGGTCACAGAAAGTAGATTACTTCTTGTACTTGAAGTTACTTGTTCAGTAAGTTGAAATCGCCTTAAAAATAAAATTAACTGTACCCAGAAATATATACCTATGTAAACGCTCCCTAACAATAGATAAAAAGAGATTTGAACCGCTTTTAGTAAAAATGGTGGATCTTACAGAAATGTTGGCAAGAAAAAATATATTTACGTGGATATAAATCCACAGAACATGAGGTGTACTTAATAAATACTAGATTTACCTATTCATATTCTAATGTTTCTCTAAGATGACGTGTTTTGTGTACTCAATGGGGGGTTTTTGTTAGACAGTTGTATGTCTTTACGTATTATTTTTGTTGGTGTGCGTTGGATTATTTGGTTGGGAAAAGTTTTATCAAAGGTTTTTGGCTACAATCTCAACTATTAGAAGTATGGCAGCATCGACATCGCCACATGCGAACTACGCGCCTTAGTGACGTCATGCAAAATTCTGCATTGCGCATCGCGCTTATTATTATCATTATTCATTCATTAATTCAAGCTACAAAGACCTATAGACAATATACAAAATTCAATACAATACAACACACATACATAAGAAAAAAAAGCATTAACAATACAAAACAAAAACCACCGTACCTCCAACTCTTACACATTTAATGACCGAAGACTGTAGGTGATGGCAAGTCTGCAGCGTCGCATGTATGGACAGTCGAGCCTGTCTGCTGTTATTATCAGCACGATGTTGGGGCTGCCGCGCACCAGAAACGCACTCCGCTTACTTCTCTACTCTTAGTCTGTGCTAAATAAATGTATTTTCTTTCTTTCTTTCTTACGCATCGTTGCATAGAAGGAGTCGACGCTAGCTTCGGCAAACATGCTCGAGGCACTACGGTTACATTTACAGTTAAGGCGACTACATGACCTAAAGTGCGGTCTTTGTCGGATTGTACAGAAAAGAGAAGCGCGATGACACAACGCTGGTAATTTATTGCAAAATATGAAGCAATTATTTATTTACAAAAAATCTATTGTTTGGAATAAAAAATTTAAAACATACTTTAGTATGTTGCTTGTAGAATAATCTGACAAAAAATCGTAATGATTGTATGTACTCGTATATTTTATGGTTTTTATTGTTAAAATAAATTTTTTAGAGGCATCCTTATGATTTTTTCCGTCGTATCAAATTAGTTGTAGGTATTATGTTTTCACACACTATCTACCTAGGATATTTCCTGAAGAATATCATATATATTATGTTTACTGTTGTCGATCATATACTTTTATTGTTTCTGAAACTTGCGTGAACCTTACCTGCTATCACTAATTTCTAAGATCATGGTAATTTTAACATCAAGGTTAAAATTTTTTATGTGTTTTAAATTTTGTGAGAGCAACACCACGAAAAACCTTTGTGCCTAAAAGTCATACGATTGGTAATACCCAAGAGCTGTGGTAGACTATACCGTAATCGCCCTTAATTGTTAAGCAAATTGACAACCTAACCCTACGTCAATTTGCTGTGTTATAGCTATTTCATACAACATGTAACACACATGTACATGCTGTTTGTGTATGTGAATTTAAATGTTTGTAAACGCACCCACGATACAGGAGTAATTCCTAGAGTGGGGCAACATTTAAAAAAAAAGTACGGGCAATTTAAGTTGGTAGTCAATTTGCTTAGCAAGAAATTTCCCTGACATGTCACAGATCAAAACCCTTTCCAACGGCTACTTCAGACTTAGTATACATACTTTATCAATTCAGATGTTTTTGCATGTGATTTATATTTTATGTCCTGAATATTTTGTCTCGCGGGGCCATTACACACAGATTCACGTATTACGGCAACATACGGTACGAGCACAAGTTTATTTATGACGTCATAACTGTTACGCACTTACACACCTCCCTTATATTATAGAACTAGCTGCGCCCCGCGGATTCACCCGCGTAAATGTCGAATCTAGTGGGAATATCGAGATGCAAAAGTAGCCTATATGTTAATCCAGGGTTGTCAGCTACCTCGATACAAAATTTTATCAAAATTGGTCCAGCCGTTTGAGCGTAAAGAAGTAACAAACATATAAACACAGACACACACACTCACAAACTGTCGCCATTATAATATTAGTGTGATAGACAGAGGTGAGAGTTACCTAAAATATGAAATTATTACGTCAATAGAGGCTCAAAGAAACTCGCCTTGCGTTCCTATTTTCAGTACATATTGCAATCTATGTTGCCTATCTCATATACATATATATATTTGACGCAGTAAAAGCTATAAAGTACGATCCCCACTGAGAAGTTTGGTAAAGTCCATTTATCTTTATGGTTTCCGCTCTCGAGGCTGTACTCTATGTCAAAATCCATATATGGCTGACATGACAGTATTTGGCAGAATGGACCACAAGAGGGGTTCCAATGCTTGCGATTTCTACATTATACCGACTTGGCATTAGGAGTTCAGTGACATACATACGTACAGAAGAACTATATAAACAGAAATGTACATAATGACTAAAGGCTCCGACAAATAAACCCCGTTTACAAACAACTGAGAAACTATTATTACCAACGGACTCCAGACAAATTAAGCTCATAATACATCTCCCTTTTTTGTTTTTTTTTTATTTCCGGGGTGGTTAATCCTCATAGATTTCCGCAGGCATGGGGCGGCGGGGTCTGTCAGATTCTTACTGACTAAAAAGCACCCCGGTGTTCCATCTCACAAGCTACGCCGGGGGTCGCGGGAACGTACGATCTTTCCGCAACATACTTGTAATTCATCTCCCTCTTTTTTAACGTGGAGAAATGCTCATGCATACTGCACTACCACGGGGAGATAGTGCAGTTATGTGGAACTCTAACCCACTAAAACTCCACGGTGTCCTCCTCTGCCGCTTACGGCGGGAACACGGGCACGCGTTAGCACTCATCCGTAAACCCGCCCAGGCTGTCCGTTACCGGACCCTCCTCTGGGGAGTACTCCCCATCACCGGCACACCAGAACACATAGCACGCCGTGACCACCCCAGGGACCAAACCAGCACATGGGCGCCAGACGACCTCATGTCTGGGCACCCTTGGTCCCCCTGCGACGGGTCAGGACGTTGGCCCCGCCGCCTGCCAATTTTCGGCTGCAGAGGATAGGGAGAGTGGCCAACGTAATACCAACACTCCTCCTCCCCTGCAGCCCCACCGCGTCTGCCATCATACGGTGGCGACCCCGTCAAGGCCGCGGAAGGTAGGGAGAGCGGCGCACCGCAATACCGGCACACCTCTCCCGCCGCGGCTTCCAATCCTCAGTCGCGATGCCTCCGATACGACATCGCAGCTCGCCTCAGTTGCGATGTCGCCCAAGCGGCACCGCAACCTACGTCGTTGGCTTGTCAGAAAAAGCCCTGACGAGCGGCCCCTCCTCGGGTTCCTGTTCGCTTCACCGTGGGTGTCCAAGCCACAGCTACTGAGCCCCCCCGCCTCGACAATGCGGGAACCCACCGGGGGGTAATTCATCTCCCTAATCTAACTTTCACGCACGCTTCCAACTTGACAAACTGTGCTACTTTATCAGAACACGTCCTAAAACCTTCCTTCCTGGTGCCTTAGTACAAATGGGTAGATTTTACGACAGATTAAAGCCGGGCAGTTCAACAATATCCAATGCGATAAGCTGTTGCACCTAAAAGCATGTTGATTTCGAGCAGATGCTACCTAGTAGCACACTATTAAATATGGCCTATGTCCAGCAGTGGACGACTTTTGACTGAATTGATGATGATGACGAAACACATTACAGTCCTTTTTCAGCCCTGCTTCCCTATTCACCACGATTCACGGTAGACGATTTTTCAAACACATGAAGCAATGCATCATCATGCACGTGACACATGCCATGCCCATTTAGTTTTAAACCGACAAAAAAAAGGAGGAGGTTCTAAATTCGACGCATATTTTTGAAGTGAAAACTTCTTTAGCGGCGTTGTACACTTTTTTTGTAATGGGTAAAAAATGTTAAACTCGCGTCAGGACACATGACCTGATCAAAAATTCGTAAGACGGATGGAGAGTAGACAGCCGGCGCGGCGTAGGAGAGGAAGTATCCCCCTCTCTTTCTTCGGCGCGCCGAAAATGTATGCCTGCGCCTGCTGTTTCGTTTAGGCGGCGCAGGGCGCTTGCGCGAATGTTCGTGTGTGTTTATGTTACAGCATGCCACGCGCATCCATGGATGGTGACAGAATATTGTATTCTACCACATAAATGATAATACTTTTATACTGATAATTAAAGCAATTCGTGCAAAATTATTCCCTAACCATTCCAAAATATCAAAAATGCACAACGTTAATATTCAAGTTTTCACTTCTGCCGGCACTCCCGGAGTGCAACCCGTCGTTTTTTTTTTTCAGTTAGACTTTTAATATTTGTCCTATGACTAACCTCTGCTGTGGAAAAGTTCCAATAAATTAAACCTAGCCACTGCGTGCTATCTAAAAATCTACGTAGCTAGCTAGCCATCTATTAACAAATACTTCCATAGAATTCGCTGACTATCACCTCTTTATCTTGTCTCGTCTACGATCTAAGTAAAACTTTAACGTCGCAGTTCTAAGCACCGTGTGTACAATAGAATTGCCATTTTAAATCCGTGTGTAATGATGACACATCGTATTGGTACCGACTGTTTCGATTTTAGGAAAAGTGAGAATTCTTTGAAACCTGAACGGAAGGAATCTCGGATTAACGTTCAATTGGCTGCAACGTTAAAGACGCTTGTGGTAAAATAATAACAGCCGCACTGATCGAACGAAGGTTAAGCTACTCTTGGCGCGGTCGATTTATGGATGGGTTACCATTCATTACATATTATCAAGATCCCTCCATGTTTCGGAAATCACGTTAAGCAATTGGTCTCGGCTGTCACTCGTAGATCTTTGACAGTCGTTACGGGTCGTCAGAAGCTCAAAAATCTAAAAACCAGTTTTACCAAGGTCAGGATCGTATCGTGTTACGCAGTAACTGGGTTGTGGAGGTCAGATAGGCAGTCACTCCATGTAAAATACTGGTATTCAGCTGCGTCTGGACAGACTGGCAGGCGAGCCAACATACTTGGAAAACACATTGCAACACACGTTAATATCTTTATAGTATCACTACTCTGAGACGTGGTCGCTCACAATGGGCCTTTTAAGAAGGCTAAAAGTCACCCAAAGTGCAGTGGAGAGGGCTATGCTTGGAGTTTCCCTGCGTGATCGAATCAGGAATGAGGAGATCCGCAGGAGAACCAAGGTAACCGAGATAGCCCGAAGAATTGCCAAATTGAAGTGGCAGTGGGCAGGGCACATTGCTCGCAGAACAAATGGCCGATGGGGCTGAAAGGTTCTGGAGTGGCGACCGTGTATTGGAAGACGTAGCGTTGGAAGGCCTCCCACAAGGTGGTCCGACGACCTTGTGAAGGCCGCAGGAACCCGTTGGATGCGAGAAGCTCGGAACCGGTCGAAGTGGAGGTGCTTGGGGGAGGCCTATGTCCAGCAGTGGACGTCTTTGGGCTGAAAAGATGATGATGATGACTCATGAAAGTAATTTTTGTATGCAATCATTATTTACAACAAGTCCTACTCTAAAACACTGACACACCCACATTACCTACCTACAGTGCGTCACAATACAATGTTCCCAGTCTTTAACCCGTAAAATTAGAAGCTCTATCTGAAATAAGACTAGAAGATGATCGAGACCAAGGTGCCCATATTATAATAGTATGCTTCATCTGTCATATTGGCTCGACCTTGAGATGAGCTTAGCTGTGAAAAAAATGCAAAACAGTGAGCCGGAGCAGCCGGACGTACTCCTTAATATTAATGAAAGCTATTTGTGCATATAATCGTTAGTTTCAACCAAAAAATCTTACTTTACAACACTGATACATTACGTACCTACCCACATTTCGCCACAATACAGTGTGGCCAGTCTTTTATCAGCCGGACGCTACAGAGCCGTCGTTTGCGTGATCTCAGCTATTTCGAGCCCATCTCGGACCAAATGTACTACTTTAACGATACCCGCTCCTTTTGACCTCGTTTCGAAATCAAAGAGTAACGTGCAGACTGTTTTAGGATTGAGATTTTTAGGTTAACAAATTCAAAGACCTTACCTTTTTATATTATATTAACTTCTATTTTATAGTATCTAAAATGTTTATGAGGTCAATGCTTAATCTATACTTACTAATAACAAAACTGAAAAGTTTGTGTTTCAAGGCGCTAATCTGTCTAGAACTACCGATCGGATTTGAAAAATTGTTTTTGCATTTGATAGCTCTTGTTGATTCTATAGGAAGTCTACAGGCTATTTAACATCCCGCTATGTCCCAGGGTCGCGGGTTATTCGAAACAGATATCATGGCCCAAGGAACACGGGTGGGTGTTAGTCAGTAAAAGTCTGCACGACCTCCCGCTCCGCCAAGAGCGGGAGAAGTTATTTGATAATTTAACAATAAAAAAAACCATGAGCCCAGCAAAAAGAAAAAAAGTCAGAAAGTGACAACGCGGGCAGGTGCATACGATGCGACGGGGTGGACAAGAAATTTCACGCGGACGAAGTCGCAGGCACAAGTTAGTATAAATTATAAATATAACGTTCGTCACAGACGTCACTGTAACATTCATGCATTGCAAAATATACATAGTTTTCAGGCAGGGTGTTTTTTGTGAGTAAATATTCGGCTAATTGAGTTTTGAATGCATTGAAGGAGTAGGGTTAGGGTAGTAGGGTATTGTTACGAGCTTGGGGTTCGTGACAATAAAAACTGCCGATTCAATCACCAAAACTTGACACTTTAATCACAACACTAATTACAACTCCAACACACTAATTAAGAAACACAATTGCACTTACTGATCACTCTTAAGTCGCACTCGAATATCGCTGTATCGCTTAATCGAAACTATGTCTCGCGGCTCACGCCGGCCTTATATATTGCCACCGAGCTACTCTACAAACATCTAGTATGTTCGAGTACATAGCGGTCCCGACTGACTCGACGTCGATAGTTCTCGGAATTACTAGTACTTAGAAAAAGGTCAAGTAGGGTCAAGGTCCTAATACCAAGGTACTAGTTCCGCTACCCGATACTAGATGGCGCTAGTGGTAACTAATGTCGCCATGTATCAAGCATTATTTGTGGCGCGCAACAGTATTAACAGTTTTCCTGTCCCATGAGTCATATATGATTCATGTTGATTGTTTAACTTTTGTGTCTACTTTATGGACAGTTAAGTTGTTAAGTTTTCAAGAGGGTATTTTGTTATACAAGGTGTTTGGAAGCTGAGTGCAAAGCTTTAAGAGAGTAATAGTTGACACCATTTACAGCATTCTGTGCCATACATGTCTTAGAAGTATGTATTTTTATTTTAAATACAAACTGAACAGCACAGAGAACATTTTTGAAAAATAGTGTTACAGCCAAATTTTGCATAGAAACAGAGATTTCCAGTTATCTTTTTTTAAATAAGACATTTTCGAAAATGTTCTGTACTAACTTTTTAGACCTTTGAATCCTGCTTATGCGTATGAAGTTTCATTAAAATCGGTTCATTCATTTCGAAAAATAAGGGCTTGAAAGTTTGTATGCAATGCCGTACGGCGTTAACGCTCTGAATAAATAAAACAAAAATAAAATAACGCTTCATTGACGTCGTTCGCCGGCAAATTGCTAACACTGTGTAGCGGACAGCGGACACCACTCTCCTAGGCAACCGTGCCTTTACCAACAAGAATTCAATTCAACACAGCATTATCTAGTCTAGACCACTCCAAACCGTCGAGCAGGTAAAAAGGACAAATGGCCCTTTAGACCCAAATCCCCGAAAATTGTACGTACCTACTACACACCTCAACATTAAAACTTTATGCTCCAACTAGGATCCGCCCCTGCTCCGCACGCTTTTAACAACTTAACAAAACATCGAGTTTTTTTTGCCTCTATTGTGTCCCACTACTGGGCAAACTTTTTTCCTCCACACCTTGTGCAATATCTGGCCATGTTGGCCAAGCAAATGATATTTACAGGATAATTTTTTAACCAGTGCGCAAACTATAACTATAAATGCAATACAATCATGATGGTGAGTCGAAGGAATAAGAAATTTCACGTGGACGAAGTCACGGGCAGAAACTAGTGTATAGATAACGCTCTATCTGTTATAATCCTTTGAAATTCGATAACCAAGTATACCAAACTTTGAAATCCCTTCAAGCGTGGCGGGGGTTATTTTACCTACATAACAACGTTGTCTAGTCTCATAGTCTGTGTCAAATGACTGCTCGTGGTTGACTTAATAGTTTGTAGCGGTCTTAGCAAATTACTATCTAATGACGCTCCTGTCTTCTCTGAGATTGAAACCGCGGTATCAAAGAGTGTTAGGAGGTGTGCATATGAGAGGAGTTGGTTGATGTGAATTTTGGCGGTTGGTGGGATAATTGCGTAATGCACAACACATTAAATCTCGAATCTTTTTCAATTATTTGTTTACTTCTTTATTTGCAGAATACAAAGGGGCTATTCTGGTATCTTTAAGAACATTCGCAATCTAATAATCACTGTCCCAATCTGTCAAAAATACCACTAATATCCATACCAACATTTTTGACAAGTTTTTGACATTGATTGTCGCTTAGATGAGATTGAGACTAGAGATTCTGAACGTTTTTAATTACGAGAATTGGCCTTCAGGTAGATGAAATAATATAGATTTTAGAAGTGGCAGGGTTAGGTGAGGTTCTTAATCCATTATCGACCATTTAAATGGTGGGCAAATTATTGTTGAAGATTAAAGGAATACATAATAAATTCACAGCTTTGCAATATACAGGTATTGTTGTGTATTTTGTGCCATTTATATATACGAACACAGTAGCTGTTATCATAAGATGGCTGTGGGCACTTACATAATCTGCAGCCTCAGATTTTTTCGTTACATTCTTCCTTTCTGAACATTCGACAGACGCAAAAAACCTTCGAAAAATACCCGGAAACCGATCATAATTTTTTTGGCGGATACAATAAAATCATTATTGGATAACGGATTCTCCGATATTCGATGTCCGGAAGTAAACGTCGTGAACCTGTTTCAATATACCTTTTTATTGTTACTCTGGTAACCGTAAATGGTTCGGTTCCTGGTACTGAATGGCATTTTTTGACACACCATATTATTTCTCTCGTGGTTACTTTCGTTTATACTCAGTATTATTGCAAATATTTTTGTCATGAAATAAATTGGAAGGGATGCTGATAAAATTAAGGCTAAGCACATAAGGCATTACAATTTTGTATCCAAGGTTGGTATTTTATTGTAAGCGAAATAAATCACAGTCCACAAACAGAGAAAGAGCCTCATATACAAACCGTCCCCAATCAAGACCAGCGAAACCCTTTCCTCGGGTGCCTTTTGTAAGCCTTACACAATATTTGTTACATCCATACATTATAAGAATTAAACCCCTTCCACACACAATACTTTACTTTTAAAACCCTCCCAGGTCATCATCCCCAAAAGACAAGACAAAATGCTACTTTATGTCGATGACTAAGCGACAAATGATAAGGGTCAAAGATATACCGCAATTTGTATTGTTACGGTCGTGTAACCATGGCTTTATATCTTTAGAAATTCACCTTAGTGCCTCGTCATATTTGAGATATGACGTCACTTTGGGTGACGCCTTTGTTGTGTAGGTACCCACCTTATATAGATTAGAGGGGTTTATTGTCTTTGAAAAATGGAGACCATGTTCCATTTTTGAAAATGTGACTGGCTGGAATTTTTATTTAATTTTGTTTATTTCTTGTCATATTTTTTTTAATACAAAAATAATTAATGTTCTTTTGTTTGTTAAAATAGAACGACTTTTATTTCATTCAAAATGAATTTTATCATCATCCCGCCCTTGCCGTGATTTATTGGGGGCCAGCGCAGCATAACCTCTTTCAAAATATATTTATCAAGACAAATCAGTGACAGACAGACAGAACTTTCTTGTTAATAAAACAAAACATAATTAAATTTGTGTTATTTTCTAACCTACATGGTTTATCTCCAAATTACTGTTTACTTCAAAGATTTCGTTCTCTTCATAAAACCGAAAAACATGAAAAAAAAAACAGAATATCCACTAAAGAAAACGAAATCACTAAGAAGACCACGTCTTTTCCAATTAATTATGTACTATAATGACGTCAGTTCTTCCCAATTGGCTCGGAAACAAACCAGATGCTACATGACATTGTTATTTTTAAAGAACTTACTTATATTTCAGTATAATTGAAGTATTTTTTGCCAAAGAAAACGGTAAGCCACTTTTTCCTATATTTCGGGTAAAACAAAGGCTTTTATCGTTTAATAACATCCTTGAACTATACAATATTTTCGTACGTTATTTGATATATTCGGAGTTGAGGTAAAAGAGGCAAGAAAAGATTATATTTAACCAAATTATTCTTTTCAAGAATCCACGTGAAACTCTTATGTTGGGGAATTGAAGAGTTACAATGCTATTATGTAGTTTATTTTTATTAATCTACATTTATTAATTGATGATTGGAAGTAGGTAATGGAAAAAACAAAAGAAAATCGGTGGGTTGTTCCATCTTCAGATTTACCGAGAGTTAACAATTTTCAGGAATATAAGGCGTGGTAAGTACAGGGTGTAGCACGCCGAACAAGTGTGTACCTCGTACACTTATTCGGATCGGCATCAATTGGCGCATGCGGGCGGAAAAATCGAATACATTTGGACAGGTTCACTCAAATCTGTCTGGTTCTTTCCTCAAAAGACCATCTTCTTTAAATATAGAATGAGTATGTAATTTTTAATTTTTTGTTGTCTTATGAAAGCTCATTCAAACAGGCGCAACACGCGATAAAATCGCGTACGATACAAAGGCGCCGCAAGTCGCGCAACGCCTTTTTGTCGCGCGCGATTATGTCGCGTGTCGCACCTGTTTGTAGGAGCCTTGATTCTTTACCCTTGTTTTGTTTTATATACATGTATACATATATAATTATTTTAAGTCTGTTAGCTTATATGCCCAGTGGTAACGGCCCCGAATTACGAGTTGTAGGTCGTGGCACTCGTGGGTTCGTACCCAGGCAAGCGCTTCACTTTGTGTAAATAATTTCATCACTACTGCTCTCAAAACGGTGAAGTAAAACATCGTGAGGAAGCCGGCATGTCCTAGAACCAAAAATTCGAAGACATGTAACATCTACCAACCCGCTCTGAGCCCGCGTGGTGGATTATAGCCCAATCCCTCTCCAAGAGGGCTTTTTTTTTCAGGATGGGAAATCATCGAATTACCCCTCCCGCTCTGGGTGAAGCGGAAGGGAGTGTCAGACTCTTACTGACTAAAACCCACCCGTGTTCCTTCCTTAGCCATTTATGTTCCGGGCCAGCGGTAACCCTTTCGGACAATCCCGCTGACCCGGCAAGAGGGAGGAGACTTGAGTCAGTGTATTAAAGGCTGATTATGTAGCTTATATATTATTTAAAGATCATCTCAGACATTAACCTACATGGTCCTCATATGGTCTGACCAAGATTATATCTGGAGTTTAAAAGAGCCTGTGACCTCTGTGATTGTTTCGGTCTTTCTTCTCACAATAGTCAATTAGGATACACCGAACTCATCAAGTTTTAAAAACGTAATTTAATTTTGACGTGTAAAAGTGTTTTTTTGTGACAATTTACAGAAATAAATGGCATTTATCATAGTATTAATTGCTTCGGGTCGGGTTTGTCGTTCAACAAATACTACCGAATCGAACATGCGAACAACTGTGTTCCCCTATTTTACACGGCTGGTTAAACCTCACGTAATATCAATCATATTCGAATCATATTCGATCATATCTATGAAACCACACTAAGTACATTCACACACACATACACCACATAACCAAATAATTGAAAATAATAATGATAATTATCTTTTAGTATGCACGTGTTTCTGTGCCAATTATATCTTGCTTTCAAAATAAACTCAGTAAATAATCCTATACTTTATAATGCTTATCCTTATGTACCCTTGAATCATCTCTAAAATAACATATTATTTATTTAACAGTATTGTGAAAAAATGTAAAGATTTACAAAGAAATCCTCTTGAGTAAATACGTTGACGAAATCAAAGGTTTCCCCCAGGACATTTACGGAAACAACGCGAATAAATAATACGTCTTCGACTCCCCATGGAATATGTATTTATTTTTTAACACATACGAGTAATCGAGTTAGAGAGAGAGAGAGAGTTATAGAGAGCAGTGGTGGCCCAGTGCTAACGGCCGCGGGGTATTCCTCGAAACACACCAACTTTAACTTTCAGCACAATAAGTCGATTACAAATAATCGATACAAAAATTAATTAATTAAAAAAAAACTAAATTACAACAAATTGCATCAACTAATCTAAATAACATAACTACACCTAACAGTATATAATATTTTTTTTAATAGAATAATGTGCGTTTGTCAGAAGCTCGAAATTCTGACAACCATTTGCAGGGGCATCGTGTAACTGAGTCCAGTAACTGGGTTCTGGACGTCGGGTAGGTAGTCGCTCCATGTAAAATACTGGTATTCAGCTACATCCAGTCGGAAGTCGACCCTTGGTTGGGAAAAAGCTAGGCAGGTGATGAATGTGCTCTTATCATTGAGTAAAAAATCGAAAAGTAAAATATAAAGTAAATAAATAAAGTAAAATATCACAATGGGCGGCCTTATCGCTCTCTGCGATAAGGCCGCCTATTGTATGTTTTGTATTCATTAATCGTATTTTTTTGTTATATATTTTCTGGTGTACAATAAAGTACACAGTAAAAAATAAACAGTTAAATTGGAACTCATAGCCTCTTTATTTTTATTAACCTATGAACAATTATTTATTTATTTAAACTTTTCGCACAAAAAGGTACAAAGACGGACTTAATGCATTAGGCATTCTCTACCACTCAACCAAGGGTGGTGAAGAGATTAGATGACACGTGCTTTATTCAGAGGAACAATGAAAAAAAACTATTAAAACTAGGTACACAAATACATAAATAGGTTATATACAACATACTAACAATAACAACATAACAATTCACGTAAATTACTTTTTAAGGCACTTAATAATTCTGTGACAGGTCGATTGTAGCCTGTCTGTTGTCTGTTTGTTACTATTGTGCAAGAGTCACAGATTTTACATGGAGTATATTCGAGAGGTATCCCGCATATAACTACTTCATGTAACCAAATATGTAATTTGAATATTATATATTTTATACGGCACGGTTGGCGCAGTGGTCAAGCGATTGACTGCTGCGCTGCGTGTCGCGGGTTCGATTCCTGCACGGAACAAATATTTGTATGACCTACAAGTAGTTGTTCCGGGTCTGGCTGTTTGTGTATGTGAGTTTAAATTGTTTGTAAACGCACCCACAATAGAGGAGAAATTCATAGTGTAGGGCAACGTTTTTAAAAATAACAATATATATTAGATAAGGGGAAGAATTTCAAACTTTGCCACAGTCAATTCGGCTGTGAGTACCAGATAAGTATGTGAGCAAGCGGTCGCGGCCGCAGCTGCTGGTGATGCGGACTTCGCGCACC
This sequence comes from Luperina nickerlii, assembly GCA_963855955.1. Taxonomy (NCBI): domain Eukaryota; kingdom Metazoa; phylum Arthropoda; class Insecta; order Lepidoptera; family Noctuidae; genus Luperina; species Luperina nickerlii. The sequence goes on along the minus strand of OY979677.1, from coordinate 18,634,607 downwards.
AATCTGATCTGCTTCAGCGCGCACCGCCGATGCGCGCTGGGCACGCTCCACTGGGCACCTAGTGGATAAAATTGACTTGTTTTCTTGTTATCTGAACTTTACTTAACTTTATTTTGGCGACCTCTACCTCACCGTAAAAACTTAGGTGAAGCAACAAACAACAAACATAGCAACAAATGGGGTGACAGGTTACGTCAAGCTAGCTTCGCCTAAGTTTTTCCAGACTAGCACTTCAGATGTGGAACTCACAACTTCTCGCTCACTAATCCGAAATATTTTACGTGCACCAAATCCCATTAAATTTACATCTACATCAACATTTTGCCTTTCCTTACATTATAACCACATGGGTAGATCAACGTATGCAGACATTGATAAATGGGGTATGCAAGGCTCGGCTTATCCGTCGACTTATATTTTCTGCTTACCCCAAGATAAGGGATGGATGGTAGGATTAGAGTACGTGACTCATGGTCAGCAATATTTTTAGTACGCGCAAGGTGCAACCCTGTTCACCGTCGTTGTCATAAATGAGGTAGATAGATATGTTCGTCTTTGAGCCCTGGAGCTTAGTATGCGTATTTTCATAGCTTCCAAGGGATAGCATTTTGTTTTTTTCGATTTCGAGGATAAATAATCTAAATGGACACCTGTCTAGTACCTTCATGTGTATTTTACGTGTCTTTATTGTTTTTCAGACATGTTATTTATTTACCAGAAAAAATGCTGAGGTATCCAGCAGTTAAATGGTGAATAATATTACCTACTATAAAAAGGATTAGGAAAAAATTAAGGTAATTTGTAAGATCCTTTCGGATCAGATTAACATATAACCTAAGAAAAATGGGCGTCTATGACATTCTTTGTCAGCTTACAATGTAAGTACAGACGCCAGCTGCACATCAAGCTACCCGAAACTGTCAAATATTCCCAATCGATTTTGAACCATATGCTTTAGCGATAAAGTAGAAAATCTATTAAAGAAATTCGACAGATTGTAGTAGCTTGATGTGCTGGCGTCTGTACCTACTGTATTTCGACTACAAATTAAATGGCAATTTAAAAATTGTATTAGTCCCAAAACTGTACAATCATTTCGTATTTCAGAGTTGATTTTAAAAATGTTCTCAATTTTCTTCCCTTGTGTACTAAGTTCCAATATTTCGATAGCCTCAATCTTACATTAAGGATTACACTTTTTTTCTCCTCTAGGGAGTTCATTATTTATGAACCAATTTCATAAAATACTTTGTTGTATAAAGGCAAGACTCTAAGAATATTAATATAATAAAGAATATATTCATAATTTAATAAAAAATCCCTGTATTCAGTATTCTGTCTATTTCCAATATCTTGAACTAGCTTCTGCCCGCGACTTCGACCGCGTGAAATTTCTTGTTACTCCGACCCACCCCGTCGCATCGCATCGCCTGCTCGCGCTATTACTTCGTTTTTGCTTAGCGTTCTTTCTGACTTTTTTATTTTTGCTCGGCTCTTAAAGGTCATAGCGTGATGTTAAAGAGCCTATAGCCTTACTCAAGAATTGGGCTATCAAATGAAAAAAGAATTTTTCAAATCCAACTGGTAGTTCCAGAGATTAGCGCGTTCAACCAAACAAACTCTTCAGCTTTATAATATTAGCCTTTATTATAATGCCTCTATCTTGGGAGCCCGAGTTGCGTTAAATTTAAGATAACGCAACTCGGGCTCCCAAGATAGAGGCATTGCCTAATTTAAGGACCATCATCATCTGCCTAGCCTTTTCCCAACTATGCTGGGTTCGACTTCTAGTGTAACCAGATTCAGCTAAGTACATACCAGTATTTTACATGGAGCGACTACCTATGTGACCTCCACAACCCAGTTACTGGGTAAAGGCTCTCTCTCACAAGCACTTCTATTGCGCCGTTATTATCGCAGCAGTGTGTCACTTCGTGGCCATCCCAATACAAAATTACTGAAAACAGATATCGCATTTACGCATCCGATATTATCGACCGATAACAACGCGCCTGTGGGAGAGAGTCTTAGTACTGGTAAGACTGGTTGTCAGACTTTCGGGCTTCTGACCACCCGTAAAGACTGTCAAAGATCCACGAATGACAGCCGGGACCAACGGCTCAACTTGCTTTCCGAGACTCGAAGGGGTCTCGGTATGTAAAGATGGTCACCAATCCACAGACCAACCGCGACAAGCGTAGCTTAACCTGATCGATAAATCATGTTAATTAATCTAGTTACTGTAAGCATATAATATTATAAGTAATTAAAATCAGAGTTTACACACCAAATTCTGCCAAAGATATTCGCTAAAAGGAAATGCAACTACTAATATCCCTGGAAATATTTTCTTTACAGCACTCCTTAACATACGGTTAAGGCAACATATTTCAATAATACAACCATATTTCAGTAGATAAGTTCAGGCGTGGTCAGAATACAAGTGAAGCCACGGATCAAACTAATCCATACTATAATCCCTACTATCCATCCATACTAATATTATATATTCGAAAGTAACTCTGTCTGTCGGTCTGTATGTTACCTTTTCACGCCTAAACCACTGAACGGATTTCGATAAAATTTGGCGGACAGATAGATTGCATCCCGGGGAAAGACATAGGATAGTTTTTATTCCGATATTCCTACGGTATCAACACTTATGCGGGTGAAACCGCGAGGCGCAGCTAGTAGAGAATAAAACTCAGTATTGTATTAAACCGATGAGATTGCATACCCTGATATGTAGGGTTAAGTTGGAAACATACGGATTTGGAGAAGGGGCAGATGCGCTTCTGAAAGAGCTCATTTCTTTTGTGAGTATCTATTTTAAATAACAGTGACATTATAGAGTCATTTTTTGGGGCAACTCAACAGAAAAAGACACGGTGTTCAAGGCTCAAAAAAGATGTGTTCGTTCAATATTCAAAATTAAACCTACTGAAAGTTGCGTGGCTTACTTTAAAAAATATAAAATACTTACTTTGCCATGTCTGTACATTTTAGGAGTGGCTGTTTTTGTTAAAACAAATCCACTCCGCTTTAAACGACTAGATGAAGTAATCCCACGTAATAATTTGACGACACGGTTGGCGTAGTGGCTGAGCGATCGACTGCTGCGCTGCGTGTCGCGGGATCGATTCCCGCACGGAACAAATATTTGTATTGCCTATAGGTAGTTGTTCCGGGTCTGGGTGTTTGTGTATGTGAATTTAAATGTTTGTAAACGCACCCACGATACAGGAGTAATTCCTAGTGTGGGGCAAAGTTTAAAAAAAAAAGAAAAGAAAAAAATTGGCGCGACAACAGCAGGATATGCTCTTATACTGCGAGAACAACCCCCCTGACCCCTTCCGCTCCACCCAGAGCGTAAGGGGTCATTTGATGATTTCGTCAGGTTCTTACTGACTAAAACCCACCCGTGTTCCTTCCTTAGTCCTTTATGTTCCGGGCCAGCGGTAACCCTTTCGGACAATCCCGCTGACCAATAATATGTACTTTAGAAAAAGTTGAAAACACCCATGACCAATAAAATTTTCAAAATATAACCTAAAAATAACTATGAAGAAAAATACCTATCATGAACCCACTAGTTCATCACTCATTCTATAGTAAGGATTACCTTTAGTCATTTGAGAGACATTTAGGTACAATCGAACTGTTACGAAACAATTTTTTTTTATCTAGAGAGGTTGCCTTATTTACTATCTTTGCACGAGTAGCAAATGTTAATACATATTCCACCCACCTACACAAAACAAATGACTACGATGCCTATTTATGTAGGATACGAAACAAAACGTGCTCGTCCCGCCCCTATTAACCCCTCGTACATTTCCATCAGTCACCACTTCACAGAGACAAACATTGGCATACGTACAAATTATAATTGTCTTGAAGCCTTGCCAATGTTTGTCAGCAAGCTTGTATTGTCATACTGATGAGTATTTATGTACAAACAGGATTGTTCTAAAACTGTGATGTTTGTTATACAATGTGGGTGAAGTGGGTGCAAACATTTGATGGAAATTAAATGTCTTCTTTGAACTTTGGTTTTGTCACAGAATACATACCAGAATACGTACAAGTTTTGTTGGCATACTACAGGGTGGTATTCTGGGTTTAAAATTGTTTAACTTTATGCAAGTAAAGCCACGGTTTTTAGTAAGTAGGATTTCATATTTATCTATTAATTACTTCTTATCTCATCAGCGTCTGCCTAGCCTTTTCCCAACTATGTTGGGGTCGGCTTCCAGTCTAACCAGATGCAGCTGAATACCAGTATTTTATATGGAGCGACTGCCAATCTGACCTCCACAACCCAGTTACTGGGTTATACGATACCCCTTGGTAAGACTGGTTGTCAGACTTTCGGGCTTGTGACTACCCGTACGTAATGACTTTCAAAGATCCACGAATGACATCCGGGTCCGACGGCTTAACGTGCTTTCCGAGGCATGAAGGAGTCTCAGTATGTAAAGATGGTTACCCATCCACCGACCAACTGCGGCAAGCATAGCTTAACTTGATCGATCGACCTGTGCCGCTGTTATTATTTAGCCACGGCACCAATACTTTAAAATTAATTCAAGTCAGTCCATTATCACTTTCTGAGGCTGTTTCTCCGTTTACCGCCATTTGCGATCATGACGGGTGTTTTTTATTTATGACCAGTTAATATTTTCGAAGTTTTTCCCATAAGCCACATTTAAGTATTAAAATAAATGTGTTTCTATACAAAAATCACAAACAAACGCCTTACCCAAGCCTGTTTATCTTTAAAAAGACAGCGCGTACTCAATATATCACGCGCAAATACGGCTCTTAGCATCCGCCATTATCATGCGTTCTCGTTCTTCAATATAAACCATATAAATCAATCGGTCCAGATAAACTATACATCTACTTGAACCGGTCCAGACCGTAAGTCATCTGAAATTCACAAAGGATAGGGGTCCCTTTTATTAGACTATCGAATGAGGAGGCCTATTTTATTGATTTCCGTTTTATGGAGAAAGGTCTTCTCTGGATTGTTTTCTTGTGGGTATTTGGACAGTGAAACTGCTGAATGATTTTAACACAGGTTTATTAAATGCCTGTAAAATGTGGTTGGCCTGAGGGGCAGTGACAGCTTAGCACTATTACTTAACTAAACCCCTAAAAGTAACTTAATACTAAACAAGATGGGCGCCAGGAGGGTTTTAGGCAGGTGACGGTAGGAACATGGAACCCTTCCAGTCCTCAGTACTGCCGGCTGGCGTGAGTCTTCGCCACAGAAGCGCTGAACAAGATTGTTAAAGATAATGAGAAATTGTACATAACGGTTTAGCATGCGCACTTGGGGTTTGCACAAGAATTCTCCAACAATTAAAGGGCGTGACGGTATGCTGGAACAATTGACACAAATATGTAACTCAATCAAAACATTCCCGAATGGGTTAACATAACTAATAGGTAATTCATAATGCAACTCACTTTATTGTCTAAGATATACACTTAACCAAAATAGATTTCCTGAATTAATTGCCGGTCACAATATTTATTATTTTGACATGGCGGCATCTCAAGAACATTCGCACATAAAGCGACACACGTCTGTCTCCGACTAGTCTTAGCGCTGCATGTGTCCTTCAAACTCACGGTCGCCTTCATAACTATTTTTTATTAAAGATAAATTATCTTTTAAATAATCAGAAATACAAAAAGGCGATTTTGACGCGACGGTCGGGTTTGAACCTGCGACACATGACTTGGCAGTACACATGTATACTATCTATACAATAACACCTCATTTAAAATTTAGGTACCTACAGCAGTGCGATTCTGTAACCATCTCACCGTGAAAACTTGGGCGAAGTGAGCAAGGAGTGAGCTGTCAATAGTGTCAATTCCTAGCAAAAACAAATTCACTTCACCTAAGTTTTCACGGTGAGATTTTTACAAAATCGACCGGCTGGTCATCTCTCGTAGAATGACATCAAAAAAGTAAAGTAGTATAGGATTGGTAATGAAAGTTTGCCTGAGTTTTAAAATAATAGGGTCAACTGATCACAGGGTAAAGTCGACTTTATTTGTGTTCATGTATATTGTTTATTACTGTTAACTATATAACGACATCTAGACATCATCATCTGCCTAGCCCTTGCCCAACTATGTTGGGGTCGGCTTCCAGTCTAAACAGATGCAGTTGAACACCAGTATTTTATGTGGAGCGACTGTCTATCTGATCTCCACAACCCACTTACTGGGTAATACGATACCGCTTAGTAAGACTGGTCTTAACGACATCTAGACATATATTTATTTAATTGGTTTTGACTCAATTTATGTTAATTTAATGTTCACTACATCAAGAGCAAACCAACATTGTTTAGTAGCGAACACTATAGGTACACGTATTTATACTTTTGCTATCACAGTATTAAAGGGCTTACATGACCTAAAGCGCGGTCACTGTCGGACTGCATAGAAAAGAAAGAGAAGCGCGATGACACAACGCTAGTAATTTATTGCAAAATATGAAGCAATTATTTAATTACTAAAAATCTATTGTTTGGACCTAAAAATTAAAACACTAGTATTTTAGTATGTTGTTTGTAGAATAACCTATCAAAAAAAACAGACTGATTATATGTATGTATATTAATTAGTATGTTTTTTATTGTAAAAAGAAAGTTTTTAGAGGTATCTTCATGATTTTTTTCTATCGTATCAAATTAGTTGTATTATGTTTTCAACACACTATCTACCTAGCATATATCCTGAAGAATATCATATATTTTTCTGATTTTGTTTACTGTAGTTGGTCATACACTTTTATTGTTTCTAAAACTTGTATTTTTTGTGTTTAAGTCCTGTAAGCCCCGTAAAAGCGGCATCTAAATGAATGTCTAAATAAAAACGCGCTGTTGGATGTTGGATTGCAAACTTTTGGCACTGAAAATCCAATAGCGCATTTTGGCATTCCACAAGTTAAGCTACCATGAACCCTTTTCGGAATTCACAGGCATAACTATATGTAGACTTAAGGTAGAGAAACTTAGTTATCTCTCTAGCCACTGACTAGATTTAGGTATCATGTACAGATGCCAGCACATCAAGCTACTACAATCTGTAAAATTTCTTTAATAGATTTTCAACTTTATTACTAAAGTATAAGGTTCAAAATTGATTGGGAAAATTTGACAGTTTCGGGTAGCTTGATGTGCTGGCATATGTACATTATTGCGGAGTAATTTATATCAGCCAGTGGGTTCTAGACACGAACATTTTTCTCGGCCTTAGATAAGTCTGAACAAATGACACTAACATACCTACTGAACCTACTTCTCTTTTGTTGGATTTCTTTTGTTTTGATATATCTTTCTGGGGAAGAAACAAAGATTGTTATTTATCTAATTGTCCATATACCATTCGGAGAGTGAGATCCATACGTCATGTTCGTGAACGGGCGCAGTCAATAGGGAGGGTCATCTCTTAGCCGCCACGGTTTATTATTCTGAATTGTTTTTTTTATATTTTTTTAGTAATGACACCTTTAGCGTGCACGTGTTTCTATATCGTTCTCATATGTACAGACGCCAGCACATCAAGCTACTACAATCTGTCAAATTTCTTTAATAGATTTTCAACTTTATCGCTAAAGCATAAGGTTCAAAGTTGATTGGGATAAACTGACAGTTTCGGGTAGCTTGATGTGCTAGCGTCTGTACCATTTCAACATAAATGATGTAACCAATATTTTGTAACAATTTTATGATTTAAAGGCGTCTCCGTGGAGTTTCTTGCCCGTTCTTCTCCATAGGTACTTACTACGCTTTGGAATGGGCAACTAGCTTCATATTTTTAACTGACCGACCCCTTGACAAGTCAAAAGTGCCTGTAATTGGTTTATTTGAAATAAAAGCTTTGAGTTTGACTCATTAGAGTACCTACTAAGTTTAAAAAGCGTAACGAATTAAAATACATCAGCGGCGATGTTTATCGTACAGACGCCAGCACATCAAGCTACCCGAAACTGTCAAATTTTCCCAATCAACTTTGAACCTTAATTATGCTTTAGCGATAAAGTTGAAAATCTATTAAAGAAATTTGACAGGTTGTAATAGCTTGATGTGCTGGCGTCTGTACCTAAAATGTGATTATTTGAAAATGTATGAAAGTCTAAAATAACTACATTCAGCTGACTAGTTTGCTTAGTAGTTGACTATGGCAATATTTGTAAAAATTTGGATTTCTTTTTATCTAAACCCGGCGATAAATATTGCACATCGACCTTTACCTTTTTTGTATTTTATACAAAGGATTAAAATAATTATCAAAAGAAGCAAATCATAATTGTTTTAACAGCTCCTAATAGATACCGGACTGTTTGTATTTCGTGCGACAGAGATAACGCTCTACGAAGCCGAAATTAGCTTTCCAAAGGTCGACGTGCAATATTTATCGCCGGGTACTGTACTAGCTTCTGTCCGCGACTTCAACCGTGTGTTTCTTGGTAACGCCACATCGCATCACCTACCCGCACTATTATTTCTTTTTCACTTAGCGCTTTTTCCGACTTTTTATCTATTTGCCCGACTTTTCGGGTTCTAGCGTGATGTGAAATAGCCTTCCTCAAAAATTGGGCTATCAAATGCAATTTTTTTCTTTTCAAATCTCCGCGACTTCAACCACGTGTTTCTTGGTAACGTCACATCGCATCGCCTGCCCGCACTATTATATCGTTTTCCCTTAGCGCTTTTTCTGACTTTTTATATATTTGCCCGACTATTCGGGTTCTAGCGTGATGTGAAATAACCTACCTCAAAAGTTGGGCTATCAAATGCAATTTTTGTCTTTTCAAATCTCCGCGACTTCAACCGCGTGTTTCTTGACACGTCACATCGCATCGCCTGGCCGCACTATTATATCGTTTTTCCTTAGCGCTTTTTCCGACTTTTTATCTAATTGCCCGACTCTTCGGGTTCTAGCGTGATGTGAAATAGGCTTCCTCAAAAATTGGGCTATCAAATGCAATTTTTTCTTTTCAAATCTGACTGGTAAGTTTTAGTAAGTAAGATTCAGGGATTACAGCGTTCAAACAAACAAACACTTCAGCTTTATTATTACGTAGTATTATAATATATGTAGATTAAACTGCAAAATTCTCTAAAGTAGAAGTAAGCCACATTCAACTGAAAATTGAATAATGGGTCCAAACCAAAACCTGGCTTATGAGGAAACAGCTTAGAGACTTAGCTTACAAACTTTATTATATTCATATCAACCTCCGCATACACATACACGCATCCTTCCAACACACACACAGACGCACGCACCTCCACACCCTCCCTCACACACACCCACATACACACACACGCCCACTTTATACTGCTACAACTATCTATCTATCTAATTATCATTTTACTCCGACGGTTGTTGCGGACAAAACAAAAACAGATTCATATTCGCTCTATATATTTTTGCTGCACAGAAGCTTCAATTGAACATCACACATAGATTCTTTGAAACCGGACATGGCCAGAGTGAGGGGGATTCCATGCATTCCAACATTGAACGTGAATTAAAACACAGAGTTGTATGCACGCCTGATCAGATGTACACAATCATTATGAACGCGAAGGGACATGGAAAAAATATCAAGTTTCAGAGATGACGCAAACAGAGTTTTATAATATAAAGGAGTTAATAGAGAATAAGAACTGGTTAAAAAATGAGGAGAGCCAAAAAATATCATGGACTGTGTATGAAGTGAATGCCTCACATTCACATCCATCAATTTTAAAAATATAAATACAACTTTGATTCCGACTATTCCCAATTAAATACGGAGCCTGTCAGAAGAATAAGAAGCAAGCGGGGTACCAGACATATAACAAGCCCAAGTCTTAGCTATGTGCCCGAACTACAAACGTTGTACACTGAGCTTATTCCAATAAGCAAGGCTTTATATGATGATCTTATGAGCCTCTGTAAGGCAGGAGATATTCCAAGTTACTATCATGGTTTTTACGAGTCCTTGACTTATGGCAGTAGCTGTTCTGGTAGCAATAACGACAATGAAGAAGATAATGACGATTAATCACCCACCTTTATTTTATTTTTGAAAAGTCATTATAAGAATCTGATTTTATGTGATAAATGGGAATACAAGGCTGTTTTATTAAAAAAAAATGTGTAACAGATTATATTACTTAATAATTTCATTAGTATTGTAATATTAATTCACATAATATGTTATTATAAGACTGATTTTAATTATAACCAATTTAAAAAGACTAATAATAGTAAATTAAGAAAAATACTGTTGTTTTTTAATATTATTTTGAATAAAACTAATGTTGATTACCATGTCATAGTTTTATTAGGACACCAAATTAAAAGTCCTTACCAGATTTTTTTTCAGAATATTTACGAGAATAAAACGATATTAAAGTATTATCAGTATCACTTTTACCCTAAAAACCCGTAGAATAAAATGATACGTGACGAGTGCAATATTTGATCCTGGTCAGGCTGTACGGAGAATAAAATGATAATCGACATTATACAACTTGGACGATGATTAATTTTGACTAACTTCTTATTTTTTAAATAATATCTCTATTTTGATACTTAGGCGTATTTGATTATAACATTTAGAACAAACAAAAAATAACCTTTTTTAAAAGTTGACAATCATCTGTCTACGTCCAGTATTTAAGAAGCAATCGACGAAAACGTGTTTTTTATTTTTCCTGAAAAGTTGCATTTTTGTAGTTATCATTTTATTCTCCGGGGACGGCGCTATATGTACGAGTATATATAAAAATGACGTTTGTTAGTATCACTAAAACTCGAGAACGGTTAGTTAATTTTGGTTTTGAAATATTTGTACAAGTCCAAGGAAGGCTTAGCAGGTGAGATAATATGAAGAATAGAATAGAATACTCTTTATTATGAAGGTAAATAAGGAAGGAAGGAACGAATTGTAACGAAAATATAAACTGTTTGTACCTTTCAAACAGGGTGCGTTCAGAAATTGAATAATGACATTTTGGTCAACTGGACCCACTCGAACTGGACCCGCGGGTCCAGTTGACCACATCATTTATTTTCTCTATAATACGGAAGTAATATTTCATTCAATTGTTTGATCTGTCCTTTATTCTTTTCTTTTATTTCTATTTTAGTTTGTTATCAAGACAGACATTTTTAACGTAGCTTGATATATCTTTCTAAGTTTAGTCCCAAAATAAATTTCTGAACGCACTATAAATATTTGACAACAAATAAATAACCATTTCTTTTCTTTGCGACTTTGTGAAAGTATTGCCCTTTACCATTATTTGTACTTTAGTCACTGACCTCTATCATACAAAGTCAAAGTCAAAGCAATTATTTCAAATAGGCACATAAAAGGCACTTTTGAACGACAAAAATCATAGAATCTACATTATAGAAGTATGTATGTTTATTTGTATTTATGTAAGTATATTCTTATAATATTTGTTTAGTTTTATTAAGTGAATTGTTTTTAGATTAGATTCTATGTATTATTTTTTGTCTCCTTTACTCTTTCACACGCTGTCTACATCTCTCTATTTATTGTCCTATCGCAGGTATGCTGGAAGAGATTTCTTATGAAATAAGCATCACCTTTGTACCTATTTTTCTGTTCTGATTATTTCGTATCTGTTTATATATGTGTGTACATAAATAGTAAAATAAAATAAATAAATAAATAAAAATTACAACAAAAAGGAATTGATTCTAGTCGCCCATTCCAAAAGACAGTTTTCGTATGGAGAAGAAGGGGCAAGAAACTCCACCGTTACTCTTTTGAAATGTCTTACAATATTTTGCATACATTAATTATATAATAATAATAATATATGAAGACGATGCACCTAAAATAAAATTACCATACCACAATAGGTAAAAGAATTAAAAATGAAACCACTAAGTACTTATTTGATAGATACATGCTACTCACATATTTATAAAATATGTTTTTGTTCCAATAAATATTTGTATTTGTATTCAAACACATCTCACATGCAACCAAGTGCAATCACATATGGCATACTAACCCCTAATCACAACCAGACAACAGAAACACAATTAAAACAGTCATATACAGCTTAATATAAGACGGAACAGCTATAACACTTGAAGATATAATTCTATGCATAAAATCGAAGTCACGAAGCAGTTATCTAGTATTCGGTACAACTTCGTGTTATGTGAGTCGCTTGGGGGACGATATTGTGGGGTCTTTAGAAGTCGCGATACGAGTACGATACGACGGCGAAACATGCTAGGAATCGTCAATAGATAATGTATACTGCGTTCAAGATTTAGTTTCCAAAAATGTTAACAAATAATTATGTTTTTTGGAGAAACAAGATTAGTTTCAGTTTTTTATAGAGCAATGGTAGCCCAATGGTAACGTTCCCGACTTACTAATTCGTAGGTAGTTCAAACCCAGGCAGCCCTTTTACTTTGTGTCAATAATTTCATGACGCGCGTGACACCTATGTATATAAGATACAGCTGATGAAAAAATTATTGGACACTCGAATCTTTCTTTGACCTTTCCCTATTATAGGGTTATAAGGAAAGGTCAAAGGAATAGTAATAGGAATAGTAGATAGTGTAGTCCACACTGTAAGGAAAGTCAGTGACTGTTATAATTTATCTAATACTAACACCGCCTCGCGGGTTCATCCGCATAAGTGTCGATTCCGTAGGAATATCGGGATAAAAAGTATTCTATGTGTAATTCTAATGTATAAGATATATTAATGTAAAGTCCCATCAAAATCCGTTCAGCAGTTTTTGCGTGAAAGAGTAACAAAAATCAATCCATCCATCCTCACAAACTTTCGCGTTTAAAATATTACCAATAGTACCAACAGCCAGGAACAACTTGCTGGCCAAAACCCTTCTTATTATATTCAGGTCGAAATTCTTCTTCTTCCGTGCCGATAGCAATCTAAATGGACTCGGCCCAGAATTCGGCTACTTGTTTGGCGCCATCACCAGCGTCCACCAGTTCCTGTGACGTGCAGCTGACAGGAGACGCAGGACACGATATTAATTTATATTTACATGTCACTGAGGTGAATTCGCAAAAGTACTATTGCTTATACTAAGTTACAAACAATGATCTTTATGATCTTGAGAGGTATTTTGTGTTTTAATTTTAATTTTATGTGTGTGACTTGGCTACCGCATTAGGTTAAGACCTGTACTGATAGTTTTAAGGCATTTAAATAAATAAATAATGAGTAGGTTTTACTTAGGAAGTAAAAGTTTTCTGACGGTCAGTCGTGATAATGCAATGGCCAATCCCGATAACAATGAAGGCTACCACGGTTTGTTCCATTCCGGATTCCATTGCCGTCATGAACACATCTCTCTATGATTAGATTCAGAGGGCGAATGACCTCTATATGAGATCAGATCGCGGGTCATACTCGAATGTAAGCTCAGTATATTCCTAAAATATTGGCATCGATTTGACCCAAATAACTTGTAAAGAAAATTGATGCAATTTTTTTGGACGTAGCTTGGTCAGTGAGCTACGCAGATAGTCATAGGTTCTTATGTCTCCGTGGAAAAGACTGCTCGCGCGAAAAAAAAAAAATCAGCTGTTCCCTACATTTATGTTCGTATAACTCGTCAAAATGTAGGGAATTAAAATGGAAATTTTTTCGTGATTTCAGGTTCGGTCCCATAGTAAAAGTTGTTTATAATGATGAGTACAATGACCTCTTAAGAGGTTGTTAGTGTTTTTTAATAACCCTGTATATGCTAGTTGCGCGGTAAACTCTTCTCCCGCGATTCAGTGTTATACGTAGTTAGCATGTGGCGATATAGATGCCGCCATAGTAGCATAGACACGAAAAGAACAAGAACACAATATCATGCTGAAAGATACTGCTACTCCAAGCATGAATTGTTTAAAGAAACCTTAAACGGTATAAAAGGTTCTGAATCTTGGTCATTAAGGAGCTTACAGGACCTAAACACAAAAAACGCAAGTTTTAGAAACAATAAAAGTATATGATCGACTACAGTAAATAAAATCAGAAAAATATATGATATTCTTCAGGATATAAATATGCTAGGTAGATAGTGTGTTGAAAACATAATACAACTAATTTGATACAATAGAAAAAAATCATGAAGATACCTCTGAAAACGTTGTTTTTTACAATAAAAACCATACTAATGTACAATTATTATCATTCTGTTTTTTTGGCAGATTATTCTACAAGCAATATAGGTACTAAAATACTAGTGTTTTAGTTTTTTTAGTCCAAACAATAGATTTTTTTGTAATTAAATAATTGCTTCATATTTTGCAATAAATTACCAGCGTTGTGTCTTTACGCTTCTCTTTCTTTTCTATGCAGTCGGACAGTGACCGCGCTTTAGGTCATGTAAGCCCCTTAACGCATTTTTGATATGTAAACCTACATTTCATTTGTGATGTCATTTCATCACACTGCTCTCAAAACGGTGAAGGAAAACATCGTGAGGAAACAGCATGTCCTAGAACCAAATATTCGAAGACATGTGTTATCTACCAACCACCACTGCGTCCGTGTGGTAGATTACAGCCCACTCCTGGAAGAGAGAAGCCCTGTGTTCCAGCTGTAGAAACATTATAAGCTGATTATGCTTGAAGGACAAAGGGACCCGGGCTAACTTTTTAAATAAATGGCACCATTAATATCGAGTCATGTAAGAAAAAAGCGGTTAAAAGAACAATCTTTTAACCGCAGCCATTAAGGCAAAGCATGTATCTCGTTGCCTGTTTCAACGAATAGGAAACTGAAACTGCTCACAGTACGTAGATTCCTACTTACTTGTTATTATGATTCCTTTTTAGGATTCCGTATCCAAAGGGTAAAAAAACGGGACCCTATTACTAAGACTCCACTGTCCGTCTGTCTGTCACCAGGCTGTCTTATGAACTGTGATAGCTAGATAGTTGAGATTTTCACAAATGATGATATGATGATATTTTCACAGATGATGATATGATGATTTTCACAAATGATGATATGATGATGATGATATTTCTGTTACCGCTATAACAACAAATACTAAAAACAGAATAAAATAAATATTTATGGGGGGCTCCCATACAACAAACGTGTTTTTTCATCGTTTTTGCCTTGTGGTACGGAACCCTTCGTGTGCCAGTCCCACTCGCACTTGGCCAGATTGTTTAATTTAATTATTCTGACATAGCTTGTAGAGAAAGCAAGCTGAAGTGGCAGTGGGCTGACCTTATTTGTCGAAGGACCGACGGCCGGTGGAGCAGACAAGTCGTGGAGTGGAGACGGCGTACCGGCAAACGTAGTGTGGGACAGCAACCAGTTTGGCAGAACGATGACCTTGAAAAAGTGGGTGGGACAGACTGGATCCGGAAGGCGGAGGACAGCATGTTGTAATGCAGTCTGGTAGAGGCCCATGTCCAGCCGGTCGATTCTGTAAAAATCTCACCGTGAAAACTTAGGTGAAGTGAGTTAGTTTTTGCTAGGAATTGACACGCAGCTCACTCCACCCTCACTTCACCTAAGTTTTCACAGTGAGATTTTTACAGAATGGACCGGCAGTAGTAGACTGCGATAAGCTGAGTTGACTTTTTTAATAATAATTTGTTTAATAATAATTTGTTTATTTCCACTTCAAGACACAAAAATCAGTGTGGCCCTGGCTCTTGTACTAGGAGGTCCTGTATCACAAGAGCCAGACCTCTCAATTTACAGAGAACATGATATGGAAGCGCGATAGACAAAAATGAAATTCGATATAGTTATAGTTATATTGAATGACTTTTTTTTTGTAAAACATGGTAGAAAAAGAAAAGAGCCAGAAATATTTTTACGCTGTAAGCTTAAAAAAAAGAAAAGTATAACAACGCAATTAGTACTACGGGCTCTCCAGTAGGAACCAGCAAAACATAGTTTGTGAAGAAGATTGCTTTTTATTTTGATTTAAAAGTGTTTCCGTGGAGTTTCTTTTCCCGTTCTTCTCCATAGGTACGAGTACCTACTACGCTTTGGAATGGGCAACTAGCTTCATCTTTCTGAATGACCGACCCTTTGACAGTTTAAAAGTGCCTGTATTTTTTCTATTTGAAAATAAATGCTTTAAGTTTGAGTTTACAGTACCCGGCGATAAATATTGCACATCGACCTTTACCTTTTTTTTGTATTTTATACAAAGAATAAAAATAATTATCAAAAGAAGCAAATCATAATTGTTTTAACAGCTCCTAATAGATACCGGACTGTTTGTATTTCGTGCGACAGAGATAACGCTCTACGAAGCCGAAATTAGCCGATTGTCTCTTTTCAAAGGTCGATGTGCAATTTTTATCGCCGGGTATACTGTAAATAATTTATGCAATCCACACTTTTCAACAACACTTTTGGAAACGCTATATAGGAATACTAAAACGAAATAATTAAATTAAAAGACCTCTGACTGCATACCATGAACAGACACGAAACTCGGATCATAAGCGTTTTGTGTGCACAGAGCGTTCATTAAGTGACCCCCAGATGACCCCCACAGAAGGTGGTTGGTTGGTGGTGGTGCTGCATGAGGGTGTCGCAAGGGAGAGGAAGTAGTCAGCATTATGTCAGTAATCTCAGAGTGCCTTTACATGTTGGTTTAAATATTTTGAAGTTAATCGGGGATATGGCGGGTAAGAAAACTCACAAAGTAGAGCTTTCGCCCCAGTAAGTTAGTTAATCCGTGTAAGCAAAAGACCTTCCGAGCACATGATCTGAAAGACTTCACAATAATGTTCAAAAGTAATACGTTTTTCACAAAGCGCACAGAAATTAGGATCACGTGGATGATCACGTCAAAAACAATAAATGTTAAACAAAAAAGAAAAAACATATTATGAGACAAAGTGCCTCAAAATATCATTACACAGATGTCGTGTTACTCAAATAACATTCACGTAATACTCCGGACGCTTTTAACGCGTACCTCTTGTTTTTTACATCGTTCTCACATATAATTATAAATTGAACATTAATGATGTAACTAATATTTTTGTAAAAATATAATTTAAAATAGTGTCCATGGAGTTTCTTTGTCGTTCTTCTCCATACTGTACCTACTACGCTTTGGAATGGACAACTAGCCTCATATTTTCTTACTGACTGACTTCTTGACAATTCAAAAGTGCCTGTAAATGGTTTAATTAAAATAAATGCCTTGAGTTTGAGTAATTATGTAAAAATACAAAGCTCCTTTATCGACACAAAAAATACGAAGAGAAAATTCCCACATTTCCGCATTAAAATAGTCTTCAAAGATCTTTCATACTTCGAAAGAATTTAACATTTAAAAAGCTTAATAGCCCCACCATTGAAAAACACAGATGTTCCTTGGAATAATCTCGAACTTTCTCCTTTTAAGCGAAAAGGTTTTTTGAATGTAAAATTTTAAATTTAATAAAGGTGGCGTCTCGGGAGACTCGTAAATTATTACCAGTTGCTTTTATCACCTTTTTCACGTGACAATATTTATGTTTTGAAAATTGATATTTTTATCTTGAACACGACAGGTTGAAAATTTCTCGCCTTTTTAACAGTATTGGTCGTGACATCAACGCCCTTTCACGCGCCATTAACTTTTTCAAATTGCATAATTATAGAAATTGAATTTGTTGAATACAGAAAAAGAGTGTCCCGTGTCTTGTGAATTTGCAATATTTATATGTTTGCATTATTTTTGGCAATATCTGCTATTTGATACAGATATTGTTTTGTGGGAAGTTTTAGTCGCAATGAGGATAATAATATTAATAAGACATAAATAATATATACTATCGTTAAAATTTTATTATAATTATATATATTTTTGTAATTCCTATGTGCCCTTGAAATGTTTCAATTCGCTTAAAATTTTTGTGATGTATTTAGTGAACGCGAGTAGGACTTCTGGTTTGCGCAGGTTGTGGAGTTTAGATAGGCAGTCGCTCCATGTCAAAATACTGGTATTTAGCAGCATCAGGCTACAATGGAAGCCGACCCCAACATAGTTGGGAAAAGGCTAGGCAGATGATGAATTGAATACAGAAATGATTTTGTAAATGTATCCTTAACGAAATCAAGTTATTTCTCTTGACGTCGGAGATGTAAAGGCTTCTTTTTTTTCTTTTGGCTTCGCGCGGTTTGTGCATTCAGCCAATGTCACGTTTTGTTTTTATTACGAAGGAAATAAAGGTAGGGTAACAAAAATATTATTATACGAATTAATTATAACGGGATATAGGCGTAATAACTATAGGATCAGTATTTATAACGGATAGATCTGATGTTCAAAAGTGCCTTTTATGTGCCCATTTGGAATAAATGCTTTGACTTTGACTTTCACTATAGAATAATGAGCTAAATACAATGACGAAACATTATTACTTAAGGGGGAAGCGCTAAGGTAGCCCGCGAATTTCAATTTTTTTTACGTTTTTTGCAATTTGCTGGTCAGCATTAAGTTGTACGTTGATTAATATATGAATCGCGGCCGTAACAAATATGTATTTACAGAATTATAATCATTAAAGTCATCAACACAACTCTCTAAGACCACGTAAGTCCAAAAAATGATGATTTCATGAAACAGTTATTCTTGGGACTTACGTGGTCTTAGAGAGTTGTGTTGATGACTTTAATGATTATAATTCTGTAAACACATATTTCTTACGGCCGCGATTCATATATTAATCAACGTACAACTTAATACTGACCAGCAAATTCCAAAAAACCTAAAAAAAATTGAATTTCGCGGGCTACCCTGGCGCTTTCGCCTTAATATTATTTAAAATAATGAATGATACTATAAATTTATATACAGAAAAGCTATTTGTACAAAGTTAAAGGCTTCTTAATAACGCGTTGTAAGAGGTAATAGAGAGAAGCGAAATTGAGGACACCTCTGTTAATGTGTTGCTAGGCGATCAAGACGGTACGGTAATTCGCCAAGTACCTTCCAAGTACTGATATAATCATTTGTAGATAGCACAGTGAATTTGGGACCATAATTTTCGTTTAAGGTCAAGTAAGTACCAGTAGCGACGTAGCGTTGGAAGGCCTCCCACAAGGTGGTCCGACGACCTTGTGAAGGCCGCAGGAACCCGTTGGTTGCGAGAAGCACAGAACCGGTCGAAGTGGAGGTGCTTGGGGGAGGCCAATGTCTAGCAGTGGACGTCTTTCGGCTGAAATGATACTAGATTAATATTAAGAAGTTCTCGCTAATCTAATAATTAACTGTAAATGATTCTGTTTTGAGCAGTGGTGGCCCATTGGCCGTGACTTACGAGTTGTATTATAGGTCGTAGATTTGAATCCAGAGAGGCGCTTTACTTCGTGTAAATTATTTCATCGTCACTGCTCTAAAAACAGTGAAGGAAAACATTGTGGAGGAGACCGGCATATCCTAGAACCAAAAATTCTGCACCCGCATGGTGGATTATGGCCCACTCCCTCTCACCAAGAGGAACCCTGTGTCCCAGCAGTGGAAACATTAATGGCTGATTATACTGATTCTGTCTTATCAAGTGTCATGTAGTCCGAAAAACAAAGTATTAAGAACTTCCTTCTAGCTTATATTGTGTTTTCGGTTTTTACTTTGTTGCCATTTTCTCTCGCCTGTTCTTTTCCTTGTTTTCCTATTTTTAACCGACGAAAAAACGGAGGAGGTTCTCAAGTCTACGGGTATATATTTTTGAAGTGAAAACTTCTTTAGCGGCGTTGTACACTTTTTTTGTAATGGGTAAAAAATGTTAAACTCGCGTCAGGACACGTGACCTGATCGAACATTCGTAAGACGGATGGCCGTAGCCGGTACCGCGCGTGTTTTGTTTATAAGACGATTCACAAAATACACACGTAATTGAAATGAAAACTTCATAAGCGGCGTTGTACACTTTTTCTGTAATGGGTAAAAAATGTTAAACTTGCGTCAGGACACGTGACCTGATCGAGCATTCGTAAGACGGATGGCCGTAGCCGGTACCGCGCGTGTTTTGTTTATAAGACGATTCACAAAATACACACGTAATTGAAATGAAAACTTCATAAGCGGCGTTGTACACTTTTTCTGTAATGGGTAAAAAATGTTAAACTTGCCTCAGGACACGTGACCTGATCGAAAATTCGTAAGACGGATGGCCGTAGCCGGTACCGCGCGTGTTTTGTTTATAAGACGATTCACAAAATACACACGTGATTGTTCAAGTTTTCACTTCTGTCGGCACTCCCGGAGTGCCACTGTTTTTTTCCACTTATTGTACAAAACGCCAACAAAGTGGAAAGCAGCATCATTTAGCCCAATATGATAACACATCAATCGAATGACTGCCGTGAGTCATGTCATGTGGTCGTTAAAGCAACTGCTGAACATGAGGTTCTGGGTTTGATTCCCAGGCCGGGCGAAGAGTTATTTGGGTTTTTTCATCAGGAATTTCTCAGTAGCACCCCGGAGTCTGGATTTGTGCCCGGTAGCAATAGGCTCGTCTCCTATAACTGGCGAAAGGAAAGTACTATGGGACACCTATGCCTACCCCTCGGCTGACCCATTTCAAAACCTAGTAAGGGACACTTTTTACAAAAAATCGTTTTATTGCCTTCTAGGTTAGCAAGATTATGTCTTGCTAACCTAGAAGGTCTCTACCAAATACAAAAACACCAGCGTTTTAAACTTACATAAAAGGTGATATATTTAAGCATCGAAACCTAGTAAGTGCACCATTCACACCCTAGTGACCATTATAAAACCTAGTAAGTCACTTTAACCAATTCAAAACCTCTTTTACAACTATTAGCATCAATATTACGTTTATGCGCTCTCCTGTAAAATTTAATTTAAAGTCCTTACTAGGTTTTGAAATGGGGCAGCCACCGTTCTGCGTTGACTGTCGTGATTGTTTGTTAAATCGATTAAAAATGTTCTAAAACGCTCTTGAAATCCCAAAAAATCCAGGTATTGAATCAAACAAGCTTGTAGTACAGACGCCAACACATCAAGCTACTTGAAACTGACAAATTTTCCCAATCAACTTTGAACTTTATGCTTTAGCGATAAAGTTGAAAATCTATTAAAGAAATTTGTCAGATTGTAGTAGCTTGATGTGCTTGGCGTCTGTACATTACAACTCTGGTTCTATATTTGGACGTGGTATCGATTGTTGACAACGCTCTGGTTTATTAACACGGGCGCACTCTGTATACGATGTGGTTACGGAAGTGTATTGGTCTACAGGAGAGATTGTTAGCTGCAGTGTATTTGTGGACATGGACATGGTTTTATCGATGTGAAATTAGACAGATGATGTTATTTGAGTATGATACTCGTAGTTTGTAATTACATTATTCACCTCTGCTCTCCTGAAAGTAGAAACATTAGGAATTATAAAAAAATACTCAAGCGAGTACTTACTTGGAAGACGACATCCTATTTCACCTTTGAACAGGTGGTAAATTGAATTCTCACTATTTATGAACACAATACAATGAAGAAAATTGTTTTTGAAAATTATCTATTCAGCAAGTTAACGAGTTGACTTCGCTCCATCGTTGAGAAAAATGCTGAAAGAACTATTCAAGCTCTATTCTATTACGCAGAGAAACATTATTATATATAAAGACTTCTTTTAGTTGTCAAGTTTTAATAGATTTTTTAGTATCGCTCTCGTCATAAAGAACTTTTTGAAGTGTGTAAGTTCAAAATAAAATGTAGGTTTGTATAATGCATGAACGGCCAGGTTTTTACAGTACCCGGCGATAAATATTGCACATCGACCTTTACCATTTCTGTATTTTATACAAAGAATAAAAATAATTATCAAAAGAAGCAAATCATAATTGTTTTAACAGCTCCTAATAGATACCGGACTGTTTGTATTTCGTGCGACAGAGATAACGCTCTACGAAGCCGAAATTAGCCGATTGTCTCTTTCCAAAGGTCGATGTGCAATATTTATCGCCGGGTACTGTATTTTAGTTTGTAGTCTGTGGTCTTTTTAATATTACTGACTTTTAACTTGTGTGTCATAATCAGCCTAGTATGTTCCCACTTCTGGGACACAGGCCTCCTCTCAGTGAAAGGGAGTGGGCAGTAATCTACCACGCGGGCCCAGTGCGGTTTGGTAGATGTCACATGTCTTCGAATTAAAGGTTCTAGGACATGTCGGTTTCCTCACGATGTTTTCCTTCACCGTTTTGAGAGCAGCCAATCGATTCTGTAAAAATCTCACCGTGAAAACTTAGGTGAAGTGAGTTTGTTTTTGCTAGGAATTGAGACTATTGACAGCTCACTCCACGCTCACTTCACCGGAGTTTTCACGGTGAGATTTTTACAGAATAGCACCGCAGTGTAGATATTATGTTTAAAATACAGTCACTTGTTATTTAATTTAATCATATTTTATTAATAAACCAAAACCCCTAGTGTTTACAAAAGTTAATTGATCATTTACTAAACAATCTTGGCATGCGGAAAACAAATACACCACTCATCATTAAAACAAAGGACCATAATGAAGGTATTATCCAATCGTCGTAGGTATGCCGTAATACATATTCTATTGAACAATTAATACATTCACATACGTACATAATTTGCCTTAAACATGGTATGTATAAAGTTGTTACAGTCTGGTTTTGAGATAATATCCATTGTGGCAGCCGCACAGGTCGATCGATCAGGTCAAGCTATGCTTGTCGCGGTTGGTCTGTAGATGGGTGACCATCTTCCGAGACCCCATTGTCATTCGTGGACCTTTGACTGTCATTACGGGTAGGTAGTCAGATGCCCAAAAGTGTGACAACCAGTCTTACCAAGGGGTATCGTCTATTACCCAGTAACTGGGTTGTGGAGGTCAGATAGGCAGTCGCTCCAAGTACAATACTGGTATTCAGCTGCATCCGGTTAGACTGGAATCCGACCACAACATAGTTGGGGAAAGGCAGGCAGCAGATGATGACATCTTCTTTTAAACCATAACGCTTTAAAACAAACCACCGCCGCATTTAAACAATTTAATTAATCAGATATCAGTTGTCTATCACATCCTGTCCATATGCAGCGCAGCTTACCTCTACACTCGGTTTATCCCGGTATTACTGTAATCTCTTTCAATAGTAGTGTTCACAGTACTTTAGATCACACCTACGAACCACGTCCCATTTTATTGAGAACAAGCGTTGTCGATATTTTCCTTCACCGTATAAATCCAGTGATAAATCGAGGACGTATGTTTGAAAATGGGAGTTTATACGTTACTGGATCAACGTTTTGTGTAGTGGTAACACTGTTATAATGTATAATATACGTCGCTGCTGTTGACTAGATTTGCTTTAGCTGTAAAACTTATTGTGAAGGTTGTAAAAAATTATGGTTTGAAATTAAATATTCATTTATTTATTTACGGTAAAACGGGGTGAATAGGGATCGGGAAGAAACTTTAAAATGGATTTTAACATTGAAATACTTTAGTTTTTTTTTTGCCAAAAATGAGAAATGAAAAAAAAAAATTTTTAAAAAATGCAAAAAAAAAAAACTTGAAACTTGGAACTTGAAACTTTTTGTTGTAAAAAATGTTTTTCCTATATTATAATTAACGATTAAGTGTCTGTCTTAGCAACAAACTATAATACAACAACGTTAAAATCAATTTTAAAGTTTCGTCCCGATTCACCCCGTGTTACGGTACCTCCAACAGAATATGACACACACACACACATGTTTTGTGCCCATTTGATGGCATTAGGCTCGTCCCTTATGGGGTGAACTATAGGTACACCTCCGTTTAGGCAGAAATTAATGTTAAGGGGCTTACAGGACCTAAACGCAAAAAACGCTAGTTTTAGAAACAATAAAAGTATATGCTCGTCTACAGTAAAATATGTGATAATCTTCAGGATATATGCTAGGTTGACCGTGTGTTGAAAATATAATACGACTAATTTGATACGATAGAGAAAAAGATCGCGCTTTAGGTCATGTAGTCGCCTTAAGGGGCTTACATGACCTAAAGCGCGATCATATACTTTCATTGTTTCTAAAACTTGCGTTTTTTGCGTTTGCTGCATCCGGTTAGACTGGAAGCTGACCCCAACTTAGTTGGGTAAAAGCTAGGCAGATTATGATTGACGTTTTCTGAAATTTCTAGCTGACATTACGTCGTCTCTTTTAATATATTCTCGAACATTATAGTTTTAGATTCTATAGTGCATATTAAAGTACACATACTGTGTGAGCAGCTTATTATTTCGTTGTAACACGGACTAAAGGAAATTGGTTTTAGTGTATTGGTGCCGTCAGTACTTGACCGATATTGGGGCGACGAATGCGCGTGACCGATGAGTCACGAAACAATAGAAAATCAATTGTGTTTCATTAGCGGAACTTAAGGGGTTAAGCGTGTTTTCACCAAAGAATTATCTCTATAGGTTTACGTTACCGTAATTTTGATGAAAGAGTTTGCACACCAAACTGATTAGACTGGGTGTATGGAAACACTTTGCCTAACCCGTTGGGGAATACAGGCGTGATGATATGTTATGTTAAGTCTGAACAGACATCTTATGTCGAAACGAAATGTAATTAAAATTGAAACCTGATTGTCATAGATATTGTTTGAAAACTGCCAATTTTTCGTATAGTTCAACTTTTTAATTTCCTGAACAAGTTTTTGTTCTATGTTTATTCTCATTCATATCGCTATCTTTTCTACTTCTTTCTTTCCCAAATAATGAGTAGGTAAACTTCACAAAATTATTTCAAGTAGTTACCAATAAACTGAACATTCTACATAATACATCATATGTGCTACACGATGTTAATTATAACAGCGCTTTGTGATGTAAAGCGACCGCTTTGTCAATAGCACGCGGTAATTGCTTATGATGCGATTATTCCGCGCGACGCGATAATTGCGTGGGACGCGATAGATGCGTGCGATGCGTTCAATGCGTGTGCTTCGTTTTATCTGCTTTGTACTATTATTGGCTCGCGGTATGAATGGGCAAATGATTATGAGCTTAGATTATGATCCAATGTTGATGCGGTTAAATTCTAACTGTCGTATTTATTACTGATGACTATATTTATTGGTTTATTCGATTTTGTGGAATGATTTGTCTGAGAATGTACTACCACAGTTCTTATTTCTGCCGCCTTGTCATTCCTGCGTTTGAGTTTGAATGATAATATGAATGTTGGTGAAGCGGTGAATACCAAAACGATGAAGCTTTTTTGTTGACTTTACCATTATTTTGCGGTCATTGGTAAGTATAGCTCTGTTTAGAATCTCAGATAGTTTGCATTCCATCGCCACTGAATCAGTTATCTACTTTAGTGAAAATGTATTCTAAGTTGTTTTTTGAATGACCATTTGTAACAAAAAGGTCCTAATAAGTTTTGGTTGCAATGAAATTTGAACTTTGTAAAGTATGACATTCAGTTTGTTGTTCCATAACCTGAAAATTATCTCAAATTTCAAATATAGTTTCCAATCTTCAAACATAAATAAGGCTTTATTTAAGCAATCAGAAAAACGTGAAAATGGTCAAATTCGTCATCAGCTCTTATTTCATCTGTACATTCTTCATTCAAAAAGCGTCACATTGCATTCGCTACAAGCCAAAACTTGTGTTTTTAGGTAATTTTATTTCACACTTAGGCGCTGTTTGCTTTGACACAAAAAGCAGGCGACGGTTGCAGTTCTTGTAGAATACTGATAAGTTCATTGCAGATCAACTGAGAGTCGAGTCGGAGGTCGAGGAGAGTCGTAGGTACTCACTTAGACGAGCTCTATGTACAGACGCCAGCACATCAAGCTACTACAATCTGTCAAATTTCTTTAATAGATTTTCAACCTTATCGCTAAAGCATTAGGTTCAAAGTTGATTGGGAAAATTTGACAGTTTCGGGTAGCTTGATGTGCTGGCGTCTGTACCTAGTATTTTTTTTAATAGACTTTGTGTAACTGTCTGCAATGTGGGGACGACAATAAATGAAAACACATTGGGAATATTCATGCATAGAATTATTTTGGAACTATCACATAAACCCTAATTCCAGGGACTTGAAAACGAAATGAATTTCTTTCCGTTACCACTAATGTTATAGGATATCGTTCCAAAGTTTGTAACGATACTAAAACCTAAAAACATCAATACCGTTACCAAGAAAAACGTTTCGGGTAGCACATCAAGCTACCCGAAACTGTCAAATTTTCCCAATCAACTTTGAACCTTATACTTTAGCGATAAAGTTGAAAATCTATTAAAGAAATTTGACAGATTGTAGTAGTTTGATGTACTGGCGTCTGTACCTACTCGTAAATTACTGAACTATTCAGTCTATACCATCATATATCATCACTCCAGTGGGTCAGCAAGTCATGAAAAAACACAT
Source organism: Luperina nickerlii (assembly GCA_963855955.1). Taxonomy (NCBI): domain Eukaryota; kingdom Metazoa; phylum Arthropoda; class Insecta; order Lepidoptera; family Noctuidae; genus Luperina; species Luperina nickerlii. The sequence goes on along the minus strand of OY979677.1, from coordinate 18,608,162 downwards.
AAAGAGCCTTACAAAAAAGGAGTAGTGAAGATCGCAGCATTTCAGAATAGTTACAGATAAAACACTACATTCCTTTTGGAGCACTGTCCGAACATGTACCTACTACTTACGCACTCGGGTCTGTTAATAGCCAAAGACAGCGTTTTGTGATCCCGAAATGTAATAAACAGACATACTCGTAGCTATGTGGCAAAAATCTACGTCTATGCTTAGTGACGTCACACAGTTTTGTAGACGGTACGAATTGACGCCACTTAACCCTACTGAAGCTTCATATATACACACAAACACGATGTTCCAGTACGTACCAACGGTTACCCCGATCTTGTATAACGTTATATTCCAAATTCGTAGTCGCACAATCACATTACCCAAACCTTCATTGCTTCTACGAATTCCAGAAAATTCCCAACATTCGATATTCTAGAACTCCAACCCAAATCAGAGCAATACAATCAACGGGAACTTTTTAAAACACCCACCAGGCGCATACATTTGCGGATGACGTAGGTAGCACAGAGAAACGAGGTAAATAATGAAAATCTCTTTAGTACGCATTTACTACTACCCTCGTCAGACTTCGACGGATTCACCAGCCGACTGTTAAATTGGCCTTTATTTGTTCACTTTTTGTGGGTATGTCGAGGTTTTTCCTGTGATAAGTGAAGGGGCCAAAAATAGGATTTCATCGTTTAAGTAATTTGACTTACGATTTCTACAGTGGATGCTTAAGAGGAAAATAGATTGATTTCTTTTTTTATACAGCCTTTTCTGTACGTTTCTAAAGACAGGTAGATTCTTTACCAGATTCGTGCCCTTGTATATGTGTTTTTTTGTCTCGACTGTATCCACGGGTAGCTTTAAACAATAGATGTTCTTCTAAATTTGAATGTGGGTCCAGTTAACCAATAAAAATACAGAAAATAAATGATGTGGTCAACTGGACTCGTGGGTCCAGAAGCGACCGGGTCCAGCTGACCGAAGACTCGGTCTTTTCTCCATAGAAACGCTCTCGCCTGTTTTCTTTCTGGTTAATGACCATAACGCAATGATTTTTTACAGAATATTCAATATTGACTACTTGTATGTCCCTGTTTTCCTTTTTGATGATAGGTACATTATTTTTATAAGCACTAGAACCTTCCTAAATGCCGATTTAAACCGCTGTCAACAGAGGCCTAGTGTACATATTTGACAACTATAAATGAAAAAAGAAAAACATAGGGACACAGTATATAATATAATAACGCGTTTCGGGTCATGCTCAACCCGCCCTGGCGGTGTAGTGCGACTGAGAGGTTTGCTGAGAGCGGAGTTACCGACTTCTTTGCCCTCATGAGGAAGCTCAGGGCGTCGTTCTTATCACGTGTGGTGGCAAGTAAAAATGTTATTACAAAAGGTGTGTTTTATGCGGTGCATGTACTGAGGGAGACAAAATAATTGTACTCACGCCCATTACGCATACGCCCACACGCCACGCGTGCTCACGCTCATTTATCTTTTTTGTATTTTTAGTATAAGTTTTATGTTTAGTGTAAGTTTTCAGTCGTAATTTAAATTTTATGGGTGCTAATGCCTGAAATAAACGATTATTATTATTATATATCCTTCTTATTCAGTTTATGAAATATTTTTTAAATTGGTCCAATATTGGAGGAGGAAATAGGCGAGAGCCAACCTCGAATTACTTTTACTTGGGCTTTTTCAAGTCTCTCCGACCGCATTTCCTCTTAATGAAATAATTTTTAAGTATTTTTTATTTCTAGTCGATTTTTAGTTGTAACTTTAATCTGACTATCAAAACACCCTAACGATTAGGTACAGTCAGCAACAAAATTCTATTAACACTTCTGTTTTTTTAATCTCAGGTATTGAGCAAAATATTAACACTTCAGTTTTTTTAATCTCAGTTATTGGACAAAATATTTGTTCAAAGTTGCATTGAACTTCTGCTGCAATTTTGAATAAATACTTTGCTCATTAAACGGAGATTTAAAAAACTGAAGTATTAATCGACTTTTGTTGCTGATCCTACAATAAGACATGGAAAGGGTGTAACAACTTAGCACGAACGGAAACATTATTTTATTTTGTTTCAGTCACTGCCACCAACGATATAATACCATGTATGGTGCCTAGATCGCAGGTAGGTACAGACGCCAGCACATCAAGCTACCCGAAACTGTCAAATTTTCCCAATCAACTTTGAACCTTATGCTTTACCAATAAAGTTGAAAATCTATTAAAGAAATTTGACAGATTGTAGTAACTTGATGTGCTAGCGTCTGTACAGTAGGGGACATTCATTATTGTGTAAATTGACACTTTAAGTCAATTTACTGTGTTAAAGCCATTACAAACAACTCTCAAAGACTAACAGTTGTGATTCGAATATACCGACTATTTAAGTTGGTAAGTAGTCAATTTGCTTAGCAATTAATTTCCCTTTACATGAATACATTGCAATTTCAGGAACCACTAACATTCTTAAAAACAATCGTATAAACTTACAAAACACCTACATAACTACTTGCAAAGAGCTTTTAACTCCTGAAAAACAGCTTAAAAGCGTCTTTTAATACTTCAAAACCGCACAAATATCGATAAAACGATAACAAACCTCCCCAACATCTATAAAAATCACATTTTACTTAGCTATAACTCAAAATCTTGACACACACGTACGGGTCCGGTGTGAACGCCGCTTAAATTTAAAAGACGTATTTTGCACGTACCAGAGTGGCTGTACGAAACATATGTATGTACGTGCTTTATAGAACTGCCGTACGTGGAGTGGTATTAGTAGATAATCGGCTAAGTTCGATGTAGTATTTTATTTATATCTATGGCCTTTGGCTTGCATTTGGGTGGCAGTTAGTAGGGTGGGGTAGGGTTTACATAGGATTTTGCAAATTATAGGGACAATTCAAAAACAAAAATGTACCATGCGACCATAGAGGTAGCCTACCACTTTTTGAAATCCTATTTTTATCAATTAAAACTTTATAATAAGGGTTTTTTAATAATATACAAACGTTTTATTATCGAAAACATCAAATATCACTAAAAAGATGCGTATATTATTAAAGAAATAAGATTTTTATCACGATAATTTTTAGTCTATGCCTTTCTGAAAAAAAAACAAACAACTGTCAAAAAACTTGCAGCGGCTGGTTTTAAATTGTTCCTGTAATAATTTTAAATTTTATTTGCAATTAGTGCGTTAATAAAATCCTCTCCGCTGCGCTCCGTTCTGTCTGCGCTGACCCTTAGAATAATTTCTCAAACCACCAGGGGGCCGAAAAAGGCTACTTTGGTAGAATCACAAAAGGATAACATTATGAATCATAATGGACAGTTAACTGTTAAATCAATCATATAAAATACCATTGGTGAAGGATTTTTCAGTTATTTTTTTTTGTCTGTTTAAAAATACCAATCAATCCAATCCAAATTCAATACCAATCTCTTTGATTATACCTACGAGTACGTAGTGCAGCGAAAAGAAGAAATACACGGACTTTCTTCGGTATATTTATGATTCATAATGGTATCCTTTTATGATTCTGCCAAAGTGACCTTTTTAGGCCCCCTGTTCCAACCAGTATCGACGGGAAAACATCCTAACTAATATTATAAATGCGAAAGTATGTTTGTTACCTTTTTAGCCTAAACTACTGAACCGATCATCCTGAAATTTTGCATATACGTTGTCAGGTGTACAGAAACAGACAGAGTACCTTTCATCCCGAAAAAAAGTGCTGTTCCCAAGGAAAACAATAATGACGTTACTATGATAATAGATGGCGCCATGTGTCTTTCGATCGGAATCGAAACATATGCGGGTGAACCGCGCGACGCTGCTAGTTGTCTATATTGAGAACCTGTAGGCGTGCCATGGCCATTTCAGTTAGATCAAGCCTTTTAGCGAAATGCCAGCGTCGATTACGCCGAATCAATTTATAACACGCACACCGCTTTAGTGACATTTTCCCAAACACCGATTTTGTCCCAAATAACTCAATTCGTTGGAAAGCCTTTTAACTGGCGCCAAAGTGATTAACTTCCACTTTGTTTGAAACTTAACAGCAGTTTTTTATGGCTGCCATTAGTGATTGGTATTTTGCTAAAATTGTTATGATTTTGTTATGATGTTTGAAGAAATTCGAAGACTCCCTCGAGTAGAACTCCAAAATCTGAAACAATTCCTGTCAGAATTTTAGTGAATATTTTTAAGGTTCTTATTCATCCTTTAATTAAATGTCTATCCAAGTTGCTAAAGGTGTGAACCGATGCAGTGAGATACAACCACGAAATATAATGAATCAGTCTGGCTTTTAATTTAAATAAATCACTTAATAACCACCATCATGGCCTACCTTGCAGTAAGAGCGCAGGCAGAATAACAGGGTTCGCCAGCATTAATTACATCAGCCGTCGTACTCTTGTTACCCCGGGGTGCCAGCTGTTTTAGAACCCAATAGCTTGTCACACGACGATGGGAAGAGACAAGATGGAACGAAAACGCTAGAAGCCCCCCCCCCCCCTGGATGGCCGTGGAAGTTAGATAGGCCTTTAGTGTGGGACGCCACATGTGTCGACACCCTTGCGCCATCCCATCTTCCTAGCACGGCGGGCTGTTCTGGTGTAACGTTTTTCAGAGTTCTCAACGGGAATTAGTCGACTGATGCTAAATATTTTACAATTAGTAAGTTGGAAGTCACATCACTAGAATCATGGTACAACACTAATTTTGTAAGAACACTCTGCATTTTAACATCCACTTGCTTAGCTAGCAGGAGTGGTTCTCTGACCCTCAAGAAACTGTGTACCCTAAATCTAGGGGCTCTACGACCCGGCTTCTACGGCCAGGCTTCTACGTCCAGGCTTAGGGCATGGCCTCTACAAACACTGCACGCGTAGCTGAACTGCGCGCTGCATGCGTAGCTAAACTGTGCGCTGCACGTATAACTGGCTCGCACGCTACGGGCGACCTGATGCCGCCTCTGTCAGCGGCCTGACCAGCCTTCTGCACCTGCGCTGGCAAGCCCTGCTTCCCGGTGTCCAAGCTTCTGCGTCCCGGGAACCAAGGACGATATCTTTCCTATCTTACACGTGCTAGTGCTCAGAACGATTAATGTGTCCTTACCCGCGACCTAGTCTACTACTACCTATCTATTGTAAACCTCATTATCATCATTTCAGCCGAAGACGTCCACTGCTGGACATAGGCCTCCCCCAAGCACCTCCACTTCGACCGGTTCTGTGCTCCTCGCATCCAACGGGTTCCTGCGGCCTTCACAAGGTGGTCGGACCACCTTGTGGGAGGCCTTCCAACGCTCCATCTTCCGGTACGCGGTCGCCACTCCAGAACCTTTCGGCCTCATCGGCCATCCGTTCTGCGAGCAATGTGCCCCGCCCACTGCCACTTAAGTTTGGCAATCTTCGGGCTATGTCGGTTACCTTGTTTCTCCTGCGGATCTCCACATTCATGATTCTATCACGCAGGGAAACTCCAATCATAGCCCTCCCCATTGCCCTTTGGGTGATTTTTAGCCTTCTTATAAGGCCTATTGTGAGGGACAACGTGTCCGTGCCATAAGTCATCACTGGCAACACGCACTGGTCAAAGACTTTCGTCTTGAGACACTGCAGTATGTGGGACGAGAAGATATTGCGATTACATTGCGATATTGTTATTGATATTGTAAACCTACATGAGGATTATATGTAAGAACCTTGCTTCTGTATTTCTCTTTACTCTAACCTGTCAGTTAACGTACTGCGCAGCCTACCTGCAAAGCCCTAGCCAGTGCTAGGCGGGCTAGGTAGCTGGGGCAGCTACTGAAGATGCGGAAAACCTCAAACGGCGAAAATATTCAAATATTCCAACCTAATTGGGAGTTATAATATGTTCGAGCCTTTTGGGGTTGAAACACTAGAGCCATGGGGTCCGAGTGCCCTCCTGATTTTTCGAGATATCGCCAAGCGGTTGGCCGACTCTTCACGTGACCAGAGGGCTGGCCTATTTTTTGTCAGCATCGCCATACAACGTGGCAATACTGCCAGCCTCCTGGACACTTTTCCTACTGACAGCGATGCGGACGATTTTTTTGATGCGCGATGATTCTTACCCTTGTTCTGTTTTATATACATGTAAGTACAGACGCCAGCACATCAAGCTTCTACAATCTGTCAAATTTCTTTAATAGATTTTCAACTTTATAGCTAAAGCATAAGGTTCAAAGTTGATTGAAAAATTTGACAGTTTCGGGTAGCTTGATGTGCTGGCGACTGTACATATTATTATTTAAAGTCTGTTATCTAATAATCATATTTTTACCTTTTTCCGTTTCATGCTTCTGTATCATTTTAATTTCGCTGCTATCCATACAAACGCTTCACAAACTTACACGACTATCCAAACATTCACATTAACCAACACAGGTACGGTCAGCACATTAGGATTAGGACCATTGTTGAGAATGGAAAGGAACCCGTAAAATTCGAACTCGTTACCTTTTGATCCGCGCTTTTGTGCTCAGATTTATCCTTCGAGAAATATTCTGATATTCTGAATAAGTTGAAACACGCATTTGAAATTGTGGTTTCCTTCAAAGAATAGAATACCCCATGGGTGACTTGAAAGGTGACAAGGGGGCTATGGGATGGGAGTTTAGGAATAACAATAGTATGTGGTCATCAGTCCTTTTTCCGATACTATATTAGCAAAGCTTAACTTTCATTCGAGGACTTGTACCTACAATGTACAATTTGTGTAAGTATATAGCGAGACTTGTGAATAGCGGTGGCAATAGAACAAATGATAAACATAGGTACCTATTGTTTAGACAATGTTTAGTAAACAATGTATCAAGTCTGCTGTAAATATCTAGCAAGCGTTATAAGGAACTAAAGTCAGATTAGTAATCAACTTTTTGGGAATCGTTAATTATAGGTACATCGTCATTTACAACTTCTCGTCTACACTTATGGATTAGACCTACGCGAATATTAGGTTATCATATTAACTGCAGACATAAAGGCTCCTACAAACAGGCGCGACACGCGATAAAATCGCGCGCGACACAAAGGCACCGCAAGTTGCGCAACGAGCGGTGCCTTTATGTCGCGCGCTATTACATCGCGTGTCGCGCCTGTTTGTAGGAGCCTTAAGGAATTAAACCAATAAAAACAGATTTAAAAATAAATTAAAAAGATGTTAATAATAACAGTCAACATTCTAACTGTGGAATCTCGTTTCTTAATATTCGTTTAACATAAAACTTAATTTGTGATTATTTGGTAACAATACCATAAAGTTTGTGTTGTATTGTTGATACCATCGTGCATCGCCACGCTCGCCTTGTGCCCTGTTATCAAGGGTGGTTTATTGCCAAATTTATTTTGATAAATTGTTTTTTTGTTTGCAAATTTCAGTATTCTATTTTTAATAAAATTGTTTATTTTAACAGACTTTTATCAACTTGTAAATAACAGCTATACTATTTAATGTGATAAGTTGATAACCATATACAGATACAGAGTGGCGATAACGCCATGTGTATATTTATCAAGAACCAGGATTTATATTGTAGGTGGATGTTTATTTAACTGTACCGACTCGACGTGACGTGACGTGTCGCATATTTTATGTAAAGTAAGCTGGACCGTGCTTTGTTTCCAAATGAAAAACTGATTTAATTCAACACGGCAACGGTCTGGATTTATCTCATTCTGAAATTAGACATTCATTTCACGCCAACTTTACGACAATATTCTGCGAAATAATATTAAAGCGTACAGCTGCACAAAACATAATAGGTAGACAGCAAAAACTACAATCTCCACAAAAACAATATACAATGTGGTGACGACAACACGAAAATAAATGAAAACACAATTTACTCATTTCACTGAGTGTTTTGAAACTATGAAATAATTCTTAATCGAGACAAACCAAACAGTAGTGATGAACCGACTATGGTTTTGCCAATATTTGACTAGCAATAGTGACTTAAACTACTGGATATATTTGATTGCATTTTTGTATGCAGACTGAGAATGGCATTAGATATACGCAGTTTATCGTCTCCACCTTATATATTAAAAATTGTGTGATGTATTTCACATGTGCACAAAAGATAAAAAACTATAACTAAGTTTGTAAAAAGTTAAATGAATATTGCAACTTTGACAAGTTTTAAGATCGCACAAAGGGTCACGAAAATTGCTCGCTCTGTATTGGGGAGTGCAATTTTACTAAAATACTAGTTTTGGAGTTTCTCCTTTTAGAAATGAGGTTGGCATTCTGCAGCTAATTTTAGTTAGACCGAACTTTGCTGAATTTAGCGTTGCCATTTTATGCCTTAAGCTCTAGTGGTTTAATATTCTTACTAATAAAAGTCTTTAGGGATAAAATCAGAAACTTTGTGGTAAGAGAAGTTAAGAAAAATCTTGAAAAACTCAAATTCAAATAAACCAATTACACTTTTAGGCACTTTTGAATTGACAAGGGGTCGGTCAGTCAGAAAGATGAAGCTTTACCCATTCTAAAGCGTACTAGCTTCTATCGCCAAAACCTATATCTGACCATTTTGAAAACAAAATCCCGTGCACATGATGACCACAGCTGCGTCCGCCCTTTTTAGGTCGATCAGTAGCGTTGTAAGTAAAACAAAAAAGAATCCTTTTTAGGTCGAGCGCTGTAAGCAGAAATAGTCCCTACGGTGGTCAGACATCGATTTTGGCGACAGTAGTAAAAAACCGGCAAGAAACACCAAGGACACTCTTTTAAATTATAATAATATGCATGGAAGTCCGACATTTTTTCCGATGGGAAAACCCATAAGGCGCACGGCTTGTGTATGATAATATTTGTACCTTATATGAGCTCAACTGTCACTACAGACTCCGCCAGATAACAAAAAAATAAAAGTCATTGATCCGACTTGTACACATAAAGTCCAAACAAATTCGGAAAAGATCGCTCGTCACACAAAACTGTCGCTAATACTGCTAAGATCAAGTTTATAGTCACGCTATAAATAAATCTGTAGATGGCATCCTGCAGATTTATTTATAGCGTGACTATTTTAAAATAATATAGGAAGACGTCGGTTTGACGATGCAATTAGTGAAGAATCTGTCATCAAAGTTTAATATTGGCGAGGGACGGTACTATATTATAGATAAAGTTACTATTAGTTAGTGCGAAATTAAGAGGACCGGATACTTGGAAAACTCTCTGTGAAAGAACTGGTACGGAGAAATACTTAATTTATCGTACCTATTTCTACCGCCAAGAAGAGATGCAAAATTTTTCATAATTAGCGTGCAGCGTGGCGTGCAGTGTAGCGTGCAGTGTAGCGTGCAGCGTGGCGTGCAGCGTAGCGTGCAATGTAGCGTATAGCGTAGCGTATAGCGTAGCGTATAGCGTAGCGTATAGCGTAGCGTATAGCGTAGCGTATAGCGTAGCGTATAGCGTAGCGTATAGCGTAGCGTATAGCGTAGCGTATAGCGTAGCGTATAGCGTAGCGTATAGCGTAGCGTATAGCGTAGCGTATAGCGTAGCGTATAGCGTAGCGTATAGCGTAGCGTATAGCGTAGCGTATAGCGTAGCGTATAGCGTAGCGTATAGCGTAGCGTATAGCGTAGCGTATAGCGTAGCGTATAGCGTAGCGTATAGCGTAGCGTACAGCGTAGCGTATAGCGTAGCGTATAGCGTAGCGTATAGCGTAGCGTATAGCGTAGCGTATAGCGTAGCGTATAGCGTAGCGTATAGCGTAGCGTATAGCGTAGCGTATAGCGTAGCGTATAGCGTAGCGTATAGCGTAGCGTATAGCGTAGCGTATAGCGTAGCGTATAGCGTAGCGTATAGCGTAGCGTATAGCGTAGCGTATAGCGTTCGAATGATTTTTGAATCGAGAATACAGCTGCTATATTATAGCATTTTGCTTTAAACTTTGGCGACAAGCACAATTAGTAACACCAACAATAACCAGCCTATAATGTTCCCACTGCTGGGACACAGGCCTCCTGTCTGTGAGAGGTCATCACCTTCCTGCTCAAATGTAAAATTATTTAAGGTCGGTCCTGCGCGTTTTTATAATCCGTACATCTATGAATAATATTCCTGTTAATATTCACTTCAAAACAGCCAGTAGTTTTGACTTCTAAACTAAAACAAAGCTTACGACCTAAAACCCACAAAACATCCAGATATCATCATCCAAACATCCAACGGAACCCACAATCTAAATCCACATCCAATAACAATGTAATAACATCGCCGTACATCAGCGTTAAGATTATGATCAAAGTAATGTCAGGTAAAACGATTTCGTTCATACCTGTCCCATTATAAAGGATACATGGCAAATAAACTGGCAAAGATAGCTGAGTCTCGGTTACAATGTGGGAATGATTCAGTTTCTTGGTTTTATATGACTTTTTTATCTGGGAAGCGTAATAAGATATTGTTTTTGAAGTATATTTAGTTCATAAGAAAGAAAAATATTAAATAATATGTATATTAAAAATGCTGAAACATTTTAAGCGGCAAACTTAATTAATTTTACAATAAAATGATCACACGCTGTTTAAACAAATATTGAAGACACAGTACACACACACAGTACAGTACAAGGTTACAGTACGAAACAATTTGTTGTAAGTGCTAATGTAATAATTATTCATGATTAAAATTATTTTTAAACAACATGCCTATACAATACGTCAATTAGTCAATATGCTACGCGACGCTAACCTCTCACTTCCTAAGCTGTCAATTAGGATCGGTAGTCCGGAACCTACGCTTATTATTTGCTACGGCGTAGCATGTAATATGATGCAAGCGTAGCGCTTCCAGTCCGGTGTGCTACGCAAGTTAAATATGCTACGCTACTGCCAAAAATGTACGGTATGTTCATCAGTAATTGATGCGGTGTAGAAAAAGTAATGTCATAATTTGAATTGGATGCCATTTTGTTAGAAATGAAAAAAATTAGATTCTGTTTTCATGAAAAGTTTATTTGAAAGTGTATAAAATTCATGACATTAATTGGTTAAAATAATATCGCTCAAATGGCCACCTCTCGAGCTGATGCACAATTGTGCTCGTTTTACGTTGTGCATCGTTTTACAGCATTTTGAATTGTCGCTCGCAAAACATTTGGCTCCAAATTTGCAACTTCTTGCTAGATCTGTAGTGGAACCAGTAGAGGCGCTCGGCCAAACGCCTAATTTGTTCGAGCACATGGAACGCGACGACGAAATTCACGCTGCGTTAAAACAGATTGAAATTTTTTCAAATAAGCAGTAACATTAATTCCACGTTCTTGAGGCGTGTGTCGCTCCATGGCTTGTTGACAACTAATTTTCTATATGTCTACAACATAAATGTCAAAACGCAGTATCATTTGGCGCCACCTGTAAAAATTAAGGCACATTCACATTATGACATTACTTTTGCTCCACTCCTTGTAAGCTGGCGTAACGCTCGAATGCGGAATATAATACACTACAAGTTTGAAAGGGTTCGTTGCGAGATTACAGAGTTACACTATGCTCATTTTTACACTACGCACTCAAAAGGTATGGCTTCAATAACCTAGCTCAGCTTTTATAGCTTCATACGGAACCTAAGTGTACTAAGAACTAAGGTATTCTTTATTAAACCGCATCGTAAACATTGGCTTCATAAAATACTAATATAACTTCATAGAAATCCACTTTCCTCGGACGATCTTTGTGGCTTGAGGTGAAGATAAATACAGTATCTACTCTCGCTTCTTTGATTAACACGGTCAACATTTTCATTTTGATATCTAATAAAACCTCGAACTTTATTTTGAACGTTTGTGTAGACTCTGAACATTTTTGTCGGTTATAGACTGAACAATTTTGTTATAAATCAACACAGTTTCTTTTGAAACATTTTTTTGCTATAAAAATAAGTTGTGAATTACAGTAAGTTGTGAATTTGATAGATAATTTATTTCATTGACTGTACGATAAAGCATATTCAACCTATGAATCTTTTTCTTGATCGTGTAGCGGTATCTACACCTCCAAATGCAAACTACGCATTATACGACATCACGCAAAATCCTGCATCGCGCAAGCAGAGTTTACAGCGCGACTAGCATAATTATATACAACAACCCAACATGAATCATCGGGCAGTTCACCACCAGACACGACACCCGTCTGGTCGGAGGGTCCTCCCTATTCTATGGTGAATGAGTGAACTGTACACCCTGTTCCTCGTGCCTCTATAATCGTTATAACAGAAGTAAAAGAAAAGAAAGAAAGAAAGAAAATTAGTTTATTCTGTACAAACAAAAACACACATTACAAATATTTTTTTTTTAAATCAAGAAAGAAAGAAATCAAGAAATCTGAATACTTAAAGTATAAGAGGAGTTTCAGCTCACAATCGAAATGCTTCCCTCATTCAACTTTCACGGCTCCCTAAATTTAACAAACAGCTAATTCACAAAATGACACATTTTTGCCAACAGAAGCGCGAAAATCCAATGCATTTAAATCCCCATTCAGAATTACCGTAACCTTAAACAGATGAAACTCGAATGAAAATTACAAAGGCGATGGTAAAGACGTCGTTTAAAAGCGTGGCCTCTTTGTGGTCTCACCCTTAGATGTCTTTCAAGCTAAATTAAGTGTCAGTTCTTTGTGATAAGGTTTGAAATTCATTGGGACTGGCCTAAGGCAATGTGTTCATCGTATCATCTCCTAATTCGTTTGTGTGGATTGTGGCGAATTTCACTGTGCTATCACTTTATCTATTGATTGATTAATTGGTTGTTATTTATCTATAGAAAAGCTGTGGCTATGTTAAATATCGAATTGTTTAGAAGGTAATGAACGTTTGATAATAGGTTCTGTGCAAACGTGAAAATCAATGTAAGTTGATAAGTGCCTACACATACTCGAAAATTTTAATGATAATCAAATATTCGATATGCAAATGCAGTTACTGGGTAACATAATACCCCTTGGTAAGATTGGTTGTCAGACTTTCGGTCTTCTGACTACCCGTCAAATATCTAAAATTGGTAGCTGGGACCAACGGACGGAGCACGGAGAGGTCTCGGTATGTAATGGATGATCACCTATCCATAGACCGACCTCGGTAAACTTTGCTTAACCTAGAATAACAAACACGTGCGGCTGTTATTATTTAGCGAGCCATTGGAAAATTTGCCATAATTTTCTCTATAAATTCAGCTTTTTCTTTTACAACGATAATATTATTTCCTTAGCACAAAGCTCACTGTACTTTTCCTGAACACTCAATTCGTCACTTCTGTCTCAACTACCGACTGTGCTAACAAAAACTTTGCTCAATTAATCCAACTAAATTGCATTCTTCGAAAAAAGGATGAAGTTTGTAAGCCAAAGACTTTAAACGACTTTGTTAAGACACTATCGGGGATTAAAAGAAAAACTGCATTCTAGAGCATTTTTCTAGATATACTTTTTGCATAAGTTTCTATCCGTATAACTTTGAAATAGCGGAGCAATTCACTTTGATTTTGTTCGAGTATCAATTTTTTTAGTAACAAAGGAGTTTCATAGACTTTAATGCAGTTATTGTTCTTTAGTTAAGGATAATCATTATTCTCAAAAGGTATTATAAAACCACCCTAATTGTGCGCAATTTGTGCATTTTTAATACCATTATATATATTATATACAGGGTTATTGGTAAAATATTAACAACCTCTTAAGAGGTCATTGTACTCATCATTATGAACAACTTTTACTATCGGACCAAACCGGAAATCGCGAAAAAAAATCAGCTGTTCCCTACATTTATGTTCGTATAACTCGTCAAAATGTAGGGAACCGCTGATTCTTTTTTCGCGATTTCCGATTTGGTCCCATAGTAAAATTTGTTCATAATGATGAGTACAATGACCTCTTAAAAGGTTTTTAATGTTTTACCAATAACCCTATATAATATAAACTTTCAATCACAATCCAAGGGGTTTCAAGGAAATTCCTAATCCATTCCTTCATATGTTTGAAAAATACGTCTGTTTAACGACGTAAATAGCGCAATGGAGGCTGAACTGTCAAAATGAACGGTATTGCAATCAATTGGCACTGTATATATGTTACGCAATTACCCCGTGGTTACTTAACTAACGGTCTCGTGGTCGCAAGCACGACTGCTGAGCTTGGTGTCCTGGGTTCGATTCCCGGACAAAATGTTATTGGGTTTTTCCATTATGAATGTCTCAATAACAGGTCGGAGTTTGGAAGTTGGTAGTGTGAAGCCCCAGTGTCACAGTTAGGGGCTTACATGACCTAAAGTGCGGTCCCTGTCGGATTGCATAGAAAAGAAAGAGAAGCGCGATGACACAACGCTGGTAATTTATTGCAAAATATGTAGCAATTGTTTAATTACAAAAAATCTCTTGTTTGGACTAAAAAATTAAAACACTAGTATTTTAGTATGTTGCTTGTAGAATAATCTGACAAAAAATCAGACTGATTGTATGTATATTATATGGTTTTTATTGTAAAAAGAATGTTTTTAGAGGTATCTTCATGATTTTTTTCTATCGTATCAAATTAGTTGTATTATGTTTTCAACACACTATCTATCTAGCATATATCCTGAAGAATATCATATATTATTTTCTGATTTTATTTACTGTAGTCGATCATATACTTTTATTGTTTCTAAAACTTGCATTTTTTGCGTTTAGGTCCTGTAAGCCCCTTAAAGCCGTTGGTTCTGCGCCTGATCTCTCCCCGGTCGTGTCGGATTGCCGTCCCATCATCGGGTTACGAGAGTAAAGGAACAGAGAGTACGCGAACTCAGGTGAAAGAGAGAAAGAAAGAAAATGCGTTTATATGCGGCAAACATGACGCATAAAAATAAAAAAAACAAAGAACAGAAAAACAAAAATAACAATGCGCTTTTGCACTATAATAGATCCTGATTTGAGTAAGAAACCGCTATCAAAAATGGCTGAAAAAATACTAAAACAAATTATGAAAATAATAAAAAAGTTAAATATGTAAGTACCAACGGCTAGTAGAACACTCGGCAAAGTTGGATATATTAACAACTTTTCTCTTAAAACATTAGATAACCAACCAAGTTATAATAGCTAACTTAAAGAAGGAAAGTATTTTATAACTTAGTAACTTAGCGTACTTACATCAGTTTAAAAATCTACTTTTAATGCTACATTAAAAATTGTACTTTAACATAAGACATTATCTTTTGTAACTATTTTAACTTTGAAGCAGTTCTTATATTAATGATAAGGTTTCGTATATACTATTATGCTGTTACCTTTTAAATGCAAAAAATATTGTGGAGTTTATTTTTATTTATTCAAATGGTAGTTCAACGACTTACTTGCTAAAACAAACACAAACAATATCACATACAGTTTTAGGTATTCTGAATTCGTCACTTACAGAAATGCATGCACTAGCATAGAGTTAGTTTAAAGTACATATGTATAAATGTATGTAAGTATGATACATAGGTACAGACGCTAGCACATCAAGTTACTACAATCTGTCAGATTTCTTTAATAGATTATCCCACAAAGAATTAAGTGTGAATTTCACCAATGAAACTAAACGCGATCATCATCATCATCTGCCTAGCCATTTCCCTACTATGTTGGGGTCAGCTTCCAATCTAACCGGATGCATCTGAGTAGCAGTATTTTACATGGAGCGACTGCCTATCTGACCTCGACAACCCACATACTGGGTAATACGAAACCCCTTGGTAAGACTGGTTGTCAGACTTTCGGGCTTCTGACGACCCGTAATGACTGTCAAAGATCCACGAATGACAGACGGGACCAACGGCTTAACGTGCTTTCCGAGGAACGGAGGGAAACTAAACGCGATCAGCGAATTCAAACCGCATTCAAGAGTTGTGAGTATATATTCTACAAAAATAATGACACTGGCAGCTCTTGAAAGCAATATGCGCTGATCGAGTACTGTTCCATTGGCGAAATTTACCCTTAGGCTACGATATCTTAAAATCTCGACTCCTATAAGCAAAAACGAATCATTTTGCTTACCAATGGCAGCAGTTTTTTTTTTGCCAAACTAGGCATATAAATAGATTCGTAAGCTAATTTTACCTGTGATAGCTACTTTCATATGGTAGGGTCTACTATGCAAAGCCATGAGGTCTCTGCTTCATTATTTGTAAAGATACAAGAGTCTTAATTTTAACCAATTACTGTCCGTAAATTATAGGAATCGGCTATATAACGTCACACACTACCGACAACGTGCGGTGACGTCACGACGGATGACCAAAACGTCAGCGTTTGCCAAAAAGTTAGTTCCGCAGGCGCACCTGGCGGTCGCGGGCGGGTCGTGTCGGTGACTGACGGCTACACGTCGTCGATCGCGGTTGGCGTCGGCGAAAAAAGTTATAACGCCACCTGGTGGTCACTAGGAGAAACTTAATTTCCCATACAAAATTCTAACGCGCTCGAAATCGAACGTGAGTCGAAAAAACTCAGACTGAGGCCACAGATAGACCCTAGCCTTAGTGGATTCTTTTATGCATTCCAAATAGGTTAATATACCTTATAACCATAAACGCTTTATTTAATTATACCTAATCCAAGTCAATTACAACATTGTGCACGTAGATATGGAGGGTATGGTACTATAAAGTACCACAAGGTACTACAAGGTACCATTGTGCACGTAAGACCTACAATTTCATTAGGTGGAACTCAATGTTCTTGTGTGGACGCTTTCCTTGTCTTCACACGGGTTTCAGTTGAAACTAAATGTGGATAAGAAAATGCGTGCTGAAGTTTATTGTATCTAGTTAAACGGGACCAGCCTCCATACGTTTCATACCGGATCAGAGCACATTTTCCATGAATTCATTGGTACTATTTAAATTTATAAGATCCACACAAGCTACCATTTTTGCCTAACGTTATGACAATACATTCAAACCTATCCTGTTTAATATCATCCAAGCCAGCCACAAATAGCCGGCGGCTAAATAGCCGTCGGCATCGGCCATAAACCCTAGCCTTCCTGGGCTTAGACGATTGTGCTTTGACGCAACATCTGGGGCCCCGTATTCTTTGTCAGAGGCTATTAGGTGGTATTAAACGATTTTATTATCGTAATTGTATATAAATTCAGTTATATTCAAACGGTTAAGTGTGTTCTTTGATCGTTTGTTGTAGCGGTCTCAAATAATTATATTTATAGTGGCTATGTCGTAAAAGGGCGTTAGCATTGGCGTCAATCTGTGCAGAACTCAACAATAATAAAGCCGGACATACATTAATGTGTCGTGATGCAGAATACACCAATGAAATGATTCTGTACAGAACTACGTCAAACCACAAGGAGTTTTGATTGGTAAAAACTGCGTCAGAAAGCGACACAACACAGTAATGTAAATCTGGCTTATAACTTAGTTAACTGTAGGACATCATCTCATCTGCCTAACAGTAGCGAAGGGTCGATTTTTGTAAGAGGTAAGCCGGAGTAAATAACTATACTATCGACCTCCGGTCTCCGGGGGGGAGTGATGTAGCGGTATCTACAACGCCACATGCAAACAACGCGTCATACTGACGTCACGCAAATCCTGCATCGCGCAAGCAGAGTTTACCGCGCAACTAGCATAGATACAACGGCCCGACACGAATCAACGGGCAGTTGCCCGCCAGACACAACACCCGTCTGGTCGGAGGATCCTCCCTTTTCTATGGAGGTTGAGTGAATTTTACACCCTGTTCCTCATACCTCTATAAAAGTAATCTTTAAAATGCGTATAATATTTGTCTATAGAAATCGAGTTGAATGGAAGCTTCGCCACTGTTGCCTAGCCTATTACCAACTAGGTATGTCGGGGTCGGCTTCTAGTCTAACCGGATGCCACTGAATTAACCACTTACCCAGTTAACTGTAAAACAAATTAACTTAAAATAAGATAAGTAATTTAGGTTTAGTGTAATCAATAAAGCTCCATTTAAAATTAAAAGACGAAAATTTACAAAAATCGACTGGAATACATTTTAATTTTTCAGCAGCTCAAGTTATTTTCAATAATCGAAAGAATTCGTATAACTTGTTATCAACTTTAATTCTTATTTTTTTATAAATTTTGACGGTCACGCTACAGCATCTCGTATTGAACTAAAGAAATCTATTAAAACTTGAAAACCAAAAGAAGCCCTTATAAATAATAACGCCTCTTTGCGTAATAGAATAGAGCTTGAATAGTTCTTTCAGGATTTTTCTCAACGACGGACCCGAAGTAAACTCGTTAACTTGCTGAATAGATAATTTTCAAACACAATTTTCTTCACAACACTCGCCCAGGGAGTGTTGTGTTCAAAAATAGTGAGAATTCAATTTTCTTTCTGTTAAAAGGTGGTCATGCCTGTTTTTTTTTCACTTTATTAAGTAGGTTTCACCACAGATAATAATGTGTTGAAAAATAAAGTAACAGGCATGACCACCTTTTAACAACACCTTTGAATCAACATTAGAATCAGTAATACAACTTGTTAGGTTAGTGTAATCCCAAAATATCAAGATTTCATGAAATAGTCATTCTGTGGGATTACTTGGTCTAAGAGAGTTGTCTTGATGACTTCGCTTTAGGTCATGTAAGCCCCTTAAGGCGTAAGGGACTTATACATATGACCTAAAGCGCGGTCACTGTCGGACTGCATAGAAAAGAAAGAGAAACGCGATGACACAACGCTTATTGCAAAATATGAAGCAATTATTTAATTACAAAAAATCAAATTTTTTAACGAAATAATTAAAAAACTAGTATTTTAGTATGTTGCTTGTAGAATAATCTGACAAAAAATCAGAATGATTGTATGTATATTAGTATGGTTTTTATTGTAAAAAGAAAGTTTTTAGATGTATTATCATGATTTTTTTCTAACGTATCAAATTAGTTGTATTATGTTTTCAATACACTATCTGCCTAGTATATATCCGGAAGAATATCATATATTTTTCTGATTTTGTTTACTGTAGTCGATCACATACTTTTATTGTTTCTAAAACTTGCGTTTTTAGTGTTTAGGTCCTGTAAGCCCCTTAAATGGGCTGTGATCGGGTGGTTAGCGGTATTATGTGCTAGTGTGTGGCACTACTCAACATTAGACT
Source organism: Luperina nickerlii (assembly GCA_963855955.1). Lineage (NCBI taxonomy): Eukaryota > Metazoa > Arthropoda > Insecta > Lepidoptera > Noctuidae > Luperina > Luperina nickerlii. The sequence goes on along the minus strand of OY979677.1, from coordinate 18,588,974 downwards.
CCCTTTTTTGTTATAGCGGATTGTAGGTTGGTTTGATTTCCAGGAGATCAGGGATAGGAAGAACCATAAGTAACACGCACTTGTTACCTTGAATGCAAATCTGAAGACATATATTTATTCGCACTTGTCAAAGGAGTGTCACAATACAACTGACAGATGATCTGTCAAGATGACAGTAGTACAATGTTACAATGTGTAAATCCATACTAATATTATAAATTCGAAAGTAACTCTGCGTATCTGTCTGTATCTTGCCTTTTCACGCCTAAACCACTGAACGGATTTCGATATAATTTGGCAGAGAGATAGATTGCATCCCGGGGAAGGACATAGGATAGTTTTTATCCCGATATTCCCACGGGAACGACACTTATGCGAGTGAAACCGTCGGGCGCAGCATATATAATATTAACTAAAACTAACAGGCTGGTATTTTTTTTAAGTTTTTTTTTTTTACTTTTAATAGTTCTACTTTCAGATTTTCCCATAGCCGTTCGTTCGTTCATATAGCTGTATCCTGAGTTACGTTTAAGACCAAAAAAAATTACGAAGAAAGAGTGAGGGGGTGGAGACTGGAATAACAAACAATCATGTTATTATTATACCCAATTATCATAGTAATAGCACGAGCAGGCGATGTGGTACGACGGGGTGGGTCGGGGGAACAAACAAGAAATATGACGCGGATGAAGTCGCAAGCAGAAGCTAGTATGTAATATTTTTCTTTACTAAGAACTAAGAATACTTCAAAACAAACATCTTATTACGCTTCTAAGAATGAAAATTCATATAATAAAACCATAAAACTGAATCATTCCCACATTGTAAATGAGACTCAGTTATCTTCGCCAGTTTATTCGCCATGTATCCTTTATAATGGGACAGTTATGAACGAAATCGTTTTACCTGACATTACTTTTGATCATTATCTTAACACTGGTGTACGACGCTGTTATTACATTGTTATATGATGTGGATTTAGATTGTGGGTTCCATTGAATGTTTGGATGATGTTGAGAAAGATATCTGGATGTTTTGTGGTTTTGGATGAGAAGACTCGAGATTTGTTTTAGTTTAGAAGTAGAGAGTTCAACAAGATTTATTAAGAGGCAACGCAGTCACGTGGTTGTTGGCATTCATTCCATACTAACGTATTACTCCGTTTTCTCCCTGGTTAATGATACTATAATGTATCAAAGTGCCAGTACCAGTGCGTGTTGCCGGTGGTCCACGCGACCACGTTTCAGTGCCATAGCACTGAAACGCAGTCGCTCACAATGGGCCTTATTAGAAGGCTGAAAGTCACCCAAAGGGCAATTATGGAGAGGGCTATGCTTTGTAGTTTCCCTGCGTGATTGAATCAGAAATGAAGAGATCCGCAGGAGAACCAAGGTAACCGACATAGCCCGAAGAATTGTTAAAATTAAGTGGCAGTGGGCACATTGCTCGCAGAACAAATGGTTGATGGGGCCGAAAGGTTCTAGAGTGGCGACGGCGGACCGGAAGATGGAGCGTTGGAAGGCCTCCTGCAAGATGGACCGCCGTCCTTGTGAAGGCCGCAGGAACCCGTTGGGTGCGAGAAGCACAGAACCGGTCGAAGTGAAGGTGCTTGGGGGAGACCTATGTCCAGCAGTGGACGTCTTTCGGCTGGAATGATGATGATGAATGTGTATCGAGCACTGCAATGGCCCTATGATTTAACTTTTGGCATAATTATATTATACTTAGATATAAAAGTAAATTAAACACCGACGACGGCGTGACCGCGTTTCCTCTTAAATGAATATTTACAGGAATATTATACATAGATGCATGAGGCATAAAGACTTGTTCTTGGAATTTGAGTTATAACGACTATTCATAGAACCGAAAGTACCTCTGTCTGCTTTGTACATTTTCAGAGCAAACTTATAACTTGTATCCGTAGCCCTAGCACAAACGCGAGTGTAAACGTTTCGCACACTTTAAAATAGTCACGCCATAAATAAATCTGTAGTGTGCCATCTTAACTAATTACTTATATTATAAAACGTTAGACGTTGGAGGACTTAAGTTTTATATATAATTAGTTTTGAAGCGTATTTCCTATACGCTTCAAAACTAATTATTTATAAAACTTATTTATAAAACTATTGTGTGAATAGCATTCAGTGTAGGAAACACATTGCTAAGAGAGTCTTTTTTTTTGGGATGGGAAATCATCAAATGGCCCTGCCGCTCTGTGTGGAGCGGAGCGGCGTGTAAATGACGATGCATAATTAGCCATTCCCAAAAGTCCTCAATATCTGACTTTAGGTTCTTTATAACGCTTGCTTATTTACAGCTGACTTGAAACACAGTTAAAAAAACAATACGTAGGTTCCTATTATCACAGCTGTCCACAAGTCTCCCCAAAAGCCTATAGAATATACTCATACTTATAGATTATGATTATAAGGTCCCATAAAAATAGATGGGCAACCTTTTAGAAATCATTCAGACCACCAAAATAAGGACGATGTTAAAAAAATATATAAGAAAAACGCATAGATACTTGCAAGAAAAATAATCATCTACCGAAAATACACTAATGTGCCGGCGATTTATTATTTTAGGTCAAAATAAAATCGCTTTAATCAGTGTTTTTTTTTTTTGCTTGGATATCTTTAGTTAGACGTACTGAGCACTGTGTTAAAATTTGTCCATCTATTTTAATGGGACCCTGACAATTTCTGTATGTCGTACATACATACATATAGAAATAATAGGTACATACTATGTACCTATATTTTCTATATGTATGTATGTACTACATACAGAAATTGTACATTGTAGGTACAAATCCTTGACCGAAAATTAAACTCTGCTAATAATTTATCTCTTAAACATGAGTTTTGCTAGTGTTTTCATTTATTGTTGTTGTGTCGTCTCCACATTGTAGTCATTTATAACCGTTACATAGACTAAAAAAAACACTACTTAAAATAACATTTCAAAGTGTTGATCTGCAATGAACTCATCAGTATTCTAAAAGAACTGCGACCGTCCCGCGCTTTTTGTGTCAAAGCAAACAGTGCCTAAATGTGAAATAAAATTACCTAAAAACACAAGTTTTGACTCGTAATGAATGCAAATGCTTTTTGAATGAAAAATGTAAAGATGAAATGAGACCTGACGGCGAATTTGGGTATTTTCACGAGTTTCTGATTTTTCAACCGGCTTTATTTATGTTTTAATATTGTAAACCAGCGACCGCAAAGGAAAGGTAAATTCAGCAAAAAAAGCTTAATTCTCCTGTTTTGTCAACGTTGATAACATTCTAACCAAAACGCAGAGATGAACCTGACGGCAAAAATAAGAACTGTGGTAATACATTCTCAGACGAATCATTTCACAAAAATCGATCTAACCAAACCAACCATTGCATAAATATAGTCATCAGTAATAAATACGACAGTTAGAAACTAACCGCATCAACATTGGATCATAACATAAGCCCATAATCATTCGCCCATTCATATCTCGAGCCAATAACAGTACAAAACAGATGACACGTATCACACACATTGAACGCATCCCACGCATTTATCGCGTCACACGCAATTATCGCAACGCGCGGAATAATCGCATCGTACGCAATTACCGCGTGGTATTGACAACGCGGTCGCTTTATATCACAAAGCGCTGTTATAATCAACATCATGTCGCACGTTAGATGTATTATGTAGAATGTTCAGTTTATTAGTAACTGCTTAAGATAATTTGGTGATGTATACCTACTCATTATTTGGGAAAGAAAGAAGCTAAAAAAAATAGCGATATGAATGACAATAAACATAGAACGAAAACTTGTTCAGGAAATTAAAAGATTGAATGATACAAAATTCGGCAATTATCAAACAATTTCTGTCATTCAGGTTTAAATTTTAATTAACATTACGTTTCCACTTAATGTCCCTTCAGACTTAACATAACAAATCATCACGCCTGTATTCCCCGGTTTGGCAGAGGTGTATCTATACACCCAGTATTTTTAAAAGAATAACTGTGGAGTTTCTTGCTGGCTCTTCTCCTTAGAAACCACCAATTGGAACCGTGCACCTAACTTCTGACGTTTCATAAGTGCCCATGTACGTTTATGGGAAATAAAATATTTGGATTTTGATTTTTGAGTCTTCTGACTTTTTCGTCAAAATTGCGGTACCTAAAGTAAACCTAAAGAGACTACACTTTAGAGAGAATACGCTTAGAAAGCGTATTCGCCACCCCAATATCGTTCAAGTACCTACAGACTGAACCAATACACTAAAACCAATGTCCTTACAACGCAAGGATAAGCTCCTCACACAAAATGTGTACTTTAATATGCACTTTAGAATATAAAGTAATAATGTTCGAGAATATTTTAAAAAGAGACTATGTACGGTCAGCAACGCATGTTTGTTAACTCTCTATCTTTGCGTTTCTAAGAATTTTCTGAAAGAGTGTCCATGGAGTTTCTTGCCCATTTTTCGCCATAGAAACCTACTACGCTTTGGAAATGAACAACAAGCTTCATCTTTCTGACTGACCGACCCCTTCACTATTTAAAAAAAAGTGACTGTAATTGGTTTACTTGAAACAAATGCTTCGAGTTTGAATAAGTTGACACAAAATATCGATATTCTCGTGTTTCAGTATTTCATGTAGAATTTGTGATAATTATGTATTATAGTAATACATTTTTCATTCATAGCATGCATAGTTCCCTGTCTTTCGTTGCTGACTGTACTACCGAAGCTGCGGGAATTTAAAAACAACAGGGTTTCTGGGAGAACAATAATTATGTGTATGGACGAAAATTCATTTAAATCATAAATTTTAAATTGTAAAAGTGTATTTCCCAATATGCACTAGGAACTACCCTTTAGAGAGAATTTCCGCGGGGCGCAGCTCTTCCATATATAAATTCTTCACGGGATAAAAAGTAGCCTATATATTAATCCAGGGTCTCAGCTACCTCCATACCGAATTTTATCAAAATCGGTCCGTTTGAGCATGAAGAAGTAACAAACATATAAACACACACACACACACTCACAAACTTTCGCCTTTATAAAATTAGTGTGATACATGGAGTGGCTTGTGGCTAACTGATAACAGCCGCTCTGGTCGATCGTTCAGGTTAAGCTGCGCTAAAAAAACACTACAAAGTGAAAAATAACTTTAATTTCGGAAGTCGGTGGCAAAAAACTAAAATGCAGCTGCAAAGACACCTACTTCCGAAATGAATGTTATTTTTCACTCTGTAGTGTTTTCTGGAACTCAGTATTTTTTTTTGTAAAAAAGTTGTTATTAAAATTTTAATAACGGTTTGATTTAAAACGATCACTTTGTATGCAAGCCACATCTCTTTAAACTCTAGAGTATTAAAATTTATAGCTCCCAGTAGAAAATGTCACGTAAAAGAGTGAATTTCCATAAAATATCGTGTCTGAGTATACCGAACCATTAAGAAAAGTGAGCACAACAATAACAAATCCGTTGAGCTCATTCAAATGGATGAAATCTTTGTAAAAACGCCGAGGATTAAGGGGCTTACAGGACCTAAACATAAAAAAACGCAAGTTTTATAACAATAAAAGTATATGATCGACTTCAGTAAACAAAATCTGAAAAATATATGATATTCTTCAGGATATATGCTAGGAAGATAGTGTGTTGAAAATATAATACAACTAATTTGATATGATAGAGAAAAATCATGAAGATACCTCAAAAAACTTTCTTTTTACAATAAAAACCATACTAATATACATACAATCATTCTGATTTTTTGTCAGATTATTGTACAAGCAACATACTAAAATACTAGTGTTTTAATTTTTTAATCCAAACTAACAAAATTGATTTTTTGTAATTAAATATTTGGTTCATATTTTGTAATGCCAATACAATGTAGGCCTTGTAGACGGTACATTTGTAGACTGTTTTCTATTTTGTTAAGTACCAACTTTGCAGCGGTGCTATTCTGTAAAAAGATCACCGTTCATCATCAGCATTCCACCTGATGCAAGGAATTGACACTATTAACAGCTCACTCCACGCTCACTTCACCTAAGTTTTCACGGTTAGATTTTTACAGACTGTTCTGTAGAAATCTCACCGTGAAAACTTAGGTGAAGTGAGCGTGGAGTGAGCTGTCAATAGTGTCATTTCCTAGCAAAAACAAACTCACATCACGGTGAGATTTTTACAGAATCAAGCGGCTGGTACCTACTTGTTGACAGGCCTACACTGTCCTCCCATATACCTACCTATTAACACTGTAATTTGAACACATTGTAAAAGCCAGTTATTTTCATAAGAGTAATCGTGGAGTTGCTACACAGCTTTTCTCCACAGGAAACGACCAACTAGAACCGTGCACCTAGCTTCTGACGTTTCATGAATGTTTTTTTTTTATATTTAACTCTCGTTTTTTTTTTCTCCATATGTTAATAACGTCGGAATCTACTTTGTGTAATATACAGACGCCAGCATATCAATCTACCCGAAACTGTCAAATTTTCCCAATCAACTTTGAACCTTATGTTTTAGCGATAAAGTTGAAAATCTATTAAAGAAATTTGACAGATTGTAGTAGCTTGATGTGCTGGCGTCTGTACATCACTTACTTATCATCAATAGTCAGGCAAAAAAAGATAACCTAAGCCATACACGAACAGCGGGATTGTCCGAAAGGGTTACCGCTGGCCCGGAACATAAAGGGCTAAGGAAGGAACACGGGTGGGTTTTAGTCAGTAAGAGTCTGACACTCCCTTCCGCTCCACCCAGAGCGGGAGGAGTCATTTGATGATTCCCCATCCAGAAAAAAAAAAGAAAGCCATACACGAAATAACATAAATGAATAAATGGACATCATAAGCCACTATTAAGCCATTGTGTACTGTACATGTACATAAGATATACACTTCGTTATAAATACCGTAATGTGCCCACTGCTGGGACACAGGCCTCTCCTCTCTTCCAGAGAGAGTGGGCTCAGTGGGCTATAATCTAGCACGCGGGCCCAGTGCGGGTTTGTGGTGTATATCACACTAGCTTCTGCTCGCGACTTCGTCCGCGTGAAAATTCTTGTTCCCCCGACCCACCCCGTCGTCCCATCGCCTGCCTGTGCTTTTAATTCGTTTACCTTTTTTCTGACTTTTTTGGTTTTTGCTCGGCTCCTAAGGATCCTAGCGTGATGTAAAGTAGCCTATAGCCTTCCTCGAGAATTGGGCTATCAAAATGCAAGAAAAAAATTCAAATCCGACTGGTAGTTCCAGAGATTAGCGCTTTCAACCAAACAAACAAACTCTTCAGCTTTATAATATTGTAGTATACATGTCTTTGAATTTTTGGTTCTAGAACATGCCGGTTTCCTAACAATTTTTTCCTTTACCGTTTACTAACACCGACTAACAAATTTTTATTCAGCACAGGAAAGTCCAGGCCAATATTTTCCAGGAAAAGGAAAAGCTTTTTTTATAAAAAAAAGGATTATTTATTCTGTAAGATCGAAAGAAAACGCGTCCGCTTTTTAAAGAGTCGTTGTTTTTTTTCCTCGCTGTTTCGAAAAGCAACGTTACAGGAAAAGTAAAAAGAAATGAAAGTATCACGGAACAGTTAAATTACAACAGGATCAAAGAGTATAACTATTCTTACTATTTTTTGTGTTTTAAATGTGATGTTGTTACCGTACCGGAGCTTCAAGCATGAAGAAATAGCAGATAAAGTAAAAAAGTCCACACTAAAATGGTACGGTTATGTACTTCAACGAACAGATATGTTGTAAAAAAATGCATTTCCATTGTTACAAAGAAGAGAGGAAGAGAAAGATCTTAAACCACATGGATGACGAAGTTCTAAATAGACATGAGAGAGATGAAAAAGAAAGAAAGAAAGAAAAAGTATTTATTGCGACTCGTATAGAAACATCACAAGCTAAACTAAACACAGTAAAAAAATAAAAAACCAAGAGGGACAACAAAAAACAACAATATGTGAGATTTACGAAAGATGATGAACCGTCGCATGATTGGGAAAGCCGACCCCGCGTAAATCCTCCTTCAAACAGGCGCGACACGCCATAAAATCGCGCGCGACACAAAGGCACTACAAGTCGCGCTACGAGCGGTGCCTTTGTGTCGCGCGCAATTATATGGCGTGTCGCGCCTGTTTGTAGGAGCCTTAACGAGAAAAGGCGAGGCCAAAGAAGAAGAAGAAGAATTGTTACCGTTTCAATTTAAAATATTTGTATTTACAGTCTGTAGCGACACTAGAGAACGGAGGCCTTTTCACATTCAAAGGCTACTAACAAAACGAAGTAAAGGCTCCTTCAAACAGGCGTGATACGCGATAAAATCGCGCGCGCCGCAAAGGCACCGCAAGTCGCGCAAAGAGCGGTGCCTTTGTGTCGCGCGCGTTTATATCGTGTGTCGCGCCTGTTTGTAGGAACCTTAAATCACACAATACACACACTGAATCCTTAAGTGTGCACTGTGTACAGCCGATAACAGAATTTCGGAACAAAGACGGCTCTAAACCGATTAGCAACAAATGTTCATTGGACTGAGCACAGATATTATTGTATAGTTGCGCTCAATTCAATTGTGTAGGTACTGCTTGGGTCTATTTAAAGAAAATTATTAGCCATCAAAAACATAACTTGTAAAAAAAAAACAAGTCTCGCAACTCACTTCTTCTTCCGCAAAAAGTTGTGAGCTCCATGTAATACCAAGTCGGTTAATTTATTCAGTCCCTACTTAAGGGTCCTTCTGTCTTAAGTTATTACGTAATTAGCTAACCTAACAACATCTTATAGTAACCATAATATCAATATTAAAAATCTTTTATGTTTTAAATAATTAGATTGACTTGGCCATCGCATAAAAACACAATGTATCTCACAAGTAATATATATTATATTAAATTAGATTGTTTTAACATAATTATATCTAGGTACCTATCTACACCTATTATTCCATTTTAATTATTAGGTATATATATACAGGTAAACTTATGTTATTTCGTGTATGGCTGAGGTTATCTTGTTTCGCCTGACTATTGCTGATAAGTAAGTCATGTACAGACGCCAGCACATCAAGCTACTACAATCTGTCAAATTTCTTTAATAGATTTTCAACTTTATCGCTAAAGCATAAGATTCAAAGTTGATTGTAAAAATTTGACAGTTTCGGGTAGCTTGATGTGCTGGTCTGTACATAATTTTCTCATTTATCAACGAACACGGTCAAATTCAAAACTTGCTACAGTTTTACACGTCGTTAAAAGTTTGTTCCATAATCCTAGCATATTTTAACAAAGCAAGTTTCGTGAGCTTCTGGTTTCAAGGCCAACGCGTATACCTAAGACTAAAGTTTCAGGACTTAACACTTTAGTATTAAATAAAAAAAAAAATAAAAAAAATACAATAATAGATTTTTTTTCTTCTTTCTTTCTTATAATTATGCCTATCTTATTTTTTTTTCTTCTTTCTTTCTTCTTATATTTATGCCTATCTTGTTAAGGACTCAAGAGCTATGTAGAGTAGGACCATGGTTTTCTTTGCCATGGTAATTTTTCAATAATTCATAATATACAAGCTTGTAATACACACACACTCAAAGGGTGTAACAGCCTTGTGAGAAAAAAGGTTGACCCTTCATCCCTTTTTCTAACACGCCGAGTTCTTCGACGAAAAAAATTATAACCTTACCTAACATGACGATCAATTCCGCAAATAACTTTCGCAGCCCAAAACTCCATTGAATAATCAACCTATAATGTTCCCACTTCTGGGACACAGGCCTCCTCTTTGGGAGTGGGCATAGTGCGGGTTGGTAGATGTTACATGTCTTCAAATTTTTGGTTCCAGGACATGCCGGTTTCCTCACGATGTTTCCCTTCACCGTTTTGAGAGCAGTAGTGATAAAATTGAATACACAAAGTAGTACCTGCCTGGATTCGAAACTTCGAACGCACGTTCTACAACTCGAAAGCCGAGGCCGACACCACGAGGCCACCACAGCGCACAAAATTTCATTACCTACGTAAAAATGCTGCAAAAATTCGTGCAGGCACGCTCAAAGCTAATATTAGATTAAAATATCGCATTCCATTACCGTCCACCATTGTTTAACCGGAATACGGATCCGGTATGCAGATGGCGTAGTTTTAAATTAGACTGGAAATGCGGATCGGCGTATTTTTTTGGTTTGCGTATTTTGCTGACAGGAAGTAAGGTCCGGTTAATTGTATTTAGATGAATGGGTTTTCAGTTTCATATTGTTGTGAGTATTCGAGTAAAATGAAATTGAAAAAATCCATTTGGTTATAGTAGAGACTGACGTAGCAAACTGTCATATTAATTCGTCAGGCGGAAATATGAGAGTTATTTTATTTTATTTATTTGGGAAAATCCACATTTACACATGACACGATTACACAAAATAACCCACGACATTTTCCCAGATAATTTATGATCGCATTGATTTTTTTTAACTCACTGTTGTTGATATTTTTCGAGGATTGAGGCCGGTGAAAAAACCAAATTATGTTGTTGCTATTTTAGAGGACTGAGGCCGATGAAAATAACTGGAAACATTTTTGACAAATAACTGCATGGTGTATATTGGTAAAATTACAGTTTTTTGGTTTTTCACCCAAATTCTGAATGAACACGTTTAGAGTTGGTGTTTTCATATATTACATCACTGACTTGTGTCCACTCACAGACCACAAACACTAAACTTGTTGTCTTCTGATTGGGCCGACTAGCCGTCGCGTGATCGCAGCCTGGCCAATCGCAGCAGTCGATTAGTAATTTCTCTTTAGTTTACCGTAGACACCGTAGTGAGTGTAGTGAATAAGTCGTATCAAATATTTCTAATGGACCGTAAGAGAAATCTAACTTGGAAGAAGCGCTCGCAGGCCGCTCTTGCGGCATCGCTCACTACGCTCGCTCGGCTCGCGCGCGGTTCGTCACGGTTCTAACCTCACCTAACCTATTCTTAGCTGCCTCGGCTTATTTTTAATTATTTTATTTTAGGATTGTTGTTTTGTTAAGTTCTATTGGTTGTACTCTGGACGCTTCTAACGCGTACGTCTTTTTTATTTTTTACATCGTTCTCACATTATATAATTATCAATTCAAAAGTAATGATGTAACTAATATTTTTGTAAAGTGAAAAAGAGTGTCCAGAGTGTTTCTTGCCCAATCTTCTCCATAGGTATCTACGCTTTGGGATGGGCAACTAGCTTCATATTTTCTGACTGACCGACTTCTTGACAGTTCAAAAGTGCCTGTTAATGGTTTAATTGAAATAATTGCTTTGAGTTTGAGTTCGGTTGGGTGCCCTGGCTTAGTTATTGCGACCAATTCGGCTCGCGCATGATTGGTACACCTGAGTTTTCTTTGTACTGACATTGTAGAATGAAATAACCGACCGATTTTCTTTTTATTACTTACTGTTCATGTTTTTCTGTCGTAATAATTGTACCAACCGCCGAAAGATAAAACGACTTATTTTTTTCAACTGATCATAATAACCTCCCTAATGTTAAATAACAATTATAAAAATATTACCCATTTGTTACCTACTAATAGTATTAACTATTACTCTCTAGAGTCTAGAAGCTAAAGCTTCAAGCCAAGTGAGCGCTTTGTCTTCCGCTGAAAGCGTTTCATTGTACACATTTCTAATTAAATCATCTCCATACCGTCTATCGACTGGGTTCACTTCTAAGCGTTCGAACTTAATTCCGTGTTACTGTTGAAGTTATTGACGGTAAATTTTAAAAATGATCGTTTTGTATTAGAGTGTTATGAAGTTTTCGTCAGTTATAAAAAAATATATAATCTCCTGTTTCATAGAAAATTGCAATACCTACGCGATCAAAATATACAGGCTGTGGCGTAAGTAGTGGTCCACCGTTAAGGATTTGGTATACCAGACAATTTACTATAACATATTACAATTTTAACCATTTTTACCCAATGGTTCCAAAAATATATTTTTTTTTTTTTGTTTTTTATTTATGAAATTTCTACCTTTTGTTACAAATTTGGTTGTAGTTTCAACAAAAACCATTATATTTTCATTTTGATTTCTGCTATTTACTGCTGAAATACTAGAGCTGTCGTGTAAAATTATGGTTTTTATGTAAATTTAGAGCTTTTGAAGAAAAAGTTAGTTCTTCTCTGTTTTAACCATAATTTTTCACATAATCATGCAAATTCAAGAGGGATTTTTGTATAAAAAAATTACTACAAAAATGGTTAAAATTGTAGTATGTTATAGTGAATTATCTGGTATATCGAATTCCTATCGGTGGACCACTACTTACATCACACCTTGTATAGAACAGCCATATTTTTTTATAACCGTCAAAATCATGCCATATTTAACAGGTATAACCACTGTTTAGGGGCCCGTGGCTAAATAATAACAGACGCACAGGTCGATCGATCAGGTCAATTTACGCTTGCCGCGGTTGGTCTGTGGATGGGTGACCATCTTTACATACCAAGACCCCTCCGTGCCCGTTGGTCCCGGCTGTCATTCGTGGATCTTTGACAGTCGTTATGGGTAGTCAGAAGCCCGAAAGTCTGACAACCAGTCTTGCCAAGGGGTATCGAATCACCCAGTAACTGGGTTGTGGAGGTCAGATAGGCAGTCGCTCCATGTAAAATACTGGTATTCAGCTGCATCCGGTTAGACTGGAAGCCGACCCCAACATAGTTGGGATAAGGCTAGGCAGATGATGTATGTTGCTGCCAAAATAGGTACATATCTAAAATTAAATATCTGTCTTTCTGTCAGCCATTTTATCCTACCCGTTTTCACGTTACGAAAAGTTTTAAATTTTTCAATTTCCCAAATTGTTTTTATCTTCTGTAGAAAATAGAAAATACAAACGAATGGACAATGGACCGTATTAATTTCGTTTCAAAAATAAAACGAATATTCGTGATACGTGTTGAAAATAAAAGTTTTGCTTAAATTCTTTGTTAAAAATTATTCTCGCTTAAAAGCTATGACGCATATTATGCCGCATGTACAGACGCCAGCACATCAAGCTACTACAATCTGTCAAATTTCTTTATTAGATTTTCAACTTTATTGCTAAACTATAAGCTTCAAAGTTGATTGGGAAAATTTTACAGTTTCGGGTAGCTTGATGTGCTGGCGTCTGTACCTAAATTGTTACCATTTAATGTTTTTTTTTTAAACGGTTCATCTATATATTATACTTATCCTAAAAACCATGTGTATCCTTAACCTTTTTTGTTGTGGAAGCAAATATCACCCTAATTGCGTATAATCTATGAATAAATCCGAATCATTTTTAAGGATAGGTGTTGGTGGTCCATTGCTTCATATGGTCGGAAAATTTGTCTGCTCAATAATGTAAATAACGCAATGTATGTTGTAGTACTGTCAAAAATAAAATTGCTACTGATAGTGTGTTATGCAATTATCCCGCTGGTCCAGTTCAAATCTCTTACTGCAAAATGCCTTAGGTACTGGAACTAAGAAATCCATACTAATATTATAAATTCGAAAGTAACTCTGTCTATGTCTGTTTGTTACCTTTTCACGCCTAAACCACTGAACGGATTTCGATAAAATTTGGCAGAGAGATAGATTGAATCCCGGGAAAGGACATAGGATAGCTTTTATCCCAATATTCCCACGGGATCGACACTTATGCAGGTGAAACCACGGGCCGCTACTGTAGAAAATAAAATTGAATTCAACGTTAGCGAAGAAGACATCATTAATAAGTTTTCTTAAACATCAGTTATTGTTTTAAACATTTTGTCAACTAATTATCCGAACTGCCTTTTCATAGATAGATAGATAAACCGTTTATTTGGCACATACAAGAAGACAGCACAACACACAAAAGTACAATGTTAGATAATAACCAAATTACCCACATGATTATAAAACAAGGTGCCGATAAAGAAACAAAAAGTAAACACATCGAAATAAAAGTGACACTATGACGAATACTTAAAATAAAATTAATAACGAAACATACACATACATCGAAGTACGGTCTATGATTTTTTTCTTTAAAATAAAGACTGGTCGTGTTTGTTTTTCATAGGCTCTTCGGATAAAAGGCAGTTGTTAGAAAGTAGTTACTTCTTCACTAGTTATGTAATCGATTTACTACGCTCGATTAGGCGATTATCTTTACTTGATTGAGCTGACTATCGACTATTTTCTACTTGGTGCTTTTGCGGCTGATTCTTCAATTGACCGATAATTTTTAGTCGTGGAATAAAATTGACGTCTGACAGTTTTTGTATGGAAGAACTGTCAAAAATTCAAAATTGTTTATCCGATAAAGATCTGGCTAAATTTTCTACAAAAATTCCATGGAATTTGGAACTACAAAAAATTTGTTATCGGGCCAAATTGTAATCCCATTACTATCTTATTTCAAAACATGGTTTTACGACTTAGGTTTTTATTTCATAATATAGCTAAGCCACAAAAATAAACCTTTGGGACTGGTTTCATTCTCGGGAATAAGCTCTAATCTAACTCTAAGTATGAAAAAAAATTCTTAAACTAGATTTTTAGTTTGACTTTTAATAAAAACTGATTGTAGTTATTCCTTAAAGCTGCTCACATCTTTAGGTTTGAACCTTCCTTCAGTTTGTTGGCTGCCACCGCAGTCATTGTTCTTTTTCTTTTTCTAAAGACGCCAGCACATCAAGCTACTACAATCTGTCAAATGTGTTTAATAGATTTTCAACTTTATCGCTGAAGCATAAGGTTCAAGGTTGATTGGGAAAATTTGACAGTTTCGGGTAACTTGATATGCTGGCTTCTGTACGTAAAAGATCACCGAGCTCTGTCTGACCTAGACGTAGCCCAACTGAGGAAATCGAGTCACATTTTCCGATAAGATTCGGCATACATGTAGATTTTGAAATCATTATTTTTAAAACTGGATTATAATTACGCTATATCCTAATTTTATATGTCAATGTCATCAACCATAACAATTTAAACCTACACATTTTAAATACTTACCTAGGTAAGCTTCACTACATTATGTAAAAATATGCGAGATTTAAGGGGCTTACATGACCTAAGGCGCGGTCACTATCGGACTGCATAGAAAGAAAGAGAAGCGCGATGACACAACCCTACAAATCTATTGCAAATTATGAAGCAAATATATATTTACAAAAAATCTATTGTTTGGAATAAAAAATATAAAAAAAAATAATTATTGCTTTAATATGTTGCTTGTAGAACAATCTGACAAAAAATCATAATGATTGTACAGTGCGTGCCACGTAAGAAGAGACTTGACACACCACGTGGTCTGACATGCGCAGAACACGATTTTAGGTATCTTTAGCGGTATGAGGTCTGAGTTGCGGGACGGGACCGGACGTCATAGGGGCGGCGGAAAGAGCTGGGGAGGCGGGGTCAAGTCTCTTCTTACGTGGCACGCACTGTATCTATATTAGTATGGTTTTTATTGTAAAAAGAAAGTTTTTAGAGGTGTCATCATTATCTTTTTCTATCGTATCAAATTAGTTGTATTATGTTTCCAACACACTATCTACCTAACATATATCCTGAAGAATATCATATATTTTTTATGATTCTTTTTACTGTAGTCGATCATATACACTTTTATCGCTTCTAAAACTTGAGTTTTTTTGCATTTAGGTCCTGATATCCCAGCTGTGGGGGGACATTAAAGGCTGATTAATGCTTCTAGAACAGAAAAGTCGTACTTAACTTGGACTTTTCACATTTATTTTACCTCTGACGACAACGAACCAACAACATTATTTCAACGAAAATAAAGATCACTTTGAACATTTTGATAGTGATCCAATCAGAGATACTTACCTAATATAACTGTTATAGATAGTGCTATCCACGAAGATGTGCCCCACTCTTCTTACTAATCGCTAGTGGTTATCGCTAGTTAATTCCGCTAGTGTTTTGATACACACTAGTTACCCACTAATAAGTAATTACTGTGTATCGACAAAACTAAAACACTAGCGGAATATTGTAGGTACACTTATACTGTAAACGATTAGGAAGAAGAGAGGCGCTATCTGTAAAGGACTGTAATTCCTGCAGATTCTTAAAAGAAAGACTAAAGTTCGCAAGTGCACGCCGACACTTATTTCCAATTTTCAATCCAAAAGAAAACTGAGATATTGGAAGTGGAATTTGTTAAAATATAATTTATTATGAAACTACCTATAGAGTGAGTAGAATAACCTTCAGTTTTTCTTCTGTGGCATCAAAGTATTCGGAACCACGGATTGAATCTTAGTGAAACTGGGGAACTTAGAACTAGACTTGAAGGAATCTATGATACAGACAAAGGCTGTTGTTAAAGTCCATACCTAAAATAAATTATGTTCATTTTGTATGGTGATTGTCTAATATCCAACTAGACATTTGTCATGAAATAAGCCAGCTCCCGGCCACCGTAGGCACGGGCCTGCGGGCGGAGAGTAATGGGTAGCTCACCGTCCGATCAGGACCAGGCCCGTGCCGGACGGCGCGTACGTGTTCCACGCGCGCCTCAAAGAGATATCAGCATCAAGTGAAGGGGCCCGTCATGGCCGAAACCTGCCGGGTCAGCAGGATTGTCCGAAAGGGTTACCGCTGGCCCGGAAAATAAAGGGCTAAGGAAGGAACACGGGTGGGTTTTAGTCAGAAGTCTGACACTCCCTTCCGCTCCACCCAGATCGGGAGGGGTCATTTAATGATTACCCATCGTCAAAAAAAAAGGCAGGAAGTAGGATGTTTTAGCAAAATCAGTCTATAATGTTCCCACTGCTGGGACACAGGTCTATAATCCACCTCGCATGCCCTGGGTGGCTTGGTAGATGTCAAATCTATACTAATATTTATTTTTAATATTATAAAGCTGAAGAGTTTGTTTGGTTGAACGCGCTAATCTCTGGAACTACCAGTCGGATTTGAAAAATTCTTTTTAATACAGTTGCTCAAAAAGTGGCGTATTGCAGGGACGTATAGCGTTCGGGATGTGGGCTATTACATACTCGTGCTTTTTTTTTACCTTTCCCGAACTCGTGCGTTCTCTTTCCCAACTATCAAAATAATGTCTATTAAAAAGAAAAACCAACCATGAAGTTTTTACTAAAAAAATCATAGAAGTTTTTATGATTCATGCAAATACGTACATTTCTAAAAAGAAGCTACTAATTTGTTTCAATATCAGATTTAATGAGTTAAGTTAGTTTTCATTTCATTTCATCTCATTAAATTTCATTTTCATTTCATATCAATAAAAAAATTCTACTGAAGACTTGGCTGTATGGACATAGTTCCCTTTGCCTACCAGAATGGGTGAAGAAAAAAGAATCTCTGCTTATCTATATATGTTCTGTGCTGCTTATATTCTACGGTTGGCGCCATTGAACGGAACTCTTTGCAATGACAACCTTTCCGCACTTGTAATGAAATATACTATTTTGCATTTGATAGCCCAATTCTTGAGGTAGGCTATAGGCTATTTAACATCACGCTATAACTTTTAGGAGCCGAGCAAAAAGAAAAAAAGTCAGAAAGAACGCTAAGCAAAAACGAAGTAATAGCGCTGGCAGGCGATGCGATGCGACGGGGTGGGTCGGAGTAACAAGAAATTTCACGCGGACGAAGTCGCGGGCAGAAGCTAGTTTCTTAGAAATTTTTAAAACACAATAAACTTAACTAACCAATGGCGCCAACCGTAGAATATAAGCAGCACAGAACATATATTGTTCTGTGCTGCTTATATTCTACGGTTGGCGCCATTGGTTAGTTAAGTTTATTGTGTTTTTATTATTTTATTAAATTGCTTCATTTTTTCGCAACTGTATTAAAAATAGTCGTTCAGTACACGTGCGAAACCGTCATTGCAACTTGTTCCGACTGTCAACCCTCGCCTTCGGCTGCGCCTCGGCTCGGGTAGACATTTGTCGGAACTCTTTGCAATGACAACCTTTCCGCACTTGTAATGAAATATACTATTTTGCATTTGATAGCCCAATTCTTGAGGTAGGCTATAGGCTATTTAACATCACGCTATAACTTTTAGGAGCCGAGCAAAAAGAAAAAAAGTCAGAAAGAACGCTAAGCAAAAACGAAGTAATAGCGCTGGCAGGCGATGCGATGCGACGGGGTGGGTCGGAGTAACAAGAAATTTCACGCGGACGAAGTCGCGGGCAGAAGCTAGTTTCTTAGAAATTTTTGGTTCTAAGAAATAAGTCTACTGTGTGTTTCGTACGCATGAGCGGCCCGTGTCAACGGCAGAGGCAGCTGCAGCCGTCGACACTCGTCAATGGCAGCCGTCAACACCCGTCGACGCCCGCCGTCAACACCCGTCGACGCCCGCCGTTAACGCATCGATGGCTGCAGTTGACGCGTGCTGTTCCTGTGTATACACACTAAAAGGAACGGCCAGAAGAAATGTTTCCATAATCATCAGATTTTCCCAACAGCAAATTGTTTTCATGTAACAAAAAAGGAAAAATCAGAAAATAAAACACTGGAAGCCAAGAATTGAACAAACAAATTCACTTTCCTTTTATATTATTACTTAGTACAAATGAAGTCTGGCTTCGAAATGCCGCCCGCTCAGTTTGACCCAAATGAGATATCTTCATTCGGTTGGAAGTTTCAACAGTAAAATAATCTCAGATCAAGCTCGAGATTAAGTTTTGGTTATTGACATTGAAATAAGATTCGAGGATTGAGATAAAATTTTGTCGTTGAGAGATGATTGATTGAGTGGACTCAATATTTTGTTTGGATATCGACTCAGAAAAGATTAGGTATTTTAGAGACTTGCTATAATACAGGGTTATTTTAAATTGGTTTTCCTTAAGAAGTTAGTAACGGGCTCTCTGAACTGTCCCGATTTGCTTAATAGGGTCTTATTCCATGTGCCACGTAATCTGCCAAGAAGCTCTAATAGGAGACTTTTCTGCATGCCAAGATGTCATACCAACTTAAGGCAATACTGTCCACTGTCTAGAATGTATGCTGCATACAATAAGCACGAAGCGGACATTGACCTCTTTCACTCATCAGTACCTGCTCTGAAAAAAGTTGCGCTTGCTATCTAATAGGTTTCTCTAGTCTAAAATCAAATATTATCCTTACTATATCTAAAAAAAAATCAAAAATGGAATGTAATCTAATTTAATCTATGTTATTTAATTCATTGTTATCAATTATGCTTTACCAGTTTATTTTTTTATCATTTTTTTTTCTCAATCTTCATATTATGTTAATTGTTTTATTTAATTAATTGTGTTATTATCTACGCATAATGTAGTGCATGCTGTGCTTTTCTGTAAGTGATGAGGCACTTAGACTTAAGTTTGCAATGTACAAATTATAAAGTAACAGTGTACTCATTGTTGAAAAACC
Organism: Luperina nickerlii; assembly: GCA_963855955.1. NCBI lineage: Eukaryota > Metazoa > Arthropoda > Insecta > Lepidoptera > Noctuidae > Luperina > Luperina nickerlii. The sequence continues at coordinate 18,569,529 of OY979677.1, read as the reverse complement.
AAATAAATAAATAAAAGACATGAGAAAACATCGATATTGGTTTATTATTATGTAATTTTAATATTCATGTTTATGTTACGGCTAATAGCCGAAGTGCGGCTACACCTAGTTTTAACCAAACCTAACCTCGGGGTGCCCTCCGCTCGCTCTTGCATCCTACGTCGCCTCCCGAGGTACACACGAACCGCATGTGGCCGGCTGCACCTAGTTGTACCCCGCTAAAACTAGGTGTAGCCGCAGTTGTACCCGGCTAAAACTAGGTGTAGCCGCAAGTTGTACCCAGCTGAAACTAGGTGTAGCCGCAGTTGTACCCGGCTAAAACTAGGTGTAGCCGCAGTTGTACCCCGCTAAAACTAGGTGTATCCGCAGTTGTACCCCGCTAAAACTAGGTGTAGCCGCAGTTGTACCCGGCTAAAACTAGGTGTAGCCGCAGTTGTACCCGGCTAAAACTAGGTGTAGCCGCAGTTGTACCCGGCTAAAACTAGGTGTATCCGCAGTTGTACCCCGCTAAAACTAGGTGTAGCCGCAGTTGTACCCGGCTAAAACTAGGTGTAGCCGCAGTTGTACCCCGCTAAAACTAGGTGTAGCCGCAGTTGTACCCGGCTAAAACTAGGTGTAGCCGCAGTTGTACCCGGCTAAAACTAGGTGTAGCCGCAGTTTTACCCGGCTAAAACTAGGTGTAGCCGCAGTTGTACCCGGCTGAAACTAGGTGTAGCCGCACTTCGGCTATTAACCGTGACATATACACATAGCTTTTTGAAATTAATTCTCTAAATGATGAAGGAAACTGCATCAACATCCGTTGCGTAGTACCTATAGAAGATCAATGCGGTCACACAGACAGACACGAAAAACTACTTTTTAATTTATAATATGTACTAGCTGCGCCCCGCGGTTTCATCCGCGTAAATGTCGATTCCGTGGAAATATCGGGATAAAAAGTAGCCTTTATGTTAATCCAGGGTGTCAGCTACCTCCATACAAAATTTTATCAAATTTGGTGTAGCCGTTTGAGCGTGAAGAAGTAACAAACATATAAACACACACTCACAAACTTTCACCTTTATAATATTAGCGTGATGTAGATAAAGATAATATTGATTAGTATGGAGGTACCAACTGCGAACGAGTACTCTTCCTTCTTGGTTAACAGCACGAACTAACTATTTAGAATAATATAGCACATTTTGCAGGCCGTGGTGAAAATAATAGCCCATTAGCAAGGTGATAGCGGAGCTGACTGCCCAGCATGCGTGGAAAGGGTCTAAAGTTCGCTTTTTTTATCCCAAAGAATAATCTGACATTTAAGTCTTTTGTGTTTGCGTTTTTGAAGTGAAAACTTCTTTAGCGGCGCTGTGTACTTTTTTTGGAATGGGTAAAAACTTCTAAATTCGCGTCAGGTCACGTGACCCTGATCGTAAGATTCGTAAGACGTAAAACGAAAGACGCGCGTTGTTGAGGACAGCGCCATCTATGCACATCGGGAAGAACTACGAGGGCCTCGCGTACTAACTACGTAGTTCATCCAACAACGACGAGATGGCGCTGAACCACGGATATATAACTGACGACGAGCTCCATGGGCTTGCTTCTCTTACCACTGCCGCGACCAACACCACGAACTGAAGTCTATCCTGTGTGCTTATTTGTAAATCTGAATAAATTCCTTTCACGAGAAGAATAAACCAGTCACTTTGGTCATCATACCTGATTTGCAAAAAACCCTATAAAATAAGGAACACACCTTAACACGCGTGTTTTGTTTATAAGACGATTCACAAAATACACTCGTAATAAATTGTTCAAGTTTTCACTTCTGTCGGCACTACCGGAGTGCCAGTTTTTTTTTTTTGTATAGAAGTTTGACATTACTCCTGTAGAGTTATACATAGAGCTACGGCTACGACGACTATGGCGTCTGAGTGACATAGACAAGGGGGGGGGGGGGTGTTGTCAGTGAACATTTGCGAAATTGAGTCACAGAAGCTGTATTGAAAAAACAAAACAGCAACGTTTGTTCCAATATTGGCCGCGCTTTAAAAAATCCTTGTTGTACCACAGCCCTTTCACAGTTATTTTACCTCTGACTGCAGCAATCTAACAGCAACCTTATCGCAATGATAATAAAGATGATTGTGACTTTGACAGACTTGTCAATGGCAGCGACCGAAAAGCAACCTTATCAGAATGGAAATAAAGATCAGTGTGATTTGGACTGTGATGCATAATTAGAGGTAAAATAACTATGAATGCAGTGCACCTACAATAAAATTGTTGTCACAGTAACTCAGTTGGACGCAACTGCCCAACGTGTAATGTTCAAGCCGAGCATATATTCTAAATAAAGTTAATAACCCCAAAATGTGACAAGCTTAAAACATTAAATTGTTATCATAATGTATTCAGGTAGATAAAATGCTAATGCAACCAATTAATAACAAAATTACATCGTCTATTACAAAGTGTGCAATAACCCAGTAATTAGTTGATAAAATAAATTAACTACATAATAAAAGCATCGTTTTGTTCTGATAATTTTCTAAAACTACAATTACACGGTTCAGCTAATTATGACAAATAACATTGATGTAGAAAATGTTATTTGACATAATTTAGCTGAACCATTATTATTTCTGCCTACAAATTGGCTGCGTAGGCCAATGTACATTGGTCGATATTGTTTTAATCAAAATAATTACGTAAAATATACTTAATAAAATCTTAAAATAATTTATACACTGACAGACAACGCACAGCCTAAACCGCTCCGTTAAAAAGCATGAAAACAAGAATTCCTTATAGCGAAAGTGAGCACTAACAGGAAATGCGGTCGGAGAGAGTTTTGAAAAAGCCTAAGTAAAAAGTCATAATTCGAGGTTTAGCTTTCGCCTATTTCCTCCAATATTGAACCAATTAAAAAGATATTTCATAAACTGAATAAGAAGGACATATTTTTTAATGATATATTTGTAAGGAAGTGTTGTCGTACACTAGGCATCCGTTGACAGCGTTTAAATCGGCATTTTTTGAGGGTTCTAGTGCTTATAAAAATAATGTATCATCAAAACAGGGATATAGAAGTAGTTAATATTTATTATTCTGTAAAAAATCATTGCTTTATGGTCATTAACCAGAAAGAAAACAGGCGAGAGCGTTTCTATGGAGAAAAGACTATCCGCATTTCCTCTAGAAAGGATTTTTGAAAATGCTTCCCCTAAAGGGAATAAAGATTTATAAAAGTTGGTAAATTTTGCCGATGGGAAATCTAATCGGGCACATGGCTTGTTTATAATAACTTTTATACGTACAAGGTGTCGGAAACAGCGACGCACAACCTGTTAACGTGGATTCAGCACATGTCATGATCATCATGTTGTCAAGAAAATTTCAAAAAAATAAATGTTCTTCAGTACATTTTTTACAGCTTTTTTCTATGAAACAGCAGTTTATTTTTTTTTGATAACATAAGAAAAACTTCTGCGCTGGGGGGTCTAAAATCTTGTGCTAAATTAATGGTTACAGTGTGTCGATGCGTGTCGATGCCCACCCTGTATACCTATGCAATACTATTCTGCTTACCCACGAACGAAAGTACAGTTTAAATATAGAATGTTACACGAAAAGTCGCATGCGATTTGAATTTCGAACAATCATGGCCTTCTGAATTGGGAATAAGGGACGTTTGCAACTCCGCCGGGCTGACGCTAACGTAAGGCTAGGGTCTGATAAGGTCGCAGCTGTTAAAACCTCGTTTAACTTACTCCTGACTGATCAAACAAGGTTTAGGTAGAAAAGTATGCGGTACAAAAGATGGTCGGGAAGTAGTTGCTTGCCATTTACTGGAATTAAATGACTGACTACATTTTTCTCCTCTTACCAATTACATTTTCGAGCGTTGTATAAGAAATCTGGGCCGAAAGGTTCTGCGATCGGGTACCGGAAGACGTAGCGTCGGAAGGTCTCCCACAAGGTGGACCAATGAGGTGAAGGCCGCAGGAATCCACTGGATGCGCAAAGCACAGAACCGGTCAAAGTGACGGTGCTTGGGGGAGGCTTCATTCAAGCAGTGGACGCCCTTCAGCCGAAATGAACGAATGAATGTAAGTAATCTGAAGACCTTGAGGAATAATGCGTCAAGTTAATAAAAAAACAAAGGCAGTTTTCACCTCTGTCGGTAAACCCATACTACCAACAGAGGTGAAAACTTTAGCTACGAAATAATGTTGCACACACGACACCAATAGGGTGTCGTGTGTGCAACATTATAGCATGTCGGTGACACGAACCCATAAAATTTCCCGTACCAAAAATCGCTCGACGAGCCTTAAGAAGTTTCCACTTCAAAACATGCACAAAGGAGGATCACACAATACAACGCGCCACGCGACGAGGCGCAGGAAACGGAGCCAAATTCTTCGCGATTTTTATTGAATTTGTACGTAAAAATCACGCGCGTGTAGTGTGTGACCCGCCTTAGGTAAGCATAATGCATTAAGAGGACATGCGACTGGTTGTTTCTCTATAGAAACGCTCTCGCCTGTTTTCTTTCTGACGATAAAACAATGATTTTTTTACATAATAATAAATATTAACTACTTTTATGTCCCTGTGTTTTCCTTTTTGATGATACATTATTTTTATAAGCGCTAGAACCTTAAAAAAATGCCGTTTTAAGCCGCTGTCAACAGAGCTCTAGTGTACAAATTTGACAAAGAACTATTAATAAAAAAAGAAAAACATGGGGACACAGTATATACCTATCTTTCTTATTTAGTTTATGAAATATTTTTTAAATTGGTCCAATATTGGAGGAGGAAATAGGCGATTTTACAAAAATCTCTCCGACCGCATTTCCTCTTAATTGACTTTCTCGACCCTGCAGTGCTATTCTGTAACCATCTCACCGTGAAAACTTAGGTGAAGAGAGTGTGGAGTGAGCTGTCAGTGACATTCCACCATGCTAGATGCTTGGGATTGACAGTATTGACAGTTCACTCCACTTAAGTTTTCTCTGTGAGAATTTAACAGAATAGCTCACCAGCACTCTGTAGTGAACAAGCCAATCGCCATTGTGTAAAATGTACCATAAAAACGCTAACTAAAGATTTTCCGACAGCAGGAAACCACATCTGAGTGCACCCTTAAATGGAAACTTGCCGGTTTCCTCCCATATGTACACAGCGCAAACACGAAAAGTTTTAATGTAATTTTTTCAATTCCCAAACTCATGAGTTCGTGACCGCTGTTTGAAGAGTAACAATTTCCATTCTATTATTCACGTTCGACAGTTTTCATGCAATGGTAATTCTTTATTGTAGAGTGACCTGAAAATTACCTGTAAATTACTAGCGCTTGTAGTTACTAGTAATTGAAAATTTGTCTATCATCACCTTAGCCAAAAAACTCGAGATATTATGGTTGTAGTTCCCGTTAAAATAAGCTAAACCTGTTAGTTAAAAAGGAGACTAAGGGATTCGGTCGTCAAGAAGCGGGGTGGAAAATTATTTTTGTATATTAGTACCAAGTCCCAGTCACCAATTTCTTTACCTATAGTGACCTTGAGATAAACAAAATAGTTTTATAGACAAATAAAAATAGGGTATTAGTTCCTTAGAGTTCAATATAAGGGTAATTACATGCCCAAGATGCCTCACTGCGATACCTCGCGATCGCGGTTAGCTCACTACCTCGATGTCACCCCTTTCGCTCGATGTCACACCTTGGAGGTGATATCGAGGTAGCCAGCTAATTTGTGTTACATGGTGTAAGGCATGCTAATAAACATATACGCACATGCCAGGCATCGAAGTAAGCTCCCAGCAGCCTGCGATGTATCGTAGTGAGGTATCCTTTGGCATGTGTGTGCGTGTCTATTCCACATTTGGCATCGAAGTACCGAGCTGCCATCGCGAGGTATCGCAGTGAAGAATCTTGGGCATGTAATCTGCATCTTTGTCAACGTGAAATCTATTAACGACCGTACGTCAATATATTCTAGCTAAACCCTACAAAAACAAAAGCATAATTACAATTTATTTCAACCACAAAACATGGTGTAAACTAGATGTTGGTAGAGAATATTCGAAATTGTTTTCACCACAGTTTACAGTATCGCCTCAGATATACCTACTATTTGCAGAGCCACCACTACTCTGTCAGGAGTACTCAGGAGTTATCAAAGTTTCAATCGGCCGTCGAGTGGTGGAGTGAACGATCGCAAACTTGGGGACATCTTGCGACACTTATTTTTGTTACTAGTTGACGAAGCCGTCCTAATTAATGGTAATGTATTAGATGTGTGGCAACTCTAAAAGTATTTTTTTTTCTGACAAATATCCTTCAGGATATTTCGATAGATAGTCTGTGAACATAAAAATTAATCTACCTAGCCTTTTCCCAACTATACTGGGGTCGGCTTCCAGTCTAACCGGATGCAGCTGAATACCAGTATTTCACATGGAGCGACTGCCTATCTGACGTCCACAACCCAGTTACTGGGTAATACGACACCCCTTGGTCAGACTGGTTGTCAGACTTTCGGGATTCTGACTACCCGTAACGACTGTCAAAGATCCACGAATGACAGCCAGGACCATCGGCTTAACGTGCTTTCCGAGACACAGTGACCATCTTTACATACTGAGACCACTGTCTCAGTATGTAAAGATGGTCACCCATCCACAGACCAACCGCTGCAAGCGTAGCTTAACCTGATCTATCAGCCTGTGCGGCTGTTATTATTTAGCCACGGACCCTTCTCTTTAAACACAAATTGTAATTGTTTGAAAGAACAATGAAGAATCTTTAACCTTTTACTCCTAGATAATTGTATAGATACTCTATACTTATCTTGTAGAAACTTTCGCGAAATTCAATTTCTGCAGAGTCCCTATCGATGTATTCGGTAACGGACTCAATAAAACAAGTTAGAATCAATTGTATTAAGTTAATCGTTGCTGTAGCGTTGGCTTGATAACCAGTAACGTTATTGTTTTAGGTCCAGATTAGTGTGGAATAAAGTACGTACGGGTACAAGGGTAGAAAATTTGACAGTTTCGGGTAGCTTGATGTGCTGACCGTGTACAAAAGGCCTTACGATTTCAAGTAATGTACAAATTACTTCAAATCGTAAGGCCTTTTGTACACGGCACGGTTTCTTTACGGTACGGCGTATAAACCGCGCCTTAGAAAAAACGTCTACGTCTACGTCGTGTATCAACAAGCTTCCATAGCAATCCATACAACACTGACGACCGTGCCTACACACGGCGAATAAACCGTAGTTTTTCACGGCAAGAAAAACGTGTAAACATACAAAGGGCATAAGTATTCATCATCACCTACACATTTCTACCAAAATCCTACATTATTTCAGGGCACATTTACACAAAGCCACAAAAATTAACAGAAGAGTCCCAGATGTTCACGAGACTCGTAAATTAATATCTGCCGCCATACGGTAACCCTTACTTATCCCAACTTTGACGTAGGGGCCATCCGTAAATTACGTCACAATGTGTCGTTAAGGGGGAGAGAGGGTCAACAAAGTGTGACTTCGTGTGACAAGTCATAAGCTTCAGCAGTCGTAACATCACCGTTTTTAAATCTCATAAACTTTTAACGTTTCCATGTGTCTATATACTAGAATGGGGATTGTCCAAAATTTCTAACCATTATATTTTATTTTATTTTTTGTAAATTTAGAGCATTTTGAGAAACTAATTTGAATATTTTGATGATTGGCTCAATAGTTATTTTAATAAAAAATATTTAATTATTTTAAGTTTTTAAGGTAGGTGACGTCATCCAATAGCATCAAGATTAAGTGCCGTTGCCTTACTAGTACATTATTAAAAATTTTAAACTGTCAACACAACGTCAACAATGTCACATCTGTCAAAGTGTCAATAGGCCGAATAGACGTCTTAAATAATCGAATCCTAGCTTAGCGTATTTATTTACAAATGGTTTTTTTATGTGTAAGTGTCCTCCAAGGAATATACTACTCTCTATCGTCACTAGAACAATCGACGCGGCGACTTAGAAATAGAATAATAACGCACGCGGCGACATTATTACTATTATTGCTGCAAGTTGGAACAAAGCACTTCCTGTATTCCATAACTCTTCCAGTATATTAAATTAATATTGTCGAGTGTTGAAATAATGTACCTTATGTAATGTAATAATGAGATTTATAAACAAGAATGTTTATATTTTTGACATATTTACAATAATTTGACATTTGACAGATTGTAGACAATACTTGCCTCTTACTTTTTATTTTCTGAGGCAACGATACAAAACTGTACAGCCAGTCGTACGTAATTTGAAGGGCAAAGAAGGTCAATCGTATTTTATCAAAAATATCAATAACATGTGAATATTTTTCAAAATTAATTAGTCCGTAATGATCAGTAACGCTATTCCTCGAAATGGTTTTTCAATTACAACATTTAAAAAAATATGAACAATGCCCATTAGTTATATTTCCTTCTCTGAACGATCCAAAAAAAAAAAATACCAGTATGAGATCTCGGTACCAAAACTTGTTGTACATAGGTGCAATTATAAGACAGCACTTTAAAAAAAAAGTGTTATTTGTATGGCACCTACTGTGTATAATAAAATACCTAACAATATTACGGGGAAGAACTAAGGTAGCCCGCGAAATTCTAATTTTCTTACGTTTTTTGCAATTTGCTGGTCAGCAAAATAGGATTCGCGACCGTAACAAATATGTATTTACAGAATTATAATCATTAGAATCAGAAATATAGCTTGTTAAGTTAGTATAATTCTAAAATGTCAACATTTCATGAAATAATCATTCAGTAGGATTACTTGGTCTTAGAGAGTTGTGTTGATGACTTTAATGATTATAATTCTGTAAATACATATTTGTTACGGTCGCAAATCATATTTTAATCAACTTATTACTGACCAGCAAATGCCAAAAAACCTAAAAAAAAAATTTCGCGGGCTACCTGGGCTTTCACCTTAAATACCAACTATTTAGAATATTTAAAAAAACGTTCAAATTTGCTATTATATAAATGTTATTATTCTGTAGCAATTATTTTATTTACTATTAATAAAAATATTTAGATTTAAACCTCGTAAGTTAGTGTATTTTATATTTGTATAGTTACAATGCTCATAATATTTTTGCATGCTTTAATGGCAGAATGTACTACAACAAGGACTGTAAAATACATTGTAACATCTGATTTGTAATAAGAAAGAAAGAAAATACGTTTATTTGTGGTAAGCATGACGCAAAAAAGAACAAAACAAATAAAAACAATAAAAAAAAGGTTGACATGCGTCACATCCACGCAAAACGGCTATCGCTCAGCATTATGCTGCGACCCTATGCAAGACAGATATTCATATACATAATTTCATATAATTTCATTCATATAATACCTATATTCTTCAGCGGGATTGTCCGAAAGGATTACCGCTGGCCCGGAACATAAAGGGCTAAGGAAGGAACACGGGTGGGTTTTAGTCAGTAAGAGTCTGACACTCTCTTCCGCTCCACCCAGAGCGGGATTTTATGATATCCATGATATCCATTTGATGATATCCAACCCTGAAAAAAAAAACCTATATTCTTCGCAAATAAATATATTTCTATTCTATCACATGAACAAATCTAAAGTACTAAAACTCAATACTTCAACTCCAACGAAAGCTTTATAATATTACTATGCTCATGTTTGGGAAAAATAAATGATCTTATCTAATCTTAACTTACTAACTCTCACGTTTTTCTTCTTCTAAGGTTCTTAAAAGGTTTAATTTAATATGCAAAATATGTGACGTTACACGACATTACCAATATGACCACCTGTGACAGGAACAAGGGGTAAAAATCATGAAATTCGTGTGACATAAATTATGGATAGCCCCGAACGACTGGAACACAAATTGATTTTGCAAGCGAACTCTGTCGGGAAGTGGTCCCTTCATTAATTTGATTGAGTTACAGCGTCCGTGTTTAATCCAGTCGCCATACTTTTACTTGGATGATGATATTTTTAGGGTTACGTAGCCGAATGGGAAAAACGGAACCATTATAATTTCGTCATGTTTGTCTGTCCGGATGTCACACATCCATTTTACTCGAAGACTATTAAAATTTGGTGTAGTGAAAATACGAAAAACAAAATTAGGGATATAGCACTCCCCACACATGCAACAGAGGGACAAAAAAAAATCAATGCAGCGTAGGGTATCTATTGCTATTTGCTGAATACCATAAATAAAAAGATTATAGTTTCAAAATGTCTTTGCTCTTTGTAGTTTTTGAGATATGGGATAGGTATTTTTGATTACAACCGCAGAAATAACTTTGGTTTCATTTTTCGAGTAATACTATGAAATACAAACTTATTTTCCATCATTCATCATCATTTCAGCCGAAAGACATAGGACATAGGCCTCCTCCAAGGACCGCCAGTTCGACCGGTTCTGTGCTTCCCGCATCCAGCGGATTCCTGCGGCCTTCACAAGGTCGTCGGTCCTCCTTGTGGGAGGTCTTCCAACGCTACGTCTTCCGGTACACGGTCGCCACTCCAGAACCTTTCGACCCACTGACACGGACATGATAAACTTATTTTTACGTTCAATACAATCAATACCTACTGTGCATACGTAAATTCATCACAACTACGGAACTTTTCACTGTGTGCGGTCTGACACGCACTTTTTTCAATACTAGCCTGGATATCTGAGTGGATTTCAAATAAATTCAGCTGCTTTATGTTCAAAAAAGGGTTGGTATGGAGATTTCGTCTTTTGTTTCGTAGTATTTTTTATATTGAAGTGTTCATATTTTGCGTTGGTTTGACTTTATTAACCGGTTCAATGCCGTAATTACAGAAACAATTAAAATGCCATTGTGTCTCGCGTAGATCCACGTTCGGCATACGAAGGGTTAAAGTTTGTAATGGTTTTGTTAGGTAAGGACGTGCATAATACAGCGTTCAAATGTGGCGATGTAAATGCTCAGCGGAAAAACATATCTTTATTTATCAAGGTACAGACGCCAGCACTGTCAATCTCTCCCAATCAACTTTGAACCTTATGATTTAGCGATAAAGTTGAAGATCTATTGAAGAAATTTGACAGATTGTAGTAGCTTGATGTGCTGGCGTCTGTACACCAACAGCTTCTGTAAGTATATGATATATCTTGAGTACTATAGCCGCGGATTTACACAGTCGCCAATTACAGATTGTTTTGCAGTGGAACGGACAAAGATGAAAATAGTATTCAAAATACACGCTCTACCAAGCAGTGGGTAACGGCCCAGACTTACGAGTCGTAGGCCATGAGTTCGAACCCAGGCAGACGCTATACTTTGTGTATTTAATTTCATCATCACTGCTCTCAAAACGTTGAAGGAAAACATCGTGAGGAAACCGGCATGTCCTAGAATTAAAAATAAGAAAGTAGATGTGACATGTCGTAACATCTACCAACCCGCAGACCTGTAGATTACAGCTCACCTCTTAAAGAGACGAGGCCTGTATCCCAGCCGTGGGAACATTATAGACGGATTATGTCATTATAAATAAAAAATAAAAAAAAAAAAAAAAAAAAAGGCTTGGGATTGAGCTGCTTCCAATTTATGCATTTTGAGTGTTTTTGTTGTTCTTTTGTTGTTTTTTTTTATATAATATACATATTGACATTAAAATATTTTTTTTAAAACAATGACATTTGCTTACTTGTAAAGTATTACATTATTTTAATTTTTGTGAATATGAAGACGATGTGGGTCATTTATTTTATTCATTTTATATTTTTTATTATTCTCTCCATGGTCTGGCAGTTTGAATAATTTTTGTGGCCTACCCAAATGTCCTTTCTTTGGTATTGTTCGTCGGATCGTTGAGCTCCTTAAGTCTTGAGTTGAGCTGCACGATTTCTGACAAATGCGTGCACTGACTGGACAGGTCCTCTCAATCTGTGTGGTTCTTTCCTCTAAAGACCATCTCAGACATCGACCTACATGGTCTTCATATAACCTGACCAAGATTATGTCTGGACTTTAAAAGAGACTATGACCTCTGAGTTTGTTTCGGCCTTTCTTCTCAGAGTAGTCAGATAGGAAACGCCGACCTCATCTAGTTTAAAAAATATGATTGACGTGTAAAAGTGTTTGTACAAACCTACTTACAAAAATAAAATCATTTATCATTAAAAAATAAAATAACTAAATAAAAATACATAAATAAAATAAAAACTTTTTATTTCAGACTTTTTTAAAAATCCATAGTGTTAAAAGAACTTAAATGGATTTAAACAGAGTGAAATTATGTATATGTACACTCTACGAGAGAACAGAACTAGTCACATTGTTTTCAAAAAGTAAATAGGTAACAGACGCCAGCAAATCAAGCTACCCGAAACTGTAAAATTTTCCCAATCAACTTTAAACAACTTTATGCTTTAGCGATAAAGTTGATTCTATGAAAGAAATTTGACAAATTGTAGTAGCTTTATGTGCTGGCGTCTGTACAGACATACGTATCATAAACTTCATGATCACTAAAACCGTCGATTCATCAAAATAAAGGCAGAGAACTCGGAAACAGTCCGAAATTAAACGAACATTGAAAGTAAGAACTTTTCTCGTTAATAAAACTTGCAATGGACAATGGAGTTAGTCGATTCTCGCAATAATTCGATTATAACAATCGCCTTGGTCCGCTTACAACTTCGGAAGTTCAATAACCAAGTATATTTGGAGGGATTACTTTATTTTGGTACGCAGTCGTATCTTCTTCAACTTAATAATAATAATTATTATTGTATAAGCCTGTGTTGTCCCGCTGTGCGACTCCCTTCCCTCTTTCCACATTTCCCGTTCTACTGCGATTGAAGCGAATAAAGGTGTAAGTTAGAAAGACCAATAACTAACCTATGATTAGGTACTTAACTACCTTCTTTAACTTACTTTTGGAATAGAATTAAGGCTCCTTCAAAAAGGCGCGACACGCGATAAAATCGCGCGCGACAGGAAGGCACCGCAAGTCGCGCAACGAGCGGTACCTTTGTGTCGCTCGTGATTCGCGTCGCGCGTCCTTTTTCATCGAGACAAATATGTTACGTACTAGCGCTGCGACGTGTCGTCGACCGCGTGAAAATTCTTGTTCCCCCGACCCACCCCGCCGCATCGCATCGCATCGCCTGCCCGTACCTACTATTACTTCGGTTTCGCTTAGAGTTCTTTTTGACCTTTTTCTCAGGTCCCAAAGGTCCTAGCGTGTTGTTAAAAAACCTATAGGATATAGGTTTTTTTCTCAAGAACTATAATATGCAAGAAGAATTTCCAGAGATTAGTGTGTTCAAAAAATCTCTTCATCTTTATTATTATTACTAGCTGTACCCCGCGGTTTCACCCGCGTTAATTTGAGGAAAAACCTACTAAAATAATATAAGTATTCCATTACTTACTTATACCCTCATGACGGGCCGCCTTGCAGAATTATATTAAAACTATGATATCTCATAAGATATTCGTTGAAATCAAACGATGTTTAGGGCAATTTTGTTCAAAATTAAATACTTGTGACGAATAACGTATTTATTTGGATAAGGATTAATATCATGTTTATAAAAACACCTTCGCAAATAATGCATTAGTTTAGAACAAATTTGATTACCATAAAAAAGGTTATAGTGAGTCAACTTTGAGAGATGAGTCTACACATGCACTCGCAGACTTTTTTTTGAACCTTTAAAGGGAACAATTCCGTCATACATGATTTTTGCGTAATTTTAACTATTTACGCAGTGTATGCAAAAGGAAGCTCTCAAAAAGAATTTTTTTTCCTGTTTCTGCAATATTTTTCATTGATACTCCGCTTCAATTAGTCTAGCGCAATGTTATATAGTCTATAGTCTTCCAAAAATATTTTTTCAATTCGAACTAGTAGTTTCTGAGATTAGCGCGTTCAACCAAACAAACAAACTCTTCAGCTTCATAATATTAGTATAGATGAAGCATTAGGGACTTCATGTTTTGACCGATCAACGGTCAAACCAATAACACCGTAATACGAAAAACTATTTTATCCGCTTCTACTTATTTACATTTCTATTTATTTATTACAGCGTGGAAGACTTACAGCTAAAAAAAAAACAAAAAAATTAAAGGAAACAATAGTCGACAGAAAGCCATTTACAAGTCTTCGCGTTTAGAATTCTAATAGAATTTGTGTTGTGAACATACAAGCAGTAACATATTACTTTATACTATATTAGAACTACTTATTAAAATAACCGCTTGTGTTTGCAATTAAAAAGTGAGAGAGAGAGAGAGAAAAAGAAAAAATAAAACAAACAGCATTGCAGCTATTTAAAAAATTGAGACTTAAACACCTTTTAGCTGAGGCCACACTGGTTGTATTTTGTAAAACATGAAACGTTTATTTTCTCTTGACTGTACTTACCTGTGAAAAAGAGTAACCTAGATAAAGTGGATAAGACAGAGATTAAAACAGAAGACGAACTAGCTGGCGAACGAGGCCCCACTCCCCGTGGAGTGAGGTTCAGGGGATCAGACCGGAATAAATCGTTGAAAGAGATCAAAATCGTTCGTCGTTTGTCCACTTCTATTTACGTCTTCACATACGCTCTATAAATTCAGATCCTCCTTTATAGTCTCTCACACACTTAAATAGGTACTAAACTTCGACGATATTGGCAAAGTAATTAGGTACCTACCACCCACAAGGTTTTTGCCCCGTCTCCTGATAAAATGACGCCCTTAGAGCCATTAAAGACCGATTGAATGAGACGATAGGTGCCTTTTTAACTCTTAAGGATTTTTGAGACATGAAAAGAATGGCAATGGGTGGTAATGATAGAAAAAAATGTCTTTACAGGATTATTTTCCTTATTATACTCATTAGGGGTTTTCAAAATGAGTTTGAAAAAGAGATTTAGCTTCTTGGTGTGGGTTTTTACGTTGCATAGATTTTTACTTAGTTTTCTTATGCACTTATCTTAAAGTGCGCTCAATCCATTTGGCTAGGACATCCCAAGTTAAGATTACCAATAGTATGTTAACCACGCACCACCTCAAAAATTTACCCATGCAACTTTGAATCCAGAAACTTTTGTTTTGTTGCGGTGGAAAGTATCATGGATTAATTCGCCCTAAACGTACCACTATGCCTTTGTGCCGACCTACCTTATCAGACACTTCGCATGACTAATCTAATGCAGTACTTACCTTACATTAGGCGGATTACACACTACAATGCGCCACGCGACGGGGCGCAGATAATGCGCCCCCCGCGCGTGATTTTTTACGTACAAATACAGTAAAACGCGGGGAATTTGGCTCCGTTTCCCGCGCCCCGTCGCGTGGCGCGTTGTACATAGTGCGTGATCCGCCTTAAAGCCCGGTTGCACCACCTATCAAAAAGGATCTAAAACATTATTCTGTCTCCATCATCTTCAATGATTGACAGAAACAGAACGATATTTTATGTATTTAGTGATTAGGGTTGCAAATGGACCCAAAATTCTCTACAGCGGTCGCGTGCCGTGTTAATGGCAACATCAATTTAACACACGTATATGTATTCGCCTTTTCGTTTTATGAACATATTTTAATTTCATTAAACGTTATTATTTATTTACAATTTTCTAAAATAGCATCTTGGAGCCTGCCTACTTAAAGAAATGTTGTGCAGAAGTCATTTGTCGGGGTCACGGATCATAACATCGTATCAATTAAATTAAAACGAATAACGAGCTTATAGTTGGCGAATTGAAGGAATGAGAGAGAGACCTACCGGTCGATTCTATAAAAATCTCACCGTGAAAACGTAGGTGAAGTGAGTTTGTTTTTGCTAGGAATTGACACTATTGACAGCTCACTCCACGCCCACTCTCACTTCACCTAAGTTTTCACGGTGAGATTTTTACAGAATAGCACCGCTGTGTCAGCGAGCGGCGTAGGCGGTAGTTTTCAAATTACGAATTATTTTATGTTGTTATAATTTGTATGGCGACTAATAGCTAACCTACCCGTATGTTAAATTAATGTCGCCATTGTAGCGGCACGTTATCATCATCAGCCTTCATCAGCCCAGCCTTTTCCCATCTATGTTGGGGTCGGCTTCCAGTCCAACCGGACGCAGCTGAATACCAGTATTTTACATGGTAACTGCCTATCTGACCTCCACAACCCAGTTACTGGGTAACACGATACCACTTGGTAAGACTGGCACGCTATATGACTAGATAAGATACATGACATCACTAATCCATTTACCTATATGGAAACTTCGAGAACCTTAATTCAAAACTTTTACATTTGGCAATACCACCGACGAAAGCATTAGAAATAAGTGCTTCTAACATTCTAAATTCGACTAGATTTTACCTATTTCTCTAGATTTTATCTCAGCACTGATCGGTAGCTAGCAGACAGATTGTGGATAGCGTATCGTTACCGTTCCGTACGTTAGTAAATAACTAATGCGCTCCTGATGTAATCCGATAGTTAGGAACGACGAGATACAGTAACAGGGTAGGTAAATAATCTATGAAGTGTTGTCGAATATAAGCGGAAATTCTGCGGAGAAAATATAGAGCTGGTCAGTATTTTTTTGGCTTGGTTTTTTTGTTAGATAGAAAATTATAACCTAGCCTGTAATTAAATGTCATTATACCTATTACTGAATGGCATTGATTGAAATGATAAGATGCTGTGTAATATTAACAATTTCTTTTAACACTCTTTCCTTCTCAATCCATCAAATTTCAACATTTTAAGGCTACGCCGACCGCCTAGTGGCGCCCTCATCGTTTGTTTGGTTATTTCTTTTATTTTAGAATGAAAATGCAGAAAATAAGCACGTTTAGTTGTGCTCCACAATATTATACGTTAATATTATTATAAACGGTAGTTTTACATTGTTTAGTTTTATTATAATCACTAAAACGGATAATAGTGGCCACTATTTTCCGTTTAAACTAAAATAAAAGAAATAACCAAACAAACGATGAGGGCGCCACTGCGCGGTCGGCGCCCTCTTAATGGTTAGGTTAGTTTTTTGCACCTATTTTTTGCTTTGTCATTACCACACAACAAAAAAAAACGTTGTGGGGAATTCATGCATCCACAATCCAAGATGCACTGAGCAAGCACAGTGATCAATGTTTATTCTTTCTGTCTGAAAAAAGGGCGATGTCGCCGCCCTTTAGATGGTAAGAATCCTCGGCTTAAGCAGAAACCCTAGGACTATAGAGTAGGAACCCTCTATACTGAAACAGCAACATTCTTCTCAAACACAAAGCATTTATTTGGATTAAACCATTTACAGGCACTTTTGCATTGTCAAAGGGAGTTGTTAAATCAGAAAGATGAAGTACTATAGACGAGAACGGACAAAAAACTCCATGGACACTCTTTAAAATTATATTGTCCGAAAAACCACTAATTACCGTCCCAAAACTAAATAAAAATTCTCGATAACTTTACAATAAAAACTAGCATTCGTATTACGTTTCCCGCAGTGCATTGTTCGGCCTGTTTCCAGTTGTTAGGCCCGGGCCTGACGTCAAAGTTGGCAGTCGTTAGCAGCCAACTTGACGCGACCCAGTAATTTACTGGCCCTTTGACTTTTGGCTGACATTAATTTTCGCACTTTCTGTTTGCTTGATTTTGGTGATGTTGCAGATTAAGTTGTAATTAATTTAATAATAGGTTTAACTACCTATGTAGTACTGGCCCTTGTTATTTGAAGTCTTTTTAACATTAAGGCGCTACCTCGAAAATTAATCGTAGCGACTGATCTACTAAGCGAGCGAAAGTGATGCAATTACTTTTGAAACGCAAAAGAAAAGAGATAGCTATAATGTGCGTGCGCTCGGAATAAAACGACATATATACGTGCCAAAACCATTTTACTCCTTTTATAACAAAATAAATGAATTTTTAAAACTACATTGAGTAAACTTTGATATGATAATTCTCTGTTTTAAAGTAAATTCTATTGAATAATTCTTAAGCGTTACGGCGGCGCACGGCGCTGTGATGTCGAAAAAAGTAAAAAATATAGATATAACTTTTGTGTAAAAGTGTCAGATCTAGATACTTACGTAAATAAACATTTCATTTCATAACCAATGGATAATTCATGAAACAGAGGGAGAGACCCAACTCACATAGAGTGTAGCCGTATTATATTCTGAAAAGATAGGATTTCTATATTTTCAGCGTTCTTTTTTCAATAAACATAAAAACGCATGAGAAAGGCAAGCCTCAGTTCTCAATAACATTGTGCAATTAATTAATTCAATAATAAAAGCCTTAACAAGTACAAATAAACCTAACCGGATCACCATTCGCGTCGCGGTTTACATAGCGCTCCGTTTTTAATGGAGTTCGCACAATAATCCCTTATGGCTATCGGTATCGGTATCCAGCGGATATCGACACTTTCAGTAATGAAACGTTGCAGGAAATACCGGATATTAAAATGTCACAATATTTTATGATCTTTAGGGAACTATAGGTACGATCGATTACAGTTTTTCGTGGTTTTGCTAGAACACAGCCACAGACAGCTATTTTTAATTTTACCGATTGCTAACAAGTTGAGCGTGAGTCTACCATACTCGCCCTCGGGAGGTGGAATTAAACTTAGGTATACCTACTACAGTAATTTAGGGAAATTAGGGGTTTATGTATAAACAATTATTAAAGTTAACTGACGTTTAAACGTCAAAATGTATGGTTAAAGAGTCGCTTATCACAACTTGAAGCAACGTTTATGAATAAAGCTTCAAACAGGCGCGACACGACACGCGACACAAAGGCACCGCAAGTCGCGCAACGAGAGCGGTGCCCTTGTGTCGCGAGCGATTATATCGCGTATCGCGCCTGTTTATAGGAGCCTTAAAGGGTTTAGGGTTTGGGGGAGATTAGGCTATGATGAGGCTGACGTACCTTTGTAAGGTAAAAAGAGGCTTTTACCTAAACAAATAAATATTAAAAAAAATAAAGGGTTTAATGCCGTGTTTTAGCCATTTCATACAACTCGAATAATCCTCCAATTAATTATTTATCTACTGAAACCGTTGCATTTGTTAACATAAATGTTAAATAATTCATATTATCTGTCGATAGAATAAATCCTGCGACACAGGGTATCCTAGTGCGGAATTCAGTGTCAAACCTAAATATTGTAACACTTGTTTATGAATCAATGAAAACTTATTATTATTAGTAAAACTTATTATGTCGTTTATTCATTCAGTTATCTTATTCTATTACATTTTTAAATATTTCTTAAAATATAAAAATAAGTATAAAAAACATTTAAAAATATAAAAAAATAGTTGTCCGCCGGTGTCGTGAGCAGGGTCCAAGCTACCGGTGGTTAGGGCTCCAGAGAAAGGAACCTCCTCACATTTCGAGCCGTATCGAGGAGTGCTGTCTTCTGAATCCGGCCCTTGATCTAACCGCCTAACGAGAGCCTCGATAGATGTTGATCGAGGCTTTAAGACCATTAGCCGATACGACAATCGGCACAATGATAGCCGAGCTCACATTCCACATGTCAACAACCTCGTGTGCTAAGTCGAGATATTTAATTTGTTTCTCTTTCTCAGCTTTAACGAGGTTCCCGTCATGTGGAATGGTAACATCGACAATCATTGTGCGGTGCGCTAATCGATCTATCACCACTATATCAGGCTTATTGGCGACAATAGTCCTGTCAGCAATGATAAACCGATCCCAGTACAACGTGACATGGTCATTTTCAAGAACTGGGTCGGGCACATACTTGTAATACGGTACCTACCTCAGAATCCACAAATTTATATTTCAAAGCAAGCTGCTGGTAAATAATCCTGACAAACTTATTATTATTATTAAACTTATTAATGTTTAAGTTAGTTGTCAATTAACAATTAATTTCCTTGACTTGACTAGAATTGTTTTTTTTTCTGAGATTAAAATAAATGTAAGTGTGACTGTTTCATTTTACAACCTAATGTAAGAATCCTCGTAATTGCTTTGCCACCGTAAGGTTGAATGTCACTTCATAAGCATCATCATCCACAGCTCGGCTAGACCCACTGTTGACAACAGGCTCCATCTTTTCTTGTGCCAGCCTCATCTTGGTTCTACCCGCGATGGCAACAATATCGTCCGCTCATCACGCCGTGCCGGACGACCGACACTTCATCTTTCAGTCTTTGGAAACAATTTCATTTTATTTTATTTCCATTTACTGGGAATTGTTGTCAAAAGTGGTAAAACGCGGTCGACACTACCATCTCAATGCCCGGGGAATATAATAACTCGATAGGTAGATAGGTTCATATAACTTGATTGATATGAAAACTGATCATGTCATAAAACTGTTTGACCAACGTTTTAATTAAACGGTCCGACCCATCGTTCACTATTATAGGTTACACAGAAAACTTGCGCTAACCGATAACCAAACTCATTTGAGTGTTCTCCTCGATAATTAAAATTTGGCTTCAAAAAAATATTTGCTCCACAAACTCCAGCAATTTTCAATTAATTGACTACAATATCGCGTGACGGCTTCAACTATTTTTGTTTTAATTTGATTAATTTTTGACGGCGACGGAACACGGTTCGGCCGTTGTAAAATATTTGAGTGAAACCGTGGGGCGCTGCTAGTAATATTATAAAATCGAAAGTAACTCTGTCTGTCTGTATGTATGTTACCTTTACACGCCTAAACCACTAAACGGATTTCGATAAAATTAGGCAGAGAGATAGATTGCATCATTAAGGACATAGGATAGTTTTTATCCCGATATTGCGCGTCGTTGCGCGACTTGCGGTGCCTTTGTGTCGCGTGTCGTGTCGCGCCTGTTTGAAGGAGCCTTAATGCAAATAAATATATTCTATCCGGAGCATAGAAAATCTCCACAGATGCGGGTCCACTGACGGCTCAGACCCCAAGTGCGTATACGGCACGCCGGCACCAAGAAGCTTATCGATAAAAGTGGAGGCAACACTCTAAATACCTAAGTGAAGACGACTGTGATCGGACACTCTCTTTCTAAATACACACTTATGAACGAAACAGTGATATGTGTTTTCTTTGTCATATGTATGTAATAGTATGTATTTAGAAAGAGAGTGTCCGACCACAGTAGTCTTCACTTAGCTATTTAGTGTTGCCTCCACTTTTGTCTATAAGCTTCTTGGCCGGCACCTCCCCACAGACAATGGCTTACCTTCCATCCTGCGCCGCATACCCTGTCACATAATGCACTAGATGATCTTATGACTGGGTCAGTGAGCGGAGTTCGCGCAGCTGACTTTTGGGGCAAAGATGTGTGAAATTTTTGCCATCGATACACTAAGAAGAACAATAATATATTATTCACTACTGACATATTATTAATAAAGAATCAGTAAAGAAAAATCGTCACCCATTTATCTTGTTACTTAGGTGCTCCCTATAAAAGTTTACCCAATTTATTATAATCTTGTTGTAAAATACCCTGACCCTAAAATTCACACTCAATTACCCGGATTCATCACTGTTCAACCTCTAAGTTACAAACAAACAAGTAACTTCACCCGGCTATTGTGCACATCACCCAGTTTCATCTGAAAACGTACTTCACTTACGAGTAAAGGCTCCTGCAAACAGGCGCGACGCGCGACGCGAATCGCGCGCGACACAAAGGCACCGCTCGTTGCGCGACTTGCGGTGCCTTTGTGTCGCGTGTCGCGTCGCGCCTGTGTGTACGAGCCTTAATATTGTAGCGGTCGCGCGCGTAACTTGTTTTTAATAGTTTGTGGGGGCAGTGTTACCAACTCTCAAAAATATTTATCCCTAAAGTCTGTGTCAAAAATCCCTAAAAACGCCTAAATTATTTAGTTGTCCCCCTAAAAAAAATAAACAAATATAAATTCATAATGATTTAGAAATACGTTACGTACGTTTTTTATATTTATTTTCATTTCACATTTCTTGTCGACACACAGTACAAACCAAAATCGAAATAATATTCTTAATCTATTTTTTGGCGCGGTATCCTATCTGACGTAAGCTAAATGTCAAAGATACGTTCAAGTTTAAAAAAATAGAGACTTCATTATACACAGCAATAACCGCCATATGCACAAACAATAAAATGACCGCCAGTTACGTACTAGATGTCGCTATAAGTCGCTAGGTCAAGAAACAAATATTAATACTAATTATCAATTTAAAAATATTAAAGAGTCAAAAAAATCCCCAAAAAAACCCCTAAAAATTTCAGACCCCTAAAAAAATCCTATCCCACTTATTTACCCCCTAAATCTGGGGGGAAAACCCCTAAGTTGGGAACCGTGTGTGGGGGCTAAAACTAGGCATGATTAAGGCATAAGGCCTTCGCACACCAGAAAGCCAATTCCCGTAAAAAAAAACCTTCAAAATCTAGTCAAATCTCATCTCAATAACAATAAATGGCAAAAAAATGTATAGAAATTAGAGGTATTTTTGACAGATTGTGACTGAGATTAAAATGTGAACTTTCGGAATTGCCCCTATCGTATCCTCGGGCCTCAATACTTTTTTGAGATGGTGTCAATTCGTAAAGGTGTTCAAAGGCCTTTTTCAAGCTATTCAAAGGTCTGAATCCAGTTATTTCCATAATCCTCTATTAGCAAGACACTATAACGGTGTTTGAACGATTTTCCTTTAACGCTTTATTCTT
Source organism: Luperina nickerlii (assembly GCA_963855955.1). Taxonomy (NCBI): domain Eukaryota; kingdom Metazoa; phylum Arthropoda; class Insecta; order Lepidoptera; family Noctuidae; genus Luperina; species Luperina nickerlii. The sequence continues at coordinate 18,546,786 of OY979677.1, read as the reverse complement.
TTCTGCGTTAAAGCCGATTATATCTAAAGAATTAATTGAAAATGAAAGTCTTATTATAATGTTATGCGTGGTCATACATTAAAAAATATATAAACGCGTCGATTTGAGAACCACCTCCATTTTTTTGTCGGTTAAAAAATACAGTCCCGCCTTATATGCGTTGTCTCTTTCTCCTGCCAATATACTTCTAATACTGTGACACACATGCTTATAAAAAGCATGCATAAAATTAGCATGCTCTGCAACTGTTCACATTTGCTAAAATAAGCATGCTAGTTTAAAGCATATAGCCTGGAATACACATGCTACTAGAAAAGCACGCTTGTTTGCTACTATATATAGGTAGTATGCTCATTTACAGCATGCTCTCGGAGTGTGTACATTTGCTCATGAAAGCAGACCTCAGAAGCATACTTATTACGAGCATAATTCTTTCTAACACGTCTGAGATACACATGCTCATTATTTAGCATTCAAAATGGACGTTTCTTTGCGGAATAAATTAAATTCAGTTATATTATTACTTTCAACACATTTAATAAAGAAACTTTTAATGAAAAATAACAATAGACGAAGGAAAAGAGTTTGAGTGCGGAAGCGGATTAGCAGAAGACAAGGTCTGAGATCAAGTGATTGTTTACTAAATGAAATGGGGCAAGAAAATCCATCAACGGCAGTTTTACGTTGCTAAGTTTTATTATAATCCTTAATTAAAACGGAAAATAGTGGCCACTATATTCCGTTTTAAGGATTATAATAAAACTAAACTACCGTTTCTAATAATAATAACGTATAATCTTGTGGAGCACAACGTAACATGCTTATTTTCTGCATTTTCATTCTAACATAAAAGAAATAACCAAATAAACAATGAGGACGCCACTGCGCGGTCGGTGTTGTCTTAACACGAAAAAAGATCTTTCTGCACTACAATTTATATCACTGGAGTGTAGTGGTTTTATGATTAATAAATAAATAAATAAATTATATATTGAAATGATGTTATTTTTTACACCCATTTCCATAGTAATCTTTTATTGTATGTATAGATAGCTAACTATTTACACTAGATACTAAATTAAATGACTAGGTAACTAACTTATTACCTATACAAATAAATACTTGAAAATAGTAATTGATGTTGTCAATATGTTTTATTTTTTTATTTTAGGTAATTTCCAACCAAATTATTGGCATGAGCAATTTTTGCATATTTGCCAGTTTGCATAAAATTGTAAAATTGGCATTCCCTAAAATAATAAAATGAGACACACTAAATATAAGTTTCCAATCGACATTTTCATGACAAAAACTCGCCAACAATTGTGTAATTATAGTTCACAACGAGGTTACGCTAAATATATCAGCCGCACAGGTCGATCGATCAGGCGCTTGGCTTGGCGCGGGAAGCAGCGGATCTTTGACAGTCGTTACGGGAAGTCAGAAGCCCGAAAGCCTGACAACCAGTCTTACCAAGGTGTATCGTATCACCCAGTAACTGGGTTGTGGAGGTCAGGTAGTTAGTCAGTCCATGTAAAATACTGGTATTCAGCTGCATGCGGTTAGACTGGAAGCCGACCCCAACACAGTTGGGAAAAGGCTAGGCAGATGATGATGACTTATGTTACTAACGCAACATAGAATATCAATAATGGTTTAGTAGTTCAGCATTTAAAGCGTGGAAAACTGCGCGAGGACCTTGAGCTTAAAAAAATAAATAAACTCCTCAAAAGTAAATAAATGAACGAGAGTTTATTAATATTCATAATTATATTCTTGTGTATTTTCGCATGTGCATTAATATGTAAATTTAAAGAATTAATACGCAAAAGTGTCTCTGTCCGCGTTGACGGTATTTAAATAAGCAGGTTCTGAAAAGCGCTTTCAGCAAAATTTTGTCCATTCAACACTCAAAAAATCTGATCTGTACAATATGTTCGCACAATTCGACAAAATGTAGGGAATAGCCAATTCAATTTTCGCGATATCAGAGTTGGTCCCATCCCATAATAAAAGTTGTAAAAGTTTTCATATAGGTATTTTAATTAAATACACTCTGTAGGTACTTATACATATAGGATACTGGTAAGCCTATAAGGGCTAATTTAAATCTAATTTCATACTGTATGAAGACTATGAAATTAGATTTTAATTAGGATTATGAAGGCATTATGGACAGGGTGTAAAGTGCAATCATACTCTATAGAAAAAAAGGCTCCGCCGACCAGACGGGTGTTGTTATTGTGGGCAATTGCCCAACGACTAAAGGCTCCTGCAAACAGATGCGACGCGCGACGCGAATCGCGCGCGACACAAAGGCACCGCTCGTTGCGCGACTTGCGGTGCCTTTGTGTCGCGTCGCGCCTGTGTTTACAAGCCTTAATATAACTTGACGTTGTATATAACTATGTTAGTTGCGCGGTAAACTCTGCTTGCGCGATGCAGGATTTTCCATGACGTCAGTGTGATGCGTAGTTCGCATGTCATGTGGCGATGTAGATATCGCCTCTGGATGACCAGTAAAATGATTTCGTCTGTTAAATCAAATTACATTCAATAGTTACTATATTCCTACTTTATCAAGCTAAACAAAGCTAGAACCACCTAGATACTATATACCGATGCAGACTCAAGCACAGCTAGTTTTTCAATTCAACTATCGCGTGAAAGAGCATCGCATCTATAATTAAGGGGGAAGCGCTAAGGTAGCCCGCAAAATTCAAATTTTCTTACGTTTTTTGCAATTTGCTGGTCAGCATTAAGTTGTACGTTGATTAATATATGAATCGCGGCCGTAAGAAATATGTGTTTACATAATTATAATCATTAAAGTCATCAACACAACTCTCTAAGACCACGTAAGTCCAAAGAATGATAATTTCATTAAACAGTTATTCTTGGGACTTACGTGGTCTTAGAGAGTTGTGTTGATGACTTTAATGATTATAATTATGTATGTAAACACATATTTCTTACGGCCGCGATTCATATATTAATCAACGTACAACTTAATACTGACCAGCAAATTCTAAAAAACCTACAAAAAATTGAATTCCACGGGCTACCCTGGCGCTTTCGCCTTAACTAAAGTTCAAGACCCGAAGTTTCCTCTTGTTCTTCAACGTCATTTCACGTTCAAACTAACACGTGAGCGTTATGCTTGTTAGAGTTTACTTGTCAGACTAAGTTTATGTGAGGTATGTTACAGTGGCGAAGGGTGAAGTTATGATAGAGGTAAGCCGGAGCAAAAAAAATTGCATGTAGGCGTTTAGCAATGTTTTAATTGTATGGTGTATTAAATACCTACAGTATGATATGATTATATTTCAATGATGAATTCACTACATAGTCAAAGTTTTGAAAGTAATCTCTGCGTCTAGTCTCAATTGGCAATGGCAACAAAAAAAGTGAAATTACAATTAGAACAATTCTATAATAAGATTTTAAAACTGAATTAAACAACTTTTCTTGTAAAAATTAACTCTAAATTAATGCGACTAGTTCTTAACTTAGGAAACTCATTTTCATTTTGACCGAAGAATTTATATTCGAAAAAACACAATCTAATTTGAGTATTTTAATAAAGAATAACTTCGAGATATATAAATAATAGCAACTTCTATGCCTCACTCACTCGCATCCGCAAAAGCAAAATCTATTGAAATGGTAAAATACCTACTTGCCTAAAAACATCGACAATCTGTGTAAAGAATAATATAGGTAGCTACTGGAAAGTCCCATTATTATGGAAGTTGAACTTTACAAAATCCCCGAAGACTTATCTCGTCACACCTGTCACCAGTTCGTACTGCCTCGCTCGTCAGGCTAAACGTGGCTTTACAGACTACGTGAGCTATGAAGTCTGAGCATAGGATCTAAGGAGAATGATTTTGTTCTATTAATGATGAACTACGAAAACTCCTGAGCAACTAGGTACTGGCAGCATTATCTGTTTCTAACTCAAAACATCGATTGTAAAAACCTATAATACCTCTAAATAATATCTAATGAGTGAAATTTCTAAAAAACAGCAAGCTAGATAAATCCTCACCCTCAAGTAGCGGGATATCAAAACTGTTTTCTCAAAATAGCACGTTAGTAGAACCTCTCAACCGATTGGCGGACTCAGGGGGCCCACGGCAGGGGCCGCTCCGGGCCCCTGGTCCAGTGGGGCCCCAAATCTTAAGAAGTACTTTTTTTCAATCCCAAGCAATGTAAAAATATCTTCAATGAGCAGTATTTCGAGTTGGAGGCCCCGTACGTACCCACCTATGAAAAACATAAATATCGGGTGCGAAAAATGTTCAAGCTCGCTTCGGCCGCTCTTTTATTCCTAAGACTTATTGCATAAATTCGTCGACAAAGCAACTCCTATCTCCGTACGAATACGAATGTTTAAAAGAAACCTGACCGAGTGTTCAGAGTTAAGGTGTAAAATATTTCAAATTTCGAGCTCTTGTCGCTCGCTCTCGCATCCTTGCTTGCTTTTTTTTAACAGCATAATAAGGAGATGAATATGCACCTAACTTAAAAAAAAATATCCTGCTGCTTGCGAGGCGCATGATATAAGGTAGAGTATAATTATTACGCACGTTATACTTTTTTTTTGGCATTAATAATTTTTTGCAAAATGTTAAATAGCTATTAGAAATACAAGTATCTACCCACATAAACTGCGTCTAACTCATTTTGTTTTACTGCCCCGGGCCCCCGACAGGCTAGTTCGCCGCTGTCTCACCCTCAAATTAGCAGGCGTCTTCATTCCTCATATCATCTTTGATACGCCACAAGGGGTCTGTAGCTTTGGCAGTCAGCAGGTTACTCAGACTTCGTAGCCTGGCTGTCGTGAAGAGCGCTCTTAAACGCCGCCGTTGCCTTAGAAACGACCAGCATAGCGATTCACAACCATCCGACAGGCTATCGTATTGAAAATTGCACATTACGATAACCTGATTTACCCTGTCCCCGACAGCATACACCTGTCGGAGGAATATCGTCGCGGTCGTCTATTTGATTTAAACTGACAAAATTTTCGAGTTTTGGACTTGTGAACAGCGTTTAGGTAGAAGTCTCCTACGATAACATTGAATGATGTTCGATACGGTACGGAAGCGTATCGAGAGGTTGAGGATAGCAGGTTCTGCAGGTGAGATCCTATTAGCAAGAACAAGTACTGCAGGCAGGTCAAAGTTGGTGCAGGTAATGGTACAGAAAGAAAGATTTAAAAAAAATCAACCGTATTGTCAACCTTTCTTGAAGTCGGTTAAAAATAAATCTATTTGACTTAGACGCCGCGGTCGGTGGTCAAATATTTTAAAATTGAAAGCATATACTTACTACATTAAAACAATGGTAGGTAGGTATATGTTTTGGGCTTTCCACAAAAAAAGGAAAACATTTCGAATTACTCCTCCATAGGGCAGTGGTGGCCCTAACTTACGAGTGGTCGTGGGTTTGTGCTTTACTTTGTGTAAATAATATTATAATTTATAACCACCGCTCTCAAAACGGTGAAGGAAAACATCGTGAGGAAATTGACATATCTTAGGACCAAAAAAAATCAAAGCAATCCACACTCGGCCCGCGTGGTAGATTACAGCCCACTCCCTCTCTTCTGCTGGGGAACATTATCCTCTCCATATACCAACATCGTCAACAACAACAGCTTTCAGAGGTGTCATTAACTTACAAAATAATCTAAACTCCCAATTATCCAAACAAAAAAGCTCACTTAAGGCGAAAGCGCCAGGGTAGCCCGCGAAATTCATTTTTTTGAGGTTTTTTGGAATTTGCTGGTTAGTATTAAGTTGTACGTTGATTAGTATATGAATCGCGGCCGTAAGAAATATGTGTTTACAGAATTATAATCATTAAAGTCATCAACACAACTCTCTAAGACCACGTAAGTCCAAAGAATAACTGTTTCATGAAATCATCATTCTTTGGACTTACGTGGCCTTAGAGAGTTGTGTTGATGACTTTAATGATTATAATTCTGTAAACACATATTTCTTACGGCCGCGATTCATATATTAATCAACGTACAACTTAATACTGACCAGCAAATTGCAAAAAACGTAAGAAAATTTGAATTTCGTGGGCTACCTTAGCGCTTCCCCCTTAGGTGCAACGCAGACGGTACACATTTTGTGCGATCGAGTCTGCGGCGCACAAAAAGTCTGCATGGCGCGCAAAAAGTCCGTCGCGGATTTTTCACAGACTCAACGCACACGACGCACATCTTCGATCATTCTGTCGGTTTCATATAATTGCATAGGTTCTATTTTCACAGACTAAAAAGTCCGTCACGGATAGTCTGTCGTCTGCGCTGCACCTGAAGGTGTCGATACGGCCACAGTAACCGGGGCATACCCGGGCATTTGTAACTGCCTGTAACCGACGTGCATAATGCCCGTATCGGCGGTCATAATCGTGTATCTAATACGACATGAATACCGCAAGACACCGGCTTACATATGACGTACAACATGTTAGTTAAGTGAAGCTGGGCTTGCACGCTTGTAAATCGGTGCGGTAGAATAAGGATACGAATTATTGTTTGGTTATAATGCATTGGTAAGGTATGTATGGTCAACTGCAACTACTAACCTTTAACACATGATCGGCGCAACATGATCTTCTTTTTTTTTCTTTAGGTATATATCATTCGACATCTGCGGGGTAATAGGGAATATGCATGAATTTTTTCAATGCCATTTATTAACAAAATATGAAAATACCGTAGTAGAGATGACAAAAAGTGAAATTAAAATCGGCCAAGAAACACGGCCGATATGAGCATTTAAAACTATTGATTACACACCAATTAGACAGAGAGATCCGACATAGACTGTGACGTCACATGTCACTACGGCCATATAAACTCCGTGTTAAATTTCGTTTTGCGAGAAAGAGATAGAAACAAATCTTCGATAGCTCATATCTTTTTTAATTTCATAGTTATCCGAAAAACAGTTTTACTAAACTGTTTATTACATGAATGAGGATTAATTTTTTAAATAAAAAAAAATCATGCATATTCCCTATTGCGTAACACACTGCCAGTAGCACTGGGATTCATTTTGACAATTCAACAATATTCATTGCGTTTAGTAAAAACCTATTAAGTACTTATTTAGATACTAGCTGCGCCCCGCGGTTTCACCCGCGTAAATGTCGATCCCGTGGGAATATCGTGATAAAAAATAGCCTATATGTTACTCCAGGGTGTCAGCTACCTCCATACAAAATTTTATCAAAATTGGACAAGCCGTTTGAGCGTGAAGAAGTAACAAACATATAAACACACACGCATACACACTAACAAACTTTCGCCTTTATAATATTAGTGTAATTACAGACTTCAATTTTATTTATTTGTCTAAACTTGTCTAAACTAAAATATAATGGAAAGTGTCGGTTTGTACCGACACTTTCCATTATATTCCACGCTCATACCTACCACATTAGATAGCTTCCCATTCCCTAATAGCCATGTCATCTAGTGCACAATGCGATAGGAACGCGTTGGGTGTAATCTGACCAGACATACCGGACGTAATTAGTGCAAGTATCGAGATAGTGTAGGTCTGTTGACTGTCAGTTGTTGTCAGTTAAAGGGTGGAATGATCTAGAATAAAATCCTCTTTTATGGAGTGTTGAATAACACAGAGAACATAAACATTTTGTGTATTGTCATCGAAGCGAGATAGGAAATGGATGGATGTGACCAACCTACAATGCGTGCCACGAAAGATGAGACTTGACACACCACGTGGTTTGACATGCGCAGAACACGATTTTAGGTATCTTTAGCGGTATGAGGTCTGAGTGCGGGATGGGACCGGACGTCATAGGGGCAGCGGAAAGAGCGGGGGAGACGGGGTCGTCTCTTCTTTCGTGGCACGCATTGTACTTTACTGTATGATGTGACCAGCGGGATAATTGCGAAACACACCAGTACCAATGGCTTTTATTTTGACAGTACAACAACATTCATTGGGTTAAATTTATTCGAAAATAATGAAGCAATGGATTGGCAATATCCTTCAAAATGGTTCATATTGTGAGTGTTACGCAGTGCAAGATCGATTTTAATGGCTTGGCTGCTTGATGTGATTCTATTCAGTAGCGAACTAGTACAGTGCGTGCCACGTAAGAAGAGACTTGACCCGCCTCCTCCGCCTCTTTCCGCCGCCCCTATGACGTCCGGTCCCGTCCCGCACTCAGACCTCATACCGCTAAAGATACCTAAAATCGTGTTCTGCGCATGTCAGACCACGTGGTGTGTCAAGTCTCTTCTTACGTGGCACGCAGTGTACCTAGGTATAAAGGCTGATAATCCTAACTAGGTAATATAATTAATGCAAAAGTGAGTTTCGTTGTTAGTTCGAGGGTTTGTTTGTTACGTCATCACGGTAAAACTGCTAAACGGATATGGATGAAATTTGGCAAACAGATAGAACATGGCCTGGGTAAAAACATAGGTCACTTTTCATCCTGGATCGCAAACGATGTCGCGGGCAGCAGCTAGTAAGTACATAATATATATTTATTATCTTAGTGACCCTCTTTTGCTCTTTACCCTTTCAAAGAATTTTTTTTTTATAAATCGAAGACACTGAGTCCAAAATCGCCAACTTCTAAAGTAGGTAATGAAGAGGATGCCCTGGCTTTGCAGCCTCTCTGACATCTTTACAACACTCAACCACTCTACCCTTATACAAGGCATTCTACAATAAACCATAATATAATACAGGGTTATTAATTCAGTGCCCAGTAAACCTAATTATTCGAGCTATTTGCCGTCAATTATAACAGGCAGTGGTATCGCAGCAATGTGCATAAATTAATTTAACGCTCATTGACTAAGGTATTCGCGTTGAATAACGGGGATGTTGTTGGGCGTTGCTTCATGCAAAATATTGTTTTTCAAATGTAAAGCCTTGTCCGGGATATTGTATGTACCTATATGTATATGAGATCTTCTCATTCCGTTCCTGGGTGTGTACTCTTTAAGTCCGTCAACGAAGATACGGGCCCCGTCAGACAATGGTTCGACCCTTCGGAGTGGACCCAACTCCCAATATTAATTAACATTTTCGGATGGGCTTAGGTGCAGCGCAGACGACAGATTATCCGTGACGGACTTTTTAGTCTGTGAAAATAGAACCTATGCAATTATATGCAGTAACGCACACGACGCGCAAAAAGTCCGGCGCACAAAAAATCCGTGTAAAGGCTCGTACACACAGGCGCGACGCGACACGCGACACAAAGGCACCGCTCGTTGCGCGACTTGCGGTGCCTTTGTGCCGCGTGTCGCGTCGCGCCTGTGTGTACGAAACTTAATTCGGGCAGACCGCACCGCGCCGCTCCGCACAAAGTCTGTGAAAAAAATAGAACGTTTGATTCAACGCGCGCTAACGCAGACGGCGCACACTTTAGTCACAGCTTTAGTCGGCAATCTGCATTTGCTAGGGGTGGACGTAACGCACGCGATCTATTATCATGGCGCCAGAGGTCGATGTAACGATGTTAATTCAAGAAGAGAAGACCAATACACCTCCTCATTGTTGTTTCTGATTGAGTCAAAGCAGGTCTTAAAATAAATAGCAACTCATCAAGACATTTTATAAAAATAGAAAAAAAATTCCGGATGTTGTTTCAGAATTGAATGTTTAGTTTGAAACTGTCCCTTCAGTAATCTTTCCAAAAGTATAGGATGTACCCAAAATTGTCTATTTCTTCTTCTTTTTCTGTACTTCATGTACAAAATAATACTTCTCGATCTCTGCACGATTTCCATAGCGTCTAAGTCCCTACAGCTCTGCCGACAGATTGATCGAAGATGTGCGTCGTGTGAGTCTGTGAAAAATCCGCGACAGACTTTTTGCGCGCCATGCAGACTTTTTGTGTGCCGCAGACTCGTGTCCCTTCGTCCAGCATACTCACCATGGAATCCTGATATTTCATGAATGTCAAAAAACTGTTCTGAAATAGTGCTAAATAGTGCCCAAAGGAAAAAAATAGTGCTCTTGTACTTGCGAAGTTATAGCCATAGTTCGATGAGTATGCTGGACGAAGGTTTCGCCCAGCATACTCACCTCCGTCCGGAGAATCTGTATACGCTTCAAACATAATTCATACTTCAAAAAATAGTTCCCAAATAGTGCCAAACGGTGCCCAAAAAGAAAAAACAGTGCTCGAATAACTTCGGAGTTATAGGCTTCGTTCAGTGAGTATGCTGGGCGTAGGTTCTACGCCCAGCATACTCACCTCAGTGCGCGAATATCGAACGAGCTATAGGTACAATTTACGTCTCAAAAAATTGTGCTTGAAATAGTGCCCAATATCAGTCCAATTTTTGCTTGACTTTTGACCTAGAAAACCATTAAATTTGATTGTAAACTTCTACATACATTACATTGAGTACAGTCGAATACAATATTATTAACTTTCTTTCTAACAATTTTTGTCTTGTGTAAATTATTAATTGTCTATGTAAGGGAGTATTTACTTTAGAATCGCAATATTATTAATTACACATTATTTTAATAATACTTTATAATAATATGATTAAGCCTTCGCGCGTCGCATGGGACCCCGGTAGCTAGGAACAATGATTTTATATATTTTGTCTAGATCACGGCGCTTGAAGGATTAAGATATCAAATGAAGTAAATCATGCATGAAAAATAAAGTTGCTGTTATTAATGCTTACATTACAACTGACAAAATTATTCAAAATAATCATTTTCCGGATCAAGGACGGTACCACAACGTTTACGGAATTGACCTGTATTCCTCATGTGATAAAGTTCAATATAGTGTGGCAGTAATGGATGCACGTACGGTCAATAGGTATGGGGCTTACGACGCGCGGCGCCCGCGACGCAAATGAATATGTTTATGTTTAAATACTAGATGGCGCTGCCCTAACATCTTACGATTATTAGACAAGACTGATCTGTATTTTGAAGGTGATAAGGGTCCATTTTGTGTCACAAAGCAATCGAAACGAACAAGCGCTTCTCAGTTTCTTTGTTTGTTTACTTCGTCGCACATCATTATAATAACGCCGGCTTTTGAGTTTGACTACATAGTGGGTTGCAAAACCAAACAATGTGTTGGTGATGTCATTATTTACCTATAGGTATAAAATTGTGTATCTAGTACGTAATCAATATAGGAGCTGCACCCAAATCAGTAAGTATATTTCAATTTATAATAGTGGCATTTAACTAAATTGATTTTACACTCATTCATTAATTGCACTGTAAAACTAGGTAGCAAGCGAGTTGTTTTTTACAAAAACACGTTCATTTTTTCGTTGAATATGACACTGTACACTTAAAATTAAGGACATGCTTAAGAAGTTTTAAAAATGGGTACCTACTTAGTTACTTTTTTAAAGGTTTGATGTAGGTAGGTACACACATAATAACGTAATGTAACTTGTTTGTTTATCTAATTGGATCTCAAATACCTATTTATATACCTACTTCTGCGGAGGCCTGGTTTTATCCTCCAATTCTACTGGAAATGAAACACTGTCTTATTTGCTAGGATATAATTTACTTTTCTTCAATTTTTTTATTACAAGCTTGTCCTCGTTACCCGTCAGGATCTGTTCTCGTCTTAAGTTCACGTTAGTTACATTTCAATATCGAAATAGGTAGAATCAGTCAGCGCGAGCGTCGGTAGTAAGTATAAACGTAACTATAGAATTAACACAGATGTATTTTTTAGATAATATGACGTGAAGTGAAGACTATTACCGATTGTCATCCGGCGAATGCACTTAAACTTTTAAGTGTCGTCAACCTATTCATCACATTTTCTATGGGAGTTGTGACTTCGGGAAATCGTCTTCAGCCTCGTGTTTTGCCCCTTCGCTATTTATAATAGAAATCACGCTAAAATAATGGAAAACACGTAAGTGCTTAAGTACCTTTAGAGGAAGGCTGGAGCCTGTCATACCTATATTAAATTATTTAAATACGTGTTATTTTCAGATTATCTTGAAGACACAATGTTTACCACGTTAGAAGACAACTTTTTCTGACTCGTACTGCGTGAGCGGTGGGGCCCGTTATGTTTTTTACATCTATAGTTGGTATTTTCAGGTAATATAGGTAGTATAAGTACACAAGTGTTCATAATGTTATTGATGTTGATTTATATGTTAGTTAGTTGTTATTTCATATTATGTTAATATTGAAAACAAATGGCATAATAATTTGTGATAATTCTTGTGAATCTAACGACATGGATCAGCAAGGAAAACGAGGGCCTAAACCAAAGGTTTCATTAGAAACGCAAAAATTAGTAATTTCAGAATTCAAAGATGACTTTTTTAAAAATATTCCTTCCGCAAATGACTCAATTTATAAACAAATTCAAACACGGTTAAATTACAAAATGAGTATTAAATCAATCATATTAAGCATAAAACGAAATTACGAATACTTTTTTGGTGTTGATAAAAAAGAAATAATTCGTAATAATGATTCTAATTTGATAAATCAAAAGTCTACATCGTCATCAAACGAAAGCATTAATAGTGTTTCGGAGAACACCAGTACGCATACATTTTATATGGATACAATAACTTGGGATAGTATTAAGCCTCAAAGGTATTTTTATCACCGAAATAGCAAAATCGCCCCTGGTAGTCTGTATAATGTCAGACGTAAATTAAAACCAAACCAATGGACTAATGTAATTCAAATGCATCTATGGAAAGAAATAAGATCTTTATGCACTTGGTGTTTTAAAAATAATATTGTGAAAGACAATTACGAAATCAAATGCACAGGATATTGTAATCAATGTCACGCAAAAATAATTATAACAACTAACTTAGAAACGGAAAATTTAATTAAACTAGAATGTTGCATAATTAATGAAAATAAAAAGTACTCTCATAACACCAGTAAAAAAAACCGATTACGGTATTACCAAATAAGGGAATTAGGTGAAAAATTACAACACGAAGCAGCAGCTTCTATAAGATATAAATTAGCCTCAACTTTAATGAAGAAAAATGACAAGGAACCTCCAGTATTGCCAAAATTACAAACACTACATCGAATTAAACATGAAAATAAAAAAGTTGATGTTTTCCATCCCAACCCAATATTGTCACTTACTTGTATGTGTGTTTCACCACCTTTTGATAAATGTGTTAGATATGTTTCTGCTTTTCCATTTTATACATTTTACTGGACGGACGATCAAAAGAATTATTATAAAAAATGCCAAAAAGAGTTTAATTATATTAGAGTTTCTATAGACGCAACAGGTTCTATATTTAATAAAAATCTTCGGCCTGTCGTCAATGAACACACACAACTATCTCAAGAGTCGCAAAGTCCTATATTTTTGTATGTTATGATGACAGATACAACCGTTAAAAGTAGCGTGCCAATTTCACAGTGTATATCAGAAAGTCACTCTTTAGATACTATTGCTAGCTGGTTACAATCTTGGTTGGCTAATGGAAAACCTCCAAATGAAGTAGTAACTGATGATTCCGCAGCTTTAGTAGGTGCGGTGGTAAAAGTATTTTGTGGTTATAAATCCACCTCTGACTACTTAAATACATGTTTTAATATTTTAGAAAATAGAACCAAAAAAATTCCAACCTGTTATGTTCGCCTTGATACTTCGCATTTCATAAAAACATTGTACAATCAAAGTATTTTCAAAAATATAGACACTAGAGTAACAAAATTTTTTGTTGATTGTATGATTCTGATTAAAAAATGTGTTTCATACGGAGAGGTAAAGAAAATTATAGAAAATGTTTATATTATAGCAAATAATAAACACCGCGGCAGTAGAAATGGAAATTTAACACATTGTGAAACGGCGATTTTAGAATTAAAAAACCGGATCAAAACTAATTTGCAGGAATGTGAAATACAAAATGTAGATTCGGAAAATCACGTTCCAATTAAACATTCTTTATGGGAGGGATTAGATAAAGAAGAAAACCCGCTTCTGAAAATGTATAAAGATCTTGAGGAGAAAGAAGATTTAATTAAACAATTGTGTGATGAAGAAACTGAAATCGAAAATATTTATTACTTGCCGGAAATAAAGGACACTTTGATTAGGATTCTTAAAAAACTTCCACTATGGGGAAATATAATGATGACTTATTTTAACAGTAATTATTGTACTCCAACCAGTTCAAATGTAGAAAGTTATATGAAAGACGTAAAAAAGTTATTTTTTAAAACAAATTCAAATAAGTACCGCGTAGATGAGTTTATTATTAAACACGAGCCTTTGATAACCGGTTCCATACGCTTAGCCAAAAGTGACTTGATTGATGTTCAAGAAGGAACTGAAAATATTGTCGATGAAAAAAATGAAATAAGTGACCATAACACACCACAAATAAATACTCTCGTCAATGATGAATCATTTTATGAAAACTCAATTTTTAGGAGCGAACCAAATTATATTGAAGACTGGCGGGGACTGGTGTCTAAACAGAAGAAAAATAAAAAACGAATCAATCGTCGTACAAAATTACATATTTTACAAAACGGCAGTGTTTCTACTTCAGGAACATACAGATTCACGTTTATTAATACGTGTGCTTTTGATTCCGTGGTCCAAAGTTTTTCAATTGCATATTTAGATAGACCTAATATTAGAAAATATATCAATGATAAAAAAAACGATCTTTCACAACTGACCAGAAGTTTGATCACGTATGACAATCTAAAGAAAATCACTAAGAAGGCTAGAAAACCAAAAGATATTTACACTACTCGTTCTAAGGTATTGGCTAAAATATATGATACTGTGGAATCCGATTTTAGTAGTTGCAAAAATTGTGAGTGTAATGTAACTTTTATAATAGATAACATACAAAGTTATGGTTTTTATAGTGCTAATAGATACTTAAATTGTACAAACCAGAACTGTGAAATCAATAAAGGTTCTGGCACAAAATGTAGTTGGATTCCAATAAATGTAAACATATTGACGACTCAAGGTATTGGAGCCCTTAATGAAGCTCTATTAGTAAATGATACTGAAAGGAAATGTAAATACCAATTATGTAACGGTAAAAACGCATACAAATATGAAGTACTAGACTTCGTATTTATTGAAATTAATACTTCAATTGAAATAGAAATTGATGAAATTCCTAAAGAGATCATAATAAACGGTGACACCTTTAAAATTCTGTCGGTAATAGATTTTACAAATGGTGAATCAGGACGCATGGGGCATTACAAGTCAAAGTGCTATCGATTGCTAAAGAGAACTTGGAACTGCTATGATGACCTTAGTAAAAAAGTTTGTAGTAATTCCCAATATACTGTACCACACTGCATTATTTATACGCGAATGTAAGATGAAGATCGGTCCTAACTTGTTAGTTCCTATTTTGTTATTGTTTGTTTTTTTTTTGTTCTTGTAAAAGTTATTTTATTAATAACTTACAGAAATGTGATTATAAACTGTGATTGTTAATTTGTAATTACTATAGGGTATTTAATATTAATAAAAAAAACGTGATTATAAACTGTGATTGCTCAATTTATACTTATTTGTAAGATAATTTTATTGTGATTAAAACGTTGTAGCAGTAAAAGAAAGTACAAGTACCTACGTGTTATATTTTAGAAAGTTTTACCAATATTTGGCTAAACATTTTTTTATATGTATATTATATACAATATTAAAACTACAATTTTTTCTATTTACATTGATTATATTATGAATGTTAACAAAAGCTGTGAACTAGTTAACTAGAATTCTGATTACTTTGGCCCTTTAAATAGTAATAAATAACGTAAGTAATTAAAAATGTTTTTTATTGCTAAACCTTTCATTGATGAAACTATTGGAAAGAGTTTTAAAAATTTGTATAACTATGTCACAGTACTAGTTTTGACTGGTTATAAGTTTTGCCTGCAACATATATACAAAAAGAAACTGTATAATTTCCTTTTTACAATTTTTCAAGATATTAATTTTATTGGCTGCAAATGACTGTTTTTATTCAGACAAACACACAATGCAATGAAGTAATAGACTTCATTTACGCTTAAAGTTTCATTCATTTATTATTATTTATAAAATATATAATAATGCATTTAATCGAAAGTTTTTGACATGTGAGAAAATACCATAATTATTTCCAATAACATGAAGTCTACAATTAGAAAGTTTAATATTTTTGTCCAAAAACATGTGTCGACGACTGTACCCCATTTTACGTTAGTATGTAGAAGTTTACATTAAAATTTAATGGTTTTCTAAGTCAAAAGTCAAGCAAAAATTGGACTGATATTGGGCACTATTTCAAGCACAATTTTTTGAGACGTAAATTGTACCTATAGCTCGTTCGATATTCGCGCACTGAGGTGAGTATGCTGGGCGTAGAACCTACGCCCAGCATACTCACTGAACGAAGCCTATAACTCCGAAGTTATTCGAGCACTGTTTTTTCTTTTTGGGCACCGTTTGGTACTATTTGGGAACTATTTTTTGAAGTATGAATTATGTTTGAAGCGTATACAGATTCTCCGGACGGAGGTGAGTATGCTGGGCGAAACCTTCGTCCAGCATACTCATCGAACTATGGCTATAACTTCGCAAGTACAAGAGCACTATTTTTTTCCTTTGGGCACTATTTAGCACTATTTCAGAACAGTTTTTTGACATTCATGAAATATCAGGATTCCATGGTGAGTATGCTGGACGAAGGGACACGCAGACTCGATCGCACAAAAAGT
Source organism: Luperina nickerlii (assembly GCA_963855955.1). Classification (NCBI taxonomy): domain Eukaryota; kingdom Metazoa; phylum Arthropoda; class Insecta; order Lepidoptera; family Noctuidae; genus Luperina; species Luperina nickerlii. The sequence goes on along the minus strand of OY979677.1, from coordinate 18,530,017 downwards.
CTGCCGTCTGCGCTGCACCTTAAACATATCGGAAGTAAGGACAACTGCCAAAACGTGTTGTAATTCATTCTTAGTTCTGTCAATACTAATCTTCCATCCGGAGGTGAAACGGAATCGCCCGCAATTTCGGCAGAAAAAACGGATTTCGAACTTGAGAATTACTTAGGTACAGACGCTAGCACGTCAAGCTACCCGAACCTGTCAAATTTTCCCAATCAACTTTGAACCTAATGCTTTAGCGATACAGTTGAAAATCTATTAAAGAAATTTGACAGATTGTAATAGCTTGATGTGCTGGCGTCTGTACATAGTTTTTTTGTGTTTTTTGTTTTTATCTGATGATACTTGTCGACGTTTGGAACAAAAGGCGTTGTGCCTATACCTCACTCCGATAATATGTGTCCAAACTAAGTATATTCCGATACCTCATGCCGATACCTCGTGCCCATACTACATAATATGCCGATGGCCCAATACCTCCTTACCTCGTACTGAAACTATCGGGTGGCTATTGAATAAACTTAATGGAATTTAAAGAATATTTTGTACTAGCAGCGCGTCGCGGTTTCACCCGCATTAGTGTCCGTGTAGATCCCGTGGGAATATCGGCATAACAACCATGGGCGTAGCCACACTGGGGCAAGCTGGGGCGCTTGCCCCACCCTCGCTCTGACAAGAAAAAAATACGGAAATTAATGCATTGAAGGAAATGGAAGTGGCGGATCTGATCAAAATTACGGAAATGCAATTTTATCCCAGCGTAAAAACTGTGCTCGTTATTTTTCTTGCCCAGCCATGTACGACCTGTACAATAGAGCGATCATTCAGCACATCACGGCGGGTCAAAACGTGGCTTCGCTCAGCTATGAGCGAGAATCGTCTAAGCGGCCTGTGTATGCTAAGTGTGCACAGAACGAAGATCGCCGAATCAAAAAATACATTTGTAGAAGAAGTGCTAAATAGGTTCTGCCCACGCCGCCGCCGGCTTCTCTTGAAGTAATATTACTTATAAAGTTAGTTAAAACTTAAATTTATAAACACCGACTATTCATAAATAAAACTATAATATCTGTCCTGTGTGTAATTGTTTATTTTCTGTACCTGAAAATATAAACCTCTAACAGATTAACAAATTGGCATAGGCGCAGAGCCCAAACGGCTCAAGTTTCATAAAAAATACCGGGGGGGGGGATAGGTTGACTGCTGCCCCACCCTGAGCCCAAGGCTGGCTACGCCCATGATAACAACCATCCTATGTCCTTCCCCGGGGTGCAATCTATCTCTCTGCCAAATTTTATCGTAATCCGTTCTGTGGTTTAGGCGTGAAAAGGTAACATACAGACAGACAGATAAACAGACAGACAGATAGACAGACAGGCAGAGTTTACTTTCGAACTTATAATATTAGTATGGTGATGATGAAGAAGCAACGAAACGTAATTGGGGAAGTAATCAGTTTAAGATTAAGGCGAAAGCGCCAGGGTAGCCCGCGAAATTCAATGTTTTTTAAGGTTTTTTTGGAATTTGCTGCTCAGTATTAAGTTGTACGTTGATTAATATATGAATCGCGGCCGTAAGAAATATGTATTTACAGAATTATAATCATTAAAGTCATCAACACAACTCTCTAAGACCACGTAAGTCCAAAGAATAACTGTTTCATGAAATCATCATTCTTTGGACTTACGTGGTCTTAGAGAGTCGTGTTGATTATAATTCTGTAAACACATATTTCTTACGGCCGCGATTCATATATTAATCAACGTACAACTTAATACTGACCAGCAAATTGCAAAAAACGTAAGAAAATTTTAATTTCGCGGGCTACCTCAGCGCTTCCCCCTTAAATGGTTATTGCTTATTGTGTATTCTATGTTTCATATTGCACGGGATAAATTACCTACTACCTAATAGGTAATCTATACTAATATTATAAAGAGGTAAAAATTATGAGTTTGTATGCAGGGGTAATCAAAGGAGATCCTGATACGATTCCCTATTTTTTTTTTATTATTGGGAAGTTAGTATTGCCGAGAATTAAAGGACATTTTATATAAACAACAAATAAATAGAAGTGAAAGTGAAGTGTCTGTTACTGTAATGTAAAAAATATGGTTTTACTAAATGCATAATGAAATTATAAACAGCACTTTTAACAAAACGAAACGTATTAAATTTGATCCTGTATCCTGTATTATAATACTACATAGTTCGAGCTGCAATGATAAAAAATTTGATAGAATAAATTAAACAAAAACCTCATTTTAATGCAAGTATTTATTTGTCCTCTATGAGATATATGTATTAGGTACTTAATTACTAAATTAAGCCTAAAATAATAATAATAATACTAAAATAAAGCTAAGTATGTATTAATGAAATTTATGTAAGTAGGTTTAGTATTTAAATATAGTTTTGGTGACTGGCTACACTAAACTTAAAAATATATATGTTGGCAATACAAATAAGGGTTATATTATTAATATGATACCTACCTTATTATTAATTATTGATAGAATGAATGAAAACATTACTCGAGATTATCAATCAAGAATAATTATGGTAATCGTATGACTAAGAAAACAATTTTCATTGTTTTAAGATAAATTGGTGTTGTTTAGTAAAGTTGTGAACATATCACAGAAATAATTAAAATTATTGATGAACATGAATTATATTTGAATGAAGAATTTGAGATAATTTTCAAGTTATCGAACAACAAACGGAGTGTCATTTGTCATAAGTACTTAACAAATTACAAATTCCATTTCAACCAATAACTTATTTGAAATAAATAAAATCAACTTAGATTATATTTCACTAAAATAGATAACTGATTTTACGGTCAGTTTCTTCATCAACAACTAATCAGTCAAAGTATTGACTTTTACTTGACCTTTACTGATATTACGGCAAATGTGTTTCTTCATTCAAGTAACAGCTAAAATAGTGAAGAAACATATTTAACCGTTACTTTGACTTTTGTGACGTTACTTTGACTGTTACTATTGATGAAGAAACTGGCTGTAAGAGGTGATGGAATATAAATTATCTGAGATTATAAAACACTCGCCTAGGTTTTGGATAACTTATTTTAAATAATGAGATGTGATGTTTTTGCAAAATTGCAAATATTAACTTAAGGGGCTTACAGGACCTAAACACAAAAAACGCAAGTTTTAGAAACAAATAAAAGTATATGATCGACTACAGTAAACAAAATCAGAAAAATACATGATATTCTTTAATATGTTAGTTAGATAGTGTGTTGAAAACATAATACAACTAATTTGATACGATAGAAAAAAATCATGAAGATACCTCTAAAAACTTTCTTTTTACATTAAAAACCATACAAATATACATACAATCATTCTGATTTTTTGTCAGATTATTCTACAAGCAACATAGGTACTAAAATACTAGTGTTTTCATTATTTAGTCCAAATAATAGATTTTTTTGTAATTAAATAATTGCAATAAATTACCAGCGTTGTGTCATCGCGCTTCTCTTTCTTTTCTATGCAGTCCGACAGTGACCGTAACCGACCTTTAAGTCATGTAAGCCCCTTAAATGATATGCTAATTTTAATCTACAGTGCGGCCGACGAGAGAATGAGACCTATCAATTCCATACAAACGAATACATGTTTTGCGACTTTTGTCTTTATACTTGTCTGTCTACTAGAATTGTCGCACTGGTGTCAGGAACGCATTCTCTGGACAGCCGGAATGTAGTATAACTAATTGCATTTTTATTATTTGTTAATAATTGAATGTTAAAAGTGTATCTATTAATAAATCGAGTTCATACGAAGCGCCTTTAACGCGCGTTTTGACGTTTTGCTATGTAATTTTATTAAAAAAACGCATGTACAGAAATATAAATTACAATCATGTCAAATCGAGCGTCAAAATTTAACTTGATAAGACTCAAAACTAAAATAAATAAATAATACCTACTTCATTAATTAAACACTTAAAAATATGAAATTTAAAATGTTAAGTTGATACTAATAAAAAGAGTAATTTACATGTCACCAGTTTACTGGAGAGTTGTATTTGTAAGTCAAGTTCACACCTTGGAACTTTGAAAGTCACATTTCTTTTGTAAAATCGAAGACCATCGACTGGAGACGTGTAAATAGGGCTTTCAGTAAAATAGTAGACAATTAGTAACTTTTCTAAATTAAAATTAAGACTATTTTTAACAGACTGCATTAAATCTAGTATGCAGTTCTTCGATCAATAATAGTACTAGATGAATGATCAGGAACAAAAGTAAGTCGCTAAAGTGGCCACGTTTGCACACACATAAACATTTATATTTCTTATTACGAACTGTAGAAAAACGTTTAATAATATTAACAACTTCAAATTATTATAAACCTTAACACTCTAACATAAAGTTGTATTACGAATGCAAATGATAAATATTTAAGTCCTTCTGTCATCGGAGATAGGTTAAAAGCAATAAATTTAAAATGTCACTTGAAAATAAAACGTCATTTTTATAATAACTACAAAAATATTTATTCTAAAATGAAACTTAATTTTTAAGCAATAAGGTTAAAAACATTTTGTTGACAAATTCGTGCTTACTGTATTTTGGAACTAGACGTAGTTCTTGGTATTGCATTTCAATGCTTGGAACACAGTAAGTATTGGAGTTGCAGAATATAATATTTTTAGGCGAAGGTTCGTTTTGTATGGTGGCAAATATTTTGAACCGATTTAAAAAAGTAGGAGGACTAAAATAGTACCATTGTGTTAATCGGTGTATTTAAACGTAATGTATGTTTAATTTCCTTTAAACAGATTCAGCTTGTTATAAAGTTATCTTTTGGAATCAATTTTTATTTGAGCGGTTTCTTTTTTACAAATATAATGTAATCTTACATCAATGAATTTTTCTATAATTAGTTTCATCAAGCTTATTTTATGGTTGTGTTCGTTTTCCCCAGAAAACACATCTTTTTCAATATATGCGTTTAAAACGTGGACACATATAAAGTTTTTATCATATTTCTTTTTTGTATTGTTTACTATTTTAATACTTTATGATAATTACCTGCAATTTGGGAACCGCTGTTTTTAGTAATCTACGCCTTTGCGTGTTTCCTGTTATGTCCAATCTGTCAAAATGAATCGAACATATTGTCGAATTTTTAAAAGGTTTGTATATTTGTTCTCCCCTTTCTTTCGCGACAATAGATACCCATTCTGCACATCGAAATGGGTCGCTAGGATTTACAAAGATTTACAAACAAAAATAACATTTAAAATAACACCACTCCATGCCCCTGTTCCACAATAGTCGATGTTTGCTAAAATAGTTGGCGGGTTGTCGCAAACATTGGCCAAACAATCATAATATTTGCTAATTTATTTATATTTACTATTTAATTGTGTTATTATTTTATGAAAAACATTAAATGATAGAAACTTACCGAAAAAAATATATTCCTTCCAAAATCTTGGTGTTACGGTGGTAATTTACACAATTTTTGAACGCGCACTGAGGCATTTTGACGTCTTAACGTTGGCTATGATTGGACCATACTAATTTGAAATAAGAGCACAAAAGTATTTGTGCTCTTATTTTTCGGGCCGTTTTTGAAGCGCTTATCGGGCATCTAGTACAATTATTGATCGAAGATGCAGTTAGTGAAAAACTGTATAATATACAGTGTTATTAATATTAAGTCAAGCATTCACTTTCGCACAGTCTTAAGGTGGATCCACACCTGCGCACGTGCACAAACAATGCGGTTCGCGTCATCATCTGCCTAGCCTTTTCCTAACTTTGTAGGTTCCAGTCTAACCGAATGCAGCCGAATACCAGTATTTGACATGGAGCGACTGCCTATCTGACCTCCACAATCCAGGAACATAGTAAGTATGGACACATTTCGACATGTTTGCCAGAGGTTAACAAGCGGTTCGCGTGCAACTTGTAATATTCACGACGTGCACATTTTCGTGGTTTCGCGAATGTTCTAACGAGTCATACGAACCATACCAATCAGCAAATAAAACACAAACAAATCAATGCAGTTCGCGAACTGCTCGTAAGCTGTTTGCGACGCGCGCGCAATGTGTGACTCGTCCATGACTGTTCGAGGCCCGTAATGTGCACGGCTTGCGCTACACGTGCACAGGTGTGGATCCGCCTTTATAAACATTCGCGACATGAAATGATGAATATTAAGTAATATTAATTAATAAAAAAGGGAAAAAATAAATTGTGATAAATAACGTGGTTTGGCATCTGAAACCATACAAAAAATATGTTTTATTCAAACTACATATTTTGTCGAAATGAATTTATAAGTGCGTACTTAAAACAAAAAAATCTAAATGATAGTACTGTGGGGGGTGCAGTTGGGAGGTTCACAATATTATTGAAAAAGCTTCGACTTGAATAAAATATATTTACGACGTTACATTATCATGTTATTTCTAGCACTCTTTCTCTACTAAATATTGGATACTTGCTTGAACGTTCGAATGGAACACACTAGCAATTATAACCAGCCTGTACTGCTAAAGGTAGGGCTACACAGATAGCCTCTACAGTATGTACCTAAGAAGGTGATCACTAAAGTATACTAAAATAACTAATACCTACTTTAAGGCTGCGCCGACCGTCTAGTGGCGCCCTCATCGTTTGTTTGGTCATTTCTTTTATTTTAGAATGAAAATGCAAAAATAGGCACGTTAAGTTGTGCTCCACAAGATTATACGTTAATATTATTATAAACAGTACTTTTACATTGTTTAGTTTTATTATAATCACTAAAACGCATAAAAGTGTTTTATGGAGCACAACTTAACGAGTTTATTTTCTGCATTTTCATTCTATAAAATAAATAACCAAACAAACGATGAGGGCGCCACTGCGGGGTCGGCGTTTGGTCGGCGCCCTCTTAAGAAACAACATAAAATTGTCATTTAAGTTGCAAAGGAAACTGTAAAAAGAATGATTTTAATCACAAAGCATGCTTAATTAACTATGCATACCTACGCATCATAATGCCGAAATAAATGTTACTTTTTTTACGGGACTCGGAATGAAATTCTAATCTAATATTTGTGGCTTAAAAAAATTAAAAAATAACAGCCTGTTTATTTACCAAGAGCTGCAAAAAAGCCTCTTCATGGGGAATCAAATGCATACCTACCTACCTACCTACTTAGATACTTACCACGCTTCAGACAAAAGATACTTCGATTATGAATCCGTTCACGTTCATCCCGTTAAAAGTTTCTGATATTATTTACTAAGGAAATTTTGGTTACATAACACACGGTGCATAGACAATTCTTGTAACAACAGAACATTATGTGGTCATAACAAGAATCGCCACTAACAACACTAATAGATTATAAATTACTAGCAGCGCCCCGCTGTTTCACCCAAATAGTCGATCCCGTGGGAATATCGGGATAAAAACTATCCTATGTCCTGCCCCGGGACTCAAACTATCTGTATACCAAAGTTCGAAGTGAAGTTTGGTAGCGTGAAGAGGTAACAGACAGACAGACACACTTTTGCATTTATAATATTAGTATGGATGTACCAGCTTTTGCCCGCGACCGGACGAATCCGCTTGAAATATCTTGTTCCCCTACGCACCCCATCGTATCGCATCGCCTGCCCACGCTTTTACTTCGTTTTCGCTTAGCGTTCTTTGTTTTTTTTTTGCTCCTATGTTTACCAGCGTGATGTGCCTACAGCCTTCCTCAAGAATTGGGCTACCAAATGCAATTTTTTTTCATATTCTTGGCTCCAGCGAACAAACTCTTCAGTTCAATTATTAGTACAGATATATTGTAGATCATTAAGTTGCTAAAGGAACTGAAAGTCTTCAAGAAATTGCGAAGAGTAAAGCTTCGTTTACACGTATGAGTTTGTAATGTGCACTACCTAATTAGCGTAGGCACTCATCTCTCTCTGGTCTCACTCGCACCCCTCTATGGTCGAGTAAAATTTGTTTATGAAAACTGGACAGAAGTTCACGCATACTCAAAAAAGTCCTATTCCACTTCTGAGACTTTAACAAAGGATACGGAGACATCTTTCTGCGTGGGACGGATGCCCAAACGTGGCCACTGCACATCCTGGAGTGGTCAACTGAACCGACATCACTTGGCCACACTGGGCCAACAGGTCACAGAGAAACGGGAATGTCGTGGACGGCGGCAGCTGCAAATATTATGACTGTTACTGTCCCTTTTACATGTCTCGTAAAAGGGATTCACAAGATTTTTTTTTTATAAAAATAACCATACCTACTATCAACAGGTACTGTCTGTTCCAAAGCTATCTGACGAAACTGTAAACAAACCCTGTTCAGGTTAATTTTTTACGCAATCACTCACTAAAGGGCAGTAGTAACACATTCATCATTCTGTATTTAGAAGGTTTGAACTTTATATTTCACCACTTTTTCCAACAATTCATGTTTGACTAACATTATAAAACTGTGATTAACAAAATATCGACGATAATAAAATTGATGTTATAAAATTAACCTCAATTATAAATCGAAAAACATCTTAGGTGATTTAAACTTCGAATTTCTAAGTGGAATTACAAATTGGCACTCACAGGTACGTTTTCTGATCCATTTGTTTACATTTTCATCTGATTTTTTTTGAACAGACACTAGGTACTTACATTTGCAAACTTAACAGTCATAGGGTTTCCAAGAGTCGCTCCAGGCCCATTAAAGATTACTGGTGACATTGGAGGCCTCATACTTCCCGGAGGAGGGAAAGGCGGCCTCGGTTGCCGGAATGGAGGACGCTGGATGGGAGGCGGGATAAAGGGACCACGCGGATGAAAAGGACGAGGTCCTTGTGGGTTATTACCAGGTCTAAAGACAGGCCCACGAGGACCAGCCATAGACAAAGGATTATGCATAGCACTTGGCCTGACTAGAGGGTTGGGAGGAGCTGCCAACTGAGGTGAATTACTCTGTGGTATTCCAGCCCCTTTTTTAGTTTGATCTGGATGAGGTGATCCTATTTTTTTTTTACCGCCACGTTTGTTCTTCGAGACAGTTGACATTTCAGGCGTAGATAAGTCATTCGCGTCCTTCGAACTGTCGGAGCATTCCAATTGATCAATATTTTGTACTTTAAACGGAACGGTCGGATTAAGGATATTGCAACCTGGACGTGTACTTATAAATTCTTTGATATTTTTCTCGATTTCTGCTGGATTATCTTCTATAATATTATTTATATAATCACCGCTGAAATCTATTTCGGAAAATATTATGGGATTTATTAGAGAAGTTTGTTTGCTGGCATATCTATGGTATTGTTGTACGACATTGCGTATAGGTCTAGCTTTTATACCTAAGCCTTGGCCTATGTTAGCCAAACCTTTAGGCAATACGACGCTATCTGCAGGGTTCTTATCTAAGGTAATTTTAAGGGGAATCCCGTAGTACAATTGTCCGTTCAACATTGAAATCGCCTGAAAAGGAAATATTAGGTATAGCACTTTACCAAGTAAAATGGTTTTAAGAGTAAACTAGTCGCGAGCTTGAACTCACTGGTGGTCATGGCCAAAAAGCACACTGTCTCACCTGGTTTCGTGTCCGACAGAGCTAGTACCAGTGATGAGCAGTTACACGTACTACGTCTAGTTCTAACGCACAGAAACACCGTTCTGAACAGATAGGCGAGTAAAAAAATTCGAAAAGTGCTTCCGAAAATAGAGTTTTATGACCACTGCATAAAAAAAACTAGAACTAAAAATTCTGAGACATGTGATATCCACCAACCCGCACTGGGCCCGTGAGGTGGATTATAGCCCACTCCCTCTCTCACAGAGAGGGGGGACTGAATCCCAGCAGTGGGAATATTATTGGCTGATTATGTTAATACACGTACTGAGGAGAAATGTTTCGTACCTGAACAGCTTCTAGAGGATGGCTGTACATGACCTTTGCGTATTTTGTGGTGCTCGATATAACACAACACATGAGGACATTGCCAGCCATTTCCATCGCTTCTTTTAATTCAGTTTTGTCGCATCTGAACTGTTGAGAAATTTTATTAAATTATCTGTCTTTATCAAGCCATTTCATACAACTGTGTAATCCATAACAATGCTAGATGGCAATCCTAGATTTTTACTTTAACAGTGGCAAATTCATGTAATTGTGGGGTGTAATTTTGTTTAACATTTATTTCAATGACTGTACCTACATGTAATAAAGGAATATTTTTTATTTAGGAAAGTTGTGTTTATGTATGTGTATCACAAAAACTAGAGTCATAGTAGATAATAGTAACACCTGTTTATAAACTCTATAATGAAATTGTTGAAGGTTGTAAACTAAACGACAATGTCTCTATGTGTATGTGTCAGAGAAAACACCTGTCATACTTGCTTGTCATTCCTTGAACAAGTAATGGCTGCCTGTGGTATGAGACAATCAAATCTCATCACATCTTATAATTTATATTCTTATTTTCCTATTAATAATTCATCAGTTACTTACATTTGCCACATGAACCATTTTATGTAATGGTGGTTTTATACCCAAAGCTTTCAGAAACTCTGGCCTTAAGCCATACAAGCCTTCAGGGTCTGTATCCCAAGAATCTAGATCTGGTCTCCAGCGCCTGGCATAGACAATAAAAAAGTCAACAATTTATTGTATTTTACAACTGGACTTTTATTAAAACCTGTGATCCACTCCCCTCCGTGTCTGGGAATGCATGTTAAGCCGTTGGTTCCGGCTGTCATTGTTCCTGGATCTTTGACAGTCGTTACAGCTATCATTCCTGGATCTTTGACAGACGTTACGGGTCGCCAGAAGCCCTAAAGTCTGACAACCAGTGTTACTAAAAAGGGTATCGTATTTTCCTAGTAACTGGGTAGTGGAAGTCAGATAGGCAGTCACTCCATGTAAAATACTGCTATCCTGCCTAGCCTTTTCCTATGTTGGGGTCAGTTTCCTGTTTAACCGGATGCAGCTGGATACCGGTATTTTACATGGAGCGACTGCCTATCTGACTGCCACAACCCAGTTACTGTGTAATGCGATACTCCTTGATTAATGATTTTTTGATTGATTGACATGTATAAAATAGTGGATACAATTCGTAACTGCAAAAGGGTATTTGACTGAATTTATGTAATTCAATTATAAAAACAAAGAAAAAAATTAAGCCAGATTAAATATCTTAAAAATGGCAAAGGTGTATGCGTCTTAAAGTATATGCTAGACAGAGACAGCACTGCTGTGATCTGACGTCACACGTCACAACCTAGGAACGCCATAGTAGATAACTTCGCGCTATGCTGTATCAAAGTAGTAACTCCTCCATTTTTTCACCAAATTTATATTGTAGTTATATCTTAACGACAAGTATTAATTCATGTAAAGTTTTGAGAGTAGACAAATACCCTATTACAAAAAAAAATTAATTCAGGGAAGAAAAAACGTACAATGTAGTTATTCCGTTTATACACCACAAAAAGTCAAACCTAAGGTGGATACTCAGAAACGCATGTCCGAGAATCCACCTTAAGCCTACAAATTCCGTTTATTCAACTAGGCCTAGGGTGGAAATTTTGGGGTGGATATACAGAATAACCGTTATACTAAATGCAGCTATGCTCCATGTGGATAAGTAAAAATCCTGTTTTAAATCTAAATAATTAATAACTTACGTAGCAGCAATGATTTCGTTTGAGATTGAATATTGTTTATACATGCTCTCCTGAACATTATTTGGAACAATAGCACCCGTTGGAAATGTTGTGTATGTATCTGTAACATCACGATAGGTTTTTTTAAGGCTTTAGTGCAGTTCATGTCACAATACAAAATAATATTTTCTACTAGGCAGACCTAGTACCATGTATGTATCCATGCAATACACATATTATTTAGTACTCAGTGAATAATCTTCTATTGGTGATACCAAACCACTACTTTTTTGGTTATTTTTAAACAACTATAGCTATATTATCATCATCATTACAGACAAAGACCACCACAGCTGGACATAGGCCTCCCACAAGCACCGACACTTCAAGCAGGTCTGTGCTTCCCGCATCCAGAAGGAACTATAATGTCTACAAAAAAAATGGTAATAAAAATCAGTAGGAGGTTCAGGCTCACACTCCACCAAACACACTAAAATTAACTAATATACCTTATGAATATTGTGAGAAGAAATAAAGGGGAAAGTATTGGTAAATTTTTCTCTTCACCATTCTGCTCCGCCTTGATGGAATGTAAATCTGAATACCTACAGTTCGGTCGACAAGAGAATATGTTCTTGACACCTGTCAGTTTCATATATGTTTTGCTAATTTAATCTTTATTAGCAATTTAACTCCAATTGTTGCACTGACAAGTCTCAGGAACACATTCTCTCGATAGCCGGACTGTATATTCAAAACTGAACGTTCCACATTTATCATTTTATAAACTAAGAGTTTTATTCATACCACTTATCTTCACTTTAAGTTTCTTATCTTGAACAAATTTGTTCTCTAACTTCTTAAAGACTTCTACACATTTGTCAATGCTTTGGAACGTCAGCCTTATGGCACAGTTCTTTGATTTCCTATGTTTCAACATCTCCATTTCATCCACATGGCCGCACTAAAACATTAAAATAAAATGAAAATTATAAATAGCAGTATACATAATTTATTATAAGCCTGTGTTGTCCCTCTGCAGGGCTAAGGCGTCCCTTCCCTCTTTCCACTTTTCCCGGTCTACTGCGATTGTGAGCCAATCCTTTAAGGAGTCCAGCTTATGCCACCATGACTTTCTTTTTCTTTCACATAGTTTGGGATCCACTGAGTTGTGGTTTTTGCGTATTGCTACTCCAACATGCGACATACATAACGTCGTTGCGCATGCAAAAGCCGCTATGTGTTATTTAGTTATTTTCAGTTCTTTATGCAGTTTTAATCGTTATTTCAATACACATACTGTATAAACAGCTATGTGATAAGTGCAATATTTAAAGAGTTAAGGAATGTAGCTATGTGATATTCATACATCGAAAGTTCCGTATAAACACGCTAAATGTTATAATTCATATACCTCAAATAAGTTCACTAAAAACACATAGCGACATTTGCATGTGCAATGACGATAAATAAAAGTAGAACATAAGACATGTATTGTATCAATGTTCAGAAATTTTACCTAATTATAGTCAAATCAGACTGATTGCTGTGATACGTTAGAAATAATTTAGCACTTTCAAGTCTACCCAGAAAACACACCTTATATACAACCTTTATCTATTATTATTCTTATTAGTGCTGACAAAAACTTACCTCTTGGTCCAAATAATTTTTTATCTGAACGTAAGTCCAGTCAGTTGGCAAGTTGTTTACTGTCAAATAAAACTCTTCAGTATCGCTATATTGGTCCATGTCTGCCTCATCTCCCTTTTTGTTAATATCGGTTTCATCCACATCTGCCTTTCCAGTTTCCGCGTCGGAGTCTTCAGGCGTGTTGATGCGAGGTTTCTTACTATTTCCATCAGTTGCATCAACTGGTGCCGTTTGTATCCTCTTCTGTCCATTTTTCTCAAGACCATTTCCATGTTTTTCTTTTGGCACAGAATTATCATCCTGGATTCTTGGCTTTGGGGTCTTATGGAGTGGTATAAAATCTGGTGTGGTTGCATCAAGTTCCGATGGCTTGGTTTTCACCTCCCGACCAGTATCAGTAAATTCATTTCCAGACATTTTTTGAGTTAACTGGCATGAAACTTTACTATCTTAGCTTTTAAAGTCTATTTGCGAATATTATAATGTTAATGCTCGCAATTTTTTTTAAAAAATTACACCAATATCATAAGTAAACCGCAAATAATGCTGTTAGATGCAAGGTCGACTGCTATCACGAATAGGGACATTATTTATATTCTGATATTACGTTCGTGTATTATATGAATAATACATATTAGCAAATACCTAATTATCGGTTTTAACTGTAAAATTATTGTGTACTTGCAGAAATTCTTAAAAACTTCCGGTATTTATTTTTCAACCTCTGTTTTCCAGACAATGATTACTGACTGACATAATGACATTTGCCAAATGTCAATTCATTTCAATCAATAATTCAATTAATCGCTGAATCACTCATTCGTTATTTTTTTTTTATATTTTAGTTTTATGGCCTGGTTGCTAAGACCTTTTAGCCAATTCTTTGTTTCATCATTTTTCTTGAGTCTAACATGACATTAGAATATGGGTGTACACATTCTAATGTATTAGGAGTATTTGGCAGCAAATGTATCGAATCAAGTTTTCCGGTAAACTTCGCTGAGGTAGCCAAAACTACAATAAAATTCTCAGCTCCATTTTACCGGGATCGCGTCTGTTTCAATGATTACACATATTGTCCAGTTGCGCAGACACTTGAGATACAAAACTACACCAATTTTACATCACAATATCCACTAGGAATCAATTTGCTAATAATTAAAACAGCCAAATAGACTTCACTCGAAGAAATCCCGCCAAAAACTCACTGATTCGCTAGTTGTTGGTTGTGCCACAGACTACCCGTAATAAGTCCATGCCCGTAATACCACCGGGAACCACAGACTTCCACCGCCCGAAAATCGTTCAAACCAGTTAGCGAACTAACAAAACGTTATTCAAATAAATAATTTTCAACAAACGATTATTTCTGGTCACATTTTGGGCAACGAGTTTCCCTGAAATCGAATAGGACTATTGCACAAGTTGCATTTGCTATATTTATCTCTCAGATCGATGTCCTCTTGGTATGTACAATACCTATCTTCTGATAGGTAATTAGTATTACTGAAATTATAAAAGGAACTAAACCACAACGGAACCCCACGTTGACGTACGTACACAACATCCACAAGTACGTACACAAATAAGAAGCTTTAGCAAATTCACAGCTTTTCAGTTTTAATAAAGTAAAACCTAACACTGTAGTTGCCTGCCTATCTAAGACCTGACACGCCCGAGGATTAAGACCTATTGGAATGAAAAAGAATCTGTAATTTCTTACTCAAGGGGAAATTGACGCTCGCATACGGCCTATGTGGGGGTGGCACATGGCACAGAGGAAATTAGAAAATTATTACATACCTACTTAGCAGATTTTTTCATAACCTATTAGAATTTTGTAAGAACTTTATCTGAATACTACTACTACTACTAAATCCCAATTTTCTGTAATAAAATAAATAATACCTGTGGATTTTTAGGTACAGACGCCAGCACATCAACCTACCACAATCTGTCAGATTTTCCCAATCAACTTTGAAATTTATGCTTTAGCGATAAAGTTGAAAATCTATTAAAGAAATCTGACAGATTGTGGTAGGTTGATGTGCTGGCGTCCGTACCTATCCTAAAAAAAATTAGAGTTGCATAGTTAGACAACACCAAGTTGCCTAAAATCTAATGATAATAAATGTCAGTGTCCCGTAAATGTACGGACGCCAGCACATCAACCTACCACAATCTGTCAGATTTCTTTAATAGATTTTCAACTTTATCGCTAAAGCATAAGGTTCAAAGTTGATTGGGAAAATCTGACAGATTTTGGTAGGTTGATGTGCTGGCGTCTGTACATACATACATAATCAACTTTTCCCGCAGCTACTTCTTTTCAACACAAAAATATGGAAGAATTCCGTAGGTATCCAATCATAATTTTCTGTAAAAACTCCAAAGCCAGACTAAATGCTATACTTACCCATTTGTGATCTTTCTCTCAGGAAATTAATTTCCTTTGGAACAGACAATGCGCAATATCATAAAGACACCTAGTGTTTCAGTTTTTTTGTAAGTAGGTATTTTTGTGAAAAGCCACGATATTTTTTCATACAAGTTATTTTTGAAGTGAAAACTTTTTTTAGGCGCGTTGGGCATTTTTTGAGATGGGAAAAAACCATTGAACTCGCGCCACAGTTACCGTAAGCGACACCGCGCGTGTTTTGTTTATAAGACGATTATTAAAATATCCGCTTCGGATGTGTTCGGCTGTCCTTGGGATGTACTCGGTTTTAATGTATAGTACCTATATCGATTTGTCAGTGAGTGATGGCAAAGTATTCTGTTTGTGTTTTGTTTTCACTTCTGTCGGCACTCCCGGATTCATCATCTGCCTAGTCTTTCCCAACTATGTTGGGGTCGGCTTCCAGTCTAACCGGATGCAGCGGAATACCAGTATTTTACATGGAGCGACTGCCTATCTGACCTCCTCAACCCAATTACTAGGTAATAAAATACCCCTTGGTAAGACTGGGTGACAGACTTTCGGGCTTCTGACGACCCGTAACGACTGTCAAAGATTTACGAATGACAGCCGGGACCAACGGCTTAACGTGCTTTCCGAGGCACGGATAGGTCTTGATATGTAAAGATGGTCACCCATCTACGGACCAACCGCGGAGTGCGTAGCTTAACCTGATCAATCGACCCGTGCGGCTGTTATTACTTAGCCACAAGCCTCTCCTCTCGGCACTCCCGGAGTGCTACTGTTTTTTTTTTTCTTACTGAATTACTTTCAGCAGAGTGGCGCTTTGTCTAGGCTAATTAAGTATTTTTTACTTTTTAGTATCTGCTTTTTTTTAAAGTCGCGCTCTTGTTGGTGCGGCGGTGTCTGTAATGAGTGCTTGTCCAACTTAAGCCTCAACAAAACATAAAAAAGTACCAAAAACTACAAAAAATTTTTATTACTCGACTAAAGCTTTGCTTGAATGACATCTCTTACACCAAAGACAATACAAAAAAACGAGACAGTCCTGAGACGTCAAGAAGACAAGCAAGAATTGTCAAAAATAATTAAATTGAGAAAATTCGCATTGTTTGAGGCGATAAAAATTGTTTGAATATAAAAATTTCAAGTGACATAAAACATACATAATCACAAGGAAACAGGGTAACAGCTTGCGATGTCCAAAAGTGAAGTCCTATACGTGAAAGGGATGAATATTGTAAGACGAAGACGGATCAAAGTTGCTTTTGATTTTACTAGAGATGGGCGGGTATCATTTTATTTTCTCCTGTTTCAGTCTGATACAGATGATGAAGATCAGTGGGATGATAAGAAACTGAATGATGCATATGACAAAGCTGTGAGGATCGCAAACATTGAGGTGGCTAAACGAGTGGCAATGTCTACCAATACTACGAGCCCGTCTA
Organism: Luperina nickerlii; assembly: GCA_963855955.1. NCBI lineage: Eukaryota > Metazoa > Arthropoda > Insecta > Lepidoptera > Noctuidae > Luperina > Luperina nickerlii. Next base: position 18,512,817 of record OY979677.1, on the reverse strand, counting down.
ATGACCATACCACAGACCGTACGTTAATAACAATTTATTTTAATGGGGGCGAAAGGTTCTGTATTGAGGACTATATACCTTAAGTCCCTTTGACTGGAAGGTGTAGTGTGGGTATGTGAGGCCCCCAGTTGAATAGATGACCTATAAAAACTTGGCTGAAGCCTACATACAACAGTCGTCGTCTTTTGGCTGAATGATGATACCATTTACTTCAGCCTCAAAAATAGTCACCACCAACTAGTTTAATTAGACTTTCAGTTAACAGCGTAGCCTTTTTCACTAAATGCCGCCATTCAACTAGTGTCCTGAATGGTATTCAGCCATTCAATCAAACACTGTTGGCTGCAACATATAGATCAACAAGAATTAATTTTATTGTGTACAATTTGTGTTCCATATTACATTGGGTACTTAATTGATATCGTCAGGCATGTGAAATACCAATAATTTGATGTTGGGTTTGCAATCTGTTGATGCCTTTATATTTCGGCCAATAAGGTTTCAACAGCTTAACTCGTTGCGCGTCTAATTAGAAGACAATAGAAATTTTATTGTTATCGCCGATAACAATAAAATTTCTATTGTGTCTGCTGTGTGTACCGACACATGGTGTAATCTTGACGTGCGAAGAGTTAATCAATGAGTCAAAAACCTCTAATTTACCTTCATTTTCGACAAGTTTTTAACAGTGATTGTCACTGAGATGACATTGCAACAAGATTTTGATTACAGGAACTGAACTGTTTACAAGTTCTAAAAAAATTTATTGAAAAAGATTAAAATCAGCAAACCTTATTAAAAATCCTAACGTTTCCTCTTCTTTTATTTCCACAGCTGTTTTCTTCACAAAAAAAGAAAAAATACCTGCAAAGTCATCTATGAAGAAATGTCAAATGCCAAGAGCTTCTAATGACATAGCCTTTGATGAGAGACCGAAGGAAGGGATTTGGAAAACTGGCATGTCATGCCGGTTGGTGTATAGTGAAGACGGCCTGGAGTATGAAGCCGTTATTGTTAGATTTGTCAACACTGATGATTGTGTTGTAAGATATTTAGGTGAGAATCTACTTTATTTATATACTAGCTGTGCACATGTCTTTTTGCATGTTGGGAAACAAATTGGGTTTCATGGGTTTATTTTTTTGCATGGAACCCTCATCATTTTTCTAGAATATAAGTAGCTTAAGTCACACCTTCTAAAATCAGCTGTCTGCCAGTCCCGACAAAAAGCTTCGTTTGAACTGCCCTGTTTGTCCCGTGGTCGCAAGCGCGACTGCTGAGCGTGGGGTTGTGGGTTCGGTTCCCGGGTCGGGCAAAGTGTTATAGAGTTTATCCATTAGGAATTTCTTAGTAACAGCCCAAAATTTGGAAGTTGGCGGTGTGAAAAACCCCGTGTCTCGGAAAACACGTTAAGCTGTTGGTCCTGCGCCTGATCTCTCTCCGGTCTTGTCGGATTGCCGTCCCAACGGACTATGAGAGTGAGTGCACCTGTCTGCACACACACTTGTGCACTATAATATTTCCCGCGCCGAAGGCTAATCTCCGTTGAGATTTGCCGCCGTGGCCGAAATACGGTCTGGAGGACTTTTATCAAAAAGACAAAAGAGCCACTCACATGAGAATTTAAGATAACATCATGCAATAAATTTATTGTAGGTAACGGTCACCAATACAATACTATTTATTTACTTTTGCATTGGTTTTTATTCTCAATTAGTATCCTAGTAACATTTTTAGCAAGTGGTTTCAATTATGTAATTTGATAGTTTTGATTTAAAACTGTGAAAAGAGCTTACTTATATTTTTTATATAGGGTGGTAAATTTTTATTAAAAAAAAATACTTATGTTTTGTTATTCAAGCTATAAATTGATCAAGACAGATGATACTCCATAATTTTCTCCTTCACTAAAAACGTACATCATTTACTTATTTACAAAACATTTCAAACTTTCAGGCTATGGGAACCAAGAACTGGTATCAGTAGAAATTCTAATGCCTTCTCATGGCGAGGAGGCCAGGGCTCGTCAGATCGTAGAGGCGAGGACAGCACAGCCTGAAGACAGCTATGGAACTATGTCTCCGACCTTGGATGGTCTGGACCTGGGCTGCAGTGACCGGATGCCTAGTCCTGATAGCATGGGTATGGATTTAATAATGCCTAGCAACTTAACTATTAGCCAAGCACTTTTTAACGCAATTTTTTCATCACTACCACTCATATCACATACTCACCAAAAACTTGATGTAAAATGGGGCCAAGTTCACTGATGAAATAATTGAGATCTAGCCAACTTCACTGATGAAATAATTGAGATCTAGCCAACTTCTAAGGTTTTACTGAATAGTTGACTTTGAAAACCAAGTTTTTGTTTTTGGTGGACATGTCTGTTTCGTTAGGATGTCACCGATTCACCAACCGGCAATTTTGTGTCGAATTACCCCTTTCCGGCAATTACCGTTGTCCGCCGAAAAAAGGCAAAGCAATACTTACTTTCAATTCATTTATTCATAAAAAATGCACACACTTAAAAGCAAAATTAAGGAAAAAAATGCTTTGTCGCATCTAATATCAGATTGTTTAATTATTAATAATTACATATGTCTTTGAGCAAAAGCATGAAGTTTCGTGTGATTTAAGTTTCAAGGGTTGAAAATTATGAAAAAAAAAATAGACACTGCATGTCTTTACTTTTTATTGCCTTTTCATAAATCCCAAAATAGGTCTTCTTCGTGTCGCTGGCGCAACTTTTCTCAGATCTTGTGGGCCCAAAATCTCTCCACTTCTACGCCGTCGTCGGTGGCAGTGCCGCGATCATTCTGACTGCAGGTTTTGGGACACAGAGGACAGGATAGGAGGCGTAGCATAGTTTGTTGGTTAGGGTGAAATGAGCTGTCAGTAGTGTCAATCTCTAACATTATGTGGAATGACAGCTCACCATACCTAAGTTTTCACGATGAGATTTCTACATACAGTAACCGGCGATAAATATTGCACACCGACCTATTCGATCCTATCGATTTTATACAAAGAATAAAAATAATTATCAAAAGAAGCAAATCATAGTTGTTTTAACAGCTCCTAATAGATACCGGACTGTTTGTATTTCGTGCGACAGAGATAACGCTCTACGAAGCCGAAATTAGCCGATTGTCTCTTTCCAAGGGTCGATGTGCAATATTTATCGCCGGGTACCGTAATAGACCAGCGATGGTCATCTATATAAATAAAACAAAGTTGGATTAGTTAAACCATTTATAACTCTCAAGAACGGCTGGACCGATTTTTATGATCTTTGATTTGTTGGATTTGTCTCCGTCCTGAATAGCAGAATAGCTACTAAAACCTTGGCCAAATTCACGATATAAAAAATAATGAGGATAGATAGTTTTTTTATAAGGACATGAGGAGTTTCAGCTATGGAATTACAGTTGTCCATAGGTTTTGGGGACCACCTTGCTTGCATCACGATCACGTTGAAAAAACCAAAACACTCCTTTAAATTGTTAATGAATCTCATAATCGTCGGGTCGGCGGACTAAATAACATAAGTCACAGTGACGTTCCTAATAACATAAGTCACTTTCTGTGTCCATGAAGTCCGAGAGCTTCAAGTGTTCCTTTTAACATAACTCAACTTATGTTTTTTATAACGCCGCAAGATTAATGCGATTCAAGAGGTTGAAAAAGGACGCCACTTAGATTCAAGCCCGAACAAGCGAATATGACTTATGTGCTTTAGTCCGCCGACCCGACTTATCGATATAAGAAATCAGTAAACAATGGAAATGTATGCCGTTTGTAGTATCTGACTACAAAACGGTATACTTGTTGGCATATTTTTGAAGTGAAAACTTCTTTTTTAGCATTGGGCATTTTTTGAGATGGGGAAAAAAACTATTGAACTCGCGCGACTGATGCTGTAAGCGACACCGCACGTGTTTTGTTTATAAGACGATTAAAAAAATACCCGCTTCGGATGTGTTCGGCTGTCCTCGGGATGTACTCGGTTTTGATGTATATCTGATATGTCAGTGAGTGATGGCAAAGTATTCTGTTTGTGTTTTGTTTTCACTTCTGTCGGCACTACCGGAGTGCCACTGTTTTTTTGTTAGCCCATACCCCATCGCTGGGCGAAAGCCGGATCCTTCCAAGAACTCTTTTCCCGCGCTTTCTCGAACCAGCCTTCACGGTACGCGTCCAGGTCATCTCGCCATCTCTTTCTTGGCCGGCCTCTGCGTCACCGTCCCTCTTCAGGCACAAATTGTATGGAGACTTGCCCGCATTACCACAAAATTTTACTTACCTATTAAAATTTAATATTTCAGATAGAACATCACAGAAAAAGAAAAAGTCTTCCAAAAAGAAGAAGAACCAAGCTAGGAACATGAATATCAACGGCTTCGAATTTCCGGAGATTCCGCCCATGCCAAATTTATCTATGTTGAGGAATGTAAGTACTTTTTACAGCTTTTTTGGGTTCTCAGTAGAATATTTTGCTGTGCTTATAGCTCCGTAAGTAATGGAGATACACCTACCCAGCCATTTTGTTCCTTGGTTTAATCAATTTTGTTCGGCGACTTGGGATAAAAAGTCGGCGGCCAGGAATGAATTACATTTTATTTGAATGGTGGTAATCCTCCCTTTTCTATAGAGTATGAGTGAAATTTACACCCTGTTCCTCATACCTCTTTAGTGGCAGCAGTAGAAACATTTGTATGGCGACAACGCTGTAATGAATTTGAGAACAAAGATTACAACGATCTTATCTTTCGATCCGCCTCCATATATATATATGTTGCAGCCAACTGGTTTAATTAGCCGTTTAGTTAACCGCTTAGCCTTTTAACTAAACGGCGGCCGTTCAACTAACGGCCTGGATGATATTCAAAATTATAGTTTAGGGTGGAACTGTAACCAATGACGCGCGAGCCGAATTGGTCGCAGTAACTAAGCCAGGGCACCCCGACCAAATGGGTTAGGTTAGAACTGTGATCAACCGCGAGCGAGCAAAGAGAGCGAAGCGAGGCGAGCACTACTTCCAAAGGCCAGGCGGTTAACTAAACGGCTAATTTAGCCAGTTGGCTGCGACATATACATAATTATATCTCCGAACCCACATTGTATTCGACTTTGACGCCTTAGTAAAAAATAATGCATTCTATGTGTACTTTAAAAATATGTAATTATTATTGAAGGCCGCCAAAAAAAAACCAGAGTGGATGGATGTCCTTTACGTTTATAGGCCAGTCCAGTCTTCAAAAACATGTTAACATCGACAAGAATTCATTTTATTGTCTACAATCTTTGTCCCAAAATCTGTAGCAAAATGTGTAGCTGCAAAGCATATCCACTCATTGGGTACTTAATTGTAGCAGCACATTAATATTGTGTTATGGATCCACAAATTATGGACAATCAAATTAATTTATTGTAAAGTTCACTCATCCTCCATAGAAAAGGGAGGATACTCCGACCAGTCGGGTGTTGTGTCTGGTAGGCAACTGCCCGATGATTGATGTCGAGGCGTTGTGTATAATTATGTTAATTACGCAGTAAATTCTGCTTGCGCGATGCAGGATTTTGCGTGACGTCATTGTGATGCGTAGCTCGCATGTGGCGTTGCAGATGCCGCCAGAAATTTATGTCGTTGTATCATCTTTTTGAATCTGCACCTTACGTGTCTGGTTTCATTTTCGAGCTGGAGTCATGACGCTGTTTAGTAAAAGAAAAAAGTTTAAAAACTAAAACCCGGCTACTGAATAAGAAGAAGGTGGTGGTGGTCTCGACCAATCAGTGTTCCACAACACCAAAACTATTATAGTTTACATAATTTTTATTATTTGCTATGATAGAAGCTATTGTAACATGTGTTCTGTAAAATAGTTATAATATTTCAACATGGTGCATGTATCGGTTAAAATGAAACAATGTGACAAACAGACGGACAGACAGGCAGACCGCGCCAGTTAAGTAATAGGGTCCCGTTTTCGCCCTTTGGGTCCGGAAACCGTTAAGAAGACATAGTTTTTCTTGTCTATTCTTATCGATACAGTAGGCACTTGTTAGCGTTTTCATTTTCTTAAAATCAGATTTTTAAAAATAAAAAATATTTTTCTTTTGTTTTTCCAGCAATTAGGATCAACAGAAATGCCAATGCCACCTCCACCGATGGCTTTTACTTCATCATTGGACCGAACTGATTCGGAGGACCAGGCGATATCCTCTATGCTGCTCAGCTGGTACATGAGTGGATACTACACAGGGTTATATCAAGGAATGAAAAGGTAATTGTTATAAATCATTCTGCTTAGACATCCCAACCATGTTGGGGTAGTTCCACGCTGAATACCATTATTTTACACGGGGCGACTGCCTATCTGACCTCCACAGTCCAATATTGTTTCACCTTGGGAAGACTGGTTGTCAGACTTTCAGTCTTCTGACTACCCGTAACGACTGTTAAAGATCTACAAGTAACTAACAAGGATCTACAAGTAGCCAGGGCCAATGGCGTAACGTGCTTTCCGAGTCACGGAGGAGTCTCGGTATGTAATGGATGGAATTAGTTAGCCAGTCGGTAATTGTTATAATATTCTTTAAACCAAAAGAGGAAAGAAGGAAGGAATTCTTCTTTTCTTCTTTTATTTTTGCCCTGCATTGGGACAATATAATCTGCGTTCGCGATTGATTTGCCAAAAATGTAAACAAATGTGAGTTTATGGAAAAATTACTTTAAATCCTACACAATAAAGTTCAGTTTACGCTACAACTTCAAACATTTTTATAACTTTTTCAATAGTGCTAGTCACTCCGAAATTAACTTAATTGTTATTGAAATAAAGTTGGTATTTGTTTAACTTGAAATAGGGTGGGGGGCTGTGCAGCACTGCGCACTTTTACTATATATTAATTATTTAGTGCATACAGGGATAATCATCGGTTTGCGCCTCATTTCATTAAAAACGTCTAACGGGTCTTTGCGATTAGACTTCGGTCCCCCGTACGCCTTCCAAAGGTCCGGAACCCCAGGGTTCCGAGAAATGTACTGACATTTCTCGGAACCCTGGGGTTCCGGACGTAAAATAATAATAAAATAAGACATGGAATCGAAGGACCAAGCTACATAATAATGTAGCTTGGTCCTTCGAGTCCATGTCTAACCGTCTAACCACTTCAAAAGCAGTTGCTTGCTTCGGCATTCGATCTCATAAATTCAGTAGTCGGTTATCTTCTTGAAAACAAGATATAAATAACATTAGAAAGTGTACCCCCTGGTAATTTTCTTGACAAAACTTTTCCTGATTTTTCATTTTATGCTTATGAAAAACTTACAGGGGCTTGGGGCTAAGTAACAACAGCCGCACCGGTCGATTGATCAGGTTAAGCTACGCTTGCCGCGGTTGCTCCGTGGATGGTTGACCTTTGGATGTTGATCTTTACATACCAAGACCCTCCGTGCCTCGGAAAGCAAGTTAAGCCGTTGGTCCCGGCTGTCATTCGTGGATCTTTGACAGGCGTGACGGGTCATCGACAACCAGTCTTACCAAGGGGTATCGTATTACCCAGTAGCTGGGTTGTGGAGGTCGGATAGGCAGTCGCTCGATGTAAAATACAGGTATTCAGCTGCATCCAGTTAGACTGGAAGCCGATCTCAACATATTTGGGAAAGATTAGGCAGATAGATTGCTTGTGGAAAACTTAGGTCCAGCGCTGAGTAAACGTAACGTAAATTCGAGTGATTTCAACATTGTAAATACTCGTGTCGTACATAATAGTTACATAGTGTTAAGACTTTAATCATATCTAATACCAATTGTGTATGTCGCAAATATTAAAAACTAAGTGCTCTAAGGGTCTGTTTTTTTAACCGTAGTTAACGCAACCAATTATTGTTAAAAATACTATCTAATTTTTTAAATTTTGGCAAAATGTGTTTTTTGATCAATTGTTTGTCTTTGAATTGTCAAATAATTAACCCAGTTGACCATTAGTTACTATTTTTAACAATTGGTCGAGTTAACCACGGATCAAAATACCGGCCATAGGATAGTTGTATTTCCGATGCAAAAAAAATCTTGCCGAATGGATAACCTTCTCCTTTTTTTGAAATCGGTTAAAAATCTTTTAAATTTACGTTCCGTTTACGTCGCTCTTTCGTACTACGGCTTCAGAAAGATACTTGTTGTCGCCCAGTACACTCCGATTCAAAGTTTATGGGGGCTCTGAAGTGCGCTAATCGCAGCGCTGTAATAAATGTATTTTCTTTCTTTCTTTCTTTTCTTTCGCTGTTTCTCACCCATCTCCGCTGTCACGTGAATTTGATAATGCTTAGCGACTCGCCTACAGCATAGCTATTGACAAACATTCGATACGCTTCCGTGCCGGCTCGAACGTGAATCAATGTTATCGAAGGAGTCCTCTAAAACTCTGTTCATAAATCAGAAACTCGAAAATATTGACAATTTAAACCAAATAGAAGACCTGGGACTACGCAGATCAGGGGGCTTACTCTACAAACTAATTTTAATTCCAATGAGATGCCAATATGAATCTAATGTTAATTTTACAGTCACGTGATGCGGTACTCTTGAAAACAATATTGTCAACAATTACCCCACGCCAAGCCCGAACCCAATTCCACTTAGTTCTCCAAAATGGACACCCAATCTAAAAATTATTTGGCGCTAGCATCGAACTCAAGTGTACGAAACGTCACAATTCCAATGTCGATCTATCGGAATTAAATTGAAGAGTAAGCACCCAGAGTACCTAAGATGTGTAATTTTCGATCCGGAAGCCTGTCGAATAGTTCTGAATAGCTATGCTATTCCGAGCCACTATGAATTTTGAATCGGTCTGCAATTCGTGATCATAACGATACATTACTTACATCTTGAATATTTCTTTTCAGGGCAAAGGAAGGACGCAGAAACTAGTCTACCAATAATGAGTGTTTTTTTATATACATGTAAGGTACGAAATAAAAAAGTATTCTTTTTTATATTATTTTTTATTTTTTAGTCTCACATAAAATGAACTACCTACAGCAAAAATAGAAAATGTTATCAGTTTAATGAAAATAATAATAAATAAATTTATGCCTCCTGATTTCTGTGTTAACACACTATAATATGTACAAATATACATTTTGACACTATTATTATTTTGGGTTTGTTTTTTTTTTTCTTTTTACTTTTAGTTCTATGATCAGATTGGTGGGTTTTATTTTAACACTAAAATTGCTATAAAATCATTCATATTTTTTTCAAAACAATCCATTCAAAATACCTCCTTTAGTGCTAGCTAAACTTGGGCTGAATTCTTATTTTAATTATAATCTGTCAAAAATATGTAAAAATAAATTATAAAAATAACAATTACAAAAATACAAATATTTTAGAAATTTTACATTTTAAATTATTTCACAACAGTGTACACAGTGTACACATTTGAAATTGTAAAAATGGCGAAGTTTTTAATCTCAGTATCATTCATTACCAGCCAGACTACACACGAAACGATAAAGAAATATCGTGACATTTGAAATTCGATCTTCGTCGTTAAAAGCCACATCAGTTGCAACCTTTTTTTGTTTCACAAACCGATAATATTCGAATAACCGGATTGTGAAAAATTAAAGTAGGCATTGGATATTTAACTTGTGCAAGTGCTTAATAAATTTAAAACTAAAGTCTGTTTTTTAATCTCGTAGACTAAATTGACACATGCAAATGTCAAATTTACAAATAATGTTGCCAGCTCTTTTGTGCAGTGTTGTACCTACGATACCGGTTTGTTGAATCGTAACTTTTTATCTATAATAGACGAATTTAAAATTAAATTCGTCTATTATAAATTCAAAGTTTTATATTTAAAATTCACGTACGTACACACGGCTGCACGACGTGCTACAAACTGCTAGGGAAATCTGACCACGCAACGACATGCGTAATCCGACCATGTTTCGATGCCTTATATAAAAGAAAAAAAAAATTATAGACGCCATCAGTGTTGTTCCCGTACGCGTTAAAACGGCAATCTTAACCCTTTTCTCTTACGAAACGGCAGAACTTAAAAAATACGGCAATTATGGAACTTGACACCATACGAACAACTACAATTTTTAAAATAATTATGATAATAATGGTAGTTTTAAAAATGTTAGATTTTGAATACGGCAACCCTAAATTTGACAGGAACAACACTGGACGCCATTTTGTTTACCTTATTCGTCCTTCAACCTCTGAAGTGTTCGAATGCGTCCGTTGTGTCTTGATACAATTTCAAGTGCTATTTGTTATATTTTCGTTGAGTTTGTTTCTGTTTGTTTGTTTTTTGTTAAGTTTTGTGGTTTTGTTACGTTACCAAACGTTTGTTACGTTACGTTTGTTTTCGCTGAATCATTTATGATGGACGCTCAGCCTTCAACTTCGTCGCGTAGGCGTAATGAAGAAACTCTATCGCCAAGAAAAAAACGAAAGCTCAAATCATTTAGCCAAACCGAAAAAGAAATGATCATGAACGTTTACAAATATGTATAAGTCAAGTGACCCCGCAGCGGTGGAAAGACTGTGTAGTCCATGTAATTAAAATTGAAGATCAAATGTGTCATCTGGGCCATATAACCGACGACATTACTGATAGGTTCATCATAGAAGTAGGTGGCGATTCTGATGATTCAGAATATTCCTCAGACATGGAGTCATTATCTGAATCAGATTAACGCGAATACATGTAATTAAGTTATGTAATTAAAAATATATGTTTTACATTATTAATTTTGTATTATTACATTTTAAATAAGTACCTACACATTATTTCAGGATAACTTATTGTAAAAAAACGATACTTGATTTTATTAACGCTATGTTTCGGTTGTGCCACATCACTATTTAAGAATTGCAATAAACTGACAACACTCGTAATGTCAGTTTAGTCTACGAGATTAAAAAACAGACCTTAGAAGTAACTTGAGCTCTTAGCCCTCGTTCGCACGGACGTAAAAATATCGCTTCGGGATTTTTTTTTTGTCATTGGATTTTCAACTCTCGATGTTGAGCCGAGCGTCGAGAATCCAACAGAGCGCATCTCAGCGCATCTAAAATCTCTGTTCGAATTTCAATTATCGGCGCTAAGCAGTGCGTTGAAAGCGAAATATTTTACCAATCACTCCCACAAATCAAAATAGACCTTAAGTCAACCAGTCACGATACAAACTCGTGGCAAGACCATTTTGAAGATTCTTATAAAAACTAATTAAAATAAAAACATGGCAATTTTAAAACATAAACTAGAGAAACAATATTTACAGTTACCACAATATACAAAAAGAACAATGTTATAGGCTTATTACGGCCTTTGTGTTAAAGATATCAGCCAACGCTGAAAGTTTGTGATTCTTTCGCTCTGAGATTTAAAGATGTCATTAAGATAAATTATCCTCATTTGTACTGTGTAAGGTTTATTTCTTTCCAACTTTGAAGACACTGCAGTTTTTAATGTAGCCTGAAAATCATTTTTGGAAAAAAAAAATCCTGTTTCCTATTAAGTCAAAGTCAAAGTCAAAGTCAAAGTCAAAGCATTTATTTCAAATAGGCACATTAACGGCACTTTTGAACGTCAGAAATTACAACAAATAGAATTGATTCTAGTCGCCCATTCCAAAAGGTAGTTTTCGTATGGAGAAGAACGGGCAAGAAACTCCACCGTTACTCTTTTAAAATATTTTACAAAATTTTGCATACATTAATTATATAATAATAATATGTGAACACGATGCACCTAAAATAAAATTACTATACCACAATAGGTAAAAGACTTAAAAATGAAACCATGACATATAAATTAATTATCTGATAGATACATGGTGCTCACATATTTACAAACATGATAAAAGTAAACGATTTTCATTAAAAAAAAAAAATTACAAGTAATAAGTCAGGGTGTGAGTAGTAAAGTAGTTACAGAATGTAAATCAATGTCAAAAAAAAAAAAAAAAAAGTATAAATTTACAATTAAATTAGCAACCAGTTTGATTTTGTCTAGGCTCCAGATTGTCCTATGGAGCAGGACCAGCATGTTTCCAAGCGTTCTTATCTTGGATATAATCTTCTAATTTATAGTATGCTTGTTTACAAAGTGTACGTTTAATGTGAGTTTTAAATTTTCTTTCATTTAATTGCAATATATCACAAGGTATTTTATTGTAACATTTAACACAGTACCCCATAAAAGATGTGTGTACCTTGGCTAATCTGAAAAATGGTTGATGTATTTTATCTTTATTTCTAGTATTAAAATTATGTCTATCGCTTATTTTATTAAAAAGATGTAGATTTTTTCTTACATACATAATATTTTCATAAATGAATTGGCAAGGTACCGTCATAATATTAATCTTTTTAAAAAGTTCCCTGAGAGATTCGCGGCGACGTAGATTATAAATGGCTCTGACAGCTCTTTTTTGCAAAATAAAGATGGATTCAATGTCAGCAGCTCGACCCCATAGTAAAATGCCGTACGACATAATGCTGTGAAAGTAGCTAAAATAGACTAAACGCGCGGTTTCTATATCAGTTAATTGTCTTATCTTTCTAACAGCATAAGCGGCCGAGCTAAGCCGCCCCGCAAGAGATGTTATGTGAGGTCCCCATTGTAATTTGTCGTCTAGCGTGATTCCCAGAAAAACAGTTTCATCAACAAATTCCAGTTTTTCTCCATTCAGTATGATGTCACATTCACTACTTCTAACATTAGGTAATTTAAATCTAATGCATTTGGTTTTCTTTTCATTTAGTACCAAATTATTTACTGTAAACCAATCTTGGACCTGAAGAATAGAGTTATTCACGTCGTCAAGATTTTGTGCTCGTCTGTCTATCTTAAAGATCAATGAGGTGTCATCTGCAAATAACACCATCTTCGGTTGATTTTGAAGTAATTGGGGTAAATCATTAATGTAAACTAAAAAGAGGAATGGACCCAATATAGAACCTTGAGGAACGCCCATTGCTATTTCAGACCCTAATGAGTTTACGCCGTTTATTTGAACTTTAAGCTTTCTATCTTTTAGGTATGACTTTAGTAAATCAAGAGCTAAATTCCTAATCCCATAGTGCTCAAGTTTCAGCAGAAGTGTCTCATGGCTTACGCAATCGAACGCCTTAGAGAGGTCGCAAAAGATTCCAATGGCATCTTGTGCTTCCTCCCAGGCGTTAAAAATGTTCTTTATTAGGTTTACACCGGCGTCAGTGGTACAACGCCCTTTGGTGAAACCGTACTGTTGTTCATGAAAGATGGAATTTTTGTTAAAGTGGCGTAACATTTGATTGAGCATCAACTTTTCAAACACCTTACTGAGAACCGGCAGAATTGAGACAGGCCTATAATTGTTGGGTTCTTTACTATCACCGGATTTGAACAAAGGAACTACTTTACTGTGTTTCATGAGATCCGGAAAGACTCCTTGGTCTACACTGATGTTAAATATGAAAGCTAAATAGGGCGCAATCGTTTCGATGATAGATCTACAAACTTTTACAGACATTCCCCAGAGATCTTCTGTTGATTTAATTTTAAGATCTTTAAAAGCTTTTATTACAGCCTGGGGGTTTGTATGTTGAAACCCAAACTCCGAAGGGCATGCCTCAACATTCTTTCTAAGTAAGTCAGCAGAAAGCGCGGGTGAGGAATTCAAAGCTTCAGTAGTTTTAATGGGAATATTAGCAAAAAAATTTTCGAATTCCTGGGCAATTTCTATATCTGAATTGATGGGGCCATGTGCGGTCTCTAAATTAAATTCAGTATTACGCTGTTTTTTCCTACCTGTTTCATTATTTATTATTTGCCAGGTAGTTTTTATTTTATCATGGGCTGATTTTATTTTATTGCTAATATAAAGAGCTTTAGCTGTTTTGCATACACTTTTGAAAGTCTTAGAATAAGTTGCAACATACTGATGAAGGCTTGTGCTATTCATATGTTGCTTCAAGCCATAAAGTTCAAAGAGGTTTTCCCTGCTTTTACGAATACCTGGAGTCGCCCAATCGCTAAATAAGAACTTTGTGTAAATACTTTTAGTCTTTAGTGGGAAAGTGTCATTAAATTGCGTGTTCAATAGTGAAAAGAACTCGGCGTAAAACTCATTTGGGTCACATAAATTATTAAAACTCTGAACACATAATTTACTGGCCAAAGAATTATTTAATTTTTCTAAATTTTTACATGTAATTGGCCTAAACCTTATTAAAAATTTTTGTAAAGGCACGTAGGAGCAAAATGTTATTGTTTGTCCACTGTGATCAGATGGCAACTTATTTACAATTTGTTTGTGTAAATAATCACAGTTACAGAAAATATTATCTATACAAGTGGCAGTGGAAGCTGTTACTCGGGTGGGTTCAATAAAAACATTTGACAAATCAAATGACCCAAAAAGACTTAATAATCTGATAGTATTTGAATTATTTTCTAATAAATTAATATTAAAATCGCCACATATGATTATTGACTTACTACTAGCAGAAAGTTTCTTTAGCACATCTTCCATTACAGAATCAAACAAAGCTAGATTCTGGTAACTTGGAGGTCTGTATACGCATACTACTACATGCTTATCGAGCTCAACACAGGACAATTCAATGGTGTGTTCAACAGACAGCCCGACAATGTCTTTTCGTTCCTTTGATTTAATTGAATTTTTAACTAATATTAATGATCCGCCATGTATCATACGTGTTCGGCTGAAATGGCTAACTACACAATAATTTTCATAGTTAATTGACATTACTTGATGGGCTTTTAACCAATGTTCTGTTAAACAAATGACATCAAACTTGGTATTTTCTAAAAACAATTCTATTTCCAGTAATTTAGAAGAGCAACCTTGAATATTTTGGTTAAGTAATTTTAAAATATGTTGCCCTCCCTTTAGTTTATTATTATTCTGAGTAATATTGCCAGAAGATACCTTTTTATTATTCTCTAATAGTAATTGGTTATTTGAAGGGGTAGCTTCCGTTGTCTTACTAACTAGTTTAAAGAGTTATCCGGAGTGACCTCCACAACTACAACTGGAGAGTTTAGATTGCCCGAATAAGTTCCAGCAGAAGGGGAAAACCCTATCTGACTGGTAGTGGTCTCCAAAGATGTTGGTATTGTAGGTGGATCCTCCTTCGTACATGACGATTCATAATTAATCACTATGTTGTTAGTATAACTAGGCAACACAGATTCGTCACTAATACTAGAATTCGTTATATTAGCTATAACCTCGTTAATATTATATGCTATCAACATAGCAATCAGATGTCTACATTTCCCAGACAGAGATAAGGTTCTCTGAGTTAACTTAAAACCACTAACAAACTTGTTAGTGTCAAAAAACAATAATTTGTCACTATGACAACATGTCAGCTTGTGAATAGTATTATTCAACTTATAAATATAATTATTTTCGTTATATGATAACGTATCTGAGTAAGGAAAAGCACACAACATTAGCTTACCTATGTTTAATTTTAATAAGGTGTTCACACCATCCACTATGTCCATTCTGGTTATACCAGTGCTATTACCTAATAGCAAAACCATAGTATAATAATTATCTAGGTTTGCATTGGCAATTCTTTTTATCATTTGTTTAAAACTTATGTTATGGTAACTGTGATTGGTAAAACTATGGCTAAGGTAATTGAGTAAAATTTTTCCTAAGCCAGAACCTAACTCGTCACAAAAAAAAATTGATTTGTTTATCTGTGTGGTCTCTGCTGGAAGAGCTAACACCGGAAGGGGCAAGTCAGACTGAGGCTGAAGAGATGGTGGTTGGTTGACACAGCTGCATGAAAGATCATTAGTCAGAGACTCATACCTCTCAGCATTGTACTTCACCAAATCCAGTAGTTCTCCAGCCTCAAACAAGCGGTCACTTAGTTGCCGTTGTGAATTTTCATATTTTTCAAAAATATCCTTCAGCAAATGCTCCTTGTGTAATATGTCATTATAGAGGAGCTGGATATCAGTGTCATACTTTTCCCTACATTTATCTAACTCAATAGTACAATTATTTAAACTTTTAGATAACACAACACGTTCCTTTCTAAGCGAAAGATTTAATTTTAAGAGATTTTGTTTTTTTATTGATCTCTTTGACCGTTTAATTAATTTCTTGATTTTAATATATTTCTTTAATTTGTTGTGACTCATAACAATAGGACACAATGGTATGGTATCATCACCAGTCAAATCTATAGTTGCAGCTGGCTCACACACTGATTTTTGCTTACTACCTACCAACTCATCAAAAAGATTACTAGTGCGAGCAACCTGGTTATTGATCTTGATACACTCAGAGATTGATAGTGCCTCTTGGGCTTCAAACAATCTCTGTTCAAGCTCTGTGATCCGTTTCAATGCCAATTCGTGGGTGTCACTGCAATCTTGAAATGTTGACACTACGTGTTGTAGTTGACTGTGCTGGTCAGTTAAGTCCATGTGTTGCATGTGCAGCTGAGACAGTTCGTTCTTGAGGGAGGTGTTCTTTAAAATAATGTTTTCCACTTCCACTTCGCTGTCTTCCCTTTCGCGGAGCAGCTGTTTACACATCGCTTCAGAAACCTCTAGCTCCTTCAAGGTAGCTCTTAGTTTTGCTGCCATATCCTTCATTGTAGCACTGCGGGTCATCATTTTCTTTGAAGGGTCAGTCACCTGAAATGTGTGAAGTTATGCAGCTAAATAACAGTGTGAGAAAAGATGTTACAATATTTAGATTAGTAGGAGGTAGAAGGGAAAAAAATAAAATAAAATAAATTAAGTGAAAAATAAGTAATTAAATGGTAACAAATAGATTTTATAATTAGGTAAGTTATTAAGGAATTAGATGGGAATGTTAAATACGAGTAGAAGTGAAGTTACAAGGAATACTGTTATTATTGTAAAAACAAAGAAACTTGATTGACAATAACAAGTTTATGACACATGACAGGTTTTATAGTGTGAATAATTAATCATTAAGCTACTTAAAATGAGCCTATTTTTGTGTAGTAAATTATGTAGTGTTTATTGTCTGGGCGAATGTTTTCGTCGTCGATTTTGCTTCCACTAGTTGTCAAGCAAAAGGAGACATAAACCGTGCCAGTGTGTGATGGACGTAGCTCAGAGACCTGAGCAGTACTTTGTGATGTTCTGTGGTCTGTAAATATTAACTACAAGCACTTTAAATAAAACAAAATACTCCCCGGGATCGATGATAATTTGAAATCCGTCACCGTTGGTGCGTTGAGTTGACAGCCGGTTTTGAATCCTTTGCTTTTACAAGTTTTCGCGACAAAAAACACTTTATAATCACTGTTTAGGATACTTAATATCTAGGTTTGACTATATTACAACAATTTAACACATTTATAACACTTTTAATAATTTACTAAAAATAATTAACCTAGAGATCGGTTTTTGACGACCGGCTACCAGTGTTGCCAGAGTAAAAAAAAGTATATATAATAACTATTAAAGTAATACACAAGACATCTGTAAACCTCAAAACGAAAGATCAAAAATTATAAATTAATTCATAAAACTCGACACACACATTCGCAGTCCTCGGCCATACACACAAACTCCCATCACTGGGACACACACATCAAGGCTTTATTGTCACACACCGACAACTTCGAATAAAGTCAACTCTCATAAAGTGACACGAACAGAATTGGCAAGTGGAATAAAGTCGACATTTCGGATAAAGTGATTGTAGTATACAGTAGGTACATAATAATAATTATGAATGTATAAAATAATAATATTTTGATGTATAAAAATGCAACATTTCTATTTTTTTTTGTGGGCTGAATATGTCCTAGGTTTTTCTAGACTTGAAATGCTAAGCAAATTATTTCGTTGACTGTTGAAAACCTCCAATAAACAATATTAATTTCGAGGTGCCTAGTTATCACGGCTTTCTAAATTGGGTATAACGTATAGGTCTCGTCATGTGGTTTTAGATTTTCCCTTCAAGTGAACTCCTCGAATAAAGTGAAGAAGTTTTGCATAAAGTCAACTCTTGGAATAAAGTGAAGTGTTTCGCATAAAGTGACACGTCGCGGCTCATACGAGCGTGCTGAGCTCGTGCGTGTCGTGGCTCAGGTCGATGGTGGCTGCGGGGACGCCGGGAGTCACGGCACCTTCGCCTGGAGGAGTACTGGTTGGAGGCCTGAAAGTTGAAGGGTAAATATTGGTTTTTATTATAATACCTCTTTGTTTAATAACACTTTTTTCTTATTCGTTTTAATTTTAAATTCAATGCATGGTCAATTGTCATTTAGAAAGGAATTCGTCTAACGTATTTTGCAAACATCAACAAAGTATTAGTACCGTTTACGAGACGAAGATAATATTAGGTTCTATAGTTTTTGTGTGAACATTGTGTCCTTTACTTAACCTTGGTCAAATAGACTTATTTTCTTTTTATATAAGCTAAAAATCTGTGTGTCGATTCCTAAATCAAGTACGAAAAGATGAGCATATTGTATATATTTGTCATAACTTATATATTATTTTTCAATTTATTACAAATAGTTCTCGTAATAACCGTAATAATTAAGAGCTGATTTTTCAATAGATAACTTTTATCTGAGGACTAAATAATTACGGTTTGACAGTTTTTGTATAGAAAATATGTCAAACTGTCATAAATTATTCTTCAGATGAAAGTTATCTGACTATTAAATAATTAATCAGCCCTTAGGGCTGATTTTTCAATCGACCGATAATTTTTATTCGTGGAATAAAATCGATCGGATGTCGATTAACAGAAGAAAAAAAAAATTTAAAAAAAAATGAAAAAAAAAAATGAATGAATGATGAATTTTTGAAAATTAAAAAATTATTCCTCGGATAAAATTATCTGAATTTAGAATTTCGCGGGCTACCCCTGGTGCTTCCTCCATAAGTATCTCAATATTTCAAGAAAAAAGCGTATTCAAAGTTCCGAAAAATTTACAAGAGTCAGTAAGAACTCACCTTATAATATAAGGACCTCCTTGCTGCAACAGCGTGATAGGATGCGTATAAGCTCCACCAGCAGCCATGCTATGAAAACTTAAGTTCCCCATGCCAGTATTATTCAAATGTCCGTTCCCAATAATAACTCCATTCGACGCATTCAAGTTCTGCGAAGCAGTCGTAGTATTTACTTCTTGAGTTCGAAAGGCCTTTACAAGGTTCGTTTTCTCTTTCTGCCATACGAAGACGTTGTGGACCATTGCGCAGCCGCAGAAGATGATTCCAACGCCGATGAAGACCGATGTTACGATCGCTGGCGTTGAGTGGAATTGTATGAAGGTGTAGAGAATTATGCCTGAAATTGAGAAGGGTAACGGTTAGTGACGGTTTTAGTTGGGTAGTAGTAGTTAGGGTTGCATTTTGGGATCTGAAATACTGTCAATTTATAATGTCTGGCTGAGGAATTTGATGCGCCACTTCTTCCCAGCGAGAGCATTTTTTTTTTCAGGATGGAAAATCATCAAATGACCCCTCTCGCTCTGGGCGGAGCGGAAGGGAGTGTCAGACTCTTACTGACTAAAACCCACCCGTGTTCCTTCCTTAGCCCTTATGTTCCGGGCTAGCGGTAACCCTTTCGGACAATCCCGCTGACCCGGCAGGCTTCGGCCCTGACGGGCCCCTTCGGTTGATCCAGCGAAAGCATTAGGAAGTGTTGAAAGGCGGGCGTTTTTAGGGACTGTCTTATGCAATTTTAACGTTCGAAAAGAGATTAACCCTTGCGTTCACCAACATTTAAATCAACTGATTAAATATTTAATCAGTTCATTAATTATAATGTTCTTAGGAAATTTTACATAAGCCATCTGTTTAAATACCTAACCGGTGGTTTGAATGTTGGTGAACTCAGGCCTGAGACTAAATTAAATCAATGGTTTTTGGTTGTTTTTTTTTTTTTGTTAAGTATTGATTTCTGCCGAAGGTCATCTGTAGAGCTAGAGAATAAATGAGTTTGGTATGTGTACCAAAAATAGTAGATTACTAGGTAGATTACTTTAAAATAGGCGCTTCATGCGAATGTAGTCTCACGTGGTGGACTATGCGCTATGGCTTTAATAGTGGAGATGGTTGATTAAAACAGCTGCAGTGAAGACTAAGATTATTAAAAGATTATATTTTTATCGTTACAAGTTCACCTGTGATAATTTCATGAGCTGTACCATTTCGCACAGCCCGACACGATTAATTTGCTGTCGAATTATCTAAAAGCAGTTATACAGATACCTAGACAAAAACTTGCAACACACAAATCGAGTCTATCGAAGACTCGAAGCTCCGCATGATTAGTTCCCATCAGCAAACACTTCAAGTCCTAATCGCCTCTTTATAATACCGTGGGAAGCTTGAGTGGTTCTATATACGAAAGGGAACCACAGACTAATTATATACAACGTAATCGTACGAACCTGTTAAAAATACCGGTATAGATATAAAGAAACCTCCGACGGCGCATACCCTGGTGATCGCTGACTTTTGCAGGTATTTATTTGATCTGGAAGTAAAGAAAAACCATGTTTTATTATGGATGATGGAGATGGATAGGGTTAGTTCGTAAGGTATTTTTAGCGCAGTAGGTTTTTATAGCCGTTGGTCCCGGCTGTCATTCGTGGATGTTTGACTGTTGTTAGGGGTTGTCAGAAGACAACCAGTCTTACCAAGGAGTACCTATAGTATTACCTACTGGGTTGTGCAGGCCAGATAAGAAGACGCTCCATGTAAAATAGGTACTGGAACTCAGTTGCATCTGGTTAGACTGGAAGCCGACACCAACATAGTTGGGAAAAGGCTAGGCAGATGATGATGGATAGAGTTTGTTCGTAAAGAATCACAGAACATTATGCTAACGAAGACCATTCGTTAAGTACAAAATAATGAATGCAGGGTTCCCACGACCCAATAACTGATCAATACATCGCTACAGAGATACCAAAGATATTTAAGATTTCAAAACTGTTTTTATTCAACAACTTTTACATCGAAAAGCTGTAAACACAGCATGCCCCAAATACTCGCCTTAATCAGCTTAAAATCGATCTCGTTTGTTTTACACAAGAATTTCGTTTTACATATCTGTTCCAAAATCCAGAAGCTGCAATTATTTAATGGATACACAAACATTTTATCGATTGTATATTATAAGAACTCGATTTTAATCG
Organism: Luperina nickerlii; assembly: GCA_963855955.1. Lineage (NCBI taxonomy): Eukaryota > Metazoa > Arthropoda > Insecta > Lepidoptera > Noctuidae > Luperina > Luperina nickerlii. The sequence goes on along the minus strand of OY979677.1, from coordinate 18,491,605 downwards.
AAACTCGTTTGAACAATCATGTAACGGACCCGGCACCTGTTGGTCGAGGGTAACCTTGGAGAATTGCGAAGTCAGTCTAACAAGCGATGATGTTAGTCGTGGAGTAGCTTTTGAAATTGGTCGGGTTATATTATTTGCTGCATGTCAGTGACACTAGCATATTTTGACGGATATTATGATCATTGATTACAACATCGATACTGTGGTGCTATTTTGTAAAAATATCACCGTGAAAACTTACGTGAAGTGAGCTGTCGATAGTGTCAATTCCTAGCAAAAACAAACTCACTTCACCTAAGTTTTCTAGGTGAGATTTTTACAGAATCGAACGGCTGTTATCGAAACACTAATACTTGTTTGCATTAGGGCTGATTTTTCAATCATCTGATAACTTTAATCGAGGAATAATTTTGAAATTTTGAGTTATTTCATACAAAAACTGCCAAACGTCAATTTTATTCCTCGAATAAAAGTTATCTGGCGATGGAAAAATCAGCCCTTACTCGAATGTTTTATTGAACTACATTTTTAATAACCTACGACATTCGTACCGAATGACTTTTTACAGGAGGAACACCACTCCCTAATCACAGGCACAAACCTAGTTTGTGACTCAGAGGACCTAAGTTTACGCAAATTTAAAAAATATCTTAGAGGTATGAGAGGTATCGTAGAAGATATCTATAAAATATATTTAAGTACCTTCTGAGATAATTTCTGAGATTTGCATAGCTACCTAGATTAAATATTAATTGAATAGGCATTAATAGCTATAAACATTTAATATTCTCCTTGCCCGATGTTTATAGTTCCTTACATACCTAAATGCTAAGATTTATTGAATGCCTCATTGCAATCTTTCATAATAAACCTGCCTCAGGCAGTTTACGCAACACACACTTATTTTGACATATTCTGTGATTTATTGAGTAAAAGCTAAGTAAAGGTGGGCTGAATTTGGTCACTGCTTATTCCCTGAATGACTGTTTCTTACCGACTACTTAGGTACGGGGGTGCGACGAATGAACAAGTATCTCCCGGGCCCTCGACTCATGATAATAGAAGGGGTATTCAGTTGGTAGGAGTCCGGATCTCCTGAGACGGAGGGTATCCAAGACGATTTCCCCGCGGTAAAAAAAAGATAACTGGAAAAGAATACTGTCTAATAAAGTGACAACAGCCCCACGACTGTCGCCTCCTTCTGCGAAGCAGTCATGCTAGCGAAGGAGGCGGCGGGACGGCTGAGGGAGAGAGCCTCCCGTCCCAGTCGCCGCGGCAGACGCTCCGGGCGTCGGGAGCCGCGCGACGACTCCCGGACACCGTAGGCGCGGGCCTGCGGGCGGAGAGTAATGGGTAGCTCACCGTCCGATTAGGACCAGGCCCGTGCCGGATGGCGCGTACGTGTTCCACGCGCGCCTCAAAGAGATATCAGCATCAAAAGAAGGGGCCCGTCAGGGCCGAAGCCTGCCGGGTCAGCGGGATTGTCCGAAAGGGTTACCGCTGGCCCGGAACATAAAGGGCTAAGGGAGGAACACGGGTGGGTTTTAGTCAATAAGAGTCTGACACTCCCTTCCGCTCCACCCAGAGCGGGAGGGGTCATTTGACGATTTCCCATCCTGAAAAATAAAAATGGGTTCCGTTTTACCATATTGGTACGGAACCCTAAAAAAGATACGGCCGTATATGCCGAAAAAAAAAACGTATATTTTGACACTCTCAAGGGAATCAAAATTTAAGGGTACTTCCCGTTGATCTAGAATCATGTTTGGCAAGAAGCAAGATCATGTAGCACAAGTAAAGGAAAAAATCCGAAAATCGTTAATTTGTAGATACATTAAAAAAAACCGTGATAAACTATTTAACCTACAAAGTACGGAACCCTCGGTGCGCGAGTTGATTCGCCACCTTACCTATCTGCCAATTACAGATATAACAACTTGTCGGTTCCCTAATACAAGTACTTCCGATGACAGATGGGGGTACCTGACATATAACCAACGGTTTTCCGTTGCAACGGTACGTCTTGCTCCACTGATTCTAGGGTAGGTGGGGCGGTAGGGAACGCGTACGTTGTCGCACCGCGTGACAACCAGTTTTGTCGATACGTTTGGAGGGGAGGTTAGGGTTAAATGGATAAGGGTAATATAAGTTTGAAAGATGGGTGGTTTCTGTGTTGAATAAAAATATAATTAAATAATGTTGTTGTTATACGCCACATATCCTCACACACACGCACACACACACACGCACGCACAAACACATTTATCTTGTCTTATATTTTTCTTAATGCTTTTGTAAATTAGTTAATAAGTAACCATAACTGTCTTTAAAGTCTATAACTGTATAAGAAGTCTATTGGTGTATTTGACGCACTTTATGTTAGCATAGGTAAGTTTTGGAATCACTGACTCCCAAGTCACAGGCTGTAAACCTAGTTTGGGAGCCAGGAGATAAATCAGTCTCACATCGCTGTACCAAATTATTGTAGAATTGATTTTGTCACCAAATTCATCATCTGCCATCATCTGCCTAGCCTTTTCCCAACTATGTTGGGGTCGGCTTCCATTCTAACCTAATGCAGCTGTATAACAGTACCTATTTTACAAGGAGCGACTGCCTATCTGTTCTCCTCAAGCCAGTTACTGGGTAATACGATACCCCTTGGTAAGACTGGTTGTCAGACTTTCGGGCTTCTGATTACCCGTAACGACTGTCAAAGATCCACGAATGAGGGGTCACGGTACCTCAGCCCCGGATCTAAGGGGGGCAAACCGGGGCACTTGCCCCGGGCGGTAGTTTCATGGGGGCGCCTTGAGACAAGAATTCAAAATATCGAACTAATGAAGCCTCTTTTCCTACAGTCTCATAGGTTTTTAACAAGTAATCGAATCTTAATATATATTATATTTGAAAAACAAACTTTTCTATTTCCATACGCCCAGTTAGTTTTTGAACACATACTTACTAAGTGATTTATGAACGCATCTTAACAGATCAAGTAAATTTTTGAACGCGTGCGTAGTGTCCGTGATCTTTCTGCCAAGGGGAATCCCCGTCACATTATCTATACGAGCCGAGCCGAACAAATTCAAACAGTTGATCGTCAAGGCTCGTACACACTGGCGCGACGCGACACGCGACACAAAGGCACCGCAAGTCGCGCGAAGAGCGGTGCCTTTGTGTCGCGCGCGATTCGCGTCGCGCGTCGCGCCTTTGTGTAGGAGCCGTCAAGTAACAACAGTACTGTTTGTTTATGTGGTTGATTGCGTTTACGAGTAATCAGCGTTAATAAAATAAGTAATTTATTAGTGAAATCATATATTATCATAGTGGAAATCAACAATTTGCAAGTTTTTCTCAAACACTGAAGGGAGGGGGCGTCACTATCAAGGTTTTGCCCCGGTTCGAAAAAATCGTAGATCCGGGGCTGCGGTACCTATGTAAAGATGATCATCCATCCACAGAACAACCGCGGCAATCGTAGCTTAACCTCGACCTCGATCGACCTGTGCGGCTGTTATTATTTCACCACGGGCCCCTCTTATTTAGCCACGTCACCAAGTTATAGGCGATATATAAATTATTATTATTATAATGTATTTTTATAGAAAAAAAAACTAAGTACATATGTAAATAGTAATAGTAAAAAAATAATAATAAGTAAGTAGTAAGTAATAATAAATAAAAACACTGGCACTCCGGTAGTGCCGACAGAAGTGAAAACTTGAACAATTACGAGTGTATTTTGTGAATCGTCTTATAAACAAAACACGCGTGTTAAGGTGTGTTCCTTATTTTATAGGGTTTTTTGCAAATCAGGTATGATGACCAAAGTGACTGGTTTATTCTTCTCGTGAAAGGAATTTATTCAGATTTACAAATAAGCACACAGGATAGACTTCAGTTCGTGGTGTTGGTCGCGGCAGTGGTAAGAGAAGCAAGCCGCTCGCATGGAGCTCGTCGTTGTTGGATGAACTACGTAGTTAGTACGCGAGGCCCTCGTAGTTCTTCCCGATGTGCATAGATGGCGCTGTCCTCAACAACGCGCGTCTTACGTTTTACGTCTTACGTTTTACGTCTTACGAATTTTCGATCAGGGTCACGTGACCTGACGCGAGTTTAGAAGTTTTTACCCATTCCAAAAAAAGTACACAGCGCCGCTAAAGAAGTTTTCACTTCAAAAATTAATAATAAGTAAGTACCTATAGGCTTACTTATTATTATTTTTTATTTCGTTTTTAGTCATCATTCTCTGCCTATATCCCAATTTGTTTGGGATCGGCGCAACATGTATTTTCTTCCATATTTCTGTATTAAGGCTCCTTCAAACAGGCGCGACACGCGGTAAAATCGCACGCGACACAAAGGCACCGCAAGTCGCGCAACGAGCGGTGCCTTTGTGTCGCGCGCGATTATATCGCGTGTCGCGCCTGTTTGGAGGAGCCTTTAATCGTCACTCAAATAGTCATCCCCCTTTCCAGCCATATTATGATCTTTTATTTCATCTTAAGTGATTACCTAACATTAAACTTTGATCGGTACCTAGGTACAGTCAGCAACAGAAGTAGATTAACACTTCAGTTTTTTTAATCTCAATTATTGAGCAAAATATTAACAGTTCAGTTTTTTAAATCTCAGTTATTGAGCATAATATTTGTTCAAAATTGCATTGTACTTCTGTTGCAATTTTGAACAAATATTTTGCTCAATAATTGAGATTTAAAAAACTGAAGTGTTAATCGATTTTTGATGCTGACCGTACCACAGAAATCTTTATTTAGATTTCTGTGCTAGGTACCGATAAAATTAAAAAGCCGATAAAATTATTTAATATCTAGGTATTAAATAATTTTATCGGCTTTAGATAGTTCAGATACGTAGGTACTACTGACGGTACGTACCTACGGTGTTTACTTCGGGCGAGCCCGAAGCCCGAAAACTTTCGACCTCGACCAGATTAACTAATATGTAGTACCTACCCTCGACCGAAGATCGTTATCATGAGCTTATCGGTATTATTTCGTTTCTTATCTAAGTCATTATGTTAGGTATATTTATCACTGTATGTAAAGTTTATGCTAACTCATACCATTTTTTTTTAAATTGCGACATATTTTTTAAAGATATTTCACAAAGTTGTGTAACAAGTTATTTTCCACATTACCAAGAACATAAACTGAACAGACAGATCTCCATGTAGGTAAAATGATTTGATGAACAGAAATATTTACGTTACCTAGTTCTGCCGCCATTGCCGTCATAAGTTTGTTTAATTTATCTAATGCATCCGGAGTTCTTACGTAATTGTGGTTAAAAATAACAAAAAAAGTTTGCTAGAAAGGAGTTGTTTATACAAAGTGTAACTGGGTGAAAGTCTCGTGAAGACGCAACCAGAAATTAAACATACTATGAGCCAGTAAGTCATCTGTCTAGACTTTTTCTTATATTTACCAGAAAATTAATTTTGTTACTAATTAGTAGGTACCTACCTATTTCTCCACCAGCCGGTCGATTTTGTAAAAATCTCACCGTGAAAACTTAGGTGATGTGAGTTTGTTTTTGCTAGGAATTGACACTATTGACAGCTCACTCCACATGGTTACAGAATCGCACTGCTACACCCTAATCTGCGGTGCTATTCTGTAAAAATCTCACCGTGAAAACTTAACTTAGGTGATGTGGGCGTGGAGTGAGCTGTCAATAGTGTCAATTCCTAGCAAAACAAACTCACTTCACCTAAGTTTTCACGGTGAGATTTTTACAGAATCGACCGGCTTAATCATTTTGAAGGATACTGCTAATCCATTGCTTCATAATTGAAGGGTTAAGTGGACAAAGGTGTTATCTGACCAAGTCAAAAAATCCCGACTGTTTTGCATGAACATAGGTTTTAACTGATGATAAATCAATTCATGGATTTAAAACACACCACTTATAATTCGTTACATAGTTACGAATCATAAGTGGTGTGTTTTAAATCCATGAATCGATTTATCATCAGTTAAAACCTATGTTCATGCAAAAAAGTCAGATTTTTTGACTTGGTCAGATAACACCTTTGTCCACTTAACCCTTCAATTATGTTCGAAAAATGTGTGCACTCAACAACGTAAATAACGCAATGAATGTTGTTAAACTGTCAAAATGAAAGCCATTAGCCTGTTAGTGTGTTACGCAACGTACAGACGCCAGCACATCAAGCTACCCGAAACTGTCAAATTTTCCCAATCAACTTTGAACCTTATGCTTTAGCGATAAAGTTGAAAATCTATTAAAGAAATTTGACAGATTGTAGTAGCTTGATGTGCTGGCGTCTGTACCTATCTGGGATAAAACTTATCCACCCACATGCCTATCAAATATGTAGAGCTAAAAGATACAGCATATACTCAAACGACCAATTTAAAACGTTTTAATAAAACGTATCACTGTCATTATTATGTCGGAAATCACAATGGACCAAAATATTATGTTAATCCCCGCACTAGGTCTGTAGGCCATTACCATATTAGTAAACAAGGGTAGGCAGAGCCGACGCATTTGTCATACGTCCAAAAAAAATACAGACTTGGTATCGCGTCTATTATTCTGTTTCATATTTTGTCTTTTAGGAAACCTAAATGATAAATGACTTTATTTTTATAAGTAGGTTTGAACAAACACTTTTACACGTCAATCATATATTTTTTAAACTAGATGAGGTCGGCGTTTCCTATCTGACTACTCTGAGAAGAAAGGCCGAAACAAACTCAGAGGTCATAGTCTCTTGTAATGTAGTTTTCACTTTTTTCTATATATCTAGTAGGAGCCCGGATATGTGCCTGCAGGTAGCTGCGCGGTGCGGGAGGGGTGATAGTTGTCACAAGTTGACGAATCACTGAGCTCTCGCATCATGTCACCACACCCCTCCCGCACCGCGCTGCTACCTCAGGTAACGTCTCAGTTAAGCGTTTGGCCTGTAGCTCCCTATTACATGGGCCCACATACCTGGTGAAATGTGGGTATACCATAGGTACCTACACCTCTGCTTGACCGTTCAGGGATTACAGGCGCGATGTTAAATGATCCAGTACTCAAGGTTCTAGAAAACTAAAAATATTTGCATGTACAGAGTACAGGCGCCAGCACATCAAGCTACTACAATCTGTCAAATTTCTTTAATAGATTTTCAACTTTATCGCTAATGCATAAGGTTCAAAGTTGATTGGGAAAATTTGACAGTTTCAGGTAGCTTGATGTGCTGGCGTCTGTACCTAATCTTTGGGCTTTGTCAAACTAAGACTATAGTCCGCACGGAACTAGTTGGCCGCACCTTAGCTACCTATGTAAGCGGTATGACGGAGGGGCGGGGTCGCTTTGTACGTGCGTTGCGAACACTAGGCAATCCCGCCGCCTTCACCCCCGTCCTAAGGCGCAGCCAACTAGTTCCGCGCGGACTATAGACTGAAATTTCGTTAGCTACCGAGACTACGAAAGAAGTCATTAAGAACACTCGAAATGATAGCAATTCATCTTAAGTATGTTCCATAGTCATTTGGCAAACAATAGTGAGTAAGTTGGTAGTAATTTTACAGAAGTGGTTACTTCATCACATGTCTACGAATATTTGGTTGTACGACATGCCGGTTTCCTCACGATGTTTTCCTTCCCCAACATAGAGTAACTTAACTACTGAAGACTATAAAATCTAACAAGTCGTAATTACAAGACTGAAGCTCGAATCGTAAAAACAAGAAAACAACTAGTATCAGTTCTCCATACTTGTTTTCCGTTCATTTTTAGGATTCCTTACCGAAAGGGTGCCAACGGGACTCCCTATCACTAATACTCCGCTGTCCGTCCGTCTGTCACAGAGCTGTATCTTTTGATCCGTAATAGGTAGACACTTGAAATCTTCACAGAGTGTGTACTACTATGGCCAAATATAACAATAAAATAAAGATAAAAATTAAAGGGGGTCTGACATGAAAATAAAGTGTATTTTTTAAATCATCATCATCGTCATCTGCCTAGCCTTTTTCGGGTCGGCTTCCAGTCTGACCGGATGCAGCTGAGTACCAGTATTTTACATGGAGCCCCTTCGTAAGACTGGTTGTCTTTTTTAGATAATAGATATTATGGTAAGGAACCCTTCGTGTGCGAGTCCGACTTACTCTTGGCCGCTTTTTAATGTTCCTACCGATTATTAGAAGCAACCGAACGGCTTCTCTAGAACCAAAGATACGCTATTAAAATTAGTGGACATCGTTATACTGCTTATAAGGAATTCAAAAGCAGGACTGTAAAAAGTACAGTAAAATGTGTAAAATGTTACTTCAGTAAAATGTGTAAAATGTTACTTTTACCTAGGGCTACCATCTCCTAAATTACGAAGCCCGGATAAAAACCTCAAAAACCCCGGACATTTGAGTGAAATAAAGATTTATTTTTCAAAAAATTACAATAAAATAAAAACGTCGTTGAGTATCATATATTTTTTGTTATTTATAGAAAATAAACTTAAACCTCAACAATACAAATGTAACGCTTAATTTACTAATCAATTATACTCTCTTCTCTACGAGAGCGGAGAGAGGTATTCTGAATAATTAGAAACGCTGCACGCTGTTCTTTTTGGCATCAATGAATGTAAAAAATTGTAAATCGAAAACAATTAATTATGAATTGTCACGAGCGCACGAGTTACACGGGGTATACATTATATGCCGCGCGGCGAATTTTTAATTATGATTTGTGCTTTGATTTATTGCAAATCATTCAAAGTCGGATTTCCCCTAACATAGACAGTGTCCGGGAAACCCGGACACTATTTAAAAACCCCGCCCGGACGCCCTCAAACTAGGACAATTCCGGGGAAACCCGGACGGGTGGCAGCCCTACTTTTACCAACCTTAGGGTTCAGACGGATGTTTTCAATCTTGGATAGTCAATCAATGACCTAATTGTTTTTGTTACTTTTTTTTCGTTATAGGTTGTTATTCAGGCCGCCAGATGGATTGCTTGAACTGATGGAAAGAAGAGTATTTTTGCTCGCAGTACCAGAGAAAAGCACCATAGGAGTAATTTTATAACACACTAACAGTTAACAGTAGGAATGGCTTTAATTTGACAGTTCAATAACGTTCATTGCGTTAGCAATATCCTTGAAAATGATTCAGATTGTACAGACGCCAGCACATCAACCTACCACAATCTGTCAGATTTTCCCAATCAACTTTGAACCTTATGCTTTAGCGATAAAGTTGAAAATCTATTAAAGAAATTTGACAGATTGTAGTAGCTTGATGTGCTGGCGTCCGTACTTGAAAATGTGTTACTCAATTAGCGTGCAGTATTGGCGATTTTTCTCATGTGGCTGGCTTGTAGGCGGAGGGCGAAAAACAAAAAGCAATCGATCAATCCCAAACATATTAGAAGGTTGGTAGGTACTGCATGTTACATTTGTCGATCAAACAATCGTTCGTCCAAGACCAATGGGGTTATTTTGCTGACTCATATAACGATGAAACCCAAGGGTAACTCTGTAGGGTTGCCATGGCAAATAAAAAGTGCAACAAATCATCAGAACAAAAAAAAAAATTCAAAATGTTCTATTCAGCGATGCAATTGCGCAACACACAATTGCGTATCAGTAGCAATGGGTTTCATTTTGACAGTTCAACAAGATTCATTGCGTTATTTACATTGTTGAGCAGACACGTTTTTCGAACATATGAAGCAATGCATTAGCAATATCCTTCAAAATGATTCAGATGGAGATTGATAGTGTTACGAAATTGGGGTGCTGTTCTGCTTGACCTTTTGCGGACTACACGTAACATTACACCTGTAATCCCCGAAAGGTTAATCAGAGGCAGGGCCGTCTGTGCCAAAATCAGCTTGCGCCCCCCCTTGCCAACAAAAATAAATTAAACTTAATTTTTGTATTCCATTTTTAAAGGATGATGATTTCCATCAATTTTTTCTAAGGGATTTTTTTTGAGGCGGTGACGTGGGTTACAGCTCTGGAGCGTTGCGGTTATAATGAGTGATCAATGATGACCCGATCGGCTTGCGCCCCCTAAGACCCTGCGCCTGGATGCCACGCACCCCTTGCACCCCCGGGTAAAGACGGCCCTGATCAGAGGTGTATAATACAGCCACATTTCGCCAGATATGTCTAAAAGTCCCATGTAATAGGGCGCGAGCCTTTTGCTGTCAACCGGCCACAAATCCCGACTCTCGGGCTGAGTAATTCCTGATAGAAGAACCCAAAGACACTTTGCTGACCCGGCAATCGAACCCAGGACCTCATGCTTAGCAGAGGCACTTTAAAAAAAAAGGTGCATGGGCCTTCTCTTGACCTCGATCACGACTGATGGAAAGCGATGGATGAGGTCTATGATGGAACGAGCGTGCCCAGAAAATGCCTGTGTGCCTGGCGATCGCTAGATCAACTACGCAAGCTGCAACAAATTACCAGCATCAGGTGCATGCTAACAGTTTAATCCAGGTTGAATTTTATCAGTACATCTAATCACATAGGTACATTCCGCTGCATCCTCTTTCGTAACCACGACCACACTACGCTCTGTGTAGACTCGAAAAATATTGACTTACTGTAACCGTGTGACCCTGTTTCGTGTTCGCGTGACGACCCTAATTTATCGTTGTCTGAGAAAGATTCTACGTTGAAGGAATTCACCATATCTGTTTGATCGTTCTCCGGGCGAAAAGGGCGGAGTAGCCGCCATTCAACTGATGCCTTATTTCGCGTGTTTTTGTTCTTTTTAGGGTTTCGTACCCAAAGGGTAAAAACGGGACCCTATCACTAGACGCCACTGTCCGTCTGTATGTCTGTCACCAAGCTGTAGATATCTCATGTACCGTGATAGCTAGACAATTGAAATTTTCACAGATGATGTATTTCTGTTGCCGCTATAACAACAAATACTAAAAACAGAATAAAATAAATATTTAAGGGAAACGCCTAAAAACACGTTTGTTGTATGGGAGCCCATACAACAAACGTGTTTTTTTCGGCGTTTTTGCTTTGTGGTACGGAACACTTCGTATGCGAGTCCGACTCGCACTTGGCCAGTTTTTTCATTTTACTGGCAAATGAGGTTTTATTTCGGGCTTCATTAATTTGTTTGAATTCCAGTATGCCTAAACTCTATTTGTTAATGTTACGAGCTTGGGGTTCGTGACAATAAAAACTGCCGATTCAATCACCAAAACTTGACACTTTAATCACAACACTAATTACAATTCAAACACATTAATAAGAAACACAATTGCACTTACTGATCACTCTTAAGTCGCACTCGAATATCGCCTTCGATGCTATCGCTCTTATCGCTTAATCGAAACTATCTATCTCGCGGCTCGCGCCCGCCTTATATAGTGCCGCAGAGCTAGTACATAAACATCTAGAACGTTCGAGTACATACCGGTCCCGACTGACTCGACGTCGATAGTTCTCGGAACTACTAGTACCTACAGGAAGGGTCAATGTCCTAGTACCAAGGCCAAGGTAGTAGTTCTGCTACCCGATACAAGATGGCGCTAGTGGTAACTAATGGCGATACATGGCGATGTATCATGCATTATTTTTGGCGCGCAACACTGCCCCCTCCTAAGACATGCTCGTCCCGAGCATTATTGGCTCCATAATAACGCGCCAGTCGATCCACATGGACGATCTTAGGAGTACCTCTTGCACCTTTCTGTATCCGGTAGGTTACATCATTGATCTTTGTCACAATCCGGTACGGTCCGTCCCATTTAGCTTGAAGCTTAGGAGATTTCCCTTTGCTGCGGACTGGATTGTGCAACCACACTAGTGAACCTTCGTCGAACCCTTTATTATTCATTTTGCGGTCATAACGGGTTTTCATCCTTTCAGACATTTGCTGGCCCGATTGTCGGACGTGCTCATAAATGTCATTCATCTTGTTCCGCAAATCATTTGCATAATCAGTTACACTGCGTGGGGCATCAGGTGGTATTCCGGTGATCAGGTCTGCAGGCAGCCGTAGTTCTCTTCCGAAGTTTGCGAAAGCTGGCGTCACCGATGTACTTTCGTGGACAGCGCTTCGATATGACAACAAAAACGGTTGTATGTGTTTGTCCCAATCTCGTTGCCGATTTTCCACAACTTTTGCTAGATACCTCTCCAGTGTCTGGTTAAATCGTTCCACCATTCCATCCGATTGTGGGTGGTAAGAAGTCGTTCTTGTTTTATGAGTACCCATAACTCGACAAGTTTCCTGGAATATTTGTGACTCAAAATTCCTTCCTTGATCACTGTGAATCTCCAAAGGTACTCCAAAACGACAGAAGACTTCGTGAACTAATTTATCCGCAACTGTCGAAGCTTCTTGATTTGGAATGGCGAAGACTTCCGGCCACTTAGTGAAATAATCCATCACAACCATGAAATACTTGTTACCACTTTCACTTTCCGGAAACGGCCCCGCAACGTCAAGGGCTATCCTCTCCCATGGTGCACCAACATTGTACAATTTCAATGCACCCCTACTACGAGTCTGGGGTCCCTTTACAGCTGCACAACTTGTACATTTGCGACACCAATCCTCGACATCGTCCCGACAGTGGACCCAGTAAAACCGTTCTCGTATCTTCAGTAGAGTCCGTTTTACTCCCAGATGACCTCCTGAACAACCATTATGGTACAGCTGTAGAACATCCGGTACTTGAGCTTTAGGGACAACCATTTGCAAATGACAGCTGTCTCCCCGAGCATTTTCCCATTTACGGCACAGGACTCCATCCTGAACCACCAAGCTGTCCCATTGGGCCCAATAGCTTTTTGTGACCGAACTCATCGCTGAGACGTCACTCCACCTGGGCTTAGGAGCTCTGGCCTTCATCCACTCCAGAATCGGCTTAATGTCCGAATCTTCCTGCTGTGCACGTTGTAGGCTTTCCTTCCACTCGTTGTTGAGGTCTGTCTTGAGCATCCTCACAGGTACCACTTCCTTACTCTCTTGTCTAGTACAATGCTTGCAGTCTTCAGGACAAGGTCTTCTTGACAATGCATCTGCATTGCCATGAGATTTTCCGCTGCGATGTTCGACCACGAAGTCGTATTCCTGCAGTAGTTCAATCCATCTCGCAACTTGTCCTTCTGGGTTTTTGAACTGCAATAGCCATTTCAGTGCAGCATGGTCAGTTCGTAAGTGGAATTTCCGCCCCAGAAGATATTTGCTAAAATACTGCAATGACTTTACCACAGCAAGCAGTTCCCGTCTCGTAACACAATAGTTCCTTTCCGGCTTTGACAACGACTTGCTGAAGTACGCTATCACAACCTCTTGATCACCATTCCGTTGGGACAACACACCGCCAAGTCCTATGTCACTTGCGTCTGTGTCAACTATAAATTCCTTGCCCGCATCAGGGTAACCCAAAATAGGTGTTTTGCACAGACGGTCCTTTAGCTCCTGGAATGCGATGTCGCAACTATTATCCCAGCAGAAATGTCGCTTCTCCTCGGTGAGCTTATGCAGGGGTTTGGCTATATCTGCAAAGTTCTTGACAAATCGGCGATAATAGGAGCACAAACCCAAAAATGCTCTGACCTGCGTCTTGTCTTTTGGAACTGGCCAATCCTTGACAGCTGCAATTTTCTCTGGATCCGTGCGGATACCTTCTTCAGACACGACATATCCCAAAAAGCTAACTTGTCGTTTGAATAGTGAACACTTCTTCGGGCTTAACTTGAGGTTGGCACTCTGGATCTTCATGAGCACGCGTTCTAGGTTTTGAAGATGTTCTTCAAACGTGCGGCCTACGATGATGATGTCATCCAAGTAGACCAGGCAGGCATCGCCAATTAGCCCGGTAAGTACAAGTTCCATCAACCTTTCAAACGTTGCCGGAGCATTGCACAATCCAAACGGCATAACTTTAAATTGCCACAGACCCTTTCCTGTTGAGAATGCAGTTTTCTCTTTGTCCTTGGGATCGATTTCAACTTGCCAGTAGCCGCTTTTCAGGTCCAGCGTGCTAAACCACTTTACGCCAGTAAGCATGTCCAGCGTGTCATCAATTCTTGGCAAAGGATAGCTGTCCTTCTTCGTAACGTCGTTCAGACGACGATAGTCAACACAAAACCGCATGCTGCCATCCTTCTTTCGTACCAGCACTACGGGTGAACACCATGGACTAGATGAAGGTTCAATAACACCATCCTTCATCATTCCCTCTATCATGGTTTCCACTTCCTTTTCACGTGCTACCAGCAATCTCCTTGGCCGCTGACGGATAGGCAATTCTTCTCCTGTATTTATTTTGTGTTGAACTAAGCCAGTCCTCCCGATGTCAGCATCGTTTGCCGAGAAAACATTGGCGTACTTGATTAACATCTTCTTTGCCTTGACCATTTCATTTTGGGACAGAGCGCTGCGGCAGTCTTCTAAAAGTGTGGTCACTCTCGTTTGTGCATCCTTGCTGAGGGTCCCAGTCGATAGATATTGGCATCGACGCAACCAATCCACTTCCTCGCAAGTACCAAGTAGTGTGCCTTTTTCTATAATGTGTTCCTGATCACAAAGGTTCAGCACACGTACCCCTGAGATGTCGGTGGCTCTGACCAGAGTTCGTGCCACTTTCCATGGAAGGTCATTGTCTACCCTTTCCACGAGTACACAACGAGGAGTTCGCCCAGGATTCCGAGGAAGACTAACCGGCACAATCGTTTCCGATCTCGGCGGAAGAACAATCTTCTTAAGGCTGTACACATTTCCTGGTAACGCCCCTTCCACGAAAAGTTCCTCTTGTCCACATTTCAAAACACCTTGCTTGACGTCAATCTCGCAACAATTCTTCCTCATAAAGTCAAGGCCCAGGATGCAATCGTCCATTATATCAGCCACGATGACATTATGCAGGTAGATTCTGTTGCCTAGCTTCAACTCCATCTTCTTCTCTCCATGGACGGGTATGCGCTGACCGGTGGCTGTCACCAAATTAATGTGTTCTCGGTTGTGTGCGGAGTCCCCAAGGAACCGACTTATAAGTTGGGAACTGACGACCGTACGAGAGGCTCCAGTATCTATGGTCAGCTTACACGGCGTTCCGTTGACCTCGCCCTTGATGATTAGGCTATTCCCATCATGGGTTTGTGTGATCGAAATCCTTGGGGCTCCTTGAACATCAGCCAGCACCCGCCCCGCAGTCCTGGCTGTTACTCGTTTCCCTGCTGCTGGTGTTGGGCGGTGCTGCTAGCCGCACTGCCCTCTGGAGATCGACCGTCGTCTCTTTCTGCAGTTCGCTTAGGGCAACTGGATCGAAGGTGGCCCCTTTCCCCACAGCCATAGCACCTAGGGCTGTATCCTTTACTGCGCTCGCGAACTGTAGCCGCTGCAACTTCCCTGACGCGATGGGAACGATGATCCTGCCGCACAGCTTCCACCTCCAGTGCATGAGCCAAGGCGTCCTTCAGCGTCCCGTGGTGACCGAGCCTCACAGCAGCTCTAACTTCAAGGTCGCGGATGCCGTCGATGAATGCCTGCACCAGGTTCCCATCAATAAGCGCAGGTACGGACTGGTAAGCTTTGCGAACCAGCTTCTCCACTTCAAGAGCCCACTGCTGCAGGTTTTCGTTGCTGCGTTGCACGCGATCCTTGAGCTGCGCACGGAACACGTGTTCCAGGTGAGCGTCACCATACCGAGCCTCCAATGCCTCAAGGAGCTGCTCGTAAGTCACTTCCTTACCGAGAGCTTCCAGAACAGTTAAGGCCTGGTCGCGCAGGCCTAGGGTGAGGGCAGTCATGGCCTGACTTTTATTCCACCCGTTCGCCTTCATGACAGCCTCGAATTGGATTTTGTAGGCCGACCAGGAAGAAGTTCCGTCGAACGGTGGCACTTTGAATCCACGTAGCGAAGGTGTTGTAGCTACGGGAGCTGCGATTCCGTCACCCAGTTTAAGGTAATCCAGCGTTTTCTTCACGTCAGCCATCACGGTTTCCTTCAGGTCAGCCATCACGGTTTCCTTCACGTCAGCCATCACGTTGTCAACCCGATTATTCACTTGGTCGATTCGGGTTTCGGCTTCCGACAGACGGTTGTCATGTTGAGCAACCTTATCCTTCACCTCCTTCATGTCTTTCCCGAAGCTAGCGTGAAGGTCCTTTATAAGGTGCATCTGCTCTTCCTGGCGGCGCGCCTGCTCCTCCTTATCCCGCTGGAGCTGTTCCTCCAACCGACGAGCCTGTTCCTCCTGTCGGCGGGCCTGCTCCTCCTGTCGGCGGACCTGCTCCTCTTTGTCCCGCTGGAGCTGTTCCTCCAACCGACGAGCCTGTTCCTCCTGTCGACGAGCCTGTTCCTCCTGTCGACGAGCCTGTTCCTCCCTGTCACGCAGCAGCTGTTCTTCCAACCGACGGGCCTGTTCCTCCTTGTCCCGCTGGAGCTGTTCCTCCAACCGACGAGCCTGTTCCTCCTGTCGGCGAGCCTGTTCCTGCAGCATCATCATCAGAGCAGCAAAATCTGGTGCTGATGATGCTGGAGCAGCTGTGGACAGGCCGGCCTCCGTGGTCGGTAGCTGGCCTTCCGACGCCTGTGGCATTGCTCCACCAAATCGCCTCTGGTCCGTCTCTTGCTGGCGTTGACTCCGGGTACGGATACCCTCCATGTCGTCCTTGGGTAAAATCGGCATTTTAAACCTCGCTTCTGACACCAATTGTTACGAGCTTGGGGTTCGTGACAATAAAAACTGCCGATTCAATCACCAAAACTTGACACTTTAATCACAACACTAATTACAATTCAAACACACTAATAAGAAACACAATTGCACTTACTGATCACTCTTAAGTCGCACTCGAATATCGCCTTCGATGCTATCGCTCTTATCGCTTAATCGAAACTATCTATCTCGCGGCTCGCGCCCGCCTTATATAGTGCCGCAGAGCTAGTACATAAACATCTAGAACGTTCGAGTACATACCGGTCCCGACTGACTCGACGTCGATAGTTCTCGGAACTACTAGTACCTACAGGAAGGGTCAATGTCCTAGTACCAAGGCCAAGGTAGTAGTTCTGCTACCCGATACAAGATGGCGCTAGTGGTAACTAATGGCGATACATGGCGATGTATCATGCATTATTTTTGGCGCGCAACATTAATTTCATTTGCTAGACTAAAATACAGCTGCGATGGTTATACAGCTGTTAACATGACTTAAAAAGATCGATCGCAGCTGTTATTTGTTCTAGCAAATTGAAAATCAGTCGAGAGTGTAGGTTTGTACACACTTCTATTAGAAAAGCAGTAGCAACTCATGAGTAGATCATTATCAAGAGTTCTTGATGTTAATGCTTAATTTATTCATACTCAATAAAAAAATCTAAAATAAAGGTACTTGATCCAAATGCAAGTAAAAAATTCAGTGTTCCAAAGTTGCCAATATCACCCGAACGTGTCTAAACAATAGCAAAAAATGACATTTAGTAGGTTCTTATTTGAATACTTTGTATGACAGTAAATATAAAAAACTGTTAATAATTCATGGCGCAACATTTATTACAAACAGTTGCCACTTAATTAAGTAACTACCTACTAATCTTTATGCAAACAGTTGTACTTCCTGATTTGTGGTAGGTTTACTATTATTTTTGGAGGTACACTATTGACAAACTATACATTGAGAAGTGTTTAGTCTCTTATCGCTAAATGGATTTCATATCAAGTTTGTATAATATAACCTAAAAAAGTACCTACAAAAAAGGACCATACTAAAACGAGACGGCGCTTGCGTAAAAAAAATATATCGGATCACATCGGCTGTCCCATTTCAAAACCTAGTAAGGGACACTTTTTACAAAAATCGTTTTATTGCATAATCTTGCTAACCTAGAAGTTCTCTACCAAATACAAAAACACCAGCGTTTTAAACTTACATAAAAGGAGATATATTTAAGTACCGATACCTAGGTGCACCTTTCACTCCCTAGTGACCATTTTAAAACCTAGTAAGTCACTTTAACCAATTCAAAAAATACTTTCCATAGGCTGACCAATATTACGTTTATGCGCTCTCCTGTAAAATTTTATTTTAAGTCCTTACTAGGTTTTGAAATGGGGCAGCCGACATAATCTGCCTAGCCTTTTACCAAACTACACGGTAAGCTACGCTTGCCTCGGTTGGTCCATGGATGGCTGACCATCTTTACATATCAAGATCCCTCCGTGCCTCTTTTCTAGGCACGTTAAGCCGTTGGTCCCGGCTGTCATTCATGGATCGTTGGCATTCGTTACGGGTCGTCAGTAGCCCGAAAATTGACAACCAGTCTCATCAAGGGGTATCGTATATCCTAGCGAAGGAGGTGAGACGGCTGAGGGACAAAGCCTCACGTCCCAGCCGCCGCGGGAGACGCTCCGGGCGTCGGGAGCCACGTGACGACTCCTGGCCACCGTAGGCGCGGGCCTGCGGACGGAGAGTAAATGGGTAGCTCACCGTCCGATCAGGACCAGGCCCGTGCCGGACGGTGCGTACGTGTTCCACGCGCGCCTCCAAGAGATGTCAGCAATAGTGAAGGGGCCCGTTAGGGCCGAAGCCTGCCGGGTCAGCGGGATTGTCCGAAAGGGTTACCGCTGGCCCGGAACATAAAGGGCTAAGGAAGGAACACGGATGGGTTTTAGTCAGTAAGAGCCTGACACTCCCTCCGCTGCACCCAGAGCGGGAGGGGTCATTTGATGATTTCCCACCCTCAATAAAACCGCAAGATGAAGTTTCTCATAATATAATTTTCTGCTAAGTATATTTATACTTACATAAGTTATAAAAACAAACATGCAATGTCATGTCAAGTGAATTGAAGTGAAAAGCTGTTTAATCATGTCTGTTTACGAGAAAACCATGGCACCGATTTCTACATTTTGTATTATCTACAACATTTTCACACTTTCAGTGTATACAGGATACAGGCAAAGTTGAAAGTTTAAAATAATATTGAACTAAGGGCTGATTTTTCTAATGCCAGATAATTTTATCCGAGGAATAATTTTGAATTTTTGACAGTTCTTCCATACAAAATCAGTCAGACGTCAATTTTATTCCACAAATAAAAATTATCTGTCGATTGGAAAATCAGCTCTTAGTTTAGCTAATTTCATAAGTAGTACGTAAGTTATTCTGCCGTTATATTATTCTGTAAAAATCTTACCATGAAAATTTAGGTGCAGTGGCACATGAGTAGACAAACAGTGGGCTTGAAGTGAGCTGTCATTTCACCTGATGATTGACACTATTGACAGCTAATTTCAAACTAACTTCACATAAGTTTTCACGGTGACATTTTGACAGAAAAGATCAGCTTATCCTTATCAAGTAAGAATGTTATTTCGTAATAATGTGCAACCAAAACAAAACATAAGATAAGGATAAAAGCCATTCATTAATAAACAAAACCTATAATACTAAGATTAGGTAATTAGATAAAACATGACGCTGCTACTTTTAGCATCATTTTCTGCCTGTCATTACAATACTACAATAAAGTTATTACTGTCATTATCAATGATACTGACTATCTTTACATGAGCACGAGGTTTATAGCCATTTTATTATCAGTATTTGGCACTCTATATAACGTGAAAGCCGTGTTTTTACATGCATTGGTGATTTCGATAATTCGCGAAAAGGGTGAAGTGTTTGGCTACTTCCAGTGCTCAATTTGTTTGGAGATATTTTTAAGGTCAGTACCTAGATTTCATATTAAATTAAAATTATGGTCAAATTCAACTTAGGGCCACGTCACGTTTGTCAAGTTTGGTAAAACTTTAGATTTAACTAATTAAAATTGCGGTCAGGTTCATCTTAGGGGCGCGTTTTATTTTCTTCTAATACATAAGAGTATTTTGTTGAAATTCTAAAATTAAAATTGGTACCTACTTAAACTTAATTTCATAGACAAGCTCAAATGCCAATTTGTTTTTTTTTTAATAATTTGTTTATACTTACATCTCTTGTTAGCACAAAATGTATTTAACGTGGAAGTCGCCCTTGTTCCCTGCATCTCCATTCACCTCAACTTACGGGACAAGGAGGCATTAACGGACATCACTCAATTAAATAAAAACATAAAAAATCGATTAAATAATCATTTTCAAACTTTTTAATGTTTTTTTTTTTATTGTAATCTTTTCATGTGAAAAACAAGATTAGGTTATCAATCTTCGTTCGCGCGCTTGCCGCCATTTTAGTCCGCGTCAGCTGACGAAACCGGTATACTCTGTGTCTACACAACGAAATTCCTGGTAACAGGTATATACAACCGGCTTTAGAGTTGGGCCAATGCTGGGGGCAATTTAATGGTTTTAGTGACTACCTATCTATCTATTGGTTTGATAGTGCATCGCGGTTTGAAGATTGTTTTGCAAGACGATAAATCAAAATTTTATTTGTTCTTTGTAAAGGTGACTATTTAATCTATAGGTATTCAGGACAGATTTTGATTTACTACTCGATATTTTACGTTTTCAATTATTATTCAAACGCAATGACGGCTTTATTTGTCTTGAAAGCAAAGGACTGCTGATTTTAATTTCACAACTATTAACAAGCTATTAACATTCTGAATTCTCAATATGTACTTAAGTACTGTTATTGACAAAAAATTGTTGTTATGCCAAACTGTAGTTTGCAGTCCTATGCGAGTTACGGCAAAAAACATAAACTTATAAAAAAAGGTCTAGTCCGCAGTGACAAAAAATAAATAAAAAGATCATATTTGTTTTGTAGACGCAGGAACAAAGTGATATTAGCACATAATTTCTAATGAAGGCAATCATTCTTTGATTTCTAGTCATCTTATAAGGTAGGTATTGGAAGTCTACTGTAAGTAAAAAAATATTACGGAAAAATAACTTTTGTTTAATATTTGCAAACATAGGTAATAAAAGTAACAGGCCTAAAATCAAGAATTCAAGAGCTTAAGATGTATGAGATGATGATTCAGCAGTGATATCAATAACCAAAATTCACGATAATAATCAAAAAATTATAATTGTCAACACATCCGCTTAAATAATTCAAGATGGCTTCTAAAGTTTTAAACGCATTCCAAAATGATTCAGTTTAAAAGTCATATACCATTTACATTTAGGCCGAGTGTTGGGCCCAATATTGGTTCCAACTCATGGAGTAATACCATATTATTACCGTGGTAATACCTACTAGCGTTCGTGTTCGTGAACATTTCTGGGTGTTTCGTGAAAGTTATATTCGTTTTGTTTTTACGCTGCTAAGGCGCGCTTTTGGCGCCATAGTTTGCAAAACTGCGTTTTGTTAACATGTCTGAATTATTTGTGGAATTCTAAAGTTTACCATTTAGATGAAAAGTGCTTCGGTTGAACCAAAGAGATTTAGTTGAACTATAATTACACCTTTATACTTATATACTGTTTGTTATGTACCCCGTAATTGACATATATGTATTTACATCAGGCTTGAAATACAATCTCAGCAAGTCATAAGACTACTTTTCTAAGTTTAAAACGTACTCGTAGCAAGGGATCAATAGTCGTCCCCCGTTGTAAATTAAAATTTAAAAAGTATAAGGATTCCAATAGATACCTACACTTCGTCTAAGTATTATTAAGACAAGGTGTATCCATCAGGTAGGTATAATATAAAGGTATATTTTGGAGAAGAAAAAAATAAGTGGAAAGTAAAAGAAATGAGACTACGACTTTGCTCGGCTTTGCTTTGCTTTGGGTTAGGATAAAGCACCAAAATTGGTGAATGATACAGCTTTGTGTGATACAGGTTCATGATCAAATATTCATCAAAGATAATATAAGCAAGCGTCAAGTTATTCAAACACTTCTTGAACGTATACGTGGGCTATAATGTAGTATCTATGTAATGCTATTACGTTATCAAACAATGCATTATACAACATACAACCTTATCTGCGGCCTTGTTCTAGATTTGTGTCAATACAGTTAGGTTTTATGATTAAATTATGATAAGTGTACACAATGTGAAAATTAATGACTTTATTATTGAACGTAATTTGCACGCTTGCTTGCAGGCAGAATACAATAACTTTTAGGCTTTAAGATCTTCCCTTGTTGAACAATGTATTTTCTGGCAAATAAATATTTTGAATTTGAATTTGAATTTTGAATTTGAATGGCCAAGCAGGATTTCCTGCCTGTCACGTACAGCAACAAACCGTCACCACTCACCGTACGTCCATTTGCCGTGTTATACAGCCATTTCATCCTTAATGTCAAATTATGACAGCTGGGAATTGAATATATGACCAATTTTAGTTGGTAGTCAATTAATTCAAGAATTAATTGTCCTGACTTTACTTATACTTAGTATGGTCAGCTACAGATTACGAACTGCCACTGAGATTCTTACTGGGATGGGAAATGCATTAGCAAGCAAGGCCACTTTGGCAGAATCATAAAATGATAATATTATGAATCATAATAAGGCGAAGACAGTCCGTGTTTTTCTTTTTTTCGCTGCACTACGTAGATATAATCAAAGAGATTGGGATTGGATTTGGATTGGATTGATTGGTATTTTAGCACAGATAAAAAAGTAACTGAAAAATCCTTCACCAATGAGATTTGATATTTGATAACGGTTAACTTAACAGTTAACTGTCCATTATAATGAAAAAAATGTTATCCTTTTATGATTCGGCCAAAGTGGCCTTTATAGGCCCCCAGGTCTACATTGACATTAGTGTTCCGCAATATTTAAAAACAGTTTCTGTTTTACCCACCCAAGATTTGATCAATGTCATTGTGAACATTTTTTTAAAAGAGTAACGGTAGCGTTTCTTGCACATTCTTCTCCATACGAAACTATTTTTTGGAAGAGGCGACTTGAATCAATTCTATTTCTTTTGTAAATCGTTCAAAAGTGCCTTTTATGAGCCTAATTGAAATAAATGATTTGACTTTGACACTTTATGTTAACTGTTTTAGCCGCCTTACATCGATAAATCTCAATAGCCAGAAAACCCCTTTTTTTTTCTTGTAAACTGTAATTTTCTCGCAGGTACCTACTCGTAGGTAGGTTAATTGTAAATGCTTGAAAGTAAAAGGGTAAATCTTTCACATCGTTATCAACAGCACGTGCTCTGCAAATTAATCGATTAATCGTATGAAATTAATGTCACAATCGATTCTTTACGGTTCTAATTACTGCAACCGTACTTATATGTATTAACTGATATAAAAACCGCTGTGGAAATGCTATTTGATATACCTACAAGTTGCACAGTCAAGAAATTAAATACAAAAGAATGTACATATTCAAAAAACCTAATACTAGACAAGATTGCTAATAATGCTAAATATACCTCTACGTAGTAATAGGCCGTTATGAAAACGTTAAGTGAAACAAACAGCTTTGTTTACTTTTCTTAACAATACACTAAGTACTTAGCAAAAAATTACCATAGATAAAATAAAAAAGAGAAAATACTTTAAAATGAAAAACAGCTTTGTTTACCTTTCTTAACAATAGACTAAGCACTTAGCAAAAAATTACCATAGACAAAAAAAGAAGAGCAAATACTTTAAAAAGTCCGTTACGAATCATTCAGCCAGCCACAACACTAGTGCCTACCTGCCGGCCTGCCCCTTTCATTCAAGGTCGCGACAGGTAAACGACGTAGTTATACCTCGTTATAGTAATATTGATTTAACTTGAAAATAATCGCTGTTGCATTTTATGGAGGAGCTCTGAACATGCGAAGGGTAGTTGTTTTTAATGTTTTTGTTGTGATTTTGAGTAGTTTTTGCTATATAATCGAGCGTATGATTATTTATATACCTACCTATGTATAATTTATTGTTTACTTTAACTTGTTGAGCAGACAATTTTTTCGAACATAATTATGAGGCAACGGAATAGCAATATCCTTCAAAATGATTCGGATTGTGATTGATAGTGTGTTTCGCAATTAGGGTGCTGGGCTATTAATAGGCACCTGCTTAAAGCAATAAGGGAAGCTTTATGTTTAGTAGGTGATTAGGTGTATTTTCCACGTGTTTAGTAAAACTAAAAAGAGTCGCTCAGTCTACCTGAGTGACTGCATATTCATAAACTTCAAGTAAACTGAGCCATGAAGTGCTATAAAATGACACTTGGCTATACGTTTTGCCTTAAAATAATCTGTTGCTCACCGCTTACCTCGTTTACGAGTAGATGATAAATGCACAGGAGACTATGTTGTATACCTAATTATTAAGTACAGGTATCGAAGGCAAAGGCAAGCTTCTTTCGTATATTCGCAACTTAGTTTGAATAATTGATTTTTAAGAACGCTGTATAATCGCCGGCACGTAACTTGGCAAGAGTCGTTAGATGCGTTTTTCCTTTCTTTAACTTTCTTCTAAACAGACATGTTTAAAAATAAACTATGGCAATAACCATAGTGTAATGAGAAACAATAAAAGTGACCATTTTCTTGTTGCACTAAGTGTCCACACGCTAACTTACTCTCCCATTCCGCCAAAACCTTGCCAAGTTACGGTGACTATAACAACATTGCTAAAATTTTGGCTTAAACAAGGCTCTTGCAGAACAGGTAAAATAAAAACTATTTTACCTATTCTGCAAGAGCCTTGTTTGAATGCAGTGCTGAGCCTAGAATATTAACAACTGCTCAAGAGATGTCTTATTCATAATTAAACACAAGTTATTTTACAAAGCTTTTAGTTTTTTTAAAGAAAAATCTTATTAAATAATTGTTAATTTTTATTTGCACATTTGCTGACCCGGCGAATATCTAAAGGTTGTGTTCCGTAATTTCTTTTTCCCGTGTTTTACTAGTTATTCTGCTAATCGGGGCGGAAATAAATCCAACAAATCGAAGATCATAAAATTCAGTCCAACAATTCTTAAGTTATAAATCGTGTAACTAACCCGCTGTTGTTTTTTATATAAAAACGTTATGGGTACAAGCTTGTTGAAAGGAGTTTAAATGATAGCCAAGTACATAACAAGATAATTTTCATAAGTAGGTAAGTACCGGGTATTGTAACTACTTGAAAGCTTGTTCGAAAATAAAAATAAATCAACACAAACAAACTTGACGACATGATACTAGAAGTTGTCAGTTGAGGCGACATCATTATGATATTTTGCTGCAATTATCATAAATATGTATTCCCTAATTTGTAACAAGTTATAGTGATTTAATTACAATTGTTATTGAAAAAAAAACTTAGCTCGTGATATTATTTTATTTTAACCAATTTCAACAAATTTTAACAAATTTCAACAAAATTTTAACAAATTTAAATAAGGCTGGTTTGAGGTGGCGCGGAGTTTCTGGAAGGACTTAAGGGAGGCCTTTGCCAGTCTTTGCCCTGAAGTGGGACAGTAAAGGTTAAAAAAACATATTTTGCGACTTGGATCTGTGAATAAAATAGTATTAAGTTTCAATAAATAAAAATAAAATTAACTTGAAGGTCAAATTCACTTAACTGCTGTGTAAAAATTTATATGATCGCATATTAATAAAGAAACATCGAGTGTAATCTGATTTTAATAGCACTGAATAAAAATTTTATGTGATCGGTAATGTAATCTACTGAACTTTTGATGTAGTCTGTAGCGGACGCTTTAATTTTGTTTTAAATAATCAGGGTTTGAAATGAAAGTACCTCCCTACTTAACCTACCTATGTATAGCTGTAGTAAGATATTTTGGCTCTTGGCTTAAATCTGAACTGACGACGCCATCTTGTTTCTACAAAACAATATTGCATAAAATATGTTTACCAACAGCGTTCTCCTGTTAACGTCATTCGATCTCCAAAAGATAATAGCAGCGAAGGTACTGGATAAAACTGTAAGCTAACATAGGTACTTTTTAATGCTAACGTGAGACGCAGTTTCTATTCCTGTCACGGAAATAGAGAAATACGGTCACTACTGGCGGACTGGCTGGTAGGGTGCAGGTGCAGGTACAGTACGCCCGGGCTCCCGGTCTAGGAGACCTCCAAATCTCGAGTAAAGGCAAAAATATGTTCAGTATCTAAGTAAAAGGCAGTTTGTAGTTAGGCCCCCCTTCATAATACGTATGCTAAATATAAACGTAGGGCGCTAAAATTTTCATTGAGGCGGCGACCAGCCCGCCGCGCGCCGGTTAAACACGTCCCAGAGGGTCATGGCCATCCAGCTAGTCCGGTGATACCGCACGGTCTCCGGTAAGGCGGCGTGGCCCATTCTCCTTGCCGGATTGCCGCCATGGGATCTGGAGGCAAAGTCCTGGCCCACATATGGGACTGGCGCGAGGAGGCGAAACACATAATCAGCCTATACTGTTCCCACTGCTGGGGTAGATGTCACATGTCTTCGAATTTTTGGTACAACGCCGGGGCGTAACTCCGCTACCGCGAGAAATCATGGCACAGCGGACAGCTCCGGCGGGATCTCATGGCGACAGACGCGCTCTTCCGTCTGTCGCAACCCAGTGCTGGGCACGCCACAATTGCGGCGATTAAGTCCCCTCTTTCAGGAGTGGCTAGAGAAGCGTCATGGGGTCCTCACCTCACCTTCCGCCTGACGCAGGTCCTCACCAGACCGCCGCGTTCTCACGGCGGCGCGGCGATCTCTCGGTCCGGCCCTGGTCCAGACCATGGTACGGAACACGACGGCATGGGAAGCCATCACCTCCAGCAAAGCGGCAATGCTTGCGAAGGAGGGGGCGGAACGCGTGAGGGAAAGGCAATCTTTGCGCCCTCACGCCCCTAGTCGCCGCAGGAGACGCCCTGGGCATCGGGAGTCGACAGCTGATTCCCGGCCACCGTAAGCGCGGGCTTGCGGACGGCGAGCAATGGGCAGCACGCCGTCCGGTAAGGACCAGGCCCGGGACGACGGCGCTTTGTGTTCCACGTGCGCCTAAAGACATGTCAGCACTAACTGATGGGGTCCGTGGCCCCTGGCATAGGTAATTGAAGGAACACGGGTGAGTTTTAGTCAGTAAAAGTCTGACACGCCCTCCCGCTCCGCCCAGAACGGGAGAAGTTACTTGATCATTTCCCACCCAAAAAAAAGACAAGGATGCTAAAATTTTCGGGCGCGCTAGAAAGTGAAACGAGCTCAAAAATAATAAACGTGATCTCATTAGTTTCATACAGTATCCATATTTAGAACTAGTGTAACGATGAAAATAATTTAAATACATGTAAAGTTATGAATGTAAGGAAGTCGAAACGGCCAGCCAGTAGGAACGTAAAAATGACGAAACTACTCCAAATAACTTTATTGGAACATTTTGCTGTGAATATCTACAAAGTAGGGTAATGTTTGTAGCCGTGAAGGACATACCTAATATTGGTAGGAGTTTCTTGCCCGTTCTTTTCCATACGTACACGCGGCGACACATCAAGCTATATATTTCTAATTAGCTGACCTCGCATTCTATAGATTTTTCGTGCAATCAGAAGTCCGCTTATACGGGTTACGTACAGCTTGATGTGTAGCCGTGCGTACCTGCTACACTTTGGAATGGGCAACTAGCTTCAGCTTTCTGACCGTCCGTTCCCTTGACAATTCAAAAGTGCCTCTTTATAATATTAGTGTAGATTTATTCTATAAGTAGATACGTACCTAAAAAAACCTCTGTCTAAACAAACTTCTAACGAAATTTTCTCTTGGCATAAAACATCCACGCAGTACTACTCACCCGTTCATTGCCCAAATAGTGAAATAAACCAAGCTGTCTATCCCTCTCTATCCATTCTCGAGTAAAAGGGAGAAAAGGCTTCCACTTTTAAATAGTGCTCATTTATTCGGAATGCTACACTGGTTTGATATAAGCGCAAAAAAGCTCTGGAATGCCATTGTAGGTGACGCTAAAGAATTTTTGCTATGCATTTTATCTTGTTGTAGCTAAATGGATCCGTATTGAAAATATGCGTGTAGAATTTAAAATAGTTCGCGAATTACGGTACCTATACGCATGGAATTTTGTTTAAAAAGATGTCAAGTGTGAACGTGTCTTGAATTCTTTTTTATAGCAGTGCTGTGATCTCTTTCTCGGACGATGCACAGATTATAAAATCTTCAATGATTCACGGTATTTAAATGCCAGTCAATATTATTTAGAGCAGTGGTAGCCCAGTGATAACGGCCGTTACTTACGACTCCTATGTCGTAGGTTCGAACCCATCAGGGTTCTGAAATAATGTAAATTATTTCATCACCACTGCTCTCAAAACGGTGAAGGAAAACATCGTGAGGAAACCGGCATGTCCTAGAACCAAAGACATGTGACATCTACCAACCCGCACTGGGCCCGCGTGGTAGATTACCGCTCACTCTCTCTCACAGAGCGGAGGCCTGTGTCCCAGCAGTGGGAACACTATAGGCTAATTATGCAATATTATTTTATTTATATATATATTTTATTTACTTACCTATATTAATTTATTAAGCAAAATCTCCTTGACCACTTTAATCTCGAATACCACTGCACTCACACCGCAAATCATTCTAAAAAGTAAAAACCTATTAAGCCAATTACGAATATCCAATTCTAGAAAAATACATCTGCATAATCCATCTTTGTCAAGGGGAAGACGCCCACTTCTAAACATGGTCCGCTGAGCTAAGGCTCAGCTCAGCTACAACGAGCATTCTTGAGAATAATACTGGCCAGTGGCCATCCACGCTTAGCAGACTGGTTATGTAACAAGAATGTGTTTGGCGTTGCCATAGCAACGGTACTGGCAACTAGGAAACCTGACATCCCACAGTTTATAATCATTAGCAGCGATAAACTACTTGTAGACTACTTATTATAAATTACTTATATAGTTGTAAAAGACATAACAGGGTAACGGGTCGAACACGATCTCCAGATATAGGCAGGCACAGCCTTAGATAACCGAGATGCCTCGACTCGCAAAGAACTCTACGGCTACAGCCGTAGAGTTAGTTACCTACAGGTATACCCGAGGGACAATTCTCGTAATTTTAAGAACGTTCACAGTCTGATCTCAGTCTCAATCGGTCAAAAATACCTCTAATTTTCCTACATTTTGGCAAGTTTTTGACATTTATTTGTCGCCGAGATAAGCCTGCGACTAGATTTTGAACATTTTAAATTACGAGAATTGGCCTTTTATCGGCAGTAAGGTCATCTAAGTTACCTATTTATTATTACCCTTTAACCGTCTACTACTGAAAATAGACTTTCTGACTCGCACTTTAAACTCTTCTCCACTACATAATATGGTTGTGGTTTACACATGGCCAGAAATAAAATCGTAATTCTAGAAAGAAAGAAAAGTATTTATTGTGACTCGTACAGGAAGATCACAAACTAAACTAAACACAATCCTATAAACAAATAAAAAGCAAAATAATATAAAAATAAAGTAGAAAAAAAAAACAAAGTCCTGTACGAGGCCAAAAGGCTCCTATCTCAGCGCTAGTATTCTGATAGGGCCCGCTGTGATTTCACGGGCAATTCAAAGTAATACAGCTAACCCTTTTTCTACCTCAAAAGAAAAAAAAAACAATCTTGCAAACATTTCGAATTCAGAACAATATTGTAAGAATTCCTTATCTGCCTAATCTTTGCCGCCTTATTCGATCTCGTTCCTAATTTGAAAAGCATTTAAACAAACATTTACCGACATATTGCGTGCCTGTCGGTTATCTTAGTTAAACCAAGGTTAACGTCGCACATTATATTCGCCGCTCCACTACTATAAATAGGCGTTGTCCTTTTAAAACTGATTTATCCATCGCCATTTTAGTGTTTAATTAAGTGTAATCGAATAATCGGAATCGCTTTTAATCGATATGAACCGCTACTGTTTATTAATGCGTTTTATCTATATTGTCGGCGATTTTCTCTTGCTAAACGATGTTTTGTTTGAAATACAGTTCTCGAATCGATGTGCCTTTTATAGCCGGCTCCTGGTTATTGCAAGTTTATAGTCTCTGATTTAGTGAATGTCCCATCAAATCTGATGTTAATTAGCCGACAATACAATGCAGCATTAGAATTACTGTTCTGATAATTTAGCTACCAACGTATTGAAAAGTGGAAGCGAGATAGGTCTCTCTACA
The DNA here is from genome assembly GCA_963855955.1 of Luperina nickerlii. NCBI lineage: Eukaryota > Metazoa > Arthropoda > Insecta > Lepidoptera > Noctuidae > Luperina > Luperina nickerlii. Next base: position 18,461,532 of record OY979677.1, on the reverse strand, counting down.
TTGTCCTCACAATATGATCTGACCAAGATTATGTCTGGACTTTAAAAGAGACTGGCTCCTGAGTTTGTTTCGCCATTTCTTCTCAGGAGTACCTAGTTATAGGAAATGTCAACTTCATTAAACTTTTTGTTTTAATAATACGAGTGTGACGTGCAAAACTGATTCCTATTTACAGAATATTTAATTTCATTTCAATAAAATGGGAAATTATCCTTTTGTACTTATTTCTTTCTTTTTTCTTTTCTTTTCTTTCTTTTGTACATCTTCAATTAATTATTGTCATATACATGACTACTCTACCCGTAAAATATAAGAACCGTAACGAAACCTAATAATAAGAAACTTATCTGATATTAGACTAGCCAATGTATCCCGCTACTGAGAAACCTCAAAAAGTCACTCTTTTCAATCCGTGTCATTAATGTAACGGTCATAGTGCAAATCTTTTGTAAAAAATTGCTTGTAAAAGTCATATCTTTTGTGAGCACAATTTTTGCACAATGTCTTTTTGTAATCCCTGAAATATTTTAAATGTCAGCATCTTTTATGCAGCGGTGAATGCATTTTGTCTGCAAAATACAGTTATTCTATCCCTCACGAGTGACTTCGAAAAAACCTACTATTATTCTGTAGATATATATTTAGGTTATCCTTCTTCATTTGGTGTCTTTATCGTTACTGAAGGTTAGCCACCAGCGCCGAATATTTCTTCTTGCCACTGCTGTGCGCTTTTGATTTTTTTCATCACTATCACACAGCAAAGTAAAATGTGTAGAAACATAATATGAAGACGCTTTATAAATTCCGTCCACGATAAAGTTATAACGTGCACGTTTTTCCATACATTAGCACTAAGCTACCTCTAAAAAATAATATTTGCTCCAAACGGGAATTTAAACTGCGACCAGCATAGCTATTCACAACCACTCGATACGCTTCCGTACCGTATCAAATATCAATCACTGTTATCGAAGTTGGGCTGATTTTTCTTCGTCTAACAGTTTTTGTATGGAAGAACTGTCAAAAATTCAAAATTTTCCTCCGATAAAATTATCTAGCGTTGGAAAAATCAGTCCTAAATCAAATAGACGACCGCTATTCTTCCGACAGATGTCTGCTGTCGCGGGGCAAGGTAAATCATGTTATCTCATGTCATCGAAATGTGTCATTTTTTCGATACGATAGCCTCTGGGGTGGTTGTGAATAGCTATACAATAGTGCCAAATCTCCCTCAATCGTCAAATTGGACCAAAATTTGCACTTAACAAACTAACTTCACAGTCGCTGGTTGATTTACCGACAGCTGACGGTATTCTAATTTTGCATTCGAACTTAAATTTTCACCTAAATGAAGTTCGTTTATGAAGTTTAGTTGGATCAATCTTCAATAGATGAACATTTCTGATATGTAGGAACACTTGTACAGGAAGCTTGAAATTGTATTGATGTCTTAATGGTGCAATTTCCGCATCTGGACAACCATTTATTGGATTGGCCTGAATATTAAACTCGGACTGTACATGTTCGTTCTCAAAATGGAAATGAGGGAAGCTATAGTAGGGAATTTTAATACCAAATTAAGTTTAATGATAGACAAACGAATGATCGAAGAACACAATTTAGCATATTTTACTTAGGGCTGGATTTTTCAATCGACAGATAATTTTTATTCGTGAAATAAAATTGACGTTTGACATATTTTGTATGGAAGGACTGTCAAACATTCAAAATTATTCTTCAGATAAAATTATCTGGATTTGGAAAAATCAGCCATTAGTTGGTTTTGTCGCGAATTGTATTCCAATTTTGAAGAATCCAAACTGTTTCCTTATTTTTTACAGTTGTAGCATTTTCTCTTGTTTATCATCAGCCAGTAATTTTTCTTATTCCCGCCTTCCTCATAATGTCCTGTACCTTCAACCTACAATAATTTATTTAACTCTTATACCATCATTACCATCTCACAAATGTCGATGTCCTAACCAACGGGATGCACAGTTTATGCAACTAATTTATATGCTAGGACCGCTATTTCTTTGTCTATGCACCGAGGTCGGAATCCGTAGCAATGTAAACCTGTTACCACATACAATGGTAGACGAGATTACTGAAGGGAATTGAACTGTCATCGGTTTTAAAGTAAATAAAATTAATGTGGGAGAAAGGAATGAAGAATGGTTCCCTGGCTTTCCTTGATTTTAGATCTGCGGGGTAATTGCGTAAAATACATAAACTGACAATAATTGATCGCATTAAATTTCATTTTGACAGTTCAGCTACGTTCATTGCGGTATTTAGGTTCATGAGTGGACGAATTTTTAAACATAACAAGCAATCGATTCGTTTTTTTTATAATAATGAGGGAACTGGTCCGGATTTGGCATTATGATAAGTTTTGTAATATATGTCTTTACATGTATTTTTTTACTTACATTTTTGGAAATATTAACCTGAAATTTTAAGCATTCGTCCTCCCTAGGTAGCTTCATGCTCATTTCCTGGAGGCTTATCATATCTTTTACCTGTAATTCATGTTATTTAAGTTTTTCTGTAGATTTTTATCTCTTGAATCTTTGTTTACCTTTGTAATGTCAGTTAGTGACAGGCCTAGTTTTATTTTTAATTTATTGCTGGAGCTAGTTGTAGGTCGTATAGGTAAATCACATCGACCTCATTATTTTTTACTTTTTATTATGTTCTAGAATTTCTTTTCAAATGTTAAAAAGTCGATGTCAGGAGCCTGGTGGTGAATTTGGTCAGTCTACGTTGGGAGCTCAGCTCGGCCACAAGTTCGGGAAAATTAGGAGTGTTCTTGGAGGGCAGTTTCCCTCCTCTACGGCCGGAGCGACTATGAAGACGCCGTAGCAAGGCGACTCCGCACCGGGCTCTTTGGGCTGCACGGCTTGAGGGTCGACGTCCCTCGGCCCTCCTCTACGGCCTGAGGTTTGACGTCCCTCGGCCCTCTTCTACGGCTTGAGGGTTGACGTCCCTCGGCCCTCTTCTACGGCTTGAGGGTTGACGTCCCTCGGCCCTCTTCTACGGCTTGAGGGTTGACGTTCCCTCGGCCCTCCTCTACGGCTTGAGGGTTGACGTTCCCTCGGTCCCTGCTCTACGACCTGAAGACTGAGGTCCTCCTTCGGCCCTCTACAGCCTGAAGCTGATGTCCCTCGGCCACTAACAGACCAGAGGCCCGCTTTTCTCCAGTTCTATTTTGTTCTCATTTTCATTCACCGGTTTCTCTAGTTTAATTTTGTTATCTAGCTCCAAATAGGTAGGCCCTAGCTTATTCAACAATAAATTCTTATAACTCGTCCTCTTTATTTCTTTTAAGTGCTCCCCTCCAGACTGAAAGTTAGGTAGGTGAGTGCTCAATGTGACCTTACAATTTCTTGGACTCTACCCAGGAAAATGTAACGTTACAGACTGGCGCCCAACGTGGGGCCCGACGTGGAATGTAATGTATGTCTTTACATGTATTTTTTTACTTACATTTTTGGAAATATTAACCTGAAAATTTTAAGCATTCGTCCTCCCTAGGTAGCTTTATGCTCATTTCCTGGAGGCTTATCATATCTTTTACCTGTAATTTATGTTATTTAAGTTTTTCTGTAGATTTTTATCTCTTGAATCTTTGTTTACCTTTGTAATGTCAGTTAGTGACAAGCCTAGTTTTATTTTTAATTTATTGCTGGAGCTAGTTGTAGGTCGTATAGGTAAATCACATCAACCTCATTATTTACTTTTTATTATGTTCTAGAATTTCTTTTCAAATGTTAAAAAGTCGATGTCAGGAGCCTGGTGGTGAATTTGGTCAGTCTACGTTGGGAGCTCAGCTCGGCCACAAGCTCGGGAAAATTAGGAGTGTTCTTGGAGGGCAGTTTCCCTCCTCTACGGCCGGAGCGACTATGAAGACGCCGTAGCAAGGCGACTCCGCACCGGGCTCTTTGGGCTGCACGGCTTGAGGGTCGACGTCCCTCGGCCCTCCTCTACGGCCTGAGGTTTGACGTCCCTCGGCCCTCTTCTACGGCTTGAGGGTTGACGTCCCTCGGCCCTCTTCTACGGCTTGAGGGTTGACGTCCCTCGGCCCTCTTCTACGGCTTGAGGGTTGACGTTCCCTCGGCCCTCCTCTACGGCTTGAGGGTTGACGTTCCCTCGGTCCCTGCTCTACGACCTGAAGACTGAGGTCCTCCTTCGGCCCTCTACAGCCTGAAGCTGATGTCCCTCGGCCACTAACAGACCAGAGGCCCGCTTTTCTCCAGTTCTATTTTGTTCTCATTTTCATTCACCGGTTTCTCTAGTTTAATTTTGTTATCTAGCTCCAAATAGGTAGGCCCTAGCTTATTCAACAATAAATTCTTATAACTCGTCCTCTTTATTTCTTTTAAGTGCTCCCCTCCAGACTGAAAGTTAGGTAGGTGAGTGCTCAATGTGACCTTACAATTTCTTGGACTCTACCCAGGAAAATGTAACGTTACAGTTTTTATATAAGTTTCCTAGGTTTGGCGTATTTATTTCAAGCTGCTGAGTTCCTTGAAGAGGACTTGGTAAACAACAGTTTCCTATTCTTTTAGATTTGTATCTTGTCTGATAAAGGGGTGACTGCTTAATGCATTATAAAGGAACAGGGTGTAATGTAAACTTCAATCATCCTCTATATAAAAAAAAAAAATTCGACCAGACGGGTGTTATGTCTGGTGGGCAACTGCCCAACGTTTGATGTCGCTGTATATACATAATAAAAGTAAGTTTTTATGAAAACTTATTAGAAAATGTATTTATCGTTCCAGCAAGCCGTTAATACTCAGGAGCATAAGGAAATACCCAAATGTATGTTAGTTGCACGGAAGCAGCATTTTGCATGGCGTCAGTATGATGCGTAGTTCGCATGTGGCCATATAGATGCCGCCACAGCAACATCAGCTTCTTCTCAATTACCTACTACATTTTTAAAGATTCTATAACTATGCGTATAGGAAAGCTAATGCTTCAACGTAAAATTCCAGAGTTTACGTTTTTCTAATTGTAAACTTATTCCTGAAATAAGTATCGTTATGTTCCTTGCGTTCCTTCTAAAAATTTCGATGAGTAGACAATGTCTTAATAACATTACCATGTATAAGTACCTATCTTTAGTTACATTCTTTCCTGTCTTAAACTTCCATGGTGTTACCTTGCGTCTTCAAGGAGTAAGTGAAGAAATGGCACTTGGAAGGCTTCATATCGACATGTTTGGTATCAAATGGCGTTAGGGTGGTAAGGGTGATCAGGAAAGAGGATTCAGGTACATACCTTGGAATTTACTCACGATAAAGTTTTATAATTGGTGTAGTAGTTTTATAATAAGAATAAGAAACGAATATGTCCGTGGTACTTTTAAAGTCGCTATGATACACGAAAAACTTTGTGCAAACAGCTTGCGCTGGTATATAATATGGACATATGATGAGGCGAGATGATGACCATATTATGATGACTAAAAGAGTCATGAATATAGAAGGTGGAAAAAGAGGCCGTGGACGACCACCAATAACTTGGCTACGAACAATAAATAAAAACCGGGTAACTGCGAGTCGGAGTCGCGCACCGATGGTTGCGTACTTCATAAATATGTAAATAGTTTATCACGGGTTTTTTTAAAATGTACTTACAAATTTACACTTTTCGGATTTTTCCCTTTATTTGTGCTACATGATTTTGCTTCTTGCCAAATTTCATGATTCTAGGTCAACGGGAAGTACCCTATAAATTTTGATTCCCTTAAGAGTGTCGAAATATACGTTTTTGTGGCATAAACGGCCGTATCTTTTTTTTTACGTTAGCTTAGGTCTTTGTGATCCTATAAGGGTTCCTTTTTATCCTTTTGGTTGGTGGAATACTTTTTCGGTTGTTTTTCTTAGCCTGCGATATCTCAGGCTGTTTCGTTGCAACGAAAGATTATAACTATCGAGTTAAAGAAACTGTAACAGGAATTTTCACATGTGACAGATTTTTCCTTGGAAAATCGACCATATGCGACTATTTGTCTCGTTCCTCCCGAACAAATTGATTTGTACAGTACGTACATTAGTCCATCTTTTAGAAATCAGAAACAAAAAATCTTTATTATTAAAATTCCTCCGTTCGAAACTTTGAAATTGCATACAATGGAACCACCAAAACATTTAGCACATTACCTACTACTTTCAAAATATTGTACAAATTGATTCTGTAATCATTGTTATTTGACATTGTGCCTCTCCGTTTTATGCAAGGTTTATGTGATTTTCCACGGTTAAATGGCCAAGGATTCAATCCATTCCATTCTTAAATATTTAAATGCAACTATATTGGTGTGTTCAAATTATCGAGCTAATTGGAATTTAATTAAAAATGCTATTGTGTAACGATTGCAAATGGATATTGTATTAAATCGATAATACTGAATTTTAAGTTTTTTTTTAATAATAAAATGATTGCAACAGCAATGAGGGTATACAGGGTTATTTTAAATTGGGTAGCTAAACTCCGCAGACGCAATGGGTATTGATATCTTAACATGATATGTACAGACGCCAGCACATCAAGCTACTACAATCTGTCAAATTTCTTTAATAGATTTTCAACTTTATCGTTAAAGCATAAGGTTCAATGTTGATTGGGAAAATTTGACAGTTTCGGGTAGTTTGATGTGCTGGCGTCTGTACAACAAAAAAGGATTTAATTTTTGGGGGTCATCGACTGCAGCTATTGTAGTCACTTGAAATACCAATTGAGTAAAACTGTTTAGCTAGCCAATTTAAAATAACCCTGTATAATGCTTTGGTACCTCAGTATTATAAGCCCAGTTAGATTAAACATAATATTTTGTAACGATTGATGAATTCACTATTATTTTAAAATCGTAGGTACTTGATTATATATTATACTAGCAGCGCTCCGCGGTTTCACCCGCATAAGTGTCAGTCCCGTGGGCATATCGAGATAAAAAGTATCCTATGTGTTATTCTGATGTAAGTGTAAGCTGTAATACTGTAAAGTTTCATCAAAATCCGTTCAGCAGTTTTTGCGTGAAAGAGTAACAAATATGCATCCATCCATCCTCACAAACTTTCGCGTTTATGATATAAATAGGATAGTAGGAAGTAGGGTATGTAATATATATTTTTAATAAAAACAATCGCAATGAGGTTGAATACCTTACCTTAGTGTCTGAATATTTTAAATGTATAGTAGATACCTACTCGTATCTACGTACGCCACTTGTTATTTTCACGTCAGTTGGCTTATTGGTACTTAATTACTAATTAATCGCGTGTGTTATTACCTATTACTTCAAGTCTTCAAGTAACTATTCCTATTTAAATATTGTTAAAAGCTTGTAAATGCTACCAGTTATGAAGCCACGGCCATAAAAGAAGCAAATTAACGTTCTATAAAGTCCACTTTCCACAACAATCTCAATTTGCAAAAGTATATAGTGGTGTGTAAGGTATCTAATATGGTACGGTATCTACGTAGGTACCGTACCATATTAGATACCTTACGCACATAGAATCCTTAAAAGGCTCTTTTAATTACGTAATTAAAAGAGCCTTTTAAGGATTCTATTAATTCCTTTTACCTACGATTGACATAATAATATATGACATATATGATTGACATATAAAATCTATGGTAATAGACCATAGATTTTTATAGACAAAAGTGTGTGATGAAAATGTAAACAGCATGATCAGCCTACAATGTTCCCATTACTGGCACACAGGCGTCCTCTCGGTGAGAGGAAGTGAGGCCGTAATCCACCACGCAGGCCCAGTGCGGGTTGGTAGATGTTACGTCTTAGCACTTTTGAGTTATTCCGGTCTGATCCCCTGATGAAATGTACGCAGGAGAAGTGCTAATAAAAAAAAAACTACAACACTGGTTCAGCTTCTTTACATTGAAGGCGGGCCCCATCCCTTGAATATGCCACGGGTCCCAAACGGTATAGTTACGCCACTGCACTGCACCCGGTTCTAGGACATGCTGGTTTCCTCACGATGTTTTCCTTCGCCGTTTCGAGAGCAGTGGTGATGAAATTAAATACTTACACAAAGTGCCTAGCTGGGTTAAAACTCACAACCTGCAAGGCTACATCTCGTAAATCAGGGCCGATACCACTGGGTCTTACTGCTGAATGTGTAGTATCACTTACAAATTGAGTGCTTTAACTTATAATTGTAACTAGCACCGCCCCGCGATTTCGCGAATATCGGGATAAAAATTATCCTATGTCCTATCCCGGGACTTAAACTATCTCTATTACCTACCAAATTTCATCTAAATCAGCGCAGCGGCTTAAGCCTGAATAGGTAACAGACAGACACACTTTCGCATTTATAATATTAGTATGGATACTTGAACCGTAATTGTAATTTTAGGTCTCCTTAAATATGTAATTCATTTGACAATTGAGGTTAATTTATAACCTTAAAATTCGTCGATGAGTTTTTCAAATTACAATTGATTAATGTCATTCAAACAGTAATTGTCGGAAAAGTGGTGATATATAATATATATGTATAAAGTTTAAACCTTCAATATACAAATGAACGTGTAAAGGCTCCTCCAAACAGGCGCGACACGCGATAAAATCGCGCGCGACACAAAGGCACCGCAAGTCGCGCAACGAGCGTGCCTTTGAGTCGCGCGCGATTCGCGTCGCGCGTCGCGCCTGTTTGCAGGAGCCTTTACGTACTCCCTTCTTTAGTTAGTGATTGCGTAAGAATTTAATCTGAACAGGATTCGTTTACAGTTTCGTCAGATGTTTTGAGAACAGACAGTAGAAGCCACTACTACAAATACCGAATATACTATATTCGGTATTTGTAGTAGTGGCTTCTCTCTCTCTCTCTAATATAGTCTCAAATACAGCAATATGAGGATTCTTCGATGTAACGAGTGTGCGCGTGGGCAAGCCCGTTTTGTACCCACGCCTGGTGACCTAGCGAACTTGAAATAAGTAAAGAAACCACTGATGCCCGGTTTCTGAAGTCCCCAGTTAAGTTCTCATTAGCTATTGATTCAATAAAGTTATGCATAAGATAAACGTCGGTTAACTGTCACTGCGATTCTGAATACGCAACTAACCATTCAATAACTATGAAACCGATAACTAGTTTCTTAGTTCATTCATTTGTAGAACATTCTTTAGGTTTTAGTTCAAAAATATAATAGTTTCCAAGTCATTTCTAATAGCTCCTATTATTTATACATCATAATATAATAGAGTAAGTTTACAGTACCTAGTGGTTATTATTTTTATTCGATTGTGACATCATGATCTCTCCCTTTTTGCGTAACGTATACACACAAAATAAATTCAGCATTGACTGAGAGTCAGTCAGACACTCCCATATCCCATTATTGCGGAAAGCATCGTAGTAGGTAGGTACTTGGTAACCGGATAAATGGTCGGTCGGTAATCAATAAGAGTATGTAGGATGACTAGTGTGTTTTGTTTATCCACTTTCTTAAAGGTAACATTCGTGGGAAATGCGACTGCATTGCCTGAACTTTATTTTATCAGCTCGATAACTCTTGATTTCTTAAGGCTCCTACAAACAGGAGCGACACACGATATAATCGCGCGCGACACAAAGGCACCGCTTGTTGCGCGACTTGCGGTGCCTTTGTGTCGCGTGTCGTGTCGCGCCTGTTTGAAGGAGCCTTTATGTAGCTCAACTTTCTGCCAACACAAATCCGAATCACGGACCACCCACTGAAGAATTACGTCAATTTCCTCCACAAACGCACCTTTTTCAATTATATATGCTCTGTGATATATTTTTATTATAATTTAATCAGACCATAATTATGGGAACCTGTTATGGCGAGAACAGTTTAACCTTTCAAGAATGTGTCTCTTGCAAAGATTAGGCCATCTCGTATTTTTGTCATGCATGCTGTGAATTGAGATGAGCGTTGAATCCGCTGATGATATTTAAAGGTATTTTACGTGTTCGATTCATATTGGTTTTTATACAGACTTCAAAAAAAGGAGGTTATCAATTCGACACGTAGGTATGTATGTAATATTATTGAAACTGCATTATATTCACATATGACAATCTATTAGGGCTTCTAAACAAATATACAAAATTTTATAGATGTATGTATGTATGCATGGATGTATGTTTGTCCACGCATTTCTCCGCAACTTTTAATCGGATCGTGACCATTTTTTTTATTGGCTTACTTTTATTTCAACTTAGGGAATAGTGCAAGTTTCATCAAAATCGGTTCAGTTATTTTCAAGATATGGACTAATACGTGTAAGTGTGACGGCCTGACTTATTGATACGAGCTACGGGTGTAGTGACAAAGGGAAAACATCACAAAACCTTGGTCAAATTCTAGTGCAATATTTACAACAAAACTAGTAGTAGTACTTATTACAAACAAATATTCCAGGTTTTACTTAAAAATAAAAATTACAAAATTAAAAAATAATTTAAAAAAAATTGAATCAAAAATAAATTACCTACTTAAATCAAAATTATGAAATACCTAACTTTAATTTCGGAAGTCGGTGGCAAAAAACTAAATCACACACAAATACAAATCCCAACTTGGGATTTGTATTTGTGTGTGATTTAGTTTCTTCTTTCTTCTTTCTTTTTCTTTTACAACTTAAAGTTTGAAAGCTAGCCCCTACCAGCATATTTCATGGACCGCCTTTGACGTCTCCGCGAAGATCAACATCACCAAGATGAGCGGGGTTTGCTCTTTCGGTTGTTAGTTTATTCGACGGAACGTGGTATGGTTTATAATACATAACTTATATTGACAAAAGTGCAATAATGACAGGACACAAAATAATATCAATTTAATCTTAGTTTTACACCTTAGAACCGTTAATTATAGAAAGGAATTTGCTTGTATATTTGAAACCAGCAGCCTACGGGCAATAAAATCGTTCAATAACTTTTATGTCGATTTTTATTGATACTCCCCGCTTGAAGATTAAAAGTTTCCAGTTCCCGCAGGTTAGTCTATCCTTGGCATAGTTTTGTGTACTCCTGGCGCCCGAATTATCACCTCTTCTTATTGTTTATTTATTTGGAGTACCACACACATTTATAATTCACCCATTTTTTATTTTTTATTATTACAATTGGCATAGTTTTGTTATTAATTTCGGAAGTCGGTGTCTTGGGATTCCCAAGACACCGACTTCCGAAATTAATAATTTTGAGTTTATTTATTTTTGAAGGCGATTTAATTTTTTTTAAATTATTTTTTATTAGAAAAGCTCGTGTGACCCCTAGGTAACCGACGCAACGGGTATATTCGGTGAAAATGTCATTGTCAAAATTTAGGTGAAGTGAGCTATCTATCATTCCACCTGATGCTTAGGGATGGACACATTGACAGTTCACTTCTTCCTCGTCGTTGCGATGATTCCATTTAGAGTTTTAAGTAAGCTTTAACCAGAATTCGGCCACTTTGACAGCGTTAAGGCTCGTTCAAACAGGCGCGACACAGAGGCACCGCAAGTCGCTCAACGAGCGGTGCCTTTGTGTCGCGTGCGATTATATCGCGTATCGCGCCTGTTTGTAGGAGCCTTTAGCGTTGGTTGCGCAAAAGCCTTCCATGGTGCAGGTGTTTTTACACAGACCGCACAAAAAGTGGTGAGGCATCGCTTGTGATCTGGCTGCCATGGGCGTAGCCACACTGGGGCAAGCTGGGGCGCTTGCCCCACCCTGGCTCTGACAAGAAAAAAATACGGAAATTAATGCATTGAAGGAAATGGAAGTGGCGGATCTGATCAAAATTTCAGAAATGCAATTTTATCTCAGCGTAAAAACTGCGCTTGCTATTTTTCTTGCCCAGCCATGTATGTACATTGTACGACCTGTACAATAGAGCGATCATTCAGCACATTACGGCGGGTCAAAACGTGGCTTCGCTCAACCATGAGCGAAAATCGTCTAAGCGGCCTGTGTATGCTAAGTGTGCACAGAACGAGGATCGCTGAATCAAAAAATACATTTGTAGAAAAAGTGCTAAATAGGTCAGAAGCCCTAAGGAAGAAGCCCTATTCTCGTAACCTGTGTGGTACCGCACCGACTGGACCCAACATGCTGCTGCGCCCTGCCGTGCCTACGACACAGCTGTACCTTTCGCGTCTGCATCAGTCCACGACAACTGAGGAAGTCGTGCAGTATTTGAAGGTGAAGACCAACTGGACTCTGAGGGTCGAAAGGTTGGAATCGCGCCACAACATCAACTTTAAGTCATTCGTGGTACGTGCACCAACCCAACATCTACAGACCTGTTTGAAAGAGGACTTTTGGCCGAAAGGTGTCGTATATCGACGTTTCCGAGGACGATTACGCGACACCACGCAGCGAAACACGACGCCGACAACGTTACGTGTATAATCATAGTTTTAAGTTTCTTTAATATGTATTAGTTTATTATTGTATAAGATTATTTTGTGTATTTTTTCTATGGGCCTTAGTTGCCTGATAATAAAATGATTATTATTATTATTTAGACATTTTTGTTTTCCTCGGCCTAGCCGGATAGCTGATGGTTCTGCCAGAACCCACGCCGGCTTCTCTTGAAGTAATATTAGGTACTTATAAAGTTAGTTAAAACTTAAATTTATAAACACCGATTATTCATAAATAAAAATATAATATCTGTCCTGTGTGTAATTGTTTATTTTCTGTACCTACTTGAAAATATAAACCTCTAAATTTACAGATTAACAAATTGGCATAGGCGCAGAGCCCAAACGGCTCAAGTTAAAAAAAATTACCGGGGGAGGGGGGGGATAGGTTGACTACTGCCCCACCCTGAGCCCAAAGCTGGCTACGCCCATGCTGGCTGCACAGTCGCACTGTGTATCATTGAAGTACCTGACTGAGCCTAGTTCAAGCTCACTTCACCTAAGTTTTCTTGGTGAGATTTTTTAGAATATGTAGATCGGCTGATAGTTCAAACTACGATGGCGCACCATGTATTCTCCAACATAACTTTTTGATTCATTACCAACTTGGGAAAAAGTATGCTTTGTGGTCGTGGAGAGACACAGCTCTTTTAGGTCAAATTGCACAAAAAGCATATTCGATTAAGAACAATGACTTTGAGTCATCAGCAGAAATTGGACCATCAAAATACATTGCAGTGAAAGGTTCCAAAACTAATAGGTAGGCAAAAGTACTTATTGTCTTCTGGGGGCCTAAAAACGCCACACTAAGCAATTCCTCTAAAAGCGATTCATTTCCTGAATTCCCAGATGAAACCGGGCGTGGCTGTGGCGTGGCGTATCTTGTTGAATGTTCCGGCCGATCAAATTACCTTCGTGTGATAATGTCGTTTTAGTATCTAACTAACGTCTGCCCGCGACTTTGCCCGCGTAAAATTTCTTAAAATATATGCTATGAAACTCGGCAATACTTTAGCTCCTCAAGTGAAAGAATTTTCGGAATCGGATCAGCAGTTTCCAAGTTTACCCCCTGACTACCTTGTTATAATACAATAGTAGGTATCTACAATACTGAAGGTACAGACGCCAGCACATCAACCTACCCGAAACTGTAAAATTTTCCCAATCAATTTTGAACCTTATGCTCTAGCAATAAAGTTGTAAATTTATTTAAAAAATTTGACAGATTGTAGTAGGTTGATGTCTGTACTTAAAAAACGTTCAAATTCAAGTCCCAATCTCATCTTAGCTACAATCAATGTCAAAAACTTGTTAAAAATGTAGGGAAATTAGACGTATTTTTGACAGATTGGGACTGATATCAGAGGAGCAATTCTCGTAATTTTAAGAACGTTCACAGTCTGGAGTCTCAATCTTTCAAAAAATACTTCTAATTTCCCTAGATTTTGACAAGTCTTTGACATTTGTTTGTCGCCAAGATGAGACTGCGACAATTTTTTTATTTTATTTGAATTTGGTTTGCTTTTGACTCTAGTCTATGCCAGAGATGACAGAGACAAAGTCTGCGATGGAGTGAGCTTACCCAGAAGAAGCATCGGGACCCAGTTCACTCTTACTTTGAAGAGATTCGGGTTGTATGCACTCGGAAACACAGACGCAGGTATAGAGTTCCACTCTTTTGCTGTGCGCATTATAAAGGACATTTGAAAACGCTTAGTAATTGACTAGATTTTGAACATTTTTAATTACGAGAATTGGCAACGAAAAGGAAATCAAAGGAAAATCCGAAAAAAATCCGGAAGGATAAAATAACAGAGGGATCCTTTTATTAAATATTCATCCCTCCGTAAGTTAGGTTTTCCACTAAGCAAAGTTTTTATGCCTCTGTTGCACGCATGGCTTCCCAGATGGTTCGTGCAAGTAAAGTTTTCATAACATAATAAGTTCATCATAATTCACGAATCGTGTATATCCAACAATGACGACACCGTGGAATTAACAATGATTACAATTATTTTAATAACACTTAATAACTGTACAGGTACGACTGATGACATGATCATTAGATGACTAACACGATTGTATTGAATATCTTTGGACCATTCATAATAGTTGGTACCATGTCACCAGAAGACCACCAGTTTAATCATTAAATTGCAGGCCGATGACTGCACTCTGGTGAAATAGTAATAATGTTAACTGAAGAACCTATAATAGGTACCGACTGAATTCTTCTATATTAAGGTGACGGTTATCATAAACTAGCTGACCCGGCGAATTTCGTACCGCCTCAGAATCAGTAAGCCGTTTCATACACAATGTATCTTCATAATTTTTTATATCGTGAATTTTTCCAAGGTTTTAATAGCTATTCTGCTATTTGGGACGGAGAAAAATCCAACAAATCAAAGATCATAAAAATCGATCCAGCTGATCTTGAGTTATAAATGGTGTACCTCTCAAACGTCGCCGTTACACCATTGGATAATAAGAACAATAAAATTCTATTGTGTCTGCTAATTAGACGCGCGAAGGATTAAGTAACTCGACTTTGAAAACAAAGTCGGGTATGTATATAGGATAATATATTATGTATGATATTCCTCAAATTACTCACTTCTGCCTGTTTTACCCAAAGGGTTAGGATACATAGATAGATAGATAAAACGTTTAGTCAGTGCAACAAAAGACACAATGCAGGTATTAAAAACATCAAAAAAAGGTGAAAAAAAAATAACAAAGATTTAAAAGATAAATTGACCCATAGACACCTAGCTCATAAACATCTTTAACGGTCGATGACTACTGGGCGGTGTGTGTCTCATGGTTGCACCAAAAGGGAGTCCAGCTCAGCATATGCCAGGTACAATACCTGACGCTGGTATTCTGCTGCATCCCGTTAGTGACACACAGATGGCAGACGATTAGGCAGAAATGTAAAGACGCCAGCACATCAAGCTACTACAATCTGCCAAATTTATTTAATAGATTTTGAACTTTATTTCTAAAGCATAAGGTTCAAAGTTGATTGGTAAAATTTGACAGTTTCGGGTAGCTTGATGTTCTGGCGTCTGTACCTGCATAGTACACCCATATTCGCCAGTTATGTTTAAGTCCCATGTAATAGTTAGCGAGTCTATTGCCATCAATCGGGCACAAATATAGATTCTGGGCTGTTAGGCTGCGTTTCCACCAGAAATGAGCGATGATGCGTAGCGAGAGATGTGCGTTAAACTAACCAATAACAACACTAGCTTAGCTCAATCAAGCTATGAAAATGAAGCGATGTTATTCGTTAGTTTCACACACATCCCTTGCTACGCATTCTCGCTCATTTTTGGTGGGAACGCAGCCTTACAAGGAAATTCCTGATCGAAAAACCCCGTATCACTTTGCCCGATGAACCCAGAACCTCACGCTCAACATTAGTGCTTGCGAACCGCTAGAGTTTATTGGTCTAGTGACTAAACCAACGAGGCAGTAAAAGTTGAGAAATATCGTAGGCACAATAATGTTCAATTTATTGCGGAAAAAACAAGCTGATCATGGCAAAAAGTGTAGGTTTTATGCCTATACAACCTACACTTTTTGCCATCATCAGCTTGGCTACAAACGGCAAAGGCTTAGGAGGCCTAGTTTATAGGTAGGTAAATCCGCATCGATATATAATATTTCATCTAGCCAGCAATTAACATATTCGAGTAATTTCACGTCATCAGATATAACCGCTAATGTCCCGCTCGTTTTAAACCTGTCGTTATCAAGGTCATTGCGTAGGCATATTGAGTTCTATAACACTGGTAATTTATTGACGCCTCTCACGTTTTTATGGAGGAAATTGTGAATGACGAATACGTAACCCTGAAGCCATAATCATAATTATTTAAATGTCAAAAATGTTACTGAGAATTTCAATAGATGCTAAATTGCTAACCAATGAAGCAATGGATTTGGATAATCAACATCTAGAAGCTTTCATCACTGACAATGAAGCAAAAACACAGTAGGCAAATAATAATAATAATGATGACATAACTGAAAAGTCTCAGAACAACATTCCTAATGATCATTGACTTACTATTAAGAGATGAGTACTCAAGAAGAGACATTGACCCTTGCAATCCGGTCAACGGTGAAGGTAACATTCTTTATAGCGGAAATAACTTGTAATCTGTTCAATTGTAGTGTCGGGAAGAATTATTTCTTTATGCTTCCATCCCTTGACAGGAAGGAGATAACACGTTTATCAAAGCCAGGTGCAACTGAACCCACAAAGTTCAGTAGAAACGTGGCGGGACAGGTAGTAACGTGTTTAAGAGCATCGATATGGAATTTTATGTCGATAAGTATGTTATGCGTGGAATTACAAATCAAGGGAAGAATCTCGAGCGCGTCGACGTTCATTTTAAAATTTGGTAGGAGTTAACCGGAATATTTGTATCTAATTGTGAGTTTAATGAATGGGGTAAGAAAAACTTTACTCCTTTGAGAGCCAGGCAAAAAAATAAATGAAGTTCTAATTGTCCTACAATAAAAGGTCAAATTCTTGATACTCACAAATACACTTCCGCCAGTCATATGAACGAAAAGGTGCTTTTTACGGCAATTTATACTTTTGTAGATAATTCACTACAGTCATAGTATTCCTTATTTCATTTATAAAGAACCATAAGGTACTGAAACCAAACTCCAGACAATTACCAGTCACGATCTGAAGCCCAGCAATTATAAGTTGGTCACAGCACAGCAGACCCAGCAAGGCATAACAAACTCATAAGCTACGGGAGATTCACTCGGCTCGGTTACACATTCAATATAACTAGAGCAGAACACCACAATAGAGTTGTCGACTTACACATATCCGACACGGTGTTAAGTGTCAGCTTTAAACATTTTGAGTTGAGCGTTCGAAAAGCTTAGGTCAAATTATGTTAGATTATCAAAATGTATTTTGCAATTGAGTCAAAGTTAAAAACATACTTAATGGCAAAGATAACTCTTGAAAGTGAAAATAAAGATTGGTGTACCCCAAGGGATTATCTTGGGTCCTTTAATTACATGAATCAATAGAGATAAAATAAATCAGATTTCCCATCAAATACACACTATAATGCTACCTAGCTAGGAACAAAAACGTGATGGATATTAGCGATGAAATGTAAATTAAAGGTTATATTGATTATCTTACAATCCCTTCTACGTCCATCTAGGATAGATGCGATAGGTTACAACAACCTGTGTTTGACCTGATTTTCCTAATCATTGTTAAAGCCAGATGGAAGATAAGTACTTGGCACATTATGCATGGTGAATCTGTTTGTCCACGCACGACTTGTAGTTACGAGTATCTAAAGCAAAGCTTTGGCAGCCGTCACTGGGTCAAACAAGATGAACACTTAGGAATTTTAAGCCATTCAAAGTAACAAATGACACTATTAACTGCTTCATTGATTTTCTTAAACCCATTTTGTACTTCAAATACTCGATCAATGGAATCTACCAAATTGGAAATTAATTTGAAACGTTTCAAACGGTCGAATTTGAATTTAGAGTGGCACTGTTTTTTAAATGTCAATTCTATTAATAGTTCTGATTTAAATTGTCGTTACATCATTTATAAATAATAAAACTATTGCAATCTTAATTACTATAGGTAATATACAATCTTGAGGATTGTAATTATTATTTGATGCTTCAGCTTCATACACTAGAATACAAGAGGGGCTTATGGCTACGTAATACTAGCCACACGGGTCGATCGATCAGGTTAAGTTACGCGTGCCGCGGCTGGTCCGTGGATGGGTGACCATCTTTACATACCAAACCCCCATCGTGTCTTGGACTGCTGTAATTCGTGGATCAGTCGTTACGGGTCGTCAGAAGCCCGAAAGTCTAACAACCAGTCTCACCAAGAGGTGTCGTGTTACCCAGTAACTGGGTTGTGGAATGTGGAGGTCAGATAAGCAGTCGCTTTATGTAAAATACTGGTATTCTGCTGCATCCGGTTAGACTGGAAGCCGACCCCAACATATGTAGTTGCGAAAAGGCTAGGCAGATGATGACACTGGAATACAAAAACACACCTACTACATTGAATCCCACGCAAGATTCTACTCAGTCTATTTGAACCTTATATCTTCTAACTTTCTTTGATCCAATTCCGTTTACCTCCTTATTTTTTTTCGCACATATTCTATAAGTAGTTCAGTTCAGCGGTGCTATTATTAAAACTTAGGTGAAGGGTGCGTGGAGTGAGCTGTCAATAGTGGCAATTCCTAGCAAAAACAAATTCACTTCACCTAAGTTTTGACGGTGAGATTTTTACAGAATCGACCGGCTGGTTGCTTCGATTGCTAATAAACAAAAACAATCCAGTTTACTATTCAAATATAGTTACTTTATGGATGCGCCCCTATTTAGTCGTGCTTTCTTCTCTTCTTCTGAAGATGAATGTGTACTTAGTCAATTCTCTTCAAACAAAAGCACCAGATGCATAGTCCTCAAGCTTCAAGTGTTACTTAACACAAGATTAGTTTTTCCAACTCATTAACTCCTTTATCTTAAGCCCCATTGACACTTGCCGTAAAAGTAATTACAGAAGTATGTCCACATAAAGAATAGGCAGAGTCGGTGAACTTAGCACGTGTAGAGGTGTGTTTATAAACTGAAGTGCTAATGAATCAGTATTGATGACTCAGTTCAGTCAGGTTGGTGTTGAAAAACATGCGATTACATTGTGTGGTGTAAAATATTGGTGACGCGGATTGTCTTAAGACTCGTGTTTCCTGATTTATTTGATTAAATTAGTTATTCTGTGGTACTGGCTTTCACGAAATATACCTAATGTGGGGTCAGCAACCCAAGAGAAACAGAAGAAATAAATTTCATCCGGATCTTAGGACCAAGAACTAGATATTTTTAAGTAGCAGTGGCAACTACGCGCCATCAATACTAATATTATAAATTCGAAAGTAACTCTGTCTGTCCGTATGTTACCTTTTCACGCCTAAACCACTGAACGGATTTCGATAAAATTTGGTAGAGAGATGGATTGTATCCCGGGGAAGGACACAGAATAGTTTTTATCGACATACTCGTACCTCGTAGGCAAAGCCGCGGGCGGAAGCTAGTTGTTTAGTATATCCTCCAATCATATAACATTTACACAGCAAAGAAGCAGAAAACACCGTTCTTAAAACTCTCTATCTAACGGATACAACACTAAATCAAAATGATACATACTTCTTGGAATTTAAAAGTTACCTTACCACAGAAATGTTTCTAAAAAACATGATTTGTAGATGACCGGAAATAATTGGGATAGACCGAGCGGCCTTGCCCAAGGACTGGCCCTTGGTTTTTTTTTACTTTTTGGATATGGAATCCATTTCGATGAGTTTCAAACTTTCAATTTATCGTTTGGACGTAAAAATGGTGTTTAATTTTGAATCTGTGTGTTTTGAGAAGTACATGTGTAGTACGTGGTGAATCGATATTTCGTTTCAGATAATGATACTTAGAAACATTCTACAATCAAAATACTTATAAATTCAACAGCGATTGTAGAAAACGTTGTCCTTAGGAATTGCCAGAAAGATGCTTATGTGATCTTGTGAAGGATGAAATTAGCTTTCGTAAATTGGCTGTTATAAATCTTATAGGATATAAATTTTACAAGCATCTTGATCTTAGAAATGTGAAAATTAATGTCGCTTAACAAAAGATCACAGACTATATAAAAAAATACCTAGCCACTTCATTCAACAAAAGTTACAATTAATAATAGAATCAGTTTCTGACATAATTCCATAAGCATTGAAAGAGATTTATAGGAATGTGTGCCTAATAGATTAATCGTGATGTTTTCCTTATCGACCCGAAAATAACAGATTATGAACGGTACCAAGAATTTCTATACAAAAAATCCATGGTGAAAGGTCGCACACCCATCATCGCTCACTAATATTATTACAGTAAATTACATACCCAGTTGCTATATTATAATCGGAACAGTGTGTACAACCGATGACACGACTATAGTCTTAAATATAATATATATTTTAGAAATAACTCAAACTAGAAAGAGTTTTCAAGAGATTCTCATCATGCACTCTACTATGAACTGGAGAATTTATACCACATCTACCATGCCTTTTCTAATCAGCTGGGACTTTGAGAGATCTTCACCTTTTATATCCTTCCTAGATTTGATCTTCCTTCATCTTTTAGTTTATGAAAGATTTTCATTCTTCCTCCTCAATTATTATTTATGTTTCTATTTTCCCGCCAACTGGCATATCTACTGTTTGTAGATTATCTATTGGTTCTTTAAATACATCTCTTTAAAGAATAACTATTAGAAAATTCAATGGCTATTTGCTCTGCAGTGACACAGGTCATATAATACTCAGTGAGCGTTCAAGGGATACAAATACTAATATTTTAAATATCTTAAATCCAGATAGAATTGATCCACAAATTCAACAAGACATTTGAATACTCACCTGACTTAATTCTAGCACTTAATTTGACATCGAATATATCAATCACATTTCATTGATCAGGGCAAATTCGGCTATAATAAAACTAATCTTCTCGCAATTGAATAAGGTTTAATTTTCTTTGTGTAATCTGTATCGAAAGAACCGGTCTTGAATGACCTCGGGTATGCAACATACGGATAGAATAACGATTCAAAATTCCATACGAGGTTCGTTCACGAGGATTTATGTGTAACATCACGGATTTCCGTTATTGGTAGGCAGAGAAGCAGGTGCGGCGCCATTCTTAGGGCGAGGTAAGGTTGGTTAATTAACCATACCAAGGTAGGCACAGCAAGCTTAGAGTTTTAAGCCTATTGTTAAAACATTAGAAGACTAGCTTTTGGCCGCGGTTGCGCCCGCAGGGGTACCTACCGGGAACTTACTACCGGGAACAACAACTATCTATGTCTTAACTCAGGCCATGTTCTATCTATGTGCCAAATTTCATCCAAATCCATTCAACCTTATTTGACTGGCCAATTCTTCCCTTGTGGTGGTAGGGCCAACGCCCGCCTGGTTTGCGACCACCGGAGTCCGGCCGGCGTCAAGCAGCCTGCTGTGTTTCGTTGATGCGTAGGAGTTCAAGTGCCTTAGGCATCTGGGCACGCTCGTTCCATCATAGACCTCATCCATAGCTTGCCATCACGCGTGATTGAGGTCGAGAGCGGGCCCATTCAGCAATAAAAAAAGCTGATTTATTTGTAGATAAAAGCGTTTTAGCTGTTCATTCATCATTAAATCATTTAAATCAAAATATGCAGGTAGTTTATAAACGCGTAGTCTTACAAGGAATAAATTACAAGGAAGACGCAAATAAAAGAAATCACTTTCACACGATCGAGATTCCCAACAAAAGGCAGGAGCTTTTTAAACACATGTTCTCATGAGAAAGCTCATTGAAAAGATTTTGGTCTTTTTAGGCGCATTATTTGATTTTTTCTTTAATCTATAGTAGACGTGGTAGTTTTGTGTTATGGGATGGGGGAGATGCAGCTATTTTATTGTGCGTTCATTGAAAATACACGAGTTAATTTGTTATAAATAAGAAATTGGGAAATGTCAGACTTTTTGATTGATGGATATACAATAGCATTACCTAAATTCGAAGACAATAAATACAGAGAGACACGTTATTTTTTCAGCTATATGTACAGACGCCAGCATATCAAGCTACCCGAAACTGTAAATTTTTTCCAATCAACTTTGAACCTTATAGGTAGCGATAAAGTTGAAAATCCATTAAATAAATTTGACAGATTGTAGTAACTTGATGTGCTGGCGTCTGTACCTGACAGACTAGAATGTAGATGATTATTATTTAAACAAGACAATGAACTGTGGGAAATAAGGCTGTCCCCACAAAATCCGTTCACCACATCACAAAAACTCGATGCATCCATACTTTTATTGAATGCACCGAGTGGCCAGAAGGCCAGTAAAATCCTTTTACCTTTTTCGCAAGGTCCTAGAGACGAGAGAGAACATACAAAACATAACAGGCCTGTAATTCCTGATGTATTTTTTCTATAGTACACCCATATTTCGCCAGTGATGTTTAAGTCCCACGTAATACGAGGGGAGCTTATTGCCGTCAATAGGGGACTTCGGACTGCGGGCTGCTACTAAAACGGAAACTCCAGACGGAAAACCCAATCCCCAACTAAGGTCTCGATTATAAGTTTCTCTATAAAACAAGGAGCAGAAGTTCTCTTCATGACCTTATATCCTTCCGACATAGTCGATTGAAGTCTTCGCTTGAATGACAAATGTTGGAAGATGCATATATTATGTACTTCTTATCTGGTATCAGCACGAACCATTTATGAGTAGATTATTATTGTTATTATGATTATACCGTTCCACTGCAGGGCAAATGCCTCCTTACCCCCTTTCCACTTTTCCCCGGTCTTCTGCAATTTTGGGGCAATCCTAGTCCAGCTAATCCCATCTTTTTCTGGACCTACACGTTTTCGTTTCCTTGCGTTTAGGATCCTAGGAGTGGTATTTTGGCCCATCATGGAAGTAGATCACACTGTAGTAATAATATTAGCTAGGCGGTAAATCTCGTCGGAGTTCCGCCACTCCTAGAAGCTATACGAGTATTACTTCGTAATTTCGTATGTAAGCACCCTTAGCTATGCGTCGCATGAGCATTGTACAATGTTTACAAACTATAAATCCACTACAACGCACAGTTACGTACGACAGTTTAAATCAATTGTATGTACGCTATTCTCATACTAATTTGGTTTGTCAATAACTTGTGTATTGCTTGCATTGACTAATATTTCAAGCACGTTTCATAGAACAAAATGTGTCTAGAATGCGTTTATAATGTAATTATTTTAATTCTATGAGGTCGAGACTCGAGCTGACTGACCTGTGGACATGCACTATTTGAAGGTGCTTTAAAAACAGTGGAATTCAACAATTTCATTCAAGTAAAGCGCATTGATAGTATTGATACTCGTAACAATGCGAGTTTATTATTACCATAGTCGGTCTCGCTAAGGAGTTCAATTTTGTTTTTGGGGTATACCCCAAATAAGTGCCCAGTTTATTGGTCTTTCCTTCGAGACTCTTAATTTACATTACAAGGACTCTATTGCCCGTCTTCCTTTTATTAACTTCTTAGAGAGTGAAAAAATTAAGTCTTTCTTGTGAAGAAGCAAGACCACTAAGATCTTAAGCATAGACTACAAGGACTTTGTCAGCTCAAAGGACTAATTTGTAGATCATCAGTAGTAATCATTCCTTTTCTTTCCCAATATCCTGTTCAGTAATCCGAGCGGTATGTGCTCCAGTTTCAATACCAACCACATTGTCAAACTGTTGCAAAAATAATTAAAGCAAATATTTACGCGAAACCGTAACACCAACTATGCATTTGTCTGCAATTTAAACAAAACATACATTCTCCAAAATACTTAACTCCATAGCGTAAACCCAATTCGTTTTGTTTGTGTTACATTGAAGATTTTCTTCTGTTTTCTTGCTATTCAACTGTTCTATGCCAGCCATGAATCATGCTAATCTCAATGTTATTTAGCCATGTCGTTTGTTACACGTTTCTCGGTGGAAGCTTGCACCTGCCTCCTGATTTTGCCATAAATTATGAACACAGGTCGATTCTTGCTTTGAAAACAAGTTTGTACGCAATTATAGTCCGATAGCTCTTGAGAAATATGTTATTTGAATTCTTTTGATTGTGCTTCTATGAGAACGACGAGAATAGATTTCTTGTAATGGTCATAACTCTTGAAGTCTAGAATGTGGTTAGCCTTTTCTAGATGAAGATGGGTTAGTTGGAAACAAAATATACAGGGGTACAATCGTTGAATTACCTACCCGAGAAAAGGAGCATAGGATAATCAGCCTATAATATTCCCACTGCTGGGACACTGGCCTTCTCTCGAAGAGAGGAAAGAGACTCGAGAAAAAGAGCAGCACCTTGCAATCATAGACTTCTTGCTAAAATTTTAATGCTTTGGGATTCTTAAAAAATTCTTGTTTGTGAACAATTTAAACAATTACAATTTAAACGCAGACTGATTAACGACAATCTATTGTTACAGAGCTAATTGTTTGGCATCACTCCAAGCTATACAAGAAGTATTAATATGCTTCCGAAGTTTTAATATAGTTCAAATTCTGGGAGGTCTGAGCCGAGTATTAGGGTAATATAATCCTAACTCTAATTTTGGATGCATCTTCTCGTATCCATGCATGTTGTCACTATCTGATCTGACACGTTTTCAATTTGCAAGGACCAATATAATATTAGATTTCCAAATTGGGTGCATCTGAGTTGAATTAACTATCTACTCGTAAGATTCTCCGCGTGGATGTTGGAAATTATCCCACGGGAATGTGCTACCGAGGCAAAAAGTAACCTATGTCCTTCCCCAGGATGCCATCGATCTCTTTGCCAATTTTTTTCTAAATCCGTTCATTGGTTTAGGCGTAAGAAGGTTACATACAGGCAGAGTTACTTCCGAATATATAATGGTTTTAACATTACTGGCAAACATCTGACAAAGATCGGTCCCTGACCCTGATTAGCTTTTAATTTGCCCAACGTATTAAAAGCACACCTGATGCACCGACGAGTTGATTTGAGATTGATACTACAAAGTATTATCATCAACTTCAAACCTCGTTTTGCTTGATCGTTTGGAAGATCGTTTGGTACTAACAGCCTCTCTGCTTACAAGTTCGATATTATAAGCTGAGTGTCTGAATGCTGCTGATGGCATTGCTAACAACAATTTGCAGTCGCCAAAGGTCAGAACCGAGAGACCTCTGCAACCGGTTCCATGTACAAAGTAGAATATGATTTTGCCTACTTAATGCTTTATTTTGTGTTCGTGCTTAGGTTATTGTGTCTTTTGAATCACCTCTGTCCTTTGACCATGAGCGCTCATTGGCATGTGGTTGGTGAATGTATGCACAGTGCGAAGTAATTGCTGGCAGTGTTAGGACTAATATAGCGGAGATATATGCAATCGGTTGGGAAGCTTTCAATAGAGCCAAGCCAAAAAAATAGATCGAGATTCGAAACATTTGGTCTTGAATATGGTTATGGTTTGCATACCTACAACTTCAAACTTAAGACCGGTAATTTAAAGAATGTTCGCATTGTTTCATTGGTCTTTGTGGTATTAATCAATTCGTATATTACGTTCATTGAAATTTTTCTATTATCATCATTGGTCACTAAACTTATCTACAACATTTTTGGTCCTTCGTCCAAACTTTTGGTCCTTCTTCTCCAAAAGCTATTTCATAACATTTTCGTTATCTAAAACATCAAAATAGCACTTTCTGACCTGTGTCTGTGCTAGTGCTCCCTGAGCTATGCGGTCACGGTATAAATACAGGCAACCCGGAAAGTAATACCGGTTGAGGCACGTAACGTAGGGTCGCATGCTCTGTCCTAATGCTTCGCTTTTCCAAAATATTGTTTAACTTTGAAAGTGGTCTATAATTTTTAACGGAATATTTATTTTTCTTTCGATTGAAGACTTATCCAAACGTTTTGTGTGCTTCTTCAAACTTTCCTGGAACTTTTCCTTTCCCGGTTGTCCTTTTTCTTTTTTATTAACATTACGAAACTCAAGATCAGAAGATGCACTCAAAATCTCATTCAGCTTGCTTTAAAATAATATTAGAATGAAAATGTCAAAGTAGTGGGTTGAAAGTCCGTGATGGACATTAAAGGATACCTGCTGTTTAGCTTAGAAAGTTGTCTATAATTTTTAACGGGTTGGTTTTTTTTTGCTTATTTGATTCAAGACAACCCAGAAGTTTGGTGTGTTTGATAAACCTTCTTGGATTATTAACATTACGAAACTCAAGGTCAGAAGATGGCCGCACTGATAATCTGAAAAAGCTTGCTTTTTATTAGAATAAACATGTCAATTAGTCGACTAGTTGGTTGAAAGTCTGTGATGGAGATAAAATAATACAGGACACTTCTTTCACCGCTAATCATATTGCATATTTTGTAGAAGCTTAGTTTCAGGTTTCACCAATTATGGTCTCTCATTTACCTAGAAAATAAACCGGTACAGTTTAGATGCAGTAGGTGATAATGTAGTTGTGTTTTGACGGTAATCAAAGGATTAACTACTAAAGCCAGTGGTATAACTACTTTGTGAACAGCTGATTGTAATGTCACAACAACTCTTTTAGAGGCTGTTGTTTTGTTTAAATCTGATGGTCATCGATGTTACATATACCAAACCTGACGCAATTTGACATTTAATTTAAAATTGCATTTATCATTGTCAGCTTCTTTTTCTAAATAACTTAGTTGGACTAGCTCTAGAATTTGAGCTATTGCATGGAATTAATGGTATATTACCCACCATTACATACATTCCTTTGAAGTAAACAGCTGAATGCCATAATAGTCAAATGGGTGTAGCAATCAACATCTTGAGGAAAAAACGATAACAGTAGCTAACGAGCTCAGCGAATTAACACAACAGTACAGCGCATTGATTTGATAGCATAACGGATCATATTCTCACGCAAATGAAAACAATATTAATACGTATGTGGATTGGAAAACTTGATAAAGAACGCCTAGACGCGTGCGAGCCAATATCAACCGTTGAACACTGAGCATTTTTTATCGAACCATTCACGAGTAACCGCCACTTCGGACCGTTAACACCTGCTTTGCCTACCTTACACAAACACGCTGATAAAAACGAAGAAATCTCAACAAAGTGCCGAATTCCATAATAAACCTTAGAAGTCTCTGCCATCAACAGTTATAGCATTAATTATACGAAAATTACTTAAAAACCCGATAGTCGAGTTGAAAACTTGAAGTTTTCTTACAGTTATGCCGTTGTGTAAGAGATAACCTGAATTGAGATAAGTCTGTACGGAACTGAGCCAGCGACGCATGCCGCAGTAATAACCTAACAAATTATAATATTTGTGTTGGTAATCTTCGGATTCCTATCTCGGAGAGATCGTTCTGATTCTAAGGGTCTTAAAGTAAACAAAATAAGGTTGTTTGAATGACTTACCGTCCATTAGGCGCTGAAGGGGAATGCACCAATTTCACAGCAAAGAGGAACTGTATTGCACACACGAGCAAACAGCAAAGATTCAATGATAGCGTCAACGCACACAACGCTAATGTCACTTCGTACACCACTGCAAACTCCTCGGGAGCACTGGTCGCGGGCGCCGATATCTTCAACAAAAACAACAACGCGAGAAGAGCCAGCAGCAAGCTGACGAGGCACAACAAGGCTAGCGAAGTCAAGGCCTCCTCTGTGGCCGCTCTCGTGCTCCTGTTCCTGACGGTCGCCGGCCGATGCGGAGGGATGCCTGTCGCGTTTCCATTCGCCAGCTTCGGGGGAGACGCAACCGGTAAGGGGGCGACGACTGACACTGGGGCGGTATTCGTCGCCGGCTGCGCTCCAGGGCTGACACTCGCCGAGGTGCCCCCGACGGAGTGCTTCGAAGAATCCAGGGTTGAAACGTTGAGGGGCAGGTGGTGGTGCGGCCGCCGCGGCATGTTCTGGTAGCGGTGGTCGGCATCGTTCGCCGCTGGCGGCCGCTGCGTATGTTTCAACATGGCGCTACTAGCACGCCGAGACTCGCCATCCCGCCGACTGGTTCTCCGGCATTCGGGCCGGTTTTATTGCACGACACAGCGACGCGGGCGCTCGGGCGACGGGCGCGGGACGACTGACGGCGCTTCGTACCTGCGCGCGCGCGCGTATGTATGTCAATCAAACCGGGAGGGCTGCAGCCGCTGCAGGACTGCATGCAAACCTAGGACGCACTGGTTAACTAATCTACCCTAACAATAGAATAATGGTTGTTTAGTGTCATTATTATATTTCATGGATAAACAAGTGGCCTATTGATGGCAATCTATTGTTTACAAAATACCATTTTTACAGGTCACCTGTTGGTTGTTTGTTATGTCATTACCGTTGTTTGAGCAGTATTTTTAACTGACTCATTTGTAAACATGACGTCTTCAACAGCTATGTTTTGTCTTTACAAAGATTCAGTAAGTTCATATGTGATTTGTGTTTATTCATTTGTTGTGCCGGAAGACTTTACTTTGCCAGAACAGTGAGGAGCCAGACCAAGAAAGATACCTACAGAAACCCACAGGGTAGCTTGTGGCGAGCTTTGGGCAGTAGCGACCCCACGGACCCTATCTCCCGGGAGAAGTCTTGTTCCTCACCTCTAGCTTGCCTTTATTGGCCGGCTGGAGTGAACAATGTCGAGGAACAAAGCTCCCACTTCATTCTTGCCTTTATTGGCCGGCTTGAGCGGAGATTCGCAAGAGCAAACGTCCATAAGTTCTTGGTAACCAGTCCACTTTAGCCACTCAAACCCATAGCATCATCATCATCTGCGGGGTAATAGCGTAACATAATATCAGTAGCAATGACTTTTGTTATGTCTCACTTTTACTCATGGGTGGTTTAATGAAACAGATATATTTCTATCAGAGTGCTTGCGACACGTCCGCTCGCCTTGACTGCTGTCAACGGCACTGTGCAACGGCATGTCAAGAGGGCGGGTCGCTGGAGCACAGATTTATTCAATCATTTGACAGTACATCACAGCTTTCATTTTGAAAATTCAACAACATTAATTGCATTATTTGCGCAGACAATTTTTTCGAAATTATGAAGGAATGGATTGGCAATATCCTTCAAAATGATTCAGATTGTATTTGAAAGTTTGTTACGCAATTAGGGGTGTAGAACCTTTACTGATATTTATTTTGGGGTCGGTGCAGCGTGTTTTTTTCGTGCTTCTCATAGACAACAATTTTATTAGTTCTTCCTATTTTATTCTAAATCTACAACTCTTCGATGACAGCCCTTAAAGCCTGTCTATGATTACGTAGAAATCATTAAGAGGGAAGCAAAAAGCTGCAGCCATGTACCTGCGTCTTCCAGGCATCAAGTTTACAGTTATCAAGACGCGTACATCTTCAGTGTCGTAACTACAATACGACATAAAGATTTTGTTGCAAAAGTACTTGTAGCACCAACTTTATGAGGACTTAGTACTTATATGTATATTATAACATGGGTCAGTTCGTTGACAAGATTCAGTGACTGTTAACTAGTCATTATAACCGTCTGTTTTTTCGTAAACTTTTACCATATATGTAGGTAGGTACTATAAGAATCGTAAGCTCTAAGCTACTCGAATCATCTCAATCATCAACCTAGCCTTTTCCCAACTATGTTGGGGTCGGCTTTCAGTCTAACCGGATGCAGCTGCCTATCTGACCTCCACAACCCAGTTACTGGGTAATACGATAGGTACCCCTTGGTAAGACTGGTTGTCAGATTTTCGGGCTTCTGACTACCCGTAACGACTGTCAAAGATCCTCGAATCACAGCCGGGACCAACGGCTTAACGTACTTTCCGAGACACGGAGGGGTCTCGGTATGTAAAGATAGTCACCCATCCACAGATCAACCGCGGCAAGCGGTGCTTAACCTGATCGATAGACCTGTGCGGCTGTTATTGTTTAACCACGGGCCCCTCGCTCTAAGCTACTCGAATTGAAAACATATTTATAGACAGAATATTCCGAAAAAAAAAACAGTGTTAGTAGCAAAGGTTCCTCTTGAAAAGCTCTTTTCATTGGCTACTGGGCCCCAAGAATTCTTAAACTTCGGTGCCCAAGTTGTCACCTTTTTAGGTCACTTCGTACTGACTAATAATTGGCAAAAGTCGTGTTAGTAGCGAATGTTCTCCTTGAAAGCTCTTTCTATATGTATATGTCTTAATGCTAGTGGGCTTCAGTGCACATTCGCCCAATCTCCTTTGAAATGGTGTTTATCTTTTACCTAATAATAATATCATGCCATTCACTAATCACGTCCCTGGAGGTTTGACAAGAAACCCTCTACAGTACCTACCTCCTCGTTGTAATGAATTTATTTAATTGCATTATTCTGAGCCGGAATATTCTTACTTTGATGTTAAAGAACTGGCTGTGCCTCTAAGGACCAAAGTTATTGTGAAGCTGTTTTAACCAAATTTTATTCACTTAATCATTTTGGTGATATTGTTTTAACCGGGTAATGTGAAATTGCGATTAATTTGCATCAGGCGACCATAGCACCAACATGCTTTATAATTAACGCTGATTTATCATGTAAACCAATGGTGTTATCCATGACTATCATAGTTAGGTATGTTTCAATTGATCTAGTTTAATCTGAATGAAGAACACGAAATCTTCTCGGCACGCTCGTTCCATCATAGACCTCATCTATCGCTTTCCATCAGGCGTGATTAGGGTCAAGAGCGGACACATTTAGTAATAAAAAAAAAAACAATATAAGTATGGTATCTATACTACTAACAAAGTTAAAGAGTTTGTTTGTTTGAATGCGCTAATCTCATGAACTACCAGACGGATTTGAAAAAATATTTTTGCTTTTGAAAGCGGAATTTTTAGAAAGGCTTTGGGTTACTTAACATCACGCTAGGACCCTTAGGAGCCGAGCAAAAACAAAAAAGAAATCAGCGAATGCGATGCAATGGGGTGCAGGTCAGGGGAACAAGAAATTTCATGCGGACGAAGTCACGGACAGAAGCTAGTGTAGTTATAATTTCCCATGATTCTCATGCTACAATGGCTATACCAACTATTCTTGTTAAACATAAAATATCTTTCGCTGTGACATCTTCCTTGTGTCCAACGAAACAGGAAATCAACGCATACCTAATGGAGGATTTTATTTTATGATAACAACGCGAACAAAGTGTCAACGAACTTTTAAACAAAATGAGCGCTTTTAGCGAAATGCCTTTTCAATGGTGGGCGTAGCAGAATGTCGAAAATTTTTGATAGTGTCGTGCAAAAAATTAGGAAAAGAATTTTAACTCCTCCTTAATTTAGGAGTCGGCGACCTCATGCTTTATCCATTTGGACAGAAAATAATTTCAGATAAGTAAGTAAGTAAGGAAGGAGTGTGTCCCAGCAGTGGGAACATTGTAGGCTGGCTGTAGAAACCTACCTAGTACAGACGCCAGCAGATCAAGTTACTACAATCTGTGAAATTTCTTTAATAGATTTACAACTGTATCGCTAAAGTATAAGGTTCAAAGTTGATTGGGAAAATTTTACAGTTTCGAGTAGCATGATGTGCTGGCGTCGGTACCTACATTATTTTCATCACAAATAAAAATATATCCCAATTCGGGTTGTACCCCATAAGGAAAACTTGGTTCAGAAGCAACCCTTTAAATTAGGAAACTAATTAATAAAAGCTTAAGTAGGTAAATAAAAAATACAGGTGAAATAAGTAGGTATTCCAGAACCAGCCAATTTCAAATACAGCTAAAAATAAAAACCTTCGTACCCGTAATCTGTACTAATATTATAAATTCGAAAGTAACTCTGTCGTCTGTCTGTATGTTACCTTTCACGCCTAAACCACTAAACGGATTTCCATATTTGGCAGAGAGATAGATTGCATCCCGGGGAAGGACACAGGATAGTTTTTATCGACATACCTCGCGGGCGAAGCCGCGGTCGGAAGCTAGTCTTCTATAATAACACCTTCAAAGACAATTACAATTACCTACTTACAGCAGCAGTAACTTTATAATTAAACAAGCCTCAATGATATTTGAACGAACTGACATTTACATGAACTTTGTTTTCAAACTAGAATTGGATGACATTTGATGCGATTCAGATGTAGCAATTAATTGAATTAACAGCCAATCGCACTTTGTCAATTAACTAGAGGTTTTTACATTGCAACATAGCTTAATCCCACTGCTGGGACACAGGCCTCCTTTCGATGAGAGGGAGTAGGCCATAATCCACCACGCAAGCCCAGTGCGTGTTGGTAGACATCACGTCTTCGAATTTTTGGTTCTAGGGCATGCCGGTTTCCTCACGATGTTTTCCTTGACCGTTTTGAGAGCAGTGGTGGTGATGAAATAATTTATACAAAGTAAAGCGCCTGGTTCGAACCTACGACCTACAACTCGTAAGTCGCGGCAGTTACCACTGGGCCACCACTGCTCACATTGCAGCATGAATGAAAGGATATCAGGTATATGAATGGTATTCCAAATTCTGGATCTGGAATCATCATCATCTCTAGCCCAACTTCTACCACTGCTGCATGCTGTGCAATCTGTGCATAGGCCTCTATTTTCATGTGCCAATAATAGGTACTGGCATTTGATGGAATGACAACCAAACATTTTTCGATTTTCATTTAAGTTAAATTACAACGAATCAATGCTCTCCCGAAACCTCAGATCTATAGAATGTATGGTGGAATATTCGCCACTTATAAAAAAAATCCATGTGTGTATGTACCTAGGTACCTATAAGGTTGTGTAACACTTCACCGGTGACTTCATGCCTATGCGATGTTGTACCTAACCACCATAAAATCAGGCACCGTAGCCTGATTTATTGATTGTTACATTCATGAATTTTCTAACACTTTCATAGGAGATCGTTCCTCAATTCCTCACAGAAAACTGACAAAGAAGCTGGTTCCTTCCGAGCCCACCCATGGCACGTGCACACCTGTCATGCAGGTGCACGTGTATCAAGTTATCACAAAAAATATCTAGCGCCTGCACTGCAACGTGTGCCTTGGAGCGTGCGCTTGCGCCAGGAAAAAGACTTTGACCAAATGGTGCGGGAGTTTTGAAGGAAATTAATTAGGCTCTAATGCGCTTTTGCTAAAAAAAAAACGTGTCAATTTTGAGCTAGTCATAAGTAACGATCTAGAAGCCATAGAAATACACGTTCAAAAAACAAGACAAGTTCCCAAAAACTTTTGTTGAATTTTGCTAAATCAATGTTCGATTAGGTACGGTTTGATGCAAAGCTTTGTGGAGGCAGCTGCCTCTAGTATAGGGGTCTCCCTATATTGTAAATGAGTATGGGTTTTCGTTTACAAGTAGTTACAAGTACAGTTATTATAATATGTCATTACACCAATTTGATACGGCCTACTTTGGAACCGTATTCTCTTTGACACAATGAACGAAACCGTGCGTAATGAATGTGAGATTGGCGGGATTAGCTAGGGAATTGAAGTAGAAATAATTGAGAAGAAATAACGGCCCTGGTTCGAAAAAATGCGTAGTTTCACAGTATCTTCTGCAACCGCAAATGTTAGAACCAATGAACCAAGAAAACAACTCCCAAAATACTCATAAACAAATGCACTAGTTAATTTTATTGCCTGACAACTCGTCACTCAAGCTCCCTTTCAACGAGCTATAAAATGCCACAATATTGCACTGTGGGAAGAAGCCCAGCCCAAACCGCAGCCAACAATGGCGTAACGGGATATTAAAATAATATTATGTTTACCTGCCCTCGTACTTTGACCACAGCGTATACTGTTACTAGCATGCCAGTTTTATCCTTCACAACGGACATTGCCCCAAAACCTGAAAGACCAACCTTCGGGTAATCTTTCAAGTTGCTAAGGTGACATGGCAAACTTATTGACTGCAGCGCGTCATTGTCTCGCAATTTTACATTGGATCTTTTGACAGTTAGGCTAATAATAATGGTGGTACCATTAGGCACTATTGGCAAATTGCCTTTGTTTTTACTCAGCCAGTATTAGCCTAATTATTTCAATATCGAATTCTTCGCCAGATTATGAAAAAAAAACAATGGCACTCCGGGAGTGCCGACAGAAGTGAAAATAAAACACAAACAGAATACTTTGCCATCACTCACTGACATATCGGATACGTCCCGAGGACAGCCGCCTAGCCGTACACATCCGAAGCGGGTATTTTTTGGAACGTCTCATAAACAATACACGCGCGGTGTCGCTTATGGTAACAGTGGCGCGTGTTCAAAGGTTTTTTCCCATAATCCCATCTCAAAAAATGCCAAACGCGCCTAAAGAAGTTTTCAATTCAAAAATATTGGTCCTTTGATTCGGCACTCAAAAGACCAGCTTTTGTTTTTTTTTCTTGCATTCGATTTAACAGTGAAAGCAATTTAGACATAATAACACAAAGTTAAAACATTATAAAAGACTAACGGAAAGGCTAATTTGCATAATTTGCTTATAAAAATACACAAGCTGCACGTCTTTGTCCTAGAATTATGTGTAGAATTTCATTCATAAACCCATAGACACAAATACATCAAGTTTCAATTGTTTTTTCTTTATAACATTAGAATAATATCAGCCGTTTTACTTCGTAAGAGCCTTTAAAAAAAAAGGTCAATGACAATCGACTCTGCTGGCCAATACAAAAGTACGAAATTAAAACCCATGAGCTAAATCTACCAACGATATATCAATTTGCATCCTATACCATGCATTGTATAGGATGCAAATTAATATACCTATCTGTTTAAAATATCCTTTAAAGTTTAAAGAATTTGAATTAGCCGGTGTAGGTACCTATGGCCGGTACCCAATGGGTAAGAGTCCAATCTATTGGATACCGGCGAATCCAATGAAAATAAAGAGTGGAACTGACCTTGACTTAGATCGTACGAACTTCACTCTAAGGATACCCTAATCTTACGCAACAAAGTTCTCAACTGAAGCTAGTTTGACAGCTAAAACGTCACAATGTAGAAGGTCAAACCTATTTTTATCTTGATCGGATAGCAAAACGGACAAATAGTTAACCACTGTGTAGCCAACCATTGTCAAGACGAGGGCTTAAGAAGTCGGTGTTCAGTTTCTATTTTAGTGTGAGTACCTAAGTATATTGCCTATTAATTCCTCTAACATAGTGTAAAATACACTATTATCAACAATCAACTCAGCCAATCGCAATCCACTTCTGGACATAGGTCTCTCCCAGACTGCACCACAGCACCCTGTCCTCCGCCTTCCGCGTCCAGCAGCCCCGGATCTACGATTTTTTCGAACCGGGGCAAAACCTTGATAGTGGCGCCCCCTTCCTTCAGTGTTTGAGAAAAACTGTTAATACTGCCAATGAGTAGCATTTTTGTGACCATTTGTTAAAATAATAATACCTACTTTAATAAATTTAAACTTTTTATTATCTAATAACTTTCATTTGTGACATAAAACAGAAACACAGAAAAGATATATAACCAGGAAAGACTACAAATTTACACGGCGTGCTTTCTTTTCTGCGAAAGAATCTATTAGCTCCTCAAAGTCCGTTGCATTGCATAGGCAGTTTTGTTTTCAATGGCTAGGATCGCGAGGCCAGATAGACGATCCTGACTCATTGTAGAACGTAGATAAGTTTTAATTATTTTCAGTTTGCTGAAGCTTCGCTCACAGCTTGCAGATGTTGTTGGTAATGTGTAATAAATTCTTAAAGCTATACTAACATTGGGAAATGCTTCTTGCAAGTCATGCTTGTACAGATGTTGTAACAGGTCAAAGGCACTTGATTTTTCATTAATTTCATGTACTAGCTCTTTAAATACGGCGAGTTCCTGGCAAAAACCAACTGCATTCAAGTCTTTTGAATATTTTAAAGCTAGATCGGCTCCATTTTTTTGCAGATCTTCTGTCGACATATTTAAAAAGGCGTGGCCACTGAGGAAGGCGAATTTTTCATGTAGACTCCTTGCACTCTCTACTCTTATCTCAATTTCTGTTAAAATTTTGTCAAACACTACCTACTTTTAAATCTTTGGAAAATAGCCTAGTCGGATCTAGCATGCTCGTTTCGTCTTCACAGATTCCGTCGTGTTGCTTTTTCTTTTTGGAAATTCGTTTGTTTTTGAGAACTGGCTCAATTTCCAACTTTTCTGATACAGGTGTAGCTTCTTTGATCCAATATTCTACCGGTTTTTCTCTCATTTCTTCAGAGAAAGATCACGGACACTACACACGCGTTCAAAAATTTACTTGATCTGTTAAGATGCGTTCATAAATCACTTAGTATGTGTTCAAAAACTAACTGGGCGTATGGAAATAAAAAAGTTTGTTTTTCAAACATATTATATTAAGATTCGATTACTTGATAAAAACTTATGAGATTGTAGAAAAAGAGGCTTCATTTGTTCGATATTTCGAATTCTTGTCTCAAGGATTTGACGCCCCCATGAAACTGCCGCCCGGGGCAAGTGCCCCGGTTTGCCCCCCCCTTAGATCCGGGGCTGGCGTCCAGTCTACCCCAGCCACCTTCTTTAGGTCGTCCGTCCATCTAGCTGGGGAAAATACACTATTACTAACCGCTAACCAATTAAACCCATGAGCATGAAATCCCCTCGGATCAGAACTCTAATTGCGTATCACACGATCAACCACAATCTGAATGATTCTGAAGGATAAGTACTCGCGTATTGCTACATCATTGCTTTATATGTGGAAAAAATTGTCTGCTGAACAATGTAAATTTAACGCAATTAATGTTTTTGAACTGTCAAAATTAGCATTGCTACTGTTAGTGTACGCACTTACCCCGCTGATTTTGCGGGACACTAAACAATACAACTTCTATTGTGTCTTGTTCTGTGTCTATCAACCGATTAAAAACCAAACTCCTTTATGTTTTGTTTATGCATAATTTTTTTTTGTCTGTGTGTTCTTCTAACTAAACTGCCTGAAGGATTTTGATGCGATTATCACCATGTTAGAGGTTTCTTCATTTCTCTCTATTTTGAAGTTGATATTTACACTTGTCTTAAATAAACCTTTCGCTTTAATTGAGACAAGTGTAAATATCAACTTTATTTTAATGGTAATTAAATTGATTCCAGAGTGACTAGCACTATTGAAAAAGTTATAAAAATGTTTGAAGTTGTAGCGTAAACTGAACTTTATTGTGTAGGATTTAAAGTTATTTTTCCATAAACTCATATTTGTTTATATTTTTGGTCAAATAAATCGCGAATGCAGATTAGAATACTAAATAAATACATAGGTACCTACATATTTCATTCGTGCGAAGCTGAGTTAAGTAATTATAATTAGACATTTAGTTTTTAAATCTACATAATTATTTTAAAAAGCTTAGGTAGCCAGCACCCTAATTGTGTAACACTATTATCACAATGTGAATCATTTAGAAGGATATCGATAATTCTTTGCTTCATCATTATGTTCTTCATCATATGTTAAAGAGAGATAGCAGGACTCCTAATATTTATTAGCCAATATTCCAGGAAAGCTATTAGCTACTGGTGTTATGTGTTACAGTCGTAACACGTTACATAAGCTACAGAGGACGTTGTCCGCACGTCAAGCAAAAACTTGCATCTTATGTAGGGACGCCATGAGTTTGCGCTATAGGACGGACCCTCAAAGTTTCAATATTATGTACCCCACGGGACTGTAGTAGGGACAAATGGCAGATTTTGGTACCAAATGACCATTAGGGTAATTGCGTAACACATTAAACAACATTTGACGTTGTTTATCAGGCGCAATTAGAGTGCTGTGGCAACGGTTTCCTTAGTTGGTCCTTTGTTACGTGTCGTGATCGAGTTTTATCTATCTAGTAATTAACCCTTTGTATGCCGGGAACGTAGATCTACGCGAGACACATTTTTTTTTTTTTAAACGTTGCCCCGTTCAACACGGCATTCAACCGGTTAAGACCAACAAATAGCAAATAGTGGGAGGGAATCACAAGAGTCAATTAAGTGAGGTAAAAATCCAGGGTCAAATTAAATTACCTAGCAAAACTCCGTAGGGATGATGGGTATCGATATAGTAGTGTCGTCGCTAGAAAAAGGACCAACAATATCTGCAACCTAACTACGAACACACACTTTCAATCACACTCTGAATCATTTTGAAGGATATTGCGTTGCTCGAAAAATTTGTCTGCTTAACAACGTAAATAACGCAATTAATGTTTTTAAACTGTCAAAATAAAAGCAATTGCTACTGTGTGTTACGTAATTAGCCCGCAGGTGGCGGCTCTACCTCGTATAACCCTATCCTAAATTACAACCAACGCATGGTAACTCTACCAGTTGGTCGCGTGTCACAAGGATGGGTCTAAGAATGCCGCTGATCCTGTTAGCAGTGGCTCTATCAAGCCCTATGTAATAAGTGCCTGAACTAAACGTATAAGGGTTATGTACAACACTATAAGGGGTAGACAGAGCTGCTCTGTGTAAAATGGTGGGAACCAAGAGCTGTCATCATTAAATGATTAAGTACCTAGAAAAAAGATTTAAAAAAAAGTTTTTGTTGTACTTGGAGAAGGTAATAAATTTATTTATTATTATAAAAATCAAGAAGAATGAATTCCTCTTCATCTTAATTGCACTTTCGTTATAAATTCAATAATTACGGTAAATAAACATGTCCCCAAGTAAAATTTACAATAAAACAGCGGCAAAAATTGATAACATCGTGATCCGACGATTACATTATTACGTAATAAGTAATAACATGAGATATTGAATGAATAAACAGGCGAAACTTAGTTTATATTTCGCTGTGTAGTGGCATAGTTATTGTGACAGCGGACTTCTTTTAATTTGCAAAAGTGGCGTGAGTAACTCATGTTTTTGCGTTTGTAAAAGCTTCAAATTCAAGTTTTTCCCGAATTTCTTCTTCGTACAGTGAAAATACATTGTTCCCGCTTCCAACAGTGTTACTTTATTATTTAAATGACGTAGGTAACTATGCCAATTATTAGAAACTAGCTGCACCTAGCTAAGTTTCACCAGCATAAATCTAGATCGGTCATGCATGATCTAACCATTTAGGTATGTCAAATTTAATCCAAATCTATTCAGCCGTTTTAGCTTGAAAGCATAACAAACAACTCACTTACGAAAATCAAATCTTTTCTCTTTATAATATTAAGTTTGGATTAAGTTAAATAATATTATGGTAAAAAATTTAGAGATATTCTTCTAAGAGCGTATTCCTCTAGCTGTTTTTGTTAAAGTAGCTAGTATCCTGTATTTATTCAAGACGAAGATTAATGTACGATTGACATTTGCCTCAATTAATGGCCAATTCCTATAATTTACGGATCGTTATTTGGTAAAATTAAGACTCTTGTACCTTCACCAATAATGAAGCAAAGACCTCAAAGCTTTGCATAGTAGACCCTCCCATATGGAAGTAGCTATCACACCCAGCTATATGCGCCCAGTTTAGCAATAAAATAATAAATGCTACCATTGGTAAGCAAAACGATTCGTTTTTGTTTATAGGAACAGAACATAAGTATCTAACTACTTACCTAATTGTTAATGGTTTTCACAATTATATTTTTAATTAACTCAATGCTTGTACGTCAAATGCGTCAGATATAAATTATGTAGGTAATGAGAGTCCATAAAATTATACGCGTGGGCTTTGATCGAACACTCGCGTCATAAATATTTGCCGGTTTCACTGGACGCATCACTCATCAGTGAGTTATAGTTTTAAAACGTGAAGAAGATATCTAAGAGAAATAAACATTGCTTCATTTATTAATTTACCTTCTCTAAGTATAACATCAAACAATTTAATTCTTCTTTAGAACAATAGGTAAATGTGTGCTGTGTTGCCGGGGAGTTTGTTGCTCCACTTCTTCCCAGCGAAAGCACTGAAGGGTGACCTTTCACCTTCCACGTTTTGGAGGACTATGTTTTTAAAATAGGTGTCTGAAAGGCCTTGACATCCATTTATTTACTGAACCTCTCCCATTGTTATCATCAGAGTTAAGTAGCATACATTATTTACTTTAACATTTTGTTTTTAAGATAGCGATGCAGATTTCTCCCGAAACGTGTACTGTCCGTTTATTAATACGAAATTAACACCGCGAGTGCAATTAAATGTTTGTAGATTACACAAATATTTTGTTACAATCGATCCAGTGGCTCGAAAACCGTCGATCAGTTACCCAAGGGTCTAACGTAGTATCGAACATAAGTTTTTCGTTTCACATAGCGCAGTTATCATTAATTAATTATTATCGCGTATCAGCATAAACATTGGGTCCTGGGGCGGATCTACTTAAAGGCTTTTTGGGCTGCAGTCCAGGGCCCCGTGGATACAAAGGGCCCCCAACCGAACTGAAAACAATAGACGATATTGTCAATAATAAAAATTATCTAGAATTTAAAAAAATCCGATCATAGTAAAATGGTAATTGGTTGAGTAATTACATAGGTAGGGCCCAAGCAGTATTAGCCCAGGGCCCCACAAATTCAAGATCCGCCCCTGATTGGGTCTGTTGGTCCTAAATTTAGGCCCTAGCTTTTTATTTCTCAGATTGGAGGTACCTGAAAACTGAAAATCTGTCCGTATAACGTTGGGCTGATTTTATGACAGAAAGTAAATCATACACAGAAAGTCGAGCAGATTATTTACGTAATTGTTTTATTTTTTCCAGACGAATAATGGATGTAATTGTGATCGGGTGTGGTGCTGCGGGCATCGCGGCGATGCGGAAGCTGCACGATGCTGGTCTTCAGGTCCTGGGCCTTGAAGCCGGCAACAGGATCGGTGGCAGAGTTTGTACCACTGAATTTGCTGGGAAGGCTATTGATCTTGGCGCGGCTTGGTAAGCTTTAATCATTATTATCTTTTGAGAAAAATGTCGTGAGCAAAATTTTTGAGTATGCATAGGGGAACCCAAAGAAAAGATGGGATTGTCGGCGTGAAATATGATATGGTTAGAAGGGTTAGGGGGCAACTGGCCTCTGGTCCGCGGCCCACATTACACGGAGTAGGAACAGTAGTGGAAAGTCGGCCGAATGCTGGGCCAGAATACCATCGGAAAAAGTATCGTAGTTAAATCGACCCATTGGGATTTAATTTCATTAAATTTAAAAAAAGGTGCGAAATAAAACGTAAGTATCAAAACATGTATACTTTATTACATATATCTATGTTCGTACTATATGATTACTTTAACTACGGAGATGAAGACCAATAGAAGTAAATTATGGAAGAAGACATTTATTAAATAATAATGGGATCGACCTGAACTAGGATAAACCTGTATCTCAGGTATCAGGATAATAATAGTCTCATTTCGAGATTGGAACCCAGACCTTCGCGTTTGCTAATCCAATACGTAACGTTACTAGATATGTGTACTTGCTGTGATGAAGTGAATTTTAGCAATCTGCAATCATATGAACCCACCAAGGTCATATGTCATTACGTAGGTACCCTTGTATGTAAAAGCGACGGTATATTTTTTGTTTCGTTCGACGCTTATAGCCAGTGTTCGAAATCTGAGGTGTGCGTTCTATGTTGCACACACAGATTTAGGTACGAGCCTGCGGCGCGCGGCGGTCTTCACAGCAATAAGACTTATTTTGCTTAAGCAAATCTATAGTCTCTAGTATACTGTACATGTTGCATCACACAAATAAATTTGGATAAGGGCGAGAGAATGACTATATTCTATCAAAGGTCTAAAAAGTTACTTAAGAGCATTTTCGAAAAATAGTGTTACAGCCAAATTAGACCGTTTTTAAATTTTCCATCCAAGCAGAGATTTCCAGTTATATTTTTTTTTAAATAAGACATTTCGAAAATGTTCTCAAGTAACTTTTTAGACCTTTGTATCCTGCTGATGCGTATGCAGTTTCATTAAAATCGATTCATTCATTTCGAAAAACAAGGGCTTGAAAGTTTGTATGACATGCCGTACGGCGTAAACGCTCTTAAGTATTTATATGCAGCCGTACCACTTGGATAATCTGAATTCCTAACACTTTCTAGGTGTCACGGAGAGAAAGACAACATAATCTTCGAAATGGTCAACCCATTAGGTCTGCTGGGCAGATCAGACCCTGATACCAACTGGTATGTGCGTTCTAACGGCGAGCTGGTACCTGAAGACAAAGCCAATGGTATCCTGAAGGCTTTGGGCGACGAAGTGGAAAGTGCCGACAAGAATACCAAGCGATCAATTTCGGAGCATGTGAGGGGCGCGTAAGTAGCCTTTATTAATACTGCTTACCTCACCTAAATTGTCGACGCTGGACAAAAACCCCGAATATTTGGGTGAAAACACCTAAAGAAATATATTTTCTTAATATTTCCTTTTACCGTCAATCAGTGGTGTCTTAGTTATACTAAAGAAAAGTAGGTAGGTGCCTATTTATATGATATTGTAAAAGACAGGATAATCCTGCAGCAAAATGGGCAGCGACAAACCCGATTAAAGGTTCCTAAAAACAGGCGCGACACGCGATATAATCACGCGCGACACAAAGGCACCGCTCGTTGCGCGACTTGCGGTGCCTTTGTGTCGCGCGCGATTTTATCGCGTGTCCCGCCTGTTTGAAGGAGCCTTAACACTTCATGTATTTAATTAAAATCGGAACTTATAGAAAATTAAAAGAATATTAACTCTTAGCTATAAAGTACATAAAATACTGAAATCCACCCATAATGGTCTATTGAAGGACTAAGTGCGGAAACCAAACCCGGTGAGATACAGTGAATAAAATAATTTAGATTATAATATGTGGTTAAACGACTTGTGACAGTATATCAGGTCCCTAAGCCTTCAAGCCATAACACTGATGTCATCCATTTCCAGGGCCAACTCCAACGCCACTTTAAAGAAAGACCCTGCACTAACCAGTTCATTCATCGAATGGTTTGAAAGGAACAACCACCTGGGTGGCCAGGACGACCCCAAGAAAGGCAAGTCTTTGAAAGGGCTGGCTGAGTTCTGGGAGAGTGAGGGTGATCCTTTCTTGAACTGGAAGGGAAGAGGCTACAAGATTATTTTCGACATTTTGACGGTAAGTTACAGTTTATAAAATTATGATGGAATAGCGTCCATGGAGTTTCTCTGTTTCTTTTTGTTATGGGACAATAGGGAATATGCATGATTTTTTTTTATTTAAAAAATTAATCCTCATTCACGTAATAAACAGTTTAGTAAAACTGTTTTTCGGATAACTATGAAATTAAAAAAGATATGAGCCATCGAAGATTTGTTTCTATCTCTTTCTCGCAAAACGAAATTTAACACGGAGTTTATATGGCCGTAGTGACTTGTGACGTCACAGTCTATGTCGGATCTCTCTGTCTAATTGGTGTGTAATCAATAGTTTTAAATGCTCATATCGGCCGTGTTTCTTGGCCGATTTTAATTTTAATTTCACTTTTTGTCATCTCTACTACGGTATTTTCATATTTTGTTAATAAATGCCATGAAAAAAATTCATGCATATTCCCTATTATTCATGGAACTTCGCCTTAGGAAATATGGAGACTAAAAAACTAACCCAGTAGGTAAAACCCAAGTATGCTTTTTCAACTTCGGTAGCTGTATGATCGGTAATGCGTTAAAAATCTGCCTTGGTTACATTTACACAAGTAGAATTTCAGTTTCGATTCTTGGCCCCAAGTCTAACAGCCAGATGGATTGATCGATGTCTGAATTCCATAGATGACCGACACTGACATTATTTACTGATAGGCACCTCTGCGTGCCTCGCGATATGATAGAGTACATGTCAGTAGTAACCGAAACTCCTGCCTACTTTGGGATAACGATATGTATTTAAACAAACTTAATTTCCAGAATAAATACCCCGACCCGTCCAAGGAGGTTCCCCTACAGATTCTTCTCAACAAAGAGGTGGAGAACATACGGTGGGGCACCAGCCAACTCGCAATAGACCCTACGAACCCGCTGGTACAAGTGAAATGTAAGGATGGAAGTTTATACGCAGCCAAGAGTGTTATTGTCACTGTGTCTGTCGGAGTTTTGAAGGAGAGGTAAGAGATACCTACACTTTTTTTCTATACCCCTTATAAGGGACATCGACGCACAAACTGTACCATGATTTATGTACTGAAAAAAAATCTGCTGTTTCATACAAAGTGCAATACCTACGTGGTTAAAATTTATGGAACGGCAGATTTTTATTTATAACCGACGAAAATTTTCTACGCTGGGAGTCAATCATAATATGCTGAATTCATGGTAAGAGTTTGCGCGTCAATGTTCCGTTAGGTAGGTACGGTCAGCATCAAAAGTCGATTAACACTTCAGTTTTTTTAATCTCAGTTATTGAGCAAAATATTTATTCAAAATTGCAGCAGAAGTACGATGCAATTTTCAACGAATATTTTGCTCAATAACTGAGATTAAAAA
This sequence comes from Luperina nickerlii, assembly GCA_963855955.1. Taxonomy (NCBI): domain Eukaryota; kingdom Metazoa; phylum Arthropoda; class Insecta; order Lepidoptera; family Noctuidae; genus Luperina; species Luperina nickerlii. Next base: position 18,417,009 of record OY979677.1, on the reverse strand, counting down.
AAAACTGAAGTGTTAATATTTTGCTCAATAACTAAGATTAAAAAACTGAAGTGTTAATCGACTTTTGATGCTGACCGTACACCGTGTATATTTTTTAACCGAATTCAAAAAAGGAGGAGGTTCTCAATTTGGATGTTTATATACATATGTTTTTTTTTAATGTATATTAGGTATCTTTTTTTGTTCGTAAGAGGTTTATTCCGAAGTCCCGTAAAGAAATTTCCATTTAAATTTCGTAAATGATCTGACAAAAAACGAAAATGCGGAACCAACGACACCGACTTCCGAAATTAAAGTTATTTTTCACTTTGTAGGTAGTGTTTTCTTTTTGAAACTCTGTTTTTTTTTTGAGGTTTTTATTTTTCACTTTTTAGTTGTACCTACCCAACACAAATTCATATAAGTACTTAGAGGTTTTAGGTTAGTTACTATTCCTAACCAAGTACGTAACATAATATCACGCCTGTTTCCCGAAGTGTAAGGCAGAAGAACCTACATAGTAGGTAACTAGGTACCTACATATTTGCCCAGTAATAATAAGGGGCTCGCCTATTGCCGGGTAGAGAAATTCCTAATGAAAAACCCAATAATAAAATGTGCAACCTGAGGAACGAACCTAGGCAGGATCTTACCAGGCGGGCGTTAGCCCTACCACCGCAAGGGAAGAATTGGCCAGTCAAATAAGGTGTTGGGTGTGACTGTCCAGGATGCGCCGAGCCCTCGGTTCAGTTGAGTAACTGGCGGAACAAGCTGCATTTCTTCAGGCATCCCAAAACAAATATTTTCATTCAAATAATTTTCGCTCAATAATAATAACAAGTTCTCGTTAGTGGTCGTAAACGCTATTGCTGAGCATGTTGCTCTGGGTTTGCTTGCCAGATCGGTGAATGTATTGTTGGGTTTTTCCATTAGGAAATTCTCAGTAGGTGGTGTGGTGGTGGGTATATTATAGGTACCTACACTTCTGTCTAACCCATCAGAGAATAAAGGCTAGACTGACTGACTGTTATGTGTTTGTTATTTTCCTTAAAATCTAGACACACTTATGATCCATAACGCTGAGCACTAATTCTGTTAACACTTCAAGTAAACACAATTAACGTCTGTAACGTGTAGCGTCATAACATTTTAATGCTTTCGCGCTAGACATATTTCCGTTGCACTCCATCTTAAAATAGGTATTTCAACCATCTATTAAGTCTGAGTGTGATGCTTAGCTGAAATACGTACCTACTTGCCACATAGTGGTGCCAATTCCCTTGTTCACAAACTAAACTAAATTTAAGTTCAGTGCATCTTTTTCTTTCTATTTCATTAAGAAAAGGACAGAAGATAAATTTTAATTAAGTCCTGTCAAATTTATCAGCGCCTGACACTAATCCACACTAGTTTCGACGTGATTAAAAACTTGCCTACTAAATCAATTTACGTCAGGTGCTGCAGATTAATTTGACAGGACTATTATATAGTCAGCGTGGAACTAGTTGGCCGCACCTTAGGTATGTGAGCGGTGGGACGGAGGGGCGGGGGCGCTTTGTTGTGAACAACAGAATCGGCACTAGTGATAGTCAGTAGATGCATTACAATTATTAACATACCTCGCGAAATCTGAGTTTACTGTCTCTGCCTAATCTTTCGGGGATTACCTACAGACGTTATGTTATGTTATTTTTTTTTCAACCAATCTGCTGGTTGACTCTTCCCGTGACCCAAGAGCTGGCTTTTATCTTGGCCAAAGACTGCATTGCCATACAACATGGTAATATCGCCACCGCCAGTCTCTTAGGTACAGACGCCAGCACATCAAGCTACCCGAAACGCTTTAGCGATAAAGTTGAAAATCTATTAAAGAAATTTGACAATTTTAATAACTTGATGTGCTGGCGTCTGTACATTACCAGTCGACAGCGATGCGGGTGAATTTTAGTCAACTTAGGATTTAATGTTGTTACTTTCATTAATTAATTAGGTATTAGTTGTTATTTGCTTAGGTACTTATTATTTTAATTTACGGAAACAAATAAATTTATTTTAATATATTGGACTTACAATAGGTAGGTACTGGTACGACCTCTTTCTACTAAAAAATGTGGTTTATTTTTGCTGAAGTCCCAAAAACTATAGGCCTCTTGTCATTTATTACTAAATGAGGATTTACTTCCTTCGTGAAAACCAATATTAGTGATTACCTGACACCACTATAGGTGAATTACTTACTGTTAATTTTGGAAGCATTTCATTACTTATTTATATTGTATCTTTTTTCAGACACGAACAACTCTTCTATCCTCAACTGCCCGCCGAAAAAGTGAACACAATCAAAAACCTGAACATGTGCGTCTTAGACAAAATCTACGTCGAATTCGAGACACCTTGGTGGCCCAAAACTCCAGCAAAATTCACTCTGCTATGGCGAGACGAAGATAAGGCCCAATTCGGAGCTAAGGACCAATGGATCACGGAGATTTTTGGTCTTTGGACGGTCGATTACCAGCCTAATGTTCTGCTAGCCTGGATCTATGGCAAGGGAGCCGAGACGATGGAGAAACTAAGCGTGGAAGAGGTGCAGGCAGGAATTCAGAAGTTACTTGATATTATTATCAAGAAGGAATTCGATGTTTCGCCGATTAAGAATATCTTGAGGTGAGTTACATACTTTACAATTTTTTTAGGGTTTCCGTACGTCCCAATGAAAATACGGGACCCTTACACTTTATCTACCCAAGCTGTCAATTAAAATAATATGTTGGTAATGTGATGTTTTGTTTACCTTTGAATAATTCTCCCACTGTATTGTTTTAATTTTGAGATTTTTTTTTAAGTTGTAATTTGTGTAAGCAATTGTTGGTAAACCTAAATAAACACGTTCTTATTTGAAAAGGAAACTGAAAAGCGGAAAATAAAAAAAACTTTTTACTTACAAAAAATTCCGACGACGAACAAAGAAACTAAAAAAATAAGTTTAAAAACTGAAACCCGGCTACTGAAAAGGATGAAACAAGAAAGTACCTTCCCGTGGTCACATGGCGCTGTGCAACATACATATGTATAAGCTATGGTAGCATGCGATCACGGGAAGGTACTTTGTTTCATACTTTTTATATAATTTGGGGACAGAAACGGTATCGAATGCCTTCGATAGGTCCAGGAAGACACCGATAGACTTTTGCTTATCGTTTAGTTGTTCGACAGTTCCAGGGTAGCGTCTTCTGTGGGTCCCTGCTCTGAAACCGTATTGATTGTCTGCCAGGATATTAATTTTATCTAGAAGTTTCACTAGTCTCACGTTAATAATTTTCTCGTTTACTAGACTGTTGAGAAATGGATTGAAGTCTCTAAAGGAGACTCGTATCTATATACGGCGATAACTACTACCATTTCTGACGTAGGCCACAACACTATCATTCAATTTTAACTTCGCTTGGTACCTATATTTATCCAAACCTCTATGTTTCAGATCACAATGGGCCTCAACCCCCCTTGTCCGTGGATCCTACGCGTACCGAACAGTCGCTTTAGAAGAAAACGGTGGCAGTGCCATCGTGCTATCAGAACCGCTGTACCACTCCAACAAGTTTCCTGTAGTCTGTTTCGCTGGAGAAGCCACGTCGCACCATAGACACACAGACTGCCATGGAGCCGTAGAGTCAGGGTTTAGAGAGGCTGACCGACTGATAGAAAGTTTCAAACAGTTTGGATTTAAATAAATACTTTGAAATGTCTTTTTGATGATGGTTTTGCAGCCTTGTGTAATATAATGCGCCAACTAATGTGACTAGAACAAATGAGCTCACATAAAGTATTGAATTTCAAAAACAAATATGCATCGATTCCTTTATACTGAGGAGACCTATGATATGATATTACCTACCCATAAATCGGCAAAACAAAGTAATTTTGTATAGCTATAGTCAGCATTGCTTTTGTCCACTTGCTTTGTATGCTTTTGTTACAATTAAAATACATGTTTATCCCATATACATTATTTTTATTCAAACTATCACATTCCTTCTTCTTACACCTGCCTTCGAAATTCTTTCCTTTCTTTAAATCTCTACTAATATTGTAAAGAGGGAAAATTTATGAGTTTGTATGTAGGGCGAATGAGGAGATCCGCAGGAGAACCAAGGTAACCGACATAGCCCGAAGAATTAAAGAAGTTTGGATTTAAATAAAATGCTTGTTGGATGTCGTTTTGATGATGGTTTTGCACACTTATGTAATATCATGATTAATTTAATCAAAATCTATGAAAATCTCACCTACCAATATGAAAAGGGCAGATGAGGCTAATCTCTCACATAAATTTTATAGTTTTGAAAATTCCATAACATATACTGCCGTGCTAAACGCAAAAGCGGTATCTCAGGAAAAGCTACTTTCGAGAAAATTGAAGTTTTGTTTTTGTTTTTATTCTCTCAGTGATTTGAGGTACAGCTGAGATAGGGAACACTTTTATAAGGACTTTTTTATTAATACAGCTATTTGGCTTAGCTCATTGGATGCATATTTCTTTAAGCTATCCGATGCCACAAAAATCAATTTCGCCAGTTATGTTCAAGTCTCATGCGAGCCTATTGCCAACCATACACATATCCAGACTCCGGGCTTCTACTGAGAAATTCCAGATGGAAAAACCCAATAACCCTTTGCCAGACTCGGGAATCGAACCTTGGACTTAATGCCAAGCAGTAGCGCTCGCGAACACAAAACCAACGAGGCAATTACCTTTCCTTTTAAATGATCAATTGATCACATAAAGCTGCATTCCTACTTGCAACATGTTCGCCAAAAAAACTACAAACATTTGAAATAAGAGTAGAGAGTTGCCACAAAGGTGACACACCTAGACACTAGAGCCGCTCATATCAACAGATGATCGCATCACAAGGGAGTTTATCGGCTTCGTCAGAGTAAATACAAATGAGTAGGATATCTTCATAAATACGCACCGAACACGTTTTGTACGTGAGCGCGGTCGTATGTATGCGTCGTCGCACGCACACACTGACAAAATTTATCGCTGCTAAAGGTACGCCGGTCGTGGCTACGCCGCGCGTAATACCACCCGCATTAAAATGAAAAAATCGAATGGCCTTAGGTGGGAATCGAACCCACGGTTTGAGATGCGACTCTTAACGCTAGAAAAATTTAATAACCACTTTTATTAATGCCTATCATTTGAGGTTATTGTAAAAATATATTCAATTTCCGAATTCAAAGATTATAATTTTCATGGTAAATGAAAAAGTAAAAAATACTTTATAGTGTAAAAAATACAATTTCATAATAATTTTATTATAATTGAATAAATACATGATTCAGTAAAATTACGTTTTAATTACTTATATCATATTTTGACCGTAATTTTTCAAATAACTAAACAGATAAAATGACATAGGTAATGAAAAAAATGTAGTCAAATTCTGTCTTTACTCTCAAAGTCGGCCAAACCCATCAGAAAATTGAGAATTTAAGAATTTAAATAATAATAATAAATAATAATTCATTTGTTTCAGACATAATTCTAGTCCATAGATTCAAACTCATTCATTAAATTAATTAATTTATGGGGCATAGAGTTGTTATAACATAGTGCTTTTTAAAAATCTCATTTAAATTAACCGCCAACAATTGGTGGTCAATGGTGCTGCCACAATGTAAAATACCGTTTTCGTCCGGTAATGAAAAAAAGTGAAAAATGGATTTAACTTTTTTTGTTACCAATCCTCTCGATTTTACATCTAAGTTTTTTTATTTTATTTCAAGTTAAATATAAATTAATAATAAATATAAAAATTAATTTAATAAACATAAACCTTCCGGAAAAAAATAACTATTCACAACCATCCGACAGGCTATCGTATCGAAAATGACACATTTGGATAACCTGATTTGCTCTGTCCCCCGACAGCAAACAGCTGTCGGAAGAATAGCAACTACATACGCGCAATAAAGAATTGAGAATCGAAATAACGGTTGCCTGTTTGATTTCGAGTAACAAAATTTTCGGGTTTTGGACTTGTGAACAGCGTTTAGAGGACTACACTGACTGGACAGGTCCTCTCAATCTGTGTGGTTCTCAAAAGACCATCTCAGACATCAATCTACATGTTCTTCATATAACCTGAATAAAATTATGTCTGGACTTTAAAAGAGACTATGACCTCTGAGTTTGTTTCGGCCTTTCTGCTCAGAGTAGTCAGATAGGAAACGCCGACCACATATAGTTTAAAAAAATATGATTGATATGTAAAAGTGTTTGTGCAAAGCTACTTCCAAAAATAAAATCATTTATCATTTGCTAAGATAACATTGAATGATGTTCGATACGGTACGGAAACGAAACCACCCGATAGGGTGGTTGTAAATAGCTATGCTGTATCCTACTAACATAGTCGTGACAGGCAGAAGTACAAACTACAATACAATTTATCTCAACATTAAACAATTTCCACGCGAACAGAGCCTCACAGCAGACCTAATACAAAAATTTAAAAGTCACAGCACAACAAATACAAATTTAGATTGAAAATCCTACCTCTCCAATTTCGGTATCAAATCAGACTGATTATCAATAACTTCAGAGCTAATAATATTCCCTTCCTCGTCGACATCACACATCAGGATCTCGACTCCATTATCTTTAATCACCGGTTTCTTATCAACCTCCATTTCGTCATCGTCTTCATTCTTCAATGTGATCTCGAAGCATCTGGGCGTGAACGCGGTTGGGTCGGCAACTTGTTTTAGTTTAAAATCTAGACTTGTTAATGGCACGTTCGGACTGCTGTAACCATCCATTATTTTTTCGGAGACTTCTAAGGACTCATAGCGGGTGGTTGTCAGCCTGTACATGCCGTCTTCGGATATTTGGTACCTGAAATATTAAATACAACATTTTAAAACCGTCAAAAAATGTGTGTTATAATATACGTCGAAGCAATAAACATTTTTTTTTTTTGTGAATGGCATCTCGCAGTTCAACCAATGAGGTTGTCGTCTGCTTAAACCGGGCTTGTCTGTGGTTGCCTCAATAAATTAAGGCCTCCAGCCAGGCCTTAAAAAACGTAAAGACTAAGCGGTTACACGTTAAGGGCACCCCCTGTGGGGTACGGACCTCGACTTAGGGCGTCGTTGGGAGAGGGCAGCAAGGGACAGGCTGGATCGGCACTAATTCTAACTAATTAGCAAGGAAAATTAATAAAGCGCTCTTCCTCTCTCTACTTCCTTAAAAAATTTGCTGTGCCCGACAGGGTCCGTAATTGATTCTAGATTTTTTATTTACCTACCACCTGTAATTACATTATGGATTGCAAATAAACGACTTGAGATTTGATTTGAGATTTAGGGACGAATTTTCCAGCTAGGCGACTGTTTAACGCTCGCTGTGTGTGCGTGACGCGGTCTATTGAGGTGAGTGTACAAGAGAGAGAGAAAGAGAGAGAGAGATATACAAATTGACGTATTTACATGTACTAGGAGTGAACTCGCAAGGGTACTATTATTCATACTATGCTACACATAAGTTGTGATAGGTTAGGCAAAATATGTTTTTGGATTGTATATAAATGTGTAGTATGAAGTATTAAATGTTATTTAGTTATATAATAGTAATTGTTTTGTGTTATTGTTATGTATGAGATTTTGAAGTATTTAATGTTATTAAGTTATATAACAGTAATTGTTCTGTGTTATTGTTATGTATGAGATTTATATAATTTAGGATAGGTAGTATGTTATAGAAATTCCTTATTAGGTTAATTTAATATTGTAAGTATATAAATACCACACCATCGCATTAGGTTAATCCTGTTATGATGGTTGTAAAGGTAATTATAAATAAATAAATAAATATATATATATATATAGAGAGAGAGAGAGAGAGCGCGAGTGCACATTATTGTGAAAGTAGTCGCAGTTAGTTAGCTTCGCACTTGCGGAGAGCACGTTCACGAATCGCTTCGCTGGAAACACGCTGGCAAGTCGTCGTGTGATAACGCTCTTACTCAGGTCTTCCAACTACCTAGTGAAATACTACATTAATGTACCCTCAAGCGTCCTTTGTACACCATGTGTACATAAGAGAAAGTGCTCGAAACGTCAACGGTACACCAAGTATAGACAACTATTGTCATTGTGAAAACAATGACTTCACTGCGTCCATTCAACTACTTCGACACGTGGGGTGTGTCGACAGGTACGCGAGCAAACGTGTGAGAGAATATAAGTACATTAGTAGCGTGGTTAGAACACCATAAGGTGGTTTGGGCCGACCAGAGGTCAATGGGGGTTTCGTGAAAATTTACGACACCAGTTGGCACCACTTTGACAAGAGGTCTTCCAATATAAAATATATGATGACGTTCATCATTCGATTCATTCATTCGTTCATCATTCAGTCATGACTAAAGAAAATTTAGGCTCTTTGACAGATGCCTGGACCTGACGTGTCAGTGCTGCCACCTAGCGAACGTCATTTCAGAATACCCTCATTCCCGTAATTAAAAATGTTCAAAATCTAGCCGCAATCTCATCTTAATGACAATCAATGTCAAAAACTTGTCAAAATGTCGGGAAATCTGAGGTATTTTTGACAGATTGAGACCATTCTTAAAATTACAAGAATGGTGTTGGTCGCGAGAATCCAGTGAATGCGGAAAGCGCAGCACTGCTGGTTCTGGTTGTGACAACCTATGTCCAGTGGACGTCTTTTCGGCTGAGATGATGAAAATGATATAATTACTAGCAGTGCGCCGCGGTTTCACCCGCATAGTTTCGGTCCCGTGGGAATATCGAGATACAAAGTATCCTATGTTTTAATCCAGGAAATGGTCTATGTGCCAATTTTCATCCAAATCTGTTCAACGGTTTACGTGAGATTGAGTAACAAACATCCAAACATCTTCACAAACTTTCGCATAAATAATATATGATATGCACACTTAGATTTTGATCGTTTTAATCCTTAAAAGGGGTCATTATATTCATCATTATGAACAACTTTCACTACGGGACTAATACTGAAATCGCGAAAAAAAAAATCAGCTGTTCCCTACATTTTGACGAGTTATACGAACATAAATGTAGGGAACAGCTGATTTTTTTTCGCGATTTCTTATTTGGTCCCATAGTAAAAGTTGTTCATAATGGTGACTACAATGACCCCCTTTGAGGATTAAAACGATCAAAATGTAAGGGTGTATTGTAGGATGTAGGATAAATTGTAAAAGAGGTGACATGACGTATTACCTGAACCTGCTATGCCCAAACGACCACTGAGCTCCATGCTCCTTCACCAAATGCGTCGTCAACCGATTACCTCTAGAAAATATCTTCATTTTCTTCTCAGGACACAGATGACACGCATATTTCCTAACAGACGCCCCTTTTTTCTCCTTTTTAACTTCGTAACAGTCCGAGTCTGAATTGTCTTCATCCGATAATGGGTCTATCTCCTTTTTAATTGATTTAGTGTTCTTTTTTTTCTTTTTATGTGTGAGTATGTGTTTGCGGAGGTCTGATTTTGTTATTGCTCTGTGGAAGATGGAAAAGTGAATAATTAAATATAAATTCGGGAAGTGTATTTTTTTTGGGTGATGGGCCATTCTTATGGAGCATCTGACGAGGCGTAGCGCGGTTTTTATTGTCAAACAATTAAGTTGAAAATAAATACGTGGAGTTGCGGACACTAGCCGTCCAGCCCGTTATACTATAATACTAGCAGCGCCCCGCGGGTTCACCCGCATAAGTGTTGATCCCGTGGGAATATCGGGATAAAAACTATCCTATGGCCTTCCCCGGGATGCAATGTATCTCTCTGCCAAGTTTTTTCGAAATCCGTTCAGTGGTTTAGGCGTGAAAAGGTAACATACAGACAGACAGAGTTACTTTCGAATTTATAATATTAAGTAGGTATCAATGTAACGAGAAAAATAACAAGACAAATTAAAGGATACACATTGTACTTATTTTTAAAATTAATTTGTGTACGAAAGTGCATAACTATTCTATATCCTTGAAAGATCTTGCAAATCCAGACACAAATCCTAAAATACCCCGAAATTAACGCAGAGACAACAAACAAAACAACCGACGCTATTTTGCCGATGTCATTTTCAACTTGTTGAACCTATCGTAAAGAATGTAAAACATGACGGTTCTATTCAAATTCATCATTTATAAATATTTTTTATTATTCCAATAACAATTAATCCATGAGTTATGGATAAAAAACTACTACGTGGAAGTAAGGATAATTTTATGGCAACATTTTGATTTGTCAAATTACGCTATTGTTGGAAGCTGTGTTACCACACAAAATAATTTTATTATTGGCAAGTTGGAGGTTTTGCCCTTGTAGGCATTTCGTTCCTTCTAGGATTGTCCGAAAGGGTTACCGCTGGCCCGGAACATAAAGGGCTAAGGAAGGAACACGGGTGGGTTTTAGTCAGTAAGAGTCTGACACTCCCTTCCGCTCCACCCAGAGCGGGAGGGGTCATTTGAAGATATCCCATCCTGAAAAAAAAAGAAAAGGGGCTGGTATTAACTTACTTATATTCACAGTGCGGGCACGCATGCGTCCTAGTATCCTTCCTCGCCAGATGTCTATAGCGCACGTGATTGGCTAGCGCGGCCGGTGACGTCGCCGACATGTCGCACAGAGTGCACGCGTACGTAGATATGTGCTGACGAGTGTGCTCGCCTAGTAGGTACTCTGTGGCGCAGCGGGTGCCGCATAGCTCACACACGAATGGCGAGTTTGGGTATACGTTCTGGAAAAAGAAATAATATGTTCTATGTAAGATAGTAAATGATTTACTGATAACATTATGCAAAATAAAAAAATATTGAAAGAAAGTTCTAAGACAACACGGAATAAGCACTTTGTTATTTCCATTACCTACACGTACGGCCCAAACCGAAAAGTTGCATTATTTGGTACTTACAGCAAAATAAAATAAATTTATTTTCACTGACGCATACAGAATAAAATAAACACAAATTGGGGAGAAATATGGGTAACATTCACATCCATGCAAAACGGCCATTTCAGCATAATTTGGCAGTATTTACAATCAGAATGCAGCCTGCCAGACCTTGAAATACTGAAGCAGGCAAAAGCAATACGGCATATTATTATTAAGTTTATACAAAATAAATAAAATAAATAAATAAAAGTGTTTATTGCGACTCATACAGGAAGATCACAAACTAAATACGGGTAAGTAATATATTATATAATTACAAAATCACTAATATTTACAAGATACATCAACTGAATCTATAATTTTATTTGATATAATGATCAGATAATATAATAAATGATTGATTTAATTTTAAAATAATTCATTTCTATAAGCATAACAAACAATAAATGTAAAATCGTTTGATATACTTACCCCTCAAAAGACATAAAACCTATTTAGTCTAATATGATAAAAACGGGTCTACTCTTACGCAGCAAGCATGCAACATGTAGCAGGCATGGTTTCTGTCGCGGCTCCGGCGGACCCACGCGAGCTTATCGTCGCAGATGGTTTTAACGCTCACCACCTGCTCCTCAGCTCGCAGGCCGCCTCACTCCTCCGCGCCTACGCGGGCTTAAATTACATTCTAGGGGTAGGGCAGACAAGACTACGTGGGGTCGGTTTTGCAGCGATTTGTTTCTGTCACTAACTTTTGTAGCGCAACATATTAACTTATTAAGACAATATTTTAATCCACGAAGCCACGAAGGCTAAGGCGAAACACAGTAAAAAAAAATAAACAATTATATTTCTTTTAAAGTAACAAAAAGAAATATGAAACGGAAAGTCCTACACGAGGCCAAAAGGCTCCTATTACAGCATGATGTTGCGACATTTAAAAAATAAATGTTGCAGTATGTAATTCTGATAGAAATTAATAGTTCTCAAATACTTCTAATTTCTGGTATTATGAAACTCTATATCTACGACTAGCTGCGCCCCGCGGTTTTACCCGTATAAGTTTCGATCCCATGTAAATATCGCGATAAAAAGTATCCTGTGTCCCAATCCAGGTCACGAGCTAGCCATGTGCCAAATTTCATCAAAATCCGTTCAGCCATTTTAGCGTAAAAGCAGAAGAAACAAACATACAAAAACACAAATCTAGAAAAGATTTGATTTACAATATTGGTTTTGACAAAATATCGGTCAGTCGGTCGGCTTATATCACACTACACATGCTTGTAATTAGCAACTATACCAATTCAAGCTAATTTTTTATACGAAAACACGATCACAAAACATACCTGCCTTCTCAAATGATCGCTAAGTTTCCTATTATTCGCGAAGTGTTGTCCGCAATGATAACAAGCGATCAGTCGTTCCCCCGTATGGGTTCTTACGTGGACATTTAGCATCTCTTTCCGAGGGAATATGGCGCCACAACCGGCCCAGGAGCAAAGCAAGTTTTCTGAATAGTTCGCGTGGACTTTTACGTGGTCTAGGAATAGCTGAAATCAAAGAATAATTATTTCTCTTATTTTCCATGTTACATCTATTAAAATGTATTGGGTGCACAAAGAATATTATCAGGTCAATTATCGTACTTAAGGGGACTACATGACCTAAAGCGCGGTCTTTGTCGGACTGCATAGAAAAGAAAGAAAAGCGCGATGACACAACGTTGGTAATTTATTGCAAAATATGAAGCAATTTACAAAAAATCTATCGCTTGGACTAAAAAATTAAAACACTAGTGCTTTAGTATGTTGCTTGTAGAATAATCAGACAAAAAATCAAAATGATTGTATGTATATTAGTATGGTTTTTATTGTGAAAAGAAAGTTTTTAGAGGTAACTTCATGATTTTTTTCTATAGTATCAAAGTTGTATTATTTTTCTCAACACACTATCTAACTAGGAATAATAAGAATATCATACCTATACTTTTCTGATTTTGTTTACTGTAGTCGATTATATACTTTTAAGCACTTATAAAACCTGCGTTTTTTGCGTTTAGGTCCTGTAGTCCCCTTAATAAACGTTAAAATTCAAGTCGTGATTTCATCTCAGCGCCAATCAACGTCAAACTCTTGTGAAGAATGTAGATAGAGATTTTTTGACAGATTGACACTGAATTTATAAAGCGAACGTTCGTCTTAAAAATACGGAAATTGCCCTTCAGATTTAGTACCAGTTTTTAATATTCATTGTAGGGGATATTGTATAAAGCACGGCTACAGAACCATACAAATCCTTTGGTGAAAACGCTTACAAAGCCGGACCACAAAAGGCGGCTGAAAAGGTTAGCCGCTAAGGACCTTGGTACTAAGACATTCTGCCAGAAAATATAAAGAGGAAAATCTCACTGGAAAAACCATTCTCGATAATATGGATTTACGCCCGAAATTAATCATGTATCTCAATCCTAATCTTGATCCGCGGTCATTGACGGTGACTTGTGTTTATTCGGGCTTCAACAAAATCTATACTATCAATAAAGTGACCAATATGCAACTAATACGCGGCGAGTAGAAGATTATCTTGTACTATGACGTCAAGCCCTACTGGCACGGAATAGCAGTATCCAATTAATTCACCAATCATCTAGAAAACATCTGCGAGAAAATAAAACAGAAAACACAATGTAACACGCAACACAGAAAACAAAATGTTTTAACACAACTACAACACTCGATCGACGAAATAGGACACTACAACCATAAAAATTAAAATAAAAACTGGCCAAGTGCGAGACGGATTCGCAAACGAAGGGTTCCGGTACCAAAAGGCAAAAACGCTGAAAAAAACATGTTTGTTGTATGGGAGCCCCCCCTTAAATATTTATTTTATTCTATTTTTAGTATTTTGCGGAAACAGAAATACATCATCTGTGAAAATTTCAACTCTCTAGCTATCACGGTTCATGAGATACAGCCTGGTGACAGACAGACAGACAGACGGACAGTGGAGTGTTAGTAATAGGGTTCCGTTTTTACCCTTTGGGTACGGAACCCTTAAAATGTTTATTGCAATAACATACAATGAAATCACACGAATTCGAGATGACCTTTTAAGCAAGAAGATGCTTGTGTTAGGTGAACTCCGCTCTTCCACGTATCATGATAAGAGGTATGCAATTGAAAAACAAAAATCATATGTTGCTGAATCCGCAAGGCCGAGTGACTACGAGAAGCAAACGTGGGCTTATCAACGTTGTCGGTTCTATCGCGCGTTCCCTGTTCGGAGTATTAGATGACGAATTCGCAAAACAATATCAAGAAGACATTGACCAGGGGGCCTAAAAAGACCACTTTAGCAGAATCATAAAAGGATAACATTATCAATCATAATATGGCGAAGACAGTAAGTGTTTTTCTTTTTTTCGCTGCACTACGTAGGTATAATCAAAGAGATTGAGATTGGATTTGGATTGATTGGTATTATAGCACAGGAAAAAAAAAATAAGTGAAAAATTCGTCACCAATGGGATTTGATATGATTAACTTAACAGTTAACTGTCCATTATGATTTTATGAATCATAATGTTATCCTTTTATGATTCTGCCAAAGTGGCCTTTTAGGCCCCCCAGGTATGCAATTGAAAAACAAAAACCATAATGTTGCTGAATCCGCAAGGCCGAGTGTCTACGAGAAGCAAACGTGGGTTTATCAACGGTGTATGTTCTATCGCGCGCTCGCTGTTCGGAGAATCAGATGACGAATTCGCAAAACAATCTCAAGAAGACATTGACCTGGCCAAGGCAAGCGAGAAACAACTGGCACTGTTGTTAAGAAATCAGACATCCGTGATCGAAGCAGAATATAATTTACTGAAGAGGTCGGAAGATGCAGTTGTAAAGCAGTACTCAAACTATTTAACCAACATCTGCTAAACCTTGAAAAGTTTATCAAACTTGAGAAGTTTATCGAACAATCTCAAGAACTGATGTCCAACGAATTTGTGATGTCAGTTATTACGGCAAATAGCCTGATTGAGCATCTCAGAAACGTTCAGAACGTCGCTGCAGCGCACTTATCGAACGTCTCGCCTATTGCGCGTTGTGAGTTACCATAATAACTTAGGACTTTGTTTGTATTTATCTTTTTACATTTGAACTTGATTTAAAACAATTTCCGATATACATTTAAGTTAACTTTGTGAGTAGGCAATATGTACGAGCTACGCTGTACATGTAACTATCTCGTCCTACTGACAGTGAAACGTTACAGTTTGTTTAATGTTTGTTTGTTTTGTGTGTTCTTATAGAATGTTATTTTTAGTAGCAATAAAACCTTTATGCCATTCGAATGTCTACTCATTCAACATATCATCCCAATACACAACGTCAACATAACATTTTCACTGTTGGGAGTTACGCTACAACACGGACTAAGTTTCAGATTGGCAAACTCGGCCGTTGATTAGTAACAGACAAAGATTGGGATTGAGATACATCATTAATTTCGGGCGTAAATCAATATTTGCGTCGAGAGTGATCTTTCTCTCTCGTTTAGCAAATCTTATAAAATTACCTGCATTGAGTTATATTTACTTTGCTCCTCACAGCCAATCCACATGCAAACATAATCGTTAACTTGAATAGGTATCTGATTTCGTTTACTGGAGTCCTTCTTGCACGGGGCTAGCCTCAGTGTAGCCCTGCCGTTGAAGCCGATTGCCAACAATTTCCCATGGTAAGCGTGGTAGTTCAGGTGACGCACCATTTCATTGAAGTCTGACGTTTTGTGACCACATACGTCCCAGAGGCAGACATATTCAACTGGCAATAAAAAAAAAAAAAGATTGTTATATTTTTAAGTTTTCGCATAGGCGGGCGCGACTGAAACCCAGTGGTAACGCCCGCGACTTACGAATTGTAGGTCGTAGGTTCAAATCCAGACAGGCGCCTTTTCTTTGTATAAATTATTTCATCACTGCTGCTCTCAAAAACTATGAAGGATCTTCCAACACGCAGTTGGCCGCTTGGTGGATTACGATCACTCCCATACACCGAGAGGCCTGTATCCACTGGGATACTGGGATACCACTACTGAGTGGGAACATTATAGTCATTATTATGCTATGGGCTAGACTGCGCAAATAAACGTTTTAAAAGAGTAACGGTGAAGTTTCTTGCCCATTCTTCTCCATACGAAAACTACCTTTTGGAATGGGCGACTAGAATTAAATCTATTTTGTAGTAATTTTTGACGTTTAAAAGTGCCTTTTTATGTGGCTATTTGAAATAAATGCTTTGACTTTGCGCAACGCGCGTTTGCTATTATTTATCCATTAAACTTTCTCTAGCCCTTATATCTCATACAACAAAATATAAACAATATTTTCCTTGAAAACAGGGGAAAGTTTCATTTATAATAATAATCTGTACTTACATCACTTAATCATTTACAATAACAACAAATTATAATATCAACAACAACATCAATTACTGGTATTTTATCAGTAAGTCGATGATTACATGAACATAACTTTTAACATGTGTTTGTATTTTAGAAAATAAATGTATAAGTACTTATAATTATTATTATTTGGTTAGACACACTAGCAGCTAATTACCTGATGCGTGTGCATCGTATAGCTTGGAGATATGCATTTAATCTGTCTAGTCGATTCTTGAAGCAGTTCAGTGTGAGAGTCGTCAGAACATTTTCTGGGAGCCTATTCCATCCATGCTATAATATAATAGGTCTTCATAACAGCAGTTTTTTAAATCTGATTTTGCTGTATACGGGGTGGCAGACATTGAAGCGCAACCAGTTATAGATAGTGCCATCCACGAAGACGCGCCCCACTATTTTTACTAATCGCTAGTGGATAACTACTAGTTAATTCCGCTAGTGTATTAGTTTTTTGATAAAACTAATTACCCACTAATAATTAGTAATTACTGTGTATCGACAAAACTAAAACACTAGCGGAATGTTGCACACTAGTACTGTAAGCGATTAGGAAGAAGAGTGGGGCACGTCTTCGTGGATGGCGCTGTCTGTACCATTGATTCAGTACATGATTCTGAACCCTGCTGCTTGAAATTTTAGTCAGATATAAAAAAAAAAAACTGGCTAAGTGCGAGTCGGACTCGCACACGAAGGGTAACGTGTTTTTTCGGCGTTTTTGCTTTGTGGTTCGGAACAAAGCAAAAACGCCGAAAAAAACACGTTTTTTGTATGGGAGCCCCCTTAAATATTTAAGTATGTTATTCTGTTTTTAGTATTTTTTGTCATAGCGGCAACAGAAATACATCATCTGTGAAAATTTCAACTGTCTAGCTATCAGGGTTCATGAGATACAGCCTGGTGACAGACACAGACAGCCGGACAGTGGGGTCTTAGTAATAGGGTCCCGTTTTTACCCTTTGGGTACGGAACCCTAAAAAGCTGTTTTGTAGAAAAGGGCAATACCAATGACAAAATGGTCTAATTGAATGGAGCGCAGAATCATGTGCTGAATTCACTGTTACAGTTTGCACATCAATGTCCCTGCCACCCCGTAAATTTTTAATTCTGTTTCTCCTGTTACGCCTCACGCTCTAATCTGGCCACCATGAAATCGTACTTCGCTTGATCTCTTTCTGTGGTGCCAGCACACTTTCAACTTGAGCAAACCATATCCTCGGCATGTCAGTCCACAACATCGGTACCTGAGTTGATACAGAGACACTCGCTAACTCTGCCGCGTTCTCAGCTGCGCCACTTGCCATTGCAACCGGCTTGAACTCCCCGGGTTTCTGCATTTTCCTTCATTTGCAAAAACTCTACTGTGACAGACCGTTTACTACGTTTACTCGCTAATGATTTGAAAATGTTTGGGGTCACCCTGTAGGATTATCTTACTTTATGGTTTTATCCCTACTGTCTGTTACAGGAGTTACTGCGTAATGTAAATAAAAGGTTAGTTGTATAGCCAACGAATAAGGTTGCTTTATTGTAACTATACGGAACCCCAAAACTACTACACAAGCACACAGATTAGACAGCGCGCAGCAATGTGCGCTTGCACATGACAAAAACGCTGACACAACATTCACACATACAATGTCCCTACAACTGCAATCGGCTTTCTAGCCACAATCGGATTTGACCTCAGATTTGGCCATATGATTGATTTTGTGATGTTCCATTGAACATTCACATTAGGTTGTACAGTACTAAGTAAACTTTAAGTTTCTACAGTCTTTGGTCCAAGTTTATGATCTGCCATCTCTTTTTTGACGCATTATATCCCCTTGTCTGTACACATATAAATTGTCTTTGGGATAACAAAAAATAAAAAAATAATACTTTTCAGTAAGTACAAACCTCCAGAGTCTTTCTCAATGACATGCACATCCGAAGAGTGGTTGCGTACATGTTTCTGGTACAGGTCATAATCAATGAAGTTGTGTCGACATGACTGCCATTCGCATTCCATTTGCAGATTGGCAACACGCAGCCTATATCGGGACTGTAAACAAAACAAACACAATATGTACTGAAAATTATGAATTACAATGAGGATTTGGTGCTTACATAATCAGCCTATAATTTTTCCACTTCTGGGACACAGGACTCCTCTCTTTGAGAGACAGTAGGCTGTAATCTACCATGTGGGCCCAGTGCAGATTGGTAGATGTCACATGTCTTCAAACTTCTGGTTCTAGGACATGCCGGTTTCCTCACAATGTTTTCCTTCACTGTTTTGAGAGCAGTGGTGATTCACAAAGTAAAACGACTGTGTAGGATCAAACCAGCCACCAATTTGGCACCGGATGCAGCTGAATACCAGTATTTTACATGCGAGTGACTGCCTATCTGACCGCCACAACCCTGTTACTGGGTAATACAATACCCCTTGGTAAGACTAGTTGTCAGACTTTCGGGCTTCTGATCACATGTAACTATGGTCAAAGATCCATAAATGACAGCCGGGACCAATGGCTTAACATGCTTTCCGAGGCATGGAGGGGTCTTGGTAGGTAAAGATGGTCACCCATCCACGGACCAACCCTGGCAAGTGTAGCTTAACCTGATGGATCGACCCGTGCCGCTGTTATTGCTTAGCTCCAAGCTCATGCTTAATAATAAAACAAATGAACATGACTGTTCTTTGAATGCAGCTGTTGTTTATCTTAGGTGTGCACAGGGTCACATGTTATTTTGCATCTTTACCAATATATTATATAATACATGCCTTATGTTAGGCCAAATCTCAGAATTTATTACATAATTTATCTTAACAGGTTTGGAATTTTGGGTTCATTGAACTGTTTTTTTGTGTAGCACTTTAGACACAAGTCAAAAAATGTTCAGTGTTCTACAATAATTGACTAACCCTAGAATGAGCATGCTGACTTCTTGGAAAATATTTTATAACCTATATTAATAATACAGGATATTTTTAGTAATAACCTTGACATCATTAATGAACTTTCATAAAACAAAACCAAATGCTAACAGGGTTCACAAAATTACGCGCCAAAATACTAGTGTAGTACCATACTATCTACTTCTAGCAAGTTAGAATATTTCGGATATGCGCTTTGAAATGAATAGAACGAAATAACTGCAGTTACTAGTTAGTGACTGTAAGTGTAACAATTCTTTTTGTATCACTCACCACAGTTCGAGGTTCCAGTGAAGGCTCATTGATACCAGAAGGCACAGTCGCATCGTCTTCAGCCACTGCCAGTAGAAAGTTCTTCCTAGCAGCATGAGTTTGTATAATAAACTGTATGTCGTTTTTATTTTCCAATGATAACTTCTCCGTGTCTTCATTATTCTGTTTTTGCAACCATTCCATACATCGAACGAGTTTCTGTTTGTCATCTTTACTATTACTAGCTTCTTCACTCATTGTTGTTTGTTACTTCTCTTGTTAGTTAATTCCAAATGAATCACCTCCCATCACATTCTGTTGTCAAAACTACAAGAAATTTATTTATTCATGGAATTTCGTTGATTCGTTCGGATTTTGGGTTTCGGTTTGGTTTGGTTTCGATTTGACATTAACAATGTATGACATTGTTTTGAGTTGTTTTTTTTTACATAGTGTGGCCATTTTTATTAAAATATTTAGTCGATTAGATGATTCTAACCATGAACCCAATATTATGTCAGCAGGCGGGAAATAATATGATTTCAAATTAAAATAAAATTTTGCTTCTTTTAATTTGAAATTTGAGACTTCAAGTAGTGCATATTTACTTATTTATTTTAAGAAATAAAATAATAACCTCATCCACTCTTGTTGTTTTTTTAAATTATTGTATTAACACACCGGAAGCACTTTTTGCTTGTTGCTTTCGACAGGTGAACAAAAACTTGTTCTGTTAGGTTTTTTCGTTTTTTTCCACTTAATACCGGTCACGTTCGTTTTAAGGCCCAACTTGTTATACATAGAACTGTCACAAAATCGGTTTAAAATATTATTTAAAATGGTAAAAAATATTTAAATCGATTATAATACATCAATGATAAACTCAAAAACTGCGACAGATCAATAATTATTAAATAATATTTACACTTATGCCACAAAAGGGTAAAAAATAAGTTTAACATTTTAAAATTATTTTGGCACATGGTTCCTAACTTAAACAGTACATTGTTCTTGACATTCTTGACAGGTCAAATCAATTTAAGTAAAATAAAAAACGTGCGATTTGAGACGAGGCGAACGCGTGAAGTGTGGTCAAGTGCGGTGCGTATTTAAAGCACGGCGCGGCGGGTCCCACGTTGCCGCTGGTGTCTCTTATCGGTAATTAGACACACATAAATAGTTCATCTTGTTATTCCCGTCGTATATACCGCGAGTGACGGTCGAAGGGTCGTATCGGTACTGTGCTCATGAAATCAACAGTAACTATCCAAGAAGTAGTAAATAAATTAGAGCACCTATCATTACCACTAACTACCAGAATGCCTAATATCAAAGTGTTCAGCGGGAGCTCCCACCCTGACCTGGCGCAGAAGATCGTCGACCGCCTGGGCATTGATTTAGGAAAAGTTGTAACCAAGAAGTTTAGCAACATGGAAACATGCGTAGAAATAGGTGAATCTGTACGTGGCGAGGATGTTTACATTGTTCAGAGTGGCAGCGGCGAAATAAACGACAATCTGATGGAGTTACTGATCATGATTAACGCGTGTAAGATTGCATCTGCCTCTCGGGTGACAGCCGTGATTCCGTGCTTCCCGTACGCGCGGCAAGACAAGAAAGACAAGAGCAGAGCGCCGATCACCGCCAAACTGGTCGCTAACATCCTGTCGGTGTCCGGCGCCGACCACATCATCACGATGGACCTCCATGCGTCTCAAATTCAAGGATTTTTCGACATTCCTGTGGATAACCTCTTTGCTGAACCTGCTGTCCTGAAATGGATCAAAGAAAATATTCCTGACTGGAAGACCAGTATTGTGGTGTCTCCTGATGCAGGAGGTGCCAAGAGAGTCACATCTATTGCTGACAGGTTGAATGTTGAGTTTGCTCTGATTCACAAAGAGAGGAAAAAGGCTAATGAGGTAGCTTCCATGGTACTGGTTGGCGATGTTAAGGACCGGACAGCTATCCTAGTTGATGACATGGCAGACACTTGTGGAACTATCTGTCATGCTGCAGAGAAACTGATAGAAGCAGGAGCAATAAAAGTGTATGCCATACTTACTCATGGTATTTTCTCTGGGCCTGCTATCTCAAGGATCAACAACGCATGTTTAGAAGCAGTTGTCGTCACAAACACAATCCCTCAAGAGAGGCACATGCAGGAGTGCCCCAAAATCCAGTGCATTGACGTGTCCATGATGCTTGCGGAGGCTGTGAGACGTACACACAACGGTGAATCTGTTTCCTACCTATTTTCTAATGTTCCATACTAGGATAATTTTCTTTATTTTACATATTTTACTTTAATATAGGTGAGTGTTATGATTCGTATCATAAAAGTAAATGGCATGTAACTCGTAACATAAATGTTATAATGGCTTGAGTAAATCTTAGTGTTACATATATTTGTTATGAAAAAAAAAATATTAGTTTATATTGAGCTATGAAGTGATGGAAGACTTTTTTTGTTGGAACTCAGTTGTCTGGGTTTGACGGGGTCATGTTAGGAATCAGACATGGCGGTAAGCAAGTAAGTGATTAATTTTTTTAAGAAGATAAAATGTATTATTTAGAGAAAATCCTGGTATTCTAAAAAGAAATAGCCAATTTTACAAAAATATGAGTTGCATTTTACAAAACAGCTTTTTACAGTTTTAATAAAAAGCAAAGATTATAATTGTTGACTAAATATTTAGACTTCCCTCAGTTTTATTTCTGCAAATGCCATTTTGATGTTTTAGTTTAGTATGTTATCATTTTATAATGAAATTTTAAACTTAAATACTTTTTTCTGCCAGATAACACTTCATTCCATTTACTCCATTATCATTTTTGGAAATAGGTCTGCATTTGTATTTTTAGCTGTAACTTTCATATTTTCTCCTTAGAACCTCGTAAAACTGTTTTTGCAGACAAAATGAATTGTTAGTTTAAAATAAAAGACACTTTAGTTTTTAAACATAATATCTATGTATCTCTAAGAGCAGCGAGGATGTTATGGGTTAATCTATTCTAATTTCGAACTGATGACAATGTAGGTAGCATTATACACACGTCATCTATTTGTAAATACACTGATGTCAAAATAGAGGAAAACTAAAATTAAAAACACTAACTCATATTTTATAGTGTTTTGCTATTATCCAATAGTCTATTTGGTCCTGTAATAATCCAATTTATGGCCTGCAGATTTTTGCGCTTATTTTATATTTATATGGACTAAATAATTTTAGTATGGCCCATAATTTGACCATATTTAGTGATGACTGTTAACAATAGACAATAAAATATGTATATCTTATCAGAAAGACATACTTCATTTGAATATTGTTTACCAGAAAATGGATTCAGATAACAAATAAATGAATTTGTAAAAAAAAAATGAGGTTACTCGAATCCAGTGTGCAATAAATAGTCTGCTTGACTAGCAAGGTATAAACTGTGCCTAGAAATATCAATTTCTAAATGAAAAGTACCTATGAATTAGAATAATGTTTTTGGATTGTTGTCAACAAAAAATGTAAATGAGAATAGTGAAGCTGCAAACATCCTGCTGTGTATTTAATGAATTTTGTTTTTCTTTCAGTCTAGTTTAAGTTTTTTGTGTTACAACTACCTAGAAATAAAATGTATTAAGTTTTATCTTTTCTTTTCATAAAAAATACAACTTAAAAATAATCCATGAATTAAATATTGTTATGAAAATTCTAAATTACTGTAATAATTGTTCTTAAATTGCCTAATCGTTATAAATGCGACGCATTATTTAAGGCTATTGTTATAATTGCAAATAATAGTAAATTAGAAGCAAATTGATGTACCTATGGTATAAAACACATTGACTGTATATTTTTTTCTAAATTTATATAAAAAGAATTATGTATATTTGGTTCTGATAACTACTAATAAGATAATAAAAAGGATTTAACGAAACGATTATTTTATTAGCCAAATGACTTGTTTGATAATAAAATATCAAAACAAACGAATATTTAACAACCTACCTACGCGCTTCTAAAACACGTTGAAAATCATGACGCCGGACGCGGACGTCACCGTTCACCAAATACCTTTACCTACCTACTAGTGTTTACAACCAGTAACTGAAATACGGAATTCGGGTTGTTATGAATTAAATAGTAGGTAGGTAGGTAACTATGATGATGCCACAAACACAGATGCTTCAGTTCCAAATTCGGTTTTCATTCACACGCAAACGTGTTCAATACTTACCTAACGTAACCTACGTTGCGTTGAAGCCTTGACGTTTGTGACGTAGGTAAAGGTCATCGTCCATCAATCAACATAATTATATACTCTATTATGAGCCAAAGACTGTGCTGGATTGATAAATGGACGATATCCTTTTTAACATTAGATGGCTTTAGGATCCGCATCCGTGATTTGATATGACGGGCACGTCACGCAAATCTTGATCCAAAAACTTAGTAGTAAGTACTTGTATGTCCCTGACCTACTAATATCTATGTATCTACGTACTTTCTCAAGGAGCTCTGCTCGAAGAAAACGAGGGTCGCATAATATAATTATTATCCTTGGTTGTGAACGGTAGGTAACATACTTAGCGAGGGATGTCAAAGAAAAAGCTATTTTTATTGAAGGCAGACCTTGGCTAATATCGCTATTGTTCGCACCGGGCAGGTAAGACACCATTTCTTTACAAGAGAAATTCGGGGCGACCCGTTTTTTATGTTTCCCGGAAATTCTGGGGGCCACCAAAGATTGATGTCCCAAATTTCCTACCTGGCCGTTACCTGAGTCAATGGCTGGATAAAACAGGGCCGTTCGGTACCGAAATAAATATCTAACCTTTTTCTATGCAACTCTAATTACTCGCAAACTAAAGAAAAACTTAGAAGTCCACGATTTCTTTAAAACATTTAATAGGTACCTACCTACAACAAGCACAAGTTACATAATGTCATTTTTAACCTTAATGTCCTTGCTGACTTCACCAAACAATGTTAGTGAAACTGTCACGAAACTCGGTCATACCAAAGGTTTCATTGATATCGATTTCTATTATATTCGTAGCGAGCGACTACTATACTAAGGTAAGGTAAGGACTGAAGTTACTCCATCCGTTGAACTGTGAGTGTGAGAAATTCAGATGAAATGAAATTAGGTAGGTATTTAATTCGTGTATAGGATAACGGAATCACTCCATCTAGTTTTTTTTTATTTAATATTACGTGTAAAACGTCATAGTTACTAGCAAGCACTACGTCTGAGAAGAAATGGAGCAACAAACACGGGTCAGAATATTTTATAGTGCAGGTATAATCTTGATCAGACCATGTGAGAACCTTTAGAGCGTAAATTTAAGGCAAGGGAACTGCTGGGTAAGCAGAAATAATAGCAGTATGCATTTATGGGCAACTATAGTATAGCTGGCAGACTGTTCTCGGTATTCGGGAATTCGGAACCCCCAATTTGGGCTCAAAAGACTGCGGGCGAGAACTTACAAAACACACTCAATAGGTACAGACGCCAGCACATCAAGCTACACCTAACTGTCAGATTTTCCCAATCAACTTTGAACCTTAAGCTGTAGCGATAAAGTTGAAAATCTATTAAAGAAATCTGACAGATTGTGGTAGGTTGATGTGCTGGCGTCCGTACATACATACACAATTCTTTTATTGCATTCCACATGTAGGTATTCTTAGGTGTTAAACTTATAATTAGATCATATGGACCCTGTCGGGCACAGCAAGATAAGTGAGTTAGGAGAGAGCACAAGCCTATGCTTCGCGAATGGGAGATGACCTCTCAAGTTCCGCTAAGATTTTCTATTGTATCGTGCCACATGCAGTAGGTACGCGCGGGGCTTGACCGGTTCGATATTCAAATCTTACTCTTTTGCAAATGGCCGTTCTGAAATGCTAAAGGAGCAAGATTAGAGCAGCCAAATGAATTCAGTTCCTTACCAAATTGTCGAGCTTATTGCCGCTAACTAAAGCAATCAGCCAAGTGTCTAGCTACCTACACGTAATTTAACTTACCTACGATAAGAACTAAAATAAAACCAGAAAAAACGAAACTAATTTATAACAGTTTAGATACAGTTCAGTTAGACATATAACTAGACCTTTTTCACTTTTTCGGCTCTCGTCTTGCTCGCTTCCAAATAGAGATTGAATACATCCCAAATGACCTTGTTACATACAAGTCTTAACAGTATCAATATGAAAACTGACCCTAAGGTCACGGGCCAATGATGTAAATTGTTTGTCAGTGGGTGCGTCTATCCGTCACAATAAAACACACTAAAGCAACGATCTAGATTAGAAGTTATCGTTTATTGCATAATCGTGGCAGATAGTATTGGTACTTGCAGAAATATAAAATTAAAATTATGTTAAAATTATCTACGGCCATTGTTGGTTTTGGTTTTGAGATTGGAAAACAAGATGGCGGTGTAGGTATCGGCTGGTTAAAATCATAATTCAAATTAATTTTATTCAGCAATGAATCTTGTTCGTGTGCTTATTTTATTCTTGGTTATTGCTTTAGCAGCGAAGGTTTTTATGAATTTATTTTAAGGGTTATAATTTATTAGGTAAGTAAGTAGGTATACAAATGATTACGTATAGTTGCGTTTGAGAATACGGCCGTTAACGTGGGCAACAAAAGGGAAAATCGATTCTAAAGAATTTTAATAAGTTGATAATATTACCTATCTCCTTTTATCCTGCCTGTCGGTACCAGTCTTCCGTTGGTACGTACAGACGCCAGCACATCAAGCTACTACAATCTGTCAAATTTCTTTAATAGATTTTCAACTTTATCGCTAAAGCATAAGGTTCAAAGTTGATTGGGAAAATTTGATAGTTTCGGGTAGCTTGATGTGTTGGCGTCTGTACATTACTTACCACCTCTCGAAAATACTAACAGAAATATTTTTCTGAATTAAAGGTCTTGCTAGTTAAACATTGTGGCAATAAGATATGGCTCCCAGTTACGTGCTATTTCACGAAGCTTGACGGTAAGGTCAGCAACAAAAACGGTTTAAACTTATTTATCTTACCTTTCACTTATAAGAAAATCTACACTTGGATTTTTAGAATTTTGATATACTTACCTACTTAAAAAGTAAAAAGCTACATGACTGGTGAAGGCAGAAGTTTTATGGTTATAACCGGAAAACCCGAAACCATCAGTCATACGCTGCTCTTCTGATACGAGTGCAGTGAGGGATACATGCTCTCTCTCCCTCTCCGTCACATCCTTACAAAATGAGCGAGAGAATACCACGTGTTTTCGATTCTGACCATGGACTGAACCACGGCTGGAAGCGCGAGATCTCACCCGTACTTACCACGTGTTCCAACGAGGGCAGCACAGCGTTATTACGCCCAAGCGAAGCAGCGTATGTGTCGCTGCGACACATACACTGCCCCGAAGACACTGTGACACTGCGCCACTGTCGCAGTGTCCTCGGGGCAGCTTCATGTAGAATAGAATAGAATACCTAGGTACTTATATTTATTTGCTTTGAAACATATTAATATATAGTTATGATCTTACATATTCCACCATGACTGACATACCTACTCATATTTTTAATGATGTAATACTGACAACACATTAATTTGTAACATGTCTAGTAACATATATTGGTTATTAGAGTTTCGATCTACCTATTTGATCACATAGGTAACATTAATAGATACATAAAGTAACATATTATTATAGGTAAGTAAATAAATTTCAGTAAGTATCTTATATTTATCTGTTACTTACTTTTTATCAAAAATTTCTTTCACACTATAAAAACAACTAAGTACTTACCAACAATCTACTTGAGTAGTTTGGATTAAAATAATATGTAGTCAAGAATTTGTATTATTTCAATAATAATAAGTTACTTCACATGACTGGAGGGACTCGTGGTCAAATAATAACAATCGCTCGGGTCAATCTTCAAGGTTACGTAACACTTGCCGAGTTAGGTCCGTGGAATGGGTGACCATCTATGACCCCGTGCCTTCCGTGCTTCGGAAAAGTTGGTCCCGGCTGTCATTTGTAGATCTTTGACATTTGTTACGAGTAGTCAGACAGAAGCCCGAAATCTGACAACCAGTCTTGCCAATCAAATGGGTGTTGTGCTACCCAGTACCTAACTGGGTTGTGGAAGTGAGATTAGCAGTCGCTCCGTGTAAAATACTGTTATCCAGCTGTCTCTGGTTTGACTGGAAGCCGACACCATCATAGATAGGAAAAGGATAGGTAGGTTGATTGACTAGCAACATATTTATTAATGTTGGTTATTTCGGGGTTCTATGTGCTGGGTATACCTAACAGGACGCTACTAACTACCTACTTATTAGAATCTATTTGACTCCGAGTAAGAATATGTCTGAGCTAAAGTTATAATAGAGTTAATTTTAAAAAGATATCGCCGCTGAATTGTAGTATTATTCCTCTGACCCCCGATGACGTCTTTAACTAAGGAGATAAACAGCTGATACGATACGGACACGGTACCTAATACAATACTCGCTGAATTATACCGTACCGTATGTACTGCGTTATACATACAAATGTTTCGGTAGGTAAGTAATGTTCCTAATACATAACATCAGAAGAAAAAGTTTTAAAACTGACCTTTTTCATTTAGCTTGAAGTTATCTATCTAGGGTATATGGGTAACTTCGAGCTAAGCAAGTCAAGTTGACTTGCAAATCCCAAGATTCCAATTTTTTTACGCACCGCCGAAGTTGGCCTTGGAAGAGGTGACGAGACGACCTATTAGACATGTACCCCGAGGGTTGGACTTAGATCGAGGTAGCTCTGGAAAGATTTGGGAGGCCTTTGCAGTAGCAGCAGTGCTTTGTAGAGTATGGAATAGTGTGAAATCAGCCTACACTGTCCAGTGTAGGCTGATTTCACACTATGCCATACTAATATTATAAATGCGAAAGTAACTATTTGCAGCCTATCTGTCATCATCATCTGTCTAGCCTTTTCCCAACTATGTTGGGGTCGGCTTTCAGTCTAACCGGATGCAGCTGAATACCAGTATTTTACATGGAGCGACTGCCTATCTGACTCCCACAACCCAATTACTGGGTAACACGATACCCCTGGCCCTTTGGTAAGACTGCCTGGTGATGTGGTGTCGAGGGGGGGTTAAGTTATGACTACATGATATTCAACCAAATCATCAAAATATTTGCCCGCTATAGAATCAGATGCAGGAAATTATAAGTGTCATGTTCCACGACTTCCAGTAGGTTCCAGTGTTGACGGATTTCTGTTTCTATTGTGTTTTCTTTGTTTTTACCCGATTGCGCCAGAAGGAGGGTTATGTTTTCGAGTGTATGTATGTATATTTCTTTAGCACGCTCGGTAGCCTAAACGGCTTGATCGATTTCACCTTGAGAGGTGCGGTTAGATTCGTCTTAATTGTGAGAGTGACACTGGCTATATAAAAATTGAAAAACAGTTAAAATTGCCGATTTTTGACACCACATTGTCATCAAATTTTTTTTTTACTCATAACCTATCGAGTGGGGTATCAAAATAAAGGGTTTTAAAAGGTGATTACAAAAAATATATTATACAACTGACCCATACCATTTTTATTATATTTTCAAATTCAAATGTGTCCCGCCTGCTTACAACTTTTATTTAATTTAAAATGGACTTGTTTGGAACAAAAAATAAAAAACTGACTACAAATACAGGCGATAACATTACAGGATAAGTAAGTATTTTTAGTACCAAAAGTAACTACAGGACTTTTTTTATCCCTAGGGTAAGGAAATGAACCAAGGTCGGCTGCTGCAGCGGCGACCTAAACTAAACTCTTCTTCCAAGCAGAATGCCTTAAAATTTAGCTACGTTCGGCATTATGGTTATATTTCTTTACTCATGTCGTCTGGGCTGATGTAATGACGATAATCTAAATATAGTCATGAATGTTTAGTTACCAACTTTCGTTGTTTATTCACACTTAGATAACAGTCCACGTAGGTAAGAGGGCGTCCATAAATTACGTGAGATGTTTAAGGGGGGGAGGGGGTCGAGTCAAATCTCATCTAATCTTACGTTGGAGAGAGGGGGGGTCTCGGTAAATATCACGCAATTTTTTTTCCGTATATATATCGTAATACGATTAAGATCATTCTCTAATTCGTTCGAAAGAAAATAATTTCATTCATACTTCGACGTTATACATCTACTGACTGTCAAACCACCATTTATTTGTTTTTTACCAAATAGCTCAATTTAATCTGAATTTACTATTTTTCTTTTTACAATAACAATCCAACGCGTTTACGTAAGAAACCTACATTTTGAAAAATCTCACGTGAGATTGGGGGATGGTGGAGGGGGTTGAATAAAATCTCACGACATCTCACCAGGGGGGGAAGGAGGGACAGAAAATTAAAAAAAACACCTCACGTAATTTATGGACGCCCCCTAATATGTATTAACTGCTAAGCAAAAGTAATGAGAGATGTGCCACGTAGCGTCATATCGAGTTTCTTGACGCAACCTGATAGCCCGCGACCTTTCGGAGACCCCCTCTAGCTATAACAAGCGTCACAATCACAGTTCAAAGATAAAATGGCAATAATAAATTTGTTTTTGCAAAAATGCTTATTACCCAGACTATAATCAACATGGCTGTTATTTTCGCAATTTTCATTTCGGTAAGTACAGACGCCAGCACATCAAGCTACTACAATCTGTCAAATTTCTTTAATAGATTTTCCACTTTATTGCTAAAACATAAGGTTCAAAGTTGTTTGGGAAAATTTGACAGTTTCGGGCAGCTTGATCTGCTGGCGTCTGTACATTAAATTGACCTTAGAATCAAACGAACCACTGTTCCAGCCAGTCGATTTAATCATATTTTTGACCTACAAATTCTTAACGTTCGACTATGTAGGTACGGTCTGCAAAAAAAGTCGACTACGGAGTTTATGGCATACCATAAGTGTACAATCAACAAAAGAGATAAGTATGCAAGATCGTCGGATATAGATGAAGTTTCGTAAGAAACCGATGGATCTTCTCGAATACTTACAATTTTATTTTATTAATAGAAATCAAACTGCTCATTTATCAAATTAAATTTCAGTCGATAACATCCATCGGTTTCTAACTAAACTTCAACTATATCCGACGATCCTGCATAGGTACCTATCTCTTTTGTTGACTATACATACACACGAGGGTTACGCGTCAATGGCAGAGGAAACTGCTGCGATCGATATCGACACCCGTCGCTGCCCTTTTTGTAATCTTAAGGTAGGTAAGTAATACCTATTTTTTTAAACGGCACAGATGTTCAATAATGAAAAACTCTTAGCTATTAACCTGCATAAAATACAAAAAAGCGGTGTAGGCCGTTGGTACCTAACTATAAAAACATATAACATGGAATGTACAGACGCCAGCACATCAAGCTACCCGAAACTGTCAAATTTTCCCAATCAACTTTGAACCTTTTGCTTTAGCGATAAAGTTGAAAATCTATTAAAGAAATTTGACAGATTGTAGTAGCTTGTTGTGCTGGCGTTTGTACGTGGGATAAAAGTACGACTTTCGTTGCTAACCGTACCTATAGCTACACCTGCCATGCTGTGTGGTGTTGCTATGCTAGTTAATTAATGTTACCTAGTGGAAAGTTTAAATAATCTCGCTCGGTCTCATTTCAATCCTATTCTTTATCGGTCATTGGCCTAGATGTCGTAACCGTGGCTGTCAAGGTTCGATTCTTGGACCGTAAAGAGTACAGACGCCAGCACATCAAGCTACTACAATCTGTCAAATTTCTTTAATAGATTTTCAACTTTATAACTAAAGCATTAGGTTCAAATTTAATTGGGAAAATTTGACAGTTTCGGGTAGCTTGATGTGCTGGGGTCTGTCTCTACCTATAGGCCGACCGCTTAACTGAGACATTGACTGAGGTAGCTGCGCGGTGCGGGAGGGGTGATAGTTGTGACAAGTTGACAAATCACTGAGCTCTAGCATCACGTCGTCACACGCCTCCCGCACTGTGCTGCTATATACCCCATGAAACGTCTCTAAGGCTGAGGCTACATTAGGCCGCGACGCGACCTGCGACACATGAGCGATTAACAAGTAAATGAATGCTCACGTAAGTATATGGCTATACCGTACATCAAATATTTAGCGATCTTTGATTTCTTTATGCGATAGGAACAACATTACTGAAATCACGGCATCGGCTACATCAATGAGCGAAATTTAAGCGAATTTATTAGAAAATTGCTTTTTTTTCGCTTGTAATGTAGCCATACCATGTTTTTCTCGTTTCGTTCTTCCAGTCGCATCGCAAATCGCTGCCTACTGTAGCCTCAGCCTAATAATTTTATTGACGGCACGGTTGGCGCAGTGGTTAAGCGATTGACTGCTGCGCTGCGTGCCGCGGGTTCGATTCCCGCACGGAACTAATATTTGTATGACCTACAATTGGTACCTATTGGTATGGCTGTTTGTGTAGGTGAGTTTAAATGTTTGTAAACGCACCCACAATCCAGGAGAAATTCCTAGTTTGGAGCAACCTTAAAAAAAATAAAAAAAGAAGGGTTTTTCTGTTAGTTGGAAACCCGTAACATCCCATTGTAGGTCAAAGTGGAGTGAAGTTAGTAGGATTGTGTAGCTAGATAGGTCTGTTCGTGCATCTGTTGATCTGTGCATTATCTCTGCCTAACCGACACGGCCAAGCAACTATGCGTAATTATATTAGGTACTACAAATAATGCATCATACCTATTCCTTTTTTCCCTCATCCCATTTTCAAACACTGATTGAATTCACTTTTGTTGTTTTATTGCGGCTGGCCAGAAACAGCTGATTCATTTTCTTTTGCTTCGCAGACGTGAAAGTACAAATAAAACTAAGAATATTTTTTGTTAGGCAGAATGGACTCAAAAAACTGGGTGTCATTGACTTAATTTTGGTTCCGTCATCCGCCATCCTTTATATGTAATTAATGATGGCTGCTTTGATAACACATAAAGGCTCCTACAAACAGGCGCGACACGCGATATAATCGCGCGCGCCTGTTTGTAGGAGCCTTAACACGGCAAGAATACAAGATTATCACGTAAAAACAATTAATATGTCGGAATGAAAAAAAAACCGAACAGGCTTCGTCGCGGAAGCGAGCCAAAACATGCTTTACAGACGATCAAATAAAACTTGAATTAATAATTTATTGTGCTTGTTAAATACAATTTCAATTTTTTATTACGGGTATGGTGCTCGCTGCCTGTGCACTTGTGCAGCAGTTGTTCAAAGAAACTAAAAAATGATTTAGCATCGGTAACCTTCACGCCAAAAGGGAAGCGGGTTGACATCAAGTTGACATTGGTACGTAGGGAATGCAATCTCGCGAGATTGGCGAATCTCCGGTAGGTATCTGTATCCGGTCATCCGAGTTTGCCGGAATTCTATAACAACAGGTTATGGCAGATTGGGGCTTAATTTGGCTGTTGTGCTCCGTGCGCAGTACCTACCAATAAGAGCACAAAATTAATTCAATGTTCTAATTGACGCAGCGTTGCTGCAACCGCTTTCAGTCTTCAGGGTCACGAAATCGATTCGCGCATCGGAACAAATATTTGTGTGACCTATAGATGTTTGTTCCGTTTGTTTACCTACGTAATGCTACCCCCATGACGTATTTACAAGAAACAAGAATCTATAAGTAGATGTGGGTCAGTGATCAGGGGGCCTAAAGAGGCTATTTTGGCAGAATCATAAAAGGATAACATGAATCATAATTGACAGTTAACTGTCAAGAATCCCATTGGTGAAGGATTTTTAGTTGTTTTTTTGCCTGTGCTAAAAAAGGTACCAATCAATCCAATCCCATCTCTTTGATTATGCCTACGTAGTGCAGCGAAAAAAAGAAAAACACGGACTGTCTTCGCCATATTATGAAGGCCTCCAGTTTGAAAGGGAATAGGTAGGTAGTGGTGACGGCGACGTTGACGCAATTATCTAGATTTATGAATGGCTTTCTGTAAGTGGTTGATGCATAATTAAGCAGGGTGAAACATCATATTTACGCTAACACTGTGCAAATAGTTCAAAAGTAGCTTATGATAGGGTGCGGCTAGGGTTACCATTTCGAAATTTGAAAAGACCTCACAAAAAGCTGAAGATTTTCAAAAAAGTCCGGGTATTTTACGTTTACTTACTTTTTTTTTTCAAGAAATATCCCCTAATTTTAAAAACCCAAACGGATGGTATCCCTAGGTGCGGCACATGCTTTTAGAAGAAGTAGGTATCATAGAAATGTAAAAATCAGGAGAAATGGCAAGAGGAGGGCGTCTGTGTCCACGCGTCATGAGCAACATGGGCCTGTACTAGGCAAATGGCGTGGGTGATAAAATATAAAAATTCCGAGTTGTTCAGTGGTTTCCTGTAAAAACAGAAGTCAGAATAAATACTTCGTATCTCATGGAATGACTTACCTTGCGTAAGTAAAAGTATTTTACTGTATTTGTCTTTAAAATAAAATAATAAAAAACAACAGATCGTGAAATATTTCTTGCTTTTACTACGTTATTTTTGTTTTCAAATATCGCAGCGGCTGTACTATTTTTGCAGCAAATACATTGCTCCTTAACCACTACCCAAGTATGTCGCTAAGTGACTGGACAAGCAATATAAAAATTACAAAAGCCTCTAACAAAAGGGCTCATCATCGAAACATAATTATGCTTTAAAAGGTCCGAAAACAATCACCTGTAATTTATCGTCATGACAAAAAAAAAAACATGTCATTGTCTGAATCACCGTAGTTACTTGGCAGCAACTGCTATCATTCCGCGTGGTATTTTATTCTCGTCGTGATTGGTAGTGCGAACTGTCACACCAGGGAATGGCAGCTGATATCTACTTGTTTCTAGTAGAATCAGCGGCATGTCATTCATTAGTAAGAAGCTGTCGATTTCAGTTGTTCTCTCATGTGCTATAATTAGGTATGTAGGTGTGGTAGTTTTGTACAATTATAGGTAGGTACAGACGCCAGCACATAAAGCTACCTACTACAATCTGTAAAATTTATAGATTTTCAACTTTATCGTTAGTCTAAGGTTCAAAGTGGATTGGGAAAATTTTACATTTTGGGTAGCTTGAAATGAATTCGTCTGTACATATAACTAGGGACTTTTTTTACTTGGTCACATGGTTTGGCTACGTGGTCGGCAGCGCTACTGCTAAGCATGAGGTCCTATGGTGAATTCCCTGGTCGGGTAATGATATTGGGTTTTTGCATCAGGAATTTCTCAATAGCAGCCGTCATGTGCCCGGTTGGTAGCAACAGGCTCGCGAAATGTGGGTGCTAACTGCTAACCCTTCGCGGACTACAGGCGTGATGTTTTTCTGTCCCACTGTTGGGCAAACGCCTCTCCCAAGTCCTTCCAGGAACTCCTTTCCCGCACCACCTGCAACCAGCTCTCGCAGTACGCGTCCAGGGTCATCTCGCCACCAATGATGATGTTTGTTTATTTACCTTATAGCATGACAGCTATTTCTGCCAATAGGTACACACTATGTATGAATGCTAACAGTCGTAATGTGCGTAACTATGCCACGCTATCGACAAAACGGTAGTGGTTTAGTTTTTGTTGTTTCACATAGAAAACAAAATCAAGGTAGATTCGACGTCCGTATCGTAAATACGAGGCATGGACCACAGTACATAAACAGCCTATAATGTTCACATTGCTGGGACACCTCTGTGAAAGAGAGTGGGCCGTTATCCATCACGCAGGCACAGTGCAGGTTAGTAGGTTGTCTTCTTCCAATTTTTGGTTTTTAGGACATGCCGGTTTCGTCAGTATGTTTTCCTTCACTGTTATGACAGCAATGGTTATAGTTTAAAATATGAGTGATCATATTTTATGTCAGAGGAGCAATACTAGTATTCTTGAAGAACATTTTCATTTTAAAAAGTTCACATATCAGCAGCAGTTCTTTGCAGTCAGGTATGAGGTACTACGTAGTAACACACTTTAGGCCGCCATAAAGTTTGAATTGGGCTGTGTCTTAGTTTCCCAACATTTTTGATTGTCATTGAAATGATTGAGAATAGATTTTGGATATGTAAAATATGGGAAATGGCCTGACCTGGCCTGGCCTGGGAATTGGCTTTCAGAATTGTTGCACCAATAATAACTTTGAAACTTTAATAAAAACACCACATAAGTACAATTACTTAGTTTATTGATCACTTAGCGGGGTGTGGAGCATGATGGGCCTGTGCGGCAGCCTTCCTCATCTGTGTCAGGACATTGCTGAGCTCTTCACGCTTCCTCTTAGCACGGATGTGTGTGCCCAGACGACGCTTCAAGAACTTCAGGGCACGCTTGTCCTTTGAGACCTAAAAGAGAATTTTGAGGAAAATATTGTTACTGATAGTTGATATTTACTTTGAAAGTCCTGGAATAGTGATCAAGAAAATAAATGATTTTATTACTAAATCAGATTGTCGTATTATTTCTAGAGGGTAGTATCTAAACCCCCACTGTCTAATCAAAGTGAGGCAATAGTGACTTAATGTCGAGAATATCACGCCGCGCCGGGCGACCGCGGGGAGCAGCGGTCGCGGAGAGGGGCTCGACGTGCGGGCGCGCACCGGCCGGCACAGCACTGCGTCATCGTCCTCGCTACCGAGCGCTTGCATTTCAACCTTTTCTTAATGTTCGAGTCGTATTATTTAACGTTGTTTTATTCTTGTTCACTTATATTTAATACAGTCCACTATAATAGAGTTCACCGTGTTTTAGTCCTCGTACCACCAGGAGGATACTACCCCATTCTTCTTTACTTAATTTTTTATGAACCAAGGCTAATGTTTTTATAATAAAAAGCAAAAGTTCTTAAAGCCTTAATTGTTGGTAGAAGTTACTGTTTGTATTGTGTAGCAACAGCAGGCAGTGGAGCCCTGCCTACTAATGTTATGATCACCTACAGTCCAGTCTTCGGTGTGGGAATGCATTCCTGACACTTGTCTATTTTAACAATTCTAGTAGGTAATAAAAATCACACAAATGGCAAAACACGTACTTGTTCATATGAAACTGACAAGTGTCAAGAATGCATTTTCTTGTTGGTCACACTGTATAGTCTGTTTTTTAATCTCGTAGACTAAATTGACACATGCAAATGTCAAATTTACAAATAATGTTGCCAGCTCTTTTGTGCAGTGTTGTACCTACGATACCGGTTTGTTGAATCGTAACTTTTTATCTATAATAGACAAATTTAAATTTCATTCAAAGTTTTATATTTAAAATTCACGTACGTACACACGGCTGCACGACGTGCTACAAACTGCCAGGGAAATCTGACCACGCAACGCTATGCGTAATCCGACCATTTAAAAAAATCCAAGATTGGCTAAAATCAAAAAATATTTCATATGACGAGACAATGTTAAAGCCTGAATTAAATGAAATTGCCCGAAAGCACAAAAACGCCCAGGAA
Organism: Luperina nickerlii; assembly: GCA_963855955.1. NCBI lineage: Eukaryota > Metazoa > Arthropoda > Insecta > Lepidoptera > Noctuidae > Luperina > Luperina nickerlii. Next base: position 18,379,929 of record OY979677.1, on the reverse strand, counting down.
AGGTATGTCGTCGACGAGATGGCTGCTGAACGGGGTGTCACTATTTTGCGACTGCCCCATTACCACTGCGAGCTATACCCGATTGAGTTGGTCTGGACTCAAGTAAAGGGGCATGTCGCTAAAAATAGTAAAACATTCAAAATGAATGAAGTACGAAGCCTTTTTGAAGAAGGGCTTCGTCAAGTGACCCCGCAGCGGTGGAAAGACTGTGTAGTCCATGTAATTAAAATTGAAGATCAAATGTGTCATCTGGGCCATATAACCGACGACATTATGTATAGGTTTATCATAGAAGTAGGTGGCGATTCTGATGATTCAGAATATTCCTCAGACATGGAGTCATTATCTGATTCAGATTAACGCGAATACCTGTAAGTAATTAAGTTATGTAATTAAAAATATATGTTTTACATTATTAATTTTATATTATTACATTTTAAATAAGTACCTACACATTATTTCAGGATAACTTATTGTAAAAAACGATACTTGATTTTATTAACGCTAAGTTTCGGTTGTGCCACATCACTATTTAAGAATTGCAATAAACTGACAACACTCGTAATGTCAGTTTAGTCTAAGAGATTAAAAAACAGACTTTAGTGATCTAGCAGAGTAATATAAAATTGTTCCTCACCTTGAGCAACTCCATTGCCCTTTTCTCATACTGAGCGTGTCCAACAACCTCACGGACCAGGTCACGCACAAACTTTGAGTGCTTGGTCTGGAGCTGTAAGCAAGTGGATACATTTGTTAGTAAACCTAATGACGTTGAATGAATGAAGTATGAAAGCATTGTGCAACAATAATTGCTGAACTATCTGGAGCCTGATTCAAAGAAATTGAAAGAAAGAAATAAATAAGTAGTTTGAAATATTGGAATAGTCGGAGGGTCATCAAGAAGTCATTAAGTATTTCAGCACCAATAACTCTCCAGGGTATGTTCAGTTGCTTGGAATCCTGCATTGAAAAACTATAGAAAACCTTGAAGGTTCGGATAATTTAGTCGTCGGATTCAGTATTACGTCGAAAATAGAAGGAACAATGAGGTTTGTCTTAGGAACATTTGATTTCAAGTTATAAGTTTATTATTTCTATCATAATAAGTATAGAACTATCGTAAAAGTCAACATGGAATGCAACAAACCACAACGTTTACAAGATTCAAAACATAACCTCACTGTAAATTTGAATTATTATATTAGGTATTGAAATACTTACACCCTTTAGCCTGGCGGGTCTGATTTTGATGGCTTTGTCAGTAATACCCTTCCTGCCGGCGGATATTTTTGTCGTTTTGTGTCCCTTTCGGAGACCGACTGCTAACTCAAATCGAGGAGCCATGCTGAAATAACAAACACAGAAACTATGAGGACGAAATTAACACATCAACACTATATTGTAAATATATAGAATCTTAATTCACTATAACACCATGCGAAATTAAATAGATTACATTGATTTTCATGGAATTTATTTTTTACAAATATTTTACGTACATTTCGGATTGACAGATCCGACCAGAAAGAATTTGTACTTTTTTCAATTTGTTGAAACCTTCTAACCACTTTGACAGAACGGATTTATGATCATAGACATTTAGTCGATTTTATCACAAAACTGGCAACACTATTTGGAATTATTGGTTGCACATTGCGCATATCCATATTCCATTGTAAACATTGACCTGTATTAAACAAGTACCAGTGATTATTAATCATGTTTACATGTTTGCGATACAACGCTGCAATGCTGCCAGCCCGCCAGTCTCTTGGGTACGTTACCCAAATGCTGCATGCATTATCAGTCGACAGCGGTGCGGAGGAATATTTCAACGCAATATTCTAGTTTTATAGTTTTAGTTAGGATAGGATATTTTATTTTAGTTCATTTAGTATTAGAACTTTGTACATATTAGTTAATAATAATAATGCTTTAAATAAAATTACGACATGCAGACAAATTATGTGTTGTCGACGACAGATCAAGCTATAGATTTCCGCTTTATCTGACCTCGCATTGCACAATTTTGAATGGTGTTTCGTACAATAAGAAGTCAGCTTATACTGAAAATAGCCTGACGTAGTCGTGCATATCTTGCCTAACCGTAAAGTCGTACACAAGCATATTCTGCAAGGCTCCACATTCTTTAAAAAAGCTACAAGCCAAATTAAGAAAGTCAAACGATGGTCTTATAATTATAAAGCAGCTGCGTATCTTAGTTTTATGGACAGGCTTTTAATCCGTCAATAAATATATTGAAGATTCCCATGAATAAAGACCCTATAGACATCTACCCACTTTCTTTTTTACTACATTAAAGTGTACCTATTCCTTATTTCTATCTATCCCTTTATTTAATGAATAGAATAATTATTGAATAGTCCTTGAATACAGTTTAGATTTAAACAACAATATTCAATTCACTTGCAGCTAATCTGTTTGAGTGTTGTTTTTTCTACATAAATAAAAAGAAGTTGCACATGTTTGTGCGTTTCTAACTTGCGGCAGATGAATGAAATCAAACATAGCGCAGTCAGTAAGTGCTATGAGAATATCAGTTTGTGATTTATTCTTTTTGGCTGTCAATTGTCATTCTTCTGTCAATTTCGCAAATCGGTATTCGGTGTGCTCATGTGTTGATAAATTTTACAACACAAGAATATATGTGAAACATTGTTTTGTTCGGTAAAGAAACAAGAAAAAATATTGAAACCAACCTAGTACCTAACTTTATTCTTGTTCAATATTATGTTTTACCACCCTGACTGGCATAAAATTACACATTTGGCAACTTAACCTATTCTTCAGAAATAAGTCTTATTATTTGATAAAATGGAAGTTGGAGCAGTTAAACAAGACTTCAATACTGAGGTACAACTATTTCTTATCTGTATTATTAATTATTTACTGTTTTCAGACTGAATTTTTCTCATTTTTACCTATCATTATTTTCTCTCCAATTACATGCAGACAATGATGCCTATGTTTTGAGTAATAAGTTCTTAGTAGACTGCCGTGGTAGTCTACAATAGAAATTATAAATTGAACTCATCCACATTGCATTTTATGCATTTTTCTTATTCTTGATCTTTTAATAAAATTATTCTGCCTTAAAAAAACTCTTTTACTCGTAATAATTTCAGGTGATATTACTCAAAAAGAAATTGAACCAGGCTAAAATACAGATAATACACAAATTGACCAGAAAGGCCAAACAACTGACAGAGAAGAAAGCTCCGGAAAAACTACAAGAAAAGCTAAAGAGGAAAGCAGAGTCTGCTGTAAAAGAAGTCTTGGTTATAAAGGTAACCTATCAGTACTCTTTATTTTCTTTTAGCTTAAATAAGAATTACTTGTTGATCTAGTGATTGCAAATTGCAGTTAGTTAGTTTTGCATCGGATCAGAAATAAATTACCATTCAAAGTCAATTTATGGCAAACAGGGAAGATAAGAAAACTTTGTTCAACCTGGTATTTAAAGTAAATTAGATTTCATTTATTTGAAGAACATTGATATTATTATTGTCTATGCTATACTTAATATATAATCATCATCTGCCTAGCCTTTTCCATGTTGGGGTCGGCTTCCAGTCTGCGACTGCCTATCTGACCTCCACAACCCAATTACTGGGTAATACAATACCCCTTGATAAGATTGGTTGTCAGATTTTCGGGCTTCTGACTACCTGTAACGACTGTCAAAGATCCACAAATGACAGCCTGGACCAACGGCTTAACGTGCTTTCCGAGGCACGGAGAGGTCTTGATATCTAAAGATGGTCACCCATCCACGGACCAACCGCGAAAAGCGTAGCTTAACCTGATCTATCAACCTGGGCGGGCCTGTATTATTTTGCCACATGTCCCTCATATATAACAATATTGTATACTTTACAGAAAATCAAACCGAAGGACCTAGCAAAATTCATAGTAACACACAAGGGAGAGTTGAATACTTTTTTGAATAAACCCCAAATTAATGAAGATAAAGCATGTGCCAGATTACTACTCCACAAAGCATTACAGGACAAGTACAAGTTCATAAGAAACAGATTCTCCAATGTTCCTATCAATGATCTGTTTATGTCCCGATTAGAAAGAAGAAAGGTGAAGAAGGAAGCTAAAGAAAAACAAAAGAATAAGAAAAAGGAAAAAAATAATAAAGTAGTCAATTCTGAAGGAGATTGGAATGTTGAAGATGTTGCTATGGCAGATGATAGCAAAGTCAAAGGTGGTGAGGATGATGATGTTTCTGGTGATGAGGGTAGTGAGCAAGAAATGTTAGGAGATGAAAATTATGACAATGATGTGTCGGGTGATGAAAATGATGATAATGAAGTGTCAATTAAAGAAAGTGACCAGTCAGAAGGAGATGATGAAATAGGTGATGATTCTGGACCTGATGATGTAGAAGAACAGAGTGATGCAGCTGCAGAAAGTAGTGATGAGGAAGTTAAGGAAGATGTAATCAACATTTTGAAAGCTTCTCCTAAATTCAAACCAGTTGTTAGTAGTGCTAAGTCAAAAGCAGAGATACCTGAAGTAGTAAACATAAAGGCAATTCAACCTAAAGAATTTCAAACCAAGAAACCACCAAAAGAATTCATCAAGAAAAACCCAGAGAAGAAACAAAAAGAATTGACCAAAACTAAACACTTCAATGAGAAAATACTTCAAAAGAAATTAAAGAAAGATTTAGATGCTCCTGTAGCTGAAAATAAAATTGTAGATCCATTCTTTATAACGTCGACGGGAGAAAATTATATGTCTGTGGTTGAGCCAAGAGCAGCTGATGAAGTGAAAGAAGAGCATATTGGAGGGAACAGAAGATTAAGAAGAGCAGTCCAGTTTGGCCTAGTCCATAAAAGCAAACTTAGACAAAATAATAATTACCATAATGAAGATAGATTTAATAAACAAAATGGTTATGATAGAGGAAATAACTTTAATAACAGATTCAATGATAAGCAACAAAATGATAGAAGAAACTTTAATGATAGGAAGTCTTTCATTAATGATTTTAATGATAAAAGACGTTTTAATAATAGAAATGATAGTCCAAACAATGATGAAAAGCCAGAGAAATTGCATCCGTCTTGGGAAGCTAAGAAAAAGAAATCTGGTATTTTACCGTATGAAGGTAAAAAGATTGTGTTTGATGAAAGTTGATGATAGTATAACTTTATTTATGGAAATCAATTTTATTATATTTTTCAAAATCAAAGATCTTGTTTCACTTGTTTATGCATAAAATTCTATGTTAGAGGGTTTGGTTTCCGCACTTAGTCCTTCAGGTGGACCATAGTGCGTGGGCCATGGCGGCCGTTGGTGGTTATTCCAACCAGCCCACCTTCCCCATCCAAGAAGTCCTCTTGTCCTCCTCCCCAGAAGTTGATTACATCTCCTGGTCTGTTAAGAACATCTGTGTAAGATCTGGGTGCCCAGAGGGTGTCTGTCCTAATCTGGGTGACGCTTGTGCATTCAAAGAGCACATGTGTAACGGTGTTTTCTCTGCCTCCATGCAAGCCCTGCAAAGAGGCTGTCTATTATGCCTATTGTGTGGAAGTATTTGTTTAACGAGCAGTGTCCCGGGATGGTCGCCGTTACTAGGGTTAGGTTATGCATACCTACCGTAGTTTTAGCTTAATTTATGCAGTTCTTATTATCATGGAAAACCTCTCAAAATACTTAACCTAAACCTTCAAGCCTCCTCTAGAGACTTGTACAGACGCCAGCACATCAAGCTACCCGAAACTGTCAAATTTTCCTAATTAACTTTGGACCTTATGCTTTAGCGATAAAGTTGAAAATTTATTTAAGAAATTTGACAGATAAACAGATTGTAGTAGCTTGATGTGCTGGTGTCTGTACATTCGTATTCCTTCAAATCTTTAGAAAAAAATATATCCAAGAATAGGTGAATAATAAGCACCTACAATAAACCTACATTTAGCAAAAGAGGTGCATGCAACATCACAACTTCACTAACAGCAATCTTGAAATTATAAATGCAAATCCTAAAACAAAAATAAAGCAATTCAAGCACAGAAAAAATACGTCGGGTATGTGTCGAGTAAAAGGACCGATGATGTTATAGGTTTTATGATATGACGTTACTTATATGTTTTCTGAAATTGTTAGTAGAACACTGCTCTTCCAGTAGGTATTATATCATCATAATCATCATTTTTAGCCGAAAACGTCCACTGCTGGAGAAGTCCCTCCCCCAAGCACTTCCACTTCTATCGGTTCTGTGCTTCTCGTAACCTCATTGAAAAGGGCCATCATTTTCATATTTCATAGAACGCTGGTCCTTCGTAAGCTGACAGAAATATTTTTTTTACTACGGCAACATTTCCCTAAAGTACCTACTAGAATGTATTCAGCTACATCACAAGCTGCTAATAGGTACGCTCGTCCAAATTACGCCGACCGCAAGAGCATGGAGTGTATATGCCTTGACCTATTTGTGGCTTGAACATGGCCCAACAAAGCCAACATACGACCAAGAATTTACCTAGATCCCAGTGGCGGATTTACACATTTGCCGCCAGTAGGCTATTCAAATTTTGCCGCCCCTACCGACCTCTCGTTCCCTAGATTATTTTTACAGTCCAACAATTTGGTTAAATAGCACGAGAAATAGTTTTTGGGTATATTTCGGAGCTAATCAAAGCTCTATCATTTGTATTAATAATAAGGCGGCAAAATAAAATGAGGCAGCCTCCCGGTCTTCTGAGTTTATACAGGGTGACTTGTTGTTTGACGTATTACCTACTTTTACGACGTGATAGTGCAGGCGCGGTCGCAGCCCAATATTGGGGGGGTCACCATGGGTGCTGAAGAATATTTTTAGGGTGGTCCTGGATTTGTGCTCGGTTGGTGGCAGTAGGTTCGCCCCCTATGACATTGGACTTAAATATAACTGGTGAAATGTGGGTCTAAGTACAGAGGCCAGCACATCAAGCTACCCGAAACTGTAGAATTTTCCCAATCAACTTTGAACCTTATGCCTTAGCGATAAAGTTCAAAATCTATTACAGAAATTTGACAGATTGTAGTAACTTGATGTGCTGGCGTCTGTACTATGTGTAGGTACACCTCTACCTAACCCTTCGGGGATTAAAGGCGTGATGTTATGTTAATGTTGATGTACCTACATCTCCAGCTCCACATTACTTATGCTATTCAGGGACGCAGCTTTTACATGCGGGTACTTAATATAGCTGTTAAACTGGTAACAGCATTTTTTGATAAATAGACTTACTATTTATCAAAAAATGCTGTTACCAGTTTAACAGCAGGTAGCAGCTAGGTAGGTACTTACCTACCTAGCTATATTATGCAAGGTGAGAAGAGCGAGCGAAGGGAACAATTCGGCTCGGTTAGGTTAATTTTTTTTTATATTTTCACACAAAAATAGGAGTTACATTGACGACTTATGCAGGTAAGCCTAAGCAACTTTGAGAATTTAGAATGCAAGAGCGAGCGAAGCGAGCTCGAAAATTGTAAACAAACTTTGATAAGTTAGATTTACTTCTGATAATTCTGCTTAGTGTTGCCCAAATGCAAGACCAAGACAAGACCTTAGCCAGTCTTGGTCTTGGTCTTGCGTCAATACACCTGGTCTTGGTCTTGGTCTTGGTATTGCGCTCTCAGTCTTGGTCTCGGTCTTGGTCTTGCAGCAAGAGTCTCGCAAGTCTTGCGAGACTCTACTACTTAAACTAGACTACATTCAAATGGGTAAGTAATAGATGATATAACAACAAAATCTCTAATATTTACAATATATAACAACGGAACCTATAATTTTATTTAATATAGCGATTAGTTAATATAATGAACGATTGATATAATTTTAAAATAACTAATTTTCATAAGCATAAGATACATTAAATATAAAATCGTTTGACATACCACTCAAAAGATATAAAACTTATTTGGTCTAATAAAACAATAACTTTGTATTTTGTTTAAGAAATATTTAAAAGTATTTTTTCTTTGTTTTATTCTTTGTAAGTTCTATCGTAGTTATAGGTAATAGTCACCTAAGTAGATATTAAACATAACTAGTAACTAATTACCACCTGCGCTAAGATAGGTCGACGGAGCCCCGCTTCGCGGGGCTCCTATTTCTGGGTGGTTTAAAAAAAAATAACCACGAAGGCTAAGGCGGGAGCTCCGCTCCGCTTCGCTCCCGCCTTAGCCTTCTAACCTAACCTATCCGAGTCGGGGTACTCTGAGTCGGGGTGTTAACCATAATGACGTTTTTATATACATATATATTAAACGTTAGACCTAATGATTTTCGATTAAATAAACAATATACATATTAAACGTTAGACCAAATGATCTTCGATTACATAAACGTTATATGAAACAACGTTATACTAATTAAGTTTTAGAATAAATAAATGTTATATGTAAAGAAATTATATCAACAGTTGGTATATCTCATTGATTATATATATATCTCTCGTTGATTATATCTTATGAACGATAATAAAATGAAATTAGACCAAATGAGTTTATACGTTATGAGACGCACCCCATTCAAATACCTATTAGCCTATTGCTCAGGGTGGCAGGGACATCGACGCGCAACCGCTTACCATGGATTCAAGTACATGATTCTGGACCCTCCTGCGTTGAAATTTTTCGTCGGCTTTTTCTTAATTTTTAGGTTTTTTTTTGCATTTTTTTTACTGTAAACTGTATAAAATCATTATTTCTATCTGACCCAATAATATTTTTAATTAAAAAATAGTAAATTCACTTGTTTCACTTAAAACAGCAATGTAAATAAAACTCGAAAGGGCTACCTGATCAGCTCTATTGCTAAAGTTCATTTGCGAGGTCAACACTGTCTTCGTACCTACGCTATTCGTTTTCAAATGCCGCGACAAAGGGACCGCAGCGCCAAGCGGTCTCCTCGTATTATTAACGCACTTGAAAATAAACTTTAAAATTATTACAATAAAGTGCATAAATGCTTGAACCTGACAAAAAATGCGGAAGATTGCGTTAAAGAATATGGCAGATTGTAGTAGCTTGATGTACTGGCGTCCGTACCATAACATCGGCTGGCTTAAAAACTGCTACTAGTACTATGTAGACCTACTCGACTCGCTGCTAGTTTTAAATTTTGCTGAGTAGAAGAATAATATAAACTTTGAAACACAAATACCTACATAATTTTTACCAACCTACTAACGTTAGATCTGCACATTAGACTTATACAAGTACATATAATATAATACTCCAAGTAGATATACCTACAAGGTATGAAATGAACTTTGCTAGAAAGTTATGCTAGGTACTTTTTATCACATATGGGAGCAAATTTGTAAGTAACACGCTACCTACCTACTTAATAAATAGTCGAAACATATAATAATCAATACAATACCTTTTAGTGTTATGACGATACGGTTTTGATACTCGGGAACGTCTATCAAAATCGGGATTGAATCCAAATACCTACTATACCTAACGCCCAAATCTCAGTTTGACTTAACTGCGAGACGCAAGAGTCTTGCAGGCTTAGTCTTGTTCTTGCTCAAGTCTTGCAGGGTTCAGTCTTGGTCTTGGTCTTGCTACAATAAGTCGGTCTTGGTCTTGGTCTTGGTCTTGCAAAAATGCAAGAACAAGACCAAGACTGCAAGACCAAGACCGATTTTGGGCAACACTAATTCTGCTTTGTCGACTTATGAAGAAAAGCTCATGGATAAAGAAAGAAAGAAAGAAAATACATTTATTTAGCACAGACTTAGAGACACACAATACACCAGATAGATAATAGTCGTACATCAGATAAAAACTAAGATAAAAATAAAAAGTGCAAAGTCCGATGTAAGAAATGAGCAGGAAAGTGTGCCTCACGGTTGCGCCAAAAAAGCCCAGTTCAGCAAAAATGCCAGACAACTGGTGCCTGAGGCTGGTTTTCAACTGGACCTAATGTGTGAGGTGACGGATGTAAATCAGTTTTATACTGCATCGTGATGGGTGTAATGTGTATGCATAATTAAATAAATAAATAAAAATAAATTAGTGTCACATAAAAACAGTAACGAATAGGTACCTATGTATAAATAGCGTGATATTGAGTAACATTGCAAAAATAAACAAAAAAAAATACTGATGAATAAATAAGTGAGACGACCGCATGATAGACCTTATGCAAATAAAGAAATTCTCCGAAACGAGTCAGAACAAAAACCTGTTTTGATTTAAACCTGAATTCCATGCTCCAACACATTGACATAATAATAAAATTGATTAATTCGTGCACTGGTAAGTGGTAATGTCATCGCACAATACGCTGCAAGCATCCGAGCGCGGCGGACTATTTTCGGACAGTTTGCATCTTGTGTGTGCTTTGAACTTGTCTTAGCTGTTGTTTGCATTTGGATTAACTAAATACGAAGGATATAACGTCTTTAAATAAGTCAGCTAAAACACTATTGGTGATAGTGGAAAAGGAATAAAAAAATTATGCACAAATAAACGAAACATAAAAGGATGAAAGGTAAGCGCTAGTCGATAATAGAAATATTTGATGTAAGTACTTAATTAACAAATGATGAATTCTGGCATAATGTAAGAATTGATGAAGAATTCTGGAATAAAAAGAATCTATAATGCAAGAGAGAGCGAAGCTGGCCTGGAAATTTTAGCAGCCTACCTTGACTAGGTTCTGTTTTCTTTTGACCATAATACCTATATCTACAGAAAGTGAACTTACTTTGTCGACTTATGACGAAAAGCTTAAACTCGTGTAACTGTAGTTATATCTTGGAATCTGGCCTTTACCTTGCCCTTTCGAACCTGCTGGTCGATTCTGTAAAAATCTCACCGTGAAAACTTAGGTGAAGTGAGTTTGTTTTTGCTAGGAATTGACACTATTGACAGACAGCTCACTCCACGCTCATTTCACCTAAGTTTTCACGGTGAGATTTTTACAGAATAGCACCGCTTATGTACGAGTGGGGTGCCCAAATTGAGTGGTTAGTATTACTGATCACTTGTCGTTTACCTAGTTCAAGACATCTTTCCGACGACTTTTCCTTAAAAGCCATCAGAAAGATGTCTTGTGGACTGCTTGCTGCAAGACATCAGAAAACCGTTTGATTTCTGTAAGAAGGTAAACAAAAAGAATCAGTCGCCAAATTTGCCGTTCCTAAATTCTGCCGCCCTAGGCTCAAGCCTACTCAGCCTGCTGGTAAATCCGCCACTGTTAGATCCGTGCTTATACGAATATTATTTTGATCGTGATAGGAATTTGTATGAGGAGTGTAGATCGATATAACATAACATCACGCATGTTTCCCCCGAACGGTCAGGCAGTGGTAGGTATACCTATAGTACAATGCGTGCCACGAAAGATGAGACTTGACACACCACGTGGTTTGACATACGCAGTACACGATTTTAGGTATCTTTAGCGGTATGAGGTCTGAGTGCGGGACGGGACCGGATGTCATAGGGGCAGCGGAAAGAGCGGGGGAGGCGGGGTCAAGTCTCATCTTTCGTGGCACGCATTGTACACTCACATTGCGGCACTTATGTTTAAGTCCCATGCAGTAAGGAGCGAGTCATCAACGGAGTACAAATCCAGACTTCGAGCTGCTACTGAGAAATTCCAGATGGAAAATCCCAAAAACACTTCTCTTCCTGGGAATGAAACCCAGGACCTCATGCTCACCAGGAGTGCTCGCGACCACAATACCAACGAGGCAGTCAATATAAGTAATGAGAAATAGAAAAAGGGACTGCCTCGTTTTCCTAGTGGTCGCAAGGTTGAGCCTTGTGGGATCTAGGTTCGTATGTAGGTTTGGGCCTGGTTAGTGACAAAACGCACACACACAGATAAACATAGATACACACAGATGTTACACATTGTTAGGTAACTGCCGAAATGTGAGTGTGCTATTCATTCACCTCTACCTACACATTAAGGAAAGGTGTGATGTTATGTCAGGTACCTATGTTTTCTCCCTCGGTGGTTCCCCACATTGTCGAGGCGGGGGGCTCAGTAGCCGTGGCTTGGTCACCCACGGTGAAGCGAAGAGGAACCCGAGGAGGGGCCGCTCGTCAGGGCTTTTGCCAGTAAGCTGACGACGTAGCGGCCAACAAGTAGGTTGCGGTGCCGCTTGGGCGACATCGCAACTGAGGCGGGCCGCGATGTCGTATGGGAGGCATCGCGGCTGAGGGTTGGAGGCCGCGGTGGGTTCACGGATGAATGCTAATGCGTGCCCGTGTTCCCGCCGTAAGCGGCAGAGGAGGACACCGTGGAGTTTTAGTGGGTTAGAGTCCCACATAACTGCACCCCCGTGGTAGTGCAGAATGCATGAGCGTTTCTCCACGATAATGTATTTTTTCCAACTAAAACCTGTTTTAGTTGGAAAAAATACAGGTCCGCTAATTACATAGTAACGATATTTATCTGCCGATCACGGACTAGCATAGCTGCATAGTTGTTCAGAACCACTCGTATCATTCGATACGCTTCCGTACCGTATCGAACATCAATCAGTGTTATCGTATGAGTCCTCTAAACGTTGTTTACAAGTCCGAAACCCAAAAATTTTGTCAGTTTAAATCAAATAGATGACCACTACTCACCATACAGCTGCATACTATCGGGGGTAAGGCAAATCAGATTATCGAAATGTGTAGGTAATTTTCGATAGGATAGCTTGTCGGATGGTTGTGAAAAGCTATGCTGGAATATTAAGTTATCTCGTATTGCGTACTCATTCAGTTTCCCTTCGATAAGTTTGAACATTGACAATATATCTTGAAAAAAAAAAATTCGAAATTCCCATAACATCAACTCGCAGCGACACACCAGAATTAAATCGCCTGAAATACCTGAAATTCCCAGCTCCGATATAAGAATGTTACGATACAATCTGATAGCCCGTGCCGATATTACTTCGACAATCATAAATAGCTCCGGGCAGCCCCCCAAGCATTGGTTTCCGTTCTCTTATCAGGTCCGCAGTCGTATTGCAGTCGAGTGGTGTGGCGACTTGTAATGAAGCATTTCTCAGGTCCGACGCGATTTATCGTAGAGCTAAGCCACAGAATGGAAAGGCGCAGAAGGTCGGCTCTATGTAACGCAAGCACACATACACCCGCTTTAGTGTGAGTAGGTAAGCACGAGCGACAAGCGTCGACTACAGAGGCAACTGCAGCCGTCGACGCGTGTTGGCGGCAGCCGTAAACGCGTGTCGACGGATGCCGTTACCTCTGTCGTCGTCGCGTCTTTGCGCTCGTGTGTATGAGCACTTACGGACAAAGAATCCGTAAAATCCGTCCGGATTTGTCTGGACATGTCTAGCCTTTTTGCCCTCCATCCGGAATTTGACTAGCCTTGTTATTTGTCAGGACTTTTCGACGTAAGGAGATAGTTATTAGAAAAAAAATGAATACTTACTGAAAAAGAAAAAGTAACATGTCCGGATTTTTTTACAGGACTTTTTAATTTCGAAATGGTGACCCTATACGGACAGCGACTGCAGGCGCATATCGCGACTGGCATTAGTTTAAATAAGGTATTTAATCAAAAGATACATTATTTAATCTTTTACCTGACCAAGATTATGTCTGGACTTTAAAAGAGACTATGACCTCTGAGTTTGTTTCGGCCTTTCTTCTCAGAGTAGTCAGATAGGAAACGCCGACCTCATCTAGTTTCAAAAATATATGATTAACGTGTAAAAGTGTTTGTGCAAACCTACTTACAAAAATAAAATCATTTATCATTTATGAGCTTTAGCACACAGAATTTTATGTTCTACCGAGCATCCAATCTAAGCTGTAGCCAAAGCAATATGTTATGAAGGTGGGTAGGTAACTTCACCTTCTTTGGTTCTTTGCGTAGCACACCGTGCCATCGAGATCAGCCGGAATCCCTAATTCCTTAGCACCAGCTGAAATGACAGCTCACTTCATCTAAGTTTTCACGAGTGAGATTTATACAGAACTAGCAGGGCCCCACGGTTTCACCCGCTTAAGTTTGATCTCGTGAGAATACCGGGATAAAAACTATCCTATGTCCTTTCCCGGGACTCAAACTATCTCTATCCAAATTTCATCTAAATCGGTTCAGCGGCTTAAGCGTGAAGAGGTACACAGACACTTTCGCATTTTTAACAATGCGCGCCACGAAAAATGAGACTTGACCCCGCCTCCCCCGCTCTTTCCGCCGCCCCTATGACGTCCGGTCCCGTCCCGCACTCAGACCTCATACTGCTAAAGATACCTAAAATCGTGTACTGCGCAAGTCAAACCACGTGGTGTGTCAAGTCTCATCTTTCGTGGCACGCATTGTACGTACCCGACCTTCTGTGCTATTATTATGCGGCCGAGCTATATTGCGGATACAGCCTGAATACACGACATAGCACGGTGGCGGACATTTTGCAAATACCAGTGTAACACCTGGATTGCTGCTTAGATTTGGTCGATTTATTGTAAGCTATTGTGTGGCTACAGATTGGGTGTAAGGAATCTGGATTAATGGGGTAATGTATGGTTTTATGAACAAGGGAACATAAATCGTTTATGAAAGAATTAAGTAGACAAATTAAGTCTTTCCGTGAGTATGAGATGAAGATTTGTAGAACGATGAGTTAGGTGTTGGTACAGACGCCAGCACATTAAGCTACTACAATCTATCAAATTTCTTTAAACGATTTTCAACTTTATCGCTAAAGAATAAGGTTCAAAATTGATTGGGAAAATTTGACAGTTTCGGGTAGCTTGATGTGCTGGCGTCTGTACTTCACTGTACACAAAGCTAGATTTAATAGCGATCCCGGTCATTCGTTTATCCAACTTAGTTTAAAAGCAGAATTTGTAGCATCGCAAAATAACGCGTTATTTACTAATATCTATAGGTTTTGTAAGAAAAACGTTCACAGTCGGATAACAAAGACAACTTGATCACACAAAACCTAAGGTTTTGTAAGAAAAACGTTAACAGATGGGTAACAAAGGCAACGTGATCCCACAAAACCTAGCCAACATCCAACATTAAAGAAAAGTCTTAACAAATCAAACGAGGAAAATCCTCATAAAATCATCTTGGCCTGTGACAGTTATTTGCATTTACGTCCCGACACCCTTTGTGGGCCCAACTTGCGGAAAAACGTCAGCCGCTATAATGAACACTATTATTTAACTGTGGCGGTAGATGGAAAAAAGTAAAAGGCTGGTGTCACTGGCAGTCAGCTTTTTCTCCTCCGCTTTCTTTGAAATGAGAATCTTGTTTGGCAACGTTGTGATTTTGTGAACCATTTCTGTTTTTTCTGTCGAGTTAAATGTTTCTGGTGTCGTCTGGCTGTGAATGAGTAATCCTGGTGAATTTCTTAGAGATGGCTAAAAATTATATATCTGTGAAAGAAACAAATCTAGAGATTTGGTCCTTGTAGATCAAGATCAAAAAATTAAGTCGTTTTGTGTGAAAATCATAACTTTTATGTTAGAAGGTTCCTTAGCTATGATTACATATTCAAATGCGAAATAGACTATACGAGATATACCTAATTTGAAATTCCGCCTCGAGCAGACCTGGCCCTCAATACGTCACAGAAATTGCAGTCCTAACCATAAATTCCATAACAATGCAAACATTGCAGCGTGAGCTAATACAACTCGTCTGCAAGCGCGTGTAATACAGACATTCACACACAGGTGGGGCCGTTGCATGCGGAATTCGCAATACCGAATGTCGCCGGGTACGCGGTGACCCACCATTAATTTGTGTACAGCGTTGATTCAACGCGGCAATGCTTAATTACATACCAACACAGCACTTACCAGATGACTTGAAGCGATTTACGGCCGCCATATTGGATTGGCTGAGTGATGGCGCGAACGCAGTAAGGAGGTCGTATATCAGTTGCAATCTCCTGAGATATTGCTAGAATTAATTGTTGACGGCCTGTTAGTAGGGATTGGAGTGAATAAATCATGAGGTTTGTGTGTGTACCTAACCGGTAATTCATTGTTATAAAATGATACTACCTACCCAGGTGCGATTGCTGGAAGTTTATTTACGACCCTGTACCCAAGAGATGCAAACGCGGTCCTTTACACTACCGCGGTTTACAACTTCAAATATTATAGTAGGTATACTATATATTGTTCTATTAAATGGAGGGCTACCTAATGCCTATCAGAACCACAATGATAAAGCGTCGTGGTGACCGTACAGACAAGATGATACTCGTCTGTCCATCACTTTGAGATGTTCCGGTTAGTAAGATGAATCGTTGAGCGTTGGAAACTACCTCGGTCAGATGAGTTAATTAAACCGGAAGCTGACTTAGCATCACGCCTATATTTCTCAAAGGGTTATGCAGAGGAATATATAGTAGCTACATTTCACCGGTTATGTAAACAAGAAGCGGGTAGTGTAGTGCCTAATTGCCTTTTATTTGGTCCTCAGGCCCGCAAAAGCTGATCTAATAAAGCCATCAACAATTTCACATTCACTTTAAAAAAAAAGAACACGTTCGAATTTCAAACCTTTTCACCAACGTCACGTACAACTAAAACGTCACACTTACATTGATACCAACGTGACAATAAAATGTCGCATTCACATGACAGGGACATATTGTACAATTTTTTTCAACGGCAATCGATGCAGTGGCTATAATTTAGCCGCGTCACTGCGTGGTGGGCCGCAATCAATCGTAAACTAGGTAGAAAGGAAAATTGTGGTATTTTATTATTAATTCTAAATTTTATAGGGAAACGTTTATCACGTGTAAAGTGTAACAGGAAAATGTGGAAATAATTTTCTTCTGTAAGAAGCATTGCCGAGTGTGGGTATAGCAAAATTATTTATAGCACTGTGTGACCTAAAGTCCCACTTAAGTCATGCTTTTCTGTGACTTAAGTAGTCCATTTTACACAGAAAAGCGGGTTTATGTCACACGAGCTATACAATAGTATTAAGGGTGTCTCAATAAGAGTGCACTTTTTCATTTTAAAATAAAAACATGTTTTTTATGAGAGAGTTGTGATATTTTTATTGGATTGTAAAGAAGACATGTTCCGATTAAGTATGGAATAAAATATCCAGCAAATGGCCCCCATGGCTCTGAGGACAGGCCATCACTCTTTTCATGAAATTATAGACTTTTACACAGAGTTGTGGCTGTACTTATCTCACCGACGATGACGCGTTGGATCTCTGATTTGAGCTCAGGAATTGTTTCTGGTTATTTCGTATAAACCCGAGATTTCATAAAACTCCAAAGAGAAAAATCGCAAGGCGTTAAATCGCACGATCTGGTTGACACATTAGGTGCACTTTCTCGGCTGAAAAGAGTTTTCGGGCGGTTTCAGCGTAACTTTCCAATTTTTGTAAAGAGTTTTCACAATTATAACGCGTTGTTCTTTAGAAAAGCGCTCCATTTTTAATAATCGGAATAAACATAGGTAAATTAAAATAAATAATAGGTAAATAAAATAAACGAAAAAAAAAATTCTAAATTTAAAAAGTGCACTCTTACTGAGACACCCCATATATGAGACGTATGACTTAGGTAGATTAATGCACCCTTAGCATGAATTAGCACCCTTTTACTTAAGTCACATGTATCGTAATGTACTGCTATATATTATATATTTTGCTAGCTGACCCGACAAACGTCCTGTCAAAACTTCAATTTATAGAAAAAAATGACTTTCAGTTTTGCCCGAGTTGTCTAATTGCGCAGGCAACTTTTCCAAATTACTTTCCTCAAAAACCTAATTCGGTAATAGCTAAATCGATCCAGCCGTTCTTAAGTGATGCGCTTACCAACTTCTTCTACAGTCTTCCGGTACTCGGTTGCTGCTCCAGGACCCAGGCCCCATCGGCCATCTGTTGTGCGAGCAATATGCTGTCACATAAGCCTGGCAATTCCTCGGTTGCCTTGGTTCTCTTGCGGATCTCTTCATTTCTGATTCGATTACGTAGGAAAACTCCAAGCATAGTCATCTCCATTGCCCTTTGGGTGACGGTTAGCCTTCAAATAATGTCCATTTTAAGCGACCACGTTTCAGTGCCATAAGTAATCGCTGGCAACACGCACGGTTTAAAGACTTTCGTCTTGAGAATGTGGGACTAGAAGATATTCCGTAGCTTTCCGAACGCTACCACCCGAGTCGGATTCGACGATTGACCTCTTTATCGAAGTTGGACCTACCTAACTGGACAGTTTGTCCTATAAGCACTACATATAGTATTTCCTATTTTATTTAGCAAAAACCCTTTGATATCTTAGCTTCCTTTTAAAACTAGATATTGACAGAAGAGGGTTTTCTTCGCCGGTGCCTGTGTGGTGAATACTTAATACTTATATTCCGTATTAACTAAATCTGTTTGCTCAGTAGTCAAGTCAAAAACCTTATTTCCTTACTCAAGATCCTTAACACAATCGCTCATACATTATAGACTTTAACCCAACACACTTTGTGAAAAACCATAGCTATCATAAAGGGCATTTTCGGCCTAACGTATTCATGTATTCAGCCAAAAGGGCCCAAGGGTTCTGTAACAAAAACTTACAAATTGTTTTTGCCCGAATAACGTTTGCCCTCTGACCGAGTGTTGCCAGTTTTTTTACCCTACACTGTAAATCTAAATAGAGGGATATTAGATTTGTTTAGGGATATTAGATTTTTTGTTAAATATTTTCTGAGTTTTCATTTTGAGGTAGGTAATGTCTCCAAAGGAAATAAGTAACCAGGGTCGTCGGATATAGTTGAAGTTTAGTAAGAAACCGAAAGATATTTTCAAATGAATATACAGTTCATTTATCAAATTAAATTTCATTCCAAAACATCCACCGGTTGCTTACTAAACATCGACTATATTTGACGACCCTGGTCACTTATCTCTTTTGGTGATTGTACCTACCTAGGTAGTTATTGACTTCATAAGTTGTTCATAGTTTGTTGGTTTGTGTATGAATTCATTTTTTTTTAGATTGCTTTGAGCTTTCCTTTCCTTAGTCCGAAGGTACTAATTGCCCTACAGTGGGACAATCCAGGCTAGTTAGATTAGATTAGATAGAATGTGATCCTTATATACAAACCTAACATAGTGTTCGTGACGAGGAAAGAATATAATTACCAAACTAAATAACGAACACACTTGTGTAACGTTAATTAAAAAAAAATCCAACCAATCAGCCGGTCGATTCTGTAAAAATCTCACCGTGAAAACTAAGGTGAAGTGAGTTTGTTTTTGCTAGGAATTGACACTATTGACAGCTCACTCCACGCTCACTTCACCTAAGTTTTCACGGTGAGATGGTTACAGAATCGCACTGCTGAAGTTAAAACGACCTCGAAAAACTGGAATGAAACCAAAGATTTTTTCATTGCAATTTTGGCTTTGCTTTTTATACTTAAATCCTACTATATCCATATCCAACTAATCACACTAATATTATAATGCAATATTATAAAATATGAATGTGATGTGGTGATGGATAAATAAATTTTAAATTTAGGTGCGTTTTTGGTGATTATTTAGGTAATTATCTGTTAATTATTAAATTTATTTATTTATTATTTCATGTTCAGCTTCATCCGGTTAGACTGGAAGCCGACCCCAACTTAGTTGCGAAAGGGCTAGGCAGATGATGATGGTGATGATTTAGTTTTCTGTTGCTGAAATAATGACATATAATTAATTATTATTTATATTGTTCCATTTTTAATGCGTAATGAATTTTAAATATGAACGTACTTAATGTTTTTTTTTTGTTTGTTATTATTATTTTATTTATCATCTCTGTAATATTTTCAACACAATGTACCTATTTTGTTAAGAAATTAATAACTTATGATTATGACTTAACTTAGTAATTAGTTCCACTTATCGCCGCGGGACTTCTCTCGTGAAACGGACTATATTTGTCGTTTGGGTAGGTATAATAATTTTCGGAGACTTCGGATTTCCTTTTAGTAGGTATATACGGTCAACCGAACATCACTGGTAACACTTGCATTGCGAACAACGCAAAAAATTACAAATTAAACTACCTACATGTAAAATATAACATTAAAAATACATATAATTAAGACCTTTTTGAATTTGAAAATACATATAATAAAAATGGTATGGATCCCGCCTGCTTCCAACTTTTATTTAATTTAAAATGGGCTTTTTTAGCTTTTCAGTTTTTTTTTTAAGTATTTTTACCGCAGTCGGGTTTTTTATTTTGTCTTATAACTTTTTTTATTTCCAGCTTTTTAGTTTACAAATGTGAAAGGTTTCGCACGCGAGTTAGTACTTGGTACGTGTTTTTTACGATTTGTCACTTCGAATTACTTTTAACCATATAAGTTGTATATATGTAATCATCTTTTAAAACCCTAATTTTGATATACCCAGTGTCACTCTCACAACTAAGATGAATCTAACAGCACCTCTCAAGCTGAAATCGATCAAGCCAGTGCCAGGCTACAGTGCGTGCCAAAGAAATATACATACATACATACACTCGAAAAACATAACCCTCTTTCTGGCGCAGTCGGGTAAAAATTCACATCCGTTATTAGCTTATCTGCAAGGCTATCAGTAAAATGAATAGGCTTTTTTATATTTATAATATTGCTAAGTCCACGCAGTCACGTCCAACGAAATGGGGTCACGTAGTAAACGCATAATTACAATGAACGCTCCCCGTTAGATGCAGAGGACCGTGGAATGGAACGTTCTAAAAAAAATATCAGTCGGGTTATTGGCGCGAATGTTGGCGCCATGTTTTTGACGCTAAGAATTCGATTTTTGAAAGTTAAGATGGCAAAAGTATCAATTCGTTAGTCCTGGATATCTACTACACGTTGCAAAGCTGAAGTATCTAGTCACATACCTAACAATTGCAACGTCGCAAATCAGCGGCTTTTTAAATTAAAATTTTCAAACTAACACTTTTCTTACGCCCGCTTCGTCGCTGAGATATGGTCATTACTTATTACATATAATATGTGGTGCCTACGGTACCTTGTTCTTGGAGAAAAAGGCAATTATTTTTTAATGTTCTCAATTGATTAGGTACGTATGAAAGATCTGACTGCGGGCACTAATAAACTCTCAACATTGACAGGCAAACTCAATGACAAGTTACAAGTTAATAATGTATTAAAATAACTTATAACGAGGCGAAAACATGGTATTAAAATGTTAACTATGTGGCTTGCAGTTAACTTTATAGGTAATCAATACAAAAATATAAATGGTTGAGCAATTTATCTTCGGGCAAAATACCTTGTTCTACAATATTTTAGTAAAATTGTCTGTTATTATCTTTTTTATTACCTAGTGGATTTTATTAGAAAACTAGCTTCTGCCCGCGACTTCGTCCGCGTGAAATTTCTTGTTCCCCGACCCGTCGCGTCGTATGGCCTGCCCGCACTATTATCTACTTCGTTTTCACTTTTAGCATTTTTTATTATTTCTTTTCTTTTTGTTCGGCTCTTAAGAGTCTTAGCGTGATGTTAAATAGCCTATAGCGTTCTTCAAGAATTGGGCTATCAAATGCAAGCAGAAATTTTGCAAATCAGTCTGATAGTTCCAGAGATCAGCGCGTTCAAACAAACAAGCAAATAAACTCTTCAGCTTTATTATTACTATAAATATATACAATATGTATGGTTGCGATACGTTTAAATGTATGTCAAGGAAACTTCGAAGTTTTATAGCATATTTAATTTTCAGATCATCATGAATATTTTAACCTTTTTTCTAAAGACCAAGAGTATTGTGTTGGAACCAACGTTGGATCAACATTGGTTGATTCAGCGTTGGTTCCAACACGCGAAGCAGGGGTAATACGTCAGTTTTTAATCCGTTTTCAAATTAAAACTCGGACGTGAACCGTTTGGGTTTTATCGTTTGCCAGTTTTATTTATTTTTATGCCACCAAAAAGGGTATTCTGGATACTGACTGACTTTTTCGCAGATTTTTTTGTCCATGGCTTTCGAAGATATTTTTTTTCTGCTTTTTCTACAAAACTTAGTAACAATTTTGAATTTCGAGTTAGTGTCTGTGGTGTTAAGGTTTATTTTTACTGCGTATTTTCAAAATGTAAATATGTATCACCAGTATCACCTATGTTGAGCAACTGCGCAACTGGTCTCAACATTGTGATATATTTGTTGCGCTTGCAGAATCTTTAGCATATATTATAAAATGTTACTACGTCAAAATTTATAGTAGTTTATTTCCACAAAACGGCACTGGAATGCATACTTCGAAGACACGAACATCTGAGGCGTCGGTAAATAAATAGGTACCTATGTATGCAAATTTTGAACAAGGAAATAAACATAACATCTTGTATACATAATAAATTATAAATAAATTATAACAGGTAAAGGAAATAAGCAAAACAGAATTTAAAAAAAAACTTAATTTATTCTATTATCACGGTACTATCTACAATTAGGTATATTGGAAATTCTTAGTTACAATTGGTAGGAATTAGGTATTGCATTAAAAAAATTAAGCAATTGTCATACTTAAACAGAAGCGCGAGCGATATGGGAGTAAAATTTATTTAACCGAACTACGGCTCATTTTACCAAAGTCAGATAACTTTTATCCGTGGAATACAATTGACATCTGACAGTTCTAATATGAAAAATCTGTCAAAAATTCAAAATGTATTCTCAGTATATTCATCCCCTTACTAATAAACCTATTATATCAGATGAATAGTTACACACCGATTTCACTCTTTCAGTGAGAAAGAGAGAATATAATAATTAATAATAAGTCAAATTATAATAATTTGACTTTCGAAAGAAGAAGACAAAGCGTTGTGTAACTATACAGACGCGTTATACGTTTACGTTGGGGGTAATTAAATGTATAAAAGTTTGGTGGTTTGCGATCTTATATAGATATGGCCAGATTGAATATAGGTACCATTGCAGACATAGGTGGTGAACCACTTTTCAACCTTATTACTAAGGCCATACAGTGGTTTTTGCGATCTCAGCATGCTTACGCTTTCCATTCAGATTGACATTTGCTTAAAAGTCAGATAAAGTAAGATCATCTACTTAAATGCTTATCTAGTATTATTATGTACCTACTTGTCTATAATTGCTTTGTATTATTTGTACATTCAAAACTATATTCGAGAAATATACATTTAATATTTATGAAAATACAACTGTTGTACCATTTTTATAGGTTAGGTTTGTTTTTACACTTTTGTGGGACTTCCACAATTTATACACAATACTCAATAAAAAGACTATAAAAGAAACATTAGTCGTGGTACGGCTCATCTCATTAATTCTTACATTATGTATCATCTTAAATAATCTTATGGTACTATTATATTAAAGACATGTAATTTAATATTAATAATCACAAGCCTTACTAAATTATTAAAAGTTTATTAGTTTTTCTAAATGTCAATGTCACTTCGTTTAACTTGAACTTTAAGCCCTGAAGCATTTAAACAAGAGATGCCTCAATGATTTGTCCAACTTTGCACTCTCGGAATATTCCCATACAGGAAACATAGGAGGAGTAAAAAAATAAAAACATAGTTATTTATAATTAGAACACACTTCATATAACTTGAATTTCTTTACAAGCGACATTAATAGAATGCGTTGTGATTTAGTAAATAATATAAATATTTAAGACCGCTCTTTGCTCATCTTTCTTTTTATTTTTTTTTTCACAATGTTTTTTAACAAATAAAAGTGCTTCGGGGAGGCCTATGTTCAGCAGTGGACGTTTTTCGGCTAGAATGATGATGATAAAAGTCAAATTGTAATACGAACTTATCTTAATTCAGATTTGGCTTTTTTGTCCGATTTCTTGTTGATCTCTTGTTTTAAGTTTTTAAGGTCGGTGACATATGTAATTTATGGTGGAAAATTCTCAAGACATAACAATACAATTGTAAAGCTTTTATTGTATTTTATAATTTAATTAGGAGTGTCACACATTATTAATAGAGACAGTATAAAAAATCATATTTCATGCTTTTTATGATTTGCCTAAAACAATAGCATGCGTCAGTCTTAATGAGTCCAACATGGCCACCTGTTTCACTGATCTTTAACGTTAGACCACAGATAATATGCCCAATAAAAAACAACATTTAGTAAAAACTGGGTGGATGTTGGTGTAAGTTCACAACCAGTTTGAGCATGTCAAAATTCCTGTGTGCCACAGGCAGCGTTGTTTATAAAATTAATTAACATTAGGTAACGAACTCGCTAATGGAGTAATCAATTAGAAAACACTTGAAAAAAAAAAACGATTCTAGATGAAAAATCTGAAAACTATACCTAGTGAAACAACTCGCTAATGGAGTAATCAATTAGAAAACACTTGAAAAAAAAAAACGATTCTAGATGAAAAATCTGAAAACTATACCTAGTGAAACAGGCCCTTTATGTACAAATGTCACTTTATTTCTTCTGACCATAGCCATCCCGCCATTCAGTCTCTTCGCAGACTTTTAGCATACATGTACATATATAGTACACACTAATTTCATGCTTTCAGCTTAAAAAAAGAATCGCTAAATACCTCTAAATTTTGTTTTATTTATTTCACTATTTTGTTCCAACCATTCTTCTTTGGCTCAATATTAGCTATTATAACCTAGTTTTGTTATCTGTTGTTTTTTCTACCGTTTCCTCAATATTCTTTTTCCTGTCTTGGTCCTCCGCTTCTCTTAAAGAGTCTGGTAACTTGAGGTTATTTGTCTCTGGTAACGTGAGCACGAGGAATCCTGATAATGCCGCCATTCCTCCGAATATCATAGTTGGAAGATACTCGTAGTACCTCGTCTGAGGAAGGAAATATAAAAATACAATTAAATAATTCATAATATTAATAACAGTTAATCAATTAATTATCGCCGGAAGAAAAATAATGTATCATTCAGCATCTTTTTTCATTGATTTTAATTGCCTTGTTTGTTATTGATGTTGAAATAGGCATGCAAAGGTCGTGGAACCGTACAGCCTTGTCAATCTTAAGATGAGTAAAAAATTAAATTATCTACTTGTTTTATTACCAGTTTCAAAGAGAAGAGGTTTTTTTATCGCCCGTTTTGTATGGATGTGTGCAATTAATTTTATCTATGTCCGCACTTTTTGTCGGAAAATATTTACTAAACCATTATGTATTAATAAAAGTTTGATTGACATTGAAGTTACCAAAAAAGTAATTCAAATACTTACAAGCAAAGGCGTTAGAGGTGCAACAGTAGACCCTATCCTTCCAATAGTAGAACACATGGCTAATAAAGATGTTCTGTAGTTTGTTGGAAACACTTCTGCAGCAAACACATATAGTGAGTTATATGCTAATGTTATGAAGAACTTTCCTCCAAGGTATAGAAGAATTGACCAGTTTCCGGCTGTAACAAAAGACATATAGAATTTGATTAAGTACGTATTAGAATTATATACTAATACTGGTTCTCAACTGCATGCGGTTAGACTGGAAGCCGACCCTAAAATAGTTGGAAGAGACTAGGCAGATGATGAGGTATTATAAATTAAAGAGACATAAACTGCATAAAATTCCTTTCATTTTGACAGTTCAACAAAAATCATTGCGTTATTTACGTCGATTTTTTCAAACATATGAAGGTTGATTAGGAATTTTCTTCAAAATCCTTCAGATCGTGATTAAGAGTGTGTTACTACATACTCGTACCCGGGAAAACCCATTGTAGATGAAAATTTTATGATAACCGGTCACATTGTTGGATCAATAACGGCTTTTAAGAAAAAGAAAACAATGGAAGACAAGTCCTTACTTTTTAGCAGATCAACTCACCTTCATCGTTGTATTCAAAAGTTGATATATAATAATAATAATTTTAATGGTCTTCAGAAGATGATCATATTTTAAATTTTAGTACTGTACTGAGAACAATACAAATTAAAAATCTTATCATAATCCTACGATCTAAGGAGGAAGCAATCCTCGCACTAACCGCCGATTTGACATGGCTTTGCATAATTACAACCGTAAAAAAACGTAATATTGAAGACCACTAACATTACATCAATAAAATCAAACACAACAAATGCAATGTTTTCAACGTTTACACCACTCAGACGGTATGAGGATGCAATTAACTTATTTATGTAATAAAACAACGATTTGTGCAAACACTTTAAACAGTTTAGGTATGGTTTGAAATTACGAGTTATTCTACTATTTCAATGTGTATATAATGCGTACTATAACAAACGTAGGCACCTACTTACTTTGAACTCTCGGTTGTGTTAGGTTAGTTCAGAAACAATGCGGTGATTAAATAAATTATAAATATAAGTATTATTAGATACTAGCTTCTGCCCGCGACTTAATCCGCGTGAAAGTTTTTGTTCCTCCGACCCCTCCCGTCGCATCGCATTGCCAGCCTGCGCTATAACTTCGTTTGCGCTCGGAGAAAACTTCTGACTTTTTTTTGTTTTCGCTCAACTTCTAAGGGTTCTAGCGTGATGTTATATAGCCTATAGCCTTCCTCGATAAATGGACTATCCAACACAAAATTAAATTTTCAATTCGAATCAGCCGGTCGATTCTCTAAAAATCTCACCGTGAAAACTTAGGTGAAGTGAGTTTGTTTTTGCTAGGAATTGACACTATTGACAGCTCACTCCACGCTTACTTCATCTAAATTGTCATGGTGAGATTTTTACAGAATAGCACCGCTGCAGTTCCTGAGATTAGCGCGTTCAACCAAACAAACATACTCTTCAGCTTTATAATATTAATATAGATTACTTAAACACCCATTGATATACAATGTCGAATGCAGTGGGATACGACAATAAATGAAAACACTGGAAATACTAATGCATAAGGGTTTTTTGGAACTAACAAATAAGTCTTAGCACCGAAAATAAAAAAGTGATTTTTTCAAACTAACTACATATTTGATATTAGTGATGGATCGATTATGGATTTTGCCAATCTTTGATTAGCTATAGTGACTAAATTATTGGATATATTTTATTGAATTTTCATATGCTGACTGAAAATGGCATTAGATATATACGCAGTTTAATTTATTGTTGCCTCCACTTTGTATATTTAAGGTTGGGGCAATGAGGGTTTTCTGAAATGACGTTCGCTAGGTGGCAGCACTGACACGTCAGGTCCAGGCATCTGTCAAAGAGCCTATATTTTCTTTAGTCATGAGTGAATGATGAACGAATGAATGAAACGAATGATGAAAGTCATCATATGTTTTATATTCATTGTCGAAATGGAAGACCTCTTGTCAAAGTGGTGCCAACTGGTGTCGTAAATTTTCACGAAAACCCCCATTGCGTTAGTGGGTATATTCCGTTGGATGATAATTTATACCAAACGTAGTGACAGTTATATATAGCAAAAGCGAAAGGGACGGCGGGCTATAAAATAGCGTCTAATCAATATAAAAATCCCGCTGTATTTGGTAGTAATTATCACTCAACGCAACGGAATATACCCACAATCGTAATTGCCCCAGTAAACTGTACATATGTTTATTATTGTATGGAAAATTAGCCGATGGTTCGCGTGAAGCGATAACCATCCTTAGTACACCTGCAAAACCAGAAGCATCTTAGATGCATTGCCATCCCAGAGACCAAGTTGAAATATCGCATGTGCCTGTTGGGGTAGGGTCAAGATGGGTGCAAAAGTCCAAATAGGTTTTTTTTTTATAAGAACCCATATAGGAAATATTTCATAAAATATAAAATATCACTATACCTGGAACAAATCCGTAGTTGATCAAAATCAATCCAGTCATGAAATACGCGGTAGCAATCACTTTCTTCCTGCCAAATCTGTCTAAGAATATCAGCTTGCAGACATTAGCCGGTGCTTCTATCACCAAGATCACGATGTAATTCACATAGCTGTTCCCGGATAACTCTATGGCATTAATCGAAAGCCCATAGTAAACTAGGGTCGAAGATATCCATAGGAATGAACATGTGAACAGTCTCTTCCAAATCATTGGTGATGTTAGAAGTTGGTTGAATGTAGATTGGTTTCTTTCTACGTTCTCACATTTTCTCTCGTCTCTTTGCTTTGTTGCATGCTTCTCAACTTGATCATAATGCTCTTTAGGAACATTAGTTTTGTTCATCTTCTCCGATTTGCTGAAAACCTTCAGACCTTCCTCGTATCTTCCTTTGCTGAAGAGCCACCTGAAGCTCTCTGTGAGTGTCCAGATGTAGACGAAGACGAAGACTGCAGGGGTGTAGATGATGAAGAGGAGGTAGCGCCAGTTGAGAAGCCACCAAGAGAGTAAGGTGACTGTGACTCCTCCGAGGATGAACATGGTGTTGAAGAGCAGGCTGACGAAGACTCTGCCTTTTGGTCCGACGAGTTCCAATGCTGAAACAAGAGGAAAAGAAATTGAATGTTAGTAAACCTATGATGATCCAAGTGTTACCATTTAGAAAAGAACAAATAATTATTTTTTGGTTTGATTAAAATCTGATGGAAAGCTCCTTTCTATTTTAAGACTAATGTCTTGTATAAAGAATGTTCAAGTGTCGATGACTCTTTATAAATCATTCGAAAAATAAACAATCAATGGCTCGTGATTCCAATCTTTTAACGCTTGATTGGGAGTACGCAAAAAAGGAAAAAGGTGTGAATGGCAGATTTTTTGGTCCCCATGAAACAACAAAGCCTACTACCGGTTTCCCATGAAAACCGCAAGAAAGGATCTAAAACAAAGACCGGAAGATGAGCTACAAAAAACTGTAGTTACAACTGAATTATAAAGCAATCAATCGCGAAGGTTATTTGGGTGCTGATGGCTAAACTTAGACTAGTAATATTAGTGACAATCGCAATGCAAACGAAACGATAGATCACAAGACGATCAATAAGGAAAAAGCTCCTGACAAACTATTAAATGATTCTAAGAATTTCTTGATAGTCGTTTGGAATAAGACACATATTGATTGAAAAAATCCTATTTCTACTGGAGAGCACTTTAAAAATTCTAAGAGTACATGTGACAAAAAACTGTTGCATTGTGTACTGATGTATTGATGAATCATTTTCAATTTTGTGACTTGCAATTGCATGACATAGTTTTGCTTTGATTTTTGCATGTTACAATTTTAACTGTCTTATAATCGAAATACTAATATCGAATGCTTCGTTGGTCTAGTGGTCGGAAGCGCTGTGCTGCTGAGCATGAGGTCCTGGGTTTAATTCCCAGGTCAAGCAACAAAATGCTAAATGCTTAAATGTCTCTCATCGATGGTGGCGCGTGTGTTGTATCATTCGGTTCCCTACAAAATGGTTGAGCTGGATGGTGCTGATCCACGCGTCATGTTCGTGAACGGGCGCCGTCGGTTGAGACTGGTCAACCCTTAACTGCCAAGGCTTATTTTTAATCTTATATTTTCAATTGTTTCTTCATTTGTGTTTTTTTTACATTGTTCTCACATATAGAAGCAACAAGAATAATATACTCGGAATTTTGTAAAATCTTGATTTAAAAGAGTGTTCATGGAGTTTCTTGCCAGTTCTTCTCCATAGAGATCTACGTTTTGGAATGGGCAACTAGCTTCAACTTTCTGACTAACTGACAGACTATTTAATATTGACAATTCAAAAGTGCCTGTACAAGGTTTACTTGAAATAAATGCTTTGAGTTTGAGTTTGAGCTATAAAATGGTGGTATGTTACAAAATGGTTGAGCTGGATGGTGCTGATCCACGCGTCATGTTCGTGAACGGGCGCCGTCGGTTGAGACTGGTCAACCCTTAACTGCCAAGGCTTATTTTTAATCTTATATTTTCAATTGTTTCTTCATTTGTGTTTTTTTTTTACATTGTTCTCACATATAGAAGCAACAAGAATAATATACTCGGAATTATGTAATATCTTGATTTAAAAGAGTGTCCATGGAGTTTCTTGCTAGTTCTTCTCCATAGAGATCTACGTTTTGGAATGGGCAACTAGCTTCAACTTTCTGACTAACTGACAGACTATTTAATATTGACAATTCAAAAGTGCCTGTACAAGGTTTACTTGAAATAAATGCTTTGAGTTTAAGTTTGAGCTATAAAATGTGGTATGTTACAAAATGGTTGAGCTGGATGGTGCTGATCCACGCGTCATGTTCGTGAACGGGCGCCGTCGGTTGAGACTGGTCAACCCTTAACTGTCAAGGCTTATTTTTAATCTCATATTTTGAATTGTTTCTTCATTTGTTTCCTTTTTTACATTGTTCTCACATATAGAAGCAACAAGAATAATGTACCCAGGATTTTTTAATATCCTGATTTAAAAGAGTGTCCATGGACACTGGAAGTCCATGGAGAAGAACGGGCAAGAAACTCCATGGAGTTTCTTGCCCGTTCTTCTCCATAGAGATCTACGTTTTGGAATGGACAACTAGCTTCAACTTTCTGACTAACTGACCGACTATTTAATTTTGACAATTCAAAAGTGCCTCTACATGGTTTAATTGAAATAAATGCTTTGAGGTTGAATTTTTTTTTTTTGATTTGTAACCGGCTGATGCCAATAGGCTCGCCCCTCATTACATTGGTCTTAGGCTGCCTTCCCACCAAAGATGAGCGAGGATGCGTAGCGAGGGATGTGTGTAAAACTAACCAATACCAACGCTAACTTAGTTCAAGCTATAAAAATGAAGCGATGTTATTGGTTGGCTTCACACGCATCCCTCGCAACGCATCCTCGCTCATCTCTGGTGGAAAGGCAGCCTTAAACATAACTGGTGAAATATGAATGTACAGTCACGAGCACTAATATGTCAACAGATGGCAACTTACAATTGCGATTTTTTCGTGAAATAACGAATGCAACGTTGAAATACGACACTTTACACAAACCTATGGTTTGAAAATACTTTGTTCGTAATAACATAAAATTTCATTCAAAACTAAAGGAGAAAATCGTCTTTGAATAAGGCCAAGTGTATACATACTTATGCTCATGACTGTACAGACGCCAGCACATCAAGCTACTACAATCTGTAAAATTTCTTTAATAGATTTTCAACTTTATCGCTAAAGCATAAGATTCAAAGTTGATTGGGAAAATTTGACAATTTCGGGTAGCTTGATGTGCTGGGCGTCTGTACTTATAGGTTCACCTCTGCCTAACCCTTTGTGGAAACAAGGCGATGGATGCTATGTGTAATCGAAATAAAACAATTCTTCTAACAATCCATGTTTGTACTAAAAGAAAAAAATACTACAATGAAGTGAATGTTCGCCTTTTTGTGACCTATAAAAACTGCTTTAAATTATTCAGTGTAAATAAAACGAAAAGTATTTAACAAAAAATAAAGCAGTAGGTAGATAAATGTTCTGAATGGACAGAGGCAGTTTAAGATTGTTAAAACGGTACTATTATATTATAGTTGATGAAGCGGCAAATTGTTTAATTTATCTAAATCGGTTCGTTCTTTCACGATATCAGACAAAAGCTACAAAGATCTCAGCTAAGAGAAAAGAGGAGTTTCAAGGTTGCGTAGGTCACCAACATTGGTATATTATGCAATAATTTTGGAATGGTCCGTCTCATTATTTTCAATATCACAAATCACACTTCACACTATCACACTTAATATTATAAAGGCGAAAGTCTGTGAGTGTGTTTGTTACTTAATCTTCACGCACAAACGGCTGGAGCAATTTTGATAAAATTTGGTGCGGAGGTTGCTGACACCGTGGTTTAACACATAGGATACTTTTTATTTCGTTATTTCCACGTGATCTAAACTTATGCGGGTGAAACCGCGGGGCGCAGCTAGTATAACATATCATCACGGCTTGTTTCCACGAAGGGTTAGACAGAGGTGTCTTATATTTTGAAATGTTTCTTCATTTGTGTGTTTTTTTTTTTACATTGTTCTCACATATAGAAGCAACAATAATAATGTACCCACGACTTATATAATATCTTGATTTAAAACAGTGTCCATGGAGTTTCTAGCCCGTTCTTCTCCATAGAGATCTACGTTTTGGAATGGGCAACTAGCTTCAACTTTCTGAGTAACTGACGGACTATTTTAATTTTGACAATTCAAAAGTGCCTGTTTGTACAGGCACTTTTGAATTGTCAAAATTAATTGAAATAAATGCTTCGAATTTGAGTTTGAGTGTACCTATAGCAGGTACAGACGCCAACACATCAAGCTACCCGAAACTGTAAAATTTTCCCAATCAACATTGAACCTTGTGCTTTAGCGATAAAGTTGAAAATCTATTACAGAAATTTGACAGATTGTAGTAGGTTGATGTGCTGGCGTCTGTACACCCTCACTTCGCTAGATCAACCGGACACTAATGCTGACTCCGGGCTGCTACTGAGAAATTCATCATGTTGAGATAGGAGCCTTTTGGCCTCGTATAGGACTTTTTGTTTCATTTTCTTTTTGTTACTTTTTTTTCATATAACTTGGATTTTTATTTTACTGTGTTTAGTTTAGTATGTGATCTTCCTGTACGAGTCGCAATAAATACTTTTTCTTTCTTTCTAAATTCCGAATGATTCTTTTCTTTCTTTCTAAATTCCGAATGAGAATCGAGACCAGCACCTCGTGCACCACGAGGAAGTTAGAGCAAATAATTAAGTTTATGAACATCTATCTAAGTTTCGGATTTCACACAAACCTTCTGCCATTTTCACTCGACTACGGCGAAGCAAAAAGGAGGGTTATGATTTTGACCGATATGTATGTATGTTCATCTGTTCCCTCATAACTTCAAAAGTACTTATAATAATTTGACAAATAAGGTATCGTTAGAAGTGTCTTGACCGTCCGCTGGTTATAAGCTATGTGACGCCACATTCAATTCAATATACCGCCTTCTAGAGAACATAAACTAATGAATTTAAAAATAAATTTTTTGGATGGTGCCTTGTTGGATATCAAATGATATCATTTCAAAAATATAAATATTTCTGAAATAAGCCCCAAAATAATTAAATAAAAAATAAGTTTAAAAACTAAAACCCGACTATTGAAAAGGATGAAACAAGAAAGTACCTTCCCGCGGTTGCATGCTACCATATGAGTATGTTAGTACAGCGGCATGCGACCACAGGAAGGTACTTTCTTGTTTCATCCTTTTCAGTAGTCGGGTTTTAGTTATTAAACTTATTTTTTCACCTAAAAAAAAACCAAGGACCGCACAAGTTCAGGGTGGAGGTCGCAATAATAGCAACCCCTCAAATATTATTCCAGTGTCGTTACTTAGGTCTGAATCCACTATTTGTTGAGGAAAGTCCCAAACTGAGTCCTAGCCAGTTTGTTTAGGACCAACTCTAACTAATTTTGGTATTTGCCGTGACATTAATTTGGTGACAGAAAGGGGTAAACCGTAAATACTGCAGCTTTACTTTTTAAATTGAGTTGTGTGTTAATTTGACTGAGTAAATAGAGATGTTCTGTAAATATTTGACGATACGAAAATATGTAGATCAAATTGACATAGACATAGGGCTTTGTCCTTTTGAAAAGAAGATAGAATAGAATAATTTATTTGTAAAACATAGGTAATTTCATACAAATATCTTAAAAATTGGTAGTGCGCTATGCTTTGCCAATAATGACATACAAATGATTAAAAGACAATTAAATGAGTGGGTACCTACTATTAAATTACAATGACAAATTTATTACAATATAATAATATAAGTATTTCAGTACCTAATTGTATTAACGCATGCATATAAATTAAATATCATTAGATACACTTCATAGTCAATTTCATTTCATGTGAATTTAATGTCAATTCAATTCAAAAGATTAGTATTGGTGTAAAGTATTAAAATGTATGTCAGCATTTTCTATAATTTGAGAAATTAATCATTAAAAAACCATCTAGAGTTTATACTTAACTGGTTACTGTTTGAAAGGTTTTATTATTAAAACCTTTCAAACAGTAACCAGTTAAGTGTTTTTTTAAACTTCTGCAATGGCATACATTTTATTTCATCTGGTATTTTATTGTATACTCGTGGAGCAACATCAAAGAAGCTTTTCTTCATTAGAGAAGTTTTGAATTTCACAAGACATACTTCATTTATTGAGCACGCATCAGTGTTTTCTTTACTGCACATACTTTTTTGAACAAACGCGGATTTATTTTTACAAATAATGCAGTTTCCAGGATGTATAAAGATGTAGAACCTTAAATTTATTCTCGAATAAACGAGATAAGAAAACTAGTACGAGTTTAGTAAAATTTTTAGGCTATAAAAGACTACTTTGATATTGATCTAATCTCGGTAGAGTTAGAAACTGTTTGTTTGAAAAATAAGTCTGAACTTTGCTTTTGTTCATAGATCTACTAAATCTTCCTATCCTTTTCCTAACTATGTTGACGTCAGCTTCCACTCTAACCGGATGCAGCTGAATACCAGTACCGTCAAACAAGCCAACTTTGCCAATCAAGGTATCTTTGCCCTAAAAGCAATTTATAAGCAAATCCGCTAACATAAGAAACAATTTTAGTTTTATGGCAAAATTTATTATTTGGGTGGAAAGTTGATTATATTTGTGGCAGCACTATCTAACGCATTCGTTCCAAAGTTTATTTAGTAACTTGTCAGAACTTGTCGAATGCGGTGTATGTTTTTGCGGGCAAATTTCCTATGAAAAGTGTTTGTGGATTTTACCTTATGGCGAAAACACAGGTAAGTGTATTTTACTATATGTTATAGAATATTAGTTGTTGAGTATTTTAAATATAGTTTCATTATTCAGGACTTTATAAATCAAAACTTCTAATGATGGGCAAAGTTACCTTAAATTATTCAGACCCATCCATGCCAACATTACCCGTTATCAAAAAGCACTCAGGGTTGTCACTTTTAGTTATTTTGTAACAGGTTGAATTAACGCAAAAACAGAAACGATTTTCACGATTTCAGGTTTGGCTCCATAGTAAAAGTTGTTCATAATGATGAGTACAATGACCCCGTAAGAGGAAAACAGTGATTAAAATTTCACCCAGTATATGTATAGAGGTGAAGTTTGTGATTGTAAGTTTGTTTGTGTATAGGGATAGGGTATAGGGTATATTTCATTAGAGTAGATGGCAGCTTTTATTGTACATTGCAGATCCACCTAGCTTTAATTTTATTGTTATTTTTAGTTTCAGAAAAACAAACAAAGTCTAGAATTAGACCAAGAAAGCCAAGACGTGAAATTGGGTCCCGAGCATATAAAAATTACTCCGACGTGATGTTAAAGCTTGCCTGCGAAGCAGTTATTAAAGTGTTCAGAACAGAACAACGGTATTGATTAATATTATTATTGACTGAATATTGTTACGATTCCTAGCGGTGATTTTGACTGTTTGTGATGATATACCATGTGATGTGATTTATCTACTAATTGTGATTTTGTTCCTCATGGGCTCTATGCATACGGAACTTATAAAAGATTTTTATTATTGTCATTAGGTACTTACATGTTGATTTGTTTTGCTGTTGATTCAAGTTTGGACAAATATTGATCTCATTTTTTGATATAGCATTTACAGCTTAAAGCTAACGTTATTGAAATGTTCAAAATAGAACAGCGGTATTATGTCGAATTGTCGACGAAATTGGAATAAACATTTAATTTTGAACACAATGTTTCATTTAATTACCATTTTAACGTCTATTCATATGCACCCAACATCCACAAAAGAAAAGTGAAAATAACATTTATTTAATAATTTTACTGCAATGTGACAACCATTAAAATCTTAAACCGCTTGTTGGGCCTTGTATGGAAAAGGGCACTAACCGCTAGGTAACATTGCCCACTGTTTTTATCACGAAAATATTTAAACTAAAAACAGTATTTTAAGACTTAGGTTAAGATTGCCTTAAATTGTACTCGTGGTGCTTTCTACGTATTTATAAGAGCTTGATTTGCGTCAAAAATCGAAGTTGGCAATGTTGCCTAAAAGTCCGGATTATTTTGCCCACCATCAAAATCGAAAAAATCTTGGTCTAAATTTTAATTTTTTAAATGTTTTACATAGCAAATGCGTGCATATGGTCATATAGTTGTAGTAAATGAAAAAATACAACTTAAGTCCCATAGAAAAAACTTGTAAAATATTCGATTTTCTTAAAAAAACGGGCAAAGTTGGCTTGTTTGACGGTATTTTACAAGGAGCGACAGCCTATCTGACCTTCACAACCCAGTTACTGGGTAATACGATACCCCTTGGTACCTAACACTGTTTGTCAGATTTTCGGGCTCGGGTTTCGGGCTTTCGGGCTTTCGGGACCCTGTGATAGGTGGTTGAAGATGCATTCTGACTTTTGATTTTTATAATAAGCTCTATTTTCACCCATCATATTTAATAGATGTACACCTAAACATTCATAAACTATTAATGCAGTTGCGTCTGTAATATACATAATTGGTCCTTCTTTACGAGACAACAATGTTTGGTCCTTATACTCGTAGGAAAGGTATGATAAAGTGTAATAAATCTTTGTGGCACTTAATTAAATCGGTCTTTGAATCAATTACTATAAGGTACCTATATCGTACGTGGTACCTACAAGGCCGGTATATAAGGAAACGCATTAGATAATATGCACTAACTATGTTTGTTTTTGTCTCGGATATCAAAACAAAGCACCTAATTACACAATTCAAAGTACTAAAGGACTGTCGATATTTCTTCGGATTATATTTTGGTTATTGTTCCAAAAAGATTTCTATTTCTTCTCCAAGATAATTAGAGAAAAATTTGGAAAAAGTAAGTCAGATAGAAATAGGTGGTGATACTTTTACATTTGTAATGTCCCCATGTAATTTGATTCTTGGCACCTTGTTAGTTGGTCATCATCTGCCTAGCCTTTTCCCAACTATGTTGGGGTCGGCTTCCA
This sequence comes from Luperina nickerlii, assembly GCA_963855955.1. NCBI lineage: Eukaryota > Metazoa > Arthropoda > Insecta > Lepidoptera > Noctuidae > Luperina > Luperina nickerlii. The sequence goes on along the minus strand of OY979677.1, from coordinate 18,343,006 downwards.
GTCTAACCGGATGCAGCTGAATACCAGTATTTTACATGGAGCGCCTGCCTATCTGACCTCCACAACCCAGTTACTGGGTAATACGATACCCCTTGGTAAGACTGGTTGTCAGGCTTTCGGGCTTCTGACTACCCGTAACGACTGTCAAAGATTCACGAATGACAGCCGGGACCAACGGCTTAACTTGCTTTCCGAGACACGGAGGGGTCTCGGTATGTAAAGATGGTCACCCATCCACAGACCAACCGCGGCAAGCGTAGCTTAACCTTATCCGGTAACCTGATCGATCGATCTGTGCGGTTGATATTATTTAGCCACGGATCCCTCACCTTGTTAGTTGTTATAATATGTATAATATAGTAGCCTAATCGGTATAAGCTTGCAGTAATCCATAACCATCTTCCAATACGAAATGATTCCTCGTAATCACTCCAACCACACTTCATAATCAATTTTCCTCCTAAACTAGAACATACATAGAACACACTAGAACATACTTTGACGACACGGTTGGCGCAGTGGCTGAGCGATCGACTGCTGCGCTGCGTGTCGCGGGTTCGATTCCCGCACGGAACAAATATTTGTATTGCCTACAGGTAATTGTTCCGGGTTTGGCTGTTTGTGTATGTGAATTTAAATGTTTGCACCCACGATACAAGAGTAATTCTTAGTGTGGGACAACGTTATTTAAAAAAAAAAACTTATCATGGAAAGCAGTTCAAGCGTATCCGATGTTGGTCACGCTCTAACACCAACGTTGGCCACACGTGATGCTGAGCAACACAATTTTTTTCACACTCGCTCTCGGGTTTTTCAATAACGAGTTAATATCTAAATATTGTTTTGGAATTTTCCTCTTACTTTATTACGAAATGTAAATACATATTCTATTAAGTTGCCATGTTAAGTTTACAACATAATCAATATCTATGGCTAGTTATTTCCGTTAGAACTGTCACTTTGCCTTCGCCGTTCCAATCTCAAGGAAAATGGTGGTACTTCTGAAGTCAGTGTTCCGCGTACAATGACCTTAGTTATTGAGCTGTGGTTGTGTGTGTATGCGGTATATGTATTTTGGTATCATTTACATTGCGTGCCACGAAAGATGAGACTTGACACACCACGTGGTTTGACATGCGCAGTAAGTACACGATTTTAGGTATCTTTGCGGTATGAGGTCTGAGTGCGGGACGGGACCGGACGTCATAGGGGCGGCGGAAAGAGCGGGGGAGGCGGGGTCAAGTCTCATCTTTCGTGGCACGCATTGTACTTAGTCAACATTCCTGCGGGGTAGTTGCGTAACACACTCTCAGTAGCAATGGCTTTCATTTTGACAGTTCAACAACATTCATTGCGTTATTTAGGTAGGTACGTTGTTGAGCAGACAAACTTTTCGAACATATGAAGCAATGGAATGCCAATATCCTTCAAAATGATTCAGATTGTGGTTGAGACTGAGAGTGTGTTACGCAATGAGGGTATTCTGAAATGACGTTCGCTAGGTGGCAGCACTGACACGTCAGGTCCAGGCATCTGTCAAAAAGCCTATATTTTCTTTAGTCATGACGGAATGATGAACGAATGAATGAATCGAATGATGAACGTCATCATATATTTTATATTCAATGTCGAGATGGAAGACCTCTTGTCAAAGTGGTGCCAACTGGTGTGGTAAAATTTCTCGAAAACCCCCACTACTCAGAAAAGTTGACATTTATGCACTTTAGCTGTGACACATCATGATGTAAAATAAAAAAATAATCAGGTAGTACTCCTAAGATATTTCCTGATTATACAGGGTGGGTAAAAAATCGTGGATAAAACGAAACAGGGCGATAGTTGGGGTTATTTGCAGTAAACATATCTTTGTGGTAGAGCCCTAACTTATCCTCTTAAAAGTTATGACAATTTGAGTGCTTGCAATAAGGTTCTAAAGTTACAAAATAATTTTTCGTGAGACTTAAAAGATATTGAAAAAAGTGCCAAATGTGGATTGTACAGACATCAAGCTACTCCAATCTGTCAAATTTCTTTAATAGATTTTCAACTTTATTGCTAAAGCATAAGGTTCAAAGTTGATTGGGAAAATTTGACAGTTTCGGGTAGCTTGATGTGCTGGCGTCTGTACCTACTTACTATAGCTACACCTTTGTCTAACCCTTAGCCTTGTGTTCTCCAACAATTAAATGAACTGATTAAATATTTTAATCAGTTCTATATTTAAAATTTCCTTAGGAAAGTTGACATAAACCAACTGTTTAATTACCTAACCGGTGGTTTGAATTTTGGTGAACTCAGATCTTAGGGGATTACCGGCCTGACGTTATGTTTATATATCTGCTGTACAAGTACTGATGTCATCAACTACTTAGCAAAGGGTGGTTTGGAATTTTCCTATAGTATAAAATAATGCCAGAAAAGCGTACTTACCAAGAACAAAACACGCCGTGTAAACACCTCCACCAAACGCCGGTTCCAAAAATTCAAACACAACGAACATGTCGTAATTAACCGACAATGCCCGAATGACTCCGAAGACGCCATTGGACACCGCAGCAAACACGACGGCGGGAAGGCGGCCATACTTGTCTGATATGAGTCCGGTAAGGGGGATGGCTATGAAGAATCCTGCGTTGTGGACCGTACCCACTAGGGACCGCTTCCAGTCTTGGCAGGCGAGGTCAAACTGGAAATAAAGAAAAGTAATTTATAGTTAAGATAATATTATACAATCTATGGCAAAAAGGAAGGTTTTCCACAAATAAAATGCACTAACTAAACAAATGCACTAACTGAGAAGGCTACGGCTTCTATTGCAAACCCCATGGACCCATGCTTTGCTAGAGGCTCAAGTTGTAATAAATGGTCTTTAGATACTAACAAAACTTTCGATAATTTATATAAATATATGAAATTCTTTGTCGGTGGCACATACATGTATATCATTTAAAGTTTATATTCACTGAAAGAAGATCCTTAAATTCTTTCCGCAAAAAAAGTAAATATGTATAGTACCAGAATGAGTGTTACAGAAAATAATAATCGAGGTATTACAAGGACATGAAACAACATACATTGTGAGTTTTCCAATAATCATAACGTCCAATTGAAACATGAGAGTGAGTCACGGTCTTTACGACACACTACGACACAGGTCGCGTACTGTGTAATTCGATTATCAATACGTTTCGATGGTATGGAAATCGAACGCTCTCTTTATTCACGGTCAGCGAATCAGCGAAATGCCACTGATTTGGTCTTTTGTGTTCAAATTTTTTTGGTGTTCAGGTCGAATTTCACTGTCGTCAGCATTTGTTATAGGTTTATGTGAAAGCGTAGAATTATTATGTGCAAATAGAGTAATCAAGCGATCAAAAACTGGTGTCTTTGAAAGTAGAATAATATTTGGTGGTAATTTAATTCCTCTCCTTGAATGAATATTGAACGACAGTGTTTTATGAATCAGACATATTATCTCCTTCTTCCATAATCTGCCTATAATGTTCCCACTGCTGGGACACAGGCCTCCTCTCAAAGAGAGGGAATGGGCCGTAATCTACCTCTCGGGCCTGATGAGGATTGTTAGATGTCACATGTCTTCGAATTTTTGGTTCTAGGCGGTTTCCTCACGATGCTTCCTGCACCGTTTTGAGAGCAGTGGTGATGAATTTATTTACACAAAGTAAAGCGCCTACCTAGGTTCGAACCCACGACCTACAACTTGAGGTTCGAGGCCGTAACTACTGGGCCATCATTGCTCTATCCCCTCCTTATCTATGACGAATTGTCTTAAGAAATGAAAGACCACGAAAGTAGCAATTTGTAACACTGGGTGGACCTTGTTTTGAAAGCAAAAACACTTATCTAGCCTGTAACTACAATATTTATCCTACTTAATATTATAAAAAGTTTGTATGTTTGTTACTCAATCACGCAAAAACACCAGAAAGGATTTAGGTGAAAGCGGCACACAGATAGTTTATAACCTGGATTAACATAATTATATGACACTTTTTATCCTGGTAGTACATTCCCATAGGATAATTTCCGACCTCCATGCGGGCGAAGCCGTGGGCCAAAGTAAATAAATGAATTAATACATATTTCAAGCAAGTAAATGAATTAATAAATATTTCAAAGTAAATAATGAATTAATAAATATTTGTGTTGACTGCACCGCTTTACATGCACAAATGCAACAGTTAGTTGCAAAGGACCAAGAAACAATAGTCGAGCACCATCCGACAGGCAAGGCAACCATTGTGACTAGGATGACAGGATGTGTCCTGGCGCCTGCGCAAGTAACGGAGACCCATTGGCAACAGACCAGCATTGATTCAACGACCTTCACCCTTGATTGTGTATGATTGAACGTTCTTGGGTGTAAGTTTGTATAGCTGTGATTGCGACTGCGCGTGCAGGCAGATATTTAGTTTTTCAAAATTGAAGACTGGGGGATTGTAAGTAATTTATACTTTAGTTAAGATAATAATCTGTCAAAATGCCAGCCATATGTTCTTTTTACTATTGCTTGTTCTCGTTGAACAATTGAACCAGAAAATCATAAAAAACACAATAAAGGAAACTGAATCATTTCTGAACTTCAATTTGTTTCACAAAAAATATAACAAAACTAGCTTCTGCCCGCGACTTCGTCCGCGTGAAATTTCTTGTTACTCCGACCCACCCCGTCGCATCGCATCGCCTGCCCGCGCTATTACTTCGTTTTTGCTTAGCGTTCTTTCTGACTTTTTTTCTTTTTGTTCGGCTCCTAAAGGTCATAGCGTGATGTTAAATAGCCTATAGCCTTCCTCAAGAATTGGGCTATCAAATGCAAAAAGAATTTTTCAAAACCGAGTTTAGTTCCAGAGATTAGCACGTTCAACCAAACAAACAAACAAACTCTTCAGCTTTATAATATTATATAGTATAGATACCCTTACACAGGCTGTCTTCAGCGCTTTATCTAATTTCCTATCGCAGGTATGCTAGAAGAGATTTCTTTAGATAAGAATCACTTTTTACGTATTTTCATGTTTCTTTCTACTTGTCTGTTTATATGTGTGTGCTAATAATTAAGCTAAAGAGTTTGTTAGATTTTTTGTTTGTGTAAACTCACTAGTGTTGCCCAAATGCAAGACCAAGACAAGACCTTAGCCAGTCTTGGTCTTGGTCTTGCGTCAATACACCTGGTCTTGGTCTTGGTCTTGGTATTGCGCTCTCAGTCTTGGTCTTGGTCTTGGTCTTGCAGCAAGAGTCTCGCAAGTCTTGCGAGACTCTACTACTTAGACTAGACTACATTCAAATACCTAATAATTAGCCTATTGCTCATGGTGGCAGGGACATCGACGCGCAACCGCTTACCATGGATTCAGTACATGGTTCTGAAATAAGTGAATTTACTATTTTTTAATTACCTAAATAGAAATAATGATTTTATACAGTTTACAGAAAAAAAAAATTGCAGAAAAAAACGTAAAAAATTAAGAAAAAGCCGACGAAAAATTTCAACGCAGGGGGCGTTGAAATTTTTCGTCGGTTTTTTCTGTATAAAATCATTATTTCTATTTAATTAAAAAATAGTAAATTCACTTATTTCACTTAAAACAGCAATGTAAATAAAACTCGAAAGGGCTACCTGATCAGCTGTATTGCTAAAGTTCATTTGCGAGGTCAACACTGTCTTCGCGCTCACGCTATTCGCTTTCAAATGCCGCGACAAAGGGACCGCAGCGCCAAACGGTCTCCTCGTATTATTAACGCATTTGAAAATAAACTTTAAAATTATTACAATAAAGTGCATAAATGCTTGAACCTGACAAAAAATGCGGAAGATTGCGGGAATCCCCGCACGGCGTCGAGTCGGCCATGAATCCCAATGAATCTAATAGACGCGTCACATGAGGCATTTTAATCATCTACATAATTGAATGACCCATTTACTACTTTTATTTTAGATTCGTTATGAGAGGATAAATTATTTTTCTAAAGCTTCATCGATTTAAGGGGGAAGCGCTAAGGTAAATAAACCATGAACCTTAATGCTTTAGCGATAAAGTTGAAAATCTGTTAAAGAAATATGGCAGATTGTAGTAGCTTGATGTGCTAGCGTCTGTACCATAACATCGGCTGGCTTAAAAACTGCTACTAGTACTAGACCTACTCGACTCGCTGTTAGTTTTAAATTTTGCTGAATAGAAGAATAATATAAACTTTGAAACATAAATACCTAGGTACATAATTTTTACCAACCTACTAACGTTAGATCTGCACATTAGACTTACACAAGTATAATATAATACTCTAAGTAGATATACCTACAAGGTATGAAATGCTAGGTACATTTTTATCACATATGGGAACAAATTTGTAAGTAACACGCTACCTACCTACTTAATAAATAGTCGAAACATATAATAATCAATACAATGCCTGTTAGTGTTATGACGATACCAAATACCTACTTTAACGCCCAAATCTCAGTTTGACTTAACTGCGAGACGCAAGAGTCTTGCAGGCTTAGTCTTGTTCTTGCTCAAGTCTTGCAGGGGTTAGTCTTGGTCTTGGTCTTGCTACAATAAGTCGGTCTTGGTCTTGGTCTTGCAAAAATGCAAGAACAAGACCAAGACTGCAAGACCAAGACCGATTTTGGGCAACACTAAAACTCACTAATCTCTGGAACTACCAGTCTGATTTGAAAAAGTCTTTTTGCATTAGATAGTCCAATTCCTGAGAAAGGCTGGCTATTTGACATCGTACTAGGACTCTCAGGACCCGAGCACAAAGAGAAAAAGTAAGAAAAAAAGCTAAGCGATAACAGAGTCGGGGCGGGCGATGCGATGCGACGGGGCGGGTCGCAGAAACAAGAAATTTCACGCGGGCGAAGTCACAGGCAGAAGCTAGCGAATACACAAACAAACACGTATCCATTCATTTTTTATTACGATATCGATATTAAAATTCCTTATCGTTGATCCGTATCGGATCCATGCACGCTTGCATCGGTTTCATTATGTGCGTATTTCAACTGGTCTAAAGAAAATTATTACACGTGCACTACAAGAACATTGATTCGATACATTATATGCGATTTGATTAAGATTCAGAACTCTTTATTAAGTTTCGATGAAGGAAAGATTGTTGACTGATGACCTGGAGATGACCGTAAGAATCCGCTGGATGCAAGAAGCACAGAACCAATTGAAGTGGCGGTACTTGGGGGCGTCCAGTTGTGGACGTCTTTCGGCTGAAATGATGATGATGATATTAAAGCCAATATTAAAATAATGATTGAACAAAATGTGAATGCTACCAAAAGTGCTGTTCGACGTGAGAATGAAAAGCAGTTCTCAAAGTTGATCTTGAAAAGATGCTGACAAATGTGCAGCTAGAAGGTACAGAGAACATGCTGAGAGTAAAAGGAGATATATAGTATAATTACTGAAGGAAATAGGGAAGAAGCGAAAGAAGGTAGGTAGCAATGTGTAAAGGAGACGCTTCACTTGTTGTTCATTTTTGTCACTCATTCATTCACGAAGTGAAACGCCTGAACACAAAATCAATTAAAGGTTAAAAATGAATTCATTAGTGAACCGATCTAACGATGTTCGATTTCGGCACTCGGCATCTTCGCCACTCGCCTAACGAATGATCGAAAAGTTTAATGAAATGAGAAGATGAACGTTCATTCCTATATCATTCTGTCGGTGTTGTGTGAGTGTCGAATGAAACAAAAAACAGTCATTCGAGTAAACCTTCACTCGAGTGAAGCGTAACTTTGACCATCATTGGGCCAGTATAGATAGGTCATAAAAGAAACTAAACGCTTTGTACCTAAGTGATCTTTGTCGCTCTTTTCATGTTGGAGTTAGCGAGATTAAATACACTTTTGACTAACTAAGCCACGTTTTTTATTTAAATTTATATTTTGAAATTAATGAGATCTTGAACAGCATTCCTGACTTTATCGTGGTTGGTAGCATTGACTTTGAATACTTATTTATCAACGCTTTATTAAATTCCGATGCGTGAGCTAATGGATTGAACAAGGCATGCAAATTGCAACCAATGACTATGTGTGACTAAATTTAATATATTGGTACATTTAGTGCGTAAATAATAACCATTATGATTCTCTGTAGGTACAAAATCATAGTGGTTATAATATTGGACAAGGCATGTTCTAGAACAAAACATTCGAAGACATGTGACATCTACCAACCCGCACTGGGCCCACGTTGTGGATTATAGCCCACTGTGATGGTGTGAGAGGGACTCACAGAGAGTAGGCCTGTGTCCCAGCAGTGGGAACATTATATGGCTGATTATTTTATGCAACATTTATTTTTTAAATGTCGTAACATCATGCTGAGATAGGAGCCTTTTGGCCTGTATAGGACTTTCTGTTTCATTTTCCTTTTGTTACTTTTTTTATATAACTTGGATTTTTATTTTGCTGTGTTTAGTGTAGCTTGTGATCTTCCTGTACGAGTCGCAATAAATACTTTTCATTTCTTTCTTTTCTTTTCTTCTTTCTTTATAGGTAAAATTTTTTTCAGTAGCTCACACCTTATTAAAATTTCTTCAAATTTCAAAGTCTGAAATATTCATTGAATGTTGGCATAACATATTATGTGCACTTACTTATTAATAGATAGGTATCTTCTTTCATATACAGCGTGTATTAGAAAGGTGTGGTTATATTAAGACATCAGTACAGACGATCAAACTGAACCACTTTCTCCATGAGACCAAAATCGTACTGGCGAATAAATAAGTAGTAAATAAACTACAATACCTTATGTATTGTTGTTTTGTATGGGAGAGATAAAATTAGCCTAGAAATAAAAACACATTCATATTGGTTTCTTCTACTGTACACGTATATATTGGGTTAAAGGTCGAACGACGGATTTAACAGGAAGATTGACATTTCATGACACAATATTAGCAATGATTGTTTTTGGCAGATGTGACGTATTATATTGTCAGTTGCGCATTAATTAGTGAAAAAAATTGTATACATTTTTGAAAAGTGCAAAGAGGTCAAGAGATCAACAGGCAATAAAAAAAAATAGTGGCACTCCGGGAGTGCCGACAGAAGTGAAAACTTGAACAATTACGTGTGTATTTTGTGAATCGTCTTGTAAACAAAACACGCGCGGTACCGGCTACGGCCATCCGTCTTACGAATTTTCGATCAGATCACGTGTCCTGACGCGAGTTTAACATTTTTTACCCATTAAAAAAAAAGTGTACAACGCCGCTAAAGAAGATTTCACTTCAAAAAGAAAGAAAAAAAAAGAGTTGGTTTATCTTTCCTCGACCAACTTCAGTTATGAATCTGTCTGTCAGACAATCAATCTGCCTAGTGTTTTCCCAGCTATGTTGGAGTTGGCTTCCAGTCTAACCATATGCAGTTAATTACAGTATTTTACATGGAGCGACTGCCTATCTGACCTCCACAACCCAGTTACAGTTTCTGGTAAATGATACGATACTCTTTGTTATCTGTCTGTCACTCGTGGCGATTTAAAAAAAAAACCATTAAAAGGTCATTGAAAGTCACATAATGTTATTCAATGGATTTTACGAGTTTAACATGATGGTAACAAGATGACAAACTTTACGGGTAAAAATCTTCGTAAATGTTAGTCTTTTTCTATTTGATTTTGAAGAATGTTTTTAGCACTTTTAACATGGGTTTTACCATTACTTTACATCGAAACATATGTCACATACCTAGTTGTCGCTACAAAAATATGTATTCTGTTTATTTCTCAAACGTAAAAAAAATTAAGGCATTGATTTCGTTATTTACAAGCTGACCCGGCGATGAAGAGCTGAAGATGAAGAGCTTTAAGCAATTAAAATAAAATAAGTCCTCCAAATCGTATAGCGTCCATGGGGCGGCCAATGTCAACGGAGACTTAGCTTTCGGCGCGGGAGATATTATAGTGCACAAGTGTGCGCGCAGACGCAGATACAGGTGCACTCCCTCTTCCCTCACTCTCATAGTCCGGTGGGACGGCAATCCGACACGACCGGAGAGAGATCAGGCGCAGGACCAACGGCTTAACGTGCTTTCCGAGGTACGGGGGTATTACACCGCCAACTTCCAAACTCCGGGGTGTTACTAAGAAATACCTAATGGAAAACTCTATAACACTGTTCGAGACGAGAATCGAACCCAGGACCCCACGCTCAGCAATCGCGCTTGCGACCACGAGACCAACGGGGCAGCATTTAAACGAACAATGTATTACCTGTAGAGCAATTTACGCCAAACCTTTTTATCACGGAGAATTATGATAATGATTATAATTGTAATAGTTAGGCTGCTCACAGAAGCGTAACGAGGCGTTTTATTAAAGGAAAACATTATTATGATCACTTCATTATATATATTTTTTTGTTGTGTGCATTTGACAGATTATCTGTTGATGAACGTGAAATCCATGATGGCGGATTTTCATGACTAGTTTTTTTAGCCTGAAACTGGTATTCGTCTGCTGTTAGCAATACGAGCTGTGGCACTCTGTGAGATACAGATATGCATGATTCTGAACCCCCCTGCGTAGAAAATTTTCGCCGGATATAAAAAAATTCGGCTGTTGCATAGAAATATACTATATCTCATCATCAGCCTGTAGCAGTCCACTACTGGACATAAGCCTCTCCTATTGCACGCCATTCAACTCGATTTTCGGCAACTCTCATCCAGCTGCGACCAGCCATCCTGCGAAGATCGTCGCTCCACCTAGCCTGAGGCGCGTTTACCGATTTGCGGTCTCCACTCAGGAACACGTCTACCCCAACGGTCATCGGTTCTACCATTGCCACTTCAGCTTGTTTATTTTGTAGGCTATGTCGACAACTTTGGTGATGATGACCTATGTGGCTAAGATGTAGGATATGGCCAGCCATTGAAAAAAAAAATAACCGATGAAAATTTTCAACGCAGGGGTGTTCAGAATAATGTACTGAATCCATGGTAACGTATGATGCATCGCTGTTCCTGCGACCCTGGATAATTTCTAAGTCCAAGGCAATAAAAATCTACAAAGACTAGCAACGCCCCGCGTTTATACCCGCATACGTTTTTGATCCCGTGGACATATCGGGATAACAAATCGGAATAACCTATGTCCTAACGAGACAGCGGCACATTTGCTTCTAAACTGCCCGGTGGTCGCCACGTACAGGGCAAAGTACTTCGGTAACCCAGGTACCCTACGTGAGACGGTCAGTAACATCTAACATCAAGGCGTTGCTGGCCTTCCTTGAGGAGCTGGTGTGGATCGAATGATCGATTTTCCCACCCGTACGCAAAATACGCGCATTGACGTGGAGTTGCGGACAACAGCCCGTTTTACCTATTACCTATTAACCTATGTCCTTTCCTGGGACTCAAACTATCTCTATACCAAATTTCATCTAAATCGGTTCAGCGGTTTAAGCGTGAAGAGTTAACATAGAGACAGACACACTTTCGCATTTATAATATTAGTATGGATTTCCCTGAAGAAAGAAGTAGGCTCAAATAAAACAAAAATAACACTTTCTACGAATTACTGTTACTTTCACCGAATCGGCACAAAGTTTTCAACTTCTGATCTTATATTAAGTTTGATGAGATAGAAAACCCGTCGTTGGTAACACTTTGATCTTCAAAGACAAGATATTAATTGCTATATGGAATGTTATTTAATCATTCATAGTTATTTGTATTTTAATTGCATGTGTATAATATATTCAACACAATGTTAAAATTGAAATTTATGAATAAATGAAACGAATAATTAATTACACTGAAATGTGGTCGCTCACAATTGGTCTTATTAGAAGGATAAACAAAACGACACCCAAAGTGCAATGAAGAGGATTATGCTTGGAGTTTCGCTACGTTATCGAATCAGAAATGAAGAGATTCGCATGAGAATTAAGGTAACCGACATAGCGCGAAGAATTGCCAAACTTCAGTGGCAGTGGGCAGGCCAGAACCGGTCGAAGTGGACGTGCTTGGGAGAGTCGCACTCTTATTGCTACTTTTAAATCAAAGAGCAATTATTGGGTATGACCCAAAAATTGCTCTTTTTGAATTATGTCAAGCTTCTCGCAAATGGACGAATGTCGCCATTGCATCCGAGCGAAGAAGGGGCGTATCGCTAATCATAACATAAGTAAGAGTTAACAGGTTTCTTCTGATTAGGTAAGCTCACTCCATCGTCGACTTTGTCTCTGTCACCTCTGACCTAGACTAGAGTCAAGAGCAAACCCATTTCAAATAAAAAAAAAAACAGTGGCACTCCGGGAGTGCCGACAGAAGTGAAAACTTGAACAATTACGTGTGTATTTTGTGAATCGTCTTATAAACAAAACACGCACGGTACCGGCTACGGCCACCCGTCTTACGAATTTTAGATCAGGTCACGTGTCTTGACGCGAGTAAAAAAAGTGTACAACGCCGTTAAAGAAGTTTTCACTTCAAAAAAAACATAATATCACACCTTGTTTCTCCAAAGGGTTGGACAGAGTTGTACCTCTACCTACTAGTACATCCACATTCCGCCACTTGTGTAATTGGGCGTGAGGCCTATTGCCATCAACTGGGCACAAATCCAGACTCCAGGCTGCTACTGAGAAATCCCAGATAGAAAAATCCAATAACACTTTGGCCGATCTGGGAATCGACCCCATGACCTCGCAATAGCACTTGCGACCACTAGACCAACGACACTGGCGTATACTGGGTGTAATTTTAATCACCGTTACCCTCTTAAGGGGTCATTGTACTCATCATTATGAACAACTTTTACTATGGGGCCAAACCTAAAATCGCAAAAAAAAAATCAGCTGTTCCCTACGTTAATGTTCGCATAACTCCTCAAAATGTAGGGAACAGCTGATTTTTTTTCGCGATTTCAGGTTTGGAACCCTTAAAAGTATAACGGTGATTAAAATTACACCCTGTATAATTATACATATATGAAAATAAATGCTATTATGTAAATATTTACATAGACAAGTGGACTTAGACTAATGAGCGATGACACTCAACTAGAAGTGACCGTCTGTTTGTTTGTATTGATTATAGTTACATTGTGTGCCGTCAAAACAATAACAGGAATGACCTTTCGTCAATATACTTTAAGACAGTGTCAAACAACATTAATTGTGTTATGTGAAGATACTTGCTTGATTCTAGAATCAGGTCATCTAGTAACTCAATGAAGATGATTCGTATTTTTATTTCCATCACAAACTGGTGTTGTATCACTTTTTGGCGTTCTCAGGAAATATGGAAAAGCTAGATAGTTAATCCCCGATGATTCCTGAGTGAATAATCCAGAGCCTAATAGGCAGCGCTCTGGTTCATCATCATCATCATTTCAGCCGAAAGACGTCCACTGCTGGACATAGGCCTCCCCCAAGCACCTCCACTTCGACCGGTTCTGTGCTTCTCGCATCCAACGGGTTCCTGCGGCCTTCACAAGGTCGTCGGACCACCTTGTGGGAGGCCTTCCAACGCTACGTTTTCCGGTACGCGATCGCCACTTCAGAACCTTTCGGCCCCATCGGCCATCTGTTCTGCGAGCAATGTGCCCTGCCCACTGCCACTTAAGTTTGGCAATTCTTCGGTGCTCGGGTTACTGCTCACCAAAGATAGACGCAGATAATAGTGGCATACGTTCACCATCATCATCGGCCTGGCTCCTCCCTTTTCTATACTATTATTAAAGCTGAATAGTTTGCTTTTTGTTTTTTTGAACGCGCTATTTAACACCGCCTTAGAACCTCAGGATCCGAGCAAAAAAAAGCGAAAACGAAGGGCGACGGGGTGGATCGGGGGAACAAGAAATTTCATTCGGCCGATGTCGCGGGCTAAAGCTAGTTTTTTTTATAAAAATAAAAAAAACAACTTTCTTACCTCCTTAACAATAGAATGCTCTTCCAAATAGACATAAGATTCACACCCAATCTCCGTTGATGTGTCATAATAGTGTGGTGAACATTGGCTCAGGTTGGCGAAGTGTGACGAGTTGGCAAAGGGAGCGTAGCGCAGGCACCTTGATGGCACCCCATCATTGTCATGGGGGATGGTGAAGTTTATGTGTAGGGGGTTCTCTTCGCATTCTGGTACTGAACATCTGGAGAAGAGAGAAAACATTTGTCAGAAGTCAATCAATCGATTCAACTTAGACGCAGTCCACTGCTGGACATAGGCCTTTTTGTTTTTGTGGTCTTCTGTCCGTCCAGCTGGGGTGCGTCCCACACTATGCTTGCCGATACGCGGTGTTAGAAAGAAGCAAGTCTAACTAACTCTTTACCTCTTTTCGTTCTTTTTCTTCTTTTTTTATTTTTTTTTCTTCTCTTTTTTGGTAACTCTTTGAAACATCCACGGATATCTGTGGAAATATCAGTATGAATGTAGATTGATCTTATGATCAATGAAACAATAGATGAAGCGTGTGAAAGATCTGCCAGACCTCGAAATATGACTTTTTATTTAGGCTTTTTCAAAAGTCTCTCTAACCGCATTTCCTCTTAAGGAAATACATATTGCGATGAGGTACATATTTGGCAATTTTTTCCGCGTTTCGAAGTTACTCATAAAAGTTGTCGGTTTTCACTGTATGTCAGCTAAACATTTATCAGGTAGGCCGATTCCGTCAAACTCTACGTTTTATACTTAGAGGTATTATTCCTGAGAAATAAAAGCTAGCATTTGAGGGTTGCAAATAGTTTATGACGAGGACTTGACTTCGGTGCGTGGGTCATCATAAGTTCACAATTTTGTTTAACCTAGTCAGAATGACTTGAAAATTTGTTATTTCTATAGAATCTATGGAATTAATCTATAGAATCTATAGAATTAATTCTATATATAGATAGATAGATAATAGAATTAATACTGCTACGATTTGTGGACAGTAAACCTCAGTCCTTGCTTTCGATGAGTACATAACATACATGCTCGCTATTGTCTACCGTTTTCAAAAAAAGGTGGATGTTTTCAATTTGTTTGTATATATAAAATTATAATATATATATATATTTGTTACCTTAGAACTCAGTCATTTATAAACCGATTTAATCATTCTTTTGTTTGAATGGGTATACTTAGAGTTGGTTCTATATAAATTTGCTCAAGTCCTGATGAATGGTTTTTGAGTTAGCTTCACTAATACGTATTTTTTCTATTTAGTATAATATTGATGATGTTATAATAACTTCGTGCCACTGTTACAAGTGAAGGTATACGAATTTAGGAGGAATTTACGAGGGTAGAATAAAAAGTGAAAAATAAAATCTTTATTATAAAAAATATTTTCGGAAGTCGGTGGCAAAAAATGAAAATACAAAACCAAAGACACCGACTTCCGAAATTAAAGTTGGAATTCGGTGTCTTTACAATTTTGACGACAAATGAGATAATCAGAATCTGAATTTCTCCCTCTCTGGTATTTAATTGATAACTAGAGTAGACAATTCCAATTTCCACCATTGCTTCGGTCGAGAATGTGTCATATCTCTATTATGTAAACGTAGAATAGATTGTGTTGTGATTGCGTGGGTAAGTGAAGGTATCAGTATCTACTTAATTGAAACAATACGTGTGTTCTTCGAAATTCAGATGAAATCGCCAGACATATCAACAGTATGTTCTAATAATAGACCATCTATTGCGAAAGCTTTGTATTATTATGAATCTGTCGTAAAATGTAAAACCCATACTTTCCATCTCTCAGAAGATGACAAGGAGGTCCTAACATAAATCTACTTCAATTAGCACTACTTAGAATATGATGCTTGTATTGATTGAAGGTAAGAGCGTATTTGCTAGCAAACACTACCACTATTTTGCTCCATATCTTTACACCAAAATCGGTCAAAAAAGGGCCATCAAACAATTCAAAAATCTAAACAGAGATTAGAAGCTTTTTAATAATTTATCTACAGACTGGACATGCTTGGCCCATGAGCGTATCTACTGAGTTCAATTCCCGGGTCAGGAAAAGTAAACCTGTTTGTATTTCTGCAGAACCAGCAGCTCAGTTTTTGAAACTCATGAATGAACACCAAAATCATCAATTATACTTGATCCTATCTGGAACATCAAACTCCAGACCTACACCTTACAGATCAACGTTATTAGGACATTGACACCTTGATGGTATACAATCATCTTCAGCGCGAATATTAGCAGTGTTATGAAAGAGAGGCCTGTTCCAATGTGAGACTATTGTCATTGTAGGTTATCAAAGAAGCCACAACGAAATGTTGTAGTACTGTTGATGATATGATTATGATATAATTATTTTGTATATTGACACATCCCACAGCCCCATTTCCTTTCTTCGACGAACAGAATTGAAGAACGGAAATGGGTCATGTTATCATTTTCGTCATATCACGTAGTTAACTTATAGCCGTTAGTTTACTGAGCATAGTGGTAGAGACCATAGATTAACGTAGAGACTACGATTCATGAATGAGCTACAATATCTAATCGTGAATGAATCTTTCACTGCTATAGTTTATAGAAAGATGTTTACAAAAATACAACAACAGCTTTTTATTATGTAGATATATGCCTAATGTCTCTTAGTAGTAGGAGAATATCAAAGAAAACATGGAAGGATTTTACACAAGATTATTATATCTAGAAAGACTCCATTTCTAAATAATCATCATTCACAAAATCCATCCATGGACTTGAATTGAAATAAATAAGATAGAGATAAGCTATATGGCCTGGCCGCCCATTGTATTTTTCGCTTTTGTTATATATTTTCTGGTGTACAATAAGGTATAACGGATTATTTTTTTTACCGGTTCCAAAGGTTTAAGGGTTTGTTCTACCCATGAATATGAACAACTTTCACTATGGGACCAACTCTGAAATCACGAAAAAAATCTGGTGTTTCATACCTACTAGACCAATATTCAAGGATTTATGAACAAAGATTTAGAAGTAGAATTATTCATGAATTTTAATAGTATTGACATTCTTTGTATAACAGAACATTGGCTGAAAAGCCATCAGTTCTTGTTCAATTTTAATAATCACCAGGTTGGTAGTTCGTTCAGCAGAATAAATGCTATACACGGTGGCTCATTAATTTTAGTAAGTAACCAGCTCACATTTAAAGATCGTAAAGATATTGTGAGCCTATCTGTTGAGCGTACAGTTGAAATTGCCTGTATAGAATTGGAGCACTCTATTGTATTAAGTGTGTATAGACCACCGTCAGGATTGTATGACTGCTTTGAAAAGGTAATGGATGAAGTGTTACACAGGATTTGTAACTCAAACAAGTCCGTTATCATTTGTGGTGATTTTAATGTAAATTTATTAGAAAACTCAGGTTCCTGTAGTAAAATTTTAAGTCTGTTTCAGTCCTACAATCTTGTAAACCTATTTTTGGAGCCCACAAGAATAACCCCAACTAGTGCCACATGCCTAGATAATATTTATACAGATATTATACCAAGCCACAAAGAAATTATAAATTTACTAGATTCTGATCATTGTGGGCAAAGGATTACTATTCAAAACCAAAACAAAAAAGTGGCTAAAAAGGATATCACTGTTAACCCCAAAACTGCAAGTCGCTTGGAGGTTTTTAAAGTTAAAATCATTAATAAATTACCAGTTTTGTCCATTCATGCTGATCCTAATCATCTTTATGATAATTTTTTTAAAATGTACTGTAAACAATTTGATTCCACCTTTATTCCTAAGACTATCTCGGTTAATAGTAATGCATCGTTCAGTGATTGGGCTACCATTGGTATTCATAAAAGTAGAACACGGCTTTATGAACTGTACAATGAAAGGACTTATGTTAACACTGATGAATTTAATTTGTATGTTAGAAATTATTCAAAATTATTTAAAAAAGTTTGTTATATAGCCAAGTCACGTTATTTGGGTTCAAAGATTAAAAACAGCAGTAATGTAATTAAAACAACTTGGAATATTATTAATAGTGAAGCGGGAAGGTCTAGTAACCGAGATACTAACTACAGCCTGTCTATTAATGACAACATAATAAAATCAGACTCACAAGTCGCCGAGGCATTTGAAAATTTCTTTTCAGATATTCCCGTTTCAACTACTAAATCCCTAAACTCATCACCTTCTGTTGCTGAGTCTTTGCTTAAGGAAAATGTTAATGTTTGCGATTCGGATTTTCATTTTGAATATATTACATGTCGAGATATAATTAAAACCTTTCACACTTTAAATGTAAAAAAGACTACAGATCTATGGGGTAATTCTGTAGAAGTTGCTAAGTCTATTATTGACATTGTAGCACCTTCTCTTGCTCTTATCTTTAATAGTTGTATTGACAATGGGGAGTTTCCTGACCTTATGAAACATAGTAAAATAATACCTTTGTTTAAATCAGGTAGTACATCAGACCCCACAAATTATAGACCTATTTCTGTACTACCTACCTTTAGTAAAATTTTTGAGAAACTAATTTTAGACCAAATGCAAAGATTTTTTAATAAACATAAATTATTACATAGCAAACAGTTCGGTTTTACAAGGGGTCGTTCAACTACTGATGCCGGTGTTGAACTTTTAGGACATATTCATAATGCCTGGGAAGATAAATGCGATGCCTTGGGCATCTTTTGTGATTTGTCCAAGGCATTCGATTGCGTTTTTCACGAAACGTTAATCAGGAAACTCCACCACTACGGGATCCGGAATACTGCTCTGGATCTTCTTACTTCATACTTGAGTGAAAGGATTCAGAGCGTTGACGTTAATGGAGAAAGATCACCCGGATCTATAGTAACGATGGGAGTCCCACAGGGCTCAATTCTTGGTCCTTTCTTGTTTCTTATTTATATTAATGACTTGCCGTACCTCATAAAGGATAATCATGATATAGTGTTGTTTGCAGATGACACTTCACTTTTGTTTAAACTTAAACGCCAGCAGTTGGATACTGACGATGTAAATAGCGCGATCTCGAAAGTAGTCCACTGGTTCAATGTTAATAATTTGCTTCTAAATGAGAAGAAAACCAAATGCATTAAGTTTACGCTACCCCACGTTAGGCAGGTGAAAACTAATGTGTTGATAAAGGGCGAGGAATTGAATCCTGAAGACAGCACAGTATTCTTGGGCATAACTTTGGATGCTAAGCTTCAGTGGGGTCCACATATAGATAAATTGTCAAAAAAGCTAAGTTCCGCAGCATACGCTGTTAGAAAAATTCGTAATTTAACTGATATAGAGACTGCCCGTTTAGTGTACTTTAGTTATTTTCATAGTGTAATGTCGTACGGCATTCTATTGTGGGGAAATGCCGCCGATATTCAGACTATATTTGTTTTGCAGAAGCGTGCTGTTCGATCAATTTATAAATTAAGTCCGAGGCACTCTCTCAGAGACAAATTTAAAGAGATTAATGTAATGACTGTGCCTTCTCAGTATATTTATGAAAATCTTTTATATGCCCATAAAAATATAAAATTGTTCAAAAAATACAGTGATATCCATAATATAAATACTAGAAACAAACACAAATTTGTTGTACCTGCAACAAGGCTCAAGAAAATAGGTGGCTCGTTCAGATGCCAATGTATACGCTTTTATAATAAACTACCAAGCCACGTTCAAGATCTTAGCCTTAATAAATTTAAATTATTAATTAAACGTAAGTTGTGCAAGAAAGCTTTTTATACTGTTAAAGATTATATTGAGGATAAAAAGGCTTGGGATTGAGCTGCTTCCAATTTATGCATTTTGAGTGTTTTTGTTGTTCTTTTGTTGTTTTTTTTTTATATAATATACATATTGACATTAATATATTTTTTTTAAAACAATGACATTTGCTTACTTGTAAAGTATTACATTATTTTTGTGAATATGAAGACGATGTGGGTCATTTATTTTATTCATTTTATATTTTTTATTATTCTCTCCATGGTCTGGCAGTTTGAGTAATTTTTGTGGCCTACCCAAATGTCCTTTCTTTGGTATTGTTCGTCGGATCGTTGAGCTCCTTAAGTCTTGAGTTGAGCTGCACGATTTCTGACAAATGCGTGCACTGACTGGACAGGTCCTCTCAATCTGTGTGGTTCTTTCCTCAAAAGACCATCTCAGACATCGACCTACATGGTCTTCATATAACCTGACCAAGATTATGTCTGGACTTTAAAAGAGACTATGACCTCTGAGTTTGTTTCGGCCTTTCTTCTCAGAGTAGTCAGATAGGAAACGCCGACCTCATCTAGTTTAAAAAATATGATTGACGTGTAAAAGTGTTTGTACAAACCTACTTACAAAAATAAAATCATTTATCATTTATTTATCAATATGTATGAAACAGCTGGATTTTTTTTTCGTGTTTTCTGAGTTGAGTTGCATCCTGTAAAAAATTAGAACCGGTAAAAAAAAATCATCCTGCATAAATTAATAAATAAGAGATGTATATGAAGAAGATAATAAATGGATAAATGGGTAAGCTAACGGTAATGTGTAAGTTGCTTTGTACAAACACTTTTACACGCTAATAATATTTTAAAACTAGATGAAGTCGGTAGATTGATTAGAAGATATACTGTGCCAATCCCGGATTTAGATAAGGGTTGCAGAAAGATGAAGACCTCAAAGCCAGGAAGGCTTTGAGGTCTACTTTGCGGAAATCTGACGCTTAGATTATTATTTATAAAGTCGTTGAACCACATGAGATCATCATAAACAGCAATTGCCAAACAAAATAGCGTATGGATTTCCGAAAATATTGGCAAGATCAATAATGTATCTCGTTTCAAGATCCGTTCAGCGTACAGATCAATTTCATTACTATCCATATGTTAATGTATGTCAAGGTGTGAAGGATATTGTTACCATCTAAGTAGATTGTTTACCAAAATCACAGTAAGTCTTGTATGAATTAGTTACGTCCCCAGCAAGTGCGAATTTATTGTCCAAACGTATTTACATGGTATGATTTAATTTTAGCAATGCACAAGGTGATGTATTTGCGAAGGATGTTTTGGCACAAATATTAGGTATACCTATTAAGCGTCCTGGACTGATAGATTCATTATTTGGAGCGACTGCCTATCTGACCTCCATAATCCAGTTACTGGGTAACCGGATAACGTACGCCTTGGTAAGATTGGTTGTCAAAATTTTTGGGCTTATGACTACCCGTAATGACTGTCAAAGATCTACGAGTATGAATGACGACGGAGGCACGGAGGGGTCTTGATATGTAATAAGGTCACCCATCCACGAACAACCGCTGCAAGTAGCTTAACTTTGCATCAACCCGAGCGGCTGTTATCATTTAATCACGAGCCCTTGAACCTATCATAAAATGTAACCAATATTGTAATCTATACTATACATATTATATATTATAATTATAATAATATTATAAAGTTGAAGAGTTTGTTTGTTTGGTTGAACGCGCTAATCTCTGGAACTAATAGTCGGATTTGAAAAATTCTTTTTGCATTTGATAGCCCAATTCTTGAGGAAGGCTATAGGCTATTTAACATCACGCTATGACCTTTAGGAGCCCAGCAAAAAGAAAAAAAGTCAGAAAGAACGCTAAGCAAAAACGAAGTAATAGCGCGGGCAGGCGATGCGATGCGACGGGGTGGGTCGGAGTAACAAGAAATTTCACGCGGACGAAGTCGCGGGCAGAAGCTAGTACTTACTTAATCATTACGAATACATCCGTAATGCATTAAAAATAAACATTCATTCATGGAATTAAGTTACAGTTTGTGCAAAGTGATGCACATTCACATAAACATTCTGAATCAAATTGCAACGTGCATTGACGTCATAATTTCATGTTACGTACTCTGTTTACAAAATAATTACCTACTTATGGATAATATGTGTGAGTGTGTTTTAGCTTTATATAGTTATTTAACTATAATATGTTAATTATTTGCATTATACAGAGCGGGGAAATCGACGTGCAAACTGTAAACACGGATTCAGTACATGATTCTGAAGGGGATTACAGAATCTAAACGTAGAAAATGCAAGTTTTAGAAGCAATAAAAGTATACGATCGACTACAGTAGGTAAATAAAATCAGAAAAATATATGATATTCTTCGGGATATATGCTAGGTAGATAGTGTGTTGAAAACATAATACAACTAATTTGATACAATAGAAAAAAATAATGAAGATACCTCTAAAAACTTTCTTTTTACAATAAAAACCATATTAATATACATAGGTACATACAATCATTCTGATTTTTGTCAGATTATTCTACAAGCAACATACTAAAGCACTAGTGTTTTAATTTTTTAATCCAAACAATAGATTTTTGTAAATAGATAATTGCTTCATATTTAGAAGCACAGGTACAACCTAGTTCAGGCAAATTAGCAACTGTGCGCTATTTTATTTGTTAAGCTATTCATTGTAAATGTATCCCCTTTTTATAAATAAACGATTATTATTATTATTTTGCAATAGGTCATGTAGTCCCCTTAACCAGAAAAAATGTTTGCTATTTCACACATTTTGACCGCGTAGGTATTATTCCACTGTTCTATGGAAGAGTAGATTTTTTTTTGATACCCAACCAAGCATTTCTACAATGCGTGCCACGAAAGATGAGACTTGACACACCACGTGGTTTGACATGCGCAGTACACGATTTTAGGTATCTTTAGCGGTATGAGGTCTGAGTGCGGGACGGGACCGGACGTCATAGGGGCGGCGGAAAAAGCGGGGGAGGCGGGGTCAAGTCTCATCTTTCGTGGCACGCATAGTACGCTATGTGGTCGAGTATCATATTGTGCTGAATTCATGGGTACAGTTTGCGCGTCGCTGTCCCTCCCTGCCACCCTGGTAGGTTTATTTAATACTAGCTGCGCCCCGCGGTTCCACCCGCGTAAATGTCGATACTGTAGGAATATCGGGATAAAAAGTCAAGTCAAGTCAAGCTACCTCCATACAAAATTTTATCAAAAATGGTCCAGCCGTTTGTGCATGAAGAAGTAACAAACATATAAACACACACATACACACACACTCACAAACTTTCGCCTTTATAATATAAGTGTGATTTTAGTTTAAAGGCTCGTACATACAGGCGCGACGCGACACGCGACACAAAGGCACCGCAAGTCGCACAACGAGCGGTGCCTTTGTGTCGCGCGTGATTCGCGTCGCGCGTCGCGCCTGTTTGCAGGAGCCTTAAGACGTCATATGTTCAAATTCTTCTCTTCTTATTCTCACACGCTATTGTCTGCATTTCGATTTTATTTCTCCTTTCGCTGGTCAGCTGGAAGCAATTTCTTAAGAAGTAAGCTGTACCTTTGTACTCATAAGTTATATGTCGTGTGTCTGTGTATTTTACTGTGTATACATAAACAATAATAAAATTAATTAAAAAAACGTCTGGAGTCAAGGAACCCCCAACAGAATCGAAGTTCAAAATGAAAAACCAAGATGCCTCACTATCGGCTTCAGCAACGTCGAAAACCATGAAAATTACCTCTCTCTCTCTCTAGATTATATGTGTAATAAAAAGTCGCATAAAGCATAACGCTTTTTCGACTTCTATCAGTTGCCCATCTTTACATACCGAGACCCCTCCGTGCCTCGGAAAGCACGTTAATCCATTGGTCCCGGTTGTCATTCGTGGATCTTTGACAGTCGTTACGGGTCGTCAGAAGGCCGAAAGTCTGACAACCAGTCTTACTAAGGGGTATCGTGTTGCCCACTAACTGTGCTGTGGAGGTCAGATAGGCAGTTGCTCAATGTAAAATACTGGTATTCAGCTGCATCCGGTTAGACTGGAAGCCGACCCCAACATAGTTGGGAAAAGGCTAGGCAGATGATGATAATGACTTCTACCAGTTAACTCCTACTCCTACCGCAAGCTCCGTAAAAGAACGTCGTTCAAATAATGAGCTGATCTTTCACTTTCAAGCCTTAACCTTGGCTAAACTTGGCAACGATTTAAATTGGAAATTGTACTGTTTGTCACGGACTGACAGACAGCTCAAGAAAAAGTTTCTTTTTGTCTAAAGAAATGTCTAAGAATAACCAACGCACAATACAGCTGTTTTTATTTTATTGTTCGATGTTTTTTTCTCGATCTGGATCATAAAAACTTTTGTACTCTTTATGAGTTTAAAAAAAAACCCTCTTTAAAGGCTCCTTCAAACAGGTGCGACACGACACGCGACACAAAGGCACCGCCAATCGCGCAACGAGCGGTGCCTTTGTGTCGCGCGCGATTATATCGCGTGTCGCGTCTGTTTTTTAGACAGTATAATACCTCACTATAATACTAGTGTAGGTATGTACTTGCCCTTGTCTTTCATCTTGATTAAGTGAGAGGAGCCCAGTACGAGTTATCGGTAAGAACCATAGATATCCGTGGTTAAAACCCAGACGGGGTGTTACTTTGTGTTCATTATTTCATCACCACTGCTCTCAAAACGGTGAAGGAAAACATCATGAGGACACTGGCATGTCCTAGAACCAAAAACTCGAAGACATGTGAGATCTACCAACTCGCACTGGGCCCACGTAGTGAAGTACGGCCCAGCTGTGGGAACATTACAGCATATAGGCTAACTGGCAGGTTATGCTTTGCTAACTGAGAGGAGTTCCTGTTATGTGATAATACCATTTTAGATTTTAAGATGTTTCTGACATTAATAAATACTTATATCGGTTTCTTTTGAAACACAATTTATTTTTCTATATATTTTTATGATATATCGACTTAAAGTAATTATGTATTTATTATTGTATTTTTTAAGTTTAAGTTATTGTGTTTTGTGAGTAATTAATCGAGTTTTATTTTATTAAAAGAAAAACCAGTACATAAAGGAGAACGGCAAAATTATTCTACCCCTTATTTATAAACGTTGTTTAAAATAAGAAGGAACGTCAACAATTAAATGGATAAGGACGCTAATCGTTACTTAACTTTTTTTTTTCAGGATGGGAAATCATCAAATGACCCCTCCCGCTCTGGGTGGAGTGGAAGGGAGTGTCAGACTCTTACTGACTAAAACCCACCGTGTTCGAAGGAACAAAGGAAGGAAGGGTTAAGGAAGCTTAGCCCTTTATGTTCCGGGCCAGCGGTAACCCTTTCGGACAAACCCGCTGACCGGGCAGGCTTCGGCCTTGACGGGCCCCTTCACTTGATGCTGACACTCTTTGTCATCTTTGTCATCGTTACTTAACTTTAAGTAACGTTTATAAATAAGGTTAATTTCCAACTAATTGGTACATCGCATCTGTGATTTTTTTTCTTTTAGCAATCTTAAGAATGTGCCGTATAGTTTTTTTTCGCCTTGAAATTTTGGACATGTTTTTTTTACCCATATTATTATATTTTTTTTAAGAAGATATGCTTTTCAGTATGTTTCTTAATTCCTAAATATCACCTTGATAACCAAGCATCGAACTCATAATCCAGTCGACAAGAAAGTGATAATTTTCGCGACAAAACAGTAACGCGTGTCAAATATCTTTCCACGCATCACTTTATGTTTACTAACACGACCATTATTTTTATACCTGACCTAACCCTATACATACATAGTTATGGGTATTTCTGAAATATGCGTTTTTTTTCAGGTATCCGTACGTACCTAAAAGGCAATAAGACTTTAAGACACTTTTTTATTTTTATTTAAATGGGTTTGCTCTTGACTCTAGTCTAGGTCAGAGATGCCAGAGACAAAGACACTCACTTGATGATCTTATGACTGCGTCAGTGAGCAGAGTTTACGCAGCTGAATATTGAGACAAACATATTTATACTTTTGCCATCAATACGCTAAGAACGGTATTTATCTATCGGATCGGTGGCACGTAACACAATAATTTGAACACGGCATAATTTTTTAGGAATCTATGTAACATACCTAAGTCATCTAGTTTGCAACAGCAGAAGTTGCACCAATTTGTTCTTTCAATTAAATTAATATAAAACTGTTATTAACATTACTGTTTCTGTTTGAAGGAGGCTTTATTGTGAAAGTATATGGCTGGAATTAAAGAATATTATTGTGAATAATACGAGTATAGTTTTTTTTTTTCCAATAGTCATTAAGGCAAAAGCACCAGGGTAGCCCGCGAAATTCATTTTTTTTTACGTTCAAATCTCTAAGACCAAGTAATCCCACAGAATGACTATTTCATGAAATCTTGACATTTTGGGATTATACGAACCTAACAAGTTGTATTACTGATTCTAATGATTATAATTCTGTAAATACATATTTGTTACAGCCGCGAATCATATATTAATCAACGTACAACTTAATACTGACCAGCAAATTGCAAAAAACGTAAAAAAAAATAAGGTTCAAAGTTGATTGGGAAAATTTGATAGTTTCGGATAGCTTGATGTGCTGGCGTCTGTATAGATACCTCCTTGAATATCATTTAATCATCATTAATTGTCATTGAGGTATCAGGCAAGCCCGGTTAAGCAGCCGACAACCGGCAGTAGACCTGCGAGATGCCATTTATAAAAAATAAATAATAAAATTGTTATCTTCTATTTCTTTTCGTGTCGATGGACTAGCTACTCAAATAAATATATATTTATGTCATGAAGGCGAAATTACAAGGGAAGGTTTATTTATTTTTACGTTCATAATATGGTAGGTACCAATTTCCTCAGGATAAAAAAACATTTCATAATGTGTATAAGCCGCGCAAACAATATGGTTTTTTATATTATGTAATAAAAAGTATAATTAAACTAGATTTTGGGCGTTGCGCGAGCTGCAAGCAGCTCGCGGGGTCGTGTTTTTGAGGAGTATTTCTTACCCTTGTAAAATTTTGAGAATTGGACAGTAATCCTTAGCACTTATAGGATTTTGTAATAATAGCTATTAATTCACCAAGGGGAGTAAGGCACAGATTACTAATCGAGTGTACATTTGAGGCCCGACGCAAAGCGGAGGGCCGTAAACCACACGAGTTTAGTAATCTGTACTTACCCTCGAGTGATAAATACTGCTTTATACTACACTTGTGGAGTTGTTGTTAATAAATTGCTAAAATTGTCACTGGAATCACTTATTTTAACTTGTGATTTACACCGCCAAACTTTAAACTTTACCAAGAAAATTGTTTCTACAAAATACGTCAACCAACAAAATAAGTCTTTTTTTTTCTTATTTTAGCGCGTCAAACAGTTTTCGCGCCAAAAGACGTTAAGCCGCATGGCTCTAGTGGGGATGCGGCTTAACGTCTTTTGTGATTTGTTGTGATCAACAACACTCAACAACACCCAAAACACTCAACAACATTCAACAACACTCAACAACACTCAACAACACTCAACAACACTCGACAACACTCGGCAATACTCAACAACACTCAACAACACTCAACAACACTCAACAACACTCAACAACACTCAACAACACTAAACAACACTCAACAACACTCAACAACCCTCAACAACACTCAACAACACTCAACAACACTCATCAACACTTAACAACACTCAACAACACTCCACAACACTCAACAACACTCGACAACACTCAACAACACTCAACAACACTCAACAATATTCAACAACATTCAACAACACTCAAAAACACTCAACAACACTCAACAACACTCGACAACATTCAACAACACTCAACCACACTCAACCACACTCAACAACACTCAACAACACTCAACAACACTCAACAACCCTCAACAACACTCAACAACACTCAACAATATTCAACAACATTCAACAACACTCTAAAACACTCAACAACACTCAACAACACTCGACAACATTCAACAACACTCAACCACACTCTACAACACTCAACAACACTCAACAACACTCAACAACACTCAACAACCCTCAACAACACTCAACAACACAACAACACTCAACAACACTCAACAACACTCAACAACACTCAACAACACTCAACAATATTCAACAACATTCAACAACACTCAACAACACTCAACAACACTCAACAACACTCAACAACCCTCAACAACACTCATCAACACTCAACAACACTCAACAACACTCAGCCACATTCAACAACACTCAACAACACTCAAAACACTCAACAACACTCAACAACACTCATCAACACTCAACAACACTCAACAACCCTCAACAACACTCAACAACACTCAACAACACTCAGCCACACTCAACAACACTCAAAACACTCAAAACACTCAACAACACTCAATAATACTCAACAACACTCAACAACACTCAACCACACTCAACAACACTCAACAACACTCAACAACACTCAACAACACTCAACCACACTCAACAACACTCAACAACACTCAACAACACTCAAAAACACTCAACAACCCTCAACAACACTCAACAACACTCAACAACACTCAACAACACTCAACAACACTCATCAACACTCAACAACACTCAGCCACACTCAACAACACTCAACAACACTCAAAACACTCAAAACACTCAATAACACTCAACAACACTCAACAACACTCAACCACACTCAACAACACTCAACAACACTCAACAACACTCAACAACACTCAACCACACTCAACATCACTCAACAACACTCAACAACACTCAAAAACACTCAACAACCCTCAACAACACTCAACAACACTCAACAACACTCAACCACACTCAACCACACTCAACAACACTCAACAACACTCAACAACACTCAACAACACTCGACAACACTCAACAACACTCAACAACACTCAATAACACTCAACAACACTCAACAACACTCAACAACACTCGACAACACTTAACAACACTCAACAACATTGAACAACACTCAACGACACTCAACAACACTCAACAACACTCGACAACACTCAACAACACTCAACAACACTCGACAACACTCGACAACACTCGACAACACTCGGCAATACTCAACAACACTCAACAACACTCAACAACACTCGACAACACTCAACAACACTCAACAACATTCAACAACACTCAACAGGATTCAACAACACTCAACAACACTCAACAACACTCAACAACACTCAACAACACTCGACAACACTCAACAACACTCAAGAACATTGAACAACACTCAACGACACTCAACAACACTCAACAACACAACAACCCTCAACAACCCTCAACAACACTCAACAACACTCAACAACACTCCACAACACTCAACCACACTCAACAACACTCAACAACACTGAACAACACTCAACAACACTCAACCACACTCAACATCACTCAACAACACTCAACAACCCTCAACAACACTCAACAACACTCGACAACACTCAACAACATTCATCAACACTCAACAACACAACACCCAAAACACTCAAAACACTCAACAACACTCAACAACACTCAATAACACTCAATAACACTCAACAACACTCAACCACACTCAACCACACTCAACAACACTCAACAACACTCAACAACACTCAACAACACTCAACCACACTCAAAACACTCAACAACACTCAACAACCCTCAACAACACTCAAAATACTCAACAACACTCAACAACACTCAATAACACTCAATAACACTCAACAACACTCAACCACACTCATCCACACTCAACAACACTCAACAACACTCAACAACACTCAACCACACTCAAAACACTCAACAACACTCAACAACACTCAACAACCCTCAACAACACTCAACAACACTCAACAACACTCATCAACACTCAACAACACTCAACAACCCTCAACAACACTCAACAACACTCAACAACACTCAACAACACCCAAAACACTCAAAACACTCAACAACACTCATCAACACTCAACAACACTCAATAAGACTCAACAACACTCAACAACACTCAACCACACTCAACAACACTCAACAACACTGAACAACACTCAACAACACTCAACCACACTCAACATCACTCAACAACACTCAACCACACTCAAAACACTCAACAACACTCAACAACACTCAACAACACTCAACAACACTCAACAACACTCAACAACCCTCAACAACACTCAACAACCCTCAACAACACTCAACAACACTCAATAACACTCAAAAACACAAAACCACTGTATAATGCTTTCTGTCTCATTTGCTCCCACGTTAAATCTTATGTCTATTACATTGACAGTGACAGCGCTGTGAAGTTATTACCCATCCAAATTAGACACTACAGGCTAGCATAATGATCCCAATGCGTTTTCGAACTTCTCAAGTTGAAAGCGTTTTATTTTATGCTACTAAATATAGATGTCACCAAAACTCGTGTTGACTAAATCTAACGACGTGACTTCGCAAATGAGTACACTTATAGCATTCGTTCGTAGTCTCTGAGCGAATGCTGATTGCCCGATAATATAATAACTCGGTCTCGCAGGTTCGCTCCACTCAGGACCTACCTACCACCGGAAAGCTATCGTGACCTTATCCCTACGCTACGCTACGCTTCGCTTTACCGCTACCTAGTTTCCGAGATACGATGGGGGGAGGGGTGAAGGGGGGAGAGGGGGGAGTTTTGAAAAATGATTTTGACCAACTCGGGGCCCCTTGATATGAATCTGAAAAAAAAATAATATAAATAATGTTCAAGTCCTAACTTCCGAGATCCGCCTAAAGGGGGGAGAAGGGGGAGAGAATGGGAGGAATTTTGAAAAATGGTTTTTACTTTTCCGAGCCTGCTCTATACGATTCCGTAAAAAAACAAAACCCAGGTTTCTTAATTTCCGAGATACGATGGGGGGAGGGGTGAAGGGGGGGAGAGGGGGGAGTTTTGAAAAATGATTTTGACCAACTCTGGGCCCCTTGATATGAATCTGAAAAAAAAAATGTTCCAAGTCTCTTAACTTCCGAGATCTACCTCTAGAGGGGGGGAGAAGGGGGGCAAGGGGGCAACTTTGAAAAATTGATTTTACTTTTCCGAGCCTCCTCTATACGAATCCGTAAAACAACAAAACACGGGACTCTTAGTTTCCGAGATACGATAGGGAGGGGGGAGAGTGGGGTGGAAAAGGGGAGGTTTGGGATTTTTCCCATACTCGTGAGAGTTACTTCTATACGAATCTGTAAAAATATACCCACCTCCCCCTTCACCATCTGGGAGAACAATTATGTCAATCAGTGAGTCAGTGAGTCAGTGAGTGGTAATCGAGCTTTATATAGTATAAAATATAAATAATGTTCCAAGTCCTAACTTCCGAGATCCGCCTAAAGGGGGGAGAAGGGGGAGAGAATGGGAGGAATTTTGAAAAATGGTTTTTACTTTTCCGAGCCTGCTCTATACGATTCCGTAAAAAAACAAAACCCAGGTTTCTTAATTTCCGAGATACGATGGGGGGAGGGGTGAAGGGGGGGAGAGGGGGGAGTTTTGAAAAATGATTTTGACCAACTCTGGGCCCCTTGATATGAATCTGAAAAAAAAAATGTTCCAAGTCTCTTAACTTCCGAGATCTACCTCTAGAGGGGGGGAGAAGGGGGGCAAGGGGGCAACTTTGAAAAATTGATTTTACTTTTCGAGCCTCCTCTATACGAATCCGTAAAACAACAAAACACGGGACTCTTAGTTTCCGAGATACGATAGGGAGGGGGGAGAGTGGGGTGGAAAAGGGGAGGTTTGGGATTTTTCCCATACTCGTGAGAGTTACTTCTATACGAATCTGTAAAAATATACCCACCTCCCCCTTCACCATCTGGGAGAACAATTATGTCAATCAGTGAGTCAGTGAGTGGTAATCGAGCTTTATATAGTATAATAATAAGAATACAATGCAATCTTATTATTATAAAAATGGAAATGATTATTAAAAATAAATGCATCGTTGAAGCATTGTTCGACAGTAATTGAAATACTTTGTTTCTAACCTACTACTTATCAAAATTGATTTAAATTATATTAAAAAAAAAAAAAACAATCATACAATTTCAGCACTATTCCTAAATATTTAAATAAGCAAGTATAAATAATTAAATAAATACAAATGATCACAAAAAATATAAACAAAATAACCTCACCTGTATTTGAGATCCATAACTTCAAAGTTATAAACGGAAGAATACATTCCCGCTAAAAACACAGGAAACAATATCAACAGATAATTGTAAATATTGAACTTCCCAAAAGGTCCCAGAACTGTCAAAATATCGTCCACAGACACTTCAGAACTAGGTTTTTTTTCTGGATCCATGATTGTAGCACAGCACTATAACAATTATTAAAAAAAAAATACAATATATACAACACTTGGAACGTAATTAATTGAAATTTTTGTTTAAATATGGAACGCGCGCGTTCAACGTCGGTCGCTGGGCTGATAGTGCGCGAGACCGAGTCGGTCTATGCTTTTTATTGTTCATGTAAAAATCATTGCCTATCGAAGCGGAGTTTACTTACGATAACATTGACTAAGAAACTTTACATTATTTACAACTATTTTTACTATGAGAAGTACAAATATTGACTGAAGATATTAAGCTGTTTACTGATCGTTAATTTGTGACATAAGACATACACGATCTGATGCGCAGCAAAACCCATGAAACGGATTTATCTCTGTCGGTAACGGTAAGATGGATAACAACGCTCGTCACTTCCCATAGTATCTAGGTTTTTTCCAAAAAAAATTATGCTTACTCGTTATAAAGAGTTTTAAATCTGGGTTGGGCGGTAATCCATTTGTAAACGGTATCCATTTGTCTTCTAATTTAAATATTAAGCATAGGACGCATAATCAGCATATGATGTTCCCAGTGCTGGGACACATGCCTCCTTTCTGTGAGAGGGAGTGGGTCATAAACTCATAATTATAACCCACCACGCGGGCCCAGTGTGGGTTAGAATGTCAATAGTGCGTTGGACAACTATAATCCTAATTGGCTTGTCTAAGTTTGATGGGAGTGTTAACTATTTAAGACAAACTGTTTTAGACAATGTTTACGTAAAATCGTTCCTTTCTAAAATGGAAAGTTATGCAGAACTGTCACTGCTTTAATGTAGTTTGAGGAAATCGCAGATACTTGACAACGTTCACCGCTAACAAGAATACAATTTAGAAAAGGGGTCAAAATCTTGTTCGCATAAAAGCTCAAACTCAAGACTAGTTAACACTAATTGAGACACAATTATTATTATTTTATATTGTTACTTAATTTAATAAGTTTGCCTAATAGACG
The DNA here is from genome assembly GCA_963855955.1 of Luperina nickerlii. Classification (NCBI taxonomy): domain Eukaryota; kingdom Metazoa; phylum Arthropoda; class Insecta; order Lepidoptera; family Noctuidae; genus Luperina; species Luperina nickerlii. The sequence goes on along the minus strand of OY979677.1, from coordinate 18,309,849 downwards.
AGGCTATCTACAGATCAAGATCGCACCCTCGGGTCGTTAAAAACCCCAGACAACACATACACCAAGTCGGACCACGAAACAAGTAAAGTCCTTTTGGAAACCCACTTCCCAGACTGCAGTCTCTCCGAGGACAGAACCTGGGCAAGTGAGCCAACGCACACACCAAATGACCAAGACTGGGCCAGAGCCCGCACCATAGTAACCACAGAGAAAATAAAATGGGCAATAAAGACTTTTAAACCTTATAAATCCGCAGGCTTAGACGAAATTTTCCCCGCCCTGCTACAATGGGGAGTAGACGTCCTAACGCCGTGGCTGACCGTCATCTACCAAGCCTGCATAGCACAGAAATACATACCACTTGCATGGCGAGAGGTGAAAGTCATCTTCATACCTAAACCAGGCAAACCAGATTACACACAACCCAAGGCGTACAGACCACTAAGCCTAACATCTTTCTTGCTGAAAACCCTCGAGAGACTCTGTGATCGACATATTCGGGACGGACCTCTTCGGGAGCGACCTCTTCATAAACAGCAACACGCGTATTCCACAGGAAAATCAACAGAATCTGCGCTGCATAGTGTGATCTCCAAGATCGAATGTGCAGTGGACCACAAATGCTCCTCACTAGCTGTCTTCATCGACATAGAAGGCGCTTTTGACAAAACTATCTTCCATAGCATCAACGCAGCCCTCGAGGAACACGGTGTGGACTCGACCCTGCGAGGATGGATCACAAATATGCTCCGATTAAGAGCCGTACAAGTTACGGTAAACGACACCACCAGAGCCATAGTGGCGAAGGGCTGCCCCCAAGGTGGAGTCCTCTCGCCACTACTATGGAACCTTGTAGTAGACAGCCTCATCAAACGTCTAAATAGCAGAGGCTACTACACGGTGGGCTATGCTGATGATTTGACCATAATAATAAACGGCACACACGAAAACACACTATGCAACCTTATGCGCCAAGCTCTAAGAATAGTAGAAGACTGGTGCAAGGAATACAAACTAGCAGTAAACCCCACCAAAACCGAACTCGTCCTCTTCACAAAGAAAAGAAAGCTGACAACTTTACAATTGCCAAGCTTCTTTGGGAAAACCCTAAGCCTATCGACTGAAACCAAATACCTGGGTATCTTTTTGGACAAACAGCTGAACTGGGCAAAACACACTGATCACATTATCACAAAAGCCAGTATAGCCCTATGGCAATGTAAGAGACTCCTCGGGAGAAATTGGGGCATAAGCCCCAAAATCACCTACTGGCTATACACCACAGTTATCCGACCAATTATCACATACGGTTCTTTAGTTTGGTGGCCCAGGACCAACCTAAGTACAACCCAAAAGGATCTCGAGAAACTGCAAAGATTTGCCTGCGTAGCAATCACCGGCAGCATGAGGACTTCCCCCACTGCTGCCTTACAGGTGATGCTGGGGCTACCTCCCCTACACCTCGTCGTAAGAGAGGAGGCGGCCATAGCGACTTTCAGACTCGAAGTATCCGGCTCCCTAAGCAATGATTCTAGGATCAAACACACACGCATCAGAGAAGATGCAATCAAAGAACAACCGATGATGACATCACCCATCGACAGAACCCTGAAGACCCACTGCTTCCAAAAACACTACAACATAGAGCTCATAGAGGAGTTGTGTGACTACTCAGGTACAACAGAGCTAAGAATTTACACTGATGGATCAAAGACCGACGAAGGGACGGGCGTCGGGGTGTTCTCCAACGACCTAAACATTAAGATATCCAAACCACTTGGAATGCTCAACTCCGTTTACCAAGCAGAGTGTGTAGGTATTATCCAAGCGGCACACGCTATAGAGGCCAGGAGGGTTACGGATACCAATATCCGAATACTCTCCGACAGTGCCTCAGTTCTTCAATCCCTAAAGAGTAATCAGATCACGTCGAGACTAACACTAGAATGTCACAAGGCCCTAGAACGAATCACGGTACTGAATCGCAACACGATAACGCTACAATGGATTAGAGGTCACAGTGGATCACTTGGAAACGATGCGGCTGACGAACTTGCCAGAAGAGGATCCAGCACAAAACCCTACGGACCTGAACCCATTGTGCCCATTCCTTTCAAGCAGCTAAGAAGCTGGTTAAAGGATCACACTCGAATACAAGCGGAAAAATGGTGGACCTCGACACCAGGATGTAGGCAATCCAAGGAAGCTATGCCATCCCTGGATACAAAGCTGACCAGGCGCCTTCTGCGCCTGGACAGAGACATCCTGCGCCTGGTGGCGGGGACCATCACTGGACACTGTTCACTAAATAAACACTTCCATACCCTGGGAATCACTGACAGTCCCCTGTGCAGAGCATGCATGGAGGCGGAGGAAACGGTGGCGCATGTGCTTCTTGAGTGCACAGGCGTTACCAAGATTCGCGAGGAGACCCTGGGAACACCAACATCCCTTGCGGATGCCCTGAGGAGACCGGGAAGTCTAATCTGCTTCTGGAGGGAGGTGGGCTGGTTGGAGTAATCGGCCACCATGGCTCACGCACAATGGTCCACTTCAAGGACTAAGTGCGGAAACCTAAACCCCATGATAGATAGATGATAGATAGACGAGGCTTATCATCATCTGCCTAGCCTTTTCCTAACTAGGTTGGGGTCGGCTTCCAGTCTAACCGAATGCAGCTGAATACCAGTACTTTACAAGGAGCGATTGCCTATCTGACCTCCATAACCTAGTTACTGGGTAATACGATACCCCTTTGTAAGACTGGTTGTCAGACTTTCTGGCTTCTGAGTACCCGTAACGACTGTCAAAGATCCACGAATCCAACCAGGACCAACGCCTTAACGTGCTTTCCGAGGCACGGAGGGGTCACGGTATGTAAAGATGGTCACCCATCCACAGACCAACCGGGGCAAGCGTAGCTTAACCTGATCTATCTACCTGTGCGGCTGTTATTATTTAGCAACAGGTCCTCCCCTGGCCAACAGTGGGATCGTTATAAGCTGATAATGCAGCTTAATAATACCTAATAATAAACCTAGATTTTAGATTTTCAGACCATAGATCCATAACATACCTACGAGTTAGCTAGTTGGCACTTACTAAAACATGTTAAATAAAAAAGTAATTTAAAAAAATTAAATCGTCTTTAAAAAAAATTAACTCAAAATGATGAAATAACTTTAATTTCGGATGTTGGTGTCTCGGGATCTGTATTTTATTTAGTTTTAGTTTTTTGCCACCGACTTCCGAAATTAAAATTATTTCATAATTTTGAGTTAATTTATTTTTGAAGTCGATTTAATTTTTTTAAATTACTTTTTTTATTTCGTAATTTTTAGTTTTAAGTAAAAACTGGTATATTTGTTTGTAATAAGTAGGTAATAGTTTTGTTGTAAATATTGCACTAGAATTTGACTAAGGTTTTGAGATGTTTTTTCCCTTTGACACTACACCCGTAGCTCGTATTAATAAGCCAGGCCATCACATTTACACGTATTAGTCCATATCTTGGAAATTCCTGAATCGAATTTGATTAAACTTGCACTGTTCCCTAAGTTGAAGTAAATGTAAGCCAATAAAAAATGGTCACGATCCGATTAATAGTTGCGGAGAAATGCGTGGACAAACATACATACATACATCTATAAAATTTTGTATATTTGTTTGGAAGCCCTAATAGATTGTCATATGTGAATATAATGCAGTTCCAATAATATTACATACATACCTACGTGTTGAATTGACTACCTCCTTTTTTTTGAAATCCGTAAATATAAAACTTATTACCTCACTTATCTCAACATTCTCAACGAGGCGCTGTGTGCCGCCATCCAGTGACATATTATTTGGCCATCCCTGCCGGCTACAGTAGCCACGAGGCTGTTGGGGCTGTAGCGCACTCGACGCATCAGTGATGCGATTCGCAGACGCAGCAGCGAGCCGAAATTCGGAACGCGTGCGTCCGCGAACATCCCCGACGCGTTACAGAAGCGCGGCAACCCCAGCATTATCCGGAACGCATAACGCGTTATATTGGACTCGTAAAGCATTGTACGAGCCCTATGCATAACTAACCCACAAGGCGCACGTATATACCTACAGCGACTGGCAGTAGGCCCTGGACAATGTTATTTTAACCTCTCGCATACACCGTGCGAACCTGCGGGCCAGCATGTTACACCAGACAGCCAACGTTCTACGTTCCCTCTCTAAATCGTCGTCATCCGACAGCCTATCAGTGACCCAGTGCCCAAGGTATTTAAAACGATTTATTCCGGTCTGATCCCCTGCACCCCCCCTTGGATCCCCTGCTAGTTATTCTTATGTTTTAATTTCTGTCTTATCCACTATAACTAGGTTTACTCTTTTCGAAAAACAGTTGACATACGTAGTATAAAATAAAGTTAAAACGAAATTAAGCTGTTCATGTTTTATAAAATTAAATAATGGTTTTTTTTATTATGTGGTTTTTTTATTTTTATTTTGTTTAATTCGAAATGGGTTTGCTCTTGACTCTAGTCTAGGTCAGAGGTGACAGACATAAAGTCTACGATGGAGTGAGCTTACCCAGAAGAAGCCTGTTCACTCTTACTTTGAAGAGATTCGGGTTGTATGCAGGTAGAGAGTTCCACTCTTTTGCTGTGCACATTATAAAGGACATTTGAAAACGCTTAGTGCGAATTGGTGGAATAGCAACTAGGCAGGGATGGTAACTTGCAGTGCGCCTGGATGTCCGAAGGTAGAAGGGGGCCGGTGGTAATTCAATACAAAGTGTGACCGCCTCTGTTGTATAAAACTTGTCGGCAACAATTTTTCATTGAATTTATAAGATTGTCGAGTGACTCTTTTCAGTGGAACTCTGCCCAAGGTAACCGGCGCAGCGGTGGAACAATATCATAATGGCTTATGAGAAGAGGTTTCAACCTAGAGTGCTGTGGATTTGGGTTGAATTTGTTGAACTAATGGTAATGGCCCAGTTAGTGTGAAAAATATACCCACGGCGTACAGAAATAAAATATGGCGGGAATCAAAGACAAATGATTATACTTTTCAATGATAAGTGGCGCATTGCTGTGGCTTATGGGGATCATGAAAGAATAATAATAAAAAAATGTAATCTACCTAGTATGAAAACTTAACTTATAACTTGTGGTTTTAGGGAGAGGAAATAAAATACATTTTTTTTTATGTTTATTCAGCCCCATCAATGTCTAAAACATTGTCCAAGAAAGCCGCAGGTGTTTCAATATTTTCTTGATGTTTGGCCCAGGTTAAAAAGTACACTATGCTCACAATATGGGCACAACTTCCTATAGTGCGGCGGCCGTGAATGCATGAGCAGTAGTAGGTATCCCTCGATACTCTCTCGACCATGTCGTGTTGCATTCACTAAAACATAAGTACCTATAATATTGTTTACTCCTGACATATCGAGACTGTATTCTCCCTCTAATTAATATTTTGTTGTCAACCAACGTGCGGTGTCTGTATACTTCTAATGTGTACAGACCATTTGGTCGCATGTGCTCGTGGCAGTAAGATCTGGCTAATCTCAGACAGGCGAAACCGCTAATTATTATCCAATGTTTATTGGTCTGCTGCAAGATTTCTCCAACGAATTATTTTTTTTTTTTTACATATAATGATAAGTGGGTTATGCTTGCGTTATTTACCACCATTTTCGTTTTTGTACAAAAACATTTTTGAACCGGGTCGGATTATGGGCCATGACCATTACGCATATAGAGTTCATTCCTTGCAGCTTGGTTTGGGTTCTTTCTTTGAGAAAGTTTTCCGTTCATAATAGGTAGCGTTGACAAGAGCACGGCTGTCCCATTTCAAAACCTAGTAAGGGACACTTTTTACAAAAATCGTTTTGTTGCATAATCTTACTAACCTAGAAGGTCTTTACCAAAAACAAAACACCATAGCATCGATACCTAGTAAGTGTACCATTCACTCCCTAGTGACCACTTTAAAACCTAGTAAGTCACTTAAACCAATTCGAAACCTTAGTATCTTTTACAACCATTAGCATTTTTTTTACTTAACATATGTATTTATGTACTTTTTATAGGCTGACCAATATGACGTTTATGCGCTCTCCTGAAAAATTTCATTTTAAGTCCTTACTAGGTTTTGAAATGGGGCAGCCGAGCAGCGATGACCCAGTAGTAACGGCCCCGAGTTCTGAGTTGTAGGTCGCGGGTTCGAACCCAGTCAGGCGCGTTACTTTGTGTGTTTTATTTCATAAGCACTGCTCTCAAAACGGTCAAGGAAAACAATGTGAGGTGACTGTTTTGATCTAGAACCAAAAGTTTGAAGACATGGTGACATCTACCAACCCGCATTGGACTCGCGTGGTGGATTACGCCCCAGGCCCTCCTAAAAAGAGAGGAGGCTTGTGTCCCAACAGTGGGATTATGTGATCGACTTCCCAACACATGAAACCCCCATTGCTTGTTTGACTACCTATTACAGTTCTTATGACCAGCCGGTCGATTCTGTAAAAATCTCACCGTGAAAACTTAGGTGAAGTGAGTTTGTTTTTGCTAGGAATTGACTATTGACAGCTCACTCCACGCTCACTTCACCTAAGTTTTCACGGTGAGATTTTTACAGAATAGCACCCCTGCACCCTAATTGCGTCACACCCTGTCAATCTCAATCTGAATAATTTTGAAGGATATTGCTAAATCCATTGCTTCATATGTACGGAAAACGTGTCTGCTCAACATCGTAAATAACGCAATGAATGCTGTTGAACTGTCAAAATGGAACCCATTGCTACTGATAGTTTGTTACGCAATTACCCCGCAGGTACAGATGCCAGCACATCAAGTTACTACAATCTGTCAAATTTCTTTAATAGATTTTCAACTTTATCGCTAGAGCATAAGGTTCAATGTTGATTGGGAAAGTTTGACGGGTTCGGGTAGCTTGATGTGCTGGCGTCTGTACAAGCTAATCGATACCCACTATTTACACCTATTATATTGGTGTTATGTAACGGTAGACATGTTTTATAAACACACACGTAGCAACGGAAACCTGTGTTTAACTCACGACTTATCGGTTGCTAAGAACTTACTGTTTGTTCTTTTTCGAAGTTAGAAACAAACTACGGTTATTTTTGAGTATTTTTCAAGTTTACCTATTCTATATCTATACTGGGTCAAATTAAATTAGCTAGAGAAACTCCGCAGACCTGATGGTTATCTGAACATGAAAAAACAAAAAAAAAAAAATTCCATTAACGACAGCTGTGTACTTTCTTGAAGAGCTGAGTGGGCTGAGAAAAACAGTGTTTATTTGTTTTATCGTCTTAAGATATCGACACCTATTACGTCTGTGAAGTTTACCCAAAAAAAGTTATTTTTGAAGTCAAAACTTCTTCAGCATCGTTGTGATTTGAAAGTTTATGAAACGAAAAAGCGACAGTAAAAAGAGACATATAAGATTTAACGTGGGAGAAAATGAGATAGGAAGCATTATACAGTGTTTTTGTTTTTTATTAGTACAAATAACATAACATTTAATGGATGTGTGGATGTGGATGTGGATGTGGATGGATGGATGGATGGATGGATGGATGGATGGATGGACTGATGGATGTATGTATGTTCTTTAGCATCGTTGTGATTTGAAAGTTTATGAAACGAAAAAGCGACAGTAAAAAGAGACATGTAAATTCATAAGATTTAACGTGGGCGAAAATGAGATAGGAAGCATCATACAGTGTTTTTGAAGGTTTCACTTCTACCACGTGTGAATTGCACACATGCTGTTTTTTTTTTTTACTGATTAATCAAGTAACTGATCCAAATCAAGTTGTTGACCCAAAAAAAAAAAACATCAAATCAAGTTTTTTTTTGTTTTTGGATATCGATACGCATTAGGTACGTAGGTGAGTTTATACTAGTTTCGCTAGCTAATATATTTGAGCCTGTATACATGTTATAAATTATAATGTGTATATAACCTAGTGTTATAATGTGGTGTGTGTAGCTAGGTTGACAGATAACCAATAGACCCACAGACTAACATCTCGGAACGGGCCATCAGCAGTGCGATTCTGTAACCATCTCACCGTGAAAACTTAGGTGAAATGAGCGTGGAGTGAGCTGTCAAAAGTGCCAATTCCTAGCAAAAACAAATTCACATCACCCAAGTTTTCACGGTGAGATTTTTACAGAATCGACCGGCAGGCACTAGAAAAAAAGGTTGAGCGGCTGCCCGGTGGGCAGAAGACATAGTGAAAGTGGCGTGCGAACAGTGGATTAACACAGCAAATGACAGGGAGAAATAGAAATCTCTAAAGGAGACCTTCACCTTCAATTAAATGAGGGGTTCCTACTGGTGCAGAAGTTTAAAATATGCTTAATTTTATAGAATTTAAGAGATTGTAGTTAACTTAGATAGTTGCTTAGTTTTTTTTTTACTTTTCTTAAATGGGTAGTATTGTAACTTTTTTAGTAAGAAATATAAGCCTTTTTTATTTTTATTATTTATTATACATGTTATAAACCAAAGACGCTTTTCGTGTTAGGCTGTGTGACCGCGTTGTTCTTCTAAACTACGCACGATTTTTTTCTGGAAGGTTTATGTGTATAATACATTAATCTAATAAGCTTTTATTTAATTAAAAAAAGCGATGTTTTGGCAAGTCGTAAAAATCGGGTTGGTAGTAAAGGATAAAAGCCAGTTACTCAACTGAACCGAGTGCTCTAGTCACCGGCGGGTGCCTTCTGTTTTAGAACCCAATGGCTTGGCACGTGACGATGAGGAGAGACCAGACGGAATGACCATAATGCCTTGGAAGGTGGGTAATCCTTTGATGTGAGATGCAACGTTTGTTGGCACCCTTGCGCCATCCCATCTTCCAAGCGCGGTGGGCTGCTGTAGGTGCAGAAAACCTCAAACGGCGCAAATACTCCAATCTCTTTAGAAATTCACTTATAATTAGACATCGCCAAGCGGTTATTCAACTCTTCACGTGACCAGAGGGCTGGCCTATTTTTTGGCCAAAAAATCAGTATTGCCATACAACGTGGCTATGCTGCCAGCCATTTGTGCACGTTTCCTGTTGACAGCGATGCGGAAGAATTTTTTAATGTCCTTTGATTATTTCCCCTCATTTTTATATCCTTGTACATATTATTATTATTTTAAGACTGTTAGCATTTTAAATTATGTAAATATAATTATAAGTTGAGTTAATAAGTACACACCTACGCATGATTATATTTAGAAACCGGTACGCTTAGTTGTTTTCACATAACTGTTTGCGACAACACTGCTTCGAAAACGAGTTAATGCTATCTGTGGAAAAAATATTGAATTTAGGTAATTTAAACAGAGGCTGTTGTGGCAGTCAGTAAGCAGTCCGTAACTTTTTGCCATAAGTTTTGATAGAGGTTGTTGAGGCAGTAAGTCAGCGGCCCCTAACTATTTGCCATAAGTTTTGATAGAGGTTGTTGTAGCAGTAAGTTAGCAGCTCCTAACTATTTGCCATAAGTTTTGATAGAGGTTGTTGTGGCAGTAAGTCAGCAGCCCCTATTTGCCATAAGTTTTGATAGAGGTTGATGTGGCAGTAAGTAAGCTGCCCCTAACTATTTGCCATAAGTTTTGATAGAGGTTGATGTGGCAGTAAGTAAGCTGCCCCTAACTATTTGCCATAAGTTTTGATAGAGGTTGTTGTGGCAGTAAGTAAGCAGCCCCTAACTATTTGCCATAAATTTTGATAGAGGTTGTTGTGGCAGTAAGTTAGCAGCCCCTAACTATTTGCCATAAGTTTTGATAGAGGCTGTTGTGGCAATAAGTAAGCAGCCCCTAACTATTTGCCATAAGTTTTGATACATGCTGTTGTGGCAGTAACAGTAAGCAGCCCCTAACTATTTGCCATAAGTTCTGTTAGAGGTTGTTGTGGCAGTAAGTAAGCAGCCCCTAACTATTTGCCATAAGTTTTGATAGAGGTTGTTGTGGCAGTAATAGTAAGCAGCCCCTCACTATTTGCCATAAGTTTTGTTAGAGGTTGTTGTGGCAGTAAGTTAGCAGCTCCTAACTATTTGCCATAAGTTTGATAGAGGCTGTTGTGGCAGTAATAGTAAGCAGCCCCTAACTATTTGCCATAAGTTTTGATAGAGGTTGTTGTGGCAGTAATAGTAAGCAGCCCCTCACTATTTGCCATAAGTTTTGATAGAGGTTGTTGTGGCAGTAAGTCAGCAGCCCCTAACTATTTGCCATAAGTTTTGATAGAGGCTGATGTGGCAGTAAGTAAGCAGCCCCTAACTATTTGCCATAAGTTTTGATAGAGGTTGTTGTGGCAGTAAGTAAGCAGCCCCTGACTTTTTGCCATAAGTTTTGATAGAGGTTGGTGTGGCAGTAAGTCAGTAGCTCCTAACTTTTTGCCATAAGTTTTGATAGAGGTTGTTGTGGCAGTAACAGTAAGTAGCTCCTCACTATTTGCCATAAGTTTTGATAGAGGTTGTTGTGGCAGTAAGTAGCTGCCCCTAACTTTTTGTCATAAGTTTTGATAGAGGTTGTTGTGGCAGTAAGTTAGCAGCTCCTAACTATTTGCCATAAGTTTTGATAGAGGCTGTTGTGGCAGTAATAGTAAGCAGCCCCTAACTATTTGCCATAAGTTTTGATAGAGGTTGTTGTGGCAGTAATAGTAAGCAGCCCCTCACTATTTGCCATAAGTTTTGATAGAGGTTGTTGTGGCAGTAAGTCAGCAGCCCCTAACTATTTGCCATAAGTTTTGATAGAGGCTGATGTGGCAGTAAGTAAGCAGCCCCTAACTATTTGCCATAAGTTTTGATAGAGGTTGTTGTGGCAGTAAGTAAGCAGCCCCTGACTTTTTGCCATAAGTTTTGATAGAGGTTGGTGTGGCAGTAAGTCAGTAGCTCCTAACTTTTTGCCATAAGTTTTGATAGAGGTTGTTGTGGCAGTAACAGTAAGTAGCTCCTCACTATTTGCCATAAGTTTTGATAGAGGTTGTTGTGGCAGTAAGTAGCTGCCCCTAACTTTTTGCCATAAGTTTTGATAGAGGTTGTTGTGGCAGTAAGTAAGCAGGTCCTAACTATTTGCCATAAGTTTTAAAGACATTACGAACTGATGATGAATAGTGAGCAGTGGTGGAGCATTGGTATCGGCCCAGACTTACGAGTCATGGGCTGGAACCCAAGCAAGCGCTTTACTTTGTTTAATTTCATCGCCACCGCTCTCAAAACGGTGAAGGAAAACATCGTGAGGAAATCGGCGTGTCCTAGGACCGAAAATTCGAAGACAGGTGACATCTACCAACTCGCACTGGGCCCACGTGGTGGATTACGGCCCACTCCCTCTCACAGAGAGGAGGGCTGTGTCCCGTAGTGGGAACATTATTGGCCGATTTAGCTGATTATGATGTGCGGGATTCGTGACCGTGCGTGGGCAAGTAATACACAGAAGTGAGTTGTAAATAAGTAACGATTAATTTATTACGATATCAAGTAACTAAAGCTAGTAGTTACACTTGACACGAAAAGGTAAAATTAAATAATGTTACATGAAGAGTAAAACTAATAGAAACACGAAGCTCGCCGTAAACTATTACGGCGAGCTTCGGCGAGTAAAATATGATCGGGGGTCAGAGAGGACCTCGCACGATCGTAGTTCAGCACAGACTGAAGCTCCGAACCAAAACTCTCCCAAATCTGCCGTTCACTAAACAAAGGACGCGGCAAATCCACATCTGCCTTTTAAAAGTATAATAAAACACGAGAAATGCAGATGGGTACAATACAAGACAACTGAAAATAACAGAACAATGAACCTTAACTATAAATAGCAAATAGGTACAATACAAGATAACTAAACATAATAGAACAATGAACCTTAAAAGTAAAGAATCATGAAAGACAATAGTACCTATTACTTAAATCGCTTGCAGCTGTGGGAACGTGGGAAAAACACAAAATGAAACTTTCTAAAAATTATTACAATAAGTTCCTCTATAAAAATATTACATTCTTAAAACTATGCAAGGGATGGGTACGTGAGACACAGTCCCCACAGTACCCCCCTACCAGTGATAAAGATCACGAAACACCTGCCTGATAGTAATCAGGAAATTTAACTCGCCTACCAGAACGGCGAGGAATATGCTTGCCAGGCCAACTTAGGTTCCAGTGAGTCGGAACCGGTTGCCGCATAGTTCACGGTGAGTCGGAACTGTCTGCGAAGATGTCCCCAGTGAGTCGGGGTGGCGCGGGCGCTGCGTTATGGTTCCAGTGAGTCGGAACCGGTTGCCGCATAGTTCACGGTGAGTCGGAACTGTGTCTGCGAAGATGTCCCCAGTGAGTCGGGGTGGCGCGGGCGCTGCGTTATGCTCCAGTGCGTCGGATGTGGTACAGCGACCAGAACGGCGAGGTCACCACTGTGCGGTATTCGTGACCGCGTGGGCGAGTTATACACAGAAGTGAGTTGTAAATAGGTAACGATTAATTTATTACGATATCAAGTAACTAAAGCTAGTAGTTACACTTGACACGAAAAAGTAAAATTAAATAATGTTACATGAAGAGTAAAACTAATAGAAACACGAAGCTCGCCGTAAACTATTACGGCGAGCTTCGGCGAGTAAAATATGATCGGGGGTCAGAGAGGACCTCGCACGATCGTAGTTCAGCACAGACTGAAGCTCCGAACCAAAACTCTCCCAAATCTGCCGTTCACTAAACAAAGGACGCGGCAAATCCACATCTGCCTTTTAAAAGTATAATAAAACACGAGAAATGCAGATGGGTACAATACAAGACAACTGAAAATAACAGAACAATGAACCTTAACTATAAATAGCAAATAGGTACAATACAAGATAACTAAACATAATAGAACAATGAACCTTAAAAGTAAAGAATCATGAAAGACAATAGTACCTATTACTTAAATCGCTTGCAGCTGTGGGAACGTGGGAAAAACACAAAATGAAACTTTCTAAAAATTATTACAATAAGTTCCTCTATAAAAATATTACATTCTTAAAACTATGCAAGGGATGGGTACGTGAGACACAGTCCCCACAATGATAAAAAGAAGAAAAAATTGAATCATAAATGTAATGAAAGATAAAGAGAATAAAAAAAAAGAAAAATAAAGAGAATAAAAGAGAATTCTATAAAGAGAATCACACTAATATTATAAAGGCGAAAGTTTGTGAGTGTGTGTGTGTTCATATGTTTGTTACTTCTTCACGCTCAAACGGCTGGATCAATTTTGATAAAATTTGGTATGGAGGTAGCTGACACCCTGGATTAACATATAGGCTACTTTTATCCCGATATTCCCACAGGATCGAAACTTATGCGGGTTAAACCGCGGGGCGCAGCTAGTATTTTATAAGCTGTTGAAGTAAATTAAATTGTCGTAAATAAAATATCCTATTCTGAATGCAAGTATTTAGTTAACAACACTATTGTGAACGAAACTATCTGTCATCGAAACCTTATGCCCTGGTGTCACGGTGTAGCTCTGCATGTTTGCAGAATTGAATTTCGTACTAAATACAAGTGATACTCGTAGGTTAGTCAAGGGGGTACATTTTAAAATGTCCTACGGAAAAGAGTATGTCTGGGGTTTTTACCTCACTAAAACGGGTAAGTAATAGATGATATAACAACAAAATCTCCAATATTTACAATATATAACAACGGAACCTATAATTTTATTTAATATAGCGATTCGTTAATATAATGAACGATTGATATAATTTTAAAATAAATAATTTTCATAAGCATAACATACATTAAATATAAAATCGTTTGACATACCACTCAAAAGATATAAAACTTATTTAGTCTAGTAAAACAATAACTTTGTATTTTGTTTAAGAAATATTTAAAAGTAGTTTTTCTTTGTTTTATTCTTTGTAAGTTCTATCGTAGTTATAGGTAATAGTCACCTAAGTAGATATTAAACATAACTAGTAACTAATTACCACCTGCGTTAAGATAGGTCGACGGAGCCCCGCTTCGCGGGGCTCCTATTTCTGGGTGGTTTAAAAAAAAATAACCACGAAGGCTAAGGCGGGAGCTCCGCTCGCTTCGCTCCCGCCTTAGCCTTCTAACCTAACCTATCCGAGTCGGGGTACTCTGAGTCGGGGTGTTAACCATAATGACGTTTTTATATACATATATTAAACATTAGACCTAATGATTTTCGATTAAATAAACAATATACATATTAAACGTTAGACCAAATCTTTTTCGATTACATAAACGTTATATCAAACAACGTTATACTAATTAAGTTTTAGAATAAATAAATGTTATATGTAAAGAAATTATATCAACAGTTGGTATATCTCACGTTGATTATATCTTATGAACGATAATAAAATGAAATTAGACCAAATGAGTTTATACGTTATGAGACGCACCCCACTAAAACCACCCCGCTGATCACCATCTGCACATGGAAGGGGCACCGTTACCTTTCAATAGACCGATCTGAAACCCACTTTGTGCAACGCCTGTTAGGGCACATCTCTGGGGAGACTGTAAAGGGACTGTTCCGAAACCTAACTGTGGAAGTGTGCGAGGCAGCACGTGACCTCTGTGCGCCGTCTTCCCCGAGGTCACTCAGTGGGCGGATAGAGACCCCCTGACCCCCTGAGAGCCCGCAACCCCAATTTCCCGCCTGCCTTAGATTATCCAGGTAGGGTTTCGGCGTTTTAGGCGTCAAAGCGGTTGACTCCTACACCTTCTCCGAGCGGAATGCGCTCGGCAGACGGAAAAGACACTTATACTCCATTTCAAATAAGATTCGACATTTAAATAAACCTCTTTTACAGTCTGTTCAACCAATTTTGCCAACTTCTATGCCGTAGGCATAAGGTCATTAAAAGCAAAAAAGTGGTTACAATACCAACTGTTCACTGCAGCTGCCATTTGTCATGCCACCAACGCAATAGAATTCAAAATCGGTTGAACGGACTATAAAAAAGGTTTATTTAAATGTCTAATCTATAAATTATTGGCAATGGAAATAGTCGTGTAAAAAGAATTTAAATCTTTCAATAGAGATTGTGGTGACCTCTGAGTTTGTATAGGAATTTTTTCGCAGAGTATTCGGATACAAAAAACCGACCCATCTAATTTTTGAAATATTATTGACGTTCGAGAAAGTGTTTGGATAAATGAACTTACAGTGTTAATAATTCTAGCGTATGGCCACAGGTAATGGCACTCGTGTATTGCAGCTGATAATCAGCGTCAGGTGGTACACCGTACTGTGTGTTGTTCTCTGACATTATGCTGAGCTGATTTGTTTCTGTTATTTACAGTATTTAGGTGTATGCTGTACTGCCAGTTAACGCATTTTTCTTTCTTACAGTAATAACATCAATTATGAGTTTCAATAATGCGTGGGAATATCGGTATAAAAACTATCCTATGTCCTTTCCAGAGACACAAACTACCTCTATACCAAATTTCATCTAAATCGGTTCAGCGGTTTAAGCGTGAAGAGGTAACAGATAGACAGACACTTTCGCATTTATAATATTAGTAGGTATCTATGGATTATTATAAACTAGTCTGCTGCATGAGTGATTGCCATAATTCTAAAGTGCAAGTCATCACAATAAGGCATAAACTTATGTAGATACTTGACTTTGACAGTTCTTATAACTTACGGATTACCTAACAGTCTTCAAAAAAACTTCTTAACATGCCTAAGTGACTGAGTAAACAAACAAGGAAGGTACGCTTGCGTATTAAATATTTACCGACGTTGGAATGTCCTTAATTTTTGGCACACTTTCTAGTGTTTCCTAAGTCTAATTGAGTGGAAAATTGCAGGGCATTGAGTCTTTGCAAGGCTAGCAGTGTATCGATAACACTGTTTACTTTGCTTTTGGATTGAAATTGGGCATCTCATAGATCGTTATTCGGCAAAAATAAAATGCAATCAAAATGGTTACAAAGTTGAAAATTTGCAATTACATTATTAAAAAAAAAATATTGTACAATACTTAAAGTCAGTCATACACCAAACATGATTGTACAAGTGGTAGTCAAAAGCCGTTTGAACAGCTGGCTCCTGAGTTAAGTAAAAATATCTATTATACCTAAGTATCTCAGGAGTCAAATGTCAAAGTCAAAGCATTTATTTTAAATAAACTAATAACAGGCACTTTTGAATTGTCAAGGGGTCGGTCAGTCACAAAGATGAAGCTAGTTGCCCATTCCAAAGCGTAGTAGGTACCTACCTATGGAGAAGACTGGGCAAGAAACTCTACGGACACTCTTTTCCTCATAAAGGCTCCTACAAACAGGCGCGACACGCGATATAATCGCGCGCGACACAAAGGCACCGCTCGTTGCGGTGCCTTTGTGTCGTGTGTCGTGTCGCGTCTGTTTAAAGGAGCCTTAAACATTGATTATTATGTATTCAGGTTAAAGTGACTAAGTAGGTAATTACATGTAAGTATCAGTATTGAGAAAGGTCCATAAGGTATTCGTTAAAATATTTTCTAGGCACTAGCAATGATTGTAAATTATCTGACTTAAGTGGCAAGGGGTTTTCTGTCATGAAACCATGGGTTGATATACCAGATAGCAAAAAGCAGCTGGTTATTCCAGTTAAAGAAAAGTCATATTTTTTATAGACAGCTAATGTGAAAAAGCGCCAACGGCATCTTTGCTACAATCTGCAGACATGCAATAAAAACTTGTGTATCCCCATACTAACTTTGTGGTTAACCACAATAATATAATTTGTAATTTTATTAGCTAACTCTAAGAACCATTGCGCTTTACGTTGTTTCTCGTGAATAAAATCAGCACTTAGAATTAACTGAATTGTGGCTGCAATAATAGAACCTACTGGATCTTAGCACTATTACGTTCCGTAATAAAATCACAGTCTAATCAACAGTAAATACTGCTCATTTCGTGGTCATATGATAGAACCATTCGATATCGAGCGAATTGAATGCAAACGCAATTAGTTCATTGATGATTAATCTTTCTTGGGTTTGCAAATTAACAAGAAGTGTTGATTTTTTTTATGGCCAGTAACATAAAATCAATATAATATGCATAAATACATAAACCCACGCCTTCTTCACATGTGGACAGAAACTACAGAACGCCTGCTATACGATCAAAGCAAAAAACAACACAAAAATCGAACCAAAAAAAACTTCACAATCATCGAAATCAACACATATCTATCTATAAAAAGAAAAGTCCTAACTCACTTAGTCATCAACATCTAGCTTAAATTTTTGAATCTATGATGTAGCTAATAAACAAGATTCGAAATTCCTATCATCATCACCAGCCTACAGCAGTCCACTGCAGGATATTGGCATCTCCAATTTAGTCATTCAGCTCGATTCTCGGCTACTCTCATCCAGCTGCTACCAGCCATCCTGCTAAGATCGTCCCTTCATTTGCTGGCCTCCTGAGGGCATCCTACCTTATGTTTGCCGAATCGCGTTCTTCACTCAAGAACACGTCTACCCTGGTCACCGTTTCTACGGCTGATATGACCGGTACGTTGCCATTTCAGCTTGCTTATTCTGTATGTCGACAACTTTGGTTCTCTGCCGGATAGCCTTATTCCGGATCACGCACTACTCGTTCCATAGCTCGCTGAGCGACCTTGAATTTATGGACAAGCCGTACCATGAGTTTCCACATTTCGGCTTCGTAGGATTGGAAATACAGGGCCGACGAAGTCACTAGCAAAGTCCTAGTGATCAAAAAATGGAAAATGAGGAGTGTTATAAAATAAACGCAGCCTATTCGTAAGTTTTCTTCCTTCACTCTGTTTGACCCCTACGCTCACAGCATCTTAGATACTTCTACAACAATAATATCAACTTTATGTTTCCTATTTCCAGGCAAAGGCCTATTCTTTAAGACCATTCCTCAATGACTGGTGGCTTGCCAACTACCTGCTTTTATTCTCCGATCATAAAGTTATTGTCAAGAACTACGTCCTTACCTGTAAATCTGAGGTGTTTAAGACTAATATAGAATACAAATTAACTAAAAATGTCACATCGGTTGCCAAGTTTTGAACTTACAATTCTTATACCAGCCTATTATTGTCCCACTACTGGGCAAAAGTTTCTTCACATACAAAGAAGGCACGTCCATTTATTACCATGCTTGCTCGAAAGGGGTACTAGAAGTCCAGGTTTCTTCACGATGTTGACCAATATAAACTCCAGAAAGAACACATGAATTGAAAAAGCCCCATTGGTAATTGCCCCCACAACCTCGTGCATGAGAGGATGGCCTTGTCAAAATGTCTGGGCCATTACAACATTTTGACAAGTGAACCCATACCAAGCCAAAACTTTCTTCACATTATCATTTAGGGCAGAAAATCTACAATCTACAGTCCCTAAGTTCGGCTGAAATATAAAAACAGATTCTCTGCCAGAATCAGATAAGCATATAATGCAATAGCACCAACAATTTACATTGGTGGGCACGACTTGTATTGCAAGAGACTTCCATGTTTTATACCGTTGACGTGAACTAGTATTCGATATTGCGCGTCCTGCGGTTTAGTGCTGTCATTACATTTTATCGATATAATTTAAAACGTCAAAATTTCTGATGAAAGTATTGCTGTTATCTTAATTAGGTTTGAAGGCTCAATAGGTTTTTTGGCTTTCAGCCTTGCGTCTAGTTTATTTTTCACTCAAAACTGCAGTTAAAAATATACCGAGTTTAAGCCGGAAGGAAATGTATGGAATGACCTTTCTTTTCCAAGTGACTTGCAAGGTGATACTCGGATTATCAGAAGAGGTGGCATCGGTAAACGCTTATCTATTGCTTAATTATAGTTAATAAGTTCAAAAGAAATAAGGTTGAGTAATCGATTAGCTACTATTTAGGACTAATTATTACAGTTAACCATTGCAAACACTTAATCGAACACAACTTTTCCTCTTTGCTTTGCTCTTTGGAAGCGCAAAGTGACCAGCAGGGTAATTGTAACCTACTAACAGTAGCAATGGTATTCATTTTGACAGATCGACAATGTTCATTGCGATATTTACGTTTTTAAGCGTTAACAGTGATGTGCTGGCGTCTGTACAAGTTCGAACTAATTTGAGTAATAACAATCACAAAACGTTTTTGCATTTAGTTGAAAAGCACTATTTAAAAATGTGATTGCGCTGACGATTTTTAAAACCAAGGTTTTCTAGAAGAGTGGTGGCTGCCACGTAGCGTCACTAGCGTCGCCGTTTACTGTCTGTCACTGAAACGTTATTACCCGACTACGGCGGAGCAAAAAGGAGGGTTATGATTTTGATTGGTATGTATGTATGGAAGTTCGTCTGTTCCCTCATACCTTCTAAACTACTTGTCATAATTTGACAAATGAGATATCGTTGGAAGCGTCTTGGTCGTCTGCTGGTTATAAGGCTATGTGATGTCACATTAAATAAAGTCATGACCTTAAAAAAAAATTTTTTTTAATGGTGCCTTGTTGGGCATCAAATTCGCACATTTCAAAAATATAAATATTACTCAAATAAGCCCAAAACAATTAAATAAAAAATAAGTTTAAAAACTAAAACCCAACTACTGAAAAGGATGCAACAAGTAAGTACCTACACGTGGTCGCATGCTACCATAGCTTATAAGTATGTTAGTACAGCGGCATGCCATCATGGGAAGGTACTTTGTACTTTGGAAGGTACTCCATAAACCGTAGCTTGACTAATGAAACCTTTAAGTTGTGTCGTACTAAAACAAGTGACCACAGATGAATAATGGAGTAGGTATATACATTATTACATTTGTCTAGTAACAGGTACAGCTTTGGACCCTTAATGAGAATAGGTAACGATGCACGATTCCGAAATGACTTAACAATCGTAATTTGAATGATTCGAGAGAACACACTAGATGGTTTGGGGATAGTGCAGCTTTGATTGAACTATCGCATGTGATTACTATTGACTTAAGGTTTTGAATACGTAGAACTGAGTAAGATTTCTATTTATTTTATTAAAAAGAAGGTTGTTACAATGGCCGACTTACAAACAGGCAGAGAAAAAAAAACAACAACACCTCTAGTGGCACAGATAATAGCTACTTTTTATTTTATTATCTATGACTAAATGAGTACGTCAAAAATAACAGTTACAGCCTATTATTTTTTATTTAACAATTTCAATCGTGATTGTAATTCAGCCTACTAATATTGATGGCTGTAACTCGCTACTTCATTTTGGTGCTTAAATTTACACTAGACGTTACGAGTAGTATTTAGCTATTTAAATATATTTAAAAAAATGTCATAAGGAAAAAATTAGTTGGAGACTGTCGTTAAACTGGTTTCTGAGTTGAAGCATTATGTTCAAAGATTAATGTTCGAAAAAAAAGATTATAATTATGTGCATAACCCAAAATATTTGTACGGTCAGCAACAAAAGTCGATTAACACTTCAGTTTTTTTAATCTCAGTTATTGAGCAAAATATTTGTTCAAAATTGCAGCAGAAGTACAATGCAATTTTGAACAAATATTTTGCTCACTAACTGAGATTAAAAAAACACTGAAGTGTTAATATTTTACTCAATAACTGAGATTAAAAAACTGAAGTGTTAATCGACTTTTGTTGCTGACCGTACCACATCTTTGAAAACGTTAGTTGTCCCATTTTGCTGTATAAGCACTATCCTGTATGTTACCGGCCTGTACGTTACCTGTATGTCTTAAAACCAAAAATTCTAAGACATGTGACATCTACCAACCTGCACTGGGCCTGCGTGGTGGATTACGGTCCACTCCCTCTCACAGAAGCCTGTATCCCAGCAGTGGGAACGTTAAGGCTGATAATGCTTGTGCAGTATTTACCCTAAAATAAATTATCGATACTTTCCACCTTCATGTCCCATCCCTATCCAACTCTATTCTGAAGCCGAGCTCTTTGTGGGATTGAAACTTTTTGACTCAGAGGGATTGTTATCCGACAAGTAGCTTCAAATGTATGCTTTGCTTCCCACTTTCTAACTTATTCGTTTGGGCTGAATATTGCTATGATTTTTACTACTTATTTTCATTGAAATATCTTCCAACAAGGTTCCAACCCAGACATGAGGCGTTTTACTTTGTGTAAATTATTTCATCATCACTGCTCTCAAAACGGTAAGGAAACCGTGTCGTAAGGAAACCGGCATGTCTTAGAACCAAAAAATTCAAGTACATGTGACATCTACCAACCGCATTGGGCCCTCGTGGTAGATTACGGCCCACTCCCTCTCGCTGAGAGGAGGCCTGTGTGACCTGTGTTGTAGCAGTAGGAACTTGTTGTCTGGTTATGTATGTATGTTATGCATTTAGTAGTTTATGTTAATACTAGCTTGGAAGTTCGCGTGGAAGTCGTAAGATACTAATATAAAATATATAATAATAATATATATTTAATAATAATATATATATAACTAATATATATTTATTGTGGGCTTCTATTTTTTATATTTTTAAATGTTTTTATATTTTTTTTATACTAATATTTAAAAATATAATTCATATGTATTTAGTTTAATAAAGGAAATAATATATATACACATAATAATATTTTTAATATACTAAAATAACAGACACCGGTCGGTCCCCGATACCCCGCGTCGCATCGCATCGCCCGCCCGCAGTTTAAACTTCGTTCTTGCTTAGCGTTCTCTCTCTCGTCTCTCTCTTCTTTTTATTCGGTTCCTTAGGGTCGTACCGTGATGTTAGATAGCCTGTAACCTTTCTCAAGAATTGGGCTATCAAATGCTAAAAAAAAATTCAAATCCGACTGTTATTTTCGGATGCTGTTCAAACAAAAATAACAAAATTTTTGAATATGGGTCAAAAATGTTTCGTCGGTTATTTTAAAAAAAATGCTGTTCATTTTGACCCCGTAGGTATTGCACTTTCCTATGAAACTAATTTTTTTTATAAACTAATTTTTTTTATAAACGACGAAAATTGTTTACGCTAGGCTAAATTCATTGTTACAGTAACCACGTCAATGTTCCTGCCACCCTGTATTATACATATAGACGGTACTGATAAGAGCAAAAGTGTTTATTGTTGTAATTTAAGAAAACGATGTAACCATTCCCTGGATAGATAACTGTTCACTCAATAGAAAAGATATTGTTACTGCCATGAGGCTTCGATCCGGTCACATCCCATCGAGGAAGTTTACGTTCCTTATGGGTATCACACCTTAATTGCGAGAAATGTGGAATAATCGAGGACGTACATCATATCCTGACCGAGTGTGAGCGGGGCGAACGCCTCAGGAGAAATGTTTTTGATACCCAAAATATGTTTGGAATTGGTACTTTAAATAGCGTTTTAGCTAAGCCTATGTCAGACGAGGCTAAAAATCTGTACAAAATATATTACAATCATATAAATTAATTTCAAATTCAAAATTTGGCTATGATGGAGCGACAGTCAGTATTGTGACAAAGCTCCTTAATAAAGAAAAAAAAAAAAAAAGATTATGAATGAAATTATGTATAAATTCTAAATGAAAATGATAAATCGCCATTAATGACTAAATTATTGGTATTGTTACTATATTGATTGGCGTTAGTAATTAATGTACCTGCTTATTGTTGCTGCCCGTGAATTGTAAATCATTATTTAATAGACGTGGCAATTGTATCAATTTTCATATTGATTTATGTTGGAATATTTTAAAGCACAAAAACTGTTTGAATGGAAGACAAGCTACCTGCATATATTTATAATTATATAATTAGATGTATAGAATACTAGCTGCGCCCCGCGGTTTCACACGCATAAGACTCAATCCCGAGGGAATAACGGGATAAAAAGTAAAGTAGCTTATGCTTAGCTAGTAGTTTATGTATCTATTATACAGCAGTGTATATATATATCTATGTATCTATTATAGTATATTATGTTGCCCCATTGACAACCCCATTTTTTTATATCCACGCAATCACTGTCCATTCCAAGGTTGCCTGGAAGAGATCGCAGAAAGCGATAAGGCCGCCCATTGTATATTTTGTATTCATAATCGTATTTTTTTTGTTATGTATTTTCTGGTGTACAATAAAGTATATATAAATATAAATAAATAAATAGTAGCCTATGTATTGATCCAGGGTGTCAGCTACCTCCATACCAAATTTTATCAAAATTGGTCCAGCCATTTGTGCGTGAAGAAGTAACAAACATACATACACACTCACAAACTTTCGCCTTTTTATTATAAAGGCGAAAGTTTGTGTTTGTTAGTGTGAAGTGTGATTTGCTTCAGCCCGCGGCTGATAAAAATTTTGGCAAGATATAGGCATCCTGAGGAAGGCCTCAGGATACCTCCAGCTTGTCTTTATTTTTGTTGTTTGTTACAAAAGTATTTATTTTTCCAGTTTTCTACAATTGGCATTTTTGTTTTTGTTTGATTGTTGTTGTTTTCACATTTTGTTGTCATATTTAGGCCAATGTCGCGGGCGCATCACGGATTGATTTGTATTGTCTATGTCAATATTAATACCTAATCTGTGTTGTCTTTGGTGCCTGGCCCTGAAATCAAGCAATGGACAAAATTGTCAACATTTTCTAAGCTTGAGTACGAGGCTTTTGACTACGGTTATGTGTGTATATTTTATGTCTTTTTTAATTTTTATTTGCAATGTGCGTATTTGTTTGTCTGTATTCCCAAAAGGTTATACAGAGGTGTACACCCACATTCTGCCGGTAATGTTCAAGTCCCATGTATTATAGTAAGTCTATTGCCATCTGCCGGGATTGGCCGAAAGGGTTACCGCTGGCTCGGAACATAAAGGGCTAAGGAAGGAACACGGGTGGGTTTTAGTCAGTAAGAGTCTGACACTCCCTTCCGCTCCACCCAGAGCGGGAGGGGTCATTTGATGACTTCCCATCCTGATTAAAAAAAGCCTAATTCCATCAACCAGGCACACATCCTGACTCCGGGCGCTACTCAGAAATTCCAGGTGGAAAAACCCAATAACACTTATCCCGAACCGGGGATCGAACCCAGGACTGCATGTTTGGCAGAAGCGCTAGACCGACGAGGCAGCCACCCTCAATAAACTGACAAACTGATTCAGCGACAGTAAAAATATTGACTATTTCCATGCAAACTAATCTTGGTTGAGTGCTATTATTGTTAGGAACAAAATAGCGTTTGGGTATGAAAAAGGCAACTTTGTAATTATGGAACGAGAACTTGTAACTTGAAGGTAGCTCGGCTTGGTAGGGCTGTCAACCAACCATTGTGTTTCTGACACGTGCAAGGTTTTAGTGTTTATCACAAGGAGACCTTAAAAGCAGATCGAAAAGGAAACATGCTCAATTGCCAGTAAGCTAACTGGGTCAAGTGAAAACAAATGACAATCGTGGAAAGATAATCTTAACACTATAAAGGCTCCTACAAACAGGCGCGACACGCGATATAATCGTGCGCGACTTGCGGTGCCTTTGTGTCGCGTGCGATTTTATCGCGTATCGCGCCTGTTTGAAGGAGCCTTAATATTATTGCGAAGAACGAAAGAAACGAGTATTACCCACCGACACTCTAGCTCTGTGGTGGGAACAATGGTAAAGATTGCTATAGATCGTGGGTTCAAGGCCTGCCTGCTCGTGTATGCTCTTTTAAAACGTATACTAATATTATACTAATAATAAGACTGAAGAGTTAATTTTTTTATTTGAACACGCTAACCTTCGGAACTTCCGGTCAGATTTAAAAAATAATTTTGCATTTGATAGCCCAATTCTTGAGGAAGGCTATATAAGATCACGTCAGGTTATCCGTATTATTAAGGAGCCGGGTAAAAACAAAAAAGTCAGAAAGAACACTGAGTGAAAACGAAATAATAGAGCGGACAGGCGATGCGATGCGATGATGTCTGTCTGTAACTTTTTCACGCTGCTTTACGGATTTCTATGAAATTGGGCACACAGGTAGACCAAGATCTGCAGTGCGATTCTGTAACTATCTCATCGTGAAAACTTAGGTGAAGTAAGCGTGGAGTGAGCTGTCAATAGTGTCAATTCGTAGCAAAATCAAACTCACTTCACCTAAGTTTTCACGGTGAGATTTTTACAGAATCGACCGGCTGGATTAGGACATTGAATAATTACTTTTTATCCCGAATTTACGTTCTCGTGGGATAATTCCCGCCATCTACGGGGGCACAGCCGCAAAGCTAATGACATATTATCTTAGCCGAGAAAATTAAGATAGTGCATACAAACGAGCGGCTCGCGTCGTGAGGCAACTGCACGTCGACGACACGTCTACGGCTGCCGTCGATAACGTGCGGAGAGTACAATGCGTGCCACGAAAGATGAGACTTGACACACCACGTGGTTTGACATGCGCAGAACACGATTTTAGGTATCTTTAGCGGTATGAGGTCTGAGTGCGGGACGGGACGGGACGTCATAGGGGCGGCGGAAAGAGCGGGGGAGGCGGGGTCAAGTCTCATCTTACGTGGCACGCATTGTACGTTGTTGACAGCAGCCGCCGACGCGTACACGGCAGGTGTCGACGAGTGTCGACGGCTGCAGTTACCTCTGCCGTTAATGAGTGCCGCTCGTGTGTATGCACACACGCGTCACAACCCAAACCAGACGAAAATAAACAAATTATTCCAAAATTATCCCCTGCCAGCCCTACATGAATCCAGTCTAAGGACGAATGGTAATTTACTTGAATAAGTTCTAAATTATGAATACGAAAATCTGACCCGAGAGTGTTGTGAAAATTTTCTTAAATTATAAGTAATTTCTGGGAGTAAACAGATTACTCGCCACCCACACACCAAATTTCATCTAAATCGGCGGTTTAAGCGTGAAGAGGTAACAGACAAACAGACACACTTTCGAATTTATGATATTAGTATGGATATTAAATGTTACTCTGTCAAAATTATTGTTAATTTTTAGGGTTCCATACTTAAAAAGGAAAAACAGAACCCTTATAAGACCACTTCGTTGTCCTTCTGTCTGTCCGTCTGTCTGTCAAGACATTTTTTCTCAGGAACGCGTGGAGTCATCAAGTTGAAATTAATATCAAATACTGCTGCAATCCCTGGAAGCAGTGAACAAACTAAACTTCTAAGTCAACGCATTCAAAAGATACGGGCGTTTATGTTCCGTTTATGCCACATATTTTGACACTCGCAAGGGAATCAAAACCTACAGGGTACTTCCCGTTGACTTAGAATCAGGAAATTTGGCAACAAGCAATGATATGTACCTAGCACAAGTAAAGGAAGAAATCAAAAAACCGTAAATTTGTAGTTACAATGCGTGCCACGAAAGATGAGACTTGACACACCACGTGGTTTGACATGCGCAGAACACGATTTTAGGTATCTTTAGCGGTATGAGGTCTGAGTGCGGGACGGGACCGGACGTCATAGGGGCAGCGGAAAGAGCGGGGGAGGCGGGGTCAAGTCTCATCTTTCGTGGCACGCATTGTACATACCTACAGTACGGAATCCTCGGAGCGCGAGTCCAACTCGCACTTGACCGGTTATTTTAATGCGGTTTATCCGCTTGTTTTTGTATCACCTCATAATGACGGAAAGCCCAAATCGTAGATTTTTTACTACTCATAATTAAGTATTCGAGAGCAACATGTTCCGACAAAACTGGGAACAACATCTTTTTTTGATGTTGTGCTAGAATTTTGCAAGTAAGCTTTTCATCTACTTATACCTACACTACACGAAACTTGTTCGTGGCTAAATAATAATAGGCGCACGAGTCGATTGAAGGTTAAGGCTCCTTCAAACAGGCGCGACACGCGATAAAATCGCGCGCGACACAAAGGCACCGCAAGTCGCGCAACGAGCGGTACCTTTGTGTCACGCGCGATTCGTGTCGCGCGCCGCGCCTTTTTGCAGGAGCCTGCTTTGCTTGCCAAGGCTGGTCCCTGTATGGGTCCATCCATAACATATCGAGACTCCTCCGTGCTTCGGAAAGCATGTTGAACCGTTACTCCCAGCTGCCATTTGTAGATCTTTGACTGTTGTTACGGGTAGATGATGGGACTCCCTTTTCCGCACTTAGACTCCCATTCGGTCCGTTGTGCGTGTTGTTGTTACGGGTAGTCAGAAGCCTGAAAGTCTGACAACCAGTCTTAATAAGGGGTATCGTATTACCCAGTAACTGGATTGTGGAGGTTAGATAGGCAGCCGCTTCATGTAAAATACTGGTATTCAGCTGCATCCGGTTAGACTGGAAGCTGACCCCAACATAGTTGGGCAAAGGCTAGGCAGATGATGATCTACACCTAAACTTGCATTGCCATTTAGGGGCAGCTAGCTTTACATACTATGGACTTTGTTATTCCCGAAGTATAATAAAGGAGTAATAAGGTAATGTAACAAAAAGGTTACACAAAACAGAAATATCAGCACTATCAAAGATGGAATAATAACATATTACTTATCTCATAAAGTTTTCCCGTTATAGAATAGAAGAATAGAATAGAATACTCTTTATTAATCTTTTTTTCTCTCTTTATTTTTCTTTTTCTTATAGTGCGTGTAAATGAAATCTATTGATAAATAATAATTATTTATTGATCACTCCATGCCGCAGTATTTTATAATCATCATATTTAGCATGGTGTGTTATAATAGGTAGGTACCTACTGTATTATTATAACAATTATTATCTCAAGACAGATCCTCCAAATGAGTTATTATTTAGGGAGCAAACATCTAAGTCCCTATAGGAGCATAATTCTCTAGGAGTAAGTGCGTCTTCGTGTAGGGAATATCCTACGAACCTGTTATGTTGGCACATGTTTTAATTACCCGAGAATGAGCTACAACGCTACAAGGTTATTTGGTGCTTGGCTAAAATCGGAACTATCTTGTTTTTAACCGATTTAAAAAAAGGAGGAGGCTTTTTTGTATGTTTGTTACCGTCATAACTCCGTAATTTATAAGCGGATTTGAAAAAAAAAATCTTTTGTTTGAAAGGGTATACTTATAAGGTGGTTCCATATAAAGCTCAAGTTCTGATGAGTGGTTTTTCAATTAGCTACAATAATGCGTATTTTTTCCACTTAGTGTTTGTTGATGATGTTATAATAACTCCCTGTCACTGTTACTTAGCAAGTGAAGGTATACGAATTTATGTGGGGTAGGTACCACAACTAAAAAATAAATACAAAAAAACAACCGACGTCCTAAAAAACACTACAAAGAAAAAAATAACTTAATTCGAGTCGATAGCAGGCGCCACTTATTGAGGTTACAACTACCTTTTTTATGATATTGCTACTATTATTCATGTCGTGATATCAAAAGAATCGAATAAATCTGACAGGTACGACGTCAACTGGCACGATAGATTGTACTGAGAATGGTACTAATTAAATATTATAATTACTGTCAAGCAACAGTAAGTATCTGTTAAAATGATTAATTATTTCATTTAAATGGTCATTACAGACGTAGTTAGTATAGTTACAAAAAGTCGTTGAAGAAATGAATGATTAAGGGGGGCTTACAGGACCAAAACACAAAAAACGCAAGATTTAGAAATAATAAAAGTATATGATCGACTAGAGTAAACAAAATCAGAAAAATATATGATAATCTTCAGGATATATGATAGGTATATAGTGTATTAAAAACATAATACAATTAATTTGATGCGATAGAAAAAATCATGAAGATACCTCTAAAAACTTTTTTTTACAATAAAAACTATGCTAATATATGTACATACAATCATTCTGATTTTTTGTCAGATTATTTTACAAGCAACATACTAAAATACTAGTGTTTTAATTTTTTAGTTTTCTTGTAATTAAATAATTGCTTCATATTTTGCAATAAATTACCAGCGTTGTGTCATAGCGCTTCTCTTTTTTTTCTATGCAGTCCGACAGTGAACGCGCTTTATCGGCTGCCCCATTTCAAAACCTAGTAAGGTCTTAAAATGAAATTTTACAGGAGAGCGCATAAACGTAATATTGGTCAGCCTATGGAATGTATTTTTTGAATTGGTGACTTACTAGGTTTTAAATGGTCACTAGGGAGTGAAAGGTGCACTTACTAGGTATCGATGTTTAAATATATCTCCTTTTATGTAAGTTTAAAACGCTGGTATTTTTGTATTTGGTAGAGACCTTCTAGGTTAGCAAGATTATGCAATAAAACGATTTTTTGTAAAAAGTGTCCCTTACTAGGTTTTGAAATGGGACAGCCGTTATGTCATGTAAGCCCCTTAATGAATTCAGCGGGATTGTCCGAAAGGGTTACCGCTGGCCCGGAACATAAAGGGCGAAGGAAGGAACATGGGTGGATTTTAGTCAGTAAGAGTCTGACACTCCCTTCCGCTCCACCCAGAGCGGGAGGAGTCATTTGATGATTTCCCATCCTGAAAAAAAAAGCCCCTTAATGAAAATGAATAATAAGCCACCCTGGTCTGGAGCCTGACGCTAGTTGGTATACTCCACAATTATAATTCAGTCATTTAGTATAATTCAGTGTAGCAAAGCCGCAGGGTAATTGCGTGACACACTATCAGTTGCATTTGACAGTTCAACAACATACATTGTGTTATTTCCGTTGTTGAGCAGACACACTTAACGTACTTAGGGAGCAATGGATTACCAATATGCTTCAAAATGATTCAAATTGAGAGTAATAGTGTGTAACGCCATAAAGGCTCCTCCAAACAGGCGCGACGCGCGACGCGAAGCGCGCGCGACACAAAGACACCGCTCGTTGAGCGACTTGCGGTGCCTTTGAGTCGCGCGCGATTTAGGGTGCCTTCGAATCCAAGCAGGCACTTTGTGTCAATAATTTCATCACCACTGCTCTCAAAACGGTGAAGGAAAACATCGTGAGGAAACCGACATGTTATGGTCCTAGAATCAAAAATGCGAAGACATGTGATATATACCAAACCAACCCGAACTGGGCCCGCGTGGTGGATTACGGCTCACTCCCTCTTACAGAGAGGAGGCCTGTTGTGAAGGCAATGGTGCTCGTTGTGGGGCGATGGACGGAAGTGAATAATACCGGCTCCCCAAAAAAATATTATATAATAATTAATATAACGAACTCAATTACCTACATAGAAAATAATAAAGTGACATTCTTTTTGTCAAAAAGCTTGTTGTGTTCTGTACACAGCCTTCTGGAAACTTCCAATCTTCTTGTGTCATGCGTCGTTTGCATGTGTGTATGCACCTGCACACATGTGTGAGCCTGTGAGGTGTTAACACCTGTGTCCCAGCAGTGGGAACATTATTAGAGGCTGATTATGATGGCAAACACCCCTGAGTTCGCGTAAGTACTTAACCTGCAGTGCGATTCTGTAACCATCTCACCGTGAAAACTTAGGTGAAGTGAGCGTGGAGTGAGCTGTCAATGGTGTCAATTCCTAGCAAAAACAAACTCACATCACCTAAGTTTTCACGATGAGATTTTTACAGAATCGACCGGCTGAATAGAGTTGGTCTACAATTTCATGATGTCAAAGAGATTAAATATACCTACTAAGTATAATTTAATGTCTTTGCATGAGGTACTTTTGAAACAGACCATAAGTTTTCGAACTCAAACTCAAAGCATTTATTTCAATTAAACCTTGTACAGGCACTTTTGAATTGTCAAAATTAAATAGTCTGTCAGTTAGTCAGAAAGTTGAAGCTAGTTGCCCATTCCAAAACGTAAATCTCTATGGAGAAGAACGGGCAAGAAACTCCATGGACACTCTTTTAAATCAAGATATTACAAAATCCTGGGTACATTATACTTGTTACTTCTATAATATATGTATTTAAATTTTTTCATTTCTTACTATATATATTATACTTGTTGCTTCTATAATATATTTAAATTTTTTCATTTCTTATATATTCTAAATGTACCGCAGGCTGGTGGCGACCGCGTACCGGAAGCCGTAGCGTTGGAGGGCCTCCCACAAGGTGGACCGATGAACTTGTGAAGGCCGCAGGAATCCGTTGGATGCGGGAAGCACAAAAGCGAAGTGGCGATGCCTGGAGTGGGGAGGCATGTGTTCAGCAGAGGACGTCTTTCGGTTGAATTATTGAATGAATGAGACCGGCCGGTAGCCGATACTTGGAGGAGGCCTATGTCCAGAACTGAGACGTTTTTCACATGTATAACGGTGATAATGGCTTCTAAAATCCATTTACCACAATGTTTATATAGTTTAAATACGGCCACAGTACTATTTTTAGCCGCTACTTAGTAATATTTAAAGAGCTGTTCACGAAAAATCGTCTTACGTTAACAGACACTATGTATTTGAGTAAAGTCTGCGTAATTATTGACTTGTTTTGCATATAATATTTGTAAATGTAAACTGCAATCTGCGATCGCGATTCATTTGCCAAAAATGTAAAGAAAAAATAATGTGAATCAATGGAAAAATAACTTTAATTCCTACACAATAAAGTCCTGTTTACGCTACAATTTCAAACATTTTTATAACTTTTTCAATATTGCTAGTCACACGGAAATCAACTTAATTGTCATAGAAATAAAGTTTTGTTCTGTCTTGCCTGAAAAGAGACTATTTGACCAAGATAGAGATACTCACTAACGTATTCAACCTCTCCAACCGCCACAGATAAAAAAAGCGTCTGCAATTAAGATAAAAAGTTTTAACATAACCCCACGCCTTCCCCGTACGGCAAATCAAAACTAAGGGCTGCTACTGAGAAATTCTAGACAGAGAAACCCATTAACACTTTGGCCAATCAAAACTGGGAATCAAACCCAGAACCTCATGTACAGCAGTGGCGCTTGCGACCAATAGAAAAACGAGGCAGTAAAGAGTTTTTCTCAAAAAAGTTGAGGGCGAAAGTTTATTAGCAGCCCATATGGTAGTATTAATAATAAAAAACTTTATTGCAGACCTCGGTCCATAATGTTAGTAATAGGTAAGTACATGAAACAGACTTACTTAACTAATATTAGTAACACATACAATCAACAAGTACAATTCAAATAACAACAGACAATAATATACAACACAATGTAGAAAACAGAACATAAAAGCACATAAATGACGTATAACTTAAATACGACACAGGTCGACTCAAAGTAGCTACTTTTAGTTGTATTGATTGGTTCAGTTTTCCGACTGCCACAAGGACGAAGTCGTGAGTATAGGGTGTCTTCTTCTTAGCGTGTCTTCTTCTTAGCGTGTCGATAGCAATCTAAGGGCCTGTACACACTACGTTTTTTAAACGCGCCGCTGACGCGCGCTTGTAGCGATACAGACGCGATACGCACGCGAGTCAGACGCAGCCTGTAGACCTTCTGTAGGATAAAAGCGCGCCGTCGA
Organism: Luperina nickerlii; assembly: GCA_963855955.1. NCBI lineage: Eukaryota > Metazoa > Arthropoda > Insecta > Lepidoptera > Noctuidae > Luperina > Luperina nickerlii. The sequence goes on along the minus strand of OY979677.1, from coordinate 18,277,480 downwards.
CGCACGTTTCCAAAATGCGCGTCAACGGCGCGTTTAAAAAACGTGGTGTGCATAGGCCCTAAATGGACTCGGCCCAGAATTCGGCTACTTGTTTGGCGCCATCACCAGCGTCGACCAGTTCCTGTAACGTGCACCTGACAGGACAGGCAGGACATGATGTTAAGTGTCCCATCGTTTGTGGAACAGCACCATATTTGATCTATGAATCTCCACCTAAACAGGTTTTCCTTGCTTCGGCCAACCTGGGTCCGGAGTCTGTTTAAAGACTTCCAGGTTACCCAAGGTAACTCATGTCAAGATCATGTATAGGGTACCTATTTTACCGTGTAAAGTGTTATAATTAATGTAGTCTCTGTTGAGTGCCTATTCTGTATCCCATTTCAATTACAAAAGTTCCACAGCCAAAAATTATGAATTGTCAATAACAGTCGTCCGAAAAAATCACGAAAACGCATAAATTATGACAATGTTTGCAGAGAGCACGTGCTACGGTCATTGCTTGTCGTGTTTTAAAAATAATTCGGCACAAGCAATAATGTTGTTGTTAGAATACTACATAATGGATTTGTCATCATTGATTTGATTTCCGTAAAAGGACTCCCGTTTAAATTTATGACATTGATTATGATTATAATTTTTATGACATTGAATTTTACAATCTGTGACTACAGTAACTCATACACTTGTTAAAATTCTAGAAAAATCATCTACTTTTACAATATTTGTAAATATGTGAGCACCATGTATCTATCACATATTTGATTTACCTGTAATTGCTTAATTTGTAATTCTATTTACTTTTTGTGATAGATTAATTTTATTCTAGGTGCATAGTCTTCACATATAATTATATTATGTATACAAAGCCTTGTAAAACATTTTAAAAGAGTAACGGTGGAGTTTCTTGCCCATTCTTCTCCATACCAACACTACCTTTTGGAAGGGGCGACTAGAATCAATTCAATTTTACTGTAAGTTTTGACGTTCAAAAGTGCCTTTAATGTGCCTATTTTAAATAAATGATTTGACTTTGACTTTGAATTAAAAAGTGATTTCATTGTGTGTACACATACCTAATACTTACCTACTTAGTTTCTGGGTTATTTCATTTATTGCAGAAATAAAATGAACTGTAGGTGACAATAAGTGAGCTTGGAAAGCTGGTGGTGGGTGTCCTTGAAAGGTTGTTATTGATACTTGGCCTTGATAGGGGTCGTTGACATAGCTCTGAATAGAGTCGTTTAAGTGTACTATCGTGTGTGAAAGGATTATTAGTCAGCTAGACTCCGCTTTATCGAGCGCTAGCTCTGAATAAAATCGCGCGGGACACAAAGGCACCGCTTGTTTCGCGACTTGCGGTGCCTTTGTGTCGCGCTCGATTTTATCGCGTGTCGCGCCTGTTTGAAGGAGCCTTTATGTTAAAGTCACTCGGGGAGGCTCCTATCATGCACAAGAAGGTACATAAATAACATGTCATACCTAATTCATTATAAAATGAAAATATAATATCTTAACTAACACTATTAACAAACTAAAATATTATGACGTCGAAATTCCTCCGCATTGCTGTCGACTGGCAATGTACCCAAGAGACTGGCGGCATTGGAACGTTGTATGGCAATGCTTAGCCTCTGGCCAAAGCCAGTTCTTGGGTCAAAGTCAAAGCATTTATTTCAAATAGGCACATAAAACGCACTTTCGAACGTCAAGATTTACAATAAAATAGAATTGATTCTAGTCGCCCCTTCCAAAAGGTATTTTTCGTATGGAGAAGAATGGGCAAGAAACTCCACCGTTAGTCTATTAAAATGTTTTATTTTGTATACGATGCATCTAGATTCTAGATCCATCGTATACAAAATAAAACATTTTATTCTAGTAAAATAAAATTACTATACGATAATAGGAAAAAAAATTGTGAATGAATGAAGGAAATGAATTGAAGGTTGTGGTGGTCAGATAGGCATGTAAAATACTGGTATTCAGCTGCACCCGGTTAGACTGGAAGCCGACCCAGACATAATTGGGAAAAGACTAGGCAGATGATGATAATAGGTAATAGAATTAAAAATGAAGCCATGACAGATAAATTAATTATGTGCACGGTGTTTACTTATTTACAAACATCACGGTCACGCGAAGTGTCAACTAGCCGTTAGGGAATATCATTAAATAGACCATGAGTACTCCGGCCCTAGGGTTACAACCCCAAACGTATACTTTACTAAGTATACGTTTGGGGTTGTAACCCTAGGGCCTAGGGCGGCAATGGATTGTTGTATTGTTAACTCGGTCCACAAGTTTAATACCCAGAATACTCCGTTCCACTATAGATCTCTGTTGAAGCAGTATCTAGGCTCGGCAAATGAGGCGAGTCGCTGAGCAGTAACAAATTCACCAGCCAGCGTGGGTGAGGGGCGAGGTACTGCGCAGCGAGTAACACTTCAGAGCCGCCATACAGTAGTAGTTAGTTTCTTTCGGTTATGGTCCTGACTTTATAAAAACCTTTTGGTTTTAAAATCATTCTCCTAAAAAATTTAAAAAACCACTTCGTAGTGTCTTTAAAATTTATGGAAATCAGTTAAAGTATAGCTCGATTCAAATTTATGGCGGCTCTAAAGTGCGTTATTCGCTGCGCAGTACCTCGCCCCTCACCCACGCTGGCTGGTGAATTTGTTACTGCTCAGCGACTCGCCTCATTTGCCGAGCCTAGAACTGCTTCAACAGAGATCTATAGTGGAACGGAGTATTCTGGGTATTAAACTTGTGGACCGAGTTAAGAATACAACAATCCATTCCATCACTAAAATAACTGATGTCACTGGGAAAGCTGCTACGCTTAATAACGGTGAAGAGAAACGCGATGACACGACGCTGGTAGCGTTGGTACCATTTTTCTTCACCGTTTTGAGAGCAGTGTGATGAAATGATCTGTCTTTAAAAGGAAAAAATGCCAGTAGGTTTACATATCAAAAACGCGTTAAGGGGCTTACATGACCTAAAGCGCGGTCACTGTCGGACTGCATAGAAAAGAAAGAGAAGCGCGATGACACAACGCTGGTTATTTATTGCAAAATATGAAGCAATTATTTAATTACAAAAAATCTATTCTTTGGACTAAAACACTAGTATTTTAGTGTGTTGCTTGTAGAATAATCTGACAAAAAACAGAATGATTGTATTTATATTAGTAAGGTTTTTATTTTTAAAAGAAAGTTTTTAGAGGTATCTTCATAATTTTATTCTATCATATTAAATTAGTTGTATTATGTTTTCAACACACTATCAACCTACCATATATCCTGAAGAATATCATATATTTTTCTGATTTTGTTTACTGTAGTTGATCATATACTTTTATTGTTTCTAAAACTTGTGTTTTTTGTGTTTAGGTCCTGTAAGCCCCTTAAATGGAATTGGGCTGGACACATCTGCCGCATGCCAGACGATCGTCGATCAATGGGCCAAACTTACGATCCAATGTGGCAAACGACATCGCCGCAGGCCCAGATGGAGATGGAGGATTGAGCTGGACTCCTTTGATAAAGATTGGCCCTTGGCAGCTCTGGAAAGAGTAGGGAGACCTTTGCTCAGTAGTGGAAAATTAACGGCTAAAAATAATACTGCTTCAACAACCTCCTTTTAAATAAGATACAATTTTTAATCCTCAGATATTTCGAAGCAGTGTTATTGTAAACAGGGGGCCTAAAAAGGCCACTTTGGCAGAATCATAAAAGGATAACATTATGAATCAAAATGGACAGCTAACTGTTAAGTTAATCATATTAAATCCCATTGGTGAAGAATTTTCAGTCATTTTTTTTGTCTGTGCTAAAGTACCAATCAATCCAATCCAAATCCAATCCCAATCTCTTTGATTATACTTACGTAGTGCAGCGAAAAAAAGAAAAACACAGACTGTTTTCGCCTTATTATAATTCATAATGTTATCCTTTTATAATTCTGCTAAAGTGGCCTTTTTAGGGCCCCTGATATGTGAAAACAACTATTCGTACCGGTTTTGTATGCGTAGATGTGTTTTTATAACTCAACTTATAATTACCTACTCTCCTATGCATAATAAATCATAATTTATTCTAAGCAGTGTGCTATTGTAAACAGATATGTAAAAACAACTAAGCATCATTATCCAGTCAGCCTAGGCTTTTTCCAACTATGTTGGGGTCGACTTCCAGTCTAACCGCCATGCAGCTGAATAGCTATACATAAAGGCTCGTACACACAGGCGCGACGCGACACGCGACACAAAGGCACCGCAAGTCGCGCAACGAGCGGTGCCTTTGTGTCGTGTGTCGCGTCGCGCCTGTGTGTACGAGTCTTTACGATGAAGCGACCGTCTATCTGACCTCCACAGTCCAGTTACTGGGTAATAGGATACCCCTTAAGGCTTGTGCACACAGGCGCGACGCGACACGCGACACAAAGGCACCGCAAGTCGCGCAACGAGCGGTGTCTTTGGGTCGCGCGCGATTCGCGTCGCGCGTCGCGCCTGTTTGTAGGAGCCTTTAGTAAGACTGTTTGTCAGACTTTCAGACTTTCTTGCTTCTTATTACCCGTAACGACTGTCATAGATCTACAAATAACAGCCGGGACCCATGCTTTCCGATGCACGGAGGGCTCTCGATATTTAATGGATGGTCACCCATCGACGGACCATCCGTAAGCGTAGCTTTAACTACGATCGACCCGAGTGGCTGTTATTATGTAGCCACCAGCCCCTCCCAGAAACATCTCAGCGTACCAGATTTAAATTTATATTATGCGTAGATGAGTATTTATAAGTTTAGTCCTTATTTGCATGAGGAAATTATGCAAAGAAACATAACACATACTTAAAGGATTGGAAACAAAACACTCGCACCTAAAATAGGTACAATTAATTTGGATTTCCTTGTTTTGCAATAGGTAGTTTTGCACTTACCGTATATGAGTGAAATTCTATAATACAGGATCAAATAAAATTAGCTAACGAAACTCCGCAGACAAGATGGGTACTTATAGATATTTAAACGAATTCCTTAAAACGGCACTCACCTGCACTGGTTTATACAGCCTGGAAATTATAATTAGTTATACCTTCAGGTGCAGCAATAATTTAATCATTCCTAAATTGCAGGGATTTCCCACCTGGACACGAGTTGCCTTGGCTATCCTGGAAGTCTAAACAGACCCGGACCCACTTCGAAGCAAGGAAAACCGGTTCAGATGGAGATTCATAGACGACTCCGCCTTGGACGACAAACCCGGTACTGTTCCAACAAACGATAGAACACTTAATAATAATAATAGTAAGTATCAGTCAGTATCAGTCTTAGTTTAATAGCATGTCCTGTCGTCTGTACATTACAGGAAATGGTGGGCGCAGTAGTGATGGCGCTAAATACGAGACCATTTAGATTGCCGTCGCGCGCTAAAAAGAATTGTAATAATTGCTTACAATTATTAACCGACATAGCCCGAAGAATTCTCAAACTTAAGTGGCAGTGGGCAGGGCTGGGCACATTGCTCGTAGAACAGATGGCCGATGGGGCCGAAAGGTTCTGGAGTGGCGACCGCGTACCGGAAGACGTATAACGTAGACGTAGACTATGTCAAGAGTTGACGTTTTCGGCTGAAATATGATGATGATGATGATAAATTAAATTGATAGTTTCACGTCAGCAAACTTCCTAAATTTTGCTGACGTGAAACTATCAATTTAACTACTTTTCCCTGTTCAGCCTAGGGCTAATCCTGTTGCCAAAATTAACAAGACGTCTTGCTTATTTATTTGTCAAACCCATGTCATACCTTATAGACATGACATGCCATCTTTAATAACCTTTACTTACAGTTTATGCCATACTGTATTTACCTATCTTGACTGCCCCGTTGGTCTCGTGGTTGCAAGCGCGACTGCTGAGCGTGGGGTCCTGGGTTCGATCCTAGGTCGGACGAAGTTCTATTGGGTTTTCCATTAGGAATTTCTTAGTGTTATCCTTCTTGTTTGCGGAAGCGTTTCTTAAAACAAAGTCTACTATTTTATATTTCAAAATCCTTTAGTAGCACTTCAAGACACAAAATTGACACTCGCGATGGAGCCGTACAACTTGCTTGCTCGACGACCATTTGACAACTAACTAAACTAGTGATCAGCAACGGTGAACCTTCTAACACTAGTCCGGAAATGACGTCACATCCCCCTTCTTTGATAGGTGTGAAGTTAGTTGTCAAATGATCGTTTTAAGTTTCTTTTACAGACTATTAAAAATATACTTTTAACAATAAAAGTATGTTATAAATTGATTAAATTTGTACAAATAAATATAATAAACTTAAAATTGCTTACAATCGGCCTTCCTGATATTTTCACGTCTCGGGAAACAGAAATAATAAATAATAAAACAAAAAATAAATAAATAATTAATCAAAATAGAAAACCTTACAGCAACATAACCTTATTTTTATTTTATTTATATTAAAAGAAATCAAGTATTCATCATCACGCGTATCAATTAAATAAATTTTTCATAATCACACTTACATTAAAATACTAGTATTGAGGCCTCCTCATCATATCCTCATAATTATACTTACTTAACATAAAATATTAGTATTGAGGCCTCCTGATCATATCCTCATATACCCACTTAATATAAAATATTAGTATTGAGGCCTCCTCATCATATCCTCATATACCCATTTAATATAAAATATTAGTATTGAGGCCTCCTTATCATATCCTCAAATACTGATACAGTGGTAATTATATTCATTCATATTTTCATAAATGTTGAATAAATATGCAGTATTGAGGCCTCCTTCATATCCTCATATACTAAACATTGTTCACACTATCATAAACCAGGATCAAAATAATAACAAAGATGAATAAGGTATTACAGTCTAATCGGCGGTCACGGTTTCCTCATCAGAAATATTGATGTTGGATCTATTATATACTAACCACGGATGAATTTTATCAACTGAGAATACACTTTTAAAAGGTCTATTATTCTTTCGTGATATTGGTGTATCTTGAACTTCGTACCTATCATTCCCTAGCACTTTAATTTATTCGATATGGACCTCTTAACTTAGGCACTAGTTTTTTACTTTGCCCGGTAGATGGCACATCTCTTTCTATTCTTACTAAATCTCCTACTTTATAATGTACAATCTTTTTGTTTTGTCATATCTATCTTTTTGCTTTTGCTGACTTTTGTTTATATGTTTAGTTATTTGTTCTCTTATGATTTCGGTGTTTTGAACATCTACATCTCCATCAGATACAATTTCGGAATTTAATAAAGAATCTGATGTTCCCGTTAATCCGATACCAAACAGTGCTTCGGCTGGTGTTTTCCCTATACCCTTGTTAATGGTATTATTAAGTACCCATTGAATTTCCGAAATCTTCTCGTCCCAAACATTTTCAGGTTTACCTAAATTGCTAGCAGAGAGAGCGGCTAATACTGTTCGGTTGTATCTTTCAATTTGCCCATTAGCTCTAGGTGTTGCAACAGCATTAAGGATGTGTTTTATGCCTAATCCACTGACAAACTCTTTAAAATTCTTAGAAGTAAATTAAGTACCTCTATCAGATATTAACCTTTTTGGAACACCGAACGTGTGAAAATATGATTTGTGGGTTTTAATTGAATTGGCTGATTTTGTATTTTTTACAGATGATATAATAATAAACTTTGTAAAAGCATCAACAATCAAAAGGAGGTGGGTGTTTTTATGTTTGCTACGCACGAACGGACCTAAATGGTCATATGTGTTGAATGAAATGGCTGTGGTACCTTTTCAATAGGATGTAGTTTACCTGATCGCTTAGCTGAAGGAATTTTGGTGTTTGAGCATTCTAAACACGACTCTACATATTTTTGACGTGACAACGTCTAATAAATCGATGAAGCTGGTTGCACTCACGAAAAAACATGACTCATGTAGCGTTACCTCGCGGCCTCGCTCTGTAGCGTTCCATAGCGGCTTGAAGTGCAAGCGAATATTAACAAATGCAATGCAACTATTCCATCAGTATTTTCTTATGACGTTGTCACGTTCAACTATCGTCAGTAAACCGACTTTACAGACAAACGATTTTTTTATGAATTTTCTCATTTTAGGGAACCAGTACGATCGTTTAATTTTATCATAAGTCTTGTCGAAACTGAAATGACCAACATCGTCATGGTTTGATTTTAAAATATGCCACCTCACTCCCTTTGGTACCACCCATTTGCTGCAGTCTTCGCTATTTTGTACAGAATGCCTCTTTTTAATGTAAAATTTTTGCAGATGTCTACTAATTTATTAGAATCTTTGTCTTGAAGAATTTGTATAATACGCTGTATTTCTGAATCATTTTGTTGAACTGTTGAAATCCAATCTAATGTAATATGCCTAACCTCAATAAAATTTTCACTTATCGGGTTCCTACTTAAAGCATCGACATGTGACATGGACTTACCCGGGCGATATATAACATTAAAATCGTACTCTTAGAAGATGTTCCACCACCTAGCCACCCTTGGTAGGATGTCGCGTTTTTTCAAAAGTAGCTCTCAACGAATTACAATCTGTTACTATTGTAAAAGGTATGCCCAAAAGACAAACTCTGAATCGCTGAAGAGAAGCTATTACTGCTAACGTCTCCAAGTCATACGATGTGAAGTATGCTTCTTCAGGAGAAGTTTGTCGACTAAAATATGCGACGGCATGAAATGGGGAATTTGAATCTGGACGTTGCAATAAGATACCTGCAACACCAATAAAGCATCTGTATGTAACTGTGTCTCATTAGATGGATTATAAAACATCAATATTGGCCGTTTTACAAGTTCCTGTTTTAAGATATTAAAAGCTGTTTCTTGAGGAGAGCCCCAAGAAAACTTGGAATCTTTCTTTAATAATTGTGTTAAAGGTCTACCTATGATCGAGAAATTTTTTTTAAGAAGCGGCGAAAGAAACTAGCTAGCCCTATGAACTGTCTGACGGTATGCTGATCTTTCGGTTTTGGAAAATGTTCGACAACTTGAATTAATTCCCTAAAAGTATTGAGCATCTCCTGCATATCAGTGGACTCACGTGGTGATCGAAGCTGCCTCTAATGACAAGAATTCAGCCGTTCCGAACGGCCACCGCTGTGAGACACCGGTTGTCTTTCACGGCTTCGGCTGCGGTTGTGGGACGTCAGTTGTTTCGCACGGCTACGGCTGTGCGACGCCGGCTGTCTCACACGGCTGCGGCTGCGTGACTCCGACTGTCTCACACGGCTGCGGCCGCGGGAGGCCAGCGGTCGACTACGGCTACGGCTGCGAGAGGCCGGCTGTCTAGCACGGCTGCGGCTGCTAGAGGCCAGCGGATTAGCACGGCTACGGCTGCGAGAGGCCGGCGGATCAGCACGGCTATGGCTGCGAGAGGCCGGCGGACCAGCACGGCTACGGCTGCGAGAGGCCGGTGGATCAGCACGGCTGCGGCTGCGAGAGGCCGGCGGATCAGCACGGCTACGGCTGCGAGAGGCCGGTGGACCAGCACGGCTATGGCTGCGAGAGGCCAGTGGACCAACACGGCTACGGCTGCGAGAGGCCGGCGGATCAGCACGGCTACGGCTGCGGGAGGCCGGCGGATCAGCACGGCTACGACTGCGAGAGGCCGGTGGACCAGCACGGCTACGGCTGCGAGAGGCCGGCGGTTTTTCGCTATAATCCTTTATTTTCGCTGGAGTCGGTAGGAGCGGGCTACGACTGCGGCTGGAGCGAGCCTCACTATTTCTTTTATCCATTATCCTGGACTGTAATGATAACTTCGGACAAAAATGTTGCTAAGACTGCGTAGGTAGGCATTTTAATAGAAAATGGCAATTTTAATTGAAAATAGCTAAGTAATATATTTTATCAGACATGAAGGTCTTCAATCTTATCATATTAACTTTCAACGATCAGACCGCACACCGGAGTGCGATAACAATAGGTTTTGCTACTGTGTTGCTGTTTGATCGTCGATGAACTAAAATACCGTACGAGCTCTACTAATACTAATGCCCTCAAACATGGTGAAAGGACAAAAATGTATCGCCAGCAAAGGTATAGGAAGAAAGAGAAAAAAATATCTAGTATTATATCGTCAATACCTAGCTAGGTAAATATTTTGGACTGATATTGAATCATGCTCTTCAGTACACATTATTTTTACAGCCTCATCTGGGAATCGAACCCAAGTCCCATCTCAGCTCTTTGTCCCTATCACTCATAAAGAACAAAGGAATTTACCTGTTGAATGAATGTTTCCTTTGCGTCTTTGCCACACAAAGGAAAAAGAACAAAGAATATTTTATTTTTATTTTAAACATGCAGTTTCAGCAATTAAATCGAATAAAATACATAATAAATATTTTTACCTGGAGCGTGCGATATCCCGCTTCTGATTTGTTATCCTTCTTGTTTGCGGAAGCGTTTCTTAAAACAAAGTCTACTATTTTATATTTCAAAATCCTTTAGTAGCACTTCAAGACACAAAATTGACACTCGCGATGGAGCCGTACAACTTGCTTGCTCGACGACCATTTGACAACTAACTAAACTAGTGATCAGCAACGGTGAACCTTCTAACACTAGTCCGGAAATGACGTCATCATCCCCCTTCTTTGATAGGTGTGAAGTTAGTTGTCAAATGATCGTTTTAAGTTTCTTTTACAGACTATTAAAAATATACTTTTAACAATAAAAGTATGTTATAAATTGATTAAATTTGTACAAATAAATATAATAAACTTAAAATTGCTTACATTAGTAACCGCCCGAAGTTTGGAAGTTGGCGGTTTAATACCTCCGTGCCTAGGAAGGCACGTAAAGCCGTTGGTCCTGCGTCTGATCTCTCCCCGTTCGTGTCGGATTGCCGTCCCATCGGACTATGAGAGTAAAGGAACAGAGAGTGCACCTGTGCTTACGCACACACTTGTGCACTATAATATCTCCTGCGTACCTGGCTAATCTCCGTTGAGATTGGCCACCGTGACCCAAATCGGTTGGGAGGGTATTATTATTTACCTTTATTAAGGAATAAAACTGTGTACAAGAGAAGCGTATTTAAAACGGACAGATTTAGAACCACATATACATTTTATTAGTCTTTCAATCTGTTATTTTATGACCAACTTTCAGCAGCTAGATTGGTGATAAAATGGTGATAACACCTTTTTTCTAGGCATGTCGTTTGATACTCGGCAATAAACAATATATAAAAAACCCATAAAAATCCTCCTGAGAAGCCTAGTTTGCAGTATCGAAAGAAGTCCAGTCACCTTCAATTTCAATCAACCAAGAACTTTCAACCACGACGAAATTCTTACAGCATCTCAAATTAATACCTCTGAAGTGGGTATGTATGTGATAAAAATGATAGATGATAGTTCGATAATTACTTATAATGATTAAGTCCACATACATAAAAGACACTTATAAAATTAATAAAGGAAGGTGAAAGTCTGTACAAGGGAAGTTGATGCGAATTATGTAATTACGTAAAGCAAAATATATTTTCCATTGACACGAAAAAACCAACTGACACGACAGGTGACCACAGAGCATCAACCATAGAGTAATAGTAACTAAAAAGGTACTAACGCTACACCTCATTTTAATTACTCCAACGCTTACTCTCGACTCTCTAATATAATAACAAAAATGTCTATCCCTATAAAACTCGTATCAAGCAAATCTGTTTCTAATATCATCGGATAGTACTTTGGAGCGCCTTGCAAGAAACTTATGCGCTCGGCTTCGCTCAGTTACGTATATTGCAGTTAGCTACAAGTACAAACTAGAACTACCTACTGCTTATTAACTGACTTTGGAGTTTGTAATCAAATGACAGAGGATTTAGCTGTGGAGCGATTTAGGAGGAGTTTCTGGTTATTTCTTTGTCTTGTAAGATGAAGTGATACTGAAATGGTGTAATAGTTTAAATGAGGATGTTGTTGTGTCCCAACTAGCAAAATATATCGTAAAAATGCCAGCAGCACGTTACTATTTCAGCTATTGGTGGTGAGAAAATGTCGAGTAAATGATCTGTGCACGTTCTCTCAACGCGATTTGGGCGCACTTCTTTCTGCTTTAAGTGATATAAATATCGTAAGATTATCGTCTGAATAGCCAAATAGTCGAAAGAATATAGAGTAATCGCAACTCGAAAGTTACTAGTATTATATTAATCATCAGTATGCCATTTTTCAACACATTAGCTTTTCCCAAGTCGGTAGAAGCTCTTTCATTCGACAAATTTATTGTAATATAGCAGTGCGGTTGCAATCACTCGACTCTTTGATCGTGTTAATGCAACCAAGCAGCATTCATAGACTATATAGTTTGTGAAAAGAAAGAAAATAGTTAAATTTAATATAAGTATTAAATTTTGCCATATTATTTGTGCCATACATTTTTACAATCATATTGACAATTCGTGAACTAAAGTTAGCTCAAAGGTGTTTACTTTCCTATGCGGGGTTAAATTTTTCGTCTATATTCCTTACATTTTAGTTAATATTTTCATGGGCCGTAAGATTTCTTAGTAAATAATGAATTACAAATAATATTAATTTAATTGTTTATCTAATTCGCCATTAATAGCAATTCACTTATCATCACAAAGCATTCACTCGGCTTTTAGCTGAGAAATAGAAATGAGGTTTCAAGTTTACGACTTCTAGGACCGCCATTGCAGTTAGTTTAGGGTTCCTTAGCGCAAAATGTTAAATCCTTAATATTAGATCAAAATGCTGTTATTAATACTCCAGAGGAATTTAAAAGAAAATTAAACACAAACAAAATATTTTAGTGATTTTTATTTATGAGTGACTTTTTCAAATTATTTTAGTGGCAATTTTTGTTTTAATTCTGAGACCATTTTCAAGATCTTTCATTTCCCTCACAAACTGTTCTAAATATTTATCTAAGTCCGATGGTTTTTCTTGACCTGCATATATTCCGACAACTAGTAGCGACTGTGTCGGAATTTCTAGTATTTTACACAATGTTGGCCAAAACTGAAGTTTTGAGCGATTATATACTGGCAGGCCGTCAATGTTTACAAGCAGAGTCAAAACATCAGAATTGCAATTGTAAACATTTTTGCAAAGGTTCTGTTAATCCGTTGTGCCAGTAAAATCCAGAGCCAACAGTTAATACATTAATCTTTGATGTATTCGTATTCAAAATAGACCGAGGATCTTTTGGCAGTAAATTAGGAATTCTTTTATTAAAAATTGTTGTCAATTTTCTTAAGGCATCATGAGAAATATTGAAATGGAGCACTCACTCTTTAAAATTAAAACGAAACTCATCATTTAAATTTTCACTATCCCCGGACTCTGAACTATTGTCATTAAAAATTAGAACACACTTCACTAGCTGACGGTTCACAAATTTCATAATCTGTAGAAGTGTAAATATTTCCTACAGAACCCGCACTTGTATTATTTGATCGCTCTTCATCTGTGGTTACTGCTAACGTAGATGTTGATTGTTTCAATCGTGCATAAATCTTGTTTACTTTCCGTCGGAACCCTCCGCTTCTTTTAATTTTTTTCCACCGTTGTAATCGATTTTCACAAAATAAAAACAATACGGTTGTTGTTGTAACAAAATGGTGTTTACAGTGCTGTAAAAGATTTTATTCAACATTCTTACCACAATTATGCTATAAGACGGCTTTCAAATGATGTTTAGAGCACCTTTGGGGCTGTAATAGATAATTTTAAAGCGTTTTCTCAACTTCAAAAATTAAGCGGAATGAAAGCCTTGTAAAAAGCTATTATATGACATTAAGTGCCGGTATAGTAACTGAGATGCTATTTTGTCGAATAAACAGCGTTTACTCTATAATTATGCTGTAATAAATACATGTCGAAAGATAGTGCTATAAAAGCTAGTTTTACGACAAATTAGCAATTCAGTTGCTTTCAAAGAGCTGTCATAGGACTTACGGTTGCATGAAGGTGATCGAGAGATATCTTTATATAATTATCGAGTAAGTGCAATATGAATTCGTCGAGTACACGTTTACTAGACATGTTTATAGAGTCAAAAAGCGTTGAAGGCTAAAATATCTAGACAGCTGCTTTTAAACGGCTTTTTGAAATAATAGGATCTTTCATACGAGTGTTTTTCGATTCATAGTCGTGAGAGTAATTGCTTATACGATCTCTTTGCTAGTTGGGGTGTCACAGCTTAGCACAAATGCGCGGTGTAACACACAATGGGGAGACACACTGTGGAACTAATGGCGCTAGCATAGCTGGTTCCCAACATCGTCATTGGTTGAAAATGTGGTAATGTCATTTTATATTTCAAAATATCATAACCTCATTGGTCAGATTGACCAGCTATGGTGGCGCCATCTTAGATTATCTTTGCCTGTGTCTGCCCATTACAAGGTGTGGACGAATGTGGACTGTATTTAAATGTAAAAAGAATGGAAAATGAAACAAAGAGGGTCACAGTAAATTAAGATAATTATTAGCAGAACCAAGAGAATAAGTACACTCACATATCACAAGCAAACAAAACCTGACACAACCGAAAAATACATCATTTGTCATTAAGAAATAAAATAGTTTAAAAAACAGATTTATAAAAAAGGAACGACTAACCAGCCAGTCGCCAACATTCCGGGCCCCTAGTGGGATACTAAACCCTGGTGGCAACTGGCTGGGGGTCAGCCATAAGTGGTAGGAGTTTGCGGACTGGTCGACGTAAAATCCCGCCTTTGGTGGCTACATCTACCACGCGCACCAGTCCGTCCGGTCCCGTAAATGTTTTGGTTACCCTACCCAGAAGCCAAAGACCCCGTGGTAGGGTGTTGTCGACCACGACAACTACGTCACCCTCGCAAAAATTCGTGACGTTTCTTCTGCGTCCTCGTGGGATCAAAGTCGGCAGGTATTCTTTTAGCCACCTCTCCCAAAAGTGATCAGCCAACCGAAGAGCGTGCCGCCAATCGCACCGGCGTAAGAGATCGTTGTCCGATAAGTCGACGGGCCACTGAGCAGTCGATGAACAGCCGAGGATGAAGTGAAATGGTGTTATGGCCTCTGGGGTGTCTGGTGAACTAGGGACGTACGTGAGCGGCCTGGAGTTTATGATGGACTCCGCTTCGAGTAGTAAAGTTGCTAAGACCTCCTCTTTAGGTGCCCTTTCTTTTAGTGTGCTGTGTAGCGCGGATTTCACTGAGCGAACCAGCCGCTCCCACGCGCCACCCATAAAAGGCGAGGCAGGCGGTATGAAACGCCATGAGATTCGGCGGTTGGTTGCGAAGTCCCGAACGTCTCCATGGTATAAGGCGGCCAGCTCAAGACTTGCGCCGACAAAGTTGGTCCCGTTGTCAGAAAATATTGTAGTTGGAGTCCCTCGACGTGCCATCATGCGCCTTAGGCTCATAATTGCTGAGGCTGCCGATAACGAAGCCACTATCTCTAGATGAATGGCTCTAGTAACCAGGCATGTGTAGAGTGCCACCCATCTTTTTTCTCGGCGTCGGCCTACAGCCACTTCTATAGGCCCAAAGTAGTCAAGTCCGACATGCGTGAAGGGTCGTTTGTGATGGTCTAGCCGTTCTGGAGGTAAATCTCCCGTAGGCGGCACTCTAAATCGGCCATTTTGCTTTCTGCATTGCAGGCATGATTTAGCGACGCTACGTATTATGGTTCGTGCCCTTATGATCCAAAAACGTTGCCTTAGTTCGTTCAGTACAAGCTCGTGGTTACCGTGGCCAGCTTCGATGTGCTTATGCATGATGATCAGACGGACGATGTGATGATGGCCGTCCACTACGACCGGTGCTTTCACACTCTCGCACACCCCAGGAGTGGACTTTATGCGTGAGTCAAGTCTGAGCAAGCCATCTTTGTCGAGCACTGGGGCGAGCGCAGCGATGCGGCTGCCCTTCGGCAATGGTTGTGAGGCTTTCAGCATCTTGAGTTCTTCGGCAAAGCTATCTACCTGCGCCTTCATAAGTAGGAGCTGCTCTGCTTGCACGACGTCTGCGGCGGACAGCTGCGAGAGTGACGCAGCGTCGCGAGCGGCTTCTGTGAATAAACGCGGAGATTTAGAAAATGACTTAAAATGTCTGACGGCCTGAAAAACGCGAGCTGTGACTCGTAATAACCGTAACCAACTACTGAATCGAGTAGCATCTGGGACCGGCAGTTCAAAGGTAGGGGCATCTACTAGAACTCCGGTAAACTCGGGCTTTAGTTCGGACACGCGTAAAGCCTCGTCCGTTGGACACTAATGTGTACTCTGGTTCACGAGGCCATTGATTTGGAGGATTGATCAGAAAAGTGGGGCCAGTGAACCACCTGTGTGTCGCTGTAAAAAACATATCTTTCGGTTTTGTTGCATCATCCGCTATGTTTAGGTCGCTTGGAAGCCATCTCCAGTTGGAGGGGTTCGTGGACTCTAAAATTTCCCCTAACCTATGAGCAACGAAAGCTTTAAACCTACGCGCATCGCTGCGAATCCACTTTAAAACCGTTGTAGAATCGGTCCAATAAAAAACAGCGGAAGGTTTTGTGCGATGGGCACTTAAAATAGTTTGTGCGTAACGTGTCGCGATGAGCGCTCCTTGTAATTCTACTCGCGGGATAGAGAGAGGCTTCAGAGGGGTAACACGCGCTTTGCTACCAATTAAGGCAAGAGAGACTAAACCGTCATTAAAAGTGAATCGCCAGTATGCGACGCAAGCGTACGCTTGTTCCCCCCCATCAGCTATGACATGGAGCTGAGTATCACACACGCCTGGCTTACCCGCGTACCATCGTGGAATTCGAAAATTTGCTGCTAACTTGAGCTGACCAAACCATGTTTTACACTCGGTTTCATACTTGGTGGGTATAGGCGAATCCCAATCAATTCCTTCCCTCCATAATCTTTGTAACAGAATCCTACCCTGTATTACTATCGGCATCAGCAAACCTAAAGGGTCATAGACACTCATGACTCTAGAGAGCAAACTACGCTTAGTTAATTTTGTGCCTAAGTCCTTATCGCCCGTGCGAAAGCCTAAGGTGTCGCTTAAAGGATTCCACTTTATCCCTAACGTGCCTACGTCATTGTTAGGAGGTAGATTGACGTCGGAGTCTGAGTTGCAGTCTGAGTTGCTATGAAGCTCTTTGGGCACCAACGCAAGTGCTTCTGGTACGTTTGACACCCATGAACGCATTCCAAAACAACATTTCTTGTGGACCGTGACAATATCGGAAGCCAAGCGTACGGCGTCGGAAAGATCGAATTGGCTTCCAATAAAGTCGTCCATATAATGGTCGTGAATGATAGCGTGCGCGGCTGCGGGGTATTCACCCTCAAACTCCTTCGCGTTTTTATTTTTTATATACAAAGCTATGAATGGGCTAGAAACTGCACCAAAAATTAAAGAAGACATTCTAAATTCTTTTACTGCACCCTGTGAGATGCCATCGTGCCACAAAAACCTAAGCGCGTCGCGGTCGCTTTCTTTTATCTTAATTTGGGGAAACATTTCTTGAATATCCGCATTGAACGCTATAGGTCCCTCCCTAAAGCGAAATAAGATATCTAAAAGTGACTGTAAAAGGTCTGGGCCCTGTAGCAGCATACTATTTAAACTAACACCCCTACTTAATGCTGCTGCATCATGGACAACCCTTAGCTTGCGTTTTTGTGGGTGAAAAACTCCAAAGTGAGGTAAATACCATCTCATAGAATAGTTAGATTTATTCTTTAAATACGACTCATGGTACGATGAAGGATCACATTGTTCCGCGTAGCCCTTTTCGATTATACCGTTTATAAAATTCCTATACGCTGACGCAAACGTTTCATCTTTCGTCATCTGCTTTTCTAGTGATTTTAGGCGTGAGAAAGCTTGAGGGTAACTATCAGGTACATTATTTGATGCGTTGTCTCTCCAAGGAAGACCAACTTGAAACCGACCGGTGTCCAATCTCTCAGCTGAGGACTCTATGAGATCTACTGCGCGAGCGTCGTCGCTGTTTTGTCTAGGGGTATGTTTTTGTATACCTAAAGAGTCAATTTCGTATTGTTTTTTAATTAGAGCCTCGAGAGTGTCAAGCTGTTGTAATGTGTCAGCGGTGTTGTGAATAAAATGTACAGGCTTAGAAACTGTAGAAATTGCGCCGTGAATTACCCAGCCTAGGAGCATTCTTGACGCTACGGGTTCGTTTCTTTTACCTACGCGCATCTCACGGCTCAAAGATAGATGCCAATTTGCGGCGCCGATAAGTACAGTAGGCGTTGCGTTCTGATATGCCAACACGTCAGCCAGATCAGCCAGATGGTCGTATTCGGAAAAGTCTAGATGATCGGTACTTTGGGGACTAAGCTGAAGGGGCGTGATGCTTCGCGCGCCTTGTATAAAATGACGCTCAGGTAGATGGCGACCTCGAATGTAAAAATTTACAAGACATACCTCGGTGTCCAGGAACATACCGCCAACACCAGTAACACGCAGTTGTTGTCGGCCGACGTTCTCTGCTCCGATGCGCGTGGCTACGTCACCGTCGATGAGAGTGCTCGTGCTGCCCTCGTCTAGTAGTGCGAACGTTTCAAAAGTGCCGCGTGGTCCCTCCACAACGACTGGCAGGATTTTTAATAGTCCACGCGTGCTCGTTGCGGGTACCCCGAACGTGGCAGCGATGACGTCACCATCTTTTTGCGGTACGACAGTATTAGTCGATGAACTCTGTGGCAAATTGGATGTATTAGTATTGGGTTTGTTGTCGCCTGCAACTACATCGCCGTGGAGAAGGGCGTGATGCCGTCTCGTGCAGCCATCAACGCCGCACCGTTTTACTCGGCAAGTACTCCATGTATGTGGCTGAGATTTAAGACATCTATAGCAAGTTTTAGTTTCCTTAACCCAGCGCCATCTGTCGTCTACCGTAAGAGACAAATAAGCCTTACAGGTTTTTACGGTGTGTGAACCTTGTTTACAGAATAAACATTCCGTTGTTTTGTCTTTAGAAGTAGTAGCATGAATAGTCAAATCTTTTGGAATGTTAAACTTATGAACTGGAGGCTTGTAAAGTGGGAGCTTACTGTGCGACGAGCTCGGTGTCGTGTCAACCAGATAATTGTATTTGAGCTGCCGCTCGACCTCAACAACTAAGAATCTAGAAAGCAACTCCAGTTTAGTAATAGATGGCTCAAAAGGCTTATGAGTAGAGGCGTAGTCGGTGAACCGATCTCTGGTGTGCTCGCTAAGCTTAGAAAGCACCGTGCGAAGCAGTTCGATCGAGGACAAATACTCCTCCTGTTTTAGCCATTTAATTGTAGTCACACAATTTCGTAATTTATTAGCCAAAGTATTTAAATGCTCTACGTTACTTATCTTTAAATTCCGTAGAGCGGTGATCTCCTGGGCAACTACGAGCTCGGGTCGTGCGTAGTTCTGCTCCAGAGCCGCTATCACCTCGTCGGGGTCTTCTGCTTCGAACAAAACGGATAAAATAGCAACCCGGGCCTCGCCGCGGATGGCGGCAACAAGGCGTGCAACGTTCTCTGTGGGTGTAAAAGATGATTTAGTTCGTTCATAAGTGCATTTGAATGGCAGCCAATCGTTAATGTTGCCTGAAAATGGCATAAGTTCGAGGCGTTTGTGGCGATCGGGTAGAGTGGAAATCGCCTTCGCCAACTGCGAAACAGGATCAGCCTGCGTGTTTTTACCAGGCGTAGAAGCAGTGGTGTGCATCGCACGTGGTTCGATTTGTGTCACAGCTTGAGGGCGTAGGTCGAGGGGGGCGTCAGCGTCGTGCTGGTTCCCGACCCAAGCTGCGACTCGATGCCTGTGCGAGTGAGATGAGCTACGACTACTGCTACTATACTTATCCGAATTTGCTTCGAGAGAAGCGAGTTTCGCACGTAGCTCCACTTCGTCCGCTTCCTGTTGTATGCGCGCAAGCTCACGCTCGCGCACACGTTCGCGCTCGGCCAACACACGTTCGCGCTCGGCCAACACACGTTCGCGCCCGGCCAATTCCTTCTCACGTTCTGCGCGACGGCGATGAATTTCTGCCTCAATGGCTAACTTCTGCGCTCGTACAGTCGCACTGGATCTTGTTGTATGCGAATGTCTGCTGCTGTGCGTGTCGCGCGGTTGGGCCACGATGCCGGAACTGTGAGGAAGTACTAAGGGTTCTTGCTCTGGGGCAACGTTTCTAATACTCCCCGCGGCACGCGAGTCCTCTTGCGGTGCAACGTTTCCGCACGGCACGGGATTGATGAGATCGCGGCGAGAGGTCGTTGAATGTTCGTCGCGATCATCAGGGTTCGCCGTTACGTTCGCGATAAATCTTGATTTACTCCGTGTGACCATCATTGTATGAAAATATCGTAATGTAAAATGAAAATGACGTGAAAACTGTCACGAAAGAAATGGTTCAAAAGGTAAAAATTTCGGCGACGAATGGACCAAAAATGTGGACGAATGTGGACTGTATTTAAATGTAAAAAGAATGGAAAATGAAACAAAGAGGGTCACAGTAAATTAAGATAATTATTAGCAGAACCAAGAGAATAAGTACACTCACATATCACAAGCAAACAAAACCTGACACAACCGAAAAATACATCATTTGTCATTAAGAAATAAAATAGTTTAAAAAACAGATTTATAAAAAAGGAACGACTAACCAGCCAGTCGCCAACACAAGGTATAGTTTTAAATCAAAGTAAATATTATCTGCGAAACGGGTATTTTAAAGGAGACTAGGCAAAAATTGTTAACAGACAAATAGCGATACGGTTTTTAAAATTTTGCGGTGATACCTCATATTTTGGTCCCTCCCCGGAGGTCGGGTGCCTTTTGAAGGTTTCACCCCAACAAAAAATAAAAAGGTATAAGCTATACTGATAGGGCTTGTGGGTTTTAGTAGGTTCCTTTAACTTATCATATATTTTCATGTACCGTCACACCCTAGTAATAACCTAATCTATCCAATGTACCTTCTTTCGTACCCGTACCTATATACCGCAACAGCTAAGCGATCAAGCTCCAAACTTCTAAGCTGAAAGTATATAGTCATGTCAACCATGAAGCACCTGTGTAATCTTGATCAGCATAGTGTGGTGATAGCAGATAGGCTACGGTCTCCGCTTCAATCACACAAAGAGCCTTTATACTGGAGTCAACTTGTAGGGATGGGAATGTTGTTTGTATTCGATATCGATGAAATTGTTTTAATGTAGATTGAGGGAGTATTTGTGCAATGGTGATGTTCCTTGATGTTGCAATGATGAACTCGAAAGGTAGGAATAAAATATACATTACTTTTAGTGCCACATCAAGCTGTTAAAATGGACTGATATACATTAAAAGGCCTTAATGCAGGTCTCGAGATAACGCTAAACTAAAAGATTTTCAACGTTTCTTTTGTTGAAGCTAGCACGTTGTTCAATTTTCTTGCAGTTTTTGCAATGTCCGGCTCGCTTATTATAATGCAAAACGTTTATTTTAAATAATCACCTCATTTAAGATCTGACTGGAAATATCTACTAAAACTGAAAGATAAAGCAATTCCACTGATCTATTAACATATTAATAGATTATTTCTAATTATGCATGCCGAAACAAATCTTTTTATTACAACCTACTACAATAACATATCGTTTAAAACAAATGATTAGTTTCTATATGCTTATTATCCTTAACTAATCAGCGCAACGTAAACAGAGTCAAACATAATTATATGTATATTTTGCTATTGTAACACATTATAGAAATACATTGTTTTGCACACGTCCACATTTTATGATGTTATCGTGTTTTACGCTCATTGCGAACCACAAAGGATAATTTAGCGTCGCTTCAATCAACGCGTTGCAGTAATTTAAATTAAATCACACAGTAAATATGTATTACCGACGTGGTTACGATAATTTTTCGCCGTTTCCTTTCATGATAACAGGTAAATATTAAGCAAAATCTTGTAAGCTGGCACTGTTGTTACCGAGAAGTTTTTTAAATATGAACTTAACTAAACTGTCGGATATCAAAACCCAACCCAAGAACTCTCAGCATTTGTGAGATCCAATGTGCCAGTATTATTATATCGATATTTTTTTCTATCGATATGCATCACATCCTTGTGTGGCGATTTAGAGAAGTGCAATATTTTGGGAGGCGCCGCGACCCGAGTGTTACACACAAAAGGGCCGGGACCGCGCCATTGTTGCACCGAGATACCATCCCTCGACTCAGACTCCAGGAACACGCATTTAAGACTTTCTTATTTCTTTGATATGGCATTTTTTACGCGGACAACAGTTTGGCTTTTTGGTCTGATACCACGAGCATGCTGTGAGCAATACCAGCAGGGTGATTTCGTAAAATACTTACAAAGCAATGCCATTCAGTTTGACAATTCAACAAAATTCATAGCGTCATTCACGTTGTCGAGCAGACGAATTTTTCAAACACATGAAGCAATGGTTTAGCAATTTCCTTTCAAATCCTTTTGGATTCTGCTTTAAAGTGTGTTACGAAATTGGGATGCAGTTTTTTCTACCTTTGCCATGCAGTGGAACAATGACAAGCCGGTATTTTATTTGAAACACCAGCTTCTGCCTGCGACTTCGTCCGCTTGAAATTTCCCCCGACCCACCCCCTCGCATCGCATTGCCTGCCCGCGCTATTACTTCGTTTTAGCTCAGCGTTTTACCTTACTTTTTTTCTTTTTGCTTGGCTCATATGGGTCCTAACGTGATGTTGGAATGAGGGTTTTCTGAAATGACGTTCGCCAGGTGGCAGCACTGAAACGTCAGGTCCAGACATCTGTCAAAGAGCCTATATTTTCTTTAGTCATGACTGAATGATGAACGAATGAATGAATCGAATGATGAACGTCATCATATATTTTGTATTGGGAGACCTCTTGTCACAGTGGTGCCAACTGGTGTCGTAAATTTTCACGAAAACCCTCATTGGGCTATCAATGCAAAAATATTTTTTAAATTCAGACTGGTTCCAGTTTGACAACCAGGGAATTTCACGAAATTATATTTTTATTATGTGTAGCAACACAGCAATGTCATTCAAGCGCCAAAAGATATTACGAGCGAGCACCTTTGTCAAACTTGCCAAAAAAAAGTACAGCGGTGCGATTCTGTAAAAATCTCACCGTGAAAACTTAGATGAAGTGAGCGTGGAGTGAGCTGTCAATAGTGTCAATTCCTAGCAAAAACAAACTCACTTCACATAAGTTTTCACGGTGAGATTTTTACAGAATCGACCGGCTGGTACTGGCCGAAGGTAAGTATTTCTAAAACGTATTAAATTCTGGGAAAGCAAATGAGAGAGGCAATGCCAAGAGCCGTATCCAAACTTTCCATCCTCCACGCTTCATTCCTTCTAGCTGCATTGTTACGCAGAGCGCTAAAGTTTGCTGTAGGCCGTTTTCACACCCCAAAAAACACGGTTTGTGGCCATGTGTCTAGCTCTAAATGAAAAACAAGAGAAAAACAGCACAGACTCTGTTTTAGATGGCAATTTTTGTGAAATTAAAATGCTTTCTGGCGTGTAGCGGGCTTTCTTTTTAATGTGTGCTTTTCCTCGCAGCATTCTGGGGCTTCGAAGATATTTTTGCTCGGGTTTAATGTTGGAATTACGAATAAAAGAGTTTCTCAAGAAACTACTTTGATTTTTAAGCTTAGAGCAGTAATAAACATAGGTAAAAGCATTACCTACATTGCCAGAGCAGAGCATACCTTAAAAATAAAATAAATATTTTGTTGATAGGACCTACTTAATCGTTTTATACGTATTACTTTGATTTTTAAGCTTAGAGAGGAAATTAACATAGGTAAAAGCATTACCTACTTTGCCAGAGCAGACCATTCCTAAAAAATAAAATAAACATTTTGTTGATAGGACCTACTTAAGCGTTTTATATGTATTTCTATCCAAAATTACCTCTAACTTGACAATAACATCACCCCAAATTGTTGGGCAGAACTGCGGTGCTATTCGGTAAAAATCTCACCGTGAAAACATAGGTGAAGTGAGCGTGGAGTGAGCTGTCAATAGTGTCAATTCCTAGCAAAAACATACTCACTTCACCTACGTTTTCACGGTGAGATTTTTACAGAATCGACCGGCTGTATCTTTTAGTACACCCACATTTCACTAGTTAGGTATGTCTAAGTCCTATCTAACAGGGGGCGAGCCTATTGTGACCAACCGGGCACAAATCCAATCCAGACTCCGAACTGCTACTGATGAATTGGAATCCTTCATGGAAAACCCCAATAAGTACGTAACACTAAGGGGCCGCCTCCACGAGCGAGAGAATCGCGGCGATAGTCGCGCCGTGTAGAGACAGGTTCTAAGAGAGTGTATAGAAATACGAGGCAAGACGATAATATCGCCGCGATTCTCTTGCTCGTGGAGGCGGCCACTTAGACAATGGTGCCCGTTCCCTTGTTCACAAACTAAACTAAATTTAATTTCAGTGCATTTATTAATTAGTAATTTCTTGCTATTTCATTAAGAAAAGGACAGAAGATACATTTTAGTTTAGTCCTGTAAAATTAATCAGCGCCTGACACTACTCCATACAAGTTTAGACGTGATTAAAAACTTACATATCTTAACTAAATTTGTTCATTAATTACATGAATTAATATAGAGACAATAATTACGTTCACAATAATATAATTTAAAACTAACATGGAACAGTGGACTCTGCATTCATTCGCAAACACATCACATTCAGGGTTGGCAATCAGAAGAACCAAAATTTATCTTCTGTCCTTTTCTTAATGAAATAGATAGAATAAAAGTTTTGTTTGTGAACAACAGAATGGGCACCAATGTGACAATATGACAATAAATGAAAATCCTGGTGCATAAAAGTATTTTGGAAATGCTAGTACTTACCGAAAAAAAAAGTTTTTTTTTAACCTAATAGTAGTGATGAACCGACCGTAGGTTTTACCAATCTTTGACCAGCTATTGTGTCTAAACTATTGAATATCAAATATATTCAATAGTTTAGTCACAATAGCTTTATTGAGGTTTCGTATGCAGACTGGGAACGGCATTAGATATCATCATCATCAATTCGGCCGAAAGCCGTCCACTGCTGGACATAGGCCTCCCCCAAGCACCTCCACTTTGACCGGTTCTGTGCTTCTCGCATCCAACTGGTTACTGCGGCCTTCACAAGGTCGTCCACCACCACCCTGTGGGAGGCCTTCCAACGCTACGTCTTCCAGTACGAGGTCATTAGATATACACAGATTAATTTACTTCAATCTTCCATCACTTCCATTATTTATTATGTATGCCAAATAACGTATGCAAATTCCCTGCAATGCTTTCACCTAAATTGCACAACAAAATCATATTAACCCTCCAGTAATATTCGTGATTGCGCTCCAATCCACGTCGAACCTAACCCGTCAAACGCGAGTGACATATCAACTCCCATTATCCTGTAACCGCGACCATACTTTGGAACAATTAATCATCAACGTCATTGCACCCCTTGCATACTTAAGTAATTACTTAAGCTTGGTTAAATATTTAAAGTAAGTTGGAGCGTTGCCGCGAAGTTTAATGAGCCAGGTATGCTGAAACTATTACTATGGTAATGGATATTTAAACATAGGGTGGTGTTCTGTTGTTGTGGTTGAGAGTATAAGAAAATTAATTTGGCTAACTGCTTTCCTTCTTGCATCTTCGCCCAAAACCATTAAAAAAAAACAGTGGCACTCCGGGAGTGCCGACAGAAGTGAAAACAAAACACAAACAGAATACTTTGCCATATGTCAGTGAGTACTGACATATCGGATATACTTACATTAAAACCGAGTACATCCCGAGGACAGCCGAACACATCCGAAGCGGGTATTTTTTTGAATCGTCTGATAAACAAAATGCGCGGTTTCGCTTGCGGTAACAGTGGCGCGAGTTCAATAGTTTTTCCTATCTCAAAAAATACCCAACGACTAAAATTGACCCTGTGATTTTGTTGTTATGTGCTTTTTTTTCAGGATGGGAAATCATCAAATGACCCCTCCCGCTCTGGGTGGAGCGGAAGGAAGTGTCAGACTCTTACTGACTAAAACCCACCCGTGTTCCTTCCTTAGCCCTTTATGTTCCGGGCCAGCGGTTATCCTTTCGGACAATCCCGCTGACCCGGCAGGCTTCGGCCCTGACGGGCCCCTTCACATGATGCTGACATCTCTTTGAGACGCGCGTGGAACACGTACGCGTCGTCCGGCACGGGCCCGGTCCTTGATCGGATGGTGAGCTACACATTACTCTCCGCCCGCAGGCCCGCGCCTACGGTGGCCGGGAGTCGTCGTGCGGCTCCCGACGCCCTGTCTCCCGCGGCGGCTGGGACGGGAGACTCTCTCCCTCAGCCATCCCGCCACCCCCTTCGCTAACATGACTGCTTTGTAGAAGAAGGCGACTGCCCCCCACTCCCTCTTGCTTCTTCTTGAAGAATATATAGAGCATGGTCTTAAACCCTTAGATGTTATTGTTTGTGAAGACAAGATTAGTGACCTTTGTTTTACATTATAGCATGATCAGCCTGTAATGTTCCCACTGCTGGGACACGGGCCGCCTCTCTTCGAGATGGAATGGGGTGTAAATCTACCCCGCGGGCCCAGTGCGAGTTGGTAGACGTCACATATCTTCGAATTTTTGGCTCTAGGACATGCCGGTTGCTCACGATGCTATCCTTCGTAGTTTTGAGAGCAGTGGTGATAAAATTATTTACCTAGACAAAGTGAAGTGCCAGCCTGGGTTCGAACCCACGATCTAGAACTCGTAAGGGTCAAATCACACCGAGACGCGACGCTGCGTGCACATTTCATTAGAGTTATTCAAAAACTAACCCTATTTACTACGCGAAAAGATACACATTTCGCAACGCAGCTCGACGCAGCGCGGCGTCGCGCTGCGTTTTAATAGCGACTCAAAATCTAACTTTATTTACTACACGAAAAGATACACATTTGCACTGTTGTTTGACGTCGCGCCGCGTCGCGTCTCGGTGTGAGCTGACCCTAAAGGCTCCTACAAACAGGCGCGACACGCGATATAATCGTGCGCGATACAAAGGCACCGCTCGTTGCGCGACTTGCGGTGCCTTTGTGAGCCTTAAGTCGGGGCCGTTACCACTGGGCCACTGCTTCTCTTACAACTCTATTTATGCACAGAAAAAACCTTCAGCTTAAAATAAGTAACGTTGAATGCGGAAGGTTAATAGACGTCAAAATAAAACGGGTAACTATTTTACAAAAAGTTTATTATACAAATTGTGTATTCAACAAAAATGTATTTGTACCAAATACAAATCAAGTAATAAATAGTAATAGGTATCATAAAAGCACAATAATGACAATCACTGATGTACTATTACATAATAATAATATTACAATAATAATTACCTAAATTAATAAAATACCAAAAATGTATTTTAATATAAACTAAAAATGCTGGGTGCAGTAGTAATTCGGTAGTATCACTACAAAAGGTATGTCCATAAACTACGTGATTATAAAAAATAATAACTTTTTTTAGCTTTCAACAATTTTGATAATAATCTTTATTTGTCATGATGCATGTCTTCTTAAGGAGTTAAAATTAAGGCGCGATACACATAAGCGTTTTGTTAACAAACTTTGAAAAGAAAACAAAATCCGCGTAAAACAATGAAAAAACATTAGGTATTTGTTCCATTTTCATGCTTTTGATTCTACAAAAAAGCTCTCCTCTAAATAATTTTAAGGTAGACATGAAATAAGCATGTTATCAATAATTTGTAACTAAGTCCCGATTTGAGAAAGTCAATTCAATTTACTCTGTTGATGCGTTGCCAAATCCCATGATAACGTCTATAATTAACGTTGTCATTTTGTTAATTGAATCACAACATCTAACATGGCATTTGACATCATTAACTGTATTAACAAACCAGGGGTAAGAGGCCATTTACATAATTATAATATGGAAATCCCCACAAATTCCGCCGCATCAACTATGCATGACATTTGACAATCCTACTAGTCTTACTAATATTATAAATGTACAGTCACGAGCACTAATATGTCAACACTTGGCAACTTTAAATTGCGATTTTTTCGTGAAATGACGAATGCAACGTTGAAATACGACACTTTACATAAACCTATGGGTTGCAAATACTATGTTGGTAATAACATAAAATTTCATTAAACAATAAAAGAGGAAATTTCCTTTGATTAAAGTCAAGTGTATACATATTTATGCTCGTGACTGTACGCAAAATACGCGCTTAGACGTTGAGTTGTGTGGACACCAGCCCGTATTACCTATTATAAATATGAAAACTTGTATGTTTGAATGTTTGTTATTCAACCACGACAAAACGGCTAAACGGATTAAGATGAAATTTGGCACACAGATATTTTATAACCTGGCTTAACATACAGAATATTTTTTTATCCTGGTAATAAATACCACGCGGACGAAGTCGCGGGCAGAAGTTAGTTATCTATAATTTAAAATCTGCCATAACTTTGTGTTAATCTATCACAACAAAGTAATTGCCAATAAAGATATAAAAACCAAAAGTGATTAAATATACATTTAGTTTTTACTTAAATATTCCAATCGTGTAAATAATAGATGATAAATGGTAAACTGTTGTTGTTATGATGTTTAGCATTGAAATCACAATAAAAGTAATTATTGAAATAATGAAGCAATCAAGGTGGCATCACAATTACGTGATAATTTAGTCATTACAAATGAATTCATCATAGAAGTCATTTGTTATGCCATTTGTTATGCATGTTAAGACGTGCATATGTATTGAAAAACTTCGGTTTAATTAAACCTTTATCGAAAATTTGTAATTTTTATGTAATCTTGTGATTATGAACGTTTTGTATAGCTATTTAAATGCGTCAAAAGGACGAAGATAATGTAATTTTTGTTACACATTTCAGTATACAATGAAATATTCAAGATTAAAAATATATGTGATGAATTGATGATGCTTGTGTGAATAACATGCTCCTTGATTGAAAAGAAAGTTTGAATATAACATAAAAAAAATCACATTTTACATTCTATTCCATTTGTTCAATGTAGGAGCAGCTTCAGATAAGTAAATACAAACGTAGTTTATGGACGATGGTTTATTTATATTGGTCCCACACTAAACTTAACAACTAATTATCAAACGTGGATACTTAATACAAAAATACTGTTAAATATTAACGTAAATATCATTAAATAAATTAAAATTAATGTAGGTAGTTGATGTTTTCAGCACAATTTGTTTTCATTTTATAGAAGAGCAACATTAGAAGTACAGTCAGTAATGACCTCTCAAGTTCCGCTAATGAGACACAATTGATTTTCTATTGTATCGTATTACATAGGGTAGGTACGCGCGGTACTTGAAGGGCTAAAGGAGCTTCTTCTTAAAGTGTCCAAAGTGTCCATACACTTCTGAGAACCTCAAAAACGCCACAGATCCCGCGATTGGCGGATGGACACAACTCATCTGATATCCCACTAATATTATAAATGTGAAAGTTTGTGAAGATGTTTGGAAAATATTTACATAATCTATGATAATATTTAAAATGATAATAATATGTACATTTATATGAAAAATAAGCAAAAAAATCACAGGGCATCAAAAAATTCGTCCGCATCGTTGTCAACAGGAACAGTGCTCAAAAGACTGGCAGCATTTCTACGTTGTATGGCGATGCTAATTCTTTGGCCAAGAAATAGGCCAGCCCTCTGGTCACGTGAAGAGTGATTCCGTACTAACCCGCAGAGCAGCTCATCTCACTGTCTCTGGGAAGATGGGTTTACGGGCCGATTTGTATCCGGGAAAGCCGCTTTCCAGGCGTTCACCGCGTCGGTCAAGCACGGCACTTCAGAGTCAACTAGGTAAGGGGTTAAAATTTTCCCGGTCAACTTTTCAGTGCTGTGGACAGAAGACAGGAACGCTGGTAATTTTGCGGACGCCGAGGCCACCAAAACGGACGGGTAGTGTGGCTTGAAGGTCGTCGGCCACATTTAGAATGGACGTTAGTGTGCTGAATAATTTGGTCAATTGAAATTTTTTCTTCGATGAAAGGTGTAAAATTGGGGAACCTAGAAGGTGCAGTGAAATTTTATCTAAAATTTTGATTTGTGGGGGGCTATTGCATTAAATTTATCTAGAGTCAATTGTCTGTCGGTAACATCAGAAAGGTCAAGTTCACATTTTGAGGGGTTAAGGACCAAGCTAATAGATTGAAATTCCTGTTTGAGGAGTTGTAGATCTTTTAAAAGTGTCTACTATCACCTCCTAGCGTTCCATCGTCTAAATACCACACGTTAACTTTTAATTTATTTTCTGTACAATTGAATGAATAGCCATACTGAAAATGACTGGCCCGAGAGGGTCACTTTGTTGACATTCAACTGCAGATTCCAAAATATTGTCCTTGTATAATAATTTGAAAGCGTACCTGTAACATTGCCGCATAAAACCATAAATTTCGGGTAGTTCCTTTTTGTCTTCAACCAACAAAGTGTCCCTGTTCACAGAATTAAAGGCGTTCTTAACGTCAACCAAGTCACCACCTCTCCTTTGTTAGACGTTAAAAATGTTGAAAGGGCATGTACAGACTCCCCCCCCCCCCCGCCCCCGCCTAAAACCTCCTTGCTTGGTTTTGGCCCCATTTCGAGCCAAAACCAAGCAATTAGATGTTTGGATGTTTGTTACTCAATCGCGCGTAAACTGTTGAACAGATTTTGATGAAAATTGGCTCATAGATATACTATTTCCTGGATTAAAACATAGGATACTTTTTATCCCGTTATTCCCACGGGATCTAAACTTACACGGGTGAAACCGCGGGACGCTGCTAGTAATATAGTGTTTTTACCTTTGGGCATAGACTTGAAAATAAGAAGAAATAAAAAAAAATTATCACAAGGAGAAAAATAAAAATTAATTCTTATATAGTCTAAACATTTGTGCTGATAAAATCAACATCCCTCGCCCAACATTGGGCGAAATCTTTGTATTTTTTTTTTACATTTTCATTTTTATTTAATGAGTATCCACCTCTGCAATGCAGAGCAATGTGAATGTTTTTTTTTTAATATAAAAAATAAGATATGATTAAGTAGAAATTAAGTGATCTATGTATCATATTCGAGTTAAGTAACCAATTAAATTGTAACGATTTTGAATATACAGACGCCAGCACTACTACAATCTGTCAAATTTCATTAATAGATTTTCAACTTTATCGCTACAGCATAAGGTTCAAAGTTGATTGGGAAAATTTGACAGTTCCGGTTAGATTGATGTGCTGGCGTCTGTACAAGCACATACAAAGTTTTTTGTAAATTTTATTATCTAGTGCCCGATCACACAGTCATATTCAGCAATTGTATTTAGACGTCTCACTGTCGACAACGTACACTAAGGACGCGTACACACGAGCGCGATTTTTAAACGCGCACGCGTCGCGGTCGCATCGCTCCCTCAAATGAGAAGCATTTAATTCCAATGTTTTTCTAAAGAGGGAGCAAAAATCGCGCTCGTGCGTAAGCGCCCTGACGCGTGACGTATTAAAAAATTTTGGTCACCCAAAGAGATAGGCACAGGTGTACCTACAGTAGATCCTCATTCCGCCAGTTATGTTTAAGTCCCGTCGGGCATAAATCCAGGCTCCGGGTTGCTACTGAAAAATTCCCGGTGGAAATATTGATTAACTGTCTGTCCGACAGGAATCGAACCTAGAACTAGCGCTCAGCAGCATGGCTTGCAACCACTAGACCAACGATGGAGTCACTAGAATGAATATTGGACACTAAAATACAATGTATCAAAGGAAAACGGAAGGAGGCTGCAGTTCAACTCTTTGTTAGAAAACATAATATCAAAACCGTAATAAAATTGCTATTCGATTTTGTAATTTATAGCATGCTGACGGAGTCTATATAAAATTCTAGATTCTCACTGAAATTTCAATGGGTTTTAAGCGAAATGGGAAATCAAACCTAGGACTAACGCTCAGCAGCATGGCTTGCAACCACTAGACCAACGATGGAGTCACTAGAATGAATATTGGACACTAAAATACAATGTATCATAGGAAAACGGAAGGAGGCTGCAGTTCACCTCTTTGTTAAAAAACATAATATCAAAACCGTAATAAAATTGCTATTCGATTTTGTAATTTATAGTATGCTGGCGGAGTCTATATAGAGTTCTAGATTCTCACTGAGATTTCAATGGGTTTTAAGCGAAATGGGAAATCAAACCTAGGACTAACGCTCAGCAGCATGGCTTGCAACCACTAGACCAACGGTGGAGTCACTAGAATGAATATTGGACACTAAAATACAATGTATCAAAGGAAAAGGGAAGGAGGCTGCAGTTTACCTCTTTGTTAGAAAACATAATATCAAAACCGTAATAAAATTGCTATTCGATTTTGTAATTTATAGCATGCTGGCGGAGTCTAGAGTTTTAGATTCTCACTGAGATTTCAATGGGTTTTAAGCGAAATGGGAAATCATTACATAATTATCTTCTTTTCGTCTATTATTTAAAGTGACTCAATCTACCTAGCCTTTTCCCAACTTTGTGAGGGTCGGCTTCTAGTCTAACCGGATGAAGCTGAATACCAGTTTCACATGGAGTAACTGCCTATCTGATCTCCACAACCCAGTTACTTGGGTGACAGGATACCCCTTGGTAAGACTGGTTGTAAGACTTTTGGAGTTC
Source organism: Luperina nickerlii (assembly GCA_963855955.1). Lineage (NCBI taxonomy): Eukaryota > Metazoa > Arthropoda > Insecta > Lepidoptera > Noctuidae > Luperina > Luperina nickerlii. Next base: position 18,244,674 of record OY979677.1, on the reverse strand, counting down.
TGACTACCCATAACAACCAAAAGATCTACGAATGGCAGCCGGGACCAACGGCTTAACGTGCTTTCCAAGGCAAATTTCGATCGTCCGGTGCGGCTGTTATCATTAGCAACGAGCTTTTATTATTTAAAGTCAGCCGCACGATATTGCATAAAGACTCCTGCAGACAGGCGCGACGCGCGACGCGAATCGTGCGCGGCACAAAGGCACCGCTCGTTGCGCGACTTGCGGTGCCATTGAGTCGCGCGCGATTTTATCGCGTGTGCGCCTGTTTGAAGGAGCCTTAACTTTGTAGTAACAATAATTCTGCAACGATTTACGATTGCTGAAACGGACTGTGTATTCGGACACTTACGAATTACAACTTAATGAAAATTAACAAAAGCGCTTGTTGTAACAATTTTAAAGCACTAATGTTGATGTAAGGTAGGATTTTTTAATTTCCTATTGGAAATCGCTTTAACAAAACGTAATTTATCATTCAGCGAGAAGTTTTTAATTTCCGATAACTATTTATGAAGTATTGAAAGAGGAACTTGAAGTAGGGAATTCAAGTGATTTTGTAAGGAGACTTAAGGTTTTCAGAAGGAAATTGTTCGTAAGTAATGATAACGGCTCGGTAAAGTGTCTATAATAGTCTACAAAGTTGTAATCGAGAATCATAGCTCATTGAATTGTACAAATTCATAGACTTCTCACGAACATTAAGGTTCTGATTCCGATTCTGAATTATTTGTGAATTAATATAGTATCTGTATATGCAAATCCATATACCTATTTGAGAATGTATAAGAATTTTTCCAAAAATTAACAGGGTAATTAAAAGTATATTAGTGTTAATTACTGTTAAGTATTTTGTGTAAGTACTTAGTCTTGTAAGATCAGTAGATAAGTATAATATAAAAGTGCATTGTAAAAAAGGAGTACACATGACGACATATTGGATCATCTCTTTATAACGAGGTTCTACCGGATCAACCGGCGATACGTTTCGGCGTATTCTTAATTCGCCCCAAAAATTAAACCTACATAAGTCCCCTTGCACTACAAATCACTAATGCCCGATTTCTATAATTTACGGACCGTTATGGGTTAAAATTAAAACTCTTGTATCTTTACCAATAATGAAGCAAAGACCTCATTAGCTTTAGACCCTCCCATATGGAAGTAGCTATCACAGGTAAAATTAGCTTACGAATCTATTTATATGCCCAGTTTGGCAATAAAAATGCTGCCATTGCTAGTAAAACGATTCGTTTTTGTTTTTATGAACCGAGCATAAATGTATTTAGCGCTAAACAAATTTCAAATATCGTCGTTCTCTTTTTATGGGAATTGTTTGAAAAAGTTTACGAGACCGAATGATATTTTCATCGAACGCATGTTGTGATTTGTGGAGCAAACATTTGCTCAGGCTTTATATACATTTTTGACATAGGCTTTTTTGTAAGCTAAGGTCGAATACAAATGTGACGAACTAAGAACACACTTTCACAGTTAGCTTTAAAAAAGTGAACTTTTTACAAATCAGGGATTTACAACCCTTTCCTCAATATACCAGCTGCATTTTAATATAAAAAGTCTAAAAGGTCCCCCCTGATGTCTTTATAATTTGGACATTTTTATACCTACTTAATTTATTTTTTAGGATAAACAGCCTCAATTGTTGGTTCTGTTCTTGGAAAGGGCCTCTGCCTCCTCGATCGTGTCTGGTAGCCTCATGTTCCTTGTCTCTGGCAGCATCAGGACGAGGGTACTGGATATCAGGCACATAGCTGCGAAGATCACCGTTGGCATGGACTTGTGATATAGGGACTGTAAAGGAAAATGGTTTGGTTAGTTTCCGGATTGATTTACAATTATGACGGGTCTGAGATTCTCAGAGATCTTTGAAAGATTGGATAACATGAAAATTTCTTCCGGCACTCACAGATTTTGTTACTCTTACTTTTTACTCAGTGTAGGGTGACGTCACAAATTATTACAACCCTACATTCGACAATAGTGAAAAAGCAAGTCTATTCTTTAGTTTCCATATTGGCTCAAGATCGAATTGGATGGAAAAAGGAAAGGAAAGGCTATTGACATCCGGGGTGGATGATTAACACTATCAGTAGTAACTGATTTCCATTTTTCACACAACAACGTTCATTGCGATAATTAAGTTGTTGTACAGACAAATTTTTCGAACATATGAAGCCATGGATTAACAATATCCTTTAAAATGATTCAGATTGAAATTGATAGTGTGTTAAGGCTCCTTCAAACAGGCGCGACACGACACGCGACACAAAGGCACCGCAAGTCGCGCAACGAGCGAGCGGTGCCTTTGTGTCGCGCCTGTTTGTAGGAGCCTTTACGCATAGGGTGCGACATTGGGACGAAACAGACTGATTATTCTTTAATATACGTAAGTAAATCGGAAGACATTACATGTCTTGTATAGAAAAATAAACAAAGGCTCAAAATTATTTATTTCTGAAAATATGAAGTATTCCCGTTTAAGCACCTATTTTTTGAGCACCTATATATTGAGCACCAAAGGTATTCCCATTTGAGCACCAATCAATATTTTACCGTGGTGCTCAAAGGGGAACAATAAAAAATATTCAATTTTATTCCCTTTTGAACACCTACGGTAGCGTCTAGTGATGGGGTGTATAATAAATCATATCGATAAAAATCAGCAGTTTTTTAGAAGTTATTATAGTAATCTTACATGATAGCTTCTTTCTCTGTAAAACTGTCTGGCTTATCCGCTACTTACCAACAAAGGCGTCATCGGCGCAATAAGCGAGCCGATTCTGCCGGCCATGGAACACATGCTGATGAGGGTCTGCCTCATGTTCGTCGGGAACACCTCAGACACGTAGATGTACACGGAGCTGTAGGCCAAGGTCACGCTCCATTTGCCAACCAGGTACAGGGGGATGGACCAGTAGTCGTCTGGAAGAGAAAGGGTCGTTAATAGGCTGTCGAATAAGGGTTTTCTGGCAAAAGAAATTGAGTTTACTAGGCTGTAAAATCAGGGTTTTCTGACAAAAGAAATAAGAGGTTAGGTTTTTCTGGTAAAGAAATGGAGGCTAGTAGGCTGTCGAATCAGGGTTTTCTGGTAATAACTTCAAGGGGTACTGGGCCTAAGTGATATCAGAAAGTAGAAGTATAGTAAATAGTGATCAGAATCAGAATCAACACGCCTTGAGCAAGCACGATGATCAATGCTCATGGCTTTTCTGTATGAGAAGAAAGAGGCCTTTGTCCAGCACGATTAGGTATAGGGCGTTATTATAAAAATGAAAACAAAAATTGATCCCTCCGTGCCTCGGAAAGCACGTTAAGCCGTTGGTCCCGGCTGTCATTCGTGGATCTTTGATAGTCGTTACGGGTAGTCACTAGCCCGAAAGTCTGACAACCAGTCCTACCAAGGGGTTTCGTATTACCCAGTAACTGGGTTATGGAGGTCAGATAGGCATTCGCTCCAAACTGTATTCAGCTGCAACAAATACTGGTATTCAGCTGAATCCGGTTAGACTGGAACCAACTCCAATATAGTTGGGAAAAGGCTAGGCAGACGATGATGAGGAAAGTTATGTCGATACGAAAAGAATATGAATAGACAAAGTCGGTGTTTTATGTACAGACGCCAGCACATCAAGCTACCCGAAACTGTCAAATTTTCCCAATCAACTTTGTACTTTATGCTTTAGCGATAAAGTTGAAAATCTATTAAAGAAATTAGACCGATTGTAGTAGCTTGATGTGCTGGCGTCTGTACATTACTGATTTTATAGTCTAACTCCGGAGTAGAGGAAGTTTGAAAGTATGGTCAGTGACAAAAAGTTGAAAGGGAACCGTTTATTTTGGTATAGCCGGCAAGGCAAATGCAAGTAATAAAGAGGGATAAAACACATATTACTAGGCTAGAAGAGTGATATTTATAAATATAGATGGCTGGAAGGGAAAAGGAAGAAGTAAAGACAGCTAGCGAAAAACACGTTCCTTCCTTAAGCTTATACACGGTCCATCTGGCTGTACGTCCCGCCAAGGTCATGAACGATGCACGACAAAAAACAACGTTAATAGGTTCGACGTACGTCGATAATTATTACTAATTACTTGTAGGATTTGCACGCCCAATTTTGCATCAAGCGAGCGCCCCCACTACCGCGATCATCGTGCAGATATTCAGTGAATAACGCGGACGTACGTCCGTAACTCCGTACGATCGTGAGTCGTGCGTGCTTGTTCATGTATAAACTTGCTGTATTAATAGCTGTATATAATAGCAGATTCACCATTTAGAGCGTGTGTCGGAGGTCGAACGGACGCCAAAATGGATCGTGAAACACTCAATATTTATTGAAAGATATAAGTCTCAATCTATCATATTCAAATATTTCATGGTATTATTAATTTAAGGATATATTGCACGTTTATGATTAAAAAAAAAACAACCAGGACCTCTTGCAATTTTTTTCCTATCTTCTGCTGCTGCTGACAAAATCAGAAGAACTCCAACTTTTGGCGTTCTGATCATAACTGGTGGCATTTTGATTTAAAATAAATAAAACACGTGCGCTCATTTAACTCGTTCAATTACCTACATTTAGCAGGCTGGATGCACGCACGATAGTGCTACGTCCAACACTGCGGCCTTGAGCGGCCTTACAGCTGGGATGGATCGTGTATAACAGGCTTTAGTTTAGCATTAGAAAGGTCCATGCTCGCGCTTTTATTCAGCGTCACACACAATATGTATATCAAATTAATAATTAAACAACACTTTTATCGTCCCCGATTTCATTCGGACATGATCGTGATCGTACGTTTATGAAGATAAGCACGTTATGTACACTCAAGTGTAGAATGTTTCACCACTTCGCAAGGTCGACGTACTGACGCGTCAGCGAAGTCCGTTTTCACATTGGCGATTTATCGCGCGACTATTGAAAGTAACTAGACTCTACATTTTTATGTTTAGTGGTAGATTTTTATTTGTTAGGTACTTACGTTCGAAGTTATCGGAGGTTAAAATACGTTACATAGTTTTATTCTTGCTGATTAAATATAATACATGTCATGTTTTAAGATCTAATCTATTATATTATAATAATCGCGTGTATTTTTCTCAATTATTTTTTCTTTCAAGACTGTAAATGAGTTCGCGACCCAGCTAGATAACTGGGTCGCCTTTAGATGGCTCCTACAAACAGGCGCGACACGCGATATAATCGCGCGCGACACAAGGCACCGTTCGTTGCGCGACTGCGGTGCCTTTGTGTCGCGTGTCGAGTCGCGCCTGTTTGAAGGAGCCTTAACATGCTCTGAAGTAATTTGTTGTTAAGGTTCTGTAGGGTACCAGCGGAATATTGTACGACTCCGCTGTCCGTCCGTTCGTCCGTCTCTCACAAAGCTGTATATTTTGAACCGTAACAGACAGACACTTGAAATTTTCACAAAATATGTACTAACTTTGGCCGCTAGAATAATAAATAATAAAAATAAAATAAAGTGACAAATTATAGGTGGTACCCTTCCTCAACCCTTCGTGTGCGAGTCCAAATCCGACTCAGCCACTTTATTAAAGAATTTCCTTTAGTTTGAGGATGTTTGATACTAAGGTAGACAATAAATGCATTGAGACTTTCGCGGCATAAAATTAGTCGCGCGATCAAAACCGTGAATGTGTACCCAGCCTTACTTAAAACCACTTATGAACTAAATTCATTATATCCGTATTCTGTTTCCGTAGTAAACAAAACTTGTTTACAAACGCATATGTTTACTATTGAGCCGCTATTCATATTCAAATGTTTTCTGTAAGTATGTATGTTTATTTATGTATTACGATAGCCTTGTTGCTTATGAGGCAGTGTTTTATAATTAAACAACTGACTGCACTTTGAATTGCGGAATTAATCGGTAGTTAATCTAAAATTATATTTTTTTTATTATGTATTCTGCCTGCGACTTCGTCCGCGTGAAATTTCGCGTCGCATCATATCGCCTGCTCGCGCTATTACTTCGTTTTTGCTTAACTTTTTTCAGATTTTTTGTGTTTGCTCGTCTCCTGAGGGTCATAGCGTGATGTTAAATAGCCTATAGCCTTCCTCAAGAATTGGGCTATCAAATGTAATTTAACTATTTTTCTAATCCGACCGGTAGTTTTTGAGATTAGCGCGTGCAAACAAACAAACTCTTCAGCTTTATTATTAGGTTATATAGGTGTAGATTATATTTTTTTCATGCCCTTCATTTTTTTTTATCTTTAAAGAACTTGTTGTGGTAGGCTCACCGCGCCTAAGTATTTGTTTTCCCCACGTGTTTGATTTACTTAAAAATATGTAGAATATCGCCAAAATAGAATATTTCGAAATTAGAAATGTTTATAAACATAGATTACTATTCCTTAGATACTTACATTAACAAAATGTGACACTTTTCCCAGGTATACACGATGTGTTCGAAATATAACCAGCAGTATCATCTTTTACTTTGATTAAAATATTAGCTTTCGCCCGCGGCTTTACCCAGGTAGTATGTCGATAAGGTCTAAAGCCTATATTCTTCCTCAGGATTCAAAGTATCCCCATACCAAATTTCATGAAAATCAGTCTAGCTGTTTCGGAGATTAGCCAGAACAAACAGACAGGCAGACAAAAAAAAAATTTTTTAAGTACCGTACATACTGTCATATGCATTTAGTAAAAAGCTGTTGTTTTGACATTACAAAGACAAAATACATTTCGATTCTATTAATTTGTATAGAGTATGGATCAGTGATCACCAATCCATTTCAGCGAGCGTACTGATTATTTCATATTTTTTAAAAACTAGCTTCCGCCCGCGGCTTCGTCTGCGAGGTATGTCGATAAAAACTATCTTATGTCCTTCCCTGGGATGCAATCTATCTCTCTGCCAAATTTTATCGAAATCCGTTCAGTGGTTTAGACGTGAAAAGGTAACATACAGACAGACAGAGTTACTTTCGAATTTATAATATTAGTATGGATTTATTTAAATTTATTACGATAGCCTTACTATGACAGGCTTTTGGCAGATATCCAGCAGTGGAACCTATACGAGCTCGTAGTTATAATAAAATGGATATGTCCTTTGCCATCAGAGAGACAGTAAAGGTTGAGAAAAAATATGTATGCCAGACAGAATGAAATATCGTTAGTAATGATATGTCCATTGCGCACGTATTCATTTTTATATCACGAGAGCGTGACCAGCTGGCGATAGATTGAAATATATGTTTAATAAAAACGATTAATTTACCGATTGAGCATGAGTTACTGGCAACACATCATATATGTATAATGTAATGGCATTGACCTAGTCTTCTTTATCGGTTTTAAACAGTTGGTTAAAAATATCTCGTAATTAAATCAATATAAAAATAGAATAAAACCTGGTTTGGAAGTTCCGTTAGTTGTCGATGAAGGGGCTTTAGATGTCTTCACATACGAAGCTGTGCGACTGGATAAACGCAATTTTCTTTCTTTCTTTCTTTGGATGAAGTCAAGGTATGAAGTAAATTGGTCTCAATTTACAGATAAATGAAGAATTTAGAGAGATAAAAGATATATACGAGTATATATTAATTTCTGAGATTTTCCTGTGTGTTGCACCTGCCATGTTTCGTGTCTGCATCACCCTAAGGTTGACTGGTAGAAAATGCCTCGTCGGTCCTTGTACAGTATTTTTTTTACTTGTGCACAAAGTTTTAATAAATCTATCAAGGAAATATTTAAACTTAAACAGCCAATTTGATAATAGGTACTTACTTCTTGGCAAGAAAGCAAACAGCAAGCTCATCAGCGAACAGGTCAGATACGTGGCCACCAGCGTCTGCTTCCTTCCATACTTGTCCAGGACTATCACAACCACGATGTACGCCGGGATCTCCACCAGCGTCACCAGCATAAAGCTCACGTACCTGTTACTGCTCAATGACACAGAGTTAATCGACAATCCATAGTAAACTAAAGAACATGTCATCCATAAGAAAGAGCAAATCATCAGTCTTTTCCATATTATACTAGAACGTATTGCCTTCGAAAACTGTGACTTCTTATCCACGGTCTGGCTCTCAACCTTTAACAGAGGATCTCCCAAAGAGTCCAGCTCAAGTTTTCTAGGATCCAAATTATTGATTTTCGCTGCTTTTTTGAGTACTATCACAGCTTTGTCTCTTTTGCCTTTGCTGAGGAGCCAACGGGCGCTTTCGTTCATGAACCAGATGTAAATTACCACGATAAGGGCTGGGCAGTAGAGGATAAGGATGTAGGTGCGCCAGCTGTCGATGACCCAAGCAAGGAGGGCGATGAGGACCACGCCAATGACAAAGGTCATATTACACATGGCGGATACTATGACTCGCTGTTTGAGGCCGACCAGCTCGATAACTGTAAGGAATAAATTAGTATCAATATGGGAAGTCGTGAGAATCGCCGTACATGGTTAACGATATTGAAGATAGTACGTATTGTGATGTCTTTCCTGATACGTTTAGTGGAACTCAAAACGGAATTAATATAGTAATGTTTTATATTGCTGGTGAATGGGTAGTTGAGACCGCGAAATTCAAATTTTCTTACGTTTTTTGCAATTTGCAGGTCAGTGTCAGGTTGTATCTTGATCAAAATATGATTCGCGACAATACCAGGTACATATTTAGAGAAGTATAATCATTAGAATTAATAATACATCTTTCTAAGCTAGATTTCTACCACTAACACTTTTCCATAAGAGATTGGTGGTTGGTGGTAGAAATCTAACTTAGAAAGATATATTAATGATTCTAATGATTATAATTCCATTTATTTTTTATATCGATCATGATATTCCTGGAAACTTGGACACAATTATAATGACTCAAAGAAAATAAAAACACTTACTAAAAACATAAGCCGACGGATACAATCCACCACCAAACGCCGCCTCCAAGAAATGCAACGCTACATAAGTCAAATAATTTGGCGCAAACGCTCTCGAGAAACCAAATATGAAGCTGGTGGTTGCCGCGAAACCAACAGCCACTTTCCTTCCGAACCGGTCAGAAATGGCTCCGGTGAACAACATGGCGACGAACATCCCACAGTTGTGAATAGTCCCAACCAAAGCCCTCTTCCATTCCTGACAGCCGAGGTTGAACTGAAAAATGAAGAAGACTTAGAAATTGCTCAAGTGTCTTAAAATTAAGTAGCATGTTTAGAGCGTGGAGTTTACATATTTGGCGCTGTGGCGTCCACCTCCTGTACTTCGATTACTGCGGACAAATATAGTATTATTATGTAAAGCCAATAACTTGGTAACGAGTCTACGTGTAATTTGTTAGAAACTTCAAATTACATATGGACTCGGACTACAATTGCCCACATAATGCAAAATTCTCGGGCGACGTAGTAAACGCAAAATAAAATGTAGCAGATATGGTTGAAAATGTACATTTCATTGATAAAAGGCTCTTTTTTGCCAAAATAAACAATATTCACAGAGCAGTTGACATGAGAAAGTGGAATAAGCAAACAGACACAGTCTCATATTACACAAATAAGGATAAGAGTTTCTTTCGCAAATATTTTAGTATTACTTCACATAGGTACTTTCCGAACGAGAAAACATTCTCATTTTGTAGGCTTGATATTATATCAACTGCTATGCTTAAAAGGCTAAACAGTATTCTCGAGTCTATATTCTAGAATGAAAGTCAAGCATTAACCTCGACTCAAATAAAACAGTTTTTAGTTGACATTAATGCTTGAGTAAGTACTGGGGTAGTGATGAAAGGTGGGCGTTTTGGGGGCTGCCGTTTGTAATTTTTGGACGTTCAAAAAGTGCTGATTCTCCACCAAAGTTTTCGATTATCTTGAGTATCGTTCTAGAATACGAGCCTTAGACCAAGTATTTAGAACATTAGAACATGCATTCGTCTTTTCAAGGCATTGAAATAAAACTAAGAACAATTAAATTAATACTATTCTTTTCTACTGACCTCTTTAACAAGTGAATACTCGTCTTCATAGACATATGTCTCACATTCCATGGTTTTGTTCAAGTCGAAGTTGTGAGGCAGACACTGGAATTCCGAGTTGTTAAGGGGTATGTACATCTTGCAAGACTCTGGTTTGCTTAGTATGTGGTTCGTCGGAACGGCGTAGTTTATCCAGGAGGTATCATTGAAGCGTTGCTCGCAGCCGTCAATCTCGCATCTGTTGAAAAAAATATGAAATTTCATCGATAAGTTAGCCACGTTCTTCGTTATACAGCTTGGAAGTCTTCGTTTACAATCTACTACCAATTTGCGACTGCAAATGGCGACTTTGTTGTACGTAATCATATTTTTTATCATTTGAATCTTGGATTGCGTGCCATCTGCACGGCATTGGAATTAATATAAAACCATTTAGTATAAAACATTTTTTACAAAAAATAATGGGGAAATCCTGAAACCTAGCAAACAAAACAATTAACGTTTGTTCTCTTTTTATAATACCTTGAAATAGAAGAGTTCCAACAAAAACTTATAAGGAAAATGAACTCTGGGATTATTTTAGGACATCACGAGAGCAACAACCGGAGCAAATTGAGACAGTACGTCAGGTTCCGATCCTTAAATAAATTAAAAAAAGTATAGTTCAATCACCTATTTATAACAATAGAGCAAGGTTTAAAGAAGTTCTTTGATATAAAATTAAAATAATCGAGCTAACTATTGACAAAGTATATCTATACTTACTAATATTATAAAGCTGAAGAGTTTGTTTGTTTGGTTGAACGCGCTAATCTCTGGAACTACCAGTCGGATTTGAAAAATTCTTTTTGTATTTAATAGCCCAATTCTTGAGGAAGGCTATAGGCTAACATCATGCTATGACCTTTAGGAGCCGAGCAAAAAGAAAAAAGTCAGAAATAACGCTAAGCAAAAACGAAGTAATAGCGCGGGCAGGCGATGCGATGCGACGGGGTGGGTCGGAGTAACAAGAAATTTCACGCGGACGAAGTCGCGGGCAGAAGCTAGTATAATATATTGGCCATCAATCCAATCTTTCGAAATTGTAGAATCTGATTGTTTAGTTCGAGAAAAATCCAGCGGGATAATTGCGTGACACACTATCAGTAGCAATGGGTTTTATTTTGAAAGTTCAACAACATATATTGTTCTATTTACTATGTTGAGCAGACACATTTTTCGAACTTATGAAGCAATGGTTTAGCAATATCTTTAAAAATGATTCAGATGGATATTCATGTGTTACGCAATTAGTATGCAGTACTGTCTCTAGAAATTTAGTTTTTATAAACCATTTATTTATGACTACCGTCATGCATGCATGGATCAAAATATACTCCGAGATTTGGATTTTATTTTTGAAAATGTGCGGATTTCGTGACCGTGTGGGCGAGTGATACACAGAAGTGAGTTGTAAATAAGTAACGATTAATTTATTACGATATCAAGTAACTAAAGCTAGCAGTTACACTTGAAACGAAAAAGTAAAATTAAATAAGGTTACATGAATGGTAAAACTACTAGAAACACGAAGCTCGCCGTAAACTATTACGGCGAGCTTCGGCGAGTAAAATATGATCGGGGGTCAGAGAGGACCTCGCACGATCGTAGTTCAGCACCGACTGAAGCTCAGAACCAAAACTCTCCCAAATCTGCCGTTCACTAAACAAAGGACGCGGCAAATCCACATCTGCCTTTTAAAAGTATAATAAAACACGAGAAATGCAGATGGGTACAATACAAGACAACTGAAAATAACAGAACAATGAACCTTAACTATAAATAGCAAATAGGTACAATACAAGATAACTAAACATAATAGAACAATGAAGAACCTTAACTAAAAGTAAAGAATCATGAAAGACAATAGTACCTATAACTTAAATCGCTTGCAGATGTTCAACGTGGGAAAAACACAAAAATGAAACTTTCTAAAAATTATTACAATAAGTTCCTCTATAAAAATATTACATTCTTAAAACTATGCAAGGGATGGGTACGTGAGACACAGTCCCTACAAAAATTTAATCAGTATATTTTTTACATACTTGGTAACCTGTTGCGCGTCGATGGCCCTGCCACCCTGTACAATGTTTTAAATTAAAATATAAAATAAATATATTAAAATAATTAAATTAATAATATTAAGGTTTTAAATATTTAGTACGCCATGGTTATAATTATGAGTTCCAGCTCCAACATTTAACTCCTAGTTTTTGGAATAGTTAAATTAATGTTTCATGTAAATGAGTCATTCAAGTGTAAAATATAGAGTATCATAATTATTACAAACAGGTGTAATTAATACCTTTGATTGCTGATATGAATGTATAAAGTGGTATCGGGCATCAATGTTGTAAATGGCTTTGCAGCAAAAATGATATTAAAAACATAACCATCCTTCTGGCGCAGTCGGGTAAATAGCGTTTTGAGCCATTTTTTTATTATTTCATGAAGTAAGTAATATTTTAGCAATCGGTTATAAAGTGAATAAAAAAAGGACACCAAAATTGCTATTGTTTTCGTCACTGTTACCTTTTTAGAGTTCCTTACTTCAAAAGGAACAAACGATACCGGTATAGGAATCACTTCCTTGTCCGTCCGTCTGTCTCAGGAACGCGTGCAGTTCAAGTTGGTGGATTAAGTTAAATATATAATTCATGTATATTTCGCTCATTTCTCAGAATAGATGGAAAGTATAACATACAAAACATCATTAGACACACACTACACTACACACACACACACACACACTACACACACACACACACACTACACACACACAACACACAACACTACATCATTTACGAAACATAGGCTTATGACGACTTTAGATGAGGTCATGTCAGGTCCTGAGAAACGAAATTATACTCAACATCGCGCAACGTAAATGATTCTCCTTTTATGGAAGAAGGAGAATCATTTACGTATAGCAACTGGCATCTGCTTTAACCGACTGTGAAGGTTAGACGATAGGACGATGGTTATTGTAAAACATAAATAATTAATTAATTGCCGTTTGTTTGAATTTTCCACAGTAGTTTTATGAATCATGAAGATTTAATCTATTGTATATTTTAATTGGAGAACCAAGAAAGATAACAGCTAATTAAGCATCCAAAATGAACATAACATGATATCATAACACGTGATAGGTTAAGCAGAGGTGTAGGTACAGACGCCAGCACATCAACCTACCACAAACTGTCAGATTTTCCCAATCAACTTTGAATCTTATATTTTAGCGATAAAGTTGAAAATCTATTAAAGAAATCTGACAGATTGTGGTAGGTTGATGTGCTGGCGTCCGTACCTATAGTACAGTTATGTTTAAGTCCCGTATAATAAAGGGCGAACCACAGATATAGATAGACCTAGATAACACAAGTATCACGATCTGTATGAAAACCAAGCGTGCCATTTTTTGACTACCTACTATGACGTCACAAGCACTATTTAGTGATGGAAAATCAAATCGATTCAAAGATGCCGCCGTGTGCGGCATCCATCCCGCCCCACCCCCGGGGCCTAGCGCCAGGGCTCAAGCTCACCCAGCCAGGTGTATACAGGACTGAGCGCGAAAGTGGCGGCTTACGATTTTTGTACGTAAGCTGGGCACGCGAAGTAGTTGCTCTTGCGTTATCTAGGTGTATCAATATCTGTGAGGCAAACCTATTGTTATCAACAGGCCACAAATCTAGATTCCGGGCTGTTACTGAGAAATTCCGAATTGAAAAACCCAATAATACTTTGCCTGACCTAGGAATTAAACCCAGGACCTCATGCAAAACAGTAGTGCTTGCAACCACTAGACCAATGAGGCAGCCAAAATGAACAGTGCACAGTAAAATAGATTACATCACATAAACAAAGAAATAACTATCATTATTATTTAGGCATCTGGCCATGTTTTGGGTCAAAATAAGGACGAATCGGTCATTTCTACAAAATAGACAACTAATTGTTTATAATATGTATAATAAAATAATAATATAATTATAATATTATAATATACCTAATTATATATTCTAATATTATTATTTTATATAATATTATAATTATACTATAATAATTATATAATATGTGAAAAGGATAATATAAATAATATAAATAGAAAATTTAAAACAACCGTTGAATTTTATGGATTCAGTTTTATTCAATTTTATGGTTCAGAACAGCTAAATAACCAAGCGAATGGACGATTTATTTTTGTGAAGGGTATCAATGTATGTATTTTATTTATTCAAGTAACCATGATTCATTTTTTAGTAAAAACTTATCCTATGTCAGTAATTAAGACAATTTTGGGTACGTATTGCAATATCTAAAATTAAAAGAACTAACGTAAAATACCTAAAATCTACCTAATGTTTTAATTACCTTAGCAACTAACACCTACCTACGAATTACCTAAGTTAAAAATACTAATTGGACTAAATATCAAATGTTTAAAATATCAACAGTTATTACTCCTAAGTTTGATAAAATACCTAAAATGATACATCACTTGGGAGCTATTTGTATGAAGTAGTAGATCAGGTTCTGTGAGAGTAAAAGAGGGCAGAATGGTACACCCGAGGTTCGGTTTGAATAAACAATCCACATGTGCGTCCGCGAACATCCCTGATGCGCTGCAGTAGCGGGGTAGCCTCAACAGCACCCTGAACGCTTTGTTGTATTGCACACTGAGGGCACTGTACGATTATTGTGTGTACAGTTCTGTCTAGATTCTTTCTATAGCTATTTGAATTAATCAACTCAGTCTATCGCAGTGCACTGCTCGCCATAGACTTCTGTCCCTTCGTGTTCTGGCCATTTTGTGTGAACGTGACGCATGGTTTCCTCCAACTTTTTTGTGTTATTTTTCCGAGTCATGTTTACCGAAAATAAACGTACAATGCGTGCGTGCCACGAAAGATGAGACTTGACCCCGCCTCCCCCGCTCTTTCCGCCGCCCCTATGACGTCCGGTCCCGTCCCGCACTCAGACCTCATACCGCTAAAGATACCTAAAATCGTGTAATGCGCATGTCAAACCACGTGGTGTGTCAAGTCTCATCTTTCGTGGCACGCATTGTATTTTCTTTCTTTCTTATAGTTTAACACTCTTCTACTCTCTACTCTCTCTCTCCTCTCTTTCTGACCTGCACACTATCAATTACAATCTGAATCATTTTGAAGGATATTGCTAATCCATTGCTTCATATGTTCGCACAATTTGTCTGCTCAACAACGGAGATAACGCAATGAATGTTGTTGAACTGTCAAGTGTTAGTGTGTTACGTAATTACCCCACTGGATCCAAGAAATAAATATCTTTCAAATAATACCAAAGTCAAACCCACCTGTAAGCCAGTTCCTGGGCTTCGAAGATGAAGCCACATTCGAAGAAGCTGCTGAGCAGGATAGGGAAGAGAAGGAAGACGAAGTTCAGTAGGTTATATCTGCCGTGAGGTCCCAAGCTCTCGAGAATCGAATCCAGATTGATCTCTTTCTTGATTTCCTCCATGGTTCAGGTGCTTCGCTCGGCTTGGTTATTATCTGGAAAGAGGAATTGAAGGTTACTTAAGATAATAGCACAATGTTGGGGAAACTTCCCATGGGATCAAGACTGAGTGATTGGCCAGACTGGCAGCGTGGGCGCGGGGCGGGCGCGGCGCGGCGTACTTAAACATAAGAACTTCATTTGAGTGTCCATGCGCGGGCGCGGGCGAGCGCGGTGAGCGGCGCGGGCTGCTTGGCGCGGGGAGCGCGCCAAGCATCCCGCGCCGGATGCAGCCGAATATCAGTATGAAGCGACTGCCTGACTGACTTCCACAACCCAGTTACTTGGTAATTAGATACCCCATGGTAAGACTGGTTGTCAGACTTTCTGGCTTCTACAACTTCTTTTTTTTTAAACTTTGCTCCACACTAGGAATTTCTCCTGTATCGTGGGTGCGTTTACAAACATTTAAATTCACATACACAAACAGCCAGACCCGGAACAACTACCTGTAGGCAATACAAATATTTGTTCCGTACGGGAATCGAACCCGCGACACGCAGCGCAGCAGTCGATCGCTCAGCCCCTGCGCCAAGCGTGTTGTCTTCTGATGATCCGTCAGCATCATCGTCATCATTCCACTCAAATTTTCCACTGCTGGACATAGGCCTCCAAGCACCTCCACTTTGACCGGCTGACGACACGTAACGACTGCCAAAGATCCACGAGTGACAGCCGGGACCAACAGCTTAGCGTGCTTTCCGAGGCACGGAGAGGTGTTGATATGTAAAGAGGGTCATCTATCCACGGAATAACCGCGGCAAGCGTACCTGAACCTGATCGATCGACCCCTGCGGTTGCTATAACTTAGCTACAAGCGACTCAAGAGTTAGATCAAGTCTAAAAGATTATTTATGTTGATCTTTGCATAACATTACCTTATTTATGTTGATCTTTGCATAACATTAACTTATTAATGTTGATCTTTGCATAACATTGGCCTATTGTTTAGTACGAGTATATACATAAAGTACGATTTGGTATGGCAATTGCACATGTAAAGTCAAGAGCGGATAATTCGGATCGTAATTCTTTCCAAGATCACAATTTACTACTTGTACACGCAACTAAATCATTGGTTCCGTTTTATTTCTAGTTGTGTCTTTGTTCTCACACGTAAACGTTGTTCTAAACAGAGATTTTAATTATGCCGTTAATCTAAACCTTAGAGCTAAACTAATTGATTTGATTCAACTTATTATCTGTGTTGGTGCGTGTTAAATGCATCAGTTACGCATAAAGTAAAAAATGGCGTATAAGAGATAAGAACAACAAGAAAACTAAAGTTAAAAACTAAAGAATAAATCAGGCAGATTGTTTAAAAGCTGAGTACAGTGACTAGAAATTATTAGAAATACAAATCTGTACAACAAAACAAAAGACAAGATTGAAGATATCTTCAGTCTTGTCTTTTGTTTTGTTGTCAGTTGTCAGAGGTAAAATAACTGTGTAAGAGGTAAAATAAAATGGACTGTAATACTATTATTACAGACCATACACAGTTATTTTACCTCTGACAACAGCAACCTGACTACAACCTTAGGTACAGCGCAGACGACAGACTATCCGTGACGCACATATTAGTCTGTGAAAACAGAACCTATGCAATTATATGCAGTAACGCACACGACGCGCAAAAAGTCCGGCGCACAAAAAATCCGTGTAATTCGGGCAGACCGCACCGCGGCAATCTGCATTTGCTAGGGGTGGACGTAACGCACGCGATCTTATTATCATGGCGCCAGAGGTCGATGTAACGATGTTAATTCAAGAAATACAAAACAGACCAGCACTTTATGATACTTCTAAGGCAGAATATCATGATAGACATTTAAAAAGAAAAAATGTGGGATGAAGAAAGATGTGCGTCGTGTGCGTTGAGTCTGTGAAAAATCCGCGACCGACTTTTTGCGCGCCATGCAGACTTTTTGTGCGCCGCAGACTCGATCGCACAAAAAGTGTGCCGTCTGCGCTGCACCTTATTGTAACGTGAATAAAGATCACTGAGAGTTTGACAGACTATTCAGTGGCAACAATCCAATAGCAACCTTATATTAGCCGGAATAAAGATCACTTTGATTTTGACAGTGGTGCAAATTCAAAGGTAAAATAACTGTACGTAAGTAAGTAAGGTTAACGTTTGCTGAACCAAACTATCGAGTCATCATCTGCCTAGCCTTTTCCCAACTATGTTGGGGTCGGCTTCCCATCTAACCGGATGCAGCTGAATACCAGTATTTTACATAAAGCGACTGCCTTCACAACCCAGTTACTGGGTAATACGATACCCCTTAACATACATCCGATACACTAAAACGCATTCAAGGAAGAAAAGCGAAGACAAGAGACCTAAAAAAGAAATAAGAGATGTTGCGCCAACCCCTAATACATTGAGAGAAGGGCAGGTGAATGATATTTAAGAGAAAATGCGGGTGGTCGTTTCTCCATAGAAATGCTCTCGCCTGTTTTCTTTCTGTTTAACGAATAACGACCATAGCAATGATTTTTACAGAATAATAAATTTTAACTACTTGTTTGTCCCTATGTTTTCCTTTTGAAGATACATACATTATTTTTATAAGCACTAGTACTCTAAAAAAAATGCCAATTTAAACCGCTGTCAACAGAGGCCTAGTGTGCAAATATGACAACTATTAATGAAAGTAGAAAAACGTAGGGACACCAGATCCTTTATAATCACTTTATAAAATATCTTTTAAATTGGTCCAATATTGGAGGAGGAAATAGGCGAGAGCCAAACCTCGAATTATGACTTTTTACTAGGCTTTCTCAAAAGTCTCTCCGACCGCATTTCCTCTTAAAAGGCATTCAAGGTAATTTTAAAAATGATTTGGACAATATTTTTTATAGAACTATTTCATATGTTTCCATTTCATAGTCATTAACGTACAGCATAAAAGTCCTGCTACTCCTTATAACCTTATTATTCCTATTCGATTCCGTAATCTACAAGAAATCCGTGAAATTACGTGCTGGTTTGTAGTTAGCAATTTGCTATGCCCGTGGGTAGTACCTTCCTGGTTCAAATCCCACATCGTCACACGCTGTCACGTTACAAGAATATTAATGTATCGGAGTATGATTCACTCACTCAACATAATAGTATGGCTTGTGGCGCTTATTATAATAATTATAGCTGCATTATTATGGTACGATAAATACTAGTTTTATTATTAAACTCGGTGCTGCCAACCTTGTAGTTCAACTAACATGCTTTTTTTAAATTGTTTATTCGAAAGAAGTACTTTTAAGTACACGCATGTGTCATCTACCAACCCGCACTGGGCCCGCATGGTGAATTACGGCCCATTTCCTCTTATAGAGAGGAGGCCTGTGTTCCAGGACGTTATATTAGGCTGAACATGTTATGCTTATGTTACTCGTTCGTAATACAAATTGGTAATAGGTACAGACGCCAGCTCATCAAGCTACCCGAAACTGTCACATTTTCCCAATCAACTTTGAACCTTATTGTTGTTTATTACTAAAGTTGAAAATCTAAAAAAGAAATTTGACAGATTGTAGTAGCTTGATGTGCTGGCGTCTGTACACACAAATGTCCTGCCAAAGCGCAGTACAGTTTATCAGTGTTCTCGTGGATAGTCTTCGTGAATAATATTTTTTAAACTACTATAGCTTTTTGAACAGACAAATTTTTCGAACAATATGAAGGAATGTATTACCAATCTACATCAAAATTATTCAGATTGTGACTGATCGTGTTAAGGCTCCTGCAAACAGGCGCGACGCGCGACGCGAATCGCGCGCGACATAAAGGCACAGCTCGATGCGCGACTTGCGGTGCCTTTGTGTCGCGTGCAATTTTATCGCGTGTCGCGATGAAGGAGCGTTTACGCAATTAGGGTGCCGCTCCAGGAATTAAGGCTCCTAAAAACAGGCGCGACACGCGATATAACCGCGCGCGACACAAAGGCACCGTTTGTTGCGCGACTTGCGGTGCCTTTGTGTCGCGTGTCGTGTCGCGCCTGTTGAAGGAGCCTTTACGAAAAATCTTAATGCACATCTAGGTAAAATGTACAAAGAACATGTTATGGATAAGGAACATATTACGACTTCGTTATATTCAGAAATTATTATACTTATTTTTTTTTCTGTTTCAAAAATAAGCAGTGAGGTATAATTATAATTAATCATTGTTTTGCACATAATTATAACGTTCTAATCATAATTTTATTGTTCTACTTAGAAAAGCTATTTTCCATCAACCTGTAGGTATTTCTAACCACGCATGGGCGCAGCCTGTATACGCAGAGATAATCTGCAGTTACCTTAATTGTATAAATTAATCGTGCAATTGGTAATTGTGGCGATTAGCCGCTGCTCAATACACTAATTGACCTTTTAATTTATGAATGGGAGTGACTTTATTAACTAGGATTGGTAGTCTGACTCATAGGACGGTGGGAGCTTAGGAATTAACTCTCGGTTTCTATGAGTAACTACTAACTAGTCCTTAGTACCGCTGTTGCTGGGCATCGCTTATTTTACTAATGCTTTGTTAAGTCTATAATAATATTATAAAGTGGTAACATTTATTTGTATGTAGGGGGTAATATCTGGAATAACCAGTCTGAAAAAAAAACCTTTCAGCATTCGATAGCCCAATTTTTGAGAAAGGCTATGAGCCTAAGGCTTGTTTCACATGTACCATAACCACACCACAGCCACAACCACAGCTCGTGGGCGGGCGCTAATTTGTATGAAAATAAATAGTTAATTTCACACGGACCACATTTTGCCGTGATTATCGACCGCGTGTGTGATACCGGCCACATCGCAGCCAGGTCGCAACCACAACGCAACCATCAGCGACACCGCGAACTAGCGGTCGGCCACATCGCAAACACAACGTTAACACAGCTTTTAGTAGAGAACACAAGGCAACCACAAGAAGTAGCAGCGACACTATTAAGCGTCAATTCACACGTACCACAACCACACCACAGCCACAACCACACCACAACGACGCCATGTGGTCGGGCGTATATTTTGTATTGAAAATGAATATTACAATTTACACGTACCACATTTTGACGTTGTTATCGACCACCTGTGTAATACAAACACATCGCAATCATCGCGACGGCAACGCCGCCACGCGGCGGCGGCACCGCGGCCACATCGCCACGACGTGACGTCATCAACAGCGCGACAAGGATAGCAACAACAATCTTTCCTCCATGACTACGTTCAATCAAGCCGTGTTACCTCTGCTAAAGCTGGAGTATAACTGCACATGACCACGTGTGGTTACCACGTCGCAACAACAGCGGCAACGCAACCACATCGACATTTTGTCGGTACCACAATGCAACTGCAAAAAGCCGCTGCGGCACTATTCACACGTAACCACAGCTTGACCACATTATGTCGCTGCGACGTGGTGTGGTTGTGGTACGTGTGAATTGACCCCACGTAACCACAGCTTGACCACATTTTGTCGCTGCGATGTGGTGTGGTTGTGGTACGTGTGAATGGGCCCTTGGGAGCCGAGCAAAAACAAAAAAAGTCAGAAAGAACGCTAAGCAAAAACGAAGTGATAGCGCGGGCAGAAGCTAAAATAGTTACAAATATGTACAGACGCCAGCACATCAAGCTACCCGACAAAATTAAAACACTAGTATTATACCGAAAAAAATAAAACACTAAAACACTAGTGCTTTAGTATGTTGCTTGTAGAATAATCTGACAAAAAAAAACAGATTGATTGTATGTATATTAGTATGGTTTTTATTGTGAAAAGAAGAAGTATGTTCATGATTTTTTTCTATCGTATCAAATTAGTTGTAGTCGTGTTTTCAACTACAACTAGCATATATCCTGAAGAATATCATAATATTATTTTCTGATTTTGTTTACTGTACTCGATACTTTTAGGCATTATAAAACTTGCGTTTTTTGCGTTTATGTCCTGTAGTCCCCTTAAAATAAACGAATACAGGGTGGCAGAGTAGGATTGCCCCTTAAAAAATAAAATAGAGGATTTTCAGTTTTTACGTTATTAGGTAAAAGATAAATTTTAAAATTACCCTATGTAATTTGGTAATTTTGTAGCTTAATGTTTCAAGGATATATCATGGAGCCATGTAGAGCTGCTAGACATGTTGTAAAGTTATTAGACATCTTAGAATAATAATTTTAATAAATTAATGTATACTTTTAATTTTTTACATGTATCTAACGAGTTTAAATATTTGTACGCCAGTCTTTGGTGAAACATGTGAGATCATAATTCTATTTATAAGACCTCAATGTACCATGTTTTAAACCAATATTCTAGAAAAAATACCTAAAAAAAATGAAGGTTGCAGTTCTGTTTTGTAAAAAAGTAGCGAGCTTGTAGGTAGGTATCTACAAAGTAAGACGTTTCATTATAATAGTTTTATTAACACTACCAAAATTTCTAAAAAGCATCTGTTCTTGCCATAAACTGTCATTTTATTTACTTAGAACTAAACACGGTAATGCTAAAAATGATTCATGGTCCACATATGGTTCTGCCTACCAGATATGGTATGGTATGATAGAGTGAAATATTTCGCAATGCAGCGCCAGATACCGGCTGCAACCGGTTATCAAGTTATGGAATCCGGATTAATCCAGTTCAGTGAAATTTTTATACCTACAGTATATTTTTGGATACGTTACTTTTGGTAACTTTGCATTGTGTACTGGTATTACATTGGTTTTTGTAATTTTTAATTTCAGGGGCATTTTAAAGCTTTAAATAGAACTCCAAAAGTACCTAGTTGTACTCGTATTATGTCAAAGTTAGGTACCTACTCATTCAATTTATTACAACCAGCTCATTCAGCATTATTTTTATCACGGATTTTTATCAAGCATACTTCCAATTTCGGGTAACACGATGCGAGCCGAGAAAAAAAAAATATCCAGCCTTACTTAGCAATTTGCTCATGAAATTGAAGTTACGAATTACGCTAAAAAAACACTATTAGGCTCTAAAACCATTTGGTCACATTAACCCTAATGAAGCGATGCAAAATCCATACAAAAACCTAAAAATCACGTCCTAAATATGGCAGGATGTCCACATAATCAATTCGTGTGTAGTTCTGCAACACTGTGTGAGCATTATAAGGCATTGGTGTGCTGTGCACTGAAGCGCAATTCCTTGAAGTCTTACCGCGAAGGTCGGTGTCGGGTCACAGCCTGTCATATTCTTTGTGGTACATACATGATACGAGTGTGTTTTGACTATTGTATTGTACGGTACTTTCCGAGTTTATCTTGGAAAAAAATCAGCTGTTCCCTACATTTATGTTCGTATAACTCGTCAAAATGTAGGGAGTTGATTTTTTTTTCGCGATATCAGGTTTGGTCCCGTTGTAAAAGTTCTTCGTAATGATGAATACAATGAACCCTTAAGAGCGTTTACGCCGTACGGCATTTCATACACACTTTTAAGCCCTTGTTTTTCGAAATGAATGAACCGATTTTAATGAAACTTCATAGGTACGCATAGGCAGGATACAAAGGTCTAAAAAGTTACTTAAGAACATTTTCGAAAAATTGTGTTACAGCCAAATTAGACCGATTTCAAATTTTCTATAGAAACAGATTTCCAGTATCTTTTATAAATAAAGGCTCTTACATACAGGCGCGACAAGTGATATAATCGCGCGCGACACAAAGGCACCGCTCGTTGCGCGACTTGCGGTGCCTTTGTGTCGCGCGCGATTTTATCGCGTGTCGCACCTGTTTGAAGGAGCCTTATCTAAAACATTTCAAAAATGTGCTAATACTATCAAATATGTAGGTATGTACAAAATGTTTTCTCGTTTCCTTATACAACACTAGCTGAACTTTGTACCGCCTCAGATTTTTTTTTGTTATTTTTTCCCATGATTTAATAATTATTCTGCTATTCGGGGCGAAGACACCAAACAAACAAAAGACAAACAACAACAAACAAATAACAGATCATACACCACCAGCCGTTCTTGAGTTCTAAATGGTGTAACCAACCCGACTTTGTTTTATATTATACAGATTATGAACCATAAGCGCTAAGTTAGCTACGGTTTCCGACTATAATTCAGACGCGCCTGAGAATTTCACACGGTACGAACGCAATTGACCTTCATGAAGCCGCCTAGGCAACACCGATATCCTTTTGTTAGCCCACGTTAATCGCACGAACGTAAAAATATTGCGCACTGGATTTTCAATTCTTGGTGTTAGGCCAAACGTTGAGAATTCAACAGAGCACATCCCAGGGCGTCAAAAAAACACAGTGTTGGGATTTTCAACTATCGGCGCTAAGCAGTGCGTTGAAAATACAGTGCGCGAAATAAAATCGCCGCGGGAAAACGCGCGCGTCCGAACCTGGGCTTAGTCCGGACTACAGATACAGATACACCTAGATAACGCAAGAGCAATTATTACGCGTGCCAAAAATTGCACCAGCTTACGTACAAAAATCGTAAGCCGCTACTTTCGCGCTCAGGCTGAGGCTACATTAGGCCGCGACGCGACCTGCGACACATGAGCGATTAAAACAAGTAAATGAATGCTCACGTAATATGGCTACACCGTACATCAAATATTACTAGCGATCTTTGATTTCTTTATGCGATAGGAACAACATTACTGAAATCACGGCATCGGCTACATCAATGAGCGAAATTGACGCGAATTTATTAGAAAATTGCTTTTTTTTTCGCTTGACATTACACGAAACGAGAAAAACATGGTATGGCTACATTTAGCCATACCATGTTTTTCTCGTTTCGCTCTTCCAGTCGCATCGCAAATCGCTGCCTACTGTAGCCTCAGCCTCAGTCCTGTGTACTGCTGGCTGGGTAAATGTGAGCGCTGGCGCTAGGCTCCGGGGGTGGGGCGAGACGAGTGCCGTACGCGGCGGCGTCTTTGAATCGATTTGATTTTCCCATCACTAAATAGTGCTTGTGACGTCATAGTAGGTAGTCTTGGTTTTCATACAGATCGTGATACTTACGTTATCTAGGTCTGTCTATATCTGTGGTCCGGACGTTTTATGTTATCAGGTTGGTGACTGTGATCACAGTATGCGGTTACTAATACGGATAATTGTTGCAGCCCATCCTCTTAACATAATAAGCAGTGAAGCAACCTATTATAGCATCTCAGTAATTAGAATGATCTCAGGAAGTCGTGGACCGGTCCATTTGTACCCAATAACGGGTCCATTTTGTACACACGACCACATATTTAGCTATACATTTCCAGTTTTAGGTGACTTCACATTGTATAAGCTTTTCGTACAATGATAAGTCAGCTTATACTGGAAATGTATAGCTTCATATGTACCGTGCGAACTTTTGAAAATGATTTACGTAAAGAGACTTGTTCACGAGACAGATTTTCTGACTCCGCACAGTTATGTGAACAGGGGGGTAATTGCGTAACACACTATCAGTTTTTTTTTCGGGATGGGATATCATCGAATGACCCGTCCCGCTCTGGGTGGAGCGGAAGGGAGTGTCAGACTCTTACTGCCTAAAACTCACCCGTGTTCCTTCCTTAGCCCTTTATGTTCCGGGGCAGCGGTAACCCTTTCGGACAATCCCGCTGAGACACTAGCAATGGCATTTTGATAGTTCAACAACATTCATTGCGGTATTTACGTTGTTGAGCAGACAAATATTTGGAACATATTATTGGAATCAGGGTGGCAAATCAAACAAAATGTTATGCAAGTCGATAGTTGCTTATATTTCTAGCACACTGGATACACTTTTTCAGTTACGTCTGTCCGATTCAACGGTCTACCCCCGAATGCCCCCCTCTGTCAACTTGTTCTTATTTATACAATCCGTTATCAGTACCTCTTAATCATAAACAAGATAAATAAATAAAAAATTATTATCCAAATATGATTCTTACAATTTTAGACTATTCCTCCATTTTTTAAACATATTTTTACTTCGCTTTTGATTGTAGTCAAATTACATACTTTCAATGTATTCGAATAAACGTTTCTAAATTAGACATAAATAAATTAATAGGCCTAAGTGAATATAGTTCCGAATAGCAATGGTGTACAAATATATGATTACCTTTAATTCTAACATTCGGCCTTTCCTGACAATAAGTTTGTCCTCAAACTTAATAACAGATAAATATATAACCCTACTTATATCTACTTTATTTCATAATATCTTAAAATCAATAAAATATCAAAAACACCCATGGATCTGTCAACATGGTCTCAAGTGTTTTTGCTACCTCTCTACATATTTCCGGTTGAAAATACCCATGGATCTGTCAACATGGTCACTCAATATTTTCAACCTTGGCCATCAAAATGCTGATTGATCTATCAAAATCAAACATTTCAACAGCACCCTCGTAACTTTTCATGCTTATGTGTCCATGAAGAGATTAAAAATACCCATGGATCTGTCAACATGGCAACCAATATTTTTAATCTCCAATTATTGGCCAGAAAAATGTCGATTGATCCGTCAAAATCAAACATTTTAAATGCCACCATATTCACTTCTACAATATCACACATTAAGCCCACGTACCTGACTTTCTTTTGAATTTTCTCAAAGACAGAACACCCATGGATCTATCAACACGGTAATCAATATTCTGTCTTTCAGTTAATAGAACCCAATTATTAATAAAAATTCTTAGTATAAAGAAACCAATTCTGCTATAATTGAATCAGATTTTATTACATAAGTATTTAGCAATACATTTAGCTCTAAATCTCATTGTAAGACGCATAGACAAATTCCATGTCCATTACATATTGCAATAAATGATATTCAGTATCACGTATCTATAATTCCTCAACAATTAATTAACATAACCAATTATTACATTAACACTATTTCAATAAACTAGTGTCGATTGTTTCAATAACAATATCATTACAATAGTAGTCCCCATTGGACATACATAATCTTATTACCTATGTACAAAATTCATGCGGTAGATATTATTATGAACACATTACATATAATCATAAACTAAGTTAGTTATAACTACTTGATGATTCCTACATTTACGATTGTCACCTACTTTTATTATATCATTGTACAACCTACTGAATTACTGTGACTCAGATTCGCTAGTACCACTAGTATCATCTTTATCATTCAGTTCGTCATTACAGATGGATATCCAAGGTTTGATGCGGTCAGCCGCCCAAACATTACAATAGCTCTTTTGCGTTATTTTCGTACCGGGTATGCTCGACACTTCGTACCTATCGTTTTCGAGGATTTTCGTAATTCGAAAGGGTCCCGTGAACTTTGGTAGTAATTTTTTACTATTGCCGTCGTTATGAGGGGTTGGTTTTAATATCTTTACTAAATCACCTAGTTTGTACTGTTTAGCTTTAATTTTTGTCTTATCGTATCTACTTTTCTGAGCCTCTTGGTTTTTAATTATATGCTCGCTTATCTGTCCCCTTATTTCTTCCACGTTACCTAGATGCCGCGTCTCATTTAGAATAGAGTTAAATATGTTATCACCTCTGCTTACCATAGTGATAGCAAAGAGTGCCTCAGCCGGTGTTTTTCCTATCCCTTTGTTGTTTGTGTTATTTAAGCCCCATTGTAATTTACCTATCGACCGGTCCCAATATTTTTCGCCCAGTTTGTTAGTATAAGCTGTAAGTGCATCTAACACAGTCCTGTTGTACCTCTCCACCTGCCCATTGGCACGGGGAGAGGCTACCGCATTGAGAATATGGTTAATCTTAGCGTCCTTACAATAATCCTTGAACTCACGTGAGGTAAAAGACGAGCCCTGATCCGATATTAATCTATTAGGGTAACCAAATAGGCAGAAAGTGTTGTCCAAAGCACGGATAGTAGGTGCGGACTTTAGATTTTTCAGTGGTGTCAATATGCAAAATTTGGTGAAGCCGTCAACTAAGACAAGGAGATAAGAATTACCGTTAGCACTTTTGACGAAAGGCCCCAAATGATCTATATGAACCGTGTCAAAGGGCTTGTCAACCTTATGGATCGGATGCAGGAGGCCTTCCTTCGGTCCAGCTGGTTCTTTACTGTATGCACATTCCAGACAAGAACGTACATATTTACTTATAAAACGTTTCATCTTTGGGAACCAAAAGTCCTTACAAATCTTGTCAATAGTTTTGTCAACGCTAAAGTGACCAATCTCATCATGGTTGAGTTTACATAAGTGGAATCGAGCCATTTTGGGTACAACCCATTTGAGATCATCTCCAACTTTCCGAAATAGTTTATTGTTTTTAAGAACATAGTTTTTCTTAATATCGGTATACTCATTATCTTCTAAAACCTTTCTAATTCGTAGCAACTCTGTATCTTGTATTTGTAACGTCAATAGCCAGTCTTCTGGAGTTATTCTAAATACACCTAACATCGCTTCGTGTCCCGCATCCGGTTTGCAAGGCAATGAATTTCTGCTTAAGGCATCGACATGTGACATCGTATGCCCTGGTTTGTATTGTATGTCGAAGTCAAATTCCTGTACAGCTATCCACCAACGTGCTATTCGTGGTATAAGGTCACGCTTACTGAACGTGGCTCTCAACGCGGAGCAGTCAGTTACCAAAGTAAACCTAATACCTATCAAATAAACTCGAAATCGTTGGAGAGAGGCTACAAAGGCTAATGTTTCGAGTTCATAGGCGTGATAATTTTGTTCATCTATTGAAGTTTTCCTACTGAAATAGGCAATTGGTTTCATTTCTGCGTCATTAATTTTCTGTAATAGAATTCCACCTAAACCGTATTTACTAGCATCTGTGTGCAAGAAGGTTTCATTTTTAGGATCATATATACCTAACACTGGTCTTTGTATCAATGCTTCTTTTAGTTTTGTGAACGAATTCTGCTGTTCGAGACCCCAACACCACGACGCACCCTTTCTGGTCAAGTCAGTCAGTGGTCTAGCGATACTCGCAAAATTTTGTATGAATTTTCTAAAATAGCTGGCTAGCCCAATGAACTGCCTCACCTCATGTACATTACATGGAGCCGGGAATCGTTCAACTGCGCCAACTTTCTCTTTTCCAGGTCTAATTCCGTGTTTGCCTATCTCGTAACCAAGATATTCTAGCTCTTCTTGAAAAAAATTACATTTTTGTATGTTCAAAGTTAATTTCGCTTTTTGTAATAGTTTGAAGGTATTTTCTAATCTGACAAATTCCTCGTCAAAATCTTTCCCGGGTATAAGAATGTCATCCATATAAGCCAGAGCGGAATTAAACCTGGAATTACCTAGCACTTGGTTAATTGTCCTCTGAAATACCGCTGGAGAATTGACTAAGCCAAAGGGCATTTTCTTAAACTGATAAAGTCCATCCGGTGTTATGAAAGCCGTGAGGTGCCTACATTCATCGCTTAACCGAATCTGATAGTAGCCACTAGCTAAGTCAAGGGAAGAAAAGTACTTGTTACCATTAAGCATATCTAACTGATCGTCTATTCTCGGCATTGGAAAATGATCTTTCTTAGTTTTCCGATTTAACGCTCTGAAATCGACACATAGACGGTACCCTCCTGTCTTCTTTTTGACAAGTATAATTGGACTTGAGTAAGGAGAATTTGACTCTTCTACGATATCATTATCAATAAGGTCTTGTACCATTTCACGCACTTTTTCTCGCTCAGAGTAACTTAGGCGGTACGGTCTATAAACGACAGGAGAAGTATCGTCTAGTTCAATATTCATTTCGGTTACATCGGTGCATCCTAACTCGGACAAGGTTTGTGCAAAACACTCTCTATATGCATTAATTAGGTTTAAGACACTCTGTTTCTGCTGTGGTGTTAAATTAGGATTAATTCTCGTTTCTTCCATAGTAAATGGTGTCAGAAGGTGACTGTTAATCTGACGACAGGTCAGATTTACACCATTAGTGGCGGGATTGGATGTAAGTATCGGTTCCCCTCGCGATAACACAGAATTATTACGGAAAAAAATAGGTTCTTTTGTCAATTTACAGAGTACAACTTGACACTCTCCCTCATTAACCTTGTAAACACCTCCCATAATGCAATAGTTTGCATTGTCTACCATTCTGACACTATTTTCTACATAAACATCACAACTAGATCTGTTATTATCCACGCATTTGATATAGTCGATTTGGTCCACGACAACAGTGTCAGTTTGTATTCTTAAAACGATTTTATGATCACTATGATCGTCTAAGTTTATATTTGATAATTCGTTTGAGAACGATATTTTCAGAATATCTAGCCTATCGTGCGTTTTTAGAACCATCACATCTGCGCGTTCAGTAAAATCCTGGCCTACTAACAATGGTTCACTAAGCAATGAAGAGTCAATAACGTACGCCTCAATATCTGCTAAAACTTCACCGATATGCAAGTTTATCTTCGTTTTACCCAGCGGAATGGTTGTCCCGTTGCCGAATCCACGAATACGTGGAACATCATTTTGTTCCACAGGTAACGAGTATTTATTAACAATATCCTGACGAATCAGAGTGCAATCGCTGCCAAAGTCTAGATAACATTTTAAACTAATATTACTATTTATGCGTGCAGTTTTGTAATATTTAGAGTCTGAACCAAATTTTTGTGTAAATAGGGTTTTCTTATCCGATTTGGAGCCGTTATTTAATTGTTTGTTATTGTCTTTAGACTTATAACAATCGTTTGTATTATGCCCGACCCGTTGACAATTATCACACCGAATTATTGGTTTTGGACATTTATTAATCGTGTGGCCAGGTTCTTTGCAATTATAACAGATTACTTCATTTGTACCTTTACTGCGACATTGAATTGCTCGATGACCGGTTTTTTGGCATTTAAAACATTTGATATCGTTTGATGTAGAATTAGAAGCAGATCTTTTGGTGAAGCGAGAGAAATTAGATTCCCTACATAAATCTTTAAGAAATTTTAGTAAATCCTCTGGATCTTGGCATCTGATCGACGACGCACTAGCCCTAATAGTTCTATCCTCTATCCCATGTACGAGACAGTCGACGGCCCGTTTTTCTGTTATTCCACACGCGTTTAGCAATAGCATTTTATCGTAATAATATTCATCTACTGATTCGCCAAATTTCATTCGCCTGTCTAACATTTCAGTTAATAAAGCTGCGTAATTACTTTCAGAAGGGAATGCTTTCATCAACCTATCCTGCCATTCAGTCCATGTCAAAAGTATGGATTGTAGTCCTTCATACCACTTTTTAGCGTGACCGTCTAACTTAGGCAAAGCGTAATGAGCGGTCTGTTCGTCAGTCCATTTGTATATCTTTGAGCATTCGTTAACCTTGGCTATCCATCCCTCAATGCGTTGATTCTTTTGCGATGGGTCAAATGTAGGTATAATATTTTTATCGTATGTAATCTTAGTTTTATGAGTAACGCTTTCAATAAGTTGTGATATATCACTAATACTTAATAATAAACCAGATTTACTTGTTGTGGAGTCCAACTGCATCCCCGCTGGTGGCTGCCCGAGCACATCAGCACTGTCAGGTCCTTGCTGCACAGGTGGAGTCATCAACTGTCCAGTCCGTGATTGCGTGATCTCCTGTAATGTTTTATCGGTGCGATACATATGCGTGAAATAATACAATATTCAAAGGAATGTAAAGGGGCTACAATTAACAATAACTAGCAGTTTAAAATAAACAATACCTAACGAGATATTGAGATTACTATTTTTAAACTAATTCTGTACTCATAAGATTCTTTCGCCAAACGTTATTTTGGTAGCATTCAAATAATTATTAGTACATATTTATGATACCCAAACATACATAACAAACCATGAACTTCTTTAATGTACCTATAACTTTATATTATACTAAGTAAACGAACTTATTTTTACTTCCGAGTTAACCGCAACAATGCATGAATACACGTGTAGTTAAGATTATATCATAGAGGTTACATCGGCAGTACCTAAACTTGGATTGATAAATTCAAGCGAAATATTTGCACGCAGAACATATTGTAACGGAAGAGGAAAAAAAAGAAAGAAAAAAAAAATATGTCGGTAGTTCTACTTGCCTGTGATAATTGTTTTTCCTTCGAGTTAAAACGTTCACTGTCGCGCTCCAGGGATTGCTTATCGCCAGACTTAGAAACACCGCTCCGTGCCCTTGAACTGCGTCGATGGTGCCGTCCATGGCGACGTTTCCTCTTCGCATGGTTGGTCCTCTGACGACTACGATCGTGTTCGGACCGTGACGTTGATGTTGCACTTTCTGGAGTGGTACTGCGCCGACGGCGACGCTTATAACGGTGAGAGCGTCTTGCAACGTTTCGTGAGCGTCGATCGTAATGCTCGCTGTCGTCGCTACCCATTTTGGTTAATATTCCACTTCTGATATTGGAATCAGGGTGGCAAATCAAACAAAATGTTATGCAAGTCGATAGTTGCTTATATTTCTAGCACACTGGATACACTTTTTCAGTTACGTCTGTCCGATTCAACGGTCTACCCCCGAATGCCCCCCTCTGTCAACTTATTTATACAATCCGTTATCAGTACCTCTTAATCATAAACAAGATAAATAAATAAAAAATTATTATCCAAATATGATTCTTACAATTTTAGACTATTCCTCCATTTTTTAAACATATTTTTACTTCGCTTTTGATTGTAGTCAAATTACATACTTTCAATGTATTCGAATAAACGTTTCTAAATTAGACATAAATAAATTAATAGGCCTAAGTGAATATAGTTCCGAATAGCAATGGTGTACAAATATATGATTACCTTTAATTCTAACAATATGAAGCAATGGATTAGCAATATCCTTCAAAATTATTCAGATTCATATTGATAGTGTGTTAAGCAATTAGGGACAAAACGAGATGTGTCTGAATCTGAATCCACTGTATTATATGGCAGGTAGTCTACGAGTAGCAGCTGTTAATGAGGCCAAAATTTCGTTGTGGAAAACCGCCCCTGGTTAGAGCTCTGCAGTATCATAGCTACCTGACAAACCGTGACACGTTGCCTGCTACCACCTGGGGCATCGGAGATAAACCGGGCCGAGTTATCGGGTATTGCTGTTCATAAAGAGGCCTAAAATACATTTTTCCGCTTTCAGCACTCAAGATGCAACTAGCAATTATTGTCATACGGTTGTCGTATTACCTCACAGTAATTGCAAGTTGGCCAACTTAAGTTACATAATCGCAGTTGCGCAATGATCACCAAACCGGTTAGCGATTGTTGTTGATGAATGGTGGAGTTGATCATGGGAATTGTAGGTTTAATATTGTGGGTGCTGCGCGTTAGAGGATATTGTGATTTGTGACTCATGTGATTTGTGTCAAAACAAGTATTGGAATCCAAAAAACCCACGTCCACGTGATAACATGCACAATATATAACCGAATAGCCAAATTCTAAGATAAAATTTTGGCAATTTGGTTATATTGTGCATGTGCAGCGGTCGTTGATCCTATTAGGTTTCTGATACTGTTACCCAGATCGATGTTGCAGCATTCTATAGCATCTTAGTATATAATTATAATGGTATCAGGAAGTCATGGACTGGTACAGACGCCAGCACATCAAGTTACCCGAAACTGACAAATTTTCCCAATCAACATTGAACCTTACGCTTTAACGATAAAGTTGTAAATCTATTAAAGAAATTTGACAGATTGTAGTAGCTTGATGTGCTGGCGTCTGTACATTAATTGTACCGGATAATAAGTCCATTTTGTAATTTTGAAATTAAAGTAGGTACTTATGTACTTAAAGAAAGCCAAAATCATATCTTAGAATTTACTTCAAAGTTATTTTCAATATCAGTCAAAAGAGAGAACTCAAGATTGTCGATTCGAAAACCTCAACTTGCTAAAAACTTCCCAAAGCATTGAATGCTATAGCGCATTTTTAAGGTAATTAAAATAAGGCTTACCCAGAAAGTAGAAATCTGGCTCGAAGCCAAGTTAACGGTAAAAGTCGAGTAGACAATCAGAACAGATCCATTGGCGGAATTTAAACGAACCTCGATGGAGAGATTAAAAGTAGATCTACTAATTTATCGTTGCATCAGTCGACAGAATGCTGGGAATATATCGCTGGGATGAAAGGAAAACTTGTTTATCAATTGCTTGGTGTTGTATTTAGCGGTAAAATTGAAATGCCAGGAAATAAAAGAGAAGATTTTGTTCATTGAAAGGTATTGTTAGTCAAGTAAGGGGTTATTTTTTAATAAATAAATCGTGTCAAAACACACTGATAACAGCCGCACGGAACGATAGAAGATCAAGCTATGCTTGTTACGGTTGATTCGTGGATGGGTGAACATCCATTATATCGAGATCCCTCCGTGCCTCGGGAAGCACGTTAAGGCGTTTGTCTCGGCTGGCATTCATAGATTACAATCGATTTACAGTCGTTACGGGTTGTCAGGAGCCCAAAAGTCTGACAAGTCTTACCAAGGGTTATCACGCATAAGCAGTCGCTCTATGTAAGATACTGGTATTCAGTTGCATCCGGGTCAACTGGAAGCCGACTCCAACATATTTAGAAAAAGACTGGGCAGATTGACTGACATGTTTCATGGTTCTTTCTAACATTTTGATACTGTATCGATTTAAAAGATTGTGCTGGCAATATTCACAAGACAAGATCAGCCACCGCAAGGCGTTTAGCGCAAATGTCTCGATGCACATTCCTAAAGCTCAGGAGACCGTACTAAGAACGCCATATGGCTATGTTTAGTCACAAAAAGCCATTCTCGACACCGAGTGTTAGACTAGTTGCTCAGAACCACAAAATATTTGAGGGGAAAAGGAGGCCGTGGAATTCAAATTTTCTTAAGTTTTTTGCCATTTGCAGGTCAAGGTATGGTATAAGGTTGTATGGTGATCTAATTATGATTTGCGGCTGAATCACAATCTGAATCATTTTGAAGGATCTAATCAATTGCTTCATATATAGGAAAAAAAATTCAACTCAACAACTTAAATAACGCAATGAATGTTGTTGTTGTTGTTGAATGTTGTTGTTGTTGTTGAATGTTGTTGTTGTTGTTGAATGTTGTTGTTGTTGAACTGTCAAAATGACAGTTATTGCTACTGTTAGTGTGTACCGTAATTACGCCGCAGGTCTGCGCAGCAATCATATACTCAGCGCATGGTCAACATCAAAGACAATACGTACAGACGCCAGCACATCAACCTACCACAATCTGTCAGATTTTCCCAATCAACTTTGAACCTTATGTTTTAGCGATAAAGTTGAAAATCTATTAAAGAAATCTGACAGATTGTGGTAGGTTGATGTGCTGACGTCCGTACATTCATCACGTCCGGCAAACTCTTAACAGACAGCGTCGTAACAAATCTTGCTGACTAGCGAATCTTTTTCTGAATCAATCAGCTAAAATCGTAAGGCTCGTATATAACCTCGTAAAAGCATGAGACCAATACGTGTTTGTCTCGTGTTTATACGAGGACGCGTGGACTCGCTAAAGATGAAAAGAATGGTATGAGGGAGGCCTTTCTCCAGGAGTTAAAAAGCGCAGGTAAGAAAAAAACCATCCAAGTGCATGTAGAATAAAGGGTTCCATAGGGTTGGGGTGAACTTATCCCAAAAACAAACTTAACATTGTAGTTGAATAATATTTTCTTCCATACATCGATATACGTCTTGGTCAATTCTCCAATAGAAAATGTTAAGTTCGTAATCACAAAACAAATATTTTTTATGTGATAAAACTAGAAATTAACAATTTTCGGACTTTTTCCTTTGCTTGTGCTGTGAGACTGCTTCTTGCCAAATGTCATAATTCTACGTCAACGGGAAGAACCCTACGGGTTTTGTTTTATTTGCGGGTATCAAAATATGTCGCATAAATGGCGGTATCTGTATATTGCGTTGACTTAGAAGCTTGATTTTTTTAAAGTTCCAAGGGAGCGTAAGGAGGTATCAAGTTGAAAAACCGGGTCTTGACAGACTGACAGACAGACAGACGGAATAAGGGTTCCGTTTCTCCATACAATGGTGCCTGAAGATGACGGCGCCGCCGAGGCCGCCCAAGAAAGAGATGGCGAGATAACCTGGACACGTACCGCAAGGGCTGGTTCGAGGTGGCGCGAGAAAAAAGTTCCTGGAAGGATTTGGGGGAGGCCCAGGAGTGGGACAGTAAAGGCTTAACGCTAAACTAACCCTAAAAGCCACGGCCGTGTTTGTGGGTATGTTGTACATCCGATCCGTTTCTCCTTTATCAGTTTAAAGTCTAGACTGTTAAGATAACCGTTATCATGAAGATTAACTACGAGACCTTGACCAAGAGATTTAAGATAATGTCACGTTATTGATATTCAAGGAAACAAATCTGTATGTGTGAAAACTGTTATTGCCTAGCGACTTTTCCCCTGACCAGAAAAGTTCTACAACACACAACAGGGTGCAAGGGACTTCGCCGTGCAACCTGCGGTGTAATTGGGTAACACACTGTTAGCAGGGCCGGATTAACCATTTCGGGGCCCCTAGGCACAGATCGTTTCGGGCCCCCCTTTTTCATACCACTACAACGCAATTTGGCTTTTACCTTATAATGTGAAAAAAAGTTTCACTTTTACCGTGGTTTCATAAAACCACACAATCCCCTTGTTTTCATTTTTTAATCGGGTGAGCTGGGTCATAGTGGCCCTGGTCATAGTGGGCCCCTAGGCACTGGCCTAAAGTGCCTTATGGATAATACGGCACTGACTGTTAGTAGCAATGGGTTTCAGTTTAATGGGTTTCAGTTTGACAGTTCAACAACATTCATAGCGTTATTTGCGTTGTTGAGCAGACACATTTTTCGAACCCAAGAGGCAATGGATTAGCAATATCCTTCAAAATGATTCAGGTTGAGATTGACAGTGTGTTCCGTAATTAGGATGCAATTTGAATGTTTGACACATTCTACAATTTGAATGTTTGACACATTCTACAATTTGAATGTTTGGCACATTCTACAATTTGAATGTTTGACACATTCTACAATTTGAATGTTTGACACATTCTACAATTTGAATATTTGACACATTCTACAATTTGAATGTTTGACACAATCTACTCACAGTATTGCTTTGTATTATTTGGAAAGTGAGATTATCTAATTATTTTCTCTGAAATCGGCTTATTATAATATTGTACACAGAGAACGAGGGATGCTGTCCCACCTTAATACAGTTTATAACTAGTACGGGAGTCAGGGTGAATTGGTTTCACAACGACCTAAATTTATTATTGTGAACTGAGTTGCTAAATGGTTATCTAATCTTTTAAATTCATGGATAATAAGTAAGTACTTGTAAAATCTGTTGTAAGGTTGTTATTCTTTTGGCAAAATAAATATTTATTATTATTATTTATTTTTATTTAACTTATCTCGGGGCCAACTCGAACAGGCCCCTTAGAAAATTTTAATGAAATGTGGCATCAACCCGTTTGGTGTAGGCCTATTGCAGGATATAAAAAAATAAAAAGTTGGACTATGGGTTTGGGTGGCTAAAAATGGTCTGGTTACTAAGAACTATGGCCCCTGCCTGATCAATGTTTTATATATTACACGGATAAAATGGCAGGGGGTGACTTGCATACTCAATAATGGGCCCCCGGAAACGGTCGCTAGCACATACATAGTGACGTAGCGACAAGTGTGTAAGTAGTGGAGAGGTACAGCACGGCTATCAGAACAATCCCGGAAGTACGGTCAAGATCCCTACCAGCATCTTACTGGAATACTTCCTTCCTCCGAGCACGTTTGCTCTTGCGAATCTCCACTCAAGCCGGCCAATAAAGGCAAAAATGAGGTGGGAGCTCTGTTTCTCTTCATTGTTCACTCCAGCCGGCCAATAAAGGCAAGCCAGAGTTGAGGAACAAGACTTCTTCCGGGAAATAGGGTCCGTGGGATCGCTACTGCCCAACAGCTCGCCACAGAAACCCACAAGGCAGCCCCTGTGGGTTTCTGTATCTCTCTTGGTCTGGCTCCTCACTTTAGATCTGTTCCGACAAAGTAAACTCTTCCGGCATAGGCCTAGACTTCGGAGCGCGCAAGCCCCACCATGACGTCAACGTAGAGATACGACGTTATTATTATTATTATTAGTTCCCATGGATTCATTCCATGATTCTTGCGTGAAATTTTGCGCCTATTATAAAAGAAAACCTATGCGGTCAAAATGTATAGAACAGCGATTTTAAAAAATAAAAACGAAGGAATTCGTACCACAAGGCTAAAAACGCCGAAAGAAATACGTTTCCTATATGCCCCTTTAATTTTTTACTTTATTTTATTTTTATTGGAAGAAAGAAAGCAATGTATTTATTGTGTCCCGTTCAGAAAGACCACAAACTAAAGTAAACACCACAATCATAAATAAAAATAAAAAACGAAATTCTGTTGAAAAAAGTAACTAAAAGAAAAAAAAAAGCCAGAAAATCCTATACGAGGCCAAAAGGGTCCTATTTCTGATATAGAGGTAATTTAAATACACTCTGAACATTTCAGCCGTCTTTCAAAAGGTTAAAAGAGAAATTGCGGTGATAATAATACTTAGCAGGTGAATTTGCCGCCGTAGTCTTGTTATCGAAACGTATGTAAGTATTTAGAAATGAATCGTCATTTATCTAGTAATCAACCAATTTGGGACATTAGCTTAATTTGTTCAACACTTAAGCTACATAAATGGACACAATTTCGTATCAAAAAATGTTTAATATATTAAATATAACGATTTCAACCTTGACCAGCAACACAGCCGAACTGCGTAACGATATCACTCGAATGAATCGTGATCGATTAATTTGGGACATTTAGATGCTTTTGTTTCATTCGATTTTTGTTACGATTTTTATCAAAGTCCAAGTCAAATCATTTATTTCAAATAGGCACATTAAAAAAAAATAAAACGCACTTTTGGAAGTCAAAACTTACAGTAAATTTGAATTGATTCTAGTCGCCCCTTCCAAAAGGTAGTGTTCTCATGGAGAAAAATGGGCAAGAAACTCCACCGTTACTCTTTTAAAATGTTTTACAAGGTTTTGCATACATAATGAAGAAGAGGCACCTAGAATAAAAGTAGTCTACCACAACAAGTAAAAAGAATTAAAAATGAAGCAATTACAGGTAAATCAATTATGTGATAGATACACAGTGTTCACATACAAAATATTTACAAATATTGTAAAAGTAGATGGTTTTTCTAGAATTTTAACAAGTGTGTGAGTTACTGTAGTCACAGATTGTAATAATCAATGTCATACAATTTAATAAATATAAATTAAATTAGGAATCAGTTTGATTTTGTCTAGACTCTAGATTGTCTTATGGAGCAGGACCAGCATTCTTATCTTGGATATAATACTCTAATTTGTAATATCCTTGTTATCTGTATCTAGAAGAGACTGCAATTTGCATACTAGGTATTGTAGTTTTCATACTACTGTGTTTATATAGGGTTATTGGAAAAACACCAACAACCTCTTAAGAGGTCATTGTACTCATCATTATGAACAACTTTAACCATATTTGGTTTTAACAACTGTCAATTTTTAGGCGCTTTGCACAGGTGGAGTAACTTGCAGCAACGGGCACTGGCAACTAGCTGATTACATACATCTCAGGCTATTTGGTTGTAGCAACTGACAACATTTAGGCGCTTTGCACAGATGGAGCAACTATTGCAGCAACTGGCAACTGGCAACTAGCTGTTTACATACGTCTCGGGCTATTTGGTTGTAGCAACTGGCAACTTTTAAAGGAAAATTTTAAAAAGTTGATAGTTGCCTCAACTAAAGTTGCTCCATCTGCAAAGCGCCTTCAAGTGCAGCTGCAGAGTGCAAGAACTGGGTTCGTTTGTCCAATTGTCCAATCAGGCTGTGTAATAATTTGGTTAAGATGCACTTACTCACTAACTTTACAATAAAAGGCATACAAACGTAATTTTACATTAACAATAAATTGTTGTAATCATTATTCAGTCAGCACGTGGTGATTATTTATTTAGGTATTTGAAAAGCAGGTACTCCAACTCCAATTCACTAGTACAGACGCCAGCACATCAAGCTACTACAATCTGTCAAATTTCTTTAATAGATTTTCAACTTTATCGCTAAAGCATATGGTTCAAGGTTGATTCGGAAAATTTGACAGTTTCGGGTAGCTTGATGTGCTGGCGTCTGTACAATAACATACAGCATAGTAAAAAGAACATTCGTGTACGATATGTGGTGTTGTGTACCTTTTAGTCTGCGTTAAATAAATGTATTGTCTTTCTTTATTATGGTGAATTTGCCACTTATATAACAAACTTTAGTCTCGAAAAATAGTTAAGACACGTCGCATAGGTATTATGAAGCTATCCGTAGCAACATATTAAAAATATACAAGGGATAAAAAAATTCATAATTGCTTGGATTTGCGTCGTTTTATTCTTTACACAATTCTAGACCGTTCGAGAATCCCAGTTCGCGCGATTAAGGTAACATAATGTGTTAGCATACAGTTCAATGAATACACTGTTCTTTGAATAATGCATCTGGTTGGCCTCTAAGTTATTTATATGTTGTTTTAAAAATAGATGTATTTTTATTATACCTAAGGGATAAAGTTAAAGTAAGTTTTTTTATTTATCCTTTTGATGGATTCTTATTTTGTAAATCTGAGGAATTTGTAGGCCTTGTAGACTTTAGATCTGTAGACCATCTTTTATTTTATCAAGTATCTGGTACTTGATGACAGGCCTACACTGTCCTCCCAAACCTACTGTAATTTGAAAACATTGTAAAAGCCAATTATTTTTAAACGAGTAACCATGGAGTTTCTTGCCGGCCCTTCTCCATAGGAAACGATCGATGTTTTTTTATGTATTTTCTGGTGTACAATAAAGTATATAATAAATAAATAAATTGGAACCGTGCACCTAGCTTCTGAAGTTTCATAAGTGCCCATGTAGGTTAATAATGTGAAATAAAATATTTTGATTTTGGTAAGTTCTATGAAACTCTTTGAGAAATGTTTTTAATATAAAAGCGGTGCTTGCCTAGTAGTTCTGGAGCAGTGGTGTAGTGGTAACGGACGCAACTTACGATCTGTAGGCCGTGGGTTCGATCCTTAACAGGCACATTACTTTATGTAAATTATTTCATCACCACTGCTCTCAAAACAGTGAAGGAAAACATTGCCGGCCGCCGCCGTGAGAAAATCGGCATGTACTACAACGAAAAAATTCGAAGACATGCGATAACTACCAACCCGCACTGGGCGTGGTGGATTACGGCCCACTCCCTCTCACAGAGAGGAGGCCTGTGTCCCAGCAGTGGGAACATTATAGATTGATTATGTATCAGAGCGGTTAACAAAAAAACTTACCTAAGTACTTTGGTTTTGATTTATCCGTGCTCCATTATTTTTGGTATAGCAGCACTGTCTTCAATCTCTTTATGTGAACTGGACTTTAGTGCCTAATTCTGCCCATAATATACCTTTCCCAGAGGACATCGAGGACAGCACTGAGTTAAAACAACAATAGATAAAACAAAATCCCTGAAAAAATTATATTTGATTTGTCACTTTATTAAGCTTTGAAAGGCAGATAAGATAAAAACTGACAAGTAAAACAAATATTATCATAAATATTTACTAATTTTTATGGGTTTTAAATAACGAAGTATCATATTTTTAATCGATATTATTCAGAAATCGATTATTCAGCAGTCGATTCGATTGAGGACGCCGCGTCAATCAAACCGCATAGGTACTCTAAGATTGGGTCGTACAAGACCATTTTATTATATCGATAAAGACAATCTGTGACTCTTCTGTATATTAATAAGCCGATTTTATAGCTGTGTATGCAGGTTCAATAACTTCAATAAAGATAAGGAAATATAAAAATACGTTTATCGATAGGATCGATAAGTGGAGATAGAAAGTACTCGATAGTGTTGTTTTTAAGATAACACAGTTTCAGTTGTAGCACGGAATTGCTGACATGTTTGGTTTGATTATTTGATGAATGTTTGATTATTTTACTGAATGTGTCGACGATCGTACTTTCGAAAAAAGTGGTTTAAAATAGTACGCACGAGTCACTACAGATAATGTTATCTACCTAATCCGATAAAAATGCTGCTAAACCGCTACTGTTTTTAATATCAATGTTGTAAATGTTATATTTCCAAGTCTACCTATTACAATATATATTGGGTATTTTATGCTGTATTTTAGTTATCAGTTTCCTCATTATTATAAGGAATACACACTTGATTTTGAATGATTATTTTCCCATTTACGATGGAATGTCTAATATTTTTATTTATATTTATGTAAGTACCTAGGAAACCAGAAACCACGTGAAGATTAAGTAAGTGTAAATACCTAATTGAATAATCACACTAATATTATAAAGGCGAATGTTTGTGAGTGT
Source organism: Luperina nickerlii (assembly GCA_963855955.1). Classification (NCBI taxonomy): domain Eukaryota; kingdom Metazoa; phylum Arthropoda; class Insecta; order Lepidoptera; family Noctuidae; genus Luperina; species Luperina nickerlii. The sequence goes on along the minus strand of OY979677.1, from coordinate 18,202,668 downwards.
GTGTGTGTGTGTTTATATGTTTGTTACTTCTTCACGCTCAAACGGCTGGACCAATTTTGATAGAATTTTGTACGAAGGTAGCTGACACTCTGGATTAACATATGGGCTACTTTTTATACCGATATTCCCACGGGATCGACACTTATGCGGGTAAAACCGCGGGGCGCAGCTAGTATTAGTACATTTTAAGTCATATAAATAAAACTAAAAGATTCGGCTTTACTCCGTGACTGTACTAATGATGAAATTGGGCAGTGGGTCCAGTCGACCTATTCAAAATGTGAGTGAGTCGAGTGATCCCGTGGCGTGGGTCCATTTCACCAAAGACTCTTGACGTAAACTGGTATCAAACAATAAAGGTAGATATACAAAATTAGTACAACATCAAACTGTCGCAACTGAGTATTTAAACAATGAAGACGCACAAAAGTTCAAGTATAATATTGTGACGTGTCACACGAGTAGGTAGGTACGTAGGAAGTATCACATATTGGTCACGTGTTGATATGCAAGGGTGTTGGAGGAAACGACTGTGTTTTTACTGCGCATACAGTAACCAAGAATTCAGCACATTATTCTAAATCCCTTTTTTTTCAGGATGGGAAATCATCAAATGAGTCCCGCTCTGGGTGGAGCAGAAGGGAGTGTCAGACTCTTACTGACTAAAACCCACCCGTGTTCCTTCCTTAGCCCTTTATGTTCCGGGCCAGCGGTAATCCTTTCGGGCAATCCCGCTGATATTCCAAACCCCTAACGTAGAAAATTTTCGCCGCTTATCAAACAAAAAATCTGCAATACCTACGACGTCGAAATGTATGGAACAGAGTATTTAATTTTCAATAACCGACGCGACGTCCACTGCATAATATGTAGGTTTCTGTTTCGATTACCCCAAAATTAGGGAAACTATTTCCAGCTAAACTACTTATATCCAGCTAATAGGCACATTATTTTACATACAACATGCATGAATGCTGATAGAAAATTTGAGCTTAATATTATAATTCCCTTATCTGCACTTTATGGATGGATAGGTACAGATAACAGAGTGGGATGCATTCGAAGAGCCACCACGAATGACGTAACGTACCCTGACTCAACTTTAGGTAGGTATCTAGATCTGACGCAATCAGGGACACATTGGGTAGTCAACTCCATTACCAGCCCTACTTAGTATACACACACACGAGCGACATACGTCAACGGCAGAGGTACAATGCGTGCCACGAAAGAAGAGACTTGACACACCACGTGATTTGACATGCGCAGAACACGATTTTAGGTATGAGGTCTGAGTGCGGGACGAAACCGGACGTCAAAGGGGCGGCGGAAAGAGCGGGGGAGGCGGGGTCAAGTTTCTTCTTTCGTGGCACGCATTGTAACTGCAGCCGTCGACAACGTGCCGCTCGTGTCAGTACGGTGCTCAAATACACAAGCTGCGTGTTGTCAACGGCAGTCACCGACGCGTCCACGGCTGCAGTTACCTCTGCCTAAAAAATTACACTGTTGCCGCAATCACCGTGGCTACATACTGGGCTCAAACTATATAAAAAAAATACAACACGCAACAGTCCCATCGACACGAAAGGAATATGATGGTCAGCTAAAAGACAGAAGCTCAGCTAGGGTAAGACCTGGATGAGACTCGCAAATACGACGAAGGCAAGGATAAAATGAAGACCTATCCTATTCAGTAGACGATTGAACAAGGCTGCTGATGAAGATGACAGTGAAAGGGTTCATAAATGATGAACTATGTAATTACAGATTAACGTAGGTATAGAGAATGAGACAAATATGTATTTAGGTATACACATGTTTACATACATAAATTATATCTTACTGAGGTAATAAATTAAGCTTTATCTTATTAATTACCGACACAAGCTCAAGATTAACGTCTGAATGAATAAGTGGACTGTTTCTGTTTGGTTGAAGCCTCGAGCTTGAATGAGGCGACTGTGTTTGACCTTAGTAGAAAAAAATATCAATAAAACGATTTTGAACCTCTGGTATGAACGGATTTTTGAAAAGAATGGACTGATTGTTGTTTTTGTTTCCGTTTGAGACATCTTATTCAACTACGTATTAGATTAATCTATACTGAAAGAGAGTGAAGTGAGGTGCAGAGTTTTTTTGTTTGGAAGCGTTAATCTTTGGAACTACCAGTTGGATTTAAAAAATATTTTGCATTTCATAGCCCGATTCTTGGAGAAGGTTATAATCTTTTAGCATCACACTATGACCCTTAGGAGAAGAGCGAAAAGAAAAAAGGTCAGAAAGAACGCTAAGTGAAAACGAAGTACAGTTCGCGTCAAATAACTTTGCCGCTCTAAATCTAGGCTTTTAGCTAGCCGCGCATGCGCGCTGCCGTTTTATTCATAGGATTAACTACTACGCAGTCATTTGATGCCTACTTCAGAGCGGCAAAGTTATTTAACGCGAACTGTAATACCGCGGGCGGACGATGCGATGCGACGCGGTGGATCGGGCTCGGGGTACAACACAATATCTCATGCGGACGAAGTCGCGGGTAGAAGCTAGTCATTTCATAAATTTTAACATTATACTAGTCATTCATCTTTACTAGTCTAACGTGGAAAAATTCCAAAAGCGAAACAATTTTTCAGTTACTTTTCAGATCTCCGATCTAGGTGAACCTGACACAATTCATCAAGTTACAGTATTTTCCTCTACAACAAAACAAATAAAGGTTAAAATGGTTAAAGTTACCGGTTTTTTCTACACCTACTTACTTGAAGTGAAGTGTCACAAATCATGATAAGACTTTCATCACAGTACCTACATAAAAGTATTTTTATAATGTTTACTGTTGTAACGTTTAATTTCTTGATAATCTCACTGACATTTCAATTACGAAATCTTATTTATTACGTCTTTATTAATAGCCTGCTCGTTAGTCCAGTGGTCGCCAGCTCTACTACTGAGCAAGAAGTCCGGGGTTCTTTTCTCGGGTCCGGCAAAGTATTTTTGGACTTTTCCATCTGGAATTTCTCAGTAGTAGCTCGGAATAGAAAAAAAAAAGAAAGAAAGAAAATTTGTTTATTCTGCACAAACAAAAACGCACATTGCAAATCATTCATCGTTTTTTCGTCTTTTTTTTTGCTCATTTTTTTTTTGCATTTTTCTTTTCTTTCTTTCTTCTTTATCTAGTATTGATATTATTGTAATTATCTATACCATAGTTACTTTTGAGAGAAAGTGACAGGTATCACTATCTATTTATCAAACGTAGCGTATCAAATGCGTAGCAATAAATTGTTGAGGCGATAGTGTTTTGTTATAGCTTTTTGTAAAAAATACATACGAGTACATGCGTAAACTCACGCTTTAATCCCATGGAGGTAGGCAGAAACACCAGAACGCAACCTGATACGATCTTTACATACTCTTTTTGCCTCGTTTACGTTCATACATCTGGTCATACACACACGCCGGTTGCGAGTGCTACGCACTTGACCTATCTGAAGAACATCGCCACTGACGTCACTATATGTCCTCCTAGGGCAGGGATGGCGAACCTCTATACACCTACGTGCCATTTTTTCCAAATAAATATTTCATGCGGCCATGACGTGCCAAAAAACCATTATAGCTTGGTGATTATTGGAAAAAAACTGTATACTTTCGTATTTATTATTATAATTTTGAATCTCTCTTGACATTTCCTGGGACCCTGGGGTCCCGGATCTTTGGAAGGCGTTCGAGGAGCCGCAACAACAACTCGCAGAGGCCCGTTAGACGTTTTTAATTAAATGAGACACCAACCGACTCTGTTCGTGTCCTGTTCGCACTATGCAAGTTCACCCAAGGACAACCCCCCGGCGGTGACGGACTCGGGCGGGGAAGGTTAACAGTTTTATATTTATTAAAATGAAATGACAAATTAGTGCGACTTTTGCTGCTGCAAACTAGATGACTTAGGTATCTTAATTTCTGAAATGATGCCGTGCCCAAATTATTTAGTTACGTGCCACCAGTGGCACGCGTGCCGTTGGTTCGCCACCCCTGTCCTAGGGTATCCCGGCGTTTCCACTCACATCAGCCTGTCAAATACCTTTTGGTAGTCGCCTTTCATTCATCCTCTTAACATGTCCAAACCATCTAACCATACCCTTTTCAAGTTTTGTAAAAAATGTTTCATAATATAATGAAAAGAAAGGCAATCTGCAAACGTAGGAACCCTCCTACGTTTGCCTCAGGCTAGGATGGCTGGTAGCATCTGGATGAGCAGGGCTGAGGGTTAAGTAAAATGGATATCAATGCTATTGGAGTAAATAAGTTCTATAAATAAATTATATGTAAAATCCCTTACAGATAATTAGGGAAAACTCTGTATTTACGCAGTTATCAAGTTGAAGACTTATTAATGTTTTATTTGCCTGCCCGGAGTTAACGTCTGGATAAAGTTCCGAGTTTCTGTTTGCATAAATCTCGTCTTATTTATTATTTGTTTGTTAATCTATGTTGAACGGAGTTAATTTATATGTATTACTAGTTAGCTATCGGCACAAATTCGCGTTGGATTGCTCGAAAACAATCTAATTTGATATCAAAGAAAGTTAGCACTTATGTACTTATAACTTTAAAGCGTAGTTCAGTATAAATGGTATTTGGATAATTTTTCGACATGGTAAGGGCATGGTAAGGGCTCTTGTAGCAATACAAAGGATGAAGAGGCATGACTCCAGATGTCGACAATATGCACCCCATCATAAACGATATAAAACTCTTTGGAATGACACGGAAATGTTAAAAATAATATTGGTCCGCACTATCCAAAATAATCTCTTTACTCCAACTAAACTGTTCGTTACATTGCCAAACTGCCTTTCACAAAGTATAATAAATTAATTAAGTGAAAAGGAACGCCACAAAGCTGGAGGCTGGAAATAGATAACACTTGGATGTCTTCTTTGAGAAATTATCAGAATACGCTAAGTTCTTATTGATTTAAGGCAGATTCAGAGAGAAAAACATGAACACACGATGGACAAACATGAATGGACGGACCCAAATGAACAAGGATCGCACAGGCTGATCTTCCCAGCGTATCGATGGCAAAAATAACTCAAAAAATATTTATACTGGTTGTTAAAAGATACTTATATACATATTTCGATACAATAGCTGATCTGTGAGCACACAGTCTCAGCAAAGAATGTGTGAGCTAATAAACAAGCGATCTTCAGAGAGTGCTGCGTTTTTCATCTAATGTATTGTGTGCATTAACTTTTATGCGTTTGACGTACAAAACATTATTTGGATATCTAAACTAACGACTGACGCGGTTTGGTTTGACCTTCACCCTGACTTGTTGGATTCGGCTGTTGCCAAGGCTCAATCGAACGACCGTCCGTTGTTTCTCAGATAATATTAGCACGATTGTTACTTATAATGACTATACCGTGATAACTCATGCCATGTGGTAAACAAATATCAAACCAGCAATATTGGTAGCAGGACTAACGGACCACTTTTGATTTGCGGTTAGAAATATCAGAGGGCATAAAAAGGCCATTTTGGCAGAATCATAAAAGGATAATATTTTGAATATAATTATGTATATGGCGAAGACAGTCCATGTTTTTCTTTTTTTCGCTGCACTACGTAGGTATAATCAATTTGTATTTGGATTGGATTGATTGATATTTTAGCACAGACAAAAAAAAACTGATAAATCCTTCACCAATGGGATTTGATACGATTAAATTAACAGTTAACTGTCCATTATGATTCATAATGTTATCCTTTTATGATTCTGCCAAAGTGACCTTTTTAGGCCCCCAGATCGTAGGTCTAAGCCACATCAGTCAAATGTGCTTCGCTTAGTGATAAACTGGGCTTTAGGACATACTCCTATCGAACCCACGCATGGGGTCACTATTGCAAAGGCACTAGGTGCCACTCTGCAACTGCATAACTAATTTGCCATTTGATCGAGCAACACTACTCACCAGGCGTCGCACCAAGCAAACCTAGCTGTGTGGCTTTGGCCATTAGGTTTTCGCGTCTCTTTATAAGTTTTTTTTTGCATTGTTCATATAGAAGCAATAAGAATAATGTATCAAGGCTTTTGTAAAATCTTCATTTAAAAGAGTGTCCTTGGAGTTTCTTTTCGTTCTTCCTCATAGAATCTACGTTTTAGAACGGGCAACTGGCTTCAGCTTTCTGAATGCTTGACAATTCAAAAGTGCCTGTAAATTGTTTAATTGAAATAAATGCTTTGAGCTTGAGTTTCAAATGTGCTTGCCTTGCTTTTTGAGTTTTTGTTCTAAATACTAACATTAATCGATATTTATCATTTACAATTTGCGTTATCATTTAATCAGAGTTGACTTAATGCCAGTCTTAACACAATAACTATGCTTAGAAAATAGATCACAAGGCTTACGAACAATTTGTGATTAGATACAGCTATCTTGTCATAAGATTGTACCTGTAAACAAGGCAAATGATAATCTTGGATTGATAAGTGATACTCATTAATATTAAATCTAATGGATGATAGGTATATTTAGAAAATAAATACTTCATCTTTACCATCATCTTCACTTGCGTATTCTCTCTCTCTCTCTTCTTTCTTCACTTCATTTTACGTGTTCTTTTTTTGTGTTTGTGTTCTTTTTCAGCGTTATGTTTACCGCAAATAAACGTATTTTCTTTCATTTTTTTCTTCCGACTCTTGTTACAATTTTTCAGTTTGTTCTATAGGTATCTATTTGGTCTATTTCTAGGTTCTATTTGTTCTACTTGCCGTCATCTACGTTTCAATTTATTCCCAGCTATTTCAATTTGTACAAAATCTATTCATCTTCTCGTTGGTCTGCTTCTGGTTCTCCATCCAAATTCGTGCTTAACACTTTCATGTCATATATGCTCATAAGTCCTCCGTTATAAATGTCTATACTATGACCAATCGGTAACTCCTTTGATGTTAAATACAGCTTGCTTATTCGTTCCCACATCAAACCTAAGGAAACTACAATTTAATTCGTTAACAAAGACTATGTTTCCTTTCGAATTGGTCAGTCAAGAGTTGAAGCAATTGAACAATTGCTGCAACTCTGCTACTATGGTAGCGATACAAAGAAATTTGAGCAAATATTTTTTTAAAGTTTATAAATAAAGTGTTGAAGATACGTCGATTATTATTATTATTATTATTAAAAATAATTTTAGTAGGTAGAAAACAAGTAATATAAATAAAATATAAATATTGCGGCCTTAGCCCCGGTTCGCACGGTGGATATTTATCGCGCATTTAAGTTTCAACCCTCGGTGTTAAACCGAGGGTTGAGAACACAACAAAGTGCATCGTCAGCGTCAAAAAATAAACAGTTGGATTCTCAACTCTCGGCGCTAAGCAATGAGTTACAGTGTATGATAAAAAATCACCGCGATAAAAAATCTATAGCGTCGTAATACAAAAAATATATATATTTCGGTCGTTCGCACTACAATATTTAAATTAGTTATTTATGATATTCTTTCAATGCCACTCAAGGTAATGAAATACAACATTAACATTAAAATTACCAAAATATTCGTAGATTTTGCATCACATTAAGAAAAAATATTTCGCAATAATATTACGCATATTGTTATTACTGGAAGTAAAAATCTTTTGTATTATTTCGAAATGAACATAATTTCAGCTTTTGTATTCCTCAAGAATTTTAAATATTAACAGTTATAAATTTATAATGGAGAACTGAATGATTGAAATGGTATGAACGTAAATACAGTACCTATGTACTGTCAACAAATGAGATAAGTATGCAGGATCGTCGGATATAATTGAAGTTTAGTAAGAAACCAATGGATATTCTCCAATAAAATTTAATTTCATTAATAGAAAACGAACAGCTCATTTATCAAATTAAATTTCAGTCGACAACATCCATCGGTTTCTTACTAAACTTGAACTATATCCGACGATCCTGCATACTTATCTCTTTTGTTGACTGTACATTTATTTTTCAAAAGTTTCTTCAATACTCGAGTTTATGATTATTACTGTTACTGTTAGCCTGCATCATCCCACTCCTGGGCAAAGGCCTCTCCCCATGACTTCCAGCTCTTTCGATCCAGGGCTAAAGTGGACAACTGGTCGTTTGTTTTGACCAGCTCTTCCGCCATCTTCTACGGGGTCTGCCGCGACGCCTTCTACCTGTGTCAGGGCTCCAAGAAGTGGTTATTTTGGCGCACAGCTTACTGGGCATACGGCAGACGAGGCCAGCCCAGTCCCACTTCAGTTTCGGCCATAATTATTAACTGCGTTAAATAAAAGACAGTGCTAATTGGTAGGACTGATAATTTTACGCTTTCTATATCTTTTACTAGCGACCCTGCTTCGCACGGTTTATGACTTGACGAAATATCGAGATTTCTTCATTAAGTAATATGTAAGTTTTAATGTATTATACATATACACATTTGGGGATACATTCTCTAAACGATGGTGTAAACCGCATCAAAATCCGTTGCGTAGTTTAGAAGAACAACGCGGTCACACAGGCAGACACGAAAAGCAACATTAATTTATTGCATGTGTAAATGTAGGGGGAAGAAGACTCGGGATCTCGAAGAGAGGAGGCCTGTACCCTAGCAGTGGGACCATTATAGGTTGATAATACTATCTTATATAGAAGTAGATATTAGTCCACGTGAAAAGACGCAAATTGCACTTTATAATATCATTTATAAACCTTCCATTGTTTTTTGACAAGAAAAAAATCCATTGAACGAAGTTATCGGCCAATGTCACAGCAACATGTCTTATAATAGTTATTAGTTTAAAATGAAGCTAATCGATTAAGTGGAAACACAATAATAATTAATTAAATTCTTGAGTTTTTATTGCTCGCTCTAAAGATTCCGCGGTTTCTTCACACTCTGATGAACGTTTTCAACACACTATAACTTTCTGAGATATAATAATGTTCTTACATTCGTTCATACGTTCTGATATAATAAATATCTATTAAAAATGGGCCCTTTTAACTAAATACAATGAACAATCTCAAGGGGTCCTAAGATAATCTCCTGTGGAATGAACGGAGCAGGTAAGGGTCCGATCAATTTTTATCAGGGGCTTTAAACTGGAAATAAAGAAGGGACTTAATCGAGTGTGGGAACGAGAACTGAGATTTCAGACAACAATAAAAATGAGTCACATGCTTTAAAAGAAATCGCAGGCGACAGTGTGTTCAAGAAATAAGATGACAATTTTGACGATGAAAATGATTAATTGAATGAAACGTAGAACAAAGGATCTTGTGTGATGAAACTTTTTACTAGTACACTAAAATAAAGATATTTATCTGAACCCTTCAGTGAGACCCAAATAGACTGCTACACGCTATACGCTATTCAATGTTCGAGCGGGTTGATATTTAGATGCGGTTCGGAAGGCCATATGGTCAACATCACGCTAAGTTTGTTTCACATTGTGAAACAGCATAATTTTAAAATTCCTTAACAACTACTTGTACTTTTATAATTACTGCTGCAAAACTATTTTTATTATTTCTTTTAGTTTAGCTATTTCTCATCACAGTGTATTGTCCACATGTTTGAAAAATTATTATTATCACGTCCGGGATATAACTTGCAGTCTTCTTACTTGGTCAGAGTTCGTCAACATTGAGAAACTAGTTCTTGTTGTTATAAATGTTAAGTAGCGAATATTGCAAAACGACAATTTTCGAGTATCAACTTTCATTTTCTTGAAGCATTCAGTTAGCTGTAGTCAACGATACAAATATACATAGATAGTAAGTTGCCACATATTGTGGCCATGACTAATAAATTTATTATCACGGGTCAATAATCAAACTGACAGTCGCGATATCGCATCCGCTTCAATACCCAAAACCACAAAGTATACAGTTACAAAAGATCCACAGCTGACAATGGACAATAACAAGCCAACATTGATGCCAAGCGAAACAAAAATATTGCTGCAACGTTACCCGTACAAACTGCATCCGGACTGTTCTAGATTGTTCTGCCTTTATTTACACCTTTCAGACACCTTATAAGTACCTACCTATATCAGAGAACGTTTGAAAGTGGCGCCATTGACAGAAGAGTTAAAATTAAATTTATAGTGTTGATTACGACAAGTGATCGATCGATGTATCGACACGACGATGAAGAAGTAGAGTCGAAACAAATAATAATAAGAGAGCAAGAATTATAGATGGAAGCGGAGAGGAAGGCCAAAGAAACGAAGTATGGGTTGTTTGAATAGATGATATGAAAGAAAAGGGAGGATTCACCCTCCCTTTAATATACTCAATCGTCCTCTTTGACTGCATTGACATTCGCTCCTTATCGAAAACCAGATATTGAGATTCACTCATCGGCATTATTAACGTTGCGAAAATTATCTTATTTATACCTTCATTTAATTGTGTGTGTAAAAATTGTCTGTTGAGTGACTAGCAGTGTTTTGACTAAACAATTCTTTGATTCTTTCGGTTTTAATTATCGTTAAATGTCAATCAGCTTACTTTCTAATTACTTTGCTATCCTTCGAAGCATCTAATGCTTCCATTGGTTCTTTTACACTCTCTTTTACATTTTTATTTTCATCTAAAAGCATTTAATTCTTCATATTTTTGAATTATATATCATTAATTATTCTCCTGTCCTTATCCCAATTTACCTGGGGTTGACGTAACATGTTTTTTCTTCCATATTTCTCTATTCTTCGTCATCTCGGCTGTGATCTCGGTTACAAGGGGTACCTAACTTTTCTAACCAAATCATGATTCACAGAGTCCATCCGTCTTTTCTGAACTACAAATAACGAACCTAACCTATCGGGACTATTCAGTAAATAAGTGTTTTTTCTGACTTCTGGTTTGAATGATAGAATCGGGTCGAATTAAACAAAGATTGGTACTTCAACAAAAATTTTAACCTGTGTTAATCTATTCAGTACCTACTTCTCGAAATCTGTAGATTAACATAAGACCTTCATTAAATGGTTGAGTTGAAATGAATATCGTGTACCTACTTAACAAATAATAATTTAAACAATCGAATAGGTGCGTTGAATATTTTATGTTAACGGTCATTAAGTTTGCATGATTAACATAATGAGTGTAAAGATTCTTGCGTTAATTCTAACAACAATACATCGATTCCGAATTTAATGTTTCAAATCGAATGAAATGAAAATCTTCATCGATTAGCTGTTTTGTGTCGATAGATGTTCTTTCAATATTCATCTTTATCTTGTATGGGGTTAAAAGATCAATTTTAAAGTGAAGTTGATTAAATTCAATAATTTAGAACATTGCACTCGTTATCTTGACAGTCCAAATACTGTCGATACTGCGAAGTTATTGTTTTGACTAGTCTCAGTAATCTTCAGTCCGACAGAAATAATCCAATCGGATTTACAGTTCATTGAAGAATTGCAACTCCGATCCGATGCAGTAAAGTTTAAAACAAAAAAGTGTTAAAAGAGAAAAATATAGTATTCTCCTAAGTAAAGAATAATGTCCTAAACTAAAAATAAGGAAACTAAGTCCAATATACTACTACCATTGTCGGATTATCTTCTCTGACGACAATGAATCACAAAGTTATTTTTAGACCAGCTGCTAACGGAATAAAAGCTTTATTTCAATGACTGAAACCCTATAGTAAAATAATTACCTTTAAACATCAGAGTAACAAAGTAGTTCTTTATTAATCCCTTTAATTTTAGACTCTTGTACATTTTACAGTTCCATAAAATGCAAGTAAGTAACCTTGCTATGTGAAATTAAACGTGTTGAGACGTTTTGGTGTGGTATTCCTTTACAATATTGTTGCAACTTGCAAGCATAACTTTTCGTAGTGATGCTTCATAAGTTCTGGCATCTTTCGGTTGATTTTAAAATGTTGCTTTAATTTTACCAGATTGCTCTTTTTATGTTCAAAGTAAAAAAATTGATGCTTTAACAAGTTTTGTAATAATATCGTTATTTTCATCAGCTGGACTGTTTTTGCTTTTTACGGTAACTCTGCCAGCCACATTAAAGGCCGTTAGTTATGGCTATTCACAACGCAACTGAGCTCCCAGCGTGTTTGTATTGTAAGACGTGTCAGGTAATTTTTAACAATACGACGAAACACGCTAGCCAAGACAATGAAGTTTGCTCACGCAAAAAAGCGATTTTTCAACGGTAAATGAATAAACTAAAAGATAAAGTTTATCTGTGTATTCGAATTGTCATTAATAAACATTATTGCCGCTTAAATAGAATCTGATTAATAGCACAGGAGTGAGTGACAGTTATTTGTTATGATGAAGTATAAAAGATCTACGGAGACAATAGATATTTGTTTTAAAAATTGTGGCAGAAGAAAAAGATATTGGCATTTTTAAATGGGTCAAATAATTAAAAATTTATAATAGCGATATAACAGAATACGTTGTCGGTTAAACAGACCATATGTTACGACACTCGTTACATTTCTGACGTTACGTGGAATGTGTAATCCAATTAGTTAAAACGTAATTATGAACGAAAAATACGCTTGGATGTAAAAGGAATGAATTAAAAAAAATAGCCACAAATATTTCAACTCGGTATCGACTAAAAATAATCGATTTAATTGAGCCGTACTAAATTAAGGTACATTGCCACCACTACTCCGATTTCACATCCGATTTTTGAAATTTTTAAAAAGTAATACTTACAGAGAAACGTATAAATTGTACACCATGACCCAATTCACAGAACACCACGTTGGAATGTGCAGTTTATAACCTTAAAACAATCACGAGGACACTTGAAAATGCACCTATTTTGTACACGATTCAGAAGAATAAAGTTTAAAAAGCAGCTGGAGTTAAATTGACACGGATTTTTGTACGATATTTGGATAAGAATGGCCGGCCGGCGAAGCGTGCGCGTCGGACTGAGGCAAAACGTCTAGCGGGCTCGACACTGCATCGGTTCCGAGCGTGTTGGCTCGTCACACAAACGTCATTTTATCGCGCGACGCGCTTACGCCGCTTTCCTTTCCAATCGTTGGCATCGCTTGCACGTCCTCCATGTCTGTTTATTTTAACGGCTTGTTTACGTATTTCACTGTGCGAGCGGCATCGAATAGCGTATTTCAAGAAAACTAATTGTTCTGTTACAGATTGTTGATGTGTTGGTCGATATATGCAATGTGCGCTTCATGTTTAATGCATTTTAACATAAACTCATCATGTTGTGTTGCGATGAGAAAAATACCACAAGTGCTTATATCGACATTAGTATCGATTTGCTATCTAATTGAATGAGTGACGATAACCCCATTAGATATGTTTTATGCGATTCTATAGCGTGATTGTCGCGTGATCATGTGTACGAAAAAACCATGTGTTAGAAATGTTCAAGCAATTATGATTTTTAACACTTTATAATAGGATTGAATCACAGTATAGATAGATCTATGGTTCAGAAACACTAAATTAACGAATCAGCTGTTAATGAGCCAGAAGGAAGTTAGTTGTATTCACACGTGGCGCGACGTACCTACTAACACATTTTGAATGAACACATACGAAATATGTTACGATTGAAGTGAATAAGTGTGACATTTGTGCTGAAATATTTATAATTACTAATAAAGTTAACATTCCTGATCGCATGTGGCACATTGTTGAATACATAATATCTCCTTACCGTTACAAAAAAGAAGGCCCAGTAAGCCGTCAGCCATGTTTGTCAAATTCCTTTTTTATTCCCACTGGCTCATTGACATTCTGTAAAGATAATTTAGTTCACACATATTGTGATGGAATAATGTTGAAGGTATATCACCTCCATGTACTTTGGTAACACTGGCTAGGTGAAAAACTGTTTGTTTTGGAATGACATAAGTTTTTCACCAGACTCCATTTTCTACGTTGTTCCATGATTGTTCCTTTATAAACCTATACACCTTTCCAACAATAGCTTTATAGTTTTTCATGTGCATTTCGCTCTGCAAACCTCCCCAACAAAGGTTATGGGCCCAGAGCAGTAAAGTGTGTTGTATTGTATGTTGTGAAAATAATTCGAAATCCTAAAGATATGTAAAGTACATGTAGGAAGAAAAATGACTTCGAATGTACGTATAGAATTATTGACGAAGGACAACTACGACAGTTGGAAGGTACAGGTGGAAGCATTGTTAATAAAGAATGACTTCTGGGAGTATGTAAGTGGAGAAAAGCCAAAACCTACTACCGATGCTGCTATATCGACATGGAAGACGGCTGACAGAAAAGCAAAGTCTGAATTGATATTGGCATTAGATCCGAGTGTAGTTCGTCATGTAAAAAAGGTGGAGACTGCACGAGAGGTATGGTTAAAATTAGAGAGCTTGTTTGCATCAAGAGGACCTGCAAAGAAAGCGAATTTAATGAAAAGGCTCATGTTACAAAGGATGAGTGAAAACCAAAAGGTACATGAGCACCTTGATTCCTTTTTTGAAGCTGTAGATAAATTGGAAGGAATGGATATAAAAATCCATGATGATTTGTTAACGATCATGCTGCTGTACAGTCTTCCGGGAAGTTACGAAAACTTTAGATGTGCAATAGAGTCTAGAGATGAGCTTCCAAAGCCAGAGCAACTAAGAGTTAAAATCATCGAAGAGGACAGTTCAAGAGGAAACGCTCATGTTGACAAAATAGAAGGCGCCATGTATTTGGACAAACATCAGAAGAAAATTACTCGAAAAACATTTAAGTTTAAATGTTTTAAGTGCCACAATTTTGGCCATAAGGTGTCGGACTGCACAAAAAAAAGGGAGAAGGCTCAAGAAACTCGATGTGTGGAGTCATGCACTAGTCATAAAAGTTGTGAAGCTTTAACTATGTATCATGTTTCAGATGACTGCCGCATCGCTATTGATGCGAAGCGCCGTCAGGAATGGATTTTTGATAGTGGTTGCACTTCTCATATGTGCAATGACCCGCAAAGGTTTGCTGAGATACTCCCTGCGAGTCTAAAATTAAAATTAGCCACAGATTCTTTGACAACCGTGCAAGGTAAAGGTACAGTTAAGTTATTAGCATGTAATGATGATCGAACGCGAAATATTGAATTTGAAAATACCCTATTGGTTCCCGATTTACGTAGTAATTTAATTTCCATCGCCCAGCTTACCGAACGAGGTTGTGAAGTCACGTTCAAGCACGACGTAGCCTATGCAGTTAAAAACGGTGAGGTGAAACTGACCGCTGATCGGCGAGGTGACTTATATTACTTGAGGGAACTGGACGCTTCAGCGTCAGTGTTAAGTAGTGAAAGTGTTGATCTGTATCGATGGCACGAGCGTATGGGACATCTGAATGCTAGGGATCTTATGAAAGTACTAAAGAAATCAGGTATTGATCCGATAAATATCGATAGTAACTTGCATGATTGTGATGTGTGCGCTAAGGGTAAAATGGTATCGTTGCCTCATGTGAAGTCCAGTTTACGCTGCAACGAGAAGTTGGGAATAATATACTCTGATGTGGTAGGTCCAATGAGAGTTCAATCTAATGGCGGAAATAAATACTTTGTCACTTTTATTGACGACTGTACTCGTTGGTGTGACGTATTTATGCTGAAAAATAAAAATGACGTTTTGTCAAAGTTTAAAATTTTTAAATGTCATGTTGAAAATTTGACAGGAAGAAAAATTAAATATTTACATACGGATAACGGGACTGAATACAAAAATAAATTTTTCGATGAATTTTTAGAAAGTGAAGGTATTAAGAGACGTTTTACGACGCCATACTCACCTCAAAGTAACGGAATCGCTGAACGGATGAACCGTACGTTGATTGAGATGGCAAGGTGCATGATCTTATCGTCAGGTATTTCACCAAGTTTTTGGGCAGAAGCTGTAGCTACTGCATGCTATTTGCGTAATAGGTGTCCAACTAGCAGTCTGAATGGTGAAATTCCATACGAAAAATGGTTTGAGAGACCTGTGAATGTCAAATATTTAAAAACGTTTGGCACGAAAGTACACGTCTTGGAAAAGGAACCAGGTAAAGATAAGTTTGCAGCACGAAGTTCACTCGGTGTTTTTGTGGGTTATCCAGGTGACGCTAAAGGCTATAAAATATGGATACCTGAGAGTAGAAGAATCGTAGTGTCGAGAGATGTAAAATTTCAGGAAGGTAAACTAACTGAAATTGAGTGTAAGGTCTCAAATGAATCACTAGTTGAACAAAAATCTGAAAAGAGTATTGTGAGAAAGACTGTTGATATAGAAATCCAAACTAAAGAACAGTCGGATATACCATTTAGTGATGAACCTTCAAGAGAAGAAATCCCATTTGATATTCAACCGAATGTACCAGTGATTGATGATGGAGGTGCAGAGAATACAGAACCTACTGGAAATGTTACTTTAAAAAGAGGTCCTGGAAGGCCAAGGATTCAAAAAGGACAAGTTGGCCGCCCTCGTAAAATCTACAACATGGTTGAGGTAAGAGAGAGTAGCGACAATGAGTCATCGACGGAAGAATACGTTGATACTGATGATTTTGCTGGAGCTATTGAAATCACGTTGAAAGAAGCTTTAGCATCTGACGAAAAGGTCCAATGGGATGAAGCGATTCTTTCAGAAATAAGAAGTCTAATAAATAACGACACGTGGGAAATTGTGAAGAAACCTTCAGATCGTAATATCGTAGGATGTCGATACGTGCTGACTACAAAGCTAAATGTCGACAATACTGAGAAAAAGAAGGCCAGACTTGTAGCAAAAGGATACAGTCAGCAACATGGCCTAGATTATAATAAGACATTCGCTCCAGTTGCGAGAATTGCAACTGTACGTTTGTTGGTCGCCTTAGCTGTCGAAATGGGCATGGACATTGACCAGATAGATATAAATACCGCTTATTTAAACGGTGATCTGACCGAAGATATTTATATGAAGATCCCAGAGCTGCTGAAAGAAGGCCTAGAGAAACTAATAAATGCAGATGGCGTTAATTCTGCAGTAGGTAAAAAAGCAGCTAAAATGCTTGAAGATATGAAAGCAGGTGGTGACACCTGTCGTTTAAAGAAATCTCTTTATGGTCTCAAACAAGCTGGACGACAGTGGAATATTAAACTGGACGAGAAGCTGAGACAAATGGGATTGAAACCTACGATAAATGAACCTTGTTTGTATCACAAGCGCAATAAAGGTGGATTGGAACATTTGTCAACTGATAAAATGCTGGCAGATGTCCTCACCAAACCTTTGCCTCGCGTAAGACACGAATTACTAACAAGTGCGTTAGGGTTGTGTGTGCGAAAGTAAAGATAAGTTTTTTCTTTTTGTGAATCGTATCGTACATGAGTTGAGGGGGTGTGTTGAAGGTATATCACCTCCATGTACTTTGGTAACACTGGCTAGGTGAAAAACTGTTTGTTTTGGAATGACATAAGTTTTTCACCAGACTCCATTTTCTACGTTGTTCCATGATTGTTCCTTTATAAACCTATACACCTTTCCAACAATAGCTTTATAGTTTTTCATGTGCATTTCGCTCTGCAAACCTCCCCAACAAATAAAAATACATATAATTTTTTTCCTGTTTTAATCAAGAACTGATTAGCCACCCACGACTAACATAATGAACGGTGCTCACAAATCTAACAGTAGGTATTCGGTCCAAAAGCGGTCTTTTTCACTATCACGTAATATGTGCTATCACTGCCTAGCTCAATGTCAATGTTATAACTACTTATGGTAGCGGGAACATCGACGCGTTAACAGTAATTAGTAAATCTGTGCTGTAACTATGAATACCGCACATGATCCTAGATTAGACCTCGCGTAGCGTACAAATTTTTCTTCGGTTATTAAAATAAAATCTGCTGTTTCATAGACAAGTGCAATATCTACACGGTCAAAATGTATGGAACAGCATTTTTTTTAGTACCTAACCGACGAAAAATTTCATCGCTTTAGAATCGTACTAAATCCATGATAATTGGTAATAGGTTGCGCGTCGATGTACAAACGCCAGCACATCAAGCTACCCGAAACTGTCAAATTTTCCAAATCAACCTTGAACCTTATGCTTTAGCGATAATGTTGAAAATCTATTGAAGAAATTTGGCAGATTGTAGTAGCTTGATGTGCTGGTTTCTGTACCTGCCACCTTGTATAGTTTTATTTTTGTTTTCATTCAACGTCATCATCATCTGCCTAGCCTTTCCCCAACTATGTTGGGGTCGGCTTCCAGTGTAACCGGTACAGTTACTGGGTAATACGATACCCCTTGGTAAGACTGGTTGTCAGACTTTCGGGCTTCTGACAAACCTTAATGACTGTCAAAGACCTACAATTGGCAGCCGGGATCAACGGCGTAACGTGCTTTCCGAGGCACGGAGGGGTTTCGGTATGTAAAGATGGTCACTCATCCACAGTCTCCACAGACCAACCGTGCCAAGCGTAGCTTAACCTGATCGATCGAACTGTGCGGTTCATATTATTTAGCCACGGGCCCATCATTTTTATTTTCATTATCGTAGCGAATAACATAAACGGTAATGGTATTTTAAATTTTCTTTTGTTATTATTTCGGAGCATACTTTGAATGATTTGTTTCGGGCACACTTACACTCACTCTCTATATATTCTCGTCCTTGTTTCCTTTTCTGTTAGTTTTGCCTTTCGTTGTTATCGAGATTCTTCTTGTGTCATGGCCATGGATGTGGCAATATCTTTTCGTATTTCTATGAATTCTACTCAAATAACAATTTGTTCCCAATATACAGTACACTACCGCCGTCGATTTCTCAAAACTTGTCTTTAAATCAACATCGTAAAACCTTTATGGTACAAATTCGTTCATTTCAAGTTTCTAGTACTGACATACCCATTGCGCCCATGAGAACTTTCTCGTGAGGCTGTCCGTCCTTATAAGGTTAAGAGCTATGAGCAATTGCGTCGTGCTTATGATTGGCTAGGTACGTCTAGACAAGGTTCCGAGTCAGGCCAGTAGTTGCACCGACACGTTTTCGATGAGTCATCTGTATAACATTGATAGTACGTTCTTTATCAGTTTGCTGAGCAAAGTCATTGGCCTATAAAATTAGAGGCATTTCATGTGTGATACGTGCAGTAGGTTCATTCTTTACAAGATGTCCTATTGCGTTTTCGAATTTACGCAAACATACAAACTAACAAATTAGAAAATTTCCTCCTCCTAATTTGTTTGAAAGCGTTTTGAGAAAATGCTTGTCGTCCTGTACGCGCAATGGATATTTTCAAAATTGTTTTTTTTTGTTTTTGTTATTTTTTGTAACATTTTGATAAATATTCCTACCTGCACGTATATACCTACCCATACACATCCCTTCCTACATATTTTGACAGATTATATAATTTGACAGTTTGTAGTCATATAATACAAATTATAGCGCGACCCCTATCAACTCCCCGCACTTCTAGAGTTCGTCGTGTACCGGCCAGGTTACGTGACTAGTTACGGTTCGGTACAACCCTATAAATGTCGCCCCATGTCACCAACAGTAAGTCACAAGTGCCCTGTAACTGCGCACGCGCTCAGCGCTAACAAATTCGTGCGCCTCGCGAGCCGTCCATTACCGATAATTTATATGTTAATTTTAAGTTAAATGTAACAGTTCATTATACATACGTTTTATACAAATACAGTTTACATGCACAAATAGTTGGAGTTTCTTTTATCAAAAGTACCCCGACTACAACTGGCGTCCCAACGTGCGGCCGTGTTTTTGTGAAAAACGGCATTATTGCGTGTAAAACTGTTATTGTGTATAACAACGTTCGTATAAAGACTTAAAAAAAAAACAGTGTTTGAGTGTCAAAAACAGTGACTTTCTCGGGTTTTCTTCGTGCGACGTTACATATTTAATTCGTTATATACTTCGCCCACGCCGCCCGCAGATTCGTTACGTTTTGTGCACACATCAACAATTTTAAATTTTTAAGGAACTTTTAACATAATTTGGTGTATATAGTGACTATACAATGGATTCAGTGTTACGATTGCTATAAATCGTAATCCTGTAGGTAAACATCCGTGTACATACGATAACCCAGAGCATTGTTCATAGTAATGCTTCGTGCGAGTAAGACTTTAACTGTGGGTACCTTTGTTAGGATTCCTAGAACACCGACTCGCGTCGAACATTAATTTAAATAATAACTTGGATGTTTAAATAGAGTCTTTTGTGTTAGAGACCTAGTTTTAGTTGTATTGTAGGTACATGAGAGTTAGAACAATCGCGTAAGTGTATGAACGTTGTTTTCGTAAGTACGCTTAGTGTACGAAGAGTTGTCGAACTAGAGTGACGAACTAGGTTGCCTAGGTACACTGTTACCTATTTGTGGTGCCGGAACGGTTTTATAGTGCAAAAAAGACATGGTGCTAACACGGTCGCGTAATAATAGTGCTTCACGTGCTACGCAGCAGCCTGTAGATACGGACGCTACGGCGGGTGAGCAGTCAGACGGTACGATGCCGTCTACTGCAGATGGACACGCATTGTTCGTTGACGTACGATCGTCGACGCCGCCGCTGGCTGGACCTTCGTCCGCCGGCGCCTCGGCTCCATCACCACCGCCGCTGTATGGGCGTGAGCTGCCTGGCTCGCAGATGCCACAGTACGGGCATGCTCCGCCCGTCGCCACACCGCAGCCACCGATGCCTGCACCTATTGTTATGACGGACCAACAACTGGTATTCCTCTTGCAAGCTTTACAGTCGCAGCCGCCTACGCAGGGCGCGCAGCCACCGCCGACGACGACTGTGAGTACAAACCTGGCTAATTGTACGGCGAGATTTAATGGTTCTGGCGACGTTATGGCATTCGTGGATGCTGTGCAGATTTATAAAGACTGTGTTGGTGTTCACGACGATATGGCTTTAAGAGGCCTGCCAATGCTGCTCACTGACTTGGCGGCTACCTGGTGGCAAGGTGTTAAAAATTCCGTCACAAGTTGGCAAGAGGCCACCCATTTATTTCGCCAAACATTCGGACCGCGCCTCCCACCTCATAGATTATATAGAGAGATGTTTAGTCGAGAGCAAGGTGATGAACGGACCGATATCTTCGTGTGTAGGGTAAGAGCCCTAATTGCCCAACTGCCGCTGCATACGCTACCTGAAAATCCAGTGCAGCTGGATATGGTGTACGGCCTACTCCATAGGAGAATCCGGGAGAGGGTAACAAGGAGCGCCTTCGCTTCATTCGCCGAACTGCTACAGCAGGCTCGAGTAGTGGAGGACGTGCTCGAAGAAGTCTGCACCGCTGCGCCGACTAAAAGGCACTCCCCTACATCTACCGCCCCGCCGCTCGCGCTGTCGCCACCGCATGTCACTGGACATGCTACGAACTCTTCACCAGCTGGTGCTGAGGCCAATAAACAAGAAAAAGCACCGCCAAACAAGGCTAGACCTAGGTGCACATTCTGCAAGATGTTTGGACATGTCAAAGATGACTGTCGAAAACTAGAAAATCGGAATAAAGCGACTGTTGAACCGGTCAAGAGCGAACCAGTTGCGACCCGATCGGAGCTGCGCCCATCCGTAGCGTGCTTCGGATGTGGTGCGCCCGGTGTGATACGGTCAAACTGCACGGTGTGTAAAGAGAAACCCACTGCATCGCCGACCACGTCGACCGCATTCCAATCAGTGTCCGTAGATGCAAAAGTGTTAAACCCGCGTGTGCGTCCTATTTTTAATGTACAGGTATTCGGTGCAGTAGGTACCGCGTTACTAGACACGGGCGCGAAGCAGTGCGTTGCTAGCGATAGTCTAACAAGACATTTGCGGGCTAATGGACAAATATTTAATAGTTGCGAAACAGAGTTAAGATTTGCGGACGGAACCCAACGTCTCCAAACTGTAGAAACAGCTGTGGTAAATGTAAAAGTGCAGGGAGTTGCAATAAGCACTCTCTTTATGGTCTTGCCCGGCGCAATCGATTCCTTACTAGGTATGAATTTTATAAAGGACGCTGGCATGATACTCGATTTCGAGAGAAATCGTTTCTCTTTACGTGCTACAGGCTTTCATGAGCTACAGTATGAACACGAGGACCGAGTTGCGGTCACTTCGACGATTGGTCTCCACGAGTGCGAGGGCACTCTCCTGTCACCATCTGATAGGGACAAGTTGGCTGCACTATTGGAAGTTAACGCTAATATCTTCAGTGCAGGGGGAGGGCCTACGCCCTTCGCCTTACATAGGATAGACACAGGTAACGCCGCGCCTGTCGCAACGCCCCCTTATCGACTGGCTCCTGCTAAGAAGGAGAAGATAAGAGCTGAAATTGATAAAATGTTGGAACTGGAGGTAATAGAAGAAGCTGAGTCAGAATGGGCTTCCCCAGTAGTATTAGTGCCAAAAAAGAATGGTGAGACACGATTTTGCGTCGATTATAGAAAATTAAACGCTGTAACCCGTACGGACAAATATCCGCTGCCTTTTTAACATTTGCGCGCGAGTTCCGGTCCCCGGTGGACGTAGCCCACGACTTGCGAACGGTCGTAGATCAAGAAAACTACGTACCCCAAATTACGCCATATTTACGGGACTTTGTACACCGCCTGCAAGAGGTGAAGTGGCGAGTCGAGCGCCAGCAGGACATTCGAAAGGATGCAGCGGACAAAAACCGCCGTCCTGGAAATAAGTTTCAGGAGGGTGACCTCGTACTCGTGGATAGCCATCGACTTAGTCAAGCCGCGAAGGGCTTCACCAGTAAGTTTGCCCCGAAACGAGAGGGCCCGTATCGCATTAGTAAAGTTGTTTCCGCAACCACTTACGAGGTTGTAGATAAAGAGAAAGAACCTCGAGGGAAGTATCATGCCAGTCTCTTAACACCGTACGTAGGCGATTCACACGTTGTCGTCCATGGTAGAAAGAAGGGCAGACCCCGTAGGCTATCGGTTGCCAAGCCAGCTCCAGAGCCTTCTGCTGACTTGGAGGGGGAGGATATAGCGCGACCCCTATCAACTCCCCGCACTTCTAGAGTTCGTCGTGTACCGGCCAGGTTACGTGACTAGTTACGGTTCGGTACAACCCTATAAATGTCGCCCCATGTCACCAACAGTAAGTCACAAGTGCCCTGTAACTGCGCACGCGCTCAGCGCTAACAAACTCGTGCGCCTCGCGAGCCGTCCATTACCGATAATTTATATGTTAATTTTAAGTTAAATGTAACAGTTCATTATACATACGTTTTATACAAATACAGTTTACATGCACAAATAGTTGGAGTTTCTTTTATCAAAAGTACCCCGACTACAAAATGCGATTTATAATTATTTTGATAAAAATATATTTAATATTTATATTTATTCTTAGTTTCTCAAAACTATACCTACGTATTTATGTGTATTATGTTAGATTGGTACAACACTTTTCAAGTCTACAATAACAATAAAGAAACAAAAATATAGGAAACTGAAGTAAATTAGACACTGGCGCCGTTTCTGTTGTTCACAAACTAAAGTAAATTTAAGTTCAGTGCATCTTTTTCTTTCTGTTTCATTAAGAAAAGGACAGAAGTTAAATATTATATTAGTTTAGGCCTGTCAAATTAGTCAGCGCCTGAAGTAAATTGACGTATTTTTAATAGCCAAATTTTTTTATCACGTCTACAGTTGTCTATGGAGTATCTTAATTTGAGAGGACTAAACTAATATTTATCTTCTGTCCTTTTCTTAATGAAATAGAAAGAAAAAGATGCATTGAACTTCAATTTAGTCATTGATGTATTAAAAGTTTAATACCTACATCAATGAATTTAGTTTAGTTTGTGATTGTGAACAAAAGAAACGGCGCCAGTGTCTAATTTACTTCAGTTTCCTATATTTTTGTTTCTTTATTGTTGTTGTAGACTTGAAAAGTGTTGTGCCAGTCTTACATAATAAGTACACATAAATACGTATAGTTTTTTTACGACTTACGAGTTGTAGGTCGTAGGTTCGAATCAGGCGCTTTACTTTGTGTAAATTATTTCATTACCACTGCCCTCAAAACTGTGATGGAAAACATCGTGAGGAAACTGGCATGTCCTAAAACAAAAAATCCGAGAGCATTTACCAGTTACCACGGATATTGATACCTATATGGCATCTACCAACCCGCACTGGGTCCGCGTGGTGGATTATGGCCCACTCCCTCTCACCGAGAGGATTATCAACCTAATATAATGTTACCACTGCTGGGACGGCCTGTGTCCCAGTAGTGGCAAAATTATAGGTTGGTTATGACCCTCTACATCAGGGGTGGCCAACTTGGCTTGACCTAAGATCTACTGTTCACTGACGACACCCTGTGCGATCTACCAATTACATACTTCTTGAAATCTTAAATGAAACAGCATAGTTCAGTACTCAATAATTATGTAGTATTTTTTATTTTATTAAGAGGGAAAATATAACTCGTAACCACTCGTAACTTCATTAAGGCTCTTTCAAACAGGCGCGACACGCGATATAATCGCCGCGATTTTATCGCTTGTCGCGCCTTTTTATAGGAGCCTTAAGTCTATCGTCAACTGACTGACGGATTGACAACCGCCCGCGCCCCACTCCCGTGTCCCACACGCTTCCCGCTTATTGTTATCGCGCAGCGAAAACAAGAGAGTGCTATGCTGCATAGAAGAGAGGATAAATAACGTGATGGAACGGCGATTGAAAAATGATACAAGATGATGCGTGCAGCAGTTAGTGATTAGGTACGTTGTGCGGTCTGTTCTGATTTATATTTTTTTCCTTGCCACGATCCACTAGTCTAATAGTCGCGATCGACCAGTCGATCGCGATCGACCGGTTGGCCACCCCTGCTCTACATCCTCTTAGTAACATACATAATTAATTATCTTTACTTTTAGTAGCCCACGCTATCTTTCATTCACCTTTTAACCTCTATTACTATACTTTAACTAGGTATAATAATTTTTGGCGCTAATTTTTCCAATGCCAGATAATTTTATCGGAGGAATCATTTTGAATTTTTGACAGTTATTTCATAGAAAAACTGTCAATCGTCAATTTTATTCCTCGAATAAAATTTATTTGGCGATGGAAAAATCAGCCCTTAGAGTATTATAAAACCACAATAATTTTCACGCATTTTATGGCTATGGAATTTATTATTCCTTTCCTCCATTACGAAGTAACATAACACCCCATACCACTACGTATTTGTTCAACACGTCACCTAATTACCATTTTATCCATCACTACTACATAAGCAAAGCCTTGTTTGTATATAATGTTTATGTGTGGTAGATGCCCTTGTTTCGGTAAATAGATTGTCTATTCAAGTGGTGCGCGATATGAGGAATGTGTTATTTTTAAACAGTGTGTTTGCTATGTGGGTTATTTTATGCCCATATTAAATAGGTCAGAAGCCGAAAGTCAGCCAACCAGTCTTAATAAGGAATATTTACTCAGTTGCTGGGTTGTGGATCTCAGATAGGCGGTAGCTCCATGTAAAATACCGGTATTCAGCTGCATCCGGTTAGACTGGAACCGACCCCAACATAGTTGGGAAAAGGCGAGGCAGATGATGATTTTATTTTTTTATTTTATTTTATTTTATTTATTTGGGACAAAAAACAGTTATACATTGCAGCATTTACAAAAAGTAGTTATATTACAGTCAAAAAAACGTATAACCCACACTATTGTCCACGACGTGACATCAGAGTACGATAACGAACGCATGTTAAAAGAGAGAGAAAAAAAAAAAGAAGAGGAGTAGGTACATAGGTATTTAGAAGAAAAACACTATATACCGACAAATCGGAGGAAACGGATGACAAGAGCATCCGTCCTATGGGCGACTTGCAAGAAATTGTGAAACCAATCTTTTAAATTTAGATTGCGACAGCGCGAAAATATCAAAATCAATGAATTGTGAGTTATAGGTTTCTAAAAGTCGGCGGAGAGGAGCCCGCACCCCGGCCTTCGTTCTACATCGCGTAGTGTAGAATAGTCGAGGTGCGCGCACCTCCCGCCGAATAACAGTCCTAGGTACTACGTAACACAATCTATTCGAGAGCTCAGTACAATTAAATTTGTTATTGCATATACCGTGCAGCATCACAACCATGATCAGTGAACGTCTGGAATCCAAGCTCAATATCTTATAATGCTTTAGCAAATCTGCATAGGGAATCCTAGTACGGAAGCACTTATAGTGCGTGGCACGGAGAAATTTTTTCTGAACCATTTCTATTGCTTGTTATATTTATCATAATACGGGCACCAGATGGGTACTGCGTATTCCAACTGTGAACGGACTAGTGTTTTGTATAAGAAGAGAAAAGTAGAAGGCTTTTTGAAGTCTTTACAAGACCGCATGACAAAACCATACATCTGAAAGGCTTTGTTAATTATGTTATCGATATGGGTGTCTAAATGTAATTTGCGATCAAGCAGTACGCCAAGATCACGCAAACACTCAGATTTTTTCAATTGTATGTCGTTCAAGGTATATGGGAAGTTAATGGTATTTTTGTTTTTAGTAAAAGAAATGAAGTGACATTTTGGAAGACTAAGATGAAGTTTATTGACCAGACAGTATTGTGAAAGCCTGCATAAGTCCTCTTGTAGTCGCAAACAATCTTGGGAGTTCGCACACGCCTTATAGATTTTAATGTCATCGGCGTACATTAGGAACTTAGAGTTGACTATGCAGGATTTTATGTCGTTTATGAACAAGATAAAAAGCATTGGGCCCAGGACAGATCCTTGAGGCACACCCGATTCAACGACCACATAATTAGACTCGAATCCATTGATAACGACTTTTTGAGTCCTGTGAAATATATATGAAGCAAACCATCTGAGTAAATTGCCCTTTATGCCATTAAAAGCGATCTTATCGAGAAGCAATTTGTGGTCCACCTTGTCGAAAGCCTTCCGAAAATCAGTGTACACAGCATCAACCTGCGAGCGCATGTCCATGTTTTCAAACAAAAATTGTGTAAAAATGATTAAGTTTGTGTAAGTGGATTTGGATTTAACAAAGCCATGTTGCTCGGGTATAATAAGGTGACTTAACTGTGGAAACAAGTGGCCGTGCACTAGACCCTCAAAAAGCTTAGACAAGGTGGACAAGATAGATATGGGTCGATAATTCTCAACGTTTCCCTTATCACCACTTTTGTGAATGGGCGTGATGAAAGCCCTCTTCCAAACACAAGGAAAAATCCCCTCCTTGAGACATTTATTAAATATTATGTGTAATGGGACACAGATGGTTTGTGCAGTGTTCGTAAAGAAAGAAGGGGGCAGGCCATCCGGGCCAGCTCCTTTAGCCAAGTCTAATGAGGTAAGTGCCTTAAGTATGACACTCTTTTCGAGGTAAATATCCGGAATGCATACAGAATTCTCGTCAAGGGTTTCTGGGGGTGTCCAGGTGTTAGGATCAAAAGTTGAGGGCTCGTACACCGAGTTGAAGAAGGTAGAAAACAGTGAACATATCTCGGCGGGGCAGCTAGATGATTTATTTTTGTATTGCATGTTAGCTGGGATTCCGGAACCTTTCTTTCGGTTAGAGATGTATGTCCAGAAGTGCTTGACATTTAAAGGTATGCTATCTTCAACTGTTTGCATGTACTTATTGTAACATTGTTCACAAAGTAATTTGAAACGTTTACGCTGAATAGAGAACTTTTCATAATCAGATAAGTTACGCAGTTTTTCCCATCTTATCCACGCTCGTTCTTTATTTTTGAATGTTTTAATTAGGGAAGCGCTAAACCAAATGGGAAAGGTTGTTGATTTTTGACGTGACAGTGGAACATATAATCTAACAATTCCATATATGTATATGGTCGTAAAAAGATAAGACGATAAAATGGCCGTTGGTTTCCTCTCCGGTAGTAGCCGTCCTATCGAACTATGAAAGTGAGGGAAGAGAGAGTGTGCCTGTGTCTGTGCACACTTGCGCTGTTGCGCACTTAACAAAGAACAACATTATAAAGGAGAATGGACGAGTTCGTCCCCAACAGTGTATAAAGTGATATACAATGCGTGCCACGTAAGAAGATACTTGACTCACCACGTGGTTTGACATGCGCAGTACACGATTTTAGGTATCTTTAGCGGTATGATCTGAGTGCGGGACGGGACCGGACGTCATAGGGGCGGCCGAAAGAGGCGGGGGAGGCGGGGTCAAGTCTCTTCTTACGTGGCACGCATTGTACGCCATTTTAAAGATCATAGCAATAGCTTTATTTTATTGTATGACACCAACAACGAAACTCGTGCAGGGAAGGAACCATGAATTATTTTAATTTTATTTTTTTAATAAAATTATTTTTAGCTTCTATTTTTATTTTGTGTATTTTTACTATTTTACTATTTTAAGCGTATACTCGTATAGTGCGGAGCGGCTACTTATCGGGGTCGTCGCTACTTTATTGCTGCCTCGCACACACATAAATAACTTTTGTGCGCAAGGCATAATAAGGATGCATATGCTTGCAACGTGCGACCTCCTCTAATAACCACAGAGAAGTATCAATGTAGAAAACAAAAGCTGTTTTGTTATGTGTTCTTTCATACATTTCTAAAAGTCCCAAATCCATAAAAAAATACAAGTCAATAGCAAATGATAATAGCAGTGCAGCGCCCTGCGGTTTCACCCGCGTAAGTTTCGGGAATTTCGGGACAAAAAGTATTCTATGTGTTAATCCAGGAAATGGTCTATCTATTTGCCAATTTTCATCGAAATCCTGTTCAACGGTTTACGCGTGATTGAGTAACAAACATCTAATCATCTTCACAAACTTTCACATTTATAATATTAGTAGGATTCTTCAGGATATATGTTAGTTAGATAGTGTGTTGAAAACATAATACAACTAATTTGATACAATAGAAAAAAATCATGAAAATACCTCTAAAAACTTTCTTTTTACATTAAATACCATACTATTATATACAATAATTCTGATTTTTTGTTAGACAAGCAACATACTAAAGCACTAGTGTTTTAATTTTTTAGTCCAAACAATAGATTTTTTGTAAATAGATAATTGCTTCATATTTTGCAATAAATTACCAGCGTTGTGTCATCGCGCTTCTCTCTCTTTTCTATGCAGTCCGACAGTGACCGCGCTTTAGGTCATAGTCACCTTGTAATTTACTCCAGGGCTGATTTTTTCATCGCCAGATAACTTTTACTCCAGGAATAAAATTGACATTTGACAGTTTTTGTATGAAATAACTGTCAAAATTTCAAAATTATTCCTCGAATAAAGTTATCAGATGATTGAAAAATCAGCCCTTAGAGGTCTAATTGAAGTCCCATGGGTAATCAATATAATCATTTTTCATTTTCTTTAATTGTGTGGAAGTACCTACTTCAGTTTTAATAGGAATATTATTCTGATTGAAGTGTTGTTACAAGCTCATTAATTCCTTACCTTTATTTGGTCTTCCAGAACTAAATATGTTAATCAATAATTTCAATCCAGTAATTTATCTCACAAAGCGACACGCGCTTCACTTATGGTAACTAAGTATACAAACACAAGCTGTGAGTGCGTGCGTGAGGACGAATAGCTTCAGCACATAACACACACACGCACACAGCCACACACACTCCCGACTTCGCCATTGTCTCTTATGGTACCGAGAGCTCCTGCGCTTAGCCACACATTCATAGCGTGTTTGTACACTTGGTTAACACAAGTAAAGCGCGCGACGTTTCTTGAGATTGAAATAATATAAGACTCAAAAAACTCAAAATACAAAGCATTTTTTTAAAATTAAACTATTAACAGGCACTTTGAATTGTCATGAAGTCGGTCAGTGAGAAAATATGAACCTAGTTGCCCATTCCCAAGCGTATGGAGAAGAACGGGTAAGAAACTCCATGGACACTTTTTTAAAATTATATTTTACAAAAATATTAGTTACATCATTGCTTTTGAATTTAAAATTATATAGTGTGAGAACGATGTAAGAAATAAAAGTACGCGTTAAAAGCGTCCAGAATTCAACAAATAGTACTTAACAAAACAACAATCCAAAAATAAAATAATTAAAAATAAGCCGAGGCAGCCAAGTGATGATCAGCCCCAACTGACGGCGCCCGTTCACGGACATGACGCATAGATCAGCACCATTTAGCTCAACCATTTTGAAGGGAGCTAAATGATCCAACACACACGCCACCGTCAGCGAGACATTTGAGTGAGCATGACATACTATAAGCTGCCAGGGCACATTCAAGTCAATGAAAGTCAAGACCCGGTAAATGGTAGCTATAGGGTACATAGAACTCACATCTATGCTATGCAATTATACAATACAAAGGAAATTGAGTTTATACAATGCAAAGATAGTCTTACAATCTTCTGCAGCTCCAACAGTATTTTCAAGTGTTAATAAATTAGTTGTGGTTGTGGAGCAGGACCAGCATTGAGCCAGGCATTTTTATCAGCGATGTAATCCCCTAACTTATGATACGCCTGACTGCATAGTTTGTGTTTTATACGAGACTTGAATTTTGTCTCAAGTAATTACAACTAAGGCCAAACAAAACACTATTGAACAACCGGAGTAACTAATGCCTTTTTAATGATGATCTTAATAATAATTATTATTATGATTGAAGGCCATTACTAATTCTAACCGACGAAACATAGTCCAATTCTTATTCTGGTCCATTGTCTTGAGGCGCCTTAAGGGGCTTACATGACCTAAAGCGTGGTCACTGTCGGACTGCATAGAAAAGAAAGAGAAGCGCGATGACACAACGCTGGTAATTTATTGCAAAATATGAAGCAATTATTTAATTACAAAAAACTATTCTTTGGACAAAAAAATTAAAACACTATTATTTTAGTATGTCGCTTGTAGAATAATCTGACAAAAAATCAGAATGATTGTATGTAATGTATATTCGTATGGTTTTTATTGTAAAAAGAAAGTTTTAAGAGGTATCTTCATGATATTTTTTTATCGTATCAAATTAGTTGTATTATGTTTTCAACACACTATCTACCTAACATATATCCTGAAGAATATCATATTTTTTTCTGATTTTGATTACTGTAGTCGATCATACAATACTTTTATTGTTTTAAAAACTTGCGTTTTTTGTGTTTAGAGATAGAGACAGATAGATAGAAGGATAAACCATTTATTTGGCGCACACAAAAAG
This sequence comes from Luperina nickerlii, assembly GCA_963855955.1. Classification (NCBI taxonomy): domain Eukaryota; kingdom Metazoa; phylum Arthropoda; class Insecta; order Lepidoptera; family Noctuidae; genus Luperina; species Luperina nickerlii. Next base: position 18,171,473 of record OY979677.1, on the reverse strand, counting down.
ACAGCACAACACACAAAAGTACAATATTAGATGACAACCAATTTAAATTACCCACATGATTATAGGTAATATAAAAACAAGGTGCCGATAAAAAACAAAATGAAAAACACATATCGAAATAATATTGACACTATGCCAAATACTTAAAATAAAATTAAGTTTAGGTCCTGTAAGCCCCTTAAATACCATATGGGGCCCTTGACCATGTCTGTGTCTAATTTTAGACGGTGAGTCAGTTGTTAATCCAACTGTTCGCTGTTCGATGCTATGTTGTATGCCATTGTATTATGATTGACTTATTGCTGAAATAAGGTCAATTGGCTGTTCTTGTTTAGAATATGTTCCTTTAAGTTAACACGTGGGAAATATTGAACTGATCCTCTAAAAAACTTTTTGCGCTTCTAATAATGAAAACTTTTTTAATAATTGATCCTCGTTTTATCTGTCTGGCCTTTATTCACAGTAAGTATCCCGATAAAACGGGTTAGTTTGGAACTGTGATCAATCATGCGCGAGCCAAATTGTTAAGGCTAGGTTAGAACTGTTCCGGGCATCGTGGAAGGCGTACAAGTTCCCATGATCCTCGGTACAAGTGTGAGAAGGGAACACCGGGGTATTTTTAGTCAGTAAGAGTCTGACAGACCCCTTCGCCTCCCAGGGCGAAGGACATCCATGAGGATTTTCCACCTTGTTCTTCTTCCTGCCTTTATTCCATGTTACTCGGGGTCGGCGCATCACGTTTTCTTCACCCATTCTCCCCTGTCAGCCGTCACGCTATCATTCACTCCCTTCTCTTTCATATCATTCCTCACACAATCCATCCATCTTTTCTTCGGCATTCCTCTCCTTCTCCATCCATCAACATTTATATTCATCACTCTTTTAGTCACATGCGTTTCGTCCCTTCTCATCACATGCCCATACCAAGCCAAACAATTTCCTTTCAACTTTTCTGTCACTGGCGCCACTTTCAAATGTCCTCTTATATACTAACTAGCTGCGCCCCGCGCTTTCACCTGTGTCAATGTCGATGCCGTGGTAATATCGGGCAAAAATGGGAAAAAAAAAATCAAAATTGGTCCAGCCGTTTGAGCCTGAAGAAACATATAAACACACACACACGCACTCACAAACTTTCGCTTTTATAATATTAGTGTGATTTCGTACTTTATCCATTCTCGTCACTCCGCACATCCATCTCAAAATTCTCATCTCCGCTGCATGCAATCTTTTTTCATAAATGTCGATCCCGTCGGAATATCGGGATAAAAACTATCCTATGTCCTTTCTCGGGATTCAAACTATATCTATACGACATTTCATCTAAATCGGTTCAGCGGTTTAAGCGTGAAGGGGTAACAGACAGACAGACAGACACACTTTCGCGTTTATAATATTAGTATAATACAGTAATATTAGTATCGATATAGGGTCCCATTAAAATAGATGGACACATTTTAACATAGCGCTCAGTACGTCTAACCAAAGATATCCAAGCAAAAAAACACTGATTAAAGTGATTTTATTTTGACCTAAAATAATGAATTGCCGGCACATTAGTGTATTTTCGTTAGCTGATTATTTTTCTTGTCTGATGATTATCTAATGCGTTTTTTCTTATACTCGTATGTATAATTTTTTACCATCGTCCTTATTTTGGTGGTCTGAATGATTTCTAAAAGTTTGTGCATCTATTTTAATGGGACCTTATATACGTATATATGTATACCTAGTATGGATAGAAGGCGAGCCTTTTACCATCAACCGGGCCCAGAGAACACACAGACAGAACAGAACAGAACAGAACAGAGAACAGAACAACAGAGAGAACAGGCAGACAGGTTAGAGTGAACAGGCTTCTTCTGGGTAAGCTCACTCCATCGTAGACTTTGTCTCTGTCACCTCTGATTTAGACTAGCTAGAGTCAAGAGTAAAACCATTACAAATAAAAAAAAATGATGCGGTCCCCGGGCTGCTACTGAGACTTGTGGAAACAATTTTGCAAATCGGTTTTGAATTCGAGAAAGTTGTGGGCAAAGAGAAGGTATTATCAATGTTAAAGAGCTGAACTGTGTGATACTGAAAAGCGCCTATTAATATTGTTGTAGCGCTATGTTGTGTAAATGCGAGACCCTGTTGATATTCTTATAGCAATTTGTTGTGTAAACACTCATCTCTGAGTGATGAATATGTTTTTTAAGTTGGTAGAGAACGTTACTAGGAATAATAACTCACATTGTTTTGGAACGTAGGTACAAGTGTAAACTATAATTAGTGTCATTTATAGATTTTGTAGCTAGCTAAGTATAGACATTTGACTGGAATGCTTGCTTCATAATCCATACAGTATGGAATACACAATCTGAAATTAGCTTTGATGGAAAGGCCTCTGACTGATTTCAACAGATTTCAAATTTCTGATTAATTTTGACGAACGCGGCACGGCACTAGAGCCTTCTAATATTTTGATTGATGTGCGTGTGCGTGATCTGTGTGTGTGTTTTGTGTATTGTAAGAGATGGAGCCTAATGTTGCACTGGAAAGTGTTGCTACAAATATAATTCTAGGCGCTCGTGAGAATTTTTCTTAACATAACATAACGGTGGACCGACGTGCTTTTGAAGCCCCCATTGACATTACAGAAAGGAACCCATGAACATTACAGAAAGGAGCGTAGATTTATGAAGAAGGTGGACAAATTTCCAACAAAAAAACTGGACCATGTTGTAGTTTTTATATAAAAAAGAAATAATTATAATATGTATATACAAGCAATATTATTCTAACATTTTCGTTCAAAATGATATTAAGATGAATTTGAAATATAGACATTTCACATTCATCTTATCTTGAAAATGTAAGTCGGTATAAATGAAAACATGCCTTCTGGGGCAAGGTAGTATCGGAGCATTTATACAGCATGTACAGACGCCAGCACATCAAGGTACCCCAAACTGTAAAATTTTCTCAGTCAACTGTGAACCTTATGCTTTAGCGATAAAGCTGAAAATCTATTAAAGACATTTAACAGTACCAGAGTGTGGTCAAATTTAAGGATCTATACCACGCCCTGACTTTGACCATAACTTTCTGATACATGTTAAGGTAGAGAATAAATAAAAGCATATTTAAAACTGTTTGAGGTATTTCTTTATTTATTTGTCTAAGGTTTAATTTGTACCGTTAAAGTTATTTCAGAAATTATGATTAAAAAGCAACAACTTTTCAAGAAAATTAAATGCTTATTTATTTTTAGTTGTATAAGTAGTGATATATTTAGCATTGATAATATTATTAAATAAAATATAATGTTTAAATTATTATGCACCTCATTATAATCATTAAACTTACGTTATTTATTATTAACAGGGTTTTATTTATATTCATGATTATGGCACAAATATTCTCAGCTTACCACTCACTGGGGTACCAACCTTTTTTTACGAGAATAAAAAATATAAATTAAAGCGTAAAATTAATTACTATTGCGTAACATGAATCTTAAAATATGCGAATATTTTCAAGTAAAATCTTGAAACTTTTGAAGATTTATTTTTTGATAAAATGTAGTTGTCTCTCAGAATTTTCTTGCTTGTTTTTTTAAACATGTATGTCGCACTACTGAGCAAAGGTCTCCCCTACAGATTTTCAATTAATCTATTGTCTTTAAAATATTCGCACCTTATGATAATGTAGTACAGACGTCAGAACATCAAGCTACTACAATTCGTCAAATTTCTTTAATAGATTATCAACTTTATCGCTAAAGCATAAGGTTCAAAGTTGATTGGGACGATTTTACAGTTTCGGGTAGCTTGATGTGTAGGCGTCTGTACAATGCATAGGTACTAATTACAAAGAATGTATTTAAAAATAAAAGCTTTGAAGACCTACCAGTCTATTCCATGCAAACATAGGCTAAGGCACTTATCCCATTGTCGACGAGGAAGCGACTAGCTATCGACTATTTTCTCTTTCATGAAACGTACAGACGCCAGCACATCAAGCTACTACAATCCGTCAAATTTCTTTAATAGATTTTCAACTTTATCGCTAAAGTATAAGGTTCAAAGTTGATTGGGAAAATTTGACAGTTTCGGGTAGCTTGATGTGCTGGCGTCCGTACAAAAGATTGTAGGTGGCAGTAAAAGAGATACATTTATAATAATAGTTGATCGCTGACTGTTCCCACTACCGGCGAGAACTCTGTCAAACAGACAACTCGTTTATATTTGCTAGCTCTACTCGCTTCTCGCTAATCGCCGGTGGTGGCATAAATGTGCCTATATGACCTGTGGTTCCACTGATGCTAGAAATTGACACTTTTTACAGAATAATTCGGTAGAAATTATAGGTTCACATCACATCTCACTCATGGATAGCACACATTAGATTTCCACGTGAATGCGTTAACACTCAAAAACACTTACACAAACATAAATAATATGTTATAAACATACACAACACCATTACGGTCACTTTTACACCTAGTTACTGAGCAATAGATTTTGTGCGCGAAGGTACTAACCTAATTACACATTATTGCCATAAATAACAATAACATACCTGAAGCGTTTTTTCGAAAGGATTTTGGATTCGCTGAGACTAAAAACTGGAAGGTTAATGAAACCAGCGAGGTACAATGCGCGCCACGAAAGATGAGACATGGCCCCCTCTCCCCCGCTCTTTCCGCAGCCCCTAAGACGTCCGGTCCCGTCCCGCACTCAGACCTCATACCGCTAAAGATACCTAAAATCGTGTACTGCGCATGTCAAACCACGTGGTGTGTCAAGTCTCATCTTTCGTGGCACGCATTGTAATTGCGTAACGCACTAACACTGAGGATGGGAAATCATCAAATGACCACTCCCACTTTGGGTGGAGCGGTAAAACCTACCCGTGTTCCTTCCTTAGCCCTTTATGTTCCGGGCCAGCGGTAACCCTTTCGGAAAATCCCGCTGAGACACTAGCAATGGCATTTTGATAGTTCAACAACATTCATTGCGGTATTTACGTTGTTGAGCAGACAAATTTTTCTAACATATGAAGCAATAGATTAACAATATCCTTCAAAATGATTCATATTGTGGTTGATTTATAGTGTGTTACGCATTAGGGTGCTGGATGAATTCTGGGAGAAGATCAAAATCTTTAAAAGCACAAAAGTTTACTAATTGGAATCGATTTGTTGCATACATAAGGGGGCATCCATAAATTACGTGAAATGTTTAAGGGGGGGAGGGGGTTGAGTCAAATCTCATCTAATCTTACGTTGGAGAGAGGGGGGGTCTCGGCAAATATCACGCACGTAATACGATTAAGATCATTCACTATTCGTTCGAAAGAAAATAATTTCATTTATACTTCGACGTTATACGTACATCTACTGACTGTCAAACCACCATATTTGTTTTATACCAAATAACAATCCAACGTGTTTATGTAAGAAACCCACATTTTGAAAAATCTCACGTGAGATTGGGGGATGGGGAGGGGCTTGAATAAAATCTCACGACATCTCACCAGGGGGGGAGGGACAGAAAATTAAAAAAAACACCTCACGTAATTTATAGACGCCCCTTAACAGAAACAGTGAATAATTAGAATGCAAAACTTTGTATGAATCACTTGGGTTACGAAATACATAAGAATTGTTTACATTCTAGCCAAGTAAAATGAAGAGCTAACAGAAAAATTTCACTCTGTCTCTCCTAACCTGGAAAACCACCTTCATTTATTTCTAAGGCATCATTTTTCCGACGTTTTGTTTTGGATAACATTTCGGCTTCTTCAATGGTGTCTGGTAGAGGCACGTTGATAGTTTCTGGCAGTGTAAATACTAGCAGACCGGCTATGACGGCTAATGTACCGAAGAATATTGATGGCAGGTTGTCGTAGTACAAAGCCTGGGAAAAGATTTAATTGCTTTTAGTCAAAATGTAACTTTTTACTTTGTGTAAGTAATTTCATCACCACTGCTCTCAAAACGGTGAGCGAAAACATCGTGAGGAAACCGGCATGTCCTAGAACCAAAAATTTGAAGACATGTGACATTTAGGAACCGGGTTTATTATGCATAGGAGAGTAGGTAATTATAAGTTGAGTTATAAATACACACCAACGCATATAAAACCGGTACGATTAGTTGCTTTCACATGTCTGGCAGCTAAAAATGGCCATTTTGGCAGAATCATAAAAGGATAACGTTATGAATTATAATATCATAATATGGTGAAGACAGTCCGTGTTTTTCTTTTTTCGCTGCACTACGTAGGTATAATCAAAGAGATTTGGATTGGATTGATGATCCCATTAGTGAAGGATTTTTCAGTTATTTTTTTTTTGTCTGTGCTATAATACCTATTATAGCACAGACAAAAAAAAAAATAACTGAAAAATCCTGCACTAATGGGATTTGATACGATTAACTTAACAGTTAACTGTCTATTATGATTCCTAATGTTATCCTTGTATGATTCTGCCAAAATGGCCTTTTTAGGTCCCCAGGGCCCGCGTGGTAGATTACAACGCACTCCTTCTCAAGGAGAGGAGGCTTGTGTCCAAGCAGTGGGAAAAATATAGGCTAATTATGTTTATGCTAATCACAATTTCGGTTTCTTTCTTCTACATTTCAGCACCAATCGCCCTTAGGTAATAGGTAATACGGTCTGGTATCCGCAACTCCACGTCAATGCGCGTATTTTGCGTACCAATCGCCCTTTTCCCAATTTAAATAGGGCCGGAGCAGAATGTCTTCTTCAATCATTTCTTCTTCTTCCATCAAATTTATACAGTGTTACACAGGGACATCACCGCGCAACCTGTAACCATGGTTACACGATTCTGAACCCTGGTCGGTAATTTAAAAACAAATTGCTGTTCCATACATTTTGACCGCGTAGATATTGCACGTTTCTATGAAACAGCTGATTAAATTTTTAATAACCGTCGAACAATTTATATGCTACGGGGTCTACAATCATGTGATGTAATCAAGGTTGCAGTTTACGCGTCGATGTCCCTGTCGCCTTGTATAAATTTATAAAAAAAAAACTAGCTTTCATCCACGGCTTCACCCGCGAGGTATGTCGATAAAAACTATCATATGTCCTTCCCCCGGATGCAATCTATCTATCTGCCAAATTTTATCGAAATCCGTTCAGTGGTTTAGGCGTGGAAAGGTAACATACAGACAGACAGACAGAGTTACTTTCGAATTTATAATATTAGTATGGATGGATAATTATAATCTACAAGACAACTGCTGTCTTAACAATCATCTACATCTGCTTAGCCTTTTCCTACTGGTTTGGGGTCGGCTTCTAGTCGAACCGGTTGTCTCAACAGTATGATGGCTTTATGAAAAAAAAAAACTTTATTCACAATATTTTATGGTGTCAGTTCTCTGATATGCATTAGAAAAAATACTAGGCAATCTTTAACGCGCAGCATCGATGGTGGCTCAAGTTATAGCCAGCCCCAGCAGGGTTCTGAAAATGATTGCTGACAGAGTGGACTGTCCGTATATAATTCACTGCTGTCTGCAGTTACATGTTCCATCGTATCGTGTTGTTTACTAACACTTAGCTTTAAAAACAATGTACAATTCTATATGAGTCTTCGCTCGAATTAAAGTTTTAGAATTTAATCCAAATAAAATAGAGGATTTTAATAAAAGCGTTGCTATAACAAAGACTGATGATAAAGGAACATAATAACTTTTATTACTTACCAACAAAGGAGTCAAAGGCGCTAGCGTAGACCCAATTCTGCCAGTAGAAGAACAAATGGCTAGCAGTGACTGTCTGACATTGGTAGGGAATACTTCAGATACATATATGTATACGGAACTGTAGGCCACCGTGATGGAGTACTTGCCGGAGAGGTAGAAGATGAGTGACCACCAGCTTTGACCTGAATGATGACAAGAGATAAATAATGTATTTGTGGGAATTTATAACAGTCTTGTAGTGGGAGGAAAGAAGGAAACGACAACTTGGTTCAAAAGACAGGTTAGGTTAAGAACTTAGTATACAATTGAATACAGTTATAGTATACAATTGTGAAATTAGTATACAATTCCGTGCGATTAGAGAGTCTTATGTTCAGAATTAGACTTCGAACGGTCGAAACAATGAACTTTGGTGATGTTCCAGCCGGTCTGTTCTGTAAAAATGTCACCATGGAAACAGATGAAGTAAACTTGAAGTGAGCTGTCATTTACGTGATGCTACGATTGCTCACTTTAAGCTCACTTCACTTAAGTTTTGAAGGTGAGACATTTACAGAAAGAACTTATTAAAAGGGTAAGGGTAAAGAATATTTTTATAAGGGTTCGATTAGCGGGCGCTATTTAAAATTATACATAACCCAAGGTTATTCAAGAGAGTTTACGAGGTGTGATCTGTTTTTATTTAAGTTGAGAACTGATAACACTGTTTTAAATTACGTAAGCTCTCCAATTTAGTCCCAAAACCAACTCTATATAATCAAACTTTGTCAACTCAAATACAAGATCATGATAATTACTTTTCGATTCCTAAAATTGAAATCCCGAATTCATTTATTCGTTCGAATGTTTGCAAAACAGACGATTTGTAAACGCCAAGTTTGTTAAAACCGCGAAAATTATTTATGTTTTACTATTGCCGTTTGCGTTCTCGGCTTTGAAATCGGTTTAACTTGAATATTCCATTAATTTAGGCTGTTAAACAAGCAGTGATTACTAAATAAACAGTGGAGCAAAATTCTCTGAAAATTTGTGTCTGAGTTCGTTTCCATTTTAGCACGAGAAAATGTTGTTTATCGGATACTGCTTATCGGTTCTGAGAATGTGTGCTGCCTGAGTCAAATCGAATTCGAGTGGATACAATAATAAAAATAACGTTGTTTGGCTATATGTGTGCATCCATAGGTTCTACGAAAATATCCTCTAGCATAAGGGACTATCTGCCATTGATTCTTATAATAATCACTCTTTCGTAGATATTGTTATGATTACCGACCCTTGCTTTACTAATGTTACATTCTACTTCTGGGACAAAGGGCCCCCATCCGGGAAACCATCTTGCCGAAACACAACGGGAACACTCAGATGTCTCGTAAACTGTTCCAGGATTATCTAACTTGCCTTTTGTTTCCGTAAAATTATGTTTGTTCGTTTGATTGTAAGCGAAGTAATTGTGAACACAAACTACAACTCGTTTTTGGTTATAAAATTCGCGTTAAAACTGTTTCAGATAACAATTGATTAAGTAAATCAAAATGTTTTTGAGAATTGATACCAAAATGCGTGAACAACCATGCAGCTTGCAGGATGGGTCCTGTTTACTAAGAACGTTAACTTAATATAAAATCATATGTCCGAATGAACGCCTCAATATTAACCCGCACTGGGCCTGTGTGGTGGATTACCGCCCACATTCCTTTCACCAAGAGAAGGCCTGTGTCCCAACTGTGGGAAGATTATAGGCCATATTCGGCCTTGTGTTGTGTGCCTCAATAAAGAGCAAATAATAAATTCTAATCCAACTCACTTTTAGGTAGGAACGATAAGCTGATACACAGAATTGCACTCAAAATATAAGTGATAATCATGACCTTCTTCCTTCCAAATCTGTCCAGCACGAACAAACAGGTCAGATTGGCTGGAATCTCTATGAAAGCCACCAACATGAAGTTAAAGTACTTGTTGCCTGCCAACGACACCGAATTAATTGACAGCCCATAGTACACAAACGTGCAAGTAATCCATAAGAAGGAGCATGAGACCAATCTCCGTCTGATAATGCTTGATCGAATCACTTGCAGCATGACTGACGACTTCTTTTCAATAACCAATTCTTCTTTATCTTCTTTTGGATTTTTCTCCATCTCTTGCAGTGGTGCTAAAGCTTGGTCTGTTAGTTCTACTTTGTTCATTTTAGCTGCTTTCCTTATAATTTCTACAGCCTCGTCATGTCTACCTTTGCTTAGCAGCCATCTGATACTTTCATTCAAGATCCATAAGTAGGAGAATATTAAGCAGGATGGCGCGTACATAATTCTGAGGAGTGTCCTCCAGTCCTGTAATATCCAGGATAGCCCGGCTAGGGACATCAAGCCACAAACGTAAACTACGTTTATGAGAGTGTTACCAAATACTCTTCCTTTGGGTCCCACAAGTTCCATAGCTGTGAAAAAGTAATTTGTTATTGATAAAAGTAATTAAAGAAATACAACACTTGATTACAGTAGTTTTTGGGGAAGCCGATTTTAATACGAAATTAGGACAATTTTATCAACTTAGAGTAGGTTAGGTAATAGGTAATACGGGCTGGTGTGCTTTCTATATTTACATAATATATCTGTATTTTTGATGGTGTACACAATAAAGAGTATCTATCTATCTATACATCAAAGTGCGTATATTTCAGAAACAATTACATGCAGTAACTAAGAGGTTTGTCTTGACAACCACATTTATCTTAGTCCTTGTTATAAATTATGTATACACGTCCTCGATTTGGGCAACATCTATCATGAGAATTGCTCATCACACATAATTATTGTGTTTTGAGTTTAATGGAGGATTTATACTAGGTCGATTTTCGTCGTGCAGCTGATCGCTTACCAAATCACCTCCAAATCACCTCACAAGTCGGATCGCTACCTTATTTACATAGGTCAATAAAAATCGCAGGTGACTAGTTCTTTTGCATCAAACCTTCATGCGGCAGGCGATCGCCTGCGACTGAGTATTTTCACAGGCGATTTAAGCCACCCGCCGCATGCGACCTTTCGTCTCACGGCAAAAGTCGAAAACTACTCTAATTTGGAACTTGCAATTTGTGCGAGTAATGTCACCTGTGTAAAGCCCGCAGTATCAAATACTTCAGAATAAATTAATTAATTCTTACCTAAAACAAAAGCAGTTGTATAAGCACCAGCTCCGCAGCTAGCTTCCAGGAACTCCAACACTGCCATCATTATATAACTGGTGGAGAAAGACCTCATGAAGCCAAATATACTGTTCATGAGAGCGGCTACAGACAGCGCCACTTTCCTGCCAAACCTGTCCGAGATGATACCAGTAAGAGGCAGGGAGATAAACAGGCCGGAGTTATGGATGGTGCCTATTAACGTCCTCTTCCAATCTTGGCAGCCGAGATCGAACTGAAAATAATACTTTGGTGAATAACTTAAAAAAAAAAAAGAGTATTTAGGGGCCGTTATATGTGGAGTTGAGAGCCATCATTGGTCTAACATTTGCTAGAGAGAGAGGTAGACATCAAGATCAAATTCAAAAGTCATATTCAAATTAGGCTGAGAATCAGCAGTTTTTGTACGTCAACATTACATACGACATTGATGCGCCCCAAAACGACGAGTTATTCCGGTCGGATACCCCTCCCCCCCCTCCTCTATCCCTTGCTTGTTCGCCCTTTATCATTTCCTAGTGATTGAGCTGGGAAGAAGAAGTGGCGCAACAAACTCCTCAGTAGCGTGATACTGTCCTTTTGTCAAAGAGTTTTCTATCGGGAGTCTAATTTTCAAAATATATTCTAGAACTAGCTTCTTCACCCCGTCGCATCGTATCGCCTGCCCGCGCTATTAATTCGTTTTTGCTAAACGTTCTTTCTGACATTTTTGCTTTTTGCTCGGCCCCTAAGCTTCGAAAGTCCTAGCGTGATGTTTAATTTAGCCTATTGCCCTCTTGAAAAATTAGAGTATCAAATGCAAAAATAAAATACAACTCCGACTAGTAGTTCCAGAGATTAGCGCGTTCAAACAAACACTTTATCTTTATTCTTTCTTTCTTTTTTAAAAACGTTGCCCCACACTAAGAATTTCTCCTGTATTGTGGGTGCGTTTACAAATATTTAAACTCACATACACAAACAGCCAGACCCGGAACAACTACTTGTAGGTCATACAAATATTTGTTCCGTGCGGGAATCGAACCCGCGACACGCAGTGCAGCAGTCAATGGCTTAACCACTGCGCCACCGTGCCGTAGTTCTTAGTGTAGTAAGCATAATACTCATAAGTAGGTATAGATAGCTATATAACAATCAACATACCGCACCTTCGATAAAATAGGGTTACAACTCAAAACTCAAAACTCATTTACAGGAATTTTCAGGTTGTTTTTCAGGAAAATTGAAAAACAGCGAATGCCATTTAAACATATTCTTTTGTAAACATGTATAATTTTGATCACATTATAATAATAGGGTAAGAATAAAGACTGATTAACAAATCCACGAGATTATTTTCGCTTTTCTAAAAATACAGGTTTTTCGAGTTGTAACCCTATTTTATCGGAGGTGCGATACATGTCATAATATTTTGTTATACAACATAAGATCGTCGATAAGGTGGCTATAAAACATGATCATGGTCGATAACAATCTTTACTGCAATCCATGCATCAGATTTGTGAGTGCAACAAACATGATTAGCACCTAGATGTCGTAACTAAGAAAGTTTTAATAAGCAATTTTACGAAGATTATCCTCATTGTGTCCAATTCCACCTTTATTTCATAATCGGACGAACATACTTGAAGAATGAATGAATGATACCTGAATTCCCAAAAGGGGAGGACAGAGGCTGTATAGTGTATATTACACCCACATTTCCCAAGTTGAGTTAGTTTTCGTCCTGAGGAAGGGACCTTACGGCTCCTACAAACAGGTGCGATACGCGATAAAATCGCGCGCGACACAAAGGCACAGCAAGTCGCGCAACGAGTGCTGCCTTTGTGTTGCGCGCGATTTTATCGCGTGTCGCGCCTGTTTGAAGGAGCCTTTATTGGTGATGTTCTTCAGAAGTACCTACAGGTGCGCAGTACTCGCACTCGGCTTGCGTGTATGACCAAATGTATGAACGTAAACGAGGCAAAAGGGCTATTTATAAGGATGGTGGCAGGTCGCGTTCTGTAGGTAGTTTCTGCCTACCCACATGGGAAGAAGGCGTGAGTTTATGTACGGTCTATTCAAATGTATGTTTCCAATTGATGTTATTTCAAGTTAAACAAATATCAACTTTATTGTAATGGTAATTAAGTTGAATTCAGAGTGACTAGCGCTATTGAAAAAGTTATGAAAATGTTTGAAGTTGTAGCGTAAACTGAACTTTATTTGTGAAGGTATTAAAGTTATTTTTCCATAAACTTATATTAAAATTTGTTTACATTTTTGGCAACAGAATCGCTAACGCATATTATGTATTTTGCAAGTTATGTCAAATGTTATAGTTGCCGAGCCTAGTACAGAAACGGCTGCTACAGAAATATTCCTATTGGAAAAAACCATTACCAACACCTTGCTCGCCCTGAGAATCCAATCTCGAACTCCACTTTCAGCAGTGAATCTAAAAATAACCTACAATTAATTTACTGAATCTTTCACAAAAATTATTTTCAATAATTGAGTAGAAGGATTTGATAATCATAAAATTAATATTATATATTAATTTTTTAATTAATATTATATATTAATTTTTTAATTAATATTATATATTAATTTTATCAAAATCGCACTCCCGTTAAAGTTAATATATTAAATCCATTCACCCAGCACGTGGTGGCAAATGTAAATAAAATTATGATAAACGACCGGTGGGCCGACAATGCTGACATTATCGGTCAATTGACACGATAACTGTCTATCGTCCCGACACGATAACCGTCCCAAGTATTGACAGGTCGCGTGACAATGTATCCTGTTACTGAGTATTCGAATGATTGGTTGAATTATTACGAGACGGATATTTCTGTTGCTACCTGTTTTTGTTTATCAGTTTTTATTGAATTGGATTCAGTAAATGACTCTGGAGCGGCGCGGCGTTGAAATTTTTCAATCAATCAATCAATCATGTTTATTGTGGATCATAGGTACAAAAATACATACAGGTGTTAAGAATTACAGTGATGTTGATCAGCTATGTCCCGCCTTTTAGGCATACAATACAAATTATTCAAATTATTAACATTGTGTCCCATTATTATGTAAGAAATTAACATTACTTTTTTAATTTAACAAAGAAAGAAAAATAAAATAACATTACTATTGCAATTTAAGGAAAAATTAAATTAACTAGTTAGGTGGGTAGTTACAATCTAATATTACAACAAAAAATAAACACAAAATAGAGATCAGTTAAATATCCTTAAAATTAATAGTAAGCAGCACTGACTGCACCATGGTCTTGGTCTAAACATAATTTAAAGGGACTTGTCTGACATAAAGTCTTTTAAACAGTAATAGCATTTATGGACTAACAGGCCATGAAGTTTCTTTTTAAATAATTTAATTTCAGAGATGCTTCTAATATGTTTTGGAATTTTATTAAATATTGTTGGAGCAACCCACAATACACTTTGCTGCAGAAAACGTGTCTTGCTCGTGATTGTGCACAATTTATCCCGATGGCGTATTTCGTCGGCTATTAAAAAAAAAATCTATTCAGTACATTTTGATCGCGCAAGTGTTGCACTTTTCTACGATACAACAGTTTTTGTCTGATAACCGACGAACAATATCTACGCTAGGGAATCTAGATTTATGTGCTGAATCCATGGTTAGGTTTACCCTGTATGCATTCAAAGGCTTACAAATCCCACCGTATACCATCTGGTGTATGTAGGTTGTATTTGTGAACATGCATCGCAAGGCACAGAAACAGCAGTAGAAATTTAAAGGCACGTGCTATGTCAATGAATGTGCGCACGAATGTTTGCACACATGTCTGGCGTATAACGTAGTCTGCTGCCTTAAGTTAGTCCGACGAGTAAAATAATTAATCTGTCGCTTCTTCGTTGTACAAAACGGAAATAAATGGAGTGATTTTTCAAACTGAGGCGCAATTTTCGTAATTATTTTAAGAACGTTCACCGTCTGATCTCATACTCAATCTGTCAAAAATACCACTAATAGGGAAATTAGTGGTATTTTTGTCAGATTGAGAATGGGACATTTTTGACAAGTTTTAGACATATTTTTAAGAACAGTCGCATTCTAATCTCAGACTCAATCTGTTAAAAAAAAAAAACTTCTAATATTACAACATCTTTGACAAGTTTTTGACAGTGATTGTCACAGAGATGAGAATGCGATTACAGTCCATTCACAGTTATTTTACCTCTGATTTTGCATCACTGTCAATGAGCTTTATAGTTGTTGTAATAAGGGCGTTGTTGGGTTGCTTTTGTATTTTTTTGCAAGTTGATTTCTGATTTTGACAGCACTGAGTCTTTTTTATGAATGACATCTCGCAGGCCAACCTAAGAGATTGTCGGCTGCTTAAGCGGGTTATCCGGTGGATGCCTAATAAATAAGGCCTTCAGTCAGGGCAAAAAACTTGTAAGCACTGCAATTATTGAGTTGATTTTATTTAACTTTTTACGTCGTGTTTGTTGAATCTCTTTCATAACCTGCATCAATTTTGCCAATTTGAAGACTACCAAGGTAATTGTAAGAACAGCGTTGGCCACTGGGTCCACTCGTAAGTCGACTTACAATGCGTGCCACGAAAGATGAGACTTGACCCCGCCTCCCCCGCTCTTTCCGCCGCCCCTATGACGTCCGGTCCCGTGCCGCACTCAGACCTCATACCGCTAAAGATACCTAAAATCGTGTACTGCGCATGTCAAACCACGTGGTGTGTCAAGTCTCTTCTTTCGTGGCACGCATTGTACTAGTTGTTAGGTCGTTGGTTTGAACCCAGTCAGGCGCTGTACTTTGTGTAAATTATTTCATCACCACTGCTCTAAAACGGTGAAGGAAAACATCGTGAGGAAACCGCCATGTCCTGGAATCAAATATTCGCAGACGTGTGACATCTACTAACCCCTCATTGGGCCGCGTGGATTCTGCCCATTCCCTCTCACCGACATGACAGCCGGTCGATTCTGTAAAAATCTCACCGAGAAAACTTAGGTGAAGTGAGTTTATTTTTGCTAGGAAACGACACTATTGACAGCTTACTCCACGCTCACTTCACCTAAGTTTCACGGTGAGACTTTAACAGAATAGCACCGCTGGAGGCCGGTGCCCTAGCAGTAGGTATAGGCTTATTATGCTAAGACAATTGTGATATTGTTGTTTATTTATGACAGTTATATCAATACTTACATCTTTAACAGCAGAGTCTTCATCACTGTACACATAGGAAGAGCACTTTTCTTTCAACGCAGTATTAAATATATCTGCCGTACAAGAACTATTACTACTCGTGATATTGTTTCCTGTAGTGGGGTGTCTCTCACATTTGGAGTATTTATTTTTTTCTCTTGGTATGGCATGGTGTAGCCATAAGCTTGTGTTTGTCGTGCTTTCGCATTCATTGATTGCGCATCTGAAACAAAAAAAGGTTTATTTAGAAAATGTTAATCTGACGATCTGATTCTCGGTTAATTTAGTCATATTGCCCGTCGGGAACCAGATAATCTTGAAAAGCTGGTGGTGATGGGCAAGGTAAATGTGAAAGATTTCGCGGCCGGTCACCTAACCGCTGGTCAGACCAAGTAACCGCCCACACTGGACTCTCTATTACGACCGCCCTGAAAGAAGTTGAGAACCGAACGAAGTGGATGATCATCCTAACTATATAATAATAATATATATATTATATTAATGTTATAAATGCGAAAGTAAGTTTGTTTGTTACTTTTTACGCCTAAACCACTGAACCATTGATTCTGAAATTTTTCATATACGTTGTCTACAGAAACGGACATAGGGTACCTTTCATCCCGAAAAAAGTTCTGTTCCCGAGGAAAACAACAATAACGTTATTATGATGAATGATGAATAGATGGCGCCACGTGTCTTTCGAATCATGATTGAATTATATTACAAATCACGGGATCGAGATTGCGGGGAAACCGCGGGGCGCAGCTAGTCGTAGATAAAGCCATGAAGGCGTTTCAGAGACACGATCTTCAGTAATGAAGTACGCGATCAAGAAGAGAGAATCTGGCAAACATAATGCCCATTGTACACACACGATTTTCTTGCCGTGAAAATCTACGGTTATTCGCACACATGTCTGGCGCATAAGGTAGTATGCTGCCTTATGCGCCAGACATGTAAAAACCCAACCAGCAGCTTTATAAATCAGCATTATTTTTTTCGTTGTAATAAGGTTGCTTTTCGGTTGCTGTCATTGACAAGTTTGTCAAAACCAGAGTGATCTTTATTATCGTTACAATAAGATTGCTATTGGTTTGCTGCTAATGCCTTATTATTTCGAGCCAATTTTTAAGCTATATATTTTGTTTGAAAAATTCACTTTTTTATTTTTAGCAAATTTGATTATTTTATTATTTTAACAGACTGATAACAACTATAACCGCTGTACTGTTTTGTGATAACCTAATCGCCCCTCTGTATAGGTATTAGCGTATTTACTAACTTTTATATCGTTAAAGATTATATTGAGGCCAAAAAGGCTTGGGATTGAGCTGCTTCCAATTTCTGCATTTTGAGTGTTCTTTTTTAATAATATACACATTGACATTAATGTTTTTTTTTAAAAAAACAATGACAATTGCTTACTTTGTAAAGTATTATTTTAATTATTGTGAATGTGAAGACGATGTGGTTCATTATTCATTTTATATTTTTTTATTATTCTCTCGGTTCTGTTAGTTTCTTTTTTTCATGGTCTGGCAGTTTAAGTAATTTATGTGGCCTACCCAAATGTCCTTTCTTTGGTATTGTTCGTCGAATCGTTGAGCTCCTTAAGTCTTGAGTTGAGCTGCACGATTTCTGACAAATGCGTGCACTGACTTGGATAGGTCCTCTCAATTCGTGTGGTTCTTTCCTCAAAAGACCATCTCACCATACATGATCTTCATATAACCTGACCAAGATTATGTCTGAACTTTAAAAGAGACTGTGACCTCTGAGTTTGTTTCGGCCTTTCTTCACAGAGTAGTCAGATAAGAAACGCCGACCATATCAAGTTTAAAAAAAAATGATTGAAGTGTAAAAGTGTTTGTGCAAACCTACTTACAAAAATAAAATCATTTATCAATAGTCACGCACCGATTTCTCTCAGTCGTCAGTAATTTGACTTTCGAAAGAAGAAGACAAAGCGTTGTGTAACTATACAGACGCTATACAACGTTTATTAGTAAGGGGGTAAACCTATATGACTACAAACCTATATTGACTATTGTTTGAAATGTAGATTCTCGAATAAATACTGACAAATACATTTCATTCATGTTGTTTACTTTTCAGGATAAAGCTTTGGACACGTTGTTTGCTTCGAAAT
Organism: Luperina nickerlii; assembly: GCA_963855955.1. Taxonomy (NCBI): domain Eukaryota; kingdom Metazoa; phylum Arthropoda; class Insecta; order Lepidoptera; family Noctuidae; genus Luperina; species Luperina nickerlii. The sequence goes on along the minus strand of OY979677.1, from coordinate 18,153,206 downwards.
ATTGGGTAAATACGGAACTAGAATATTCGATATTTTGCCTTTGCAATTATAGGATTCGCTATTAGGTACTCGCGGATCGCCCATGATGCAATTAGGAGTATTAGGAGTAGTTAATACAAAATGGCTGAAAATCGCCTCCGGTTATGGGTTAGCGATGGGACGATAATAATTGATATGGGCTTTTAGCACCGGGAAGATTTTCTTACTAATGTTGATATGTGTTACATCGATAATAGATCAAAGTAGTCTGATGATAATTTTTACGTTTCTTTTAATGAAACTTCCTTCTAAGAAGGTAGATATAACTATACTACTATAATCAGCCTACAATGTTCCCACTGCTGGGACACAGGCCTCCACACAGTCCACACCCTGAGAGGGAGTGGGCCATAATCCACCACGTGGGCCCACTGCGGGTTGGCGGATGTCACATGTCTTCGAAGATTTGGTTCTAGGACGTGCCGGTTTCCTCACGATGTTTTCGTTCAGAGCATTGGTGTTGAAATAATTTACACAAAGTAAAGTACCTGCTTGGGGTTCGAACTCACGACCTAAAACTCGTACGTCGCGGCTGTTACCACTCTGGGGGCGACCCAGTGGTAACGGCTGCGACTGCTCAGATTGAGTAGGTAAAAAATGTAAAACTAATCATTTCCAAATTGTTGAGCAATGGGAATTAGTTTGTACCTTTAGGTTTACGAGAAAAGAAGATTACGTATAAATTTTGTATTAAATATATTTTTATAAAAAGATATTCGCTTTTTATACATTCCTGCGGTATCTATATCATGATGATATTTAAAATAACTTGCGCCGATACTGCTCACTGTATTATTCGGTTAATTATTTAAAACAAAGATAATCTAAATGTGTCGCCGACCATGATTACCTCACACGAATACTCCGCATGTTGTCAGGACCTCCAAAGGTTATCTACATCAGATGATACTGCAAAGTTGTTTAATTTCACACAAAGTTGTTTAATTTTATTTGTCGATAGTATGCACACTTAGTAATCTTACAACCCTACTAAGTGTGCATACGCATCCGTCGAAACGCGTCGTCGACAGCCACCGACGCGTCGACGGCGGGTGTCAACGCCTGTCGATAGTGTGCACACTTAGTAATCTTACAACACTACTAAGTGTGCATACGCATCCGTCGAAATGCGTCGACGGCAGCCACCGACGAGTTGACGGCGGGTGTCAACGCCTGTCGATAGTATGTATGCACACTTAGTAATCTTACAACACTACTAAGTGTGCATACTGCCGACGCTTCGATGGCGGGCGTCGACGGCTGCAGTTACCGATGCCGCGTGCCGCTCGTGTTTATGCACACATAGTTATTCATTACGTCCCATTTACAATAACAAACGATCTTACTAGGTACAAGAAGAAGACCGTAGTACTATGGAATCTCACAGAATAATATAGAATTTGCATAAAATTCTGACCTTCGGAACAAAAACTAAACTGTCAAATGGAAAAGTCAATGTAATGCTTGATTGGAAACAGGGAAATATTAAATATATCCTCCCCAATTTGACGCTGAATTATGATCGGTATTTGACCCATTTAATGCCTATCGATAAATCAGTTTATTAGGCCAACCAAAGCAGTTCGTTTGCTAAGTGGGCATGAAGCTTCGATAAGCAGAAAGGAGGCATTTGTCATAATGATTCTGTTTGAAAAACTAAATATAAAAATATTTAGTTTTAGAAAACTATTTAGATTTTCGTTCTTAAAGACGCCGCGCCGTTCCTTTTAGATTTGTAACAAAAAGTAATTTGTTTGTGATTGTAGTGTTAGAGCGAGCATTGGTGGCTCAGTGGTGTCGGCCCTGATATACGAGATGTAGTTCGTGAGTTCGTACCCAGCCAGGCACTTTGCTTTGTGTATATAAATTGATCACGACTGCTCTCAATACGGTGAAAGAAAACATCGTGAAGAAACCGGCATGTCCTAGAACCAAAATTGGAAGCATTGTGACATCCACCAACCCGCATTGGACCTGCGTGGTGGTTTATAGCTCATCGTCTCACAGGAGAGGAGGATGCTTCTTTTTAGAAGCCTTTTTTAAGCAAAAGGTTCACTGACAGAAAATGTCACCCCGGCCCGCCGCCGCCGCCTATGTACAGACGCCAGCACATCAAGTTACTACAATCTGTCAAATTTATTTAATAGATTTTCAACTTTATCGCTAAAGCATAAGGTTTAAAGTTGATTGAGAAAATTTGACAGTTTCGGGTAGCTTGATGTGCTGGCGTCTGTACCGTACTAATATGACTTGCCTCGCCGTTTCCTAACAATGTTGGAGTCGGCTTCCAGTCTATCCGGACGCGATGAAACGATTGCCTATCTGACCTCTACAACCCTGCTAACAGGGTTGTAGGGGTCAGATAGGTAAATCGTTTCCAGGGGGTATCTTATTGCTCATTACTAAGGTACCCCTTGGTAAGACTGGTACCGTTCTAATGTCATGCATTCAAAAAAATCATAGCTCTATAAACCTTTGTGTTACCGACATTTAAATGATCATTGTAGAATATGCCTGTTCATACATTTGCCCATTTATTCACCTCAAAAATTACTCTCAATAATTTTCGTTAGCCAAATGATACTCAATCACCTAGTGAAAAGTATCCGTCTGTCGATCGCGTATCGTAATGATAATTAATATCAGTCCCGCTCATGATTGATTGCAGGTCGCTCAGCTGTTTGTGATGGCGTCTCAGGGTGGTACAAGATTTGGGTGTTGGTCGAAGATGGAGGCGGGAAGAGGAATATGGAGAACTGTTTTCTAATGACTACTTGTGTCTTCAGTTATGGTACTGTAAAGGTTTCTGCTAAAGTCAACCTTACGTAGTATAGGCTGGAACTCTGGTTGCATTGGAACAATCAAGCGAGTTTAGAATGAGGTGTCAAATAGGTATGTGTATTAGGTTTTTGTTTGGAAGAAAACATTGTTAATATGTCGGGCGTGATATAAAGACGTTCGCATGGAATAAACGTAGAGAAATCATAACGTTGTTTGATTTCTTACAGTACGGTTGGTAAAACCAAATCACTTTACATAACTACCTACTTCAGTTATTGATCCGGATTTCAGTTATCAGGAAAAATGTCAGGAAATTACTCAGTCCACCTAACCCGGGTATAATAGCATAATCAGTCTTGTTGCTGCGACACAGGTGTCCTCTCAGTGAGAGGAAGTGAGGCCGTAATCCACCACGCGGGCCCAATGCGGGTTGGTATATGTCACATATCTTGAAATTTTTGGTTCAAAGACATGCTGGTTGTTTTCACACGATGTTTCCGATTTATTCCGGTCTGATCCCCTATGGATCGAGGAGGCGGGGGTGTAAGGGGGGTTCCTCTTACACCCCCGCCTCCTCGATCCCCTGCTAGTTCGTCTTCTGTATTAATCTCTGTCTTATTTTGTGTCAAAGCAACGCAATGTTCCAATACTACCATAATCATCATCATAGGCTCCTATCTTCAAGAGGGAGTGAGCTTTAATCTACCACGCGGGCCCCGCGCGGGTTGTTAGATATCACATGTCTTCGAATTTTTGGTTCTAGGACATGCCACTTTCCTCACGATGTTTTCCTTCACCGTTTTGAGAGAAGTGGTGATGCAATTATTTACATAAAGTAAAGCGCCTGTTTGGGTTCGAACACACGACCTACAAGTCGGGACCATTACCACTGGGCCACTATTGCTTCGATACTAAATACTATCATATATTTTTCGATGACTCACGGGTCTGCCCCAATTCATCGATCATAAATCAAGAATGACTGTCCGTTTCCTGACTGTCATTAGCCAATTGTCGCATATAGTATCCGTTTGTGTACAAAGAGCAATGCACCTTATTAAAAAGACAGTGGCACTCCGGGAGTGCCGACAGAAGTGAAAACTTGAACAATTACATGTGTGTTTTGTGAATCGTCTTATAAACAAAACACGCGCGGTACCGGCTACGGCCATCCGTCTTACGAATTTTCGATCAGGTCACGTGTCCTGACGCGAGTTTAACATTTTTTACCCATTACAAAAAAAGTGTACAACGCCGCTAAAAAAGTTTTGACTTCAAAAAAACTTTTACATCAGTCTCGGCCTACCATAACCAGGCCACGTTATATATTATGTATTAGTCCTGAGTCCTGCTATAAAACAAATTGTAATAAATACTGTGGGTAATGCAATTTTAATTTCATGGGGTTGATTACTTTTCCTTCAATAATTTAAGTGAACTACTTGCAGGGTATATGTATCAAATTCGTGCAATGTCAAGTATCGAAAATGTTAAGCAATAAAATAAAATGAAAAAAATATTAGTATCTGAAATGTTATTTTGAGGAAAAAACCACACAGATTTCAGTGGACCTGTTTAGTCCGTGCAAGCATTTGTCAGTAATCGTGTACTTCAACTCCGAACTCAACGACACGACGAATAACACCAAAGAATTTGGGTACGCCGTACAAAGTACTCAACATTACCATAGACAAGTCACCAAGTAATAGTAATAATGAGACAAGGACAAACCAAGATATTAGATGCAGTAGCAAGAGGAAAAGACAAATTTATTTTCTCTGTTTTATTCTTATTATTATACTTTTTGTCTGACTCTACGTTATAGCCAATAACTGGGGTGCAACAAAATGGCTGTCACGGTACGATTTCTTTAGTCGGTCTTGCACCGACATTTTAATTCAAAATGACCTTGGGCAGAAGTACAATGCAATTTTGAATAAATCATTTGCTCGATAACTGAGATTAAAAAAAACTGAAGTGTTAATATTTTGCTAAATAACCGAGATTAAAAAAAACTGGTGTTAATATTTTGCTAAAAAACTGAAGTATTAATCGACTTTTGTTGCTGACTGTACAATGACCCCTTAAGAGATTATACATTATTTACAGGACACCCTGTATAGTTAAAGTACAACTGATCTGTTATCTTGAGTCATCACGAAGTGGGTGCCTGAGGATTACGGTGGCATTGCCAAATCAGGTTAAGAAAACTACCACGGTGAATTATAGTGTTTTTATCTCACGAAGCGATGCGAACTTTACTTGTACGAGTAACCAAGTGTGAATGTGTGCTTAAAGACGAGTAGCGTCAGCACGTAACGCCAGGATAATTAATTAATTATCAAATTGATTGAAATTATCCGTAATTAATATCATAAATGACTCTGACTAACGGCTATCAATTTCCCCCGTTATAGCAATTTCATAAACCTGTCAAAGATTCATTTACATGTGACACTATCAGTGAAGAAATAAGTTTGATTAACTAGTTTCGTAATGTAAATCCGGCTTTACACTTATGAGGAAATTCGGGTGGTCTTTTCTCCATTTATGAATTTATGTAACGAGACTAAAACAGATAAATTAATATGGAAGTCGGGGGACCGTTCTGTGGAACACCATCAATTCTAAGAGTTCCCTCAACTGCCATATGTGTTTATCTGTTTTAGTCTCGTTATATAAATTCTTTAAGACGGGGGTTTTTAAATTATTTTATCCTTTTCCAATTACATTTAACCGTCGTGGGTTTTATCAAAAATTTTAATTTTTACCTTTTTTGTTCTATTTGTGGATATTTTTTCATAGTATTTTAACTTGTTTTAGTCTTATTACGTTCATACTATTTTTTATTATTATTTTGTGTCGGGGGTTTTTAAATTTTTTTATCTTTCTAGTGTACCATAAAGCAGTTATTTTTTACTGAATAATAAATATTAACTACTTGTATATCCCTATGTTTTCCTTTTTGTGATACATTATATTATTTTTATAAGCACTAGAACCCTCAAAAAATGCCGATTTAAACCGCTCTCAACAGAGGCCTAGTGTACAAATTTGACAACTATTAATGAAAAAAGAAAAACATAGGGACACAGTATATATCCTTCTTATTCAGTTTATGAAATATCTTTTAAATTGGTCCAATAATGGAAGAAGAAATAGGCGAGAGAGAGCCAAACCTCGAATTATGATTTTTTAGTTAGGCTTTTACAAAAATCTCCGACCGCATTTCCTATTAAGTTCAAAAATTTAACAAGTCTTTTGCCAGAAGGGTAGTATGACTACAACTAAAACGAGAAACTTCAGGAGCCAGGTTTCAAAACTAGGGCAAATCCACATAAGCCGGGGCTCAAGCTGCCTAATCTCAGCTAATGTTCTGATGAACATTTACATATGGAGACATATGGGACACTATTCTACAGTGTTGCTGCAAATTCATGCTGTTTTCCTTTATGAGGTGGGTAGGAAGTTTGAGATTTATTACTCCATTTCTGCATAAGTAGGTGTGTTTTGAAATGTCGTGAACTCGTGATGGCTCGGAGAACAATTAATTGAGGCTGCAGATTCGAATCTAGTAACCAATGTCGACAGGTTACTCGATTTTTAGCACGTGGTTGATCATATTGTGTTGTTGTTGTATTGCAATTTTATTGGTATGGGTCCTATATTGTGCGCATACATTATGTTGCCGTCTTGTACCATTTATCGCTTTTAGTGCATCTAAAGCTCAGAGATTTGCCTTCAGGCTGTGTACTGTCAGTCATTGATTCAGCAACATAGGTAGGTAGGTACCTAATATACATCAAAGTCAGATAATAGAATTTAGGTAGTAAGCATTTAGGTATTCAATTAAACTATTAATAGGAACTTTTGAATTGTCAAGGAATTTATTGCCGATTCCAAAAAGTAGGTCTCTAAATATACGGATAGATATGAAAAATATAAATATCTTCCATATTTCTCAGTCCCAAAACCTCCACAAAATGGCACACCACGCCGGTAATACTGAACACAGCTGGAATGATGTAAATATATGCTAATGTTGTGCATGGCGTGTCTATGAGTGACTCTGCCTTTCGATGTACTGCTTTGACGATTTGCTTTTAAGATGAGTCGGGGAATAAGGGTTATTAACTTGTGTTGCTTCTTTGGGAATTCAAAGTAAATATTACATTTTACATGACAGGTTTATGATATTATTGGTGCCGGAAAAATATCATGACGAAACCTGGAATTAGAGTTAATACATACATACATAAACTCATGCCTTCTTCCCAAGGGGATAAGCAGGAACTACAGAAAGCCACCCGCTACAATCCTCATATACTCCTTAATAGGTAATACGGGCTGGTGTCCGCAACTCCGCGTATTTTGCGTACGGATATACGAGTACTATATAATATATATTATATTACTATATTATATACTCCTTATGCCGTTTACGTTCACACATCTGGGCCTAAAAAGGTCAGTTTGGCAGAATCACAAAAGGATAACATTATGAATCATTATATGGCAAAAACAGTCCGTGTTTTTTTTTTTTCGCTGCACTGCGTAGGTTTAATCTAAGAGATTGGGATGGATTTGGATTGGATTAATTTGTATTTTAGAACAAATAAAAAACAATAGGTAACTGAAAATCCTTCGCCAATGGGATTTGATACGATTAACTTAACAGGTAATTGTCCATTAAGATTCATAATGTTATTCTTTTTATGATATGATATTATGATTCATATAGAGTATGAGTGAACTTTACACCCTCTTCCTCATACCTCTATAACCTAAATATTTTAGTATTTTTGAAGGAATATTATCTAACGTCCAAAATGCTGGTTTTCCTATGGTTTGAAAAAAAAAACATAGAGCAATACGCGAAAATATATTTTAAGCAGTTTCAATATTATATTAGCTTAACAAACAAATAATTATCTGATATAATGTTATTGCGTAGTGAAACTTTGTCTAAATATTGACTGAACTAAATAAATAATATTTGAATAATATTGAAATAACTGTATTTACTTCTATTCTAATATGCCTGCGATATTACGGGGAAAAGTAAATAATATACCTACTGTCACAATATGTATTTAAGGACCTTTTCATGTTGATGGTTGCTGTTTATCTATAGAAATATTGGCAACTTCTATCAAGCGGAAAAATCGCCAGTTTCGTTTTGCCATCGACTGGCAACAGTAGCAAGTAATCGTATTTAAAAAAAAAACACTGGCACTCCGGTAGTGCCGACAGAAGTGAAAACTTGAACAATTACGAGTGTATTTTGTGAATCGTCTTATAAACAAAATGTTATATATCCGTGGTTCAGCGCCATCTCGTCGTTGTTGGATGAACTACGTAGTTAGTACGCGAGGCCCTCGTAGTTCTTCCCGATGTGCATAGATGGCGCTGTCTTACGTTTTACGTCTTACGAATTTTCGATCAGGGTCACGTGACCTGACGCCAGTTTAGAAGTTTTTACCCATTCCAAAAAAAGTACACAGCGCCGCTAAAGAAGTTTTCACTTCAAAAAAAAAGCCTGTGAATGGCTTGCTAGCACGAAACACATTAGAACGAAACGGACACCAATAATCACACAGAGAGAGAGAGAAGACAGCACGGACAGTAAGTACCCGTTACAGGCGTAACGGGTACTTACTGTCCGTGCTGCACGGTTATTTTACCTCTTTTTGTGGATCGCTGTCAAAATCACAATGATCTTCATTGTCATTGCAATAAGTTCTGTATTCGGTTGCTGCTGTCAGAGGTAAAATAACAGCGAATGGATTGTAGTCAGAAGCCCGAGGGTCTGACAACCAGTCTTACCCAGAGGTATCGTGTTACTCAGTAACTGGGTTGTGGAGGTCAGATAGGCAGTCGCTCCATGTAATACTGGTATTCAGCTGAAGGCTGGAAGCCGACTCCAACATAGTTGGGAAAAGGCTAGGCAGATTGTGAACTAGACAATGTTACGATCATTTTAGCTGTGACTTTATAGTGATTTGTATCATTGTAGATTTTTGTGTCAAATTGAAAAAAAAAACAATGTTTCTTTCCAGTGACAACAGTAACGTCTTTAAGCATCCATATTGTGAGACACGCAATAAAATAAAAATTCAATACGCGAATCTGTATGCAAATTATCATCGCCATCTTGCACATCTCTTACGGCGTCGAGAGCCTTCAAACACGATATTGTCACGCGTTTGAATTGAAATCGCGCGATTGCATCACTGCAACTGTTCGTGTGAAAGGAGTCTAATGTTTGCTTAGTCATATTTTCTTTTGATAACTTAGACCTTCAAAGTGTGTCTATTTGTAGTTTATTTATTTTAGTTAAGCTGAAGTTTAGCAGTTATAGGATGTCAATTTGCCTAGCCTTTTACCAACCATTTTGGAGTCGGATTACAGTCTAACCGGATGCAGCTGAATATCAGTAGTTTATATGGAGCGACTGCCTATCTGACCCCAACACCTCAATTGGGTAATACGATACCCCTTTGTAAGACTGTCAGACATTCGGGCTTCTGACTACGCGTGATAACTGTAATAGATCGACGAATGACAGTAACGTGCTTTCCGAGTGCTTTTGAGTTGTATTTATTAATTGCATTTTGACTGAGTTTATTTTAATTGTATTGAACTGTGAACTTTTATCTGATGATAGTGTTTAATGTTCTTATTTTTATTATAGCAACGTATTCATTCTTTTAAATTTTGCATGTCGAATCTTGGGAACAATGTATGGCTCTACTTTAATTCTTCACGACCATAATTGTATTCTAGCAAATAAATAATTTGATTTGATTTCGAGGCATGGAGACCGACTTTAGCAAATAAATAATTTGATTTGATTTCGAGGCATGGAGACCGACTTGATATGTACAGACGTCAGCACATCAAGTTACTACAATCTGTCAATTTTTTTAATAGATTTTCAACTTTATCGGTAAAGAATAAGATTCAAAGTTGATTGGGAAAATTTGACAGTTTCGGGTAGCTTGATGTGCTGGCGTCTGTACCTAATGGATAGTCACTTTGACTGCAAGTTTTGGGACACAGAGGGTAGGATAGGAGGTGGAGCATGGTTTGTGACATAGCTCCGCAATCACACCCTTCTGCCGTTCCGTCAAGGTAGCCCCACTTTACCAGGTTGGACTTACATCCTCCCACTTGTGTCCGGAGACGGTTCAGAGACTTCCAAGTGGTCCACGGAAGGTTACACCCTGTAGGGAGATACTCCTTTGGTGGTAGGTAGTGAGGAGGAGGGAAAAAAGAAAAAAGAAAAAAAATCGGTTGTCTGTAAAGTCGGTTTACTGACGATAGTTGAACGTGACAACGTCATAAGAAAATACTGATGGAATAGTTGCATTACATTTGTTAATATTCGCTTGCACTTCAAGCCGCCATGGAACGCTACAGAGCAAGGCCGCGAGGTAACGCTACATGAGTCATGTTTTTTCGTGAGTGCAGCTAGCTTCATCGATTTATTAGACGTTGTCACGTCAAAAATCTTTTATTCTTTCCTCTGCGCTGCCACCGACAACGCCGTGGAAGTGACAAAGAAGAAGAATGGATGATCGAACACCCAGGAGCCGACCGCGGCAAGCGTAGCTTAACCCTTCGGTCGACCCGTGCGGCTGTTTTCATTTAACCACGAGCCCCTTCCTTGTAAAAAACCATTGTGTCTCGCGTGGATCCGCGTTCACGAAGTATGCACGCATACGAAGGGTTAAAAATGACGTTACAGGTTAATTAGACGCAGACAATTTGGGTTATTGTTTATTCTTGATTATAGTATAGTGGTAAGTATAACCATTGTGTCTCGAGTGGATCCGCGTTCATGAAGTATGCACGCATACGAAGGGTTAAAAATGACGTTACAGGATAATTAGATGCAGACAATTTGGGTTATTGTTTATTCTTGATTATAGTATAGTGGTAAGTATAACCATTGTGTCTCGCGTGGATCCGCGTTCACGAAGTATGCACGCATACGAAGGGTTAAAAATGACGTTACAGGTTAATTATTAGACGCGGACAATTTGGGTTATTGTTTATTCTTGAATATTATTATTATTGTTTCTTGTTCAATGAGTAGGTACGTAATCTAAATATGGACTCAGCAATTGTATAAAGTCCTATGACACAACTACATTGTTGCTAATTGGTACAACGAAAGAGGATGGTAACAATGAAGTATAGTCATACGCAGTAGTTTGTTTCCAAATAGTGATGAGTGAATTTTTGAATAGATAGATAGAATATAGAATACTCTTTATTATGTACACTATATAAATTTCCAGTCATTATTAAAAAAAAAATGAATGAATGAAATGAATGATGTTTAGTAGTATTGAATATGCCGTCAACAAATAAAACTTAATAAAATAAAAAAGACAAACAACGTTTGTTAGGCTAACATGGTCAGAGATCGCAAAAAAAAGAAAGGTATGGAAGCAAAAAGGGCAAGCCTTTTCCCAGCAGTGGGACACAATACAGGCTAAAAAAAGCAATAAAATGGTGATTTAATTGGTTTTATTTTGTTGCTATAATATTAATTTAATTGCTGATAGTACAGACAGCGTCAGTATGTGCTAACCCCTCAAGTTTTAAAATGTTACACATTAAATTCCTTACAAATGATCTAAAGAATACTTCAAAAAGAACCCATTGTTTCGACTCAGATTCGAACCATCGCATCACCGAACGTTGTCATACTCATACCGGCAGTTTGACGAACTAGCCAGCGAGCCCATATGAATTGCGTTGAAATTGTTATCTACTATGGTCTGAGTCATTTTATCTTTAGGTGGGATGTCTAATCGATAGATGTTATAATTTGAGGGTATCCATTAATTTTACTTACTTACGTTGTCTTTATAAAATTAATCCATACCCTCAAGTTATAACTATAACGTTTGTGTATACGTTCACTTAAAACGGCGAAGAGTAAACGACTACGATTTATTCATTAATTTTTAAAATGATTTATGATTTTATGAGAACTAAAATAGTTGTTCTGTGTGAACAAAATGTGAGCATAAAAGGAATTGCGAGACAGCTTGGCATAGCAGTAAGTTCATTATAATATTAATTGTGTTCTCCGATTTTTTTTCGTTGAGCTATTTGCGGTATCTTGTGTGTGGTGGTATTTAATAACTTATTTAAAACCATTTTTTTCTATACAGAGACAAACGGTGCGCTTATGGGTGCGCAGATTTCAAGAAACCGGCGATGCTAAGACAATGACCATGGGTCGGAGAACTACTGGGATCTATACGGACAAATCTGAACATCATCCGGATATTGTTAAGGTTCACACTACACCGCCGTTTACATCCACTCGTTACAGTTCGCAACGGCATGGAATATCTCTCTGTCCACGGTTCGAAGACATTTACACGCAGCGAACATTCACAGTTATCGACCTGCAAAATATGTCTAACAGAAGAACATCGAAGAGAACGATTGCGATTTGCCCAGAAATAGCAGTTATATTAACTAAGTATGACAACAAAATAAACAACGAAGACATTTAACTCATTTGATTCCACTATTTTACTTTGTATAGCAAAATATTCTAAGTAGATATCATGAGCTAATAAGAGATGTTAATTGATTATCTATTGATAACATGTTTATTCACTTATTATGCTCATGATTGTAATCCTGCCAAACTAACTTCTAGTTCCTAGACAAGTTGCAAACGCTTCAAAACTTGTCACTTTCGATGTCACTTGTCAGACTGTCAAATGTCAAATTTGTATGCTGAGACGACATGACAGGTCACGTGACATTTCGTTAGGTTATGTCAATCTAAAATATTTCTACCGCTTACTATTTTATCGTTTACCTTAATAGGATGCCACCTGTCTAGGAACCCAATTGTGTCAGTTGGCAAAATAGTATATTATGATAACTGTAAATAAAATTATGAAATCAAAATAAATCTTTGTTCTAAAATAAGATCATAGTTTTGTTAAATAATAGCAATAATAAATATTATTATATGATTATTAAGGTATTTTATTTTTCTTTATTTTTAAATAGTTTATAAATAATTACTAAAACAAAATAGAAAAATATATTAAAATAATAATTATAATGAACAAAAAGCACAATTCGTGGCTATGATTTGAACTTCCACTCATAGGCACGGCAAGCGGTCTTGAAACCTCTAGTCTACTAAAGTCTACTTAGACGATGAATAAAACGTTCGTAAATGTTAACCCTATTATTGCTTGTCGTTTTCGCAATAATAAAAGTATTAACGTTTTATTGAAAAAAAACAATAATAAAAACAGAATTTTTAAAAATAAATACTATCTTAAACTTATTTATTCACTAAAACAATAAATTAATTAAAATAAAATGTTTTTACAAAATACAAAAACCAACTTGGGCCTATCACGGATTTGAACGCACATATCTTTTGGAGGGGTAACCACTTAATGAAGCAGTGTGTACCAGCAGGCAACAAGAACCTTATTCACTCATAAAATTGAAAAAAGGCGGAACTATTCTGCCTCTACCTCATTGTTATATATTTTACAAAATGTGTCTGTAAAAATATTAAAAGTTTTGTTACGCATATATTTCTGCTCTTGACTGTACTTAATATTAATAGGCAAGGAATGTGTGTATTCATTCAATTATTAACTGTGCTATATATATATATTTTAAATGTTGCCCCACACTAGGAATTACTCCTGTATTGTGGGTGCGCTTACAAACATTTAAACGCACATAAACAAACAGCCAGACCCGGAACAACTACTTGTAGGTCATACAAATATTTGTTCCGTGCGGGAAAAGAACCCGCAACACGCAGCGCGGCAGTCAATCGCTTAACCACTGCGCCAACCGTGCCGTCTTAGAAGAAAATAATATATTTTATAACATATTTGCTCGTAAAGGGCCTCTTATTTCACCAATTTCAATATCGTAATGTATCTCATTACGCACTTGTGCGGTAATGTAATGTAAATCGCACGGTTTATCAAGATTCTCCGTCAAAACGAACGGTACTTTTTTAAATCTTAGCAAAGAGTTTTTATTTCAGAAAAGTAGTCAACATTTTATGAATAAAATTAACTTTGGGAGATAAAATATAATAAATAAACATTTAATTCTTTAATTTAATTAATTTTGACAATAAATTACAACCATTAATATCTGTAACAAAAACAAAAATATTAATTTACTTTATTAATAATACTGGCTGTTTTGTGCCGATGCCTGAAATAAAAAAGCGCAAACGCGCGCTCATCGCTTATCTGTTATGAAGTAAAAATTATTCCGCGCGCTTTTTCTTTTCGCTGTACTTTTTTTATTTGAAAATGTCGTCAAGTAATGATGAATTTATTAATTCCACACCGCCAGAAGTCTCAGAGGCAGCGAAAAAGGCTACTCTAAGCCTCTTGCCCGAAAAATCGACCGATAGATACTTATAAGCGTATCAAAATTTCATCATATGGAAAACAAGCAAATATGCAAGTTCAGTCCGAGTTTTATTTATTTCCTCGCAAATATGTTATAAAACGTCGTATGACATACGTGCGCTTTGAAAATTACAGCCTCTGCTTTCTTTTAGCCCTCGCCTACGGCTCGGGCAAGCAATATCGCCTCGGCTGTAATTTTCAACTTACCGCACTTATATCATAATGTACTATAACGAGTAACAATGGTCCCCAAGAGACTTTCCCAACTATGTTGTGGTTGGCTTCCAGTCTAACTGGATGCAGATGCATGAACATAATCAGCATATGATGTTCCAACTGCACACACACACACAGGCCACTACACACACACACACAGGCCACTACACACACACACACACACAGGCCACTACACACACACACACAGGCCACTACACACACACACACACAGGCCACTACACACACACACACAGGCCTCTACTCGGTGAGTGGCACGTGGAACGAGTGGTAGATGTCACATGTCTTTTCGGTTCTAGGAAATAGTTTCCTCATGATGTTTTCTTTCACCGTATTGATTGCAGTGGTGATGAAATAATTTACTCAAAGTGAAGTGCTTCGTCTGGTTTTGAACCTTCGACCTATAACTCGTAACTATGTTATCTAACCACTAGCTGCGCCCTGCGGTTTCACCCGCATAAGTATCGATTCCGTGGGAATGTCAGGATAAAAAGTACCCTATGTATTAATCCCGGTTATATACTATCTGTGTGCCAAATTTCATCTAAATCCGTTTAGCCGTTTGTGCGTGAAGAAGTTACAAACATACAAACACGCTCACAAACTTTTGCCTTTATAATATAAAGTGTGAAGTGTGATAAACTGATAAGTATGGTAAACTGCGTTTGCGACTATTTACCTGTGTCGATGCCTTCGTGGACCATAAACAAACGGATGTAGTGTAGACACGTTGATGTATTTTTAGATCTTCATTATTTTCATAAAAATGGTACCTACAGAATGTATTTTGTGCGATATGATTTTTCGTATTAGAAAAAAATATATTAAGTAAAAACAGTTCGGAGTTTGGAATTGTGCCCGATATAGGCCAGTATTTTTATTTACGGGCAATGAGCTTGCCCCAAAATTAAACTTCAGTACGGTAGGTACGCCAAAAAAGAATTAAGAATTTAAAATTTAAAATTTCCTTGTGCTTGTGATTTTTTTGTAGGTTGATAAATGTAGGTACAAAATCCAAAGCAAATGTATGGATATTTTTTATTTGTACGCATGATTTATATGAATGCACTAAACATATCTACGTTCTGCATATACAATCCCATTTTAGATTCACCAAGGTCTTCGGGTGACTGACTTGAAGGTCGCCAGGACGAGTTCTGACAAACTCTACAAATATTACGATATCAAATATCAATATCTAGCTCCTGCCCGCGACTTTGTCTGCTGATATTGTGCCCCGTTATTTCGTTTTCACTTAGCGTTCTTTATGGCATTTTCCTTTTGCGCGGCTCCTAAGTGTTCTAGCATGTTGTTAAATAACTTATAGCCTTCCTCAAAAATTGGGCTATCAAATGTAAAAAGAATTTTTCATCTCCCAGTCGTATTTGATAAATTCTCTTTTAGTAGGTAGTTCCCGAGTTTTAGCATTTAAACAAAGTTACTCTTCAGTTTTATTATTAGTAGTTTGTATAGATAGATATACATATATAAACATATAATATATAATAACGAATGTGGTTTTATTTAATTTAGTACCTAGTGTAAATGTTCGCGACGAAGCGTCAACAATTCTTATTATTAGTTTTGATGTAATTTAGAATCGTTTGTGGCCACGAATAACGCGTAGCCAAGTAGGGTTTGATATCAACTCTTGAGTCATTAGAATCATGTATTTTAAGTTAAGTGTAAGTGTTTTGGACAAAGGTTCGCCAGGTATTATTGTTCGCGACGAAGCATGAACAATCTTTATTATTAGTTTTGAAGTAATTGAGAATCGTTTGTGGCCGCGTAGAACGCGGCACCAACTCAATAGGATTTGTTTAAAACTTAAACGAAGCTTCATAAAATTTAATAAATTAGTCTTGTATTTCTACTTACAGTGTCAGAGTCATATAGCAAAAGCAAGTGGGTAATAAAATGTTTACGACACCTCTTTCATTAACTTATAATGGCCGTGCTACCTGTGAACCTCTGTTGAGTAGGCCGCATAGTTTTTTTTTTGGCTATGCTTACTTAATCAAGTTCATAAGTGATAGAACTATTGTTGGGTATCGGAAAATAGTATGGTCTACCAATAAGACTTCAGAAGGGTAGAACATTCAGAATAGTTTAAAGTCGCCAAAAAGGTGAAAATCGGACAGATAGCCTTCAGATAGTTCAGCCTAAAAGATAGTTTTCGCGACTTATTAGTACCTTTTTTGCCGTTCTCACGAAATAACTTTTAGTAATTGCAAATGTAGAAAATATAGATAACAGATTTAAATAGATAATTTTCTACCGCATCAAACGATATTCGATAAGTTATGGTTACATATAGAAATATAGACATTTAGGCCTGTAATAGGTTAAGGTCATTTTAAAACAAATAAAGTTAAAAATCAGGGAGAAATTTCGAGTCCCCTTCACGGTAAAGTTTCGAGCCAATTAGGCAATCGTTGAAAAATAGGAATTTCGTAGTCGTCGGCAAGATAGTTCTTGGAGAAACCTGAAGAATCCCGAAATCGTGTCCTGAACACTCACAAGATTCAACATATCGTATTTTCTACAAAAAACGATTTTGGTTTGAACACATAAAGCAACCGTTCTTGTCTGTGCTTGAAAACGAAACCCGTATAAATGCTGCTCATGAATCAATAAAGAAACCAGAATACATTGAAAAATGTATTCTATAAAAATTTATGTACCAATGTTTTCGTAAGCATTTAAGCGCTTTACTTACTTCTGCTGACGAGGAGGAGGGATGGGTTAATAATTGCAAAAAATCTGCTTACGTAATACTTGAATGGCCCCCAAGACGGGTTTGGGTATTTCAGACTTTTATTAACTAGAAAAACCAGGCTTCCTCACGATGTTTTCCTTCACCGTTGTCAGCAGGAATGTCCAAAATATACTCGGAAAGTACATATGAATTGAAATAGTCACATTGATACTTGCCTGGATTTGAACCTACAACCACAAGAATCAAGAATGAAATATCAAGGACGCGTCACGTTTAGGTACGGTCAGCATCAAAAGTCGATTAACACTTCAGTTTTTATAATCTTAGTTATTGAGCAAAATATTAACACTTCAGTTTTTTTTAATCTCAGTTATTGAGCAAAATATTTATTCAAAATTGCAGCAGAAGTACGATGCAATTTTCAACAAATATTTTGCTATATAACTGAGATTAAAAAAAACTGAAGTGTTAATATTTTGCTCAATAACTGAGATTAAAAAAACTGAAGTGTTAATCGACTTTTGATGCTGACCGTACATTTCGTTACATTGGGGAGAAGACAGATATACAACCCGCGAGAGTTAACTTGCGACTCGACCGGCCCCTCCAAACTCCTGCTGCGCTGTTACTGCTCTCGCCATAGACGCCGACCCGACGACGCACGCCTCAGTAACCGCCCGCATACGATATCCGAGCGGAGTCTCAAGCTAACTCTCTCTCTCTGTTTCTCACAAAAAATTCTCTTATTTTTTATGAAGTTTCACTCCAATCAAGTGTAATGTGCTGTTACTGCATTGTTATATAATGTACATTATGACAAAAGATGGTTTCTCATAGCAACTGACATCGTTTAAGAGCGTTTACTCAGTACGGCATTTCATACAAACTTTCAAGCTCTTTTTTTCGAAATGAATGAACCGATTTTAATGAAACTTCATACGCATAAGCAGAATACAAAAGTCTAAAAAGTTAGTTAAGAACATTTTCGAAATGTCTTATTTAAAAAAGATAACTGGAAATCCCTGTTACTATGAAAAATTTAAAATCGGTCTAATTTGGCTGTAACACTATTTTTCGAAAATGTTCTTAACTAACTTTTTAGACCTTTGTATCCTGCTTATGCGTGTGAAGTTTCATTAAAATCGGTTCATTAATTTCGAAAAATAAGGCTTTGACAGTTTGTATGAAATGCCGTACGGCGTAAACGCTCTTAATCCATTAGGTAAGTACAGCTATTTTATGAATATTCCTCTTTATATTTCCCTTTGCATGCTATACTAAAACTAAAGTAGGTGCACACAAGAATAATAATTATGAAATCAACTTGAATGTTATTGATAAACTTCATGGCATATCCCTAACATTGTATTCATGAGTAGCAATAATAAAATGCATTTATTTAAGTACATTTTCATAATGTGGAAAGCTACAGTCTTAAAATCATAATATGTACAAGTATAAAATTAATTGTTGCTAGTATGCTGGCCAGTTTTGCAAAATGGGTCAAATCAGTACTCCGAGGAACCCCAAATTTTTCATCGACGACATCACGCATGCGCAAACCTGACTTAAGGGTGGCGTGACAAATGTCAAATTCTAAAGCAATATAACCTCTAAACGAAAACACCGATAGACAGTAATTTACACAGAATTCCTAAGATTTCAGACTGATGAAAGATAAACCGGCTTGAGAGAAACAACTTTCGATTTTAGCTTAGGCTAGTTTCAGTCATAGAACTAAAAATAAAAATCAAGACTCACCTGTAATCGATGTCTGCGGCCTCAAAAACGAACACAGAACCGTACATTCCTGCCAAGAAGCACGGAAATAAAAATAAAGCATAGTTTATGATGTTATACTTCCCAAACGGGCCTAATTCCTTCAGGATCGCATCTAGCCCAACTAACGACGTTCCCTTTGACATTTTTTACAACAGTTATAATATCAGTCTTGATTAGAACACTTTAAATATCACTCGGAATGCTTTTATTAATATTTTAATTTATAAAAATACGATTTACAACACGCGCCGTCGAAATCTCCCAATTTTGACGTAGATATTTCTTGCGTTTTTGACAGATACGCACGCATGCGTATTCGAACACTCTACGTGGTCATTTTTGCAAACAAGTTGGTTGCTTTTTTTTTTCGCGCAACGAGTGTTCCCGGCAGATGTCTAAACTTGTATGCGTTTGAATCAAAAATAAACAAGAAAAACCGGCTAAACTCTGTTGAGTACGAAGAGATATTGCTCTGATTGCGTGAATGTGTCGGAGCATATTTGCAATTTTGATTGTATGGGAGGAAATGAGATGGATATAGGTTGTTAGTTGCGCTGCAAAGATCATAAGGACTTTTTAAATTGGCGTGAGAATAACATTATGTAGTATTTTTGATAGCATGAGTAATTATTTTAATGATAGTGTGAATGTTGTAAAGGATGACTGTAGGTCAATGAATTCTGGTGTCCTAAATATAGGTACGATAAGAGAGTATTCTTATTTTAGGGCTATTATTGATCGAAGGCTATATGTGATGTAATGTAACATTTATTTATAAACTTAGTAGTTTGTTTGAGATTATACAGTGTGAGTTTATTATTTTTAGCACATAATTTATATTATGCACAGATTCGTAACGGTACAAGTATTTGGACTTTTTCGTATTTCTTTGTAATCCATTAGACTACTTACTAGAAAATATCATTCATATACATGAAAGATTTTTTTTTAAATTTACTTTTCGAAACTAAGTATCGCATTCTTTTTTTGTACAAAGTTCCTCGCGAATAATATATCATAATAGCTATGCGTATAAGATAATTTATGAATGTATATGAATACATCTATTTGCTATCACGTGGTAGATTTTTCCTTAAATATAATACACATGCAAAAAATTACCATAATCTGACACGTGTATTTTAAAAATGTATTATTACACGAAGTGTAATTGAAATAACTGAAAACCCGAAAAAGGGTTATTGTAATCATCAAACTGTTATTGTACTTTTGTATTGGGTATCCAACAGAGCGTATTCCAGTGCGTCAAAAATATACAGTCCTGGATTTTCAACTCTCGGCGCTAAGCAGAACGTTGACAATCCAGTGCGCAAAAAATAATCGGCACGGGAAAAACACGACCGTGCGTACCTGGGCTTACTCGTCAAAATGTAGGGAACAGCTGATTCCATGTTATTATACAAGGTTATTTTAAAAACACCAACAACCTCTTAAAAGGTCATTGTACTCATCATTATGAACAACTTTTACTATGGGACCAAACCTGAAATCGCGAAAAAAAAATCTGCTGTTCCCTACGGCATATCATACAAACTTTCAAGCCCTTGTTTTTCGAAATTAATGAACCAATTTTAATGAAACTTCAAACGCATCAGGATACAAAGGTCTAAAAAGTTAGTAGAGAAAATTTTCGAAATGTCTTATTTCAAAAAAGATAACTGGAACTCTCTGTTTCTATGGAAAGTTTAAAATCGGTCTAATGGGGCTGTAACACTATTCTTCAAAAATGTTTTCTACTAACTTTTTAGACATTTGTATCCTGCTTATGCGTATGAAGTTTCATTAAAATCGGCTCATTCACTTCGAAAAACAAGGGCTTGAATGTTTGTATGAAATGCCGTTCGGCGTAAACGCTCGTAAATTACTAGAATCCTTTGTGTTCGTAATTACTGAAGCACTTTATTGTACAAACAAGGAGGAAGATGTAATCATTCAATTTGCTCACTGTATAGAATTGGTTGCTCTATAAGGGCCGGCGCTCACTACCGGCACGGCACGGGATGGCATGGCAAAGGATTTTATTACTAATCAAGTTATTTTGAATCTTATTTCAATGAATTTAGAGTTCATGTTACTTTATTTCGATACCACGATGCCGCGACGTGCCGCGGGATGCTGTGGCATGACGCGTCGCGCCCCGGCATGCCGCGGGATGACGAGTCATGCCGTTTCATTCCACGGGTTGCCGCGACACGCCATAGCATCTCGCGAGACGTATGGGTCACTTTGTGTCGAGGAATTATGATTGCTAAGCTAGTTGAAATAAGGTTGTAACTTGTGCAGCGGTCATTTCGGTTGATAGGGCGCAGTCTCCCTAACAGGTATAGGCGATCGAAAATTAGTTTTGGTTTTCTTTATATGCGATTTTAGCAAATCTTTTCATTTTTCAAAATTATCATAGTCCATTCTGTAATAATCATAGAATTTTTGCATGTCGTATCTCAAATCATTAAACAAGTTGCTGAATTCACCATTTGTAGATCTTGTTCTCCACAAATTATGCACCCAGAATTGCCTTTTCGTCAAATTAACCGTTCTCATTTGTCTCTCTTCATCTTCAGCTAGAAGTGTTATTAGTACTAAATCCCAGTCAACCATAACGACACAAGCACAATCAACTTCGAATCCGCGCGGAGCAAAACTGATTGATGCCAGAGTGGCTGGGCTTTCAGCAGAATGCCACGGCATGCCACGGGATACCACGGGATGCCACGCGGCATGCCGGAGCACAACCTGCCATACTATGCCGTGCCATGTCGGCAGTGAGCGCCGGCCCTTAGATTCTGGAAGTACTATTGTAATTTGTGGAAAAAACAAACGTATTACGTTGTAAGGTTTACTACTCTCGTAGTACTCCTTCAATTTATCTATTTACAGACGTCAGTACATCAAGCTACCCAAAACTGTCAAAATTATCCCAATCAACTTTGAACCTTACGCTGTTGAAGTGCTGGCGTACTTACGAGCTGTTGTTTTCACTCTAACGTCCCATTTAACATCTTATATAATACTAGCTTTTGCCCACGGTTTCGCCCGCTTGGATGTCGGAAAATATCCCATTTATACATTGTTTTTTATATAACTCAGATTGGTTTACGCGGGGCACGCCCGGATGGCTCCTAGCTAGTCGGCTTGAATTTTTCCGACATACATCTTCAATAATCATCGTCATATTTCAGCGAATTTACACAAAAACTTAAATAATTGTAGGGGAACGTGTTGTACCTAGGACAGTTTTTTAGATATATATTTTTAATTGTGATTTGACATACAGCACACAAATCATATTTGCATATTTTGAAATGTCAATTATTTGGGTACTCACCACAAAAATATCAGAAATGTATATTTCATATTAACATATATTTTAAAGGTTTAAAAAAAAATGGTAAGTAAGGCCAAGGTACAACATACCCTATGTACCTGGGCCAGCACTACGTTGTACCTAGGACACATTGAGAATTTGGGGGTAATTTAAGCAAATTATCAGGTTACCTTAACCAAAATTGTTTTATTTGGTCTATTACAATCTTTAACAAAGTACTTTAGAAATTCTGAACAAAATTAAAATAATATTCAGATTTTTTTTGCTTTTCAAACCTTTAAACAAAAACAACTTTTAACCACTATTTTGTCACATCACAAACTTTAAAATTAGTAGGTAATAGACCTAGGTAGGTACATTTGAAGATATCACATAATATAATATTGCAAATCAATATACCTATAATATAGCAAATAGAAAATAAAATATTTAAACAATTAACTTTATAAATTATAATTTCTCTCTTTTTAATCAGTCATTGGGACTACCTAGCTTTTATAAGAACACTATCAATATAGATATATTATAATATAGATATATTATTCAGCCTTAAGCATTTAGTAGAAATTCCAGTACTTATGTATCTCTGGAATATAATAAATTTATTGAAATTTAAATGTATTCCAAAATGTTTGGAAGCACCGAAAGTGGAGAACTTTTTCTCCTTAAGGCGAAAGCGCCAGGATAGCCCGCGAAATAATTTTTTTTTATGTTTTTTGCAATTTGCTGGTCAATATTAAGTTGTACGTTGATTAATATATGATTCGTGGCGGTAACAAACTCTCTAAGACCACGTAACCCCAAAGAATGACGATTTCATAAAATTGTTATTCTTTGGGGTTACGTGGTCTTAGAGAGTTGTGTTGATGACTTTAATGATTATAATTCTGTAAATACATATTTGTTACGGCCGTGAATCATATATTAATCACCGTACAACTTAATACTGACCAGCAAATTACAAAAAAACCTAAAAATAATTGAATTTCGCGGGCTACCCTGGCGCTTTCGCCTTAATCATTACAATGGCATTTGTCAGATGATCCACATTAATAGGTGTCCTTTTCTTCCTCTCTTTACTTCTCGGCATGATTTCTGAAATAATAAAGTCATTTGATTAGGAATATATTACGTAAGTGTGAAATAATTTAATAAAATATTCTCCCGGCCAAAGTACAACATCCTGGTTGTACCTTGACCACTGACCAAGGAACAACTGATCGACAGTGACCAAGGTACAACACTACTCCAGCTACAACAAAACGATGGATTTTAAATAGTTTAGAGGTTACGTATCTCGTAAGTTTTTTATTGTGTTGACACTTGTTAAATAAAAGAACCGATAGCATATAACAGTTAAGTCACTATTATAAAACGTTTAAAACTGTCAGACTTCAAAATAAATTCGAAATACTTACTTTTTCGCCACAAAAAGTTTTAAGAGGGCTATCACAAGTTTTTCTTGTTTAGAGCGTTTGACTCGAGTTTTGATTTGTGATTATGGTTTAACTAAAGTCACAATAGTAAAAAAAATACATGCCCGAGAAAGTTTAATTCCTTCTTTTGGGAGCGCATTCAATAAATATTTCAGTTTGTTTACATAAATCAGTAAAAAACTTGTTCCTGCAAAGGCTGTTTCATAAAAATTTACTTTCGGACATCTCGCGATGCTCTGTTACATCGAAGATATAATAGTTCAATAATTTATAAAAATGTCCACGGTACAACTGTATCTTCTACTTTGGTATGCATACATCAATTTATTATGTTTAATACAGTAATAAACCAAAAATAATTCCGTAAAACAGAGAGTTAATGATATTTTTTCAGCCGAAATGATATTTTTTATCTCTGAATATTTAATAGAAATTCAAACAAAAAGTGTTTAATAACTAAGGTTACTTTGTCACCTTGCTTGAAAAAAAAAAAAACTCTATTTTGAAGTAAAATAATATTTTTAAGCAATTGTTTTATGCAATGCTTTTTTATCAATATAAATCTCGGGATGCACGGTCTTAGCTTTAGTCCGTGCCGAGCGCTTTCAGAGGGAGGACGTACCGCTCACTCGCTGCTGCCGTCACGTGATCTCGATCGACAATTCGCCACGAATAAAAAGCGACCAACACTTATTGATACAAGTGAGTTTTTTTTTTAATTAGTTATGTTCTGATTGTAATGTAATTTTCCTATGATGTTCCAACGCGAATATAATTATAGAAAAAAAAACATACGTAAATATAGTTGTTGTTTTTAATTTTTGACCTTTTTATTTATTGTCATCTCCAACTTTAATTTGATTAATTATTTTCAGACAATAGTTCACAATAATGGGCAAAATAGAAAATAATAGAACTTTTGGTGCTGTCAAAATAAAAAAAAGGTTTTGGCCGATAATTTGAAACGTGCAAGAGAAGCTCAGCGGTAAGAATTTTTATGGTTCCGTACCTTAAGGGTGCCAACGGGACCCTATTACTAAGGGTCCGATGTCCGACCGTCCGTCTGTCTGCTAGTGTCTCATGAACCGTTACAAGTTCACAATTGTAATTTTTAATTTTAATTTGATTTGTCTTTTTTATTTTCTTTTGACTTTTTTATCCAAACTGTAGAAACAACATCACATTGCATTTATTTCTATAAATAAGTACTAAAATGTCTTCCTACCTGCTGAATAAATTACATAATAAACTCTTTTGCAAAAAAAACGGGCACTTTAGATTTTTTTCTCTACTTCAATGAAGAAGAACAAGAAATAGGTTTTATTAATTTGACGATGTATTGGCATGTTATTTAAAGCATCCTGGCATGATTCTTTACGTTCCAAATTTAAAATTTGAAATTAATAAAAGAAAAATAATGATTATTGTGGATTATTCTAAAATTGCTTTACTAATGGCGCGACTTGCTGAAACGATTTTTAACTGATTACGATATTTTAAAACTTTTTGGATATTTTCTGCAAATTAAAGAATTTAATCTTTCTTTTTACATTAAATACCACTTTTTGATATGAGTGATAAAGCGATAAGGGCCGGTAAAATTATAGCCCTACTTGAAGACGGTTGTTCGCAAACTTACGTGTCTCAGCGGCTAAATGTGAGTCGTTCAACTGTCCAGAGGACTTGGCAACGGTATCAAGAGACCGGTTCGGTCAAAAGAAGACCCGGTTCGGGAAGAAAACGATGCACAGAACCAAGAGATGACCGCTTTTTGCTGAGTCAGGCGTTGCGGAATCGTAAGGCGTCAAGTGTGGACCTGAAGAAGAGCCTTGAAGAAGTAAGAGGAGTAGAAGTTAGCTTGTGGACGGTCAGGAGGAGGCTTTTGGCTGCCAATATCAGGAGTTATCGCCCAGCTCGGGGCCCTAAATTACTCCGTGAGCACCGTGTTGCTCGACTTCAGTTTGCTCGGAACTGTGCTTCATGGACTCTGGAGGACTGGAATAAAGTATTGTTTTCTGATGAAGCTAGAATCTCTTAGTGTGGAGAGGACCGACGCCGGCGAGTGCTGCGAAGACCACGGGAACGCTATGCGGAAGTGTGTTTCGAAGATATCACTTCTTATGGCGGAGGCTCCGTTATGTTTTGGGCAGCAATTAATTCGACGGAGCGTACGGAGTTAGTTTTCATAGAAAATGGAACATTAAATGCACACCGGTACATAATGGAAGTCCTAATTCCATATGCACAACCCACATTGACTGCACTTGGGGAAGATTCCATTTTTATGGACGACAATGCTCGCCCGCACCGTTCTGGCGACGTGGAAGCGTACATGCAAGAAGTTGGGATCCGTCGTTTAGATTGGCCAGCTCGAAGTCCTGACCTCAATCCAATTGAGCATGTCTGGGATGTTCTAAAGAGACGGGTAAGATCAGTGCAACCTGCTCCACAAAACATCAGGGAGCTAAAAAGAGTCATTGCAGAAGAGTGGGAACGTATTCCTCAAAACGTTATTAAAAACATCGTGGAAAGCATGCCCAGAAGGATTCAAGCTGTGATTTTGGCAAGAGGAGGTCACACTCGTTATTAGGTTTTTACATTTGTAACTTTATTTAATTAAAAAAAGTAAAAAAAAATCTTGTCTTTATTGCCGACCACTTCTTATTGTTTAGGCGTGTACATCGGTTTAAAGAATCCATCGTTTTTTTTTTCTTTTAATTGCCCGAATTCACTTCACGCGCATTAATTTACACGATTATAAGTATACAGACTACGTCAAAGAAATAAATTTCATTTAATTAACTCAAATCGACCTTAGAACGTAAATTTCCTTAGGTGCCCGTTTTTTTTTTGCAAAAGAGTGTATATTAAACTTCGTAAAAAAAGTAGGTACAAAAAGTATTTATAAAAGTAGCAAAAAAGTATTTGTAAGTAATGTTAGAGGCTGGCAACGCGCAAGTAATGCAGCTTCTGGCAATGCAAGCGTCTTTAGGCTGCGGTAACTATACACCATCAAGCGGGCCGTATGCTAGTTTGTCACTTTAGTGGTATAAAATAAAAATTAAAAGTGAAGTAAATTTGTATGACCCTATTGTAACTCAAACCGTTGTAGGTAACACTCATCGGTACAAATAATATTTCATGAACTATAATAACAGTAATTTAATTTATTTCGAAAACAAAGGCTCTTGTTGGTTTGATCCTGGCGTCCGACGCATAGCGGTTTGTATGTGTGCATAGCGTTCTTCCCTAGACGCACACGTGCGCATCTGCTGCCGCGCGCCGTCGAATTTACCTAAAACTGAGCACTTCGGTTTTGTAATAGCGCTCTTAACCGTCGATAACACCAAACACCAGCTTAATGGCGGTATGCGACTAACTTCACATTGAATTGTCGGTAGTGACGTACCGAATACCATAAACAGTAGAATTTAATATCGCGTGAATATTTGAAACGAGCCTAATGGCCTAGGTACACATAGTGCCAAGGTTCAACAGGTTCCCCTACACCTAAACCTGTATCAGTAAACAACGTCATTAAAAAACAAAGTGACACAGGCATGAACACCAACATAATTATTTACGTTGCAAACGTTTGACAATGTACATAATACTATCTAATAAATCACAATGTTCTATGTACTTAACTTTATTTTCTTTATGTATTTAGGCAGCCAACAGCGATACATGGACATACAGCATGTTACAGAGAATGTGCAGTATTGTATAGCTAATAATGAGTTTTCCTGTATAACCGATTACGATTGCCATGGTTGCAACTAGTTTTACAGTAATGCTTGAGTCTTGAGTAGATAAGATTCTGTAGTACGTCCTGAAAATCCACCTTTACTCTCAAAACACGACCATTTGGAAAGAAAATTATACCTGGATAGTGAAAGTCCCAAAATACATCTCAACATCAACACAAAATCTTCAAAATCAGTACCACCAAAGTGTCATAGTAAACTTAAACAGTGCCTATCAGGCGGGTAATCTTGTGCAACAATGAAGGGACAACAATATTATCTCATAGTCGCGAGACAATGGAGCATGGCGATGGTTCGCCACGTGGAATAGATAAGGTTCAGTTATAGTTTCTTATGGGGGTGAATATCTGTGTAAACAAAGATACCCACAATATGTAGGACAGTGTTATTTTGTTGTATGTTGCATTCGGTTTTCGGGTGTACAATTTTTGGGCTGTGGCATGCAAAGTTGTTTAAGAGAGTGCATCCATCTTTTTCTACGAGTTGAGAATGAGAGTCGTGACCAAGAGACTAGTAATAAAAATAAGACACGAAAAGATCGTCATAATACCCTTTCTCCACCCGACTGCCCCAAAGGGTAATGTGTTAGTCGATTTATCTTTAAAAAGTTATACAGTTACTTAAAAAAACAGTCTTGATCCAGCATCTCTTTTAAATATTTCTCAATGAAGGGTCCACAAGATTGGCTCATAGTCATGGGACAATGGAGCATGGGGGTGTGGTTCGCCACGTCAAAAAGATAACGTGCTGCTATAGTTTCTTATGAGGGTGGATACAGATATCCACCCGCATATGTGTGTAATAATAGTTGTAAGTGATTATTTTATAAATAAATAAATTACAGAGTGTCCCGTAAGTCGACGTCAAGCCGGAATCGTGTAATAGACCAAGTTATAATACTTATCAGAAAAATATAAAAAAAGTCTAGAATAAAAAAAAATAATAAAAAAAGAAATTGGAATGCTTATTAAATGCGACAACTTTTAATGTTACTTGCCAAACTCGCATAGTACATTAATTTTATTTCAGTACAGTCAGTCAAAGTTTGGCAAAGTAAATTATTGAATACCTTGAAAAGTGACATTTAAATGCCAATAATTTTAAAAATATACAACTTAGATATTTTTTATTATTTTTCTGATAAATGACTTGGCCTATTACCCGATTTCGGCTTGACGTCGACTTACGGGACACTGTATGTGCCCCCATGTATACCTACATGTGTTATTTTGGTTTATGCTGTGTTCGGCTTTTGACTGTACACTTTTTGAGCTTTGTCCTGCTATGGTTTGTTTTAAGAGAATTCATCCATCGCATTCTAACATCCAACATTCCAACATCTGAAAATCTGTAAAGAGCAAATGAAAATCATATTCTTTTATTTATTTATTTATTTAAAATTACGTAAATAACACCTTAACAGCTATGACGCCAATGCGATGTTACTACTAAGATACACAACAAAAATAAAATTAAAATAACAAACAATTAGAAAAACAAATAACACACAACTAAACATTCTCAATGCACTTCAGTGCTACTTCTGTGAACTTCATCAGAGTGCAGTGAAATATATCTACCTCATTTGAAATAATATTTAACAGTCTTATGGCGCGTGACAAGGGGGCAAACTTGTTCAGGTTAGTCCTAGAGGACTGCTCCAGTAGCGTAGGCGTGGGGCGACGCGCACCTCCGCAACCGGGTGGCGCGCGCAGCCCCAGCCCCGCTAACAGATCGGGGAGGTGCAGCCAGCCGCGCAGCACCCGAAACACGAAGCTACACAGAGCGACGTCCCTCCGCACCGCCAGCCTACTGCACCCTACCATCCCTATTACAAAGAGACTCGGGTACATGAGCGGGAAGAAGGGATAGACGCCGTACTGCTTAAAAAATAAAAACCGAGTGAATTTGTTTTGGATTCTTTCCACCATGACACTATATTTGGCCTCATGGGGGTTCCACACGATCGCACTGGTCTCAAGACGGCTCCGTACCAGCGCATTGTACATGAGTCTAACCACTGCCGTATTATAAAAGTCTTTACACTGCCTAAGAATAAATCCAAGATTTCGGAAGCACTTGCCGCATATGTCTAAGATGTGCTCACGAAACCTTAATTCTGGAACCATCTCCACCCCCAGGTCACTTACATGCGTGACTCGTGACATGAAGAATCGTTTAAGCCGATTGCCCCCAAAAGAAGGGTAATGTTTTAGTTATTGTGCGTTAGATTTGTCTAATAAATGACAAATAAATTATTGAAAAATGATCTCATCTTTTTTTAGTGAGGGGACCGCAAGATTACCTTATAGTCATACTGGGACAATGTGGCGTGATGGCTCGCCTCGTGAAATAGATAACGTGCTGCTATCTTCTTAAGGGGGTGGATATATATCTTTATCTCACGATTCACCAACAAAATACGTGTTATTTTGGTGTTTGTCGTAAAGGATCTATTGATTATTTTGAGGCATTCCAATATTGTGTTTTTTTTTTTAGATTTCATGCGATTTCATTTTTTGTTTCTTTTTTGTGCGGTTTTTGTGTGTTTTCTTTATCTCACGATTCAACATCAAAATACGTGTTATTTTGGTGTTTGTCGTGAAGGATCTATTGATTATTTTGAGGCATTCCAATATTGTGTTTTTTTTAGATTTCATGCGATTTCATTTTTTGTTTTTTTTTTGTGCGGTTTTTGTGTGTTTTCTTTAAATGAAAATATTATGAACTTGTGATTCTAGATCAAGCCGGTTTCCTCATGATGTTTTCCTTCACCGTTTTTAGCGCAGTGGTGATGAAATTTGTATATTTTATATGTGGAAGCTTGTAATTAGCAAAATTTCCTGCCTAATAATTTTTTATTGTTTTATTAGCCTGTAAGCTTTCTGTAAAAAATATAATAAATATAATATAATAAATTTAATATAATAAATAAATGTAGGTAATTTACACAAAGTAAACTGCCTGTCTGGGTCCGAAAACAAGATCTACAACTCGTAATTCGTTACCCCTGCCCTGACGCTCTCTAGTTTATTGCTGCCTGGTTTATTTCATTGTTTATTTCTGAGAATTTGGTTCCGCAAATAAAGTATGTAACTTTTTTTTTAATTTTTTTTTTTTTAATTTCTCCTGTATCGTGGGTGCGTTTACAAACATTTAAATTCACATACACAAACGGCCAGACCTGATACAAAATACCTGTAGGCAATACGAATATTTGTTCCATGCGGAAATCGAACCCGCGACACGCAGCGCAGCAGTCGATCGGTCAGCCACTGCGCCAACCGTGTCACGTGTCGTTAGATTCAGATTCAGATTCAGATTCAGATTCTTTATTTGTTAACATAGGTGGTTACAAAACAGGTGTTACATTTTCATATGCGCTCTATGTTTTGCCATTTGGCGTACAAATATGATGATCAATTTTACATTTCATTATTAATTCTACGTGCAACAAATACTATTATCAATTAAAATTATAAAAAACAAGAATGCTAAAGTGTAAGCGATGCATAAATATTTTCAAATTGTCAACAATAAAATTTAAGAAAT
This sequence comes from Luperina nickerlii, assembly GCA_963855955.1. NCBI lineage: Eukaryota > Metazoa > Arthropoda > Insecta > Lepidoptera > Noctuidae > Luperina > Luperina nickerlii. The sequence goes on along the minus strand of OY979677.1, from coordinate 18,122,106 downwards.
AACAAAAATAAAAATGTCAGGAAAATATAAAATAATTTAGATAAAATAAAAAAAATAAAAAATGTAGAAAATAATATCAATCATAAAATTTAAAATTAATACAGAAATGTCAAAACAATTATTAAATCAATAAACAATACCTTCAATGTCAACAATTAAATCTAAGATTGCAATGTCGATTAGTAAAAATAAATAGGTACAGTAATGTCAAAATAGATGTCCTAATACTTATTATCTATAGGAGGCGTTATAGAACTGTCGTCCAAATAGTCCTTCAGCGAGTAGTAACATTTATCAATTAACATTTTCATAAGCTCTTTTTTGAATTTGTCAAGGTTTAACGATTTTAATGTCTCAGGTAGCTTGTTAAATATTTTTGTGGCCATACAGAAAGTGCTTTTATTCATTAAGGCTGTTCTACCATGTGTGATTTCAAGCTCTAACTTATTTTTGTCTCGTAGTTTTCGATAGTGACTTTTAACCCTAGAGTGCTCGCGCTATGAGCATTTTGCCGCTCGCGGCACAATATTCGTATTATTTTGTACACGATGCATTTGTCAAGGTTAAGCGTCCCAGTAGCTGCCCCCCCGTTCCTCACCTCCTTGTTTTAGAAATTAGAGTGAATTCAGTGCGCGGATGACCGCAGGAAACAAAGGTTGTCGTAGGTGTGTCGCGTTTGACGGCAAATTGCTCACTGCGCGACTACTCACGTAAGTAAAATTTGTGGGTCTGGTTTTTTTCTATAGTTAGAATATTAATAGATTTCATTGCGTATAGTATTGTTTTGAAGTAAATATCGTATTAAAATTGATTTTTGGTTTGTTTTGATTAATTATTAGACGTTGTGTTTTTGTTTTGTTTTGCTCAGTTTATTTTATATCTTTTTAGATAATCACCGCGTGAAATGAATAAACAAGACAAACAAATACTTGCGTGGTTGGAAGAGGAGAGAGATGACGAAGAAGATGTTGCACATGGTTCATCGGAAATAGTGTCTGAAAGTGACCGGGAAAGTGAACACAGTGATCATAATACTGACACGGAGCAATCTGCCGCAGAATCTGACACGGATGTGCCATCAACCTCTCGCGTAAAAAGGGTGCAATAGGTGTGCAAAGTTATTGTGCAACGAACACTGCATGTACATGTGTCGTGATTGTTTTGCTGAAATACAGGTTGTAGATGATGAAAACATGTAAATTAGCGATTAAGTTTAACTTTTGTTTTTTTTATATAAATAATTGTGAAGAAGTAGCAAAAGACCAAGAAATTTTACCCAAGATCTCCCAAACCATTATTTTCTAAATTTTAAGTATAAAACTTTAATAAATGTTTCTCATTCTGATAATTTATGTTTTATTCTATCCTTTAAATATAAATATAAAATGATATAACTCCTATTTACTAAAAAAAAATCATATTAAGTATGGGCGGCAAAATGCTCCCCACGCGATCACTCGCGTTTCACGGAAAGGCGCGATTACTCTAGGGTTAAAAGCTACTTTGTACTGTGAGACGTGTGTTTTGACAAATATATTTGTTTCGTAGATGTACAGTGATGGTAGGGTAAGAATGTTCAGGCTTCTAAAGAACGGTTGACAACTATCGGTGCTATTTAGGCCACACATGGATCTAATACATTTTTTTTGAGCTCTAAATATAAAATCTCTATCGACGGAGTTGCCCCAATACATTATGCCATACCTAAGTGTTGATGCAACATAACCATGATAAGCCGTTAGTACAGCTTCTAGGCCGACAGTCTTTGATAGTTTATATAGAACATATGCAAATTTATTCATTTTTTTACAAATTTCGTCTGTTTGGGATCTCCATGTCAGATTATTATCAATTACGATGCCAAGGAATTTGGCGACAGTAATTGACTCTATTGGACTCCCTAAATACTGAATTTCAGGTATCTTACTTGGAATTCTCTGGTAGAAATGCATGATTTTAGTTTTGTCTAAATTAATTAAAAGATTATTATTGTTGAACCAAGATATTATTGTATTTAATGTCATATTTATTTCATTCTCATAAGTCATATTATCGTCACATTGAACTACTACTGTGCTGTCGTCAGCAAATAGTACCATAGGGTGGTTTATGTGTCCGGGAAGGTCATTAATGTATATTAAAAAGAGGGGTGGTCCAAGCACACTGCCTTGAGGTACGCCGTATTTTATTGTTCTACGTTTGGATCGATATTTATTCTCGTAACCGCTATTTGTACATATTTGTGTGATTTCTACGATCTGTTTTCGATTCACCAAATAAGATTCGAACAGTTTAAGTACATTTCCTCTAATACCATATTTTTCCAGTTTGTTTAACAGTATTCCGTAATCTACATAATCGAAGGCCTTGGTAAGATCCATAAAGATAGCACATACAGGATTTCTCTTGTCCACGTTTGATAAAACAGGGAGGAGAAGATCATGTATGGCCATATTAATTGTCTTCTGTTTACGAAATCCCTTTTGCTCTTTAACTAATATGTTTGACTTCTCAAGATATGTATATAATGATTTATAAATTACTTTCTCAAATATTTTTGAGAAGACAGGTATCAAGGCAATAGGTCTGTAGTTAGCCATGTTATACAAGTGAATATCGTAAAATAGTTAGGTATCTACAAAGATGTGATAATCACGTTTAGGTGATCTTTTGGAATACAATTCTTTACCATTTACAATCCTTCCCACAGTCTATCAAAGTAAAAAAAAAAATCACCCCATTAGCAACCTACAAGTATTTTGTATAGAAATTATGCATCAAAGGATGGTTTAAAAAAATTTTTAGAGCAAATTTTATTAGTATTTATTTAGATTTTGTTTGGATGTTGGCTGTTGACTGCTGGCCGCGACGCCACGCCAACAGCTGGTCTGACCTGCCGCATTAGATGTTTCACATCAAAAATTACGTGTTACAGGGCTTTTCGAAAATTAACCCCTAATGGGAAACTCCTAACAGAAAAATCCTCAAAAGTTGAGGGGAGGATTTTATTTTATTTAAGTCATACAATGGAATGGACTGGTTTAAGAAAAATAGTTTTTTTTTACATAAATATATATGAGAACGCTTATTCCTTTGATCTATAAACTTGAAAATTGGTCCGAATACTTATTGATATCTAAATACACGATACAGATTATTCATTTTCAAAAACAAGCTTTTAAAGAGGACGAAGAAGAGAGGGGTGGGGGGAAGGGGGTGGGAAGGGGAAATTTTAAGATGAAGTACGAAATCCACGCGGTTGTAATCAAAGCGCTAGTCATTAATATATGCTTTACGTGACGATACTGTATGAAAGTCAAAGGTCTTTATTATCAAAGGCGTTGAACCACACACACTCACACTCGACGTAGAGTGGAGGTACATACTAAGACCTGTGTAGTATTTGCTCGATATTACATAATAGTGTAGTGTAGTGTGATTGCAGTTGCTGATTGCAAATCATTCAAACAAGATAACCTAGTCAGTATTGATTTTACTTATCTGTCGCTAATAGTACAGTCACCAATTAAAACTTTTATTTTTAAGTGTCATCAAAATTGATACAAAATGATTAAATATCTTACTTTTTTAAGCATTTCATGTGATAGCTAACAGTTAACAGTTTTTTTTTTGTACTAGCTGACCCGACGAACTTTGTCCTGTCCAAATTTCAATAAATCCTACAAAAATCCCATACAAAAAAGAACGTTCAGTTTTTCTCGAATTTGTTAATTTTACGGAAAACTTTTTTAATTTTCTCTCTCCATAAAATTCTGATTTGGAAAATTGCGAACATTTTACAACAAAAAATAGTCTACATATCAGTTCAGAATTTTTTATGAATATTTAATTTTTTTTGGTGCTTAATGGGCCCTCTCTTGACCTGGATCACGCCTGAAGGAAAGCGATGGATGAGGTCTATGATGGAACGAGCGTGCCCAGAAGATGCCTAAGGCACTGGAACTCCCACGCATCGATGAAAAGCAGCAAGCTGCTTGACACCGGACTCCGGTGGGCGTGTGGTCGCAAATCAGTCGAGCGTAGCCCTCCGCAAGGGAAGTATTGGCAAGTCAAATAAGTTGAGTGAGACTGTCCAGGATGCGCCGAGCGCTCGGTTCAGTTGATTAACTGGCGGAACAAACTGCACTACACGAGGAGGCTTCTTCATGCATCCCAAAACTAATATTAAAACAACTACTAATTAAGATTAAAACAACTGAAGTGTTAATTGTCGTTTGCCGCTAACCATACCTACCTAGGTTGATGAATGGAGGATACTCCATTATTTTATCTGTTATGGACCCCTTATTAAGATATTACTAAGGGGTCCATAACAGATAAAATAATTCCTCTTAATCTCTTATTTCAGATAAGAAAGTGGTGGTGAGTGGTGGTGGTGGTGGTGTAATAAAGAGTATTCTATTCTATTCTATTCTTATTTCAGCTCAAAGGAATAGCTTTATTATATTATATGATATTTGCAGTACTAAATAAAGAAGTCATACTAATATGTTTCCAGTACTGAATAATAAAGTCACAAATAGCGTAGCAAAGACAAAGATACCCTGTAACTCTTTTTATCACATCTATTCAAAAAGAGCTAGTATATTCTTCGTAAACAGGGACTAAAATAGCTCTTTAATCCCTAGGGACTAAAAGTGATTTGAATTTGGAAACTAGATATTGTTAGTAAAAGTTCCAATCAACAAAGAGATCAATCATGAACATAGTATGAACAAGTACGAGGGTGCATTATAAAGTAAAAAAGCGCGTGCCAAATAAAAAAAAATTGTGAAATAATAAAAAAAACGCGCGAAAAGCATTCTGCCTTCGTGTGTTGTTTACTCAAAATTGTATGTAAATAAATAAACGTACTATTCATATTCATAAGTTGCACTTACATATTTTCTCATAGAGGGTGATAAAAAGTAGAGTGTCCACCTCGGGAGCAACACTATTTTAAGCTCGAGTGACGTACTTTGAATCCCTCGCTGCACTCAGGATTCTACTCTACTCTAGACTCCTTCGCTCCGCTCTGGATTCAAAGAAACACTCTCGCCTTCAAAATAGTTGTTTGCTCCCTTGGCAAACAATCTACTATTGTATCTTTAAAAGTTGAGCAAAAGAGAAATGCCTGAAAAAAAACTATTGATTCATAACGCGCCCCTAATACCTACGGTCATTGGAGAAGTGTTTTTTAACACGCTTATGTTATGTCGACCTGAATGTGGGTTTGTTTATTAGATAATATTTTTTTGACCTTGTAAGTATTTTCTCACTACATGATTTTCACACACATTTCGCAAACGTATGGATATGGACTCCGATGGCAACCAAAGGGATAGTATGATGATGGAGCTGGAAGGATGTTTATAGAACTCTTAAAGCACTTCTTACCGAGTTTGGGCTGATTAGATTGGTCTTAACGTGTCCTATGTATTAATATTATTATTTATATTATAATAATTATTATTATCATATAAATGTCTTTAGCACAATAGGAACAAACTGAAAAGTGTTACTTTGCTTTTTCAAAGTAGATAGTAAATTATTTATTCGCCATTGAGTTGAAAATAAACAAAAAGAAAAAGCTATCTTTTGTTTGTTCCTAAGTAACGACTGCATGCCAGTAACAAAGTTATAATAGAAATAAAAAATAATGAAGGAACGTCTTATAAGAACGCAGGATATAGTAGAAGTTCTCTTAGAAAACAAATAAACGGCAGGAATATATGAACGATTTCTACGCGTATCGTAGAGTGTAGCTTGTTAACTTTTGTAGTGAGGGCGAGGAGAGGTATCGATGTTTCTAAAGCAACTTTCTTTAACGTGGCTTGCGGTAGGAGTAAACTGATAGAAATCGTCAAGTAACGAAAAACCGTTATGTTCCATGGACTTCTATGTGATTTAGAGATTGTTTCCATGGTTTTCTAGGGTGCTAAACCCGATAGTGAGGTAAACCCGATAGTCAAAATGAAAATCCAAGATGGCGGCTGCCATAATTATCATATCTTTCATCATGGATGTCGTTTTAATGGTTTTTATGGCCACAACTTCATGAGAAGTTCTTAAAAATTCATGCACATTTTTGCTCTTTCTATCTCTTTCTACTATATACCAGTGTGGGCGTGCGAGTATCGCGAATCTAAAAATATACACACTAAGTAAAGTAGTCATAAGCCACGTATTCAAAACCTTAAAAGTTAAAAATCTGGACAATGTTGTCCATTGCTTGATGTCAGTCAGTTAACAGTCAGTCAATTAACATTACAGTCAGTCAGTCAGTTAACTAAGCAGCGACCAATTTTTGAAAATATTCTCGGTATTTACGTCTTACAAAACTTTGTCGATATTACAATACCAATTTATACATTAACAATCGATAGATACTGCCCCAACACTAGCTTGTTATCCACAAGCCATGATAATGAGCGATCTATATTTTATAGTAGCACAAAGTGCACGTTTTACGAGAATACCATCAAAACCATACAATTTCTGATGAAAGCAGAACTCCTAGTTTATGGGAGACTAGCTGTGCCCCGCGGTTTCACCCGCGTTAATTTGCGGAAAAACCTAATAAAATAATATATTCCAATACTCTAAGAGTATTACTTAAGATTATTACTTAGTACATTACTTTATGAAGCACTAGCAGCGTCCCGCGGTGTCACCCGCATAAGTGTCGATTCCGTGGGAATATCGGGATAAAAGCAATCCTATGTCCTTCCCCGGGATGCAATTTATCTCTCTGCCAAATTTTATCGAAATCCGTTCAGTAGTTTAGGCGTGAAAAGGTAAGATACAGACAGACAGACAGAGTTATTTTCGAATTTATAAATATTAGTATGGATTTTTAGTAGAATCCCCGTGATTTTCCCCATGTCGTGCTTATTATGGGAGTATGTCCAGTTATTGTTATTGAATTTATTATCTAGGAAATATCGTTTTTCTTCTGTTTTGGGGCACAAAACTTGCAAGGAATTCTGTTGGTTATGGATAACTGAATGGCCATCTGTCTGTTATTGGCGGCAAATCTTCGTAGATCATTACAATTAAGAACGTTTTCTTGTGATTCAGTAAATTATTGAAATTTTCGTCGGTTAATAAAAATACCGAACTATCTAGTTGAGAATAAAACGTTGAACGAGGAAGCCAACAAATTTATAAACAAAATAATTTTAAGCAGTTATCTAGAGTAGGTTTATTACATTAGGTTATCTTATGTTCTCATGTAAGTGGCTCTTTTGTCTTTTTGAGAATGAAGTATTTAAATCTAAAATAAAAATTTGCTGCACCGTACAATTTGTCTGTGGTGTATACTTATAAATGTTATTTTTCATCCATTTTATTTCACATCCATGTTATTTTATATCCACATTATACACGTGGGATTGGGTGTGTGATATCCGATCGCTGTAAAAACGTAATATTAGCGAATGGAACGTGGCGACGCAGGAATGAATGGAAAAAAATGATCGAACGACATAATGAAACGAAGTTGATCGCTTAAAGTAGAGAATTAAATTTGATTGTGTTGCGTAGTAAAGTTTATCTAAAATCAAGCTGCGATTTATCTTCGAATCCGACATACATAGGAGCAGTAGGTGGTTATAAATATGTAAAGGCTCCTACAAACAGGCGCGACGTGCGGTGCCTTTGTCTCGCGTGTCGTGTCGCGCCTGTTTGAAGGAGCCTTAAGTGTTTTTTCAAATATTAGATTCTTTATAAATGTATGTAATTATTTTGACGCATTGGAGCATTTTTTTTAAAAATAACAATAACGATTGAAGTTCAACCTCTTTTTTGGGCTTATTAGTCGATTCGCACGAATTTACTCGCCTAAGACGAGCTAATCGTCACTTTTAAATTATATAATTTTTTCTATAGGCGACGCACGAATTAATTTATTTGTGGGCGAGTCGACAACTCCGGAAATATGCATTACTAGCTGCGCCCCGCGGTCCCACCCGCGTAAATGTCGATCCCGTGGGAATATCGGGATAAAATGTAGCCTATATGTTAATCCAGGGTGTCAGCTACCTCCATACAAAATTTTATCAAAATTGGTCCAGCCGTTTGAGCGTGAAGAAGTAACAAACATATAAACACACACACAGAGACTCACAAACTTTCGCCTTTTTAATATTATTGTGATGCAAATTGGCACATTTTGAATTTAAATTAAGTTCGTGGAAGTCGCGTATAGAAAAAAATTTATATTTACTTGTAAGTAATAAATATTAACAAGATCTTACATATATTTATACCTTCTCTTTGACCGTTATAAAAAGTTATTGTAAATACACGGATAATAATATTTTAATAATATTTTTTTTCTATACGCGATTGACGAAGTGACGATTCGCACGTTTAGGGCGAGTAAATTCGTGCGATTCGAATAATAAGCCCTTTCTTGAACTGACAAAATACTGAGTACTTACGACAAACAAAGTGTTAATTATTATCTGCCTAACCCATAAACCTTTTAAAACCCCATTAACCTATAAAAACCCCATATAAACCTTATTGCACCAATTTGTGATACATCACTTGGTATCATAATTATACATACAGGGTGCTACAGCAGTAAATTATACAGCCTGTTATCTGGCGAGGACACACGCACGGCGCGTCGATAACGTTACGTTATTAGTAGTAGGTACTTGCCCGTGACTTTGATTAATAGGAGCTATGTAGCTTAGTCGAGTTGAAGGGGTAAGCAGGAGTGGTGGTGACGGGAAGTTTTAGTTTGAGTGCTGTCGAGTGTATCTTACGGGCTGAGCTTCTTTTGCAGTAGGTAATGTTTTAAATTTAGTTATTCGAAATTATTTCTCATTGTTGCTATATATTTCATATATTTTTTTTGTGAAAATCATTTCTGTTGTTTAGTACAACAACAAAGAAAAAGTACCTACCACACAGGCTAAACAAAAAAAAAGAAGATTTTTACTAGAACTCATTAACCTTTAAACAGAAACCATTGAACATTTTCGTTGCCAACACACGACCAAAATAAGCATGACCTTTGCTTTCTCCTACAAACTTTTCCACTAGAATCTTTTCTTATCTAACTTAATCCTAAGTTATATTTAGACATACCTACATAAATACTCCTCTCTCCTACTTTTAAAAACAAATGCTCTACTTCCTCTCTCCTACTTATAAAAAAAAAATTGCTTTGATTTGATTTTCCCATCACTAAATAGTGCTTGTGATGTCATAGTAGGTAGTAAAAAAAATGGCATGCTTGGTTTTCATACAAATCGTGATACATGCGCCAGGTCTGACTATATCTGTGTACCAGGTTATTAATAAAATAAAAAATGGTTTAAACCGCAACGTTGTCGTACCACATAATTCCTGAGACACATGCTGTATATTAACTGTAGAATAACTAATCTATGTAGTACATCTGATCTATATCATACACACGCAGGTACATCGTCATCGATGCAAAGGCAGGAGCGACTAAGCTTATTGTTTTGAGATATTAATTATCGCATCACAGCTATTCCCGGTAATTAACTCGGTTACTCAGAGGTGAACTGGTTCAGTTAACATTAACAAAGGATTACTGATTAATTAAATATCTTGTATTTCCGTGTATAATGTTGGGTGAAGATTGTTTTAGCAACTAATTAAGGGAAGTTTAATGAAGGGGGTTTGTTTGAATTGTTTGATTTGAGATTCATTTAAAAACAGCTGATTGCTTAGAAAAACAGAAATGAAATTAAGGCGAGCCGAGCTCTGGGCAGAGTCCATTTAGAATACTATCGACACTCTAAGGAGAAGAAGACACAAACGGAGTTTGTTAACCTTTATAATTGTAACCTTTGATTCCAAACCCCATGAAGAAACTTTAGAAACAAGTAAGTAAATATTGTAGTTCCCACAGAGCACGCTACGCTCAAGGGGGCTATTACAGTAATCAAGTCGTTTGTCAGGACGGACTGTTTGTGATCACGCCATACATAGGTACCAAGTTGTAGGCGATCGATAGTGTTTATTGAAATTGAGGCCTTTGTCTAGATGTGGGGTAGACTAGGACTGATGTGGGGTAGAAGGAATTGTTGGGATGTTAAGGACGATTTCCACCAAACGGCTCGTAATCGTAACGCATCGGATCGGAAAGAATAAAAGGATGCGGCGACAGCTGATCGCGTCCGGCAGGATGTCGACGCATACGATCGGCTCCGTACGTCGGTTGTGAACGTATCCGTTTCTGCGCCTAATAGTTCCATTCCTACGGTGTTGACGTGTTCTAATTTTTGAAAATGGTTGAAGTTGACGTAGTATTGTTGGCTATTGTATTAAAGAAGAAGAAAATAATCATAAAGCACAGAAGCGGAAAAGAAAAATTTGGACGACAGCCGAAAGGATTCGATCGGATACGACGACAGGCAAACGGAGTCGATCGCGCGTCGCAGCATACTTACGGCTACGATCGCGTGTCGCGGAAGACGCCCGCGGTCAAGCTGCTGTGCGCGGCTTGGTAATATAGACTTTAAATACTGTGTACTGTGAGACTCCAGATGGGAGCTTCACAAATAAAATAAAATAGCAGTAGCTTTGTATTGAATTATATTGCTACGAAGACTTTACATTACCATATTATTTCTCTACTAAACAAAAATACCTTATGAGAATATTTGATACTTGCTTGAACGTTCGAATGGAACACGCCGGCAATTTTAACCAGCGTGTACTGCTAAAGATAGGGCTATAAAGACAGCCTCTACAGTACACGATTTAATATCGTTTAAAGATTGTAAGATCCGTTCTGATCCGATGCGGTGCGAGCCGTTTGGTGGAAATCATCCTTTACTGGTTACTTAATATTTCATTAGGTGGTACTTATAGAGGATGAAATTAAATAGGTGCGTCAAATTTAAAAATCGAATTCAACGTGTTATAAATTAAATTTAGAGCATGAAATTAATTAAGGAAAGGGATGCACATACGTGCGCGTAGGCAAGCGATTTGGCAACATCATCGCACGCCCTGTTTTTGACTGACTAAGTTCTGGAGACCGAAAGTTGTAGAGAAAAAAAATTGCAGCAAATGATAAGATCAGACGCAGTCCTTAGTTCGTTCATATCACTCCAAGTATTAAGGATTGTACAGACGCCAGCAAATCAAGCTACCCAAAACTGTCAAATTTTCTCAATCAACTTTGAACCTTGTGCTTTAGCGATAAAGTTGAAATCTATTAAAGAAATTTGACAGATTGTAGTAGCTTGATGTGCTGGCGTCTGTACAACTGGCAAATAAAAACACTTCTAGTCTTGTTCTTAAATATGCAACATCATCGACCGAGTTTTACACTCAAAAATGTGACGACCGAAATATGTTTAGCTGACCCGGCGAACTTACAACAATAAATACAAAATATATGAGAAAATTAAATATAAAAATCGGTCCAGCCATTCTTGAGTTATAATAGTACATTATGGTACAAGTGTGTAATGTTGGTGATTACCGCTGAGGCGCCATTGAGACCCGAGCCGTTAGGTGAGGGTCTTAAGAGAGCCGAGGACGGTAATCATCAATACACACGTGTATCATACGACGTTTTTCAACACACTTGCGAGGAAAAAACAAATATGTATTGCATAAATCGTTTAATTATTAAAACAATTGGTGAATGTACAATTTTCAAAACGATATTGGATTGTTTTTGATGGCAATTTCACAGTTTGTGTTACATTGGTACTTGCCACTTCTTTAGTACCTTCATTTACTTCTTGTGTAAATGTCGGCGACAAAGGTAAATCATACAAATTACTGGAAGGAGAGGGCACCAAATAACTCACGCTAGTAGATGTACATGGTTGTGGTTCGGGGCAAAACTTTTTTGCCTTTGGCTCCAAATTAATGACTTGCGTTATTTTGTCATTGATTTTTGCTTTGTTATGAATTGAGTCTTCTATGTACGATTCAGCGACTGCGTCAGAACGCCATCCACCATGTCGCTTCAAAGTTAGTATATCAGCCCCCGAATCAGCCAACATTGTAGCCGACGTTCTTCTAAAACTGTGTCCAGTGTAAAAATCGGCCTCAGGCAAACCTAAATACTTCGCTATTTCTCTTGGCATATTACCAAATTTGTTAATACCGATTGTTTGTGCAGTACATTTTCCTTTCTGAAAGTTTTGGAAAAAGCGGTCATTCTTTGTTTTTGTTGAACGGAGATCTTGGTATTTTTTCACTATTTCACGAAACGTTCCTTGGATTGTAAAAGATCGTGGAATCTTGGTTTTAGTCTGGGTAATTTTGACAAGAAGCATATCTCCGTGGATTTCTACATCTTTTGTTGTAATATTGTACAGCTCTTGTCGTCTACAAGCACCAGTAACACCGAATATTAAGGCAACCTGCAAAGAAATCAATTAATTAGTTCTAAGAAATTATGCTAAAGTTACACACTTGTATATTGTAGATTCGTTTCGATTAAAAATATGAAACGTACCTTTGTTGCTAGATACTGACTATCCGGAGCCTCATTCAAAAACTTTTCAACGTCGGCTGGTGACAAAACTTTAGATTTCCGACCAATATATCCATCCGAGCGTCTCTTCAAAAATGCCATCAGGTTACAGTACGTTTTGATATCAACACCATGTTTGAGCTTAACCATGCTTCTTAACATGGAATAGATGCACCACAGGGAGCTAGGTTTGTATGTATTGGCGAGTTCAGAGAAATACGCCAAAAACACATTTTCAGAAAATGACTGGGTTTTTTTGTTGCTCTTCCATTGCAGGAAACTATCGTAAGCAGCTAAATACTTTTCTCTAGATTTTGCAGGTATTAGGCTTTCGTTTGCATTTTGTGCTGCATTTAGTATTTCTGGCGGGGTTAAATCAATCAATTGTTCATCTTCTGTACTAAAACCTGACATTTTTATAATTATTTACCGCACAGCAACAAATGCGATACAAACAAAATATGAAAATTTGGGGAAAATTGGGAAATGGCGCGCAATTTTTTTTTTTGCACGCGCCAAATGTAAGTTGATTGATTACAGCCATACAGCCTACTTCAAAATGATAATTTTTGTGATAAAATGCAAATATTTTATAAGAAATTATTGTGAATTATAAATAATTTGATAATAATAAATGTTTTTTCGTCTTAATTAGGGACACATTTATTTATTTCAAAAATGTAAATAGATTTTCGGTGGCATAAAACCTCTTTGTTGTTACAAAAAAAAAAAACTGTATTACCCGGTTAAATTGAAAATGCTCTGTTTACTCGCATATAATTTGCAGTTAGGTACTAACTTAACTTTGTAGGGATCATTCTATTATGCACTAGTGTGTAATATTATTATGCACGTGTATGTTATAGTTCGGTTTATGGCCCTAAGAACGATATAATAAGGCTCACTTTACGAGCAAGTGTGTTGAAAATGGTGTAACTAACCCGATTTTGTTTTATTTATGTAGATAGATATATTAGTTACGGGTACGGTGACCCGAATCAACAGTTTGTCACTAACTACCACCTTTTATTGACGTCTCATAGGCGACAAGGAGGGATTCGAAACCACGCGTGAAAAGCACCATTTAAAATACCCACATAACAAGCTTAAACACATCCCGAACAGCTCACAACACTCACGTAAATAAAATTATAGGCAAACCCGATTACAATACATTTTCCAATCAGCCATTGTTGTCGTTCGACAATACTTCATGCTCGGATCTACATAATTCACTGCCCCTGGATTAAATATATGATGGAAAGCGATGTAATGTGAAGGACGATGCTATCGGCATAATGGAATAGCTATACCCGTTAGTTCTGGGTTTACGCCTGTTGAATTCGCCTCTATTGTGTTTTGTAAGACTACTGGGAGTACGGACTTCGGAGGGTAGTAGTTCACATAAGAATAGGCTATTCAAGGAGGGTTAGGCAGAGGTGCTAGCGTCTGTACTATTTGTAAATAGTACAGACGCTAGCACATCAAGCTACCCGAAACTGTCAAATTTTCCCAATCAACTTTGAACCTTATGCTTTAGCGATAAAGATGAAAATCTTTTAAAGAAATTTGACAGATTTTAGTACCTTAATGTGCTGGCGTCTGTATATCAATATTTCGGCAGTATGTTTGTTATGTAACAGGGGGCGAGTCTACTGCATCGAAACTAAAAAAGGTGAAGGAAAACATCGTGAGGAAACCGGAAAAATTGGTTCTAGGACATTCTAGAACCGAAAATTCGAAGACATGTGACTTCTACCAACCCAGACTGGGTCTGCGTGGTGGATTACGGCCCACTTTCACAGAAAGGAGACCTGTGTCCCAGTAGTGGGAAAATTATGGGCTCATTATGTTATTGCCATCAACCGGGTACAAATTCAGACTCCGGGCTTCTACTGAGATATCTCTAACGAATAATCCAATACATAACACTTCACCCGATCCGGGCACCGAACCCAGGACCTCATGCTCAGTAATAGCGCTTGCGACCACTAGACCAAAAAGACAGTCGGTAAAGAGGTATTTGTTTGTTTCTTGGTATACGTGGGATGCGATAGTGAATTATAGGAATTACTTGATTTCTTGGACTTTGTTATGAAACTTAGTAGTGTGTAAGCTCACTTATAGCCTGAAGCATTCAGTACTACTAAAGAACTATGACCTGAGAAGCTCTAAAGAAAATATTATTTTAGTTTACGGTTGTAAGGAGTGAAAATACCGCTGGTATTCTTCATCTACGAACAAATGCGATCGCGATTTTTAATAATGCGATTTTTTGTAGAAAAGAAATAAAAATAATATTGCTATTCAGTTTGGCTAATTGCAGCTCTTTTTTATAAAGTATGAGTCCAGTAAAGAGGTATGAGGGGAACAGGGTGTAAAGTTCACTCATGCTCCATAGAAAAGGGAGGATCCTCGGGTGTCATGTCTGGCGGGCAACTGCCCTACATATATGCTAGTTGCGCGGTAAACTCTGCTTGTGAGATGCAGGATTTTGCGTGACGTCAGTATAACGCGTAGTTCGCATGTGGCGTTGTAGATACCGCTACAGACGCAATACTTTTGGAAGTCTGTTTATCCTTCATCTAAGACGAAAGATGGTGTGTGTTTAAATTTTGAACACCATCTTACAAGCTGCATAAAGTGAAGAAAGTGAAGAGATTATTGTATGAATTGGCGAATCCATGCTCGAACTCAAAGCATTTATTTCAATAAAATCATTTACAGGCTTTACTTTTAAGATGGTCAAGGAGTCGGTCAATCGGAAAGCTGTTGCCAAAAATAATAATTTGAATATCCTTTTTTTTTGTATTTCGTCCTATTTCCGTAGTTACTCAAGTCGGAACACGCTCCATTTTCGTCTCAAGTACAATCGAAGACCACGACTGTGGAACCGGACACCAATTGTCTGTGATATATACCTATTTGAACGTATTTATGCATGTTAAGACCTCATGTCAACGTGGGTATTGAGTTATGTGTTGGAGTTGTGTGCATAGACATACATACACTCACGCCTGCTTCCCAAGGGGCTAGGGCAGAAAGTGCAGAAGGCCTTCTACGATCCTTACACACTCCTTTTGACTCGTTTACGTTCACACATCAAAAGGCCAATCCCGTACTCCAAAACATTCAAAATTTAGTCGCAATCTTAGCGACAATCAATGTCAATACAATTAGAGGTATTTTTTCCAGATTGAGCAGTGTCAATCTGGAAAAAATACCTCTAATTCTAATTCTCAGTAGATCAGACTGTGAACGTTCAGAATTGCCCTTCCTGTCATACACACACGCCGGTTGCGAGTACGACGCACCTGACGTTTCTGAAGATGATCACCAATAATGCCGCTATATGTCCCCCTAGGGCGCCCCTTACCAGCGTTTCTACTCACATCTGCCTTGTAAAAAATACCTTTTGTTAGTCGGTTTTCATTCATACTTGTGTTTATAGAGTTTGGTGAAAATCGTGTTTGTATTAGGAAAAATATTTCATAAAGCAAAATTATTTGTTCCGTTTTAAAGTCAATTCATTTATTTCAATTAAGCCAAAAAATAAGTGAAAACAAGTTAAAATGTCAAAATTTACCAGAGTATAGGATTGATTCTAAATGTCCCTTGGAAATGTGGTTTCGTACGGAGAAGAATGGGCTAAAAAATCCATAGTTACCTACTCTTTGCAGATGATGAGGCTCGAATCGCTAACAAACTGTCATGTGAGGCAAAAAGCATAATGGATGAGCTAATTACCCATTTATTAGAAGTTAACTGTCCCATATGCTTACCTAGTTAGCCTATGCCATTATTTTTAATCGTCTTAGCGTATCGATGGTAAAAAGTTCACACATCTTTACCTCAAAATTCAGGTGCACCAACTCCGCTCACTGACGCAGTCATAAGATTATCATGTGACAGGGCTGCGGTGCAGGTTGGAAGGTGCGCCGTTGTCTGTTTTTGATAACAAAGGAGAGAATTGATGAACATTATAAATTAATTCATTAAAATTTAATTATTAGGATTCCTTGTTTAACTATCTAATAAAAATATTAAGCAGAAATTCCATCAAAAACAATTTTAGTTCACATATTATGCAGTACTTACCTATCTCCTTTAACAATACTTCGCATGAAAAAAAAAACAATTTATAGATTGATCAATATATTAAGGACAGAAGAATTCGGACGAGCGACGTAATAAAGTAAATTGCGCGTAAAATTAACCTAGAATAGCATCCGGTAAAATATGGCTTCGCAAAGAAAAACAAGAGGAAAAGCCAGTTACGATGCTATTACGATTAATTCTGTTTGTATTAAGTTTTGTTGTGCTATTTAGTATTTTCTTGTGAGTATAAAAGTCATAACACTAATGGTTTGAAAATACTAAATAATAACAGCCGCACGGGTCAATAGATCAGGTTAAGCCACGATTGCCATCGTTAGGTAGTCCGTGGTTGGGTGACCATCTTTACATGCCAAGGTCCCTCCGGCCTCGTAAAGCACGTTCAGCTGTTGGTCCCGGCTGTCATTCGCGGATCTTTGACAGTCGTTATGGGTAGTCAGAAGCCCAAAAATCTGATTACTAAGGGGTATCGTATTACCCAGTAACTGGGTTGTGGAGGTCAGATAGGCAGTCGCTTTATGTAAAATACTAGTACTCAGCTACATCCTGTTAGACTGGAAGCCGAACCCAACACTGTTGGGAAAAGGCTAGGCAGATGATGATAGTAAGTACTAGTGATCGATCTGTCAAAGTTAGGTACAACCACTTTGTGGAACATTACCACCATCTTTATTAACAAAAATCTGAAACTGCCATTCCTACAAACTCAGTAAACGAAAACGGAATAAAAAAATCCGAGTTAAATTCTCCATAATAGCAAACAAAATAATGAGTATTTCGAACACTTGAACATAATCACATTCAGCTCGGCTGTTGTAAAATTTCGTTTTATCTCGCAAGCCGGTTCGCGAATTTCGATTAAACCTTCAAAGGTTTCTGGTACATTTATTCGGTAAAGTTAGTTTCGGAACGAGTTCGGAAGTTTATCAGCAGCCCCTACTATTTGTTTTGCTGTTAAATTATACAAGGTGAAACTAGGTACAGAGAAAACTATGTATTAGGTCCCTACCTATGAAATTGCCAGCATAAAAAAAATGAAAGAAAAATTAGAATTTCGTTAATCGAGGTATTTGCTATTAGTGAAGATGCACTCGTACTTTTGCCATTTTAGTAGAAGTTCGTTGATGGCTCTGCTATAAACATCCTGGCGACGGGAATCGATGAACTCTTTAGAGGCGTTTTTCACCGCGTTGTTGGATTAGAATTTTTTTCCCGTGTAAAAAGTTATCTAAATTCCAAAAAAAATTGAAATTAGTTGGAGTAAGGTCTGGTCATCAAAATCAAAAGTCATTTATTCAAATTAGCCTGAGAAACAGCACTTTTTGAACGTCAAAATTACATAAGACAATCCCCCAAAACGCCCGCTCTTCACCACTTAGTGCTTTCGCTGGGAAGAAGTGGCGCAAAATACTCCCCAGCAGCTTCTATCCTAGGAACTGCTTCCTTGGTAGGCCAAGAAAGCAGAAGAAGATTTTTCCTGAAGAGATTTTATTCATGTAAGGTAGACCCAGGGATATAAGTCACATGAATAAGATCTCTTTGGTAAAATAGTAGGGGGTTTCGTCAACCTTCCGAGAAAGCGGGACGAGTCGCGATCCACGAAGGATACGTGCCGCGCTTAAGTGTTTAAGATCTCGATTACGTGATGCTGAGCATTGGCTTAATAGCTTCCAGGTGTGCCTGGCTTCTGGTGGGGATGGCCAGTTGATTTTGGTGGTTGGCGCTTATTGCGACATATTTATCAAAATAATAATATTACATTCTAAAAAAAAATTGACACATTTTTATGAGAGGTTTTGTTTGATAAAGCAGAAATAACATAAACTTAACATCAAGCCTATTTCCCCCGATGGTATGGAGTAGGTGTAGTGTCTATAGTACTGTTACGAGCTTGGGGTTTGTGACAGTAAAAACTGCCGATTTAAATTACCAAAAATGACTAATTAAACAACACTAATAACAGCTCAAATACATTAATTATAAAACACAATACGCACTACTGATCACTTCTAAGTTGCACTTGAAGATCCCTTCCGATGCATTCGCTTGTATCGCTTATCCAATACTGACCCGGGTCACGGCCCATATCGGCCTTATATAGTGCCTCAGATAGTTCTAGAACCTTCTACTGTAGAAACATCTAGAATGTTCGAATACATACCGGCCTCGACTGACCAGATGTCGATAGTTCTAGAAAGTTCTAGCATCAAAATTTCTAAAAGGATCTTGACTCTACTAGTTCTGCTACTCGATACTAGATGGCGCTAGTGGTAACTAATGTCACCATGTACCAGGCATTAATTGTGGCGCGCAATAGTACCTACACCCGTTTTCGCCAGTTATGTTTAATTCCACGTAATAGGGGTCAAGTCTATTGCCATCAATCGAATCTGACCCCGAAGAAATCCAGACCCCGAGCAGTAAATGTATGAAAGAAACTAGTCGGATTGTCAGATGGTCACCTCTTGCCTTTCGCCTGTCGGTTTTATTAAATAGGCCCTTGGTTTTGCAGACTTCAGTTGGTGATGATCAGTTTAAAAACTGATTTTGGTGGTTAATCAACACAGTGAGAATTTAGGATTGGGCAGCGATAAATGGAATATACCTACTTACCTTTGGACTTTACTGTTGGTACTTGTAAAGTAATTTGGGTACTTGCACGCCTTAATTTGCGATTTACAGCTATAAATTGCAGACTCTCGCTGATAGTAACCAGTTGCTTACTGATTTTTTCCTGACCATCCATTTTGCAGGTATCGTGAATCAGAATACCTGATTTACATTTCGCTTTCTTGTTTCTGAATTAGGTTGTATCAACCACATGTTACTGATTTTGGTTGCTAGCTACGAGGGGAAATAGAAATTAACTAAAAAAAAAAAACAGAACAAAAAAAAAATGTAACAAAAACTACAATAAATCCCCATTATTCGATCACTGATTTGGCAAAAAATCCCGTAGTCGACAAAACACGTTCCGACTCGCGCGCTTTTCACACGGACGTCAAAATGGCGGCACGGCGGCGGTACCAGACTAACGAAGCTCTTTGTTGCACCTGTTAGGTCGTGAATATAGAAAAGGGGCGACATTCTTTAAGTGAGCGATAGTTTGACTTTTATGGATCATTTCATCAAGACAGGAGTGTAGATTGGGGTAGTTTTTGGAGGTGTCCATGAGATGAATGTTGGAGTTAAGATAAGTATTGTTGTTTTTAGAAGGTGTTGTTCAGGAGACCGACGTTTGTTTTTATAGATAAGCATAAACATAATTAGCCTATAATGTTCAAACTGCTGGAACAGTCATCCTATCTGTGAGAAGGAGTGGGCTGTATTCTACCACGCGGGCCCAGAGCGGGTTGGTAGATGTCACTTGTTTTTGAATTTTGGGTTCTAGAACATGGTATCCTAATGATGTTTTACTTCACTGTTTAGAGAGCAGTGGTGATGAAATAACTCACATTGTAAAGTGCCTGTCTGGGTTTAATTTAAACCTACGACCTACAATACTTAATTTGCGGTCGTAACCACTTTGTAGATAAACTAAAATATTTTACGATAAAAAGTAGATTCTAAATGGCGTACGTCTACAGTAAAAACTAATTAACTAAATCTCAATGAAGTTTATGATAGTGTTCAAATTTTTTTTTTGTGAAGTACGTCCCCTTGAATATTTACTTACACGAAGTTTTAGTAAATTATAGCACTTGTAGCCAACATTAGTAACAGGTTTTGTGCAGATCTCTAGTTCCCAACAAAACCTTGACTCAACAACTCACAAAGTCCCTTTAATCTCAAACTCTACGCCAAAAAAATAACTTTGGCAAAGTTAGGCGGCGACTCCAAAGTTTTCTATATCAGGGGTTGAAAACCTGGGAGTCGAAACGAGACCATTATTTTAGGCTTTGCTGACCATTCGCCGCGTTACCTGCAGAGATTTATAAAAAAGGTTGTGAAACCGCCACGGAATACTTTACAAGCCTAGTTTTTGTGCGATTGGCTTTTATAATATTGTGAGACTTATTTTAACTTTGTTGGGCAGTTGATATTAGACATTTTGAGTACCTATAATTGTACACCAACATATTTCGGGATAACTTGATACATTCATCATTCATTCATTCATCATCATTCATTTTTTTTTCTTCATTCATTTTCTTTCTTTTTTCTAGAGACGTCATCATCTGCCTAGTCCTTTTCCCAATTATTTATTGGTTTATTTTATCATTTTAAAACACATCCATACTAATATTATAAATTCGAAAGTAACTCTGTCTGTCTGTATGTTACCTTTTCAAGCCTAAACCACAGAACGGATTTCGATAAAATTTGGCAGTGAGATAGATTGCATTCCGGGGAAGGACATATGATACAAAACAAAACAAACCAACATGGACGAAATACCTAGGTACTACGCTAGACCCTTAACCGTGTTCGATTGCTATTACCACAATTTTCTCTCACAATCGGTATAACTAATTTAATAAATAAACAATTTTTTACATATAATAGTAGAAAATCAGTGTATGTATTATGATTATAACATAACATTCTAATTGGCGTATTTAGTGGTGTGCGTTAATTCCGGAAGATGTTGTATACCCCTGCTTATCCGTTCTGGGAATGCAGACGCGATATTAAACTATCTTGAAGGTACTAGAAAGGATCTGGAGGCGATAGTCCTCGCGTGCCTGTATGAGTGGCGCGCGGAGGCACTACGCCGGGGGGAAACTCCGCTTCCGCAGCAAATCGCGGCGGAGCGGACGGACCTCCGGCGCGATCTCATGGCGGCATGGAAATAGCGACTGTCGCAACCCAGCGCAGGGCACGCCACGATAGCGGCGGTAAGACCCCTCTTTGAGGAGTGGCTAGAGAGGCGTCATGGCGCCCTCACCTACCGCCTGACGCAGGTCCTCACCGGACACGGAAGTTTCGGGAGGTTCCTGCACATAATCAGGCGGGAGGAAACGCCCGGGTGTCACCATTGCCAGGATCGCCCAGAGGACACGGTGGAGCACACGGTGGAGGTCTGCCCCGCTTGGGCGGAGCACCGCCGTGTCCTTGTAGAGGCGATCGGCAGCGGCGGCGACCTCTCGCGTCCGGGCCTGGTTCAAGCCATGGTCCGGGGCGAGAGGGAGTGGGGGGCAGTCGCCTCCTTCTGCGAAGCAGTCATGCTAGCGAAGGAGGCGGCGGGACGGCTGAGGGAGAGAGCCTCCCGTCCCAGCCGCCGCGGGAGACGCTCTGGGCGTCGGGAGCCGCGCGACGACTCCCGGCCACCATAGGCGCGGGCCTGCGGGCGGAGAGTAATGGGTAGCTCACCGTCCGATCAGGACCAGGCCCGTGCCGGACGACGCGTACGTGTTCCACGCGCGCCTCAAAGAGATGTCAGCATCAAGTGAAGGGGCCCGTCAGGGCCGAAGCCTGCCGGGTCAGCGGGATTGTCCGAAAGGGTTACCGCTGGCCCGGAACATAAAGGGCGAAGGAAGGAACACGGGTGGGTTTTAGTCAGTAAGAGTCTGACACTCCCTTCCGCTCCACCCAGAGCGGGAGGAGTCATTTGATGATTTCCCATCCTGAAAAAAAAAAGGTACTAGAAAGTAATAATATTCCAAAGTAAGAAAAATTAACGATATACTTTATAAAGATAATGTGATACAAAGCGCCAATTATGCTTATAATGTCGGGCTTATTATTGCAGATATAATTGAACTCATTAATTAGATTATATTATTAGCGAGGTATGTAACTGACTGGTCTCTCCTTAATTAGTTTAGATTGTATCCAGTTTCCTGTGAAATAATAATATTTACCCAAATCTCCTGAGACTTTGTGAGACTGAAGACTTATATAATAATTATTATGTTTCTTTACTTCAACTGTTTCTTTTTGAGTTTATTTTGGACAATACTGACACAGGTGACGAAAAAACATCGTGAAGAAACCTGGACTTAAGAGCGTTTACGACATACGGCATTTCATACAATCTTCCAAGCAATTGTTTTTCGAAACTAATGAACCGATTTTAATGAAGCTTCATACGCATAAGCATACAAAGGTCTAAAAAGTTACTTAAGAACATTTTCCTTTGTATCCTGCTTATGTGTATGAAGTTTTATTAAAATCGGCTCATTCACTTCGAAAAACAAGGGCTTGAAAGTTTGTATGAAATGCCGTATGGCGTAACGCTCTTAAGTATCGTACTTAATATTATAAACGCGAAAGTTTGTGAGGATAGATGTTTGTTACTCTTTTACGCAAAGCTTCTGAACGAATTTAGATGAAACTTTACAGTAATATCCATACTAATATAATAAACGTTAAAGTGTGCCTCTCTGTTACCTCTCCACGCTTAAACCGCTGAACCTATTTAGATGAAATTCGCTATAGATATCTCTATAAAGCTATTCCCGGGATTAAACTATCGTTTGAGTCCCGGGAAAGGACATGTGAAACCGCGGGGCACTGCTTGTAGCTTATACATCAGAATAACACCTACAATACTTTTTATCCCAATATTTCCACGGGATTGACACATATGCGGGTAAAACCGCGGGGCGCAGCTCACCAACCCGTCTTGAGTAAGCGTGGTGATCAATGCTCGTGCCTTCTCTGTGTAAGAAAGACGCTTTTGCCCTGCAGTAAAATAAAATACAGGCTGTTTTTTTTTTTTTTGACAGGATGGGAAGTCATCAAATGACCCCTCCCGCTCTGGGTGGAGCGGAAGGGAGTGTCAGACTCTTACTGACTAAAACCCACCCGTGTTCCTTCCTTAGCCCTTTATGTTCCGGGCCAGCGGTAACACTTTCGGACAATCCCGCTGACCATACAGGCTGGTATTAGATCCTCATCTAGTGAGTCTGAAAACCTACCCTATAATTATGTTTCTTTACTAAAGAACTAGCGTCGTTCTCTGCTACACTTGCGTTACATACGAATAGTTTCTAACCAAGCCAGAAGATAATACAAATATTAAAAAATGTTAACGATAATCGGATAAATGGCTCTCAATTTAAAAGCGCAGTAACAGGTAGACAGATAAAAACACGCAGACGCTTTTCTAAATTGAAATGTTGAAGAATGTTATGCCAAAATAATCCGGAAATTAATACCCAGTAATTTTTATAAATTTTTCTTCTAAGCGTGTCGATAGCAATCTAAACGAACTTGGCCCAGAATTCGGATACTTGTTTGGCGCCATCACCAGCGTCCATCAGTTCCTGTAACGTGTAGCTGACAGGACACGTTAAAGTGTCTTCTCGTTTGTGGAACAGCACCATATTTACACTCCAAGGCGGATTCGTCTATGAATCTCCTGAACAGGTTTTTCTTGCTTCGGCCAACCTGTGTCTGTTAAAAGATTTCCAGGTTACCCAAGATAACTCATGTCCAGATGGGATATCTTCAGCGGGTGGAACGAATGGTTTTGGTAAGGAAGCACTCTCTCGCCACAGCTTCTGTCTTATAAATTCATCTAATCAACTATGTAACATTAGAAGTTCAGAGATGTGTGTTGTTGATCTGCAATTTACAATCGTCAAAGGAATACTTCAATGAGGCACCTGCCGATCCTGTGCAAAGTCGAAGTTAACGATCCCGTCAACGTTATAATTTCACATACAACATCGTTATTTTACTTGTGTGGTATGGTGCAAGCAAAGAGCTGATGGATCAAACAATCAACTCAGTACATCGCAGTCAACTGCCGAACATATGCCTCTTACAGGTTGCACGAAATACCGTCCTCCGCCTACCGCATCTAATCTGTCTCAACCACCTTTTAAAGGTCATCGGTCTAGCGGGGGGCATCTCATACGCTTGCCGAGACGCGGTGTCCCAGTCCAGGACTCGTCTGCACCACTTGTCATTGTCCTTCGACAGATGGCCAGCCCACTGCCACTTTGGGATCTAAGACTGGGATCGAACGAAAATAAATCTTCATCTTGCTTACTTTGCAAGCTATGTCGGTAGCTCCGGTTCTTTGCTCAATGTTAATTGTAGTAAGAAGAACATAGGTAATACTTGTCACTTCCTTATTATACCAAAACAAAATCAAGATTTGTCTAAGTAAGTATTCTTGCTGAATAAGTCTTGCAAAATATTAGGTGTCGATCGACTAAATCTTGAACCTATTATCCAGAGGCAGGCAGTTTTTAAAATAACCCACTCACATCTTATTTTGACCTTCATATAAAAAGACATTCTTCGTACATTGAGTGTACCGTCATGAGCATAAATACCTTACATTTGCGCAACATTCAAAAGATATTTTCTTGTAAAATGACGATTTCAACTTTGAGAAAAGACCTGTTTCATAATAGTATGGTTTCAAGAAATTGATATACTAAAAACTTTGAAGATTATCATGTTTGTACCACACAAGTTCTAGCAATACTTTCAGAGAAAATCCATACTAATATTATAAATGCGAAAGTGTGTCTTTCTGTCTGCTACCTCTTCACGCTTAAACCGCTGCACCGAATTAGATGAAATTTGG
The DNA here is from genome assembly GCA_963855955.1 of Luperina nickerlii. Taxonomy (NCBI): domain Eukaryota; kingdom Metazoa; phylum Arthropoda; class Insecta; order Lepidoptera; family Noctuidae; genus Luperina; species Luperina nickerlii. The sequence goes on along the minus strand of OY979677.1, from coordinate 18,097,012 downwards.
TACAGAGATAGTTTGAGTCCCGGGAAAGTGAAACCGTGGGGCACTGCTAGTAGCTTTTACATAGGTATTTATGCTGGTGACTATACGTATGTAACGATAAATACTTAGTAAAGCAAAACAAACGTGAAGTCGGTAGGTTATATAAATCGTTATGAAGAGACAACTTATGTCTGTTTACGTACTTGTCTGAGTTGACTTTCACGACATATTTGCGCTTATTTAGGTTATCCTGAGAAAACATTATATGAAGTTGCTACTTGCTCATTTATAAAGCTCCAGACAGACTAGACGTCTGTCCAAATATAGTATGTACGTTTAAAAATGTTTAAGAATTTACTCGCTGACCGCCTCTAGGTTAACCCAAAATTTTCAATTGCAAATATTTTACAAGACTTCCGTTTTATTATTTATTTATTTATAATTACCTTTACAACCATCATAACAGGATTAACCTAATGCGATGGTGTGGTATTTATATACTTACAATATTAAATTAACCTAATAAGGAACTTCTATAACATACTACTAATCCTAAATTATATAAATCTCATACATAACAATAACACAGAACAATTACTGTTATATCACTTATTAACATTAAATACTTCAAAATCTCATACATAACAATAACACAGAACAATTACTATTATATAACTAAAGTACTATTATATTACGTACGTATGTAGGTTTTTCTTGCAACCTCTGTATCCCATAACTTATATCTTTTTATATTTCTGTTTACATAGTTAGTTTTTTAGTTATATTTTTCACTTAATTTTTATTAATTTCGTTTTTACCTTAGGTTATCACTGTATTTGAGAATGTTGGTTCACCTGTTATTGGCAACTGTATAAGCACACAACTGTTACCTACTGTTAATTGATAATTTGTATACAGAAGCTGTTGGTGTACCTTTATAAATAAAAAAATTAAAAAAAGACATTGCAATTAAATTACTAGAATTGCCCCTCACTTCATTAAAAACCCTATATTGAACTGAGGGGCAATTCTCGTAATTGTAAGAAAGTTCATAGTTTGATCTTAGTCTCAATCGGTTAAAAATACCTCTAATTTCCCTACATTTTTGAAAAGTTTTTGACATTAATTGTCGCTGAGATGAGATTTCGACCAGATTTTGAAGTTTTTAATTACGGAGATTGGGTCTTTGTTTGGATTGGTGTTTGTGTTTATAAGATTTTGAGTAGGAAAAGGAGCTTACCTTTGTCATATTTTCGTAGTTGCATAACAAGACTGCCAGGTTAGGTTTCTAAAAGCCATAACAAGGTGCGTATCTATTATAAGACGATACCCAGCCAGTTATGAATCTCCATTTCAAACCACAAAAATACGAATATGTTTATGTTTTTGTAAAATGAAAATTTGTACATTTATGAATAGCAAAACAAACCTTCAAATATAATTATTTAATATAAAGAGACCTTTCGAATAAATATTTGGTAATGTAAACAAAATATTCTTAAAAACTTCGTTACAGCTTAAGAGTCTTCAAATGAAAGAATGTTTATATTTTCGATAAGATCGTGTCATTGGCAAAATATATAAATTATATTGACATTACTTTGCAGACAAATACATTAATGTCTTTAATGCACATAAAATATCTACATATTTTATAAAATATGTAAGTCTGATCTGCTTGATGTTTTTTAGATTCTAAAATAATTTATAGGGCTGCACGGCTCTTAGTTAAATCACATTCTATAAATAAAATAGATAAAATAATAAGAAACGGCTCCATTTTTAAAATTATTTATTATAAAACTAGTTGACCCGGCGAACTTCGTACCGCCTTAGAATCAACACAAGAAATTAACAATCATAAAATTGGTTCTGCCGTTCTTGAGTTATAAGCGGTTACACCACTTATAACTCAAGTACAGTTTGCGCATCGATGTGGGATGCCATCCTGTAAAGTCGGACTATATTTATAAGGTAACCGGGAACACATACGAACCTTGAATTCCAGTTAATATATCGGTCACTTAGGGCCAGCGCTGACTGACGTCGCGGCACGACACGGCACGGCAGGGCGTGCTTCGGCAGCCCGAAGGACGCTTTGGTATGACGCGGCATACCAGAGCATGTCGCGTCACGTCGTGGCATCCCGCAGAAAGCCCAGCCTGCCAAAATCTTATTTCAGTTAGTTTAGCTGTCATAATCCTGTGACCTATGTAGCTCGCGGGACGCGGTGGCACGCCGCGGCAATCCGTGGAATGAAGGCTCCTACAAACAGGCGCGACATGCGATATAATCGCGCGCGACACAAAGGCACCGCTCGTTGCGCGACTAGCGGTGCCTTTGTGTCGCGTGTCGTGTCGCGCCTGTTTGAAGGAGCCTTTTTTTTTTTTTTTTCAGGATGGGAAATCATCAAATGACTCCTCCCGCTCCGGAAGGGAGTGTCAGACTCTTACTGACTAAAACCCACCCGTGTTCCTTCCTTCGCCCTTTATGTTCCGGGCCAGCGGTAACCCTTTCGGACAATCCCGCTGATTTGAAGGAGCCTTGAAACGGCATGACACGACATGCCGCGGCGTGCCGCAGCATGCCACGACGGACGTGTCGCGGTACACACAGCTTCATTAAGTGATTACCCCTCCAAAAGACATGTGCGTTCAAATCCGTGATAGGCCCAAGTTGGTTTTTGTATTTTGCAAAAACATTTTATTTCAATTAATTTATTGTTTTAGTGAATAAATAAGTTTAAGATAGTATTTATTTTTTAAAATTCTGTTTTTATTATTGTTTTTTCAATAAAACGTTAATACTTTTATTATTGCGAAAACGACAAGCAATAATAGGGTTAACATTTACGAACGTTTTATTCATCGTCTAAATAGACTAGAGGTTTCAAGACCGCTTGCCGTGCCTATGAGTGGAAGTTCAAATCATAGCCACGAAATGTGCTTTTTGTTCATTATAATTATTATTTTAATATATTTTTCTATTTTGTTTTAGTAATTATTTATAAAGAATTTAAAAATAAAGAAAAATAAAATACCTTAATAATCATATAATAATATTTATTATTGCTATTATTTAACAAAACTATGATCTTATTTTACAACAAAGATTTATTTTGATTTGATAATTTTATTTACAGTTATCATAATATACTATTTTGCCAACTGACACAATTGGGTTCCTAGACAAGTGGCATCCTATTAACGTAAACGATAAAATAGTAAGCGGTAGAAATATTTTAGATTGACATAACCTAACGAAATGTCACGTGACCTGTCATATCGTCTCAGCATACAAATTTGACATTTGACAGTCTGACAAGTGACATCGAAAGAGACAAGTTTTGAAGCGTTTGCAATTTGTCTAGGAACTAGAAGTTAGTTTGGCAGGATTACAAATATTACAATCATGAGCATAATAAGTGAATAAACATGTTATCAATAGATAATCAATTAACATCTCTTATTAGCTCATGATATCTACTTAGAATATTTTGCTATACAAAGTAAAATAGTGGAATCAAATGAGTTAAATGTCTTCGTTGTTTATTTTGTTGTCATACTTAATTAATATAACTGCTATTTCTGGGCAAATCGCAATCGTTCTCTTCGATGCTCTTCTGTTAGACATATTTTGCAGGTCGATAACTGTGAATGTTCGCTGCGTGTAAATGTCTTCGAACCGTGGACAGAGAGATATTCCATGCCGTTGCGAACTGTAACGAGTGGATGTAAACGGCGGTGTAGTGTGAACCTTAACAATATCCGGATGATGTTCAGATTGGTCCGTATAGATCCCAGTAGTTCTCCGACCCATGGTCATTGTCTTAACATCGCCGGTTTCTTGAAATCTGCGCACCCATAAGCGCACCGTTTGTCTCTGTATAGAAAAAAAATGGTTTTAAATAAGTTATTAAATACCACACACAAGATACCGCAAATAGCTCAACAAGAAAAAAATCGGAGAACACAATTAATATTATAATGAACTTACTGCTATGCCAAGCTGTCTCGCAATTCCTTTTATGCTCACTCACATTTTGTTCACACAGAACAACTATTTTAGTTCTCATAAAATCATAAATCATTTTAAAAATTAATGAATAAATCGTAGTCGTTTACTCTTCGCCGTTTTAAGTGAACGTATACATCAAACGTTATAGTTATAACTTGAGGGTATGGATTAATTTTATAAAGACAACGTAAGTAAGTAAAATTAATGGATACCCTCAAATTATAACATCTCTCGATTAGACATCCCACCTAAAGATAAAATGACTCAGACCATAGTAGATAACAATTTCAACCCAATTCATATGGGCTCGCTGGCTAGTTCGTCAAACTGCCGGTATGAGTATGACGACGTTCGGTGATGCGATGGTTCAAATCTGAGTCGAAACAATGGGTTCTTTTTGAAGTATTCTTTAGATTATTTGTAAGGAATTTAATGTGTAGCATTTTAAAACTTGAGGGGTTAGCACATACTGACGCTGTCTGTACGATTGTATCGAAATAAAGTAATATGAATTCTAAACTCATTGAAATAAGGATAAAAAGACCTTAAACCTCTCCAAACGCACGCTATTTAACTCAATCTTCGTATGTCTATTGTGACGATGGGGGTTTGCGTGGCGCAGGTTATAAAAATAAGACCACGCAACCTTGTCAACATAAATATATATATTTAGAAAAAGGTGTGGGTAGGTCTACAGGTCACAATTTTCCCAGAGTCAACCCTGTGGGTAGCGCTGTACTGCCCTGATAGCTGGCGTGGCGATGACCGCAGCGAGGTGCCACGCTGGATGCGCAGGGGTGCCGGTCGACAGGTGTTTGCGCCGACCTTCGTAAGTCAGCTCGGCCCACTTGGCAAGACGGCCAACAAATGGGACGTCCGATGCCTGGACGTTACAGCACGCACGAGTCACGACGGAACCAGCCGCGTAGCTCCAGATGTGCGGCCGTGAGCTTGAGGTGTTCCCTAACCGGAACTTTGGACCCCAGTATGGGGGTTTCAAAGACACCGAATTTAAATGCTCGATGGCGGAGAATTATGTAGATTAGGTAGTTGTTTTTAAGCCCGGATAATGGCGAGTTAAGACACGTGTGAAATCACTGATATCAATTATCTGGTGAGACGTGTGACCGCTTCGGGAAAAACCAAAATTCCTAATCACGAACGAAAGACGCGTTGGATAGAGATGGGACATGCGCGGGCGCATAGATAAATTCTCACTCGCGCGCCGATAGCAGAACATTTTGTGCTTTTAGTAATCACTATTTACTACCGCACTAGGTACTTGCAATATTCTGTGGTTGTCATATTTTGACGTCTGCGTTTGTTTGACAGTTGATGTATGTAAACATTGGAATGTTGCTGTGATTTTGTTGTTAAATTAGTTAAAATGTGTTTAATTATGCAAAATGTAACGTACGACGTTACAGTACCCCGCCGCTTGGTGAGGGTTTTTACCTCAGTAAAAATCCTTTACCCCTGTTATACCTCCATCTGAATTACGACCCCTTGTATTCTTCATCGTTCATCCATCATATCTCATATTCGTAATCTTTGCATACTGGCAGACTACCTTAACAAGAGGTGAGTCCGCGCCCTAGCAGCTATGTGAGAGTTACATGTCCATAGTTGACTTGTTACTCGCGCAAAACAGACGTACATTCGGCTTAAAGAAGCAAAGAATTTACTGGGTTTATACTATTGAAAAGGAATTTAGGCTTATTTAAGGAGTATCCACCCGCTCCTGCAAAGGCTTAATTAATGAGTTGCAAACCGCTCAGAAATATTAACTCCCGGTAAGTAAAACGTACCGAGTTTGGCAACAACCGATCCAGAGGTTCCGATAAAATGAGGAGAGACCACGGGTAAGGCACATGATAGAATCAAGTGAGCGTGGTTCTCCATCGGGGCTGAATAAGGAGGCCGAAAAAATTGACGGATTAGGACACGTGTGAAGACACTGATGATGACATCTAGTGAGCGTGTCTCCGTCTGAGGTTGAAGTTATGCACTGTGTTATGCAGTGGCTTAAATATAACAAAAAAAAATAAACGAAGTGAAAACAAGAATAATATGTTATTATTTCAAATTGAGTTCAAATGTAAGAATATTAAGTTATCCGTAAGACTGGTAAGTGTTGGGTAGCAATCCGCATGGTATGATAAGCGTCAATTACTCCGACTGTTACAAAATAAACTAAAATTAACGTCTTGGTTGTTGTCCGTGTGATGTGAAGGAGACTACGTTATGAAGTGAAAAAAGTAAAAAAAAAATTTTTTTTTTTTTTTTTTTTTTTTTAAAGTTTGAAGTTTGTTTACTTATTTTAAACATATTAAAAATAATCGGTGCAACTAATGTGTACGCTTATGGTATTAAATACTGAAATTTGTAACTATACTAGTTTTTTAAAATTAAAATATAAGTCACTATTGACACCCAATGACAAATTTTTGCTGTTGACTGTACTTAGTAACAACAATATTGAACAAGGCAAGGGTATCAAGTCAATAGGCAGGTAGACAGTTAGTAGGATAATTATTAATTAAAAGGAGGTAGGTGGGAATTGTGGTTGCAACACTTGTTGGAAACAGCTGATAAATCAATGAAATAGTACTGTACTTTTGAGTTGTCAACAATAAAAACGTTCACTATATGGAACATTAGTGATCTAGGTCAAATGTAAACAAGTACAAGATGTATTGATAATTAGGCTATAATTCCAATATACAAGTTTGTAGATACAAGTTGTGTGATACTATTTTTAGTTTTAAGTTCTAATGCTTGATTTTAAAAATTGTTAATTTTTGTTCTTACAATGTTTTTTAATTAATAAAATAAATGATTCTAAGTTTTATTAAAAAATTGACTCTAAGTTATGATAAAAAAATTGACACATGAGTGTTTTTAGTTAAAAACACTGTTTGTGTACCAGTAGACAATGTTGTTAAGTCTAAAGTAGCCAGTAATTGATAACCCGGCAACCCAATCCCTTCATCCGGCACACAGCAGAGCTGCTTACCGGAAGAAATAGGAATGAGCGTGGTACCTCCCCGGGGCGAGCCGTTACTATTGGCCCTACCACTATAAAAGAACGATAAATGCGTTCTTTTATTTTAAATAAAAAAAAAATTAACAATTAAGTTGCAACGGTGCAATCCGTTCCTACCAAACAAGAAAAAAAAACAAGGTAGCGCTGCGTACACCTTAGTTGCTGGCAACCAGAACGTTTTACACAAAACAACCACCAAAATACACCAACATACAAAAAAAAAAATACCCACAAGGTAACCCTGAGGAAAATGTGACCGTAAAACCACGTTTTAGGGCGCCAATGTGACGATGGGGGTTTGCGTGGCGCAGGTTATAAAAATAAGACCACGCAACCTTGTCAACATAAATATATATATTTAGAAAAAGGTGTGGGTAGGTCTACAGGTCACAATTTTCCCAGAGTCAACCCTGTGGGTAGCGCTGTACTGCCCTGATAGCTGGCGTGGCGATGACCGCAGCGAGGTGCCACGCTGGATGCGCAGGGGTGCCGGTCGACAGGTGTTTGCGCCGACCTTCGTAAGTCAGCTCGGCCCACTTGGCAAGACGGCCAACAAATGGGACGTCCGATGCCTGGACGTTACAGCACGCACGAGTCACGACGGAACCAGCCGCGTAGCTCCAGATGTGCGGCCGTGAGCTTGAGGTGTTCCCTAACCGGAACTTTGGACCCCAGTATGGGGGTTTCAAAGACACCGAATTTAAATGCTCGATGGCGGAGAATTATGTAGATTAGGTAGTTGTTTTTAAGCCCGGATAATGGCGAGTTAAGACACGTGTGAAATCACTGATATCAATTATCTGGTGAGACGTGTGACCGCTTCGGGAAAAACCAAAATTCCTAATCACGAACGAAAGACGCGTTGGATAGAGATGGGACATGCGCGGGCGCATAGATAAATTCTCACTCGCGCGCCGATAGCAGAACATTTTGTGCTTTTAGTAATCACTATTTACTACCGCACTAGGTACTTGCAATATTCTGTGGTTGTCATATTTTGACGTCTGCGTTTGTTTGACAGTTGATGTATGTAAACATTGGAATGTTGCTGTGATTTTGTTGTTAAATTAGTTAAAATGTGTTTAATTATGCAAAATGTAACGTACGACGTTACACTATATATCGATATCGGTCACGTCTTCAGAGTTTCGCTAGCTAATTAAATTTCACCCTGTATATTAGGTGGACCTTAGAATACATTTCCTTATAATATAGTGGCACTTTCGCCCATTGACACGACATAACTTATCCGAAACGAATTCAACCAAGATACTTCCGAATCTGCAAACTGATACGGAATTCCCCCTTCCCCCTTTGTAAGTTTAAAAGTTAGCAGATGGTTCAACTAGATAGATATAATTCCCGAAGTTTGGATAAGGTGGGACCCCGGGGTATTCGGCGATATGTAGTCTCAAATCGAAGTATTTATAGGGGGTTTAACTATATTTATGAATGAAAGGCTTTTGAGTTTTGTATACATTTTTGGATGTTTTATCTTATATGTTGTGTAAGTATACTTGTAGGAGATTTCCTTTGATACATTACTTAACTAATGATATAGGTGGTCAGCGGGATTGTCCGAAAGCGTTACCGCTGGCCCGGAACAAAAAGGGCTAAGGAAGGAACACGGGTGGGTTTTAGTCAGTAAGAGTCTGACACTCCCTTCCGCTCCACCCAGAGCGGGAGGGGACATTTGATGATTTCCTATCCTGAAAAAAAAATCTAATGATATAGGTGATTTGTTAATTATTGGTTCCGCAGGCTGTTCTGCACGGTCTACTAGATTCCGGAACAAATGAAAATCTGTCATGTCATAATCCACCTATGACGTTCCCACTGCTGGGGCACAGGCCTCCTCTCTGTGAGAGGGAGTGGGCCGTAATCCACCACACGGGCCCAGTGCGGGTTGGTAAATGTCACATGTGTTCTAAGTTATCGTTCTAGGACATGCCGGTATCCTCACAATGTTTCCGTTAAAAAAATGAAATTGCGTGTCGCGCGACTTAATTTGGGAAAGGACACCTGACACCTAGTGCTGTATTATTAAGGGTAATTTATAGTTCACCAACTGTAAAACTTCCAAGGAGCCTTTTACACAGTGTGGACAAAATACTGGTTGCTTGTAAATTTTTTAGCATGAGCCGGAAAATTCTGGCCGCCAGTCCGGGTCGATGATTGGTTATTGATCATCACGCTTGCTCCACTACAGTTGGGGATTATAAATAACTAGCTCCTGCCCGCGACATCGTTTGCGTGAAAATTCTTGTTCCCCCGAACCCCGTCGAATATTGTTTTCCTTCACCGTTTTGATAGAAAGAAAATACATTTATTTAGTACAGACTAAGAGACACACAATACACCAGATAGTTAGATAATAGTCGTACATCAGATAAAAACTAAGACAAAAATAAAAAGTGCAAATAATGCAAATAAATAATGCAAATTAAAAAAAATAAAAACAAAGAAAATAATAAAAAAATAAGAATAATAATTTACACAAAGTAAAGCGTCTATCTGGGTTTGAACCTATGACCTCAACTCGTAAGTCGTGAAACAATGAAAATCTATGCTCTTTACAAAATATTACTAAACTATTGTACCGTTTTTGTATGGAATTTCAATTTGTTTTTGTTTCAGACCAACAAAATTCTTGCTTACTGTGTAGGTTTGTACGGCGGTTAAAATTTAACCGCGTGTAGTTCAGAAATGATCGATGTGTGACTTTACGATGTAACCGTTAAATAGCGTTTTACTTTAATGGATTCAAATAGATAAAAAAAGACGTGTGTGGTCGGGGGACCCCCGGAACAAAGTTCCTTACGTTATAATCGCACGCACACACACACACACACTCTTATATAATAGAAAGAGACAGAGAGAAAGTTTACTCTTACTTGACGATTTCTACCAGTCAAAGCCTACCGCAAGATGCGTTCAGAAATGTTGTTCCTAAAAACTTCCACAATATGCTATGATATATAAGGTCCCATTAAATAGATGGACAAACTTTTAGAAATCATTCAGACCACCAAAATAGAACGATGGTAAAAAAATATATCAGAAAAACGCATATATACTTACAAGAAAAATAATCAGCTAACGAAAACACACTAATGTGCCGGCAATTTATTATTTTAGGTCAAAATAAAAACACTTTAAGCAGTGTTTTTTTTTTGCTTGGGTATTTTTAGTTAGACGTACTGAGCGCTGTGTTAAAATTTGTCCATTTATTTTAATGGGACCCTGTATAAACTAGCCACTCCCACTCCCTCTCGAAGGAGAGAAGAGGAGGCTCAGCACCCGTGCCGGACGGCCCGTACGTGTTCCACGCGCGCCTCAAAGAGATGTCAGCATGAATCGAAGGGGCCCGTCAGGGCCGAAGTCTGCCGAGTCAGCGGGATTGCCCGAAAGGGTTACCGCTGGCCCGGAACACAAAGGGCTTAGGAAGGAACACGGGTAGGTTTTAGTCAGTAAGAGTCTGACACTCTCTTCCGCTCCACCCAGAGCGGGAGGGGTCGTTTGATGATTTCCCAACTTCAAGAAAAAAAAAGGCCTCACTCAGAGGATCCCACTACTGGGACACATCATAGCATTGGGATCATTATGGGTTGATTATGAATATAAATTACGTTTTGACAAATTACAGGACAGTGGTCTTGCCCTGTATCTGGGTTGCGGAGGCCACACGTCAGTCGCTTCGCGTAAAATATTGATATCCACTTACTATTTTTACGCTGTACGTACAGTTTCTAAATATATCGACGTATCGTTAATAAAAGCTCGGCTTGCTATTGTTTAGGTTTGCATGAATATTTTAGACTTGAAAGTCTTCAAGACTTCTTTGTAAATTGGATTTTAGTAGCCAGAGCCAAAGCCAACAGTTTTTACTGTTTTTTTACGCTTTATACATATTTGTATAGCAAAATCGGAATGAAATAATGTTGACGTTGTATTTTAAATGATTAGTTAAACAGTTTCTCAGAAAGCGCCATTTTATAACGTTAAATAAATCATTTTGTTCATTTACCAGTCTAGTTTTGACCGCAATGATCAAAAGCAATTCACTCAAACCGCAAACATTCATAAAGTAATATTTGCACAAAACTTTTGCCCGTTCTCAGAAATCACGAACACACACATTTACCTACTTTTCAACTGAACATGTAATTACTGCACCTGGTAACAGATGGCGTTACTTGTACCAAAGCACTTTATCTACCACGGAAAACGCTCAAACGATTTTGTTTACCCACAACTAAATACACGGAAAGTTAAACTTTTATATACACATCAGTATATTATGTACTATATTATGTGTATGCTACGACAGCGTTAGTTCTTCAGTCCGCTACGAGCCGCCGTAGCGTTGCTACGAGTCTACGGCGCTACGCTGGTGTTACATAAACTTGGAACAATGTGACAATGCCGGTAAATAGAAAAGATGTGAGAAAAACCTGTCTATTTATTATAACAATACATTCTTAATTTATAAGGGTTATAGTGAGTCGAAGGTTGTGTTAAAAACAGTGAGAAGTCGTGATTATGTAGCGGTATTCGGTTCCTTCGTTTCGATTTTGAAATAAGGTAAGGCAAATTATATTTTATCGTTTATGTGAGGATTTCCATTGGTCGTACCATTGCAGTGGAATGTGTTAAACATTTAATTTAATGGATTCCCAAAGTTCAGTCAAATGGAAAGTGTTTTCCGTTATATTTTATTTACGTTTGTCATTTTCCATTCTAGATTTAATTTGACATTTTGTCATTGCTTTAAATAATTGTGTTTGGATACCTAGCTACCATGCGTTTATAATGACACTTGGCAATGTCTCGAAAAGCTAATTGGGCACTCAGACCATGCCCGTATTTTTTTAGACAAAAAATCATATCATCTTATTTTGTATACTTGTACATATTATCATTGTAGTTATTCATTTTCTTGTTAGTAAATATTGAAGTTCAAAAGTTAAAGTAACCCATATTTTTTCATGTTAGTAGTTTTGTGGTTTCATTCACTGTTAGGAATCCAGGAATTGATCTCACAAAATATGTTATTAGGCGATTGCAGTATAATACATTTGTATGTAGGTAAGCAAATATTTTCGTGACGTTGATGTTCCATGTATACGTCATAGAACACTAGTGTGCTTCGAACCTTCGAATTTATGCATGAGCTAACCGGTCCTATACATGACCTTATCATAGGGGTCATAAGAGCACATATGCCAATATAAGTCTCTAAACATGGCTTCTTAATTACAACAATGTCGGGTCGTGAATCTGCGATGATTTCATTTAAGGGGATTAAAGGACCTAAACACAAAAAACGCAAGTTTTAGAAACAATAAAAGTATATGATTGACTACACTAAACAAAATCAGAAGGGAGTGAGATAGTGTGTTGAAAACACAATACAACTAATTTAATACGATAGAAAAACATCATAAAGATACCTCTAAAAACTTTTTTTACAGTAAAAACCATACTAATATACATTCAATCATTTTGATTTTTTGTCAGATTATTGTACAATCAAAATACTAAAATGCTAGTGTTTTAATTTTTTAGTCCAAACAACATTTTTTTTTGTGATTAAATAATTGCTTCATATTTTGCAATAAATTACCAGCGTTGTGTCATCGCGCTTCTCTTTCTTTTCTATGCAGTCCGTCAGTGACCGCACTTTAGGGCGTGTAAGCCCCTTAAAAACAATTAGTTCGGTTTCGAATAGTGCGTGGTCATTTGAGTCGGTGCTAAGTGACGGGGGTGCAGAATAGCACGACTGGTTTAGGTTGTTGTCAAAGTCATCATTTCCACTGAACTTGTACTTTCTGCATGCGAATTAATAAATGTTTCATGTTGTCCAGTGGTTCCAACCAGTCACTGAGTCCGGTTTTCTGTGTTCTGATGGTTTCCCGTCGATAACAAAGATACTCGTGGTATACGTTTTCGCAGCGCCAGATTAACTAACCAAAGAATGAAAGAAAAAAATAGTTTTAAAGATACGTTGGGGGGTAATAAAGTTAAAAGTTACTTGACAGGTTTTGAACCAGTTATCAAGTGGTTTAGAAGCATTATTTGTGAACCTCCGAGCTACTGTGAGGTTTCTGTGTGTAATTAAATTCTGTTAGAGCATAGAATATTGTTATTAATTTAAACGAATAGCAAAATTACTGCTTGAATCGAGTTAATGTTTCGTCTAATTATTTTCCCGCTAATGTTTGTTTCGTAAAGAGGGGCTCGTGGCTAAGTAATAACTGCCGCACGGGTTAAGCTATGCTTGTCGCGGTTGATCCGTGGATGGGTGACCTTCTCATATCGCAGTTAAGGATTTTGGTGTAAAAGGTTTAAATACATTCTTCAAAAAAAATTGTTCTTGTTATTTATTTTTCAGTTGATGAACCATTAGATTCGTAAATGAAGTGACGAAGACTTTTACAGCCAGTTATCCTCTTTCAATAATAATTATATTTCGGGGAATTTTTTTCTCTAGCAAGTGTAGTTTAATGAATGAAGGTATAAAATCTCTAGTCTAAAGTAAAAGTGCACACCCCTACCCTATTAGAGCCCCCGCAGACCACAGACTTTTTATCGGCCGATAGTTTCGTCGGGCTCTTAATCAGTACGCAGATGTAAGCAAGTGCGCACACTATGACGATTTGGTATCGGCCGATAAACAAGTTTGATGGGCTTCCCGATTTAATTCAAACTAAACTGTCGGCAAACTATCGGCCGACTGTATAATCAGTATTTGCTCCCTACCACACGCGCACACACGACGATTTTTTAGTCGGCCGACTAAGCCGATAGTTTAGTTCGCTCCGAGTTTTGACAGCGAATGAATAATAATAACTGGTTACGCCAACACTGTGTTGGCGTGTAATAAATAAATATAATGCTTGACGTTGGACATTTGAACTGACTAGGTACGCCGGGTTGGCTTTGCCGTGTTGAAAATGTCCAGCAATCGCTTCTTGGACTTGCTCCTGCCGCGGCTAAGGACACTCAACCAGTATGAAGTTCCACTGGTCGCTGCGCGTCTCGTGACTATGTTCATGTGATGAAAAAGGAGGGAGAAAAATAAGACCAAGATGGCGACTGAGTGAATATTCGCCTAGCGTGCGGTCCGTTGTCAATTCTTCGGAAAAGATCTATCTCTGATCTGTGTGCCGCGTCATCGCATTTCCAGCTAAGTTAGTGCTGAGATTGTCCATATTTTCGCCATAAATAAAACCCGCGGGTCCATTGGCCCTTCGCATTTGGACTAACATTTTGAACTATAAATTTCGGTGTGTGAAGTGAACTTTGAGTGCAGTTGAAGCAGTCTCCCTCTGGAGCTGATCGCAGACGTGGACAGCAAGGTAAGCCTTCCTGAGTGCCTATAGGTTTTCGAATTGTTCATCGTCAGGCTGTTGCAATTTCTAGGAATTTCGAATCAGCGCCCCTCCATTTTGAGGCTACCGCAACGTATAGTTTTTGACCAGTACTTTCAAATATTAAAAATCGAACGTCGAACTATACGAACCATTTGATCCTTCAGCCGGATAGATTTGTCCTATAAGCTAGAAAAATCTAGAAATTATTTACGTAAAATTGCATATCGTTTAGGAAACTCGTCCTTATTGCATTATACGTAAGGTCTAATATCATCCGCATTCTTTATCGAAGTTCCGCTACATTGCATATTTTTAGTGGTGTAGGTACTTACACATTAATATTACTAAGTCATATCAAGTCTTAAATTCTATAACTATTACAGTGATTTGTGTCGTGAAATAGGGTATTTTCCGAGGACTGCGCGTTACAAGCCAACATTTGGTATAATAGCGGGTAGATTCGTACTAAGATTGACCTTGAGTCCGGGAACCGCAATCATGATTGAACGGTCATTGTACTTTGTTATGATTGATTTAGTTTTATTTAACTGAAGTCTTATAGGTAAATGTTATCCTATTAAATCGCCTCGTATTGTACGAGTAATTAAACGCAATACAGTCCACTCCGCATTTGATTAAATTATTGCAATTTAGTTACATTATTCTCAATAAATTTATTTTAAATTTATTTTTAGATTACAACAATTTTACTGTTTATCTATACCGCACTTATTTAACGTTACAGTTGTGAGATTACGGATAAGTTATTTCTGTATTACACGTAGTACGTAAAGTAAGTTTTCGCATGGTTGGATATTACTTCCATACCTACTAAAACCAAAGTTGTTTTTTGAACTTCGGTTGTTAATTACCATCGCACCTATAAGTTATTTAGGTTCAGACGGTTTTGGTACATACTCTTGTGTTCATTCCGTTTTGAGTTACATAGGTAGATTAGATAAATATTTATCGAGATACCTATATTTCTCGCATCGCATTTATTTTCTGTTTACCTTATACTTGATCTTTTGTTGTAAGTGGTTGCCTGTCGGAAGGTTTCGTACGGGACATTTATTATACTTAATATCTACCTACTTACCGAAAAGGATTATAGTATTTGTAAAAAGTTGTTATTGTAGCCCTCACTAAGTTATTGTGATAGGTCATTCGCACGGTCGGAGTAGTGATTCCGTACCTATTTGTTTAATTGTGTTATTTGTTGAACTTTTGCTTACGCGTACCATTAGGGTTCCGCGTGCTAAGGTGAAAGTTGGTTCCGTACACAATTATTTAAATAGCTGATTTATTATTTTTAAATTCAGTTATTTTACCGCACCTTGTTGCTATTTTTAGTACTAGGGTTCCGCAGGTCAGGAAAAGAGGTTCCTACCTATTTCATTGTTTTTACCTGATCAAGCATTTGTTTCTTTTGTTGATTCATAGTTTTGTACTAGCTTGTTAAGGTTCCGTGTTTTGAGAGTTAAGTGGGTTCCGAATTGATATTTTGTGTAAATTTATTATTAAGTTCTATTCCATTGTAAGTTAAAATGGAAGATTTACAACTTAAATTAAAAATGTATGAGGGCAAACGCGCCGCATACTTTGCTCGTGCACAAAGGTTATTTGATTCTATAATAGACCTTAAGACCGAAAAATCGCGGGACACTTTTATTGCGCAAGCTAAATCAATTGATCTAATTCGTACTGAAATTATAACTGTTATTGATAATATAAACATTATTTCATTGAAACTTAATCCAACTTATGAGGTTAATTATAGCACATTGTCTTCATTTGACGATCTGGCGTGCGAAATCAAAAATGTTTTGAGTTCCCTAACCACAATAAAAGAGTCTCATAACTCGAATGAGGCAGGATCTTCGCATATCAAAATACCTCGAATCGAACTACCTACCTTTGATGGTGACATTCAGGACTTTCCGTTCTTCTATGAGACATTTAAACGGGTGATTCATACAAACCCCGATCTCTCGGATTCTGATCGCATTCATTATTTGTTGGGTCATCTCAAAGGCAAAGCCAAAGGCGTGGCAGCCGGTATTGTTCCTGCTGCAGAAAATTATCGTGTTATCTGGGACGCGCTTGTCGCTAAATATCAGGACAAGCGCGCATTAGCCGTTAATTATTTAAATCAGCTGTTTTCTTTAAAGGCAGCTGGTTCGTCGCCCGCTAATGTAGAAAAGGTTTTTGATAGGTACACCGCTATTGTGGCTGGACTCAAACAATTAAAAATCGACAACATGTCTGATTTTATTTTTATGTACGTGGGTCTTAAGTTAGTAGACTCCGACATCGCAAAACATTATGAAATGTCGCTTCGCACGTTAAAGGATCCTCATAGCGTGGACTACAATTATTTCGTGAAGTTCGTACGAGAACAGGTAAAAATTCTTTATCGCACCGCGCCGCAGAAGCCTGAGCGTCCGACTGCTGGCGCCAGCGGTAGATCCCCCCCCGCACCCTCTAGTAAGGTATCGCAGGTGTATGTAGCTACGTCACCTAAATGTTCGCTTTGTCAGTCGGTGCACACAAACTTATATAAGTGTAGTGCCTTTTTAAAATTTAAAAATATGAAGGATAATCGCTTTTGCGGTAATTGCCTTAGTAGTCAACACACCGTATCTAAATGTCAATCAGCACACTCGTGCAAGAAATGCAACGGTAAACATCATTCCCTGTTACATTTTGATCAATCGCCGCCTCCACAACCGACACCCGCGCCAGCAGTCGGCGCTGCGCCGTCTACCAGCGCCGTAGTCCAGACCCCGGATCAGGATCGCGTTTCTTTGTGTACTCATTCGGCTTCGGCTCATAATAGTACTCGCACTACGGAGGTTTTAGCTACTGCGAAAGTGTTAGTGGTAGGTAGAAAAGGGAAGGATTTTGTTGTTCGCTGTCTATTGGACCCGGGTTCTCAGAAGAACTATATTACCACCCGATGTTGTCGTATGCTTGGACTACCAATACGGGACGATTCTATAGTCACGGTTAAAGGTATCGGTGGTACGTCTCAATCGGTCCGCGGTTCAGTCGACTTCACATTTAGCTCGCGCCTTCGCGCTCAACCCAAGTACTCGATCGAGGCACTGGTTCTTGACGAGATAACAGGACAGCTTCCATTGTGTCCGATAGATGTCGCTGATCTCAATCATATCGATTCACATCTATTCGCTGATGATACTTGGGGAATGCCGGGGAATATTGACATTCTACTTGGAGTAAAGTTGTTTGCTAAGTTATTGCAACCAAGTAAAGTTACTTCGACAGCTGGATATCCAGATGCATTAGAGACTGTGTTAGGATATATCTTTATGGGAGACGCGCCTATTCTAGACTCTCCTACCGCTACGATGTCGTTTTGCGCGATGTCTTCTTTGGAAAACTGCGACTTGCGTAGATTCTGGGAGATCGAGGAAGTTCAAGCTTCTTCAATCACAAGTGTGGACGATAAACACTGCGAGCAGTTTTATTGTTCTACCACTACTCGCACCCCATCTGGCAAGTATGTCGCTGCTTTGCCATTAAAGACGGACGCTTCTGCGCTAGGAAATTCTTTCGAAATCGCTCGTCGTAGGTTTCTTAGCCTCGTACGTAAATTTAAATCACATCCTAACGTCAAATTTCTATATGATGACGTCATTAAAGATTATCTAAAAAATAACTTTATTTCTTTAGTGGAAGGAGTTTTGCCAGGTGAAGTCTCGTTCTATATTCCACACCATGCTGTCATTCGCGAGGACAAGACAACCACTAAGTTACGCGTGGTTCTTGACGCAAGCGCGAAGTCAGACAATGGTACCTCGTTAAATGACATCCTTTACGCTGGTCCCGTTCTTCAAACGGACCTGCTAAATATCTTATTGAACCTGAGACTCTTCGCGGTAGCAATAACTTCTGACGTTAAAGCTATGTATCTTAAAATAGGGATTCGTCCTGAAGATCGTCCGCTTCAGCGAATACTCTACCGGTTTCACGAAGATGAAAATTTAAAAATCTTTCAATTTTCAGTTCTACCTTTCGGCCTGAAGTGTTCTCCTTTTGTCGCGATTCGCACCATTCAACAATTGTGTAAGGACGAAGGGCACCAATTTCCTCTGGCCAGTGAGGTACTGAGCCGAGACATTTATATGGATGATATAGCAAGCTCTACCTTTAATGTAGAGCAAGCAATAGAGTCAGCTCACCAATTGATTAAAATATTTTCACTTGGTGATTTTGAGTTGACCAAATGGTCAAGTAATAGCGCTGAAGTCCTTCAGGCTATTCCCGAGTCATTGCGACTCTCGCACAGTGTCGATCTAAGTAAGGATCCGACCCTGAAAATTCTTGGGCTACGCTGGTTTCCCGACCATGACTATTTCGCATTCCAGGTCAACCCTGATGTTCGTCCTTGTACAAAAAGGAATATCTTGTCGTCTATCGCTCGTCTCTTTGATGTATTGGGATTAGTCGCGCCCATGATTTTGTACGCTAAGTTACTGATCAAGGATTTGTGGCTTGTCAAAATAGGATGGGATGAGGTCCCACCGAATCACATTGTTCGCCTTTGGGAACAATTTCAAGCTGAGTTACCTGAAGTTTCTCAGCTTAAATTCGCACGTCATATTGGCGTTATTGAAACTTGTAAGCTTTCCATAGTTGGCTTTGCGGATGCAAGTGAGAAGGCCTACGGTGGTGCTGTCTATGCCCACGTAGTCAAGCCAGACGGTGACATCGTCGTCTCACTGGTATGTGCAAAGTCCAAAGTCGCACCTCTTAAGGTTATTTCGCTAGCTCGTTTGGAGCTATGCGCCGCACTCCTTTTATCAATTCTGATCAAACGAGTTTTCGTTCTCTACTCCGCCCGATACGCCATTGAGGCTGTCGTGGCGTTCTCTGATTCAACTGTAACTTTGAGTTGGATTCATTCTTCTCCACATCGCTGGCACACTTATGTAGCCAATCGCATCGCTAAAATCCAAGAAAACTTATCGTCGGAGCACTTCTTCCATGTCAAGGGATCTGAGAACCCAAGTGACTGTCTTTCTCGTGGCTTAACACCGGCCCAGCTAGTTCATCATCCACTGTGGATGAGTGGACCGCCATGGCTTAAAACACCCCGACACGAATGGCCCGTGAAGCCATTTGTATCCGGTGAGGTGCAAGAGCTGCCAGAGATGAAGCCTGTGGCTCTACCCTCAGTTACGAAAGCAGACTCTTCTGATACAGATACCAGTTCTCTAACAGAAGACATTCTGTACCATCGTTCTAGTAGGTTTTCCTCTTGGATGAAATATCTAAAAACCATTTGTTTTGTCTATAAATTTCTCAAACGTCTCCCGAAGGGACCCGTTACCGCATCGGACTTGGAGTTCGCTGAATTAGTAGTGTGGCGCTCTGTTCAGCGGATCCATTTCGAATCCGATCTCGATCGCATAAACCGCAAACAATTATGTTCAAAGCCATTACAGAAACTTAGTCCGTTTCTGCATAATGGACTTATTCGCGTTGGTGGACGCTTAGCCAATTCTGAGTTAGACTTTGATTCGCGTCACCAAATTTTACTTCCTCGACAGGACCACGTAGTGGAACTTTTAGTTTCCCACTATCATGTCAAGAACTTTCATACAGGTCCGAACTTGCTTCTGTCTCTTTTGAGACAAAGGTATTGGATTCTGTCCGCACGACATCTTGTTCGTCATATAACTTTTAACTGCAATATTTGCTTTCGCGCTAAGCCACGACCGGTTTTTCCAATCATGGCTGACCTGCCGCAGTCACGTGTTGAAATCGCTCCTAAAGCATTTTCACACACTGGGTGTGATTATGCTGGTCCGCTCATGATAACATCTGTGCGCGGCAGAGGCCAAAGGAGTCGTAAGGCTTACATATGTCTTTTTACGTGCTTGACAACGCGCGCTTTGCATCTAGAAGTTGCCTCAGATCTCAGCACCGCGAGCTTCTTGTCAGCACTAAAACGTTTTATTTCTCGCCGTGGTCCCATCGAGTGTCTGTATACGGACAACGGCACTAATTTCATTGGTGCCCGTTCTTATCTTCGCGATCTCTACCAATTCTTGTCGCAAGAATATCGCCCCTATTGGGAATTGGAACTGGCAGAGCATAAAATAACTCTTAAAACCATCCCATGTAGAGCTCCACATTTTGGTGGATGCTGGGAAAGCGAGGTAAAGAGTGTCAAAACGCATCTTCTGAAAGTCGTCGGTCAACAAATACTCACTTTTGATGAGCTTAACACTATGTTAGCTCAAGTCGAAGCTTTGTTAAACTCTCGACCACTCTATGCACTTAGCTCAGATCCGTCAGAACCTGCAGCTCTAACACCTGCACATTTCCTTAATACGAAACCGCTTGTGTTTTTACCCGCTCGCGAAGTTACTGAAACGCGTTTACACCTTATTTCACGATACGAGTTAACTGATCAACTCGTTCAATCTTTTTGGAAGCGGTGGCGCAATGAATATCTGCACACCCTCCAAACAAGGCAAAAATGGAACACTCCCTCTAACCCCGTCCGGGTTGGTATGGTCGTTGTTTCAATGCAAGATAATGTCATGCCCTTGCACTGGCCGTTAGGTTTAATTACTGAAATCTTTCCGGACAAAAAAGGGATCTGCAGAGTCGCATCAGTGAAGGTACAAGGTGGAATGCTTCAGAGCAGGCCGATTGTTAAGTTGTGCCCTCTCCCTACTCAGTAAGCATTAATTAGCTTATCGTATTTTAGGTTAGGGTTAGGTCAATTTAATAATATAACTAAATTTTCTTTCTTTTTATAATTCAATTTAATTTTTTGTTAGGTTTCTTCCCTAGAGGTAGAGTTTTCGCGACGATATGCAATTATTACTATAATGACGCTTTCTTGTGTGTTTCGAAAGTAGGATCTTTCAAACCGGGGAAGATGGTTACGCCAACACTGTGTTGGCGTGTAATAAATAAATATAATGCTTGACGTTGGACATTTGAACTGACTAGGTACGCCGGGTTGGCTTTGCCGTGTTGAAAATGTCCAGCAATCGCTTCTTGGACTTGCTCCTGCCGCGGCTAAGGACACTCAACCAGTATGAAGTTCCACTGGTCGCTGCGCGTCTCGTGACTATGTTCATGTGATGAAAAAGGAGGGAGAAAAATAAGACCAAGATGGCGACTGAGTGAATATTCGCCTAGCGTGCGGTCCGTTGTCAATTCTTCGGAAAAGATCTATCTCTGATCTGTGTGCCGCGTCATCGCATTTCCAGCTAAGTTAGTGCTGAGATTGTCCATATTTTCGCCATAAATAAAACCCGCGGGTCCATTGGCCCTTCGCATTTGGACTAACATTTTGAACTATAAATTTCGGTGTGTGAAGTGAACTTTGAGTGCAGTTGAAGCAGTCTCCCTCTGGAGCTGATCGCCGACGTGGACAGCAAGGTAAGCCTTCCTGAGTGCCTATAGGTTTTCGAATTGTTCATCGTCAGGCTGTTGCAATTTCTAGGAATTTCGAATCAGCGCCCCTCCATTTTGAGGCTACCGCAACGTATAGTTTTTGACCAGTACTTTCAAATATTAAAAATCGAACGTCGAACTATACGAACCAATAACAATTCTATACAATGTTTTATTAATTTTCATTGTGCAGTGCGACCACTCTTTTCAACAGTTGGTTAGAAACTAGCAAATAGTCGGCAGACTGTTGGATAGTTTGCGCTCATCACCGACTGAACTGTTTAGTTGGCTCGGTGTGCGTACTAGCAGACCAACCCGATTAAACTATCGGCCGATAAAAAGTCTGTGGTCTGCGGGGGCTCTTAGAAGTTACACAAATATCAACTTTATTTCAATGAAAATTAAGGCGATTTCAGAGTGACTAGTCTATTGAAAAATTTATAAAAATGTTTGAAGTCGTAGCGTAAACTGAACTTTATCATGTAGGAATTAAAGTTATTTTTCCATTAATGCATATATTTGTTTACATTTTTGGCAAATAAATCGTGAACTCAGATTACCTATTGGCACGAATATCATAAAAATAAGGTAAAGAAGAAAGAAAATAAGTTTATTTCCGGCAAAGATAACGCAGAGAATAAACACGAATACAAAAAAATAGAAACACATCATCAGACATTCACGAAAAACGGCCATTGCTCAGCATAAAGGCTCCTGCAAACAGGCGCGACGCCCGACGCGAATCGCGCGCGACACAAAGGCACCGCTCGTTGCGCGACTTGCGGTGCCTTTGTGTCGCGTGTCGCGTCGCGCCTGTGTGTACGAGGCTTAATGCTACAAACCTATGCGAGACAGATCCCCAGCGCTGGTTTTCAACGACAGCCGGCGTTAACGTAATGACGTCAGATGGTGCAGCATACGATAAGATAAAAATAATACAATAATATATCTAAATTATATCATCACTAGCAGCGACCCGCGGTTTCACCCGCATCGGGATAAAAACTATCTCTATACCAAATTTAATCTAACTTGGTTCAGTGGTTTATGCGTGAAGGGGTAACAGACAGACAGACACACTTTCGCATTTATAATATTAGTATGGATATTTTTAAGGTCTTGCCGTGGTTCAATTATGTGTTGGTCAGTCGGCAAAAAGGTAGCGGGAATAACTACTTAGTATATACCAGAAAAATTTATAAGCGAAACTGTACTCAAAATTAAACACGGAACACATAATCGCAACAAAAAACAAAGATCTGTACCTATATTTTGAATGTCTTTTGAAATCCATAACATAATTATCATGTGCGCAATGCTCGATTTTTCATTAAGGCACACTCGAAATATTTGGCCCGCTTTTGTGCTCAACCCCTCATACGTGAACGCAGTACAAAGCGTTTAATTGTGAAAAATTAATTAAATTTCCTGTTTTCAATATGTATGTGTCTCTTGTTTGGTTCCCTACATAATATGCTGCTGGTCCTGCTCCATAGGACAATCTAGACTCTAAACAAAATATAACTGATTGGTAATTTAACTACATAATTATATATTTTAATTTTATGACATTGATTTTCACATTCTGTGACAACAACCGTGTGGTAACTCGCACACTAGTTAAAATTTTAGGAAAATCATCTTCTTTTACAATATTTGTAAATATGTGAGTAGGTACCATGTATCTATCGCAAAATTGATTTACCTGTTCTGTGTTGTGTACCTGTGATGCGAGAAGCACAGAACCGGTCGAAGTGGATGTGCTTGGGGGAGGCCTATGTCCAGCAGTGGACGTCTTTCGGCTGAAATAATGATTATGATTGACGATTAAAGTTTGTACCAATTTACTTTGGAGTAACGTCGTAGGGGCCTCAACCACTTAATCACCGTTAAAGAGACACAATTGATTTTCTATTGTAATGAGCCGATAGCGTACCACGCCGGGATTGAGTGGTTAATCTCACGTACCTTTTTTTTCCCTGGGGAAATCTTCATGGATACCCTTCGTCTGGGAAGAACGGTGGGTTATGTCGGATTTCTACCGACAAAAACTCCACTGTTCCATCTAGTACCCGGGAGATACTTGTATATTCGCCGCACCCCCAACTAGTATCAGCCCGCCATGCCTAGTGGGTCCCATCACCAAGTGCGGGCGATCCCACGACCGCACGTCCTTCCATTAAGGCGCACATACTGCGTACCACCTTTTTGAGCCTGACTGTTCGAGCGATCACACGGCCCCAATTTAGCCGCTCGCAGGCTCCTTCTTGTGGTGGCCGGAGATCATTAAGCGCCCTTCGACGCCCGGCTGCTCTTCTGGTCTACCTAATCTATACATGTATACATACACGCATATATACATATATGTACAATTATACATAAATGATGATGATGAAATAAAATTGTACCTAGTGCCTGTTTGTAATGACAAAATAACACCTTTTTACTAAATGCATATAAAAGTATACCCAACAAACAAACTAAGCTTATAAAATTAAGTCTATAAGGTCTAAACTCTTATACTTGTTATAAAAGAGCATTTATTATGTTAATGTTCCTTATAGTGGCACATTATTAGAAAATTTGGCTAATATTACCTTTATTCTTATAATTTGGCTGAGTGAACGTTAATAAATCCAATTAATACGGCTACAATGAGGGTTTGAAATGTGTTCTTCTTATAGAGGCTAGTTAGATTGTTTTTTAGCCATATAATATTCAAAGTCATATAAAGGCTTTTCATATGGTTAATTATGCTTAGAAAAGTAATGCACAAGGTAACTATGATGTTTTTTAACTTATAGGAGCATTTGATACGACGTCTATCCGACAAACGAATTCTAACATTGTATATGATCTTTACAAGGATGAAAGCAATCTGCATTCCCTTATACAGTGATTATAAAAATATTATTCTCTACATGGTAACATTAAAATGTTTTACATAACTAGATTCGCCATTGAAAGTACAACAGATTGTGTGAATTTATTACGGAGTGGAATTTACATTTAAAAAATGGATTTAAAACACTGGAAGAAGTTTAAAAGGAGCGGTGGTTACAGAAAAAAAGTAAAAAATGTCTACGAAAACATGGTTTGGAGCATTACACCCACCACTTCTACTCCTATGATGCTACAAAATGACCAAGCCGATACCAACGAATCAGCTAGTGGTTCCGCAGGGAATTATTTAATGGAATATGAGACCGAAAAGGAAACCAGTGAGGAAGAATATAATTGTGGGAATAGTGATAGTGATATAGGCATATTTTTAAATTTAGAGTTAAAGAATATAAATTCGAAGAAAATAAAATATTTTACACCATTAATCCATACTTTGTAAAATAAAACAACTAATTTGAAAATCACGTATTTTTATTAAAGTTATCATTTTTCATAGGCTATCATGCCGCCGTATATCAAAATCCAGAGGAAGAGTGGCTCTCAAATCGGGCATTGTCTAAAGAAAGGCTAATTTTGTATTTGTTAGTTTAAGAACTGACCTCAATGCTCTCTCAGTTAGCCCGCGAAACAGTTGGTGGGTTCACAATAGAAATCGCTGTTTGAACATAACCTGTGAATGATGCCTGATTTGGGAGCTATCTCTTGGTCTTTTCCTATCAAAACGTCGTTTTTTAAGCCTTACTTAAGATAGGACTTCAATCATCAGTCTTTTTAACAACAATTCAAAAATAAAAATAAAATATTATCTTAGCAATTAACATAAGCAAACAAGGTCGCGGGAAACAGCTAGTTTAATAATAAAACAGTAGAGTAACTTAGCATGTTGTAACATAGACATATTAGAATATAGTTTTACTTATATACTAGTAGGAAAATGATCAACCATCATCAATAGATAGGTTGATTCAGTTTTTACAAGTGAAGTCTTTCGATGTGTTTTGAACACAATCTTATATAAGAAAACAGCACAAAATCAGTCTATTTAAATAAAACTAGTAACTTATCAAGCTATTAACCACTAACCTTACTTCTAAGAAGTAGAAACCAGTCATAAAACTAATTCATTAATCAGTCATAAAATTATTACAATAAGAAACACTTTTCGTACACTCAAATATCGATGGTTGCAGGGAGTAAAGTTATCAGTATGATTATTTTGCAATTGTGGCTTTATTCCCCGCAACCATCAAAGTATAAAAATCAAAACAAAAAAAAAATAAAAAAAATGTCTGTAAGTAGAACAGATTAACAACTACAATAAGTCTTTGATAATTTTAGTTTTAGGTATTATTAAAGAACATAAATTTTATTCATTTATGGGAACAAGACTTGCTAGGTACAGGATTTTGTTCGTGAGAAAGGAACCCTGAAAGTATGTAAAATGGCGGTAGCATAAGCAACAAATGTGGCCATTACAAAGTCTTCAGTCTCATAGACTCCTTGTAGACGATGTGCGAATCGTTTTGCTCTCATAAAATAGCACTATTTATAACATGACTAAATAATTAATAATGTTTGTAGCACAAAACAGCTTAAATTCAAGGGCGAGTTGATACTACAACACACAGCGTACCACATTTCATCATGCATTTGAATTCCCATACACTTTTCACTATAAACGAGCACATAAATCAGATAAATAAAGTACATAAAATAATAACTTACCGTTCACTTTTCAGAAAAATGGTTGACGTTTCTCTTTTTGTTAGCCAAACTGTTGCGAAAATGTAATTCACTAAGAAAAAAAACTTATTGCAGAATCATAAACAGACGGCTATAAGGGCCTATGGCTTTTTAAGAGCCTATGATTTGACGCAATGAGTTTAACTCCCTTGTATCGGACCATAATAAAACACGTAAATGGGTGATCGCCCGTATTAACGCTTTCTATATGTTTCTTTCAAGTGTGTTAGCTTTTTAGGAGCATTTTTTCTGCCATTATAAGTTTAACTTCCTTGTTACTTGTCATAATATAACACGGATAAGGAAAAAAAAGTGGACAATAAGGCAACTATAAGAGGGGTATAAGGTTATTGTCTTTATAATTTGTGCCCAAATGCACCCTTATTAGCGATAATGCGGCTCCTATAAGAATATTATTTATAGCTATATAAGTCACTACCCAACAAACAAAAATTGCACTTGTAGTGACTTATATAGCTATAAATAATATTCTTATAGGAGCCGCATTATCGCTAATAAGGGTGCATTTGGGCACAAATTATAAAGACAATAACCTTATACCCCTCTTATAGTTGCCTTATTGTCCACTTTTTTTTCCTTATCCGTGTTATATTATGACAAGTAACAAGGAAGTTAAACTTATAATGGCAGAAAAAATGCTCCTAAAAAGCTAACACACTTGAAAGAAACATATAGAAAGCGTTAATACGGGCGATCACCCATTTACGTGTTTTATTATGGTCCGATACAAGGGAGTTAAACTCATTGCGTCAAATCATAGGCTCTTAAAAAGCCATAGGCCCTTATAGCCGTCTGTTTATGATTCTGCAATAAGTTTTTTTTCTTAGTGAATTACATTTTCGCAACAGTTTGGCTAACAAAAAGAGAAACGTCAACCATTTTTCTGAAAAGTGAACGGTAAGTTATTATTTTATGTACTTTATTTATCTGATTTATGTGCTCGTTTATAGTGAAAAGTGTATGGGAATTCAAATGCATGATGAAATGTGGTACGCTGTGTGTTGTAGTATCAACTCGCCCTTGAATTTAAGCTGTTTTGTGCTACAAACATTATTAATTATTTAGTCATGTTATAAATAGTGCTATTTTATGAGAGCAAAACGATTCGCACATCGTCTACAAGGAGTCTATGAGACTGAAGACTTTGTAATGGCCACATTTGTTGCTTATGCTACCGCCATTTTACATACTTTCAGGGTTCCTTTCTCACGAACAAAATCCTGTACCTAGCAAGTCTTGTTCCCATAAATGAATAAAATTTATGTTCTTTAATAATACCTAAAACTAAAATTATCAAAGACTTATTGTAGTTGTTAATCTGTTCTACTTACAGACATTTTTTTTATTTTTTTTTTGTTTTGATTTTTATACTTTGATGGTTGCGGGGAATAAAGCCACAATTGCAAAATAATCATACTGATAACTTTACTCCCTGCAACCATCGATATTTGAGTGTACGAAAAGTGTTTCTTATTGTAATAATTTTATGACTGATTAATGAATTAGTTTTATGACTGGTTTCTACTTCTTAGAAGTAAGGTTAGTGGTTAATAGCTTGATAAGTTACTAGTTTTATTTAAATAGACTGATTTTGTGCTGTTTTCTTATATAAGATTGTGTTCAAAACACATCGAAAGACTTCACTTGTAAAAACTGAATCAACCTATCTATTGATGATGGTTGATCATTTTCCTACTAGTATATAAGTAAAACTATATTCTAATATGTCTATGTTACAACATGCTAAGTTACTCTACTGTTTTATTATTAAACTAGCTGTTTCCCGCGACCTTGTTTGCTTATGTTAATTGCTAAGATAATATTTTATTTTTGAATTGTTGTTAAAAAGACTGATGATTGAAGTCCTATCTTAAGTAAGGC
Source organism: Luperina nickerlii (assembly GCA_963855955.1). NCBI lineage: Eukaryota > Metazoa > Arthropoda > Insecta > Lepidoptera > Noctuidae > Luperina > Luperina nickerlii. Next base: position 18,068,602 of record OY979677.1, on the reverse strand, counting down.
TTAAAAAACGACGTTTTGATAGGAAAAGACCAAGAGATAGCTCCCAAATCAGGCATCATTCACAGGTTATGTTCAAACAGCGATTTCTATTGTGAACCCACCAACTGTTTCGCGGGCTAACTGAGAGAGCATTGAGGTCAGTTCTTAAACTAACAAATACAAAATTAGCCTTTCTTTAGACAATGCCCGATTTGAGAGCCACTCTTCCTCTGGATTTTGATATACGGCGGCATGATAGCCTATGAAAAATGATAACTTTAATAAAAATACGTGATTTTCAAATTAGTTGTTTTATTTTACAAAGTATGGATTAATGGTGTAAAATATTTTATTTTCTTCGAATTTATATTCTTTAACTCTAAATTTAAAAATATGCCTATATCACTATCACTATTCCCACAATTATATTCTTCCTCACTGGTTTCCTTTTCGGTCTCATATTCCATTAAATAATTCCCTGCGGAACCACTAGCTGATTCGTTGGTATCGGCTTGGTCATTTTGTAGCATCATAGGAGTAGAAGTGGTGGGTGTAATGCTCCAAACCATGTTTTCGTAGACATTTTTTACTTTTTTTCTGTAACCACCGCTCCTTTTAAACTTCTTCCAGTGTTTTAAATCCATTTTTTAAATGTAAATTCCACTCCGTAATAAATTCACACAATCTGTTGTACTTTCAATGGCGAATCTAGTTATGTAAAACATTTTAATGTTACCATGTAGAGAATAATATTTTTATAATCACTGTATAAGGGAATGCAGATTGCTTTCATCCTTGTAAAGATCATATACAATGTTAGAATTCGTTTGTCGGATAGACGTCGTATCAAATGCTCCTATAAGTTAAAAAACATCATAGTTACCTTGTGCATTACTTTTCTAAGCATAATTAACCATATGAAAAGCCTTTATATGACTTTGAATATTATATGGCTAAAAAACAATCTAACTAGCCTCTATAAGAAGAACACATTTCAAACCCTCATTGTAGCCGTATTAATTGGATTTATTAACGTTCACTCAGCCAAATTATAAGAATAAAGGTAATATTAGCCAAATTTTCTAATAATGTGCCACTATAAGGAACATTAACATAATAAATGCTCTTTTATAACAAGTATAAGAGTTTAGACCTTATAGACTTAATTTTATAAGCTTAGTTTGTTTGTTGGGTACAAGTGCAATTTTTGTTTGTTGGGTATAAGGTACTCATAAAAAAAGAAAAAAAAAAAAGAAAAAAATCCTGTCTGACGGTTTATTCCGGCTAATCTCCGAAACGGCTGGACCGATTTTGACGGGAGTTTCACTGGCAAATAGCTGATGCTAGAAGGAGTAACTTAGGCTTACTTTTAATTTAGAAAAAGGATTAGGGTTCCGCGTAAAAAAAGAGGAAAAGTATTCGTTCTTTTCAAAGGAGCAGTGGTACCTACACCTTCTAGAAGCCACACATTATTGTTATTGATACCCGAAATCCACGCGAACGAAGTCGCGGGCACAGCTAGTCGGCAATATTCATCGGTACCTAAAGATAAGAAGTACCTTAATCATTATAAGCTTCATAAGTAGATCACTCACAAGGTGAGCACATAAAGGTGTATGTTTTCTCTGTAATTTCACAACGTTTCAGGTTTAAAATTAATTGGTCTTTAAATTAACCATCAAACTCAGAGTTTGAGAAAACAGGGTTTAGGTACACTTCATTTCTTCTAAACTGTGTTTTGGGGTAAAAAAGGAACGTGACTATAACCGTGGGTGGTGTAGGGTGTAGGCAGATAGGGTGGGTGTGGAATTGACTAATTGAGTGCGACAGTTTTGACGTTTTTGTGAGCTTTGGGAAAGATACTCTGTGGCTTTCAATAAATATACAAAACAGTGTCATAGAGAACAGAATGTATTTAAAGGTGTTAAAGCGTTTGCGTACTGCATCGGATCATAATCCTAGAAAGGACGGTCTGAAGTAGCGGTCCAGTCCACCTCAAAAAGATGTAAACAAGATGGCGTCAAGAATATTTATTTAATCGTCTACAATATTTGTACCATAATAAGGGGCTCGTGGCTAAATGATAACGCCACACGGGTTGATCAAAGGTTCAGCTACGCTTGCTGTGGTTATTTTGTGGATGGGTGACCATCCATTAGATTACCGAGTCCCCTTCGTGCCTCGGAAAGCACGTTAAATCGTTGGTCCTGGCTGTCATTCGTCGATCCTTACCAGTTGTCACTGGTAGTCAGATACTCAAAAGTCTGCCAACCAATCTTACCAAGGGGTCGTGTTAGTAACTGGGTTGTGGGGGTCAGATAGGCATTCGCTCCATGTAAAACATTAAAATGCAACTGAATTCGGTTAGACTGGAAACCGACCCTAACGTAGTTAGGAAAAGGCTAGGCAAATTGAATATTTGTTTCATAATATTGTATTACTATGTAGCCACAAAAAATCGTCACGTGTGGGTTTGCCGTCCCATCGAACTATGAGAGTGAGGGAAGAGAGAGTGCACCTGTGTCTGCGCATGCGCACTTGTGCACTATAATATCTCCCGCGCCGAAGGCTGGTTTTTGTTCTGGAGAACTATATTTTTGAGGCTGACTGTAGTATTTATTAGATCCGAATTATATACACCCGGATTCAGAGCATTTTTTTCGGATCATCATTTCTCGCTTGCACAAAAACACTTACTCTCTAAACATGAATATAGTACAATATTGAAATATGAATGTATGAGGTCGATACATCCTTGTTTGAGACCCCCCCCGGAGGGTCAAAGCCTTCTTTTCTCGTGTCGTAAAAGATACATCGGAACCTCAATCTGCCAAACATGAATTATTGCAATATTTTCTCACAATCTTTTTGAATTGGTTTCTTTGGAACTCACATTCATCACTTGAATGTTTTTCCTTTAGGGAATGAGAATGCAAAATTAGCGTAATACCTTTAAAGGTAGTTTTAATTGAGAATTGATATGACTGCTGAGACCTCCAACTCGATACTTGGAAATAAGCTCTTTAAAATAAGTGGAGAATAAACATTCCGGGTCAGTTATCGGTACTATATTAAGAACTGACACTAGATGAGCGTCGCTTTCATAAAGAGCGAGAAAACGGGAAATCTTAAAACTTTAACTTGTTCTAATTCAATTTATCCATTAGATCTAAACTGAATTATATCAAAAGTTAACCTTCTCTCAGAACTAAAATCTTTTCAAGATAAGACTGCATTCTTCGGAACAAAGTTCCTGGAAAAACCTAAAGAGTCGTCTTTAAAAGAAAAACATTTTAATTTTCTCTCTTAGGTATATTAGGAAACGACGCATTTCGAGTAAACTTTTTCGTGCAAATATTTAAGGTAAAAAAAAAACCACCGATTTGATTAAAATTGTTTACTTAGGAGCAACAAATGGACGGTTTTTTGCTCAGTATTTTTCATTGGCCGGAATTAGGGTTTTTCACGGGGGTTTTCCAGATGTAATTACTCTATTGGGTTGGTGAAAAGGCTCCCTTTTAGGCCCTTAGGTCGAGTTTTTAAAAAGGGCAGCATATAGTGACGTGTTGATTAAGTTTGAATTGCATTGAATATTGGGTTCCGGATGGTTGTGTAGGTAAGTAACGTGGAATACGTACGGTACGGATAGCGATTTTTTTTCTAGCAATTTTTTTTGCAAAATACCGCCATAGAGTATTGACATAATACTGTTTAAAAAGCTGAATATTTGTTTAAAAATACCTAAAAGAGTAATACGTACATTTAAAATAAAAAATAAAATATAGAAAAATTACATCTTGACAGGGTTCTGGTAGCACCCAACTTTTGCCAAAATCATAATATTCAGCAGGAGCTAAAAGAAGAAGCAAAAAGATTAAAAAAAAAAAACGTTTATTTGCGGTAAACATGACGCAGAGAAAGAACACAAACACAAAAAAAGAACAAGTTGGGGGAAAATATGCGTCACAACTACGCAAAATGTCCATTGCTCAGCATAATGCTACGACCAGCTTAATAAAGAGCGAGCTAGCTTAATTGTGTTGAAAGATTAAAAGTTAACAGAAGAATATTACATGTATGACGGAGATTATTTTTATTATCATTATTTTATGTGTGGTTGTTATTATCAGGAATATTTTAATTACTGTGGGCGTACTGTGGGTAGCGTTTGTTATTGCGCAATATAAAAACCGTTTACAGATTCAAATCAAATTATAATTTCACAAACAATTTAATCCCACTAGCAAATTATACACTGTAGGTACCTACAGATGACAACACATCAAGCTTCTACAATGTTTCAAACTTCTTTGGTTCAACGTTGATTGGGAAAATTTCACAGTTTCGGGTAGCTTGATGTGCTGGCGTCTGTACATGACACAACCAGATACGGAACGTGAGACAGTTTCTGAGCACATGTTGTCCGTACGATGTCCAATGTCCAAGAGAGCCGCTCCACCACGCTGCTCGCTCTCCTCGACTCCCCACGAACTCAGACTAGACCCTGTCAAGCGCCACCAGATGGCGCTGGCGCTGATTATCGTCACTATCTAGCGCTTTTATCGACCTCAAGAGAGTACTTTCGGATTAAAAAGACTTTTACGCCATTTTAGGAATGCTAAGTAACTATAAAATGCTCATGGAAGTTTTACCTACATCAAATAGTTAAAATTCGAGGAAATTCTCACATCATTTAAAACTGCATGTGAGAGTTTTACTAAAGCTGGTTGGTTAACAGAAAGTTTAACTTCAATCAACGACTTAATCTGTATTAGCTCGCTAACTCCTCTTTTGTGCCATATCTGGTCATGGATAGCTATGCACTTTACACTTTCAGAATTTTTATCAGTTAAGGAATGAAAATTACAATTATGGTTAATGCAAAGATACCTTAAAGGGTTTGTAGTGTATCTATTTAAGGCTACCCACCTCAGATTTTTTGTAGCACCGATAATCGGGCCGATTTTCCTGCGATTCTTATGACCGATTTTGTGACCGACTCAACGTACATGTCCGTCACTTTGTCTTCAACACAACGTCCCTTCCCTGGCAAGTGCATACGGTCCCCTGTCGGCGAGTAGTGTGCGTTAACGCATTCATTTCCGAACGTTCCATTTTTCACCGATAAAATCGGATCGGTCGAGATGCACCGATTTTGTTTCCCACAAAATCGGTCACCGATTAATGGGCATTGTTCATATTTTTTTAAATGTTGTAATTGAAAAACCATTTCGAGGAATAGTGTTACTGATCATTACGGACTAATTAATTATGAAAAATAGTCATATTTTATTTATATTTTTGATAAAATACGATTGACCTTCTTTGCCCTTCAAATTACGTTGGCTTTGGCCGTACAGTTTTGTATCGTTACCTCAGAAAAAAAAAGTAAGATTGTCTACAATCTGTCAAGTGTCAAACTATTACAAATATGTCAAAAATATAAACATTCTTGTTTATATTACATTACATACATTATTTCAACACTCGACAATATTTAATATACTGGAAGAGTTATGGAATACAGGAAGTGCTTTGTTCCAACTTGCAGCAATAATAGTAATAATGTCGCCGCGTGCGTTATTATTCTATTTCTAAGTCGCCGCGTCGATTGTTCTAGTGACGATAGAGGGTAGTATATTCCTTGGAGGACACTTACACATAAAATAAACCATTTGTAAATAAATACGCTAAGATAGGATTCGATTATTTAAGACGTCTATTCGGCCTATTGACACTTTGACAGATGTCACAGTACTCTTTGGATTGATGACGTTGTGTTGACAGATTAAATTTTTTAATTATGTACTAGTCAGGCAACGGCACTTAATCTTTATGCCACTGATGACGTCACCTACCTTAAAAACTTAAAATAATTCAATATTTTTTTATTAAATAACTATCGAGCCAATCATCAAAATATTCAAATTAGTTTCTCAAAATACTCTAAATTTTCAAAAAATAAAAGAAAATCTAATGGTTAGAAATTTTGGACAATCCCCATTATCGGACGTGGGCGGGCAGCCTCATAGACATGTTAACACTATCTCATTCACACAAGCTGTGAGGTAACTGCTGTCACTAATGAGCAGTGGTGGCGCAGTGGTAATAGCCCCGACTTAGTTGTAGACGTCGAACGTTTGAACCCAGCCAGGCGCTTTACTTTGTGTAAATTATTTCATCACCACTGCTCTCAAAATGGTAAGGGAAAACATCGTGAGGAAACCGGCATTACCTAAAACTGACAATTTGAAGACATGTGACATCTACCAACCCGCACTGAGGCCGCGTGGTGGATTACGGTCCACTCCCTCTCACAGAGAGGATGCTTATGTCCCAGCAGTGGGACATTATAGGCTCATTATACTATTCAGCAAGGCTAAAGAAGCGATGGAAGGATCGTGGGAAAAATGGTATGGAAATAAAGACAATGACATGCTTTGCTGTACCCATAGTAAAAAGTGTTAAATGATAAGATGAGGTGGCTGTTCTGCCATGCCTTTGAAGAAGTGTTAAAGAACAAATAATATGCTATCAAAATTTTCTTTGTTTACAAAAATCGCGGTTTTATAAAAAAAATACAGCTGGACATATAGGTAGATTTTTTTTTGAGGATGGGAAATCATGAAATGACTCCTCCCGCTCTGGGTGGAGCGGAAGGGAGTGTCAGACTCTTACTGACTAAAACCCACCCACCCGTGTTCCTTCCTTCGCCCTTTATGTTCCGGGCCAGCGGTAACCCTTTCGGACAATCCCGCTGACCACATATAGGTAGATTTACGGCACGGTTGGCGCAGTGGTTAAGTGATTGACTGCTGCACTGCGTGCCGCGGGTTCGATTCCCGCATGGAACAAATATTTGTATGACCTACAAGTAGTTGTTCCGGGTCTGGCTGTTTGTGTTTGTGACTTCAAATGTTTGTAAACGCACCCACAATACAGGAGAAATTCCTAGTGAGAGGCAAGGTTTTTTTTTTAAAAAAAGAAGAATTATTTAGATTTTTAATTTAGAATTATTTATGGATAAGTAACAAATTATTTAAATAGTGTCATTCCAATTAGCACTACATTTTCTTTTTTGTAACAAAATCTCTACTTTAAAAGTCTGTGGTTAGAGCTAAGTACAGACGCCAGCACATCGAGCTACCCAAAACTGTCAAATTTTCCCAATCAACTTTGAACCTTATGCTTTAGCGATAAAGTTAAAAATCTATTAATGAAATTTGTCAGATTGTAGTAGCTTGATGTGCTGGCGTCTGTAACTAAGCGGACTTGTAGCTAGAAGGTAAGTTATCCTAGAATAAATAAATGTGAGGTCGGTCGATACAGAATATTTAAGGCAAGGTTTGGATACGTAATCGTAACGAATTCTAGTACAAGGAAGATAGAATTCATTTATTATGTTATGTTGACAAGGTTTTGTGGGTGTAAGGGCCTACTTGCTAATAGAACGGGCTCCCGTCTTAAGGCTCCTTCAAACAGGCGCGACACGAAACGCGACACAAAGCCACCGTAAGTCGCGCAACGAGCGGTGCCTTTGTGCCGCGCGCGATTCGCGTCGCGTGTCGCGCCTGTTTGTAGGAGCCTTTATTATTAACAATCATCTCGCACGGCAGCATGGCATGTTCAAGAAAGGTTTTTTTTTGACATTGATTTACATTCTGTAACTACTTTATCTCACACCCTGTCTTATTACTTGTATTGTTTTTTTTATTTAAATGAAATTCGATTACTTTTACCATGTTTGTAAATATGTGAGCACCATGTATCTATCAGATAATTAATGTATGTCATGGTTTCATTTTTAATTCTTTTACCTATTATAGTATAGTAATTTTATTTTAGGTGCTTCGACTAAACATATTATTATTATATAATTAATGTATGTAAAATATTGTAAAACATTTTAATAGAGTAACGGTGGAGTTTCTTGCCCATTCCTCTCCATACGAAAATTACCTTTTAGAATGGGCGACTAGAATCAATTCTATTCTGTTGTGAGTTTTGACGTTCAAAAGTGCCTTTTATGTATGTGCCTATTTGAAATAAATGCTTTGAATTTGACTTTGGTGCCTGACTTACCAGGGTAGCTGCCCAGCTGATCAGGTATGATCCTGGCCTGATAGGTTAGGCGCCTTTTTTCTATGTCAGGACAGCCTCGATGTACGGGCTATGTCATTGTGTACATAATGCAATTAAAATGATAACGTCAGGTTTTTTCGATATATGTATCTAGAAAGACACACATAACCGATAACTCAAAATATCTCAACAAAATAATTTCAATTTATTACGTAACAATTTTTCGTATGTCACCGCTGGGTTCCGCAGAATCACGTGCGGACGATTTATCTCTTCCCGAATATTCAGTCATGGAAATTGTGGAAAAAGTGCTTCGGCTGTTCTCTCTTTAGGAACACAGTTATATTAAAAAAGTTCCAACTCAATATCGGGGACTATTGCCGACTGCAACAGCAGGTGTTTTGATAAATGTTGAACGTTGTTTTGAGGTATAGATTTTGAATAGCTGGGTCAAAAAATGCTGTCAAAAAGAAAACTGAAATTCGAAGGATTTTTTTTTTGTTTATTTTGTAGACGATAAGTCTTCAAAATCTTTTCAGAATTTTTGAATAATTTACTTTCATTTGATGTTCAGGCATTTTTTTCAATGTTATATTACATCCTTAGATGAGGGGCTCGTGGCAAAATAATAACAGTCGCAGGGGTCTATCGCAGGCGAAGCTAAAATTGCCGCGGTCCGTCCATCACTATCTTTTACAGATCGAGACCCCTCCGTGCCTCGGAAAGCACGTTAAGCCGTTGGTCCCAGCTGTTATTCGTAGATCAGACAGATAGATCGTTGACACTCGACAACCAGTCTTATCAAAGAGTATCGCAGTACAGTACCCGGCGATAAATATTGCACATCGACCTATTCGATCCTATCGATTTTATACAAAGAATAATAATAATTATCAAAAGTAGCAAATCATAATTGTTTTAACAGCTCCTAATAGATACCGGACTGTTTGTATTTCGTGCGACAGAGATAACGCTCTACGAAGCCGAAATTAGCCGATTGTCTCTTTCCAAAGGTCGATGTGCAATATTTATCACCGGGTACTGTAATTGGGTTGTGAAGGTCAAATAGGCAGTTCCTTCATGTAAAATACTGGTATTGAACTGCATCCGGTTAGACTAGAAGTCGATCCCAACATAGTTGGAAAAAGGCTAGGCTAATTAGTTGATTGGTTACATCTTTAGATTAACGAACCGAAGCCACTTAAAGAAATAATAGAATATTCTATAATGTACACACTAATTATTATTACAGATATAAGTGTATATATTTTACAAGGAGTGACACACTGAGCGATCTTATCGCTAAAAGCGATCTTTTAAAGACAAACTTTGGATGGATTTAGAGAGAATGGAGAGACAATACTGCAGGTAGTCTGTGGTTTAACATTAATGTGAGGTATATGGTATAACTAGCAGTGCCCCGCTGTTTCACCCGCATAAGTATCGCTACCGTAGGAATATCGGGATAAAACTATCCTATGTCCTTTTCCGGGACTCAAAATATCTCTATACCAAATTTCATCTAAATCGTTTCAGCGGTTTAAGCGTGAAGAGGTAACAGACAGACAGACAGTCAGACATACTTTCGCATTTATAATATTTGTATGGATAAGCCATCGAAACCAAAAATAAATATATGATAAAGACTGCCAAAACCGTTCCACATAACGACTATTTGATAGAACGATTCAGATCCGAATAAAAAACTTCGAAACCCGAATATAAAAAAAAAGAGTACAACCATAAAATTGTAGGTATTAAAACGTTCTGGTAATAAATTATTTATGGTTTTACCCGCTTCCGCTCCCTTGATAAAAGTTTCATGTAAACTCCGAACGTATGTGTTTTTCTAACCATAACATTAAGCACGTATAAGTTATCAATACCATAGAAATTTTTAAGGGCCATATTTTTTACAAAGTTGTTGATTTGGTATTCAGTGCTGTGTAGAAGAAAATGGAGTGAGACGGGTGTTTATTTTTCTTGTTGCGGGTGTGAATTTGCAGATATGGGTGTCAGAGTGTTTGTGTATGAGAAGTATGGCATTGGTTTTATTATATATTTAGTCATAATGTGGCTAAAGAGGAAAAATGTATATATAATTCTTCTGTACGTGTGTATGTCACTGACTAAACTCATTTTAAAGGGTTGTACAAATTTGATTTAAAAAAAATGGGGGCGTTTGATTGGGCCTTGGATGGTTAAGATTTACAAATGGACCCGGTAGGTGGCACTGTTCGGGCAGGTCAACATCCACCCCGGTTAGCTAGTTATTAATAAAATCTTTAGAATTTGGTTCAGTTTTTTGATCAACAACCAACTAATGTTCACAATGACACTCTTTATTTTATCAAGTAGGTACCAAGTACTTGTTGACAGGCCTACGCTGTCCTCCCATACCTGCTGTAATTTGAAAACATTGTAAAAGCCAATTATTTTTAAAAAGAGTAACTGTGGGGTTTCTTGCCGGTTCTTCTCCATAGGAAACGACCAATTGGAACCGTGCACCTAGCTTCTGACGTTTCATAAGTGCCCATGTAGGTTTATATGAAATAAAGTATTTTGATTTTTTGATTTTGACACTACTTTGACTACGACGGGGTACTTCTTCTGTACTATTTGAGTAATGGGTTAGTAGCCTGAACTTTCCTTTTCCAGGAGTGAATTATTCCAGATTCATCGATAGGAAAGTCAAGACTGTCGGATTGGGCGGTCTTGATTTTCCTTAACCTCTTTAACTACTTTCCCGATTCGAAATTAAGTGAAATTGTTTATTCTGTAAATATGATATCACAATCACTTTTACTTGTCATTTTATAAAAAAAATAAGCTAGATGAGGTCGGGTGACATTCTCAATTGACACTAAAACCTCTTTTTATGTGATTAAGGTTTTAATACCATAATATCATGCACGTTAAGCCGTTGGTCCCGGCTGTCATTCGTGGATCTTTGTCAGTCGTTACGGGTAGTCAGAAGCCCGAAAAGTCTGAGAATCAGTCTTACAATGGGTATCGTATTACTCAGTAACTGGGTTGTGAAGGTCAGATAGGCAGTCGCTCCATGTAAAATACTGGTATTCAGCTGCATCCGGTTAGACTGGAAGCCGACCCCAACATAGTTGTGAAAAGGCTAGGCAGATGATGATGATGAATATCATGTGACGAGATTTCGTTTCTCTTACCAGGTGAACAAGTTGATATTAATTAATAATCAATCATACGAAACAAATTTTGTGTCCACACTCGTCAATAATCTAGTCAAAATTTTGTTGCCCCTAATTATACAGAATGGGGCTTGACGCTATCGAATACGATCCAATATAAAATTCCAATTACTGGCCATCGTTAGAATATAAATTCCCGATATTCTTTGGAATAATCTGATGTAAAAGAACCGGGAATGCTGGATGGGGCGAGTTATTTTTTTCTTGGGTTTGTTTTGATTCAGTTATTAAATGTCTCTTTTTCAAAAGTAAGGAAGAAATTTTACCATATTACGTTGTCAATTTTCTTTATTTATTTTACCATTTATGTACATACATTTATATAAACAGACCTCTTCTCAGAATCCTCCAGACCTCTTTTCAGATCTCTTCCAGCATATCTGCGATAGGACAATAGATAGAGAGTTGTAGACAGCGTGTGAAATAGTAAAAGAGACAAAAAATCTAAAACAATTCACTTAATAAAACTTAACAAATATTACGAGAATATACTTACATACAAATAAACATACAAACTTCTAAAATAAATATCACTAGTATGTTGATAATTTGAACGTAATCAAAATAATAAATACATACACAACTTTGATAAAGTGGAAAGATAGTGTTCTTTTACTCTTCTTTTAAAAACTGCAACAGTTTGGCAGTCCCTAATGTCAGGCGGTAGGGGATTCCACAACCGCACTGCGTGCACTGTGAAGGAGTAGGAGTAGAAGTCAGTGGAATGGGGAGGGGACTTAAGGGGATTACAGGACCTAAACGCAAAAAACGCAAGTTTTACAAACAACAAAAGTATATGATGGACTACAGTAAACAAAATCAGAAAAATGTATGATATTCTTCAGGATATATGCTAGGTTAATAGTGTGTTGAAAACATAATACAACTAATTGAATACGATAGAAAAAAAAGTCATGAAGATACTTCTAAAAACTTTCTTTTTACAATAAAAACCATACTAATATATATACAGTCATTCTGATTTTTTGTCTACAAGCAACATACTAAAACACTAGTGTTTTAATTTTTTAGTCCAAACAATAGATTTTTTGTAATTCAATAGTTGCTTCATCTTTTGCAATAAATTACCAGCGTTGTGTCATTACGTTTCTCTTTCTTTTTTATGCAGTCCGACAGTGACCACGCTTTAGGTCATGTAAGCCCCTTAAGAAGGACTTTTCTCTTTCTTATTCTCTCTCCCTCCTCTCTATTTATTCTTCCCTTAGTTTTTGGAGTATTTGCAGTATAATGAGCTTTTACTTCCTATGTTATTAAATCTATTCTTATTTATAACTATCTAGAAGCAAATTCATTATGTATCTTTGGGAAAAATAATGGTTGTTTTACTTAATATTAGTTAAGTTCAAAGATCCCAGATCTCGGATTCAAGAAAATTAATCTGCCTAGCCTTTAACCAACTACATTGGGGTCGGCTTCCAGTCCAACCTGATGCAGCTGAATACCAGTATTTTACAAGGAGCGACTGCCTATCTGAACTCCACAACACACAGTTACAAGTTAACACGATAACTCTTGGCAATTCTAGTTGACAGACTTTTAGGCTTCTGACTATCCATAACGACTGTCAAAGATCCACATATGACAGCCGAGACCAACGGCTTATCGTACTTTCCGAGCACGGATCCCGCATATATATCACAATATTATTTATTTAATCCGCAACCCCACTCGCTCAATCACTCACAGAGTAACAATATCTCATCTTGCACATCGATATCCATGCTCCATTGAAAGTGGGACTCTAACGAGGTTGAATGTATGCGCATACATTTCCCACTCCCGATTGAATGGAACAACGTTTCGGATTTGTATGTTTGTTGGCTATGTTCGAGATAAAGATAAAATGTTCGATGGTTCATCAATCATGGATCTACATGGGCGGTTAATGGTTTAAAGGTTTTGGTCGTGGAATAAATCGTGATTAGCGTGTTCGGTTTTGTAAATACGTGGGGGATTCTGTTACAGTTTTCAGCTGTAATGAATCACGGTTTTACTATGTCGTTTCCGAGTTTGTGCTGCACCCTATCTCTTGTCCATCGTTCACATCTATCTACATCCTCCAGGACTTTAATGAAGCAAACGATAGAAATGTCCAGGACGCTACGTTTAGAAACATGATAAGTCACAAGCTGCGCTCCGCAGTTTCACCGAGTACGTCTGGATCCCGTAAAAATATCGGGATAAAAAGTTTTCTATGTCCTAATCCAGGTCATGGTCGACCCATATGCCAAATTAAATCCAAATCTGTTCAGCTGTTTTAGCGTGAAAGCGTAACAAATAAACATACAAAAAATGTGAAAGACTACTTCTTAGCACTATTAATAACGTTACGGATATACCCTGACTTCTGTTTGCCAATAGTCTAAAGCCATTGGACTGAAAATGGCTAGAATTATTACAAGGGTCTCTTTCAGTCTAGATGTAAGCATTGTTCTGTGAGTCTGTGATAGTTTGCATCTTTGAAGGCAGTCACATCACGTACAGCTTGCATCGCTGGACGAATTAGATTGAAGCTGTAGTTTGTTGAACTGTGTTATTTCTTGATTGTTGGAGGTTTTACCACACCTATTGCTGCCGTCAAGCAGCATTGCTCCGTAATCTACCACGCGGGCTCAGTGCGGGTTTGTAGATGTCACATGTCTTCAAACTTTTGGTTCTATGACATGCCGGTTCCGCCACGAAGTTTTCCTTTACCGTTTTGAGAGCAGCGGTGATTAAATAATTTACACAATGTGAAGCGCCTATCTGGGCTTGAACCTTCACGTCCACTTAGGGGGTTGACCAAAGAGGTACAGGTTATGTAATCAGTAGAGGTTGCAGCGTCAAAAGCAAACGTGAAAGGGTCTCCTTAAACACTTCCGTAGCTCGAATCAAATTAATGCCCGCTTTGCCTTTACACCTCTTAAATGTCATACCTTAACAAAAGCGTACAGCAGTGCGATTCTGTAACCATCTCACCGTGAAAACTTAGGTGAAGTGAGCGTGAAGTTAGCTGTCAATATTGTCAATTCCTAGCAAAAACAACTCACTTCACCTAAATTTTCACGGTGAGACTTTTACAGAATCGACCGGCTGTTGGATTTTCGACGCCAGGCGCGCCATTGCAAGCCTGCGCCAGGACTTGAAAATCCACAGCGCAATAATATTTAATTATTACATTTAGGTGACGTCTAGTGTTAGTAAAAAACGAGCACAAAAGCATTAAAATTCATGCTTTAGTTCTGTTGTTGCTAGTATAATTGAGATAGCAGTGCACAGTGGTGGTCAAGTGGTAACGGCAGTGACTGACGAGTTGTAGGTCGTAGGTTCGAACCCGGACAGGCGTTTTACTTTTTGTAAATTATTTCATCACCACTGCTATCAAAACGGCGAAGGAAAACATCGTTAGGAAACCGGTGTGTGCTAAAACCAGTAAAATCGAAGACATGTAACATCCACCAATCCGCACAGGGCCCGCGTGGTAGGTTATAATCAACTTCTTCTCACAGAGAGAAGGCCTGTGTCCCAAGAGTGGGAATATTATAGGCTAACTATTCTACTACTTCTAACCATCCCAAATAATAAGTTAGAATGAAGATAATAATATATGATACCCACACAACGTCAGACAGACACACAACCTACGTAGCATTATAGGAAATGATACCAACAGTATGTCGATTCCGGTACCTACTTCAGAGATGCCTACACGCAGGGTATTGAATGTTCTCAATAGCCCCGTAATGACTGCTGGCAGGGTCATCGCTACAAGTATCATTGAGCTACCCTCACGATCTTTAGAAATCAATTCAATGCCATTCATAAGCAACCGAGATGCCTTCCCTATTTTTATAACAAGCCGCGTTTGCTAAAAATACAAAATAAATTATGAAGATGATTATTGGAATTGGTGTATTTACAGTTCGTGAGTTCAAGCTTAAATAGGAAAACAAATGATAATAGTTTTGTTTTCTTTTATAAAATATTATTGTTTCAAACGAATACTTAGAGCTGATTTTTCAATCATCTGATAACTTTATTTGAGGAATGATTTTAAAAGTTTGATATT
The DNA here is from genome assembly GCA_963855955.1 of Luperina nickerlii. NCBI lineage: Eukaryota > Metazoa > Arthropoda > Insecta > Lepidoptera > Noctuidae > Luperina > Luperina nickerlii. The sequence goes on along the minus strand of OY979677.1, from coordinate 18,053,248 downwards.
TGTTTTGTACAAAAACTGTCAAACGACAATTTTATTCCTCGAATAAAAGTTATCTTGCGATGGAAAAATCAGTCCTGATGATAAAACACTTTCCAAATACCTAATTTGAGTTTAGACTAGACTCAGCCTTGAGTATGGTGAATTCACTATCGCTTGCCTGAATACCTTTTTTTTTGGGAATGGTATCTTGCAAATTAACCTAGGAGGTTTTGTCGTCAGACTTGTGCCAGGGTTTAAAAAAATTAAAAACGAAAGCGACTACAAAGCTAAGGGCACGCCCTGTTGGTCAGCGGGATTGTCCGAAAGGGTTACCGCTGGCCTGGAACATAAAGGGCTAAGGAAGGAACACGGGTGGGTTTTAGTCAGTAAGAGTCTGACACTTCCTTCCGCTCCACCCAGAGCGGGAGGGGTCATTTGATGATTTCCCACCTTGAAAAAAAAAGGGCCCCCCTGTGGGGTACGGACCTCGGCATAAGGCGTCACTGAGCCGCAAATAAACGTATTTTCTTTCTTTCTTTCTTTCTTTCTTTCACTGGGAGAGGGCAGCATGGGACAGGACTTTTTTTTTCTAGTCTTTTATTTTTCCAACTTTGTTGGGATCGACTTCCAGTCTAACTGAATGTAGCTGAATCAGTATTTCTAGTATTTGACCTCCACAACCTATGAGACTCTATAACTCTATACAACACAACAAATACATCCATTTTAAAATACCAGACAACCACAATCCTAAATACCTGAACACATTTACCCAACAACGTACTGATAACGCCAAACAAATGGTAGCTGCTCCCCACATATTCCGAATCACGTCATACAATAGTCCACGCAATGCATAAAATTCAACAAATTACTGTCGTTGGGCAGCAACCATTCCAACCGTCATGTATACGCACATAACAGTAATATATAGTGGCGATTTGTGATTTATGTGATCGGGCGGAATTGGACCAACAAATTGATTCAAATGCTGTAGGTATGTATTGAACTGTTACTGGACGCTGTGGAAATGTTTTGGCTTTGTTCTTTGTAGTTTTAGAGTAACGTTTTGGAATTGTAGTTTATTTTGTTTCAATTGATTTTGAACAGCATACCTACTGTTTCAATATAAAAGTAATGAAACAACATTTTCTCTGGCCAAAAATGTTTCAGCCCAAACGTCTATTCACTAATTATCTGTTCAGTCAGTTCAAACATAATATCAGTAGAAGGCCTTACCTTTTTTTACTCGACTGCGCCAGAAAGAGGGTTATGTGTTTTTGTTTTAATGGAGAACGTTAGAATTTATGGCGTTGTGAATTCATTTCCCTAGGTGACACTTCTGTTTTTGAACTACATTCCCAGTTTTTTTTGTTCCCGCTCTCATTAGCAACCGAAAGACCTCACATTCATATACAATTTCTACCTCTATAGTCTTTTTACTAAGTGGATAGGTGATAGTGGTGTCTTTGGTTTTGTAATTTCGTGTTTTGGCACCGGCTTCCGAAATTAAAGCTATATTTTACTTTTTACTTGTGGTACCTACCTCACACAAACTCATATACCACTACTTGCTATGTAAATATCAGTTACAGGAGCTCGAGTTACTGATAATTACATAATAACCTTACTATAACATCATCGACATGCAATGAAGTGAAAAAAATACGTGTTATTGAAGCTAACTCAAAAATTTCCGAAGTAAAGTTCATAATTTTTTTATGGGATTACCGCGCATGCATCTTCTACTAAATGAAAAAAGAATTTTCAGAATGAGTCCACAATTGACGACAATATCGATAAAAACACGTTTCGATTCTAGGAACACCGTCTGACTTCCAATCAACTTCCAACAAAGGTCAACAACCGAAAAATGCTTAAGGAAGGAGATATTATTAGTGTTATTTACGAACAAAATCCTAACTTTAAGGAACTCCATCATCAAGAAAACTCTTAGAGCTAAAGACAGTTTCATTCGTGAAATTATCTGCGCAATTGAACGTGAACGAGCTAAAACGGACTTTATACTAGTAAATTGATGGATTATGAAAATTCCTTTAATATTCTTAGTCGATGTTGAATATCTAAAGTTTGAACTTGGCTATTGGCTTCGGGGAAATGAATTTCACTTTAGATTAATGAAAATACTTTGATACCGGGGTCCCGGATCAGCGTCAAAATGTTCGCCTTCTGAATATTTAAAAAATCTAAGGCACTATTTATTAACATTTCAGTATTAAGACTTGGACTTTAAGATAATTTTGCGATAATGGTTACGGGCTAAGTTTTGGATGTAGTTGTCTGATGGGTGTTTTGTAATGGTAACGTGCAAAAAATTTCTGCTGATTGACGAGAATCAACTACTACTAGGTACCTTACAAATCCTACAAATATTATGTTAATATTATTTTTAAGTAATGCCTATAGTATTTACATGCCTTATGAGGTATAAGCTAACAGACTTAAAATAATATTTATAATATGTACGTACCTATATAAAAAAGAGGGAAAGTAATCATAGGGCATGAAAAATCACGCCATACAACGTGGCAATGCTGGCAATCTGTTGACTGCGCTATGGACGAATTTTTTGATGCCCTATGATTCTTTGATGGCCTATGATTCTTTGATGCCCTATGATTCTTTGATGCCCTATGATTCTTTGATGGCCTATGATTCTTTGATGCCGTATGATTCTTTGATGCCCTATGATTATTTGATGCTCTATGATTCTTTGATGCCCTATGATACTTTGATGCTCTATGATTCTTTGATGCTCTATGATTCTTTGATGCCCCATGCTTCTTTGATGCCCTATGATTCTTTAATGCTCTATGATTCTTTGATTCCCTATAATTATTTGCCCCTTTTTTATATACATATACAAATCTATATCTATATTAATCATAAAGCTAAAGAGTTTGTTCGTTTGAAGGTGGTAACCTTTGGAACTACCAGTCGGATTTAAAAAATTCTAGTTGTATAACCCAATTTCTGAGAAAGGCTATTTAACATCACGCTATAACTCTTAGGAGCTCGGCATAAAGAAAAAACTCAGAAAGAAAGCTAAGCAAAAACTAAGTAATAGTGCGGGCAAACGATGCGATGCGACGCACCCTTTCGCATCACATCGTGTGCCCGCACTATTACTTGGTTGGGGGAACAAGAAATTTCACCCAGACGAAATCCAGAAGAAGAAACTACTTATTAATCCAAAACGGTAGAAGCTAGTTATCAATACATATTATGTTTGCCAAATTACAAATGTTTATTCTGTAATAAGTTTCTGCTTATCTCCAATATAAACAGACTAGCTGACCCAGCAGTCTTCGTACCGCCCTAGAATCAATATGAAACAAATGTATGAGAAAATGAATTAAGTATCTTTATTATAATTTTTTTTGTGAATTTTTCCCATGTTTTAATAGTTATTCTGCTATTCGGGGCAGAGACAAATCCAACAAATCAAAGATCCTACAAATTGGTCCAGCTGTTCTAGATGATAATTAGCGACGGGTTCTACTGTTTATTTCTTTTTATCTAAATCATATTTATTCCTCTTAACATGACGTTATCACAACATACAAGCAGGAGATCGTTGGCGAATGCATGACTTGACTTTAAGTGCTCATACACACGACCGACACTCATCAACAGCAGGGCAACTGACGCATGTCGCTCGTGTGTAAGCACGCTAAAACTCTTCTGTTTATTGATATAGACATTTTTTTTAATAGTTTTTGTTCGACGTTTGTGTTTCGCAGATTCCAGGAATAAAATTTTTACTCTCTGTCGCTTTTGTATCACTGATACACAATAGCATAACTTCGCACCACTTCAGAGATTACAAGAGGAAACAAAGGCCATGTTTCAAGCTCATTGATAATACAATCTGTTTAAAGGTAATGGCCCATTTAGTGTGAAAAATATACCCATGGCGTACAGAAATAAAATATGGCGGGAATCAAAGACAAATGATTATACTTTTCAATGATAAGTGGCGCATTGCTGTGGCTCATGGGGATCATGAAAGAATAATAATAAAAAAATGTAATCTACCTAGTATGAAAACTTAACTTATAACTTGTGGTTTTAGGGAGGAGAAAATAAAATACATTTTTTTTAAATGTTTATTCAGCCCCATCAATGTCTAAAACATTGTCCAAGAAAGCCGCAGGTGTTTCAATATTTTCTTGATGTCTGGCCCAGGATAAAAAGTACACTATGCTCACAATATGGGCACAACTTCCTATAGTGCGGCGGCCGTGAATGCATGAGCAGTAGTAGGTATCCCTCGATACTCTCTCGACCATGTCGTGTTGCATTCACCAAAACATAAGTACCTATAATATTGTTTACTCCTGACATGTCGAGACTGTATTCTCCCTCTAATTAATATTTTGTTGTCAACCAACGTGCGGTGTCTGTATACTTCTAATGTGTACAGACCATTTGGTCGCATGTGCTCGTGGCAGTAAGATCTGGCTAATCTCAGACAGGTGAAACTGCTAATTATTATCCAATGTTTATTGGTCTGCTGCAAGATTTCTCCAACGAATTATTTTTTTTTTTTACATATAATGAAAAGTGGGTTATGCTTGCATTATTTACCACCATTTTCGTTTTTGTACAAAAACATTTTTGAACCGGGTCGGATTATGGGCCATGACCTTTAATCCCAAGGCTTCGTCAAAAGTGACAGTGACTAAGGCGGTGGCGGGCGCGGCAGAGAGCACGACTTCGTGGTCACAGTGTTGCTGTAGTGGCCAGAAAGGGTAGAAGGGTTTTCAAACAGTGAAACAATAGGGATGTGTAATATATGGCATAATAACAGAGTACAATAATCACTTGAAATAACGTTCCAATGACATAATTTTCATATGCTATAAAAATGTATAACCTAATTTCATGTGATCGCATGTTATATTTCATATAACCTTTTTTGCTCTAATAATATTTAGGATAACATTCATTACATATAATTTACAATTTGTATAATGTTCTTTTAATATAACGTTTAGTTGACCTAATTTTCAAATATAATCATTTTCAGCCAAAATTCTGTAATGAATAGTAAGTAAATATCAGGAAACATCATACTATTATAACCTCATCTAACCCAAATGATTCACCAACAATGGAGCCGCGGCACGCTCGCGTCACTCGCTCGCCTTCGCGCGTTAATGGTCACTGTTCTAACCTAACCTAACGAAAATGGCAGGCGTTTAAAATCTAATCAGTTTTTGCAAAAATATACAAAACAAAGTAGACGTTTCTAAATTATATTAAACGTTACTTGTAAATTTTGAATCTAATTGCATATGTAGCAATTTTTGAATATAATTCAAATGTGCACTAAAGGAAACGTCCCTTATACCATATAAAATTAGGTAAAATGAAATTATATCAATAATTCATTAAGTATATCATTTCATCGTTATATTAAAGAAAAGTATATTAAATAATATTAGGCCATAGATCATTAGAACTTTTGTTAATATATCAAACGTTACACACCCAAACAATAGACGGTCGCTCGCTAGCTAATACCGATATCCTACTCGGATGAATGGTTCATTCGAGTGGAAAATTCATTTTTGTTTCATTCCACGTTCACACAACACTGATAAAATTATAAGCAGGAATGAACAATCATCTGCCCCTTTCATTTCATTTTTAGATCATTCGGTAGGCGAGTGAAAGATATCGTGGCGAAATCCAACGCCGTTTGATATGTTCACTAATGAATTTATTTTTCACATTTGATTCATCGTGTTCAGACGATTCACTTTGAGTGAAAAATTAACGGCAAAAATGAAGCGATTGATTTCAACTTAGCGGCGGATTATATGTTTGTTATTTCGCGCCCGCGCAAGCTCCTCACCCTGAACGAGGCCCTGTTATTCAAGTCCTAATGAAACGCAGACCGCGGTCGAAACCGCGCTAAGTTCAACGCTATAATTAATTCATGATATCTTAAAAGCGGATAGTTTTAGCGACCCCATCGTAATTCGCTGGATGCTGTGCAAAGGGCGCTTTCATTTAAACATTGTAATCTCCTAATTTCGAATGTTAAATTATGCTCCGTTTTCACTTCCTGAATTGATTTTCTAAATAAAAGTTCCTTTTGTTATAATTATTTATTTTTGTTTGTACGTTTGTTGTAGTTTTAATCTGCTTAACAGAGGTCACTGGCCGATGTCTATTTTTAGCTTTGCTGTCTGATTTTTATCCCAGATTTCTGTTACATTGTCTCAGTAGACGCTTGCGAACATTTGTCGATCTTTAAGGCAATTTATAACACAAGACTTGTGCCATAATTTAACCAGTATTAAATTGAAGTGAAATATCACGAACTGCATCAAACTTTGCAACAGACTAAGATAGTGTTATGCTTAAACTCTTACCCCCTTTGTTGTCACATAAACAGTATATTGTGTGAAAAGCAATGTTTTGTAGAGAAATACCGAGACAGCGTAGCTTAAGTGGGCGAGTCGTGTGAACGTTTACAAAAGACTTAGTAAAATATTCATATTTGTCGAGTACCACCCTTAAACGCTAGGGTTGCGCCACTTACCGGATCTTTATACATTATTACTCTTTGAGCGAGGTGTAACTTTTAATTGAACATGCTGTTTGTGTTATAAGCCGTCGAAGTAAGGAGGCTTAATGTGGCGTTTGTTACAGAATGATAAATTGTTTTCGTTTTACAGGTTGAGTTTGTAATTATTAAGTCGTAAAAATTGAGTCTTTGACAATTAGAGCAAAGGTAATTGCCTTTGAAAGAAGCGGTGAGCTCAATTTTAAAAACTGTTAAAATTATTTTGGTAGTAGCATTTTTATTAATAAAAAGGTGTCCTAAGTGCTGCATAGGTTATTAATGAACTATGAACCTAATGTAGAAGTACATACATTTCGTTTATTTATTTAAACTTTTCGCACATGAAAAAGGTCAGTAACAGTCAGTTTCTCACACAGCCAACCAAGGGTGGTGCTTTAGAAAAAAAGATTAAAATATTAAATAATTGCTTTAATGTTTAGTACAAAGGTAGAAGTAATAGGTTTTGGGTTACCAGGTTAAAGGCTGTGCCTAGTTTGGTACCCGCTGTTAAATCAGTCTAGATTTCTGTTGATTAGAATTCCATGCCAAAATTGTTGTATGTTTGTGAACCGTGTGTAAGTTTAATAAATGAATTTGAATTTGTCCGATGAATTATGTAAACCAGATTTGGTTAGACGTGGCTATTGAGGACAAAGCTAGCACGTATCTAACGTTAACACAATGAGTGTATTTGAATTATAGTTCTAGAAACTTAACAGCCAACAACAGTTTTGAAATTACTTGCATTATTTTATAGGTATCAAAATGATATCAATAGGACACAAAGTCGACTGACGTGATACGCAAAGTAATTAATTACACTAATATTATAAAGACTCCTACAAACAGGCACGACACGAGATATAATCGCGCGCGACACAAAGGCACCGCTCGTTGCGCGACTTGCGGTGCCTTTGTGTTGCGTGTCGTATCGCGCCTGTTTGAAGGAGCCTTAAAGGCGATAGTTTGTGAGTGAATGTGTTTGTGTGTGTTTATATATTTGTTACTTCTTCACGCTCAAACGGCTGGACCGATTTTGATAAAATTTTGTATGGAGGTAGCTGACAGCCTGGATTAAAATATAGGCTACTTTTTATCTTGATATTCTTACGGCATCGACATTAACACGGGTGAAACCGCGGGGCGCACCTATAAATCCGCTCAACTGTTGAAACATCAAAATTTGATTTATAACAATAGAAATTCAATTGTGTCTCATTAGCCACGTTGAGCTAATATTATTGTGAGACTTCAGGAAACCTTTCAGTATTTTGAAAAGCCTATACAACATGTCCCGGAATTAACGCACTCCATCGAACACCCCAATTAGAATATTATGTTATAACCATAACATATAATACTGAGAAGTTAGTAGTTAGTATTATGTATAAAACATTGTTTATTTATTAAATCAGTTATACTGGTTGTGGGAGAAAATTAAGGTCACATTACAAATCTGCGCACGCACATAGTCGCACACATATTTTAAGGGTCTAGCGTCGCAAGTACTTCGTCCGCTCTGGTTTGTTTTGACTGGTAATTCACGTAGTTTTAATTATTTTGGGGATTAAAAAATACTTATTTAAAAATGGCAGAAATCGATTCGGTAAACGATTCTGAACAAATTAGGTATTTTGATTATGTGCATTCATTCAGTTACACGTTGTATACAAAATAAAAACTAAGTACTTACTTACCTTTTGTAAATAAAGTTTATCCTCCAGCAATATTCGCACTTACATTTTGATTCGTACCACCAGTAATTCCCTATACGATGAATGATTTATCAGTTCAACGACCGAGTGAACGAACGAATGAACCAAATGGCGCATACCGTGGAAAAAATAAAGATATTCTCTATGAAACCTTCGTGAAGGATTTCTGCGTTGAATTTATTCATAATGAAACTTTTTTTCGGTAAAGCTTTGCGTGCTAACGTAAAAATGTTTCTTATTGAGATTTTTAAATGTAGAAAAATATAAATACAGGGAAAATATTGTTGAAATCGACGGTTTTTTCGGTAGGTACATGCTAAGGTTTGAATAGTTTATCATTTATCATGGCAAAAAAGACAAGTAAGTTCTTAGTGTAAACTTAAACTTTTACTATAAGACAAACCGTGAAATTTGCAATTTCACGGTTTGTCTTATAGTAAAAGTTGTTCATAATGATGAGTACAATGACCTCTTTAGATATTTCGTGTATGGATAGATAGACCTTATCTGGGGGTACGGGAGTGCCCGCCAAGACGAGCCAAGCGAAGCGCAAGGGCACTACCTACTAGAGATGGGTCTAAAATTAATAAGCTGCTAAATTAACACTGCTATATTTTTTTAGTGTCAACACCTGTTAAATAAATTTTAAAATAGCTGTTAAATTTAGCAGTCACATGTCACACTATTTTAGCATTTAGCAACTGTGAACTGTTTATTTTGTGTTCATTGTTAAGTCAGACAGATTGTTATTTAGTTGATTTAATTTACTGAAGACTGATCTTCGTTACGAAGTGTATTTACGTTTTTGTTGTTGTTCGTTTTTGTTTTGTTTTTGTTTTTATTATGAGTGTTGTGAGTGAAATTTCAATTGTTTGACTGTTTGTATAGTGTTGATAATGTTTGAAAAAGAATACTTTCTAATAGCAAAAAATAAATTACTAAAATGGATAATCAACGGCTAAAAAGAAGTGAAATATATGAAACTTTTTTACGACAGCGATACCGTACAAAAAATACGCCAACAGAAAAAGTTGACAGTCCTAAGCCTGTGAAAAGTATGAAAGAAATGAGTATTAATTTTGTTAGCAATCTGTCTGTGATTAAATTAACAGTTGCTAAATATAACTGCTAATTTTAAGTGTTAATTAGTTTTAGCATTAGCATTTAGCAGTGTTATTATTTTTTAACGTTTAGGCCCATCTCTACTACCTACCTTTTCTCGAAGCGTTTCGACATTTTTTTTAACCCTTATAACTTAGGTTTCAATTATACCAGATAAACAAAATTCTAGGGATATGATGTCAATAGTAAACTTATTAAACATATAAAGTTTCAATTGCATAGCTCTTATACTTTAGATTTTATTGATATCTATAAAACCCCGATTTCGTCACTGACTGATGATCATCAAAACTCATAGGGTACTTCCTGAAGTCCTAGAAAGCTAAATTTTGGTATGTAAGCTAATATTAGTACACCAACAACAAAACAGTTAAAACTTTTACAACAAAACAATTAGAACTTTTACCCCCCAACTTCTTAAACTAGGGGAAGTTTGTTTTTTCTTTTTAAAGAACTTACAAAAAGATGTAAATTCCCACCAAAAACATTTTCATGTAAAATGTTGCCAAGACGAGACAACATATGGCTCGCACTCTTAAAAAGCTATCAGATCTCATGTAGAGCCAAGCTACTAACTCTACATGCCCTAACTCTACAAGCCCTAACTTCACAAACTCTATACCTTAGTCAAATATGTGGCTTGGCCGTTTCGTTACTACAAGTGCCATTCGCAGCGAGCATGTTATGTTACGCCGTGTTCTAAAATGCTCGTTTCGAACTCTATGCTCGCCCGCGCTCCAGGTTCGTTGTTAAAATGTTCTGGATGACTCGGGTTCCATAAAACAGGTTCTTCTCTATATTTGTCTATGAAATACAGAGTTTTCTCTTTATTCCATTCCATCTTTTTAACAACAAATAATCACAACTAATAAAGGCCCGAAGTACAGACGCCAGCACATCAAGCTACCCGAAACTGTAAATTTTTCCCAATCAACTTTGAACCTTATACTTTAGCAATAAAGTTGAAAATCTATTAAAGAAATTTGACAGATTGTAGTAGCTGGCGTCTGTACCTATAATCGACGCTTATGCCACGTGAGCTCGTGACAACTCGCTGCGACGTTACTGACTGAAGCGCGTAACACTCAAAGGATTCGCCAAAGAACCGACAGCGGGGTGGAGAGCTTGCAGCTAGCAACGAGCCGCTCGTTGCGCGTTGATTTCCTCGTCCTGACTGCACGAACGGTCTTTGTTGCATAACACGTTGCATTACGCCCCGTAACGCCGGTCAATAATCGCCTTTGCTGTCTTTTCACAGTCATTTTACCTCTGACAGCAGCAACTCAATAGAAACCTTATTATAACGACAATAAAGATCACTGTGATTTTGAAAGACTTGTTAATGGCACCAACCCAACAACAACCTTATTGCAACGACAATAAAGATCACAGTGATTTTAAAAGACTTGTCAATGGCACCAACCCAATAAAAACCTTATTGCAACGACAATAAAGATCACTGTGATTTTGGCAGTAGTTCAAAACCAGAGGTAGAATAACTGTGGTAGGACTACAGCTGTACCGAGCTATCATCAAAAAGCCCAACGCCACAGCTTGATTTCCACGTAAAATTGTTCGAAAAACAATTGGAAAAACGGCCAGTACGCGACGCGAAAAAAAAACAAAAATAAAAATCAGCAGCTCTAGTTTTTGACGTTGAGATAAAACAATCTAACAATAGCCTCGGTGGTTTGACAGTCCAATTATCAGGGCTTCGTCTCGATCTAACCTGTTTTCGATGTCTAACTTTTTATCTTGGAAATTCTTATTTTTCTCTTGATGAGACCAGGGAAATAATTGCTGCAGCTGAATAGGTTTTTAGTTTTTTTCTCTAGGAGTTTTGTACAGAGGTTCTATTCGCTACGTTGTTTTGTAAAGTGCCTGCAACAGTTATTATTGATTTTATTTTATTCAGATTCAGATTCAGATTCAGATTTATTTATTTGCCATCAATGTAGGTACAAGTTTAAGATGATACAGTTAGCTGAAGGTTACCGCTACATTCTACCTTAACGGCATGCAAATTCATAGAAACGAATAGACTGCATACAATATTATTATAAATTAACAACTAACATGTCATTCTAGTTAACGCTAACAAACATAAAAGAAGGAAATAATAATAAAATAATAATAATGATCAAATAGACAATTGCACATAAATAAATCTTGTCAATAAAATGAATTTCATTATCTTGGAATTATAATTAAGTGAAATATTATTTTACAAACATAATGTCATTTAAAAATTTTATTGTCAAATTTTTTTATCATTTAAAAAGTCATTGATAGAATAATAACATTTATCCAATAATAATGCAGTGAGCTTAGATTTAAATGTTCGAATAGAGAGTTCTTTGAAACTGTGCGGAATTTTATTGTATATGATAGGTCCCATCGACATAATATTTTTCCTTAGTAGTGCTGTTCTGTAATTGCCTGTATGTAATAAGTTTTTATACTGTAGTCTCATTGGACCTGCCCGCATTCTAATATCGGCTAGTGATGGAAATAAATCTAAATTCGTTTTAACAAAAGTTCCGACCTCTAAAATGTACAGTGATGGGAAGGTCAGTACTTTCAGCGACTTAAACACAGGTACACAGCTGTCTGTAGTTTTCAGATTTAACATAGATCTTATGCAACGTTTTTGGGCTTTAAAAATCTGGTCCCTCTCACTGCAATTGCCCCAGAATATTACTCCGAATCTTAAAATTGGCGCCACTAGACCATGGTAAGCTACTACGAGTATATTATTGCTTACTTTATGCGATAGATTATGCAGCACGTAGGCTGACTTGCTAAGTTTACAACAAACATCTTCAGCATGAGGTTTCCAAGTAAGATTGCTGTCAATTAAGATACCCAGGAATTTAGCAATATTTGTTGCCTCAACATTTTGCCCATTATGACTAATGTTAACATTAAGAGGGCAAGTCCTTTGGTAAAAATGCATAATTTTTGTTTTTTTAAGATTGATAACTAAGTTATTTATGTCAAGCCAGTCAATAATGTTTTTCAATGCTGTATTGATATCATCTTCATAATCTTTAATGTCATTACATTTTACTATCACAGTACTATCATCCGCAAATAGCACCATAGGATGTTGGATTTGACGTGGCAAATCATTGATATAGAGCAGAAATAGAGGTGGCCCAAGAACGCTACCCTGTGGAACACCATATTTGACTACTCTACCGCCTGATGCATATTTAAGCTCGCGTTTTGTTTCAAGAGATGTTCTTGATATTTCTGTTACCTGATTTCGACCACTGAGGTAAGAGGTTATAAGGTCCAGGACATTACCCCTAATGCCATAGCTGTGTAGTTTATATAAAAGGACGTCATGGCTAACGTAATCAAACGCCTTAGTCATATCAGTTAATATGGCACATACCGGTACTTTCTTGTCAACATTATTCATAACGTGAAATAGAAGATTATAGATTGCCATATTAATATTTTTGTTTTTTCTAAAGCCCATTTGTTCTTTGCACAATATATTATATTTAGTCAAATAATTGTCAAGTGCTTCATAAATAATCTTTTCAAGTATCTTGGAGAATATAGGGATCAATGCTACTGGTCTATAGTTGGTCATATCTTCTTTGCTATTTTTTTATGTATTGGTTTAATTACAACTGTTTTCAGGCTATTAGGGAAAATACCAGAAGCAATACAAGTGTTCACTATGTGACTTAAAGGCGCAGCTACAATATCACTGACAAACTTCACAACCTTGGTAGCTATACCGTCATAACCATGACTTTGTGTATTTTTCAGGCTTTTGATCACCCTTACTAAGTCGTTTGAGACAGTTGGGGCCATAAACATTGAATTCGAGTTGTAATTAAGGTCAATAGTTCTAACATTTGTTTTGTTACTTACACTTTGCACTTGGTCAATAAAAAAGTCGTTGAATGATGTTGCTATCTCTTTAGGATCGTCAATTGTCCTATTTTGGTTAGTAATCTTTGACACAGGTTCTTTTATATAGTTATTATTGTTAATTATTTGCCATGAAGCCTTTGATTTATTATGAGCATTATTTATAAAGTTGTTATTTTGTGCCCTTTGAGTGAGTCTGATGACTTTTTTAAACCTTTGTGAGTATGACTTAAATTTATTTTTATTTTCGCTTGATGGATTCAACCTGCATTTCCATAATAGGCTTCTTTGCTTCCTGCTACAAAGTTTAATGCCTTTAGAAACCCATTTAATTTTGTGTTCTGCTTGAATTCTAAACCACTTAATTGGAAAACACTGATCATAAAGGAGTTGAAAGATTTCTATAAATTTGTTATATGCATCATTAGGGTTGCTCTTACCGTATACATTTGAAAACGACAAACTCTGCAAAAAATTTTTAAACTTAACTAAATTATCTTTAGAATAATCCCTTTTTTGAGTGCGCCAATACTTTAATTTGCAAATTCTACTAACTCGAATTTTGAGTATTTGAGCTGAGTGATCCGATTATTGTACACCTTTGTTTGGTAGACACAATATTTTTACGATTTTTTTATATCGATAAATGTTTTCATTGATAATTAGTTGTCTTGTTTGTTGATTAAACTGGTTCAATAACATTGGATGACTATATTCAACTAGCCTCCGCCCGCGACTTTTTCTGCGTGAAATTTCTTGTTTTAAGGGTAGCCTTCGAAATTCAAACCTTAATATTTTGCAATTTGCAGGTCATTGTCATGTTGATTGCTGTTACAATATGATTCGCGAGTGTAACAAATATGACTTTACGGAATTATAATCATTAAAATAATCAATATAATCCTCTAATTTCATAAAATCCTATTGAATTACTAAATCTTAAAAAAAATATTAATGGGATTAAATGAACTTCGTGAGAGAATATACGATTAAGGGCTGATTTTTCCATCGCCAGATAACTTTTATTCGAGGAATAAAATTGACGTTTGGCAGTTTTTGTATGAAATAACTGTCAAAATTTCAAAATAAAAAAAATATTCCTTGAATAAAATTATATGATGATTGAAAAATCAGCCCTTAAACATTTATCTCTAGTAAAAAATTATACAACCCTAAAAACTATTCACACATCAAAATGACATATCTATTTCAAATTCACCCTGTATTGCTTACCATTACGTATAGTTTTACCAACATACTACAACCGCCAGAAAAAGAAAACTCGTCTCTGCCCCAACGGAATAGAGTGTAAATCAGATGCATTGTATGTGTATAAGAGTACAGATCTATTTTCAGAGATGGGACAGCCAATTTCGTCGCATGCCGCCCGTTTGAACATATCCTCTTGATGGCGATGTTCAGCGGGCGCCTGTACCTGAGTCTGACGTTTATAGATGAATACTTGAGGGTGATGGGGAGAAGGGTCGCCGTGTGACTTGACTTGGGCGAGGTAAGAAGGATGTATTAGTATAATTTTCATTCGTATGCTGTAAAGAAATAATTACAGTTAAGTGTATGTAGCCTACTCCGGATGGCACTGTGAATGCACGCTAAAATAAAATGACATCTTCTAAAAAACAAAATAATGTGTCTCTTTGTAATGTCAAAATAACAGTTTTTTACTAAATGCACATGAAATGTATATACAATACCTACTTATCAAAACAAAAAACAATTTTTAAAATGTTTGCCAGTCTGTTTGTTCCATGGGGATACATTGGTATGGGGATACTTTGAACCCTGGGGTTTTACGACACGAATACTTTTTATCGACATATCACGTAGACGAAGCCGCGGGCGACACCTAGTTATTATTAATAAAATATGATAAGTGAACATCTTTATGGTAGACAATTAAAGCAAGCGTGTTCCATCGACACCGAAGCGAGTCTATAAATTAAAATAAAAGACTGGTGATGGCCAAAAGTAACGTGATTTGTTAAGTTTCAGATTAAGATAATGTTACAGTGTTCATTATTTGGCGCACCAGCAGAGATCGCTTGCTCATCACACTAATATTATAAAGGCGAAAGTTTGTGTGTGTGTGTGTGTCTATATGTTTGTTACTTCTTCACGCTCAAACGACTGGACCAATTATGATAAAATTATGTATGGAGGTAGCCGACACCCTGGATTGACATATAGGCTATTTTTTATGCCGATATTTCCATGGTATCGAAACTTATGTGGGTGAATCCGCGGGGCGCAGCTAATATTACATAAAACATAACATCATACCTGTTGTGTACTACCTATAGCATACCCACATTTCGCCATTTTTGTTTAAGAGCGTTTACGACGTACGGCATTTCATACAAACTTTCAAGCCCTTCTTTTTTGAAATGAATGAACCGATTTTAATGAAACTTCATACACATAAGCAGGATACAATTAAAGGTTTAAAGAGTTACTTAAGAACATTTTAGAAAAAAGATAACTAGAAATCTGTTTCTATGGAAAATTTAAAATCGGTCTAATTTGGCTATAACGGCTCCTACACAAAGGCGCGACGCGCGACGCGAATCGCGCGCGACACAAAGACACCGCTCGTCGCGCGACTTGCGGTGCCTTTGTGTCGCGTGTCGCGTCGCGCCAGTGTGTACGAGCCTTAACACTATTTTTCGAAAATGTTCTTAAGTAACTTATGCTTATGAAGTTTCATTAAAATCGGTTCATTCATTTTGAAAAACAAGGGCTTGAAAGTTTGTATGAAATGCCGTATGTCGTAAACGCTCTTAAGCCCCATGTTATAGGGGCTGAACCTACTGCCATCAACGAGGCACACATCCAGACTCCAGGCTGCTTCTGAAAAATCCTGATAGAAAAATCCAATAGGTAACACTTTGTCCGATCCGGGAACCGATTGAACCTAGGACCTTATGATAAAAATACCCTCTGCTCAGCCCAGCTATATTTATAGTGTCCCATCACGAGGCGGCTATAAAAATCTAGCAACAAGAATTTTCTCGAGTTCGCAACAGTTAATAACATCGAAGTAAAAGTTTAATCGAGTGTACTGAGTTACACTTTTTAAGTACTCGTCAGCGCTTTCAAACTCCATGCTTTTTTTTCTAGAACCCTATTTATTTTTCAGTTAGATATAACGCTCATAATGTACAGTACCCGGCGATAAATATTGCACATCGACCTTTGGAAAGAGACAATCGGCTAATTTCGGCTTCGTAGAGCGTTATCTCTGTCGCACGAAATACAAACAGTCCGGTATCTATTAGGAGCTGTTAAAACAATTATGATTTGCTTCTTTTGATAATTATTTTTATTCTTTGTATAAAATGGTTTTGTGTAAAAAGGTCGATGTGCAATATTTATCGCCGGGTACTGTAATAGGGTAGGCAGAGGTTTCAAGATTATCAATGATTAGCATGAAGTCCTGTAGGTCTACCATGAATGGGAAGAGTAATTAAAAATACGCATTTTAAACATAATATTTAAGAACTTGATTTTAAGACTTCATTTATATCTCATCATCATCATCTGCCTGGCCTTTTCCCAACTATATTGGGGTCGGCTTCCAGTCTAACCGGATGCAGCTGAATACCAGTATTTTACATGGAGCGACTGCATATCTGACCTCCACAACCCAGTTATTGGGTAATACGATACCCCTTGGTAAGACTGGTCATCAGACTTCCGGGCTTCTGACTACCCGTAACGACTGTCAAAAATCCACGAATGACAGCCGGGACCAACAGCTTAACGTGCTTTCCAAGACACGGAGGGGTCTCGGTATGTAAAGATGGTCACCCATCCACAGACCAACCGCGGCAAGCGTAGCTTAACCTGATCGATCGACCTGTGCGGCTGTTATCATTTAGCCACGGGCCCCTCGCTTCATTTATAAACAGAGATCGGAATTAGATGTGTGAAAATACCTAAAGTTTGCAGCGAGACATAACATAGAGCTGTTACAACCACTTAAGTTAACCGGTTTTGAATTTTACCGGTTTAGTTTCGGTTTTTTGTTTTACATGTTCTTTACCTTTGAAAAACTGAACTTTATACATTAGCAAGCTGCTAATACAGTTTTAAATTAATTTTTGTTTAACACAAATTTGTGTAACACCGAATTTTACACATCTGCAGAAGCTGTAATACAGTTTGTTTTTTTTTTAAACCGAATTTTAACCGGAAAAGTACAGAACAAAAATTAATTTAGAACTGTATTAGCAGCTTGTAAATGTTTATAGTTCGGTATTTCAAAGGTAAGGAACATGTACAACAAAAAAACCGAAACTAAACCGGTAAAATCCAAAACCGGTTTAACTTAAGTGGTTGTAACAACTCCATATTATGTCCCGCTGCAAACGTATTTTCACACACCCAATTCCGATCTCTGTTTATAACACACTAAACAGTAGCAATGGCTTTTATTTTACAGTCCATTAACATTCATTGCGTTATTTACGTTGTTGAGCTGATCAATTTTTCGAACATATGGAGCAATGGATTAGCAATAATTATCCTTTAAAACATTCAAATTGTGATAAGTGGTATGTTACGCAATTAGGGTGCAGCCGGTCGATTTTGTAAAAATCTCACCGTGAAAACTTAGCTGATGTGAGTTTGTTTTTGCTAGGAATTGTCACTATTGACAGCTCACTCCAGGCTCACTTCACCTAAGTTTTCGCTGTGAGATGGTTACAGAATCGCACTGCAGTTTTCGCAGTGAGATGGTTACAGAATCGCACTGCAGTTTTCGCGGTGAGATGGTTACAGAATCGCACTGCAGTTTTCGCGGTGAGATGGTTACAGAATCGCACTGCAGTTTTCGCGGTGAGATGGTTACAGAATCGCACTGCTGGTTTGATTCACATACTAGAGGGGCAATTCTCGTAATTTTAAGAACGTTCACAGTCAGCGGGGCAATTGCGTAACGCATTATCAATCGGAATCGGTTTAATTTTGACAGTTCAACAATATTCATTGCGTTATTTACGTGTTAAGCGGACAAATTTTTCGAACTTATGAAGCAATGGATTAGCAATTTGCTTCTAAATGATTCAGATTCCTATTGATAGTGTGTTATACCTAATTAGGGTGCTGATCTCAGTCTCAAAACTGTCAAAAATACCTTTATTTTCCCTACATTTTTTTACAAGTTTTTGACATTTGTTTGTCGCCGAGATGAGACTGTGAATAGAATTTGAATGTTTTAAATTAAGGGAATTGGCCTTTTTTTACGATGGGAAATCATCAAATGACCCCTCCCGCTCTGGGTGGAGCGGAAGGGAGTGTCAGACTCTTATTGACTAAAACTCACCCATGTTCCTTCCTTAGGCCTTTATGTTCCGGGCCAGCGGTAACCCTTTCGGACAATCCCGCTGACACGGCAGGTTTCAGCCCTGATGGGCCCCTACAATTGCTGCTGACATCTCTTTGAGGCGCGCGTGGAACACGTACGCGCCGTCCGGCACGGGCCTGGTCCTGATCGGACGGTGAGCTACCCATTACTCTCCGCCCGCAGGCCCGCGCCTAAGGTGGCCGGAGAGAATTGGCCTTCAGGTAGTGTTTTGTTTTACCATTAGGTATTCTCATGAGTCTAGATTTGTGCTCGGTTGATGGCAAAATACTCGCCTCCAAATGAGTCTTTTATGAAGAACTGGCTAAACGTGGGTGCACTTTACACGTCTGCTTAACCCTTCAGGGAATACAGGCAAGATGCAATGAAAAAAATATGTCAGTGACAGGTAAGAGAAAGTAAAAGATAAGCGCATATTACCTTAATTATCACGGTTGGCAAGCGAGTAATTATCATTAAAAACGGGGCACAGGAAAATGTTTCTATCCCTTAACATAATCTCTTCGTTGTTTTTATGACACCCACAGGTGAAAAGGTCTATGGGCTATTCTTTTTCAAGAATACTTAAAATCTTTATGGCACAAAAGTGACTCTTAAAAATATAACAGACGAATTAAAAACCTTTTCCTTTTTAAAGTATGTAGATTAAAAAGTTGGTTGGAAACCTCGGTTTTTCACAAGTGTGAACCACCATCACACATCAACTCAAAATAACATACGTGTAATACGAAACTAACGAGCAATCAAGCAATTTCACTTGGTCGGGTTATATTTTAGCGATATAAAGCGCTGTCGTCTATTGTTTTGTGGTACTGGAACGCGTCCGACTCATGGAATGTAAAAATTTTGGCCGCCATTTTGAAGTAAGTTCACGCTGACGCTGTCGATGCTGCAGAATGCAGATGGAGAATACTCGGAATAGTTCGACGACAGTAATTAGATGTGTGTGTTTACATAATTATGTCCCTATATAAAAATAAAAATAATTACAAAACTGTTTTTTTTTATTTGATCCAAAGGTTGCGAACCCCTGAATGTGTTTACAAAATTTATAGCTTCTCGTGACGGGTACTTTAGCATTGTAAGCTCTGATTTCTAATTTGCTTGACTAAATTGACACCAGGGATCGAACATTTTTTTTCTTGTCAACACGACATTTTTTAATATCAGTTGTCATTTTGGTCTAGAAAATTAAAAATCAGAGAGAGTGAGATAGTTGTTTGCGCTAGAGTTCGATCGCAAACAACAATATAAGTAAGTAGATAAGTCAAAGTCAAATCATTTATTTCAAATAGGCACTTTTTAAGCCATTTTGAACACACAAATCTATAAGAGAATAGAATTGATTCTAGTTGCCCCTTGCAAATGATATTTCCTTATGAAGAAGAATGAGTAAGAAACTCCACATCGTAATGACAGTAAACAATGAGATACCTCAGCTAACAGATAAAACTTTTCAAAAGGCGCTTACTAACAAGAATGTTGTGAAGTACATGACTGATAATAACATCAGAGAAAGTTTAATCCAGCGTTCTTGCATTGACACGTCAGCAGTTTCAAACTCCATACTTTTTCTACCCTCCGAGTTATTTACTTTTCAATTATGGACGTTGTTCATTTATCATCGTTGGTGATGAAGTTGTGTTTTGTTTTGTATGTTTGTTGCATTTTTCTCGTTTGTTTAGTCGAGAAAAACTGAAAAAGGACTATAGTCAACTAGTATTTCTTTATCGTTCTATTGCAAATGCTGAAATCATCAAAAATTCTTCATTCCTCTGCATGATGAATTTCTAGTTTTACTTCTTCTTGTAAATCATCTGCAGTGCCTGTAATATGACGCTAAGATAAATAAAGATGATTTTCATTCTTCGTATCACTAAAATAAGTGATTGCCACCTAAATACTTACTTTATTTATTTATTTATTTATCTTCTTACATCTACCTTTACAGGGTAATCCCAATGCGATTAATGTAGAACAAATTCAATTGTGTTCAATCAGTTATACTACATCACTAAAGTAATTTTAAATAAAACCACAACTTTTTACTAAAACCAACTTACCACTGATACCACTGATACCAGTTTTTGAATATTTAAAAACGTGCTAGGTGTTAAAAAGGCATATTGCATAAAAGCCAGGGTTTAACATTTTTCTACGCGAATCTCTAAAAATATCATCGATTAAACAGGAAATCCCATTTGAGCCCACATGACATCGATGACACGACAGAATTTAAAAAAAAGAACATGAAATTGCCACAGGCTGGGAATAGACAGATATGCAATGAAATAGCTTACACGAGTATGAATTATACAAGGGAGCCTAGGGTAGTATTGTAAAGTAGGGTTTATTGTAAAGTAAATTGAATACCAACATAAATTGTCCGCATATCCAAATCACGATTGTCATTCTTTGAAAGTTATATAGAATAGTTATAACACGGCAAAATGACATAGGGTGTAAATTTTTTTACAACTGATTTCCCTGACTTTACCCAATTCCCGCCACCAACTTGCTTACGGACATTAAAAGTATTATTTTTTACCCCGAAATGACAGCTGTTATCACTCTCAGTATAGTACATACCGATACGAGAGAATTGTAACTGTGTTGGCAAAAGACGTTTAGGTTCAAATTATAATGATTCTTTTGTTAATCTTATTATAAGTTATACATTAACTTATAAAATTAAAATTGACATGCAACTTGTCGCGCTTAGAACTTTTTATTTTGAACCACATCTTGAACTGTTGTTGTTGCTTCTTTTTACAGAAGTCTAAGTGCCTTCAGACTTTGAGAATGGCTGTGAAACATTTCAACACCACACAACAACACTCAGAACTCATCAGGTTGAACCAACCTTTTAATTCGCAATGCTCATCTAAAAATATGACCCTGTAAATTCATTTTACCGATTCATTTATTGGACATCTGCATCGTCCATACTGTGTCGAAATACCCTGCCTAAAGCCAATTACAGGCACGCGACTCCCCATTCGCGTTAATTTGCGTGATTAACCTTTTTGCCAAAGGCTAATGGACGGTTTTTTTTTCGACCGCTGTCAGTCTTAATTCCCGTAATGTTATTGGTGTTTTTGGTATTTTTTGTGTCATTTTCAGACGCTTGTTGCGTTTTAAATACCAAATGTTTCATTTGAAGGTTGATTTTTGCGTAATGTGCTGGAATTTGTGCGTTTTATCCGGTGTTTTGGTACAGGATTGATGAACGGTGCACTCATATTATGGCTTTTTATCATCATCTGCCTAGCCTTTTCCCAACTGTGTTGGGGTCGGCTTCCAGTCTTACCGGATGGAGCTGAATACCAGTATTAAAATATTAATTGTTAATTTTGCTTTTATTTGTTAGAATATTACATGCCTAAAAATCCTAATGAATATCTAATTAAATACCCAATGAGTTTTAGGTCGTGGTTGATATTTGATAGTAAAGCTGCTACGGGCTACGGCGTAGCGATCGCGTAGCATCTCCAGTACTTATGCTACGCTGTCGTAGCAGATACATGAAATTGTCGTGATTTTGAATTTATGAAACGATTATAACCGCCGTGCCGATACCAACATATCTAGTGAAAGGTAAATAAAACCTTTCACTATAATAGATATGTTTGTACCGGCACGTACATACGTACGTAATGTAAATGCATTTCGTACGTATGTACGGAGAGGGCTATGCTTGTAGTTTCCCTGCGTGATCGAATCAGGAATGAGGAGATCCGCAAGAGAATCAAGGTAACCGACGTAGCCCGAAGAATTGCCAAACTTAAGTGGCAGTGGGCAGGGTACATTTCTCGCAGAACAGATGGCCGATGGGGCCGAAAGGTTCTGGAGTGGCAACCGCGTACTGGAAGACGTAGCGTTGGAAGGCCTCCCACAAGGTGGTCCGACGCTTGTGAAGGCCGCAAAACCCGTTGGATGCGAGAAGCACAGAACCGGTCGAAGTGGAGGTACTTGGGGGAGGCCTATGTCCAGCAGTGGACATCTTTCGGCTGAAATGATAATGACGCATACGTCACACGTATACGTAGTACACGTACTATAGGTATACTTCTGTCTCACCCTTTGGGAAACACATACACACACACATACAAGCGTGTTGTTATATTATAACCGCTTAAACCACATTTGGAAAAATTCAGTTTCTTTTTGTTTTTGTTGTTTCTCTTAAAACTTTCTAATTGGAAACGCGACTAATATTCCGTATTAAGAATGCAAATATTCGGTTATAAAATCTTAAGCTGAGAGACCTTAAAGATGCACTTGTCTCGCAAAATAATTCACAAAGTTCACATAAATAACGACTGCTATGTATCAACCAACATAGATAAAGTCTACACGCCTCCGCCATACAATTTTAATCCTTACAGTAAAGCGGGGCACAAACAAGTGTTGTCGTAAAAATATATACTTTAGAAGTTAGAACGTTGCGCGGTGTACTGTACCAAAGGATTGTCGTGTTGCTCCTCGAAAGAGATATTTTAAGTAAATATTTTTCTTCAGGTTCTTTTTACAAAGAAGAGCTTTTAAATTTGATGTGATTCTGATGTGCGATTTCTGAAACATAGTAAAGCTCTAAAACTAAATTAAGTAGTTCTCGTAATTTGATAATTCAAAAGTGTATCTATCAGATAATTAATTTATATATCATGGTTTCATTTTTAATTCTTTTACCTATAATTGTGGTATAGTAAATTTATTTTAGGTGCATCGTCTTCACACATTATTATATAATTAACGTATGTAAAATATTGTAAAACATTTTAAAAGAGTAACGGTGGAGTTTCTTGCTTATTCTTCTCCATACGAAAACTACCTTTTGGAATCAATTCTATTTTGTTGTAATTTTTGACGTTCAAAAGTGCCTTTTTTGTGCCTATTTGAAATAAATGCTTTGAATTTGATATAATAATAAGTGTGTGTATATTAATAATACAAACACCAACTGATAAAAACAGATACCAGTTTTCAACTACCACAAGCCGCGTTAGAGAACTTCCTTCAAAACACTTTTTCAATCTGTAGGTACCTACATCGGTTACAGTATTTCACCAGTTTTATACAATATTACAGAACTATTAGAGCCAATTCATTCTGGGTGAGCGAGTTTACTGGGCATAGTTCCAATATCAAATTGTTACTGTGAATTTCTCTACTCGTATTACACTTTTCACAACCTGAGGCTGCTACCTGATTTTTCGGCGATACTGTATTTTTTGTTCTTTTCGTAATGAGATTCTGATATATTGGGTGACCCTGGAAGTAGGGATCAAATCGAAAAGGGGCGTGACCAAGGTCATTTCCAAACTTTTTAACTCTGAGAATGTTGGCGATTTTTTTTACGGTTCTAAAGTTATGACCAATTTTTGTTTTTTTCAATCACTTCGCATAGTGCTCAAAGAAAAAAAATCATTAAAAATAAGCTGTCAATTTAATTTTTTTAGATAGCCCTGATAGTTTTTAATTGATTTTTTTTCTTTAAACAAACATCCAAATTATCTTCACAAACTTTTACATTTATAATATTAGTAAGATTTATTGCATAGTTTAAGTAAATGAAATGGTTTCTGATCTGATTTGGTTTTGTAGCTATAGCTAGCCTTATAGTAACTTATTTATTTATTTCAAAATATTTGTTAATTTTGGTAATGCTCGTCTAGTGGCAACATCTGGGGGCCTAAAAAGGCCACTTTGGTAGAATCATAAACGGATAACATTATGAATTAGAATATGGCGGAGAGAGTCCGTGTTTTTCTTTTTTTCGCTGCACTACGTAGGTATAATCAAAGATATTGGGATTGGATTGATTGGCATTTTAGCACAGACAAATAAAAAAATGAAAAATCCTATACCAATGGGATTTGATACGATCAACTTAACAGTTAACTGTCCATTATGATTCACAATGTTATCCTTTTATGATTCTGCCAAAGTAGCCTTTTTAGGCCCCCTGATCTCGATCTCAAAAATACCTTTAATTTTCCTTCATTTTTGACTAGTTGAGAGATGAGACTGCGACTATGTAGATTTTGAACGTTTTACATTATGAGATGATATATACGTGATCTTTTAATATGTCCTATCTGCGGATAATGCAGTGAACTGCAACATTTGTACTTTTGTTAACCTTATCTATTACATATGTTGTAGTTGTTGATTATCCCTTAATAAATAAATAATGATCCCACTGCTGGAACACAGGCCCCGCGGAGGGCGAGAGGAAGTGGGCTGTGTATCCACCACGCGGGCCCAGTGCGGGTTGGTAGATGACACATGTCTTCTAATTTTTGGTTTTAGAACATGCACAGACGGTGAAGGAAATCATCGTGAGGAAACCCCTCACGATGTTTTCCATCGTTTTGAGAGCAGTGGTGATGACCATGAAATTATTTACACAAAATACAGCGCTTGCTTGGGTTCAAACCCATAACCTAACCTTAAGTCGGGGCTGTGACCTCCCGGCCACCACTGTGCTCAAGTCCTGTTTAGTGAGACACAATATTAATAATCTATTGTTTCATTACTTCACTTCTACTAAATGTGGTACACCTCTGCTTAACGTCTCGGGGGAACAACACAAACGTGATGTTAGATGTTACGTCCTGATTGTGTTTTGTTTTGGTCAAACAATCACAACAGCAAACATTCAATTTTGTCAGCGAAAGGTTACAAAGCAAATAATAAATATTTAAACTTCCTAAAATAACAATTACAGAACTTAACAATGAAAAATGTCCCGTATTTGTTTTGTTGCAACAAAAAGGTTCACAAACAATTATTTCACAAAGAGAATTATTTGCTCGGTAATTAAAACTGACCCTAATGAAATAGTGTCATTAATTAGTCGTTTTTTTTCGTAACGAAACAAGGCATTTTCTCATTCTGCCAGACTTTTTTCTGGTGCTAAATATACAAGATTATTTTCTTTGTTTATTTTTGAAGATAGGCCTTTCTAATTGATCTCGTCGTTTCGTACAATGACGATAAAGGAGGCTATTTTCTTGTAAGATTGTTTTAATTAAAGGGACAGGGTCGACAGGGTTCTGCTTTTGTTGGTATCCCAATAAAACAAATATAATTTATGTAATAACTTGCTTCTGCTGGAGACTTCGTCCGCGTGAAATTATCCCCCGCCCGCGCTGGTACTTCGTTTTCGCTTGGCGTTCTTTTTCTTTTTGCTCATCTCCCAAGGGTCGCAGCAGTAATGTTAAATAATTTATAACCTAAGAATTGAGCTATCAAACGCAAAAAAATTTTTTCAAATCCGACGGCAGGTCCAGAGATAAACGCGTTCAAACAAAAAAGCAAAGAAACTCCTCAGCTTTTTACAGATAGCTCAGCTTTATTATTACAGATAGCGCCATCCACGAAGACGCGCCTCACTCTTCTTCCTAATTGCTTGCAGTACAAGTGTGCAACATTCCACTAGTGTTTTAGTTTTGTCGATACACAGTAATTACTTATTAGTGGGTAAAGTGTATCAAAAAACTAAAACACGAGCGGAATTAACTAGCGATTGGTAAGAAAAGTGGGGCGCGTCTTCGTGGATGGCACTATATTATAATATTAGTGTATCCTATTAATCACACTAATATCATAAAGGCGAATGTTTGTGAGTGTGTTAGTGTGTTTATGTGTGTGTGTCTTTTTCTCCCAATATTTATTATTATTATTTTTTAAATACGTTGCCCCACACTAGGAATTACTCCTGTATCGTGGGTGCGTTTACAAACATATAAATTCACATACAAAAACAGCCAGACCCGGAACAACTACCTGTAGGCAATACAAATATTTGTTCCGTGCGGGAATCGAACCCGCGACACGCAGCGCAGCAGTCGATCGCTCAGCCACTGCGCCAACCGTGTCGTCTACTTATTCTTTCTTCTTTATTCTTATTACAATATTCCCACGGGATCGACATTTACGCGGGTGGAACCGCGGGGCGCAGCTAGTATTATTATAAATGTGAACGTTTGTGAAGTTGTTTGGATGATTGTTATTCGATTACGCGTAAACTGTTGAACAGATTTGGATGAAAATTGGCACATAGCCCATTTGCTGGACATAGGATACTTTTATCCCGTTATTCCCACGGAGTCGAAACTTACGCAGGTGAATCCGCGGGGCGCTGCTAGTAGATAATAATGCCTTCCAACTACGTATTTCTTCCCAAGGCTAATTTGGACCATCGTTCATAAAAATATTAAAAAAAAAAATATATTATTAATAAATTAAAAATTTAAAAAAATAATTAAAAATTATCATTAAATTATTATTAGTTATGGTTCAACTGGTCCCGCTATCTTCTGCTTGGTCTCCCGCGTTGTTTTTGGCTGTGTCAGGCTCCACGTGGTCGTTATACTGGCCTTTGCCAAGCAGTTGGATGCAGATTGACAGCATTAGGTATAGTAATGAATAAGTCCTCATACACACGAGCAACCCGCGTCGGCAGCTGCCGTCGACAACATGCCGCTCGTGTATTTGAGCACCGTAGGTACTCAAACACACGAGAGTGACATTGTCGACGGCAGCTGCTGGCGCGTCGACTACTGCCGCGGACACGCGTCGACGGCGACGGCTACAGTTGCCTCTGTCGTCGACGTGAGTCGCTTGTGTGTAGGTATTCACACTTAAGATCTTTCACCTTTCTCAGTTGTTATTTGCAATGAAAAGCAACATCTTACGTTCAATATGATCGACCTTTGTAAGAAACTCCGTGTCTAGCTTTCATTGTGTTCATCAGCTCGTACATATGTTTCAAAGCGCACGTTCCGTTTGAATGTCATAAGTTATTCTCGTTTTTCCATGTTTAGCTATTTATACTTTAACGGTGCGACGTCATTATTTGTAACATTTAAATATTAAACGCGCTTGCCTACATTCATTACATGGCGGAACTTATAAGCATGTATTTTTGTATATATCTTTTTAAGGCGTGAATATAAACGATTAATGTATATACGACTTTACATTAATTTTTAGGGAAGCTGGTTACAGCAGGCTGGCCTGCTGATTGGACGTCTGTCGCCCCCCACACATCAGGACCCGAGGTGGCGGCGCGTAGTGTTCCACGCGCGCCCCTCTTAGACGTCGCGGGGGGAGTCAAACACCTCACTCTCCCCCTGACCAGACGGACCAGCCGGGGGTTGCGGAAGGATCGTACGTTCCCGCGACCCTCGGCGTAGGTGTGAGATGGAACACCGGGGTGGTTTTTAGTCAGTAAGAGTCTGACAGACCCCGCCGCCCGTCCAGGGCGGCGGACATCCATGAGGATTTTCCAACCGGGGAACAAAAAAAAAAAAGGGTGGCCTGCTGACTGCCCCGTTGGTTTCGTGGTCGCAAGCGCGACTGCTGAGCGTGGGGTCCTGGGTTCAATTCCCACTTCGGGTAAAGTGTTATTGGGTTTTTCATTAGGAATTTCTAAGTAACAGTCCGGAGTTTGGAAGTTGACGGTGTGATACCCCCGTGCCTCAGAACGCACGTTAAGCCGTTGGTTCTGCACCTGATCTCTTTCCAGTTGTGACGGATTTCCGTCCCAAATGACTATGAGAGTGAGGGAAGAGAGAGTGCACCTGTCTCAGCACACACACACACTTGTGCACTATAATATCTCCCGCACCGAAAGCTAGTCTGCGTTGAGAA
This sequence comes from Luperina nickerlii, assembly GCA_963855955.1. Taxonomy (NCBI): domain Eukaryota; kingdom Metazoa; phylum Arthropoda; class Insecta; order Lepidoptera; family Noctuidae; genus Luperina; species Luperina nickerlii. The sequence goes on along the minus strand of OY979677.1, from coordinate 18,024,897 downwards.
TGGCTGCCATGACCGAAATATGGTCTGGAGGACTATTATTATAATTTAGAAGCACAATAGCTTGGAAAAACCACAAAGACAAATATCCAACCTGCATCTTTACAAAATATTAGTGCCATAAAAGTCGCTAAATTCTGGTCAACGGTAATTTGAAATTTTTGGGAGTCATCGACACAGCGATAGTCATAAGTACCTACCTACCCAGTTAATAGGCATCATCAAACAAATGACGCATGACATTAACGTTCTACGCATGAGCTCGTGCCTCCCCTAGAGAGAAGCCCCTAAATTAGGATCTATCTCTAACCTTACACAAACAGCGTATTTCACCAAGTTTCCTGTGTTCCTCCCAAGGTTAATCAAGTATAACTCAACTGTATAAATTATATTGTCGGTACCCAGCCGTGCTTACGTGTAATCGTTAGTAAACATCCTAATTTCGAAACAAAACCTACTTTGATACGGATCCTAACAGGGCAGAAACATCCGAAAACGAATATCAAACTTAACACGCGAGAGATACAGTTCAGAATCGTTTGTTAATTCATTAATAAGATTGTTAACCTCATGCAAGAGCTTTCCGGGGCGTGATTTGTTACGTCAAGCGATTCTGGTTGAAGAATAAATTTGTCTGCTCGCGAAAGTACTGGCGGAGTTACCCAAAACACTGAATAATTACTGAAAAGACTTGGTTTTGTTACGGTTTTTGATAAGACTGCAGTGTTTATAACTAGTTTATTTGTGGCAGTTGATTTGCATTTTGGTTTAACGCCTTTTGTGTTCGGAAAAGATTTGTGGAGCTGGTATTTCTGTCTGTTGTTAAGCTTTGGTTCTTTTGGTTTGAAACACATGCAACACTATACACAATCATGCCGATTTGCCCCGGAGGGTTAGCCCAATGGCTTGTAATCTGCAATGATTCTGTAAGGCACACACTTAATCTGCATTCGCGATTTACTTCCCAAAAATGTAAACAAATAATATGAGTTCATGGAAAAATAAACTTTAAACCCTACACAATAGAGTTCAGTTTAAGCTATAACTTCAACAATTTTCATAACTTTTTCAATATACTAGACACTCTGAAATTAAAATAATGTTGATATTTGTTTAACTTGAAATAATATTAATTTGAACCATAAGTTTGAATGGACTTTAGGATGATCAGCATATAATGTTCCCACTCCTGGGAAACAGGCTTCCTATCTTCGAGAGGGTATGGGCCATAATCTACCACGCGGGCCTAGTGCGGGTTGGTAGATGTCACGTGTCTTCAAATTTTTGGTTGTAGGACATGCCGGTCACCTCACTATAATGTTTTCCTTCATCATTTTGAGTGCAGTGGTGATGAAATAATTTACACAAAGTAAAGCACCTGGCTGGATTCAAACCCACGATCTACAACTCGTAAGTTAAAATATTACATAACATCATCATCGCTGTCTAAACCGGCTTAGGATTTAGTGTCAAGCTAAGTCAAGTGTCAAGAGAGAAATTGGTTTAGTCAGTCTTATACGGCCTTCGAATACATTACTTACATTATATAGGATTATAATTCAGTCTTTGTTTGCTTAACATTACTCGTCTACCATCCATCAAGCCTAGAATATATGTCTGAGTTAATTCCCAGCACTAATTCAATGAGTTGGGTTTGCACTCACAACATCTTGATTGCCATTTCGAAGCTTAGACGTGGGCTATTATCGGCTTGTTGTGTCTGCAAACAGATCAGGCAATCACCTCCGAAGAGGTTTGGGAGCAATAATTATACCTACCTGTATATAGCTGTGTAGTAATAACTTTGTATTGTTAACAAGGACTTAAAACATGCAGGGTATGTCAAAGTCAAAGTCAAAGTCAAATCATTTATTTCAAATAAGCACATTAAAGGCACTTTTGAACGTCAAAACTTACAGTAAAATTGAATTGATTCTAGTCGCCCCTTCCAAAAGGTAGTTTTCGTATGGAGAAGAATGGGCAAGAAACTCCACTGTTACTCTTTTAAAATGTTTTACAAGGTTGTGTATACATAATATAATTATATGTGAAGACGATGCACCTAGAATAAAAGTCTACCCCAAAAAAATAATAAAAAGAGTTAAAAATTAAGCAATTACAGGTAAATCAATTATGTGATAGATACATGGTGCTCACATATTTACAATTTACAAATATTGGAAAAGTAGATGACCTTTCTAGAACTCTAACAAGTGTGTGAGTTACTGTAGTCACAGATTGTAAAAATCAATGTCATAAAATTTAAAAATATATAAATTAAATAAGTATAATAATATGTAATAATATGTAATGGAACATTATCGTGAGCGAAGCATTAGAGAGGGCTTTAGGCTGGTTTTAGTCTTACGCCGACGGCACGCGCATTTTCAGCGCTGATGGCCGAGATATATGAACTTCTAGCAAGCGTTTTTGAATGACGCGTAGCTATCAGCGCGCACGGTGGCCAGCGCTGATAGCTACGCGGCCGTATGCGTCGCGCGTCGGCCCCGCGTAGCTATCGGCGCTGACAATAGCACGAGCGCCTCTGCTTTCAGTGAGCGTTCTAGTGTCGAGCGGAGCGGACATCGTCAGCGCGTACAGTAATGGCGAATCGCGAAGTGGATACAGGTCGAGTTATCGATGAGGTACGCCTGAAGAAGAAATTGTGGGATGCATCAGTAAGGCGGTCAGTACGATACTAAAACGAGCCACGCTGAGCCTCAGCGCTGACAAACTACGCGCTGAGCTATGAACGCTGACGATGAGCGTGAGACTAAAATCAGCCTTACGATCGAAAATTGTTTTTTGCCTCCTTTCTCTATTGTTATACTCCTGCTAGTACACATAACCTACTTAATATATATACCATTGTATATATAATTTAATAAAAAATAAATCTGTACCTTTCAAAAATATATTTAATGCAGTAGAAACGAAAAAACCATCAAAATATTTATAAAAAAACCCCGTCAATCGAGTGTGAAACCTGAAAGCATTGTAGCTTGCAAAAAATCTATTAATGGGGAGAGACAGGCAAAGATAATCTAAGATGGCGCCACCATAGCTGGTCTCAATCTGACCAATGAGGTTATGATATTTTGAAATATAAAATGACATTACCACATTTTCAACCAATGACGATGTTGGGGACCAGCTATGCTAGCGCCATTAGTTCCACAGTGTGTCTCCCCATTGAGTCAATATTTTAATAGATTCGTTTCACCCGTATGAAACGAATCTATTAAAATGGAAAATGGCGCTTTTATTCAAAGAAGTTTAATTATAATTAATAATAAACTAACTAATATAATAACTAATTATATCAATGGTTTTTTATACGATCAAATGAGCATTATGAGTCGTGCACTTTTGGATTTTCCAAATTTTCATTATTTTTGGGTAGCATTTTTTTTTTGAGGTTGGGAAATCATCAAATGACCCCTCCCGCTCTGGGTGGAGCGGAAGGGAGTGTCAGACTCTTACTGACTAAAACCCACCCGTGTTCTTTCCTTAGCCCTCTATGTTCCGGGCCAGCGGTAATCCTTTCGGACAATCCCGCTGACCCCACAGGCTTCGGCCCTTACGGGCCCCTTCACTTGATGCTGACATCTCTTTGAGGCGCGCGTGGAACACGTACGCGCCGTCCGGCACGGGCCTGGTTCTGATCGGGTGGTGAGCTTTTGGGTAGCATTATTTATACCTATAATAGCACAGTGTTACTAAGAACTTTGTAACAGTCTTTAATTACAAAGTTGTCCATAACTCAATAAGAGTCCAGTAAGTTACGTAATTTTAGGTAAAGTGAACCGTTTTTCCGAAAATAACATTTCTGAGCCGACTGTTTCTTAACAAATCGAAATGCAATGCCGTGCTTTCGAACAATTACGAAGCGATTCCAAAGAAAACGTTTTCAGAAAACACGAAAATTTTCTATAGAATGTTCTACACTAAGACCTGGTTGGAATGGGCAAGACCTCCCGGTGCAACTTAGATCGAGTGCCAAGCATGTAACGGATTATGAATCATGTACGACTTGATTTAAGTCAAAGTTTCTGCGCAAAATAAACAACAAATTCAAGTATATACTTGTTAGGTGTGAGAGGGAATTCTGAGGTGGTGTTGCGAAATTGTTTCGGTTTGGGTTTCTACGGAAATATAGATAATTTAACATTTTGAAGCAGTTGATTTTAGTTATATATTAAAAGGGTTTCGATTATATAACAGAGAGTCAAATTATGCTTGAAACAATCGTAGGTCAATAGTGTAAAATTGCGAAAATCAATCAACTAAGCGTTGGCAAATTGATGAACGGTTTTAGTTGCTATTAGTGAATAGGAGGACTTTTTGCTGATTCTCTTGATATAATCTTTGTTGACTTAAGACTCAGGGCTTGGGAGAAGAGGTTGCTAATTCATTTTTAGAGATACAATGTCTTATTACAAAATGGCTTCCAATTTTAGTCTAAGCTCGATGGTTTATCGAGTCAGTTTTTGTATTATGAACTTTCCGAGCAAAACTTGACGTCTTAGACTCGGGTTTGACGATAGTTCTTTTAATTAGAATTGTTACTTTGTCGGAATTAAGTTCGAAATTCGAAAATTGCTCTATGGTTTGCGATGGTTTGCACGAGTTAACGGCAGGAGCAACTGCAGTCGTCGGCAGCCATCGACACCCGTCGAATCCCGACGTCGAAAACGTGTCTTTAAATACACAAGCGGCATGTTATCGACAGCTGTCGCTGACGTGCGTCTACGGCTGCAGGTCCCTCTGCCGGTGACGTGGGACGCTTGTGTTTATGAGCATTTATCAACAGCTTAAAATGAATGCAAAAACTGATATTTCACATTTTAGTATTATAAAGGACTTAAAATCTATACTTACTTTACTAATATTATAAAGCTGAAGAGTTTGTTTGGTTGAACGCGCTAATCTCTGGAACTACCAGTCGGATTTGAAAAATTCTTTCTGCATTTGATAGCCCAATTCTTGAGGAAGGCTATAGGCTATTTAACATCACGCTATGACCTTTAGGAGCTGAGCAAAAAGAAAAAAGTCAGAACGCTAAGCAAAAACGAAGTAATAGCGCGGGCAGGCGATGCGATGCGACGGGGTGGGTCGGAGTAACAAGAAATTTCACGTGGACAAAGTCGCGGGCAGAAGCTAGTAAAAATATATAGGTAACTAGCAGCGCCCAGTGGTTTCACCCGCGTAAGTTTAGATGCCGTAGGAATATCAGGATATAAAGTATCGTATGTGTTAATCCAGGAAATGGTCCAAGTGCCATTTTCATCGAAATCTGTTCAACGGTTTACGCGTGATTGAGTAACAAACATCCAAACATCTTCACAAACTTTCATATTTATAATATTAGTATGATAAAGCTTCATCACTTCAGTTGTTCCTATAGGTCGGGCTCTTCCCGAATAATCTCATTCACTGTTCCTAGTAAAGGAAAATTATAAGAATATGATCGTAAATGTTTGCCTTTGTCGTAAAAGGTTTTATGTTATGGCGTAGGACGTAGGTAAACGTAATTTTGGAGACTTTCCCAGTATAGCGAAGGGCGGGCGTTTCGGGGGACTGTCTTTTGTAATTTTGACGTTCGAAAAGTGCTGATTCTCAGCCTAGTTTGAATAAATAACTTTTGATTTTGATTCTACCTAGTGACGTCATCATAGTAAATTTTAATAATAATAAATTTTATTGTAACGAAAAAACTCAGTATACTGAAACTCTGTGTTCGATAACAACTGCATTAGTATGAGACTGTGTCGCAGTCATTAACCACCTCCAAAAAGTCGAGACAAAAGCAATTCTAAAAGACTAAAAACTAAAACCAAAAATTAGAAGTTAAATTATAACTGAACAATATTTTCACTGTGTAATTTTATGTGAGATTGTGTGTTTGTGCGTGGAGTGTATGTGCGTGTGGGTGTGTGCGCGCGCGCGTGTGTGTGTATGTGTGCGTGTGTGTGTGGGAGAGAGGTGTCCATTTGTGCAGCGGGTGTGAGTTTGCGCATGTTATACATATAAAGGGCAATTGGAGAGTGAGTTGAAATTTTTACATAATGCTTCTAATTCTTCATACGTGAGTGTATGAAGCCATTTATCCGTGATCCTTCGACATTCACACAAGGTTAGTGGCAAGCTGTTTATTTACTCGATTATACAAAGTGGAGCTAAGAAAGTGATATTGTCCCCAAACCACTTGAAGCCTGGCAGATTCCACCTGGCAAACACTGTCAGATCTGCGTATTTGGGTAACGACAAGAGGAAAAGTAAGTACTCAATGGTTTACCTAAGCCAACGTACGCACGGACGTAATATCGCGGCGGATGTTTTCGCGCACTGAATTTTCAACTTACTGTTTAGCACCGAGAATTGAAAATCCAACGTGTGGTTTTTTGACGCGCTCGGATGCGCTCTGTTTATAATAATACTAGCAGCTTCCCACGATTTCACCCGCATAAGTATCTATCCCGTGAGAATATCGGGATAAAAAGTATCCTATGTATTATTCTAATGTCTAAGCTATATTACTATAAAGTTTCATCAAAATCCGTTCAGTAGCTTTAGCGTGAAAGAGTAACAAACAGCCATCCATCCTCATAAATTTTCATGTTTATAATATTAGTAGGAATAGGAATACTGAATAGTGGGATTATAATAATAGCGATAAAATCCCGCCATAATATTTTTATGTCCGTGCAAACGTCGGCTTAGGAATTGGCTTCCTACTCGATTTTCTGGTTATGTAATATATTTACATAGTAATAGGATGACAAAGAATCTGAAAATGTTAATATCAAAGACAGGCCTGATTTTTCCAACGCCAAATAACTTTATCGGAGGAATAATTTTGAATTTTTGACAGTTCTTCCATACAAAAACTGTCAGATGTCAATTATATTTCTCGAATAAAGATTATTAGTCGATTGAAGAATCAGCCCTAAGTGGAATTAATTCAACGAATAGGTACAGGATGAAACGGTATCCTTGCTGACCAAATACCAATTAGGAAATCTAGCTTAGACGCTCATACGAAGCAGGCTATTGAAAATAAGGTTTTATCAACTTAGCAATAGCCAGAGTAAGTAGAAGCACCACCCAATATTACAATCGATAGATTTTCACATATAACATATGAGGGGTACAAAAGCAAAGGCACCACTGTCCATGGAGTAGGAGTGGGTCAAATAAAGTTGTTAGTGTAGTGCTTCGGGTTTGTAAATTAACAATTTAACTATACTTGTTTTGCTGTGTTTAATGTAATTTATTTCTTATCCTGCAATGTAATTTACACATACACATAGCATTTTAACGCAAACAAAACAAAATCATTAGGACAGTGGCGACTTTGCATCATAGTAATGGACTGTGGTAAGTATGCATCTAAAGGTTTGATATTATCACGCGTATAGTACCCGAAGGGTTAGCCAGAGTTGCACCCATATTTGGCACATTATGTTTATGACCCATGTCATAGAGGACGAGGCTATTTCCATCAACCGGGCTAAATCCAGACACCAGGCTGTTACTAAGAAATTCCAGATAAAAAACTCAATAACACTTTACACTTGTTCCGGGAATCGAACCCAGGACCTTATGCTCAACAAAAGCGACCACTAGACCAACGGGGTCCAACTAAGGATGACAGAGTGGGATAACTTCATAAGCCTTTCAAAAGAATGTTAAGTTGTTAAGTCAGATCATTCTTTCCACCACTTTGTCCATACATTCTGAATAACAGAATTACAACTCCAAACAATACCGTACACATATAAAAAAAAATGTACGGAATATAACATAAAGGATGTTGCCACAAAGCTTCGGTATAAAGAGATTAATCATAGGCCGTGAACGCGGTTAACCGGCGTTTGTGTGAATCGCGTGTGGCGTGGCTCTGTGGTGGCGCCAACACGCAGTCAATGTATGAAATTTGAAGTTTTAGTTTAATGTTTGTGTGAAATAAAACAATATTTTTAAATGCGTGGAATGAGAGGTGTTGATGTTTGTGAACATTGACCCAATATTCATAAACGTTGCTAAAAGTTAACTAGTGATTATAGCGACTATTTAACCATACATTTTTGAAGTTTGAACGCCACTTAAATTTAGTCATCGTTTATAAATAAACCCCGTAATGATTGAAATAGAAGTATTTTATACATGATCACGACTTGCGATCATTATTTAAATGTTTATTATTATAACTTTTTCCTAAGAAATACCGTACTTATTTCTGCCACGAAACAGCATTATTTTGGTCGGAGTAATTTTCTATTGAGTGTCTAGGTGACTGGCGCAATGCGGTGACGCGTTTATGCCACATCCTTAATGGCATGATATACATCTCAATTACGTAATACTTTCACAAGAAATTCATAATTCATTGCTTCATATCTTTGAAAAATTCGTCTGCTCGACAACGTAAATAACGCAATAAATGTCGTCGTACTTTCAAAATGAAAAGCATTGCAATGTTAGTGTATTAGGCAATTACGTTGCTGATATTATGTTTTTATTTTCTCTGGTTCAGCGGCACGGCAGCCTCCCGCATTACTGCCTAAAAAAATTGAAGTTTTTAGTTAATATACTATCTCATTTTAAATAAACAATCAACCGGTTTTTAAAATAAAATACACAATATAAAAAAATTAAAAAAACACAACACATTAGAAATTAATGTTGCCACGTGCAAGAATTCTGTGGTCTGTGACCGTGGCGGCAAAAACGCAGTCTGACTTTTATTTATCGCTGAAGATTTTTCCTCAACAGGGAAGCGTTTTATAGGTGTTACGAGGTATATTACTTACGTGTCCTCTTCTAGGTCGACACGAGAAGGTTTGACATGTTCTTTATTGAATGAGATGCAATATTCTTTTTTTTTTATTGGAAGTTATGTCATTGCTTTTTTTGTTGTATGCTTATGAATTTTAGTGATAACGGTCTAGTCAAAATGAAGCGAGTGAGCGAGCGAGATGCGGGATGAAATTCGCTTGTGCCGATTGTGTCAAACTAGTCATTAAAATAATAGACGCGCGCAGTCGCGGTGGTGGCCCACTGCTAACGGTTTAGTCCCATTTCTTCCCCTTCCCATCTCTTCTTCTCTTAGAGATGGGACGGGGCAGAGATGGGACTAAACCATGCTAACGGCCCCGACTTATAAGTTGTACTACACAACTACAATAAAAATGTGTAAATAATTTCATCATCACTTCTCTCAGACAAAATGTGATGACTGTTGTTGATATTTGTGCAATCAATTAATGTAATTATGTTATAATTTTTAATATCAATGACATTTTTTTAATGAATTTTGTACGCCTTCTGTCTGGCATAACATGCACTGGCACTTTTATTTTATTTTTATAACAGCCATTTATTTTTTACCTATGTTAACAAATCAATAAATGACTTAATGACTCAAAACGGTGAAGGAAAACATAAAAATTCGAAAACATGTGACATCTACCAACCCGTACTGGACCTGCGTGGTAGATTATAGCCCACACCCTCTTAAAGAAAGGAGGTCTCTGTCCCAGCAGTGGTAACACTATCTAATAGGCTTATTAATTATCTGTTACCTATTTGTTTATGTGCCGTTTTTAATTTTTATTGACATATTATATTAACTATTGCATGAAATTGTGACATCTACTTACCTATTGACTTTATTTTTATTTTGTTGATACTCGTATTTTGTATGCTTTTTGGCGAGACATAGCATGGACCAACATTTTTTTTGTATAACATCTGTATAATTGTACCCTATGTTCACAAAATGAATAAATAAATGAAATGAAATGAAAAATCATTTAAAAGATTTACATGTTTTTTTTTTCTTATTTCTCGTTGCAGCGAATAGAATCCTCATCATTCTAGTACCTAACAACTTTACTCACCCCGTTAAACTACAAAACTGTGATGTTACGTATGTGCTGTGAAAGCGGTAAACCTAGCAGTTAACTCGAATAGCAGCCAGAGTACGACGTAACTTTATTTGACTTTTACTGCAACGCTGCCATGTAGGTAGTCGTCGCTATGAAAACTGTTTACTTTATAGCATGGACGACGTCAGAGTTGAGTGAAGGGTTTGTACCGGGATGACATTTATCAGAAGGCTCGTTTAGAGCGATATTCGCCATTACTAGTCACACTTCCGTCTGTCAGGAAACTATTTTCAATTTCCCTTGTGTTTGTTTATTGTAGCGATTACTGAAAGGTTGTACAGTAGTGGCGATCTGATACATCCTACTTCCTAATTAAATTATTATTTGTTTTCATGTCTAGTGTAAACATGACACGACGTGCATTTGATGCATGAGTAAATACTGTGAATACGCCGCCGACATGTTTACGTAAAAGCTTGGTGAACATAATCGTGTTGCGTGCGCGACTTGTTTGACTTTACTGTTACGAAGAATGAGCGTGAACGAGGCATACCGGTGTTGCGTGCCGCGATATAGGTACGTAAACGTTCAATCAACTATTATTTATAAACTATAAACGCGAGTGTGGCCAGTCACACCCAACACCTTATTTGACTGGCCAATTCTTCCCTTGCGGTGGTAGGGCTAATGCCTACCTGGTTTGAGACCACCCTCCCACCGGAGTCTGGCGTCAAGCAGTCTGCTGTGTTTCTTCGATGCGTGGGAGTTCCAGTGCCTTAGGCATCTTCTGGGCACGCTCGTTCCACCATAAACCTCATCCATCGCTTTCCATCAGGCGTGATAGAGGTCAAGAGCGGGCCCATTCATCAATAAAAAAAAAGTATACAGTCATGTTTTTTGCAGGAATCGAACGAGAAACCTGTATGCTGAGTGTTTGAAGTTATTAGCTTACCCACTGCGGCAAACGTACAAAGAAACTTTATAGGTTTTGATTTGTTCATCTCTGTGTAATATGCTATGACAATAAATTCATTCGATTAATATTCCTATCTGCTATGACTTTCAATTTGCCTAGCCTTTACAAACTATATTTAGATCGGCTTCCACTCAAACCGCATGCAGGTCGATACCGATGTTTTACATGAAGCGACTGCATATCTGACCTCCATAATCCACTTACTGGGTATTACGTTACCCCTTGGTAAGACTGGTTCTCAAACTTTTGGGCTTCGAACTTTACAAATGACCGCCAGGACCAACGGCATAACCTGTTTTTCCGAGGCACGGAAAGACCTTTCCATCCGATATACAGTAATGGGTGGTCACTCATACACGAACAGACCGTGGCAAGCGTAACTGCCTTCAAATGCTTTCTATCGTCACGTGCGGCTGTTATTATTAAACCACGAGGTACCCTCATCTACTGTCACATTATAATAAATTATAACATAGCGTGAACATCCTTTTTGTTTATTTCTTTCTTTTCTTTGCTAGCTGTGTAGCGTGAGCATAGCATGGTCGTCGGTTGGTGCGTGACACGATATGTTATGAAGTTGTTTAGGAAATTATTGTAAAGGTGTTAATAAAATTTGTTATTTGGAACTGTCACAAACATAAATACGTTAAATTTACGCAAGGTGCAAAACGCATATTTCCGCTACAGCATTTTAGAAATTTTATGATTTTACGAACATATTTTCAGCTATAATTGTGATTAATGAGACTCAGTTACGTTTTCTATTATTCTATCTATAGTCTACACTGTTTTGGGGTCGGCCTCCAGTCTAACCGGATGCAGCTGAATACCAGTATTTTACATGGAATGACTGCCTATCTGACCTCCACAACCCAGTAAATGGGTAATACGATACCCCTTGGTAAGACTGGTTGTCAAAATTTCTGGCTTCTGACTACCCGTAACGACTGTCAAATATCCACGAATGACAGCCGGGGCCAACGGCTTAACGTGCTTTCCGAAGCACGGAGGGGTCTCGGTATGTAAAGATGGTCACCCATCCACAGACCAACCGCGGCAAGAGTAGCTTAACCTGATCGATCGACTTGTGCGGCTGTTATTATTTAGCCACGGATCCCTAAATACTTTTCCATTGTTACCGAACTTAACAAGTTTACCTTACAGCCGAGGGGATAATGAAATAAGACTTTCCTTATAGCCGTAATCGGTATTTCACGAGAAAATCGCTTTTGAATTTTGGGTAAGTGTAAAGTATTTATGCTCGTGACTACCTACCTATTTGGTATAGTTTTTGTTGGTGTTGTTTACTGAGACGTTGCCTGAGGTAGCTGCGTGGTGCGGGAGGGGTGATAGTTGTCACAAGTTGACGAATCACTGAGCTCTCGGATCACGTCACCACCCCCCTCCCGCACATCGCTGCTACCTCAGGCAACGTCTAAGTTAGGCGGTCGACAATATCGATCGATAATAATCTAATAATTGTCGATAATATCGTGCCTTGCGTGTCCTGTCGTGGGCACGTTACCAGAACTGATGGACGCTACTGATCAGGCCAAACACGAATCCGAATTCCAGCAGACTCCATTTAGATTGCTATCGACACGCTAGAAGAATTTAGGTTTTGGTACTCCTATGGAAGTGGCCTTTGTGAGTTTAGCAAGGACTAATTGACTGTGGTTGGTTATTGGGCTCAAACATTTAAATAATCTCACCACATTGGACTAATACTCAACCTTCAGTAATCTAGACATTATGTCATAGACAAAGTGACATTCTATCAGCAACGACGATGATGGAAAAGTGAAAAATGTATTAGACTGACAGAGTGCGCGCAAGGTAAGTCTGCGCGCGACGTTTGACTATTCCCTGCTAGCACATTTAATCACTTTCGGCGTAATGATGGAAATTATTTACTTTGACTACTTTATTATTTACTTTAATATTTTTTTTTTAAATAAACGTATTTCCTTTCTTTCTTTCTTTGGAAAACTCGGGTCACAGCACGCTCTCTTGATGCCTGCAATACCTAAACGTCAAAAGCCTGAAAGCTTATGTCAATTCTGTTAAAAGCCGTAGAAGAAATACGGTACGTTTTGAAAGCGGTTGCTTAACCTTGAGCAAGATTTTACATATATTGTGGATCTGAAAGAAAGAAAAAAAATACGTTTGTTTGCGGCAAACATGACGCATAAAAATAAAAACACAAACAAAATAACAATTTGGAAGAAAGTATGCGTCACATCTACGCAAAACGGCCATCGCTCAGCATAATGCTAAGACTCTATACGAGACAGAGCCCCAGCGCTGGTCTTCAGCGACAGCCGGCGTTGACGTGATGACATCAGTCAGTGTCATCATACGATTAGATATAAATAAAAACAACAATCAAAATAAGAAATAATATAATATAGATTAGGTTATTATATTTTAATTTTAATAATTTATAGTTTATTTAATATTATAAGTTTGTACATATTAGATAATAAAATAGCCTAATTTAAATGCTTAAAGAAATAGCATAGAAATCTTGATATTTTGACATGTCGCCATGCATCCGCGTTATCTGAATAGTTTAATCTTATCTGTAATTTTCTCATTGTTTCAGATGCTGAGAAAACTAAAGAACAGTGGTGAAGTACAATTAAAGCACTAGTGTTAAGTGAATCATGGGAAAAGTGTCAATTATACTAACATGAAGATGTATAGGAAGTTATTTTGGACGCTCATACATGGCTTCGCTATGTTGCCTACAATAGCTGTACGGGGTAAGTAGTAGCATATAAAATAGTTTAATAGTATGTAGGACATCTTTTAGTGGTCACTTATGACATTTAATTTGTCTTGATGACGTAGGTAACGAGTGCCATAAAGCCAATTCTCATAATGTAAAACGTTCAAAATCTACATAGTCGCAGTCTCATCTCTACACTAGTCAAACATGAAGGAAAATTAGAGGTATTTTTGACAGATTGAGATAAGGGTGTCTAAAAAAGCTACTTTGGCAGAATCATAAAAGGATAACATAATGAACAGTTAACAGTTAAGTTAATCGTATCAAATCCCATTGGTGAAGGATTTTTCAGTTATTTTTTTTTCTGTGCTAAAATACCAATCAATCCAATCCAAATCCAATCTAAATCTCTTTGATTATACCTACGTATTGCAGCGAAAAAAGAAAAACACGGACTATCTTCGCCATATTATGATTCATAATGTTATCCTTTTATGATTCTGCCAAAGTGGCCTTAGTTGCCCATCAGATAGGCAGTCGCTCCATGTTAAATGCTAGTATTCAGCTCATCAGCTGCAATCGGTTAGACTGGTAGCCGACGCCAACATAGTTGGGAAAAGACTAAGAGGATTGAATGACTTTTGGTCGATGTAACTTACAAGGTGTTATCATCATCATCATTTCAGCTGATAGACGCCCACTGCTGGACATAGGCCTCCCCCAAGCACCTTCACTTCGACAAGGTGTTATGATTATATGAAAAACTAAACTAACACTCGATCTATTAAACCACAATTTGTTTCGTACTTGATTCATATTTAAGTATCTGCAGTAACTCAACTTGATCAATATTAACGCGCGACTCAAAGGACTAAAGTGTTTGAATGCTTGATCAAAGGACCCCAAACAGTTCAAGTGCTACTAAATGAAGTGTGGTTCACACTTCGATCTACGCAGGACAAGATTATGCATAGTTTATATAATGTATATTGTTTACTTGAGACAGGGGGGAGGGGCCCGTGGCTAAATAATAACGGTTGATCAATCAGGTTAAGCTACGCTTGCGACGGTTGGTCTGTGGATAGGTGACCATCTTTACACACCGAGACCCCTCCGTGCCTCGGAAAGCACGTTAAGCCGTTGGTTCCGGCTGTCATTCGTGGATCTTTGAAAGTCATTACGGGTAGTCAGAAGCCTGAAAGTCTGACAACCAGTCTTAAGGGGTATCGTATTACCCAGTAACTGCGCTGTGGAGGTCAGAAAGGCAGTCGCTCCATGTAAAATACTCGTATTCAGCTGAATCCGGTTGGACTGGAAGCCAACCCGAACATAGTTGGGAAAAGGCTAGGCATAAGATGACTTGAGATTGTGGGGCTCGTGGTTAATTGATAACAGTCGCAAGGGACGCTCGAGGTTTTAGCCACGCTTCCCGTGGTCGGTTCGAGGTTGAGTGACCATTCATTACATATCAAGACCCTCCCTGCCTCGGGAAGCATGTTACCCGTTGGTACCGGCTGTAATTTGAAGATCTTTGACAGTCGTAAAGGAAGTCGGACGCGCAAAAGTCTGACAAACAGTCTTACACCTTGCTGTTAGCCAGTAACTGGGTTTTGGGGCAGTTGCATTATGTAAAACTAGCTGACCCAACAAAATTCGTACCGCCTCAAAATCAATAGGAACAAATGTATGAGAAAATGAATGATTTTCATTATACATTTATTATATTATTATAGGTTCTCTGCCTAACCATATGGGGGTTACAGGCGTGATGTTATGCTATATATAATTTAGATTTACAGTATGTGGACCAGTGCCTCCGTACAATATAAGGACCTGTCTGCCCAAAATCTAAAGATTGTATCACGAGGTCTACAGATTCAATTCTAGATACCCTCCACACGTAACCGTTTATGTAAATAGTTGAAAGCCTAGTTTTGGCTGGTCGCCAGGGTCGTAAGTCTGGCGCTGCGTTAGTGACCACTTAATGTCAATCAGTATCACTTAGTTAGGTAGGGGTTTAGTAAATGGCAAGATGGCGGCTGTGGTTATGGGTGTTATGATAATGGGGTTAAAAATAATTATGGATAATGTTTTAGCTGTGTATTTAATCCTTTCCCGGGACTCAAACTATCTCTATACCAAACATCTAAATCGGTTCAGCGGTTTAAGCATGAAGAGGTAATAGACAGACAGAATTTATAATATTATAGTATGGATTTTAATTTTATAAAGATAAATACTACATAAGTCAAAGCCCATCGTGTATTTTTTTTGCTTGGATTACAATTTCGCAAAAGGCTATAATTTTCCTGTAAAATATTGAACTATATCTAGGTAATTACTCTGCTTTGAACTATTAGTAGTATCTAGGATTGAATCCTTGATAGAACCAGTTTGGAGCTTGGTGGCACTGGTCTTTATACTGGCTGACTTTTATTATCGTCTGGACAAAAACAGGGAAAAAGAAGATGAACGGAGTAGAAGCTTGAGGGGCCTACATGACCTACAGCGCGGTCACTGTCGGACTGCATAGAAAAGAAAGAGAAACGCGATGACACAACGCTGGGAATTTATTGCAAAATATCAAGCAATTATCTAATTACAAAAAATCTATTGTTTGGATTAAATATTAAAACACTACTTCTTTAGTATGTTGCTTGTAAAATAATCTGGCAAAAAATCATAATGATTGTATGTATATTAGTATGGTTTTTAGAGTTATCTTCGTGATTTTTTCCATCGTATTAAATTAATTGTATTATGTTTTCAACACACTATCTACCTAGCACATGCACTGAAGAATACCATATATTTTTCTGATTTTGTTTAGTGTAGTCTATCATATACTTTTATTGTTTCTAAAACTTGCGTTTTTTGCGTTTAGGTCCTGTAAGCCTCTTAAGGCACAGAAATCTGCGGGTTTGTCCGAAAGGGTTACCGCTACCCCGGAACATAATGGGCTAAGGCTAAGACTTTTAGTGACTAAAACCCACCCGTGTTCCTTACACGGGTGGGTTTTAGTCAGTAAAAGTCTGACACTCCCTTCCGCTCCACCCGGAGCGGGACGGGTCATTTGAAAATTACGTACCGATACAAGAAGAGAAGCACTGAAAAACACGCGTAATATACACGGCATTAATATACGCGGCATACCAATCAAGCACACGACCAAAACATCAATTACTGCCACGTCAGCCAAAACGTGTTAATAAACCCAGCATATTACCCACAGGGTAACGTAATCGAACTTTTTACCGGCTCACTAGGGGCCGATGCCAGCGAGCGAGTGTTTAAACGTCAATCTTTCCTTTAACATTACAGCATACTGTAGGGGAAAATTGCCACTGACACTTCAGAAAATTGTAGCTGGCTACCAATAAATATTTGCAGCCTTTAAACTGCCGTACTCTGCGAAATTAAACCTTATGTGGATAGCAGTACAGGTGATGAGATCAGTTTCCCGACTGATTAAATAGTTTGCAAGTAGTTTGTCAGGCTGAAAGTATTTCGTTAGTATAATTTGTACGATATGAATAATGTGTCTAGGTGTAACTAATGTATTACGTAAGAAATTAGCTGATACGTTTAGCGTATAAATGGCCCCTGTTTTGTGGGTCTTTTCATTCATTAACAGTTCGTCTTTCAATTTGGTTTTCATAATTATAATTGTTGTTTATTTGGATATCATAATAAGTCTATAATGCTCCCACTGCTGGGACACAGGCCTCCCCTCTTTAAGAGGGAGGTGGCCGTAATCCACCCGGCGGGTCCAGTGCGGGGTGGTAGATGTCACAAGTATTCGAATTTTTGGTTCTAGGACATGCCGGTTTCCACACGATGTTTTCTTTCAACGTTTTGAGTGCAGTGGTGATGAATTTATTAACTAAAAGTAAAGCGCCTGCCTCGGTTAGAACTTACGACCTACAACTGGTACGTCGGGGCTGTTACCACTGGGCCACCACTACCTGTCCAAAATTTGAGTAGATCGCAAGAGCAAGAGAGTCCCAAAAACATATTTTTCTCTCTCTATGTACTCGTATGGTGGCATATGAATCAACAACAAATCAGTGAACCCTTTATTCAACAATATCATATAACAATACAACCTACGGCATATTTTACCTAAAATAAAACACAATATCAATCCTTCTATCCACAAAAAACAAAAAAGGAATCCCAAAGAAACAGACTCATTAAAACGAAGTAACAAGAATATTAAAAATAATCGGAACAGCAATCTAACTCTGACGATACCAATTACGTTTGCCGTAATTATAACGAGGTCTTATTTTCTTCAGAATAAGTAAATAAAAGTCTCCGTCGATTATGCGACGGCAAAATGGAGGAATATTGACAAGAGCCGCTTATTATGCCGCTTATGTTGGACGAGTCAACTGGGGGGAATAGGTGATTTTGATGCTTTTACTTGTAAGGCTAAGTAAACAATTTTTTTTTCCAAAGAATGGGCCTGGGTCTTTGTAGTTTTGCTTTTTCGTTTGGATAAAAAAACTGATAAGCAAAATGATATTTTGTTCCCAAGAATAGAATACTGTTTATTATGTACACGAATATAATATAATAGAATATTTTTATTATATACACCATAAAAATGACAGAGACAAATGTAGAATTCTTATAAGGCGTGACACAATGGGCGGTCTTTTCGCTAAAGTGATCTTTTAAACACAACCTTTGGATGGATTAAAAAGGGGAAGGAGAGGCAATACTGTAGGTAGTCTATGGTGTACCATTTACATAATATAATAAACTAGCTTCTGCCCGCAACTTAGTCCGCGTGTTTCACCCTCCCCCCATTCAGCCTCTTAGGGGTGGAATTTCGAAAAACCATTTCTTAGTGGATACCTACTTTTCATAAAGAACACATCCTCCAAATTTCATGTCTCTAGGACCAGCGGTTTATACGCTGTGCGTTGATATATCAGTCAGTCAGGACTTTGAATTTTATATAAATACATAGATACATACATAAAGCATATACGTATATTGTAAGTCATTCTACTGTAGGCTCCGTTTATAGTCTCGAGCCATGCGACTTGCGTCAAACAACACGCTCGCGTCTCTTATTTCCTTCGCATGAGTACTGTCGTCTGCTCCGCAAGTCTTCGCGGTGACTCGTGGCATGTTCAAAACAACTTCTTGCGTGTCGCTTGAACGTGTAATGATCAGGTGACTATAGCCGTCTAAATAGTAACTTGACTAGGCTGCAGGTGACTAAAATCGCAAGTTTCAAAGTAGAGTAGGTTACTTTTGTTGTACGGCGACAGGTCACATGCGGCGGGTGACTAAAATCGACTCTGAATACGCTCAGTCGCAGGCCCACTAAATGAAGGTCGATATTTTGATGCAAAATGAACTAGTCACCTGCGATTTTTATTGACCTGTGTAAATGGGGTTGCGATTCTGCTTGTGAGGCGATTTGGTAAGCGACCAGTGTAGATCGCCTAAGACTCGTGACCACGGGGATGGAGAGCTCTCGTCATGCTAAGAACAAAGTCATGGAACGGATCAGTACTTTTGTTTGCAAACCTGCAACACAAAGAAATTCTTGATTTTTCTTCATAATTCAAATAAACTGCAGGTGGTTCTGGCTATTACCTTATTTAAATGAATTTCTTTTGAAATACTCAGAACCTTTTTGCATCTGATTTTTCACTGTATTTTTTTGCAATATTATTTCCTGTGTAAAATATGACAAGTAAGTAGTACGAATTTTATTATTGGCTCAACAATATTAATGCAACCAATTTTTATGAATATACTTTAGCTTTATCATGTAACATAAAAACCAATATGTCTTCTATACGTTACATAAAATAAAGTCACGTTTCGTGTTTGTCTGTGTGACCGCTTAGATCTTCTGAACTACATAATGAATTTTAATGTAGTTTTCACCATCATCAGCATTTATTTCTGAAGATTTATCTTTATAATAAAATAGCTGCGCCCCGTTATTCGATCCCTTGGAAATATCGGGATAAATAGTATCCTATGTGTGGTCATAGTCTACCGCATGTGCTAAATTTCATCCAAGTTCATACAGCACTTTTAGCGTGAATGTCACAAACAAACATAAAAAATCAAATCGGTATAATATTAGTTTACTAGCTTCTGCCCACGACTTCGTCCGCGTGAAATTTCACCCTCTTAGGTGTGGAATTTTGAAAAAAACCCTTTCTCAGTACCTACTCTTCACAAAGAACACACCCTCCATATTTCATATCTGTAGGACCAGCGGTTTAGGCTGTGCGTTGATATACGAGTATCAGTCAGTCAGGACTTTGAATTTTATATATATATAGATAGATAGAAGAAGAAGATATTTAACTTAGATTAAGCACAGAAATCTCAACGTTTTGTCATGGCCCCTATTGAACCTTGGCGAATTAGGGGCGGGTCACCAGTATACTGTAAATCCAGGTGTGAGTATGTGAATCCATTTCCTAAACGGATCGATCGGGTATTCGTGACCAAACGTTTATAAATAGCTGGAAGAACGAGGCTATTCCGAAGACTAACATAATGGCTCGGTAATCGATGGATCAAGTCTTATTGTGGCTAGCTTTTAGGCCAGATAAGTGGATACATTTGGGCTTAGCCAACATCTAAGCTAAGAATTAGTGTCTTATTTTTGGCTTCTCAACAGTTAGTCTCTAAGTAACCAGGGGCCTTGAACTACTCAGTTTCTCAAAACGAATGCCGGATTTATACTGTATGTATGAAGGGAATGAGTAGAAGCTTTATATATTTTTTCATTATGTATCTGTCACCGTATTGTGAACATCGTTAGTTTATAATCTATCTCGAGGCATTATAAATTTAAATTAACGCATTATTTTTTTATAGTTTATAATCTGTCCATGGCAAACAGACAACTTGCATGCGACGGATCGCAACTTGCGGTAATTATAGCCAAAGAACTGCGACCAACTTGGAAGTAGTGCTCGCCGGCCGCTACCGCGTCATCGCTCGCTTCGCTCGCTCGGCTCGCGCGCGGTTTGTTACAGTTCTACTTCTAGCCTAACTTAACCCTCAATTAATTAGGTGCAATACACTCACGTAAAACTCCTTCTATGAGTTCTAGGGACTCGCATATTATATATTTTTTTTCTGAATTAAAAGAACTATTATTTAATTTTTTTTATAATCTCCTTTATTGTTTAGTAAGTAATAAGTGCAAAATGAAAAAGAACTTTAGAGATCCTCTTACAAATTAAAGAAATTAAACTTATCAGCCTCAAAACACAATGTCTTTTTTAAACTACTCAAAAATTAACAAATATTCTAAAAACAAAAACACACCATTCCTGGGTAATTTTTCGTCGATTTCAGGCCGACTCGCATCTTCAGAATTATCTTTTGTCATGATTGATGCAATCGAGCAGCCATTCGCCATTTTAAAATTCTACGACAAAAAATAAAACATACTTAATTTACAAGTAATAAAAAATATAAATATTAGACAACTGGCAATCCAAATACATAATAAAAATCATAACACAATAACTAGTATGAGTGCCTGGGACTCACTAAGATTAATTACTCACCATAAACCAGATGCACGCGGAAATCCGGTTGTCACCGCGTCGCTCGTGGCACTACAGGAAGGTACGAGACGGGGGGAAACTAGCCGCTAAAACGTACGAAATATGCACGCTTAAACTTTTGATGTGATTCCCTGGGACTCAGGAAGTGAATTAAGGGTTAACCCATTTGTTCGGGATGCCATGGCTTAGTTACTGCGACAAATTCGGCTACCACAAAGACCGACAAATCAGGGACGGTTCATAATTTAACGGGTGATAAAATCGGAGAGATCATGAACCCTGTCGATAAATGCAGGAAATGTAACGGACAGAAAGACCGAGTTACGTTCTCATTTCATGTTAACCTATTCCATGTCCCATGAACCACATATGGTTTTTTTTTTTTTCACGATGGGAAATCATCAAATGACTCCTCCCGCTCTGAGTGGAGCGGAAGGAAGTGTCAGACTCTTACTGACTAAAACCCACCCGTGTTCCTTCCTTCGCCCTTTATGTTCCGGGCCAGCGGTAACTCTTTCGGACAATCCAGCTGACCACCACATATGGTTCAGGTTGATTGTTTAATTATTGTGTCTACTTTGTGGACAGTGAAAGTTTTAATATATTTTCTGTAACCATCTACCTAGCCTTTTCCCAACTATGTTGGGGTTGGCTTCCAGTCTAACCGGATGCAGCCGAATACCAGTATTTTACATGGAGCGGCTGCCTCTCTGACCTACGCAACCCAATTACTGGGTAATATGAAACCCCTTGGTAAGACTGGTTGTCATACTTTCGGACTACTGATTGGTCCGTAACGACTGTCAAAGTTCCACAAATGACAGCCGGGACCAACGGCTTAACGTGCTTTCCGAGGCACGGAGGGGTCACGGTATGTAAAGATGGTCACCCATCCACAGACCAACTGCGGCAAGCGTGGCTTAACCTGATCGATCGACCTGTGCAGCTGTTATTATTTAGCCACTACCTGCACTATATACTAATACTTATTGAAGAAAATGTTATTCTCCAAATTATTATTCAGTTCTTCAAAGCCGAGGAGGAAGAATTCCTGATTAGGTGTAATCTTCAAAAGCGTATATTTTTGTTTTTATACAAACTTGTTTGCCGCTATTCGCAACAAGTATTGGAAGCTCATTTTCTTCGTAAACATTTTTCTTACGGTAAACAGGGTATTTCGTTATTCATAATATTTTTTATAGAAAAAGTACTGCATCGGGTAAAACCCAGAGCGGAATGTTTTCAAACTCGGTTCATATTATATTTATATGAATTTTCTTTCACTTATATTTTATGGAATATTGAGATAGATAACCGAGATAGCCTGTCAAGAGTTTGATATTGCTACTGTTTTTGTAACTTAAATTAGTTTTTGGAAATATTATATTTGCACATTCCGATAATTGGGTTTTTCCATCTGGGATTTCTCAGTAGCAGCCTTCGTCTTCTTCCCCGTCTCGATTTGTGCCTGATTGATGAGAATAGGATCACTCCTATCACCTAAATAATACTTAAGCATCAACACCGTCTCTGCCAAAGCTTTGCACCCCTTTTTAACTGAATTCTAAAAAGGAGGAGGTTATTTAACTTCGGCACCCTAATTGCGTAACACACAATCTGAGTTTCAATCATTTTGAAGCATATTGTTAATCCATTGCTCCTTATGTACGAAAAGTGTGTCTGCTCAACAACGTAAATAACGCAATGAATGTTGTTGAACTGTCAAAATGAAACCCATTCGGCTGCCCCATTTCAAAACCTAGTAAGGACTTAAAATGAAATTTTACAGGTGAGCGCATAAACGTAATACTGGTCAGCCTATGGAATGTATTTTTTTGAATTGTTTAAAGTGACTTACGAGGTTTTAAATGGTCACTAGGGAGTGAAAGGTGCACTT
Organism: Luperina nickerlii; assembly: GCA_963855955.1. Classification (NCBI taxonomy): domain Eukaryota; kingdom Metazoa; phylum Arthropoda; class Insecta; order Lepidoptera; family Noctuidae; genus Luperina; species Luperina nickerlii. The sequence continues at coordinate 18,001,838 of OY979677.1, read as the reverse complement.
ACTAGGTATCGATGTTTAAATATATCTCCTTTTATGTAAGTTTAAAACGCTGGTGTTTTTGTATTTGGTAGAGACCTTCTAGGTTAGCAAGATTATGCAATAAAACGATTTTTGTAAAAAGTGTCCGTTACTAGGTTTTGAAATGGGACAGACGCATTACTGATAGCGTGTTACGCCATTACCCTGCAGGTGTGATGTTATGTTATTTTATTCCGTTTCCAGTAATATATCGATTCTCAAACGGACTGTTTAGCACAATGAGAGTTCATGCGTTACTAATATCACAATGCAAATCCACGAAAAAAAATCGACAAAATATGCTTATTCACTACCAAAAAAGAGAATACTGAGGAACAAAGAACCAATCGATCTCCCTAGCCTTTTCCCAACTATGTTGAGGTCGGCTTCCAGTCTAACCGGATGCAACTGAATACCAGTATTTCATATAACGACTGCCTATATGACCTCTACAACACTGGGTAACACAATACTCTTGGTAAGACAGCGCAACAAAAAAAACTGGCACTCCGGTAGTGCCGACAGAAGTGAAAACTTGAACAATTACGAGTGTATTTTGTGAATCGTCTTATAAACAAAACACGCGTGTTAAGGTGTGTTCCTTATTTTATAGGGTTTTTTGCAAATCAGGTATGATGACCAAAGTGACTGGTTTATTCTTCTCGTGAAAGGAATTTATTCAGATTTACAAATAAGCACACAGGATAGACTTCAGTTCGTGGTGTTGGTCGCGGCAGTGGTAAGAGAAGCAAGCCCATGGAGCTCGTCGTCAGTTATATATCCGTGGTTCAGCGCCATCTCGTCGTTGTTGGATGAACTACGTAGTTAGTACGCGAGGCCCTCGTAGTTCTTCCCGATGTGCATAGATGGCGCTGTCCTCAACAACGCGCGTCTTTCGTTTTACGTCTTACGAATCTTACGATCAGGGTCACGTGACCTGACGCGAATTTAGAAGTTTTTACCCATTCCAAAAAAAGTACACAGCGCCGCTAAAAAAGTTTTCACTTCAAAAACATTATTCCTAAAACTAGGAACAAAAATAAATTAACGACAGAATCCTTAGATTTCTTCCAATTAGAATTCTGTCGCGTCAGAGAAGCTCTTACAGCTAAACGAAGAAATAAAAAAGAAAAACACTCATTAGACACTTGATTGTGTTTTAAAAAACGACCCTTCTTAATTAATTAAATACGTAAGTCTTTTTTCTTTGTAGAAAATTAAAAACAAAGTTTTTCGAGAACAATCAGTGCCCACATTTAATTTATTTCGTGAATATTCTTCTTTTAGCAGACATGTAATAGAATCGAGGTTTCACAGTATTCTGTACTAGCTTTTTCCAGCGGCTTCGCCTGCATGGTGTTCGGAAATTATCCCATGGGAACGTATTGCCAGGATGAAAAGTATCCTATGTGTTAATCCAGGTTATAAACTATCAGTTTGCCTTATCCAAATCCGCTCAGTAGTTTTTGCATGATAGAGTAACAAACATCGATCCATCCTCACAACTTTTCGCATTTATAATATTATTGAGTAGGATTTCTCAGTATTTCCGTTAGACGAAGTAAAACTATTACTACAACTGTCATCTATGAATCATAAGGAACAAATCAACACGCGTTTCAATAATAAACGCCACAATTTTTGGTGGGCCTAATCGCGGAGAAAATAAAACTATCTCCTTTGGCGTTTTGATTAGAAATTTTAGTATACTTACTGTTTTGACAAATTATTGTGATAAGATGTCTGTTGTAATTCACATACATATGTGCCGTAACGATCTTAGGAATTTTACTCGTATAAGGGAGTGTTTTGTTAAAGGTTCAAAAACTCATAAGTATGTATGTACAGTAAAAGTACTAACAGTATTAGGTATGTGATGTATTTAATTATGTCACTGTAATCATTAACAGTACCTACTTTATATGGCAACCAAACCCTGGACGCAAAAGATAAAAGCTCGCTTTTAGCTATAAAAAGAGATAGTAAAGCGATGAACGAATTTAATTAATTAACGTTATCAATGAAATTAAACTTTTATTATTCAATTTGTACTAATGAAAGCAGTTTCATTGACGAGTAATAAAATAATTACATTGACGTAGATAATAATACGATACATGTGGAAGTTAAAGCTCCTTCAAACAGGCGCGACACGACACGCGACACAAAGGCACCGCAAGTCGCGCAATGAGCGGTGCCTTTGTGTCGCGCGCGATTATATCGCGTGTCGCACCTGTTTGTAGGAGGAGGCTTTATGGTCCTTTTCATAACGAACCAGTGGCCCTGGCTGCGCGCGCTGGCTTCGCTCTGGTGAAATTTCTACGTAAACATGGTAGAGGCACTGGTGCACAAGTTCTGCGCAGTAACCTAACAAAAAGTACTAGGCTTGCATGAATTGACGATAGTTTTTCGTTCAATCTCAGAAGATCCATTGGCCAGATCCATGATGGATCTAGTGACGAATGTTTTCTCATTGGATCCTGATTTCAAGATGTGGATCTACTGAGTTTTTTTTTTCAAAAGACATACGTTTCAAATGGTGAAATAATTTTTCAAATAGGAACTGTGATTCCACAGATTATCCTCCACATACACACACTCTCACAAAATTCGCTCTCTCTTTATAATATTATGTTAGTATAGATATATAGGAGACCACGTTTCCAATCAACTGTTGTTTCAAACGTTTTCCAATGGTGATTACAATCGAATCAATCGTTTCATGCAGATTTTCACAATATTTAAAAACAAAATGGCTTTCTCGTTTAACTTGGTCTCACGCTTCGATAACTTTTGTTGAATGAGTTTGGTTAGGATTTTTCGGGTAATTTTTTCTCTGCAGGCGGTACTTTACAATCCATCGCAAAAATTTGTCAACTGTCCAATACAAAACTTCAATACCTATTCAACCTAAGGAACTGCTAATTATTTTTTCGCGATTTTGATCTTGGTCCCATAGAGAGAGTTGATCAGTTTGTTGGTTTTTTTAAGCTTTATAGTAAGATAAGGCCGCTATCCCACTGGCGTTTTACGAGCGTTGACGTCAACGTCACGTCTGCGCAGCGTCGACGCCGCGCAGACGCGACGTTGACGTTGCGTAGTCGGTGGCAAGCATTAACGTCCGCTGAACGCGACGTTAACGTCGCGCACATGTACCTGTTGCCAACAAACGCGACGTCAACGTTGCGCAGACGCGACGTCAACGTTGCGCAGACGCGACGTCGACGTCGCGTTCAGCGGACGTTAATGCTTGTCACACGACGACGCGACTTCAACTTCGCGTCTGCGCAACGTTGACGCTGCGCAGACGTTCGAGAGACGCCGACGCTCGTAAAACGCCAGTGGGATAGCGGCCTGAGATATTTCGCAGACTTCTAAAGTGAAAACGCAATCGAGACTACGAGAAAAGCCATTCACTTCAAAATAAACATGAAAATACTGCAGATGCACATTATTTACAACCAATACCCGACTCAAAATATACTGTACATTATTAATAATATATATAATAAATATGAAGTGTACTGCGAACCAGCTGTGAGGTACCTTTGGCCCATTGCCACAAGCGTGTAGCGGTGTGGAAGCCATGTTTTCGATATTATGTAGCTTGCGTCGCTTCTGAGAAATTGAATCGAATAAATATTCAGGAGATTTGTTATGATTCCTTTTAATATTTATCGGTTTTTCGAATTTATGTGCAGTTGTTTGGTGAGGAAGAGTTAGATCTACGTTTTCTTCTTTTGGTTCGTGAAGTCTTGAATTGGTGTTTCGCAAATCGATAGAATAAGAAATTAGTACTTTATAAAGTCTGAACCTGAGACTAAATAGTTGTGTGGAAATCAGTTGTCATGGTATGGACATCTGATGCGGAGGAATGACGAACGTAAGAAAAGTTTTGAGTAAGAATGTGGACAGCTATAAGACTAGGGGAAGACCAAACAAACGATGGATGAACTGTGTGAATGATGACTAAAAGAGAAGTATGGAAGAAAAAGACATGATGCACCGACCCTAAATAAATAAATTGTGATACGGATAGGAGAATGGATGATGCGTTTTTTTTTTTTTTGAGCATGGTAAATCATCAAATGACCCCTCCCGCTCTGGGTGGAGCGGAAGGGAGTGTCAGACTCTTACTGACTAAAACCCACCCGTGTTCCTTCCTTAGCCCTTTATGTTCCGAGCCAGCGGTAACCCTTTCGGACAATCCCGCTGACCATGGATGATGCGTTACTTGTAAAGCATGTGTGAGTTTGAGTTTTGAGTTTGAAATTTTTATTTCATTTTTTTTTATGCTGGCAATTTTATGTTCGTGAACGGGCGCAGTCAGTTGGGGCTGGTCATCACTTAGCTGCCTCGGCTTATTTTTAATTATTTTAATTTAGGATTGTTGTTTGTTAAGTACTATTTGTTGTACTCTGGACGCTTTTAACGCGTACGTCTTTTTTAATTTTTTACATCGTTCTCACATTATATAATTTTAATATCAAAAGTAATGATGTAACTAATATTTTTGTAAAATATGATTTAAAAAGAGTGTCCATGGAGTTTCTTGCCCGTTCTTCTCCATAGGTACCTACGCTTTGGAATGGGCAACTAGCTTCATATTTTCTGACTGACCGACTTCTTGACAATTCAAAAGTGCCTGTAAATGGTTTAATTGAAATAAATGCTTTGAGTTTGAGTTTGAGTTTGACAATGAATGATAGGCTGAGTAATGGTCTGATAAGGCTACGGTGTGGTTTAAAACAAGATCTAGTGACAAATATTGAAAAGAGTATGCTCTCGTAGAATGTTTGGTCATGTTGAGAGGACGCATGAAAGGCGACTACCAAAAGACATTCACAAGGCAGATGTGAGTGAAAACCCTAGGAGGACATATAGTGACCTAGTTGGAGAAGTTCTTAAGAAAGATCAGGGGGCCTAAAAAGGCCACTTTGGCAGAATCATAAAAGGATAACATTAAAAATCATAATATGGCGAAGACAGTCCGTGTTTTTCTTTTTTCGCTGCACTACGTAGGTATAATCAAATAGATTGGGATTGGATTTGGATTGGATTGATTGGTATTTCAGCACAGACTAAAAAAAATAACTGAAAAATCCTTCACCAATGAGATTTGATACGATTAACATATCAGTTAACTGTCCATTGTGATTCATCAGGTGCGTAGTACTCGCAACCGGCGTGCGTGTATGACTAGATGTATGGTCGTGAACGAGACAAAAGGAGTATTTAAGCATCATAGGATTGTAGCAGGTGGCGTTCTCTAGTTTCTTCTTATCCCTATGGGACGAAGGCGTGAGATTATGTATGTATGTATGTATGTGTAAAGAATGATGATATTGGACATTATTCGCACAATAGGAACTTTCTATCCTAACTTTTCAGAATTACAGGGATCAAATCATTATATCTTCATTATAGTAGTGAACGTTAAGATAAACCATACGTATTTAAAGCTTCGTTACTTTACCTAGGTTCGTTTGTAAGGGGCTTGAAGTAATAATCTTGTCTGAGTTAAACCTGGCTTATCTCGCGCGGTGTGCGTAACCTCTAATTTGTAATATCTTTAGTACTGTTACATGCATGGCTGGTATTATGTAGGATTCACGGCTGTACCTAGTTATGAGAAATAAACGATTTACTTTACAATGGTATAATAACAAATTAATAATCGTTGCGGACGAATTTTTTGATGTCCTATTGTTATTTCCTTTTTTATGTACATATTATTATTTTAAGACTGCTAGCTTTAAATGATGTCAATATTTTAAGATAAAAAACGGAATAATCCATCCATACCAATAATATAAATTCGAAAGTCTCTGTCTATAATATGTTACCTTTCCCGCTTAAACCACTAAACGGATTTCGATAATATTAGGTAAGGAGAAAGATGGCATCCTGAGGAAGGATATGACTACTTTTTGTCCTGGTAGCACGTTCCCGTGGGATAATTTCCGTGATCCGCGTAGGCGAAATCGCGGGCCGAAGCTAGTAGTAAATAATTTGTGGTTTAAATATGTGGCTATGACGATGTTTAAATGTAGGTCTAGCGTACCTTGAGCAATCATTGCTCTGCTACGACCTTAATTTCTGGCTAACATTAAACTACGACAAGAACTGTTCTGTAATTTTGTTCTATATTATTGGGATTCGTTTCCGCAATTAGTACTTCAGAGTAACATTGTACGTGGGTTATGACAGCTGTTGATCATTCCTACCAGCCCACCTCCTTCCAGAAGTAGATTAGGTTTTTTTAGTTTGTTTAAAACATCTGCAAAAGATCTGAGTGACCCGAGGGTTACTGTTCTAATTTGTTTGACGCCAGTGCACTCAAAGAGTACATGCGCAACGGTTTCCTTAATCTCCATGCATGCTCTGCATATAGTGCTGATATAAGATAAGAAGAATATCGAATTAAAAACATAATACGAATCATAACAATTAAAACAAAAGCACAGACAGGCGTCATACCCGATACACAATCGTGAAAATAACAAAAAACAGATATAAAAATACCAGGCATTCATGAGAGAAAAGAGTTAATCGCCCGATCATTTGAGTGCATCCAACACAACACAGTATGTGATAATATATCCATTATATGAAAGGACTCGACACGAAATATGCCAATTAACTTATGTAAATGTGAGTGGATACTGTGAAAGAAAAAAAACCTTCGGAATTAAATGATGTGAAAACAATGCAGTGTTGCATTTTCAGCGTTTTTAACTTTTATGTTGAGTCTGTATTTAATGACGCAAATTTTTGTTTTCTTTGTTGAATCAATTCGTGGTCTGACGCGTTTTCGTTATAGAGACCGTAAAAAAGAATTATTTTTTTATAATTGACATCGACGCGCAAACTGAAACGAATTGAAATTAGCACAGCACATGATTCTAGATCCCCTAGTGTAGAAATTTTTCGTCGTTTATCAAAAAGAAATATAAAGAGCTTTCAGCTCTTAAAGGGAAACCCTTAGCTGTTACGAGTACTTACATGAAATGCTGAAAAATAATGTATCGAATCGAGATGATAAATGATATAAAAAAGTAACGATATTACTGAATGTACAATACATTGGAGATGAAAGGTAGAGATGAGTCATATATGATGGATGAGATGGTCTTTAACGATTCCTTACTAAAAAACCAGTCCAGTACTCCACACACCAGATAAGAACCAACATAACGAGGTATTAGACTGAAACCATTCTGAATCGAAGGATATTGTTAATCCATTACTTCATATGTACATAATATGATAGAAAAATTACAATGTTACTATTTGAATCGTCTCAAGATTCAAATGGAATCGTGCCTTTTATATACTGATGCAATCTTGTTCTGGTTTATGTAAAAGATACATTGTAAAAGAACGTAAACATTTTATGCACACGCCCAGTGCAGAAGGCACGACTGATTAGTTAAATGTATCTGCTAAGAGTATCTGAGCCTCAATATTCTCTGATAGATTACAAAACAAAAGAAAAGAAAAACAAAAGACAAGTCCAAAACATAAGTATACACACGCATGGCATGCAAGATGTAGGTTATTATATACATAAAAATAAACAGGTAAGTTATTTTTATTAGTTGGTTTGTCCATTAATCAAAGCAATTAACATATCAAATAAAAACTCAATCAATAAATTTACAATAAATATACTACAGAATAGTGTCATCAACTCGTCATCGAAATGTATTATTATAAAATAAAATTAGCCAGTCAAAAAGTCAAAGTAATTAAGGATAAAAAATCTACATATAAACCTGCAAAGTTGATTATAACATTTTAAAGTACAAGCCTACTTTCGGCACTAGACATTTTCCAACCCGTTAGCTTGACAAGAATGAACCACTTCGTTTCAATATCACGAGAATACACGGCTATGTTATGGGTTTCTGCCAAAAACGGTACCCTATGACCTTTTCGGAGGCCTAGTTAGCTTTCCTTAGGGAAAGGAACTTATCTATGCGGACAAAAGGGATACATAACTTCATAATGACAGTTACATAAGTGGAAAAACACAGTCTATTTTTCACCAAAAAACTTTTAGCATTGCCAAAAATTCTTCACATTACCCCCAAAATTTCACACACCTCCGAAACAGTCAATATAATGATTCCTATAACAATTGTTTTAAGGTTGAAATTGGTACAATTGTTTTTGTAATATAGTAGCAGCTCATTTGGCTAAATGAACTGACAGTTTGCCACCCACTGTGGAAACAATCCGGGAAACTTGGCCCGGGCACCTTTGTTAACCGATTTAATTCAAAAGTTTTTAGTCCAGGGATGTTTTTGCATTTTTTAACGTTACGCTTACGACACCAGAGAGAGAGGGCATGTATAAATGGTTTGGCTCGCTCACACACGGCATACTTTTTACAGGTCCTACAATAGGTCAGATCACTTCGCTGTTATTGGATTGAAGTTCTTTAAACGCGGTTTGCGATAGGAGTAAAGTTCTGGTAGAAATCTTCACGTAACGAAAAAAAGTTATGTCCCCTCAATGCGACTTTCTCTTTGAGAGATACAGTTTTCATGGTTTTCGAGGGTGTTGAAGGTCAATATGAAAATCCGAGGCTGCAACAGTTTTAAAATTTTGCATCAAGGATGTGTTTCATGGTTTTCGATAACTTTATGAGACCTACAAAAAATTTATACTGGATGTTGATACAGATGGCTCTGTATGAAAAACGCGAATTAAATTCACACACTCTCTCTCTCTCTCTCTTTCTCTGTCTTCTCCTTCTAATATATACGAATGTGTGTGCGTGCGAGTTTCACGTAAAGGACTTCGGTTCTTGACAAAGGTCTCCTGATCGCACGAAGGAGGTGGCGGGATGGCTGAGGGAGAGAGCTTCCCGTCACAGTCGCCGCGGGAGGCGCTCCGGGCGTCGGGAACCGTGTGACGACTCCCGGCCACCGTAGGCGCGGGCCTGCGGAAGGAGAGTAATGGGTAGCTCACCGTCCGGTCAGGACCAGGCCCGTGCTGGACGGTGCGCACGTGTTCCAAGCGCACCTCAACGAGATGTCAGCATCAGTTGAAGGGTCCCGTCAGGGCCGAAGCCTGCCGGGTCAGCGGGATTGTCCGAAAGGTTTACCGCTGGCCCGGAACATAAAGGGCTAAGAAAGGAACACGGGTGGGTTTTAGTCAGCAAGAGTCTGACACTCTCTTCCGCTCCATCCAGAGCGGGAGGGGTCATTTGATGATTTTCCATCTTGAAAAAAAAAAAAGGTGATCCGGCAGAGAACCAAATTTGTCGATAGCTTACGAAATAAGCAAGCTGAAGTGGCAATGGGCCGGCCATATTAGCCGATACATTACGAGGTCGAATATACTTACTACCTAAGTATATTATGTTTGCTCGTGCAGGTTAAAGTTACTAAGTGAAGTATAACGTTCCTCGCCGATGCGGCTTCGACTTTTAATTACTCTGAAAGCAATTTGCATACTTAATTTAAATCTATAGGTATATATTACTGCAGTAATAAGTTCCACTCATAAATTTATACACGATGAAATATAATTACATTTTACTTTTAACAGAATCGGAAAGGTTGTTTTACTTTGAGTTAAATCTATCGTTTTAAAAGTTTTGAAGTCAAACAGCTTTAGAAGTTTGCGAACTAGAATTAATATTCTGTTTATCGAACTTCAAGTTTTAATCGTTTCATATTTTATTACACGTGTTAAAGTCTTCGTGGGCTGAAGGTTTAAGTCCCAGATTCAGTGGGTAAGGTATGTACCAATATGTATTATTGTACCTCATTCATTCATTCATCATTCATTCTGATTCCCGTAAATAAAAACGTTCAAAATCTAGTCGCAATATCATCTCAGCGAGAATCAATGTCGACCACTTGTCAAAACTGTAGAATATTTATAATATAGGTATATATATATTATATTTATAATATATATAATATATTTATATATATTATATTTATAATATATATAATATATTTATAATATTTAGAATATTTTAGAGGTATTTTTGACAGCTTGAGGCCGAGATCGTTCTTCTGGCCTGAAACAGCTAACACACAGTTAGTAGTCGTGGATTAATAATAATAATTTATTTATTTTCTCACCACAACTTATAATAACAAAAAACAATTGTTGTCCGATCATGAGCTCAATGGAAAATATTGAGGGACACTGGTGCCTATGCTAAGCCGAAGCTTGTATTTCAGGCCACCAGGTCTCCACCCGAAGTACATAATTATGGTCTCCCGTAAATTTAACACTACAAATACGGTGACTATTTTGGGATAGAAATTAGATTTTTGGTTATGTCCTAGTCCAGAGACATAAGCTATGGACAAGTGATTTCATTAGGTCAGCGGGATTGTCCGAAAGGGTTACCGCTGGCCCGGAACATAAAGGGCTAAGGAAGGAACACGGGTGGGTTTTAGTCAGCAAGAGTCTGACACTCCCTTCCGCTCCACCCAGAGCGGGAGGAGTCATTTGATGATTTCCAATCCTGAAAAAAAAAGTGATTTCATTATCCATCAACATCCGATGTTAGCTAGTTATCTACGCCGTCGCCGCCGTCGTATGCTGCACTGGCTGACGTCATCACGTCAATCACCGGCTGTCGCTGAAAACCAGCGCTGTGGCTCTGTCTCGTATAGGGTCTTAGCATTATACTGAGCGTTGGCCGTTTTGCGTGGATGTGACGCATACTTTCTCCCAAATTGTTTTTTTTGTTTTTCTGTTGTTTGTGTTTTTTATTTTTATGCGTCATGTTTGCCGCAAATAAACGTATTTACTTTCTTTCTTTATTTTCTTTATCTGCACGCAAAGAGGATTTTGCCCATACATGGAACAGTATTTAGTCTGCATAAGCAAAACCTCTGCTGCACTACAGCAGTGTAGTTACAGGTTTATATAATGCCACATACCTACATATGTACCTCGACTGAATGCGTAGTTGGTCAAGTGGTTGCGAGCGCAACTGCTGGCCATGAGGTCTTGGGTTCGATTCTCAGGTAGACCGGTATTATTGGGTTTTCCTATCCCCTATCCGGAATTTCTCAGTAGCAGCCCGGAGTCTGAATTTGTGCCCGGGTGATGACAATAGGCTGGCCTCACACACACACACACCCACACACACAGACACACACACACACACACACAGACACACACACCCACACCCCCACACACACACACACATACACACACACACACACATTACAAAATGTGGGATGTACCTTTTGCCTAAACTTTCGGTGAATATAAACGTGATGTTTTGTTACTTTACCTATCTAAGTATGTAGATAGGTGTCTGATGTGTATCCTTCTATTATGTTATAGGAAGACATCAGAACCGGTTTCGCAACAAAATAGACTCCAACATAAACATGCAGTTACAAACAGACTGTATAATTAAATAGCACGAAATGTGCGAAATTCGCGAAATGGTAGGCATTCATCGTTCAGCTTAATAGTGTTCCAAAATTAGCATACTTGAATTTTGATTAGCAGTAAAACACAGTTCAACTTTGTAACTGTACTCTGCCAAGCTCCCATTAACGCTGGGTTAATGGACAAAACCTCTGTCATTATGTGTGGTGTTCCCATAAATTGTGGGCCGACAGATTTTACGACCAAATTTGGTTATTGTTAAATGAGTTGGATTTTTTACTGGAGTGAAGTTTGGTTATTTTTGAAGTTTTATTCGGTTTTAATGGGGCTGTGTGCAATGAAAATGAGCATTGTTGTGCTATTGTATCAATATATTGGACTTTTGAAATGTATACCAGCGAGTGGGAGCAAATAAGGCGTCAAACAGACGAGCTTTGCAGCTTTGTTGTCGATAGAGCCAAGCCAACTTCAGCTGCCGACAGAGCCAACTTCAGCTGCCGACAGAGCCAACTTCAGTTGTTGACAGAGCCAACTTCAGCTGTTGACAGAGGCAACTGCTACTCTCGACAAAAGCAACTGCTGCAGTATTCGACACTTGCTGCCCACCAGGTTGACAGCATTGTTGTAGCGCGCCGCGAGCGTTATTATAGTCTATTTGAAGTGGACTGACAAGGCAGCACGCGTGCTGGACTCATACTGTAGCTGTCGCCATTGGTCGGCGTTTGCTGTCCACGTGTCGACGACAAACGCCGACCAATGGCGGCAGCTGCAGTTGCCTCTGTCGACAGCTGATGTTGGCTCTGTCGACAGCAAAGTACTGCTCATCTGTACTCTGCCTAAGATAAACAGCACAGTAAAGCTTCATATTAATCGTCACCCTTAAAATAAGATGTGCCTAGCGAGATAATTTCATTAGTAATTTGATTTGTGTAGTTGCTAAGGCCTACTTCCGATACCAGTTTCTATTCACAGTTTATTGATGGTGAGACAGCAATAGAAGCGATACCAACACCTTTCAGGAAAGTTGAGACTTCCATATAAGAAGAGGTGACTCATTTAGTTCAGGATATTCACCTTTCTAGGAAGTTTGTTTTGACGCTTACTTGTGATTTTTGTAAACAGATCTCATCGTTCTCAGGTACTGTCAAGGGGCTATGCTCTAAGACCGCTATCACAATAGGACGTTAGCAGTACGATAGTGGTGCGGTAGATGCCTTCACATTATAGGAAACATTGTTGCTCCTGATTTTGATAGTACTCCAGCTCTTCGCCAACTGAGCTCATGATATGATATTCTAACTGGGCGACGGTCGCGCATTTGTCGCGCGTCTAACGCGCGACTGTCGCGCGATTGACGCACGGCTAAAAACGCCTAAGTAAATTTGAAACGGTCTAAGAGCCTACGTTTATTCGAAACGGTTAAACATCAGTGTTTTTAATCAAACTTGTAGAAATGACTCTTACAATCGTTTACAAATCCCGTTTAAACATTTATTCATAACAGCCCGTCTTCTCATTCCATTTCAAAACCAACAAAACATTACCATAAAAAACAATTTGTGTAAAATACACAAATAATACAATTATTACGGCGAAGTAACAATAACACGGACACAAATCCGTCCTCCTCCGGGCCGAGACCGAAACATAATGCTCGGAGGGAAGGGACGCCCTTTACAATACACGATCCCTCGGGATCTCGGTTGAATTTAATAAATCTTTCCGATGCTTCCTTTAAGCGTTGAAAAGGATCGGAAACCTGGAAACCCCTGTTTTCATAAGCGGACGGTGCACGGATAAAACGCTATACCTATGTATTTCCGAATGTCGTTACGTTGCCGTGTCGTGACTAAATGGTGTAAAATTCAACACTCGATCTGTCTATTGTTTATTGTGACAGAATTATGATGAATTTTTGGATTTTATCGCTCGTATGTGATGAGATTGGGTTTTTGTTTTGTTCTGCTTTTTTTTGTGGTTTTTATACTTCACGAGGGTTGATCTAGGACCTAGTATGTTTTTATCCCTATATGCAATTATTACAGTTCTTAGCGTGTTGAAAATACTTTGTCTCGTAGAGAACAAGGAAACACTGAAGACTGACAGATGTATTTCCTTGTTGATTATTATTATACTGAAACTCGAATAAACAAATGCCTTGCTCTAACTAACAATAATCAGCCGTTGGAGATCTGAGTTTTGTTGATAGTGTAAATCACCATAGCTACGAAAACACTGTACAGCTGATGATTTTTTAATTCCGGTAGACGATAATACTGCCTAATTCCGTTCTAACACTATTTAGAGCAGTCGTGGTGGCTCAGTGGTACCTATCGGCCCCGACTTAAGGCTCCTGCAAACAGGCGCGACGCGCGACGCGAATCGCGCGCGACACAAAGGCACCGCTCGTTGCGCGACTTGCGGTGCCTTTGTGTCGCGTGTCGCGTCGCGCCTGTGTGTACGAGCCTTTACGAGTGTATAGGTCGTGGCACTTAACTTTGTGTATTTCGTTTCATCACTACTGCTCCCAAACCGGTGTAGGAAAACATTGTGAGGAAACCGGCATGTCCTAGAAACAAAAATTCGAAGATATGTGACACCCCCCTGCACCGGGCGTTCGTGGTAGATTACGGCTCACTCCCTCTCACAGAGAGGAGGCCTGTGGACTAGCAGTGGGAAATTACAGACTGATTATGCTACTATTTGGAAACCATCTAAATCCTATACACAAGTACCTACACTCACTTTGTCGTCACCCCTTAACATCAGTTAAAGAACACTAAATCCAAGCGAACCGGAAACTTTAAAAGGAGAATAAATAAAAAGAGTAAAAAAATCACCCTTCCCGAGTTTCAACTGTGATTATCTGAAATAGGTGTAATTAATTTGGCAGGCCCCGGGGTGGCTCCTTAATTACGGCTCCGGAATTAAGACGCTCAGGGAAATTATTTGAGACGGCTCACTTTGACAACGGCGTGCTAGATGTCAATGCACGTTTTCTAGAGAGTTACAGGCTGTGAAATGGAATTTTGGTTCAATGCACTTACATACAAAATGCCCCACGTGGTATTAAGCTGTATTTGATACTTATTCGTGTTTCAAGATGCGGTTGAGCAGTGGTGGCCCAGTGGTAACAGCCGCGTCTTACGAGTTGTAGATCGTAGGTTCGAAGCCAGACAGGCACTTTATTTTGTGTAAATAATTTAATCACCATGCGCATGACTTTTGAAACGGTGAAGAAAAACATCGCGAGGAAACCGCAATGTCCTAGAACCAAACCTTCGAAGATTTAAGAAATCTACCAACCCGTACTGGGGCTGCGTGGTGGATTACGGCCCACTCCCTTTCATCTGTGGGAGGAAGTGCAGATAGGTAAACACGACGCAGAGTAAGAAAAAACACAAAAATGAACAATTTTGGGAAAAATATGCGTCACATCCACGCAAAACGGCCATCACTCAGCATAATACTACGACTTTAAGGCTCCTTCAAACAGGCGCGACACGCGATAAAATCGCTCGCGACGCAAATGCACCGTAAGTCACGCAACGAGAGATACTTTTGTGTCGCGCGCGATTCGCGTCGCGCGTCGCGCCTGTTTGCAGGAACCTTTATGCGAGACAGAGATGTGATGACGTCAACCGGTGCAGTACACGAAAAGATACAAATAAGAAATAAAAGATAAAATGAGTACACAATTCCTTGTTCTAGGTTCTTCTGTATAATTAAATCATTAATTTATTCCAGTAAATCAGCGCTTCTTTCACATTTCCTACTTTCCATTGAAAAAAACCCATCTCCATCTCACACGCACAAATTCAAGAAAATCTTTTCGTCCATGACATACGTAGAAACGAAATCTTGTATTACCACATCACCGTCATTCATTCGTGGCATACATATTATGTAAAGTATTTCTCGCGCGCTTTAATACAAGCCTTATGAATATTTTCAGGCGTCAAGATGAATGGGTGGGGTATTATCACTGTGCATTCAGTTTTACGGGTGTTAAGGATACGTAGTGTATTGTTCGCGGTAGTTAAGTTTGAGATGTACTTGATGTATTTGTATTTTTATGGGCTAGTTTTTTTCTATGGTGGGAAACTGTAATATTGGGTCCCCACCTATGAAATTGGCGTTTTTTTCTCACAAATAAAGAACCTTGTCACTTCTATTATTTAAAATATTCATCAATTGCTTGATATTCTATCGGATTATGAGCATCATAGACAACTACCAATAGTAAAAAAAACCTTAGTACATATAGTTTTCTAAACATAAAAAATACCTTAAAAATGACTCGTTTTTTGTTAGTAGAAATGACCACTATGTAAATTTGTTTTAACTTAGCCAAAACTTATTTTTGTCGCTTAATCTAAGTGGCATACGTTATCTTAGTTTTTAAACATTAGTGCATAAAAGTTTTAAAACATTAGTGTTCATGGTTGTTAAATAAATTAAGAAAATGTTAGTATGAAAAATGCAACTTCTTTAAAATTCTCCATACAAAACGCTGATTTCATAGGTGGGGACCTAATATTTTAGTAGATATGTAGAAGTAGGTAGGTAGATCTTTTTCTTTTTACAATTTTAACGACGCTTTCAGAGTTTGTTTCGAATATTTTACTGCCACGCTTTCAGAATGATATTCCCTTCCGCTTTACCTGAAAGAAAAATATTGTATTTATTAGTATTTAAAAAAAACAGACGGGTCATGATGGTTCAGTGGTTGAGGCCTAGCCTCTCATGCCCGAGGATGTTGGTTCAAATCTGGGCCCGGGTTGTTGCGAACATCAGCATCAGAATTGATCCATGCTGATTTATTAATGCTGAAGTTCGAATCGTGACATGACCACAATTGTAACAATATATTAAAGAAAACAATATTAATGTGACACAAAACCCGCGTGATTGGTGGAGAATCAATGGACATAGTTATAGTGCCCTTTCAAAATTGACACGAAAATTTCTATCACCCCCCGGTCGAGTATTCCTAGCGAACAGTTATTCAGCAGTGCTGGGATAATTTACAAACCTTCTTGGTACAGACTTGAAGCCGAAAAAGCAGCACAGCTACTTTTTTTAAATTTCATTGATTAAATTATAATATTAATTATACGAAATATAGATCTATTTATATTCCGTATAATTACTATTTGAAATTTCTAGACTATGTAGTGGTACTACATCATATTATGTACTACCACTACATAATATGATAGAAAAATTTCTTTTAATGAAAAATAGAATCAAACTAAGTACCTAGTTTAGTAATAATTAGTTAGTAATTCAAATTAAATAAAACTAATAAAAAAAAATTGAATAAAACTAGGTACTTAGTTTGATTGTATTTTTTATTAAAAGTCACAAAATTATTGAACCAACCTTTTATATCAATACCAAGGAATACTGTGCAACTTCTAGGTATAATTTCATAAGAGTTATTCAATGGTCAATGTTTTTTTTAAAATATTTTAAATCAGCATGCGCTGATGTCAATGATAAAATATCAGCATGCTGATCTGGGCAAGTACCAATGTGACTTTTTACTGTGTTTATTTTGGACATTAATGTCATCGGCGAAGGAAAACATCGTGAGGAAAACCGGACTTATTCAGTTAATATACTACTTTTTTTTTGTCGATGGGAAATCATCAAATGACCCCTCCCGCTCTGGGTGGAACGGAAGGGAGTGTCAGACTCTTACTGACTAAAACCCACCCGTGTTCCTTCCTTAGCACTTTATGTTCCGGGCCAGCGGTAACCCTTTCGGACAATCCCGCTGACCCGGCAGGTTTCGGCCCTGACGGGCCCCTTCACTTGATGCTGACATCTCTTTGAGGCGCGCGTGGAACACGTACGCGCCGTCCGGCACGGGCCTGGTCCTGATCGGTCGGTGAGCTACCCATTACTCTCCGCCCTCAGGCCCGCGCCTACGGTGGCCGGGAGTTGTGTTAATATACTATTACGTACTATTTGAATTTTGCACTATGTTTTAACCGTGAGATGCTAAGAGTAAGCAAGTCGCGCACCTGCTTCGCCTTCGAATGTGAAACATAAATTGTGTGTAAGTAAGTAGCATAAACCTTAGTGGTTACGATTAGTCTTAAAATATGTTAAAGGCTCTCCCCCACGGGCGTGTTATAATCGGCCGATAAAATTGGATACTTTGTTGCGATAATGCGTCCCGATTTCCTGTCACACAGCTGCGTTTTTATCGTCCGATATTTCTAACGTGTGCGTCTAACCTAAACTACAGGCCTGCACTACACGTTACTCCGTTATTATCGCAGGTGTATGTAAGATCGTATGTGTCCTAATACCAAATGTTCTAAGAACTTATATCGGAATATCACAGGACGGAGGAATGCAAGCGTCCCACTTCTATTGCGTCATTATTATCATCAGTGTGTAGCTTCGTGGTCGTCCTAATAAATATGTGCTGAAAAAAGATATCGCAATAACGCATCCGATATTATCGACCGATAATAACGCGCCTGTGAGGAAGAGCCTTTATCATCTGTGGTATAACTAAGTTTCAGTGGTGGATAATAAAAAGTGGAGTACCTGAATTAGGCGTGGGAGTTATGTAGTAGCGTAATAAATGTGTAGTAGTAAAGTTTATATTTTACACCTCGTGTTTCGAGTTATGCCATTATATACTCGTATAATGTTTTAAGAAAAAAAAAATCTAGGTTTGAAAGTCATAGGTTGATAGGCCGCTAAAGAAAATATTATAATAAACTGCGGCGTCCCGCGGTATCAACCGTTCGATAAACTATCCTATGTCCTTTCCCGGGACTCAAACTATCTCTATACCAAATTTCATCTAAATCGGTTCAGCGGTTAAGTGTGAAGAGGTAACAGACAGACATACTTTCGCATTAATAATATTGAGTATGGATAAGTTTCGAATACTTATGATAAAAAATAAAATACCTCTTTTAAACGAAACCTATCGCGATTTTTTTTCTAATGTGGAAAAAGACATCCAATAAATAAATTGTCTTTGTCTGGAGATCTGTGCGCACATCATGTAGACTTAATTTTATGCTAAGATTCAAATTAGAACGTTTTTGTTTTTATTTTAACGAACGAACGTTGAACGTTGCATAGATCTCGAGGAAACCTCTCTGACAGACGGACAAAAACGTGTGATTACAAAGCTTCCGATTTATTTTGTTCGGGACCATAAACAATCATTATTGGTAATTCATCTTTCTGAGCTAAAAGAAAGAAAATTTGTTTATTTTGCACAAACAAAAACGCACGTCGCAAATAAAAATTAAAAAACCTACTACTAGCTACTTACTTAATTCCGAATTATATTTGTTTCCACCTACATTTTTCAACAAAGTACGCTTCAACGCAAAAATAAAGATAAATAATTACGTTACACTGCATAATTGTGCCGACCGCGATGCCTCGTTCGAATCGCGGACTCGCTGTGCCACTAACCCGCAACATTCGCCCGCTAAGTACAATGTGGATTTAAAATTCCATTTCCGTCGACGTGATCGCATAAGTTCCGATCCGGATTCCGGAACGGCGACGTGTTTGTGCAGTTCCACCGGTTTTAAGTGTACTCCTTTTTGTTTTTCCGTTCCGCGGTTATGTTTTGTTACAGTTGCGTATTGATTGTACCTATTGTGCGCGGAGAGAGGGTTAGATCGCTTTTTGTTTTCGAGGATCGGATTTTTGAGTTGATTGCCAGTTTTGTTTGGTTGGAGAGAAGTGATGGATGAGAACATGTTTGATTGTGGAGTGAATGGGAAGTAGATATGGCTATTAGTAAACATTGGATGTTTATTTCTTTCTATGACGTGTCTATATTAGTCTAGCCTTAAACTACTTTGTTGGTTTATGACAATGGTGATGATGGTTATGCTAGCCAGAATGTTAATTTACTTTTTTCTCAAGAATTTGTATGTTAAACTAGTAAATCAAAATTTTTTGTGGTTTTCATTGAATACTTCACGACCCCAATGCGATTAATTTTGACAGTTCAATAATATTTATGGCGTTATTTACATTATGAAACAGTCAAATTTTTCAAACATATGTGGCAATGGATTATGAGTTTCCTTCAAAATCCTTTGGATTGTGGTAGAAAGTGCGTTACGCAATTGGGATTTCGTTCAATTCGAATGAACATTTACATTTAAATTCAAGAATTCTTATAAAACTTACTTACAATTCTGCTCACACACTCAAGAAATAAAACCTGAAATATAACTGGACCCGACAAAATACTTAAACTCTAACAAAAACCTGAGTTTAACACTGGCAAAGCGTTTGCCCTAAAATGCCTACATCTTAAGTCCGGTGACCTTTGGGCAACCCTTTCTTGACTATTTCCAAGACTATTTGTCATCTGGTATTATACCCTACCCGGGAAAACCGGGTAAGACCATCACTTATTTGAATTAATTGCTGTGCCCGACATCAAAACATGGGTAGACTAAGATTTAGACATTTTTGCCTGTAATGCAATTCGTCTTTGTCTATGTTCAGCGCGTGTATCATAATTCGTCTAGATTAGAGATAGATTTTGGCGTTTTTAGTAGTTTATTGGATGAATTACGTAGCGTTTCCTTTTTGATTTAGGTTTCACTTATTTTTTGTCAATGACTTTCACTGTGTATCCTAACTTACCCGCACATACCTTTCAACATGGTTGTGCTGAATGATACTGATCCATACGTCATGTTCGTGAACGGGTGCCGTCAGTAGGGGCTGGTCATCTCTTAGCGACCACGGCTTATGTAATTACTGTTTTTTATTTTATTTTCTTGTTTATGTCTTTTAATATGGACACTTTTAACGTGCACGTCTTTCTACATCGTTTTCACGTGTATAATTTCAACATGAATGATGTAACCAATATTTTGTAACAACTTTATAATTTAAAAGAGTGTCCGTGGAGTTTCTTGCCCGTTCTTCTCCTTAGATGATACCTTATTCGCTTTGGAATGAGCAACTTGCTTCATCTTTCTGACTGTGACTTCATTCAAAAGTGCTTGTAATTAGTTCATTTGAAATAAATGCTTTGAGTTGAGTTGAACAAGTGAAGTAGATAGGCATAGCACTAATATGGTTTCGTGGTTTGAAAAACAATTGAACCTCTAATATTATCTCTTTTATTGTAGTGAAATGGGATTGTGGCGGTATCTACATCGCCACATGCATACTACCCATCACACATGCATACTACACGTCACGCAAAATACTGCATCGCGCAAGCAGAGTTTACCGCGCAACTAGCATACGTCCCGACATCAATCTTCTAGCAGTAGCCCAACAAACACAACACCCGTCTGGCAGTTTTGTGACCCGTAGGTACCCCGCGTTCTAACCAAAAGCCTTCGTCGCACGAGTAGGCGATCAGCGCGAACGTTGTTGTGAATTATGACGTACAGGCCGCGTCTTAAAAGTGATCGTCGCGCAAATACGCCATCGTCGCGTGCATTTGTCACGTTTTTTTGGCTGTCGTCGCGAACACGCGACTATTTATGTCATATTTATATAAAACGCACCGATCGCTTCTCATTAGCTTTAACATTTTTAGAGCATTATTGCCCGCCTTCCACTGCGAGCGGAGTGGGCTCCGTACCGACTCCGTTTAACTCGCAACGGCTTTTTTCATAGAAGTGCTTCCACTGTGAATGAGCGGACTGAGCGGATCAAAAGAGTACAAAGAGTTACAAAAGTGGGGCAGTAGAAGGCAAAGTCTGAAACTATTTCTTAGTGGAAGTGTACAACTATTTTTACTCCGGTCCGCTCCGATCATCTGCTCAGTTTCCGCTCATTACCCTTTTTTAGTGGAAGGCGGGCATTATGTCTAATACCAAAGCTTGAATTCCTTATTTACTCTAATACAAAGAAACTCTTGTCCGAGGTAAAACCTACTTCTAAATCTGAATTCAAATCTAACCTAATTACGTTACCTTTTGGTCAACCAACCAATCTCGCGCAAAGGTAACAGCTTTCTGCATCTATTTAAAAATGTAAGCTAATACAATAGTGGATCGCAGACGGTTGGGACTCAATTAGTGCACTGCCTTCGCTGTGTTACCTACAACCACTTGATTAAGAGAATGTAAATAATTTGTTGTTGGGGGTCCAAGTTGAGGGTAAAAGCGGATATTGAGGAACCAAAAAAATAATTATCCCCCTATTTTAACTGAGACTAGCTGCGCCCCGCGGTTCACCCGCATTAGTGTTGATCCCGTAGGAATATTGGGATAAAAAGTAGCCTAATGTTAATCCAGGGTGTCCGCTACCTCCATACAAAGTTTCATCAAAATTGGTCCATCCGTTTGAGCGGGAAGAAGTAACAAACATATAAACACACACACACAAACTTTCGCCTTTATAATATTAGTGTGAAGATACACACAAACCCAAAGATACAGACTAACTGGCTAGTTTGAGGTTCACTGGCAAATAATAGATAGGCCCATGGCTAAATAATAGCAGACACCAGGTCGATCGATCAGATTAAGCTACGCTTGCCGCGGTTGGCCTGTGGATGGGTGACCATCTTTACATACCAAGACCTCTCCGTGCCTCGGAAAGCACGTTAAGCTGTTGGTCTCGTTACGGGCTGTCAGAAGCCCAAAAGTTGGACAACCAGCCTTATCAAGGGGTATCGTATTACCCAGTAACTGGTTGCTGGCGTCTGTACCTAGTAATACTCATAATATAAAAACTTGCTCTTCGAAGTCATCACTTAAGTCCTCCGCTATTGCCGCTAAATTGGACCAAATCCCTAAGAATTCTCAGTACCTACGAATATTGTGCCAGAAGTGGATTAAGCGGTGTTTAGTTAAAACCGATGAGAGGGTAAGATCCAGTGATTATTCCACCGTATTGTCTAGTTTACAGTCTGTAGTAGCTACTTGTCATTTCCTCGGCGCTGTGGAAATAGTGTAAACTTCGATCTTCAAACGTAATTAAAAACGGTTTTTAATTGACGTTTGATTTGGTCTTGCAAATGTGAGCGTTCGTTTTATGGAGTGTGCACGGATTTTGAAGGTAATTATTTGAGAACTTGTAATTATTATTTATTTTTAATGATAGATAAGAGTTTGTAAGCATCATAGCAGGTGGCGTTCAGAGGGACAATTGTCATAATTTTAAGAACATTCAATGTGGGATCTCAGTCTCAATCTGTCAAAAATACTTCTAATTTCCATACATTTTTGACAAGTGTTTGACATTGATTGTCGCTGAAATGAGATTGCGATTTTAGATTTGGAACGTGTTTAGTTACGGAACTGACCTTCTGTAGTTTTTGCCTATGCCCATGGGAATTAGGAGTGAGTTTTTGTGTATGTAGTGCAGGTAGATAGACCAATGTAAATTTTTACCTATTAACAATGCAAGGCAGGTCTACATTAGAGTTAGAATTTAATTTTTCCTCGATTTTAATTAACTCTTCGCTCGTCGAGTGTACACCATGTGTACCGATAACAATAAAATTTCTATTGTGTCTGCTAATTGGACGCGCGACGAGTTAATGTAAATCCTATTTTACTTTACTTTTTTGAATGTTTTTTTTTTTATCAGACATAATTTGCGAATAGAAGTTTCAGTTTATGGTCTAAATTGTTATCTTAGTAAATACTTATAAAGTGTATTTCAAACACTCGTTTAGTTGTTTTACATGACTTTCTCGAGCAAAACCGTTTTAGATACAAAGAAATAAATAAATTGCTTTAATACGGATTGAAACAGCAGTCTTTTTCTAAAATTCATGAGATTTTTGGTATCTGGATATATACTCGTAAAATGCAAAACCATAACATAACTTGACGCGTGGCAAATGTCCCCAAACCTCAGTAATGAGGTTATAATTTAGTTTTTTTTAGTTTAGTTATTATTTGTTTAGTTTTTTTTTAGTTTAGTTATTGTTTGACGGTGATATAAATCACCGTCGAATAATGACTCTCATTATAAAAATCTTAAATACAATAAATTTAAATTTCAATCTAATCCCTTAGAAATACCGAACGCCTGAAAACACGCAATTACAACAGCCAACCGTAACTTAGATTAACCAAATAACTTGAAAGCAACATGTAAGATTCAATGGCGATGCAATCCCATTACCAAGATTGGAATGGGCTACGCTAATGGTAGTTCGGTAAACCATGAAATTGTGAGTTCTCTTGCTGAATGAGAATCGGTTTTTTATGGGAGGACATACCTAGGTAGTAGGTATGTTTTATATTCTTCGTTTTGTGAGTTAAGGACGGAGAAATCAGTATTTTTGAGTATGAATTGGATTTTATCCATATTATTTTATTTTTATTATTTATTAAACTAAAGGGAGAAAATACTTGATATTTTGTATAGGTATTTGTCTGTTACGTTTTTACGTTAAAACGGCTGAACGGATTTGGATGAAATTTGGCACACGGGTAAACCATGACCTGGGCTGGGGATATTTGTTATCCTGGTAGTACATTCCTGTGGGATAATTTAGACCTTGTGACTGTTCCTAAATTACCCTAGGCTGATAAAAATTTTCGTTTTTCCTAATTCTGTTACTTATTAGTGTTGATGAGACAAGGCATTGGACTTCTTTATATTTGGAATTCATTCTAATCGGTGGGAGAGTGTCCAGTCTGGAGACGAGCTCTACAGAGTCGTACGGGGCGGGGTGCGGCTCTTCCCCATTACGGGGAACCGACCTAAAACACTAATAAGTAACAGAATTAGGAAAAACGAAAATTTTATCAGCCTAGGGTAATTGAGGAACAGTCACAACCTGCATGCGGGCGATACCGCGGGCAAAAGTTGGTTTGTTCTAAAAATAGAATAGAATTCTTTTTAACACAAGCTCGTTATGAATCTTTCCAAAAACGAAAACAACGTTAAGGGTGATGTACAGACGCCAGCACATCAAGCTACCCGAAACTGTCAAATTTACCCAATCAAATTTGAACTTTATGCTTTAGCGATAAAGTTGAATATCTATTAAATAAATTTGACAGAGTGTAGTAGCTTGATATGCTGGCGTTTGTACCTATAGGCAGATACGTATTACCTAGTAATACCTAGTGACATTTTGCCCGTCCTGTTTCAGTCCAATGTAGTGTAGGTAGGGTTTTTTGGCTATAGGCTTTCGCCTATAACCAAAAAGCGGGCAATAATCCAGCCTTCGGGCTACTACTGAGAACTCCTGATGAAAAAACCTAGTAACACATTGTTCGATATTTCAGCGCAGCAGTTAAAAGGCTTTAGTAGTATTTTCGTTTTTTTTTATAGAAATTTTGGTATGAATAAGAGAAAAAAGCACAAATACGAGCGAACAAATCCCGATTCCAGGAAAATAACCTGAATATATATGACACAATGTATGTGTGATGTATAAATAGATAGGGTTTTAATTATTTAATAAGTATTTTAAGCACAAAAATGTACAGAGGCGGACTTATTGCCACAATTTTAGGTCTGATTATACAATCAGACCTAAAATTGTGGCAATAAGTCCGCCTCTGTACATTTTTGTGCTTAAAATACTTATTAAATAATTAAAACCCTATCTATTTATACATCACACATACATTGTACACATACATTATACACATACATTATAGGTTGTGTGTATATCTTGGGTTTACAATGAAATATCAAAAGACAATAACAGTATTGATATCTTCGATTGTCGTGCCGCTGCTTTCAAAAGACATGTATGTACTCTTTCTTTTGTATTTTATAACGCTTTAATTTTATATCGCTTTAAATAATGTAACTCTGTGTGTATTATGCACTTAACCTGGCGTGTTTGGTCTCCTTACATTCCCTGCATAAGTAGTAGGTAGTGTGTCGGAGGGCAGAGGCTCATACCTTGTAGTTGTAATTTTGTCAATTAAGTTTTATTTTTATTTTTTTACTGTAGTGTTATCATTATTATTAAGAGCCATCAGAGCCATATATAATCTCCGCAGGCGCGATTCTCTAAGGGAACTGTTTAAGGAAATTAATATCATTACGATGCCTTGTCAATATATCTATGAAAACATCATGTACATATGTTAGGAAAAATTTACATCTTTTTAGTAAAAGAGGTGAAAGACATAATTATAGTACTAGAAATAGGGACCTATTAGTTCAACCAGGTTTCAGACTGGCTAAAGTAGATTCATCTTTTATGGGGTACTGTTTAAAATGTTATAATAAAATACCTCCCCACATTCTTCAACTGAAAGAGACAAAATTCAAGTCTTGTATAAAACGCACACTATGCAGTCAGGCATATTATAAGTTAGGGGATTACATCGCTGATAAAAATGCCTGGCTCAATGCTGGTCCTGCTCCACAACCAGAACTAATTGATTAACACATGGAAATACTGTTGGAGCTGCTGAAGATTGTAAGACTATCTTTGCATTGTATAAAATCAATTTCCTTTGTATTATATAATTGCATAGCACAGATGTGAGTTCTATGTACCCTATAGCTACCATTTAACGGGTAATAATATGTCTTTCATTGACTTGAATGTGCCCTGGCAGCTGATAGTATGTCATGCTCACTCAAATGTCTCTCTGACGGTGGCGTGTGTGTTGGATCATTTAGCTCCCTTCAATATGGTTGAGCTGAATGGTGCTGATTTATGCGTCATGTTCATGAACGGGTGCCGTCAGTTGGGGCTGGTCATCACTTAGCTGCCTCGGCTTATTTTAAATTATTTTATATTTGGATTGTTGTTTGTTAAGTACTATTTGTTGTACTCTGGACGCTCTTAACGCGTACGTCTTTCTTATTTTGTTTACATCGTTCTCACATTATATAATTTTAATATCAAAAGTAATAATGTAACTAATATTTTTGTAAAATATAATTTTAAAAGAGTGTCCATGGAGTTTCTTGCCCGTTCTTCTCCATAGGTACCTACGCTTTGGAATGGGCAACTAGCTTCATATTTTCTGACTGACCGACTTCTTGACAATTCAAAAGTGCCTGTAAATGATTTAATTGAAATAAATGCTTTGAGTTTGAGTTTGAGTTTTGAGTTGTTGCTGGTCATGTTGTGCGACTACGCTTTGGGTGATAGTCAGGTTGAAACATATAATTTGAACCTAGGGATATACTTACTGTGATTATTGCCTGTTGTAGTTGCCTTCTGAATAAATAAATATCCATTTGAGAATGTAAACCCAAGATATACAGAAGAAAATATTAGTCCGAGGTAACTTTGTACCTACTTACCTTTATTTGACTCCACGTATCGATATTTTGTTATTTATTGTCATAGTAATTTCTTGACCATTTATTACATACCATACCTATACCTAATGTGCTTTCCAAGGCATGGAGGTGCCTTGGAAAGCACATTCGTAAATCTTTAACAGTCGTCACGGCTAGTCAGAAGCCCAAAAGTCTGACCACCAGTCTTATCAGGGGCATCGTGTTACCCAGTAACTGGGTTGTGAAAATCGGGAAGGCAGTCGCTCCATGTAAAATAATGGTATTCAGCTTCATCCGGTTAGACTGGCCATCATCGTTGCGTAAAGGCTAGGTAGATTTATGGCAGTTAATATTGGTATGGTATTCTACAAGTCACCACAATAAACATTCACATTATTATGTGGTTGTATTGTTATCGTTTGTGGTTACATTGGCATTACTGACTGGACTGGACGGGTCCAGTCAAATGTGTGTGGTACTTTCCTCAAAAGACCATTTCAGACATCAATCTCCATGGTCTTAACATGATCTGACCAAGATTATGTCTGGACTTGAGACTGTGACCTCTGACTTTGTTTCGGCCTTTCATCTCAGAGTAGTCAGATAAGAAACGTCGACCTCGTCAATTTTTTTTTTTAATGACGTGTAAATGTGATTCCAATATCCTATTTACACAATAAACAATTTGATTTCATTATTATCTTTAAAAAACAAACAACCATCAACCTTCAAAATAACAGTTGGTAAGCAAAAAAAAAAAACACCGGTTGCGCTCCTCGCATTGTAGACCTTCCATCACTTCCCACCGATATTGAAGTCAAGAATGGTTCCAATTATGTTTTTTAATTATTTAACCCCCAAGCGTCACGTGTACACCAAGTGTACATAAGAGAAAGTGCTCGAAACGTCAACGGTACACCAAGTGTACACAACAGTGTCAATGACCTATTGTCATTGTTAAAACAATGACTTTACTGCGCCCATTCAATTAAACGATTCACGACGTGTGGGGTGTTTCGACAGGTAGGCGGGCAAACGTGTGAGAGGTTAATTAGCAAGTACGACGTATTTCAAATTATTCAGTATGAAAATAAATGTCAGTGCACACGAAATGTGACAAATAACAAAAACCAACAAAATACTTCCCATTTATAAATGTCATATTATTAATATTTTAATGTCATTATGTCGTTCGCTTCCGGCCGAATGTTTTAGTTATTATGTCGGTAATTAATATACTCTTAATTTACATAATTATCCGGTTAATACAGGATTTATGTACCCTTTTAACTTGTTTTCGGTATATGTTTGTGAATATGTAGAAGCTAAAGATAGGAGGGTAATTTATTCTGTGCGGTTCTCGATTGTAAATATTTCGACCATTTTCCTCTCTTTTGGTGACGTCTTATTAAAAAACCGGTCAAGTGCGAGTCGGACTCACTTACCGAGGTTTCCGTACAAATTTGTAGGTATGTAAATAGTTTATCACGGGAAAACAATTTTGTTTTGTAATGTGACTACTACTACTACTTTACGATTTTCGGACTTTTTCCTTTACTTGTGCTACATGAGATTGCTTCTTACCAAATTTCATGATTCTAGGTCAACGGGAAGTACCCTATAGGTTTTGATACCGGAACATAAGCGCCCGTATCTTTTGATTGCGTTGACTTAGAAGTTTGATTTTTTCACTGCTTCAAGGCATTGCAGCCCTCAGTATTCGAAATTCATTTCAACTTGATAACTCTACGCGTTCCTGAGAAATAGGGTCTTGACTGACGGACAGACAGACGGACAACGAAGTGATCTTATAAGGGTTCCGTTTTCCTTTTGAGGTACGGAACCCAAAAAGTCGTATATTCTCATAAATAAGATGCAGAAAGTTCTAAAGATAATTAATTACATCGGTCTCTTATGAGGCTTTTAATGTCGGCATGCAAATCTTTCATCCTACTAATATTATAAATGTGAAAGTTTGTGAAGATGTTTGTTACTCAATCACGCGTAAACCGTTGAACAGATTTAGATGAAAATTGGCACATAGATAGGCCATGTCCTGCATTAACACAAAGGATACATTTTAACCCGATATTCCCACGGAATCGAAACTAACGCGGGTGAAACCGCGGGACGCAGCTAGTAAACTAAAAAAAAAAACAATTTCAGGTCATTCACATTCAGGACATTCAGGTCTATGTATTGTCAGGGAAATAGAATGTTAAACAAATTGACAACTTCAATTTGCTATGTTTTAGCCATTTCGCTCTCCAGTTAGCTTTTGATCTTCAAAAGGTGTCTGGAACAGACTGGATGTGGAAGGTGGCGGACAGGGTATTATGGCACAGCCTGGGAGAGGTCTATTTCCAGCAGTGGACTACGATAGGCTCCGTTAAATGATTGATAGCCATTTCATAAAACTGTCAAAGAATGACAGTTACGATTTTAATCTTTTAAGTTGATTGTCTTTTATTTCTTTAATTAATTTCCCTGACTTTAGAAGATTACCATCAAAATCTAAAGCGGGGTTTGCTGTACCTACCTCAGATTTAATCCCGAAACTAAAATTGCCATTAGAAACACAACAACCTGTCACAAGGCCCCGGTGATTCATTAAACTGATGTCACTGCGGTCGCGGAATGAATTGTGGACCAAATTAATTGTAATGTGTTTGTTTAGATTGTGTTACTTGTTTACAAGTTACCTTGTTTTATTGGAAAGTTAAGTGATGCTTTGTTCTTAAGAATACTCGGTTTAGCATTTCATCAGGTCTGATGCTGGGCGCTGCTCTGGGGCACCTGATCTTTCTCTGGACTATGAGAGTAAGGGAAGAGTATATGCATACACACCTGTGCACTATAATATGTCTCGCACCGAAGGCTGGTCTCCACTGAGATAGATGGTCGAAATTCTGTCTGTAGGATTATTTTTCAGAAGACTATTTTCTTTTTAGGAGAGGAAGTGGACCATGGTCCATCACGCGTGCCCAGTGCGTGTTGTTGGATGTTATATGTCTTGGAATTTTGGTTCTACGACATGCCGGTTTCCTCACGATGTTTTCTCTCACCGAGCAAAGATTATGAAATTAAATATGCAAAGTAAAGTATCTGCCTGGATCCACCTACAACTCGGAAATTGGGGCCACTGGGCCACAATTGCTCTCAGTTCTCTCTGCTCTTGGTTCAATACCTGGGCGTAAATATGGCATATTGTCGACGCTCTACTTAACTTGTTATCGCATTGTGCCTTGTTTGCGGCCGAGTAGGTAGATCTAATATTTGTATTTTACCATAAGTATTAAGGCTCCTGCAAACAGACGCGACGCGCGACGCGAATCGCGTGCGACACAAAGGCACCGCTTGTTACGCGACTTGCGGTGCCTTTGCGTCGCGGGCGATTTTATCGCGTGTCGATCCTGTTTGAAGGAGCCTTTATAATAATAATAATTTAATTAATAAAAACTTTTACAAAAGGTGTAAATTTAGCCAAGAGTAGCAAATTTCCCATACAATTATAGTGCCTAAAAATAAACTAAAATATTATTTATTACAAGTGCAAGTAGTGATGGTTCGGAATTAGTGTTAGGTAGCGACCCGCCCGAACTAGGTTTAGGTTTTTTTTTTGGTTTGGTTTTGAGTATTGTGAAAGGCTGCTAGTTCTTAAAAAGTAGGTCAAAATGAGGCAGCAGCGTCTTCCTATCTACTAGAAATAGTGTATTGGAACATGCAACAGAAGATTACTATAACAGTCCGGACGTCGGGAAAATATTTTCCTGTCCCTGTGTCAGGAATTCTTTTAACGGCCAGGGTTGTAGTCTTTATACTTAGGGCTGATTTTTCCAGCGGCAGATAATTTTATGCGAGGAATCATTTTGAATTGTGGTCTGTTCTACCATAAAAAACTGTCAGGCGTCAATTTTATTCCAAAGCACCTGCCATCCAATCTTTTCACCACCCTTGGTTGACTGGTAGAGAATGCCTAAGGCATTAAGTCCGCCTTTGTACCTTTTTGTGCGAAAAGTTTAAATAAATAAATAAATTCCACGAATAAATTATCTGTCGATTGAAACATCAGCCCTTAGTGGAGTAAATATTTTCTTAATTTTTTATAGCATTTTTACCAGTCCACGCGCAGCACCTAATTGATTTAAGAGATTCTTAATGCTCTTGAAAATTTCAACAATTTTACAAGAATTATCTACCTCTTCTAGAAATATTGACGTCCTCAACTACTCCAGTCATGCCATTCTACATTGGGATTTTAACTTATTATGTAAACTGGGATTAAAATTCATTTATCCTCTTTAAAGTTTAAATGCGTAACTATCAAAAATTCACATTCACGTTGCATTGATGTCGAAAAATAAATCCGACACTTATCAACATAAAGCTCAGTTTTTTCATTACTGGCTTCTGCTAGCGACTTCGTCTGCGTGTTCCCTCGCACCACCCTGTCGCATCGGATTTATGTGATAGACATCTCACACACATCACATAATATCACATATCAAACACCACACGTCACACACACAAACACACATCACATAATATCACATATCAAACACACACACACACATACATCACATAATATCACACACCGCATGTCACACACACATCACATCATACACACACATCACATCACACACACACCACACACACATACACCACACACACACACACCCCACACATCACTAATTATCGATAATTATATGATTAGTTTAAAGATAAACTACTCTCCATGTATCCTGTTATTACAATCAAGATAGAATTTTATCCGACATTGCTGGCCCTACTGCTACATAATTATCTCGTTTGATGATATTTAGTATAGTCAACCTCATAATTGCTTCATTACTCTTAATTTTCATGTCACTTACACGTCATAAAACGACAAGGTATATTTGTCTATGTGACTGTTAGATCTTTCTTTCTTTCTTTTTTTTAAAAAAACATACGTATGTACGTGATAGTTTCAAAATCAGTGAAGTTTCATTTCATAACCTAACCACCATTGCTCTTTCATTCCTTCAAAGCTGAGGTGGCCCTGTGGTAACAGCGACTTACAAAAATGTAGGTCGTAAGTTTGGACCCAGAGAGGAGCTTTACTTTGTGTAAATTATTTCGTCACCACTGCTCTCAAAACGGTGAAGGAAAACGTCGTGAGGAAACCGGCATGTCTTAGAATCAAAAATTCGAAGACATGTGACATGTATCAACCTGCACTGGGCCCGCGTGGTGAATTATGGGCGGTTCCCTCTCACGGAAAGGCGGCCGGAGTACCAGCAGTGGGTACATTCATCATCATCATCATCATCATCATTTCAGCCGAAAGACGTCCACCGCAGCAGTTTGGATGCGAGAAGTACAAAACCGGTCGAAATGGAGGTGCTTTTAATTTTTTTTCAGCATGGGAAATCATCAAATGACCCCTCCTGTTCTTCAGCGTGGAGCGGAGACATGTAACATCTACCAACCCGCTCTGGGCCCGCGTGGTGGATTAATCCCAATCCCTCTCCAAGGGGCTTTTTTTTCAGGATGGGAAATCATCGAATTACCCCTCCCGCTCTGGGTGAAGCGGAAGGGAGTGTCAAACTCTTACTGACTAAAATCCACCCGTGTTCCTTCCTTAGCCCTTTATGTTCCTGCCCAGCGGTAACCCTTTCGGAGCATCCAGCTGACCCGGCAGGCTTCGGCCCGAACGGGCCCTTTCGATTGCTGCTGACATCACTTTGAGGCGCGCGTGGAACACGTACGCGCCGCCCGGCACGGGCCTGGTCCTGATCGGACGGTGAGCTACCCATTACTCTCCGCCAGCAGGCCCGAAGTGGAGGTGCTTGGGGGAGGCCTATGTCTCTCATCCAACAGGTTCATGCGGCCTTCACAAGGTCGTCGGACCACCTTGTGGGAGGTCTTCCAACGCTACGGCGCTACGTGGGAACGTTATAGGCTGATTATGCTGAAATTTCAATTTATTAAGAATTTTTAACAGCGGCAGAGCAATAAAGAGGTCGACTACACCTACTTCAGATTTAGATTTCTTGGAAACCTCGAGTGATTTTAAGTCTGCTAACTAAATAGAACTTTCATCAAATTAATTTAAATGTAGGGATATACATTTACTCTGTGAGAGGGAGTGGGCAGTAATCCACCACGTGGGCTCAATGTGGGTTGGTAGATGTCAAATGTATTCGAATTTTTGGTTCTAGGACATGCCGGTTTCCTAGCGATGTTTTCCTTCACCGATTTGAGAGCAGTGGTGATGAAATAATATATATTATATACAAATAATGTAAACAAGACCAAGATCACATTAAAGTGAAATATTTTAAGTGTAAAAGTACTTGGGTTACATTATAAAGTCTGGAAAATGGAGATATAACTGTAATTTGGTAAGCATCTTTCTTGAGTGTGGATCAAACGTATTTTACTTAGAAGTCTGTCATCATAGGGATTATTAACGTTAGTATGTATGAGTAAAACTTTATATATAAGTACCTATATTATTATCTAAATTAGCACGACTATAAACTCAAAGCATACAGGCACTTTTGAATTGTCAAGATTAAATAGTCTGTCAGTTAGTCAGAAAGTTGAAGCTGGTTGCCCATTCCAAAACGTAGATCTCTATGTAAAAGAACGCGTTATAAGTGTTTTGAATCCGGAACACTGGAATCCATTTGATGGGAGAAGCATAGAACCGGTCGAAGTGGTGGTGCTTGGTGGAGGCCTATGTCCAGCGGTGGACGTCTTTCGACTAAAGTGATGATGATTATGATGATAAGCTTTTCGTTACTTTTACGAGCATTAATTATAATATTTTTCCCTAGATGACATTACTTTTAAGAATATTCTATTAATTTTTGACTGATTCTTACTTGCGGAACTGGCTTTTCTGGCCATATACCTACGCCGATATTTTCGGGTTTTCTTGGATGGTAAACAAACAGGCATTCAGGCATTCAAGAGTATACTTACCAGCGCCTCAATTGCGTCTCACACTTTCTTGCACAATTCGAAGGATTTTGTGCAATTACCCCACACTGGGCCCGCGTGGTAGATTACGGCCCACTCCCTCTCATTGAGAGGAGGCCTGTGACCCAGTAGTGGGAATATCATAGGCTGATAATGCTTACACCTCTTATCTATAGCCACTGTCCGTCCATCTGAGTAACTTGGATCCAACAACACTAAAACGCAGTAGTTTGGGAACAAACAGTCTCAATAGTACCACTAATGTTGATTAATATAAATGGTGGTACTACAGAGAATGAAATTTCCCGCTAGTACCAGAACAAACTGTATCATGGGGCAATCAAAATCCGGAAAATCAATTTCGCCCTTTCCGGGCAATATCATTCACTACCATACACCCAAAAATACCAAAAATAGTACATTATGATACATGTGCACATGCGTTTCATACGATAAAAAAATAGACTTGTATTGTTTAATATTAAATTGTATGGAAAATGACGCACTGGTTTAGTTTTTCCGCGCGCCGTGCGTGCGCAGGTGTAAATAAAAGCACTGACAAAACCGCTAAACAGCCTATAGAAAAAAAAAACACAAAATAATGTTTAGACTGATTGTAGTGTTGTCGTATGTCAATTAATATTGTTTAGTTAGTATGGAATTAGAAAGTTATATTGGCATAGAGAAATATACATTAGTTCAGTGAGAATTCGCAATAATAGAACGTCATTCAGGGTTTTTCCGTTTAGTTTCGGAAGGGACCACAGACAATATGCGCAGTGGTAGACCGCGAAATTCAAATTTTCTTACGTTTTTTTATAATTTGCAGGTCAGTATCAGGTTGTATCTTGATCAAAATATAATTCGCGACTATAATAGGTATATGTATTTACAGAATTATAATCATTAGAATAGAATCTTTAAGTTAGATTTGTTCCCTAAGAACTTTTCCAAACTAAGGAACAAAATCTAACTTAGAAAGTTGTATTAAGATTCTAATGATTATAATTCTGTAAATACGTACCTGTTATAATCACAAATCATATTTTGATCAAGATACCTGAACATTGCAAAAAACGTAAGAAAATTTTAATTTTGCTGTCTACCACTGCGCATTCACCTTAAATTGTCCGTGGGCCCTGCGCATTCACCTTAAGGTAAATTAATATTATAGTTAATTTTGGGACCAAGGACAATACAGACTATTTAAAACAAGTGAAATCTGGCCCGCCGATTTCTTTTGGCATGAAGTTTCTTTGATGAGATTAAAAAAGCGCGCATTTCCGACTAGTAAATAGTCATCTGTGGCGTTATCGCACTAGTGGAATAACATAAAGAGCACGCGTTTATAACGCATTATGGACCTAAAAGCGGTTCAATAAGTGCCACTTTACGAGCAAGTGTGTTGAAAAAGCTTTTCCATGCCTCATTAATAAAATTCAAAGAGAGAAAAAATACC
Organism: Luperina nickerlii; assembly: GCA_963855955.1. Taxonomy (NCBI): domain Eukaryota; kingdom Metazoa; phylum Arthropoda; class Insecta; order Lepidoptera; family Noctuidae; genus Luperina; species Luperina nickerlii. Next base: position 17,966,809 of record OY979677.1, on the reverse strand, counting down.
CATTAAAATGAAACGAGTACGTTTGAACACCGACGACTGAATTCATACCGTTTAAGAATCTCATGTTTGTTCGACGATATCGTTCGGTAAATGGATATCCTGACGACATCTGCGGGCGACAAATTACCTATTCTATCTGTCATCTCGCTACGGAACGCGGTACTGGTGGATTTGTTGGGGTTCCGTGGGGATTAGTTACTACTTTTTTATTTTATTGGTTTTTGATATGTCTAAACGCCAACGAATGCAATAGAATATAAATTTATTTCGCAAATATGGGTAATATATAATAGGTGTTGTGATGCATTAAAGCTCAGTCATATTTCACCATTCGGCATGCAAACATTTATACTATTAACATTCACAAAGATCTCTTCGAGTGTAAGAGTAAACAGAATTCATTTTAAGGTGTCCAGACCTGGCGAATGCTCCGCTCGCGAGCCGTTTGCGAACTGCGTGCGTGTTGCTCGCGTGCGGTTACAGCCTACGTTTGGTGCGCCGCTCTAGTGCAACTACGGCAAGGCTCGAGTGGGGCGCGCGCGCAGCTCGTGCGCACATAGCTTCTTTCTCGTTAGAACTATGAGCCTCAGTTGTTGTTGCGAGCACTTTCTGCGCCGCTCAAGTACGGCGCGTAGCTTGTGCGCGAGCGGCGCGCGGACGTCCAGGCGCAGGGGCTGCGTACGAACATGAAATGCACGCGCGCAGTTCGCAAGCGGCTCGTGAGCGGTGCATTCGTGGCGCATTCGCCAGGTCTGGACATATCAATGCATTTCTTTGTCCTTTGATTTCTTGAGTTTGTCAGCCTATACCACAGGCTTGTATTATATACCCAGGCTTATATATATTGTATAAGGACGTAAACGTCTCTAACAAATTTTCACATGCTAAATGAACGGTTTTAAGTGGTTTTCGTCCTGTGGATTTCTTATAGAAACGTCAGCAATGGTATATATATACATTGAATGAATAATGTGTGTAAAACTAGTAGGTGCACTTCTATTTCGCCCTTAACGCAATTTATTCTAACTGAAAATACACCATATTTTCTTCTTCCATACTAGTAGATGCTTATGATAAGGAAAGAATCGGCTTCAATGTATATACTACGTTTATTGCAAGTGCAAGGAGCAGTGTCAAAGTCAAAGACAAGTCAAATTCAAATCATTTATTTCAAATAGGCACATTAAAGGCTCTTTTGAACGTCAAAAATTACAGTAAAAAAGCATTGATTCTAGTCGCCCCTTCCAAAAGGCAGTACCTTTTGGAAGGGGCGACTAGAATCAATGCTTTTCGTATGGAGAAGAATGGGCAAGAAACTCCACCGTTACTCTTTTAAATTGTCTTACAAGGTTTTGTATACATAATATAATTATATATTGTGAAGACGATGCACCTAGAATAAAATTAGTCTACCACAAAACCTAAAAATAATTAATAAATGAAGCAATGACAGGTAAATCAATTATGTGATGATACACGGTGCTTACGTATTTACAAATTATTTACAAATATTGTAGGTAATTTGCCTTCGCCAGTGGTGTAGGTTCGAATCCAGGTAGGTGCTTTCCTGACATCTACCAACCCGCACTGGGCCCGCGTGGTGGATTTACAAGCCACTCTCTCTCGAAGAGAGGACGCATGTGTCCCAGTAGTTCCCACTACTGCACACACATAATCACACACATAATCAGCCTATAGTGTTCCCACACTATAGGCTGATTATGTGTGTGTGATGTGTGTATTTGTGCATGGAATAATGCACCATTTCTTCCTCGGTTACAAACGATAGCTATTCACAAAATCGCATGCACGGAACCTATCCCCCTATCCGCACCACCAGACTTCTTTTCTCACCTTATGTTTTCGCGAAATATTTTCGAGGTTCAGTGATTGATGTTCCGGTGACGCGTCGCCGGCTAATGCCTGCTAGAAGATTGATATGTCCCCACGGTATTAGCTACGTGTTTCATTCCTTTATGTTATTTAAATACGATGGTGTTCGGTGATGAATAGGTATTTGATTGCTTTTAATTTTTTTTTTCCTTCTTGGTTTAAATGTGGATGTCTTGTTTGGATGTAATTGATGTATGTTCTTGGAAAGGTGTTTTGTACTTACCTACATATAAATAATTTAGAATCATGTCCGTAATAGCTTATTCTTTTTGTACAAATTGTCCTCAGTCCGTTTTAGTCACGTCTATGGTTTTAGTTGTCCGTTGTTGTTTGTTTGTACAGTCAATAATACAAGTACTTAGTCTTATTAGTTATTTACCCCGTATTGTTCCAACTTAGCATTTGGGACGATAAGTAGGGTGGCAATAATCGATATACTGACGTTCAGATTTTTACGAAAAAGGTGAATCAAGAGTTTATCATATGAAAAAAAAAATAGCACCATCCACGACGACGCGACCCACGCTTCTTCCTAATCGTTTTAGTTTTATCGATACACTGGATGGCACTATCTATATCCCGTTTTCTACTACTATCTATATTACTTCATAACAACTGTCGTCCACATATTGTTCCAACTTAGCATTTGAGACGATAAGTATCCCAGGCAATCGATATACTGACGTTCAGATTTTTAAGGCTCCTTCAAACAGGCGCGACACACGATAAAATCGCGCGCAACACAATGGCACCTCAAGTCGCGCAACGAGCGGTGCCTTTGTGTCGCGCACGATTATATCGCGTGTCGCGCCTGTTTGTAGGAGTCTTCACGAGAAATATGAATCAAGAGTTTATCATATTATGAAAAAAAAATGGTTTTCCTATCACAGAAATTACACGAGGATACCTATGAGTAAAGATACCCCGAATACATTACTTTATTTGTCATAAAGGCATAGCTTACAAACCTATAATTTACTAAAGGCATTTTAATGAGTGATAACAGTAATTGGAATGCCATTATAGTCAGCAGTATGATAACGTCGCCAAGGTTTTTGTAAAGGTCATCACCTATAGTCTGTTCCAAAAGTATCTCATAAAAGTGTAAATAAACTCTGTTGAGGATGAGGGTGGCTATGAATGGTGTTCATTAAAATGGAAACACGATTACAATTTTTTGGTATATATTTTTCACACAGAGTGTCAGGAGTCAAGCATAAGAATAAATTTAATAAAAAGGAAACAAATATGAGCATAAAAAAGGTTAGTTGCAGGTCGTCAACAAACTCTGTTCAGGTTAAATTTTCACGCAATCACTTACTAAAGGGTATTAGTAAGACATTCATTTGTATTTGGAAAGTTTCAACTTTATTACTTTTTCCAATAATTATTCTTTGAGCAAAATTATTAAATTATAATTGAAAAATCATCGACGAAAATTGATGTTATAAAACTAACCTCAACTAGTGTCAAATTAAAAATATCTTTCAGTAGTTTTAAAATTAGAATTTCAGGTTTAAGTATTCAATTAATGGTCAGCGGGATTGTCCGAAAGGGTTACCGCTGGCCCGGAACATAAAGGGCGAAGGAAGGAACACGGGTGGGTTTTAGTCAGTAAGAGTCTGACACTCCCTTCCGCTCCACCCAGAGCGGGAGGAGTCATTTGATGATTTCCCATCCTGAAAAAAAAAAAAGTATTCAATTAATCAAATCAAACCACTCAATGTGGCACTACGAATTGGCATTCACAGGTACGTTTTCTGGTCCATTTGCTTACATTTTCAACAGACCATACCGTTTTTGCTTCTTGAGCCGAGTTTATTGAGCCCTACATTTTATTCACACGTCTGACGACAACCCCTCGTTATGTTTTCATTCTCAGTAAACAGACTCCGACATTAAATTGCTAACAAGCTGGCTGAGCGATTAAAGAGCTTGTTGACATTAAAATATAAATAATGTTTGAAAATGTCGCTTGCAAAAGTGACTTAATGTCCGCTGACTGAAATGGAAAAGTGAATGACATTTAAAATTATCTCGGTTTGATTTTTGATTAAATATAAAATTTAAAAAAGAGCAATTTGCGTACGTTTGAATGTAAATTGTCTGGGCTACTACTTGAATAACTAAAAAAGACAAAAAGCGGCCAAGTGCGAGTTGGACTAGTACACGAAGGGTTCCGTACCACAAGGCAAAAAGAGCTGGTTACTTTATTTTATTTTTAAATAAAGTACACGTTTTATAATATTTCACTCGTATCACTGTGCGCTTGTCATTGTTCTAAACTTTATTGCATAACATTCAAAATATGCCATTTGCCTAATACATATTTCTGGAGTAGTCGACTCGCCCACAATTAAATTAACTTAACGAGTCAAAAGTGTCGATTCGCCCGTGTCGGGCGAGTAAATTCGTGCGAATCGACTAATAAGCCCTTCCAACGGTGGTCATACGATAACAAGAACCTTTAAACCAAACGTTATTGTTTTCTAACAACTGATTCACACGGTGCAAGATTTATTTGGATATTCCCAAATAAATCTTGCACAGTGTAAATCAGTTTACCACAACTAATTCAGTTTAAAAACACCCATCTGTAGGACACATTCATCCTCGTTTTTTCTACGACACAAAAGTGAACGAACTCCGCACGAGTCTTCAATTATTCACTATAAAATTAGGAGTAATTGGAGTACAGCAAAGCAATCTAGATAAAAGCCCCGGCTGAATATAGCCCATGAACGCTTTAAGACGATTCCGTATCGTGTTTACTGCCTACTCTGAAATATGATAGGTGCCGCGATGTAATCTTTTTGAGTATGTCCAAGATTTACTTTACGTTGATATCTCGTTTATGTCCGGTTTATGTTGGTATTATATCCGTTTCAAAATGGTTTACTTTTTATTTCTGTTTAGCTGGAGTGAAGAGAGGGTATAATGTTTGGGAACACTTTTAAGTCTCCGTACTAAAAGACAAAAGTGACTCGGATGGAGCTTTTATTAATCGTGCGTAAAGTTTATCTTTTTTATCTAACGTTGGAGGTGTAGCATAATCAGCCTATAATGTTGCCATTGCTGGGACAAAGGTCTCCTCTTTTGCAGAGGGAGTGGGCTATAACGTACCACGCGAGCCTGGTGCGGGTTGATAGATGTCACATGTCTTTGATTTTTTGACTCTAGGACATGTCGGTTTCCTCTCGATGTTTTCCTTCACCGTTCTGAGAGCAGTGGTGATGAAATTATTTACAACTAGCTGCGTCCCACGGTTTTACCCGCGTAAATGTCAATCCCGTGGAAATATCGGTATAAAAAGTAGCCTATATGTTAATCCAGGGTGTCAGCTACGTCCATACAAAATTTTATCAAAATTGGTCTAGTCGTTTGAGCGTGAAGAAGTAACAAACATTTAAACACACACAGACACACACACACACTTGTACACTCTGTGAAAATTTAAGCCATGGGATATATCCCGATGACACTCGGACGGACGGACGGAGAGACGGACGGATGGACAGCGGAGACTTAGTAATAAGGTTCCGTTTGCACCATTTGGGTACGGAACCTTAAAATCCGGTACAATTGAACTACATTGAAATAATAAGCTCGCGATCCTTGCTTGCAAGCGTGGAAAAGTTATTTAAATTATTTAATGTCCAATTAAAAACGGAGTAAACTCATATCAATTTAATTATTTTATTAATTTCGATACATGCTCGGTATGCGCGAATGCTTTCGAGCTCATTACGTAGATGACATTCATAATTATAAAATTATTTATTTATTATAAAATTTAAGTAAAATTTGCTTTTTACAGGCGGATAAATCGGTTATGGCGACGGTTTCATGTACACTGCGAACCTCAGTGTTGCGTCATGTGAGAAAATGGTCACCGTTTCAACAATGTCCACTGAAATTACCACAAAGCTGGGATTAAGGCCAATCGTTCACGATCACTACTCAAAAGTAACGTGTTACGAACTCAAATCACCTATACATTGTGGCGGCATTCACACTGACGTCACGCAGTCTCCTGCATCGCGCAAGCAGAGTTTACCGCGCAGCTAACATATATATAATGTTCACTATGTAGTGTGTTATGTGTGTGTTTTTTTGGAAGACGGTTGTATCGTTTTTGTAAAGAAAAATTACATTTCATCATTTGCTTAGCCTTGTCGACGTCCAGTCTAACCGAATACACCTACATAATTATACATTCCACGTACAGAAAATTATAAATGCTTTTTCTAAAATACAAGTGTTCTACACAATAGTAGGTACTACAATAGCAAACGCCGATGTATTAAGCCTGCAACATGAGTCTCTCTGGGGACTGAATGACACTCAGGCTAATGGCACACCATTCACGCCGTATTATGCCCAGAGGTGGCAAATTAACTACGATTGCTTGATCCTTTATAGCTTTTCAGTTATTATAGCGTTTGCTGTTCATAACTGTTGATAACTATAATTGTTGCATGCTATAATACTGTTATGGTTGAGTGATAGACGTTTTGCGATCCAGGATTTACGTAGTCAGAGACGTTTTGCGATCCACGATTTAAATAGACAAATTACTAAATAAAAATGAGACAAGGACACACTTATTGGACCCAGTAGCAAGAGTAAACGAGACAGAAAATATTATCTTTTTCGAGTGTGCAACCTTTTTGTGTGGTCACAGTTGTTGGCCTCCAACTGGGGTCCTACAAAACAGCTGTTACGGGACGATTTCTTTGGAAAATATTGTGCGACTTTTGATAGCACCAGTTTACAGGTGTTTTTAAAGACTATCAACCGATAGTCTTTCAGCGTATACCTTATGAGAAACCTCTCATAAGGTGTACGCTGATATGCAGTACTGATTCAGAATTCGTGACGTCATTTGCCCAACCAATTTGCAGCAGTTTGGTATCATAAGATTTGACAGTCGATTTATTAAGCTGAAACACAATAACTATGTATTAAGTTGTATAATCGAATGTATCGACACTTTTTTAATCCCCATAATGAATTACCACAGTGCAAAACATTTATATAAATCCAGAATTATTCGTATCCAGCTAAATTCTCTTTGTTTTTAAAATGCAGCGTCACTCGTTTGTCCAGCCATTTAATTTGTTTACTCTATCGACAATTTTCAGATATCACATCAATTGTTGCCAAATGTTCTGCTTCCAATTTGATAAAACGTATAAAATATTTGCTTTTTTGTGTTCAACAAAATATTAAATTGTTGGAAAAATGGCAGTTGATGTGTATTGTGTTAGATTTTTTGTGAAATTTTGTTGGCGAACAATAGATTTAGATTGGGCCGATTATGTTTTTCAACGGCATGTAAACGGTTGATTTATTTTTTAAATAAATAAAGATTTTTCTTTTTTCATTTTTGGGTCGACAACTTTGGGGAAAATAGGGCAGGTTGGTTTTAATTAAATTCGAGGCTGTATGTGGTAGGGTTGTTGCTAATGCATATTTTATTCATATCAGCGGATGCTGATGTTTTATTATTGACATCACGGATGCATGCTGATGCTGATTTTAATTATTATCTTCAAAAAGCAGTGCACATTATGAATTTATTCCTAAAAGTTGCACAGTTTTCCTTGGTATTGAAATAAAAGTTTGGTTCAATAATTTTGTGACTTTTAATAAAAAATAAAATCAAACTAAGTACAATCGCAATGTTCGCAATAACCGCGATCGAACTCTGAATTGGTCAAAACTCGCAACCGAAAACAACACGTGCTTGTAAGCCCCGCCTGCGGTCATGTCACGATTGGAACTTCATCATTAACAATCAGCATCGACCAATGCGGATGCTGATGCTGATGCTGATGTTGAAAATGATGCTGAAGTTCCGCAGACGCTGATGTTCGCAACAACCCTGGTATGTGGTACCTATTTAGTTTCATCATCTTCTGAGGCGTTAGAGCCTTAGATGGGCCTTAGCGTGGTCAAGTATATTTCTCCAACGTAACCTATTTCCGGGTTGTTCACTCCAACAGTTCTAAAATCTTGTTCTACGCAATCCAACCATCTGGGTTTGGACCGGCCTCGACTTCTCTAACCAACTAGTTTAAGTAAAAGTTAAAGTTAGTTAAGTACTAGTTGGTGGTTTGGTCTCGTCCATTCTTGCGACCTGCCATGTCCTGGTATTTAATTCAATAATGGCTAATTTCTCTTATTATTTAGCCTGAATGTCTGACAACCATTCTTACCAAGGGGTATCGTATTACCCAGTAACTGGGTTGTGGAGGTCATATAGGCAGTCGCTTCATGTAATTTACTGGTATTCAACTGCGTTCGTTTAGACTGGAAGCCGACCCCAACATAGTTGGGAAAAGGCTAGGCAGATGATGATTGGATAATTTCTCAAATAAATATTTATTAATTTTACTTTTGTTAATTTTACAGAAAAAATCCTAAGAAATTGATGAATATCTGATGATTATTCTAATTGAAAGAAATGTTATGACGTTTGACAGATATGTATATAAAAAAAACAAATCCCAATAGAAACCGGCTATTTTCTTTTTTCCTTACCAAAGTACAACATTCGGTACAGAAAATAAAACAAACGTGACAATTTTCTTTCTTTATCCCCAACTGACCTCCTTAGTTCCGTGATTTAGAACAGGTTTAAGGAAACACGCTTTTAAATTTGATTACGAGTACTTTGTTTGGACTCGGCACACGATTCCTTGTTTTTCTTTCCTTTTATTCCTTGTTTAACAATGAACAGCTTAGATATACATGACATTACGGTAAAGTGACGGACATCTTCTATAAACTGGATTTAGATTAGACATTTTCAAGTATCGTCTATTCAAACTAATGTTTCAAATTGATGGTACTTTAAAGTTAAACAAATATAAACTTTATTCTAATGGTAATTAAGTTGGATTCAAAATGAACATCGCTGTCGAAAAAGCTATAAAAATGTTTGAAGTTGTAGCGTTAACTGAACTTTATAGTGTAGGAATTAAATTTATTTATCCATAAACTTATAATTGTTTACATTTTTGGCAAATAAATCGCGAATGCAGATTAGAATAACATGTTAACATCACACCTGTATTTCCCGAAAGTTTGACAGAGATGTAGGTACATATAGTAGGTACGCTCACAATTGGCCAGATATGTTTAAGTCCCATGTAAAAAAGGGGGCGAGCCAATTGCCAGGAAACTGGGCAGAAATCCAGTGTCCAGGCTGCTACTGAGAAAATCCAGATGGAAAAATCCAATAACATTTTGCCCGACCCTGGAATTGAACTCAGGAAGTCATGCTCAACAGTAGCGCTTGCGACGCCGACGGCTAGTCCAACGAGGTAGTCAAATCAGTTCTAGAGAATACTAACAGCACCCTGTGTTTTCACCCGCGTAAGTTTCGATTCCGTGGGAATATCGGGACAAAAACTATCCTATGTCCTTTCCCGGGACTCAAACTATCTCTATACCTAATTTCATATAAATCTGTTCAACGGTTTACGCGTGATTGAGTAAAAAACATCCAAACATCTTCACAAACTTTCAAAGGACACTGGCAAACGCCTATACTTCGTCAGGCCCACTTTTTCAACTCAACAGACAATAATAATACAAATGCTAAAATTACTGGCCATAAACATTATTTACTATAAAAACATCAATATCAATATTGATCATGGGAATACTGAGATATTAGTGAGATAACACAAAACATTTTTCAGGTTATAAAAGTAAAAATATTTAAGGAAATTGAGAAAAAGAAACCATTTTTCATTAGAATAAAGCTCTTTTCTATTCATTTTCATAAATAATCAATAACTCATCTAAAAATTGAGCTGGTGGGCATACGTTTGGCTCATGTCGAGCCCATGACAATGTACCATATAATAGACATGACGAGCACAACACCCTACAGTGCGTCTGCCCACCAAACAGTTGCAACAATATTGCTCTATAGCGTCACGCCCGCTAAGATTATTATTTATTACAATGTAAACAAAGTACACTCTTCTGCTAACGTGCCGACTTTGGATTCTCCCTCTGAGCAACCATTTATTGTCATTTTGTGAAATTAAGTCTCGTAAATTGCTGTTGCTTTCTCTGTATATTTCAATTTCATATTATCCTCCACTTCGCATATGTTCACCATAATATGACCTAACATCATACATTTTATTTATAACAAGGTAAATCACAAAAGAAACAGTCGAGTAAATCACAAGTACGCAAGAGTCTGTGGGAGTGAATGACATCGATTATTTGATTGATTTATTCAGCTCATTTGACGTTTCTTGAGTTGACACTTATATTTAATTTAGCTTCTAGCATTTTGATCCATCATCGAAATCATCACAAACCCACAATTCTTATGAACCAAAAACGTTGAAGTTAACAAAAATATTTGTGTAATGCATCAACAGATATATTTTGACTTATAGGTCCATTTTGAGATCTATTATTGATAATAATAATTAAATAATGAGAAATCATGACCTCTGGTATCTCTGCATAATATATTATATATTTTACCCCTGGCAACCCAGTCAATGACTTCTACAATTCCCGTGCATTTCCTAAGTTCATTCAAAATGACTTCCGCTATCATCTTCTTTTTATTTTGTTTTTCAGAACCCCATGGTTAAAAGGCGTTTAAAAATTACTGTAAATAACTATTTAATTAAAGATTTTTTTTAATATATATTTCATTCGTGTCCGCTCCTGGGCCTAATTTTGCCAGTGTCCTTTATAATATTAGTAGGATACAGTGTGATTTTTAAAAAATATATCGCGGCTTGTTTCCTATCGGTCAGGCCAAAGTCCTGTCAATTAGGTAAGTCATCGTAGGTCGCAAAAAATTGCACTGCACTGTTTTTTAAGATGTAGTTAGAAAGTTTGTCGTAAGTCGTACTTAAAGTAACCTATACCTATACAAGATGGCCCATTTGCAGTGGTCCAAAAATGCAATAACTGTCAATCTGAGAGGTTTACATGATTATAGTAAGTATAGGTTTTTACTACTGATTTTCGCGGAACATAATTATGTCGTTTAATGGAATCCATAGGACGTCCTAGATACAAAAAAAAAAAAATTGGCCACTATATGGGCCAAGCAATCTATATCGAAAAACCTGGATTTTTAGAAAAGCGAAAATAAACTCACGGATTTGTTAGTCAGTCTTTAATTTTACACTATTATTATTACGAGATCAAAATTATACATAAGTACTCGAAAAGGTTACAAAAAATATGTTGCCATACGCTGTTTTTTCAATTTTCCTGAAAAACGACCTGAATTGTTTTTTTTTTCGAGTTGTAACCCTATTTTATCGGGGGTGCGATATGTACATAAATTGCAAAATAAATAAATACGAGAAAATTCTGTTTTCCATAAAATATTAAGATACAGACAAAATAACAGTCTATGGCAGTCACTCTATTAAAAATTCTGCCCAAAAATTTAGGATAGAAATTTGGCAACCGACCCAATTTCCCCTTTCGCCACATTTAACAGTGCTACACCGAAAATAACCGCAATGTTATTCGACTTCACGCTTCGATTTCTCATTTTTTAACCATATTCACTTAGCGATTGGCTGCTTCGACTCGACATCGGTTTGGCTCCGACTCAAATCGTTATCAGCCCCCTGAGACGTGATATTGAACTGTTGAACTGGTTATAAGCGGTTATAACCGGATTTTGGCGGTATATTATACTATGCTTATATTTTGGGGAGGTAATGTTATTTATATGAAGGCTGATTATTCTTAGGAATCATCAAAGAACTAAGTAAGGATCTAAGATAATGCAATTCGTTTTCAATGGAATAGGGATGTTGCCTGGGTAAAAATAAATCGATTCGATTTAGTCCCTCAGTAAGATTATTAAAAAATATTGAACACGTATTTTTTGTTTTATCAATTAGATAAAAAATTACAAAGATATATCACATCAAAGTTCAGGAGTGGGGGGCTTTGACGTAATAACGTGCTAAAATTTGTAGCACGGCGTGACGTCATACGAAATTTCCAAGCGCTGTATCTTCGTAATTTTTTGTTTGCCAGACAAAAGAAAAAATACTGTTGGCAACACCAACATCAACATTTTTAATGTAAATTTTGACGTTTATATTATCTGTGGAGCACTGTATTTCGCTCTCTTCCAACCACGAACTGTGCAATAAATGGACGTGTCTGTTACTCCAGAGTTTTACTTCACCAAATACTGAAGCCCTCCTGCCCTACCAGCAACCTAGCAACATCACCACAGTCCACTGCTACGACCCTCGTACATGGTCCTTCTGGATTTTGAAGAGGAGGAGGCAACAGAATTTGCGATTTGTGAAGTTGGAGCAAAATTTTTATGGCGGACATTTTCCTTCACACACAAGGTTGAGTTGAAGCAACATAATCGTACGGCATCGTGCACACTTCGTCTATCATCGGTTCGAGTCGTCCTCAACGAATCGGCGATCTCCGACTTAGCGCAAACGCAGCGCGGGTAAGCGCGAGCGAGACAGTGATACGATTTCCTGCGCGTGAGAACGAGACGGGTGATCCGGTCAATCGTGGCAGCAAGACGAACCGGCGAATCACGACGCGACAAGTGTATGCCGATTGGCGAAAACAAACGACGCGCGACGCAACGAGTTCTTCCTACGAACTACGAGCTACGTGGTATTTTCGTAGCAGCCATCTTGTTTGAGTTCATTCCCTTTGTTGTTTGATAAATTCTAACTATTCTAAGTTTATTGATAATAATCGTAATTACTGCAGATAATTGTGTCAAGTGTTTGCGAGTGCAATGGCAGAACCAGATCTAAAGCGCCTTGTGGCATCAAGAGGCTATCTAAAAACCTCACTCACGCGGTTAAATAATTTTATTTGTGACACCAAGGGCGTCGGTTCAGCCTCGATCGAAGAGCTTGTGAACAAGAGAATACGGGCACATCAGGTATTCAACGATTACGAAGAAGCTAACAAGTCAATTTTATATCTTAACCCCGAAGACGAAGAAGATGTAAACGAAATTGAGACAAAGTACTTTAACATCATTGGAGTTTTGGATAAACAAATTAAAATGTTCGAAAATTCCGGTTCCTCACCCTCGGGCAAGCACTCAGATAATTCTGCCACTGCGCTCGCAAGAATAAAACTGCCAGAGGTACAAATTCAAACATTCACGGGTAAGTTTAGCGACTATATACCATTTATCAATGTTTTCAGTTCAATGATTAATGACAATAATTCGCTAGACGCCGTGCAAAAGATGTATTATCTTAGGAGTTTTGTTAGGGAGGAACCATATGACTTGATAAAAAACTTACCATTGGTCAGTGATAGTTATAGTCAAGCGTTGAAAATATTAAACGATAGATACAATAATGAAGAGAAAATAATTAATGACCACATAAACTTCCTAATAGATATGAAACCGATAGCAAAATCTACAGGTAGTAATCTGAGAAACTTTTTGTCTGATGTAAAGCAACAATTAGCTGCTTTAGAAAACATTGAACCTAATGTTAAATACTGGGATCCTATAGTGTTGTGCATTCTTTACCGCAAACTAGATTTGTACACCTCGCAAGCCTACCAGCTGGAACGGAAAAAACCAACCAAACCAGTCCTGGCTGACTTCTTAGAATACATTGAGAGGCGGGCGCTTGCGCTGGAGAGTGTAGATCAAGACCGGGGACCACAGCCACAGGGATCTAAAGTGGCTAACAATGCTGCAGCTGGTAAGCAATCTTCATGCCTGTACTGCAAGGTAACAGATCACAAATTATTTAATTGTAAAAAGTTTAATTTATTATCCACTCATGAGAGAGTGCAATTTGCAACAAGTAATAAACTTTGCAAAATATGTTTAAGTGCGCATTCAGGCAAATGTAAATTTCATTTCCGATGCAAAGAGTGCAAACAGGAACACAACACTCTATTGCATCACGATCCTGCCGCAAACGCACTTCCTGTCACATCATTGACAGGCAATACTACTAATGATGTACTTCTTCCCACAGCAAAAATCAAGATTGTTGCCCATAATGGGTCAGAGCTGCAAGTCAAGGCTCTGCTTGACAGTGGGTCGCAACTGTCATTTGTCACAAGTTCACTTGTGCAAGTTCTAGGTTTGGAACCAAAGCAAATTGACACAAACATCATTGGCATTACTAATATGAAAAGTACAATAAGGTTTTGTTTACCTATAGAGATATATTCATTAAACTCCACGTTCAAATCTACAGTTACTTGTCAAGTAGTAGACAAAATAACGTGCAAATTACCTCAAACTAAATTAAACATTTCAGAGTTTAATATACCTACAGGCACAATATTGGCAGACAATCATTTTTATATGCCAAGTGAGATTCAAGTACTATTGGGTGCTGATGTGTTTTTTCAGGTGCTGATGCCGCTGGAGAGGCCTGTTCCGGTGATGAAGGAGCAGTCAGCGCTGCACAACAGCCCACATGAGCCATGCATCATCAACACCCAGTTCGGGCACATCATTGCTGGAGATTGTTGAACAAGATTTCATCTCGGGTACATCAAGAAATGGGTTGAAATTGGGAGCAAATGAGTACATGCCGTCACGCAGGAACTGTGGACCTTGCCACCACATATCGCAGCTACTTAAATCTTGAGGATTGACACCTCTGCTGATGAAGTCGGCAGGGTTGTCCTGTGTGTTGACATATCTCCAAAGCAGTGCCAATCTCAGGTCTGCAATAAGGTAACATTGAAATGTATTGATTGTACATCAGATCTCAGTGAAACATTAAGTAATTTCTGGAAAACTGAAAGTGTGCCTGAAGTTTTCAACGAGCAAACCTCAGAGCATCAGCTTTGCGAAAGCATTTTTAAAAGTACTGTTCAGTTAGAAAATAATCAATTTCAAGTTGTTTTACCTTTAAAATTACCTCTGTCTGAAGTAAATGACACACTAGGTGATTCATTCAATCTTGCATTGAAAAGGTTTTTGAATTTAGAAAAGAAATTACACAAAAATTCTTCCCTTTTTATTGAATATCAAAAGTTTATTCACCAATACTTAGCTTTAGATCATGGTCACTATGTAAACATAGACTCGTATCACTTCAGTAGAGATGCAATTTATTTTTTACCGCACCATGCAGTCATTAAACAAGAAAGTAAAACTACAAAACTGCGCACAGTATTCGATGGCTCAATGAAAACAAATAAAAAAGTTTCTTTAAATGACTTAATGTTGAATGGGCCTTCAGTCCAAAGAGATCTGTTTGACATCATCATGTTATTTAGGTTTGGTCAATACACATTCACAACTGACATAAGGCGCATGTTCAGAAACGTTCAAGTCAGTTATGAATACACCTCATTGCAAAATATATTGTGGCGGGATCACCCCAATGAGAGTGTCAAATGTATTCGGCTAGATACCGTCACATATGGTTTAAAAAGCTCGACATATTTAGCTACGGCATGCTTGAATGAACTTGCTTGCATGTATGAGCAACAATTTCCTTTAGCTTCAGCTATATTGAAAAATTCAACTTATGTTGATGACGTCATCTACTCACACCATAGCTTGCAAACAGTCCTTGAAGCAAAAAGTCAATTGCGCGATTTGCTTAGTTTAGGTAAGTTTAAAACACACAAGTGGGCTTCCAATGACGCTCGTATATTGGCTGACATTCCTTCAAGTGACCAGCATTTTGATAGTGTGGATTTGCAAAAGGAAAATTATAATCTTAAAGCTTTAGGGCTGCTCATAAACATGAATGAAGATCAGTTCAAAATAAGTAACCCACAGCCATATGACTGCAATGAAATTACCAAACAACAGATATTAAGTTGCATAGGTAGGTTTTATGATCCTATGGGATTTATAAGTCCCGTCATTGTAAAAGCAAAGGTTATTATGCAGAAACTATGGTTGAGCAAAGTCAATTGGACAGCTCCGGCCCCTGAAAGCATAACACAAGAATGGCTTCAGTTTGTGCACAGCTTAGCTTCCATGGGCACAATTTCTTTAAAAAGAAATGTTCAGGTTATGGAGTCAGACACTGTACAATTAATTGGCTTTGCAGATGCCTCCAGCTCAACTGCATATGGATGCTGTATATACCTAAGGGTCATCAATAAATCAGGTAAAGTTAATCAATATTTGCTCTGTTCGAAATCAAGGATTAATCCGCTAAATAATAAGAGTCTGACCGTGCCGCGGCTAGAGCTAAATGCAGCACTACTGCTTTCGAAATTAATAGCGAGAGTTCACAGCACGCTTATGCTTAAAATTAATATTCACGGTGTTTATTTATTCTTGGATTCGCAGATTGCTCTAGCTTGGATAAGCAGAGATCCAATTAACTTGAAAGCTTATGTCGCGAACAGAGTAAATGTGATTAACCAGCTAACATCTGACTGGACATGGAGATATGTCAACACACAGGACAACCCTGCCGACTTCATCAGCAGAGGTGTCAATCCTCAAGATTTAAGTAGCTGCGATATGTGGTGGCAAGGTCCACAGTTCCTGCGTGACGGCATGTACTCATTTGCTCCCAATTTCAACCCATTTCTTGATGTACCCGAGATGAAATCTTGTTCAACAATCTCCAGCGATCAGGCGTCAGCTTCTCAGGAGGTCAACGACATTTTTGATAAATTGTACAACATTTCTGATATTAATAAAATGACTAGAGTATTAGCATACATTTACAGGTTTTATAACAATGTTAAATCAAAAAATAGCAAAATAAGTCATCCCTATTTAACTAGCACTGAACTAAAGCACTCATTATTGTTGATTATTAAACATGAGCAACAAATTCATTATAAAAAGGAAATAGATTTAATAATAAATAATTCAAGTATTAAGGGTAGTCTAAAGAGCCTGCACCCCTTTTTGGATGAGCGAGGTTTGTTAAGAGTAGGCGGCAGACTTCATTATGCCAATATTCCATTTGAGCAAAAACATCCTGTATTATTACCTAAAAGTTCTCAGATTACATATCTTATTATAAGAAAGGAGCATGAAAGACTTCTTCATGCTGGACCTAAACTTTTGTTGTCAAACTTAAATCAAAGATTTTGGATAATTGATGGTATAAGAGTTGTAAAGAAAATCACTCACCAATGTATAGTTTGTTTCCGTCAAAAGGCTCATGCCTCAAGACAACTAATGGGATCCTTGCCTGCCGACAGAGTGATTGCTACCAGCCGTCCCTTTAAGAAAGTCGGCGTCGATTTCGCTGGGCCAATCAGTGTAAAAAACTCGCGTGTGAGGCGAGCAATAATAGGTAAAGGTTACATCTGCGTGTTCGTCTGCTTTACGACAAAAGCCATTCACTTGGAATTGGCTTCAGATTTAACTACCAACACTTTCCTTGCATGTCTACGAAGGCTTATATCAAGACGCGGTTTGCCCACTGAGATCCACTGTGACAATGCTAGTACATTTAAAGGCGCAAGGAACCAATTGGTTGAGCTTTATAACTTGCAGACTTCCAAAGACCACCAGAGTAAGGTTCATGAATATGCAGCTCAGCAAGGCATTAATTTTAACTTCATTCCAAGCTATTCACCTACATTTGGAGGTCTTTGGGAGGCTGCAGTTAAGAGTACAAAGTACCATTTAAAAAGAATTTTACAAAATAACATTTTAACTTATGAGCAATTAAATACTGTTTTAACCGAGATAGAAGCTGTGTTGAATTCACGTCCTCTGTTGCCAGTGTCTGCATCAGACGTAAATGATTTTAGTTATCTAACTCCGGCTCATTTTATAATAGGTGAATCTTTAACTATGTATCCAGAACCAGATATTGTTAATGTTCCTCATAATAGACTTGCATTTTGGCAACAATGTACCAACTTGAAACAATCATTCTGGAAAATGTGGCATAAACAGTATTTGAATCAATTGCAAAATAGACCTAAGTGGTTAGATAGTATGTGTAACATTAAAATTGGTAGTCTAGTTATACTTAGAGAGAATAATACCCCTCCTTCATCTTGGCCCATGGCTAGAATAACAAATGTATTTCCAGGACATGATGGAAAAGTTAGAACTGTGGAAGTAAAAACTCCTAATGGAAAAACTCATGTACGTTCCATAACTAAAGTTAGTGTTTTACCTATAGATCAAACAGACTGATACATTTATTCCATAGTTACTAAGTTTAATATATAATAAGCATAATAGATATAAGCGCATGTTGTTAACTTAAACTTTTCTTAGAAATATTTCTTATTGCTATATTTAATGTCTATAGTAAATAACGATGTTTGTAACTGTTTTTCATCAGAGTTTCTTATATCACCAATATTTTAAATGTCATATTGTGTCCTATAACAATAATAGCTCTGTAATATTAATAGTTTCAGTAACTTTCATACTTTCTGTAAGTTTAATTTTAAGATCCATAGTTGCACAGCAATAATAATAATACCTAAGCAAATTGTCACAAACAATGCCAAATTAATTAGTCTTTAGTTTGTTCATCAATTATATTAGTAGGTACTTAACTATGTAATAAAATTCAAGATTTAAAGTCAATTACTTTATTTAAATAGCTTTATGCAGGCCGCAGCATGTTGGCAACACCAACATCAACATTTTTAATGTAAATTTTGACGTTTATATTATCTGTGGAGCACTGTATTTCGCTCTCTTCCAACCACGAACTGTGCAATAAATGGACGTGTCTGTTACTCCAGAGTTTTACTTCACCAAATACTGAAGCCCTCCAACCCTACCAGCAACCTAGCAACATCACCACAGTCCACTGCTACGACCCTCGTACAAATACGTATACAATATTTTTTAGTAATCTAACTGATGGACTAAATATATTTTCTTAGTCAACTACCCTATTATATGGTATTTTTTAAAGTTAACTTTAACCCATTTTCTTGAAAAATTTAGGCATGTAATTCGACATGTTTTAATCGAGATGCATGCTTAATCGTTAATTTGTTTTTTTTTAGGCAAAAAGTGTTTCTAGCAAAAATGCTAAAAACGTTGGAACGTTGGAAAAATATGTAGGTTCGTAGGTACAGTGAAAATTAAATTGTTATTGTAAAACAAAAATTCATTTACAAAATTTCATTTACATTTTCACTGTAATGAGGAAAATCTAATGAGGGAGATTCAATTGTTTCTGTGGCCTGTTTGTTATATCCTTTGGAATATCCAGCAGATAATGAAACAAAGCTTTATTGAAATTACGTCACAATAAGTAGTGACTGAAAACTGTATTTCAGTGGTCGAAATTATTATTATTGATGCATAAAATGCACAGAAGTAGTAATTAACTGACGGATAGCTGGTGGCACACTGACGTTTATTTTTACAAGTCTAGATGACATAATATATGTATGTAAATCTTACATACAATCATACACTATATACCGGGTAAAATGGGGTGAATAGGGATGCAGGGGTGAATCGGAACGAAACTTTAAAATGGATTTTAACGTTGTTGTATTATAGTTTGTTGCCAAGACAGACACATAATCGTTAATTATAATATAGTAAACACATTAGAGTCCTTTTTGGCAAAAAACTATATTATTTCAATGTTAAAATTCATTTTAAAGATTCATCTCGATTCACCCCTGTACTGCGATTCTGTAACCATCTCACCGTGAAAACTTAGGTGAAGTGAGCGTGGAGTGAACTGCCAGTGTCATCTTACCAGATACTAGGGATTGACCAAGCATACATTTACAAACATAATCGAGATTTTAATAATATTTTTTTAGCCTAATCCTATTGATATTTTTATATAATTCAAAGCTAGTATTTTAGTGGTCAAAACATTAATATTTTGTGGGGTTTTACTTACAATAAAATAGCAAAATAGAAGCGCAGTCAGAATCTCAATCCTGTTTTTTTTTTATTTTTTCCCTAGTCTAGTAAGTCCTTATATAGACTGAGGCGCGAGCGCGTCACGCACGAACAGTAAATAAAATTAAAACATTCACGTTTATGACAGCTAGACTGATGAAAATACGCATCGACATTGTTTGGTTATTATGAGCAATTGTAGATCGAGTCTAGTAAAGACTGCGACGATGTTCAGCGTTGTTATTAACCCAAATCTATTGAATTAGAAGAGATAACCGAGTGTGTCAAGACATCGAGTGCTAACGGATGCCTAGCTGACGGACCATAGAATGTAATCCCACGTAGTTTGTGTGGCGTGATCACTTCACCCGATTCACGACACTAAATGTCGTAAATCGGGTGAAGTGAAGGTGAAGTGATAAGATCACGCCGCGCTTGCGCGTTAATCACTGTCATTATCACATTGCAGATTGCGTGATCACTTCACCCGATTCACGACATTTAATGTCGTGAATCGGGTGGAGTGAAGGTGAAGTGATAAGATCACGCCGCGCTTGCGCGTTAGTCACTCATTATCACATTAGAGATTTGTTTTTACATATTTAACTTGTAAGGTGTCATGTATAAGAACATTAGGAAAATGCAATACCAACGTCAAATAAGTGCAAATATTTTATCGCTCATCGCGCGCCCGTGTTTGCACTGCACCTCAAGTAACCCTTAAATGAAGAAGTGGTTGGTGTAAACCCTGAAGTGTATGTATGGTCCCTAATAGTGCATAACGTAGTAAGTACACTCCTTTAGAATATAAGTAAGCAGTTTACATCAATGCGCATTGTAACATAAATTCACTAGATATTCATGAAAGTACATTCTATCAAGCTGGTTGTCTAATTCTAACGACCCTTGAACCCCCAACATTTCATGGCGACCCTGCCTTAGAGTCTGCCAAGGGGCAGATTAAGCAAAGTTTTCGTTGAGCGATTTTCAAAATGTGTAACTCTAAAGTAGAAAAAGACGAGGTATTCGCCAATCAAAACGCGGCTGGTGGAGGTGTTGACGCCGAGGTGGTGTTGCCATGGTTACGAGATTCGAGTGGAGTGATATATGGTACATTCCGAATTGCACTGTAATCGACTACAGCGTGCTTACACCTTGACCCCAATTCTGCTGTATGGTATTTATCTATTATTCCCCGCATAATCTTACCACACCGTACGGTTGTCAAGCGTGGTATTTTGACAGTTCAAAGCGGTTTCGGTCATTGTGTCATAGAGAATACGTTAATAGCAGATGTAGTGATTAGGTTATTAAGGAATTGACGTGGTTTCGAAGTAATGAATCATTAAGTGGTCATAGTCAATTAGGGCCCTTTTCTGAATTAACGTGAACGCGATAACGATGTCCCGTGAATCGACATATATGAAGTCATGGCATGTGCCATCTTGCGATAACGCCGACTACCGACCATGCCCTAAATTAATAATTATCACGGATCTTTAAACTAACGTGGCATTTTCAAAATTGTGCTTCTGGCTACAGTCGCCACCTTACCAAAGAAGAGGAAATTCGTGGTGTATACACAAATAAATACTATAATCCAACCATGAGTAACTATTCAAGTGAATAGGTATATTACTGACTCTCAGCTGCCATAGTGGTCATTTATCTAAATCGGAAAGCAAATTATTCATGTGAGCGATGATGACTTAATTCGGAATGAGCCATATTTCACGCCGCGCATGCGCGTTAGGCGCTGGCGAAAGTTTTGACCACTAAAATACTAGCTTTGAATTATATAAAAATATCAATAGGATTAGCATTAAAAAATATTATTAAAATCTCTTTTATGATTGTAAATGTTTGCATGGTCAATCCCTAGCATCAGTGGGATGACACTGACAGCTCACTCCACGCAAGTATTCACGGTGAGATTTTTACAGAATCGACATGCAGCATCCCTATTCACCCCGTTTTACGGTACGCAAAATACGCGCATTGACGTGGAGTTGCGGACACCAGCCCGTATTAGGTACCTATTACCTAACATAACATTTTACGCGCAGATAAAAATATAAGAGCGAAATATGAATAAAAGAACTTTTTAAAAATCAGGGTCAGATAACAAGTTTTAAGGCTTCTACAAACAGGCGCGACACGCGATTTTCCAGTAACGTCTTTGAGTTTGGCCCTAGCAGAGACTGAGCAGTGGAATAATATTGATGTATGTACAATATTGTACAAGCTATCTGTTTTCATCAAAATTAATTCAGTAGTTTTTGCGTGTAAGAGTTACAAACTTCCATCCATCCATCCATCCATCCACACAAAGTTTCGCGTTTATAATATTGGTAGGAAGTAGGAAATTTTATTAAGCTCCCAAGAAAAATTAAAATAGAGACTTAAGTGAACATAATTCAAAATTAATTACCGAAATTAATTCTATTTCGAGACAAAAAGCTGATAAATCCCATAGATATTTTATCAATTTGATTAAAATCTCTAAAACGAAACTCCTCAATGAAATCTATCCTCACAAACTTTCGCATTTATAATATTAGTAAGAAGTATGATACAAGGAAAAAGCACTGAGTAGGTATGTCCAAGACTCCTTGCCCCTTAATGGTATGTACAATATATGTAGGTATGTAAGCAATAATTATAATATAATATATTTATCGAGGGCTGGCCTATTTTTTGCCCAAAGAATCAGCATTGCCATACAACATGGCAAAGCCACTAGCCTTTTGGGCACCTTTTCTCTTGACAGCGATGCGAACGAATTTTTTGAAGCCTTATGATTTTATCCTTCTTTTTTTAAACATTTACATATTATTAATATAATTTTAAGTATGTTAGCTTATATTAGGTAAATATTATCTTGTTTAAAATAAAAATTATACTATTCGAGACTTACCTAACTTATCGAGTATTCAAGGCGCAAAGCTCTGTCATTTGACGAGCGGTCAACTATCTCCTCTAGAGAATTAAACGTTGAGTAATGATCCCGCTGTTGTAGTGAGCACTTACCTTAATAGTGTCTAAGATAGTGAAATAGTTTGTTGACTGGTTTTGACTTATGATGAGGGATTTTGACGAGAATTAGAAGTGTCAAGGCAGAAGGTACCTTGTCAGTTAATCTAGTGTCTGGTGTTGACCTTAGGTTGACAGTTATTGTTTTATCAATCGATGAGCAGAAATAAACTACTTAAAATTTCAATAACTATTACTTGTATCTTTAAGTTGAACGTACCTGCAAAAAGATTGAAGTCAATAAAATAAAAACTGTTTGATTAAATTTGTCTGAATTTCAATCAGCTTTGCTTGTCGCAGCATGGTTCTTCGCCTTCCATAAACAGTCAGTCTAAGCCTTGTTTGAATATATAATTATGTCATTGACAGTACAGTACAATTAAATAGGTCTTAAAGAAAGGAAAGAAAAAGAAAGGAATGTTTAAAGTGCTACAAGGATCTTTTGGCGCTCGAATGACGTTGACATGGGGGGCGCTGTTGGTGAACATTTTGTGCAAATGTATTGGAAAAATCAAAATGGCCGTGTTAGTTCCGATTTTGGCCACGCGCCGAAACATCCTTGTACAGCTATATTTGCAATAAATGTGAAGTATAAATAATTAAAACTAAAATAAACTAACAAACAAGTCCCAATAACTTTAAAATTCTGTTTGTCACCTATTTTACTTACACTTCCCGACTAAATATCCCATACATTTCACGTCGCAGGTACTAACGTCTAAGTAGGAGCGAGTGATTTTCCCCAGAGTGTGCGCCTTGCGGTTTGGTGAGTGGTCAACTCGTTACCGGGCCCCCGAGACCGGAATGTTAAGATGGATCCCCTAAACATAGTGTGCGTTCACCTTAATACGTAATCTGGTATACTTGGATTGGTAACCAATGAGTACAGGAAAGATTGATCGGGTTGTGAGAAGTTAGATGGTCAGGATTTGGTATGCTCTCTTGAGGGATGCATTAGTGCATATTAGTAGTCTACGTTCGTAATCATGGCCAGATTCCGAACGTAGATCATTTACATGTAATTCTCATTAGTAAAAACGTTAAATAAATTAAGAGTATCTATGAATCTAAGTAAAGATAGAATACTCTTTAATATGTATACCTCAATAGAAAATAGTTAGGTGTAGCATTTTTTGTCATTGTTGTCACTTCTTTCGGCCGACCACAGGGATTTATCCAGGCTACTAGTATCTATGAATCTCAAGTAAAAATAGAATAAATACTCTTTAATATGTATACCTACCTCAATAGACAATAGTTAGTTAGGTGATCAGGTGTAGCTTTTTTGTCATCGTTGTCACTTCTTTCGGTCGACCACAGGGATTAATCTAGGCTACGAGTATCTATGAATCTAAGTAAA
Source organism: Luperina nickerlii (assembly GCA_963855955.1). Taxonomy (NCBI): domain Eukaryota; kingdom Metazoa; phylum Arthropoda; class Insecta; order Lepidoptera; family Noctuidae; genus Luperina; species Luperina nickerlii. The sequence continues at coordinate 17,942,699 of OY979677.1, read as the reverse complement.
AATAGAATACTTTTTAATATTTATACCTCAAGAGACAATAGTTAGGTGATTAGTTGTAGCTTTTTTTGTCAATGTTGTCACTTCTTTCGGCCGACCATAGAGATTTATTTATCTAGGAGGCACTACCACTTTTTGTTGACATAGGTTTAATCTAGTTGTAGTGAAGGTAATTTAATTAAATCGTGGAACAATATTTTATTCTGAGGGTCAAAGTATTGTAGTTAGGTCAGAATAATTACCCTAAAAAGAGATAGTTTTACTAACTTTTTGGGTCCACCCCAATTGCTATAGTCGTGTAATATTTGATTATGGTCTGTATGTTGTAAACTTTTTGGAAGTAACTTTGTAGGTTTGCTACTGTTTACGTACCGTACTCCTAAATTTTATTTGAGGTTCCTTCAACTGTGTACTTACCACAGTATGTCCAATAATAATGTTCTTAAAGCCCGGAATAAAAGTTTGCAAGTAGCTTGCATGCCGTGTACAAACTTACCTGCCAACATACTTTTGTGCAAGTTACATGCATGTGTATTCCGGGTTCAATAGACAATGAAACAGAACCTATTTGATCTCTAAAACTAAAAAGGTAACAAGACATCGATATTTTTCGGTTTTCGTATAGCCGGAGTACCAATGTCCTGTATATATCTTTTTAGTTGGCGTTCTTGTCGTAATTGGATTAAGGTTTTTAATTTAATTTTTTATTTCAATTATTTTGGGGTTTGTGGATGTATTTTTAGAAAGAACACCTTAAGACCTTTCATTTTACGTCGAAAGCGAAACGAAAGCAAAAAAATAAAATTTTCGGCCTTCACTTTTTACTTAACTGATTTTGTTCGTAGAAAATGTAGCCCGGTACACCCAGATTATTATGAAGAATCGATTGACACCTTATTCATTTAAATCTGATGTGCGATTTAGGAGCTACGGAGAACATACTTAAATACAACCATACGTATATACTCGTACATATACTTCTAAAAACATAACGCTTCTTTTTCACTTCGCCGAAGTCGGGTATAAATACACGGGTCTTGGTTGTCTGACCTTCCTAAGGTAACAAAAGGCAGATAGCGCCAAAAGTTGATTTTCTCACAATTTTGTGCTTAGATTTTGTTAATTTTATCTTCTAAGAATGCAAATCAGTTTATTTAACTTTCAAAACACGTTTTTACACGTAATTTCTTTTGTGGTTCCGAGAAGTCGTTCAAGCGGCCAGAGGGGTCTGACCTTTTTGGAGAGATTTAAGAAAAAACAAAAATTAGGTGGAAATACCTAGTGAGGCGATTTTAGTGGAACATCAGAGGACAAAATTAGTCCCCTAGCTAGTTGGGTCCTTTTATTGTTTTAGTTAGATAATTATTTTCCAGGGATATTTATATGTCCGATGTTACAGTAAGGGTTCGCTTTTATTAAACTTATTTCGGGAATTGCTAGATACAAACACGTGGAATTTAAGTGGTTTGGGGTATAAATTTACAGCGGGGTTGTGGACACAAAATGTGATTTTAACCCTAGTTCCAGAACTTAGCTTTGAAAATGTATTAAGTAAATAATGAGAGACCTAACGTTATTTATCAAGCTGTCGCAGCGGAGTATAAAAACTTTTTGGTGCTTACAAATTATTCGTAAAATTTATGTTTTTTTACTTTTGTTGTCTCATGCGTACTAGAACCCTATTTGCTATTCAATGTTTTAAGATACAAAAAAGTTTTTTTTATTATTATGCTTTTAACTGTATGTAACTAAGTACTATTTTACTTACTTTTTACTTTATTACATAAAAATTGAAATGATTATGTCAATATAACGTTACTAACTATTTACACTAGGTACTAAATTAAATGACTAACTAACGAAACGTACAACTATATAAAAATAATCCTTTTGTTTTTTGGTTACATAAACGTCGAAGCCTCTTTTTTTACTCGTATATCGTACAAAGCATTTTAAATAGCTTCTGTTTTTTATCTTTAAAAACTTTATCCAACTAAAGTGTTATGAAGACATATTTTTGCATAAAATTAAAGTAACATCCGATTCCATAACTCAAGTATGGGATAGCAGGTGGCGCTAGTTTCTACCTAGCCCCATAGGAAGAAAGCGGGAGTATAATTATGTATAAGTTATACCACCAAAAAGCCAGAATCGAATCAAGATACACCGTAAACATCCCCCAGTGGCCCGCAAAAGGGGTAATTACCGAAGTTGAAACAACTAACCCTCAGTAATTCGCCAGTGACCAGTAATTACTTACGAGTCCGTAAGAGTACGAACTACGGAAGGGGAATCTGCTTGTAAATTCGAAACATTAAACGTTAGACGATACGGACTGGCTGAAAATCTTATGATAATTATATATTGTGTGATGCATTAAGGCTCCTTCAAACAGGCGCGACACGACATGCGACACAAAGGCTCCGAAAGTCGCGCAACGAACGGTGCCTTTGCGTCACGCGCGATTATATCGCGTGTCGCGCCTGTTTGTGAGCCTTTAGGGTGTTAGGTAGAGGCTACAGCTTCTTCAACAACAATAATTTTACTTTTATTAAGAAACCCTCTTTTCTTGCTAATACGTACTTTAAATCCAAAAACGACTGGCTTTGGATTGTGAAAGACATGGCATTTTACCATTTCAAAATAACCAACCCAGAAAATATAACACTAATATCATAGCCGTTATTTCTAAATGTTGCCAAAGTAGAATAATACATTCAGTCGCTATAATGAAAATCCATTTAAAAGTTTGTAACAATATTAATAAGTTGTACGGTGACAGTGTTATTATTATTGGATAATAAAATAATACAATGAAATCATGGCACTCGGCTCTAAAAGATTTTGCTATTTGTCAGATAAATAGAAGGAAAATATGTACATACTACGTAGCCCTAAAAATTGTTTAAAATTCTAAAGATTGGCCGCAGTTTAACTGGATAAGGGCTCTGCAATTACTTTTTTTTCCAATACCTAAGGCCCAATTCACAGGTACCACAACCACTCCACATCGCAGCGACAAAATATGGCCGTGTGAATAGTGTCGCTGCAACTTTTTACAGTGCGACGTCGCCTTGATGTGGTCGGTTGATTTTGATGACTTAATGTGGTCCGTGTGAATAGACTATTCGTTTACATACAAATTAGCACTCATCCACGTGGTGTCGTTGAGATATGGTTGTGGTGTGGTTCGTGTGTTCGGGCTCTAAATGGGCTTCATTTTCCTTTTGTTCTGTCGATGTTTATTTAATTGTTTAGATTCATTTTTGTTCCTTACTTGAAAATTATGTCAACAGGGTCATAACCAACCGACCAACCGTTATTTCTTGTGTTTTTGTTTAGTGTCTGTACTTACTAACTTAGTCGTAAGTTATACTTACAATCTTATTTGACTCTTGGTCACTTTAATAAAAATAAAAATTCTATTCTATTCTATATCTACAAAACACATTCACCAACCTGAAACACGTTATTATTTTTCCTCAATTTTCCTCCCAAGAAAAATCATCGACCACTCACCAAGTTTCCCCGCAAAATGATCTCTGAAATATTTATACGAATTTTATTCATGATGGGGCACAATAAATAATTCACGGACTGTAAAAATGTTATTTAAATTCGGTTTAAAACGTACAGTGTCCATTAATCAGTTGGCATCGCACTGGATTCGGGTGTCCAGAGTTTGCAAATGGTGTTGTCCGATTTTTGGACGAAGGGTTTATCGGACGGGATAAGGGTTTCAGGAGTGTATGTATGATGTAAATTAAAGGAATATTGAGTGGATAGTTATATGTTGATATGTGCTTTTCTGGAAATCAGAAAATATCTGATTGGGTTTTCTCGTATAATTACTACATAGTAATTATAGGAGAAAATCCAATCAGATATTTTCTGAAAATGTCTGGTCGTTTATTTTCTATAATGCATACATAGTATAGAAAATAAACGACCAGACATTTTCTACAGTAAAGGCATTGTCAAAGATTGTATAGTCAACCGCAACATGTTAACAATTTGCCATTGACAGTGCCTTTAAGCAGATTGTCGCAGCAATAAGGACAATTTTCGTAGAGCAAGTTTTACCACTGTTATGGGGTTGAATTTAGGTACAAATCAACAGAAAATGTTACAACCTCCACAAGTGGAGGTTCATGGACGGCTCAAATCTCCCGTGCGTATGCGGCATCTCTCCACAGACAATGGTTCACCTCCCATCCTGCACCACATGTCCTGTCACTTGCACACGTGAGGACCTAATGGCTGCGTCAGCAAACGGTTTTCGCGTTGCTGAATTTTGTAATAAAAAAATCTATTTTTTCGTGTTATTTTTGGCATCGATCCGCTAACAAAAAGAATAAAAATATCATGTGCTTTTAAATACGTAAACTAATAACGTCACAGGTGCCCCAACACAAAGGGATATTTTTAGTATTAGGTATAAACTAAAAATAGAAGAAGGGTACGGATATCAAGGGATATGTCATGGAGGCGTGGCACATGTCGCCTGCATCTGATCAAACTGACCAAAAATTTAATTGCGTACACACAATCAGTAGCAATGGGTTTTGTCAATTGAACACTATTCATTGCGTTATTTACGTTGTTGAGTGGATACATTTTTCGAACATATGAAGAAATGGATTAGCAATATCTTTAAAAATGATTCAGATGAGATTCATAGTGTGTTACGCAGTGCAGAGTTGCATGTGTGCATTCAGTGACTGTATCTATACTTTCTAGTGTCCCCTTTTGCCTAATTTCTTGCGTGTGTGCCAAAAAAGCATCATGTGGGCCGGTATCAATTTCTTTTGGTTTTGTGTGAGTTTCAGGAGTGGGAAAAGGGTGGCGACATTTGAACTCGAACAAATATAGAGTGAAGGCATATCTCCCGGATATCTTTGAAGAAGGGTCTACTTAGTTATTCGTCTCAGACGATACAAAAAATGTAGGCCGATTCGAAAGCAAAGGAATAACAGTTGTAGCTAAAACTTAGCTTATTCTGGCTAGGTTGAAAATCTACATACACCCACTTACCTTAGGTCTCTTGGTAGGCAGAAACCTATATAAACCCACATACAAGTATTTGGGTGTATTGGACTCTGTTCTTATAACAAAAGCCCAAGACAAAATCTTTAAATACCAAGTTAGAATATTTATATTATGAATCAAAATACTAATTCTTCTTAGACATGTGTCTAAGAAGATTTAGTTGTGTTGTTGTTGAGTTGAGAAAATATAGCAAATATTTATGTTTGGAACGACTTACACACTTTGGGATCCACAATACTTCTGATACTTAGGTTCACCTCCAGCATAAATCATTAAATGCATTTAGCGCTAAACAAGCAGGGTGGCGGGGACATCATCATACAACCTGTTATCATAGATTCAGTACATCGTTCTGAACCCCCCATCGTCCTGGGTCAAAATTTTTCGTTAGTTACTACCCTTAGTAACTAACGATCTTAACTTACCTGAACTTAGGACCTAAATGAAAAAACGCAAGTTTTATAATGCCTAAAAGTATATGATCGACTACAGTAAACATAATCAGAAAAATATATGTTATTCTTCAGGCTATATGCTAGTTAGGTAGTGTGTTGAAAACATAATATAACCAATTTGATACGATAGAAAAAAATGATGGAGATACCACTAAAACTTTCTTTTTACAATAAAAACCATACAAATATACATACAATCATTCTGATTTTTTGTCAGATTATTCTAAAATCAACATACTAAAGGACTAGTGTTTTAATTTTTTAGTACAAACAATAGATTTCTTGTAAATATATAATTGCTTCATATTTCGCAATAAATTACCAGCGTTGTATCATCGCGCTTCTCTTACATTTCTGTGCAGTTCGACAGTGACCGCGCTTTAGGTCATGTAGTCCCATTAAAAAAATAAACGAAAAAGACGAAAGATTTCTATGCTAGGTGGCTTAGAATCATATTATGTTGAATTCTTGGTTACAGTTTGCGCGTCGATGTATTTGCCACCCCGTATTTAAAATATCGTTCCATTTCTGTCAATCGTTTGAAGTTGACAGTGGCAGAACGATGTTTCAAAATATACTTTTAATGCTTTAGTGATTAGTGATACAAGTGAGCCTTAGTTTTATATAGTAGGCAAAAGATAAAAACTTATATTCACTGTTTGTCACAGAACAAAATATATCAAGAATATTTGGCACAAGGATTAAATACACTTAGACGAATAATATAAAATACTTTTCATCCGGGCACACGAAGGTGGTTCCCTAGAATGAGTATGTAACCGCGGTGAATATCAAGTGCAAGCTTATGCTTGCACTTGATATTATTATACTGGGTTCTGGGTTAAGTCAGACGTCACATGTACCTCTCTGGGAAAGCCAAACGATTTTTGTTAACAAATTAGTCCACTTAATCTAAAAGTACGTGTCATTACGTGAGAGAGTGTCTTCAGTAATCTAGTTAGTCACCTAGATAACTTAAATGGACCAGACCTAAGGACCAGAGCCTCCATTATCCTTTGAAAGTAGCGAGTTCTCGTCCAAACTCACCCTTTTGCCTTCGCCATCTTAAAACCTAATTTGGAAGTTCACATTGTGGTTACCTGGACTTAAGTTTTTAAAAGTTTGTAGGCTGTACTAAAGGCATGGAATGAGTATCTTTGGATTTTCAATTTTAAGGAAGAGGTATATTTTATTGGTCAGCCTAGGCCTAAGGTAGTACGTTCTGAATATAAATTCTTACAATTTTTTTTAAATGGGTTTGCTCTTCCCTCTAGTCTAGGTCAGAGGTGACAGAGACAAAGTCTACGATGGAGTGAGCTTACCCAGAGGAAGCCTGTTCACTCTTACTTTGAAGAGAATAAGTGAATTTTTGTGAATAAGGAAGGGTGGACTTGTGGTCCACACTTCATACATATGAAATGAAAACAGTAAACAATTACATTGCAAGAAGAAATTCTTCCTTAATTTTTTTATTTATTAATTGCTTTCAGTCAATTAATATTTACCGTCGTTTTGGATTAGGTATATTTGAATGATTGCCGAAGAGCTTGGCAATTACTGGTTACTCTCGAGGCGACTGACACTCAAATATACAGGGCTATTGGTAAAACACTAACAACCTTGCAAGACTGGATTACTAATATCATAAACAACAGTTTTTGTTGTTGAGCACTGATGCGGGGTTGCAGACACTAGCCCGTATTATCTATTACCGAATATGTTTCTGTCGCAATATCGTTCAAGGGTCACAAACAAAACAATCACAGCATTTGATCTGACAATCAGTCATCGGAGTAAAGCATACGTTTGATTATTCGCGTCACGCGGGGACAACAGTTCAGGAGCAGTCGCGTACGGCTACTTATCACCGATATTTCGGCTTTACACACGTTCAGAATTTATTACTGAGCTGTGGGTTTTTTGTACGAAGGAAAACAATCGGGAATATTGAGACTATTGGAAAGAGGTATCAACAAATACTGGGTATGATGTTGGTAGTTTTATTGGACAGTACAGAAGTATCAGTGGTGTCGGTACTAGACGTGGGACGGGTAATGGTTTTAGCCGGGTCAATCACTCGTTACCCGGTCGGCTCCTAAAACGGTGCTGACCGCCGGGTATCGCATCCAAACCAGGTACCCGTCCCATGTCTAGTCGGTACTTAAAAGTTGGGCACTTCTTCTTTAACCTTTTTTGGGATCATGTAGAAGCCTCCTCGTGTAGCGCAATTTGTTCCGCCAGATACTCAACTGAACCGAGCGCTCAGCGCATCCTGGACAGTCACACCCAACACCTTATTTGACTGGCCAACTCTTCCCTTGCGGTGGTAGGGCTAACGTCCACCTGGATTGCGACCACCTCCCACCGGAATCCGGCGTGAAGCAGCCTGCTGTGTTTCGTCGATGCGTGGGAGTTCCAGTGCCTTAGGCATCTTCTGGGCTTGCTCGTCCCATCATAGACCTCATCCATCGCTTTCCATCAGGCGTAATCAAGGCCAAGAGCGGTCCCATTCAGCAATAAAAAAGAAACCTAACGTTAATCCATATTACAGCACATTGCTGGATAGATTTCTCTCCTAGTCCTAGCTATATTTTCATCTGTCAGGCACCAGAACTAAAACATGAAAATGTCTTAGTTCTGTCCAAAGGATGAAAATGTACCAGAAATTAATACTGTACCCGGCGATAAATATTGCACATCGACCTTTGGAAAGAGACAATCGACTAATTTCGGCTTCGTAGAGCGTTATCTCTGTCGCACGAAATACAAACAGTCCGGTATCTATTAGGAGCTGTTAAAACAATTATGATTTGCTTCTTTTGATAATTATTTTTATTCTTTGTATATAAATACAGCAATTTGAATTAGTCGATGTGCAATATTTATCGCCGGGTACTGTACTATTATTACATAGAGCCCTATATGGACAAACATTTGGCACTCTTAGTCTGAATCTTACCTTTATTTGGTTTATGTTGGTGTTTAAGCAATATTAGCAGGATTTAATGCTGCAAAGGTGGAGGAAACACTTTAACGTAATCAGCCGATAATGTTCCATGTTCCCACTGCTGGGACACAGACCTCCACCCAGTGAGACAGCCGTACGCGAGCCCAGTGCGGGATGGCAGACGTCACGTGTAGTCGAATTTTTGGTTCTAAGAGTCTTTGGTCAACTGGACCCACGGGATCACTCAACCTAATCACATTATGCCGGTTTCCTCACGATGTTTTCCTTCACTGTTTTGAGAGCAGTGTTGATGAAATAGTTTACACAAAGTAAAGCACCTGACTGGGTTTAATCCTTCGACCAACAATTTGTAAGTCGCAGCCATTACCACTGTGCTACCACTGCACTAAAAAAAAAAACTTTGATGGACACGTTTTGTTTTTCATAATTTTGAGCGTATGTTGCCACAGACTATAAAATAATGACCTACTCATAACAACAACCAACTTAACGTTGATTCTGCAGTAGTTGAGCGCAATCAAACGCGAAGTGAGCATCGAGACAAAGCCAATAAAGCGTGTTAAACACGCCACATAAATTGTACACACGGACGGCACACAATAATATCTATTGAATGAACTCAAAACATAGATGTTTAATTTATGGAATAGTCATTTTAATTCCGAATTGAAATATACACATAATTTATAACATTTTTCCCAGAAGGCTTGGGCAGGTGTACATAATAGTACAGACGCCAGCACGTCAAGCTACTACAATCTGTCAAATTTCTTTAATAGACTTTCAACTTTATCGCTAAAGCATAAGGTTCAAAGTTGATTGGGAAATTTTGACAGTTTCGGGTAGCTTGATGTGCTGCCGACAGAAGTGAAAACAAAACACAAACAGAATACTTTGCCATCACTCACTGACATATCGGATACATATTAAAACCGAGTACATGCCGAAGACAGCCGAATACATTCGAAGCGGGTATTTTTTTAATCGTCTTATAAACAAAACACGCACGGTGTCGCTTACGGTAATAGTGGCACAAGTTCAATGGTTTTTCCCATCTCAAAAAATGCCCAACGCGTCTAAATAAGTTTTCACTACAAAATAAAATATGAAACTTCTTAAAACTAAATGATATGATTGCCATTACAACCACTAATAAAAAGTTGAAATTAGTATTGACTATAAAAAAGTCAAATAAAAAAGACACATACATAGTTCCTGATACAAAATAATTTCAGTTGGTCGGGTGAACAATTAAACGTTGTAGACACGACACATAAATCGTATAGCGAGACACGAGGCAATCATATATTATTGAATGGACGGCTACGATACACGCATGTAGGGAAAGTAGAACAGACTATTTTTGCATGTAGCCGCTTTCTTAGCCTTATAAGTCTTAGGAAAAGTTAGCAGTGAGAGAGTAGGTAATACATATTAAAACTACATACCACTAACTAAATATTTAAACACATTATGAACGCAAAATGTTATTGCACTGTTGGTTTCAGCGTTGAAAATCAAACTGCGCTTTCACTTAGGCAATTAATTAGGTGTCGCCTAGTGTAAGTGAAAGCGGTTATTAGATTCTAATTTATCCTAGGCAAATGATAACCTGAAAACGTTATTAGACAAAATACACAGTCCCTTTGTAAGGCACTGTTCCCTTTGTAAGGCAAGGCGTGTTCCACGCGCGCCACAAAAAGATGTCAGCATCAAGTGAAGGGGCCCGTCAGGGTCGAAGCCTGCCGGGTCAGTGGGTTTGTCCGAAAGGGTTACCGCTGGCCCGGAAAATAAAGGGCTAAGGAAGGAACACGGGTGGCTTTTAGTCAGGAAGAGTTTGACACTATCTTTTGCTCCACCCAGAGCGGGAGAGCATTTGATGACTTCCCATCCTCAAAAAGACTAGACTCTGTCGAGCGCCACCTGATGGCACTGGCGATGGAATCCCGAAAGTCAAACGTCTGACATATTTCCGATTTATAAATATCTAGAAAATAATTTTTCGCTTTAAAGAAGTTTCATTATTAGGTATTTAACCTTTGGCAATAAAGGTGAGATAGGGTGCAGACTGTGTCAAATAACTCAAGACAGTCCAAACAAATAAAACAAAACTTAAGTAAATAAAAGCAACTTTATGAAAGCTTTATTGAGATCGTTAAAACTCTTCAAAGAAACCCTCTATTTGTCGACAGAGGAAATGAAACACTAGACGTAGTAGACGAGGCAAACAAATGGCCAATTACGGAAATCGAAGTATCAAACAATTTTCTGCTACCTATAAATAGATTTTATGAGAGAGGTTATCTCAGGGAAACCACATTTTCAGAAATAGAGTGTACAAGGTGTTTGGAAGCTTTAAGGGAGTGATAGTTAACACCATTTACAGCATTTTGAGCCATACATGTCTAAGACGAAGTATTGCATATTAAGTATTACATGAGCTTAATACGGGTTGGTGCATGTGAAATGTCTATGAATATTTGGTTCTAGGACATGTCGATTTGCTATTATTTTACATATTATTTATTTATTTCCGTAATTGCCCGTGACATAACAGCGTTTCCTTTCAGAATACCAGCGCTGCAACATTTATTTTTTAAATGTCGTAGCATCATGCTGAGATAGGAGCCTTTTGGCCTCGTATAGGACTTTCTGTTTCATTTTCCTTTTGTTACTTTTTTTTATGTAACTTGAATTTTTATTTTGCTGTGTTTAGTTTAGTTTGTGATTTTCCTTTACGAGTGGCAATAAATACTTTTTCCGTCTTTCTTTCTATGGTTTCTTTCACCGTTTTTAGTGCAGTGGTGATGAAATAAATTACACAAAGTGAAGCGTCTGTCTATGTTCGGACCTACGACAAACCACTGCTCTTCGACACTCTAACCGTTGGATTTGATTAATTAATAAAATTACATCGTAATTTACTCCTTAATCTATACTTTATACTTTAATATTATAAAGCTGAAGAGTTTGTTTGTTTGTTTGGTTGAACGCGCTAATCTCTGGAACTACCAGTCGGATTTAAAAAATTCTTTTTGCATTTGATAGCCCAATTTTTGAGGAAGGCTATAGGCTATAACATCACGCTATGACCTTTAGGAACCGAGCAAAAGGAAAAAAAGTCAGAAAGAACGCTAAGCAAAAACGAAGTAATAGCGCGGGCAGGCGATGCGATGCGACGGGGTGGGTCGGAGTAATAAGAAATTTCACGCGGACGAAGTCGCGGGCAGAAGCTAGTTCATTATAAGTAGCTTTGTTACTACCTTCTTACTTGATTGTTACCTACTTTAGTAGATAGAGTAGATAGTAGATAGAGTAAGTAAATTGCCTGGCTGGATTCGAACCGACCACCTACGACACGTAAGTCGGGGCCGTTACCACTAATCTAATCAGAAAAAAACAAAGTAGTTCTCCTGAAAAAAAAAAACCGGTCAAGTGCGAGTCGGTCTCGCGCACCGAGGGTTCCGTACAAATTTGTAGGTACGTAAATAGTTTATCACGGGATTTTTTTTAAATGTAACTACAAATTTACGGTTTTCGTATTTTCCCCTTTACTTGTGCTACATGACCTTGCTTCTTGCCAAATTTCATGATTCTAGGTCAACGGGTAGTAACCCTATACATTTTGATAACCTCGAGAGTGTCGAAATATACGTATTTTGCGGCATTAACGGCCGTATCGTTTTTCTACCTTAACTTAGAAGTTTGATTATTTCACAGCTTCAAGGAACTGTAGACTTGAGTATATGGTTTTAATTTCAACTCGATATCTCTACGCATTCTCGAGATAAATTGTCTTGACAGACAGACAGACGGACAACAAAGTGATCCTATAAGGGTTCCGTTTTTTCCTTTTGAGTTACGGAACCCTGAAAAACAAACTTCTAAGTTCAGGATCACAACAGCAATAAACATAATCATCATTTGGGGTAACTTGTGTTCAATTAATATTTACATTTCCGCTTAATTATACATTCCTATGTATATTGATTCTGGTGTTTAACTGTTGATAGACAGTACGCAAATAGTAATTATCATAACATTGGTATACATTGGTTGCTGTAATTGTTGTCTTATCGTTGATTGACAATCCGCCTGTTAAACGTTTTCCCCTTTCCTAATAAACGTATTACCTATATCTGATGAATAGTTACACACCGATTTCTCACTTTCAGTCGTCAGTAATTTGACTTTCGAAAGAAGAAGATAAAGCGTTGTGTAACTATACATACGCTATACAACGTTTATTAGTAGGGGGGTTAGTGATGGTCAGCGGGATTGTCCGAAAGGGTTACCGCAGGCTCGGAACATAAAGGGTCAAAGTCAAAGTCAAAGTCAAAGCATTTATTTCAAATAGGCACATTAAAGGCACTTTTGAACGTCAAAAATTACAACAAATAGAATTGATTCTAGTCGCCCATTCCAAAGGGTAGTTTTCGTATGGAGAAGAATGGGCAAGAAACTCCACCGTTACTCTTTTAAAATGTTTTACAATATTTTGTATACATTAATTATATCATAATAATATGTGAAGACGATGCACCTAAAATAAAATTACTATACCACAATAGGTAAAAGAATTAAAAATGAAACCATGACATATAAATTAATTATCTGATAGATGCATGGTGCTCACATATTTACAAACATGGTAAAAGCAAACGATTTTCATTTAAATAAAATAAGGGCTAAGGAAGGAACACGGATAGGTTTTAGTCAGTAAGAGACTGACACTCTCTTCCGCTCCACCCAGGGCGGGAGGGGTCATTTATTAATTTATTTAATTCTTCAAGCACATAAAAGTACAGAGGCGGACTTAATGCCATAGGCATTTTCTACCAGTCAACCTTTGGGTGATGCAGAGACAAACAGTGGTAGGTGCAATCATGACCATTGAGGAATAAATATTTTAAATATAAAGATACGCATAAACCTATTAAAAGTGAATATAATATATACCTAATTAAATATAAATATATTAAAAATACATATACATAAATATATAAATAAACTTAATAAAAAGAAATAAGACATACAATGAGAAAATATTACCGTTGTGATGATACTGCCAGCTTCTTGCGAATGTGCTCGCGAACCTTAACTCATTCATTCATTCATTTCTCGGTCATTTGATGATTTCCCATCCTCAAAAGAAAGGGGTTAGTGATTATCACAGCAGATTCAGATACACCTAGATAACGCAAGAGCAACTACTTCGCGTGCCAAAAATCGCACCAGCTTACGTACAAAAATCGTAAGCCGCTACATTCACGCTCAGTCCTAAGTAGTGCTGGTTGGGTGAGCGTGAGTACTCGTGGCGATAGGCCCCGGGGGTGGGGCGAGACGGGTGCCGCACGCGGCGGCGCATCTTTTAATCGATTTGATTTTCGCATCACTAAATAGTGCTTATGACGTCATAGTAGGTAGCCAAAAATGGCACGCTTGGTTTTCATATTGATCGTGATACTCGCGTGATCTAGGTCTGTCTATATCTGTGGCCATACTCAACAAGTTTGTTTCATAAAATACATACAACCTTACTTTATCTAGGTCATCTATTTCTGTGGTGATTATATTGATTCTGCTTTGATTCACCATCATCATCTGCCTAGCCTCTTCCCAACTATATTGAATTCGGCTTCCATTCTCACAAGATGCAGCTGAATACTAATGCTTTACATGAAGCGACTGCCTATCTGACCTCCACAAGCCAGTTAGTGTGTATTACGATACCCCTTGGTAAGACTGGTTGTCAGACTTTCGGGCTTCTGACGACCAGTAACGACAGCCAAAGAAGATTGTTGATTGTTGGTTGATTTTTGTTTGTTGATTGTTGATTGTTGTTGTTGTATGGTGTACATAATAAAGAGTATTCTATTCTATTCTATTCTATTGTTTTCCCATTGATTCTGTATTGTAAAATGTTTTAGTTTTTTTAGATTGAACTGCCTTACTGTCTAGTGATCGCAAGCGCTACTACTGAGCATGAGGTCCTGGGTTCAATTCCCGAGTCTGGCAAACTGTTATTGGGTTTTCTATCTGGAATTTCTCAGTAGCAAGCCGGAGTCTGGATTTCTGTCTTGTCGATGGTGAGAAGCTTGCCTCCTATTACATGGGACTCGAACATAACTGACGAAATTCAAATTCAAATTCTTCATTTCAGACATGAGTCCATAGTGTTAGTAGCAAAAAAATAACTTAATAACTAGTGTTAGTAATAAGAAGAAATACTTAAAATTTTAATTGTTATGGATCTTCACCCAGTGGCGCAGCTGAGAGGAGTCCCATCGATCTGAGAACACGCTCAGGAGACTATTGGTGGCGGTGCGTAGCCGGCCGGCTATAGACTATTGGTGGCGGTGCGTAGGCGGCCGGCTATAGACTATTGATGGCGGTGCGTAGGCGGCCGGCTATAGACTATTGGTGGCGGTGCGTAGCCGGCCGGCTATAGAGGTGCACTATGGGTACACCTCTGTCTAACCCTTCGGGGATTATAGGTGTGATGTTATGGTGAAGTTTTTAGGAAAGATTGATTCTAGGACTGTTATCGACTACTGTTTATCTTATTTTTAAATATTTATGCACGTCCAAGGCGGTATTGATACTGTGACTGTGACAACGCTTTTATGTCGTAGCCATAAGGACTGTTTTCGTAGTACAAGTGTCTCAAGATCAGTGTCCTACTTAGCTTGATTTTTGGTTAATTGTAATAAGAGGTATTCCAAGAAGTATAATCATTTTAGAAAGATCAGTTACTCAATCAGAATAATTTGCTACTAATTATAATTAGCTAGCGAACCGTCCATGCTTCACACGGCTTTAAGACGACAAAATATCGAGATTTCTGTACTATGAGTGAATTTAATATTAATTCATCACAATCACACTAATAATAATGGCATAAATATAATAATATTATACATTTACACTCCGCCTTGGAGTGTAAATGTGGTGCTGTTCCACAAACGATGGGACACTTAATTTCGTGTCCCGCGTGTCCGGTCAGCTGCACGTTACAGGAACTGGTGGACGCTGGTGATGGCGCCAAACAAGTAGCCGAACTCTGGGCCGAGTTCATTTAGATTCCTATCGACACGCTAAGAAGAAGAATAAAGACGAAAGTTTGTGAGTGTGTGTGTGTGTTTATATGTTTGTTACTTCTTCATGCTCAAACGGCTGGATCCATTTTGATAAAATTTTGTATGGAGGTAGACACCCTGACACCCTGGATTAACATACAGGCTACTCTTTATCCCAATAATCCCACGGAATCGACACTTATGCGTTGAAACCGCGGGGCACAGCTAGTAACATTATAAAGACGAAAGTTTGTGAGTGTGTTTGTATGTTTGTTACTTCTTTACGCACAAACAGTTAACCAATTTTGATAAGATTTGGCATTCAGGTAGCTGTCACCCTGGATTAACACAAAGGATACTTTTTATCCCGATATTTCCACGGAATCGATACTTATGCGGGTAAAACCACGGAGTGCTGCTAGTTTACACATAAACCTTCCGGAATAAATTCTATAAATTATGGTGAAAACCGCATCAAAGTCTGTTGCTTGGTTTAGAAAAACAACGCGGTCACACAGACAGACACGAAAAGCTACTTTAATTTGAAACATATTATTCAACAGTGATCACCCAGTGGTAACAGCCCCGAATTACGAGTTGTACATTGTGGGTTCAAACCCAGCCAGGCGCTTTACTTTGTACAGACGCCAGCACATCAACCTACCCGAAACTGTCAAATTTTCCCAATCAATTTTGAACCTTATGCTTTAGCAATAAAGTTGAAAATTTATTAAAGAAATCTGACAGATTGTAGTAGGTTGATGTGCTGGCGTCTGTACAACAAATTTATTTCATCACCATGGAATCTCAAAAACGGTGAAGGAAAACATCGTGAGGAAACACGGCGTGGCATGCAAAAACTCGAAGACATTGTGACGTCTACCAACCGGCACTGGGCTCGCGTGGTGGAATATGGTCCATTCCCTCTCACAGATAGAAGGCCTATCTCCCAGCAGTGTGAAACGTTAGAGGCTAATTATACTATTAGATTTATTTATTCTTTAACTAAAACGGTTTACAACCAATTACAGGAGTTAAAAACAGTTTACACATAGGTACACATAAAAAATTAAATATAAAATCAAATAAAAAGTTAACAACACTTTCATACATCCCTCTCACAGTACTTCTGACATGCCGACAAAATCTTTGTCCATTCGTCCGCAAACAGATCGTTTGTAGGATTAGAGTCCAAGAGATCATTAATTGCGGCCAGAGTACGTGGTACTGGGGACTTAGCACGCGCAACTGTGCGACTATTCAATTAGCTATGAAAAAAATATTGTTTGACAATGTTTTCCACAGTAAATTTAACCATACCAGCAAAAGTAAATCAGGTACCAACCTACCTATCTACCCAAAACAACATTATCATATTCAAACCCAACACAACATTTTTTTTTTTACCTGAAAATACATTTACCTCGATACCTCCCAAAATGCCTTACCTAAGTAAGAATCGAACGTTTTTTCTCAAACATCGAAAACGATTTTTCAATTACGTACCCATTCGATTTTCTGAGTGGCTACATTTGGTTACAGAGCACGTAACCGTAGAGAGTTCTATGGTACTCATTTCCTGCTCTCATACCGAATGAAAGGGTGGTACGTTAAACAATTAGGGATAGTTCTTTAGGTGATTTGTGTGTGTCGTTTTGTTAGATTATCTTGTTAGTTGTTCATTGGTAATTTATAGATCGTTTTCATTAGAATGACAATGAAAATGTGACATTTTCTTGGTACATTATCTTGGTAAATAACAACGAGGTTAGCGATAATTCTCTGTCTTTTAGGTACTTTATCACAGACTATAAAAATCTATAAAAATAAAACAAAGTCGGGTTAGCTACACCATTTATAACTCAAGAACGGCTGGATTGATTTTATGATCTTTGATTTGTTGGTTGTGTCTCTTCCCTGAATTGCAGAATAACTATTAAAACATGAGAAAAGTTCACGAAAAAAATAATAATGAATTGTCTCATAAATTTTGTGTTTATTGATTCTGAGGCGGTACGAAGCTCGCAGGGTCAGCTAACAAACTTCAAATAATATTATTAATATGTACATGAAAATGAACAAAGAGGGAAAAGAATCACGGGGCATCAAAAAATTCGTCCGTATCACAGTCAACAGGCTGTGTATACTATATGAGGGAGCAACACTTTATAATGAAATACCTGATGATGTGTTTAATAGTAACCGATGTTATACATATAAAAATCCCTTCAACAATACATTAGGGACGAAGTACTAACACCAATGTCATCTATTAAATCTTTTAATTATGTTGTTTTGACTAACTGTATGTGATCATAGAGATTTAAAAAAAATGATTTATTTTGGATCAAACACTTGTAAACTTATCATAAATCTGCTAAAAAGCGTGACTGTATCTACTTTGATTATAATTATTTTTTATACATTTCTCAATCTATTGTTTATATTTTTTTTATTTTGATTTATTAATTTTTTTGCTTGAGTACGTATAGATTTTATTGTGTTTGTTGGTATATTGGCGTGGTTAGCTAACATAATGGTAAATAAATTGATTTAATGTTCTATATCCTGCAGTGCGATTCTGTAACCATCTCACCGTGAAAACTTGGGTGAAGTGAGCGTGGAGTGAGCTGTCAATAGTGTCAATTCCTAGCAAAAACAAACTTACATCACCTAAGTTTTCACGGTGAGATTTTTACAGAATCGACTGGCTGTAATGTTAATTACTTTGCATTCCTAGTATTGTATACAATGTCTGTTATATAGTATTGTATATAACAGATAGCTGTGCTGCTGGGGAGTTTGTTGCGTCACTTCTTCTCCCCAGCGAAAGCACTAGGAAGAGGTGAAGGGCGGACGTTTTGGGGGACTGTCTTTTCTAATTTTGACGTTCGAAAAGTGCTGATTCTCAGCCTAGTTTGAATAAATGACTTTTGATTTTGTTTTTATGTAAGTGAACCGTAATATTCTTTTTTTAAGAAATAAATGTCATTAAATCGAAGTGCCCAAAAGACTGGCTTATATGTAGAGTAAGGGAATCATAATCGAACTTGCAAATAGATTGGCCCCTACGGGTAGAATGGAGAATTAGAATTGAGTGGTGAATTCTTTGCCAAGAACTATAAGGTAACCTAAAAATCCAAATTTTTTGTTATGGTGTTAGGGTAACTATTCTTAAACTAACCTAAAAAAAAAACAACCAGCAACCTAATATGAGGATCAAAACTACAACTAGTAGTGTATAAAGCTAGCCTAAGACCTAAACAAAATACAAAGAAGAATCATCACCAACTGCAAAAATAAATCAATCTGTTTAACTTTCCCAAAATAATTAACCTAACTTCAATGCGATTCAAATAAGAATAGGAACGTCAATGACCTCTATCTGTCAAATATTGATTGAAAAGTACGGTTTGCAAAATAAACTTATTTGCGTATCAATAATTTTTTTTTGTTTAACCGAGTCTTTGTTAAATCAAAGTGAAAAAAAAAACATAAAAAAAAATTGTCATAATTAGTTTAATAAAATTATACTACTTTCTTCCTTATTTTCATTGTTGGCAACAATTCACCAGAAAGTAAAGAAGATGCCAGCCGCCACCTTGTCGTTGTTGCTGTGCTTCTTCGTGCGATTGAGTGCTTCTGGAATGTTAATGTTTGTTTCGTTAATTCTGTTTTTTACGTGGTTCCTGTTAAATTTGTTGTTATTTGTTGACGATGACCACTCAAACACTAAAAACTAAAACTGTTTAAAAATTCTTCGTTCGTGATTCGTAAATAAATGTTATTTAAAAATACCTTGTTTTGCTCACCCTACCCAATTTATTCGATTTGACAGCTATGACGTCACAACATGGCGCTAAGTCGATCCTATTCTTATTTGAAACGTATTGTAGTCTTAAGTACGATGAAATATAAACATCACAATACATTTAAAATTCGCAACCGTAGAGTGAATAACGTCAAAATTCGTTTTTATTTGTGTCATATTTTTCGAACATCCTATTTCGCCTACATTTTTCCGCATGGTCCGTTTTTATACGCCCGTGAAATATTTTAACTAGCGGAAACTTTCCCGTGATATTTTTTAAATAAAAATATCGTTTTTGTTTAAATTGACATTTTTGAAAAAATTAGTTTCTATTCAGTCTCACGCTATTCATTTTTGAACAGATATTGCCTCATCATCTGCCTAGCCTTTTCCCTAATATATTGGGTTCGGCTTCCAGTCTAGCAAGGTGCAGCCGTATCAGTATTTTTCATAAAGCGTCTGCCTGTCTGACCTCTAAAACCCAGTTACTGGGTAGAGGTTGGTCCTGCGCCTGATCTCTCTCTGGTCGTGTCGGATTGCCGTCTCATCAGACAATGAGAGTGAGAGAAGAGAGTGCATCTGTGACTTCGCACACGCTTGTGCATTATAATTTTTCCTGCGCCGAAGGCTGTCTCCGTTAAGAATGGCCGACATGGTCGAAATACGGTCTGAAGTACTATTATTACAGGGTGACACAATAGCCCTTGGCAAGACTGGTTCAGACATTGCCTATCCAGAAAAAAAAATACCTGCGCTTGAAATTTTAACTTTTTATTTTATATCATGTAGGTATCTTTTACATTATGAACTTTATTGCCTGATGTATCTGTCTGTCAGACAGGTAATGTTTGCTAAAAGGTTACATTCATATTTTGGGGCTTTAAATTAAATTATTATTCTCAGCGCGTACATTATGTTGTACTTTGGTACTTAGAAAGGTATTTGAACTTTACCATGGGTTATGTTCGCTTCAAAATAATAATAAAACTGCTATTTAGACGTTGTTTCGGGGTGGACGAAGTTCAAATGTGGACATCTTTCGACTAAGTAATGATGTTCTAAGATAAAACGATTTTTTCAGATACTGGTTATTCAACTGTAAGATGTTTTTTTTTGGGGATTCCTCAATTATTCCTGAGTACCTGATTATTTTTTTATTCTAAATCATAATGTGGCATCACAGCTGAAGTAGAAAAATGTCAACTATACGAGTAGTCCGCGCGGAACTAGTTGGCCGCGCCTTTGGTGGGGACAGGGGTGAGGCGTGTTAGGAAGTTTGTGAGGATGGATGGATGGATGTTTGTTACTCTTTCACGCAAAAACTGCTGAACAGATTTTGATGAAACTTTATAGTAATATAGCTTATACATCAGAATAACAAATAGGATGCTTTTTATCTCGATATTCCCACTGGATCGACACTTATGCAGGTGAAATCGTGGGACTATGCTTGTTTGCTTTTAAAAATGAACTAGATTTTGCCCGCGTGAAGGTCGGAAACTATCTCATAATTATAAATATATCCTAAGTTGATTCAGGTTATAAACTATCCTCCCCCGGTGGCTTCCCGCATTGTCAAGGCGGAGGGGCTCAGTAGCCGTGGCTTGGACACCCAGGGTGAAGCGAAGAGGAACCCGAGGAGGGGCCGCCCATCAGGGCTTTAGCCAGTAAGCCGACGACGTAGCGGCCAACAATTAGGTTGCGGTGCCGCTTGGGCGACATCACAATTGAGGCGGGCCGTGATGTCGCATGGGAGACATCACGGCTGAGGGTTGGAGGCCGCGGCGGGAGAGAAGTGCCGGTATTGTGGTGCGCCGCTCTCCCTACCTTCCGCGGCCTTGACGGGGCGCCACCGTCTGATGGCGGACGCGGTGGGGCTGCAGGGGAAGAGGAGTGTTGGTATGACGTTGGCCGCTCTCTTTATCCTCTGTTGCCGAAAATTGGTAAGCGGCGGGGCCAATGACCTGATCCGTCGGGGGACCAAGAGTGCCTGGACACGGGTTCGTCTGGCGTCCATGTGCTGGTTTGGTCCCTGGGGTGGTCACGGCGTGCTATTGTGTTCTGGTGCGCCAGTGATGGGGAGTACTCCCCAGAGGAGGGTCTGGTGACGGACAGCCGCGGCGGGTTCACGTATGAGTGCTAACGCCCGTGCCGGCTGCTAGTGCACGTGTTCCCGCCGTAAGCGGCAGAGGAGGACACCGTAGAGTTTTAGTGGGTTAGTCCCACATAACTGCACTTACTCCCCGTGGTAGTGCAGAATGCATGAGCATTTCTCCACAATTAAAAATGAGGTGAGGCGACGGGTTGCCTAGTGTTCGCAACCTACATGAGATTAATGACAGCAAGCGCCCCAGCTCCTCCTTCCCACCGCTCACATAGGTACCTAAGGCGCGGCCAATTAGTTCCGCGCGGCCTATATCTTTCGGAGGCCACTGTATGTAGGATACATCAAGACAGATGGGCCAGAATCATCGCACAGTGGATATCAGAAGACGGCCGTCGTCACCGCGAAGGCCAAGGACACGCTGGTGGTTAAGATGCGTTTACAAAAGGGAATTAGCCGAAGAAGGTTCATACAAGGAACAGTGAAGACTTTTATCCAATTTTTTCTCTCTCCTGTTGTTGGCGACTGGCCATGGTGCGACCTTTTTGTACATAAACGTCATGTTTTTTAAATATAATTCTTTTTATGTTGTTTTTGTTGTTGTCAAGTTCTGAGCGGTCGTCAGGTTCCATATTTATAAGCATTGTCTTAATATTTATAATAAATTTATAATATTAGCAATATACGTGTTTCTATCATTCCATCTATACAGTCCACTAACACAATCCACTAGTTATCATTTTGGTCCATTCTCGCCGTAAGTATAACATTCATTGTAATTGCATCTGTCAAATTTTTTCACGTACCTACTGATTCATAGTTTTCGCCATTGACTTATATATTACTAGGTTTTCGTTTTCATTTCGTAAAATTCACGCATTGTTCACGTAAGTTTTACACCATGGTGGAAACACGTAGCAAGACAAAGCCAGACCTGACGGCTACGGGATTCGGACGGGTGCAACATTCACCGCGTGGCACCCGGCCGGTTTCAGCCACAACAACCGAAGGCGCTTCGGCATTGCCTGATAGTGCGGGCATACAACAGGCGGGCACCGTTCCCCCTAGCGAGGCACAACCTGGTCCCGCTTCGGAACGCCCAGATGCTCGCGCTAACACACATAACAAGGCGAATGTCAATGCGCCAACTAAAAGCACTTTTAGTGTCCACAGCGGAATATCGCGTAGTGAGGCCACTCGCCACTCGTGTTCTTCGGCGACCGTCCGCGCACAGAAGCTGTCACTTGAAGCCGTCGTGAAGCAGCGCCAAGTGGAGCGCAAACGTCAACAGGCTGAACGCGAGCGCAAGCGAGAGCTCGAACTCGCTCGCCTCGAGGCTGAGGCAGAGCAGGCCGAACTACAAGCGAACATCGCCGCCCTGGAAGCTTCAGATAAGTTAGCCAAATCTCGTAGTTCGTGTTTTTCTAGTCGTGTCTCTGAAAAGCGCACTGAAAGTTGGGTTTTAGAACAAAACTTAAACGTGACCACGGCAACTCATAAAAACATGCCTGGTGAGGCTCCGACTGTCACCCTGGGTAACCCACAAGGACATCAGTCACAGCCGGCCGCCCTCACCAACACGGCACCGTTTTTCCTGCCCGATGTCAACCATAGAACCCTTTCTAAGCCCATATACGAGTATGCACCTTACGAAAATAACTACAACAACATGGCACATCAATCGATACAATCTGAACGCTCCTCAGACCCTGTAACCAAACTCGCACAAGCTATTAACTCTCTTTCGAACAGACCAAAGAAACCCGAACTTGTCACATTCTCGGGTGATGTCGGTCAATGGATGGCTTTCAAGAGTAGTTACGAAAGAACTAAGTCTAATTTTTCCCCTTCAGAGAACTTAGAACGT
This sequence comes from Luperina nickerlii, assembly GCA_963855955.1. NCBI lineage: Eukaryota > Metazoa > Arthropoda > Insecta > Lepidoptera > Noctuidae > Luperina > Luperina nickerlii. The sequence continues at coordinate 17,919,369 of OY979677.1, read as the reverse complement.
CTGAACAACGCCATTCGCGGTCCGGCGTACCAGTCCGTCGCGTCACTCCTGTGGATCTCCGGCGACCCCGGCGACATCATGAACGCCTTGGAGCAGACGTACGCACGACCGGAATTGCTGGTAGCCCGCGAGGTCACCGAGCTGCGTAACAGTCCTAAGCTAAGTTCCCCCGAAGATTTAAATAGTTTAGCGAACAAACTACGTAATTTTATTACTACTCTTATGCTACTGAAACAAAACGAGTATCTGTGTTCACCGGAGCTTTTTCAGTGCATTTTGATAAAACTGAGCGAACACACCAGAGCTCGCTTTACAGATTTTGCCTCTGCTTACGCAACCGATGGAAAATCAATCGCAAAATTGGAATTATTGTCACACTTTCTTCTGACCGAAGCTGACAAACAATTGAAATACAATTTTGTTCCTCACAATACTGTTAAGGCAACGACTCCGGCACATTCCTCTAAATTTCAACCGCGAAAGGAAACTATACACGCGACGCTATCAAGCGATAAAACTCCCGAGTGTTGTATATATTGCAAACAAGGACCACACAACATTAAAATTTGTAAGAGTTTTTTAGTTTTGAAAGTCGACGACAGGTGGCGATGGGTACGTGAAAACAAAGTGTGCTATCGCTGCCTTAAGTCGAATCCGCACACGTGGAACAACTGCCGCGCGAAATGCTGTGGAGTTGACGGATGTTCGAGACGTCATAACGCACTCCTTCACGGCCCGGGAACCTCCAATGCTAAAATTAGCGTGGCACCCTGCGGACAGTGCAATAATACACAAGTATCTTCAGCTAAAACTACCGACCCTACCCACACGGACGGTACCGACAGCAAAATCGAGGCTGCTGTTAAGATCACGAACACGTCTGATTTTCTTGTTAATGCAACAGGGTCTCTGCCGTCGATGTCACGTCCCCGCGGTCTGCTGAAAGTGGTGCCGATTGTACTCGAGGGTCCCGACGGCGAGTTCGAGACGACAGCACTACTTGACGAGGGCAGTACGGCAACGTTGATTGACGGAGAGGTGATAGCACGCATCGGTGCGAAACCCACGTTTCAAGAGCGTCTTCACATTGAAGGTGTCAGTGGTATGACCAAGGAAGTCGAAGTAAGCTACGTAGATTTTCATATTCGTGGACGTAACCGAACCGATCGTTACCTAGTGAAGCATGCACGGGCCATTAAACCATTGGGGCTTCGCGTACAAAATCATAACTTGGTAAACTTCTCGGATTATAGTCATCTGGCAGACCTATCTGACGAACTTTCGTACGCCGATACTCCCCCAACTGTCCTCATCGGCGCGCCAGATTGGCACCTTTCCTTGAGTCGCGAAGTACGTTGCGGAAAGAAGAACGAGCCCGTTGCCTCTAAAACTTTATTAGGTTGGGTACTTCATGGCGCACTTTTCGTTTCGTCCAAGCCACTTGAGTTCGTAAATCACATTTCGGACGATTTGGACGCCCTCATTAAAAGACAATACGACATTGACGCTTTGGGTATTTCGAAAAGTGCTCCTCGCCTAAACGACGACGATAAACGAGCCATAGATATAATAGAATCTTCAGCTCATCAACTCGACAATGGCCATTTTGAGGTGGGTCTACCCTGGAAACAAGATTTACCGGAAGTCATACCTGATAGTTATCCGCAAGCACTGTCCCGTTTTAAGGCCCTCGAACGTCAAATGGCGAAGGACCCAACGTTTGCCACCGCTTTTTAAAAATTTATAGACGATGTTATCAGCAAGGGATATGCCGAAGAGTGCGATCCACAGACGTATCATCAGCGGATTACACCAAATACATCGTGTATCAACACAGACGGATCCATCCGCTGGTACCTACCTATCTTCGGCGTCCTTCACCCACAAAAAAAGAAGCTGAGAGCCGTCCATGACGCTGCTGCGGTCACGAAAGGTATATGCCTCAACAGTCTATTACTACAAGGCCCCGATTTATTGTCACCTCTTCTCGACATTTTGTTCCGGTTTAGGGAAGGCGAAGTCGCCTTAAACGGTGACATCAAGGAAATGTTCCCACAAGTTAAAATCGCTCCACGAGATAGGGATGCCCAGCGCTTTCTCTGGCGCGGGAAGGACGGCAACCTCAAAGAGTACAGAATGTCCTCTATGATATTTGGCGCAGTCTCATCCCCATTTATCGCGCTCTATATCAAAAACAAAAATGCCAAAATAATGGAAGCAGAGTTCTCCGATGCCTGTAAGGCAATTATAGAAGACCATTATATGGACGATTATCTCGGAAGCCACTCCAACATTGACGACGCAGCTCGACTAGTTACTGAGATAGTCACTGTCCACAAAGCTGGCGGGTTCGAAATGCGAGCGTGGGTGTCAAATCGTCCAGACGCTGTCTCACTTATTCCTAAGGAACTTAGAAGCGACGCTACTTCTGACGTTATGCTACCACCTAGCACTGAAGTTGGCGTCTTGGGTGTCAAATGGGACCCACGGCAAGACTCGTTAGGCTTTCGTACCTTACCCCAGATACCTACTGAAACTTTAACTAAACGCAGTCTATTATCAAACGTTATGAAGGTTTACGATCCTCTCGGTTTTTTGATGCCAGTCATTATCTGGGGCCGTATCTTAATTCAAAGACTGTGGCGCGCAGGTATTGGTTGGGATACGCTACTTCCCGAGGTGTATGTTAGTGAATGCAAGGACTGGTTTACACAATTACAGGTTGCGGCCAACATAAAAATTCCTCGCTGGTACATGAGTAGGTCAGATATTGTAGACGTTCAGCTGCACGTGGTGGCCGACGGCGGCGAGCAAGCCTTTGCCTGTGTTGGTTACTGGCGTTTCGTTTACAGCGATAGCACCGTGTCTACGGCTCTCATTGGAAGCAAAGCACGCGTTTCGCCTCTCAAACCAGTTTCGATTCCTCGTTTAGAATTACAAGCCGCGCTAATCGCCTCGCGGTATGCACAAACGATTTTGCAAGCTCATCGTTTTCAGCCCTCCGAGACTATTTTTTGGACTGATTCAACCACAGTCCTTAAGTGGATTCGGAGCGATGCTCGCGCATTCAAAGCGTTTGTGGCACACAGATTAGGAGAGATACTGGAGACCTCTAACCCGTCCAGTTGGAGGTGGATCCCTACCTCTCTTAACGTCGCCGATGATGCAACAAAACCAAAAAAAATGAATTTCACCGCATGTCATCGGTGGTTTACGGGGCCGCCGTTTCTTCTTGGACCACCATGCACGTGGCCTACCGAGTACGACAATAACGTGGAAGAGAGTTCACTAGATCCTGAGTTAAAATCAGACCTAGTGGTTCTGCTCCTCGACACCCCGTCATCGGACTTGCTCCCTGACCCGTCGCGTTTTAGTTCTTGGCTGCGTCTCCTTCGCACCACCGCCCGCGTTCTCCAGGGCGCACGAATATTCCGGCTTAAACTGTCTCGGCCTATAACTCCAAATTCTAAATTGTATACTGACAGTACCACATCTCCTTATCAACTTCACGCCGCGGACATCGTAGAAGCCGAGAAGATGGTACTCCAACAAGCTCAGGCAGAGAGTTTTCCCGAGGAGCTAACAGCTTTAAAATCCTTAAAGCCAGTGCCCAGAAACAGCCGAATAGCGAAACTCGCACCGACACTCGATTTATACGGTTTGTTGAGACTAAACACACGGATAAGTTTTGCACCGGGAGTTAGCGAGACCGCAAAGTCCGCGATTATCCTCGACGGCCGCAACCATGCTGTACGACTACTCATCCTCTATGAACACAATAGAGCGTCTCATCACTTCAACGAACTAGTGCTGAACGAACTCCGACAGAAATATTGGATACTTAGAGCACGAGACAGCATCCGTAGCGTAGCACACGCCTGTTTACAATGCCGAAGATGGAAAACCCAACCAACTCAACCCCAGATCGGCAACCTACCCCTTGAAAGACTCGACCATCACAAAAGGCCCTTCACACACTTCGGCCTCGACTATTTTGGCCCTATTATGGTAAAAATATACCGTCGCCAAGAGAAGAGGTATGTCGCATTATACACCTGCTTAGTGACGAGAGCGCTTCACTTAGAATTAGTCACTTCGCTATCATCAGACGCCGCCATAATGAGCCTGAGACGCTTCATTGCTCGCCGAGGATCACCTACAACTATTTTCTCGGACAATGGCACAAACTTCGTTGGGGCCTCCCGCGAGCTACGCAACCTACATGACGACTTGGTACAGGAATACGCCACTAATCACAAAATCGAATGGCGCTTCATTCCGCCTGCTTCTCCATTCATGGGCGGTGCGTGGGAAAGGCTCGTGCGAACCGTAAAAATAGCACTGAAATCCTGCCTCACCAACCAACCGCTCAAGGAAGACGTGCTGACGACGCTCTTAATGGAGGCAGAAGCCATTGTAAATTCGCGGCCGTTGACCTATGTTCCTACATCTCCTGACTCACCAGAGGCAATAACGCCATTCCATTTCATTCTCGGTACATCTTCTGTCACGCCATGGACTTCAACACTCACGGATGCAGACCTGCTGAGAAGGTGCGACTGGCGTAGAACCTTGCGACTCGCTGATAAATTCTGGGTACGATGGGTGCGTGAGTATCTGCCGACGCTCCGACCGAGAGGCCTCTCCACCAGCAACTCAACAAATCTGAGTGAGGGAGATGTGGTGCTGATCGCCGACTCTAGCCTGCCTCGTGGTTTATGGCCCCTAGGAAGGATAGAGAAGGTATACGCAGGATCCGACGGAGCGGTCCGCGTAGCAGACGTCCGTACCAAGGGCGGCCTCCTGCGCCGACCGGCCCGAAAACTTGTTTTTATAGAAGCCGCACCCTAGTCAGTCTCCACCGGTTGTTAGTGTTCCACTGGGGCTCCGGTATGTTGGCGACTGGCCATGGTGCGACCTTTTTGTACATAAACGTCATGTTTTTTAAATATAATTCTTTTTATGTTGTTTTTGTTGTTGTCAAGTTCTGAGCGGTCGTCAGGTTCCATATTTATAAGCATTGTCTTAATATTTATAATAAATTTATAATATTAGCAATATACGTGTTTCTATCATTCCATCTATACAGTCCACTAACACAATCCACTAGTTATCACCTGTAATTCTATAAATAGTAGATTTTTAGGAAAATATGAAACGTAAGAAATTTTTTCTTCAGTGCTAAAAAGAACACTCCCATCGTAATAATAGGCTTCTCAGAAAATTATATTTTAAGGATCACATATCAAAGGATAACCCGTAAACAGTGTTGCGAAATAATATCTACAGAAATTCAGAATAATTTTGAACTGCCTTTATGATGTCACTTTTAATTATAATAAATTATGGTCTCGGAAAACCATATTCAGGAGTTTTCTTTCTAAATTAAAATTTGATATTAAGCAATGTCTTAAATTCAACAAAGTAATTTAAATTCCCCGAAGTGGGCTCAATACTTGTTTATTTCTTAGTAAATACGAATTACGGCAGGTAAAAGTATTTGCATAAATATGTACATTTATTATGTAGGTATCAATTTTCTTTTCAATCGCGATCTGGAGATTTTGTGTCCCAATTTTATTTGAATCAACCTGCTGATGTGGCTTGGCATAAAAGGAAGGCAGAATTTTTCCAGAAATTCTGGTGCCTAGTTTCACAGTATGTACGACATAGTTTTCATTCTTAGTTTCTCGTGTAAATAATTATCTTTTTACACGTGAAACTAAGAATAAATAGTATGTGCTACTAAAAATATAAATAAAAAATTCGTCATATAAATTCGGCTTAATTAAATAATCTCTAGGTTAAAAATGAGCTCAATAAATATAAGTGTAACTCATTTTTAAGAAATTAAATGCTGTTTTTTTGTGCTAAGTGTACAGTGTATCGTCAATTAGTGAGAGCTTTGAGTTAAGGCTCCCGTAGACAGGCGCAACGCGACGGTGCGACGTTATTCAGGTGAAACAATTCCATGAAGTTGTAGCGGTATCTACAACGTCACTTGCGAACAACGCGTCATACTGACGTAATGCAAAATCCTGCATGTCGCAAGCAGAGTTTACCGCGCAACTAGCATTTTTACAACGGCTCCACATGAATCATCGGGCAGTTGCCCGCCAGACACAATACCCGTCTGGTTGGAAATTGAATTGAATAGAAATTGTTCAACTAGAGTCGTGTCGTGATTGTCTGCGGGAGTCTTTAAACATCTTGCCTCATTATTGTTTAAAAAAATTATAATTATCCGGTGTTACAATATTATCAGTATTAATTACACACAATATTGCTTCATTACCTAGATGTTTAAAAGTTAACTAACTCAATATTTGCTACAGAAATTTGACCGACCGACGCGATGCTATGTATGAGCCTACCTACTATGCACCTAATCATCTTGTAAGACGAAGGAGACTAGTCTCCGTGACATAGGGAATCCTAGTACGGAGGCTAGTGCTATTTGAATATTGTAATGTTTTCTTGAACATTATTTTGATTTTATTTTATTGCCCGCGACTTGGTCGTGATCCTCATGAAATTACTTATTCCTCCGACCCACCCCGTCGCCTTGCATCACCTGTCCGCACTATCACTTTGTTTTTACTTAGCGGTCTTTCTGACTTTTTTCTTTTTGCTAAGCTCTTATGGGTCGTAGCGTAATGTCAAATAGCCTATATCCTTCCTAAAGAATTTTATTAAATGCAAATAGAAATTTTTATTTTACAAATCCGTCGGGAAATTTCAGAGATTAGCGCGTTCAAACATACAAACAAATAAACTTTTCAGCTTAAGATTAAACTAGAATCTAAAATGTACACACAATAGGTACATTCATATTTTAAAACACAACACTTATCCGGCTCCAAATTCACAACAACCTAATACCCCATCCTTACCTCAGGGCAATGTGCGACTGTCCTTAACTTGATGTAAATTTTAAACAAAAACACTTTGCGCATTAAAAATACAAGATCCCCGTATCTCGGGGGACTGAGGGTGGGGGAAAAGGGGGTGGCAGAAGGGGGGAAGTCTTCATAAGAGGATTAAACACGGTAATAAGGTTTGCATCCTACACACTTGGCCGGGTCAAGTAGGGTTTACCGCCGTTCTTGTGCGATGTTTTTGAGGGAGCTCTTTCATATTATAATATTAAATATTTTCTATTTCACAATATCAAAGTGTTGAATAAATGATAATTATTGAATAACTTGTATATGAGTTATTATTTTTATACATGCAACATTTATGATTATTTCTAATCATAATTTGTTGACCTTACCAATTTCATTTGTAAGTAATAAATAATTTGTGTGTTGTGTTTTGTCTTATTTTTATTTATTTTTCTAATATTTTTTTTTATTAATTTACCTAATACTATTAGATAATCCAACTGTTGATTGAAATAAAGGAATTGAATTTAATAATAATTTTTCTGTCAAGTATTTTTATCTTTTGCTAGGAAATATTGACAAATTAATGATAAATGCTTAATAATTTATTACGGGGTTTACCTTTATGGGAATAACAGTCGTAATATGTTATGTTGTTTAGTAAAAATGTTTTTTGTTTAAGATTGACGAAAAGGTAAATTTTCCTTCTTTTTGTAACAAAACGTGAACTGATAGGTATTATGGTGTTTTATGATATAAATTATCACTGTAAGGTGCTCCTTGCAGTGATAATTTATATCATTGAAGTGAAGTGACTTCTGTCACTTCACCGTTATCAAGTAGTTCCTCATCTAGACATCTTCTGTACGTAATAATATAATAAAATAGCAACGAAGTGTGCATTGAATATGTTTGAAAATATGTTTTTTTTTTATAAGTTGTGGAAACCAGTTTACTGTCGGAAACATAGTTTTTATTATTTTTGTCCTTTTGTCTTTTTGACTGGATGTATGTTCCGGATTTGTGAAAAAACGGCTGAACGGATTTAGATGGAATTTGGTACACATATAGCTTATAGCCTGGATTAACATGATATATACATTATATACTTTTAATCCCGGTAACACGTCCGGGATGTTTACGTGTGGGATATTTTCTGACATCTACACTTGCAGATCCGTGGGCAAAAGCTAGTTTTTAAATAAATTATTCCTCGTGGGTATTTTGGTCTAAGGCAACGCAAGCGCAAGTACTGAGCTTAGGGTTGTACAGTTTTGATCACCAAATTGGGCAAAGTTTTACAAATTTTTCACTAGAAAATTCGCAGTAGCAGCCCTGAGCCTGGGTTTATGCCCGGTTAATGGCAATGGGCCACCTCCCATTTACATGAGACTTACATTATAACTGATGAAATGTGTTTGGGTAACAGAGACGTGATTTTATGTTGTTATTTTAAATTAGGGAACTGGCCGTCAAGGTAATGAGTATACATACATAGAAAAAAAACTCCAAAAAGGTTAAGAGCGTTCACGACGTACGGCATTTCACAGAAATTTTCAAGCCCTTGTTTTTCGAAATGAATGAACCGATTTTATAAAACTTCATACGCATAAACAAGATACAAAAATCTAAAAAGTTACTTAAGAACATAACATGTACCAATGTATGGGAACATTTTTTTTTGTGAATTTTCCTCATGTTATAATAGTTTTGCTATTCGGGGCGGAGATAAATCCAACAAACCAAAAAAAAAACCAGAATCATAAAAATCGGTCCCGTGGTTCTTGAGTTATAAAATGGTGTAACTAACCCGACTTTCTTAAATAAATAAGATTTATTTTTCATGACGTTAACTAATCCATACTATATTAATATTATAAATTCGAAAGTAACTCTGTCTGTGTGTTACCTTTTAACTCCAAAACCACTGATCGGATTTCGATAAAATTTGGCAAGGAGATGAATGGTATCCTGTGGAAGGACGCAGGCTACTTTTTGTCTAGATAACACGTTTCCATGGGTGAAATCTTGGGCAAAAGAAAAAGAAGAAGTTAGCCATTCCATAATTCACACACATAAGTTTTCTTCTCTAACATCTGTCTGACAAACATGATGATAATGGCCTTTTACCCGGCTGCAAAGAAGGGTTATGTTTTTGACAAAATAGTTTCTACGAGTGGTGATATTTAAATATACATATTATACGACCGGCACATAATGAACTGTTAGCTTCGCTACAACCTTGCTGCCTGTCTAATTTTCCGAGGGCATAAACTATTCTCTTACATCCTTCTGACTCGAGTGAAGAAGAATAATTTAAGGTTTCCGGGTTTATATAAAGTTATAATCACGAAAAGTCTAAAAATAACCTTTTTCATAGAGCCAGATTGTTGCGTGACCGAGCTAATTAAGCAAGACAGTTTAATGCGGAACGTAGTTCATTTACCTGGATTAAAATGTCAAATCGTTTTTAATTTCCACAAACAATTATCAAATTAATGTAAGCCACGCACAAATCCAGACTGAACTGCAATATTAACGGAAATTTCCTGAAAGAAAAACACAGTAACACATTGACCGACCTGGCGATCTAACCCGGGACTCCACGCTCAACAATCACTATTGCAAACACTAGACCAATAAGGTAATCACATTAATCAATGCGCACAACAGGGATCATAAATTACTACGGATCAACACAGCTCGTAGGTACCCAATCGTGCTAAATTTTAATTTACAAAATAACGCATAAGTTGAATGTCTATGCCGTTTACAGCAATTATTTCTACGGAGGTTTTAATACAGGTTTCGGTGACAGGAGGTGGCAGTCACGGGTTGGTGGTGTTTGTTTCCGTTTCTTTAATATAATGGTGTTTTCGTAGGGTGTCGGAGAATTAAGGGTAATCCCGTTAGCATAATTAAATGGATCGGAAAGTTAGCATCTTACTGTCTATTTATAGAAATAAGCTGCAGTCACCGATCCCTCAAATCTATCCCGTATGATTTTCTTGCTTTTTATTCACTTCTATGAGAAAAAAACATATTTGCTGTTATTATATGTTACCTAGTACAACAAATTAAGGCAGCATAGTAAGCAAGTATTATTATTTATATAAGTACAGCATCGGTTTCGCCGGGTAATAAAACTAAAATTGTAAGTTATAAAAACAGAATGGTAAAAATTTACAATATAACATTTTCAAAACATGGTGCTATAATAGCTTTTCAAAAGTTGCACCTTAGGTAAGAGTTGAGGTCTCTTAGTCCATCTACCTTTTGCGGGCTAGAACTACAATACAAAATTTTAGAAAGACGCTGAGAAATTTACTGTAGTAGGTACTTAAGGTATCCTCTATATTAAAGCTACATTCACATTTAAAAAAAATCTAACTCACTGCACTGTCCAAATTAATATTTTAGAAACGAACCTTATAAATAACTAGCCGTTTAATTTAAAGACAAGCCCCCGACTATTAGTTAATTTTCGCTTGCGTTCTTTCCGACTTTTATAATTTTTGCTCAGCACCTAAGGACCGTAGCTTCATGTGAAATATAACCTTTCTCAAGATTTGGGGTATCTTATGCAAAAAAAACAGTGGCACTTCGGGAGTGCCGACAGAAGTGAAAACTTGAACAATTACGTGTGTATTTTGTGAATCGTCTTATAAACAAAACACGCGCGGTACCGGCTACGGCCATCCGTTTTACGAATTTTCGATCAGGTCACGTGTCCTGACGCGAGTTTAATTTTTTTAACCCGTTACAAAAAAGTGTACAACGCCGCTAGATAAGTTTTCACTTCAATAATTTTCCAAATCCAATTAGTGTACGTCTTCAACTGAATTATATTATAAGTAATAAGTATAGACTCACGGGCAAAAAAGAAAACACCGGTATTTTAGAAGGTAATTATATTATCATGTCACACGTATAGTAATGACGAATAAAGTTTTATAAGCAACAATCTACCGTTTAACACATCACATAGTACAATGGAAACACACAAGAAGTACTCATGCCGTGACTATGCGAACAGCGATACAAAGCGAAGGAAGCTAGGACTCAATTATATTCCGTTTTCATTTCTGCGGCTTTTTGGAACATTTCCTTATATTTAACATAATTAAATCGCAGGTTTTGACTCGCGGTTTTAGGAAAAAAATTAAAAAGTAATTAGAAAAGTCAGTCAACTGATGTCTTAATTTTATAAGTTTTAAAACGAGAATTATTTATTAGTCTATGGTATAGGGAACGATTAATAAATATTAACGAAAGAAGCGATGGATGGACTGTGTGAAAGATGATATAAAAAGACATGTTGCACCGACCCCGAATAAACTGGAATAAGGACAAGAGAATAATGATGATGAGTGAATGATAGTATAACGGGCTGGTGGTAGCAACTCTACGTCGAAGGGCGTATTTTGCGTACTTTGTCAGTCCATACAGATACACTGTTGAACTTCTCAGGAATTCTGTACTTTTATTTTAGTCCCACGTTTGGGCGCCATTTTCACGATTGGCGCCCAATCATGGGACAACGATTATGTTAAAGTTTTAAAGATGAAAAACGATGAAATCAAATTGCTCAACCAACAGTATTAGATTATTAAAAAAAAAAAAAACAGAAGAGCTTGTAAGTTCTTCGCCGCTCTTCTATCACATTTATTTTTACAATACCACAATATATTATAACCATCCATACATACATCGCTTTCCGTCAGGCGTGATCGAGGTCAAGAGCTGGTTTTTTCAGCAATAAAAAAGTACTTAATTTATGTCTCAACTTAGTTACAATTACCAAGGTTCATAAAAAGCCTGAAAGCGACCGCACCCATGCGGTCGCTTTCAGGCTCTTACGTTGGCGTTTTACTTTAGCGTTGGCTACGTCAAAACTATCCACCTTCACCTTCTACAGAAAATGGTAACATGGTGCAATTTAACTACAAATGCATTAACAGACAAGTAATGGCGAACACCACAGTAATTTGGAAATCCTGAATATCCGATATCCAATAGCCATAAATCAGACTAAACCGTTAATAACTGAACGATACTTTTGCACGCTCATGCAGTTTCATAATTATTGATGCCCACATTCCGATTGCATAAATTGAATACTTGATAAGTTACGTAATGGATTCGTAAATTAGGGAATTTATTGAGTTGTCTGTGTCATTGTGTTTACGAGGTCAGTATTGCTGTGAATACTTTATATGAAGCTTATCAATACGTGCCTAACATAAAAGGCTTTGTCTTATGTGTATTTATTTTACGGAGAATCATCATTCTGTCCTCGTTAATCAGATGCTACGGTTTAACTAAGATCTTTGGACCTCCTCCTTCCTTCCTCCTTCCTTTGAAGGTTGAGTTTTCATTTATTTCTCTTAGTAATTAAAATTTTGTTTGTACCGATAATTATCGAAGTTTCCTTGCGTTACAAATTCTTATTAAATGCTTGTTTGTAAGTCAACAGAATATTTCCTGACCTAAAATAAATGTTTTATAAATAATTTCATGTTCAAAACAAAGCGGCCGCCCGTTACGTTCTAAAAATAAAATTCGAACGTAGTGATTAGTAGTTATGTATGACGGCGCGGTCATAATATGAACGAGCGAATATTATTATTCTGCGTTCATTTATTTAATTTGTGTAGTGAATTTGGTTGTTCAATTTATTTGTATCGTAAACACTGATTTAGATTTTATTGTAAATAAGTCGCTCAACAAAAGAGGGGACTACTTAGTCCGTGTGGGCTTGCGAGTGACGTCAGCGCCGGAAGTAGTATCGCTTGTTGTAGCAAAGTGGGGGTAGTGGGGCGACCGGTGCCTTTATAAAGCAGCCGGCGCGCGTTGTAGGGAGGCACTTTGACTCGGTCCGTGGCGCTGGTCGTACGCTCGCAATTTCACATACCTCTGTGTCTTGATTTTTATAAAGTTTTGTTAACTTTTTGAAAGTGTCGTTAATTTATTAACGAAAATAAAGTTTGTCAAAGTTAATGCTTTGCCTCATTCATTAAACCCCGCTTTCTGCTGCCCGTGGATACGACTGAACACACTCGTCAGCTCGGAAATCCGATTTGTATATTATTTATAACTGTGTGTACTTTGATTTTTTTAAGGCTTCAGTCATTATGCTACTATTTATCTAAGTAAATAAATATTTCTACATTACTGATACAGATATGTTTATAGGTACTTGTAGCAACGCAAAGTCCACACGTCCCATAGCCAAAAAAGCGGTGTTGTGCGAGTTGGACTCGCACACCAAGAGTTCCGTAAAAATTTGTAGGTATGTAACTATTACGGTTTTCTGATTTTTTCCTTTCTTCTGCTACATGACTTTGCTTCTTGCCAAATTTCATGATTCTAGGTCAACAGGAAGTACCCTATAGGTTTTGATTCCCTTGCGAGTTCAAAATATGAGGCATAAATTAACGGACAATAAACGCCCGTATCTTTTGATTGTGTAGACATAGAAGTTTGATTTTTTTACTGCTTCAAGGGATTGCAGCCCTAAGTACTTTCTATTAATTCAAACTTGATGACTCCACGCGTTCTTGAGAAAAAGGGTCTTGACAGACGGGCAGACAACGACGTGAAGGGTTCCGTTTTTCCTTTTGAGGTGCGGAACCCTAAAAAGCAACTCCAACTACCATAAACTTCTTAGAGCAGTGGTGGTTCCGTGGTAACGACGCTGACGGCGGTGCCGATTTGTAGGTCGTAGTTTCGAACCCAGGCTGGCGCTTCACTTTGTGTAAATAATTTAATTACTACTTCCAAAACGGTAAAGGAAAAACATCGTGAGGAAACAAGTGTGATCTAGAACTATAAACTCAAAGACATGTTACATCTAAGAACACGCACTGGGCTCGCGTGATGGATGACAAGCCCACTCCCTCTTACCGAGAGAAAGCCTGTTTCCCAGCAGTGGGACAATTATAGGCTGATTAAGATGATGATGAGCTCAAATAATCGAAAGGAATTCAACAGTAACGCGACCTAAATTATAATCAGATCGATAAGTAAACGAAGCTAACCGTTGCATTCTTACTTCCTTAAAATATTCATGAATGGACACAGCTGGCGAAGCCACTACCATTAACGTCTAGTTAAATATTTATTGAGAAATGTGAATTATTGGGAATACAAGGGGTTCCTATGATGGGATTTTGAATTGTTCATAATATTTGAATGAGTATTGAAATAGGGATTGGTTTAGGTGGATATCTTGGGTGATAAATTGTGTTTGTTGAGTCTGTGCTTAGCGTTTTGGGGTTGGTGTTAATGTTATGAAAAATTAAATGAAATGAAAATAATGAAATGTTATGAAAATAGAGCTGACAAAAGCAAACTCAGCAATTCTGTAAGTGGGAAGCCTTCTTCATTTCATTAGAGTTCTAACTAATTTATTCTTTTAATAAAACATCCTGAATAATTAGTGTATTTTTTATTAAATTTGTGTATTTTCAAAGTACCCAATGGTCACAAAAATAAATCCATCAGACAGTAAAACTAACGGAAATTTGACCAACCCTGATCTAATAATTAAGTAAATTATAAATCGTATCGAAAATTTAAATTCAACCATATTTCACAAATCTTCTCTTCTTCCATCTGTCCGTGATAAATTACAAAGAAAAACTTCAATACTTTAATCACCACTACGTTAAAACTAAAAAGAAAATCAACGTTAAAACAGAAAACCCTCCCAAGATAAGTCAGGAAATTACCACAATTTTATTAAAACCTCATTAGGAACTAATGCAAGTGCTGGAGGAAATTACACAAATGTTACGAATGTAGCCCATTTCTTTAATTGCGGGCTCGTATTGATCTCGGACTTACGGTTGGAATGCTATCCAAGCAATTGCGCCAATGGATGTTGCTCTATTTGTTTACAATTACGATAATTCATTGGTTTTAGCTTCTTACTTTTCCTTTTTTTGTTTTGTTAGATTTTGTAATGTTTAACGGCCCTTACCAAAAATGTTCATCGTATTAGTAGTTCAGCGGCTTCAATTTCATCAGGCTATGACGGAATATAGCAGTTCATCGTGGACGTGGTACGACAGCGGCTCCGTGACGTCATCTGTCATCAGAAGACAGCCGCCACGCAATCATCAATGTAACGTTCTGTTAGAGTGACGTCACCAGCCAGTGTCACTCATACTGGACCGCGTTGGTTGTTCGCAGTAACTACGTAAATAAGCTAGACGGCGCCACTAGCTGTAACGTCATGTTTATGGAACACGTGCCACCTTTAAAGTTTTTACTAAGCAACTACGTGTTCGTATTCCAGCTAGGAACCTATTAATAAATAAAGATGGTTGTAAAACTCTTGACTATCAGTTTCTTCTTAAAAGGCATTGTTTTTAATTGGCATTTCTACAGTTTCTGCGAAAGTATTTTTCCAGCGAGAGTCTTCTAATGTAAAATGAGCAGGTGACAAAATATTGTGTCACCCTTTGTAACATTTCTACATTTAAAGTGGCCTCCATACGTTAGTTGACATTTTTCCACTTCAACGTTGACATACCGCATTATTATTTAAAATTCGTTAAAAAAACGTTACTATTGAGTCTTTATTACCTTTAACTTATCATAAAAAATAATCAACTAATTCCAAGAGTACCTACCTGGTTATTTTTTTATTTTAAACTAAAACGTGGCATCACAGCTGAAGTGGGACAAAATAGTACAAAAAAAAAAACTAAAAAACCCGACTGCGTACCGTAAAAAACTTAAATTAAAAAAAAAACTGAAAACTACAAACAAACCCATCTTAAATTACATAAAAATTGGAAGCAGGCGTGACCCATACCATTTGGCCATGATTGTTGAAGGACCGATGGCCGGTGGAGCAGACGAGTCTTGGAGTGGAGACCGCGTATCGGCAAGCGTAGTGTGGGACGCCCCCCAGCTAGATGGACGGACGACCTAAAGAAGGTGGCTGGGACGGATTCGATGCGGAAGGCGAAAGACAGGGTGTTGTGGCGCAGGCCTTTCACAATTCTACATTCTGCATCTTACAACTTCTTATTCTACATTATGCCAGATTAAAAAAAAATGTTTAAATTTCGTATTTCTCTCTGAATTGCACAAAAATTATTCATAAAAAATCCCATAATTTACGTTCAACAGCCAATAAACAAATTAAATATTAATCATATTAAAAGTTTCCCATGTTACATCGGTTTTCATGAGATTGCATTGTTGGATTGTCCAGTTTACGCTGACCTGCCCCTCCTGTCCCATTCTTTAGAAATTAGGAACATGAAGCGGTAAATGTTTTTAGACGCAGAGGTCCAGTTAGGTTAGTGATTGAAGTCGACCCGAGGGCAAACAATTAGTAAAAGTTAAACATAGATTGGGCTCAAACTCGATGTATGGGGCAGTTCCTCATTTGCACTACGAGAGACTGTAGATTATAGATAGGTTATTTGTTCAGGAGAACTCGAACACAAATTGCCCAATAACTTAGCAAGCTCGTGACAAAAGTTTATGAGGTTGTTTTAATCAGTCAGTCATACATAACTGTATGGCTGATTTTTAATCCAAATTACCAAAGAGAGAGAGAGTGATTCAGTTATACCAAAGTAACAGCAGCTACAATGTGGTCTTAGACGAAACCGCCAATATTAATTTTATTGATAGACGTAAGTTGCATACAAACATTGACATTGATGAATATTATAATATGTAGATAATGACATGAAATTTTCACTTTGTAAAGTATATTGTACGAGTACATTAATTATTGTGAATGTGAGGACTATGCAGGTCATTCTTTTTTTTTCTTTCCCTATTAGTTTAAATATTGGTCTGGCAGTTTTAATATAATTTCATTTGCCTGGTCGACTTCAGTGACATTTAGTCTTTTTTTGGATTTGATATTATTTATTTATTTTATTTTATTTTTTTAAAACGGTGCCCCACACTAGGAAGGCATATAGGCCCATATCGCCGTAGGTTGTTGTTTACATCTTATATTTGCTTGTTATAGCATCCACAGCAAACGTTTTCGAAGATGTGAGTGAAGTGGCGGCTAGATCACCTACGTATTCCATGCAGGCGACCTGAGTGTAACCCATTCACTGAAAGCTCGAGGGCTAAAAATATAAGAAAATAAAAACAGCGCTGTGTTGTTTTTTTTTGAAGTGAAAACTTCTTTAGCGGCGTTGTACACTTTTTTTGTAATGGGTAAAAAATGTTAAACTCGCGTCAGGACACGTGACCTGATCGAAAACTCGTAAGACGGATGGCCGTAGCCGGTACCGCGCGTGTTTTGTTTATAAGACGATTCACAAAATACACACGTAATTGTTCAAGTTTTCACTTCTGTCGGCACTCCCGGAGTGCCACTGTTTTTTTTTTTATTGAAGTGGGTGAATTTCTCAGTAGCAGGCCAGAGTCTAGATTTGTTCCCAGTTCACGGCAATAGGCTAACTCAAACTCAAACCATTTATTTCAATTAAACCATTTATAGGCACTTTTGAATTGTCAAAAAGTCGGTCAGTCAGAAAATATGAAGCTAGTTGCCCATTCCAAAGCGTAGGTACCTATGGAGAAGAACGGGCAAGAAACTCCATGGACACTCTGTTAAATTATATTTTTACAAACATATTAGTTACATCATTAATGTATAATTTATGTGAGATTTATATGTGAATTTATAATTATATGTGAGAACGATGTAAAAACCCCCGTTACATGGGATTTAAAAATAACTGGCGACACATGCGTGTACTATAGGTAGGTACACCTCTCTCTAACCTTTTGGGGAATACAAGCGTGATGATATGTGAAGTGGATCGTCAACATTATCAATCAGCCTCCAGCAGTCCACTGTTGTACATTAGGCCTCTCCTATTGCACGCCATTCAACTCGATTTTCGGCAATTCTCATCACCAGCCATCCGGCGAAGATCGTCGCTCCAACTAGCCTGAGGGCATCCTACCTTACCTTTACCGATTCGCGGTCTGCACTCAAGAACACGTCTACCCCAACGGTCATCGATTCTACGGCTAATAAGGCCGGCCCATTGCCACTTCAGCTGGCTTATCTGTGAGCTATGTCAACAACTTTGGTTCTCTGCCGGATCACCTCGAAAGTGGAATAAGAAGAGGAAGTGTCACCGTGACGTGGGTGTACCACTTCAATCAAAACAAAACACTGCACTAAACCGTTAATAATCCCACTAACATTTGACAGCGAAGGTTCCATATAACTCCCAAATAGTTGGCATGTTTGGTACCAAAATGACACATTGCGGGGCCAAAGCGCTGAAGTTTGGCGGTGATTCGGCCATGTGATTGTTAAAACTTCGCCGAATGTGGCCGGGTTAGAATGTAAAGGGTTTCTGTGGGCTGAGCTGAACTGACGTGCTGCTTTCTGCCGTGTATTTTGGGAACATATTTCGTAGTTTTTTCACGTGTTGATGGTGGTAGTGAATAGGTAGTTTTACCTAGTACTATTTTTATCACATTTCACTCGTTATACGAAACAAACATACTAACACAGCTGAATTGAATAAACTGACAAACCTATAACCTAAAACTTGATAAAGATGGGACACGATAAAAAGTCGTGCAGTATTGTATACTGTATTATGTATTGTTTCGTTATAGTGAGGCTGAGAAACAAGAAGGAATCCATTTTATCCCTGACTAGCTTCTACCTGCGTCTCTTTACGCGTGAAATTTTGGGCCTCATCCACCGCATCGCATCGCAACGCCCGTCCGCGCTATTACTTCGTTTTGGCTTAGCGTATTTTTTATGATATAGGTGATGTAACAACAGAAAATGACCAATTTTGGACATATCGTATACATACCAAACTCCACAACTTTATTTATTATAAACAAGCTGTGCCCCGCGGTTTCACCTGCATAAGTTTCAACCCGACGGAATATCAGGATAAAAGGTCTATGTCCTTTCCCGGGACTCAAACTATCTGTATACCAAAGGGTCTCGCCGGCTTTCCATATGAAATCTGCACTGGCGTCTTTTTTGACATTGGTGCCTTTAATATATTACTAGTTGTTGAAAATAATTTTTGACCAACCAAACCCCTAACATCATTCGTTTTTGGAAAATAGGGGTTACAACCCCTAACACCAAAGTTATTTTTCTACGAAACTATGATAGCTATTTAAATGAAACCAACGCGACATGAAAGCTCTTAATTAGCTTTACATTATATATATATTTTTTTATAATTTTCCAAGTAACCATAAGGCTGAAAAAAAAATATTGAAAAAACGGGTGTTTTTTAATGGCTATTTCCTGTGTTACACCAACCAAAAAAAACATACATATAATCATTACTTATCCAACTATAATATGTAACAGTTACATAGATGTGTGATGGTGGAACATATTTAAAAGAATAAAAATTCTATGTAAGCAGGCACATATTAAATTCTAGCTAATCCAATAATAGCCACATTAATTAAAAAAAACAGCATTTTTCATAAAATATTAATATATTTTATTTTCCATATAAAAATATTTAAATAATTTAGTCTTCGTCACTATTTTCTTCTATAGTTGTAGTAATATTTATATTTTGATGTTACAAATATTACTACAACTATAGAAGAAAATAGTGACGATTTTCTTCTATAGTTGTAGTAATACATTTATTTGTGTTTTGATGTTACAATAGACACGTGGCGCCATATATTATACATATTAACGTTTTTGTTGTTTTCCTCGGGAACAGCACTTTTTTTCGGGATTAAAGGTACCCTATGTCCGTTTCTGTACACCTGACAACGTATATAATGCAAAATTTCAGGATGATCAGTTCAGTGGTTTATGCGTGAAAAGGTAACAAATAAACTTACTTTCGCATTTATAATATTAGTAAGCATAGTAGGATTTGGTGAAGCAAATTGAGACAGCCTTGAGTTTGTCACTGGTATTGTATTTTGCTTCTCTAGTATATCGGAATAAATGTTTTAATTAGTTGTTTTCGGTATTGGTCATTGCTGATTGTTCTTTCGTAGACATCCTTGTTTTGTTTTTCTTATAGATACTTATTAGATAAGATAGAATTTCCGTGTGTATTCAGAAACAAGAGCGTTAGATTTTTGTTCTGAATAAATGCCGTGTGTTTGAGACTATTGGCGGCAGGTACCTGTGTCGAATCGTAGAAATTAATAACAACATACCAGAATTGTGTGAAAATAGAGCCAAGTTTTTTTCCACGTTGACAAGATACTTACAAAATTTTTCATTGCCTACAGATTCTCACGTGGTCAACCGCAAGCTGGTTGACGTGCCACAGTTCGAGAGACCCATCGGCAACCATACGTTTCACATCGGGAAGGAGGCTCTTCTCGGTTGCTCTGTCATTAACCTGGGCAAGCATAAGGTAAGAATTCAAGACCAGCAGTGCGATTCTGTAACCATCTCACCGTGAAAACTTAGGTGAAGTGAGCGTGGAGTGAGCTGTCAATAGTGTCAATTCCTAGCAAAAACAAACTCACTTCACCTTTGTTTTCACGGTGAGATTTTTACAGAATCGACCGGCTGATAGGCATTTTTATGTGATCTACGGGGTAATTACACACTATCAGTAGCAATGGGTTTCATTTTGACAGTTCAACAACATTCATTGCGTTATTTACGTTATTGAGCAGACGAATTTATCGAGCATATGAAACAATGGATTAGCAATATCCTTTAAAATGATTCAGATTGCGATTGATAACGTGTTACGTAATTAGGGTGCAGCCGGTCGATTCTGTAAAAATCTCACCGTGAAAACTTAGGTGAAGTGAGTTTGTTTTTGCTAGCAATTGACACTATTGACAGCTCACTCCACGCTCACTTCACCTAAGTTTTCACGGTGAGATTTCTACAGAATAGCACCGCTGGTAACTAACAAGCAGTTCGAGCATCTTCAGTGGCAAGTGCATTGTCATCTTTATATGGGCAACTAGCTTCAACTTTCTGACTAACTGACAGACCATTTAATTTTGACGATTCAAAAATGCCTTTACAAGGATTATTGAAATAAATTCTTTGAGTTTGAGTATATGAAATTCAAAGTCCTGACTGACTGATATATCAACGCACAGCCTAAACCGCTGGTCCTAGAGACATGAAATTTGGAGGGTGTGTTATTTGTGAATAGTGGTGTCCACTAAGAAAGGGTGTTTTGAAATTCCAATCCTAAGAGGATGAATGGGGGAGGGTGAAATTTCACGCGGGCAGAAGCTAGTCCGAGAGATAAAGCTTTAAATTTCTCGTGTACCAGGTGTAAACATTTTACACCTGCAACCATAATTTTCAAAACAAAACATAACAATGTTGCATGGCGGCAGAAATATGTAAGGAACATGACTAATGCGCCTTTTACCAAACTCGTTCGTAAGCGCTTCGGAACATGAGCTCCTGGGTCCGATTCCATGATCGGGTAAAGTGCTGTTTGTGTATATCCATCAGGAATTTCTCATTAACTCGACTCAACTCTTTTTATACAAAGATGTGCTTCCTTGGTGCGCCGCGTTCGGGCCAGCCCCAACCTTAATCTGCGCTGTGTGGCGAGGAGACTCGATTGTTTATATGTGAGTCGCTACTGCAAACTATTCACCTCGGTGTAAGGCGAATGGCAGTGATTGACATTTATTAATCGTTATAGGCTAGGTGATTAAAATAGGAATAATAACATAGGGGTAAGGAATGTTCTTACTAACACAACTGAGTCGTGTTACTTGTTTAATGAAGATATTGTTGTGCGCCACAATTAATGCCTGGTATATGGTGACATTAGTGACCACTAGCGCCATCTAGTATCGAGTAGCAGAACTAGTAGAGTCAAGATCCTTCTAGAAATTTCGACGCTAGAACTTTCTAGAACTATCGACATCTGGTCAGTCGGGGCCGGTACGTACTCGAACATTCTAGATGTTTCTACAATAGAAGGTTCTAGAACTATCTGACGCACTATACAAGGCCGGTATGGGCCGCGACCCGAGTCAGTATTGGATAAGCGATACAAGCGAATACATCGGAAGTAATCATCAAGTGCGACTTAGAGTGATCAGTAGTGCAATTGTGTCTTATAATTAGTGTGTTTGAGTTGTTATTAGTGTTGTTTAATTAAAGTGTCTATTTTTTTTGGTTATTAAATCGGCGGCTTGTATTGTCACGAACCCCAACCTCGTGACAATATTATTATAATTATTAGCCCGGTATATATCTGGATTAGTGCCCGGTTGACGGGAATAGGCTCGCCCTCTAATACATGGGACTTTAACATAACTGGCAAAATATGGGTGTACCTACTATAGGTGCAACCTAAGACGACCTACTGACCCAACTCTGTCTAACTCTTTGGGGATTACGGGCGTGATATTGTGATGTTAAGTTATGTCCAAATATTTGAGAGGCTGTTATTACTTTCCTTTTAGTTTTGAGGTGAAAACTTCTTTAGCGGCGTTGTACACTTTTTTTGTAATGGGTAAAAAATGTTAAACTCGCGTCAGGACACGTGACCTGATCGAAAATTCGTAAGACCGTTGGCCGTGGCCGGTACCGCGCGTGTTTTGTTTATAAGACGATTCACAAAATACACACGTAATTGTTCAAGTTTTCAATTCTGTCGGCACTCCCGGAGTGCCACTGTTTTTTTTTTTTATTCCACAAGAAAAAGGCACGCATCATACAGGATGTTCATTTTCTCCTGGTATTAAAATATTTTATTCAAACTGTACTCCATAAAATCTTCACAATTTTCTTCATAACCCTATCCTACATTAAAAGTTTAATGAGCGTCGCTTCTGAGACATTAATTTGCTGGATGTCGGTCATTACGGGATGTTTATGGGCAGGTAGCTCGAATTATGGCCAACATTAGGTTTTGACGTTACCTGGGGTACTTGGACGGTAAAATAAATGTGCTATATTTATATAGATATAGTGAGGTCAGGAAAAGGAATTTTATAGCGGATCAAACCAAAGATAAATTAAATCCTAAGGTTTGCCATACTGCGTCAAAACATTGTCACGTTTATGTTTTATTTTGACACAAGTGACTTTACTAGACTGTCACAGAAACGCGATTTTTATTTGAATTGCGAATATAAATGACGTCATAACCGTCATTATAATTATTTATCAATCGTAATTCATTAAAATATATATTTTAACACATATCTAACGATTTCAATCTTTTAGCCTAACACATGGCACAGAAAGTAGCCAAAACAAAAAGTTGCTATTTATAGGGTCACGCAAATAATAATTGCCTCTTACGGGATTCGGACCTCGTCATAAACATATTTCAGCAAGATATGTAGCTTAACTACTGCTGTATAGTCATGAGCACTAATACCTGTGTATAAATCGGGTCAGTTTCCAGTCTAACCGGATGCAGATGAATACCAGTATTTTACATGGAGCGGCTGCCTATCTGACCTCCGCAATCCAGTGTCTGGGTAATACAATACTCCTTGGTAAGACGGGTTGTCGGGCTTCTGATGACCCGTAACGACTGCCAAAGATCTACGAATGGCACTCGGGACTAACGGCTTAACGTGGTTTTCAAGGCAGTAAAGGTCTCGGTATGTGAAGGTCACCCATCCACGGACCATCCACGGCAAGCATTGCTTAACCTGATCGATCGACCCATGCGCCTGTTGCCCCTAGCATCAATGTATACACTTAGCAAAATTCAAAAGCGATTTTCTTATGGAATACCGATTGCAATTTTGAGATTCAATGGTACAATCAATACAGTAAGAGAAAATCACTATAATCCGACTTTTAATTAGCTGCAGTAAAATGACACTTCTTAATAACTCATTTCGCTAGGTGGCGCTGTATGTGCTAATTAGCTAACTTTGCTCTCGGTGTTATAAAATTTTCTAATAATTTTGAAAGTACTCAAAGTTCAGTAAATTGTGTGTTAGTAGTGAGAATATGTTCTAATAATCACTGTCAATTGAAGACGTTGCGATCTAATTCCTAAAATCAGTGTTGTTGTGGGAATAAAATATCTGGTGTTTACACTAGTTGCAAATATTACACTAGTGTTAAAGTGTCGGAATTACTGGACGAGAACTGTGCTTGTGCGTACTACAGTGTAAACCCTTGGTTTTGGGTCAATTTTGTGTACACAGTGACTTTATATACTGATTTTTATGCCAGCTGATTGCTTTCAAATTTTGCTTATCATGCTAATGCAATAAACTTTAAATCAACGCCATCTATCTAGTTTGCTGTGCAACGCTATAACACTTCGTATCCCGCACTTTCGATCGAATGATTGATTGTTTTATCTTCTTCGAGCATTTTCATCAATAAGATAGGTGGCGCTGCGTGTATCGTTAACCAGGCTGTACTCACTGTTTTGATTAGAGCGAACGATCGATCAATAAGTTTTCTGATCTTAGCGTCAGGTGGCGCCACTATTACCATCCGTGCAAAATAAGCTATTAACAAGTTGCTGAACTACTCGAGATGAACTGCAACGGATGTAACAATGTGTTGGCATCTGATGCTGGTTACCTGAAGTGTAGTCTGTGCAATGGTGGTTATCATCATGAGTGTTTAAACTTTTCTCTGCAACAATTTACGGCATTAACGCATGAATTCAAGACTGGCTGGAAATGTCCTCCGTGCTGCACTATTACTCGTCGTACCCGTCCTAATTTAGACACACCTGTTCGTTCCAGCACGCAGGTTCCAGCATATGTGGATGATTCCATGAATATGTCTTGCGATTTAGTGGAACAACGTCCATCCTCGCCTCGCACCCCGCCATGCATGTACACGTCACTTTCTACAAGAGCTGACAATAACTCCACATCGATGCTCATTGACAACCAAATTCAGTCTTTTACCCTAGAACTAAACAAAACACTACAGGGATGGCGATCTGACATCGATCGTACTATGGCTTTGTTTAAAGAGGACATCAAAAGCACTTTAAAGGATTGGCGTGGTGAGATGGAGGCCAGCATGCTCAGTTATCACGAAAGTGTTAAAAACAGTTTGGCCGACATGAAGCTGGAACTGGGCTCAGTCTGCGCTGCCCAAGCTGACCTCAAGGTGGAGATGAAAGAACTGAACGCTGATGTGGCCGGTCTCAAGGATTCGGTACAGTTCCACGCAGACGAACACATTGACCTCAAGCGAAGAGTCGAAGACATTGCACGTCTGCAGGTGGAACAATCAGCCACTTCAACAACCTACCTGGAATCGAAAATTGATGCGCTCGAACAGCAGGCTAGACAATGCAATCTGGAGATATGCAATGTACCGGACAAGCGTGGTGAAAACCTCCTGCAGATCTTGGGGGCGATTGGAGACGCCATTGGCTTTCCCATACCTCAAAAGGACATATTGGCCATTCATAGAGTACCGCACGCCCACCAAGTAACAAATAGGCCAAAGAATATTATTGTGAAATTCACCACACGCATATTGCGCGATAATGTCCATAGCGCATTCAGGCGGGCTAAGTCACTGAAAACGGATCAAATAGGTATAAGTGGCTCTTCTACAAATATTTATATTAATGAACACTTAACTTTAAAAAACAAAATGTTATTTCGTAAATGTAAGGAAGCGGCAAAGCTTTACCAGTTTAATTACGTCTGGATTAAGAATTGCACAATTCTTGTCCGTAAGAAAGATGGCGACGCTGCTTTTGCCATTAGATCAGAAGCAGATATCGCTAAAATTAATATTAACTGTAATAATGTCATTAATGATGCCAATAATCAGTAATTGTAGCATGTGTACTTGCTCGCTCGTTAATTGTAATGACTACTTTATAGTGTTAATTGTCGGTAGTCTTCTGTTCAGACTTTTGTCTGTAGTGTGTTTGTTTCTTTGTTCCCGTAATTTGTCTACCGTTCTTTACCTTGTTATATATTATAAAGCTCAAATCCCATATCTTTTGAATTCAACCTATTTGTTTATAATCTTCAAAGTTATTTGTACTATTGCTATGAAATATGTTGCTGTCGTTGTTTTCAAGTGTTGCGATCTATACTGCTTCCTGCTTCAACCGTTTACCTCGAATTTTAAATCAATTTCTGCAATCTTGTTAATAAGATCCATAATATGCTTGTTGCTTGAATACTCTCTCATCATTAATACACATTTATACTTTAATTTGAACAATGTCAAATAAAAATATCACCATTTACTACCAAAATTGCAGAGGCATTCGCACAAAATTACAGCAGTTACACACGAATATCCTCATGAATACATACGATATAATTATCTTAACCGAAACCTGGCTAACACTTGATATTTATGATAGCGAATTCATGGACCAGCGTTATATTGTGTACCGTTGTGATCGTGATCGCGCGGCTACTAATAAACGAGACGGTGGGGGTGTACTGATTGCGGTTCTGCGCACTTTGAAGTCTTCTGAATTAAGTATTTTATCAACACAGTATCGTGATTTGTCGCACACTCATATTGAACACATTATGGTTGAGTTGCCCAGTTCGGTCAACAATAAAAGACACATTGTGAGTGCTGCCTACATACCACCTAAGGCTCCTAATTTAGTGTATGACAGGCACTTTGATTTGCTACAAGAAGTGTTAAGCCACTCTAGTGTTGATACTTTCTACATTATAGGAGACTATAATCTCCCTGAAGCCAATTGGCTTGTATCCTCTACAACAGTTACTGCGGGAAGTGCTACACTACATTCTGGTGGACCTTCTGCCTGTGCAAATCTACATATCTTGATTTCCCTCTTGGGTGCTTCTCAATTTAACAATGTAGTGAATGACAAAGGTAAAATTCTTGATCTTGTAATTTCCAATAACACTTGTAATGTTTCTCATGTCCCAATGACATTACTTCCGATTGACCCATACCATCCTGTACTGACGTGTGAGACCTGTCTAAACGTCAAAATCACCCCTTTGACTAAAACTCCTCTTCACAAATATTGCTTTCATAAGGCCAACTTTGACAATATTAACAGTAACATACAGCAACTGAACTAGCCTGAAATGCTATGCCCTATGAAATCTGAAGAGGCTTTGGATAAGTTCTACACTGAGATGGATAAAATTATTAAACTAGATACTCCATTGGCCCGACCTAGATCTGTTAGCTATCCCATATGGTTCTCCCGTTCTCTCATATCTATTGCTAAAAAGAAGCAAAAGGCGTGGATCAAGTGGAAGAAATATAATAACATTTCTGATTATGAATTGTTTTCGAACTATAGAAAACAGTTTAGTGATAGATGCCTCAAGTGTTTCCGTTCGTACATCAGTTCTGTGGAGGACAATCTAAGCAGAAACACTAAACACTTCTGGACATATGTTTCCAATCGAAAAGATAGGCCAGGAATCCCATCTAAGCTTCAATATAAAGACGCTGAAACCAGTGATCCTAACATGGTGTGTAATATGTTTTCGGACTTTTTTTACTCGGTATATGAACCAACATCTCCTTCACTGCCACAATGGAAGCCTCCGCAGGACAATAACGCACTGCACGATGTCTCTATCTGCGACCTTTCTTTCAGTGAAGAGATTATATTAAAGGAACTTAAAACCCTGGACCCAGCGAAGGGTCCAGGTCCTGATGGACTCTCACCTTACTTCCTTAGGAATACTGCGACTTCCATCTGTAAACCTCTTTTTATTCTTTATAATAAATGCATAACTGAAGGAGTTGTACCTAAATTGTGGAAGCATGCGTATGTTGTGCCCGTTCACAAGGGTGGATCCAAACGCAGCGTGGAACACTATCGTCCCATTTCCATCTTGTCTGCATTGTCGAAACTCTTTGAAAGGTTAGTTCATAACGTCATTTATCCTGTACTCCACAACATCATAATTCAACAACAGCATGGTTTTGTTAAACGTCGGTCTACGAATACAAATTTATTATTATTTTCAAGCTATTTATTTGATTGTGTTGACAGCCGTGTTCAGGTGGATGCAGTGTATACGGACTTCTGTAAGGCTTTCGACAAGGTAGACCATGAAATACTACTAAATAAAATAGCGTTCAACGGAATTCGTGGTAATCTTCTGAGGTGGTTCATGTCTTACATTACCAACCGCAGTCAGATGGTTGTCATCAATGGTCACAAATCTAATATCGCGCAGGTTACCTCTGGTGTACCTCAAGGCTCTATACTTGGTCCCCTTTTGTTTATTTTATATATAAATGACATCGGCAAATGCTTTAGAAATACCAAATTTTTATTATATGCCGACGACCTTAAGGTATATAGAACCATACGGCAATCAAGTGATAGCCTTCTGCTGCAACAAGATTTGGATCGACTATCCTGTTATTGTCAGGAAAATAAATTGCAATTAAGTTTACCCAAATGTAACTTCTTAAGCTTTACAAAAAATAAAAGTATAATAAACTACACATACACGTTGTGCAATGCCCCCCTACTTAAAGTGGACTCTATTCGAGACCTCGGTGTTATCCTTGATTCGAAGCTTTGCTTAGACTTACACATAGGAAAAATTGTCAATAAAGCGTACCAACTATACGGATTTGTTATGCGTTCAACAGTTGATTTTAAAAAGCCATCTTCCTATATCTGCTTGTATAAGTCGCTCGTACGCTCTCAACTGGAATATGCCGTGTCCGTCTGGAGTCCCTACTACAAAAAGTACGTTGAGATGATTGAGTGTGTCCAGTACAAATTCTTGCGCACTATGCATTATAGATGCTGCGGACACTATTTACCATACCGAGATTTACTTGTGAAGTATAAGCTCGCAACACTTGAAAGTAGACGTAGGTATTTAGAAGCTGTAAATCTATATAATATTGTAAAAAATACATTTGACTGCATGGAACTGTCGAATATGATATGTTATGCGGTTCCTAGGACGATCCACAAGCGAAAGGTCCGCGCTGGCAAATTATTTTCAGTTGGTATTTGTAAATCCAACTCTGGCTTGCGTTCGCCTGTTCGCAGAATGGTCGATTCCTACAACAGCACTTTTGAACACATCGATATTTTTACATGTACTCCCCATAAGTTTAAAAGTCTAATACTAAACGAACTTTCGTGAACATTACATTTATACACTATTTGTACTAAGTTGTTGTTACCGTAGCGATGATTATTATTTTCACTTTATAATGTATTTTTTTAATTAATCTGTGAACAGCGTTGTGGGCTGCAATATTGTCAATAAGTCTTGTATATTTATATGATGTTTATGTTTTATATTGTAGCTGTTTGCTGTTCCATTTGAATAAAAAAAAAAAAATAAAATAAAAAATAAAAAAATTTCGGACTGAGTTTAGAGATATGCATGTGAAATAAGTTTCATTTTTTTTCATCATTAATCACTACAAAACCGATCACCAAGGATGTATTTTTTGCTTAGAAACAAAACAGTGCAGAAAATGTTGTATGAAATCTCATGGTTGCACAGTTTTTCATTAATGCACTGTTTTTTATTTATATTTAGATATAAATTTACCACAGAGGTTTAGTTTCTCCTATTAAGTTTAATATAAAATGTATGCATTAGATCAAAAAGATACTGGCTGAAAATAAAAATCGGCTGAATGAAACCGACTTGGTAAAAAAAAAACACAAATGGCGCGCATTTGGACCATTGTAAAACTTTGATACTTCATATTTAGCAAGAAAAGATTAAAACAATGGAAATAGCGATAGAGCAATACGAATGCAACTCCAGAAAGTATAAAAACAGCTGCAAATGAAATTGTTAGTAACCTTTTGCCGCAAAAGTCGCGGGATAAATAATTAAAAGCTTAGGAAAACTTTGTTTTCATTAACTGAGTTTTTATTTTGAGTAGGTATATTTTATCATGGTAAGTAGATTGGTAATTAAAAGAAAAGTAGATTACCCACTTGCTAAAGTGAGTAATTAATGCACTCGTGTTAATTTAGTGCCCTCGCGTGCGCTCGGGCACCAACTATCGTGCATTAATAACTCACTTTGCGCTCGATGCTCGATCTGCCTAGCCTTTTCCCAACTATGTTGGAGTCAGCTTCCAGTCTAACCGGATGCAGCTGAATACCAGCAAGTGTACACCATGTGTACCGATAACAATAAAAATTCTATTGTGTCTGCTAATTAGAAGCGCGACGGGTTAATATTTTACTTTCATAATACAGGTGGTAGGGATATCGAGGCGCAACCTGTTGACATGGATTCAGTAGGTACATGATTGCCCATGTGTTGAAAATTTTCGACGTTTATTAAAAAAATGCTGATAAAAACTATCTTATGTCCTTTCCCGGGACTCAAACTATCTCTATACCAAATTTCATCTAAATCGGTACAGCGGTTTAAGCGTGAAGAGGTAACAGACAGACACACTTTCGCATTTTTAATTTTACTAGCTGACCCGACAGACGTCATGTTTTTCATTCGAAAGACACGTGGCGCCATCTATTATCATAATAACGTTATTGTTGTTTTCGTCGGGAACAGTACTTTTTTTCGGGATGAAAGGTACCCTATGTCCGTTTCTGTACACCTGACAACGTATATGCAAAATTTCAGAATGATCGACTCAATGGTTTAGGCGTGAAAAGGTAACAAACAAACTTACTTTCGCATTTATGGTATTCGTTAGGATTAGTATGGATGTAAGTCTGAAATCGCCAATCTGTCTTGAGCATGCGTGGTCATCAATGCTCGTGCCTTCTCTGTTTGAGAAGGGGCATTTGCTTAGGAGTGGGACAGTAACAGGCTGCTATTATTAGCTAACAGTGTAATAACAGAAGTCATTTTCAAAGTAGTCTTGACTGTATGTTTGTATAGATTAACTCAGCTAATCTTCCAGTCTTGAAGAACCATTGCTCTAGAAAACGAGGGTAGTAATTACCCTCTACCCTAAAAATTAACCTAATTTTGCAAACGTCTTTTCTAACACGGCTTTATTTTCAGTAAGTACGTACGTACCTACTGTAACTGAAAACTTTTCGCTGTCTCCCCTACTGTCTTAATTATAATAAAAGTAATTAACACGAAGTGCTATTTTCCTTAATTATGTATTGTGGTATTATAATTGAATTAATTGTCTTTCTTTTATAGACGGAATTTGTTTGAGGGCTCGTATTTTGTGTGATTTTGCTTGGGATTGGATTTCTTAAATTAATTAAGATGTTAATTTATTTAAGAGATTCGAGAATAGTACCTGTTATTCGTTATATCCAATCGTATACTGCACTGGTTGACGTCATCACGTCAACACCGGCTGTCGCTGAAGACCAGCGCTGGGGCTCAGTCTCGTATGGGGTCTTAGCATTATGCTGAGCGATAGCCGTTTTGCGTGGATGTGACAAATATTTTCACCCAACTTGTTATTTTGTTTTCTTTTCAAAAAATCTATTGATTAGACAAAAAAATAAAACACTATTACGTTAATATGTTGCTTGTAGAATAATCTGACAAACAATCTGAATGATTGCATGTTTAGGTATTAGTATGGTTTTTAATCGATAAAAGGAACTTTTAGAGGTATCTTCGTGATTTTGTTCTGTCGTATCAAATTAATTGTATTATTTAATTTTCAACACACTATCAAACTATCATATGTTTTCTGATTTTGTTTACTGTAGTCGATCATAATACTTTTAGGCATTACAAAATTTGCGTTTAGATCCTGTAGTCTCCTTAAAAGGCTTAAATAGCGACTGAGACAGTGAGCACACAAGAAACAACCAGCATTTCGTCTAGAACATTAGTTTCGCAGTACATTTTGGTAGCATTGTTCGGGCTGTTTAATAAAGGTAACCTGTAGAAAGGTATCAATGAAATATCATTATTTTCAACAAAATGTTTAACATAGTTTAATAGTTAGTTTTGTTTTTTTTTTTGTTCGCCATACACCGTGGTAATGCCGCCAGTCTCTTGGGTACATTACCAGTCGACAGTGATACGGATGAATTTTTCGACCAGTTCAGTTTTCAGATTTTTATGCTTGATCTAATTATCTACATCTTTATTCAAGGGAAAAGCGCCCATTAATGAATTACATAAATAAAAATCAAATGCCTCATGTTCAA
Organism: Luperina nickerlii; assembly: GCA_963855955.1. Lineage (NCBI taxonomy): Eukaryota > Metazoa > Arthropoda > Insecta > Lepidoptera > Noctuidae > Luperina > Luperina nickerlii. The sequence goes on along the minus strand of OY979677.1, from coordinate 17,887,451 downwards.
AGATCATCACTTGAGAACGGCTTGACCAATTTTGCTGATATTTTATTTACGTGCCCGTAATGGTCAGGACAAGGTTTGTATGAAAAAAAAATCGCATATTCACCCGGGCGACGCCGAGCACTTAGCTAGTTTAGAATAATAATCATTTTAGAAACTGCGCTCACCCTAGGTTTTTGACCTCCACACAAAAAGGTGCCTTTCGTACATAAATAATTGTACTTGTGGTACACACTTACTAAAACAAAGGAAGCGTGAAGTGGATAGTTTGTATAATGTCTAATCGTAATGAAGAGACAACTTACGTTTGTTTATTTACTCGTCTGAGTTGACTTACACGACGTGTTTGTACATCATTCCTGAAATAAATTGAATATATGTTAATGAGCATTCGTATAAACATTGGTTTATAAACATCATTTAGGTATTATTGCTCTTTTGCTTGCGGCTTGGCTGATAAATAGCTTACGTTCGTATGGCAAATTAATATAATGACGATTGAGTGATGCGTAAAGGTAGGAAAATAGTATATTTCATTACAAGTGCGGAAAGGTTGTCATTGCAAAGAGTTCCGACAAATGTCTACCCGAGCCGAGGCGCAGCCGAAGGCGAGGGTTGACAGTCGGGACAAGTTGCAATGACGGTTTCGCACGTGTACTGAACGACTATTTTTAATACAGTTGCGAAAAAATTAAGCAATTTAATAAAATAATAAAAACACAATAAACTCAATTAACTAATGGCGCCAACCGTAGAATATAAGCAGAGATTTTTTTCTTCACCCATTCTGGTAGGCAAAGGGAACTATGCCCATACAGCCAAGTCTTCAGTAGAATTTTTTTATTGATATGAAATGAAAATGAAATTTGATGAAATGAAATGAAACCTAACCTAACTCATTCAATCAAATCATTATACCTGATATTGAAACAAATTAGTAGCTTCTTTTTAGAAATATACGTATTTTCATGAATCATAAAAACTTCTAAGAATTTTTTTAGTAAAAACTTCATGGTTGGTTTTTCTTTTTAATAGACATTATTTTGACAGTTGGGAAAGAGAATGCACGAGTTCGGGAAAGGTAAAAAAAAAGCACGAGTATGTAATAGCCCACATCCCGAACGCTATACGTCCCTGCAATACGCCACTTTTTGAGCAACTGTATTAAAAAATAAGAAACGAAACTACACTCGAGAGCTATGCATTAGGGTCACATAAAAATAAATTGTGTTTAACAGACAATCAAATCTTTTTGTGACCCTAATTCGTTGCTCTCGAGTGTAAAATATAATTTAGGGGTTAGGACTCAGTTTTAGGGTTCCGCACTAAAATGGCAAAACGGAACCCTTATGGTGAGACTTTGTCTGTCTGTCTGTTTGTAACAGCTGGATATCTCAAGAACTACTAATGCTGATAGCATTAGTAGTTCTTGAGATATCCAGCTTGAAATTTAAAATAGTTTTAGATGACATTTGCCGAACTATTTTGCAAATAAGAAATAAATAAAAATATATGTATATTTTTTGCAACAGGGTTGAAAGGGGATCTGAAAAATTCGAAGTGGGGCTACTAGGGCATGTGGAGTATCATAAGAAAGAGCGCAGTTTGCACATTCTCAAACATTTTTTTCTTTTTTTAGGCCGCATAGTTTTCGACTTTTGATGAAAAATGTAAAAAAAATACCGTTCCCCCCCTTATTTCCGAAGTTCGCAAATAGAAAAATCTAAAATGATTCTATGTGATACAAGTTTAAGTAAAGATTACAGGAAAAATAAAACGAAGTCTCTAAATAGAACACTTTTTCAGAAATCATCAACAAAAGTTACATTAGTTCCACTATCGGTCAAGAGATCGCGCTGACATAAAATTGCAATATTCTACACCGCAGTGCAGTGTTCAAATTCTCGAACGAATGTAGGCCTCGCCGATGAAAAATTAAAAACATGATTGTACTGAATCCTCGGTGCGCGAGCCCAACTCGGATGACCGGTTTTTAGAACATTACATCACGCCTGCACTCCTCGAAGGATTAGGTAAAGGTATACCTATATTTCGTTCATAGTTCACCCATATTTCGCCATATTTGAGTTCCATATACGAGTACTTAATAAGGGGCGAGCCTGTTGCCATTCAGCGGGATTGTCCGAAAGGGTTACCGCTGGCCCGGAACATAAAGGGCTAAGGAAGGAACACGGGTGGGTTTTAGTCAGTAAGAGTCTGACACTCCCTTCCGCTCCACCCAGAGCGGGAGGGGTCATTTGATGATTTCCCATCCTCAAAAAAAAGAAGCCTGTTGCCATCAACCAGGCATAAATTCAGACTCCGGGATGCTACTGACAAATCCCAGATGATAAAGCCCAATACCACTTTTCACGACCCGGGAATCGAACCCAGGACCCTATGCTCAGAAATAACGCTCGCAAACACGAGACCAACGAGGCATTCAGCTTTTTTTTTTACATGACGTCCTCAATACTTCGTCTGGTTGACTTGGTACCAATAGTAGGTATCAATGTAAATGGTACCAATTGTATTACAGATGTTCTATGTCACGAAGTCCGTTTGGCTATGAATGTTGTTAAGCGTGCACATGCACATTGTGATCAACAGAGACTCAACAATGGGTGAAGTAAAAAGGTACACATTCGTGGAAATAGCCTCATGCGGCGGCAGCAAGGGGCAGCCGCTGTGGGAGCGCGCTTGTCGGGATACTTCACTACTACAATCAAAGCCGAACGAACTTCGTGAAATAGAATACCTGTAACAATATTTCATCATCATCTGCCTAGCCCTTTCCCAACTCTGTTACGGTCGGCTTCCACTCTAACCGGATGAAGCTGAATACCAGTATTTTACATGGAGCGACTAGGTAGTCGCTCCATGTAAAATACTGGTATTCAGCTTCATCCAGGTGCTGGTGGTCAGACAGGTGTCTGACCACCAGCACCCAGTTACTGAGTAACACGATACTCCTTGGTAAGACTGGTTGTGAGACTTTCGGGCTACTGTCGACCCGTAACGACTGTCAAAGATCCACGAATGACAGCCGGGGCCAACGGCGTAACGTGCTTTCCGGTTTCAGATTATTATTATTTATATCCCCTAAATAATACCCCCATATAAGCCGACTTAACACTCGACTAATACACATTAGGTCGCAATAATTCACCACTACATTTTCCTAAAAAATCCTAGCTGTAAGCAGAAAAAACCTTTGCCATTTATTTATATTTATTCGCGCTGCCAGAAACTTTCGTACTCGTAATTAAAGGGTGTGCGTTAATCTCAATTGCTTGGGCAAATTCACACGGCTTATAAACTGGGGTAGGCAGGACTGTAAGTGGATATTTAATTATGAATTTTGTACCAGCCTTATTTCGGTGTGATGTGGATACGTAATCTAAACCCGGAATGTAGGTAATGGAATTTTGGAATAGGTGTAGTTATAAGAATTGGGTGTTAGAATATTCAATGCTAGACTTGGCACTCACACAATATATATTTACCTACATACCTAATTATGTCTAGTGATGAGTGTATTCGACATATAAAGAGGGAATGAAACCGAGACAAATCTGAAGTCGCCATTACGGGAATCGATGAAGTAATGATTCTTTAATACAAGAAAGTTAATCATTAAGTAATGAAAAAGTGCTCTGGTGTTAAGATATATGCAGACGCCAGCATATCAAGCTACCCGAAACTGTCAAATTTTCCCAATCAACCTTGAACCTAATGCTTTAGCGGTAAAGTTGAAAATCGATTAAAGAAATTTGACAGATTGTAGTAGCTTGATGTGCTGGCGTCTGTACTTTTGACAAAAATAGTAGACGTAAAAGGCATCCTAATAATGGTAAGTAGGAAGAAAGGGCAGCGTGGGGTAGGTTTTACGAAGGGTGGGTATCAGTATGGTAGCTAAAATATTAATGTTAAGAATGTATGATAGTTATAATACGTAAAGCACCATGAATCATTGTATACGTTAGTATAATAGATTGCTAGATTCTCATGGGTAACATTGAGGTGAATGTATGGTTTACATTTGCATTAGTTACGAAGCGAGTTTACTCCAAGTAGCAAGTTATGTGTCCAAACGTCTGTCAAAAAGTGACAGTCTTTAATTGTAAAGTACCTCACTCAGGACTTCACTCGGTACTTAACTATTGCAAAATGTAAATCTGTCTGCCTAAGGTAAGATCTGTCTCAGCCACTTTTTTGAGGTCGTCGGTCCATCTAGCTGGGGAGCGTCCCACATTACGCTTGCTGATACGCGGTCTCCACATCAGGACTGGTCTGCACCACCACACACCGATTTATCGGTCCTTCGACAAATATGGCTAGCCCACTGCCGCTTACTTTTGAAATCGATGAAACCCGTTCGATAGGCAACACAAAAATAAACTTAGAACGCTGTCAAATCTAATCTGACCTAAAATATAACAACTGCCAATCAAATCACTTGATGTACAGACGCCAGCACATCAAGCGGTCAAATTTCTCTAATAGATTTTCAACTTTATCGCTACAGCATAAGGTTCAAAGTTGATTAGGAAAATTTGACAGCTTCGGGTAGCTTGATGTGCTGGCGTCTGTACAACAACAACAAAGAACACACCACTGCTCCAATGTTCTTGTTGAACATTATTTTGTTAATTTTGTATTTTGTGTTTCACGAACTGTGTCCAAATAAACTTTATCCTTTATTTTCTTTAAGATTTGGAAATGGATTAAACTTCAATAGGATTTCACGAACCGTGGGTTGCTTAATCTGTAAGCTGAGTTTTTCCAGGGTTGTGAGTTTTGTTTGCCACGTTTGGAAAAAGTACGTCAATCCCAAGTTATTATATAAACAAGAAAAAGCGTAGTTTTGCTTTGCGTTGACAGTACAGTACCCGGCGATAAATATTGCACATCGACCTTTGGAAAGAGACAATCGGCTAATTTCGGCTTCGTAGAGCGTTATCTCTGTCGCACGAAATACAAACAGTCCGGTATCTATTAGGAGCTGTTAAAACAATTATGATTTGCTTCTTTTGATAATTATTTTTATTCTCTGTATAAAATACACCATTTGAATTAGTCGATGTGCAATATTTATCGCCGGGTACTGTACAAGATACATTGTCTTTGTATCAGCATAATTTCTTTCTTTCTTTCTTTCTTTCTTTCCTCTCTTGGACTGGGAGTGGGCTGTAATCTACCACAGGGGCCCAGTGCGGGTTGGTAGACGTCAAATGTCTTCGAATTTTTGGTTCTAGGACATGCCGGTTTCCTCACGCTGTTTTCCTTCACCGTTTTGAGACCAGTGGTGATGAAATAATTTACCTAAATTATAGCGTGTGCTTGGATTTCACATGGAGCGACTGCCTATCTGATCTCCACAACCCAGTTACTAAGTAATACTATACCACTCGGTAAGGCTGGTTGTCAGACATTCGGGCTTCTGATTACCCGTAACGACTGTCAAAGATCCACGAATGACAGCCGGGACTAGCTTAACGTGCTTTCCGAGGGACGGAGGTTTCTCGGTATGTAAAGATGGCCACCCATTCACAGACCATCCGCGGCAAGCGTAGCTTAACCCGATCGATCGACCTTTCCGGCTGTTATAATTTAGCCACGAGCTCCCTATAATACCTATCTACGTATTTAACATATGTAGAAAAGAAATCAGGGCATTTTCGTTTTTCTTTTTCGTCCATCGTATCACCCAAGCAACAAACACTGAATTCTATTTTAAATTCAAAACTCTTGTCTCTACAAATGGTTCCACAAAAAAAGCAACAACTCCACGACAATAAAAAAAAAATACGAGCGTAACTATAAAACACATTTGTAGCTCTCCAGAGCAATATAAGCTCTGTACAAACATCATAAATTTCAACGCACACAGTTTGCTAAATGAAGAATTTGAATCACGCACAAGCTCCAAATTGATTTGGTACTCGTCAGCCACCACATTTAAATCCTCGGTCACGTTCTGTTTTATTGTGAGCCAAAAGTTACAATGGGTCGGCACGAATAGTAATCTTTGGCTGGGAGCCGTTATGTAATTCTTGAAAATTGTTGCTACCCCGTCTCGGGCCGAGAGTGTACAAATCAGAGTTTGCAACAACCCTGTATTTTTTTTAAATCTAATTTTGTTTATGGGCTTTTATCAGAGATATTTCAGCCCCATCGTACCCTTTTACATTAATTGGCTTACTTAAACAGTATTAGTTTATAATATTTAATAGTTAATGAATATGGAGGACCATAATTAAATGGCACAACTTTTTAATAATCTCCGAAGATGGCACAGTTATGATAGATCGATTGGATTATGCCTACAGCAAATTTATTTATTTGTAGCGGTATCTACAATGCCACAAGTAAACAACGCGTCATACGTTACGCAAAATCCTGCATCGCGCAAGCAGAATTTACCGCGCAACAAGCATAGATACAACGGCCCGACATGAATGATTGGGCAGTTGCCCGCCAGACGGGTATTGTGTCTGGCGAGCAACTGCCCAATAACAATCCTTCACGCACAACTCGCGTTCTACTCCGTTTCGAGCGCACTCTATCAGCAAATGTTGCACGTCCTCGAACCCTGTGTTAAGGTTTCGGACTAGCTTAGGCTTGTAGTAAAATTAGTTTATCTATTTTTAGGATTCCGTATCCAAAGGGAGCCAATGGGACCCTATTAGTTCCGCTATCCGTCCGTCCGTCTATCTATCAGCAGGCTGTATCTCATGAACCGTAAAAGGTAGACAGTTGAAATTTCACAGAGTGCGTATTTCAATTGCCGCTATAACAACTAATATAAAAATAAAATGAAGCTAAAAATTAAAGGTCACCATACAAGAAGCGTGTTTTTTTTCGCCGTTTTTGCCTTGTAGTACGGAACCCTTCGTGGGTGAGTCTGTCTTGCATTAGGCCGCTTTTTTTTAAAGCCTTACCGTTTTGGTACTCGATATAATTATCTTGCAGGATCTTATAAAACCGTATGAAAGATGCCCAAATCTCATTTATTATTCAAATGAGAAAGCGTTTGCCAAAAACCAAGGTACAGACGCCAGCACATCAACGTACTACAATCTGTCAAATTTCTTTAATAGATTTTCAACTTTATCGCTAAAACATAAGGTTCAAAGTTGATTGGGAGAATTTGACAGTTTCGGGTAGCTTGATGTGCTGGCGTCTGTACTTTGAAATCAACGTTTCTGCAATCGTTGAATTCCTGACTGACCATCAGGAAATACTGCATTAAGATACAATTTTGAACCGTAATGCCCAAAAACCGCACTGAAATCCAAGTTATTTCCCATTACCACTTCAAACATAATGTCGCTGAAATTCCGAATTTAACGCTAAGCCATATTATTACTGCGGATATCATTCGACATTAATTAATACCCTTTTATCCCATCACAAACACGGCATGAAACCTTTTAATGAAACGTAAATAGTACCTAATAAAGTATAGCATTTCCCACCACCTAATACATCTTTACGAGTTCATATAATCTTTAATATGCAGCCGGAAATATGATTATCATCTCATACAAACACGGTGTTATTATACGCGACCCGATATGGGATAGTGATGGGACACGAGATTGCTTTTCTATGCGAATTATTCGATGTTAGTCGATTTTGCGGATCGGGGACACTGTGGCCCAATTTCGTGGTAGATATATTTAATCAGGAAAGTTAATCTGGTTGAGTTGATGCTCTTTACACGTTATCAAATTAGTTTACAAATTACTGAATGTTAAAGAATTGAATAGAACAAAAAGAAAATGAATAATAACGTAATTTTAATGTCCTACCTATAAAAAAAGATCCATTTTGTTTGATAAAAAATCTTTTCTATTCGTACACACAAAGAATATGCAAGAAATGTGTAAATAGCATACAGTACCCGGCGATAAATATTGCACATCGACCTTTACCTTTTTTTGTATTTTATACAAAGAATAAAAATAATTATCAAAAGAAGCAAATCATTATTGTTTTAACAGTTCCTAATAGATACCGGACTGTTTGTATTTCGTGCGACAGAGATAACGCTCTACGAAGCCGAAATTAGCCGATTGTCTCTTTCCAAAGGTCGATCTGCAATATTTATCGCCGGGTATTGTAAATAGTTATTTTGGAGTCCCACGTTATAAGGGGCGAGCCCATTGACCGGGCACGAATCCAAATTCTCGGCTGCTACTGAGAAATAAAAGATAGAAAAACCCATTAACACTTTGCCCGACATGGAAATCGAACTCTAGACCAACGAGGCACACTGAAAATTCAGATAGGTGCAAACGCCAGCATATCAAGCTACTACAATCTATCAAATTTCTATGATAGATTTTCAACTTTATCGCTAAAGCGTAAGGTTCAATGTTGCTTGGGAAAATTTGACAGTTTCGGGTAGCTTGATGTGCTGGCGTCTGTACTTTGCTGCTATAGTAAGGTAAAAGAAGCAGTAGTCGTATTCTTTACATATTTCTGCCGCCATGCACAGACCTCATGCTCAGCAGTACCGTTTGCGACCACCAGACCAACGTGGCAGTCGAAATGAGTAAATCTTCTCGTTTCATCATCTGCCTAGCTTTTTTCCAACTACGTTGGGGTCGGCTTCCAGTCTAACCGGATGCAGCTGAATACCAGTATTTTACTTGGAGCGACTGCCCATTTCACCTCCACAACCCAGTTACTGGGTAATACGATACCCCTTGGTAAGAATTTCGGGCTTCTGACTACCAGTAACGACTGTCAAAGATCCAGGAATGACAGCCGGTACCAAAGGCTTAACGTGCTTTCCAAGGCACGGAGGGGTCTCGGTATGTAAAGATGGTCACCCATACACAGACCAACCGCGGCAAGCGTAGCTTAACCTGATTGATCGACCTGGGCGGCTGTTCTTATTTAGCCACGGGCCCCTCCTTCAACTTCTCGTTTATATATGCATCTTCTCGTTTATGTAACAAAACTCGACTAAATTATTCGACTACGCCAACCATTCGCGTCTCTTTACACTCGTTAATTTTATACGCTTGTACAAGGGGCTTTCTTTATTAAATGCAGATATAATTAGCAACATTAATGTCAGCAGTAAAATAAGAGACAAAATTAATTTCAAGAAAGCGGCACCGCATAGGAATACCTGCGCTAATATAATTTTGTTTTGTTATTTTAGATGAGAAACAAAGAGAACGGCTGTGGGTAAGAGTATATTAAATAGTAGATTTTGGTTGTATTAGTCTTGTTAAATATTTTTTGAGACTTGTCTAGTAAAGAAAATACGTTTATTTGCGATAAACATGACGCACATAAATGCGTCATATTTATCGCAAAAAAAAACGTATTATCTCAAACAAAAAAAAAAAGTTGGGGAAAACATGCGTCACATCCACGCAAAACGGCCATCGCTCAGCATAATGCTAAGACCCTATACGAGACAGAACGCCAGCGCTGGTTTTCGTACGTATATTGACGCAAATCTTGGAAAAAAACTGGAACGGAATCTAGGATTTGTTTCGTTCGGCACTACCAGTATTTTTCGACCGCCGTGGTCAGAAATGCGGAAACCAATTAAAAACCTCAGCAAAGGTTCAAATCGTTATTAATTTGCTTTGTTTTTTATTTACTTTTTGCTTTATTATGCAAACGTTTCAGATAATCTTCGATGGAGGCAAATTAAATTATTTGTCTATTTTGCGTGACATTGCATGATAAGTATTACATCTTTAAGCTTTGGTTTCATGAGAAAGCAGTCACACAGTAACGAGTTCCCAAGTAAGTTTTTGACAACTTAATGTCAAATACTGGTGAAAATGACAGATTTTCATGACAATCGTTATAATGTGACGGAACAGCTTTCGAAACCCTAGAAATTACAGATGACATCCATATTTAGAAAAATACGGATGTCATCTGTAATGTAGGTATCTAAAGTCTCTCTCAGATCTTCAAAAGAGATATTTTAATTTTCATGGCTTTTTTATGAAGATTCCAAAAAATAACTCTAATGAAATAAATTGTGTATCTATAGATACACAAGACACACAACACGTGTGCGGTCGGAGGACCCGCGTTTTTAATACAGAGCCATTTAGTACAAGTTTTTAAATAGCTGTCTTATGGCGGCCACATACGTAGCGGTATACCTGAACTGTATACCGGAACTGAAGGCTTGTGCAAGTATACCTAACGTCCATAGTGACCACACACGATTCAAGTATGCCTGTGCAGTCTCAGTTCTGCGCCTGTGACAAACCGAAAAAGTCGTGTTGTGCAATAAGTATTTTGTGAAATTATGCCACCGGTTCTATCTAAAGTGACACCCACAAATGATGACGTTTTGGCTATTGTTGGTTTTTCTTTTTGTCGCGAATATGGTATTCTTTACTTTTTATTTGCCATAGACATGGTAACTTCCTGTATAAATCTATAAACTCTTGTAATTTCTCTCTATTACTGCGGCGTGAATCGACAGACATTTTGGCGCGAAATTAAACACACAAACCGACCGAAGCACTGGCGCGCGTGCGACTGAAGCGTTCCGACACACATGCTCATGCATACTTGCACAAACTAGTTTGCGCAGGTATACAGATCGTAGTTTTGATCTGCCTTCCAGACTTGTGCAAGTCAGGAAACTTGTGCAGTTTTGTCACACACACGCTCCGGTATACTTGCACAAGCCTTCAGTTCCGGTATACCGATCAGGTATACCGCTACGTATGTGGCCGCCATTAAAGTTGTCACCACCTTGGTTTTTCATTTTGACCTTACTATTTGGGCTTCATCACCCTCGAAAACTATGAAAATGACAAAAAATTGGAAATTTTCGCAGCCACCATCTTTGATTTTCATTTTGACGACTATCAGCTTTAGCACCCTCGAAAACTCTCAGACTAAGACAAAAAGTCGCATGGAGTAGGCATAAAGGCTCCTACAAACAGGCGCGACACGCGATATAATCGCGTGCGACACAAAGGCACCGCTCGTTGCGCGACTTGCGGTGCATTTGTGTCGCGTGTCGTGTCGCGCCTGTTTGAAGGAGCCTTAACGCTTTTTCGTTACATGGTGATTTTTACCAGTCAACCCCCACCGCAAGCCGCGTTCAAGAACTTCGTTCCGATAAATAATTTACGTTCACGAAAGTTTTGCTCTTCAAAACTCAACAAACACCAAACTAAAATTGACGACACCAGAAGGAAAAGCACTTACCCAAACCAACAATTTATCAATTAAATCGATTAATTACAGTTGAAATCTGATTACAAATAGCGATAATAAATTAATGGGATGCTCTAAGGATTGAAATATCTGAGATAATCCGTTGGTGATGGAACAAATCCTGTTGCAACAAATGGGGAGTCATCGTGGACCGTGGTCCAATTTAGAAGAGGTCAAGATTCCAGATTTTAAAGGAAAGAAACAAAAGGCAGTTTCAGTGAATTCGCAAAAGTTCTAATAAATGTAGTAACTTATGTTAAGTAAATATAATGTGTCAAGATTTGTTTTAGGATGATACCTAGTTTTCGATTAATAAAAGAGTGAGTTCTTTATGTTTAATTGTTTTGTTTAGTTATTATGTAAGTTAGACTGATGATGCAGCTATGTATGGTAGTTATATAGCTATTAAATAGGTACTTTTTGACTAATTGTAGTTAAGTAGGTAGTTTGAGTCGTAGTTTCATAATGTACATATTTCGTCTTCGCATTTAAGTCAAGCGACATATTGTATGACAATGTGTGTGTCAGAGGTGTGAAAACGAAACATCCGGTCGATTCTGTAAAAATCTCACCGTAAAACTGAGGTTATGTGAGTTTGTTTTTGCTAGGAAATGACACTATTGACAGCTCACTCCACGCTCACCTAAGTTTTCACGGTGACATTTTTAGAGAATAGCACCGCAGAACCCTATAACGGTATTGTGACTTGGTAAGACGGATCTTATGATCTAAATCTTAGTAATTAATTCAAATATTACCGAATGTCCCTTTAAATTCATACAAAACCATAATCCAGGAAAATCTTGCACCAAACTAACCGTTCACCACGACAGCTTAATCTTGCTCACTCAGCAATATTACGCACCCACCCCAATCTTAGTACCTGCCTAAAATCTACCCGACCTGACACGAAGATCACTCTAACTCAGCCTAAAGATTTTCTAGCAGCAGTTAATGTAATTGGACCATCACCATTGCGCATTAAATTAATGATACCTGTCAGAATTCGTTGAAAATGCTCCTCGAGACGAACAAAGGAGGGTACCGGAGTACCCCATCGCTCTTGAAGCAACAATGGGTAATAAAATGTACAAGAATAGGAGAAGTGTAGTCAGCAAATGTGCGATGTTTGATAACTGTTTTGATGTACGCCCGTTTCGTTGGGTGGTTTATTTTCTGAGATATTGTTGGAGCTTCAAATTATGAAAAGTCTTGCAGATGTTTTTTTTTTTAGAAAATTGAAAAGTTGTTAAGTGTTTTATGTACTTAAAAACCCGGCCAAGTGTGAGTCGTACCACAAGGCAAAAACGCGTTTCTTGTATGGAGGATTTATAACTTTGTTTTATGTTTATTATTTGTTGTTATAGCGGCAATAGAAATACACGACTCTGTGAAAATTTCTACTGTCTACCTATTAAGGTTCATGAGATGCAGTCCACTGACAGACAGACGAACAGACGGACGGACAGTGGAGGCTTAGTAATAAAATTAAAAATGATATAATGATATCATGGGGGATCAACTTGGATGTGTCTTGAAGATTTAAATAATATTTAACATAACATTGTATTGTATTGCGAAATAACTTTATTATAACCTAATTAATTATTTTCTACGTATAATTGGATGTTTCATCGTATATCATATATCTCATTACAGTCTTAACAACTCAATCATCTATCACTTTAATGTCTTACATCGAATCTCAAAACTTACTCATTCTGGATATCACTCAGTTCATTTACTCCATTGCGTCATTCGCATAACATAAAACATTAACAAATATACTTTCTCATTCTTACTCATTTCTCAAAAAAATCTCATTACTAATGTACTGAGGAGGGGGCTGGAGGATTGGAGGAGTGGGTACTGTGCTCCCCCATATAGAAAGCATCACACAAAGCGAGTCCATTTGATCGCAATACGTTACTGTGGCAGGAAATTTAAACGTATTTTGTGGGGGACCTCGATACCCGATTGCAAGAAAGTTTTAGAAGAAAAAGAAAATTATAAATAATACAATTTAAATTTAAATTTTATGGCGATGAAAAGAGTATAAACTATAAATCTTCTTAGCGTATCGATGGCAAAAAGTTCATCATCAAGTGCACAGGTGCTGGAAAGTGGGCCATCGTCTGAAACAATAAATAAATGTTTATTAGAAGCTAAACGCATTAATTTCTTATTTAAAGCATTTCAAATGTCATCCTCGTGTTCAAAATAAATAAATCTTAACTAAATTTTATCCACTAAATATATAATTTAATTGTTTGTTGCTCAAAATAAACACTTATCTGCTCTCCGTATTATTTAGCAAAAGTTCATCCATCATCGTTCTCCAATTAATTAAATTAAGTTAAAATCAGTTCGAAGAAATATTTATCAAATTATCAGTTAGCATGATGAATGAATGGATCCATCTTGATATTTCACTTCTAATTTCAGAGGTTGGCTTCTTTCTCTACCCAATATATAAAATTGTTATTTCAATTTATAAATTATAATGTTTTAATGCGATAATTCGTCCGATATATTCCGCTGGTCTTCCAGACTAATTCACGTAGCTACTAAAACAAGGCTTTTGAACAGTGAACAATAATATCTTAATAATAATAAATTAACAATAATTAACATGGCTTATGGCCGATTCCTATAACTTACGGACTGTTAAAGGTTAAAATTAAGACTCTTTTATCTTTACCAATAATGAAGCAAAGACCTCAGAGCTTTGCATAGTAGACCCATAACTATGGAAGCAGCTATCACAGGTACAATTAGCTTACGGATCTATTTATATTCCCAGTTTGGCAACAAGAAAATGCTACTTTGGTAACCAAAATCATCGTTTTTGTTTATAGGAACCGATCATAAGTGTGTTAATTATTGTACACGTTTGCATGGACGTAAACATATCAAGGCGGGATTTTATCGCGCACTGGGTTTTGAAATCTTGGTGTTGAACCAACCATTAACAATCTAATAGAACACATCCCAGCACGTCAAATAAACACACGGTTAGATTTTCAAATCTCGGCAAAAGCAGTGCTCGAAAAAAAATCGTCGCCGGTAAAACGCGCCCGTGTGCTAACAGGATGTAAATCTACAATAGTGCCTACATACCCTTATATGTATATTATGTAGTGCGTATCTGAAGTATTTAAAAAGTGGTACGTATCTAAACACCCATCAAAGACGGATCGTAAATAAAAATTATCGACAGCATCATCGCATGATACACACTCGTAACTACAAAACTCATCGTTACATGTAAAATGAGTAATTTCATCGCTTTTACAATCCTTCATCATCGTGTATCCGTTTCAAGTGGCACTTAAGAGACGGCATTAATTTCCACATAAAGGCTCCTTCAAACAGGCGCGACACGCGATAAAATCGCGCCCGACACAAAGGCAATGCAAGTCGCGCAACGAGCGGTGCTTTTTTGTCGCGCGCGATTATGTCACGTATCTCGCCTGTTTGTAGGAGCCTTAACGAGGCGATGGTGCATCACATGATAAAGTGAACTACTTTAATAAAGTGCCCCTATGTTCGAAGGTAATGGGGGCTTTACCGACGCTAAAATGTTTGAGCCACACAGTAATACTAATAATAGCCTCCCGGCCGATTTCCGTCAGGGTGGCCAATCTCAACGGAGATTAATCAGGTACACAGAAGATATTTATAGTGCACAAGTGTGTGCGCATACACAGGTGCACTCCCTGTTCCTTTACAGTACCCGGCGATAAATATTGCACATCGACCTTTACCTTTTTTTGTATTTTATACAAAGAATAAAAATAATTATCGAAAGAAGCAAATCATAATTGTTTTAACAGCTCCTAATAGATACCGGACTGTTTGTATTTCGTGCGACAGAGATAACGCTCTACGAAGCCGAAATTAGCCGATTGTCTCTTTCCAAAGGTCGATGTGCAATATTTATTGCCGAGTACTGTACTCTCATAGTCCGATGGGACGGCAATCCGATATGACCGGGTTGAGATCAGGTGCAGGACCAACGGCTTTACTTGCTTTCCGAGGCACGGGGGTATTAAACCACCAAATTTCAAACTCCTGGCTGTTACTAAGAATTTCCTAATGGAAAACCCAATAATACTTATTCCAGTCTGGGTATCGAACCCACGACCCCATGATCAGTAATGCTATTCTGTAAAAATCTCACCGTGAAAACCTAAGTGAAGTGAGCTTATAGTGAGCTGTCAATAGTGTCAATCCCTAGCATCAGGTGGAATGACGGCTCACTTTAAGGTCACTTCACCTAAGTCATCACGGTGAGGTCAGCGGGATTGTCCGGTCAGCGGGATTGTCCGAAAGGGTTACCGCTGGCCCGGAACATAAAGGGCGAAGGAAGGAACACGGGTGGGTTTTAGTCAGTAAGAGTCTGACACTCCCTTCCGCTCCACCCAGCGCTCTGGGTGCTCCCGCTGGAGGAGTCATTTGATGATTTCCCATCCTGAAAAAAAAAAAAAAGTCATCACGGTGATCTTTTTACAGAATAGCACCGCAGCAGTCGCGCTTGCAAACACGAGACCAACGGGGTAGTTTGAGCCACACAGTAAGTTATTGTTGACTCGTACTTAAAGTAATTAATTGAGAAAAAAACTAATTAATTTAATTAAATTAATTAAATTTAATAAATTTTAATTAAAACTAAAGGTAATTAGTGTAGAGAAGCATTTTTTGCAAAAAAATATCATCGCGTTCTAGATAGTTAATTGGAGGCGTAGATTTTAAATTGGTGTGAAATTAAAAGGCTGTGAAAACATTTAAATGAGATAATTACGTAGTTATGATAATTTTTAATTTTTATTCTGGTAACATTTGCGTCGCAGATGCAAAAATATTTTCTGTATACTAGCTGACTTCGTTTGCGTGGATGTCGAGTACCAACAATGAGTCGCTTAGGGAAGGTGGTGGGTACCTTCCTCCTACCTCCTTTTTTGTTTTTTCACGGAGTAATTCTTTCTGTAAAATAACCTAAGTAGAGTAGTTAAGTTACTTCTTACAACATCAGCTATCTGCCAGTAAAAGTCTTGTCTAAATTAGTCTCGCCATTTCGAAGATTAGCCGGAACAATTAGACAGACAGACAAAAGTTGTAAGAATTCCCTGACAATGAAAACTCGTAGAAAACAGCATAAGCCATCTCCAATTACGACACATATACAAGATCTTTTTTTTATATCCCTAAACTTGAGGATATGAATAAAAAAGAAAAAAAAAGAATCTACTGGCATATGAATTATTTTTCAATTATAAATTATTTTTTTGTTTTCATTTTTCATACAAAATAATTCGACAAAGTCACGATTATTAATGTAAAACACCCTTACGTGAAATATGGCGACGTCGCATTTTCTTAGCGTTAAATATGAATGATTCGTTTGAATGAAAACGAAATACTCGTATTTATCAATGAAACTTAAATACATCATTTTATGGTATCTTCGAAACTATGCATTTTTGAACCACATATACTAGGACTCTTTGTATTATTTTTACTTATAGAATATAACAAGTTATGGGATATCAAAAGAACACTTTGTGTATGTGCTTACATACTAAAATGTATTTTTTTTCTCGTAACATTTTCGTCGCAGATGCAAAAATATATTCTATTTAAGTTTCATATTACTTATGACGAAGTACCCCTTCTACTCATTATGACAGCGAGGAAAATATCTTGAGATTACAATGAAACATCATTTATCTTCATTATACTTAGCTTACTACTGAACAAAAATACAAGTTAAACTCAGTAGATATTTAAGAAAGGAATGTCACGAAAGAACCTAAGACGGTCAAATGAAAGAAAAACAAAAAACCGTTTCATAGATAAAAACTGGCCAAAAACGCCGAAAAAAACACGTTCGTTGTATGGGAGTCCCCCTTGAATATTTATTTTATTCTGTTTTTAGTATTTGTTGTTATAGCGGCAACAGAAATACATATCATCTGTGAAAATTTCAACTGTCTTGCTTTCGCGGTTCATGAGATACAGCCTGGTGACAGACGGACAGACTGACAGCGGAGTCTTAGTAATAGGGTCCCGTTTTTACCCTTTGGGCACGGAACCCTAAAAATGTTTAAACAAAATCACATTAATTAAGCGGAAGATTAATTATAATTTAAAATATTATTTGTAACAGATAAAGGCTCTCACTCGAGTGAAATTAATTTTGAGTATCCATTAATTTTCTAACAAACAAAGTACCAATTTCGCCCGATAATTTGTTACTAGATATTGTTGTATCAATTTTGATAAATAAAAGGGACGGGGTTATTAATTTTAGTCTTATTTAAAGGGAATATACTTATATAGTGGTTTAGACTAGAGATTTATTGGCTAAAACAGATTAAAGATACCTTCCACAAAGTATTATTATAATTTCTATTTGGAGTTCATAAAAACATGAAATGAATGAATGAATTCATGAATGGTATGCACCGACCCAGCGTGGTTTGGCCAGACTTGATTAATCGAATGAATCCCAAGATTCGCACTAGCCCTTGTAGCCGTGTTCATGGTGCTACAGCGACCATTGAAAAAGGAGATGGGGGACATGCTCCTAGGATAGGGAAGGATTTAAGAGCCGTACTGGATATGCATCCTGCATTAAGTAAATTGAATGACAAAAGCCACTTCGCAGAAAATTACCATTTGTTATCAATCTTAATAATTTAGTACTAAAAATATACCCCTAAATAACAAACTTAAAGTAAATTAAAAACAGGGAAAACACATTCAAAGAAAACACCAAAAATCAAAGCACTCAACTAGACTACCCACACACACAAGACGAAAGAAGTATAGACATACACAAGACAACATAACACACACGATAACCAAGAACATAGAAGATACATTAGAAATTAATGTATTTGATAATGAAAGCATTACGGAGCCGACATTATAATATAATAGATAATGATGTTACTCCAAGATTAATTTCTGAGAAACTACAAATTGAGATAATGGAACAGATTATTGTGTTTGCGTTCTCCGCTAATCTTTTCTTTGCGAATGTGATTCTGTTTGTATCATTTCTTTTGTGAAGGGAGGTGGAATTATAGCTTGTTATTATTATTATTTTTACTAGTCATTGTTGTCCCACTGCTGGGAAAAGCCTTCCACCTCGTGGCAGAGCTGTCTAGGAGCAATCTTTATTATCTTTATTTATACCTTTTGACCGCCACATGTCAAAAATTCAAAAACGTGCCCGTGGCGTCAAACTCTGTCATGTAGGCGAATCGTGGCGTGCTGGACACATTTTAGTTTGTCATCTAACATACATGACTGTGGCGGTCAAAAGGTTAAAGAAGTCCAGCTCATCGCGTCATCTCCGTCAGTCGTACTCGTCAGTTTTTGGTTTTGCTATAGTTTAATTATTCAATTTACTTAAATGTGGGCAATAATGGCAATAATTCAACTTTCGGATTTAGTCACTAAAATTAAGCTTAGTTTGAATCCAATTTTGTGCACGTCAAATCTAAATCTGATTTCGAAATTTACACAGAATATTTTAAATATGTCACAGATCTGACAGATAGATGATCTATGCGTTCTGTTATCTCTTGTGTGCTATTTATGTTTTAAAACTAAAATAGTAACAAGCACCATAACGTACGTAGAAATAAGACGCAAAGCCCTGAAAAACTTGAAATCGTGGTGAAAACTGTTTCTAAATCCGCGCAGTGCTTTCCGAGATTAGCCAGAATATTTTACACAGAACTGTCGGCTTCGTTTATACTATCTTGTACATACCTACAAAATATGCATGTTTATTATGCGAATGCATTTCAACGCCAACTCCCTTGAGGAATACAACTGCATTTCTGTATTTCTCTATTGCTGTATCCTGCACTTCCATAATAACATATAAGAGAACAAAAATAAAGAAATTCTAGAAACAAATGTTTCAAAAACTTTGTATTCTCAGTGTTACATTTCGTCAATGTACGTTCATGTTAATCCCTGTTTAAAATTCAAAGAGCCTGCGGCCTCACTGCAGTCTCGAGTAAATTAAATAGAAGACCCGGTGACTTGGCGGGATGAGATGTAAATTCTGTACTGTTGCAACTATGGTGGGAGAGCGAAAACTAATTTGCGCATTTTAAAATGCCTTCGCTTGGAATCGTGGATCGGTGGGGAATGGTTTACTTAAATTAAATTGTTGTTTACTGTTATTTTGAATGTTTTTGACAGTTTAAGCTTTAAATTAAATGTAATGAAATAACTTGTATATTGACGACATGTTGCGATTACTGAGTTGTCTCTGCAATTCGCAGTTAGGTGGGTTTAAACCAAATGAACATAAAACTAGAGCAAGAGTTAGCGAATTCTTTTCTAGATATACCATACATTTTTGTATTGATAGACGTACGAAAGAATGCTCTATTTTGGTTTTACACAAAAATAATACATAGTACATTTAGGCTAAAATGATTCACTCTTTTGGCGAGAGTATCTTCTGAATCTGATTGTAGTCATAGTCAATTCTTTCAACTGTGTCTGCCTTCCTCAACACTTCTCTTCTTCTTTGCCTCAGGTGGGCTGGCTCCGTGCAGAAGACCAGACAGTCCTATCCCTTAACGACCGAGTGGTCCTCAGTCCTCGATACTCCGTGAACTTGGACACTCCAAGTACTTGGCAGCTGAGGATCAGGCCTCTTCGGGCAGAAGACCGCGGCTGCTACATGTGCCAGATCAATACGCAACCCAGCATGAAGTGGCAGATTGGATGCATTGATGTTTATGGTGAGTGGAACTATCTAATTTGGCCTTTATTAGTAACAAAATAGAGTAGTTTATTAAACACTTTATTTAACGTCATGTGAACCATGTGTACTAAGAGTAGCTTAAAGGTGCTTATATGGATAGACCATGGATAACGTTTGCTTTCGTTCAACGTCGTAGAACCCAGATTCGTTAACAAATAGTCATTAATGCATGATAACAAAATTAATTGAGAGCAATTGCGGTTAAAGTAAAAAGGATCTCAGAGGGAAAAAAAAACTATCTTCCAAAGAAATACGCAAGTTTTATTTAAAGGTTTTCCTTTCCCCAAATATTTAAAAGTTATTTTATTTGGTTGCTTTTGTCAACAAATACTTCTCTATAAGTACCCACTTATACGAGTAGGTGTCCTTTACCGATAATCCTTTGTTATAAACGAGCCTTTTAGTTTACATCAAAACGTAAACGCTTTTAAGACTTTTAATTAAAATCGGTTAAGTATTTATTATGGCCGAAACCGTAAATTAAAGGAGAAATGCCAGAAACTCGTGCAAAGATATTGGAAAGGTGTGCCATAAAGAACTTAAGTAAATTACACAACAACAAACGAAATCGCAAACTTTCCAACAAGAGGGAATGTATTTTTTTAATATAAACCCCGAACAAACGATTCCTCTAAACGAGTAATAGGTAAGAATAAAAAGAGAGGAAGTCTTAAGCTTATTAAGGATAGGGGACGGATCCGAAGCTTCAAAACATTTCAAAGTACTTACGTAGAACTTAGAACAAAACTCAATATCAATGAAACGTCTCGAATGAGCGCGGGAAAAGTATTTTCTTCGGAAAAATAAATCACCTTAAGAGAAGTTAACGTTATTTCTCCGCGCCATTGAAGGTGGACGCCAAGTTTTATCGTTCGCAGCTCAAATTAGTTCGGAGGGTTTATTCTTTTTTTTTCAATTCTCAAGTTTTGAAGTATGGATTTCAATATTGAATTTTTACTATGTCTCTGAGGTGCCGGCGTAACTTTCTGGGGGGTGAGGAATTTAATATGTAATATCGCACCGGTAGTCACGGGGGATTTCTTTTTCAAATTGTATAAAAGTCCAAATGAAATATTAGGATGTATGGACGAGGGGACATTTGATAGGTTTCATTTGGATGAAATTAAGATTTGAAGAGATTTCGTTGAAATGAAAGTAGATGTCACATCAAATTTCAATAAAGACAATACTGAACATAGTCAGCATAAAAAAATAGTTGATGATTAATTTATTGATATAGGCATATCATAGATAATAGGTAATACGGGCTGGTGTCCGCAACTCCACGTCAATGCGCGTATTTTGCGTACGGGTGGGAAAATCGGTTATCCGATCCACCCCAGCTTCTCAAGGAAGGTCAGCAACGCTTTGATGTTGCTGACCGTCTCACGTAGGGTACCTGGGTTACCGAAATACTTTGCCCTGCACGTGGCAACCACCGGGCAGTTTAGAAGCACATGTGCCGCTGTCTCGTCGTCCTCCATGCAGGCCCTGCACAGCGGACTGTCTGTTACTCCTATGACAAATAGGTGTTTATTAAATGACCCGTAGCTAGTTAAAGCTGCAGTAACTATATGCAAATTTTGTTTAGTTGGACAGAGAACCTGTTTCGTGAGGAGGCCATCCAATGTGGAAAGTGCTTTCCTAGCCTGCCTCCATTCACCTTGGCATATCATTCGTTTCACAAGATTTTTTGCTGCCAAAGATTTAGTGAAAGGTAAAAGCCGAGTTCAGCGAAGCAAAACTGTTAATTGTTCTGATTCAATCTATTAAGAGCCGTAAATAAGTTTTGGCTAGACGCTTCAAGTTTCATCACTTGGAGGGTTCGACCAACTTGATAGCTATCGATTTTGACTTACTTTTGTAACGTTTGCGGGGAAATAATCAACAGTGTGCTAAAAACGTCTTAGGAATTTATATTGTGTTGAAAATAAACCAAACATTTAAAAAAAAACTATGAAGTGTCTTCGAATCCAGACAGGCGCTTTACGTTGTGTAATTATCACCGTTGCTCTCAAAAACTATGAAGGAAAACATCGTCAGAAAACTGGCAAGTTCTAGAACCGAAAATTTTAAGACATGTGACATCTACCAACCCGCACTGGGCCCGCGTGGTGGATTATGACCCATTCCCTCTGACAGAAAGGAGGTCTGTGTCCTAGCAGTCGGAATGTTACAGGCTGATTTTGCTATGAAAAGTGTTGGGAATAAAATCTTCCGATTTTTAATAAACAACAATCTTATTTAAATGAGAATCGACTAACTTCTCTCAAAAGGCATGTCCTCAATACCACACTGTTTTTCCTCCTCTATCAAATTCTCCTGCCATGCCAGTAAACTGAGCATCGTACAAAGACCAAGTTAAATACCAATAAAAAACAGTCACAACCTCTCCGATCTAACATGACACACTTATATTATGTAAATAAGAAAGTGATTCGAGCAAACTGGAGCGATACACTCGAGTTGACTCGAGCACTCACAAGCGTATTTTTACGAGTGCTCGAGCTACAGCACTGACTCAGGCAAATCTTTAAATGTGCAAAAATATACTCCTGCAAAAATTGCCTGCAATCTGCCTGCATATTCGTGTGACATTTTCACGGATTTTTCACGTTTATTGGGCGTTCGAGTTTTTCTGCAGGTTTTTTTTTCTTGTGTTTTTGAGTGCATTTGACTTATCTAGTGGAATTTTAAGCAAACGTGAAAAAACAAGGAATTTACTTTTTTATATGTTCGAATGTTTAGTTTTTGTTGCATTCAAAAGTATATTTCATTGAGTTCGTTTTTGTATGTTTCGTAACTACTGTTCTTTGTAATAATAATAAACATGTTTGCTGGTAAATTGCTTAAAATGAATCTTTTTATAATGCGACTAAACGAATAATTTGCCTACCTATGGATTTATAACTCCAAAATAAATAATGTAGAAAATATACCGTCTCTTTATTACGTTGGCACTACGCATTGCGTATGATATGAGTCGACCTCGTAATTGCTTTATCAGTTTTACCAAGAATTCCCATTAAACTGTACTTAGGTTGAAACTATATAACTGTCACATAGACAAGTAGACTTTGGCACCAATTCTGTTTGGTAATTATTATTCCCGCGTAATCTTACAACGTGCAAACCACAAACGGTTGTCAATGATGGTATTTTGACAGTTCAAACCAAGCCATTCTTCAACAACTAGGCGTTAATTTCGCGCGGTTTCGTTCTTTGTGTCATAGAGAATACGTTATTAGTAGTTACCTAAGGGTTTTTTTTTTGAAGATGGGCAGTCCTCAAATAAATAAAAAATGACATAAAATAAATAAATGACCCCTCCCGCTCTGGGTGGAGCGAAAGGGAGTGTCAGACTCTTACTGACTAAAACCCACCCGTGTTCCTTCCTTAGCCCTTTATGTTCTGGGCCAGCGGTAACCCTTTCGGACAATCCCGCCGACCCAGTAGGCTTCGGCCCTGACGGGCCCCTTCACTTAATGCTGACATCTCTTTGAGGCGCGCGTGGAACACGTACGCGCCGTCTGGCACGGGCCTGGTCCTGATCGGACGGTGAGCTATCCATTACTCTCCGCCCGCAGGCCCGCGCCTATGGTGGCCAGGAATCGTCGCGCGGCTCCCGACGCCCGGAGCGTCTCCCGCGGGACGGGAAGACTTTGACGTAGTTTCGAAGTAAGGAATCATTAAGTGGTCATAGTCAATTAGGGCCCTGGTTATTTAATGACATGTAAGTGACATTTAACCATAGGGTGATAAAGCTCAGGTTACAAATTATTCGAGTTGTTTCGCTAACACAATGTTATCCTTATTTCAATTTATGTAGGGTGTATTTTACATTGCGCGAATTGTTCGAATATATTTTGGACACACGCCAAGCAAGTGCCAATATTGCGAGTTATCAAAAACTATTCCAACGACCTTCGCCTTCTTCTTCCCAGTACCTCCTGACATAATCAACGAGGAGACTTCAGCAGACGTGTCGGCGCAGGAGTTGGACAACGTGACCCTCATCTGCAGGGCATCCGGACATCCTCCCCCGAAGATCACGTGGAGAAGAGAGGACCACGAACCAATGCTGCTGAAGAAAGTTGGCAGCAGAGACTTCTATAAAGGTAAAGGCACGGAGGGGTCACGATATGTAAAGATGGTCACCCATCCATAGAACAACCGCGGCAAGTGTAGCTTAACCTGATCGATCGACCTGTGCGGCTGTTATTATTTAGACACGGAACTCTCGCAAATTAAAATTAGTAACAATAATTGCAATCGTGGCCGTTAGCTAGTTTCAGCTTTGAACACTTATTCTAATACGGAATTTAATTTTCTACTATTGTAAATAAAAACCCAGTCAAAGACTATCAGAATTCAAAAACAACGTACTGTATTAAAAGGTAATGTGGTACATATTTCTTATACAAATTCTTTGGAAACCCCACATGATTCCTAATGTATCGAAATTCGGTGGACTCACAAAAGGCTATTTAGAGAAATATACGTTATATGAATTGTGAGAAGAAATCTCAAGAGCCAATGGTCCGGAACATTGCATACTTGAGGCCTTCAAGTCACCAGAAATGGAAAAAAAGAAATCATTTGTCACGATACTATTGAAAAAGGTTTTTGGAGCGAGACTCGCTTTGATCAAAACGTTTCATTTCAAAGTTATTTTTGGATTGATACTAAAAAATGACCGTAACATTTTCTGTCAGCAGTAGTTTTAATATAATTATTTTAATACTCCAAACAAAGAGTTTTTCTGAATAGATTTTACCACGACTGCAACGCTGCGTAGATGTATGCAATGTGCTACGAACATGCATTTGAATGGCGTAGGCCGTAGCCATCGCCTACGCCGTAGCTACTGCGTAGGCAATAACAGCTACACACATTGGGCGTGAAACGACGCGGTTGCGTTTCTTCTCTTTTGTTATGTTTTTGAGGGAGTTTCGTGGTTACTGTACGTGCCTTGATTTTTTGTTCGTATCGATGACAGCACAAGAAACAACAATGAAATTGCTAAATATGACGTAAATTGGTATCAGACGTTTACGTACGTTAGTAGAAAAAAGTAATTAGTGCCATAAACAGTTTAAGAATAAACATATCGCACTTTTAGCGACTTTAATTATATGACCTCATAATTTTGGCAAACCGAAAATCTTTTACCAATTTAATTCTTAATTAATTGCAATTACTGTTTGCTGCTGCATTATATAATGTAAGTTATATTTAATAATAATAATAATCATTTATTTCGAGCAACAAGACTCATAGTGTTAGTAACAATATTATACTTACAAACTATGTTAGTAATAAAACAGATTTTCTTGCTATTGTCACTACATTAAGCATACAACAATGGTTAATGTAGTGACAGTCGAACCTCTCAGCCAACATCCTCAAGATGGTGTTGGAGCTGGCGCGGACCCTGCGCACCAAGGATGTGCACCGTTTCCGCATCGTCGCATAGAAGCAGTCGATGCGTGACTCAGCGAACATCCCCGACGCACTGCAGTGCCGAGGCAACCCCAACAACATCCTGTAGGCATTGTTGAATTGGACTCGTAGGGCGTTGTACTGTTTTTGTGTATAGTTAGCCCACAGGGCGCTCGAATAAAAACAGGTGCAATAGGCTCGGAAAAGAGTATTTTTTGCTTCCTTCGAGCATCGTGCAAACCTGCGAGCTATCATGTTCGCTCTAACAGACAACGCCCTACGTTCCCGCTCCATGTCTGAATCGTCTCTCAGGTCAGAGGTCACCAGATGCCCAAGGTATTTGAAGGTGTCAACCCTCTTTAGCGGTACATTATTTAATTTGATGCTAGGGATACTATCTGGACATTTACCCCTGGCCCGGAAAACCATACACTCACTTTTCTTGGTGTTATAGAGCAGACCATGACTGAGAGCATATTCCTCACAAACGCCGAGCAGCTTAGACAGGCCACAGACAGAATATTTTAGTCTAAGACGTCACAAAATCAAATTCTTCTCTTCTTGTTCAAATCAAATCATTTTATTCTTTTGCAAACATGGGTAAAAGACACACAGATCTCCACATTTTACCGTCCAATGGGCATGCAAATAGTGTACATACCGTTTCAGTTTAACATACTTAATTGAAAACATAATACAATAAAAAAGAACTCTCAGTTCTCGCACACTATTTTGTCTACATTTCTCCTTTCGCAGGTCTGCTGGAAGAAATTTCTTAAGAAATATTACCGTACCTTTGTATTTAATACTAATAATTATGTCGTACCTGTATCAATTTTACTGAGTGTACATCCAAACTATCGATACTGCCAGTCGATTCTGTAAAAATCTCACCGTGAAAACTTAGGTGAAGTGAATTTGTTTTTGCTAGGAATTGACACTATTGACAGCTCATTCCACGCTCACTTCGCCTAAGTTTTCACGGTGAGAAGGTTACAAAATCGCACTGCTGATATTATAAATTCAAAAGTAACTCTGTGTCTCTCTGTATATTAACTTTTCATGCCTAAACCACTGAACGGATTTCGATAAAATTTTACAGAGAGATAGATTACATCCCGGGGAAGGACATAGCATAGTTTTTATTCCGATATTCCCACGAAATCGACACTTATGTGAGAAAAACTGCGGAGCGCAGCTAATAAATAATAAAATAAATAGAAATAAAGAAAGCGGTGGCGAGATGACCGTACCGTGAAGGCTGGTGCGAGGTGGCACGGGAAAGAAGTTCCTGGAAGGACTTGGGGGAGGTCTTTGCTCAGCGGTGGGACAGTACTGTTGTTGGGAAGCACCCTACCCCCCTAACATAAGTAATGTCAATGCAGATGTCAAATTTAAACTTAAATGCAGAAAATGTCAGTGAATGCTCAACGGGATGAATCTATATAAAAATGCAAGTTATCCGACTCAAACCACGTCTGATTGAACACTAAAATGTAATATACATAAAATGCATAGAACAATGCAATATGTCAGTGTCAATGCACTGCCAAATGTAGGTCGCGTTCAAAGTGCAAATACGCGAGCCTACTGGCTAACTTATTGTAATTAATATATTTTAAAACCCATGTACGTGCACCGTACAACAGTCTAAACAAAAAATAAATAAAAAATAATAAACTGTCTTTCAGGTGACATAGTTATTAATCAACAATTAAAGGACATTATCTATAATCCATACTTGTCGACATATATATTTTCGTATCGGTTCATTATTCCGTCCCCTAAGGTATATCCTTAATATAGGACCGCTCCTTAACGAGACTCTCCTTTGCCCTTTTATTAATAACGTCTTACTGGGCGAACTAATCCCGCTGTCAAGAATATTGATTACTGGGCTTAGAAAGTTTTTAAAGACCCATTTTGTGAAGGACGACCTTAGTCCACTGGAAAGTTTAAAGTTCAGAACCAGTTGCTAAATTAAATAGGTACACGAATTGATCAAGGTTAAGTTACGCTTATCGAGGTCGGTACGTCGATGGGTGCCCATTAATTTGGGAAAGTCAACTTCATAATATTGCTTTAACATCCTAACGTTGAATTCGAATGAACTTACACGTGTAAAAACGTCAAGGGCCATAGACAACACAATTATTTTACAAGTCTACAATAATAGACTTTTCTTTTTAATTGTTGAAAGATTGCGTAACACCGAAATTAAAAATATGTACAGTTATAATAATATTGTAAACTTGTCATTATAATTTATATTTATACTAACTGCGCCCCACGGTTTCATCCGCATAGTTTCGATTTCTTAAGAATAACGGAATTTAAAGTAGCCTATATGTTAATCCAGGGTGTCAGCTACATCCATACCAAATTTTATCATAATTGGTCAAGCCGTTTGAGCGTGAAGAAGTAACAAACATATAAACACACACACACGCAAACTTTCGCCTTTATAATATTAGTGTGATTTGTAAGGTTTCTCTTTAACATCTGTATGTGTTAGAGTTTTGTGGTACAAGCACTTGAAAGATTTACAAAGTAAATAGTAACTCATAAATTTTAATTATGTGGTATAGGTCCAAGGTCTTTTTGTCTATGTCACTGTAGTTCCAATTAACTGGGAATTGTTGTCAAAAGTGGTAAACCAGTTACGAAATCGATTATGCCTACCGAGACTCATCTGTGCCTCGAAGTGGTCGGGTGTTCAGAAGCCCGAAAGTCTAGTAACCAGTCTTACCAAGGCGTATTTTGTTATCCAGTAACTGGGTTGTAGAGGTCAGATAGGTAGATGCTCAATGTAAAAAAAATACTTAGTAATTATCATTAACCCCTAAATCTGGCCTTTTAGGGCGTAAATCGCAGATGCGGACCAATCCGCTAGCCTTGTAACTTGTTTAAAGACGACAATTTAAATTTACTAGAACTACATCCATAACAATTATATTTTCATCCCCCCATCTCGGAAAGAGTATTTTTGCTCTTCGATATCTGAGTGCAAAAGCTGTTTTTATCCGCTAGAGGATAAAGTAAATTGAATTTAGAACATCGTGTGCACTAAGTTTGTGAATTCAAAACATCATTAAACCTATTTACTTCTACCTCCATGGTGCCGAATTTATCATACAACTTTTTTTTAATTTTTTAAAAACTCAGACTCGGAACCTTCTTGGTGTACTTTTTTTTTAATTTGCTTTGCGCGCGCAATTTTCTTTTCACGTCATATTGTTAAAACCTTAGGTTAAAAATAAAAACAAGAAACTTGCAAACAAGTGAAAAATCTAAAATGAGTGAATCTAGCGACGACGAAGTTTATTTGACGCCAACAGAATTGACTGAAACTGTAAAAAATGCGCAAATGAGCTTTCTCCCTCAACAATCACGCGAGAAGTATTTGAAACAGTACGATATGTTTAACACGTGGCGACTAGCTAAAGGAGCCAAAACTTTATCAGAAAACGTTTTGCTGGCATATTTTATTGAATTATCCGAGACCAAGAAATCAAGCACTCTATGGAGTACGTATTCAATGCTAAAAGCAACAATAAAGATGAAAAAAAACATACATATAGACACCTATCCTAAATTAGTGGCGTTTTTAAAAAGAGCCTCATCTGGTCATCAACCAAAAAAATCGAAGGTTTTCACAGCATCTGAAATTGAAAAGTTTCTTAACGAAGCACCTGATTCCGTATATTTGGCGGCAAAAGTAAGTCAGTTGCACATTCAGTATCTACTATTAATTAACTAGGTACTTAACATAATCCAATACGTACTTAGTTAGTGTTGATAGGCATAATTATGCATGCATATCAATTTTATTAATTTATCTACTACAATACTCTTTACGTTACAGGTTGTTCTTATTATTGGTATAAACGGAGCTTGTCGAACTAATGAACTAACACAACTTAATGTCAAAAACATTGAGAAACATTCAGATGACTTACTATTAATTAATTTACCCAATACAAAGACAAAAAGAGACCGCAACTTCGTCATTCGCAAGGAATACCTAACAATTGTTGAGAAATATGAAGCCTTACGCCCGCCTAACACTCCAATCAATCGATTTTTTCTACAATATCGCAACGGAAAGTGTGTTAGACAGCCTATGGGTGCTAATAAAATTGGCAGTATCCCACGAGAAATAGCAACATTTCTTGAACTTCCAGAACCCCTGTTGTACACGGGTCATTGTTTCCGACGAACTTCAGCCACACTTTTGGCCGATTCAGGAGCTGATCTCCTGTCCCTTAAGCGCCATGGAGGCTGGAAGTCCAATGCGGTCGTAGAGGGATACATAGAGGATTCCATCCAAAATAAGTCTAAAATATGTAAAGGCATCGTAGGAGCCATTAAACTGAAAGAGCCTCAGTCAGATCCTTGGACTGGCCCTTCTACATCAAAAATGAGCCGTTACGAAACACCTATCAATCGCCCTCTCTCGCCAACATTTACACCAAGGGAATCCGAAGAATCGGTACAACTATTAAGTATGACAGATAGTTTACCGAAAAACAGTACACAAGTCACTAACACCAACATTACAGTACCTAACAAAAATATTACACTCAACATAAGTAACTGTAGCAACGTTACTTTCAATTTTTCTTAATTATACTTAGGTATTATTTGTTGTAATTTAAAGATTATTCTGTAAAACTTACCTATCATAATGTAATTAATACCTAAACTGAAATAAAAGTATCTTGTGATTGTAAATGTTTCTTTTTTTTGCATTTACTCATTTCCTCGCTGAGGTGGGATGAAAAATTACGTGTTGCACTCGAGTGCAAAGATTTTTCACCTCGTGCTCTTTTGATTCCCTCGCTAACGCTCAGGATTCTAAATTTTGAATCACTCGCTGCGCTCGTGATTCAATTTTAGAATCCTTCGCTTGCTCGGTCATCAAAATTGAGCACGCGGTTAAAAAGCAACTTTGCACTCTTGTATAACAAATAACTATTCTCTTTTTGTGTAGTGGAGAGCTACACGGGCAGTTCCCTCCCCCTGTGGCGCGTGGATCGTCGACAGATGGGCGCGTTCCTGTGCATCGCAGCTAACGACGTACCACCCGCTGTCAGCAAGAGAATCATACTTAATGTTAACTGTAAGTATTTTCTATTACAATTAATAATCATTCAGCTGAAAGACGTCCACTGTTGGATATAGGCCTCTCTAAGGCATCGCCAAAACAACCCAGTCGTGTGAATCTCGCATTCAGTGGATTCTCGCAACCCTATTATTAACTGTATTAACATTACGTTTGGCTATTGGTCGAGCGAAACAGTCAGAGTTAGAGCCGTGGTGGCCCAGTGGTAATAGCCTCCAATTCCGAGTTGTAGGTCGTGGGTTCACTTTAAGCTGCTTGTCCACCTTAGCGGAGCGAGGCTGCGGAGCGGAGAAACGGAGAAATATTAACCAATAGGAAATAACATTGAAATTTTTATCAAATTCTACCGGTTAATATTTCTCCGCTCCGGTGGACAAGCAGCGTTACTCTGCGTAATTTATTTCATCACCACTGTTCTCAAAACGGTGAAGGAAAACATCGTGAGGAAAACGCCATGTCCTAGAGCCAAAAAATCTAAGACATGTGCCATCTACCAACCCGCACTTGGCCCGCGTGGTAGGTACATTACGGCCCACTCCTTCTCAACGAGAGGAGGCCTGTTTTCCAGCAGTGGAAATTATAGTCTGATTATTCTTATGCGAGCGAGACAGTCATCAGTATGACTAAAACGGCCGAACGGTGGGTGACTAATTTAGTTAAAAGCTATTTCTAAAGTCAAATTCAAATCATTTATTTCAAATAGGCACACAAAAGGCACGTTTGAACGTCAAAATTAAAAAAGATATATAATTGATTCTAGACGCCCTAAAACATTTCGCAACTCTGCATAAAGGCTCCTAAAAACAGGCGCGACATGCGATACAATCGCGCGCGACGCAAAGGCACCGCTCGTTGCGCGACTTGCGGTGCCTTTGTGTCGCGTGTCGCATCGCGCCTGTTTGAAGGAGCCTTAAGACAAATAAATCTTATACATATATAATAATATAATCTTATAGATGAGAATACTCGGTATAGGTACAAATACAAATGTTAACAGCCGGTAGGTACCTAAATATCAATGGTATTATGTGTTTTTATTTATAGACTATCTATAAACGAGTTTCAGGAGAAGTTCGACCGACTTTTTATTTAAGTATAATAAAAAGTTAAAGTGTTTTATGTAAGCTTTTCGGAAAAATACGACGTTCTCAGAAAATAATGCTTTGATAGTACTTAAAAACCTGGGTTGCTCTTCAATGAATAAAATGAAACGCAGAATTTTCTTTTTTAAAATAAAAGAAAGTCACTTTAATTACTTTCTCAGAATCAGCATCAGCAATCCATTTAAAATTACATTTTGTCCTCCCCGAATTGAACTCCAATGTTATTCGTAATTGGAAAAAAATATATAAGAAATCACAAAAGATCCGAAACTGTTATGTTCGAAGAGAATCATTTAATATTGAATAACAAAGTTGATTATAAGGAAGATAACGAGAATCCAACGTTTGTCTGTAAATAAGATTGGAATGAAACAAATTGAGCGACTCTCACCTCTGCACTCTGCTTCCAATACAATTAGACGATTATTCCTCTTGCCTACCTCCGTATAACTAAACTGTTGGACCAAGTTATAAGCTAGAGCTGTGTTATAAATAACGAGTGTTATTTATAACACAGCTCTAGCTTATATAGCCTCACCTATTAGTTTTTTATTTTCAATTACATTTATATATCTTTAATGTTGAGAAATAATAAGAAATATAAAATCAAATAGTAATATTAGCAGATGAGTCCTGGGTGGAGACCGCGTATCGGCAAGAGTAGTGTGGGACGCCCCCCAGCTAGATAGACCGACGACTTTAAGACGAAAGCGCCAGGGTAGCCCGCGAAATTCAATTTTTTTGTATGTTTTTTTTTGCAATTTGCTGGTCAGTATTAAGTTGTACATTGATTAATATATGATTCGCGGCCGTAAGAAATATGTATTTACAGAATTATTATCATTAAAGTCATCAACACAACTCTGTAAGACCAAGTAATCACACAGAATGACTATTTCATGAAATCTTGACATTTTGGGATTATACTAACCTAACAAGTTGTATTACTGATTCTAATGATTGTGATTCTGTAAATACGTATTTGTTACGGCCGCGAATCATATTTTGATCGACGTACAACTTAATACTGACCAACAAATTGCAAAAAAACGTAAGAAAACTAGAATTTTGCGACCTAACTTAGCGCTTCCCCCTTGAGTTGATTAAATCAAATGACAAAGTAATGAAATAATTAATAGTCATTAGTAGTCAGTGTGAGCGATTATTATCGTAGACGTCCACGCCGTGATCATGTGCAAAGATTATTATCGCAGACATTTATCATTCATTCATTCATTCATTAACGAGAAAAAAAAAAGCTTATTAAAGAAGATACAAAACTTTTTTTTTTTGTGTAAATGGATGTTGGATTTATTGAAAAACTAATCCAAGAAGTCTGAAGTAGACCTATACTGTGTTTACGACGTCGAAAGCGACGACATTTTGCTCTGATTGCTACAACTCAACTGACTCTCATGATGTTCCGCTACTCGAATGGGCATTGTTCATATTTTTTTAAATGTTGTAATTGAAAAACCATTTCGAGGAATAGCGTTATTGGTCATTACGGACTAATTAATTATGAAAAATAGTCATATTTTATTGATATTTTTGATAAAATACGATTGACCTTCTTTGCCCTTCAAATTACGTCGGTTTTAGCCGTACAATTTTGTATCGTTACCTCAGAAAAAAAAAGTAAGATTGTCTATAAGCTGTCAAATGTCAAATTATTATAAATACGTCAAAAATATAAACATTCTTGTTTATATTACATTACATACATTATTTCAACACTCGACAATATTTAATATACTGGAAGTTATGGAATACAGGAAGTGCTTTGTTCCAACTTGCAGCAATAATAGTAATAATGTCGCCGCGTGCGTTATTATTCTATTTCTAAGTCGCCGCGTCGATTGTTCTAGTGACGAGAGAGTAGTATATTCCTTGGAGGACACTTACACATAAAAAAAACCATTTGTAAATAAATACGCTAAGATTGGATTCGACTATTTAAGACGTCTATTCGGCCTATTGACACTTTGACAGATGTGACAGTACTCTTTGGATTGATGACGTTGTGTTGACAGATTAAAATTTTTAATTATGTACTAGTCAGGCAACGGCACTAAATCTTTATGCCACTGATGACGTCATCTACCTTAAAAACTTAAAATAATTCAATATTTTTTTATTAAATAACTATTGAGCCAATCATCAAAATATTCAAATTAGTTTCTCAAAATACTCTATATTTTCAAAAAATAAAATAAAATCTAATGGTTAGAAATTTTGGACAATCCCCAATTAATGTAGAAATGTTTCTTAGCGGAACTCGTTAAGAGGTGTCCAATCACTATTTTCACGACTGAGGTGTGAGGTGTATGTTCTAGGTACACATTAGTCCGTAGGCTTTTCAGCGTGATGCTATTACGAACAATGACTAACTCACTAAAAATACACACCTAATATTTTCTCCTTACATTGAGCAAATCCAGCTCGTTCACCGAACAATAAAATTAAAGGGTAGCCGGTAAATCAATTGACCGCTGGCCTCTACTTACTCGCAGCACCTACTACGGAAATTTAATTTACTTCACATTGTACGCAAATCGTGGTCACAGATGTTCTAACTGGTTAAAGGATACAGTGGATAAACTTGTAATACTAAATTAAATAACAAAACTATAAAAATTAAAAACTACGGAACACCACGCTGCATTCCAATCGGATACTGGATGTAGGAAAGGAGGCTACCAGGCTCAAATGGGATTTGGCGGGTCACATCAGCCGTATGCATGATGACCGCTGATCAAAATCTCCATACTGGTGCCTGAAGATGGACGGCGCCGCCCAAGGCCGGCCCAGACAGAGAAGGCAGGATGATGTACCGCGAGGGCTGGTTCTAGGTGGCGCGGGAAAAGATTTCCTGGAAGAATTTGGGGGAGGCCTACCAAAACTATTAACAGACTAAAATTAAAGTATTGGTAGTACTCCGGTCAGAAGAAATTTGTAAATTTTGTGGTGTTTAAAACTCAATAACATCATCAAATTAAAATCATGTTATTAAAAAAAAAAAAACTACAATTTAGTATAATTTACACCATCTTGTTTATAAATAGTTTGTAAGGACTACCCAACAAACCACGAATTTCAACCCAAACCCTTCATAAAATATCCCCAATAAAAATGTAGGCCTTTTATATGTAAGGTTACCTCCTCAAAATCACCGCTAACACAATGTAAACTAACCCGCTATTTCTTACACCTGAGCCCACAGTAACAGTCGTGATAAAGCCGAATTGATCTCTCTCTTGTAAGCCGGCCTTGCGTATAATTGACTCTTCCCTGTCATTGGCTCTCGGAGCCTATCTAAGCTTGTATAGAGATCATATACTCGGAATATTTAGTGGTCTCCAAATCGAGGATGGATGGCTTTCTGTTTTATTAATAAGTTGTATAGATACATAAAAAACGTATGAGCTATATTGTGCATGGAAAAGTTGGTCAGTTATGTATTTTAAATATTATTATGTAACTGAAAAATGAGAACAGTGGTAGCGCAGTAGTAATGACCCCGAATTAAGTACATACGAGTCTGAGGTCGGTCGTGGGTTTGAAATCCTGACGGGCGCTTTACTTCGTGTAAATAATTTCATCACCAATACTCTCAAAACGGTCAAAGAAAACGTGAAGAAACCGACATGTCCTAGAATTTAAAAATTCGAAGACATGTGACATATATGTATACTAACCCGCACTGGGGCCGCGTGGTAGATTATTAGCCCAGGCACGCCTTCTCATTTTGAGAGGGAGTTTTTTTTTTTTTAAACTCCCTCTCAATTTGAGAAGGCGTGTGTCCCAGCAGTGGGAACATTATAGGTCGAATATGTTATGTTATGTTAACTGAAAAATAAATGCTTATGAATGCATATGTGAATGCACAATGCCTGATTTGTCATCATCATTATAAATTATCGATAGATTTTGTTAACCACATTGCAGGGCATACCATGCATGGGCATGGCAAGGTCAAAAAAAAATATTCCAGGTCATAAGCATGTCGACCATCCCACTACATGTCAGTAGCTCTAGTAGTTCTCAAACAACCCCCCCTACCCCTCCCACAGCTGTCTATGTCTGCCGAAAGGCGTTCAGCGGGCCACCAACTGCCATGGCACACCTGGAAATCTCTTAACCTACTAAGAAGCCAGATGGACCACTGCTGGCACAACTAGGACAGGTGGGGCCACTCCGATGAGCAGCAGTATGACTGTGGAGCCACTTCGCAAACTATGCCTCTTGTTGCTAACACCTGCGTTATGGAAGGCCTCTGCAAGGTCAACGATAACTTTGTCGAAGTACCCGAATTCTGGTCAAAGTTTATTTAAAACAAACAAATGGAATCGTCACTACGACGTAGAAGAAGAAAGGCATAAGGCTCTGCCGGTTTCCAATGGTTCTTGTACTGTTCTGTTCAGTCTTGGAAAAACTGTTAGAGTCGATTAGTTGTGTACTTATCGTTTTTGTGCTTACGTGTTGGTGTCTATAACTACTGTAATTGGCCTTGGCAGTTATATGTTATATACATATAATAACAATAGTGACTGAAATAATAAATGTATAAGATAAGGAATTAAAAAAATAAACGAAATAATAATTAAAAAAAAATCGAGTCTTGCAAAGCCGAATATTTTCTAAAACACTATGTATCTACTATATTTAAGGCCGGTTAGGTACTGCCGGTCGATTCTGTAAAAATCTCACCGTGAAAACTTAGGTGAAGTGAGTTTGTTTTTGCTGGGAATTGACACTATTGACAGCTCACTCCACGCTCACTTCACGTAAATTTTCACGGTGAGATGGTTACAGAATCGCACTGCTGTAGTCTTATTACAGGTGTTGTTAGCACTTACCTAGATACAGGTAATCCATACTAATATTATAAATGCGAAAGTGTGTCTGTCTGTCTGTCTGTCACCTCTTCACGCTTAAACCGCTGAACCGATTTGAAAGAAAGAAAAAGTATTTATTGCGACTCGTACAGGAAGAAAAACAATGAAAAAAAATTGTTAAAAAAAAAATTGTTATAGAGATAGTTTGAGTCCCGGGAAAGGACATAGGATAGTTTTTATCCCGATATTTCCACGGAATAAGCACCTATGCGGGAGAAATCGCGGGGCGCTGCTAGTATTATATAACTCCTTGTTTACGACAATAGCTGTTGTTTCTAAACAACTTGTAATTTAACACAGTTTTTATGGTCTTCGGCCTATTAAGGCGGGGATAAAATTTTAACGGGACTGGTTCCTTTGTGATACATCGTAATACTGGTTTAAGGGGATGTCATTTTGTACTGTAATAGGCTAGGTTATTTTGTTAGTGGAATGACAGTTGGCTTGTTTGATTAAAAGGCTTTTCATTTTCTTACTCATAAACAAAGAATGTTTTTGACCATTAAGGCTGCGTACGCACTGACATGTGTGTTGGCTTGCCTTAACCTAGCGCCAAGTGACTTACATGCTTTAATACATGCTAGGCGACTAGCGAAGGCGCCAAGCGCGCAGCGCGGCCGATTGCATAGATTCTAGAGCGTTCAGTTTACTTCGCGACTAAAATCAAAAGTCATTTACTCAAACCAGGCTGAGAATCAGCACTTTTCGAACGAGAAAATCACAAAAGACAGTCCCCCAAAACGCCCGCCCTTCACCAATTCCTAGTGCTTTCGCTGGAGAGAAGAAGTGGCACAACAAACTCCCCACTCTCGATGTTACTCGCTGGGCTCTAGGCGGTAAGCAAGAGCCAAGACAAGTTTTGGCTGTTTTGTCTTGTCTACATTGTAACATTTTTTCTTTTCCTATTTTACAAAGGTACTGTTTTGTCTTGTCTACATTGTAACATTTTTTCTTTTCCTATTTTACAAAGGTACTGTTTTGTCTTGTCTACATTGTAACATTTTTTGTTTTCCTATTTTACAAAGGTAAATTGAGCATTGGTCTTTGTAACTACGACTTTCGCTAATTAAAGCCTACTAGCTTCTGCCCGCGACTTCGTCCGCGTGAAATTTCACCCTCCCCCCATTCACCCTCTTAGGGGTATAATTTCGAAAAACCTTTTCTCAGTGGATACCTACTCTTCAAAAAGAACACACCCTCCAAATTTCATGCCTCGAGCGGTTTAGGCTGTGCGTAGATATATCAGTCAGTCAGTCAGTGAGTCAGTCAGTTTACCATTTTATATGCATATATAGATTACTAGCGACCCACCCCAGTATCGCACGGGAGTAATTTTTTTTTATGAATTTTTGAAATTTTCTTATACAAACCTTGTCCTGGCAATACCGAACACAACAAAAAATAATTATCCAATTTGGTTCAGCCATTCGGAAGTTTTGCGCGTATAGACATTTCGGCGATTTTGTTTTGTACTATTTAAGGAGGATTATTATTAGTGCCTGATGTATGGTGTCCAATGACTTTAATAGTGTTTCCACTGGTTGCCATTGATACAACGTTGTAAAAAAAACAACCCTCATTCATAGATTTATTTATTTATTTATTAATCGTTATGCACAAGTAAGAAACTATACAAAGGCGGACTTAATGCCTTAGATTTATGTATTTATTCAATCCAAATAATTCTGAATATCAAAAGTATTCCTATCATATTCTTCACTAAACCCCGTTTTTATTAAAAACCTCGGGATTTACGAAACGAAAGGATTCCAACAGCGGTTTGTACGCAAGGCAATGTTAGATAAGGCGGGAACTGATCCCGGATTGCGGGATCGGGATTGCGAGCGGGATCGTAGCCGATGGCTCGCGAAATTCACTCTACACTCTTGAACGAACGCTGTTAAGCTTTCGAATTGTTCTTCAAATTGTCAAGCTTAGGAATGTATTTAGTTTCTTAGATGGGTTAAGTGTTTAAGGAGTCTGAGATTTGAGTATAAAGAAGGGTATTTTTGTTGGTTTTTTGGCCCTGAAAGAAAGCTCTCCAATCACAATGTCTGCAAATCAGCATCTTTAGCTCAGTATCGAACTGCAAACGAATAAAGCCAATGATGTATACGAGGGATTTCTTTTTTAATCTTTTAATTTTGATTAGGTATATTTTATGTGTTAATTTTTTTCTAAGTATAAACTGTAAAATCACACCCATTCCACCTGCGATTCTCGCAAAACATTCTAGGCAAAATGAAGGTGAAATCCTTATACAGGCAATTTCCAGCAAAATTCAAAAGAAACAGTCATAAAGGTTCCCACCACAATAGTTGGTACAACAATTTATTTGTTCAACGGCACTTTGCATGAATATGGCCGCTAATATCCCGTTAACACGTGAACGTTTCCCGTGAGCGGCCATTTTGAAAGCAATTGTATGAATGTAACTTTACAATAGCTTATTTCAAAGTCAATGGTCGAGTTTCAGTTTACTCATCACCCTGTTAGCTTATCTTTAACATCAGTTGTAGGCTGTTGGTTGTTTGTATTTCGGTTTAGCAAAAGCTGATCTTACCAATTATTTCATCATTATTATAAATTATCTACAACCTTTGTTAATGTGTCGGAAGGTATGACCTTTTTAACCAGTGCCTCTTCATTTCAAGTCTTGCGAAAAACTTTTGGGTGACGGCTTCATGTGCACCGTTTGTAGCTATAGTTTTTAGGGTTCCGTACCCAAAGGGTAAAACTGGACCTTATTAATAAGACTACACTATCTGTCTGTCTGTCACCAGGCTGTATCTCATCAACCGTGATAGCTAGACAGTTGAAATTTTCACAGATGATGTATTTCTGTTGCCGCTATAAAGTTAAAATTTAAAGGGGTATAAAAGAAAAGTTTTTTTCGGCATCTTATACCTTGTGGTACGGAACCCTTCGTGTGCGAGTCCGACTCGCATTTGGTTGGTTTTTTATCTCATGAATCGCACATAGTGCTGTGATAAAACATTCGATTTATTATTTAAAAAACCTGATCGTGAAAACTTAGGTGAACTGAGCTTGGACTGAGCTGTCAATAGTGCTAATCTCTGGCATCATGTGAAATGACAGCTCACTTTTTTTTTCTGGTGGGAAATCATCATATGACCCCTCCTGCTCTGGGTGGAGCGGAAGGGAGTGTCAGACTCTTACTGACTAAAACCCACCCGTGTTCCTTCCTTAGCCCTTTATATTCCGGGCCAGCGGTAACCCTTTCGGACAATCCCGCTGACCAAGGCAGCTCACTTCAAATAAGTTTTCACTGTGAGATTTTTGCTGAAAAGATTGGCTGGTATTAACAATACTTATTTAAAAATATATCACTAGATCAAACTTAGCGAGATTTCAAATCAATGTAAAATACATTTTTAGCGAATACACGTCCGCAATATTTTCATGGACCAACGAGCTCTGAAGGCCAATTCCCGTAATTAAAAACTTTCAAAATCTAGTCGTAATCTCATCTCAGCGACAATCAATGTCAAAAACTTGTCAAAAATTTAGAGAAATTAGATGCATTTTTGACAGATTGAGTCTGAAATCAGACTGTAAATTCTTAAAATTAGGAGAATTGCCCCCTGAATTGTTTCAAAAACTTCGTCAGAATTCATTTCTACAAAAGAAAAATACACAGAAATTCACTTAACCTCCTAAACTCTTGAAAGTTAATTTGCGAAGAAATCTAAAATACTACTGTCCTAAAGACTCCAGTCCAGGCACGTTGGTCCCTAAGGCCGTCCCTCAGGGAGAGAAATCACGGGACCCATTTCATTTAGGAGCAGCTCAATTTCGTAGTAATTGTTTCTGATATGGATAGAATTTGTATTCGTGTCTGTAAGTGATCGGACAGGATTTATAAGAGAGAGGAATAAAGAACGGTAATAATTGTTTCCGGAGTGTTGTTATTGAATTGAATAGTGATGTCTTGTGTCATGACAGTTGGACAGGTTCTCAATGCGTAACTAGTTTAGAGATGCGATGAGTTGAAATGCCTTGATTAATAAAAAATAATAATATAATATAATATAATAAATAGTATCGGCCAATGGATTCATGGCCGAAAGTCTCGATCAACATCTATCGAGGCTCTCGTTAGGCGGTTGGATCAAGAGCGTGATTCAGAAGGCAGTACTCCTCGATACGGCTCGCATTGTGAGGAGGTTCCTGTCTCTGGAGCCCTAACCACCGGTAGCTTGGACCCTGCTCCCGACACCGACGGATCACTATTTTTTGATATTTTCAATGTTTTTTATACTTATTTTTTACATTTTAGAAATATTAAAAAATGTAATTAAATAAGTTAAGTAAAAAAATAAACGTAAAAATAAATAATAATAAACGGAAGAAAAACATAAGAAAGACGTTTTCCCAAGATATGATAGCTTATTTCTACATTCTCGAATCAATTTTTTTTACACTTTTTACAAACATTTTAAACTAGATTTTTCTATGGTAATATCTCGTCATAAAACCAAATCTGCTATAACATTTGTAATTTAACGACAAATCGTAAAGAATCCGTTCTTTTGACCAATTAAAAAAAAACAGCTGGATAGAGCCGCGCTGTGACCATTCACTCAATATATTCCAGAACACTGGAACATTCCTGACACTACACTGATACTGCAGCTATATTCTAAAATATCTTGCAGCTTCAGAATAGCTTTGTATGTGACTATCCTAGATCAAACACGGCACAAGTATGAATATTCTAACATCACACGTTCCCGGAGTAGGATTATTTGGTATTGATTCTGTACCTCCCTGAACTGAGCTATTGGTTGATCTCATTATGCACTGTTGGTTCAGTTTAGGTGAGCTAATAATATTGTTAACAGCTTAGGTTTGAGTGTATTTCTAGATTGACAGTTGACAATGAGAAATAGTTTCTGAGAAAAACGTCCTTTTTATAATAAATATCTGATGTAAGCCCGCCCCCCCCTTTTATATTAAAATTAACATAATATCACGCCTGTATCCCGAAGGAAAATACGGATATGTATTAAGTACTAGCTGTGCCTAGCAGATTCACCCGCATAAGTCTCGATTCCCTGGGGATATCGGGAGAAAAAGTATCCTATGTCCTAACCCAGGTCATGGTCTACCCATGTGCCAAATTTCACCTGAATCCGTTTAGCCGTTTTAGCGTGAATGTGTAACAAATAAACATACAAAAAATCAAGTCTTCTCTCTTTATAACACTAAGTTTAGACTACCAACAAAAGTTGGAAAACAAAAGTGTTGTAAGTTTAATTATAATCATTTAAACGGTTCCGTTTCAGTGATTATCAGATAAAACTACCGGTTATAATAATACTAGCTGACCCGGCCACGCGTTGCTGTGGTAGACAAATAATTTGCAATAAAATAATATTGCGATTATAAATGGCGATGTGAGCTATCCTATCTTTCAAGTTGGATCAAACTGCACACGGTGTACAAATTTGATTAAAATCGGTTAAGTAGTTTAGGAGTCCATCGCGGACAAACATCGTGACACGTGATTTATATATATTAAGATTAACGTATAATCTTGTGGGGCACAACTTAACGTGCTATTTTCTGCGTTTTCATTCAGAAATAATAACCAAACAAACGATTAGGGCGCCACTGCACGGTCGGCGTCTGGTCGGCGCCCTCTTAAGGGTTGTGTTAATCACAGATGACAAGAAGAGAAACTGCTTTCGTTTTTCTGAAAACTTGTCCCTAATATGTAAATATTTTTTGTCCCACAGTTTCACCAACGGTGATAGTGCCAAACCAGTTGCTGGGCGCACCGCTCAGTACCGATGTGATACTAGAGTGCACCGTGGAAGCCTACCCTAACACCATCAACTATTGGCTCAAGAATAGGGGAGAGATGCTGCTTGATGGGTAAGAAGCAACCATCACAAGTAAAATAATAAAATTGGAAACTGATTCGATGTAGGTTTAATAATCGTAATAATTGAAAGAGTGTCACGCAATTTGAGTACAAATTGTGTTACCAGTTCGTCAGTAGTTTGATTGATTTAAGAAGAGCATTTTATTCGGCCTGCATGTTGATTTCTTGGCGTTTAGGTATACTTGTAGAGGTATGAGAAACAGGATGTAAAGTTCACTCATCCTCCACAGTAAAGGGAGAATCCTCCGATCAGACGAGTGTCGTGTCTGGCGGTCAAACTACCCGATGTTTCATATCTAGTCGTTGCTAGTTGCGCGGTAAACTCTGCTTGCGAGATGCAGGATTTCTTGTGACGTCAGTATTACGCGTAGTTCGCAGGTGGCGTTTGTTGATACCGCTACACACTGCAGATTGAAATGGCGAAGGCTTTTTAATTTCCTAGTTCGCCACATAATGAGTTAAGATTTCTATGAAATAATTCTTATGCCCTTACATACGTCTAGAGCTACCGATTAACCGCTGCCAGGCTGGTGAAGTAAAAGGTATATAATGAGCGCTTTACAATTTAGCTTATTTTACAAGTATTTTGCACTATCTGGAGGCCTTATTTATAAGATACTAGGTGACCCGACAGACGTTGTCCTGTTTTTGATTCGAAAGACACGTGGCGCCATCTATTATCATAATAACGTTATTGTTTTCCTCGGGAACAGCACTTTTTTTCGGGATGAATACCTATGTCCTTTTCTGTACACCTGACAACGTACATGCAACATTTTAGGAAGATCGGTTTAGTGGTTTAGGGGTAAAAAGGGTACAAACAAACAATTTACTTTCGCATTTACAATACTAGTTAGGATCCACAACATAACCCAAAAAGCAGCCGACAACCTCCTAGGTCGACTTGCGAGACGATATACTTAAACAAATATATATAGGTACACAGGGTTATTGGTAAAACACTAACAACCTTCTAGGACTGTATTATTAGCATCATAAACAACAACTTTTTGTTCTATGACTTTTTACAAAACATTACACCTTTACGCATAACAAACCTTCAAGATTTCGTTGTTCTTTCTAATTCCCGTAGAATTCGTAACATTCAGAGTGTTGTTGGATTGAAATATTTTAATTTTTGTATGAGGGGCTAGAAGTCACCCAAAGGGCAATGGAGAAGGCTATGCTTGGAGTTTCCCTGCGTGATCAAATCTCAAATGAAGAGATCCGCAGGAGAACCAAGGTAACCGACATAGCCCGAAGAATTGCCAAACTTAAATAGCAGTGGGCAGGGCACGCAGAACAGATGACCGATGGGGCCGAAAGGTTCAAGAGTGGCGACCGCGTAACGAAAGACGTAGCGTTGGAAGGCTTCCCACAAGGTGGTCCAACGACCTTGTGAAGGCCGCAGGAACCCGTTGGATGCGACAAGCACAGAACTGCTCTCAAAACGGTGAAGGAAAACATCGTGAGGAAACCAGCATGTGTCGTAACAGTGGGAGCAATATAGGCTGATTATGATATGATGAGAGTGTGATAAATTAAAATCTGATGAATTATTAAAAGTCATAGAAATTGAGTTATTGTTTATGATGTTCGCAATATAGTCCTGAGACGTTGTTACTGTTTTACTAATAACCCTGTATAAAAAAACTTCACAATTTACTCGATTATCCCGGCTATCCGGCCGAAACATGTGATAAGGGCCTTACACGTGCTTTTGTTATAATAATACTCGTAGAACCTTATACTATCAAAACAGACCTTTGTCTCTAAGCTTCAAGGATTAATTAATATTAACAATACAGGGTGTTGCCAATCGATATTATCTCTTATGTTGTAGGTATTTAGAAAGGATAGGAGGCTTGATAATCTATATATACTAAATTAAGCTGAAGAGTTTGTTTGATCGCGCTAATCTTTGGAACTACCGGTCAGATTTGTCAAATTCTTTTTGCATTTGATAGCCCAATTCTTGAGGAAAGTTAAAGTACCTAAGTATTTCATAAATAATCCGATTTCTTTAAAATTCAACGGCAGGTTAAACCGCGGTGCACAGCTAGTTGCAATGCACTGAATAAGTTCTGAAAGTCAACCAAATAACAAATCCAAATTCTCAAACATTCTGCACCAATCTAGTACTAATTTCCTATAAGCTCTCAAACGAAACAACTCGACACACACCGACACAAGTTGTTCCGTTTATCGAAACACTAGCTGCGCCCCATGGTTTCACCCACATAAGTTTCGCTCCCGTAGGAATATTGGGATAAAAAGTAGCCTATATGTTAATCCAGGGTGTCAGCTATCTCCATACCAAGTTTTATCAAAATTGTTCCAGCCGTTTGAGCGTGAAGAAGTAACAAACATATCAATAGTAACAAACATAATACGGGCTATTAAACAACAAGCTAGGACCGTTAGGAACCAAGCACAAATGGAAAAAGAGTCTGAAAGAACGC
Organism: Luperina nickerlii; assembly: GCA_963855955.1. NCBI lineage: Eukaryota > Metazoa > Arthropoda > Insecta > Lepidoptera > Noctuidae > Luperina > Luperina nickerlii. The sequence continues at coordinate 17,842,487 of OY979677.1, read as the reverse complement.
TAAGAGAAAACGAAGTGATAGCGCGGGCAGGCGATACGATGCGACGGGGTGAGTCAGGAAAACAAGAAATCCTAACTATAATAATATAAATGCGAAAGTAAGTTTGTTACCTTTTCACGCCTAAACCGCTGAACCGATCATCCTGAAATTTTGCATATACGTTGTCAGGTGTACAGAAACGGACATAGGGTACCTTTCATTCCAAAAAAAAGTTCTGTTCCCGAGGAATAAAACAATAACGTCATTATGATAATAGATGGCGCCACGTGCCTTTCTGACCAAACCAGCGCTGGGGGCGCTATGTCTCGTATAGGGTCTTAGCATTATGCTGAGCGTTGGCCATTTTGCGTAGATGTGACGCATACTTTCTCCCAAATTGTTATTTTTGTTTTTCTGTTTGTGTTTTCTATTTTTATGCGTCATGTTTGCCGCAAATAAACGTATTTTCTTTCTTTCTTTCTTTCTAATCAAAAACAGGACAACGTCTGTCGGGTCAGCTAATTTCTAATAAAGTAGCTTTATCATAAATGCCTCCTTCTGCCTCATCTTCCGCCTCGTTGGTCTAGTGGTCGCAAGAGGTCCTGGGTTCAATTCTCAGGTCGGAAAAAGTGTGATATTTGGTTTTCCATCAGGAATATCTTGGTAGCAGCCTGGATTTTTGCCCAGTTGATGGCTTCCCCCTTTTACATGAGACTTTAATAAAACTGGCAAAATGTGGGTGTAATTAGATATTACACCTCTGGCTAACCCATCGGGGATTATAGGCGTTATGTTGTTTTATGTCACAGATGTTCTATGTCACGAAGTCCGTTTGGCTATGAATGTTGTCAAGCGTGTACATGCACATTGTGATCAACAGAGACTCAACAATGAGATGGCAGCAAGGGGCAGCCGCTGTGGGAGCGCGCTTGTCGGGATACATCACTACTACAATCAAAGCCGAACGGACATCGTGAAATAGAATATCAGTATTATATAATAAATAAATTATAATAATAAATTTATTAACTCAAATAGACAGATTGTTTGTGATCTTCCTGTACGAGTCACAAAAAATACTTTTTTATCACACCTGCTCTGAAAATACATACTAATTATACCAATTAGAGGGAAGAAACGCCTTTATCCCGCCCTTCAAATCCTTTCATCCCAAGGTATGGAAGTTTGTATGAAAATCCTTCCGACCCAAGGGTGGGAAGTATGTATGAAATTCCATTACATACCCGGTTTTTCTTTTTTTTTAATTTGTCAGCAGTCATACTGCCAAGAGACTTTAACTGTCTACTAATAAAATTTCAAGTAAATTGTTACTGACCACATACAGTTTTTTTTTTACCAGTTACCAACCTCCTTGGTGCATACAGAAAATTAAAAACGAAATTATTTTTGTATATAAAACGCGGGCTTCTTAACAATTCAAAAGTGCCTGTAAATGGTTTAATTGAAAATAAATGGTTTGAGTTTGAGAACAGAAAGGAGGCCTGTGTCTCACCAGTGGGAACATTATAGACTGATTATGTATGATTTTGATACACTTCAACGTGTACCTAAGTATTTTTTGTTACTAAGGTAATGTACTATTTCTTTCTTTTTCTATCATTCACTCCCTTCTTTTTCATATGGTTGTTGTTTAAACGTTTAATACAAAAAAACATACGCCCTTGAAAATAAAGCCAGTCACTGTATCTTTTGTCACACAAAGTAGGTAATAAAAACATTACTTTTTTTCAGTTTAGGATTCCCGTCTCTTTTGCGTATAACTTTGCTTTTTATTTTCTGAAAAAAGCGTGATATTTTCAAGCAATACACAATTTTATGTCTGTATCATTTCCAATGGATTTGTTTGTTTTCACATTTTTTTCCCATCAATACGCGAACGTCACCTTCATTTTAGGCGAACCCGAACACTTAGTCATATTTTCCTTTCTCTATTATTTACAATGTTGGTCTGGCAGTTCGAGTACTTTATGCGGACTACCCAAATGTACTTTCTTTGGTATTGTTCGTCGAGTCGTTGAGCACCTCAAGTTCTGAGTTTGAGTTACACGATTGCTGACAAATGTTTGCTCTGACAGGACTGGTTCACTCAAATCTGTGCGGTTGTTACCTCAAAGGACCGTTTACGTTGCCTTTACATAATCTGACCATTACATTGTCTTTACATAATCTGACCGCTACACTGTCTTTACATAATCGGACCATAATTACGTCTGGACTTTAAAAGAGACTTTAACCGTTGAGTTTGTTTCGCCATTTCTTCTCAGGGGCAGTCAGATAAGAAATACCGACTTCATCTAGCTTATTATTTTTATAATATTATGTAATTCCGCTATCCTTTTTACAGAAAAAACTATTTTATATCATTAAAATGTTAAACCCCTATTCCACATAGGTACTTAACAAGTTACACGAAATAGAAAAACCTCATTTCTTTCAACATATCACCTGAAATAGTTGAATTTTTGCCATAAACATTGAGCATCGGTGTACGAATGAATTAAGGAGGATGGATACATTTTTCAAAGTTATGCATTTTTCAGTGGTCGACTGAGTATTTTTATTTTAGGTATGTAGTAATAATGTATCATCATGTGCCTAGCCTTTTCCCAACTATGTTGGGGTCGGCTTCCAGTCTAACCGGATGCAGCGGAATACCAGTATTTTACATGGAGCGACTGCCTATCTGACCTCCACAATCCATTTACTAGGTAATACGATACCCCTTTTTAAGACTAGTTGTCAGATTTTCGGGCCTCTGACGACCTGTAACGACTGTCAAAGATTCACGAATGACAGCCGGGACCAACGGCTTATCGTGCTTCCCGAGACACGGGGAGGTCTTGATATTTAAAGATGGTCACCCATCCACGGACTAACCGCAGCAAGCGTAGCTTAACCTGATCAATCGACCCATGCGTCTGTTATTATTTAGCAAATGTATGTGTTTTAAAATTGATCCTAGTTCATCTGACATGGTATAATTAGAGGTTCTTCCGAGTGACTAGTTTTTTTGCACAATGTTCTGAGATCATTTGGGTTATTGATTTTTATAGTATCTACATAGTTCATCGCTAAAATTATAGTCTGCAAAAATCATAATAATGTACCTTTAGTCAAATTAACATTCGTTAAAAAAATTATTAAGTTCTTAAGAAATCGATTCATCAGTTTTTAAAAAACCTTATATTAATTCAATTATTCATCAAAAAGGTTTTATTCGCAGTTTGCGGTATCCACATACTTATGATAACAAGGCCCACTCAACGGCACAACGTGCAGTTTAAATAGTACAATAAGTGGCGATGTGGCCATAAGAACAGCGATATTTTTTAATCTTCCCTAATTTATGATGCAAAGAATTTTTTTCAAGAATTTCATCATAATTTTCCACAGGATATCTTCACCCACTGTTAGACATAGCGATCTCTTTGTTTGTGCTGATCTCCCACACTCTTAAGCTAGCCTCATGCAGGGTCTACCCGCAATGGCAACAATGTCACCATCTTGTCATCGGATGGCTGACAATTATTCTAGCCCTTGGACGACACTCGGTCACTTTTTGATTTGATAGTCACTAGGTCTTGTCATCTCATAAGTCACTTCAAAGTGAAAAAAGCAAAGGGTACTAAAGGATTATCGGTGCACGTAGTTCCGTAACTGGGTACAAGCTTTTTTATATTTTTTCAGCAAAAACTAGGTTTCTACACCGTTAACCAAAAATTAACGAGGCTTGGATCATAGACCTCTAAGAACCAAGCCTCGTTAATTTTTTATTTGTTAGAACGAGGCCTGCGTCAGCGAATTATCGTGAATGCAATTAATTCTCCACAATTTAATTTTTTTGACACATTATTTTCTCCTTAATAACTGCTCTATTTAATAGCATTATTTTAAAGTTTGATTTTACAAAGCACCCGAGCGCTAAATATGATGACATCAAGCTTTAGAAAGAGACTGTTAGGTCACAGACACATTAAGGCTCCTTCAAACAGGCGCGACACGACACGCGACACAAAGGCACCGCAAGTCGCGCAACGAGCGGTGCCTTTGTGTCGCGCGCGATTATATCGCGTGTCGCGCCTGTTTGTAGGAGCCTTTACTTTGTCGTATTGTGTCGAGTCTGGAGATAATAATAATAATAATAAGTTTATTTTCTCTCACAATGTTTTTGTAGCACTTTACAGTTTTGAACTATATAAATTCACATTGTGAGAGCTGGTGCCTGAAGTAGGTTTTAGAAAAAACCTGTATTACAGGTCACCAGGACCCACATAGTGGCATCATACAATTACACAGTCAGGCAACATGTGATTCCACTAAACAAACAATTAAGCAATTAAAACCAAAAAAAAAGATACACCAATCAAATGATTTATTTTCGTTGGATCCCAAAAGCATTATTATGTATTTTTGTTGGATCCCAAATTTCAAAAATGCAAGAGAATTACGTTTTATTGTCGTTGAATCTCAAAAACTGTGTCCGTTAGATCCCAAATGCTTAAGAAATCTGAATCCGGGTACTTTCTAGGACTACGTCAATTCACAACGAGTTTTGATTGGAAATGTCAGAAGCCATCACGACACGACTCAACACTGTAATATGAATCCGGCTTTACACAAGTATGAGTGAGAGAGGCAACGCTCTTAAAGACGTACTTTTTCAAGACTCAACGCCTTATTTGTGGCCGGGTGCTTTAATTACTTTCATTGAATTAAAATAATAAGAAAAGTATAAGCAAGAGAAAAGTATAAGCAAGTATCTTTTTTAATGGCCCCATTTCAAGGGTTAGATTTCCATGTCTTTTGTATTGAACGCAGTAATAAAGAGTTCATATCGGGGATGATTGATACCCTACTGTTGAAGCTCACAATAAATCCACAGTCACCGTGAACGGAGGATCCATTGTGGATCAAAATCACTCGTAGCGGTCAAGTGGAACCAATGGATGGGCTTTTTATTAGCATTCCCTTTTTTTATAACGAGGGGTGAGGGATCTTTAATGATCACTGGATTCATAAATCATCATCACACATTTGCCCTTTGTGGTTCATTAGAGGATGAGGATTTTGTAAAGCGGTAGTAGATGGTTGTTGTTTGTTTGTATAATCTAGACTGGCATCCATTTATTAAACGATAGACTGGCGTCAATCTGATTCGTTGATTGAATATTTGTTTGAAAAAAAAACTACTGTGATTTTCATCGTTTATATTATTATGTATCTTTTGCCCCAATTCTACACTAACTGCACTCTGCAGTTTCACGCGCATTTAAATCTCGATCCCATTGGAATATTGGGATAGAACATATCATGTGTCAAACATGAAAATCCGTTCAGCAGTTTTAGCGTGAAAGCGTAGCAAATAAACATACAAAAAGTGTTATTAGACTTTAAGGCTGAGGCTACAGTAGGCAGCGATTTGCGATGCGACTGGAAGAGCGAAACGAGAAAAACATGGTATGGCTACATTACAAGCGAAAAAAAAAAGCAATTTTCTAATAAATTCGCTTCAATTTCGCTCATTGATGTAGCCGATGCCGTGATTTCAGTAATGTTGTTCCTATCGCATAAAGAAATCAAAGATCGCTAGTAATATTTGATGTACGGTGTAGCCATATACGTGAGCATTCATTTACTTGTTTTAATCGCTCATGTGTCGCAGGTCGCGTCGCGGCCTAATGTAGCCTCAGCCTTACAGGAGCGGTTATGACATGAATTTTATAATTTCTAGAATTTTGAGTTTTTGTGAAATTAGGTATTAGAGGTATGCATAGTGCCTATTGATAATTTTTATTCCAACAGGCCAAAGTACGTGATAAGTGAAGAGCGGTCCTCCTACAGGGTGATGATGAAACTGACCATCAGACACTTCTCCAAGAGTGACATCGGCACTTACAACTGTGTTAGTACCAACTCCCTCGGCAAGAGTGAGGGGACGCTCAGACTTTATGGTAAGTTAAAAATTTATTGTTTTGTTTTCTTTTGGCATCTTGTTTCATATATGAGAGTATATTATACTGTTTTATGAGATCAAATTGGTCCAAAATTGTTTCTTTTTTATGTCAAACCGCTTTCTCTGTAACTTAAAAAGTATAATTTGTGTAGGTAATCTTAGACCTCCTCAGGTATATGATAAAAAACCTTCATAAGGCTCCATACGAGATTTTTTTCATCATACTATTGCCTTTGATTTCACCTACACCCATACCTAGTCAAAATAATGGAACAAAACAATGCCATCCAGATAAACTCTTCCAAAAGTACCTTTTCTAATATTTTGTTACAAAATAATTCAATCTAAAAATGTATAATATGAACACAGAGACTTATAACTCCCAAGGGAAACTAATATCGTATATTTTTTTACAGAAATAAAACTATACCCAAGCTCCCAATCGGCAGCCGAAGTTAACATAGGCGGTAAGTAAATAAGATTTTTTAACTCCTCTGGGAATGTACTGATATGAATAAATATAAGAGTAATGTAAGTAAAGGAAATTGAAACACGTAGACGTTAGGATCCTATCTGGGGAATTGTTTTAAGGGATCTGGAAGCCGTCTGGATCATTTTTGATTTTTTTTCTGGTAGTGTAACTCATATTTTTTGGGGATACGATTTTGTTTATTATTTTGGTAAGTACGAGTAAATTCTTATCCCACGTTCGTACGGACGTAAAAATATCGCAGTGGGATTTTATTATCCAATGGATTGAGAACTCTCGGTGTTGAGTTGAGGATTGAGAATCCACCAGAACGCATCCTAGCGCGTCGATAAAACACACTGTTGGATTTTCAACCCTTGGTGCTAAGTAGTGTGTTGAAAATCCAGTGGGCTAAAAAATCCAGAGCGCTAAAAAATCCAGTGCGCTAAAAAATCCAGTGCGCTACAAAACATCACCGCTGGAAAAATGCGCTCATGCAAACCAGGGCACGCAATATCAAATGCGAGTACGTTGTCAACTCAAACACAAAGCTGAAATATCTCATGTGTTAGTCATGCCACTGGCATGCATACAAACCGTAACAGATCCTTTTAGGCGGCAGTTACATGTGTGGGGCAGTTCTTCTGGTAGAAGCTCCTTTAAAAAACACTGTAAGATACTAGGGTATTTATTACCTAACTAACTAGCCTGGTTTGTCCCACGAAGCCAAAGCAAAGGCCTTCCTCTCCCTTTTCCACACAATTCTGTCTTTTTCTAGTATTGTCAAGTCTGTGCCACTCCTTTCGGTAGGAGACAAGCTCGTCCCGCCATCTCCGTCTCGGCCTGCCGCGATGGCGTCGTGCATTTAGTGGGACCCAGTCGGTGGTTCTCTTTGCCCAGTTGTCATCTAACATGCGGCAGACATGTCCCGCCCAGTACCTGCTAATATTCATATAGTTTTGAGGAATGCCGTGATAAGGCAACGGTGGGGCCCGTGGCTAAAATAACAGCCGCACAGATGGATCGATCAGGTTAAGCTACGTTTGTCGCGGTTAGTCTGTGGATTGTAACCCATCCACAGACTAACCGCGACAAACCGAGACCCCTCCGTGCCTCGGAAATACGTTAAGCAGTTGGTCCCGGCTGTCGTTTGTAGATCTGTGACAGTCGTTACGGGTAGTCAGAAGCCCGAAAGTCTGACTACCACTCTGAATCCAGTTACTGGGTAATACGATTACCGTTGGTAAGCCAACGGTAATCGTATTACCCAGTAACTGGATTGTGGAAGTCAGATAGGCAGTTGCTCAATGTAATATGCTGGTATTCAGCTGCATCCGGTTAGACTGGAAGCCGACCCCAACATGGTTGGGAAAAGGCTAGGCAGATGTTGATGTAAAAAGGCAAAAGTGTGGTTAAAAGAAAAGGTTAAAAGAAGATGTAGTGTCGAAAATTGAAAAGAGTAGGTATGCTTAGATGGTTTGGTCATGTTGAAATAATGAATGAAAGGTGACTAACATGGCAGATGTGAGTGGAAACGCCGTGAGGACATATAGTAACCTTATTGATGATATTCTTCAGATAGGTCAGGCGCGTAGTACTCGCAACCGGCGTGCGTGTATGACCAGATGTATGAACGTAAATTAGACAAAAGGAGTATGTAAGGGTCGTAGCAGGCGTTCTGTAGTTTCTGTCTACTCCGATAGGAAGCAGGCGTGAGTTTATGTTACATGTATTTATGTGATTGTGAACTACTGACACGGTTTCAAAACCGACGACAAAAAAAAAAACCACGCGTAGTTAGCGTACTACGTTAACTACGCTTATTTATCTCGTTTTATTTTCGGTGAAACTTTTCTAAAAAACCTTTGTATCCACAGGCCTAACCGAGGGAGCTGTGAAGCAGAAAACGTCGTTCAATAACTCCACCAACATGTTACCAAGGCCGCTCTACATGATTGTGTTGTTAATATTATTACTATATTGTTAACCGGCATTGTTATATGTGAAAATTTAGTGTAAATATGTACATACATTCTGCACGGCCATTAAATTTGTAAGCGTTATAATTTAACTAAAACATAATATCGTTTTGTTTGAATTGGAATAACGATATTCAAGTCTTGTTTTGATCGTCATTATAATAGAGAATTTCAAACAATAGCGTGTTTGAAAATCTATAAATAAATTACGAAATGATAATAAAAAGATGTCAGTAAAAATAACTGATTAAAACAATAAACAAACCTACCAAATGTAATTAAAAAAAAATGCTTTATATACAAAATAATGAACTTTTGTATTGCTTGTGTTTACATTTAAAAGAAAGAAGAAAAATTTATATTACATTATATTTCAATTTATATTACAATTTATATTACATTATATTTATATTACAAGTGAGGCCCTTTGTACACGGCATGGTTTTTTTCACGGTACGGGGACAAACAGCGCCGTAGAAAAAACCTGTCCGTCAACAAGCTTCCATATCGATCCATACAACACACAGCGAATATACCGTAGATTTTCACGGAAAGAAAAACGTGTGTGTTTAAAGGGAGCCTATACTACTTCAAATGGCTTAGCACGATCCTCCGTTATGTCGAAACTGCTGCAGCAATAATTTTGAAATAAATATATGGTAAAGTTGAGGATTAATGTATTATTATTATTGTATGTATTATTTAAGTACTATGTTTGACAAAAACACGATTTCATAAAATTTTCTCGATAGAAAAAAAAAGTTACCTCCAAATCGAATAATAAATAAAGAAAGAAGAAAGAAAAGAAAGAAAGAAAGAACTAAAACATTGCATACTAACTGAACTACCATATATAGCATATATAATAAAGCAGGTCTTATGTTTTTTTAATCGCCATTATTTTCACCGTAAAAAGCAATTACCTAAACTATTGGCGCTGCCTGCCGCCCAGCACCCCACTCTGTCTCGCTCTCACTCAGTCCGCAAGCAGTATCGTGTGAGCGAGATAAAGAGTGAATTTTAGCTGAGGTAGTATGGGCCTTAAACTGTCCGGCATAAAGAAACCATCGTCATCGTTTCCTTTTTTCTTTCTTACTCAAGATTACCTCTAAAATGTTAGTCCATCTACCTACTCTATAGGTAATAATATTATAAAGAGGTAAAATTTGTAAGTTTGTATGTAGGGGATAATCTCTGGAATTACCAGTCGGATTTGAAAAATTCTTTTTGCATTTGATAGCCCAATTCTTGAAGAAGGCTATAGGCTATTTAACGTCACGCTATGACCCTTAGGAGCCGAGCAAAAACGCTATGCGAAAACGACTTCGTTTTCGCAAGGCGTTTTCACTCGGCTAGACCAACCCGCCCATCTCCATCACCTCCTGCCCTATAACTTATCAAGTGATAGGGCAAGAAACGCGGGCAGGTGATGCAATGCGACGATATGGGTCGAGGCAATGGAATAAGAAATTTCACGCGAACGAAGTCGCGGGCAGAAGCTAGTTATGTTCATAAAATAAGAAGAACAATAAAATTTAGATTACATTATTTTTTGTAACCTACCAATTTGTTCCGAAACATGTAAGTACTCAAATATTAGATGTTAAACATAGCATCCTTGTATCCTGCACTAAGAATTTTTATCCAAACCCTGATTATTGTAAACAGTTCTCCCATTAAACATTTTAGAAGAAAATAATCGTTTATTTTTTTATGAAACCATCAATCTAGTTAAATATCCTCGGCTTCTCCTAAAAAGCTGATTCTAAGAAAATTTCGAAGAATTGATGTAATGAGCCGTAAAAAGGAGCCGTAGTTTCTCATTACTACATTTTAAAATATTGAGCTAAATATTCATATTGCATTTACTCAAGTAGGTAAGTATAATATACTCACTTCCCTTACTAATAAAATAATATGATACATGAATACCATTTCTCTCTTTCAGTCGTCAGTAATTTGACTTTCGATAGAAGAAGACAAAGCATTAACTGTAACTATATAGACTCTATACAACGTTTATTAGCAAGGACAGATGAAGAGTGTGTTTGTTTAAATTTGCTAATTTCTGGAACTAAGAAAGAAGAAAGAATGAAAATACATTTATTTGCGGCAAACGTGACGCATAGAAAAAAAAAGTAAAGAACAAAGTACCAGTCGGATTTGAAAAATTCTTTTTGCATTTGAGAGCCCAAAATTATTGAGCAAAGTTAATCGGATTATTTATGAATGATGCATGAGATGACCTGATGATCATCTGGATCAAATAATAGAAATGTTTTGGGAACGGTACGAGTACATAAATGTATTCGAAGATTCTGGCCATGAGAATGGGTATGAAGTAAGTAAGTATAAATAATTATTTTGCACTAATGATAACCCCATTTTTAGGGTGCTGTACCCAAAGGGTAAAAACGGGACCCTATTACTAAGACTCCACTGTCCGTCTGTCCGTCTGTCACCAGGCTGTATCTCATGACACGTGATAGCTAGACAGTTGAAATTTTCACAGAAGATGTATTTCTGTTGCCGCTATAACAATAAAAAACTAAAAACAGGATAAAATAAATATTTAATACAACAAACGTGTTTTTTTCGGCGTTTCTGCCTTGTGGTACGGAACACTTCGTGTGCGAGTCCGACGCGCATTTGGCCAGTTTTTATGTCTACACAATCACTTTCCATTCCAAGGTTGCCTGGAAGAGATCACAAAAAGCGATAAGGCCGCACATTGTTTGTTTTGAGGTAAAGTAAGTAAAGTAAATATTATTGCTATTCCACCAATTCGCACTAAGCGTTTTCAAATGTCCTTTATAATGCGCACAGCGAAAGAGTGGAATTCTCTACTTGCGTTTGTGTTTCCGAGTGCATACAACCCGAATCTCTTCAAAGTAAGAGTAAACAGGCTTCTTCTGGGTAAGCTCACTCCATCGCTGTCATTTCTGACCTAGACTACTCAAGAGCAAACCCATTTCAAATAAAAAAAAAATGATTTTTTTTTTAAACGCTAAAGAATCTCTGACTTCATACACTAGACATTCCTCCTCTTTTTACAATTCATCCTCTCGACTAATGAAAATCTCGGAGGTCCTCACGATTTTATGTCACTTGCTAAATTCCATGACTTAAGTACCTACTGTAAAATTGAGCTACAAAAAGCAGATGACATTTTCTCGTGCACATTTATAGCAGACTGGCAATATCTCCATTAATTAATGACTTCAATTAAAAAAGAAAAGTTCTCAATTTAGATAAAATTGCATTCAAGTCAAAGTGATACTTTTTAGTCTACGGATCGAATTAAGATATTCAAATCTTAATGTTGCCTGAACGACTGACAATTGAAATAGTGTATAATATATATAAACTGCAGACTGCAAATTTGGACAGAACACAAAGGTAACTGAGAACCAGGACGTCAACGAAATGATGAGGGTAAGGTTCTACCTAATTATAGTAGTTTTAATTCACATAGCGACGCCCGTTTTAAGGCTCCTCCAATCCGCTCGTTGTGCGACTTATGGTTCCTTTGTGTCGCGCGGGATTTTGTCGCGTGTCGCGCCTGTTTGAAGAAGCCTTTACTTGTAGTAATCAAGTGTACAAACACGCTGTGGATGGGTGCACGAAGACAAGTAGCGTCAGCACATAAGTGTTTGGTCAGACTGGCAGCGCGGGCACGGGGCGGGCGCGGCGCGGCGAACTCTAACATGAACTTCCTTTTGGGTGTCCATCTGTGGTGTCAGTGGTGAGCGGCGCGGACTGGTCGGTGCGGGGAGCGCGCGGGCAACTCACGCTATAGCTCGTTCATACAAGTGGCCGCATTGGGTGTAGTAGTACTCTAGTAAAAATAAGTCTTCTTCATCCATATTATATTTTGACAAACACTGGACTCCGCACACTGGTTCCGTATCTTAAAAGAAAAAATGGAACCCTTATAGGATCACTTTGTTGTCCGTCTGTTTGTCTGTCAAGACTATTTATCTCGGGAACGCGAGGAGGTATCGAATTGAAATTAAAACCATGTATTCAAGTCTATAGTCCCTTGAAGCTGTGAAAATTTTAAACTTGTACGTTAACGTAAAAAAAAGGTACGGCCGTTTCTGCCGCAAAAAACGTGTATTTCGACACTCTCAAGGAAATCAAAATTCATAGGGTACTTCCCGTTGACCTAGAATCATGAAATTTGGCAAGAAGCAATGTCATGTAGCACAAATAAAGGTAAAAATCTGAAAGCCGTAAATTTGTAGTTACATACCTACAAATTTGTACGGAACCCTCGGTGCGCGAGTTCAATTCGCACAATTTTATACCTCGGAGGAAAGATATCTGAAAATGTAAAAATCAGCCTATGTTATTATAGCACCCGTACCTTCATGTCTCCAACCTCATACCTCATCATTCTAAAAATCACATTTCGCAAAACCCCCTTTCCAAAAAAAACAGTTGAAACTCGTCCGTTTGTCCAACACTTCGAATCGATACTGACCTGTGCACCCAATAAACCGTTTGAGTTACAACCGAGGCTCATCTGTAAATTGATAGTGTTTAATGAAATCCAATAAGAGTGGTCTTGTATATATAATATCTGTGGGTCTAACTTACTGAAGTTATTGAGTCGTTATGGAGGAAATGAAATTCAATGTTTAGTTATTGATATATGTAGTAAGTTGACTGTGTATCGGGGAAAAGCAAAACTTTGAGTCCTTATTTGATTAAAAAGTTTCTAGGGATTGAGCTGATCGATTGGCTACCTTGATGTTAAAAGGGTTACCTTTACCAATTACATACATAAACTCATGTCTTTTTTCGACGGGGACAGGCAGAAACTATAGAACGCCGCCTGCTACGAACTTTTTACAAATGTAATATTCAAGACACGTTCATGAAAATAGACCATTCGTCCTTGATAGTCCCCGTCTATGGACTTTTTAATGTACGGACGCCAGCTCATCAACCTACCCGAAACTTTCAAATTTTCCCAATCAACTTTGAACCTTATGCTTTAGCGTTAAAGTTGAAAATCTATTAAAGTAATTTGACAGATTGTAGTAGGTTGATGTGCTGGCGTCTGTACTTCGGCAAATAGCTAGCTACATTTAAATGTATGTAACCTACAGACTACATCTTTTGGCTTATATTATAGAGGTATGAGGAACAGGGTGTAAAGTTCATTCATACTCTATAGAAAAGGGAGGATCCTCCGACCAGACGGGTGTTGTGTCTGGCGGGCAACTGCCCGTTGATTTATGTCGCGCCGTTGTATCTATGCTAGTTGCGCGGTAAACTCTGCTTGCGCGATGCAGGATTTGCGTGTCGTCAGTATGACGCGTTGTTTGTATGTGGCGTTGTAGATACCGCTACATCACTCCCCCCCGGAGACCGGAGGTCGATAGTGCGCTGAGTCTTGTATCGTGCGATGCTTGCCAGGCCAACTGAGGTTCCAGTGAGTCAGAACCGGTTGCCGCATAGTTCACGGTGAGTCGGAACTGTCTGCAAAGATGACCCCAGTGAGTCGGGGTGGCACTGCGTTATGCTCCAGTGCGTCGGATGTAGTACAGCGCCGAGTTGAGGCTGGCTGCTGCGTCGACCAGGAGAGGAATTGAGTTCTTCTTATTGACCGGCCGAAAGTGCAGTGTGGTGTGCCGAGGTTGCTGATGAGGCTGAGGGTGATGACCAGGTATGCGCGGTCGCTGCATGCTGGTGGTCAGAATACCCGTTGAAGCCGTGGGAGCTGGCTGGCTGGGTGACTCGCCGCTAAAGCTTGCGGGAGTGATGATGATGACGTCACACTGAAGATTTGCTCGAAGGCTGCGCTGACGTTCATGTTCGGGGTCACCAGTATAGGGGTATGAGGAACAGGGTGTAAAGTTCATTCATACTCTATAGAAAAGGGAGGATCCTCCGACCAGACGGGTGTTGTGTCTGGCGGGCAACTGCCCGTTGATTTATGTCGGGCCGTTGTATCTATGCTAGTTGCGCGGTAAACTCTGCTTGCACGATGCAGGATTTGCGTAACCTCAGTATGACGCGTTGTTTGTATGTGGCGTTGTAGATACCGCTACAATATAATGAGAGTCTCAAAAGTCGTGATTGACAAAAAAATCTGATAAATTTTTTAATGAATGATTAAAAATAACAATATAATATCCTAACTTAACTAAAACTACAAACTAGAATATGCGTTGAATAATTAATCCGCCTTGTTGTCGCTTGCCACGTTGTAAGGCAAGCAATCTTAAGGGGCTTACAGGACCTAAACGCATAAAAACGCAAGTTTTAGAAACAATAAAAGTATATGATCAACTCAATGAATGTATGCTAGGTAGATAGTGTGTTGAAAACAATTTACAACTAATTTGATATTTTAGAAAAAAATCACGAATATACCTCTACAAACTTTCTTTTTACAATAAAAACCATACTAATATACATACAATTATTCTATTTTTTTGCAAATTATTCTACAAGCAACAAACTAAAACACTACTGTTTTAATTTTTTAGTCCAAAAAATAGATTTTTTGTAATTAAATAATTGTTTCATATTTTATAATAAATTACCAGTGTTGTGTCATCGCGCTTTTCTTTCTTTTTTTTTCTATGCAGTCCGACAGTGACCTCGCTTTAGGTCATGTAAGCCCCTTAATGTAAATTAGAAAATAAAACTGGCAGGGAAAATTATGTTTCAAAAGTACCAAGAAAAAATTACCGTTATAAAAAATTACAACCGGGTCAGTAAACAGTCCTCTACTAATACACACGTAACAATAATTTATCGGAACAGAGCGTTCAAGGAAACCCATTGTAAAAATAATGGTTTTGGGGAGCGACCCCTGCCGGCAGGCCCAACGATTACCAAATCAAACAAGTCCATTTAGACCCTATGGCTGACAAAGTTGATCGCTTTAAGATGTATAGAAAGGTTCACGTTTAGGTTCAAAAGGTTTGACTTCCCTTTGGGACTTGGATTTGATGTCCAAATCAGAATGATGTTCAGCAATTAGTACCTTGCTCGGAATTACAAAAAATATATAAAACTTCAGAAATTATATTAAAGAAAAGCCGTTTGCATATTGCATATATACCCTTTAGGCGATTTATTTTCAAAAATCCGTTCTTAGTACTTATTTTTGCTTTTTAAGGCGACTACATGACCTAAAGCGCGGTCTTTGTCGGACTGCATAGAAAAGAAAGAGAAGCGCGATGACACAACGCTGGTGATTTATTGCAAAATATAAAGTAATTATCTATTTACAAAAAATCTATTGTTTGGGCTAAAAAATTAAAACTAGTGTTTTAGTATGTTGCTTGTAGAATAATCTGACAAAAAATCAGAATGATTGTATGTATATTAGTATGGTTTTTATTGTAAAAATAAAGTTTTTAGAGGGGTCTTCATGTTTTTTTTCTATCGTATCGAATTAGTTGTATTATGTTTTTAACACACCATCTACCTAGCATATATCCTGAAGAATAATATTTTTTTCTGATTTTGTTTACTGTTGGTCATATACTTTTATTGTTTCTAAAACTTGCGTTTTTTTGTGTTTAAGTCATGTTAAGCAACTCTTGTGGATAATTTCATGTTCGTAGATCTAGTGGTTTAGGCTGTGCGTTGTCTCTTGGAAAAGAATGGGGTAGTATCCTCCTGGTGGTACGAGGATTAAAACACGGTGAACTCGATTATAGTGGACTGTATTACATTTATTATAAGTTAACAAGAATGAAACGGTAAAGAATACGACTCGAACGCGAACGTTAAGAAAAGGTAGGTGCAAGCGCTCGGTAGCGTGGACGTTGACGCAGTGCTGTGCCGGCCGGTGCGCGCCCGCACGTCGAGCCCCTCTCCGCGACCGCTGCTCCCCGCGGTCGCCCGGCGCGGCGTGATATTCTCGACACTCTCTGTGAATAAATGAATGAATTTTATTAAGTACTAGCTGTGCCCGTGACTTCGTTCGCGTGGATGTCGGAAAAAAAAATGTGTCGCGTAGGAAAGATGTATTTGCCAATCTTTCATTGAAAAGGAAGCCCTTTCGACTGCAATCACTGCGTCTTCATGGTTCATAATGACAATGCAACGAAGTGTCACTTTGATTTTTGAGAATAAATAAAAATGAAAGCGCCTGCTCGAGGCTGAATTATCTGACCAAACAACCATATATCCATTTTATTTTGCATCTGTTTTAGAATACTAATTTGTAAAATCATACCACCATTTTAGGTATCTAAAACAGGGATTGAAAACCGGTACGAATTTGGGTTCCGGTTCTTCATGTCGGTTCTTAAAAAGGTTCTTCTTTTCGGTACGGTTCCGGTTCAGGTTCCGGTTTGGTTCTGGTTCCATAGTACCGGTTCCAAATAAAGGTTCCAATATACCGGTTCCGTATCATTCGATTTAAAGGTTCTCTAAGAAAGAAGGGATAATGTTTGACGCGTGGCTAGCGTATCTTTTCTTTCAGTTAGCCTTCGAATTATTGGTGAGTAGAAGTCAGCAAACAGTCAGTGTAGTCTGTACAGTGTCAGCAAATATTGACAGTAATTATTATTAGTTGTTTACATAATCTACAGTTACTGTTAATAAATTAATATAAAATGGACAAAGGTAAGTTTAATCGTATTGTATTCACTTAGATATTATCATCTCCTTTATTTATTGAATATACAGGGTTAATGGAAAAACAACAGACGAGTACACGAATGTATAATATAAATCAAACAATGAAACAAATATAGGGCGCACGCGTTGTTCATGCAACGAATGATGCGAATGATCTACAAATGAAATGTACCCCTCTCTCCTCTTACAAAATATCCTATCTTGCCGCTATTGTCCTGCGCTGAGCGGCATCGTATGAACTCGTTCGGTCTCGTACTCGTACCGCTAAAGAACCGGTAAATAAAGGTTCTAATTTAGGTTCCGGTTCCGGTTCGGGTTCTAGCAACCGGAACCACTAAATACCGGTACTTTACCGGTATTTTAGGAACCTTTTCAATCCCTGATCTAAAATATGTCTGAGATTAGAAGGTGAAGTATTTAAGTTAGTTTTTATAAGTCTTGATTTCTTCTCTGCGGTTAATTTGGAAATTCTTAATTTGGTATTGTAGATATCTTACATTCCAATATTATGCCTTTATTAAAGCGTCGAGATATCTAGAAGATAAAAAAGATGAATACAAAAAAAAGGAAGAATACATCAATGGTGTTAGATACTCTTAAACCGTACTGAAATTTATCTGAAAAGTTGTTTGAAGTCTTTCTTAGCTTATTCTGTAAACCTGTGCCTACATTTGCTTAACTCTCTCTTGGTGGATAGCCTTAAGATATCTTGAGGGTACGATATGGTTTTAAACAAGTCAATGGCCTAGAATTTAGTTATTGTTTCGAAGACAATCTACAATACCTTTTTGACATGGCAGTGCTACTTGGGTGTGCACCTGCCGTACCTTCTCAATAAATCAACTGCCCTCCTGGCGGAGTGTGCTGAAGCGTTATTATGGTGAAGAAGGTTAAAAAATTTCGAGAAAGAAGGCCAAAAGCTTGAAAGTATCATGATCTTAAAGCTTGAAAGTATCATGATCTTAAACCTTATGTAACTCAGAAAATGCTTCTCTGTAAACGATGTTAGTAAGGTTGCTTGCCCCTCGAAAGAGCTCCTACATAAAGTTGCCCGTGTGTAAAGCAACCCATTTACTTTGTTTATATTCGACACCGGCCGCCCTCGGAAACTATGAAGAAGACACTCATGACAAAATTTAGACATGATTTTGATTTAGATCTTCTATTGGCGAAAACCTGAAAAAAAAGAAGCCCGTACAGGGTCGCTTTAGATTTAATCCAATATTTATGTGTCCATCGTTAAAAAAATCTGATCACAAAAAAATATAACCGACTTCCATAAAAAACCCTACAGAGTGCAAAATAACCTTCGTTTGGGAAGTCGTTGACAAGAAATTACGGACTCCTGTTTTGTTTTTTAAAGTCGGTTGTATTTTATTTTATTTCACACAAATTCTCGTAAGTACTACTTTATATTGATACTCAGCAACTGTCTTTTATCTCTGTACAATACGTATACAAAGAAAGAAAGAAAGAAAATACGTTACGTATACTGTTTGTTATTGAGGAGTTCTATTGTCAGATCTTCACTCTATTAAGGCGGAGATTTCTTGAAAACGGTCAAAAGGTTCTGTTTTTTAAGCAGTGTATCTCTTAAACCGTAAATAATGTTGACCAAAAAAAAAAGAAAATGATATTTTAAAGTCGTATTTTAATATAGTGATGTAACTCAAATCATAATTAAACATAGATTAATGCATCAAAAAAATCTTCAAATATACCTGTTAATTATCTTTATAAGCAGTTTATCCCTTCATTAACAATTTTAATCATAATTAAAAATGTACCATTAAATTTAATATGTAAGTACCTATATAATTATGAATGAAAGTCGCTTTTCGTGTCTGTTGGTGTGAAGGCGTTGTTATTTTTAACTACGCAAAAGATTTTAATGCAATATTCAACATAATTTAGAGAATATATTCCGGAAAATTTATATGTAAAATACATTAAGCCCACGTACGCAC
The DNA here is from genome assembly GCA_963855955.1 of Luperina nickerlii. Taxonomy (NCBI): domain Eukaryota; kingdom Metazoa; phylum Arthropoda; class Insecta; order Lepidoptera; family Noctuidae; genus Luperina; species Luperina nickerlii. The sequence goes on along the minus strand of OY979677.1, from coordinate 17,823,503 downwards.
GGAAGGAAAAATCGCGGAGGCATTGGATTTTCAACTTTTGGTGTTGAGTCGACCATTGAAAATCCAACAGAGCGCATCCCCACGCGTCTTAAAACACACATTTGTAATTTGAACTCTCGGCGCTAAGCAGTGAGTTGTAAATCCAATGCGCGAAACAAATCGCCGCGGCAAAACGCGCCCGAGCGTACCTTCGCTAATATAAAACTTCCATTAAAAAAAATCTCGAAGTAGGGACGGTCGCTAGTGAGCTCTGAATTGATTGAAATCTAGCTTGGCAACTTATCTGTATCACAGTATATCTCCGCAATTTCAGTACCCATAGTCAGAATAGCAGTAAACTGGACACAATGATACTACTTTCTTTATCGCCTCAGATAATTCTCAAGTACCCATCCAAGTACTTTACGACCTTGTAAAGCCTAACCCGTTTCGGTAGTAAAAAGTTTAATAACTAAATAGGTAAGGATTTTGTTACAACGACGATGTTATCTGAGTATTAAATTGGGTACCTAAGTTAAATTCAGAGATTAAATTCTCCGGTTATAAAGGATGGAAATCGAAAATGATTTTGGCCTGTAAAGGTTAAAGGGCGTAATGAAAAGGAAGTAATTATCGCATTCTTGGAAACGGGTCAGTGATTACAGTTTGATGTTGTAGGTACAAAGTATAAAGTTCTCCACGGCCACGGCGGCCAATCTCAACGGAGACTAGCCTTCGGCGCGGGAGATATTATAGCGCACAAGAGTGCGCGCAGACACAAGTGCACTCCTTCTTCCCTCACTCTCATAGTCCAATGGGACGGCAATCCGATACGACCGGAGAGAGATCAGGCGCAGGACCAACGGCTTAACGTTCTTAGGCACAAAGTTGAGTGTAAAGAACAAAGTTGTTACAGTTCCGCCGCGCCAGGCGCCACTCTGGACCGAAAATCGCGTTTAGAAGACTTGGAGGTTCGAAGTTTTAAGTGTCAGTTTTGGACTGGAACATAAATGAATTTCTATTTAGTATCACTATGGTCTCATAAGTATGTCACATGAAGTGATTTGGGTTGAAAATTGAAGACTTATAAATTTTATACGAAAAAAATGTATCGAGCAGGTATAAAAAATCAGGACATCTCTGGAACTGCTAAATTTTCCGATAGATCCTAATTATTTATGATTTTTTGATATACTTTATATTATTGGAAAAATAATATAATGTGTAATAGGCACTTCATGGAAACGGCCGTGAAAATTACGCGTTCCTGATACCTGTCAGTGAGACAATTCTAGTAGCTAATATAGGTCAAATTCGCAAAACACATTCATTTTTATGAAACTGGCAGGTGTCAAGATCGCATTCCCTAGTCGGCCGCACTGTATGCAAATTTTTAGTTGTAGGTAATTAATTAATTTCCTGACTACGTCAGTGGAGTCATTTTGAATGGTAATTACAGTTTATTTTTATTTATTTATTAAACTTTATGCACATAATGTACAAAGGCGGACTTAATGCCTTGGGCATTTTCTACCAGTCTACCTTAGGGTGATGCAGAGACAAAACAGTAGGTGCAACAGAACGGAAAATTTTGAAGAATAAAATATAATAATAAATACTTATATACATACATACAACAAATTATACAAAGTGAGGAAAGATAAAAAAAAATAAAAACATAGATGGAGAAAACCAACAAATTAATTATGGGACAAGTCTGCCAACGTCTTATGGATATGTTCCCGAGCTTTTATTTTAAATGTGAGCCGACTGTTACAGTTCACAGTGTAATTTTCGGACCTAAAAATGGACACCTCTTTTTATTTAACTAATCGTTTGTGTTCGTCATTTAGAACATCAGAGTAAAACTCCCGCGAGTCAGTTCTTCTTAGTTTCAGAGAGATAAATTTTTAAAAATCGAACTCTGAAACTTCAAAAAAACCATAGAAACCTACTTTTACAATGAAAAAGGTATGTGATTTTAATGATTCTTGGGGATATTATTTCTATGTACATAAGGTATAATTTAAAAAAAGATTCACCCTAAAAGGTTGTACGAAAGTAAAGTTACAGCTTTTATTTTTAATTTCATACTTTATTTTTTTCCTCCGAAATGTACCATTATTCGGATTAGTTTTTTGACCAAAAATGTGTCTTTTATTGTTAGGCATTATCCCTAATAATTTCAAATCCGAATCTTGATATATCTCTGAAAAAAAGAAATTTAAATTATTTTGATAGGGTTGTCACAGAAGAATTATAATTATAAAATATAACATATAAATAACATATTAATTACCTTTTCTTGTATTTTGAATTTTAATTATATTTTTTGTGTTGTAAAAAGTTGACAACCCTAGACACCAAAATTAACAGAAAAATCCGAAAAAAATTTGAACTCAAGTAACTCTTAGATATATTAGAATTCGGTTGTGAAAAAAAACAGTATGATGCACATTAGTATAAATAATTATTTCCTATTTAAAATAAATCCGAATACCAATACATCCACCCAAAAAAAATAAAAACCTAAAAACAGAAAAAAAATAATTCACGTTGTTCCTGTTGAATTAGGAAATATTTTCTTCGTAATTAAGGGTGTTGTTTATTGCTACATAACATACTAAAGTTTCAATCGATATAGTCTAACTGTTATTGAGAAACATACGGTTTTATAAAAAATCACATAAAAAAAAACTAACTTTAATATTTATTTTCTTCGAAACTAAGAAGAACTGACTCGCGGGAGTTTTACTCTGATGTTCTAAATGACGAACACAAACGATTAGTTAAATAAAAAGAGGTGTCCATTTTTAGGTCCGAAAATTACACTGTGCAGTTCGAAAAGATGATATGCGCCCAATATGTGATAAAGGATTTTTTTTGTAAATAGCTTAAGGCCGTTTGTCCACCACCACGGCAACGGGACGAGAACGAGATGACGGCGCTGAAGTAGCGATACATACATTTACTGTGGCCGCGTGTCCACCGCACGCCGTCACCGTAACGTCACGCTCTGTTCGAATAATCTTGTTCCGCGTTGTCGTTTCGTTGACGTGTGCGGTGGATAAATAGTGTCACGTTATCGCTCCTTGATGATTGAATCTATCTTCTAATATTTGATTACACGATTTTTAAAAGCTTATGTTTGACCACTACCAATTTGTGCAGTGAAAATCTGAAGTGAGTTGTTAATAGTGGCAAGCCCTAGCATCATTTGGAATGACAGTTCACAAACATTTCCAGTACCTATGTATTTCTTTATTTGCTCTCATGCATATCACCGATAACCGTTGGGGTAGACGTGTTCTTAAGTGAAGACCGCGTATCTGTAAACGTAAAGTGGGACGCCCTCAAGCTTGGTGGAGCGACGATCTTCGCAGGATGGCTGGTAGCTGGATGAGAGTTGCCGAAAATTGAGTTGAATGGCGTGCAATAGGGAAGGCCTATGTTTAGCAGTGGACTGCTATATGCTGATGATGATGATGATGATACACATCACACATTTTGCCATAAATTTCTGTCGGTTTCTGTACATGAACCCTGTCGGGGCACCGCAAAACTTATATGTTGGTTTACTGCTGAATTTGTAAACAATAAGTCAACATAAATTGAGTCCAAACTTATCAAAACATAGTACAATAAATATTAGATTTATATTAAATGTGTAGATTATGATGTCCAATTACCAGTAATTAACAATAAACAATAACACAGATACAGTGACATTTAATTTCGATAGTATTAGAGTGTATATAAAAAACAGCAATATTCAAAATGAACAGTGCCTGAAATTCGGCCTCTTTATTGCATTCTCAGTCACAAGATGACCTTAATTTAATATGGCCTGCTCGATTTGTTTACAAAGGAAAAATTTATTCATGAAATTTGTTTTGGAGGGTCCAGGCCGCCTCGGATAAAAATAAACTTTGCGAGCGTGGGTTACTTTGACCCAGGACCCTTCCGGCCAACAATATTCTTCATATTTTTAGATTCGTCTTGTTTTTCGAGTGTGTTTAGGATTGCTATCATATTAATTAAGTTAAATTTGAGTTGGTGAGGTTTCAAGTTTCGATTTATTTTTAGTCGCATAAATAATTGGAAATCTAAGTTCAAACATCGTTTTGAATAGCTTTGTTCATAATTAAATATTTGCATCATCAACGGAACACAATTGTTTAATAAAACAAGAGGTTAAGTTACTCTCCGAATTATCTTCTATAGGAAATTAAATGAAATGCTGTTCGTTGGTAAGCGCATAACTTGAGAACTTCTGGGCCGATTTGGATATTATTAATTTTAAAATGTTCGTAATATTTAGTCCGAATTGGGTTTTTAAGGAAAGAAAAATTTAAAAAGTTACCTGGACAATTTGATACTGAACGTGCTTTTTTCTATGGGATTTGTATGAATGATTGAAAGGAGACGGGCGAAAGTTCCTAGAAAGTTGAGCCTGATGTTACAGTAACAATTATTGCATTATTTTATTTATACACTAATACCATTTAAAAAAAAACTAAATTATTTACGACTGCTCCATGGGAGAAAGAAAATATAGGATGACATTGGTTTGTTTGAAAACAACCTCTAACCTAAGGTTATACACTGAGCTCTCACGTAATACTTCAAGCAAATAACTATTTGACTATATTGTTGACTAGAGTTAACCTGAATTAATTGAGTTAACCTCACTGATCGAATAATAATAATTACAGCACACGAAAACAACAGAAAATATCCACTAACGTACCGCCGCAAAGACAACGAACGAAGCCATAGACATATTTCTATTCTATTTTTTATTATGGCAAGTAAAGCCGATGTCGACTATTCTGCCAATGTCAAAAGTGAATTGGATAGACATATTTATCTCAATGAACGAAGCGAATGATGTGATTGACGTTTGAGTTTTTGACCTGACATTGACATAAGTTCCGCTTTGTTGCCTGTATATTAAAACATTGACAATCGATTGTGAAATCGATCTAAGAATCAATTCATTTTACGACCATTATTTAAACCATTATTTAAAAAAATAATGTGTTTTATTTAAACTTATGTAATAAAGAATAAAAAAAAATTATTAATATTTTAAATAATTAATTAATTATTCATTCTATTTTTGTAATAATAATCGATTGTAACATCGATTAACTTACCTATATCATATGGCAACATTGTTTTAATGAAAATAAAGGAAGTCAGTATTAATTTGATTAAATAATTAATTTCTTATCTCATGATAAAACTGTTTAATATTTTATAATCGACCACAAAAAAACTGAAACATATTATTGCTAAATATTTCATTTGTGTAACGTTAGGCCCAGATTCCCCCGTCTCCTTTGGATAAGACAACGTCTTTCGGTTCAACTGGTCCTTGCTAATATTATAAATTCTAAAGTAACTCTGTCTGTCTGTCTGTATGTTACCTTTTCACGCCTAAACCACTGAACGGATTTCGATAAAATTTGGCAGAGAGATAGTTTTATCCCGATATGCCCACGGGGTCGACACATAGGCGGGTGAAACAGCGGGGCGCTGCTAGTTAGTAATGAAACTTAACATACAAATCAATAAACTAATAAAAAAAACATTGGCCCAACCAACACTACTATAGTACATTACTTCAGAGGGAAGAAAGTGACAGTTCCATACCGAGATTATGGCATTTGCGCCACGAGCTTGCAAGGGGCGCAAACCATTTGAGGTATGGAACTGTACTTTATCCTGAGGGATGTATAGTGCTTTTTATTACACCTACGAGGAAAATTATGGACATAAATGCATAGAAATGTTTATATTTAGTTAAAAGTACAATTATTAAAAGTGCAGCTATTATAAGATGTTACATTTTGTCCGGGTATCTAATGCGCGGGCTTTTCCATTTTTTATTCGCCCGTTTCTGGAGTAGGCTAAGATCATAAGGTCATGCAGCCACTTCTTCCGTGATTCCGCGCGTTTTATATACAAAAATAATTTCGTTTTTAATTTTCTGTATGCACCAAGGAGGTTGGTAACTGGTAAAAAAAAAAACTGTATGTGGCCAGTAACAATTTACTTGAAATTTAATTAGTAGACAGTTAAAGTCTCTTGGCAGTATGACTGCTGACAAATAAAAAAAAAAAGAAAAACCGGGTATGTAATGGAATTTCATACATACTTCCCACCCTTGGGTCGGAAGGATTTTCATACAAACTTCCATACCTTGGGATGAAAGGATTTGAAGGGCGGGATAAAGGCGTTTCTTCCCTCTAATTGGTATAATTATTATGTATTTTCAGAGCAGGTGTGATGAAAAGATATTTGAATATAATTATGATCACTAAAACAAAAGCTATCTCCACTAAAGTTACACCACTCAATGAAATTAACCCTGTAAATAATCAAATGATAAGGCCCTTTGTACGGGAAGCGAATAAAAACATTGTATATTTAATAAGTCAACAAGGGGATAAGCCAGTAACCATGGTAGTACAAACGGGCATTACAAAAGATCCTCTTTTTCAACGCATTATGAGACGAATTTATAACAAAAACCTTCATAAATTACAAGCTATAAAATGTTGGATTCCTCTGGCTAAAATTTTTCAAGGTGGATTGAGATACTGAAATACCCATAGGTAAGTGAGAAAACATATTTTTATTTAAAATACTTTTATTTGATCTTCTGAAGGGAAGTGATTTATTTTATTTTCTCAGCTATGGAATGATAGAATTCCTGCAATTTTCATCTCCCACTGCTGGGAAAAGGCCTCCCTTCTCTCCTGCCAGCTCTCTCTCTGCCCAGAGCTGCCAAGGACCAATCTTTATTAAAGAAGTCCAGCTCATCCCCCCATCTGCGTCTGGGCCTGCCGCGATGTTGTTTGCAAATGAAAAAAAAAACAGTGACACTCCGGGAGTGCCGACAGAAGTGAAAACTTGAACAATTACGTGTGTATTTTGTGAATCGTCTTATAAGCAATACACGCGCGGTACCAGTTACGGCCATCCATCTTACGAATTTTCGATCAGGTCACGTGTCCTGACGCGAGTTTAACATTTTTTACCCATTACAAAAAAGTGTACAACGCTGCTAAAGAAGTTTTCACTTCTTCGTTTTCATTCTTGCAAACCGTAGTACGTTTATAATTTGGTTTTTTTTTCTATGCAATTCATAGTAGTCACAAACGTGATGTATGCATTACTTTAGCATGCTTACTTATCTCAAAATATGACAAGATCCTTAACAAGAAACAAACGCCTCACGAAATTCAACCCCCGCCTGACTCAGACCACAACATAAACATCCATTTTTAAATTCATTTGGCACCGGTACAGTCAGACAAATAGATCTGTCTGCATTTTAAAACAAAAGACGTTATCCAATTTACAGTAATAAAATGGGGAAAGTCTGTACTATTTGCAAATCAAGATTTTAGTGGTTTACTCTGCCAAACGGTGCTTGTCTGGCGCAATATCCTGTCTGTCCCGCCTAGATTAAGTTGATATATAACAAGTACATATTGTTATAGGAAATTGTTCCCAGCTTAGAAGTTCACTTAATTGTTTGTGTGAACTTGGCTCGGAATTCGTGGTGCATTTTGTCGGTGAAATCTTAATTAGTTTTCAGGCATGGAAGTGCAATTTGTTTTTAGGGGCAGTGTCCGGAAAGTGGTGGTATTATTTTCGATGTCTATTTACTGGGATTACGTAATTTGTGGGAGTAATAAGTTTTTTGGTGAAAGGTCAGAAAACAAATGAATGATCTGTGTTTTTTTTTCAGAGAAAAATTGGGAATTTGACTGCAGGAGTTTTATGTAGGTATTTTGAGAATCTCACCTATTATAATTCATTTCAATATTATAAGAAGAAATGTAGGACTTCTGTAATTGCAAGATTGATTAAGTTTCTGAAGCTTTTTATAAGCATCTAACTTTCTGGGTGAGGGCCCCAATCTCTTAACTCACACCTTACACTCTGATACCAAAACACCAGGGCCCGCAAGATTTCCAATAACAAGGACGTCCGTTCTATGCAACACCCAAGTCTTGAAGAGTAAATAAACAACCTCCATACACAGGGTTATGAGAATCTCCGAGCTAAAAAATCTCTAGGCCATAAACAAAACTTATCATTAAAACAAAGCACATAAGAAAACTCTATAAACATATGAAATAAATATCAATCTTTGCCAGTTAGGGACTTATGCCTTCGTAATCTTTCAAGTTATTTTTTTCTGAGAAAACGTGACCTGATACCATTACGTTAATACCTAAAAGTTTGGCGGGTGAAGTGGAGTGAGACTATAAATATTCGTAGGGAACTCACGCACGCCTGGGTAGTCGAGGAGGTAGTGTGGCGAGAATAATGTTTCATCTTGTATTGTTCTCTAATATAAGAATAATAAATTATCATCTTTATTTATTGGAACAGTATCTTACAAGTTAAAGCCAATCGTATAAGGATATCGATCTCGCTAAAAAGTTCCAAAACTCAAATTGCTGATGCAAGTCATACGGCTGCCAAGCTCAAATTTTAATGAAACTGGAATGACCACATCTGTCGCATGTCGGAGGAGCTATGGGCTAAAATAAACACACAGTGGGCCCCAATCACCAACGAAAGTCAACGCGGCAGGGCAAGGAGGGACGAACTAGCCTCTGTTTATAGGGATTGGCCAGAAACAGCAGGAGATATTGATAAGTGGAAGGTGGGAATGTTGCTCTTCTTTGCCATGCAGTGGCAAACAAGCGTCTGATTAATGCGTATAACTGTAATTTATCATTGCTTCTTAAAGTAAAAAAGTAACTACACCCAATAAATGAAAAACCTTTTGGCGTCTATTTAAAATCGATTCCGAAAATTCTATTAATAACTTCGTCAATTAATGTAGAATTTGTTGTAAGTAAATTCAAACAAAGTTTTCAGAGCTTTCAATCTCTCTTCCAAGATTACGTATATTTAGAGAGACTGACAATGACAGAGATAGTTAATTTAAATTATTAGATTGTTTTACGTTGTAACAGTCAAAAGCAAATATTTTATTTCACACAAACCGTCGGGCATATATCATCCGTCAGAAGCTAGGTGCACGGTTTCAATTGGTCGTTTCCTATGAAGAAAAGCAAGATACACCAAGGACCGCAGTCCACATGATCATTCCTTGACTCATGGATTTAGATGGACAGTATCTACAGTTTACTTACGAAACAATTTCCTTTGGCATAATTATATTATTAAGCCATACTTATGAGTAAAGTTGCATAAACTTAATAATATCGTAGACTCGTGCTGTTCATGTGCTGAGATATTGCATAGTCTGACATCGCCAACCGTCTTGAGCAAACGTGCCTGCCTTCTGGGCTCGCTTCTCACATGAATATGTTCTGTGGCTACAGGAGAGAACAAAATGGTGCCGGTCGTCTGGCGAGCTCAAGGAAGGAACACTGGTGATCATAAAGGACAAAACCTTACCTCCTCTTATGTGGCTTCTAGGACGCATCACTCACGTTCTCCCAGGGAAGGACGGCGTCGCGAGGGTCGCCGACATCCTCACCAGAAAAGGTGTCCTTCGGCGCGCCTTCAACACCATCTGCCCGCTGCCGGTTTCTACAGTTGAAGACTCTTCAACGGGGGGAGTATGTTGAGACCGCTCGCGCTCCTCTCAACATCGCCGCGCGCTGGCGGCAGTGAACGAGAGTTGCGGGGACCGCGTGGAGTCAGCCGGCCGACGGCCGAGCGCGGGCCCCCGCGCCACAACGCCACGACAGTCAGCTGTTGTTCTCCTTCGTGCACGGCTGCGCTCACGCGTCTTAAAATCATTTTCTTATTCATTATTCGTTTAACCGACCGTTGTAATTTTATTTCTTTTAATCGTAATCATTATACTTGTTATACAGTCCACTATATTGTCATTTTGCTCCACCACGACCTATCGTCGCGTACATGGCCGGCGGCGTTCGTGCCTTCTTTGCATGAGAAGAGGACTTTGCTCTGCAGTGGGAGTTGATTTGTTTTAAGTTTTAACAGTACATATGCCACTTGTTCAACTCTTGACTTTTGTAAAACAGTACTACTAAACAAACAATTTCCTTGTTACTAAACAAACAATTTCCTTTTGTATATTAAGCCTCTCTAGCTCCTATCCTAAGAGTAAAGTTGCAGAAACTTAATATCATCCTAGACTCGAGCGCAGACCACGGGAGCCTTGCTAAATTAAATATGCCATGATTATGTTGTACGAGTATGTTATACTTGTACGGAGTTGTACGTTGTCAAATTGAGCTCATGAGAGCTTGTTATATTGCAATGTTGTTGAGAGAATTTCTGGATAAAATGGCTTTGGTAATATAATATCATAATGCGTTTTCTTGATAATATTTCGAATATTATTGAGAAAATAAGTTTCTTCGCGACTCTTCATTGTGATAATTGATTTGATTTAGTTTGGTAATCCACTCAATGTTATAAAAAATTGGTATTTTAAGTCAGTCTGTCTTTTCAGGTGGTTTCAGTTGAGCCAACCCTACAAATATAAAAAGATAGAAACTTGAAAAATGTGAAGTTTAATATTATAAAATATGTATTTATTGCTTAAGTTTTCTATTATTTTATGAAGGGAACATAATAAATTTTGTTTATAAGAAACTGTTTAGCGTCTTATCATTTCTAGTGCTCTCTAGTGAAACATTTGTAATGTTTAAAGACTTTCTAGAGTTTCGCTTCGTTAGGTAATGTTTCTATGAAGTTTGAGCTATCATACTCGTATATTATAATAATAAGTCAAAATTATGCTCAATAATCTCTGACAAACTTTTAAAAATATAGTATTCTCTTAGTACGCTTTTTATTTGAATATTAACAAATAGTTTAAAAAAATCTGAGGATTAGCGGCACTGCAGTGGGTGAAGTCGGGCTTTGGATGATTGAATTTAAAAAGGTAACACATTTTTTTGTTTTTATAAAAAAATAATCTTAGTTATCTTTTCATAATTTTACTCTATTTTAAATGCATTTTGATATACGTTGGTTTTAGCATTTTAAAAGGTAGTTGTGGAGCTAGAGTAACATTGCTATCGGTCCTTTGTGGGTCTTATAGGAAGAGTAAAGTGTTCATAGACAAGCTGCCGGTCGATTCTGTAAAAATCTCACCGTGAAAACTTAGGTGAAGTGAGTTTGTTTTTGTTAGGAATTTACACTATTGACAGCTCACTCCACGCTCACTTCACCTAAGTTTTCACGGTGAGATGGTTACAGAATCGCACTGTAGATCTTCTCTTCATGAAAATTGCTCCTCTGCTATACAAATATGTATCTAGTTTTTGCTAACAGTTATTTTGAAAATGGCTATGGAGACCTTTTAATTGCCCGTTGGTTTTTTGGTCGCAAGCGCGACCGCTGAGGGTGGTCCTAGGTTCAATTACCAGGCCGCACACAGTGTTATTAAGAATTTCTCAGTAGCAGCTCGGAGTTTGGAAGTCAGCCTTTGGTTCTGCGCCTAATCTCTTCCTGGTCGTGTCGGATTGCCTTTGCCATTGCACACTTGTGCACTATAATATTACCTGCGTAAGTACCCGGCTAATATCCGTTGAGATTGGCCACCGTGACCGAAATTGGTCGGGAGAATATTATTATGGAGTTTTTAATTCTGAGTAAAACCACAGGCTTACCATGCTCAAAAGATCCAAAAATCTATTGTTGATATTTCGACCATCTTCAAACTACGTACAGACGCCAGCACATCAAGCTACTACAATTTGTCAAATTCCTTTAATAGATTTTCAACTTTATCGCTAAAGCATAAGGCAAAGTTGATTGGGAAAATTTGACAGTTTCGGGTAGATTGATGTGCTGGCGTCTGTACAAAGAACCATGCTCGATACACTATAGCCAAAAGTGTATCAAATACATATGTTGATGGCCAAATCGTTATAGTATTCGCCGGGTGCATAAATATCCTTATGAAAGCAAACTGGTTTTGACGAACGAAGTGACTAATCCTGAGTAAAACCACAAGATAACCGTGCCTAAAACACTTACCCCTTACTAATAAACGTATTATATCTGATGAATAGTAATCGATACCGATTGGTCTCTTTCAGTCGTCAGTAATTTGACTTTTGAAAGAAGACAAAGCGTTGTGTAACTATACAGACGCTATACAACGTATATTAGTAAGGGTGCAAAAAAATAATCACTGGGAGAATGAGAATCTACTAAGAGCCCACTCTGGGGCCTGGTGACCTGTAGCACAGGTTTTTTCTAAACCTACATCAGGCAACAGCTCTCACAATGTGATTTTGTAAAGTTCAAAAAAGCTGCACAACATTTGTAAGTGATAACTAGTGGATTGTGTTAGTGGACTGTATAGATGGAATGATAGAAACACGTATATTGCTAATATTATAAATTTATTATAAATATTAAGACAATGCTTATAAATATGGAACCTGACGACCGCTCAGACTTGACAACAACAAAAACAACATAAAAAGAATTATATTTAAAAAACATGACGTTTATGTACAAAAAGGTCGCACCATGGCCAGTCGCCAACATACCGGAGCCCCAGTGGAACACTAATAACCGGTGGAGACTGACTAGGGTGCGGCTTCTATAAAAACAAGTTTTCGGGCCGGTCGGCGCAGGAGGCCGCCCTTGGTACGGACGTCTGCTACGCGGACCGCTCCGTCGGATCCTGCGTATACCTTCTCTATCCTTCCTAGGGGCCATAAACCACGAGGCAGGCTAGAGTCGGCGATCAGCACCACATCTCCCTCACTCAGATTTGTTGAGTTGCTGGTGGAGAGGCCTCTCGGTCGGAGCGTCGGCAGATACTCACGCACCCATCGTACCCAGAATTTATCAGCGAGTCGCAAGGTTCTACGCCAGTCGCACCTTCTCAGCAGGTCTGCATCCGTGAGTGTTGAAGTCCATGGCGTGACAGAAGATGTTCCGAGAATGAAATGGAAAGGCGTTATTGCCTCTGGTGAGTCAGGAGATGTAGGAACATAGGTCAACGGCCGCGAATTTACAATGGCTTCTGCCTCCATTAAGAGCGTCGTCAGCACGTCTTCCTTGAGCGGTTGGTTGGTGAGGCAGGATTTCAGTGCTGTTTTTACGGTTCGCACGAGCCTTTCCCACGCACCGCCCATGAATGGAGAAGCAGGCGGAATGAAGCGCCATTCGATTTTGTGATTAGTGGCGTATTCCTGTACCAAGTCGTCATGTAGGTTGCGTAGCTCGCGGGAGGCCCCAACGAAGTTTGTGCCATTGTCCGAGAAAATAGTTGTAGGTGATCCTCGGCGAGCAATGAAGCGTCTCAGGCTCATTATGGCGGCGTCTGATGATAGCGAAGTGACTAATTCTAAGTGAAGCGCTCTCGTCACTAAGCAGGTGTATAATGCGACATACCTCTTCTCTTGGCGACGGTATATTTTTACTATAATAGGGCCAAAATAGTCGAGGCCGACGTGTGTGAAGGGCCTTTTGTGATGGTCGAGTCTTTCAAGGGGTAGGTTGCCGATCTGGGGTTGAGTTGGTTGGGTTTTCCATCTTCGGCATTGTAAACAGGCGTGTGCTACGCTACGGATGCTGTCTCGTGCTCTAAGTATCCAATATTTCTGTCGGAGTTCGTTCAGCACTAGTTCGTTGAAGTGATGAGACGCTCTATTGTGTTCATAGAGGATGAGTAGTCGTACAGCATGGTTGCGGCCGTCGAGGATAATCGGGGACTTTGCGGTCTCGCTAACTCCCGGTGCAAAACTTATCCGTGTGTTTAGTCTCAACAAACCGTCTAAATCGAGTGTCGGTGCGAGTTTCGCTATTCGGCTGTTTCTGGGCACTGGCTTTAAGGATTTTAAAGCTGTTAGCTCCTCGGGAAAACTCTCTGCCTGAGCTTGTTGGAGTACCATCTTCTCGGCTTCTACGATGTCCGCGGCGTGAAGTTGATAAGGAGATGTGGTACTGTCAGTATACAATTTAGAATTTGGTGTTATAGGCCGAGACAGTTTAAGCCGGAATATTCGTGCGCCCTGGAGAACGCGGGCGGTGGTGCGAAGGAGACGCAGCCAAGAACTAAAACGCGACGGGTCAGGGAGCAAGTCCGATGACGGGGTGTCGAGGAGCAGAACCACTAGGTCTGATTTTAACTCAGGATCTAGTGAACTCTCTTCCACGTTATTGTCGTACTCGGTAGGCCACGTGCATGGTGGTCCAAGAAGAAACGGCGGCCCCGTAAACCACCGATGACATGCGGTGAAATTCTTTTTTTTTGGTTTTGTTGCATCATCGGCGACGTTAAGAGAGGTAGGGATCCACCTCCAACTGGACGGGTTAGAGGTCTCCAGTATCTCTCCTAATCTGTGTGATGTGTGCCACAAACGCTTTGAATGCGCGAGCATCGCTCCGAATCCACTTAAGGACTGTGGTTGAATCAGTCCAAAAAATAGTCTCGGAGGGCTGAAAACGATGAGCTTGCAAAATCGTTTGTGCATACCGCGAGGCGATTAGCGCGGCTTGTAATTCTAAACGAGGAATCGAAACTGGTTTGAGAGGCGAAACGCGTGCTTTGCTTCCAATGAGAGCCGTAGAAACGGTGCTATCGCTGTAAACGAAACGCCAGTAACCAACACAGGCAAAGGCTTGCTCGCCGCCGTCGGCCACCACGTGCAGCTGAACGTCTACAATATCTGACCTACTCATGTACCAGCGAGGAATTTTTATGTTGGCCGCAACCTGTAATTGTGTAAACCAGTCCTTGCATTCACTAACATACACCTCGGGAAGTGGCGTATCCCAACCAATACCTGCGCGCCACAGTCTTTGAATTAAGATACGGCCCCAGATAATGACTGGCATCAAAAAACCGAGAGGATCTTAAACCTTCATAACGTTTGATAATAGACTGCGTTTAGTTAAAGTTTCAGTAGGTATCTGGGGTAAGGTACGAAAGCCTAACGAGTCTTGCCGTGGGTCCCATTTGACACCCAAGACGCCAACTTCAGTGCTAGGTGGTAGCATAACGTCAGAAGTAGCGTCGCTTCTAAGTTCCTTAGGAATAAGTGAGACAGCGTCTGGACGATTTGACACCCACGCTCGCATTTCGAACCCGCCAGCTTTGTGGACAGTGACTATCTCAGTAACTAGTCGAGCTGCGTCGTCAATGTTGGAGTGGCTTCCGAGATAATCGTCCATATAATGGTCTTCTATAATTGCCTTACAGGCATCGGAGAACTCTGCTTCCATTATTTTGGCATTTTTGTTTTTGATATAGAGCGCGATAAATGGGGATGAGACTGCGCCAAATATCATAGAGGACATTCTGTACTCTTTGAGGTTGCCGTCCTTCCCGCGCCAGAGAAAGCGCTGGGCATCCCTATCTCGTGGAGCGATTTTAACTTGTGGGAACATTTCCTTGATGTCACCGTTTAAGGCGACTTCGCCTTCCCTAAACCGGAACAAAATGTCGAGAAGAGGTGACAATAAATCGGGGCCTTGTAGTAATAGACTGTTGAGGCATATACCTTTCGTGACCGCAGCAGCGTCATGGACGGCTCTCAGCTTCTTTTTTTGTGGGTGAAGGACGCCGAAGATAGGTAGGTACCAGCGGATGGATCCGTCTGTGTTGATGCACGATGTATTTGGTGTAATCCGCTGATGATACGTCTGTGGATCGCACTCTTCGGCATATCCCTTGCTGATAACATCGTCTATAAATTTTTGAAAAGCGGTGGCAAACGTTGGGTCCTTCGCCATTTGACGTTCGAGGGCCTTAAAACGGGACAGTGCTTGCGGATAACTATCAGGTATGACTTCCGGTAAATCTTGTTTCCAGGGTAGACCCACCTCAAAATGGCCATTGTCGAGTTGATGAGCTGAAGATTCTATTATATCTATGGCTCGTTTATCGTCGTCGTTTAGGCGAGGAGCACTTTTCGAAATACCCAAAGCGTCAATGTCGTATTGTCTTTTAATGAGGGCGTCCAAATCGTCCGAAATGTGATTTACGAACTCAAGTGGCTTGGACGAAACGGAAAGTGCGCCATGAAGTACCCAACCTAATAAAGTTTTAGAGGCAACGGGCTCGTTCTTCTTTCCGCAACGTACTTCGCGACTCAAGGAAAGGTGCCAATCTGGCGCGCCGATGAGGACAGTTGGGGGAGTATCGGCGTACGAAAGTTCGTCAGATAGGTCTGCCAGATGACTATAATCCGAGAAGTTTACCAAGTTATGATTTTGTACGCGAAGCCCCAATGGTTTAATGGCCCGTGCATGCTTCACTAGGTAACGATCGGTTCGGTTACGTCCACGAATATGAAAATCTACGTAGCTTACTTCGACTTCCTTGGTCATACCACTGACACCTTCAATGTGAAGACGCTCTTGAAACGTGGGTTTCGCACCGATGCGTGTTATCACCTCTCCGTCAATCAACGTTGCCGTACTGCCCTCGTCAAGTAGTGCTGTCGTCTCGAACTCGCCGTCGGGACCCTCGAGTACAATCGGCACCACTTTCAGCAGACCGCGGGGACGTGACATCGACGGCAGAGACCCTGTTGCATTAACAAGAAAATCAGACGTGTTCGTGATCTTAACAGCAGCCTCGATTTTGCTGTCGGTACCGTCCGTGTGGGTAGGGTCGGTAGTTTTAGCTGAAGATACTTGTGTATTATTGCACTGTCCGCAGGGTGCCACGCTAATTTTAGCATTGGAGGTTCCCGGGCCGTGAAGGAGTGCGTTATGACGTCTCGAACATCCGTCAACTCCACAGCATTTCGCGCGGCAGTTGTTCCACGTGTGCGGATTCGACTTAAGGCAGCGATAGCACACTTTGTTTTCACGTACCCATCGCCACCTGTCGTCGACTTTCAAAACTAAAAAACTCTTACAAATTTTAATGTTGTGTGGTCCTTGTTTGTAATATATACAACACTCGGGAGTTTTATCGCTTGATAGCGTCGCGTGTATAGTTTCCTTTCGCGGTTGAAATTTAGAGGAATGTGCCGGAGTCGTTGCCTTAACAGTATTGTGAGGAACAAAAATGGATTTCAATTGTTTGTCAGCTTCGGTCAGAAGAAAGTGTGACAATAATTCCAATTTTGCGATTGATTTTCCATCGGTTGCGTAAGCAGAGGCAAAATCTGTAAAGCGAGCTCTGGTGTGTTCGCTCAGTTTTATCAAAATGCACTGAAAAAGCTCCGGTGAACACAGATACTCGTTTTGTTTCAGTAGCATAAGAGTAGTAATAAAATTACGTAGTTTGTTCGCTAAACTATTTAAATCTTCGGGGGAACTTAGCTTAGGACTGTTACGCAGCTCGGTGACCTCGCGGGCTACCAGCAATTCCGGTCGTGCGTACGTCTGCTCCAAGGCGTTCATGATGTCGCCGGGGTCGCCGGAGATCCACAGGAGTGACGCGACGGACTGGTACGCCGGACCGCGAATGGCGTTGTTCAGACGTTCTAAGTTCTCTGAAGGGGAAAAATTTGACTTAGTTCTTTCGTAACTACTCTTGAAAGCCATCCATTGACCGACATCACCCGAGAATGTGACAAGTTCGGGTTTCTTTGGTCTGTTCGAAAGAGAGTTAATAGCTTGTGCGAGTTTGTTTACAGGGTCTGAGGAGCGTTCAGATTGTATCGATTGATGTGCCATGTTGTTGTAGTTATTTTCGTAAGGTGCATACTCGTATATGGGCTTAGAAAGGGTTTTATGGTTGACATCGGGCAGGAAAAACGGTGCCGTGTTGGTGAGGGCGGCCGGCTGTGACTGATGTCCTTGTGGGTTACCCAGGGTGACAGTCGGAGCCTCACCAGGCATGTTTTTATGAGTTGCCGTGGTCACGTTTAAGTTTTGTTCTAAAACCCAACTTTCAGTGCGCTTTTCAGAGACACGACTAGAAAAACACGAACTACGAGATTTGGCTAACTTATCTGAAGCTTCCAGGGCGGCGATGTTCGCTTGTAGTTCGGCCTGCTCTGCCTCAGCCTCGAGGCGAGCGAGTTCGAGCTCTCGCTTGCGCTCGCGTTCAGCCTGTTGACGTTTGCGCTCCACTTGGCGCTGCTTCACGACGGCTTCAAGTGACAGCTTCTGTGCGCGGACGGTCGCCGAAGAACACGAGTGGCGAGTGGCCTCACTACGCGATATTCCGCTGTGGACACTAAAAGTGCTTTTAGTTGGCGCATTGACATTCGCCTTGTTATGTGTGTTAGCGCGAGCATCTGGGCGTTCCGAAGCGGGACCAGGTTGTGCCTCGCTAGGGGGAACGGTGCCCGCCTGTTGTATGCCCGCACTATCAGGCAATGCCGAAGCGCCTTCGGTTGTTGTGGCTGAAACCGGCCGGGTGCCACGCGGTGAATGTTGCACCCCTTTCCCACGCACCGCCCATGAATGGAGAAGCAGGTGGAATGAAGCGCCATTCGATTTTGTGATTAGTGGCGTATTCCTGTACCAAGTTGTCATGTAGGCTGCGTAGCTCGCGGGAGGCCCCAACGAAGTTTGTGCCATTGTCCGAGAAAATAGTTGTAGGTGATCCTCGGCGAGCAATGAAGCGTCTCAGGCTCATTATGGCGGCGTCTGATGATAGCGAAGTGACTAGTTCTAAGTGAAGCGCTCTCGTCACTAAGCACGTGTATAATGCGACATACCTCTTCTCTTGGCGACGGTATATTTTTACCATAATAGGGCTAAAATAGTCGAGGCCGACGTGTGTGAAGGGCCTTTTGTGATGGTCGAGTCTTTCAAGGGGTAGGTTGCCGATCTGGGGTTGAGTTGGTTGGGTTTTCCATCTTCGGCATTGTAAACAGGCGTGTGCTACGCTACGGATGCTGTCTCGTGCTCTAAGTATCCAATATTTCTGTCGGAGTTCGTTCAGCACTAGTTCGTTGAAGTGATGAGACGCTCTGTTGTGTTCATAGAGGATGAGTAGTCGTACAGCATGGTTGCGGCCGTCGAGGATAATCGGGGACTTTGCGGTCTCGCTAACTCCCGGTGCAAAACTTATCCGTGTGTTTAGTCTCAACAAACCGTCTAAATCGAGTGTCGGTGCGAGTTTCGCTATTCGGCTGTTTCTGGGCACTGGCTTTAAGGATTTTAAAGCTGTTAGTTCCTCGGAAAAACTCTCTGCCTGAGCTTGTTGGAGTACCATCTTCTCGGCTTCTACGATGTCCGCGGCGTGAAGTTGATAGGGAGATGTGGTACTGTCTGTATACAATTTAGAATTTGGAGTTATAGGCCGAGACAGTTTAAGCCGGAATATTCGTGCGCCCTGGAGAACGCGGGCGGTGGTGCGAAGGAGACGCAGCCAAGAACTAAAACGCGACGGGTCAGGGAGCAAATCCGACGACGGGGTGTCGAGGAGCAGAACCACTAGGTCTGATTTTAACTCAGGATCTAGTGAACTCTCTTCCACGTTATTATCGTACTCGGTAGGCCACGTGGATGGTGGTCCAAGAAGAAACGGCGGCCCCGTAAACCACCGATGACATGCGGTGAAATTAATTTTTTTTGGTTTTGTTGCATCATCGGCGACGTTAAGAGAGGTAGGGATCCACCTCCAACTGGACGGGTTAGAGGTCTCCAGTATCTCTCCTAATCTGTGTGCCACAAACGCTTTGAATGCGCGAGCATCGCTCCGAATCCACTTAAGGACTGTGGTTGAATCAGTCCAAAAAATAGTCTCGGAGGGCTGAAAACGATGAGCTTGCAAAATCGTTTGTGCATACCGCGAGGCGATTAGCGCGGCTTGTAATTCTAAACGAGGAATCGAAACTGGTTTGAGAGGCGAAACGCGTGCTTTGCTTCCAATGAGAGCCGTAGACACGGTGCTATCGCTGTAAACGAAACGCCAGTAACCAACACAGGCAAAGGCTTGCTCGCCGCCGTCGGCCACCACGTGCAGCTGAACGTCTACAATATGTGACCTACTCATGTACCAGCGAGGAATTTTTATGTTGGCCGCAACCTGTAATTGTGTAAACCAGTCCTTGCATTCACTAACATACACCTCGGGAAGTGGCGTATCCCAACCAATACCTGCGCGCCACAGTCTTTGAATTAAGATACGGCCCCAGATAATGACTGGCATCAAAAAACCGAGAGGATCGTAAACCTTCATAACGTTTGATAATAGACTGCGTTTAGTTAAAGTTTCAGTAGGTATCTGGGGTAAGGTACGAGAGCCTAACGAGTCTTGCCGTGGGTCCCATTTGACACCCAAGACGCCAACTTCAGTGCTAGGTGGTAGCATAACGTCAGAAGTAGCGTCGCTTCTAAGTTCCTTAGGAATAAGTGAGAGAGCGTCGGGACGATTTGACACCCACGCTCGCATTTCGAACCCGCCAGCTTTGTGGACAGTGACTGTCTCAGTAACTAGTCGAGCTGCGTCGTTGATAGATTGTACTCCAACAAGCTCAGGCAGAGAGTTTTCCCGAGGAACTAACAGCTTTAAAATCCTTAAAGCCAGTGCCCAGAAACAGCCGAATAGCGAAACTCGCACCGACACTCGATTTAGACGGTTTGTTGAGACTAAACACACGGATAAGTTTTGCACCGGGAGTTAGCGAGACCGCAAAGTCCCCGATTATCCTCGACGGCCGCAACCATGCTGTACGACTACTCATCCTCTATGAACACAACAGAGCGTCTCATCACTTCAACGAACTAGTGCTGAACGAACTCCGACAGAAATATTGGATACTTAGAGCACGAGACAGCATCCGTAGCGTAGCACACGCCTGTTTACAATGCCGAAGATGGAAAACCCAACCAACTCAACCCCAGATCGGCAACCTACCCCTTGAAAGACTCGACCATCACAAAAGGCCCTTCACACACGTCGGCCTCGACTATTTTGGCCCTATTATGGTAAAAATATACCGTCGCCAAGAGAAGAGGTATGTCGCATTATACACCTGCTTAGTGACGAGAGCGCTTCACTTAGAATTAGTCACTTCGCTATCATCAGACGCCGCCATAATGAGCCTGAGACGCTTCATTGCTCGCCGAGGATCACCTACAACTATTTTCTCGGACAATGGCACAAACTTCGTTGGGGCCTCCCGCGAGCTACGCAACCTACATGACGACTTGGTACAGGAATACGCCACTAATCACAAAATCGAATGGCGCTTCATTCCGCCTGCTTCTCCATTCATGGGCGGTGCGTGGGAAAGGCTCGTGCGAACCGTAAAAACAGCACTGAAATCCTGCCTCACCAACCAACCGCTCAAGGAAGACGTGCTGACGACGCTCTTAATGGAGGCAGAAGCCATTGTAAATTCGCGGCCGTTGACCTATGTTCCTACATCTCCTGACTCACCAGAGGCAATAACGCCATTCCATTTCATTCTCGGTACATCTTCTGTCGCGCCATGGACTTCAACACTCACGGATGCAGACCTGCTGAGAAGGTGCGACTGGCGTAGAACCTTGCGACTCGCTGATAAATTCTGGGTACGATGGGTGCGTGAGTATCTGCCGACGCTCCGACCGAGAGGCCTCTCCACCAGCAACTCAACAAATCTGAGTGAGGGGGATGTGGTGCTGATCGCCGACTCTAGCCTGCCTCGTGGTTTATGGCCCCTAGGAAGGATAGAGAAGGTATACGCAGGATCCGACGGAGCGGTCCGCGTAGCAGACGTCCGTACCAAGGGCGGCCTCCTGCGCCGACCGGCCCGAAAACTTGTTTTTATAGAAGCCGCACCCTAGTCAGTCTCCACCGGTTGTTAGTGTTCCACTGGGGCTCCGGTATGTTGGCGACTGGCCATGGTGCGACCTTTTTGTACATAAACGTCATGTTTTTAAATATAATTCTTTTTATGTTGCTTTTGTTGTTGTCAAGTCTGAGCAGTCGTCAGGTTCGATATTATATAAGCTTTGTCTTAATATTTATAATAAATTTATAATATACGTGTTTCTATCATTTCATCTATACAGTCCACTAACACAATCCACTAGTTATCATTTTGGTCCGACCCCGGCGACATCATGAACGCCTTGGAGCAGACGTACGCACGACCGGAATTGCTGGTAGCCCGCGAGGTCACCGAGCTGCGTAACAGTCCTAAGCTAAGTTCCCCCGAAGATTTAAATAGTTTAGCGAACAAACTACGTAATTTTATTACTACTCTTATGCTACTGAAACAAAACGAGTATCTGTGTTCACCGGAGCTTTTTCAGTGCATTTTGATAAAACTGAGCGAACACACCAGAGCTCGCTTTACAGATTTTGCCTCTGCTTACGCAACCGATGGAAAATCAATCGCAAAATTGGAATTATTGTCACACTTTCTTCTGACCGAAGCTGACAAACAATTGAAATACAATTTTGTTCCTCACAATACTGTTAAGGCAACGACTCCGGCACATTCCTCTAAATTTCAACCGCGAAAGGAAACTATACACGCGACGCTATCAAGCGATAAAACTCCCGAGTGTTGTATATATTGCAAACAAGGACCACACAACATTAAAATTTGTAAGAGTTTTTTAGTTTTGAAAGTCGACGACAGGTGGCGATGGGTACGTGAAAACAAAGTGTGCTATCGCTGCCTTAAGTCGAATCCGCACACGTGGAACAACTGCCGCGCGAAATGCTGTGGAGTTGACGGATGTTCGAGACGTCATAACGCACTCCTTCACGGCCCGGGAACCTCCAATGCTAAAATTAGCGTGGCACCCTGCGGACAGTGCAATAATACACAAGTATCTTCAGCTAAAACTACCGACCCTACCCACACGGACGGTACCGACAGCAAAATCGAGGCTGCTGTTAAGATCACGAACACGTCTGATTTTCTTGTTAATGCAACAGGGTCTCTGCCGTCGATGTCACGTCCCCGCGGTCTGCTGAAAGTGGTGCCGATTGTACTCGAGGGTCCCGACGGCGAGTTCGAGACGACAGCACTACTTGACGAGGGCAGTACGGCAACGTTGATTGACGGAGAGGTGATAGCACGCATCGGTGCGAAACCCACGTTTCAAGAGCGTCTTCACATTGAAGGTGTCAGTGGTATGACCAAGGAAGTCGAAGTAAGCTACGTAGATTTTCATATTCGTGGACGTAACCGAACCGATCGTTACCTAGTGAAGCATGCACGGGCCATTAAACCATTGGGGCTTCGCGTACAAAATCATAACTTGGTAAACTTCTCGGATTATAGTCATCTGGCAGACCTATCTGACGAACTTTCGTACGCCGATACTCCCCCAACTGTCCTCATCGGCGCGCCAGATTGGCACCTTTCCTTGAGTCGCGAAGTACGTTGCGGAAAGAAGAACGAGCCCGTTGCCTCTAAAACTTTATTAGGTTGGGTACTTCATGGCGCACTTTCCGTTTCGTCCAAGCCACTTGAGTTCGTAAATCACATTTCGGACGATTTGGACGCCCTCATTAAAAGACAATACGACATTGACGCTTTGGGTATTGCGAAAAGTGCTCCTCGTCTAAACGACGACGATAAACGAGCCATAGATATAATAGAATCTTCAGCTCGTCAACTCGACAATGGCCATTTTGAGGTGGGTCTACCCTGGAAACAAGATTTACCGGAAGTCATACCTGATAGTTATCCGCAAGCACTGTCCCGCTTTAAGGCCCTCGAACGTCAAATGGCGAAGGACCCAACGTTTGCCACCGCTTTTCAAAAATTTATAGACGATGTTATCAGCAAGGGATATGCCGAAGAGTGCGATCCACAGACGTATCATCAGCGGATTACACCAAATACATCGTGCATCAACACAGACGGACCCATCCGCTGGTACCTACCTATCTTCGGCGTCCTTCACCCACAAAAAAAGAAGCTGAGAGCCGTCCATGACGCTGCTGCGGTCACGAAAGGTATATGCCTCAACAGTCTATTACTACAAGGCCCCGATTTATTGTCACCTCTTCTCGACATTTTGTTCCGGTTTAGGGAAGGCGAAGTCGCCTTAAACGGTGACATCAAGGAAATGTTCCCACAAGTTAAAATCGCTCCACGAGATAGGGATGCCCAACGCTTTCTCTGGCGCGGGAAGGACGGCAACCTCAAAGAGTACAGAATGTCCTCTATGATATTTGGCGCAGTCTCATCCCCATTTATCGCGCTCTATATCAAAAACAAAAATGCCAAAATAATGGAAGCAGAGTTCTCCGATGCCTGTAAGGCAATTATAGAAGACCATTATATGGACGATTATCTCGGAAGCCACTCCAACATTGACGACGCAGCTCGACTAGTTACTGAGATAGTCACTGTCCACAAAGCTGGCGGGTTCGAAATGCGAGCGTGGGTGTCAAATCGTCCCGACGCTCTCTCACTTATTCCTAAGGAACTTAGAAGCGACGCTACTTCTGACGTTATGCTACCACCTAGCACTGAAGTTGGCGTCTTGGGTGTCAAATGGGACCCACGGCAAGACTCGTTAGGCTTTCGTACCTTACCCCAGATACCTACTGAAACTTTAACTAAACGCAGTCTATTATCAAACGTTATGAAGGTTTACGATCCTCTCGGTTTTTTGATGCCAGTCATTATCTGGGGCCGTATCTTAATTCAAAGACTGTGGCGCGCAGGTATTGGTTGGGATACGCCACTTCCCGAGGTGTATGTTAGTGAATGCAAGGACTGGTTTACACAATTACAGGTTGCGGCCAACATAAAAATTCCTCGCTGGTACATGAGTAGGTCAGATATTGTAGACGTTCAGCTGCACGTGGTGGCCGAAGGCGGCGAGCAAGCCTTTGCCTGTGTTGGTTACTGGCGTTTCGTTTACAGCGATAGCACCGTGGCTACGGCTCTCATTGGAAGCAAAGCACGCGTTTCGCCTCTCAAACCAGTTTCGATTCCTCGTTTAGAATTACAAGCCGCGCTAATCGCCTCGCGGTATGCACAAACGATTTTGCAAGCTCATCGTTTTCAGCCCTCCGAGACTATTTTTTGGACTGATTCAACCACAGTCCTTAAGTGGATTCGGAGCGATGCTCGCGCATTCAAAGCGTTTGTGGGACACAGATTAGGAGAGATACTGGAGACCTCTAACCCGTCCAGTTGGAGGTGGATCCCTACCTCTCTTAACGTCGCCGATGATGCAACAAAACCAAAAAAAATTAATTTCACCGCATGTCATTGGTGGTTTACGGGGCCGCCGTTTCTTCTTGGACCACCATCCACGTGGCCTACCGAGTACGATAATAACGTGGAAGAGAGTTCACTAGATCCTGAGTTAAAATCAGACCTAGTGGTTCTGCTCCTCGACACCCCGTCGTCGGATTTGCTCCCTGACCCGTCGCGTTTTAGTTCTTGGCTGCGTCTCCTTCGCACCACCGCCCGCGTTCTCCAGGGCGCACGAATATTCCGGCTTAAACTGTCTCGGCCTATAACTCCAAATTCTAAATTGTATACAGACAGTACCACATCTCCCTATCAACTTCACGCCGCGGACATCGTAGAAGCCGAGAAGATGGTACTCCAACAAGCTCAGGCAGAGAGTTTTCCCGAGGAACTAACAGCTTTAAAATCCTTAAAGCCAGTACCCAGAAACAGCCGAATAGCGAAACTCGCACCGACACTCGATTTAGACGGTTTGTTGAGACTAAACACACGGATAAGTTTTGCACCGGGAGTTAGCGAGACCACAAAGTCCCCGATTAACCTCGACGGCCGCAACCATGCTGTACGACTACTCATCCTCTATGAACACAACAGAGCGTCTCATCACTTCAACGAACTAGTGCTGAACGAACTCCGACAGAAATATTGGATACTTAGAGCACGAGACAGCATCCGTAGCGTAGCACACGCCTGTTTACAATGCCGAAGATGGAAAACCCAACCAACTCAACCCCAGATCGGTAACCTACCCCTTGAAAGACTCGACCATCACAAAAGGCCCTTCACACACGTCGGCCTCGACTATTTTGGCCCTATTATGGTAAAAATATACCGTCGCCAAGAGAAGAGGTATGTCGCATTATACACGTGCTTAGTGACGAGAGCGCTTCACTTAGAATTAGTCACTTCGCTATCATCAGACGCCGCCATAATGAGCCTGAGACGCTTCATTGCTCGCCGAGGATCACCTACAACTATTTTCTCGGACAATGGCACAAACTTCGTTGGGGCCTCCCGCGAGCTACGCAGCCTACATGACGACTTGGTACAGGAATACGCCACTAATCACAAAATCGAATGGTGCTTCATTCCGCCTGCTTCTCCATTCATGGGCGGTGCGTGGGAAAGGCTCGTGCGAACCGTAAAAACAGCACTGAAATCCTGCCTCACCAACCAACCGCTCAAGGAAGACGTGCTGACGACGCTCTTAATGGAGGCAGAAGCCATTGTAAATTCGCGGCCGTTGACCTATGTTCCTACATCTCCTGACTCACCAGAGGCAATAACGCCATTCCATTTCATTCTCGGTACATCTTCTGTCGCGCCATGGACTTCAACACTCACGGATGCAGACCTGCTGAGAAGGTGCGACTGGCGTAGAACCTTGCGACTCGCTGATAAATTCTGGGTACGATGGGTGCGTGAGTATCTGCCGACGCTCCGACCTAGAGGCCTCTCCACCAGCAACTCAACAAATCTGAGTGAGGGGGATGTGGTGCTGATCGCCGACTCTAGCCTGCCTCGTGGTTTATGGCCCCTAGGAAGGATAGAGAAGGTATACGCAGGATCCGACGGAGCGGTCCGCGTAGCAGACGTCCGTACCAAGGGCGGCCTCCTGCGCCGACCGGCCCGAAAACTTGTTTTTATAGAAGCCGCACCCTAGTCAGTCTACACCGGTTGTTAGTGTTCCACTGGGGCTCCGGTATGTTGGCGACTGGCCATGGTGCGACCTTTTTGTACATAAACGTCATGTTTTTTAAATATAATTCTTTTTATGTTCCTTTTGTTGTTGTCAAGTCTGAGCAGTCGTCAGGTTCGATATTATATAAGCTTTGTCTTAATATTTATAATAAATTTATAATATACGTGTTTCTATCATTTCATCTATACAGTCCACTAACACAATCCACTAGTTATCATTTTGCTGTCCTCATCGGCGCGCCAGATTGGCACCTTTCCTTGAGTCGCGAAGTACGTTGCGGAAAGAAGAACGAGCCCGTTGCCTCTAAAACTTTATTAGGTTGGGTACTTCATGGCGCACTTTCCGTTTCGTCCAAGCCACTTGAGTTCGTAAATCACATTTCGGACGATTTGGACGCCCTCATTAAAAGACAATACGACATTGACGCTTTGGGTATTTCGAAAAGTGCTCCTCGCCTAAACGACGACGATAAACGAGCCATAGATATAATAGAATCTTCAGCTCATCAACTCGACAATGGCCATTTTGAGGTGGGTCTACCCTGGAAACAAGATTTACCGGAAGTCATACCTGATAGTTATCCGCAAGCACTGTCCCGTTTTAAGGCCCTCGAACGTCAAATGGCGAAGGACCCAACGTTTGCCACCGCTTTTCAAAAATTTATAGACGATGTTATCAGCAAGGGATATGCCGAAGAGTGCGATCCACAGACGTATCATCAGCGGATTACACCAAATACATCGTGCATCAACACAGACGGATCCATCCGCTGGTACCTACCTATCTTCGGCGTCCTTCACCCACAAAAAAAGAAGCTGAGAGCCGTCCATGACGCTGCTGCGGTCACGAAAGGTATATGCCTCAACAGTCTATTACTACAAGGCCCCGATTTATTGTCACCTCTTCTCGACATTTTGTTCCGGTTTAGGGAAGGCGAAGTCGCCTTAAACGGTGACATCAAGGAAATGTTCCCACAAGTTAAAATCGCTCCACGAGATAGGGATGCCCAGCGCTTTCTCTGGCGCGGGAAGGACGGCAACCTCAAAGAGTACAGAATGTCCTCTATGATATTTGGCGCAGTCTCATCCCCATTTATCGCGCTCTATATCAAAAACAAAAATGCCAAAATAATGGAAGCAGAGTTCTCCGATGCCTGTAAGGCAATTATAGAAGACCATTATATGGACGATTATCTCGGAAGCCACTCCAACATTGACGACGCAGCTCGACTAGTTACTGAGATAGTCACTGTCCACAAAGCTGGCGGGTTCGAAATGCGAGCGTGGGTGTCAAATCGTCCAGACGCTGTCTCACTTATTCCTAAGGAACTTAGAAGCGACGCTACTTCTGACGT
Organism: Luperina nickerlii; assembly: GCA_963855955.1. Classification (NCBI taxonomy): domain Eukaryota; kingdom Metazoa; phylum Arthropoda; class Insecta; order Lepidoptera; family Noctuidae; genus Luperina; species Luperina nickerlii. The sequence continues at coordinate 17,795,389 of OY979677.1, read as the reverse complement.
TATGCTACCACCTAGCACTGAAGTTGGCGTCTTGGGTGTCAAATGGGACCCACGGCAAGACTCGTTAGGCTTTCGTACCTTACCCCAGATACCTACTGAAACTTTAACTAAACGCAGTCTATTATCAAACGTTATGAAGGTTTAAGATCCTCTCGGTTTTTTGATGCCAGTCATTATCTGGGGCCGTATCTTAATTCAAAGACTGTGGCGCGCAGGTATTGGTTGGGATACGCCACTTCCCGAGGTGTATGTTAGTGAATGCAAGGACTGGTTTACACAATTACAGGTTGCGGCCAACATAAAAATTCCTCGCTGGTACATGAGTAGGTCAGATATTGTAGACGTTCAGCTGCACGTGGTGGCCGACGGCGGCGAGCAAGCCTTTGCCTGTGTTGGTTACTGGCGTTTCGTTTACAGCGATAGCACCGTGTCTACGGCTCTCATTGGAAGCAAAGCACGCGTTTCGCCTCTCAAACCAGTTTCGATTCCTCGTTTAGAATTACAAGCCGCGCTAATCGCCTCGCGGTATGCACAAACGATTTTGCAAGCTCATCGTTTTCAGCCCTCCGAGACTATTTTTTGGACTGATTCAACCACAGTCCTTAAGTGGATTCGGAGCGATGCTCGCGCATTCAAAGCGTTTGTGGCACACAGATTAGGAGAGATACTGGAGACCTCTAACCCGTCCAGTTGGAGGTGGATCCCTACCTCTCTTAACGTCGCCGATGATGCAACAAAACCAAAAAAAATGAATTTCACCGCATGTCATCGGTGGTTTACGGGGCCGCCGTTTCTTCTTGGACCACCATGCACGTGGCCTACCGAGTACGACAATAACGTGGAAGAGAGTTCACTAGATCCTGAGTTAAAATCAGACCTAGTGGTTCTGCTCCTCGACACCCCGTCATCGGACTTGCTCCCTGACCCGTCGCGTTTTAGTTCTTGGCTGCGTCTCCTTCGCACCACCGCCCGCGTTCTCCAGGGCGCACGAATATTCCGGCTTAAACTGTCTCGGCCTATAACTCCAAATTCTAAATTGTATACTGACAGTACCACATCTCCTTATCAACTTCACGCCGCGGACATCGTAGAAGCCGAGAAGATGGTACTCCAACAAGCTCAGGCAGAGAGTTTTCCCGAGGAGCTAACAGCTTTAAAATCCTTAAAGCCAGTGCCCAAAAACAGCCGAATAGCGAGACTCGCACCGACACTCGATTTAGACGGTTTGTTGAGACTAAACACACGCATAAGTTTTGCACCGGGAGTTAGCGAGACCGCAAAGTCCCCGATTATCCTCGACGGCCGCAACCATGCTGTACGACTACTCATCCTCTATGAACACAATAGAGCGTCTCATCACTTCAACGAACTAGTGCTGAACGAACTCCGACAGAAATATTGGATACTTAGAGCACGAGACAGCATCCGTAGCGTAGCACACGCCTGTTTACAATGCCGAAGATGGAAAACCCAACCAACTCAACCCCAGATCGGCAACCTACCCCTTGAAAGACTCGACCATCACAAAAGGCCCTTCACACACGTCGGCCTCGACTATTTTGGCCCTATTATGGTAAAAATATACCGTCGCCAAGAGAAGAGGTATGTCGCATTATACACCTGCTTAGTGACGAGAGCGCTTCACTTAGAATTAGTCACTTCGCTATCATCAGACGCCGCCATAATGAGCCTGAGACGCTTCATTGCTCGCCGAGGATCACCTACAACTATTTTCTCGGACAATGGCACAAACTTCTTTGGGGCCTCCCGCGAGCTACGCAACCTACATGACGACTTGGTACAGGAATACGCCACTAATCACAAAATCGAATGGCGCTTCATTCCGCCTGCTTCTCCATTCATGGGCGGTGCGTGGGAAAGGCTCGTGCGAACCGTAAAAACAGCACTGAAATCCTGCCTCACCAACCAACCGCTCAAGGAAGACGTGCTGACGACGCTCTTAATGGAGGCAGAAGCCATTGTAAATTCGCGGCCGTTGACCTATGTTCCTACATCTCCTGACTCACCAGAGGCAATAACGCCATTCCATTTCATTCTCGGTACATCTTCTGTCACGCCATGGACTTCAACACTCACGGATGCAGACCTGCTGAGAAGGTGCGACTGGCGTAGAACCTTGCGACTCGCTGATAAATTCTGGGTACGATGGGTGCGTGAGTATCTGCCGACGCTCCGACCGAGAGGCCTCTCCACCAGCAACTCAACAAATCTGAGTGAGGGAGATGTGGTGCTGATCGCCGACTCTAGCCTGCCTCGTGGTTTATGGCCCCTAGGAAGGATAGAGAAGGTATACGCAGGATCCGACGGAGCGGTCCGCGTAGCAGACGTCCGTACCAAGGGCGGCCTCCTGCGCCGACCGGCCCGAAAACTTGTTTTTATAGAAGCCGCACCCTAGTCAGTCTCCACCGGTTGTTAGTGTTCCACTGGGGCTCCGGTATGTTGGCGACTGGCCATGGTGCGACCTTTTTGTACATAAACGTCATGTTTTTTAAATATAATTCTTTTTATGTTGTTTTTGTTGTCGTCAAGTCTGAGCGGTCGTCAGGTTCCATATTTATAAGCATTGTCTTAATATTTATAATAAATTTATAATATACGTGTTTCTATCATTTCATCTATACAGTCCACTAACACAATCCACTAGTTATCATTTTGGTCCGACCCCGGCGACATCATGAACGCCTTGGAGCAGACGTACGCACGACCGGAATTGCTGGTAGCCCGCGAGGTCACCGAGCTGCGTAACAGTCCTAAGCTAAGTTCCCCCGAAGATTTAAATAGTTTAGCGAACAAACTACGTAATTTTATTACTACTCTTATGCTACTGAAACAAAACGAGTATCTGTGTTCACCGGAGCTTTTTCAGTGCATTTTGATAAAACTGAGCGAACACACCAGAGCTCGCTTTACAGATTTTGCCTCTGCTTACGCAACCGATGGAAAATCAATCGCAAAATTGGAATTATTGTCACACTTTCTTCTGACCGAAGCTGACAAACAATTGAAATACAATTTTGTTCCTCACAATACTGTTAAGGCAACGACTCCGGCACATTCCTCTAAATTTCAACCGCGAAAGGAAACTATACACGCGACGCTATCAAGCGATAAAACTCCCGAGTGTTGTATATATTGCAAACAAGGACCACACAACATTAAAATTTGTAAGAGTTTTTTAGTTTTGAAAGTCGACGACAGGTGGCGATGGGTACGTGAAAACAAAGTGTGCTATCGCTGCCTTAAGTCGAATCCGCACACGTGGAACAACTGCCGCGCGAAATGCTGTGGAGTTGACGGATGTTCGAGACGTCATAACGCACTCCTTCACGGCCCGGGAACCTCCAATGCTAAAATTAGCGTGGCACCCTGCGGACAGTGCAATAATACACAAGTATCTTCAGCTAAAACTACCGACCCTACCCACACGGACGGTACCGACAGCAAAATCGAGGCTGCTGTTAAGATCACGAACACGTCTGATTTTCTTGTTAATGCAACAGGGTCTCTGCCGTCGATGTCACGTCCCCGCGGTCTGCTGAAAGTGGTGCCGATTGTACTCGAGGGTCCCGACGGCGAGTTCGAGACGACAGCACTACTTGACGAGGGCAGTACGGCAACGTTGATTGACGGAGAGGTGATAGCACGCATCGGTGCGAAACCCACGTTTCAAGAGCGTCTTCACATTGAAGGTGTCAGTGGTATGACCAAGGAAGTCGAAGTAAGCTACGTAGATTTTCATATTCGTGGACGTAACCGAACCGATCGTTACCTAGTGAAGCATGCACGGGCCATTAAACCATTGGGGCTTCGCGTACAAAATCATAACTTGGTAAACTTCTCGGATTATAGTCATCTGGCAGACCTATCTGACGAACTTTCGTACGCCGATACTCCCCCAACTGTCCTCATCGGCGCGCCAGATTGGCACCTTTCCTTGAGTCGCGAAGTACGTTGCGGAAAGAAGAACGAGCCCGTTGCCTCTAAAACTTTATTAGGTTGGGTACTTCATGGCGCACTTTCCGTTTCGTCCAAGCCACTTGAGTTCGTAAATCACATTTCGGACGATTTGGACGCCCTCATTAAAAGACAATACGACATTGACGCTTTGGGTATTTCGAAAAGTGCTCCTCGCCTAAACGACGACGATAAACGAGCCATAGATATAATAGAATCTTCAGCTCATCAACTCGACAATGGCCATTTTGAGGTGGGTCTACCCTGGAAACAAGATTTACCGGAAGTCATACCTGATAGTTATCCGCAAGCACTGTCCCGTTTTAAGGCCCTCGAACGTCAAATGGCGAAGGACCCAACGTTTGCCACCGCTTTTCAAAAATTTATAGACGATGTTATCAGCAAGGGATATGCCGAAGAGTGCGATCCACAGACGTATCATCAGCGGATTACACCAAATACATCGTGCATCAACACAGACGGATCCATCCGCTGGTACCTACCTATCTTCGGCGTCCTTCACCCACAAAAAAAGAAGCTGAGAGCCGTCCATGACGCTGCTGCGGTCACGAAAGGTATATGCCTCAACAGTCTATTACTACAAGGCCCCGATTTATTGTCACATCTTCTCGACATTTTGTTCCGGTTTAGGGAAGGCGAAGTCGCCTTAAACGGTGACATCAAGGAAATGTTCCCACAAGTTAAAATCGCTCCACGAGATAGGGATGCCCAGCGCTTTCTCTGGCGCGGGAAGGACGGCAACCTCAAAGAGTACAGAATGTCCTCTATGATATTTGGCGCAGTCTCATCCCCATTTATCGCGCTCTATATCAAAAACAAAAATGCCAAAATAATGGAAGCAGAGTTCTCCGATGCCTGTAAGGCAATTATAGAAGACCATTATATGGACGATTATCTCGGAAGCCACTCCAACATTGACGACGCAGCTCGACTAGTTACTGAGATAGTCACTGTCCACAAAGCTGGCGGGTTCGAAATGCGAGCGTGGGTGTCAAATCGTCCAGACGCTGTCTCACTTATTCCTAAGGAACTTAGAAGCGACGCTACTTCTGACGTTATGCTACCACCTAGCACTGAAGTTGGCGTCTTGGGTGTCAAATGGGACCCACGGCAAGACTCGTTAGGCTTTCGTACCTTACCCCAGATACCTACTGAAACTTTAACTAAACGCAGTCTATTATCAAACGTTATGAAGGTTTAAGATCCTCTCGGTTTTTTGATGCCAGTCATTATCTGGGGCCGTATCTTAATTCAAAGACTGTGGCGCGCAGGTATTGGTTGGGATACGCCACTTCCCGAGGTGTATGTTAGTGAATGCAAGGACTGGTTTACACAATTACAGGTTGCGGCCAACATAAAAATTCCTCGCTGGTACATGAGTAGGTCAGATATTGTAGACGTTCAGCTGCACGTGGTGGCCGACGGCGGCGAGCAAGCCTTTGCCTGTGTTGGTTACTGGCGTTTCGTTTACAGCGATAGCACCGTTTCTACGGCTCTCATTGGAAGCAAAGCACGCGTTTCGCCTCTCAAACCAGTTTCGATTCCTCGTTTAGAATTACAAGCCGCGCTAATCGCCTCGCGGTATGCACAAACGATTTTGCAAGCTCATCGTTTTCAGCCCTCCGAGACTATTTTTTGGACTGATTCAACCACAGTCCTTAAGTGGATTCGGAGCGATGCTCGCGCATTCAAAGCGTTTGTGGCACACATCACACAGATTAGGAGAGATACTGGAGACCTCTAACCCGTCCAGTTGGAGGTGGATCCCTACCTCTCTTAACGTCGCCGATGATGCAACAAAACCAAAAAAAAAGAATTTCACCGCATGTCATCGGTGGTTTACGGGGCCGCCGTTTCTTCTTGGACCACCATGCACGTGGCCTACCGAGTACGACAATAACGTGGAAGAGAGTTCACTAGATCCTGAGTTAAAATCAGACCTAGTGGTTCTGCTCCTCGACACCCCGTCATCGGACTTGCTCCCTGACCCGTCGCGTTTTAGTTCTTGGCTGCGTCTCCTTCGCACCACCGCCCGCGTTCTCCAGGGCGCACGAATATTCCGGCTTAAACTGTCTCGGCCTATAACACCAAATTCTAAATTGTATACTGACAGTACCACATCTCCTTATCAACTTCACGCCGCGGACATCGTAGAAGCCGAGAAGATGGTACTCCAACAAGCTCAGGCAGAGAGTTTTCCCGAGGAGCTAACAGCTTTAAAATCCTTAAAGCCAGTGCCCAGAAACAGCCGAATAGCGAAACTCGCACCGACACTCGATTTAGACGGTTTGTTGAGACTAAACACACGGATAAGTTTTGCACCGGGAGTTAGCGAGACCGCAAAGTCCCCGATTATCCTCGACGGCCGCAACCATGCTGTACGACTACTCATCCTCTATGAACACAATAGAGCGTCTCATCACTTCAACGAACTAGTGCTGAACGAACTCCGACAGAAATATTGGATACTTAGAGCACGAGACAGCATCCGTAGCGTAGCACACGCCTGTTTACAATGCCGAAGATGGAAAACCCAACCAACTCAACCCCAGATCGGCAACCTACCCCTTGAAAGACTCGACCATCACAAAAGGCCCTTCACACACGTCGGCCTCGACTATTTTGGCCCTATTATAGTAAAAATATACCGTCGCCAAGAGAAGAGGTATGTCGCATTATACACCTGCTTAGTGACGAGAGCGCTTCACTTAGAATTAGTCACTTCGCTATCATCAGACGCCGCCATAATGAGCCTGAGACGCTTCATTGCTCGCCGAGGATCACCTACAACTATTTTCTCGGACAATGGCACAAACTTCGTTGGGGCCTCCCGCGAGCTACGCAACCTACATGACGACTTGGTACAGGAATACGCCACTAATCACAAAATCGAATGGCGCTTCATTCCGCCTGCTTCTCCATTCATGGGCGGTGCGTGGGAAAGGCTCGTGCGAACCGTAAAAACAGCACTGAAATCCTGCCTCACCAACCAACCGCTCAAGGAAGACGTGCTGACGACGCTCTTAATGGAGGCAGAAGCCATTGTAAATTCGCGGCCGTTGACCTATGTTCCTACATCTCCTGACTCACCAGAGGCAATAACGCCATTCCATTTCATTCTCGGTACATCTTCTGTCACGCCATGGACTTCAACACTCACGGATGCAGACCTGCTGAGAAGGTGCGACTGGCGTAGAACCTTGTGACTCGCTGATAAATTCTGGGTACGATGGGTGCGTGAGATGGACCAAAATGATAACTAGTGGATTGTGTTAGTGGACTGTATAGATGGAATGATAGAAACACGTATATTGCTAATATTATAAATTTATTATAAATATTAAGACAATGCTTATAAATATGGAACCTGACGACCGCTCAGACTTGACAACAACAAAAACAACATAAAAAGAATTATATTTAAAAAACATGACGTTTATGTACAAAAAGGTCGCACCATGGCCAGTCGCCAACAGTAAGAGAAAATAAATAAACTTTTTATTTTATTTTTTATCATGGGACCATGGGACTATCATTTTTTTTCCAATAAATGCTGTTGGCTAAGCCTAACATACCATACCTATGCGTGATCGAATCAGAAATGGAGAGATCCGCAGGAGAACCAAGGTAACCGACATAGCCCGAAGAATTGCTAAACATAAGTGGCAGTGGGCAGCCCTACTTGCTCGCAGAACAGATGGCCGATGGGGCCGAAAGGTGTGAAAGTGGCGACCGCGTACTGGAAAACGTAGCGTTGGAAGGCCTCCCACAAGGTGGTCCGACGCCCTTGTGAAGGCCGCAAGAACCCGTTTGATGCGAGAATCACAGAACAGGTCGAAGTGGAGGTGCTTGAGGGAGGCCTATGTCCAGTAGTGGACGTCTTTTGGCTGAAAACCCTAACACAATTGCTATAATCATACAAGGTTTGGCCAGCAATCATCACGAAATCCAGAAAAAAGAAAATACTAACGAAATAATATTTCGTTATTAATTTCTTTTTTCTGGAATTCTGGATCTTTTTTCTGTAAAGTGTATTTTGTTGCCTATACTATAGGCAACAAATAGGTACACTTTACAATTACAAATAGCGAAATAGCTCTCTCTTCAAATTAAACATCTCAACAAAGTATACCTTACCATACCTTAAAACTTAATAAAATATAAGAAAAATGACCCACATTTTTCCAGAAGAATATTCTAGGAGGTGTTTCAGTTTAAAACATAAGTTGTCATATTACTGCGCAGGTAACCCCCGGATATTGCACTTGAGTAAATCGTCTTGCGAAGAAATATTACGCGAAATTGCCTCGCATGGCGCAAACTTGTGTAGTTTGTGTACTGTTGAGTTATGTGAAAGAATTTTAATGTTTTTGGTTCTCAATTTGTTAGTTGTGTTACTACACCTGGCAAGACACAGTGGTTAAAGTTGGAGTAGAGATGTCAGCATCAAGTGAAGGGCAGTAAGTCAGGGCCGAAGCCTGCCGGGTCAGCGGGATTGTCCGAAAGGGTTACCGCTGGCCCGGAACATAAAGGGCTAAGGAAGGAACACGGGTGAGTTTTAGTCAGTAAGAGTCTGACAGTCCCTTCCGCTCCACCCAGAGCGGGAGGGGTCATTTGATGATTTTCCATCCTGAAAAAAAAAGAGAGAGTGGCGTTCAAGGACTGGAAGACGAGATATCGGTCGGCTGTCGGCGTGATGCGTGATCAGCCTATAATTTCCCCACTTCTGGGACACAGGCGTCCTCTCTGTGAGAGAGAGTGGACCGTTATCCACCGTGCGGGTCCAGTGCGAGTTGGTAAATGTCATGTCTTCCAATTTTTATTCTAGAACATGCCGGTTTCCTCACGATGTTTTCCTTTACCGTTTTGAGAGCAGTGGTGATGAAATTATATGCAGAAAGTAAAGTCTTGATTCGAACCTATGACTTACAACTCGCAAGTCGCGGCCGTTGCCACTAGTTCACCCACTTTAGAGTGGTGGGAAGAATCATGGGTGGGTTAGCCCACCCATGATTCTTCCCACGAATGTAAATGATGTAATCTACTGATGTGGTGACATGTCAAACGATCTAGATTTCTATGCTATACCACAGTTTAATATTCTAATGTAGCTGTATTTAGGTTATATAAATTTTAACGTATTAGGTAGGATAAATCTTACGTATACGGTATACACAAACCGTAAAAATAGAAATCAAATCCCTAATTTATGATTAAAACCACATCGAATCCATTGTATAGTTTAGAAGAACTAAGGAGTCACATATAGAGACGCAAAAAGCAGCTTTATTTTATACTACTTACAGATTGATAAAAATCGTTGCCCTACAATATAAAAATAAACAACCTCTATTTACCAAAGTACCTATATGAAACACAATATGTTAGCGCGGGGAGCAATAAAAGAGTGAACTGTATTTGAGGGGCAATGCATGGTGTAATGCCGTTCTTATTTACAATATAAACTTTCCTGAACAATCAGTTAAGGGTATCGTCCGTCGCAGTGGAGTCCGAGTGGTCATCGGGTCGAGCCGTGTTGTCACCGCGCCGCGCCTCAACTTGCCGATGACGCTGCCTGCGCATGCAGGCCGCGTGAGGTATTGTTTTTAGTTCGATTTCCAACATAATATTTATCGTACAATGTCTTTATTGTCGAGGCGTCCATTCTGTAAATATTTTACTCCCTCTTTCTCCCCACTCTATTTACCATTCTCATTGCTACCTTTATATCCTCTCCACTTCTTTCCGAAGATTGCCAATTAGTTTATAATGCCCTGGATCTAAAAAAAAACAGTGGCACTCCGGGAGTGCCGACAGAAGTGAAATCAAAACACAAACAGAATACTTTGCCATCACTCACTGACATATCGGATATACATTAAAACCGAGTACACCCCGAGGACAGCCGAACACATCCGAAGCGGGTATTTTTTTAATCGCCTTATAAACAAAACACGCGCGGTGTCGTTTAAGGTAACAGTGGCGCAAAGTTCAATGGCTTTTTCCTATCTTAAAAAATGCCCAACGCAAAGAGTTTTCACTTCAAAAACCATAAGAAAGTATAGCAACGCAGCCGACGCCTGTTGCAAAATTTGTCAAGATAATCTGTCGTCACTCGCTCAATGCCTACCATCAAGCGAACATCGTCCCGCAGGGTTCAACCTTTCGTGGCCCACTTGAAAGTCTCCGAACCGCCGCCCAAGTGGGAAGAAGCAGCTAAAACCTCGTAAAGTGGGGCTATCTCGACGGAACGGCAGCAAGGTGTGGACGTGGACTTGTGGCGTAATCTTATCCCACATCCTGCCCTCCCATCATCTGCCTAGCCTATTCGCAACTATTCTCGAAATCGGCTTCCAGTCTAACCGGATGCAGCTCATGCAGCTGAATACCAGTATTTTACATGGAGCGACTGCCTATCCGACCTCCATAACCCAACTGGGTTACCAAGTGTAATAGTAGATAGTCTTACCAAGGGCAATAGTGTTACCCCGTAACTACTGGGTAACACTATTGCCCTTGGTAAGACTGGTTGTCAGACTTTCGGGCTTCTGACGACCAGTAATAACTGTCAAAGATAGACGAATTACAGCCGGGACCAACAGCTTAACGTGCTTTTCGAGGCACGGAGAGGTCCTGTTATGTAAAGCTGGTCACCCATCCATGGACTAGCAAGCTGCAAGCGTAGCCTTACCTGATCGATGGACCCGTGCGGCTGTTATTACTTAGCCACGAAACTTTGTCTCCCAAAAATGTAGCCATTGTGATCTCTGCGCTGCCCGATGGCAGCGCAAAGATCTACATTTTTACATTTACATTTTTACATTTACACTATTACACTACACACTACACACACACACTATTACACTACACATACACACACACACACACACACACACACACACTATTACACTTTTTACACTTTTTTTTTTTTTCTTTTACTTCGTAACTTCCACGCCATCAGTGACGAAGTTATACGCGAAAAAAACGACGAAAAAAAAGAAGATAACATATACAAGTATGTCTGTATTCAACTATACTATGTAACTCTTCCGGGAATCGTACATTGCGTTGTGTATTTTTTCTGTGTTTATGTGGGTTTAAGCATACAGGGTGGTCGAAAAATCGTGGATCCAACGAAATAGGGAGATAAAGGAGGTCATTTCCAACGCTTTTAAAGTGAGAAATAATTATTGATAACGCTTCAAAATTTTTGTAAGTAAATAAATAATTGCTCTTGAGGTATCCAGAGCCGCAATAGAACTTTTGTAGTGCTGATACATTATCTAGTAATATTAAAACATCGTTTGTATTATTGTTTTAAATCACTTTTTTTTAAATAGTCTAGTCTTTAAAAGAAACCGTAAAAGAACTCGGTATACAAAAACATTCATAACTTTTATACCTATAGGGCAATTGAATCACGGCCATGCTGTAGAAATATTTTTTGTTGGAAATGACCTCCTTTATCTCCCTATTTCGTTTGATCCACGACTTTTTGACCACCCTTTATAATTATGTTGTGTTTCCCGAGCTGGTCACTAATAGAGCAATTAGTGCTAATTGTTTGTAGTATTTTCTCTGTTCATTATTTTTAACTAGTTATTCTCCGGGGCTTTGTTTCCATAGATTAGGAAGCGTTCTCATGTGCGATTGCGTGCTAAATGTGTGCACCTCTTTTGAGATTTTTGTTATTTAGTATTTTTTCCAGAAATTTGGACGTATTCCACATTGGGCACCCACTTAAATGGCACCAGGGTGAATGTGCCGCTGTGTGTCAGGTGTATTCACCCAGGTGCCACTTAAGCGGGTGCCAAATGTAGAATACGTCGGAATTTGAGATAAATTTTAAGTTATGGAAACACAAGCTGAATGTCATAGTTAACAAAGTTTAAAATCCATTGCAACCAAATAGGACCGTTTTGTGACAAATTGCCACTCAAAAATAAACTTAGAATTCAGTTCACTAAAGTAGATAACTGATTAAGTGGCGATGGAATGTAAATTATCTGAGATTATGAACGCTGCTATAGACGCAGACTGAATCAATACAAATACAACAATACTCTTGTTAGAATCAGTTTAGTAGTTTATATACCTACCTTAGGCAGTCTGGTGGAAGATGGCCATACGTTTTAAAGCTGATAGGCACTATTTTTTAAACACATATACCTGTCCTTCTTCAAAATCCACCAGCATTGAAACCCCATATTAACCTTCTCCCTTCCACATTTAGGTGATAAATAATTGTTCAAATGTACCTTACTAAAACACTTTTAACCTGTAATATATCACTGAAAGTAAAGGTAAAAGATTTAAGGGCTACAGAACAATGCTGACCGTACCTCCGGATCGTTATCGTCCCCTGGTATGTTGGCTAAAAGTCCCTTTATCTCATTTTAACACATTATTTTTGGGTTTAAAATCTTGTTGTTTAATATTATGTGACATAACTTTTTATAATTGCTTTTTGTGGACAATAGTGGGGTTAAAGAATAAATAAATACATGAAAAAGCCTTTATAAAGCCATAAATACATGTAACATTTTAAGCATAGTAATTATTTTATCATAACACATTTTACATTTAATTAGGTATAACTAATATAATTGTTTGTTATTTGAGTTGAATTCATATTTATTATTATTCTAATTTTAAATTTAAAGTGGGGTTAAATAATATCACACTAATATTATAAAGGCGAAAGTTTGCAAGTGTGTGTTTATATGTTTGTTACTTCTTCACGCTCAAACGGTTGGACCAATTTTGATAAAATTTGGTGTGGAAGTAGCTGACACCCTGGATTATAATATAGGTTTTTTATCCCGATATTCCTGCGTAATCGAAATTTATGCGGGTGAGACCGTGGGGCGCAGCAAGTGAAAAAAAAAAACACAAAAAAACACCACATAACTGTTAACTGGTAAAATGTGGTTTTTCTATAGGTACACACGGCGACACATCATGCTATACAAGTGTAACATAATTCACGCAAGACCTCATACACCCCAATTAGTGTACCTATTGAGTTAAAAGCATAATACAGTGACCAAAACTTATTTTTTTTCAAGGTAAAAATAGTGCTGATCCCAGCATTACTTTATGCATTTAAAATTGACTCTTATCGTCTTGAAATAAGATCTAATTTTCTTTGACTCGATCGGCGGTTAGTATGGCAAAATATATTAAAAAAAATACCAATATCATAATTTACTGAAATCGATTCAGTAGTCAATTATGAACAACTACTTTCAGGGCTTGGGTTTATTCTGTTACACCTTGTATATTTCCAGTTTTAGCTGATCTCGCTTTGTATAGGTTTTTATTCAGAAGTCAACTTATACTGGTTACCTATATAGCTTGATGTGTAGCCGTGCGTACACCTAACCTAATGCGAAGGTAACAGGCGTCATGTCATATCAGCACATCACATTTATTTTCCTGTTATGTTTACACAGGAAAATGAATGTGATGTGCTGATTTAGAAATTACGTATTTCAGTGCTTGTCAAAAGAGACTTAAGTCTTCACACTCCTAAGTGTTGACTCGTCTCGTACTTGCGAGACAAGCACTGAAAGCAATATATCTTGTAATACTCGTATATCCCTTACAATGCGATGCGATGACGACAGGTATGTACAGACGCCAGCACATCAAGCTATCCGAAACTGTCAAATTTTCCCAATCAACCTTGAACCTTATGCTGTAGCGATAAAGTTGAAAATCTATTAAAGAAATTTGACAGATTGTAGTAACTTGATGTGCTGGCGTCTGTACCTGTCGTATCGCATTACATTCTGCAAGTGTATTGCGACCTAAAAGATATCGACCAGAATGAACGAATTCCATCGAGTATCATTGTCATATGGCAAATAATTTAATTTTTATCACATCTATTCAAAAAGAGCTAGTGTATTCTTCGTAAACAGGGACTAAAATAGATATTTAATCCCTAGGGACTAAAAGAGATTTAAATTTGGAATGTGGATAATGTTAGTACAAGTTCCAATCACCAAAGACGTCAATCACGAACAAGTAATAGGCTGTATGATAAAGAAAAACGCGCGATCCAAATGAAAAAAAAAGTTTGTGAAAAAATAAAAACGCGTGAAAAGCAGTCTGTCTTCGTTCGTAATTCTTTACTCAAATTAGGATTTTACTTAGTTTTATAAAAAATGAGTATGTCTTCCTCAATTAAATATATAAATACACTTACTATTCTTATTCATAAGTTGCACTTACTTATTGTTTCATAGAGGGTGATAAAAAGTAGAGTGTCCACCTCGGGAGCAACAATATTTTAAGCTCGAGTGACGTACTTTGAATCTCTCGCTGCGCTCTGGATCCAAAGAAATACTTTTGGCATCAAAATTGTTCTTTGCCGCTTTGGCAAATAATCTACTATTAATATACTGTGTGCCTGTGATTTTGACGTTTGAAAAGTGTTGATTCTGAGCCTAATTTAAATAAATGACTTTTGATTTTGATTCTACTTAATTTGATCGATAAGCCATCTAACTCAACTCCACTCAACAACGACTCCACTCGTATTGTGATCCTACGGAAATCAGCTAGGTATCAGAACTTACCTACTAGTGTGTACATTTTCGTATATATAAAGGTAAAAACAATAAAACTTAAAACTAAAATTAAACTTTGTTGAAAACAACTCGAACACAAACAAACTTTATAGCATATTAAATCAGTTTTTATTAAAAACCTAACTTACAAGAATATCAATTTCAGTATTTAATAAAGCTATTTTATTGCTCGACTTTTCAATTTAAAACACACTGTCAGTTTTAGAAATGAAAAGAAAAGTTTTGTTATAATGTATTCTAATAAGATTTTTTTTTGATTTTGTAGGTCAAAATTTACTTAAAATTCGTAGAACTAAATTTAATAAAAAAAGAAATTTGAAAGAATAAAAATCACCTATTCATTACACTCATTTTGGCCCTTAAATATAACATTCCCTATTTTAACTTTTCAATAAGTAACAAGTTTCTTTTTTAATAATCACAAAAGGAACCTTATTACGTCACAATGATGGTTCTAGAAATAAAACCTCATTCTTTTACGCACGCAAAATTTACTAATAACAAAATTACTACATAGAAAAACTCGCGGGCTCAAAGAATTTGTATTTTAGTTGCTTACCAAGAAAAAGTCATAGTAAAAACTATGACTTTCAAAACAACTTCACAACTTCACAACAACAACAACAACACAACACAACAACAACACAACACAACTTCACTTTCTTCTTCTTCTTCTTCTTTCTGACTTTCTTGACTTTTCTTTCTTCTTTTTTGACTTTTTCTTTTGACTTTTTTTCAAAATTATATTATTAGGAAAACTTAATAATATAATTTTGACGTATATATTTAACACTAGCTTCTGCCCATGACTTTGTCCGCGTGAAATTTCTCCTCCTTTGACCCACCCCGTCACATCGTATCACCTTTCCGCGTAATAACTTCGTTTCTGCTTGGAGTTCTTTCCAACTTTTTTTCATTTTGTTCGGCTCCTAAAAGTCATAGCGTGATGTTAAATAGCCTATAGCCTTCCTCAAGGATTGGGCTATCAAATGCAAGTATAATTTTTCAAATCCGACTGGTAGTTCCAGAGATTAGCGCGTTCAACCAAACAAACTCTTCAGCTTTATAATATTAGTATAGATATGTAGATTTTTCAAGTTACTTTGAGGTAGCAAAATTAGAAAACACAAATAACTACTAAAGATTCAGTACTAACACCATTCTTTTTACAGGATTCTGAATTCACCAATAGATCGGTCATCAATAAGCGTCATGTAGCATCAATTCACCGATAAATAGTTTTCCAATTTTCCATTTCACCTACCCCTACCAACTTATCGTACCAATAATAACACATGACAGCCCACTCTAAATAAAGGCACTCTTACGCGCACATTTTACATAACATAGCGAGCATGCAAATGCTTGTCCATAACGAAGCAAACCGAATTATGCGTCAGCTTAAAAGCGTTTATCGGTCGACGTCATTTAATACCGCTGAAAGCCTCTCGAGGTGTTAATAATATTAGAGGGACAGTTTGGAAACACATTACAGACACGTTGTGAAGATAAAAATAGATATTGGTGGAATATCTTGGTGTAACCTGTCTTGAGCTTGTTGGGCCTTTGTGGTGATTTACATTATGAGAACCAAAATCCAGTATTATTTATAATATTACTTTATACTTACAAATTATGACAAAAAACTAAACACAGGCATTCACTGATGATCATTTTTAGTTTAATTTTGACTTTATGAATAAATACGGAATGGTAACTTCTCCTTTTGAATAAGGGTTTAAAATTACGATAATACCACAGCAAAAGCATTGGATTTTCAACTCTCGGTGTTGAGCAGTGTATTGAAAATCCAGTGCGCAAAAAAATCCCGCCGCAATATTTTTACATCCGTGCGATCGTCGACTAACTATCATAATAGTCCCACAGCTCTACATCTTAGACACGAGCGAGATAAGTCCTTAGTCACAACAGGTCACGTTGTCTCATATGTCTTCATGCCACATTCACAGCATTATCTTCCTTGACGGCGAGATGTCACCAGTAACAAGAGACAAGTGGTTACAACTGGTGGAGCTGCCGACAGTGGGATATGGATTACGGTATCTTGAAGAGACAGCAAGATGACCAAGGTATTTTTATATGCAAAGCATTGTGACCATAGACAAATAATGTTATATGTATTTATAGTATTTTTAAGTTATATTAATATTGTATTGTATGTGTTTTTTATGGGCCTTGATGCCTGAAATAAATGGATAATAAAAATAATAACGCTGCCCATTTCAATATACAAAAAGAATTTAGCAATTTAGCAATTTAGCCACCGCAAAACTACTAAGTATGTAATGTTATTTCTCTCCAAAATGTGAAATAATTATAATAATTATAATATTAATAATATTTTGAATTTTGAATATTAATTTATTTAATAATAATTATAATTATTATTAAACTAAACAATTGTAATATCAATGCTCAATCTTGACATGTTAATTTTTAATTATTATTATTTTCCTCAAATTTATTCAATATTTTTTCTAAATTTTTATTTTTATCCTGCCTACACCATTATTTTGTAATATGAATGCTCAATCTTGACATGTTAATTTTATTTTGTCCCTTCTAATTTTAAAATTTGTATTCATAATTCATAATTTATTTTGTTTATTATTATATTGTTTACACCTAGTTGTATGTGCATCGTAAAAGAACCTTTTTTATAATCGTAAATTTATATTGTACCTGTTTCCATCCGCGGCTGCGCCCGCAAAGTCTGTCGATAAAAACCATCCTATGTCCTTCCCCGGAATGCAATCTATCTCAATGCCAAATTTTAGCGAAATCTATTTAGTTGTTAAGGCGTGAAAAGGTAACATGCAGACAGATACACAGAGTTACTTTCGAATTTATAATATTAGGATAACATTATGATTCATAATGTTATCCTTCTATGATTCTGCCAAAGTGACCTTTTAGGACCCCTGGACGAAGAAAAATTTCAGCGCAGGGGACGTTGAAATTTTTCGTCATTATATATAAAAGAAATCAGCTGTTTCTTAGAAAAGTGCAATACCTGCACATTCAAAATGTATGGAACAGGATTTTTTTAAATAACTGATGAAAAATTTCTACGCAAGGGGCTTCAGAATCATAATTATACTGGATCCATGGTAACAGGTTGCGCGTCGATGTTCCTGCCACCCTTTTATAATTATAATAATTTAGTACCTACCGTGCAATCGCGATTTATCTGCAAAAATGTATACAATAAATAATAATGGAAAAATAACTTTAATTCCTACACGATAAAGTTCAGTTTACGTTACACCTACAAACATTATTATAACTTTGTCAATAGTGCTAGTCACTCTGAAATCAACTTAATTATCATTGAAGTAAAGTTAATATTTGTTTAACTTGAAATAGGGTAGGGGTGTGCAGCACTGCGCACTTAGTATTATCGCTAAAAGCAATTTCTTCCACACAACCATTGAATGGACGATCAGGAATGAAAGGAAGATCCAAAATTATAGGGACAATAATTTGAAAGAAAATAAAAGAAAAAAAGAAAAATTGTTTATTCTGCACAAACAAATACGCAAATTGCAAATAAAAATTAAAAAAAAATATTAAAGACAAAATATACACACACAAGGTAGTCAAAAGCCTAGTCCTCGAGCTTAGAAAATGTTGTCAATTTTGTCCATCGCTTGATGTCAGGGCCAGGCACCAAAGACAACACACATTATTAATTGACAATACAAATCAATCCGTGATGCGCCCGCGCGCGACTCTGGCTTAAATATGACAACAAAACGTGAAAAAAACAGCAATAAAAAAAAATCAACAATGCCAATTACAGAGTGGATAAATATAATAATTTAAATTAGATGTCGAAAATACCCGTTAAAATTGATATTTATTTCAATTTCACATAATTCAGAAACTCAATTAAACCTATGTCATATATTATTAATGTTAATAATAGTCACCAGTCAACCTAGTCAAATAACCCGCCCCGAACAGTTCCCGGTGCAAAGGTGCCCAAACACATTAAAATACATTGGGATAGGTTTATCTCCAAGAATTACCTAAGACTTCTTATTTTTCTTCTTCACCGTGTCCCTGGCACGACTGTATTTTAAATCTTGTTTTGCTAAAACTTTGTCACTTCTACGGCGTTGTCGTTGGCAGTGTAGAAGTCACTTTGACTGCATGTTTTGGGACACAGAAGGCAGGCGAAATTATGGCAGTGTCACAATAAGACTTATAATTAATTTCTTCTTGGGAGAAGCTAAAGTCCTGCAAAATACTACTGAAGCTGAGGACAATGCACATTAAAAGCAACAAAATAGCTAGCAAACGACTTCAAATTTTCCTAAAAGCATAAACAAAGATGCCCACCATATTTTTCTTCACACAATTTTATAAACTTCTCTCCGAAAAACTGATTACATCTCTTTAGAATCGTGTCCAAACACGAACACCACAAAATTGTTGGCAAGAAAATGTTTAAAACCGGCCCTCCCTTGACAAAAGTCGCTTGCATCGTTATCACGCGAAACTTGCTTCTCCGTAATTGTTTTCAATTCGTTTCTTTTTTTCTTTTTTCTCGCCATCGCCCTTCGTGAGGGGAGAAATCGTCGAACCATTACTAGGAGCGTTTCTATAGGTGTTAAATTCATTAATGAAATCGTATTACGTAGCGCTATGGAAGTTATCGAAAAGGCAATAACTGGTGGTGCTGATTTTGCGCGAATATTACAAGTTACGTACTTTTTGGGGTTCCGTAGCTTAAAAGAAAAAAACGGAACCCTTATAAGATCACTAAAAAATACAGTAAATAGTTCTATACCCATAGATTACAGAAACACTTATAAGAAGTCTATGGTCTTAAAACAACATGATTAATTTCTCTATATTGTGCGTAAAAACTTACATTTTCAGTTTGAATGTATGGGAGAACATCTTTTTCAATTACAATGATAAGTTTTTTTTTAGTTACCACAAACAAATTTGGGTCAGAGTTAAAAAAACATGGTAGATAAAATATTCACCGTACGGAACCCACTCCACGCAAGTTCAACTTGCACTTGACCGGTTTTGGATTTTATTATTGTTTTGAGGAATTGTTGAGTCATGAAACACAGGAAATCTGGATGAGTGTGTGTTTTTGAACGTTTTATTACAGTCGTTATTTGTTTTCTTTCTTTTTTCAGCTAATATTGTGTTCCAATGCTAGTCAGACCTCCCCTTTTTCCTTCCAAACCCCCTTGTCTTGTGCGATCTCTGGCCATGTTGGACCTACAAACGTTATCAGATCGTGATTTGGATTATACGTGTATGCAGTAAATATTTTCTTTTAAATTACATAACATACATAATCAGCCTATAACGTTTCCAATGCTGGGGAATAGGCCTCTTTGTGAGAGGGAGTGGTTTGTAATCTACCACGCGGGCCCAATGCGGATTGGTAGATGTCACATGTGTTCGAATTTTTAGTTCTAGAACATTATGAAATTTTTGGTTTCCTCACGATGTTATTCTTCTCCGTTTTGACAGTAGTGGCAATGTAATAATTTACCTTGTAACGTTACATTTTCCTGGGTAGAGTCCAAGAAATTGTAAGGTCACATTGTGAGCACTCACCTACCTAACTTTCAGTCTGGAGGGGAGCACTGTTAAAAGAAATAAAGAGGACGAGTTATAAGAATTTATTGTTGAATAAGCTAGGGCCTACCTATTTGGAGCTAGATAACAAAATTAAACTAGAGAAACCGGTGAATGAAAATGAGAACAAAATAGAACTGGAGAAAAGCGAGCCTCTGGTCTGTTAGTGGCCGAGGGACATCAGCTTCAGGCTGTAGAGGGCCGAAGGAGGACCTCAGTCTTCAGGTCGTAGAGCAGGGCCGAGGGAACGTCAACCCTCAAGCCGTAGAGGAGGGCCGAGGGAACGTCAACCCTCAAGCCGTAGAGGAGGGCCGAGGGACGTCAACCCTCAAGCCGTAGAGGAGGGCCGAGGGACGTCAACCCTCAAGCCGTAGAAGAGGGCCGAGGGACGTCAACCCTCAAGCCGTAGAAGAGGGCCGAGGGACGTCAACCCTCAAGCCGTAGAAGAGGGCCGAGGGACGAACCCTCAAGCCGTAGAAGAGGGCCGAAGGACGTCAAACCTCAGGCCGTAGAGGAGGGCCGAGGGACGAACCCTCAAGCCGTGCGTGCAGCCCAAAGAGCCCGGTGCGGAGTCGCCTTGCTACGGCGTCTTCATAGTCGCTTCGTCCGTAGGAGGGAAACTGCCCTCCAAGAACACTCCTAATTTTCCCGAGCTTGTGGCCGAGCTGAGCTCCCAACGTCGACTGACCAAGTTCACCACCAGGCTCCTGACATCGACTTTTTAACATTTGAAAAGAAATTCTAGAACATAATAAAAAGTAAAAAATAATGAGGTCGATGTGATTTACCTATACGACCTAAAACTAGCTCCAGCAATAAATTAAAAATAAAACTAGGCCTGTCACTAACTGACATTACAAAGGTAAACAAAGATTCAAGAGATAAAAATCTACAGAAAAACTTAAATAACATGAATTACAGGGTAAAAGATATGATAAGCCTCCAGGAAATGAGCATGAAGCTACCTAGGGAGGACGAATGCTTAAAATTTTCAGGTTAATATTTCCAAAAATGTAAGTAAAAAAATACATGTAAAGACATACATTACATTACCCCAAAAACCCCGGAAAATTTTTGAATACAATGAAAAAATTTTCTTATTTAGCATAAGAGAGTATTAACCAGCAAAAAATTAAGCTAAATGAGTATTTACAGTGATACAGTAAGTTATAAAAAATTTAAACTAAGATTCCCATAACCCCAGAAAATTAATAACTAGAAAAATTTCGAGGTTGAAAATAAGACCTTGCTCTTCCATACACCTTTCATCAACTTAACCTACACCCTTCCTCAATCATACATCACCAGCATACTTAGGGGATATGGTTCACATTCAATGACGCATACTCCACAAGGAATTATTTTTAAGGTTTACGAAGGCTTATTTATTTAATTTAGGTGTCGTAATCCGCACCTGTTCTAAAACCCGTTAAAATTAAAAGAAATTATTTACAAGTTTTCAAGTTTTTCTGCTTAGAAGAAGCAGCCAAGGTTTAAGAGCATAAAGCGCTTAAGAGAAACCTTCAAGCTTCAAGTCAAGGTTCAAGTAGGGTCAAGGATAAAAAATATCTAAGTTAAAAAAAGTACACTAAGGCTTATTTTACGAGTTGTGAGACCGCTCGACACAACGGCTTATTTAAAGAGTTGTGCACCGCTCTACACAATGGCTTGATTTAAAGAGTTGTGCACCGCTCTACAAAATAAATAAAGGGATTAACTAGCCAAAAGTTTTAGGGGAAGGTAAACCTTGTGGGGTATTTACAAAACTTAAAATCTAAATGGTTTTTACAAGGAATAAGGTGAATTATAAGTAATAAGTTCTAAGACTTATAAAAAAAATATATAATATTGTATAATACGAAAATAGCAAAAGTACAAATATAAGAATAGCAAAAGAGTGTATAAGAGTATAAACATAAGAGTCTACAGGATCTCAGTTCTGAAGAAGAATTCTAAAGTTACTTGAATTACTCGATGAGTTGAAGAGGGTAGGAGGGAAAGAGGGGTTAGGTCTGAACCGCAACACCGCATCAGAAAACGCCAGGGCAGCTCCCGTAAAACAGTAGACGGTACGCTCCGAGTAAAACGTCAAGGGCAGCAGTAAGTAAGCTCCGAGTAAACGTCAGGGCAGCTCCCGCAATACAGTAGTCGGTAAGCTCCGAGTAAAACGTCAAGAGAGTCTCGAGTGTTGGACACGGTCCAAAAGAAGAGTAAGACAGTCTAAGGTATGATTCCCACATGATATAAGTATAAATATAATAAGTGTTTAGGAGGACAGTGAAGTATTTGTAATAGGAGTTACGTAGATGTATAGGTTTGTATAAACGTCCACAGGATATTGTCCTGTTTCTGTCGTGAAGTGTCCCAACAACCAACTTGGGAGTGTCCACGAATGGATTAGCACATCAAGCGGCCATTGGGTACGAATACCAGTGGGTAAACGTAGTGGTGTGCAAGTCTGTGGGGTGCAGTATAGCGATGTTTTGGTAGAGAGTTCAAGTATAATATGAGATAAACGACTACGGGATATTGTCCAATAGCCGCTGTAGAGTAACCAATCTCCAACCTTGGTAGTGCCCACAAGTGGGTTAACACATCCAAGAGGCCGAAAGGGTGCCAATTATCTTTCGATAACGGTATGTGTGTGAGGTGAAGAATACCTATATGTTTAGTTGTAGAAGAGTTGAGTAAGAGCTGAGACGGGATGAAAATAATAAAACGCTTACCAAATATACTCACTTGAGGAAGTGTAATTTAGAATTGAGAACAGCAGAATGCCTAGAAATAAGAGGGGTGGGTTAGTATAAAGTTGGGCGCCAGTCTGTAACGTTACAACCTATACAAAGTAAAGCGTCTGTCTGGGTTTGAACACTGCTCGCCATACTTAGCTCTGTCTTTAACATTATTTAACTACCACACTAATATTATAAAGGCGAAAGTTTGTGAGTGTGTGTGCGTTTATATGTTTCTTACTTCTTCACGCTCAAACGGCTGGACCAATTTTGATAAAATTTTGTATGGAGGTAGCTGACACTCTGGATTACCATGTAAGCTACTTTTCATCCCGATATTCTCACGGGATCGACATTTACACGGGTGAAACCACGGTGCGCAGCTAGTCATCACATGAAGTTATCGTTGAAGTAAAACTTCTTATACAGTAATAAAATGTGCATGTGTGTGTGAGTGAATTTCTTTTCACCACCTGTAATATCAAACTGCAGACAAATGGACTAGATGTGATCATTGTTATTGTTACGAGCTTGGGGTTCGTGACAATAAAAACTGCCGATTTAGTAACCAAAAAAATGACACTTTACTCGCCAACACTAATACAAGTCAAACACACTAATTTAGGAAACACAATTGCACTTACTGATCACTCGAATATCGTCGCGGCTCGCGCCCGCTTTATATAGTGCCACAGAGCTATTCTATAAAAATCTAGTATGTTCGAATACATAGCGGTCCCGACTGACTCGACGTCGATAGTTCTCGGAATTACTAGTACTTAGAAAAAGGTCAAGTAGGGTCAAGGTCCCAGTACCAAGGTACTAGTTCCGCTACCCGATACTAGATGGCGCTAGTGGTAACTAATGTCGCCATGTATCAAGCATTATTTGTAGCGCGCAACATTATCAACGCCAACCAGAATGGTGTTGCCATGTCCACCCATTACAAAGAGAGGATTTCCGTAACCTGTTTTCCTTGTCAATTACTCGGCCATTGGATTTTAGTAGAGGATAATCATTTTCCTTATCCCTAAGCTTTGTGATACTAGGTAGGTATTTTGTCAAAATTATCAAATACTAGCTTCTGCCCGCGACTTCGTCCGCGTGAAATTTCATGCTCTCGGACCCACCCCGTCGCATCGCATCGCCTGCCCGCGCTATTACTTCGTTTTCACTTAGCGTTCTTTCTGACTTTGTGTCTTCTTACTCGGCTCCAAAGGGTCCTAGCGTGATGTTAAGGCTATCAAATGCGACAAAAAAAATTCAAGTCCGACTGGTAGTTCCAGAGATAAGTGCGTTCAAACAAACAAACTCTTCAGCTTTATTATTAAACTAGCTTCTGCCCGCGACTTCGTCCGCGTGAAATTTCTTGTTCCCTCGACCCACCCCGTCGTATCGCCTGCCTACGCTTTTTAATTCGTTTACCTTTTTTCTGACTTTTTTAGGTTTTGCTCGGCTCCTAAAGGTTCTAGCGTGATGTTAAGTAGCCTATAGCCTTCCTCAAGAATTGGGCTATTAAATGCAAAAAGAATTTTTCAAATCCGACTGGTAGTTCCAGAGAGTAGCGTGTTCAACCAAACAAACTCTTCAGCTTTATAATATTAGTATAGTATAGATAAATATAATCCTCCAGACCGTATTTCTCAATCTCAATCTCAATGGAGACTAGCATTCGGCGCAGGAAATATTATAGTGCACAAGTATGCGCGCAGAAACAGGTGCACTCTCATAGTCCGATGGGACGGCAATCCCACACGACCGGAGAGAGATCAGGCGCAGGTCCAACGGCTACACGTGATTTCCGAGGCACGGGGGTATCACACCGTCAACTTCCAAAATCCGAGCTGTTACTAAGAAATTCCTAATGGAAAAACTCAATAACACTGCCCAACCCTGAAATCAAACCAAGGACCCCACGCTCAGTAATCGCGCTCTATTATTAGTATACATACGTATATAGATATAGATGTCATCTGTATACCACTTGCTTACCTTACATAACCTCGGGAATGTAAGTAGCATTTTATGAATTTCAGACAATCTTATAGTATCGAACAGTTCTGGATATCAAAGCGGGTTAAATTTCCATATTAATTAATAAGAATACAGAACCTTCTTTTTTGAAGTCGGTAAAAAAAACATAAAAGACGCGAAAAAATTTTACAGCACGTAGTTCTTTCTTCCTCCCGACAAGTTACTTATTTTACACTTATGAGGTTTTCACTCTAATGCATCGATATTAAGCTTGTTCTGCAGTTGACGGTCTAATCAGTTTGTGGTCAATATAATTCCAGACGCAAGCATGTCAGGGCTAACGTGTTGATTAGCTAAGCCTTGGTCGAATAACGCGTTGTCTAGGTACCTGCTTGAGATTTGAATGTCACTGTTACCGCAACATTGTATAGGTAGTTACCTGCTGGCTAAGGTTCTGTAAGGAGATTGAGCTCTAGAACTTATCTACTAAAAATGGAAACGGTCTGTTTGAAAAGAGATTCATCATCATCTGCCTAGCGTTTTCCCAACTATGTTGGGGTCGGCTTCCAGTCTAACTGGATGCAGCTTAGGTTATACGGGCTGGTGTCCGCAATTCCATGTCAATGCGCGTATTTTGCAGCTTAATACCAGTATTTTACATGGAGTGACTGCCTATCTGACTTCCACAACCCAGTTAGGTACTGGGTAATACGATACCCCTTGGTAAGACTAGTTGTCAGATTGTCGGGCTTCTGACGACCCGTAATGACTGTCAAAGATCCACGAATGACAGTCGAGACTTAACGTGCTTTCCGAGCCACGGAGGGGTTTTTGTATGTAAAGATGGTTACCCATCCACAGGCCAACTGCGGCTAGCGTAGCTTATCCTGATCGATCACAAGAAAAAACCAACCAACTCTGTTTTAAACGAGATTATTGATAAACGTAGAATAAACATAATCTGTTAACATCGTAGGATCTGTTAACATTTAGGTACCTGACATATATCCTTGATGTTCAGTGAAGTTTTCTTATGTTAAAGGTTCAGAAACAGATAGTTTGGAAATAGGACATGAGCCCAACTGATGGAAAGTGATCAGAGGGCCAGAGAGACAATGGCATTAATTCGCTTCGGAACGATTCTATTTCTACAATCGTTACAGCTTCAAAGTGACATTGGCATGATCACTTGACATTTCGATAGCTTTTTACCCCATACATTTTTAGTTTTTTTTTTTTGGCTTTTCTATTAGCGTCATAGCTAAATAAATGTTACTTTGTCTTGGCCCTCTGGTGTTTACGATACAATGATTTTTTCATTGTTACAGACACCGACGATACACTACCTTCAGGAACGTTCTATTTTTACCTTGGAATTTGTTTTTGTGGGCCGTAAATGTGTTTTTTCTGAGTAAAATATATTTATTTATTAAAATTATTACGGCCAACTCATATAGACAATACGATTAAGCTTCACATTCTATGAAAAAGTTAAGTATACTTTCTTAAAATAGCATTTCAAATTCATATAAAATAATATTAATGAGGATATTAATTGGAATGCAAACTTAATTTGCTGATAAGGAATTTGCTAATTAGAGACCTTTTAATAATCAGAAATTAATCATATTCTATTCTATTTTAAAAGGTCTGATTTCAGCAATAATCTAATTATGTTAAACCAACACAACTTTCAAGAATCTTTATCACAAACCCCTCATAACAATAATCGTATCAAAACAGACAGAAATGTAACATAAACATACATTAACAACCACGCAACAGAAAACTCGAAAGCAGATCGGAAATGAAAAAGCGTAAATAACAATAACTGGCAGTTATGCGCGGCGAATAAATTTAATTATAGCAACGCTCAGTGATTCACGGGAATCGTACATGAATAAACAAGGGGATGTTCTATACTTGTCAGGAAAATATGTGGTTTACGAGCTGCCCAGTTGCTATTGAAAGAAAGAAAGAAAAAGTATTTATTGCGACTCGTACAGAAAGATCACATACTAAACTAAACACAGTAATACCTATAAAAATCCAAGTTATATAAAAAAAAAGCAACAAAGGGAAAATGAAACAGAAAGTCCTATACGAGGCCAAAAGGCTCCTATCTCATCATGATGCTGTGACATTTAAAAAATAAATGTCGTAGCGCTGGTATTCTGATAGGGCCCGCTGTGATGTCATGGGCAGTTACAGAAATAAATAAATAATATGTAAAATATTAGCAAAAAATAAAGATCAGTTTTTTGTAACTTCATGAAGATTTTTTCCCAATTGTTACGTTACAAGTTGCAGTAGCGTATAACATGAGACACAGATCACTAGACAGGTGGGCAGGGGTGGCCCAGTGGTATCGGCCCTGACTTGTTGTGGGTTCGAACCCAGCCAGGCACTTTACTTTGTGTAAATAATTTCATCACCACTGCTCTCAAACGGTGAAGGAAAACATAGTGAGGAAACTGGCATGTCCTAGAACCAAAAATTCGAAGTCATGTGACATCTACCAATCCGCGCTGGGCCCGCGTGTAAGATTAGAGCCCACTCCCTCTCGAAGGTAGGAGCCCTGTGTTCCAGCAGTGAGTACATTGACTGTTTAAGTAGACAGGCCTACTACTAAGATAGATGCAGATATAGGACACCGGCAGTCATTTTCCAGCCTTTTCCCAACCTCTTCGACAGCCGGGGTCCCAGCTGTCATTTGTAACATGCTTAACGTGTCTTGCAAGGCACGGACTCCGGTAATGATGACCCATATTTGTTTCACGCCCCATACTCACCTTTTTATCTTATAGTTAACTGCTTTGAACACTCATAGTTACCATTATATTCAATCTCAGTCTGAGAAAGGTCCTATTTTCTAGCAAAAATTTAGATCTGTGCTAGAAAATGGGACCGATTGAAATAATTATGTAAAGTTGGTGAGTTATGCGCGATTCGTCACTACTCCAATTTGTCACAAAAATTTTACTATATACAAAAAATCCTATATTTTCCTTGACATTCTAGAAATGCCTTTACGTTTCTATTCTGGTCGTGTAATTACCCGAAAGTCAGTAACAAAGGAGTACTTCCATACTAATTAAAGACATTATGGATCATAGCCAACACAATAATGAACGAATATTGCAAAGGGGAAATAAGAGGAAACAAACTTTCTTAATGTTGTGTGTCATTTTGATTAAATTAGGGGAGGCGGGACCCTCCCTGTCTTGCGATAAGGTTGTCGCTACTGCCTTACACTTCGATGGGTGCCCAGACAAAAATCTATGTGCCCATGAGTAATAAGGTTTTGACTGTACCTTTTTGTGAATCGATTGTTTTACGAAAATCGGATGACGATAATTTGAGCTCGATTATACAAACTTTTAAAAACTGATGAGTCGATAAAGTCTGTGATATTCGAGGTGAATATCCCATTCAGCGTTATTTAAATTGAATTTGACGCTTGACTTTTAAAAATCTAGATTTTTGGTAATAATTTTTATTTAATTTGTATTTGATTCGTTAGGTACTCGTTGTTACGAAAAAACAAGCTGCTATAGACAATAAGGTCGGCAAGAAACTTAAATATCATAAAAAAATATATTCTTGGTAAATAATGATGAAAAGCTGTTATTCAAAGAATATTAACTAAAAGAAAAGTAAATAAACTCTTACTTAACATAAAACTCTTAAAAGCATTCATCCATAATAACCCCGTTAAGCGCATCAATAACAATTAACCCTTTAAAAGTACAACAGGGAGACAACACCAATAAAAAAACAAAATGCACGTCGTCCGTAAAAGGCGCTTTTTCGCGTAAGCTTTTATAAACGTTGCAGTGAATGCAATCTTCGTACAGAACAACAGACAAGCGCGCAATGGCATTGTAAAAAACCTTTTCGCGACCGGCGGCGTTGCAGTCGTGAAAATAAAAAATAAACATGGGAAATTTTTGAAGCTGGGATTAAAAGGTTCCGTATTCATATGTAATTAATTTTGTTAAGGGCTGGTTTTTCCAACGCCAGACAGTTTTATTCGAGGAATAATTTTGAATTTTTGACAGTTCTTCCATACAAAATTTGTCAGACGTCAATTTTATACCACGAATAAAAATTATCAAATTCAAATTCAAATTCAAATTTATTTATTTAGAACAACTCAAAAATCCAAAGGTTAGTAGGTATATAAAAACTTAAAAAACTATTGTTAGTGCATGCATGCATTATCGATTGAAAAATTAGCCCTAAAACTGGTTTATTTATTTTAAGTTTTGTGCAGATAGTATGTAGCTGTTTCTAGTACTGGTCGAGTGCCTAAGTCTTCTATTTCAATCAATAAATCAACTCAGGCTATTGTAGTCCACTACTGGGAATAGGCCTCTTCCAGGCTGCACCGCAACACCCTGTCCTCCACCTTCAGCGGTCCATCTAGCTGGGGGGCGTCCCACACTATGCTTTCCGATACGCATGTCTCTACTCCCGAACTCGTCTGCTCCCCCGGCCATCGATCCTTCGACAAACCTGGTCATCCAACTGCCACTTCAGCGTGTTTACTCTGCAAGATATGTCGGTTATTCTGTTTCTTTTCATGTCTTCTATTTACAATGAGCAAAAATAACACCGTTAAATAATTTTGACCAGTACCTACAATATGTAAATCTATATAAATAAAACAAAGTCGGGTTATTAATACTCATAACTCAAGCACGGCTGGACAGATTTATAAGATCTTTGATTTGTTGGATTTGTCTCCGCCCCGAATAGCAGAATAACTATTAAAAAGTTTAACCTCCACCTCAGAATCAAAATTTTTTTGATTCTGAAGCAGTATGAAGTTCGCTAGTAACTTAGGGTCAGCTAGTAACTTATAATTAACCAATTTACAAAGTAAACAAATCTCGGCCAAGGTAGTACAACATTTAATTAATGTTTGCTGTGGTCTGTTATTCATAGACTTGAATATTTAAATACTTACTTGTTTGAATAGGACTTCAAATATATTTGAGTTTGAGGTTTTGTTTCATACTTTTCAGAATGTTTTTCAACCTCAATTCTCATAGCCTAAAATTTCCAGTAACATTTATTTTACTGAGTGAATGTGTGCTAGGTTTTCAACAATTTTGTTTCATATTCCAACACATTTAACTTACTTTGTACATATCAGAGCAGACCCATTACCCTCCATTTATTCCGGTTATGTAAACAAAGAAACAGGATTTCGATTTTTTTATCATCCATTAACTCTAATTGACGTGGGATGACAGGGTTCACTTATTGTCAGCTTTCCCGTTCCTAGATCAAATTGGCATATTTTTTCTTCAATAATTTCGACGCGGAACCCTAAAAAAAGACACGATGGAAATTAGATTACGCGCACGGTGCATACTCCGTGTTATTATAACTTTTTTTAATGCAAAAATGAATGCAAAAATGTGTGAGTAAATTGTAAATAATATTATTATTTTCGCGGTTTTATGAACAAACCTATTTTTGTTAGTAGATTTTTTTTGTGAAAAGAATATTGTTTATGATTTTAACTTCACGTTTATCACGTTCGTTGAGCGCGAAGTTTCGCTTTGTTATTAGTTTAGAGGATAAGATAGAGATTAAAACAGAAGAATAACTAGCAGGGGATCCTGGAAGTTCAGGGGATCAGAGCGGAATAACTAGTTTTTATTAGGCAAAGCATATTGTTGCTACAGTTTGTTTATTTTATTCTGAACAACTACGTTTATATTTGCTTTATCTTTCAGTTCCTTTTCAGTTTAGTAAAATGTTTCTTGCAATTGTATCGCCAGTAAATTTACCTCTTTTGGTTGTCTTAAAGATCCTAAGAATAAGGCAGTGCCTGATCTAATACTTATAATAATATCAAAACAAAAAAGGTTCTTTACTTCACTTTCACGATTTCAAAATAATTTTGGCAAAGATGATACTTGAAAATGTTATTTCGTCCATTTATTTTTGAAAAATAAAATCTAACGCTGTTAAAATCCTATATTCACATTCAGAGCTATTGGTACATATGGTGGCAGGAACATCGGCAATTCTGTATTCTTTGGTTGCTTTGTTGCCAGAAACCCTAGCGTAGAAATGTTTCGTCAGTTATCCAAAAAAAATCAGCTGTTTCATAGCAATACCTACGCGGTCAAAATGTATGGAACAGCTCTTCTTTTTTTTTTGATAACCGATGAAAAATTTGAACGCAGGTGGCGTTCAGAATCATGTACTGAAAGCATGGTAATAGGTGGCGCATCAAGGTCCCTGTCATCCCGTATATTTATTTGTGTACAATTTTTAGGAGCCCTTGGCTAAATAATAACAGCTGCACAGGTCGATCGATCAGGTTAAGCTACTCTTGCCGCGGTTGGTCTATGGAGAGGTGACCATCTTTACCGATTTTTACCGAGAACCCTCCGTGCCTCGGAAAGCACGTTAAGCGATTGGTCCCGGCTGTCATTCGTGGATCTTTGACAGTTGTTACGGGTAGTCAAAAGCCCGAAACTTAACAGTGATGCAAAATCAGAGGTAAAATAACTGAATGGACTGCTTTGCGGTAGCTTATATCAAACCAAAACATTTTTGACTTTTCTACTGTGGTCATCGCTGACGGAATGTCACTTTGTTTATGCACTCAGCAGTAATTTTATCTTTTCAGTTAACCACCTAAGTTTCACTGGTATCAAAGCATTTTTAATACACTTAAGGTTCCTACAAACAGACACGACACGCGATTTAATCGCGCGTGACACAAAGGCACCGCTCATTGCGCGACTTGCGGTGCCTTTGTGTCGCATGTCGTGTCGCACCTGTTCGTGAGTAAAGGCTCCTTGCCTTTACTCAACTTCACTCTAACAATCCTTACAATTACCGACCGAATCTCTCACTCACCGACTCTCGTCAACACTTCACTCGTCCAAAAATCACAAACACGGCTCATAGCTCATTTCAACACATCTTGGAAATGACAATGACAGGTAATTTATTATCATAAAAATACTCATTCAAGTACTAAGTCTGCGTTTGAATTTTTCCAAAACCAATTTATATTTCAATTTCGTCGAATGTGCTTGGCAACGTCGTAAACGCTTTGGGTTCAGGTAAAGTTGTAAGATGAGCGAGGAATGAGCGAGGTTTGAAAAAAATGGGGACAGCCGGTCCATTCTGCAAAACTTAAATGAAGTGAGCTTGAAGTGAGTTGTCAAAAATGGCAATCACTAGCAACAGATTGAATGACGGCTCACTTCAGCTAAGTTTTCAAGGACACCGACTTCTGAAATTAAAGTTACTTTTCACTTTGTAGTGTAATTTTTGGAAATCGGTTATCATTTTTAATGTAAAAAAGTTTTTTAATTATCCCCTTTTTGTTAAGGTACCTACCCCATACCATTTCGTAGACTTGCTGAACACCCAAAAAATACACAAATCGCTTTAAGGTATGCCTATGATATTTAAAGAGTTCCCTCGATTTCTCCAGGATCCCATCATCAGATTTTGACCTGATGACAATGGGACCAAAGTATCCCTTTCAAACAAAAAGAACTTTTCAAATTGTTCTAGCAGTCTTCGACTATGCGGGGAGCATACATAAAAAAAAGATTCCGATGAACTGAGATCCTC
The DNA here is from genome assembly GCA_963855955.1 of Luperina nickerlii. Taxonomy (NCBI): domain Eukaryota; kingdom Metazoa; phylum Arthropoda; class Insecta; order Lepidoptera; family Noctuidae; genus Luperina; species Luperina nickerlii. Next base: position 17,762,841 of record OY979677.1, on the reverse strand, counting down.
CTCCTTTTTTTGAAGTTGGTTAAAATTTTCACAGAAACAAGTGCATACAAAAAGAAAAGTTGAAACGAATAATATCGACGAATTATATTTAAATGTACCCAGAAATATGTATAAAATAAAAAACAAAACAGACCATGGTACGTTTTAGAATAATATAAAATATAACGACGTTCATTATCTTCAGTATGGTAATAGTAAGAATAATAATAAAAGCTAGTAATAGTAATAGTAAGAACATACACAATAGGTAGGTATAGTAGATATCATACACCTTTTTTTTCAGAAAGGGAAATCATCACATGACCCCCCTCCCGCTCTGGGTGGAGCGGAAGGGAGTATCATACTCTTACTGACTAAAACCCACCCGTATTCCTTCCTTAGCCCTTTATGTTCCGGGCCAGCGGTAACCCTTTCGGACAATCCCGCTGATCCGGCTCGATGTTTTGTTATGGTCACGTCAGTAGACTGTACCCATACTTTTTACAGTCGTTAGATACGATATCCTTTTGACACCTACCAACTATTGACGGTAAACTGTCTAGGTAGATACCTGACGCTGCAATTTCGTGTAGATGGAGTGGGCAATGGGCATGGCAAATTGAATGCATTGTGGTGCGGTGCAATTATCCGAAAGCCATACAATTCGCCTTGGTAACGCGTAATTACTACGCTTGATCGTAGCTTAGCTAATATCGGTGGTACTGATGTGAAGCTGTTGGGTAAGGAGATTTTGGGATACATAGGTAGCTTCATTGAATCATTAAAATATTGTTTACAGTGTTAAGGCTTCTTCAAACAGGGGCGACACGCGATAAAATCGCGCACGACACAAAGGCACCGCAAGTCGCGCAACGCGCAGTGCCTTTGTGTCGCGCGCGATTCGTGTCGCGCGTCACGCCTGTTTGCAGGAGCCTTTAGCCTATCCGGAGAAAGACACCATCAGAGAGAAATATTATCTAAAGATAGCGAATATAAAAAAAAAACTAGGTTTGCACGGGTACAGTGACTGTACTACAGTCTACTGCTGTGACACGTCAAAACATCGTGATGCATGTGCTATACCTATACAAGTATAATTTAAATAATGCACATAAACCATCCGGAATACATTTTCTAATTGATGGTAAAAACCCTTTCATATGTATATCCATGGTGAAAACAGAATCAAATCCATTGCGTAATTTACAGGAACTAAGCGATTACACGAAAATCGACATTGTTTCATACGATGTAGGATCCCATAGATATACAGTAACCATGATTAATCAGCACAATAATCTCTAGAACCCCTAGCGTAGAAATTTTTCGTCAGTTATTTAAACAAAAATCAGCTGTTTCATAGCATTACCTACGCTGTCAAAATGTATGGAACAGCTATTCTTTTTCTTTAATAGCCGACGAAAAATTTGAACGCAAGGGGCGTTCAGAATAATGTACTAAATCCATGGTAACAAGTTGCACATGCGATGTCCCTGCCACCCTGTATAAAAAACTTATAGTCATGGATATATAAAATTGAGATTTCCATAAATTAATTCTGGTAAACGATGGAATAATATAATTTATATTAGGTATTATTTACTCAATTATGCAAAGTAACAAGAGGTTTTATTAATAGTAACTCACTGTATCATAGACATAGGTGATTACAATAATAATATCTATCAAAGCATGAGTATATTAATTTCCACTTCTCATGCTCTAAAAATCGTCTTTATGTTGTGCGTAGGCAACATAAAGTCGCTTTTTATGCTCTAGTGCATAAAGTTTTTTTTTCTAAGACTATGATAATCAGGCCCAAAAGCCACACGCACAATAAAACGTCGCAGATTAAAATCGTTATTTTATTTCATTTGCTTTAATTTATATCATTTCCGTGTTTTCTATCGTTAATTTAATAAAAACAAAACACATGAAATAGTTGTCATTTATTACTTAAAAACGCAAAGAAACGTTTTTATGACTTGGCAGTATGAAATACCCAAGACGAATGACACAAGTTGAAAAAAAAAAAAACTTTTAAAAAGTTTCGAGGCGGAAATTAGCTATTCTCTCCTTCAATTTTGCAACATTTTTGAACAGTGAAAATACTGTTATATACTTAATGCCTGTTTCATTTTCTCGCAATCGAAGTAAAAACAGAGTGTATACACGGGCATAAACGAGCCATGTAAAATAGGTTCTTTTATGCACTAGTTGGATAATTTACTATTATTCATTTATAGCAACACAAAACATCATTAAAATATGTGCATAGTTGCATATGTGCATAGTTGCATAGTCTTTTATAACGCAAAGAAATAAACTATGCTTTTTGTAATTTCATAATGCAAATGCCACTCTGCTAAAAATCATAAACCGCTTTGCTCTACTACAATTTTATTCTAGAATCTTTGAAAATAACAAAGGGACCGTGAAAAGAAAAATAGTCTATTTCCCAGTGAGAACAGTCTTCAAAGTTACAAAATAAATATTGTAAGGCGTTTATTTCTTACTGTCTTCGTAAACTTTGTTTTAAATTGTTCATTTTGTGACGATAAATTGTATCATTTTGAAGAATGAGAAAGTAGTAAATCCTTTCTTAAAATGTGATGCGTGAGTCTTCATAGTTGTAGAATTTTTTACGTACCTACCTACCTATTATAGTCGGTAATAACATTAGTCTTCTTAGTGTTCTTTTGTGACTACAATGACTACTGTTGAGCATGAAGTTCTGAAATATCTCATGAATTATGTAATGGGATAGTCTGACAGTTATCATCAATAAAATGATAACTATCAGACTATCCCATTACATAATTCATGAGATATTTAACGAATTCGAGGGTAAATATTGACACACATTTAATATGAATTTAATAAGATGAATCTACAAATAAACCAGATATTATTCTAAAACGAGATATTATTCTAGAAAGCAATAACAATAATAATGATACAAGGGCACGGGTTGATCGAAGGGTAAGCTACGGTTGCTGCGGTCGTTTTGTGGATGGGTGACCCTCTATTACATTTCGAAATCCCTCTGTCCCTCGGAAAGCCGCTCCCGGATGTCATTAGTGGATCTTTGGCTGTCGTTACGGGTCCTCAGAAGCCCGAAAGTCTGACAACCAGTCTTACTAAGGGGTATCGTATACACAGTAACTGGGTTGTGGGGGTAAGATAGGAATTCGCTTCATGTAAAATACTGGTACTCAGCTGCGTCCGGTTAGACTGGAAGCCGACCGTTACATAGTAGGCAGATGATTTATGTATGTGCCTTATAGGCTTTGCATGGGGGGTTCCGGAATTGGTATTTTAAGAGGAACTGGGACCACCCCTACGTGCTGATGGTGATCACCAGGTTGGTTTTAGTGAGGTAAAAATCCCACACTCCCCGACCTCCCTCCCCGGAGATCGGCTGCCTTTTAAAGGTTACCACTCGATAAATAAAAAAAAAGGTACAAGAAAAGAGGAAAATAAACTTTATACTATAGAAACAGAATAATATTCCCAATCTCATCCAATTCTGACACAATCGAATCTTCGGACAATTGAACAGAAAGTTCTGGAAGATACGGAATCTATTCAAGTGGGATGAAGAATATGTTTTTATGTAGAATTTATCAAATAGTTGAATAAACTGTATTAAAGTTCTGTAAGAGCGATGGCGTTACGTGCGCAGGGCCGAGAAGGGGCAGTTAGGGTTGCCACGTGTGACGAAAGGGGTTTGCGTGGCGCAGGTTATAAAAATAAGACCACGCAACCTTGTCAACATAAAAATATATATTTAGAAAAAGAAAAGGTGTGGGTAGGTCTACGGGTCACAATTTTCCCAGAGTCAACCCTGTGGGTAGCGCTGTACTGCCCTGATAGCTGGCGTGGCGATGACCGCAGCGAGGTGCCACGCTGGATGCGCAGGGGTGCCGGTCGACAGGTGTTTGCGCCGACCTTCGTAAGTCAGCTCGGCCCACTTGGCAAGACGGCCAACAAATGGGACGTCCGATGCCTGGACGTTACAGCACGCACGAGTCACGACGGAACCAGCCGCGTAGCTCCAGATGTGCGGCCGTGAGCTTGAGGTGTTCCCTAACCGGAACTTTGGACCCTGGAACATGACGTCCAGCGTGTCACGAGATGACCATTGGTCAACTCCGCTGATTGCGACACCAAGCTAAGCAGAGCGAGTAGCAATAGCAGTGCGCTAATGAAGGTGTTGGTGGATTGTCACAATCAGACGGAGTTTACAAAATGGAAGAGTGAAAAAAGGCATGATGCAATACATTTTGAGTGTGAAGCACGAAAAGTCAAAATGCATTAAGCTGAAGGCCTTAGATTAAAATGAATTACATTATTTAGCGTATATTAAATTCAGATAAAATAAGCATACATGCCAAGTTAACCTGCAAGAAAAAAACACAAAATATACGCATGAAAATGCTATCCAACACTTACCCAGTATGGGGGTTTCAAAGACACCGAATTTAAATGCTCGATGGCGGAGAATTATGTAGATTAGGTAGTTGTTTTTAAGCCCGGATAATGGCGAGTTAAGACACGTGTGAAATCACTGATATCAATTATCTGGTGAGACGTGTGACCGCTTCGGGAAAAACCAAAATTCCTAATGACGAACGAAAGACGCGTTGGATAGAGATGGGACATGCGCGGGCGCATAGATAAATTCTCACTCGCGCGCCGATAGCAGAACATTTTGTGCTTTTAGTAATCACTATTTACTACCGCACTAGGTACTTGCAATATTCTGTGGTTGTCATATTTTGACGTCTGCGTTTGTTTGACAGTTGATGTATGTAAACATTGGAATGTTGCTGTGATTTTGTTGTTAAATTAGTTAAAATGTGTTTAATTATGCAAAATGTAACGTACGACGTTACACACGCGAGAAAATTTTGTCGACAAATTTTTCAGTATTACTTCGCTCTGTTTCAGGACATTATTTTTTCAGTAGCTTTCTGATCCGTGTTTGATAAGTGTGCATAGACACCAGTGACACGCGTCGACAATAGAGGCAATTGCATCCGCAATTGCAATTGCTCCGGGCGTCGGGAGCCGCGCGACGACTCCCGGCCACCGTAGGCGCGGGCCTGCGGGCGGAGAGTAATGGGTAGCTCACCGTCCGATCAGGACCAGGCCCGTGCCGGACGGCGCGTACGTGTTCCACGCGCGCCTCAAAGATATGTCAGCATTAAACGAAGGGGCCCGCAAGGGCCGAAGCCTGCCGGATCAGCGGGATTGTCTGAAAGGGTTACCGCTGGCCCGGAACATAAAGGGCGAAGGAAGGAACACGGGTGGGTTGTAGTCAGTAAGAGTCTGACACTCCCTTCCGCTCCATCCAGAGCGGGAGGAGTCATTTGATGATTTCCCATCCAGAGAAAAAAACAACATTTCCGTCTAATTTTACTTACCTTTAAATAAATATTATACTGGTTTATAGATAACACAATGTTACGAAATGGTGTAACAGACGCCCCCGTTACAGATTACCTTGTTAAGGTTGCCAATTTTCTTGTAAAATAAAACTTAGACATAGTTCTATGTATGAGACAAATGAAAAAAAAATCGCCCGAGACGTGTCGTTGTACAAAAGTATGTATCGAGTATTGTGTTCCCTGCCTACTGAATCATATATAATTACCTATAATAATAATTATTTATTTATTTGGTAGAATATAATTGTTGTTACAAAGGTGTTACACGTAATATGATGTCCCTAATATTCTGCTGTTTCCAGCGTACAAATATTTCAAAGAACTAAAATAAAAGAGTGTTAAAACAATTTCAAAATTAAACCATACAATGTCAAAGATAAGTAAAACGTTAACTACTATCAAATAGTAATAAAATATCAATGTCAAGAATTATTAAATACAATGAAAAAAAATAATTAAATTCCATTCAATTATTAGCACAAAGGCGAGACGTCTAATTTAAATTTTGTATCAAATTTTTCATTTAAAAACTCATTTGTTGAGTAGTAACACTTATGCAATAGAAACTTAAATTATTTCTTTTTAAATGTCATGAAGTTAAGACTTTTAAAAACATTAGGTAATTTATTATAAATACTAATTGCCATACAGTAAACAATATTAGAAAATGGTTTAATTCTTTGTTGGGGTACACATAATTTGTGGATATTTCGACTTTTTCTTATTACACCATCATTATGTACTTGAAATAAAGCTATGTTTTTATTTACAACTAGCGACCCGCCCCGGCTTTGCACGGGTGCAATGCTGATACTAAATACACTACAGAAAAACTGTGAACGTTGTATATAAAAACATAGCGGCCCGCTCCGGCTTCGCACGGGTATAAAATATATAGCCTATGTGATTAAAATCGATTCAGTAGTTTTGATTTATTCATTACTGCCCGTGGCCCGCACGCGTTAAATTTGGAGTAAAACAATCCCCCTTTCCCTATACCCTGAAGATTTCCTGCTATCTTTGGAATATCTAAATATCTCTCTATCTCGTTTTTATAATAAACGCGTCCGATCGCTGCTAAATTCAAAGTGCTATAGGGAAAACCGCGGCCTCAGACGCGCTATTTATAGGCACGCTCTTGCCGCACCGGGCGGCCGGCCGCAATTTTTAAATCTGTAATATCTTCGAAAATATTCACTTAAATCATACGGTGTAAAGAGCCATATAGATCTATATTAAATGAAAAATGTATTCAAGGTATTTAATTGGTTCAGGATTAATGCTGTATTGGTTAAAATCGCTTCGAAAATTAGCCATTATTTGTCGTAAAAAGTAAATGACAAAAAAAGTTATTGTGGGTTATCCATAAGAGATAGACATATACCATCACGGACTTTTCTGTAGACCTTTTCAATGTGTACAATACTTAGTACATTATTTTGATAAAACTCGTAGGGTTCAGCCTGCGTTTGCAATGTAAGCGGAAAAAATGTAATTATTTACGACATCACATTAGAAAACTCAAAAATAACAGTACTTCTCCACTATTTAATGGATGTTATTATACATATAAACCTTCCTCTTGAATCACTCTATCTATTAAAAAAAACCGCATCAAAATCCGTTGCGTAGTTTCAAAGATTTAAGCATACAAAGGGACATAGGGACATAGGGACAGAGAAAGCGACTTTGTTTTATACTATGTAGTGAAGATACAGAGTTCGAATATATATGTATAAAGATGGAAGTGATAATATTTTTAATTTTTTTAAAAGTCGAGACAGCTTTGTAATGGTTGGGCTTTATTGAACGAATACATTTTTTTAGGGCTCGGAATGCTTTAATAGTATCAACAGAATTGCCCCATATTATGATGCCGTAGCGGAGAATTGATGCTATGTAACCAAGATAAGCATAAAATCAAAATAAGTGCTGCATAATTATCAAAGTGACCTTTGCGCTGCTACTGACGACGCCGTGGTGGCGAAGTTTTTGGCTATCAAGATCTGAAATACAGTCGTGCAAACGACATAAAGACGAAGATTATCACAGCACAGAAATTACTTTCTTCATTTATGGTAGTTTCTTAAGGCGGTGATTTCTTGAAAACGGTCAAAAAGTTGGTTTTTAAAATGTATCTCTTAAACAGCAAATAATTTTGACCACAAAAAATTATATTATCAAGTCTTGTTTTAATACAGTGATAGAACTCAAATCATAATTGTACATTTATGTACATTACTGCATCAAAAAAAACTTCACCTCTTAATTGTCTTTAAAAGCAGTTTATCCCTCCTTAAGAATTTTAATTATATAAATTATACCATTAAATTTATAATGCCAAACTATATTCAGTGATGGATTATTTATTATTAATAGTTATTAATAGATTTTTAAACAGACAATTTCTTCATAATTTGCAATAAATTACCAGCATTGTGTAATCGCGCTCCTCTTTCTTTTCTATGCAGTCCGACAGTGACCGCGCTTTAAATCATGTAGTCCCCTTAATGAGATAGTGCTCATACACACGACCGACATGCGTCGACGACGAAGACAACGAAGGCAACTGCACCCGCTGACACCTGTCGACGCCTACCGTCTTGTCGAATTGTCGCTCGTGTATTTGAGTACGGTACTGAAATACACGAGCGGCATGTTGTCGACGGATGCAATTGCCTTTTTTTTTTTTTTCTCTGGATGGGAAATCATCAAATGACTCCTCCCGCTCTGGATGGAGCGGAAGGGAGTGTCAGACTCTTACTGACTACAACCCACCCGTGTTCCTTCCTTCGCCCTTTATGTTCCGGGCCAGCGGTAACCCTTTCAGACAATCCCGCTGATCCGGCAGGCTTCGGCCCTTGCGGGCCCCTTCGTTTAATGCTGACATATCTTTGAGGCGCGCGTGGAACACGTACGCGCCGTCCGGCACGGGCCTGGTCCTGATCGGACGGTGAGCTACCCATTACTCTCCGCCCGCAGGCCCGCGCCTACGGTGGCCGGGAGTCGTCGCGCGGCTCCCGACGCCCGGAGCAATTGCAATTGCGGATGCAATTGCCTCTATTGTCGACGCGTGTCACTGGTGTCTATGCACACTTATCAAACACGGATCAGAAAGCTACTGAAAAAATAATGTCCTGAAACAGAGCGAAGTAATACTGAAAAATTTGTCGACAAATTTTTCAGTATTACTTCGCTCTGTTTCAGGACATTATTTTTTCAGTAGCTTTCTGATCCGTGTTTGATAAGTGTGCATAGACACCAGTGACACGCGTCGACAATAGAGGCAATTGCATCCGCAATTGCAATTGCTCCGGGCGTCGGGAGCCGCGCGACGACTCCCGGCCACCGTAGGCGCGGGCCTGCGGGCGGAGAGTAATGGGTAGCTCACCGTCCGATCAGGACCAGGCCCGTGCCGGACGGCGCGTACGTGTTCCACGCGCGCCTCAAAGATATGTCAGCATTAAACGAAGGGGCCCGCAAGGGCCGAAGCCTGCCGGATCAGCGGGATTGTCTGAAAGGGTTACCGCTGGCCCGGAACATAAAGGGCGAAGGAAGGAACACGGGTGGGTTGTAGTCAGTAAGAGTCTGACACTCCCTTCCGCTCCATCCAGAGCGGGAGGAGTCATTTGATGATTTCCCATCCAGAGAAAAAAAAAAAAAAGGCAATTGCATCCGTCGACAACATGCCGCTCGTGTATTTCAGTACCGTACTCAAATACACGAGCGACAATTCGACAAGACGGTAGGCGTCGACAGGTGTCAGCGGGTGCAGTTGCCTTCGTTGTCTTCGTCGTCGACGCATGTCGGTCGTGTGTATGAGCACTATCTCATTAAGGGGACTACATGATTTAAAGCGCGGTCACTGTCGGACTGCATAGAAAAGAAAGAGGAGCGCGATTACACAATGCTGGTAATTTATTGCAAATTATGAAGAAATTGTCTGTTTAAAAATCTATTAATAACTATTAATAATAAATAATCCATCACTGAATATAGTTTGGCATTATAAATTTAATGGTATAATTTATATAATTAAAATTCTTAAGGAGGGATAAACTGCTTTTAAAGACAATTAAGAGGTGAAGTTTTTTTTGATGCAGTAATGTACATAAATGTACAATTATGATTTGAGTTCTATCACTGTATTAAAACAAGACTTGATAATATAATTTTTTGTGGTCAAAATTATTTGCTGTTTAAGAGATACATTTTAAAAACCAACTTTTTGACCGTTTTCAAGAAATCACCGCCTTAAGAAACTACCATAAATGAAGAAAGTAATTTCTGTGCTGTGATAATCTTCGTCTTTATGTCGTTTGCACGACTGTATTTCAGATCTTGATAGCCAAAAACTTCGCCACCACGGCGTCGTCAGTAGCAGCGCAAAGGTCACTTTGATAATTATGCAGCACTTATTTTGATTTTATGCTTATCTTGGTTACATAGCATCAATTCTCCGCTACGGCATCATAATATGGGGCAATTCTGTTGATACTATTAAAGCATTCCGAGCCCTAAAAAAATGTATTCGTTCAATAAAGCCCAACCATTACAAAGCTGTCTCGACTTTTAAAAAAATTAAAAATATTATCACTTCCATCTTTATACATATATATTCGAACTCTGTATCTTCACTACATAGTATAAAACAAAGTCGCTTTCTCTGTCCCTATGTCCCTATGTCCCTTTGTATGCTTAAATCTTTGAAACTACGCAACGGATTTTGATGCGGTTTTTTTTAATAGATAGAGTGATTCAAGAGGAAGGTTTATATGTATAATAACATCCATTAAATAGTGGAGAAGTACTGTTATTTTTGAGTTTTCTAATGTGATGTCGTAAATAATTACATTTTTTCCGCTTACATTGCAAACGCAGGCTGAACCCTACGAGTTTTATCAAAATAATGTACTAAGTATTGTACACATTGAAAAGGTCTACAGAAAAGTCCGTGATGGTATATGTCTATCTCTTATGGATAACCCACAATAACTTTTTTTGTCATTTACTTTTTACGACAAATAATGGCTAATTTTCGAAGCGATTTTAACCAATACAGCATTAATCCTGAACCAATTAAATACCTTGAATACATTTTTCATTTAATATAGATCTATATGGCTCTTTACACCGTATGATTTAAGTGAATATTTTCGAAGATATTACAGATTTAAAAATTGCGGCCGGCCGCCCGGTGCGGCAAGAGCGTGCCTATAAATAGCGCGTCTGAGGCCGCGGTTTTCCCTATAGCACTTTGAATTTAGCAGCGATCGGACGCGTTTATTATAAAAACGAGATAGAGAGATATTTAGATATTCCAAAGATAGCAGGAAATCTTCAGGGTATAGGGAAAGGGGGATTGTTTTACTCCAAATTTAACGCGTGCGGGCCACGGGCAGTAATGAATAAATCAAAACTACTGAATCGATTTTAATCACATAGGCTATATATTTTATACCCGTGCGAAGCCGGAGCGGGCCGCTATGTTTTTATATACAACGTTCACAGTTTTTCTGTAGTGTATTTAGTATCAGCATTGCACCCGTGCAAAGCCGGGGCGGGTCGCTAGTTGTAAATAAAAACATAGCTTTATTTCAAGTACATAATGATGGTGTAATAAGAAAAAGTCGAAATATCCACAAATTATGTGTACCCCAACAAAGAATTAAACCATTTTCTAATATTGTTTACTGTATGGCAATTAGTATTTATAATAAATTACCTAATGTTTTTAAAAGTCTTAACTTCATGACATTTAAAAAGAAATAATTTAAGTTTCTATTGCATAAGTGTTACTACTCAACAAATGAGTTTTTAAATGAAAAATTTGATACAAAATTTAAATTAGACGTCTCGCCTTTGTGCTAATAATTGAATGGAATTTAATTATTTTTTTTCATTGTATTTAATAATTCTTGACATTGATATTTTATTACTATTTGATAGTAGTTAACGTTTTACTTATCTTTGACATTGTATGGTTTAATTTTGAAATTGTTTTAACACTCTTTTATTTTAGTTCTTTGAAATATTTGTACGCTGGAAACAGCAGAATATTAGGGACATCATATTACGTGTAACACCTTTGTAACAACAATTATATTCTACCAAATAAATAAATAATTATTATTATAGGTAATTATATATGATTCAGTAGGCAGGGAACACAATACTCGATACATACTTTTGTACAACGACACGTCTCGGGCGATTTTTTTTTCATTTGTCTCATACATAGAACTATGTCTAAGTTTTATTTTACAAGAAAATTGGCAACCTTAACAAGGTAATCTGTAACGGGGGCGTCTGTTACACCATTTCGTAACATTGTGTTATCTATAAACCAGTATAATATTTATTTAAAGGTAAGTAAAATTAGACGGAAATGTTGTTTCATGCATATGGGTGCATGCATGCTAAGGGTGATGACTAATAGAGAAGTATGAAAGAAAAAGACTTGTGGTGCTGACCCTAAATAAATTGTCATAAGGGCAAGAGAATGATGGTACAGACGCCAGCACATCAACCTACTACAATCTGTCAAATTTATTTAATAGATTTTCAACTTTATTGCTACAGCATATAAGGTTCAAGGTTTATTAGGAAAATTTGACAGTTTCGGGTAGCTTGATGTGCTGGCGTTTGTACATAAAAAGGCAATAAAAGTTTACCTTACTTTCCTACCAAATCCAATTTAATATAGGTACCTATTCCAAATTTTGTTCAACTTCTCCACATTTTCATTCAAAACCATGATAAACCGGCACCAGCCGGCGCATCCTGGACAGTCACACCCAACACCTTATTTGACTGGCCAACTCTTCTCTTGCGGTGATAGGGCTAACGCCCGTCTGGTTTGCGACCACCCTCCTACCGGAGTCCGGCATCAAGCAGCCTGCTGTGTCTCGTCAATGCGTGGGAGTTCCAGTGCCTTAGGCATCTTTTGGGCACGCTCGGTCCATTATAGACCTCATCCATCGCTTTCCATCAGGCGTGATTGAGATCAAGAGCTACAATTCAGCAATAAAAAAAAACAAAAATGAAACCATACCGGTTAACTATGTTCACACACATACGTGAACACGTCACTTCACATCACACACACATGGACGACGAGCGGCGCGGGGACCGGGCGACGCGAGACCATCGCGCCGACCGCAGGACACTTCATCGTCCGCCACGACCGCGATCGCACCATAATTTAGAACCTACTTACTTACCTACTTATAATTGCTACTTTGTGTACCTACCACCGAATAAACCTTTATACAGTCCATTCATCTTTCCGTCACCCGGGCCTATCTAACTATATAATTTATTATTATGATGTGGAAATATTTTAGGTAACATTCTTTACAGCAGCCAATTACACAACGTTCTAACAGTCAGTCTCACAAGATATCCCGGACCCATCCCGTAGCACTCAGAGAAAACGCTTCCAAACTTGTAAGAAGTTGTAAGTAGTCTGAAATAAAACGTGGTCAGGACTACCCTACTTCTAACAAATGAAAAGGTCCGTGAAATCCTAATAGGAATGTTACCTACCCATTTTGACATGTCCGTGTATTTTCTAGATGGTTCTACACCAGATAGGTAGACTTGTACCCAGCGTGTTTAAGAAATGTCCTAGGAAAGGTTATATAGTAGTCTGATTATGTAACTACAAACTTACGGTTTTCGGATTTTTTCCTTTATTTGTGCTACATGACATTGCTTCTTGCCAAATTTCGTGGTTGTAGGTCAACAGGAAGTACCCTATAGGTTTTGATTCCCTTGCGAGTGTTAAAATATGCGGCATAAACGGAATATAAACGCCCGGCGCCCGTATCTTTTGATTGCGTTGACTTAGAAGTTTGAATTTTTCACTGCTTCACGGGATTGCAGCCCCTGAGTATTTGATATTAATTTGAACTTGATATAACTACGGACAACTAAGGAACCCTAAAAATACCTAAAAACATAACATCAGGTCTGCTTTCCCCGAAGGTCTATAGTATAAAATAAACTATATGAAGACAACTAAAGTACTATGCTAATAAACAAACCCTATTTCAGCTTCTCAAAGTATTCAGAAATTGCATTAGAAGATACTTTCAGTAAAGTCCATGATTCTATGCATTGAGAAATACGATGACCTGAATAAGAATTCACCTAGAATTACTTTGTCAACGATACCTGCTTCGTATCTAAAGTAGTATTATCTTGATCAGTTTAGTCGTCATATATGAAGCTACTGGCAGGCTAGAAAACAAATATAAAGTAGTAAAAATATTTTAATATTGATTCTAAAACAAAAAAGTTATTTAAAAAAATTAAACCGACTTCAAAAAGAAATGCACTCAAAATTATGACATAACTTTAATTTCGGAAGTCGGTGTCTTGGGATTTGTATTTTAGTTTTAGTTTTTTGCCATCGACTTCCGAAATTAATGTTATTTCATAAATTTTTTTATTAATTTTTTATTTCGTAATTTTTAGTTTTAAGTAAAAACTGAAATATTTGTTTGTAATAAGTAGGTAATAGTTTTATTGTAAATATTGCACTAGAATTTGACCAAGGTTATGAGATGATTTCACTTTGACACTACACCCGTAGCTCGTATCAAGCCAGGCGTTCACACTTACACGAATTGGTCCATATCTTGAAAATGACTGAATCGATTTTGATGAAACTTGCACTGTTCCTAAGTTGATATAAAGGTAAGCCAAAAAAAATGGTCACGATCCGATTAATAGTCGCGGAGAAATGCGTGGACAAACATACATACATAAGTCTATAAAATGTTGTATATTTGTTTGGAAGCCCTAATAGATTGTCATATGTGTATATAATGCAATTCCAATAGTATTACTTACATACGTGTTGAATTGATAACCTCCATTTTTTTGAAGTCGCTAAAAAAAAATATACTTATGGTTCCGCCTTTCTACAGTCAAGGAAATTAATTGGTTACCGTGTTATAGTCATTTCATAGAAAAAGAGAAAGACAGTTGTCATTTGAAATTTGAATACGGACATGGACTTTAAGTTTGTAGTCAATTTAATATGATAAACAATTTATTTCCCTGGCTTTTTCTAACCTTAAATGAAAGTTTATGTGCTACTATTTTTCCTACAAGAAGTATATTCTGTTTAGCTTCCATATATTATTATCTACTCAAACAATCGCAATATACATTTTGCCACATCATAAAATTTCCCTCACCAAATAAAACAAAAAGAAAGATATGACGGAAGAATATGCAGCCGGCATAAGCGACAATCTCTGGGACCATCTGAATTGCACATTCTCTTTCCCTCCTTACTTATCAAACCACGTTTGGTGCTCAGTGCTTTTTATCGTTATTTTTTCCCCCCACTTCAATTTTAGACGGTTCTTGTAATAGGATATTATAGTACCTACGTAGCTGATGTTTTAATTTTGTCATTTTTTATGAAGATTTTTTCGGTTTTTTGACTGCGGGAGTTTGTTAGCTACTTCTTCAGTTTCTGCCCGCGACTTCGTTAAATGATAAATGATTTTATTTTTGCAAGTAGGTTTGCACAAACAACGTCAATCATATATTTTTTAAACTAGATGAGTTCGTCGTTTCCTATCTGACTACTCTGAGAAGAAAGGCCGAAACAAACTCAGAGGTCACAGTCTCTTTTAAAGTCCAGACATAATCTTGGTCAGGTTATTATGAAGACCATGTAGGTCGATGTCTGAGATGGTTTTTTGAGGAAAGAACCACACAGATTGAGAGGACCTGTCCAGTCAGTTGGCGTGGAAGTCGTAAGAGACACAATGCCATTTTTATAAATTCCCCGTCACTATTACTTCGTTTTAGCTTTGCATTATTTCTGAACCTTTTTTTCTATTTGCTTGGCTCCTATTGGTTTTAGCGTGATGTTAAATAGCCTATAGCCTTCCTAAAGAATTAGGCTATCAAATAAAAAAAAGATTTCTTGAAATCCGAGCAGTAGTTCTAAAGAATAGCCCAATTGAAGAAAGTTTGCTTGGCTTTTAATCAAAGTGGGATTCCTTTCCTAGACTAATTGAAGTTTAAGATATTGTTTAAATGGTATCAACAATGAACTCAAGAGTAACTAAATGCATTCGTTATTATTATAACTAGCCATTAATGTCCCACTGTTGGGAAACGTCTCCCTTTTTTTTGGGTTCCGTACCTCAAAAGGAAAAAACAAAACCCTTATAGGATCACTTTGTTGTCCATCCGTCCGTCCGTCTGTCTGTCAATACCCTTTATCTCGGGAACGCGTGGAGATATCGTGTTGAAGTTAAAACTATATACTCAGGTCTGCAGTCCCTTGAAGCTGTAAAAATATCAAACTTTTAAGTTAACTTAAAAAAATGACTAATCTTTACTCATCCCGCCATGTCCGTCTCCGACAAAAGCATTCGTATTGAGTTTGGAGTGAAAATATTCTGGAAAAGTGCCTTTTTTTTTTTTTTTTTTTTTTTGTTGTCGGGGGGAAACCTTCAAAAGGCACCCGACCTCCGGGGAGGGAGGTCGGGGAGTGTGGGATTTTTACCTCACTAAAACCGCCCCGGTGATCACCTTCAGCACATAGGGGTGGTCCCGGTTCCTCTTAAAAGACCAATTCCGGAACCCCCCCGTGCAACGCCTGTAAGGCACATCCCTGACATTTTAAACCACTATGATCGATACTAAGTTAGCAAATACACTTCAGATAATAATATTATCTGCAGTGTATTTGCTAACTTAGTATCGATCATAGCTTAGAATTCATCGACATATGTTGGTGAATTCCAAGCCTTCACAACCATAATAAGAAACTCAAACATTTCAGAACAAGCTCAATATGTGATGAAACTGTCCATCATTGCTGCACGTAATCCTGTTATCCGGATAATCCAGTTTAAAATTTAAAATTCCTTACCAAAGCCGTTTATGTTCGTGATTCGCTGTTAGCTGAGTTTAATTATATTTTACATCAATATGATTGATACCTCGGATAATCGAGTTTGCTTGTATTACTTTATATACTGTTAATACGCTATTGTTCATATATTATTTCCATTAATGTGGTGTTTTGTGTTAAATACTCGGAAGTATCGTTTTTTTATTAGAATCTATCAACTTAGTAAAACCCAAGGGAATTTATTTAACACTCTATGGGCTGATTTTACCAAAGTAAGATAATTGTTATCTTTTTATGTAAAAAATTCAAAATTTATTCTCAGGTGAAGACTTTATTCAAGGTATAAAAGTTTGGTGAAATTCGCCCTAATTGAAATAAAAAAGGGAGTAAAATATCAATTGCATTAAGATAATAGAGCAAATTAATCTGAAAAAATAACAGAAAACAAAACATGACAGATTAACAAGCACAGACCATGATGGCGTATTTTTATTACAATATTAATGAAGCAGTAAACAGCTAAACGTCTTTACCAAAACCACTGTGAACACAACATTCAAATTCAAAGCTCTTGAATGTCTCCTATTGACTCAACATACAAGTTATCCCCAAACTTAACAAGATACTCGAAGACAAATTACTGTGTGACAGCTCTAGGATTCGATTCAAATGAATCGATTTACAGTTATATAGGCACTCTTAATTGAACCACAGGGACCGCATTCACTCCAACCACAATCCGACCATGGTCCTGTGAAGAGCTACCGTCTGCCCCGCTTAATTGGTGGTTAATCGATTTGTAATTCACCAAGTTTGTGTGTTAAGCTCATGTATAGTCTGTTGCAATCGATTTTTGGAAACCGTTTCTTTTTTTGAAAGTATACACCGGACGGGTTTTTGGCAGGTTTGTGTTTTCGGCTTGTATTGATGACATTATTGTTTGTAATTAACATTTATAATGTACAGCTTGTATTAAATGTTATATAAAAAAACTCTATTTTTAAATCCCTTTGAAATAATACAACAAAGAAAATTGAAACTTGATAAGATTGAAGAAATACAGATCCAATTATGAATCCACCACACACACATACAAGCACTGAGTGTATAGGTATAATACTCCTTTTCGCAATTTCAATAAGTAGTTGAATTTTCTACAAGGTCCAATATTCTGCACAAGTGCACATACCCATTCACGGTCCAAATCCCCGGTCTCCAATACCTAAACGTTATTCCGAAGTGCAATGTCAGAGCAAAGAAGAAAATAATACTTTTTATAGCGTGTACAGAACCACATCTAGGTTCTTTTGAGAGAGAATAAACATCTCTTGAGCTCACAAACATTAAGTTTCAAGTGCAAGCGGTTGAAAGCAACTACCATTGTAGACTGACTGTAATTCTGTGAGAATTATATGAATCTGTTGTGTAGAGTCGGTTCTGATTTCTGTCTAAGCTTGGCTTACTTGTAATTTGAGATAAGAAAAGCGATGCTATGTCTCAGAAGAGGTCTGGTTCAAAGCGGAATAGCAGCTTATCAATCGTTACTGACAAAGCCTAACTGGTGCTTTGATTAGACTCTCAAAGCAAATTCACTTGTAGGCGCTTCTAAACGATGAAAGCGTGAACTATGCTAGACTATGAAGACATTGGTAAGGATACTACGTCAGTGTTCAATTAAGATTAAACCAATCATTAGTATATTGAAGGAGTTGGGAATTAAATAACAGAAGATATATTTCTATTTTTACCGAGCAAGTTTCTAAGATCTATTTAGTATAGATTTTCTTGTTCGACAATGTATAATATAGCTGTGAAAAAAATATTTTAACAAATTTTACTCCACGTAAGATTACACTTCATTCCCTTTAAATACAATTTGAACAGTTGTACGTCTTCACAGATTGCTGAGAATACAGGGTGGCAACTAAAGTGGAAAATTCATTATATCTCCCCCTGAAGCTTCACAACAATGCAAAAAAAATTCTCCCATCTTAAAATCCAAAACAAAAATAGCACAAAAAAATATACAATTCAGACACAAATAGTAAGGGTGGAGTTTCTTTCTGTGTCGCGAAAGAAATTCCTCCCATGAATCCCGTCTACCGCACACCTGCGAGTAGAGGACGTTGACCCCCCGTTTTAGGAAGCGTTTTAAACTTTGCGCCGTTTCGACGTAGTTTTATAGAGTTGAGAGTACTGTAGTGGGATGTAATGGGTGACTATGGATGGAGTTTGGCGCATAGATTCGTGATGTAAGGTATTTTTGGAGACTATAGGAAGTTTATCGATTTGGCTGAATTTTGTCTGTTTAAGTTTTTGTGATGTGATTTTTGAAGTGAAAACTTATTTAGGCAAGTTGGGCATTTTTTGAGATGGGGAAAAAACTATTGAATTCGCACCATTGTTATCGTAATCGGCACCGCTTCGGATGTGTTCGGCTGTCCTCGGGATGTACTCGGTTTTAATGTATATCCAATATGTCAGTGGGTGATGGCAAAATATTCTGTTGGTGTTTTGTTTTCACTTATGTCGGCACTTCCGGAGTGCCACTGTTTTTTTTAATTACTCATTAGGTGTGATTTGAATCAAAGCACGGAAATAACTTACTCAAAGGATTGAGTCATCATTATCTTGCCTTTATCGCAATTTATTTGGGGTCGACGCTATGTCATGTCTTTTTCTTCCATACTTTTCTATATGTAGTAGTTGAAGTTAGTTAGTTGTGGTTTAAATGTTGTTGTAGTTTTGTGGCTTAGTAATAACAACCGCACGGGTCGATCGATTAGGATAAGCTACCCTTGCCGCGGTAGGTCCATGGATGGGTGACCATCTTAACGTACCAAGATCGCTCCGTGCCTCGGAAAGCACGTTAAGCCGTTGGTCCCGGCTTTCGTTCGCGGATCTTTGACAGTCTTTACGGGTCGTCAGAAGCCCGAAAGTCTGACAACCAGACTTACCAAGGGGTTTCGTATTACCCAGTAACTGGGTTGTGGAGGTTAGATAGGCAGTCGCTCTATGTAAATTAGCCACTAGGCGGTCGGCGTAGCCTTAAGAATAATAATTAAATTAAACTGACATGCTGCAGAACATACATATGTATGTATTCTTATAATATGTATTTGTATACCATCAATTCAGTAAAATTTGTTGGTTTTGCTTTCATCTTCTCCTGTGTTGAAGTGATTAACGTTTCTTATCTCAGGTTCCAAGACACTTTGAAAATTTAACTCCTAAATTGTTTTGCTTTTTATAACTCCAGTTATTATACAATCTTCGTCTAAATTATAATGATTGGGCTTAAAGATCACTTACAAATGCCATTAAATTTTCTCTTTACAAACGTTTTGCTTACTGAAATATAAATAAGTTGCTTCTAGCCTAAATAGATGAGCGTCCCAAGTTACACAGAATCAGTGTAATTGGAATATCTTGAGTAAACTGAGTGGCTAAACTAAAGGTAGGTCCAAAAGTTGAAGATATTTAAATTAATGAATTGAAAGTTGTTACTCAAAGCTCATTTATAAAGTATCTTTTGAGAATTGGCAAAGGAAATTTAAATCTAAGACGTGTAGTATTGTTGGTGGTTGAATAGAAGCACTGTGCCTGAAAAACCAATTTAAACTGCTCCTGAGTCTATATATGTGCAAGGGATGAGCGGATAGAGATAAAATAAATAGCAATAAAACTTTGTTCTCTCTTCCGTGGTGAGTCAACTCAAATAAAAAATAGAACTGATTAAAGACTATTTCGATGTTTTTTGAAAGGTTACTAAAACTCGTGACGATGATATCTTCAGAAATTATTAATCAATCTATAATGACGATATCACACTAATATTTTAAAGGCGAAAATTTGTGAGTGTGTGTGTGTATGCGTGTGTATTTATATGTTTGTTACTTCTTCACGCTCAAACGGCTAGACCAATTTTGATAAAATTTTGTATGGAGGTACCTGATACCCTGGATTAACATATAGGCTACTTTTATCCCAATATTCCAACGGGACATTTACGGGTGAAACCGCGGGGCGCAGCTAGTTGTCCTATAATTACAAAACATTGGTTTTACATACATCTGTAGAAAAATGGGCTTCCTCATTACTTGAGACAAACTATTTGAGAGAAAGAATTAGAAAAAAAAATAATAGATATATTAATGTAACAATAATAAAGTTATCTACATAAAAATAGAAAATATTAACTGTAACTTTAAACTTATCTTATTGAACGAAAAATTTGTGAAAAATACTTTGACTTTTACACATCATCTAAATTTTAGAAGATGTGTGTGATGAAGCAGTAAGACTTTTGTCACTGTGGCAGATGCCCACTGCATTACCTACGTACTCCCGCTGTCGCTGTATGCTTATAACTTAAAAACACAACATTGAAGGAATACAGTGTGACAAAGAAGGTGAACTCACAAGTTTGACTTATAAATCTAGTGAACTCTTGGGAATAAATAACTTTTCCGCGCTTTGATTCTGTTTGTTGGTGATTAAAGAGATTTAAATTTAAACTTTGTGTAAAAATAGAAGATTGTTGTGTTCGTTGCAGCATTGTGTTGTGTTGTGACTGTATTTATTATTTGTTTCGGTACTGTTTTATGCTTTGTTAAGGTAAATTGAACAGTTGAAGTTAAGGTTTAAGCTGCAGTTTTTTGGGTGGTTCACTGTCTCTTTGTAAGGTGAAAGACTGCATCAATAGTTATAACATCCTGTTTATTTCTAGATATGTTTCTCTAGATATTTATAGATAGGTATTTCGGAAATAAACCTATGTTCTTATTGGTGAATATCTTTAGACGTTTACATCAACCAAGGAGCAAGGGGGACAAAGCGTTGTTTGAATTTAAAGCAAATTTATATATGTAGAAGAATATAGTGACCCGAAAAGTGATGATCTCAAAAAGTTCAGATGCGCGTAGAACTCGCAACCGGTTGCGTGCGTGTATGACTAGATGAATGAACGTAAACGAGGCAAATGAAGTATGGGAGGATCGTAGCTGGTGGCGTTCTGTTATCTACAGGTAAAATCTAATATTATACAAAGAAAATATTAGACCTTTTGTATGTTTGTTTGTTACGCTTTCACGCTAAAACAGCAGAACGGATTTGGATGAAATTTAGCACATGGGCAGAGCATGACCTGAATTAGGACATAGGATGGTAGTAAAATTCTATTAATCTCTTAAATAAATTACAAACTATAGTGTTGTATAATTTAGAAGCATTTTTAAATTTTGTAAATGTAAGAACCATGTTTTCGTTTACTATGATTTTTTTCATGTTGACTTGAAAGAGCATGGCGGTTGAGAACATGTCATGCTCACTTAAATGTCTCATCGATGGTGGCGCGTGTGTTGGATCATTCGGTTCCCTACAAAATGGTTGAGCTAGATTGTGCTGATCCACGCGTCATGTTCGTGAACGGGCGCCGTCGGTTGAGACTGGTCATTTCTTAACTGCCAAGGCTTATTTTTAATCTTATATTTTGAAATGTTTCTTCATTTGTGTTTTTTTTTTTTACATTGTTCTCGCATATAGAAGCAACAATAATTATGTACCCACGATTTGTAACATCTTGATTTAAAAGAGTGTCCATGGAGTTTCTTGCCCGTTCTTCTCCATAGAGATCTACGTTTTGGAATGGGCAACTAGCTTCAACTTTCTGACTAACTGACGGACTATATTAATTTTGACAATTCAAAAGTGCCTGTACAAGGTTTAATTGAAATAAATGCTTTGAGTTTGAGTTTGAGTTTGAATACTTTTTATCTCGATATTTCCATTAGATCGAGACCTATGCGGGTGACGCTTGTATCTAATAAGTTTAATTAACACTAACTAAAATAATTTTGGCAGATGCGTAAACATCAACAGAGTAAGACAAGGCGATCCATTATCACCTAAACTGTATTGTCATTTTAAGTTTTTATATATCGGGGGTGACATTACAGATGTCACCTCCGGTTCGGCAGTTTTTGATGTGAGTTTATGTTTATTTCATTGTATTTTTTTACGTTATTTTTTTGATAATTTCGATTATGATTTCACACTAATTACAAACAGTAGAAATATGACTGTGGTACTGCTTCTAAAAATTAAAAATCTGAAAAACATTAAGAGATGACAAGATATTACGTGTTGACGTTGTTGGTGTTGCTAGTTTTATTTATTATTATTAAAATAACTTTACTTTTCAAATGAAATTATTGTTGTCTCGTCAATCTTTGTCACTTGTATGAATTTGAGACTCAAAATATCAAAGAAAAGCTGTTTGTGTATTTTATTTGATCAACAAAGTTGAAAGGTATTTCATTATCTTTGTATAGAGACAGCTAGAAACAATGTATTCTAATAAATACGCTTTGTTTTAATTGATTCACATCATCTTTTGA
This sequence comes from Luperina nickerlii, assembly GCA_963855955.1. Classification (NCBI taxonomy): domain Eukaryota; kingdom Metazoa; phylum Arthropoda; class Insecta; order Lepidoptera; family Noctuidae; genus Luperina; species Luperina nickerlii. Next base: position 17,740,120 of record OY979677.1, on the reverse strand, counting down.
TTAAAAAGCTTTTGACAACTTTGTTTGTTGAATTTTTATTCATCAATACAATATTATTAAAATGAAAACTTGTTTTTCTAAGTGAAAAAATGTTACTGAAGTTTTTTCTATATTTTGAGTGGGCTTATAAGAATTTCTTGATCACTCTAAGAGAAAACTGTCACAAGATTTTCTGTTTTTAGGTAGGTACCTATTTAATTTGCTGCCGACAAGCTGTTATGCAGTTTGGCAGACTTTATGTACTATGTTATTGTTAAAACTAATTTTGAATAAATAAATAAAAGTAATTTTTTGATTACTTGATGTTAAGATTCTCTATTGTTTCTCTTTGAAAATGCATACATTGTGTAAAATACATTCCAGTAATCATTAGCATCGACTGGCTGCCTGATCCGCGCCACGCGTCGTCGAATTGCCGGGCTGACCCAACAGACGCTGTCTTGTTCAAAATTCAATATACATCTCGAGGATCGAATTTTTTTTATAGAAATTAGTCAATCCGTTCTCGAGATATCATCAAAAAAGCCGTTCCACACAAAATATATGAGAAAATGAATAATATATGATTTTTTAGAGAATAAAAAAAAATCAATAGAATAATCATCATTATAATTTTTTTTGTGAATGTTTTCCGTGTTTTAATAGTTACTCTGCTATTTTGGGCGGAGACAAACAAATTAAAGATCATAAAAATCTGCTTAGCCGTTCTTGACTTATAAATGGTGTAAATAACCCGACTTTCTTTTATTTACGTTTTAGTCTGATTATGTTTATGAGCATAAACATAATCAGACTATAACGTTCTCACTGATGGGACACAGGCTTTCCTCTCTTTGTGAAGGAGCGGGACTAGGGCGGGGTATTTTATTGCTTAGTTGTTAATAACCCGACTTTCTTTTATTTACGTTTTAGTCTGATTATGTTTATGAGCATAAACATAATCAGACTATAACGTTCTCACTGATGGGACACAGGCTTTCCTCTCTTTGTGAAGGAGCGGGACTAGGGCGGGGTATTTTATTGCTTAGTTGTTATTTACAAATAATCTCAAAATTAAGTTATAAATGAAGATTTTTTTATAAAATACTAGAAGCGCCCCGCGGTTTCATCCGCATATGTTTCGATCCCGTTGGAATATCGGGATAAAAAGTAGCCTATAATTATGATAATCCAAGGTGTCAGCTACCTCCATACAATTTTATCAAAATTGGTCCAGCGATTTGAGTGTGAAGAAGTAACAAACATATAAACACAAACACACACACACTCACAACACACACACACACACAACACACACACACACGCTCACAAACTTTCGCCTTCATAATATTAGTGTGATTAATTAAGTTAAGTAGGAAGTAAGATTAGTAAGATGTGTTAAGTGAGCCTCATTTTAGGTTATATACTCTTAAATTACTCAAAAGTGATACAAGAAATTTTTGTAGAGTTATTCCGGTCTGATCTCCTGAACCCCCCACCTCCCTCTCCTCGATCCTCTGCTACTTCATTTAATGTTTTTTTTACGTTCTGTTTTATTCTTATTCTCCCAAAAACTGAATGTAAGTACTTTACGTACACACACACACAGACACACAAACACACACACAGACACACCCTCACACACAAACACACAGAGACACACCCCCACACACAAACGCACACACGAATAGTTCCGTTACCTACCTCATCGCTGCTTTATTACACATGTCAGATGCATATACATTTGAAAAAGTAACGAGAGGTACCACAATAGACATGAGTATCTGAAAAAATATACAATTTACACATGATAGGGGAAAGGCTATTTTGTATAAGATTTATGTCCGGTTTTTATTCAATATTTTTTATTTGTGGAATAAAATTAATGTAAATAAAGTTTTTTTTATTATGTTTGGGTTGAATAGTCACTAAATGGGAATAAAATTGCGTTTGTGTGTCATATAAATATATAGTTATTTAAATAATTAATCATTTTGAATGTTATTTTTTATTGCTTATCCATTTGCTTTATAGTTTGAAAAAGTTGTCAGCTCAACAATGTAAATAACTCAATGAATTTTGTAGAACTGTCAAAATGAACGCCATTCTTACTGTTAGTATGGTACGCAATTACCCCACAGATGCAGGTCTACCGACGCCGCAAATACGAACATTCGTCGCGGGGCACAAAACGCCTCCATCTGCAGTTTCGAGTCAGCGGGCTCGATTGCGTCACCAACTGCCGGGAATGCATGCATTGCAACACGTGGCATGGCCGTCCCTGCCTCAACACAGGTGGAGACAATGACGTGTGTAAGATCGTCGACCTTCAAACGAGCCTACGCAGCAATAGTAGCCGCTGAGTCGCAAAACTCGCAGATAAAACTAGCGGAAAAACCAAAAGGGGGAAACGGAGCCGGTCGGAACTCAACAAGGTTTTGAAAAGGCAGGGTCCACACGTGCGTCAAGGATGATTTCATCAAGGTGGAGAAGAAGAAGAAGCCTCCTTGTCGGAACCAGTGCGGCACCGGGCAGGCATGACCCGACATGCTGCTGCGTCCAGCAATCCTGACGACGCAGCTGTACGTGTCCAGACTGCACCACTCCACAAAGGTTGAGGAGATCATAGAGTACATGCGTGTGAAGACAAACTGGACTTTGAGGGTCGAAAAGTTGGAGTCGCATCACAACACGAACTTCAAGTCGTTCGTGGTTCGTGTTCCGACACATCATCTCGAGAAGTTCCTCAAGGAAGAGTTCTGGACGAAGAGTGTTGTGTACCGCCGGTTTCGTGGCCGGCTACATGACACCATTCAGCGATACCTACACGACGCAGACACTTCGTGTGCGTTAGTTTTTAGTGGAATTATAATGTTGTATGTATTTATAGTATTTTTAAGTTATATTAATATTGTATTGTATGTGTTTATATGGGCCTTGATGCCTTAAATAAATGGATAAATAAATAAATACTCAAGCAACTGAAAATTCGGTCTATGTTGGAGTTTTCACTTTTAAGTAGTTTTGAGGAAAAGTTAATAAGGAACAGCTTCCTTAACCTTTTGACCGCACCACGTCAAAAACGTGCCCTCGGCGTCAAAGTCTGACATGTAGTCAAACCGTGGCGTTCTGGGCACATTTCGGTTTGTCATCTATTCATGACTGTAGCGGTCAAAATTTAAATGAGGGTGATTCATCATTTCAGCTGATAGACGTCTACTATTACACATAAGCCTCACTCAAGCACCGCCATTTCGACCATAAAACCATACGAGACGAATAAAAGATAAAAAAAGTTCAACCGTTACCAAACTACATAGGTGGGTACGGTAAGCTGCACTAAAGTGGTACTTTGATCTTTAGCTAACCTAGCGCCCTACGGAATTTCAATAGAGTACGACGTCAGCTTATACTGGTTTAAATCAGGAATGAAATTATCCGGAAAAGGACAGGATTTACTGACATAGTTTTCAGAGCGAGCAAACTCTCAAAGTAATCGAATCTCTCGAATCTCCTCAAAGTAAGAGTGAACAGGTTTCTTCTGGGTAAGCTCACTCCATCGTCGACTTTGTCTCTGTCACCTCTGACCTAGACTAGAATCAAGAGCAAACCCATTTCAAATAAAAAACAAAAAAACTGAAGTGGCAGTGTGCTGGCTATGTTTGTCGAAGGACCGATGGCTGGTGGAGCAGACGAGTCCTGGAGTGGAGACCGCGTATCCGCAAGTGTAGTGTGGGACGCCCCCTAGCTAGATGGACAAACGAAATAAAGAGGGTGGCTGGGATAGACTGGATGCGGAAAGAGGAGGACAGGGTATTATGGCGCAGCCTGGGGGAGGCCTATGTCCAGCAGTGGACTGCAATAGACTGAGTTGATTATACTGGTTTTTTTACCATGACGTACTTCTAGTTACGGGTCGATTCATGTTCTATACATCTTCAAATATACACATACAAACAAACAACAATGAAGTTTCTGTTTTTAATGTGAAACTAACAGCTTTTTACTAAATGCATATGAAAGTACTTATACTTTTTTTTCCAGGATGGGAAATCATCAAATGACCCCTCCCGCTGTGGGTGGAGCGGAAGGGAGTGTCAGACTCTTACTTACTAAAACCCACCCATGTTCCTTCCTTAGCCCTTTAAGTTCCGGGCCAGCGGTAACCCTTTCGGACAATCCCGCTGACTCGGCAGGCTTCGCCCTGACGGGCCCCTTCGGTTGATGCTGACATCTCTTTGAGGCGCGCGTGGCACACGTACGCGCCGTCCGGCACGGGCCTGGTCCTGATCGGATGGTGAGCTACCTATTACTCTCCACCCGCAGCCGCGCTTATACCTATATAACAAAAAAAACAATTTCCAAAATATTTGTCTCTGTCTGTCTGGTCGTTCCGTCTAATCTGCAAAACGGCTGAACCGATTTTGACAAGTCTTTCACTGACTATAGATGTTGCAGATGTTATAAGGATTAACTAAGGCTACTTTTATTTTAGAAAAAATAACTATTAAAGAGACACACAATTGTTTTCGCCATACACGCGAACGAAGTCACGGGCACAGCTAATAAATCATAAATTCCAAACATAAAATAGCAGGCATAACAATAAGGCCTATTCAACATCGAAACCTTTTCAGACACTACGCTAAAAATCCCGGAAAAATAACTCGAAAAAATAAAACGATCAGGATAAGGTCTTTAACTAAGGACCCTACATAGCGGTCCTTTATCCCCGAAAAGCGTGTCTTTTAAAAAAGCTTTCGAGCCCTTTCTTCAGCAAACAAAAAGGCTAAGAATCAGCAAACATTTGTAATCCTGGAAACAATTTATCAGGCGGTATTGTTACACCAGTCTTCTATATTTCATCTCAGTACCTCGCGGGTAATGATACCTATTTGGCCACGACGGCTGATGGCGTGTGTTCCCGACTAGAAAACCTTTATATAAATCGTTGTTATTATAGTTGAAAACTAGGCTAGTTTCCTTCAAGAAATTTGTACTGAAAGTGCTTCTGGTTATGATTAATTCCAAGATATTTGTCGCGTTTATGAAGGGTCGTATTGGTTCCTTAAACACGGGGTTATGAGGTCAGAACCGAGCATTTACTTAGATGTCATAATTATTTAGGTAGTTTATAAACTAGCACAGGGAAAATGTAGTGATGAAACAGAAACTTTCCTGGGTGAGTAACCTTGGTGACTTGTCAGTACTTCTGTGCGCAGAGGTTTTTTAACAGACTTCAAAAAAGGAGGAGGTTCTCAATTCGGAAGTTTTTTTATGTAACTTCGGGCATAACTCCGTCATAATATAAACAAATTTGCAATTTTTTTTTTAATCGTAAAGGTAATGCCTCAGTGGTGGTCCCATAATTTTTTTATATAAACTTTGCTTAGGTAATTTTTGAGTTAGCTTCAATAATACACATTTTTCCACTTATTTTATCTTGATGATTTTTTAATAACTTCCTGTCACTGATATTTACATAGCATGATAGCAAGTAGTGTTAAATGAATTTGTGTGAGGTAAGTACAACTAAAAAGTGAAAATAAATACTTTTTTACAAAAAGAACAACCGACTTCCAAAAAAAAAAACACTACAAAGTGAAAAATAACTTTAATTTCGGAATTCGATGTCAGAAAACGAAAATGCGGAATCAACAACACCGACTTCCGAAATTAAAGTTAATTTTCACTTTGTAGTGTTTTTTTTGGAAATCGGTTGTTTTTTTTTTTTTGTAAAATGTTTTTTATTCCTTGAAGTGTAACACAGAAACAATATTTGATTTGACTTCTTGAAAATTACTTTCATAATCTTTGTCTATAATTTGCAAATATACAGGGTGGCAGGCACATCGACGCGAAAACTGTAACCATTCAGCTAAATGATTCTATAGAACCCTAGCGTAGACTTTTACGTCTGTTATTAAAAAAAAATCTACTGTTTCATAGAAAAGTGCAATACCTGCGCGGTCAAAATGTATGGAACAGCAATATTTGTTTTTTTAATAACCGATGAAAAATTCAACGCAGGTGACGTTCAGAATCATGTACTGAAGGCATGGTAACATAAAGGGCTGGAAGGAACACGGGTGGGTTTTAGTCAGAATCATAATTGAATCCATAGTAATAGGTTGCGTGTCGATGTCCTTGCCACCCTGTATAATTACCGAAACTGCGGGGTAATTGCGTAACTCACTATCAGTAGCAATGGGATTCATTTTGACAGTTCAACAAGATTCATTGCGTTATTTACATTGTTGAGCAGACACTTTTTCGGACATATGAAGCAATGAATTAGCAATATTCTTCAAAATGATACAGATTGAGATAGATAGTGTGTTATGCATGGAACGACCGAGTTCAATGGTATTAAAGCAGGATTTCCAACAGTAAACTGCGAATGGCTGAAAATTACGTTCGATTTCAAACTGACAAGCACAAAATTCAATAAATCTCTGTCATACTTTGAGATAATATTTTCGATTGGAATCTCCACGGCATCAACGATCATCAACATTATTAATCAAATTCGTGAAGAATGCTTTAAAATTTTCCAATATTTATTGTCAATTTTGTTGATGTAAAATGAAATTCAATTCGTTGGAAAATTATTTTCACATTTTCCACTACGACCGGCCGCTGCTCCGCGCGGGTTTTTACGTCTTTTCAATAAGTTTAATAGTATGGTCAGTTACAGGCTTGTTTATATTCACCATTCCGAATAAATTCCCTAAATGATAAAAACAGCATCAAATTTGTTAAGTAGTTTACAAGAACAACGCGGTCACACAGCCAGACACGAACGAGCCCGAGCAACGAGCCCTGCTTCGCACGGCTGACAAAGGAACGAGATTTCTTTATAATATGTGAGTTTAATAGTAATTTATTTTACACAGAAAGATTCCTGAATTATCATCTGCCTAGCCCAACAATGTTGGGTTCGGCTTCCAGTCTAACCGGATGCAGCTGAGTACTAGTATTTTATATAGAGCGACTGGCCATCTGACCTCCACAACCTAGTTACTGGGTAATACGAAACCCCTTCTTAAGAATGGTTGTCAGACTTTTGGGGTTCTGACGACCCGTAACGACTGTCAAAGATCCACGAATGACAGCCGGGACCAACGGCTTAACGTGCTTTCCCAGGCAGACGGAGGGGTCTTGGCATGTAAAGATGGTCACCTATCCACAGACAAACCCCGGCAAGCGTATATTAACTTGGTTGATCGACCCGTGCGGCTGTTATTACTAACCCACAAGCCTCTCTCATAGAAACATTCCAGAATAAAATTTCTAAATAATGGTGAAAATAGAATCAAAATTTGTTGCGTAGTTTAGAAGTCAAAGTCAAAGTCAAAGCATATATTTGAAATAGGCACATAAAAGGCACTTTTGGACGTCAGAAATTTCAACAAATAGAATTGATTCTAGTCGCCCATTCCAAAAGGTAGTTTTCGTATGGAGAAGAATGGGCAAGAAACTCCACCGTTACTCTTTTAAAATGTTTTACAAGAAGAACATCGCTGTCACAATGACTTACACGAAAAGGGACTTTGTTTTATATTGATGTTAAACTCTTTGGTATTATTGTTTTACTTAAAAATATGGGTACCTATAATACATCACAGACTATAATATTCCTGTTTGCCATTAAACTATGCTGAGTGTGCTTGTGAAATCACTGGATTATTGTTAATATTGAAATCGGAGAGTTTAGATGTAGTACAGGCGCCATCACATTAAACTACCCGAAACTGTAAAATTTTCCCAATCAACTTTGAACCGTATAAGCTTTAGCGGTAAAGTTGAAAATCTATAAAATAAATTTGACAGATTGTAGTAGCTTGATGTTCTGGCGTCGGTACTATAATTGTTTTGATTAATAAATTCAATATAATAAATATTCCAAATGATTATTTAACTAACCACAGTTATTCACAGAATTAGTTACATTAGATTTTAAAATAATTAATTTCCGACAAAATGTGGACTAGATGGATGGAAGATGATTGACGGGCTTGAATTTCATAATTTAGTCAAAAATATAGCACAACATATTTAATACAGCTAGCGGCAAATGATTTAAAACCCAAGTTTATATTGAACGCTTATTTGATCAGTCCTTTAACAATATTCCTGGGATCTATCATACCAATCATACTACAATAGGGATGTTGCCTGGGTAAAAATAAATCGATTCGATTTAGTCCCTCAGTAAGATTATTAAAAAATATTGAACACGTATTTTTTGTTTTATCAATTAGATAAAAAATTACAAAGATATATCACATCAAAGTTCAGGAGTGGGGGGCTTTGACGTAATAACGTGCTAAAATTTGTAGCACGGCGTGACGTCATACGAAATTTCCAAGCGCTGTATCTTCGTAATTTTTTGTTTGCCAGACAAAAGAAAAAATACGTATACAATATTTTTTAGTAATCTAACTGATGGACTAAATATATTTTCTTAGTCAACTACCCTATTAATCCAAAAGTCTGAGTACCTAATGTCCTAACAAATAGAATAGAATAGAATACTCTTTATTATGTTCACCAAATAAACTGAAACCAAACTCAAAACTAATCACTCACCAACCAGAAAACCCCGTCCAATCCCACAAAAGATACAAACAGAACAGGTACACCGATACATCTACTATTTTCCTTTAATTCCCTACTAACTCTACTTTAAATTGTCGAATAGATCCCCCTTGAATTGTCGGATTTACACGTCTGTGGAACCGAACACAGATCGATTAAGGAAAGTGCAGCACAGGCGTAATATAAACTGCTCAGTGCAAACAAACTCCCGTCTCTGTAAACACAGAGAAACACTGTGTGCCACAGAGTGTCCTGTTCCAATTCTGTTTCTAGTTCAACCGGGGTCATTAAATAGCTGTAGGAAAACTTTTCTAATTAGGCACTGGGCATTAATCTTCTTGACGTCTCGCGATTCGCTGTGACTGGCACAAGTTGCCAAATTATAGAAATAATTCCTACAGTGGAATTTGTATTGATTGCCAAGAAGGTGGAACAGGGGAACGATTTGATAGCGTTTGTAGATTTGATTTGAATTTTGAACTGTTTTGTTTGTATGTTTATTAAAGTAGTTAAATTAGGCTAAATTATTAGAGACTTACTGGTTGAACTTAACTGAACCTTAATTGACCGAATCGCAGTTACCGACATAACTTGCGGAGTAAGCAAACTAAAACGGCAGTGGGCTGGCCATGTTTGTCGAAGTACCGATGGCTGATGCAGTAGACGAGTCCTAAAGTGGAAACCGCGTATCGGCAAGCGTAGTGTGGGAGGCTCCTCGGCTAGATGGACCGATGAAATAAAGGAGGCGGCTCGGGCAGACTGGATGCGGAAAGCGGAGGACAGGGTGTTGTAGCGCAGCCTAGGAGATGCCTATGTCCATCAGTAAACTCCGATAGACCGAGTTAATTGTTAGATTGAGTGACTGTCTATGCCCCTGACTTATTACTTGTAATTTTCAATTTTTATTTAAATGAAAATCGTTTACTTTTACCATGTTTGTAAATATGTGAGCACCATGTATCTATCAGATAATTAATTTATGTCATGGTTTCATTTTTAATTCTTTTACCTATTTTGGTATAGTAATTTTATTTTAGGTGCATCGTCTTCACATAATATTATGATTATATAAAATGTATGCAAAATATTGAATAAATTTTAAAAGAATAACGGTGGAGTTTCTTGCCCGTTCTTCTCCATACGAAAACTACCTTTTGGAATGCGACTAGAATCAATTCTATTAGTTGTAATTTTTGACGTTCAAAAGTGCCTTTAATGTGCCTATTTGAAATAAATGCTTTGATTCATTTGACAGGTCTAAACTAAAATTTATCTTCTGTCCTTTTCTTAATGAAATGGAAAGAAAAAGATGCACTGAACTTAAATTTAGTTTAGTTTGTGAACAATAGAATCGGCACCAATGTCTTAGTTAGCGACCTGAACCTAATTCGAACCCTCTATTCTTAAGGCAGCACCATCGATCTCGAACGAACTAACGTTTCGCTGCTAAATGAATACACTAGGTGGGGCATGTGTTCTCTATTCCCTGATCGGAGGTATTACGTGACGGTCGTTGTTAGATTCTATCTGATGGCAATCGCAAGTGTTTACTTCTTGATTCGAAATTATGACAAGAACGTGAGTTCAAACGTCTCACATGACATTATGGATTTATTAAAGTAGGTATACTTATGTTATTTTTGTTTTTGTATTATATGTATATGTAGGTATATTTAATATTTTAGTTTTAGTCTTCACACATTCATAATTTCTCTTCTTGCTCTCACACACTATTGTCTACATTACCTTTTTACTTCTCCTTTCGCAGGTCTGCTGGAAGAAATGTCTTATGAAATAAGCAATACCTTTGTACTCAAATTATAATTATGTCATACACCTATGTATTTTACTGTGTGTAAGTACATAAATAATAAAATAAATAGAACAAGAAACCATGTAACTTTGTAATAACTGTTTGTGACTACTAGTTGATTAATTACATAGTTACTGGGTTGTGGCGGTCAGATAGTCCTTTAGACCGATTTTCGGTCATGGCAACCAATCTTAGCGGAGACCAGCCCTCGGCGCGGGAGATGTTGCAGTGCCAAAGTGTGTGCGCAGAAACAGGTGCACTCTCTCACTCTCTCTTCCCTCACTCTCCGATGGGACGGCAATCAGATAAGCTCAAACTCTAACTCAAAGCATTTATTTCAATTAAACCATTTACAAGTGCCGTATTTTTTTTTCAAAAGGCACTTTTGAATTGTCAAAAAGTCGGTCAGTCAGAAAATATGAAGTTAGTTGCCCATTCCAAAGCGTAGGTACCTATGGAGAAGAACGGGCAAGAAACTCCATGGACACTCTTATAAATTATATTTTTACAAAAATATTAGTTACATCATTAATGTGAATTTATAATTATATGTGAGAACGATGTAAAAAAGACGTACGCGTTAAAAGCGTCCAGAGTACAGCAAATAGTAAGAAATAAACAACTCAAAATTAAATTAATTAAAAATAAATCGAGGCAGTTAAGAGATGACCAGCCCCAACTGACGGCGCCCGTTCACGAACATGACGCATAGATCAGCACCATTCAGCTCAACCATTTTGAAGAGAGCTAAATGATCCAACACACACGCCACCGTCAGCGAGACATTTGTATGAGCATGACATACTATCACGACCGGATAGAGATCAGGCGCAAGACCAACAGTGGTCAGATAGTCAGTCAATTGAACAGTATTCAGGTGAGTCCGGTTAGATTGGAAGCGGACCTCAACATACAAATACCTACATGGTTGGCAAAAGTTGATGAAATTGCTCTGTCAATGTATTATTAGTTAGAGTTAATAAACCTAATTATTAGAAGTCCCTCAATCGCTATTTAAGTACCTAAATGTAAAGCCCCGTCTCAACACCAAAGTTTCTCAACATCAGAGTTGCTGGCAACAATGCTTACAGCCATAGTAACCGTCCACACGCCAGTCCGCGTCAAAATGTTGCCGAGGAAGTAGTGCTATTGTGTTCTGTGTATTGTATATTGCATTTTTCAGAAATTTCGTCCCATGCATCGTTTTTCTTGTTTTTATTTTTGTATCCTTTAATCGAAGAATCCCACAATATTTATTTAGATTGAAATAATTCTATCAACTTCATTATTTTATCATGGCTCCACACTACTGCTATGTTTAGTTAATAGATAGCTATAGTTATAGATGTGTGGCCTGCGTGTCATGCGCGTACACCTCCAAACAAATCCACACACGTCAAAACTTGATGCTTAACTGATGTTTTCGCTCGCCGAGCGGCAACTCTTCAACATGGCGTGATCAACTACGCAACACAAATGTTGACCACAACATGTCGACTGCAACTCAGCAACATGTTTATGCAACCATGTTTATAAACAAATGTTTACAATGAATACGGGGCTTGAACTTCACACCTCATTTCAACAAAATCAAAATTTGACATGTTAGTAAGTTAGTTTATCGTTAATTTAGTATCTAGTGTAAATAGTTAGTTATCTAAAATAAATAATATCATTATGTAATAATAAATAATATTATTATTATTTTATAATTATGCATCATACAATAAAGAATCTCTCCCAAACATTCCAATACTTTGCCAACCACTTGTTAACCCATCACCTAACTTAACCCACAGAGTCATCAACACGTAATACGTCCCGCAGCAAGTTACGTTGAAAAACAACGTACGTCGCATCAGAAACAGGTACAAATAACACGAGCTGTTTGTTTACTTTGTAAATGTAAACGTGTTGGTAATGGGATATTATATTTTAAACGACTACCGTGTGGATGTATTTGGTTCTAAACATAGCCTTGTCCATGGATATACATGGTTAAGCAAATTGACTACCAACTTAAATTATCCGTATAGGTAAATTAAATCACAACTGACATTTTTTGACAGTTACCTATATGTATATGTATCCATTCTAATGTCCATGTAAATGTCTTTTCATTATAACTCATTAAAATTCATAGAATATGATTAAATCTCTAGTTTTATACTTGTTTGAAATTTAATATATCTTTATTAAGCCGCTGTGGACTGCAGTTAATCTTATGCCGTCAAAACTTCTTTCACTTTGCAGTTTTAAGATTATGAATATTTTCTTGAGACGTTGAATGTTTAGAACAACTGATATTTGCTTCTGCCAATACTTACAGTCGATGTAATATGAAATTCTTTCAGAAATAACAATCCATACTTTCATACTAATATTATAAATGCGAAAGTGTGTCTGTCTATCTGTCTGTTACCTCTTCACGCTGAACCGATTTAGATGAAATTTGGTATACAGATAGTTTGAGTCCCGGGAATGGACATAGGATAGTTTTTATCCCGGTATTCCCACTGGTTTGAAATTTATGCGGGTGAAACCGCGAGCGCTGTTTAGTTGGTTATAAAACGGCAAAGTTACGCAGTGTAACATTTAGATAAACTTTTAGTTTATTTATAAACGATGATTAAAGTTAAGTGGGGTTTAAACGTCAAAAATGCATGGTTAAACTGTCGCTAATCACTGTTTATGAATAAAGGGGTATATTTTCATTGTTGTACACGGTAGGCGTAGCTATGTATGTTTATGGTGCAATATTGTAGCCGAGGGTGCATAATATTGAGTGATTTTCGAGTTTGTGAAATATTTTGAATAAAGAATTCTGAGACTAGTCCGTTTAGTCATGCAAAAGGTTCTGGATCGGGACAGTGTTACACAGTTTTGTTAAATTGAAAGAAAACACGTTTATTTGCGGCAAGCATGACGCAGGGAAAAAACACAAAAAGTACAAGTTGGGGAAAAATATGCGTCACATGCACACAAAACTGGAAATTCTCTGTAATTGCTAAGAATCTGGATTGATGTTTATTGACAAGAAGCTTAGCCCAAAATACCTTGAACTTAACCTGTCATGTCTTGACTAATAATGAGTTCAAATACATTTTTTATTGTCAAGGTGTGTCCAGACCTGGCGAATGCGCCGCTCGCGAGCCGCTTGCGAACTGCGCGCAAGCGTTTAACTATATACGGGATTAAATTGAAAACTTGTGCCATCTCGAAATAGGAGTCGCAGTACCTATTACATAAACATTAGAAATTGATATTTCGCAAATCTAAATTCTTAAAAGAAATCGCGTAATTGTAGTTTTAGATAGTACAAACTAAGTTATTGCTTTCAAGTAGGCGTGAATCGTTGTCCCAGTAATTTGTTTTCAATTATCAAAAAAAATTTCAATATTACCGTGCGCCCGATAAGCAATCCATTGATCGCAGAGTTCACAATATGAAGCAACTCGACCGTTCCTATGAAAAAAGCGCGCGTGACGACGTTGCCGAATCGCTTGCCTCCGCCACAGAATAACTAAGTGTCTAAACACACTATGCCGAAGGTACGCGACCGAAGTTCGGCATGATTACGCCTGCAATGCTATTTGAATTACTGACGACACTTTATGCCGAAATAACGTTGCGTTATAGCGTACAACCGAACTTTGATCGGGCGTAAGTTCAACGGCAATTCAGCGGCAACGTATTCTGTAGAGCACACATTATACACGACCGAAATTCGGTTCGATTGCCGAAGAAGATCCGGGGCGGGGAGCAGCGAGAGGCAGGCATGCCCGCGCCCCGCGTGTGTGCAACTGAATTTCTGCCGCGTAAGTTCGGCACTTGTCTGAACAGGTGTCTCATATATTAGCCGAATACGTCAGAACGTAAAATCAGCTGCAGAACTTCGGTCGCGTACCTTCGGCATAGTGTGTTTGAAGACTTATAGTACTTCCACCGCGCATGTATTCATGCTCAAAATTTTCTATATAACACGTTGAATTAGATGTTTTAACTAGGCGGAAGTTTGTGTGTGTGTGTGTGTTTATATGTTTGTTACATCTTCACACTCAAACGGCTGGACCAATTTTGATACAATTTTCTATGGAGCTGACACCCTAGATTAACATATAGGTTACTTTTTATCCCGATATTCCAACGAAATCGATATTTACGCGGGTGAAACCGTGGAGCGCAGCTAGTATGTATATAAACGTTTCTAAATGTCAAGAATTTAGTAATAAAAAGGTTTTACTACCTTCAGACATAAGATTGTTTCTGTGAACGTAACTACAATTAGTGTAGTGGGAACTAATTAGCTCTCTACTACAATGAGTTTCTTCTTCGAATGAAGTGTTTTGCTTGTAAACTCGGATTATGTTTGTTACACAAGTAGGTACTTATGAAAATGAAGATGTAAAATCAACTACAAAACAAAAGGTAGATAGACCCAAGGTATTCCTTGATGGGTCGGTTTCTACAATATTGATTATTAATTTTATTTTTTTATTTAGGTACAGACACCAGCACATCAAGCTACTACAATCTGTAAAATTTCTTTGATAGATTTTCAACTTTATCGCTTTAGCATTAGGTTCAAGGTTGATTGGGAAAATTTGACAGTTTCAGATAGCTTGATGTGCTAGGGTCTGTACAAACTAGTTGCGTTTAATTTAAAATAATAATCACATAACACACATAAAATAACATCACGCTTGTACTCCCCAAAAGATAAAGCAGAGGGATACCAATAGCTCACACATAACATTATCATAGTTTGTAATTATGTACTAATGTATTATACAGGGTTAGTTTTCAAAGACCAGCCATATTTAAGGGTGTGCAACAGGCCACAAACTGAACGATTTTGTCCATGGGACCAATAACATAATAGCGCAATAAAAAAATATAAATCGCGAAAGAAATTATATACCTTACTGTCAAATCACTAATGCTATTTACTATTATGATCCATCATAGTTAGCAGCCCGTAGCATAAGTAGCGTTGGAAGGCTTCCCGAAGGTGGTCCGACGACCTTGTGAAGGCCGCAGGAACCCGTTGGATGCAAGAAGCACAGAATCGGTCGAAGTGGAGGTGCTTGGGGGAGGCCTATGTCCAGCAGTGGACGTCTTTCGGCTGAAATGATGATGATGATGTTAGGTAGCAGTCCATTCCAAGCTTTACATGCATTCATAGGTCAACGCCCTTTCACATGTACTTTTGTGTAAGGGTCTGAACGTATCTACAGAAAGGCCCGCATCGAAGAATATCAAGAAAATGCACATTTCAATCAAGAGTCTGTTAAAACGCTTTGTTTCATTCGTTTTGTGAATAACTCGACGGCAAACTGAAATTATTAATTTCTATTTTTGTTGTTTTTATTTTTTTATCTCTACACCATAAAAGTCTAGACTAACACTATCACTGTACACAATAAATAGGTCTATAATCAAAAGTTACACCAGCTGTTCAGAAAGATATTTTATAAGAGACTGTGACCTCTGTGTGAGTTTGTTTCGGTGTTTCTTCTGGAGTAACTGGTTAGAAAACATCGACCTCATATAGTTGTAAAATATTATTAGCTCTTTTGACGTGTAAAAGTATCTCTTACAATGAATTTACACAAAAAAAATACATCATTTACTGGCTTCTGCCTGCGGCATAAAAAATTTCACGTCGACGTGTCTTACTCACGGACGGGCGATGCGATGAGATCGGGCATAAGTTATGCCCCATCTCATCGCATCGTCCGTCCGTGCTTTTACTTAATTTTTGCTTAGCGCTCTTTCTGACTTTATGACCTTTCTGCTTGGCTCCTCAGGGTTGTAGCGTGATATTAAATAGCTTACAGCGTTCCTCGAAAATTAGGCCAACAAATGCAAAAATAATTTTTCAAATCCAAGTGGTAGTTCCAGAGATTAGCGAGTTCAAACAAACAAATAAACAAACAGAAAAGGAAACAAACTCTTCAGCTGTCTTATTAATATAGATATTAATTATAGATAAAGAAAATGCTAATCGACACACTACTCTTAAACACATTCATAGTCAAGTATCGTTCTCTTATAATATTACAATTCGTATCGAACCAGACTAACCTATTCCAAGCTAATTCCACCGTCTATCGATTATGCTATTTTCCTTTGTGAGTGGCTTATACCCAATGCGTTTGACAAGCCTTTATTTAATACGGTAGGAAATAGACTCCTGCTTTTTAATAGGTACAGGTATAAATAAGCTATGGTTAACCTGTACAAAGAACGTAACAGTAAGTAATTGGTTGTTTCTTATATTTTAATAGGTTTCGAAAGTTCCGGATTTGTGTTTGGAGTAGTATTGAAAACTTGTCAGAATCTCATATTAAATTATTATTATACCTACATCATCCAATTTTCGAATCAGATCCTTTAAGTAAACAGCTTAACCCTAAAAACTGGCTGATTATTTTTAGCGTTGAAGAAAAGGTAAATAATATTGTAGACTCTGCAGACGGTTTACAGATGTTATGTGTTCGTGCTCCTTGTAAACACAGTTGGAAAACATCTGCTCATGCGCGGAGTTCTTTTACCTGTTATGTGGTGGTCAGGCTTTATTAAAGGACCTTCCTACACGTAACAGTTGAACTACACTAAACCTAACAAAACCTTCTGCAGAGTCTATATTGTTATAATTACCTTTTCACGACAGTTGAAAAAGGCACAACGTTTTAAAAGGTATTAAAAACAATTGAAGTCACCAATCCTGTAAACTGTCTACGCTCCGAACCAACTCCCTTCAAGAAATTGAAGGAATATAAGACTTAAAGGTCATAAACCAAAAGAGAGAGATTTTCCTCGAAACTTTAACAAAACCTATGTTAAAGTCCAATAGTTCAAGCTTTAATTCAATAAAAGTACAGTCAGCAACAAAAGTCGATTAACACTTCAGTTTTTTTTTTAATCTGTTATTGAGCAAGATATTAACACTTCAGTTTTTTTAATGTCAGTTATTGACCAAATATTTGTTCAAAATCGCATTGTACTTCTGCTGCAATTTTGAACAAACATTTTGCTCAATAACTGAAAGTGGAAAAACTTAAGTGTAAGTCGCCTTTTGTTGCTGACCGTACATTAAGCGTGAAACAATTTTCATAAATAAGCATTTTCTGGCAAACTTCCCATGACTTTGAGCGCGGTATTATTCAAATATAAGCAGATTTGAGCACTTTGGTGCAGGGCAGAGCACTGACTTTGTTCCTCAGAAGTTTTTGTCGGAATATTTGTAAATAAGCACTTTTAGTTTTGGGACAGTTTTCGAGAAATTCATTATTGCATAGCACATGTTGTGTTTACAAATTCTTAGTAATAGTTATTACGTTCACGTGTAACTACACGTGAACCTCATCCATGACGGGCCAAGAATGATAAACTTATCATTCTTAAATAACACAAACGAGAAAATGCTGAACTAATTTTAATTTCTTGGCGAGTCTTTGCTCAGCCGCACAGGTCGATCGATTAGGTTGAGCTGCACTTACCGCGGTTGGTCCATGGATGGATGACCGTCTTTAGATACCGAGACGACCCCTCCGTGCCTCGGAAAGCACGTTAAGCCGTTAGTCACGGCTGTCATTCGCGGATCTTTGACAGTCGCTACAGGTAGTCAGACAACCAGTCTTATCTAGGGGTATCGTATTACCCAGTGACTGGGTTGTGGAGGTCAGGTTGGCAGTCGCTCCATGTAAAATACTGGTATTCAGCTGCATCTGGTTAGACTGGAAGCCGACCCAAACATAGTTGGAAAAGGCTAGGCAGATGATGATGTTGTTTGCTTTCAGAATAAACTGACCAAGTGTGAGTAAGACTCGCACACCAAGGTTTCCGTATAACATGATGCACGTCGCAAAAAAATAACACCCTTAGCATTAGTAAATCTTGTAAAATATGACTAAGGCCCTTTGTGATAATACCTCACAAAGGATGACAGTTATTAATGTTCTAGTAAGTTAATAATAAGATTTGTTAAGAATAATATTTTAAATCAAGTACCTTGACTTGGCTCGCGAGGTTGTCGACATGTGGGATATTGACTTAGCAATCATTGTGCCGATAGTCGTGACAGCCAATGGATTAATGGCCAAAAGCCTCGACCAACACCTGAAGAGGCTCTCGTTGGGCAGCTGGATCAAGGGCTTGATTAAGAAAGCGGTACTTCTAGACATGGCTCGCATTGTCAGGAGGTTCCTCTCTCTGGAGCCCTGACCGTAGCTTGTACCCTGATAGTAGCTTGGACCCTAGCCCCGATACCGGTGGGCTACTATTTTTTATATTTTTAAATGTTTTTATATTCTAATATTTAAAAATATAATTTATATATATTTATTGAAATAAAGGAGATAATAATATTAAATTTGTTAAACCGTTGAACTTACTAAATGGTTTATGTTTAACAGCTAAACCATTATAAAGTAACAGCTATAATCACTAGCATAAAAATGTGATGTGGTTGCTCATCCTTTGCTCTTATCCTCAATGAGGGTTTTCTCAAATGACGTTCGCTAGGTGGCAGCACTGACACATCAGGTCCAGGCATCTGTCAAAGAGCCTATATTTTCTTTAGTCATGACTGAATGATGAACGAATGAATGAATCGAATGATGAACGTCATCACATATTTTATATTCATTGTCGAAATGGAAGACCTCTTGTCAAAGTGGTGCCAACTGGTGTCGTAAATTTTCACGAAAACCCCCATTCTTGATAAAAATCACTTACCTACCTACAATGTTCATACAAAATACGTACTATAAATTTGTTTCTCACAAAACATTTTATCGTGGAAGTACTCCCTAGTTTTGCAACGTATATTTTAGATTCTCTACTGTTACTGGCCTGCTACGAAGCGCTTACATTTGAATAAACGCGATCCGTTGATATAACTTGAAGTACAATTAAATTCAGGCTTATATTTGTAACTTTGTGTTGCTGTTTACAATTGCTTTCAGGAAATTATACAGAGTGTTCGGTTATTAATGGATAACCTCTTCAGGGGTCATTATACATATCAATTAGAACACCTATTACCATGGGCCAAACCTGAAATGGCGAAAAAAGAATCATCAGTTTCCTACATTTTGAGGAGTTATCCGAACATAAATGTAGGGACCAGCAGATTTTTTTTCGTGACCGATTTCGTTATTTTTGTATATCGTCAGAAAAGGCGATAACATGTATGTGGTATAATTTATTGCATATATATTATATGGTTTCCATACTGTATATAAGTTGGTATTCTAACAGTTCTAACACTTGCTCACCAAACTTTAATTAATTAAACTATGAACATTTGAACAAACCAGTGACGTAACAAAAACAAAAGGAATTTTTTGCAGTTTTTGCCCAAGATTAACATGAAACTTATTTCGTTTATTATAAATGAAATACTAACTAAATAACTTTGTAGACGGTCGTTATAACCACTTTGCCGTTTTCAGCAAGAAACTGAAAGCACACTTGCCGAATATAAACGCTCAGTACCAAGTTTAAGGGTGGAAACATACGGGAGATGAAGTTTGGTGCGGGCGCGTTTGATACATGCAGTTAATTTATTTATTGTTATATTTTACTGAGCAATTTTTTCATCATCTGCCTAGCCTTTTCCCAACTATGTTGGGGTCGGCTTTCAGTCTAACCAACAGCAGCTGAATACCAGCATTTTACGTGGAGCGAATGCCTATCTGACCTCCATAACCCAGTTACTGGGTAATAGTAGTCGCCTTAACTTCAAAACTCACATCAATCTTCTTACAAGTAGGGTTAGAAAACTCATTTATATTATTTTAAATCTGCGACACGTTGTCACGTCAGCTGTAATACGTACTGTCTACTACGCCTTACGCCAATCTATTGTGACGTATGGTATTGCATGTTGGGGTGGCGTCGCTAAGACGACAATGAAACACCTAGAAACAGCCCACAGAGCAATATTGAATGTAACCACGTTAAACCCAAATATGCACCCAACAACAGCCTTCTACAAAAATTGGAAGGTCCTTCACGTTAGACAACACTTTATCTTGCAGGCCATTTTCTATAACACCGTCTTACGCCTTTTATCACAGTCTCAAAACGTCGGAAAGATATGGTCTACACTATTCCACCACCGTACTATAAATTCACCAAACGAATATAGTTTTTTATCTTGGTCCATATCTGTATAACAAACTTAACGCTAACTTACCTATTTATAGCCTACCTTATTCCAAATGCAAAACTGCCGTCCGTTCTTACCGTCTTTTAAAAACCTATGACGAGACTGAGGATCTTTTAAAAACACTCTCATAAGTTCTCGTTTTTGCCCCAACATAACTCAAACTCAAAGCATTAATTTGAATTAAACCTTGTACAGGTACTTTCGAATTGTCAAAATTAAATAGTATGTCAGAAAGTTGAACCTAGTTGCCCATTCCAAAACGTAGATCTGTATGGAGAAGAACGGGTTCATGGACACTCTTTTAAATCGCATAATCGTTTAATAACCCAATAGTAATTTCACAAACACACTCGCACATACACACATGCACACACACGCACACGCACGCACACGAACGCACACGCACGCACACGCACATAAGCACCCGCACCCACGTACAAAAACACTCACACACACGCTGTACACAAAAATCAAACACTCACTCATACTCAATCACGTCCCACACAAAAAATCTTATTTTTACCATTAATTTATCCTTATTTTTTACCTCCGAATTAGTAACCATCTAAACTATTATTTTTTTATAGATTTATTCCATTAAACAACGTTGATAATAATGTATGTAAATTAATTAGGGACTCGATTTGGGAGACAACACGTAGCAATGCTCAATTTATTATTTTTTTCTCTTTATCTCTAGGGAGCAGTTTGCCTTCCTTAATACAGATTGCACAGCTACCTAGCTAAGATTACAGTACCTAGTTCACCCCTACAAATATTTGTTAGTATAAGTTCTACGCTTACATAATAACTTTAATATGTACATACCACAATTAATACCCTTTAATGCAATACTTGTAACGATCTGTACCTTATTTAAAATAGAGGGTAAGCAGACCGTCCAATAATTTTTATTAGGGAAGATAAAATACAGAAAGTTATAAAAACAGCTAGTTATAAAAATACTAAATAGCACGCACTCTCGGAAGTTTATAGTTCACACACGCGCGCACTCACTGGAGTTTTATAGTTCACGTTATGGAATCAGCTCAGCACTGTAGGAACGGGTAACAGGCGTCAGGGTAGCAAGTTATACGAGGTTAGCTCGCGAAGATTAGAAGTAGAAGGTCCCAGGTGGAATCTTTAGCTGGATCCCCTGGGTTAGTCAAAGATGTCGCAGCAGAACCAAGCAGTTCAAGTTGACACAGCAAAACCAAGCAGTTTTCTGATGCTTAATGTCTCAGTCCCAAGACTCGAATGCCAGCAGCCTCCAGCTGTTCGTGAGCTCGTTTCTAAGTCGTCTTCCTTTTTCAAATATCAGTTTTCTTCTATGTGGCCATCATCTCATCTGACATGTGTATCCGGCCAAGACATATCCACGAGTGCGTAAAGAATATTATAAATCTAATTTAAAATTAAGTTATTTAAACTAAACAATCATAATAATCCTAATAATACAAAAGCTAAACATATTGATAAAAATAATTTAAGTTATTTAGACCAAAGAGTAATTACCATAGACTAAGCCAGAAAGACATTTAAAAAGTAATTGACAGTTTGACAATTGACGTGTCACAACATGAAAATTGAGTAAAAGTATAATGTAAACATATAAACAAATAAAAAGGATGATAAATAGTATTAAAGTGTAAGTAATGATAAATAGTATTATGCGTGATGAAAGTAAAGTGTAAGTAAGCATAAATACTATATTTCCCCAACGACCCCGAGAAAATTTTTGGCCTAGAACAAAAATTTTGCTAAGGTTAAAATATTACAGCATTCACAAAACTTACATAACTCATTCAAACACACCGACATCTTACGTAGTTAGGTCAGGTAGGATTCACATTCAATGATCACTACTCAACCTGATAAATCATAACTTTAAGGCTTATTTTAGGAGTTGTAATCCGCTCGCGTCTAAAACCACTAATGAGATGAAAATATAAAGATTTAACAAAGGCTTATTTTTAAAGGAGTTGTCATCCGCTCCTAATCAACTTTTAGAGTCGATAGACAGAAAATCAACTTTTAGAGTCGATAGTCAGAAAATCAACTTTTAGAGTCGATAGTCAACAAGGGCTTATTTTTATGGAGTTGTCATCCGCTCCAATCAACTTTTAGAGTCGATAGACAGAAAATCAACTTTTAGAGTCGATAGTTAACAAAGGCATATTTTTATGGAGTTGTCATCCGCTCCAATCAACTTTTAGAGTTGATAGTTAACAAAGGCTTATTTATATGGAGTTGTCATCCGCTCCAATCAACTTTTAGAGTCGATAGATAACAAGGGCTTATTTATATGGAGTTGTCAACCGCTCCAATCAACTTTTAGAGTTGATAGAAATAGACAAGTTATCATATTAACTTGTAGAAAAGAATAGATATATACGAAAGATTAAAATTAATCTTTTAATGGTTTAAGAACCGATGAATGAATTAAAAAACAAATAGAGTTTTAATAAATCAAAAGGAACTCTATTATAGAGGAAGGAAAGAAGAAAGGGATGAGTTATGAATATAGTATAATACGAAAAAAAAAGTACAAATATAGGGATAGCAAACGAGTGTAAAAGAATAAAAATATGCGAGTCTATATAGGATCTGAGTTAAAGAAAACTCGAATGTTAGAAAGGTCTCAAGAGTGTTACGAGTTAAGAGGGAAGGAGGGATAGAGGGATCTGAGTCAAAGAAAACTCGAGGACTCAAGTGTCATCTCAAGAGTGTCATGAGTTAAGAGAGGGGTCAGAGTTAGAGAAAACTCGAGGACTCAAGTGTCATCTCAAGAGTGTCATGAGTTAAGAGAGGGGTCAGAGTTAAAGAAAACTCGAATGTTAGAAAGGACTCAAGTGTCGTCTCAAGAGTGTTAAGTTAAGAGGCAAGGAAGGATAAAGGGGTTAGGTCTGAACCGCAACACCGCAGTTAGAAAAAACGCTAGGGCAGCTCCCGTAATACAGAAGACGGAAAGCTCCGAGTAAAACGTCAAGAGAGTAGTGTTGGACACGGTCCAAAAGTGTATATAAATTTAAGAGTAAGACAGTCTACAGAAAATAAAAATCGAAAACCAATGAAAACTTATTTGTATTAGTGGTGAAATTCGGAACTAATGCATAAAGTTTAGTACCTACTTTTCCCACCGCGCAAAAAGACTAATACTCAATGCAAATGCACTATGGCTAGTTACCTAGCAACCAATGTCAAACAATAACAATTAGAAAAATATTTTGAGAGCCCACGATATACTTATTTCGGTATGATTCCCAGATATAAGTATAAATATATTATATAATAAGTGTTTAAGAGGATAGTGGAGTATTTGTTATAGGAGTTGTGTAGATGTATAGGTTTGAATAAACATCCACAGGATATTCTCCTGTTTCAGTCGTGAAGTGTCTCAATCCCCTAACTTGGTAGTGACCACGAGGTGGTTTTAAAAACACGCCAAGCGAAGAATGAGTACGATTACCAATGGGTAAACGCTGTAGTGTGCAAGTATGTGGGGTGCAGTGTAGTGATGTATTGGTAAAGAGTTAAGTGTAGGAGGAAACGACTACGGGATATTGTCCAATAGTACGTCGTAGAGTAAGCCAAACCCCAACTTGTAAGTGACCACGAATGGTTTTAAAAACACTGACAAGCGAAGAATGGATGCCAACTACCTTTCGGTAGTGGGATGTATGAGAATGAAGTATAAGATGATGTTCAGTATGAAGAAGTGTTGAGTCGAATATAGGAGTCTTCAAGAAGAGAGCTGAAGAAGAAAAATAAGTTAGTTAGTATTCAAAAGACTAAGCCAAATAAGGAGTTCAAAAATAGATACCTAGTGCTAGTTTTTTTTAGAATTTAGAAAAAGGGGGTGAGTTCGAGTTATTTTAACGTTGTGGCGCCAAACTGTAACGATCTGTACCTTATTTAAAATAGAGGGTAAGCAGACCGTCCAATAATTTTTATTAGGGAAGATAAAATACAGAAAGTTATAAAAACAGCTAGTTATAAAAATACTAAATAGCACGCACTCTCGGAAGTTTATAGTTCACACACGCGCGCACTCACTGGAGTTTTATAGTTCACGTTATGGAATCAGCTCAGCACTGTAGGAACGGGTAACAGGCGTCAGGGTAGCAAGTTATACGAGGTTAGCTCGCGAAGATTAGAAGTAGAAGGTCCCAGGTGGAATCTTTAGCTGGATCCCCTGGGTTAGTCAAAGATGTCGCAGCAGAACCAAGCAGTTCAAGTTGACACAGCAAAACCAAGCAGTTTTCTGATGCTTAATGTCTCAGTCCCAAGACTCGAATGCCAGCAGCCTCCAGCTGTTCGTGAGCTCGTTTCTAAGTCGTCTTCCTTTTTCAAATATCAGTTTTCTTCTATGTGGCCATCATCTCATCTGACATGTGTATCCGGCCAAGACATATCCACGAGTGCGTAAAGAATATTATAAATCTAATTTAAAATTAAGTTATTTAAACTAAACAATCATAATAATCCTAATAATACAAAAGCTAAACATATTGATAAAAATAATTTAAGTTATTTAGACCAAAGAGTAATTACCATAGACTAAGCCAGAAAGACATTTAAAAAGTAATTGACAGTTTGACAATTGACGTGTCACAACATGAAAATTGAGTAAAAGTATAATGTAAACATATAAACAAATAAAAAGGATGATAAATAGTATTAAAGTGTAAGTAATGATAAATAGTATTATGCGTGATGAAAGTAAAGTGTAAGTAAGCATAAATACTATATACTTAAAATAATTTTATTAGTAAAAATAAAAAATTACATCAAAATAATATTATGTTAATTGCTTACGCTAAACCTCCACTGATTAACATAACCGCCGCTTCCCCGGCCCCCTGTCACACCCGTATATCCCTTGCTAAGAGGTCTGCACTGAACTACTCCTTCACATTTGTATAATGCGGACATTCGTTTATACAGTACGTGGATCATTTACAATCACTTCGTATACAGGGTGCCGTGATATTGTTTACTTCAAGAGTTCTTCTTTTTTCCTGAGTTGAAGATGTGTCTTAATGAGCTGAGTACGTTATGCGGGATGTGGCCTTTTCTTTGCAAGATGATTGATCAATCATTTGAATTTATTTGTTTGGATTATTTATTTAATCATTATTATCATTATAGCCAGGAAACACTTACTGCTGTGTATTATAAGCCTCCCCATTTTTTTTCTTTTTCTTCCAGGTGTTTTCTGCGACTTTTACGATATCGTAATATTTTTAACTATGAAAAAAAAAAAAAAAAAACAGTGGCACTTCGGAAGTGCCGACAGAAGTGAAAACAAAACACAAACAGAATACTTTGCCATCACTCACTGACATATCGGATATACTTTAAAACCAAGTAAATCCCGAGGACAGCCGAACACATCCGAAACGGGTATTTTTTGAATCGTCTTATAAACAAAACACGCGCGGTGTCGCTTACGGTAACAGTGGCGCGAGTTCAATGTTTTTTCCCATCTCAAAACATGCCGAATGCGCCTAAAGAAGTTATCACTTCAAAAAAAAGTATTAGGTACATATTATGTTGGCAACATTGAAAATAATTTACAAATGAGGGGGTGCAAGCTGAAACGTCTTGTGAATGCCAAACATAAACTTAGCAATATTGCATGCTGGTAACATTCGGTATAGGACCTGCTAGTCCATTCAACAGACGAACATTCACAAAAATCTTTATAATATATTTCTATAATAATAATAATTAATTGGCGGTTGGATCAAGGGCCTGATTCAGAAGGCAGTACTCCTCGATACGGCTCGCTTTGTGAGGAGGTTCCTGTCTCTGGAGCCCTAACCACCGGTAGCTTGGACCCAGCTCCCGACACCGGCGGATCACTATTTTTTAAATATTTTTAAATGTTTTTTATACTTATTTTTATATTTTAAGAAATATTTAAAAATGTAAAAAATAGACTAGAGTCAAGAGCAAACCCATTTCAAATAAAAAAAAAACTAAATAAATAAACGAGATAATTATACAAACAACTAGCTGCTCCGGCGAACTTAATTCCGCCTCAGAATCAATAAGAATGACTGACTGTATGAGAAAATGAATCATCTTCATCTCAATGAATCATCTTTTTTTTTTCGTGAATTTTTCCCGTGAATTCATAGTTATTTTGCTAATCGGGGTGTAGATAAATCCAACAAATCAAAGATCATTAACATTATTTTCTCACTACAATATCCTCATGATATAAAAAAAAACAATATTGTTCAGTCTAGCTTAAAGAAAACTATTGTCGAAGATTAGTGCCTAAGCTAAGTCCAAGCCCGTATATCAGGCCATTCGTAAACTTAAATTAGACAATAAAATCCATTTGACTTATAGGAAGTTGTGAATGATGTCTGTAGAGTTTTCAATTTCCCTGTCGTTACCATATTATCAACCAAATATTGATTAGATACTCATTACATTTTGACAGAACTTCAAAGATAAACTCCAAACCACTGGAAATGGTAACTAAATACAACATGAGTAGTTTCTATCACATCAACCACAAAACGTGTTTGAGTTTCAAACTACCCGCAATTTCAAATATTAGGTTACATTAATTATGGCCAAATAACAAAACAAAAATCCGATATCCAGTCGAAATAATATAAAGCAGCAGTAATAGGATTCACATTTGATTTGTAATCTAATAATATTAAGTTATTTACGGGCCGCAAGGCAATAAGTTCTTGTTTCCGATGAAATGTTGCCCGAGGACCGAGATTGCGTGTGGTGCAAGGTTTGAATGACTTTTTTTGGGTCATATTTATGGATCATATAATTTTTTTTCTCCTTCCGGATAAAATTATTTTAAAACTCGTCTGTCAGAATTAATCAGTTTGAAAAGAATATACCTGCGCGGACAAAATGTATAGCGCAATTTTCTTTTAAATTACGCGGCGCGCGTTTACAATCATGCACTGAATACAGAAAGAAAACAACAAAACAGAAAGAAAATACATTTATTTAGCACATACTTAAAGACAGACAATACACCAGATACATACATCGGATACAAACAAAAAATGAAGATCAAATAGAAAGTGTAAAGTCCGATGTATGAAATTAGCAGGAAAGTGGCTGCGCCAAAAAGGCCCAGTTCAGCAAAAACGCCAGACAACTAATGCCTGACGCTGGTTTTCAACTGGACCTGCAGGGTAATTGCTTAACATACTATCGCAATAGCAATAGGTTTCATTTTGACAGTTCAAAACAACATTCATTGCGTTATTTGCGTTGTTGAGCAGACATATTTTTCGAATGTAGGGAGCAATGGACCAGAAATACGCTTCAAAACTATTCAAATGAGCGTAATAGTGTATTACGCAATTAGGGTACCGATCTGACCTGAACAGGTAGTTCACTGATGTCCCTGCCACCCTATACAACTGTAAAAAAAAATATCTGGTCAGATCTTGATTTTTAACAATACACCTACAATTTCCCCCAAAATAAAACGAATCTTCAGCTCATAACTTACACCTCAATGTTGCACAGGGCAAATTTATTCATGGAATTCAATTTACTTCAGGTGTGGCTTGACCCTTAACGGGGAATAAACGGGCCTTATTATGAGTGACTTTCGCTTTTGTTTCTTTTTTTTCGTTCCTCTGGATTCCAGGGTTCGGTTGTTTTCTGCTACGGGGACCTGCTCGTGGTAAATTGCGCGGATAGATTTCAATTTGTTGAATTTGGATTCGTATATTTGTTTGGTCGCTTTAGGTTCTTTGCGATTTTTATAAATTGTATTTGTTCAGCGATTTTTTTGTGCATAATCGGAGTTCGTTGAGGGGGCTTATGGCTAAGTAGTATTAGCCGCACAGGTCGATCGATCAGGTTAGGCTACACTTGCCTCGGTTGGTCCGTGGATGGGTGACCATCTTTACTTACCAAGACCCCTCTGTGTCTCGGAAAGCACGTTAAGCAGTTGGTCCCGGCTGTCAATCGTGGATCTTTCACAGTCGATACGGGTACTCAGAAGCTCGAAAGTGACAACCAGTCTTACCAAGGGGTATCATATTACCCAGTAACTGGGTTGTGGGGTTCAGATAGGCAGTCGCTCTATGTACAATACTGGTATTCAGCTGCATCCGGTTAGACTGGAAGCTGACCCCAACATAGTTGGGAAAAGGCCAGGCAGATGATGAACGACGAGTTCATTGAGTTCCTTGTTTGGCTCATACATAATTGTTTTTATTGAGGGATCAAAATCTATTAAATAACCTTCACAATCAAAGCAAGTTCTTACCTATTATCTTAATTTTACGCACTTTTGCACTGTTACAAACTAGTTGATCAAATCAAATGAGTTTTTCAGTGAATATCAGGAAAATAACATCATCATCGTCTGCCTTTTCCCAACTATATTTGGGTCAGCGGTCGACTGGATGCCGACTCCAACATAGTTGGGAAAAGGCTAGGTAGATGATGATTAGGGTCAGCTTCCAGTCGAACCGGAGGCAACCGAATATCAGTATTTTACATGGAGCGACTATACCTATCTGACCTCCACAACCCAGTTACTGGATAATACGACATCCCTTGTTAAGACTGGTTGTTAGATTTTCGGGGTTCTGACGAACCCTAACGAATCGTCGAATGGCAGCAGGTATCTGTAATGATATTTTTAAGGAAGATTTTATTAAAACAATACTATACGAAAATAACATAAACCTTATTTTGTGCATATGTCTAGATTTTTAGTTATTTTCAAAGTCTAATTGAATAATTTTGGGAAATAGAAATAGGTATGTAAAATTATTTACACTTAAAATCAACACCGTCCGAAAACACTAAAAACCAAATGAATCATCGCGTTATTCCTACATTTAGTTGAGCTTGCCAACTAAACGATTTCCTCAGTAACCAACTCCGGGAGTTTCCTCATATATTTGTGTTTTTGCCAACACTCTGTCTGCATTATGCTAATCTAACTGGAATTACTAATTGCCGCGAAAACTTTGAGTTGCTCGCGATGACAGCAAAAACCGGAACCGGTTTTGTGTCATTATTACTTGCATGTTTAAAACAGAAATATATTACCTCGTAAACGTCTACCGTTTAACTTGAACTTTCGCCACAGTTAAAGGAAATTATATTTCTAGAATGTTAGTAGGTATGATTTGAATGTTTAGGGAGGTTGGAATTTAATGTTCAAATCCGTGTTATGCTGTTTAGAATTGGTAAGATTAGTAGCGGGTAATTTTTATACATGTTGTTGAATTCACCTTGATATCTTTGTTGATAGTAAAATCGCCTACCAAAAATATTTTTTGTGCTTTCTAACTGAATAAAATAAAATAATTAGCATCAGGCTTTCAAGCAGGGCTTAGGTCTGTAAGGTAGAAGGTGAAATTCATAATAACAATTTATCAAATAACGTTTTAAAGAGCACTCACTATATATTATATACACACTACACACACACACACTCACTATTATTATATTATTTCGGATATTTTTCTGAGATAAATGTTTATTATTATTATTATAAAACCTTTTAGTCAATCTAAAATCCAGTCAACAGTCTAATCATTGTTTTAAGTCTGTAATAATAAAGAAAATACGCATTTACTCGTATATTCGAAAAAATACGTATATACTATCGGGCGACGCTTCACCGACAAACATGTAATAAAGTGTTTACCACGACAGATGCGCGTACGAAATCAAATAACATAGCTCCAAATCAAAATAATATGTATTTTTCCAATAACATTCTGATTTTGATAGAAAATTATTTGTATTTACGTTGGTATGAGGTGCATGAAAAAAGCCGTCACGGTTTTTGAGAACGTCTGGTCCTAGTTATCGCTCAATTACCTGGCTGATTAACAAATGTTTTTCAGAATACCAGCGCTGCTTTTTCGTCGGTTATTTTGTTTAAAAGTAGCTGTTCCACAGAATTGAAAAACGAAAATTAAAGACAGAATTGTGTGAAAAACAGGCTGGTTAAGGGGACTACATGACCTAAAGCGCGGTCACTGTCGGACTGCATAGAAAAGAAAGAGAAGCGCAATTACACAACGCTGGTAATTTATAGCAAAATTTGGAGCAATTATCTATTTACAAAAAATCTATTGTTTGGAGTAAAAAATTAAAACACTAGTGTTTAGTATGTTGCTTGTATAATCTGACAAAAAATCAGAATGATTATGTGTAGGTACATGCCGATACTGACAAGATAAAAACAGGTGGCATACGGCTAAAAACCATGTTAAATAAGACCACATTAAGAATTTCATGTTTTGTTTTGTTTACCTTCTGCAGGTCTCACACTTATGCTCCATTTTTTGTTTATTTCGCAAATAAAATCTAAGTAGGTTTTGTTTCGTCAGACCACTGATCTCAATTGGTATAAGCAACCGAACTTCAATGGATTGTTGTGAGAGTTTGATCTTCAATGTCTTTACTTCCCAGCAGCACAAATGCCCGTGATTTTCATAATTCAAATGTTAACATCGGTGACTTCGTCCTTTTCCGTTCGATGCGATGAATATGTAAAGACAAAGTCAATTGAAAAATATCGTTATGTAAGCATATTAGTACTGCAAAATTACCACCCAAAAACAGTACAAAACATGATGAACAGCCCATTCAACTAGCATTGTTCTAAAATTCTCCCCAGCAAGATGTAAAACACAGGTGCAGTTGTTCCAGTGAAATATTATGGGAAAATTCCCAGGTTTGTGCAGAAAATAAAATATCACAGATAAATTGTGAGATACACGAATGTATTCGTGGAATGTTCTAGACTTGTTGTAGTCTTATTTGCTTGGTTTTGTCATTTGTATTGAGATTTATGTGCAGTTCATATCTTTTTAGTTATTGTTGAAATTTTATTATTGGTTGCAGACGACTTGATTTAAAGATATACATTGTCATGATTTTTCAAACGCTTTAAACAATAATTATAGTTTATTTATAGGCCGGCCGTTTAACTGTGACGTTGGCTGAGGTATCAGCGCGGTGCAGAAGGGGGTGACGTGATGCAAGAGCTCAGTCATTCGTCAATTTGTGACAACTATCACCCCTCCCACACCGCTCAGCTACCTCAAGCAACGTCTCAGTTAAGCGGTCGGCTTATAGACTGCGTAACAGAATTATGACCTCACCAACATTTATTTAACTTTAAATAATATCGCGGTTTAATGTGCGTTTTATTTTTGCAGAATAAACAATTGTCCTTCCTTTGTTTTCTTTCTTTGTTTTCTTTTTCTTTTTTTTCTTAGAAACGCGGTCTCAGACTGAGTTTTGAAATAGATTCTGAGTAAAATTAATAGATATTTATTTACAGTGGATCTATTTACAGCGTGACTGATCATAACGATAATCATAGTGAAGAGTACAATTATTTATTTTAGGGCTGATTTTTTAAATCGACAGATAATTTTTATTTATGGAATAAAATTGACGTCTGGACATATTTTGTATGGAAGAATTGTCAAAAATTCAAAATTATTGCTCCGATAAAAATATCTGGCATTGTAAAAATCATCCCTTAATAGCATAAGCATAATAATATTCACTTTGCTAGGATACAGGCATCCTCTCTATTAGGAGTTGGCCATAATCTACCACGCGGGCCCAGTGCGGGTTGGCGGAGGCATGCCAGTTTCCTCACGACCTTTGCCTTTAGTGGTGACGAAATAATTTACACAAAGTAAAGTGCCTACTTGGGTTTGAACCTACCTCCTCCTACTTGTAAGTCGTGGCTGTTACCAATAGACCACCCTTGCTCCTATTTTAAAAGAGCACAATGCAAGTAATAAAAAAAAACTTGTAGAAAATTATAAATAAAGAAAAACAAAAGCGAACTGATTCCACGATTGCATAGAAATAAGAATTACCAGTTTTAAACGGTACTATTCAGGCTCATAATAAAAATTAACTGCAGTTTCCAAACTATAAAATGGTATGAATAAAACACCTAGTTGCAAAACACTTGGAACGAATCGAAACAGCTTTTTAAAACACTTGGAACGAATCGAAACAGCTTTTTAAATATGAAAAAGTAACAAAGTGATTCAAGCTGCATTGTTCCTATAGGAAATTTTGCTTTTAAACTGTAAGCGTCCTTTAAGTATTTGATTTTTAACATAAAAAATCAGCCTCTGTAAAATATATTGTCAGGCCAAAACAAGGGGAAACTTCAGAACCGAACCTGTTACGATCCTAATATACTACTTTTGCTTCATTTACGTTCATACGAGTATATCTGATCATACACACACGCCGGTTGCAAGTACTACGCACCTAACCTTTCCGAAGAACATAACCGATTAGTCACTATAGGTAAATGTCCTTCTAAGGCGTCCCCTCCAAACTCCGCTTCCGCGGCAAATCGCGGCGGAGCGGACGAACCTCCGGGGCGATTTCATGGTGGCATGGAAAGAGCGACTGTCGCAACCCAGCGCAGGGCACGCCACGATAGTGGCGATAAGACCCCTCTTTGAGAAGTCGCTAGGCGTCACGGCACCCTCACATAACACCAGACGCAGGTCCTCACCGCACACGGATGTTTCGGAAGGTTCCTGCACATCATCGGGCGGGAGGAAACGCCTGGGTGTCACCATTGCGAGGATCGCCCAGAGGACACGGTGGAGGTCTGCCCCGCTTGTGCGGAGCACCGCCGTGTCCTCGTAGAGGTGATCGGCAGCGGCGGCGACCTATCGCGTCCGGCCCTGATTAAAGCCATGGTCCGGAGCGAGAGGGAGTGGGGGGCAGTCGCTTCCTTCTGCGAAGCAGTCATGCTAGCGAAGGAGGTAGTGGGATGGTTGATAGACAGAGCCTCACGTCCCAGCCGCCGCGGGAGGCGCTCCGGGCGTCGGGAGCCACGTGACGACTCTCGGCCACCGTAGGCGCGGGCCTGCGGACCGAGATTAATGGGTAGCTCATCGTCCGATCAGGACCAGGCCCGTGCTGGACGGCGCGTACGTGTTCCACGCGCGCCTCTAAGAGATGTCAGCAACAGAGAAGGACCCGCTAGGGACGAAGCCTGCCTTCGCAGCGGGATTGTCCGAAAGGTTACCGCTGGCCCGGAACATAAAGGACTAAGGAAGGAAAACGGGTGGGTTTTGGGCAATAAGAGTCTGACACTCCCTTCAGCTCCACCCAGTGGCCTTCCGCTCTGGGGACGCCTTTTTTGTTTTTTGACCCTTGATCATTTGATTTCCCACCCTAAAAAACAAAGCCTTTCCCTCCTGAGTTTTCAATGACATCATGCCTTCTAAATACCTTTTGTTAGTCGCCTTTTTTTCATCCTCCCAACATAACAAAACCATTTAATAATATTCTTTAAAAATTTTGTCAATACATCTTTTTTAAACTACATCGTTTTCGTATCAAATGAAACACGAGAACTTTATTACAAAATAGATTTTTGGTCAAATTTAACAAACATCAAATTCGATAAAAAATACTAGCGCTTGCAATAAAAGTTTCTCACATGTCATGTCAAAAACGTTTTATCTATACCAAAAGTTAGTTTATTTCGATTGTAACTCGACTACACTGTACGGAAAATAAAGTAACCAATTTGGTTTATTTTACCTCTGCGTATTATTTTTGCATTTTACATAATTTTGTACACATGTTTGAGCAAATAAATATATCTTATCTCTTATCTTTGATTTTCATTTAACTTACCTACTATACTTATAATTATGATTTTCATTTAATTTACCTACCATAATTATAATTATGATTTTCATTTACTTACTTACATAATCATAATATTTTTCTTTAAGTACAGTCGTGGTTCGAGTTAACAGTTCACTTTCTAATTATTATATAGGCTCAAGAAAATTGTAAAAATAGTAACTCATAATGTTTCATGTTCGAGCAACGAATAAAGGACAATGGAAAATCGTGTATGGACCCTAACCCAAACAAAAAATTGACATCATTATGAACTATATCTGTATTTTATACCCTCAGAGAGTAGTTTAATTAATCCTAGGAAAGCATGTCTGAATTAAAAAAGGAGCCTCAATTATTTAAAAAAATGTGCATCATTAGAAGCGCAAAACGTTTTTGGTGGTTCATTTATTTCAAAAAGTGTCCATCATTAGCAGGTCAATAAGCTTTGAGAGGATAAGTTAAATATGCTTTATTAAATCAATTTAATTTCCTCACATATCTTTTTTCTCCAAGTGAATTCAGATATGCTGTCGTGGGATTAATTAAAATACTCCACGTGGGCAACAAAAATCAACATCGATCATAATGCTACAATTAATTTTGTGTCTGGCAACGACCTTATCTGTTCTCCTTCCGTACTCACTTTGAGAATAGATTATTAGAAACAATAAGTTAAGCTACCCCAAAACCTTCATTCAACAAAAACAAAAACGAATCAACTAGGCCCAACTCTGAACACAATTCGCATCCCGGACAATATTTCCTGAAAGTTCTTCCAACGTAATCGCCGCTCGCGTTACTCCAACCCACGATCTACCAAATTGAAAAATAACTGAGCGTCCTTACGATAAATTTCAGTCTGAAAACTTTCCCGTTTTAATCGTTAAAACGGAATTTCGGTCATTTAAAGTACTGTTATTAAAGTAGGTGACGTAAATAAGTCGGGTGACTTAAAGGAGTTCCCCACAGTATATCTTTGGGTGAGATTAAAGTGGGTGGAATTTTCTTTTGTTTTTGGCTAAGAATTTCGAGTTAAAGTGTTTAGAATTTTGGATTCGGGAAGTTTGCGAGAGACTTTTGAATTTGTTGACGACAATATTGTGAGTTGTGGAAATGAATTGGAGTGTAAAATGCTTACCTACTTACCTAACTGACGATCATTCATTTTAAGTCATAGCACTGTTGTTTCAAATTTAAATCGGTCCATAATTATAAATTATATAAACTCAAGTAAGGGTAGGGGCTTGTGAATAATTAATAACAGCCGCGCCGGTCGACCAATCAGGTTAAGCTGCGCTTGCCGCGGTTATTCCGTGGATGAGCGACCATCTTTACCCCTCCGTGCCTCGGAAAGCACGTTAAGACGTTGCTTCCGGCTGACATTCGTGGGTCTTTGAAGATTCTCGAAAGTCTGACAACCAGTCTTACCAAGGAGTAACTGGGCTGAGGCAGTCAGTCCATGCAAACTACTGGATTCAGCAGCATCCGGTTAGACTGGAAGCCGACCCCAACATAGATGGGAAAAGGCTAGACAGATTGATTTTACATAAAGATATATACAATTTGAATAGACCACAAAATTATAGTAAATTATATTCAAACTTTTTCTAGTATATAAAAAAAGACCAGTATTAATTTGAAATTTTCACATTACATAAATACAAATACTGATAACAGAATACTCGAGTTTAAATATTTAATATTACATAATTATCAACTGGGCGCATTCATTTAGATTACTACACTGTTAAATTAATATATGGACCAACACAAATGGAGAAATTTGTAGCGCGGAATTACTATGGCCAATAAGCACCTGTTAGCCGATTTAATAGTAAACGGTGTTTATTAAATTGTCTCTCTCGTATCTAGTAGGTACATTTATTATGCGCTAGCTTCTGCCCGCGACTCCGTCCGCGTTTTTATAACATAATAAATACCCTATGATACTCGGCAATAGTGTAGCTTTCAAGCATTGAAATATTTTTTTTAATCGTGTCTGTACTTCCAAAAATTACCTTTGACAAACATTTATACAAATATATTAATAATATTATTTTAGGATGGATTATGAGTTAGTAAATAATTCATAAATATTGCTCAAAATTTTTACTTAGCTAACTACACAAATACTTTTGCTACCAGTCCCAACAAAATAATATTACAATCTACAAGTTATCTCGAAATGAAATGAGATAAAATTTCACCGATACTTCTATAAAATAATTTCATATTATTGATACATCTCGGAGTAACGTTGAAACATAATCCTCCCTTGACAATTGAAAATAACATTTTCATTACGCTAAGTGGTACCGGGTTCAGTAAGAGGATATATCAGTACTACAAATAATTCCTGCTGGGAATTGTGTTTTCGTATATCCTTAAGGTTTTATGGTTTGGATTTCTTGAGCACAGTACTCTGGTCATTTTAACTTTTATTCCTTTTAAGATCAAGTTAATAGGTATATTAACTTTGCCACAATTAAATACATTTTTAATCAAAATACCTACTTACCTTAAGATTTATACGTTTTAAAAGTAATTGATCATAATTTTTATAGATCTCACAACGAGTGACATAGTAGTAGTTAGTATAGATTTGTAATATGACTGACGCATTAGGTACACATCATCATCTGAATAGCCTTTTCCCAAATTATGTTGGGGTCAGCTTCCAGTCTAACCGGATGCAGCTGAATACCAGTATTTAATGCGCCTGCCACACACTCGACGAGTGGCATGGGAAGTAACGAGGAAAGGAGGCAGAGACATAGTGTGGCAACATTACTCGTCATGCCACACGTCATGCTCCTCGTCCTACCCACTGCTCCCTATTTTGTCGGTTTTTGCGCGCGAGTCAAAGGACCGGCAATACGAGTGCGAGTGGCCGGCCACATAATCGCGCGGTCGCAGTCTGCATGGAGCGCTCGCGCAAGACGCACGCGTATGCAAAATTGGAAATTATGTCGTCGCCAAGCGTGGAATGGTCAAATGAAAAGGTGTTAATGTTTATTGATTTGTAGTACGGTAGGTATAATAAGTCACTATGTCAAGAATTAGTCTAACAAGAAAAGTTGTATTTATTAGTTATCTAAAAATGCATAGCGCGCACGCTGCCACCGTTTCAACGTCCATTGTCTCACCAAGGCAAATGACAAGTGAGGAGCGTCGCGATTAATTGCGCGAGTAGAGCAGTGTGTGGGCAGAGAGGGCAACATCGCGGCAAATCACGGCAGCGCGAGGAGCATAGCGATGAGCAGCGCAAGGAGCATAGTCTGGCAGGCGCATTACATGAAGCGACTGCCTATCTGACCTCCACAACCCAGTTACTGGATAATACAATATCCCTTGTTAAGACTGGTTGTTAGATTTTCGGGCTTCTGACGAACCCTAACGAATCGATGAATGACAGCAGGTATTAGGTATCTTTAATAATATTTGTAAGGTAGATTTGATTAAATCAATAAATAAAACTACATACCGGAAGTGCAGCTACTACCTATCAGTTATTCTGTGCTACTTCTAAGTTTTGGGATGAATGAAGAAGCCTCCTCGTGTAGCGCAGTTTTTTCCGCCAGTTATTCAACTGAACCGAGCGCTCGGCGCATCCTGGACAGTCACACCCAACACCTTATTTCACTGGTCATTTCTTCCCTTGAGGTGGTAGGGCTAACGCCCGCCTGGTTTGCGACCACCCTCTCACCGGAGTCCGGCGTTAAGCTGCCTGCTGTGTTTCGTCGATGCGTGGGAGTTCCAGTGCCTTAGGCATCTTCTGGGCACGCTCGTTCCATCATAGACCTCATCCATCACTTTCCATCAGGCGTGATAGAGGTCAAAAGCGGGCCCATTCAGCAATATAAAAAAAAAACTTCAAGTAATCAGCTTTTTATTTGATTAATTTCCCACTCCTGGGCAAATGTCTCCCTACTCTCTTTCCATCTCTCTTTGTCTTGAGCTGCTAAAGACCAATCTTTATTAAAAGAGGCCAGCTCATCTCGCCGTCTCCGTTTGGGCCTGCCACAATGTCGTTTGCCATTAAGCGGGACCCACAGGATCGTAACAATTTGCTACTTATCTATACTATAATTTATAATATTATATTATTATTATCTATACTAATATTATAAAGCTGAAGAGTTTGTTTGTTTGTTTGGTTGAACGCGCTAATCTCTAGAACTACCAGTCGGATTTGAAAAATTCTTCTTGCATATGATAGCCCAATTCTTGAGGAAGGCTATAGGCTATTTAACATCACGCTATGACCTTTAGGAGCCGAGCAAAAAGAAAAAAATCAGAAAGAACACTAAGCAAAAACGAAGTAATAGCGCGGGCAGGCGATGCGATGCGACGGGGTGGGTCGGAGTAACAAGAAATTTCACGCGGACGAAGTCGCGGGCAGAAGCTAGTTTAAAAACATTATTACAGTCGACTGACATAAACCAACGCACCTTTATTATAACTCAACCTAAAATAAAACAATGTCACTTAAAAAAAAAAACAAATTCCGCACAAAGTAATGAACAAGGAGTATCATCGCAATAAAGTAAGTTGAGCAACTTTGATAGCGACAGGATATTAAGGCATTAAAAATCTCGAGTTTTAAGCGTAGTACTGAAACTTATTTCATTATGTGCGACTTATGCTCTACTTGAGAACATGAATGCCAACGTGAAGGAATTATGGCCGGGAATTAAGATGCACTAGTTGAGCGGCGTGGCTTCTATAGGGCTCTTTTGTTTTTTTATTTGTTATTTGGGATGATCTTGAACAGATTTACAGGGTCAAATTAAATTAGCTACCAAAACACCGCAAACGAAATGGGTATCGCTATTTAAAAATGATAAAACAAAAAAAAAAAAATAATATGATGACTTTTTTGGGATCATTGATCGCAGCTGTCGAACGACCCAATGTTGAAAAAAAAAATTCCAATGTTGAAAATAGGAGAAAAAAATATATTTAAAATAATTACCAGGAGTAGTAGATTATATTAACATATTTCGAAATAGACATAATTAAAATATTTCGAAATGAAAATTTTAGTTTTACATTTTCATCGCGTTGCCCATTTTGTTTAAAAAAAAATAGACAGTATTTTACATTAAGTCAAGCCCCGCCCCCCAAAGATTTAAATCATTAGATTTGCCCTCATTGTATTTAGTCACAATAAAAAGTGTCCATACTGAGGAGAACACTCTTCTCAGTATGGACACATTTGAACTTGATTGTCATAGAAATGCTATTTAATAATGTGTGACTACACAGTCACACGTTATTAAATAGCATTTCTATGACAATCAAGTGTAGCCACTGAGGCATTGTGTATCAAAGTTACCAAAACTAATCAGAAATGCGACTTTGTTTTGACACGGTAAGGCGAATCTAAAGATTTAAATCTTTGCCACTGCTATCTACACTGACAGTCGCCGTGTCGTTCTGAAAAATGAGAGCTTCGTTAAACTAATAGGTTTAACAATATATTTTTATTGCGGGCTTATAAAAAATGTTGTAAATGCCTGAAGATACTAAGCACCCAAGAGTATAAGAATTAGAATTCCAACTTCTCTAATCATCTTTTTTTTTTTTTTAAATCTTGCTATGATTTTCTAAGAGTCAAATTAGCCTTAGAATCGGCAACTTTTGACCATCAAAAATTACGTTGGACAGCTCCCAAAATGTACTTTTTTACTACTTATAACTAGTAACTCTCCAGTTACATATTATGTAGGTGTATGTATCTGTGATATTATTATATCCATAAATATTAAGAAAAAAGCATAATTAAAATTATGAGGCGCAGAATAATTTGACAGGACTAAACTAAAATTTATCTTCTGTCCTTTTCTTGATAAAATAGAAAGAAAAAGATACAATGAACTTAAATTGAGTTTATTTATTTATTTATTTATTTTACTATTTATGTACACACATATATAAATAGATACGAAATAGTCAGAACAGAAAAATAGGTACAAAGGAGTTTAGTTTGTGAACAAGGGGATCAACACCATTGTCGTCCCAAAAGACCACAATCAGACCGGAATAACTCAAAGAAACCAACTGTTTATCTAAAAAACATAAAACATTTTCTCGTTCGTAATAAAAATGCTAAAAACTGCATTGTAGTAACGGACAATATCCGTACTACTCTTTCACTATCTGGACGCCGCTTCCTGAGATGGAAGAATTTAAATATTATGTAGTTTGTATTTGTGAAGGATATTCCAAGATACAACGGAAATTGAGATAAATGTATTGAAGTGAAGGTCTAACGAGACTATCCGTCTCTTATTTATTATTGTCTACTACTATCTATCTCTCTGTTTGTTTCTTTGTTTGTTTGATAAATGACATTTTGTTTCTGTAAATTGATTGTAAATACGACTTTTATACGTCACAAAAAATTATAATATTTTAAAACAAGATGAAGTCGTCGTTTCCAATACGACTACTCTGAAAAGAGACACTGAAACAATCTCAGTGGTCAGAGTATATTTTAAAGCCAAGACATTATTTTTGTTTACGACCTTTTGGGTTTTCACGACTAATCTTCAGAACGAATTTTGATACAAGAAAAAAGCGATGTCCTCTCATAGTGTAGTTTTGATAAATAAAATTAAACTATACGTGCGGGCACAGCTGGCTCTGAATGTATCTTTATTTTATTTACAGAAGGTATCTAAGAAAGATCTGGCACCGAGAGAAAAGATTAATGATTCTGTCCACAGAATTATCGGTCCTTTCTCTAAGACACAGGTGACATATACGTTATATGTCACCTGTGTCGTATATGATATACCATTGGTTAGGTTAGTGGTAGCAGAAGAAGGTCTTAATAATTATTATATCTAGGAGTTACTTCAAGTTTCGTTGAACGTTTATACCGAATTAATGATATTTTTAACTAGTCCGTGGCATATATATTCTGACCCACATATATTAATCCACTAAAAAAGTCATAAAGTTTTAATTTCCCGCAAATTCATAAATCAAAACAACTCACAAAAATCACACTAACGCTATAAAAATATTTATTTAAACATGTCCAAGAGCACAGTTTAAATTTTACAGCCCGTAAAAGTTTTACACCTTTTCAAAACGAGGGGCGGTGCCGGGTTGTAAAATTTGTTATTTATAGCCGTGCATGGGACAGATATACGGCTATCTCGCGATAGACCAGAAGTATTTGCATACTATAATTTTACGTGTAATAAACAATTTGAAGTGTATGAAACGGTACGTGTGCCGCGATGATACATTTTTGTAAGAGAAATAATTAGTGTTTTCAATATTAGAGGATTGTTGTATTTAGATGAAAAAAACGGTAAAGTGCGTGTTGGACTCGTGCACCGAGGGTTCCGTACAAAATAGGTATGTGACTACAAATTCACGGTTTAAGAATTTTTACCTTTACTTGTGCTACATGACATTACTTCTTCCAAATTTCATGATTCTAGGTCAACGGGAAGTACCCTATACATTTTGATTCCCTTGAGAGTGTCGAAATATAAGTTTTTTGCGGCATAAACGGCCGTATCTTTTTTTTAGATTAATTTAGAAGTTTGATTTTTTCACAGCTTCAGGGGACCGCAAACCTGAGTTGGTTTGGTTTTAATTTCAACTCAATACCTCCACGCGTTCCCGAGATAAAAGGTCTTGACAGACAGACAGACGGACAACAAAGTGATCGTATAAGGGTTCCGTTTTTGAGGCACGGAACCCTAACAAGTCAATAATTATAAATTTTGGCTAACACTATTGAGAGTGTACTTTCAAAATACGTAGAAATCCACTTGGAATAGCTGTTTGTATCCTGTATCAATGAGTAGATGTTTACTGGTACAACTTACATGAATACTCGGTTTTCTGTGATATTTAGTGGCAGAAATGACGATTTATTGTTATAACTAATATTAAAATCAAATCAAACTAACTTTTAACTAAAATAAATGAAATCTTTTACCTGACTAGTTTTACAAATTAATGGTATTATGTACCCATTTTTTTTTTTAATTTATGTAAATAAAATCATTTATATTTCAGGTTGTTCATTAATAATCACATCACTTGATAACGGCTGGATCGCCTGAACCTTTAAAATTTTTGCACTGTCCGAATTAAGTTTTATGGGAAGAAAAATAAAAAAAATCCTGAAAGTTTTTAAATTCAGGAAAACTTAACGTTCTTTTCTATGAAATTTTCATATGAACTAAAATAACTAATGATAGAAAAAAACACAAGAGAATACCACAATATTTACGTACTTAACACAATATCTAACCACAAAAATCAAAACACGTCGCAACGGCCTGAAAACGAATAAATATAAATTCATGAATATTTACAAAATGGCAGCCATTTCGGAACGCGACGGAATTTCATGTTTAGATATGCACATTAATGAAATATTCCGGTGGCACTTTTTAATTTTCACGCCTCGCTTATTAGTGAATATTGATAACAATTTTAATAACTTGTGTTGTCTTCCATATTGGTCGGGGAATAACGGAATGATAATAATTGGCTACAATGTACCAAGTGTTGTCATCAACGAAGCCGCAATTGGCTTGGACAGGCAGATATGACTATCTGTGTTGATGGAGTAAAATTAAATTAAAGGAATAATTATTTGAAAATCCTAATTTAGGTTTCCGTTTTTGTTTACAAACTTAGATTTGTTTATTTATATAACCATTTATGTACAGGCATGTAAGCAGACAACAAGAAAAGAACGTATAAACGAAAAATACGTACAAAGATAATGCTTATTTCTAAAGAAATCTTTTCTTTTCCAGCATACCTGCGATAGAAGATTAGTAAAAAAGAGTTGCAGACAACGTTTGTAAGAGTAGAAGGTAGAGATTTTCAAAACGTAAGAGGGAATTCTTAAGAAAAAATGTCATACCTACAATAGTTAGTGAAAGGTAAAACAATTTTATTATTGACTAACTAATTGACACCCCGTCGCATATCATCGCCTACCCGCAATATTACTTTGTTTTTGCTTAGCGTTCTCTCTGACTTTTTTTCTTTTTGCTCTGCTCTTAAGGGCCATGGCGTGTTGTTAAATAGCCTTCCTCAAGAATTGGGCTATCAAATACAAAAAGATTTTTTCAAATCCGACTGGTAGTTCCAGAGATTAACTTTCTTTCTCTTTTCTCTTTTACCCTACTTATAATATTATATTCGTATTAGTATAGACTAAACGTCGGCATAAGACGAACAAGAAATATTTTTTGCAAAAGAAAAAACCTTGTACCAAAAGACGAAATCACTCTTAACAAATACATTCATATAAAAATCCTACCTATAAAAATAGAACCCACACACCTTGATAGCATAACAGACCTACGTACACATAAAATATACGTACCTAAAGATATATATGAGAGTCACGAATTCGGAAATGGGATGTCGCGACAAAATCCCGGAATGATTGAAGACAGCACTAGATTGGCGTCCATCCGTACTTTCATAACTTACCTATCTATCTTTAGGTAGAAAATACGGCATAACTAAAATATGTATTTATGGTTTCAGTTAAAGATTGAGGCATGTATGTGACGGAGTTTTGGTTGAATTTGAAATCGTGCAAAAAGTGTGTGTCGCAACTGTTGGATTGGAACTGGAACTCTCATGCATCGACATGACACAGCAGGATCCTTGATGTCGGACTCCGGTGGGAGGGTGGTCGCAAACCAGGCGGGCGTTAGCCCTACCACCGCAAGGGAAGAATTGGCCAGTCAAATAAGGTGTTTGGTGTGACTGTCCACTGTCCAGGATGCGCCGAGCGCTCGGTTCAGTTGATTATCTGGCGGAACAAACTGCGCTACACGAGGAGGCTTCTCAATGCATCCCACAAAGTAAATTTTAAGTAATACAGAAGAATTATCTAAATTTGTACAGATAACTTCTGTACAAACAAACAATATTATT
Source organism: Luperina nickerlii (assembly GCA_963855955.1). Taxonomy (NCBI): domain Eukaryota; kingdom Metazoa; phylum Arthropoda; class Insecta; order Lepidoptera; family Noctuidae; genus Luperina; species Luperina nickerlii. Next base: position 17,695,940 of record OY979677.1, on the reverse strand, counting down.
CACAAATCATTACACGAATAAAATAACTTATAACATTATTAAAAAAACCAGAGTCCGACGACTTAATATTAGTCCTCTGCCCTCACTCGTGTGGGATTCTTACCTTTTTCCAGAAAGTTCAATAACGCTACCTAATGGCTCATGAATCATCCAAATTACGTGAATATTACAATACTTTTTGCGCCATGCCGTGTAGATAGATTTAAAATACGTGTACCTAGTTATTTTTCAATGTAGGGCGTTATTTATAACTGTATTAATTTGATTTATACGTGCAAAAAAGTTTGAGGAAAAAAGGAACAATCTGTGGGTAAATCAGGTTTACTTTGTATAATACTGTTATGTTTTAGAAATGATAAAGACAGGTATTTTCCTATATGTTTGACAGAAAATAGTATGGTCTATATTCTTTTGCAGTTACATGTATTTTTTTTCTGATTTCGCATTAGTGTCCAAATCATTGTGATTTTTATCAAAATCAAAAGTCGTTTAATCAAAATATTAGACTGATAATCAGTACTTTTCGAATATCAAATTTACATATAGGCAATCCCCCAAAACGCCCGCCCTTCACTACTTTCTAGTGTTTTCGCTGGGAGGAAGAAATGGCGCAACCAACTCCCCAGCAGTACAGCTGTCTATTCAGTTAGTTAAACTTGCTTCTTATACTCGTCATAATAAGGTTGTTGTTACATTGCTGCTGTCAGAGGTGAAATAACTGAACGGACTGTAAAAACAGTATCGATTCTCAATTCTTTATTGCGAACCCTAATTTATATAGTTGGTAGGGAAATAATTATAGGTAATATAGGTAATACTTTGCTGCTTGCTCTTGGTGCTTGGGGGAGACCTAAGTCCAACAGTGGACGTCTTTCGGCTGAAATGAAGACGATGGTGATGATGAATAGGTAATTAGGTAATACGGGCTGGTGTCCGCAACTCCACGTCAATGCAATAATATAATTATTTCTATTTTATTATTTTGCGTAGAAAATAATTAAATAGAAATAATTATATTAGTCACAATTATGGATCCTGTCGGGCACAGCATAGATAGTAGTAGAGAGGAGGAAGAACACTGGGTGTTTATTGTGATATATTTTAATATTAGTTAAGAATTAGTATGTCAGACTGGTTTATTAATACAAAATTGAATTTACGAATAATTATAATATTCTTTTTTTAACTATACACATTTATTTAGTAACATTGTAAAAACCGTTTATTTTTTTATTATTCATTATTGTTTTATTTACTTATTAATATGTTTTCCTTTATTTCATTATAAATTATATTTTTAAATATTAGAATATAAAAAATATAAAAATATTTCAACACAAACTGTCTCTCCTAAATACAGAATACTCAGTAATCTAACTAGGAGAGCAGCGATTCACCCATCAATTCGTTGTACCTACACCATGTAATTAATAATGCTTACTTTCTAGTCCCCTCATGTACTACAAAACCTTTATCTGCCTTAATAAATTTATTATTATATAATATTATTATTTAAAAATATAAATAATAGTAACCCACTGGTATCGGGAACAGCGTCCAAGCTACCGGCGGTCAGGGCTCCAGAGAGAGGAACCTCCTAACAATGCGGGCCGTGTACAGAAGTATCGCTTTCTGAATCAAGCCTGCCCCGAATCTGCCCAACGAGAGCCTCCTTAACTGTTGGTCAAGGCTCTTGGCTATTAACCCATTCGCTGTCACGACTATCGGCACAATGATCGCTGAGTCCACATCCCACATGTCGAAAATTATTATTATTTTTATTTATTACGTAATTAATAATAATAATATTATCCCTAAGGCAAGTTATTTATTGGACGCTTCATATTTATTTAAACATTTATTCTCACTTTTTGTTTATTTATCATGATGACTGTTTAAAATTGAAAGACAATTAATAATGATCATGATAATTACCCATTGTTAGTAAACTGGCTATTTCTAAAAGATGAATAACTAACCACTGCAAGCTTGTTAGTCCGACACAACGAATAAGTCCATTTTCCTCATTAGCTTTTCATATTCAAAGCGCATGTAAATTCTATATTCCTCCACCCATTCATCTTTGCACGTAAACCCCACTCCACAATACAACTACAACGCTCCTAATCAAACCGACCATGTTAAATAAACAGAAACCAGAGCTTGTTAGTTACGTGTTGTTTGCATTAAAGATAATATAATAACTAAAATTAACCCCCGAAACTCAAATAACGCCAGGAAAGTTGAGCAGAATGAAATTAAATTAAATTGCAAATGTTTCAAGGTAAGGAATACAAAGGTATCAAAACCCTTTGGCTAATTGTGAAGTAGATTGGCATTCATAATTATAGACCCTTTATTTAATGTTGCCAGACCCACGACAAGTTATTAGCTTTGTTATATGTTACTTTTTAGGAATTTTTGTGTTGCCAACGGGTGTGTTTGTTTGACATTTTATGTGAAGTATTTAAGTACGCGGGGAAGGTTGCTACTTAGGAGTAATGAAGGCTTTGGGAAAATGTTGCTTCTTTATATGAATACGCGTAATCGTTTTGCGTATATTTTTTAAACCTTTATTTGTTTTTATGTAGGTACAAAATTCTAAATCGTACGTAATAGTACATTATGATACATGTGTGCTATGTTGATTATTGCACCCGAGGCGGAGTTATTCGCGCGAGCGCAATAATGAAGCCGAGTGTGTAATGATCAATGCACACGGGTTTTATACGACGTTATTCAACATACTTGCGAGGAAAAAACAGACTTGTATTGATATTAACTTTTATGGAAACTAGTGCGCTGGTTTGGTTTTTACGCGCGCCGGGCTAGCAATGCGCAGGTGTAAATAGAGGCACTGGCAAAACCGCTAAACAGCCTATTTAAACATATAATAAACACAAAATAATATTTAGACTGATCGTAGTGTTGTCGTATGTCAAATTGTAGTTAAGTTAGTATGGTATTAGAAAGTACTATTGACCTAGAGAAATATACATTAGTTACAGTAATAGAACATAGTCATAATAGAACGCTAGTCAGGGTCTTTTCCGTTTGATTCCAGGAGGGACCACGGACAATTTAAGGTAAATAATTTTTTATTGCATCTATTCAAAAAGAGCAAGTGTATCCTTCGTAAATAGGGACTAAAATAGCTCTTTAATCTCTAGGAACTAAAAGATGAATTTGGATTTGAAATTTGAAATTTGGAATGTGGATATTGTTAGTAAAAGTTCCAATCACTATAGAGATCAATCACGAACATTGTATGAACAAGCAACAGGCTGTATAATAAAGTAAAATGAACTAGTCAAATAAAAAAAAGTTCATGAAAAATAAAAAAAAAAACGCGAGAAAAGCAGTCTGTTTTGTTAGTAATTGTTCACTCAAATTATGATTTTACTTAGTTTTATCAAAAATGAATATGTCTTCTTCAAGTAATTATATGTAAATAAATAATTATTCATCAGTTGCACTGACTTATTTTTTCGTAGAGGGTGATAAAAGTAGAGTGTCAACCTCAGGAGCAACACTATTTTAAGCTCGAGTGACGTACACTCTCGCCTTCAAAAGAGTGGTTTGCTCCCTTGGCAAACAATCTACTATTTAGTTCATTTTGCGATCATGGACTGTTCAGGCTATTTAAAAAAAAGTGAAATATGACCCGCAGATTCCTTTTGGCATGGAATCTCTTTGATGAGATTAACAAAGCGCACCTCTCCGACTAGTGAATAGTTATCTGTAGCGTTACCGCACTAGTGCGTTTACATAAAGTAAAAAACACACTTAATACACTGCATTATGGATCTAAAAGTGGTTCATTAAGAGCCACTTTGAGAGCAAGTGTGTTGAAAAACTTATTACACAGAGATATAAGATTAAAACAGTACTCTATTTCATCGAAATTTCTTCCAGCAGACCTTTGTCTTGAGAACTGAGTAAGAATTTCTTTTTAAATAAAAAAAACGGTCTTGAAGTTTTTTTCGTATTGTTTTATTTGGAGTCTTAGACTTATCTAGTACTTCTTAGAAACATTATTAATTATCCAGGCAAGACTAATTTTCACAAACTGGATGCAAACTCACAACCTCGTCATAGCAAACTGCAGGATTAATATCTCTAAACATAAACACAAACTAGTGGTTTATATTAGTAGATGACCAAGTGGAGTATGTCTTGTAGTCAGTTTACCAAAGTTAGGTCGTAGCCGCCATGTTTAGTCCACTTTTTAGTCCAGGCTGTTGCGCTTTCGATATTTTTGATGGACACCTACGAAATTAGGTTTGGGATTGGATGATGTCGAAATATGTAGTGGCATGTCGTTTGCTTTTATGAGATATTTTTCGTAGTTCAATTTTTGAGTAGGTACCATTTTTTACTTTATGTCTTTCAAGAGACGTAAAATTATTCATTAATGTCAGCTCTCGTTTAAATCGCAATTTCTCTAGACGTGATGAATTTATGACGACATATCCGTTTTGATTTTGAATTTAGTCGCGCAAAAAACTTGAATGACAGTCAGAAAATGACATTATAGGCACTGTGACTTAAGTAAGCAACCCTTGTCTTCTTATATTTGAAAAAGCCTTTTGTGCTTAAATTATCCTCACATTGCAATATATGCCTATGCACGATTTGACCTAAATATATTTTGCGGATCTAAGGACCGGGGCAATTTTGTAAAAGTATTCAGAATTTTGACCCAACCCAATTTACAACACATTTCTTGGGTATCCACGTGTAACAAATTTAATGAAAACAAAAGATGATAATTATGATAATAAATATTTGGTACAAAAAGGGCCATAAAATAAACGGGTTTGCATAGAAAGTGGATGAGAATGATGATATTTTACCTTTTTTATTTGTTTCTTTACAAAATCAGAGCAGTGATGGCCCAGTGGTAACAGTCCTGACTTACGAGTTGTAGAGCGTAGGTTCTAACCCAGACAAGCGCTTTTCTTTGTGTAATTTATTTCATCACCATTGCTCTCAAAAAACGGTGAAGGAAAACATCGTGAGGAAACCGGCATGTCCTAGGACCAAAAAATCGAAGGCATGTGACATCTACCAACCCGCACTGGGCCCGCGTGGTGGATTACAGCCCATTTTCCTCTCACAGAGAGGAGGCTTGTGTCACAGTAGTGGGAACGTTATAGACTGATTTATGCTTACAAAATCTCTTTGGTAAAATTATTTTATCATAACGTTTCTCTATTTTTATGTTTTGGCTCTCAAATAATCAGAAGCGATAATTATGTACGTATGTATTGAGTCTGAGTGGAATCCGAAAGTATCTACAGAACACTTAGATTAGAATCTGTTCATTAAAAGATGTCTTCAGGCGATAAAGCTTCCTATTGAACAAACATCTTTACATTATTGACATACAAAGTTACCTTGTATTATTCGAACGGTTTAAGTACAATACAGCATAATATTTTATTCTATGAGAAAGCGAAGCAAAGTATGTTCTATACGTATTATCATAAGGGCTTAGCTCAAGGCTGAAATAACAGACTACTGATTAGGTACCGAATACAATAAAACTACTCCCGCTCTAAGGCGTAGCGCACACAGTTAGGAAGATACGATAACGTCACCTGCGACAGACAAATTTGCGGTCCTTGGATCTTTGTCTACAGTAGCAGACAAAGGCGGCATATACGTAAGCTGTGTGCAGCTCTGCCACTGCCCGACTGGTACGTAGGTACTGCATATTTACGATGCCTTTATAAGGACGTTGCACATTTACAGTGCGGTATCGTTAGGCTTTAGTTTGCAAAATTACATGGAGCGGGCACCAGCAGCTGAGTGGTGCGAAACAAAAAAACTTATTACAAAAAAAAAACCGACTGATCGAAAAATAATTTTAATTTCGCAAGTTCGTGGCAAAAAACTAAAATGCAGATCCAAGACACTGACTTCTGAAATTAAAGTAATTTTTTACTTTATAGTCTCATTTTTGGAAGTCTGTTGTTTTTTAGTAAAAAGTTTTTTATTTTTCACTTTGTAGTTATGGTACTTAACCTACCACACCAACGAGGGATATCGCGTGTGAATTCACCGATAGAGGCGCTAGTGTAGCGTGAGGTCTCCGAAATGTCAAATGTTTGTGAGATTAATTATGTCAAATATGAGTTACGGGTCAATGAATGTCAATGCTTTAAAAGCGGAGCTAATAAGAAAAAGAGGTGCAAAATTAGGTGGACTGAAAGAACAGCTGATTCAGAGATTGTTTACTGTTTACAAATACTTTTTTGTTTGGTTAAATATGATTTAAATGTAAACTTTGTTTTCACGCCCAAAAAGAACGAAATAACAGACTTTGAGGGCTTAAAGACCTTACTCGACAGTGGCGCTAACTGGTGAGCACAAAAACGGTAGCCCTCATTTGCTAACGATAACAGTGACAGAAAGTACTGTAACACTATCAAGATATATACAAAGTGGATTTAATACGTATTATCGAAGCTAACTCAAAAACTGCCCAAGCAAAGTTTATAAAATTTATATGGGACCACAGCGCAAGCTTTTCTACCAAACCAAAAAAACTAAATTTCACACTATGTCCACAATTGACGAACATTACGAAGAACAAACATAAAAAAAAATTACATACAGACGAACATAGCAATGCAACCGTTTTATCTAGACACCAACCTCGTAGCTCCTTTGTCTACTTTTCGTCTCCTCCATATGTACTGCCCCTAATGCAGCCTGTACATCGGACTGCTTCCATCTCACTTACCATCTAATATAACCAAGCCACATTTTTTCTACCGCCATTTCACCACCAGAACAATTCCCAATTTACCCTGAGTAGCATAAAAACAAGTTCTAGCCACGAAATAGTTTCTCATCTCTGTACAAAGGCTTGTCTTCGCACAACACATAAATTTATTCATCCATAAACATCCTTCATTCCATACTCCAGAAGGTATAGAATATCGTAAAGTGTTGCTACCACAATTGCGTTTCCTCTGTTATACTGGAATGTAGAAATTCGGTCGAAATTCAATATGGTGCTGTATCCAAATTTGTCAGCGTCGAAAATTTTGTTACCATTCTTTGATAGCCAGAGTATATTTTGGTTGTAAAAAGGAATGGTTTGACAATGAGCTCTGTTTGTACTTGATTCGTTATGGAGGGAAAGAACCAGGAATTCAGTTTTATTTTAGGTGCAAAATTTTCAGTAATTCCCTCAAAGCTGAAACGCATAGGGATTTATAAACGTCGCTCAAAGTTAATTAATAATAAAGTACTGTTGTTAAAACAGGCCTTCAAATGTCTCTTCACTTTGAGCAACGTTTATAAATAAACCCCACAACATAAGCTAAAGCTATACTAACACTGCTTAAAGATGCCTCTGCCATGTTGGTTTAGTGATCGCAAGCGGCACTACTGAGCGTGAGGTCCTGGGTGCGATTCCCCGGTCAAGGCAATGTGTTATTGAGTATTTGAACCAAAATTACGTGTAAAAATTCAAGTAAACAAAATTGTTTTTTTATGTATGTTACGCGATATCTCCGACAATTGTAAATCAATTTCAAAAATGATTTTTTTAATGGATAGGGTTATGCCTCAGATCAGGGGTGGTCTCATGTAAATTTTTACAAACTTTGCTTGGACAGTTTTTGAGTTAGCTTCAATAATACGTATTTTTGTCACTTAGTTTATATTAAAGTTGTTATAATAACTTCCTGTAACTGATATTTACTTAGCAAGTAGTGTTATACGAATTTGTGTGGGGTAAGTACAAATTAAAAGTGAAAAATAAAAACGTTTTAACAAAAAAAAAAAAACTGACATCCATATATTTTTTTTTTTATTGGTATTATCAGGAAACTTATTTACATTACAATTGACAAAATATACGTTCAAGAAAACCACAGAGGTTTGTTAGGAACGTTGATTCAACTAGTAGGTCATAAAAATAGAATAGGTACAATATTTTTAAGCGATTAATCGGTATGCACATCGTGTTACCAACCAATCCATGCAGTTCATATCGGCGCGGCTCTGTCGTCAGTAAGTAAGCATAATGTTCATTAGAGTTGGTTTCGAATTTATCTGTCTGCATAGATATGTTGGTCGCACTAGTACTACAAACAGTAATAGATAGATACAACATGCTTAACTGGGTACGGCACACATCTATGGTTTGCTAATAACAATATTGGCGTTGTCGTCCTTTAACTTCGTTATACAGTACGATTTTAATTTTGATTTTATATTGGATTTCGTTATACTGTTTCTAAGCATAGGATATAATACACTACATACTGAAAAACAAACTTAAATTTCGGAAGTCGGTGGCAAACAACGAAGATGCGAACCCAACGACACCGACTTCCGAAATTAAAGTTATTTTTCACTTTGAAGGGTTTTTTTGGAAGTTGGTTGTTTTTTTTTTTGTAAAACAGTTTTTCTATTAGATATTAAAAAAAAATAATTCTCAGTAGCTTTAAACATAACTGGTGAATTATGGGTGTCCTGTAGGTACAGACGCCAGCACATCAAGCTACTACAATCTGTCAAATTTCTTTAATATATTTTCGACTTTATCGCTAAAGCATAAGGTTCAAAGTTGATTGGGAAAATTTGACAGTTTCGGATAGCTTGATGTGCTGGCGTCTGTATATCTCCGCCCAACCCTTCGAGGAAAAAAGCGTGATATTATTATATGTTATGTTAATGGTTTTAAGGAAAGCTACTACTACTTCAGTTTATTAATAGAAATACCTCTTAAGTGCTTAAATAATAACTGAATAATAACAGCCGCACAGGTCGATCGATCAGGTTAAGCTACGCTTGCCGCGGTTGGTCTGTGGATGGGTGACCATCTTTACATACCGAGACCCCTCCGTGCCTCGGAAAGCACTTTAAGCCGTTGGTCTCGGTTGTCATTCGTGGATCTTTGACAGTAGTTACGGGTAGTCAGAAACCCGAAAGTCGGACAACCAATCTTACCAAGAGGTATCGTTTTACCCAGTTACTAAATTGTGGAGATCAGAGAGGCAGTCGCTCCATGTCAAATATTCAGCTGCATCCAGTTAGACTGGAAGCCGACCCCAACATAGTTGGGAAAAGGGTAGGCGAAATCAAAATCAATGATGATGACCTCTTGAGTACGTTGAACGATACCTACATCTCTAAATACCCAAGAGCAAAGCATGACATTTTATATTATTTATTTTGGACAAAATCAGTTATACATTACAGCATTTACAAAAAGTAGTTATATTACAGTCGAAAAAACGTATAACCCACACTATTGTCCACGACGCGACATCCGAGTATGATAACAAACGCATGTTAAACGAGAGAAACACAAAAAAAAGAGCACATAGGTATTTAGAAGAAAAACGCTATATACCGACAAATCGAAGGAAGCGGATGACAAGAGCATTCGTCTTATGGGCGACTTGCAAGAAATTGTGAAACCGTTCTTTTAAATTTAGATTGCGACAGCGCGAAAATATCAGAATCAATTAATTGCGAGTTATAGGTTTCTAAAAGTCGTCGGAGAGGGGCTCGCACCCCGACCTTCGTTCTACATCGCGCAGTGTAGAATAGTCGACTTCTATTCGAGAGCTCAGTACTATTAAATTTGTTATTGCATATACCGTGCAGCATCACAACCATGATCAGTGAACGTCAGGAATCCAAACTCAATATCCTATAATGCTTTAGCAAATCTGCATAGGGAATCCAACAGACATATGTATTTATTTATTTATTTATATATACTTTATTGTACACCAGAAAATACATAACAAAAAATACAATTATGAATACAAAACATACAATGGGCGGCCTTATCGCTTTCTGCGATCTCTTCCAGGCAACCTTGGACATACATATTGAAGACCCGCCAACAGCCACACATACTGTCTGTTACTAATTGCAATCACTATAATTCCCCATTGATCACAAACGTTACCAAAGTTTATTAGCAGAACGTGAGATTTCCTCCTGTTTCACTATCCCTGATAAATTGTTGTTGTGTAAAATTAACGAGCAAAACATTAATTATTTCCCTTGTTATCTCCAAGTTGAATTATAATTTTGTTGGTGTTTCTAAATGTTTAGTTTGGAGCAGATTTCTGTTAACTATTATTGGATTTTGGTTAGTTTGAGTTTGAGCCTATAATGTGCCCACTGTTGGGACACAGGCCCTCTGTGAGAGGGAGTGGGCCGTAATCCACCACGTGCGCCCAGTGCGGGTTGGTAAATGCCACATGTTTTAGATTTTTTTTGTTATAGGACATGCCGATTTCCTCACGATGTTTTCCTTCAGCGTTTTGAGAGCAGTGGTGATAAATTAATAAATAAAAACACAAAGTAAAGACCTTGTCTGGGTTTAAACCTACAACTCGTAATTCACGGCCACCATTGCTCTATTAATTTAAGAAATAAGGCAAAATTAGGGTTTGTGTCGGTCAAGGCTGCTGGCGCTCCTCAAAGAGATGTCAGCAGCAATTGAAAGGGCCCGTTAGGGCCGAAGCCGGGTCAGCGGGATTGTCCGAAAGGGTTACCACTGGCCCGGAACATAAAGGGCTAAGGAAGGAAGCCATGTGGATTTTAGTCAGTAAGAGTCCCCACTCACAGCGGGCCCTCATTTGATGATGTACCATCGTGAAAAAAAAATGCTGCTGTAGGACAATTTCAAATGACTACGAAGAGCATTTTCCTGCATTTACCGAACACAGAACACTGCAATAACAAGTGACTATTACTGAACATTAACAGAACACTTCAATAACAACTATTAACGGAACACACAAGACAAGTGACTACTTACTGAACATTAACAGAACACTTCAATAACAACTATTAACGGAACACTGCAATAACAAGTGACTACTGACTGAACATTAACAGAACACTTCAATAACAACTATTAACGGAACACTGCAATAACAAATGACTACTTACTGAACATTAACAGAACACTTCCATAACAATTATTAACGGAACACTGCAATAACAAGTGACTACTTACTGCACATTAACAGAACACTTCAATAACAACTATTAACAGAACACTACAATAACAAGTGACTACTTACTGAACATTAACAGAACACTTAAATAACAACTATTAACAGAACACTGCAATAACAAGTGACTATTTTCTATCAACGGGTAAGTGCAATAAATTGGGTGGTTCAATAATTGTGCATAGTAATGATAAGCCTATAATGTTCCCACTGCTGGGACACACAATAACACACACCTGGGACACACCTCCTCTCTTCGAGAGGGAGTGGGCCATAATCCACCACGCGGGCCCAGTGTGGGTTGGTAGATGTCCCCTGCCTTCGAATTTCTGGTTCTAGAATGTGCCGGTTTCCTAATTTATGGAATATGGAAATTAATTACAAAAATGGAGCGAGGCCTTTACCCAGTAGTGAAATGAAAGGAGCAAAAAAAAATTCATCACATTCGTGTTAATAACAACAACAAACAAAGACCCAACCATCAAAACCAACAAAGTTATTTGACTGGTACAAACTATTCTACGTTTATACCTTATCCATCCTTAATACAGATAGAACATGGGCTCGATCATCATCATTTGGAAGCCGACCTAGTCAAAAAAAGGCATAAAGATAAATAAGGTCCAACAATCCACAAAAGGACCAAGGACTTAGGTAAAGGTGGCTCAAGTGTCAAGAATATACAGCGTCGTATACGCCGCATAGGTGAGAACTAGCAATATACGTCGCCAAATAAAACCTAGTGTTTGTCGTATTTCCGACATTTTCGTGCCGTTTTGGGTGCCGCAAGTTAAAAGCTGTTTGAGATTAAATATTACACAAACAAAAAACACAGTCCCAAAAGTACTATAATTGTGCTAAAATACAATATCGCAAAACAAACGCGTTGTTTACTTTTATTTACGAAAAAAATAAACTTTTGTAGCAAATCATTAATTATTTTCTCCTATATTTTTTTTAATCTTAAATTTTATAGTCAAAGCCAAAGCACCTGCCATCTAATCTCTTTACAACCCTTGGTTTACTGGTATGCCTAAGGCATTAAGTCCGCCTTTGTACCTTTTTGTGTGCGAAAAGATTAAATAAATAAATAGGCAAAACATAATAAGGCAATATGGCAATGCACTGGTATCTTAGATAGAATACTCTTTATTACACGCCAGCACATCAAGCTACCCGAAACTGTCAAATTTTCCCAATCAACTTTGCACCTTATGCTTTAGCGATAAAGTTAAAAATCTATTAAAGAAATTTGACAAATTGTAGTAGCCAGCTACCCGAAACTGTAAAAGTTTCCCAAACAACTTTGAACCTTATGCTTTAGCGATAAAGTTAAAAATCTGTTAAAGAAATTTGACAAATTGTATTAGCTTGATGTGCTGGCTTCTGTGCACTATAAAAATTACAGATACAGGTGTATACATTTTATAAGGGATGACACGATGGGCGGTCTTATCGCTAAAAGCGATATTTATATTTTAGGCTTTTATTTCGAATTCAAAACAAGATCAGGAACTAGGAAAACTACCTCTCCGGCCGTTTAGCCCAAACCCCAAAAACTTGGCGTGAATTGGTAGTTCAGAAATCGTAGCTAACTCGAAGTAATAAGTCTGCGACCCAGCGTGACGACCGCTCCTTTAAACACACGCCACTTGACTCCTTAATGTATGGATTGTTTTGGCACAGTTCGGTGTTCTGCTAAATCGGACCCTTGTACCTTTGCGGCTTGTACCTTTGTGGCTTGAGGATAGTTTCGGTACAGTTGTAGCTGCGTGGTGATTCTGGAGTTTTCTCGTTGGAAAACTAAGGTACGTTATGTATATTGCATTCTTTGCTAATGTTCTTAACATTCTATAACATATTTGACTAAGTTTGCGTGAATTAACAATGTTAAGAAAACGGAGCTTTGTAGTTGCTACGGCGTAGCTGATGTGCTACGCTTGCTACGCTTTCGTAGCGGGTAATCGACCCATTACTTTTTGAGTCATTCGTCATGAATTTTGTATTGCATAATGTATTTTCTACTAACCGTAATGGAACAGTGGATTCATATCCAATTTTTCTGTTTATTTAAACTTCAGAACAGCTTTGTTATTTAATTTTTATCTAGTTGTCATCTTAAATTGTACTCTAAATCCAAAAACAGAAGAAATCTACTTTATATTTCACACTAGTAACCATACACGTTAAGCCGTTGATCCCGGCTGTCATTCGTGGATCTTTGACAGTCGTTACGGGTCGTCAGAAGTCCGAAAGTCTTACAACCAGTCTTACCAAGGGGTATTATATTACCCACTAACTGGGTTGTGGAGGTCAGATAGGCAGTCGCTCCATGTAAAATACTGGTATTCAGCTGCATTCGGTCAGACTAGAAGCCCACCCCAACATAGTTGGGAAAAGGCTAGAGAGATGATGATTTGCAACCCATCCCTGCTTCGGAGATTTTTACTTCTTCTGAGATTTTTTTATTATGTTAGTTTAATATACGTATTATAAACATAAACCTTCCAGAATAAATTCTGTAAGTTTGGTGAAAACCATGTCAGAACCTGTTACCTAGTTCAGAAGGTAAACGCGGTCACACAGACAGACACGAAAACTTCTGCCCGCGACTTCGTCTGCGTGAAATTTCACCCTCCCTCATTCACTCTCTTAGGGTTGGAATTTCAAAAAACCCTTTCTCAGTGGATACCAACTCTTCACAAAGAACACACCCTCCAAATTTCATGTCTCTAGTACTAGCGGCATAGGCTGTGCGTTGATATATCAGTCAGTCAGGACTTTGAATTTTATATTATAATGATGTCATAAAGCGGGTTATTCCCAATGATCCAAACTTAATAACTCAATTTGCAACCTGTGACTAAATCATCATCCATTTCGTACTGGAACCATGATTTCGTTAGTCGTCTCATTGGCTGGCCTTTGCCTACCAATGTGGCTATTAATAGCCTATTAGCTGTTATTAGGCTTCATTTAAAGCGGAGTTAGAACATTATGAAACGTTATTATCTTACGGGAAATGGTGTTTTGCAGAATTGCATTAGCCGATAGGTACTTGATTTGAATACATTTGCACGACAATGCTGTTCTATTGGCTGAGATTATTTTTAATTGGTTCCCTGTTCATTTGCTTAGTGGTCCTTTGGTTCGCAAATGTTGTACTTCAGCTATAAATATTTAGACCCGTTTTCTGAATTGAGAATTTGTAGTTGAAGACTTGTCAAAAGCTATTTTTGGCAATACTTAAAGTGACGCCCGCAACATTCAAAATGTCTTTTAACTACTAGCTACGCTGTCTTTTAGCGACTAGCTTATAAATGTTTAAGATAAAATATCAAAGAGCTGTGGATTTTATGATTAATAAATAAACGTACAAAAAAAAACACAAGCTGCATCGAAGGAATCACCTCAAGTTATGCTAAATTTTGACAATTTCTCAACCTCAAATTCAGAAATCCAACGTAAGTAATGGATAAACAAAGTATTATTACTACTAAATATTTGAAAAACCTAATTCAGGGTCGTAGAATTTTGACAATAGTTTCCAAGCCACGTAATATTTTGAACAGACAAATTATTTTCTTGGTTTATAAAGAGTTTCTTTGAAACTAAATCAACAACGATCAACGCAATTCCTACTATAAATGCTTGATAAACAAAACAACTACATTGGATATAGATTATATAATAAAAAACTGGAAATATCTGAAATTAAATCGATTTTACGAACTTTCACCCATCAGCTACATCAATCATACAACACATTCACAAATCAGCGCGAAAATAATTTCCCCATAACTGTCTGATTAAATTCAAAGATAGACCCATTAAAAATAATAACAGATAATAAATTTTAATAGCACGAAATTGGTGTAACTTGAAGCACAGAATAGATAAGTATAGAAGGCCGACTCCATACAGCAAGCGAAAATGCACACACACACACAGCGAGTGCAAGCGTACTTACTAGTGGCATTTGCTTAAGATCGCCGTACGTACAGACGCCAGTACATCAAGCTACCCGAAACTGTCAAATTCTCCCAATCAACTTTGAACCTTAAGCTTTAGCGATAAAGTTGAAAATCTATTAAAGAAATTTGACAGATTGTAGTAGCTTAATGTGCTGGCGTCTGTACAATGTTATAAGGATCTTATGGCAGCATAATCAGCCTATAATGTTCCCACTGCTGGGACTTCTTCTTCGTGAGGGAGTGGGCTGTAATCTGCCACGCGGCCCAGGTTGGTACAAGTTACATGTCTTTGAATTTTATGGTTCTAGGTTTCCTCACGATGTTTTCCTTCACAGTTTTCAGATTTTTTGGCGCGTGGTCATAATTGGAGCTAACACGACGATCTTGTTCTTTCAATAAAATTTCTGTAACTATTTCACACAATGGAAACCAAGAAAGCCACCCTGTCAATGTCATTCAAGCGCGAAAAGATCCTACGTGTGTGCGTGCGCCTGTTTTGTACCTTCTGTACCCATCTATTCTGTGCCTCAAGGGTAGGTAGACAGTAATTATTAACAGTCCCTTAAGACCAGTGGTCTCTTTAAGACTTGGTTAAGCTATTATAACTTGAGTTACTGGTTCAAAGCGATAAGAAGTTTTGATAAAGATTGTGGGTGTCACTCAACTTGGTTTCTACTTTCGAGTTATACTTCCTTTTGGTATTTCGAGTAACAAATTACTTCTTAAAGATAGACAGTTTTTTTTCAAATAATAAAGATATGGTAGTACGTTTTTGCTTTTTCATAAATGCTAAGTTATGACCCGATATGCCATTTATAATGAACTATTTAATTGGATAAATTATGTCGACATGTTGTAAAAAAACATTAATTTTTAAAAACATGTTTTATAACATCGTATTTTTTCTCTACCGCCGTGTTTGCCTCCATGGTGAGAACTACACAAAGGATTTTATGTGGTTTCTACTAAAATGCCTCTGACATCATAAACTTTAATTGCCATTTCACGCGGTGACAAGCAGCGATCGTAAAAATTTTAACACTGCCGCTGCATACGGTGCACTTTTTAGCGGTTTTTATTAAGGTTAGAAAATCGCACGCGTTAAAAATAAAATGTTGTATTTTTGGCTACATGGCATTGCAATTAAAATTTATTTATAGTACCTACAATAATATTCTGAATGAAGACCTTGAGAATTATAACTGTTCTTGTGTGGGTGGTTTTGATAGGCTCGCTCCTATTACATGGGACTTAAACAACGCTGCCTCACCCTTCGGTGTATATTTAGGTATGGTGGTTGATTAATTGCAATAATTTTTATCGTCAACGAGAATATAACACTTTCCTTGCAAATCTGAGGTAATGTAGACTTATTATGGTTATTCAAGCTTTATGGTTTCAATCTACCTACACGTGTGCACCCTAGCAAAGTATAGAGAATAATTTCATAACAAGGATTTCATGTTTCATTGTTCTTTTTCATGTCTTACCAACATTATATCGTACAATACCGGTAGGCTACAAAATATGGCGCTCACGGCAAATTACACGGAACACGTGAATCGTCACAGCCAGTATCACATGTGGCAGAGTTGTGTGACGAATGACGTCATATCTCACACATACACTTACCCGTGAAGTGGATTAAGTGGTGCTTTCAACCGCTTGATGTATGGACGCGGATCTTGTTTGATTCATAAGGACCATTTTCGCGTAACGCGTTTGCTACTATGGAAGCTGTGTGTCATTTTGTTTTCGCTCCCGTCTGCCGTCAGTGCTTATTGTTCCAGTGGCTCTTTAAAGAGAATGATGCTTAATTCATAAGGACCAAATCCGCGTAGCGAGGTACGCGAGGTTGCCTGAAAATGCTTTTCTGAGTACTTTATTAGGATCATTCTGTGTGGTTTCACTCTTGTTTCGTTGGTTTACGTTTATTTTTTTGCTAGAATTGTGTTGTTAATCTACTAGTGTTTTGAACTGTTTGATTTATGGTCGTGGTTGGTGCTTAATGCATAAGAACCATTTTCGCCTAACACAATGTATATAGTGTGGGTGTTATTTTGCGGTGTAGGACTTTCTTTGTTATCCCTATATTTTACATTTTAATCAACTCAAAATCATTTATTTTTAATTCAAAAGGCAACAAGCCAGAGTCCTCCACGAGAAATAATTGTTGTAGTATTTTGATGACAAATGAGTTTTATAAGTGGGTCTCCACCCACTTTTCGCGAATTATTGTTAATGATGCTCCCAGCATTAACAATAATTCGCGAAATTTCACGGATGACAAAGCAACTATATCATTAAAAAACGTATCTGTATATAAAACAAAGTATTCAAAATATAAGTGACTATTCATTAAAAACCTTACTTTGATATTAGGTTTTATTTAATATTAAACCCACGACGGCAATTATTTTGTCAGAATATAAAGTTCTATAAACAACGCTTTATTTATTTTTTACTGTACATCAAATAATAATTGTGTCTATGTAACATGTGGTTTTTTTATGTATGCGAACTAATCACTAAAACAAACAAGGTCATCAAATTCTAATAAGTGTTTATACACTAGAAAATGATTAATTTTACACTGTTTGTCCACCGCACAACGTCAACGGGACGTCAACGTGTAACGACATTATTCGAACCGAGACCAGAACGTCACCGTTCTGGTGACGGCGCGCGGTGGACACGCAGGCATAAATGTATGTATCGCTACTTCGGTGCCATTATCTCCTTTTCGTTGACGTCCCCTTGACGGTGGACAAACGGCCTTATTATTGCAAAAATACTGGTATTGCTAGCTGTATGCTGTTATACTGGAAGCACACCCCAACATAGTTGGAAAAGACTAGGCAGATGATTGTGATGATGATGAGTTCCTAAAAATATTGTAGGTGCTCAGGAGTGCTACACATTTCTTCGGGTCCATCGGCATGATTCGACACAGCCAGGAGGCAAAATCGAATATACAGGGTGACAGAGACATTTGAAGCCAAAATTGTAAGCATGAATTCAGCACATGATTCACCCCCGAGTAGGTTATTGAAAAAAATATTGCTGTTCTATACATTTTGACCGCGTTTTTCTATGAAACAGCAGTTTTTTTTTATATCATCATCAGCATTTTAGCAGAAAGACGTCTACTGCTAGATATAGGCCTCCCCCAAGCACCTCCACTTCCACCGGTTCTGTGCTTCTCGCATCCAACGGGTTCCTGCGGCCTTAGGGAGACGTTATCTCTTCGAAACTGTTCACCGCTGCACTGGAGGACGTCTTCAAGGTTCTGGACTGGAAAGGGGCTGGCATTAACATCAATGGCGAGTACATAACTCACCTTCGGTATGCCGACGATATCGTAGCCATGACTGAGACTATGGAGGACCTCAGTTTTTTTGATAACCGACGTAAAACTATCCTATGGGGTCTAGAATCATTTGCTGAATTCGTGATTCCAGTTTGCGCAATATCCCTGCCACCTTGTATATTATGCCATCCGTTTGTGCCATATTGAGACTAATCATGGCAACCGATACTTGGTACTACAGTCTTGTCACTAATCACATTTTCGAGAACAAAGCGAGTACACAAACCAACAGTACCTTCCCGTGCTATTTTATGTGGCAACTTATCATCTTTGGCGGAGCTATTTTTCGAATGTTTTACCTCGTTTAGCTGATGTCTGGTTCCTTTGATGACATCCTGTCTATTAGGGGTAGCTATCAACCTTTTGTATTCCACGTTTTTCCTTTGTTCTTACGTAAACCTGGGGAATATTTTTCAGGTATGTGGGTGAATATTTGCATGAATCACTTTGCGTGTTTTTTTCCTTAAGGTACCAAAATAGGTATGTAATGTTGTGTTGGGACGTATGCGTGATATTATTTTCTTGTCTTGAAGACAGAAATCTTAGCGACAATTTTCATAGTTCAGGAACTTGTCTATGGGATTTATTTGTTTGTGGTTGTCATATTTCCTCTACGTTAAACCTTTGGTCCTGTCTGTCACTTGTAGATCTTTGACAGTCGTTACGAGTGGTCAGTAGCCCGAAAGTCTGACAACCCGCCTTACTAATGGATATCGCATTACCTAATAACTGGGTTGTGGAGGACAAATAGTCAGTCGCTCCATGTAAAATAGTAGTATCCATCTGCATTAAATTAGACGGAAGCCGACCGTCACATCATCTACCTGGCCTTTGCCAGCTTAACTTAGCTAAACTTTTTTTTTCGCATTTCTTTAGTTTTCTTTTTTTTCTCTATAATAGCTTTTTTTCCTTTCGTTTTAGGGAAGCCGACCTTAACATAGTTGGTAAAAGGCCAGGCAGATGGTGACGATGTTTTCTCTACTGATAGGACAGTGCAGTTGATTATTGTGTTAAGCTGTCAACATTATATACACAATATTTCAACGTGGACATTATTGAATAGTTGTTCTGAATCTTACGCGTGTTCTATGTTATTCATGGGTGACTCACCTCTAATAGTTACTAGACCACTCGCTGCTATCATATAACACTTTTCTTAGAATCTTTCTTCATGTAGATATAAATAAATTCCTTTTGAAACAAGACGATGTTCTAGACAATGTTTAACTGAATAGATACTTTAAGCTCGTTATGAATATATTAAAATAGTTTCATCTATATACTAATATAGGTAATATATCTATATACTAATATAATAAAGCTGAAGAGTTTGTTTGTTTGTTTGAATGACTAATCTCTGGAATTAACAGTCGGATTTGATAAAAATCTTTTTGCATTTTATAGCTCAATTCTTGAGGAAGGTTATAGGTTATAAAACTTTTGAGATGCATGAAGATAAGCCTCCTCGTATAGCACAGTTTGTTCCGCCAGTTACTCAACCGAACCGAGCTCTTGGCGTATCCTGGACAGTCCAGCGGAGTCCGGCGTCAAGCAGCCTGTTGTGTTTCGTCAATGCGTAGGAGTTCCAGTGGCTTAGGCATCTTCTGGGCACGCTCGTTCCATCATAGACCTCATCCATCGCCTTCTATCACGCGTTATCGAGGTCAAGAGCGGGATCATTCCGCAATAAATTAAAAAAAGAACAACATCGCGCTGTGAGCTAAAAGAAAAAAGTCACAAAGAATGCTTAGCGAAAATAAAGTAAAAGCGCAGGTTATACGATGCGTCATTGAGGGTCGAGGAAACAAGAAATTGACGCGGACGAAGTCGCGGCCAGGAGCTAGTGTCTTAGATAAAACAAATTTTCTTTCACATCACGATCCTCTCTCACGCGAAGAGTATGGTATAATCGCAGCTTAGCATCATACTGACCTACATAACTAAGTTTAGTGAGACTGGAAGTTGATTCATCTGTTTTGTTAGCTAGAGCTAAAACAGTGAATGTGTATTTTGATGAAAGCCTGCAAGCTGTTGATACTGGAGACAAATGTATGTTCTAAGCTTTGCTAGAATTAGACTAAAGTTTGTCGTGTTTGTGCCTGGAGAATTATTTAACTTCTTTTAGGAGGAAATGCGTTTTTTCTCTTCTAATAATTTATCTCAACTAATATTAGGTATAAAAAGAAAAGAACGGCTGTACGGATTTAGATGAAATTTGGCATACGATACAACATGACCTAAAAATGACATAGGATACTTTTTATTTCGACATTCATGTCATTGTAGGTATATATAAAATTCTTCAATGTCAATGTGTATATAAAAATCCGGAGATAATCTTTGTGGACCATGTAGATTGGTGTCTTTATTTTGAGGAAAGAAACACAGATGTTACACTCAACATAACATAAGATCACACCTGTAATTTCCGAAACGTTAGGCAGAAATGTACCAATAGTACCACACCCACACTTTTTTTTTTTTCAAGATGGGAAGTCATGAAATGACCCCTCCCGCTCTGGGCGGAGCGGAAGGGAGTTTCAGACTCTTACTGACTAAAACCCACCCGTGTTTCTTCCTTAGCTCTTTATGTTCCGGGCCAGCGGTAACCCTTTCGGACAATCCCGCTGACCCGGCAGGGTGCACCCACACTTCGATAGTTGTGTTTCAATCACATGTAATAGGGGCGAGCCTATTGCCATCAACCGGGAACAATTGCAAACACCAAGCTGTTACTGAGAAATTCCTGATGGTGAAACCAAATACGTCCAACAACGCTTTCAAAAACCTGAGAATCAGCCTCAAGACCTCAATCTCATTACATTCAAAAGAGTGTTTTTTTCAGGATGGAAAATCATTAAATGACCCCTCCCACTCTGTCAAATGACCCCTCCCGCTCTGGGTGGAGCGGAAGGGAGTGTCAGGCTCTTACTGACTAAAACCTACCCGTGTTCCTTCCTTAGCTCTTTATGTTCCGGGCCAGCGGTAACCCTTTCGGACAATCCCGCTGACCCGGCAGGCTTCGGCCCTGACGGGCCCCTTCCATTGATGCTGACATCTCTTTGAGGCGCGCGTGGAACACGTACGCGCCGTCTGGCACGGGCCTGGAGTTACGTGGGGTAAGTCAGCTGTTCTGAATTTCATAATAAAAAGCAAACCAAATAAAATGTTGCATGACATACATAAATCTACACTCATACGTCTCACAAGTTGCATTAATGATTTATGGATGATGCTGACATCTCTTTGAGGTGCGCGTAGACGCGTTCACAGCACACTTCTACGTCATAAATCAATCAGAGATCTTTAACACTCTTGCAAAGAAACTCCATCCACCGAACAAAGACAAACCGAAATCTTCAAAAACGAACCGTTTCAGAAACCACTATTTTATTCCAACTTTTAACGAGCAGTAGTTCGTTCCGTTTCACGGGTAGTCCGTCACGGCCACCGACTTTGTTTCAGTACGCTACATAAATCTTAGGTCTGGACGAATAGCGGGCTTTTAGTATAACATTACTTCTGAGGTTGGAATCTTTCTGTGCAGCGTATTGGAGTTTAAAGAGTTGGACTGTACTCTTTCGAAGATAGGCTATTCATGGTGGTTTGAGAGTGGAGTGTAAGGTTATTTTCAATTTTTAAAGAAATTTCTAAACGGCTGGTTGACACTTCCCGTGACCCAAGGGCTGGTTTTTACCTTGGCCAGAGGCTAAGCATTGCCATACAACGTGGTAATGCCGCCAGTCTCTTGGGTACATTACCAGTCGACAGCGATGCGGATGAATTTTTCGACGCTATTTTTTAGTTTCTGTATAGTTTTAGTTAAGTTAGGATTTAATTTTGTTATTTTAGTACCTAACTAAATAATTGTTTCATATTTTGCAATAAATTACCACTGATATATTGTCTGTTGGAAAATTCAAGAGAGTTTGTTTAAGATTTCTTCCTTCATCATTGTAAAAATATTCCGGTTGGCTTCCTGTTATAAGTTATTACTCACCATTAATAATAATAATATCTTTTATCTATAAAAAGGGGATATCTTTAAGCGCACAGTTGCTGATTTGCCTGAACTAAGTTAAACCTGTGCTTCAGGCTAGAAAATGCATTGTTTAATGGCTGGGTCTTTTAACCGGTTGAATGCCATGATTACTTCTTAGATTAACCCTTAGAATGTGTTTCCACGTTCTATGGCTTAATCTCTAGATAGATCTCTAGATACTATGATCCTAATCATTCTAAAATATTCCTACAACAGGACACAGGCCTCCTTCCTATAAGAGTGAATGAGCAGCAAACTACCAACGCGGACCCACTTTAGGTTGGTTGATGACACAATTCTTCAATGGTTTCTAGGACATGCCGGTTGCCTGACGATGTCTTCCTTAACCGATTTGAGAGCAGTTGAGATGCAATAAATTATACAAAGTAATGTCCTCTGACTGTCGAAACCACGACGTACAAGTTTGGGCCTTTGCCATATAAGCACCACTGCTCACAATACAAAGACAACTGTCATCAAATCAATCATAAAATCTGTAATGAATAATGTATGTATGATCTTTTATCAGCATAGCACCGCTGTTTACAGCCACCAGCCGATGGATTTTGTGAAAATCTCACCGTGAAAACTTAGGTGACAGCTCACCTCACGCTCACTTCACCTAAGTTTTCACGGTGAGATTTTTACAGAATCGCAGCGCTATCATCCCATCCGATGCTAAGGAATGACACTATTGATAGCTCACTTCAAGATCCCTGTTTGAAGTTGCAACATTTTTAACCGACTTCTAAAAAGGAGGAGGTTCTCAATTCGGATGTTTCTATTTTCTACTGGACTGGCGATCATCTTTGTACAGTCAGGTCCACGTTTATCTCCTTGCTGATTGCACGCTGACTCTGTGCAATGAGCATGATATATTAGATCATACCGAGGACGAAGAATTTCTCCCAGAAAACAATCTCACGAACAACGAACCGTTTCAAAAGCGTCATTCACCTCGCTTACAATGAATGAACCAAGAACTTGTCGGGTTAACGGAGGGTAGAAGAAACAGATTGTGTTAAAACTAAGTTCCATAGAACAGTTTCAACGGAAAATATGTTAATGGTACTTTAAACTTGTTAGAATTAGTTTTCTTTTTGAATCACATCGTATTTGCTTTTTCAATGGCATCGATTTGGAGTTTAGTTTTGTGGAACGATTAATCTGTTAGTAACATTGTAGTTTTGTTGAGGTACGAATTTATTTTGAAAATGGAATTTTTGTTTGTCCTTTTCGTAGCTCAATTTTGTTATCGGTTTGACATTTTGTTGTTGTTTGATTGTTTCACTGGGAAGTTAATACCGCTATATTAAAAGCCCAATGTATGTATAAGCGCCAGTAGGTATCATCTTGTTAAGCCAAAAGTTAAGTGTTACAATTCATTAACAATGATTTTTCATGAATGTATTTTTTTTGTAAGAACGCCGAAAGCTTCGACATGCAGGGTACTGACCCTTGAATACTGATTCCGAAGATTTTATTTTGTTAAATTTGTGTTGCAATACTTGTCTTATAAAAGTAATTAGACTTTCTCTATACCTGTTTAACTTATAATCAGAACAAAATTAATGTCGTTTCTCTGACAAAATAACCAGAAATAAGAATCCAAAGCTATTAGAGAAGCTACTCAATCAAGTCCAAAATATCTTCGGACGTCGTAGTGATGTCCCCGCGCTTACAATTCGGACCGACAAGTTGCAATATCCGGGGACTGAACACACCGACACTCGTCTAGTGCATAACCAGACAACTGCTCATCACTAGTGACGATATTTTAGTTCGATTTTGTTTTAATAATTTAATCAAGGTTTTTTTTTTTTAAATATAATAATGTTGTGTGTGTACGTTTTATTGTTTAAAATATGTTTCGTTGACCCCAAGAAACGCGGGACAAGGGGCAAGAAGATAATGATAAACATATTTCAATAAAAGTTTTGGTAAATAAAAAATATGTCCGTCGCAGTTTCAAGAATACATAGCAACAGTTTCAAGAATATTTACATAGGTGTTTGTATTTTGAAATGTGGTATCTATAGTCTTTCAAAAATTTTTCGACAGCCGCTTTACTTTGTGTAAATTATTCCAACACCACTGCGCTCAAAACGGTGTAGGGAAACATCGTGAGGAAACCAGCATGTCCTCGAACCAAAAATTCGATGACATGTGACATCTACTAACCCCCACTGGGCCCGCGTGGTGGGTTACAGTTCGCTCCCTCCCACCGAGAAGAGGCCTGTGTCTCAGCAGTGGGAACACACAATTTAAGAGGGATGCGCTAAGGTAGAACGCGAAATTCAAATTTTCTTACGTTTTTTGCAATTTCCAGGTCAGTTTGTACAGACGCCAGCACATCAAGATACTACAATCTGTCAAATTTCTTCAATAGATTTTCAACTTTATCGCTAAAGCATAAGGTTCAAAGTTGATTGAGAAAATATGACAGTTCCGGGTAGCTTGATGTGCTGGCGTCTGTACTGTATATGTCGATTAAAATATGATTCATGACCATAACAAATATGTACAACATACAACCTGATACAGAGCTGCAAATTGCAAAAAACATAATTATTTATTTATATTTAGCATATTTTGTCTCACATCAGGGCAAAGCCCTCCCTTTCTCCTTTCCACTCCTCTTTGTCTTGAGCAAGTGTGGGCCAATCCTGTCTATAGGCGTCAAGCATCCCGCCATTTTCTTCTAGGTCTGCCTCGATGTCACCAGAAGTTTTCTAGAACCCACATGGTGGTAGTTTTTATTATTATTATTTATTATTATTTATTTATGTCGAACACACGTGATTCATATTGTTGTTAGTAATACTTACAAACTATGTTAGCAACATTCTCATTTTATAATATTAACCGGTTCGTTTTTTTTTTTTATTTTTATTACAATAAAATAAAATAAAAATAAAATAATCAATTCAAAAACCTACAGCTATAACTAAGTCCGCCTCCCGGTGCACCAGACCTGCAGCTGTGTATACGGGTCCAGTACCCCAGGAACGGACAGTCAGGTTTATCCACTATTACCTTTAAGATGCTGTTGGTGCTCCCCCGAAGCCGCCGCATCAGGGATGCTGTTCTTTTTCGCATAATTGCTTGAAAGCTATCTATACCTGCTTCAGCAAACATGCCCGACGCGCTACAGAACCGCGGGAGCCCCAACAGCACCCTAAAAGCGTTATTGTACTGGATGCGAAGAGCGCGGTAGGCCCTCTGTGTATGTCTAACCCACAGGCTGCACGTGTAAAATGACTGGCAAAACGCCTTAAACAGAGTGAGTTTCACTTCTTTAGTACATCGTGCAAACCTACGGGCCAGCATATTACATCGGACCGACAGCGCCCTTCGCTCCCGCTCCATGTCACTCTCGTCAGTCAAGTCCTCCGTCACTATATGGCCAAGATACTTAAACTGCGACACTCTATTTAGTGGTACACCATACAGGCATATCGGAGGAACTGTTTCAGGCTTCTTAGTACCCACTCTGAACACCATAAGCTCACTCTTCCGAACATTGTACAACAAACCATGAGACATGGCGTACCCCTCACATGTTTTAAGCATCCGTCTGAGTCCATCAATCGAGGGACTCAGCAGCACCATATCATCTGCATAGCTTATACTATTAATTATCTTGCCATCAATAGAGCATCCGATACCAATGCTACTGAGTTCCTCCATCAGATTATTGACGTAAAGATTGAAAAGCGCCGGGGAAGTCAAACCGCCCTGTCTCACCCCACACTCCAACCCATACGCCCCCGACAGAGCACCCGACCATCTGACCTGGTTGATTTGGTGGTCATACCAATAATCTAAGAGTTTAATGAGCTCATTTGGAAGACCTTGCTCACGCAATTTTGACCATAAAATCTTATAATCAACCAGGTCAAATGCCTTGGAGAGGTCCAAAAACGCAGCATAAACAGGCGTGTTTCTATCAGTGTAGTACCTGACCGTGTGCTTGAGCGCCAGAATAGCAGTTTCCGTGGACAGCCCAGCTCTAAAACCGAACTGTGCATCATGTAGATGGAGCTGTCCAGTTATTCTCCGCTCAAGCACACCGTCAAGAACCTTTGCTGTTACAGTAGCCAACGATATTGGCCTATAATTATCCTTGTCTGAGACATCGCCGGTCTTGTTCTTGACTATGGGCACAACTATCGTCTTCATCAACTCAGGTGGTAGATACGAGTGCCTCACACAAAGATTATACAGCATAGATAGGACTCTTGGGAGATGCGGACCGGCATATTGAAAATGTTCTATACTGAGACCATCGTGACCCGGAGATTTGCCCCTGGTCATCGACTGTATGATGTTCCGTATCTCTTTTGATGAAATATTAATCGGAACACCAGACAATCTAATCTCAGCGACAAAACCCCGTTCCTCCGGTTGCAGTCGTGAGCTTACTTCGAAATGCCTCCTGAACATGTTCGCAATCTCCCCAGGCTCAGTCATGCCATTAACGCTCACCGGAGCCACAGGCTTTGGGCTCAATCTTTGAGTGGATTTCCAAAATTTATGAAAATGCTTGCTCTTATGTTCGGTTGCCAAAATGTTCATTTTAATTTGGTCCTCATTATCTTGACAAAACTTTAATTTTTGTTTAAATTTTTTTCTTGTCTCTCTCATTTCCACAAACTGCTGCCCAGTGCGAGGTTTCCCATACCACACCCAGTTAAGAAAGGCCTTTCTCGCGTTCCCGTGAGCGTCCCTGACATGCCTGTTCCATCCAGTCACTGTGCGCCGACTAGCCTTCCTATCTCTTACTAAACTAGAGCTACCCTCAGCCGCTTCCCGAAGCGACGTCACAATACTACTGTACAATGTATCAATTATTTTACAATGTTCCTTGTTATGGCAAAAATGATCACAACAGTTTCCAAGTTCAGATGGGAAGTCGACAATTTTAAGCTTTTCCATACACAAACTATAATAACAGTCCTTCTGAGCCGCATCTCTTTCACCCCATATAGCCTTATCAACTATCCTATGACCCCGAGCAGCTGATGAATTCGTTGGCCTAACCATTCCAAGGTTAACTTGCATGGTTAGTGGAAAATGATCAGACCAGTAGATATCATGATCAACTTCAACATTTACAAGTGTTTTCCACGCTGCTTCAGACACCAAGCAATGGTCAAGCCAACGCCTACTCCCACAGACATCACTGACAAAGGTATAGGTATCAGAGTCTATACCGAGCATAGTGTAATCAGCACAACGCCAACTCTGTTCGACACAAAAACTTAACAATTCCCGACTAAATAATTCCCCAGGGTGCGCATTAAAATCTCCGAGCATATATACATGCTCCACATTCGCACTCTCAACGATAGACGCAATTTCACTGAGACACTCACAAAATTCATTTAAGTTATCGATACAGTTAGTCGGCATATACACACTAAACAATAATAACGTGCGATCGGCACACGTCGCTTTGACAGCCGCGATACGATCACTTAAACAAGGTATTACTGACACGGATGTAAATACCGACTTTCTCCATAAAAGAGCAACCCCACCATATGGTGGGGTTGTTGAAGACCATATGGTCTTCCCTTCAATACCCCCGCTGATGTATCCACCGCAGATTTTCCAAAATAACCAAAGTCATCATCCAAACTACCAAGTATTGTCAACTCATGCGGCAACAACCAGGTTTCCTGCAGCGCAATGACATCCACAGACTTACAGAGGTTTTGTATACACACGATTGATCTCTTTAAAGACTTACAGTTATAACTTATAAATTCAGTAAATAAATTATTGCCATCATTAATCAGTGAACTATCCATTAACGAGACTTATTATTAAACGTACTGTCACTTGGCTGCAAGTCACCCTGCCGCCGCTCGGTTGCTCTGTTATAGTAAACAAATCTACGGAAAGATACTCCAGCGGGCCACAAGTTCACATCCATAAAAACATTCAGCTCCTGCTTAGGTATAAAAAATTTGTAAGCCGAGTACCCCTTATTCCTTTTCATATCTATCTTACGTAAAACGACATCTACCTTCGTTTTGGTTTTAATGTACGTAACTATGTCTTCCATTTTAGTTTCCTTGTTTACATTATAGATGTAAAAAGGAACATTACAATCTGCAGCCTTAAATGTACAATGAGGCAGTATATCAGCCTTGCCTTGCAACCCAACAAAACGATTGGCCCATGGCTAAAAAACGAAAGAAAATTTGAATTTTGTGAGCTTCCCTGGCGCTTTCGCCTTAAGGGGACTACAGGACCAAAACGCAAAAAACGCAAGTTTTATAATGCCTAAAAGTATATGATCTACTACAGTAAACAAAATCAGAAAAATATATGACATTCTTCAAGATATATGCTAGTTAGATACTATTATTGTATTGAAAATTATACAACAACGAAAAAAAAATACGATAGAAATTAATATCATGAAGATACCTATGAAAACTTTCTTTTCACAGTAAAAACCATATTAATATAATTACATACATACAATCATTCCGATTTTTTGTCAGATTATTCTACAAGTAACATACTAAAGTACTAGTGTTTTAATTTTTTAGTCCTGACAATAGTTTTTTTTAAATAGATAATTGCTTCATATTTTGCAATAAATAGTAAGTAATCGCGCTTCTCTTTCTTTTCTATGCAGTCCGACAGTGACCGCGTTTTAGGTCATGTAATCCCCTTAACTTGCTATCTATTTAATGTATCTCTCAGAACCGATTTCAGTAAACTTTACCAACATGAAGCTCGTTTATTATATTTTTAGATATTTCCATCATCATAATTTCTTCTCTACAACGTTATAACATACTTTAATGTTCTAAGTTATGCTCAGAATGTTAAAAAAACTCATATATGTGAGGTATTTTCAAGTTTATGAGAGACGCGGAACTTAATTGACAATTATTTAGAAAATTCTTGACTGTTAAAATTTTCATTTCCTGCTGGTAACGCTTACTAATATGATTTTATATGGGGTCGTTGATACATTAGACCATAGGCAAAAAGGCACATTGGTTTAAACTCAATGTTACGCACGTATTCAATTTCAAGGGATTACGTACTAATTAAATCACGATTCAATCAAAATTTGACGTTTCATGAAAAATATAAATTTTATACAAAATAAAAGACTTAACTATGTAAATGAATGCCTAGGTAAAAAAAAACCCAGGAATTAATTTAAATGAAAAATGATGCATGACCTTTCTTGTGACCCAGTGGCCAGCCCACTGGGTCACTTTTACAAGTATTGCCATAAAACGTGGCAATGCCACCAATCTCTTGGGTACATTACCATTCAACAGCGATGCGGAGGAATTTTTTTCAACGCCATTTTAGTTTGTAAATAGATTTAGTTAGGTTTGTTAAAGTTAGGTTACGTTGGATATTATATTTTTATTTCAATAGTTTGTTAGATTATGTAGTATTAGAAATGTATCCAGTGCATATATTTTTATCCCCTACTTAAAAATTATACTTTAACAAATTTATTTCCATCTTTATTTTCGTATTCATAATATTCCGATGCCACTTACCGCGTTATGACGTTGACTAGCAGACTAAAGTAATAATATGTGGCGCTAGCGATGCTCACCAGTTCTTTGTCAGAGTCCTTTAAATACACTACTTTTATATGAAGCACTATAAGATTTAGAAAGTTTTTGCGAGTTCGTCAATATGCTTTGTACTGATGTGGAAACTAGGGTATTGGTATTTATTGTACACTATTAATGTTTACTAGCTTCTGCCGCGACGATGTCCGCGTGAAATTTCACCCTCCCTCCATTCACCCTCTTACGGGTGGAATTTCGAAAAACCCTTTCTTAGTGGGTATCTGCTCTTCACAAAGAACACATTCTCCAAATTTCATGTATTTAAGACCAGCGGCTTAGGCTGTGCGTTGATATATCAGTCAGTCAGGACTTTGAATTTTATACATAGGTATAGATAAAAACATAAACAGTGCATGTTATAAAATGGTACTAGTTCAAGTTACAATTACATAATGAGCTTATAGTTCAAAAAGCAAGTGGCTAAAGCCGAAATCCATAAACGTTCGATTACGTGCTTTGGCTAAACATAATTCCTGTCACTGACACACAACTGTCAAACTACAAGTGCACCCGGCCGATTCTGTAAAAACCTCACCGTGAAAACTTAGGTGAAGTGAGTTTGTTTTTGCTAGGGATTGACACTATTGACAGCTCACTCCACGCTCACTTCACCTAAGTTTTCACGGTGAGATTTTTACAGAATAGCACCGCTGGGTAGAGATGGAACATGTCTTAGTCACAGTATGTAACGTATATAGATCTCAGAAAGAAACTCTCTTTGTATTAATTTCTCGAATGTCTTATACAGTGCGACATAAGAACAATTAAATTCTATTGTGTCTGCTAATTAGACACGCGATGGGTTAAGATGTCCCTTTCTAACATACGCGTCATTGCGAGATTAGTTTTAGTATGATCATCTAAAGCTTGGGTTTCCTAATACTGCGGTGAACGCCACATACCGTCCGCCATTTACCGTTGAGTGACGTCACTGAAACGTTTTTTATGAAAGTAAATTGGTGTGTTTCCCCAGAGTGCGTTTTCTGATCACGTAAAGTCAAACTCCATGACAGACACATATTCATAATTAATAATAAAATCAAACACACAAACTGTGGCGGTTATGTGACCATGTGATGATGTTCGTAGGAAACCTTGCGCGATGCATTGTCAACATGACTTCAACCAACACTAGATGCAAAGGAACCCATACACAGGGTAAGGTAAAACAATGGTGCCGATTCCCTTGTTTACAAACTAAACTAAATTTAAGTTCAGAGCACCTTTTTCTTTCTATTTCATTATGAAATGGATGGAAGAAAAATTTTAGTTTAGTCCTGTCAAATTATACAGCGGCACGGAGGGGTCACGGTATGTAAAGATGATCAGCCATCCACAGACCAACCGCGGCAAGCGTAGACCGACGAACCGAACGAACGAACGAACGAACGACCGACCGAACGATCGACCTGTGCGGCTGTTATTATTTAGCCACGGGCCCCTCCATCTTTCTACTATTTCTATTTGTCATAAATAAATGAAAAAACATCAGCTATACGAAGCAGTCTCCGTTGCAGTGAGTTCCGAGAATGCTGCGTTTAAAATAATCAGCAGAAAGGTTTCAAGATTGTAAAAGTCCTCACAAAGCAAAGTAATATCATATTTGGAGGAGCCTTTACCATTATTTATCAATGATTTTTATTTGCAAAACTCGTATATTCTGCCTAATGGATGAATTTATATTTTGATCCTATTACCGCTCTCCATTCTTACAGTGAAAGAAGGCAAGAAAGAAAGAAATAAAAATATTTTATTTGGGACACGTGCAAGAAATACAAACAATAGATAATTTTTATGAAATAAATTTATTGTTAAATTTATAATAAAAACCTGTCAAGTGCGAGTCGAACTCGCTCACCGAGGGTTCCGTACAAATTTGTAGGTAAGTATGTAAATGGTTTATCACGGGATTTTTTTTTTGTAATATAACTATGAATTTAATGTTTTCGGATTTTTTCTTTTACTCGTGCTACATGACATTGCTTCTTGCCAAATTTCATGATTCTAGGTCCACGGGAAGTACCCTATAGGTTTTGATTTACAAACCTAAATGCCCGTGTCTTTTGATTACGTTGACTTAGAAGTTTGATTTTGTTACTGCTTCAAGGGATAATTGCAACTTGATAACTCCTCGCGAGAGAGGGCGCTGCAGTGCCACCGTTCACTTCTCAACCGTGTATAAAACAACTTTAAAATTAAAACAGTGCATAAAAAGAGTGAAAAAGGGAAAAATCGAATAAGTTGGGTGCTATTCCATCTCGTCAATATAAAAGATAAAGTGAAAAACAAACATTACTAGTGATTTTAAAGAAATAACTGGTGTGCCCGTTTATCGGCTAATGTTAACGAAGAAGACCAAACAATCATTAGAACACATAGAAAAACGAACTTCACGTGTGTGGTGTAGACGAGAACAAAAGATATTTAGTGAACTGTGCATTTTAGATTGAAACATTAACTTTATAACCTCAAAAGTGCAAAAAAAGATGTTTCATTTGTCATATCAAAAATAACGAATCATCACCCTGTTAAGAATTGTAAAAAGCGCTATCTTACGGAAACCGAGAAAACTACATCAGAGGCAGCTAGCTATTGCTTTGATCCTTCAAACACCACGATCGAACCTGCCGATGTATATGTAACTCCCACAATATCCGATAGATGACATTACAAGTACGGTAACAAAGCTAACTGTCAAAACATCACAATCAATAACATGGAAGATATTACTAATCTATTTAAACAAATACGATTAGAAATGTCGGAACAAAAACAACAGTTCAAAATTTTAGAAGAAAATATTACGAAGAATATAAACACAAATATAAATGAAAAGTTTCAAAACTTAGAAATTAAAAACGAACAACTGGAGAAGAAGATAGAAGATCAAGAGAGGAGAATTGATGTAATTGAGAAAGAAATAAGAAAGAAGAATCTAGTGTTTTTTGGCATACAAGAAAATGAAAATAATTACTGGGATTTGGAAAAAACAGTACTTACAGTTATAAATGAAAAGATGGATGTTCAATGTTCAACTCAAGAGATAAGTTCGATTTGGAGGAAAGGTAAAAAAGGAGAGAGAACTAGACCAATCATAGTCTCATTTAACTCGTTAAGCAAAAAAATTGAAGTTATAAAAAAGAAGAAATTATTACAGGATGATATTTATGTAACGGAAGACTTCCCTTTAAAAATTATACAGAAACGTTAAGAACTGCGAAAAGAGCTCAAACAACTGTTAGACCAAGGAAAAGAAGCATATTTAAAATACGATAAAATTATTATCAAAGAGGAAAACAATGGGAATAAAAGGCAAAAACGACCTTTATCTCAATCACCAAAGGAAGACAACCAAAAAAAGAGCAAGTCAAACATACAATCTCAGAAGAAAAACAAGACAGACATTAGCGCCTTCTTTAGGTCAAAAAGAGATGCGCAGTCCCCACAGATTAATCCAACCCCAAATCAACAACACTCGACGGAGTCATCTAACAGTTAGCAACTAGCACAAGCCCCTCTACAAACATCTCCAGTACAGCTGGTCACTGCGGAGATATGCGACCACAACCCTCCAGAGCAATTACTCCACATAATAACATATAACGTGCGGAGCCTTTCATCTCACGCACGACTAATAGAGCTTGTAGATGCAATGAAAAATATAAGATTTGATATTATGGGTATATCAGAGGTGAGAAGAGTTGGCAATTCGATTTGTGAATATGAGGATTTTATATTTCAATTTGTTGGAGAAACCGCAGGACTTTATGGAGTTGGATTCATTATAAAAAAACACCTTAAGAAATACATAGAAGCAATAATAGGTATATCAGAGCGGGTTGCTCTATTGACATTGAATATAAACAGTTTCAAACTTGCTATTATACAAGTCTATGCCCCAACAGAGGGCGCTGGTGAAAATAAAGTAGAAGAATTTTATAAAAGCATAGATAAAGCTCTAAAACGAGCAGGTAACCAGAAGACCATAGTGATGGGAGACTTTAATGCCAAAATTGGTGTCCCTGCACCCGAGGAACACCTAATAATGCGAAAATATGGCTATGGAGTTAGAAATTCTTCAGGAGAAAGAATGGTAGAATTTGCGTATGAAAATAAGCTGTCAATAATTAATACTTTCTTCGATAAAAAACCCAAAACCAGATGGACTTGGAGATCTCCTGACGGCAAAACAAAGAACGAACTGGACTATATTCTGTCAAACTTCCCTCAGAACGTGCAAAACATTGAAGTTCTAAATGTAGAATACCCATCAGACCATAGACCGGTAAGAATAAAAATTAAAAGTAAGTTGTCAAAAAGAAACAGAGCAAGTTATAATAAAAATCATAACCAACTCAAAACTGAAGAACATATTTCAATTTACTCTGAAGCCTTAAATTATAATATGAAAAGCCTATCAGAGGTTGATATAAACTTCACACCACAAGAATACTACGACAAATTGATAAATATAATAGAAACCAGCGTATCAAGGGCCAATAACTCTAACATAAAAAACAAAAAACAGCCAGTTATTACTGACCATACAAGGCAGCTAATACGACGAAGACATGAGCTACAAAATACTAAACCAAAAACCCGGAGTATGAAAAATGAATTAAAAGCTCTTTACAAATTAACTAGCAGATATATAAAGCGAGATTATTTTGCCTACAGGTCACGTACAATAGAGAGACATCTAAACACAACTGGAAGTTTGAAACGAGCATTTAAAGAATTAAAGACACACAAACACTGGATAGAAGGATTGCAAGGGGAAGAGACGGTACACAATAACAGAGGTGACATTTTAAACATCGCAACGAAATACTATAAGAACTTATACAGTTGCTCTACACAGACAACATCATTTCACGTGGATCTTCCCCAAATGGACTACGCCGATGAGATAAATCCTGTAGATGAAATTGAAATAATCGAACAAATAAAGAAGTTGAAAATGGAAAAGAGTCCAGGCCCAGACAAAATAACTAATGAAGTTATAAAAACAGGTCACTCTCTACTGGTAAGACCACTAACAAAGCTTTTTAATATGATCATCGAAAGTACTTCCACCCCCAAGCAGTGGCCAGAATCAAACATAATTCTTTTGTATAAAAAAGGAGATCCAAAAGATATATCTAACTACCGACCTATAAGCCTGTTACCAACTATATACAAACTATTCTCTTCAGTCATAGAAAAGAGAATTGGTCAAATATTGGACAGTAAACAACCAATAGAACAAGCAGGCTTCAGAAAAGGTTATAGTACTACAGACCATATACACACATTAGAACAGGTCATTGAGAAATATCAAGAATTCCAGAGACCGCTCTACATTGCTTTCATTGATTACCAAAAAGCGTTTGATACAATTTCACACTCAGCTATTTGGCAAACTCTACACACTCAAAATGTCAACCTAAAATATATAAACATACTTAAAGATCTTTATGAGAAGAGCCAAAGTAGAGTACAATTGGATAATGTAGGGCCACCAATAAAGATAGGAAGAGGGGTCAGGCAGGGCGATCCCCTCTCTCCTCGTCTATTCATAGCAGTGTTGGAGTCGGTCATAAGCAATCTGGACTGGAAGAATTTGGGTATCAATGTCAACGGAAATTATCTAAGGTTTGCCGACGATATTGTACTTTTAAGTGATAATCATAAAGACTTACAACATATGATATCCACCTTACATAGAGCTAGCAAAGAAGTCGGCTTGGAAATAAATCTGAGTAAAACGAAAGCAATGACTAACAACAGCCACGAAACCATACAACTTGAAGATGTCCACCTAGAATATGTGAGTAACTATATATATTTAGGAAAACAAATATCATTCAGCGCGCTAAACAATCAACAGGAAGTAGACAGAAGAGTTCAAAAGACCTGGAACAAGTTTTGGAGTTATAAGGAAGTGCTAAAAGGCAACTTTCCCATTGCACTAAAGAGAAAAATAATGAACTCATGCCTCTTACCCTCCTTGACATATGCATGTCAAACATGGAAGTTTACTCATAAAATAAAAAACAAGATAAAAACAAGTCAAAGAAGTATGCAAAGGAGCATGCTGAAGATAAGTAAATTGCAAAAAATACCACATAGCACAATCCGTAAAGAGACAGATATTATTGATGCCTTAAGTTACGCACAGAAATTAAAAATGAGATGGGCGGGCCATGTAGCCAGAATGGCCGACGATAGATGGACCATACGAACCACGGTGTGGCCAGGACCAGCAGGCTACAGAAAGAGAGGCAGGCCGCAAACACGATGGGCAGACGACATAATACACATAGCCGGCCGGGACTGGACAAGAGTAGCAAGCAACAGGGACACATGGCAAGCTCTGGAGGAGGCCTTCACCTAAGAGGGGTTCTTGCACAAAATGTTAATCCTATGACATAGGTAGAAATTGAATAATTATTATACTATATAAAGCTCATTACTAATTGAATAATTTATTTAATCTATTGTGAATTAATTTTGTCTATTTTAATTTTTAATTTTCATATTTTATATTTCAATTTCATTTATATTTGATTTTTGATTTATTTAAAAAAAATATATATATATATTTCAATGTTAAATTTTTTTACCTTTCCAATGTTTATTGTTTCTATCTATTATTCTAAATCATTGGCAAGAAATAAAAGGCTTTTTTATTTTTATTTTATTTAACTCCTCGCGTTCCTGATAAAAAGGGTCTCGACCGACGGACAGACAGATGGATAACGAAGTGATCATATAAGGGTTCTGTTTTTCTATTTTAGGTACGGAACTCTAAAAAGGAACAAAATCATGAACACAATAAAAAAAAATAAGAAACAGAACATTAAAACAGTGCAATGTGGCTCAGTTTAACCTACATCATTTCAGTCGAAAGACGTCCACTGCTGGACATAGGCCTCCCCCAAGCACCTCCACTTCCACCGGTTCTGTGCTTTTCGTATCCAATGGGTTCTTGCGATCGTCGGTCCACCTTGTACGAGGCCTTTATCCTACACGTCAACAAAATGACAAAACACGATTCGATATAGCCCTTTATCGAGTTGAGACTAAATGCGAAACCGCGCGACTAATCGCAAGTGTGCGACCCTACATAACCTACAATGGTACGCATATCCGCACTTGCCTTGCAGCTTTCACTACGTCACGTTTAAGACGGACCCTACAGAATACTACGGTATTAAGCTGTGTGTAGCAATGTATCGTGTTTCAAGTGAATTTGCTTTAAATATTAATACGCTGCCTCGTAAGACGGTGAAAGGTACCTGGCGTTATTGCTTGGTATTCTCTTCACCAAGGGGCCTAAAAAAGCCACTTTAGCAGAATCATGAAAGGATAACATTATGAATCATAATGGACAGTTAACTGTTAAGTTAATCGTATCAAATCCCATAGGTGAAGGATTTTTCAGTAATTTTTTTTTGTCTGTGCTAAAATACCATCCAATCCAATCCAAATCCAATCTCTTTAATTATACCTACGTAGTGTAACGAAAAAAAGAAAAACACGGACTGTCTTCGCTATAATTATGATTCATAATGTCATCCTTTTATGATTCTGCCAAAGTGGCCTTTTTAGGCCCCCTGTTCTGTTTATGTCTATAGCTTTTACCCGCGGCTTCGCCCTCGTGCAGGTCTGGAAATATCGCACGGGAACGGGATAAGAAGTATCGTCGGCGTGGCCACGGTCTACCTTTGTGCCAAATATCTAAAACTATTCCGCCGTTTTGAAGTGAGAAGGTAACAGACAGATTGAGTTACTTTCACATTTTTATTCAATTCAATTCATATATTCAGTAAAAAAAATTACACCGTGTCTGAATTTCTATAACTAAACATAGGTATAAGAAACATCATGCATGCAATCTATATTCAAATCTTTACAAATATCTAAATTACATTAAAATCAGAATAACAATAAAAAACCGGTCAAGTGCGAGTCAGACTCACGCACCGAGGGTTCCATACTTTTGTAGGTATGTAAATAGTTTATCACGAGTTTCTTTTGTAATGTACCTCCAAAACGGTTTTCGGATTTTTCCCTTCGCTTGTGCTACATGATCTTGCTTCTTGCCAAATTTCATGATTCTAGTTCAACAGAAAATACCCTATAAATTTTGATTCTCTTGAGAGTATCGAAATATACGTGTTTTGCGGCATAAACGGCCGTATCTTTTTTTTTACGTTAACATAGAAGTTTTATTTTTTCACAGCTTCAAGAGACTGTAGACTTGAGTATATGGTTTTAATTTCTACTCGATACCTCCATGCGTTCCCGAGATAAAGGGTCTTGACAGACAGACGGACGGACAACAAAGTGATCCTATAAGGGTTTCGTTTTTTCCTTTTGAGATACGGAACCCTAAAAATAATGTCATAAGTCAATTCATAAAATTTTCATTTCAAATCAATAAAATTATGTTACTTTCGACTTTTGTATTCATTTATAATTCATCAATAGGCTACAGACACTTATTTATCAAGAACCGTATGCTTATTCTAAAACCCACTTATATACTTTTTTTTTACATTTGACGGCACGGTTGGCACAGTGGTTAAGCGATTGACTGCTGCGCTGCGTGTCGCGGGTTCGATTCCCGTACGGAACAAATATTTGTATGACCTACTAGTAGTTGTTCCGGGTCTGGCTGTTTGTGTATGTGAGTTTAAATGTTTGTAAACGCACCCACAATACAGGAGAAATTCCTAGTGTGGGGCAACGTTATTTAAAAAAATAATAACACTAGACTTTTTATTTCTGTCGGCAGTTTATTGAAAATTTTAATGACTTATGCTCTGTCCGCGACTTCGACCGTGTGAAATTTCTTGCTTACCCGACCCACCGTCGTATCGCATCGCCTGCCCGCGCTATTAATTCGTTTTCGGTTAGCGTTCTTACTGACTCTTTTTCTTTTTGCTCGGCTCTTCAGGAACTGAGTGGTGCTACCGTGATGTTAAATAGCTTTCCGCAGGAGGCTATAAAATGCAAAATTAATTTATCACATCCGACTGGTAGTTCCAGAGATTAATGCGTGCAAAACTAACAAAATCTTCAGCTTTATTGTGACTATAAATAATATGGACATTTAGAGATAGATGCAGGTACAATTTATCTAAGTATAATCTCCGATTTTAAAAGTGTTTTCTGTGTTTACAGAGCGAAAATTGAGTTTCTACAGTACTTTGTGGAAGCTACATTTTTATTCTGATTATTATAACCAAATTGTATACTACTTAATCAAAAAAAATTGTTCAAACTATTGTATACCTAACATGGTGGAGCAGTGCAAGCACACACCAAAATAAATCAATAACAACTTTGTAACCACTGTCGCACAATAAAGATCTTCGACTTTGACTTATAACAAGAATCTAATTACAATCAGACTGATAATGAGGTTTTACCTTCACTGCTTTAAGCAGTTTTAGTCTAAAGGACTAATATAGTTGACGTTTTAACAGCATTAGTAAGAACTAATGCTGTTAAAACGTCAACTACATTAGTCCTTTAGGCTGGATTTGTATTCAGTTAATGGTAATCTTCTTCTTTGTGTCGACCTTGTAGGCCCAAAACTTCCACAGCGTCGTCGGTGGCAGCGCAGAGACTTTAACTGCATGTTTACCCCTGCTAAGTATAGAAGCGTGATGTATGTGTTGTGTGAATGTGAATTTAGTTGAAAGATAAAAATGAATGAAATTGGAAAAAATCTGAAAAGTATTACTTTATCTAAAAGCACCACTCACAAACGAGATACGGCAGAGGTTTCCATAATTGTTTTAATTCGTGTACTGTTTTTGTGCACCTCAGTGTACGGAGTAACGTCGACGTTTTTACATTCAAAAACACGTAGTTCATTTGCAGTGTATTCAAAATGACCCAGTTCTATTTAGTTTTTAAAGGTAAGCTAACTTTTAGACGGGCAGTATTTTTATTTTTAATGTTCCTTTCGTTGGCCATTTACATGTGTTTGCAAATGAGCTTTCAGTATAAAGCTTGGTAGTACTTTTTTGATACTGAATGGATAATTTACTTATTGATTTCGTAACTTTTTGGTCAACCTTTTCTACACTTAACTTCACGCCTGTAATCATTTCGACAGCTATGTTTAAGAGCGTTTACGACGTGCGTCATTTCATACAAACTTTCAAGCCCTTATTTTTCGAAATGAATGAGCCGATTTTAATGAAACTTCATACGCATAAGCAGGATACAATAAAAAGTTACTTAAGAACATTTTCTAATAAAAACATTTATACAAAAAAAAAAAAACAACCGACTTCCAAAAAAAAATAACTTTAATTTCGAAAGTCGGTGTCAAAAAGCTAAAATACAGAACCAACGACACAGACTTCCGAAATTAAAGTATAATTTTCACTTTGTAGTGTTTTTTTGGAACTCGGTTGTCTTTTTTTGTAAAAAATTTTTCTTAGTAAAGGCACCTAATTGAGATCTTCGAGTTGCTCTTGAGACTCCTACGCCACAAACAGTTCACTATTAAACCACATTAAAAAGAATTTCAATAAAAATAAAAAGTCCTTTTAAAGCTATTCTCATTTGATTCAGTTTGTAGTCAATAACCGTTTCCATTAAAGGGAAATGTAATGAGAAAGTAAGCCACTTTATATTGTTCTACTGCGGCTAAGTGAGCGCAATGCAGACCGGGAGCGAGCATCCGGTTTTCGTTTGTTGTCATTTATGAATAGTTGAAGTCTGTCATGTTTCTTGCTCAACACTGCTTGACGTTGAAATTAGATGTCTAACGTATTGGAATAAGGGTCGTTTGATCATAAGGTTTAGATTTTATCAAATGCAATATCTGCTATGACTCTGTTAATACTACAATTCTTTGATAAGGAATGGTGTTCTTTAAATATTAAAATTACGATTGAAATGTTATTCGTAAGAAAATAAAAATTGACCTTATTATTATATTATAATGTTTTGTATTTTTTTAAGTAAATGCTACCCTCATTTCCTGTCATCAAAATGCAGTAGCAATAATAAAAAAAGATAAAATTCAAGTGCTAAAATGATAAGCTAAATACAAGGTTTTTCTACTTAATTGTAATGTAATGAGATAATGTTTATATGTATGTGTATTTTATTTTCCGTCTAAATAATTTAGAAGCCGTACTGCATGCGATAATTATTAAGACCGGGAGAATGGAACAAGGTTTTGTGTAGCTTTTTTCATCATCATCTGCCTAGCCTTTTCCCAACTATGTTGGGGTCGGCTTCCAGTCTAACCGGATGCAGCTGAATACCAGTATTTTATATGGAGCGACCGCTTATTTGACCTCAACAACCCCGTCATGATACCCCTTGTTAGACTTGTTGTCAGACTTTCGGGCTTCTAACGACCTGTAACGACTGTTGGTATGTAAAGGTCACCTACCCACGGACCAATCACGGTAAGCGTAGCTTAACCTGATCTTCGATCCGTGTGGCTGGTATTCGCTTGATGTCTGTGTTGTTATTCTTTGTGTAGCTTTCTTGAGAAATGAAATTATTAGAAAAGTAATTAGACAAAAGTTTGCTCTGAAAGTAATCATTTTGCTACTCAAGAGTGTCGAGGTATTTTTAACATATATGTGCTATATTAATTACATGAACAACTTCCAAGTTAAAAGCGTCCCTAAAAAATTACTAAGAATTAGTTACCGTACCTAATTGGTAAAATCTAATATTTTTAAAGGAGGACAAACAATTTTTGGTTTCGTAATAAAAATCTTTGAAGTTTTATAATAATATTTTCTAGAAGCTTTTTGACTGAAACTTGAATTAACTAATTACTAAATAAATTGTTCTGTCTTAAGTCTAGAGTTTTCATTATCATTCATTATTTATGTTTTAAAATCGTTAATTAAACTTTGGGTTTGCTAGCTTAGCTTAGTTTAAGACCTGTTTGTGATTAAAGGGGCTTTTTAAAGGTTTAATTTCAAACTTTTCAGAAGCTTAAAGTTATCGTATTAATATTAATAAAATATTATATGAATTCATACAAAAGAGAGTTTCTTGCATGTTTTCTATATTTTGTGTCTGTTTTCTTTCATCTTACGAAAATTTATTTATTTATTTTATTTATTTATAAAATAAATAGTATTTTCGACTACATTGCCAAAATAAATACAGAACACTCTTCACGACAATCATTTAAAATAATCACCGAAGTTTTATTATTTACTAGCTGCGCCCCGCGGTTTCACCCACGTAAATGTCGATCCCGTGGGAATATCGGGATAAAAAGTAGCCAATATGTTAATCAAAAAGTGTGTCAGCTACCTGCATACAAAATTTTATGAAAATTGGTCCAGCAGTTTGAGCATGAAGAAGTAACAAACATATAAACACACACACACACACCCACACACACGCACACACACGCACAAACACACCCCCACTCACAAACTTTATAATATTAGTGTGATGTTTTTTTTTATTTATCAATTAAACTCAAACTCAAATTCAAAGCATTTATTTCAATTAAACCATTTACAGGCACTTTTGAATTGTCAAGAAACATCAAGAAAACAATTTAGGCGCAGAATGCCCACTTCTCAAAATAGCACTTTATGCAGAAGTAAAAAAAATACTGCACAAAGAAAACAAGGAAAAAAAGGAATAAGGAACCGAAGGAAATTAATAGGATAATATAATAATAATAGGATTATAGATAATTATAGGATTTTTTAATAACTTTTTCATCCACAATAATTCCTTCAAGTTTAAAAATAAGAAACTGCATCGTCCCAACTCCCGTGCTATCACTAATGGAGTTAAGTTGCATGTTCCCTCTGTCTTACCTGTAACGTTACCGTGCACGGAACCCATAACAAACCCCATCGATCATGTTCTGTTGTACTGGTGTACTCTCCTATCCATAACAGTTTAGAAGTTACACTATTTCTGCGTCCACTCTATGTACCTATGTGCGAAATTACGATCGATCGTCGGTACACAGGGAAGACTTTGAATGTAGTAGTATGGAGTATCGTATGCTGCACTGATTGACGTAATCATGTCAACGCCGCCGCCGGCTGTCGCTGGACATATTTAAGTATTGGTACAATCATCAAACAGATTATGTGAAATGGATGGCCTCACTTTCTGACCCCTATCAATTGAAGTGTAGAGTGAGGCAGGGTGGATTGAGCTCTCCCATACTCTTTAACATTTATATAGATGGGCTGATCCGTGAGCTCAACAGCACCGGCGTTGGCTGCTCTATAGATGGTAAAATAGTTAATAACATTAGTTACGCTGATGACATGGTGTTGTTGAGCCCATCAATCAGCGCCTTGCAAAAACTAGTGAGTCTGTGCTCACACAGGCTAACTAGTTTGTTTGTTGTTAGTTTTTAGTGTTTGCTGAGGCACATGGTTTGGCACCAACCAGCGCTGGGTCTCTGTCTCTTATAGGTTCTTAGCATTATGCTAAGTAATGGCCGTTTTGCGTGGATATAACGCATGTTTTCTCCCATCTTGTTTTTTTTTGTGTTTGTTCACTTTTGATGCGTCATGCTTGTCGCAAATAAACGCATTTTCTTTCTTTCTAAGTCATCATCATCATCGGCCTAGTCTTTTCCCAATTATGTTGGGGTCGGCTTCCAGTCTAACCGGATGCAGCTGAATACCAGTACTTTACACGGAGCGAGTTATTCATTTATTTTTAATTTATTCACTTTTTTCTTTCTTTCTAAGTATGTGTATAAAAGATTTTTAAATGATTTTACCAGTATATAATATCCCGCCTATACACTGCGAGGGTTAGCAGAGGTGCACC
This sequence comes from Luperina nickerlii, assembly GCA_963855955.1. Taxonomy (NCBI): domain Eukaryota; kingdom Metazoa; phylum Arthropoda; class Insecta; order Lepidoptera; family Noctuidae; genus Luperina; species Luperina nickerlii. The sequence goes on along the minus strand of OY979677.1, from coordinate 17,652,126 downwards.
TATAGTGTCCCATGTAACAGAGGGCAAGCCTATTGCAATCGACCGGGCACCAATTCAGACTACGCACTGCTACTGAGAAATTCCAATAAGGATAAACTGGGCTAGAAAGAGTCCCAGCTGGGTTTTACCCAGCTTCGAATATTGTATTCAAATGTAAAATACCGGTACTCAGCTACATCCGATTAGACTGGAAGCTGACCCAGATGGTGATTTCCATAACTCATACCTTTCTAAAAACACGATGAGCCTTACTAACGCCCGAGAACAGCACTTTTATTGCCCCTTTGTTAAAAAAAGCAACAGAAAATAGTCTTTACTTAAAGTACTTCCATCCTTAGGGTATAATAGCATCCCCTATGACAGATTGTATAGAAAATGTCAAACATTAGCTTTACGTTCCGTAATTTCGAACGCCATATTGCACGGAAAGTGCATTTTATCATACTGTAGCTTTTTGAACGGATTTGTCGTCTAGTTCTGTTGTATGGTCCAAGTGAATAGAATTGTGGAGTACTTCTGGAAAATCTCGAAATTTTTACTGAAGTCCTGATGTAGGTCGTTATGGCCCAGACAATTGGCAATAACTTTCAAACCGATTCGTATTTCTACGAAGCATTTCAACTGAAACGTTTTTTCACCGCAAACAAAATGCCACTATCTCTAGGCTTTATTATACTATAGTTTAAAGTTAAAGTCAAAGCATTTATTTCAAATACGCACATACAAGACACTTTACAACGCCAACATTTACACTGAAATTAAATTGATTCTAGTCACCCCTTCAAAAAGTTAGGTATGGAGAAGAATATGTAAGAAAAAATATTGGAAAACATTTTAAAACAGTAACGGAGGACGTTACTGTTTTAAAATGTTTTCCAATATTTTGCATAGATTAATTTGTAAAGACGAAGCACTTACTATACCATAGAATATGATTACTATACCACAATTAAATAGGTAAAAACTAAAAATGAAGCCATGATTGATAAATAAATTATGTGATAGATAGAAGGTGCTTACATATTTACAATCATGTGATATTAGGTACGTTAAAAAGTTGCTTCAAAATCAATAAAGACAAGGGGTTGTACTCGTATGTTCCGTTTATCGAGACATAACTTGCCATGCTTTAAAATTAGAGCAACTTATTGATGCGTAGTTAATTTCTTTCGTTGCATTTATGCCTACAGCAGTTTTTTCTAATACTTTCAGCAATACCTATGAAACTTACCAAAGCTGCATGATCGCGATGTGTTTTGGAATCTCTGGATGTTTTTGACGGCGTCATAAAGAATATGCTAAACTAGCTTCTGCGCGCGATTTCATCCGCATGAAATTTCACCCTCCCCCATTCACCCTCTTAAGGGTGGAATTTCAAAAAACCCTTACTTAGTGGATACCTACTCTTCACAAGGAACATACATTTCATGTCTCTAGGATCAGCGGTTTAGGCTGTGCGTTGATATATCAGTCAGTCAGGACTTTGAATTTTATACAATATACATATATAGATTGTACCATATTTAAAGCAGTCCAAACTAACACTCAAAGTATTTATTTTAATTAAACTATCTACATGCACTTTTGAACTGTCAAGGAGTAGGCCAGTTAGTAAGAAAGTTGAAGCTAGTTGAAGTAGTTCCAAAATCTGCATCCCTATGGAGAAGAACGGCCAAGAAATTCTATGGATACCCCTTTAAATTGTTATTCTTGTTACATAACGTGAGAATAATGAAAAAAAAATCTAATTTTAAAGACTACGGATCTTTAATCTTTCCTAACCTTTTCTTTTCTTTCCTATCTTTTTCTTTTTTTTTAATTTTCTTTTTGACTTATCCACGCGTCCATTGTCCATCTGTCCCATTAGGCTCAACCATTTTGAAGGGAACCAAATAGTCCAACTCATTCCATTCGCTTATAACCTACAGCTCAGCTAAACCCGTCAGCGCCAAGCGCCGGCTTAAATAATAACTTCCCTCTAGCTCGCTCTTAGAGGAAATAGTGGCCCATACTTGCATGGGATTACCTAAATCTAGGGTTTGACCACCGCGAGATTGTTTGTGGAAAAGGAGAAAATAATTGTTCCTCATCATGTACAGACGCCAGCACATCAAGCTACCCGAAACTGTCAAATTTTCCCAATCAACTTTGAACCTTATGCTTTAGCGATAAAGTCGAAAATCTATTAAAGAAATTTGACAGATTGTTGTAGCTTGATGTGCTGTGTCTTTACCTAAGTGTAAGAGTGGTAACGGCCCCGACTTACGAGGTCGTGGGTTCGAACCCAGGCACGCGCTTCACTTTGTGTCAATAATTTCATCACCACTGCTCTCAAAACGGCGAAGGACAACATCGTGAGGAAACCGGCATGTCCTAGAACCAAAAATTTGAAGACCACCCGCACTGATCCCACGTGGCCCTCTCGAAGAGGGGAGGCCTGTGTCCCAGCAGTGGGAACATTATAGGCTGATTGTGGATATACCTACGTACAGACGCCAGCACATCAAGCTACTACAATCTGTCAAATTTCTTTAATAGATTTTCAACTTTTTCACTCAACCATAAGGATTAAAGTTGATTGGGAAAATTTGACAGTTTCAGGTAGCTTGATGTGCTGGCGTCTGTACCTAAATAGAATGAACTGTCACTTTTAATCGTAATAGGCGATTTTTCGAATATTTAATAACGATTATACTATGATTCTGAGGACGTATATAGTTGTTATTTTCTTGATAAGAAAGACCTGCAGTCGTAATTAGCGGCGACGTCATTAATAATGTATTCGAGAGGGAGTGAGCTGTAATCTACCACGCAGACTCAGTGCGGGTTGGTAGATGTCACGTCTTTAAATTTTTGGTTCTAGGACATGCCGGTTTCTCACGATGTTTTCCTTCAACGTTTTGAGTTCAGTGGTGGTGAAATTATTTAGAAAAAGTAAAGCGCCTACCTAGATTCGAACCTACGACTTACAACTTGTAAGTCAGTGCCATTACCACTGGGCCACCAGTGCTCTCATGAAAATTGTTATTATATGATAATGCGCAGCTCATCGCTAACTTTTTTCTTAGCAAAAATATTGAAAGCAATTGAAAACTGTGCTCATAATCGTCAAAATATTCAAAATATTGGTTGTGAAAATTTTACAAAACATGCACAACCACCCAATCTTCCAAAATGCGAGACTATTTATACAAAAATTTGATTTTCATATTTTTTATACCATCACCATTACGTTGGCTATTGATTGACAGGATTACCTAGATCCACACTCCAAATTGCAAACGAAAAAATGTAAGCTCTGTGTAAAATGTTTCGCTTTCTGAATTTGTATATTTTGCGTCCTCCTCGTTATTTTTAACGTCCACCTGACGTAATGCGTATTTTGTTGTAAGCAGTAAGTAAGCGGTTAGTTAACACACTGCTCATGATCTCACAGTTTTGAAAAATGTACTGTATCTATGTGAGATGGTAGAGCAATTAAAATTCAGCGTTCTACTTAAAATTGTACATTACTTTAAAATTATTATAAACTGTAGGAAAAACAGAACCGAACAGAACTGTTCAAGGACCCATGAAAAAGCAAAAACTAGTTATCAAATTGTTTTAAAATCAAAAATCTCCTACTCTCACTCTTATTTGGATTCACAACAAAGAAAACATTACTCACTCTGTTATTTCCTACATTTACATTACAGATTTACGAATAAAAAGTTCAGGGATGCCTAGTATAGTCTATCTAGTAATTGATTTACCACTTTTGACAACAATTCCTATGATGATCCTTGTGGCTACGTAATAACAGCCGCACGGGTTAATCGATCAGGTTAAGCTTCGCTTGCCGCGGTTGGGCCATGGATGGGTGACCATCTTTACATACCAAGACCGAGGGGTCTTGGTATGTAAAGATGGTACGTGCCCCGGCTGTCATTCCCGGATCTTTGACAGTCGTTACGGGTCGTCAGAAGCCCGAAAGTCTGACAAGCAGTATAACCAAGGGGTTTCGTATTACCTAATAACTGGATTATGGAGGTCAGATAGGCAGTCGCTCCATGTAAAATACGCACCGAGGGTTCCGTACAAATTTGTAAAAAATTGTAAATTGTAAATGGTAAATTTGTAAATGGTAAATATTTTATCACGAGATTAAAAAAAAATGTAACTACAGATTTACGGTTTTCGAATTTTTTTCCTTTACTTGTGCTACATGACCTTGCTTCTTGCCAAATTTCATGATTCTAGGTCAACGGGAAGTACCCTATAAATTTTGATTCCCTTGAGAGTGTCGAAATATACGTTTTAGCGGCATAAACAGCCGTATCTTTTTTTTTACGTTAACTTAGAAGTTTCATATTTTTACAGCTTCAAGGGACTGTAGATTTGAGTATATGGTTATAATTTCAACTCTATAGGTATAGAGTTGAAATTATAACCACCACGGAGGAGGACCACGCGTTCCCGAGATAAAGGGTCTAGACAGACGGACAACAAAGTGATCCTATAAGGATTCCTTTTTTTCCTTTTGAGATATGGCAATCTAAAAATAGAATACTTTTCGTCTGGCAGGCTTAAATGGAATTTTCCTTATTCCATTGGTCAGACAATAATTCTAAACATCACAATATAAATAATTTCATTTCATTCTGTACAGACAGAAAATTCAATCTCTTTTGAAATATCCTGTCCTATTCCAATAGAATTTCTTCGAAAATACAATGTTTATCGTTTATTTCATGTATTCACGTCGACGTGACGTGTCTACGCCAATGTAAGGCTGCGGACACATTTCTCGGTAACACGCTGTGGCTGAATGTCAGCTGTGTTGTGTTCAATATAGAAAAGAAATACCGATCAATGTGAGAGATAGACATTTGACTAATAAAATTTTGCTTTTTCTATTTTTTACTCTTGGTGTGTCAAGAGTATAAAAAAGAAGTTTTGAAGCAGGTGATAAATTGTTCTTTTTTACCTGATATAAAAGTTTTATTTCATAATCATAATCATCATAATATTTTATTTCACATAAACCTACATGGGCACTTATGAAACGTCACAAGCTAGGTTCACGTTTCCAATCATCGTTTCCTATAAAGATGAGCCGGCAAGAAACTCCACGGTTACTCTTTTAAAAATAATTGGCTTTACAATGTTTTCAAATTACAGTATTAATAGGTAGGACAGCGTAGGTCTTTCAACAAGTACAGTCAGCAAAAAAAGTCGATTAACATTTCAGTTTTTTAATCTGTTATTGAGCAAAATATTAACACTTCAGTTTTTTTTTAATCTCGGTTATTGAGCAAAATATTTGTTCAAAATTGCATTGTACTTCTGCTGCAATTTTGAAGAAATATTTTGCTCAATAACTGAGTCTAAAAAACTGAAGTGTCCGGTATCTATTAGGAGCTGTTAAAACAATTATGATTTGCTTCTTTTGATAATTATTTTTATTCTTTGTATAAAATGAAAAAAGGTAAAAGGTAAGGTGCAATATTTATCGCCGGGTACTGTACCTATTTAGTGATAGTATAATGTTCATCGCTCAATATCATTAGATACCTAACTAAATATTACTAAAGAAATACAGACAGTGAAATATTTCCATAATCATTATCAATCTGCACGCCTAGGTGTCTAGTGGAGTGTGGATTGATGATCGTAAAATGTGATATCAGTAGGCAGGGCTTCCACTTGTCTAAGAAGGTGGAGTTTTGACACAATTAAGGCTGCCTTCCATGAATATTTCTACCTCCCATTATAAATATTAATCAATCAACTCTGTCTATCACAATTCACTGATGGACATATGCCTCTTTCAGGCTGTGCCAAAGTTTTTTTTTAATTTATATCTTTTTATAAGGCGCTTGATCAACAAAGAGCAGTGGTGCAGTGGTGGCCAAGTGGTAACGGCCGCGACTTACGAGTTGTAGGTCGTAGGTTCGAACCCAGACAGGCGCTTTACTTTGTGTAAATTATTTCATCACCACTGCTCACAAAACGGTGGAGGAAAACATCGTGAAGAAGAAGCTTGAAGTCGATCTCGCTGAGATAGACGCCGCTGCTGAAGAGGACTCAGGCTCAGAGGAGGAGGGAACAACACGTCGTGTGGAGGAATGGGTCACAGAAACGGCTCCCGTTATTAGTGAAAGTCACACGCCCGCTGTGTGACGGAAACCGGCATGTCCTAGAACCAAAAATTCGAAGACATCTACCAACCCGCACTGGGCCCGCATGGTGGATTACGGCCCACTCCCTCTCGCTGAGAGGAGGCCTGTGTCCCAGCAGTGGGAACATTATAGGCTGATGATGATGATCAACAAAACTAAGTTGCTCTGTATTTAAAAGAGTTAACACAGACAGGCACGGACAGGCTTCTTCTGGGTAGGCTCACTCCATCGTCGACTTTGTGTCTGTCACCTCTGACCTAGACTAGAGTCAAGAACAAACCCATTTAAAAAAAAAGAGTTAAAAATAATAAAGCCCTTAATGAAATTAGTTAGAAAATTAAACCTAAATCGTAAGTTTGATATTGTACCTAATCAAATTAGTTGCTGTACTCGTATTAATAATAATAATATGTCTAGAATCTGGAGGCAGGAAAAAGTTTACATAAGCCATTGTCGTTTCCACGACGGGTGTTAAACCCAATCACCTCCACCACAGCCTTAAACAAATGGACCTAAAAGACTCAATTTATATAAAACTCCAAAAAGTCACAGTTCTAAATACCTGCAAAATAGAATGTACCTGCAGAATAGTTAGAAAGTTCAAAGCTCCGTACTATTTAAGCATTGCAAAACAGCACACTTATATTCCTTAAAGCAGTAAAAAGAGGTATATGGCACATTCACAACATTTTTCTTTTTTTAGATATTTCATAAGTTACGTGGGGTAAGCTGTTCTGAATTTCTTAATAAAAAGCAAACCAAATAAAATTTTGCATGACATACACATACATACACTAACAAAATATGGACATTACCTAGTCTGAAATAAACAAATTTTAATTTTTAATTTTAATAAATCTACATTCAACCGTCTCACCCGTGGTCTCACGAGTAGCATTAATGATTTGGGTTTTGATCAAATTTGGTCTTGTTTTTTTTTAAATTATCTTCTTCTATATAATGTGCCGTTACAATGGTGACATTAATTTAACAAACGGGTAGGGCTGGTGGCCAGTAATCATAAAATTGTAACAACATAAACTCATTAATAATTTTAAAACTATCACTTACGCCGCTCGCCGACATAGGGCTCTCTCTTTTCTTCAATTCGCCTTCTATTTGCACATTATTTGTTTTAATTTCATTGATTCAATCCTGCACTACAATTCTTTAAGTTGAGATTGCTCCAAGATGATATTTTAGAAAATTGAAAATAAATAATACCGTTTAATGAAATTAAAATAAATGTTCATAAAACGAAAACTCGAAACCGTATACGAGTGTGAAATTAATATCGCCATTAAAGCGGCACGCTGTATAATAGAAATCAATTGTCGTGCGTTAGTCTCGCAAAAACTCGAAAGTGGCTCAATCGATTGTGATGAAACTTTGGTGAGTAGTAATGTGCGCGCCGGAGAAGGTTCCTAACAAAACGACGCATTAGCTAGTTTATAATGAAAAATAACAACAACAAATTCACACAGTATTCTTTGTTCAGCATAGACTTTCATGTAAACAAGCCTCCTCTGTCCGTCTCACACCGAACCCCCTTCATCACCACCAAACAAAAGATTACAAAAAAAAATTCACAAAAACTCAACCATTCTTCGTGAATTTTTTCCTGTCTTTGTTAGTAGAGACGAGAATTTCTAACTGTCATGATATTATTATAAATCTTGCAGATAAGTGGCTGTCGCAGCGGCTCCTTGGTTTACACTAGTCATTTTTGTAAAAAAAAAGTAACGAAAGATAAAGGATAGTGGAAGTTTTCGGAGGACCAGTTTTCAAAAGTTTTTCTTGAGTTCTTTAAGTGTTTATTTTGCGTTGACTTTGCGTTTTTTTCGGGTTATTGAGAAAAGTTTTTGAAAAGGCTTGTTTATTTTGGCTACACTTCAACGTCCAATAGACGGTTATTGACTCTTAAAACACTGCCATTTTGCAAATGAACTTGTAAACTTGAGTGGTGTATGGAACACAAGGATATTTCTGTTATATGTATAGTAAACGAAGAAAAAGGAATATGTAAGTATTATACCAGGTGGCATTATGTAGTTATACCTATCGCTATGGGAAGAAGGCGTGAGTTTATGTATGTATAGTTGTATCCACCTGATACGTTTATCATACCTACAAGATTCAAGATCGGGGCTGTTTTGAGCCTGTGTTGACAGACTCAAAATATATCCCAGTATCACAACGCAATGGTTGCGTTGGGCATTCATGCATTTTATATGAACTGCTGTCCTAGTCTACAACCATATCTTTGCATTTCTGCCACAGTACGACGCAATAACCATTCGTTTCGAACCGCTAGATTGTAGTTTATGGAAATACTCACGGCTCCTACGGCAACGTCAAAGTTCTTCAAGAATCGATGGGGCGGATTGCATATCTACAAGCTATTTGAAACACACGCATCATCTAATTAGCGGTAAGTGTGTCTTGTTTATGTTAGCTAGCCTCCACTGTCCCAGTATCGAGCAAAGACCTACGCATCGTATAATTAGCGGCAAGTGTATCTTGTTCATGTTATTATTTATTATTATTTTATTTGCATAAAACATGGTATACAAGGTGTTATTGAAAAAAACATTAGATCGGACATGTTTTGCTTAATACTAAAGCATGCAAACTTACTTACTAAAGATACATTATGAATTCATATTAAAAAAATCATTAATGCAATAGAAATTATTATTATTGAGCCATTTATATAATTGGATTTTAAATAATTTACAATTTAGTGTTTTAAACATTTTTGGTAATTTATTATAGAGACGTACACACATAGCCACAGAGTTTTTATTATATTTCGCTGATCGAGGCAGCACATCTAACACAAGTCTGTATTGGTCACGCCGACTTCGAGAGCTTACTTCCTCTGCTGTTTTAAATAGTTCTTTGTGTTTTTGAACGAACATGCATGCTTCATATATATATAATGAAGTTAACGGTAGCAAACCAAGCTCTTTAAATATTGGTTGGCATGATTCGTCAGATGGAATCTCATAGAGAGCTCGTAAACATTTCTTTTGGGCGACAAATGCTCTATTGTGGTCAGTACTATTTCCCCACATCATTAGTCCATACCGTAGTGAGGACTCAACATATGCGCGATATGACATCACAGCCGTTTTTATATTTGTGACTTTTTTTATTTGTCTCAAAGCATAGACAAATTTATTTATTTTGTTACATACAGTATCAACCTGTGCCTTCCAGTCTAAATGTTCGTCAATTACTACTCCTAAAAACTTAGTTTGTGCCACTTGTATAATTTTTGGAATGTCCATTTTAAGTTAGCTAGCCTTCACTGTCCAAAGACCTCTCCAAAATTCTTCCAGGCATCATTTTCTAGAGCTACCTCGATCCAACACTTGCGTTATGCATCTAGGTCGCGTCGCCACCTCTTCCTGGGCCGGCCTCGGCGGCGCCATCCATCTTCAGTATGTCTTGCCAAATAAGAATAACAATATTCCGGGATTTCTTGAATTTTACTGCAGAATGTAGAAATTTGTGGAGTAACTTTAATGAAAACATCGTCACTCATGGAAGCACATTTGAAGCAGTATTTAACACAATTGATACAGCGATAACCCTCATTCACACTCAAACACCTACAACCAAGAAACTCATGAACCACATAGCCAAAAATAATCGACATCGCAGTCCGTAATCATACATATATCTCCCGCCTTGAATGCCATCTGTCATGGGCTACAGAAGATTGATGAAGACGCCCCCAGCAAACATGTACGGCGGCATGTTCCGAACAATTAGCGTTACACAAAATTAGTGAATGTAACGTAATAAATGTGTATGAAGGAATTGAGTGATAGTGTTTTGGTGTGTGATTTATTAAGATTTTGTTGCTAAGAATATTGCGGGCTTAAAACAGGTGATTATAGCAGTGTAGCGTATTATTAGTAGTTAAAACTAAATGCCTGTATCTCTTTATATTTATAATTAAATAAGTAAGTAAAGTGGCCCGTGGCTAAATAATAACAACTGTACAGGTCGATCGATCAGGTTAAGCTATGCTTGCAACGGTTGGTCTGTGGATGGGTGACCAGCTTTACGTACCGAGACCCCTCCGTGCCTCGGAAAGCACGTTAAGCGGTTGGTCCCGGCTGTCATTCGTAGATCTTAGACAGTAGTCAGCAGCCCGAAAGTCTGACAACCAGTCTTAACAAGGGGTATCGTATTGCCCAAAAATATCATAACTTTTTCTGATTTTGTTTACTGTAGTCGATCATAAACTTTTATTGTTTCTATAATAAAATTTGGGTTTTTTGTGTTTCGGTCTTGTAAGCCCCTTAAAGATCTCGATCTCATTCAGTACCACTGAACATTATTTACAATATAAATTATTTTACAATTGTATTATTAAAAGGGAATTATTTTACATTTGAACACATTAAAATCAGTACCCCTTTTCCATGCAATAAACATTTATTAATCACAGTAACATCAGTAGGTATCCGTAATGCGGTAGTAACACTGCGGTAATATTTCATTCGACGCCCATGGGAATGTCTCGTGAATCGACGTATGTCACCCTGATTTACGTTAACGATGCCGCGTTTGATACTGGTATCATTTTTGTTTATTGTGCTATTGATTTAGAGTTGATTTGGTATCGATAAATTGGCATTTTGGTGGTTGAATTGTCAATTAGTTTGTTTGTGTCTGTGTAAGACCACAGATTTGCGCATTAGTCACAAATTACAAGTTCAAATTGAACTATCCGAACGCTGGGAATGAAAATAGTTTGTTCAGAAAAAAGTATTGTCTTGTTGAAAGCCAATGTTAGGTTAGTTTTTAACCACGAAGTAATTACAGTTTCAAACCCAAATGAAATATGTTGGTTACTTCTACGTTGGATTGACACTGACTTTATGTAAGGGCCACGTTGTGATTGTGGCAAATCCGGAACGCAACGCTGTTTTCGAAAAGCAATTAGGTTGCTGAACCATCGATTTTCTACCATTTTCTATTGATACCAGATTAAAACTTTTTGCTGCTATAGCAATCACATAGCATAACATCACGTCTGTACCCTTTAAAGGGGTAGGCAGATGTGTTCAATAGCTTCCTGTCACTGATATTCACATAGCAAGTGGTGTTATATGAATTTGTTTGAGGTTGGTAGGTACAACTAAAAAGCGAAAAATAAAAACTTGATTACAAAAAAAAAAAAACAACCGACTTCCAAAAAAAACACTACAAAGTGAAAAATAACTTTAATTTCGAAAGTCGGTGTCGACAAACGAAAATACAGAACCAACGCGGCGACTACTGAAATAGTGTTTTTTTTGGAAGTAGGTTGTTTTTTTTTTGTAATCAAGTTTTTATTTTTCACTTTTTAGTGCTATATAGGAAATCGAATTCTATTGCGGCAGCCGTTTCGTAACCTTACCACCCAAACCCCCCTTACCCATTTCCAAAGCTTAACCCCCAAAGTAGAAAAAAATAATTAATGATTCATTCATTCATTCATAAAACACTAGCAATGGTTCAAAACATTTAATTACCACACACCTAAATATTGTATGAAGGACCGTGTGTTCGGCTGTTTGTGTCACACCAACATATTATACACACCCTTTCCTTTTGGTGTGGCTTTTAAAGGCCTGTGAGGGGAGGTTGTGTGCTTTGGTGGTGATCGAAAACATTGTAGAAATAGCCTAATTTTGTTTACCAGTTACTAAGTTATACAAGGTGTAATTTAAATGATGAAAGCCTGTAATTAATATTTAACTCAAATAATTACAACCGTTTTGAAGAAGCTTTTGTAATATGTTTGTAAGATCGTAGCAGGTGGCGTTTTGTAGTTTCTGCTTTTCCGCTTGGCAAGAAGTCGTGAGTGAGGTAATGAATATTATGTATTTTATTTTCATAGCCACACCTGTAGCTAAATATTTCTTACTTGAAATAGAGTGACGCCGTTGAGTTAATAATACCAATAAAATTCCTTTTGCTTAGCCAAGATATAGTAACATTAAGCTAACCTTTATATATTTCAACCTCTTTACTAAACCTAGAAACAGAAAAGTAAATGTTACACAAATCATATTACCTACCTACATTCAGTTTAACCCCTTAAAATCGGTAAATTTGCTAACACAAAGAAATTCCGTCGCATAAAGCGTCTAAAGCGAACACAGCAACGGAACTAACCTGCCTCAGCTGCATAGTTTTACAACGCAGAAGCTTGAAACAAAACTGTGCAACTGAATATTTTATCAAATAAATTGCGTTTTCTTCGTTTTGCGTCGCCACCGTCGCTGGCAGTGGTCGTACTGTGAATTGCTATTTTTGTGTTTTTTTTTTTGCTTCATGTGCTGTTTTTTTTTTGCTATTTCTTTATTTTTTACTAATACATATTTGTGAGCTCTTGCATAGTTAGGTATAGTCAGCCTCAAAAAGATGTACCTACCTAAACTGCTGTCATACAGTGAAAAGCCGTAACCACCATTTATGTATATAAAAAAAAAAACTTAAATATAGATTCTGAATTGCCATACTTCATCATCTGCCTAGCCTTTTCCCAACTATGTTGGGGTCGGCTTCCAGTCTAACTGGATGCAACTGAATAACAGTATTTTACATGGAGCGACTGCCTATCTGACCTCCACAACCCAGTTACTGGGTAATACGATACCCCTTGGTAAGACTGGTTGTCAGACTTTCGAGCTTCTGACTCTACCCGTAACGACTGTCAAAGATCCACGAATAACAGCCGGGACTAACGGCTTAACGTGCTTTCCGAGGCACGGAGGGGTCACGGTATGTAAAGATGGTCACCCATCCACAGACCAACCGCGTCAAGCGTAGCTTAACCTGATCGATCGATCTGAGCGGCTGTTATTATTTATATAATCTGTACAATAATAATCAAGAAACAAGTGCAAAGAACAAAAAAAAAAACATGTATAAGGAGAGACTGAGATAGTGTTTCTTTCTTAACATAATTTTAAAATTGGACATACTTAGATTTACCACGCCTTATCGACAACCGATTAGCCTAATTCGAATAAATTACTTTTGAATTTGATTTTGCCTGTTTCTGCCTCGCTTGCTGCCAGCAATAAAGCGGTTAGATACTATAAACCAGGGGTGGCCAACCGGTCGATCGCGATCGACTGGTCGATCGCGACTATTAGTTCAGTCGATCGTGGCAAGGAAAAAATATTATGAATGCGTAGAACAGACTGCGCAACGTACCTAATCACTAACTGCAGCACACATCATCTTGTATCATTTTTCAATCGCCGTCCCGTCACGTTATTTATCCTCTCTTCTATGCAGTTTAACTCTCTTTTGTTTTCGGTGCGCGATAACAATAAGCGGGAAGCGTATGGGACGCTGGAGTGGCGTGTGGGTGGTTGTCAATCCGTCAGTCAGATGACGACAGACTAGCGGAGTTACGAGTCGATACAAGTTATATTTTCCCTCTTAATAAAATAAAAAATACTACATAATTGTGTGTACTGAACGATGCTGTTTCATTTAAGATTTCAAGAAGTATGTAATTGGTAGATCGCCCAGGGTATCGTCAGTGAACAGTAGATCTTGGGTCTAACCAAGTTGGCCACCCCTGCTATAAACCATTTTTTCAACCGAAGTCGAAACTTATTTTCATTCATAATCTAAAGCAACGCCACCTGCATAACAACGAACTTCAAAATATAAAATCTTTTATACTCCTGTCGGCAAAATTGTTGAAACAAAAGAAATATCTTGGCATTTCCTTAACGCGGTCACGTTCAGAAATTGTAAAATATTCGAATGTTTCGTGCGAAAATACAATCTTACGTGTGTTCGTCACGTTTGACATTTTATGTGTTTTAATGGTTTTAATGATGACGCTTTGTTGTTCTTTGTGAATGTTGCCTTATTTTGTTATCTTTTCAGCGATATTTCTTGGTTACAATGAATCGTGAGACCATTGTTTTTATGTAGTTACGTAGGTATTTGATATGGTTTTATTTTAGATGCAAAAAAAAACACTGAAACTCACAGCATTTAAACCATTTACAGGAAAAAAAGTCGGTCAGCTACCTAATCAGAAAGTTTAAGCTAGTTGCCCATTACAAAACGTAGATCTCTATGGAGAAGAGTGAGCAAGAACTTGGCTGACCAGTTATCTTTGTCGTTATAAGCAATCTGTCAAGTATCATGTCGTCTAGGTTGTTCACATCGAATAATTTAAGAAAAAGACCGCATGCCCCGACCATGCAGTTTATTTTCGTACCGTTGATGTTTGACCCAGTAAGTGGCCAAGTTTATTGCGGCCTCCGAGGCGTTGCTCAGATCGTGAAGGGTGAGCGGAAATTTGGTACACTCCAACAGATTGGATGCGGAAGGCGGAGAACAGGGTGTGGGGCAGCCTGGAAGAGGCCTATGTTCAGCAGTGGACTGCGATAGACTGAGTTGATTTTACAGATGCCAGCACATCAACCTACTACAATCTGTCAAATTTCTTCAATAGATTTCCAACTTTATCGCTAAAGCATTAGGTTCAAAGTTGATTAGGAAAATTTGACAGTTTCGGGCAGTTTGATGTGCTGGCGTCTGTACTTATCTTTTTGAGACGGACTGTAGCTATGCTAAAACTGTGGCCATACATGACAGTTTTGCCAACCAATACATTAAAAAAGTTCGTTGAATCTCAGATACACGTGCAGTGTATTTGCGTCACCAGCTTGGTCAACATATCGATGGCACGTTAGACGCAATCCAGTTAGTGTCCGAGCGAATAAACGGGTAAACTGTTTGCTTTTTCGACCAAAATCAATTTGTGTGCTAAAACTGGGTTTAAAGCTTGATCAAGCTTGTGTGATGCGCAGGAAAAGTGGGAAAACTCATTTCGCGTTCTTTTCTCGTAGGTGCCTATAACAGAATAGTTACAAAAAGTATCATAGCTTATTAGAATAGTCAGACTATTACGTTACCGACCAGTGGCTAAGTAATAATAGCCGCACGGGTCGATCAATCAGGTTAAGCTACGCTTGCTGCGGTTGGTCTATGGATGGGTGACCATCTTTACATACGAAGATCCCTCCGTGCCTCGGAAAGCACGTTAAGCCGTTGGTCCGGGCTGTCATTTGTGGATCTTTGACAGTCGTTCCGGGTCGTCAGAGGCCCGAAAGTCTAACAACCAGTCTTACCAAGGGGTTTCGTATTACCCAGTAACTGGTTTGTGGAGGTCAGATAGGCAGTCGCTCCATATAAAATACTGGTACTCAGCTACATCTGGTTAAACTGGAAGCCGACCCCGACATATTTGGGAAAAGGCTAGGCAGATGATGAGTTTATTACGTTACCATGCTGTGATACAAGCCTGCTCTCTCTATGAGTGGGCCGTAATTCACAACGCGGGTCTAGTGCGTGTTGGTAGATGTCACCATGTCTCCGAATTTTAGGTTTTAGGACATGCTGGTTTCCTCATAATTTTTTCCTTCGCCATTTCGAGAGCAGCAGTTAGGTTTTGAAACAATTTACACAAAATGAAGTGGGTGAGTTTGTACTCCTTCCTACTTGATTGGCCGAAGAAGGAACAAGAAAAATTGGAAAAGTATGAGGGAGACCTTTTGCCTAGCACGGGAACAACATAGGATAACAAAAAAAAAGTTGTTTAGGTTCGGAACGACTACACACAATACACGCACACACACAACACACACACACAGACACTACACACACACACTACACACACCTACACACACACACACACTACACACACACTACTACATATAACTCATCATCAGCCTACAGCAGTCCACTGCTGGACATAGGCCTCTCCTATTGCACGTCATTCAACTCGATTTTCGGTAACTCTCATCCAGCTGCTACCCGCCATTCTGCGAAGATCGTCGCTCCACCTAGCCTGAGGGCGTTCCACCTTACGTTTACCGATTCGCGGTCTCCACTCAAGAACACGTCTACCCCAACGGTCATCGGTTCTACGGCTAATATGACCGGCCCATTGCCACTTCAGCTTGCTTATTCTGTGAGCTATGTCGACAACTTGGGTTCTCTGCCGGATCACCTCGTTGCGGATTCGATACCTCAGAGAGACTTCAAGTATAGCCCGTTGCATAGCTCACTGAACTACCTTGAATTTATGGACCAGCCGTACCGTGAGTGCGTACAACTGGATATTTTTGGAAATCACGGCCGTTTCCACATTGCTCCACCACTGCTAATGACACCTCAAGAGGTGTCATGTCCAAGTTAAAATATTGGCCAATCAGTAAGGTGGTAAAAAGGAGCCCGGAGTGTGCAAGTTGGGATCGCCGCTGCACTCGTGACTATTTCAATGCCGGTTTGAAATTCATTAAACCGACTGGGTATTCAGATTGGTTGATGAAAGCTTCGTATGTGTAAATGGTGGTTTAGATTCCTTTGGTTATAGATGTGTTGCTAAATGTGACTGGTATGTGAAAAACAGGAATACATGTGTAGTAAAAAGTCTTGATACTTGTGACCACGATATTTCAACTGAAATAACAACATTAAATAATGTATGACGTCAACATGATCGGTGCCACAACATTAAGTTATGCACTTACCTGTAAATGTGCAATAAAACCCCCGTTGGGCTCATGATGGGAAGCGTGACTGCTGAGCTTGGAGTCCTGGGTTAGATTCCCAGGTCGGGCGAAGTGTTATTGGGTTTTTCCATTAAAAATTTCTTAATAACATCCCGGAGTTTGGAAGTTGGCGGTGTGATATCCCCGTACCTCGGAAAACACGTTAAGACATTGGTCCTGCGCCTGGAGGACTTTATGTACAGACGCCAGCACATCAAGCTACCCGAAACAGCCAAATTTTCCCAATCATCTTTGAACCTTATGACTTAGCGATAAAGTTGAAAATCTATTGAAGAAATTTGACAGATTGTAGTAGCCTGATATGCAGTCTGTACAATAAAGTATATAAAATAAAAAATAATAATAATTAACAAAAATCAACAACAACAACCAAAACATCATTAACTCTTTTATAATAAAATAATATCTATCCTAAAAGAAACAAAAGGTGCTTTTAAATGTAAAGAAAAAAAAAGCTACCTTTCCTTTTAATTCTTTTTATTTGTTGTAAACAGTCTTATAATCGAGCGATGAGTTTACATTTTATTTTTATACGTAAACAATATTTCAATTTGGCTGGTTTGTCTAAGCGAATACACGACCTAATCTCACAATTATTTTATCGTTGTCATTACATTACATTTAAAGATACACCTTAACACAATATTTACAAGAATTGAAACAATGTAATTGAATTACGTTCCCTCGTTTTATTTTTAAGCGTGAAACGTTTTGGGTGTGACGTAAGGTACAATGCGTGCCACGAAAGATGAGACTTGACACTTCACGTGGTTTGACATGCGCAGTACACGATTTTAGGTATCTTTAGCGGTATGAGGTCTGAGTGCGGGACGGGATCGGACGTCATAGGGGCGGCGGAAAGAGCGGGGGAGGCGGGGTCAAGTCTCATCTTTCGTGGCACGCATTGTACAAGGTTTTAGACAGATTGAAGACTTTGCTGCGTGGTTAAAGGTGCGCTGTCCTAGAAGAGCGGTGGCGGCCATAATATCGTCGCTCGTATGACTAAAAGTCCTATCTTATTGTTTAGCCGATTTGAGTCAGGACAACTACACTCTTCGTGATTTCGTGATTCTTTACATTATTTTGCCTTTCAAAATGGTTATATTTCGGCGTTGCGCGTGCAAAAGTCGCTATGTGTTATTTAGTTATTTTCGGTTCTTTATGCAGTTTTAATCGTTATTTCAATACACACATACTGTATAAACAGCTATGTGATAAGTGCAATATTTAAAGAGTTAAGGAATGTAGCTATGTGATACTCATACAGCCAAAGTTCCGTATAAACACGCTAAATGTTATAATTCATATAGCTCAAATAAGTTAACTAAAAACACATAGCGACTTTTGCACGCGCAACGACGATTTTGAGATCCAAGTAACATAGAGGTACGACGGTTAGTGAAAAGTGTAAAGAATCACGAATAGAAAAATGTAGCTGTCCCAATCCAAATCAGCCAAAAAATGAGAAAAATGAGATAGGATTTTTAGTTATGCGAGCGACGATATAAGGCCCTTTGAATACGGTACGGTTTTTTTACAGTACGGCGTATAAAAGGTCATAGCACACGTAACAAATCGGAAAGGGATAGGCACCGTATCGTTTTTCGCCTCGCCGTCAAACAGGCGTCAACCTAACGTAAGCACGTAACCAAAGCGGATCAGAAGCTCTGATACGTCGACTCGACTACGGCTAGGCGACGCGGCGCCGCGCTTACGGCGCGGCGCGCCGCTGGTTGATGGTGCAGCAGGCAGGCCGGAGGGGTGAGAGGGGCAAGGGTGGACGAAGAGACGTAAGCTCGGGTACGGAGAGACGTAAGCGCGGGGACGACGAGCCGTAACGCACCGCACCGCGGTTCGTGAGCTTGTCCCGAGGCGAGGCAATTAAGTTACAACTCCGATTAGTGTGCGTTGCAGTAGGGATTTCATACAAAGAATACTGAACAGCTCGAATTGATACGGTGCCGATCCTTTTCCGATTTTATATGTGTGCTATGACCTTAAACCACGCCGTAGAAAAAACGTGTCTGTCAACAAGCTTCCATAGTGATCCATACAACACTGACGACCGTGCCTACACACAGCGAATAAACCGTATTTTTTCACGTGTGTATGCAAAGGCCCTGACTGCCACAGTGACAGCTGTCATGAAATTAATGGCAGCGGCGTTTGGCTTTACGGTGTTTAGAAAAACACAACAATTTACTTTCATATACAACATTTCAGTGACAACATTTGCCGGTAAATTTCGTACGCTATATGGCGTCCACTGCTCTTCTAGTAAAAATAGAGAGAAACCCTAGTTTTAACCTATTTTTCTGTAAGCCTGTTCACAGTTTTGCTATTCTATTCTGTAAACCAAACCCTTCGAGTCTCTGTCACTCTGACTTTCACTTACACAGTTTTTAGATACAGCTTTAACAGAAAAACACTGTACCTAGTAAAATATTGTCAAATATCATGCTCTTATCATTAATCTCCTGTCCTTATACCAAAATATTTGGGGTCGGCGCAACATGGCTTTTGCTTCTCTATTAGTCATCATATTGTTAGTAGTTAGTACTTTCAGATTTTTTTTAATACTAAATGGGCCCGCTCTTGACCCCAATCACGCCTGATGGAAAGCGATAGATGAGGTCTATGATGGAACGAGCGTGCCCAGAAGATGCCTGTTCACTCTTGCTTTGAAAGCAGAAGGGATTGAATAACTAAAATAACAAAAATCGATCAAATAATAATGTTCACATGAGACTTGACAATGGATAAAAAATAGAACAATGATCCAATAAAAAGTAGAACCTTTTTGAAAATATTGTACCTCTGAGAATTTTTATATTGGTTCCCCTCATCAGCATCATTTAAGCCGAAAGACGTTCACTGATGGACATAGGCCTCCCCCAAGCACCTCTACTTCGACCGGCTCTGTGCTTCTCGCATCCAACGGGTTCTTGTTCTTAGTACCCCTTGCCTCACCGTGGCCTTGGCCGTTATCGTAGCCAAGGGTAGGCGGGCCGCCGGGTACTAGGGGCCAAGTGTTTTTATCTTCTTGGTTTGCCATAATCGCCACGCTCGGCAGGCGGGTTGGCGATCGCAGTATGGTATGGTGGTGGAATTCATAGAGAACGCTGCTGCCCATTCTTCGGTACGACCCTTAGTCGCCTTTTACGACACCCACGGGAACTAATATAGGTATATTCATGGAATTTCAGTGTACTGGTTGTCGTACAAACAATAACAAAACGAACAATATAATACATATTAAAAATACTAAAGTATACCAACATTGATTGGATTCCTAAAACATCAAAATATTAATATCTGAAACATTAATTATTGTTAAATTACAAACTCAGATATTAAATCTTCCAGGAAAAAATATATCGACCAGAATTTCGTTGTGACGGAAATTCTGGACGAAATATTTCGTTGTGGTTATAATAAAGTCAAAAGGTCTTATTTTCATTGAATAACACTGGATCTGAAACTACGTCTTAACCGATCAAGCCCCGCGCGTACCCTGTGTAGCACGATACAATAGAAAATCAATTGTGTCTCATTAGCGGGGATCAAGAGATTAATTAAAGTAAACTTTGATTGTTCCTAGTGCCTAGCATACTGATTCTACCCAACCTTAATCCCAAGGGTAGGGTTAAAAAATTAAGACAGACTCATCCATACAAAATGAACTGATCTGACCTTCCTACCATTGGATATTGCCCTACATCACACCCAAAACCTATCTTAACATTATGTACAAAGTCACAATAACTACGTGAACAAGAATAGCAGGTTAACGTAACACAGCAGCAGAGTTAACAACGTCCTCTCCCTGTGGAATGGTCGGCAGCCGCCCTTAGCCGCCTCCGTCAGTCCTGCGGTAAAGAAGGGTTAGGTTTTAGTTAAGTTTAGATGTGCGATTTGGAATGGAACTGTGCGTTTGAGTCAATATTAGGAACTCATTTGCATGGTAGAAACCACAGATATAGATAGACCTAGACAACGTAAGTATCATGATCTGTATGAAAACCAAGCGTGCCATTTTTTGACTACCTTCTATGACGTCACAAGCATTATTTAGTGATGGGAAAATCAAATCGATTCAAAGACGACGCCGCGTATGGCACCCGTCTCTCCCTATCCCCGGGGCCTAGCGTCAGCGCTCACGCTCACCCAGCCAGTTGTACAGTGCGTGCCACGTAAGAAGAGACTTGACCCCGCCTCCCCCGCTCATTCCGCCGCCCCTATGACGTCCGGTCCCGTCCCGCACTCAGACCTCATACCGCTAAAGATACCTAAAATCGTGTTCTGCGCATGTCAGACCACGTGGTGTGTCAAGTCTCTTCTTACGTGGCACGCACTGTACACAGGACTGAGCGCGAAAGTGGCGGCATACGATTTTTGAACGTAAGCTGGTGCGATTTTTGGCACGCGAAGTAGTTGCTCTTGCGTTATCTAGGTGTAGATATCTATATCTGTGGTAAAAACATACTTTACGAATAACAAATAACTGTTACCGCAATTAACTCAATTGTGAAGCAAATATAGTAAAAATATTATTAACATTATGAAAATAATAAAAGGAAACATTAGCGAAAACCAGCATCGAGAAAGGGTTTAGTATAACTCTTTATATTTTCTCCACTTTTTTGTGAATTTTGACAGAATAGAAACTGTGTTTGTCTGTCTGTCTGATTGTTCCCGCTAATGTCGGAAATGGCTGGACCGGTTTTGATGCAATTTAGTATGGGGATACTTTGAATCCTGGGAAAGGACATATTATGTTACTTTTTATCGACATATAACGCGGGCGGAAGCTAGTTAAAAAGTAAAATGATAAGCACACATAATTTATTATAGGTAAGTATTAGCAAGAAATAAGATATAAAACAAGTCTCAAAGAACTTTTAAGGCCTCAGAGGACGCGTGTGCCCCCAAGCATGAATAAGATAAAAATTAGGCACAGACATCAGTGTCGCAATTTGCTTCGCGAATAGTCTTTATAAATGATGCTATGAAATGAATAAACTGTAGCCATTCATTGCCGTGAATAGTCCGTTTTCCAATATCGGAACAGTTTCAATGAAATATTTTCTAAGAGGAATCAATAGGAATATTTTCAATATTGCTACTGTTACAGCTGAATGTGTCTCTTTAATGCAGTATTTTGAGGTTATAAATAAAACTTAATTTTCATGTGATTTACAGTCAATTACCTACAACTAGAGAATTCATTAAGAGGGGAGCTGGTGTTCTACAGTTATGTAAAAATATATAACAATATCTACTAATATAGCCATTAATAGATATTGTTATGTGTTTTTTTTTAATTAGGGGTTTTTATGACCGCAATGCGTCTGACAGTTCATCGTACCCTAAATACCCACTGCTATAGATTACAGAAAAGTAATTCATGTCAAGGCTTTGCCTTGAATAGGACAGAATTTAATGGAATGTGCCCTTAGCAAGTCGGTTCAACCTCAAGACCCCAAACGTATTATAATTTCTATGAGACTCATGTCGAACACAGTCCATCAATAAGTGATGAATGTCTTCTACAATTCCACACAATAAGGAAAGTTAGTTTTTTTCATCATGAACGCAAAACTTTTTCACCTTGAACGCAAAACTTATTACATGGAATGTATCCAGATTTCAATCTATGAGCTGTAACAACAAATTTTCTACGTAAATTACTATTATTAAATCAGAAATCGAATTCCCGTCTTAAAAACATTCAAAATCTAGTTGCAATCTCATCTCAGCGACAATCAATCGGCTGCCCCATTTCAAAACCTAGTAAGGACTTAAAATGAAATTTTACAGGAGAGCGCATAAACGTAATATTAGTCAGCCTATGGAAAGTATTTTTTGAATCGGTTAAAGTGACTTACTAGGTTTTAAAATGGTCACTAGGAAGTGAAAGGTGCACTTACTACCTAGTAAGTGCACCTTCGATGTTTAAATATATCTCCTTTTATGTAAGTTTAAAACGCTGGTGTTTTTGTATTTGGTAGAGACCCTCTAGGTTAGCAAGATTATGCAATGAAACGATTTTTGTAAAAAGTGTCCCTTACTAGGTTTTGAAATGGGACAGCCGCAATGTCATAAACTTATCAAAAATGTAGGGTCATTAGAGGTATTTTGACACATTGAGACTGAGATCAGACTGTGAACGTTCTTAAAATTACGAGAATTGCCCCCCAGGCCACTTGAAAAGGCGGGCCTTGGCATGGTTGCGTTAAGGCTCCTACAAACAGGCGCGACACGCGATATAATCGCGCGCGACACAAAGGCACCGCTCGATGCGCGACTTGCGGTGCCTTCGTGTCGCGCGCGATTTTATCGCGTGTCGCGCCTGTTTGAAGGAGCCTTTATTGAGATAGGTCACTTACCGCCAGCAACGCTGATCTGATTTCCGAAATCTTCTGAGTACGAATTGAGTTTTATTTCTGTGAACAAACAATTTCTCATATATTTATCTCACTTTTAACTTAACTGAAAAATAGACAAATCTCTTATTTTATGCAAAGTGATAATTTTTTTTTAAATTAGTTAGCTCTTTTTTTTATTTCTTTTTTTTTTCAGGATAAGACAACATCAAAATAATGACCCCTCCCGCTCTGGGTGGTTCGTTTGCTCTTGATATAGTCTAGGTTAGAGGTGACAGAGACAAAGCCTACGATGGAGTGAGCTTACCCAGAAGAAGCCTGTTCATTCATTTGTTCAGTTTTGACATCATGCCATACAAATTTTTCTCCTGCCTGCTATTTCGTCTATCTTCAGTGTCTATGGTATTTATGCTACGAGTTCACATGTAAATATATTCGTATGTCCCAATCAATCTGTCTCGCCTTTCCGGGCTAGCCGGATGCAGCTGAATACTATTATTATACACGAATAGGTCTATCTGATCTCAATAACCCAGTTACTGGGTAATATGATACCCATTGGGAAGTCTGGTTGTCAGACTTCCGGGCTTCGGACGACCCGTAACGACTGTCAAAGATCTACGAATGACAGTCGGGACCAACGGCTTAACGTGCGTACGGAGGGGTCTTGGTATGTAAAGATGGTCATCCATCCAAGGACTAACTGTGGTAGGCGTAGCTTAACCTAATCGATATACCCATGCGGCTGTTATCAGTTAGCAACAAACTCCTTATATTTTTGTATGTCCCGCTCACCATAAAGTCGGAGTGTCCCCTCACTCTTGCCGAGCGAGTTGGTACTAACACAGTTGTATGTGCCGATGTCACTCCTGGAGAACTGTCTGATGGTCAGCCACATAGTCACCTGGTACGACTGCTTCTCTTCCGTTATTGTGTATTTGGGCCTGCAACAAAGGGATATTTTAATCCTTAGATAAGTATAGGGCTTATTTCTCTCCCTGTATACAAAAGGGAGTTAACATGCTGTGACTGTCCGTCACATACACCTATTTAATAACAAAATATTATATTTATTTTAAACTGACACTTGGTGCCGTCACTTGGAGACACATAAATTCTCTATTTTATGGGCAACAGACTAGCACATATGCTAGCCATCAGTCGAAACCAATATTTTACGTCACTTAAGATGCAGTATTTTGTACGAATTCTAAGAACGACCCAAACCCTAAACGGACCCTTGAAACAATTGAGAAATTGTATAAGAAAGGCGATAAACAGATGCTGCGACAGGATGGGAATGTGGGCTGAGAGTGGTGTGAATGGTAGGATGTGAGAAATTATAACGAGGACGAAGGGCAGTTGATTGCGGGACGTAGAGAAGGGCAGTCGGGCTGGACCCGCTCTAGGAGACGGACTTGCGAGTCCAGGCTAGTTAAGTTAGGAGATTTAGAGAACACTAGGAGGCCATGTCCAAGTGGGCTGTCGCGAGATAGCGAGTATTAGGTTTTAAGCTAAATATAGTTGGGTTGAAGCCCAGATTAGATTAAACTAATCTAGTAAAAGTGGTGTGTGTGTGTTTGTTGGTGTGACTGGGTGAGTCCTTCATCATACTAATTATTCTAGGCTGATAGAGGTATTAAAGTTATTGTATAACTAATCAGGCAGAGAAGTGTTGCTGAGGAGTTTGTTGTGCCACTTCCTCTCCCCAGCCCAAACACTAGGAAGTGGTGAAGGGTGGGCGCTTTGGGGCTGTCTATAGACCCTCAAGAGAGTTGATCCACGACTCTATTAATTAGTAATTCTTAATTTGTGATTCTCTACTCTATTAACTAGTAAATTCTAATACTATGATTCCTGAATATTGTATTCATTGCTTCTGGCCAATAACAGTGCTTTAAGAGAGATTATTGGAAACTCTAATAAATAATGATTGGTTTCAAATCTCAACTCTATTATCTAGTAATTCTTGGAAGTTGTATTCCTTATCTCAGACCAATAATTCGGTCAGACTGACATGAACACGTGTCCTGCAGATATGCTTGTTGTGCAAAGGGTGAACTTCCAGTGGTTAGGGTGACCATATCTATCTCATATCCAGTCCAAGGACTGATAGGGACCATGTCTCCTTATGAGCATGATGCCGACGCAATGCCGCTGGAACTAGCCGCTCCGTAGTTAGACAAGGACGGTCGCTCGGTTGCCGCAGGAAAAGCCGCTTCGTCACGTTTATCAGTTCGAGAGAACTGCTAGGGACCATGTCTCCAAAAGAGCATGATGTTGACGCAATGCCGCTGTAAAGCCGCTTACGTCACTATATGGAAGTGTTGCTCTGAGTACTCCAGGTGTAGATGTGAGGTATCGTGTGAGTAATGACTGATCAAATACCTGTTACACTAGCGTATGGGTTACTCACAATTAATATTAATAATATACCCTAGATTCCTCTATTATTACTAACTTTCTAAACCACATTCAATGTATGTTCATAACTATGAATTCCTAAGTTCCGCTTAGCATTTCTTTCAATCCTTTCCTTGATGAGACAAGGCATTGGACTTCTTTATATTTGGAATTCATTCGAATCGGTGGGAGAGTGTCCAGTCTGGAGACGAGCTCTACAGAGCCGTACGGTGGCGGGGTGCGGCTCTTCCCCATTAGGGGGAACCGACCAAAACACTAATAAGTAACAGAATTAGGAAAAACGAAAATTTTATCAGGCTAGGGTAATTTAGGAACAGTCACAATGCCAAAATTGACTGATGATTCTAAACTAAAGTCTGGTAGGGCTCAAGTTTTTGAAGATAGATTGGATAAGTTTTAACACTCAGCTAAGGTCTAAACCGTAAAGAAAGGGCCAATATGTCGATTACTGTATGTAAAGTGACAATTGGCAAGACCATCTATTTGGGATAAGACAGCAAATTCACATTTTTTCTAGGTTTTATTACAAGTCAGATTCCAAAAGGGCACGGTTAGAATCAGCTGGGCATTTCATCGAGTCACGAAACGGTCCGTTTCATTATTCGAGATTTTTTTCTTTCACCCCGGACACACACTAACGGTGTTCATATCTTATACCCACAAAATATTAGACAGTTACATTCTTCTACACATTTTTCAATTTAAAATTTTAATTTTGCACAACATGTTAGACCGCTAAAGCGTTAATTAACCAAGTTTTATTAAAACTTCACCAGACTACAGACTGGGTATTGTAATAATTTTCCAGAAAGAATATTCTAACTATGCAGCTAACATGATAATTTTGTTTCGTAACTACCTTCTAGTTAACTGCAGCGTAATAAACACGAACTGAAAACATTATACTTAGTAACTTTTCTTTTTGGAACAGGAATTTTAACCCACGAATTCTCTAAAAAATTCCTGTTCCAAAAAAAATTTAACTGAACCAGAGATTAATCGCGTGGGTAAAAACAGGCCAGCGGCGAGTCGGACTCACACATGAAGGGTTTCGTACCTCTGTATAATATTTAATATTACATATTATTTAAAAAAAAACACATTTCTTTCTGACCCTCTTTAATTTTTGAACTTAATTTTATTTTTGTTGGAGGACACATTCTCCGAAAATTTCAAGTGTGGTAGATACTTGAAATTGTCTTAAGATTCAAAAGATACAGCCGTGTGACAGACAGACGGGCGTACTGATCGACGGATGGACGGACGGACGGGCGTTCGGGTGGAAATATGGACAGAGGGGCGGACGGACGGACAGCGTGACGGAGAGCCTTATTAACATTGCTTTGGATATGTTACCCCATAAAACTACGGAATCCACAGTACATGGGTCTGTAGTGGTGAAGAAAAATAGTAGTGAGTGGGAGGTATGTGGAATGGGGTTGATTTGACCTTGGGCGTTCAAATTGTGCTGATTCTCAGTCTAATTCAAATCACTCTCGAACTTTGAATGACTTGCATTTGATATTATGTTTTAAACAAGCTTGGTAACGAAACGACGCCGAGTTCTTAAAAGAAACACAATTTAAGAAATATAGTATTGTAAAATTAGTTAAATAATTAGTTGTATTATTTTTTTTTTAAACTTTGTCCCACACTAGGAATTACTCCTGTATCGTAGGTGCGTTTACAAAAATTTAAATTCACATACACAAACAGCCAGACCCGGAACAACTACCTGTAGGCAATACAAATATTTGTTCCATGCGGGAATCGAACCCGCGACACGCAGCGCAGCAGTCGATCGCTCAGACACTGCGCCAACCGTGTCGTGTATGTAAGTCAATAGATAAATCTATATACTAATACTAATAATAAAGCTGTAGAGTTTGTTTGTTTGAACGCGCTAATCTCTAGAACTACTAGTTGGATTTGGAAAAATATTTTTGTATTTAATACCCCAATTTTTGAGGGAGGGTATAATCTATTTAACATCACGCTACGACTTCTAGTAGCCGAGCAAAAAGAAAAAACGTAAGAACGAACGCTAAGTGAAAACGAAGTAGTACCGAGGGGAGGCGGTGCGATGAGACGCGACGGGAAGGGTCGGGGGAACAAGAAATTTCACGCGGGCAGAATAATTAAAGAAAATAAA
This sequence comes from Luperina nickerlii, assembly GCA_963855955.1. Taxonomy (NCBI): domain Eukaryota; kingdom Metazoa; phylum Arthropoda; class Insecta; order Lepidoptera; family Noctuidae; genus Luperina; species Luperina nickerlii. The sequence goes on along the minus strand of OY979677.1, from coordinate 17,624,384 downwards.
GTGGGATGTGAAATCACAGCTGATAGAGTATGGGAACCACACAATAATCACAGTATTTTCCTTACATTAACAGAATATCTCGCCACCAAAGTAACACTTTATAAATATTTATACACAGTAATTTGAAACACCAGTATGGCTGACTGTCGATACATACTTCGTACAATGTATGAGTGGATTGTCTAAACAGGCCCAAGGGTGTTTTTTATACCAAAACAAGAACTGAAATGAACGAATTTCTCTTCAAAATGGGAAGATTTAAATAACTTTATTTCTTTGGATAATTAAACTGAACATTTTACGTAAAAATGTCTCAAAGAGGATAACCGTCCACCTGAGGGAAAGAAGTTACCGCTTATTTTTAGTTAAGGTGAATGCGTCGGGCTAGCTCGAGAAATTCAAATTTTCTTACGTTTTTTTAGGGTTCCGTAGTCAACTAGGAACCCTTATAGTTTCTTTCATTTTCAGGTCAGTAACAGGTTGTATCATCTGCCTAACCTTTTCCCAAATATGTATTTTGGGCTCGGCATCCAGTCTAACCGGATGCAGCTGAATACCAGTATTTTACATGAAGCGACTGCCTATTTGACCTCCACCACCCAGTTACTGGGTAATATGATACCCTTTGGTAAGACTGGTTGTCAGATTTTCGGGCTTCTGACTACCCGTAAGGACTGTCAAAGATCCACGAATGACAGCCGGGTCTTACGGCTTAACGTGCTTTCCGAGGCATGGAGGGGACGTATGTAAAGATGGTCACCCATCCACAGACCGACCGTGGCAAGCATAGCTTAACCTGATCGATCGACCTGTGCGGCTGTCATTATTTAGTCACGGGCCTCTCAGACCTGCAAATTGCAAAAACGTGAGGAGGCTTCGTTCCAACTGTCACCGATCCCGACTTTACACGTATTAAAATTACCTACATAACAAAAAGTCCCAACTCCACACGAAACAATAAAAATGTACAGTCAGAATGAAATACATTTAGACGAATTAAAAATAACACAGATGGCGCGCGAAGAATAATGGTTGGTATTTATACTCGTTACAATCGGGTTTATCTATCTAAATATATATTATTTTATTCAGAAATCTTCCCGATATATCCAATCCCAGTAATATTATATCACTTGCAATTCAAATCAATTAATACAAAATTATCATCGTAAGGATGCAATATTTTAGAGAGTAAAGCTTCATTGAACTGTGCTGGGGAGGGGGTGGCGTGGCAAAACCGGTTGTCTGTTTGTTATTAACTAATGAGCTCACTTTTGTCCTTGAATAAGTATTATATGCAATAGATAAGCGGTCAGTTTAAGTGTAGTGTCCTTTGGGAACTGTTAAAGCCTCTTTGGCATACAACAGCTGCAGTGACATATATAAAAGAAAGTTAAAAAAAAAACTGTCTGATTTTGAAACTGTTTTATTGATTTTTAAATATTTATTTCTATGTCTGTAGAGTTCACGTTTTATGCTTTTGTAGTGTGTTAAAGTATTTTTAATGTGTTTCATTCTCATACTGTACGTTTTTATCGCCTCGTGTAGAGTTGTGACTTTTTGAATTGTGTAGGGTCGGCATCGGTGAGAGTTGGGACGAAGCCAGTAAATTTGAATTTCACGGGCTACCATAGCGCATCCCCCTTAAAACACTGCACAAAGCTATACTACTACATAGGGAACTTTAAAAAAAGCAATTCCAATGAAAGTTTGAAGTGGGTATGTATGGGATAAACTTGGTATGGCGACCAAGTCCACATTCATAAAAACACCTATAAAATTTAGAACGGAAGGTGAAAGTATATACAAGGAATATTCATGCGATATAATTATGTAAGGAAAAATATATTTTCCATTGACATGAAAAGAACAACTGGCGTTTCGTTGACATGTCAAGTCACCACAGAGCACCAACGCTACAGTTAATTAATTAACAAAACATTCAACGAAGATATTGTTAAAGTAAATGATGGATATGGGTCAGCAATTTTTTTACTGTTGGAAAATTTATGAAAATAAAGTGTATGTAAATGAACAAAAAATATTAAAAGATCCTCCTGCCTCTCTCACCTGGCTCTGAAGAGCCCCGTTGGTACTAAGAAACGTTGATATCGAGAGTATTCCACATTTGCTCTCAAGCCAAACACAATGTATACGTTTGACAACCAATTGGCATGCTTTACGTTATCAACTGAATCAAATAATTGAATCAGTGTTTGTGATTCCTGCATATTGACTAAAGGCAAACACGGATGTAGGAATAAATAAATAAATTTCAAATGTGTGCGTACGTGCAATAACGTGAATAGAATAAATCTATTCATTTATTTCGGGACACGAAATCATTCTGCCTGTCAAGGAAGATAAGCAGCCTTCTGAGGGGAAAATTATTGATATTATTTTCACCATCGTGCACAGCTTACCCTTTTAGAGGTAGGAGAAACTGGGTGTAAAGTTCACTCATTCTCTACAGAAAAGGGAGGGTCCTCCGACCAGATGGGCATTAGAATAGAATAGAATAGAATAGAATAAAATACTCTTTATTATGTACACCATATAAATTACAGACATAAATATAGAAACTGTACAAAGGGTGACACAATGGGCGGTCTTATTGCTAAGAGCGATCTTTTAAAGACAACCTTAGGATGGATTTAAAAAGGGGAAGGACAGACAAATACTGTAGGTAGTCCGCGGTGTAGCATTTTCATAATACAATAAATACATACATATAGTATATTATACTAATCTAAATAAATATATACACATACATATAAATATATCCATATAATAATAAACATGAAACAAGTGCAAAGAAAATATAATGATGTTTGTACAATAAAATGCTGGTTGATTTTTAGCAATAGAACTGTATTTCCAGAATAGGTTTAAATATTAACAAGAGCACAAACATTCATGGCGCACAGGGCAGTTTTTCTTTTTATATGTGTTGCCAGTATACAAAAACTAATAATTAATAAAAGTTAACAATGTTGCTAATGCAATAAATCATGTATGTTTGGATTATTCTCAAACATAGTTGGGCCGGGGCCATGTCATGACAAATGCTATACTACATATAATCAAGAAAATTTAAATTTGTATAAAATTGTGTTTGAATATTTAATTTATTGGCAATGGACATAGTTTTCTTAAAGATCTAACATATATTTTATTATTTGGCAGTTTAATTTCTGCCACTCTGACAATACCATCTGGTCCAGATATTGTCTTCACAATCCTTGCCATGGGCCATGTCAGTGGAGCAGTATTATCACTGCGAAGAACAACTAGATCTCCTTCTTTTAAATTAGGATTGATATGGTGCCATTTTGGCCTGTTTTGAAGCTGTGTAAGATAATCCCTGGACCACACATTCCAAAAATCTTGTTTAATTTTACATAAAACATTCCAAAATTTTAAATTATTAATAGAATGATTAGACAAATCGCTTTCAGGATAACTCATCATAGAGGTTCCTATGAGGAAATGGCCAGGCGTTAAATAACCAAAGTTGGAAATATCCGAGCTCATGGGAAGGAGAGGTCTTGAATTTAGCACGGCTTCAATTTCTGTGATAGCAGTATACAAACCTTCAAAAGTTAAGACAACAGTTCCAACAATTCTCTTAAAATGGTATTTAAAACTTTTAACCCCTGCCTCCCATAAGCCTCCAAACTCTGGAGAGTAACTAGGAATGAACTTAAACTTAATTAAATTAGGAGTACAATAATTGCTTATAGAATCTATATGAAGTTTTGATTTGAACAATTCATATAGTTTATTTAACTCATTTGCGGCACCCTTAAATGTCTTTGCATTGTCACAGAAAATTTTCTGTGGCATTCCTCTACGAGCAATGAACCGTTTCAGGCATGCCAAAAAGGCTTCAGTTGTGAGGTCACTGACCAGCTCCATGTGAATTGCCTTGGTGGCAAAACACACAAAAAGTGCCACATAACCTTTTGTGATTAATGGTTTCCTGATCCTCGAGGATTTAACATTAAATGGTCCACAGAAATCTACCCCAGTCACAGTGAATGGCCTAGCGGCCGAAATGCGTTCTTGAGGGAGAGATCCCATAAGCTGCTTTGCAGCAGCAGCCTTTAACCGGAAACACTTGACGCACCTGTTTACCACCTTCTTAACTTCACGTATGCCACTGATAAGCCAAAATTGTTGTGAAAGTGAACTCAACACTAATTTAGCTCCTGCATGCAACAAACGCAGGTGTTCATTACGAACTAAGATATCTGTGAAGTTACAAGATTTAGGAATTATTGCAGGGTGCTTTTTATCATATGGCATGTCCATGGCACATTGAAGACGTCCACCAACTCTAAGAACACCAGCCTGATCCAGAAAAGGATGTAAACCTGATAAACCTGATTTGATGGATAAATTATTTTTCAGACACTCTATTTCTTTGGGAAAGTGTTGTCTTTGAACACTACGAATAATCACCAATAAAGCATCACAAATCTCCTGTGGTGTCAAAGAACCATACATTTTATTAATGTTTTTGGAACAATTTTTACTAAATCGCAATATATAGGCAACAATTTGCTGAAGCCGATTAAAATCTGATATTTTTTCGATTAGGTTACTCAATACTGACTCACTTTTTTTAGAAGGTTCACTAGCTTTACAAATAGAATTTACTATATCTGTTTCAACTAAATTAGAAATGGGAAACTCAACCTTGCTTACTGAGTGTTCAAAGTCCTTACTTAACAATTCCTTAGGACCATGCCACCAAAGCACATTTGATTTTAATTTATGTGGGTCACAACCTCTTGATAGTAAATCAGCAGGATTATTAGCCGTGCTGACATAAGACCACCGAAAGTTTGAAGTTAATGTTTTTATTTGATTTACCCTGTTAGTCACATAAGGGTTTGACTTTATGTTTTTAGAGTTAATCCATGCCAGCACAATCTGAGAATCACTGTATAAGTAAACTGTGAGACTAGGGAATTTACATTTTAAAATATTGTACACTCTACTCACAATTTGCGAAAGAAGCAAAGCACTATTTAATTCCAGTCTTGGAATTGTTAGATTTTTCCTTAATGGGGCAACACGGGACTTAGAGCATAATAAATTAACAAAGACTGAACCATCAGTTTTAACATTTCTTAGGTAAAGACAGCTTCCAAACGCTTTCATTGATGCATCAGCATATCCTACCAATTCTATGATATCCACCTGACATGAACTTACACATCTTGGCACAGTAATTGTATTCATTAAAACTAAGTTTTTTATAAATGTATCCCAAACATTGAGTTGCTCCTGGGGCAATATTTTGTCCCAATCTAAATTCATAGACCATAATGTTTGCATAAAAATCTTTGCTACAACTATAATAGGACCTATGAGACCTAACGGGTCAAACATTTTGCCAATGAAACTCAGAATAGACCGTTTGGTCTTGGTATCATCATTGTTAATCATTGGACAGCTAAAAGTAAAGGTATCATTTAAAACATCACATTTCAAACCCAATGTCTTTATAATGTTGTTTTTGTTAATATCTAAATTTTCAAAACATTTAAGCTCATTGGGGATATCATTAATAGCCTCAGGATAATTTGAACACCATTTATGAAGCGTGAAGCTACCTTTACCCAACAGAGCAATAAGTTCATGTTTGAGTTGATTAAGAACTTCAATGCTATTAGAACCACAAATGATATCATCACAATAAGTGTTCAACCACATGGCTTGAGCGGCAAGCGGGAATTCAGTTTGATGTCTGTGAGCCAGCTCTATCAGACAACGAGTGGCCAAGAAGGTGGACGACTTCAAACCATATGTGACAGTCTGGAGCTGCAAACAGCTGATGGGTTTGCATGGATCTTCACGCCATAAAATATTTTGAAGACAAGTTTGACTTGGGTTAATCAGAATTCCACGAAACATCTTTTTTATGTCACAGGTGAGCGTGTATAAGTATGTTCTCCATAGGAGGAGAATATCGAAAAGTTCGCTCTGAACAACTGGACCATTCAACATTACATCATTCAGTGAAACCCCAGCTCTAGACTTTATGCTACCATCAAAGACCACACGTATCTTGGTGGTGAGACTCGCCTCATTTAGAACTGCATGGTGCGCTAAAAAATAGACAGTGCCATTATAGACATCATAGCTGCCTATATCCACCGTTTTAGCATGCCCCAGTGCAATATACTCATCAATAAAGCCTTTATATTTTTCTAAATATTCAGGGTTGTGTTTAAAACGTTTCTCCAGTGATAGGAACCTTTGAAGAGCGACTGAGAAAGAATCCCCTAGCTGCAACTCTTCCATTTTTGAAACTAAGGGCATATCAACACAAAACTTGTCATTTTCAAGTTTAACAGATTCTTGAAAACATTTTTCAGATTTTTTAAATTGATCACAGGTCTTTGTAGTAGCTTGGGGAATCATCTCAGTGAGCCAAAATTGTTCCATTACAAGTTCTAATTTGTTACTATCACAAATAGCCAAGTTTGAAACTAAATTACTTTTATGATCATCCACAGTTTGCTTTCCACCAATGGTATAACCAAACAAGGTATTCTGCAATAATAAACCATTATTAATCTTGATTTGACCATTAATTAAAATATTAAAATAAATATCAGCACCTAATAGCAAGGATATTTCTGTTGGCACATTAAATTCACTATCTGATAATTGAATGTGTTTGGGAATATTTATTTCTGAAATATCAAAATGATGCTGAGGCAACTTTGAAGTAATATAGTTTACAACATGGCATTTTATTTTTAATTGTACATTATTCACTGGAGAATTGATGGTAATATTAACATATTTGTTGATTTGATTACAATTATTCCCTATGCCAATAATGTTAGTATGTTGGCTTTTATGCTTTAATTGTAATTTTTCCACAAGATGTGAGGTAATAAGCGAAACTTGACTACCTGAATCAAGTAAAGCTCTAACATACACTTCAGAACCTTGATAGTCAATGAGCTTAACCTTTATAGTAGGCAGTATAGTATTCATTGATGAATTAACAGAATGCAGTGATATAGAAGCCTGCGGGCCAGGATCACTGTCTTTATGCAAGAGCGTATTGTGCTCCTGCTTGCAAATTTTACAAGTAAATGAAAACTTACACTTACCTGTGTGAGTCTTTAAGCACATAGTACACAACTTTTTGTCATCTATGAATTTTATACGGTCTTCTATTGAAGCCATTTTAAATTTAGGGCATGAATGCAACAAATGTGCTATATCACAAAAAGAACAAGAACTAGAATTTTTAGTGACAACATTGCTCACTTTTTGTACTGCATTCTTCTTATTGTCAGAATTACAGCTATCTTCGAAGGCTATAGCGCGCTTCTCTAAAAATGAAATGAACTCTCCCATAGTTGGAAGTGTATCTATATTCCTATCAAGCTGATAGGCACGATTGGTATATATATCTAATTTTTTAGATAAGATTGAAATTAAAAGCATATCCCATTGATTAACAGGCTGCTGCAAGTTTTTAAGTGCATACAATTGTTGTTGCACTTGTGATATAAAGGACCTTATAGAGGCCGATGTACCTTTTTGCATAACAGGCAATTGCAATATAATGTTTATGTGATTAAATATTAATCTTGACTTATTGTCAAAGCGTTTCTTCAAAAGCTCAATGGCTTCTTTATAAGATTCATTCACAAGTGGTAGGTTAACAATAACGGCCAATGCTTCATCAGATAAGAATTTGCGCAAATAAAATAACTTTTGTACGTCTGAGAGTGTCCTGTTTCCATCAACAACAGCCATAAATAAATCAATAAATGGAGTATATTTTGTAAAATCCTTCCCATCGAATATCGGGATATCAATGCTAGGTAATTTTGAAGTTGAAACATTTGAACATTGCTTTACCTCAGATGTACATAAGCTTTTTAAAGCTGAATTTAACTTTGAGATGATTTCAAAATATTTATCCTCTAAGATGGCAACATTTTCCTTATCTTTTTCATCCAATGATAAAATATCTAGTTGTGTTCTCTCATAGTCTTTGAAAGTTGTGTTCAGCTTATCAATACGAGCTTGTATCATTTCGATAGACGCAGACGCATGATTGATTGGATCATTAATAAAGTTCTCGATGCGTGTAACAGTACCTTTTTGTTGTGCTCGGGCGAGACGCAACCTTTTAAGCATTTCCTCCGCCGTCGACATGGTAAATACGTTAGATTACGCACAAACACACTTTAATACGCACAAATACACTTTAATACGCACAAATACACTTCGCAATTACGTATCCGCGCACTATTATGCCGCAAACACCGGACGAACTTTACAGGTTATGTTGTTGTTTACAACCAAAGGTAGTCTCGATGACAGCTCGGCAATGCTGCCAACGTTATCGCGCAACGCCGACGCCCCGACGGTTTCCCGCTCCGAAGTCCGAATGATATTTTTAATGGAAGGTAGATGTGAATGAAATGCAAAATTATGGATTTGCAATTTTATCACAAGAGAAATAATCTTGAATCGAATTTGTCTCCGTGAAATAATCAGAAATCTTCGCGAATCTTCCTTTATTTTGCTGAGAAATTATAGATTTCCCGCTGAAACTTGCTCGGCGACCACGAACGCTCAAGTTCGCAATGAGCTGCAAAATTATAGATTTGCAATCCACAACAATATTAATGTAATTCAGCGAAATAAGCAGCAGTCCTCGCGATTCTTCGTGTAATTTTGCAGAGAAATTATAGATTTCTGGCAAAAACTTGCACGGCGAGCACGAACAATGGCTATGGCGCCAACTCCTGCCAACCACGTTAACGTAAAAACGCGAATCACACACCGCACAACTTTTCACTGGTGTCGAAGGACCACAGCCAGCATGTACAATAAAATGCTGGTTGATTTTTAGCAATAGAACTGTATTTCCAGAATAGGTTTAAATATTAACAAGAGCACAAACATTCATGGCGCACAGGGCAGTTTTTCTTTTTATATGTGTTGCCAGTATACAAAAACTAATAATTAATAAAAGTTAACAATGTTGCTAATGCAATAAATCATGTATGTTTGGATTATTCTCAAACAATGTTGTTTAAGGAGAGAGGAAGTGCTTCTTTACCATAATTTTAAACGTGGACAAAGATTGAGCACGCCTTACCGACACGGGCAAGTCATTCCATAACCGTGCTGCCTGAACAGTAAAAGATTGGTCATAAAAACTGGTGGAATGCATCGGCATCTCTAGTCTCAGGTGGTCTCATTGTGTCTGGTAGACTGATGCCGGACGATTTATGTTGTATACATGCTAGTAGCGCGGTAAACTCTGCTTGCGAGATGCAGGATTTTGAGTGACGTCAGCATGATACGTAGTTCACATGTGGTGAGGTAGATGTCGCTACACCCTGAGCTACCATACCGGAACTATACTTTAATTTATTAAAATTTTACACCTTCGCAATCCAATTACATTACAAAACCTTTTAAGCTTTCGATCATCTAACTGCACGTTTCCATTTATGTAACAAATTGTCACTGATCAACAGATTTCGAGATTCATTCTTCATTTCAATGCTATGTAATGATATCAGAAAAAGTATTGAGTATATCCTTACCCATCAAGGAGCATCTCTCCTCTGTTCTTGATCCAGTAGTTGATGGTGTTCGGATGTGCTTCCACGTAGCACTTCAGTTTGACGTCGGTGCCCAAAGGAGCACCCAGCAACTGATTTGGCACTTTCACTGTAGGTGCAACTGTAGACAAAGAAATAAATGTTAATTTTGAATACAGGATTCCTCGTCGGTCAAGTGGTCGCAAGCGCTACTGATCCTGGGTTTGACCCTGTGGTCGGGAAAAGTGTAAGTGAGTTTTTCCATAAAGAATCTCTCAGTAGCAGCCCGAAGTGTGGGTTAGCGTCCTACAAACAGGCGCGACACGCGATATAATCGCGCGCGACACAAGGGCACTACTCGTAGCGCGACATGCGGTGCCTGTGTGCCGCGCGCGATTTTATCGCGTGTCGCGCCTGTTTGAAGGAGCCTTAATTCAACTTTATAAGCATAATATAAAAACACACGTTTCATTTCTTGTAGACAACGAGAGCAACCAAGTAGACACGTTCTGGCAATCAGATCTTTCTTATGAACGTACAACGAGGACTTTATTGGGGCAACAGCTGTTCACATCAAGACAGTCGTTCCAAAGGACTTCTAAGTTCAAGATATTTTTAGACGATTTTCTAGACACTTGTGAGTCCTAGTAGTTGCTTATATTATTTTGAGGTATTGAACTTAGAGCACCGATTTGAACAGCACTTAGACGAACGGCAACTCAGCTATTCCACTTACGGCACCTAACACCTATTATACATGTTGTCGTGGGACAATGTACAAATAATATTAATTTTATATCACAAACGGCACCAACGTGAAGTTGTTTCTAGTTTAAAGCAGGCTTGTACGTTGCTTCTTCATGAAAGGTGTATAAAGCTTATTCCGCATGACCCAGGGTTAATTTGCATTAGTTAAGTAGCGAGTTCAGTAATATGTGGATGTATAAGTAGAAAAATCTTTTTTTTTTCGGCGAGTCTTGTGCAGGTGCGCCTCGCCAGCGCGTTTTCCTCACTCTGACCGAAACGTATACGACAACTTTTCAAACTAACTTCACTGTTTTAGAGCGAGTGGGCAAGACGAGTTTCTCTAAGAATAACAACAAAACAAACCATGTGAAAATATAAAGTTGTCAGCATCATAAATAAACAGGAGATCGCAGAGTAATACTACAAAATATAGTTTGAAGAAATATCTGCTTTTGAAAAGTTGACGCCGAACCAAAGCCCTGCCTCCGGATTTTCCGGGAACTTTAAAATAAACTGATGACAGAGGCTACCTTGTGATGTCAGCCTTTAAGAGTATAATTTCTTCAGAAGAATTTCTACATGAAAGGAACTTTCACTCCAGCCTCTCGGCACTGTTTTTTACTGCACCATTTTCTATAAAGGCACCAACAAAAAGTCCAAAACTTTTTTAATGTCTGCAACTAAAAGATAATTCTTGAGACCTGTCTTTTCATTATAGCTCATTAAAATTGATAGAATATGATTCAATCTCTAGTTTTATACTTGTTTGAAATTCAATACGACAAGCCGCTGTTGACTGCAGTTAATCTTATGCCGTCAAAACTTCTTTCACTTTGCAGTTTTAAGATTATGAATATTTTCTTGCGATGTTAAATGTTAACCCGGCGTGAGTGAGGTCGGGTATGTCATACCCGAGAAGTTTTTAAACGCAGATTATTTAATGTTACTGTTGCCATGCGAGTTCTGTCGTTTCAGTAGCTGGAGGTAAGGGTGCTAGGGGCGAGGTAAAGTATCGAGTGTAGTGTTGCGCCGGCGGCGACGGTAGATACACGGGCGTACATGTGGCTGGGGTACGTCACACCCGACCTCGTAGTCGGTGTTACATTTTTGTGTTGACAGTAAGTTTTTGATTTACTGTTATTTATAGTATTTTATAATTTATTTTTAAATTTTTCAAAATGTCTTATGAAGAAAATGAACGTCGGCTACGAGAATTATTAGAAAACTGCTCAAGTGCTAGCTCCTGTGACTCCGAGAGCGAAGAAGAAATTGATACCGTTTCTCAGAGAAGTGAAGAGAAAATTTTTATTTATAATATTTTTTATTTTTTATAATAATAATAATTAGAAGACACTATTGTTATGTTAATTTACCAAAGAAGTTAGAATTTTGTTAGATTTTATGGGTAAAGAAGTTAACTACCTAAATTTGTTTGTTTTTTCAAAGAAAATTTATATACTTTGTTATTCCAATAAAAATAACGCTTTTTGTACTTAATGCTGGTATTTTAATTACTAATCTTGTTGAATGGATACTATTATTTATATATCTCAAGCATAAATGCTAATTATACAACCATACTATCAAAAATTGAACACCAAAATTTTGGGTATCTCATACCCACCTCATAGCTGGTGTAGCAATTTCTCACCTCATTCACGCCGGGTTAAGAACAACTGATATTTGCTTCTGCCAATACCTACAGCCGATGTAATATGAAATTCTTTCAGAAATAATAATCCATACTTCCATACTAATATTATAAATGCGAAAGGGTGTAGACGTCTGTCTGTTACCTCTTCACGCTTAAACCGCTAAACTGATTTAGATGAAATTTAGTAAAGAAATAGTTTAAGTCCCGGGAAAGAAAATAGGATAGTTTTTACCCCGATATTCCCACGGGATCGATACTTATGCGGGTGAAACCGCGGGGCGCCGCTAGTAGAATATTATTTTATTTGTTACTATACCCCATTCGCAATAAGATTAGACATTGAAATAAATCTTTTTTACAGTCCGTTCAACCGATTTTGACTTCTATCGCGTTGGTGGCATGACAAATGGCAGCTGCAATAAACAGTTGGTATTATAATCACGTTTTTGCTTTTAATGCCGTCCTTAAGCCTACGGAATAGAAGTAAAAATCGGTTGAACGGACTGTAAAAAGTTTTGTTTAAATGTCTAATCTTATTGTAAATGGAGTATAGTTTCCGCCCGCGAGGTATGTCGATAAAAACTATCCTGTGTCCTTTCCCGGGATGTAATCTATCTCTCTGCCAAATTTTATCGAAATCCGTTCAGTAGTTTAGGCGTGAAAAGGTAACGTACAGACAGACAGACAGAGTAACTTTCGAATTTATAATAATTAGTATGGATTTGTTAAAGGTACCTTTAAAGTTTATAAAAAAGTCCCACTGAAACTTACACACAGTGTGTACAATATAAATATAAAAAGCTGTGAGCGGAATTAAAAAAAAAAAGAACTTGACTCCAAGTACTAGTAAGTAGAAAGCATAGTATTTTATTTCTAAGGATAGTTTTTATCCCGATATTCTCACGGGATTGAAACTTATGGGGGTAAAACCGCGGGGCGCTGCTAGTCTTATCATAAAGTTTCATCATCATTCTCCTGTCCTTATTCCAGTTTACATATTTGAAGTCGACGTAACCTGACTTTTTCTTCCATACTTCTCTATTCGTTGTCATCTCGATAGTAACCCTCTTCCTAACCATATCATCCATTCATCGTTCCTTTGGTCTTCCCCTGCTCTTATAGCCATCGACATTCATACCCATAAAAAGTTACATGAACGCTCATCATCTTCCTAGCCTTTTCCCAACTATGTTGAGGTCGGCTACCAGTCAGCTCATGCAGCTGAGTACAGTACCCGGCGATAAATATTGCACATCGACCTTTGGAAAGAGACAACCGGCTAACTTCGGGTTCGTAGAGCGTTATCTCTGTCGCACGAAATACAAACAGTCCAGTATCTATTAGGAGCTGTTAAAACAATTTTGATTTGCTTCTTTTGATAATTATTTTTATTGTATAAAATACAAAAAAAAGGTAAAGGTCGATGTGTAATATTTATCGCCGGGTACTGTACTAATATTTTACATGAAACGACTGCCTATCTGACCTCCACAACCCAGTTACTAGGTAATACGAAACCCTTTAGTAAGACTCGTTGTCAGACTTTCGGGCTTCTGACTACCCGTAACGACTGTCAAAGATCCACGAGTGGTAGTCGGGACCAATGGCTTAACGTGCTTTCCGAGTCACGGAGGGGTCTCGGTGTGTAAAGATGGTCTCCCATCCACAGAACAACCGCGGCAAGCGTAGCTAAACCTGATCGATCGACCTGTGCGGCTGTATTATTTAGCCACGGGCCCCTCTGAAATTAGAAATCAACCTATCAATGAATACTATTACAGTACCCGGCGATAAATATTGCACATCGACCTTTGGAAAGAGACAATCGGCTAATTTCGGCTTCGTAGAGCGTTATCTCTGTCGCACGAAATACAAACAGTCCGGTATCTATTAGGAGCTGTTAAAACAATTATGATATGCTTCTTTTGTTATTATTTTTATTCTTTGTATAAAATCGATAGGATCGAATAGGTCGATGTGCAATATTTATCGCCGGGTATTGTACTTCTTTGAAGTAAACTTTTCATACGGAAACAAAAAAAAAAGAAACATATAAATCAACAAATAAAATAAAAATTTGACTTATTTTAAATTATAAATTAATTCGGTGCAACATTTGGCGGTTGTAAAAAAAAGTGATTTGTTATTTTATTTTTTGTAAAAAAAAGAGACTTAATGTACCATAGGCTTCTACTCCGTTCACCTTTTATACCGTTTTTGTCCAGATGGTAAAAAAGTCAGCCATTATTCAAATAGGTAATCAAATATAATGCACTCAACTTCTAATTGGCACTACAAATTGGCATCCACAGAAACATTTTGGATACTTTTGGAACAGACTATAAAACTATTGCTAAGTACTAGAAACAAAGGAACTAGAAATAGAATATAAAAAGATAAATCTTGCATCTATTCAGTAGGAGCTGTTCGTTGCAGTCACGTTCCCTGGTTACTGCTACATAGAGGGAGTTATATCATTTTGGATGCCATCCAAATTCGTGACGGGAGCAGCTCTGAACGGATTATATTATTCAAAGTGACAAACAAACCGATGGGAGCATTTTATATTGGTTTCTGGGGGGAGGGGGGGCATTGATAGTTTTGGTTGTTTGGTAAAAGGATAGGTCTACAATTGGTACATGGTAACGTTGTTGAGTTTTTGAGAAACAGCCTAATGGATGTGCCTTTCTAACTTTCCAAAGGTTGTTTACTTTTTCTTCGATGGCAGAAAGTTTATATAACAATATATGTTTGGCCAAAATCAGCTACGCAAAGGCGTTTACTTAAATAAGGTTATGGAACTGAGAAGAACTTAAAAGTAAGTATAGGTAACAGCTTTTTTGATTTTATGTTATTAGTAAGTCGTTTGCGCCAAACAATGTGATTATAGGAATTTTGCGAACACTTTATGAAGTGATCTATACATAGAAGGCTCCATATTTAGCTTCATCAACCAATCCTGCATAATATATATCAGTTCATATCTCTTCTAAGCGTGTAGAAATATGCTAAACATGTATGAAAAGTTGAAGTTCAAACGGCTTGTCTGCGTCATAGTCTCTATCTGATTGTTTGAAGATCGACTTTTCGATAGCGAATTCGTGGAAAACATAGAGAGATCTAAAGCTTTAGATGAAAGTATTTTCGCAGAATCGTTTCATATGGCTGGAATACGGCCGTTGCTGTTGGTAAGTGGATTTATTCAGTACTCGCTTAGGTTTAAATTATCAACATACCCTTTTTTATCACAAGGGGTAAGCCCTTGGCGTGCATCTCACCTGATGGTAAGTGATGATTAGGCCGAAGGTAGAAGCGAGCTTTACCCGGAATCCTAACTGAACAGACAGCTGTGCTGCAGGGGAGTTTTTTGCGCCACCTCTTCTCCCCAGCGAAAACACTAGGAAGTGGTGAAGGGCGGGCGTTTTGGGGATCTGTCTTTTGTAATATTGACGTTCGAAAAGAGCTGATTCTCAGCCTAGTTTGAATAAATGACTTTTGATTTTGATTTTGATCCTCAAAAACAGAGGAACAGGTTTTCTTACATATAACTGCCAAAACACAGCAATGGTGTTAACATTGTTGTTATAGCAACCGACATAGATAAGATGACCACCACCATTAACCAAACCGAGCAGAAAATTTTGCCCCCGCTGGGAATCCAACCCGAGACCTCTGGGTCTGAGACAAGTGGACTTATCCACCCTAGTTAGTGGACCCTAGTGTATAATGTATTTGTGTACTAGAATAGTTGCTATATAAGTACCTAGAATATCGCTAGTCCATGACTAGACACATTGTATAGTAAGACTATTATGTTTTCACTGCTAGCGTTCAGGCCAACTCTCTGTGAGGTTTAAAAATTACATTAGTACTTACAGTTAACATTAAGTATGATTCTCTTGCTGACAGCAGGTGGTACGTCGTTGGCTGCGATGCACAGGAACGCGCCCATCTGTCGACGATCCACGCGCCACAGGGGGAGGGAGCTGCCCGTGTAGCTCTCCACTATACAAGAAATGATAGACATTAATGTATGAAACAGTTATAGTACATTGACAAAACAGACATTTAAAATAAGTTAAAACCTAGCTGATCCGTATCTGGGATCCACGCGCCACAAGGGGAAAGAACTATCCATGTAGCCTCTCCAGTAGACGGAAAAAAAACAATACAATGATTAAAATAAACAAACCTTTCAAATAATAAACATTGGTCATACAGAAGAAGGAACCTGGTTACTTTCCAATTTACGACTTCAATCTTATTATCTTATACGAATTTTAGGTTTAATTTTTTGATAGGTAAGATAATCGATTTGTATTTCCATTTTTAGGAAAGCATTTTCAATTTGTAACTTTTAGGTTCAAAACTACTCCTCCGTCAAGTGCCCCGGGGTTGGTCTCGTGGTCACAAGCGTGACTGCTGAGCGTGTTCGATTCCTGGGTCCAACAAAGTGCTATTGAATTTTTCCATAAGTAAATTCTCAGTCAACCCATAGTTTGGAAGTTGGCATTGTGATACCCTTGGAAAGTACGTTAAGCCGTTGGTCCTGCATCTAATCTCCCCCCGGTCGTGTCGGATTGCCATCCCATCGGACTATGAGAGTTAGGGAAGAGTGAGTGCCCCCGTGTCTGCGCCCTCTTGAGCACTTAAACATTTCTTGCATAGATGGCTCATCTCCGTTGAGTTTACGGACTATTATTTTAGGTTCAAAATAGAATTTTATGTTAATTTGAATAATAAAAAAAGTGCAAGGATTAAATTTTGGTCCCAAGATTCTACATATCGTAAACATAATTATCCAATCACCAATCGTTAAGTTAATAAAGTGTTACGCAACTGGGGTGCAAGATCATGTATAACAATTGCATTCAATGAATGCTATCCAGACGGTAAGCATCCAGATTACAGCATAAGCTCTACAGTCGTTAATCATAATAGCCTACCAGGAAAGACCTATATTCTGTAATGGAGGCTTACCGTTTATAACCGCACGGAAATCGTAACTGTTAACTAGGGGAAATAACTGTGTTTATGTAAGAAACCGTTACTAATTTTCTGCCTACTTAGCTACAAGTTTAGTACTGTTATGAATGTTATGGCTTCTTACTTTGATTTTATCAAATACAGGATGATGAATCCATACTAATCCATACTTCCATACTAATTATTATAAATGCGAAAATGTGTCTGTTTGTCTGTTACCTCTTCACGCTTAAGCCGCTGAACCGATTTAGATGAAATTTGGTATAGAGATAGTTTGATTCCCGGGAAAGGACATAGGATAGTTTTTATCCCGATATTCCCACGGGATTGACACTTATGTGGGTAAAACCGCGGGGCGCTGCTAGTAGAATATAGTTTTTTTTGTTACTATTTTCCGCCCGCGAGGTATGTCGATAAAAACTATCCTGTGTCCTTCCCCGGGATGCAATCTATCTCTCTGCCAAATTTTATCGAAATCCGTTCAGTGGTTTAGGCGTGAAAAGGTAATACAGACAGAGTTACTTTCGAATTTATAACATTAATATGGATTTGTTAAAGGTACCTTTAAAGTTTATAAAAAAGGCCCGTTGAAACTTACACACAATGTATACAATATAAATATACAAAAAGGTGAGTGGAATTTAATAAGAATATGAGCTCGTCTCCGAGGACTAGCAAGAAGAAACCATAGTATTTTATTTTTAAGCAGGCTAAGAGCTTGCCTTTGTTATGTATAAGAACTTAGTATTGACTAACTACAGGTGTGAGAAAGAAAATAGTGGGAATTTTCTTTCTGACACCACAAACTATTCCCACTATTTTCTTTCTCACACCTGCTCCACACATGTCAGAAATTTACACTAAAAGCCTTCCTCAATAATCAATATTACAGTAATTATCACCACGGTAGCGTTAGTTATACTAACAACTTATGTAGGTTACACGCAAGCGTAGAACGTCGGTCGTACCAGCTCATGAAATGCATAGAAAAACAGAAAATATTAAATAGAAGAAAATTTATTATTGCTTTTAAACTTTGCTTGGCAAACGATGTAAGTGAAGTTAATGCTGACAGGTATGTCGTGAATGTATTTCTTGGTTATTTTATTTTAAAGTAAAACCTCTTTTATACTATTATTAGAACTTTACAAAAAAATCGTGTAATAGGTATTATTAAATAATTTGGTATGTTCGTACCTAATTGTGTGGGAAAGATAGCTAGCAGTCTAATTTTTTGGAGGAATGACGTGTTTTATGGATGAACAGACAAAAATGAAAAATTGCTCCCCAGCAATTTTTCATTTTACCACTGCGGGCTTCCTCGGGTCAGGGGTGTTTGACTCCCCCCGCGACGTCTAAGAGGGGCGCGCGTGCAACACTACGCGTCGCCACCTCGGGTACCCGTTTGGTACCTAACCTAACCAGGTTAGGTTAGAACCGTGACCAGTCGCTACTTCAAAGTTAGAAGAAATGGCGCAACAAACTCCCCAGTTTGTTGCGCCACTTCTTCTTCCTAGCGAAACCACAAGGAAGTGGTGAAGGGCGAGCGTTTTCGAGGACTGTCTTATGTGATTTTGGCGTTCAAAAAGTGCTGATTATTATCAGCCAAATTTGAATAAATGACTTTTGATTTGAGAAGAGTATGCTTTGATGATTTGGTCATGTTGAAAGGGCAAATGAAGGGCGACTAACAATGTGTTTATAAGGAAGATTCGGATGGAAACGCCGGAAGCGGACACGCCGGTGATCTTCTCCAGAAAGGTCAGGTACGTTGTGGTCGCAATCGGCGTGCGTGTCTGACCAGTGGGGCAATTGCGTAACACATTTTTTTTTTTCAATAGTCTTTATTTGTAAACATAGGTTCCAACAGTGTGTAAGATGTTACAATTGTTATATTATAGTTTCTCTGTGTTTTGCCATTTGGCGTACAAATATACATTTATGGGAGGCTTTTGCCAATTAGGTATCTTAATTTATAGCAATTCAGTAGTATCAATGTCAATTTTTTTAATGTAATTTAATAATATGCAATAGGTAATGTCTGGTAATGTCAATATTTAACGAAATTCTATAATGTCAATGATAAATAATTATAATGTCAATAAGTTAACTAATAAGAAAATTGTTTAAAATTGATATTGTCCACAGAACCGCTATTAGAGTCGACATATATAAATAGACATTTTGCGAAACAAATATTATTATATTGTGATTAATTAAATTAATTATGATTAATTAAATTTGTCATTCAGAAACTGGTCTAATGTGTAATAGCAGTTTTCAAGTAGCAGCTTCTGTAGAGTGTTTCTGAATTTTCATTCATTGCGTTATTTACGTGTTGAACAGACAAATTTTTCGAACTTATGAAGCAATGTATTAGCAATTAATTTAAAGCAAAAAATAGTTTTTTTATGCAATAAAATCCTTATGTCACACTGAGCTTTAATTTTATTTCATTCCACCAGCCACTTATACACACAGTCCATTTTCATCGCCTTCAATTTTTGTACTTTAATGATACAATTTATTACGCTGGCCCTCTTCCAGTTAGGTAAGGGTAATAATTTTAACAACTGTTATTAATTATACATTAGGGAAGTTATTAACATCAGTTAAAAAAATAACGGGCAGTAATTTTATTTTTCGGCGGTTGGTAAATTAGAGTAACAGTAAAATGAATAAAAAAAAAAGAAAATTGGTCGGTTTTTAATCTAACAATGTCAGCACAAAAAATACTCAAGTAGTGTTATAAAGGAATAGTAAAAAAAAGATAAAAAAAAATATATACCTAAATGTTAAATAAATAAATGTAAAATGTTATAAAATACTGGTGTTCAGCTGCATCCGGTTAGACTGGATGCCGACCCCAACATAGTTGGGAAAAGGCTAGGCAGATGTTGACGGATTGATCGCAGTAACTAAGCCAGGGCACCCCGACCAAACGAACCCGTTTGGTACCTTTTTTTTTGTTTCCGGGGTGGAAAATCCTCGTGGATGTCCTCCGCCCTAGGGCAGGTGGAGGGGTCTGTCAGACTCTCACTGACTAAAAACCACCTCGGTGTTCACACCTATGCCGGGGTCACGAGAACGTACAATCCATCCGCAACCCCTGACTGATGCGCTTGCCACTGCGGGCTTCCTCGGGTCAGGGGTGTTTGACTCCCTCCGCGACGTCTAAGAGGGGCGCGCGTGGAACACTACGCGTCGCCACCTCGGGTACCCGTTTGGTACCTAACCTAACTAGGTTAGGTTAGAACCGTGACCAGCCGCTA
This sequence comes from Luperina nickerlii, assembly GCA_963855955.1. NCBI lineage: Eukaryota > Metazoa > Arthropoda > Insecta > Lepidoptera > Noctuidae > Luperina > Luperina nickerlii. Next base: position 17,604,123 of record OY979677.1, on the reverse strand, counting down.
CTTCAAAGTTATATTTCTTACCGACTAATTTCGACTTTTTCACTCCCCACTCGTAACTGCCCCCTTAAGCCATTGTACTGATTAATTATTATTTATTTTATTACACATTTAAATATTTGTTACGACTCATCTTTATTTAGTTTACTGCCGGTCGATTCTGTAAAAATCTCACCGTGAAAAATTAGGTGAAGTGAGTTTGTTTTTGCTAGCAATTGACACTATTGACAGCTCACTCCACGCTCACTTCACCTTAGTTTTCACGGTGAGATGGTTACAGAATCGCACTGCTGCTCAGTTTTTACTGCCGAACTTGTTAATAGATATGCATTTTGTAATTATTAATTTACCAAGACTACAATAAACAACTGCCGCTTTAAATCAGTGCTGTTAAGTAATAACCTCATTTACGTCTTTGAGGAAATCTAAATACGTAGATTCTATTAGTAGGTTTATCACAATAGTTCATAAATCTACCTATATCCACTCGACCCGCACTCAGTGCCAAAGCTATGCCATTGAATCCAATTGAATGATAACTGTCGATACGACAATACGCTATGCGATTCGTCGATCGATCATTAAACCGCAATAAATGTGTCTTAAAGATTTCATGAAACCTTTTCTTGACGTTTAGTTGTAAGCGTCAGTAGTACCTACCTATATTTCTTTCCTATATACAATAAAATAACCAAAATACTGATGTGCCTTATAATTATTTATTTTTCATGACATATTTTTTTATTTAAAAGAGAATGCCATCAAAAAAATAACTTGTAAAAAAAAAACCAAGTCTCGCAACTCAGTTCTTCTGTGTTGGTGAATTAGCGAAAAGGTCGGTTGATTTTAAAGATGTGGACTGTATTTTTTTTGAATTAAACTTTGAGGGAAGTCAGTGAACAACAGAAAAGGGGTTTAGGGCGTTAGAGGATTGCAAACCACTTACGATTGTCCAGTTTTCACCTTTCTTAAGTTTCTTGCTTAATGGCGGAGTCTTCTTCCGCGTGCACGCGGTAACAAAGCACCAAATATTGTCCTTGAGGGTTGTTTGAGCGTCCACCACAGCAATTACACTTCACAATTGTTATTATTATTACGAAAAACACTAGTTTAGAGTTAGATTTGGCCAATAACTTATTTAAAACGATTTTTTCTTCTAATGCGCGCGCGCCATTGCAATCGAGCGATAGGAAGAGAAGGGAAGTGACGTGCGGAAGGATTAGGGATGGGACATGTCACTGACTAATGAATACGAATTACGAAGAAAATAGTAAGGTGTATTAAACAATATCGAACATCCCCCCCGCCTTGAAGGAACCCCTTCAAATTAAGTAGGAGAAAGAGTATTAAACTACGAAGTAAAGCTAAGGTTAATGAGGCAAAATTAATACAAATTATTACTACGAACTAGGTAAACTTTATGTATGCTGGCTGAGCAATTATTGAGTTGGTAATGGACACAACTTTACGATCGGTCTTTTAAGTACACCGTTCTTGGTCCTAACTTCAACGACGCGAGTTACTCCATCCCTTCCAGGGAACAACTTAGTGACAACACCAAGAGGCCACTGAAGAGGAGGTGCATTTTCCATGTTTAGTAGCACTACTGTGCCGACCAAAACTGGGTTAGATGAGGTATTCCATTTCTCGCGACATTGGAGATTATGGAGATACTCAGACTTGAAACGAGTCCAGAATGACTGAACAAGAGAATCTAGCAGCGAAAATCGAGTAAGCAAATTAGCTCGTTCATTGCTGAGGTCAGCCGCAGGTAATAAAGGAAGTGGTGCGAGCGAAAGAAAATGCGCGGGCGTAAGAGCACTAGGTTCAGAAGGGTCTGAACTTAGCTGATAGAGTGGACGACTATTAAGAATTGCCTCAATTTGGATGAGGATTGTGTTCAACTCCTCATACGTCAAAATCTGAGTCCCGATGACTTTAAATAAGTGAGATTTAACGCATTTAATATTAGACTCCCATATGCCCCCGAAGTGAGGCGCACTGGGTGGATTAAGTTTCCAAGCTATACGAGTGTTTGTCAACTCGTGAGTAAAAGTTTTAAAGTATTCCTCAGAATGCAGAAATGTATGTAGCTCGCTAAGATAAGCCTTAGATGCGACAAAGTTAGTACCGTTGTCGCTGTAAATACATTGACAAGGACCACGACGAGATAAAAACCTTTTGAAAGCATCCAAAAATGATGCCGAACTAAGCGAAGAAGCAAGTTCTAGATGAACTGCCTTGGTTACTAGACAAATGAAAAGGCACAGGTACGCCTTTTGGCTGCGTACACCGCGCTTACGAGAGAAAGTTATATTGAATGGCCCAGCAAAGTCTACCCCAGTGTGTGAGAAGGCTTTGCTTTGCTCGACGCGACATTCTGGAAGATCTGACATAACAGGAAATGTAGGTTTCGGACTGAGTCGAAAGCAAATATTACAGCGATGAATACGCATACGTACGATGCGACGAGCAGATAAAATCCAAAACCTTTGTCTAAGTATCGATAATAATAAATTGGGACCTGTGTGAAAGTGTTTAACATGGTAAGCGTCAATAATAAGGTCAACGATATGTCCATTCCGAGGCAACAGAATTGGATGTTTTTGCGAGTAATCTAACGACGAATTAGAGAGGCGACCGCCAACACGTAATATCCCTTGATCTAAGAAGGGGGAAAGCTTGCGTAACGCATGTGAACATAATTTAGAATTTTTAATTTTTTCTATATCTTCGTAAAAATACGTGTGTTGTACAGCCTTTACGATTGTCAATTCTGCGAAATCCAAGTCTGACGCGGTTATGCAATTATTGCGTGGGAGCTTTTTTATGAACCGAAGCATATAAACCACACATCTAAGAAATTTATCCCAGTTAGAGAACTTTAAACTTAGCGTTGTAAGGATATGTTCAGATTTATTTTTCGAAGCGAATACGGCTGACTTCTCCTCCGGCATTGGAGTAGAAGTGGGAGAAAATTCCGAAATAGGCCATTGATCGATTGGAAGCGATGCCCACGGTGGACCGGTTAACCAAAGTTCATGTTGAACTAATTGTGAAGGTAATAGTCCACGCGACAGACAATCCGCGGGGTTTTGAGTACCCGGGATGAAACGAAAATATTCCGACGAGAAATAGGTTTGGCACTGGGCTATTCTATTAGCGACGAACGTGTTAAACCGATGAGGAGAAGAATGTACCCAGCACAGAGCGACTTGTGAATCCGAAAAGGCATACACATCCTCGATAGGATGTCGTTTTGAAATAGTATCATAAGCTGCCCTTAGTAATTTAGCCATTAAAAGAATACCACAAAGTTCAAGCCGAGCAAGTGTTACAGTTTTAATAGGAGCGACTTTAGATTTCGAACATAACAGCCGAACAATGGGCATCTCGTTATTATTCAAAACATAGGTATAGACAACGCATCCATATGCCTTTTCAGATGCATCGGAAAACGCCAAGAGATAAAGCCGAGAATGCGAATCAACGCCCAAATGGCGGGAAAATGAAAGATTAGAGATTAATGGTAGTTCCGAAATAAACTGCTTCCACAAACGGAGAACAGCTTCTGGAGGTTGGTCGTCCCAGTCGAGTTTGAGAAGCCAAAGCTCCTTGATAAGCAATTTCGAATAAAGAATAACTGGACCAACAAGACCAAGAATGTCATACAAGCGAGCTGTGACAGACAAAATCGCACGCTTAGTACCTTCGGGACTAGGCGACGCGACAGTGAATTTAAACGAATCAGAAGATGGCAACCACTGAAGGCCGAGAATTTTGAACGATGTGTCTGTGTCGAAGGAGACTGATTCCGATTGGCGGTGAGTATCAGGAATGGTACGGAGCAAGTCAATAGAGTTACTCGTCCATTTCACTAGCTCGAAACCACCGCGCTTCAAAAGCTGGATTAGATCGGATGCCATTCCAACCGCTTCCTCAAGGCTAGAAGCGGAGGAAGCTAGATCGTCCATGTACATGTCGCTTTCCAACACGCTGCAAGCGAGAGGAAAGCTATCACGCTCGTCATGAGCGAGTTGTCGCATAGTCCGCAAAGCTAAAAACGGCGAAGAACGAAGACCGAAGGTAACACGATTAAATTGATAAGTCTCCAATGGAGCGTCATCCGAGAAACGATATAAGATTCTTTGATAAGAACGGTGCGAAGGATGGACCTCGATGCAGAGGTACATTTGACGAACGTCAGCGAAAAAAGCGAATTCAAATACACGAACCTTTAAAAGTATATGAAAAATATCATTTTGCAAATTGCAGCCAGTATGCAAAACGTCAGTAAGTGACAAACCGGAGTCTGTCTTAGCACTAGCGTCGAGTACGATACGAAGTTTAGTCGTAGATTTATCCTGACGAATAACGGGATGGTGAGGCAAATAAAATCCTGACTCGAGACAATTCTCTGGCGGGACGAGCGACAAATAATTTTTATTAAGATATTCCGTGATAACGGCATTGTATTCCTCACGTAATCCAGGAGACCGCGCGAATTTACTTTCAAGAAACAAATATCTACGCTTTGCAGTTATAAAAGAATTGCCAAGCAAATCGACATTCTCCTTAAAAGGCAAATTAACAGTATAACTACCATCGGCACTTCGAGTAGTAGTAGATGTATAAATATCTTCGCAAACCTGTTCGTCAGGGCTTATAAAATTTGTAGAAGGCACTTCTTCTAATTGCCAGAATCTCTGAAGCGAATCATTAATTTGCTCATGTGTGAACGCGCAGAATGAACGAGTAGACCGAGGTGATGAAAGTAGGGTGGGTGCGTTTCCCATTAAAATATATCCTAAACTAGTTTCGATTGCTGTAGGCAAATTGTTACCAGGACTAATTTTATTAAATAACAAAATTTTGCAATATGAATTGACACCCAAAAGCATGTCAATTTGTCCGGGTGAATGATATTCATCATCGGCAAGCGGTAAATTATCTAAGTAATGAAGTGCGTTTACATCAATAAAAGCGTCTGGTAACTGTGACGTAATCTTGTCAACTACAAATGACTGCGAATTGTACTGTGTCCTAGCGTCAAAACGAGATGTAAAGAGAACATTAGTCATGCCCAATATACGTTGAGATGCACCACCGATGCCTTGAACTTCAACAAACCGATTTTTATTCGAAATAAATAACGATAGACGTTTACAACACGAAGCTGTGATATAATCACTCTGCGATCCGGAATCAATCAAACATCGTACGAAATGCACACGATTATGCTTATCTAAAACCTTTATTTTAGCGGTACTCAACAAAGTAGTCAAACACCTGTTATCGAAAAGGTCTCGAGCAACACCACAAACAGACATATTATTGTTGTTCGATGGCGAACTAGATTCCACTCCGCTTACGCTTAAGGTGCGGTCATCCTGTTGAGAGGTAGCGGGAGCGGTAGCGACAGCGGGCAAACTTGACGCATTATTTTGCGAATCAGATGAACCAAAATGCAAGATTGAATGATGTTTCGACTTACAATGACGACAAAAATTTTTTGAAGAACACGATGAGACCTTGTGCCCATGATTTAAACAATTAATGCACAACGCATTAGATTTCGCAAAATTAAATCTTTCGTGAGGGGTCATTTCTTTAAAATCAGAACACAAATATAATTTATTATGTTTGTCTGACTTACACAAAATACAATTATCGGCTGTCTGAGCGACAAAGGCCTTTGTGGATTTTGGTTTTGAATTAGACGAGTTTTTAACTTGGCCATCTTGTTGAGGCTTTGAAACTAAAGGACTGGAGCGTACTATTTTATCTTGTTCTTTAACAAATTCAACTAAATCATCATAAGAAGGTATGATTTTTTTGCGATGACTCATTTCGAATAACTTAACTGTCTCGGAGTCTAACCTTTGCAATGCGAGATGTAACAAAATAAAGTCCGCAAGATCTCCCAAATGTACCTGCTTGAGCGCCCTAACAGCGGTATCAAATGTGTTTACAAATGATTCTAAACCGGTTGTAGATTTATCAGGTATAGGTTTAAATTCTAATAGTTGATTTAAATATGACGCGGCGAGAAAACGCGGATCATCATACTTATCCACGAGCGAGTTCCATAATATTTTATAATTCTCAGGTGTAGGTGGTATCCCTGCGCACAAAGAAGCGGCGCTGCCAGTCAGCTTACTAACAAGAAAATGAATGCGCTCTGAGTCAGACAGTTGCGTGTTATCATGAACTACGCGCTTAAACTGATTATAAAACAGCGACCAATTACGAATATCGCCATCAAACGAAACTAAATCGATACGAGGTAATTTTGGGAAATTATTCTTTGGCGTTTCCTTTATTTGAGATTGTTCTATTTTAAGTGAATTTACGACACGTTGAACCCGACAGTACAGCTCCTCAAACGAAATCCAAGATTGGTAACTTATAACAGCAGTAGGATCCACTTTAATAGAACACGTATTGAAGGCGTCTAATACGCTTTGAAATTCATTACGTAAACTTTGAAGATTTGCGACATTATTTAAAAATGACTCCCTACATGTTTCATCATTCATATCCTGTTTTGATAACTCGAATATATTTTGCATACGTTCGAAATGTGCATTACGTTTAGCTTGCAATAAGGCTAATTTATTTTTATTGTCTTCGTTCGACATGATTAAAACCAGTATGTAAAATGCGAATGTGTAAACTAAAAAGGTGACGTAGTTAAAGAAATACGTAATTGTGTCTTGCCGCTTAAGTTAATGAAATGAGTAAACAATTTACCTATTTCCAACGCGAGAGTAACGAAAGTAAACGACAACGATAAATATGCGACAACAACGAATGGGGTTTTTCACACTTACCGTTTGTAGGTAGGTATGTGTGCAAAAAAAACACCAATAAGTAGGTAGTAGGCTACTCAATACGAACAACGAGATGCCCCCGAATAGGACTCCTGAATACACAACCTTAACGACTTATAGGTATGTACTAGGACGAATATTATATATGAGTAGACACTAATGTACCTAATAGTTTTACGAATAAACGAATGTAATGAAATAAACGACGTTCAAGACACAATTATACAAACAAAGATGTAGGTAATCAACGAATATACGAAACGAGTGGCAAGTAGTGGCACAGAAGCCACGGCTTGTTTATGGTAGGTACCTACGTAGGTATATATCGGCGCGCGCTTTCGACTACGAACAATGAACGAACTAAGTAGACAACTTTTATTATGAGTAGGTAGGTAGATAGTTAATTGACCAATACTACTTGTACTTATAACACCGAATAAGTATATTTACGATATTCAATACGTAAATCTGTAATAATCAGTTACGAATATAAGCTCAGCCAGCACAACACTGAATACCTACTGCAGTAATAGAATTCAACAGAGATGTGATCTGATTGAGTAGGTATTTGTTCGAAATACGAATTTTAACCACGAAAATATGAACTAGAATTATCCGGTTCGATTGGACCAAAAAAATGTGTTGGTGAATTAGCGAAAAGGTCGGTTGATTTTAAAGATGTGGACTGTATTTTTTTTGAATTAAACTTTGAGGGAAGTCAGTGAACAACAGAAAAGGGGTTTAGGGCGTTAGAGGATTGCAAACCACTTACGATTGTCCAGTTTTCACCTTTCTTAAGTTTCTTGCTTAATGGCGGAGTCTTCTTCCGCGTGCACGCGGTAACAAAGCACCAAATATTGTCCTTGAGGGTTGTTTGAGCGTCCACCACAGCAATTACACTTCACAATTGTTATTATTATTACGAAAAACACTAGTTTAGAGTTAGATTTGGCCAATAACTTATTTAAAACGATTTTTTCTTCTAATGCGCGCGCGCCATTGCAATCGAGCGATAGGAAGAGAAGGGAAGTGACGTGCGGAAGGATTAGGGATGGGACATGTCACTGACTAATGAATACGAATTACGAAGAAAATAGTAAGGTGTATTAAACAATATCGAACATCTTCTACCGTAAAAAATTGTGAGTGGATCTCACAATTTTTTACGGTAGAATACCAAGTGTAATACCAAGTCGGTTAATTTATTCAGTCCCTACTTAAGGGACCTTCTGTCTTAAGTCATTACATAATTAGCTAACCTAACAACATCTTATCGTGACCATATCAATATTAAAAATCTTTTATGTTTTAAATAAATAGATTGACTTGGCCATCGCATGAAAACACAATGTATGTATCTCACAAGTAATACACATTATATTAAATTAGATTGTTTAGTGCGACCTTAGCTGAATGCTGATATTCAGCTGCATCCGGTTATACTGGAAGCCGACCCCAACATACTTGGAAAAGGCTAGGCAGATGATGGTAGACCATGACCTGTATTAGGACATAGGATATTTTTAACCGATATTCCCACGGGATCGGGACTAATGCGAGATAAACCGCTGGGCGCAACTAGTACTAATTTCTTAACCAGAATTTATCAACAGCCATTTTCTCACAAATTCCAAATTCAATACAAATTCTATACTTTCATACTTCCTGCCCCAAACAAGTTGTATTTACTTAACCCACACATGACACTCCTACTCGTAAATGGAGAACAAACATTTTAGTATTCCAAATAGGTTCCTCATAAAACATAACGGTTATTTTAGACTTAGCCAAAGTAAACGGAGGGAAATTACTTAATATGCTGTTACCCTCGCGTGACTCGTACACATAATTCCCAAAATATACTAGAACCGTATCGAAATACAACCATTTGCTCAGGCTTTAATGGTAAATGAATAATTATATCAATGCAGAGATGTGAAAAGTGGGCTGTCAGAGTGACTTATCACTCTCAAGGCATAATCTGGTTTTATATCGATTGTCATCAAAAAAAAGTTTGTGAAAACTGCCCATCTTTTTGCTGACTGTACATTTTTTTCAGAATATGTGATTTTTTGCTGACTGTACATTTTTTTCAGAATATGTGAATGCAAACTAAAATTTATCAAAAAGTTAGAGACAATCTCCTAAGACCGTTTTCCAGCAGTGCAAGGTTAATAGCAGCAGAGGCTGACCTTACTGCGCCATCTCAAAAATCCACCCTATATATTATATACAGGGTGGATTTTTTTTAGCAGCCACTGCTGGGCAAAGGCCCCTTCTCATACAGAGAAGGCACAAGCATTGACTCAAGACTGATTGGCGATTTCAGACTTATATTGTCTAAAGTCCAGGTGTTCTCACTATGTTTTCCTTCACCTAAATCAGTAATGTTTATGATAAACTCAGAAAGTTTTCAATTATTAATTAGACTATTAAGCATTATTTTATCGCTCTACGACAGTCTAGTAACTCCTGAAACAACAGTTCCTAAGGGAACTGTAGGGTTAAGACTACGTCAAACTCTTTACTTCGACATAATATCTTAACAAGAGCCTTAAAGGGCCTTTATCGCCACCTAGAATTGCCCCTTAGGACCAAGTCCTAAGTCCAACCCTTTAAAAGTCGCCATATGATCTGAAGTTTGGTGCCTTGGGTACAAAATCCTACAAATATTTTTTATGACAAAGTTTCTATGTTTATATGTTTCTTACTCAATCACGCAAAAAAGGCTAAACAGATTTAGATGAAATTTGGCAAGCAAATAGTTTATAACCTAGATTAACACCTTTTTATCCCAGTACTACGATTTGAAACACACGCGGGCGAAGCCTTTTTAAAAGGGCATATAATACAAGATAGAATATTATGTAATATGTACAAGCATCCACCTACATATGATCAATAATTGATACTGAAACAATTAATTATACAATGATCAAAAGCAAAAAAAATACAGCTGCTCCATTTATGTTTACATAGGCTAAAGCTCGAAGACAGGCGCAACACGACATTGTGGCGTGATTCTGCGATATCCTTAGAACAATTTCTATGAAAACAGCAGGTAACAATGCGACACGTCGTGCGATAAGTCGCGCCTGTCTCCGGGAGTCTTTATGCGATACAGCCGATTTTTTTTTTCGCGATACTGGTGATTTTTCTCGCGAGACAGCAGATTTATTTCGCGATACAGCTAATTATTTTCGCGATACAGCAGATGTTTTTCGCGATACAGCTGATTTTTCTCGCTAGACAGCCGATTTATTTCACGATACAGCTGATTATTTTGCGATACCGCAGATGTTTTTCGCGATAAAGCTGATTTCAGTATTGGTACCTTAGTAAAAGTTGTTTTAGTACAATATATAAGAGATTTTCAGTTATATCAATTATACATAGTAGGTTAAGAACTCACGATTTTGTTCAACGAAATCTCAAAACGGCTGGTTCACACTTCCTGATACCCAAGGGCTGACCTTTTATCTTGGCAGAGGCTAAGTATTACCATACAATGTGGTCGTGCCGCCATTCTCTTGGGTATGAGTCGACAGCGACGGGGAGAAATTTTTCAATGCCATATTTTAGTTTGTTTATAGTTTTAGTTAGGCTCGGGTATTATATTTTAATTTTAATAGTTTGTTAGTTTATTTAGTACTACCCCTTACTAACAAGTAGAAAGAAACCGATGGATGTTCTCGAATAAAAATTTAATAAAATAAAAATTTAATTTTGTTAATAGAAAACGGACAGCTCATTTATCAAATTAAATTACTGTCGACAACATCCATCGGTTTCTAACTAAACTTCAACTATATCCGACGATCCTGCATACTTATCTCTTTTGTTGACTGTACATTAGACATTTGGTGTAAAATAGCTGTTAATTATTATCATTGTACATTGAATATTTGGAGGTAATATGGTTCCAATTACAGTGTAATGCCCTGAATTACCTGTTTTGGTTTGTGCATCATTAACAACCTGTTAACGAGCTCGAACATTGAAAGTTAGGGGCTGTTTATTGATAGACTAATTTAGTTTATAGAGTCTAAATTGCTACACTGTAGGCGAATTTAACACGTTGAGGTGTGTTTCGTAGACAAAATGTTTAAAATAAAGCTGGTTGCATATTATTACTTAGTTTTCACGACAATATTTTTACGTTTTTTGGAGTTCATTCCAAAAGTATAAAAATTTGGAGAATCCAAAATTGCACGACTCTTAATGCTCATTTTATCGTATAAAAAACCATAGATATTATATTAGTTAGTGTTTACGCCTGGCTTATTTGTGAAGACGTTCAGTGTGTGTCGCGTTACTAAGCTAAAGGCTCCTTCAAACAGGCGCGACGCGACACGCGACACAAAGGCACCGCAAGTCGCGCAACGAGCGGTGCCTTTGTGTCGCGCGCGATTATATCGCGTGTCGCGCCTGTTTGTAGGAGCCTTAAAGCGCCAGGCGCCCCATACGTATTTTTTAGTTATACAAACCTACCTTGACTAATTATAATCTCGGTCAAAATTTTTTTCACCATCATCGAAACTTGTACAGCAATGTAAAATAAAGTTTATATTCGCAATTAAACGACTACCTCGATACGGGAGTTTCATTGAAGATACTTGAAGCCCCAACAGTTTGTTTTTTATTAATTATAATTAGACTAATTTTAATAAAAGAGCCGTTTTTAATAGGGTGTCCCCTTTGAGTAAAACGAATGAACAAAAAAAAAATTAGAAATACACTATTAACTGATTTTTTCGCCAGCTTAAAATAATGTTTTCAGGTTTCACACTTGATTGACGGGATTTTTTTTAATATTTACTGCATTAAATAAATTTTTGAAAGTACATAATTAATCTCCATTAAATTATCTATACAATGGTATATAAATGAAGTTGGTTCTGTGTTCCAGCAGGAATATAACAATAGAAACAGTTGCAGAAAGGAGGCAAAAAAAAACTTTACCATCGTAAGGCACTCTCTAATGCATCTCATTATGCGTCCTGAAATAATAGGGTTTGAACTCAAGACGTATCGTCTCATACCTAGTCATATACCATAACATAACATCACGCCTGTAATTTTCGAAGGGTAAGGCAGATGTGTACCCATAGTACAGCCACATTTCGCCACGCCAGTAATGTTTAATACTCATGTTATTGGGGGCTGATATTGAGAAATTTCTGATGAAAAAGCCCCAATAACCTGACTGACTTGGGAATTGAACCCAGGACCTCACGCTCAGCAGTAGCGTTTGCGACCACTGGACCAACGAGGCAATCTTTATCCTAACCACTATATTCTTTCTGTTGATAAAACGATATTCTTATACAAACCTTAAAAAACTTTTGACATAGTAATAATAACAGCCTTTATTTGCTAACATTATAGGTATTATAGTTTTAATTTATATACTAGAATAGAATAGAATACTCTTTATTATGTACACCATATAAATTACAGATATAAATATAAAAACTGTACAAAGGGTGACTTAATGGTACCTACTCATAATAATATGAAGCAACTATTTTATAAAAAAAAAGAAATCAGTAACCCCTTCGTTGGTCAGGTTGTCTTTCGACATAGGCCTCCCCCAGTTTATTTGACTTATCTCTGTCTCGAGCCAAACCTCCCCATCCTTTTACTAATCGTCCTCCCATCTTTTGTTTTGGCGTCCTGACATGTAGTAAAAGAGTTATAACATTCTTAAAAATTAGCGCTAATTACCTATCATTGCATCTAACTAAATTATCAAAATAAACGAGCCGAAACCACAGCAAGAAGCCAGCTTATTAAGGAAACATAGGTACCTACGTACATATACAAAGAGACATTATAAATATGTCTGGTTGAGCTGCTACCTCCGCTCATTTCCTACTTTGAATTAAGAACAAGGGCACGACATAGAGCTAGGAATGTCATGAAGTGGCCAACTTGAGAATGGTCCTTTGTGTGTGTGATTTAGTTAGAGTGATAAGTTAGAATGTAAAACATACTGACAACTATACCGTTAAAATGATGCAGAGTATCAGTTAGTGAAACGTGCACAACGAATGGTAAACGCGTACTTTTTTTTTTAACTGAAAACTTTTTAGGCGCTTTGGACATTTTTTTGACATGGGAAAATACACCATTGAACTCGCGCCATTGTTACCGTAAGCGACACCGTTCGTGTTTTGTTTATAATTATGACGATTAATAAAATACCCGCTTCGGATGTGTTCGGCTGTCCTCGAGATGTAGGTACTCGGTTTTAATGTATATCCAATATGTCAGTAAGTGATGGCAAAGTATTCTGTTTGTGTTTTTTTTTTATCTTGTATTCTTTTAGCGTCGTCGTATGTCATGGTTCAAGGTTGCTTGGAAGAGATCGCAGAAAGCGAATAGGCCGCCCATTGTACCTATATTTTTAGTACTATTCGATTTTTTTTGCTATGTATTTTTGTGGTGTACAATAAAATATATACTAGTAGTAGTAGCATATTATAAGATAATAGGTAATACGTGCTGTCAATGCGCTTATTTTGCGTAAAATAAATACGTCCAGCATAGTGTTCTCATTTTAAATTACCAGCGTCCAATAGAACATAAACAGGTACCCCGCACAGTTAAAACTCCTGAATATTTAGTGGACAATTTACTATCAGAGGGATAGGATAAAATAAAATTCGTTTCTAAAAACTCAGCTTTTTATAAAAAAGAAAATACCTACAACCCAGAACTTTCCTTTCCATTTGAAAAAACACGATAAACTTGTTTAATAAAAAAATCCTTACCTAGCATCAAACACCGCGAAAAATCCGAAAACTTAACAAAAACAGCAAAACGACTCGAAGGACCAGATTTCGCTCCTTGTACGTATCTAGTATTTTAGACAGCCAACAGACCGGGTAATGGGAGCAACACGTTTCCCTTACCTACCAATTTGTTCCGGCACCTGTGCCTGGTTATCCCTTACATGTCGGGCTTAATCTTAAGATTAAACTTTAAGATGTAAACAAAGTTATGTTTACACAAATGTTCTGTTGTGTTTTGTGGTAAGGTTTAGATTTGGTTTTGAGTGCTGTGTCAAAGGAAGTTATTATAAAATGGTTTTAGAACGCTTGAGTAAAAGTTTTAATTGCCCAATTTCAATTAATGGCCGGAATAAGTATTTTATTTATTTATTTATTAACTTTCATTAATTAAAGTTAATAATTAAAGATATTATATTTAATAGGCCTGCGTTTAAACAAATTCTCACCCAATGGTAATGTATAATTGAATATCTCAATCTATGTAGACTTGTGTTGTCTAGGTACATACAAGGTGGCAGGATCGTCGACACGCAAAACGACACGCAAAATACTTCCATGAATTCAGCACTGGATTATTGGTCATTATCAAAAAAACAAACAGCTGTTTCATAGAAAACTGCAATACCTACGCGGTCAAAATGTATGGAACAGCATTTTTTTTATAACTCACAAATAATTTCCCATCCAGTGGGTCCCGCTCAGTGGCAAATGACGTCATGGCAGGCCCAGACAGAGATGATGGAATGAGCTGGACTTCTTTAATAAAGATTGGTCCTTGGCAGCTCTGGGCAGAGAGAGACGGAAAGAAAGTAGTGAGGCTTTTGCCCAGTAATAGGATAAGAGGGAACAGGGCGTGCGATTCTCCATACAAATGTATTCGCTTTTTTCCTTCCTGAATAATGTCTCCAGAGCAGTATTTATTTTTCTTACAATCAAGGTCTGCTGTAAACACGTCCCTGACATTTTCTTTTTTTCAGCAACTAATTAGTAACGAAAATATGACCCTCTAAAAATTACAAAAAATACCCTATTTTTGCAGCCGTGATTAGAGAACTACCAGACAAATTAGAAAAGTTTTTAACATGAAAAAAAAATCTTAGGAACCTAAACATACTCTTTCTTAAAATGTTAATGTAAAAAATAATTGAATCAGCTCAGTTTACAAGGACAAAAAAGGGGAATACGATCGTCAAAAATTTTCTAAGTTTTTCGGTCTGAGCTGCAGCTATCACACACTATATATCACACACTCCGGGGGTAGCCTTGAGGTAAGGCGACGGCAATAGTTTCTTCAAATGCCTATTTTTAAATTCCTCGCAGGCCCCGTCCCCTCTTAATGGCTTATGATGATGACAATGCCCTGCCACCCTGTATAATAAAAGTGTATGAGAAGAAACATGCTCAAGATTGACCGGCATTTTAGCTTGTCTAGGTTGAAACCGCCACCTTCTTACCTTTATCAAACTCCCTAGACTGTGGCTTCTTCAGCAGCACAGGTTCGTGGTCCTCTCTCCTCCACGTGATCTTCGGAGGCGGGTGGCCCGTCGCCTTGCAGGTGAGAGTCGCATTCTCCAACTCTTGGACTGACACGTCGCCTGAAGTCTCGTCACTCATGATGTCGGGTGGTACTGCGAACAAACATTCAAGGTTATTAATTTACTCGACAATTTTTGCGATCATTATTTTTAGGGTTCCGTACCCAAAGGGTAAAAACGGGACTCTATTACTAAGACTCCACTGTCCGTCTGTCTGTCACCAAGCTGTATCTCATGAACAGTGATAGCTAGACAGTTGAAATGTTCACAGATGATGTATTTCTACTGCCGCTTTATCAACAAATACTTAAAACAAAATAAAATCAATATTTAAGGGGGGCTCCCATACACCAAACGTGTTTTTTTCGGCGTTTTTGCCTTGTGGTACGAAACCCTTCGTATGGGAGTCCGACTCGCACTTGGCCAGTGTTTTTTAATATATTTTGCCTAATGAGCCTGCTCTTGACCACGATCTCGCCTGATAGAATGCGATGGATGAGATTTAAGATGGAACAAGCTTGCTCAGAAGATGTCTGTTCACTCCTGTCAGTTTAACCTAGTGCTATATTATTTATTGACTGGAATATCGTTAACTCACGCAACAAGATTAAAACTTATTTCTTAAAGAGACTGAAAACGAATTACCGTTTTAAAGGCACTAAAGGGTCTACCTAGCGTTAAGCCCAAATTCCCTAGTCCAACATGAAAACTAAGTTAAGCATTTATATACACCGCATCGTAACACCTTCCAGACTTAGACATAAAAAATGTACGATACAACCTAAAACAAAAAGTGTACCATAAAAACGTACGCACGACTCACCGCAAGGGGCTCCGAATTTTTAACGCGAAAACTTTTTGTACCAATGCTGGGGGGTGAACCACGGCGAAGAGGGCCGAAAAAAGGTGAACAGGGGTGAAAAGGAAGGTGAATTTTCACAATATTGCTGTGATTTATCGTACCGCGCACGTTGTCGGAAACTTTTTGGTACTTTAACCGTTTTCGTTCGACGCCAACGATTTGCATTCAACTGAGACTTGAATTTTGTTAAGTTTTGGTTTATTTATGATTCTGATTCTTTGTTAATGTCGTAAATTCATTTGTTAAGGTTTTGTTCTGAAATTGAATAAGTTTATTGTGGGTGTTTTGATTGTTTCTTTTTGGGGTCGGGGTAGAGGCGTCACTGTTTCATGTGGTAACTTAAAATATTTAAAAGCTATTGGGAAACCGAGGACATTTCGATATTACTGCTTATAAATAAATATTACTAACTTCTGTCCGTGACTTCGTTTGCGTCAAAGTTGTTCAAAATCAAAAGTCATTTATTCAAACTAGGCTGAGAATCAGCACTCGAAACGTCAAAATTACAAAAGACAGTCCCCCAAAACGCCCGCCCTTCACCACTTCCTAGTGCTTTCGCTGGGGAGAAGAAGTGGCGCAACAAACTCCCCAGCAGCACAGCTGTCTGTTCAGTTAGAAAATACTTGATTGTATACAATACTAGGTATGCAAAGTAATTAACATTACAGGACACAGAACATTAAATTAAATTGTTATTCCCCCATTCCTTGATTATAATATATAATCGCATCGCATCACATCACCTGCCTGCTCTATTACTTATCATTATCGTTTTCGCTTACCGTTCTTCCTTATTTTTTCTTTTTGCTCGGCTTCGAAGAATCCAATCGTAACGTTAACGTTACCCTCCCTAAGAATTGGGCAAAAAAAAATCCGAAAATAATTTTTCAATTTCGACTGGTAGTTCCAGAGATAAGCATTCAAATAAATAAACTCCTTGAATTTATTATTAGTATTATGTATAGATTGAATCTAACGTAACATTATATAATAGTTTATGATGTTTATTAATATAATCACAAAAACTTGGGTCATAAAAAATTGTTCAAACTATTGTATACCTAACATGGTGGAGCAGTGCAAACGCACATCAAAATAACTCAATAAAAAATTTGTTACCACTGTCTCACTATAAAGATCCTTTGACTTTGACTTTAGTTTATATTCAAAACAACAAAATAAAAAGTCAAATTTAAATAAACAAGTCAAGGTTAGGCTTCTTATTATAACCCATTTAGCACAGACGTCACTCACACAAGTGCCTTGCGCAACATAAAAATACTTCACCCAAAATTAATATGTTTAACCTAAATCGGAATCTCTTCTTGACGCATTTATCAAACAGAAACCTGATTGCCTTTTTAAATTCCTGATATATAACGTTAATTAGTTACTGGCATAAATTACTAAAACGTGCAAAATGTCAAGATATAGTCACGCTACCCTAAATTGGGTCAGATTGATTAATGAAAAATATATTGGTTGAAGTTTCTTTTCCAGTTTTAGTAGTTAAAAATAAGAAGCGGTTTTTAAGGAACTAATTAACAAGGGTCATGAATAATTCGCGTTATCTCAGGACTGAATTAAGTAATAAAGTTAATCATTCGGTTTTTAAATTGGGCTGAGTTACGAGTGCCACTTCAGTTTTCTTGAATTGCAAAACGCTAATTTAGTTTTTTTTTTTATTTCTTTTCTGCATGTGAATCTATTTACAGGCAAGCAGCAAAGTAGTAACAGCGTACGTTTTGAAGTACCTGGTTTAGGTGTAGGGTCTGTTAATAGATGACTAGGGGATCCGTCAGGAATAAAATAAAAAGAGTAAGGGGATCAGACCGGAATGGCAAAGCTTATAGCGGTAAAGATAGAAATTAAAACATAAGAATAACTAGCAGGGGATCAGTTCAGAGGACTCGACAGGAAAAACTCATCAAAACCGATATAATACCTTTGACCGACATCAAAGGTACAAAAGGTAAAGTGCCCGCTCGGGTTCGAACCCGCGACCGTAGATTCGTAAGTCGCAGCTGATACCACTGGGCCACCCAATGCTCCATTTCGCTGGACGATAGGTATTAATCATTATTTTACCAAATTTATTAATTTGGGAAAATAATGATTATTGCTAATCGTAGTGAAATTGTTGACACTTGATTCGCAAGTAACCAATCCATAAAAATACCTATAATATAATCTTGGCCTGATTTTGAAGAATAAAGTTTTTTTATTTAGAGAAAATTTAAGTAAATATTGACACTAGATACTAAATTAAATGACTAAATAACTTACTATACAAATAAATACAAACACTGAACTTAGGTACCAAACTTACAAGGACACTTAGGCGTCGAAGTACTCGTCCGCATCGCTGTCATCCGGAAACGTGCCCAGACAACTTGCCACGTTGAATGGCAAAACTAATTCTTTGGCCTAATTTTTGTACAGGTAAGAACGTACCCCGTATGAAACGAAAATAGGTACAATGACAATAACTTTAATTTTAAATAGTGTTTCTTTTTGCAGTCTAAAAATCCTACCGTAGGAAAAACACAATCGATAAATCGTACTATGTCGCCGTTTTACTGACGGTGTTAGTTCGATAACCTGCGCTTATGTATGCTGCACTATTTTTAAACCCTTCGCATTAATATTGTAAGGGTTTCCAGCAGCATGACCGCGACGCGTATGCAATAATAATATCAATATTTCTTAAATTTTTAGGGCTGTAATCGGCAATAGATGGTGTTAGGCTGATCTATTTAAAATTGGCTTAAATTCGGTAGAAATTATATCAAGAAAAGTAAAAAAAATAAAATGAATTATTATGGGGTGGCAACTTTGTTTTGGGTACCATTTTGATTAGGCGTCAAATTTTATGACTGCTTGATATCCACTATTTAGTCAACCTACGGTAAATTCGTTATGCATCAATTAAAAACCATGACTGATTGATGAGATGGATTGAAAAACGACCCAATTTTCTTCAAAAAATCATTACAATTAACTTACAGAGGTATGAGGAACTGGGTGTAAAGTTCATTCATACTCTATAGAAAAGGGAGGCTCCTCCGACCAGATGGGTGTTATGTCTGGCGGGCAACTGCCCGATGATTCATGTCGGCCCGTTGTCTCTATGCTAGTTGCGCGGTAAACTCTGCTTGCGAGATGCAGGATTTTGCGTGACGTCACTATGACGCGTTGTTCGCATGTGGCGTTGTAGATACCGCTACAAACTAATCCTATTTTTATGACAGATGAGAGATGGTTTGTCATTGAAACACGTGCATATATTTTGATAATAGAGATAGATGATTTGTAAATAACCAAGATTTCCATCACCACCACCCCACCACCACCACTAGTGTTTTAGTATGTTGCTTGTAGAATAATCTGACAAAAAATCAGAATGATTGTATGTATATTAGTATGGTTTTTATTGTAAAAAATAAAGTTTTTAGAGATATCTTCATGATTTTTATCTACAGTATCAAATTAGTTGTATTATGTTTTCAACACACTATCTACCTTACATATATCTTAAAGAATATCATATACGAGTAATTTTCTGATTTTTACAAGCTTTTTGTTTACTGTAGTCCATCACATACTTTTATTGTTTCTAAAACATGCGTTTTTTGCGTTTAGGTCCTGTAAGCCCCTTAAAATGGACGTTTTGATCAATCAAGAAAGATGAAACCACCATTGACGAGATATTAAACGTAATAATTATATAACTGACTATCTACTTTTTAAATTACAGCCCCTAGCATATATTTAACAAGCTATTATCTATCTAGGCCACTCTTCAAGGCTGTAAAAACGTTCCAAAGGTCTGTTATTTATTCGTAAGCTATATTGTTACTTGGGCTTATGAAATTAATTGTACTTGATAGATAAGTTAAGCTGAGAATTAATTACCTCGTTGGAACAATCAAAACGTTTTTGTAACAATGGAGCGACATTTCATTCTACATGATTGTTAGGTAGGCACTGTTTATTATTTATGTTTTACATGTTTTAGGATATTATGTATAAGTACCTAATTATATTTATTTCAAAATAATAAGAGATTTACGAGAAATAGTGGAACGGGTAAGTTCAAAAGCACGATCATTCCATCGAAAATGCGAAGCTTTAAACGCTAGGCAATTTGTCGCTATACTTTTTTTTTATTTATTTAAGGGGACTACAGGACCTAAACGCAAAAAACGCAAGTTTTATAATGCCTCAAAGTATATAATCGACTACAGTAAACAAAATCGGAAAAATATATAATATTCTTGGGGATATATGCTAGTTAGAGAGTGTGTTGAAGAAATAATACAACTCATTTGATACGATAGAAAAAAATCATGAAGATACTTCTAAAAACTTTCTTTTCACAATAAAAACCATACTAGTATACATACAATCATTCTGAATTTTTGTCAGATTCTTCTACCAGCGACATACTAAAGCAGTAGTGTTTTAATTTTTTAGTCCAAACAATAATTTTTTTGTAAATAGTTAATTGCTTCATATTTTGCAATAAATTACCAGCGTTGTGTCATCGCGCTTCTCTTTTTTTTCTATGCAGTTTGACAGTGACCGCGCTTTAGGTCATGTAGTCCCCTTAATACATTATTTCGTTTATAGTTTCATATCAGTTTTCGAAACGATTAAACAGGCTTTATGATAAAATAACATCACGCCTACAGCCCCCAGGAGAGCAGCGGTGGCTCAGTAGTATCAGCCCCGACGCCTATACGTCGGGGCTGATACTACTGAGCCACCGTATAGGTGTGTTTCAATAATATTATTACAGAAAGCAGTGGTGGCACAGTGGTGACGATCGCGACTTACGAGTTGTATGAAGGTCTTGAGTTTGAACCCAGGTAGGCACATTACTTTGTGTATTTAATTTCATGGAGGAGGAAACCGGTATACATGTGACGTCCACCAACCCGCACTGAGCCCGCGTGGTGGAGAGGAGAGAGGAGGCCTGTCCCAGTAGTGGGAAAATACAGGCTGATGCCCCGAAGGCTACAGTCCCCGAAGAAATTATTGCATGGTACACCCACCTTTTGGCAGTTAAATAATAATATGTTTAAACCCCATGTTAAAAGAGCCTACTGCCACTAACCGCAGACTCCGAGCTGCTGCTGAAAAATGCATAGTGAAGAACTATACTTAACACTTTTTAAACACTGACTGACTATACTAAACCTTTTAACATAAACCTCGCTTTAAGCGGTGTTCAAAAAGTATTAACATTGTAAGGGAATAGAGACACACGTGGATTTGCCACCGCCAATCAAAATCCGACAGGGACGATCGACGTTGGATCAATGATCCGTCGTTGAAAATTTTATTTTATTTTACCGTACAGTGGCCAGACTTTAGGTTACTCCTGAAGGCCAATTCTCGTAATTTAAAACGTTCAAAATCTAGTCGCAGTGTCATCTCAGCGACAAAGAAATGTCAAAAACTTGTCAAAATGTAGGGAAATTTGAAGTATTTTTTGACAGATTGAGACTGAGATCAGACTGTGAACGTTGTTAAAATTAGTAGAATTGCCCTCTGGTATATTTTACAATTTTTGTATTTAGAAATACCTATTATAGAAATAAATGAATGATAGATATAATGATAAAAACGTAATAGCGATTTTTTGTCGTTTTTGGACGATAACAATTATTTTATTTACGTCGACGTAAATAAATGTAATTTCTGAAATCATTTTATATGAGTGGATGATATTATTTTTAGCCACTCCGGCCTTTGTTAAATATTTACAAAACATTAAGTCAATATAAATTATGATTAACATATTTCCTTTCCATCTTAAAACTCCTTCTGAATTTCCGTGGCCTGCCCCCTAATTGTTTAATACACTATTAATCTCAATTTGAAGGGTATTGCTAGTCCATTGATTCATAATTATGTTCAAAAAATTTGTCTGCTCGACAACGTAAATGAATGTTGTTGAAGTATCAAAATGAAAGCCAATTCCTCCGCTGTAACCTGTCCCAGTTCTAAAACTAACCCGTGGTAACCCTACCCTCGCTTGCCAGAATGTTCTATACCTGAGTGCAAAAACTGGTCGATCAATCATTACGGATTTAACTGTATAGACTGCGGAATTAAAACTTCATTGACATTGGACCGGACGAGACAGTCTTTTAACTAGGTATAATTTATTTAAAAACTCCGTCTAATTCAGGCCTGTCTGCACTCTTATGCAAAAGCTTAACACGGACGTGCGGGAAAAACGTTACGTAAATACGAACGATTTTTAGTGAGAAGTGCCAGGGTAGCCAGCGAAATTCAAATTGTTTTACATCTTTTGCATTTTGTAGGTCAGTGTCAGATTGTATATTGAACAAAATATGATTCGCGTGATGGTTCTGTAAATACATGCTTGTTATGGTCGCGCATCATATTTTGCCTTTGCTGTGTGTAATGCACATACAGCGACGCGGAGGAATTTTTAGACCGCCGAGTTTGTTAATAGTTAAGTTAGGATATTACAGTTTAGTTTTGTTTATTATAGGTAAATAAAACAAGTATGGTATTTTAAATTTTAAAATTGTTTTTATTTTCGTTACGTTTACTCCGCGGGTTTGTACGGACGCTAGCACATCAACCTACCACAATCTGTCAGATTTCTTTAATAGATTTTCAACTTTATTGCTAAAGTTTAAGGTTCAAAGTTGATTGGGAAAATCTGACAGTTAGGTGTAGCTTGATGTGCTGGCGTCTGTACAAGGCCCACTCTATTGCAGCCTTGAGTGCACTTTTAAATACAACATATTATTCTTTATATTATAACAAAGCTGTAAGTGGTCATAACGAGGGGATTGAATAATTTTGAAATCCGAAATTTTATACATCCGAAATTTTTACAAATATTTTGCTCAATAACTGAGATTAAAAAAACTGAAGTGTTAATCGACTTTTGTTGCAGACCGTACAACTAAAAAGTAGTATAAAACACGAACAACCGACTTCCAAAAAAAAAAACACTACAAATTGAAAAGAAGTCGGTGTCAAAAAACGAAAATGCGAAAGCAACGACACCAACTTCCTAAATGAAAGTTATTTTTCACATTGAGTGTTTTTTTTTTGGAAGTCGGTTGTTGTTTTTTTTTTTTTTGTAAAAAGTTTTTATTTTCATTAAACCTTTAGCAGGACAGAAGAACGTTTAGAATCGTTAAAAATCAATACTAAATAGATCAAACAATTATTTCGACAAGAAGTCTAAAGAAAAAGGCATATGGTATAAGACTCTGCAAAGTGAGCCTCCTCGAATCCCTTGGTTCGCTGAAAGTCATGCAAAGAGGTCGTATGTTGTTATGGCACATAGATTGCGTTCTGGTCATTTTCCATCTAGGAAATTTGGATACCTAATGAAAAAAGTAGATTCCCCTAATTGCCAAGTCTGTAATAAAGTCGAAGATGTCCAACATTTACTGGTGGAATGTGAAAAGAACAGGAGAGAGAGGGAGATAGTGTTGCGGGAGTTAAAAATTAATATGTATGACGTTGGGGCTTTCATTAGAGCATTATCTACACCTAATTCGGGAGAAGCCAAACTGATTTGTGAAATGGTTGCTGCATCACTTTCTCCCTCGCTTACGCAATAATATATTTGTATGTATAATATTATAATTACGTGTAAGAATTAGTTAGATTAGGGTATGATGAGGCTGACGTACCTTGTAAGGTAAAAGCCTCTAAATAAATAAAGATTAAAAAAAATAAAAACAAAAGATCAAACAATACTTTAACACTTTGACAGCTACAAAACTAAGGACATAAAAAATATAAAACGTGCAAAAACGATTCGAACGGTCCGAAGTGGCTCCAATATGGAACAAGTTGGAAATTGGAAATACTGGCGACTTCCCGTCTGAGTCACGCAAAACGGAGGTGCGAATAAAAGTAAATTGGTTAACTTTAAGTATACTGCGACCGGTACAAGTAGTGTTGGGAATTGAGCGGACCACGAGAGCGATTCGGACGAGACAGTTTGGGTCTCGAAAGGTTTTGTTTTATATTGTGTGGTAGTTGGAGCGGTGACCGACCACTGTTTAAGGCGCCTACCTCGAAAATAAATCGTCGCGACTGATCTACTAAGCGAGCGAAAGTGATGCAATTACTTTTGAAACGCAAAAGAAGAGAGATGGCTATATTGTGCGTGCGCTCGGAATAAAACAACGTATGTGCCAAAACGAATTTACTCCAATTTTAACTAAATAAATGAATTAAATTTAAAACTACTTTGAGAAAACTTTGATATGATAATTCTCTATATTTTAAAGTAAATTCCATTAAATAACTCTTAAGTGTTACGCCGTGATATCGAAACAAGTAAACAAATAGAGACAACATAGTAATTTTTTGTATCGAGAAAAATTCATTGAATCGTGTATTCCTTTTACATGATACTAGACCAGAGTCAAAAAACATACACCAAAATCTTAAATCCCTATTCCACATACTTAACAAGTTACATGAAATAGAAAAACCACATTTTTCTCAATATATCACTTTAATCATGGCATAATAATATGAGAGCAGTGATGGCCCAGTGGTAACGGCCACGACTTACAAATTGTAAGTCGTAAGTTCGAAGCCAGACAGACAGGCGCTTTACTTGTGTAAATTACACGTATTCTACTCTCAAAACGGTGAAGGAAAACATCGTGAGGAAACCGGCATCTCCAAGAACCAAAAATTCTAAGACATGGAATATCTACCAACCCGCATTGGGCCCGCGTGGTGGATTACGGGCCATTCGCTCCCATCGAGAGTGGGCCTGTGTCCCAGCAGTGGGAACACTAAGGCTGATAATGATAATTATATAACTTCGCCAGGCATTCCGAGACACAGTGGTCACGTGGGAGACACAAGTCTACGTCATCACCGTTATCGATGGTTTATTTATTTATTTAGTACTTCAAGCCCATAAATGTACAGAGACGGACTTAATGGCATTTTATACCAGTCAACATTTTGGTGATGCAAAGACAAACAGTGGTAGACGCATCATGAAAATTGAGGAATAAATATTTTAAATATAAAGATTCGCATAAATCTATTAAAACTATGAATATAATACATACTCATATTTTCTGATTGAACGACTTTTTGACAATTCAAAAATGCCTGTAAATGGCTTAATTGAAAAAATGCTTTAAGCTTGAGTTTGATACTTAATTACATATAAATATAAGCACAAATAAATATACATAAATACATGAATATACTTACTAAAAAGAAATAACACAAACAATGAGTGTTGTGATGATACTGCCAGCTTCTTGCGAATGTGCCCAAGAACTTTTATCAAAAAAAAAACTAAAAGAAAATGAAAGAAAAAAGTAAGAAAATACATTTAATTTAGCACAGACTAAAAGTCACACAATACACCAAATACATCATCAGATAAAAAAATAAAAAACGACGTTATTGTACGCTCGTAAACACTTTATGTAAATTTAGTTTCTCAGTAAGTGAATTATTGTTAATTCTTAATGAGAAATAATCAAGTTCTTAAACCACAAAAATGTAAAGTCCGACGAAAAAAAATTGCGGAAAAGTGCGGAAACTGTCGAAATTAAATTAAGTAAACAATATAGCTTTCTTCAGGACATTTTAATCACAAGAACGACTCCGTACACTGTGACACTTTCTCAAGTTTACCGTATAAAACGATACCTTGTTAGTAGCGCACTGTTACTAGTTAGAATTTAATATGATACACTAGGGTTGAAAAACACCTACTCTTGAAAATGTTTAACCAAATTAACAAACCTTAGTTTAACCAAAATACCTAACCAAACCTTTAGGTGTACCGAAAGTACAGACGCCAGCACAACAAGCTACTACAATCTGTCAAATTTATTTAATAGATTTTCAACTTTATCACTAAAGCATAAGATTCAAAGTTGATTGGGAAAATTTGACAGTTTCGGGTAGCTTGATGTGCTGGCGTCTGTACCTAGGTAGCTACGTATGTGCGTATTAGCTTTTTGACGTCTAATTGTCATTTACTGAATATCATCATCATCTGCCTAGCCTTTTACCAACTATGTTGGGGTCGGCTTCCAGTCTAACCGGTTGCATGCAGCTGTATACCAGTATTTTGCATGGAGTGACTGTCTATCTGACCTTCACTACCCAGTTACTAAGTAATACGATACCCCTTGGTAAGACTGGTTGTCAGACTTTCGGCCTTCTGACTACCCGTAACGACTGTCAAAGATCCACGAATGACAGCCGAGACCAACAGCTTAACGTGCTTTCCGAGGCACGATATGTAAAGATGGTCACCCATCCACAGACCTACCGCGGCAAGCGTAGCTTAACCTGATCGATCGACCTGTGCGGCTATTATTATTTAGCACGGGTTATTTACTGAACATATTTTTTCGAATTCGCCTTTTAATAATATACCTGCTTGCAATGAAATGGGTCCCTGATCAAAAATAAGAAGCTTTGTCTGCTTTGTTATTGATCCGAATTCTGGCTCTCCGCTGCCGATTTAACTTATCATGATCATAGTATCACTCTGTGGTCACAAGACTCATCAATAACCTGCTTGTACAGGAATAGTATTTTCCAGGCAGATGGACCGCATTTGTGCCCAGTATATTGTTATAAACAGACAGGATAAAGCAATATAGGTAATATTTACGCTAAATTCTATGTATCTCAGGTGACGACATTATTAAAAAATAACGTGGTAAAAACTCAAATCATCAATCAATGAGTAACCAGATTGTTACAGTACTTATATTTGAATGGCGGTCCGTACAGTTTGTTAATTGTTGTTATTTGTTTCTTTTGAGTTAAGGCTCGTACAAACAGGCGCGACACGCGATATAATCGCGTGCGACACAAAGGCACCGCTCGTTTCGCGACTTGCGGTGCGTTTGTATCGCGTGTCGTGTCGCACCTGTTTGAAGGAGCCTTTAGTAGCGCCGTGGACAAACACCATTATTAGTTCAAAATCACTCAAAATTGCTATCTCACATTTATTTTATTCCTTGTATTTAGTCTTCCCTGTTCCAATGTTTTCCTTGACAACCCTGACAGAGATGCTTTGCAAATCATTTTTTACCGTCTTTGAGACACTGGAGAACCTTCTTCAAGCTTTCTAAACATAGTTTTTACTTGCATGTGTTTCTTTTGCGAGCGAAAAAATGATTACTGGGTATATAAATAGTGATTACTGGGTGCATAAATAGTGATTATTGGGTACATGAATAGTGATTACTGGGTAATACTTAGTAGAGATTTCTAGTTGAATAAATTGTTATTGCCAGGTGTTTAAATAGTTGTTAGTGAGTTTAATAGGAGTTTAATAGTTAATGATTTGTAGTTGTTAAACTTTTAGTGTTACGTGTTAACAGTTTGGTGCTAATGACGGTATTTGTAAAAGTACCAAACTAACTAGGTAGGTAGGTACAAAGTTATTTTTAATTTTGGTGTACGACCAGGCAATTATTTTTAGTAGGAACACCTATGTATTTAAAATAATTGCACACACAGTTTTTAGCTTTGATGACAGGGTCAAAGGAATCGTAGAGTATTTTTAGCCTAGACTTGTTGTTGTATTTATTCTAGAAATAACAATTCATCAAGACTGACGATGTTCCCTAGCGCTTAGGTAATTTGAAGTGGAATATTTTGGGTAAAAGTATGTAATTTGTTATCACCGTTCTTCATTCACCAAACGCTATACAAACTTTAGATTAAAATATTATTGATAAACTTAGGTATACAACATTCCTAAGTCAACTTTTATGTCCATGTAAAAATCACGACGTAAAATTCTACCTGGCAAATAGACTGAATGTAATCACATTTTCATACCGCAACAAAAAGATTACAGAGTAGAGAAGTATTTCTCTATAAAGTTCAACGAATTTATTGAAGCCAATGGATA
This sequence comes from Luperina nickerlii, assembly GCA_963855955.1. Taxonomy (NCBI): domain Eukaryota; kingdom Metazoa; phylum Arthropoda; class Insecta; order Lepidoptera; family Noctuidae; genus Luperina; species Luperina nickerlii. The sequence goes on along the minus strand of OY979677.1, from coordinate 17,576,167 downwards.
AGTTGGAAACTTGTTAAAACTTATCGCACGAACACAATCTCAGAACTTAAAATGTCGCATTGCTGATCTAGAAGTCAAAGAAAATATAAAAAAAGAAGTCAATATAGAGAACGGATATTATTTTACTAGGAGGGTAGAGTGGATATCGTCACGGACTGGATAAAAATATAAATGTTTTTATATGTATACATACGTATCGTATCGCGTGCTTGTGGCCAAGTAATAACAGCCGCACGGGTCTATCGATTAGGTTAAGCTTCTTTTGCCGCGGTTGGTCCGTGGATGGGTGACCATCTTTACATATGAAGACCCCACAGTGCCTCGGAAAGCTCGTTAAGCCGTTGATCCGGGTTGTCATTTGTGGATCTTTGTCATTTGTTACGGGTCGTCAGAAGCCCAAAAGTCTAACAACTAGTCTTATCAAGTAGTATTGTGTTACTTAGTAACTGGGTTGTGGAGGAGCTGCATCCAGTTAGACTGAAAGCCGACCTCAACATAGTAGGGAAAAGAGGCTAGGCAGATGATGATACAAAAAAAAATTATTACTGTACTACGGTACATTTTGACCGCGTAGGTTTATCCTTTTTCTATGAAACAGCAGATTTTTTTATAACTGAGGTAAAGTTTACTGAACACGGTTACAATCATTCCTAGAACCATGTACTGAACATGATAACAGTTTGCGCGTCGATTTCTCTGCCATCCTTTACCTATATTATTTAAGTAATTAAAGAAAGTAGTAGTGAAGAGTTGGGAGGGATGATGCCACAGACAACCTGCAGGGTATCATATGAATATCTAAGCGGATCGTGAAATACTTTTTCTGGCAGCTTGTAACGCCCCACTGCTGAGAAAAAGCTTAATTCTGGGTCTTATTCAATAAAACTGACAACATTTACACATTTTCCGACAGGTGCTGTCTCCTGCCTAAAAAAGCAGAAAACTTTGAAAGAATCTTACAAAATTGTTGGATTATCATTACCACCTGTCACCTACCACATAGCGGGTATTGCCTGTCGGTTTTATTAAATAGACCGCAGTTCTTCATTAGTGTAGGTACACCGCGTGATTTTAAAATCCCGGAATATTTAAATCTACTTAGTAGTAGATTTAAAAATTCCGGGATTTTTCGGGAATTTCTAGTGAGATTAGCGGATTTCGCAGCAACATATTTATATTCCACCTTGTCTTGCAATGTTAAAATAAAGACAGAATACTGCCTTTATTTCACATGTTATTGACATCTTGTTGCCTTTATCAAAATCCCGGAATTTTTAAATCTACTACTAGAGATTAGTGGCTTTCGCAACAACATATTTATATTCCGCCTTGTTTTGCGATGGTAAAATAAAGGCAGAATACTGCCTTTATTTCACATGTTATTGACATCTTGTTGCCTTTATCAAAATCCCGGAATTTTTAAATCTACTACTAGAGATTAGCGGATTTTGCAACAACATATTTATATTCCACCTTGTCCTGCAATGGTGAAATCAAGGCAGATTACTGCCTTTACTTCACATGTTATTGACATCTTGTTGCCTTTATCAAAATCCCGGAATGTTTAAATCTACTACTAGAGATTAGCGGATTTCGCAACAACATAATTTATATTCCACCTTGTCTTGCGATGGTAAAATAAAGGCAGAGTACTGCCTTTATTTCACATGTTATTGACATCTTGTTGCCTTTATCAAAATCCCGGAATTTTTAAATCTACTACTAGAGATTAGCGGATTTCGCAACAACATATTATAATCCATCTTGTCTTGCAATGGTGAAATAAAAGCATAATACTGCCTTTATTTCACATGTTATTGACATCTTGTTGCCTATGCTAGCGCCACTGTCTCGGACTGCCTAGATACGTGTATACTTGGCACGTAAGGTACTGAAGGCTTTGTCTGCTTCACCGTGACAGTTATAAGCCCCAGCGTTGTCTTAGCTCATTGTCGTGGTGTTCGGCCATTGAAATTGGACGTGCGCATAGGTAGGTAATGTTTTGGTTGATAAGCCTAGAGGTTGATTGAATGTAAGGTGACTGTAATATTAGAAAATCATGGATATCCTACTATTATATTATAAATATGAAAGTTTGTGAAGATGTTTGGATGTTTGTTACTCATTCACGCGTAAACTGTTGAACAGATTTAGATGAAAAATGGTATAGAGATATTTTGAGTCCCGGGAAAGGACATAGGATAGTTTTTATCCCGATATTCCCACGTGATCGACACTTACGCAGGTGAAACCGCGGGGCACTGCTAGTAGGTTAAATAAACTGTTACAATCTGATCATTGCCGAGTACACGTAACTGGAAATAGTTGCCAAATTACGAGTATAATCAGACCAGTGTAGCGCGGGGAATTTTATTGTTGTTGGTACGCCCGCCCCTTCCTTCGCCGCCCGCGCACCTCGCGCGCTAGCGCAAGCGAGATGCCGGGAGCGGCAGAGTAGTGCGCCCCTGACCGTTGACGCGCACGGTCGCATTATCAAATCCTCCGCGACTCTAAGTCGCGACGCTATTTTATGTCTCAGGAAGTTTTTTATGTACTTAAATCTTTTCTTGTTGCCAAATATTATGTACGCGTTAAGTGTAATAAACGCCGATACCTTTAAAGAGTGACTTTAAACCAGTTTTTTTTATGTGAATGTCATTTTGCAAGTTAACTTAGGAGGTTTTCGGCAGCTTAACTGGGCTATCCAGCGGATGCCTTAATAAAGTTACACCTCAAGCCACATTAGCCTGAATGAGATTACAGATGTTTGACTTAAAACTGCACATACGCACATCAACCAAATGTTTAAAGCAAGAATCTGTTACAATCCTTATGTTGTTTACAAGCATTCAAGAGACTAAAATAACCCACTAACAAGTCTATTCACGAAACTCAAAGAAAACATCAAACACCGCCACACATACCTATATAGGAATATCCTAAATGGCACATCAAACAACCAGCTCATATTGCATTTTAAAATGAAAAATTCTTAAGTAAAACTCGCCCCTCAAAGGGGAAGGAATAAAAATTCAGCATTAAACATTTCCGGAGGAACTTGGTATAAATAAAGTTTGTGCTGAACTCCATCTGTGAGGTCTCAAGTGGCGACACAGACGTAACTGTGATATGTATAGAAACATAATAGTGTGAAAACTTTAAGATTGCTTTCTATCTGAACTTGCAATGTATTCGGTGAAAATCGAATGTTTCTTCGTTCGATAGAGGATAAACTTCGTTAGTGTTAGATAAAGAGGTGTTTTGTGAAGCCCGGCTTATGTTTGCTCAGTTTTGTTAAGATGGGTGGAAGGAGCAAATCATGCACCCAATTTGATGGGATCTTCATTGGGTAAGGGATCAATGATAACATTTTTGTCTATGGAGTTGTGCAAGCTCGGAGTTGCTTTAGTGTATACACACTAAAGAATAGAATACTCTATATATTTTTTAAGCTATTTTGAGAATATGTTGCAATATAATGTACAGACGCCAACACATCAAGCTACCCGAAACTGTCAAATTTTCCCAATCAACTTTGAACCTTATATGCTTCAGCGATAAAGTTGAAAATATATTAAAGAAATTTGACAGATTGTAGTAGCTTGATGTGATGGCGTCTGTACATGATGATGACGTAAATTGAGAGAATGTTGCACTTCATCTGTATCTGTATGCGGAGTGGCGATAAGGTTAAATAGTATAGTTTTAATTACACATTATTATCAGTATGTTAAAATAATAAAATAACCAATTAAAAAAAATAGAAAACTGAATTTTTTTAACAAAATAAATAGCGTAAAAAGTTACACGAAATAAACCACTCTCGATTATAAGGCACTAGACACGCGCGGGTTGATGGTATCAATAATTCAACACACACCTTATGTTATTGTTACCAAAATCATCACAAATTAAGCTTCATTATCATCAGCCTTCAGCAGTCCACTCATGGACACAGGCCTCTCCAATTGCAACGCCATTCAGCTCGATTTTCGGCAACTCTCATCCAGCTGATATCAGCCACCCTGCGAAGATCGTCGCTCCACTAAGCCTGAGGGCGTCCTACCTGACGTTTGCCGATTGTTTTAAATTAGGCTGAATGTTGTTAAATACCACTATTCCGTATAATAAGTCTCGAACATCAACCCAAATATTAAAAATAATTATTTTAATTATTCGATAAAGATTGTTTGAACACCTCTATGTAGACATCCTTTTGTAAGCTGAACATAACATGGCATGACATGTCTAATACCTAATGTAGTCTTACTTTTAAAGAAAGTCTCATCCAATTTAACTCTGACATAACAAATATTACTGTAGCTGCTATGTTAACACAAAGGAAAAGTTTCTTTGATGTAGTTATGGGACATCAATTTGTTACAGTCGAGTGACTCGACTCACTGGACAAGTGGTTGCAAATTTGTGGTAAAGAGGGAATTTGGTATTTGCCTATTAGGTTGGTTTATTTTAGAATTTCCTTAGATGAAAATAGGCTTTTTTTCAGGATGGGAAATCATCAAATGACCCCTCCCGCTCTGGGTGGAGCGGAAGGGAGTGTCAGACTCTTACCGACTAAAACCCAACCGTGTTCCTTCCTTAGCCTTTTATGTTCCGGGCCAGCGGTAACCCTTTCGGACAATCCCGCTGACCCGTCAGGATGAAAATAGGCTTGCGAGACGTTATGACATATTTTTACACACTTTTAAACTTAAAACAATAAGATATCCATTGCAATAATAATGTACCTGGAGAATGTAGGAAACGAACAATAGCATTATCAGCCCATAACTTTGTCACTGCTGTCACAAGTCTCGAAGACTCTCGAAGATTCTTGATGATTTGATGTTTTCCTTCACCGTTTCGAGAGCATTGGTGATAAAAAATAAAGCGCCTGTCTGGCTACCACTGCTCAGTCAAAGCCGCCACCACTGGGTCACTAAATCACTGGGTCTCGAAATAGTAACAGCCGCACAGGTCGATCGTTCATGTTAAGCTACGCTTGCCGCGGTTGGTCTGTGGATGGGTTACCATCTTTAGATACCGAGACCCTCCGTGCCTCGGAAAACACGATAAACCGTTGGTCCCGGTTGTCGTTCGTGGATCTTTGACAGTCGTTACGGGTAGTCAGAAGCCCGAAAGTCTGACAACCAGTCTTACCAATGGGTATCGTATTACCCAGTAACTTGGTTGTGGAGGTCAGATAGGCCCATGTAAAATACGGTATTCAGCTGCATCCAGTTAGATTGGAAGCCGACCCCAACATAGTTGGGAAAAGGCTAGGGAGATGATGTTTGTTCAATTAATTTCTAGGCAGCTTTTATTGTAAGAAATACCAAAGTCACACATTATTTATACATATTTTTTTCTTTTCCTGTATTTTATGAAAATCGATAAATGATACATACAACGAATCATACACACGACGATATTCATCATTGATTCAACCCTTTGATTGTCGTAAGTACAGAAACAATTAAAAGCCATTTTGTCTCGCTTGAACACAGAAATAGTAATAGAATAAATAAAAAACCGGTGAAGTCCGCGGCGGACTCGTGCACCGAGGCCTAGGGCTCCGTACTTTGTAGGTATCTAAATAGTTTTCACATAGTTTTTTGTAATGTAACTACAAATTTACGGTTTTTGGATGTTTTCCTTTACTTGTGCTACATGACATTGCTTCTAGCCAAATTTCATGATTCTAGGTCGGTGAGTACCCCATAGGTTTTGATTTCGGAAGATAAACGCCTGTTTCTTTTGATTGCGTTGACTTAGAAGTATGATTTTTTCAGTGTTTCAAGGAATAGGAGCCCGGAGTATTTGATCTTAATTTCAATTTGATAACTGTACCTACGCATTCCTGAGAAAAACGGTCTTGGACAAAGAAGTGATCTTATAAGAGTTCCATTTTACCTTTTAAAGTACGGAACCCTAAGAACTGATATATATTAATTCCTACATAATATAATGTAAATTCTTCCGTGACATTTTAAATCAACAAATACCTTCCTTAAAATCGATCGATTACCTATACAAAGCCGAGTCACCTGTCAATTGTTTTCCAACGCTATTAAGGGGGTTACAGGACCTAAAGCAAAAAACGATATAGATAGAGTGTTGAAAACATAATACAACTAATTTGATACGATAGAAAGAAATCATGAAAATACCTCTAAAAACTTTCTTTTTACAATAAAAACCATACTAATATATGTACACACATTCTGATTTTTGTCAGATTATTCTACAAGCAACATACTAAAATACTAGTGTTTTAATTATTTAGTTCGTCCAATAGATTTTTTGTAATTAAATAATTGCTTCATAATTTGCAATAAAATACCAGCGTTGTGTCATCGCGCTTCTCTTTCTTTTCTATGCAGTCCGACAGTGACCGCGCTTTAGGTCATGTAAGCCCCTTAAGGCTGCACAATACTTAAAGCTTAGCAATTTACTTTTATTCCCGCTTCCATTTTACATGACATTAAACAAAAACTTGAGATAACTTCGTAGTTTAATTAAAGATTTAATGAGAAGTCAAGAAGAAGTTTAGAGAAGTAATTTTAGGAAAAAACTCACATAATACATATTGTAGTATATTAACTGCACTTCTGACGGTTTTAAATATTTTAATAGTTATTCTGGTTCAAAACAAAGCCTCTCCTTGCATATAAATAGGTACTTTGTTTCATACCTTTATGGTTGTTAAATATTTTTATACATGAAAAGTAAATGAAGAACCATTTAACTTTAAAACCCTAGCTAACCCAATTTAACTTTATTTATTTATTTACATACACTTTATTGTACACCACAAAAATACATAACATGAGAAAAATACATCAAACACTACAAAATATACAATGGGAGGCCTTATCGGTTTCTGCGATCTCTTCCAGGCATCCTTGGAATGGACAGTGATTTTCCTCGACATAAAATGGGGCTGTCGTTGGTGCAAATATTATATATACAATACACTAAAATAGACACACAGATATATACATATCCAAAATTATAGATACATAAATACATACATACATACTAAATTATATAAGAAACGAAAATAAAAGAAGACAGTAGATGATTGCAGTAAGGACAACAAGAGAGTCTTTTGAACACATGTAACGACTGCGCGCGTTTAATTTCAACTGGCAATGCTTTCCACAAACGAGCGGCCTGGACAGTAAAGGATTTATTAAAGAAAGTTGTGGAATGCATAGGCATTTTGATGACCTTAAAATTTTCGTGTGGGAGTCACAAAGAAACTGGAAACATTTCTTAAGATAGAGAGAGGTGGAAGAGGAAAAGAGCACATTGTACAAAAGGGAAAGAATATGAGCATTCCGATGAATATCGGTTTGCCCGGTAACTGTGTTGTGGAGGTCAGATAGGCCGTTGCATCTAAAATACAGGTATTCGGCTGCATCCGGTTAGACTGGAGGCTGACCGACAAAGTTGGGAAAAGGATAGGCAGATGATAATTTATCCTAGTTCTATCGTAATTTTATTTACAACAAAATCATTGAAAAAGTGTTTTTTGTTTTAATGATCTGAATCCAACTTATTAAAAAAGTTTTTGTCTAATTTTAATTTAGTTGTCATTTAACGCATGGTCTAAAATACAAGGTTTCGCATTCCGGAAGTAACACATGCTGATGTCACTATCCAGTTGCCACTATTGCACACGATCGGAACCAAATGATGACGAAAGCGATATTATATCACAAACTTTGAACTGCACGACGAATAGTATGCCTGATATATCTGAAGACGAAGACGTTCCGCAATTAAAAATATTAAAAGATGAGGTTACGAGACTAACATCTCAACTTACTACTGCTCATAGAGAAATCGAGATATTATCATTAGAAAATAGCCAACTAAAGAAATTAAATGAAGAATTTAATAAAAAAAATGACATCTACAAAAAGATTGTTAACAGTCCAAGAAAGCATAAAGCGAAGACCACATTAATGACCCCTAAAAAAAACACGAAAACAAAACAAACTCAGACTATCCAGACAATTGAAAAAGACGACTCTTTACCGACGAACACACTTAATACAACTAAAAGCGTCAGCAGCAGCGTAAGTCCATCTAACAAAAATAAAAACAAACAAACTAGAACAACTGTAGAGCATGAGCATCCTTCTACGAAACACAAAATATGCTTAATAAGCAGCGAAACGTCAAACAGACTTTACACAATTGCCGAAAGAACTAATCTGTGTAACTTTGAAATCTGTCACTATCGTAAACCTACATGTGGATTGAAGCAAATTCTTGACAAAATTGAGAGCAAAGTACAAAACTTAACTCACTCAGATTATTGTGTTATTTATATTGGCGAAGAAGACTTTCGCAAAACGAATAACTATTTAGAACTTGTCATGTTTGTGAGAGAAAAATTGTTACCATTGCATCACACAAACTTCATAATTTGTTTACCCACCTTTAAATATATGACAGATTCCAACATAATGTTTAACAGCCGTGTTGAAACGTTTAATAACCTTCTTTATTTAGATATAAATATATGTAACTATGCATACATAATAGACTCAAATCTTAATCTGCCTTATGATTACGCAACTTATAATAAAAAATATGGCACTCTAAATAACTATGGCTTAGAGACGGTTGTATCAGATTTGCGGGACCTTATATCTGGCCTAAGCAACCTAACTGCTACGCACTCGGAGGTTGACTGCCACCCGAAAAATAAAAATAGTTTATCTACAGATTCGCAACAAGTAAATTCTCAGTTTTTTCTTTAAATACCTTACCATTCTACATCAGAACATAGCTGGGCTCATGAATAAAGCTGACAGTCTGACTGTAAAGCTGCTGGAACTATCTGACAGAGGAACTATTATAGATGTTATTTGTATCACAGAGCACTTCATGCAAACCGGTTATGAGCAATTTTTGCACATTCCAAATTTTTGTCCAGCTGCTTTCTTCTCTAGAGATACAAAGAGAGGAGGAGCGTGTATTTTTGTTAGAGCAGGTTTGCAGTTTAAAGAACTACCGGACATATCGAAGCAATCAGTTTCGGGATTTTTTGAATGCTGCGCTGTAGAGATAATAGCTCATTCAATTATTATTATTTGTATATATAGAATTCCTAAGCCTAATTACGAAATATTTTATGAAAAATTAGATTATATTTTAACAAAAGTTTGTAGTTCATCAAATAAAAATGTTATCTTGTGCGGAGATTTTAATGTTGATGTTTTAAAAAGAAACAAGGCTACATTAGACTTAGAACTTTTTCTTATGAAGTTCAATCTAAAACTAGCTCTTTATATTCCCACTAGATTAAGTAGTCATACCTGTATTGATAATTTTGCACACAACTACAGGAAAGACTGCGAGGCTGAAGTTGTAGATCTGGTCCTTTCGGATCATACATCTCAAATAATTAAAATACCTATTAAAAAAACATGTAAGCTACAGTATTGGAAAACTAAAAAGCAGGACATAAGCATGAATAATTTAATAACTTTTAAAAACCATCTTAGCTGTTTGTGTTTTGTACAAGTTTTTGATGCACAAGACGCAAATAAAGCATTTGATAATTTTATGGATGATTTTTCTCTTTTTTATAAATTATGTTTTCCGGAAAAAATGATAACCATCAAAACCAATAAAGAAACTAAATGGATATCTCGAGGAATAAAAACATGTAGCAAAAAGCAAAGGCAGTTGCTTTGGGCATATAGATTAAATTCGGACTCACTTAATAAAAAAGTCCTTAAAAACTATACAAAACTTTACAGAAAAATTATCAAGCTAACACAAAGAGCACAAAATAATAATTTTATCAATACAGCTGAAAACAAATCGAAGGCTACCTGGCAAATAATAAATAAAACCAAACTATGTTTGCCACAGGAGCCAATTATGTGCATAAACAGAGGTAATCTGTCGTTTACACACCCCACAGATATTGCAAATGAATTTAACGATTATCTTATTGACGAAATTGAAAATAATACTAAAACTGACATCACGTTAAATAATATTAATTTAAACAATCAGACATTAAATTCCCTATTCATGCAACCTGTTACAACTGACGACATTATAAAAATAATTTCTAGCCTAAAAAACACAAACACTGTTGGGTACGATGGCGTTTCTACAAAAGTCATAAAATTTACTAAAGAAGTAGTAGCACCTCCATTAGCACATATAATTAACTTGTGTATTGCTAGTGGCATATTCCCAAACAAGCTCAAAAAAGTTGTAATAAAACCCTTACACAAAAAAGATGACAAAACAAATTTAAAAAACTATAGACCTATAGCAAAAATTCCCGTATTTTCCAAAATTTTTGAGAAAGTTATCTATAACTCTCTTTACACTTATTTCGAAAAATATCAATTATTTTGTCATGAACAAAAGGGATTCCGTAAGAATACTACCGTTAATATGGCACTCTTCGACCTATTAACAAACATCATGTCATCTGTAGATAGGAAAAATCCAGTCTGTGCTATTTATACTGACATGACCAAGGCCTTTGACTATGTGGACCATAAAATTCTGCTACACAAGCTACATAGTTACGGTGTAAGAGGGAATATCCTTCAGTTACTAAAATCATACTTAAGTAATAGAGTGCAATACACCGAAATTTCTAGGATTTGTCCAAAAAGTAAAATAGAAACTATATATACATCAAAAGCAAGACAAGTAAAATATGGCGTTCCACAGGGTAGCGTACTGGGGCCGCCACTTTTTTTAATATATATTAATGATCTCCCGAAAGTAACATCGAACAAAATGGTTCTCTTTGCGGATGACAGTACAGCTGTAATTAAGTGTACAAATCGTAATAATTACGAGCAGGATATAAATACTTGTTTGCATGACATAATTCACTGGCTAAGTAATAATAATTTAGTAATAAACCTAAGTAAGACGAAAATAATGCAATTTCATCAACGAAGCGAAAACCCAAATGTTAGTATCGCTTACCAAGGCTATAATATTGAGGAAGAGAGTCAGGCGAGGTTTTTAGGTATAATGATTGACAGCAAACTCACATGGAAACCTCATGTCGAAGTTGTGTGCAAAAAACTTAGCAAATCCGCGTATGCTCTCCATCAACTTTCTAAAAAAGTCAACCGTCAGGCTCTTTTATCGGCATACCATGGATTGGTTGCTTCGGTTTTGCGGTACGGCATTATTTTCTGGGGGCGGTCTGCCGACAGGGAACTGGTATTTAGGGTGCAGAAGCGATGTATAAGGTCAATGTGCGGTCTTAAAACAACAGATAGCTGTTTACCGTATTTTAAATCTTTAAAAATCTTAACTTTTCCTTGTTTATACATTCTGGAAACAGCGCTATTTGTAAAAAACAATCCACAGTTGTTTGAAAAATTGTCAGCAGTTCGGAAAAATCCAATACGGACTCAATATGTACATAAACTATGCCAAGTGAAATGTAAAACCGCACTTATGCAGAAAAGTTTTTTTGGTATTGCCCCAAGCATTTATAATAAAGTACCTGATGTAATAAAAAATATGACTGTATTCAAATTTAAAAGGGCACTAAACCAAATATTAATTGAAAAAAGTTATTACAAAATTGACGAATTCCTTAATGATAAATCTATGCACTGATTGACAAACAGGTTCCTATTCTGACATTTTTTATTCTAATTGACATTTTGACATACCTACTTTATTATTTTTAACATTTTTGTAATTTAATTCTGTAATTTTTTGTAATTCTAATGATCTGACATTTATAATTATTTATTCGCTATCAATAGAATTTCTGTTAAATTTTAGAACCTAATATTATTTGCATGCCCATGAGATGGTAGAATATGGAGGACTATATTATCTTAAGAGAACATCTATGTACCAATTACCCATGTTTGCAAAAATAAATGATTTGATTTGATTTGATTTGATTGCAAGAAAACACGAAATTAAGGAAAACATTTTCAGTTACCATTTTGTTAAAATAATATTTGAATTATCATTTCGTTTTTCTAATCAAACGAAACTGTTCAATTTAAAGATATACCAACGTAATTTTTAATTAAAATATCATTGTTTAATCGGATTCGCATAGGTAATAAAGGTGGTTGGGGAGTTATTATTACTCGCTACTGGTAACACATAAACGAAAGAACCATGGCAACCAACCGATTATCTTCTTTCGGTACGTCGCATCGCATCCCTATTTTTTAAGAGGTACCTAGTCAGAATTGTCTGTGTAATCTGTCTGAAATAGGCGTCTCCTAAACGCCACGCCTCGTTAGATCGAGCATTGACTCCTGTAACCTTCCCCAGATCATCGATCCACATTAAGAGGTCTACGGTACATACATCACACTATCTACACTAATATTATAAATGCGATAGTGTGTCTGTCTGTCTGTCTGTTACCTCTTCACTCTTAAACCGCTGATCCGATTTAGATGAAATTTGGTATAGAGATAGTTTGAGTCCCGGGAAAGGACATAGGCTAGATTTTATCCCGATATTCCAACGGGATCGAAACTTACGCGGGTAAAAATGCGGGGCGCTGCTAGTATTATATTAATTTTATAAAGGCGAAAGTTAAAAATAAATATAATAATGGACTTTGGACGTGTGGACTCAGCGATTATTGTGCCGATAGTCATTACACCAAGAACCTCGACCAACACCTGAGGAGGATCTCGTTAGTTACCTTTGGATTTTTGAATTGTCCTAAAATAAATAAATTTGAATTTGAATTTTGTTAGGCAGCTGGGTCAAGGGCTTGATGCAGAGAGCGGTACTCCGTCCTGGACACGGCTCGTATTGTTAGGAGGTTCCTTTCTCTGGAGCCCTGACCGCCGGTAGCTTGGACCCTGTTCCCGATACCGGTGGGCTAAAAATTTTTATATTTTTAAATGATTTTTTTATTGTTATTTTTTTGAAAAAAATATTTTAAAAATATAATAAGTTTGTTACAAAATAAATAAAGAAAACAATATAATAAAAAAAGTATTTATATGTTTGTTACTTCTACACGCACAAACGACTGAACAGATTTGGATGAAATTTGACAGTCAGATAGTTTATAACCAGGATTAACACATAGGCTTTTTATCCGGATATTTCCATGGGATCGACACTTACGCGAGTGAAACCGCGGGGTGTTGCTAGTGCGGTCAGCATCAAAAGTCGATTAACACTTCAGTTTTTTTAATCACAGTTATTGAGCAAAATATTTGTTGAAAATTGCATCGAACTTCTGCTGCAATTTTGAATAAATATTTTGCTCAATAACTGAGATTAATAAAACTGAAGTGTTAATCGACTTTTGATGCTGACCGTACCAACATAAACTTACAACTGTTCCCACTGGTGTAGACAAAAACCTCAGAACGCGACCTCCTACGATTCTAAAGATATGATTTCTTAGAAGACTGCTACCGTCATATTTATAACGAGCGTCATGAAAATTTGTCACTTTCACCAGTATTTGACATTAAAACGTTCCGGCGCGATAACAGCTGTGTTGCGGTATCTACAATGCCAACGACAAAAACAACGCGTCATACTGACGTCACGCAAAATCCTGCATATCGCAAGCAGAGTTTACCGCGCAACTAACATAAGTATATATAACGGTCCGAAATGAATCATTGGCGCAGTTGCCCGCCAGACACAACACCCGTCTGGTCGGAGGATCCTCCCTTTTCTATAGAGAATGAGTAAACTTTACACCCTGTTCCTCATTCTTCTATAACTGTAACCGTATTTTGAAAAGATCGTGGAATTACAGTACAGCAACAGCCGTATAATTTGGTACTTTATTTACGTCAAACACGGCTACCGCAGTGTAAAATTTATTTGCTTACTGTATAGACTTTATGCTTATAGCAATAAGGCTAAAATCACATTGATTTACTGTAAAAAACAAGTGGTGTACGAGCTCTCAATGTGTGCCATACGCACACGTAAATAGATTTCATCCACAATGCTATATACGGATACGGTTGTAGCCGTCTACCGCCCTGGATAAACGATTTAATATTCCGTGATATTATTGGTACGGTTGTGACAGTAATGTGATTTTGTAGGAAACATTCTACCGTCTTTCTCTAATAAAGGACCGCGCCGAAAAGTATTTAGGTGTCAAATGCCCTGTATTTGGTCATGACAGCCAAAATTGGCGGTCATCGCTCTTCTAGAAAAGCTTATCTTTGGGCCTATTTTCCTCGACGCTACTCAAAAGTAACGTTTTACAAACTCAAATCACCAATGAGTAGCCAGAATGACACAACACTATAAGTGTTTCAATGGGGGTCCGTATACGACGCAACCAATCACAAACGCGTTAGTAAGTCGCATTGTTTACGTTTATTGAAACACTGGTGCTGTAACATGGTGATTTGAATTTGTAACACGTTACGTTTGAATAGCGCCGTGGACACACGCGCAAAGCAATACTCATCATGTTTGAGTATTGTTTTGCATGTCATTTTTCAAAAAATATGGTGCCCGAAGTGATTACCTCGGACACCTAAATTTAATCTCCCTACGTAACAGGAATTGAAACGTTTACCATTCGTTACCGCCTTTGTCGACCCAAGTGATACAGCGGCCCAATAAAGTCACGAACAACTTTGAAATTGAAAAAGAAATTCCGGCCCGGGCATGCAAATATCGCGGGAACACAAAATTGCTAAACTCTGGACGTCTACTTTGAAATTTTGCCATAAATTAATAAATAATACAGAAGTTGTGTAATGAAATATGATTTCAATAAGGTGTTTTTGTGAATTTTTCGTGCTTTTTGGTGATTCAAATGTTAACCGTTTTTTTTTCTACTAGTGACCCATAAAATGCGAATAATTTATAATTTTGCAATACATAGACGTTTCGATAATATTTTAAAACAAAATTGTTCTTTTAGCTTTTCCAAGATGGCGGGTTGAGCTGGAGAAAACAAATGACCTGCCGGTCGATTCTGTAAAAATCTGACCGTGAAAACTTGGTGATGTGAGTTTGTTTTTGCTAGGAATTGACACTATAGACAGCTCACTCCACGCTCACTTCACCTAAGTTTTCACGGTGAGATGGTTACAGAATCGCACTGCTGGGGACAATTCTCGTTATTTTAAGAACGTTCACAGTTTGATCTTCAGTGCTTCACTTTAGCCCTGGATTGAAAGAACTGGAAGTTATAGAGAGCGCTTTTGCCCAGCCGTGGGATGGTGCAGGCTAACAGTAACAGTAGGTAGCTGTTCCGAGCCAGCAGTAACCCTTTCGGACAATCCCGTTTCAAAAATGCCTCGTATTGGTTAACATGCCTCGTTTCAAAAAAGTATCTAGGTATATTTTTGATAAAAGACGTATTAAGACTCCTTCAAACAGGCGCGATACGACACGCGACACAAAGGCACCGCAAGTCGCGCAACGAGCGGTGCCTTTGTGTCGCGCGCGATTATATCGCGTGTCGCGCCTGTTTGTAGGAGCCTTTATTAAACTCAGTTATTTAAATTAGAAATAGTTATAGTTATTTAGAAAAACATTGTGAGGAAACCGGCATGTCCTAGAACCAAAAATTCGAAGACATGTGACATCTACCAACCCGCACTTGGCCCGTGTGGTGGATTACAGCCCACTCCCTCACTGGGAGAAGGACTGTATCCCAACAGTGGGACCATAATAATATATGCTGATTATGCATAGTTATTTTGCGATTCTAAACGATCCATTTACCTATGACCAGTCTTTGATTTCGAACACATCATATAAACTAAACATAATATAAGCCGATCTCGTAATTATTTTACCACCTTATATTGAATTTCACTTGCACGACATAACATCAAGGTATATTTTTGCTCAAAACCAACGTGACGGTTAGATACTTTCAGCCTGAAATAACTTTCAATTTACTGGAAATTTTTGTGAAAAGTGACAAAGCAATAAATTCGATTATACCTTTGCGACCCACATAAGACAGTCTATGTAATATAGTAGGTAACTAAACCCGCCTTACCTACATGTCGCCGCACCCATTTTATTCCATTCTAGTTTCTGGCACATGTAAGACCAGGTGATCGATCGCTGCCGAGGCCCGCGCCACGCGGGTGGATTCTGATTTCCGGTCTCTATTATAATTTTAATGTGAACCCACTATAATGTGTTGACCTACTGTCATGTGTTGAAAGAGGTCGGATGGTCGGATGGCCGGATGTAATATTTTTGGTTTTGAATAGACCTAGAAAATTGGACTGAATAAATAGAAGATATTGTGGGTTTTTATGGGTTCTGTAGTGACCAACGGTCATGTGCAGGCACAGACACGACCGGGGAGAGATCAGGCGCAGGACCAACGGCTTGACGTGCTTTCAAAGGCAAGAATCACATCACCAATATCGAAACTGAGCGCTGCTATTGAGAAATTCCTAATCGATAAATAGTCATGTGTAGGCACAAAGATGTCAATTTCATATAAAAAATTAATACTTATCTATGTCACGTGATTTTCGAGAAATATGTCAGCAACAGAGACACAAGATTAATCTTATCTATATACAAATTGAAGTATTTGTTTGAAGTGTCTGTTTGTTATGTCAATATAACAGCTTTTTACTAAATGCATATGAAAGTATACGGTAGTTATTATTATATATACTAATTATTTTTTAATATTTGACTGACTGTCTCTTTGTTCCGGCTAATGTCCACAACGGCTAAACCAATTTTGACGGGACTTTACTGGCTTTTCTAGAAAAAGAATTAGGTTTCTGCGCAAAAAAATTAAAACCCATGAAATCCACACCTACGCGGGCGAAACCGTAGGCAGAAGCTAGTTACTAATTTGATCCCAATTGGTATTTTTAAAAATAAGGAACCCAAAATAACTATTAAACTTTTGACCGCCACACGTAAAAAAATCAAAAACGTGCCCTCGGCGTCAAAGTCTGTTATGTAGTTGAACCGTGGCGTGCTGGGCACATTTTGGTTTGTCATCTATACACGACTGTGGCGGTCAAAAGGTTAATTAAAAAAATAATAGCTTCGCTATCTATAAAAAGCAAAGATCGTTAACAGTATAATTATTAAGGTCGTTGCCACGTATATTCCATGCTTACTGTCTATAGTGTAATTACACCACAGCCATTAAAAAGCAGGTTTCCGATACTCCACGTTGATATGAATGAACTAGCTTCTGCCTGCGACTTCGTCCGTGTGAAATTTCACCCTCCCCCCGTTCACCCTCTCAGGGGTGGAATTTCGAAAAACCTTTTCTTAGTGGATACCTACTCTTCGCAAAGAACACACCCTCCAAATTTCATGTCTCTAGGTCATCGGTTAAGGCTGTATGTTGATATATCAGTTAGTCAGGATTTTGAATTATATATGTATATACGTATATATATATATAACGTAACAATATACTCGTATATATAGTATATTGTTACGTCGTTGAATCTGTCAAAGGTCACGCGTGGTTTTACTGACGCACGTTTATACGAACTTTCATCCAACGTGTGTTTACCAAACTATTTTTGGGTTGGCTTCCAGTCTACCCACGCATACCCCCTGTATTACTAATGAATATGGAACACTTACGAGTTGACCTTCACAGTTAGGCCAGGTGTCAGAACTTCGGGCTTCTGACTTCCCGTTCCAACTTTTCAAATGTATTATAGTCGGAAATATAAGTGTAATATGCTTGGCAAGGTGCGAAAGGCCTGATAATATGTTGGCTATAGTCCTTTTCACACTTATTTTACCTCTGACTTTGCGTCACCGTCTAAAGCACACTGATCTTTATTCTTATTAAAATAAGGATCCTCTTCGGTTGCTGCCACTGACAAGTTTGTCAAAATCACAATGACCTTTATTCTTGCATATAATAAAGTTGCTATTATGTGGCTGTTGTCTGAGGTAAAATAAATCTAAAAAGACTGAAGACACCCATCAGTGGACTGTCAGCAGAAAACCTTAGCTAAACTTTCAGGTCTGAGAAGATTAAGGGCCTCATACTTCATCTACGATTATGTTCCCGTAACATTAGTTCTTTTGTGCCATAAAAGTTAACGGGTTTATGAATTAATTATTAATTTATGCCAAGTAAGGCCTTGGCATATAATTATATAAAAATCTGTTCTATTTTTGAACTTATCCGGTAAGTCCTGGCTATTCAGATATTATGATTAAAAAAAATTAAAAATTAAAATGATTCAAAAATTCACTAAAATTAGCTCGCAGAGAGAGAAAGATAGATTTGAATGTTGTATTCCAGTCAGCCAATCACACCAGAAACTAGAATATGCAATTTCTTCTGCTGATTTTTGTCTTGACTCTTTTTTATTTTTGAGGTTGGGAAATCATCAAATGACCCCTCCGGCTCTGAGTAGAGCGGAAGGCAGTGTCAGATTCCTACTGACTAAAACCCCACGACCACCAAACCACCAAACGATCCACGTTTCTGCGACCTACTCACAAGCTCCTCTCAAGTAATTTAACCCTCGAAAACACTGCTTATCCTCCAAAAATCCGCTCGTACGGAACTGCAGCACACGCGATTTAAGAAGCCACACCTATCACTTAAACTGAGTGACCCATATCTTCAAGACGTTTCTAATCTATTCCTAGTTGGATTAAGTGAGCTTAGTCACGGTCGCCGCCTATACGGGTTGTGTACTGGATAAGCCACCTACCCGTCACTTAAGACGGATAAAAAGACGTTTAAGTTGTTAACCTCGCCTTAATTGGTTGATCTATGGTGGAATTAGGAACTTGGGGGTGGTGGATAAATGTGTAACAAGCGTCCTTCGAAAGTTGGGTGGGTGTTTTATTGTGGTGTTTTATCAATGTTTGTAATCGTTTTTTAAGGGGCTTGCTGGTAACGTGGTGTGCGAAACGATCAATCTTGAGTGGCTTATTTGCACCTATTCTTTATACAGGGTTTATTTTCAAAGACCAGCCGAATTTTAGGGTGTGGTACAGACCATCAATATGCACAACTTTCAATATCGTAATCGCGATAAATGTATCAACTGTCTCATAGAAAACTTCAATGCCTATTCGACCTAAATGTATGGGACGGCTGAATTTTTATTCGCTATTAAGATGTTGGTTCCATGGAGAATGTTGTTTAGTTTAATGGTCTGTAGCACACACCCTTAAATTTAGCTGGTCTTTGAAGACTAACGCTGTATACACATCTAAACACAGAAAACTGGCTGTATGTTACCTTTTCACGCCTAAACCACTATACAGATTTTGATGAAATTGGGCAAGGAGATAAATGGCATCCTGAGAAAGGACATAGGCTGCTTTTTGTACCAATGGCACGATTCCGTTATTGGTATAAGGGCAAGAGAATGATGACCATGATGAAGTGAAAAAAGATGACAGAATAGTCTTGTCTTAAGTAAAAGAAAGAAAATAATTATGTATATTTGCGGTAAACATGACGCAAAAAAAGAACACACACAAAAAAAAATACAAGTTGGGGGAAAACATGCGTCACATCCACGCAAAACGGCCAAGGCCATCGCTCAGCATAAGAGAGAGTGAATAAGTCATTAGTATTCATCATCATCATCATCATCAGCCTACAGAAGTCCACTGCTGGACATAGGCCTCTCCTATAGCACGCCATTCAACTCGATTTTCAGCAACTCTCAACCAGCTGCTACCAGCCATCCTGCGAAGATCGTCGCTCCACCTAGCCTGAAGGCGTCCCACCTTACGTTTACCGATTAGCGGTCTCCACTCAAGAACACGTTTACCCCAACGGTCATCGGGTTTCGGCTAAGTGTGGAAGTGAGTAAGTCATTGGTATTCCTAAGTGCATAATTAAATACTTAGTTAAGTTCGGATTGCAGTAAGTAGACAGTCATTTTTTTACCTGTTATCCCATTTATGAACCAAATATTTCATCAAAGTCATTTTATTTAATTAGAAACCGACCCAAACAGAGCTCGAAAAGGCTATTTTGCAAATGAACGTTTACATCCTTCTAAGTTCCAGTTGGTTTAATACCAGGATTGCAATGTTTCATTGGTATTCCTCAGTAAATATTAAGGTATTCAAGTTCGAATTGCAGTGAGTAGTAAAAGCTATTTTACTTTTGTTTGCTTAGCTTGTACCGTATCCCATTTGTACGGGAAATATTAAATCACATTTTATATCTGACTAAAAAACTTAACCCAAACAGAGATCGAAAAGATTCTTCTGTAGACCAACATTTACCTACAGCCTTTTTAATCCAGCACCTTTATTGCGTAACACTATCAATCTCAATTTGAATTATTTTGAAGGATCTTGCTAATACATAGCTTCATAATATTCGAGCAATTTGTCTGCTCAACAACGTAAATAACGCAATGCATGTTGATTGACGGTCAAAATGAAAGCTATTCCTACTTGCCTACTTGCCTTTGCCTTTCTTATTTCTTAAACAAATTTTGTTTTTTTTTATTTTTTTGTAATGGGTTTGCTCTTGACTCTAGTCTAGGTCAGAGGTGACAGAGACAAAGTCTACGATGGAGTGAGTTTACCCAGAAGAAGCCTGTTCACCCTTACTTTGAAGATATTGATTTAGATTTTGTTGTTTTATTTTACTTTAGATTTGCGTCGAACAGTGGTTTTAACAATAAATGTACCTAACACAAAATTCAATAATCATCGTAAAGCCAGAAAAGGAAAAGGTCACAACATTATTAGTCTTAATATTAATTATAATAATTTAACTTAATATTAATTCAAAATTAATATAAATTCAATTCAAAGAAATCTATGTCAATAAAATTCATTAAAATGTAATGTCATGGTAGAATGTTGAATACATCATATGAAGTCATTAAAATATAATCACACGTGTTACACATTAGCCCTGCATATTTAAAGTTACATGTTTCACGACAACAAAAGCAGTCAACAGAAGAACTGCACTACATTCACGATGAAAAGAAACCGAAAAATAAAATAAAATCAAGTTGGTCGTGTTTTCTAGTCACAGTAGCGAACATCTAAACGTTGACAGGTGATGGATAGGTTGTCAGGAATCGTTCAACTGGTTGGTCAGCCGACTATAGAACTGGGATTTATCTTGGTATACGGACTACGAGAAATGTTAGTTTCATGTCTAGGTTTTGTTTTGGTGTTGTGATTTTATGAATTTCTAAAACAATAAATAGTTGGATAAAAAAAGCTTCAATAAAAATCTAATATTCTAAACGCAGTAAGATGATCCGAACTATACATGGTCAAATTAAATAACCTAGTGAAACTCCGCAGATGTGATAGGCACAGATATTTAAACATGATAAAACATGGTATGTTTTTGTTAAGCCAAATGTAAAATACTTTTTGAAGTGAAAACTTCTTTAGCGGCGCTGTGTACTTTTTTTGGAATGGGTAAAAACTTCTAAATTCGCGTCAGGTCACGTGACCCTGATCGAAAATTCGTAAGACGTGACGCGCGTTGTTGAGGACAGCGCCATCTATGCACATCGGGAAGAACTACGAGGGCCTCGCGTACTAACTACGTAGGCCTCGCGTACTAACTACGTAGTTCATCCAACAACGACGAGATGGCGCTGAACCACGGATATATAACTGACGACGAGCAAATCTGAATAAATTCCTTTCACGAGAAGAATAAACCAGTCACTTTGGTCATCATACCTGATTTGCAAAAAACCCTATAAAATAAGGAACACACCTTAACACGCGTGTTTTGTTTATAAGACGATTCACAAAATACACTCGTAATTGTTCAAGTTTTCACTTCTGTCGGCACTACCGGAGTGCCAGTGTTTTTTTTTTATAATACTTAAACGATAAAAAAAGATCTTCTAAAAGTTCCACTCACCATAAACATCGATGCACCCAATCTGCCACTTCATGCTGGGCTGCGTATTGATCTGGCACATGTAGCAGCCGCGGTCTTCTGCCCGAAGAGGCCTGATCCTCAGCTGCCAAGTTCTGGGCGCGTCCATGTGGACTGAGTACCTTGCGCTGAGGACTGCTCGGTCGTGCATTGTGAGGACTGTCTGGTCTTCTGCTCTTAGCCAGCCTACCTGGGAAAGGAAAAACGGATTAGAATGTGACAAAGAATAAAAGCTTTCAAGATTATTGTTTAGGTTATCCCGTATCCGACTGCATATAGGCTTTCTCCCTGTTTGCTATGCTTCCGAGGGCAATTCTCGTGAGGGGCAAAGGCGTTTACCTACTTCCCCGTGAATTCTCAAGAATAACTTTCCTGCCATCAAAGTGTTTGTTAGTACAGGCGCCAGCACATCAAGATACCCGAAACTGTAAAATTTTCCCAATCAACTTTGAACCTTATGCTTTAGTGATATAGTTGAAAATCTATCAAAGAAATTTGACAGATTGTAGTAGCTTGATGTGCTGGTGTCTGTAAAACTCATGGTTACGTTAGATCATTGGCATGGTTTTGTTCTCGAAGTAACTTGAAATAGAAGAATTTTACTACCAAGGTTAGTTGTTAACTTTTTAGACCCAGATAAATGTTTACGTGGGAGACTAAATTGGGGCGTACTCGTATGGGTATAACTTTAGTTGTTTTATAAATAATACATTGAATTGAGCGAACCAAATCAAGCTTGTATATATACGCCTTTTTTATGGACTGGCTTTTACCTAGGCCAGAGTTTAAGCATTGCCAATACAACGTGGCAATACCGCCAGTCTCTTGGGTTGGTCAGTCGACAGCGATTCGACGCCATATTTTAGTTTGTTCATAGTTCTTAGTTTGGTTAGTGAATTATTATTATATTTGAGTTTTAATAGTTTGTTAGTTAATTTAGTTTGAAAGTTTATCCAGTGTAGCCTCTGTAATAAATGGTACTTTTTTAAGTGAGAAGTGATTTTGTCAATAGCGTATTAGACCCCTATTTATAGCCATGCGCTTACGCATACGTCATAATGATAAAAAAGTCAGATATAGTGTTAAAAATGTCTTGATAAGAGAGACATGTAAACGTTTCCATAATATAAAACATTTTTACATTGTGTTTTATTTTATCTTTGAACACATTTCAATGAAAGGCACGTTTAATTCCAAAATCACACACTCTTTTAGCGAAGGTTTCCACAAATCCTCTTGGCTCTTATAAAAGGTTTGGTAAACCAGGCTTTCGTCTGCAGTCTTTTAATGTTCGTGTGCTTATCACAAAATTGCAGGTGGCGAGAAATGGTACCAGTTTTATTGAACAAATTGCTAATAACGTTATTTGGCACACTTGTTTTTGTGAAAAGCGACTATGAAGTTTGAAAATTAAAAATACTCATTCACTTATTTCACTCTGTTATGGATGCCATTGAATTGCCAAACTTAGGTGGCAGTGGGCAGGGCACATTGCTCGCAGAACAGATGGCCGATGGCGCCAAAAGGTTCTGGAGTGGCGACCGCGTACTAGAAGACGTAGCGTTGGAAGGCCTCTACAAGGTGGACCGATGACTTTGTGAAAGCCGCAAGAAGCCGTTGGATGCGCGAAGCACAGAACCGGTCGAATTGACGGTGATTGGGGGAGGCCTATGTCCAGCAGTGGACGACTTTCGGCTGAAAGAATGAATGAATTCAAACCATTCGGTAGCGCGCACCTATTTACGTTACTTCGCACTAATGTTTTTGTAAAAAGCGACTCTGAAACTTCAAAATGATAACTATTTATTCGGTTATTAAAAAATAAATTGTTCCTAAGTAATTTTGGTGAAATCAATGTAATTGCCTTATTTAAATAAATTTTATTGGGGTACAGTCGACCGCATGGTCAGTGATAACACATTGACCTTGAGCTGCCCTAGCATAACGGCAGTACGGAGATAAAAGGCCAGCTTGGTTATGTTACCACTGACGAAGAAGCCTCCTCGTGTAGCGCAGTTTGTTCCGCCAGTTACTCAACCAAGCCGAGCAAACGACGCATCCTAGACAGTCACACCCAACACCTTATTTGACTGGCCAATTTTTCCCTTGCGGTGGTAGGGGTAACGTCCGCCTGTTTTGCGACCACCCTCCCACCGGAGTCCGGCGTCAAGCAGCCTGCTGTGTTTCGTCGATGCGTGGGAGTTCCAGTGCCTTAGGTATCTTCTGGGCACGCTCATTCCATCATAGACCTCATCCATCGCTTTCTATCAGGCGTGATTGAGGTCAAGAGCGGGCCCTAAAGCAATAAAAAAGTACAGTCAACTTTACGATTTACATTTGCATACACTGGAAACTTCAACTGAGAACTGTCTATTAAAATTTTTGTTCGTTAGGTTGCGTGGCATTAGAAATCAGAAAAAGCAAACCCCAAAAATTATTATGCCTCGTTGGTTTAGTAGAGGCAAGCGCGACTGCTGAGCGTGAGGTCCAGGGTTGGATTTCTAGATCGAGCAAAATGACATTGGGTTTTTCCGACAGGAATTTTTAGCAGCCTGGAGGCTGGATTTGTGTGCCTATTGATAGCAACAGGGTCGCCTTCTATTATCATTCTCTTGCCCTTGTCCCGATTTATTTGGGGTGGGCTCAATACGTCTTTTTCTTCTATACCTCTCTATTAGTCGTCATCTCATTAGTTAACTACTTTCTAGTCATGTTCTTACTATATGGCAATAGTGTTCTCCACACTTTTTTTTTTTTCAGGATGGGAAATCATCAAATGACCCCTCCCGCTCTGGGTGGAGCGGAAGGGAGTGTCAGACTCTTACTGACTACAACCCACCCGTGTTCCTTCCTTCGCCCTTTATGTTCCGGGCCAGCGGTAACCCTTTCGGACAATCCCGCTGAGTTCTCCACACTGAGTTGTAAGTCGCTATTAATTGGACGTAAAAGATCTCTATATAATACGAAAAAAAAGAAAGAAGAGTAAAAGAACATTATCTTTCCACTTTATCATAATTGTGTGTGTATTTATTATTTTGATTACGTTATAATAATTATTAACATACTAGTGATATTTATTTTAGAAGTATGTATGTTTATTTGTATGTAAGTATATTCTCATAATACTTGTTTAGTTTTATTAAGTGAAGTAATTTTTTAGATTTTATGTATTATTTTTTTTGTCTCCTTTACTCTTTCACACGCTGTCTACATCTCTCTATTTATTGTCCTATCGCAGTTATGCTGGAAGAGATTTCTTATGAAATAAGCATCACCTTTGTACCTATTTTTCTGTTCTGTTTTATTTCTTATCTGTTTATATATTTGTGTATATAACTGGTAAAATAAATAAATATGTCGCATCCGGTCATGCATTTGACTATTCGGAACGCTAGCGCCACCCGGCGGCGCTTGACAGAGTCTAGCCTGAGTCCGTGGGGGTTAGAAAACAGCTCGACAGAACGATGTGGGGGACACTTTTGAACGAGGAGTTGACCATTGGACATCGTACGGACAACATGTGCTCAGAAACTGTCCAGCGTTCCGTATCTGGTTGTGTCGTGTACCTACAGTGTGTAATTTGCTAGTGTGACTAAATTGTTCGTGAAATTATAATCTTATTTGAACTGCAAACGGTTTTTCTATTGCGCAATAACCAACACATACCCACTGTACGCCCACAATAGTTAAATATGGCTGATAATAACGAGACACACTATACCTTCTCCGTCATCAGAAGTGGGATTCGTGTTGGTTCATGCGCAAAATGAGAACGCTAAAAGTGAAAGTGACCGTTGACATTTTAAAAACAAAGTGCAAACTGCGAACGCTTATTAAATAATCGTGTGGATCAGTTCGAGTTGAACCCAGACAAGCCAGATACGGATGCGCGATCATAGTGAATGTTGTTTTGAGCATAGGCTGTATGCAGAAATACTTTTGCCCAGTGACGCGCCAGTTGCGCCCTACCGCCATGTTAGGAAAAAAGTGTCTAAAACCGGCGTTTGAGATCGACGTATGAGACGTATTGTAACGATCTGTACCTTATTAAAAATAGTGGGTAAGCAGACCGTCCAATAATTTTTATTAGGGAAGATAAAATACAGAAAGTTATAAAAACAGCTAGTTATAAAAATACTAAATAGCACGCACTCTCGGAAGTTTATAGTTCACACACGCGCGCACTCACTGGAGTTTTATAGTTCACGTTATGAAATCAGCTCAGCACTGTAGGAACGGGTATCAGGCGTCAGGGTAACAAGTTATACGTGGTTAGCTCGCGAAGATTAGAAGTAGAAGGTCCCAGGTGGAATCTTTAGCTGGATCCCCTGGGTTAGTCAAAGATGTCGCAGCAGAACCAAGCAGTTCAAGATGTCACAGCAAAACCAAGCAGTTTTCTGATGCTTAATGTCTCAGTCCCAAGACTCGAATGCCAGCAGCCTCCAGCTGTTCATGAGCTCGTTTCTAAGTAGTCTTCCTTTTTCAAATATCAGTTTTCTTCTATGTGGCCATCATCTAATCTGACAAGTGTATCCGGCCAAGACATATCCACGAGTGCGTAAAGAATATTATAAATCTAATTTAAAATTAAGTTATTTAGACTAAACAATCGTAATAATCTTAATAATACAAAAGCTAAACATATTGATAAAAATAATTTAAGTTATTTAGACCAAAGAGTAATTACCATAGACTAAGCCAGAAAGACATTTAAAAAGTAATTGACAGTTTGACAATTGACGTGTCACAACATGAAAATTGAGTAAAAGTATAATGTAAACATATAAACAAATAAAAAGGATGATAAATAGTATTAAAGTGTAAATAATGATAATTTAGTACCTACTTTTGCCACCGCGTAAAAAGACTAATACTCAATGCAAATGCACTATGGCTTGTTACCTAGCAACCAATGTCAAACAATAACAATTAGAAAAATATTTTGAGAGCCCACGATATACTTATTTCGGTATGATTCCCAGATATAAGTATAAATATATTATATAATAAGTGTTTAAGAGGATAGTGGAGTATTTGTTATAGGAGTTGTGTAGATGTATAGGTTTGAATAAACATCCACAGGATATTCTCCTGTTTCAGTCGTGAAGTGTCTCAATCCCCTAACTTGGTAGTGACCACGAGGTGGTTTTAAAAACACGCCAAGCGAAGAATGAGTACGATTACCAATGGGTAAACGCTGTAGTGTGCAAGTATGTGGGGTGCAGTGTAGTGATGTATTGGTAAAGAGTTAAGTGTAGGAGGAAACGACTACGGGATATTGTCCAATAGTACGTCGTAGAGTAAGCCAAACCCCAACTTGTAAGTGACCACGAATGGTTTTAAAAACACTGACAAGCGAAGAATGGATGCCAACTACCTTTCGGTAGTGGGATGTATGAGAATGAAGTATAAGATGATGTTCAGTATGAAGAAGTGTTGAGTCGAATATAGGAGTCTTCAAGAAGAGAGCTGAAGAAGAAAAATAAGTTAGTTAGTATTCAAAAGACTAAGCCAAATAAGGAGTTCAAAAATAGATACCTAGTGCTAGTTTTTTTTAGAATTTAGAAAAAGGGGGTGAGTTCGAGTTATTTTAACGTTGGGCGCCAAACTGTAACGATCTGTACCTTATTAAAAATAGTGGGTAAGCAGACCGTCCAATAATTTTTATTAGGGAAGATAAAATACAGAAAGTTATAAAAACAGCTAGTTATAAAAATACTAAATAGCACGCACTCTCGGAAGTTTATAGTTCACACACGCGCGCACTCACTGGAGTTTTATAGTTCACGTTATGAAATCAGCTCAGCACTGTAGGAACGGGTATCAGGCGTCAGGGTAACAAGTTATACGTGGTTAGCTCGCGAAGATTAGAAGTAGAAGGTCCCAGGTGGAATCTTTAGCTGGATCCCCTGGGTTAGTCAAAGATGTCGCAGCAGAACCAAGCAGTTCAAGATGTCACAGCAAAACCAAGCAGTTTTCTGATGCTTAATGTCTCAGTCCCAAGACTCGAATGCCAGCAGCCTCCAGCTGTTCATGAGCTCGTTTCTAAGTAGTCTTCCTTTTTCAAATATCAGTTTTCTTCTATGTGGCCATCATCTAATCTGACAAGTGTATCCGGCCAAGACATATCCACGAGTGCGTAAAGAATATTATAAATCTAATTTAAAATTAAGTTATTTAGACTAAACAATCGTAATAATCTTAATAATACAAAAGCTAAACATATTGATAAAAATAATTTAAGTTATTTAGACCAAAGAGTAATTACCATAGACTAAGCCAGAAAGACATTTAAAAAGTAATTGACAGTTTGACAATTGACGTGTCACAACATGAAAATTGAGTAAAAGTATAATGTAAACATATAAACAAATAAAAAGGATGATAAATAGTATTAAAGTGTAAATAATGATAAATAGTATTATGCGTGATGAAAGTAAAGTGTAAGTAAGCATAAATACTATAGTATCCCGTTCCCGTAATTAGAAAAACACGATAGGACGCGTGTGCAAACGTAACGGCACACAATACGACAGCTGATTTGTGCTTTGCTGAAAATTCACTGCAAGGAGGTCAACTTGTGGCCGTCATTAAGGCGCACAAAGGAAGTAGTATCAACGTGGCTATCGTAAATAGTACGAAGGACGTAACGTGGAGCTACCAGTGACGTGGGGTGACTTCAAAAATCGAGCCAAGCAGCCCGCAGCCGTCGGTGAAGCCCTTCGTGTGCTGCAAGTGAGGGAATCCTGGACATGTCGCGACCCGGTGCACGAGAAGTGGCAGCCAAGCAGATGGTGGAGGTGGTGCACGCGCTGCGAGCAGCAACGGCGAGTGGAAGTTTGCGTAGTACACTACCCTCAGGCACGTTAGAAGACAAAGGTGAGCTGTATTGTTTTGTGTTACGATTCTAGTGCTGAATGCTCGTTAGTAAAAGCGAGTTGTGCAGCCAAATTAAGTGGCAAACGAGTTAATAATGTTGTTACGCTGACTGGTATTGGTTAAACGCGTGTATTCAGCACCGAACAAATCGTAAAAAGCGTTGCGAATAGCGAGCCACAACTTGAGATTCTATTACATTTCTACACGACATTTACTTGCAAAGTATTATTTTGGGTAGGCTATTTTGTGTTATTAGAAAACGAAGAGTGAAATCAGAATTATCAGACTAAACTAGATCGGAAGTTCAGAGGTCCATTTAAGGGGGTGGAAGTTTTGACAAGTGATCGTTATGTTTTGAAGTCCCTTTCTTCCGCCGGACGTACAAGTACGCACACGACCGACTGCGTAAAATAACTGACGTTGACATGCACGTAGGTGACGATGACGAGACTAGCCATGACGAAAATGATAACGCTGACAAGACTAGATGAATACTAAGTAGTCAACTTAAGATTTAGATTACCTAGCATAGTAAGAGTTTTCTTATAATCTGTAACGTTATAGAAAAAATACAGTAACATGTTGAACAAACCTACTTTAAGAATTATTTTGATAAAGGCTCGAAATGATTATCTTGATGGTGTTGTTTGTAACCGGATGGAGGTTACATGTGGAGGTGACCGGATGGAGGTTGCCTCTTGTGTTTGTGACCGGATGGAGGTCGATTGGTTTGATGCTTATAGCCGGATGGAGGTTATAAGTGTGATGATGAAGACCGGATGGAGGTCGATTGGTTTGATGCTTATGACCGGATGGAGGTTATAAGTGTGATGATGAAGGCCGGATGGAGGTCAGAGTATGAGCATTGCAATATTTTAATGAGTTTCCTATTATTTTAATGAGTATGGGTGTTGTTCGACATGTCGGCTTTGAGAGAAAGTTTGTTGTGATTTTCATCAGAACCTGTAATAATTTTGGTCAGAATTGGCCGAGTAGAACATGCCCTGCTGTTGATTTTTTTTGGTTACAGTTTAACACACAAGGACTTATGCAAGCCGGATGACAGTGGGGGACAGCGCTGCACTCTTTGGATCTCCTGTACGAATAATCGCTGATCAAGGACGGTGCTTTTCGAGCAAGGAGTTTCAAGACTTCTGCCAAGGAAACAGTGGATTGCAACCACTACAGCCAATAAGCCAGCTACATATCTATTGTCTACTGAATTTGGTGAGTCGTTTTCATTTTGTTTTGACTCGGGGTATCGAGTGCTTCCCTGTTAAACAACAGCAAAAAACGGTTACATTGTTAGATATAGCCCAATCTAGTTAACGATGCAATTTTTTAATACGCTCACGATATGTTATGAATGATGTCAGTAGGTTATGTACCAGTCGAAGTAGATTGTGATCACAGTGGTAATGAGCTAGGAGCAAGCCTAAGTAGTGGGAACCGCGCGAGTAGGGGTTCTCTATCGGCCGTAGTAAAAAGTGTGTAGTCACAGGGGTGATACACATGGATCCATGCACTGGATGTGTGAGAGCAATGCGATTGCTGGTCGGCCGGAGTGCCGTGGCGTTAGAGTGGTTTACTCGTCTGTGGGTTCCCAGGTGTCTAAGGCTCTTAGTGAAAAAGATTGTCGTTGTAATGTGGATAACGATGGTACATGGCTCTGGTTGATGATTTTTTTGTTATGATTGATTAAAGTTTGATTACATGGCTCTAGTTGAATCAAGTACGCTCATGAGGCCAAGGCATATGTAATGGCACAGGCCAAGGGATCAGAGTATTAATGACGAATTTGAGCAAACCCAAGTAAAAGTCTTGTTGATGAAACAGAGTAGAGATTAAAGTCGAGTAATAGTGGTGAATCTTAGTTCGGCTGGTCGACAGGACAGTGCCGTCCGGTCCATGCCATTGGGGCTGGTCGAAGGGACACACTTGTCTAGACCCTGTATTTGAGTGATTGGTCGAAAGACGGTGCCGTCCGGTCCATGCCATTGGGGCTGGTCGAAGGGACACACTTGTCTAGACCCTGTCTGTGATTTGGTCGATAGGACAGTGCCGTCCGGTCCATGCCATTGGGGCTGGTCGAAGGGACACACTTGTCTAGACCCTGTATTTGAGTGATTGGTCGAAAGACGGTGCCGTCCGGTCCATGCCATTGGGGCTGGTCGAAGGGACACACTTGTCTAGACCCTGTATTTGAGTGATTGGTCGAAAGGACAGTGTCGTCCGGTCCATCCACGATGGTCGAAAGGACACACCCGTCCGGTCCAGAACCTGTATTTGAGTGATTGGTCGAAAGGACAGTGTCGTCCGGTCCATCCACGATGGTCGAAAGGACACACCCGTCCGGTCCAAAACCTGTATTTGAGTCATTGGTCGAAAGGACAGTGTTGTCCGGTCCATCCGCGATGGTCGAAAGGATACACCCGTCCGGTCCAAGACTTGTATTTGAATAGAGACCATAGAGTCCGAGGGACTCGGAATTCAGGGGGAATTCAAGGTAACAAACATGAGGTTTGTTACCTTGGGCTTAATGAAAAGCCACAGGCCACGAATGAGATTCCTGCTGTGTTTTGTGATGCTCTAAGGATGTTTTATTAGCTGCTCTATCATGTTTACTTGATTATTTGGTTTGTGATCTTGAGATTTGGGTATCAAATAATGATTAATACTCTGAACTCTGCAATTTTTTTAGTTTGTGCGAATTATCATTGTTGTTGTGCCTGTACCATATTTGGTCAGGAGTGGCCGAGCTATGAGATACTTTGCGGGGTATGTTTGTTTACAGATTAACACACGAGGACGTGTGCATCGCAGGATGGCCGTGTCGCATCCGGTCATGCATTTGACTATTCGGAACGCTAGCGCCACCCGGCGGCGCTTGACAGAGTCTAGCCTGAGTCCGTGGGGGTTAGAAAACAGCTCGACAGAACGATGTGGGGGACACTTTTGAACGAGGAGTTGACCATTGGACATCGTACGGACAACATGTGCTCAGAAACTGTCCAGCGTTCCGTATCTGGTTGTGTCGTGTACCTACAGTGTGTAATTTGCTAGTGTGACTAAATTGTTCGTGAAATTATAATCTTATTTGAACTGCAAACGGTTTTTCTATTGCGCAATAACCAACACATACCCACTGTACGCCCACAATAGTTAAATATGGCTGATAATAACGAGACACACTATACCTTCTCCGTCAAATAATAAATAAATACGGTAGCAGTTCTAATACCTTCACGCTTGTATTGAATAGGGTCGCCCTCTAATACATGGGACTTCAACATAACTGACGTAATGTTAAACATACTTCTACCATAACCTTCGGAGAAAAACAGGCATTTAAGGTATGTAGTATAATCAGCTTATGACGTTCCTACTTCTGAGACAGACCTTTTCTCTGTGAGAGGGAGTGGGCCATAATCCACCGCGCGGGTCCAGTGCGGATTTATGTCACGCGTCTTCGATTTTTTTAATTCTAGGATATGCCGGTTTCGTCACAATGTTTCCTTCACCGTTTTGAGAACAGTGGTAATGAAATTAAATACACAAAGTAAAATGCCTGGCTGGGTTCGAACTCACGACTTCCAACTCGTAAGTTAGGGCCGATAACACTGGGCCATCACTGCTTCTTGATGGTATGTATGTCATGTGTGTGTTTTATTATGACGCATAAAAAAAATTAAGCGAAGTTAAAAATACATTTTTATATGTATTTATTTATCTGCTTACATGAACCATTAAATAACTTATACCATACAATTAAATAGATAGTGTTTCCATTATGACGTACAAATGGAGATACAAAAACTGTACCGATAATATAAACATGAATCTCACATCAAATTCATATACGCGGCAAACATTGCGAATGGCGCACTTGAAACACAAACATTCAATTTTCCAGACTATGTGTATCTAAGAAACCAATGTGTGTACTACCCACAGATATACAAGACCTAGATAACGCAAGCATCACGATCTGTATGAAAACCAAGCGTGCCATTTTTTGACTGCTTACTATGACGTCATGGGCACTATATAGTGATGGGAAAATCAATCGATTCAAAGACGCCGCCGCGTGCGGCACCCATCTTGCCCCAGCATAGCGTCAGCGCTCATGCTCACCCAGCCAGCAGAACACAGGACTGAGGGCGAAAGTGACGGCTTACGATTTTTGTACGTAAGCTAGTGCGATGCCGGGTCAGCGGAATTGCCGGGTCAGCGGGATTTGCCGGGTCAGCGGGATTGTCCGAAAGGGTTACCGCTGCCCCAGAACATAAAGGGTAAAGGACGAAACACGGATGGGTTTTAGTCAGTAAGAGTCTGACACTCCCTTTCGCTCCACCTGGAGTGGGAGGGGTCATTTGATGATTTCTCATCCTGAAAAAAAAAAGCTACTGCGATTTAAAACAGAAGAATAACTAGCAGGGGATCCAGGGGATCAGACAAGAAAAACTCGATTTTGAGCATGCGAAGTAGTTGATCTTGCGTTATCTAGGTGTATCTATATCTGTGGTACTAACTAATATAACTTTAATCTATCTACAAAGTGTATTTCCATGTTTTACCACAACTAGTTACAATATTACGAGTTGTTAAATACAGAATTTTATATCAATGTAATTACATAGCACTTAAAAAAACAAATAAAAGCATAACTGCCAAACACACGAAAGTATTTGTTAGCCGAAATCATAAAATCACGTCGAATTTTATTGTTTACTAGCTTCTGCCCGCGACTTCGTCCGCGTGAAATTTCTTGTTCCCCCGACCCACCCCGTTGCATCTCATCGCCTGCCCGCGATATTACTTCGTTTTTGCTTAAAATTCTTTCTGACTTTGTTTTCTTTTTGCTCGGCTCCTTTTGCATACTCGGCATACTCCTTTTGCATACTCGGCATACTCCTTTTGCATACTCGGCATACTCCTTTTGCATTCACAGCATACTCCTTTTGCATACTCGGCATACTCCTTTTGCATACTCGGCATACTGCTTTTGCGTCGTTTACGTTCATACATCTGCGGGGCAATTCTCGTAATTTTAAGAGCGTTCACAGTCTGATCTCAGTCTCAATCTGTCAAAAATACCTCTAATTTCTCTAGATTTTTGAGAAGTTTTTGATATTATAATTGTCGCTGAGATGAGATTGCTCTCTCTCGCCAGTTGCGAGTAATACGCACCTGACCTTTTTGAAGAACATTATATAATATTGCCGTGATATTACCAACAAGGCCAATAATATTTATTAGGCAGAGAGCAGTGGTGGCCCAGTGGTCACAGACACGACTTACGAGCTGTAAGGTCGTAAGTTCGAACACAGACAGGCGCTTTACTTTGTGTAAATTTTTCATCACCACTGCTTTCAAAACGGTGAAGGAAAACATCGTGAGGAAACCGGCATGTCCTAGAACCAAAAATTCGGAGACATGTGACATCCACCAACCCGCACTGGGCCCGCGTGGTGGATTATGGCCCACTCCCTCTCACTAAGAGGAGGCCTGTGTCCCAGCAGTGGGAAAATTAGAGGCTGATTATGATGACCAATAACGCTACTACATTTATGTCTTCCTAGAGCGTCCACACACATCTGCCTTGTAACACCTTACCATGCATACCATTTTTGTTCTACACAAATGTAAAATGATTAATTTATTTACAGTTACATACTTCAAGATCGATAGGCGTAATATGTAGTGCATGCTTTGCTTTTCTGTAAGTAATGAGGCGCTTAGACTTGAGTTTGCAAAACAAATTATACAGACAAATTGTACAAATGATAAAGTAACAGTGTACAAGTCATTGGTCAACTGGACCCACTAGAACTGGACCCGGAGGTCCAGATGACCACATCATTTATTTTCTGTATTTTTATTGGTTAACTGGACCCACATTCAAAATTAGAAGAACATCTATTGTTTAAAGCTACTCGTGGGTACAGTCGAAACAAAAAACACATATACAAGGGTACGAAAGTTTTTTCTACGGCACGAAGTTACGCCGCGCCGTGTGTAGGCACGGTCGTCAGTGTAGTATGGAGCACTATGGAGGCTTGTTGACCGACACATTTTTTCTATGGCACGAAGTACACGCCGTGCCGTGTGTAGGCACGGTCGCGGTCGTCAGTATTATAGTATGGATCATTGGGTAAAGTTGACAGGCACTTTTTTCTACGGCGCGGTTTTTACACCGTACCGTAAAGAAGCCGTGCCGTGTAAAAAGAGCCTTGACGTCTATTTATAAAACAGTCTTTATATTCGTGTATCACGTAGGTCATCCGACATGTAATTATTTACTTACCTATCGTGTAAGTAATGCTGCAAATGGAATTAATTGAATAATATAACAAAATTGGGTAGTGACATCAAAACGGGGAGAAAAATATTTACGTTTAATTTTGTGGAAAGTACCTACATTCCATATCACGAAATATAAAACACCGGCCAAGTGTGAGTTGAACTCGCACACGAAGGGTTCCGTACCACAAGGCATAAAAAGCTGAAAAAACGTTTTTTCTATACGTATGTACGGATCCTAAAAACGGCGAAGTCTGTCGAAATCACCAATGGTTTGTTTAATTATTAGTGATGACAGCTAGAAATTAGATACTAAAATTGGAAATACATATACAAGACGCTGAATAATGTATGACCAAGCTTGTGCTTAACCATTAAATCGATTGTGGAATACGTGACGTTAGACTTCACATTATATATTTATTTTTCTTGTAAAGTCTAGGTATATTATTTATTTATATTAATAAATTATAAAGAGAGAAAGCGATTTTATCGAGTTTGTTTATCTGTGATTGGTCTTGTTTATCTGTGATGGATCTTTGAATATTTAAAAAATACTTTTAATATTTAAAGGGTACATTATTTCTGATGGACATAGGCTATCATCATCATCTGCCTGCCTTTTCCCAGTTTTGTTGGGGTCAGCTTCCAGTCTCACCGGATGCAGCTACCAGTATTTTATAGAATACCAGTATTTTTCTTGAAGCAACTGCTTATCTGACCTCCACAACCCACTTACTGGGTAATACGATACCCCTTGGTAAGACTAGTTGTCAGACTTTCGGGCTTCTGACGACCCGTACCTAACGACTGCCATTGATCCACGAATGACAGCCGGGACCAACGGCTTAACATGTTTACCGACGCATGGAGAGGTCTTGGTATGTAAAGATGGTCACCCACCCACGAACAAACCGTGAGATAATAAGTAAATTAATACAAAAAAGTACTTAATAATACTATTGAAATTCTATCTTTAATTTTTATTTATTTTATTTATTTATTGGTCTACCACCGATTGCTTACACTAGTTATGGGCATATAAAACAAGCAGAAACAGATAAACAATAGTGTACAATCACTTATAGGTAAACTCAGCATGCAAAACGAAAGTTGTAATTTATGCAAACAAACACAACAACAACAAACAACAACAATGGCCGACTATTCGTCATTAGAACATGTTAAACATTTCCACCCCTAATTTTAAATACTATAATCATTTTACTTACGAGTATAGTTAATACTACTACTCCTTCAACCCTACAGGGCAAACGCCCATACATTTAAACCCATAAATTGTACGAATAAATTGACCACAATTTCAAAACAAAAATACATCACAAACTAAAACAAGACAAGTTGGAAATCAGTTCAAACCTTCGATATCACTGATGGAGATTCCCATCTAGGTCAGGGATCCAGTTAAGTCTTCGACCCTCGTATCCCTTTGTGTTTAGCCCTTATCTTTCATTCTGATACTTTTCTGGCCTGTCAAATTTCTTCCGGGGGATCAATGTGGAGTTTTAGTGTCGTAAATATTGCTGTCTTGTTTTGTGATTTAGCGTTGATATTGAAAATGTGTATAGATCATATCTGCTTTATTTCCCATAAATTTATTTGTCTGTATTTGTGGGTAACAGCAGCTTTTTGTTTTGTGTTGATGTTTTTTTTTTTTGTGATTGAACAATTAATTCATAATATTTCGCATTTAACCTGTTACATTGGCAAGCTCGCATAACGCAATGTTTAAATGCAAAACTTAAAACACGTTTGAAATAAAAAAGTA
The DNA here is from genome assembly GCA_963855955.1 of Luperina nickerlii. Lineage (NCBI taxonomy): Eukaryota > Metazoa > Arthropoda > Insecta > Lepidoptera > Noctuidae > Luperina > Luperina nickerlii. The sequence continues at coordinate 17,539,334 of OY979677.1, read as the reverse complement.
ATTTAGATAACTTTATTCACATATTAATTTCCAACACCCATTTCACACTCCCTTAACCAAAAGAAGCAGATGTTACAGCAAACAATAAGATGAAATCACGACAAAAGCTAAAAGAAAGCAAACGGGCAAAGGCAACAAAGAACAGTACAGCATTCAGCCACAGTGTATACCAGGTATTAAAATTCACGACGTGAAAAGGTGCAGCACTATTTCGTGCATTGTTATTCTAGGCATCGAGCCAGCCAGTGTAACAACTCTTAATGAAGGATAATCGGTAAATTTTTGTGGCTCTAATTGCTACAGACAAAGGCAGAAAGATTTTGTTTCCAATGCCCGTTCTCTGTAAAAGACACGGCCATTTTGACGTTTGTTTTTTTTCGCGGGATTTTTTTCGGTTTTGTATAGTGACTTTAAGGTGGAGATTATTTGGATTGTTGTTTGGATTTATTATGATATTAGAAAGAAGAAAGAAATTATTAATATGAATAGCCAAAAACCTCGTATTCCAGCAATACAAACTTGACAATTTTGTCCATTGCTTGATGTCCTGGCCAGGGACCAAAGACAATACACATTATTACTATGTTGTTTGTGGAATTTAAGACTTAGCCGAGATGTTTCAATTTGTTGACCATTTCCTTTTTACCTGGTACTTGTTGACAGGCCTACACTGTCCTACATACTAACACATTTATCACACTAATATTATAAAGGCGAAAGTTTGTGAGTGGTGAGTGTGTATGTGTGTTTATATGTTTGTTATTTCTTCACACTCAAACGGCTGAACCAATTTTGATACAATTTGGTATGGAGGTAGCGGACAACCTGGATTAACATTTTATCCCGATATTCCCACGTGATGGAAACTCATGCGGGTAAAACCACGGGGCACAGCTAGTTTGTTATAATTTGAAAAGAGTACCTAACCGTAGAGTTTTTTGCCGGCTCTTCTCCATGTGAAAAAATCAATTGGAACCGTGCACCTAGCTTCTGACGTTTCATAAGTACCCATGTAGGTTTGTGTGAAATAAAATATTTTGCATATTTTTGTTTAATTTTAGTAACAGGGTGTGTAAATGATCAGATTTTTTATTTTGATCGTTTATTATGTGAATTTTTATTCTTAAGTACAAATAAAGTTAGCGCAAGTGTTTTATGATACAGTTTAGGTCATGGGTCGTCTTAGGGGCGGATTTATAAGTGAAACAAGACCTATCAATATAGGTTCTTGTTTTGTTTTATTTGTTTGGTTGTGTTGTTGTTAGGTTCTTATATAGGTTGTTGTTTGTTTTGTTTATTGTTTGTTGGTGTTTGTTTGATTGTTTGTATCGACTCAATAGTCGCTATTATGAAAGATGAAATTGTTTTCTAAACATATTGACACGAGACGCAATGCAGCAATGCTACTAGCATAGTTCAATAAACTTCCACTCCTCGTGTTTTCATTCTAGATCCACACTTTCGGCACTTATTATTCTAACACTATTTCTTAATACATAAAGGGTATACATACAGAAAACAACATTTGCTGTTAGTGTTTTTACTTGAAGTTGAGAAAAACGGTTTTCCTATATTTTATCGATGCTCATCATATCTGTGAAGTTCACACAAAAAACAGATTTTAAACTGATATTTCAAGTCACAAGTGCAATAACAGCGGTCGTTGACCCCACAAAAATAAATCATCAATTTGATTTATTTATTTATTGTTATATTATGTTTAGATATCAATAGGTACCCATCACGTCTGCGGAGTTTAGCTAGTCAATTTAAAATAACCCTGTATAACAACTTATCACAGCTATCTGAACTATGCAAGAATTTCCCACTTCATCACTATACATCCTAATTGTGCCAAAACTGACGTTACACCAACTTTCTCATAAAAATACAACCATTAAAGTATGTATAAAAACATTTGAATATTAACACCTTTTATACAGATTGATGTTAATTTTATAGGCACTACAAGTTGACCCATGTACGTTGGTTATTGGCGATATATCAAACTAAGTGTGAAAGTTCGGAACATGCTAGGAACTGGCTTTCAAGTGGCTTTAAGTGTTGGCTCCAAAGGTGTTATAGTTGGTAGCCATGTTGGGCTTGTTATAGGGTATGTTGGCCGAAGTTGTCTGTAGCTAAAGTGTGACTAAATAGGGTAAATTATTTGGGGAAAGTGCTTAAAGTTGCTGCAGTTGTGTGCAATCTCAGCTGCGGCGTTTTAGACGGTGGAGTCTAATGCAATTTAGCGTCTATGTAATTTCAGCTTTGGCTTGTAAACACAAACTTGACATACTATCTGAATAAAAAACCAATGTTTACTTATACGAAGACAATTTATTTTAATGTACAATGCGTGCCACGAAAGATGAGATTTGACCCCGCCTCTCCCGCTCTTTTCGCCGCCCCTATGACGTCCGGTCCCGTCCCGCACTTAGACCTCATACCGATAAAGACACCTAAAATCGTGTACTGCGCATGTCAAACCACGTGGTGTGTCAAGTCTCATCTTTCGTGGCACGCATTGTACACGCAGCCGGTACATTCTGTAAAAAACTCACCGTGAAAACTTAGGTGATGTGAGTTAGTTATTGCTAGGAATTAACACTATTGACAGCTCACTCCACGCTCACTTCACCTAAGTTTTCACGGTGAGATGGTTACAGAATTGTTACACTGCAGAGGTCATGTTTTTAAGGAGAATCTTAACAACGAGATTCAGTGGAGAGTGCTAAATGAACAACGTCGTCTATCGAAACATTAGGAACTAAAATCGCTTAAAGTAACAACCTAAACGTAAGATTATACACTGTCATTTATCTGTTATGCTTAGCTCCAAAACACAGATTAATGACGTTGCTCAAAAAGTCGCTAAAATGAAGTGCGACTGAGCCGGCCACGGCTACTGTATGCACAATGAGCCATGGGTCAAAATAACCACTACGAGTTGGTGAAGCGCTGCCACAGCTAAAACGCGTCACGGCAGACCATTTAGAAGATGGTGGTACAAACTGGAGAAAATAAACGACCAGTGGTCCACTTGGTTCTGTTCTTCGTGGTGCGAGTACCTACATGCTTCCTGCACCTCGTCATGGCAGAGGACTTTTGGCCGCAAGGTGTAATGTTCCGTCGCTTGCGCGGCCAAGTACCACACGATCGCACAAAGACAATGCTGGAGTTAAGTGAGTTTTACCAACATAGTTTTAAGTTTATACGCTAACACACATTGTACTATTATAATATATATGTTAGTCTGTAAGGTATATAATTATATTTAACTATGAGCCAAAGCAGCCTGAAAAAAAAGTTTTATTATTATTTTTATGTTTTAACATATCTCGGTACCATGGGGTCCCGGTCCTTTGGAAGGCGTACGAGGGGCCGAAGCTAACGTTTTCAAAGAAATGAGGCACCAACCGACTATTATATTAAGTCCTGGGTCGAAAGAGCTGGAAGTCATGGGGAGAGGCATTCGCCTATATACTCATAAATGTTAAAAAAAAAAACGCCAGGCTGAAGTGGGAGTGAGCCGACCACGTCTCACGAATGCACCCAGAAAGATGGGCAAAGATTGTCACTCACTGGACGCCTGAGGCAGGACATGGCCGTCGAGGTAGACCAAGGCGAAGATGGTGTGACGATCTAATGTCATTTGCAGGGCCAACATGGCCAGAAATCGCACAAGACAGGGAGGTTTGGAAGAAAAAAGAGGAGGCATTTTGCCAGTAGTGGGACACAAAAATAACTAATAAAAAAAATCCACAATAAATTCTCTAAATCAGGGGTTCTCAAACTTATTTCATCTACCGCCCACTTTGAAAATCAATTATTTTTCAGCGCCCCCAATTTTATTTACTTTACGACATCTTAAGGACTAAAGCGAAAACCTACTAAGCGAGCGAAAGTGATGCAATTAGGTACTTTTGAAACCCAAAAGAAGAGTGATGCGTGCGCTCGGAATAAAACGACGTATGCGCCAAAACGAATGTACTCATTTTTTAACAAAATAAATGAATTTAATTTAAAACTAGTTTAAGAAAGCTTTGATATAAAGTAAATTCCACTGACTAACTTTTAAGCGTTACGCCGTGATGTCGAAAAAAGTAAAAAAAATTATATAACTTTGCAATTTTTTTTTGTACCGCGAAAATGATTTGAATCGTGTATTCCTTTTACATGATACTAGACCTAAGAGTCAAAAAACATATATCAAAATGTTAAATCCCGATTCAAACCACATTTTTTTCAACATATCGCTTTAAACACCACAATGACATTCATTACTTCAATTATAGTGTGCTTTATTTATTAGTCTGTTCGTAGTTTAATAGTAGATTGTTGCATCGAGCGCAAAGTGAGTTATTAATGCACGAGAGTGGCGAGGGCACTAAATTAACACGAGTGCATTAATTACTCATTTTAGCAAGGTGCGTAATCTACTTTTCTTTCAACTACCAATCTACCTACCATGATAAAATATACCTACTCAAAATAAAAACTCAAGTTAATGAAAACAAAGTTTTCCTAAGCTTTTAAATATTGATCCCGCGAGTTTTGCGGCACAAGGTTAATAATAATTTCATTTGCAGCTGCTTTTATACTTTGTGGAGTTTCATTCACATCGCTATTGCTATTTCCATTTTTTAATCTTTTCTTGCTAAATATGAAGTATCAAAATTTTACGAAGGTACAAAATGCGCGCCGATTGTTTTTTTTTTTTCACTGAGTCGGTTTTATTCAGCCGGCTTTTATTTTCAGCCAGTATCTTTTTGATCTAATGCATACATTTATATAAATCTTAACTTAAACCTCTGTGGTAAATTTATATCAAAATAAAAACAGTGCATTTAACTCGCCGCGCGTCCAATTAGCAGATACAATAGAAATTTTATTGTTATCGGTACACATGGTGTACACTCGACGTGCGAAGGGTTAATGAAAAACTGTGCAACCATTAGATTTTATACAACATTTCTGCATTTTTGGTTCTAAGCAAAAATTACGTCCTTTGTGATCGGTTTTGTAGTGATTAATGATAATACTACTACGTAGTTGAAAGAAAACTTACATTCTAAAGGCTCGTACACACTGGCGCGACGCGACACGCGACACAAAGGCACCGCAAGTCGCGCGACGAGCGGTGCCTTTGTGTCGCGCGCGATTCGCGTCGCGCGTCGCGCCTTTGTGTAGGAGCCGTAAACGACACTTTTTTACCAGTGAGAGTGAGAACAGTTACTTGAACCCTGGACGGGTTCAAGTCCCTGTTCGGGTGGCTACTTTTTTATTATTTTGTGTTTTATTTATCCCATTAGGTATTTTCCAGAATATTCAATAGTAAATACTGATCTTAGAGAATATAATTCTATAACTAGAAATCCCAAATTGCTAAATTCTTCATAGTGAAAATAATTACTATTCAAGACTTCAAAGTGCGTTTGATGTCTAGTTTTACGAAATATTTATTTATTTAATACTTCCAGCACGTAAATGTACAGAGGCGGACTAAATGCCATAGACATTCTCGACCGGTATTCGTGTTGATAAATTGAATAGTGTAACTAAATGATGGTGAAAACAGCATTAAACTGCGTAGTTTAGAAGAACAATACGGTCACGTAGACAGACACGCAAAGCGGCTTTAATTTATAATAATGTACAAACGCCAGCACATTAACCTACCCGAAACTGTAAAATTTTACCAATCAACTTTGAACCTAATGCTTTAGCGATAAAGTTGAAAATCTATAAAATAAAATTGACAGATTGAAGTAGCTTGATGTGCTGGCGTCTGTACCTATAGATAAGCTGCAATGTTACGCTGATTGTTAGTAAAAAAATAAAAAATCAGCCTATAGTGTTCACACTGCTGGGACACAGGCATTCTCTCTTTGAGAGTAAGTGGGCCGTAATCTACCACAGTTTTTGCCTCCGTAATAGTTACACAATAAACATACCTAAACTATCATCACGGTCGCGGTAGCAACCCCGACCGAGATATTAGACAAAGAACAATATCAAGGTGACGAATCTCGATAGAACACCTTTTGTTTGAGACTCAGAGAAGGTAAGCGACAGACCTATTTTATTATTATCGATGGGATTGGCAGAAGTTATACGAACTAAAACTCAAACTCAAAGCATTTATTTCAATTAAACCTTGTAGGTACAGGCACTTTTGAATTGGCAAAATTTAAATTGTCTGTCAGTTAGTCAGAAAGTTGAAGCTAGTTAGTTGCCCATTCCAAAACGTAGATCTCTATGGAGAAGAAAGGGCAAGAAACTCCATGGATACTCTTTTAAATCAAGATATTACACAACCCTGAGTACATTATTATTGTTGCTTCTATATGTGAGAACAATGTAAAAAAAAGACACAACGGTACGGTTACGGTTGTAACTTTTCAGTGAATTACTTTCCTCTAAGTTTGTTTCCTCTTTTCTTCTCAGAGTAGTCAGGAGTCTCAAAAGTGTTTATACAAACCTACTTAGTCTTACTTAGCCCAAAAATTTTCCCACTGCTGGGACATAGGCCTCCTTTCTGTGAAAGGGAGTGAACCGTAATCCACCGCGCGGGCCCAGAGCGGGTTGGTAGATATCACGTCAATGTCTTCGAAGTTCTGGTTGTTGGACATGCTGGTTTCCTCACGATGTTTTCCTTTACCGTTTTAAGAGCACTGGTGATGAAATTATTTACAGAAAGTAAAGTGCCTACCTCGGTTGGAACCCACTACCTACAACTTGTAAGTCGGGGGCGTAACCACAGGACTATTACTGCCCTACAAACCTACTTACTGAATAAAATAATTTATTTGGTCTTAGAAAAACCTATGGCTATTTATCGAATGATACTTTCAAGAAGGAACTGCCAAAGACAAGGTAAGTCAGGACAAAAAAGGTGTTAACTTAACACTGAACAACACAAGTAAGATTAAATTAAACCACCGTACATTGTACCGAAGGAGTTAAAAAGTAAGTATTGGCTATCAAAAGTTAAAAGAAGAATATACTAATAGAATAGAATAGAATACTCTTTATTATGTACACCATATAAATTACAGACATAAATATAGAAACTGTACAAAGGCTGACACAATGGGCGGTCTTATCGCTAAGAGCGATCTTTTAAAGACAACCTTAGGATGGATTTAAAAAGGTCAATGATGAAAAGCGAAAATGTAGAATACGCCTCATTAAAGTATGGTTAGGTATATCAAATTTTGATTATAACATTTACCCTTCACATATTGTCTTCGATCTCATCTACCCATTAAATGATTAAACACACACGCACAAAAATAATAACAGTAATTTCAAAACGAAAATCCATTAACTATGGTACTGATTACAGTTGGCCTGTTTAATGAGCAGTATCGTGATGTGCCCACATTAACCTAACGTGTTCGCATTGAAACCAACTAACTTTGATCATTAAGGTATATGGTTATGGAACTTTGCGGTTTTCAATTTTGAAGCATAACTACACTTTAACGTATGTGCTTGGTCTTTTTGTCCAACAATACATAACTATATGGAGTGCTTCAAGAATCTTTTGGCACCTGAATGACATTAACAGCGGGGCGTTGTTCATATTCAAAATATATAATTTTCGAAACAAAGACTTTATATAATTAAAAATAAACTTTTTACACACTGAAAAAAATAATTTCTTACCACATTAAAGCGATTTCATTAAGACTTACTGATTTTATACAGTAAAAAGAAATGTTTGTAAAACAGTAAAAGATAAAACAGTAACTATTAATGATTGAACATAATATTTACCTACTGAAAACAAAAAAAAAAGGAAAACCACCATTACTGTAATGTAAGTACAATGGTTTGACTGAAATTACCAAAGGTATAAAACAGTTAATTTTGTGACCTTTCATCTACTTAAAACGTTAAAGTTCGCTGTCATGACGGTAACATTTTGTCTCAAGCTTTAACAGTTTTCGGATCAGTTAAAAATACTGTTTTGAACGTTAGGCTCATATGGAACTGTTTAAAGCAGTTCAGATCAAAGCTTTTTCATTTTTATTTACTGCTTATTACTTTCAATGCATCATTTTGTGAAATGAGTAATCATCGTTAACCTTTCGAATGTCTTATGTTACACAGTGCGACATAAGAACAATTAAATTCTATTGTGTCTGCTAATTAGACACTCAATGGGTTAAAACAAGAATACTCCTTCTTTTTACCACGACACGAGAGACAATGTACAGTCCATGCACAGTTATTTTGCCCCTGATTTTACATCAATGTCAGTGATCTTTATTATCGTTACAATAAGGTTCCTATTGGGTAGCTGCTGTCTAAAATAACTGTGAAAAGACTGTACAGTACCCGACGATAAATATTGCACATCGACCTTTGGAAAGGGACAATCGGCTAATTTCGGCTTCGTAGAGCGTTATCTCTGTCGCACGAAATTCAAACACTCCGGTATCCATTAGGAGCTGTTAAAACAATTATGATTTGCTTCTTTTGTTAATTATTTTTATTCTTTGTATAAAATCGATAGGATCGAATAGGTCGATGTGCAATATTTCCGTGGCTGGCGTGAATATGTTGACATGTCTAAAATGGCAATTTGTCAGGACGGCCATTTTAAAGGTTTGACCTCTTCTGGTAAATCGGTAAATTAGTTTACCGTATGTGTTTTAGTTGTTTTAAGGGTTATTTTGTACCATCTTTTAGATGATGACAATAAATAAACGAAATACCCTATAGTTTGCATAATAATAGACTTGTCAAGTCGTGCACCAACGAGTTATCAACTTATTCACCGAGTTGTCAACTTATGCACCAGTAGTTATCAACTTATTCACCTTCTGAGTGGGGAATATTAGTATGTAAAACACAGTGAGGACCAATCAAACCACTGATGACGAATATAAATATATTAGTTGATTCGTTGAAGGACTCAAGCAAAGTTTTCTAACTGAACAAATATTAAAAACTGAACTGAATAAAAAAGCTGAACAAATATGAAAAACCACGAACCTATCAGTTTCATAGTTTAAAAGTAATAAATAAATAACTAGTAAATTGTTTTATTGCGCCAAACAACGGAAAAATACTTAATAAAGAAAGAAAAGAATAAAGAAGGAATAACGTAATAATAATTATTTAAAGTTGACAGCCCTGATCAACTTCAAATATTATGTACACAGTCATATTTTATTGGACCTCAAAAACCTCGTCATCTGGGTTGTCCTCGTCCAAATCTGGATCATTAGATGCAGAGACATCACCGACAGTTTTTATTTTAATATAAAACTCCTTGAAGGAATCGTCAATGAAGTCAATCATGTCCATCAAATAATATTTTTTCTCTGCGCTAATTGGCAAAGCCTCCTTAGAGATTTGGCTCAACTCATAGATATCAATGGTGGTTTTTCCTCTTTTCCTAAAATTTATTGAATTGAAAGGAGGTTCGCGATCCAGGTTTATCTAAAAAAAAAAATTTCCGACGCTGTTTTTGTCATATTGCAGCCATTTAATAGGTTGCCGCAAAAATTTGTCTCCTGAATCATCCAGTTTCTTGACAGTAAAGGATCCTTTCTTGGATTTTAGTTCGGCAAAATCCAAAAAACCGGCCAAGAGCGTGTTGGGCCACGCTCAGTGTAGGGTTCCGTAGTTTCCCGTCCGTCACAATAAGTGTTCCCACTTATGAGTTTAAAAGTGGGTATCCATTATATTCGCGCTCCAGTAGCGCTCCGCGCTCCTGCAACTGCTCCCGGTAGTGGGTACGTGCGCGAACACGGAGCGTGCAACATTGCACGCTCCGCGGCAGGCGCTCCGACTCGTGACGGATTTTAGCGCGAACACTAAGGGGAGCGCAGTGTGTCAAAGGGGAGCATGTAGAAGTGCGCGCGACGTATCCATTGGAGCAGTTGCAGGAGCGCGGAGCGCTGCTGGAGCGCGAACATAGTGGTAACCTGTTTGTTTGAAAAAAGATACGTTCAGGATAATAAAATACGTAAACGAAATTAAAAAAATGCTTGCATATACGATTATACTACTTACAAACTTAGTCCAGGAATGATTTTGTACAAATTTTTGTCTTTTTTGTACAAAAACTGTTGTTTCCATCAAGTTCAAAATGATTTTCCTAGAAAGTCCTTATAAAGTTCTACTTTTCAGATTTTTTTCATATTTTCTAAACTTATGGTTCAAAAGTTAGAGGGGGGGGACACATTGTTTTTTACTTTTGGAGCGATTATTTCCGAAATTATTGACATTATCAAAAAATGATTTTAGTAAACCCCTATTCATTTTTTTATACCATTCCAACAATATAATATATTGTTGGAATGGTATAAAAAAAAAAAAAAAAATTTAATTTCAACCCAAACGTGTGATATATTATATCACACGTTAGGGTTGAAATTAAAAAAAAATCACTTCCCGTAAAGTGGAAAAAAAAAATAAAAATTTGAAAAAAATGTTTTACGTATTAATGTAAAACATTTTTTTCAAATTTTTATTTTACCACTTTGTCGGCGTGATTGGTATACATATTGGTACCAAATTTCAGCTTTCTAGTGCTAACGGTCACAGAGATTAAGCGAGGACGGACAGACAGACATGGCGAAACTATAAGGGTTCCTAGTTGACTACGGAAAATCATTTACCGTCATCACCACGACCTTGAATGGTTTCTGAACTTTGCAAGTCCTCGATATTCTCTTTACTTTTTACGGAAGCATCTTGACAACTCGATTATTTTTTTAATACAATTTAGGTCTATATGTTGGCAACTAAACATATTCATTTAATGTCAAAGTTTTTTGTAACCGACACTTAGTGATAACTATACATAGTACATTCAGGGTTCAGAACTTAGCTGACCGTAACTGGACATCTCAATATATCACAATTTAAACAGAAATATTTCGGTTGGCTATAACTTGACATCTCAATTTGTCAATTAAAAGTGAAAAATTTTATGTGTATAAGTTGAGATATCAAATAACAAATAATATTTTGGTTACTGGGGATAAGTTGATATAACAAAATATCAATGTTCGTTCACAAAAACATGTGAATCGTTAATTTGACATGTCGTGTTGTCAAGTAAAACACGTAAAAATGCGAGATGTCAACATAATACCATAGTCGATTGCTCCAAAAGTTATGTATATTATGAGCTGTCAATTTTTTTCATATAAATTCCTAATGCATAGGACGTATTAAGCCAATAAAAAAAAAACATACAAGTCGAGTTGTCAATGTATTCACGCCAGCCACGGATTTATCGCTGGGTACTGTAGTTAAAAGTGACAGTGTTTCTTGCCCGTTCTTCTCCATAAGAACCCACTATTACGCTTTAAAATGGGCAACTAGCTTCATATTTGAGACTGATCCCTTGACAAATCAAAATTGGCCGTAATTGGTTTAATTGAGTTTGAGTTTGAAACTTACTTTGTGTTTGCCTAGATTCGTGACAGCACAGCCTAGCACTGCTTCTCTTCCTAAGAAGAACGTGTGGTTTCCAATAGGACGTTCGAACTCTGGCTCCTCGGAAAACTTCTTTGTTGTCATCTGAGAATCTGGAACAATATAAAACATATAAATCTCTAAACTCCATAAACTTAATATTTCATACAACGCTGGTGATGGCGCCAAACACGTAGCCGAATTCTGGACTCGCCATTTGTCATTGTCATTGACGCGCTAAGAAGAAGAACTACATAATGCTAGGCTTTGTTTTGTTTATTTGCTATGGAAGGTTTGGATCGCCAGAAATCATGACATATTGCTACTAAAGCTCACCAATCAGCCAAACTAATCCTAAGTCATCATCTGCCTAGCCTTTTCCCAACTATGCGCGGATAAAGCTAGTCTTACCACAGTGGGTGAGCCAATAGCCATTAACCGGTCTCAAATTCTTACTGACAGCTTTTTTCAGTAAGTCACTTCTGTCTGAACTTAAGATCGAGACAAGGATCCTACACTCGCAAGTACAGGACCACTAGATTAATGAGAGAGATCAAAATGACTTCCCTAACCAGCACCCTAATTGCGTAACACATATATACATATATCAATCTCAATCTGAATCATTTTGAAGGATACTGCTAATCCATTGCTTCATATGTTCGAAACATTTGTCTGCTCAACAACGCAAATACCGCAGTGAATGTTGTTGAACTGTCAAAATGAAACCCTTTGCTACTGATATTGCGTTACGTAATTACCCCACTGTTACGACAATTATGTAACTGAAAATTTCATACATAATGGCCACATAATCAGCCTATTCCCACTGCTGGGACAGGGGCCTTCTCTTGGTGAGAAGTGGCCCGGATCCTTTACGCGTGCCCAGTGCGGGTTGGTAGATGTCACATGTCGTTGGCTTTTTGGTTCTAGGACGAGTTTACCTTCACCGTTTTGAGAGCAATGGTGATGAAATAATTTACACAAAATAAAGCGCATGTCATTGTTCCTATACCATAATAATGTCGTATATCATTCCGTAATTTCATTCCATTCTAACACAAAATACGAGTTAGAATGGAATGAAAACGTTACACCACAATCAGTTAATAATATACTCGTAGAAGGTATTAATGTAGGTAAAATGCACCCATTGATTTATTCAGTCTTCTCACGCAAACGATTATAACATAATTAGTCTAAACAGGTGGATATTTTCCACGTGGAAAAATATAGAAACTGGAGTAAAACAATATTTCAAATGAAGCTATTATTTTTATATAGTCCAGGTTTTTTCATGATCATTTCAGCCGAAAGACGTCCACTGCTGTACATGGGCCTCCCCCAAGCACCTCCACTTCAACCGGTCAGAACCGGTCGAAGTGAAGCACAGATGCTTCTCGCATCTAACGGGTTCCTGCGGCCTTCACAAGCTCGTCAGACCACCTTGTGGGAGGCCTTCCAACACTACGTCTTCCGGTACGCAGTCGCCACTCCAGAACCTTTCAGCCCCATCGGCCATCTGTTCTGCGAGCGATGTGCCCTGCCCACTTCCACTTAAGTTTGGCAATTCTTCGTGTTATGTCGGTTACCATGGTTCTCCTGCGGATCTCCTCATTCCTGATTCGATCACGCAGGGAAACTCCAAGCATAGCCCTCTCCATTGCCCTTTGGGTGACTTTCAGCCTTCTTATAAGGCCCAATGTCAGCGACCACGTTTCAGTGCCATAAGCCATCCTGGCAACATGCACTGGTCAAAGACTTTCGTCTTAAGACTCTTTTTTATGATGGGCTATCTTTATTAAAAAACCTTATAGCTAGAAAATCGAATTTGTACTTTTACCAGTGCAAGGCTGTCGTTTTTCTCCCAACCTTTTTAAGTCTTAAATGTTAAATGTACAAGACCGTAGCCGACTGCAGACGACAGCAGTAGCCAGCATGTCCTAGAAACAAAAATTCGAAGACATATGTGACATCTACCAAACTGCAATAGGCCCGCGTAATGAATTAGCCTTTTTTTTTCAGGATGGAAATCATCAAGTGACCCCTTTCGCTCTGGGTAGAGCGAAAGTGAGTGTCAGACTCTTACTGACTAAAACCCACCCATGTTCCTTCCTTAGCCCTTTATGTTCTGGGCCAGCGGTAACCCTTTCGGACAATCCCGCTAACCGGGCAGGCCTCGGCCCTGTTGGGCCCCTTCACTTGATGCTGACATCTCTTTGAGGTGCGCGTGGAACACGTACGCGCCGTCAGGCATGAGCCTGGTCCTGATTGGACGGTGAGCTACCCATTACTCTCCGCCCGCAGGCCCGCGCCTACAGTGGCCGAGAGTCGTCGCGTGGCTCCCCACGCCAGGAGTGTCTCCCGCGGCGGTTGGGTCAGGAGGCTCTCTCCCTCAGCCATCCCGCCGCCTCCTTCGCTAGCATGACTGCTTCGCAGAAGGAGGCGACTGCCCCCCACTCCCTCTCGCCCCGGACCATGGCTTGAACCAGGCGCCCCCTCCTTCTCGAAGAGAGGAGGCCTTTGTCCCAGCAGTGGGACCATTATACGCTGATTATGCATTATGCAAGTAGGTGCCAATAAGGCTTGTCGAGTTTCAGCCAATCACGATACAGTAATTTAAAGGAATCGTACTATACTCACACTAAACCCTGCTGCAATTAAAAGCGTAACAACGTTTAAAAACCCATATTTTATACTCCTAGCGATAAATCAAAGTTAACGGTTAATTTGCAGGCTAAATTCTTACGGTCTTATTCATAATAAGTTATGGAACATCTAAAGGCTTGCTAAAGTCTCGTTGTCAAAAATTGGTATTCATAAACGCATTTTAGCACTAAAACGTTCTTTAAACCTACTATAAAGTTATGAAACCCAGAACCCTACTTTAACAGTATTTTAAGGAAAAAATGGCCGACTTTACATCAGCTGATGACATATGACGTACAATGTAACATGTGCAAAAAGTCAGTTTCGTAAACAATCGTACTTCGAGGTTCGAGGAGCTGCAGTTGTAGGTATTTCATTTATTTTGAACTTCTGTTTAACCAATTTAGTTTATTTATTATTATATACCTACAATGCAAAATAGAAGCGAGGAAAAATATAACGCAACAAGAAATACTGTGGGACGCTGCTGCTTTGGACTGTGGAAATTACGCTTTCAATGTTTTTTACATGGCATACATGCAAACTAGGAAATGTGAAAACAACCATAGTGGCTAGAGCAGTACTTTACAATATTTCAGTTGACCGTGGAGACATGCAGTTAGAAGGTAGCAATATCATGAATATCATACAAAGTCACCCAAAGAAGTTGCAAGGGGAAATGCAAATGCTATTTTACAAACTATCAAGGAAACATTCCGCCAAGGTAGCCCCACTTTACCAGGTTGGAGGTACACCTTCCCACTTGTGTCCGGAGACGGTTCAGGGATTTCCGTGAGGATCACGAAGTTTACACCCTGCAGGAAGATGCTCCAGTAGGATGCAGCAGTAGGGTGTGGTTGTGAAGCTGTGTCGCAAACCATACTCCACCCCCTCTCCTACCCTATGTGTCCCTAAACATACAGTCAAAGTAACCTCTGCACTACCACTGACGACGTTGTGGAAGTGGCAAAGTTTTGGGCCAAGATCTAAAATACAGTCGTCCCCGCAACACGAAGAATATAAAGAGGAGACATTTTAGCGAGTAGTTCATTAATAAAAAGCTTATGTACAAATATCTGTTTAATTTATTTATTTTTATAATACTCTAAACTTTAATTCGGCTTCTAGAACTTGTGCTAGCAGAACAACATTTTTAAATGTTTCTTTTCATTTGCCATCTCTTCTGTAGGCCATTTCAGTTTCTGCTATTTGTAGTGAAGCACCATCCTTACTAGTTCTACTGTCCTGAAACACAAAATTAATGTTATAATTATTTCTCTTCATTATCTTCTAAATACTAAAATAATTAAAGAAGTGGTGGCATAAAAATAACTAATATTACTAATACTAGTAATTATTAGTTATTGTTATGGCGGCGGTTTTTTTTTTTTTCTTACAAAATAAAGTGTTTTGTACAGGTAAACGAAGTTCTTGACATGCTTACTCAAGAACTTTGTAGGTTTTAGTAAATTGGATAGGCACCTAATTCGTAAATCATGCCAGGCCGCCCCTTTTTCGCGTTGGTTTCGGTCAGTATCACTGTTTTTATTTTCTATCTTCTTCTTAGTGCGCCCAGAATTTGGCTACTTGTTTGGCGCCATCATCAGCGTCCACCTTCATTTTCCATTATGGAGACCCTCTCCCTGACCAATTCTTCCAAAAAGATCTAAGGAAAAGCAATGTTTAAGAAATTATGAATGTTTACAAAACAAAACTTACTTTGAACACTTTTTAGCTGTAACAGTACACACCTCATCGTCCTCCAACCAATATTCACTTCTTTGCCCTTTATTGGAACTAGTCTCCGGTCTTAATTCCATTTCTTATAGATACAAAAAAATATTCAAAAGAGTTCGCTCGCGCCTGTTGTATCAAATTCATTGACATAAAAAACCATGTTATGACATTAACGCGTCAAAACTGACGAAACTGTAGACAATAAATTAGTTTTCCATACGTCTTATTGTCTATGGTCACAATTATTCAGTGCGTAGACAGATATTCTCGTTTGATGATTCAATATATTGACCAATTTGTTGGACGATTTCATTATAATGGCAACATATTGAAGTTAAAGGACATTTTAGTTATAGAACGTTTATGAAGCGTTTATGAATACAAAATTTTACCGAACGTTTTAAAGGCTTAATGAGCATTTTAACTAAAGTATGTTTTAAACCTTCTATAAGCTTTTTTTATGAATAAGACCGTTAATATTTTGAATATTTTTACTTCTTTGGAGTTGGTAGCTTTTTGGGCCAAGATTTATTACTTTGCTTTATTCCGCAAGGAATTAGAAAAGAGGTCGTTTTACAGGTATAATGAACTTTAGTACACATAGACTTTGGCATATATGGCGTTCATAGGACACGGCATGGTTTCTCTACGGTACGGCGGCATCTTATAAAGTGCGCCGTATAAAAAACGTATCCACCAATAAGGTTCCGTAGTGATCCATACAACACTGACGAACCGCGTGCCTACACACGGCGAAGAAGCTGTAGTTTTTCATGGCAAGAAAAACTTGTGTGTACAAAGGGCCTAAGGCATAGTCCTAATAGAACGCGAATGCGCGATCATCGTAGGTTCGCGCGAATTTTACTCGTCTGAACGCGCTATCAAACATATTGAACTCGAGTAGGTGTCCTAACTGACAATCGCACAACGCGATCGCGCCAGTCAAGTGTTTGAAAATCTATTCGCGTGAACTTAGTTCGTGCGAACGCGCAATCAAACATATTGAACTCGAATAGGTGTCCTAACTGACAATCGCATAACGCGGTCATGCGACTCAAATGCTTGAAAATCTATTCGCGCGAACTTAGTTTGGACGAACACGCGATCAAACATATTGAATTCGAATAAGTGTCCTAATTTTGGTACCGATCACCGTGCTTATAATAAAGTTATTTTACCAAAAAATAGTTTTTGAATTAAAAAATCGGAAACTTTTATCAAAACCAAGCTCAAATAAATTACCCACAACATGTAAATCGACCAGTTCGAGAAAGAAAAAGATATATTATACGAGTATGGGGTATACTCGTATAATCTATCTTTTTCTTTTTCCTATCATCGGAAGCAACAGGCTATTAAGCACTGAACTAACAAAGTTGCCAACAAAAAAAACTAGTTAACACTTCAAAACTCGCTATCAGGTCTCCGAGACCCAATCAACGTGAATTTTTTATTCTTTTTTCAAGTTGCAACACAGCTCTGACGTCATTCGAACGAGGAGGTGTAGATTGTACCAAAGGCTGGGTTGTTGCGTATTTTTATTTAGAAAAGTAAGTTTTACTAGGGTTTTATAGCATGACGATACTTGAAAGTTGGACTGGCATCACTGCATTTTTCATTAGGGATCCAGTCATTTAACTGCTGGAAATTGGTTTATCTGGTTACACAAGAAATCGCTTTTCAAACTCAAATTCAAGGCATTTATTAATATAAACGCAAACGTTTGTGAAGATGTTTGTTAATCTTTTACACAAAAATTACTGAACGGATTTTGATGATTAAAGAATTTATTGATTATAGCTTACTAGCTGCGTCCCGCGGTTTCACCCGCGTAAGTGTCGATCCCGTGGGAATATCGAGATAAAAAGTATCCTATGTGTTATTCTGATGTATCCATAGCGCTGCTAGTTTTAAATAAAGCAATTACAGGCACTTTAGAATTGTCGAATGGCGGTCAGTCATAAAAATGAAGCGACAGAGCGACCGGCGAGAAAATGTGTTCTTGGTACAGATATTCTATTTCAAGAAGTCCGTTCGGCTTTGATTGTAGTAGTGACGTATCCCGACAAGCGCGCTCCCACAGCGGCTGCCCCGTGCTGCCGACGCATGAGACTATTTCCGCGAATGTGTACCGTTTTACTTCACCCATTGTTGAGTCTCTGTTGATCACAATGTGCATGTGCACGCTTGACAACATTCATAGCCAAACGGACTTCGTGACATAGAACATCTGTACCTGTCAGTTTCATACAAATGAAATAGTAGTTAGCTACTAGAATTGTAAGAACAGTTTACGAAAAACATTCTATACGACCCCCCCTCGTTTAAGATGGCTAATACCAAGTGGACATACACTTACGCAAGACTATTTAGACTCCACTAAATATTTACTTTTGTTCCATCTTTTACTAATAAAAATAGGCAGTCGCTCCATGTAAAATACTGATATCCAGCTGCATCCTTTTAGACTGGAAGCCGAACCCAACGCAATTGGGAATAGGCTACGTAGATTGATTTGACTTTACTAATAAAGCTAGTGACATTGATTCAAGGTAAAGTATACAGTGGGGTTCAATGCGTGCCACGTAAGAAGAGACTTGACACACCACGTGGTTTGACATGCGCAGTACACGATTTTAGGTATCTTTAGCGGTATGAGGTCTGAGTGCGGGACGGGACCGGACGTCATAGGGGCGGCGGAAAGAGGCGGGGAGGTGGGGTCAAGTCTCTTCTTACGTGGCACGCATTGTAACTGCGTAACACTAACAGTCGAAATGGGAAACCCATTTTGGCAGTTCACTAACATTCATCGCGTTATTTACGTTGTTGAGCAGACACATTTTTCGAACGTATAAAGCAATGGATTAGCAATATCCTTCTAAATGATTCAGATTCTGATTCATAGTGTTTTACGCAATTAGGGCACATGTTGGCAGGGACATCGACGTGCCACCTGTTACCATGGTTTCAGTAGAAGATTCTGAACCTTAAATGTTGGTCAGTTCCTTAAATGTTGGTGTTGGTGGTTTGGTCCTTAAATTTAATGTTGGTTGGTGTTGGTTGGTGTTGGTGGTGTTGATGTTGGTAATCTTTTAGACCGCGTAGGTATTGCTTCCCTATGAAACAGCAGAGCCTTTATTTGATAACCGACGAATAGTCTCAACGTAAGATGGCTTTTTTTTCCAGGATGGGAAATCATCAAATTACCCCTCCCGCTCTGGGTGGAGCGGAAGGGAGTGTCAGACTCTTACTGACTAAAACCCACCCGTGTTCCTTCCTTAGGCATTTATGTTCCGGGACAGCGGTTACCCTTTCGGACAATCCCGCTGACCTGGCAGGCTTCGGCCCTGACGGGCCCCTTCTTTTGATGCTGACATCTCTTTGAGGCGCGCGTGGAACACGTACGCGCCGTCCGCCACGGGACGTAGGGGGGCTCGGAATCAAATTCATGGCATACAGTTTGCAGTTATGTCGATGACCCTGCAGCCCTGGTTTTTAGAGTAAGGAAAAACCCCCTTTTCTTGAATGAAAATGAGGCAAACACAAGCTAAGAAGTAGCAAAGCCACTGCTTCATTTTAGGTTATGACACAATCATCAAGTATATTACAACTCCGCCAGTTCCAGGCTCATTACTATTCTCCAAATACCTAGTAGCGGTTAACGGTTCTGTGTTTAGACAGCCTCTTGGAGCGGTCTAATTTACATAGATCACTTCAAAGTTTGACGTTGTACCTACAGACTGTCGGTCTGTGTAGTTCATCTTCATAGAGTGCTTAGTTTATATCTTGGTAATGTTTTAGTGTATTTGGTGAACGTGGGTGCTCTTGTAGACAAGGGCTAAGGAAGAATGGTCTGGGAAAAAAATTTTGACCTGGCCAGGTTACGTCGGACGTAAGCAGGTTCTGGAAAATTTGCTGGTAGAACTTCACATACGTATTGAGTATTGACATCTGATGACGGTAAAATAAAATTGCTACAGTACAGCTGATAACTTTGTCAATGACCGCTAGTAATGTAAATACTTGAAATTTTTTTTTTATAAATGATTAGCTCGCTGACTGTTTATTGAATTGATTAAGGGGGGCTTGTGGCTAATTAATAATAGCCGAACAAGTCGATCGATCAGGTTAAGCTACGCTTGCCGCGGTTGGTCAGTGGATGGGGGACCATCTTTACATACCAGGGGGTATGTAAAGATGGTCCCCCATCCGTTTCCGTGCCTCGGAATTCAAGTGAAGCCGACGGTCCCCGGCTGTCATTTGTCAATCTTTGACAGTCTTTACAGGTAGTCAGAAGCCGAAGTCTTCCATGTAAAGGCTCCTGGAAAAACAGGCGAGACGCGCGACACGAAGGCACCGCTCGTTGCGCGACTTGCTGTGCCTTTGTGTCGCGCACGATTTTATCACGTGTCGCGCCTCTTTGAAGGAGCCTTAAAATGCTGGTATTCAACTGCATCCGGTTCGAATGGGAGCCGACCCCGAACAGAGTTGGGAAAAGGCTAGGCAGATGATGATAAGTGTGGTTTGCCCAGTTTGTTACAAGTTAAAAAAAAAGCAAAATTTTAATTAACTTTAATTTATGAGGTTTGATAGCAAAATAATACTGTTTTGGGTAAACCGCGCTATGATAATGGATTTAACATTACTGTACAGACACGGTCAGCACATATTTTAAACGAATAAATAATTAAAATAAACAAGTAGGTAAGTAATATCTATACTATACTAATATTATAAAGCTGAAGAGTTTGTTTGGTTGAACGCGCTAATCTCTGGAACTACCAGTCGGGTTTGAAAAATTATTTTTGTATTTGATAGCCCAATTCTTGAGGAAGGCTATAGGCTATTTAACATCATGCTATGACCTTCAAGAGCCGAGCAAAAAGAAAAAAGTCAGAAAGAACGCTAAGCGAAAACGAAATAATAGCGCGGGCAGGCGATGCGATGCGACGGGATGGGTCGGAGTAACAAGAAATTTCACGTGGAAGAAGTCGCGGGCAGAAGCTAGTTATTGTATAAATCAAAAATCCAGCAGTTCAGCAGTGCGGTGCTGTGGAGGCCCAGTGGTAACAGTCCCGACTTACAAGTTGTAGGTCGTGGGTTCTTACCCAGACAAGCGCTTCACTTTGGTTGTCACCCTGTAAAACAGCTTTTAGGCTCCTTAAAACAGGCGCGACACGCGATAATATCGCACGCGACACAGAGGCACCGCAAGTCGCGCAAGTGTCGCGCGCGATTCGTGTCGCCCGACTCGCCTGTTTGCAGGAGCCTTTAGACGATAAAGGTCTAACGACCGATCGACATTGATAGCCTCAAATTATAATTAGATGGTTGATCGATAAAATGTAATACAGCTGCCATACATCACAGTCTGAATGATTGATGTAATTCTAATTTTAACTGTATTGGCAGTTGTCCCACCGCCGGCGAGGAAGCCACTAACTATCGGCTATTTTCTCGTTGAAGAAACGTACAATATATTATAATCTATCTATTAGTATATAGATATTCATTATCACCATCATTTCAGCCGAAAGACGTCCACTGCTGGACATAGGCCTCCCCCAAGCACATCCACTTCGACCGGATATAGATATTACCCAAATATAAAACTTTGTATATCACAATGGTTACTAATTATTTAATATGTGTAAAAGTACCTATGACTATGGTATGTAGGGAAAGGATTTTAAGAAATAAAGCACAGAAGGACAAGCTAGACATTTATTCCAATTTAGGCTTGTCAGTAATTAATCAGAAAGCTAGTCGTCCGTTCCAAATCTAGGTCATCAAGGAGAAGAAGGACAAGAAACTCGGTGGAAACAGTATTAAAGTAATCTAAAAACCAATTTTTCACATTGCCATAAATTATCGTTATCTTAAAAACAATTCATTCTTTCTTTTGGAACATTGTACAGACGCCAGCATATCAAGCTACCCGAAACTGACAAATTTTCCCAATCAACTTTGAATCTTATGCTTTAGCGATAAAGTTGAAAATATATTAAAGAAATTTGACAGATTGTAGTAGCTTGATATGCTGGCGTCTGTACAAGAGAACTCTGAATAATAGTAACATAGTTACAATAGATAGGAATATTCCATTATACACTTTAAAACATTAGAAATATTGGCCATATTATAATACATACAAAACAACATAGTTATCAGCAATAATCAAGATAACAATATCAATTTATTAACTTACATGACATCTGAAGGCCAATTCTCGTAATTTAAAACGTTCAAAATCTAGTCGCAGTCTCATCTCAGCGACAAAGAAATGTCAAAAACTTGTCAAAATGTAGGGAAATTTGAAGTATTTTTTGACAGATTGAGACTGAGATCAGACTGTGAACGTTGTTAAAATTAGTAGAATTGCCCCTCTGGTCGATCTATAACGGCACTAGTACTAATCAACTGAACATCTACGGAACAATTGCCCTGATAAAGGCATTACAATCCTTTTTATATCCTACTATCGTCTTTTACGTCAAACATCTACCGCCATTTTGAACCAATCACAGATCATCATAATATTTTGGATTAATATCTTCCAACACATGTAATAATAAACAAGTCTTTTGTAGTGAAACCGATTTAAAACATCATAATGTAATTAAGCAATTAAGCAATTTAATAAGAGTTGATTCGTAATTCTTAAAAGTCTTTAAAAATAATATGAACATCAATTGACAGTATTGTGCCAATTGTTTGAAACTGCTTACTATATTAAAATAGCAACATTAAATCTAAGATATACTACAAGTGTTATTAAATATTACTTAATCATTTATAGTCATAGCATATAAGTGATTTTGACAAGTTAAAGGCTCCTACAAACAGGCGCGACCCGCGATATAATCGCGTGTTGCGCCTGTTTGAAGGAGCCTTAAGACTTATTTTTTGTAAACACAATATCCAGTCAAATTAGGTACGTCTACATTGGTCCGAAGCTTCGTAAATATGGCAGATGCCATTATGCAACAAACAACATTCTTATATTATAATTATATCAAAATTAATTATCTAACACGGCCAGACTGACAAGTACTTCGTTCTCGAAGTACCTATGAATCTACGGTCTCACAAAAACAACAGTGTTTGACCAATTCAACAGAAAGTTATACATTGTTTCTTATTTTAGGTGCTCAGAGCCAATAATAACTTTTTTTCAAAAATATTCAAGAAACACATTTTCTGTTTACATTCTAACAAACTTTTAATATGTTCATTGAACATTACTTCACTTTGGACGTAAAAACTTTAAAGAATACCACACAATACTTTAACAACAACACACAAATAACCAATAATAAATGAATCCGAGTCAAAAATTACTAAGAAAATTCAAATTTTAATATTGGATCTTTACTATGTGATGTTCACTGGACAGGTCCTCTCAATCTGTGTGGTTCTTTCCTCAAAAGACCATCTCAGACATCGACCTACATGGTCTTCATATAACTTGACCAAGATTATGTCTGGACTTTAAAAGAGACTATGACCTCTGAGTTTGTTTCGGCCTTCTTCTCAGAGTAGTCAGATAGGAAACGCCGACCTCATCTAGTTTAAAAAAATTATGATTGACGTGTAAAGGTGTTTGTGCAAACCTACTTACAGAAATAAAATCATTTATCACTACTCTGGACTAAAGGCTCCTTCAAACAGGCGCGACACGCGACAAAATCGCGCGCGACACAAAGACATCGCAAGTCGCGCAACGAGCGGCGCCTTTGTGTCGCGCGCGATTATATCGTGTGTCGCGCCTGTTTGTAGGAGCCTAATACGGAATTATTCCAAGTAAATGAAGCCACGTCCACAAGCAAATTTCAGCAGGTGGTGACTGGAGATGGCAACTCTATATTGGTTAAAGGTATATACTATTTCGATCTGTGTTATCAAGTAATAAAATATAGTTTTCTATGTAATAGTCTTCTCAGTACCATAGTTTTAAAATGCATTATGTATCGTGAGTCGATAATGAAAATAATTCAAAAACTGACGAAAATATAAGAGATCAGACATACAAAATAGTTAAAGCCAGTCATAACTTTTATAAGTAGATACATTTAAAATTCACAATACGTTATTCATATAAACATAGAATTATTATCTAAAATATCATACCGAATCTATGTCAATGTATCGTTTGAACGTTCTGTTAAACTGAACTGTACCAAAATGATCATAAAAATAGCAATTTATTTGAAAATAATCCATCACAGCTATTCTGAACTGTACTTCGCTCTCGAAGTACAAGTATGAAGACAGCAAAAGGAATGTTTATATATTAGTATCTAACCTTGAAATGTTAGCCCTCTTACCTGCTGCATATAAGATCCAGACTAACATCAGGCCAGTGACCAAATGAAGTGAGCAGATGAATTTTTCAATTAAATCAAGCAGTGGTAATTTTTGGTTACGATAATGATTTTCATTAACACACACAGACACTCAAACACACACACACACCCACACACATTAAGCTTAAAACTTTTATACGTTGTTCAACAAGACACAGAAATATTTAAATAAACAAAATCGTCCTAACTTTTACTTGTACAATACCTTCGCCATGGTAATATTATCTATAAATATTACCGTGCCTTCGCAGTCCATTCAGGACCTGGGAAGCATTAAAGTAATCAATTCTATTCAATAGTAATTAGCTTTACAACCGCTTCTAGACAAAACAAAACCTTAGATTCTTGGAAATAAGGTTTGTAATTCAGTGTCGATACCCTATCATTGATGAACCGACTTAGTACCGAAACTCTCTTTGTTAGCCCAGTTTCAAAGTTTGATATTTCGCAGGTAGTTAGCAAATGAACCCTTGCTTTTGGTAGATTTTTTGTATGAATTGATTACGAAGTTGGAATGAAGTTTGGAACATTTATCTTGGTTGGTGACAGTCTTGTTTTATTGATCGTTAGTAACTCTTTTTTCTCCTATTATTTTAGGTGTGTTTTCGATCAATTATATAAGGTGTTTGGAAGCTGGATACAAAGCCTTAACGGATTCCCCTTAAGGCTTTGTATGACTCAAAAGTCAAAATGCTCTAAATGGTGTCAACGATCAAGGTGACACCATTCTGAACCATACATGTAGACGAAGCAGTGGTGGTACCTTCATAGAAAAGCCGAAAAGCCCGGCTTGCCCAAATAAAAACATAATTCACAACAACAAACGTACTTAAACCTATCAATAAAGAATATATTTAAAAAAATATCAGTCAAATTAACATTCGTAACACACACGTACACAATAAGAAAATCAGCCAATCCCTCAGTTGGCCGTTTTTTTATACGTTGAAAATCTGTGGGCTTTCCCTAATTTTGACCCCTAGGCACGCCACTGAGACGAAGTAAGTTTTTTTATTTTTTTTCCAGTTAAAGTTGGTATGTTATTTTTGACTAACTTTTTGTAGTTAAAAATAAAAAAAAACATACTTAGTCTAAGACGTGTATGGCTCAAAATGCTGTAAATGGTGTCAATTATCACTCCCTTAAAGCTTTGCACTCAGCTTCCAAACATCCTGTATATCGAGACTCTTCCGTGTTAAGCCGTTAGTCCTGTCTGTAATTCATAGATCTTTGACAGTTGTTACCAGCAGTAGTCGAGAAGTTAGTCAGTCTTATCGTGTTACCCAGTTACTGGGTTGAGAGGGTCAGATAGGCAGTCGCTCCATGTAAAATACTAGTATGTAGCTGCGTACGGAAGCCGACCTAGTATTTTAGGTGTGTTTTCTGGTCTAAAGTGAAATGAATATTTGTGTGTTTGTGTCTAAACAAAGAAACGAAGACGGAAAAATCTTATTACTGACACCTATTTTCAGCAGTCGATATAATATCTAAAAATGGCATAATTTAGGTACCAGCCGGTAACCGGCTCAAAACTAGGCAAAGACCTTATGCTCGTTCACTAACACCGGGCAGCACCAAAGTGAAAATAACAGCAAGCTGTTGGATTTTCAACTATAGGCGCTGGGCCGAGCGTTAAAAATCCAACAACTCACTTTTCCATTTAGATGTCATCTAGTTTTAGTGAAAATGGACATTATTTTTATAAAGTGAAAAATAACATTAATCGCCATGCTTGCTCGCTTCGTGCTTGCAATTTCAGACCGAATAAGTCAAATTTACTGACCATGACTTTCTCTAATTGCAGTCATACTGGTACATATAGTCATACTGATGTTTTTGGCATGTATTAAATCGACCCTAATAATTCTCATGTTGCGCTCCTAATTGAACACTCTATTTGATAATGATTGCACCTCTTTTTGTGATCCTCAAATAATCCTATTTATTGGTCCTAAAAATATAGCAGCTTGAATGTAGCGCTCGCCGGCCGCTGTCGGGTGTTTGGTCACAGTTAAGCCTAACTCAATTATTTAAAAAAGTATCCGTCATTAGAAGTTCTAATGAATAATTTGTTTTACAAAATCCTTTGAAAAAATATTGTCACACAAAACATCTCCGTATTTCCTAAGGTTAAATAAATAATAACGGGTCTTCCTCTACTTTATTATTCTCTCGGGTTTTGCGTCCGTTTTGTTGAATGGGGTCCCCAGGTCAACCCTTTCTGCGAGATTAGGAGGCTTAACTTTAAAACGGTGATAATGCTGCAATTCCTCGGACAAAACAAAAAGGTTTGCGGTTAAAGATAGCCAGAAACATATACAGGTTTGAGGAACAGGATGAGGATAGTTCACTCATTCTTCATAGAAAAGGGAGGATCCTCCGACCATACGGGTGCTGTGTTTGGTGAGCAACTGCCCGATGATTTAAGCCGTGGCATTGTATATGCTAGTCACGCGGTAAACTCTGCTTGCGCGATGCAGGATTTTGCGTGACGTCAGTATGATGCGTAGTTCGCACGTGGCGATGTAGATGTCGCCACAAGAGTAATAAAATGAACCATATTTATTAGTTTACCTAGTCGTTTTGCCTCACCATATCCTTCATCAGCTCCTGAAACCTAGGCATTACCTTTAAATCCATATTTAACCTTTGATCTCTCAGTGACTTGAACTAGGAAGAAGAACCATAGATAATCAATTTAGTCTCATAACTTGGAACATGAGTGGTAACTAGGCAGAAGAAGAAGTTCTTCTTACTGAACAGACAGCTGTGCTGCTGGGGAGTTTGTTGCGCCACTTCTTCTTCCCAGCTAAAAGACTAGGAAGTGGTGAAGGGCGGGCGTTTTGGGGGACTGTCTTAAATAATGTTGACGTTGAAAAATGAAACTCCTGATTCTCATCCTAGTTTGAATAAATGACTTTTGATTTTGAAGTCAATAAAATCTTGTTCATCTCAGTCCCATAATATAGCAGTAAAAACAGGACTATGGCGATCACTCCAAATCAGGCAATCTTTTCTGCTTAAAATGTGCTTCCACATTCATGGCCTCCTACTTCTGTAAGCACGACATTGTCATAAACATGTTTAGAGAATTCTTGGTTAAAGCAGTTTCTTGCCCGTTCTTCTCAATAGAGATCTACGATCTAGATCTACGTTTTGGAATAAGCAACTAGCTTCAACTTTTTGACTGACTGACTCACTCTTTGACAATTCAAAAGTGCCTGTAAGTGGTTTAATTGAAATAAATGCTTTGAGTTTGAGTTTAAATTCTTGTTGTCACACTAATACTATAAAGGCGAAAGTTTGTGAGTGTGTGTTTCTGTGTATGTGTGTATGTGTTTATATGTTTATTACTTCTTCAGGCTCAAACGGCTGGACTAATTTTGATAAAATGTTGTATGGTGGTAGCTGATATGCTGATGATCCAGGGTATAAACATATAGGCTACTTTTCATCCCGATATTCCCACGGGATCGACATTTACGCTGGTGAAACCGCGGAGCGCAGTTAGTATAATATAATGTTTAAAGGTACATTAAGCAAAGTTTGTGATCGATACTTTATCACAAACCTAACTCGACAAACTGCGATTAAAACTCTCAAAAAAAAGACTAAAATAAAAATCACACAAAAACGTAACATAATCATATACCAATTTACGATACTCGAAACCTGTATATAAATGTGGACGATAAAGAAAAAGCTGTAAAAGAACAATAAAATAAGTAACATAAAATGGGCAAGGCCGGTGTGGTGTGACCGTGTGACGGCACCGCGGCAGTTTGCACCTGTCACCAAATGCTAATGCATGGGCTTTACACAGAAACGCCTTGAATTGGCTAAAGGAGCATGTACATAGGTGTGTATTAGTAGGCCAAAGTGATTTGAGATCCGGAGGTAAATATAGCTGAACATAAAATAATCTGTATTCCCAAAAGGTGGAGCACATTTCTAAAGTTCTTTTTAAAATCCCGAGATAAGGAGGAAGCGCCAAAGTAGCCCGCAAAATTAAATTTTTGTTACGTTTTTAATCCTATACATTGTGATATATTATGTCATTCAATGAAACTATAAAACTTAGAGGGTTGTATTGATGGTTTTGTAAATACATACTTGTAATGATTACCAATCATATTATGATCAGCATATAACCTGACACTGACATACAAATTGCAAAAACCGTAAGAAAATTTTATTTTCGCGGGCTATTCTGCCCTTTCACTTTAAAGAGGACGAGTCTGTCACCAAATGCTAATGCGTGGGCTTCACACAGAAATGCCTTGGCTTCGCTATAGGAGCATGTATACTGAGGTTCGAAGCGTGGAAGTAAATATAGCAGAACATTACGGTTGCAGTTTTCATCATAAAACAGAAATGTAAAGCGTTTAATCTGTTGCTGACTTTTCCAGATCTAGGCTGCTGATGAGAAATTTTTAGCAAAACTGAATCAGACCTACACCACCCAGATCAACGAGCGAGACAGTAAATACTTACAAAATTTTCTATCAGTGTAGGTACGGACGCCAGCACATCAACCTACCAGAATCTGTCAGATTTCTTCAATAGATTTTCAACTTTATCACTATAGCATAAGGTTCAAAGTTGATTGGGAAAATCTGACAGATTGTGGTAGGTTGATGTGCTGGCGTCTGTACCTACTTCGAAATTTTTTTTTAGGTAACCGTAAATTTTCGGAGAATTACAACAATCACGAAAGTTTCTATCGTATGAGTTATACAAATTTGACTCAAAAGGTCAAGAACATACGTAACAGAACTACTTAAATGCTAACTACAAGTAATTCATAATGCTTTTAACATTTTTATGAATACCTTGTAAAATTAACCTCTAGAACATTCTTCACTGATAACTTCAAGCTACTGCCTTATTTTCTAATATTCTACTTCCGCCTCACTTTTACCAAGTTTTTACTAAGACTGTTTTTATTCAGTATCATCTGCCTAGCCTTTTCCTAACTATGACGAGGTCTGCTTCCAGTCTTACTGGATGCAGTTGAATACAGTATTTTACATTAAGTGACTGCTTATCTGACATCCACAACCCAGTTAAGGGGGCAATAAGATAACCCTTGGTAAGACTGATTGTCAGACTTTCAGGCTTCTGACGACTCGTAACTGTCAAATATCAATGAAAGACTGCCGGGATCAACGGCTTAATGTGCTTTCGGAGGCACAGAGGAGTCTGAGTATACAAAGATGATCAACCACCCATGGAGCAACCGCCGCAAGCTTAGTTTAACCTCATCGATCAATCCATGCAGCTGTTATTATTAAGCCAGAAGCCGGTCTATGGGTGGTGTTTTTGCTAAGTATGCAAACATAAAACAGGTGTTCACACACTAAAATCTCACACAGAAAACCCAAGCCATGAAACAACAACAAAATATGAAACAACCTTCTTCACATATAAAACCGTACATTAACCAAGGCGTTACCATTAATTCCTAAGCACATACACACAGTGTAACAATGGTTTGTAACACAATATAACGATTAAGGAAAACACGTGCAGCCATATTTGTAGCCGGTCTGGACGTGCGTATTGCTGGAGTGAGGAGAGTGAGGCAATAAGTATCACCAGCTGTCACTGGAAATATGATATATCGAGAGGACGTGGTATACACGACAGATGACACTATTACTAGAGGAAATGGGGAAAAAAGGTACGTGAATTGGAGTATCACGGGTATTTAATCTAGGTTTCATCGGCCTATCCTCTGTTGCTCAGCTGGGGAGTTTGTTGCGCCACTTCTTCTCTGCTGGGGAGTTTGCAGTTGCTCCGCTTCTTCTTCCCAGCGTAAGCACTAGGAAGTGGTGAAGGGCGGGCGTTGGGGACTGTCTCATGTAATTACTAGCTTCTACCCGCGACTTCGTCCGCGTGAAATTTCTTGTTACTCCGACTCACCCCGTCGCATCGCATCGCCTGCCCGCGCTATTACTTCGTTTTTACTTAGCGTTCTTTCTGATTTTTTTTTCTTTTTGTTCGGCTCCTAAAGGTCATAACGTAATAATAGCGGTCATAATATTATATATTATATGATAATATAGATAACGTTCGAAAAGTGCTGCTTCTCAGCCTAATTTGAATAAATTACTTTTGATTTCGATTTTGATTTTGCTAAAAAAACAAGCCGGTCTCTATGTATTCTGTAAAATCTCATCGTGAAAACTTAGGAGAATTGGTTCTTACAATGTTTTCAAATACCTAACACTTTTCAGAGTTTTGGGACCATATAGCAAGTCTGTCAACAAGTACTAGATATTCGATCTTACACGATAAGGTATAAGCCTACGTATTAATGCTTATAAAGAACATTTTCAAACATGGGTTGGTAAATAAAAATCCGAAGACAATTTGTTTATTTCCATTGAGAAATAGGGATTTCCAAGATTCATAAACGTTAATTAATGTTAATTAGTGATTAGCGAATGTTTAACCATATATTTTGCACGTTTGAACGCAGCTTAACTTAAATCATCGTTTGTAAATAAACTACACAGTCCCCGGGTAGTCTAAATGTTCCACAATAACCACAGTTACATTTGGCATTGGTTCGCACGATTTATTCCCGCGTAATATTTGCTCGATCGACTCTGACAGGCGTTTTACCGCCTAACTGTGGATTGAACCGATCATTGTTGTTTGGCACTCATGCTTCTACATTTATTGGGTAAACAGTAACTGAAGTGGCAAAATATTTTTATACTGTTGCGGCTGTTGTAAATGGGTATATATTTTTTTAAAATCTCTGTGTATTGAATTGAATAAATAATTTATAGCCATTTCTGGTTGCAGGTGTCAGTAAGTGTAACCAAATGATTTTATTTTCGTCTATTCAAAATACATAGTTCACAAATAGGATTTGTGAAATTGTGTTGTGTGTTGCTTTTGTAATACAAGTACGACTGTACTTTTTTTGCTATTTTTAGTAGTAAACAACCTCGTGGGTGAAAAAATTTATCACATAATTAAAGTATCTTATTGAAATAAATTCTATACATTCCCACGCTACCTCAAGAAACCTATAACATTATATCAAAAAGAAGCATCTGATATTTTTAATAGGTTTTTAGGCAATTCCGTAATTTGTACTTATTTTTATTTGATTTCTGAAGGGAAAACAAATAGTTACAGTAACAATAATATAAAACTGGCCAAGTGAGAGTCGGATTCGCACACGAAGCGTTGCGTACTACAAGGAGAAAACACGTTTGTTGTATAGAAGCCCCCCTTAAATATTTATTTTATTCTGTTTTTAGTATTTGTTGTTATAGCGGCAACAGAAATACATCATTAGGTGAAAATTTCAACTGTCTAGCTATCACGGTTCATGAGATACAGCCTGGTGACAGACAGACAGACAGACGGACAGTGGAGTCTTAATAACAGGGTCCCGTTTTTACCCTTTGGGTACGGAACCCTAAAAATGAACGGAATTAACTTTACATTTACTTAACAAATATACTACCTACTACATTTTCCACAGATTACAACTTACTTACATGATCTTCCTTTCAGGTCGCATTCCACCAAACTTTTACACATAGAATATTATTGATTGTAAATTTTGAATTTTTTCATATTAGAACTGTCAGATGTCAATTTTATTTCACGCATAAAAGTTATCTGATTTTGGTAAAATCGGCCCATACCGTGTCGATATTTTTGTACAGACGCCAGCACATCGAACTACCCGAAACTGTCAAATTTTTCCAATCAACTATGAAGCTTATGCTTTAGCGATAAAGTTGAAAATCTATTAAAGAAATTTGACAGATTGTAGTAGCTTGATGTGCTGGCGTCCGTACCTAGCTTTAATTAAGCCCTTTATAACATAGTTTTTTACATTATGCAATAAATTAATATAAATCATCATCAGTTTCTAAATATTTATTTATATATTTACAAACAGATGGCAAACGTTAACTGTAGTTTATGGCATTTATTAAATGAACAAATGAAACTAAAAACAACAAAGCAAACTCTAACATAACTAACAACATACAATTTAGTTCATATCAGGCTTATACAGTGTCTTTAAATAAACTTTCATATAACGTTTAAAATAACTTTATAAAACGCTTTAAAAATCTAACTTAGGGCTGACTTTTCCAACGCCAGATAATTATCCGAGGAATAATTAACAAATTTTGACAGTTCCTCCATACAAAATCTGTCAGACGTTAATTTTATTATACAACAAAAAATTATCTGTCGATTGAAAAATCAGCCCTTAAAGCTATAACCAAAAATTAATATCTACAATAATCTTAATAAATTCACCAAAAATCCATTAAATAAAATCCAATAATTATGAAGCACTTATAACAACCGTAGCGGTTTATCTTCTAATTAAGTCCCACTAAGTTAGAAGCAAGTTGGTAAGTGGTGCTAAGCTAAGTTAATAAGATATGAATTTTAACTGCCTGCCCAAAAGCCTGGCGTTAATGAATAAGTTTGGTTTAGCTTTAAACTGGCCTTTTGCTGTGGTTTTGCTCGTGATATAGAGGTTGGCATACTTGGGTAAGTGACGTGTGATATTTTAAGTCAAAGTAAACAGAATTGTGAGAGCACTGGTGACCTAGTGGTAACGGCTGCGACTTACAATTTGTAGGTCGTGGATTCGAAGCCAAGCAAGCACTTTACTTTGTGTAATTTTTATCATCACCACTGCTCTCAAAACGGTGAAGGAAAACATCGTGTGGAAACCGGCATGTGATCATCATTGTAGCTGTTATTGCGAAAACCCATTCAATTATAGTGATCCCACTACTGGGACACAGGCCTCATCTCTGTGAAAAGGAATGGACCGTAGTCCACCACGCTGGCCCAATGCGTGTTGATAAATGTCACATGTCTCCGAAATTTTAGTTCTAAGACATGCCGGTTTCCTCACGATGTTTTCCTTCACCGTTTTGAGAGAAGTGGTGATTAAAACAACGTTAATTACAATGTTAATTTTCCTGCATGTATTGGAATCTAAGTTGAATGCTTACAAGGGCATCTCATGTAATTCTTACTTTTTTTATCCCTGCAGGGGTCTAAAAAACAAGAAACCTAGACTGCTAAACTGAAGATGTAACAGTTTAAACATACAAACTATATTTACTTTTACTCACTATCTTCCAAAGCGCTCCCTTGAGCATCGTAAAAGTCAACTGAGGAATTATACCAGGTAGGTAGTAGGTAAAGAGCAGGGAATGTAACAGCATTATTAGGATAAACAGGAACATTCTGGCACTAGTAACATCTTACTGTGTATCTCCCATCATCAACTGCCCCGCCTTTCCCCAACTATATTGGGGTCGGCTTTTAGTCTAACTGGACGTGGCTGAATACCAGTACTTTATTCATATTCACACTCGTATTCACATTCGTATGTTATTCATTGACTTGAATGTGCCCTGGCAGCTGATAGTATGTCTCGTTGACGGTGGCGTGTGCGTTGGATCATTTAGCTCCCTTCAAAATGGTTGAGCTGAATGGTGCTGATTTATGCGTCATGTTCGTGAACGGGCGCCGTCAGTGGAGGCTGGTCATCACTTAGCTGCCTCGGCTTATTTTTAAATATTTTATTTTTAGATTGATGTTTGTTAAGTACTAATTGTTGTACTCTGGACGCTTTTAACGCGTACGTCTTTCTTAATTTTTTACATCGTTCTCACATTATATAACTTTGTTGATTACACATTATATAACAAAGTTTGAGTTTGAGTTATACTTAAAGCGGCTGCCTATCTGACCTCTACAACCCAGCTACTGGGTAACAAGATACCCCTTTGCCCCTTGGTAAGACTGGTTGTCAGACTTTCGGGCTTCTGATTACCCGTAACGACTGTCAAAGATCCACGAATGACAGCCGGGACCAACGGCTTAACGTGCTTTCCGAGGCATAGAGGGGTCTTCGTATGTAAAGATGGTCACCCATTCACAGACCAACCGCGGCAAGCGTAGCTTAACCTGATCGATGGACCTGTGGGCTGTTATTATATCGCCACGTTCCACTCAACTGTACTCTATCTCCTATACCTACTGTAATTTGATAACATTGTAAAAGCCAATTATTTTTAAAACCGTTGCGTTTCTTGCCATAGGAAACGACCAATCATTGGAACCGTGCACCTAGCTTCTGACGTTTCATAAGTGCCCATGTAGGTTTGTGTGAAATAAAATATTTTGATATGATTTGATTTGTAATAGCTAACCCCCTACCTAGAGCAGCATTAAGGCAGTACTGGTCGAGAATTTGTTTTTGTAAATACTGTTAGAAGTGTCTAATTGTTATGTGTATTAAACTACTCTATTATACCCTTTTTCCCACTGCTGATAAACAGGTCTCCTCTCGGTTAAAGGGAATGGGCCATAATCCACCACGCGGGCCCAGTGCGGGTTGGTAGATATCACATTTCTTCGAATTTTTGGTTCTAGGACATGGCAGTTTCCTCACGATGATTTCCTTCACCGTTTTGAGAGTAGTGGTAAAGAAATTAAATACTTACACATATTGCCTAACTGGGTTCGAACTCACGACCTAATAATTTTAAGTAATATAGGAAGAAAATTTTTTAATCCAAAAATCCAGGATGAAAAAAGGTTATGTCCTTTTCCAGGTCTTTGGCTACCTATCTGTCATTAAAAACGATCGTTTGTGTCCTTTAGCTGTGAAAACGCAACGGACCAAAGAGAGTTATTTTTGTATTTATAATATTAGTGTGGATGAGTAAGGGACTCATTCCGTGGTCGTCGGAGGGACCTGTGGCTAAATAATAACAGCCGCACAGGTCGATCGATGAGGTTAAGCTACGGATGGGTGATCATCTTTACAAACCAAGACCCCTCCATGCCTCGGAAACCACGTTGAACCGTTGATCCCAGTTGTCATTCGTGGATCTTTGACAGTCGCTACGCGTAGTCTGAAACCCGAAAGTCTGACAACCAGTCTTAACAAGTGGTATTGTATTACCCAGTAACTGGGTTGTGGGGGTCAGATAGGCAGTCGCTCCATGTAAAATACTGGTATTCAGCTACATTCGGTTAGACTGGAAGCCGACCCCAATATATTTGGGAAAAGGCTAGGCAGATGATAGAATAAGGGACTTATCTTTTAAAAACAATAATTCTTTCTTACGCTGTTTTTGTTAATTACTAAACCACCAACCCATTAAATGAATGTTAATTTTTGTATACGTAATTAATAACTGATTCAAAAGCTTACCTTTCAACGCCATAATTGGTAACAAAGCTAAGGCCTGTAGCATCGACCAAAAGTACGTCTTCCCGTTCTTCATTCCGTTTTCATAAACTATTCACACGATATCACCCAAAACAGTACATTTTACACTCAGAGTCACTCTGTGTTGTTTCATTTAAATGTTCATTTATTTCGGTCACGATTCATTTAATCTCTTCACCCTTTCATTTGTTTTTACGCGAACGCCGCGTATTTGCGCACGTTTCGACTTTTATATTTTTAAATGGAAATGTTCGTGAAATCTGGTGTTTCTTTTTTCAAGTTAAAATTTATGTTGACTCTGTAATTATGTATTCAAGTGTTTCAGATTTTAGTCTGTTCAGCTAGAATTTAAATGCTGGCTAGTTTTCGTAGCATTTTGAAAGAAAGCACAATATGATTGATATTTTTTTGTTAATTTAATACCCTCTTCCAATATAATTTTGTTTGTTTCGTTTATACAGACAAAGTACTTATACTAACTATTATAGTACACTCAAAAGGTAATTATTCTTGTGTCTACGGGTGAATAATTGGTATCCTCCAATTAACAGTGCTTTATTAAATAGAGCCTTTGTATTATTTTCATTGTACTAATTTCTCAAAATACCTTCATTAGACTGATAACTATTCAAATATCAATATTACAATATTGGTCTACCGTTATCGAGACTTCAGACAAACTCTAGACCAATTCCTGAACTCTGAACAATAAAACTCTGAGTAGGTACCCCAAAAAGTTAAATTGCTTCTACCAGTAAGTTATTTAATCGAAAAGTACACAGTTCGCAGCTCTGGGACAAAGCGGTTTCTCTGTTTCAGTAAGGGGTGATTGTTCAATCATCTGATAACTTTATTCGAGGAACAATTTTGAAATTTTTACAGTTATTTCGTACAAAAACTGTCAAACGTCAATTCTATTCCTCGAATAAAAGTTACGTGGCGATGGAAAAATCAGCCTTAAAAGAAACGACCACATATTTCTCAACATACACAACAGGAAAATATCGCCTAAGATTTTTACATCTCTGTTTCAGAAAAAGATCACACCAAATTCTACAACTCACACAAAAATCATGAACAAAAACCCCTATATAAATGTCAAAACACCACTGTTCACTACACACATTTTAAAAGACTCCGTTTATTTAAAAACCGCGACTCTTCATATAAGAAAACCGAACACAAGTTATAACCGCGAACATCGCAACGTAGGGCTACCAGAGTGAACTACGAAACGTCCTTCCCGCCGCGGGTCTCGTAGCAAACTGGAGCGTAGCGCGTAGCACACAGCTACGCCGTAGACTCACTACGTCATGAAAAGGTTATCGTCCAAACCCTTACACATTGCGCCTTTTGACTGAATAGGAATGTGTCATTTTTGCCTATTCCGTTTTGTGTCAGAAAGTATGTTTGGATTTCTTGCGTGAAGCTGAATGGTGTGCAGTAAAAGTGTCTATGTACAAAGGAATGACGACTTTGGAATAAGGCTGTGCAAGTATTCCTGCTTGTTTTATGGCTGTCGTGAAAATTACAAGAGGACTTTATAAATGGCGTTTGTAATTGTATGTGTAAAATATGTTGTTTGTTATGCCTTATGGTGTACGGAATAGGGAAATAAGTACTTGTGACGAATGTGTAGTGAAGACATTTTGGTTTCGTGGTTGCAACCGCAACTGCTGAGCGTGGGGTTCCTGGGTTCAATTCCCAGGTCAGAAAAAGTATTATTGGTTTTTCCATCAGGAATTTCTTAGTAACAGTCCGGATTTTGGAAGTTGTCGGTTTAATATTCCGTGCCTCGGAAAGCATTTCAAGCCGTTGGTCCTGCGCCTAATCTCTCCCCGGTCGTGTCGGATTGCCGTCCCATCGGACTATGAGAGTAAAGGAACAGAGAGTGCACCTGTGTTTACGCACACACATGTGCACTATAATATCTCTTGCGTACCTCACTAATCTCTGTTGAGATTGGCTACCGTGACCAAAACCAGTCGGGAGGCTTTTATTATTGTTATTAAAGACTTTAATAGACACGTACGTATTCTTATAATAAATCCATTATTCTTATAATATATCCACCATTCCTCTTATTTAGCGAGCATTATAAATTTGTTAGAATGAAATACTAGAGTAGACGTCTAGGATTTCTAATGCATTTTAGAATTTTTTTTAAGTGGGCATTTTGTAGTTACTATTATTAATATTATTTATTGTATTAAGGATCGTCAGCATTACAAAGACAGCAAGATTAATAATATACTCTTAAAAAAAAAACAATTATAGTTTTGCATTAATCCTAAATATTAAAAATGCGAAAGTGAGTTTGTTTCACTTTTATGTTAAAACGGCGGAGCGGATTTTGATAAAATATGGCACATGGGTAGACCATGACCTGGAAAAGGATATAGACTACTTTTCATCCTGGATCGCAGACGAAGTCACGGGAAACACCTAGTTATAGATAAAAACATTAGCAAAAGGTAATTGCGGTAATCATGATTACCCCTCGTCTGTTAGGCAAGTTTATTATGTCCGGTAACAATAGAAAAAGCAATTGTGTCTCATTACTGACATTTGAGCTCATAAAAATGGAAAAGGTAAGGTCAATGGCGATATTAAATAGTTTTTAATATATTTTCTTTCTTTTCTTGAAATATTTAACAAGTAACCTGAAGTATATTCAAATGTATATTTCCAATTGTTGTTATTTCAAGGTTAACAAATATCAACTTTATTATAATGATAATTAAATTGATTTCACTAGCACTATTGAAAAAGTTATAAAAATGTTTGAAGTTCTAGCGTAAATTGAACTTTATGGTGTAGGATTTAAACTTATTTTTCCTTAAACTCATAATTTGTTTACATTTTTGGCAAATAAATCGCGAATACAGATTAGTTCGTTTTCTAACGCTCATTAGCTAGAGAATTGGGTTTTTCGTTCATAGGCTAGTCCCTGTTTCAACATTTTTTCTTTTGTTATCCTTCGTAATGTGACAACAGGAAAAAGGTCTCTTGTCCATTACACCTCTAATTGAGTTACTCTATAAAGCTAGCTCTTGTGACGTCATCTTTGACCAGTCTGTTGTAACCATAATTAGGAATCGTAAGATTTCTGAAAAAAATTTATCCGAAACGCCATTTCAAATGTTCTGGTTAAAACAATTATTGCGATCACAAAACCAAACGTCGGGGCCAAAAAAGAATAACTGGGGCGCACACGGAATTTTTGTGTAGCACGAACTTTCGTGGGGCGAATGCGGAACGGATCATGTCTTCAAAGAATGCCAATAATTTTGAAGCCCGTTGGCCGTTACCCTACATGACATTTTATAGGCTTTATACCCGCTCTGGGTGGAGCGGAAGGGAGTGTCAGGCTCTTACTGACTAAAACCCACCTATGTTCCTTCCTTAGCCCTTTATGTTCTGGGGTAGCGGTAACTCTTTCGGACAATCCCGCTGAACATTTATAGGCTAATATTATGATGTAGATAGAAACAATATTTCTACCTACATTCCTACCTACACTAGCTTCTGGCCGCGACTAGAATCAATTCTATTTGTTGTAATTTCTGACGTTCAAAAGTACCTTTTATGTGCCTATTTGAAATAAATGCTTTGACTTTGACTTTGACTTTGACTGTGACTTTGACTTTGACTTTGTCCGCGTGAAATTTCGGCCCCCGACCCATCGCGTCGCATCCCATCGCTCGCCCGTGCCACTTCGTTTTCGTTTAGTGTTCTTTCTGACTTTTTTCATTTTGCTTGGCTCCTAAAGTTCGTAGCGTGATGTGTTGTAAGGGTTGTTGTGTTGGTGCCTTTAACCTTCCTTAAGAATTAGGCTATCAAACGCAACAAGATTTTTTAAAATCTGACTGATAGTTCCGAAGATTACCCCCTACATACATACAAACAAAACAAATTTTACCTCTTTATAGTATTAGTATAAATATAGATAATTACACCAACACACCAATAAAAGGTCACATTTTATAAATAAGTTGAAATTTCAACAAAAACTAATAAGTACAAACACTCTAATTATCGTGAATATGTGCCTAGTAACACACATGCTGTTATTTTGATAATAGACCCACGTATATTTCAGTACGTTAAACATAGGCTTTAAATATTTACTGACAGCGAAGTTTCAACTTTATTTCCTCCGCAATAAGATTTAAAATTTTATGACGTGAAGTTTCGATTAGTTCTGCCAGTACATATATTTTATCGCCTGTGAAAAGCACTTGTTGTGCGTTTGGCTATGAATGTTTGATAAGAATTCAAACTCCTTGTATTCTCTTAAGGGTCAAAGGCTTTGAAATAAAGGTCATAAGTTAAATAAGGACGTTGGCCCATATGAGTAACTTTAGACTTCTAAAGTTAAATTTTGATTTCTTGTCGATGGTATTAGTACACATTGTTTTTTTTTTAAATTGATTGCGGCATCAGTGGCATTCTTTCGCATTTATAATATTAGTAGGATATATTATGTATATATGACGGCGCGGTCATAATATGAACGCACGAATATTATTATTCTGCGTTCTTTTATTTAATTTGTGTAGTGAATTTGGTTGATCAAATTATTTGTATCGTAAACACTGATTTAGATTTTATTGTAAATAAGTCGCTCAACAAAAGAGGGGACTACTTAGTCCGTGTGGGCTTGCGAGTGACGTCAGCGCCGGAAGTAGTATCGCTTGTTGTAGCAAAGTGGGGGTAGTGGGGCGACCGGTGCCTTTATAAAGCAGCCGGCGCGCGTTATAGGGAGGCACTTTGCCTTGGTCCGTGGCGCTGGCCGTACGCTCGCAATTTCACATACCTTTTTGTCTTGATTTTTCGTTGTCGTCAGCTCGGAATTCCTACATATATAATTTATGTATATTAGGACTAGCTGCGCCCCGCGGATTCACCCGCAAAAGTTTCGATCCCGTGGGAATATCGAGATAAAAAGTAGCCTATATGTTAATTCAGGGTGTCAGCTACCTCCATACAAAATTTTATCAAAATTGGTCTAGCCATTTGAGCGTGATGAAGTAACAAACATATAAACACACACACACTCACTCACAAACTTCCGCCTATGAAATATTAGTGTGATTAGTGTGATAGATATATGCTTATCCTATAAAAAAACACATCACAGATAAAACGCAGCCACGTATTGTATTTCATGTGTAAGGAGGCTTGTTTCCTGCCCTATCATTACACCCGCAAGGATGGCTCCAATCATACTTGACGAACAAGATCGCGTGCAGTGTCACAGTATCGTCACAAAGGCTGTGAGGATACGCACTAATGAGCCAAGATATACCACTTTTGCTTATCTGTTTGCTACTGATGCAACTACAATAAGAAGCTTGTTCATTCCTCAGACCGCTGAAAGTTATTGCAGAGGCGTAATCAAGGAAATTAATCCATCTATCTAAGAGCCGATTTTTCAATCTTCAGATAACTTTTTTCCGAGGAATAAAAATTGCGGCTTACTTAACTTAGTTTTTTCATCGAAAATATGTCAAACCGCCACATTTTATCTGAAGATTGAAAAATCACTCCTAAATAAAAATAAACTCGGGTGAGTTACACCATTTAAAACGCAAGAACGGCTGGACCGATTTTTTAAATCATTGATTTGTTGAATTTGTCTTCGTCCCGAATAACAGACTAGCTATTAAGAAATGAAAAATAATATTATGAAAGTAATTCATTTTCTCATACAATTTGTATTAAATGGCTTTTTTGATTCTGAGGCGGACAGCTAGGTGTTGAATAAATACACTGCGTTAATTTGCCGAATCCAAATTAGTAGTCAATATGCTAAACAATTCATTTTCTTTAGTTTACACCCTTTTTTTTACCATATCATAGACTGCAAGTAGGTATAGACTTTTATAACAATTTTCACAGCAATTACATAGGTAATTGCTGTGAAAATTGTTATAAAACCTCTTTATTTACTTGTTGCCTATTCGTAACGTTCACCTTTTATTTGGATTAAAAAAATGTAATATAGAAAGTGAACGGACCGTTACAGTGGTATTAATAATGATTGTAACCAATTAACTGTTTTACTTCGAGTTCAAATGTCTAGTTGAATGTCCACAAGTCAATTACATTGCAAAATCATTTTAAGTTTTTCATTTGTTTAAGTTTATTTTCCTCTGGAGCTTATATATCTTATATATAATAATAATTTATTTTTTGTACACTTTGAAAAACATGCATAAGTACACACACACAGGATTAAAGGTATATTGTACAGACGCCAGCACATCAAGCTACCCGAAACTGTAAAAGTCTGTACAATCACGAACACCAATATGTCAACACTTGGCAACTTTCAATTGCGATTTTTTTGTGAAATAACGAATGCAACGTTGAAATACGATACTTTACACTAATCTATGAGTTCTAAAATACTTTGTTCGTAATAACATAAAATTTCATTCAAAATTAAAGGAGAAAATCTTCTTTGAATAAAGCCAAGTGTATACATACTTATGCTCGTGACTGTAGTAGTACGCTTATAATAGACAGTGCCGTGCTTTCCTATAATTTAAATACATGCGAGATCAATATTATGTCAACGACTCTGGGTTATAGCTTTGTATGTGTTTAGTTGGACCCTTATTAACCCTTAAACCCTACCCGGGGGTCCAGCAAACCCCAGAGGATGATTATTTCTAAATATCTTTGCAATAATTGAACGCACTTTTATGTCACTCGAGTCTAATCTCTAGTGACGTCGGCGGCCATCTTGTAATTAGTCGAGCGTCAGCGCTTTCACTGTTTTGACGGATTTATTGCAATTTATGGGTTTGTCAGACCCCAGGGTAGTAATAACGCAATATAATACAGCGTGTCTAGGAGATCAAAAAGGTGGCCAATGGCAATTTTTTATGGCCTTCTGAATATAGTAGGTGTTAATTCACATGTCTTGCTAAAAATGACCACGAAAAGAGCTACAAAAAGACGTCATTTCTTGAAAAAACTTGCCTTAGATCTGATCATCCCTCAAATGGAAGAACGCTTTACATGGCCCTCTTTGCCCATGAATCTTCAAGTTCTCTTAGGTGGAATCTTGCGAAAGAAGCGGCCATTGCAAGAACCAAGTTCTGCTCCCACTGTTAAGAAAAGATGTGCCATGTGCCCAAGGGGTAAGGACCGGAAAACGAAGGTCACCTGTGGCATGTGCCGAAAACCTCTTTGCGGTGAACATACTGAGGCTATGTGCCAAGAATGTGTTACCAAAAACAATTAATTTTTTTTTGTATTATTAAATAAGTGTTCATAATATTAAACAGTAATTGTAATTGAATTGTAGTTTTATTTTGTGAGCATAAATTTTTATGTATTGGGGTCCTTAAAACCCCTGGGTAGTAATAGTGTTTCTCCAGGAATGGGTAGGGTTTAAGGGTTAAATAAATAAATAATTGACGAAAATGAAACCACTCCTCATAACATTAAGTCTTCGTAAAAAAGAAATAAAACATCACACACACGCTACATTGACTTGGCTTGGGCCCGTTAATGTAGCATAAACTAGCCAAATATCTAAGAAACAAAATTCGTTTACCAAAAATAATTATTTTATTTCGAGCAATAAGACTTGAGAGTGTTAGTAATAAATTGTGCAAAATAAATAAATAATAATGAATTTGGAATTTCAAGCACTGTTTGCCGGTAATTAATCTCATCTAACTAGCCTTTTCCCACTGCGAGGTAAAAGCCACCTCCCTCCCTTTTCCACAGAATTCTGTCTTGCCGTAGGGACTAGCCGGTAATTAACAACAAATAATATATTACCTGTACCTACTGAATATTTTAAAGATACGCGGTCACCAAGTAATCTATGTATACTATTGTAATGATAAAGTTGAAGTGTTTGTTGGTTTTTTGCTTGTTTGAACGTGCTAATTTACCAGTAGGATTTTAAAAATCTGATTCTGATTTACAAAATGTGACCTTTTACTGGCTTAAATGTGACCTTTAATTGGCTTGACGTCTTGGTGTAATTATCTATATTTATAGTAATATTATAAAGAGGTAAAATTTGTTTGTTTGTTTGTATGTATGTAGGGGATAATCTCCGAAACTACCAGACAGATTTAAAAAAAAATTATTTCAAGTTATAGCCCAGTTCTTGGGGAAGGCTATAGTTTGTTTAACATCACGCTAGGGACCATAGGAGCCGGGAAAAAAGTTATGAAAGCGATAGCGCGGGCAGGCGATGAGACGCAACAGGGTGAGTCGAGGGAACAAGATAAGAACACGCGGACGTCGGAAGTCGCGGGCAGAGAGCTAGTTATAGTATAAAATTAGAACACATTAATTAATTTATTTTATTAACAATTTTAACATTGCATCGAAATGTATAACGGTAAATCTTAAAACAACCCGATCATCTTTAGCTTTAAATTTTGCTGGATCAAAAACGGGTCAATCCTTATCCGTAAAAAAGAAGGAATCCCGTCTATCCACATCAAAAATACCAACGACTTGTTTCGCTTCTTGGAATCCGTACCGGCCCATCCCGTGGATGAAACGCCGTCTCCAGCGCCCTCCTCAGCCCGACCACCAACTGGA
This sequence comes from Luperina nickerlii, assembly GCA_963855955.1. NCBI lineage: Eukaryota > Metazoa > Arthropoda > Insecta > Lepidoptera > Noctuidae > Luperina > Luperina nickerlii. The sequence goes on along the minus strand of OY979677.1, from coordinate 17,495,300 downwards.
CTTCTGCAACAGGACGCCAACTTCTAACATACCCGCAGTTCAGTACAAACCTCATTTCACTTTTTATGTAATACTTAATTCCTTTGACTCCTACATGTTTTTATTCATAATTCATTTTTTCTTAAACAATTTTGTAATGTTATTATCACTTTATACACAAAAAACACATAACACGTCTCTCACTCTCATACTTTCGTACCTTAACAGGACCAAATATTACTCTACATATCACACATATATTCTCGCGTTGACATTTTCACAATATCAACAATTCGCGAACAGTTTTTTGCTATTCTCGCTAAATGAACAAATAATTAACTCACACACATTCACACGTACACACAATTACACCTTAGATTCCCTGCCAGCAATCTTCGTTAGTCGGTTAGTGACATTCCAAACCTTGATATTTACTATTATTATCCATATTTCTCACTATATAGATGGCTATATTTAATATTATACAGGATATTGATGAAACTATACAAATTGAATGTCACTCTTACGATCTACTAGAAAGCTGCAGGGAACAGCTACTACAAACGGACTACAACTTTAAAATACTTACATTTAATATCAGGAGTTACCACCATAATTTTGATAGTTTTTATTGTGCACTACAACGTCTCGACTGTGATTTTGATATTATTGTTTTAACAGAGTGTTGGCTAAGCGAAGGTTCGTTGCTCGAATTATTGCCAGGTTACACAGGCTCCAGAACGTACTCACAATCAAACAAAAATGGCGGAGTCGTCATTTACACCAAAAGTACATGGCATTTCACTGTTAGTGAACCAAATATAGCAGACGCAGACAGCCTTTTAGTAAAACTTAACAGCGAAATTGCTATTCTAGGAATCTACCGATCGCCATCTTTTCACAATACTGATAACTTCACTACCTCTTTAGATACCACACTGAATCAGTTACACGATTACGCTACAGTATTTGTAGCTGGAGATATAAACATCGACATATGTACCCAAATTAACAGCAGAAACGCGGATTATTTGTGTATGATGGCTACACACGGTCTCCTTCCAGCAATAACTATGGCGACTAGAGCAAATACTTGTTTAGATCATATTTTTATAAAGTCCATAAATAAAACTTCGGGAGCAATATGCAAATGTTCTATCACGGATCATGACATAGCGATGGCGATGACATGCCTAAAACAAAATCAATCTTCCTCCTCCAGACCCAGATGGAAAACTAAAATAAACGAAGAAGCCGTTGTCGCTGAGATAAATAATCTGTCTTGGACTGAAGTCCTTAACCATGAATGTACAAACTCTGCCGTTAATACTTTTATTGGAATTATCACAAATATCATTAAAAAACACTCCCACAAAGTTCGAACAAGCCGAAGCAAATATAACATCAAGCCCTGGATCACCCCAGGCGTAATAAAATGCATGCGACATCGCGACAAACTCCACTTAGCTTCACGTACCCACCCTGATGATCAAATGCAGCGACTCGTATACACCCGTTATAGAAACTTCTGCAACAATCTGCTACATAGATTAAAAACAGAATACCACAGTAATTTAATCGAGACCAACCGCGCTGACCCCAAGAGACTTTGGAAGTGTATAAAATCTATATACAGCGACAAAAAAACATCAACCGATGCTTCGAAGTTAGTCACAAATACAAATGACCCCACAGAAGCACTCAACAAATGCAACACCTATTTCACCTCATTAGGCAAAAATCTGGCTGACCAAATTCTAACAAGAACCTATGAAACCCAAGCGTCTCTTGCCGATAATTATAGTCCAAATATTACCTGCCCGCACACATTTTTCTTGCACCCCACTGATGAAGATGAGATAAATAGCCTTATATCCCAACTCAACAATGACAGTGCTCCTGGGCCCGATAATCTAAATGTAAGATTAATTAAAAAAATTAAATCTACTGTCATTGCACCCCTGACCCACATATTCAACCTAAGCTTGGGGACTGGAATTTTTCCGGACCGATGGAAAGTAGCAGCTGTCAGCCCAATTTACAAAAATGGAGCAACAGAAATTCCCGACAATTATAGACCAATCGCCCTACTGTCCATATTATCAAAGCTACTCGAAAAGATTGTAAACAGAAGACTAACAAATTTCCTTGAAAAACATAATTTAATTTCCGACAAGCAGTTCGGCTTTAGGAGGGGCAGATCAACCGAAGACGCAGCTAGGCTATTAACTAACTCTGTATCATCAACTGTAGATGAAGGCGAACATTCCATGGGCGTTTTCTTAGATTTGGCAAAAGCCTTCGACACGATTTCTATAGAACTTCTGCTCAAGAAACTGGAAGCCGCAGGCATACGTGGCACTCCCCTGGATTGGTTCAAAAGCTACCTATCTAATAGGAGGCAATTTGTCAAACTCGGTGAACTGTCTAGCAGCCTCCTCTCCATCGACTTTGGAATCCCGCAGGGTAGCACACTCGGCCCAACTCTTTTCTTACTCTACATAAACGACATCATAAATCTTTCTCTCACCAATGCTGAATTAATAGCCTATGCAGATGATACAGCGATCTTATTTCATGGCGGGTCTTGGGATCAAGTATACAGCTATGCCGAGAAGGGACTACGGATAGTAGCTAAGACTCTAGATAAAAACCTGCTGACCTTAAACGTAAAAAAAACAAAGATAATAACATTCTACAAATCCAAAGCATCTGAACCCCCCACACACCTAAGTCTCAAATTTCATACTTGCAACAATAGCCTCCACCCTCAATCCACAAACTGTTCATGCACCGTAATCGACCGCATTCAATCCATTAGATATTTAGGAATTACCTTAGACGAGAACTTATCTTTTAAACAACATATACACTCACTCTCCGGTCGAGTAAGGAAACTTATTCATATAATGAAAAAACTACGTGACTGCACACCCATCCCCATACTCCGCACTATCTACCTGGGTCTCTGCCAGTCTGTCCTTCAATACGGAATCTCCGTTTGGGGTGGTGCTGGCAAAACTGCATTTATCGAAGTCGAAAGAGCACAAAGAGCCGTCATTAAAGTAATGCTCAAGAAGCCTTTCTTGTACCCAACCAACAAACTCTACAGTGACTTCCCGGTCCTCCGTGTTCGACAGCTGTTTATCCTCAACGCAATACTTCACATTCATAGAAAACTAAAATTCAGGACAGATTACCAAGAAATAGTGTCAAAGCGCATAATAAGAATTCCCATTCCCCAAGTAAACTCCCTTATGGCGAGACGTTCCCCGAACTATTTATTTCCACGCATTTATAACAATGCCATAAGGTGCTGCAACATAAAAGACCTCAAAATATCCCTGTGCAAAAACGTAATAAAGAAATGGCTTTTTACTCTCTCCTACGACGAAACAGAAAATATAATTTATACCTACTTAGGTAAGCAACATTAGACAGACTAAATGTACTCCTTCGTTCTCGCTGACGTCCACAACACACATACCAACACACCCCCACACACCCCCTCACACACACACCCCCCACACACCCCCTCACACACACACACACACGCTCCCACACACACATACACCACCCTAACACATACTCACGCTTACACTCTACACTTTATTTTGTAAAATAAACTGATTAGCTTTTTCTTGATTTTTATCTTGTTAGTTTCGTTATTACTACTTATTATTTCGTTATTTAATTGATCTCACGCTTACGGCAATGTATATTCTAAGATTTTTATTTTTCCGTTTTTATATTATATTATTTTAATATAATTGGTTTTAGTTTAGTTACATTTTAGTTTTAGTTTTCCTATCTTGCAATAATCGCTATTTAATTGATCTCAAACTGTTGATTTTATTTTGCTTAGTTTGATCTCACGCTAATGGCAATGTTATATTCTAAGTGTATTTTATTTTTATTTTAAAATGATTTTAGATTAGTTAAATTTTAGTTTCTTTTCCTGTCTTGCAATAATCACTATGTACCACATAACTTTTAAAATGTCGCAACACTGACTCCCAAGATACAGGCAAATAATGCCTAGTTTGGGGGTCACAGTCTACTCTATTCCTGTACAAATTGTGACTAATAAATAATTTGAATTTGAATTTGAATTTGAATCTATAACTAAAAAAGAAATTGAATAAGTAGTAGGTTAAAATTATTATATCAACGCAACTTTAAATCATCATTAATAGTTTTTATAGAAGAGATATCTATCACAGTTAAACTGCTATATGTGCGCTTGAATGTCATTTACAGGGGGCGCTGTTGGTAAAAAATTGCGAACTTTTTTTGCGAAATTGTATTGAAAAACTAGATGGCGACGTTAGTTCCAATTTTGGTCACGCCCCAAAATAACCATGTTACGATATATATTATTGAAAGCAATGGTGGCCCATTGGTAACGGCCGCGACATACAAGTTACAAGGCCGTAGGTTCGAACCCTGACTTTACTTTCTGTACCTAATTTTCATCACCACTGCTCTCAAAATGGTGAATGAAAACATCGTGAGGAAACCGGCATGTCGTAGAATCAAAAATTTGAAAATATTTGGCATCTACTAACCCGCACTGAGCCCGCGTGGTGGATTACAGCCCACTCCCTCCCACAGAGAGGAGGCCTGAGTCCCAACAGTGGGAACATTATAAGCTGATAATACTATGCATTATTATTTAGTTAGACAGTGACAGAAAGGTTTTGTCTTTTGTGAGAACGGTTTCTACCCGAAACTGCAATCAACTTTGAGCCTTATACTTTAGCGATAAAGTTAAAAATCTATTAAAGAAATTTGACAGATTGTAGTAGCTTGATGTGCTGGCGTCTGTACAATTTGTTTGACTTTGACTCTGACAGCGTTTCATACAACACATTGGTCTAACCGACAACCATGACAGTCTGAGTTATGCCGTATTGTCTGTTAATGATATTTGATAAAGAATAGGTTATTCAGTATTAAGGCTCCTACAAACAGGCGCGACACGCGATATAATCGACACAAAGGCACCGCTCGTTGCGCGACTTGCGGTGTCTTTGTGTCGCGTGGCGTGTCGCGCCTGTTTGAAGGAGCCTTTACACGTATTGTTAAATTATTTATTCCAACATTCGGTCGAAGGCAGATCTAAGATGATGGAAACGTCGGGAGGAGATGTCCTATGAGGACATATATGTGTAGTAATTGCTTTAATGTTCTATAGAAAGGTCATGTGCGTAGTACTCGCAACCGGCGTGCGTGTATGACCAGGAGGCCTAAAATGGCCACTTTGGCAGAATTATAAAAGGATAACATTATGAATTGTAATGGACAGTTAACTGTTAAGTTAATCGAATCAAATCCCATTGATGAAGGATTTTTCAGTAATTTTGTTTTGTCTGTGCTAAAATACTAATCAATCCAATCCAAATCGATTCCCTCCGGTCGATTCTGTAAAAATCTCACCGTGAAAACTTAGGTGAAGTGAGTTTGTTTTTGCTAGGAATTGACACTATTGGCAGTTTACTCCACGCTCACTTCACCTAACTTTTCACGGTGATATTTTTACAGAATAGCACCGCAGATCTCTTTGATTATACCTACGTAGTGCAGCGAAAAAAAGACACGGACTGTCTTCGACATATTTTGATTCATAACGTTATCCTTTTACGATTCTGCCAAAGTGACCTTTTTAGGCCCTCAGATTTATGAACGAGAACGAGGCATAAGGATTATGCAAGGATTGTAGTAGGTAGCGTTCTGTAGTTTGTACAGACGCCAGCACATCAAGCTACCTGAAACTGTCAAATTTTCACGATTCAAGTTTAAACCTTATTGTTAAGCGATAAAGTTGAAAATCTATTAAATAAATTTGACAAATTGTAGTAGCTTGATATGCTGGCGTCTGTGCCTACCGTCTAAGCGGAGTTTATGTTTGCATGCAGATAGAATAAATTGAATTGCCACACCTCGCGAAAAATATTAAATCAAATCATCTCCAAAACTGAGCGCAATATTGCGAAACAATTTTCTGCATAATAATTCCGTTCCCAAAAAACGAGGAAAAAGGTAGAAAAAGCTTCCATACATTAAAATAAGAACCAGGTCATCATTTATAGACATGTTAAGGAAAATTCACCTGAAGATTTGGGAGCAATACAATGATGGATGGAAATGTCTGCCAGCATGAAAAATATTTATTTTGTGCGCGATATTACCTGTTCGGTGACGTAATAGTTCACCGCCTTTGTATTAGATTACTTTGTAAATATTTTCTGTGTGTAGATTTTATGTACCTGTCTACCTATTTCTTTGGTTTCAAGATTTCCTACTATGTATAGAGTAGGTAATAGATTTGAATGCGTCTGTTATGTGATGGTTTAAAAGACCTAAAGCGCGGTCACTGTCGGACTGCATAGAAAAGAAAGAGAAGCGCGATGACACAACGTTGGTAATTTATTGCAAAATATGAAGCAATTATTTAATTACAAAAAATATATTGTTTGGACTAAAAAACTAAAACACTAGTATTTTAGTATGTTGCTTGTAGAATAATTTGACTAAAAAACAGAATGATTGTATGTAGGTATATTAGTATGGTTTTTATTGTAAAAGGAAAGTTTTTAGAGGTATCTTCATGATTTTTTTCTATCATACCAAATTAGTTCTATTATGTTTTCAACACACTATCTACCATATATCCTGAAGAATATCATATATTTTTCTCATTTTGTTTACTGAAGTCGATCATATACTTTTATTGTTTCCAAAACTTGCGTTTTTTGTGTTTAGGTCCTGTAAGCCCTTAATAAAAAAAAAATGATATTAAGAAATAGGCTTTTTTTTTTCATGATGGGAAATCATCAAATGACCCCTCCCGCTCTGGGTGGAGCGGAAGGGAGTGTCAGACTCTTACTGACTAAAACCCACCCGTGTCCCACCATTAAAAATTAAAAATAAATTCTTTCAATCAAACCAGTCACTTTTCTTTGTAAGTTCAAACATCTAAATACCCAATTAACTTAACCACAAAAATATGTCCCATTATATGACATAAGATTCACGTACATGACAAAAGCGGAGTACCTACACAGGGGGAGCAAGTAAGCCGTCACTTAATAGGACGAGAACACATTAGTGGGTCGAGACGACTAATGAGTAGGATTTACTAGAGTTGTGGTGCGTTTGAGTTATAGCCGAAGACGCTTGTGTGGATCAGCCTTAAGAACGTTAATGACGTCATTTTGATCAAATGTGAGACATTCTGTCTTTGGCTTTAGATGCGTTTTGTGCCTATATTTTAGTGCTTGCTCTGTTTGGTGTATATTCGTAGCTGCTTTGTGCTTTTGACTGTTAAGGACTGACTTTATTACTGTTGTGCTAGGTCGATTTTTGCCCTGCGGCTGGTAGCTTACCAACAGTGCGATTCTGTAACCATCTCACCGTGAAAACTTAGGTGAAGTGAGCGTGGAGTGAGCTGTCAATAGTGTCAATTCCTAGCAAAAACAAACTCACTTCACCTAAATTTTCACGGTGAGATTTTTACAGAATCGATCGGCTGATCCCCTCACAAGCGCCAGGATCGCCCAGAGAACACGGTGGAGCATACGGTGGAGGTCTGCCCCGCTTGGGCGGAGCACCGCCGTGTCCTCGTTGAGGCAATCGGCAGCGGCGGCGACCTCTCGCGTCCGGGCCTCGTTCGAGCCATGGTCCGGGGCCAGAGGGAGTGGGGGGCAGTCGCCTCCTTCTGCGAAGCAGTCATGCTAGCGAAGGAGGCGGCGGGACGGATGAGGGAGAGAGCCTCCCGTCCCAGCCGCCGCGGGAGACGCTCCGGGCGTCGGGAGCCGCGCGACGACTCCCGGCCACCGTAGGCGCGGGCCTGCGGGCGGAGAGTAATGGGTAGCTCACCGTCCGATCAGGACCAGGCCCGTGCCGGACGGCGCGTACGTATTCCACGCGCGCCTCAAAGAGATGTCAGCATCAACTGAAGGGGCCTGTTAGGGCCGAAGCCTGCCGGGTCAGCGGGATTGTCCGAAAGGGTTACCGCTGGCCCGGAACATAAAGGGCGAAGGAAGGAACACGGGTGGGTTTTAGTCAGTAAGAGTCTGACACTCCCTTCCGCTCCACCCAGAGCGGGAGGAGTCATTTGATGATTTCCCATCCTGAAAAAAAAAAATAAAATCCCCTCACAAGCCGAAGCGGCACCCCATTTACACAGGTCGATAAAAACGGTACTTGCCCGTGGTCCCCCAGTCTAGTGCCCCTTAGGGTACAACGAACAAATATTTTTGCCCGTGGAACTCCAAGGGGGACAAAGTGGTACCAAATTATTTAACCCGTGGTATCCCCGCTAATCACCAGATAAATAAAATGCAAATATAATCTCTTTGCTTAATGCATTACGTGATGGATAACCTATGATAAAGAAAATTAAGTTTATGACTGTCAAAGATTTGGAATGTTCCTCGCGTGATGCAAATAAGAGACGAGTAAAGGATATAGGTAAAACAGGACGATGTAATAAAGAGAATTAACATGCAACTGGTAAACAAGGAAGTTATTGTTGAACATGCACAGGTGACTAGTTCATCTTGCATCAAAATGTCAACCTTCATGCAGCGGGCGATTGCCTACGACTGAGCATTTTCACGGTCGATTTTAGCTACCCGCCGAATGGAACCTGTCCGCCGCACGACAAAAGTCGAAATCTACTTTGGAACTTGCGATGTTAGTCACCTGCGGCCTAGCCAAATTGCCATTATACAGTCGATTTTTTCCGTGTGGCGAAAATCTTGTGACTATAGTCACCTACCTGTGTAAAGCCCGCATTAGAGTGTAGTGTATAGTACAAGTACATGGGCGCATGTCGCTGGTCGGATCATATATATGAGTAACTGGAGGTACCTATCAGCGCCGCACTCTACCAGGCCACCAATCTTAAAGACCGTTGACAATTTGTAACGGAGTCACAGCAGTGAGAGAGCGTTTGAGAACGGTCCCATGTATCCTTCTCAAACGCTCTCTCACTGCTGTCTTTATGGTTAATTCAGTGGGATGGAAGTGTATAAGCGAAGTGCAAAAGTAACATGTCTATGACTCTACAGGGTGTTTATTAAAGAGGATAAAAATATATACACTGTATAAACTTCATACACTAAGGGCTGATTTTTCAATACACAGATCATTTTTATTCGCGGAATAAAATTGACGTCTGACAGTTTTTCTATGGAAGAACTGTCAAAAGTTCAAAATTATTCCTGCAATAAAATTATCTGGCGTTGGAAAAATAAGCCCTAAATTAACTAACAAACTATTAAAATTAAAATACTATTAACCTGACCGTTGAAAAATTCTTCCGCATCGCTGTCGACTAGTAATGTACTCAAGATACTGGCGGTATTGCCACGTTGTATGGCCATAGTTAGCCTCTGGCCAAGGTAAAAGCCAGCCCATGGGTCACGGGAAGTGTCAACGAACGTTTCGTTGAACAAACCATGAGCACTCGGACGCCATAGCCCAAGGGTTTAAGGGTCTTACATGACCTAAAGCGCGGTCACTGTCGGACAGCATAGAAAAGAAAGAAGCACGATGACACAACGCTGGTAATTTATTGCAAAATATGAAGCAATTATCTATTTACAAAAAATCTTTTGTTTGGACTAAAAAATTAAAACACTAGTGGCTTGTAGAATAATCTCTCAAAATATCTGAACGATTGTATGTATATTAGTATGGTTTTTATTGTAAAAAGAAAGTTTTTAGAGATATCTTCATGATTTTTTTCTATCATATCAAATTAGTTGTATTATGTTTTCAACACATTACCTACCTATTATATATTCTGAAGAATATCATATATTTTTCTGATTTTGTTTACTGTAGTCGATCATATACTTTTATTGATTAGATTAGATTAGATTTCTTTATTTGGTAAACATTGTATACATACAAGAGCATGCAAGATATGACATAGTTTGAGTCCAATCATGTTTAGCCGTAAGTATCGGCGTACAAATATTTCCATAACAATGAAAATAATTAACAATATTAAAAATCGAAAAATGCAATTACAAAGTTTTAATTTAGAAACTTTACAAATTAGAAATTATTTTTATGTTATAATGTCAAAATTCAATTTAAGGCAAAAAACTTTAATGTCAATGAAATACAAGAATAATGTCAGTTACTACATGTCTATCATTAAAAGATTTATGTCAAATCTACAAGATAAATATCAAAATTACAAGATTAATGTCAAAAATTACAGGAATTATGTCAAAAATTACAGCCGTGGTCATGTACAGACACCAGCACATCAAGCTACTAAAATCTGTCAAATTTCTTTAATATATTTTCATCTTTATCGCTACAGCATTAGGTTCAAAGTTGATTGGGAAAATTTGTCAGTTTAGGGTAGCTTGATGTGCTGGCGTCTGTACATTTAATCTTAGTGTCAGGAAAAAGTCAAAATTATTCAATCAAAAACTTTTTCGGCTAGAAATTCGGCGACATTATAATATGCTTTTTGAGATAGAAACATTTTTAATTGGCGCTTAAATGCATTACTATTCAGCTCCTTCCAACGTTTAGGAAATATGTTAAATATGCCATGCATACGATACTTTTGCGCACGAGTGCCGTTTTTGCTGGGTAGACGCGAAGAATGGTCATATCCCATCTGTTACGCGGTACAATGTCCTGTAGACGTGAGAACAGATTCGGGTTTGTTTTAACAAACATTGCAGATTCTAGGATAATTATATAGACACGGAAGAGTTAATATATTGTTAGAGTTTTCTGACAGCAGAAAGGGCGGGGACATCACGTCGCTGCGATGACGCTGTCAGTGGAGGGGGTGACACACCATGAGCCGTGTGCTCACTCGCCTCTAGCACTTCTGCTGCGGAGCTCGGACGGGACGGACGCGTACTACGGTCGTGTTGAATTATTTTCTTGTAACGGTTTTTTGTAATTTAAATAAATAGTTGTAGGCTGCGTCGTGTTTTCTTTTAAAAAAACTAGTTAGGCTTCTGATCGCTAAGAATATTGTACCTTTTAAAATATGGTTTACATGTATCAACCGTTTTAAGCCCAAACATAGATCTAATGCATCTCTTTTGGGCCTTGAATGCCTTGTTAGCGTCGGTAGAGTTTCCCCAAAATATGATACCGTATCTTAGGTGAGACGCAGCTAAACCATGAGAGGCCGCAATCAAGGTATCTACATTCACCACTGCAGCTAGAGAGTGCAATGTGCAGAACCACAATTTTTTTTGCAAAGGTTTTCGATTTGTGATTTCCAGTCAAGTCTCTTGTCAATTATTAATTCAAGGAATTTAGTAGTATTTACTATTTCAACAATTTTATATCTATATTTATGTCCATATTTTCTATATTCAATCGTTGGCTAAAATGTATGATTTTAGTTTTATCTAAATGAATCCTTAAATTGTTATTGTTTAACCATTTTATTATAGATGTCAAGGTATTGTAAATGTCAAGTTTATATTGAATCATGTCATTATTATTACTAGAAATTTTCACTGTACTATCATCTGCAAATAAATTCATAGGGTGTGAAATTGATTTTGGCAAGTCAATATATAGTGTAAAAAGTGGAGGTCCCAATACACTACCTTGTGGAACACCAAAGTAATTTGACGTTCATCGGATAAGTATATCTCTTCCTTTTTAGTTATTATATTAATTCTAGTGATTTCTGTATTTTGCTTTCTATTGTCTAAATAGGATTTAATTAAATTAAGAACAGTACCTCTTATACCATACGCGTCAAGATTTTTTATTAAACTTGCTAATTGCTTCTAAAACTTGCGTTTTTTGCGTTTGGGTCCTGTAATGCCTTAAGTACCTACTTACACTTACTGACAGACAACGCACAGCCTAAACTGGGTCTAGAAAAATGAGTTTTTGCACAAGAGTTCGTAACTAAATAAGACCTTTATTTAGAAGGATTCGTTCGTTCGTTCGTATTCGTTTATGCAGAAGGATTTCGTTAGATGGATCTTAGAAAACGATGTATACCTCAAATAGAAGATGAAAATTAGGAAAATCGTCATTTTAAGGAAATCCCATTGAGTACACATCTGTAATTTCTGCCTAACCTCAAGAGAAAAATGCGTGTGCTCATTTATGTACAGACGCCAGCACATCAAGCTACTACAATCTGTCAAATTTCTTTAATCGATTTTCAACTTTATCGCTAAAGCATATGGTTCATAGTTAATAATAAAAATAATAATAAACGTTTATTTCTTAATTCAAAATTACAATATGGAGGTATTGTTGGTCCCAAACTAGGCACGGCCTGTGTCTTGGGCACCAATACATAGTTACAGCATCTTGATAATTTTTTTTCATACAAAATAAGTATAGTAAAGGAAAAAGTTGATTGGAAAAATTCGACAGTTTCGGGTAGCTTGATGTGATGGCGTGTGTACATTATAATCAGCCTATAATGTTCCCACTGCTGGGATACAGGCCTCCTCTGAGTGAGAGAGAGTGGGCTGTAATCCACCACGCAGGCCCAGTGGTAGATTCTTCGAATTTGTTATTCTAGGACGTGCCTGTTTCCTCACGATGTTTTCCTTCACCATATGAAATAATTACCTCAAAGTAAAGCGCCTGTCTGGGCTCGAACCTACGACCCACAACTCGTAAGCCGCGGCCGTTCTAATTATTATGATTCTGTAAATACATATTTGTTACGGCCGCGAAAACATCTTAATACTGACCAGCAAATTGCAAAAAACGTAAGAAAATTTGAATTTCGCGGGCTACCTTCGCGCTTCCCCCTTAATGAGGTGTAGTAAGAAATTATTTTTTTCAGTGTAGGTAGAGGTAGTTGGTTTTGTTGGCAAAGCCCCACAATTTAATCCCGAAGGTCTATAATGGCTTAAGGACCGACTTTTAGATGAGGAGTTTGTTGTCTAGTTTACAGTTTAATGATATTTATTTCAGTAAATTGGTTTAAAGCACACTGTTACACGTCAAAGATGAATTGTGTTTTAAAACTAGAAGAGTTCAATGTTTTCTATCCAACTACTCTCAGAAAAAGACCGTAAAAAAAACAGTGGCACTCCGGGAGTGCCGACAGAAGTGAAAACAAAACACAAACAGTGCGTTTTTGGCGCAGCCGTGAGGCACACTTTCCTACTAATTTCTTACATCGGACTTTGCACTTTTTATTTTTATCTTTGTTTTTATCTGATGTACGACTACCTATTATCCAACTATTTGGTGTATTATGTTTCTCTTAGTCTGTACTAAATAAATGTATTTTCTTTCTTTCTTTCTTACTCACTGACATACCGGATATACATTAAAACCTAGTACATCCCGAGGACAGCCGAATACATCCGAAGTGGCTATTTTTTTAATCGTCTTATAAATGAAACAGGCGCGGTGTCGCTTACGGTAACAGTGGCGCGAGGTCAATGGTTTTTACCCATCTCAAAAATGCCCAACGCGCCTAAAGAAATGTTCACTTCAAAACTGTACAAAATAAGTAAAGTCTAGAGTAAAAACTGGTATTTTTTTACTTATTTTTCCTGTTTTGTATTTTAGCTGCATTTTGTGATACGCTATCTCGCTTATCAAGCGAGGATCGGTCGATGATAGTGCATGCTTTCTTTAGAAGTACCTATACAATTCATTCCAAACCGATTTGTAATAAATTAAATTTATTCTGTAAATATTTCACCGTGAAAAACTTTTGTGACCTAGCAATAGTGTCAATCTCTGGCATCTGGTAGAGAGGCTTAGAAAGGCTTTTCACTAAAAGCTCAGCCGGTCGATAATGTAAAAATCTCACAGTAAAAACTTAGGTGAAGTGAGTTTGTTTTTGCTACGAATTGACACTATTGACAGCTCACTCCATGCTCACTTCACCTAAGTTTTCACGGTGAGATTTTGACGGAATAGCACCGCAGTTCACCTAATTTTACACGGTGAAATTTTTACAGAATACATCAGCTGGTCTCATGTGCCAGTAATTACTTAATTTTAAACTGGATCATAGCTACGTTGTTTGACGGTATTCGAATCGCTGCCAGCCTGACAACTGCGGTCATTGCTCTGTCCCTAATATAGGTATCTACGTAGAAACCCAAACAATAAACTATGTATGATTTTTCGTTATTGGAACATGTTGAAGATCATCATAGATGTTGATTCAGGACTATATTTCAATTTTTGAAAGAAAAATCGCTAGAAAATGTAAGCGGGTCAATGACCGCTATGGCCACGCTGAAGCGATTCGGTTATAGAAAAAGGTAAGACGGTAGTTCCGGACCGTGACCCCTCCGTGCCTCGGAAAGCACGATAAGTCGTTGGTCCCGGCTTTCATTCGTGGATCTTTGACAGTCGTTACGGGTAGTCAGAAGCCCGAAAGTCTGACAACCAGTCTTACCAAGGGGTATCGTATTACTCAGTAACTGGGTTGTGGAGGTCAGATAGGCAGTCGCTCCATGTAAAATACTGGTATTCAGCTACATCCGGTTAGACTGGAAGCCGACCCCAACATAGTTGGGAAATGGCTAGGCAGATAATGATGATGATGGTAGTTCCGGACTTTTTTACAGGTAGTCAACTACTAACTAGACCTCTAAACTAGACCTTTTTAAGAGGAAACAAGGCGTGTGATTCTCCATACAAATGTATCCCCTTTTTTCTTCCTGAATAATGCCTCTAGAGCAATATTTTCTTTTCATAAATTCATGGTCTGCTGTAAACACGTCCCTGTCATTTTCTTTTTTTCAGCAACTAATTCATAAAGAAAATGTGATCCTCTAAAAATTACAAAAAATGCCCTATTTTTACCGCCGTGATTAGAGGACTACCAGACAAATTAGAAAAGTTTTTAACATAAAAAAATGATAGGAACCTAAACATACTCTTTCTTAAAATGTTAATGTGAAAATAATTGAATCGACTCAGTTTTCGGCTCGTCAAAATTTTTTTGATAATTTCGGTCTGAGCTGCATCTGGGGATATCACACACACTACGGGCGCAGACTTGAGGTAAGGCGATGGCGATAAGTTCTTCAAATACCAATTTTTAAAATTCCTCGAAGGCCCCGTCCCCTCTTAAGGCACGTGTTTGAAAGAAAGAAAGAAAGAAAGAAAGAAAAGAAAGAAAATTGCGTTTATTTGGCAAAAAAAAACCTAAAAAATAAACAAAACATATTTAAAATTATTAAAAATATTAATGCCAAAAGGGCCTCAGCTCAGCATAATGCCAGATGGCAACACAAAGTGCACCACCTGACGCTGATTTTCAGCTGCTGCCCACGAGTGCCATACGCTCGAAAATATAAACACATTTAAAAATTATAAAATATTTGCAAAAAATAAACATTACATTAGAAAACATTAGAAATAATTATATAAAGTTAAAATAAAATAAGTAGCATTGGTAAAATTGTATAACGTATAAAATTAACAAAATGTATAAAACTGTATAACGTATAAAATTGATAAAATGTATAAAATTGGTAACAATAATAAAAGTAAAACAACACCAACAATAGTAAAAGGAATTGATAAATTAAGACACAATATCAAACAGTTAAAATTTACAGAATGTATAAAATTAGTAATAAAATTAGTAATAAAATAAAATTAGTTTCAGTTCAAGTAGTTTCAGTTTCAGTTCAATAAAAGTAGTTTCAGTTTAGCCTCTGGCTAACCAGTATTAAACAAAGGTCACTACTCAAAAAGTACGTAAAACCTACTGACCACTGGGTAAGCGGTTTTGTATGTAGGTACGTTATGCGGCCAAAGTTGTTAAAGTCAAACGGGTGAGTTAACTCGTAAAGAATGAAGCAACTACTTTATGAGCTTTAAACCCGACATGTTATTGTTCTGTGTACACTTTCACGCCAATTTATCATGCGGGTCAGCAAAAACAAGTCCAATAATAATAATAATATTTATTTAAAAAGAAACGACTTCGAGTACACCAATACTTGAGTAATACATATAAATTATTAATATTATTTTTTCTCCTAAATAACTTAATTTTGTGTGTAAAGGATTTCAGATTTATTATAAATCATAAGTATGACAATAAATTGAAGTTGGATTTAAATTCAAATTAAATGCTAAAACAATTATTGCTCTAAAGCGAACGGATCAAAGTGAGTACGTCTGACTAATAAACAGAGCGAACGCGCCAACTCTACGCACACAGTTGCGCACGCGTCTGTGTTCACAATTTGCAAAGAATTACCTAAACTTGACGATCCGCGCTAAGCGTAAACGCTCTTAACTTAAATACTACATCATGAGCGACGGATAGGAATATTATAGTGGATAGTGGAGCAAACCCAGTTCCGTGCTAGGAATTAACTTGTGTTACGGACACTAGGGCCGCTCCATCATCTCACTAGAAAGAAACATTACTTGAAAGGTCCGTAGTAAAAAAAATATTGAGTCACTGGATTTCCAATTTAGGCATGCCTGTATTTAGGGAATCCATATAATTTTAGGTACTAAAATACAAAAATAATGAACGTGCTACATTCACGACGTATTCACGAATAGAGTTCAGTTGCACTAACTGCGCCCCGCGATTTTACCCGCATAAGTGTCAATCCCGTGGGCATATCGGGATAAAAAGTAGCCTATATGTTAATCCAGGGTGTCAGCTACCTCTATACAAAATTTAATCAAAATGGGTCCAGCCGTTTGAGCGTGATGAAGTAACAAACATATAAACACACACAAACACACTCACAATCTTTCGGCTTTATAATATTAGTGTGATGGAAGCACTGGTGGCCCAGTGATATCAGCCCAAACTTACGAGTTTATAGGTTGTGGGTTCAAACCCAAGCAGCCGCTTTACTTTGTGTAATTTACACCACTGCTCTCAAAACGGTGAAGGAAAATATCGTGAGGAAACCAGCATGTCCTAGAACCGAAAATTCGTAGACATGTGACATCCACCAACCTGCACTGTGCCAGCGTGGTAAATTACGGCCCACTCCTTCTTACAGAGAGGAGGCCTGTGTCCCAGCATTGGGAATATTATATACTGGCTATGCAGTACCTACTGTAAAAATAGTTCTAAGTGGACCTGCGGTGCTATTCTGTAAAAATCTCACCGTGAAAACTTAGGCGAAGTGAGCGTGGAGTGAGCTGTCAATAGTGTCAATTCCTAGCAAAAACTAACTCACTTCACCTAAGTTTTCACGGTGAGATTTTTACAGAATCGACCGGCTGTAATCAATTACATACGATCACCTACAATACATCAATACAGAGATAAAACAAACCCGATAAGACACCAAATCGGTTACAAACAACATTATATGCCCTAAAAGCCAATTTAATACTAATGTCCTTTTATCCGAGCTACCAAAAAGCCACAGTGTTATAGGTATGGTAATTTTGTATATATTAAGTTGGCTGCGCTGAAAACTTTGGTCATTAGAACAAGGCCAGTATGTAAGTGCTCTGAGACTGTTATACACACCGTGGGCAGGTGGGACCGCAGAGTGTGGACCAAGCCATGAGCGGTTTTTGCGTTAGGTTTTTGTAACGAAGTTTCTGCGGTTGGTGTTGACTGGTAGAAATCGTTACGTAAGGAAAAAACGTTATGCTCCCTCTATTCGACTTTCTCTCTTTCTCTGTCTATATGGCAGGGACATCGACGCGCAAATAGTAACCATGATACTAGACCCTCTAGCGTAGAAATTGTTCGTCGGTTGCAAAAGAAAACGCCTGTTTCATAGAAAACTACAATACTTACGCAGTCAAAATATATGTATGTGTCGCAGCAGGAGGCCGTTTAATAAGAAACTTCTAAGTTTGTTGCAAAATGGCGGTAGTGAGGTTTCCATCTGTCTTCCGGTTGTCACTGTCAAAAAATAATTTTAATAAGGATAAGTGTCATTGTTTTGACAAGTGCGAGTGGGGAGGGCGTTGTGTCAGGTATTCTGCCAGATAAGGTGGGCGGATAACCTCGCAACCTCTATCCTTTTCCATCGCGGATTTTAGTAATTGTTGTGACTTGAAAAGTTCGTGAAATAATTAAGGAGGATCAACGCTATCTGTTCGAGGTGTTATTTCTTGTTTTTCTGAAGTTGCACAAGGAGGAAGGCTTGCCCGAGGGTAGCATTCCTATTTCCTCTCCCTCAAATGTTTTTTTTTTAATAACCGACGAATATTTTCAATGATACTGAACCGCCCTGGGTTCAGTATCATGTACAGAATCTATGGTATCAGGTTGCGTGTCAATGTCACTGCCATCCTGAATACGTGTGTGTGTGATAGTCATAGTCTTTTATTCATAAACAAGTACCTTGTATCTGAATTTACACGCAAAAAAATACATTTGTGAGTTTGAGTATCGTAAAAAACTTCGTTCCTGGCGAGAATCCCATGACCGCGCAGGTTTTTATTTGTCATCTATCTATCCACTCATAGATACTCGTAGAAGACAAAGAAGAAAGAACAGAAAAGTAAAGTACTAATACAAAGGTAATTGATTTTGACGTAAAGAGCTAAAGATAGCGATAATAAATCTTTGTGTATCCTATGGACTTATTGATTCCTAGCACAAAGCAGCGTAGAGATGTTTCGGCGTGGTACTCCGGTACAGACTGTATTATGAAGTACTAGCTAACCCGGCGACCTTCGTACCGCCTAAATGTATGAAAATATTAATTATCTTCATTATTATTTTTATCGTGAATTTTTCCCATGTTTTAATAGTTATTCTGATAATCGGAGCGGAGACAAATCAAACATCATAAAAATCGGTCCAGCCGTTCTTGAGTTATAAATGGTGTAACTAATCGGACTTTACTTTATATATAGATAGATAAGTGCCACCATGATTCCAGTCAAGAAAACGGATCGTTCTATCGCTCATGTTCAGCTCTGTCTCTCTCTCTATCGCACTCAAATCAAAAGTCATTTATTTAAATTATGCTGAGAATCAGCACTTTTCGAATGTCAAAATTACATAAGACAGTTCCCCAAAACGCCCGCACTTCACCACTTCCTAGTGCTTTCGCTGGGAAGAAGTAGCGCAACAAACTACCCAGCACCAGCTAAACGGCACTAGTAATCATTTAGAAACCTTATTATCCCCTCGGCATGTTTAATCATAAAATATATATTGACCGATGTCTGGTGATTGCACCAACTTAGTCGTTCAGTAATTATCTTTTGATTCTATCCAGTTTTTACGATAACAAAGAAAGTAATTAAAAAACAAGACGTCATGTTTATTAGCTAGTGATATCATAATTACTAAACTTTTATCTTTAATCGAGCATTGACTGTAAAATAATTCAATTATGCAAGAAATTTCAAATTTTTATCGTAAGACTTGAAGTTTTCTAACGTCCTCAAACCACCATAAGTTTCAATCTGCCCACCCAGTTTCCAACTATGGTGGGGACGACTTCCAGCCTAACCAGATGCAGCTGAATACGAGTATTTAACATGGATCGACAGCCTATCTGACTTCCATAACCCAGTTACTGGATAACACGATCTCCTTGGTAAAACTTTTTGTCAGACTTTTGGTCTTCTGACTACCCATAACGACTGTCAAAGATTTACGAATGGCAGCCAAGACCAACGGCTTCGATGTGTAATGGATGGAAAACACACCTAAAATAATAGAAGAAAAAGGAGTTCAACGTGCTGCAACAAATTTTCTTTCTTTCTTTCTTCTTTTCTTTTCTAAGCACGGAGGGGTTTGGATATGTCATGGATGGTCCGCCATCCACGAAGCAGCCGTGGCAACCTTCGATCCACTTGTGCGGCGATTATCACTTAGCCACGTGTCACTCTCAAATCGCCATAAGCTCATGACTTGTAAAACATAAATGTCTAGGCGCGTTAACTACCAAACTTTCAGCTATTATATGTCAAACCAAGTTTCATTGGAGCCTTTTGTATCATGTACCGTCTTTGTCAACTATGTAGCAATGTGTAACATATTGTAATATTTTGGTGTTAGTTTGTTGCAAACGAAATGGTCGTCTCATTAGTCTAGTAAAGTTATAGTTTACTTTCAAATGTTCGTTAGTAGGTTGGTAGTTATTGTTTATCTCACTAATTGACTGACTTTTGAAGTAATAAAGCTGCACTATGTACCCACATGTGCAGTGCCGTATTATCCATAAGGCACTTTAGGCCAGTGTCTAGGGGCCCACTATGACCAGGGGCCCAGCACTCCCGAATAAAAAATGAAAAAAAAAGGGATTGTGTGGTTTTATGAAACCACGGTAAAAGTGAAACTTTTTTGAAGTGAAAACTTCTTTAGCGGCGCTGTGTACTTTTTTTGGAATGGGTAAAAACTTCTAAACTCGCGTCAGGTCACGTGACCCTGATCGAAAATTCGTAAGACGTAAAACGTAAGACGCGCGTTGTTGAGGACAGCGCCATCTATGCACATCGGGAAGAACTACGAGGGCCTCGCGTACTAACTACGTAGTTCATCCAACAACGACGAGATGGCGCTGAACCACGGATATATAACTGACGACGAGCTCCATGCGAGACCAACACCACGAACTGAAGTCTATCATGTGTGCTTATTTGTAAATCTGAATAAATTCCTTTCACGAGAAGAATAAACCAGTCACTTTGGTCATCATACCTGATTTGCAAAAAACCCTATAAAATAAGGAACACACCTTAACACGCGTGTTTTGTTTATAAGACGATTCACAAAATACACTCGTAATTGTTCAAGTTTTCACTTCTGTCGGCACTACCGGAGTGCCAGTGTTTTTTTCACATTATAAGGTAAAAGCCAAATTGCGTTGTTGTGGTATGAAAATGGGGGCCTGAAACGAGCTGTGCCTAGGGGCCCCGAGATGGTTAATCCGGCCCTGCACATGTGGAGGGCATTGGTGGCCCAGTGGTAACGTCCGCGACTTACGAGTAGTAAGGTCACAGGTTCGAACCCTGACAGGCGCTTTACTTTGTGTAAATCATTTCATCACCACGACTCAAAACGGTTAAGGAACACATTGTGAGGAAACCGGTATATCCTAGAACCAAACATTCGAAAACAATGCGACATCTACCAACCTGCACTGGGCCCTCGTGGTGGATTACGGCCCACTCCCTCTCACTGAAAGAGGGCCTGTGTGCCAGCAGTGGCAAAAAAAAAATAACTTGTGAGGTTCTCCAGTAAAAATTGCAAAAAAAAAACAAAGAGATGTTCGTATTTTACAATAAAACCTTTTTATTAATGATTTTTATAATTTCGCGGTAATTAAGCCAAAAATTAATAAAAAAACATTTTCCAGAATAAAGAAAAAACCGCCATTCAGGCAGCCATTTTGGATTATTATAAACGCAGCGATCAATTCCACCGGTTCCAAATTCGAATCCTCTGTCAATCAGGAATCAGCAAAACCTTCCACCCGGCTTCAAAATTCACTCGCTGATTGACAATAACCTCATTCACACCAAAATTGTGATACAAAAGAGAAGAATTTTCAAAGGGCACACCAAATATATACACCACATTTTTTATTTGATCAATTTTTGTAGCAAGCAATTGATGGCTCCGGGGAACAGGAATTTGGGAGGGAAACGATCTCATTTGTTCGCGTTCTTTGATGAGATGACTGACTCAGTATCGACGTATAAGAGGCTCATGGTCTTATTCTGGAAAAAAAATGGTATTTTTAGACTAAACCCCGTGTATAAATATAAATTTAGTCACACGTATCTTATACCTACTATTTTATAGCTCCCGCACTTAAGTCATTCTTTTCTGAGTAAAATTGGACTACCTATTTAAGTCACAGAAAAGCGTGACTTTTATCACATTCATGTTCAGGTTTTTCACTCCATCGAATACCTAATTTATTTGTACTTATCACTTGTGGTTCTGGTTATCACTTGTGCATTCACACGAGCGATACACGTCAACGGTACTGGTAACTGCAGCCGTTGACACGCGTCGACAAAGCGTCGGCGGCTGCCGTCGACAACGTGCCACGCGTGTATTTAAGTACCGCCGCGTGCGCAAATACACGAGCAGCACGTTGTCGACCGACGGCAGCCGTAGGCGTGTCGACGGCTGCAGTTGCATTTGCCGTTGATGCGTGCCGACCGTGTCGTGTCGTGTCGTGTGTGTCGTGTCGTGTGTGTCATGTCGTGTGTGTGTGTGTGGTCGTGTCGTGTGCCACACTAAATATGTTCTAAATTGACAATAATGTAAATTCAGTAAAATTAATTGTTGAACAAATTGTCTTTCAACGTAAATGGTCCTTATAATCAAATCACAACTGTCAATTCTTTGACAATCGTATGAAATGGCTATGACACGGCAAATCGGTGTAAAGTGTCAATTTGAGAGGCAATTAATTTCCCACAGTACATTACCCATTTTACTGCTCAGTAAAAAGACTACATAATACAAAAATATAAGCGCAAGAACTAACTTTGAAATAAGTAAAAGACTGCTCAAAGTCCTACCTCGCCGAGAAGGATTATGCAAGTTATTGGAATAATTTCTACGTTACTTTCTGAATATTATAATAAAGCTGCGGACCGCATAATGTTACGTTTTATAATATAGTGAGGTTAAAAAAATATTTAAAGTAGTATAAAATATTATTAATTTTTTTTTCCGAAATACTTGATTCTAACCCACATTGTTAACATATAGAGTTCGCCAACAGTGATGTTGTAAAAAAATCGTGAAATCTATTTAAAATTACATTTATAATGATAATAAAAAAAATAAAAAAAACATTCGTCCGTGTAGGTACGTATATTTATAATATGTCACAAGTACTTTTTATTCTTCCTTTTGTCTTCATCAACCCGTACCCCTCAAATGTCGTATGACCCAGGGATTATTCATAAAGAAAATACACTCGAAACGACAATAAAACAATATAATTGTGACAACCGTCGACCGCTTACATGCAAACGGCTTCTAGTAAGCGATCGTTTCACAGGTTAATATTTAAGTACATTACTATAATATAGTATTTCCTGTGAAGATACTTACCAACATTAACTAACAGACCTATTTTTTATAAATAAAATTATGAAGATAATTATACAATATGTTTCAGAGGGACGTGGGCCCAGGCCACCAAACTGAACAACTTTTTCCCGAGGCCCAACATCGTAATCGTGAAAAAAACATCAGTCCTCTCATACATTTGGTCAAGTAAGTATTGAAGTTTTCTATGGAACGACTGATGTTTTTACCCCCAAGTTTGGTCACACCCCTCTGAAAAACATTGTATAAAACTAGCTACATTATTTTTTTAAAACTTTCGCCACATCTAACTTTACATTTTTGAGTGTTTCGCCAATTTCTCAGAATACAGCCGCCATCGTCTATCATAACAGCGATGGAATCTTTCATTAGGCCGCTGTAAAACTTACTTATATAAAACGAAGCTTATCTTTGTACGTTACATTCACGAGGATATCAAGGGGCCTAAAAAGGCCACTTTGGCAGAATCATAAAAGGATAACATTATGAATGATAATAGACATTTAACTGTTATGTTAATCGTATCAAATCCCATTTGTGAAGGATCATTCAGTTATTTTTTTGTGTCTGTGCTAAAATACCAATCAATCCAATCCAAATCTAATCCTAATTCAATCCAAATCCTATCCAATCCAAATCCAATCCAAATCCAACCCAAATCCAATCCAAATCCAATCCGAATCCAATCCATATCCAATCCAAATCCTATCCAATTCCAATCCAAATAGCATCCAAATACAATCCAAGTACAATCCAAATCTAATCCAAATCCAATCCCAATCTCTTTGATTATACCTTCGTAGTGCAGCGAAAAAAAGAAAAACACGGACTGTCTTCGTCTTATTCGTAATGTTATCCCTTTATGATTCTGTCAAAGTGGCCTTTTTGGGACCTCAGAAGGCCAATTCTCGTAATTTACAGCGTCCAAAATCTAGCCGGTCTTATCTCGTCAACAAACAAATGTCAAAATCTTGTCAAAAATGTAGGGAAAATACAGGTTTTTTTTTGACAGGTTTTTTTTCAATGCAATATTCAGTGCAGTTCTCGTAATTTTAAGAACGTTCACAGTCTGACCTCATTCCTACAACAACCCTCCGACCTCACAATTTCCTCTATTTAAGAATGTGCATTTTATTAACCAATGCCTGTAATAGTCCCTCTCAAAGAGAGGAGAGCTATGTCTCAGGAGTGGGCACATTATAGGCTTATTATGCTATTATCCTGCCTGTAATACGATGTTGAGATAAATATATAAATAAAGATCCCGTCTCCGCCGCATGTCTGTAGCGCCGCGTCTGCGGGACTTCTTTCGTTGGACGGGCCACAGCGTACTATTAGTTATTCTGTGCTACAGCTAAAGTTCCGAAAGCGGTTAGAAAACGTCACAAAAAAAAATAAACAATTTATAATCTACAACTTGGAATGATATCACTGGCAAACATTTATTATCACACAACACTCTTATCGTTGCTTATCCTTATCGCTATTCGTTCAAACAAAAATTTTAAAATACTGTTTTTCAACATTTCCTGTCCAATGAATTAAATTAGACTAATTATGTTGGCAGAATTCCAGTAAGGCATAAAATGTACTCATATACCTACCAACATTTTTATGAAAATAGTTTATTACTTAATTTCTTCACCTTACTAAGATTAATAGTACCAAAGTGAAACTGTGTGTCTGTTTGTTACGTGTTCAGAACTGAACTAACTTTTTGATATACCTACATACCAGTGGCGAAAGTCCCATACAAACTGATTGCTACCGGCTTCCCTTTGAAAAATGGCACAGTCAGTATTCTATAGACGAATAATATAATCATATTTAAGATATCGACTCCGGCTGGTAAGCCGAGAGGTATGTAGCAGTAGCGAAGGGTCAATTTTTGTAAGAGGTATCTTACAAAAATTGACCCTTCGCTACTGCTACATACATAATCTCATGGCTTCCTCTCATGGGGATAGGCAGACACTACAGAAGCCACCCGCTACGACCCTGCCCCTTTATTCATTTTGCATCTTGTCATACACGCACGTCATTTGCGAGTACTACACACCTCACCTTTCTGATACTACCACTTTAATCGTATGGACCCAGAAAAGCTTGGAACCAAAAGGCTCCTTTATGATTCATTGCCTTGCCACTTTTAGGTGACATAAAATCGACGATATCGCAGCTGCCCACAATATCAAACCACGAAGTGACTTTTGCAGACGACACTCTTCTTCTTCTCGTTTTAGTAGCAAAACTTATCAGATGCTGTGGTGAATACATTTGTTATTTAACAAGGCTACGTGGGGCTGACTGTTTATAATAATAAGTAATAATAAAACATTTAATTCAGACCAGGTCCATACCTGTGTGTACCTACCGGACGTGCCCACTCTCTATGTGCGAACTGATCACTCGCACACATTGTCTCTTTCAGTATTCTCTTTCGAAGTTTCTTTTTATTGTGATTTAGTAGTATTTTAATAAAAGTCAAAATCTAAAAATCAATCAATCTGTCTAGCCTTCCATCTGACCTCCACAATCCTGGTCACCGTGTAATAAGATACCCGTTGGAAAGACTGGTTGTCAGACTTTCAGGCTTCAGACGACCCGTGACGACTGTCAAAGTTCCACGAATGACAGCCGGAACCAACGGATTAACGTGCTTTCCGAGACATGGACGGGTCTTTTTTTTTCAGGATGGGAAATCATCAAATTACCCCTCCCGCTCTGGGTGAAGCGGAAGGGAGAGTCAGACTGTTACTGACTAAAACCCACCCGTGTTCCTTCCTTAGCCCTTTATGTTCCGGGCCAGCGGTAACCTTTTCGGACAATCCCGCTGACCCGGCAGGCTTCGGCCCTGACGGGCCTCTTTGGTTGATGCTGACATCTCTTTGAGGCGCGCGTGAACACGTACGCATCGTCCGGCATGGGCCTGGTCCTGATCGGACGGGGAGTTACCCATCAATCTCCGCCCGCAGGCCCGCGCCTACGGTGGCTGGGAGTCGTCGCGTGGCTCCCGACGCCCGGAGCGTCTCCCGCGGCGGCTGCGACGGGAGCCTCTCTCCTTAAGCCATCCCGCCGCCTCCTTCGCTAGCATGACTGCCTCGCAGAAGGAAGCGACTGCCCCCCACTCCCTCTCGCCCCGGACCATGGCTTGAACCAGGCCCGGACGCGAGAGGTAGCCGCCGCTGCCGATCACCTCTACGAGGACACGGTGGTGCTCCGCCCACGATCGCTCCGTGTCCGGTGAGGACCTGCGTCAGGCGGACATGGATGGTTCTTGGTATGTAAAGATCATCATCGATCCGCGGACCAACTGTGGCAAGCGTAACCTGAGCGATCGACCTGAGCGGCAATTATTGCTTAACCTTTTTTATGTAGATGCCCCTTCGAGAAGGTAGTTTTTAAGTAAGTCAGATCATCTACCTAGCCTTTTCCCGACAATATTAAGGTCAGATTCCAGTCGAGTTTCTAAGTAAACAAATTAAATTAGTCAAAGCAAAGCCGCAGCATAACAGTATAATCAAAATATTTATGGGTTTTGCGTGGGTACTGGGCAGTAATAATGAGAATATGAGTATTTTTATTTCGTAATATTATATGGGATTACGTTGATATGCGTCCATGTCGGGTGGACCTTATAACTTTATTACATGGAACGATCTAGATTCAATCAAAGGATAAAGAAATTAACATTTTTGTAGAATAAAAAGATTTTAGAAAGAAAATGTAAAAGACAGATACAATTAGTAGTGGGCTACTATACTCTGTTCCGATAATTAATTATCAATCGGGAATATCTAACTAATTAAGTTTTAGCTTAGAAAAAATATTGTCAAAGTCAAAGTCAAAGTCAAATCATTTATTTCAAATAGGCACATTAAAGGCACTTTTGAACGTCAAAACTTACAGTAAAATTGAATTGATTCTAGTCGCCCCTTCCAAAAGGTAGTTTTCGTATGGAGAAGAATGGGCAAGAAACTCCACCGTTACTCTTTTAAAATGTTTTACAAGGTTTTGTATACATAATATAATTATATGTGAAGACGATGCACCTAGAATAAAAGTCTACCCCAAAAAAAATAATAAAAAGTGTTAAAAATTAAGCAATTACAGGTAAATCAATTATGTGATAGATACATGGTGCTCACATATTTACAATTTACAAATATTGGAAAAGTAGATGACCTTTCTAGAACTCTAACAAGTGTGTGAGTTACTGTAGTCACAGATTGTAAAAATCAATGTCATAAAATTTAAAAAATATATAAATTAAATTAGGAACCAGTTTGATTTTGTCTAGACACTAGATTGTCCTATGGAGCAGGACCAGCATGTTTCCAAGCATTCTTATCTTTGATATAATCCTCTAATTTGTAATATCCCTGTTTACATAGTGTACTTTTAATATGAGTTTTAAATTTTCTTTCATTTAATTGCAATATATCACAAGGTATTTTGTTGTAGCATTTAACACAGTACCCCATAAAAGATGTATGTACTTTAGATAATCTGAAAATAGTATTGTATATAGTACTTACCCATTTAGGTATATTTGTGTAAATAGATACCAAAAAGCTTCTTTGTATTTGAAAAGTAGATAATTTCTGATGTTAAAAAACTAATTATTGATTTATTTTAATACGCCCTCGTACCTATGGGCGATTTTTTATCTCGCACTGGAAATTCAACGCACTGCTTAGCGCCGAGAGTTGAAATTCCAACAGTCTATTTTTTTAAAGCGCTGGGATACGCTATGTTGGATCCTAAAAGAAAATAAACAAAATACGTTTATGCGCTAAAGATGATTCAAAGAAAGAACACAAATACGAAAAAAATTCTCAATGCTCGGGTTACTACCGAGAGTATGAAAATAAAATGATTGACGTGTTTTTCAGCTCGATGTGGCGAAAAGCATGACAGGTTTAAAAATGCCGAAGTTTCCGTCGTGTTATTTCAGATTGCTTAGATTGAAATTAGACGATGAAACAGACTGCACTCTAGCAGTGTAACTGATGTTTTATAATTATAAAAGGTTAGTACGCGGTAAAAAATATTTGGAAGTCGTTCCGAAAATTTTCAAGTTCCACAAACCGGCGGAAACAATGC
Organism: Luperina nickerlii; assembly: GCA_963855955.1. Taxonomy (NCBI): domain Eukaryota; kingdom Metazoa; phylum Arthropoda; class Insecta; order Lepidoptera; family Noctuidae; genus Luperina; species Luperina nickerlii. Next base: position 17,467,225 of record OY979677.1, on the reverse strand, counting down.
GCAAAAAATATTTTTACCAGAAAATTCCACATGGATTTAAAGCCTTAAAACCGATGGATATATAAATACTGAATTGAAATATCGTATAATGTGTATCGGAATCCCTTTTCTTGGTGAAGAGTAGGCGACTAAAATATCGAGAGCTCCCCACCCCGTCTTTGTGGAAGGGTTTGAAGGATTAATCGGAAGTGGTGAATACGTGGTCGCGGATCAAGTAACACTGGCTAAATAGTAAACGTTCGATAGGTCGGCAGGTACTTACGACTATGAATATTTATAACGTATTAGCCGAACATCGTTTCTGTTGCTACCGTTGAGTATTAAGGGTGGGTTGCTAGAGTAAAAAATTGTATTTATTAACGTTTTTTGCTTATGATTGTATAAAAATCTAAGAAATGTAAGGATAGTATGATAATTTTTATTTAATTTTGTTTGGTGAATGAGGTATTTTAATTTACACCGCTTTTAAGAGAATTACATTTTTAGTGTAAATATTGCTCTTAACACAATTACATATTCACTGTATTGCTTTAAATATTTTGTAGGAGGTATGGTTTCACTTATTCAATTGTTATGACATCCTTTTTTTATTGAGCCTTTAGATAGCTAAAATACGTTTGTACTTAACGTTTGTTGGACCCCAACCACGGCCTCGATCGATGCGACTTGCGTCACGCAACAAGCGCGCGCGTCACTTGTTTCAGTCCGTCGCCGCTCCGCAAGTCGCGTTGCGGTGACTCGGGGCGTGCTGTAAAAAAAACTTCTTTCATTTGTTTGCTCAGCATCCGAAGTATCGCGTGTCGCTTGAGCATGTTATGGTAGCCGCACACATAACAGCGGTGCTTTCTGTAAAAATCTCACCGTAAAAACTTAGGTGAAGTGAGGTTGGAGTGAGCCGTCAATAGTGTCAATCCCCATCATGTGGAATGACAGCTCATGCAAAGACGTTTTCACGGTATATTTTGACAAAATAGACTTTTTTAAAGGGTGCAAATGCGAGGTTAGAGTCTGTATATGAAAAGCGTCAGCTAACTAACGTAGAATTTGCCACGCGTCATGTTCATAAAATTTTGTATAGAGGTAGCTGACATCCTGGATTAACATATTGACTACTTTTATCCCGAAATTCCCACGAGATCGACACTTATACGAGTGAAACCACGGGGCGTAGCTAGTTGGCTTTAATTTTCATACATGTTTTCAACATGTTTTGTAAATAATATTTCGTATATAAAACATGTAACATAACTGTTTTAAACATGTTTTGTTGACTATTTTGTATGACTTTTTGACATATTTTCTACAAGTTGTATAGTACTTCCAACTTATTTGAGGTGTAAACGGTAAGTGACAAAGTATGTATGTAAACAAAGTGTGTATATAGACAGTAGACAAAGATGTTTAATATATGTTTTATACCGTGTTGTAAACGTGGCGTTCTACTGCGATCGTCGCTTTAAAACGTCCCCTTAAATGCAAATTATAAATGTTTATATAAAGAGTTCAATTTATATTCTAATTCGATGGCTTGCCGCTAGAGGGCAAGGTGTCGCTAATGACAGCACTTTTCAAACTAAATTAAGCTGTTATGAGAAAACCGAGGTTTAAAACGCACGATAAAAGATTGTATCTACCCTCAGTTAAGATCTTTAGCAAGATACAAAAGCTTTTGTAAATATTGTAATGTACCATAAGACTCGAGAGTTGATATTAGGAAAGAACAAGTAACTAAATTACACTGATATCGGCTCGCAGCAAGCGTCCACGTCTTCTCTTCCCGGCGGTCGGTAGGCTACTACCCCCCGCCCCGCGACACCGCGCGTGCGCTGCTCGAGACGACAGAGTCGTACACAACAGACTATAAATGTCTATAGTTCTATACACTACATCCCTCCCTTATTATTATTGAATTGAGATGTTTGTTGTTGTCATGTTTGTTGAAATATTGAATTGAAGTATTCGCTCCCGGACACGCCGGCCCCCCACGATTTTTTCCTTTGTCGCTTTGATAAATCCAATTTAATGGAGACATTATGATTTCCTCACGACGCTTTCAGTCACCGATACTTCACCGTTTTGATACATCCAATTTAATGGATATCAAATGCGTCCAATTTAATGGATGCCCATTGCTTCCAATTTAATGGATGTCTTATCTACCACGCGGAAACTCTCCGTACTGGTAATGTCACACGTCTTTGAAGTACTGGTTCTCGGACATGCCGGTTTCCTCACGGTGTTTTCCTTCACCGTTGATGAACAGTGGTGATGAGTGTAAATACACAAAATGTCTGCCTGGTTTCGAACCCACGACTTTAGTCGGGCTAGACCACCACCACTGTTGTGCTGAAATTAAATGCTATTGTTATGTGTATGTAAGCATGACACGGTAAGTGACCTGTACTTTTTTTTTTATTTTTTTTTTTTATTTGGTGAGTAAGTACATAGTTGAGTTTAAATCACACTGATTTGACATAACTTGTTTGGTAAACAGTGATCATTTAGATCTTTTTAACATAACTTCAAATTCACACGAGGCCAATGACACCGCACAGGCTGCACGCGAGTGTTTTTATTCCTTCTATTATTTTACTTCTGTCATTGTGGATGTGGTTGTGTCCTTACGCTTCTTATCGAATATATATCTTACTTGGTTTCTTTCTATATTCTAGAACCTACTTTTAGATTCGCCGCTTGTATTTCTATAATAAGGTCCTAACAGTTGCCATGGAATTTGAACCTTATAATGCCGGTATGGCATTAAGTTTGGGTTCCCAAAACTTGATAATTATCTGAGAGTCTGAATTCACATATACTGAAACTTCTTATATTACTCACTTGATTAAAACTTCCAAACAGAAATAAAGAGCTTCCCATATTTCGATATAACTAGGTACTATACTGTGCAATTGTTAATTACCTCTAAAACCCAAGTAACAATACAGAATGTTACCTTGAAATTTCAGTATATTAAATAAGACATCAAAATTACTTCAATAACTTGAAGTATTTTTATAATTACTTAGGCCTTCTTGTACCCCTATTACCTACTGTGTAAGCAATACTTGTACGCCTTGCAAGGCAGCACATAGTGGAAAAATATATTTTTTGATTTTATACCATCATGTACCACTATGGTGTACCTATGTGTACAAATAAATGCATTCTAATTTCAACAGATCTTCCAGCAATACATGCTGACTACTAATGTGACAAACAATACAAAAGATGGCGCTGATCCCATATTAAAGGCATCAATACTTTCACACTGACTATTGTAATACTTGTAACAGGACCTCACAGAGGGCAGTATTATCAAGTTTATGATAAAATAAGAATTATAATCTTATAACCCAACAACACGCTTGTTACCAGTTACCACCCCAGACAGGGAAATAGAGTATCGTATACCTTAGCCAGTCCTGGCTAAATCCCATGCAACAGGGAGCGAGTCTACAGCCGTGAATTCTGCACAAAACTCTAATAACTTCCTGATGGAAAACCCCACAACCCCTGGTGCCACCTGGCATTGAATCCAGGACCCTACACTGAACAGTAGCGCTTGCAAATAGTGGACGAACTAGACCACTATTATAATAATTAGTTATTATTAAGATAATGAAAATCTTAAAAGCTAGACACTCACAGCAACATTTATGTATTTACTAGTTGGCCCCGCATCGCCCCAGAGTCAAAACACAAAATGTATGAGAAAAATGAATCATCTCCGTTGTCTTTTCGTGATTTTTTTTCCGTGCTTCAGAAGCCACTCCGCCACTCGGGGCGGAGACAAATCCAACAAATCAAAGACCACAAAATCGGTCCAGGCACTCTCGAGCTACAAATGGTGCAACCAACCCGGCTCCGCTTTATAAATAGAAAGATGTAGGTACCTATGTTTGAATAGGTAAGCAATCTTTGTTATAAGTACATTTGTTGCATGTTTATTACATGTTACATGGCACCTGTAACTTAGTGACCTTTGACCTTTCCCACATTAAGGAGTTTTACTCTAACAGAAGGAGGGAACTTCTCTTGTTTACCGATACCTCATACCTTCATCATATCGTAAGAAAATATTATGTTATTCTAATTAATCATTGCAATAATATCAACCAGCAGTTTACTGTTATTGTTACTTCTTATTTTCACTTTGCACACATTTTATTTCAAAGTACCTATGTATACTTATTATTTTAACTGCATAGCTTTTGTCTTTTACTTAGTCTGTTGATACCAACACTACCAACCTAAATTATGTTACCCTAGAACTCAGTAGTAGGTACTCCATAGGTAGTTCTTGCTATACGCAGGGAATTATCCTGTGCGAAACAGTTCTACACCATACTTTTTTTTTTTTTTTTTTTTTTTTTTTTTTTTTTTTTTTTTTTTTTTTTTTAGGCCATTCTGAACTGCAGTCTAAATCCATTGTAAGTCAGGACTATCGAAATGTAAAAGACTATTTCTTTCTTTTCCGTCTATGCCTGCCGCCTCGAGTTCATAAATGTTCAGACTTCTTATCCCTCGTTGCCAACGGACAGATACTGAACCAACCTCCTATTCACATTCGAACTTCTCTAAAGTGTACTGTGCTATTTGGGGCTATCTGTTGACAAGGTAAGTAACTATGTTGCGTATTTATAGATTTTTAACACGCTATCGCAATCTAATGCTGGTAATAAAGCGTCTACTGTACGCGACTGTACCCTGGCTATAAATCTACGCCCGCAGTACACCATCGGCGCTTATGACAATACGTAGTCGTCATGGCAAACACACCCTGTGCGCACATGACGACACGTTGTCGTCATGCTGTGCTGTACTGTGGCGCCAGCGCGCGGCCGCCAAGTGGCGAATGGATGCTCAAAGTGTAAACGTTGATATATTATTTTCGCAGATACGTGACGCGCTAATATCGCAACCACTCGCACGACTACATGCACCGAAACTCGCACATCTGTGATGATAGTCGCAGACCTACAGTTTCGACAGCAATAGGAGCCGACGCTGTCGTGCAAGCGAAATCACGTTAGTCGCCAAATGCTGATGATTGTGATCTTTGATAGTACGTCACGCGTGATGCGTCGCATCGTGTTTCTCACGCTATTTTGTATTATCTGTCTCGCTCTTACAAACATAACAAAAGCAAACATTAAATGTTGTTATAATTATCAACAAATTAACATTTTTTTTTATATTTACCTGTGGTAAGTAATCTGTGTCTTATTTTCCTTCCTCGTATTATTAAAACACTGTTTAGCTGCACAAAAGTCATTTTAATGCGTATTTATTGCAACAAAAAAACTGAAATTATCGAGCTGTGTGATCAACGATGTTCCGTGCGGTACTGAGTGCTTAGTCAGCTTAGTGAGTACAATCACTCACTTTAGTAGGAACCGGCGCTGCTTTATTTAATAAATCAATGTGTAAACATAAAATTTTAAACCGTGAAACCTTCGCAATTATGCCATGTAGGTATGTCCGCAATTTAATGAGGTATGTCCGCAATTTAATGCATGTAGGTATGTCCGCAATTTAATGCCATGTAGGTATGTCCGCAATTTAATGCCATGTAGGTATGTCCGCAATTTAATGCCATGTAGGTATATTCGCAATTTAATGCCATGTAAGTATGATCGCAATTTAATGTCATGTGGGTATGTCCGCAATTTAATGCTATACCAGTAAATCTCCGCAATTTAATGCCATGTGGGTATGTCCGCAATTTAATGGTATACCAGTAAATCTCCGCAATTTAATGCCATGTGGGTATGTCCGCAATTTAATGCTATACCAGTAAATCTCCGCAATTTAATGCCATGTGGGTATGTCCGCAATTTAATGCTATACCGGTAAATCTCCGCAATTTAATGCCATGTAAGTATGATCGCAATTTAATGCCATGTAGGTATGTCCGCAATTTAATGCTATACCGGTAAATCTCCGCAATTTAATGCGAGCTTTACCCTAAGTATTCATCGATATCCGCAATTTAATGCTTTACCGTACCGCAATTAAATGCTCAGTCGCAATTGAATGCTCAGTCGCAATTTAATGCTCAGCCGCAATTTAATGCCCAGCCGCAATTGAATGCCCGGCCGCCTTTAAATGCTCAGTCGCAATTAAATGCCCAGTCGCCTTTATGTCTCGTCGCTAAAACCGCTCACCGCACGATACTTTCGGCACCTTTCGGTGATTCTCGAAGAACATTTATTTTAATAACTAGGTAGGTATGGTTGACAAAAATGTAGGTATGTCACTCCCTTGATGTACATCAATAGAAACCTAGATACCTAAAACGCGAACAAAAGAATGCCTACGCAACTGATCGCGGCCAAGTGAGTAGGTACCTAGTTACTTTACATTTCCTTCTATTTTCTTAGTTAAAAATGTTCTAAACAGTCAACATCAGTTAGTAACAAAACAATGATAACAGTAAATAACCACTTTTTTTATATAGGTAAGTAACTAATTAATACTGTGGACTAATTCATTAACTTTAGAATAGTAACTATTACCTACCTAAATTGATTAACGAAACTCGTAAGGCTCTGTGATTTGTTTTACCTATTAACATTTCTTATACAGCTATCTAGGTAATAAATATTGAGGCTCGAACTCAAGTAGGTAGGTAACTTGTAGGTTAGGTATCATATTCACCCACCACGGGCGTAACCGAATGAAACAACATCTTTGAAGAAACCTAGCGGGTGGTCACTTAGTCACCTACATAATAATCGCTTTGATAAAAGCTTGGTAGGTAGCCTGTCATACATGAATTTACAGCCGGTGCCTCGTTATTCGTAAGTTTTATTTATTTAACGATTGTAGTCGGATAGTATAAATACCTTGTCCATGCTTGCCTTCCTCTACTTTCTTTTGTTTTTTAATGTAAATAACCTTAAAAACTCACAGTTTGTCCTCGTCGCCACATGTAATGTACCATAAGACTCGAGAGTTGATATTAGGAAAGAACAAGTAACTAAATTACACTGATATCGGCTCGCAGCAAGCGTCCACGTCTTCTCTTCCCGGCGGTCGGTAGGCTACTACCCCCCGCCCCGCGACACCGCGCGTGCGCTGCTCGAGACGACAGAGTCGTACACAACAGACTATAAATGTCTATAGTTCTATACACTACAAATATGGTTGAGAAGATATTTAAATTCTGCTTTGAAAGAAAACTAGTTAGGAGTCTTCGTTCTGTTATGAACCTTCTGATACCCTTTTTCCAAGGTTGTTCTGATGAAAGTCGATTCGTTTTATTCTAAAGTGACGTAATATTTATGACGATTGTCGACAGAATTGACGATTAAGTACCAGCGACGTTCGCATAGGTTCTTGGGTAGATTCCCGATTCGGGAAAGATAGGTACTTAAAAACAAGGGTGTATTGAAAACTAAAGTTGTTTATTTGAACTGCCCCGTTGGTCTCGTGGTCGCAAGCACGACTACTGAGCGTGGGGTCCTGAGTTCGATTACCCAGTCGGGTAAAATGTTATTGGGTTTTTCATTAGGAATTTCTCAGTAACAGCCCAGAGATCGGAAGTTAGCGGTGTGATACCATCGTAACTCGGAATCGTAGGTCCTGCACAAAATCGCTCTCCGGCCGTGTCGGATTACCGTCCCATCGGACTATGAGAGAGAAGGAAGAGAGAGTAAACCTGTGTCTCCGCACACACTTGTGCACTGTAATATTTTCCAACCCGAAGGCTAGTCTTCGTTAAGATTGGACGCAATGGCTGAAATACTGTCTGGAGAATTGTTATTATTATGTGAATTTGTTTCACAGTGTTTGAGCTTCACGTTAACACTACTAGACAGATTGTACCTTTCTTATATATATGGATTGCACCAAAAATAAGAATAATTTTTATTCGGGTTAGGCAAAAGCTAGTACAGGTGCCAGCACATCAAGCTACCCGAAACTGTCAAATTTTCCCAATCAACTATGAACCTTATGCTTTAGCGATAAAGTCGAAAATCTATTAAAGAAATTTGACGGATTGTACTAGCTTGATGAGATAGCGTCTGTACCTAATCAGTACGAGTAAGTCAGCTGCGCCCCTTGGTTTCACAAGCATGAGTTTCGATCCCGTGGGAATATCGGAATGAAAAGTATATACCTACTAGGGATGCCTTTTCGATACGCCTTTTTGCCGATACGATACCGATACCGATACTCTCATAAAAATATCGGCGATACCGATACCGATACGCTTACTGAATTCAAAAAGGAAGGTAGATTAAATAAAACACAATTAATTAATAGTTTCAGTAATCAAAATTCACATTTAAGTATAACATTTTTATGGAATTATCAATTGTCGAAATTTCAAAGTGATTCCATATAGCATTTTTGTGTTTTGAAGTTGATATGACTACTATTTACCTATTTTATTTGACTCAAACGACTAGTTATAAATGACATACAATACACAAACAATTACGTATGTAATTCTTAATCTTATTTGCATGGAAAAATACTACGCGCAACAACATTCAACCTAACGAAATGGGATAGATGTGCGAGTGCGAGGCCAAAGCGGGCGGGCGAAACAAAACACTGAAAAAAGCGCGGGGTTTCCCCGAGATTAGTTAGTTCGTGCCTTGTTTGCAACGAAATAGACAGGACAACACGCGCGTTTACATTACATTTTTAAAGCGCGAAATTTGAAAAGTATCGTTGAATCGGCCATAAAAATATCGCCGATACCGATATATCGGCAAACCTGAAGTATCGCCGATATATCGGTATCGGTATCGGTATCGGATGCATCCCTAATACCTACCTAGTACTAGATTAGTATACTAATCCCGGTCATAGTCTACCAATGCGCCACGTTTCATGCAAATCCGTTCAGCCGTATAAGCGTGAAAGCGTAACAAACAGACACAAAAATACTGTAGCTTCCTATTGGTGAAAGAATTTTTGGAATCTGATCAGGAGTTCCGAAGATTACCACCATCATACAGACTCACAAATTTTACCTCTCTATAATATAAACCACGTTTAACAATTTGTAGTTAAGTGCTGTCAATAATAATGTCGAAATCTTAATTAGGGATTCTATTATCTATTTTTATGTTTACTTCGATAGTATTAGGTATCAAAGTCCTATTACGCAAAGGTGTATTTTTTTTTATTTTTCCTTTACCTCTAAAGAGTTTATTAGGTCTAACTACAGACGCCAGCACATCAAGTTACTACAATCTGTCAAATTTCTTTAATAGATTTTCAACTTTATCGCTAGAGCATAAGGTTCAAAGTTGATTGGGAAAAATTTACAGTTTCGAATAGATTGATCTACTGGCGTCTGTACATCAGAATCATACAAATTTATTATGGGTCATACACATATGGGCGTTCGGATAAAATAACTTAAAAATTTACGACAGTAACTGAAGACTTTTATTTTTTACTTAAATCATTGTTACTTTTCTGTTTACTCATAATTATTTCAAGCTATGAAATGGTATTTCTTTATTTAAAAAAAAATCAAAATGTTTCAAAAGTCTCTTCGTGTGGACTGTTCAGATTCGGGGTAAGAGTGTTTGGATAGATGTAGTTATTTATTTTTTACATGTTTATCAAAACATCATTGTCGCATTTACGTGATATATAATGAATATTATTATTATTAGAAAGTTGTTAATAATTGCACAAGATATATTTTTTTTATTTCCAATAAACATGCTGTTATACGAATTTAGGTCTTTTTGGTGGACCTAAAAATCAACCAAATTTTAATTTCTATTAAAGCTACCATGTATCGAATATTTTTTAAATTGACAACACTGGATAGCCGCTATTTGTTGGAGTCCTTGTCAGTACAGCTACGTGTTATTTTCTAATTTACGAAGTTTTAAAATAAAATTAAGTGGTTTTTGTCAAAGTTCAGTGCGTCTTTCCTGCTTGGGTTGTAATTTGGTAAGTTATTATTACATATTTTAGTAAATATTGCGCCAATGTGCCTTTTGAGGAGTATTTTCAAAGATTCTTTTGTTGTTTTTCTAACCTTAAAAATAAAATGGTTGCTTTGATTTTAGTTTGAAATATCTCTCCTGTGGACATCTTTCCTGTGAACATAAATGTCCACAGGAAAGATACATGTCCACAAAAAATAACATTTTATCGGTTTTCTATGCTAACAAAGCTATAATGTTGGTCAAACAAACGGGCAGGCTGAGATAGCATGATTTAAATACTACATTATTGGTATCGGAACCCGAAAAAGGAGCTTGACTTTGTTTTTGCAAAATATGGGGTGCTTAGCATGGTTGGGTTTGTTTCAGGTTCAATGCCTCGATCCAGTAGGTCTAGAACCCAATTAACTGATGAAGAGAAGAAAATACGTCGTCGTGAACAGAAAAACTTAGCATGCGAAGAGCTAGAGCTAAATTAGATGCTACTGTCATAGAAGAAAGACGTAGAAAAGAACGCGAAAGATATCATCTAAAGAAACAAAATGGGTTATTGAAGACAATTAAAGATTTTACACCGAGACAGCAGCGACAGATGCGAAAAATGTGGCGTGAAAAAGCCAAGCTAAGACGTGAAAGAGATCGACTAAGAAAACAAACGGAAGAAATAGTACGCGTGAATACACCGCTTTCTTCTCCCAGTTCTTCTCGCTCATCACACTCACGTGTAGAGGTGGGTAAAGCAATACGATTACGAAATCGCCGGATATTGAAGGCTCAAAATCAATTTTTAATAGAAAGATTAAATATTTTAGAACGGAAGCTCTCTAAATATAGGATGCGAATAATAAGATTAAAAAAAAATAAAAGACAGGAGATTATCGTAAATACTAGCTTAAGAAAAAGGGTACATGGATTTTTAATCAATGATGAAAATAGCAGACTAACAGCTGGTAAAAAGGAAACAATCACGCGCAGAAAAGTCAAAAAGCAAATACGTCTTCTAAATGATACACTTCTAAACCTTCATAAAAAATTTAACAATACGACTGGTTTGAATATCTCATACGAAACATTCCACCGACATCGTCCATTCTGGGTAATGTTCCCTAAAGCCGCGTCAAGAAATACTTGCCTGTGTGCCGTTCATACGAATAATGATTATATTGTTCAAGCCTTACACCAAAATAAGATATTAAATCATAATTCTGCCACCGATTTAGCTCTTTGCTGTAATAATACTTTTAGTATTCCTTGCTTGGAACGGAAATGTTCACAATGTTCTGAGAGAGTTCCAAAGTACACTTTGTTAAATGGCAATGATACAATAATTTACCAAAGATGGGTAACTAAGAATTGTACTGTAACAATTAAAGGCAATGAGAAGATTTGCAATAAAACTGTGAAAGAAAGCGTAAAGACATCGCATCAATTGCTTGTTAATATTTTAAATAAAAACCTACCTATATTCATGCAGCATCTTGCCAACATCACTAATCAGTATAACGCTATAAAATTCATAAAACAAAGTCTTTCGCCATCTGAGGGGTTACTACATATAGACTTTTCAGAAAACTATTGTTGCAAGTACGGATCTGAAATTCAATCAGCCCATTTTGGAGGATCGAAATCGCAGCTTTCATTACACACGTGCGTCTACTATTCTGCTAATTCAGGAACGCCACAAAACGTAGTAAAAACTACGTCTTTCTGTTCGGTATCTGAAAATTTAAGACACGATCCCGTTCTTATTTGCGCACATCTGACACCTATAATTGAAAAAATTAAAATTATCTCGCCACATTTGAAGGAATTACATATTCTAAGCGATGGGCCTACAACGCAATATCGGAACAAGACTATGTTCCATTTAATTGTTAACTATGTGAGTAAAATCTCCAATGCAGAGAGGATCGTGTGGCATTTTAGTGAAGCTGGACACGGTAAGGGGGCACCTGATGGTGTTGGTGGCTGCGTAAAACGGACGTGTGACAATATTGTTGCCCATGGAAGAGATATTACAAATATTTACAGTTTTGTCAGTTGTTTGAAGGACAATTGTAAAGGTATCGAAATAGTTCCTGTTGATGATCATGTTCCTGAAATACAGAGAATAGCGGATGCAAATAAATGTCGTCCGTTTAAAGGTACCTTCCAAATCCACCAAGTTGCATGGACCGCTACTGAACCTAATTTACTTCATGCCAGGAGATTAAGCTGTATTTCATGCGCCACTCACGTTCGTTGTCCTCATTTTGAAATAGGACAAATTCATATTGAATGTGTCTCAGATCCTGTAGAAGATTCATCAGTAGGTTCTTCAAGGCCTTCGTCAAGTATGGCTAGTTCGCCATCTTCTCATAGGACAGCATCTGTCTCAACTATCACTGTACCAAGAACTCCTTCGCCATTAATGTTTACACCTTCTCCAGAACTTTTAAACAATGTGACTAGTCAACCGTGTACTCCGCGAAAGAGGATTCTCTGTGACAATAACTATTCTGATGACTCTGTTACACCACCTAAAAAACCTAAAGTACGACTTTCGTTCTATGAAAATGATGATAGTGATGAAAACATTTTTTGAAAGCTTATTTTTTGTTATTTATTTTTGTTAATTGACGTTTTATTGATCAAGATAAGAGGCTAAAATTGAGAGAGGATAAATATTTGGTATAATTTCAATATTTGCGCCATTGAACAATTACATTTTATTACTAATATTATCAAAAAAAAAGGTTAGTTGGTAAGATTTTATTTGTTTGTTTTTTTCCAAAGTACATATAATTGGCTAGATAACTTTCGTTAATTATAACGAGTTTAAAATGTCAAATAAATATCAATATGAGAGTGACTAACCTCTCTTCTGTGGAAAGGGGTCTTTTCTGTGGACGTTAAAAAAAATTAAAGTTAAATAACTTGCTGAAATCTGAATAACGATCTGGTTTTTGATTAATTTCTAATTACTTGTATGATTACCTAATAAATGAGACTGATTTGAAAAAAAATCAACGACTTTTTATTTCGAATATTTTTATAACCCGTTTTGTGTATGACCCTTATAGAACGTGGTGCTCATGTGCATGGCAACGATTTGACTGTGATGCCGTTTTTGACTGACCGTGTTGACTGCTGGCGTCGATACGGAGGCGAGCCCTTATTGATCGGCCATAAGTGCAGTGTGCTGTGCCAAGGTTTCTGTTAGTCAGGATACACATCGAAGCCGTGGGTTCTGGATTGGTGTGTGTCTTGCCGCTCGAAAACATGAGGAAGTGATGATGATGACGTCACGCTGTAGTAGTTACACGAAGACTGCGCTGACGTTCATGTTCGGTATACAGTTTAGAGGCAGTTTAGAGGCATGAGACACAAGGTGTAACGTCCACTCAAACTATATAGGAAAGGGAGGATCCTCTGACCAGACGGGTGTTGTGTCTGGTGGGTACTGCCCGATGATGCCGGGATGTTGAATACTAGTCGCGTGGTAAACTTTGCTTGCGCGATGCAGGATTTTGCGTGAGTTCAGTACGATGAGTAGTATTTTCACCGTCATATTTTCAGCTTCCGATTTTCCTAGTCCAAGTACTAACTACTACTGAATTACTGCTGATCCATTTTGCAATTATCTTACTGTGGAAACTTGGGTAAAGTGAGCTTGACGTGAGCTGTCAACAGAGTCATCAGGTGAGATGACAGGACAGCTCACTTCACCTTAGTTTTTCACACAGATTTTGACAGAACAGACCGGCAGTTGACTTGAAGCTCACTACACCTAAGTTTTCAAATGTGTGCACTGACCGCACAGGTCCACTGAATTCTTTCCTCAAAAGACCAACTTATTTAGTATATTTTAGGCCTGTAAAAGTGTTTTTTTTTTTCATTGCATTTCATTAGGACTGTTTCATAAAGATTTGTAAAAATAAAACACAAAGGTATTTTTATCTTATCGTAATATAGTGTACTTATACTAATCGTGATTAAATTAATAAAATTGTTCACTTATTAAATAGTTACAGCAGTGCGATTCTGTTACCATCTCACCGTGAAAACTTAGGCGAAGTGAGTTTGTTTTTACTAGGAATTGACACTATTGATAGCTCACTCCACGCTCACTTCACCTAAATTTTCACGGTGAGATGGTTACAGAATCGCAATACAGGATATAAAATACGTATATTATAAACCTCACGTCAGACGATAGTCTTTATAATAACTATCCACTTATGTCTAATTCATAGAATTCAAATTAATTACAGTATCGAATAAAACATTTCAAGGCGCTTATAATAATAAAAGTATATGATCGACTACAGTAAACAAAAACAGAAAAATATTTGATATTCTTCAGGATATATGCTAGATAGATAGTGTTTTGAAAACATAATACAACTAATTTGATACGATAGAAAAAATCATGAAAATACCTCTAAAATGTTTCTTTTTACAATAAAAACCATACTAATAATCATTCTGATTTTTTGTCAGATTATCCTATAAGCAACATACTAAAATACTAGTGTTCTAATTTTTTCGTCCAAACCATAGATTTTTTGTAATCAAATAATTGCTTCATATTTTGCAATAAATTACCAGCGTTGTGTCATCGCGCTTCTCTTTCTTTTCTATGCAGTCCGACAGTGACCGCGCTTTAGGTCATGTAAGCCCCTTAAAGGCTAAAATCTTGTAAGCGTGATTAGAAAATGTCCTAAAGTTTTAAATACTTAAGCTTAGTCCATATGTTGGTAAAAAATATTATAAACATTCACTAAATCGATATCTACATTAAATCACTGTTCATATTAGTTTTATTAGGACATCTCAGCTACACCTTAGTACTTAGATGTGAAACAAAAAAATACTTTGCAGTCTTTACCCGTACAAAACGTACGGCCGCTGAGAGAATACGTTCCTGACACTCATCAGTTTCAAACAAACGAACACGTGTTTTGTGAATCTGATCTTTATAGTTACTAGAATTGTCGCACTGAGATGTGTCAGAAAAGCATTCTCTCGACGTACTGTATCTAACATAATTTAACTCCACAGACTTACTTTATTAGTAACAATTTAACTCCGAATATCACTCAAGCACTTTCACAATAAAAGCAGAGATTAATCTGAAGCACCGCCTAGTATTTGTAATAAATTCTTTTTTCCAGTACCTCCAGGTACTTCAGTGTCTGGTTTGTCCTCTGTTTTAACAGGTACAGTAGTTGCTTCAGTTGTTGCTTCAGTTGTTGCTTCAGTTGTTGCTTCAGTTGTTGCTTCAGTTGTTGCTTCAGTTGTTGCTTCAGTCGTTGCTTCAGTTGTTGCTTCAGTTGTTGCTTCAGTTGTTGCTTCAGTTGTTGCTTCAGTTGTTGCTTCAGTGGTTGATTCAGTTGTTGCTTCTGTTGGTGCTTCAGTTGTTGTAACAGTCGTCTCATCTGTAGAAACAGTTGAGTCAGGTTCTGCTGTTACAGTTGTCGGTAACGGAGTGGTTAAACTATTCCTACATTCTTCCAGCTCAGCGCTTAACCCGTTCTTCTGACCAGCCAAAACTAACGTAGACACGAACAAGGAGAATGATAGAAGTGACAAGAGAACTATTATCTTGTTGTTCAACATCCATCCTAAAGTCCTCTCAGTGTAATATTTGCAAGAGTTACTCATTTTTGTTCCTGTATTGCTTCGTTTCACACGAGTTTCACTATCCAATCTGTTCCGATGAATGCTTCGATTTTGTTATGTTTTATCGATTTTTTTTTATATCTCATTTATCAACTGATAAAGCACCTACATATATCCCTAACTAACCGAACTTTGTCACTTCGGAATTGAGTCTTATTTCTTTAAAGATAAAGTCGTGTTTATTTTGACAGGTTGCATCACATTAATATTGGTGTTAGATTATGGCGGCTGCCATTATTTCGTTGGTCAACTTTATCGTGTTAAATTAGTCGTATTCTTTCATCATGATTATTTTTAGAAGTAAAAATAGGATTATTGTGATGTACACGGGTTTAATCACCATCATCTTTCAGAAAATAGTGTTTGATGTAAATTAGGGTAGTTTTCTTTTAATTTTTTCTCTATCGTATGTACAACTTTCATTTTGCATGCTGAGTTTACCTTTAAGTGATTGTACACTATTGTTATCTGCTTTCGCTTGTTTTTTTGTCCATAACTGGTGTAAACAATCGTTGGTAGACCAATAAATAAAAAATACAATAATATATCAATGAGTCTTATTTGAAAAGGAAGAATAGCTTGGGCTATAAGCAAGTTGACATTTTATTTAACTAGCGAAAGTTCACATACGTTATGGGTATCAATTTATATAGGATGACCAAGTTGGAAGTATTTATTTATTCTTTAATTAAAACGGTATACAACCAATTACAGGAATTAAAGACACGATAATACAAGTTTAGACATGTATATAAAACATAAAATTTTTGACCCTTTTGGCATTATTATTTTTAATCATTTTGAATTTGTTTTGTTTATTTTTAAGGTTTTTTTTGCCAAATAAACGCAATTTTCTTTCTTTCTTTCTAAATATAAAATCATGTAAAAAGTTAACAACACTTTCATACATCCCTCTCACAGGATTTCTGACATGCCGACAAAATCTTCGTCCATTCGTCCGCAAACAGATCAAGTATGCAAATTTGAAGAAGATTAGTTTCATTATAACCGAAAATAACCGGATATTTTTCTATAATTATATTATTCAGGCTTGGCAATCCAAACTATTATAAACGCGAAAGTGTGTCTGTCTGTTACCTCTTCATGCTTAAACCGCTGAATCAATTTAGATGAAATTTGGAATAGAGATAGTTTAAATACCGGGAAAGGACATAGGATAGTTTTTATTCCGATATTTCACGGGATCAACCCTTATGCGGGTGAAACCGCGGGGCACTGTTAGTTTTATATAAATTTAAATAAGCTTTTAATTGTCACAAATCTATACTAATATAATAAAGCTGAAGAGTTTGTTTGTTTGTTTGTTTGTTTGAACGCGCTAATCTCAGGAACTACTGGTTCGAATTAAAAAAATATTTTTGTGTTGGATAGTCCATTTATCGAGGAAGGCTATAGGCTATATAACATCACGCTACAACCAATAGGAGCGGAGCATCAATGAAAAATGATGCAAAAACGGGGAAAAAAGATTCCTTTTGAGAGCTTTCGTTGCGTACGCTGCGTAAACGGTTAAAGTTACGCAAAAATCATGTATGACGGAATTGTTTCCCTTTCAAAGTTCTAAAAAAAAGTCCGCGATAGCATATGTCTATCTTTTAAGGTTTACTCACTATAACCTTTTTTATGGTAAGTAATCAAATTTCTTCTAAACTAATGCATTATTTGCGAAGGGTTTTTTTTATAAACATGATATTTTAATCCTTATCAAAATAAATACGTTATTCATCACAAGTATTTAATTTTGAATAAAATTGCCCTTGACATCATTTGATTTTAACCGACTTCGAAAAAGGAGGAGGTTCTCAATTCGGATGTTTCTATTTTTTATTTTTTATGTAGGTATATTCGGGCATAACTCCCTCATATATATTTGCAAATATTTTTTTTGTTCGAAGTGGGTTTATTCCGGAATGGTCCCATTTAAATTTCATAAAGATCTGATGATGAGTTTCGGAGACAGACAACGGAACTCTTCAATAAATGCCAGCAAATCAACCGCGATTGCTGCTATAGCATATGTATGCATTGTTTACGCAATCACACAACATAACATTACGCCTGTACCTTTTAAAGGGGTAGGCAGATGTGTTCAATAGCTTCCTGTCACTGATATTCACATACCAAGTAGTGTTATATGAATTTGTTTGGAGTAGGCAGGTACAACTAAAAAGTGAAAAATAAAAACTTAAAACAAAAACAACTGACTTACTATATTATAATTTATAATCTATACTAATATTATAAAGCTGAAGAGTTTGTTTGTTTGGTTGAACGCGCTAATCTTTGGAACTACCAGTCGGATTTGAAAAAATCTTTTTGCATTTGATAGCCCAATTCTTGAGGAAGGCTATAGGCTATATAACATCACGCTATGACCTTAAGGAGCCGAGCAAAAGGAAAAAAAAGTCAGAAAGAACGCCAAGCAAAAACGAAGTAATAGCGCGGGCAGGCGATGCTATGCGACGGGGTGGGTCGGAGTAACAAGAAATTTCACGCGGACGAAGTCGCGGGCAGAAGCTAGTATAATATACTTATTTTCGTATTGAAGATTGACCACGAAACATCCCTTTAGATACCCTATAGAAAAAATACACTACAGGATTACAGCAGAAATCCTCAGTGATCAAAATGGTATCCGTCACTCTTGATTGTTAGAAAAATTTTGTCGTTTGTAAATTCGTTTAAGAACTTCAGGATCAAATTACTGATACTATTGAGGTGGTCATGATCTTATAGACTGCGCATAACGAACACTATTTCAACTAAATAATAGACATGAAATAACTGTGGCGTCAAATCAGACTGGCGGCTACAAAATTGGTACACATCCAAATTGGCAACAATGTGAAGACATATACAATACGACAGAAAATGAAAAAAAAAAACATTCAAATGTTTTGAAACTATTTAATTGGCTATAGTGACTAAACTATTGAATATAATTGATTGATTTTTTGTATGCAGACTGGGAACTCCATTAAATATACGCAGTTTAATTTATTTTTGTATTGTCGTCTCCACCTTGTAAATGACAAAAAGTCAAGTTATTTATTTAAATGCCAGATAAATAGAATAATTTCCTCCACTCATACTGTAGCTGTAAGTATAGAAAATTTGCTCCCCTCGCGTTTAAGGTTAATGACGTCATCCGTATAACAAATTGTACGAATTTATATGAAACCCTACGAACCTCCGCCCTATGTCTTCAAATGAAGTAATTTCTAAGAATAATCTGACGGTATGTGACGGGATAGAGGCGCTCTTCTGTATTTCTACAATGAGATTCCTGTTAGATACAACTTTTGCTTAACTTTAGAAAAGCCAATTACACTTTACTTAATGTAAAGTCTAATTGTCTTTTCTAAAGTTAAGCTAAGATTTCCGATATTTACTGAACCTGTATTTTCTGAGACTTGCACCTTAATGAAGTACAGACGCCAGCATATCAAGCTACCCGAAACTGTAAAATTTTCCCAATCAACATTAAATCTTATGCTTTAGAGATAACGTTGAAAAATTTGACAGATTGTAATAGCTTGATGTGCTGGAGTATCTAGTTGACTTGTTGATTGTTTCTCAATGTCAACCCATCCTATCAATTAGAATATTCTATTAATTTACTAATGCAAATAATACACCCACTGGTGTATTATTTGAAGAAAAAATATGTGATAATTCTATATCGCCAATTTTGTTATCAGACATTTTTTCCATATTTTAATATCACTGTTTGTATTTAGATAACAAATCGTGTGCACAGTCGCAAGTTGCCTGTGTTGAAATCACATAAATTATCTGTCTGCCTATTTTTACCCGACTACGGCGAAGCAAAAAGAAGGGTTATGATTTTGACCGGTATGTATGTATGTTTATCTGTTCCCTCATAACTTCAAAAGTACTTATAATAATTTGACAAATGAGGTATCGTTAGAAGCATCTTGACTGACCACTGGTTATAAAGCCACTAAATTTAATATAATATGTGACGTCACACTAAATTTAATATGGCGCCCTCTAGAGAACATAAAGTAACGAATTTTAAATATTTTTTTTGGTATAGTGCCTTGTTGGGTATCAAATGAAAGGGCGTAATTAGCACATTTCAACAATATAAATATTACTGAAATAAGCCCCAAAATAATTAACTAAAAAATAAGTTAATAACTAAAACCCGATTACTGAGAAGATGAAACAAGAAAGTACCTTCCAGTGGTCGCATGCTACCATAGCTTATAAGTATGTTATTACAGGGGCATGCAGCCACGGGAAGGAGGTACTTTTTTGTTTCATCCTTTTCAGTAATCGGGTTTTAGTTTTTAAAATTATTTTTTGTCTCACATTTTACAGTCCGGGAATTAATCACCTCATGTTAATTTGTCGTGTTATAGCTAAAGGACTGTCAAAGAATGACAGTTGTAATTTGAATATGATACGGACAAATCAAGCTCGTAGTTAATTTGCAATTCATTGCCCAGACTTTAAAATTGCTGCGCCTGGAACCTACTTTGAAAAGTTAATTCTTGGATTTCGATAGGATGGAGTAAGCAGTAGTAGAAGCTACAGCCGGTTTCTGGAAGATAAATTTTAAAAAGTAAGCTGTAGGTACCGATTCTGTTGTTCACAAACTAAACTAAATTTAAATTTAGTGCATCTTTTTCTTTTCATTTCATTAAGAAAAGGACGGAAGATAAATTTTAGTTTAGACCTGTCAAATTAATCAGCGCCTGACGTAAATTGACGTAACTTTATGAGGCAAGTTTTTAATCACGTCTAAACTAATGTGGAGTAGTGTCAGGCGCTGATTAATTTGACAGGACTAAACTAAAATTTCTTTTCTGTCGTTTTCTTAATGAAATAGAAAGAAAAAGATGCACTGAACTAAATTTAGTTTAGTTTGTGAACAAGGGAATCGGCAGCACTGACAAACACATATAAAATAAAGTGATTGGCTATTGTGCTTTTAGATAACTAATCACAGCAATTTACGTTGTACGAGTACTTTCTATGCAACTTCTCGCCGTCTAAGTGAACTGTTTGCACATAAAATCAAAAATGAAAATATCCGTAAAAAACCGGAGTTACCGCCATAGCTTCCACAGTAAGCAAGCTGAAGCGGCAGTAGGCTGAGAATGTATGTCGAAGGACCGATGGCCAGTGGAGCAGACGAGTCCTGGAGTGGAGACCGCGTATCCGCAAGACGCCCCCCAGCTAAATGGACAGATGAACAAAAGGTGGCTGGGATAGACTGGATGCGGAAGGCGGAGGACAGGGTGTTGTGGCGCAGCTTTATAGAGGCCTATTTCCAACAGTGGACTGCAATACGCTGAGTTGACTGAAGTGCACTTTTTATATAGATTTGTAAAAGTAAAACATCATTGATTCAATAATAATAATTGCACCTTAGATATTTGAACGCCATGAAAAATGGCAGACATGGCGTGAGCCACTCTTATTTTAAGATCTTGCATGCATGTATTATTTTAATTCTGAATGTATACACATGTTCGAGCAAATAAAATTTATTTCTTTCTTTCTTTCAAAAACAACAACATAAAACTCGCTCTTAAATATCATAGATTTAATTGAATATAATTGTTTCTTTATATTTTCTCCCATTTTCCACAGTCTTTTCTAAACATTACTTGTGTCTACTTTGCGAGTACGTGGCGCCCCATTCTCTTATCTAACGGAGCTCATTCCTTACATCGAACGAACGACAGCAGAGCATTTGTCTACAGAACCCTTTGTATTAGCACCAATGTGTAGGGTTCCTTCAACTTTTATTAGCTGGCTTGTTCTCGGTTTTTGGGGAAAATTTGTTAAATGCAGTAATTTTTGCGCAGGTTTCGTGGCTGAACTTTCATGGCGTACATTTAATTTTTTTGTTTTTTTTTTTTATAGATTTGTTGATTTAAGTGGAAATATTAGTGACTTCAACCAATCTACAAGTTATTGGATATACAAACTTTCTGTATATGTGTTTATGGTGTAAATTTGAATTTAAAAGTAGTACGTTCTAAGATACGTATGTCAACCATGATTTTTCTTTGATATTTTTCGTGTGTGCTTTCTTATAAAATAATCTCCTAATATATTTACAACAAGTTATTCCTTTTTCATTTCTTTTATCCTACATTGGTTATGGGCCCAGACATTCAGTCACCCAAAGTTACGAGATCGAAAAAGGGATAAGAATAACGAAGATCCTGTGAAAAGTCTTAAGAGTTACGTAAGGAGAGTAAATTTTATTTTTCATCTAGTAAAGTAATTATTTGTGTAAAAAGGAGCGACGATGAGTAGTCTATTTAGGATCGAGCCCCTGAACAAAGAAAATTATGACAGCTGGAGAATCCAGGTCCAGGCGATCCTAATTAAAAATGATGGATGGAAATTTACAAGTGGTAAAGTACCGAAACCGTCAGAAATAGGAGAAGCTAAGAATTGGGAAGTAGAGGATGAAAAGGCCAAAGCGGATCTAATTTTGTCGATGTGTGGTTCTGAACTTCGACATATTAGGAGCTGTAACACTTCCAGAGAAGTTTGGCTGAAATTAGAGTCGATTTATGCTTCGAAAGGACCTGCTAAGAAGGCTACACTTCTAAAGCGGCTAATGTTACACAAAATGTCGGAAACAGGTGATGTACGAGATCATTTAAATAGTTTTTTCGACGCTGTTGATAAACTGGCAGAAATGAGTATACATATCAACGACGACTTGCTGTCTATAATGTTGTTATATAGTTTACCTGGAAAATTTGAAAGCTTTAGATGTGCCATTGAGTCAAGGGACGACTTGCCGAAGCCAGAGGCATTGAAGATTAAAATATTAGAAGAGCACGAATCCAGAGAGATAAATAGATCTCAGAATGAAGGCGTAATGCATACATATGCGAAAAAAGGTTTTAAGAAATGGAATAAAAGCGCAAAAGTTGGAAACAAAATTAACCCAACTACCAGAGGAGAAGGATTTAAATATAAATGTTTTAAATGTCACGAACAAGGACATAAGGCATCAGAGTGTCCGAACAAAAAGAAGGTACTAAAAAATGTTGTAATAACACATCATGAGGACGTGGACGAAGCACTAATTACTTTTAATGTTTCAGATTTAGAAGTATGTAATGCTGTAAATGCACAAAAAAATGACTGGATTTTTGACAGTGGGTGCACGTCTCATCTTTGTAATGATGCGAGTATGTTCAGGGACACTTTAACTATTATTACCGGAGAACTAAATTTAGCTACGCATGTAAGTACTGAAATAAAAGGTAAGGGTACTGTATGGTTGTCGACATGTAACAAACACTCAAAGAACGCTATTGAATTACGTGATACACTTTATGTTCCGAACCTAAGAACAAATTTAATATCAGTAGCCAAGTTAACCAACGATGGTTGTGATGTCACATTTAAACACAATGTAGCAAATGTGATTGACAAAGAGGGTAATATTAAATTGAGTGCTTATCGCAAAGGTAACCTGTATTGTCTAAATAGTTCTGAATATTCATTTAGTTTAAGTAATGCAAATGTCGACATACGTAGTTGGCATGAACGCTTAGGACATTTAAATGGTAAGGATGTCGATAAACTTTTAACTAAATTGGGTTTCAAAATTGACAAAATCAAAGTACAGAGCTTACTCGATTGTGATATATGTGCTAAAGGAAAAATGACTGCGTTACCTTTTTCTAATTCCGGGAGTCCTTGCGCTGAAAAACTTAAAATAATTCATTCTGACATTGTAGGTCCTATGAGATGTGAGTCTGTAAGAGGTGCGAAATATTTTATTACTTTTATTGATGATTGTACACGTTGGTGTGAGGTATATTTTCTAAGTACGAAATGTAAAGCCTTAGAAGCTTTTAAGGTATACAAAAGTCAAGTCGAGAATTTAACCGGATTAAAGATCAAGTATCTTCAAAGCGACAATGGAGGTGAATATTGTAACGCTGAGTTCGACGATTTTTTAAAACAAGCTGGAATAATGCGAAGACTGACAGTTGCTCGGACACCACAACAAAATGGAATATCTGAACGAATGAACCGGACTCTAGTAGAAATGGCTAGGTGTATGTTGCTAAGTTCAGATCTTTCGGCAGGTTTTTGGGCAGATGCAGTCGATACCGCGTGTTATATCAGGAATCGATGTCCTACAAGCAGTCTACATGGTGATATTTCTTATGAAAGATGGCTAGAGAAACCAGTGAAGATTGATTACCTTCGAAAATTTGGAACTAAGGTACATATTTTAAATAAAGATCCAAATAAAGATAAATTCACAGCAAGAGGAATTTCTGGTATTTTTGTTGGATATCCAAAGAATGCGAGAGGATATAGAGTATGGATTCCAGAGCGAAGACAATTTATGGTTGCAAGAGACGTGAGATTTCACGAAAGTGATAATTTATGTCACGAGATCTCGACGCAAGAGCTAAGACTATCGAATGTTAAAGAGAATACGGATAAAGAGTTTATTGAAATCGAATTTTCAAAGTATACTCCACCGGAAGAACATGATAATCAAATAGAACAAGTAGACGATGAGATTTGGAGCGATTGTCAAGAATACTCTGTAGAATCGAGAGGATGTGAACAGAATGCAGAGATAAACTCTTCAAATATTGATCATCATCTAGAAGATTCAAGAACGCTTGGAACGCGTGGACATATTGATCAACAAAGGATCATGAAAAGAGCTCCTGGTAGACCCAAACTATTACGCACAGGTAGTGCAGGCCGTCCAAGGAAAATCTATCGAATGACCGAAGTTGAACAACCAATAAATTTTACTGATTCAAATGATGCTGCAGATTTTGTTGGTTCAGCTGAAATGAGTTTGAAAAATGCTCTCAAATGTGAAGATAAAACAGAGTGGGAGGAGGCTATACTATCTGAAATTAGGAGTCTAGTTCAAAAAGGGACATGGGATATTGTTAGAAGACCGAAAAACAGAAACTTAATTGGTTGCCGTTATGTTTTAACGATTAAACAGAATGTCGACAAGACTTTTAAGAAGAAAGCTAGGCTTGTGGCTCAGGGTTTTAGCCAGCGATATGGGGTTGATTACGAGAAAACCTTTGCGCCTGTAGCTAGACTAGACACCGTCAGATTATTAATGGCTCTCGCTGTTGAATTGGACTTAGAAATTCACCAATTAGATATTAATACCGCTTACTTGAATGGTTCATTGGATGAAGAGATTTACATGGAAGTTCCTGAATTATTAAGAGAGAGTTTAATGAAGCTTATGAATCGTGAGGGAGAAGATCCTATCGTTAGAAAGCACGCGCAAGACATGCTTAGTAAATTGGATAATGGTTGCGATTCATGCTTATTGCGGAAATCATTGTATGGTTTGAAGCAAGCTGGACGTCAATGGAATCTCAGGCTCAACAAGAAGCTCACTGAAATTAACTTGAAGCAGAGTCTGAACGAACCATGCCTTTATTTTAAGCAAAATGGAAATACTTTCTTATTTGTATTAATATATGTCGACGATATTTTAGTTGGAAGCCAAGAAAGAGGTTTGATCATCGATTTCAAAAATGAGTTGTCAAAGGAGTTTGACTTGAAAGATTATGGTCAGGCGAAATATATTTTAGGAATAGACATTATAAGAAATGCCAATGTCATTATATTGTCACAAGAAAATTACATTAAACGATTATTAAAACAATTTAATATGGAAAAGTGTAATAAATGTGTAACTCCTATGGAAATTAATTCAAAAGTGAAATCCAAAGAAAACTGTGATACAGAAAAGGATGGAACATGGCCTTATCGGGAACTAATAGGTTGCCTAAATTATCTGAGCAACGCAACTAGGCCTGATATTGCAAATGCGGTGAGTAAACTAAGCCAAAAGTTAACGAAACCGGAAACATGCGACTGGAAATCAGCGAAACGTATATTACGTTACCTTAAAGGGACAATGCGACGCAGTCTCGTATACAAGAGAACTGGTGATTGTGTTCAAGGTTTTTCGGATGCTGATTGGGCTAATTGCTTGTTAGATAGGCGATCATATTCTGGATATGCTTTTATTTTAGGTGGTGCAAGTGTATCATGGCAATCAAGAAAACAACGTAGCGTGGCTACATCGACTTGTGAGGCTGAATATGTAAGTCTATCTGAATGTATGAAAGAAGCAGTTTATTTGAATAGTCTTATGAGGGAGTTAGGAATTGTGAGGTACACTCGAGTAGTTGTTCATGCCGACAATCAGGGAGCAATATGTTTGGCTCAAGACCCAATGTTTCACGCACGCAGTAAACATATTGATATAAGGCATCATTATATTAGGGAAGTGCTCCGAGATAACAACGACATTGAACTGAGACATGTACCCACTGAATCCATGATAGCTGACGTTCTCACTAAACCATTGTGTAGTGTCAAGCACTTTAAGTGTATTACGGGTTTAGGTGTTAAAGATTATTGATTTGGATATATTTTAATGATTTAAAATTAAAATTTATGAGGGTGTATTGGATATACAAACTTTCTGTATATGTGTTTATGGTGTAAATTTGAATTTAAAAGTAGTACGTTCTAAGATACGTATGTCAACCATGATTTTTCTTTGATATTTTTCGTGTGTGCTTTCTTATAAAATAATCTCCTAATATATTTACAACAAGTTATTCCTTTTTCATTTCTTTTATCCTACACAAGTAAGTCATTGAAATGTCATAACCCTGTTAAAAATAGGATCATAGTATTATACCTACTTTTGTTTTTGGTTTATTTATTTCAAGGTTTTCTAGCCCCAATTAAGTCGAGTATTGTTGTATTTTTATGAAAAAAAAATCAGAAATAAATACTCAGTTCAACAACTTTTATTCTCATCCAAATTCAAGTGCACTGCATCGCAGTTTTATACTAAGAAACATTTTGATTTTGATCTTAATACAGATTGACTTAACTAACAAAACCTATAGGCACCTACTTAAACCTCTCACAGAAGAAAAAATACACAAAAATAATACAATCACCATCTATGTCCTAAATCAAAACAGAACTTAAACATAAAATTGAAATCAAATTTTCTATCGGTGGCCGCATACCCCCGGGAAATCAGTGACGTCACACACCAGACGGTTGATTTCATGTTTCGCTAGCATAATAAATATTTTATTGATGATCGCTCTGACTTTGTTTTTAATCCACGTAAAGTTTTTAATGTTGATTGCTTCGAAATATTACCTATAACATACGGGAGGGAATAGTGCCAGGGTTTGGGGTAAAATTGGAAGAAACGGAATTTAAATAATATATTACCCGGTTTTTGATTTGAGAAGTTGAGTGTCAAAGTCTACTTTAGTTTAACTTAAGACCACATTGAAGTGGTCACCACTTCAATGTGGTCCGTGAAATTCAATATTTCTTTCGTCTAATGGAAAGTAATTTTGAAATTAAGAGCACGGGTGGCCCAGTAGAAACGGCCAACTTACAAGTCGAAGGTACGAATCCAGACAGGCGCGTTACTTTGTATTAATAATTTCATCACCACTGCTGTCAAAACGGTAAAGGAAAACATCGTAACGAAACCGGCATACCCTAGAACCAAAAATTTGAAGACATGGTGCATTCACCTTAAGTAATAAAAGTACGTAGAGTTTGATAAGTTCACAAATACAAATTCTCAATTCAGAAACTGATTTTATGCCTCGAAGTTTGTTCTTGCTCCAAAATCATGTTCAATTGTAATTTTACTTATTCATCACACAAATCCATTACTGGCGTTAAAAGGTCATGTAGACAACCTAGTAGGTACACCAGTAGTTAAGGGGCTTACATGACCTAAAGCGCGGTCACTGTCGGACTGCATAGAAAAGAAAGAGAAGCGCGATGACACAACGCTGGTAATTTATTGCAAAATATGAAGCAATTATTTAATTACAAAAATCTATTGTTTGGACTGAAAAACTAAAACACTAGTATTTTATTATGTTGCTTGTAGAATAATCTGACAAAAAATCAGAATGATTGTATGTATATTAGTATGGTTTTTATTGTAAAAAGAAAGTTTTTAGAGGTATATTCATGATTTTTTTCTATCGTATCAAATTAGTTGTATTGTGTTTTTATCACACTATCTACCTAGAAAATATCCTGAAAAATGTCATATATTTTTCTGATTTTTTTTATTTATTTATTTAATACTTCAAGCACATAAATGTACAGAGGCGGACTTAATGTCATAGGCATTTTCTACCAGTCAACCGATTTTGTTTACTGTAGTCGATCATACACCTTTATTGTTTCTAAAACTTGCGTTTTTTGTGTTTAAGTCCTGTAAACCCCTTAATAAAGTAAAACTAAAATTAAAGTAGCCAAACATCATCATCAACTAAAGCAGTAGTTGTTATTCAACTATCAAACAAATTCGTGAATGTACAGACGCCAGCACATCAAGCTACCCGAAACTGTCAAATTTTCCCAATCAACTTTGAACCTTATGCTTTAGCGATAAAGTTGAAAATCTATTAAAGAAATTTGACAGATTGTAGTAGCTTGATGTGCTGGCGTCTGTACCTACAGTCCGTTAACACTTATTTTACCTCTGACTGCCTAACAGCAACCTTATAATGACGCGAATAAAGATCACAATGATTTTGACAGACTTGTCAGTGGCAGGAACCTAACAGCTGCAACCTAACTAGAGTGAGAATAAAGATCACAGTGATTTGGACACTGATGCCAAATCAGAGGTAAAATAACTATGAATGGACTGTGGGTCAAACTTTCCTAATACCTACAGGTGATTTTGACAGGCGGTTGCTACGAGTATTTATGATAAAACAGTAAATAGACAGCATGTATTAGAAAGGTGGTGGTTGTCATATTTAAGTGTGTGGTAAAGATCAACAAACTGAACAACTTTCTCAAATAATAATGGATAATAAAAGAAAACGTCGGACGACGCCCGGCAGGAACAAAGTTCAAAATGAAAATTCAAGATGATGGCTGCAATAATTTCAAAAAGAGATAAAATTTCAACATTTTTGCAGCCGCCATCTTGGATTCAGCACCCTAGAAAACCATGAAAACGAGAACCATAATGAAAAATTTGAAAATTTTTGCAACCGGCATCTTATCTTGTCTTCAGCACCCTCGAAACCCATAAAGACTATATCTCTCTCTGCCTGTTTCTATTACTTATATATCTAATACAAAAAGTCGCATGGACGGGCATAAAGCTTTTACGTTACGTGACGATTTCTAAAAGTTTAATCCTACCACAAGCTCTGATAAAGAACTTCGTTCCAATAATAATCGGGTGTCATGCGGATGAACAGAGTGGGAACTCTGTCCGCCCACCAAGTGACCCCGGGTACGATGGTGGCACAGTGGTCACGTGCTGCTGTGCATAGCGAGGCTCAGGGTGGCCCCTTTACAGTCTCCCCAGGGATGTGCCTTACAGACGTTGCACGGGGGTGTTCCGGAATTGGTCTTTTAAGAGGAACCGGGACCGACCCTATGTGCTGATGGTGATCACCGGGGTGGTTTTAGTTAGGTAAAAATCCCACACTCTCCGACTTCCCTCGCCGGAGGTCGGGTGCCTTTTGAAGGTTTCCCCCCGACAACAAAAAAAAAAGGTATTGAAGTTTTGTATGGGACAGTTAACATTTTTTTTGGCAATTACGATGTTAGTCCCATGGAAAAACTTGTCCAGTTTGATAGTCTAGACGCCCTTAAAGTAAGATCATACCTTTCTAATACGTGTTTTACATCTGCTCCTAATTTTAACATTATAATATACAGTATACTAAAGTAACACTGTCTGTTAATCTAGTACATAGTTATTTGATATTCTATATGTGAAAACTTGTAATTGGCCATCATCATGTTAAAAATTTAGTAACTATTGTGTCAGATTAGCTGTAAGTTTTCCAAAAATAATAAAATAAAATAAAATAAAATAATTTTACATCGATATAGTGATGTGCAAATATAAGTACGACAATTCACTTACATGATAATGTGTTCTTTATTTGTAAAAATGTTCGTATGTCACTGTCGCACGTCAATGCTACGAATGAGATACCATACCCAACCGATAGCCTGACAAGAAATTTACAGAATTAGATTTAAATAAAATATTAGACGGGATACATCATCAGGATTTATTATCTACTTACAAAAAAGTAATTAAGATAATTATTGTTGGCAATATTGTGGAGCAAATTAAAAATCATAAAATTATTCTATCAAGAAATTCTCCGAAGCGCCCTGGAGTCTGATTTAGACATGGCGAGAGATTATAACACAACTGGAAAAACCTGAGTATAGAAAGAGATACCTACTTACCATTATTAGAATTATTTATGTTATTGTTATTAACTTTTTATGCGATTGTAATAATTCAGTTTTCATAAATAATTTTATTTTAATTTTAGTTTCTACGATTTAGATTTTTAACTTTAAATAATAGCTACATATGTATCAAAAAATATTTTTTGCTGTGTCCTAAGCTCTAAGCCTTTTACCTTGTGTAACGCAAATGAATGAATATGAATATGATCTCTGCTTTCCTCTTCGTGGAATGGATGCGTAATGTGATTTTATAGAATTCGAATATTAAACCAAAATGCTATGTACACCACAGACCACTGCTGGTGGTGAGCAATGGTGGTTCAGTGGGAGCAGTCGTGGCCTAGTGGGGAGCAGTGGTATCCCAGTTTTATCTGTCCAGACATACGAGTAGGTCGTCGGTTCAAACCCAGGCAGGCACATTACTTTGTGTATTTAATTTAATCACTACTGCTCTCAAAACGGCGAAGGAAGAGATCGCAGAAAGCGATAAGGCCGCCCATTGTATATTTTGTAGTGTTCTATGTATTTTTTATGCTATGTATTTTTGTGGTGTACAATGAAGTATATATAAATATAAAGAAAACGACGTGTCCTACAAACAAACATTCGGAGACATCTGACATCCACCAATCCATCTGGGCCCGCGTGGTGGATTATAGCCCACTCACTCTCCCTGAGAAAATCTGTGAGGACCCCGAGAAGACCCCGAGAGGACCCAGAGAGGACCCCCAGAGGACCTGTGTCCCAGCAGTGGGAACATTATAGGCTGGTTATCCTAAGTACACACTTTTAATAAAGATACAGTAGTGGCGTTCTGTTGTTCACAAACTAAACTAAATTTAAGTTCAATGCATCTTTTTCTTTCTATTTCATTAGGAAAAGGACAGAAGACAAATTTTAGTTTAGTCCTGTCAAATTAATCAGTGCCTGACTCTACTCCTTACAAGTTTAGCCGTGATTAAAAACTTGCCTACTAAAATTACGTCAATTTACGTCAGACGCTGATTAGTTTGACAGGACTAAACTAAATTTTATCTTATGTCCTTTTCTTAATGAAATAGAAAGAAAAAGATGCACTGAACTAAACTTTAGTTTAGTTTGTGAACAAGGGAGTCGGCACCAATATCTACTTATTTCAATTTTCACTAAACTTTAAATTAACTTCTGTCTTACCTCAAAACACGAAAGCTTGAAGATAAGAATCATAGCTTAATAGTACTCAGTACACAATCCTTTGATCTGTTGGTTCAGACACTTGGGGAGTTCATAATTCAGATTATTATGGTATCTTAATTTAACAGTGGAATTCATTCGGCTTGTCGGAGCTTTGGATTAACTTTGAATTAATATGAAAGGTTTCCGAATAAATATTGTTTAACTATAAAATTTATTCATACGTGAAACTAGTCTGGGTTTAATCCTAAAGCCAGCAGATTCATCTAAAAATTGAGATAACAGGTGTGTCTGTTATTTAAATTTTTCATAGAGGTCACCTTGGGTCTCAACGGTATTGCACTACACTGCTGACGGGTATTATAATAATTGATCAAATATTTAAATCGTTAGATTCTCCCTACTGCGTTAAAAGGATGTCTTGTTTCAGTTTCGTTTTGTTACCCCTGACACACACAATGTCGCATGCTACCATGGAAACGTCATATACGGGATGTGTGTCACTTTTCAGTTTTAACATTTTATTCACGGTTTTTTGACACTTTTGAAGGTGAAGGCTAACGATTGAAATCTGCATAATGTTTGGCAGGTAAATCATAGTATGCTGTATGCTTTAGCATGTCCTATAACAAAAAATCAAACCAATGAAAACTACTATTTACATAAGCCTTAAGGAGTATTAGGCCCCAGACCGTTCCAGTCACGTTAGCTAGGTAATTTATTTATTTTTTTATCACCCCACCATTACACACTAAAGATACCTCTATTCTAAGTTAGGACCAAGTCCCTCCAAATACTTTTAGATCTGATGTTTTTTTTTAACACAAACAAAAATAACGTCACACTGATAATAACTTTCGCAACTAAATTGAATGTATAGGAAATCCGCAAAAACAATCAACTAAATCAAATTCGTAACCTACGATATCATTTATATAATCCGATTTTAACAAGTTACCGCTACATTGTCCGCCTTAAACACATAGTTCCGGTCTGGGATAGGGCTGCCAAGCACTCAGAAATATGAAAATAGTAAGATGAATTATTTATTTAAGTAGGTACCTTCCAACGTCGTCGCGGTTATCTTAGGAAACATAAAGGATGATTTCCACCAAACGGCTCGCATCGCATCGGATCGGAAAGAATACGTACGGATGCGGCAAGAGCCGATCGCGTCCGGCAGCATGTCGACGCATACGATCGGCTCCGTACCGTCCCTTGCGAACGTATCCGTTTTTGCGCCTAGGCAATATAGTTTTAATCGAATATAAAATTTTAAACTGTATCTACCCTGATGGCGTAAGACACTTTCAATTATAATCTGAATTATTTTGAAGGGTATTGTTAATCCATTGCTTCATAATATGTTCGAAAAATTTGTCTGCTCAACAACGTAAAAAATAATGCAATGAATGTTATTGAACTATCAAAATGAAAGGCATTTCTACTGTTAGTGTGTTACGCAATTACCCCGCTGATCATCCTTAAAACAACCTACACATAGTAAAAACTTCACTGTAATAGATTAGGGGAAGACCAGAGGAACGTTGGATGGACTGTGTGAAAAATGTAAATGTGTGTGTGTGTGTGTGTGTGTGTGTGTGTGTGTGTGTGTATGTGTGTGTGTGTGTGTGGGTGGGTGTGTGTGTGTGTGTAAATGTTACTACTCTCTAAATGACTTCTTGAATGACAAAGATTTATAACTGTACCTTGACTTTTTTCTTGTAATTGACATTTTAAATACCTTTTTGCAACAATGTATAATTTGATTTGCTTTTTATGTGACAATTTATTTTATGAGTATTAATTTTTGATGTCTGGTTGTTCTAATATGTTAACTAATGTATTTGCACGCCGTAAGGTAGAATGTAGCGGAAACATTGTATACTGTACCATCTCAAACTTGTACCGTTGGCAAATAAATATTTCTGATTCTGATTCCGAATGATTTGGCTGTGGGGGCTGACTATCGAGATGATGACTAAAAGAGAAGTGTGGAAGAAAAAGAGATATTATTGCGTCGACGCCGAATAAATTAGGTCAGGAAAATTATGATAAGATTTTTCAACCACCTACATAAGCGCCAACCCTAGCTCACAGGGTAAAGCTTCAACCGCTTGCCTTTTCACTTGAGGAGTTAAGCCAGTGCGCTATCAGGCCTGGCAGACCACGCGATTGTTGGCTCAAACGCTTAATTACATTCGGCTCGATTGAGCACTACAGCTCCATTGAGCGTGCTGGATTTTTGGTTTCATACTTTTATTGTCATAAGTGGATTGGATTTTATGAAGGAGAAATTGATTTTTTTAATGGAATAGGTGGACGATTTGAAGGTTTGATTAGCTGTGTGGTACTAACGCTTCTTTTGCTTTATATTTTAGACCATATAGTGGTGATGTTGTTCAGAAAAGTCAGGTGCGCCGCAACCGGCGAGTGTGTATGATCAGATGTATGGACGTAAACGAAGCAAAAGGAGTATGTAACGATCTTAGCCGGTAACGTGCTATAGTTTATACCTACTCGTATAAGAAGGTGTGAGTTTATGTAATCTGCATTCGTGATTCATTTTCCAAAAATGTAAACAAAATGAATTTATGCAAAAATAACATTAAATCCTATACAATAAAGTCCAGTTTACGGCTTAACGTGCTTTCCGAGGCACGGTATGTAAAGACGGTCACCCATCCACAGACTAACCGCGGCAAACGTTGCTTAACCTGATCGATCGACCTGTGCGGCTGTTATTATTTACCCACGAAAATTATTCCTCCGATAAAATTATCTGGAGTTGGAAAAATCAGCTCTACCTTCCAATAAAAAAACCAACTACCCAAAAAAACATTCGAAACTAAATCCAATTACATCAATTTATGAACAAAAACAAAAACGTTAGCAATATAAACCTTTGTTTTCTAGGTAGCAAAAGGTACCCATAAAAAGCCTTGAAGGAGTTGTGACAAATGTCGGCTCGCGGTTGCAGTGACGTGAAAAATGATCCTTTTAGATAAGGGGACCAACCAATTGTTATGTATAACGTGACCAGGAACTCTTGAACTACCACCCCGCTTAGAATGTATCACCATAGGACTGTCAAAGAGGGGATTGGTTAGAGTTCAAGAGGTCATCGTGTATGGTCGTTGAGAACCCAAGGGATGTCCCTTTAGATCGACGCGTTCCTTAACTTTGAAATGTTTGAAATAATTTCCGAGCTATGATGCTTGTGTTAAAGGTTTTTCGGTAGTTTTATGACCATAGATTGTTTGGGAGAGTTAATTTAGTATGTTTTGATGTTTAATTGAGGTTTTTGGTGTACCTACAAAAAACTGGGGTGGGTATGTAGTTTTTGATGTTAACCTTTTAAAATATTGTTTTGTAAATCTATAGCTTTGTGACAGTTGCGCGCGCGCACAGATTATTAATAACCAGCGCCGCGTGAGTCGTTGCCCGGAATGTTACCACTTCATATATGTGAGTGGTTGATCAAAAAGGGACCTGGAGGGATTGGAAACCGTTTTTTTTTTTTTAATTTTTTAATCTGTGGTCTTTTAGCTTTGTTTTGGTCTAACCAGAATATTTTTAGGTGCCGTAGTGTTTTTTTTTCTTTTTTTTTTTCGCCCGCGCACGACTCGAAACTTGTTTCTACACGAAATTTCAAACGCGATTTACTCGAAATCAATTATTTTCCCTTGAGGTCCCTTTGTGGTCAACCACTCACATATTAATAATTTATGTTTACACCATCTTTTTATAATATATATTTTATTTCTTATTTTAATTATTGTTTTTATTTATATCTAATCGTATGCTGCACTGACTGACGTCATCACGTCAACGCCGGCTGTCGCTGAAAATCAGCGCTGGGGCTCTGTCTCGTATAGGGTCATAGCATTATGCTGAGCTATGGCCGTTTTGCGTAGATGTGACGCATGTTTTCTCCCAAATTGTTATTTTGTTTTTTTTTTATGCGTCATGTTTGCCGCAAATAAACGTACTTTCTTTCATTCTTTCTTTTTTTGAAGAAATGAGTTGATGGTTGTGAAGGTTGAACGTTATTAATTCTCGCCTGAATATCTCAGTAGCAAGGGAGTCTGGATTTTTGCCCAACCGATACCAATAGGGTCGCCCTCTGTAACTGGCAAAATGTAGGTGTATGGTACTCCTCTGCCTGACTCTTCGGGGATTGCAGGCGTGATGATATGTTACGTTTTAGATTATCAGTGATCATCAACCTACCTTGCGCAAAAGCTGTCAGGGCGCTGTTGCGGCTGCCACGTTACTGCAGTGCGTCAGAGATGTTCGCAAAAGCCCGAGTCGACAGCTTCTCAGCTATCGTACGGAAGAAAAGCGCGTCTCTGCTCGCCAGATTGCGTGGCAGTGGCAACAGCCTCCTGAAGGTGATAGCTGACAGGCTTGATGAGAGCCCCATAATGGGACATCTTATCAAAACAACACTGTTGGTCGTAGCCTATAAGTATTAACATAGATCATAAGCCACATTGTTAGTAACATACCAGGATATAAGTACTAACATAGGATATTTGTTACTAACATCTTTTATGTATTTGGACCTTTTGTTGTCTGTAAAGTAAATAAATTATTATTATTATTTATAAAGAAAGTAGTCGGAAACTTACACTTGCATGCCTTTTTAGGGTTCCGTACCTCAAAAGGAAAACGAAACCCTTATAAGATCACTTCGTTGTCCATCTGTCTATCCGTCCGTCAAGGCCCTTTTTCTCAGGAACACGTGGAGTTATCAAGTTGAAATCAATATAAACTCAGGGCTGCAATCATTTGAAGCAGTGAAAAAGTCATACTTCTAAGTCCACGCAATCAAAAGATACGGACGTTTATATTCCGGAATCAAAACCTATAGGATACTCCCCGTTGTCATAGAATCATGAAATTTGGCAAGAAGCAATGTCATGTAGCACAAGTAAAAGAAAAAATCCGAAAACCGTAAATTTGTAGAAACACTACAAGAAAAAAGAAATCCTGTGATAAACTATTTACATTAACCTACAAATTTGTATGGAACCCTCAGTGAGCGAGTCCGACTCGCACTTGACCGGTTTTTTTTTTTGTTAAAACTTTTACTGATATGGCTTTATTTTTATTTATTTTCCTTGCTTATCACTTATTAATAATACTATGTATTAAGTATCTGCCTACCATTTTACGAATAAAGGAAACCAAAACTCACTTCAAAACTATTGCATATATTTTTTTCCCGCCATCTACCTTCCGCAAAACCTTTTAATAAATTACCATAAACATAACACGTATACCTACATAGGTACATACATACTCAGTGCAACGCGGAAAAACGCGTGATTCCCTAGATGCCAAATGACGTCACATTACTGGATTGAGTCTGAGAGGGGTTCGAAACTTTTTTAGGGTTCCATACCAAAAGAGTAAAAACGGAACCCTATTACTAAGACTCCACTGTCCGTCTGTCACCAGGCTATATCTCATGAACCGTAATTCTAGACAGTTGAAATTTTCACAGATGATGTATTTCTGTTGCCGCCGCTATAACAACAAATACTAAAAACAGAATAAAATAAATATTTAAGGGGGCTCCCATACAACAAACATGTTTTTTTCGGCGTTTTTGCCTTGTGGTACGGAACCCTTCGTGTGCGAATCCGACTGGCATTTGGCCAGTTTTTTTTAAGTGTATTGTTGAAACCTCTTTTGCGATATTTTGGGGAGTAGTGAAGAGGTGTTTTAAATTGTAATTAGAAAAAAGTAATTTAGCTTTTCGTATTCATGAGATTTTTTTTTAAGATAGTGAATTAAAACACAAAATTATCATAGAAAAAACTTTACTGAATGATACATTTTTTATCTCCGAGTTCATTATACATTTACTCAACTGTAATCATACCTACAGACTACTTAGTTATTATAACTGATGAGTTATAATAACTAAGTAGTCTGTAGGTATGATTACAGCCGAACCCAACTTAGTTGGGAAAAAGGCTAGGCAGACAATGGTCTGCCTAGCCTTTTTCCCAACTAAGTTGAGGTCGGCTTCCAGTCTTACCGGATGCTTATATACCAGTATTTTACATGAAGCGACTGCCTATCGCTCAGCGAGCTATGGAACGGGCTATGCTTGGAGTCTCTCTGAGGGATCGAATCCGCAACGAGGTGATCCGGCAGAGAACCAAAGTTGTCGACATAGCTCACAGAATAAGCAAGCTGAAGTGACAATGGACCGGTCATATTAGCCGTAGAACCGATGACCGTTGGGGTAGACGTGTTCTTGAGTGGAGACCGCGAAACGGTAAACGTAAGGTGGGACGCCCTCAGGCTAGGTGGAGCGACGATCTTCGCAGGATGGCTGATAGCAGCTGGATGAGAGTTACCGAAAATCGAGTTGAATGGCGTGCAATAGGAGAGGCCTATGTTCAGCAGTGGACTTCTGTAGGCTGATGATGATGATGACTGTCTATCTGACCTCCACAACCCAGTTGCTGGGTAATACGATACCCCTTGGTATGACTGGTTGTCAGACTTTCGGGCTTCTGACTACCCGTAACGACTGTCGAAGATCTACGAATGACAGCCGGGACCAACGACTTAACGTGCTTTCCGAAGCACGGAAGGGTCTTGATTATGTAAAGCGTTACTAAAACTATTTAAATAAAATAAATATCTAGGTAATTTCTTCTATATAGGGTGGCGGGGACTTTGACGCGCAACCTCTTACCATTTTGACCTTGTAGGTAAATTCTATGAA
Organism: Luperina nickerlii; assembly: GCA_963855955.1. Taxonomy (NCBI): domain Eukaryota; kingdom Metazoa; phylum Arthropoda; class Insecta; order Lepidoptera; family Noctuidae; genus Luperina; species Luperina nickerlii. The sequence continues at coordinate 17,429,368 of OY979677.1, read as the reverse complement.
AATGCAATTTCTATGCAACAGCAGATTTTTTTTTCGCAGATAACCATCTATCAGATAACCGATGAAAAATGTCTTCGCAGGGTTTTTGGATACAGTTTGCGCGTTAATGTTGCTGCTACCCTGTATTTTTCATATATGTACGTTTGAAACTCATTTACATGAAACCCACGGAATATCAAAATACATAAACCCAACTTATAAAGTAACTGCTACAAAAATTATTCAAGTCACACTTTAATAGTGTATTTGACACACCACCCTTGGGCCCAAACTCGATAGTATCTACCTTACTGTGTGAATAATATTCATCGTAACACCATCGACATCAAAAACTTTCCCTGCGGTTGGGTAGACCCAGCCAATATTAACTATGGTGCCGATTGGAAAAAAATAGAGAAAATCCATATATATTTATATGCTCTAAAAACGGTGAAGGAAAAAATCGTGAACAAATGTCCTAGAATAAAAAAATCGAAGATGTACATTTACTAATCCGAACTGGACCCGCGTGGTGGATTACTGCCCACTCCCTCTCACTGAGAGGAAGCCTGGCTCTCAGCAGTGGAAACATTGTAGGCTGATTATGATGAAAGAAAATATATAATTGACCCTTTAAAAACATTTTGACCTTCTAAACAAGGACACTTTTTTATATTAATTAACCTCTAAAAACTTTTTGCGCTTCTAATGGTGCACGCCTTTTTTTATTATTGAGACTTTTTTAACTTTCTGGCCTTTTCTCACAGTTGGTCGCAGTAACAAAGCTAAGGTACCCTGACCAAATGAGTTCGGTTAGGTTGGAACAATGACCAGCAACGCGCGAGCCGAATTGGTCGCAGTAGCTAAGCTAGAGCACTCCGACCAAATGGCTTAGCTTAGGTTAGAACTGTAAATAATCGCGCAAGAGCCGATCGAGCGAAGCGAGCGGTGAGAAGCAAGCTGCCGGCGAGCACTACATCCAAGTTGGTTGCAGTTACTACTTATTTAGTATTTTTAGGAATAATTTAAGGTTCACAAAAATACTCACAATCAACACTAGGTATATTGGAGTATAATATTTTTAGGAGCGCAAAATGGGAAACATTTATATATTAAATACATGCCATAAAATAATGTTTTCTACATGTCTCCAAGCCGTTGATTAGATAAATATTTGCCTCTCAGAACACGTAATAGATTAGGTACCTTACTAAAAACGGTTTCCATTTAATAAATTGATGTTAAAACACAGGACAAGTTCGCCTCAGTTTCGTCTTAAAATCACAAATATCAGTAAAATTAATTTGTTATTATTGTATAAAATTACAAAATTATCACGAGGCTCTAAATACATTTTAATTCAGAAAGTTTCATGTGCGCGTTTTTCCGTTTGAAAACTGAAAAGTAATTAGTTAAACAATTACGTTTAAAGTCAAGGCTTGTTATAAATGCAGTGATTTTAAACAACAATTCGATGTATTATTAAAACTCTGTCCTCTTCATTTATAAACATTGCTTAAACTTAAAGAAAGAAAGAAAAAGTATTTATTGCGACTCGTACAGGAAGATCACATACTAAACTAAACACAGCAAAATAAAAAGAAGTTGCCTGTTTAATGTGTTTTGTTGATGTTAGAGAGTTGTGTATTGTGTGTTGATGTTGTGTTTACGTTTAAACGTCAATAATGTATGGTTTGCAGCTAATCATTACTTAAATTTAATCAACGTTTATAATTAAAACCCCGTATTTCTATGTCAACTAAAATTATTTGCATTCTGTCACGGCTTTTCTCTGCCTAACTCGCTCTTCAACTTGGCTTGGCCCTCTACCATGCGTCCTGATATTGATGTCAAACACATCAAAGATGAGGTCGGGGCCCATCTGGGGCTTATTAAACTTAGAACCACAAACATCACATGTTTGTCTAAAATAATGTCGAATATGGAAGCAAAAATATTTACGTAAGACTGTTTTTATTGATATATATGTCGCAGGTTTATGACAAAATCATATTTTTGATGAAAAACCTAGGCTATTCATCAAGAACCGGAAGAAAACAAAATTATTACTTTATGTTATCATAAACCTGAGAAAATCCAGTTTTTTGATCAAAAACCTAGACTGGATTAGTTTTATGATAAAAACAATGTTGGTTGCTATTTCTTTAAATAAATAAAACAATTAAGAGACAATAAACAATGATTTATTTGTTAAGAAATTACATACATTTAAAAAAAATGCGTGTGATGTGTGTGTGTGTGTGATAAATTAAAAAATGGTTAAAATGATTTTCCAGTTTAATAATTTTGTAATATTTATTGTTATTCAGCATGGTATTTTGATAGAAGGTTGTAATTTATGTAAATTTTGCATGTCCAATTGACGGCAGAGCATGGAGACCATTAACAAAACATGGTATAACATCTACATATATAAATTAAATAATAAATGATTTAATTTGACATTTAGCACAAATCCATATTGGTTTTCCACTAATTGAGGTTGCCTCAAGAAATGTTAAAAATAATTTGAAATAAAAGAAAACTGTTATCTAATAATTCGCATACATTTCAACCGTAATCTTCCATTCTATCGCGTCAAGAGCTTATATTTTATCATAAACCTAAACAAGTTCATGTTTTTGATCAAAAAACTGGATTTTCTCAAGTTTAGAAAACATAAAGTAATAATTTTGTCTTCTTTCGGTACTTGATCAAAAGCCTAGGTTTTTAATGAAAAACCCGATTTCGTCATAAACCTGCGACATATACGTCGTGTGTCAACCACTTTAACTCAGCTTATCGCAGTCCACTGCTTTACATAGGCCTCACCCAGGCTGTGGCACAGCACTCTGTCTGTCTCCGCTTTGAGCATACAGTCTATCCCGGTCACCATTTTAAGATCGTCGGTCCATACAGCTGGGGGGCGTCCCACACTACGCTTTCCGATATGCTGTCTACACTCCAGCACTCGTCTGCTCCACCGGCCATCGGTCGTTCTACAAATATGGCCAGCCCACTGACGTTTCAGCGTGCTTACTTTACAAGCTACCTGGGTATCACGATACCCCTTGGTAAGACTAATAGTCGGACTTTTGGGCTTCTGACGACCCGTAATGACTGTCAAAGATCCAAGAATGACAGCCGGAACCAACGGCTTAACTTTTGGGTAATTTTCTGAATTGATGAAATTTCCTCATATTTGCCACCAATCCGTCAGATATTTATATATTCACTATCAGGACATGTAACACTATTGCACAGAATAACTATTATTCGCCCTGAATATCCGTTTAAAATGATGCAAGTCTGCGTTTTCAAAGTCGTCAGATTTAGGTAAAGCTCACAATTTTTTCATCAGATTTTCCTATTTAAGTCATTATAGGTTAGGCCACACCCGACCATGCCAAAATCAACGCCTCTGAAGATCACTTTACTTTTGGCCCTTTTTTTAAATCTGAAAGTGAACTCCTCACCACCCCCCCCGGTGGGTTCCCGCATTGTCGAGGCGGGGGGGCTCAGTAGCCGTGGTTTTGAGCCCCACGGTGAAGCTAAGAGGAACCCGAGGAGGGGCCGCACGTCAGGGCTTTTGCTACCAAGCCGACGACGTAGCGGCCAAAAGTAGGTTGCGGTGCCGCTTCGGCGGCATCGCAACTGAGGCGGGCCGCGATGTCGTAACGGGGGCGTCGCGGCTGAGGGTTGAAGGCCGCGGCGGGAGAGGAGTGCCGGTATTACGGTGCGCCGCTCTCCCTACCTTCCGCGGCCTTGACGGGGTCGCCACCGTAAGATGGCGGACGCGGTGGGGCTGCAGGGGAAGAGGAGTGTCGGTATTGCGTTGGCCGCTCTCCCTATCCTCTGGAGCCGAAAATTGGCAGGCGGCGGGGCCAATATTCTGACCCGTCACAGGGGGACCAAGGGTGCCGAGACACGGGGTCGTCTGGCGCCCATGTGCTGGTTTGGTCCCTGGGGTGGTCACGGCGTGCTATGTGTTCTGGTGCGCCGGTGATGGGGATTACTCCCCAGAGGAGGGTCCGGTAACGGACGGCCGCGGCGGGTTCACGGATGAGTGCTAACGCGTGCCCGTGTTCCCGCCGTAAGCGGCAGAGGAGGACACCGTGGAGTTTTAGTGGGTTAGAGTCCCACATAACTGCACTATCTCCCCGTGGTTGTGCAGTATGCATGAGCATTTCTCCACGTGGAAAAAAAAAAAAAAAAAAACTCCTCACCACGGGGCTCCTATCAGAAACTTTTAAAATATATTTTCAGTGTTCTCTTTTCATGCTAAATAAATGTATTTTCTTTCTTTATTTTGTTTCTTTCATGCCACACCTACTCAGCTATCAACTTTTCACCTTAAATATGTTTGCTCAAAAACCCTCTTGGCTCCCCCTACCACAGGTACCACAGCTTATAAAGAAAGAGGATTCATTTAAAAAGAAAGGAAGTACATAGGTACCGAAGGGTTACATTATAAAGGGCTAAGGAAGGAACACGGGTGGATTTCCCATCCTCAAAAAAAAATGTGTTCCACTTATTTACTAATAATAAAATTAAGTGTTTGTTCGCTTGTTTGAACGCTCTAATCTCTGAAAGTACCAGTCGGATTTGAAAAATTATTCTTGCTTTTGATAGCTCAATTCTTGAGACAGGTTATATCACACTACGGCCCTTAGAAGCCGAGTAAAAAAAGAAAAATTGTCAGAAAGAACGTTTAGTGAAAATTAAGTAACAGCGGACAATTCGATGCGATGCGGTGGGAAACAAGAAATTTCACGCGGACGAAGTCGCAGACACAAGCCAGTTGGTAGTATGTATATTCTCGAATCAAAGCAAAGTTTAATATAACCAGTTCACTTTATCCACCCAAACCCATAATCCAATATCTTTGTTTCCATATCCTGCAATAGTTGCAAACCGTTTTTTAAAAATACTAAAATATTAACAATGGCATCGTTGTACATATTTGAAACGTCCATGTTTGTCAAAAATAATCTGCACAAATTTGCTCGAGTAAGTAGCCAGCGCCGTTGTGACCGGTTACAAACAGTTGGGTCTAAAACTGCACTATTTAGGAACAGTGTTTTTGTAATGGCTCCAAAGATATATAATAAATTACCAAAATGTATAAGAAGTGAAGAAAATGTCCACAAATTTAAAAGTAATTTATTTTTATTTCTAATTGACAAGACGTATTACTCTACTGAAGATTTTTTAAATGACAAATTATGATACAATTCCTATAATATTATTTTCCTTTGACATGCATGTAAAATTTAATTTAATTGACATTTCTACATTTAGTTGACATTTATTTAACTTCATTTACTTTTTAACTACTGTCTAATCTAGATTTTCTTTATGATATAGGTAATACAAAAATTTAATATTTGTACACCAATTTCATTGGTAGAACATTGAGCTCGACTAATATGTATATTTAAGACCTTTTATATGTACCTATGTTCACAAATAAAGATTGATTGATTGATTGATTGATTGAATAGTCCTACACCAACCGACGGTTGTCCTTTGGCGCACTTGCATAGTGCGAACAGGGATAATCGTCGGTTGGTGCCTCATTTCATTAAAAACGTCTAACGGACCACTGCGAGTTGGCTTCGGCCCCTCGTACGAGATTTTTACACACGCAACTTGATCTACGCTTGTTTTTTGGCCCGTCAGACACGACGCTACTCAAAAGTAACAAACAAAAACTGCTGTCACAAACTCGATAATATCGAGTTTTAGGCAACATGCTAACGCGTTATTAATTAGTTTGTGCTTAGTCGCGTCGTGTACGGACCTCCATTGAAATATTAGTATTGTGACATTCTAGCTAGGTACTTATTGCTGATTTGAGCACTTGATGTGAACACCTTTTGAGTTAGCGTAATGAACGACTATGAGCCCTAACGTAGACCACTAAACTATTTCTTCCATGTGAGCTGCTGGTGCCGATACTGTTGTTCACAAACTATACTAAATTTAAGTTCAGTGCATCTTTTTCTTTATATTTCATTATGAAAAGGACAGAAGATAAATTTTAGTTTAGTCCTGTCAAATTAATAATCAGCGGCTGACGTAAATTGACGTAACTTTAGTTGGCAAGTTTTTAATAACGTCTAAACTTGTATGGAGTTGTGTCAGGCGCTGATTAATTTGACAGGACTAAACTAAAATGTATCTTCTGTCCTTTTCTTAATGAAATAGAAAGAAAAAGATTCACTGAACTTAAATTTAGTTTAGTTTGTGAACAAGGGAATCGACACCATTGTGTGTCATCGTTAGGTAAGTAAACTAAACTAAAATAATACGGAAGCATAGAATGATAAGATTAGTGTTATCAGGCTATTGGTCCGCTTATTAATAAAGTGCTCAATGATACCAGAAAATAAATCCTTTTTTGCAAAAAATAATCACTATTGGCTAAACTTAAAAAAAGGGTGTACTTATACTTAGTTATGACCAAACGATAGAAGTGAAAACTTAAATGATTTGCTAATTTCTGAACTTCTTGAAAGGATGCACACTTTGTAATACAGTTACCAGTAGGTAAACGTGGCCACCGTCGTCACCGACCGGCTGGAGCCGAGTATAATATAACCGATTTAGCATCACCGACCGACTGGAACCGAGTATAATATAACCGATTTAAGGCTCCTAGAAACAGGCGCGACACGCGATGTAATCGCGCGCGACACAAAGGCACCGCTCGTTGCGCGACTTACGGTGCCTTTGTGTCGCGTGTCGTGTCACGCCTGTTTGAAGGAGCCTTTATCATCACCGACCGACTGGAGCCAAGTATACGCGATTTAGAGTCACCGACCGACTGGAGCCGAGTACACCCGATTCAGCGTCCCCAACCGACTGGAGCCGAATATATCCGAACCAGGGTCACCGACTGGCTGTAGCCGAGTATACTTGATCCAGTCATCATAAAGGCGATGTAATAAACATGAAATTCATTCGTGAATCTTCGACTATTTTCGTACATCTTCGTAACCAGGCTACGTTATGAAAGCATAAATCGTTGTGGCTTATTAAGTTGGCAATGCTGTTTGCCCACTTGATTAAAATTATGTTTTATTTACATTGCGCGCTGAAAACTCACTTTAGTGTTTGGATTGGTCGGTTTGAATTTATGTTTTTTTCGTTCTTTATTACTGTTCGTTTAGCTTTTTATAGAGGGCGGTCTGGCTAATTGGTTAAGTGGCTTGTTAGTTTCAGTTGACTGCTGTACAAATACTTAAAAACCAGCAAGTATGTGTCAGACCACGCACAATGAAGGGTTCCGTAGTTGGAATGAATTTATCCCAAGAACAAACTTAACATTGTAGTTGAAAATCATGTTCTCCCATACATTGCAACTGCAAATTTAAGTTAGTCGACTATTACTAGTAAACTTGTAAAGCCTACTTAGCTGTGATAGTTTTCCTTTTAATTTCGTTATACTACTACTGCCGTAAATTTTTTCACATATTCAAAAGTAACCAGTTAGGTGGCAGGGGGACACTTGACTCTAACAAAAATTAGCACTTTAAAGCTTAATATTTCACAAATGGATCCCTTTATCGAAAAATGGTTTTCACAAACCCGCAATATTTTTTAAAGACATCATGGAGTAGAGAAAAAAAAACATGCCCACTTTACGTGTAGGGGAGGTACCATAATTTTTTTTTTTCAAAATTTTATTTTACCACTTTTTCGGCATGATCCATGCCAAATTGTAGCATTCTACTACTACGAGTCTGAGCGAAGCTGCGGACGGACAGACGGACATGGCAAAACTGTAAAGGTTCTTTGTTGACTACGGAACCCTAAAAACTTAATTTTACGCACAGAAAGTACGCCCTAGAGCATAATTATAGCACAGTGACCTCATTGGTGATGTTCTTCAGAAACGTCAGGTGCGTAGTACTCGCTACCGGCGTGCGTTTACTTCGACTAGATGTATCAACGTAAACAACGCAAAAAGAGCTTGTTAGGATCCTAGCAGTTAGCGTCCTGCAGTTTCTGCTTACCCCTATATGAAGAAGGCGTGAGTTTATGTACGTGTGTACTTTTAAAATTATTTTGTTCGCAAAATGTGTTAAGTAATAGAAAGCATTGTAAGAAAAATCAGTGATAAAAGATACTAATGAAAGATTTATTTGTTTTCTCTTGTCTCTACCTCCCACTTTAATATGACGTAATTAAACGAAAAAGATCCAATCCACATGGTCAAAAATTTGTTAATTTACTTACTTAATTATGGCAAAGAGCAATGGTAGACTGGATTGTGTTTTTGGTTGCTTGAAAGTGTCAATAAATTTTTTATTAAAACTACAAATCAAAAAACACAACATGTATTTTTATTGAACTCTTCCTATTTCATTCACAACGAATTTCATTTTTTTTTTATCAAAAATGTAATATTTAAGTAGGTACCTAAACAATCACAAAACTAGAAAGAAACTCGAGTAGGTTGGTGAATTAAAATAGTGTAGGCGACGTACCGCGTGGCTGTAGATAATTATTTCTAGAACAAGGCTGAGGCATAATACTGTATAGATAAATGACCGCGCCTATGTCTAGCAGTGAACTACATCCGGCTGAAATGATGATAAATATACCTATTTCCGATAATCAATCTACGACTAAAGGCTCCTGCAAACAGGCGCGACGCGCGACGTGAATCGCGCGCGGCACAAAGACACCACTCTTGCGCGACTTGCGGTGACTTTGGGCCGCGCGCGATTTTATCGTGTGTCGCGCCTGTTTGAAGGAGCCTTAAAACAATTTAAATAAGGATGACAATCACAATAATATTATAAAGGCGAAAGTTAGTGAGTGTGTGTGTGTTTATATGTTTGTTGCTTCTTTACGCACAAAGGGCTGGACCAATTTTGGTAAAATTTTGTATGGAGGTAGCCGACACCCTGGATTTTTTTTTTTGTTTTTACTTGAAATGGGTTTGCTCTTGACTCTAGTCTAGGTCAGAGGTGACAGAGACAAAGTCTACGATGGAGTGAGCTTACCCAGAAGAAGCCTGTTCACTCTTACTTTGAAGAGATTCGGAGATTTCTTGCATTAACATATAAGCTACTTTTTATCCCGATATTCCTACGGGATCGAACACTTATGCGAGCGAAAACGCGAGACGCAGCTAGTGTAGATTATAAATTTGACTCATAGCATAACAGAACATCACGCATGTATTCCCCGAAGAGTAAAGCAGAGGTGTACAATGCGTGCCACGAAAGATGAGACTTGACCCCGCCTCCCCCGCTCTTTCCGCCGCCCCTATGACGTCCGGTCCCGTCCCGCACTCAGACCTCATAACGCTAAAGATACCTAACATCGTGTACTGCGCATGTCAAACCACGTGGTGTGTCAAGTCTCATCTTTCGTGGCACGCATTGTACCTATAGTACTCCCACATTTCCCCAGTTGTGTATAAGTCCTATGTAAAAGGGTGTGAGCGTATTGCCATCAATGGGACACAAGTCAAGACTCCGGGCTACCACAGAAATTCTAGATGAAAAAACCCTTTATCAAATGAAGTTTATGAATTTGACTCATATCGTATTAAGGCTCCTGCAAACAGGCGCGACACGCGATAAAATCTCGCGCAACATAAAGGCACCGCAAGCCGCGCAACGAGCGGTGCCTTTGTATCGCGCGCGATTATATCGCGTGTCGCGCCTGTTTGTAGGAACCTTTATATGATTCATAGCTGTCCCAACTTTTAAATATGACTGATAAGATATACGTAATTCCTCTATGATGATAAAAATATGATATTATTGTCTGATATGTGTTTTTATCTCTTTAATACAATAAGTCATAGCATTGTGGCCAGAATGTTAGTATACGCCATAAAGGTGCATCTAGACAGTGCGAGTGCGAGGCTTTGAACTGTTTCGAATGTGACGCATGCAGAAAGAAAGAAAGAAAATGACTAAGTACTATTTTAAGTTTAAGATTTTTGTTTTGTATTTTAAATTTTACTTTAACCAAATCTAAAAATAACAATATTAAATCCTAACTTAACTGAAACTATACAGAAACTAAAAAATAGCGTCGAAAAATTCATCCGCATTGCTGTCGACTGGTAATGTACCCAAGAGACTGGCGGCATTACCACGTTGTATGGCGATGCTAAGCCTCTGGCCAAGGTAAAAGCCAGCCCTTGTGTCATGGGAAGTGTCAACTAGCCGTTTCGATATTTCTTTAATAAGACCATGAGTACTCGAACTCCACGGCCCGAGGGTTTCAACCCCAAACGGCTCGAAAATATAATTTCCGATAAGGTTATTATATTTTCGCTGCTTGAAGTTTTCCGCAGCCGCAGCAGCAGCGCCAGCACAGCACGCCGAGCCAGGAAGATGGGATGGCGCAAGAATATCGACACTCGTTGCGTCCCACACTAAAGGCCTACCCACCTTTCATGGAAATCAAGACATACCGTCCGGTCTCTTGCCATCGTCGCGTGCCAAGCCATTGGGTTCTAATAAGTACTTGCACTAAATGTGTCGTATAAAAAAGGGGGGCTTTTCGCTAAATTATAACAGCCGCAAGGCTTGATCGATCAGGTCAAGCTACGCTTGCCGCGGTTGGTCCGTGGATGGGTGACCGTCTTTACATACCATTGATGAGGTTTCATATAAAAAAAACACTCATACGAGTTTGGGGAAAATATGAGTTACATCCACGTATAACGGCCATCGCTCAGCATAATGTTTCGTTTTGATACCGTAATATGAGATAGAGACACAAGGATAGAATTTTCTAATAGAAAAACCAATGTCATTGTCCGACACAGAAACAAAAAATCAAGTGACAGAAAATTACATTTTATTTTTTGTAGAATTCCGTTTTGCCCTTTTAAAGGTGAGTATAGACTAGAGCAATTACTTGTAACAGAACATCGAGCATTCGTCGTTTTAAAATTTTCTCAAACCGCACTTCGAACACGACGCTCGATGTTTTGTTACAACATGATTTTATCAGCCAATGAGCGTATTGGTAACATTTTATCGAGCAAAGGCACGAGCGGTACCTGTAGGTCCGACATTTCAACAATGAACGCTTGGTAGAAAGAAATGTTACAGGTAAATGCTCACTCGCCGTGAGCATTACGTCCAACGCAGCGTCGAGCATTCGCAAGAACGTTACATTACATGGGATTGCTCTTGGAAACTGAGCTTTTGCCTGTATTGTACCATTAGTAAGAACGTTACATTACATGGAAATGCTCGAAAAAATACTCTAGTGTACTTATCTTTACAGGATTCTTAGTATCGGTCTAATAATTATTGGGAGAACCTTCGAAGATTTCATGTTAAATATCTAGACTTTCAAGAAGCGTTATTTATATTGCCTACATTCTTGGAATGAAACATGCCTGGATGTTCAAGGAAAGTAATAAGCTTTGTAACTTGTAGTATTTCTAGTGAAGACAACTTTATAAATCTCTTGCAGTTTACTAGATTTACAGAGAATCTGGCTTTTCCTCAGCAGGAAATTTAAATATTATTATGCTCTTCACGTTACACATTGTTGACATAGTACGTAGTACTAGTTTATTTTTATTTTTCACTTTTGACGGCACGGTTGGCGCAATGGTTAAGCGATTGACTACTGCGCTGCGTGTCGCGGGTTCGATTCCCGCACGGAACAAATATTTGTATGACCTACAAGTAGTTGTTCCGGGTCTGGCTGTTTGTGTATGTGAGTTTAAATGTTTGTAAACGCACCCACAATACAGGAGAAATTACAAGGGCGGGCAACGATTAAAAAAAAAGCTCATTGTTCTTGCATATTCATTCAAAAATATATTAGAACATTACGTCTGTATTTTCCGAAGGGGTTAGCAGAGGTGTATTGTAACTCCGACACGACCGGAGAGAGGTCAACCACATTGTTACCTATAGCACTCCCAGCTTGTTTGTACAGACGCCAGCACATCAAGCTACCCGAAACTGTCAAATTTTCCCAATAAACTTTGAACCTTATGCTCTAGCGATAAAGTTGGAAATCTATTAAAGAAATTTTACAGATTATTATCCTGAAACATACTGTAACTGGCAATGATAATGACGAATCTATCAAAAAAAGTTAATCAGAAAAAAGTTTGCTGTCGACACAGCTCACAGAATAAGCAAGCCGAAGTGCCAATGGTCCGGCGCCGGCCATATTCGCCGTAGAACCAAAGACCGTTGAAGTAAACGTATTCTTGAGTGGAGACCGCGAAACGGTAAACATAAGGTAGGACACCCTCAGGTTAGGTGGAGCGACGATCTTCGCAGGATGGCTGGTAGCAGCTGGTTGAGAGTTGCCGAAAATCGAGTTGAATGGCGTACAATAGGAGAGGCTTATATCCAGCAGTGGACTGCTGTAGGCTGATGAGGATCATTGTGTTGATTATAAAAATAACCTGTAGCTTTGACCAGTGCAAGCAAAGGCCTTTTATAACATAACATATCAGGGGGCTTACTCTCCAAAGTAATTTTAATTCCAATGAGATGCCAATATGATTCGAATGTTAATTTTACATTCACGTGATACAGTACTCTTGAAAACAATATCGTCAACAATTACCCCACGCCAAGCCCGAACCCAATTCCACTTAGTTCTCCAAAATGGACACCCAATCTAAAAATCATTTGGCGCTAGCATCGAACTCAAGAGTACGAAACGTCACAATTCCAATGTCGATCTATCGAAATTAAATTGAAGAGTAAGCACCCAGGTTAGGCAGAACTGTAGGTATCTATAGTGCAACCATATTTCGCCTGTTATGCTTTAGTGCTATGTTATAGGGAGCGATCACAGATATAGATACACCTAGATAACGCAAGAGCAACTGCTTCGCGTGCCCAACTTACGTACAAAAATCGTAAGCCGCCACTTTCGCGCTCAGTCCTGAGTACAGCAGTGCGATTCTGTAACCATCTCACTATGAAAACTCAGGTGATGTGAGCGTGGAGTAAGCTGTCAATAGTGTCAATTCCTAGCAAAAACATACCCACTTCACCTAAGATTACACGGTGAGATTTTTACAGAATCGACCGGCTGCTGGCTGGGTGAGCGTGAGCGCTGGCGCTAGGCCCCGGGGTTGGGGCGAGACGGGCGCCGCACGTGGCGGCGTCTTTGAATCGATTTGATTTTCCCATCACTAAATAGTGCTTGTGACGTCATATTAGGTAGCCAAAAAATGGCACGCTTGGTTTTCATACAGATCGTGATACTTGCGTTATCTAGATCTATCTATATCTGTGGGGGCGAACCTCTTGCCATCAACCGAGCATAGATCTAGACGCCGGGCTGCTACTGAGAAAAATCCAGATAGAACACCCAAAAACACTTTGCCTGACCTGAGAATGAGAACCCAGGACCTCGGACCACTACACCAACGAGGCAGTCTTCGCCAACGAGACCTCTTATAAATAATACAAAGAAATAACGACGCGTATTAGTACATAATCATCACGCTTGCTCACTGCATTTTATCAGGTTTTAACCATCTAGACCTCAAGCAAAAAAAACCAATAACCGAACCTCACCTAAATCATATAAAGTGATACACCACAGAATATCTAATTTCGAAGTCTTCTCGTTACGCGTATCCGAAAAAGTCGATAAAACCGGTTGATACCGGTTTAATCTAGTAACGGGTAAATTAAGCGCCCTAATCCCTATTCGGGGAAAGCAATCAGTATTAAGTAGTAACCAGGTACGTCGTGTGCGTAATAGGTACCTACCTACGTGAAAAGAGTACTTGTACCTTCTAAGACGTGGAATTAGAATGTGGAGTGGAATTTGTGGGTGAGTGTAAGGCTACGGACACGAAGGGCACGGGGCGGCGCGCGGCAGCGGCAGCGGCGCGCGGCGGCGTACGATCGATGCGCACCAGTCTTACCAGTCTAGCGGTGTATACGGGCACCGCTAGACTGGTAAGACTGGTGCGCTTCTCTGCTGCTCTCTGCATACGTAGTGTTGACGTAGTGTTGTGCATTTTATTTTTTAATTTTTAAGACCGACGTTTCAAAATATTGTATCAAAAATATGTTGTCGTCGCTGTTTAGACAAAGACACAAATTTCTCAAAACCCAACACTACGCCGCTCTAGCGCCGCGGGGTGTGCTCGCTGGCTTCGAGACGGGGTCTGCGTTGCTGCGCCGCTGCCGCTACCCGCGCTGCCGCCGCACCCGCCCCGCAATCGCTGACTGCGAGACCGAGGCCTTACTTTTTTTTATAATGGATTTTGCTTGACATTTTTATTCGAAGATATTGACGGTATTGTCATGTCATGGAAATACAATGTATTTTGTGTGATTGTAAAGGTACAAATGTACTACTACTATCTTGCTAAGTATGGGGTAGAAGTGGGTTGTAAAAGGTAAAATCGCATAACTGTGCCAGTTCATGTTCCACGTAATTAATAGTTCCAAAAACCTGTTACAAAATAACAGGCTGTTATTTCATACTATGTGTGTTCTCTGTTATCAAACCTGCGTCATACACGTAGTACTTCTCTTTCTAACTAAGGTGTTACACTTATGCGAGAAAAGGAAAAAGCTTGTGACGGACGATGGGGTGTCACAGTGTAGCAGTAACTTTCTTTATCCTATTCTACCTAAAGTAATTGTCATAAGCATGAATAGAGAAAAGCTTGTGACTGAATGGATTCTGTTATATCGTCGTGGAATAGAAGCTACACACACAGTTACAGTCTGTTATCGATATAATATAATATGATACTCACTCTCTCCTCACTCCTAATATGGGGGTCAACCACTGACCTTTATCATACAAGTACGCTGGACTAACGATACTCTACGAAATGACAGTTGCTTTTTGTGCCGATTCAAAGCGCCCCGTTCGAGGTCCTCAGTAACTAAAATTGACACGTTCTTTCAAATGGACGTTGAGTTGTTTGGTTCGTCTCTGATGATTTAAGTCTAAATTGTGGAAAACTAGATTTTTGTGTATTTTGTGTTTACTACGTGAATATTTTTAATATGAAAGCATGCGCATTTTGTAAAACTCGCTATCAAAAAGGCAGCAGATTAACCTTTCACAAGTAAGTGAATTTCATGATTATAAATGTTTCGATCAATTGCTTGTGTGAGCATTTGTAATACTACATTATATTTAGAATAAATGTTTTCATTAATATCTCATCATATTTAAGTGTAATTAGGACTCAGTCTTCACATAATTATATTGAATACAATAATTTGAAAAGATTGCAAGGTAAAAATAACAAAATTAAATTCTAACTTAACTAAAACTATACAGAAACTAAAAAATAGCATCGAAAAATTCATCCGCATCGCTGTCGACCGATAATGTACCCTAGAGACTGGCGGCATTACTACGTTGTATGGCGATGCTTCGCCTCTGGTCAAGGTAAAAGCCAGTCACGGGAAGTGTCAACCAGCCGTTTAGATATTTCTTTAAAAAGACCATAAGCACTCGGACCCCACGGCCCGAGAGTTTCAACCCTAAACGGCTCGAAAATATAATTTCCGATAAGGTTATTCGAAATGCTCATAAATATAATTTCCGATAAGGTTATTTTGCCGCTTGAGGTTTTCCGCAGCCGCAGCAGCAGCGCCAGCACAGCATGCCGAGCCAGGAAAATGGGATGGTGCAAGAGTATCGACACACGTTGCGTCCCACACGTCGCAGACAACCTTCACAGTATCTATCTATGTAATGTCTATGTAACGATACAGGAGTAATTCCTAGTGTGGGGCAAAGCTAAAAAAAAAAAAAAAATGTAGGTACTTACAATGTCTAGTATCTAAGAAAAGATACAGACATTTTTATCAAAATTATTTCATCCAATAATTAGTTACTTATATATTATTCTTTCTCTCGCAGAAAACAGGAAATATGAGACACACTTTAGGTACCCAAGTCCACAATGAAGTTAGTTAAGACTAGCTGTGCCCGCGACTTCGTTCGCGTGGATGTCGGGTATCAAAAAATGTGGCGCTTAAAGAAGGTGTAGGTACCCGTCTTCCATTAGAAGGGTAAGTAGTCTCACTTACAGGCAAGCAGAAAGACAGACAAAATATTTAAAAATTATTTTTTTGTTATAGTACCATATATACTTTCATATGTATTTAGTAAAAAGCTATTTGACATTAGAAACAGACACCAATTTTATTTATTTGTATAGCGTTTCTTCTAATGAAGAAAATCTGCTCAGTGGAGTGTGTAGTGATCAGCTGTTTGTTTAATAACTAACAGCTGATCTCTCAACCACACTCTTCATTAACACAAACACAGCTAGTCACAAAATTAATAAGTCCGTGTGTCTCGAGTATGTTCCCCACTGATTTCCCTCGAGTTCAACCACCTGCAAGCAGACAAAATATCATTACTTTACCCCAGGCGCCACTCTTCATTTCCGAAGTCACTTCGACGAATCACGCGTACTGAAGGGCTGATGAATCAAATTCAAGATTATTATCTTTAACTGTGAATTGGAGGGTATTTTGAAATGTCAAAGACTAGTGTGTAGTTGTGAAAAACTGATCAAATAAAACGACGATGTGTGCTCTTGTCACGATTTAATCAATGAATGTTTCATTCTCGTGAAAAATTCTCTCGACCAAAAGAAGCTTTATTTTGTGTGGGTACTGAATAAACGCACCATTTTTTTTTTTCATTTAGCCTACACCGGGATACATGAAGAAGCCTCCTCGTGTAGCGCAGTTTGTTCCGCCAGTTACTCAACGGAACGCTCGCGCTCGGCGCATCCTGGATAGTCACAGCTAACACATTATTTGACTGGCCAATTCTTCCCTTGCAGTGGTAGAGCTAACGCCTGCTTGGTTTGCGACCACCCTCCCACCGGAGCCCGGCGTCAAGCAGCCTGCTGTGTTTCGTCGATGCGTGGGAGTTCCAGTGCCTTTGGCATCTTCTGGGCACGCTCGTTCAATCATAGACCTCGACCATCGCTTTCCATCAGGCGTTTATACTTACCATACTGGTGAAAATACTTCTAGCATTAGGACGATCGATAGTTACAGTACCCGGCGATAAATATTGCACATCGACGTTTTTACACAAAACCATTTTATACAAAGAATAAAAATAATTATCAAAAGAAGCAAATCGTAATTGTTTTAACAGCTCCTAATAGATACCGGACTGTTTGTATTTCGTGCGACAGAGATAACGCTCTACGAAGCCGAAATTAGCCGATTGTCTCTTTCCAAAGGTCGATGTGCAATATTTATCGCCGGGTACTGTAATAGACAAATATACAGTAAGATAATAAAAATAAACAGCAACTAGCAACAAAATTTCAACAACTCAACAACAACAACAACAAAAACTCAACTTCAACAACAACAACTCATAGTTTTTCCAGCATCCTAATTGCGTACAGTTGGCTATCAACCACAATCCGAATTATTTTGAAGGATATTCCTAATCCATTACTTCATATGTTCGAAAAATGTGTCTGCTCAACTACTGAAATGGCGCAATGGATGTTGTTCAAAATAAAAGTGATTGCTATTGTTAGTGTCTTACGCAATTAACCCGCAAGAGTTGTTTTTCTGAGTAATAGTTTTTCTGTTTAGATAAACACGAGCGGGAATTAGCATTACTATCTAACCAAAAAAAATATATATAAATTATATTATATCAATTCACCCGTACGCAAAATACGCGCATTGACGTGGAGTTGCGGACACCAGCCCGTATTACCTATTACCTATTACCTACTATCTAAGCATAAAGGTCGTCAGAAGCCCGAAAGTCTTTACATACCGTGACCCCTCCGTGCCTCTGAAAGCACGTTAAGCCGTTGCTTGCTCCCGGCTGTCATTCGTGGATATTTGACAGTCGTTACGGGTAGTCAGAAGCCCGAAAATCTGACAACCAGTCTTACCAAGGGGTTTCGAATTACCCAGTAACTGGGTTGTGGAGGTCAGATAGGCAGTCGCGCCATGTAAAATACTGGTACTCAGCTGCATCCGGTTGTATTGGAAGCCGACCCCAACATAGTTGGGAAAAGGCTAGGTAGATAAAAAATCTAAGCATTTTTCTACAAAACCTGACACTGTCTGTGCTGTGCCTCACCTTTAATCTAAAAAACCGCAACTTTAAACAATTACACGTTAATCACATACAAACTCAAAGTACACAAGGATTTTACTTTTTCCAACGAGCAAAATTTTCACTTCGACTCGCTAACACCTCTGACGGAGCCAAACAATTAGTAACATCACAAAGCTTTGAATATGCAGAAATAATGCTTTTCATTATAAAAATCTAACTTTCTAATTAGCCCTTTACTTAGCGAGAGCGTAAAAACTGTGACCACAACGCTGTGCTTGGACGAAGTGCTATTTTAACAGACACTGAGAGTGTGGACTGTGCTCTAACAATTCATTATGGCTTACGATTTTCCATGAAAAGCTTTACTTTTCACATACAACATATTAATCTGCGTTCGCGATTTATTTATTAAAAATGGAAACAAATATGAATTAATGGAAAAATTACTTAAATTCCTATACAATAAAGTTCAGTTTACGCTACAACTTCAAACATTTTTATAACCTTTTCAATAGTGCTAATCACTTTGAAATCATCTTAATTTTTAGTTTTTTTTTTTTTAGTTTAAAGTTTAACTTGAAATAGGGCGGGGCGCTGCGCAATTGATGACGTTATTACACTTTCCCTCTAGTATTAAATACGATTTTTGAGGTGACGGTCATTTTGCGTTGACTATCTTTATTTTCTTTTACGTTTCTCAGTTATTCCACTCTGTCTTGTGGAATTCTTCTATTTCATTTCTTCTTTTTTCTCTTCCAAAATATATCATTTCACACCACAAAAAAAAACAAAATAAAAAAAATCATTCATTCATTCATCTAAAAAAAATGCAGTATTCTCAGCCGAAAAACATAAAAGCATCAGCCATAATACTCAGGGAATAAAGCCTCCCTTTTCACACACCGTTAGGTCCACATTCTAAGTGGTCGTAGTATTTACTAAGCATACATTCTCGTCGGCTCTCATTAAACGAAGCCGGGAGGAACTTTTTGCCAGTTTGCAACCATAAAAATGGCTGGAAAATATAGGGCTTAGCGAGTTTCTTTGTATTTAAACCTGCCCTTTTGAAACAGTGTACAATGAGTATTTATTTTATTTAATTAATGTTTTTGTGATAAACATGAAGACTAACGAATTCAGTGGACTTAGTGTTATTTTCAGCAGTCAATGGGAACTTTAATATCGTTGACTGGCTAACCTTTGTCTCTGCCATAACCCATAGTATGATGTAATATTTCTTCTAGCTCCAGTGATTTATTACAATTTACTGATTTAGAGGTTTTGACTACCGGAATACTGAAAGCCGTGAAATCCGTAAAATTCAGAGCTATGTCATAAGATCCCGCTTCAAGGTTTAACTGAAACTTAGTCCACATAAACTGAAGAGACAGGATTCTAGATATTGATAGCAGTCTTATTAATATGCGTCTCTCATTGGTAAAAAACATAAATTATAGGGATTGTTTTGTGATTGATATATGTCAAAGAGATCATCAGAAGGCCAATTCTCGTAATTTAAAACGTTCAAAATCTAGTCGCAGTCTCATCTCAGCGACAAAGAAATGTCAAAAACTTGTCAAAATGTAGGGAAATTTGAAGTATTTTTTGACAGATTGAGACAGAGATCAGACTGTGAACGTTCTTAAAATTAGTAGAATTGCCCCTCTGATAGAGAGTCGCTCCATGTTAAATACTGGTGTTCAACTATATCTGCTTAGACGGGAAGCCGACCTGTCAAATCAATTTGGAGGAGCATCATATCATAATTACAATTCTTTATTGTGATTGGTCCCGGTCTTGACCTCAATCACGCCTGATGGAAAGCGACGGATGAGGTCTATGATGGAACAAGCATGCCCTGAAGATGCCTAAGGCACTGGAACTCCCATGCATCGACACAGCAGGCTGCTTGACGCCGGACTCTGGTGGAAGGGTGGTCGTAAACCAGGCGAGCGTTAGCCCTACCACCGCAAGGGAAGAATTGGCCAGTCAAATAAGGTGTTGGGTGTGACTGTTCAGAATACGCCGAGCGCTCGGTTCAGTTGAGTAACTGGCGGAACAAACTGCGCTACACGAGGAGGCTTCTTCAAGGCTCCTGCAAACAGGCGCGACGCGCGACGCGAATCTCGCGCGACATAAAGGCACCGCTCGTTGCTCGACTTGCGGTGCCTTTGTGTCGCGTGTCGCGTCGCGCCTGTTTGAAGGAGCCTTCATCCATCCCAAAAATAAGCTTATAATGTTCCATGTTCCCGATACTGGGACACAGGCCTCCTCGGTGAGAGGGATTCAACTCGGAGTATACCGTTGCTTAAAAAGATCACTTGTGGTGGTAGGTTGTGATTGTCTTGTGAAAACATAAGAGGTCGTAATTATTAACCTAAAATCTAATATGTACAAAATTCTACAATTAAATAAAGTACAAATTATTAAAATAAAAAAATAATATCGGTCCTAATCTAACTAAAACTATTAAAAAACTAAAATATTGCGTCGAAGTATTCCTCCGCATCGCTGTCGACTGGTAATGTACCCAAGAGACGAGACCCTTTTCATTTATCTTTTTAATAAATATCAAAAAGATAAATAAATTACAGGCTTGCTAGTTTGAGACCAATGTAAAATCTCTGTAATCTTTTGAGCAAAATTGTTATTATTATTATATTATCTTAAAACCTAGAGGTACAATATGCTATCATATTAAGGCGAAGGCGGGGTAGCCCGCGAAAATAATTTTTTTTTAGGTTTTTTGGAATTTGCTGGTCAGTATTAAGTTGTACGTTGATTAATATATGAATCGCGGCCGTAAGAAATATGTGTTTGCAGAATTATAATCATTAAAGTCATCAACACAACTCTCTAAGACCACGTAAGTCCAAAGAATAACTGTTTCATGAAATCATCATTCTTTGGACTTACGTGGTCTTAGAGAGTTGTGTTGATAACTTTAATGATTATAATTCTGTAAACACATATTCCTTACGGCCGCGATTCATATATTAATCAACGTACAACTTAATGCTGACCAGCAAATTGCAAAAAACGTAAGAAAATTTGAATTTCGCGGGCTACCTTAGCGCTTCCCCCTTAATTCACCTTTTTTTACAAAATACAGAATCATGAAACAGCCTACTAACACGGCTGTATTTCATTTTAAAATCACAATAATTTTAGCAACACAATTAATACGTACATTTCGTATTTCATCCCGACATTTTATTACTCAACACGAAAGTGGGGGCGACGGCCTGTAAAATTAGAGGTTTTTAAAATCCAATTTTAATATGTTAATGTGGGTTGTGGTGTTGTGTTTTTATTATTTTAGTACTAATTATAAACGTTGATTTGATGTTAAAGTTTTGCGTGAACGGTGTACTGATGTTGTAGTGTTTTGGCTTTATTTCAATTGCTTTGTAAAGGTAATTAATAACTGTGGTGTCTGCATTGAAAAAAATATTTCTTACTACACCACATTTAAGCGATTTCATTAAGTCTTACTGACTTTATACAGTAAAAATAAATGTTCGTAAAACAGTAGGTAATAGACAAAACAGTAACTTCTAATGATTGAACATATTATTTACTGACAAAAAAAAAGTAAAACCACCATTACTGTAATGTAAGTAAATCTCAATGGTTTGAACGGAATCACCAAATGAATAAAACAGTTAATTTTTGTGACCTTTTAGCTACTTAAAACGTTAAAGTTTACTGTCATGACGGTAACATTTTGCATCAGGCTTTAACTGTTTTCGGATCAGTAAAAAATACTGTTTTAAACATGAGGCTCTTAGGAAACTGCTTAAAGCAGTTCAGATCAATGTTTTTTTCATTTTTATTTACTACTTATTTCTTTCAGTGTGGTGTGTATGTAGACTTTTTTTTTTCAGGATGGGAAATCATCAAATGACCCCTCCCGGTCTGGGTGGTGCGAAAGGGAGTGTCAGACTCTTACTGACTAAAACCCACCCGTGTTCCTTCCTTAGCCCTTTATGTTCCGGGCCAGCGGTAACCCTTTCAGACAATCCCGCTGACCCGGCAGGCTTCGGCCCTGACGGGCCCCTTCCATGGATGTGTGTATGTAG
This sequence comes from Luperina nickerlii, assembly GCA_963855955.1. NCBI lineage: Eukaryota > Metazoa > Arthropoda > Insecta > Lepidoptera > Noctuidae > Luperina > Luperina nickerlii. The sequence continues at coordinate 17,407,238 of OY979677.1, read as the reverse complement.
CCTGGCCTAGCTTTTTTACTAAACAGCGCCGTTTAACTAGCGGCCTCAATGATATTCAGTCAAACAGCTAGGCTACACTATAAGCATTTGAAACTTTAAATAATGCTACAAATGGGAATAGTTACAATTGTTGATCAAAGTGTATAGACGCCAGCACATCAAGCTACCCGAAACTGTCAAATTTTCCCAATCAACTTTGAACCTTACACTTTAGAGATAAAGATGAAAATCTATTGAAGAAATTTGACAGATTGTAGTCGCTTGGTGTGCTGGCGTCTGTACAATCAACTCAGTACAAGAATTGCTTTTATGTGCGAAGAAAGAAGCTTTTGTAATACCGAAATTGACGTAGGTGGCAGAGGTTGACAACATACGAGATTTTCTCTTTCTTCTATATTCTTTATCTTTTAAAAATACCAAAATCCCTTTTAGTATATAATTCCAAGTACCTAGCCACTTATACCTTAATAAGAATACAATATAGATAGAAAGTTCCTCGAACTCAGACATGAAAACATATTTATCTCCTTTGAAAAATGTTTACAGAAAAAGAATAACAATAAATAAAGAAAAACACAGTATTTTCCTTCTATTCGAGAAACCGGAAAAAATCTAAGCAATTCGTTTAAACGAAGTACATACAAAAATGTAAGAGACAAATAATTTTATTACTTTTAAATCTCACGGACGGTAGAGCTAGCAAAACTAATTAAAATGGAGCCGAAACAAAAACTCTGTGAAGCTTAAACAGCCAAGATAAATTACTAAGTTTATCTCTTAAAAGATTTTTTTTGCTACCAGTGCAAGTGTTTGCTTGTTGTTAATAGTAGTCGACCGTACTGTTTTGTTAACTACCTAAGAGTCTTATTCCATATAAGGATAGCAGTGATTAAGTTATCTAGATAATAACTTGATAATTTTATAGTTGTCTTTTCTTTTTCTTTTTTGTAAAGGTTTCGTATTTCTCTAAAATAAAAATACCTATTTTATAATACTATGGCTTAGATAAAACAATATTTGTAGCACCATAAAATATCTATAAAAAACTTTAGGAAAATATCGCTCTCGAGTCTTGCGGAAGTTTAAGGGGCTTACATGACCTAAAGCGCGGTCACTGTCGGACTGCATAGAAAAGAAAGAGAACAAAAGATCTATTGTGTGGACTTAAAAATTAAAACACTAGTATTTTAGTATATTGCTTGTAGAATAATCTGACAAAAAATCAGAATGATTGTATGTATATTGGTATGGTTTTTATTGTAAAAAGAAAGTTTTTAGAGGTATCTTCATGATTTTTTTCTATAACAATAACTTAGTTTTATTATGTTTTCAACACACTGTCTACCTAGTATAAATATATCCTGAAAAATATCGTATGTTTTTCTGATTTGGTTTACTGTTGTCGATCGTATACTTTATTGTTTCTAAAACTTGCGTTTTTTGTGTTTAGGTCCTGTAAACCACTTAATAAAGTCAAACTAAAATTAAAGTAAGCCCCTTAAGGCGCAAACGAGCCACCGACCACAGGCACCGGTAGCTCAACGACAAGAGGCTCAAGAGCTTTTTCATAAGTTTTGTATGGATTCGTCGCACTCATGTGGCTTGTGGCGCCCACTCGCAACAGCAGTACTCAACACGCAGCAAGAAGCGACAGCCACCAGTGGTTATGGCCGGTGGATTGTTTGCGCTTACCCTAAGATTTATGCTCGTTACTGTACACAAGAATGGTACGGTCAGCAACAAAAGTCGATTATAACTTCAGTTTTTTTTTAATCTCAGTTATTGAGCTACATATTTGTTCAAAATTGCAGCAGAAGTACAATGCAGTTTTGAACAAATATTTTGCTCAATAACCGAGATTTAAAAAAACTGGAGTGTTAATATTTTGCTCAATAAATGAAATTAAAAAAACTTAAGTGTTAATCGACTTTTGTTGCTGACTGTACCTACATTTTGTTCTGTTTCTTACTTGCGGTGCTGCATCCTGTTGGAGTATAAGCCGATCCCAACATAGTTGGGAAAAGGCTAGGCAGATGATGATGACTTGCGGTACCCGGGTACCCAAACGTGCAAGAACGGTTCTTGTAGTAAAGTTATCATAATATACATAAATTACCTGATTCAGCACACCGAATTCTGTTAGATTTTATTTTCATTTTATGATACAACATAACCGGACACTGAATCGCCTTTTTTAAAACAAATAACCCTTCTTTTTCCTCATTACCAAAACAGTAAACAAAACCGCAAGAATCTCCAACCGGAACAAAAGTACAAGCGACCAGCTTCAAGACCATACAACATTTCCTTTATTACCATACATTTTGTACATCACTCGGTCTGTTTGTCTGGCGTTTGGCACAAAAGAGGCTGAAATTATCGCGTCCGGCCGGAACTTAGGGTACGGAACCACCCCTTTAGCTGAAAGACGGTTAAAAGCCGTTGCTGCTTCGTTTCAGGGTAATTGAGATGTGTATGTTGTCTTATAGGCACTTGTGACGTCGCATTTTATGTATAGGAAGCCACTTATGACATAATATGTTATGTTTCGGGACGATATTGCGACTTAGGGAACGATGTTTTGGTAGGTGAATATGTATTTAGAATTACAGATTTCATAATCGTTTCAAAACGAATCATATTTGGGGTGTAGGATCTGAGTCAAGTTATTGAAGCGTTCAAACTCAAAGCATTTATGTGTACCTACAACGTCACAAGCGAACAACGCGTCATACTGACGTCACGCAAAATCCTGCATCTCGCAAGCAGAGTTTACCGCGCAACTAGCATACTCGTATATACAACGGCCCGACATGAATCATCGGACAGGGGCCCGCCAGCAACACCCGTCTGGTCGGAGGATCCTCCCTTTTCTATGGAGGAAGAGTTAATTTTACACCCTGTTCCTCATACCTCTATAAAACCATTTACAGGCAATTTTGAATTGTCAAGAAGTCGGTCAGTCAGAAAATATGAAGCTAGTAATAATACAGCGCCCGTTAAGAGCACTGGTGGCCCAGTGGTAACGGCCCCGACTTACGAGTTGTAAGGTCGTGGGTTCGAACACATGCAGGCGTTTTACTTTGTCTAAATAATTTCATCACCACCGGACCCTAAATTCACTATGACCACTTAACGATTCCTTACTTCGAAACCACGTCAATTCCTTAGCTAATTTCGCCAAACTCGCATTTATTTCGCACGGTTTCGATCATTGTGTTATAGAGAATAAGGTCTATGATGCAATGATCTCAAAACGGTGAAGGAAGACATCGTGAGGAAACTTGCATGTCCTGGAACCAAATATTCGATGACATGTGACATCTAACAACCCACATTGGGCCCGCTGGGTAGATCACAGCTCACTCTCTCTCGAGGAAAGGAGGCCTGTGTCCTAGCTGTCGCATTACAGGCTGACTATGCTAAAAAAAAGAAATAAATTTTAAAATATATGTACAGACGCCAGCAATCAAGCTACCCGAAACTGTTAAATTTTTCCAATCAACTTTGAATCTTATGCTTTAGCGATAAAGTTGACAATCTATTAAAGAAATTTGACAGATTGTAGTACCTAGCTTGATGTGCTGGCGTCTGTACTATAGACACACCTCTGACTATTAACTAGTGTAGAGGCTAGTGACTATTAACTTTATTATTGTAAAAAATGAGTTATGGTTACTTTTTTTCTATATTTTTTATTATCACTATCTAATCATTATTAATCTAATTTTAAGTTGTTTTATAATGTAAGACTTTTTAGACAATGTATTTTGTTAAGAGGCCGCCGACCAAACGCCGACCGCGCAGTGGCGCCCTCATCGTTTTTTTCGTTATTTCTTTTATTTTAGAATGAAAATGCAGAAAATTGTGCTCCACAAGATTATACGTTAATATTACTATAAACGCAAGCGAGATGATAGAATAAGTGTTAGGTGAATTAAATATAAAGAAATAAACAATAGTAGCCTTAAGAAATAACTGAGTATTACTAACTCTTCGGGCAATACAAGCGAGATGATAAAATAAATGTTAGGTGACTTCAATATAAAGAAATAAACAATAGTAGCCTTAAGAAATAACTGACTATGACTAACTCTTCGGGCAATACAAGCGAGATGATAGAATAAGTGTTAAGTGACTTAAATATAAAGAAATAAACAATAGTAGGTATATATTAACAAGAAACAGCTACATGTTATTTCGAGACGGGTTTACCAATTTTTCCCGAAACCCGTACTGGCCAATATGTGACTAAAAAACTCCGCTACATCGACGTATTCGCCAGATAAGACAAACAAAACTGTTATTGGACGCTGGAATGTGGACAGGCTTTATTGGGAAGCTTGTAAAAAACTCTCTCTTCGGTTTAGCTTTAGCTACTTATTGACTGTTTATGTGTAGGTATGTACGAGTATTGTCTGTTTCAAAAGTGTCTGACGAAAATGTAAACAAATGGATCAGAAAACGTAGGTACCTATAGATGACAATTTGTAGTGCCATTTACAAATGTTGTGCTTCTATTTGTTTGTTTGAAGTATAAAACCCAAAATGCTAATTCTAATTTTAATATTTTATCATCAATCATTGTCAAAAATCTGGGGAAATTAGAGTTATTTTTGACGGATTGAGACTGAGATAAAACTGTGAACGTTCTTAAAATTACGCGAACTGCCTCTCAGATAAATTTGGATCAGTCATAAACTATGATACCCAAGAAAATAAGATGGCGTCTTAATGAATTATGCATAGTGTAGCAACGCAGGAGTTAATAACATTTTTGGTGTCTGTCATCAAACATTATATGCTTAGTAAGTAGGTATCTATCTATTTCTATTAATAAATAGCTGACCCGGCGAACCTCGCACCGCCTCAGAATCAATAAGAACGAATCTATGAGAAAATTAATCATCTTCATTATTTTTTTTATCGTTATTTTTTCCCGTTTTAATAGTTATTCTGCTATTCGGGGCGGAGACAAATCCAGCAAATCAAAGACCATAGAAATTGATCGAACCGTTCATGAGTTATTAATGGTGTAACTAACCTGAATTTGTTTTATTTACACAGGGTCAAATTAAATTAGCTTGCGAAACTCCACAGACGTGGTTGGTATCGAAATCTAAACAGGATAAAACATATTTTCTTAACCCATACTTGCTGTCGTTGACACCTAAAAAAAAAACACTGGCACTCCGGTAGTGCCGACAGAAGTGAAAACTTGAACAATTACGAGTGTATTTTGTGAATCGTCTTATAAACAAAACACGCGTGTTAAGGTGTGTTCCTTATTTTATAGGGTTTTTTGCAAATCAGGTATGATGACCAAAGTGACTGGTTTATTCTTCTCGTGAAAGGAATTTATTCAGATTTACAAATAAGCACACAGGATAGACTTCAGTTCGTGGTGTTGGTCGCGGCAGTGGTAAGAGAAGCAAGCCGCTCGCATGGAGCTCGTCGTCAGTTATATATCCGTGGTTCAGCGCCATCTCGTCGTTGTTGGATGAACTACGTAGTTAGTACGCGAGGCCCTCGTAGTTCTTCCCGATGTGCATAGATGGCGCTGTCCTCAACAACGCGCGTCTTACGTTTTACGTCTTACGTCTTACGAATTTTCGATCAGGGTCACGTGACCTGACGCGAATTTAGAAGTTTTTACCCATTCCAAAAAAAGTACACAGCGCCGCTAAAGAAGTTTTCACTTCAAAAAAAACAAAAAATGTTTATTGTTTTATTCTATCGTATTTGGATATCAATACCATGACGTCGGCAGAGTTTTGCTAGCTAATTCATTTGAGCCTCTATAGATAGCTTTTACTGCAATGTAATTAATTAAAGTTTTAAAATAAGCGAATAGGTATAAGAAACTTCTAAACAATCAAAGATCCAAAATCAAACAAAGGACCTATCTGAAGACTCAGGCACACAACTTCAATCCTCCATTGACATCAGCAAATACGTGAGGTGTCCAATATTCAGGACGAGACTGTCCAGGGCAGGGTTTACGTAAAGTGCTGACCGTGCCACCGGGCTGTATGATCCGCTCGGACATTTAGAGACACGAGCGGATTGTCCTGATTCACGAGAGATTGAGGGTCGCACGCATCGATGGGTGGATACCGGTGGAGTGGACTTGGGAAAACTTTAGGTTTTTTTCGAAAAACAAATTTCATACATCTTATCGTCTATTAGTTGCATCTTCTTCACATATTCTTCTTTACGTGTCGATGGTACACTTCTTTGATGTTTTATATTGTTTGAGCCCAGTATATGGTAGATGGTTAGGGTTACGTTGATAGCGGCATCAGTAGCGTTCTTTAGGTCATCCAAGGTGCATGTGAACGGGCAACAATAATGATCCATACTAATCCTAACTAATATTATAAATGCGAAAGCAGGTTTGTTCGTTTGTTTGTTACCTTTTCACGCCTAAATCACTGAACCTATCATCCTGAAATTTTGTATATACTTTTTCAGGTGTACAGAAACGGACATAGAGTACCTTTCATCCCAAACAAAAGTGCTGTTCTCGAAGAAAACAACAATAACGTTATTATGGTAATAGATGGCGCCACGTGTCTTTCGAATCAAAAACAGGATAACGTCTGTCGGGTCAGCTAGTAATATTATAAATGCGAAAGTTCTATATCCAAAAAAAGGTCTAAATGATCAAAGATTGCTTCCTCGTTATTATTTATGTGACTCAATCTACAAAAAACTTGAGCCTTTGCACACACACGGCGTATATCTCACGCACCGTCGACGCACGTATCCGCGCTGCAAATGCAAAATAGTACAGCGGTGCTATTCTGTAAAGATCTCATCGTGAAAACTTGGTGAAGTGAGCGTGGAGTGAGCTGTCATATTTTTTTTATTTGTTTTTGCTAGGAATAGTGTCAATTCCTAGCAAAAACAAACTCACTTCACCTAAGTTTTCACGGTGAGATTTTTACAGAATCGACCGGCTGATCTGTCAAGACATAAAACTCGCCGTCGCGCGTCGTCGTCGACATGGAACGCACCTGTAAAACACGCTGTATGTAACACCCTAAGGCATGAAACCAGCGAGCAGACTTCGTCCGAACGTATTTTCTTTCTTTCTTTGAGACTTAGTATGTAAATACATACTAAGGCTGCTCAAGAATAAATAACAGTACAGGTAAATACCTGTATTGTTATTTATTCTTTGTTCTTAGTACTGCGGGTGACCTTTCAGAATTTGTTATTTTTACAGATAGATATTTTATCACCCCTGGGAATATCATTTTTCAAGCATTCAAAGGAGACATCATCTGCCTAGCCTCTTCCCAACTATGTTGGGGTCGACTTCCAGTCTAATAGGATGCAGCTGAATACCAGTATTTTACATGCAGCGACTGCCTATCTGACCTCCACAACCCAGTTACTGGGTAATACGAAACCCCTTGGTAAGACTGGTTGTCAGACTTTCGGGCTTCTGACTACCCGTAACGACTGTTAAAGATCTACGAATGACAGCCAGGACCAACGGCTTAACGTGATTTCCGAGGCATGGAGGGGTCACGGTATGTAAAGATGGTCACCCATCCACAGACCAACCGCGGCAAGCGTAGCTTAACCTGATCGATCGACCTGTGCGGCTATTATTATTTAGCTACGGGCTACTCTCAAGGCAGGCATTCAAAGGAAACGCCTAATCTAAATATTGATCGCAAGTTCTCAGTCTACATCTGCGAACCTAACGTGTATCGGTTTAAGGCAAATTGTATTGAAATCTCTGCGAGTCCAGCCGGTCAATTCTGTAAAAATCTCACCGTGAAAACTTAGGTGAAATGAGTTTGTTTTGCTAGGAATTGACACTATTGACAGCTCACTCCACGCTCACTTCACCTAAGTTTTCACGGTGAGATTTTTACAGAATAGCACTGGTTCGAGTCAACTCGCTACGTAGCGTATAAGTATACCTATCATGCCTAGGATACGTGCAGGTATTCTTCCGATTTATTTGTTTTAAAGACTCGTGATTGTATATGCATTCTCATTATTTTTTACAAAATGGAGCATCTTCTTTAATAGAACATTTTTGAAGTAAAAACTTCTTTAGACGCGTTTGGCATTTTTTGAGATGGGAATAAACCATTGAACTCGCGACACTGTTAACGACACCGCGCTACATTCGGATGTGTTCGGCTGTCCTCGGGGTGTACTCGGTTTTAAATCCGATATGGCAGTGAGTGATGGCAAAGTATTCTGTTTGTGTTTTGTTTTCACTTCTGTCGGCACTACCGGAGTGCCACTGTTTTTTTTTTCATGCTCATTGTTTAATTATTTTTCTCAATAAAATTAACATTTCAGTTGATTATTTAACATCAAGACTCTTATTTGATAAATATATTAATCGATTTCAATTAGAAGGCGATTCATTATATATATCTATTATGTATTCGTATATAGGTTACATACAGCCGCTGCCTTTACAATCACTTTGACTTAAAAAGAAATAAAGAAAGGTAAGGGAGGGAAGTGGGGTGTTTAGGTGTTTAAAGAATATTCTATCAATCTATCTAAGAAAGGAAATGCTTTTATTGGCATAAGAACCGAAACCAAACCAAAAAAACAAAAACAGAATGTACGCGACGATAGGTCGTGGTGGAGCAAAATGAAATGGTAGCGGACTGTATAACACGTATAATGATTAATTAAGAGAAATAAAATAACAACGGTCGGTTAAATACATGAATAAGAAAAATGATTAAGACGCGAGAGAGTCAGCTGTTGCTCTCCTTCGTGCACGGCTGCGCTCACGCGTCTTAATCATTTTCTTATTTACATATTTAACCGACGACCGTTGTAATTTCATTTCTTTTTAAATACTTCATTATACTTGTTATACAGTCCACTATATTCTCATTTTGCTCCACCACGACCTATCGTCGCGTTCAAGAAAGGTAAACCATTATTAAGAACAACTGGAGCAACCTATCTTTTCTGTAAAAATCTCACCGTGAATACATAGGTGAAGTGAGCTATTGATAGTGTCAATCCCTAGCATCTGATGAAATGACAACTCACTTCAAGCTTCACCAAAGTTTTCAAGGTGTCTCTTGCATTTATAAAATTTGGGGTCCAACGGAAATACATAATAATGTTTTGGGGATCCAACGTCAAAAATGCTATGCTGGGATTCAAAAGTGGGATCCAACGAAAATAAGTCTATATTTTATAAAAAAAACCGTTAAGACTGACTATCTAGATTATGCCGAGCCCAAGCCTAAGCCGTGACTATATTGGTTCTATGTCCTTTCGTTCTACAATTAGATATAATAAAAATCCCACCGGGCATCCGTTGTACAGACGCCAGCACATCAAGTTACTACAATCTGTCTTTCTTTAATAGATTTTCATCTTTATCGCTAAAGCATAAGGTTCAAAGTTGATTGGGAAAAAATTACATTTTCGGGTAGCTTGATGTCCTGGCGTCGTACATCACTAAGAGAACCCAAAACTTTGACCAACCCGGTCAACAGTTCATACATAATACAGCATCGACCAATGATTACAGGTAACAAGGTCCCAAACTGCCAATCGACTGATTGAAATATAAAGGCGCATACACAATATCACTAAACACAGTGGTCCCAGGGGAAATCACGGGACGACGACAAATCTTTCCAGCGATCGCATAAAAATACCGTAGGACTGATAATAAATTCAGTTTATTGCGACCACAGGCTCGCCTCTGTATCTACGCATTTTTTAAAACAAATAATGTGCACCCAGCTTTAGGATACAGATGGCTGTGGATTAATTGTCTTGTCTCTGTTGTTTTTTTACTACGTATCATTATTTATTGTCGTTTTTGTTGAATTTTAATCAGTGTTAACATTTTATTGAAATTGTTTTTGGTAATCTTGTTGTAGGTGTTATCTGTGCGTTGATTTCTGATTTGAAGAAATCGTCCTCTCCGTGATCGGCGAGGATTTCTTTTTCACTTTATTTTCTTTCTCCCTCCGTTTTCATTTTTCATACATATTTGCATGCTAAGTAATAACAGTCGCACGACCCGATCGATCAGGTTAAGCTACGCTTGCCGCGGTTGGGCCATGGATGGGTGACCATCTTCACATACCAAGACCCCTCCGTGCCTCGAAAAGCACGATAAGCCGTAGGGCCCGCCTGTCATTCGTGGATCTGTGACAGTCGTTACGGGTCGTCAGTAGCCCGAAAGTCTGACAACCAGTCTTACCAAGGAGTATCGTATTATCCATTAGCTGGGTTGTGGAGGTCAGATGGGCAGTCGTTTCATATAAAATACTGATATTCAGCGGCATCCGATTAGACTGGAAGGCAGATGATGTCTTGCGTGCTGACTGTATTTACCGTGGAAAAAATAAACTCACTCATGCTTCTCATGGTTGCTTTCAGTAAGTTAGCAGTGGGACAGATACCCCATTTCCGTGGAAGTTACGTAGTAAGCAAGTTACGATTCTCGTGGAAACTAGTTCATTTGGTGTCATAAATTAAATTGTATATAAAACAAAAAGAAAGTGCCCCATCAACAACCATCTTTCACGTGCCTAAAATGAATTATTTTAACAAAAAATATTCCGTTACCGACAACAAATAAAAAAAGAAAAATTTATAAAAACAACTTTCTAATAAAGAATATTTTGAAGGGTAAATAAAACAACAACTTCCCTAATGAAGATTATCATAAAAAAAAATTAAAGCGTATCCATTTTGTTTATCCTCCTTAATAATTTTATTAATAAAATTCTCATTATTAGGAGTTATCCTTATTACAGACATAAGGAACGCCCTACAATAAGGATTAATCATGTTTATTTTATAAGTTACGATTATTGGTACGGTACTCAGCTGGTTTCTTGTGGCTCCTTTGTGAGTCAGAAATAAAGTTTTGATAACACATTTTGTTTTGTAATAAGAAACTGGCAAATGAAAAGGTTTGTACAGAATTAAAATGAAATCTACATTAAGATTTACATAACACTTACTTAAACTATTAAAAAAAATATTAACTATCTAAAATATGGCGTCGAAAATTTCCTCCGCATCGCTGTCGACTGGTAATGTACCCCAGAGACTGGCGGCCTTCCCACGTCATTTCAGCCGAATTGCCAAACTTAAGTGGCAGTGGGCAGAGCTCATTAATCGCAGAACAGATGGCCGATGGGACGAGCTCTGGAGTGACGACTGCGTACCGGAAGACGTAGCATTGGAAGGCCTCCCACAAGGTGGACTAATGACCTGGTGAAAACCGCAGGAATACGCTGAATGCGAGAAGCACAGAACCAAAACTTACCTTAAATGTATGATATCTTGACCGAAGACGAGTGAGTGTCTTGACCGAAGATATGTTTGCGTATTATTGTCTTCAGGATATACCTCACATATGAAGAATAAAATCAAAGGTGTACGAACTTATCGAAGCAATTGAATTCGTTCATCCACCTTTCGCTGATAATATTGGTCATTACAAATGTCATGTATTAATTAATAGTCATTTCAAATGCTATGACGATAATAAGCGAAAAATCGAAGAAAGTTTATTAACACCTATGACTCTACATTTACTTATCTTTACTGCAATCTAAAAGAAATTGTGGTCACCCTATTTCCTAATTCAGAGAATGAAAATAAAACTCGATTTTCTTATACAATAAAGGGTCTTTTAATTTCTTTCTGGTATTGAATTTGTTGCACAATTTTATTCACAAAAAGAGACAATTTTGTATTTGTCTTATCATTCATACGATAAGCGTAATAAAACGAAAGCAAAAGAAATGGAGGACTGAGGGCCCGAATTTTATCAATGTCATAAACTTTCAAACAACAAAAAGTGGTGACCTGTTCTTGCTTTCACAATTTTTCACAATTTATTTAGTAGCATATAGGATTTGAAACAGTAGCTGTAAGTTAATGATTTAATTTTATTTGCGTAATAAACTTTTACGTGTATGAGAATTGAGGGCCCATTTTGTACGAAGATATACAAAGTAGGACAGTGTTTTGCGATAATATCTTGTTTTCACAAATTTTGTTTGGCATCAGCTTAGATAAATACTTAAAAAAAGAAAAAAAAATAAATAAATACTACTAAAAAAAAAAAAAAATACTTTTTCTGTAGTGTCCATAGTTAATCAGGTTCAGGTGGGCCCTCAATCCTCTATGTGAGAACTGAGGGCCCAACTTTACAGTCCATAACTCGGTTATTTGACTTTCACAAAATCTGATTCCAACTTTCACAATTCTTTGGAAATGTTCACTAAATCCTAAGCACATTTTTAAGGAGTTTTAACAAAGTGGCCCTCACACCACACGCACATAAGAAAAGCTTCTGTTTTATACATTACTAGCTTCTGCTAGCGACTTCGTCCGCGTGAAATTTCACCCACCTCATTGACCAGCATAAAAGTGGAATTTTGAAAGTCCCATTCTTAGTGGATACCTACTTTTTACAAAGACCACACCCTCCAAATTTCATGTGTCTAGGACCAGCAGTTTAAGCTGTGCGTTGATATATCAGTCAGTCAGGACTTTATATCTCGCTCATTTGGAGAAACATCGACGTAAATGTATTTTTTCCCAAAAATTAGTTAAATATGACAAAGCACTTAGAAAGCGTATTTACGTTGGGAGAAAAACAGACTAAAAAAAAGTAAAGTGGCAGGTACGTTGATGTTTCTCCAAATGAGCGATAATAGGGTCCCATTAAAATAGATGGACCAATAACACTGCGCTCATCGTGGACATCGCATCGTATTACCCAGTAACTGGGTTGTGGAGGTCAGATAGGCAGTCGCTCCATATGAAAATCTGGTATTCAGCTGCATCGGTTAGACTGGAAGCTGACCCCAACATAGTTGGGAAAAGGCTAGGCAGATGATGATGATGAAATAACACAGAGCGCTCAGAAAGACAGGAAAATAATAATAATATAATAATAATTTCTAAAGACAGGTAGATTCTTTACCAGATTCGTGCCCTTGTATATGTGTCTTTTTGTCTCGACAGTATCCACGGGTAGCTTTAAACAATAGATGTTCTTCTAAGTTTGAATGTGGGTCCAGTTAACCAATAAAAATACAGAAAATAAATGATGTGGTCAACTGGACCCGCGGGTCCAGAAGCGCCCGGGTCCAGCTGACCGAAGACTCTACGTCTAACCAAAGATATTCTAATAAATTGCCGGCACATTAGTGAATTTTCATTAGGTGATTATTTTTCTTGTAAGTATCTAATGCGTTTTTCTTATATATTTTTTACCATTGTCCTTATATTGGTGGTCTGAATGGTTACTAAAAGCTTGTCCATCTTTTTTAATGCGAGCTCATATAGAAAGATGATGGGGTTAATATTTTGATTCGTACTCTTTCCACTGCCATCTTGTGTTCCGTTTGGTATGTAGCCATAAACACACATACATAAACACACGCCTTCTTCCTATGGAGGTGAGCAGAAACTGCAGAACACCATTTGCTGCCATCCTTACGTACTCCTTTTGGTTCATTTACGTTCATACATCTGGGGGCCTAAAAATACCACTTTGACAGAATCATAAAAGGATAACATTATGAATCATAATGGACCGTTTTTTTTGTCTGTGCTAAAATGCCAATCAATCCAATCCAAATACAATCCCAATCTCTTTGATTATACCTACGTAGTGCAGCGAAAAAAGAAAAACACGGACTGTCTTCGCCATGTTATGATTCATAATGTTATCCTTTTATGATTCTGCAAAAGTGGCCTTTTTAGGTCCTCTGATCATACACACACGCCGGTTGTGAGCACTACGCGCCTGACCTTTCGAAAGAACATCACTAATAAGTAGATATATTTATATACCTATTTACATAAAGATAAAATAATTCTTCAAAGGACGTTTCTTTTGCCTCGCAATGTACAGTCAACAAAAGAGATAAGTATGCAGGATCGTCAGATATAGTTGAAGTGTCGTAAGAAACCGATGGATGTTCTCGAATAAAATTTAATTTTATTAATAGAAAACAAACAGCTCATTTATCAAATTAAATTTCAGTCGACAACATCCATCGATTTCTTACTAAACTTCATCTATATCCGATGATCCTGTATACTTATCTCTTATGTTGACTGTACCTACTACAAATCTCAGTACCTATAAGGTGTTTCGGATCTTCAACTAATGATTGTTTATAGAAAACTGCCCAAGAAGAGATTGCCTGAATTACATTTTGTATTTTAGGTACAATTAGCTTATTTCATTAAGATTTATCGTTTTCAGGTACAATTATGGAGAAACGGCTATGAGTCCATCCTTAGGGAATGAATATTTTATTAAGAATGTTCAAGTTCTTGAATATAAGAAAAGATTTTAGGCTTTACTTCGTCGTGATTAAAAAATACTTAGTGTAGATATTTATCACATTCATAGGTAAGTAAGTCATACCCCAAACCAATCATCAAACCTAGGCATGAGTTACCTTGGGTAACCAGGAAGACATTAAACAGACTCCGGACCTAGGTTGGCCGAAACAAAGAAAACCTGTTCAGGTGCTGTCACCAACGATAGGACACTTAATATCGTGTCCTGCGTGTCCTGTCAGCTGCTCGTTACAGGAACTGATGGACGCATCACCAGATGGTACCATACAAGTAGCCGAATTCTGGGCCGAGTCCATTTAGATTACTATCGCCACGCTAAGAAGTAGTAAATTAATATGGAACAGCAATTTATTTTTTATATAACTGACGAAAAATTTCAAGACCCCTGTGTTGAAATTTTTCGTCAGGTTCAGAAACATGTGCTGAATACATGGTAACAATTTGTGCGTTGATGTCGCTGCCACCGTGTCTTTGTAACAATTTGTGCGTTGATGTCGCTGCCACCCTGTCTCTTTTTAACAATTTGTGCGTTAATGTCACTGCCACCCTGTGTCTTTTTAACAATTTGTGCGTTGATGTCACTGCCACCGTGTCTTTGTAACAATTTGTGCGTTGATGTCGCTGTCACCCTGTCTTTGTAATAATTGTGAGTTGATGTCGCTGCCACCCTGTCTTTGTAACAATTGTGACTTGATGTCGCTGCCACCCTGTGTCTTTGTAACAATTTGTGCGTTGATGTCGCTGCCACCCTGTCTCTTTTTAACAATTTGTGCGTTAATGTCACTGCCACCCTGTGTCTTTGTAACAATTTGTGCGTTGATGTCGCTGCCACCGTGTCTTTGTAACAATTTGTGCGTTGATGTCGCTGCCACCCTGTCTTTGTAATAATTGTGAGTTGATGTCGCTGCCACCCTGTCTTTGTAACAATTGTGAGTTGATGTCGCTGCCACCCTGTCTTTGTAACAATTGTGAGTTGATGTCGCTGCCACCCTGTGTCTTTGTAACAATTGTGCGTTGATGTCGCTGCCACCATGTGTCTTTGTAACATTTGTGACTTGATGACGCTGCCACCCTGTGTCTTTGTAACAATTGTGCGTTGATGTCGCCGCCACCCTGTGTCTAAAAAAAACAGTTCATTTTTAACTGCCCCATTACGTTGTAATCAATATGATTATAATCATGTTAAAGGACAGTTTGTATTTTATATTCATGCCCGCCCATACAGAAGGTAATAAATTATTCACATATCCGTGACCACTTTGCGCCCAATTTTTGGTACACCAAAAATGTTGTGTGGACAAAATAACTAGTGCGAAATTACGTTAATTTTAATCCTCTTAAACGGAGCAATGAATACGGTTTAAAACTATACAAAATTGGTGAAATGTGCTGGCTTTGTGGTTGAATCCATTGTTTTAATATTAGTAGATTTTATGTTGTAGCAGCTGCGTTGATAGACTGTTGCATTCACATAATATTTTATTGCACAACGCATTGATATTATTTTTAGGCGACTTCAAAAAGATTAGGCGCAGTCCACTGATGGACATCGGCCTCTCTCAGATTGCGCCACAACACCCTGTCCTCCGTCTTCCCCATCCAGTCTGTAACGGTATCTACAACGCCACATGCGAACAACGCGTCATACTGACGTCACGCAAAATCCTGCATCTCGCAAGCAGAGTTTACCGCTCAACTAGCATAGATACAACGCCCCGATATAAAACATCGGGCAGCTGCCCGCCAGACACAACACCCGTCTGGTCGGAGGATCCTCCCTTTTCTATGGAGGTTGAGTGATCTTTACACACTGTTCCTCATACCTCTATAAGTCTACCCCAACCACCTTCTTTAGGTCGTCTCTCCATCTAGCTGGGGGGCGTTACACACTACGCTTGCTGGTACACGGTCTCAAGTCCAGGGCTCTTCTGCTCCACCAGCCATCGGTCCTTCGACAGACATAGCCAGCCCACTGCCACTTCAATAACATAAAAAGCCTATAAAGTACCCATTGCTGGTACACAGGCCTCTTCTCTTCGAGAGGAAGTGGGCTATAATCTACCACGCAGACCCAGTGCGGGTTTTGAGAGCACTGATGAAGACATTATTGACACAAATTAAAGCGCTTGCCTGGGTACCCACGACCTACATTAATTAGTCGGGGCCGTTACCACTGAGCTACCACTGATCTTGAAAAAGAAGGATATGTTACGCGTTATCTCCGACAATTTGTGGATCGATTTCGAAAATTCTTTTTTTTTTCTTTTTTTTTTTGGATTGGTTATGCCTCAGGAGTGGTATCATATAAATTTTATTAACTATGCTTGGATGGTTTTTGAGTTAGTGTCAATAATACGTATTTAATCCACTTTGTGTATCTTTATGATGTTATAATACTTCCAGTCACTGTTATTTACATATCAAGTAGTGGTATACGAATTGATGTGGGGTAGGCACAATAAGAGGGTTGAGGGTTGAGGGCTGAGGGTTGGGTTGAGGGTTGGGGGTTTGAGGGTCGAGAAGTTAGAGTCGCATCACAACACGAACTTCAAGTCGTTCGTGGTGCGTGTTCCAACACATCACCTCGAGAAGTTCCTCAAGGAAGAGTTCTGGCCGAAGGGTGTTGTGTACCGCCGGTTTCGTGGCTGGCTACATGACACTAGTCAGCGAAACACGATGCAGACACTTCGTCTGCGTTAAGGCTCCTACAAACAGCCTTTAGTTTTAATTTAATTATAATGCTGTATGTATCTATAGTACACACATCAAAAGTGTCTAGGGATCAACATATATTTTTGCAATAACTTTTCTCCTGATTGATATTAATTAAAATTTTCTTTAAGGATTCATCAAATAAAGTGTTTTCGTTTGTCACAGTAACGATAAACCAAGTCACCTTTGCATTAATAAAGAACTTTTGCCATTTTCCTAATAAAGGGATTTTTGACATTTGAACCACTAACATTAAAGTTCGAAAAAAAGACTGAAATAACAGTTTTCTTTAAAATTTTATTGGGTAACTTAAACAATTAATAATCCGTGTTTCTACCGCGAACACTAACAACACAAGAACATCGGTTTGGCATACTCAAAATGAGTTCATCCAAATCACGCTGTGGAATGGCCGCCCATGTTCGTTGCAACAACCAAAAAGGTCTTCTTGCGACTGGATACCCTCCATATTCGGCAGAGCTCTTCTCTGTAGCATATCCCATGCAGGCTCAATCGGGTTCAAGTCTGGCGACTGAGCAGGCCAGAGCAGGACATTGATGTTAGCTGCGGCGAGAGTCTATCTTACAACTCTTGCGGTGTGCGGTCGTGCATTATCATGCATTAACTGAAATAAGGGACCGATTTGCACTTGTAGAGGAACGATGACGTCAGATACAATCGTCTCAGCATAAATTTGAGCGTTGAGGTTGCCTCTGATCCAAATCAACTCAGTTCTTCCGCCGATCCAAATACCCGCCCATACCATGATGGTTCCACCACTATAAGGATGGACTTCCTGGCAGGATTTTAATCGCTGTTGGCGTCCAGGGGTTCTCCAGTGTCGTATACGTCTTGTATCCGGTCTCATACCAAAACGAGACTCATCAGAAAAGCACACGAAACGCCATTGTTCTTCTGCCCAATTTCTGTGTTCAAGAGCCCATTGATATCGAATCCTACGATTGTGCATTGCTATAGGTGGTACCCGTAGCGGTCTTCGGGAATGAAGGTTCACTTCATGCAAGCGGTTTCTGACTGTTTGGTCGCTAATTAAGTTCCCTGAAGAGTGATGAAGCCTCACGGCTAACATCATGGCGGTTATTGTTGGAGCTCTTCGAGTTAAGATTTGAATGTATCGGTCACACGATAACACTCTGACTTGTATTCAGAGCTAAAGCCACAGTACGTTGCCGGGAACCAGCTTCTATCATTCCCACGGCTCTGAGCATTTCTTCCCTGCTTAAATGACGTCGCCGCTCCATAATAACGTTGGTTTTAATCAGTAGTAGGGAAACAGTAGCACTAATAATGTCTTCAATGCGTTGTATGTTTTTATAGGGAAAATATTGACAGCTGATTTTCATATTTTACTCGAATTTGATTAACAGTTCCTGTTTCAAATTTTGAAATGCACCAAAAAGGATCCATATAAATTTATAAAATCATAAATTTATTACAAAGCCACATCTCAATCTCAAGAAATCCGCATAAAAATGCTTGATCCCTAGACACTTTTGATGTGTGTATTTTTAAGTTTTATTAATATTGTATGTGTTTACGTAGGCCTTGATGTCTGAAATAAATAAATAAATACCTGAAAAAAGAAAAATACTACTTTGTACTCAATAATAATATCTCATCGTATCTGTATAATTTTTACTGTGTGTACTTAAATTAATAAGAAAAGGAAATAAAAAAAAAAAAAATGTGTCATATAACTTCAGATCCAAAGACACCGACTTCCGAAATTAACGTAAGTAATTTTCACTTTGTAGGTAGTGTTTTTTTTTAAATTTCCTTTTTTTTGTTTTGTTAAAAATACATCATCATCTCATTTAAAATAGTTTATCATCGTCAGCCCTCAATAAGTCTACAATTTTTAGATTCAGGATGGTCGCATATCTGACGGATGACGTGTCGTGTATAGTCGGTTGTGTAACGCCAGAACTGAGAGAATTAGATAAAAAATAAAATCCTTGGTCTTGTCATGTAAGTAGGTACCTCGAAACCAGGTTTGCGCTGCAATTAAGAAAACAGTTCATTTTATAGACCGCATCACCACCCCATAGATATGTATACCTATCTAGATATCTCTTGAATTGTCACATTACAACACACAAATACATCTGCATATTCATGTCGAGGTTGAATTGAAATTGTTTCAAATTATTAGGACCCTACTTACAATATAAGATGAAACTAAAAACCAATAAACAAACTCTGTAGGTACAAAAAACTTTTTCCACAAAAAATCCCTCAAAATACCTCCAAATACTGAAACGCAGAAAACAACAGGATACTTACACTCAACATACAAACAGAGTCATAATGGCAAAATCGTACGTATATACAGCATGAGATACGCGTTACGTTGCACGCTATCTGTATAAATCAACGTCGTGCAAGTTAACGGTCTACCAAGCGAAATACTCAGTTGCCTCCGTTTTAGATATTTGCCTTCTTTATATCTTATTGAACTCTACCGTACTATAATAAGGTTGTCATCCTAATAAAGCTGCAAGACTAATTTACCATCATCTCTTCAGAATACTTCCAAATATTCAAATACTTACACAAAATCGCCAACAGAAATATCCAAAAAATTCTCCAAATACGGACCACAGCAGAAACATTATACGCGGCACACAAACAGAGTCATAATGGCGCAAAATTGTACGTATATACAGTATGAGATACGCGTTACGTTGCACGCTATCTGTATAAATCAACGTTGTGTAAATTGACGGTCCACCAAGCGAAATACGCAGCTGCCTCCGTCGGTTTACGGAGATGATTGCGGAAGAATGGATGTGGTTGGTTATTTTTTTTTGCTATTCATGACTACATCTGATTCTTTAAAATGACGTACGAGAAAGGAAGTGGGGTTAGGTTCATTCTTTACGAAGGTTATGTCATTGGAAAACCAAAGGCAAACATTTCATAGAAACGCTTGTGAAGATTTGAGATTAAACAATATTTTATGATGATTAATAATTATTTGAACTCAAAAGGACTACTCAGAATTAATTCAAATTATGAAAATATAGAAACAATATTTAATATCTAAAACAGTTGATGGAAACTATTTCATCAACTAGTTTATTAAACACTGTTAAATCGTAAATTTACGCCCACATGTTAGTAAATGTGGACGTAGATTTACGCTTTTATTGATGGTCACCTCTCCGTAGCTCTGGAGTGGCGACCGCGCACCGGATGACGTAGCGTTGGAAGGCCTCCTACAAGGTGGACCGATGACCTGGTGAAGGCCGTAGGAATCCGCTGGATGCAAGAAGCACCATAGGTCGAAGTGGCGGTGCTTACCAGCCTTCCTATACCAGCTGTGGACGTCTTTAGGCTGAAATGATGAAACTCTCCCTATTGAAAAGTGTTTTCAAAAAGGAAAAAATAAAAGTAAAAAAATAATTCAGCGAAAAACATGAAACTAGAATTTGTGTAACTCCGTTTCGGTCTTTGCAAAATGTATGCCCAATCTGCCCATTCTTGCCTGAATAAAACACCTTCTCCCTTTTTCCAAGTTCCTTCATAACTCCAAACATTATATACTTGTATGTGTTAGGAACAAAATAGCATACGATGTTCGTTGGCACTACATTATTCAAGCAGTAAATTTGATTGTCCAACTCTAAATAGAAACTCACATCATTTAGTTACGTTTCTACAAATGGTGCGTCTGAATGTGCTAAAGATTTATTTTCTGTTATATTCTGTTCCCGTTCTGAATTCCTAAAGTACCATCAATGTCTGTTGTTCCATTCACATAGAATTCAATAAAGGAAATATTTAACCGAACCTCTAAAAACATATTGACCTTCTAATGATGGTATTTTTAAATTTATGAACCTCCAAATTTTTTTGCGCTATTTATGAATATTTATGATGCACACATTTTCAAATAATTGGGTGTCTTTTTAATTTTCTGGTATTTTCTCATAGTTGGTCGCAGTAACTATGATAAAGTACGTCGACCAAATGGGTCAGGTTGGGTTAGAACTGTGAACAACCGCACGAGAGCTGGTCAAGCGCTACATCCAATTTCGTCGCAGTTACTTGGCTATAGTATTTTTTAACCCAAAATAGGAATTATAAGGATCACGAAAAGAGGCGCAATCATGATTTTAGTGTTCTATAAATATTTTAGGAGCGCAAAATGAGAATTATTAGAGGTTCAATCAAATAAATGCCATTCAATAAACATAATATTATTTAGAAAAATATTAAAATCGCGTCTCACTTCAATAATTGATAAAAATATAAAAACAATATTGACGTTCGCTGAATACCTTCGTGTCAAGTTTCTATGAAACGTTTGAATACAATCATTGTTTCCAATTTCAAGCGGCTGCCGTTCATTTTAAACGATGTTATTTTAATTGACGGATCAATTTTGAATAACAATACAAAGTAATATTATTGAAAGTGTTCAATAAAGATAAAAATGTTGCCTATTTTAATAAATATCTTAGTCAGTACATAGGTATAGGTATTATAGATACAGTCACGGGAATTAATTGATAGCATAATTAACAGCGTACGTCAATTTGCCGTGTCATAGCCATTTCATAAAACTGTCAAAGAATGTACAGTCTGTAACTCAACAAAAACTTTATTGTAACGAGAATCAAGATAATTGTGATTTTGACAGTCTTGTCAGTAGCAATTCAACAGAAACCTTCATTACAAGGTTTATAAAGACCACTCTGTAATTAAATCGGAGGTAAAATAATAATTGTGAATGGACTTTAGACTGGACTTTAGATTTGAGTATGAGGATAAAATTTAAGTTGTTAGTCAATATTTTATTAATCATTAATTTCCTTGTTTACCAACAGGCCTTTGACAGTAAACTGAAAATAATCTTTAAGCACTATTTGTAACAACTAAAAGAAATAGCAGGTAAAAATAGTTATACAAATTTCAAGATTTCAATTTCATTTTACAGCTTCGCTAGTTCCAGTGATTTCCGCCCTCGCTCAAATTTGTAAGGAGGTGCACGGAAATGATGACTCGCAACTTTAGATTTAGCGCACCAATTCTGATTTCGTGCATGCATTATTTGACCTCGAAAACGTGCAAATCCGTGCTCGACTCAAATTGACGACAAGGAAATGGCTTTCAATTTTAAATGTGGCGTTATTTTTCAATGGTTTTGAATAATGTGAATTTATAATTATGATTATTAATTTTTTGTTTTCTACTTTCATTGTACACTTGCTAGCGAGCTATGTACTAATGTGGCGACATGTCAAAACATTGAGATTTCTATACTATAATATCTTAATGAACTATTAATGAGGGTACCATACTCATAAACCTTCCGGAAGAAATTCTCTAAATGATGGTGAAAATCACATCGATGTCCGATCAGATCGAGTCCGTGTCAGTAGTTAAGAAAAACTAAAGCGCTCACACAGACATGGGCGCTCAAACCAGCGCTGGGGCTCTGTCTCGTATAGGGTCTTAGCATTATGCTGAGCGTTGGCCGTTTTGCGTAGATGTGACGCATACTCTCTCCCAAATTGTTACTTTGTTTTTCTGTTGTTTGTGTTTTTTTATTTTTATGCGTCATGTTTGCCGCAAATAAACGTATTTTCTTTCTTTCTTTCTTTCTTTCTATGGCAGATGACTGTATTTTAAACTATACTAGCGGCGCCCCGCGGCTTACCCGCATAAGTTTCGATCCCGTGGGAATATCGGTATAAAAAGCCTACGAGTATATGTTAATCCAGGGTGTCAGCTAACTCCGTACCAAATTTTATCAAAATTGGCCCAGCCGTTTGAGCGTGAAGAAATAACAAACATATAAACACAGACACACACGCACACACACACTCACAAACTTTCGCCTTTATAATATTAGTGTAATACAAAATATCTACCTTTATACAAACTCTAACTTTAAACCAATTATAGGTACCTACAATAAATGGGTGATGCTATCAGGGCAAGGAGATCTCTTATAGCTAACCTTTAGAAATGTGGATAAGGAGACAGATGAAATTAAAAATAATCCAAAATGTATAAAAATCTAAAAAGCTTTAAAGATAAGGCGATCCAAGAGTTTTACACTACCTCTGAGAATAAATAGCGAAACAAACTCAAGAGGCAAAGTCTTTTTTAAAGTCCAGACATAATCTTGGTCAGCTCAAGTGAAAATAATGTAGATTAGTGCCTGATATGGTATTTTGAGGAAAGAACCACACCGATTTGAGCAGACCAGTCGAGTCAGTACAAGCATTGGTCAGTAATCGTGTAGCTCGATTTAGAACTTGAGGCTTAAATCTGCATAAAGAAAAAGTCTTCCCCCAATTTGAAACAGCAAACAAACAAAAACAAAAACCTTACAGGGCTTATACACAGTTCCCCAAAACAGCAAGCGTCAGCGCTAAGAAATGTCAATTTCTAAAACCAAAGTTTGCCTCAATAATCCAGAATGTTCCATTCACAACTTCACGTAAGCCTCTTACGTCGTTTTTGTGTACGACTTTTTCTCGCAACATGCTAGAAAATAGTATGCTAGGAATTTGAAGTTAATCTTTGGCCCTTAAAATTTCTGCAGTGAAGTTTTTGAGTGCGATGGTGTTTTTGTGTAATTAGGAGTTGCTACGTTTTGTCTGGTTGTACGTAGTAAATAACCACATGTTTAAGGACACAATATCAATTTAGAAAGAGAAATACATTTATTTGGTATCCAAAATTTCGTGAAAAACACTAGACATATTAAAAAAAAATTGAGTGAAAGCAAAAGTAAGTCGTAGTTTGTAGTCAGAATTTCACAATGATATAATGTGCTCGATAAGAGGTCGAAAATGCCTTGACAACATTTTTAACAACTTGAATTAGCAGGTAATAAACCTATTTGAAGTTCGGTAATAAGAATCTATCTATAGGACTTGACCAGTTTCGTAGACTTCAACCAGCGTCGTCAATTATGAATAGTGTACAGACTGCTGATGACCACCCATGAAAACAACCAGCATATCGATCTAACACATACAATATTCATCGCTCACCATCACCAATAAAGCAATTGAACTGAATGGACAATTAAAGATTCCGGCTCAATACGTACCCAAGACGAACGCCTATAACGACATCAGGCCATTCCGGTGATAATTGGTGTAGATAAACAGACGGACAGCCGGATTGCACGGTAGATAGACAACGGCCTAATTGGCGCTATAATCACACACGGCTGGAGCACCCAAAATGAGGAATTCGACATTCGAAGCCCGGATGACGTGTGAATGGAAATCGTGAGGATTCCGAGAAGGATGGAAAAAGGGATGAAAATGTTTTTGGTTTAGAGATAGATTTTCTTTTTGATGTGGGTGTTTAGGATTTGTGTTGACAGTTTTGATGGCTTATCTTTTGTGTGTAACGTTTTCTTTGGTCCTTATTTTCTTGTTTTCCCAATTTTCTGTTTTATTTAACTCTAGAAATTCCAAAATAGCCTTTTTGCAGGACTCGGTTAGGATCTAGTTTGTTTACCTTTTGATTTTTCTTTATACTAATTCATATGATATCCATGTTGGTAATTTAAATTTCAGAGTAAATAATTTTATTTTATTTAAATTTTTCATTACATTCAATTTTGTGAATTTTTAGGTTTTAATGTTTTAATCTTCTACCGCTTCTATATTTTTCTATAGATTTTATTAAAAATAAAATCGATTGATTTATCTTGCATAAATCACAGGCATTGTTGCGTTTCCCCCTATAATCTCCATTCGAAAGGAATCGTTCAAATAAATGGACACTTTAGGGGAAAAACCGAGACATCAAAAGGGCGAAATCCCCTCACAATTATTGTCGCCATAAACCAAGACCCATAACTCGAAGACTATCAATCGGCTATAAAATTAACTATAGCTCATGAAGGCTATATTATAGAATACATGGCACGGAATCCTTTGCCACTGTTTTGTTTGTCTTTGTGACAAACGGCAGCCCTTATTTATTTTGGAGTTCGTCGACATTGCTAGCAAATCCGGAGCGCTTTGTTAAAGATTAGGGTCACCACGGCGATACAATAATTGGTTGCAGTTCCTGAAATTGATATT
This sequence comes from Luperina nickerlii, assembly GCA_963855955.1. Classification (NCBI taxonomy): domain Eukaryota; kingdom Metazoa; phylum Arthropoda; class Insecta; order Lepidoptera; family Noctuidae; genus Luperina; species Luperina nickerlii. The sequence continues at coordinate 17,382,078 of OY979677.1, read as the reverse complement.
TGGAGGTAATTTAGTTTGTATGTGATGTGATTTTCTTTAAAATGGTTCAACTAAGATTTAGTTTAAACATAGTTGCTTTTTTATACTATTCATTCATTAGGTATCTATTATTGGCATTTAGGGGTTTATTTTTAAACGATGCTTAAAGTTAAGTGAATTTAAACGTCAAAAATGTATGGTTAAACAGTCTACTTAACGTTAAGCAATATTTATCAATAAAGGGGTTAATGTTTTTATTTAGTTCTTATTGGAATAATAAAGATGGAGTTTTAGCCAAAATGTTTTAAACTCATGGGGCCCGTGGCTAAATAATAACATCCGCACTGGTCGAACTATCAGGTTAAGCTACGCTTACCGCGCTTGGTCTATGGATGGGTGACCATCTTTAGGTACCAAGGTCCCTTCGTGCCTCTGAAAGCACGTTAAACCGTCGGTTCCGGCTGTCATTCGTGGATCTTGGACAGTCGTTACGGGTAGTCAGAAGCCCGAAAGTCTGACAACCAGTCTTGCCAAGGGGTATGGTATTATCAAGTAGGTAACTGAACTGGGTTCTGGAGTTCAGATAGGCAGTCGCTCCATGTAAAATACTGGTACTCAGCTGCATCCGGTTAGACTGGAAGCCGACCCCAATATATATATATATATGTAGTTGGGAAAAGGCTAGGCAGATGATGAATTGTGAATCACAAAATTTTATAGTGCAAATGTATCTTAAAATATTTGAACATTCTAAGTTATTAGTTTATCTGATAACTGATCAGCAATAAATAATATTAATAGAGAGAACCGTAAATAACACAGAATACGTTCCTAACACTCTCCCACACTTCACAAATATCACACATTAGATACCATAAACATTCACTATCGATAGACTCAAATAAAATCTAATGACGTCATAATTCCAGTCCTATCTTCGAATCCAAGATGGCGACCCTAAATACTATAAATACAGACTGTTTGCCAACTAAGGAGAGAGAGTACATTAAGTTGGCAAAATATAGTTTGTGTTGCACTGTTTTACAGCCGATGGGGTGGTGGAAATCCCATGAAAGGGCACGCAAGCCCCTCGCGTGCCCTTTAAATGAGGAAATACTTATAAATTTATGTCGTCAAGACATCTTTGTATTGAAGCACGTTTAAAGAACGTTCATTATCTTCATGTTTGCAAGATTTATTAAATTAAACAATATCTTTATATATCATGCACCGAGAGAACACAAAGAAAATTCTTCATTTTACAGAATTTTCTCTGAATTATTCATATTAAAAAAAAAGCGACAAGCGGTATTTTCTAGTGTAAAATATTTTGATTTTTGTTGTATATTTTCTGGTGTACAATAAAGTATATTATAAATAAATAAATTACACACAGGCACTTTAGATCAATGCTGTCTGCACCTTTTCTTAGCTTAATCCATGATCATAATCAATTAAATTGCTAGTTTCAGTAACAAATCAGGTCCACAATTGCAAAAAAACTTTAGCTCAAACCATGCATCGAGAATACCTAAGTTCTACGTTAATATCTATCTCTGCGACTGCGAGTATGGGCAATGCCCTGAGGACTTCTATACGAAGCGACTAGCGCCATCTGTCATATTGAACATGAGCTATCGGCGCAACGTGTGCGATTTGTACCCTGAATGCATTCCCTGCTTTTAACGTAAGTGGGTTCATGCTACCTGAGAAATGAACAGTATATTTCTCATTGGAAAAGCGTCAAATGAAATTGGAACTTTAATTGAACATGTAATAGTTTATAAAATACTACAGGGTCAAATAAAATTGGCTAGCTAAACTCCGCAGACGATCACATCTGCGAAGTTTAGCTAGCTAATTTTATTGCCATTTTATGCCCATCAGGGCATCGATGTCTAAACACTATAAAACAAAAAAAATAAGATTTAGTTTTAGGGGTCAACCTCTATTTGGAGTGTAGTTACTTGAACTGAGTTAAGAAAATCAGTTTTTTTTAAGTTTGATATCTGTAAAAAAAATGTTTCTTAACTGATACCCGTAACGTAAAAAAAAAAAAATCTACATCTTTTTAATAAAATAAGCGATATACATAATTTTAATACTAGAAATAAAGATAAAATACATCAACCATTTTTCAGATTAGCCAAGGTACATACATCTTTTATGGGGTACTGTGTTAAATGTTACAATAAAATACCTTGCGATGTATTGCAATTAAATGAAAGAAAATTTAAAACTCACATTAAACGTACACTTTGTAAACAAGCATACTATAAATTAGAAGATTATATCCAAGATAAGAACGCTTGGAAACATGCTGGTCCTGCTCCATAGGACAATCTGGAGCCTAGACAAAATCAAACTGGTTGCTAATTTAATTGTAAATGTATACTTTTTTTTTTGACATTGATTTACATTCTGTAACTACTTTACTACTCACACCCTGACTTATTACTTGTAATTTTTTTTTTTTTTTAATGAAATCGTTTACTTTTACCATGTTTGTAAATATGTGAGCACCATGTATCTATCAGATAATTAATTTATATGTCATGGTTTCATTTTTAAGTCTTTTACCTATTGTGGTATAGTAATTTTATTTTAGGTGCATCGTGTTCACATATTATTATTATATAATTAATGTATGCAAAATTTTGTAAAATATTTTAAAAGAGTAACGGTGGAGTTTCTTGCCCGTTCTTCTCCATACGAAAACTACCTTTTGGAATGGGCGACTAGAATCAATTCTATTTGTTGTAATTTCTGACGTTCAAAAGTGCCTTTAATGTGCCTATTTGAAATAAATGCTTTGACTTTGACTTTGACTTTGAACGTAACGTCTGAGGAGTTTCGCTAGGTAATTAATTTTGACCCTGTTTAATCAGGTAATGAAAAAATTCCCTAAGTTAATGAACAGGATTTTTAGCGAAGTACGTCCTATTGCATAAAACTCCTAAAAACAGAAATATTAAAGAACCACCCAATAATCATATTAGCTACAAATTTCAAAAATTAATTTATAATTCAATTTTTACTTTATTTTAAAATTGTCATGCTTTACGATTTAAATCTGTATCTTCATCATTACATAGTTTAATTTTCATTGGTACTGAAATAAATTTATGATGTTTTCAGCAGCGTTTTGTTAATCTAAAATGAACTTAATTTTTGGTTACATAAATTTTATATTTGTTTAATTACTATTAACATGTATTGTATTTCTATTTTCATATTGGCTTTTAGTGTAAAAGTGGTGTTTCCTTGTGAATGTAATTTTCTCTTTTGAGAGAATATGGTGGTTTAATTAAATGCCGACCGACGACGCTCAAAGCTGACTCCGTTTCAAAAATTAAAAGCAAGCGCAGTTTTGCTTAAATGTTTTATACGGGTATTTTAGTTACAAAGTCAATATATGCTGTAAATGTTTATTCATTAATTTTAGTACGGTCAAAGTAATAATCGGGGTGTATAAAATAATGTTCTTTGTTCAGTTTCTTTGTGACACCCACACGAAATTTTTAACCCTTAATTACTCGCGTCCATATAGTTACACTTACGCTCGCGTGGGGAATATATAACCCCAATTTTAAAGGTACAATAAAACATAGTTTTAATGACATACTTTATTTTTAGTATAAAAATTAGAAAAAGACAACATTGTTCTAAATTGTAATAGTATCCTTAATCAACATTGTTATAAACTATTAAAGATATGAAACTTTAAATTTAGGAACTTTTTAATCAATACATTTATCACATATCATAGTGGAATGGTCGTGACAAACTTGCTGGTGGCATTTGGCACACATAAATCTTATTTTTTTATCCTTCGACCTTGGACAGATATGGCACCGTTTATAAGTTCTCGATGGATCACCTCTGGAAGTGGGGCTAGGATCAATAAATATACTCACTCGTCCAAAAAAAAGTTGCACGAATACTCGCGTGGGGCAATATATACCCCAGACTCGATCTCCTGACACAACCACATGACACGGAGCGGCGCTCGCGACTGATTCGCGGCGGGGGAGGTATTTAGGCAGCTACTAAGAACGGCATGGAGGTAGCTTTAAAAATGGTGGAGATACGACGCTTCAAATACGCCGTGGGGTTAAATATACCCCACGCGAGTAATTAAGGGTTAAGGTCATCAGATAACTTGAAGCTCAAAATGCCTATGCATTCCACAACTTTCTTTGATAAATCCTTTACTATCCAGGCTGCTCGTATGTGGAATGCATTGCCAGTTGAAATTAAACGCGCGCAGTCATTACATGTGTTCAAAAGACTCGTGAAGGAACACTACTTGTCGTTGTGATCTTGTTGTCCTTACTGCAATCATCTATTGTCTTCATTTATTTTCGTCGCGTCATATTTATAATGTATTTATAACTTAGGATATGTATATGTCTGTGTATCTATTTTAGTGTATTGTATACATAATATTTGCACCAACGACAGCCCCATTTTATGTCTAGGAAAATCACTGTCCATTTTAAGGTTGCCTGGAAGAGATCGCAGAAAGCGATAACGCCGCCCATTGTATATTTTGTAGTGTTTGATGTATTTTTCCCATGTTTTGTATTTTTGTGGTGTACAATAAAGTAAAAATAAATGTTTGTTTACTTTTATAGAAGTTGAGTATTTCTAGTATTTGTGTAGGTATCTGTGGCTAACATCATGGCCGTACCAGTAGCCGTTCCTAAGGACAACCTACTAGCTGTGGCCCGCGACTTCGATCGCGTGAATGTCAGATTCTTGTCAGATTCTTTGTCTAAAATAAAAGTAACTCATGTTACTCCTTATAACATCAGCTATCTGCCAGTGAAAGTCACGTCAAAATCCGTCCAGCCGTTTCGGAGATTAGTCGGAACAAATAGACAGACAAACAGGCTGACTGGCAAAGATTTTAAAAGTAGTTTCTTTTTATAATTACGGTATATACTTTCATATGCATTGAGTAAAAAGCTCTTATTTTGACATTACTAACAGACACTTCTATTTTATTTAATTATAGGTATGGATGACCTATTTGTATTGACCTATTTTACCTTAATCAGCAGTCTGAGCAAGTGTGTAAGGTATTTGACCACAGAAACTTCGAACGAGACATTTTTATAAAATCAGTAAAATAAAAACTTCCTAAAGATGTACGTAGAAGAAATTCCATAATTTCATAAAAAACTCAAAAACAAAAGCATAAAGAGAAATTGACCCGAAAAAATCAAGCTAGTTCAAAGAGCGTTACTAAAAAGCATCTCTATGTGCCAGATTTACCCAAAACGGCCTCCCATGGATTCCCATACCACATTTCGAAACGAAATGGCTGAAATTCCCAGTCAATTCTATTGGTACGTACAGTGCGTGCCACGTAAGAAGAGACTTGACACACCACGTGGTCTGACATGCGCAGAACACGATTTTAGGTATCTTTAGCGGTATGAGGTCTGAGTGCGGGACGGGACCGGACGTCATAGGGGCGGCAGAAAGTAGCGGGGGAGGCGGGGTCAAGTCTCTTCTTACGTGGCACGCACTGTATGGCAGTTGTCTAAAAAGAGGGGAGTACATTATTTGCGCGTAATATTTTTGAGCTAGATCTACCAGTGTTCGTTTGTAATCCATAAGTTTAGGCTTTTGAAGATTAGTGGTAATAATTATTATTTTACTGAGGGTACATATAATTAATTTTGTGATAAATAGAAAAGTGAAATATATTTATTGATTTATTTTACCTTAACTTATGACGGGAATCTGCCAATTACATTTTTTTTTTTTTTATTATTATTTATTTGTATTGCCAATTACAAACTAAAGATTATAATTATATTATATTATTGGACAAAATGATCCAACCGACTTCGGCCAAGACGATTGCTTCAACTTCGCAGTCGCTGCAGTTCTTGAGCTCGCATGTGGCTTATGCAGCCAATCTTCTTTGAGAAAATCCTCGCACAATTACATCAAACAAAATATTCATACTCACATCTCACAAAATCCAGAAAAACTGACATGATCGTCTTTCATTAATCTACAAAAACATCACAGTCAGGTTTAGAGTCCAAGAGAGCGTTGAGCGCAGAGGGAATTATAGGGACATCGGACATGTTATAGAGGGAGAGCTTAGCCCAGATAATGGATTAGGTTCGGCCTGGGTACCGGACACCTTGTTACAAAGCAATCCATGCGGACAATTAGGTTCGGCGTGGGTACCGGGCACCTTGTTAGGAAGCAATCCATACGGACATTCGACAGCCTCGAAAGTATTTGTTTATGTTTTTCTGTGTGAATGTTCTACCTGGGTGTTTGTACCATCAATTAACAAATCATCGCAATCCACTGCTGGACATAGGCCTCGTCCATGCTGCGCCACAAAACCCTGTCCTCTGCCTTTCGCACCCGGTCTGTCCCACCCACTTTTTTAAGGACATCGGTCCATCAATCTGGGGAGCGTCCCTCATTACGCTTGCGTTACGCGGTCTCCATTCCAGGACTCATCTGCTTCACTGGCTATCGGTCCTTCGACAAACATAACCAGCCCACTTCAGGCATTACTAGCAATAATTTAGAAGTCCTGTTACCTAGCACCTCGCAACATATAAATACAAATCTCTCGTAGTAGTTCCAAACAGAATCTTATACCCATGATTGGTAGTCGCAAGTTGGCGGAACAGCATAACCTCTGCATTCAACTTCCTTCTTTTAAAATCTTTTACTCAAACTCAAAGGATCTTTACATAATGACCACGTTATTTTTGCTTTTAAAACATTCTAATGACCTCGCCAAAGGTCACAGGATAAAAGCTATAGCCTCACCTAATGGTTAGGCTAGAATTTCAGCACAGTAATTGGGAAATTGAATTTTCATGTCCTTTCCGCCAAGGCTGAGGCAAATTTTGCCGTCATTAGTGCATTTACGAGGCTAGCTTTTTGGCCACAGTTCGGTTGACTGGAGGTTTCAACCAATTAAAAGGTTTTTTGTAGTAAGATTGGAGTTTATTTTCGTGTCTTGTTTGTTTGTGGTTTCCTTTGAAACTTAGCGGTTTAGGTACAGCCGCATGGGTCGATCAATCAAGGTTAAGTTACGCTTGCCGTGGCTGATCTGTGGATGGGTGAGCATTTTTACATACCGAAACCCCTCCGTGCCTCGGAAAGCACGTTAAGCCGTTGGTCCCGGCTGTCATTTGTGGATCATTGACAGTCGTTATAGTTTAATAGTTTTTTTGTTTAGATAAACACGAGCGGGAATTAGCATTACTATCTAAGCATTTTCGTTAAGGGTAGTCAGAAGCCCGAAAGTCTAACAACCAGTCTTACCAAAGGGTTTCGTATTACTCAGTAACTGGGTTGTGGAGGTCAGATAGGCAATCGCTCCATGTAAAATACTACTCAGCTGGATCCGGTTAAACTGGAAGCCGACCCCAACATAGTTGGGAAAAGGCTAGGGAGATGATGATGATAAAAGTTAACCAAACGTTTATACGTCAAACATGTATGGTCAACAGTCGCTAATGCGCAATGTTGTGGCAGTATTTATGGGTACTAAACGGAACTTCTACGATCGATTTTTTCAATTGACATACCTAAATATAAATACAAATGGGTCATGAAGCCAAGTTCACAATACCGGCCCATTAATCTTCCAGTTAAGGCGAGCCCATCTGGTCGCCGTCTCACGCATGTTGCTAAAGTCATAGCTAAGTGAGATGGGCTGCTAAAATATTCATTGCTGCGAATCTTAGTACTGGAATCACTTAAGTTAACGCATGCGCGTCAGAGCAAATGGTACTACTAGTAGATATTGTGAAAGTTATTTATTAAAAGTCAGTTAGAAACAAAAACATCCATACTAATATTATTTTGAAAGTAACTCTGTCTGTCTGTCTGTATGTTACCTTTTCACGCCTAAACAATTAAACGGATTTCGACAAAATTTGGCAGAGAGATAGATTGCATCCCGGGGAAGGACATAGGACATTTTTTATCGACATAACTTGCGGGCGAAGCCGCGGGTGGAAACTAGTTTTCTATAAAGCTACCTAAAAATAAAAAGTGAAAGACGTTGCACCCACCCGAATCATGATAGTTTCGTTTGCAGTAGAAAAATTCAAAGATTTTGTGGCGCTTGTCTTAAATCGGAACTTATGCCGCCATTTTGTTTTTTCAACATAATTTCCCGAAACAATCTCACAAATGTTTACCAATAACGCCCCCCTGTCAATGGCATTCACGCGCGAAAAGATTCTTACATTCTTTTTGTCAAGCTTTGTCTTGTGTCAAAACAGTGTAAAAAAAAAACAACTTTGATTAAGAGTCTGTTTATTAAATGCAAGCCATCTATGTTTTCATAGAACAAATAATAGTCTGTCTAAAAACAATTACAAGCACTGTTTTAAAGCCCAGTCAAGAAAAAATATATAAATTTAAAAATGACTTATAAACGGGGAAGATTCTCAATTTGGATGGTTCTATTTTTTTATGTATGTTCGTCACAATTCAGTCATATATCGACGGCTGTTTTTTTTATAAACGTTTTATGAGAAATAAATTTTAAAATGTATGTACAGACGCCAGCCTGCACATCAAGCTACCCGAAACTGTCAAATTTACCCAGTCAACTTTGAATCTAATGCTTTAGCGATAAAGTTGAAAATCTATTAAAGAAATTTGACAGACTGCAGTAGCTTGATGTGCTGGCGTCTGTACTTGGTAATGTTCTGTCAAAACTAAATTAGTCTTAGGCATGTCCAAATTCCTTGACGGAATATTAAACTTTAGTTGTTGTTGCGTACAGTTTTCTTCTCTGAGGAAATTGAGGAAAATTGAGTTATGCTCAATTTATTTTGAAATGTCTTAGTACCTCAATAATAGGCATTTAAGTCTCTTCGAAGAATCCCCAAGAAAGTTTAGATCATAATCATGTTTTAGTACGAGACTTTTCATTGTTTTCTTACTTCCTGTATTTTTCTACTAGACACAGTCGACCGAATGTCAGTGATAACAAAATCAGTTTGAGCTGCGGGGTAGTTTCGTAACACACTAAAGGCTCCTGCAAACAGGCGCGACGCGCGACGCGAATCGCGCGCGACACAAAGGCACCGCTCGTTGCGCGACTTGCGGTGCCTTTGTGTCGCGTGTCGCGTCGCGCCTGTGTGTACGAGCCTTAACAGTTGGAATGGTTTTTGTTTTGACAGTTCAACAACATTCATTGCATTATTTACGTGATTGAGCAGACAATTTTTTTTAATATAATGAAACAATTCTTTTTCTGATGTATGCATCTAGTGTAGGTATTGTGTCTTTTAGGGCTGATTTTTTTTAAAATTAATTATGATAAATTTTCTTTTTATATACGCTGATTTATTTTTATTCGTGGAATAAAATTAACGTCTGACAAATTTTGTATGGAAGAATTATTCCTCGGATAAAATTATCTGGTGTTGGAAAAATCAGCCCTTATTCTGTGCTAAATAAATGTATTTTCTTTCTTTCTTTCTTTCAATGGATTAGCAATATCCTTCGAAATGATTCAGAATGTAATTGATAGTATGTTACGCAATAAGGGTGCGGACCTCGTATTCTATTCAAACTCCTTACTACGCTGGGCCAGCTCAAGGTCAAAGGTCAAAGTGTTACTGTTAGGGACCTAAACTAAGGACTTGAACTCAAAATGCAGTGGACTGTAATTTAAAGTAATATAATCTAGAATAGGTACTTACAATAATCGAAGATGTTAAACGTATGGAGTGCGCGCGCGTGCCGTCGCGCGTCGCCCGAGATCGGTAGTGAAGTGGCGCGACCGCCCGCGTCTCGCACGCCGCACCTCTCCTCGTCGCCCGCCGCCTTCCGCTGTCACACGACAGCAGCCGAAGGTTGCCGGAGGCGCCCGAACCAGGCATTGAAAACCGGTACGAATTTGTGTTCCGGTTCTTCATTTCGGTTCTTAAAAAGGGTCTTCTTTTCGGTACGGTTCCGGTTCAGGTTCCGGTTTGGTTCTGGTTCCATAGTACCGGTTCCAAATAAAGGTTCCAATATACCGGTTCCGTATCATCCGATTTAAAGGTTCTCTAAGAAAGAAGGGATAATGTTTGACGCGTGGCTAGCGTATCTTTTCTTTCAGTTAGCCTTCGAATTATTGGTGAGTAGAAGTCAGCAAACAGTCAGTGTAGTCTGTACAGTGTCAGCAAATATTGACAGTAATTATTATTAGTTGTTTATATAATCTACAGTTACTGTTAATAAATTAATATAAAATGGACAAAGGTAAGTTTAATCGTATTGTATTCACTTAGATATTATCATCTCCTTTATTTATTGAATATACAGGGTTAATGGAAAAACACCAACAACCTCTTAAGAGGTCATTGTACAACAGACGAGTACACGAATGTATAACATAAATCAAACAATGAAACAAATATAGGGCGCACGCGTTGTTCATGCAACGAATGATGCGAATGATCTACAAATGAAATGTACCCCTCTCTCCTCTTATAAAATATCCTATCTTGCCGCTATTGTCCTGCGCTGAGCGGCATCGTATAAACTCGTTCGGTCTCGTACTCGTACCGCTAAAGAACCGGTAAAATAAAGGTTCTAATTTAGGTTCCGGTTCCGGTTCGGGTTCTAGCAACCGGAACCACTAAATACCGGTACTTTACCGGTATTTTAGGAACCTTTTCAATCCCTGGCCCGAACAGTTACCATTGACGTGCAATCGACTGTACTTAGAAATGTTTGTATAGAACAAGTCTGTTTTCAGGAGGTTTACAATTTTTATTAACATAATTAAAACCTCCTGAAACCACCATCATATTACAAGCAAAGAATTTCATGCTCATTCCTTCTTTATATGCTTTATCTACCGACCCGCAAAAGGCCCGCGTGGTAGATTAATGGCCTACACCCTCTCACAAAGAGGAGGCCTGTGTCCCAGCAGTGGGAACATTATGGACTGATCATACATTCCTTTTTATAGGAGAAAAACAATTATAAATACTAGCTTCTGCCCGCGACTTTGTCCGCGTGAAATTTCTTGTTACTCCGACCCATCCGACCCGTCGCATCGCATCGCCTGCCCGCGCTATTACTTCGTTTTTGCTTAGCGTTCTTTCTGACTTTTTTTTCTTTTTGCTCGGCTCCTAAAGGTCATAGCGTGATGTTAAGCCTATAGCCTATAGCCTTCCTCAAGAATTGGGCTATCAAATGCAAAAAGAATTTTTTAAATCCGACTGGTAGTTTCAGAGATTAGCGCGTTCAACCAAACAAACAAACAAACAAACTCTTCAGCTTTTAGTATAGATACAGCTTGAATTGAAATTACCTTCACTTTATGAGAAAAACTTATTCCCGTATCATAAAAAATCAGCCTGAAATTACATTACGACCTGAGGGGCAATTCTCATAATTTTAAGAGTGTTCAGTCTGAACTCAGTCTCAATCTGTCAAAAATACGTTTTCACACCACCTGCTCGCTAACGTCAAATTATATGTCATTCAATCCTAACCTAAAGCAAGTCATTTAAGGCCTAGACTATGTACTGAATTTAATTATGACCCGCTGGTCATTAACGTGATTTGAATTTGGAAAGTCAACTAAGAAAGTCGTATGGAAACATTAACCAAAAAAAATTTTTTTTTCTTAATGTAGAGGTCGACCAAAAAGTTCTCATTTCATAGGTTTTAGTCGCCGTCGACGAACAAAAAGATCGGTTGCTGTGGCGTGCCGCGTTAGGATATTGGATTTAGGCTGATGATCCATTGACGTATAATGTATTGTGTTTTTGATGAAAATGCATGAGATTATATTGGAAAAAGTCCCGACAGGAAGTAGGTATGTTATTCCAGTTCAATCTCTTTGATGCCACCATGTGCATCAGACTGCTTGAAAAGTAAACTAATTTTGAAAGTTGCAGTTGGGTTTTAATTTTGTCGTTTTATTTTAATTTTAATCCTTTATATTTTTGGAATATCCTCCTGTTATATTTTAAATATAATCCTGTTATATTTTTGTAATAGTCTTTCACAAACTCCGAATTCGATAATCGAATTAGTTTTTGTTACCTCGCAGTTATAGGTGCGAAAAGTAGAGTATTCTCCGCGGGAATAAAGGTGTCTTCGTCTTGGGCGAGCTTGAATCCCTCACTGCACTCAGGATTCTAGTCTTAACTCGCTCGCTTCGCTCAGGAGTTAACTCAGAGCTCCATCGCTACGCTCGGGAGCCCTAGAATCCTTCGTTGCATTCAGGATTCACTATTTATTATTATTATTAATAGCGACCGCGACATTAAGACATTGCTTTATACCCTTAGTGAATAATCTTCTATTAATTTCTCAATATTTTGACAAGTTTTTGACATTTGTTTGTTGCCGCGATAAGACTGCGACTAGATTTTGAACATTTTAAATTACGAGAATTGGCTTTCTCTTTCTGATATTTTACCTCACAACAGATTAAACACTCATTATTACATTGTAATACATGCCACTTGTTCCAACAAAGCAATAAATTCTGGCTGAAAAACTACACGAAACAATTCATGCTCTGTTTAACAAAGATATTTGGAAGCGGCCACTGGAATGATAAAATTTAATATCACGGACGAAGGGAGCACATTGCGGCTATAATTTTTGCTAGAAGAATTCTATCCCTAATAACCGTTATTGGTTTTTTTATTATTAAAGTTTTTTTCTCTTTTCCTTTTTCGCCAAGAATTCGAATTATGATTGTCTTTTATGAGATTGAGGGTGTGTGTTTTTTTAATGCGATTCTGATGATTTTATGGCTTTTTTTGTAAGGTCCGTTGGGGGAAGTAATTTAATTGTAGGTATATTTCCTGATTTTTTTGGTGAATTGACGCAGATAGCAAAATCACCTCAGAAATTGCAGGGTTCTTTACAAGTTGTGGGGAGATTTGGGGCACGTGCGCATTAATATTAATAATACCAGCCTATTAATGCCCCATTGCAGGGCAAATGCCTCATCTAATACAAAGAAAGCACGAGCATTGTTTTCTTGTATGGTCGTCCTCTTCATAGACTGAGCCTTATTTTAACTTATATCAGTACCTACTACTAACACTTTACCCTATTCAGTTTTGCTTGAGACAAAACGTAAACAACATTTGACTACTCTTATTAAAAACATATTCTGTAAAATATATCAAAATATTAATTACTAACAAAAAGAAAATTATGTTTGTTACACAAGAAGACCATGCATTTTTTTTTTGTTGATAATTAATGTTTTGATATATTCTATAGAATATCTTTATTATTCTTTATATTAAGAGTAGTCAAATGTTTACATTTTGTCTCAAGCCAAACTGAATAGGGTATAGCATATAAGTAGTTTTATAATACTAACACAATATGGATCACTGTTAATCACTGTCTCACTGGTGGTGGCGTGTGTGTTGGATCATTAAGTTCCCTTCACAATGGTTGAGCTGAATGGTGCTGATCCATACGTCATGTTCGTGAACTGGCGCCGTCAGTAGGGACTGGTTATATCTTAGCTGTCACGGCTTATTTTATTTTTTTAATAGTTTTTATCTTTTTCATAATGGACACCTTTCATGTGCACGTCTTTTTACATCGTTTTCACATGTATAATTTTAACATAAATGATGTAACCAATATTTTCTAACAATTTTATGATTTATAAGAGTGTCAGCGCGCATCCCGTGATGTGCATTCCACGGACCCGCAAACTAAGCGCGAATAAGTAGTAGTCAAAATAACAGCGATGCGGACGAATTTATTATACTTGTATTATATTATTATTATTTTAAAATTGTTAGCTTTTTTAAATTATGTAAACACTTTAAAATATATACCTCTTATGACATTTTTGTACACTGAATTATTAAATACAAAAATAAATACCGAAAAAATAGCTTCACATTTTAAAACAAAACCGTCCACCGGACATAACCCCAAAAAGCCCTCCATCCGTCAATACACACTTAACCTCCTCCCAGGTCGCATATACCCTTAGATTTATCACCACATTATAACTGGTAATCACTGTTGATCGATCACGGCTGTCAGATTCAGGCCACAGTCTATCAATCAAGCTTTTTGTCAAGCCCCGTCTATTGTTTAGCTGTTTATCTTACACTGTGGCGCGACGTAATCTTTGACTCGTCATGTGAGGTTCAATGTTCAGGAAACGATTAGCGTTGATCCTTTTTTGTTGAGGGAGTATTGTCTTTGGTAATTTGGGGATAACTTTTCTCTTTTTTTAAAGATTGTTGTATCTCATTTTCAATCAGTTTAAAATGTATTCATTTGAATGTCAATCTAAGACTAAGTAACTTACCCTGATACTATGATAAACGAATTAAAAATATCAAAATACCTACTGACACAAACATAAGCCTTTTTAGGGTTCCACACCCAAAGGGTAAAAACGGGACCCTATTACTAAGACTCCACTGTCCGTCTGTCTGTCTGCCTGTCACTAGGCTGTATCTTAGGAACCGTGATAGCTAGACAGTAGAAATTTTCACAGATGATGTAGTTCTGTTGCCGCAATAACAACAAATTATTAAAATAACAAAAAGTTAAAATTTAAAGGGGTATAAAAGAAACGTTTTTCTCGGCGTTTTATTCCTTGTGGTACGGAACCCTTCGTGTGCGAGTCCGACTCGCACTTGGTCGGTTTTTTTTTTATTAACACGATTAGGAAGTTTTGAACATCGATTTGAAAAAATTACAGCTACGGCTATACAGTACCCGGCGATAAATATTGCACATCGACCTTTACCTTTTTTTGTATTTTATACAAAGAATAAAAATAATTATCAAAAGAAGCAAATCATAATTGTTTTAACAGCTTCTAATAGATACCGGACTGTTTGTATTTCGTGCGACAGAGATAACGCTCTACGTAGCCGAAATTAGCCGATTGTCTCTTTCCAAAGGTCGATGTGCAAAATTTATCGCCGGGTACTGTACTAAAAACTTTCATAGCAAACTAGAAGTTTTACAGCTACGGTTTCCTATAAGAGGGGTCGATGTCATACAGCAGACATGAAAATATGTCATATGACCAGAATTTGACATTAAAGTGTAAAAAAACCGGTCAACGCACTTAACCAGTTTTTTTCGGACTCGCCCACCGAGGGTTCCGTATAAATTTGTATAATTTTTCCCATTTTTTTTGGAATGTAACTACAAATTTACCGTTTTCGGATTTATTCCTTTACTTGTGCTAGATACATGATATTGCTTTTTGCTAAATTTCATGATTCTGTGTCAACGGGAAGTATCCTATAGGTTTTGATTCCGGAACATAAACGCCCATATATCTTTTGATTGCGTGGACTTAGAAGTATGATTTTTTCACTGCTTCAAAGGATTGCAGCCCTGAGTATTTAAAAAAAATATAAATACTTTATTAACTTTGCTAAATATCTATTTAATAGATTTATCAGACTAAGGACTGATTTTTCAATCATCTGATAACTTTATTTGAGGAATAATTTTGAAAGTTTGTCAGTTATTGCATACAAAAACTGTCAAACGTTAATTTTATTCCTCGAATAAAAGTTATCTGGCGATGGAAAAATCAGCCCTAATACAAACTTTTGCACTACTATACAATAGTATTTGATATTAATTACAACTTGATAACTCCACGCGTTCTTGAGAATAAGGGTCTTAACACACGGACAACGAAGTGATCTTATAAGGGTTCCGTTTTTCCTTTTGAGCTACAGAACCCTAAAAAACGCTCTATATTTGGACAGCAATAATTGTGTGACCGTTCACCGTCTTCTTAGGAAACCAAAGTTTTAGACTAACAAAGCCGCAAATCTACAACGTACAAAACCTCAAAATTAACCACCAACCAGTAATAACCATTCTAGAACAGCTCTAAAACCCACAACCGTAACCAAACCCATTATATTTCTAAAACACAATTACATAAGACACTTTGAAGACTCGGAGACCATAACTTTGGCAGGCTAGCAAGCACCGAAGCAGTTGTAAAAGCATCGTAAAGACTGCTCACCTGTTCACCATAAGGTAAGACCTGAGTTAATGAACCATTAATTCGCTGGAAGAGTTAGTGCACTTACAACGAACAATTGCAGATAAAGCTGGAAGAAGTATTTTTCGGGTCGTTTGCTTAAATGAAGGTGGAAAATTGGATGGGGGTGTTTTGATTTTGGTTTTGATTAAGTTTGAAGATTTAAGCAAGTTTAATGTCGACTTGGTTCAAATTATGCTGGATGGTTGATGGTTGACTAATATTTTTGTAGCTTTGAATTTTTAAATACAGAACTATGGAATGACATTTTTGAAATACTCATGCAAGCTGTCAGTTTCGATTGATTGAACCATAGATTTAGTGTAAACTAGCGTAGTATATATCCATAGATTTGGTATAATCTATGGATTGAACAAAATAGTAATAAAAATCATTGTTTTAAAACCAAGTAGACAACAGAACTATCTTTAAGTTAAGCTTTCTAAGCTCTATAGCTTAGAAAGCTTAACTTAAAGATAGTTCTGTTACAAAAATACGTACAGTGGTTAGAAAGCTATAGCTATCTATAGCTTTCTAACCACTGTACGTATTTTTGTATTATCACTTTTATTTTACGATGTTAAGTAAAATCAAAAAATGACTGGCTCAATATTAATTGGTTACGAAAGTTTTTTCCGTGCGGATCTAATGATTATTCAGGGTCCTCAGGATACCCAAAATCATAACATAAAATAATAAAAATCCAACTGTTTTAACCTCTTTAAAATATTCATCACTTTTGTATAAGAAAACAAAATGAAAATTCATAATGAAATAACTTTTCCGCCATGTAGTAAAAGTTTAGAACAGTTTTATTTATTAGAAAAGTTTTAACAATATGCTCAACTTTACTACTGTAGTTTTAACTATTCGCTAACTTTTCTCGATTGAACTTTGATTTACGTGAGATCTGACACTTATGGGAACTTTTAAAATGTATTTTTGTCAAACATAAATTCGTTTTTGAACGCAAAATGTAAATCTTGAATTGTTGTGTAGAATAATTTATAAATTACACACACTAAAAAAAAAAAAAAAAAAAAAAAAAAAAAACAAACAATACACACACACAATTACACAACAATTACACACAATTACACTTTTATTTTGTTTGTACACTCTTCTCTATAGAGAAGAGTGTACAAACAAAATAAAAGTGTTTGACTTATTTTTTCCTTGATATGAACCTGGAATTTCTATTGGTAACTACCGTTAAATAACTTATTTATTTTATCATCATCTGCCTAGTTTTTTCCCAACTATGTTAGGGTCAGCTTCCAGTCTAACCGGATGCATCTACTTTACATGGAGCGACTGCCTACCTGACCTCCACAACCCAGTTACTGGCTAACACTGGCATTTCATATTTAATTCAAAATCTTTAACTGATCACCAGTTCTGTTAGTGAAATGGGACATAAAAACTTAAAACATAAACCAAAACAAAATCAATTTGCAGTTCCAACACCCAACACAAGAAAACACAGTGCCAACATTTACTTGTTTTTCGAAGCGAACTATTTGCACGGTTCAACACGGTGCACCATCTGGAAAACGGTGAATTATAAAAAGCTGTTTG
This sequence comes from Luperina nickerlii, assembly GCA_963855955.1. NCBI lineage: Eukaryota > Metazoa > Arthropoda > Insecta > Lepidoptera > Noctuidae > Luperina > Luperina nickerlii. The sequence continues at coordinate 17,364,482 of OY979677.1, read as the reverse complement.
CGAACCTTGGACAACTGGACCGCATTGCGGTCGGCGTCGGGCGCTGGTAATTACCGGTACCAACTAATTCATTACGTGAACGGTTTCCGTGCACTGCGATTGATGGAATCAACGCAATGCAACTGATAATTTGAGACGAGAGTTTGGCAAGGATTATCGAATTTATGAAATGCATTGATATCCCAGTTATCGAGCCGGCAATCTCCTAGGTGGACCTGCAACTCCTGCAAGATGCCATTTTTCAAAACAAATAGGTATAAGGATCTGAGTTTTTATTGGTATGAAATCAGACAGATTTTAAATTCTAAAGTGCGCAGGTACTAGCTAGCTAGATGATGCCAGCCTTGATCAGGATATTTTATTTATAATGAAAAAAAATAAGAAAAAAAAAATAAGAAAAAAAACGCGAAAAAAGCGTTTGTTTCCGAGTGCATACAACCCGAATCTCTTCAAAGTAAGAGTGAACAGGCTTCTTCTGGGTGAGCTCACACCATCGTAGACTTTGTCTCTGTCATCTCTGACCTAGACTAGAGTCAAGAGCAAACCCATTCCAAATAAAAAAAAAAAAGGCTGTGTTTTTTTAGGTAGTTAAATGTTGACATAGACCTCAGTGGTTGTCTAGGTTTATTAATAAGAGGTAAAAGACTATTCATAAATGGTAGATGACATCATCTGCCTAGCCTTTTCCCAACTATGTTGGGGTCGGCTTCCAGTCTAACCGGATGCAGCTGAATACCAGTATTTTACATGGAGCGACTGCCCATCTGACCTCCACAACCCAGTTACTGGGTAAACTGACGACCCCTTGGTCGAACTGACGACCCGTAACTGAACAGCTGTCAAATATCCACGAATGACAGCCGGGACCAACAGCTTAACGTGCTTTCCGAGGCACGTAGGGGTCTTGGTATGTGAAGATGGTCACCCATTCGCGGACCAACCGCGGCAAGCGTAGCTTAACCTGATCGATCGGCCAGTGTGGCTGTTATTACTTAGCCATTAGCCTCTATATTACTACTATTTATAATAATATAGAAAATAAAAAACACTGGCACTCCGGTAGTGCCGACAGAAGTGAAAACTTGAACAATTACGAGTGTATTTTGTGAATCGTCTTATAAACAAAACACGCGTGTTAAGGTGTGTTCCTTATTTTATAGGGTTTTTTGCAAATCAGGTATGATGACCAAAGTGACTGGTTTATTCTTCTCGTGAAAGGAATTTATTCAGATTTGCTCGTCGTCAGTTATATATCCGTGGTTCAGCGCCATCTCGTCGTTGTTGGATGAACTACGTAGTTAGTACGCGAGGCCTACGTAGTTAGTACGCGAGGCCCTCGTAGTTCTTCCCGATGTGCATAGATGGCGCTGTCCTCAACAACGCGCGTCTTAAGTTTTACGTCTGACGTTAGTACGCGAGGCCCTCGTAGTTCTTCCCGATGTGCATAGATGGCGCTGTCCTCAACAACGCGCGTCTTACGTTTTACGTCTGACGTTTTACGTCTTACGAATTTTCGATCAGGGTCACGTGACCTGACGCGAATTTAGAAGTTTTTACCCATTCCAAAAAAAGTACACAGCGCCGCTAAAGAAGTTTTCACTTCAAAAAAAAGCCTTAGATAGTTTTTTTCAACAATTTATTGATTTTATGAAGGTGCAACTAAACTGCAGTCAATAGACCTCAATCAATGATGACGGACGAAATCAATCATTCAAACCATTCTTAGGCTATTTGAGTGTTTAGGATGGGTAAGGTTTTAAAAGACCGCTATACCTAGCTACACAGGTGATTTTTTTTTTAAATGTGTGTGGATAGCCAAATTCAAAACTATAAGAAGTAACGAAAAATACTCTATTAGGGATTTTCGGTGCCGATTAAGGCTCGTACACACAGGCGCGACGCGACACGCGACACAAAGGCACCGCAAGTCGCGCAACGAGCGGTGCCTTTGTGTCGCGTGTCGCGTCGCGCCTGTGTGTACGAGCCTTTATGATGAAAACTAAAACGATTTATCATTCGATTTCGTTGGCAAATTCACCCTGTACACGTAGTCAATGTCTACGTCACCTTCAGTCTTAAAAACACGACCAGGGCCAGTAGCCGCACAGACCCGGTTACACATAATCAGGCTATAATGTTCCCACTGCTACGATACAAGCCTCACTCTTCGAGAGGGAGTGGACTGTAATCCACCAGGCGAGCCCAGTGCGGGTTACATCTCACATCATGTCACATTTCTTCGATTTTTTGGTTCTAGGACATGCCGGTTTCCTCACGATGGTTTGCTTCACCGTTTTGAGAGCAGTCGTGATGATATTATTTACACAAAGTAAAGCACATGCCTGGGTTCGAACTAACGACCTACAACTCGTAAAGGCTCCTACAAACAGGCGGCGCTCGTTGCGCGACTTGCGGTGCCTTTGTGTCGCGTGTCGTGTCGCGCCTGTTTGTAGGAGCCTTAAGTCGGTGTCGTTACCCATTGGTGCCGACACCGAGTTTGAGCAGTAGTAGCCCATTGGCTACTACTGCTCAAACAGAACAAAGGGACAATTCTCGTAATTTTAAGAACGTTCATAGTGATCTCAGTCTCAATCTGTCAAAAATACATTACATTAAAATAAACTTTTGACAATCAGTGTTATCGCAAACTCAAGTTTGCGATGACACTGATTGTCGCTCAGATGAGATTGCGACTAGATTTTGAACATTTTTAATTATGGGAATTGGCCTTCTGGTTAAACTACAGAAACCCAAGACGCAGCGTGATCTTGGCTGTAAAGGCATATATTCACGGCCACGATCACCAAAAGTCGTTGTCGTGACCGTCATGAAATGAAAGCTTGTTGACAAACACGGTAAACAAGATGTAATCATACTATACATTATACTCGAACTCAGTGTACCATAGCAACTGCAATCTCGGGGTTCCGCTCACTTTAATACAAGTTCTGTGTGTATTGTCGATAACTTAAACATTAATATTGCTCCTTTGCTGGTTGTTTAGACGGAATTGTTTAGTTTGTATATTACCTTGTTTTAGTTTAGCAAACCATTCAGTTTTGTTTGTTAACTATATTTTTACGTTTTCTGTTTTTTTTTTTTTTCATTGTCTTTTTGTTTTAAAATGCCTCGATTTTCCTGTGTTTCTAGTAGTTCGCTATCAGAATTGGGCAGAGTATATATTACTATATTTTAGCATTAAGCAATTCTTAGCCTTCTCCCCCTTTCATATGCAGATGGTGACATCCGGGGTGGTTCTTGATTGTGGTGGGGAGGGTTCTGATTTGTCTCCGGTCAAAGACATTAGGCTCGCCCTTGTGATATGGGACTTGTAAGACAAAAGTAGCAAAGTAGCAAAGTATGGGTTTTCTGATATATACCGGGTGGCAAGGACATCGGCGCGCATCATGTTGCCAATGTATTCAGTACATGATTCTGAACCCCCAGCGTTGAAATTATTCGTAGGTTACTTTAAAATTGCTGTTCTATCTATACATTTTGACCGCATAGGTCACTTTTATATGAAATAGCTGTTTGTGATCTCTCGCGTCCGGCCCTGGTCCAAGCCATGGTACGGAGCGATAGTGCATAGGAAGCGATCACCTCCTTCTAGGAAGCAGTATTGCTCGCGAAGGAGGAGGTAGAGCGTGTGAGGGAGAGGCAATCTTTGCGCCCTCACGCCCCTAGTCGCGGCAGGAGATACCCTGGGCGTCGGGAATCGAGAGCCGATTCCCGGCCACCCGTAGGCGCGGCCTTGCGGACGGCGAGCGATAGGTAGCTTGCCGTCCGGTAAGGGGTCGGCGCGTTGTGTTCCACGCGCGCCTCAACGAGATGTCAGCACGTATTGATGGGGTCCGCTAAGGCCGATGCCTGCCAGGGTCGCGGGTTGTTCGAAAGAGTTACCGTGACCCTGGCACAGGCAACTGAAGGAACACGGATGGGTTTTAGTCAGTAAAAGTGTGACATGCTCTGCTGCTCTTCCCAGAGCGGGAGAAGTTATATGATTATTTCCAACCCAAAAAAAAATCATGTACTGAATTTATGGTAACAGTTTGCGCGTCGATGTCCTTACCACCCTTTATACCTCTCCCTACGTAACGTAGAAGAGTTGGGAATATCTTCTGAAGTAGAAGGGTTAGAAACATCTGTATTACATTATAACTAGTTAGTTTTATTTCTGTAAACTTACTTTACAAAAATCACACTATACGCGGTAATCATGAGTGACTTACCGGTATAGTAGGTACGTTATGATACTACGATAAGCAAACATTTGTTCTTTATACGTCCACAGTATACGAAACCATAGCGCGAACTAATTCGACGCCAACGCCATCTCGGGAAGGGTGGTGTACTTACTTTGTTTTTTTCTTAATAATTTTGTTTTTATTGTGTGTAATTTTGTGTTTTTTTTTTTTTGTGTATTGGATATGGGAAGAAAGTGAGAGTACGAATGAATATATTATTATGAGAAATGGAACGCAACGCATGAGAGAGAGAAGGAACGACTGTGAGAGGGAGACAGGAGAGGAATAAAAGAAGATAGTACGGGAAGGGAACGTTACGTGAGCCATACGGTGTAGAGGAAAAGACGCTAAGTTTTAAGATTGTATCGAGATCTTATCAGTAAAGTTTTATTTAAAAAACATTTTACTTGTCCCACACTCCCAAATTCTACATTTCTTTTTCTTCTCTTTCTTTGTCGTAAATGCCATATGGTTATAGTGGGAAAAATAAAGATTGTATTATTAGCTTTTTCCAATGTATAGAGAAGGAATGAGCATTGAATGCCACTCAAACTCACTCCACTCGCTAACTGGGATTTGGCAAGGATTAGTGTTATGCTATTGACTGTTTTTATTTTCGAATAAAAAACAAAAAGCACTTTTTAATAAACCTAAAAGCTATTTGAGTTGAAAGACCTCTTTGAAACGAGTAAAAGAAAATTGAAGTTTCGTTTCATTAAATTTAAAAGAGAATTGCTGAGTGTCTGGCTATATGCAATTAATAAAGAAGTTCATAAAGATAGTAATTAATATACCTTTAATTAATTTAAATTTAATTTTAAATAACAAGGTATACTATCCTAAAAGTTATTTGTAAAACGAAATGCTCATTAGGCCGTATACTATTGGTATAGCTAAATTCAAGAAAATAATTTATATTTAGTTTTGGTACTTCGTTCGTTTTAGGTTCAGGTATTCAATGGCAAAGGCATGTAAATAATTATCCAAATTATTATTTTGATTGCAGATAAAAGATTTTTGAATTTCGCTCAATGTAGGTAGGTAGATTTATGTAGCCCTCAAAGTGTTGTATAAATGAAGCCTTACAAAACCGACCCTGTACACACCCAGTAATAATTTTACTGCATTAAAATTGTCACCCACTAAATCCCAGTAAAAAATTCGACTAAAAGCAAACCAAGTTTCAATTTAATTTTCAAACCTAAAATACACTTGGAAAATTGTTCGGACAAACTATCCGCAATTTTCACTCACCGTTCATGCGAGAATATTTCCACTTTCAACTTCGTATAGTAATCACTGTGGAATACACGAACCTAAAGGTTGCAGGATTGCGAAATCAAGATCAAAACTTTACTGCAAAAAATCTTTTCACTTATTTACTCGGCTCATTATTGATGAAACGAAATATTATAAACTCAATTCTGATTAATTTAAAATATGATTAACGTATAAGTCTCTTTGTACAAACCTGCTTACTTAAATAAATCATTTATCATTTAAAAGAAAGCGTAAAATCGAAATGAATAAAACTTAGCTTTCTAAAAAGGCACTTTGGAGGTGCTGGGACTTGAACCCAGGACTTTCAGCATGCGAAGCAGACACTCTACCACTGAGTTACACCCCCGATGAAAATAGCTGTTATTTTACTGGTATGGTTTCCAAGAGAAGAAACGGCGAAAGAAATTCAGGGGGTTTGTGTCGCCATTTCTTCTCAAGGGTCGTAAGAATGGAAATGTCGAATCCATCTAGCTTTTTTATATTATGACGTGTAAATTATGAGTGATTCAAACATCATATTTACAGACAATTTCATTTTATTTTCATTTCATCTATTTAAGGCTGACTTTAATAATAATGTATTATTAGTTGAACTTGAGTTTACGAGATCAAAATATAATGATCTGAATTTGATATTCTTATTTTGTAAGATGGTTTTTTCAATCTTAAACAGCGGTTGATATTTTAAAAATCATCCAACAGCTGGATACGCAGTTGCTAAAAATATTCAGTCTCAAATTTTACTTGCAATTTAAAGCGGTGCGTCATATTTTTTAAAGTTCTCAGCTTGTTAAAGGAAAATCCTCTCAGTTGAATTCTTAATTAGTGTTGACTTTTAAAATTAAATTCGCGACAGTCATTGCTTGCAGCTTTTGCAAAAAAAACGAGACTTTAAAAAACAGGGATATGTTGAATTGTTTCGAGATCGCTACAATTTGTTGATTTTCTGTCAAAAATTGTAGGGCTCAGTAATGAAAAAAGTAACCAAATTATGTGTGTGGGGCAAGTAAAATGCTCTACAAATAAACAATTACCGTAGTTTAATAAAACTTTACTGATATTATGATATCGATACAATGGTAAATCTTAGCGTCTTTTCCTCTACACCGTATGACTAACGTAACGTTCCCTTCCCGTACTATATTCCGCCATTACTCTACTCTCTCCCTCTCACAGTCGTTCCTTCTCTCTCTCATGTGTTGCGTTCCATTCCTCATAATAATATATTCACTCGTACATTAAAAACACTCATCCTACAATTATAATAATTAATTTTAATTCGATTACATTACCATTATAAATGTCAAAGGTTTTGGTTCTATTTTACTCCTCCTGTCGTACATTTATCTATTGTCATCTATATAGTATCTTTAATTAGTTTCAATAACAGGACCATTTGTTTCATTTGTAAGTATTTTCATTTCATCCAAAATCCGTCTTCAGGGGGCCTAAAAAAGCCGCTTTGGCAGAATCATAAAAGGAAACATTATGAATGGCGAAGACAGTCAGTCTTTTTCTTTTTTTCGCTACACTACGTAGGTATAATCAAAGAGATTGGGTTTGGATTCGGATTGGATTGATTGGTATTTTAGCACAGATAAAAAAAATAACTGAAAAATCCTTCACCAATGAAATTTGATACGATTAACTTAACAGTTAACTGTCCATGTCCATTATGATTCATAATGTTATCCTTTTATGATTCTGCCAAAGTCGCCTTTTTAGGCCCCCTGGTATGCTGAATAAGAAACCCAAATTCAGAAACATTATCAAAATCCCAACTGCATTAATTTCTAAGATTGCAGATCAGTCTTTTCAAGCCATATCCATTCATCCAAATATCGTAATAACAAAGAATTCCTGGACAGTTGCAAATCCAGGGGAGACGCGGGAGAGTTCAGACACACCCATCATGAGACTTAACGCCCAACGCGGCGTGATCCCTGATTTCCCCCGGGACAGCGGTACTGCGCCGGTAACAGATGTACTAGCATTTGGATATGCTAGTTTTTCATCTTTGTATATATCTACAAGATATACACAGGATGGGTCACGATCCTCAGCACTGAGGAACTGAGTGTGAAGAAGAAAAAGAAGTATATCTAAACTAAATTTGTGAGTTTCTTTTACACCTTATTGGGATAATTGATTTTCTTCCTGTTTAATGTCTTCTATCTTGATTTTCTTGTGTTTGGCTTTAAAAGAAGTATTTGTACTTATTACTATTACGTAACACAGTCTTAATCACAATCTAAATCATTTTGAAGGATATTGCTAAGCCATTGCTTCATATGTTCAAGATGATTGTCTGCTCAACAACGTAAAAAACGCAATGAATGTTGTTGAACTGTCTAAATATAAGTCAGTGCTACTGATATTTTGTTACGCGATTACTACGCTAGAGTCTAATAGAATTGTATAAATAGTGTCCTCGATTCTATATTTTCTCATCTTGAAACCAATGATTATCTACGTCAGTATTGTAAAAGATAGTAAACAAAAGAACTATCACTTCCAAAAACATTTCAACCAGCATTGTCTTGGAGACACTTGGATTTTGTTCAGCCTTGATTGTATCCCATAATTGGCTCATCTTTCTTTTCCAAGATCCATGGAGTCATGAAATATTTAATTCCGTCGCGCATGACGAGGGCTCTCCTTATTGCGTTTGCACTTGACAAATTATATTAAAGAGCAAGGTTTTTGATTTTTACGGATCACCTGACGACGTTTAATCAGTTTCCCTTATTGAATGTCATTGATCTTTGTCGGGATGGGAGTCAAATATCTGTTAAAGAGATTGTACGAATTAATTATTTATTTTTAAGCCAAATGACTACCACCTTACATTGTCCGTGTAATCAAATCACAATTTATATTGTTTGACAGTTTTAGGAAATGGCTATAACACGGTAAATTGACGTAGAATGTAAATGCTACTTCCTACTGTAATATTGTAAACGCGAAAGTTTGTGAGGATCGATGGATGGATGTTTGTTACTCTTTCACGCAAAAACCACTGAGCAGATTTTGATGAAACTGTAAAGTAATATAGCTTATACTTCAGAATATTAAATAGAATATATAATTAATAAATATAATATAGATAGCGGGTCGCAATGTCGTATAGGAGGCATCGCGGCTGAGGGTTGGAGGCCGCGACGGGAAAGGAGTGCCGGTATTGCGGTGCGCCGCTCTCCCTACCTTCCGCAGCCTTGACGGGGTCGCCACCGTCTGATGGCGGATGCGGTAGGGCTGCAGGGGAGGAGGAGTGTTGGTATGACGTTGGCCGCCCTCCCTATCCTCTGCGACCGAAAATTGACAGGCGGCGGGGCAAATGGCCTGACCCGTCACAGGGGGCCAAGGGTGCCCAGACACGGGGTCATCGGGTGCCCATGTGCTGGTTTGGTGTCCAGAGAAGGACACCGTGGAGTTTCAGTGGGTTAGAGTCCCAGATAACTGCACTATCTCCCCGTGGTAGTGCAGAATGCATGAGCATTTCTCCATGATAAAAGAAAAAAATTATAAACTATTTGGTTGCGGTAGGATCGTACGTTCCCACGACCCCCGGCGTAGGTGTGAGATGGAACACCGGGGTGCTTTTTAGTCAGTAAGAGTCTGACAGTATGAGTATGAGGATTTACCACCTCGGAAACAAAAAAAGAGTTTTACACTATCTGCGATTCAAATTTCATCCAAATTCGTTCAATCGTTTTTGCATGATTGAGTAACATACATCCAAACATACAAACTTTCTCATTTGTAATATTATTTGGTAGGATTTCCCTGATTGACTGTACTCTCAGGGAAATTAATTTTATGTACCGTAAATATGTATCTGTTTCTTTATATATTTCTGTTTCATTTGTTGGATCAGATTTCAAACTCCAAAATTTTCATGTTGAACATCGCATGGTTTCTAATTTGGTACGCTCTATTAAAATGCAATATTTCATAATGGCTATTTCATTTACTTTTCTCATTATATGCCACAATATTTCAAGAATTATCGACTTCGTCAGTCTTGGTCCAGCCAATGCCGAGTCTGCATTGCTCCGTCTCGTCGGTTTCAGCGGAGTATTAAGTATTGGCACTGTCAGGGTCTGTGGTATCACATATAAGCATAGGTACTGGAGAGATTGTTTTTGCATATCCAATGAGATTTACTTTGAATATTGCACCCACAATCAGAGGGTATTGTAATTTAGACCTACGGTCAAGTGGAATGAAATATGCATTTGTTTTTGCAAAAATATGCAATGTTGTGTACTGTCTCCCCAAGCAATGTTTGTTAAATGTGCTTTTTAGGGTTCCGTACCCAAAGGGTGCAAACGGAACCCTGTTATTAAGCCTCTGCTGTCCGTCCGTCTGTATGTCAGCGGGCTCTATCTCATGAACCATAATAGGTAGACAGTTGAAATTTTCACAGTGATATTTCTACAACCGCTATAGAATAGAATAGAATACTCAACTCCGCTCAGCTCCGCTCCGCTCAGCTCCGCTCCCCTATAACAAAAAATGATAAAATAAAGTTAAAAATTAAGGGGCTCTCCTTTATTTTATTATTTGTACCATACGAGAAACGTGCCTTTTTGTGTTTTTCTTTTGCAGCGAGCTGTAATCTCATGAACCATAATAGGTAGACAATTGAAATTTTCACAAACTGTGTATCTCTATTACCGCTGTAACAAAAATTTATAAATAAAAAAGAAAGTTTTAAAAAAATTATAGGGGGTACTTATCTCTATACAAGTAATGTGCTTTCTTTTCGGCGTTTTTTGCCTTGTGGTACGGAACCCTTCGTGTGCGAGTATGACGTGCACTTGGCCGCTGTTTTCATATTCTGAATCTTCTATGTTTTAAAATTCTGCATCTGCATGTCTGTAATTTATATGGTGTACATAATAAAGAGTATTTTATTCTATTCTATTCTCATTTCTTTCGCTGGCCAGCACATATGTTTCTTACATCTAAACCTACCCAAATCTTCATAATTCCATCATCTTTGCCTGCGGGATTTAATCACTAATAAAGCAAGGGTATTTAAATTATGCATCTGGGTTAACCATTTTTAAAATCGAATCCAAACGCAGGACGTACTTCTATCTTTTTCCCACGAGTGACAGTTTAAAGAATTTTAAACATAGTACTGTCTCGCTCACCGTAATCGTATTTAAATTTGCATGTTTAAAAAGATGCCAGGGAAAGCTGCAATATCCTCTCATTTTGTATGCGTTTCCTATTTTAGATGGGGCAAAATTTTTTGCTGCAGAGCGAGGGAGTGACGTTTGATCTCGGTGTAGAGAAAAGAGTTAAAATTAAAGGTTATAATTTCGTTTTACATTGCGCTATGTTTTACTATGGCAAGTAATGATTGCGAACACGTCTGCTATTACTGCCGATTGATTCTGTAAAAATCTCACCGTGAAAACTTAATTGATGTGCGTTTGTTTTTGCTAGGAATTGACACTATGGACAGCTCACTCCACGCTCACTTCACCTAAGTTTTCACGGTGGGATGGTTACAGAATCGCACTGCCGCGGCCGTTTCTATTTCAGTGTTGGTCCCGGTTGTCATTCTTAGAAATTTTTGACAGTCGTTAAGGGGGAAGCGTAACCCCAATTCAAATTCTTTTACGTTTTTTGCAATTGCAAATCAGTGTCGGGTTATTGTTGAACAAAATATCATTCGCGACAGTAATAAGTATGTATTTACAGTATTATAATCATTACAATCATCAATAGAACCCTCTAAGTTCATATATCGGTATTGAATAACTATTTCATGAAATATCAATCAATGTATCAGCAAAAAAGTAAGAAAATTTGAATTTCGCGGGCTACGCTTCTAAGGGTAGTGAGAAGCCCTAAACTCTGACAATCAGTCTTAACAAGGTGTATTGTATTACCTAGCAACTGGATTGTGAAGGTCAGATAAGCAGTCGCTCCATGTAAAATACTGGTATTCAGCTGGGTCCGGTAAGACTGTAAGCCGACCCCTACAAAGTTGGGAACAACCTAGGCAGATTTATTTTTTATGTTTTACTTCTTCACTTTCTGTTACACCTTTACTTATATAGGGTGTCTCAATAAGAGTGCACTTTTTCATTTTAAAATAAAAACATGTATTTTATGAGAGAGTTGTGATATTTTTATTGGATTGTAAAGAAGACATGTTCCGATTAAGAATGGAATAAAATATCCAGCAAATGGCCCCCATGGCTCTGAGGACAGGCCATCACTCTTTTCATGAAATTATCCATGACTTTTACACAGAGTTGTAGCTGTATCTCACCGATGACGCGTTGGATCTCTGATTTGAGCTCAGGAATTGTTTCTAGTTATTTCGTATAAACCCGAGATTTCATAAAACTCCAAAGAAAAAAATCGCAAGGCGTTAAATCGCACGATCTGGTTGACACATTAGGTGCACTTTCTCGGCTGAAAAGAGTTTTCGGGCGGTTTCAGCGTAACTTTCCCATTTTTGTAAAGAGTTTTCACAATTATAACGCGTTGTTCTTTAGAAAAGCGCTCCATTTTTAATAATCGGAATAAACATAGGTAAATTAAAATAAATACTAGGTAAATAAAATAAATTAAAAAAAAATATTCTAAATTTAAAAAGTGCACTCTTACTGAGACATCCCATATTTTTCATATTTTTGTAGGTATTGACGTTTTTATCCCAGCTATGAAAATGTATAGAAAACTGATTCTCAATTGGGCGAGTTTCATACGCTTTTCAAATGTTCCAATCTGCAGCAGCAACAATAACTTCAATCTAAATAGAATTTTCTAGAACAATGCAAAAATTTACTCGTATGGGAATATCCAGTCCGGCTCAACTTCCAGCCAGTGCGCTCGAATTTATTCAATGCATAAGAGGAATCAGTAAAATGTTGCAGAACACTAGAGTTTAGTTGGACTAGTTGATAAATTCAGATTTGGCTTCAGAGATTAGATATAGTCGACCTCGTTATTACTTTACCACTTTTAATAACAATTCTTTTTTTTATTTCAATGGGCCTGCTCTTGAACTCGAACACGCCTGATGGAAAGCGATGGATAAAGTCTATGATCGAAGGTAAGGTTACTTTTGCCGCGGCCGGTCCGTGGATGGATGACCTTCCATTGATACCCCTCTATCTCGTAAAGCACGTTATGCAACTGATCCCGGCTGTCATTTGTAGATCTTTGACGGTCGTTACGGGTAGTCAGAAGTTCAAAAGTCTGACAACCAGTCTTATTAAGGAGTATCGTGTTACCCAGTAACTAGGTTGTGAAGGTCAGATAGACAATTGCTCCATGTAAAATACTGGTATTCATCTGCATTCGGTTAGACTGGAAACCGACCCCAACATGGTTGGAAAAAGCCAGGCAGATTGACTTTGAACTATCCCACTGTCACCTAGAAAATAGACCATGTCGTTTTATGACGTGCAAGTGACATTGAAACTTAGGGTGACAAAGCAATTACGACGTCGACTATACTATTGCTACAAGCATGCCTGAAATAAAATCGCTTCTGAACGATTGTTATGTACACCACAAAAGAGTTGTGTGCATCAGTCAGTTATGTTTACAATAGGTTACCAATTCCTGAATGACTGATATGCTATTTATTTTAATTGAACCGAAAATTGCACCCTTCACCCTCAGAAATAGCAGTTTAATTAAACTACCTATATCTCAGGAGACGAAGCCTCATAGCGCTTCAGCCGCGCGTTGCCTTTTACGAAAAGCGCGGAAAGTAAAATATTAAAATTTGAATGAAAGAAACATCAAAGTTTTCAACGTTGCATTTTCTTTTGCCAAGGAATCAAGACTATACAAGTTTTTTTTTTATCTGACAGAAAATTCGAAAGCTCTTTTATCTACAGAAATTATGAAGCTCCGTTCAAATTATGGAATATTTGCGGGAGACAGGAAAAAGGATAAAATGTCTTCTGGCGGTGCGGTTTTCTCTTGATCTGTATTTGTGTTGGCGTATATGAAATTGTATTTGTGTACTGTATTATAGATTTAATGTATTTCTGCAATTTATATTAGTATTTTCTACAGTCGTTTCCTTGATTCAGTTGAACGCCTCGACTGAATCAGCGAGGCCAACGCTACTGCTGAGCATGATGCCTGGGTCAGATTCCCAAGTCGAGCAAACTGTTATTAGGTTATTGAAGTGAAAACTTCTTTAGCCGCTTTGAGCATTTTTTGAGATGGGAAAAACCATTGAACTCGCGACACTGTTATCGTAACCGACACCTCTGCTTTAAGTTTTGGCCATTATAAAGATACATTTTCTTTGGTAAGAATGACCTTCAAAGATATATATAAAATGATTATGCTTTCACAAGTTTTCACTTCTGTCGGCACTCCTGGTGTGCCACTGTTTTTTTTTTTTGCTGTCTTGAAGCTGATGTTTCAGCAGTCAATAACTTTTATCTGACGAAATACTGTTTGACAGGTTTTTTTTTTAAATATTGTCAAAATAAAAGCATTGATGACCCAGAGGTATCAGCCCAACTTAGGAGTTGTAGGTCATGAGTTCGAACCCAGAAGGCAGTTTACTATGTGTATTTAATTTCATTAACACTGCTCTCAAAACGGTGAAGGAAACATCATGAGGAAACCGGCATGTCATAGAACCAAAAATTTATCACAACACATCACACACACACACACACACACACACACATTCATCATCATCATCAGCGGTCCTATTCTGTAAAAATCTCACCGTGAAATCTTAGGTTAAGTGAACGTGGAGTGAGCTGTCAATAGTGTCAATTCCTAGCAAAAACAAATTCACTTCACCTAAGTTTTCACGGTGAGATTTTTACAGAATCGACCGGCTGCCTAGCCTTTTCCCAACTATGTTGGGGTCGGCTTCCAGGTTAACAGGATGCAACTAAAAAAAAAATCATCACAACATCTAGAAAGGAAAATAGTTTTATTTGTCACAGAAACACGTGCCTACAAAAAAATTATGAATTCTAATAATAAGGAAAAATCTACCAACCTGCATTGGGCCCACGTGGACGATTATGGTCCATTCTCTCACAGAGAGGAGACCTCTCTGCACCGTCCCAGCAGTGGGAACATTATAGACTGATTATGCTTTTTGTCAAATATTTATTTTTTAGATAAAAGTTACAAAAAAAAATTGAAAAATCAGCCCATAGTTCATTTGATTCTTAGGGCTGATTTTTCAATCATCTTAACTTTATTCGAGGAATAACTTTGAAATTTTGACAGTTGTTTCATACAAAAACTGTCAAACGTCAATTTTATTCCTTGAATGAAAGTTAACTGGCGATGGAAAAATCAACCCTTAGTTTACATATTAGGAACTAGCTTCTGCCCGCGACTTCGTCCGCGTGAAATTTCTTGTTACTCCGACCCACCCCGTCGCATCGCATCGCCTGCCCGCGCTATTACTTCGTTTTTGCTTAGCGTTCTTTCTGACTTTTTTTCTTTTTGCTCGGCTCCTAAAGGTCATAGCGTGATGGTAAATAGCCTATAGCCTTCCTCAAGAATTGGGCTATCAAATGCAAAAGGAATTTTTCAAATCCGACTGTTAGTTCCAGAGATTAGCGCGTTCAACCAAACAAACAAACTCTTCAGCTTTATAATATTAGTATAGATTAACTTCATTATTATAATGTCATTATCGGTGATTGAAAACTCGTGTGGGAATCTACTGTCATGGTATCGGCATGTGATGCGGAGGAATGAGGAAAATGTCGTGTAGGATGTTTTGAGTGTGAATGTGGATGGTGATAAGAAAAAAGGAAGACCAAAGAAAAGAAGGCTGGACTGTGTGAAAGATGATATATGGGTAAAAAGGGGGTGACTGCCAAGATGATAGAGAGATAGATAGATAGAGATCTACGTTTTGGAATGGGCAACTAGCTTCAACTTTCTGACTAACTGACGGACTATTTTAATTTTGACAATTCAAAAGTGCCTGTACAAGGTTTAATTGAAATAAATGCTTTGAAATTGAGTTTTTGAGATGACGTCTATTAAAAAAGTATGGATGAAAAAGGCAAGATACAAATTTGACCCCAAATTGATTGCGATAAGGGCAGGAAATGGGAGAATGACGAATGCAGTTATTTATAGAATATCGACACGAATTATGTCTAAGAGCCTCAAAGACCGCCCTTGTGCACAAAAGCATTCTCTGTATGGCTCCGAAAATATTCAAAAAAATTCCAAATGACTTTAAGGATTTAAATTTGACACAATTCAAACGGAAGCTAAATAATTTTTTAATTGAAAAATGCTACTATACCATTGACGAATTCCTTCTTGACAAAATGTAATAAACTAAACTGACAATTATGTGTGTATGTATTCTTAACAATTCAAAAATTGACTATCTAATTGTAATCTGTTTTTTTAATTTTTGTGTATTTAATTAATTGTAATCCTAATCAATTTTTTTTTAATTATTGGCTGTACACCAAACATTGAAACGATTGTTAACTTATGACTTTAAATTTCTTATTTGTTTAATTGTATATGCCCTAAAGGGTTGTTTTTTGAGAAACTTAACATTTCTGTAAGACCACACATGTATAACCAAAAAACATACAAATAAATACTTTGACTTTGACTTATAGTAAAATCATAACCCCATTGATAAAACGTTATTGAAAGTATTAAAATCAATAATTAATATACTGTGACAACGAAGCTCACCACATAATCCGGTGTGACGGGAGCACTTACGTGTGCCATACGCTTTCATACTTGATGGAGTTTGAAACTATCAACTAAGTGTAGGTAAGTACTTATGTGTTATCATGTAAGTTATATCGGTACCTCTTACCACGGTTACAAAGTTAGTGTTAACATACCTGCTACTTGAGAGTAGTATAATAATAACGCTGGTACTGTTTGAAGTTTGGTTTAATTCTCACATTTCAATTATTGTAAAGTCTGTGAATATATTAACGGTTTAACAAGGCAATACCATAATGTCAGAAGTCAACAACTACTACATAATTATTATAACACTATTATCCCCTTACTAATAAACGTATTATAGCATCTGTATAGTTTCACAACGCTTTGTCTTCTTTCGAAAGTCAAATTATTGACGACTGAAAGAGAGAATTCGGTGTGTAACTATATAATATGTTTATTACTAAGGGGGTTCAAGTATAAAATAATTATACAGGATGACATGGACATCGATGCGCAACCTGTTAGTATGGATTCAGTAGTACAGACGCCAGCACATCAACCTACCACAATCTGTCAGATTTTCCCAATCAACTTTGAACCTTATGCTTTAGCGATAAAGTTGAAAATCTATTGAAGAAATCTGACAGATTGTGGTAGGTTGATGTGCTGGCGTCCGTACAACATGATTTTGAACCTGCGTTGAAATTTTTCGTCCGTTATTATAAAAAATTGCTGCTCCATACATATTGACCACGTAGGTTGCACTTTTCTCTGAAACAGCAGATTATTCTGATTTTTTAAGTTCTACCTGAATTCGTGGTTACAGTTTTCGGATCGATGTCTCTGCCTCGCGTCCATGTTATTTTGTTTTTTTATTAGTAAGTATCTAGTTTTGCTTTCACAACTCAATTGTAAAAACTGTCGATCATCATCATCATCATTTTAGCCGAAAGACATAGGCGTTCCCCAAGCACCGCCACATCGACCGAGCACCGCCACTTCGACCGAGCACCGCCACTTCGACCGAGCACCGCCACTTCGACCGAGCACCGCCACTTTTTTTTTCGGACGGTTCTGTGCTATTCGCAACTATCGAATTCCTGCGGCCTGTCTATCGAATTCAATAAATTAACTACTTTAAAACTGACAGTGTCTCTACCAGAAAACCCGGCCGACACCCGCTGCAAAAATTGGGAGGATATTCTTCCCCTACCTACTTACTATCTACCACCAAAGAAGCATATCCCTGCAGGGTGTAATCTTTCGCGGTCTATTTGAAAGTCTCTAAGACACAAGAGGCAAGATGTAACTCCAACCTGGTAAAATGGGGCTACCTCGACAGAACTGCAGTAGGGTGTGAATCTGGAGCTATCTCGCAATCTATGGTCTACCTCCTGTCCTGCTCTCTGTGTCCCAAAACATGTAGTCAAAGTGACCTCTGCACTGCCACCAACGACGCCGTAGATTTGGCGAAGTTTTGAACTAACAAGGTCTCGTAATTTGAAGAAGACATACATACACACATTACATTCATTCATTACATTCTGATCTCAGTTTCAATCTGCCAAAAATACCTCTAATTTCTCTATTCAAATTTTGACATTGATTGTCACTAAGGTGATATTGCGACTAAATTTTGAACGTTTTTATTTACGAGAATAGGGTAGTTGACTAAGAAAATATATTTAGTCCATCAGTTAGATTACAAAAAAATATTGTATACGTATTTTTTCTTTTGTCTGGCAAACAAAAAATTACGAAGATACAGCGCTTGGAAATTTCGTATGACGTCACGCCGTGCTACAAATTTTAGCACGTTATTACGTCAAAGCCCCCCACTCCTGAACTTTGATGTGATATATCTTTGTAATTTTTTATCTAATTGATAAAACAAAAAATACGTGTTCAATATTTTTTAATAATCTTACTGAGGGACTAAATCGAATCGATTTATTTTTACCCAGGCAACATCCCTATTGGCTTTCAGAAATACAACCGTGCCAGTAACACAAAGAAGCAGAAGGAGAATAAATTACCTACTCTCAAACGCTAGCAAAGGGCCATACGGCTAAAATGAAATTACGTATCGTCATGATGGATGTAAGTAAACAGACCATACACAAATTCATCTGGAAATTCCAATCTTCATGACTCAATATGAATAGAAGACATACCCGCACAGTGAATACCAAACACAACTCGCCAAAAATCCTCGGACAATAGTTACAAGTTTATTAGAATTCATCCTAAGACTGTTACAATGCCCGTCCAAGCGTGTAATGGAGACAAAATGAAAACGACCTTGTAAGCTTACAAATTGGGTGCTCCGGTACTCCGAATGTATTATCTCCTCAACTCAACCACCTCGCATACTATGCGACATGCGACTGCGCCAGCTTGACGACAATACGCTGACCTGTCGCATGTGCCTATTAACCCACTTTCCCACAGGCACGTTTTTTTTACGCGCACTGGATTTTCAACGCACTGCTTAGCGACGAGAGTTGAAATCCAACAGTGTGTTTTTGTGACGCACTGGGTTGCGCTCTGTTGGATTCTCAACGAGTTCAAAATCCAATGCGCGATAAAATCCCGTCGCGATTTTTTAGTAACCGTGCGGACGTGGACTCATCGGGTGTGCGCGTGCACCGTGCGTCTAGCTTGACGTAGCGCCTCAGAATTCGCTTGAAAAATTATTTGCGTTTACGATTTTATTACGCATGAACATGATTGTGATTTAAAAAATCGCATCGCAGAGCGCACTAAGCCGAAAGCTTTGTACAAAATATATTATGAAAATTGTCGGCTGCAGCCTGTCGTTTCGTCTTGCTGTTGCGTCTTGTCGTCAAGATGTCGCAGACGCATGTCGCGTATTGTGTAAGTAGATTTAGACTTCACTCATTCTTCAGTAATGAGTTCACCGTAGAATTAGGAGAAAAACTGCTGAAAATGTAATGAGAAAACGTATTAAACTCTCTCTAATCTTCTCAACTTTGAAGGGTATATATACATTTTTCTGAAGAAATCTTCCACAAAATTAATGAGAGGGACGCGGATTGTTTTTAAAGGAAATTTTGTTTTTATTTTAAAAAGATAATACCTTATTTGTTTAGAGGGACTTGTGGTTGAGTAACAACAGCCGCACTGGTCGATCGATCAGGTTAAGCTACGCTTGCCGCGGTTAGTCTGTGGATGGGTGACCATCTGTTACATAACAAGACCCCTCCGTGCTTCGGAAAGTACGTACAGCCGTTGATCATTCACGGATCTTTGACAGTCGTTACGGGTCGTCAGAAGCACGAAAGTCTGACAACCAGTCTTACCAAGGGGTTTCATATTACTCAGTAGTTACTAAACGCGACTGCCTATCTGTCCTTCACTACCTAGTTGGGTTGTGGAGGTCAGATAGGCAGTCGCTCCATGTAAAATACTGGTATTCAGCCGCATCTGGTTAGACTGGAAGCCGACCCCAACATAGTTGTGAAAAGGCGAGGCAGATGAGGATAAGGTATCCATCTCCTTATTTGTTTCGACTGTGTTTATGCTAGTCGTTGATATTATAAAGCTGCTTATTATCCAGAGCGTAATTAATCGTTTAAGTTAACGAAGAGAAAAGCTGAAAATGAAGTTGGTTTTACGCGTTCATATTTCTGAAACATTAATTTTCAATTAAGTTTTCTTTGACCTTACTACAAACTTAGGTACTTAACAGTAACGTAAATTAAATTAGAACAAAACCTTCATACTCACTAACTTTTTGCTTAACGGAAGAATACGCACAGACGCCAGCACATCAAGCTACCCGAAACTGTCAAATGTTCCCAATCAACATTGCACCTTATGCTATACGCTGAGGGCATACAACGCCCTGCGTGTCCAGTATAACAATGTATTCAGGATGCTGTTGGGTCTACCACGATTTTGTAGCACTTCCGGAATGTCCACCGAGACCAGGGTTGATGGTTTTCATGCCATTATACGGAAACTCGGTAGAATGCGAGCTAGCTTCCACAGCATTCTGAGTATGTTGTGTGATAGGTGGGACAGCCCCATGCTGGCTCACTGGATTCGGCTGCACACGTAGGTGTCAGTTTTATTAACATTAGGTTAAGATTTTTTACTAACAACATATTATATTATTTTTTATAATATCCTTTATTTATTTTGTTACAAACTTATTACATTTTTAAATATTCTTTACAAAAAACAATAAAAAAAAGCATTAAAAAATATAAAAAATTGTAGCTCACCGGTATCGGGAAAAGGGTCCAAGCTACCGGTTAGGGCTCCAGAGAAAGGAACCTTCTAACAATACGAGCCGTGTCCAGGAGTATCGCTCTCTGCATCAAGCCCCTGATCCAGCTGCCTAACGAGAGCCTCCTCAGGTGTTGGTCGAGGCTCTTGGCAATTAAGCCATTGGCTGTAACGACTAGCGGCACAATGATCGCTGAGTCTGATTATTTTTATTATTATTGTTGTTATGGATTTTTAATCTGAAATAAATATATTATTATTATTTAGCGATAAAGTTGAAAATCTATTAAAGAAATTTGACAGATTGTAGTAGATTGATGTTCTGGCATCAGTACATAACATAACCCATGTAAGCCCCGAAGGGTTATGTAGAGGTGTACCTAACTGTAACACCCACATTTCGCCGACCTAGTGCCATCAACCGCCCCATAAATACAGGCTCCACTGAGAAATTCCTGATCTAAAAACCCAACAACACTTTAACTGAGGTGGCAATCGAACCCACGGCTTCATGCTTAGCAGTAGCGCTTGAGACCACTAGAACAACGTAACTTGTTTGGCCAACTAATTCAACTAAATGACAGTAGAAAATACTAATATGATTGCAATATTACATAAACTCTGTCAAGTGTTTCAAAATTAACCCTTGTTGGTTTAATTTTAAGACTACTAACTAACCCTGTAATCACGACAAAAAAATCAGCTACCTACTTGACCAAAATGTATGAAACAGCTGATTTTTTTTCGTGATTTTAGAGTTGGTCCCATCGTGAAAGATGTTCAGTTCGATGGTCTAAATCACCTATTAAAGTTTTTGGGTTAATTTTGTAACACCTCATATAACTAATACAGTACACAGAAAAATACAGATACAATTCGGTATCGGGGAGGGGCTTGTGGCGAGGTTATAACAGCCGCACGGGTCGATTGATCAGGTTAAGCCACGCTTGCCGCGGTTGGTCTGTGGATGGGTGACCATCTTTACATAACTAGACACCTCCGTGCCTCGGAAAGCACTTTAAGCCGTTGGTCCCGGCTGTCATTCGTGGATCTTTGGCAGACGTTAAGGGTCGTCAGAAGCCCGAAAAGCTAACAAAGTCTTACCAAGGGGTATCGTATTACCCAATAACTGGGTTGTGGAGGTCAGATAGGCAATCATTCCATGTAAAATACTGGTATTCAGCTGCATCCGGTTAGACTGGAAGCCAACCCCAACATAGTTGGGAAAATGCTAGGCATGATGATGATGACTATTCGGTATCCACCAACGTCGAGCTGGTAATCGAAACCAGGACCTCGTGCTTAGCAGTACCGCTTGCGATCAATAGACCAAAGAAGCAGCAACGCAAGAATATCAAAATTGAAACAGAACGAAAGCAAAATCATCCCAAAAGGTTCCAATATTGTCAATATATTCGTTCTTATTACCCCAAACGCAACAAAATGGACACAAGCTATCCAATATTAAGCACCCTAAAACATCTGCAGAGTTCTGATCGACCCTTGATGATGTCTTTTAACGCCCAAAACCACTTAGTAACTTACCAATATTATAGCAACCTTCATAGTTAACGCCGACCCAAGGCTAATCTCTTATTAATTCTGACAAAGTTACACAACACTCCTCCTAAGGAAAACCAACCTTAACTTTTGAAGTTAGAGCTGGAGAAGACTGTACCGAAAACTTTGCACAAAAGTCACGAACTATAGAACTCCTCATTGTTTTACCAGTCCCTTGAAAGCGGGAAGTTATGGCGGAACGCATCATGGGAATGATTGAACTCAATACTTCGGTAATGGTTTTTTAGCGAAGTTAAACAGACTATTAAGATTTGGAACGATTTTTTGTAGCCAGTTTTGTATTTTATTGGGTTTTGTTGAAAGATATTAAAGAAAAGGGGATTCAACTTCTTTAAGGCATACAAAAAGTGTGGAATAATAAGTAACACACCGAAATTGTTCCATAATATTATAAATGCGAAAGCGTGTCTGTCTGTTACCTCTTCACGCTTAAATCGCTGAACTGATTTAGATGAAATTTGGTATAAAGATAGTTTGAGTCTCGGGAAAGGACATAAAATAGTTTTTATCCCGATATTCCCACAGGATCGACACTTATGCGAGTTGCTAATTTACAATAGTTACGCAAACTTTTCATTGTATCTGAAGCGTTTGCTGCACGCGTAGCATGGCCACCATAGAAACGGGTTTTGTCGACGGAAGAATAGACAAAATGACAATTTGTAGAAATATTTCTACCATCTTAAGCATGCCGATGAAGAAGAAGCAATATATTTCTATTCTCCAGTCGACAAAAGTCCACAATGCCAAGCGTGACGACCAATTTTCCTCTACTTTTGACACTTGGGGGTAGAAACATTAATTTCTTCTCAAAAATCGTCAAATAGTCTACATCACATTGGACATAAATAGACAAGATTTTTTTTTCTCCTTTATTAAAAAGAACCAGGTTCTTAATAATTCGTTACAATCTAGCCTATTATGACTAATAAGCAATTTTAGTCTAACTTAATTTTTTACGTGATAATTATTTTAAAACTTAGAATAGTGTTGATTATACTTTGCACCAGTCCGTTCCATTTTCTTAAGGCGACGGCGAATTATAATTATATCTCTTCCAATGTCGGAAGTGTCCGAATCTGACCACATTTTATAAAATTTGTTTGGAAATTTAAGTCTAATAATTTTGGCTTTTCTTTTAACAAGCCTTCTGAGACTAATAGCTTTATCAGTGTAGTTTACAAGAGTATTTAATAACACATTTATTTATGAAAGCAAATTGAATTTACTCCGGTAATTTTAGCTAATATTTATTAAGGCTCCTTCAAACAGGCGCGACACGCGATAAAATCGCGCGCGACACAAAGGCACCGCAAGTCGCGCAACGAGCGGTGCTCTCGCCGTTTGGAGGAGCCTTTAGTTGGCAACTAGCAAACTTGTAAAAAATTTTCGTTCATGGACTCAAATTATTAGTCTAATAAGATAGGGCCCTGCAGTGTGCTAGTAAAAACTGGCGATGAAAAAGACATTACTTTTTTCATCTACCTACTTTACGAGGTCTTTGAACTGACTTAAAAGGAGTTTATTGGTTCAAAGTTCGAACGCCTCATCATGGAATTTTTTAAATGTCAACAAAATAAATACTTTCAATTCAAGAACTATAATTGATACAATACAATACGCCAACCAACAATAGATAGGGTACCTGAATAGGAAGAGTACAATGCGTGCCACGAAAGATGAGACTTGACCCCGCCTCCCCCGCTCTTTCCGCCGCCCCTATGACGTCCGATCCCGTCCCGCACTCAGACCTCATACCGCTAAAGATACCTAAAATCGTGTACTGCGCATGTCAAACCACGTGGTGAGTCAAGTCTCATCTTTCGTGGCACGCATTGTACTAAATATTTTGATACAATGAACTCAGCACCCTAATTGAGTAACACATAAACAATCTGAATCTGAATCATTTTGAAGGACATTGCAAATCCATTGCTTCATATGTATGACAAATTTGTCTGCTCAACAACGCAAATAACGCAATGAATATTGTTCAACTGTCAAAATGAAAGCCATTGATACTGTTAGTGTGTTACGCAATTATCTCGCCGATTTCACACAAATCTTTCCAGAATCAACCTTTAATCCTCAATTCTCACGATTCCACTCCACCTGATTAGACCATCTCCTCAGGTCTCAAGCAATTACGCCACGACAACTCGATCAAACCGCACGTCAACGCAGCCATTCGGATTTCGTCGGAGTAAGCTCAGTAATATGTCGTCACAGACGCGTCGACGCCCTTATTCGTCGGAATGACGTTTTCAACGTCCGACATAGAGCGGCGGGCGTTCAAGTGTAAATGATGTGCCAACGGTGGAATAAACGTCAGTCGTCCGCGATCCGGCCAATGGTGAGGAGGTACGAATGTGGCGGATGGGTTATGATGTGGTTTGCCATGTTCTTTTTTAGATTTTAGGTGCGAAAAGTTGATGTATGATAAATGATTTTATTTGTAGGTTTGTAACAAACACTTTTACACGTCAATCATATTAAAAAAAAAAACTAGATGAGGTCGGGTTTCCTATCTGACTACTCTGAAAAGACAGGTCGAAACAAACTCAGAGGTCATAGTCTGTCGAGACATAATATTAGTCACATCATGTAATCGTATGAGCTTTGAATGATTTCGGCTGTAACTATTTTTTCTTGATGCTTCAGACTAAGACAGTGGTGGCCCAGTGGTATCAGCCCCGACTGAGGAGTTGTAGACCGGGAGTTCAAACCCAAGCGGGTACTTTTTTTTGTATATTTAATTTCATCACCATCTGCTCTCAAAACGGTGAAGGAAAACATCAAAGTAAATCAAACAGTAAAGAAACCGGCATGTCCTAGAACCAAAAATTTGAAGACATGTGACATCCACCAACCCGCACTGGGCCCGCGTGGTCGATTATGGCCTTCACGAAGAGGAGGCCTGTGTCCCAGCAGTGGGATTATTATAGGCTCATTATCCACGACGCTACTTGAAAATAACGTGTTACATACTCAAGTCACATATGAGTAGCCAGAATGTCACAGCACTAGTATTTCAATGGTGATCCGTAGAGGACACAAACTAAAGCGTTATTAACTAGTTTGTGATTGGTTACGTCGTGCACGACGGATCTAAAAGTCGATAGCAGTATTGCACTTGCACGCTTATAACATAGAACGATGTATCATACTCAAATTGATGAAACTAATTAGCTTAAGCAACATAATATACAGTCAGAAACTTCTTGTATTAAGAGGAAATGCGGGTGGTTTTTTCTCCATAGAAACGCTCTCGCCTGTTTTATTTCTAGTTAATAACCATTAAGCAATGTTATTTTTAACAGAATAATAAATATTAACGACTTGTAAGTCCTTATGTTTTGCTTTTTGATTATACCTACATTATTTTGTATAAGCACTAGAACCCTCAAAAAATGCTCAAAATTGCCGATTTAAACCGCTGTCAACAGAGGCCTAGTGTACAAAGTTGACAACTATTAATGAAAAAGAAAAACATAGGGACAAAGTGTATATCCCTCTTATTCAGTTTATGAAATATCTTATAAATTGGTCCAATATTCGAGGAAGAAATAGGCGAGAGCCAAACCTCGTATTATGACTTTTTACTTAGGCCTTTTCAAAAGTCTCTGCGACCGCATTTCCTCTTAATTAAAGAATTTCTACCGACTCTAACTAAAATATCACGTTCTACGTAGATGTTTGGTAGAAAATTGTATTTACGCATTGCAAGAAAATTCATGTAACACAAAGAAAAAGTATTGTAAGGTAGTTTCATAGAGATGTGTGTATATTTATTTGAATATTGTTTTACCTTGAACATTATTTATTCATCATTGTATGTTTAATAAAATAATATTAATGAAACATTAGTTTGCATGCCCCAAACAGTAGAAATGGATTGTACAGACGCCAGCTTACAAAGTTACCCGAAACTGTAAAATTTTCCCAATCAACTTTGAACCTTATTGAAAAAGCGATATAGCGATAAAGTTGAAAATATATCAAAGAAATTTGACAGATTGTAGTAGCTTGATGTGCTGGCGTCTGTACATTATAAACCATCATCTTTCATATTTATAGCTACATAGGTGAACTCGACTTAAATATTCTTGACCTGCTAATCAATGGAAACAAAAGAATGTCCGTAGAGGGGTTAGAATAAAGTTATTATTTCAAATCTTACTCACACAATAAGAGGTAATTTCTGGTAACACCTGTATTTTGTACAAATCAATGTTTCTTGATTCTAAATAAATGAATACAACGACACACTGATAACTTGGATTACAGGCTAAGCAAAAAGTGTTAATAACCTAACTACATAGTCACAAAGCACGTAAAGATTGATTTATTGCCTCCTTTGATAAAACTCCTCTGAACATCGTAGCTCTGTGTTCAAAGCACACTCAATTTAAATTGTGAGCTCGGTTTAGATCCACGATTTCAATCAACTATCACATGCTACGTGCCTTATGAAACACCATATTCTAATGACTATGTACAGACGCCAGCACATCAAGCTACTACATTAGCTAGCATTCTCTCGTCGGGTGCACTGTAGACTCAAAAATGACCCGGTTGGATTAAACTTGGGCTAAAAGTTAAAAATCGTTCATACGGTTTATTAAATTATTTCAATGAAAGTTCCTGAACTGTCACATATGATTTTCACAATCTTTTTAATTCCACACCCTAGAACAAGAAGATGCTAAACCTCATTTTCTTGAAGACCTTAGTAACACTTTACGAGATTCACAGGAAAATACAATCGTTGCTTTAACCATACATACTCGAGTCCCGTGGTTGCCCGTTTGACTTTATAATAGATTTTTCTACCTCCACGTTCAAAAGTCACAGTCCATTTGAACTGTGGCTCAGTTTGAAACAGGATTTCAATCATTGGTCACAGGTTGGTACAGTACTAGCCGCAAGTTATTCCATTTCTATTCTTAGAATGATTTTCTGTTGTTTTTTTCATAAGTATTTTTTCAACACGCTTGTAAAGTGGCTCTTAATGAACCGCTTTTAGCTCCATAATGCAGTGTATTAAACACGCATGCCTTTTACCTTATTGCGGTAAAGCAAGAGATAACTATTTACTAGTCGGAGATGTGCGCTTTTTTTAATCGCATCAAATAGGCTTCATGCCAAAAGGAATCCGCGGGCCACATATCACATTTTTTTTTTTAAGTCTGAATTGTCCTTGGTCCTAAAATGAAGTATGCCTATGGCATTAAGCCCGCCTCTGTACATTTATGTGGTTGAAGTATTAAATAAATAATAACTAAAATTTATTTACCTTACATTGTCTGTGGTCCCTCCCGGAACCAAACGGAAAATACCCTGACTGGCGTTCTATTATTGCAGATTCTCTCTGAACTAATGTATATTTCTTTATGCCAATAGTACTTTCTAATTTCATACCAACTAAACTACAATTTGATATGTGCCAACACTACGATCAGTCTAAACATTATTTTGTGTTTATTATATTTTTTATATAGGCTGTTTAGGGGTTTTGCCAGAGCTTTTACACCTGCGCGCGCATCGCTAGCGTGGCGCGCGGAAAAACAAAACCAACGCGCAATTTTCCATAAAAGTTAATAAAAATACAAGTCTGTTTTCTTCCTCGCAAGTGTGTTGAAAAACGTCGTATGAAACGCGTGAGCATTGATCATTACACACTCGAGGCTTCCTTATCGCACTGTTCGCCATACCGCCTCGGGAGCAATTAACAACATAGCACACATGTATCATAATATACTGATGAATAATAATTGTCTGCTGCACCGTGCGACGTCATCACGTCGGCGCCGGCTGTCGCTGAAAACCAGCGCTGGGGCTCTGTCTTGCATAGGGTCGCAGCATAATGCTGAGCGATAGCCGTTTTGCGTGGATGTGACGCATGTCAACCTTTTCTTATTGTTTTTTTTTTGTTTTGTTCTTTTTTGCGTCATGTTTACCGCAAATAAACGTATTTTCTTTCTTTCTTTCTTTACTATTTTTAGAATGTGAACCGCCTCGTTGATATAGTGGTCGCACGCGGTACCTACTGCTGAGCGTGTGGTCCTGAAACCGATTTCCAGGTCATGCAAAATGTTATTGGTTTTTCCCATCTGGAATTTCTCAGTAGGAGCCAGGAGTCTGTATTTGTGGCCGGTTGTTGGCAATAGGCTCGTCCCCTATTACATGGGACTTAATCAATATAAATAAAAAAAAAAATCATCACAGGTCAACAAAATTTTTACCCAGAAACCAGACTATACTTTTCCGAAGGATTTTGACGCGCTGAATTCAAATCTGGCCTCTGGTTTGAAATTTTCGTGTACGTGGATTGTTCTACGTTGGAGAATTCATACACATACAGTCTATTGAAAAATTTCAAAATGCAATTTCTCAGCGAAGAAAAAATATATTTGAGTAAACTCAACGTCATTTTAAAGAGGAAGACTAGTCCTTTGAGATGCTATTAATAATTTTTGAAAGAAAATAGGATCGGCCGTGCTACATAACCTCAAAAATGAGAAAAAACGGTATTTTTTGCACTTTTAGGTTAGGATATCTCGAAACCCTGACGTGATAGAGCAATTTTGAGGAGACCAGATTCGAATTCAGCGCGTCAAAATCCTTCGGTAAAGTATAGTCTGGTTTCTGGAAAAGAGTGTTCGTCAAAATTTGTCGCCCTGTGCGAAATTCAGGTGCACACTTAGGTACTATAAATTGGTACACCTCTGCCTTATCCATTCGGCGTTTACAGGCGTGATGGTATGTATGTTAAATTATAAGATTCACCCTACCAAATAAAAATAAAATAAAAAAAATGTTACAGCACTGTGAGCTCACTCTTTTCGGTATTGCCACTTTTCGCGCGACAAACTATGACTACGATTTAAATCTTTGATTAAAATAACAATGTCTAGAATAATAATTATCTACCCACAACAGTGAGACATTGCTTGTGTTCATTGCTGCTTCTTTCAACATCTGTCAAGCACATTTTAGGTATAATTTAATCATATTTTATAAGTAAACCTTCAAATTCAAAGGACCATAATACTATCTTGTTAAAATCCTTTTTAGTGTAGTTCTAAGTCTGTTTTATGTCCCAAAACGGTACTCTAGGCACTAATTTAATAACTAAAATTGTCTAGACATAAAGATAATGCTTGTAAAACTTTAATATTGTACTCAACAAAAACATAAATCTACTGTTATGACGGACCACTGAGCAAGAATACTTACGACCAGGACTTTATTCAAAACATAATTTAATTTTTATCCGAAAATTTCTAAGCTCTGTGTACATCAAAATTTAGACCCTGTAAGTACAGACGCCAGCACATCAAACTACTACAATCTATCAAATTTCTTTAATAAGTTTTCAACTTTATCGCCAAACCATAAGGTTCAAAGTTCATTGGGAAAATTTTACAGTTTTGGGTAGCTTGATGTCCTGGCGTCTGTACATCACAAATCACTGCATTTAACGCTAAACGAGTGGCATATCGCTGCGGAATCTGCTATCATCATGAATTCAGTACATGATACTGGACCATACATTTGACCGTATTGCACTTTTCTGTGATAAATGATTTTATTTTTGTAAGTAGGTTTGCACAAACACTTTTACACGTCAATCATATATTTTTTAAACTAGATGAGGTCGGCGTTTCCTATCTGACTAATCTGAGAAGAAAGGCCGAAACAAGTCACACCCTGACTTATTACTTGTATTTTTTTTATTTAAATGAAAATCGTTTACTTTTACCATGTTTGTAAATATGTGAGCATCATGTATCTATCAGATAATTAATTTATATGTCATGGATTCATTTTTAATTCTTTTACCTATTGTGGTATAGTAATTTGGTTTTCGGAGCACGGTCCTCACATATTATACTATATAAAGCTCGATTTATACTATATAAAGCTCGATTACCACTCACTGACTCACTGACTCACTGATTGACATAATTGTTCTCCCAGATGGTGAAGGGGGAGGTGGGTATATTTTTACAGATTCGTATAGAAGTAACTCTCACGAGTATGGGAAAAATCCCAAACCTCCCCTTTTCCACCCCACTCTCCCCCCTCCCTATCGTATCTCGGAAACTAAGAGTCCCGTGTTTTGTTGTTTTACGGATTCGTATAGAGGAGGCTCGGAAAAGTAAAATCCATTTTTCAAAGTTGCCCCCTTGCCCCCCTTCTCCCCCCCCCCTCTAGGTAGATCTCGGAAGTTAAGAGACTTGGAACATTTTTTTTTTCAGATTCATATCAAGGGGCCCAGAGTTGGTCAAAATCATTTTTTAAAACTCCCCCCACTCCCCCCCTTCACCCCTCCCCCCATCGTATCTCGGAAATTAAGAAACCTGGGTTTTGTTTTTTTAGGGATTCGTATAGAGGAGGTTCGGAAAAGTAAAAACGATTTTTCAAAATTCCCCCCATTCTCTCCCCCTTCTCCCCCCTTTAGGCGGATCATCTCAGAAGTTAAGACTTGGAACATTATTATTATACTATATAAAGCTCGATTTATATTATACTATATAAAGCTCGATTACCACTCACTGACTCACTGACTCACTGATTGACATAATTGTTCTCCCAGATGGTGAAGGGGGAGGTGGGTATATTTTTACAGATTCGTATACAAGTAACTCTCACGAGTATGGGAAAAATCCCAAACCTCCCCTTTTCCACCCCACTCTCCCCCCTCCCTATCGTATCTCGGAAACTAAGAGTCCCGTGTTTTGTTGTTTTACGGATTCGTATAGAGGAGGCTCGGAAAAGTAAAATCCATTTTTCAAAGTTGCCCCCTTGCCCCCCTTCTCCCCCCCCCCTCTAGGTAGATCTCGGAAGTTGAGAGACTTGGAACATTTTTTTTTTCAGATTCATATCAAGAGGCCCAGAGTTGGTCAAAATCATTTTTCAAAACTCCCCCCTCTCCCCCCCTTCACCCCTCCCCCCATCGTATCTCGGAAATTAAGAAACCTGCGTTTTGTTTTTTTACCGATTCGTATAGAGGAGGCTCGGAAAAGTAAAATCCATTTTTCAAAGTTGCCCCCCTTGCCCCCCTTCTCCCCCCCCTCTAGGTAGATCTCGGAAGTTAAGAGACTTGGAACATTTTTTTTTTCAGATTCATGTCAAGGGGCCCAGAGTTGGTCAAAATCATTTTTCAAAACTCCCCCTCTCCCCCCCCTTCACCCTTCCCCCCATCGTATCTCGGAAATTAAGAAACCTGGGTTTTGTTTTTTTACGGATTCGTATAGAGGAGGCTCGGAAAAGTAAAAACCATTTTTCAAAATTCCCCCCATTCTCCCCCTTTTAGGTGGATCTCGGAAGTTAAGACTTGGAACATTTTCTTTTTCAGATTCATGTCCGTGGGCCCAGAGTAGGTCAAAATTAGTTTTTTTCAAAACTCCCCCCTTTCCCCCCTTCACCCCTCCCCCATCGTCTCTCGGAAACTAGGTAGCGGTAAAGCGAAGCGTAGCGTAGGGATAAGGTCACGATAGCTTTCCGGTGGTAGGTAGGTCCTGAGTGGAGCGAACCTGCGAGACCGAGTGGAGCAAAGGGGGGAAGAATACAACATGGCGGACAGCGTTTTTGTATTGACTGCCTAAGGGCCGAGTTCACGGACTGTCATTTGACCAATGTTTGAGTAATCGGCCGATGAATTCCTAAACATCGTTTATGCAGCCGGTTAAGTATTCACTGCTCACCACGAATATTTTAACCGTGATTATTAAATCGGGCAATCAGCATTCGCTCAAAGTGAATGAACGAATGCTATAAGTGTACTCATTTGCGAAGTCACGTCGTTAGATTTAGTCAACACGAGTTTTGGTGACATCTATATTTAGTAGCATAAAATAAAACGCTTTCAACTTGAGAAGTTCGAAAACGCATTGGGATCATTATGCTAGCCTGTAGTGTCTAATTTGGATGGGTAATAACTTCACAGCGCTGTCACTGTCAATGTAATAGACATAAGATTTAATGTGGGAGCAAATGAGACAGAAAGCATTATACAGTGGTTTTGTGTTTTTGAGTGTTATTGAGTGTTGTTGAGTGTTGTTGAGTGTTGTTGAGGGTTGTTGAGGGTTGTTGAGTGTTGTTGAGTGTTGTTGAGGATTGTTGAGTGTTGTTGAGTGTTGTTGAGTGTTGTTGAGTGTTGTTGAGTGTTTTGAGTGTGGTTGAGTGTTGTTGAGTGATGTTGAGTGTGGTTGAGTGTTGTTGAGTGTTGTTGAGTGTTATTGAGTGTTGTTGAGTGTTGATGAGTGTTGTTGAGTGTTTTGAGTGTTTTGGGTGTTGTTGAGTGTTGTCGAGTGTTGTTGAGTGTTGTTGAGGGTTGTTGAGTGTTGTTGAGTGTTGATGAGTGTTGTTGAGTGTTGTTGAGTGTTGTTGAGTGTTGTTGAGTGTTGTTGCGGGTTGTTGAGTGTTGTTGAGTGTTGTTGAGTGTTTTGAGTGTGGTTGAGTGTTGTTGAGTGTTGTTGAGTGTTATTGAGTGTTATTGAGTGTTGTTGAGTGTTGTTGAGTGTTGTTGAGGGTTGTTGAGTGTTGTTGAGTGTTGATGAGTGTTGTTGAGTGTTGTTGAGTGTTGTTGAGTGTTGTTGAGTGTTGTTGAGGGTTGTTGAGTATGGTTGAGTGTTGTTGAGTGTTGTTGAGTGTTATTGAGTTTTATTGAGTTTTGTTGAGTGTTGTTGAGTGTTTTGGGTGTTGTTGTGTTGTTGAGTGTTGATGAGTGTTGTTGAGTGTTGTTGAGTGTTGTTGAGTGTTGTTGAGGGTTGTTGAGTGTTGTTGAGTGTTGTTGAGTGTTGTTGAGTGTTGATGAGTGTTGTTCAGTGTTGTTGAGTGTTTTGAGTGTTTTGGGTGTTGTTGAGTGTTGATGAGTGTTGATGAGTGTTGTTGAGTGTTTTGAGTGTTTTGGGTGTTGTTGAGTGTTGTTGAGTGTTGTTGAGGGTTGTTGAGTGTTGTTGAGTGTTGATGAGTGTTGTTGAGTGTTGTTGAGTGTTGTTGAGTGTTGTTGAGTGTTGTTGCGGGTTGTTGAGTGTTGTTGAGTGTTGTCGAGTGTTTTGAGTGTGGTTGAGTGTTGTTGAGTGTTGTTGAGTGTTATTGAGTGTTATTGAGTGTTGTTGAGTGTTGTTGAGTGTTTTGAGTGTGGTTAAGTGTTGTTGAGTGTTGTTGAGTGTTGTTGAGGGTTGTTGAGTGTTGTTGAGTGTTGATGAGTGTTGTTGAGTGTTGTTGAGTGTTGTTGAGTGTTGTTGAGTGTTGTTGAGTGTTGTTGAGTATGGTTGAGTGTTGTTGAGTGTTGTTGAGTGTTATTGAGTTTTATTGAGTTTTGTTGAGTGTTGTTGAGTGTTTTGGGTGTTGTTGTGTTGTTGAGTGTTGATGAGTGTTGTTGAGTGTTGTTGAGTGTTGTTGAGTGTTGTTGAGGGTTGTTGAGTGTTGTTGAGTGTTGTTGAGTGTTGATGAGTGTTGTTCAGTGTTGTTGAGTGTTTTGAGTGTTTTGGGTGTTGTTGAGTGTTGTTGAGTGTTATTGAGTGTTGTTGAGTGTTGTTGAGTGTTGTTGAGTGTTTTGAGTGTGGTTGAGTGTTGTTGAGTGTTGTTGAGTGTTGTTGAGTGTTGTTGAGGGTTGTTGAGTGTTGTTGAGTGTTGATGAGTGTTGTTGAGTGTTGTTGAGTGTTGTTGAGGGTTGTTGAGTGTTGTTGAGTGTTGTTGAGTATGGTTGAGTGTTGTTGAGTGTTGTTGAGTGTTATTGAGTTTTATTGAGTTTTGTTGAGTGTTGTTGAGTGTTTTGAGTGTTTTGGGTGTTGTTGTGTTGGTGAGTGTTGATGAGTGTTGTTGAGTGTTGTTGAGGGTTGTTGAGTGTTGTTGAGGGTTGTTGAGTGTTGTTGAGTGTTGTTGAGTATGGTTGAGTGTTGTTGAGTGTTGTTGAGTGTTATTGAGTTTTATTGAGTTTTGTTGAGTGTTGTAGAGTGTTTTGAGTGTTTTGGGTGTTGGTGAGTGTTGATGAGTGTTGTTGAGTGTTGTTGAGGGTTGTTGAGTGTTGTTGAGGGTTGTTGAGTGTTGTTGAGTGTTGTTGAGTGTTGTTGAGTGTTATTGAGTGTTGTTGAGTGTTGTTGAGTGTTGATGAGTGTTGTTGAGTGTTGTTGAGTGTTGTTGAGTGTTGTTGAGTGTTGTTGAGTGTGGTTGAGTGTTGTTGAGTGTTGTTGAGTGTTGTTGAGTGTTGATGAGTGTTGTTGAGTGTTGTTGAGTGTTGTTGAGTGTTGATGAGTGTTGTTGAGTGTTGTTGAGTGTTTTGAGTGTTTTGGGTGTTGTTGAGTGTTGTTGAGTGTTGATGAGTGTTGTTGAGTGTTGTTGAGTGATGTTGAGTGTTGTTGAGTGTTGTTGAGTGTTGTTGAGTGTTGTTGAGGGTTGTTGAGTGTTGTTGAGTGTTGTTGAGTGTTTTGAGTGTGGTTGAGTGTTGTTGAGTGTTGTTGACTGTTGTTGAGTCTTATTGAGTGTTGTTGAGTGTTGTTGAGTGTTGTTGAGTGTTGATGAGTGCTGTTGAGTGTTGTTGAGTGTTTTGAGTGTTTTGGGTGTTGTTTAGTGTTGTTGAGTGTTGTTGAGGGTTGTTGAGTGTTGTTGAGTGTTGTTGAGTGATGTTGAGTGTGGTTGAGTGTTGTTGAGTGTTTTTGAGTGTTGTTGAGTGTGGTTGAGTGTTGTTGAGTGTTGTTGAGTGTTATTGAGTGTTGTTGAGTTTTGTTGAGTGTTGATGAATGTTGTTGAGTGTTGTTGAGTGTTTTGGGTGTTGTTGAGTGTTGTTGAGTGTTGTTGAGTGTTGTTGAGTGTTGATGAGTGTTGTTGAGTGTTGTTGAGTGTTTTGGGTGTTGTTGAGTGTTGTTGAATGTTGTTGAGTGTTGTTGAGTGTTGTTGAGGGTTGTTGAGTGTTGTTGAGTGTTGTTGAGTGTTGTTGAGTGATGTCGAGTGTGGTTGAGTGTTGTTGAGTGTTGTTGAGTGATGTTGAGTGTGGTTGAGTGTTGTTGAGTGTTGTTGAGTGTTGTTGAGTGTTGTTGAGTAGAAAAGAATGGGGTAGTATCCTCCTGGTGGTACGAGGACTAAAACACGGTGAACTCGATTATAGTGGACTGTATTACATTAAGTTAACAAGAATAAAACGGTAAAGAATACGACTCGAACGCGAACGTTAAGAAAAGGTTGAAATGCAAGCGCTCGGTAGCGAGGACGATGACGCAGTGCTGTGCCGGCCGGTGCGCGCCCGCACGTCGAGCCCCTCTCCGCGACCGCTGCTCCCCGCGGTCGCCCGGCGCGGTGTGATATTATCGACATTGAGTGTTGTTGAGTGTTATTGAGTTTTATTGAGTTTTGTTGAGTGTTGTTGAGTGTTTTGAGTGTTTTGGGTGTTGTTGTGTTGTTGAGTGTTGATGAGTGTTGTTGAGTGTTGTTGAGTGTTGTTGAGGGTTGTTGAGTGTTGTTGAGTGTTGTTGAGTGTTGTTGAGTGTTGATGAGTGTTGTTGAGTGTTGTTGTTTTGAGTGTTTTGGGTGTTGTTGAGTGTTGATGAGTGTTGTTGAGTGTTGTTGAGTGTTGTTGAGTGTTGTTGAGTGTTTTGAGTGTTTTGGGTGTTGTTGTGTTGTTGAGTGTTGATGAGTGTTGTTGAGTGTTGTTGAGTGTTGTTGAGGGTTGTTGAGTGTTGTTGAGTGTTGTTGAGTTTTGTTGAGTGTTGATGAGTGTTGTTGAGTGTTGTTGTTTTGAGTGTTTTGGGTGTTGTTGAGTGTTGATGAGTGTTGTTGAGTGATGTTGAGGGTTGTTGAGTGTTGTTGAGTGTTGCCGAGTGTTGCCGAGTGTTATCGAGTGTTGTTGAGTGTTGTTGAATCTTGTTGAGTGTTGTTGAGTGTTGTTGAATGTTGTTGAGTGTTGTTGAGTGTTGCCGAGTGTTGCCGAGTGTTATCGAGTGTTGTTGAGTGTTGTTGAATCTTGTTGAGTGTTGTTGAGTGTTGTTGAATGTTGTTGAGTGTTGTTGAGTGTTGTCGAGTGTTGTCGAGTGTGTCGAGTGTTGTCGAGTGTTGTCGAGTGTTGTTGAGTGTTGTTGAGTGTTGTTGAATGTTGTTGAGTGTTATTGAGTGTTGTCGAGTGTTGTCGAGTGTTGTTGAGTGTTGTTGAGTGTTGTTGAGTGTTGTTGAATGTTGTTGAGTGTTTTGGGTGTTGTTGAGTATTGTTGAGTGTTGTTGAGTGTTGTTGATCACAACAAATCACAAAAGACGTTAAGCCGCGTCCCCACTAGAGCCATGCGGCTTAACGTCTTTTGACGCGAAAACTGTTTGACGCGCTAAAATAAGAAAAAAAAAAGACTTATTTTGTTGGCTGACGTATTTTGTAGAAACAATTTTCTTGGCAAAGTTTAAAGTTTGGCGGTGTAAATCACAAGTTAAAATAAGTGATTCCAGTGACAATTATAGCAATTTATTAACAAAAACTCCACAACTTGTGTAGTATAAAGTAGTATACAAAGTTGATACGACAGAGGGGCTTTTCTTTAAACTGCCTATACTAGATACCATTTTCAAGCTCTGTACCAAAAATCAATTAAATAGGAGCAGTAGTTTAGTCACAAATGATTTTTGAAGTTTTTGCTACGTTTGAACACGATGTATATTTCCTAACAGCTGATTATCTCATACGCATAGGTCATGCACCTTAAAACGATAATCTGAGTATAAGATACATTGTTGCCGCACAAGTACAACCAAATATTTCACGAAGCAATAAATACACACACACTTGCACTTTCACTATGAGAGTGACAATCATAGCAAAACCCCCGCGCCTTTTTCCCGCGCGTAAAAGGAATAGAAATAGGTCAGTATGTTGCTATTGCATTCTAGATCCTTGGGAATTTGCTAAAAAACTTTCTTTCAGTGGACAGTGCGCAAGCGTCATCCACTCGGGACGTACGTTACGTAATACGGGAGCCCCCCGCCGCCGCGCCTTTATGTTTTGTCGAACTCGCTGACAATAATTGTGATTTTGTTTTGTTATTGTGATAGACACTAAATAAGTTTAACTTGGGAATATTATTATTTAGTGTTAGTGTTTTTTTGTGTTTGACTGTTTTTATTGTGATAGGATACGTAATTAAACGTTGGTTGTGTGTGTGTGTAATCATTAAAGTGTTCAGCAATGCCTCGTGTAACTTACACGGCGTCAGAATACACTTACATGATTTTAATTTACGGTGAATGCCGTGGAAACGCAGATTTAGCTCTGCGAACATACCGAGAAAGGTATGGTGACCGGCGCAATAGCCCTAGGAACGCCGCGCGCCGGCACCATACAATTGGCAGTACAAAGATTACGGGAATTAAAGTGCTTAGCGACGGACAGTGATTTAATAAATAACAATATTCTCCGTCGGTATAATTTGTGCATTAATATGAATCGAGGACACATCGAGAATTTAAAAATTTTGTGTTTTTGTGTGTGCGCGTACTTAACAACCAGCCGGGCGCGGACGGCGCGAGCGGTCTAAACCGCCCGCCCCCCGCGCCCCCGCCAAGAGAGATAACACACACGCACACGCGCTCCTGCGCGACTTTGTTACCTAGGCATCTAACTAAGGTCAGTCAAATTTATTTATAAAGGGTGGTTGCGTTTCACTCTGACTTTAAGCTATTTAGTTTGTTTGAAAAAAAAAAAATCTCATTTTTGGCGCTTTCTATTTTTGTACTGTATCGAATTAATACTATACACGTATAGTATACGTAGTGTAATTTAATGCCCCTCTGTCATATCAACTCTGTATATCACTCGAGGGTAAGTACAGATTACTAAACTCGTGTGGTTTACGGCCCTCCGCTTCGCGTCGGGCCTCAAATGCACACTCGATTAGTAATCTGTGCCTTACTCCCCTTGGTGAATAAATAGCTATTATTACAAAATCCTATAAGTGCTAAGGATTACTGTCCAATTCTCAAAATTTTACAAGGGTAAGAAATACTCCTCAAAAACACGACCCCGCGAGCTGCTTGCAGCTCGCGCAACGCCCAAAATCTAGTATATATATATACTATATAAAGCTCGATTACCACTCACTGACTCACTGACTCACTGATTGACATAATTGTTCTCCCAGATGGTGAAGGGGGAGGTGGGTATATTTTTACAGATTCGTATAGAAGTAACTCTCACGAGTATGGGAAAAATCCCAAACCTCCCCTTTTCCACCCCACTCTCCCCCCTCCCTATCGTATCTCGGAAACTAAGAGTCCCGTGTTTTGTTGTTTTACGGATTCGTATAGAGGAGGCTCGGAAAAGTAAAATCCATTTTTCAAAGTTGCCCCCTTGCCCCCCTTCTCCCCCCCCCTCTAGGTAGATCTCGGAAGTTAAGAGACTTGGAACATTTTTTTTTTCAGATTCATATCAAGGGGCCCAGAGTTGGTCAAAATCATTTTTTAAAACTCCCCCCAC
Organism: Luperina nickerlii; assembly: GCA_963855955.1. Classification (NCBI taxonomy): domain Eukaryota; kingdom Metazoa; phylum Arthropoda; class Insecta; order Lepidoptera; family Noctuidae; genus Luperina; species Luperina nickerlii. Next base: position 17,325,968 of record OY979677.1, on the reverse strand, counting down.
TCCCCCCCTTCACCCCTCCCCCCATCGTATCTCGGAAATTAAGAAACCTGGGTTTTGTTTTTTTAGGGATTCGTATAGAGGAGGTTCGGAAAAGTAAAAACGATTTTTCAAAATTCCCCCCATTCTCTCCCCCTTCTCCCCCCTTTAGGCGGATCATCTCAGAAGTTAAGACTTGGAACATTATTATACTATATAAAGCTCGATACTATATAAAGCTCGATTACCACTCACTCACTGACATAATTGTTCTCCCAGATGGTGAAGGGGGAGGTGGGTATATTTTTACAGATTCGTATAGAAGTAACTCTCACGAGTATGGGAAAAATCCCAAACCTCCCCTTTTCCACCCCACTCTCCCCCCTTCCTATCGTATCTCGGAAACTAAGAGTCCCGTGTTTTGTTGTTTTACGGATTCGTATAGAGGAGGCTCGGAAAAGTAAAATCCATTTTTCAAAGTTGCCCCCTTGCCCCCCTTCTCCCCCCCCCTCTAGGTAGATCTCGGAAGTTAAGAGACTTGGAACATTTTTTTTTTCAGATTCATATCAAGGGGCCCAGAGTTGGTCAAAATCATTTTTCAAAACTCCCCCCACTCCCCCCCTTCACCCCTCCCCCCATCGTATCTCGGAAATTAAGAAACCTGGGTTTTGTTCTTTTAGGGATTCGTATAGAGGAGGGTCGGAAAAGTAAAAACAATTTTTCAAAATTCCCCCCATTCTCTCCCCCTTCTCCCCCCTTTAGGCGGATCATCTCGGAAGTTAAGACTTGGAACATTATACTATATAAAGCTCGATTACCACTCACTGACTGACTCACTGACATAATTGTTCTCCCAGATGGTGAAGGGGGAGGTGGGTATATTTTTACAGATTCGTATAGAAGTAACTCTCACGAGTATGGGAAAAATCCCAAACCTCCCCTTTTCCACCCCACTCTCCCCCCTCCCTATCGTATCTCGGAAACTAAGAGTCCCGTGTTTTGTTGTTTTACGGATTCGTATAGAGGAGGCTCGGAAAAGTAAAATCCAGTTTTCAAAGTTGCCCCCTTGCCCCCCTTCTCCCCCCCCTCTAGGTAGATCTCGGAAGTTAAGAGACTTGGAACATTTTTTTTTTCAGATTCATATCAAGGGGCCCAGAGTTGGTCAATCAAAATCATTTTTCAAAACTCCCCCCTCTCCCCCCCTTTACCCCTCCCCCCATCGTAGCTCGGAAATTAAGAAACCTGGGTTTAGTTTTTTTACGGATTCGTATAGAGGAGGCTCGGAAAAGTAAAATCCATTTTTCAAAGTTGCCCCCCTTGCCCCCCTTCTCCCCCCCTCTAGAGGTAGATCTCGGAAGTTAAGAGACTTGGAACATTTTTTTTTTCAGATTCATATCAAGGGGCCCCGAGTTGGTCAAAATCATTTTTCAAAACTCCCCCCCTCTCCCCCCCTTCACCCCTCCCCCCATCGTATCTCGGAAACTAGGTAGTGGTAAAGCGAAGCGTAGCGTAGCGTAGGGATAAGGTCACGATAGCTTTCCGGTGGTAGGTAGGTCCTGAGTGGAGCGAACCTGCGAGACCGAGTTATTATATTATCGGGCAATCAGCATTCGCTCAGAGACTATGAACGAATGCTATAAGTGTACTCATTTGCGAAGTCACGTCGTTAGATTTAGTCAACACGAGTTTTGGTGACATCTATATTTAGTAGCATAAAATAAAACGCTTTCAACTTGAGAAGTTCGAAAACGCATTGGGATCATTATGCTAGCCTGTAGTGTCTAATTTGGATGGGTAATAACTCCACAGCGCTGTCACTGTCAATGTAATACATAAGATTTAACGTGGGAGCAAATGAGACAGAAAGCATTATACAGTGTTTTTGAGTGTTATTGAGTGTTGTTGAGTGTTGTTGAGTGTTGTTGAGGGTTGTTGAGTGTTGTTGAGTGTTGTTGAGTGTTGTTGAGTGTTGTTGAGGGTTGTTGAGTGTTGTTGAGTGTTGTTGAGTGTTGATGAGTGTTTTGAGTGTGGTTGAGTGTTGTTGAGTGTTGTTGAGTGTTGTTGTTTGAAAAAAAAAAAAAGAAAACTTTTTTTGTTCGAAAACTGTTTGACGCGCTAAAATAAGAAAAAAAAAAGACTTATTTTGTTGGTTGACGTATTTTGTAGAAACAATTTTCTTGGTAAAGTTTAAAGTTTGGCGGTGTAAATCACAAGTTAAAATAAGTGATTCCAGTGACAATTATAGCAATTTATTAACAACAACTCCACAAGTGTAGTATAAAGCAGTATATATCACTCGAGGGTAAGTACAGATTACTAAACTCGTGTGGTTTACGGCCCTCCGCTTCGCGTCGGGCCTCAAATGCACACTCGATTAGTAATCTGTGCCATACTCCCCTTGGTGAATAAATAGCCATTATTACAAAATCCTAAGTGTTTTGGGTGTTGTTGAGTGTTGTTGAGTGTTGTTGAGTGTTGTTGAGGGTTGTTGAGTGTTGTTGAGTGTTGATGAGTGTTGTTGAGTGTTGTTGAGTGTTGTTGAGTGTTGTTGAGTGTTGCTGAGGGTTGTTGAGTGTTGTTGAGTGTTGTTGAGTGTTGTTGAGTGTTGATGAGTGTTGTTGAGTGTTGTTGAGTGTTGTTGAGTGTTGTTGAGGGTTGTTGAGTGTTGCTGAGTGTTGTTGAGTGTTTTGAGTGTGGTTGAGTGTTGTTGAGTGTTGTTGAGTGTTGTTGAGTGTTGTTGAGTGTTGTTGAGAGTTGTTGAGTGTTGTTGAGTGTTGTTGAGGGTTGTTGAGGGTTGTTGAGTGTTGTTGAGTGTTGTTGAGGGTTGTTGAGTGTTGTTGAGTGTTGTTGAGTGTTGTTGAGTGTTGTTGATGAGTGTTGTTGAGTGTTGTTGAGTGTTGTTGAGGGATGTTGAGTGTTGTTGAGTGTTGTTGTGTGTTGTTGAGTGTTGTTGAGTGTTTTGAGTGTTGTTGAGTGTTGTGGAGTGTTGTGGAGTGTTGTTGAGTGTTGTTAAGTGTTGATGAGTGTTGTTGAGTGTTGTTGAGTGTTGTTGAGTGTTGTTGAGTGTTGCTGAGGGTTGTTGAGTGTTGTTGAGTGTTGTTGAGTGTTGTTGAGTGTTGATGAGTGTTGTTGAGTGTTGTTGAGTGTTGATGAGTGTTGTTGAGTGTTGTTGAGTGTTGTTGAGTGTTGCCGAGGGTTGTTGAGTGTTGTTGAGTGTTGTTGAGTGTTGTTGAGTGTTGATGAGTGTTGTTGAGTGTTGTTGAGTGTTGTTGAGTGTTGTTGAGGGTTGTTGAGTGTTGTTGAGTGTTGTTGAGTGTTGTTGAGTGTTGTTGATGAGTGTTGTTGAGTGTTGTTGAGTGTTGTTGAGGGATGTTGAGTGTTGTTGAGTGTTGTTGTGTGTTGTTGAGTGTTGTTGAGTGTTTTGAGTGTTGTTGAGTGTTGTGGAGTGTTGTGGAGTGTTGTTGAGTGTTGTTAAGTGTTGATGAGTGTTGTTGAGTGTTGTTGAGTGTTGTTGAGTGTTGTTGAGTGTTGTTGAGTGTTGTTGAGCGTTGTTGATGAGTGTTGTTGAGTGTTGGTGAGGGATGTTGAGTGCTGTTGAGTGTTGTTGATTGTTGTTGAGTGTTGTTGAGTGTTGTTGAGTGTTTTGAGTGTGGTTGAGTGTTGTTGAGTGTTGTGGAGTGTTGTTGAGTGTTGTTAAGTGTTGATGAGTGTTGTTGAGTGTTGTTGAGTGTTGTTGAGTATTGTTGAGTGTTGTTGAGTGTTGTTGAGTGTTATTGAGTGTTGTTGAGTGTTATTGAGTGTTGTTGAGTGTTGATGAGTGTTGTTGAGTGTTGTTGAGTGTTTTGGGTGTTGTTGAGTGTTGTCGAGTGTTGTTGAATGTGGTTGAGTCTTGTTGACTGTTGTTGAGTGTTATTGAGTGTTGTTGAGTGTTGTTGAGTGTTGTTGAGTGTTGATGAGTGTTGTTGAGTGTTGTTGAGTGTTTTGAGTGTTTTGGGTGTTGTTGAGTGTTGTTGAGTGTTGTTGAGTGTTGTTGAGTGTTGTTGAGTGTTGTTGAGTGTTGTTGAGTGTCGTTGAGTGTCGTTGAGTGTTGTTGAGTGTTGTTGAGGGTTGTCGAGTTTTGTCGAGTGTTGTCGAGTGTTGTCGAGTGTTGTTGAGTGTTGTTGAGTGTTGTTGAGGGTTGTTGAGTGTTGTTGAGTGTTGTTGAGTGTTGTTGAGTGTTGTTGAATGTGGTTGAGTGTTGTTGACTGTTGTTGAGTGTTATTGAGTGTTGTTGAGTGTTGTTGAGTGTTGATGAGTGTTGTTGAGTGTTGTTGAGTGTTTTGAGTGTTTTGGGTGTTGTTGAGTGTTGTTGAGTGTTGTTGAGGGTTGTTGAGTGTTGTTGAGTGTTGTTGAGTGTTGTTGAGTGTTGTTGAGTGTGGTTGAGTGTTGTTGAGTGTTGTTGAGTGTTTTGGGTGTTGTTGAGTGTTGTTGAGTGTTGTTGAGTGTTTTGAGTGTTGTTGAGTGTTGATGAGTGTTGTTGAGTGTTGTTGAGTGTTGTTAAATGATGTTGAGTGTTTTGGGTGTTGTTGAGAATTGTTGATCACAACAAATCACAAAAGACGTTAAGCCGCGTCCCCACTAGAGCCATGCGGCTTAACGTCTTTTGGCGCGAAAACTGTTTGACGCGCTAAAATAAGAAAAAAAAAGACTTATTTTGTTGGTTGACGTATTTTGTAGAAACAATTTTCTTGGTAAAGTTTAAAGTTTGGCGGTGTAAATCACAAGTTAAAATAAGTGATTCCAGTGACAATTATAGCAATTTATTAACAACAACTCCACAAGTGTAGTATAAAGCAGTATATATCACTCGAGGGTAAGTAAGGATTACTAAACTCGTGTGGTTTACGGCCCTTCGCTTCGCGTCGGGCCTCAAATGCACACTCGATTAGTAATCTGTGCCTTACTCCCCTTGGTGAATAAATAGCTATTATTACAAAATCCTATAAGTGCTAAGGATTACTGTCCAATTCTCAAAATTTTACAAGGGTAAGAAATACTCCTCAAAAACACGACCCCGCGAGCTGCTTGCAGCTCGCGCAACGCCCAAAATCTAGTTATTATTATATAATTAATGAATGGATCGAATGATCGATTTTCCCACCCGTACGCGAAATACGCGCATTGACGTGGAGTTGCGGACAACAGCCCGTTTTACCTATATAATTAATGTATGCAAAATATTGTAAAATTTTTTAAAAGAGTAACGTTGGAAAACTTGCACATTCTTCTCCATACGAAAACTATTTTATGGAATAGGCGACTAGAATCAATTCTATTTGTTGTAATTTCTGACGTTCAAAACTGCCTTTTATGTGCCTATTTGAAATAAATGCTATGACTTTGACTTTGAAGTGAGCGTTAATCAACCTATGATTAATTTCAGCAGCTCCATAAATGTCAAATTTACAAATAAAAAAATAAGCATCGCAACATATTTGACAACCTTACACGCATAGAAAATAATTTATTAGGGTTTAGTAACAAAACAAAAAACCTCTACTCATTTCATGCAATGTTCCTCACGCTACCTGACGCTTTATACGCTTATGTGACCAAAGGACTTATGGAGCTACAATGCGACCAGTCTTACAATAAGCTGAGACATCACGGATTTAAGCCATTCATATCTTCTCATGGTACTCACGGTCCAAGTGAGCTAAACTTAATACATTTTCCATTAAGCACTGATTACTTGAAAGCTCCTCGCCGTCACGTAGTGAAACAATGCAGCCGTTATAAAGGACGGCATTGATCATGTAGGTACTTATGTGGTGGTATTGAAGAGGACACGTTTTCAGGTTACTGGCTGTTCAGAATATGAGAATACTAGCTACTGCCCGCGACTTTGTCCGCGTGAAGTTTCAGCCTGCGACTTTGACCGCGTGAAATTTTGGCTCGCGACTTTGTCCGCGTGAAATTTCGGCCCGCGACTTTGTCCACGTGAAATTTCGGCCCCCAACCCACCGCATCGCATCCTGTCGCCCGTCGGCGCTACTACTTTGTTCTCTGACTACTTTTACTTTAGCTCGGCTCCTAAGGATTGTAGCGTGATGGTAAATCCTACTATTATTGTAAATGTGAAAGTTTGTTAAGATATTTGGATGTTTGTTACTCAATCACGCGTAAACCGTTGTTGTACAGATTTGGATGAAAAATTCCTGGATTAACACATAGGATAAATTTTTCCCATTATTCCCACGGAGTCGAGACTTATGCGGGTAAAACCGTAGGGCGCAGCTAGTAGCCTATATAACCTTCCTAGAATTGGGCTATCAACTGCAAAAAGATTATTCAAAACTGACTGCTAGTTCCAGTGTAGATTAGCGCATTGAAACACAAAAAAGCAAACAAACTCTATAGCTTTATTTAGTCATCATCTGCCTAGCCTTTTCCCAACTAAGTTGGGGTCGGCTTCCAGTCTAACCGGATGCAGCTGAATACCAGTATTTTACATGGAGCGACTGCCTATCTGACCTCCACAACCCTATTACTGGGTAATACGATACCCCTTGATAAGACTGGTCGTCAGACTTTCGGGCTTCTGACTACCCGTAACGTAACGACTGTCAAAGATCCACGAATGACAGCCGGGACCAACGGCTTAACATGCTTTCCGAGGCACGGAGGGGTCACGATATGTAAAGATGGTCACCCATCCACAGACCAACCGCGGCAAGCGTAGCTTAACCTGATCTATCGACTTGTGCGGCTGTTAATATTTAGCCTAGGGCTCCTCAGGTTTATTAGATAGTATAGACATAAAAGCTAGACAAATGAACAAAGAATTGACTAAAATTGAATAAATATCTTCAGGTCCGGAAGATCCGCAGGAGAACCAAGGTAACCGACATAGCCCAAAGAATTGCCAAACTTAAGAGGCAGTGGGCAGGGCACATTGCTCGCAGAACAGATGGCCGATGAGGCCGAAAGGTTCTGGAGTGGTGACCGCGTACCGGAAGACGCCCTTGCCGACCCGACGACCTTGTGAAGGCCGCAGGAACCCGTTGGATGCGAGACGCACAGAACCGGTCAAGGTGAAGGTGATTGGGGGAGGCCTATGTCCAGCAGTGGACGTCTTTCGGCTGAAATGATGATGATGATGAGGTATTTACTCCCCAAAGGTAGAGATGGGTCATCGCCGTGTCGTCAGGAGATGAATTTGTGGCCAGTTAATAAAATGGACCCCTATTACCAATAACCAGCACAAAACATGATCAGGTCCAGCCAGTCTACCCACCAGTAGTTTCTTTGTTTGATCCTTTAAGTTTTCAGTACCTTTGGCTACAGGATCCCCTTCCATTACAGTGCTGTAATAACATAATTGGCGAATGTTATTGTACTAACAATATTAATGAAGAAATGTATACCGTTTCAGGCTATTTTGGCAGGTTTTCGACAGGCAGACGTTATCAGTTCTATATCTCTGTCATCTGTCTGCCTGTCTGTCTGTCTGTGTGTGACTGTTGTATATCTATCTTTGTCTGTGTGCGTGTCTCTGTCTGTCTGTATGTGTCTGTCTCTCTGTTTTATTCTATCTACATTAATAATTTTTGGTACAAAAAATTTGACGCTGACAAAGTCGCGGGCAGAAGCTAGTGTTATCATAAAAAAACCAATCTATAAACGCTCAGCCAGAATTTTATAGCCATCAGAAAAACGTTTTATTTTTTCTCTCCATTACCGACTTTACTACCAAACCACATTTTATCAATGTTTAAACAACATGATCGAATGAAACCGTTCGAGGCGAGGGTTAGAAGAACGCAATAAGTAGAGTATTTAGAGTTAGCGGTCTTGTACCACGTACTGCTTTAAGTGAGGAGGTACGTGATCACGGGGGTACTTACAACGTACTTAGCTGGGTAGGTACATACTTGGTAGGATGTGGAATTGTTCGGAGAGAATCTTGGCGGATTGTCTTTTTAAATGAAGTTAAGCGGCTTACATGACCTAAAGCGTGGTCACTGTCGGGCTGCATAGAAAAGAAAGAGAAGCGCGATGACTCAACGCTTGTAATTTATTGCAAAATATGAAGCAATTATTTAATTACGAGAAATCTACTGTTTAGACTAAAAAATTAAAACACCAGTATTTTAGTATGTTACTTGTAGAATAATCTGACAAAAAACAGAATGATTGTATGTATATTGGTATGGTTTTTATTGTAAAAAGAAAGTTTTTAGAGGTATCTTCATGATTTTTTTCTATTGTATCAAATTAGTTGTATTATGTTTTCAACACACTATCTACCTAGCGTATATCCTGAAGAATATCATATTTTTTTTGATTTTGTTTACTGTAGTCGGTCATATACTTTTATTGTTTCTAAGACTTGCGTTTTTTGTGTTTATGTCCTGTAAGCCCCTTAAGTAATTTTGAGAAGTTAGGACTTTAGTTTTGATTGGGTCCGATTAGCCCAACATATTAGAAAAGTTAAACAATTATAACTTTGAAGGGCTTGGTATTTATTTAGATGAAGAAATGTATACTGACTGGATAAACTTTTAATACTAAATAAACTAACAAACTTTAACTAACTAAACTTTTACGCAAAATACGCGCATTGACGTGGAGTTGCGGACACCAGCCTGTATTACCTATTACCTAAACTACCAAACTATTAAAATTAAAATGTAATATCCTAACCTAACTAACTAATCCTAACCATAATGTTAAAACAAAATACGGCTTCGAAAAATTCCGCCGCTGTACCAAAGGGACTGGCGGCATTGCAACGTTGGATGGCTATAATATACATAATTAGTCTCTGGCCATGGTAAAAGCTGGTTTTTGCCTTGGCTAGAAGCTTATTACGGGTCACGGAAAGTATCAACCAGCAGTTTGGAGATTGCATTCAACGAGCTTTGAGCACTGGGATCCCAAGAAGTTTTTTTTGGGGTTGAAACCCCCCGAGGGTTTCAACCTGCCTGCCTGGAAATGTAATTCGTGCGCCAAAATATCATTAAAGCATTATTTACTTCAAATTCTACTCAACTCCGAAAACAAAAGAGCACGTAAAAATACACATGAATTGTTTTATCAATGACAAATAGACATGTTCTCGATTCACAGTCAATCGTGACTCGAGACAAATTCCTTCATCTCTCTGTTGTCTATACAAAGGTAATTTACCCTTTTTATTTACTAACTCAACCAGATTTCTCAGAGTAACGGACGTGGAAGGCTGTGTTCGTACGCGGCGTTTTTTATTATTAAAAGCTTTTGAAAATCTTGAACTGTATTTGACTTAAGAACTTGCATTAATTTTCAAGTTATGTTACAATAAACTAAATGTCATACCCAACAAAGTTCAAATTCCATTGCATCCAAAAACTTATTAGGACTTCAAAAAAAGGAGGTTATTAATTTGACACGTATGTATGTAATATTATTGAAACTGCATTATATTCACATACGACAATCTATTAGGGCTTCCAAGCAAATATACAAAATTTTATAAATGTATGAATATGTATGTTTGTCCACGCATTTCTCCGCAACTATTAATCGGATCGTGGCTATTTTTTCATTGGCTTACATTTACTTCAACTTAGGGAACAGTGCAAGTTTCATCAAAATCGATTCAGTGATTTTGAAAATATGGACTAATACGTGTAAGTGTGACGGCCTGGCTTATTGATACGAGCTAGGGGCGTAGTGTCAAAGGGAAAATATCTTTAAACCTTGGTCAAATTCTAGTGCAACATTTACAATAACCTACCTACCAACCTATTATTACCTACTTATTACAAAAAAACAAATATTCCAGTTTTTACTTAAAACTAAAAATCACGAAATAAAAGGTAGTAATTTAAAAAAAATAAACCGACTTCAAAGAGAAATTAACTCAAAATTATGAAATGACTTTAATTTCGGAAGTCGGTGTCCTGGGATCTGTACTTCAGTTTTAGTTTTTTGCCACCGACTTCTGAAATTAAAGTTATTTCATAATTTTGAGTTAATTTTTTTATTACAAATGCTTACTAAAAAATCAACTTAGAATACATTTCACTAAAGTCGATAACTGATTAAGTGGCGATGGAATGTAAATTATCTGAGATCATTAAGGTGAACGCGCAGTTGTAGCCCGCGAAATTCAATTTTTCTTAGGTTTTTTTCAATTTTCAGGTCAGTGTGAGGTTGTATGTTGATCAAAATTTGATTTGCACTATAAAAGGTACGTATTTACAGAATTATAGGCAATACAATCTTTAGTACATCTATGTAAGTTAGATTTGTACCATAAGAACAAAGCTCTTATGGAAAACTGCTTATGGTTCAAATCTAACATAAAGATACATGATTCTAATGACTATAATTCTGTAAATACATATCTATTATATTTGCAAATCATATTTTGATCAAGATATAACCTGACACTGACCTGCAAATTGGAAAAAACGTAAGAAAATTTGAATTTCGCGGTCTACCACTGCGCATTCACCTTAACACTTCTATACCTACTTATTTAGTTGGTTGATGTTACTAAGTTCACGTAAAGTAACCATACTTGTTGGCTGTATCTAAGTCAAAGTCAGACTATCACACGCCAAAACTGTTCTGTCTACACTGTTAAATATTTTTCATAAACTTAACATTACATCACGCATATATTCCCCAAAGGGTTAGGCAGAAGTGTAGCTATACTACACCCACTTTTCGCCAGTTTTTTGGGACGAGCCAATTGCCTTAGAGTGGGCACAAATCCAGACTGCTACAAAGAAAGACTCCGTGTCAAAGTTTCGACAAACAAATACGCGACAAATGTAAGGGCGACAGTACGATATGGCGGCCATCAGTGGTGCGACAGCACATCAGCTCGATGTACAGACGCCAGCACATCAAGCTACCCGAAACTGTAAAATTTTCTCAATCAACTTTGAACCTTACGCTATAGCGATAAAGTTGAAAATCTATTAAAGAAATTTGACAGATTGTAATAGCTTGATGTGCTGGCATCTGTACGTTAGTGCAACTGATTGTTTTCATGACATACCACCAAACTTTTGATTGACGAACGATAGCACGACACAATTTTCAAATTCCATATGGTAAACCTAATTACAGTTTGCCTGACCCGGGAATCGGACCTAGGACTTCATGCTCAGTAGTAAGGCTTGCGACCACTAGACAAAGGAGGCAGGCGAATCTTTTCAAAAATCCTTTTTTTGATTTCTCTGAAGTCCGTATTCTAGAACGATGACCTCTTCTGAATATTTCGACAATTAAAACCTGACTAATTGACTGATTTAAATATAATCTAAGTAAAACTATACTTGAGATTATATTTCAATCGAGCATCGTTCGAATAGAGAATAGAATACGGACGTTACCGCACAAAGCCCACTCAACGCTTAAAAAAATAGAAGCCGTAGAAATTCTCTTCGTCTTTATAAAGAACTGAAAATTAAAATAAGCTGTTTATATATACATGTATAAAGAGACAAAAGGATGAAATGATACGTCTAGACGAGGAATCGCTTTAATATTAAAAGTAATAGACTAACCTAAGTAAAAAAATAACCAAAACATCGAGAAACTCGTACAAGTTCAGTGAAATATTCATATTACCTGCGGCAGCTTATAACAAAGGTAATAATAGGGTTCTGCCATAAGGGACATGACCTTTAGAAAACTCGTAACCAAATGGATAAGAAATGGAAAGATTTGTGAAATAATAACGGTAGACTACATAGAATCATTATGAGATTTAATTTCAAGACATCCATAGAAGAAATATAATAATGACGCAACAGCGTCATTATAATATTTCATAGACTATGAATTATTTGTCATTTTGCCCGCAGCATCGCCTTCGTGATCGGATATATTTTTCGGAAACGTACTACCGGCATAAAAAGTATAGGTACAGTGCGTGCCACGTAAGAAGAGACTTGACCCCGCCTCGCCCGCTCTTTCCGCCGCCCCTATGACGTCCGGTCCCGTCCCGCACTCAGACCTCATACCGCTAAAGATACTGTTCTGCGCATGTCAGACCACGTGGTGTGTCAAGTCTCTTCTTACGTAGCACGCACTGTACTAATTATTCGAACCCAGGGGCCTACCTACATCATATAGCAGCTTTGCATTGTTTTAGAAATTAGCTCCATCTCTTTCCCACACTGAAGTAAGATGAAAAAAAGAGGAAAAAAGGTGGTAGCACCACTCTAATTACATCATTCACAATCTGAATATTTTTGAAGATATTACTAATCCATTACTTCATATTGTTGCGAAATAAAAAAATCATTTCACAGCATAAAATAAAACGTTATTTTTTTTAGTACAAACCAAATTAAATATAAAATTTAAAAAAAAATCTAAATATAAAACTGTTACAAGTTACTGGGCAATATTGCAGCGGTAAAAAATAATAGGAAGACGAGGAATCAGTAGAGTGTATCAATTTCGGAGTATCTTCTAGGATAAAAATAACGAACTTGAAACTAGCGAATTGGTTTATAGGTAGGTACGTTACCACTAATTCCAGATTTTAAAAGGAATTCAATCTAATATACATTAGCTAAGTTGTCCAGAGATAAAAAAAGATATCAGAGACCTTAAGTGTTCACAATATTAGTTAGAAATCGTAGCTTCCTGGACACAGGTGAAGGTGACCTCGAAGTTCAGCAACCTTCAACAGAAACGCTGGTGATTTCACAGCTACGGGACATGGAATAAAGTCGTGCTGGTCTCGAAGTACAGGAATACTCTGCAGCTGGGTTGATGAATGCAACATATTAGACTCGCGTAACACTCTAGAAACAAAAGAAAATTTTTGATATATCACATATATTTGCTTGTCATGTCAAAACTACGAAATCCTTTAAAAAAACAATAGACCAAATATTATTCGGAAAAGAAGGTTTTAACCGCAGAGTAAGCACTGTAAGGCCGCTATCCCACTGGCGTTTTACGAGCGTTGACGTCAACGTCGCGTCTGCGCGGCGTCGACGCTGCGCAGACGCGACGTTAACGTCGCGTCATCGCGTAACATGCATAAAACGTCCGCTGAACGCGACGTTAACGTCGCGCAGATGATACTATTGCCAACAAACGCGACGTTAACGTTAAGCAGACGCAACGTTGACGTCGCGTTCAGCGGACGTTTTATGCTTGTTACGCGATGACGCGACGTCAACGTCGCGTCTGCGCAGCGTCGACGCCGCGCAGACGCGACGTTGACGTCAACGCTCGTAAAACGCCAGTGGGATAGCGGCCTTATTTGTTCAAAAATATGTTTGCTCAACAACGTCCATAACGCAAACTGTTGATGAACTATCAAAATGAAATCCTTCCCTAATGTAGTAAGCGTGTTACGCAATTACCCCGCAGGCTATGGTCAATCCGTTTGCCATAAAGCTATAACATTAAAATGTATGACTAAGGATTAGTCTTAACTACTTTTTTCCATCTCCTAAAAGCTTTGCAAGTTTCACAGTATATCACAGTTTTTACAAATATAACGTTTCAATATTTTCCATTTTGCCCGCTAGTTTATTGCCCGTGGCTGTTTTGATTCTACATTTTTTTTCATTGGATCTCTAGAAATCATTTTTATCATTCGGAAATAAAAAACCGCGGAAAAGTTCAAAAAATTCTGTACCGCATTTATGTATATGGGAAAAAGAGTTTAAAGTTACAGCAACGCACTAAATGTAAAAAAGTTTTGAAGTCGGTTGTTTTTTTTTTCTTGTAAAAAAGTTATTATTTTTCACTTTTTAGTTGTATTTGTGTAGAGTAGGTACCCCACACAAATTCAATTAACACTACTTGCTATGTAAATAACAGTAAAAACATCATCAATATAAAATAAGTGGAAAAAAATCGTATTACTGAAGCTAACTCAAAAACTACCCAAGCAAAGTTAATCAAATTTATATGGGACCTCCCCTGAGGCAAAATCTATCCAACAAACCACACAGAGATATTGTTATTATTGTTTTTAATGGGTAGATTCTTCTCCATTAAAAACAATACATAGATATATGATTGCAGCCAAACGGTGCCAAGCTAAGGTGCATTGAAGAATTGAAGACACCGACTAGAAGAATCATCCAAATTCACATAGAAATGCTGGAGATGAAGTATGCAGTACATTTATGCATGTAACTTCGTACATAAGAATAATAATTACCTAATGTATTATATACTAAAACCTTCCTGAAAGTATGTAGATCACGTTAATGAAATAAAAATTAAAATTAGTTCATTCGTTTTTAACAAAATCGCGGACATACATACATACATACGGGTCGAATACAAAACCTCCTGTTTAAAAGTCGGTCAAAAAATAGGGATGTCTTATAACATCAAAATACACGGGCCAATGTCGAATATAGGTACCGACTGTTTTTTACCGTCACGCCTGATGAAAACGAAACCCGCATAGTACAGTCAGCAACAAAAGTCGATTAACACTTCAGTTTTTTTAATCTCAGTTATTGAGCAAAATATTTGTTCAAAATTGCCGCAACAATGCAATTTAAAAGCAAAGCCAAACGTCTAGTAGCTATTCAGGAAACAGAAAAAGTCAATATTTCAGAATTTCAATAATTGTAGCTTCCCACCGGGAAACCGAAAGAAAGAAAGAAAATATTTTTATTTAGCACAGACTAAAAGACACACAGTACAGACGCCAGCACATCAAGCTACTACGATCTGTCAAATTTCTTTAATAGATTTTCAACTTTATCGCTAAAGCATAAGGTTCAAAGTTGTTTGGGAAGATGACATACATCAGATAAAAAGAAAGAAAGAAAAAGCATTTATTGCGACTCGTACAGGAAGATCACAAACTAAACTAAACACAGTATATAAAACGAAGATAAATAAAAAATAATAAAAAGAAAAATGAAACAGAAAGTCCTATACGAGGCCAAAAGGCTCCTATCTCAGCATGATGCTGCGATATTTAAAAAATAAATGTTGTAGCGCGGGTATTCTGATAGGGCCCGCTGTGATGGGCAGTTACAGAAATAAATAAATAATAAAATAGATTAATTATGTAAAATTAAAAATAAATAAAAATCAAATAAAAAAAGTGTAAAGTCCACCACATCGACCATCAGATATCAATGAGGAATAGTTATATGTAAAGCCACATTTTCGAAAAAAAATAACCGCTAAAAATTCACAGCGTTTCCCCGCCAAATCTATAACTGGACTAAACCAGTTTCGTCCTGTCACGCCCGTCGAAAGCGGGACACAAAGGGGCACTCCGCAATCACGCTGTTTGTAAATCTTTCACGTAGGCACGTGAGCCGGAATATTGAGTATTGACTCACACGGCTGCATACTAAATAATAATCGTGTTGCCTACTAAATATTGTGGTTGCAGGAACTAATGTTATTGCTATCACGCTTTCCTCAGTAGGTTAAAATTGGGGTTTCCAGATCAGATAAGATCTGGAAACCCGCAATTTTCACCATTCATTCATTCATGAGTGTTGTATTCAGAATCCTCTATTCAAATGAAATGTTGTATTCAGAATCCTCTATTCAAAGTGAAGGTTGCATTCAGAATCTTCTATTCAAAATGAGTGTTGTTTTCAGAATCCTCTATTCAAAACGCAATTTTTACTCCTTCATCTTTTCATTTATTCAATTTTATGTTATTCACTTTTTATATATTTAGATTAGATCCTAAAACCTACAGTTTTCACCATTAATTCATTCATGAGTGTTGTATTCAGAAACCTCTATTGAAAAATGAAGGTTGCGTTCAGTATCCTCTATTCAAATTGAGTGCTGTATTCAGAATCCTCTATTCAAATGAATGTTGTATTCAGAATCCTCTACTCATAGTGAAGGTTGCATTCAGAATCCTCTATTCAAATGAGTGTTGTTTTCAGAATCCTCTATTCAAAACGCAATTTTTACTCCTTCATCTTTTCATTTATTCAATTTTATGTTATTCACTTTTTATATATTTAGATTAGATCCTAAAACCTACAGTTTTCACCATTAATTCATTCATGAGTGTTGTATTCAGAAACCTCTATTGAAAAATGAAGGTTGCGTTCAGTATCCTCTATTCAAATTGAGTGTTGTATTCAGAATCCTCTATTCAAATGAGTGTTGTATTCAGAATCCTTTATTCAAAGTGAAGGTTGCATTCAGAATCCTCTATTCAAAATGAGTGTTGTATTCAGAATCCTCTATTGAAAGTGAATGTTGTATTCGAGTTATTGAAATGAGACTTGTATTCGTTTTATTTTAAAATCTTTTTCTTTAATAAATTGAGGTCTTGATCTATCAAAATCAAAATATTTCATTTCACATAAACCTACATGGACACTTACGAAACGTCAGAAGCTAGGTGCACGGTTTCAATTGGTCGTTTCCTATGGAGAAGAGCCGGCAAGAAACTCCATGGTTACTCTTGGTTTCCAGACCAGATAAGACTTGGGAACCCGCAATTTTCACTCATTCAATCAGCACATTAGAAAGATCTGGAAACCCGCAATTTTTACTCATTCATCATTTCATCGATTCAGCACATTAAAATTCTGATAGTTGATTGCGCTCACACATTCTCCGATGTCGTCTTACATCGGATTTCTGATATACGCCACTGTGTCGCTGCCTCAGTTATGTAGATGAAGTATTGATACCTATTTGTATTAGAGAGTGCATACCTATATCAAATAACTTACACGTATTTTATAATGTGGGTAGAGTTCTTTAATCTCACGAAGCGACGTGATTATTCGACTTTCAACCTTACCCTCAAAGATTTAAAAGTCACATGATGTCGCTTCGTGACGTAAAAGAACTATTAAATGTGGGTGCTTACGTGAAAGGTTAAAATAAAAATACTTCATCATCGAATAAGGATTATGATTTATTTTACGACATATTATTTGATACCTTTACAGCAATTTCTTTAACCGATTTATAAATATCATACATGAATATGTTTTTAACTACATGCTGCACGCACAATTCGGCATCACAATTACATAGCGAACTTATGGTATCAGGAAAATTTTCTACATCATAAACTTCGATCCTGATCACTTTAGCACCACGCGTCAGTTTTTTTAAAGTGGTGAATGCAGCTGTTGGACATCTCTTGAGCTGTTTGCTGCTGGGCATCTACCATCTACATCTACAGGGATAGACCATCTATATTTAAAACTTTTGAAAAATGTGGATATAAACTTGTTCTGCAAACATTTATTTGGGTGGGATATAACGCTGCGACAATACTCCATAAAAAGCAGTTGTTATCGCTGTTTTTAATATTTAAACAACTTCTAGTTTAGTCTAGTGCCACCTTTCAAAGGAGAGTATTTGTTAAGGTTAATTTCTAGATGACTTATAAATAAACAAGACCAACCAGATTCACAATGTTGGAACTCTGAGAGCTTTCTGTCAAATGTATTTATTGTTTTTAAATATAATTCATTTATATCTGTATTATTATATACAATTTCATATTTTGTGTTAAATGATTTAAGCTGTTGCTCATCAGATTTTGGAAGAATGAAATAAGCAAAAAGCTCAAAGTTTAATTTAACACAACTATGTTTTATCAAACAATCGTTAATTAGTCTTATGACGTTATGCCGATTATCCATCAGGAATTCCTCAGGTGCTAGGTATTCCATTGATGGATTCAGTTTGTAACTTATGATTCTCTTTTTAAAAGCCGTGGCTATTATATCGATATTTTCAATTTCAGTTTTTAGTATGCAATTAGATTTATGCAAATTCGTTCTCAAATGATACTGATATTCAATTTTAGGTATTTCAATGTGACATTTTTGACATATTATTATATCACTGTTATTTGTTCTGATTCCGGGTCTAGGTGTAACTGTAAGAAAGAAAGAAAAAAAATCCATGAACATTAAATAAAATTTGATATAATATGAATTCCTATTAATACTTAATTTCTATAACCGATTACATGATTTATTTATATGCATAAGTAAGTACCGGCTAAGGTTGGAATTGCATTATAATAGATTTACACCTTAGATCTATTTATTCTTATTCATTTATCTAAGTATAGCAATAGTGTCTTCTATAATAATGTAATTGCAATCTGCCTATTATTTGTTACATAATTTTACTATTACTAATCTTGAAATACTAAGATAATATCTTAATCACTAGAAGACAGTAATACAAAAAAGTGTATAAGTGAATAGGCATGTGTTATATTGGGATAAGTGCCTACTTTTGTAATTAAGTATTATTTCAATAATAGTTACTTACAAATGCTGGGCACTTAACATACTCTTTTCGTGTAGCTATAATAAAATTAGACAAATGTTGCCAAGCATCTGTATTGTCAAAGGTTTGATTTTTAAGCGTGACAATTGCTTGGCGCCACCTATTCATTGGCGGAACTTTCTCTATTTCATCGCACCGGTATATTTTCAAATCAATATAGTGCGTTCCCGGCTTGTTTTCGTGGGTTTGGCGCGAATGACCGTTTGCAAGGCGTCGTGTTATATATGAAGTTAACGGTGTTTTACCAGTAACTGCAGGGACCGCTTTCTCGTCGTCCTCGCTATCGGTTCCAAACAGATCGTACACCGTGGACTTCCTCGATGGGATGGGTTTGATAAACGGCTTCTTTGAAGCTGATGGATGCGACGACACGGCAGGTGTCGCGGAAGTGGACGGCCCTGGCACCGGACTTACTCTCGATAGTGACGACCACGAACCTCGTGCCGGCTCCGTCGTGCGAGTTGATGCTTGCTTCCTTTTACGCCCGTCATGCTTCTTTTTTCGAACCTGAGGTTCCTCGTCGACGTCGGAGGGAAAAAGGGTCTCGGCGTTTTCGTGCGACCTGAAATGGAGTGAAACAAATAAATAAATATTAATACAATCAAATAATGATTCATGCACATATCATTGGTGAGATCACTTGTCACCTGCAGTCCGATTCTGTAACCATCTCACCGTGAAAACTTAGGTGATGTGAGCGTGGAGTAAGCTGTCAATTTATAGTGTCAATTCCTAACAAAAACAAACTCACATCACCTAAGTTTTCACGGTGAGATTTTTATAGAATCGGCCGGCTGTACATTGTCGGTGTTATTAGTTGAGTACTAACATAGGTTAAGACTATTGTTACTAACCCAATGGATCTCTGTTATCTGAATATATAATAATAATAAATAATATCCCACTTTGACGTCAGGTAGGTACACTACTCTAATTAATTATTATTATTTTATTATTGTCTATCTATCTACACCTAATATTGAAATACATCTTTTTAGAATACTGACACATAGCCATCACAGAAATAATACTCTATTAAACCACAATACTATATCGCGCTAGATTAGGGGGGTCGAACCCCTTGGCCCATAGCTGTTGCTGCAACTATATTCGATACATTGCTACTAAACTGCGATAGTAAAAATAAGTTAATATATATTTTATTAAAAAGCTACTTACATTTTCCTTATTGCACTGATTCTTGATAAGTACTTAATGTTGATCTGGAGCACCTGGTAGCTGAAGTGATGCTCCTAATTCACTCTCCAATATTTAAATAGCCGGGATCCACGTGAAGTTTTTCCATATATATGTAATGCACGCGTGATCCTAAAATCCTGACTCAGGACTTCTTCACGAGACAAATGCTTTGCAATCATAACCAAATCTACAAATCTCAACCTTAAATTATGATATCTAAAGTGTATATTAATATTTGACTAGGTATAGTAACTACAGTCCAAGTGTTACATACTAGTTAAACACCGCGACTTCGTTTATATAATATTTATTTTATTTTATTACAACATTAACATTATTACTATTAATTTATTCTATACTAATATAACACAGTAAGAGAATTACCCGACTGTGTCAAGCAAAAGACGGTGACATTACCCGTGAACATTAAGTAAAGTTCTTTTGGTGATTTAAAAAGTATTAGTTTGAAGAATAAGATAATAATAGAAGGCAAAACTAGGCGTAACAATAGTATGTCGATATTGCTATTTTGTTTTCATCCATCTCCTTATAAAATTAGGACTTATATTGCAAATTAGACATACTACTTACATGCAACGGTTTTGCTAGCCGCATCTTCTTAAGAAAAATGTATAAAAAAATGACAGTGAACAAACGTACAGTAGTGTTTATTTTATCAATATATATTTATAGTAAGCAATAAAATGTTTGGTGCCGTGATGTCTTGAGGTTTCAATTTCAATCCATCTCCATAAATAAAATTAGAACTTACACTGCAAATTAGACATACTACTCACATGCGATAGTTTTGCTTGGCGAATCTTCTCAATAATAATGTATGAAAAAAGTACAGTGCACAAACGTACAGTAGTGTATATTTTATCAATATTATAGTTAACAATAAAATGTTTGGCGGCGTGATGTCTTGAGGTTTCAATTTACCACACCATTTTTGTCCGGAATATCAACATCTAACAAAAAAATGTAAGACTTTGAACTCTATACATTAAAATTAACATATATAAATTGATAAATAATTTTAAAGTCGATCATTCAATTTCTGCTCCTGCTGAGTCCTGAGTCCTGACTGAATAAAAACGGTACCTTTGCGTAATGTCGGTGAGTGTTAATATTTTCTTTAACTTTAACAATATATTATCCAACAATTAAAATATTACATTATTTTTATCTACAAATAAAATGTATTAATTGATTGATTATTGTAAACGGGTCAAACATACATAATAAGTCCTCGACATCAGAGTTTTCTATTCCTGATACAACACGAATTTAATTGCATTCTGTATTTTTATTTTAAGGACTCCGAAAACGACCTCTTCAACTTCGTTCCTATGAATACTGTGGTAGGACAGAAATACGAAAACCAACTGAATCTGGAGGGCCCCAGCAGCAAACAGCTCAAGAGAAGTTCAACAGCTGCATTCACCTCTTTAAAAAAACTTACGCGTGGTGCTAAAGTGATCAGGATCGAAGTTTATGATGTAGAAAATTTTCCTGATACCATAAGTTCGCTATGTAATTGTGATGCCGAATTGTGCGTGCAGCATGTAGTTAAAAACATATTCATGTATGATATTTATAAATCGGTTAAAGAAATTGCTGTAAAAGTATCAAATAATATGTCGTAAAATAAATCATAATCCTTATTCAATGATAAAGTATTTTTATTATAACCTTTCACATAAGCACCCACATTCAATAGTTCTTTTACGTCATGAAGCGACATCATGTGACTTTTAAATCTTTGAGGGTAAGGTTGAAAAGTCGAATAATTCACGTCGCTTCTTGAGATTAAAGAACTCTACCTACATTATAAAACACGTATAAAACTTAGTTGATATAGGTATGCACTCTCTAATACAAATAGGTATCAATACTTCATCTACATAACTGAGACAGCGACGCAGTGATGTATATCAGAAATCCGATGTAAGACGACATCGGAGAATGTGTGAGCGCAATCAACTATCAGAATTTTAATGTGCTGAATGGATTTAATGATGAATGAGAAAAAATTGCGGGTTTCCAGATCTTTCCAATGTGCTGATTGAATGAGTGAAAATTGCGGGTTTCCAGGTCTTATCTGGTCTGGAAACCAAGAGTAACCATGAAGTTTCTTGCCGGCTCTTTTCCATAGGAAACAACCAATTGGAACCGTGCACCTAGCTTCTGACGTTTCGTAAGTGTCCATTTAGGTTTATGTGAAATAAAAATATTTTGATAGATCAAGACCTCAATTTATTAAAGAAAAAAGATTTTAAAATAAAACGAATACAAGTCTCATTTCAATAACTTGAATACAACATTCACTTTCAATAAAGGATTCTGAATACAACACTCATTTTGAATAGAGGATTCTGAAAACAACACTCATTTGAATAGAGGATTCTGAATGCAACCTTCACTTTGAATAGTGGATTCTGAATACAACATTCATTTGAATAGAGGATTCTGAATACAACACTCATTTTGAATAGAGGATTCTGAATACAACACTCATAAATGAATGAATGGTGAAAATTGCGGGTTTCCAGATCTTATCTGATCTGGAAACCCCAATTTTAACCTACTTATAGTCAAATACGTCAGGTAAATTGTAAGTCTGAGTGTCGAAGGACAATGACTAGTTTTTACTTTATGTTTAAATTTGTTCTCATGTAAGTGAAATGTAAATTTCTTTATGAGAAATAAATGTCTTTAACCAGAATTCCTAGCAAATAAACAAAATCACTTCACCTAAGTTTTCACGGGGAGATTTTTACAGAATTGACCGGCTGGTCCCAGTTTCGAAGTGGGGCGAGTTGCCCCTAACCCGATAATTTTTGTGACCAGCGGGGTAATTGCGTAACACACATAAAATGACAATTGATCACAAAACACATTGCGTTATTAACGTTGTTGAGCAGACTATTTTATCAAACGTATGAAGCAATGAATTAGCAATATCCTTCAAACTGTCTGATTGTGATTGAAATTGTGTTACGCAATTACGCCTTAGCGATCATCAACATTAAAGACTTACACGATTACATTGCAGTATTTAAAAATAGTAGGTATACATAAATATGGGTAGTGTTTTCATAGTTTCAGTGGTTGGCCAGACTGGCAGCGCAGAGCGGGGAGCGGTGCAGCAACGCGCGCGATCTGCCTGTCCGTAGTCGAGCGTGGCTGCGTTCTATGTATTGTCGTGTCCAGTGTTTATCAAAATATAATATGGATGAAGAAGACTTATTTTTACTAGAAAAAAGCTGGAACTGGTTTCAGAAACCTGGTCCCCGCGCGGGCCGCCCGCGCTCCCACTGCGGCCACTTGTATGAACGAGCTATGGCGTGAGTTGCCCGCGCGCTCACCGAGCCCGTGCTGCAAGTCTGGCCAAGCACAAACGTATGTGTAATTCAGTCTAAAGTTAAAGAAAAACCATCTCAAAAATAATATGGCAACACGAATTCCTTTATTCTGTTAATAATTATCGAGTTTTAAGCGTAAATGTAGACGTCGAATTGTATCTTCTCTCCGCGTGCGCTCTTCATCCGAAGATTCACGAAGTTGAACCCGAGGCCGCCCTGAGTCACGTTAGCAGTCGCACTTGAGTGTGTCATGTCGAACGCCAGAATACCCTGCAAGTTAGACAATGTTTGTTCAAGTGGGCGACATGGAAATAATTATAATTGTGCCGTTTTTTTAATAAAGACCAGTAGACCAATGTAGCACACAACTAGCATTGATCCAGTATTGTAATACAGCATATTGAACCTAGAGTATCACTCGATCAAAAATAGCGTTCAGGATCAGAATGTCCCTTTCCCAAAATGTCCCTTGGTTTCAAACAGTCCCTTTCCCGAAATGTCCTTTTCCCATAATCTTCATTTCCCAGATTATCCTTTTCCCGAAACGTCCATTTCCCAAAAAGTCCCCTTCCCAAAAATAGCAGCTGCTCTGCCTGCCCTCCGATGCTGGACTGAATTGAGAAGTGTTAACATTGATCCAAATATCAATCCAGTTTCAATGAAGTTATCCTTCCAGTTATCATTTTAGCCGAAAGACGTCCACTGCTGGACATAAGCTTCCCCCAACCACCTCCATTTCGACCGGTTCTGTGCTTCTCGCATCCAACGGGTTCCTGCGGCCTTCATAAGGTCGTCGGACCACCTTGTGGGAGGCCTTCTAACGCTGCGTCTGCCGGTACGCGGTCGCCACTCCAGAACCTTTCGGCCCCATCGGCTATCTGTTCTGCGAGCAATGTGCCCTGCCCACTGCCACTTAAGCTTGGCAATTCCTCGGGCTATGTCGGTTACCTTGGTTCTCCTGCGGATCTCCTCATCCCTGATTCGATCACGTAGGGAAGCTACAAGCATAGCCCTCTCCTCTGGCTCTGCCCAATAGACAAATCTCTAGCAAAGATCTTGGAGCCTTTATTTCACTCTATCGCGTCCTTAATACGGTCTGTATTAAAGCGGCGAAGATCGCTTTTCAAGGAATTAAAGATCCGTCTATTGAGTTGCCGGTAATTTAGCGCATGATCTGAAGACTACAGGATTATCTCGCGCCTCTCCTTCGTGAGCCGTAAAGTGGGATCGACGACGACGACCATAATTGCCACGCTTGGCAGGCGGGTTGGCGATCGCAGTATGGTATGGTGGTGGAATGCATAGAGAACGCTGCTGCCCATCCTACGGTACGACCCTTAGTCGCCTTTTACGTAAGTATGGGGTGGTGGTATTCTTTAAGCCCGGCACCACACAGAAAATTTAATGAATGAATTCCAGTGCTGGATTGAAATACTGAATACTGGATTGGAAGTGTTTCAAAGCACAGTTATGGGTGCAATAAAAAGTGTCCGATGTGATTAGACTGTAGTCAGATACACACCATGTGGTCAAAAGTGGGGTCCGTATCGTATAATTCATTTGGGACTTTCGCACAAGCATTATGTTAATAATACTTGTAATCTAGTGAAATACCGATAACCTATTGCCTTGAATAAAATGTTTCATGATATCACGGAAGTCAAGGAAAACACAAGTGACACATTCGCAAGTGACCGTACTACGATATTAAATAATTGGTATTGGTAATGACATTTTACTTTGTAAGAACAAGAAGAAAATATAAATTTCTGCACGATGTTAAAGCTGGTTGAGAATCATAAAATTAATCCGCCTAGCCTTTTCCCAACTACGTTGGGGTCGGCTTCTAGTCTTACTGGATGTAGCTGAATACCCGTATTTTACATGGAAATATGGAGTAAAGTAGAACACCTAGAACTTAACAGTAGAAGAAACAATATCGTAATCCACGGAGTTCCCGAGCCATCCAATGAAGGGGAGGCAGACTTGATGTCCTTAACAATTAAAACAATTACAGATCTCGACGTAGCATTGGAACACAGTGAAATCAACAGAATCCAACGTCTTGGGAAAGATATGAACAAAGATAAGGCTAGACCCATTCTTGTCTCAACTACAACACTTCAAAAGAAAATACAAATACTGAGAAACAAAAAAAAAATGAAGCCAAGCACATATATCACACATTACTATTCCAAGAAAGTATTATCTGAAAGAAAATCCAACAAGGCTACAAACCAAAAGGAAAAAAGAAAGAGAGAAGAATCAGAAACGCCAAGCCCCAAGCCCTTTCGTGAAACTAACTCGGAAGCAAAAATCAAAAAGACGGATGCATTCCAACTTATGCGAGGAAGAACAAACTCGCTGTCTGGATCACATACAAGCAAGAACTAATAAATACAAAGGACCCGAAATCGAACCAACAAAAGCAAATCAACTCCAGTTACAAAACAAAATAAATCTCCCACCACGGCCGGTCACCGAGGGAGATCAAGACCAACACCCTCTAGCAAAACTTGAAAAATACTTGTATATTGCAACATTGAATACCAGAACACTTAGAACCCCAGAATCCTTACTAGAATTAGAGCTAGCCCTAGAAAATGTAAAATGGGATATAATAGGTATAAGCGAAATGAGAAGAAACGGTGAAACCATAGAAGAACGCTCAGGCTATATATTGTACTCGAAAGGAGAGACAGGAGGACAACGAGGTGTCGGCTTCATTATAAAAACTCACCTGAAAAAAAATGTAATAGAGTTTATTGGAGTGTCGGACAGAATAGTAATCCTAAATATCAACATACCCAGCTATAAAAAGACCTGGTCCATTATACAAATTTATGCACCCACTGAACAAGCAAATAAACTAGAACTGCAAGCATTCTATGATAATCTATCAAAAGTACTAACAATGTTTTCAAGGAACTATATTATTCTAATGGGAGACTTCAATGCACAAGTTGGAGTAAAGCAGAGTCCTGAGGAACAAATTATTGGACACTTTGGACATGGGAAGAGAAGCATAAATGGTCAGAAACTCATAGATCTTTTACTCGAACAAAATTTATATCTCTTAAACAGCTTATTCAAAAAGAACAAGAATAACAAATGGACTTGGAGATCACCAGATGGCAATCATAGAAATGAAATAGACTATATTATTAGTAACAACCCAAAATCATTCGAGGATACATCAGTCATAAATAAATTAAACTTTAATACGGACCACCGCTTAGTTAGAAGCTCTCTAAAATTAAAACCATCAAAAATATCCAGAAAACATATAGAGAATATAACAAACAATCTACATCACGATAACTACAAAGAAATTTCCCAATCCCTGACAAGGAACCAGTTAGAGCTAACAAATGAAGACACAGGAATTGAAGTAAACTACAACATGTTAGAGAAACAACTAAAACCTCGCACTGCAAATAAACCCAAAAAACAAAAATATGAATTAAGCCAGAAAACACTACAGCTAATTGAAGAAAGGAAGTGTCTCTTATCAGGACCTTGTAAGAAGAATAGTATCAAGCAAATAACAGAAATTAGTAAGGACATAAAAGAGAACATCAGAAAAGATCGAAGATATAAAAGACTACAGACTCTCGAAAAACATATCAGTAAAACAGGAGGAGTACGCAAAGCCTGGAAAGAATTGAGGGAAGTGAATAAAGAATGGATACCAAAGATGAAAAGAAAAAACAACACTGTGACAAGGAGAGTAGACATAATCGAAACAGCAACACAATTCTATAGAGACCTATACGCAGACCATTGTACTTCGCTTCATTTAAACTTATCACAACTTTGCTTAACTGACTTTGAATCCGAACCTGAAATACTACAAAGGGAGGTAGAAATAGCAATTAGTAGCCAAAAGATGGAAAAAGCACCAGGTCCTGATAAAATCTCCAACGAAATCCTGAAAGGATCCGCAGAAGAACTAGTCCCTATACTAACAAAATTATTCAACAGGATTATGCTTAACCAGTATATTCCTGCACAATGGGAAACCTCACACATCATTCTGCTTCACAAAAAAGGGCCGAAAGATGACATGGGTAACTACAGGCCTATAAGCCTTATGTCTAACTTGTACAAAATATTCTCGAAAGTTATTCTTGAAAGAATAAGTCTGAAATTGGAGCAGAACCAACCAAGAGAACAAGCTGGCTTTAGGAGGAAATTCTCAACGATCGATCACATTCACACAGTGAAACAGATAATGCAGAAGTACAACGAGTACAATAAAACACTGTACATAGCATTCATCGACTACAATAAAGCGTTTGATAGCATAAGTCATGAAGCAATATGGGAAAGTCTGGCTACTCAAGGCATACCTGGAATTTATATTGAATTAATCAAAACTATATACTCAAATAGTAAAGCAAAAATACAGTTAGAAGAGACAGGGCCCGAATTTCAAGTGAGGAGAGGTGTCAGACAAGGCGACCCAATGTCACCCAAATTATTCTCCGCAGTCCTGGAAAACATATTCCGGAAACTGGATTGGTCTCATCTTGGTCTCAGTATCGATGGTCAGAAACTAAATCACCTCAGATTCGCAGACGACTTAGTCTTATTAGAGGAAAACCCAAGCCATCTGGAGCTTATGATCCAAGCTTTAAGCAAGGAAAGTGCTCTGGTGGGATTGTCCATGAACACAACAAAAACAAAACTTTTGACCAATTCTGAGAAAAAACCAATACTTCTAGATTCTATCCCACTTGAATATGTTGATGAATACACATATCTTGGCCAAATAATATCACCAAAAGATCAAGTAACTAAGGAAGTCAACTCAAGGATAGCAAGTGGATGGAGAAAGTATTGGTCACTAAAAGAGGTCATGAAATCCAGAGACTTGGGAATGGCTGTAAAGAGGAAAGTTTTTAATATCTGCATACTACCCTGTATAACATACGGTTGCGAAACATGGGCATTGACAAAACAGCACAGAAATAAATTGCAATACTGCCAAAGAGCCATGGAACGGAGCATGACAAATATACGCAAAGCAGATCATGTAAGAAATGAACAATTGAGAGCAAGAACTAAACTACCAGACATCTTAACTAGGATTGACCAACAAAAATGGAGATGGACTGGCCACATGATGAGAGCAGATACAGAAAAATGGAGTAAAATAATAACTGACTGGTATCCAAGGGAAAGTAAACGCAGCAAGGGGAAACAGATAAGGAGATGGGAAGATGAACTGAAACAAACAGCGGGCCCCAATTGGAGGAGAGTGGCTCGTGACAGAAAACAGTGGAAGGAGCTAGAGGAGGCCTTTGCCAAAAGGCACACTGAATTAAGGGACATTTTATAACAATTAAACAGAAGAGAAAAAAGAAATTCAGAATAAAGGGCTTATAAAAAAAAAAAAAAAAAAAAAAAAATTTTACATGGAGCGACTGCCTATCTGACCTCGACAACTCAGTTACTGGGTAACAAGGTACTCTTTAAGCCTCATATCCACTAGGCAACAATTGACGTGCAACACGTGACGCTCAACATGTTCGGCAACGTTGCGCAACAGCGCGCGACGTTGCCAGCTGGCGCGTAATACAACGCGCGGCTTGTTGTTTGTTTCCGCGCAACATGCAGTTGAGCATCAAATGTTGTAGAGTGGAGACGTGATGTGTGATGTAACGAAAGAGTGGTCATTCGGGTAAAATTCGTAAAAAATTCATCAACCACACCGAGATCACTAAATACATTTTCTTTATTTTGTTAGTAATTTCTAAGCCACCAACGTATTTTTTTTCTTTTTGTGCATTTTTCGATAAAATTATAACTATCGCCCAGCGGTGATGTCGGGGTGATGGGTGTCAGATTCTCTACCAGCTAACGAAGCAGTCGCAGGGGTCGATTGAAGGTAAACCTTTGGTCTACTTCAGCAAGTAGACCGAAGGCCTTACCGTACCCCTTACCTTACCGTAGACCTTCAATCGACCCCTGCGACTGCTTCGTCAGCTGGTTGAGAATCTGACACCCAAATTGAATAGTAAGTTTTGGATTCGAAAGTAACTTCAGAAAACGAAAATTGGTAAGTAGGTATCTAGAAGATACCTATCTCTCTCTTTGTTCGAAAGCGAAGTGAATCACTGTGTGATAAACAAACAAATGATTTCATGAAACTACAGGAAAACTATAGAAATGTTTTTGTGAAACCTCGGCTTTTGGGGTTTCCCTACGCGATGACGTGACGACGTCAGTCGAGAAGGCATTATTAAATAAAATTTTCCTTGTCTCCGTACCTTTTTTCCTGTTATTTAGAACGGAAACGTGTGACTTTTGGGTTTTTACGTATTTAGATCAGAAAAGCCAAAGATCACAC
Source organism: Luperina nickerlii (assembly GCA_963855955.1). Lineage (NCBI taxonomy): Eukaryota > Metazoa > Arthropoda > Insecta > Lepidoptera > Noctuidae > Luperina > Luperina nickerlii. The sequence continues at coordinate 17,296,784 of OY979677.1, read as the reverse complement.
ATAAATATGTACTTCTTATGATTGTCTACAATTGTTGGCTAATACTGTGTCAATGTGTGCTACAAGAGCAATGGTGGCTCAGTGGCAACGGCCGCGACTGACGTGTTGAGGTCATGGGTTTGAACCCAAGCAGACACTTTATTTTGTGTAAATTATTTCATGACTACTCCTTTCAAAACAGTATAGGAAATCACCGTGTGGAAACTGGCATGCTTACAACCCAAAATTCGAAGGCATGTAGCATCCACCAACCCGCACTGGTCGCGCGTGGAGGTAATGGCCCACTCCCTCTCACAGAGAGGACGCCTGTGTCCCAGCAGTGGGAAATTTATAGGCTGATTATGCTTTGTAGCTGCAATTAAGTACCTAATATGTTATACATAATACTCGTATACAAAATACTCGTGTACAAAGATTGTAGATACTGAAATTAATTCTTGTCGATTTATACATCTTTTTGAGGAGGGGCTCATGGTTTAGTGAGGGGCTCGTGGCTTAGTGTAAACAGCCACGCAGGTCCATCGATCAGGTAAAGTTACGCTTGCCGCGGTCGGCCGTGGATGGGTGACTATCTTTACATACCGAGATCCCTCCGTGTCTCAAAACACACGTTACGCCTTTGATCCCGACTGTCATTCGTGGATCTTTGACAGTCGTTAGGGGACGTCAGTAGCACGGATGTCTGACAACCAGTCTTAACAAGGGGTATCTAGTTACCTAGTCTAGTGACTTTGTTCTGGAGCTCAGATAGGCAGTCGCTCTATGTAAAATACTGGTATTCAGCTGCATCCGGTTAGACTGGAAGCCGACCCCAATACAGTTGGGAAAGTGCTAGCCACATGATGTAATTAGTACGTACAGTCAACTTCAAAAAGGTATCTAGGTATATTTTTTTGCCGCTGCACTAAAGGACGTCATCAAGGTTCTGGACTGGAAAGGGGCTGGCATTAAAATCAATGGCGAGTACATAACTCACCTTCGGTTTGCCGACGATATCGTAGTTATGGCTGGAGACTGTGGAGGACCTCAGTACAATGCTCGATGACCTCAAACAGGACAAACTGTCCAGTTAGGTAGATCTAACTTCGAGAAAGTGGTCAATCGTCGAATCCGACTCGTCTGGGCAGCGTTCGGGAAGCTACGCAATATCTTCTCGTCCCACATACCGCAGTGTCTCAAAACGAAAGTCTTTGACCAGTGCGTGTTGCCAGTGATGACTTATGGCACTGAAACGTGGTCGCTCATAATGGGCCTTATAAGAAGGCTAAAAGTCACCCAAAGGGCAATGGAGAGGGCTATGCTTGGAGTGTCCCTGCGTGATCGAATCAGGAATGAGGAGATCCGCAGAAGAACTAAGGTAACCGACATAGCCCGAACGATTGCCAAACTTAAGTGTCAGTGGGCAGGGCACATTGCTCGCAGAACAGATGGCCGATGGGGCCGAAAGGTTCTGGAGTGGCGACCGCGTACCGGAAGACGTAGCGTTGGAAGGCCTCCTACATGGTGGTCCGACGACCTTGTGAAGGCCGCAGGAACCCGTTGGATGCGAGAAGCACAGAACCGGTCGAAGTGGAGGTGCTTGGGGGAGGCCTATGTCCAGCAGTGGACGTCTTTCGGCTGAAATGTTGATGATAATATTTTTTTTGAGGTTGACTGTTCTAATTACGGGTAATTGATTGTCCTAGCGATTGTTGATCGGTAAGTAATTTAGTGATACCATAAAAGTGCTGTTGGAAACCAGTATTTTTAATAATGTAGCCAGTAGTTCGTAGGTACCTGTTTTTGAACGAAACAATAACAGTGAACAAACAATTATGATAAAGAAATACCGGTGTCTTAAATAATTACCGGCTATTGTTTCAATATGTTATGTTTACTTACGTGTTCAAATTAATCGATGTAGTTTGCAAAGAAAATGTTACAATAATTTAGGAAAAATTCAATGTTTATCTATGGAGATAGCATAATAAGCCTATAATGTACTCATTGCTGGGACATAGATCTCGGTGAGAGGGAGAGAGCCTCAATCCACTTTTGGGTCTAGGAAATGCCGATTTGCTCACGATGTTTTGAGAGCAGTGGTCATTAAATAATTTTCACAAAGTAATGTGCCTGTCTGGGTTCGAACCCACGACTTTGATACAACTCCTAAGTCGCGACCGTCACGACTGTGCCACCACTGCTTTCTGTAAATAAGTATTATTGAAACACACCTATACACTAAGCAAATAAACTGAAAAAAAAGATATGCAAGTTTCTAAAACACATTACATTCGAGAGATCGATAAGGCCGCCCATTGTAGGTATGTTTTGTATTCATAATCGTATTTTTTTGTTATGTATTTTCTGGTGTACAGACGCCAACACATCAAGCTACCCGAAACTGTCAAGTTTTCCCAATCAACTTTGAACCTTATGATTTAGCGATAAAGTTGAAAATCTATTAAAGAAATTTGACAGATTGTAGTTGCTTGATGTGCTGGCGTCTGTACAATAAAGTATGTATAAATAAATACATTTACATGTTTTTAAGCTAAATACCTTCGTAGTAAACCAATCAATCTTTTCTCAACTATGTTGGCTTTAGTTTCCAGTCTAAATGGAGCGACCGCTTATCTGATCTCCACAACCCAGTTACTCGGTAACACTGTAGCCATAAGTCATTTCAGAAGCCTCACCTGAATAGAACGTCCTAAATTAGAAGGTACAGCCGGCAACGCGTAGTACAGATTCTCTACCCTCTTTCTGAAGACCTTGGAACTGTACTGGACATCATGATGGTATACCAACGGCCTTAGTACATTTGTTCCCACGAACGTATGGTCACACTGCACATATACCATCGCTGCCAGCAAAAAGGCTATAGCGCACAGCTTCATTTTTATTAAAAAGTAAAAAAGTTACTTTATAATTTCGAATACAGACGTCTGAACGACTCGACGGACCTAACGTGAATGGGTACTGAAGTTGTATTTATGTATCTTTATATGATAAACTGGGTGTCATAGTTTGTTCTTAATCACAGTTAATTATAATTTCATACGACTTATCTTTATGATTTTGTTTTAGTTATCCAAGCTTGGTCGTGACCGCGAATTTGACCGGTCGATCAAACAAGATTATCTGGACTGTGACCTCTGAGTTTGTTTCGGATATGATACCACTATATATTATATAATATTCAACTTCAGCAGTAGTAAATTGTTTAAGACGATTATTACCCCACACACAACATAATCATCCTATAATGTTCCCACTGCTGGGACACAGGCCTCCTCTCTGAGAGAGGGAGTGGGCCGTAATCCACCACGCGGGCCTAGTGCGGGTTGGTAGATGTCTTTCTAGGACATGCCGGTTTTCTCACGATGTTTTCCTTCACCACACACACAGTGCCCTTTCAATGAGTGATAAATTATAGCAATATTTCTTTCAAAGCATTTATTTCAGTATACCTAAACTCAGTGCGTGGTGCTTTAAAATCAACATTCATATGAAAATACCAGAAGCAATCCAATCCAGTCTAAATCTCCTATAATAACAAACTAATAGTAGAAAAGAAGCTAAATATAAAAATGACATCCGATGTCAGTTTAGTTTTACCGCGAGGGTTTCGGTTCAAATCTCTGCGGCTCGGATTGGCTTGGAAATAAAAAAATGGTAAAAAACCGACTTCACCTGATAGCGTTTGACAGACCGACAGACGCGGCGGTGGGCGGCCGCCTTTACATAGAAGTGGATTTTTCCCCCTCATTTATTTGCATTTGTATTCGATAAGCATTTTGACGGGACTTTTTTCAAAAAAATTCATCATTGTAACACTCAGACTCTTCTTTGTTTAAGCTATAAAAAGATTATCTGGGGGCACGGTAGTGCCCCCGTCAAGACGAATCAGCAGCGCAAGGGCACTACCTACCGTTTCTCGAAGTGCTTCGTCGTTTTTTTGAACCCTCATAACTTGGGCTTGGATTATACCAGATAAACAAAATTCTCGGAATATGATGTCAACAGTGGACTTATTAAACATAATATAAAGTTTCAATTGCATAGCTCTTATACTTTAGATTTAATTGATATCTAAAAAACTCCGATTTCGTCACTGACTCACTGATGATCATCAAAACTCATAGGGTACTCTTCCTGAAGACCTAGAAAGCTAAAATTTGGGTTGTAAGCTAGTATTAGTACACATCAACAAAAAAAAAAAAACATAAACATGGAAAAAAAGATCTTATATGCAACTTACAAAAGAAGTGAAGTCCCACCAAAAAACATTTTCATGTTAATGAACAGTGAACAAATTACCTTACGCCCATTTTGACGGTAGCAAAACGACCAGACCACATATTTTGACTAAGGGCTTGTAGAGTTAGGGCGTGTAGAGTTAGAAGCTTGGCTCTAAATGAGATCTAATAACTTTTGACAGTGAGAGCGATATGGTCTCGACTTGGCAACATTTTACATGGAAATGTTTTTGGTGGGATATTAATTTCTTATTATTCAACGTTTTTTTTCAGAGGTCATCGGTACGGAAATGTAGATTTTATACTTGCAAGAATGTCTTTAAAAGATGCCAGTCTAATCTGACGCAGCTGAAATTGAGCGCTTCCTGCTCTTTGCAAATTTGTTACTTGGACAATAAGTTCCTTAAACTTTGCTAATTCAAAGATGTGTCCGGAAAAGTAAAACAAGGCAACAGAATGTAGGCGTGGGCCTGCGGGCGGAGAGTAATGGGTAGCTCACCGTCCGATCAGGACCAGGCCCGTGCCGGACGGCGCGATACGTGTTCCACGCGCGCCTCAAAGATATGTCAGCATCAAACGAAGGGGCCCATAAGGGCCGAAGCCTGCCGGGTCAGCGGGATTGTCCGAAAGGGTTACTGCTGGCCCGGAACATAAAGGGCGAAGGAAGGAACACGGGTGGGTTTTAGTCAGTAAGAGTCTGACACTCCCTTCCGCTCCACCCAGAGCGGGAGGAGTCATTTGATGATTTCCCATCCTCAAAAAAAAAAGGCAACAGAATGTAATGAATAAATTCTTAAAATAGATTTATTTCAGTATAATAATTCAAATATGTAATCAGGCATAAATATAAACATCATAGTGCAGATCCTTGTCGCGGTCACTCTTCATCCGAAGATTCACGAAGTTGTAGCCGAGCCCGCCCTGTGTCACGTTAGCTGTTGCGCCGGAGTGCGTCAGATCGTAAGCGAGGATACCCTGTAATAAAGGATTACATATCTATGAATATATTGGCAATCCTGACGCTGGATGGAATGTAGTTATCATCACCGACCATATAGATTTCAACGATGATTAACAAAACTAAGAGGGAAAAATAAATGTTTGGATTATATTTACTTTTTCATTAAAGAAATCAGGGGGTTTTAGCGTGCTGTGATACCTGCACTCGTTAAGACCTAATAGTTGCGTCAGCGAACAGTATTCGCGTTGCTGAATTTAGGGCCAAATAAATAAAAAAAAATCGTGTCATTTTTGTCATCGATACGCCAAGAAGAAGTAAAAATAGCTAATCCTCCACACCACCTAAATACACCACCTTTTCTAACACAACACAAAAAGAAAATCACCAAATAAATTACCTGAATACTTCTTGAATATCCATGGAGAGCGGTCAGCGTGAAGTTCAAATACTCAATCCTCTTCTGGAAAATCTTCGATGAGTACCGAGCCTCCTTGTGGTACACTAGAGGCCGCAAGAAGTTGGTCCCCATGAAGGTATGACCACATTCTACGAAGACCACGGCAGCAAGTAATAATACCACAGTGTACACCTTCATTTTATCAAAAAGTTTAAAGAGTTGATGTTTTCGGTCGACACTGTGAGTTCCGTTTCACGAATGATAGTTGCAATGTACACGTTTATATTTTTACCTGTTATCGTCTAATTTTGCATCATTAGACGCTGTAATTAGGGATCCCTAATCGTTAATTATGGTCACGTTCGTATTAATTGACTTACAGTAACGATTTTTGTCTATAAATCTTTTGCGAGCAACTATTAGCGTCTTCTTACGTCTGAACATCGTTTCATTTATTTTTGGTATTACCCATTTGTAGTAGACCTCAAAGCTGGGTGCTGCAGGTGTTGTGGTGAATTTTTAGGAGGCCTATAATCAGTAAAAGACAGCTGTTCTTCTGATTGATCTAAGCAAAAGCGACACCTGTAGAAAATCACATAGCTATTGTAGCGGTATCTACAACGCCACATGCGAACTACGCATCAGACTGACGTCACGCAAATTCCTGCATCGCGCAAGCAGAGTTTTGCGCAATTAGTACATATACAAACAACGGCCCGACATGAATCATCGAGCAGTTGCCTGCCAGACCCGTCTGGTTGGACGATCCTCCCTTTTGTATAGAGTATGAGTGGACACCCTGTTCCTCACACATCTATACTATAATGGTAAGATTTTGTTTTTACTGAAGCTGGGGAAATAAATCACTAAGGTAATAGCCATGTATGGCTCGAGGATCCTTAATTTTCTACTTTCTACGAAGATGTACAGGAAATGACAGATGTGAAGGTCGACTGGTAGAAAGTGAGTGCCTATGACATTAAGTCCGCCACTGTACATTATATTGACAAATAAATAAATGTACAGAACCGTCTTTGCCCATTTAACTCGACCTTACCCACTAGTATTGATGTTAACGTTACTAACAATAACAAAAGCATTAGTTTTCGTAATGGCCGTGTTATCAGCTAGTGAATGGCGTCCCAAATTGATACGGTTAGAACTAATCATCCATTGATTGGTTGGAAAATCATGTACCGGTTAGTTGTATTTCGTTCAAATGGGGCTGTAAGCCGCTTAGTCTACGAGCACAGTAAACTATTGACATTTCATACTTAAGGCCAGACTTCCGTGTTTACTGCCTGCTGCTGGCTCAACAAAACACTGCACTGGCCTACAAACCCTCGATTTGGTTGATTAGCAAGATTAGCTTATTTTGCGCATCAGTCGCCCGCAGCAAAAATCGAATAAACACATTGCCTCGAACGTGATTTAATTTTGAGCAACATTGACTTTAACCCATTTACCAATTTCTGCTGACGCAAAATCATAGCTACGTATTAAAGTGTAAGAAACTATTTTACGCTGACTAAATAATTACGTATATAAGATTTTTTGTTATTTTGATATTTAAAGTAAACAGGTATAAAATAATGAATTACATAATAAAATTATGTCATTATTTCAAGACTTCTAATGTTAAATATTGTTAAGAATTTCATTGTCCTACAATTACTATAAAGTACCTATGCTCATGCCGCCTATGATACAGGTTTATCCTAGTACAGACATCTAACATTATTATATCTTTGTAAATAATTGCTAAGACTTAATGTAATAATTTTACCAATTTTAATACTGAATAAACATTTATTATTATAGTTTACTGTGCTAGTGGAATAAACGGTTTGAGGTGAAGTAGTCAATAACACTCTTAACATCTTTAGGTCTTATTTGTATAATGCTAGAAGTATCTGGCTGGAGACTGCATTATGTTGCCACTGAAGACACAAGTGGACTTACCTTGAAATTAGATTTAAGTATATTAGCGATGTTACGAGGATCCCTTCCAGAGTTAATGCATTCAGCCCGATTCTGCTTTATATTTAGTTTATTAGTACATTGCCAGAATTTTTCGAAGTCATTTTTGGAACAATGAGATGCCAAAGTGTCCATTTTAATTTGTTCTGCGTGGTCTTGACACCACTTAAGTCGTGATTTGAAAATTTTCTTACTTTTTTACACATAGCGTCGTAAATGCATCCAGATGAGGGTTTCCCATTCCAAACCCAATTGTTGAAATTATTTTTAGACTACTCATGTGCTTTCTTTACGTGCTTATTCCAGCCAGGTACCGTTTTTTCCTTTTGAGGTACGGAACCCTAAAAACGCTAACCAACCGCTAATTAACAGGAACCTGGAATATTTTAATGTTCTATCTATACTTATCCAATTCATTCGGGGTCGGCGCAACATGTGTTTTTCTTTCATACTTCGCTATTAGTGGTCATCTGGGTAGTCAACAATACAGGAGTAATTCTAGTGTAGGGCAACGTTTTATTTTTAAAAAAAGAAAAAAGAAGTCACCCCCTTTCTAACCATAGCATCATTCACACATTCCATCCATCGTTTCTTTGGCCTTCCCCTACTCTTATAGCCATCGAATCATAACTCAAAACTTTCCTCACGACATTTCCCTCATTTTTCCGTAACACATGCTACCATGACAACCGATTTCCACACAACTTTTGAGTTACCGGTGCCACTTTCAAAATTCCTCTTATGTACTCATTTCTTATTCTATCCACACTATCCCTTTTAATCTCAGAGCGATGTGTTAAACGAAACATTCTTAATTCAAAAATAGCCACTGAGGCTTTACCTCTATTTGCCTAGTCATTTAAGGCATTTCTGAGGGTTTTCAAGATGCTCGTTTGTTTCCATAGAACTACACATGTGACTACACCATAAAACTGTTAGAAGTTTTATTAGAACATGAACCTTTTTTTTCTTATATATACAGTTCGGTGTAACAGTCATCCAGTCGTTTTGTAGGAAAAACCTCACAGACTCGTTTGCCTCCAGGTATCAAAATATTATGCCAAAAAAATATTTACGGGCTTTGTACGATGCGATATCACAGTTTGACTGGTGACGTAATATTTATGAAGATTTTCTGTCATTCGGATGAACGCTAAATCATGTTTTAGGTCTATTTAGATTTTGGCTTTTATATTTTTGAAGGAAATAATTAAATATAGAGCTTGAAGCCATTTATTTCATTCGTTTACTTGTTTTTCTGTATTTGAATAGGTACGGTCAGCGAGAAAATTCGATTAGTTTTTAAATCTTAATCATTGAGCTAAATATTTAATTAAAATCGGAACAGAAGTAAAACTTAAATAGTTTTATTGTATGAAATACAACGTACTTATCGAATAATTTTGTGTCAATTTACATGAAGTGCCTTTTATGTAAGTATTTTGTTTTCCCTCCTATTCTTACACACATTGTCTACATCTCTTAACTACTCTCCTATCGCAGGTATGCTTAAAAAGGAAAGGTTTCTTTAGAAATAAGCATCACCTTTGGACGTATTTTTCTGTTCCGTTCTTCTTGATTGTGTATACGTGTGTACATACTTTACTTACTTACTTTACTTTACTTTTTACTGAAATGCCAATATTAGATGTTGTTTTGATTTGAATTGTAAGTGATTGTGCTGTTGGTGTGCTTATTATAAATAAATAAATAAATGGTTTAAAACAATATGTGTAAAAGTAGCATGCGTGTTAAGACTTTTGTTGATGATCATACGTTTATTTTTAAATTGTTTAATTTACAAATGACAGCATTTTGTTAACGACTTTATACATACGAGATGGTATGAAAACAAGTATGTAGATAACATGATATCAATTGGGCACATCGCAGATACAGTTTTTATTACTGAAACTAAAACAGACGGTAGTAAATTTTAGGAAACGTCTGTATTCTCCCTAATATTTTATGTTACTCGTGTATCAATGTTTGTATGGATCACAGATCTATGATAGGTACACCTAGATAACGCAAGAGCAAAGAATGAGTGCGTCACGATTCTTGTTCTTCGGTCAGTCGTTCATTCGATCAGTTGATCGGTCATACGAACACGGGGCCGCGCGTTCTTCGGTCAGTCGTTCTTTCAACTAACAGTTCGTGGGTCGAATGATCATGTAACCGGACGTTCTTCGGCGGACAAGTGACCTTCAGGTAATCATGATTCACTCGGAAATAATTAACCACCTCGCACACTCTTCGAGATGCGTCTGCGACAGCTCGCCGACAAGACACTGACCTGATGTGACTGTCATCCGTCAGGTGTGCGTCTAGACGCTGCGACTGCAACTCAAATGTGCGGAGTTTTGAATAAAATAATATAATAAAACTTGTCGGCCGAAGGCTGTCGTCGCGTCTAGTCGCCGAACTGTCGCAGTCGCATGTCGTATAGTGGGCGCCATGTTTAAACCTAGTTGAACGAGACTGTCAACCAATCAAAACAAAATATTTTATTTCACATAAACCTACATGGGCACTTATGAAACGTCAGAAACTGGGTGCATGGTTCCAACTGGTCGTTTCCTATAGAGAAGAGCCGGCGAGAAACACCACGGTTACTTTTTTAAAAATCGATACAGCTTCTAATACAGTACAGAGTTTCTATACTGAAAACGACACAGATTTTCTCAGAACATTCCCATCAAGACTCCCCATTGTTATCAACGTTATCAGCCCACTTTCCATACAGATAGCTTCACAATACGCGATAAAAACTTCCAACAACATTGTTCAAGCGTTTGGGTGCTCAATTTGTTCGCTTTAGCTAAGACCGGCAATGTTCCACAATGGCCACAAGTCTCGAGCAGGTATGGCTAAACTTGTATAAATTAAGTTGCCAACTTAAATTGACTCCGCTATCATCACCCGGGGTAAAGGTGGTGGCACACAAGATACTATGTTAATTAACTGTTTCGATTATGCTATTTTAGTTTGTTGATAACTCGTTTTTTCATTGGAAGTAGAGTTATTGTTTTTCCTCGTACATAATCTCTCTCGCGTGTTTTTTTTTTTGATTGTGTAAACAATTTTTGGTATGTATACACGAGTAAGAGATTACCATGAGCAGCACCCAAATTGGGTAACACACTATCAATCTCAATCTGAATAATTTTGAAGGATATTGCTAATCCATTGCTTCATATGTTCAAAAAATGTCTTTGCTCAACAGCGTAAATAACGCAATGAATGTTGTTGAACTGTCAATATTAAACCCATTCCTACTGATAGTGTGTTACGCAATTACCTCACATATCTATTTAGAATACCCACAGACAAGCGAGACGCGACTCTAAATTTCTATAAAAATTTAATACATATAAATAAAATTGTTCTACCAAAATCGCGTCGCAACGTCGCGTCGCGTCTGTCTGCGAGAGCGTTTACAGAAAACTAGGTACAGTGCGTGCCACGAAAGATGAGACTTGACCCCGCCTCCCCCGCTCTTTCCGCTGCCCCTATGACGTCCGGTCCCATCCCGCACTCAGACCTCATACCGCTAAATATACCTAAAATCGTGTTCTGCGCAAGTCAAACCACGTGGTGTGTCAAGTCTCATCTTTCGTGGCACGCATTGTACACTCGGGTTAGGCTGTCAGAAAAAAAATTATTCTGGTGGCATTCGATCACTTTACCGAATTAAGAATCAGCGGGATCATTGCGTAACTCAGTATCATTATGACAGTTCAACAACATACATTGCGTTGTCTACGTTGTTCAGCAGACACATTTCTCGAACATATGAAGTAATGGATTCGCAATAGCCTTCAAAATTATTCAGATTTAGATTAATAGTGTGTTACGCAATTAGGGCGCTGTTGTTTAATAATTGTAGAAGAAGCAATTCTTTCATTGTAAGGCAGAATTGTTTTAGTCGCGCAAAAGGGAACACGTCTTCTTGAAAATAAATGGATAAAATTCAGCAGAGCCTCTCATTGGAAGCTGCGCATTCATTCATACCGGAAGCAGAACTGAGGAGTCTTAACAGTACTGCAAAAGTCGACCTTATGTACTGCAGGCAGGCAGTAAAATAACTCTGGTTGCATTCGTACAGTCAAGCGAGTTTAGAATGAGTTTCTTTGTATTAGGTTTTTGTTTGGAAAAACCAGTGAGAGCATAGGCGCGTTGAAGTAAATGTATTAAATATAACGTTGTATTTTTGACGCCTCACAGTACCTACTATATCCTGAAATTGACCTTTCTTTTCCCTGTCTTAAGGGGCTTACAGGAACTAAATGCAAAAAACGCAAGTTTTAGAAACAATAGAAGTATATGATCGACTACAGTAAACAACATCAGAAAAATATATGATATTCGTCAGGATGTATGCTGGGTAGATAGTGTATTGAAAATATAATACAACTAATTTGATACGATAGAAAAAAATCATGAACATACCTCTAAAACTTTATTTTTACAGTAATTTTTTTGGCAGATTATTCTACAAGCAACATAATAAACTAGTGTTTTAATTTTTTAGTCCAAACAATAGATTTTTTGTAAATAGATAATTGCTTCATATGTTGCAATAAATTACCAGCGTTGTGTCATCGCGCTTCTCTTTCTTTTCTATGCAGTCCGACAAAGACCGCGCTTTAGGATATGTAATCGCCTTTACTACTTCGGCCCTCGCAGTCTACAGCAGTGCGATTCTGTAACCATCTCACCGTGAAAACTTGGGTGAAGTGAGCGTGGAGTGAGCTATGAATAGTGTCAATTCCTAGCAAAAACAAACTCACATTCACCTAAGTTCTCACGGTGAGATTTTTACAGAATCGACCGGCAGTTTTCCCGCCCTCAGTGTACACCCAACCTATACCACCTTAGACAAAGTTCGATATTGTGCGGAACAAACATTGTTCTATAGTTGACTTGAATAATTGTTAGTTGGCTGTATCTTTCGTGATGCATTGTTGATGAAGACGAATCGATATGATTGATGCTGGAGAGGCGGTACCATGTTGATGGTAGTTTTGTCAGTACTTCGGGATGAATATTGGGTCAGTAGGGAACTATTAGTAAGGAAAAATGTACAAAAATATGAAATGCAATCAATCCGAGGAAAATGTTTGAAAAATTCTACCAGCCATCGGTCCTTCGAAAAACGTGGCCAGCTCACTATCACTTCAACTTGTTCAAAGTAAGCAAGCTGAAGTGGCAGTGGGCTGGCAAGCTTTGTCGGTAACTCCGGTTCTTTTCCGGATATGAGTAACTTCATTTCTGATTATATCCTTGAAGAAACTCCGAGCATAGCCCGCTCCATAGAGCTCTGAGTGACCTTGAGTTTATGGACCAACCCGACTGTCAGTGTCCTCGTTTTGGCACCGTCATAACGGGTAAGACGCACTGGTTCAAGACCTTAGTTTTGAAACATTGCGGGATAGGCGACGAGAAAACTTGAGGAAGATTTTCAATCTCTACCCAACCCAACCGAATTTGAAATACCGAGCTGGATGACTTGCCCTAGGTAGACATATTTTTTGTCTATGCCGCGAAAAATTAGAAAAAAACAATTATTTGTACTAAATGTGATGCATAAATAATAATAGAAAAAATAAAGCACACAATAAGAACAAGTTGGTCATTGCGTCATATTCACCAAAACGGCCATCGCTCAACATAATGCGAGACTGAGCCATGGCGCTGGTTTTCAGCGATAGCAGCGTTGACGTCATGACGTTAACCGGTGCAGCAGTGTTATTCTGTAAAAATCTCTCCGTGAAAGAACTGTCAAAGTGTCAATGAGGGATTTTCTTTTTCTTTTTTTTAACTCTTCCCTAGTCATTAGATAGATGGCGCTGAACTTGGTAAGTTACTGCAAGGACCGGAACGTCACATCATTTTTTGATTATTTCACTTGGATGTAATTTTGAGATCGTAAAACGAAACGTATATAAAAAGTAATCGATTAATTAACTACCTAATTATTTACTTGTCTTGGCTTTGGCACCTAGTAACGTAGTCAGTTCAACGCCATGTACAGAGTTCTTGGAAACTATGTTTTTTTTTAATATTCAAAAGAAAAACCTCTCATTTCTAGCAAAAATAAACTCACTGCACCTAAATTTTCACGGTGACATTTTCACAGAATCGACCGACTGCATAGGAAGATATTCCTAAAAGCAATAAAAAAAATTTGGAAACAAGGAACACGACATAAATCCGGTGTGTTTTTACTTCGCTTGTTACCTATTATTCGTATAAAAGTACTGAATTCAATATACGCAGTATGTAGCCGGCATTTTGCTGAAGATTCCCAACATTCGTCATGTACCAAAATATTTTGCGAGGGTGGTGCAAAAACTGCCTGTGTCGATGTGAAAATACATCGCGAATTTTGTCCTTTGTATTTTTGGAAAACCCACGAGGAATCCTAATGTATCTTCCCAGATTTTTGGATTTAAGTACAGTTACTTTAGACATGAATTGGGTATTTTAACCATCATAGATCAGCTATTAGATAAACAGCAATCTTCATTTTTATCACTGTATTGTTACGAGCTTGGGGTTCGTGACAATAAAAACTGACGATTCAATAACCAAAAAAATGACACTTTAAACAACACCACTAATAACAACTTAAACACACTAGTTATGAAACACAATTGCACTACTGATCGCTCTAAGTCGCACTTGAAGGTCGCTTTCGATGTTATCGCTTGTATCGCTTATCCAATACTATGTGTCTCGCGGTCGCGGCCCACACCGGTCTTATATAGTGCTACAGAGCTACTATATAAACATCTAGAAGGTTCGAGTAGGTACATACCGGTCCCGACTGACCCGATGTCGATAGTTCTCGGAATTTCAGGATCTTGACTCTATTAGTTCTGCTAACCGATACTAGATGGCGCTAGTGGTAACTAATGTCACCATGTATCCATTGCACCAGGCATCAATTGTGGCGCGCAACAGTATTGTATCAGCACGTTTGCTAAGCGTGAGGTCCTGGGTTTAGTGCTCAGGACACGCACAGTTTTATTGGGTTTTCCAAAATGTCGAGGTAAGAGCCCGAAGTAAATTTTGGCCGGTTATTAGCATCCAGCTCGCCCCTATGACATGGAACTTGGTCCTGTCAGCAGTTTTACAGAATTAGGTTGAGTGCTTACTCTAAAATTGTTGACAATTCCAAAAAAAAACCTTTAAAAAACAATTGACCAGCGCCCCCCTTTTCGCCTACCTTTCACATCTAAACGAGCGCAATAATATTCAATTGGAGCATGTTACCCTGCCAAGATGATTGCAGTAAGGAAATTAAGTTTAAAACTGTTCGAATTTGGCACATGCAGCCGCTGATAAGGTCGGTTGCCATCTTTGATGACCTTCGTCTGGTTGCATCTTACAGTTTTGTTACTGTGTTTTGATTGCCCTTAATGGGATATTTTATTGAGAAAATAAATCTAGCTTAAAGTATTTACACTAAGCCCCTCAACCCATATGAGTGCTCGTTTAGATGCTGAACTTGAAATATGCAGAATATTCGAGGGAATGTTGCTTAAATCTGTCGAAGGAATAGAATGACCAATCGTTAGTTTGAAAGTTGATCATTGATCAAAGTTGATCACATGAAAACATTTTGTCTGGAGGATCGACCATCATCTAAATAGACATTGAATAGATTGGCATTACCTAATTACAAAATTGTGTTGTGAATTGTGGAGTTAACCATTGTGCGCTTTTGTAATTTCTAACGTGAATATATTGAAAGAAATGTTTATGCAATATTTTACCTGTACCTACGTTGATCTTTCAAGACACTTTTACACGTGAATATTTTAAAACTAGACGGCGCCGGAATTTTCTAGCTAACTGATCCCTGAGAAGAAATGCTGAAGCAAACTCTGAGGCCATAGTCTCTTTTAAAGTCCAAACATTATATTATTAGGATTTTATGTAAGTCTAGCAATGCAGGGCCATATCTGAAAGGGCCTTTTGAAGAAAATGTCTTTGAGTTGACCTGTTCCCAATAGATGCATGCATCAGTCATCGCGTAGCTCAAACCTATTTTCGGGGGCTCAACGATCCGTCACATGATGCTACCAGATTTTCAGGACATTTGCGTAGGCTATACACAAAATACTCAACACCGCCAGACAGTTATAAAGTAATGTATTCAATTTAGGTTGTGTAGCGGTATCTACAACGCCACATGCGAACTACGCATCATACTGACGTCACACAAAATCCTGCATCTCGCAAGCAGAGTTTATCGCGCAACGACCATATATACAACGGCCCGACATGAATCATCGGGCAGTTGCCTGCCAGGCACAACACCCGTCCTCGCTAGAGTAAATATGTTCCTTGCACCCGTCTGGTCGGAGTATCCTTCCTTTTCTATGGAGAATGAGTGAACTTGTACACTCTGTTCCTCATACCGCTATAGTTGTACTGTGTAATCAATAATCTATTATCGTGGATGTCGACGATAACATAGGGAAGTAAAATGCGTCCATTGGGTCAGGGAGGACGCCCATGAGCAACTTTTGTCTCAGCACCTAATTTGTCTCCCACATCAAGTCTACGGGTTTGTATGAAAGTGCGCGTATGTTGCGACGCGAAAAAGACTGCACTTTCATAGACTTGATATGAGAGACAAATTTTAATTAGTGGCCGAGACAAAAGTTGCTCGTGAGCGCCCTTCCACAGGGTGGATAATGAAAATATTTTGAAGAAAAGGTCACATTCTCATAATATCCAATAGCGTCCTTCTACCGCAAGATAGATATCCAAGATAGTACTCTAAATCCAAGTTCCAAACTGGAAACTTGAAGCAAGAAAACTTGCAGAAACTTTCGAAAGAAAGTGGATTCGAGCTGTTAATATTAAAATCGATAAGAAGGGATGCTGCGAAAGTCGTGAAGGAGCGAAGAAAACTGATTTTGAAGTTGTGTTAATTTTGTTTCACGCGATTATCGACTTCTGTAAGGTCTGTTAATTGCTGATAACTGCTCAGGAGTTTGCAATGTTGATTGTTTCATTTTCCTATTGCCCATTGGCAACTCGTTTGAGTTTCGCTTGTGGAATTTCGAAGTATTATTGCCTGTGATTTTGGGTTTAAAATGTATTTCGTTTATTACTTTGATGGTGGTTTAAGTCGTGGGAGTTTTAGTAATGGTTCTTTGTGAACAGTTGTTATTGATTTTCATTTAAACGACCAACATTATTTATACGAATCAGGGAAATCTCGTTTTTACTTTTTCCTCCTTTATTTTGACAAATCTTAGATAAGCTATTAAGGCTCCTACAAACAGGCGCGACACGCGATATAATCGCGCGCGACATAAAGGCAGCGCTCGTTGCACGACTTGCGGTGCCTTTGTGTCGCGCGCGATTTTATCGCATGTCGCGCCTGTTTGAAGGAGCCTTTAAACAAGCTAACACTCAAATAGGTATATTGTATGTACAAGTATGTAAAAAAAGGGAAGAGTACATTGGGCATCAAAAAAATCGTTAGTATCACTGCCAATTGGAAAAGTGCGTTGGATGGCAATGCTGATTCGACCACCAGCCCTCAGGTCAGGTGAAGAGTCGACCACGATCTTAATTATTTAATCATAAAAAGTAATTCGTTACGAGAACATTGTACAGACGCCAGCATATCAAGCTACTACAATCTGTTAAATTTCTTTAATATATTTTCAACTTTATCGCTAAAGCTCATGCTTTAGCTTAAACTGCCAAATTTGGAAAATTTGGCAGTTTAAGCCTATGTTACCTATGTTTTATTTTTTGTATACCTATGTTTTAAAAGTCCTCGTTTTAAATATTTAGCTGATTCGATCGAACCAGTTCATACGACGAAAATGCTAACGAGTTTGCATTGAACTAACAAAATCAGCACAACTTATAAATATACAGATTCTATACAACCATTTTCTAAATAAAAGATCTTATCCTGTAAGATATACACTTGGGGAGAAACGGAGTTTCGAAAACTAATCCCCTGAAGAGATAGAAGAAAGAGGGAAAAAACATAAAATTATTATTTTATTTTTTAACCCTAGAGTAATCGCGCCTTTCCGTGAAACGCGAGTGATCGCGTGGGGAGCATTTTGCCGCCCATACTTAATATGATTTTTTTTTAGTAAATAGGAGTTATATCATTTTATATTTATATTTAAAGGATAGAATAAAACATAAATTATCAGAATGAGAAACATTTATTAAAGTTTTATACTTAAAATTTAGAAAATAATGGTTTGGGAGATCTTGGGTAAAATTTCTTGGTCTTTTGCTACTTCTTCACAATTATTTATATAAAAAAAACAAAAGTTAAACTTAATCGCTAATTTACATGTTTTCATCATCTACAACCTGTATTTCAGCAAAACAATCACGACACATGTACATGCAGTGTTCGTTGCACAATAACTTTGCACACCTATTGCACCCTTTTTACGCGAGAGGTTGATGGCACATCCGTGTCAGATTCTGCGGCAGATTGCTCCGTGTCAGTATTATGATCACTGTGTTCACTTTCCCGGTCACTTTCAGACACTATTTCCGATGAACCATGTGCAACATCTTCTTCGTCATCTCTCTCCTCTTCCAACCACGCAAGTATTTGTTTGTCTTGTTTATTCATTTCACGCGGTGATTATCTAAAAAGATATAAAATAAACTGAGCAAAACAAAACAAAAACACAACGTCTAATAATTAATCAAAACAAACCAAAAATCAATTTTAATACGATATTTACTTCAAAACAATACTATACGCAATGAAATCTATTAATATTCTAACTATAGAAAAAAACCAGACCCACAAATTTTACTTACGTGAGTAGTCGCGCAGTGAGCAATTTGCCGTCAAACGCGACACACCTACGACAACCTTTGTTTCCTGCGGTCATCCGCGCACTGAATTCACTCTAATTTCTAAAACAAGGAGGTGAGGAACGGGGGGGCAGCTACTGGGACGCTTAACCTTGACAAATGCATCGTGTACAAAATAATACGAATATTGTGCCGCGAGCGGCAAAATGCTCATAGCGCGAGCACTCTAGGGTTAAACTCCATTTTCAATATTCGAGTAAAAATATTAAATGGCGGGCGTCGTTACGCTCAGAAATAAACATTACCGTAAAATGAAACGGACTGGCGAAGATACCAACCGGAAAAGTTGGGTCCAACATAATTTTTAGGGTAATTAAAACTGTTATTGCTTCGGGGACCTTTCTCTTCCTATTATGCTTAGCTCTCTTTTGAGGGTTCCGTTTCGTACCTAAAGGGTGCAACGGGACCCTATTACTAAGGCTCTGCTATCCGTCCGTTTGTCCATCTGTCACAGGATTGTATCTTTTAATGCGTAATACCACACTTGAAATTTTCACAGACTTTGTACTATATACTATGGCTGCTATAGCAACAAATAATAAAATAAAATAAAGTTATACATTAAAATTATTTTTCCAATATTTGTAAATAATTTGTAAATATGTGAGCACCATGTATCTATCACATAATTGATTTACCAGTAATTCCTTAATTTTTAATTATTTTTATTTTTTTTTGGGGTAGACTTCTTTTATTCTAGGTGCATCGTCTTCACATATAATTATATTATGTATACAAAACCTTGTAAAACATTTTAAAAGAGTAACGGTGGAGTTTCTTGCCCATTCTTCTCCATACGAAAACTACCTTTTGGAAGGGGCGACTAGAATCAATTCAATTTTACTGTAAGTTTTGACGTTCAAAAGTGCCTTTAATGTGCCTATTTGAAATAAATGATTTGACTTTGACTTTGACTTAAAGCAGGTATAAACAAAAAACATTTTTTTCGGCATTTATTGCTCAGGCGGAGGAGGGACCTTCTTGTGGGAGTCCGACTCGCACTTGGCAGCTTTTTTGCTTTTAGATTTTTAGCACTAAATGTGACCTAATTGGTCCTTCCAGACGGTATCTCGTTAGATTAGCTAAATATGTACCTACCTACTATTGCGGCTTTTTCCATTTTTCGTCACAGAATAACCCTTTGTTTGCGGATGATATCATTCTAAAGGTCATAGCACACGTATCAAACCAGGAAGGGATCGGCACCGTATCAACTCGAGCCGTTCAGTATTCTTTGTATGAAACTCCCTACTGCAACGCACACTAATCGAAATCGTAACGTAATCGCCTCGCCTCGGGACAAGCTCACGCGGTGCGGTGCGTTGCGGCTCGTCGTCCCCGCGCTTACAGGTCGTTGTCACCGCGCTTAGGTCTCTCCGTAGCCGAGCTTACGTCTCTTCGTCCACCCTTGCCCCTCTCACCCCTCCGGCCTGCCTGTTGCACCATCAACCAACGGTCGGCGAGCCGTAAGCGCGGCGTCCGTCGTCAGGTTGACGCCTGTTTGACGGCGAGGCGAAAGGCGATACGGTGCCGATCCCTTTCCGATTTGATACGTGTGCCATGACCTTAATGGTTTATTCTTCATTTTTTAGGTTAACGGGTTGCTTGTGTTTTGATTATTTTGCTTAACGGTGTGGGATTTAAAACGGTTTTGTCTTTCTTTTAATTTTTACAGTTGAGCGATTCAAATGTCAGATGAATGAGATATCTAATGCCGCAGAAACGTCGCCCTGTTGATTTTAATTATTTTATGAAAATTGTGATGAAAAGGGTAGAACCAAGTTTCCGTTTATTTTGATTTTTTTCATGTTGACTTGAAAGAGCATGGCAGTTGTGAACATGTCATGCTCACTTAAATGTCTCATCGATGTTGGCGCGTGTGTTGGAACATTCGGTTCCCTACAAAATGGTTGAGCTAGATGGTGCTGATCCACGCGTCATGTTCGTGAACGGGCGCCGTCGGTTGAGACTGGTCATCTCTTAACTGCCAAGGCTTATTTTAATCATATATTTTTAAACGTTTCTTCATTTGTGTTTTTTTTTACATTGTTCTCACATATAGAAGCAACAATAATAATGTACCCACGATTTGTAATATCTTGATTTAAAAGAGTGTCCATGGAGTTTCTTGCCCGTTCTTCTCCATAGAGATCTACGTTTTGGAATGGGCAACTAGCTTTAACTTTCTGACTAACTGACGGACTATTTTAATTTTGACAATTCAAAAGTGCCTGTACAAGGTTTAATTGAAATAAATGCTTTGAGTTTGAGTTTGAGTCTTGACGAGAGTGGCTCATTGGTCTAATGGTCGCGCAAGCGCTACTGGTGAGCGTGAGGTCCTGGGTTAGATTCCCAGGTCGGCCAAAGTGATATTGGGTTTTTGCATTAGGGCTTTCTTAGTAGCAGCCCAGCGTTTGGTTTGTGCCCGGTTTATGGCTTTAGGATCGCCCCCTATTACATGGTACTTAAATATAACTGGCGAAATGAAAGAAAGAAAAGAAAGAAAGAAAATACGTTTGTTAAATGTGGGTGCTGGTATTATAGGTAGGTACACGTCTGCTCAAAGGCTCTTGCAAACAAGCGTGACGCGCGGCGCGAATCGCGCGCGACACAAAGGCACCGCTCGTTGCCCGACTTGCGGTGCCTGTGTGTGTGTCGCAATTTTATCGCGTGTCGCACCTGTTTGCAGGAGCCTTAACCCTTCTGTTATGTTATGAAAAAGGACTTTAATTGGGATCAATAAATTTATATGAAAGATTTTCCCTAATTAATTTCTTGATAATTATAAAGTACAGTCAAAAAAGGAGATTAGTAACCAGGGTCGTCGGATACAGTTGAAGTTTAGTAAAAAACCGATTGATGTTTTCGAATGTTTAATTAGATAAATGAACTAGGTTTTCTATTAATTAAATGAATTATGGGCGTTTTGGCCGGTATGTCCAATAAAAACCATATAATTATACTTACATCAAATTAAAGTTTATATCATAAGCATCAATTTTCATTATGAGCAGAAGGTTGTGAAACTCCGGGTTAAAGAGATATCAGACCTGCAAATACTATGTAAACGTATTACGGCTCCTACACAAAGGCGCGACGCGCGACGCGAATCGCGCGCGACACAAAGGCACCGCTCGTCGCGCGACTTGCGGTGCCTTTGTGTCGCGTGTCGCGTCGCGCCAGTGTGTACGAGCCTTTAAGGCACCGCAAGTCGCGCAACGAGCGGCGACTTTGTGTCGCGCGCGATTATATCGCGTGTCGCGCCTGTTTGTAGGAGCCTTTAGTTTATGACGCTAATGTTCATTGCAGTTCTGAAGAATGTCAATTATGGACTCATAACATTGAGGGGCTTATGGCTAAGTAATAACAGCCGCACGGGTCAATCGATAAGGTTAAGCTGCATTTGCCGCGGTTGGTCCCTGGATGGGTGACCATTTTGACATACCAAGACCCCTTCATGACTCGGAAAGCACGTTAAGCCGTTGATCCCGGCTGTCGTTCGTGGATCTCATTAGAACTCAATTGGTCATCAGGCCAGGCTCCATACAAAAATTCCCATCATTTTTTTATTCGAAAACATCATTTGATTTCTTACTAAACTTCAACTATATCCGACGAGCCGGGTTACTTATCTCTTTTGGTGACTGTACATACAAATTAGACATTTAATTTAAATGGACGACCATGAGCCGTAATCCACACCGATTTATTCATTTTATGTCTAAAATACTGTACTTAGACGAAAGCGTCTTTTCAAACCGATGTAGAGAAAATAACTTTCAGTGTGATATCCTATAATGTTATTAGAGACCCTTTTAGAGATTTATTTACTATTCGCTTCTGTCCGCGGGTTCGCCCGCATTGATATCGGCAATTTCATGGATTTTAAGTGTTTTGCGTGGAACCCAAATTCTTAAAAAAAAAGTAGCCTAAGTTAACTCCTTATAATATCAGCTATCTTGGACTGCACGTAAATAAAAAAATAAACGAACGAAAATCTGATCATGTCAGAGGGACACTTAGCAAAGGCAGGAGTGTGGTTTTAGCCGGTAAGAGTCCGGCACTACCCAGACTGCCTCACGAGTGAGACAGTCTGTGTGTCCATGAGGATTTCCCACCCCTGATAAAATTTTTATTAAAAAAAAAAATTGCTATCTGCCAGTGAAAGTCCCGTCAAAATTAGTCCAGCCATTTCGAAGATTAGCCGGTACAAACAGAAAGAAAAAAAAATGTTATAAGTACCGTATATCCTACATAATTTTGATAAAATTTTGTCTGGAGGTAGCTGACGCCCTAGATTAACATATAGTCTATTTTTTATTATCCCAATATTCCCACGGAAACGAAACTTATGCGGGCGAAACCGCGGGGCGCAGATAGTAATTTGTAAATGCGAAAGTTTGTGAGGATGGATGGATGGATGTATGTTTGTTACTCTTTCACGCAAAAACTACTGAACGGATTTCGATGAAATTTGGCACACAGATAACTTGTAACCAGGATTAACACATAGGATACTTTTATCCCGATTTTTCAAGGGATCGAAACTTAGTAAAAACCGCATTTAGTAAAAAACTGTTATTTCGACATTACAAACGGACACTTCAATTTTATTTATTTATTGGTAGGTACCTATGTATATGTATGTGTAGATAAACCCTATTTATGTGAGTGTTTTTGTATTTTCGCGGCGAGAATGGCGGATATAGATTTTCATAATACGACATTTATTTCGTGAATGGGTTGTTATCGAGTTAAGGCTCCTTCAAACAGGCGCGACACGCGATAAAATCGCGCGCGACACAAAGGCACCGCAAGTTGCGCAACGAGCAGTGCCTTTGTGTCGCGCGCGATTCGCGTCGCGCGTCGCGCCTGTTTGCAGGAGCCTTTACTTTGATAGCTGGGTCTAAAGGTTGCTAAAGACGAGTGCTTGGTAGTGAAAATTAAAACTAAATCTAACATAGCATAATCAGCATATACTGTTCCCACTGCTGGGACACAGACCTCCTCTCTGTGAGAGGGAGTGGGCCGTAATCCACCACGCGGGCCCAGTGTGAGTTGGTAGATCGCAATATCAAGTCAACTCATCGCAAATATCAAATCAATGAAGAACTTTTCCTACAACAAATTATAAACCTCTACACAAACATACAAAAAATCACCAATTACTACCAAAATTGTAAACAAACATGTGCTTAGTCTGCTAAGAGATTTCTTTAAAAATATGTATCACCTTTGTACGTATTTTTCTGTTTCTTTTTTCTTGTCTATTTATATCATAAATACACAAAAACCACACACACACACATACATAAATGGCTAAATAAACAAATAAAGTCTTCGTTACATGTGGTATAAATAGATGAACGTTAAATGTTTAATAACTTGGTCCTTCGGGAGCACGGGACGGGCTGTTGGCACATTATCAAATATTCTAGTCCAACACATATTGAGGGTAATAAGCTATGGTTATTGTGTGTATATTAGTATGGATTTTCTATTACAGTACCCGGCGATAAATATTGCACATCGACCTTTGGAAAGAGACAATCGCCTAATTTCGGCTTCGTAGAGCGTTATCTCTGTCGCACGAAGTACAAACAGTCCGGTATCTATTAGGAGCTGTTAAAACAATTATGATTAATTTGCTTCTTTTGATAATTATTTTTATTCTTTGTATAAAATACACCAATTTGAATTAGTCGATGTGAAATCGATCACATCGACTACTAGGAAATTTGTACTGGTTGTGTTGCAAACAAACATAATACCACCATGGTGAGGTGATCAGTGAGAAGGTGAGGTGATCAGGAAGTAAGGCATCAGCCAATAATGTTCCCACTGCTGGGACACAGGCCTCTCAGTGAGAGGGAGTGGAATGTAATCTACCAAGCGGGACCAGTGCGGGTTGGTAGAAGTCACATGTCTTCGAATTTTTCGTTCTAGGACATGCAGCATTCCTCACGATGTTTACCTTCACCGTTTTGAGAGCAGTGCTGTTGAAATTCTTTACAAAAAGTATAGCGCCTGTCTGGGGTCGAACCTACGACCAATTTAACTTGTAAGTCGGGGCCGTCACCACTGAGCCACGACTGCAGGCTCGAAGGTGGGAAGGTTGGTTTAGGCCAAACGAATATACCCAGTCTAAAGATCGTAAACGCTACTGCTGAGCGATTCGCTACGAATTCGTAGAATGTCATTAGGGTCAGTTTTGACCGACAGTCGGTACCTCTACTTATAA
This sequence comes from Luperina nickerlii, assembly GCA_963855955.1. Taxonomy (NCBI): domain Eukaryota; kingdom Metazoa; phylum Arthropoda; class Insecta; order Lepidoptera; family Noctuidae; genus Luperina; species Luperina nickerlii. The sequence continues at coordinate 17,272,071 of OY979677.1, read as the reverse complement.
AGGCTCCTACAAACAGGCACGACACGCGATATAATCGCGCGTGACACAAAGGCACCGCTCGTTGCGCGACTTGCGGTGCCTTTGTGTCGCACGCGATTTTATCGCGTGTCGCGCCTGTTTGAAGGAGCCTTAATGCGAGTTACACCTAATCGAACATATTTTCGCTTTTTTACATGTAATTAAAGACAATAAGGAAGACAACACGGACTTTTTTCAGGTCAGCCAAAGTGTTATTTGGTTTTCCCATCTGGAATTTCTCAGCAGCAGACTGGATTACAGATTTGTATCCAGCTCCTTTCATTTTTTTTTTTGTTACCGGCTGACGTAGGTAGGTACTGACGGTTGGGCTGGTCATTTAGTATTGTTTTGGAGTGGACGTTAAGGAGTACGGTGCAGTTCACTGTGGTGATAATGCAACTTGTATTTGACTATTCGAAACTCAAACTCAAAGCATTTAGTTCAATTAAATTAATTACAGGCACTTTTGAATTTCCACGGAGACGGACAGTCCAGAGATATGAAGCTAGCCAGCTAGCCATTCCGAAGCGTAGTAGGTTCCCATGGAGAAGAACGAACAAGAAACCCCTTGGAAAAAGGATCGTTAGGTCCTAGATTCGAATGGAGAATTTGAAATGGCAGGATATTGGACAATTTATTCAACGTAACCCTTTAGTCGCCAATTCTGGCATCCACAAGAAGACAGAAGTTACGAAAATGACCTCATGGACCTCCAAAGGCCAACAATGATACGCACCGAAAAGACCCATAATACCAAACAGCGATACAGTATTATTACTAACAACAACAATAAAATTGTTTTATCGTACCAATATCGTGCGTTTTATTTGTCGCTGATATTAGCTCTGGGTTGCCAGCTTTAAAAGCTAGTTTGGGAAATAATGGTAGAAAATTTGTGGTGGTTTTTAAATAGCTTTGCAATATAACGCGAGTTAAAATTAAATTCACTGTCAGACTGACCGTGTCACTTGGATTTTTAAAAACTGGTCAAGTGTCTAATCAGTCAATGTTTTGTAGAATATCATGTAATTGGTTGACGTGAGGGAAAGAGAAAATTAAATGTTTAACCGTTGATTTGGTAGCATAGGTAAATTAAGTTTGACAGGTATAGAGACACAAATATTCGTGATTCTTCCAAAAAAAACAGTGGCACTCCGGGAGTGCCGACAGGAGTGAAAACAAAACACAAACAGAATACTTTGCCATCACTCATTGATATATCGGATATACATTAAAACCGGGTACATCCCGAGGACAGCCGAACACAACCGAAGCAGGTATTTTTTGAATCGTCTTATACACAAAACACGCGCGGTGTCGCTTACGGTAACAGTGGCAGGATTTCAATGGTTTTTCCCCATCTCAAAAAATGCCCAACCCGCCTAAAGAAGTTTTCACTTCAAAAAAATCACACAGTAAGTAACTAGCGCTTGATGTACGCTTACTCCAGGTGTCTTTAAACAGACTCCGGTCACAGGTTGACCTAAGCAAGAAAAAACTGTTCTGGTATTCATACACGACTCCGCCTTAGAGAGTGTTAGCTTTTGCCCGCGACTTCGTCCGCGTTAAACTTTACCCTGCCCCCATTCACCCTTTAAGGGGTGGAATTCCGAAAATCCCTTTCTTAGTGGATACCTACTCTTCACAAAAAACACCCTCCTAATTTCATGTCTTTAAGACCAGCTGTTTAAGCTGTGCGTTGATATATCGGTCAGTCAAGACTTTGAATGTTATATGATTATATAGAAATATAGTGCTGCGATGCTATGCTGTAAAAATCTCACCGTGAAAATTTAGGTGAAGTGAGCGTGGAGTGAGCTGTCAATAGTGTCAATTCCTAGTAAAAACAAACTCACTTCACCTAAGTTTTCACGGTGAGATTTTTACAGAATCGACCGGCTGCTCCACAAACGATGGGATACTTAATGTCATGTCCTGCGTGTTCTACAAACCAGTACGAGTAGGTATATCCTAGAACCAAAATTTGAAGACATGTGACATTCACCAACCCGCACTGGGCCCAAGTGGTTTATTACGGCCCACTCCCTCTCAGAAAGAGAGGAGGGCTGTGTCCCAGCAGTGAGAACATTATAGGCTGATTAGGCTGCGTTTCCACCAGAGATAAGCGAGGATGCGTAGCGAGGGATGTATGTGAAACCAGCCAATAACAACGCTTCATTTTTATATCTTGAACTAAGTTGGCGTTGGGATTGGTTAGTTTTACACACATTCCTCGCTACGCATCCTTGCTCATCTCTGGTGGAAAACCAGCCTAATGCATGTGTCCTGTCAGCTGCACGTTACAGGAACTGATAGACGCTAGTGATGGTGCCAAATACGTAGTCGAATTCTGGGGTGAGTCCATTTAAATTGCCAACGACAGGTTAAGAAGGAGTAACTAGCGCAAAGCTCAGTGCTATGATTATAACTTCGTCGATAACCAAACTAATTATTAAATATTATTATATTAGTCTCAGTACTTTTAATTTTATGTCAGATTTTATACCTTTATCTGGCAACACCAGCTCAGCCATACAAAACGCTCGCGCTCGCGACATTTATAGCTGTAATTATGACTGATTTAGTGACTGACCAGCCTGCCTCAGTGTTGCCCGTTTATCGGAAATGAACGAAAGCGATATTTATTATAGCCCTGTATGTTATTGTCTTTTAGAATGTGTTCGGTCCAATATTACGCCACATAATTCTGTATTGTTGACGTGTCGTTAAAAATTATGCTTGGAATGAAAGTGAAACCAGCGGTTGTATGTGCTCAGTAATGGAACCGATATTTAAAGCCAATATTAAATTTGTTTCAATTATTTATTTGTATACAGAATGGCAGGGATGTCGACGTGCAACCTTAAATATGAATATGATTTTTTTATTGACAATTTAAAAGAACAAACCTTACACACAAATCACAACAATCCTGTGATTTGTCTACTAGTACAAAATACAATTACGTATGTCTAATAAATACCTGTGTATATGGTGTATATGCGGTTGTTTGAGCTTAATTCACACTGATCTCCGTAATAGTAAAAACTGTATCACGACAGGTCAGTCTTCCTCGTTCACAAACACTCACACACTTCCACAACAATTAACGATAATTTGCATTAAACTGCTAAATTGAATAAAAACCTGTTACCATGTATTCAGTACATGATTCTAGACCGTTTCTAACTGAAGAAAAAATTTAACCATAAAATATATCCGCAATAATGCAGCTTAAAATATATGAAGTAGCATCAGTGAAATAATTTTTGAAAATCGAATAATAAGTTTCAGAGATTACCTTCTGCATCCAAACTGTATGCTTTACTTTTTTATGTTATTAATAATAGTGTAAACGTGTAGATTGACGTAAGATACCGAAAAGCTTACGTCAATCCAGCGAGGTAATTTTGTAACACACTAACAGTAGGAATTTCTTTCTTTTTGTCAATTCAACAAAATTCATTGCGTTATTTACGTTGTTGAGCAGACAAATTTTTCGAACATATAAAGCAATGGATTGGCAATATCCTTCAAAATGATTCAAACTGTGATTGATAGTGAATTACGTAACTATAGAAAGTCGTTGTTGAAATAGAAACGCTTTGAAAGCGATTACTTGTCTAGCCTAGACAAGTAACAATCGCTTTTAAAGCGTTTCTGGACCTTCCAATCTGAAATCGCCAACTGACATAGGTTATGATGCGAAAAAAAAATAGGCTGGTTATATTAGGTATCAGAGAAAATTCGTCTAAACTTTATGATTATATTAGGATGGATGGGTCCCTTAAGAGGTGATTACACTATAATTACTGCTAAAGCAACATTAGGAGTTATGGAACAAGATAATTTATCCAGTAGAACCACATTTTAGATAACAAATGTTTGGTTGAATTTTTATTTTACTTCGACTGACATTCGCGAGAAAAGTTCAATTTTAAGTCTCATGCTGTCTCTTTCACTTTAAGGTGTATTGTAGCGACAAAAGGACTTTTAAGATCGGCTTACAGTGAAGTGCCCTTTGGAAATTCGGAGGTTATGTTCCAATGCACATTCCTTTTCGGTATCAGCCGAGGCATTTGATCTGTATTGAGACAGTGATGTGACTGATATTATTTCTATATCAATATCAGTCTTACCAAAGGATATCATGTTACGCTGTTACTGGTTGTGGAGGTCAGATAGGCAGGTGCTTCATATGATCAGCCAATAATGGTCCCACTGTTGGGACATAGGCTGTAAGAGGGTGTGTGCCGTAATCCGCCACGGGGTCCAGTGCGGGTTGGTGGATATCACGTATCTTTGAATTTTAAGTTCTAGGACATGCCGGTTTCCTCACGGTTTTTTTTCTTCACCGTTTTGAGAGTTGTGATGATGAAATAATTTACACAAAGTAAAGTGTCTATCTGGGTTCGAACCAGTTCGAACCTACCACCTACAACCCGTAAGTTGCGGCTGTTTCTACTTAGCCACCACTGCTCCTAATCAGATGATGATTAATGATGCGTATTAATTTGTGAGATTTGGTCACAGTCAATCAACTCAGCTTATCGCAGTCCAGTGCTGGACATAGGCTTCTGCCAGGCTGCGCCATAACACTCTATCCTTCGCTTTCCGCATGCAGTCTGTCCCAGCCATCTTTTTAGGCGATTATTACACAGCAACGCGCTCCGTCGCGTAGCGCGGGGTAGCGATAGCAAAAAACTACGCGCAGATCGTGTTTTCTATACAAACTGATACAATGTTAAATTTGCCGCCCCGCTACGCAATGGAGCACGGCGCAGTGTGACAATCACCATAAGGTTGTTCAGAGTGGTTATTCTGATTTATTTGTTGAACGATTATAAGCTACATTTAACTTAGCACGTAGTAAGCACTAGAAACTTATACCCCAGGGTTGCGTAACAGTTTTGGATGTTGCAACTTGGAAACTTTATGGACTAGTAATTATGTTGCCAACATAAACATAACTAACAATATGGCAGAATGTGCGGCTAATCGATATTGTTGGTATTGTATCATCCTCGAAGTAATTGTTATTGTTAACCACCTCTAACAACAATCCATACATAAATCAGTCTAAAATGTTCCCAATGATGGGACACAGGCCTATTCTCAGTGAGAGGGAGTGAGCCGTAATCTGCCACGAAGGCCCAGTTTTGGTAGATGTTACGTCATGTCTTCGAATTTTTGAAGTGACGTTGGGCATATATTGAGATGGGAAATACCATTAAAAACCACAGTAAACTATAAACACAACAAACAAAACTGTAAACTATAGAGTTTACTGCGGAGATTTTTTAGTGACATAATCATTTTAGTTTATAAACTTTACAAGATAAAATAAACGCTATACTCTTGTTCACTTTACCATGTTTATATCACAGTTCAACGGAACCCTTTTACTTTGTCGACGCGATTTAAAAACTTCCCTGAAACAAGGCTTTCCCGGTACACTTCATTTATTTCCCCTTTTTGTTCAAAAAAGAATTACATCACAAACAAGTTTCTTTTAAGATATAATTAACTGGACTCTGTCTTCATAGGAGATGGGAGAAAAGGAGCGAAGAAAGGCGAAGTTGAGGAAAAACGTGTTATTATTTATACATCTTTATACATATTATCGACGGTGAACAAAAACATCGTGATGGGACGGGCATGTCCTAGAAAAAACATTCGAAAACATGTGACATCCGCTAACTCGCACTGGGCCCGCATCGTGGATTACTGCCCACTCCCTCTTACAGAGAGGAGGCCTGTGTCTCAGCAGTGGGTACGTTTTAGGCTTATCATGTATATGTATAAAATACATAAAACAATTAAATAATTTAAATAAAACATATTACTTATAATAATCTGAGAATACACACGTACATAATTATAGTACGTACTTACAAACATACATATAATTAGAAATATGTTTGAATACATACATATTTTATAAATTTTATAAATATAAATATTAATAATAATATAATGTAATTAAAAATAATAAATACATACGAGTTTTAATACTACAGTCTTATAATATATGTATAAGTTAGTTGCATCTACAAGTGCACATGCTAGCAAATAACTTTCCAACAATTTAAACTGAAGAGTGTTACTGCCGTGATAATAAACATGGCAAACATTTGATAACCCATTCGTTTTGGACGAAGCCATAGCGCGATCTAATTCGACGCCAACGCCATCTAGGGAAGGGTGGTGTACTAACTTTTTTTTTTAATTCATCATTATTTTGTTTTTGTATTGAGTATGGGAAGAGTAGCATATGGTTATAGTGAAATAAATAAAGATTGTATTATTAAAAGCTTTTCCATGTATAATTTTTATTGGTATACTTAAATCATCATCATCTCATCTGTCTAGCCTTTTCGCAACTATGTTGAGTTTGGCTTCCAGACTAACCGGATGAAGCTGAATAAGTACCAGTATTTTATATTTGCAACCCAGTTACTGGGTAAAACGATACCCCTTGGTAAGACAGGTTGTCAGACTATGGTATACATATATATTAGTATACTTAAATAACTTCCACAATATTTAACACTTTTTCGGAAATAATTTTCTTTTGCGTACTGGCGACCTGTCATGTGGGGCGTAAGACACGACTACACGAGACATAGAGCTAAACTGAGCGAGGTGAGTCCTGTAGGTAATACCAAGTAGATTTTGATGTTGTTCACTTTGTCCCGTCTATCGTAAGTACGTATATTTAAATGTCTCTGGTTTGAACACATAGTTTTTAAAGGGAAGCAAAGGGAAAATTGTAGGCTGAGTATCCTGAGGTTATAAACAAGTATCAAGATCCAGTGTAAATGTAACCGAATCATTAACAAGACTCAAATAAAAAACTAAACTAACAGACTACTACTTTGAAACTTGGAAGAAAATCGATGATTTAAATTAAAATCTATTTCAATATAAAAAGAGAAATAGATGAGGTTCACGTCATAAGATAGAGCGAGTTTCGACTGTTCTCGTATTTACAAATAAATCAATACTAAGGGCGAATTACACAATGAGTCATTTTCAAGAGCTGTCAGTATTGTCATATGTAGTTGTGGAATGTTGATACTGTCAGAACGTTGAACATGCTGTAATGCTGTTCTGTAAAAATCTCACCGTGAATACTTAAGTAAGGTGAGGTTAAAGTGAGCTGTCAATAGTGTCAATCTCACTTTAAGCTCACTTCACCTGTGTTATCACGGTGATCTTTTCACAGAATAGCACCGCTGATCCTGTTCAGTTTCATCGGTGAAATTTACTTGAATATGTAGGTGAATAACCCGCCTGTACGTTCATAATGTCCAACTACGTTGCAGCTAAGGAAAGTCCATGTATTACGTAGTGATGCAGTAATATACCGTTGCTAAAAAACTCAATCAATCTACCTAGTCTTTTCCCTACTATATATATTTGTTGGGGACGGCTTCTAGTCTAACCGAATGCAGCTGAATACCAGTATTTTACATGGAGCTACTGCCTATCTGACCTCTAGTTACTGGATACCCCTTGGTAAGACTGGTTGTCAGACTTTTGGGCTTCTGACTACCCGTAACGACTGTCAAAGATCTGCAAATGACAGCCGGGAGTGCTTTCCGAGGTACCTAGGGGATCGATATGTAAAGGATAGTCTCCTATCCACGAACCGACTCGTGTGGCTGTTATCATTTATCGTTAATTAAAAACAACTGAACTAGTGTTAACAAACAAGTATCAGTTATCAAAACAATTACATAGGAAATAGTACTTTAATGTCTAAATGCATATCGTTTTCTGGAGCAACATTCTAATAATTTGTAAAAACGTTAATCGCTTTTCTCTCATCCCTCAAACCTTTCGCTAGTAATCGAATATCAGTGAGGATTAAAAGCGAGCGTTCTGTAAATTTATTAAACGTTCCTGTGGTCCACGATAGCGTCACTCCAATACTATTTCTAGTACTTTGATAATTTTGCTGTTAATTATAGAATGTTAATAATTTGTCTTCGCTTCGGTGAAGAGATTTATTTGTGTTGCCGAGAAATGTAAAAGGGAAAAGTTTTGTTTAGCTTTTCAGTTGTTTGTTTGCTTAGGAAAATGATGTTGAGAAAGAAAGTTAATTATATAGTATTATGCTTATAGACTCTGCAAGCAATGTCGGTAACTCTGGTTTTATAAATGTGGTTCGTCTGGTTATTTGGGATGCTTGAAGAAGCCTCCTCAGTTTGTTCCGCCAGATACTCAACTGAACCGAGCGCTCGGCGCATCCTGGACAGTCACACCCAACATTTTATTTGACTGGCCAATTCTTCCTTTGCGGTTGTAGGGCTAACGCCCGCCTGGTTTGCGACCACCCTCCCACCGGAGTCCGGCGTCAAGCAGCCTGCTATGTTTCGTCAATGCGTGGGAGTTTTAGTGCCTCAGACATAGAAGATGTCTGAGGCACTAAAACTCTTGCACGCTGGTTCCATCATAGAATTCATCTATCGCTTTCCATTAGGTGTGATCGAAGTCAAGAGCGAGCCAATACAGCATAAAAAAAAAACAAGCATGTGACTAGGACAGACTGGATGATGGAGGTGGAGGACAGAGTGTTGTGATGATAATAATATGTATGATGTGTCGTATGTTGATATTTCATAGAAATATTGTTTGCTAAACACCTATCCCACCACCGGCGATTTGTGACAAGCTAGTAGAGCTAGCAACTAGAAACGAGTTGGCGAGCACCGAGCAGCGAGTGTGTAGTTCGGATAGTTTTATCGCTGAGCTATGAGCGAGTGCGTGTGTGCGACGAGTAGAATTACTGCCCAGTATCTGGATAGTATCTCAGCGAGTGTTCTACCCACCAAGCTAGCGTTGCTGAGCAAGTATTTTTTTGATAGCTATTCAACAGGGCTATATGAAAAAGGCTACAAGATTGCTACGCCCTACGACGATTAAGCTGTTGTAGCACGTAACCGATGCGCTACGAATTCGTAGAATGTCATTAGGGTCAGATTTGACAAATAGACGGTTCCTCTATTTATAATGCTTGTTCATACCTTAAGAATATGTTTTTTGCAGATGCATTGAAGTAAAGAAAATCGTTACGATATAATACTGGCTGATAATAATAATGTTAAACATACAAATCTGCAATACCGCAGATATCCAAAAAGTCACAATTTTGTTGTGTTGTAGTTAGCGACTCGACAGAACAGCCGACGATGTGATTGCCGCATTCTCAGGGTTGAAACTTTGACTGCTTTGATAACATGCTGGGGAGTTTGTTGCGCTATTTCTTCTTCCCAGCGAAAGCACTAGGAAGTGGCGAAGGGCGGTCGTTTTGGGGTACTGTCTTATGTAATTTTGACATTCGAAAAGTGCTGATTCTCAGCCTAATTTTAACAAATGACTTTTGATTTTTGATCATGGACATGCGCGTGCCCAATATCAGAATGAACGTCGCCATCTTGTTTTGTCAACACTGTTTCTATGACATAAGCCGTGTGCCTGATCGTAGTGCCCATCGGCAAAGGTGACAAATTTCCATCCAAAGGAGATCAATCATTTTGTTCGGCGACTTGGAATAAAAAATATAATCAGCTTATAATGTTCCCACTTCTGGGACACAGGCTTTTCTTTTCGGCGAGAGAGTGTGAGCCATAATCCACCACGTGGGCCCAGTGCGGGTAGGTATGGGGTGAATTTTCAAAAATCATTCGTTAGTTCTTACCTCTGTTATAAAAAGAACTTTTGTGTCAAATTTCATACTCCTAGACCCAGTGGCCATAGGCTGTGGTGTCAGTCAGTGGAGGAATGAATTTAAAATTTTTATTATCTGGATTTCACAAGTGCTTACCAACAACGCCCATATCAGTGTCATCCAGGCGCCAAAAGATCCTTGTAACATTCTTGCTAACTTTGCACCACGCTACGTAGACTTACTTAATTAGCTCTTGTCAACTGTTCCTGATTTTGGAGTTGAGTTTTAACTACCATTGGGTGGTGTGTGGTACTGTGGAATGCTTCTACGGGTATTTTAAATGTCGAGAATCAGAAATTGTTACTTAACCCATTGTACTTAGCTTATTACGTAATTCAATACCACATTGAATCACAAGAATCACAGTTAGTAATTAGTATCATTACTAATTCCCAATGTTGGGTCACAGGTCAGTGAGAGGGAATGGGCCATCAACCACGCGGATGCGAATTGGTAGACGTCACATGTATTCGATTTTTTGGTTCTAGGGCAGCCGTTCCCAAAGTGGGCGATAACGCCCCCTTGCGCTGCAGGCCTAAAGGGGTGTGATAAGAGACCCAGAAAAAAAATTGGGGCGTTGTGTAGAGGCTTCGGGGGGCGATTCGTAATTTCATCTAGTTAGGAGGACTCTTAGACACCGACTGAGCTCTCGACTCTCAGCTACAACTTGTGAAGTTTGGGAACCTATGTTCTAGGGCATGCTGGTTTCCTCACGGTGTTTTCTTTCACCGTTTAGTAATGATAGTATATTCATACTGATAAATGCGTGCACTGACTGAACAGGTCCACTCAATCTTTGTGGTTCTTTCCTCAAAAGACCATTTCAGACACCAATCAACATTGTCTTCACATGATCTGATCAAGATTATGTCTGGAATTTAAAAGAGACTGTGACCTCTGAGTTTGTTTCGGCCTTTCTTCTCAGAATAGTCAGATAGGAAACGCCGACCTCATCTAGTTTAAAAAAATATGATTGACGTCTAAAAGTGTTTGTACAAACCTACTTACAGAAAATAAATCATTTATCATTTAATAATAATGTTATATGATCGTGTCTTCACACATTAGAAAAAAAAAAACCTCAAACATAAGCAAAAACCTACCTCCATAAAGATGAATTAAGCAAAAAAAGCAAATAACGTCTCCATATGATATTACGGGCATGATTTAGCCTGTATAAACGTAATATTAATATTTACTTTATACAGAAACTGTCTACGCATTCCTACGAACGTTTTGGTACAGTCGACAAAAAAAGATAAGCAAAAAATAATTTTGGGTCGATCGACTCAAAGGAGTCACGTCTTCTATATCTTTACATATTAGAAATTAAAAGTCGTTTTCCGTGTCTGTTTGTGTGACAGCATTGTTTCTCTAAACTATACAACGGCTTTTAATGTGGTTTTCACCACCATTTAAAGAATTTATTCCTGGAGTATGTGCATACATTAATACTAAATTTTACAAAATAGATTTGACAAAACATCGATATGTCTTTATTTATGTATAAATAAAGACATATCGATGTTTTGTCAAGTCGTAAAAACCGTGAAAAGCAGGGGCGGGTCGCTTGTAAATCATAATACACAAAATATCTACGTCAAAAAATTGTCGACCAACCGTGATCTGCTTGCACCCTTTTGCGTATGCTACATCACGTCTTGTCACGACTGTTGGCATGTTAGATTTCCAAAAAGTCCATTACACACGCAAATGTTTATTCCACGGCTACAGACTAAACTGTTTTGTCGACTGTACAGTAGGTACAGACGCCAGTACTCGCTACCCGAAAATGTCAAATTTTCCTAATCAACTTTGAACCTTATGCTTTAGCGATAAAGTTGAAAATCTATTAAAGAAGTTTGACAGATTGTAGTAACTTGATGTGGCGTCTGTACCTATTTATATTTTGGTAAGTAATGGTAGCTTATTATTAAACGTTCGTTCAGGTCATGAATTATTTAAAGATATTCTCGTACATTTTGTTAAGCATTTTTCTGGATGGGGGATGAAGAATTATTTAAATGTCTTGGGTAGTTCCCAACGAAATCAGTGTAAGTGAATTATTCTGCAAAGCTAGCGGATTCAAGCCTTAAACGAATTCATCACCCATCAATAAATATTTTATTCAGTAATTCTTTTTTTCTCATAATAGCGAGTTCGACATCAACAAAAATTAAAAGAATTTGCTATAAAAAGTTGTTAGATAAGAGTAGGTGTGAGATTGGAATAGATTACTGAGAACTGAGAATTTAAAGAAAAGAAAGAAATAAAGAAAAATTGTTTATTCTGCACGAACAAAAACGCACATTGCAAATAAAATTAAAAAAGACAAAATATACACACACAACGTAGTCAAAAGCCTCGTAGTCAAGCAAATGAAGAAAAAAAAAACAAAACAAAACAAAAACAAACAAAAAGCAAAAAAAAAAAACACACACAACACTCACACATACAACACACATTATTAAATGACATTGACAATACAAAGATTTCTAAATACGGCGAGATAGTCAAAGATCGTCACTCACTGGATGCCTGAAGGAAGACATCGCCGTCGAGGTAGACCACGACGAAGGTGGTGTGACGGTCAGTGGATCGTCTTATGGGTGGAGTTTTAGGAGCTGGATATACGCTTAGGGCCCTATGAACATTTTTTTAAGTCCTCGCGCCATGGCGCCCCTAAGGGCCGGCGCACACCTGGCGAGGCGCAGCGCGGCGCGGTTGTCACCGCCAACAAATATCAACGTTGCGAGCCTAAAAATAAAGCTGAGAATAAATAACCTGACACGCACGTACCTTTCCTCTTTGACGCTCTCTCAAGCCAATGGAAGTTTATTTATTTTCAACTTTATTTCAAACAGTGCAAGGTCGACATTTGTTTGACAGTGACGAATGTGGTGCGCTGCGCCTCGCTGAAGTGCGCCGGCCCATAGGCTACACTCCAACCGGTGTGACGATCTAACGAGGTTTGCAGGGCCAACATGGCCAGAGATCGCTCAAGACAGGGAGGTTTGGAAGGAAAAAGGGGTGGCCTTTGGCTAGCAGTGGGACATAATATTGTAGGCTAACAAAGAAAAAGAGGTTCTAATTAATTATAGTAACTAACATCATTGCCAGAGAGAGGCCTGTGTCTAAGTAATAACAGCCGCACGGGTCGATTGACCAGGTTAAGCTACGCTTGCCGCGGTTGGTCCGTGGATGGGTGACCATCTTTACATATCAAGACCTCTCCGTGCCTCGGAAAGCACGTTAACCCGTTGGTCCCGGTTGTCATTCGTAGATCTTTGACAGTTTGAAGTGGCAATAGGCTGGCCATATTAGCCGTAGAACCGATGACCGTTGGGGTAGACGTGTTCTTGAGTGGAGACCGTAAATCGGTAAACGTAAGGGCCTGTGCACACCACGTTTTTTAATTGCGCTGTCGACGCGCTTATGTAGCGATACAGACGCGATACGCACGCGATTCAGACGCAGCCTGTAGACCTTCTGTAGGATAAAAGCGCGCCGTCGACGCACGTTTCTAAAACGCGCGTCAACAGCGCGTTTAAAAAACGTGGTGTGCACAGGCTCTAAGATGGGACGCTCTCAGGCTGATGATGACTTGACATAACTGGCGAAATGTGGGTGTACTAAAAGTGCACCTATCCCTAACCTTTCATGCGTGATATTACGTGATATTACGTGTATATTTTTACAATACATTTGCTTTTAAAGAAAATACAAATTGCATCCTAATGTAACTTTGAAATTTTTCGCGAATCAATGAATTCTTCCACAGGTGTGTTTCAAAGCTATGTGACAGTTGTGAACGTGAATAAAATAATATTTCACATTTGTAAAGTTTTGAATAATATTTGCAATGAGCTGTGCTCGCGACTTCGTTCGCGTGGATGTCGGAAAATGAATTGGATTTCATTTCATTTTTTGACGCGGAACCCTAATTATTTTTATAACATAAAAGTAGCCTAAGTTACTCTTTTTAACATCAGCTCGGATCCATCCGTCCATCCGTTTCGGAGATTAGCCGGAACAAACAGACAGACAGACAAAAAAGAAGTTTTTTTGTTTTATGTACCGTATATACTTTTAAATATGCATTTAGTAAAAAGCTGTTATTTTGACATTATAAACAGATTAATTTATTTGTAAACCCTAAACAAATGTTTCATTAAGATTTATTAGATTAAACTTTGTTTAGTTTTGTTAAGGTAAATCAGCTATTTGTAAATATTTCGTTTGTGTTTAGTTTGCTACTAAAATTAAGCTTTTATATAATTAAATTTGTCTTTGTTTCGTAAGCCGTTAGTTGGTAAACATACATAAATTCACGCCTTGTTCCCTTGGGGATAAGCTGAAACTCATTTTGCTTTTTTACGTTCATACATCTGAAGGCCAATTCTCGTAATTTAAAACGTTCAAAATCTAGTCGCAGTCTCATCTCAGCGACAAAGAAATGTCAAAAACTTGTCAAAATGTTGGGAAATTTGAAGTATTTTTTGACAGATTGAGACTGAGATCAGACTGTGAACATTGTTAAAATTAGTAGAATTGCCCCTCTGGTCATGCACGCACGCCAATTGCGAAAAAAATACATTATGATAATGAAAATATCATTGTCACAATATATATTTTTTTTAATCATACCTTCCTGTCTTTTTACCGTTTGTGAATTTATAAACTAAACCATTAAAAATAACTATAAGATTAACCAGTCAACCAATTTAATACTTGTTGCCAAGCAAGCATAAACCACATAACTTATGTAAAACATTCCGAAAATCTTCCCAAAGATATTCAACCAGAAATTGTATTGTATATGAACTTGTATTGTCCAGTTATATTTACGGTTCGGGTAAGCCAATCCGTGTTCAAGTGACATGGGGGTTTTTATAAAAAGGGTGTGAAAAGGGTCCCTCAACACATCTCGGCGGCGTCAAATTATCGTCAACATCATTATTTTCCACGTAATTTCCTTCAGGTTTCAGGTAAGAAGTGTTTTTTATTTTGGAAATATTTATTTGCTTGTTCACGATTATGAAATCTGTAACTTGTTTTTATATTGTTTTTACGGTACTTTTTCAGATGATGAGATGGATTTAACATAGTCTCCTAACATATCTGAACCATTTTTGTTTGAATGCGCTTATCTCTGAATTGTATTTGAAAAATTCATTTGCTTAAATAGCCCAATTTTCAATGAAGGTTATGTATGGGCTTAACATCACGCTAAGATCGGTAGGAACCGAGAAAAAAGAACAAAAAAATTAATGTAACGGGGCGCAGCTATAGGATAAATATATTTTAAATTAATACAAGAAAAGTCGCGGTTAGAACCCAGTTTAATTATATACAACTGTCAAATAATGACAGTTGTGATTTGAATATACGGACAATTTAAGTTGGTAGTCAATTTGATAAACAATTTATTTCCTTGGCTTTACTTAGATCTCTGAAGTAGGCATGGATGACAAAATAAAAAATAAAACATAACACAAGAATAATCTACTGCATCTTTAGAATTAGGACAAACCCTGCAAGTAATCTAACATTTCAGAACCCTCGGCTACATTTGCAGGATAAGATATTTTGACAAAATCTCTCATTATTATGACAAACTTCAAAGCCGACAAAATTAATTTCCAATGTTTCTTTTTCATCTCGTTCAAGTTTTTTATCAAGTGTCTTTGTCTGTTCCGAGATTACTTATTTCACAGCCAAATACCTACTTCTTTTTCCTGTTTTAATCTTGTTTTAATTTAAAAATATCCTCGTCGCTACCTGGCTGCGTCTGTCGTTAATTTGATTTTTATTTCGTGTTTAACATTTTCCCGCGCACCCGCCATTTTGTTTGGTACAGTAAGTGATTATGTTTACTGACTCTGTTTTTGTTGTTATTCAAAGTTGAATCCACAAACAAAATATGCTGCAATGCGTAGATTAATGCTTGCCTTTCGCGTATAATAATTTAGCAAGCAGAGTAATAAATACATTAACAAGATAGTTTCATTCATTGTCACAGCCACAGATATATATATTCACTTATATAACGCAAGAGCAACTACTTCCCGTGCCAAAAATCGCACCAGCTTACGTACAAAAATCGTAAGCCGCCACTTACGCGCTCAGTCCTGAGCACTGCTCGCTGGGTGAACGTGAGCGCCTGGTACAAGGCCCCGGGGGTGGGGCGAGACGGGTGCCGCACGCGGCGGCGTCTTTGAATCTGAATATGAATTTGATTTTCCCATCACTAAATAGTGCTTGTGACGTCATAGTAGGTAGTCAAAACATGGCACGCTTGGTTTTCATACAGATCGTGATACTTGCGTTATCTAGGTCTATCTATATCTGTGGTCACAACCGAAATAACATAATATTCTGCTCCAGAAACAGGGCACACATTACTAAATTTCTATACATTACGGATCCCATTTACGAAAACAAGAAATAACAAGGATCAGCTAAAACGTCTGCGAGTATAAACTTATTTCTCTCATAACCTAACAATTCCATTTCCCGCCAAGATGCGGCCGGCATCTAACGAACTGTCACATTTTCGCGCGAAAATGAGCGTCGCCATAATTAGGTTCAGGCCTCACTACCAAGATGTGGAAAGATACGCAATATCGGGGTAGTCAGTTTTATTGGATGTCTTGTTAAGATATTTTTTGTAAGTACCTAGTCGGTTCTCTTACCTTGTAAATATGTATGTCTATATATTTTTGCGGAAAACGTTTTCATTACCATTTTCGATTTTCTAGTAGGTAATTTTGATGCTGCCAGCCTTTGGGCACTTTTTTGTTGAAAACAATGCAGATAATTTATTATGCTCTGTGATTCCTTCCCCTTATTTTCCTTATATTTACCGCAGTTATATTGTCAAATCCGCTGTTTTACAAAACCGCTAGTTGTTTTACAAGACATCTCCGTTATGTAAAACAACTGAAAAATGTTAGATTGAATATTTATTGCGTAACGTTTAACAAAACTGCTACCGACGATGTTTAGACGTAATGCAGAATAGCTTATCTGCAGTCCCAATAAACGTTTGGTGTAGCTTCTAATGCCGAATTGGGCGCAGTAACTAAGGCACCCCAGACCAATTTTTTATTTTTTTATTTATATGTCACTTCAACGACTTACTCACTAAGACATAGGTACAGAAACAAAAATCATATACAGTTTAATTAGTTAGAGTTTAGTTTTTTTAGTTTGTTTAATTGATTTAAGTTAGATTAGAACTGTGACCAACGGCGCAAAAACTACTTTCAAGTTGATCGTAATTACTCGACTATTTTGTATTTTCAGGACTGACTTTCATAAAACTCTTATAACTTTTAATTAAAATTGTCATTAAAATCACTGTTTTCACTTGAGGTAGACTCATTTTCACTCATATTAATAGTTTTATTTATTTCTGTGTCGGATACCTTTATTGTTGTTATGACACACAGAGCCACGAACGACTAAATTTTGGACTAAAATCTACAATCTGAAGTTTTATTTTACGCTGTTTTACATAATCTCTAATCGTTGACCCGCTGCATTGATAAATGCAAAACGTTAATGCAATTCTGTGTGTTAAAGTTCAGTAATAGTTTTGGAAAACCACTAAACGTCGCGCGCGTTTTACATAACCGAGCTATTTTGTAAAACAGCTAGTGGTTATGTAAAACAGCGGATTTGTAAATCCATCTACGACATTATCTACATGTACATAACTATTATCTATATATCTCTATCTATATATTTTAGGTTTGCTGGCTTATACATATGTAAATATTTTGTTTGAACATAACTCCTGAGTATTTCATTATTTTTGCTCACAACGAATACTAACTTAATAAACTGACTGATTTATTCTTCAGATTATTATCTATTTAGCAAACAACTTAACTATGAACTTCAAAGGATAGTTTTATTTTCTGTATTTCTAAGTATCCCAAAAGTCTATCGTAATATCAATGGTCACAGTATCGTGGTACAGGGTCGTATGATTTCCATAATAAACATCAGGCCAGGCCGAAGGATAAATAAAGTTCATTAGATACATATGAAATTATTTAATTACCACTGTCTTTATTAGAACTCGGTGTTTCTGAGAATTTTCTTTGATTGCGTTTCGCATGTTTGCTGGGCTTAGAATATGATTAGTAATTACGTGATTGTGGATCCCGTCTTGTTTATCTAGTATGTCCAATTACTGTTTTCTTATTATATTAAATCTTAAACATTGTTGTGTCTTTGTTGTAAGTTTTGTTTTATTTTATTTTTATAACAACCATTTATTTGTACCTATGTTAAACAAATCAATAAATGTCTTACTGTAAATCACACTAATATTATAAAAGCGAAAGTTTAATTTTGTATGGAAGTAGCTGACACCCTGGATTAACATATAGGCTACTTTTTCTTCCGATATTCCCACGGGATCGACATTTAAGCGGGTGAAACCGCGGGGCGCAGGTAGTATTAAGTAAAATTAATTCAGGATTTTTTTTTAATGAAATGTATTTCAAGAATTTAAAACGATTACGCAAAGCGATTACGATCAAGAAGGTTGAACTACATATGTTTAAGATACTTTGAGTAGTAGGTATAGAGTATATATATATATTATCTGTGGTAGTATCTTATGGTAGTAATTTGTTTCTACCAACAAACATCCCAGTCTAACTTTCTTTATTACTTACAAAATGCATAATTGTAGTCCTAATTGTTTCGTGTTTTTTGGTAGAAACTAAGGCATATCAAGTTGAAGTTTTCAAAGAGTTTTTAAGGCACTTGAGACAAAGCATTTGGTTTTATGATTAGGTCTGGAGCTGATTCGTGAGGATAACGATCTTCTGTAGACTATAGCCACTGATTTAACTACCATAGTCATGTACAGTCCATTGCCCTTGTATTTTTAACTGTTAACTAAAGCCATTAAAACTTCATGCAACTCGAGTATAGCAGTGTATATTCCATCGCCACTTAATTTGTTATCTACTTTAGTGAAATGTATACTGAGATGATTTATGAGTGATTATTTGTAACAAAAAGGTTAAAGGTATAAGTTTGTGGTTGCAATGGATTTTGAACTTTGTTGAGTATGATATTCAGTGTGTTGTTTCATAACTCGAAAACTATCTCAATATCTTAATTCAAATATACGAGTAGTCTTAATGACAAACGCTGTTTATTGGCAAATACTGCTACAATAGTATGTTTTGGTTTTTGAATGACGTTTAGAGAGGGCGCTATTGATAAACGTCAAAAATTTATTGAAAAAACAAGATGGCGACGTTAGTTGGCATTGGCGCCAAAAGATACAGCTATATATATAATATACTTTCTAAGAAATGTTAAAGTTCATCATCTTCCTCATAATATCGTGGTCTTATCAAATGTATCACTGATATCTAATAAGGTTTGTTTTGCTAAATCAGTATAATGTTCCCATTGTTGGAATACAGGCCTCCTCTCGAAGAGAGGGAGAGGGCTGTAACCCATCACGCGGGCTCAGTGCGGGTTGGTAGATGTCGCATGATGACTTCGAATTTTTGATTCTGGGACATGCTAGTTTTTTTACGATGATTTCCTTATAATTTTGAGAGCAGTGGAAATAATTTACGCAAAGTAAAGCGCCTGTCTGGCTTCGAACCTACGACCGACAACTCGTAAGTCGTGGCCGTTACCACTGGGCCACCACTGCTCTAATAAGTGTTAGTATGGTAAACATTATTTTGCTTTCAATTGTCAACTTACTGAATACGACTATTTGTCAAACTATAAGATCTTGAATCAGTCATAAATCACCACTGCGTTTAGAAACGTTACAGAAGTCAGCGGGATTATCCGGTCAGCGGGATTGTCCGAAAGGGTTATCGCTGGCCCGGAACATAAAGGGCTAAGGAAAGAACACGGGTGGGTTTTAGTCAGTAAGAGTCTGACATTCCCTTCCGCTCCACCCAGAGCGGGAGGGGTCATTTGATGATTTCCCATCCTGAAAAATAAATCATTACAGAAAAGTCAATTCATTACAGTATGAATTTGTAATCAGTGTCTTCCCTTTTCATAAAAAAATGCATTTAATATTCATTGCAATAATCGTCCATTCCCCTCTGAAAAATCTATAGAAGCAAACTTTGTTTTTATTTTACGAGCAGATGCGCCCTCAAATTAATTCTCCTTTCATTCCGTGTACAGCTAAATGTTGAAATCTTTTATTTTTCTATTATCTACTTCTGGGGGAGTGTCTACTCCTGATTACTGTCTCTGACTGATTTGGGGGCTTCATTCATCCTGTCAAAAGGGGGCCGTGTACTCGGGAAGTTGATAATTTGGACGCTCTTTGTGATTGCAGCGCTCTTTTGAGTTTATGTTCAGTAAGTGCGTTCTTCAAAAGGTTTTCATGACTTACGAATTTGTTTTGGAATAGGGGTTTAGAAATCATTACATTTAGTGTACCTAGTGTACTAATTAATAAAAATAATTAAAATACTAAAAATCCTGTAAAAAACCTTCATTAAAAAACGGTAAAAAACTTAATTAAAAAAAAAAACTGAAAAGTTAAAAACAAGCCCATTTTAAATTAAATAAAAGTTGGAAGCAGGCGGGTTCCATTCCATTTTTATATTTTCAAACTCAAATAGGTCCCGCCTGCTTCCATCTTTTATTTGATTTAGAATGGGCGGGTTTTTTAATTCCTTTTTTTATTTCCAGCTTTTTAGTTTACAAATGTGAAGTATTTTATTTTATTTTTTATTTCGTGTTTTTTACGATTTGTCACTACCATACTGATATAAGTTGTATATATTTTTGTAATCACCTTTTAAAACCTTTCATTTTGATATCCCACTTGATGGTATTAGAAGAAGAAAACATTTCGAACGCCACAATATGCCACCCCAAATCCCCCATTTTACTTTGTTTTTTATTTTAATGTAACCAGTGAAACTCGTGCTACCATGACAAATCTAAACATATAATTTATCCAAATGCGTCAATTCGTTTAGGAATTACGAGGGAACAAAGAAACGGACATACATACAGGTCAAATACATAACCCTCCTTTTGGGCTTCACCGCAGTCGGGTAATAACGGGGTTCTGAGATAACAAACATAAAAAAACAACCGAATTGATAACCTCCTCCTTTTTTGAAGTCGGTTAACAACCTCCTGCAGTCTAGAGATTACGATGTGTCTTTCCTACAAGTAACCCTTCATTCAGAATCAGTAAATAAAGAAAAGCACTCACTGCAAAAATACGTCACAACCAAATTTCTTGAGGCAATATACCACATTATTTGCCAAAATCTATTCCATACCATTCCAAAGTAGGTAAATAATACAAAAACCTCAATACACAAACAGGCCCGATAATGTGGGTATCTGATGTAGGGGGAGTTTTACCCCGAATGACGGCACGGGGTAAAAAAGAGAGATTTACCCCGACCAAGACGCTTACAGACGAGCTGTGATTGATGACACGTGCTTCCTGGAGGCGTATGAGCGAATCCTGGTTGAATTGACGTGAAAATAATTAGGATTTGTTGTGTAACCAAAGGGTCTAATTTCGTACTTCATCGATTTAACCTTTTAACAGATCAGTAACGAGTTTTGTGTCGTAGTGTAGATGAGGTATTCACAAACTAAACTTGTTTATTTTGGAGTAGTAATACTCCAATAAGTTCACTTCATAAAGTTGGCTATACAACTGCCAAGTTCGATAAAGTTACTGGTTAGGAATTATAGCTTGAAATGAGCCTGAGAGTGGTGAAATTATATCACCCTGTGCACCTGGGGGCCTTCAGTCCCTCTACCATCTTTCTGACTTGCTAACGGGTAAAAAATGGCTTAAAAATGGGTCGCATAGTAACTGTGACAGCTACAGGCCCATTACAATATTACCAGTCATAGATAAGGTGGTAGAAAAATACGTGTGTCAACAAATTCAGAATTTTTACGCTAAAAACGATGTTTTATCGGACTCTCAGTTTGGCTTTCAACCTAATAAATCAACGTCAATTCTGCTTTCTAAATTCACTGATGAAATAAACCAACACCTCAGTGATAAAAAACATGTTATCCTGTTATTCATTGATTTCAGCAAGGCTTTTGATACTCTCAGGCATGATACACTTGCAAACAAGCTTGACAATACAGGGGTTCGAGGCCCAATATTAAACTGGTGCAAAGATTATTTAAAAAACAGAAGATGTCGTGTAAAAATCGGCAATGAACTCAGTGACGAAGCTGTAGTGACCACGGGTACAGCACAGGGCTCAGTTATAGGACCCTTGCATTATTTAGCCTACGTCAATGACATGGAGAATGTTATAAACAATTGCTCAGTCTATCAATACGCGGACGACACCTGTCTCGTAGCAGCTGATAAAGACTTATCCAAGGCTGAACAAATGATACAAAATGATTTCTATAATTTGTGTAAGTGGTCTCATGATGCTGGACTGGTGCTTAATGCTGGTAAAACTAAGACTATCCACGTTCGTTCAAATCATTTACTTAACTTTGATAAGCCAGTTAAAATAATTGCACACACTCACCAATGTTTGCATGATTTGCAATTATATAGGCTTGGTTGTAAATGTGAACCATTGGAGCAGGTTACCAACTACAAATATTTGGGTTTAGTGGTCGATGACAGATTTAATTGGGGCTACCACATTGACTTCATTTGCGATAAACTGCGAGCAATGCTAGCCAAATTTGCAATAATTAAATACAAAGTACCTTTTAAAATATTACTAAACCTTTATAATGCTCTCGCAGAATCAATAATTTCATATGGAATTACTAGCTATGGCAGAACGTTTAAAACTTACTTAGACAAAATATATAACCTACAACTTCGTTTATAAAAATAATTATACCAAATAAAATAATAAAAACGCTTTATGATGGTGATGACGTAACAGGTTTCTTTAAATATTGTAATATCTTGCCAATACACACTAAAATACGTAAGTGCTTATTAATCGAACAGTTCACCAACAAAGAACTGCAAATTAAATTTAATCATAGCATTGCAACAAGAATGGCAGCCCAATCAAAACTGGTAGTACCGAGATACAAGAATTATTACGGGAAACGAACGAACGCTTATTTAATACCAACTCTAATTAATGATGTTCCAACAAAATTCCAATCAGAAATAACAAACAATAACTATAAAAATGAATACAAAAAATTCTTTGATTGTCTTTGAAAATGCATCATACTGTGTACTGTACATACCTAAATTTCACTCAATAAGTGATTAGCGTCTTCGTCGTTTTTTGTTCATTATGGTTGTTATTTACTAACTACCTCACAATTTTTTATAAACAATGTATTACGAGTATAATAACTAAGTTTTAAGTTAGTTTTTAAGATTGCTTAAAGTGTTTCAACATCCGGACAAACCTATTGAGGTTTTTGTGATGTTTAATGTTTGTATTTTGTGTAGTTCCTTAATTAATAAACAATAAAAAAAAATATTTTTGCCAAATCATCTATTTATTTAACATAAATCGGCCAATGGCCATTTACATTAGATAAAGATAAATAAATAATAAATATTATAATTATAAGTTATTCTCTTATAGTTCATGCTGATACGAGAAAAATTATCTTGAAAATATTTCCCTCCAGAACTGCAGATTTAAAAATCCTAAGCGACTCCAGCGCAACCGAAACATATTTCGTAACCACGCAACCCCAAGCCATGGTTGGGCTGTGACGCGAAATGAAAGGGTTAGGTGGCTAAAACGCAATCAATCTGCTTGTCAGTGAGTCAATCTTTTTGTCAGTGTGTGATATTAATTTCTATTGACGTTTGATATTGATTTACATAATGTTTTGGAGATGGCGTTGACGTAATGTGAGCGGGGAGGTAATAAATGGCAGATGTTGTGTTGATACATATATTGGGAATCCTTGGAATTCTTTCATATGGTTCATAATAAAGAGTAGTGTAAGTATGATCAGCCTAAAATGTTCCCACTGCTGGGACACAGGCTTCCTCGCGTCGAGAGGGAGTGTCCTGTAATCCACCAGGCTGGTCCAGTGCGGGTTGGTAGATGTCACATGTCTTCGAATTTTTTATTCTAGGGTATGCTGGTTTCCTCACGATGTTTTTCTTCACCGATTTGAGAGCAGTGGTGATGAAATAATTTACACAAAGAATAAAATAATGTTTAGATAATAAAGAGTTTTTTTTTCTTTATTTGTTTTGGGGTTTTCATCTAAACAGATATATCAAATAATGAGTATTTTTTTCTAATTATTTTAGTTCTTTAAAGAATAAAAAAAACGTCCTGTTTTTTAGGATGGTACTGAAGTAAGTTTTGTTTTAAATTGAGAGGGAGATGTCAATGTAACCATATAAACCAGTGTTCTTTTGTAATAAACGCAGTATTGTATCAGCATTCGTTGTGTCATTCACTCATAATATCCCTCATCTGTACATGGCGACCGTGACACTAAAATAAACGCGAGTATTTATTTATTTATATCCTCACTTACAACTATTTTTACAGGTAAAACCCAATGCAACAGTGAAGCAAACTTAAAAACTTATTTTCTAAAACTTATTACATATATGGTTATCCTTGTGAATTCACTCAGTGTACACGCAAAAAACGTCTATCTCCTCTGCTACAAGGTTAAGGGTGCGAAGCGCCCGCGTCAGGGGCGCCTGATTTAGCAGATTAGTGCGGCCACGAGGTATAGCCAGCAGCTGAGGCCGCCGTCGCCGCCACACATATCTGTCGGGCACACTCAAACACACCAACCCTAATATGTCGGCGTTATGAATCTTGCCTCTAATTACTTTAAATAAATAAGAGACAAGTGCAAACTCACGCCTAACTCTCAGCTCATTGTATCCAACCATGCCTAATATAAACAAGGTTGGATACATAAGCGGGTAAAAAGGATATACTCCATAGAGCGTCAAATATAAAAATCTAGCAAATTTATTTTGTATTCGCTCCAACATGAGACTATATTTAGTCTCATGTGGGGCCCAGATGACTGCGTTGCATTCTAATTGGCTTCGCACCAAAGTGTTATATAATGCGATAACCGCTGTAATATTTGTGAAACCACGAACAGTATGCATAATAAACCCCAAATTCCTGTAGGCCGCGTATGTTGCGTATGTTTACATTTCTTTAACCAAAACGGGACAAGTATTGTCACAATGTATTGTAATGAGACCAATCTTCTACCGGGACTTAGAGCGACCTCTATTCTATTTTGTGGATATTTACCACGATAAACACAAAATGGGTACAACTAATTCGAAAGAAGAAGTTATAGTTCCACAAAACGCAGCAGGAGAAAGTAACAGCGCTGACATCAGGCAGCTGACGGTACACGCTAGCACGTCTAACATCATCATAATCGTGGTACTCCTTATAGCATCGTTGGCGTTTTTGTCTGGTGTCTTCAGAATCTATAAGAACTGCCACCAGAAATGGATGGGTAATGAGATCAGGAAGGACAGACTACTTAAAAATTGTCTTATGTTTATTACCACTTTGTACAGATGATGAGGCCAGCGTAAAGCAACTTATAGATGGCGTAGAGTATACAAATCAGAATTAGACGAAAATTCACAAGGAAAGCTGTTAAACTTTGTGTTAAAAAATAGACTCTCTCATACCGCGAAATTGAAATTAGCGACTTCATATGTCAATATTGACGAATTTATAGCTGACCTGAAGATCCAGTTACTGTCTAAAAATCGGCAACAGCAATTCAACGTAAGCTGCAAAGTCTAAAGCAAAACGATTTAACAATAGATGATTGCGGCAAAAAAATAACGGAATTGTTTGTTGAATTGACGATCTCTCAATCGGAAGGCAGCGATGCCAGTTTTAAAGTCATTTAATGAGAAGCAGGCCATCAAATGTTTCTCAGATGGATTGAGAAATCGGTGACTTAACACAATAATTTCAGCCAGAAATTTTACATCATTGAAAGACGCTGTACAGGTGGCTATCGATGAAGATATGACAAGTCCGTCAATATCTTCTGATATTTTAACCATAAATTATAGAGGGAGATCGTCTTATTATATATGACTCGTCACAGCGGAGAGGCCGGTACTCATAAACTTAAACTCAGAGTCAAAGCATTTATTTCAACTAAACCATTTATAGGCACTTTTGAATTGTCAAAAAGTCGGTCAGTCAGAAAATATGAAGCTAGTTGCCCATTCCAAAGCGTAGGTACCTATGGAGAAGAACGGGCAAGAAACTCCATGGACACGTTCTTTAAAATTATATTTTTACAAAAATAATTTAAAAGAGTGTATATGTGTATATATACGCGAGTAGAGGACGCGCAAGTGGCAACCAACAGGCTGTCCAGACCCAAGACGAACAACAGGATCAGCTTCGGAGAGGATCGCAGGCAAGCTGGCGCAGGTCCGCCCGATCATTTCATGGAAACGGAGGTAGGTCCAATTATAGTACCCCCAGGGACCAACATATACATACTTTGGACAACTCAGAAACAGAAAAATACAGAAACGGAACAACGGAATAAAGACCAGTTTTTTAGGGACTAAAAATATAATATTATCATGCATTATCGTAGGCTAAGTAAACATAAAATCGCATAATCATTTTTCATACCAATTATTAGTTGACACCGCTGCATCCATATCAGTCATAAAGTATAAACAATATTCTTCTCGATAAAAACATTCCAATCCATATCGAGAAGACACTTGTAAATGGCATCGGGGGCAAATTCTAGGCCATAGGTTATGCTTATATTGGCAAAGAGACAATACAACATAAGTTTTATGTTTTACCCATGTTTTACCATAACCAGTGATTTTATCCGAGGAATAATTTTGAATTTTTGACACTTCTTCCATACAAAATCTGTCAGATGTCAATATTATTCCACGAATAAAAAGTATCTATCGATTGAAAAATCAGCCCTAAGAGCAACAATCATTATTATGTACTAGTGTTGTTTACATACAATAAAATAAAATTAACATATATTTTATTTTAGTTTAAGGGAGGAGATGAGAGGGAGATGTCAATGTAACCATTTAAAACAGTGTTTTTTTTTTTAATAAAGCATTCGTTGTATACTTTACTCATAATATCCCTCATCCATACAAAATATTTGGTTGTTCATGTGAATAGACGGACCAAATATCAGTGTTTTATTATAAGTGAAAAAGCCCTATGTTTAAAATAAAAATAAACAATACGTAAGTATACTTTTTAGTTTTTACTATAAACTGCCAAAAATCTTCAAAAATGTTTACAACGAAATGCTTACACAGCGTGTATCAGAAAGGTGTGATCAAAGGGGTTTGAACCTATGTAAATGGATAGCTGACATCAGCAAACTAAAAACATTATAAGACCAAACCTGGTAAAGTGTCACGTTTCCGAGATATTAACGTTCAAAATTGATCACGTGGCACGTATTTTTTTTTAACTTGCTATGTTTGATTTCTTTAAACATGCAGAGTGATTATTCTATACCTACCTATAGCAAATTTTCAAAACCCGCCACACTTTGCTCGGCAAAACGTAGTTATATTTTGCCAAACTAACGCATCCTCAGTTCCAGCAACAGAGTGTGAAGCTCCATAAACATGGCGCCGGCAACAGTTGCCAATATAAACGTTCTAAAACGTTCGTTGCGTACAATTGCAACAAAAACGAAGCTCGTTCGTCCAGAAAGTGCCGTCACATTTTTTAGTTTTAAGCCTGGGGCTGTTAAAAAAGCGATTAATAGATTTTTACTTAAAAATCGGTAAGATTTGTTTAAAACAAATACATAGATGGTGGTGTTCAATAGGTACCAATTAAAAGGAATTCTTTTTTTAAAATGCAACTTTTTGTTTACGTGAGTGTGTACCTTATCACATCTAAAAATAATGTTTAAAAACGATTGAAAATTATCTAACAGAATTGTCATTAGACAACGAATATTTGTAGGTGATGATATAATATCTGTTTTTCGTGAAAATCCAAAAACGTAGGTACAGACGCCAGCACATCAAGCTTCTACAATCTGTCAAATTTGTTTAATAGATTTTCAACTTTATCGCTAAAGAGTAATGTTCAAAGTTGATTAGGAAAATTTGACAGTTTCGGGTAGCTTGATGAGCTGGCGTCTGGACCTTTCGTTGAAACCAACAAAGTAGGTACGGATTAAAATACTAGAAAACCATTGGTATAGGCAGCACGTTTTGTGGCCTTGTGCGATAAAAACTGAAATGAACAGCATAAACAACAATGTCCTGCGCGGACCGCGAACAGACAGCGGATTTATAATACCTGGAACTGAAATAATAGGCTGCATTTTAAAATAAGGAGTGGCATAAATGAATGTTTTTTGCAATGTCGTTGTTTCAATTATTAATTACGTATGTGTTCCCGTGGCTAAATAATAACAGCCGCACAGGTCGATCGATCAGGTTAAGCTACGCTTGCCGCGGTTGGTCTGTGGATGGGTGACCATCTTTACATACCGAGACCCCTCCGTGCCTCGGAAAGCACGTTAAACCGTTGGTCCCGGCTGTCATTCGTGGATCTTTGACAGTCGTTACGGGTAGTCAGAAGCCCGAAAGTCTGACAACCAGTCTCACCAAGGGGTATGGTATTACCCTGTAACTGGGTTGTAGAGGTCAGGTAGGCAGTCGCTCCATGTAAAATACTGGTATTCAGCTGCATCTGGTTAGACTGGAAGCCGACTCCAACATAGTTGGAAAAAGTCTAGGCAGATGATGATGAATTACGTGTGTGTTTAAAAAACTTAGCTCTAAAAAAGGCTCAACGAGTGATGAGAGTTCCTTAGGTTAGTATTGAGGCTTGCTCCTGTCTTGTCAATCAAATTTTGCCTCTTAAAAGTGCTTTACCACCAGCACCATAATCGCGCTACATACTTTCAATCATAATTTGAATCATTTTGAAGGATAATTGCTAATAATGGATTAGCTTCATACTCGTCTGTTCGGAAAATTTCTCTGCTCAACAATGTAAGTAGCGCAATGAATATTGTTGAACTGTCAAAATGCCATAGCTACTGATAGTGTGTTACCCAATTACCCCGTGGAGATGTTAAAGAATGTGCGTAAATTAACTTATTTAGCTTAAACTACAAAAAAATGAAACGATCTTTTTTTTTTTTTTTAAACGTGGAGGAATGCTCGTCCATACTGCACTACCACGGGGAGATAGTGCAGTTATGTGGGACTCTAACCCACTAAAACTCCACGGTGTCGGGAACACGGGCACGCGTTAGCACTCATCCGTGAACCCGCCTCGGCTGTCCGTTACCGGACCCTCCTCTGGGGAGTACTCCCCATCACCGGCGCACCAGAACACATAGCACGCCGTAACCACCCTAGGGACCAAACCAGCACATGGGTGCCAGACGACTCCGTGTCTGGGAACCCTTGGTCCCCCTGCGACGGGTCAAAGTCAAAAGTCAAACAATTATTTCAAATAGGCACGTACAAAGCACTTTTGAACGTCAGAAATTACGCCGTGACCACCCGCATCCTCACTCATCTCTGGTTGTAACGCAGCCTAAGTCTTTATAAACATATTATTTTATAACGGTACGTTTTTAGTGGCTTGTGGCTAAATAATAATATCCGGACGGGTCGATCGATCAGGGCAAGCTACGATTGCCGCCTCCGTGCCTCGAAAAGCAGGTTAAGCCGTAGGTCCCGGCTGTCATTCGTGGATCTTTGAGAGTCGTTACGGGTCGTCAGTAGCCCGAAAGTCTGAGAACCATTCTTACCAAGAGGTATCGTATTACCCAGCAACTAGGTTGTGGAGATCAGATAGGCAGTCGCTCCATGTAAAATACTGGTATTCAGCTGCATCCGGTTAGACTGGAAGCCGACCCCAACATAGTTGGGAAAAGGGTAAGCAGATGATGATGAACGGTATGTTTTTAGACAAACTCACGGTGAAGCAAAACGGTACGAAGTAACCATCCACTTTTGTGGCACGGAACAATCATGAATGATTATTGAAGTAGCTTGCTGTAGGAGCAATCTGGTAGAAATCGTCACTTTACGAAAAACGTTTATAGAAGCGACATAATAATAAAAAAGACAGAGAGAGCGAGGGATAGTTTCATGATTTTCGAGGGTGCTTATGCCAATAGTAAGGCATACAACGAAAATCCAAGATGGCGGCTGCGATTTTTTTTTTAATTTTTCCTCATGGGTGTCCTTTTCACGGTTTTCGAGGGTGCTAAAGCCGATAGTGTGGTAAAAATGAATATCGAAAACTTCATGAGACCTTCTAAAAACTGATACTAGATGGCTCTGTATTAAATTCACTTCACACTTTCTCTCTGTCTCTTTCTATACTATACGAGTGTGTGTGCGTGCGAATATCGCGTAAGGAACTTCATACCTAACGGGGGTCCTCCGAGTACAGATGTTTTTTTTCTGTTTAAATTGCTTTTAAAACCACTTTTATAGGTCAAAAATAATTAATAATATTTTAAAACTCGTTGAGGTCAGTGTTTCCTAACTTACTACTATGAAAGGAAACACCGATCAATGGTGGTTTTCACACTTAAATTTATGGCCGAATGTGTTCATTACTCATTAACACACTATTTATACATATTCGTTACGTTTTTATCTGTCACAAACTTATTTAATTTATTTATATAAGTATGCATACACACGTCACGTTGCAGTATAAAACTGATTAACATCCGTCACCTCACACATCAGGTCCATTTGAAAACTAGCCTCAGGCAATAGTCGTCTGGCATTTTTGCGGAACTGGGCCTTTTTGGCGCAGCCGTGAGGTACACTTTCCTGCTAATTTCTTACATTGGACTTTACACTTTTTATTTGATCTTTATTTTTTGTTTTTATCTGATGTATGTATCTGGTGAATTGTGTGTCTTTTAATCCGTGCTAAATTAATTGTATTTTTTTCTTTATTTACAGGAAAATGTCACATCCAGTCCACCTCTACCTCTGTGCCCATCGTAAAAGTGTCAACACTGTAACCACACTATGTTTCTTACGCTTTCAGGATTATTGTTGTCATACTTTATTTGTTCTTTGTTCGCCAATAAAATATGGTAATGACAGCTTTTCTCTATGCATTTTCCTTACATTGTATTATTTCTTAGTTATTTTCATTGTAAACAGGTTTTAATTATAGGCCGAGCGCTTAACTGAGACGTTGTCTGAGGTAGCTGCGCGGTGCGGGAGGGGTGATAGTTGTCACAAGTTGACGAATCACTGAGCTCTCGCATCACGTCACCACACCCCTCCCGCACCGCGCTGCTACCTCAGGCAACGGCTCAGTTAAGCGGTCGGCCTATAGCAACAATATTAGAGTGAGTTTTCCTCAATTTTCCAAGAACTGATTATTTATTTCCATTCCTGCGTTTTCCTTGTTTGTTTACGTGGAACTCTTAACGTGTTTCTCATTTAAATATGCTTGTAAACACAAGGGAAGTTTCATATTTCATGATGTAATGCGGATTCTTTTTAACCTTTGATTTGCCCGAATTACAAGATTTTCACTTAGACTGATATTTCTGTCAACAGTGCAGTCGATCGTACATATGCAAGTTGCAACAATTTGACATTGACAACGCCTTTATGTCGTAGCAGCAAGGGTGATTTTCGTAGTGCCAGTGTTACCGCTGCACGCTGATGTGCACTTAGACAGTACAAAGGATGGAACACGGAATATTTCGTTCGCCAGTTCATGCTTCAACCATTGAGCTTTAGCGTAAGTAGTTTATCTATGTTTTCGAAAGATGTGTGATCAATACACAAGCGTGGTTATCAATGGTCTTACATTCTGTGTATGAGAAATGAAGAGCTTTGCGTTGCAAGTGGTATAATGACAGGCTGGTATTCTGAAACCCAGCTAGATGGACCGATGACCTTAAAAAGTTGGCTGGAAAAGCAGACTGGATGCGAATGGAGGAGGACCGGGTGTTGTGGCGCAGCCTGGGCGAGGCCTAAGTCCAGCAGCGGACTGCGACCGAGTTGATGGTGTGACCGAGGTGATGGTGACAATATTATAATTTGACTAGCAGCGCCACGCGGTTTCACCCGCATAAGTGTCGATCCCGTGGGAATATCGGGATAAAAACTATCCTATGTCCTTTCCCGGGACTCGAACTATCTCTATGCCAAATATCATCTTAATCGGTTCAGCGGTTTAAGCGTGAAGAGGTAACAGACAGACAGACAGGAACACTTTCGCATTTATAATATCAGTATGGATGGACTATAAAGGGAAATTTGAGGAAAGTTATGAGTATGAATGTCGATGGCTATAAGAGTAGGGGAAGACCAAAGAAACGATGGATGGACTGTGTGAATGATGATATCGTTAGAAAGGGGGTGACTACCGAGATGACAACTAATAGAGAAGTATAGAAGAAAAGACAAGTTACGCCGACCCCGAATAAATTGGTACAGACGCCAGCACATCAAGCTATCCGAAACTGTCAAATTTTCCCAATCAACTTTGAACCTTATGCTTTAGCTAATAAAGTTGAAAATCTATTAAATAAATTTGACAGATTGTAGTAGCTTGATGTGCAAAGGTGTCTGTACAAAGGGTAGGTATAATTTGTTTATGCTATGCACCTGTTACCAAAGTCGTTTACTTCCTACAGCCCCCATGAGAGGCATGCTCAATCCCCATTACCTAAAAACTCGATCAATAACAGTCGCGCACAATAAACCCATCGAGTACCCTAATTCAATAATCGATTCCGCAGCAATCGAATTATTTCCCGCATCGATTATAGCTGCTTATGTAACGATTTCCCAGCGCAGGAGCACAATACAGATAGGTGCAGAAGGCCGGGTCTATACAATGAGTGAAAACAGGCGCACGTACACGAATCTGCATGGTCTGTACCAGACCGTGCAGATTTGTGGACCATTTTATATTTTCTTTAGTACCTGGTACTTGTTGACAGGCCCACACTGTCCTCCCATACCTGTTAACACTATAATTTGAAAAAATTGTAGAAGACAATCATTTTAACAAGAGTTACCGTGGAGTTTCTTGCCAGCTCTTCTACGTAGGAAGCAACCGTGCACCTGGCTTCTGACGTTTCATAAGTGCCCATGTTGGTTTATGTGAAATAAAATGTTTTGATTTTGATTTCACGGCCTTTAGCGATGCGACTTGCGATGCGTCTTGCATCAAGCGACAGGCGCGCACGTTACCTGGGGGCCTTCTCCCCATGTCCGTCGATGAAGATACGGGCCCGTCCGATCCGAAAGTAATACAAAACTTTGGAGTGAACACTACACCCGAGTAATCTTGTTTGGTCAGGCTAAAACACATCGGGGCTCCAAACTAATATTATGTTCGTATGCGATACGGAGGGGGAGTGACTCGTAATTTTGGCTGAACTACGGATTTCGTGCTCATGCAGATTTCGTGGCGTTTGTTTGAGATCATCGTACGTACGCGTCTATCCCAGAGGCTACTTTCGGACGGGGCCCGTATCTTAGTTAAAGAAATTAGAGAGTAGGCCTCCTGAAGACCCGTGTTGCTTGCGTGCGTTGTGGCCACGGGGATAGAAGCATACGTGCAGTGACCTCAAACAAATACCAGTCGCGAGTGCGCTTGCACTCGCGGTAGGTAAAGCATGTCTATGTGTGCTCACCATTTCGGTCATTAATGGAGCCGTCCTTCTGTTCTTTTTTATTTTGTTGCTGTATACAAAGCCGCTGGTATCTAAACGTTAACAAACGGTACTTCGAAATAAGCTCACATGTAGTGTCGCTAGCATTCCCCTGGGGGGTAAACGAACGGGGTAGTGTTGGGAAAAGATTCGCAATTAGCTGCAGTGCATTTTTATTCTTATCCACTATCATTTTAGTATTGACAGTATTCTGCTTGGATCAGGAGAGGCATTAACAATTGAAGCATCATATTTAGATCACCAAGGGTAAGCTTTTAATTCTAAATAGTTGATATTATGTACTTAGGTATTTCAAACCAACATCTAGTTATTTAAAAAACCAAAAAACCAACATCTAGTTATTTAAGTAGATATATTTGACAGTATAAACATTTTTTTTTGTCAGAAGTATCGATTTCTGTGAAACCAAGACTCGATTTTTCGATTAAAGCTTCAATCGTCCCATCCTTAGTGCAAGTACGGATATGTACCGAGCCTGTGCTCCTCAGGGAATACCTTTACAGCGGTTTAAATACATATTTAACTCTAATAAGATCTAGCACATCTAATTGACCTAGTTTACATCGCGATGTTCAAGTGAGCATTTAATATGGGGGAAAACATTTTAATTTAATTCCTTATGCATGTTCAAGGGTTTAGAGTAAGGAAATTAAATTATGATGATATCTTTAAGCAGTTGTATTTACAAATAGTAACATAGTAGACCCGCGGGGTGATTGCGTAACACTCTTATAATGGAATGACTTTTGACAGCTTGACAACATTCATTGCGCTACTCGTATTTACGATGTTGAGCAGACGGATTTTTCAAACGTAATTATGAAGTAACGGATTAGGAATTTTCCTTTAGATTGTTGAGCTTAGTATACCTACACATGCCTGTAACTTGCACAAAAGTATGCAAGTAGCTTGCATGCCGTGTGCCATAACAACTTCTGATTGGTGAATACCATACTGGTATGCCAGCTACTTGCATACTTTTATCCAAGTTACAGGCATGTGTATTCCGGGCTTTAAAGGAAATGTGTTACGCAATTGGGGTGCTGATTGTAGAACCGCGTACCTACTTTATTTTAATTTTTTATTACTCATACATAATTTGCAAAGAATGACAATGTCTTGATTGAGTGCTAATCCTATTTTAATAATCATAATCCATACTAATATTATAAATGCGAAAGTGTGTCTGTCTGTCTGTTACCTCTTCACACTTAAACGGCTGAATCGATTTTCATGAAATTTTGTATAGAGATAGTTTGAGTCCCGGGAAAGGACGTAGGATAGATTTTGTCTCGATAATCCCACGGGCTCGACACTAATGCGGGTAAAACCGCGGGGCGCTGCTAGTCAGCCTATAATATTCCCACTGCTGGCACACACGGCTCCTCTTGATGAGTGAGGGTTGGTAGAGGTCACATGATGTCACATGACATGCTGGCTTCCTCATGATGTTCTCCTTCACCGTTTTGAGAGTTCTCTCATCCTCTTGAATTATGGCCCATTTCTTCTCCATTTGCACTATGCAATAGAACAAACTCCTCAACACTTTTGTTTTGATTTCAATGACATTGGTTCGTCCGAACTTGGGCGCCAGATCAATCATTGAGTTCAACTTTGTTGAGATGCATTGTAGATTTTTGGAGCGCCGGGATTTGGAACATTGTTTGTCTCTGGTTCCGATAGATAGAGGATGTTTTCAATTTTGGTAGTTTTCTGTTAGCTTCTTTGTTTATTCAGTGATTTGGTCCAAAGTCTAGTGAATAGTCAGGAATTTAGTTTAGTTTTAGCCTTTTTTAACCAACTTCAAAAAAGGAGGTTCTGTATTCGACCCGTTTGTATGCATGTCCCGCGATTTTCTCAAAAATGAATAAACCACCTTTGATGTTTCTTTCATTAACATGATCTACATACTTTCAAGATGGTTCTAGTATATAATACATTAGGTACTTATTAATCTTAGGAAAGATGCACTGGTACAGGCAATGATTTGCGCAAGTCTTGGGCAAAATGACGTCTCGGCAACACCGAGCAATTTACCTGAAGAAATACCAAGATTGTATATATTAAATTGCTTAAAAATTGCAATTTTTTGGTTGCTGTAAAATGCAGTAGGTACCTTTTTAATTCTTGCAAGCTTATATCCATCCATACTAATATTATAAATGCGAAAATGTGTCTGTCTGTCTGTTACCTCTTAACGCTTAAACAGCTGAACCGATTTCCCAGAAATTAGGTATAGAGATAGTTTGAGTCCCGAGAAAAGACATAGGATAGTTTTTATCCCAATATTCTCACGGAATCGAAACATATGCGGGTGAAACCGCGGGACGTTGCTAGTCACTTATACAACTTTCTCTTGGCCTATCAAAGTGACTTTGTTTATTCGTTCCATTTCGATGATCTATACAGATATACAAATAAGTAAATCAAATTTGAAGTATCTGTTTGTAATATAATACACTAGCTGCGCTTCTCAGTTTCACCCGCGTAAATGTCGATGTCGTGGGAAAATCGGGATAAAAAGTAGCCCATGTGTTAATCTAAGGTGTCAGCTACCTCCATACAAAATTTTAACAAAATTGGTTTAGCCGTTTGAGCGTGAAGAAGTAACAAACATATAAACACACACACCCACAAACTTTCGCCTTTATAATATTAGTGTGATACAAATAAATAAAATTGAAGTGTCTATATGTTATGTCAAGATTCGGTAATTATAACAATTTTTTTTGCCAGTCTGTCTGTCTGTTTGTTCCGGGTAATCTCTGAAACGGCTGGTCCAATTATGACAAGACTTTCACTGGCAGATACCTGATGTTCTACGGCGTAACGAGTATGCTACTTTTATTTTAGAAAAAGAATTAGGGTTCCGTGCAAAATAAATAAAACGCCTGAAATCCAATTTGTTTTGCGACTTGCATGCGAACGAAGTCGCGGGCACACGTAGTAATACATACATTTCCAAGGGATTAATTATACAATAATCGTTTGAAAGAATTCCCTCGTGCAGAAAA
This sequence comes from Luperina nickerlii, assembly GCA_963855955.1. NCBI lineage: Eukaryota > Metazoa > Arthropoda > Insecta > Lepidoptera > Noctuidae > Luperina > Luperina nickerlii. The sequence goes on along the minus strand of OY979677.1, from coordinate 17,235,600 downwards.
TAACCAAGATATTTTCCGCACGAGGAAGCTCTTTGCGTCACTCTTTGATAATGATGATCTTTCTCTCGAAAATAAAATAAAAGCGTCGTTTAAAAATATAAAAGGGTTTATTACGAATAACGCGTGTTATCATTCCGTGGATAAATAATAACAGCCGCACAGGTCGATCGATCAGGGTTGGGGGACCATATTTGCAATATGTACAGACGCCAGCATATCAAGCTACTACAATCTGGCAAATTTCTTTAATAGATTTTCAACTTTATCGCTAAAGCATAAGGTTCAAAGTTGATTAGGAAAATTTGACAGTTTCGGGTAGCTTGATATGTCTGTACAATAATTTTGAGTATGTATTTTATTTCTTATTTTGATTGTAGTTTTTTTATATCTAATCGTATGCTGCACTGGCTGACGTCATCACGTCAACACCGGCTGTCGCTGAAAACCAGCGCTGGGGCTCTGTCTCGTATAGGGTTTTAGCATTATGCTGAGCGGTAGCTGTTTTGTGTGAACTTGTTATTTTGTTTTGTGTTTGTGCTCTTTTTCTGCGTCATGTTTCACCGCAAATAAAACGTATTTTCTTTCTTTCTTACATAACCAAGATCCCTCCGTGTCTGGGAAATCCCGGCTGTCATTCATGGATCTTTACCAGTTATTTACAGGTAGTCAGAAGCCCGAAAGCCTGACAACCAGTCTTACCAAGGGGTAGGTATAGTATTACTCAGTAACTGTAATGCTGTTCTGTAAAAATCTCACCGTGAAAACTTAGGTGAAGTGAGCTTAAAGTGAGTTAGTTGTCAATCAATCGGTGGAATGACAGCTCAATTTAAGCTTGCTTCACCTAAGTTATCACGGTGATCTTTTTACAGAATAGCACCGCTGGGCTGTGGAGTTCAGATAGGCAGTCGCTCCATGTGAAAAACTGGTATTCAGCTGCATCCGGTTAGACTGGAAGCCGACCCCAAAATAGTTGGGAGAAGGCTTGGCAGATGATGACTTTTCATTTAACTCACAATATCAATCACTTCACTTAGACTTTTGAATATTTGACCGCCAATCTTCGTTTGCATCTTAAATACTACAAGAAAGAAATCCAAAGACACTGTTGACTTTCACGCCTGCCCCAACGAGACGTCTATGCTGATTTATTCACCTCCCCATATATCTATGGCTGTGTCTCGTCGTAAACTACGTTCCGCCGTCAAATATCCGACTATGTAGTATTGAGATTTGTGTTTGGAAAATAAGAAAAAAAAAAACAAAATGGTAAGGGGATTTGGCATAATGAGGTAACATGTTTGAAAAAGGTGATGAGGTTATTTATTGAAAATAACCAGTATTATTGGGTTATGTCTGATTCTAATAGAAAACTAAAAGTAGGAATCCGAATCAGAGGGAAAAAATGCTTTAACTCGTCGCGCGTCTAATTAGCAGACATAATAGAAATTTTATTGTTATCGGTACACATGGTGTACAGTCGACGTGCGAAGAGTTAAGGCTCCTGCAAACAGGCGCGACGCGAATCGCGCGCGACACAAAGGCACCGCTCGTTGCGCGACTTGCGGTGCCTTTGTGTCACGTGTCGCGTCGCGCCTGGGTGTACGAGCCTTTATGCTTTTAGTACTAAAGAAGTATGAAGATATTTTTTTTCTTTGTTTTATTAACTTAATTTTTTTTTGGTACTGAACGATACCTACTTACACAATATAACTCCGTACTAGTTTGTATAAATTGGAAAATTTATTAATAGACTAGCTGCGCCCTGCTGTTTCATCCGCATAAGTGTCGCCGACCCGCGTAAACGTCGATGTAGCGAGAATATCGGAATAAAAAGTAGCCTATATGTTAATCCAGGGTGTCAGCTACCTCGATACAAAATTTTATCAAAATTGGTCCAGCCGTTTGAGCGTGAAGAAGTAACAAACATATAAACACACACACACACTCACAAAATTTCGCCTAACAACACCTCGCCTCGCCTTTGCCTTACGGATTAACATATGGGCTACTTTTTATCCCGATATTCTCGATATATGATCGACACTAATTGTGCGGTTAAAACCGCGGGGCGCTGGTAGCTGTAAATAAAGTTATAATTTATTTATTTTAAGATACCATAAAAAAATGGGTTGACGTAGACCTAGGTATAAAACAAAACTGAAGACTAACATAAAATAACCCTCCTTCTGGAGCAGTCGGGTAATAAGCGAAGCTTTACATCAAGCAAAGATTAAGTAATCACGCTCCAGAGACGAAGACAAAAACCTAACCGCGACGCATCTTATATACAAAATCAATACACAACATAAAAAAATTAAAAAGCGGCCAAGTGCGAGTCGGGCTCGCATACGAAGGGTTCCGTACCACAAGACATAAAACCCCGAAAAAACGTTCCTTTATACTTACCCCTTTTAATTTTACCTAACTTTATTTTATATTTATCATTTGTTGTTATAGCGGCAACAGAAATACATCATTTGTGAAAATTTCAACTCTCTAGGCTATCACGGTTCATGAGATACAGCTTGGTGACAGACAGACAGACAGACGGACAAATGGAGTCTTAGTGATCATCATCATCTGCCTAGCCTTTTCCCAACTATGTTGGGATCGGCTTCCAGTCTAGCCGGATGCAGCTGAATACCACTATTTTACATAAAGCGACTGCCTATCTGACCTCCACAACCCAGTTACTGGCTAAAGGCTCCAACAAACAGGCGCGACACTCGATATAATCGCGCGACACAAAGGCACCGTTCGTTATGCGACTTGCGTTGCGTTTGTGTCGCGTGTCGTGTCGCGCCTGTTTGAAGGAGCCTTAATACGATACCCCTTGGTAAGACTGGTGGAGTCTTAGTAATAGGGTTCCGTTTTTACCCTTTGGGTACGGAACCCTAAAAACAATTTTAAAAACACCCATCAAATCAGAATATAAGTCCCGATACTCACTGCAGTGTTGTCGTAACAACTTTCCGTCACAGAATAGATAGGTACAGAAAGCCGGTTTCACACAACGAGCGAAAACAGGCGCATGCTTACTGACGCGTACGTGCGGCGATCTCAAAAGCCAATACATGATGACCGAGCGTTGTCGAGTGAAGGCCAATACCAACATGACTCAGTGGCGGTACCTTCATAGAAGCCGAAAAGCCCGGCTTGCCCTAATAAAATCATAATTCACAACAACAAACGTACTTAAACCTATCAATAAAAAATATATTTTAAAAAATACCAGTCAAACATTCGCAACACACACGTACACAATAAGAAAATCAGCCAATCCCTCAGTTGCCCGTTTTTTTATACATTGAAAATCTGTGGGCTTTCGCTAATTTTGACCCCTAGGCACGCCACTGCAACATGTGGACGGTATATTTGCCTTGTCTTGCTATCGCTCGGTGTCACTTGCTTAGTTGGTTGAGTATAGACAAGCGCCAACATGTATAGATCTCAAAACGAATGCAAGTCGTGAGTGCGGTCGCACTTGCTGTACATGAAGCGTGTCTATATGTGCGTGCGTTTTCGTTCAAAGCCAAAAGCAAATAATTAATTTCAAGTAGGCACTTTTGAACATCAAAATTTACAAGAAAATAGAATTGATTCTAGGCGCCCATTCCAAAAGGTGGTTTCGTATTGTAAAAAATGGGCAAGAAACTTCATACCTACTTAGTTACTCATTTAAATGTTTTACAATATTTTGTATATGACGGAGATGGTACGTGTGTCTCGTTATTATCAGACATATTTTAACTACTGTGGGCATACTGTGGGTATGTGTTGGTTATTGCGCAATAGAAAAACCGTTTGCAGTTCAAATCAGATTATAATTTCACGAACAATTTAATCACACTAGCAAATTACACACTGTAGGTACATGATGCAACCAGATACGGAACGCAGGACAGTTTCCTCCCCACGAACTCAGGCTAGACTCTGTCGAGCGCCACCAGATGGCGCTAGCGTTCCGAATAGTCAAACGAATGACCGGATGCGATATATACATTAATTAAAATTACATTAACATAACATAACGTCACGCCTGTATTCCCTAAAGGGTTGGGTAGATATGATATACCCACATTTTGCCAGTTATGTTTAAGTCCCATGTAATAGGTGGCGAGCCTATTGTCAAAAACCGGGCACAAGTCCAAACTCTGGGCCGCTACTGAAAACCTCCAGATGGAAATACCCAAGTACACTGCCCAACCCTGGAATCAAACCCTGGACCTCATGCTCAACAGTAGTACTTGCGACCACTAGACCAACCCTACCATTAATAAAATTACAATACTCAATAGCAATGACAGACAGCTCGCCGTATAGAGCCGACCTTCTGTAAACTATCTATTCTGTGTCACCATCGCTAGTGAGTGGAACTCTTTTCCCATGCAAATACGTCATTAGGTTCGAACGATAACAATTTGCTGTGGAGCCGAATTTTAATGCATGATAATGCCTCCTTCGATGAACGTTGCGATGTTCCTTAATTCTTTATCGGAAATTTCGGTACTGTTTGCTTGGCGGATTGAATTAGGTTTATTTGGTAGTAAGGTTTATTTTTTATTTTAGAAGCTTTATTTACGAATGGAATTCCGAGAAAATGTTAAAATAAAATGTTGGATCATTTTTAGACAGAAAGGAAAAATATCTGGAAAAAAATATGAACAACATTGTAGTCTCCCAATCTGAATCAATGTTATGGATTGAGGGTGATGTTGATTTAACAAAGTTTCATTGTCAAAGGTAACTTTACATGATCAGCCTATAACGTTGCCTTCTCACAGCTGGGATACAAGCCTCCTCTCTATGAGATAGAGTAGGCCATAATCCACCACGCGGACCCAAAAAAAAAGTGCCTGGCTGGGTTCGAACTCACGTCCTACAACTCTTAAGTCGAGGCCGATACCACTGGGCCACCACTGCTCCCCAACCTAAAATAATAAAGACAAACAATAAACTAATACTCTAGGAACCCATAAAGTTTTTTATTTTGTCTAAAATAGACCGTGATCTCTTCTAATAGCTACCGCAAAAAATCTTTAACGGGAAGTTGAAACAACAAATTATTTTTCAAAATATTTTCCTAACGCCTACAAAAAAATACAATTTGAACTTCGGCCCGGAACCTATTAAGACTCTTTAGAACAATTTTGTATCTAATTTGGGAATAGAATGCTAAGCAAGAATTTTATTTTCGGGAAATATTAGGTCAACGAACTCGTTAAAAGCTTTCATTGTGTAGGCGCTTATAAAATAACGTGGGTATAATAACAACTAGGATACTTCATCGTAATTAATTTTTGTTTCTTAATAAGGCTATATCAACAGTTTATCTATTTGTTTTTCTTTTGGCTTGAGTTTGTGTCTGTTTGCATCAAAATGTCGACTTTCTTGCGGCGGGCGATCACCTGCGGCTGCGACTGAGCATTTTCACGGTCGATTTTACTCACCCGCCGCATGCGGCCTGTCGCCGCACGACTACAGTCGAAACAATATATTCTACTTTGGAACTTGCGATTTTTGTCACTTGCAGCCTAGCCGAATTGCCATTTAGACAGTCGATTTTCGACGTGTAGCGCGCCTGTTTGTAGGAGCCTTAAATCGTGCGGCTATAGTCACCTGTGTGTGTAAAGCCCGCATTAGGCTAGGCAATGAGCGGGTATACTCTGTTATATTCATTTAAAGGTCGTGTACCTACTTATAGGTACCTATCTGTAAAAATGTAGATATTGAATTTTGGAAACAGTAGAGTAGTATTAATTAAAAGGTTTGAAGTTTTCTTTGTTTTCATTTTAATCATACTGCAAGTGCAAACACCTAACTCCATTTCCATTTCTAATCCCTCCAACTTAGCCACACAAAATCCCTCTCAAACACAATAAAACAAACCCTCGTATTCCCGCTCGACGCCATAAATTATTTCAATAAGACATCATACAAGTCAACTCAAAAACCACACGAGCAAAGTGCAACTTTGAACTTGTTCATAAAGGGCTGACGGGAAGGTCTCAACGAAATTTGACGACTTTTAACGAGAACATCCGAGTGAACTTTGTGCCGCGTACAGACATAGTGAGGCGTGCGCCGCGAATGGTTGGCCACGTACACTGCTTCAAAGATCTTTTTGCACTCGAATGACGTTGACAGGGGCCCACACTGTTGCTCTCGCCATGTCTTCCAGTGCTTGCGATCTAGGGCTAATCTAGACCACTGGTCATTTGTTTTTTTGTGAAATGTCAATACCAAAAAAAGATAGCGGCGTTAGTTCCGATTTTGGCCACGCTCTAGGTTATACCGCCTTTTTTTTTCAGTATGGGAGATTATCAAATGACCCCTCCCGCTCTGGGTGGAGCGGAAGGGAGTGTCAGACTTTTACTGACTAAAACCCACCCGTGTTCCTTCCAAAGCCCTTTATGTTCCGGGCCAGCGGTAACCCTTTCGGACAATCCCGCTGACCCGGCAGGCCTCAGATTGTTTTCTGGCTGTACTATCGGCAGTCGACGTTGCCGATGAAAAAAGAGGATGCATCATGTGCAAACAAAATGTTTATATAATTTTTTTTTAGATTGTCTTTAACATCATGAAAACCCAAGTCAGCATAACAAGAATCGACATAGAGGGAACGAACACGTACGTTCGTCGTCGCGTCGCATGTGGGCGAATTTTATTGGCGATTCGTTGAGTCTGTGACATGCTAATCGCGGCGCATGCCTCGCGGTGTCTGTATAAGCGAACTTTGTGCAATTAGTGGCGGGAACCGAACGGTAATAACCCTATGGTTAATGATGGTGTCGTAATTAAAGCATATGTGATAGTTTTATGAAAGGAACGGCGGCATTCATAGAATAATGAGGGTTGGGTTGCGAATATTTTAATGGTTTGCAAGTTTTGTCTTTAGTGCCGAAACTTGTGTTACTTCCGTGTGTTCATTTGAGGGGTTTTTTTATTAGAGGAATTTAGTTTTATGCTGATTATTAAATAGATTTTATACGGCTAAGTATTTATATCTAATTAATTTTATTGTGACTGCATCTGTCCAGCCAATCTGTTCGTCTTGAGCTAAGGGGGTTTTATATACAAAGGGGTAACTCCATTTTGATAATAAACATGTACGTAGCACAGCGTATCAAGATGAATCGTCATCATCATAAACATACAAATAAATAAAAAGTGTCAAATGTAAAATTTTTACTAAATGCATATGTTGAAAGTATATAATTAAAGGAGCAATAATAAACATTTTGTCTGTCGCCTGTTTGTGCCGGGTAATCTCCGAAACGACTGGACCGATTTTGAGAAAACTTTCACCGGCAGTTAGCTGATGTTATAAGAAGTAACTTAGGCTTATTTTAGAAAAAGAAAAAGAATTGGGGTTCCGCGCAAAACATTTAAAACCCACGAAATCCAATTTGTTTTCTGACATGCATGGTAACGAAGTCGTGGGCACAGGTAGTCTGAAGTATATCTGCTTTTTCAAAAAGCTCTGTTAACTTCGTTCCTGTAACTAGTGAATGTTGGTTTTTAATATTTTCTTACCAAACTCACACAAAATTCCTAAAAAACATTTATTGTTTATCACAATTAAGGAAGTTATGGATGCAAGCCTGGTTTCCCAAACTACGTCGTAAATGAGTGCTGTTTTAATTACGCGATGGAGCAATATAACTATAGAAGTTGGGAGTTTGCGTTTTGTCGCTTTCTTTGTTAACATTCGGAAAGTCTCGGTTCACAGTTTCCTCTCGTGTATATCCGTTAATGTTTGTGCGTTTTATATCTGAAGCATTCACAGTTCTACGCTTGTGGTTTTGATATTCTTAATTTTTTTATTACTTATTTTTAACAGAGTTCAAAAAAGGAGGTTCTGTATTCGACCCGTATGTATGTATGTTTGTATGTCCGCGATTTTCTCAAAAACTTACGAAGCAATTATGACATTTCTTTCGTTAATGTGATCTACATACTTTCAGGAAGGTTTTAGTATATGATACATTAGGTAATTATTTTTATGTACGAAGTTATATACATAAATGTACTGCATCTCTGGCATTTCTATGCGAATTTTGATGATTCTTCTAGTTGGTGTCTTCAATGCACTAGTGTTAATTGAATTTGTGTGGGGTAAGTACAACTAAAAAGTGAAAAATAAATGATGTCAAAGACGAAAATGCTAAACCAACAACACATACTGCCGAAATTAAAGTTATTTTATCACTTAGTAGTGTTTTATTTTGAAGTCGGTTACTTTTTTTGTATAAAAGTTTTCTTTCTGATGTTTCCTCTTAGGTTTAAGAATGGAACTCTGTCTGCTAGACTTTATATTTTGTTGCAAAACATTTTCGCATGATTTTATAGTAGGTAAATCATATTGACATTTATATTCAGACACTCCCACTTCAATTTGCCTTTTAAACTATCACCCCTAGTAATAAACGTATTATATCAGATGAATAGTTACACACCGATTTCTCTCTTTCAGTTGTCAGTAATTTGACTTTCGAAAGAAGAAAACAAAGCGTTGTGTAACTATACAGACGCTATACAACGTAAGAGGGTTAATCTTCAGGACACTTAAGTATAACACCACTTACCCCATATGGCGACATCTGCTCAAGTTTTGGAACTTCAATCTGCCTCGCCTTTTCCCAACTATGTTGGAGTCGGCTTTCAGTCTAACTGGATGGAGCTGAATACTAATAGTTTACATAAAGCGACTGCCTATCTCATCTCCACAACCCAATTACTGGGTAGGACGATACCGCTTGGTAAGACTGGTTGTCAGACTTTTGTGCTTCCGACTACCCGTAACGACTGTTAATGATGTATGAAATACAGCCGAAACCAACGGCTTATCGTGCAGTCCGAGGCGTGGAGAGGTCTTGACATGCAAATTAAGAGCTAGAAGATCGAATACTCCGACAATACCGCGAGTAAATATTTTAAGCAGACTCGCATTGGGGCGGAATTGTTTCTCGGCGAAAGTTAACGAACACGAATTTTGAGGAACCCATACTCAGACAGTTATTTTTGTAATTACAACTTTAAATAGGAGACCGAGGCAACGTTATAGGATTAATTGTGAGTGTGGGTTAAGATGTGTGGCTTGAAAGTTAATTTGATGATCCTGCTATAAGGGATTGCATAGATGGGCGTCGGGAATCGACAGCTGATTCCCAGCCACCGTAGGCGCGGCCTTGCGGACGGCGAACAATGAGTAGCTCTCCGTGCAGTAAGAACCAGGCCCGGTTCGGCGGCGCGTTGTGTTCCACGCGCGCCTCAAAGAGATGTCAGCACTAACTGACGGGGTCAGCTAGGGCTGATGCCTGCCAGGGTTGTCCGAAAGAGATACCGTGGCCCCTGGAACAGGCTACTGAAGGAACACGGGTGGGTTTTGGTCAGTAAAAGTATGACACGCCCTCCCGCTCCGCCCAGAGCGGGAAGAAGTTATTTGATTATTTCCCACCCAAAAAATAAAGGGATTGCATAGAGAAATTCAGAAATGGATATATTTAAGAAGGTACAGTGGTAGCCTAGTGGTATCGACTCCGACTTATTAGTTTTTTTGTTATTACTTTGTGTATTCAATTTCATCACCACTGCTCTCAAAAAGGTGATGGAAATCATCGTGAGGAAACGGCATTTTCTAGAAGCAAAAAATTTGAAGACATGGTGACATCCACCCACCCGCACTAGGCCCGCGTGGTGGATTACGGCCACTCCCTCTCTCAGAGAGGAGGCCTGTGTGTCAGCAGTGAGAACATGATAGGTTGATTATGCTATGAAGTTTATTCCCTCAGGAAGGAGATCATTTCATTTATCATTTTATTGCAGTTGGACATATGATGGGCCTGTCTCAAGTTATGACCCAATACTTTTGTACTCGTTGCCGGATTTGAAAAAATAGAGATTATTGTGTTATCAAAAGTCATTTATTCAAACTAGGCTGAGAATCAGCACTTTTTGAACGCTAAAATTACATGTCTCCCATAACGCCCGCTCTTCACCACTTTCAAGTGCTGGAAGAAGAAGTAGCGCAACAAACGCCCCTGCAGCACAGCTGACTGTTCAGTTATGTGAACTTGATTCTATACAATAAGTAAGTAAATAACATCACGAATCTCAAAACAATAAATTGAATTATTTGCCATAATATGTCAGCTCGCATACGCCAATATACCAACAAAAACATTGAAAACACCTAACATAACATGATTTTGTATAATATGTTTTACATAATACATATTATGTGTTTTAAATAATTTTGAAAAATGTCGGTACTTTTCGAAAACTCAACTGATAACCCTCTTAGCCGTTTTGCGTGGATGTGACGCATGTCAACCTTTTCATATTGTTTTTTTTTGTTTTGTTCTTTTTTGCGTCATGTTTACCGCAAATAAACATTTTCTTTCTTTCTTTCTTCTCTTTTTTGCTTCGCCGTAGTCGGGTAAACAAGACTGCGTTTTCTACTAGTGTCTCAATCTGCCTAGCCTTCTCCCAACTATGTATGTTAGGGTCGGCTTCTAGTCTAACCAGATACGGCTGAATATGGAATGACTGCCCATCTGACCTTCACATCCCAGTTACTGGGTAACATGATACCCCTTGGTAGACTGGTTGCCAGACTTTTGGACTTCTGTCTACCGGTAACGACTGTCAAAGATGTACGAAAGACAGTCCAGACCAATGGCTTAACGTGCTTTTCGAGGTACTGGATTTAGTGGAAGTATTGGTAGTGAAGTGTGGAGGTATTGGATGGACGACCATCCATGAACCGACCGCGGCAAACATAGCTTCACCTTCGATCAAAGTCAAAGTCAAAGTCAAATCATTTATTTCAAATAGGCACATTAAAGGTACTTTTGATCGTCAAAACTTAAAGTAAAATTGAATTGATTCGAGACGCCCCTTCCAAAAGGTAGTTTTCGTATGGAGAAGAATGGGCAAGAAACTCCACTCTTTTAAAATGTTTCACAAGGTTTTGTATACATAATATAATTATATGTGAAGACGATGCACCTAGAATAAAAGAAGTCTACCCCAAGAAAAAATAAAAAGAATTAAAAATTAAGCAATTACAGGTAAATCAATTATGTGATAGATACATGGTGCTCACATATTTACAAATTATTTACAAATATTGGAAAAGTAGATGATTTTTCTAGAATTTTATGAAGTGTGTGAGTTACTGTAGTCACAGATTGTAAAAATCAATATCATTATGACTTTTAAATTATCGATCGACCCGTGTAGCAGTTATATATCGCTTAGCCATGACCCCTCTGTTTCTGCTCTTCAGCCCTTATTAGAACCACAGCACGTTCTCAATAAATACCCGCAGAAAATCAGTAATTCCACGATAAAAATCGCTTTTCAATATCCCAACACATAATTCAAATATTAATATCTTCAATATGAATTCATGGTGTGATAAAGCCAGGATCAGTCTGAAGTGTGGGGGTTGAACACATAATCTATATTTTATGCCGCTTGGTTTCGAGGTTCGAGCTGCTATAATGTTTTATTAATGGCTCTGTGTAGTTTTCGATATTTGTGTTGAGTATTTTTGAATTTCGGACGGAATTAGGAAAGGTTTTTGGTGTTTGTGGCGGTTGTTCGTGCAAAATTAGAGTATTTTTATCTCACGAAGCGGCGCGCGCTTTACTTGTGGTAACGAAGTGTGTAGAAGTGAATTTGGGTCTTGGTATTGGGCGGTGTTGGACTAGTTAGGCAAAATAAAAACATTGTATGTTGTTAGTTTTCAGTATGAAGCTGTATCAGGATTTGGCTATGAAACCACCTCAAGATCTGGCTATGAAGGATGCCGTATTATTTCGTTGTAAAGCCATCATGATTCCTGTGCGAGAGAGAGACGGAGCAATACATTACTGATAGCACCATCCCTTTTTCAGACTGGAATAACGATGGCAATAATTCTTCATAAGATTGCCCTAGTATTGATAAAATAGCCAAGCATCAACAAAAGTTTCGAATCTCAAACTGCTATGAACTAAGCTATGTTTTTAACGAAATTATCGTCTATTTCAGTAGATTTGAACCCGCTGAGTTAACGAATATACCATCGACCAGTGAACGTCGATATTCAGATCATCTGTAAATTGCATGGACCGTTGAGTTCCCGCAATTATAAAGAGAACTGACAGTTACGAGGTTGCAGTTTATATCGTTTTAAAATAAGAGCAATGGCAAGATTTGTGTAGTATTTTATGTATTAAAAATAAGTGTAACTTTTATTTACTTTATAAGGGTATATACTGAGAAAAAAAAATTGGATATCTACGCAGTAATTGCTGGATATTATCATAATTATGGTTTGGTTTGCTTTAAATTCGAAGACAGTTGACATCTACCAACCCGCACTGAGCCCGCGTGGTGGATGACGGCCCACTTACACTTATAAAGGCTCCTGCAAACAGACGCGACGCGCGACGCGAATCGCGCGCGACACAAAGGCACCGCTCGTTGCGCGACTTGCGGTGCCTTTGTGTCGCGTGTCGCGTCGCGCCTGTGTGTACGAGCCTTAACGGCCTGTGTCGCAGCAGTGAGAACGTTATAGGTAGGCTCTTATGTCTTGTGTTGTTTAATTTTGAATTTACTTTTTTTTTTCTCTTTTGTTTAAACTCTATTATGTTTTGGTACACCATTTTTACCATTTTATAATTTGTCATTGAAGAGCGGGGCCTCCTAGCACAGGTATATCTTTACTTAAAAGGACTTCCCTATGTAAGATTTACTGTAAAAGTTGTACATGTTACTGCAATAAACTTTTTGTATTTTGTAAAGTAATTGCTTTGGTTTCTTCTGGTTCTTGAAAATCGACAGTTGAATTGGACTTGACAACATCTTTCGTAAGCGAATTCACTACTGCAAAATCATTTTCCCTAGTGAAAGTGTGTCCAAAAATCATTAACTTTATCTATTGCCATAGGATAAAATATAAAATTATCGATACCACTAATTAGACGATTAACGCGTTATAAAAAGTTAATTACACTAATTGACTATCTAATATAAAAAAAAAAATGATAAAAATGTACAGTAAAAAGGTAAAAGCAATACCTACTTTAAAAATTTATTGAAACATCTGGCGAAGAAAATGGACATAACAGTCGGTAATGAACTAATTAAAAATGAAAAATGTTTATGTTTTTAATGTTTGATGGTACTTTGAAATACTAATAAATTTAGTTAAAAACATTACTTTGAGTTTCTTTAATGGATGAAAGAGTTTTCGTCATTATCTTTTGGTGCTCTCTGTTTTATTTTCGACTAGCTGCGCGCCGCGTTTTTACTCGCGTACAATGCGTGCCACGAAAGATGAGACTTGACACACCACGTGGTTTGACATGCGCAGTACACGATTTTAGGTATCTTTAGCGGTATGAGGTCTGAGTGCGGGACGGGACCGGACGTCATAGGGGCGGCGGAAAGAGCGGGGGAGGCGGGGTCAAGTCTCATCTTTCGTGGCACGCATTGTAAGTGTCGATCCCGTGGGAATATCGGGATAAAAAGTCCTATGTATTAATCCTGGTTATAAACTATCTGTGTGCTAAATTTCATCAAAATCCGTTCAGCAGTTCGTGCGTGAAGAAGTAACAAACATATTATAAACAAACACTCATAAACTTTCGCCTTTAAAAAATATTAGAGTGAAGATTCGCAATTTTAGTCACCTTGTTCGTAATAGATATTTTCTCTTATTTTTTTTGTTTATTCATAAGCAGATAAAATAGCAATACAACAAACTTATCATAGCATCGCGCCTGTATTCCACGAAGTGTTAAGCAGAAGTGTTTCACACCTTCAATTTCGCCAGTTATTATTTTTTTTTAGTTATTTTTCCCAAAACAACTGGCATTATAGGTTACTCCAAATCGGTAGCGTGGTCTTAAAAAATATTTTTTCCATTAAAGCTTATCACGTAATTATTATACATGTTGTCGTACCTAATTTTTGTGAGCTCATTTAAAAAAATAAAACAGTTAAATAAATCCACCCTAATTAATTATGTTTACGAGTAAGTCCTATGTAACGGGATGCGAGCCACAGATATATATAAATCTAGATAACGCAAGTATCACGAACTGTATGAAAGAAAACCAAGCGTGCCATTTTTTGACTATCTACTATGACGTCACAAGCTCGCGCTCTCGCTCACGCTTACCCAGCCAGCAGTACACAGGACTGAGCGCGAAAGAGGCGGCTTACGATTTTTGAACGTAAGCTGGTGCGATTTTTGGCACGCGAAGTAGTTGCTCTTGCGTTATCTAGGTGTATCTGTGGGCGAGGCTATTGCCATCCGGGCAATAGGTTATGCAATACAATTTAGGTCTGTTTTGAATTCTTATTTATACAGTTGTCCGGTGACCATAAATAATAGGGAAATCTTATTAAACGGTGAACCGGTGAACGGTGGGGAACCTTTATTAAACGGTGGTCTTAAATTGGTCAATATAAAGATTGTAAGTACTTACTCTTTCTTTGGACGTAAGTGTAGGTAATGAGAATTTGGAAAATCTTCACTTACTATCCAAGAGTTTTGAAGGATATTTCTAATGCATTGCTTCATAGGTTTATTTTCGTCTGCTCAACAACAACGTAATAACGCAATGAACGACGAACGTGCCAGAACTGTCAAAATGAAAGAAAATGCGATCAATTGCCATTTAATGTGCGTTACCCATTTACCCCGCTGTTTCCTTAACCTATCTTGTACTAAAAACCTTTTGAGAAACAGACAGTAAGTAAAGACCTTTCACCTCTGACAGCAGCAACTCAACTTACAACCTTATTGTAATAGAAATAAAGGTCACTGTGATTTTGACAGACTTCGTAGTAGCAGCAACCCAATAGAACTATATTTTAATGATAATAAAGAACATAATGATTTTGACAGACTAGTCAGTGGCAACAAACCAAAAGCAACCATATTGTAATGAGAATAAAGGTCTCTTTGATTTTGACAGTAATGCAATTCATATCTAAAATAACTGTAAAAGGACTGTACATGCCAAGGCCATTCCATTTTTTTTTCCTTTGAAAAAGGAAACAGTTTAATTGAAGTAAGTTTCCTTTCTTTTACTATAATTTAGGGTAATCGTATACAGAGTGTCAAATAGGAAAATGGCCGCATTTGGAACGCATTTTTCCGCTGTGTATATTCGCTGAAAGTGAACTGGAAGGAGGCATTGGAATGCGGAACGATGTCCCACTGCGTGCTTTATTGCGTTCTACTCTGAGTTATAGACTGAAGATGAAAAGGAAGATAATGTATTGTATGAGAAGAAGCAAGCGTTGTAATTCATAGCGCAGTTAGGATTTGCTACGTCGGATGATAAAAATATGATTTGGAAAAACAATATCTTGCCACATCCGCGGCTTTTAGGTAGGTATATAATGGGTACGGTAGGTACATAAATATCATCAATAAAATAATTATATTTAAATATAATTAAATTTTATAAAATTTAATTCACCCTATATTTACATCCAAAAAGAACTTTCCTGAAGAGGTACCACCGTATCTTTGACCTTGTAATTGCTTTACTTTTTACTTTTGACAACAAATCTCAGTAAACTTCACTATGACTGAAACCACCAACCAATTTCTAAAATTTTGTTTTTATTTTTTCGAACCAAAAAGTCCTGAAACCAAATTAGGCCTTGTCGTTTTATGACGTGCAAATGTGATATTCAACCTTAGGGTGGTTTGCAATTAAGGTGAATGGGTAGTTGAGACCGCGAAATTCAAATTTTCTTACGTTTTTTGCAATTTGCAGGTCAGTGTCAGGTTGTATCTTGATCAAAATATGATTCGCGACAATAACAGATACATATTTAGAGAAGTATAATCATTAGAATCAATAATACATCTTTACAAGTTAGATTTCTACCACTAACACTTTTCCATAAGAGATTGGTGGTTGGTGGTAGAAATCTAACTTAGAAAGATATATTAATGATTCTAATGATTATAATTCCTTAAATATGTACCTGTTATTGTCGCGAATCATATTTTGATCAAGATACAATCTGACACTGACCTGCAAATTGCAAAAAACATAAGAAAATTTGAATTTCGCGGTCTATCACTACCCATTCACCTTAAGAGGTTGAATACATATATATTTCTACCGCAACCAAGGAGCAGTAAATTGTTATTTTCGTTTGAAAAGTACTGCATGGTGGCAGTAATACAACACTTTCCAACTTTGACATTATCCTCAACGACCGCATGCGACAGTCGAAAGATTTAAATTCTCAGTTAGGCATTTATTCCATATCGACGGCGAAGTGCCAATACCTCCTAACTGATTTTTTTTGAGAAATTTTCTTTTTTTTCGTTTTGAATTTAAAGGCGTTATTCGCATGTTTTAGTGAAATCGCCTTAGTGTATTTTTAGATGCAACAGCATTAAATTAAAATGTGGAAATATAAACCTCCCAACTAAAACAACGTGTCTATTTTTGAACGTTTTTTTCCAGTATGTGTAAATTTTTGACTTTGTCAGTTAGGAGTTATTGGCATGGCACTTCGCCGTCGATATGTCGCTGTCTCCTATCACTTGGAACAAACCCCTAAGCTTGCATGACCCACTAACAAGAGAAAATTCTCAAACTATTTAGAGTTCTTAAAAATAGTTTCCTAAAAGAAATACAGCATTGGAATTAGACTTTTTCATTCAAGTGTGGTGTTAAGTGAAAATGCCTGCAATGTAATTAACATTTTCTCACCTCAAAGAAATGTTGGGTGACCTACATTACTTTAGCAGTTTTTTAATCAAAAATATTTATTTTGTACATAATTTATGCATAATTAGCCTGTAGTGTTCTCACTCTTGTACCACGCGGGTTGGTAAATGTCGCTCAGAAGTCTTCAAAGTTTTGGACAGAATCAATAAATCCAACAAAAAGTATTTTAAATTAATTAAACCATTTTTTATTGCAATCATTGCTAGCTTTATAAGTTTTCTAAAGGAATAGATACTTAATGATAAATTTCAATAAAAGCAAAACAGAAACTTGAAGGTCATAAAGCCCAGAGCGGGAGGGGTCATTTGATGATTTCCCATCCTGAAAAAAAAAGGTCATAAAACTCATTAAAACTAATTCATACATCAAAAGTTAAGGTAACTATTAACTTTATCAGTTGCCTGTCTACAATTAACCAGCAGTGCGATTCTGTAACCATCTCACCGTTAAAACTTAGGTGAAGTGAGCGTGGAGTGAGCTGTCAATAGTGTCAATTCCTAGCAAAAACAAAATCACATCACCTAAGTTTTCACGGTGACATTTTTACAGAATCGACCGGCTACTTATAATGTTCCCACTGCTGGGACACAGGCCTCCTCTCGGTGAGAGGGAGTGGGCCGTAATCTACCACGCAGTCCCAGTGCGGGTTGGTAGATGTCACATGTCTTCGATTTTATTGGTTCCTCACAATGTTTTCCCTCGCCGTTTTGAGAGCAGTGGTAATGAAATAATTTAAACAAAGTCGCTTTACTTTGCGTAAAGTGCCACTTGGTTTGTGCCTGTCTGGGTTCAAACTTACGACCTACAGCTCGTAAGTCGCGGCCGTTACCACTGGTCCACCACTGTTCCCATCGTTGCATGTCTATAAAAATGTTATTTCAATTGCTCGTAATAATAACAGAAGATTATTGAGCTCTTTAAAATGAGGTTTATAAAGATACTAGCAGCGCTCCGCGGTTTCACCCGCATGAGTGTCGTTCCTGTGGGAATATCGGAACAAAAATTATCCTATATCCTTTCCCGGGACTCAAACTATCTCTATACTAAATTTTATCTAATTCGGTTCAGCGGATTAAGCGTCAGGAGGTAACAGACACACAGACACACTTTCGCATTTATAATATTAGTACGGATGTAAGCCTAATAAAAATATTTTTGGTTATGTGTAAAACATGAAAATGAGAAAATCTCGTAAACTCATGAAACTAAAAATATTCAGCTTTACTATGACTGTATTCATAAAACTTTAGTAATGTCGCTAAATCCACAAAGAACTTATTCTCATAATAAAAACAACAATAGCATACAATAGAACTTTTTCATAAACAAGTCTTGTTGTCACAAAATGGCGGACGCACAAAATGGCCGCCTAACAAAAGCATAGACAAAAGAATGAAGGCCTGGCTCTCCTCACGGCCCTTTAATGAGGGTTTTGGTCATTTTACGCTCATTTCGATGCAAATTCAAGGGTTTCATGATATTTAGAGGGCTATGCAAATACGACCGAAAGATTTTGATTAAAATTTATCAAAATACTAGTTGTGTCCCACTGGTTTGCTCACGTGATATGTTAAGGAAAAGCAAAATTTTATTTATATTTTGTTGGATATTGTGTCAGTAATGTCTGAAAAAAACTTTACTTGCTGGCTTCTTAGCTTGATTTAGCTTAACAATTTCTGCTGCCTTTTTGCTTCCCTACTTTTTGCGCTAATTCTACAAAGAGCGCAAATGTAGTTACTTGAACATTTGTTTATAAAGACAAAATTAACAATATATTAAGTGGTATCACCATACAAATGTCCCTTTGTATTCTATGCTATATACTTTAAAGGATCTAAACAATATATGGGAAGTATTAGGAGTGGCTATTAAAAGTGCTTATTAAGATTTAACACAGTGTAGTTGAGAATGACAATGCAACTGTTCTATTTAATTTGGAACATAAAATAACGTAACATTACGCTTGTAATATATGAATGGTTAGGCAGAGCTGTACCTGTAGTACAGTACCCGGCGATAAATATTGCACATCGACCTATTCGATCCTATCGATTTTATACGAATAATAAAAATAATTAGCAAAAGAAGCAAAATTTAATAGGGAATATGCATCATTTTTTTTTATTTAAAAAATTAATCCTCATTCATGTAATAAACAGTTTAGTAAAACTGTTTTTCGGATAACTATGAAATTAAAAAAGATATGAGCCATCGAAGATTTGTTTCTATCTCTTTCTCGCAAAACGAAATTTAACACTGAGTTTATATGGCCGTAGTGACATGTGACGTCACAGTCTATGTCGGATCTCTCTGTCTAATTGGTGTGTAATCAATAGTTTTAAATGCTCATATCGGCCGTGTTCTTGGCCGATTTTAATTTTAATTTCACTTTTTGTCATCACTACTACGGTATTTTCATATTTTGTTAATAAATGCCATGAAAAAAATTCATGCATAATCCCTATTGTTTTAACAGCTCCTAATAGATACCGGACTCTTTGTATTTCGTGCGACAGAGATAACGCTCTACGAAGCCGAAATTAGCCGATTGTCTCTTTCCAAAGGTCGATGTGCAATATTTATCGCCGGGTACTGTACACCCACATTTCGTCAGGTTGTTTATGTTCCATGTAATTGGGAACGAGCTCATTGCCATTAAGCGATCATAAATCCTGGCTCCAGGCTGCTACTGAGAAATTCCTGATGAAAAACTCAATAACACTGCCTGTCCTGGAAATTGAAGCTGGGACCTCAAGCTCAGCAGTAGCGATTGGGACAACTAGACCAACGAGACAGACTTCTTTTTACTTCTTCTATTCATATGTACAGATGCCAGCACATCAAGCTACCCGAGACTGTCAAATTTTCCCAATCAACTTTGAACCTTATACATTAGCGATAAAGTTGAAAATCTATAAAAAAAATATTGACAGATTGTAGTACCTTGATGACACATGAGTGTTGATCTGCTGGCGTCCGTACTTTCTAAGTTTATCTTAGACATTACAAACATTGGCGAAAGACAACATCGTGAGGAAACCTGAATAATTAACATTAGTCTGAAACCGGTAACCCGTTTTGAGCAAAGTATCATCTGCCTTTTCCCAACTATCTTGGGGTCGGCTTCCAGTCTAATCGGATGCAGCTGAATACCAGTATTTTACATGGAGCGACTGCTTATCTGACCTCCACAACCCAGGTACTGGGTAATACGATACCCACTGGTAAGACTGGTTGTAAGACTTTCGGGGTTCTGACTACCCGAAACGACTGTCAAAAATCCACGAATGACGGCCGGGACCAACGGCTTAACGTGCTTTCCGAGGACGGAGGGGTCTCGGTATGTAAAGATGGTCACCCATCCACCGACCAACCGCGGCAAGCGTAGCTTAACCTGGTCGTTCGACCTGCGCGGCTGTTATTATTCAGCCACGGACCCCTCTTGAGCAAATCATGTGTGATTAACGCTCGTGCCTTCTCTGTGTGAGAAGATACCTTTGCTCTGGGGCTTTTTTGAAGAGGGCATTTTTAGAGATGGGAAAAGCCATTGAACTCGCGCCACAGTTATCGTAAGCGACACCGCGCGTGTTTTGTTTATAAGACGATTAAAAAAATACCCGCTTCGGATGTGTTCGGCTGTCCTCGGGATGTAAGTACTCGGTTTTAATGTATATCTGATATGTCAGTGAGTAATGGCAAGGTATTCTGTTTGTGTTTGGTTTTCACTTCTGTCGGCACACCCGAAGTGCCTCTGTTTTTTTTTGTTTAAAATGTTATTTAATTAAATATTATGAGCAGGTTTTAACTCTACAGCAACCGTTTTGATCACTCGATGGGTAGGATTAAGTAGCCCACTGACCGACAGTCAGAGATTTTCATATCGAGACCCCTTCGAGCTTTCGAGACCACGTTAAGCCGTTGGTCCTGACTCCCGAATGTTATACGTATATCTGTGACAGTCGTCGGGAAGTCCAAAGCCCGAAAATCTGACAGCCCGTCGAATGGTAGGATGTCGGTTTTCCTTCGTAATTGGGTTGTGAAATAGAGAGGTCAAATTGGTTTGATCAAAATTCAAATATTTTTTAAACTGATGTAATCTGTTATAGGTATAAAATTTCGAAAATCTTTACAATAGGTACTCCCTTTTTTTGTTCTTTTGAATCAAGAAGAACTGCATATATTGTGAGAATACCTTAAGTCGTGTTAAAAAAAAAAATGCTAGTCAACAAGGGCTAAGATGTGCCTGATGTGCCTGCTAAGACGTAAAAGCAACGGGACATCGGTGGTAACACTAGCACTATGAAAATCACTCTTACTGCTACGACATAAACACGCATCATTGACTGTACTTTTGAGTCCCTACTATGAGTATTCACAAAATTCCCGACATCCTGGAAGCAGTATCTATATCTACACAACTACATAGTATAAAGTCTGTCAGTGTGACCGCGTTGTTCTACTAATTTAGGCAAACGGATTTTGATGCAGTCTTCACCATCATTTAGAGAATTTATTCTGAAAGGTTTGTGTGTACAATACATCTCCTTTATTTCAATAAATGCATATAAATTATATTTTTAAATATTGTAATATAAATACATTTAAAAATATAAAAAAATAGTAGCCCACCGGTATCGGGAACAGGGTTCAAGCTACCGGCGGTCAGGGCTCTAGAGAGAGGAACCTTCTGACAATGCGACCCGTGTACAATACATTATTATTAAAATTACATATATTAAAGAAATCCCGATGTTTTATAACGTCGTAAAACCGTGTGAAGCAGGGGCGGGTCGTTACTACAGTATAAAACAATATGGCAGTCTCCTCTATAGTAATCGCAGTACCTAAATACACAGTAGAACCACTCATTCAACTAGAGTAAAAGTTTCATCAACGCGCTGCCAACATTGTTACTCGCAATATTATTATTTTTATCACCACAACAAAGTTGAACTCATTTTAAGATTAACTTTGGCGAAGTATCAGAGATCGCGTTAAGGAAAATGCGCCCATATCGTGTTATAAAACCATTATTATTTACAGCCGTATCGTTTGAGATTTGATTTGTTTATTATTTTGTTTACGAAATTTAATACTATTTTGATTTTAATGTTGTTTTGGGTTAAAATGGGTCAGACATAATAATAATACCCCCCTATTGATCATTCATTGATCACCAGCCTTGCTCAAGAGTGGTTAGCGTTTTCAGACTTATTTTGCCTAAGTCTGGTATCCTCACCATGTTTTTTCTTAAACGATGACAGAAATATCCCAAATAAATTCAGAAAGCACATATGAATTGAATAAGTTACATTAGTACTTGCTCGGGTTTGAACCCGAGGCGAGGCCTTACCACTGCCATCACGACTTTCTCAGAAAAATCCTTGCCAGAAAATCTATTCATCCTATCATTTTCCGATGGTTGTCACAAACATCTTTCAACTTAATTACCCCGACATCTTGATTTCAAATTGAATTAAGATAGACCTTGATTTTAATCTAACTTACATTTTCCAGAAAGCTTAGGTACAGAGGCCAGCACATCAAGCTACTACAATCTGTCAAATTTCTTTAATAGAATTTCAACTTTATCGCTAAAGCATAAGGTTCAAAGTTGATTGGGAAAATTTGACAGTTTCGGGTAGCTTGATGTGCTGGCGTCTGTACAAGTTACAAGAATTGCAATTCTTGTAATTTTAGGAACTTTAACAGTCTTTAATTAAAAACGTTAAAAATTTAGTCGCAATCCCATCTCAGCGACCGTCAATGTCAAAACTTTTTAAATATGTAAGGGAATTTGAGGTATTTTTGACAAGTTTTCAGAACATTGTCGCTGAGATGAGATTACAACTAGATTTTTAACGTTTTAAATTACGGGACTTGGTCTTAGAGTATTCTATTCTATTCTTCTGATTATAACGCTACATCTGTCACGGTTTCCGCCCTCTTTGCTGAAATGTTTCGGAAACGCGTCAAAAGAAATTGTTGCAGCGTGATCTTCTATCTTTCGGATATACCACCGAGCTAAGCAGTTCATTGCAGGAGTCGTTTGAAGAATATTTTTGAGCACTACATAATACCTATGATGTTTTGGCTGAAAGGGCTGAAGTCGCTTGTAACTAAGTTAATAACAGCCGCACGGGTTGATCGATCAGGTTAAGCTACGCTTGCCGTGGTCTGTCTGCTGAGAAACATCTTTACATAACGACACCCCTGTTGTCATTCGTGGATCATTGACGGTTGTTACGGGTTGGCAGGAGTCTGATAACCAGTCTTACCAAGGTTTATCGTGTGATGAGTATATGCTTTTTGTAGGTATGTATTTAGTGTATATTATGTGTGTAACTGGTACACCCTAGACTATCTCTCCTTCTCGCTTTAGAACCATCCAAAGGTTGTCGTTAAAAGATTCCTTTTAAAAATGCATATTGTACAGACGCTAGCACATCAAGCTACTACAATGTGTCAAATTTCTTTAATAGATTTTCAACTTTATTGCTACAGCATAAAGTTCAAGGTTGATTGGGAAAATTTGACAGTTTCGGGTAGCTTGATGTGCTGGCGCGTCTGTACATAATAAAGAGTATTATTTTATTCTATTTTATCGTATTAATCAGTAACTGGGTTGTGGAGGTCAGAGAGGCAGCCGCTTCTTGTAAAACCACTTCTTCGTATCGATGGTACTCTTGCTCGTTTTTTTTTTAATTAGTTTGTGCCCAGTAGATGGCCACGTTGATTGCGGCATCAGTGGCATTATTTAGGTCATCCGAGGTGCAGATGTACGGGTACTTAGGACACTCCAGCAAGTGGGGCATGGTCTGGTCAGAAGCACCGCACTCGCATTGGGTATTGGATGGGTCTATAATTTTGGGATGCTTGAAGAAGCCTCCTCGTGTAGCGTATTTTGATCCGCCAGTTACGCAACTGAACCGAGCGCTCGGCGCATCCTGGACAGTCACATCCAACACCTTATTTGACTGGCCAATTCTTCCCTTGCGGTGGTAGGGAAGTTTGAAAATGAAAACTATTTATTCGGTTATTAGAAAAAAATTGTTCCTAAGTAATATTGGTGAAAAGTTGAAAACAATGTAATTGTCTAATTTAAATAAATTGAGGTAGGTACAGTCGACCGCATGG
Source organism: Luperina nickerlii (assembly GCA_963855955.1). NCBI lineage: Eukaryota > Metazoa > Arthropoda > Insecta > Lepidoptera > Noctuidae > Luperina > Luperina nickerlii. The sequence goes on along the minus strand of OY979677.1, from coordinate 17,211,697 downwards.
TCAGTGATAACACATTGACCTTGAGCTGCCCTAGCGTAGTACGGAGTTAAAAGGCTAGCTTGCTTATGTTACCACTGACGAAGAAGCCTCCTCGTGTAGCGCAATTTATTCCGCCAGTTACTCAACCGAACCGAGCGCTCGGCGCATTCTGAACAGTCACACCCAACACCTTATTTGACTGGCCAATTCTTCCCTTGCGGTGGTAGGGCTAACGTCCGCCTGGTTTGCGACCACCCTCCCACCGGAGTCCGGCGTCAAGCAGCCTGCTGTGTTTCCTCGATGCGTAGGAGTTCCAGTATCTTAGGCATCTTCTGGGCACGCTCGTTTCATCATAGAATAGAATAGAATACTCAGCGGCAGTTCGCAAGCGGCTCGCGAGCGGCGCATTCGCCAGGTCTGGACACACCTTAAAACATAAAATACCCACGTCAACATAAATATACGACAGCTTTGAAACAACTCATCCTGTGTATAAAAAACAAGATTATGCTCGATATTGAGTGGGTATAACACTAAAAGCGTAGATGCTTCGTAGCTAATGTTTCAGATAAAACGAATTGCCTCTGAAGTCTTTGCTAGAAATTGCTCTGTAATTTCTACATTTAGTAGGTAGTTAGTTTGAGTGGGCCTAAAATGTATAAGTACAGTGCTTGCCTTGGGAATGTTTTTTGTTCTTATATTTTTTATTAGTGTTTGGAGGGATATTCTTCTTAGATTTGCAAGTCTGATCGGGGACACAGCGGAATCTTTATGGAACGAAGTGCTTTAACGCTGCTTGCGGCTTGCTTTGAAATAAATTGGTAGAAATCGTCGCGTATTGAAAAAGCGTTATGCCCCATGAGGTCAAAATGGAAATCCAAGATGGCGTCACCTTTACGCGGTCGGCTACAGTCGTGTAGTGTCGACGCACGCTGTCCATCGCTAACCACATACAGTTAGTGTGTACAACATCTGTGCTTCCATTTCGACGTCAAATTCTACACTGAGCTCCTGGGCTAGATGCGTGACGTCAACTGCGCAAAGTCAGTTCTGACTGTAGATAACTGCATGCAGTTGAATATATCGACTGCATGCGGTTGCTGCGATGCAGTCCGTCTGATGGCAGCCTTAGGTGTGGAATTTCGAAAATCCATTTCTTAGTGGATACCTACTCTTCACAAAGAATACACCCTCTAAATTTCATGTCTCTAGGATGTCTCTCTTAGCATGTCTCTCTCAGCGGTTTAGGCTGTGCGTTGATATATCAGTCAGTCAGGACTTTGAATTTTATATACGTATATGACTTGGGTAATGCTCTAAATATCAATTCTGTAAAAGCAACGTTATCTATAATCACAAATGATAAACTCAAAGCGCAATTTTAGGCGCCCAAGCCTAATAATCATGGGGCAAGGTCCAACCCCTTTTCACCCCGGATTTATATTAAATTCCTTAGTCCAAATTTGCCGAAACAATCCCTATGGGGCTACCTAGCCGCGATTTTATTATTTCTTACCCTTATTCTATACTTAGGCGTGTATAGTGGAGGAAACTCTATTAAATTGTTTTATTGGTTGGCGTGGAATTTTATGTTGAAAGTCCTACGATCTACTAAATATTCAAATTGACGAATAGTCTGTAGCGGTATCTACAACGCCACATGCGAACAACGCGTCATACTGACGTCACGCAAAATCCTGCATCTCGCAAGCAGAGTTTACCGCGCAACTAGCATAGATACAACGACCCGACGTGAATCATCGGGCAGTTGCCCGCCAGACACAACACCCGTCTGGTTGGAGCATCCTCCCTTTTCTATGGAGGATGAGTGAACTTTACACCCTGTTCCTCATACCTCTATAAGCAAATCTTAGGGAAGTGTTGTTATGTCATCCTGAAAAAAAGCGGGCAAGTCCGAGGTGGACGATACGAAGGGTTCTGTACCACTGTACAATATTTAAAAGTATAAATTATTTTTTTAAATACTTTAGTAAAAAAAAAAAACATATATTTTATGGTATTGGTATTGTACCTATGGCAAAAAAAGTTAAACATTAAAGGGGACGCCCCTTTAATATTTAACTTTTTTGCGGGCACACACGGACGCACTGTGTGAAAATCTCAAGTCTACCTATAAGGTTCAAAAGATACATCCCTGTGACAGACGAACCTGAACAGAGGAACCTGATTAATAGGACCCCGTTGGCACCCTTTGGGGACTAGATCAATCTCAATCTGCCTATCCTTAACTATGAATATGTTGGGGTCGGCTTCCAGTCTAACCGGATACAGCTGAATATCAGTATTGTATATGGAGCGCCTAACTGACCTCCACAATCCAGTTACTAGCACGATACCCCTTGGTAAGACCGGTTGTCAGACTTTAGGGCTTCTGACGACCCGTAACGACTGTCAAAGATCTAAGAACGACAGCCGGGGCCAACGGCTTCATGTGCATCCGAGACACGGAGGGGTTTCGGTATGTAAAGATGGTCCGCCGTCCATGGAGCGACCGTGGCAAACGTAGCTTAACCTGATCGATGGACCCGTGCGGCTGTCATTACTTAACCACGAGATCCTCCGCTTTTGGAGACTAGATATTTCCATTATTATAATAATATTATTATTTCTTTTCGGACATTGTCATTCTTGCCAAAGATCTGACGGACAACCACAGCAGACAACGGCTTACATCACTCCCCCTTTTCACCAAAACACAAAAGATATCCAAAACATTTATTTATGAAAGCAATACCACGAAAAAGGGAAATTTACAAAAAAAAAATATGCCATAACCGTGAAAGCTAGACCAAAGGCCAAAGAGTATTGAATTATTTCTGGAAACCGTTATTTAGTCAAAATATTCTGTTTTGTTTGTTTGTGTCCAAATATAAAATGTATGAGTTGTAATCTCCTGGCCGAGAGGCCACACGTTAATAATAAAATGATCGTGCTTCGTGAGATAGGGTTGCTGACGGAGTTTTTAAAAATATTAACAGCATTTATCTCTTTCGTTCCATAAGCCAGGTGATGGCAAACAATAAATGTCAGACCAGAGGGCCTAGACAAAGTGACATTCTATCAGCACTCAAAATGAATAAAAAACCGGTCAAGAGCGAGTCAGACTCGCGCATAGAGGGTTCCGTACAAATTTGTAGGTATGTATAAATAGTTTATCATGGTTTTTTTTATATTTTTTTTTTATTTTACTACAAATTTACGGTTTTCGGATTTTTTCCTTTACTTGTGCAACATGGCCTTGCTTCTTGCCAAATTTCATGATTCTAGGCCAACGGGAAGTACGAGTATCCTATACATTTTGATTCCCTTGAGAGTGTCGAAATATACGTTTTTTGCGACATAAACGGACGTATCTTTTTTGACGTTAACTTAGAAGTTTGGTTTTTTCACTACTTCAAGGGATCGCAGACTTGAGTATATGGTTTTAATTTCAACTCTATATCTCTACGCGTTCTAGAGATAAAGGGTCTTAACAGACGGACAGACAGACTGACTGACAACAAAGTGATCCCATAAGGGTTCCGTTTTTTTCCTTTTGAGGTAAGCCTTTTTTTTTAGATTTTTTTTAATTTGTAGGGTCCCCTAGGGCCCTAAAAAAAAAAATTCTCCACCTTTATTATGCGCATGGCTAAAGTGTGAAACTCTCTGCCAACGTCTGTGTTCCCTTCCACATAATTATAACCCGCCTGCGTTCAAAGCAAGAGTGAACAGGCATTTTCTCGACACGCTCTGGTTCTATCATAGACCTCATCCATCGTTTTCCAGAAGGCGTGATCGAGATTAAGAGGCCCATTCAGCAATAAAAAAAAAACGATACATTTTTGATTTTTATCAATATTATTGGAAGTCGTTGTAGCAATACGAAACTCTTTGAAAAAGTTTGCCGTCTAGGCCCAATCGCCACTTTTCATAATGCTTTCCTTAGTTCCACATAAAGCCACCAAGATGTATGGCGCATTATTTTTTATATTTCAATAAATGAGATAACATGCCTTGTAAACGACTTAATTCCATGTTTAAATATGTTATTCTGCCTTAAACAATATCAGGAGATTTAATGTTTTAGTATTTTTAAAATTACATTGCCTTGCATACCATACATTACATTACATTGCATACCGTAGGTATATACTTTCATAATTATTAGGTATGCATTTAGTAAAAGATGTTGTTTTAACTTCACAAACAGACACTTCATTTTTATTTATTTGTGTATTTAGATAAAGTCAAGAGGTTTTAAAACCTACACAGTTTCACGTAAGTGGATTCAGGCAACCCTAGTTAGTTATCATGATTACATGTTAAGTCCAGTTATATTATTCTGGAAATTTCGCTTAAATATTTCAAAGGACTTCACAAAATTTTCCGACGTGTTGTGACGTGATTTGTCAAGTAGGTCAGAGGATTGAAAGCTACGTTTTGAAATACATTAGCATATCTAAGTGGTAGGTGAAGTTACTTAATATGTTTGTGAGGAACTTGGACAGCCGGTGGTTTGTCGATGTACAGAGACCAGCAAATCAAGCTACCCGATACTGTCAAATTTTCCCAATCAACCATGAACCTAATGCTTTAGCGATAATTTGAAAATATGTGGTCGTCCAAATCAAAAGGGACCTTATGGCGGTAACTAGTTTCCGAGATATTAATAAATTTGTAAAATACCTCAAAAAATCGTTTTTTTTATTAACTGTATTTTTAAAAAGATGATTGTATTTACTACATGTAGATGTGTTCAACTTTTCGAAAAGTCAATTTAAAAAAGTTTTGTATTCATCTAAAGTTTAGTAAAAAAGGAACCTTATCGCGGCAAGACCTAACAAATCGTTTTTCTTGTAATTCAAACCATATATTATATCGACATTTTAATATGTTCCCACAACAAACAAGCTTATGCAAGGATTGTAAGAATTTCCATTAGTAATAATCATAGTCAATCAAAGTATACCATCAGTTACATAACTTCACACTAAAACATAACTTATTTGTACGGCATACTTAAATTGCGATTTTCTCGAAACTTATAATTTCGACCAGTGAACTTCAAAAATTCGTAAAAAAATAACGGTAGTGGTTAGAATGTTGGTTCTTGGGTCTATAGTTCGGTACATTTATGTAGTTTTCAGCTCTGTATGTAGATAACTCATTTCCGCCATAAGGTCACTTTTGATTTGGACGACCACATATATTGAAGTAATTTGACAGATTGTAGTAGCTTGATGTGTTGGCGTCTGTACCTGCCACCCTGTATTTGCAATATTTTGGAAAGCCAATGAATGTATTTTATATTTTTTTTATACCAAAAAGTCCACATAATTTAGGAACAATATGAGAACCTTTTTCCAAATATCTATGAATAACAAATCTTATCTAGGGGGCTTACAGGACCTAAATATAAAAAAAAACGCAAGTTTTAGAAACTATAAAAGTATCTGATTGACTCCAGTAAACAAAATCAGAAAAATATATGATATTCTTCAGGATATATGCCAGGTAGATAGCGTGTTGAAAACATAATACAACAATTTTGATATGATAGAAAGAAAATCATGAAGATACCTCTAAAAACTTTCTTTTTACAATAAAAACCATACTAATACAAATAGTTAATACATACAATAGTTCTGATTTTTTGTCAGAATATTCTACTAGTGTTTTAATTTTTTAGTACAAGCAATAGGGTTTTTGTAATTTAATAATTGCTTCATATTTTGCAATAAATTACCAGCGTTGTGTCATCGCGCTTCTTTTTCTTTTCTATGCAGTCGGACAGTGACCGCGCTTTAGGTCATGTAAGCCCTTTAAGTTCTCTACCCAAAAAATCTTGGAAATTACTTTTATGATAAACTTGGGATTCCATAAAGTAAGGTGTTTACTACCTTACTTTATGGAATCCCAAGTTTATCAGGTAAATAAATAAATAATCAAGTTTTCTGGTCACGTCCCATGTTTATGGGGTCACAAATTACTGAGTAAACACAAATTATATTAATTTGGGAAGGAGAAAATTAGTGTTATTTTGGATTTTTGAATAAGAAATGGTTGGACAAAGACTAATACAAAGACATTTATTCGTCGGATATGGTTGGTTGGTATATATATACCAACCAACTTTGTACCTACCATATCCCGGCGGCGGAGGCACGGCCGTACCATCTTTTTCTCGAAACAGTTCAGGCCATTTTCGACCCTATAACTTCGTTGTGGATAAAACTAGAAGCCTGAATTTCAGTAACCAAGCAGGCATTGTATATATTTCAAATTTCATTTAATTTAAAACGGCAGTTTAAGAATGATAACTAGGCAAAGATTCTTAATTTTGTCACTCACTCACAGACTGACTGACCGATCATCAAAACTCTAAGGTACTTCTAGCAGACATAGAAGCTTCAAATGGCCAAGTCAATCTATTTATTTAAAACATAAGTGATTTTTAATATTGATATGGTCACTATAAGATGTTGTTAGGTTAGCTAATTACGTAATAACTTAAGACAGAAGGTCCCTTAAGTAGGGGCTGAATAATATAGCCGACTTTGTATTACATGGATCTTACAACTTTTTACGGTAGAAGTGAGTTGCGAGAATTGTTTTTTTTTACAATTCATGTTTTTGATAGCATAGGTAAGTTCAAGTCAGATACATCCACCGCTAAAAGCAACATACGAATATTTACAATATTAGGTACAAAACCTAACTTACATACTACTTATACTCTAATTAGCTTCTGCCCGCGACTTCGTCCGTGTGAAATTTCTTGTTACTCCGACCCTACCCGTCGCATCGTATCGCCTGCCCGCGCTATTACTTCGTTTTTGCTTAGCGTTCTTTCCGACTTTTTTTCTTTTTGGTCGGCTCCTGAAGACCATAGCGTGATGTTAAATAGCCTATAGTCTTTCTCAAGAATTGGGCTATCAAATGCAAAAAAAATTTTTCAAATCCGACCGGTAGTTCCAGAGATTAGCGCGTTCAACCAAACAAACAAACAAACAAACTCTTCAGCTTTATAACATTAAGTATAGATTTAATTTGCACGCTTGCTTGCAGGCTGAATACAAAAACTTTTTAGCTTTAAGACCTTCCCTTATTGAACAATGTATTTTCTGGCAAATAAATATTTTTCGATTTAAAATTACTGGGATACCTCTCCATTTTCTAAGAAGTTTGTAGGTAAGATTTCGATTAATTTCCTCATAGCATACTCTCACGTTTTGCTCTTTAATAATTTGAAAAAGCTAAAACGTAATAAGCTGTATACGACCTCAATAACTCTTTCCCAGTTAATCTCAAGATTAAGGTCTGAAATTGGAAAAAAAATCCAAATACTTTTCACAAAAACCTAGCTTTTCGCAATTTCCAGACTTTTATCTCAGGTACCTGTGCCAAAAGTAACATTTAATTCCTTAAAATCACAGTTACACCTGACAAAAACCGGCATTGCCCAGCTTATTAGGACATAGCGTCCACATTTCAACGTGGATTTGAGCGGGTCCGCAGTTTGGGGAAAAACCGGGTGCTCCGAGCATCAGGGGCGTATGGGGCGTCCGTAGACTCGGTCCGGTGGGATCAGGGAGCTGACACGTCTAGAGATTTGCTCTGAACAGGTTGATGAATGACGCTCAATATTTAAGGTAGTGTCCTGAATGTGTCGTATTTTGTTTGGGAAAAATGTGATTTTTAGATCTTGAATTATCGATTTGCTTATGCAAATAATACTAGTTATTTTAAGGTAATGTAGCCTTATTGGATGTTTAATTAGTCAGTGGCTATGTACAGCCGCCAGCACATCAAGTTACTAGGTACAATCTGTCAATTTTCTTTAATAGATTTTCAACTTTATCGCTAAAGCATAAAGTTCAAAGTTGATTGGGAAAATTTGACAGTTTCGGGTAGCTTGATGTGCTGGCGTCTGTAAAAAATACCACTATAAAATTGTAATCATCGATCCTGCCAAATTATTAGCAATATTTTTTTCTGCAATCAAAAAAAAAAACAAGTGAGTACTTACCTACTTTCAATCCACTTGCCATGATTATTTAGTTAAGAAGACCCACTTTACAACACCCACGAAAATTATCTTAAGTCTCATTCACCCAGACACCGCAAAATTTATTTTCAGCATGCTAACCTACTTTTAGCCGAACACCGAATTAAATATGCCCGAAATAGGAATAAACGCGACCACAGCTCAAGGTTTACGAACGTGAGGTGAATAACTAGAATTCCTTTAAATTATGTACAGACGCCACTACGTCAAGCTACCCGAAACTGTCAAATTTTCCCAATCAACTAAGAACCTTATGCTGTAGTGATAAAGTTGAAAATGTATTGAAGAAATTTGACAGATTGTAGTAGCTTGATGTGCTGGCGTCTGTACCTAACGAGAAACTGTAATGTGCACATAGTAAGCTTTATTTATGAGAGTTTGTTATATAACCTATTCGCTAGACTATTACGGGGTCAGAAAGAAAAGCAAGAAAGAAAAATGTTCATTTTGCAAAAAGAACACGCACATTACAAAAAAAAAATACATAAAATACAGACATACAAAGTAGCCAAAAGCCTCGTACTCAAGCAATAAAAGGTTGACAATTTTGTCCATTGCTTGATGTCAGGGTTAGGGACCAAAGACAATACACAATTACACATTAATAATAGCCTCCCGACCGATTTCGGTAACTCCGGTTCTTTTCCGGATAATTTAATTACTGATTTTATCGTTCAAACAGACTCTGAGCATACCTCGTTCCATAGCGCGCTGAGCGAACTTGAATTTGTGGACCAGCCCGACCGTCAGTGTCCACGTTTCAGCAGCGTATGTCATGCATGACGGGCAGGACGCACTTGTTGAAGACCTTAGTCTTCAAACACTGCGGTATAGGCGACTGGTTATCAATCTGGTGTAATTATGTATTGGCTCTTTATAAAGGAGGTCGCCCAAAGAAGTACTACAGAGGTATGAGGAATAGGGTGTAAAACTTCAAAACTCATCTGCAATGCCTCTGTTTAATAACTTATTTAAAGGCGTTTCCCTTGATTGGGCGACCTATTGACACTGATAAACTAAGACAACACTTGAGTTACACAACGCGAAGGTACAGTTAATCCTATAACATTCAGGAAGCCAGGAATCGTGTATAAAAAATTACCTTCCACCTTTCCATGTCAAAAGCAAAACTTCAATAATACTTTCCCTGTGTAATAGAATAGGGTAATAACTTTTGAAGGGTATACCTTAAACCCTTTAAGATGTAGGTACAGTCGTAGGCAGTTAACTTTCCTCTTTAGAACTTCAAAAGCCATGTTTTTAATTTCCAAACGAGTGAACACGTGGCAAAGTTGGGGCACTTTTCTAACTGATTGTACATACTGTTGTTATGGTTGACCAACTGGTATGATTATTATTTGCATGGCGGCGCAGCAAGTGGCGCCATCTAGTTTTGTTATGAACTTTCTAGTAACCACCAAAAAGGTCGGATAAGAGTCTGATTTCTGTCACAGCGCTGTATCTGGTGTGCCTGAAAGCCTTTTATACCGTTAAAGATTATATTGAGGACAAAAAGGCTTGGGCTTAGAATTGAGCTGCTTCCAATTTCTGCATTTTGAATGTTTTTTATTGATTGTATTACTTAGATCGTAGGACACCTGTGTATGCTTGTTATTTAGATTTATCCAAAGCTTTCGATCTGGTTAGTTATGAGCTCCTGTGGGATAAACTGCGTAGTCAAAATGTATCTGCAGAACTAGTAGACATTTTCAAATTTTGGTATGACAATCAATTGAATGTCGTTAAGTGGGCTGATTGCTTGTCTGAGGAGTACAAGCTAGAGTGTGGTGTGAGGCAGGGGGGAATTTCCTCACCCACTCTTTTCAATATTTATGTGGACGGTCTGATTGGCGAGCTCAGTGGTACGCAGGTAGGTTGTCATATTGACGGAGTCGCTGTCAATAATATAAGTTATGCCGATGACATGGTGCTGCTGAGCCCGTCAATTGGGGCCCTTCGTCAGCTACTGAGAGTCTGTGAGCGGTACGCTGAGAGTCATGGTCTCAAATATAATGCTGCCAAGAGCGAGTGCATGATTTTTGGTCTAGGTGATAAGAACCCTCATGATGCTCCACCAATATTACTAAACGGGTCTCCTCTCACAAGAGTGAAAAAGGTGAAGTATCTAGGGCATATTGTCACCGATGATCTAAAGGACAACGAAGACATTGAACGTGAACGCAGGGCGCTGGCGGTCCGGGGTAATATGTTGGCTCGCAGGTTTGCTCGTTGCTCAGCTGCAGTCAAGGTAGCGCTATTCAAAGCATACTGCACATCATTTTACACGAGCAGCCTGTGGGTTAATTATACTCAAAGGACGTACAGCGCTCTGCGAGTACAATTCAATAACGTCTTCAGGATGTTGTTGCGGTTGCCGCGGTTCTGCAGTGCGTCCGCGATGTTTGCCGAAGCGCGTACAGACGACTTTTACGCAATAAGACGCAAGCGGGTGTCGTCGCTGCTGGGTAGATTACGCGGCAGCAGCAACAATATTCTGAAGATTATTTCTGATAAATTTCAGTGTCCAATGCACTCGCTTTGGGTACGCATCGTAGTTGGGGTGCAAAAGTGACATTTTAATTGTGAATCAATCAAATGTAATTATTATTTATATTATAATTTAAATTTTGATTTTTTTTTTTTTTTTTGTGATTGATTCAGAGACTATAATGTAATTGTTATTTATATTTAATTTGTGTACCTACTAACATAGATCTTAAGTTCCTGTTGTACTAACCATTATGGATCATTTGTAATCTGACATATATAAATAAATTAAATTAAATTGATATTAATGTTTTTTTTATAAACAATGACATTTGATTACTTTCTAAAGTATTATTTTATTTATCGTGAATGTGAAGACGATGTGGGTCATTTTATTAATTTCATATTTTTTTTATTATTCTCTCTGTTCTGTTAGTTTTTATTTCATGGTCTGGCAGTTTGAAAAATTTATGTGGCCTACCCAAATGTCCTTTCTTTGGTATTGTTCGTCGAATCGTTGAGCTCCTTAAGTCTTGAGTTGAGCTGCACGATTTCTGATAAATGCGCCCACTGACTGGACAGGTCCTCTCAATCTGTGTGGTTCTTCCCTCAAAAGACCATCTCAGATATCGATCTACATTGTCTTCATATAACCTGACCAAGATTATGTCTGGACTTTAAAAGAGACTGTGACCTCTGAGTTTGTTTCGGCCTTTCTTCTCAGAGTAGTCAGATAGGGAACGCCGACCTCATCTTGTTTTAAAAAACATGATTGACGTGTAAAACTGTTTGTACAAACCTACTTACAAAATAAAATCATTTATCATTCATTCATCATTTATCGGTGGTTGTCTTTTGATGACAGATATCTTTAAGCGATCCATTCGATACGCATAATCGGTCTATAATATTCCCACTGCTAGGTCACAGGCTTCCTTGTCTTTGTGAGGGAGTGGGCTGTAATCTACCACGCAGGCCCAGTGCGCTTTGGTAGATGTCACATGTCTTCGAATTTTTTGTTCTAAGACATGCCGGTTTCCTCACTATGTTCTCCTTCACCGTTTTGAGAGCAGTGGTGATGAAATGATTTGCACCAAGTAAAGCTGAGATCGAACCCACGACCTACAACTCGTAAGTCGGTGCCGTTACTACTAGGCCACCACTGCTCTGGGCTCACTGCTGACTATGCAAAAATCTAGAAAAAGAATAAAAAAGATTTTTGAGAGAGAGATTTTAATCACGGGGTCTTCCTCGTGCGACGAATTCTCACAGTTCAGATTCAGGTGTAGAATAATAAAACTGTTTGCTTCGTAATAACGATTATATTACTTCAATCAATCATCAATCACTTTTTCATAACTTCTTGTACAATTCTATTATAAAGTAAATTTCCAACAAATGCACAGAAATACTCAGCAATTAATACACAGAGAATACTAAACGTCTGCCTCGGTCGAGCTAGCCGACCCGAATGTCCTACTATTTAAAAATTAACCGACCAAGTGCATTTCGTTCCCGCCCGAACGAAATGTATTTATCAGTCTGTTCGTTTTTCATAGACTAACAAAGTGATGGACTCTCGAATCGACTAACTTACTAATTAATAAAATATGATTTTAATATCGAATAGGGTGTTGTAAATTTAACTCGATTGTTGATAATAATAAACTAGATTTAACTGACAGATTTGTAGAACAATATTAAATAATCATAAATTCATTACATTCGGCCGTCCGACTACGTGCGATCTCCTGATGCACGGTATATAATCATGATACGATAATTTTATGAATCCTTAAAGTACACTTACATAATTATAAAGTTTCATGTGAATCAACTGTAAACTAAACATCTCTATACCTTTTATATCTATTAATAATTCATTACATTCGGCTATTATTTGGACTCAGATTGACTTTGTGGCATTTCATTGTCACTTTTATTACTTTCGCTGTCAGACGTACTACTGCTATTAGCTACTGCATCTATATTATCATTTTGTTCGGACACATTTATATTGATCCATGGTCGAATCCTGTCTACTGCTACCACACTATCGAATTTATGCTTGCGTTTACTAAAACCAGGTATTTCGATTATTTTATACCTATCATTGCCCAAAACTTCTGCTATTTTGAAGGGCCCTATAAATTTTGACATCAACTTAGTACTTTTACCTTTATTATTAAAATTAGTTCTAGTTATTTTAATTAAATCTCCTTGCTTATAAGTTGGGGCAGGACGTCTATCTTGATCGTAGTTTTGTTTTTGTTTAATTTGACTGGATTCGATATTCGTACGAACTTCCTGTCTTATTTCTGTAAGATTGGGATTGGGCTCATTAATGGCATCTAAAATATTACTTAGGCTGTCTTTTAATCTGGTTCCAAATAATGCTTCAGTAGCTGTTTTCTGAGTGGTGGAATTTGTGGCATTATTTATTCCCCACTGGATTTTGCCTAGACACATGTCCCAGTTCCGTTCATCCTCGCCGTCAGAATATTTTGAAAGTGAACTTAAAATCGTTTGGTTGTATCTTTCGGCTTGGCCATTGGCTCTGGGACATGCGACAGCATTCAAAACATGTTTAATACCATGAGTATCGCAAAAAGATTTAAAAGTTGCTGAAGTGAAAGAAGTACCTCGGTCCGATATAATTCGGGATGGTAAACCAAAGTCATAAAAAATATTTAATAATACCTTAACCGTTGTTTTAGTTTTTGTATCCTTAACGGCTCTTACAAACAAATATTTGGTAAATCCATCCACTATGGTGAGAATGTAAACATTGCCATTCTTGCTTTTAACAAATGGACCTAAGTGGTCAATATGAATGGTGTGAAATGGAATGCTTACCTTCTCTATCGGGTACAACAGACCACTGTTATGTCGTGACGTATTGTCTTTATTGTAGGCGCACTTAATGCAAGACTTCACATACTTTTTAACAAATCTACGTAACTTGGGAAACCAGAAAACAGACTGAATTCTCTCGGTTGTCTTTGATACACCTAAATGACCAGCGTCATCGTGATTTGATTTACATACTTGCCATCGAGCATTGCGAGGGATTACTAAACACAACTTATCATCAACTCTCCTATACACTCTACTATTCTTAACTACATATTTATTTTTAATTTCTTTAACTTCTTCATCTGACTCAGGTTTAAGGATTTTATATATTCGGGATATATCAGGATCTGTCATTTGTAAAGTCAAGAGCCAGTTATCAGTTTCGATACTATAGACTGTGACTGTAGAATCATCGATATCATTGGGTGTTAATTTTGTGTTACGGCTCAGTGCGTCTACATGAGCCATACGGATGCCTGGACGATACTCTATGCTAAAATTGAATTCGCTTATTAAAAGCCACCACCTAGCTATTCGGGGTATCAAGTCGCGTTTAGTAAGTGTTGTTCGAAGGGCGTTACAGTCTGTTACAATTTTGAACTCTATCCCCAACAAATACACTCTAAATTTCTTTAATGAACATACAATTGCAAGAGTCTCGAGTTCATAAGAATGCAAGTGGCGCTCCTCGGGAGTGGTTTGCCGGCTAAAATAGGCTATTGGTTTGAGAGCACGTGGCTCCGGCTGCCATTGCATCAATATCCCACCCACGCCTAAAGAACTTGCATCCGTATGCAACTCAGTTTCAAAGTTAGGGTTGTACAATGCTAAAATTGGTCGGTCAATTAACTTATCCTTTAAGGTAGTAAACGAATGAGATTCTGCATCTGTCCACTTAAAAACATTGCCCTTCTTGAGTAAGTTTGTTAGAGGCCTAGCTATTTCCCCAAAACTTTTGATAAATTTCCTAAAATATCCTGCTAGTCCCAAAAACTGACGGATTTCATGTACGTTCCGGGGAACAGGAAACTCTTTGACAGCTAAAATCTTATTTTCGTTAGGGCGTATGCCTTCAGCAGAAATCTCATAGCCTAAATAGTCAAGGGAATTATCGAAGAAACGGCATTTAGATAATTTTAAAGTAAGTCCATTCTGACGCAACAACTTTAAAACATTCCCCAGCCTCTCAAATCCTTCCTCCAAGGTAACCGATGGCACAAGAATGTCGTCCAAGTAAGCTAAAGCTGATTCATGACGTTTATCACCTAGCATTGCATTCATTAATCGCTGAAATACAGCTGGAGCATTTGCAAGGCCAAAAGGCATCCTTTTAAATTCATAATGCCCATCTGGCGTTATGAATGCAGTTAACGGACGACTTTCTTCCGCCATTGGCACCTGATAATACCCTGAAGTCAGATCTAGGGATGTGAAAAATCTATTGCCACTAAGGTTTGTCAACTGATCGTCGATTATCGGCAAAGGGAACCAATCTTTCCTAGTCTTATTATTGAGAGCCCTATAATCGACACATAGGCGCTGTTCGCCTGACTTTTTCCGCACCAATAGAATAGGACTAGCATAATTTGAATTAGATTCTTGAATAATATTATTTTGCAACAAATCATCTATTATCTCCCTTACCTGACCCCTTTCCGAAAAAGATAATCTGTACGGTCGGTAGACTACGGGTTTATCATCTAATAGATCTATTTTCATTTCAGTTGAGTTAGCACAACCAATTTCACCAAGACTGAATGCAAAACAATCACGATAACTGAGTAAAAGTGAATGAAGTCTACCTAATGTGTCTTTGTCAATTTGAGGACCAACTTTTATGTCGGATATCAGCAAAGGTTCACATTTCGAATTATCTTTTGTTACTCTATTTGTATATGTGGTACTCCTCTCGTCAAAACAAGTTCCTTTAGCAATAGGAGATTTCTTGGATAATGTAAGGTTCTGACCAGATAAATTAGTTACAGGCAAATAACACTTCCCGTCAACAACCCTATAAACCCCTTGGTGCAAATAATGCTCTTTCCTAGGCTCACAACTACAGTAACCTTCAATATAAATATCTCCAGAGAAGCCAACGTCAGACGTGGTGACCTCAACTAATCCTGACAATGTAACATCGGTATCTTTATCAAAATTTAACTTTAAACGCTTCACTGGCTGTAATAAGGTATCGGTATCAGGGCTCTGATAAAATGTTAACTGATGGCTATTCTTAAATACTGTTACGCAGGGAAGTTCAGTAACATTTTGACCTATAAGCAAAGCTGTCTGAAGGAACTGTTCGTTAACCACTAATACCTCTACATTAACCTCAACTTCATCTAATTTTAGATCAACATTGCTCCTATATACTGGAAAAACTTTAGAGTTCCCGAATCCCTTGATTACTGGCAATTCTGTTAAATTTTTAGTTAAATTCAGACTTTGAGCATCAGATTCTCTTATTAAACTACATTCGCTGCCAAAATCAATAAAAGCAGTTAAAGTTTTATCGTTTATCGTAACGGTTTTGTAAAATTTGTCGCTGTTATTATTGAAGGTAGTTATAGTCAAAGTTTTTCGATCCTGAACTTCTGTCTGTTTGGGTTCGTTTCGTAGGGTTAAAGGCTCTAGTTTACAATTATCGTTGTTGTGGCCTACCCGATGGCATTTTAAACATTTAACTAAGGGTTTGGGGCATCGAGAGTAAGGGTGTCCTCTCGAGCGGCAATTGAAACAAGTGACAGAACTTTCACTTGAGGGCGTTGCAGCAGTGTTACCTGGTCGAACTATCGTACCATCGTTACGTTTCCTATTGAACGTATTATTTTCTAATATGGAATGCTGAGAGCTAAGAAAATTCAGTAAATCTTCCGGTTCACGACAAGTCAGTGCCTGTGCACTGCTTCTAATCGATTTATCTAGTATCCCGTGGACAATACAATCGACGGCCTTTTTGCCTCTTATTTCACATCTGTTTAACAACGTTAACTTATCATAGAAGTACTCACGCAAACTTTCGCCACTACGAGTAGTGCGAGCTAACATTTCCTCGAGAAGCCGACCATAATTTTGCTCATTCGGGAAAGCTCTTATGAGTTTGTCCTGCCACTCTGACCAACTGAAAACAACGCTAGGGAGGGCTTCAAACCACTTCTTTGCCATGCCAGAAAGCTTTTGTAGAGCAAAATGTATGGTCTGCTTCTCGTTCCATTCATAGATTACGGCACATTCATTTACTTTCCTAACCCAACAGTCAATATTCTGAGTTTTACTTGACGGATCAAATTCCGGTATTACATTGTTGAGAAGGCTGTTATTTAAATTATTAGTCTTGCTCTTATGTTCTTGAAGGGTATTAAACATATCAAGTACCTGTTTAGTAGACCAACTGCCTCTATCCTTGGATCGTCTCTTATTCAAACTCCGCGAACTACGAGGTGACTCACTGCTGGATGAGGACGAGCTGGATGACAGCTTACGTTTCTTCTTTGATCGCTTCTTGGTTCTCTTAGACTTAGCTGCTGCTTTGGAGGAGGATCGTTTACGTTTTCCTTGATGCTCGTCTTTGCGAGTAGGCGAGCCATCCGGAGTCATCGCTTCGTCAGAATTCATACCTCAAAAGAATAAAATATCATTGAATTCATGTCAGTATTCAAATAAAAAAATAAAATAAAATAAAACATCTTGTAGGCATAGTTAGCTTCTTATTAAAGCACACTTCATTTCCTATTGTAGGTACACACGACCACTAACAACTGAGCGCACATGGCTCAATAGGCATACATAGCCTCTAGTAACTGAAGCACACTTGGCTTCCTATTGCAGGCATACATAACCTCTAACAACTGAGCGCACATGGCTCGATAGGCATACATAGCCTCTAGTAAATGAAGCACACTTGGCTTCCTATTGTAGGCACACATAACCTCTAACAACTGAGCGCACATGGCTCAATAGGCATACATAGCCTCTAGTATCTGAAGCACGCTTGGCTTTATATTGTAGGTACACATAACCTGTAACAACTGAGCGCACATGGCTCAATAGGCATACATAGCCTCCACTAGCATAAGCACACTTGACTTCCTAGTAGTATTATAATTATTAATAATCAAATAAAACACTTGCACGTACCTTAGATTGGGTCCTTTTATCCCACTTCTGAACTGCGACGAATTCTCACAGTTCAGATTCAGGTGTAGAATAATAAAACTGTTTGCTTCGTAATAACGATTATATTACTTCAATCAATCATCAATCACTTTTTCATAACTTCTTGTACAATTCTATTATAAAGTAAATTTCCAACAAATGCACAGAAATACTCAGCAATTAATACACAGAGAATACTAAACGTCTGCCTCGGTCGAGCTAGCCGACCCGAATGTCCTACTATTTAAAAATTAACCGACCAAGTGCATTTCGTTCCCGCCCGAACGAAATGTATTTATCAGTCTGTTCGTTTTTCATAGACTAACAAAGTGATGGACTCTCGAATCGACTAACTTACTAATTAATAAAATATGATTTTAATATCGAATAGGGTGTTGTAAATTTAACTCGATTGTTGATAATAATAAACTAGATTTAACTGACAGATTTGTAGAACAATATTAAATAATCATAAATTCATTACACTCGTGATTAAAAACGTTGAATGTCTAGTCCTAATCTCATCTCAGCCACAATAAATGTCAAAAATTTAGGAAAATTAAAGGTTTTTTTAACAGATTTAGACATGGATCAGATTGTGAGCGTTCTTAAAATTACGAAAATTGCCCCTCAGGTGTCGTTGAAACTGTAACATAGCAACGATACTTACCGATAGAAACAGCTATGCTAATACTACTTTCTTGGACGATTTTATTTACAAAGAGGTCTTCTATTTATTTCATCTGATATTCACCATCCTTGTCTCCCGTATGTACCATATACTAAGGTTAACTCCGTGTAAAAGTTGGCGCGTGTTCTATTAGAACGCGTATATTAAAAGTTTGCAAAGTACCTTACATTAAGGAGCTTTCGCTACCGTCCTCCGTGATGTTTACTTTAGTTTACATTCAAATAGAAATGGTGAGTGTGTAGTTTACTTGGGTTGAGTTATGTTGTGCAGATTAAGAAGGTCATTATATATACTCAGTTTAATTTATTGTCATCTCGATCTTATAATAAATAGCAAGGCATCGTGGAGATGACTAGATTTGTTAAAAAATGGTCATACCATCCGCTGTCTGATCGCCACTAGCGCAGTTTTGCTTTGTTGATCTATGGTTTAAGAAATCATGCTGACATCTAATTCTATATTAAAAATAGCATGTATTTAATAAAACCTGAAATAAAATTCACATTTTGCTTTCATAAAAATATTATTGAACTCTCTGATATAATGACTCGCTTTGTAAACCTCAAATAATTCCAATTTTGGGGTCCTAAAAATACTAAAAAGCCAAGTAACTGCGATCAACTTGGATGTAGCGCTCGCCGGCCGCTGCGCTGTCGCAGCAGCGCTCGCTTCGCTCGCTCGGCTCGCGCTGGGTGGTCATGGTTCTAACCTAACCTTGCCTTAATCCGACCAATGGGGTACTCTAGCTTGGTTACTTCTACCAACAGTGAGAAAAGGTCAGAAAGTTAAAGGTTCATTTTAAAAGTATGTATCATTAGAAGGTCAATAAGTTTTTAGACTTACGATTTTTAAATGGTAAGTTCGAAACCAAACAGGCACTTTGCTTTATGTAAATTATTTCATCACTGTCCTCAAAACGGCGAAGGAAAACACCGTGAGAAAACCGGCATGTCCTAGAATCCTACCAACCCGCACTGGGCCCGCTTGGTGGATTACGGTCCACTCCTTCTCACCGAGCAGAGGCCTGTGTCCTAGCAGTGGGAACATTATAGTCTGATTATGTTATGTTATGTAAGTTTTTAGAGGATCAGTTAAATATTTCTTACTCCAAATCATCCATAACATACACGATGAAGACATCCACTCACATACATCGCAAATGAGAAATCCCAGCAAAAACTAACGTGTGAACGAAGTATTTCAGCAAAGCGTTTGACAAAGAACCAACTAGACCAATATGAGAGGATGCAAACTGTGCAAACATAACTGTGGCAAATAGCCCACACATACTTGAGTAGCCCCCGGCATTACTTGAAGTGTTAATATATGAGTAGCCACGAAAACCGCGAAAGAATTTCGGGAAATTGTATGGTTTAGTGGTTGAGACTCGACTAGGGAAGCATGGCACAAAAGTGATGATGATGTATAGTTTCAATGTTATTTTACCTACGTGTGTTCATTATTTCTTGATATAATCAGGAAAAGAATTATGAAAGGACTCGTCATCAATCCATCTGCCTAGTCTTTTCCTAACTATGTTGGGGTCGGCTTCCAGTCTAACCGGATACAGCTGTATACCAGTATTTTACATGGAGTGACTGGCTATCTGACCTCCACAACCCACTTATTGAGTAATACGATACCCCTTGGTAAGACTGGTTGTCAGATTTTCGGGCTTCTGACGCCCCATAACCGACAGTCTACGAATGACAGCTGGGACCAACGGATTAAGCTAATTTAGGATGATAAGGGCAGGCGATTGTTAATTGCAATGCTTGTAATAGGCGCTAATTCAGGGGGGGGGGGTACAGGGTGGGCAACTTGGAGGTATACAATTTTTTTGCCGCCATTTTGATTTGGCGGCAAATTTTATTTATTATTGTTTATTTATTTATTTTTGTTTTAAAGAAGGCTTAAACTAACAAACCAATGAAATAAATAAATGTAATATTAAAATGCTAATAACAAGCCTCCACATATAGTTAAAGAAAAATAGTCGATAAAAAGTAAGTACATAAAAGTTAATATAATTAGTAAGAGAATAGTAGATAAGTTAACTAACTTTGAAAAAAGACTGATATTGTTTCATAAAAATTATTTTGTGTATATACCTACGGCAAATTTATTATGGAGCGTTTTATAACTGAACAACGTGTTTTAATTATTAAAACATTCTACTTAATCCAATCATGCAGTTTGGTGTGGGATTTGGCCTTATTCCTTTGAAGATGCTATGGGTGGTGCTGTTACAGTGAATGGAGATCGGTACCTTCCGTGATATGATAAACAATTTTTTCGTACATCAATTAGTGAATCAGGCTTAGGAGATATCTGGTTCCAACAAGACGGGGCCACATGTCATACGGCACGAGCCACAATCGAGACATTAAAAAGAACGGTTCCGGGTCGATTAATTTCGAGAAACTTTGACACTGATTGGCCCCCAAGATCCCCGCATTTAACAGCTGCTGACTTTTTCTGTTGGGCTATCTAAAAGGACGTGTCTATGCTAACAGGCCAATACACCTTCAACAATTAAAACAAAATATTCGAGACACAGTCACTGAGATAGTGGATAGTTTTCATATCTCACATTATGCCAGCATTCATTATTTTTTAATTAAGTACATCAAATATTTCTATTATCGACTAGCGCTTACCTTTCATCCTTTTATGTTTCGTTTGTTTGTTTTTTAATTTCTTTTCCACTTTCGCAAATAGTGTTTTAGCTGACTTATTTAAAGATGTCATATCCTTCGTATTTGGTTAATCCAAATGCAAACAACAGCTAATACAAGTTCAAAGCACACACACACAAGATGCAAACTGTTCGAAAATAGTCCGCCGCGCTCGGCTGCTTGCAGCGTATTGTGCGATGACATTACAGTGCACGGATTAATAAATTATTATGACAATGTGTCCGAGCATGGCAAGTCAGGCATCGTTTAAATTAAAACAGGTTTCTGTTCTGACTCGTTTCGGAGAATTTCTTATTTGCATAAGAAGGTCTATCATGCGGCTATGTCACTTATCTATTTATTAGTATTTATTTATTTATTGTTTAGTTTTGCAATGTTACTCAATATCACGCTTTTTATACATAGGTACCTATTCGTTACTGTTTTATGTGACACTAATTTATTGTTATTTATTTATTCAATTATGCATACACATTACACACATCACGATGCAGTATAAAACTGATTTACATCCGTCACCTCACACACCAGGTCCAGTTGAAAACCAGCGTCAGGCAGCAGTTGTCTGGCATTTTTGCTGAACTGGGCCTTTTTGGCGCAGCCGTGAGGCACACTTTCCTGCTAATTTCTTACATCGGATCTTGCACTTTTTAGTTTTATCTTAGTTTTTATCTGATGTACGACTATTATCTAACTATCTGGTGTATTGTGTGTCTCTTAGTCTGTGCTAAATAAATGTATTTTCTTTCTTTCTTTCTTTCTAGATAACGTAGGAAATGTGTGAAAATATCATGAGAAACGCAATGAAAAGGGATCACATCTGCCATGTTGCTAGGGGTGGATATTTGTCTAAGATTATTTTCCATAGTTAATTCCCGGCCCTAAATACTAGATATATTAAAAAAAACTTAATATTTTTTATATTTAATAAAATAAAATTAAAAAATAAAGTGTATACCTGTTTATAAAAACTAGGGGACAGAAATAGTTATGAAGGTAGTAATTTCCTAATTCCTTTCTTGATAGAATAACAAAAGGAATTCGGAAAGGAATTCCTTTCCTTATTCTATCAAGAAAGCAACACAGGTTGGTAAAAGAACAGATGCCAGCACATCAAGCTTCCCGAAACTATCTAGTTTTCCCAATCAACTTTGAACCTTCTGCTTTAGCGATAAAGTTGAAAATCTATTAAAGACATTTGACAGGTTGTAGTAGCTTGATGTGCTGGCGTCTGTACATTGAAACGATACATCATCATCAGCAATTTTTATTGCAGAATATAGCACAACTGATTTTATGGGTGCCGATTTTGACTTGGTGGTCCATAGAAAACCGTAACCACATACTCGTTCCATCAGCTGGACTGCCTGCTTAAATATCAGCCAAAAGACTATACATAAATTCATGATTGGGAACAAAGAACATCAATTAACTCTCAAATTGATTGAAATTAAAATCTTTTGTTTCACGGAAACTCAATGTAATCTTAACGCAATGTAAACTTTGACTTAACTTTGTTAATAAAACTATTAAATTGTTTGTTTTTGTCGATAAAGGTTTTCAGTTTACGTAGGAGATTCATGAAGTGTTGCTTTAGTGAAATAAGTCTAGTTAAATGATTTGCTGTATTCGACGTTACAGCGTATTAATCATATAACAACCCACTTATATGTAACAATATTTTGTTTTTAAATTATTAAGTATAATTTATTATAACGGACATACACTTCTCTATGAGCTCATTATTCTAGCGTATGGTACAGTACCCGGCGATAAATATTGCACATCGACCTTTACCTTTTTTGTATTTCATACAAAGAATAAAAATAATTATCAAAAGAAGCAAATCATAATTGTTTTAACAGCTCCTAATAGATACCGGACTGTTTGTATTTCGTGCGACAGAGATAACGCTCTACGAAGCCGAAATTAGCCGATTGTCTCTTTCCAAAGGTCGATGAGCAATATTTATCGCCGGGTACTGTACTAGAGGGTTGCAACTGAAAATCTGGTATATGCTGTATACTTACTACCTAGAGCGTTTTAAAATATTCAAAACCTTGACCTGTTCTCCTGGAAGACGGTTTTTTAAATTAAAATGATGAACTAATCAACTCTCAATCATTAATTTTATGAACCGTTTTGTGGGATATTCGATATAAGAAAGTAACCAGGCACTGTTTGGAATATCTTACTTTTAAGTAATAATCATTATGACGTCGAAAGATACGAAACTCGAACATATTTTAGGAACACTTCGAATTAACAACTATAACAAATTATTGGTCCCTGAGATAACATTATGATCTTATGTGTACAAATCACTATTTCACCGACCATTTTGTTCGCCATTTTAAAAGCCACACATCTTCGCTGCGTTTATAAATCAAACGTGAGAAATGTTCTCCAACTATCGTCGCTACAGATGGCGTAAGTTTTGACACACACTTTGCAGTTCGCAACTTTTTAGCAGAAACTTCAAAGGCCCTAGCGCGAACGCGCGAAGTAATCGTAACGTAAATCCGGATGATTTTTAAATAGAAAATACAACTATCCTATAGTATTTCGGTTTAAACCTTTGCGACGAACACAGTCAGTATCATCCATAGATAAGAATACCTTCTTCTTCTTAGCGTGTTGATAGCAATCTACATACAGTCGGCCCAGAATTTGGCTACGAGCTTGGCACCTTCAGTGGCGTCCATCAACTCCTGTAGCCAGCGGAGAGCAGAACACGCTGGACACGATGTTAAGTGCCCCCCCCCCCCCAGTAATTGTGGGACTGCGCCACATTTACACTCCAGGGTGGAGTCATCCGTGCCGGACGGCGCGTACGTGTTCCAAGCACGTCTCAAAGAGATGTCAGCAACAGAGAAGGGGCACGCTAAGGGCAAAGCCTGCCGGCGCGGGCGCAGAGGGATTGTCCAAATTTGCTTCGGCCTACCTGAGTCCGGAAACTATTCAAATATTTTCAGGTAAGCTAAGGTATAGTAAGGTATAACATGTCCAGGATGATTTTCAGCAGGTGGAACGAATGGATTGAAATAGGAATACGTTAAGTCTTTAAAATAAATATATTTTTTGCGAATTTTTCATTTTAACATCTTTCGACTTTACTTTTAAGTTAACTCCGCGCGTTTGTGGTAGGCCCACTGTTCCCTTGATTTTCTCAGTAACCGTACTTCGAAGTTTGTGTTCTAATCATTAGAGGGGCCTCAAAAATGTGGTGTTCGACAGTTTGAAACTAATTAGTACGAAAGTGACGGCACGAAGTACCGGTGACTTGCGGAAAAGAAACAAGTTCCAAGTTGTGGTGAGGTGCTAAATAGTTTGGTGAAATGTTCGACTTTTGCCGCGATATTTCTGGCACTTAACTAATACGATGGTTGATAGAAATTATTGGAACGAAGTTCTTTAACGGAGCTTGCGGTAAGAGTAAACTGGTAGAAGTCGTCACATAACGAAAAAGCGTTATGCTCCATGCGTGTTTTTATTGTATATAATAGAAAGAGATAGAGAGAGAGATATATACATATATATTATATAGTTTTCATGGTTTTCGAGGTTGCTGAAGCCAATAGTGAGGTCAAAATGAAAATCCAAGAGGTGACTGCGAACATTTTCAAATTTTTCATCATGGCTGTCGTTTTTATGGTTTTCGAGAATGCTGAAGCCGATAGTGAGGTCAAAATGAAAATCCAAGAGGCGAATGCGAACATTTTTAAATTTTTCATCACGGCTGTCGTTTTCATGGTTTTCGAGAGTGCTGAAGCCGATAGTGAGGTAAAAACTAAAATCAAAGATGGCAGCTGCAAAAAAAAAAAATATATTTTTTGCTGTTTTCTAACTAATAATAAAGTCGTTTAATATATTTTGAGCGGTGTAAATGAACTTGAAGAAACTAAAAAAAGAATTTCCAAGTAATTTTCAAGTCATCATTTTTGTCTTGTCATCCCACAAAGCTTGGATCATCTAGAAGATCTTAAACCATCTTAAAATACTCAACAGTGAACCACGATCAAAAGGCATCACTATGACAGCTGCGGACGCATACATGACATGCGCTTCATACGAAAACAATCCGTATTTCATGACTGAAGCAGTAGTAAGCGACCATTTTAACTAGAAACATAGTAAAATAAAACAGCGTAGCAATAAAGGGCTTCTGAACCTGGTCGAGTGAAACTTGAAGACATGTATCGCCCGCAGCAGACAACCCCCCTTTGTCTGTTGAAAGAAACAAAAAGTGAGCGATTGTTTCCCAGCGCTTTTTGATGTGTTCTATTTTTGAATTTGGAGTTTTTGTTCCTCTTTTTCGTGGCCAGTGTGTCAAGGAAAACAAAAGGTTTGTTTTAAGAAAAAGGTCCGTAAGAAAAATAATATCGTTCCGCTCTCATTAAATTTTGCGAGTAAAAACCCTTTAACTAAAATTATAAATTTGCGAAACGACCTCGAGGGCCTCTTTTACCGTTTACTGATAAAATTACGGATTAATTTGTAGATAAAATACTTTTTTACAAAATAAGATATTTTTTATCAGTAGCAGAAATCCTTGACGGGCTTAAAATTAAAATACATCAAAGCTTTCCTCATTACGCACTCAAGGCCATCCATTTTGGTGATTAGTCTAGACATAATAAACAAAAAACAGGACCAACTAAAAGTGAAAAGGTTTTGTAAATTATAAACAAAATGTCTTCTAAGAATTATTTGTATTTAAGAAAAATGTAGGGACAGAATTAGTTACCTATTGTGGTGGTATAGTAATTTTGATCTAGTTACATCATCTTCACATAGAAGGATATTAATGACCACATTGTAAATGTGTGTAAGAAATCATACAGAAGGGTTTCGTTCTTCGACGGACATTGGGTTATACAAATATAAAAGCAGTTTCAGCATTGTATAATGCGCTGATAAGAACTCAGCTAGAGTATAATGCTGTCATATGGGCTCCGCATGAGACTAAATATAGTCTCATGTTGGAGGGCATACAAAACAAATTCACCAGATTTTAGTACATGAAACTATACGGTGTATATCCCTTCTATCCGTTGATGTACCCAACGTTATTCGTTATCGGTATGGTCGGGTACAACAAACTCGAGACAAGAAGGAACTTAGCTGTAACCACATATGTTTTTAAACTATGTATTACGTGGTAAAACCTATAATTCCGGTGTTATGAAGGAGATTTGTCTGAATGTGCCTGACAATTATGTATCGCGGCGCCAGAAGCCACGGTTACTAGCACTGCCATATGCACAAACCAACTTGCTCAGCAAAGCGCCAGTGCTGACGCGCGCCTTTTTTTTTTCAGGATTGGAAATCATTAAGGCCAGGACTCTCGGAAATCTCGGAATCGACCTATTTTTGATTCAACATTAAACAATCAAATATTCTTTGTTTTAATCTGAAAAAAATATATGGCATAGTTTAACTAACATTCTTGATTATTCAACGGTTCAAAATACGATATTTACAACTTCACTCGATCATAAAAAATCGCAAACAAATCGAAAACAGCGAAGTTTTTAATCGTTTTTCAAGTCGCATTTGAAATAGACTTAACTTTTACTCGCAAAAAATATATCAAAAAATAGGCAATGATGTATAGTAGAACATTCAACGGTTAATTTTTCTCAAAACTGATTTTTATTGTCTTAACAAGATATAATCTAAAAAGGCGGCCTGCGCGCTTCACTTCAGTAGCCCGCCGGGCGTTACCGAGGTAGGACCTGTGTCGCTTTTGCTGGCTCGCCGCGTTCCCGCTAATCGATCGAAATATACGTTATATTATTGTTAATTTCCGTGTTTGTGTATTAGTTTCAAAAATCAGTCTGTAAATATTGTTTAGGTTCTAGTATTAATAATTAAACTAAGTATTAGTTTTTAATATAGTTGTAATATATAGTGATAATTAAGATTAAATTATGGGGAATAAAAACAGAAGAAAGAAAAAAAAATGTTCAGCATCAAACTGCAAAGCTTAAAAAAAAATAAGGTAAGTTTGATTATTATTTTTCTACGTATTTATACCCACTTATAAGACGACGCGACAGAATAATATTGTAGTTGTATAGGTTCTCTTGCTTTCGTCACAGTACTAGCAGTAGCAGGTCGGTACCATAAATTTACAATTATCGTAATATCTGTAATAGATTTTCAACTTTACTACAACGGAATAAGGTTTATATTCAATTGCAAAATTTGAGTTTTATGAGTTTGAGTTTCTAGTTTTGTGATTGTATATGTAAAATATTATATTTTTTTGAAGTGAAAACTTCTTTAGCATCATTGTGATTTGAAAATTGTATGAAACGAAAAAGCTACAGTAGAAAAAGCTACAGTAAAAAGAGACATAAGATTTAACGTGGGAGAAAATGAGATAGGAAGCATTATACAGTGTTTTTGTTTTTTATTATTACAAATGACATCACATTTATTTTAATCCTATGCTAAAATTTGTGATGATGATGATGATGGTGTTGGCGATGGCGATGGTGATGGCGATGGTGATGGTGATGGCGATGGTGATGGCGATGGCGATGATGATGATGGCGCTGGTGATGGCGATGGTGACGGTGATGGCGATGGTGATGGCGATGGCGATGGCGATGGTGATGGTGATGGCGATGGTGATGGCGATGGCGATGATGATGATGGCGCTGGTGATGGCGATGGTGACGGTGATGGCGATGGTGATGGCGATGGCGATGGCGATGTGATGGCGATGACGATGGCGATGGTTATGGCGATGGTGATGGCGATCGTGATGGCGATGGCGATGATGATGATGATGATGGTGATGGTAATGGCGATGGAGATGGTGATGGCGATGGTGATGCCGATGGCGATATCGATGGTGATGGCGATGGCGATGGCGATGATGATGATGATGGTGATGGTGATGGCGATGGTGATGGCGATGGCGATATCGATGGTGATGGCGATGGCGATGATGATGATGATGGTGATGGTGATGGCGATGGCGATGGCGATGGTTATGGCGATGGTGATGGCGATGGCGATGGCGATGATGATGATGATGATGGTGATGGCGATGGAGATGGTGATGGCCATGGTGATGGCGATGGCGATGGCGATGGCGATGGCGATGGCGATGGCGATGGTGATGGTGATGGATGGATGGATGGATGGATGGATGGATGGATGTTCTTTAGCATCGTTGTGATTTGAAAGTTTATGAAACGAAAAAGCGACAGTAAAAATAGACATGTAAATTCATAAGATTTAACGTGGGAGAAAATGAGATAGGAAGCATTATACAGTGTTTTTGAAGGTTTCACTTCTACCACGTGTGAATTGCACGCAAGCTGTTTTTTTTATTTTATATTTTTTTTATATTTTATGTTTGTTTTAATATTCGTTGTGAATGAAATAGGAAGAGTTCAATAAAAATACGTATTGTTGTGTTTTTGATTAGTAGATTTAATTAAAAAAAAACTTATTGACGAATTCAAGCAACCAAAAAACTATTTTACAAAAAAAACAACCGACTCAAAAAAAAAACACTACAACGTGAAGAATATATTTTAATTTTTTGACACCGACTTTCGAAACTAAAGTTATTTTTCACTTTGTAGTGTTTTTTTTTTGGAAGTCGGTTTTTTTTTTGTAAAAAAGTTTTTATTTTTCACTTTTTAGTTGTACTTACCTACCCCAAACAAATTCATATATCACTACTTGCTATATGAATATCAGTAACAAAGCTATTGAGCACATCTGCCTTACCCTTTGAAGGGTACAGGCGTGATGTTATAAAAAGAAAAAGAAAGAAAGAAAATACGTTTATTTGCGGTAAACATGACGCAAAAAAGAACAAAACAAATAAAAACAATAAAAAAAAGGTTGACAAGCGTCACATCCACGCAAAACGGCTATCGCTCAGCATTATGCTGCGACCCTATGCAAGACAGAGCCCCAGCGCTGGTTTTCAGCGACAGCCGGCGCCGACGTGATGACGTCGCACGGTGTAGCAAACAGTAATTCATCAAAAAGTATTTATGTATGACTAATTATTTATATTTTTAAAGCAACCAGTTATTAAAACGCTTTACTGGTATAGCGTACAAAAAGCAACATAATACATTTTAATTTAAATCGTGATTGAATACAAATAGGAATATAAAAAAGAAAAAAAAAAACATACAAACAAAAGGAAATATACATGCTAAGAGAATATCATCCTCTATAAACGTTTTTCGCTTTTTAGTGGCAACATTCAGAAACGTCATAATTGACGTACGCGCACCCAACTTGCACCGAAAAATTATGTTGTGTGATTGCGATTACATATGCTATAGCAGCAATCGCGGTTGATTTGCTGGCATTAATTGAAGAGTTCCGTTGTTTGTCTCCGAAAGTCATCATCAGATCTTTACAAAAATAAAAAAACAGCATGTGTGCAATTCACACGTGGTAGAAGTGAAACCTTCAAAAACACTGTATAATGCTTCCTATCTCATTTTCTCCCACGTTAAATCTTATGAATTTACATGTCTCTTTTTACTGTCGCTTTTTCGTTCCATAAACTTTCAAATCACAACGATGCTAAAGAACATCCATCGATCCATCCATCCATCCATCCATCCATCCATCCATCCATCCATCCATCCATCCATCCATCCATCCATCCATCCATCACCATCGCCATCGCCATCGCCATCACCATCGCCATCGCCATCGCCATCACCATCGCCATCACCATCGCCATCACCATCGCCATCAACATCATCACCATCACCATCACCATTGCCATCGCCATCACCATCGCCATCACCATCGATATCGCCATCGCCATCACCATCTCCATCGCCATCGCCATCACCATTATCATCATCGCCATCGCCATCACCATCGCTATTACCATCACCATCGCCACCACCATCACCATTGCCATCGCCATCGCCATCACCATCGCCATCACCATCGCCATCACCATCGCCATCATCATCATCGCCATCACCATCGCCATCACCATCGCCATCACCATCACCATCGCCATCGCCATCACCATCGCCATCACCATCGCCATCATCATCATCGCCATCGCCATCACCATCACCATCATCCTCATCTTCATCATCACCACAAACTAGTAGCATAGGATTAAATGTGATTTCATTTGTAATAATAAAAACAAAAACGCTGAATAATGCTTCCTATCTCATTTTCTCCCACGTTAAATCTCATGTCTCTTTTTACTGTTGCTTTTTCGTTTCATAAAATTTTCAAATCACAACGATGCTAAAGAAGTTTTCACTTCAAAAAAAAATTGTAAATCTGTCTATTTACGATGGAGTTATGCCCTAACATACATAAAA
The DNA here is from genome assembly GCA_963855955.1 of Luperina nickerlii. NCBI lineage: Eukaryota > Metazoa > Arthropoda > Insecta > Lepidoptera > Noctuidae > Luperina > Luperina nickerlii. The sequence goes on along the minus strand of OY979677.1, from coordinate 17,181,415 downwards.
AAATAGAAATATCCGAATTGAGAACCTCCGCCTTTTTTGAAGTCGGTTAAAAATATAATATTTACAATCACAAAACTCTTTTCCTCTCTTTTTTTTTTTTTTTTTTTTTAAACGTTGCCCCACACTAGGAATTACTCCTGTATCGCCCCTCCTCCCTCCTTCCTCTGTATCTCCTGTGTCTCCTGTGTGTAAACTAGAAAGAAACTAAAGTAGGATGATGAAATTAAAATACTGTAGACGAGCAGCCCTATATTTCAAGAATAGGGCCGATTCACAATACTATTACTTATAAAAATAACCGTGACAGGGGTCAGCGAGTTCATTCGATCTGCGCTTTCGCGGCATTTGCCACGCGAGGACGGAGGTAACGCTAAATGCCTACTACGCTCGAAGATCCTGGCCTTAAATGACCCCTCCCGCTCTGGGTGGAGCGGAAGGGTGTTTCAGACTCTTACTGACTAAAACCCACCCGTGTTCCTTCCTTAGCCTTTTATGTTCCGGGCCAGCGGTAACTCTTTCGGACAATCCCGCTGACCCGGCAGGCTTCGGCCCTCTGAATGACACGGCTGACAGGATCGATTTATTTTCATGCTTTCTGAATGAATTCACAAAAATAATGTTATATGTGTAACGTTATTTAAGTTAGATATTTAATATAGTTAATTAAGGACCACGCTACCGCGTTAGAATTTCCTGTAATGGTAGCAGTGTTTGTGATAAATAAATAAATAATTAAGGTACAAAACATTTTAAAAGAGTAACTGTGGAGTTTCTTACCCATTTTTCTCCAGAAAGAAATAAAGAAAAAAAATTTTATTCTGCAAAATACACATTACAAAAAAAAAACAACCTTTTGGAAAGGGTAACTAGAATGAATTGTATGCTCTTATAAATTTTGACGTTTAAAAGTTTCGTATTTGGTACCCCTGAATTTGATACTTGTAACGCATGAGATTTCTTTAAAAAAGGTTTACAAGACATTCAGTAAAAACGAAGAAAAAAATTGAAGAATAGGCCTAACTCTCACATTCTTTAATCTACCCATTCATAAATCCTCTAATCACAATAGAGGACTAGCAGATATAGCCGTTTCTAATTAGTAAGCACGTAAGGACATTATGGGCTATGGCCCGTGCTAACATGGCCAACTAATGGGTTATTGTGTGTGGCCCATAAATACTTATTACGGTCTGTTGTGAGAAAACAGGGATGGGATGTTTGTCTGGATTTTGTTCGGGTTCTGTATGCTTTGACATTCTTTGTGTTTGGTTTTGCCATACTTAGCTTTGCTTTGCTAGTTTATAGTATGGGTTCTGAACTTTTGGCTTTAGGCCCGGACTCCACTGAAGCGGAGCTGGGCGGAGCGGAGCGGAAATGTGCAGGAATCGTCCAATCACAGACGAGACGAGTGACGCGAAGAGGATTTCAACCATTGTGATTGGTCGATTCCTGCACTTCCCCGCTCCACTCCGCCCAGCTCCGCTTTAGTGGATTCCGGGGCTTAGAACAGTAGAAAGTTAACACAGCCTAACTCATTCCGAGGCAAGCCTAAGAAACGCTGGCCGGAGAAGGCACAACACAAGAAACATTGGAAAAGTGTGGGGGAGACCCTTGCCGAGGAGTGGGACAATATTTGTCCCAGTTTAACAAAAAAAAAAAAAAAAACTCATTCCTGATCCAGTATTCATAGTCATAGCAGCTATGCAAAAGTTTTTTACTTAGGTCGTTGTCATGCCGGAGCAAAGGGATTGGACTGTTCTATAACAAGTTATAGTCAGTGACAACTCGAAGCTCTCGCTTTGAGTTGTCACTGTCACTCTGTCTGATATTGAGAAGCCAGCGAGTGAGTGAGCTAGCTTCTACCCATTATATTTAATTACGATACTGATTTTTGACCCCCGAGCTCCATCTAATACATCGAACAACAAACAAAGACTTGTAAAGTACAGACGCCAGCACATCAAGCTACCCGAAACTGTCAAATTATCCCAATCAACTTTGAACCTTATGCTTTAGCGATAAAGTTGAAAATCAATTAAAGAAATTTGATAGATTGTAGTTGCTTGATATGATGGCGTCTGTATATTAATTTAGATATTGAGTAAAATATGTTTGAAGTAAGTCAACTTAGACTGCGAGAACCAACAGCAGAGCAGTGCAGCAGTGGTTCTCGCAGTCTTCTGGTCGCAGGTGGTTCTGGCATACTTACCATACCTATATTTGACAAGGAACCCCAAAATTTGGGCACCCTGCAAGCGATGTATTGTAATGTTGTCTCACAGTGAGTTTTATGAGAAGCACTATCGTGTGCAAGCACCCTTAACGCGGTATACTGTGGTTACGTCTCACTATGCTCAGTTATTAATAAGGGCTCCACAATTGTAAGGGGGTAGGCAGTGAGCTAAGTGCCATAAGGAAATGTAGGTTTGCCATAATCATTAAGTCATGCATGAAGGGTTTTCATGAGGTACCTATTATAATGAGAGAGCAGTGGGGCCCAATGGTAACGGCCCCGACTTGCGAGTTGTAGGTCGCAGGTTCGAACCTGGCAGGCAGGCAGGCACTTTAATTTGCGTTGATAATTTCTCACTGCTCTCAAAAAAAAAAAATCATTGTATTTAATAATTCTTGACCTTATAATTAATAACCCTTGACATTGTATTTGATAGTAGTTAACATTTTCCTTAACCTTGACATTGTATGGTTTAATTTTGACACTATTTTAATACTCTTTTATTTTAATTCTTTAAAATATTTGTACAGACGCCAGCACATCAAGCTTCTACAATCTGTCAAATTTCTTTAATAGATTTTCAACTTTATTGCTAAAGCTTAAGGTTCAAAGTTGATTGGGAAAATTTGACAGTTTCGGGTAGCTTGATGTGCTGGCGTCTGAACATCTTTTGAACGACTATTTACTGGTATTTTGTAATATGAAATTGTAAAGACTGCGGTTATTGTAGGAATTGTGAAATTAATAATAAAGCACTATAAGTTTTCACGTTTATTATGCGGACAGCCAAAGTGTGGAACTCTCTGCCAGCGTATGCGTGGGAACACAGACGCTGGCAGAGAGTTCCACACTTTTACGGGTTAAATGTGGGAGAGTTCCCACATTTAACTCGTCTGTCTTCAAAGCAAGAGTGAATAGGCATTTTCTGGGCACGCTCATTCCACCATAGACCTCATCCATCGCTTTCCATCAGGCGTGATCGTAGTCAAGAGCGGGCCCATTTACCAATAAAAAAAGACCACTTAAATACTAACTAATTACTTGAAGAGTTTCTGAGTAACTTTACAAAAATGGTGTAGAATGAATGAAATTTCAATTAAGGAGGTACTTTTATATCATGTACTGAAATAAACAACCTTTAAATCGCAATAAAAAAGCAACAGAATCTCGTCCGAAGGTCGTTCCTTACTTAAATAAAAAAACCGGGCAAGAGCGAGTCGGACTCACGCACCGAGGGTTCCGTACCATCATGTTTTTAATTTTTTACCGGCGAGGCCTATATTCGTTAGGAAATTTTAACACTGCGCACTGCGGTGTAGTATATTGCAGGTTTAGGTCAGCGCCATCTCTTGACCGATAGTGAAACTAGTGTTACTTTTGTTGATGATTTCTGAAAAAGTGTGCTATTTAGTAACATCGTTTTATTTTTCCTGCAATCTTTACATACACTTCTATCACATAGAATTATATCAGATTTTTCTCTTTGCAAACTTCGGAGATACTCGTAAGAGGGGAACGGTTTTTTTAAATTTTTCATCAAAAGTCGAAAACTATGCGGCTTAAAAAAAATGTTTGAGAATGTGCAAACTGCGCTCTTTCATATTATGATACCCCACATGCCTTAGTAGCCCCACTTCGAATTTTCAGAACCGCCCTTTCAGTCCGTGTAGCAAAAAAAAAATAAAAAAAATCTTTCTTCTATGCAAAATAGTTGGGCAAACGTCATCTAAAACTGGTCCAAATTTCAAGTTGATTAGTAGTTCTTGAGATATCCTGCAGTGACAGACAGATAGACTGAGTCTCACCGTAAGGGTTCCGTTTTACCATTTTGGTACGGAACCCTAAAAACCGACCCAAAAGTAAAATGATACGGAGCAAAAGCAGAAACTTTAAACAAAATGAAATCCATACCAACTCATGAAAAGAACTCAGGTAGTACAAAAAGGCTGCCTTTTCACTAATACAGATTACTTTATGTATTCGAACATTTTATTAAGCTACATTCAATTTCGGGATTACTCGTACCCAAATCTATTCTTAACAGTAATGAATTATTCAGCTTTTTTCATGTAGATCTTGCCAACTAATCAACGTATAAAGTCCTGAATTACGCGAGAGCTGTATAATCCTCATGAATTACCAATCGGGCCGAGTATTCCACTCGAATTTCGAGTTTTTGGCCCCGAAATTTCTGGCAAAGTTAGGTGGCGTATAAATTTCTTCGCCCCCTCTTGAGTTCCCCCTTTTTTCCTTTAAAGTTATTTATGTGACAATCTATTGTTTCGAGCTCGGAGCATTTAGTTTTAAATTAACGATGCTATGCGAAGAATTACGGCTGGGAGTGGGGCAGAGACAAGACCCGGGGAGCCTTTCATTTTGTAATCGGTAGAAATCGGCGCCTAATCTGATAAAAGGAGAAATTAAGTAGATTTGCTAGAGTCGTACTCGACCCATTGTAGGCGAGACCGATCCAAGTTTTATGTTATTTCCGTTATTGGATTTTTCATGGTTGTTTGTTTTAAAATCTATTTTTACTGGGTATGAATTTTATTGGATTTGCTTTTTCATATCCGGATGGGGTTGTTTTTGACAAACGTATACGATAGTTTCGTATACGTTTGTCAAAAACAACCCTATCCTAACCCATATGTTAGGTGCCTACTTATGTGTTTTATTGAAATTGTCAGTGTTGAACACACACACACCCCTTTAAGTAAAGGGGCTTAATTTTATAAACGTTAATAAACTTAAGTAGTGATTAGAATCATACATTTTTGACGTTTGAACGTCACTGAACTTTACTCATCCTACTTCCTTCAATTAATATATCAAATAATATATATTCTACTATCCTATCCTACTAATATTATAGGTAATATAATAGGTAATACGGGCTGGTGACCGCAACTCCACGTCAATGCACGTATTTTGCGTAAAGGCTCCTACAAACAGGCGTGACACGCGATATAATCGCGGGCACAAAGGCATCGCTCGTTGCGCGAATTGCGGTGCCTATGTGTCGCGCGTGATTTCATCGCGTGTCGCGACTGTTTGAAGGAGCGTTAATAAACTAATATTATAAACGCGAAAGTTGTGAGGATGGATGGATGTTTGTTACGTTATATTATTTAGTTTCTTACTTTACAGTATTTCACGCAAAAACTACTGAACGGATTTGGATTTTTTTTTTGCACACAGTTTATAACCAGGGTAAGCACAGGATACTTTATTCCGATATTCCCACGGGATCGACAATTAAAAAAATAAACCCCTGACAGTTTTTCTATAAAAACTGATAGATTAGTGAACTCATTCTGTTCTAAGTTTCTCAATAAAACCTTTGTTACAAGACGATAAAGTTTAAGTTCCATAAATACAGCGTTATTACTTTGTAGTTATTAAAATTTACTTCGTCCATTAACTGCGTTATTTTAGTTCATAGAAATAAGGTTCTTTGTTTGCGAACGTTGTTATGAAAATACTTGGAGTTCTTGAGAAATTCTCATGAGGTTTTAAAATGTAGGTACCTGGCGGTTTTATTATAATTTTGATTAATATTTTAGTACAATGTGCCTTAGTAGTTCGTTACTTCAATTTAGTATTATAGAGGGTGACTTGTAATTTTACGTATTCCTTCTAGGACGCGATAGTGTGACTCATTGTCAGTGAACAACAATGTACGTACAGTTTCAGAAGAGATTTTGTATGAAAACTGGCTAAATATTATATGTTTGTCCCAAATGATTGGAGAGTAGAGTATTTTTCAAAGACTATCATTATGATCATATGTATATTGTTTCAAAATAATAATTAGATTCTGCAATATTCTACAATGATATTTAATATTAGAAAAATCCGAAAGGTTGATCGATTTATGCATCGTTGAGCACTTCACTTAAGTTTTTACAATAAGACTTTGACAGAATAGACCGGCTGATAAGTACAGACGCCAGCACATCAAGCTACTACAATCTGTCAAATTTCTTTAATAGATTTTCAACTTTATCGTTAAAGCATTTCAAGTTCAAAGTTGATTGGGAAAATTTGACAGTTTCGGGTAGTTTGATGTACATAAACCATCATCTTTCATATATATACCTACATAGGTGACATTCAATCGTCAAACCATTGATCGCCACGAATGTAGTGATGGGAAAAGCTCGTGAAACAACATTACTTCCATAAATCCTATAGAAACGACACCAGTCCCATTTCCCGATACAATTTACCATACCATTCACCAAATACACCCATTGAGACCCCATAACACAAAACATATACACGTAAACTCCCATTACCAAGACCGGTTATCATGGTTCTCCATCACTATCCCTATATCTATACTAATAATAATAAAGCTGAAGAGTTTGTTTGTTTGTTTGAGCGCGCTAACCTCTGGAACTACCAGTCGGATTTAAAAAAACAAAAAATATTTTCGTATTTGATAGCCCAATTCTTAATGAAGGCAACATGGGAGGACATGGCGTGGCATACGCTGGCAGAGTGTGCCGCTTGGGAGGAGCCGCGCCGTGCACTCATCTCAGAAGTAGGCAGTGAGCTATCGCTGCCGGCCGTGGTCGAGTCGATGGTCAGCAATGAAGAGTCCTGGGACGCGGTGTTTTCTTTTTGCGAAATAGTCGTCTAGCAGAAGGAGGCTGCGGAAAGGGAGAGGGAGATCTCGTCCACTCACCCGGCCCGCAGCAGGCGCACCGGGCGTCGGCGGAGGGCGAACACAGCCTTCTTCCAGCCCCCCTAAATGGGTCCAGGGGTGATGGACTCGAAGATGGCCATCGCCCCCAACACATCAGGACCCGAGGTGACGGCACGTAGTGTTCCACGCGCGCCCCTCTTAGCCGTTGCGGGGGGAGTCAAACACCGGCCGGCATCAGTCAGGGGTTGCGGAACGATCGTACGTTCTCGCGCCCCCGGCGTAGGTGTGAGATGAAACGCTCTGGGGTGGTTTTGAGAGTCTGACAGACCCGGCCGCCCGCATCAGGGCGGTGGACATCCATGAGGATTTTCCACACGGGAAACAAAAAAAAATAAATAAAAGGATGTAGGCAACATTATCATCCCGCTAAGATCCTAATGATCCGAAAAAAAAAACAAAAAAAAAACAGATAGATCGCTAAGCGAAAATGTACAGTGTCCTCCAAAAGTTAGTTGACATTTTTCCACTTCAGCTTTGACACACCATATTATGATTTATAAATCCTAGTGATCCAAAAATTTCAAAAAACGAAGTGAATATCATATGTTTTTGAAGTGAAAACTTCTTTAGCGGTGTTGTACACTTTTTTGTAATGGGTAAAAAAATTTAAAGTCGCATCAGAACACGTGACCTGATCGAAAATTCGTAAGACGGATGGCTGTAGCCGGTACCGCGCGTGTTTTATTTATAAGACGATTCACAAAATACACACGTAATTGTTCAAGTTTTCACTTTTGTCGGCACTCCCGGAGTGCCACTGTTTTTTTTTATTTCTCATCGCTTCGCTGAGGACGCGACGCCAGTCCGAATCGCACTAGGCAACGGTTGCCAGAGCTGCGCCGAAATGCATCGGTGGTGCGGCGCTCTACGGCTCCTACACAAAGGCGCGACGCGCGACGCGAATCGCGCGCGACACAAAGGCACCGCTCGTCGCGCGACTTGCGGTGCCTTTGTGTCGCGTGTCGCGTCGCGCCAGTGTGTACGAGCCTCTAGGACGCCTACGTCCCGTCACGGCTCCCGTCGTTGTCATCCGCAGTTTGTCATTGGTGTCACATAGACGTTTTAGTGATATAGTATTTTATTGTTATTAGTTTTAAGTGATTCAAATGTTTGATTTTCTGTAACGTTTTTATTGACTGATTTTACTACCTTTGACTTATCATTAAAAATTTATTAAAAAAGTGAAATCCTAAGGGATTACTTATTTTTTTATTTTAAATCTAAATTTTTGGAGGTCACTGTAGTATTAGCGCGTGCGGGAGATAATTTCACGCGGACGAAGTCGCGGGAAGAATCTAGTAGTTTATATACCTAAGGAAATATCACATTCGATTTTATTTCGTATGTTCGCCCACAAAAGTAAATCATAAAAGGGCGTTATTGGACATTATTATTGCCCCAGCAAATGTTATTAGGTACGTGTTGCGGTGTCAGTGTGATTCCGGAGCATTAGTGGAATGACTGGACGGCCGGTCGACGGTGTGAATAATTCTGTATCAAAATTGCGTGCGTCTTTGTTATGGGTTTGGGATGGAGGTTTATGATGGAGCGTGGCTTTGATTATGAGGGTCTTGTTTTAATTATGTTTTGTTAAATTATTTTGGTAGGTACATAATAATGATTTTTGATGCTGTACTTTGTTAGTGTGTGATTCCTTTAAAAGCGTCTTGATGCTAAAATGCATAAATTAGTTATCTTAATGGGTGTCTATTAAATAAACAATTTCAATAAAATATACGGAAAGCAACCGTATTTTATCCTCTATTCTAGCTTTGCATCTACTTACGGCATGCTGACAAGGAAAGTGACAAGGTAGGCACCTAAACAGTGTTACTATTTATACGCTTTTAAAACACCTTAAATGTTTATGTTGCTATTATTCAATTTGAAGCCTCTCCCGCCATTTCGCTACCATGACCTGACGGAGCTCCGACAGACGCAACGTGTCTTTTTATCCATGCTTAAAACATCTTGAATATGAATGCAGTGAATGCAGCTATTCATTAGTTTAGAGTTTTACCTATTTAACCTCCATAATCCAATTACTACACAACCTTAGCTATTCCAGTAATTCTTCAAAATCTACAATTTCACACTCCAACAGTAACATCTGTATATATTTATTTAGACGTAATACCGGAATAAATACGATTGCTTTTGTGTAGCGCCAGTTATTATTTTCTTTTGTAATTTTCGGGGCATTTCCCTCGGTGCCATATATTTTCTTTAATAATTTATCGACTAACCATAAGTGGTCGTCCATGTTATTAATTTATTTCGTCCTCAAAGGTCGCAAAAGGTACTTATTACCTATTCACCTAAACAAACGGCACCGGATTATCTTAATTAGGGAAAGGTTGGGAAATAATTAGGAGACAATTTTATGTGGGTACTAATCCTGCCTTCATTATACAGGGTGGCAGGTAAATCGATGCGCACCTGTGACCATGGATTCAGTACATGAACCTGTAGCATCCAGAAATTTATCGTCTGTTATTAAAAAAAAAAATCTGCTATTTCCTACAAAACTGCAATATTTTATTTGATATTCAACATAACATACATAACCAGCCTATAATATTCCCACTGCTGGGACACAGGCCTCCTCTCTGTGAGAGGGAGTGGGCCGCAATCCACCACGCGGGCCCAGTGCGGATTGGTAGATGTCACATGTCTTCAAATTTTTGGTTCTAGAACATGCCAGTTTCCTCACGATGTTTTCCTTCAACGTTTTGAGAATAGTGGTGATGAAATAATTTACACAAAGTAAAGCGCCTGTCAGGGTTCGAACCTACGACCTATATCTCGTAAGTCGCGGTCGTTACCACTGGGCCAACACTGCTCAACCAACCAACCAACTATAAAAATATAATTTGTTAAATAATCTCTTTGTTTTGAAAATATCGATCGGTTTCTTACTAAAATTCGACGATAACCGACGAACCTGGTTATTTATATTTATCACTTTTGGTGACTGTAGGTACCTTTCTTTAAAAGTAGCTGCTGGTTTGCCTCTCATGATCAAAGTTAAAAAGTAGTAAGTAAAAGTAGTAAATTTTTCATATCTTGGAAGAACTGTGAAATGTCACCGCAATGCTAACTGAAGCAGAAACAGAAAACAGCAGAAACAGAAACAGCAGAAACAGAAAACAGTAGAAACAGAAACAGCAGAAACACTTTGGCAGAGAAGTTAGTAAATACTTCGGCGAAACCGAATCAATTGGTATAAGGGAAAAGTAATGACGATGTTGATGATTTATAGTGTAGCAGGATGTTAAACGAAATCTCCATATTGGTTGACACTTCCTGTGGCCCAAGGGCTGGCTTTTACCTTGGCCAGACGCTAAGCTTTGCCATACAACTTGGCAATGCCGCCAGTCTCTTGGGTACATTACCAGCCGGCAGCGATGCGGAGCAATTTTTTGAGGTCATGTTTTGAGACCACAAGACATTTTGCGAATTGGACATAATGCGCCCAAAGGTTTAGTTTTAGTTGAGTTAAGAATTTAAGTTTGTTATTTTTATTTACTAATTGAGTGTACGTTGTTGTTTACGTACAAATTAAGTATTTTAACTCTGAATAAAATTATATTCAATATCGTCGCTCGCGTGACTGAAAGTCCTATCTAATTTTTCAAATTTTTTTGCTGATCTGAGTTAGGACAACTACACTTTACTATTCGTAATTCTTTACACTTTTCACTAACCAACGTACCTCTATGTTATTTGAATCTCAAAATACAACCATTTTGAAAAGGCAACAAAATGTAACGAATCACGAATAGAAAAATGTAGCCGTCCCAACCCAAATCAGCTAGAAAATGAGATAGGACTATCATGCGAACGACGATATGTGAAATATAGCAGGATTTATCAGAATACTGCAAGAAAGTCAATCGAAAAGTGCTAAGTCTATCCTGGTTATTCACAACTCCAAAGTTGAGACACCTAAACAAAACAACGCAAGTAACGATAAATCACGACCACAAAAACAATAGACAGTCACCACACAAACTTTCGAGTGGTAAAAGTTCAAACTTTTTGACAAACAGACTACAGTCGAAGACGTTCATTATACGGCACATTGCGCTGCAAACAACTGCTCTGAAGTTTGGATGGGTTGGGATTGGCAATGCTCTGGATATACCTTCTGGGAATAATGTCGTGGGTTTAGTTTTTTGAGAATTCAGAGCTTCTTTTTCTTGATTTGTGCATAGAAGGCGGTCGTTAAGAAACCAAAATGTGGAGTTCTAGACAGAAATTTACTGTCTCAGTCTTACATGTTAGGAGTGACAGACGCGCTTTAAAAAGTCCACGTCACAGGATCGACTTTGTGTGGAATTCATAAGGAAAAGTGCAGGTTGGTCACATGTCTTCGGATTTTTGGTTCTAGGACATGCCGGTTTCCTCACAATGTTTTCCTTCACTATGTTGAGAGCAGTGGTGATGAAATTATTTACACATAGTAAAGCGCCTAACTGGGTTCGAATCCACGACCTAAAACTCGTAATTCGGAACCGTTACCACTGACACAGCACTGCTCGGTCGGTGTATCCCACTTCGATATTCATGGTCAATGAATGGACTTTTAGATAAACATTTGTTAACCTAAACTATCTTATAACATAAACCTAGACTTTCAAGATAAACTAAAGTTAGTTTATCCTAGCAGCAAGTGCTTCCAAACACTGAACAAAACTTTGAGTTCCATCTAATAGGTTGGTAAACACGCGATGGCTTAGGCGGTGACTTACCTGATGCGAAGTAACTTGCAGGATGTCTATGAACGTAGAAGCAAGCCAGAGGACTTGGAAAAATATGCGTCATCGCGAAAAAATTAATGAGTTTTACTGACAAACTGACTGCAACTGATCTCTAAAGCGGTATAAAATAAAGACCTCTTCTTAACCACATACCTACTGTAAAATATAGACCTACTTTTAATCACATATCTACTGTAAAATAAAGACCTCTTCTTAACCACATACGTATACATACTGTAAAATATATACCTATTCTTAACCACATACCTACTGTAAAATAAAGACCTCTTTAAGAAGAGGTCTTTATTTTACAGTAGGTATGTGGTTAAGACCACATACCTACTGTAAAATAAAGACCTCTTCTTAACCACATACTCAATGTAATCCCCCAAGGGTTAGACAGAGGAGTGCTGATAGTATACCCCATTTCGCCAGTTATGTTTAAATCCTATGTTATAGGGGTCGAGTTTATTGCCTTCAATCGGGCACAAATCCGGGCTCAGGGCTGCTACTAAGAAATTCCTGATGGAAAAATCCAACAACACTTGCACGACGTGGGAATCGAACCAAGGACCTCATGCTCAGCAGTAATGTTTGCGACCACTACACCAACGAGGTGGTCAACTCCTCTTAACTATGTTTTTAATTAAACTAAGTGCAATAAAATAACCTCCAAAAGTGACACGACTTAGCGTTCGAACAGAGTTCCTACCTTGGGCAGACGGGCACACTTCAACCTGCTCAATGCCTAACCTTTTTTTTTTTGGTAAAAGTTTCAGAGAACTACGGGATAATTCTGGCAGGCCCAGAATGAGATGGCGGGACGAACTCGACTCTTTCCACAAGGATTGGCGTATAACAGCACTGGATAGGGATAAGTGGAAGGAGGAAAGGGAGGCCTTTGTGCAGTGGGACAAAAATGGCTGATAATAATAATCCCACCGCCGTATCTCTACGTTGACGTCGTGGTGGGGCTTGCGCGCTCCGAACTCTAGGCCTATGCCGGAAGAGTTTACTTTGCCGGAACAGGTCTAAAGTGAGGAGCCAGACCAAGAGAGATACTGAAACCGAGAGGGCAGCATGTGGCGAGCTGTTGGGCACTAGCGACCCCACGGACCCTATCTCCTGGGAGAAGTCTTGTTCTTCACCTCTGGCTTGCCTTTATTGACCAGCTGGAGTAAACAATGACGAGGAACAGAGCTCCCACCTCATTTTTGCCGTTATTGGCCGGCTTGAGTGGAGATTCGCAAGAGCAAACGTGCTCGGAGGAAGGAAGTATTCTAGCAAGATGCTGGTAGGGATCTTGACCGTACTTCTGGGAATGTCCTGATAGTCGTGGAATACCTCTCCACTCCTCATAAGCACCTCAGGACATGTTTCCTCCTTGTCGCTACGTCACTATGTGCTAGGGACCGTTTTCGGGGTCCCATTATTGACTGTGCAAGTCACCCCCTGCTATTTTATCCGTGTGTGTATAAAACATTGATCAGGTAAGGGTTATAGTTCTTCCATAGTTCCTGGTAGCCAGTCCACTTTAGCCACCCAGACCAATAGTCCAACTTTATTTTTCCATATCCTGCAATAGTCGTACACCAACCGGGGGTTATTCTTGGGTGCACTTGCATAGTGCATACAGGGATAATCGTCGGTTGGTGCCGCATTTCATTAATATTTCCTAAGGGCCCTCTGCGAGTTGGCCAAGCCCAATTCTTGAGGAAGGTTATAGGCTATTTAACATCACGCTATGACCTTTAGGAGCCGAGCAAAAAGAAAAAAAGTCAGAAAGAACGCTAAGCAAAAACGAAGTAATAGCGCGGGCAGGCGATGCGATGCGACGGGGTGGGTCAGAGTAACAAGAAATTTCACGCGGACAAAGTCGCGGGCAGAAGCTAGTCTATTAATATTCTAGAATAGCTCGTGGTGGCATGTAAGCTAAAGAAGGTGATTAAATTGTTAAGACCCTGAGTTTTAGTTTTTTTACGAAAATGTAAATCTGTCATTAACTTCACACCCGCTTCTAACAATGTTCACACAATTCAATATTCCACCTTATTTTTGTTTCCTCAGTTCAGTACAAGAATATAAACTTTGTAACAAACACCGAGATTCAAAGACGGTTCATTACACGCCACATTGGCGTGCTCACAAACAACCTCTTGAAGTCGAACTCGGTTTGAAGTCGGGTGAAGTCCGCTGAATTTGGCAATACGCCGCGTATAACGAACGGTGACGAAAATAGTTGTGAATTTCAGTTAGGTACTTTGTTGATTTGTACGGATTATTTCTGATTCTACTAGAAATGTTCTTTTTACAACCTTTTTTTTCAATCTCAACTGTTCAAAATTCAAAATTTGATTAGTAATAATCAATAGAAATTTAATTGTGTCTCATTGTCATTATGCACTACAGCGACATTTTTATGAAAATGTTGGTTAAAGTAAACTGGATTGGAATGGTAAAAACGGTTGGTATTTTAAAAGAATGTAAGTACATAAATAAATAAAATCATTAGCTTTTTCGCCAAAGCATGTTATTTTATTAATTGAAAACTCTTACGGGCTTGAAAGATCACTCTGCCCAATCCTTAGATACAAATGCAGACACTACCAAATTTATTATTCGCCATTTCACGATTAAAACCATCGAGTATGTCAATATACGTATAGAGGCACGGTATGTGAAGTTCACTCATCTTCCATAGAAAAGGGAGGATCCTCCGACCAAACGTTTCGTGTCTGGGAGGGCTACTGCCCGACGATTGATATCGGGACGTTGTACAGTACCCGGCGATAAATATTGCACATCGACTTTTGGAAAGAGACAATCGCCTAATTTCGGCTTCGTAGAGCGTTATCTCTGTCGCACGAAATACAGACAGTCTGGTATCTATTAAGAGCTGTTAAAACAATTATGATTTGCTTCTTTTGATAATTATTTTTATTCTTTGTATAAAATACAAAAAAAAGGTAAAGGTCGATGTGCAATATTTATCGCCGGGTACTGTATAAGGTAGTTGCGCGGTAAACTTCGCTTGCGTGATGCAGGATTTTATGTGATGTCAGTATAATGCGTTGTTTGCATGTGGCGATGTAAATGACGGCACATAACATACTCAATGGTTTCCCCAAGTCCAAGCATAGAAAACAAAATGAACATTGTCACAGAATTCCAATAGAATGTGGCTAAAATAAAAATTTTCCATTCTAAACGAACGAAAATCGACTATTTCCAATACTGTATTCTTTTACGCCGTTTTTCGTAGACAGATAGGAATAATGGCGAATATTTTTATGCATTGGGGAAAGTAAACTGAGTCGTTTATTTGCGATACATTAGTGTTGTTGAGAATTCTTTAGCTGTCGAGCATTTAAAAAAATGTTTATTTTTGAAGTGAAAACTTCTTTAGCGGCGCTGTGTACTTTTTTTGGAATGGGTAAAAACTTCTAAATTCGCGTCAGGTCGCGTGACCCTGATCGAAAATTCGTAAGACGTAAAACGTAAGACAGCGCCATCTATGCACATCGGGAAGAACTACGAGGGCCTCGCGTACTAACTACGTAGTTCATCCAACAACGACGAGATGGCGCTGAACCACGGATATATAACTGACGACGAGCTCTATGCGAGCGGCTTGCTTCTCTTACCACTGCCGCGACCAACACCACGAACTGAAGTCTATCCTGTGTGCTTATTTGTAAATCTGAATAAATTCCTTTCACGAGAAGAATAAACCAGTCACTTTGGTCATCATACCTGATTTGCAAAAAACCCTATAAAATAAGGAACACACCTTAACACGCGTGTTTTGTTTATAAGACGATTCACAAAATACACTCGTAATTGTTCAAGTTTTCACTTCTGTCGGCACTACCGGAGTGCCAGTTTTTTTATTCATGTGTTTAGTGAATGAAATGTGGTACACTTTTAAACGCCTTTTCTTTCCAACATAGAGTGACGTGTCATCCTCCTTTAAAACACATACAGTACCCGGCGATAAATATTGCACATCGACTAATTCAAATTGGTGTATTTTATACAAAGAATAAAAATAATTATCAAAAGAAGCAAATAATATTTGTTTTAACAGCTCCTAATAGATACCGGACTGTTTGTATTTCGTGCGACAGAGATAACGCTCTACAAAGCCGAAATTAGCCGATTGTCTCTTTCCAAAGGTCGATGTGCAATATTTATCGCCAATGGAACTTCATATCTTGGGCCATACAAATGTGCCCAATAAAATAATAATACCAGTTTATTAGTCCCACTACTGGGCAAAGTCCTCTTATCATATAGAGAAGGCACGAGTATTGATCACCACATTTGCTCAAAACGGGTTTGTGATTTCAGATTTATATTAACTAGGTATATGTAAGTCTAGGTTTCCTCACGATATTTTCCTTCACCGATGTCAGTTATAAACTTAGGAAGTACATGTGAATTGAATAAGTCACATTGGTGCTTGCCGGATTTGAGCCCAACATTTCATGCATGAGAGGCAAAGCCGTCACGTCAACGCCCAGCAACAATGTGCCCCGTACCTTTCCGAAAATTTCGATAAATCCAACACCTATCAGGGTTTCGCAAACAGATCTACAATCCGAAAACCGCATACCCCTAAAATGTCGTCGCAAAATGAACAAGGGTTCCGCAGTAAAGTCGATAGCTAATTGATTAATCGTCGTTTGTGACGTATGTTAGCGGTCAGGTTCTATTCGGAAAGTTACGCTCAAAGGGTGTAGTTGTGTTTGCTTGTTTCCGAGTTATGTTTGGAGCAGTTTGGTCAAACATTTAATAGTTTTCTAAGTATAGTGGTAAAGTAGTGTAGTTTCCTCGTAGTTGGGAGCTTTAAGAGAGACTTTAGGTGTGGTAATGGTTTAGTAAGTCGAACGTATCCTAGGTTTTAATAGACAGCCTATCGCAGTCCACTGCTGACATAGGCCTCTCCCAGGCTGTGCCACAACACCCTGTCCTCCGCCCTTCGCATCCAGTCTATCCCAGCCACCTTCTTAGGTCGTCGGTCCATCTAGCTGGTGGGGGTCTCACACTACGCGATCTCAACCCAAGGACTCGTTTGCTACCGGATCAGCGGGATTGTCCGAAAGGGTTACCGCTGGCCCGGGACATAAAGGGCTAAGGAAGGAACACGGGTGGGTTTTAGTCAGTAAGAGTCTGACACTCCCTTCTGCTCCACCCAGAGCAGGAGGGGTCATTTGATGATTTCCCATACTGAAAAAAAAAATAGGACTCGTTTGCTCCACTGGCTATCGGTCCTTCGGAATCATGGACATCCCAATGCCACTCCAGCGTGCTTACTCTGCAAGCTGTGTCTGTATCCTGGGTTTGGTAACTGGCAAACATTTTTGCTGCAGCATGAGCTATTCTCATATCACAGTTTTGCCGTATCAAGTGTGAGTGAAGAGTGAACAGGCTTCTTCTGGGTAAGCTCACTCCATCGTAGACTTTGTCTCTGTCACCTCTGATCTAGACTAGAGTCAAAAGCAAACCCATTAAAAAAATATCGATAGAAAAAGTAGAATTCCTTATGTGGACTTACGGTTGCGTCTACACTAGAGTACCACTACAATTTTGTCGTTATCATCTACTTTCAAGCATTGCGCTGTTTATGTATGAAGAATAACTAGAAAAGCTCATAAGACTTTTTAAGTGTTTCAACTTACTGTTTACACATATTTGCCAATATGGGTAGTAAGTTTATCATCATCTACCTAGCCTTTTTCCCAACCATCTTGCGGTCCGCCCACAATATAACCGAATGCAGCTGAGTATCAGTATAGAAATGGAGCGACTGCCTATCTGACATCCACAACCCAGTCACTGGGTAATATTATACCCCTTGGTAAGACTGGTTGTCAGACTTTCGGGCTACTGACGACCCGTAACAACTGTCAAGGATCCACCTAAGCTGATACCAAAGCGTGATTTGCGAGCCACAGAAAGTCTTGGTATGTAAGGATCACTCATCCGCGGACCAACCGTGGCAAGCGTAGCTTAACCTGATCGATCGACCAGTGCATCTGTTATTACTTAGCCCCAAGCCAGTAAGTTAATCATAGATGATAAATAAAAACTCTTCTATCCTCCATCCTTATCCAACTCTCGCGGATAAATGGTTGGAAATATGTTTCCATCAAATAAATAAACCTTGCTCCAACATAAATTTTCAAAGTAATTTCTGCTCGAGTCTCCTCGAATAATCCGACTTTTAATTATTAATGAGTAACCCTCATTAAATAAGTTCGGAGACAAATTCTCGCATACTTTTGATGTTGCTGTAACTATGTAAATTTAACTTTATCTGAAAAAGGATACCTGTTTTTCTGAAGTTGTGCGTACGTTTAAGTTAAGGATGAAGTACTTCGGTAAAAATGGGAAGGGAGGAGGTTTGATGGTAGCGAAGTTGTTGCCATGGAAAATGGGAAGGTTTTTAGGAAACTAAAACTTCAGAAGCCTTCCGACTTGCACCCTAAATATGTTTAATGTTTTCTATCTTGATTTTCTTGTGTTTGGCTTTAAACGAAGTGATCGTGCCACGAAAGATGAGACTTGACCCCGCCTCCCCCGCTCTTTTCGCCGCCCCTATGACGTCCGGTCCCGTCCCGCACTCAGACGTCACTCCGCTAAAGATACCTAAAATCGTGTTCTGCGCAAGTCAAACCACGTGGTGTGTCAAGTCTCATCTTTCGTGGCACGCATTGTACTTGTACTTATTACGTAACATATGTAGTCTTAATCACAATTTCAATTAGTTTGAAGGAGATTGATAATCCATTGCTTCATATGTTCGAAAAATGTGTCAGCTCAACAAAGTTAATAACGCAATGAATGTTGTTGAATTGTCAAAATGAAAGTCATTCCTACAGTTGGTGTGTCACGCAATTACCCCGCTGCAGAACTTGTTATGTCACCTAAGCTTCATTCTAAGATTGGCTGCAAAGTCCTTAGTAAATGTCTGAATGTACCGACGCCAGCACACCAAGCTACCTGAAACTGTAAAATTTTCCCAATCAACTTTTAACCTTATGCATTAGTAATAAAGTTGAAAATCCATTAAAGAAATTTGACAGATTGTAGTAGCTTGATGTGCTGGCGTCTGTACATACTTTGAAAAATTTGTTTGTGAATAATGTGTGTTTGTTAAAGGATAATTAACTCAGTCTATCTCACTCTACTGCTGGACATAGGTCTCTCCCAGGCTGCGCCAAAACACCCTGTCCTGCGCCTTCCGCATTCAGTCCGTCCCAGCCACCTTCTAAAGGTCCATCTAGCTGGGCGAAAAGGGCAAGCACGCACAGAAATATCCTCGGGCAAGGCAAAGTTTTTTTTTAATAATAATAATGTACTCTTCTGCCCATCCCTTCGAGGAAAGTAGGTTAAAATTGGGGTTTCCAGATCAGATAAGATCTGGAAACCCGCAATTTTCACCATTCATTCATTTATGAGTGTTGTATTCAGAATCCTCTATTCAAAATGAGTGTTGTATTCAGAATCCTCTATTCAAATGAATGTTGTATTCAGAATCCACTATTCAAAGTGAAGGTTGCATTCAGAATCCTCTATTCAAATGAGTGTTGTTTTCAGAATCCTCTATTCAAAATGAGTGTTGTATTCAGAATCCTTTATTGAAAGTGAATGTTGTATTCAAGTTATTGAAATGAGACTTGTATTCGTTTTATTTTAAAATCTTTTTTCTTTAATAAATTGAGGTCTTGATCTATCAAAATATTTTTATTTCACATAAACCTAAATGGACACTTACGAAACGTCAGAAGCTAGGTGCACGGTTCCAATTGGTTGTTTCCTATGGAAAAGAGCCGGCAAGAAACTTCATGGTTACTCTTGGTTTCCAGACCAGATAAGACCTGGAAACCCGCAATTTTCACTCATTCAATCAGCACATTGGAAAGATCTGGAAACCCGCAATTTTTTCTCATTCATCATTAAATCCATTCAGCACATTAAAATTCTGATAGTTGATTGCGCTCACACATTCTCCGATGTCGTCTTACATCGGATTTCTGATATACATCACTGCGTCGCTGTCTCAGTTATGTAGATGAAGTATTGATACCTATTTGTATTAGAGAGTGCATACCTATATCAACTAAGTTTTATACGTGTTTTATAATGTAGGTAGAGTTCTTTAATCTCAAGAAGCGACGTGAATTATTCGACTTTTCAACCTTACCCTCAAAGATTTAAAAGTCACATGATGTCGCTTCATGACGTAAAAGAACTATTGAATGTGGGTGCTTATGTGAAAGGTTATAATAAAAATACTTTATCATTGAATAAGGATTATGATTTATTTTACGACATATTATTTGATACTTTTACAGCAATTTCTTTAACCGATTTATAAATATCATACATGAATATGTTTTTAACTACATGCTGCACGCACAATTCGGCATCACAATTACATAGCGAACTTATGGTATCAGGAAAATTTTCTACATCATAAACTTCGATCCTGATCACTTTAGCACCACGCGTAAGTTTTTTTAAAGAGGTGAATGCAGCTGTTGAACTTCTCTTGAGCTGTTTGCTGCTGGGGCCCTCCAGATTCAGTTGGTTTTCGTATTTCTGTCCTACCACAGTATTCATAGGAACGAAGTTGAAGAGGTCGTTTTCGGAGTCCTTAAAATAAAAATACAGAATGCAATTAAATTCGTGTTGTATCAGGAATAGAAAACTCTGATGTCGAGGACTTATTATGTATGTTTGACCCGTTTACAATAATCAATCAATTAATACATTTTATTTGTAGATAAAAATAATGTAATATTTTAATTGTTGGATAATATATTGTTAAAGTTAAAGAAAATATTAACACTCACCGACATTACGCAAAGGTACCGTTTTTATTCAGTCAGGACTCAGGACTCAGCAGGAGCAGAAATTGAATGATCGACTTTAAAATTATTTATCAATTTATATATGTTAATTTTAATGTATAGAGTTCAAAGTCTTACATTTTTTTGTTAGATGTTGATATTCCGGACAAAAATGGTGTGGTAAATTGAAACCTCAAGACATCACGCCGCCAAACATTTTATTGTTAACTATAATATTGATAAAATATACACTACTGTACGTTTGTGCACTGTACTTTTTTCATACATTATTATTGAGAAGATTCGCCAAGCAAAACTATCGCATGTGAGTAGTATGTCTAATTTGCAGTGTAAGTTCTAATTTTATTTATGGAGATGGATTGAAATTGAAACCTCAAGACATCACGGCACCAAACATTTTATTGCTTACTATAAATATATATTGATAAAATAAACACTACTGTACGTTTGTTCACTGTCATTTTTTTATACATTTTTCTTAAGAAGATGCGGCTAGCAAAACCGTTGCATGTAAGTAGTATGTCTAATTTGCAATATAAGTCCTAATTTTATAAGGAGATGGATGAAAACAAAATAGCAATATCGACATACTATTGTTACGCCTAGTTTTGCCTTCTATTATTATCTTATTCTTCAAACTAATACTTTTTAAATCACCAAAAGAACTTTACTTAATGTTCACGGGTAATGTCACCGTCTTTTGCTTGACACAGTCGGGTAATTCTCTTACTGTGTTATATTAGTATAGAATAAATTAATAGTAATAATGTTAATGTTGTAATAAAATAAAATAAATATTATATAAACGAAGTCGCGGTGTTTAACTAGTATGTAACACTTGGACTGTAGTTACTATACCTAGTCAAATATTAATATACACTTTAGATATCATAATTTAAGGTTGAGATTTGTAGATTTGGTTATGATTGCAAAGCATTTGTCTCGTGAAGAAGTCCTGAGTCAGGATTTTAGGATCACGCGTGCATTACATATATATGGAAAAACTTCACGTGGATCCCGGCTATTTAAATATTGGAGAGTGAATTAGGAGCATCACTTCAGCTACCAGGTGCTCCAGATCAACATTAAGTACTTATCAAGAATCAGTGCAATAAGGAAAATGTAAGTAGCTTTTTAATAAAATATATATTAACTTATTTTTACTATCGCAGTTTAGTAGCAATGTATCGAATATAGTTGCAGCAACAGCTATGGGCCAAGGGGTTCGACCCCCCTAATCTAGCGCGATATAGTATTGTGGTTTAATAGAGTATTATTTCTGTGATGGCTATGTGTCAGTATTCTAAAAAGATGTATTTCAATATTAGGTGTAGATAGATAGACAATAATAAAATAATAATAATTAATTAGAGTAGTGTACCTACCTGACGTCAAAGTGGGATATTATTTATTATTATTATATATTCAGATAACAGAGATCCATTGGGTTAGTAACAATAGTCTTAACCTATGTTAGTACTCAACTAATAACACCGACAATGTACAGCCGGCCGATTCTATAAAAATCTCACCGTGAAAACTTAGGTGATGTGAGTTTGTTTTTGTTAGGAATTGACACTATAAATTGACAGCTTACTCCACGCTCACATCACCTAAGTTTTCACGGTGAGATGGTTACAGAATCGGACTGCAGGTGACAAGTGATCTCACCAATGATATGTGCATGAATCATTATTTGATTGTATTAATATTTATTTATTTGTTTCACTCCATTTCAGGTCGCACGAAAACGCCGAGACCCTTTTTCCCTCCGACGTCGACGAGGAACCTCAGGTTCGAAAAAAGAAGCATGACGGGCGTAAAAGGAAGCAAGCATCAACTCGCACGACGGAGCCGGCACGAGGTTCGTGGTCGTCACTATCGAGAGTAAGTCCGGTGCCAGGGCCGTCCACTTCCGCGACACCTGCCGTGTCGTCGCATCCATCAGCTTCAAAGAAGCCGTTTATCAAACCCATCCCATCGAGGAAGTCCACGGTGTACGATCTGTTTGGAACCGATAGCGAGGACGACGAGAAAGCGGTCCCTGCAGTTACTGGTAAAACACCGTTAACTTCATATATAACACGACGCCTTGCAAACGGTCATTCGCGCCAAACCCACGAAAACAAGCCGGGAACGCACTATATTGATTTGAAAATATACCGGTGCGATGAAATAGAGAAAGTTCCGCCAATGAATAGGTGGCGCCAAGCAATTGTCACGCTTAAAAATCAAACCTTTGACAATACAGATGCTTGGCAACATTTGTCTAATTTTATTATAGCTACACGAAAAGAGTATGTTAAGTGCCCAGCATTTGTAAGTAACTATTATTGAAATAATACTTAATTACAAAAGTAGGCACTTATCCCAATATAACACATGCCTATTCACTTATACACTTTTTTGTATTACTGTCTTCTAGTGATTAAGATATTATCTTAGTATTTCAAGATTAGTAATAGTAAAATTATGTAACAAATAATAGGCAGATTGCAATTACATTATTATAGAAGACACTATTGCTATACTTAGATAAATGAATAAGAATAAATAGATCTAAGGTGTAAATCTATTATAATGCAATTCCAACCTTAGCCGGTACTTACTTATGCATATAAATAAATCATGTAATCGGTTATAGAAATTAAGTATTAATAGGAATTCATATTATATCAAATTTTATTTAATGTTCATGGATTTTTTTTCTTTCTTTCTTACAGTTACACCTAGACCCGGAATCAGAACAAATAACAGTGATATAATAATATGTCAAAAATGTCACATTGAAATACCTAAAATTGAATATCAGTATCATTTGAGAACGAATTTGCATAAATCTAATTGCATACTAAAAACTGAAATTGAAAATATCGATATAATAGCCACGGCTTTTAAAAAGAGAATCATAAGTTACAAACTGAATCCATCAATGGAATACCTAGCACCTGAGGAATTCCTGATGGATAATCGGCATAACGTCATAAGACTAATTAACGATTGTTTGATAAAACATAGTTGTGTTAAATTAAACTTTGAGCTTTTTGCTTATTTCATTCTTCCAAAATCTGATGAGCAACAGCTTAAATCATTTAACACAAAATATGAAATTGTATATAATAATACAGATATAAATGAATTATATTTAAAAACAATAAATACATTTGACAGAAAGCTCTCAGAGTTCCAACATTGTGAATCTGGTTGGTCTTGTTTATTTATAAGTCATCTAGAAATTAACCTTAACAAATACTCTCCTTTGAAAGGTGGCACTAGACTAAACTAGAAGTTGTTTAAATATTAAAAACAGCGATAACAACTGCTTTTTATGGAGTATTGTCGCAGCGTTATATCCCACCCAAATAAATGTTTGCAGAACAAGTTTATATCCACATTTTTCAAAAGTTTTAAATATAGATGGTCTATCCCTGTAGATGTAGATGGTAGATGCCCAGCAGCAAACAGCTCAAGAGATGTCCAACAGCTGCATTCACCACTTTAAAAAAACTGACGCGTGGTGCTAAAGTGATCAGGATCGAAGTTTATGATGTAGAAAATTTTCCTGATACCATAAGTTCGCTATGTAATTGTGATGCCGAATTGTGCGTGCAGCATGTAGTTAAAAACATATTCATGTATGATATTTATAAATCGGTTAAAGAAATTGCTGTAAAGGTATCAAATAATATGTCGTAAAATAAATCATAATCCTTATTCGATGATGAAGTATTTTTATTTTAACCTTTCACGTAAGCACCCACATTTAATAGTTCTTTTACGTCACGAAGCGACATCATGTGACTTTTAAATCTTTGAGGGTAAGGTTGAAAGTCGAATAATCACGTCGCTTCGTGAGATTAAAGAACTCTACCCACATTATAAAATACGTGTAAGTTATTTGATATAGGTATGCACTCTCTAATACAAATAGGTATCAATACTTCATCTACATAACTGAGGCAGCGACACAGTGGCGTATATCAGAAATCCGATGTAAGACGACATCGGAGAATGTGTGAGCGCAATCAACTATCAGAATTTTAATGTGCTGAATCGATGAAATGATGAATGAGTAAAAATTGCGGGTTTCCAGATCTTTCTAATGTGCTGATTGAATGAGTGAAAATTGCGGGTTCCCAAGTCTTATCTGGTCTGGAAACCAAGAGTAACCATGGAGTTTCTTGCCGGCTCTTCTCCATAGGAAACGACCAATTGAAACCGTGCACCTAGCTTCTGACGTTTCGTAAGTGTCCATGTAGGTTTATGTGAAATGAAATATTTTGATTTTGATAGATCAAGACCTCAATTTATTAAAGAAAAAGATTTTAAAATAAAACGAATACAAGTCTCATTTCAATAACTCGAATACAACATTCACTTTCAATAGAGGATTCTGAATACAACACTCATTTTGAATAGAGGATTCTGAATGCAACCTTCACTTTGAATAAAGGATTCTGAATACAACACTCATTTGAATAGAGGATTCTGAATACAACACTCAATTTGAATAGAGGATACTGAACGCAACCTTCATTTTTCAATAGAGGTTTCTGAATACAACACTCATGAATGAATTAATGGTGAAAACTGTAGGTTTTAGGATCTAATCTAAATATATAAAAAGTGAATAACATAAAATTGAATAAATGAAAAGATGAAGGAGTAAAAATTGCGTTTTGAATAGAGGATTCTGAAAACAACACTCATTTGAATAGAGGATTCTGAATGCAACCTTCACTATGAGTAGAGGATTCTGAATACAACATTCATTTGAATAGAGGATTCTGAATACAGCACTCAATTTGAATAGAGGATACTGAACGCAACCTTCATTTTTCAATAGAGGTTTCTGAATACAACACTCATGAATGAATTAATGGTGAAAACTGTAGGTTTTAGGATCTAATCTAAATATATAAAAAGTGAATAACATAAAATTGAATAAATGAAAAGATGAAGGAGTAAAAATTGCGTTTTGAATAGAGGATTCTGAAAACAACACTCATTTTGAATAGAAGATTCTGAATGCAACCTTCACTTTGAATAGAGGATTCTGAATACAACATTTCATTTGAATAGAGGATTCTGAATACAACACTCATGAATGAATGAATGGTGAAAATTGCGGGTTTCCAGATCTTATCTGATCTGGAAACCCCAATTTTAACCTACTACTATAGTATATTACATTAGTAGGTATTATGAATTATTTAGGTTCGCGGGTACTCCCAAAAATCCAACACTGCGCCACTATGCGTAACTACCCTGCCTTGAGATACAGAGTGCGATCCCACTGTCACAATGCAGAATGGAATTGACACTATTGACCGATTCTGTAAAAATATCACCGCGAAAACTTAGGTGAAGTGAGTTTGTTTTTGCTAGGACCAATTCCACCACCTAATTTCGGTATGCGATATATGTATTAAAAAGAAACTTATGTTCTGTGATTGGTATGAAAGGTAAAATCTTCTTCTTCGTATCGCTGGCACGACTGTATTTTATATCTTGTTGCCCCAAAATTTTCCCACTTCCACGGCGTTGTCAGTGGCAGCACACACACAATCTGTCAAAATTCTTTAATAGAGTTCCAACTTTAACGCTAAAGCATAAGGCTCAATGTTGATTGGGAAAATTTGACAGTTTCAGGTAGCTTGATGTGCTGGCAGCTGTACTTAGTAGACACTTGCTTGCGCTAATCTTATTTGTAAGGCTTATCACATTGAACCCATCATAAGGTGGGAAAAGAAATACTTTTCCTCGTATTTTCAACAGACACGAGTAAATTATTTGCAATTTATTTGACCTTTCTAGATATTTCTTCGTAATCTTATCAAAACCGATTGTTTAATTGTAATTTGGCATTTAAAACAACTTTTAAAGTGCCTAGCTGCAAGAGATAACTTTAGTGAACCTATGTATAATCAAGATCATACTTATCTTGTTTAAAAGGTCAAAAAGTTTAGCCCGATTGAGTCAGGAAAGTGTTAAGAGACTGAATTTTAAGTTTCTTATTATCAAGTTACAGGCTGTGGGCGTCAAGAAGAGAAGCAGTGGGTAAGTATATGGGGATAGGGGGACTCGTAATCACAGCAGGGGGTGGCTGTAATATTTATGGTGTACCTACATAATAAAGAGTATTCTATTCTACTGCCCAATCAAGAAATCCGTAATTTTGGCCGTGTTACGGGCGTATCTTTGTCTGTTTCTCGTACAGACATAAAATCAATTCGGGCTCCGAACTAAGAATGACGATTTCATGGTTGGTTGTCCGTACTTCCGATGTTGTTTGGCTGATCCGAAAAATTATGGGCTTACCCATTTTTTCGGATTTATGCTACATCCCTAGTGATGATCAGTAGATCATCACTGAGGATGTACCAGTTGAGGACGTTGTGTTGCCTTAAGATAACAAGCACAGAATACTTGTCGACTTCGCAAGAAGATGATCGAAACCCTCTTAAGTGATGCTATATTGGTCTAGTGGCACTAGCATAAATACAGAGAGTGGGGTACTGGGTTCGATCAGAAGATCAAAATTATTAAACAAAGTGAAGCTAACATAAAAGCGTTTTAAAAAAGGTGAGTGAGGAGTGTGATAAATGCGAAAGTTTGTGAGTGTGTGTGTGTGTTTATATGTTTGTTACTTCTTCACGCGCAAACGGCTGGACCAATTTTGATAAAATGTTGTATGGAGGTAGCTGATACCCTGAATTAACATATGGGCTAATTTTTATCTCGATATTCCGACGGCATCGACACTTATGCGGGTGATTCATATTTTGTAAAAAAAATAAAAGTACACTGTTCTTCAAGATACAGGATTTTCCTAGTTTGAAAGGCAGGGGTCTTCTCATCTGTAATAGCCATACCTACTTATCCCTTATTGAAATAACACTGATGTTACCTAGGTATAATAGGTATTGTGGGGGGTTCAGATGGGAGCTTCACAATATAATTAAAAAGCTTTGACTTGAATAAAATATATTTACGACTTTACATAATCATGTATTTATATCACTCTCGACTAAAACAAAACTACCTTATTAAAATATTTGAAACTTGCTTGAACGTTCGAATGGAACACACCGGCAATTATAACCAGCCTGTACTGCTAAAGGTAGGGCTACACAGATAGCCTCTACAGTATTGCACTCTATGATGAAACAGCTAAGTTTATATAACCGGCGAAAAATGTCTAAAGTCTATTCAAATGTATGTTTCAAATTGATATTAATTCAAGTTAATTAAACAAATATCGACATTATTTTAATGGTAATTAAGTTGATTTCAGAGTGACTAGCACTGTAAGTACTGACTTGTAAACTGATCTTTATTGTGTAGGAATTAAAGTTATTTTTCCAACTCATACTCAATTGTTTACATTTTTGGTAAATAAATCGCGAATGCAGATTACTCTAGTAGGTCTAAAATCATTTGTTGATCTCATGGTTACAGATCACAGAAGAAAAAAAAAAAACATCGCAGCCGATACTCTAGAACATTCCCACGTAGTACAGATATTTTCCAATTACCCAACCATTGGAAGCTAATATGAATTCCTCTCGGGTCAGGTCTCACGCACTCATATTTCATTTTAGTGAAATATGCCGCGAATGCGCGCTATGGAGCGAGCTATGCTCGGAGACTCTTTGAACGATAAAATCAGAAATGAAATTATCCGTAAAAGAACCGGGGTTACCGACATAGCTTGCAGAGTAAGCAAAATGAAGTGGCAGTGGTCTGGCCATGTTTGTCGAAGGACCGATGGCCGGTGGAGCAGACGAATCCTGGAGTGGAGACCGCGTATCGGCAAGCGTAGTGTGGGTCGCCCCCCAGCTAAATGGACGAACGACCTAAAGAAGGTGGCTGGAACGGACTGGACGTAAAAGGCGGAGAACAGGGTGTTGTGACGCAACCTGGGAGAGGTCTATGTCCATTAGTGGACTGCGATAGTCTGAGTTGAATGATGCCGCAAATGTACTGTAGGTACCCACTACCGTTTCATACTTACGTTTATATTGTCAGTTTAAATTTTTAATGGGATATTTCTCATTACACTCGGTCCCTCAGTGCTGAGGATCGCGATTGCGCGATTGTTATTATTTCATAATAAGCCCACTGCTGCGACACAGGCCTCCTCTCTGTGAAAGGGAGTGGGCCGTAATCCACCACGCGAGCCTAGTGCGGGTTGGTAAATGTCACATGTTTTTGGTTCTGACACGCCGGTTTCCTCACGATGTTTTCCTGCACCGTTTTGAGAGCTATGGTGATGAAATAATTTATTCAAAGTAAAGCGCCTGTATGGGTTCGAACCTACGACCTCTGCCTCGTAAGTCCGTTCCTTCCTCGTGGTCAAACTTAATGGTCAAACTGATTTGACCACGAGGAATTCTGTTCCGGATAGTCAAACTACTTAGTTTAACAAAAAATATCCACCCTTTGTATACTTGTACAGTCATTAACAAAAATAATTTCCTTCCTCGTGGTCAAACTTAATGGTCAAACTGATTTGACCACGAGGAATTCTGTTCCGGATAGCAAAACTGAGTGGCTGTATAAACTTTTTATCAAGCTGTATAGATTGTAGTCTTATTGTACAATTATAAATAAAACATTGTCAATTTGATAACACATGCCACATGACCACTCAAATTATTATCCTGTTCTTTGCTGTTTTATTGCGATTTGCATTTTGTAATTATTTGAATAAAATATGGATTTAGATATAAAATACATTCATCGTAAAGGGGGAAGGGTACTTCTTTTCAAGGGTCGGCAGTAGGTACTACAAATTGCGTACATACAGAAATGGAATCATTTTCTGGACTTGCAGTAATCTCAAAAAAGAAAAATGTCGGGGCTCAATTACTCTGAAGGTATGGTCATAATTAAAACATATTTATATACTTATCGTTTTTAATTACATATTATTACATAGGTACCTACCTATTATTTTAACCATACTAATTTTTTTGTTTAGGATGACAATGATGTGGTGAAATGTAATGACCACTCATGTAACGCTGATTATTATAAAAATGAAGTTGATATTGCTATTGACGAATTAAAACAAAAAGTTAAAGACAATGATATCTCCATCCCAGAGGCAGGTCACCAAAAATTTTCCATTTAGATTTTGAATTAGCTGCAAGCAGAAAGAAAGAAAGAAGAAAAATACGTTAAGCAATGCATTAAGGTGGAAGCGCTAAGGTAGCCCGCGAAATTCAAATTTTCTTACGTTTTTTTGCAATTTGCTGGTCAGTATTAAGTTGTACGTTGATTAATATATGAATCGCGGCCGTAAGAAATACGTGTTTAAGAATTATAATCAATAAAGTCATCAACACAACTCTCTAAGACCACGTAAGTCCAAAGAATGATGATTTCATGAAACAGTTATTCTTTACTTTTTTTCGCGGGCTACCCTGGCGCTTTCGCCTTAATAACAATTTTTCCGGACATCCAAATTGTAAAATGTTTTTATCATTAATCAAATAACCAATGGCGAAAGGCAAAACAAATGAAAATTAAATCTAAAGATGACAGGAGAATAGTGGGAATGTGTGCAGCACTCGCTTTATTACCCGAAAATAAAATTGAAGAAGGATGGGAGTATATAACTACTGATACTCCCAACACTAGGTACCAAAACTCAAAAACTTAAATATTTTGAAACTACGTGGCTTAAGAATAAATTATTCCAAAAACAATGGTCTGTTTATGGCCAGAGACATCGCACAAACAATGTGGTCGAAAGTTGGAACGGTCAACTAAACAAATCCATGAATCGTAATAATCCAATTACAGTTGCTCGTTTACTTGAAACCTTAATACAAAAAGAAAAATCTTCTAATGAAAAAGTGTCTCCCGCCAAGACCAAATATGTCGAGATGATTTCAAATGAAGTGACAGCTGCAATTAATGCATGGCGATATAAGTATTAGGTACTTTTTAAATAAACTAATATAATTATTTTTGTTAATGACTGTACTAGTATATTTACGAACTATAACAAAGGATGTATATGTTTCGTTAAACTAAGTAGTTTGACTATCCGGAACAGAATTCCTCGTGGTCAAATCAGTTTGACCATTAAGTTTGACCACGAGGAAGGAACGCGTAAGTCGCGGCCGTTACCAGTGGGCCACCACTGCTCCTTATTGTTAAAGTACAGACGCCGCCGGCACATCAACCTACTACAATCTGTCAAATTTCTTTAATAGATTTTCAACTTTATCACTAAAGCATAAGGTTCAAAGTTGATTGGGAAAATTTTACAGTTTCGGGTAGCTTGATGTGCTGGCGTCTGTACACAAAGCAAATCTATTGCTTGGTAGTTTGTTGCGCCACTTCTTCTCCCCAGCCAAAGCACTAGGAACTGGTGAAGGGCGGACGTTTTGGGGGACCGTCTTTTGTAAGTTTGACGTTCGAAAAGTGCTGATTCTCAGCCTAGTTTGAATAAATGACTTTGGATTTTGATTTATTCGGTTTACATCGCACATACGGGTAGCTGTGTCGGTATGAATAGTTACGCACGAGATTACAAAATCCTGGGTACATTATTCTTGTTACTTTTCTATGTGAGAACTATGCAAAATAAAAACACACAAATGAAGAAACAATTCAAAATATAAGATTAAAAATAAGCCCGGCGCCCGTTCACGAACATGACGCGTGAATCAGCACCATCTAGCTCAACCATCTTGTAGGGAACCGAATGATCCAACACACGCGGCACGATCAGTGAGAGCATGATACATTCTCAACTGCCATAATATTTCAAGTCAACATCAAAGTATCATAATAAACGGATCCATGGTTCTTACATTTACAAAATTTAAAAAATACTTCTAAATTAATATTTTAAAAATCATGCATATTCCATAATCTCATAATTTTATGGCCGTCTAATTTTCCTTATACTTTTGACAAGTTTTTGACATTGATTGTCGCTGAAATGAGATTGCGACTAGGTTTTAATTACGGGGACATGGAGAATATTGCTGTGGTGCTGTCACTACATGACGCTGGCAGAATAGTCGACATCGGCTCAGTTGCCAAAAAGGAAAAAAAAAACATGGAGAATTGAAGTAAGTAAGCAGAACTGACTGTGTTGTGAAAAAGTTTCCGTCAAACTGCGTTAAATTAGGGTGGCGCCACAGTAGCAAAAGGGTAAATTTCTCGCAGCAGTCATTTTAGGTTATAATGCTTACAAAATAATTTTGGACTACGTAAATAGTTGAGGTTTGGTATTCTGGGCTGTCGCTAACTATTCTAGTCACTAAAAATATTAAATTTTCTAATTCGACATACTTCATTCCGTCAACAATTGCTACATTCATTACCCTTTGCCTACGCTAGCGCCATTGTGGAGGGTTTTTGAACTGTTATTTACTGCTTATAGCTGGACACTTTTTCAACTTCCGCCCCGTATGAGTCAGTTCTGATTACTGATATTCTCCATGTACGGTAATTGGCCTTCAGATGTTTTCTATCATTAATTTTTAATTTGGAATCTTCATTTAAGAATTTTAATCTACGAGTATATTTTTAAGTACTAACGCCAGCACATCAAGCTACTACAATCTGTCAAATTTCTTTAATAGATTTTATACTTTATCGCTAAAGCATTAAGGTTCAAAGTTGATTGGAAAAATTAGACAGTTTCGGATAGCTGGCATGGTGATGTGCTGGCGTCTGTACAATCCATTCACAGTTATTTTCTCTCTGTTTTTGCATCGCTGCCAAAATCACAGTAGTCTTTAAACTCTTTGTAATAAGGTTGCTGTTGGATTGCTGCTACTGACAAGTCTGTCGAAATGACAATGATCTTTATACACGTTAAAATAAGGTTGGTGTTGGGTTGCTCACGTCAGAGGTAAAATAAGTGTGAAAGGACTGTAGACGCCCATGTTGCAGAATATCTACCTACTGAGTGAAATAATAAATTGAATTATCAATCTTAAAATAAAGAATTCTGAGTAATTCGATCAAATGAAAGAAGCTTAAACAGTAAAGACAAAATTATAATCTTTACTTCATAACGTTCTAGTAACGGTGGGCACTTACGCCTGAATTTATTTAGCTAGCCACCACATGATGCAATTCACATGATTACTAGCGAAATAAACTCAGTGTTGCCTGCATAGTTACCCTAATTTCAATAGTTTTTTCTTATTGCACAAATTCGACTTCTTGACAGCCGACAAAATACCTAGTCACTTTTTTTACGAGCTAAGTACCTAGGCCGACTTGTTCCACAAATTACTAAATGAAAAATCATCAATACAACTCTCTAAGTTCAACCCTATTGAATGACTATTTCATGAGATCATGACATTTGAAGCAAATTCTAACTCAAGGAGTTGTATTGCTGATTCTAAATAAAATTCTGTACTTAAAGTCATATTTGTTACAGTCGCGAATCATTTTATAAACAACATACAACCTAACCTGCAAATTGCAAAGAAACTTGAATTTCGCAGGCTGTCTTAGCGCATCCCCCTTAAACGTTTGTACTTATTTAGTGATTTATGGTGCAAATGAGCCCTATATAGTCCTTAATAGGGCTCAATTGCAATAAATAATAATACTAATCCATACAACCCAGCTTTTACCTCTCACCTATCACAGATTACGAAAAAAGAACAACCACCTCAATTACCCGCGCCAAAAAAAGTTTCCTAAACGACCTCGTTGAGGCAAAGGACACAACAAAATAGATCTCACTTACAAAGATCGACACACAAGTCTTCAGAGGGCGACACTTTAACAGGAAGAAGGTCTTCACTGGAGTGGATATCAGGAGGCTGTAAGTGTGCTTCCGGCGAGGGCCCGCGTCAAAGCGCCTGCCGGATGTGTCAATTTGAAGCCGGCGCCATCTTGAAATCTCGTTGACTTCGGGATGTGTGGGATTTGAAACGTTAGAAATCTACTTTTATGGAACTTGACCTAGATCTAAGGGATACTGTGAAGTATTTGGTGTGTACAGTTTATTAAAGGAAGTTCTTCAAAAATAATTAATAAAAATACACGTAAGTAATTCAGCGGGACAGTATGATCTTCTAATGATATGGGGATTCCGCCATCTAGTTATATCCTGCTGCCTATGAATAAAATTACCTATCTTCTTCACTAGCTTTTATTATGATTACCTGAATATCATAGCTAAGTAATAAAAGCCGCACGGGTCGAACGATCAGGTTAAGCCACGCTTGCCGCGTTTGGTCCATGGATAGGTGACCATCTTTGCGTACCAAGACCCTCCGTGTCTCGGAAGGCACGTTAAGTCGTTGGTCCCGGCTGTCATTCGTGGATTTTTGAAGGTCGTTATGGGTCGTCAGATGCCCGAAAGTCTGACGACCAGTCATACCAAGGGGATTTGTTATTACCCAGTAATTGGGCTGTGGAAGTCAGATAGGCAGTCGCTTCATGTAAAATATTTGTATTCAGCTGCACCCGGTTCATCCGGAAAAGGCCAGACAGATAGATAGATAGACCTGAATATCATAAACAGCGGGGTAATTACGTAACACACTATCAGCCGGTCGATTCTGTAAAAATCTCACCGTGAAAACTTAGGTGATGTGATTTTGTTTTTGCTAGGAATTGACACTATTGACAGCTCACTCCACGCTCACTTCATCTAAGTTTTCACGGTGAGATGATTACAGAATCAGCTGCCAGTAGCAATGAGTTTCATTTTGACAGTTCAACAACATTCATTGCGTTATTTACATTGTTCCGAGCAGACACATTTTTTCAAACATAATGGATTAGCAATATCCTTCAAAGTGATTCAGATTGAGATTTATAGCGTGTTATGCAATTAGGATGCTCAATCGACGCCGATTACCCATACAAAACTTATTTTGCATACATTACTCGCGTAATTACATACATATAACCTATCAATTTAAACCATAGACATCATTACCCATTGTATACAAGAGAACAACACTATCTATTCGATAATTGAATAATCGATTTACTATAATAGTCTGTGCACGAGTTATCGCCATTAAACCTCATTCACTAATGAAGTGGGCGACCATTTATCACGGAGAGGTGCCCGCACTGAATTTGTTGGTTCCCGGGCATTTGTCCTCCAAATATTGTGACAGGGGTATGACAAGCAAACTAATTACTTATCTTTACACGCTGAGTCCGGTTTGAATTTTAATTTTATTATGTAACTCGATGGATAATAAGTGGTATTGCGTCGACAGAGTTTGGATAAGCAAACTGCAAGACTGCAGCGGGGTAATTGCGTAACACTTTCAGTAGCAATAGTTTTTAACTGACTTCAAAAAAGGAGGAAGTTCTCAATTCGGATATTTATATTTTTTTATTTTTTTTTTCATGTTGACAGTTCAATAACATTAATTGCGTTATTTACAGTGTTGACCAGACAATTTTTTTTTTGTCTGTTACCCAATTAGTGTGCAGGTTACCTACCGCCAAGTCCCATCTTGCCAATATCAAATACCTTTGTTACCTACCTCGTGCGGCTGGTTTATAATGTCCGAGCCATCTCAATGTAATCGTACAAACGCCAGCACATCAAGCTACCCGAAGCCACAGTATAAAGACATACAGTATTGTATCTCGGCCGTAACCTTGAATTAAATGCCTACAGCCGCGCGGTACGTAAACATGCGATAGGGCTGCCCGCCTCCAGCATTTTAATTACATTTGCCTACTTTGTGTTTCCATTTAGTTTTGTTATTGTATTTGTACTGTGTGTACATAAATAATAAAATAATTCGTCATTTCGAATTAACCATTTATTTAACATTAATCTGATTACAGTTTATTTCTATGAAAACTTAAATTGTTCATGTGTATTTTTAAACAAATAATGTTAAATTATTATTACCTATTATTATAGTTAAATCAAGCGTTCAAGAACTACAAATAAAATTCAAAATTTGTTTTTTAAATCTTTCCTATCCTCGTCCTATCCTTAACAGAATAACACAGATTGGAAGAAGTTAAATAGCAAACATGTAAAATATAAAAATTATAATTAAAATAATCTGTTCATTGAAGTAATAAACATATTTAAATTAATGAGTGCAAATAAAAGCTTTATCAATTAAATTGTAGATTTCATTTCACTCCTTCCTCCTTTCTTTCCTCCTTCTTTCCTCCTTCTCCTTCATTCATACAAAATATTAATAATTCAATAAAAATAATTAAATTTTATTCATAAAAGTATGCAATCATTTCATTAATGTTTTGTTATGATGTTGTCACGTTAAACTATCGTCCGTAAATCGACTTTACAGACAACCAATTTTTTTCTAGTATTATTCATACACACAGTACAATAAACAACTATTATTAATAATAAAAACCACGTCTTTACTTGGAATTATACAAACTAACAAAACACACATGCCCCGAGGTTTTAACACCAGCGTACCTACCGTTTAATGATTCATGAACCGCCTATAACTACCTACCTCACTCGTGTTTATCACTTTCCTTTACTCTATTCACTTCATTTATTAATCCAGACATCTTTTTTTCGGGAGATAAAATCAAATACACATTATGTACCTACCTACAAGTAAGTAAAATTATTTTATAGTCTTACCTTTCAGAGTTTCCAGGTAATCTAAAAAAAGTTATCTCTGGATGCGTTATTGACGAATTCATGCAACCAAAAACAGCACAATATAGCCTACTCGTCATATTAAATATGTACTTGAACTTATTTTTAGTGAAAAAATCGCGCGGTTATTGTTAAAAAAAACAACACACCGTCCGTTCGTCACTGCAGCACAGTCGCGACTGTCTGCATGCTGGGCGCATGCCGTGGTCGAGGCGCGTAGGTATAGCTCGCGTTTCGTCCGTTTGTATGAAGACGACGTACTGTATGTCTTTATTTATACTGTGCCGAAACTGTCAAAATTTCCCAATCAACTTTGAACCTTATGTTGTAGCGATAAAGTTGCAAATCTATTTAAGAAATTTGACAGATTGTGGTAGCTTGATGTGCTGGCGTATGTACATTATCAGAATTAATGAAAATATAATTAATTAACCCGAAAATGTTCAGTACTCCTCTGGGATGAACTGTAACTTAAGGATAAGCCAAGTGTAAAATGCACTCTCCTTAGCATGAGGTCCTGGGTTCAATTCTAAGCGGGGCAAAGTTTTTTTATCAAGATCTAGTTTCTGCCCGCGACTTCGTCCGCGTGAAATTTCACCCTCCCCCCATTCATCCTCTTAGGAGTGAAATTTCGAAAAACCCTTTCTTTGTGGACACTCCAAATTTCATGTCTCTAGGACCAGAGGTTTAGGCTGTGCGTTAATTTATCAATCACTTTGAATTTTATATAAACGGTGGAAAAAATCAATGCAGGGAAACTACTTTAAATACTAAGATATATTATTTCACTTAAAGGAAACATTCCTTTACTTTTAAAAAGAAACAAAACTGCATTCACCAGCGCGATTGTCCGAAAGGGTTACCGCTGGCCCGGAACATAAAGGGCTAAGGAACACGGGTGGGTTCAGTCAGTAAGAGTCTGACACTCCCTTCCGCTCCACCCAGAGCGGGAGGGGTCATTTGAAAATTTCCAATCCTGAAAAAATAAAAACTGCATTTACAGATTTCTCGACAAGCTTACCTAAACCGGGAATCGAACCAGCTCAAAATTAAAAAAAATAAACACCTTTTTATTCTACTAATCGATAGGATTATTGTTCAGGATAAAAGAATGTATGTAAAAAGTGTTACTACCCATGGGCCCGTTGATTTTTTCCACGCTGTATATAGATTCCTCAGGCCTGAGTTCACCAACATTCAAACCACCCGGTTAGGTATTTAAACAGTTGGTTTATGTCAAATTTCCTAAGGAAATTTTAAATACAGAATTGATTAAGTGTTTAATCAGTAGATTTAAATGTTGGTGAAAACAATGCTTAGTAGCAGTCCGGGGTTTAGATTTATGCCCGATTGATGTCAATAGGCTCGCCCCCTATTACATGGGACATGACCTCTCAAGTTCCGCTAATGAGACACAATTGATTTTCTATTGTATCGTGCCAGACGTAGTACGCGCGGGCCATGACCGGTGAAATCGGTCACGAATAAAAATGTGCTGCAGTGCGATTCTGTAACCATCTCACCGTGAAAACTTGGGTGAAATGAGCGTGGAGTGAGCTGTCAATAGTGTCAATTCCCAGCAAAAACAAACTCACTTCACCTAAGTTTTCACGGTGAGATTTTTACAGAATCGACCGGCTGCAGTGCGATTCTGTAACCATCTCACCGTGAAAACTTAGGTGAAGTGAGCGAGGAGTGAGCTGTCAATGTGTCAATTCCCAGCAAAAACAAACTCACTTCACCTAAGTTTTCACGGTGAGATTTTTACAGAATCGACCGGCTATTCCCTACAAATTTTTATGTTCGCATATAACTCGTCAATGTAGGGAACAGCTGATAGTTTTCGCGACCGATTTCGTTCAACATAATATTGCTGAATAGAAATGGGTGTAGGGTAGACCGAGGCGAATCGGATCAGTGGGTGAATCGGATCAAAATAATAAATTCGGCAATATTTTAAATAACGCGTTGACAAGGAGCGCAAGCGACTGGCGCCTTATGACCCTCCCCCTCCTCGCACCTCCCCCCGTAGGCATTGGGTCTATTCGACTTGTACATCACCGTCAGCGCTGCGCGCCAGCACGTCGGGTATTTGTGTGTGTTACAATTTTGGTGCGCATCTAAGGTAGGTATTTACTATTTCTTTGTGTATTTCTAAGGATTGTTGTTAAAGTTTTAAATTATATGTCTTATATTGATTGGAAAGGGGTCTATTTTAGAATACATTTTAGATTTTAAGAATAATATTATAGGTTAATATATAAAATATTTATTTCAAAAGTCTTTAATATGGGGCTATTCGGATCGCGTCAACGGAGGCGAATTTGATCACTTTTTTAAAATGATTTATTTTATATTTGAGGTTAATAATGCGATATTATTTCCTTGTAGATGGTTCGCACGTACAAAAGAAAGAGTAATGCGGGAGGATGGTCCCAAGAAAAAATGAAAGAAGCTACAATTAAAGTCAAGCATGCGAAGAATGGTGCCACGAAAAATGTGCTGACATGGGAGGGAAAAAAGGCCCGTGTATATATGTGATTTATGTGCTACAAATTAATATTGATCTCATTATTCATGATTTAAATGTTAGTAATGATTCCAAAGCTAATTGTTAAGAAATTTTGTAAAAAAAATGTACGATCCTTTTCGCCCCGAGATTTGGGGCGATTCGGATATTTCTGTTTGTCAAGTTTTTAGTTAATATTTTGAAAAATAAATGACCAATTTCAGTTTTAAAATGCTTATTTTGTAGCTAGATTGTTACTGATTACTATTTTGTCAATAAAAGTTTCATATATATTCTGTAGCATGATTTACATATTCTCAAAAAAAAATTGATCCGATTCGCCTCGGTCTACCCTACTGTAGGTAAACCTCTGTCCAACCCTTCGGGGAGAACAGAGGTGTAATTGTGTAACACACTATCAGTAGCAATGAGTTTCATTTTGACAGTTCACCAACATTCATTACGTTATTTACATTGCTGAGCAGACAAATTTTTCGAACTTATGAAACAATGGATTAGCAATATCGTTCAAAATGATTCAGATTGTAATTGACAGTGTTTTACGCAATTAGGGTGCAGGCGTGATGTTATGCTATGACACAATAGTTTCCATGAATTTGTGACTTTGAATATAAAAAAAACATTAAAATAGTAGTTTATAAAACTGTTGCATAATGAGGGGTATTAAACACGAGTGTGTGTTTACAAACCGAGCGGAGCGAGGTTTGTAATAGTATCACACGAGTGTTTAATACCTTATTATGTGCAGTTTTATACAACTTTTTATCTACTTTCATACATTGAGATTGAATATACTAAATAAAAGATCAAAGTTCAAAAAGTAAGACATACCTTACTGCTTATGATAATTATTGTAGTTTTGTATGAGTCATTTCCGTCGCCGCATCTAAAATATCGGGCGGAGTCAAATTTCCTTCACATTCACTGGTATCAGACATTTTCAAGCAATAATAGAATAAAACACTAAATTCAGAAAAAACGTAAAAATGGCGCCAAAAACCCAGCTCTTCACCGCACTTTAGCGCAACCACAGATAAGTAAAATTTACACACCAAAACTTCACGCTCCCGTATATATGTAAAGCCCCATCCACACGCTGGCTGTTTGTCACAAACACCGCAAACAGCAAACAAATTGCCAAACATCCTTTGATCTGGCAAGAAAAACCGACACCGAT
Source organism: Luperina nickerlii (assembly GCA_963855955.1). NCBI lineage: Eukaryota > Metazoa > Arthropoda > Insecta > Lepidoptera > Noctuidae > Luperina > Luperina nickerlii. Next base: position 17,141,497 of record OY979677.1, on the reverse strand, counting down.
GCCGAACACTGCCCAACACAAACACAAACAGGCAAACAACGACAAACACCCATCCACATGTCCGTGTTTGCTGTTGGCTGTTTGCCATTGTTTGTCAAGCATGTGGATGGGGCTTAACGAGTTCGATTAAAAAAAGTTATGCATTCTCCTTAGTGATTTAACTTCTTGGTTAACCTGTATCGTAATGGAAAAAAAATTATTTTATAACATTATTTTGTTCGAGAAATAGTGTTATAATGAAATTTTTTTTTTCTATTTCGGTATTGTGTTTATAAAGTATGTCAATATACCCACTAAGCACGAATATGTTGCATAAACATTGCTGAAACTATAAATTGGGTGGGTGTAAGTTACAAATGCAAAGGTGCAATCTTGCAGCAAGGTTACAAGAACGTAGATTAAATAGCCCTAACGGCAACGCCAGAAACATTAGATGCAATGTTGCTCATACAGATCAGATAAAACTTTCAACAACTTTAATTTGTAACGTTACGTGGACATAACAGTGGTAACATACTAGAAAGGTTTTATTGTAAGTTTCTGCAAGTTAATTTAGATACATTACAGCAACTATTCATTTGAAAGTTTTCCGAAATTTCGTAAATTTATGTTACAGTAACGTCACATTCGGAAGTTATCTGAAAGTTTAAGTATAAACGTTACAACGCCATTTTAATTGAAACTTACCGGCAACCTACAAATGCAATATCGTGTTAATAATGCACATGTTACTTGCACGTAACTTCCATTCAGATTGTCATGGTAACGTTACATTTGTAATATACAGGTAACTTGCACATTTAACGTCGCGTTGATAATGCACATGTAACTTGCACGTAACTTCTTTTTAGATGGTCGTGGCAACGTTACATGAGAATGTACAGGTAACTTGCACATTTAACGTCGCGTTAATAATGCACATGTCACTTGCACGTAACTTCCATTTAGATGGTGTTGGCAAAGTTAGATTTGTAATTTACAGGTAACTTGAGCATGTAGGGTTCATGTAACTTGAATTTTTGTTGTTGTCACGACATTGCAAATAAAATCTGCGTCCAAGTTGCTGAATGGATAGTGGTAGACCGCGATATTCAAATTTTCTTACGTTATTTGCAATTTGCAGGTCAGTGTCAGATTGTATCTTGATCAAAATAGGATTCGCGACAATAACAGGTACATATTTAGAGAATTATAATCATTAGAACCATTAATATATCTAAGTTAGATTTCTACCACCAACCACCAATCTCGTATGGAAAAGTGTTAGTGGTAGAAATCTAACTTAGAAAGATGTATTATTGATTCTAATGATTATACTTCTCTAAATATGTACCTGCTATTGTCGCGAATCATATTTTGATCAAGATACAACCTGTCACTGACCTGCAAATTGCAAAAAACGTAAGAAAATTTGAATTTCGCGGTCTCAACTACCCATTCACCTTAATAAACTTTCTATCAGTTTTGTTTTACATACAATGCAACAAGTTCCAGAATATTAAGAGGTTTTCTCTATGTAGGTACTATTCTGCAACTTGTTGCATTTAATTTTACAAAACTGAAAGGAAGTTTAAGCCTGGTACAGACTTAGCTATACCGGATGACTGAAAAAAATGGTTATATTATATAGAAATATCAGAAAATTTATACAACAATAAAAACAAAACTTCAAGTTAATTAGACAGTAGTCGACAGAATATAAAAAACCAGTCAATTTGATAAAGGCCTCATTTATTAAATAACTATGTGCGGAAATAAGAAAGAAAACATATCTACACACAACAAAACAAAAAAAAATTACGAGTGCAGAGCAGCAGGGTCGCGGACCCAAAGGACACTTCTCTTCAGCACTAAACTTAGTTTTGCCTCTTCAGTCTTGTAGCAGCGTGCTGAAACCAGCTCATCACATGGCGTTCAAATCCATCTTCTGTTATATTTGGGAATGATTCACGTACAGCAACTGTAATAATAAACAGAGGCAGTGTTAATTTATGTAAAATACAGTAGTACAGAGCAGAAACTAAAGCCATTTAAATTGACAAATTAAATTGTTTGAAGTGTTGTGGGTCCATCTCGTGGGGTCCACCGAACTAAAATTATGAAACTTATTAGGTATGTGAACAGCTAGGGATATATTTATATAGCTGACGAATCATTTATATAGGACAGCTAGTAGTGATTTCCATTTGTCTTTCAGTTTTATGTGATGAAAACAATTTCAAACAGCCCCTGCTAAATGCATGAATCGAAAACTGAATGCGATCATGAAACTTACGTTTTAATGTTGTCATAATAACTTTGAGCGATGACAGCTTGAAGTTGTTATTTTTACCCGTCCATGAGCAAAATTGTGTCAAGTAATTGGTGAAAATCTTCTCAAGGCAACGATTCACACAGTCGCGCTCTCTACTCCCGCCCGTATACCTCAGCATATTAAACTGAAAGAAGATAAAAAAAAATCAGAACACTTTTTAGTTGAATTATCGAAGTAGCTACTTCTAGTAGGAGATACGAAAAGAGGCAGGATTTGCACCCATCGGTTTACTGCATGAAAAGTATTATAAATCAAATGTGAATGCGATCATGAAACTTACGTTTTAATGTTGTCATAACTTTGAGCGATGACAGCTTGAAGTTGTTTTTTTTTGCCCGTCCATGAGCAAAATTGTGCTAAGTAATTGGTGAAAATCTTCTCAAGGCAACGATTCACGCATCGCGCTCTCTACTCCCGCCCGTATACCTCAGCATATTAAACTGAAAGAAGATAAAAAAAATCAAAACACTTTTTAGTTGAATTATCGAAGTAGCTACTTCTAGTAAGAGATACGAAAAGAGGCAGGATTTGCACCATCGGTTTACTGCATGAAAAGTATTATAAATCAAATGTGAATGCGATCATGAAACTTACGTTTTAATGTTGTCATAATAACTTTGAGCGATGACAGCTTGAAGTTGTTATTTTTACCCGTCCATGAGCAAAATTGTGTCAAGTAATTGGTGAAAATCTTCTCAAGGCAACGATTCACACAGTCGCGCTCTCTACTCCCGCCCGTATACCTCAGCATATTAAACTGAAAGAAGATAAAAAAAATCAGAACACTTTTTAGTTGAATTATCGAAGTAGCTACTTCTAGTAGGAGATACGAAAAGAGGCAGGATTTGCACCCATCGGTTTACTGCATGAAAAGTATTATAAATCAAATGTGAATGCGATCATGAAACTTACGTTTTAATGTTGTCATAACTTTGAGCGATGACAGCTTGAAGTTGTTTTTTTTTGCCCGTCCATGAGCAAAATTGTGCTAAGTAATTGGTGAAAATCTTCTCAAGGCAACGATTCACGCATCGCGCTCTCTACTCCCGCCCGTATACCTCAGCATATTAAACTGAAAGAAGATAAAAAAATCAGAACACTTTTTAGTTGAATTATCGAAGTAGCTACCTTCTAGTAAGAGATACGAAAAGAGGCAGGATTTGCACCATCGGTTTACTGCATGAAAAGTATTATAAATCAAATGTGAATGCGATCATGAAACTTACGTTTTAATGTTGTCATAACTTTGAGCGATGATAGCTTGAAGTTGTTTTTTTTGCCCGTCCATGAGCAAAATTGTGCTAAGTAATTGGTGAAAATCTTCTCAAGGCAACGATTCACGCAATCGCGCTTTCTACTCCCGCCCGAATACCTCAGCATATTAAACTGAAATAAGATAAAAAAATCAGAACACTTTTTAGTTGAATTATCGAAGTAGCTACTTCTAGTAGGAGATACGAAAAGAGGCAGGATTTGCACCCATCGGGGTTTACTGCATGAAAAGTATTATAAATCAAATGTAGTAACTTCTTTAAAAATATTCTGCAATAACATTTTGCTGTAAATCCAATGAAAATTGACTATACTAATCCCATCGTTTAGGTGCCTATAACAGGCCCCAGGCCATTATGATTCAAACATTTTCTAAACTTAAAGAAATATATTGTAAAGATGCTACTCCGCCCCTAAGACGACCCACTGACCAAAATGCTATTATGCCCTCTTACTTAAACTTATTGTTACCGGCCAAACCCGATTTCAGGACAAAATAGTTTGGCCTAGGCTAAACTATACCCACTTGGGGAACCCTGACACGGATAGCTTCTGAATGGTTCATAAAAAAATGATTGGGGTGCCCCAAGTCGGATAAACCTATAAACCAGTATGGCCTAGGACAAGCTAGTTTAGCCCGAACTCGGGTTAGACTGGTAACATACCTAGATAAAGAGAAATGGCAGCTCAAAGGCTTGCCTGAATCGGTTCTAAGGAGATATTCCAACAAAATCTATACTACTATCCATAGGTACCTACTAACATTAACAGTCAGCCATTACATTGCATTAGAGTAGGTACCTACTTAGAGATTGCAAAACTAAAATGCAAAATACTAGAATGAATGTACGTCATTAGCGTAACATGCAATCCGGTACTTGATGCATGGTAATTCTACAGAACTACAGAACAACAGTATTCGGTCAGTGGGTCGTCTTAGGAACTAAAATATGTCAGAAAAGGAGTCGAAGATATAAGCGGCCAGATTTAAGTTACTCAACCTACTCCGCGGAGCCGATAATATTACCCATGTCTAAACTAGCTACTTATACATATCTACCTAAAAATTACGCATGATGAAATTCTAGAATTACACTTACCCTATCATGATGGCTGCCGTTTTCCATTTTTACGGGGTTACGGGGCAGTGGTGGGCAAGATTTCCAAGATTATACAGTACACAGAGAACACCTATTAACACGGTAACACCACGCCCAAAGAGACCACGCCGTCGCACGCGCAGTCGCGCAGTTAACTTAAAATGGCCGATGGCGTGCGTGGGCCGTGGCGAGCTGAGCAGTGTTTCCATTTAAGGATTTCGTTTCCCCACGCCTCAATTGAGATTTCCCCTTCTCAGGACATTTTTCCACTCAAAAAATATTCTGCTGTAACAATGTTACACAATATAATTTATAATTTCATATAAATTAACTTTGTTTATTATTATTAAACATTTTTTAAAGTTTTTTTTCCTGTTTAAAAGTCAAATTCAAATAGTTTATTATCTCTTCACGAAACAATGGTATCATAAAAATTAGACAAGCTTAGAAACTAGTTTGTGAGAGACTGGTGTCTGCACTAGGAGTACCTGTATCGCAGATCACCAGAAAAATAGGTATGTAGTTAATTAAAAACATTTTTTTATTTCTTTTTTTGGCTTTGGGAACTTTCCATCTGTATTTTTCATTTATTTATTTATTTATTTCTGAGTATATTAAGATCTTAATATTAAACAGTTTCACATACACTACCGTCGCCGGTGTAGAAATATGTATTACAAAGTCAAAGAGGCCAAGTTCTATGCCGCAACAATAAATTAGGTATATCTAGTTTGTCATCGACAAACTAGATATATAATATTTTTTATATATATATTTCCAATTACATAAATTTCGTTTTTTATTTGATTAAATTAACTCCGACATTGTATAAAAATAACAATGTATAATAGATGATTGCGCATGATCTTATTTCGAGTGTGAAACAGAGTTACTGAAAGCTTACTTCTCTCTTTTTGTTTACGCGGCGTGGCGTTGCCAATATAAATAAATACGGAAGTCAAATTGCACAAAATACACATTTGACACTTGTGGTATCGATAGTTACCCATGATTTCCCCTTTTCATCTCTTTCCCGTTTTTCTTCCCCTCTGATCCCTAATTTCCCCACAAAAGGGAAATTTCCCCTCATTGTGGAAACACTGAAGGAGGCTCACGGTCACGGCAAGCAAGTGTTGCAGTTGTGAAATTCGCTTTCTCTTTCTAACTAAACGTAACTTAGCGGAGTAAAAAAGATGCGCGAATTTTGTGATTTAGATTTCGGTTCTCGGAAATCTAACGGACATTATAATGCGATCAATATCATCTTTACTGCTAAGCATTTAAAGACTACATTTTCGAGATTATACGTTGATGTATTTTGGTTTATGGTTCAATGTTTCTTGGAACTAGAAAGAATGATGTATGTACCTACCTAATATTTGACTTGGCGCTATGGAAATCAGATTTCTAAAAACGGATTTTAAAATCGATTTTGATATCTGACATCAGATAAATATCAGTCTGCGTTCAAAACCAAAAACGCCCATGCCTAGTGGCTGTGGTAGACTGGTAGGGAATGAAATGAAATACTTTTTAGACGCGCCAGTTTTAGATGCGTTCAATTTGGATGCGTTGCAATTTGGAAGTCACTGCACTGATGCCTGTCTGTACACTCCTTGTTTCTATCCTCTTAGACATGGGTCGTACTTGCAAAATCGCGTACTAGGGCTTACAAGTACGACTTCTTTAAGAAACCACGTCCTAAAACTAGGTCTCGGGTACGTTTAAGTATTTTCTATCTGGATAGGAAATTGAACCTTAACTGCATACAAATAAGGAGCAAAATCGCTTTTACAAATAAATACGTACTTATAGAGTATAGACGATTAAAGTTTCTACTACTATTCAAACCAAAAAAAAAACGAGCCCTGTTGGAAGAAAAAATACTTGCATAGGAAATTGACCCGTTACCTTCTATGAATAAGGAGCATAATCGCGTTTACAATTAATATTTTCACAAACCATTAAAGTAAAAATACTTTCATACGAAATTGTTCCGTAGACTCTAATTGATAAGGAGCATGATCGCATTTGCGAAAACTGACGCGTTTCGGTACCTATGTAGTTGAGCGAGTAGCCGTATAAAATACTTTGAAGTCTTGCAAGTATTTCGGGTCGGTACCTGGTGTACGTACTTGGAAGCAAAAACCTAGTGCAAAAACCTGGTCGCGTAAATACGTATCTTCCCTCCTCTATATTTCTTGTCCTCTCGGCGGGCGGGCGCTGCTGAATCGTAGGTAAGTAATAGTATGTTGTCATCGTTGCGTCCACTTTTACGAGGCATTGTAGTGCACAATGGTCATTAAAACACGAGGAAACACTATTCACGATGTACGCAAAGTGCATTGAAAAACCGTTATGTTGCAAGTAGATACCTATATTTGATGGTGCACAAAATAAAGTAGGTAGGTATATTGTGACAGTTCTGCTTATTACCTATACAAAAAAATCACAGTACCTACAGGTAGAAATTTCAAACCGTGACCGGACGATGCGAGTTGGACTGACGCCGACGCGCCGCGCCGCGTGACCGCGTCGTGTCGTCGCGTAGGTAGGGGGCATACGAACCGGTTTTTCCCGGTTTAAAAAAACCCGGGCATACCCGGGTTTTAGCTTAGTAAAGAAAACCGGTTCTGTCGAATGAAAACCCGGGTTTTCGGGTTTTTCTGTTTTTTAGTTTCTTTTTTAAATCGACCATTATTGATCTGTGAACTTCGCAGATCAGATACACAACCGTCGTAGGTCGTTTAAAATGTAGAAATATGAGTAAGTACAATGCGTGCCACGAAAAATGAGACTTGACCTCACCTCCCCCGCTTTTTCCGCCGCCCCTATGACGTCCGGTCCCGTCCCGCACTCAGACCTCATACCGCTAAAGATACCTAAAATCGTGTACTGCGCATGTCAAACCACGTGGTGTGTCAAGTCTCATCTTTCGTGGCACGCATTGTACTGCATATCCCACGACTTAACACTCTCACCGCCACGCATTTATACTGTTTTCCAATGCAGCCGGCCATGTGGGCGGCGCGCCGCCCATCCCATTTCTTTCGCAACACGCCACGCTTAATTTAGGAAAACTTTTGCGGCACGCCAAGTGGCACGCCGGCAGGACACGCTGTAAACTTTATCAGCATGCCCGTGTGGTCCGCTGTGACCCGACGAATTCATATAGATTTTTTGGCTTTGACTTGCCGGATATGGAGTCAAAAACAACTGTATTGAATAGAGTATCCAAAAACCTACCTATGAAAAAAAAAACGAGGAAAATCGGACTCTTGCCATGACCGTTCAGCTGGTCATTAATTAAAAAAGAACTAGTTTCCAAAGAAGACATTTGTCAAGAAGGCTTTTGTCGTGAATCCTCAGGATAGTGCCACTCCGAAGTCAGCGACTGCGTTTGAAGTCCACGCAAAGGGATATAGTCTTCAGACGATGACGAAGTTTCATCATAACTTAATTCAGATTGCGATGAACCTTCTAATAACACTGGTTGATAGTCTGGATCGGATTCGGAATCCGACATGTTGAATGCGCGTAAGAAAAAGCGCGCGAAAACCCTTTACCGGCAGGCTACGTGGGCGGCGCGCGGCCAACAGCTGACCTAATTACACTGATGGCCTGCACTGATTGAATATTGACAGTTAGTATGTAACGGACAAAAATGTAAAAGATTTCACAAAAAATCTGCTGTAATCACTGATCAGCAAATAAAATCGGAATATAGTATAGAAGTATAAATAAAATCAAGAGATTTTTATTGATTGAACCGTACAACGTTGCCGAGTATACTATTTTTACATTTTTACACTTGACATTGGCTAAATTGTGGTGGTTTTTCCGCAAAAGCCATTAAACGAAGAGAAGAAGAAGAAAAATGTAAAAGTTTTAGGGCGCACATGGCCTGCCGGAACTAATTCAAAAATCAACAACAGCTTGCTGCACTAGAATTTGTGTGGGCGGCCGGCGTACCACGTGGCGGTGAGAGTGTCATCTAATATGTTATAATTTATTCTGAATAAAACGTTATAGAGTTTCTTGGATTGTGAAATTGGTAAAATTCTCATTCAAAAGTACCCGTTGTATATTTTTTTGTCTTAAACGGATTGTGTTTGTTCTTCTGAGATATCATTTTACATTTGTAAATGTTTTTAAAAATAAAAGTGTTGGATCACTCCGTTCCGGATGCGATCCGGATAGGTCCTGGGGTGACGTGTTCATTGAATATACCTGGGTTTTGTCCAAGTTCACCCTGAGACCATTCATTTGCAAAATGTTATTTATGGAAGTTGCAACAACGTTGTAATGGTGACTTGTTTACAGTTTAATAAAAATATGTTGCAAAAATGACATTCCAGGAACGTTACTAATTGTAATTTACAATAAGTTTCATTTGCAAAATAACGGCAATGTTGTATAAGGAAGTTACAACAACGTTGTAATGGTGATATTGTATATAGTTTAATAAAAATATGTTGCAAAAATAACATTGCAGGAATGTTAATAATCGTAAGTTACAATAATTTTCATTTGCAAAATAACGGCAATGTTGTTTAGGCAAGTTACAACAACGTTGTAATAGGGACATTGTATATAGGTTAAAAAAAATATGTTGCAAAAATGACATTGCGGGAATGCTAATATCGAAAGTTTTCGTAAGTTCAGTTTCCTAAGTACCTACCTGCAATGTTCTTTAAATTATGTTGTAAAAATTAGGTTGCTACAATGTTTCACCTGCAATGTTATAATAATGACATTATAGGAATATCATTAACATAACTTACAGTAAGTTATTAAATGTTAGTTGCTTCAAAGTTTAAAAAACAACTTTTATATGAGATGTTGTTGCAACATCTGTTTTAACATTTTGGTAAATTAAAACATACATGTTAAATGAAAATAGCCGTTATGTTTTTGTGATCTTTCTTTTTAAACGTTCATACGGGGGGTCTATCAACATTGTAGAAAGTTTCTGTAAGTTTCATGCTTAGTGGGTAAACTCGTTTAAAATTTTATAATTAGAATTTTACGACATGAAAGTAGATAAAAAGAATTTATGAAATCGATTTACAAATAATTGCCGGAGATATTGCATAATAAGCATACAAAAAAAAAACTTACGGTTGAATTGAGAACTTCCTTTTTTAAAGTTGATTAGTAATAAAACACATGAACATCCGCTCAAAAGTCAAGTAAAACAGTCAAAGCAATAAAAAAAAGTTACGCAAATAAAGATACTCGAGCGAAGTTTGGAGTAATCTCTTTCTGCACGTCCTAATATTCAGTGGAGCGAAGTTTTATTTAATTTTTTACGTGACTTCCTTCCAGCACCTTGGAGTCTCAGGCCTCGGATAAAGTACGGGTTTCGTGTGAGGGTAACTGCTTTTTAACTTATCTTTCTACCTTTAAATATTGACGTTATTTTTATTCATTAACGAGATGTGCCCGCGACTTCGTCTGCGATCCAGGATGAAAAGAAACCTATGTCCTTCTCCAGGTCATGTTCTGCCCATCCAAATCAGTTCAGCCGTTGTAGCGTAAAATAGCTGTCTGATCGAACCGCGTTTTTCTTCTAAAGTACATAACGGATTCTGCATTATCATCATCAACTGCGTCTACTGCTGGATATAGGCCACCTCCTTCGACTGGTTATGTGCTTCTAGCATCCAACGGGTTCCTACGGCCTTTACAAAGTAGTCGGACCACCTTGTAGGAGGCCTTCCAACGCTACGTCTCGGTACAAGGTCGCCAGTCCAGAACCTTTCGGCCCTATCCGTCATCATTTATGTGTATAATACAATAATATTAGACTTACATTATTATAATGAAAGAAATCTCGATGTTTTGTGAAGTAGAATAAACCGTGCGAAGCCGGGGCGGGTCGCTAGTCTAAACAAATATTATAAAGAGAAAAGATTTGATTTTTTGTATGTTTGTTTGTTACGCTTTAACGCTAAAACGGCTGAACGGATTTGGATGAAAAATGACACATTGGTAAACCATGACCTGGAGAAGGATATAGGCTACAATTCATCCTGGATCGCAGACGAAGTCACAGCAACAGCTAGTTTCCTATATGACAGTAAAGCTCTTTTCCTTTCAGTAGTAATAATAAAACATCTTAGCGAAGACATGCAGCTCAAATTCCAAAAAGCACCACACAACATCAATAAATAAAGTATTTTGATGTAAATTTCGGTATATTTCCCCACCATGTAATGTGCGTGGAAACGCAAGCGTCGCATACACTCGTATATCACGTCGGGTCGGTTCACACATGAAATGTTTTACAATTTACTTCACACGATAATATATGGATCGTATCGCCCTACGTGTACAGTAAGGGGCTAAAATATGTAAACGCTTAGGAAAATTCTGAAGCGAGTTATTCGAAGAGTGTCGGAAAAGTATGTTAGCGAACATGGTATACATACAGTACAGCAGCAATCAATATCTTAGGAGAAAACCGTTTTTAGGGTTTCGTACGCGAAGGGTGCCAAACTGCCAACGGGATTACGGGACCCTATTACTGAGGCTCCGCTGTCCGTCCGTCTGTCACAGGGCTGTATCTTTTAACCGTAATAGGTAGACACTTGAAATTTTCAGAGTTTGTGGCCGCTATAACAAGAAATAATAACGTAAAGTCAAAATTCAATTAATTCCCCTAAATTTTTTTTTGACAGATTTTTTTCTAGAGTATTTTTTTTACGATGTCATCATCTGCCTAGCCTTTTCCCAACTATGTTGGGGTCGGTTTCTATCGGGAAGCAGCTGAATACCAGTATTTTACATGGAGTGACTGCCTATCCGACCTCGACAAGTTACTGGGTAATACGATACCCCTTGGTAACACTGGTTGCCAGGCTTTCAGGCTACTGAAGACCCGTAACGACTGTCAAAGATCCGCGAATTACAGCCAGGACCAACGGCATATCATGCTTTCCGAGTCTTGGAGGGGTCTTGGTATGTGAAGATAGTCACAAAAGTTACATTTTGTACGGTGGTTCGGAACCCTTCGTGTGCGAGTCAGACTCACACTGCCACTTTTTGAATTTCACTTTTCTTTCTTTCTTTCTTTTCTTTTAAAAAACGTTGCCCCACACTAGGAATTTCTCCTGTATAGTGGGTGCGTTTACAAACATTTAAATTCACATACACAAACAGCCCACACACACACACAAACACTAAGTACACACTTATTTTTGCCCTTGACTGTACCACTGCAGTTTAGTTTTATCTCGGCTCTTAGCTAAAACGTAATAATTCAAAGTCTGAGATAAATATTTCAGATACTTAATGTATTTTCGTAAGTACATTTTGATAGTAGGCATGATCTTATCGGTTTAATGTCCAGATTCGATATAAAGATTATTTTTTTAATGTCAATGTGAACATAATTTTACAGTCAATTTCATAATGATAAAGAATACGTCCTCTCACAGTTATTTCACCTCTGACGTTGCACCACTGTCAAACACAAAATGATCTTTATCATCGTAGAAATAAGGTTGCTATTTGGTTGATGCCACTCACAATTTAAGCCTGACAAAATCATAGCGATCTTTATTGTCGTTACTATACGGTTGCTGTTCTCAGAGGTGAAATAATTGCAAAAGGACTAAAGTCCTTTCAGTCACACCTCCCTACCTAAAGGTAGGGAGGTGTGTTTAATAAATTATGTTAAATTATTTTTTTTTAATTAAATTAATTTTAATAAAATAAATAGGTACCTACATTACAAATAGATGGTATAAACATGAAATATATGAAATGTATATTTATTTTATTTCTTATTTTGATTGTTTTTTTTTTATTTATATCTAATCATTATGTTACAATATAGGGTCTTAGCATTATGCTGAGCGTTGGCCGTTTTGCGTGAATGTGACACACGTTTTTCCCCAGCTTGTTCTTTTTTGTTTCTGTTCTTTTTATGCGTCATGTTTACCGCAAATAAATGTATTTTCTTTCTTTTTTCTTCTAGGTGTGTTTCAGTAAAGTTTGAATCTTTTTGTGTAAACAGCAAATTCTTCTCCTGCTCTTTTAGATTTAAGTATCGTTTTCTCTGAAGCACAAACTGAAAAAAAAACCATAATACTTATATAAAAAAGAAAGACCTTGCTTTTTTCAGACCATTAAATAAAACAACAAACCGTTAAAAGGGACCTAATGGACGAATCGTGTTATAAATTAGCGAAAAAAATTGTACTTAATACCTACCCATAGTTTTGCCGAATGGCAAATAATTTTTTCCCTTTTCCTTACGCAGTTTTCGTTTATTTTTCCTGTAAAAGTTCGCTAAGCTTGCAGAGCCCAGTTTAATTGCCAATTCGAATTTGTTGAGTCGATTCCTTAGTTTTTTGTTCGATAAAATGATCCGCGCCCATATTTTATGCGTGCGGACTGCAATTTGTAGTGATGTATCATCCAAATAACTGTGGAAGAAAATAATTGAATTATTTTTGTACTAGCGTATGCACGCCAAAAAAAATTATGTTGTACAACACAAAATAAAGTTAACTTATGAAATACGACCAGCGTCGTCAGTAACTCACGAAAATATTTTCCAAGACATCTCCAGTGGCAAAGCAGAAATGGCATCCCGCCTCGTTTCATTGTAAAATGTTTTAGCGCCAAAAACGAAAATACCACTGCCGTACATTGTCAACATGTTACGAATAAATTACAAAAAGAATGTGGGTGATTTAGAAAATTAAAAAAAAAAAAACGTGTAGGGTATGGAAGTATTTTGATCAAAATAAAAATTTGGTTTTGTAAACACGGCCTCTTGAAGAGAGTAGGCCTGGAACCGTATTCTCTAAGACACAATGAACAAAATCGCGCGAAATGAACGCGAGGTTGGCGTTATTAGCTAAGGAATTGACGTGGTATCGAAGTAAGGAATCATTGAGTGGTCATAATGAATCATGGCCCTGTGTGAGGTGAATGCAATGGGATTTTGGGCGTCTTATGGCGCCCTGTTTATTTAAATAAAACTCGGCCAGTTGTTGTAAAATGTGTATTTGTTACACGTCACAGTTTCCGAGCGACAGCGGAGGAATATGATTTACACGACACTGGTTAACAATTTAACATCTAGATGCATGACAATCTCATAATACAATATGTATATTGGTCTATCTCACAGGTCTACCTTGAGATTCAAAATCTATTCTCTCGTCGTTCATTTCGTCTGCCATAGACATCGCTCTCTAGCATCAAGTAGTGTTGTCCTCAGTAGGAACCATAGACATTTAGTTTGGTTCGCCACAGGATATTATTTATAGGTAAAAAATTTGACAGATTGTAGTAGCTTGATGTGCTGGCGTCTGTACCTAGGTACAGTCCATTCACAGTTATTTTACCTCTGATTTTGCATCACTGTCAATATTACAGTGATCTTTAATCTCGAGGCAATAAGTTGCTGCAACTGTCAAGGTTGTCAAAACCACAGTGATCTTTATTGTTGTTGTAATAAGGTTGCGGTGGGGTTGCAGCTGTCACAAGTAAAATAACAGCTTGAAAGGACTGTAAGTCCCGCCATCAGCTGTGCTGTCTGCTGTGCTGGCTTAGTCGCAAAATGTCTACTAGTCGTAAAACGTCTCTTTCTCACAATGCCTCTTTCGCAGAATGTCTCTTTCGCAGAATGTCTCTTTCGCAAAATGTCGCGTTAGATTAGAATAAAATTTTAAGGTTAAAATAAAAAAATAACATTTGTGAGTCATTTAATATAAAAAGTAAACAAAATCATGTCTTCACTTTGGTAAGTACTCTAATGTACGTATTTCTTATTGATTTAAAAATGGAATAATCAAATACAAAGCCGACTTTGTCACCTAATATTTATTTTTACATTGTACCTAAAAAAAATTCTTTAAAAATTGCGGCAGCTTCAACTCCTTACACTCTATCTCAGTAGTTTCTTGTATTTATTATCAAAATATAATTAAGTATATCTTTGTTCTCTCTGTTTTGTTTTTTTTGTGATCTTTTAATTATCTGTTATTCTTCTGTCCCAATATTTACTTTCTTTTCGCAATTCATGCACGAACATGTATAAATTTGGCTCTTTTGGAATGCGGCCTGCATTTATACGCCGTGCAGCTGATGCCACCCCTCCAATACGTTAGTTGTACGGTGACGTTGGTACCTAAGCGCAGCTAAGCAAAAATGGTGCCATTTTTGGGTACCATTGCTTTTTTAAAATTTTCTTCTAAGTTACTAACGCGACATTTTACGAAAGAGATATTCTGCGAAAAAGGCATTGTGAGAAAGCGACCTTTTGAGAAAGAGTCATTCTGTAAAAGCGACATTTTGCAAAAGCGACATTGTGAGCAAGAGACATTTTACGACTAGTAGACATTTTGCGAAAGAGACATCTTGCGACTAAGCCCTGTCATCATCGTCAGAGCGCAGCATCGCATCGCTGGTTGTCACTTTGTCAGTTCTTTTGAAGTGAAGCGTGGAAGCAAATCAAAAATCAAAGAAGAATAGGTATCTGATAGTGATCAGTTTTCTAATGAAATTCTGGTCAAGGTCCTATGGATGATTTCCACCAAACGGCTCGCATCGCATCGAATCGGAAAGGATACGAACGTATCCGTTTCTGCGCCGTCAAATACCTAGTTTAATTCCTACCGTGTTGACGAGTTCTAACTTTTTAAATGGTTGAAGTTGACGTAGTATTGTTGGCTATTGCCTTAGAAGCAGAAGAAAATAATCATAAAACACAGAAGAGGAAAAGAAAAATTTGGACGACAGCCAAAAGGATTCTTTCGGATACGACGACAGGCGAACGGAGCCGTACGCGCGTCGAAGCCTGAGGTCGCAGCATACTTTCGGCTACGATCGCGTATTGCGGAACTCCGCGGAAGACACCCGCGGTCAAGCTGCTGTGCGCGGCTTGGTAATATAGACTTTAAATACTGTGTACCTACACGATTTAATATCGTATAAAAATTGAAAAATCTGTTCTGATCCGATGCGATACGAGCCGTTTGGTGGAAATCATCCTTTAGAAACCTAAGGATTTTTTTTATGTATTGGACAAAAAATTATGTGCAACACTTTCCAGTTCTTACCTATCTGTTTATTTCTAACATTAACAAAATAAATAAAATGATACACACAAAATAAGCAAGTACCTACTTGATTTCCTAGACACGGGTCTACTTCTGTATCTACGCTTTGCCGATCTACCAGTGGGTAGATGGTGGGTAGCAGTGTCTGTCCGTACTGCTACAAGGATCTTTTGGCACTCGAATGGCGTTGACATGGGGCGCTGTCGGTAAACATTTGGGAAATTATTTATATTATGTACTTATTGAAAAAACAAGCGGCGTTAGTTCCGATTTAGGCCACGCGTTAAAAAAAACTTGTAGCGCTAAAGTAAAACATTTTTACACAGCCTAGTATTAGGGTTGCATGTATAAAATAATTGTAAAATGGTAGTTAATGAAATTTCCCATTATTCCTAATTCATTTTTATTTTTAGTAAAAGTGATAAATTGCAATATATTATTGTATTTTATTTAATTTTCATATACATCAAAACCTAAAAGTTCTTTTATTATTCCCTGGTATTTATCATTCGCGGACAGGAATGACGTAGTGCCTTTTGCCAAAAGCTTCCCTTGTTCATTCGTAAAATGCGTTTCTATCACTGATGAATTGCCGCTTTTCAGTGACTTGGTTTCCACATTCACTTTTTCACCATCAACAGCTACTCCGATGTAGCTGTTGACAAATATTAATTATTATACGGTAATCGTTAAAAGCCAGCTCTAAAATTTTATCCTAATTAAAAATGAAGTATCAGATAAACTTGGAGACACCTTTGATTGCCAGTTTTGTGATTTAACTCAACCAAATTCAATGACGAGACAAAAGGACGATAGTGTTTTGTTAGAGGGGCCGTCCGCCGGGCAACTAGCTTCATCTTTCTGACTGACCAACCCCTTGATAATTAAAAAGTGCCAGTATCTGTTTAATTGAAATAAATTATTTGAGTTGAGTTGAGTTGAGTCCACGTTCGTTCGTTTCTTTCTTGTATTATGATACAATCGAGATAAACCTCATAACTTAGGACTCATGCTTAACAGAAAAGTGTAGTATGAAAAGTATATGAACTACCTACTTGACATTCATATTGGTGGTATAGGACAATCTGCCATGAGTGTTGCTGAGCTGTGTGTAAAACGATAACACGTCGATCACAGATGCAATGTATCCACCATGCAGTGATCCTCCCACGTTGCACATAGTTTTGTCCACAATAAATGTACCTTGAAACGTCCCATTTGAAACTCGTTGCAATTTTACCTAGAAATAAGAATTGTATCAATGTAACAGCTGACTTGGAAATCAGGATATTGTAAAAATAAATGTGGATCTACGTTCATTGTTTTGTTATAAATTCACTTTGAACACCAATGACATATTGGGATACCTAGTAGCAAAATATGCGAGTGTAGCAAAAAGCATTCACATCAGCATCCATTCTCCTAATACTAATTTTACTCGTTCTATTGGGTAGGTACTCGATTTAACCTTAAAGTAGTGTTACTTTTTTTTTGCTAGCCTATGCTGTCCCACTGCTGGGCAAAGGCCTCCCCCAAATCCTTCCAGGAACTCTTTTCCAGCGCCACCTCGAACCAGCCCTCGCGGTACGCGTCCAGGTCATCTCGCCATCTCTTTCTGTGCCGGTCTCGGCAGCGCCGTCCATCTTCATCATCTTCCGTGTTATTTACGCTATATTTTTTAAACAACGTCGACTATTACTGCATTAAACTAATATCAGTTATGCATTGCATACATTTGCATAATAGTCTTCACAAAGCACAAATTACCAAAAATATTACATTATGTTGTCCTCCATGACAAATTGCCATCATTATAAATTCTTTGTTTTATGCAACTTTTATGGTAGGTACTTCATTAGGTAGTACAGATTTAGTTACGAGAGATAGTAAACAAGAAAGTGGTAAAAGCTAAGCAGAAATGATCACACAGCGCTTTTTATGGCAAAACTTATGCTAACGCTGTTAAACTAATAAGATGCCGAAAAGAATTCGGTAAGTATAGGTCATCATCATCATCTGCCTAGCCTTTTCCCAACTATGTTGGGGTCGGTAAGTATAGATAGTTGTCCAAATTGCATAATTTTCAAATCAGTATCATTAAATCACAATTCTGTGAAGTAAACGCAATGCCATCAGATCAAAACGTAACGATACTCGGCATTTTATTATTACTAAGGTTTTAGTGAGTAAAACAATAAACTTGTATATTTTGACTGCCTATTTTTCATTCTACGTGCTAGCTAGCGTGATTATTTTGTGATGCTCTGGTTTTTTTTTACAAATTAGAGCATACCCCAGTGACTCATTTCCTTTTTAGGGTCCCATAGCCAATACCAAGAACGAAACCCTTATAAATTTCGTCTCAGCCATTTCAGTCGGAGAATATTTGCACGAAATCGATGAAAAAATGAAGGTGTATTGTATGCACCGCTACACAATTTGTTTAGTGAAATTACGAACTAATACATTTAGGGGTGGTTCATCCTATACATGTAAACAAGGAAAGAAAAAAATGTTCTTTATTTAAAAATATTATGTTTCTGTGACTTAAAATTGAGTCAATAATTATTGAGAAATGGGCTACGACCGCAGAAATAACTTTGTTTTTCGCAATTTTTCGAGAAATACTATGAAATATTAACATAATTTTGGAGTCGACAAAATCAATAGTGTGCATGCATAAACATTTATCCCAACTACGGAACCCTTCGCTGTGTGTGGCCCGATACGCACTTGGCCGATTTTCTTATCAATCTTGTTAGCTACTGCATTGAATAAGAAAAATAGCACTTTACGGTTTATAAACACCTACAGACACTATCGAAACACGCCTGAATCGAAAGTGATTTAAGCCAATATGTATCCAAAGTTAGATTTATCTAGCTAAAACCAACGCAGTTGATAAGGTTCAAAGGTGGTCTTTTAAAGATTGCTCGTAACGATAGGATATCATTGTGTCACCTTTTGTGAAATTTCTACAATTTTATCTATAATTTTGTTTATATATGGTGTACCTACATTATACATACTAAAGAGTATTCTATTATATTGATAAGAATATGTCAAAGGGAAAACCCTGCCTGCACTGCATTGACTTGTATTTTAGAGAACAATTTGGAAACTACCTAAGTGTTATTTATGGAAATGTGGAACTATACCACAATCCTGGCGATGCTCAATAGAAATATTTTTTTACACCACTGGGTCACAATTTCTCAATACTGATGAAAACATTTGGTACGTAAGGAAAGCATTGGATTGATTATCTATAACATAAAACCTGATACATAACGCGCATGGGAAGGTTTAATTTTATTTAATAAACATCGCTCCTAATAGACTAAAATATGGTCAGCTTTTTTAATAGGTATGTTTTATTGAAATGAAACATTAAAGATAAAAACAATAAAATCAAATTTCGTACCTTGCTGAGAACAGTACCATAATCAAAAGTAATATTGTTCGCTAGAAGCTCCATTGCTTTTAGAACACGAGTAGCTCTGCTGGTTGATGCCATTTTTGTAAGCACTTCAAAAAATAAGCGAACGTAACTGTAAGCCATTTGCGTTTTCGCGCCCTTTTATGTTTTTCCAAATCGAATATTTTGGTGTTGCTACTGTTCTATGTAGGATTTTTAAACTTATATTAGTAATAACATGCAAATCATTACAATAAATCAAAAACTCACATTCAAATAGAAGGCACCTATTATTTTTTTAAATATGTTTACTTTCTATTCTACCTTTGGAAAGAACGCAAATTATTTATTTAACTGTTTTGGTAGAAATTGTGAGGTCGGAGCCTGGCAACTCAGGCCGGATCAACAAGCGAGCGGTCTGCTAATGTCGGTTTGTTCGCAAAATTTACAAAAATATAATTTTCCACGTATTTCCCGCGTTTTGTTATAATCTCAACGTGTATTAGTTCCAGTTATTCCATTGTGTTATTTCTATAATTATTTATCTACTTAGAAATGTTTGGAGATTCAACGTAATCTAAGTGACAGATGTTAGGGTGTTAACTCGCGCCACTTTTGGATCAATTACTTGTTTTTGATTGAATAGAATATGGAAGAAAGCAAGGATACCATCGTTGAAATGGAGTGTGACCTACCAGAGTCAGGTAACGGTAGTATTCATTTAGTAATTACCTATTATTTTCACACTCCTGTTTGACGTTCGTTCGTATAATCCGACCAAAATTAAAATGCCGTCATGTAACTTTCAATTAAATAAGAATTATCGTATATTTTCGCAGTTACAATCGACTGTAAATGAAATTTATACATCAATATTATATTTTTGATAGGTCCTCTTATTCTGTATCCGAGGATTTTCATGAAATTAGCGAAACTGTTAGATTAACATAATTATAACATGTCCTAGTATCGACCTATTTTTCTTGGTCGGGCTATAATCCAAACATCAATAAGGTTTTGTATCTATTTTTGAGTTACAAATACATATCCGTTTATCGTCGCTTTTGTTGTTTATTCTTCGAAATGGCCGTGAATATTGGTCTGGTATGAATGTTTCGCGATATTATGCGTATGTCTACCAATTTTATTTGTGGTTTATCTTCTTTTTTTAGGTTATAATGAAAGTTAGACTCATTGTGCCAGTTCTGTACCATAGATTTGGGTTTTCTTTTTATGAAATGCCTTTTATTTATATAAGGAATACCAAATTGTAAAAATGTTTTGTATAACTTCATGGAATTGTTATTATTAGAAAAGCACAATAAAAGGCTTTTAGTCTTTAACATTTTATTTATGTGCGGTAACTCACATGCATTGATACAAGTCACAATGAACCATATTTAGCTATGGTAGAAAAGAAGCATCCTGGAAACAACTTGCTCCTAAAAATAAAATAATGTTACACCTAAATAACTAACATTATTAAATCTAAATTACAAATGACTTACTACCACATTTCTTGATGCGGTTAAAATCTTATATAAATTGATTAAAAATAATTAATTAAATAAGTATGTTTGTAGGTTCACACTTCATAAAAATTTGAAACTGATGATGTAGATTGGTCATTATTAATAAATGTTTTTCTCTAAATTGCAATGTACTGTCTCTAATATGAACATATTTTTATAAAAATACTAAAACATTAGCCCGTCCCACATTCAAATTCAAAATAGTAATTAACAAGGATCTTGAACATAAACAACCTTACATAAAACCGCTCTATTGGGTCCGTTTGAGACAAGTTGCAACATGTTCACATAGAAACTAGTTTAGACTAGGCAAGAGATATGTTGAACGACTTCTGAAATAATGGACTTCTTGAGTGCTGTATCCTTGATGGCTACTTGCAAGTCGGTTAAACCACTTACATTTTTTTTTAAACAACCATTTCTATATTTATAAATAGAAATGGGATTTTGCATGGCTCTCAATGATATTTAAATAGGAAATGAATAAATAAAATATTATATTTTCAGAAAATTATTGTTATTACAAATAAACTTGCATAAATTTAATATCAGCTAAGAGTCACTTGGCTAAACGGAGAATAGAATCAAACTAAAATAAAAGTTTATGCAAATTTCTTTGAAGTTTGAACCTTATAGGTACTTGCCTAAGTTAAGGTGTTCAAGAGAATAATATTTGTATAGAGAACTTAAAAATAAAACTAACTTTTGTTGAAAAACCAACCCGCACTGGGCCCGCATGGTAGATTATGGCCCACTCCCTCTTACCGAGAGGGGGCCTGTGTCCCAATGGGACCATTATAGGCTGATTATTTCTTATATTATGTTGAAAAATGCTTATGTATTGTAAAAGTGCTTGGCTTCTGAATTTCTGACTGAATTATTGAACTTATTTGATAAGCCAAGATATAAAAATTGCTTTAAAAATATTTTCCCATTTATGGCCACCCTACACATAAATAATGCTGTCATCAGCAAATGTTTCAGATACATCACATGTCATAGTTGTTAGAGATAGGGTCCATTTATTTAAAGATAATAAATGATTTTGAAAATTGTTTATTTTTCAGAACCAGCCTCTCAAGTTCCTCTTGTGGACTCCGCAGGTGACAGTTTGGGGACTAAAGAAAATAAGGATGATTCTCAAAATCTGTTCCCAGATAGTCCTGTTTACGAGCTTGATGATGAAATTGTGGTTGGTTTTTGTTTATAAAAAATTAAAAAGCCATTTCTACCTAGTAAAGTTTAATCGCGTTAGGACTTTTTCTCGCCGTAGTGCAAAGGATCCATGTCACATGTTAAATGTAGGTGTACTTGAAATAAATACCGCAAAATTTGCTACAGGTCTAATCTGTGGGAGCCTTTAAATAAGAGTTTCTTTATAAATAACTTTTTGTTTTAAGTCATAAGTCATTCATTTCATATTAAAATACATTGTTGTTGTACTGCAAATAAAATTCTTGTAGTGTGCAAAACTGCTGCATGTAGCTGAAACATTCTTTTTATTAGGTATATTTTTACATTTTCAGACTATTAGCAGTGGAACTGACGACGTCAACGTTATTTCGTCAGATGCAAAAGGTATGTTAGAAAAGAAAAAAAATAATTTCGAAATCAAAACATTTTTACATAAGTAATTGAATACTAAACAAAAATTTAAATAAATTACAGAAGAAACAACCGTCCAACCTAAAAGAAAACTGTCAGACGACCCTTCAGACAGCAGCGCGAAGATCCAAAAGCTAGAACTTACCGACAATGAATTCGCCGTATCCACCCAATCGCTGGACAATGAAGTGTCCGAGATCACAGGCGCAACCAAACGGAAGCTCGAAGACCTTGAGCTTCTATCGACCTTCCGCGTCCGTACTCCCGTCCGGTCCAGTCCTAGGAGACTTAAAAGATCCAACAGTGCTGAAATATCCAAACCAAAAACGCCAAAGACCCCGAAATCCCGACCAGCCAGCGTCGAGATCACCAAGTCTAGAAAAACACCGCGCAAAGTACAAATAGAACTGGCCAAAGACGAGCCTAAAGAGGTCTTAGTTGTCTCTGACAGTTCGAGCTCGCGACCCAGCATAGAGTTCGTCGCAGAAATACCGCCCCCGAAAGTCCCAGAGACAATTGTAGAGGAAAATTCCGAGTTAGACGACTCCCAAGGCTTCCATCTAGAACTTTCGCCGAGCTTTGACAGCGCAGAAAACGGCGATAAACCAAAAACTCCCAGTAACAGCGACCCAGTGCTTGTTAGGAATAGGAATGAAGAACTCAATCCTGGAAAAATAAGCGAAACTAGAAGTGAAGGATACAAATACTCAGATCAGGGCAACTTCTCGCAACTGAGGTCAAAGGATTGTCTTATAGAGAAGACTACAGACCAAGAAAGCACTGATAGTGTTGGTTCACTGAACTTGGAGAGCCCAGAGCACATTATGCCAACTGTCGCATCCAAATTGATCTCGAAACTTTCCAACGGAGACTCATCTACTCCTTCTGAGATTGTGGAAGGCAAGAATAGTACTGAGGACAGTGAAAATACTCCCGATATGACGAAGCTTATCTCCATTAAGAGCAAGAGAGGGAAGAATGAGTCTTTCCGGTCCAGCAACAATGCACATGCACAAGAACTCAATCCTGGAAAAATAAGCGAAACTAGAAGTGAAGGGTACAAATACTCAGATCAGGGCAACTTCTCGCAACCGAGGTCAAAGGATTGTCTTATAGAGAAGACTACAGACCAAGAAAGCACTGATAGTGTTGGTTCACTGAACTTGGAGAGCCCAGAGCACATTATGCCAACTGTCGCATCCAAATTGATCTCGAAACTTTCCAATGGAGACTCATCTACTCCTTCTGAGATTGTGGAAGGCAAGAATAGTACTGAGGACAGTGATAGTACTCCCGATATGACAAAGCTTAACTCCATTAAGAGCAAGAGAGGGAAGAATGAGTCTTTCCGGTCCAGCAACAATGCTACACCGTCGACGATTTCGCCGTTTGCGAACGGACATTCTTTGCCAATCAACACACCACAAATACCAGTGTTTGACGTCCATATCAGTCATAACGAGGACAACGAATTTCTGTCTCTCTACGTCGTACGAACGGACAATGATCTCGGTATGGACATGTGTCGAGAATACCAGAGGATTTCTAAACGGTTCACGATAGACCCATACATGGCTGATGTGTCCGTCAGCAACTCTCCGTCAAGCGTCACCAGCGGTGGCATGATCAACTTGCCCAATAGAACCTCTTTCGCATCAACTGTCAGTTCGACTTCAACTTCTAGCAACCGAACAAGTGACGGCGCATTTGTAGTACCGCTGCCGCCGCGAAAATCGATCGCGAACCCAACAACATCAGTCAAGGGATATGATGCCTTAGTGAAGAAGCTACAAGACATATTCTCCCATATGCGAGAGTCTTCAGTAGATGAGGGACTGAGTGAAGATAAAGTGTCTGTTGGTATCCAAACATCTGTTTCTAATGATAGTACCATGAGCAACGGTAATGCTAGTCCAGACGAAGTGAATAAATGCGATAAGGCGACACCAAAGAGCTCGCTGAAAAAGACTCGCGTGCGAGGTCGACGGCATATAGCCGGGAAAACTAAGAGAGCTTTGCTGCCAACACAACCTGAAGAACCGGAATACATGCACGGAATGAACTCTCCCGAAATGGTGCCAACTAACGGCGAAAACGGCAAAGATTCCCCAGTAAAATCTCCCAAACATGAGAAACCTCTATCCTCTTTGGTTGCTACGCCAAAATCTGTGAGCAAATTGAAGACGAAGCGACGACCAACGTCACCACGACCGGCGACCCCAGTAGAAAAAGCAGTCGTTAAGACTGAATACCCAGGATTTGCGCCAGAAACAGTGGTGTTGGCCAAATGGGTGGACAAACGTTATTACTCAGGCAAAGTGTTGGAGATAACTGAGCCAAACAAATATTTGATCAAATTCGATGATGGCCAAAGCAAGGTGTTGTTGGACGATTTCATAATATTTGGTGATATGAAGACGTTGCCTTTGGAGGGACAGTCCGTATATGCTATGGTTGATGAGGAGCAGAATTATGAACCTGCATTGGTGCTTGGCATTGAAGAAAATGATAGTGGGACTGTTACCTACAAATGTATTACTGATGGGTGAGTTCATTTACCTTCATTACACAGTGCATTACCTATCCATTTTAATGAAGTTTGACAAAAAAATATTTGACACACAATATGTTAATATTAACTCGATTTTATAAAGCTCAAATTTTTTAAACTGATTACGTAATTTTCGTTTAGGTTATCCGTTTTAGGCCTGTTTGCACCACAAATCGCTATATGCGTTTAACTCTAGTCATGATTTAAAAAATCAATCTGTCACCGTCTAAAACGGAAAAAAAAACTAAATTTTGCGCTATTTAAGTTTAGCGCTAAACACATTTAAGTGATTTGTCGTGCATGCGAGCCCTAGAATTGTGTTAAAAGAAAACTTAATGTAAATTTTATGATGTTTATTATTTAAAAATATGCTGCTTGATACCCAAATAATTTATGACTTCAGGTTCAGCAGTTGTAACACTTTGCCTTATGACAGCAATGCGGCAGTTGTAAATACAACTGAATAGAATACCTATTATAAATCTTAATTTAAGACATTTTCTCAAACATCGTTTTTCAATTCCTATATACCTGATCAATAATAAAATCTATTTGTCTTCCAGCGACACCTTAGTCATGGTAACAGCTAGCGAGCTATACCTGACCGAAGACCAAGCTCGCTCGCTCAAGGATTCAGCGCGCACGCGCTCTCCCTCCGCGCCCTCCACGCCGCGGCGCCGAGCCAACAGGGAACTCGACCTCGATAATATTATACAGGTAACTATACTACGGCTGGTACAGACTGCGATAGGCTAAGTTAAGGAAATATACTGAGTTACATACATTCTTATATTTTAAATAATTTATAGAAACAATAAAACTGGCCAAATGCGAGTCAGACTCGCACCAGAAAGGTTCCGTACCACAAGGCAAACGCCGAAAAAAAACACGTTTGTTGTATGGGAGCCCATAAATATTTATCTTATTCTGTTTTTAGTATTTGTTGTTATAGCGGCAACAGAAATACATCATCTGTGAAAATTTCAACTGTAGCTATCGCGGTTCATGAGATACAGCCTGGTGACAGACAGACAGACGGACAATGGAGTCTTAGTAATAGGGTCCCGTTTTTACCCTTTGCGTACGGAACCCTAAAAATAGAGTACCCGGAAACAAATAAACGAAGCAAGATTCGGCCATTGTTAAATATGTCATCCCAAAATGGTATTTATTTATTTTATAATTTATGTACACACAGTAAAATACATAGGGATATGACATAATTATAAATGTAAAATATATAGTAAATGTATGACTCAGTTTTTCCTATTTAAGTATCCTTCTTTCTAGTTATTAAAAAATAGCTATTTATTTGTACATTTTGACCGTGTTGGTATTGCACTATGAAACTGAAGATTTTTTTTGATAACGAGTGAACCATGGACTTTTTGTCTATGCTAGGGGATCTAGAGTCAAGTGCTGACTTCATGGTTCAGTTTGCACGTCGATGTCGCTGCCACGCTTCATAAATATTTGTTAATTGTAATTTAATTAAAATCATAAAAAAATATTAATTGTTAAAGAATTCTACTCTATCTGACGAAAACTTATAATTTTCCAACTTAGTATATGACTTGCTTGATCAATCTAAATCTTTGATTGGGCTTTCATATATGTTCTCTCTATTAAATAATAATAAAAAAATATAAACATCCGAATTTAGAACCTCCTCCTTTTTTGAAGTGTGTTTAAAAAAAAATAAAAAAAAACATTAATTATTTTGGTTGATTTCAGGGTCCCCGCAGCGCTCGAAGCCGAGATAAGGGCAGCTCGAGCGCGCGCAAGCGTGTCACCTCACCAAAGAGTCCTAAAGCATCTACTTCCGGTATTTCAGGTAAAGATTGAAACACATAACATCACACATAAGTGGTAGTCTGAGGTGTCGAAGAAAAATGGGTTTATTTATTTGTCACAGAATCACGTGTAACTATTCAATGTGGAGACGGTAATATGACATTAAAAAAAGTTATGCGTGATCATAAATGAAAAAATATTCGCGTCGACTTGAGAACCTCCTTCGTTTTTTCGTCGGTTAAAGAAAACATTGTCAATACATCAATCATGCATATGAGTATTTTGGAACTCAAATAAATACTAGAAAGGTTCTTTTTTCATACGATTTAAATAGTAGTGATGGGCTGACTATGGGTTTTGTCAATCTTTTACTAGCTACAGTGACTAAACTATTAGAGTTCTTTGATTGAATTTTTGTATGCAAATTGGGAACGTCATTAGATATATGCAGTTTAATTTATTGTTGTATTGTCATCTCCACCTTGTATAAAATAGATAAATTAAGTTGAATAAATAATACTTAGTACCTAAAACAAAACATCTTTATTTACAAGCACAGAACAGAAAGTACATCCTTTTACCAGGTGTAATGTAACATGTTAAAGAATTTTGCACCTATAACTGTAATGTCTTACCAGTTCATATACAAATACATTTTTTTGTTATTAAAAGAACAATTTTTCAATAAATCTTTAACAAACAAAATCGAACATCCTGTACACACTTGGGCAGTTTCTGAGAATAGGCTTCGTACACAGCACGCCAACAATACATATGGCGAACGAAGTGGTTTAATAGTAAGAATTTTAAGCATAGGTTTACCTGATTTGCCTTGTTTTTTCATTTATTAACGCATGCTACATAAATTTAAAGCTTCGGTTCTATTATACCGAGACTTATTAATAGTCTACCCTCAGAAATAAACAAATGTAAACATATAAGTATTATTTAGGAATGATTGTAACTAGGGATGCATCCGATACCGATATATCGGCGATACTTCAGGTTTGACGATATATCGGTATCGGCGATATTTTTATGGCCGATTCAACGATACTTTTCAAATTTCGCGCTTTAAAATTGTAATATAAACGCGCGTGTTGTCCCGTCTATTTCGTTGCAAACGAGGCACGAACTAACTATGCTCGGGGAAACCCCGCGCTTTATTCAGTGTTTTGTTTCGCCCGCCCGCTTTGGCCTCGCACTCGCACATCTATCCCATTTCGTTAGGTTGGTTGTTGCGCGTAGTATTTTTCCATGCAAATAAGATTAAGAATTACATATCGTAATTGTTTGTGTATTGTATGTCATTTATAACTAGTCGTTTGATTCAAATAGAATAAATAGTAGTTATATCAACTTCAAAACACAAAAGTGCTATATGGAATCACTTTGAAATTTCGACAATTGATAATTCCATAAAAATCTTATAAATGTTAATTTTGATTACTAAAACTATTAATTAATTGTGTTTTATTTAATCTACCTTCCTTTTTGAATTCAGTAAGCGTATCGGTATCGCCGTTATTTTTATAAGAGTATCGGTATCGTATCGGCAAAAAGGCGTATCGAGGCATCCCTAATTGTAACTATTTAAAGACCTAAAGATGGATTTAATTGTATCGACTATAACGCATACATATAAAATGCTTCATTGCATAGTTCGGTATTGAGATAGACTCATGATAGCACAAGTTTAAACCTTAATGGTTTTTATTTAATATGAATAATTCTGTATTATTTTGTATAAAGGATAAATAAAAAATAAAATTACTACAAACAGGGCATAAATCCAGGCTCGGACAACCTTCGAGAAATCCCGTTAGGAAAAACACAAAAAGACTACTCGACCTAGGGATAGAACCCAGGACCCCACCCTCAACAGTCACGTTCGAGACCGTTACACCAACGACCTAATAATACAGTTCAGTTTTTCTTTATTTAGTTTTTGTACAATAAAGACCGCTATTTCAGCATGCTTGATACGGCCCGGATAGCTCAGTCGGTAGAGCATTGGACTTTTAATCCAAGGGTCCAGGGTTCAAGTCCCTGTTCGGGCGGCCACTTTTTTAATGTTTTGTGTTTTCTGTATCCCATTATGAGTAGTATTTTCCAGAATATTCTATAGTAAACATTAATTTTCAAGATCATAATTCTATAACTGCAAATCCCCAGTTGCAAAATTCGTCATAACAAAAAAATAGTTCTATATAAGAGTTTAAAGTACGTATGATGTCTTGTATTACGAAATATGCGTGTAGGTATATTAGATAGTTAAATAAAACAGTCCCAAAATGACTCCTGATAGATTCGGCCATACATAAATATTAGCCTATAATTTTCTCAATGTTGGGATACAGGCCTCCTCTCGGTGAGAGGGAGTGGGCCGTAATCCACCACGCGGGCCCAGTGCGGGTTGGTAGATTTCACATGTCGTCTAATTTTTTGTTCTAGGACATGCCGGTTTCCTCGCGATGTTTTACGTCACCGTTCGCTTGTAAAGATAAAGTAATACCTATTAATAGATATTTAGAGATAAGCATTGGTCTAGGTCAAGAGAGCTAAGATAAGTTGATAACATTGACATGGCAACAGAGTGGTAGCAACAGAAGTAGTTTTCATGTGGCTGGTATACAAATATTGTGTAGGTAAACATTGCAATAGCATGTATCAGGTTGATCTATCAAGTGCCTTATCCTGCTGTACTAATTATGTAGTTTGAACTATTTGTTCAAGTGTATGTATTCAGATATAATATTAACGCATTTGGTATTTAGCAGAAATACAATATTTGAGGGGCTGGTGGCTAAATAATAACAGCCGAACAGGTCGATGTAGGTTAAGCTATGTTTGCCTAGGTTAGTCCGTAGACCCCTCAATGACTCAGAAAGCACGTTTACCGTTAGTCTCGTCTGGCATTTGTAGATAATTTGACAGTCGTTACGGGTAGTCAGAAGCCCGAAAGTCTGACAACCAGTCTTATCAAGGGTTATCGCGTTGTCCAGTAACTGGGTTGTGAAGGTCAGAAGCATCCGAGATGGCTCACCAGTACAAAAAAAAAAAAAACTTTTAAAATTATAACAGCCTGTTTCACTATGTCCGAAATTCAGAAAAGCTACAATTAACACACCAAATACATTCTAGAATAGAACAGAATTTGTATAAAATTATAAGCTAATAATTTTAACGGAAACTTTATTTAAGGTAGTGAAATAAGCTGTAAACTGAACAAAAACAATTAAAGTACAATTTCTTTATCCCAGGTGTAAAAACCAAGAGCGCACCAATTGGTCGCAAGCGCTTGGCAAGCGAGAGCAGTGAAATGAGTGAGAGTAGCAACTCTGCGCCGCCCGTCAGACTAGAGGAGGTGGCCGGCGTGGAGCCCGAGGTGCAGCGCACGCCCAGGAAGATTGACGGCGTTAAAGGTGAGAGCATAAGTGAGAAACCAGTTTATTATTAAAAGCCATATTTTTCATGAATCTGAAACACATCATTTCTTCTTTTTCTATTGTATTCTTAATTTCCCATATGTGAGTTTAAATTCTGTCATCTGCTACCGGAGATGTCACAGTTGTAAGGGTGCGTTTCCACTGAAGAGGAGCTGGGCGGAGCAGAGCGGAGACGTGCGACTCGTCTCGTCTATGATTGGACGATTCCCGTCCAATCATAGACGAGACGAGTGACGCGCTGAGGATTTCAACCATTATGATTGGTCGATTCCTGTACGTCTCCGCTCTGCTCCGCACAGCTCCGCTTCAGTGGAAACGTACCCTAAAATTCCTCTAACCTACCTAAATATTAGTTCCAACTTCCGATACAGGGCTTGGATTTTTAGGTTGTTGGCCAACTAGGTTAAACCGTCTTGTATGCATCAGCACTAAAGCTAGGGTTTCCTAAGATGGTGGTACTAACACATACATAATCAGCCTATAATGTTCCCACTGCTGGGACACAGGCCTCCTCTCTGTGAGAGAGAGTGGGCTGTAATCCACCACGCGGGCCCAGTGCGGGTTGGTAGATATCGCACGTCTTCGAATATTTCCTCACGATGTTTTTTAATTTTTATTTACACAAATTGAAGCGCCTACCTAATATGGAGCATGACGTCATGAATTCACTGTCTTGTATAAAAAGTAGAGCGCGTTTTTGATCCCTATGAGATCGTCGTACTGCGGCCCCTATGTAGCGCCAACGCTGTCTTAAGAAATCCTACCAGTGCAGCTTATAGCGGTCCCTTTGTATGTTCACCATCTATATAACTCACCCGTTTGTCAGCAGTGTCACTGACATAACAAGAAGAAATCTAAGATACAAAAACAATGAGCAGCTATGAAGTTAGTCCGGTATTTTATTTCAATCAAAAATCATACTTACCCTCTTAGAAATATGTCACAAAATTACTTAACATTACCACTTCCCAGCCGGACCATTGCAGCTAAAAGGTGCTTCGAAACAGAACATTGGCAAGAAGAACTCCAAGCTGACTAAGTTTGAGAACGATGAGGACACGGTATCTAAAATGGGACCAATACCGGGGCCGGATTCCAAGCTGTTTGCGGGACTGCACTTCTTGCTGACCTGCACTGAAACGCCACGACGGACACGTACCGCGACGACTGACAAGGTAACATTAGTTAAAATAAGAAATAGACATACATACTCTCGAAAAATATTACCCTCCTTCTGGGGCAGTCGGTTAAAAACCTGTCAAGTGTGTCGGACGACGCAACGGGTTTCTGTAACTAAAAAAAATGATTTTCCGATTATTCCTTTACTTGTGCTGTGAAACCTTGCTTCTTGCCAAATTTCATGATTCGAGGTCAACGAGAAATACCTTATAGGTTTTGATTTATTTGCCCCATAAAAATGGAGTATGTCATGGAGTTTCTTGCCAATTCTTCTCCATAGAGATCTATGTTTTGGAATGAGCAACTAGTTTCAACTTTCTGAGTAACTGATCAACAATTTGACAGTTCAGAAGAGCCTGTAATTGGTAAAAAAATATGGTTTTATTAATATAAGTGCCTTGAATTTCGCGGTTTACCTTAGCGCTTCCCCCTTAAGCTTGACTGCGTTTTGGGTGAAGTCGTCGATTTCTGTTTTGTAGCGCAGCACTGTGTTCCTAACACTACACTTTTTAAATAACATCGCAGTCACTTATAGTTATGGTAACCTTTTTGTTATATAAAGGCTAATTTCTTTATTTTCTAGGCCACCCAAAGCGCTGAGACCCGCCACTACTCTTCCGAAGAAGACGGCGAGACGACATCCTCAGTAGCCGGCACAGACACTGAAGACCTGGAGTTCTGCGACCGACCCTTCAACAAGGAGCGCCTTAAGGAACAGCTAGAGGCCGGTGGGGGGACCGTGTACAGGTAAATAATAAAAAACAGTAAAATAAAAGATATGTCAAGAAAGTAAATGAAACTCGCGACAATCTAAGAAGCCGGATTTGAAGTTTCTCATTATACATGCCGCGATAACTTTGTATGAACGTCTACGTAAGAAATCGAAAAATCAAATAATCACTATAACAATGAGTATCATTCGTTAGCTCCAAGTTTCAGTTAAGAGCGTTACTCCAGAGCGGCGCGCCTCGTGTTTAGGTAAATTTACTCACACAGCTATACAGTTAAACGCACACACAGCCGTCTGTGTTGGAGCGCGTATCATACACCGCTTAGAATCATCTTGATACTTAGCCAGTTTTTAGTTAGTAGGGAATGTTTTCGTTTTCCGTAAGCGGGGATTCAGTTTTTTGTTTATTGTAATAAATGAGCAATTAAATTATTATTAGTTAGGTTAAAGTAAATAAAAACAATTTCGTGTAAAATAAAATCTTAATATTTGTTGTCTCTAAGTTTCATGGACCTAGCTTTTCGGGGATCAACAATTTCGGGTAACAGGCATTTATTGTAAAAGCTGACTAGCCGATGTTCCATATTTTCGCTCCAAAATTTATCGTCCCTGATTATGTTTTCAGTCTTCAATTTAAAATCTTTGCCTGTCCACACAGCAAACAGACAGTAATTTCTGTTAGTTATATGCAGCTGCCCCTGTATCTGATAAAACCAGTCATGGCGTCGATTCACAGATCCATCTATTTTCCAGAATTTAATATTTTTTTGGCTAATAGCAAAATCTGCCTCTAATCCAAATGCCGAACTAGGACATTTAATTTCGGTGATGCCATCATCGTCGATTAGTCCATCCGGCGAAGCACCTGTAATCATAATAATTTGAAACTCAATACTCTAATTACTTCTTTTTAAGGGGGAAGCGCTAAGGTAGCCCACGAAATTCAAATTTTCTTACGTTTTTTGCAATTTGCTGGTCAGTATTAAGTTGTACGTTGATTAATATATGAATCGCGGCCGTAACTAACATGTATTTACAGAATTATAATCATTAAAGTCATCAACACAACTCTCTAAGACCACGTAAGTCCCAAGAATGATAATTTCACGAAACAGTTATTCTTTGGACTTACGTGGTCTTAGAGAGTTGTGTTGATGACTTTAATGATTATAATTCTGTAAATACATGTTTGTCACGGCCGCGATTCATATATTAATCAACGTACAACTTAATACTGACCAGCAAATTGCAAAAAACCCAAAAAAAAACAAATTTCGCGGGCTACCCTGGCGCTTTCGCCTTAATAGAATTTAAGAATATAAAAATAAATTGTTTGTTAGAAAAATCTAAACTTGTACCTGCAACTGTTCTATGGCCACTTTTTCGTTTACTTTCCCATGTTGAATACTAGGGATATGGTCCAAGGAATATGAGTAAAGAAATTGTTTAACCAAAGGGGCTGGGCTAATAGTCGATCGCCGTTTGCACACTTTACAGAATGAAGAGGCTGTCAATAAACAACGTCGTAGCTCTAGCCAAAGTGCACTCTCTGTCTGAAGTACAGTATCCCTTTCAACTTCTTGTCTACTATTTACCTATAACATAAAATTTGGAAATATATTTTTAAGTCTAATATTATCAGAAACAATGTACAACATGTATCTGAACTTATGAAAGTATACTGTAAATACGCACTTGTTCTTGAAGGTTCTTGTTTTATTTGTCCTAAAATATGTTTATAAAGACCAAGTCATTCTTACAAGATTCCCTGCGTCAGGATCTTGAATTGAAGCCGTTTCTAATGCCTGCAAGTTTTCCTGAATTTCCAGTGTTTTATCACTGTCTTTTTCATTTTCTTGAGTCTGAAAATAATATGCAGAGTATAATATAGTGACACAAACCGTATGCACCATGACAGGCGATCGATTGTCGGCTTAAGATAGCACATAACTAACAATGTTTTTTTTGTGCTAAAATATGTATACAAATGACCAAGTAATTCTTACAAGATTCCCTGCGTCAGGATCTTGAATTGGAGCCGTTTCTAATGCCTGCAAGTTTTCCAGAATTTCCAGTGTTTTTTCACTGTCTTTTTCATTTTCTTGATTCTGAAAATAATATGTAGGGTATAATATAGTGACACAAAAAGTAAGCACCATGACAGGCGATCGATTGTCGGCTTGAGATAAATAAATAATGAAGAAAGGTCTTATTTAGTTTTGGTTTAACAACTGCTCAATCAAAACCAAGGAAACACGTGTCTGCCGCAGCTAGTAAAATATAAAGTAAAAAAATAAAACTTACAACAGCATTTTTATTTAAGTCCTGGTTTTGAAGTATTTGAACTTCTCTTTTCTGCCTATAACAACGAATTGGATATTAACTTTATCTTATTACTACTGTGTTTCATAAAAATATCCAAACAAAAAGTAATAAAAAAAAATTACTTCAAAAAGTAGTAAGTATATTGTTTCTTAATTACACCTAATAAAAATATATTTTTTATAAGTAGAGAACCTCGGTAACATACCTTTTAGCTTCATTAGCCTTGGCCAAATTTTCGTTTTTTTTTTTGTTCCCATATAGCGCCTTTTGTTAGCCATATCTGAAAAAAAAGTAAAATGAAAACATACTTACATAAAGAAGTCTAATTTAATCTTTCTTAAGTTAATAGAACACCATTACATTAAAATATGTACTCACCAAAGTTTTGTAATATAATAAAAATATATTATAATAAAACGTATCAACATGTCCTAATCGCGCTAAAAACTCGCGAAAGTACGATAATATTTTACGCGACTCGCGGCTACGGGAGCGACACACGTCCTACCTCTGAAAGGCCTCGGCCGGCACTGAGCGCTGGCGTGATTCCGCGCCGATTATATAGCTGCACTAAATAATTCATAGTAAAATAAAAAAATAAGTTATTAAAAAAATATTTGTACCATGTTTTAGAACGTAAATGTCTTCGTTTACTAGGCCTAAAATAACATATAAATATTTCAGATTTCATCCTAAACTAACGCGTTTAAAATATCGAAAAGTGGCTAAAATTGACACTTTTGAATATACTTTTCTTGAATGAAAACTTACAGTAATCGTTTTTTTTTTTCAGCCATGCACTAATAAATGCTATTATTATTTATAAAGCAACGTTGTTATAAGTTTGTCGTATATGGTTTTACTAATACCTTGCATTTGCGTAGACCGTCGATCGCTAGTTTAAAAAAAGGCTTGCATAAAAACTGTTCTAATGAGAAAACTGTACGAATAAATGAAAATGTTTTTCAGCCATGCACTAGATTATGAAATTCCCATTAATATGACGTCAATATCTTATCTATAAATTAAACAGATTATGGTTTTATTGTCCGTCGGAAATCATCAATTTTGACTCCAGCGTGGCTCTAACGGATCAACCCTCTTAACATTGGAAAAAATAATTTTACAAAAAAAAAAATACTTCCAAAAAAACACTACAAAGTGAAAAATAACTTTAATTTCGGAAGTTGGTGTCGTTGGTTCTTTAATTTCGTTTTTTGACACCGATGTTCGAAATTAAAGTTATTTTTCACTTTGTAGTGTTTTTTTGGAAGTCTGTTGTTATAAAAAAATATATATATAAACATCCGAATTGATAACCTCCTCCTTTTTTGAAGTCGGTTAAAAAGGCACTCAAAAACACAAATTAATAGATTAATATTCCGACAGGATGTCGTTACAATGTCATGTCTTTGGGTTCGTTGCCATAGTGTCGTGCCCGATATAAGCCGTTTTTGACCGAATAAAATCGGATGTTCTGAAAAATCGGGCCGCGAGTATAAAGTATTGGTTTGAAGTGACTCCGAAGAACAGCAGTATGTTTTAAGCTAAAGGTTTTTCAGTACAATTTGTCTCTTCATGCGTTGCCATCGTTGTAATTTTCTACCTTGGTCGAGTAGAAAAATGTAAATTATTACTGATTTTATGAAAAGTCATCCTCCTGTCGTTATTCCATTTGGGGTCGGATTGATTTTATGCGATGTATAATTTACTAGCAGCGCCCCGCGGCTTCACCCGCATAAGTGTCGATCCCTTTCGAAAGATACGTGGCGCCATCTATTATCATAATAACGTTATTGCTGTTTTCCTCGGGAACAGCACTTTTTTGTCGGGATGAAAGGTACCCTATGTCCGTTTCTGTACACCTGACAACGTATATGCAAAATTTCAGGATGATCGGTTCAGTGGTTTAGCCTGACTGTTAGGCGTGAAAAGGTTACAAACAAACTTACTTTCATCACTACATAGTATAAAACAAAGTCGCTTTCTCTGTCCCTATGTCCCTATGTCCCTTTGTATGCTTAAATCTTTGAAACTACGCAACGGATTTTGATGCGGTTTTTTTTAATAGATAGAGTGATTCAAGAGGAAGGTTTATATGTATAATAACATCCATTAAATAGTGGAGAAGTACTGTTATTTTTGAGGTTTCTAATGTGATGTCGTAAATAATTACATTTTTTCCGCTTACATTGCAAACGCAGGCTGAACCCTACGAGTTTTATCAATATAATGTACTAAGTATTGTACACATTGAAAAGGTCTACAGAAAAGTCCGTGATGGTATATGTCTATCTCTTATGGATAACCCACAATAACTTTTTTTTTGTCATTTACTTTTTACGACAAATAATGGCTAATTTTCGAAGCGATTTTAACCAATACAGCATTAATCCTTAACCAATTAAATACCTTGAATACATTGTTCATTTAATATAGATCTATATGGCCCTTTACACCGTATGATTTAAGTGAATATTTTCGAAGATATTACAGATTTAAAAATTGCGGGACGTAGCGTTTGCGGCGGTACCGGCCGGCCGCCCGCCCGGTGCGGCAAGAGCGTGCCTATAAATGGCGCGTCTGAGGCCGCGGTTTTCCCTATAGCACTTTGAATTTAGCAGCGATCGGACGCGTTTATTATAAAAACGCGACGCGATAGCAGGAAATCTTCATGGTATAGGGAAAGGGGGATTGTTTTACTCCAAATTTAACGCGTGCGGGCCACGGGCAGTAATGAATAAATCAAAACTACTGAATCGATTTTAATCACATAGGCTATATATTTTATACCCGTGCGAAGCCGGAGCGGGCCGCTATGTTTTTATATACAACGTTCACAGTTTTTCTGTAGTGTATTTAGTATCAGCATTGCACCCGTGCGAAGCCGGGGCGGGTCGCTAGTTTATAATATTAGTTAGGATTCAAGAAGGTCTGCCCACTAGTGTCCTAAAACAACAAAAACGTACATTTATTACGTATTCTTCTTTCCAGCCACTTCGACGACGTACCAAAAAACAAATACACCGTCTGCAAGTTAATCGCGCCTCGACCCTGCCTCACAGCGAAGTACATCCAGTGCCTCGCAGCGGATATCCGCTCAGTGTCGCACGGCTGGGTTATCATGAGCTGCATCGACAGCACTCTGCATGACATCGATTCGTTCGCTCTGCCGGCTGGCTGGTCTATCCTCAAGCAGAGGTTCATTAACTGGGTGAGTAGTAACACAAGTACATCCAGTGCCTCGCAGCGGATGTCCGTTCAGTGTTGCACGGCTGCGTCATTATGAGCTGCATCGAGTGTCCTTGGAGTTTCTTGCCCATTCTTCTCCATAGAAATCTACGTTTCTGACTAACTGACCGACTCTTTTACAATTCAAAAATGCCTGTAAATGGTTTAATTGAAATAAATGCTTTGAGTTTGTGTAATGTGATCACATTGCCATTTAGTGTATTGTCGTTGTTGGCACTTTTAGTTACAACTTTCCAAATCAACACTAGCTGTAAAATTTTCCTAACTTTTTCCGTCTTACTAGGTGCCGCCCTCAGGCCGTCGCAATGCAACATTCTTCAAAGACAAGATCATCTTACTATGCGGTGACCAGGACACCTTCGTGAAATTCTGGGAGCGAGTATGCACCCTAGCCGGCGCTACGACGCGAGTGGTGAACGAGGAAGACCTCAACATGTCCGGCGCCCTAGCGCTGGTGACAGAGTGGGACTGTCCCCACGAAGTACAGAACAAAGCGAATCAAGACAACATCCCACTGGTGTCCACCACATGGGTCGTGCAGAGCTTAATAGAGGCCCGCGTCATCGCGCCCACTTCCCACGAAAAGTTCTCATTTATGTTCGCGGAGCCAGAATGATCCTGGGACTTTAGAAAGATCCTCATAATACGTGAAAATTGACACTTGAGGTGACGCGACAGTGACGCTTAGTGTTTAGTGAAGTGGAAATAAACGAATTACTTACCTTACTGGTGGTTTAGGAGGCGGTGGCGATTGTACAGTCGTCTTGCGAAAACATTGATCACTTTTGGACATTGTCGCATTAAACTCCTTACTTGTCGACTGATGTAACGGTCTGCTATTTTCGTCGTCGTCATTTTTTATCACTGACCTCTATAATACAAGTACGGCTGGACTGCATACTATCGATGACAGAATGAAGCCATTTGATTTTCACCATTTTGGCGCTGATAGCAACGTGAAGGGACCGTGGAACTAATATTAGAGATGGGATATATCCTACGATAAGAAAATACTTTTATGAACTTTATCGATCGTTATAACCACTAATATAATTTATTACCTAAGTCGTATTATTTATTACTTAAGTAAATTTGAAAGAACGTGTCAATTTTAGTTCCTGGGCGCTTTGAATCGGCACAAAAAGCAACTCTCATTTCGTAGAGTATCGTTAATCCAGCGTACTTGTATTATAGAGATAGAGGTCAGTGCTTTATGAACATTACAATCCCGTCCGCAAAATACGCGCATTGACGTGGAATTGCGGACACCAGCCCGTATTACCTATTACCTACATTACAATCTAGCCTATTTGCTGATAACTAATTTAAATATAACTTAAACTGCTTAGTAACTATAACATTAAGAAATTGTCCGGGGAAAAACACTTAATTCGCGTGTTCTTTAGTCAGCACTTGTACTACAGTTTAAGTTCACTCACACTGCACTAAGCCAACTCGAAAGGTTTTACCATTTTTGGGTACCTATTGTGAAGAGCTGATGAGCTCTTCAGAGTACGGGGAGGAATCAATTAAAAATTTAAAACACGGTTTATCATGTACATATACAGTAATACCCCGGACTTACGCGGTAGGTGGGTCCGAGCGATTACCGTGTAAGTCGAATTCGCGTAAGTCGGGGTTCAACTTTGCATATAAATATGTACATATTCAGTTTACACTCCAAAGACAGTGTTTTTTCTTTTCTTGTTAGGCTCAAATGACTCATTTTTCGTTCTTTTAGATGACATAATTAGATATTATACGTAAAACGCATTGCGCACGTAAAACAATTCCACGCGGAACACGTTTAAACCTGTCGCAAACTGAACACTGAGAAGCGGAGCGAGAGAGCCGATGCGCACGGCATTCAAAATGAAAAACCGCGTATCTCCGAATTCGCGTAAAACGGGGTAGCGTAAGTCGGGGTATTACTTCAATAATTATTCCTAGAAATCATTGTATAAACGTATTTTACATCTTTTTCAAATCTGACGCCTAAAATCTTCTAATCTTAATATTGGTAATGTTTGTCTTGTATTTCAAGCCAATAACTTTTAACAGACTCGCGGAGGTTGCATGTAAGAATCAAATAAGCTGTAGTCTATAGAGTAGGTACTATGGTATACGTCATCCGTCTTGAGGTCCAGGTAGAGGTCGCTGTTAGTGCATCGCATAATGTGACAAAGTTCAAAGCATAGTCAAGGTTTCCATAGGCCAACTGCACAAGGTTGTTAAAGTACAAAGTATATTGGTTACGCTAGGCATAAATTTACAAGAGTTTATGGACAATGTATGGTGACAGCTTACATTGTTTAGAGGTTTATAAAATATAAAAAAATATTAAAACGCTTTTGCTTCAAATGTTACGCAATATGTTGCTATTTTTGTAAACGAAAGTTAAGAGGGCGTCGACCGCGCAGTGGCGCCCTCATCGTTTGTTTGGTTATGTCTTTTATTTTAGAATGAATAAAAAATGAAAATAGTGACCACTATTATCCGTTTTAGTGATTATAATAAAACTAAACAATGTAAAACTACCGTTTATAATAATATTAACGTATAATCTTGTGCAGCACAACTTAACGTGCTTATTTTCTGCATTTTCATTCTAAAATAAAAGAAATAACCAAACAACGATGAAGGCCCCACTAGGCGGTTGGCGTAGCCTTAATGAAAATGAAATATTTTATTCCCAACCTAAAGCGCTGCCTATACCACTGGTTAGTAAGTTTTCAAAGTGTAATAACAAATGTTTAAGTGTGATAACTGCAAGCAGGTGAAAACACTTGATATTTTTTTTCTGGAAACGAAAGTCTTGGTGTTAATAGAGTTTATGGAATGTCAAGGAACTCGTCAAATGAATTTATTATTTTTGTTATACAGTGGCGCCGCGGTAATTCGGCCTATAAGGAATCTGTAAGTTCTAAAACGGAGTTGAGGATTCCGCTTGTATGAGCAAAGGCAACATGTGCCGGCTTAATTTCGAGCATCACAATGTATATTTTAACAGTATGGCGTGTTTAGCTGACCACCTTATCGCAACGTAGGTAACCCTTTGATCGCCTGTTGCGAGTCATGGCTTGGTCTAAGGTAGGATCGGATTGTCCATTGTCGTCATCGGGTTAGCTAAAAGATGATGTTCTAAAGTCATATGCGAAGGTTAAAATAAGTTCTTTACATCTAAATCAAAAGGTTCATACTGCGACTGATTTCTAAACTTATATCTATTACAAAAATATACTTAATTTCTACTCAAGGCCTTACTATCTGGTTTTCTACAAAAATATGGCTTATCCCATTTTTACATGTTTTTCTATGATGTTAAGGGTGACGCGATAGGTGAAATTGTATTACGTTTTTTGAAGTGAAAACTTCTTTAGCGGCGTTGTACACTTTTTTTCGTAATGGGTAAAAAATGTTAAACTCGCGTCAGGACACGTGACCTGATCGAAAATTCGTAAGACGGATGGCCGTAGCCGGTACCGCGCGTGTTTTGTTTATAAGACGATTTGTTCAAGTTTTCACTTCTGTCGGCACTCCCTGAGTGCCACTGTTTTTTTTTTCTATTTGCAGGTCAGTGTCAGTTTGTATGTTGAACAAAATATGATTGATTCGCGAGCGTAACAAATATGACTTTTTTCCGTTAACATACATAATTATATTGTCCCGCTACTGGGCCAAGGCCTCCCCCATATTCTTCCACCTTTGAGCTGTGCCTTCTCCGTCCAATCGATTAGAAACGAGTCCAAATCGTCACGCCAGCGTTTCTTAGACCTGCCTCGGTGACGACGCCCGCCTTATAGGGCACTCACTGTGTGACGACTATGGCCCATCTGTCTGGATGCATCCTATAGGTGTAACCCGCCCAGTTCCACTTCAGCCTCGCATACTTATCTCTAACATCGACGATACCAGAAGGCCAATTCTCGTAATTTAAAACGTTCAAAATCTAGTCGCAGTCTCATCTCAGCGACAAAGAAATGTCAAAAACTTGTCAAAATGTAGGGAAATTTGAAGTATTTTTTGACAGATTGAGACTGAGATCAGACTGTGAACGTTGTTAAAATTAGTAGAATTGCCCCTCTGTCTTAGAGCGTTTTGTGGTGTTGCGAATGTGGTCGATGAGTTTAATTTTTAAGATGCTACACTGCTTGCTTTTTAGCAAACCTTGAGTTTGGACATCATTATTAGTGTATGCTATGTACATCATTAAATTGGATAATCATTAAAATCATCAATACAACCCTCTGAGTTCATATAATCCCATTGATTGATATTCCAGGAAATAGTCATACATGTTACGCTCGCGAATCATATTTTGTTCAACATTCAACAAGACACTGATCAGCATTATTGCAATAAGCGTAATAAATTTTGATTTTCGCGGGCTTCCTTGGCGCTTCCCCTTTAAGGGGGAAGCGCTAAGGTAGCCCGCGAAATTCAATTTTTTTTAGGTTTTTTGGAATTTGCTGGTCAGCATTAAGTTGTACGTTGATTAATATATGAATCGCGGCCGTTAGAAATATGTGTTTACAGAATTATAATCATTAAAGTCATCAACACAACTCTAAGACCACGTAAGTCCAAAGAATGATGATTTCATGAAATGAAATGAAATGAAATTTATTTGCCAGAATATAGGTGCTTACATGATATGGTCAAATAAACAAAGAAACAGTAATGAAACAGTTATTCTTGGGACTTACGTGGTCTTAGAAAGTTGTGTTGATGACTTTAATGATTATAATTCTGTAAACACATATTTCTTACGGCCGCGATTCATATATTAATCAACGTACAACTTAATACTGACCAGCAAATTCCAAAAAACCTAAAAAAAATTGAATTTCGCGGGCTACCCTGGCGCTTTCGCCTTAACTACGAATATGTTATTTGTAATAAGTCTAATATAAAACTGTCGAAGTGGGATAAAGCCAAAAAAAGTTGCAGGAATCAAGTATTTTAATGGTAAGTGACACTAAAAAGTTCAAAGACTTACTGACTTTAAAAGAATGATAATATAGGTAGCTAAGTATAATCTAATAGAAATAAATTGGTATTCAATTGTATATGGTCTCATTTAGCGTAAGAATTTATATAAAATTGTCAT
Organism: Luperina nickerlii; assembly: GCA_963855955.1. Taxonomy (NCBI): domain Eukaryota; kingdom Metazoa; phylum Arthropoda; class Insecta; order Lepidoptera; family Noctuidae; genus Luperina; species Luperina nickerlii. The sequence continues at coordinate 17,098,785 of OY979677.1, read as the reverse complement.
TTCTGTGAATATTTGTGTATAGTTGATACAGTCATCAATTAATAAAGTATCGATTTAAAATCGATGTTTAGCCAAAGTGAGCTAATAATATGTTTAAATAAACTATCTTGAACAATGTTTAAGTATCATGTGTTTTTGTTATTTATTTTTAATTGGTTTAATTTCAGTCTGTAGCGAGTATTAGGGGTGTATGATGACGTGTTTCTTTTCATGTCGTCAGTAGGGTATGATTGTGTAGGAGCATAAAACCAATTTGTTATTTTTTTTTTCATAATTATTCTTTAAAATTGACATTCGTTCCTTTAAATACTAATATTATGATTGAATCATGGAATTTCGACAGTATTTTCTTTTTGTATAATTATTTGACATGTAACTTAGTAGGGTGTCACAAAATTAGAATTAAGATGGCTCGATGTTAATAATTGTTTATTTCTAATTCCCACTGACATTCTATTCTATTTGATTCCTCATATAAGGTTCTTTTTACTTTTTGATTAAGTGCAAGTAGTGTTATAAGAAAACTTACGACTGCTTCTTTTGACAACTTGATATCCACAAGCAATGTCAAAGCCTGGAATACTTCCCATATCCCATCCTAAAAAAAAATGTAGCCTGGAATACACATGCATACTTTTGTGCAAGTTACATTTGCACAAAAGTAGCAGTAGTTTATGCAAGTAGCTTGCACACCCCTATGGTAATCACCAATCATTAAGTTGTTATGGCACACGGCATACTATTGTGCAAGTTACAGGCATGTGTATTCCGAGTTTTATATTAAAAGATTCATCAAGCTAGAAACATCCAGAATCCTCATTCTCCTGCCCTATATCAATATCAATTTATATATATACCCCATATCAATTTATTCGGGGTCGGCGCAACATGTATTTTTCTCCATACTTCTCTATTAGTTATCATCTGAGTAGTCACCTCCTTTCAAACCATATCATCATTCACACATTCCATCCATCGTTTCTTTGGTTGCTCTGGAAACATCCAGACTAATATCATAAATTCAAGATGAACTCTGTATGTTACCTTTTTACTCCTAAACGACTGAACAGATTTTGGTAAAATTTGGCAAAGAGATAGATGGCATCCTGGGGCATACTTTTGTCCCGAAAGCACGTTCCCATGGGATAATTTCCAACATCCATGCGAGCGAACCCGTGGGCAGAAGCTAGTCTAGAAATAAAAGTAATAAGCGGCTGCTATTTGTTACTTGCACTACTCAAACTGTAACAAATCCTAATATTTCTCCTGTAAATTACTATAGTAAGTTATGAATGAGATTATATAAAAAAGAGGGTGGGCAGAAGCCGAGGGATAGGCAATGAAACAAAATAAATCAGTGTATTAGTTGGGCATGTATTATTAACAAATTCGATAAAAAGTTCACTTGTTGATCTCCGCGAAGGGAGCCAGAATAGTATGATTGGTCGTGAATACTGGAATTTCTACAAGTAGTTAAATGTTGAAATTCAATATAATATTTCGATCTGTGTACATAGTAATTATCATGTTTTTTTCTAATTAGAGCACACACTAGTTCTTCATGATTTTTGACAGCTGTTTAGTATGGCGGTGTTATTGTCTATATACATAGGGATGTGTTTTGCGTGATCGCGGTGCGTCCAGTTAGATGTAAAAAGAAGTTCAAATAATCTGTGTACTGCGCCAAATGCCTCCGTAAGCACTGCGGTTTGTGAAATAATTCAATTTGTTAGATAAATTACTTGTAATAAATGTTCAGTATACAAATGATTGATATCGGACTTTTGAGGCCCGAAATATTACAAATCCCTGCCAAATTCTTGTACATTTTTCAATAGAAATGCCCAATAATGTAATCCCGAAATATGAATGTATAGTCTGGTGTTGTAATGGCAGTTGAAATGAATCTTGTACAGTAAACTATAATCTATTCTAATCTGAAAGTGTACCTACATAATACTAGATTTGAATGTTTTGAAGCTAATTAGTCTAATTCCATATAATACTTATAGAGAATACTCCTGTGTTATATAGGTGCGTGGCTGCCAATAGATATTGTGCTAAAATATAAAAATTTCTAAGTACACAGAGGGCTAGTGTGTGCCAATCAAAATTGCTGTAAAATTTCTTGAAGTGACCTTTAGTATGTAAGTGCATTTTTTTAAGTCTGTGACTGGATTTTTTTACTACGTACATTTTGTGTTGCATTTTCTTTTTGATGTTTGTTTTTTTTTGTTATTCTATCATTGTATCTTCGTTGTTAAGGAGTCAGATAGACATGTATGTGTAAACTATGAATAAAACGATAGAAGTAAATATGGGTTTGTTTATTTGTGCGACCTATTGATGCGGCTACTTGTCATATTTTCCGAACATCGAGATCAACACATAGACACCATAACCACTACCTTTAAATACAATACCACTACCACAATTATGTAATATATTCATAATTGTTTTTTCATTGTCCATTCTTGATTTTATTATCGAGACATTTGTACGCCCTCAGGCGCACTCTTTATCTTATACACCATTATTATTGTACCTATGTTTAACAAATTGATAAATGACTTATGAAATGATAATCTCTTTGGCCAGTATAATTTAGGAGGTATTTAATTTTGATGGTCTGCTTGAGCGCCGGCTTGGTGAAAAAACTAAACAAAGCTACAGTACCGCGTGCTACAAACGCTTAGCGATATTACGCAACCGGTCGGTGTCTCGGATTGAACACTGAAAAGGAAATAATAGGTAATACCCATCATAGATATGTATCTATGATGGGTATTACCTATTATTTCCTGGGTTTTTAGGTATGTACTTACCTAAAAACCCAGCGCACACACAGCCAGACACGAAAGGCGACTTTGTTTTATACAAATTTAGATTGGTAGACAATAATTTTTGCGGTGTGATTAGCAAAGTTAGAATAGCTCTTTCAATTCAGTTTGCCAAGGCACCCTTAGTGGCACGTAAATGTGCAAAAATTTAGTTTCAAGTATCAGTGTTCAAACAAAATTCAAAGTCACGTGGTGTTCCCAGGCGGTCACCCATCCAAGTACTGACCATGCCCGATGTTGCTTAACTTCGGTGATCGGACGAGAACCGGTGTATTCAACGTAGTATGGACGTTGGCTAACACCAAGTCGAATCTTTCGTTTAGTATCAACTTTGTGACTTCTATATAAAGTGAAATGTCTAAGCATTTGAAAGATTTATCGCTTGCGCGCTGTGTTAGTACGTTCAACTGAACTGGGACATTGCGCTTACGCTGCCGAATAATGTCACATGTTTAATTAAGGGCTAATTTACCAATAATCAGATAACTGTTATCTATTCTAATTGTGACTGTTGATTGTATTTTCCGTAAAAAAGCTGTTAAATCGCAATAAGTTATCTGATCATTGAAAATCAACCCTAATTACATATAAATAGGCGCTAATATAAAAATAAAATATTAAAAAGTAAGTAGCTAAGAAACTAAAGCAAAAAAAGCCAACGTCACGTGGTGTTCCCAGGCGGTCACCCATCCAAGTACTGACCACGCCCGATGTTGCTTAACTTCGGTGATCGGACGAGAACCGGTGTATTCAACGTAGTATGGACGTTGGCGACAGCTTGGTCGAATTTTTCCTTTACTAACAACTTTGTGACGTCATAAATTTAAAATAAACTAAATTATTTATTAAAAATGGCTGACCATTAGAGCGCGAGCGTTTAAACGAGACGCGACGGTTCGTTTGCGCGACATGATCTAATGGGAACGCTGCTGAATAAATAAACCGGCTTATACAAATAAATGGGTAAGCTAAAAAACAATGATTTTAAGTTTTTATTTATAAAAATCAAAAAAGCCAACGTCACGTGGTGTTCCCAAGCGGTCACCCATCCAAGTACTGACCACGCTCGATGTTGCTTAACTTCGGTGATCGGACGAGAACCGGTGTATTCAACGTAGTATGGACGTTGGCGAATACTATGTGTTAATGATTAATTAATTATTTATAATTGGGCAAGTATAATAAATACTGAATAAATTAACAGGTTGAAATAAAATACTGCATAGAAACTTTGCTTTTAGCGACACCTAGCTGGTGGGATATTTACTAACGTACAGTACAACTAGCACTACATCCTGAAGTTAAGTTATTTATAAAATCCGCTAGATGTCACTAGTCCTCAATCAGCTTGTACTATTAGTTCTCAATAGATGGCGTCGCTGTTCTGTTATGTGCAGCGGAAAAATATTTTGTTTGTTTGGTTCTTATTCGTCTTATTTCTACGGGTCTGTTGCTCACATCGATTAATGGTAGTTCCCGACTTGATACTGTTCCTGTTCTAGATCTACTTCTAGTGCCTATCTATGTAAAATTTTAGGGAGAACAGGACAGTTCATGCATCCCACGGAGTGCAAAATCGAACATCGTTGTTATAAAAGCACCTAATAATTTATTCCATCATCACATTAGCTAATTAGCTATCTAATCTGATGAATCTATAGAGGTTGTTACAAAAATAGTTAGTAGGTACCCAGGTAGCACGTTTTTTTTTTTTTGTACAATAATATTTATGCTTACTTAATATTGAACATACGGAAATTCATGTTACTTAAGCTATTTTCACTATTTAATAATAATATGTTATATATGATTATAACATAAGGAAAAAATTTAGAATGTGGGGAGTGTGGGGCAAGTAAAATGCTTTTCAAATAAACAATTACCTTGGTTTAATAAAACTTTACTGATATTATATTATCGATACAATGGTAAATCTTAGCGTCTTTTCCTCTACACCGTATGACTAACGTAACGTTCCCTTAACTTACTGTACCTACATAGATACCCTTGTACAAGTCAACGACATGAGATACGGGACGATGAACTACTCAACGATAGATACCTACATCATTCAGACTAGAAACTTATTGGTACTTAAATAAATTTAGTCCGCTTACCAAACCGACAGCAAAACCTATAGACGACACCTATAAATAATAAATATGCAAAACTTTACAAGGTCTTCATGAGAACGAAAATCCTACGAAAAAACGACAGGAATCTCTGTAGAATTAATAGAAAACTGTGACCTAGGTCCTACAACTTTCACCAAGAAATAATTTAAGAATAACATCAAAAATAAAAATACGCAAATTCCTTTCAAAAACAACACCGACCTCATTGAAAGATAATGAATAAAAAGCAAAACTCATTTATCACGAAACAATACAGTCAGTGTGCCTGACCTGGGGTTGAGTGGTAGATACCGTGAACCCACAGCAAAAGTGTATCGTTATTAACCCTAGGCCAACATAGGGCCAGGCTTAAGGTTACCTATATAAAGCATCTTTAGAACGTTTTGTCAATCCAGTTAACTTGAAACAGACGATATTGGTGGTCGTTTAGGGGTTGGTAGTGAAAAAAATGACAATTTAAAAGTTTCATCAATGTTTTGTCGTGTTTTTTGGGATGTAGAAACACTGATGCAAAGACACGAAGATACCATGTAATATAATGACGATATGTGACAATATGGTGACGGCAGTGTGGTGGTTGACAACAGTTCAATTAGATAAGGAGTTAAAAAATGGAGTGACTTGAACGTGCGAAGGATATTGTGAAGTGAAATCTTTAATGGTATGGATTGCAGTGCGGTTAAGGCTTTGAAGATAGCCTAGGATATGAATGGAATAGGTACCTACCTACTTTTTGGCTCGGTTGCCTTATAGGATCATGTCCTTTATCCTGATAAAATGTTGCGAAGACAGAATGACACAACCTGCTTGCAATATCATTGAATCAATGCGTGGTAAGCCGATGATATTTAAAAAGATCAACGCAGTATATTTTAGAAATTTGGACTTCTACCATTTTAAAATAAGCTAAAGCAGAGTTGATCTGAGTACATATCAACATATTGTGGAAATATTCCGACGGATATAAGCAGAAAAGTTGATCTCGAGGAAGCCACAGGAAAGCTATTGAAGATGCAAATGCAAACAAGAGAGTTGCGTATTTTTCTCAGAAAAAAGAAATACGTTAGGTACGGATTAGCAGGGCAGGACACTACTAGGATACATCATTTTCAATGGGACAAGTTTGTTTTGTTACAAAAACTAGAAAGATGGAGAACTTGACTCGATGATTGCACATCGTAATGAAGAAACCATTTTGAACTTGTGAGTCAGTGACTTTTCATACATAGGTACTTCAGTGGGCCTAGCACGAAGTCACAGAGAAAATGTAGTACCTCTACCTATCTATCGTTAAATCGAACGATATAAAAAAAATAACTTATATACTAGTTTCGCACCTAATATTACGCTTATAATATACGCTTGTCGCAACAGTTAAAACCAAAATGCTATAATTTAGAATTTTAGATTAAAAAAACGTTATATTTAATGCTAATATTTAATAGTATATTAGTTAGATTTTCATTCAAAAAACTTTAGAAATTAGCTACGCTATGTTAACGTCACTCTAGCACAAAAGTGTGGCGTAGCTTTGGGCTTCTATTATTATGTTTAACTACTCATTAATGTAACTTTTGAATTGATATAAATAGGCAGTGGATAGTTCACTAAACGCGTAAAAACTGTTAACTCTTGTTGCATGACCAAACATTGTAACCATAATTCATACCTAAATTACTTATAAGCTACTGTGCTCTAAATAAATGCCTACGCACAGTACATACACTTACATAATTATTTACATTATATACCGTATCTACTTACTGCTATCAGGCTCTTGTCAAAGTTTATCATGCCAGTTTATTTCAACATCACTCTTGAGTCTTGTGGTTTATCACGTCTGCGTTTTAATTGGGACATTTTAATATTGCTCTGTTTTATAAATAAACTTTTAAAAATTACGAAATGCATTGTCTTATTTACCTACCATTCTGATTTCTATTTTCCAAGTAGGTTTATTCTAAAACGAGTTTTGCTTTGAAGCTAAAGGGACTGGCCATAGAGGTATGTCCCTCAGCTTTTTGGGACATATTATGCGTTCACCTAAGCATGGTCTACACCCTAATTGCGTAACACATAATCAAAATCTGAATTATTTTGAAGGATATAGCTAATCCATTGCTCCATAAAGTCCAAAAATTTGTCTGCTCAACGCAGGGCCGTCTTTTTAACCGTATTGGGCGCCGGGGTGCGAAAATCAGCGTGTGCCCTTGCCAACAAAAAGAAATTTAATTTAATTTTTGTGTTCCATTTTTAAGATGGTTTCCACAAATTTTTTCCAAGGGATTTTTTCGAGGCGGTGACGTGCGGTTACAGCGCTGGAGCGTTGCGGTTACAATGAGTGATTAGTGATGACCTGGGGGGCAATTCTACTAATTTTAACAACGTTCACAGTCTGATCTCAGTCTCAATCTGTCAAAAAATACTTCAAATTTCCCTACATTTTGACAAGTTTTTGACATTTCTTTGTCGCCGAGATGAGACTGCGACTAGATTTTGAACGTTTTAAATTAGTAGAATTGGCCTTCTGATCGGCTTGCGCCCCCTAAGACCTTGAGCCTGGGTGCCACGCACACCTTGCACCCCCGGGTAAAGACGGCCCTGGCTCAACAACGTAAATAGGTAACGCAATGGTTTTGTTGGACTGTCGAAGTGAAAGGCATTGCCATTGTATGTGTGTTTCGCAATATACCTCATTTCCAAGCGTGCTCTGGGCATGCTCACTTACACAAACTTCAGCATCATCATCCTGGCTTTCTGCAGGTACAGTCAGCATCAAAAGTCGATTAACACTTAAGTTTTTTTAATCTCGGTTATTGAGCAAAATATTAACCCTTCAGTTATTTAAATCTCAGTTATTGAGCAAAATATTTGTTCAAAATCGCATTATACTTCTGCTGCAATTTCGAACAAATATTTTGCTCAATAACTGAGATTTAAAAAACTGAAGTGTTAATCGACTTTTGATGCTGACCGTACCATCAACGAGAATTTTCAGTAAGCAGAAAAGCTCCCACTCCACGCACAGCAGAAAAACTATAAAAAAACATAACTTCAATCGCCAGACAGCGCCAGGGGACGTATCCTAGCCACCGATAAGCACAAGACATGTCAGAAGCAAGATAACGCTTTATGAACGTTATAAATGTTATAAAGGAACAGTTGTTTACGTCCTGCTATCGCGGGTGATAAAGAACGTTGAGATCATACGTTTAATATTATATTATTGTGCGGTAGGTATTTTAGTTGAATTATGTTTCCTTCATTATGTGGTGAGGGTGTTTTAAAAGTTTGAGCTTTTCACCCACATTCATAGCCTCCGCATATGGAACTATCAATCACATAAATTAAAAAATACTTATAATTGTATTTGAGTGCTATTATTATCAGCCAGATAGGCTAACCCGATGTTATCTGTACGTGGTGAAACAGGGCACCCAAATTTGATTCAAAATGAACATAGGGCATTCTAATACGAATATGTACATTGATTCGTTGAAAGGGTCAAAAATGATGGTGCATTTAGAACCCTTTTTCAATGTTCACCCATTAATGCAGTTCGTTGTTGCTAGCAGCACACAGATGGTGTTGCACATCCGTCCCTTTCATTTTTTTACGACAACCACGGAAATGACTACATAAAATAACAAAGTATTCTGTAGGTACCTATAAATACTTTGGTTCTAGGTTTTCTTGTTTACCATAACTTCAGTTTTCCCTCGATAAAAAAAGCGTCAAAACGCATAGACAAAACCCCAAAATATATGGCGTCAACAAGCACCATCTTAGATAAGATAAGAATAATATGGTGTTAAAAGAACCCCCAAAAAATCATAATCTGAGGGAAAGTGTCCCTAGAGAACAGTGACCACTATCTCTTACCACTTGGAGTAAAGAAATATAGCTGTTTTGATAGTAAACGGTTTTTTGTTGATATCGGGTAAAGATATTCTTGAAAGATTGTATTTTTTTATAGGCAAGAAGTTTCGCAAAACTTCAGCAGTCAGCCATCATTTATCTTTTGATACATAATATTAAAACGGGGATTTATTTACCTTTTATATAGTTCAAATTTAACCTAGTAGCTTCTGCCCACGACTTCGTCCACGTCTTCGTCCGCGTGAAATATCTTCTTCCGACCCACCCCGTCACATCGCATCGCCCTATTTTCGCTTACCGTTCTTTCTGACTTTTTTTTTGTTTTTCTTAGGTCCCTAGCGGGTGCCTACAGCCTTCCTCAAAAATTAGTCTATCAAATGCAAAAAAAAATGTCAAATCCAGAGATTAGCGCGTTCAAATAACAGAATCTTCAGCTTTATTATTTAAATTCAATCCTATACCTACGAAGTCATAATCTCTGACTATACGAGTATGATCATAAATATTCGTAACTGAAAACCGCCTAACATAGCTTTCAGCCCATGAAACCGCTATGAATGTGTGGGTGTCGTTTCAGCCAATGGTGACCGGGCCCGGGTCGTGACCCCGCGTCATTGGTGGGGTCACGCCTTGCGTAATTACTTACTGAAGTTGACTACGTCTCAAGTGTGCTATACGCAGAGGATGTAGATAGATATAATAGAATAGGTACTCCTTATTGTGTACTCCATACAAATTACAGATATAAATATACAGGTTATTGGTAAAACATTAACAACCTCTTAAGAGGTACTCATCATTATGAACAACTTTTACAATGGGACCAAACATGAAATCGCGAAACAAAATCAGTTGTTCTTTCATTTTGACGAGTTATACGAACATAAAATGCAGGGACTTTTTTGTTATCAATGTTAATTTTGTTAGTTTTAATTGCTCCTTTCTAATTAGCATAACTTACTAGTATGTAAGGAGTATCGTCAAAAAATAGAAAAAAAAAAACAGTAAGTATGCACCAAGATGAAAAATCAGTCGCTTCACAAAAGTAAGTAATTAAAACGTTTCTTTCTTCTGTGCATAGTTAAATATAAAACTGATTAGGTACACTCATATAATAAGTAGGTATATAACTATGTACTTAGGTACTCAAATATGTATGTTAACGCTACGCACCAGGAAAATGCACAATCGTATGGAAATAATCATTGTCAATGCAATTAACTTAACTCCACCTTATATCATTGCAATAAGGGTTATTTTAGCTCAGCTACTGAACACGGCTTCGTTCGGTCTTTGACCTGTTACGCACATAATGAGTTGTAGGAAAGAGAAAAATACGGACTAATTGAAGTAATGTAATGTATAGTAGTCACATTGTTTTCATCGTCATTTCAGCATGCATTTCTATATAGTGTGGCATGACAACGAAGCGAAGCGAAGCGTTTTAATGGATTCAGTACATGATTTTGAAAGAGAGGCAACAATTTTTGGTTGGTTATTAAAAAAATCGTTGTTCCATACATTTTGACCGCGTAGGTATGGACAACTATGTAAGGGGCCGGCTTCCACTCTAACCAGATGCAGTTGAATACCAGCATTTTACATGGAGCGCCCTTGGTAAGACTGGTCGTCAGACTTTCGGGCTTCTGACTACCCGTAACGACTCAAAAATCCACGAATGTCAGCCGGTACCAACGGCTTAACGTGCTTTCCGAGGCATGGAGGTGTCTCGGTATGTAATGATGGTCACCCATCCACAGACCAACCGCGGCAAGCGTAGCTTAACCTGATCGATCGACCTGTGCGGCTGTTATTATTTAGCCCCGGGCCCCTTATAGAGCACACGTCTTGTGCTCAATGAATCTCGATCCAAAAGTGACAAAAGGTCTTCATAATCTTTGTTAAAATCATCTAAAACCACGATACATAATCCAACCTAGTTTTAGAATACCTAATTAAAGAGACAAAACCGTTCATTTAGCTTCTAGCCCGTCCTGCAATGTCAAGGTAGAGGAACTGACCGCGTGTGGCGCGGGGCGGGGTCACCACCCTCGCTCTATTGATTTTCAGCAAGACGCCGCTTTCTTGCTACTTGTCCGCTGAAAAGCGCTGAAAATTCGCAACCTTATAGTGATAGGTTTTAGTAGGTTTGTGAGGCTTGGTTAGATTTTCTATACAGGTTTTCTCTTGGTTTGTGAGTAGGTTAGATTTTGCTCAGCTATTGCAATAAAAGTATAGGTATTTCAGTTATAAGTTATTTAGTAGGTAGGTATTTATACATGTATGTATTTTCAAAATACTTTCAGTAAGTATTTTGCGTGTTTATATTTTATTATAGCCGCTCAGAGCAGAGCTCGCGCCGTTGAATATCGGGCCACAGATGTTTGAAGTTTTTGATACGCTAAGAAGAATTTTCAAACGAACGATACGATTTTCTCAAACGATATTTAGGTCTAAATTGTAAATCAATACGCAGCGAGTGTGCAGTCGGATCATCAATACTTACCATTATCTGCACATAAACGAGAAGAGTTTATCCCATAGTGGGACAATGACAAGGGGCTAACTAGAACTATTGAAACATACCCACTCTCTGAGACACAAACAACATAAAGCCACATCAAAACAAACGTTTATATACCACGAAAACGCTCAAATAATAACAGCTCATTCACAAATGAGTCTCAACTGACATCAAACAGCACACAGCCCCCGCCCTCATTAGACCTTCTCTTTGATCTCGACCTGCTGAATGTAGACATAGTATACACCTATATACAGCAGTTACACGACGTGTGTGGATAAAGCCTATATGCTGTTGCATTTACTTTGTGAGTCTGAGGGTTATATGTTTCTGTAAAAGAGAACTAAGTTGACTTTTTATAAACAATAGTCTATGTCGTTGGAAGTAAAAACCTTATTTACACTGCACGATATTCACGGAACCTTTCCCTAAATTGGGTTGGTGTAGTAAGAGAAAGTGAGGAATGGTTCCCTATAAAAAAATACATCGCCTATATATCGGGCTTTAAATATAGTGGGTGATAGAGGTTTTAGTTAACTGCACAAGGAAACCTGCATAGAACGAGAAAATTAAATGTCGCTCATCATCATCTGCCTAGCCTTTTCCCAACTATGTTGGGGTCGGCTTCCAGTCTAACCGGATGCAGCGGAATACCAGTATTTACATGGAGCGACTGCCTATCTGACCACAACCCTTGGCCCCCTTGGCTTTAAAATTAAATGTCGCTATGGTATTATTTTGTTGTGTAACATCGATTTATAAAATAATGAAGATATTCTGTAAGCTTGATTATAAGTCGACGAGCTTAGAAGTCACTGTCTACACCAGGGATGCACAGACTTATTAAGACTAGGGGCCACTCGGGCAAATTATGAACTGATGGCGGGCCGCCAGAAGTATAGGTAATTAAAGACAATAAAGAATTGATAATAATGTATTAAAATTGAAAAAGAATTTATTAATTTGAAGCGTGGCACTGCATAGTGCTTACAATCTTTTTTATATTTGGCTCAAATTTACTTGTAGCAACACGTAAAACTGCTTCCAAACTTTCGTTTGCAAGGCGGTTTCGATTTTTTGTTTTATTGTTATTTAGTATTGAAAAGGTTTGTTCACATATATGTAGAACCAAATAAGCTGGCACATTTCAGAGCGTTTATGCGTAACTCTTTGTACGTATTTTTATCAATGCAGCGGTAAAAGTTCAGCAAGTCTCCTTCGTTGAATTTGTTGCGTAAATCTTGGTCGTTTTGAATGTCGATAATTTCTAACTGCATTGACTCTGGCGCATTTTCAACTGAAATCATGAAAGGATTGCTGAATATGTCCAACAGAGGTTTCACTTTTTTAAACTCCGAAAATCTGTCTTGAAAAGATTGAATCAAAATATCTAGCTTTTCTATATAACTGAAATTAATCGCAGTTTTGTTGAATTTTTCAGCCATTTTCTTATAATTCGGAAAATGATTGTAATTTCCAGAATTAAATTGCGATCTGAAAAGTGTCAGCTTGCATTGAAAGGATGATACATGAGCGTAGAGCTGGGATATCAGTTGATTTTTGCCTTGAAGCCGTGTGTTCAAGACATTCAAATGATTTGTAATGTCAACTAAAAAAGCCAAATCACACAACCAATCAGGATTTTTAAGTTCCGGGACATCCCTTTGCTTTTCCGCCAGAAATATTGCAATTTCTTCTATTAAATTTAGAAATCGTTCCAGTGTCAATCCACGACTTAGCCACCTTACTTCTGTATAATACAGTAAATCTCCATATTCGCTTTCGATGTCATCAAGGAATTGTTTGAATTGCCTGTGATTGAGTCCTCGTGATTTTATGAAATTTACAGTCGAAACTACCACTTTCATGACATTTTGAAATTCAATTTTTTTAGAACAGAGGGCTTCTTGGTGTATAATGCAGTGAAACTGCATGAGATCTTCAGCTTTTATGTTTTTTTTCTTGCAGATGCTTTTTCAGCACAGTAACTAGCCCAGAATTGACACCAATCATCGAAGGAGCACCGTCAGTCGCAACTCCCGATAATTTTGATAAGTCCAAATCAGTTTTTGAACACTCATCCAAAAGTACATTGAGTATATCAACTCCTCTGGTTTGACCTTTCAATGAACACATTCCTAATAACTCTTCAAAGACTTCAAAATCTTGAGTAACACCTCGTATGAATATGAGAAGTTGAGCTGTGGAACTAATATCAGTGGATTCGTCGAGTGCTAATGAAAAAAATTCAATGATATTAGTTTTTTCATTTAATTGTTCCGCAATATTACCTGACAAAGACATAATTCGTCTTTGGATAGTCATACGATTCAGTTGAATTTTCTCAAACTTTTTTGCTGCTTCTGGACACATTTTCTTAGCGGCAATTTCTATGCATTCTTTTACAAAATCCCCATCAATGAAGGGGCGACTTCGCTTTGCTATCATTCGAGAAATTTCATAACTAACTTCTGTAGCTGTTTCTGAATCTTGAATGGGTTTTGTAAACATAGTTTGCTGACCAATAAGCTCCCGTTTTAAAGACAACATTTTTTGCTTTCTTAATTCGCCTGTAAACTTGGTAAAAGTAGGATGCTGCGTTTCATAGTGCCTTTTTACATTATATTCCTTTGCAATCGCAACAGAATTCTTGCAAATTAAACAAACGTCTTTGTTATGCGACCATACAAAAAAGTATTTCTCAGTCCAAATTTCTTGAAACTGCCGATTTTCATCTTTAACCTTACGTTTTTTACTAGGCCCTGGCTTGTCCATGTTGCGTTCTAATTACTTCTAATCCTGGCGAGGATTAACACAGCACCTAAAAACAATTACAGTACCTACTTAAATTACCCATCCTTTTTTAAATTACCAAAAATAATTGATTAAATATGTAGGGAAACACTTATTAATAACAGAGTTTTACTTACGATTTTACAACACAATTATACACGGCACTTGACGGGAAATCTACGTTGAATGTGGATCAAAATATGACACCGGCTAGTCGAGTTAAAATCTACACTAGAACTATTGACACTTCACTCAAATTAAAACCGAACTGTCGGTCGCTGCGGTTAGCGTGGCTTTTATGCCGCGCGTATAGAGTCGAAAACTGTCTGGAGAAATCTCGAAACCGACTCTGGAAGCTTCGTGTATCTACCTACGCGAGCAATCGGGAATTCGGGACTATTGCTATCTCGCTTGCTCTAACAATATAACCCGTGGTGGATAAGCCGCCACCGCGCTGCCGTCGTCGTCGCCGCGCCGCCGGCCGCGGCGCTTCCTCAAGAAAACGAATTTAACCGAGATTGGCACGAACATTACCGACCGCTGTTACCGACGCATGCACGATTGCACGGCGCACCGAATAGCGCGCGCGCGCGCGAGATTCAAATTACTTTTCATGTTCGAAAAGTAATTTGAATCTCGCGCGCGATTTTTTTTGGTTTTATTCTGGAATAGAATTCAATATTTTTCGAATGTACGAGAGTATTATTTTTGCTGTCGGCGGGCCACCAGTATTCGACCGGCGGGCCGCATGCGGCCCGCGGGCCGTGGTCTGTGCATCCCTGGTCTACACAAAGTAAATAATTTAATATAAAACTATATACGAGTAGGTACCCAATATCAGCTAAAAGAAAAAGTAAAAGCAGCAACTGTAAATGTTCATATTTCCAATATTATTTCAAATACCATCTATTTTTTAACAGAAACTCCACATCCAAATACCTAATTAAATCTAGTCACTTTATTACTTACCACAAAAGATAAATGCCTATATTTTAATCACCTCAATCAGTTCCAGTAACAGGCAAGCTAAGGTTGTAAGGGGATGATCCGCTTTCATCCCATTCATCCCCCATTGATGCCGTTCATCCGGCCCGTCCTTTGATCCGGCACTGCAGTACGGTTGACGCAAATTGTAAGCTCACTAGCTTAGTGGAAAATATTGGACGGTGGATGGATTACCTATGGTTTTTTATAAAGTATTGGTATGTATAGTTTGTTCATGTAACAATTTTTTTGTAGGAGAAACAATGATCGGTTTCTGAGAGCTTCAAATCGGTTCTGAAATTTCATGATTGGTTGCCGAACATACTACCAAAGTAAATATTCAATCATTATTTCATATAGGATAAATGAAATGATTATCGAAAATATTAAAAAAAAAACAATTGCCCGACCTACGCCTCACTATGGCAAGGCTACGACGGCGTAGCTCGCGTGCTACGCGAGTCAATGAGAAAGGACATCACCCATTTTATAATCTCCTCTTATTTTGGGTGGCCATCTTGTGGCTACTAACTTTTTTATTGTTATGTTGCTAAATGATATTATATCTATAGGTAGGTTTGTACAAACACTTTTACACCTCAATCATATATATTAAAAACTAGATGTCTAGAGACTCAGAAGATAGGAAACGCCAATCACCAGTTTGTTTCGGTCTTTGAAGAAAGGCCGAAAGAAATTCGAAGATTATGCTTATGCTAATGAGTGATGGTTGATCATGCAACCTGCAAGAAAAGATAGGTACCTCCCTTATTAGGCAGGACTTAGTTCAATATAACCACACACTCAAACACTTTCTGATACTCTCCGTGACCCAAGGGCTGGCTTTTACCATGGACAGAGGCTAATCATTGCCATACAACGTGGTAATGCCGCCAGTCTCTTGGTAATGTGGGTACATTACCAAGAGACTGGCGGCATGTGTTGAAAAATTCATTCGCATCGCTGTCTGGGTAGTCGACAGCGATGCGAATAAATTTTTCGACGCTATATTTTAGTTTGAATAAATTTTTCGACGCTATATTTTAGTTTGTGAATACTTTTATTTACGTTAGTATATCATTTTATTATTAATTTAGTTGTTATCTACGTACATATTTTAAATTCTGAATAAATGTTATAATAATTTCAACTTTCTGAAGGTATCCACATAAATACCCACTATATACTAGTAGATAAATAACACAACCATTGTACAAAATAATATGAAATCAGAATTCGCAGTTAATTACGGGAAATGAACCACGGTCGTGGTAATTAGTGAGACAGGTTGACGCATCACAAACATTGCGCAGTGCTGCCAGACTAAATATTGTTGCAGTTAGAATTGTAGATGTGGCTAGGAATAGTATGTTGTACAGACGCCAGCACAACAAGCTACCCAAACCTGTCATATTTTACCAATCAACTTTGAACCTTATGCTTTAGTGGTAAGTTGAAAATCTATTATTTAATAGATTTTCAACTTACCACTATTAATTTATTTAAATTTGACAGATTGTAGCATAAGTAATAACATTCTTATGACTTATCATAAGAATGTTATTACTTATGACACAGTGGGCCAGTCTGGCTGTATGACAAAAGGCATTTGCCCTGCAGTGCAGTAGTGGAATTAGTGGCGACCCGTACCTTATTCACACTGTTTTTACCAGTTGATAAAACTACGAGTTTTTCTTTATTATATGTAAGTATAACATTAATGTCTTATACCAGAATAAATTCTCTAAATGTTGGTGAAAACTGCATCAAAGTGCAGTTTAAAAAAAACACTGGCACTCCGGTAGTGCCGACAGAAGTGAAAACTTGAACAATTACGAGTGTATTTTGTGAATCGTCTTATAAACAAAACACGCGTATTAAGGTGTGTTCCTTATTTTATAGGGTTTTTTGCAAATCAGGTATGATGACCAAAGTGACTGGTTTATTCTTCTCGTGAAAGGAATTTATTCAGATTTGCTCGTCGTCAGTTATATATCCGTGGTTCAGCGCCATCTCGTCGTTGTTGGATGAACTACGTAGTTAGTACGCGAGGCCTACGTAGTTAGTACGCGAGGCCCTCGTAGTTCTTCCCGATGTGCATAGATGGCGCTGTCCTCAACAACGCGCGTCTTAAGTTTTACGTCTGACGTTAGTACGCGAGGCCCTCGTAGTTCTTCCCGATGTGCATAGATGGCGCTGTCCTCAACAACGCGCATCTTACGTTTTACGTCTGACGTTTAACGTCTTACGAATTTTCGATCAGGGTCACGTGACCTGACGCGAATTTAGAAGTTTTTACCCATTCCAAAAAAAGTACACAGCGCCGCTAAAGAAGTTTTCACTTCAAAAAAACCTGGTCACACAGACAGCCACGAAAAGCGACTTTATTTTATAATCTGTGTTAGATAAAGAAATAGACATAATACTTAGGGCACAGGCCGTAAACGTAGTGATTAATGCACGCTCCTTTTTTATGAGAAGAAGGTGCCCTGCAGTTGGGCACGTATTGCAAGATGCATCCATAAACTCTGATTTTTAATTTGCTAGACCAAAGTGACAGCTGCGATGTCATTTTGAGAAAAAAAAAGGTCGATCGCAGCTTCATTGTAGTCTAGCAAATTAAAAATCAGAATTTTTATGACTTCACGTAATATTTTCAAGACTTACGACTTTTTGTTTACAGTGTCTAGTGATTAATTTCATTTTCAAATATCTTTATTTACCAATGGAACAAATAAACAAAATGCACTTATCCTAAGTTACATTAACTCATTAAAATTAAGCACTTTATGAGGCTAGCGATTCACCTTTCAAAGCTTATGACTGATATGTAGTTTTAACTGCTTACAACAGTGTCTAGTGATTGATACTCGTTAAAACAGTGTCCTTGCTAAGTTTTTGTAGTAGCTGAAGAAAATAGTATTGATATTTTTAGTAAGTTTAAGTGTGTCGCGGCTGTTTCAAAGAACCAACAAGATAAGTCGTCAAAAAGATAATGCTGTTAGTTATAATTAAGAGTCCCAAGTGCCACAGTAACGTCTTATTGTGTTTTTCTAACTGGAATTTTTCAGTAGCAGCCTGCAGTCTGAATTTGTGCCATATTACATAGGATTTAAACATACCTACAATGCGTGCCACGAAAGATGAGACTTGACCCCGCCTCCCCCGCTCTTTCCGCCGCCCCTATGACGTCCGGTCCCGTCCCGCACTCAGACCTCATACCGCTAAAGATACCTAAAATCGTGTTCTGCGCATGTCAAACCACGTGGTGTGTCAAGTCTCGTCTTTCGTGGCACGCATTGTAACTGGAGAAATGTGGGTATACTATTGGTACACCACTGTCTACTAACCCTTTGGGGATTACAGACGCGTTGTTATGTGTATTCTAAACTAGCAGCGCCCCGCGGTTCCACCCGCAGAAGTGTCGATCCCGTGGAAATATCGAGATAAAAACTATCCTAATATCCTTTCCCGGGACTCAAACCATCTCCATACCAATCAGTTCAGCGGTTTAACACGTTCCCTGTCCCAGAACAAAAATTAAAAAATATTCGTACGTCCATCGATCATTTTCTTATAAGATGATAATAATTATATAAGGGTTTACATCTATACTAATATCAGTTAAAAAATTGTATATTTTTCAGACCAAAACTGAAAAATAAATTTATGACTCCACAAGGAGTCAAGGACGTGTGAACTAAAAATTGTGTGACTCCTTATGGAGTCATGGACGTACGAGTTTGGCACAAACGTGACTCTTTTGGAGTCATTGGACAGGGAACGTGTTTAGCGTGAAGAGGTAACAGACATACAGAAACACTTTCGCATTTATAATATTAGTATGGAAATGGAGGCGGGCAGGTGCTTATAATGGCTGCCTACACACCAGACAAGAAAATAAAGTCCTCCACCATTTGATACCGTAGTCTGTATCCCACTCAAATATTAGTAAAACCGCCTAAATAGGCGCGCAGTTAATTAGCGGGATTGAACCGCGATACCCGCGCTAATTTACTAACACAACCTGTCGACAGACAGCAAATATGCTTGTAAAACTACTGAAACTGGGAACATAAACAGATCATGAGAAATTTATGACATAAAGTCGATCATATAACCTCCTCCTTTTTGGAAGTCGGTTAAAAATGTGATTACTACTGATAACGCTTACGTTATCCATCAGGTATACTCGGTACCTATCTGACTTAGTTTTTCTAGAACTTCGCAATTAATTGATTAAGTTATAGAAGAAGGGCTTCTTGTGCTAAAGATTTTCGCGAAAAATACTTACAAACTAGGCAGGTACCATTCCTGAATGAGATTTACACCTTGTTGACAACGTAACGGTGATCCCTTCGCACATTGGAGTTGCAGGGCTCAATGTGCAGAAGCTTTTTGGTACTTATCCTTTGAATTAGGACAGGGCCATCTTAACCATATCAGGTCCCGGGGTGCCAAAATCAGCTTGCGCCCCCCTTGCCAACAAAACTTAATTTTTGTGTTCCATTTTTAAAGGATGATTTCTATCAATTTTTTCTAAGGGATTTTTTTTTTGAGGCGGTGACGTGCGTTACTGCGCTGGAGCGTTGCGGTTATAATGAGTGATCAATGATGACCTGATCGGCTTGCGCCCCCTAAGACCCTGCGCCGGTGTGCCACGCACCCCTTGCATCCCCCGGGTAAAGACGGCCCTGAGTTAGGATACCAAACCACTGGTATCTATTCACATCAACTATTTTGCACCGAATACAATTTTTAAATATTGAGGGGCACGTGGCTAAATAATAACAGCCGCACAGGTCGATCGATCAGGTTAAGCTACGCTTGCCGCGGTTGGTCTGTGGATGGGTGACCATCTTTACATACCGTGACCCCTCCGTGTCTTGGAAAGCACGTAAAGCCGTTAGTCCCGGCTGTCATTCGTGGATCTTTGACAGTCGTTACGGGTAGTCAGAAGCCCGAAAGTCTGACAACCAGTCTTACTAAGGGGTATCATATTATCCAGTAACTGGGTTGTGGGACGGATAGGCAGTCGCTCCATGTAAAATACTGGTATTCAGCTGCATCTGGTTAGACTGGAAGCCGACTCCAACATAGTTGGGAAAAGGCTAGGCAGATGATGACAATTTTTAAATATTCTAAATTTTACTTGGTCAACGTTTAAAACACGATCACTTAGAAACACCTCAACTATGAGCTCAATTGTTACTAATAATGAGACATAATTACTTTTCTATTTGTGGCACCTACAATTCTAAAAATGTTCCAAAGTTTTCCCAGTGATCGGTCAGTTGGTAAACAGTGCTACTAATTGAATGAAATGTATAATTTGTGACGGATTGTATAGCCCATACTAACACAATATAAACTTTCAATTATAACAATTGCAACTAAGTATAGAACTTAATTACTTCACGTCACTTGACGCCAGCTACCCTTAAGGCTCCTACAAACAGACGCGACACGCGATATAATCGCGCGCGACACAAAGGCACCGCTCGTTGCGCGACTTGCGGTACCTTTGCGTCGCGTGTCGTGTCGCGCCTGTGTGAAGGAGCCTTTATATCAAACTACCCGAAACTGTCAAATTTTCCCAATCGACCTTGAACCTCATGCTTTAGCGATAAAGTTGAAAATTTATTAAAGAAATTTGACAGATTGTAGTAGCTTGTACAGACGCCAGCACATCAAGTTACTACAATCTGTCAGATTTCTTTAATAGATTTTCAACTTTATCACTAAAGCATAAGGTTCAAAGTTGATTGCGAAAATTTGACAGTTTTGGGTAGGTTGATGTGCTGGCGTCCGTACATTGTGACTGCCTTGGTCTAGTAGTCGCAAGCGCCACTGCGCCTGAAGTCCTGGGTTCGATTCCCAGGTAGGGCATATAGGGTTGTTGGGTTTTTCCATCTAGAATTTCTCAGTAATAGCCTGGAGTCTGGATTTATGGCCGGTTAATGGCAATAGGCTCGCCCCTATTACACATGGGACTTAAACATAACTGCCGAAATTTGGGTGTATTTTATGTAGGTACCTATATCTCTGTCTAACCTTTCGAGTAAAACAGACTGAACTGACAGACTGACTGAAGAAATGGAATATCTGTGACATAATATCATAACATCAACTTATGATATTATGTCACAGATATTCCATTTCACGAAGTCCGTCCGGCTTTGATTGTAGTAGTGACGTATCCCGACAAGCGCGCTCCCACAGCGGCTGCCCCTTGCTGCCGTCGTCGCATGAGGCTATTTCCGCGAATGTGTACCGTTTTACTTCACCCATTGTTGAGTCTCTGTTGATCACAATGTGCATGTGCACGCTTGACAACATTCATAGCCGAACGGACTTCGAGACATAGAACATCTGTACCTACTTCATGTTATAGTTGTCGTGTCGAAACGTTTCGCAGTTTCATTTCTTCGTGCTAATTACCTAATGCTTTCATGAACAGCTCAATTTAAAACCCCAAAAAGTAATCACACATAACTCGAATGAAATCCAAACATTTTAAGCACAAATAAAGATCGGATAACAAATCGGAACGGGGTGTCGATAAGTGGTGTAAACCCCGTATTATAGCAAAACCATTATAGTGTGATCTGCACCAACCCGCCGAATTACCTCTTTGGTTCCTTAAAATTCCATAGTGGAGAGAAACAGGGGGGCTCATTGTAAAATGGTTGTCGATTACGACTCGGATTCTCGAGTCTTCGAGTGGCAGAAAATCGCATCAGAGCGATCGAATAGGGATGAGACTCGCGATTTTTTCGGATCTCGTTTGCATTTCGATAGTGAGAGGATTAGTCGTAATGCGATCAAATTGCGTGAGTTGTGTTTGTGTATTTATGTGCGTAGGTATGTGTGTGTGTGTTAATCTTGTCGAAGGCGTGATGATGTGATTATGTTTGTTAGGTGTTGCTCAAGATTTGGGTAGATGAGGAGTAAATTTAGTGGCTTGTGTGGTAACATTTAATTCTTATAAGAACTAAGTGGAAAGAATAGTGTAGATTTCAAATGAGTGAAAAATCTCTGATAAATCGTACGACTTCGACTAACATTAGGGGCTTACATGACCTAAAGCGCGGTCACTGTCGGACTGCATAGAAAAGAAAGAGAAGCGCGATAACACAACGCTGGTAATTTATTGCAAAATATTAAGCAATTATTATTTAATTACAAAAAATCTATTGTTTGGACTAAAAAAATTAAAACACTAGTATTTTGACAAAAAATCTGAATGATTGTTTGTATATTAGTATTATGGTTTTTATTGTAAAAAACTTTTAGAGGTATCTTCATGATTTTTTTTCTATCGTATAAAATTTTTTGTATTATGTTTTCAACACACTATTATATCTACATAGCATAAATCCTGAAGAATATCATATATTTTTCTGATTGTGTTTACTGTAGTCGATCAATACTTTTATTGTTTCAAAAACTTGCGTTTTTTTGTGTTTAGGTCCTGTAAGCCCCTCATCACAGAATCAAGATCTTCAAAATTGGAATAAAATAGTACCTTCTTTAGCTATTGTGTATGTTGGCGTGGGCCTCCAGCCTATAGAACTATTCTTTCTCGACTTATTTATGCAAAATAGATGTCAAGACACCGCTCTCTGCCTACCCCACAATGTCAACGGTCGTGATAGTGTAAGTCTTGTAATCTGCAGATTAGCGGCTGTTGAACAAAACGAATCGGGGGAACCGTTAAGCCCTTCTTATCTTAACCCTTCGTGATGACAGCTTAGAACGAATGATAAAGTTGTTTTTAAATAAAGAAGCCATTTTTTTTTATTTAGTCTTCTACATTACTGCTACTATAATTATTTTAGAACAAGCCTCTGCCCGCGACTTCGTCCGCGTGAAATTTCTTGCTCCCCCAACCCATTGCATCGCATCACCCGCCCGCGCAATCACATCGTTTTCTCTTAGCATTCTTCCTGACCTTTTTCTTTTTGCTCAGCTCCAAAGAGTCCCGGCGTGATTAAGCTTTCCACATGGATTGGACAATCTAATGCAAAAATAATTGATAATTCCAGAGATTACCGTGTTCAAACAAACAAACAACAGTTTGTTTTTCTGTTCTATTAACTGCTAAAGGTAACTTTATTTAATAATAGCTGTGCCCTGCCGTTTCACCCGCGGTAATTTCAGGAAAAAACCTACTAAAAACTTGTTGACAAAAAAAAAACAACCGACTTCCAAAAAAATACAAAGTGAAAAATAACTTTAATTTCGGAAGTCGGTGTCGTTGGTTCTGTATTTTCATTTTTTGACCCCGACTTTCGAAATTAAAGTTATTTTTCACTTTGTAGTATTTTTTTTGGAAGTCGGTTGTTTTTTATTTTTAAGTTTTTATTTTTCACTTTTTAGTTGTACCTGCCTACCCCAAACAAATTCATATAACACTACTTGGTATGTGAATATCAGTGACAGGAAGCTATTGAACACATCTGCCTACCCCTTTCAAAGGTACAGGCGTAATGTTATGTTGTGTGATTGCGTAAACAATGCATACATATGCTATAGCAGCAATCGCGGTTGATTTGCTGGCATTTATTGAAGAGTTCCGTTGTCTGTCTCCGAAACTCATCATCAGATCTTTATGAAATTTAAATTGGTCCTATTTAAATTTCATAAAGATCTGATGATGAGTTTCGGAGTAAAAATATTTCCGGAATAAAAATATTTCGAACAAAAAAATTTTTTGCAAATCCGTCTGTCTATACATATTAGGTATATGAGGGAGTTATGCCCGAATATACATAAAAAATAAAAAATAGAAACATCCGAATTGAGAACCTCCTCCTTTTTTGAAGTCGGTTAAAAATATATTCCATTACTTTAAGATATTACTTAAGATTATTACTTATACATGTAAACTATGCGACAATATTACTTGTAAACTTTGCAACTCCTAAGATATTCATTGAAATCAAATGATGTCAAGTGCAATTTTATTCAAAATTAAATACTTGTGATGAATAACGTATTTATTTTAATAAGGATTAATATCATGTTTATAAAAAAACCTTCGCAAATATTGCATTAGTTTAGAAGAAATTTGATTACCATAAAAAAGGTTATAGTGAGTAAACCTTAAAAGATAGACATATGCTGTCGCGGACTTTTTTTTAGAACTTTTAAAGGGAAACAATTCCGTCATACATGATTTTTGCGTAGCTTTAACCGTTTACGCAGCGTACGCAACGAAAGCTCTCAAAAGGAATATTTTTTTCCCGTTTTTGCATCATTTTTCATTGATGCTCCGCTCCTATTGGTCGTAGCGTGATGTTATATAGCCTAAAGCTTTCCTCGATAAATGGACTATCCAACACAAAAATATTTTTTCAATTCGATCCAGTAGTTCCTGAGATTAGCGCGTTCAAACAAACAAACAAACAAACAAACTCTTCAGCTTTATAATATTAGTATAGATAGTATAGAAGTATAGATTAACCTTCTTGTTGACTTTCTTAGGTGAAAAGTGATCAAAAGGAATGTGGATAAAACAAAACGCAATCAATTAATCTATTTCGCACTCGTGGGTTGCAGCTGAAAATCAGCGTCTGTCGACAACGTTGTGTTGTCATACATTATGCATAGAGCTCAAACCACACACAACTTCTCACAAACTGCAATTAGCGACATCGTACTAGAACTTAACGTCAAATTAAAGAAAGTTATTTTCAATTCGGAAATCCTTGCACAGAGTGAGCGGAATTCATACAAAAAGTACGGAATTCCGAGGGGCGGAACCACCTGTGCATAATCCGCATACTTTCACGGCTCTAAGATACAAGCTGGTTGGAAAGTTTGAATTTGGAATTATTTTATCTTTGCTCTTATCGGAATGACGCTGTAGTTTTTTTAGGGTTCCGTAGTCAACAAGGAACCCGTATAGTTTCGCCATGACCATCTGACCGACCGCAGTTTAGCTCAGAGACACTTAGTACTAGAAAGCTATAATTTGGCAATATACTTACATATTAATCCGCCGATAAAGTGGTAAAATGAACTTTAAAAAAAAATTTTTTTTGGGTACCTACCTTCAGTACACGTAAAGTGGGGATGTTTTTTTTTCTCTCGTCCCCATGGTGTGGGATATCGTTGGATAGGTCTTTCAAAAATATTGCAGGTTTGTGATAACCATTTTTCGATTTAGGGATCCGTTTGAGAAGTACTAAGCTTGCCTGCTAAATGGTTGCTTTTGGATATGTGAAAAAATTCACGGCAGTAGTATATATAACGAAATTAAAAGGAAAACTATCACAGCTAAGTAGGCTTTACAAGTTTACGAGTAATAGTCGACCAACTTAAATTTGCAGTTGCAATGTATGGGAGAACATGATTTTCAACTACAATGTTAAGTTTTTTCTTGGGATAAATTCATTCCAACTACGGAACCCTTCATTGTGCGTGGTCTGTACTTTGCTTGTTAGGTGTTTACCTATGTATATTTGTACGCCATTAGGGCAAAACTTGATTGTGATTTCATTTAATTTAAAATCTTGCATGCATTTATGTACTCATGTTTTGGACAAATAAAGTCTTTATCCTTTAAGGCTCGTACACACAGGCGCGACGCGACACGCGACACAAAGGCACCGCAAGTCGCGCAACGAGCGGTGCCTTTGTGTCGCGTGTCGCGTCGCGCCTGTGTGTACGAGCCTTTAGGTATTCAGATTCACAATTCACTTTAGATACCTACCAACCTGGGTGTACCTACTTAATAAAAATTAATGTCTTAGTAATCTACCCACGTATTACTTTCAAACTCTCTCAACATCTCACACCCTGTAGATCTCGCAACTCGATCCCGTGGGAGCGGTAGACGCATCATTTCTCCCAATATAACTGAACCAGGAAATAACTGTTTTTGTTGGCGCACTGGGTGGAGAGTAACTCATACGAGTATACTACCTAATCTTATGAGTATTGGATTGAAACTTGTGGTCGATTAAAGGCTCCTTCAAACAGGCACGACTCGCGATAAAAGGCTCCTACAAACAGGCGCGAGACGCGATATAATCGCGCGCGGCACAAAGGCACCGCTCGTTGCGCGACTTGCGGTGCCTTTGTGTCGCGTGTCGTGTCGCGCCTGTCTGAAGGAGCCTAAAATCGCGCGCGACAGAAAGGCACCGCAAGTCGTGCAACGAACGGTGCCTTTGTGGCGATCATATCGCGTGTCGCGCCTGTTTGTAGGAGCCTTAAGGGAATTGGCACGTTAAGTAGATATATGTAAGTATGCAAATTATAATAATGATGTCCTTATTTTAACCATTACACTTACTAGCTTTATTGCTATACTAGCTTCTGCCCGAGACTTCGTCCGCTTGAAATTTTTTGTTCCCCCGACCTACCCCGGCGCATCACATCGCCCGCGTGCGTTTTCGCTCAGTGTTCTATTGTTTCTTCTTTACTCGGCTCCTAAGGGTTCTAGCGTGATGTTAAATAGCTTATCCTCAAGAATTGGACTATCAAATGAAACATTTTTTTTTAAGTCCTGCCTTTAGTTCCAGAGATTGGCGCGTTCAAACTCTTTAGTTTTATTATTAATAGTTTACTAAACATGTCCTTCTTTTAATTATTTTAGTCTTGCTAGCTTGTAAGTCTAAAATGCTGCAAGTCTGTAAGCCCGCAGTTTCATTCTACGGAAACTACATCATATTTTATGGTAGCTACCTACTTACCTTTGGTAGGAAACCGCCATGTCCTTGAACCAACATTTCGAAGACATGTGCATCTGCTAATCCGCACTAAGCCCGCGTGTTGGACTTATAGCTCACTTCCTCTCACAGAGAGGAGTCCTGTGCCCCAATAGTGGTAACATTATTATAGGCTAAATATGCTATTACTAATACTCGGATTTAAAGCAAAAGTATCCTATGTTCTTTTCTCTTTGATATAGCTCAGCTCTCCCATTGTTATATTTTGCTAAAACCAACGGTTTTTGTAGCTCTTTTAACGTCTTGCTTACAAATGAGGCAATGGACATAATAATAAGTTAAACATACTCATCTAATTGACACTAATAAGAAACGATACATTACAACTTATTTAAAAATACCATTAGCCATTCAATATACCATAACCAATACTTACTAGTCCCACTCGCCACCCCACTTATTAGCCACTGCTTGTCTATGGGAATGTTGTCCAAACTTTTTTTTCCATTTCCTGATGCGTGATTTGTACGCTGTCAGCGAAAACATTTGGTTTTCGAACGTCACCTGTTCGCTGGTTCCCACGAAATGGGTCGCATGTGTTCCAATTTCAAAATCTGCATAGAATTCGATTATTTGAATGTCCTTACATTGTTTTTACGATTGAATCTGAATCGATTTGTAATGGTTGCGTACATCGAATTGGGACAATGGTAGTTTGGTTTATATTGGTTTGTTTTTACAAGTTTAGTTAAGTTAGTCTTATCAATAAACTACTTAATTATTACTTTCATTTCCAAGATAATATTTACGAATGTTTTTGAAGCCTTGCTATGATTCTTTCCTCTCCCTTTTTTATATTACTTGTATTTACATATTATTATTTTAAGACTGTTAGCGTTTAGATTATGAACTACTTAAAATCCTAAAATATTTACTGTGTCTAATTACTTTGAAGAAATCCAAAATTCCAATTCATCAGAATTCTCACCAAAAAGTTTCTGGCCATAAAAGTTTAATTGCCCACAAAATGTATATTAAGTGTTTTTCCAATATTTCAATAAAATAAGTCATAAAACTTCAACAAGGTGGTTTGTTACTGATAAGGGGCGTTAAAACTTTATTTACTGCGCCGTTTTCTATGAAGACTTGAAATCATAATTTCTGAGATGTTTTGGAGGCTGTTTATTAGCAAGCCACAAACTAAGATAAAAAGTTTAGTATTATAGGACTACGCTTAAGTTAGGAGTGTTATGTATTTTTGTATTCAGTGTTCTGGGGGCTAAAAAAGGCCACTTTGACAGAATCGTAAAAGGATAACATTATGAACCATAATATGGCGAAGACAGTTTGTGTTTTTCTTTTTTTTCGCTGCACTACGTAGGTATAATAATCAAAGAGATTGGATTTGGATTGGATTCATTCGTATTTTAGCACACACAAAAAAAAAACTCAAAAATCCTTCACTAATAGGATTTGATACGATTAACTTAATAGTTAACTGTCCATTATAATTCATAATGTTATCCTTTTATGATACGCCAAAGTGGCATTTTTAGGCCCCCTGATAAAAATCTCCAATGAAGAACTAAGTGCATAATTATGTATAATTTTTTTATACCTGAGTATATTACCTGACCTGAGTACCTATCATTATGTAGGTAAGTACAGACGTCAGCACATCAAGCTACCCAAAACTGCCAAATTTTCCCAATCAACTTTGAACCTTATGCTTTAGCGATAAAGTTGAAAAAAAGAAATTTGACGGATTTTATGGTAGCTTGATGCGCTGACGTCTGAACCTCTTTCATCTATTCCGTGTACCTACTTATAGTTAAGTATGGCGAGTACCTAATGCAAAGGGCTGATTCCGTAAAGGCTCCTACAAACAGGCGCGACACGCGATATAATCGCGCGCGACACAAAGGCACCGCTCGTTGCGCGACTTGCGGTGCCTTTGTGTCTCGTGTCGTGTCGCGCCTGTTTGAAGGAGCCTTAACACATTATCAGCAGCAATGAATGGCTTTCATTTTGATAGTTCAACAATATTCATTGCGGTATTTACGTTGTTGAGCAGACGACTTTTTCGAACATATGAAGCAATGGGTTAGCAATATTCTTCAAAATGATTCCGATTGAGATTGAAAGGAATCTATACTAATATTATAAAGCTGAAGAGACAAATAAAAGGAATCTATACTAATATTATAAAGCTGAAGAGTTTGTTTGTTTGGTTGAACGCGCTAATCTCTGGAAGGCTATAGGCTATTTAACATCACGCTATGACCTTTAGGAGTCGAGCAAAAAGAATAAAAGTCAGAAAGAACGCTATGCAAAAACGAAGTAATAGCGCAGGCAGGCGATGCGATGCGACGGGGTGGGTCGGGGGAACAAGAAATTTCACGCAGACGAAGTCGCGGGCAGAAGCTAGTATTTTATATGGAGCGACTGCTTATCTGACCTCCACAAAACAGTTACTGGGTAATACGATACCCCTTGGTAAAACCGGTTATCAGACTTTCGGGCTTCTGACGACCCGTAAAGACTGTTAAAGATCCACGAATGACAGCCGGGACCAACGGCTTAACGTGCTTTCCGAGGCACAGAGGGTCTTGGTATATAAAGATGGTCACCCATCCACGGACTAACCGCGGCAAGTGTAGCTTAACCTGATCGATCGATTCGTGCGATGATATTATTATTTGCCCACAATGTAAAAGTAGAAATTTCCTAAACGATAAAGACAGTCTTAAACTCTGATGATTGTGACAGATAATGGCTATTTAATCATTGCCTAGCTGATGGCAAACGTTCTCAGAATTCTTAGGGTTACTACGGGTTGTAAAGTCGAATTTTTAGAGAAATGATGTCGTTTTTAAGGGTTTTTTTGTCATTTTAGAAGATCGAATGTAGAGACAAGAAAAAAATTATCGACAAGTACCTTCATGTTTTTAATCCTTTCCAAATCTAAAAACGTTGTAAATTCACTAGGACATCTAACAAAGAAAAATCTTATTAGCAAACAAAATATCCAATTAGTTTTAAATAAAAATTACTCAGGAGACAGTTGTTAACACTTCATTCATTGTACAAGTTACATCCGTGCCAAGACTTCAAAGTACCGGAACACAACCCACCCACATGTCCTGGTTTTCCACGACAATTGTACAGAAATATCCATAAAATTAATTGTTACTAATGTAACTACTTTCACACGAGACACCGCCCGACATTACCGTGACACTACCCGTAATGAAAAATATCTCTTTTATCTCAAATTGCCAACATACTTTTACAGACAAAAACAAAAGAATACGGAAAAATATACCTTGTAACTTAAATTATAAGAGTCAATGGACGGAAGGACTGGCCGCAAATAAATCGTTGTCCGAATTTTGACGTCTCAATAGTCATTGACAGCTGCGGTCAGCCATTTTGTGTTTTTTGACAGATTTACGATGTCCACCCACGGTTGGCATGCGACCAAGTTTTTATGGGCATATTACATGGTCATTAATGTTTTCCTATTGTTGATTGTATTGAAATGTCATTATTATATTGTGGAGGAATATTGTGCAAAGCTTGATAGGCGTTTAATTTTGAATGACGGTTAACTGTGATGATTTTTTGTCTATAGTTTGCTCGTCATACAAAAATTACTCGGTATGCAATGGTGCACGTGCCGTCTATAGGTAGGTAGGGTACCCATTTCTTCGTTCTGGATTCTTGTCCGTGATATTCCAGCAATTCGTTAAGTGCTGTTTTGATTGCTGTGGTTCATATGCGCAATTTTCTTTGAAAAACGTGCACTATTGACGACCAATAAGACACGATACAAGAATCATCATCTTCATACTCTTGCCCGTATCCTAATTTATTTGTTGAAATAAAAAAGAAAAGAAAGAAAATTTGTTTATTCTGCACAAACAAAAACGCACATTGCAAATAAAAATTAAAAAAAAAGCCAAAAGCCTCGTATTCCAGCTTAGAAAATGTTGAATGTTGTTGTTGAATTGTTGGTCGGCGTAACATGACTTTTTTTTTCCAAAATTCTCTAAAAAAATTTGTCGTCATCTCGGTAGTCACTCCCTTTCTAGCCATAATTATCATTTTTCACACTACTCTTATAGCCATATGAAGCTTCTTGCCCATTCTTCTCCATACGAAACTGCCTTTTGGAACGGGCAACTAGAGTCAATTCTATTTTTTTGGAACTTTTAACGTTCAAAAGTGCCTCATATGCGCCTTTTTTTTTCTTTTTTTTTTATACAAATGTTTTGACTTTGACATGCATATTCATACTCAAAACCTTCGTCAGGACATTTTTCCAAAAGACGCGATATAAAATGCAAGATCACAAGAAGTAATCTTCATGCAAAAATAATACCTAACTGACTACCAACTTAAAATATGAAGGCATTACGATCCAAATACCGAATCTAATTATAGCGAAGCCCTAGCAACTATCACTAGGGTACGGTAAATACCTACCTACCTCCTTACACAACTATATTTTCTACAATAGAAAAAGTTACAATTTCGTTTCCGTCTTTCGTGACTTAACTTCCGTTTGCTTCGAGGCTTCTTATTAGGTTGACCATTTAACTTGATGGAAGAAGTAAAGAAATATTACCCTGTCAAATATGTAGGTAATTTATTTCGGAAGTACAATCAGCCCATGTCGTTTATATCCTGGCCTGGAAAACAGAATGTTTTCTGAGGGCAAGCCTAAAAAAAATATTATACCAATCATCCGGATTGTCTGCTTTGCAAGCCCCGAACTTTTGATACCTATAAAAGATTTGACTACATGTCTTTGCCAAAAATTTAATTGGTAAAGGTTCATAATCCTCCCATTCCAATTCGATTTTTTCCAAACCTTTTGCTATGTAACAAAGTCTGATTCCAGCTTATATCACACGGCACAACTACGTACTAATTTCTCTTAGAAGCACATATTATGATTAGATTGCAAACTGACCCAAGCATAATATATGAAAAAGGTAAGTAGGTAGATGGTAATACTACATTCTAACTAGCAGTCCACCCAGAGACTCGTGTCGTTCTCCTATCCAGCATGGTCACCTCACAATCACTGTAGTAGTCACCGCAATAGTATTACATGTCAAAAGCAATCCTCTTACCCCTCCCCCCGCCCCCTCCTTACGTTTGCCCGTCTTTAACCGCCGTTTGTAAGGTTTCACGCAAAACTTGAGAAGTTCGTGGCCCGAATATGTTTTTAAGATTGGTGTGTATTCGTGCTGAAGAATGGAACAGTTTTTTGAGGAACCAAAAAACAACGGACGGTTCTTTCAAGTCAAAAGTCTAGCTGCAGTAACAGCAGATTTTGCTTGTGGATAAGATCCTAGAATGATTATTGAGAAAGTAGAAAGTGATGCAGTTTTGTATAATTCCAACCAAAATATAAGAATATTATTACGTAAGCTTCCTGATTCTCTTTTTATCTTCCTGTTTTCTCTCTCTCTTGTAATTTGTTTCATCTGGACAAAGGCATGCGATTAGAGAATCGCACGCCATTCAGCTGCTACCAACCGCCCTGCGAAGATGGTCATTCAACCTAGCCTGAGTGTCCTACCTTACGTTTGCCGATTCGGGGTCTTCACTCAAAAACACGCCTATACCACAGTATTTTATTTATACTGTGCCTATACCAACGGTCATCACGGCTGTCCCATTTCAAAACCTAGTAAGGGACACTTTTTACAAAAATCGTTTTATTGCATAATCTTGCTAACCTAGAAGGTCTCTACCAAATACAAAAACACCAGCGTTTTAAATTTAGATAAAAGGAGATATATTTAAACATCGATACCTAGTAAGTGCACCTTTCACTCCCTAGTGATCATTTTAAAACCTAGTAAGTAACTTTAACCGATTCAAAAAATACTTTCCATAGGCTGACCAATATTACGTTTATGCGCTCTCCTGTAAAATTTAATTTTAAGTCCTTACTAGGTTTTGAAATGGGGCGGCCGATCAGTTCTGCGGCTAATATGGCCGGCAAAAAGATAATAATAAATAATGTTGTTCAGATTGTTTAGTGTTTTCTTATTTTTTAACAGGAAGAGGTCTTACAGAATCAACTAAGTGAATGATATTTCAGTTGTTATAATTACTCTTCATGAAGCTTTATTTAATCTTTTTCCTGAAAATGATGCATTGCTAACATAACAATATTTAATTACCAAATATGTTTTGATAATCTTATCATCATGAGCGTTTTTAAAACAGATGCATGTTTACCCACTTCTTTCTTAACATATTTCATTATTTTATACTCTAAATGAATGTAGTTACGAATCAAATTCCTTTAACAAAACAGCATCTTCATTTATCTTTATTCTGAACGATTTTAAATCTTATTACTACTGTAACTTAAGTAATTTTTTTATATCGATTGTCTTAACCAAAAATCATGCGATTTTCAACTCTACTCAAAATGTAAAAGGTCCAATTTCAAATGAGCACAATTTTCAAGTGATTTATGAAGAATATGAACTGAAACTTATTAATAAACCAGAAGAATTTAAGGGTGGAAGTGGGGTTAGGGGTGAGTTCCGCCATTAGGGTGTTTGAACATGTCTAATGGTTCCTGAAAGATATACCTTGGGGTAAAGGTGACGTCACATTACGCATGGAGAATACACATATGCTGATGGGTATTTTCTGTAAGTTATGGGAATAGGAAATGCAAATTGTGAGCGAAATGTTTCGGTATGCGCCGCGGTAAGTAGGTAGGTATCTTTGCTTTTCTTAACTACATAGACGTAGTCACTATGGTCGTTATGAATTATCTAAGTTAAATCTTCCAGGGTATCCAATATTTCGTTAGTCGGTACTGACGGAATATTGATATATTACTATTATATATACAGGATCCCATTAAAATAGATGGACAAATTTTAACACAGCGCTCAGTACGCCTAACCAAAGATATCCAAGCAAAACAAAAAAAAAGACACTGATTAAAGTGATTTTATTTTGACCTAAAATAATAAATTGCCGGCACATTAGTATATTTTCGTTAGCTGATTATTTTTCTTGTAAGTATCTATGTGTTTTTTTATATATATTTTTACCATCGTCCTTATTTTGGTGGTCTGAATGATTTCTAAAAGTTTGTCCATTTATTTAAATGGGACCTTATATATATTATAAGTATTATTATTTATGTTACTCCAACCGGTCAACTATTTCTGTTCTGTGCTAGTAATAATAGATTTGTTATGTTTTAAGTACTGAGTTCTTATACTTACCTAAATAATCCATACTAATATTATAAATGCGGAAGTGTGTCTGTCTGTTACCTCTTCACGATTAAACCGCTGAACCGATTTTGATGAAATTTGGTATAGTGATAGTTTGAGTCCCAGAAAAGGACATAGGGTAGT
This sequence comes from Luperina nickerlii, assembly GCA_963855955.1. Classification (NCBI taxonomy): domain Eukaryota; kingdom Metazoa; phylum Arthropoda; class Insecta; order Lepidoptera; family Noctuidae; genus Luperina; species Luperina nickerlii. The sequence continues at coordinate 17,064,543 of OY979677.1, read as the reverse complement.
TTTTATCCCGATATTCCCACAGGATCGATACTTATGCGGGTGACACCGCGGGACGCAGCTAGTAGTTTTATATGCACATGTTTCTGTGGCAACAAACCAATTTTTCTTTCTTTCCTTTCTTCCTTTACTCAACTTCATCTTCAAAATTATTAAAAGGAAAATCACATTGTTCCTTCAGGGCTAACAATACATTCAGAGTTTCTAACCCAGGATCTCCAGTAGCCATATTTTTGACTCAACCTTAAATATGACTAGGTAATAGGTAATACGGGCTGGTGTCCGCAACTCCACGTCAATGCGCGTATTTTGCGTACGGGTAAATATGACTAATCTTTACAATTTGCTAGCGTCTCAAGTCATAACTCTGAAAAACGATATTGAAAGTGTTTTAGGCAATTAATTCAATATTGAAACTCAGTCAAAATCTAGTCGTAATCTCATCTTAGAGACAATATTTTTTTGACAGATTGAGACTGACATTGGCATACTTACGTTCATAAATAAATACAGTACCCGGCGATAAATATTGCACATCGAGCTTTGGAAAGAGACAATCGGCTAATTTCGGCTTCATAGAGCGTTATCTCTGTCGCACGAAATACAAACAGTCCGGTATCTATTAGGAGCTGTTAAAACCATTATGATTTGCTTCTTTTTATAATTATTTTTATTCTTTGTATAAAATGGTTTTGTGTAAAAAGGTCGATGTGCAATGTTTATCGCCGGGTACTGTACCGGGATTCCCCCTCTGGTTACCAACCAAAAGGAAATGCAGGTACCCCAACAGTAAGACACTCTCCGGAAGTCCAGTGGTAACTCGAGACCGTTGGGGACACGTGCTACTTCCTCATAGGACACTTGAGTACTGAGACCACTTCCACACTTCCACTGGTCAAGGGTACTTCACCGTGAGTCCGTGATAGGGTAAGTATCTGCTTGCTTAATTATCCGAATCATCAAAGTCACAATTTATTGGGTACGTTTTAGCTCGGGATTTCAAAAATTTCAAAGATTATATCTATACTAATATTATAAAGCTGAAGAGTTTGTTCGTTTGTTTGTTTGTTTGTTTGTTTGTTTGGTTGAACGCGCTAATCTCTGGAACTACCAGTCGGATTTGAAAAATTCTTTTTGCATTTGATAGCCCAATTCTTGAGGAAGGCTATAGGCTATATAACATCACGCTATGACCTTTAGGAGCCGAGCAAAACGAAAAAAAGTCAGAAAGAACGCTAAGCAAAAACGAAGTAATAGCGCGGGCAGGCGATGCGATGCGACGGGGTGGGTCGGGGAACAAGAAATTTCACGCGGACGAAGTCGCGGGCAGAAGCTAGTATATATATAAAGAGATACCGAGCAGGCTGCATATAATTTTCAACAGTCAAAATGATTCCTATGCCAAAGAATACGTCTGGTCCCGTTTTCGACAAATGTTTTCTAATAATACTGTAAAGGCTCCTTCAAACAGGCGAAACACGACACGCGACACAAAGGCACCGCAAGTCGCGCAACGAGCGGTGCCTTTGAGTCATGCGCGATTATATCGCGTGTCGCGCCTGTTTGTAGGAGCCTTTACTGTGTCAATTTAACCACAATAACACCGTAATAACAAATTACGTATCGTCTTTAATCATAACGTTGGAAAAGTCCATATTGTATATAACGTATACAACATTTTTAATAAATTGACTACAATAATGGCATAGAATATAATAACGAAACAATTTATCTATCATATGTTTGTAATAATTACTATCTTAAATTGCAAGGATGTTCACACAGATAATGTAATGTTGACATCGTAATTGAATTACACAAAATTAGCTTTCGTTTGAAAGAAAGAAAGAGAAAGAAAGAAAAAGTATTTATTGCGACTCGTACAGGAAGATCACAAACTAAATTAAGCACAAAATAAGCAGAATAAAAATACAAGTTATACAAAAAAAAAAGTAACAAAAGGAAAATGAAACAGAAAGTCATATACGAGGCCAAAAGGCTCCTATCAAAAACAATACATCAATCGCATCAATACTTCGACTCGACGAAAAGATATTCATCAAAAACTGTCAAAACAAAAAAAAAAACATTTCTCCTGTAAAATTTGAGTTTTACGATTACCGACGTGTTGCTTGGGGGCGTCGATGTGTTGTACTTTTCAAATCAGCGTAAATACATAGTCTACTAAAGATAATTTTATTACGATTTTTACTCTAAAATTCCTACTATATCGATCTAAGAAATCTAGTTTTTAAATAAATTAATCTTTTCATTCTTTTTTTTTCTTTTTTTTTACGTTTACTATACTTACAGGATTATTTACAAAACATCAAAAACCTCAAAAAAAAGAATATATAAATATGTGTTTGTGATTAGAATTATTAATGCTTTTTATAAATCCAATCCGATCACAGATGTGATGACAAAACAGTAATTAAGGCTCCTTAAAACAAGCGGGACACGCGCTAAAATTGCGCGCCACACAAAGGCACCGCAAGTCGCGCAACGAGCGGTAGAGATGGGTTGTAACAGGTTAAACACGATATCTGTTATCACTGTTACTGTTACACAAAAATAACAGATCCAAATATCTGTTATTAAATAACAGCCTGTTATTTTTGTACCGACGATAAATACGTATTAAAATAACAATTGAGTATCTTCTTTATTTCTTTTCGTTTTAAGTCGAAAATCGTTTCCGAAGTATTGAATAGGAAGGAATGACGGGGTAATTTGAAATAATAGAATTACGTTTATTCATAACTTTTTTCAGACATCCGGTTAGTCTGGAAGTCGATCCCAACGTAGTTTTAAAAGGCTAAGCAGATTTCGAAAAAATTACGATTTACCAGTAATCTGTCTGTAATCACCTTTCAGAAAGAAAGAAGGATTTAAAAATTCAAAATTTCAAAAATGTCAATAAACAAACCAGCCAAATTACTTTCAATTGAATATCATCTTTATTACTATTACAGTAAAGTCGTACGGTATACAACATTTTGCGACCAATCCCGTCAAGCCAAAGACAATGTAGATAAAAGGGGTCCGTACACGATAACTGTAATTTTTATGGTTGCATAAAAAATAGTTTTTACGTCAACAATAACAAACAAACCATGCAAATTACTCTCAATGAAATTAATTTATTGGTTTATCAAAAAATCCTAAATACCTGGAACATTTTGCGATGAATTCCGCCGAACTTATTATAGGCATTCGGAAACGATGAAACGGATCACAAATTTTGGTTGCATCACAAAGGACATTGCCATAAAGAAAAATATAATAAAAAGTTTTTTTTTATAATGGTAATTGGCTAACAGATAACAGGTAGGTAACACGACCTAATTTAGGAGTCACTTTTTCGAAAATGTTGGTTATTGTTAGACCACCAACTCTTATAAACAGCTTACCATCATGTCGTATAAGTGAATCCTTCAAGTAAAATTCATTATAAAAACTTCACAATCAATTTATTAATATCATTCAAAAACCCCTTAAAACAACTTATAAAAACCCATGCTAAAACATTGCAATTACAAAATAACAAGCCTACTTTATCAACCGTTCACACACACCATTTTCTTCAGACTGACTTTTCACATACAAATCTTTATTCAAAAGCCTTCTAACATCAAAACAACTTTTCCACATTTCATAGACACCAAAAGCTGCCAGTAACTCAATAACATAAAATTCTATTAAGCTAATACTACAACACCAACTGTATTTTACGGATAATAAATACTAGGAGCTTCTCTTTTTAGCGTAGTTTAACCGCTTTAGTAAGAGTGAGAAGTAAACATATTTCCGATTTCGGAATAAATAATAGGTGTTTCTCTTTTTAGCAAGCGTCATTCTTTAATGAGGAAGAGAGAGACCTTGTATGTATGTATAAAAGTAACAGCCGTGGTAACAGTCCATGAGCCTGTGTGGGACTGACTGATATATTGAATTATCAGTAACAGCCGTGGTAACAGTCTTTGAGGGTCTGTTATTTTAAGTAACAGATAAGTTATATTGATAGGAACAACTGTTATTTGTTATTTTTAAATATCTGTTATTTCTATCTGTTACGATAAATATGCCTCACCCCTAACGAGCGGTGACTTTGTGTCGCGTGCGATTTGCGCCGCGCGTCGCGCCTGTTTGCAGAAGCCTTTAGTCATTGCTCAATGTTTTTATTGTAAACTTATATCCTGTATTTCATTATAACATCTTCTAATAATATTATCCTATTTTACCTTGTGCGAAAACGACGTCATTTCGAAACTATTGAACCATACCTACTTGAGTATTTCTAAAAACGTTCTACTTAAAAGTATTAGCATTTTTTATAACTTTCTTAGTAGCTATTCTCTTATCTTAAATCTATTAAAATAAAGTTAATAGCCTATCTTAATTTTCACAGTCATGTGAATAAATTGATCTGGTATTCTTTCCAATTTGATCCCAAAAACCTTAATTGCATCCTACTAATCCATACTAATTAATATACTAATAATATTATAAATGCGAAAGTGTGTCTGTCTGTCTGTTACCTCTTCACGCTTAAACCGCTGAACCAATGTAGATGAAATTTGGTATAGAGATACTTTGAGTCCCGGGAAAGGACATAGGGTAGTTTTTATCCCTATATCCCCACGGGATCGACACTTGTAGCGGTATCTACAACGCCACATGCAAACAACGCGTCATGCAAATCCTGCATCGCGCAAGCAGAGTTTCCCGCGCAACTAGCATAGATACAACGGCCCGACATGAATCAACGGGCAGTTGCCCGCCAGACACAACACCCGTCTGGTCGGAGGATCCTCCCTTTTCTATAGAGTATGAGTGAACTTTACACTCTGTTCCTCATACCTCTATACTGGTGACCCCGAACATGAACGTCAGCGCAGCCTTCGTGCAAATATTTAAATTCTTATGCGGGTAAAATCACGGGACGCTAGTCACGCTAATATTATAAAATCGAAAGTTTGTGAGTGTGTGTGTCTATATGTTTGTTACTTCTTCACGCTCAAACGGCTGGACCAATTTTGATAAAATTTTGTATGGAGGTAGCTGACACCCTGGTATCTCGATATTTCCACGGGGTCGATACTTATGCTGGTAAAACCGCGGGACGCAGCTAGTCTTAATAATCCTACCATAGATATCCGTGAATCCTAATATTATAATTGTGAAAGTCTTTGAAGATATTTGGATGTTTGTTACTCTTTCACGCAAAAACTACTAAACGGGTTTTGATGGAACTTTACCGTAATATAGATATTATACATCAGAATAACACATAGAATACCTACTTTTTATCCCGATATTCCTACGGGTTCGACACTTATGCGGGTGAAACCGTGGAGCACCACTAGTTTTATTATAATGAAGTTAAGCTATAAAAAACCTTAAGAAATTAAAAATACATTAACAAAAAATTAATAAACTAGATAATGAACTAAATGTGTATGATTTCACAAACCACATGAGTAGCAATAAAAATCACATAAAATCGTTGGAAAATAAAAAAGAATCCTACAAAAAAATAGCTTAACGCTTTAGTAATAAATGTTGTCTTAAAAGCTACCATTAAAATTCATTGCCGCTGAGCATATTTCCCATTTCACTGAGTTGCCAGTTGAGAAATTCAAAATTCCCTGTAGAAGAGCATCGAACACAAAACTGATGGAGGGACTTAAATAAATAAAATCATTAGACACGTTATCAAGATGTCATAGAGTGATTTATTAAGCTTTATGTAATAACTTCGTTTTCTCTTGTACGAATAGGTGGTAACTTAGAAGAATTGTTAATGTTGAACGCATGGGTCTTACAATAAAAACTTTAAATACTTGTTCAACGTGTGTCTTATGTCAGTGTTACATCAAAGTCCATATAATTATGTCGTGTTTAAAAGGTGTTTAGCCTAAACAACTGATAAACAATCTTCATAGTTAAAATTATGTGTTTTCAAAAATATTAGAAAGCACCTACCTAAGTATTATTTTTTACCAATAAGATAATTCAGATGAGAGTAAAAAAACCAATTAGGAACCTTGAAATAACTTTAACACTTTTATAACACAACCCTTATTCAAAAATACTAGAAAATCTGAAATATCCTGAATTTGAGCAAAATTCTTCAAAATTGGCAACACACGTTTTTATAACGAGACAATTCGTAGTCTTGCCGCCATATTATTTCCATACTTACAGACACAACGACAAAGTTACAGACGCTTTTTAAAAACAAAATTGTTGCAAAATTACCCTTATCTTCTTGTGATAAGGTGAATTTCAGGTCATGTGAGTGTAAAGTGTAAGTTTGTAATAGTGTTGCGATATCAAATCGCGAAGACGAAGGCGTTGACGAAATGTGTCAGTTTTATAACCACATTATAAGGGAAGTTGGAATAATTCTGGCCTGAAAATGCCTGATTTTGTTTTATTCATGATTCCGAGCGACAGTACTGGTTTAAAATCGAATAGGTCTGTCAGCGTGTAATAGGTACCTAGTTAATTATATAGGTACCTAAACAAGTCAGAAAACTGGCCAATTGCGAGTCGGACTCGCAAACGAAGGGTTCCGTACCACAAGGCAAAAACGCCGAAAAAGCACGTTTGTTGTACGGGAGCCCCCTTAAAATATTTATTTTATTCTGTTTTTGAAATGAAGAAAAGATCAGTGTTTTATTCTGTTTTTGAAATGAAGAAAAGATCAATGGGGCAATTCTCGTAAAAATGAATTGAATGAGAAAATTTCCCTAAAACTAGAGGTATTTTTGGCAGATTGACCTCAGGTCGGTTGTGCAGAGTGTAATTCCAGCTAAGGTAAGCATGCAAAGCGTTTGCTTTACCGATTGCAACATCGCGTACCTTTAGGCATGGAAAAATTTGTATTTACTCTGCTATAGGTTCCTATACTATAATATCGAATACCGATTTGCTTCACCGATTTTACTTGAAAGTTACATCAGCTAACCAAAAAAGCGCTTAAAGCCTAGCAAAACGTCTGCATTAAATCGAGTTACATGCGCAATATATCGCGTTCCGCGCTCAATGTAGCGGAACGCATCAAATCCATACTTGTAAAGGGGCTGCGTTCCATTTTTAAAATTATTACGATTTATTACTTTATATTTGCACGGTTTCTGAATTCAAATAATTTTGTCTCTCCCCACCGTGACGAATTGGCGGGATTTTAGCAGATTTATTGAAAAAAATTGTCGTAACTTTTGCTTTGTTCAACATTTCCGGTCAAGTCCGGTGGAAACAGGGATTCCATTATTTTGGTAGTAAATGTTACTGATATTATTAATAATAATAACAATACCCCACCGCCGCGCGCCGTATACCTATCTAGGTTAACGTCGTGATGGGGCTTGCGCGCTCCGAACTCTAGGCCTATGCCGGAAGAGTTTACTTTACCAGACCAGGTCTAAAGTGAGGAGCCAGACCAAGAGAGATACAGAAACCCGCAGGGCAGCATGTGGCGAGCTGTTGGGCAGAAGCGACTTGACAGAACGACTTGGGCAGAGTTACTCGCCTCTGGCTTGCCTTTATTGGCCGGCTGGAGTGAACAATGACTAGAAACAGAGCTCCCACCTTATTCTTGCCGTTATTGACCGGCTTGAGTGGAGATTCTCAAGAGCAAACGTGCTCGAAGGAAGGAAGTATTCCAGTAAGATGCTGGTAGGGATCTTGACCTTTTGCTCTTTATTGTCCTGATAGCCGTGGAATACTTCTCCACTCCTCATAAGCACCTCACGACACGTTGCCCCCTTGTCGCTACGTCACTATGTGCTAGCAATAGTTTCCGGGGGTCCATTATTGAGTGTGCAAGTCACCCTCTGCCATTTGTCTGTGTACCTATATATAAAACATTGATCAGGCAGGGGTCATAGTTCTTCCATATTTCTTGGTAGCCAGTCCACTTTAGCCACCCAGACCAATAGTCCAACTATTTATTTTTCCATATTTTACGATAGACCTACACCAACCGGGGGTTATCCTTGGGTGCACTTGCATAGTGCATACAGGGATAATCGTCGGTTGGTGCCGCATTACATTAAAATTTCCTAACGGGCCTCTGCGAGTTGGCTTCGGCGTCGTATGCCTTCCAAAGGAGTGGGGCCCCGTGGTCCCAAGATATGTAAAATCATAAAAAAAAATAATATTCATTTTATTATCAGGCAGCTAAGGCTAATATTGTATGGTCCACTTTTCTAGGAGAAAAGTTAATCGTTCCAAAATACTTTTATTCGCCAATTAATATCACCAATATCCGTTCATCTATCTACTTCATAGATATTTCATATTCAAGCCATGAGCTTACTTACTTCTAAGAACTGTATCAAAATTCAGACAGCTGTTTTCAAGATAACCTAAAGACAGACAGTCAGACACAATAAAGTTTAATATTCCACGAAGATTGTGTCTGAAACACACCACAAACTGCAGTAGCCGAAAGCTTACGATAAGATTACTCGTATCTTAAAACATTCACTAAGAAAATAGCACTAAAGTTCAGATTTCTGACAGCTGGTATCAGTATTCGGTATCCATTAACTCCGGTCAGAAGTCATGGACGAAAGATCTGGCGGTTGCGCGGTTTATTTTTAAATTTAGAATGAATGAGTGATGTTTTGCCACTGTCTTTTTATCAATGAGTAGGCTGAACTGAATGCAATATCTGAACGAGTTTTTCTTTAGATGTTTTGGAAGAAATGGAATGATGTTTTTTTTTTTCGTTATGAATGACGCATTTTATGTTGGCTTCGTTTTGCCGGTTTAGTATAGATTATAGTATCTTCCTTACAATTTTGCTGTTATAGTCAAAACACTTATAAGTACTAATAATAAAGCTAATGAGTTTATCACACTAAGACCCCTAGGAGCCGAGCAAAAAACTTAGAAAGAATTCTAAGTGAAAATGAAGTAATAGCGCAAACAGGCGATGCGATGGGACGCCGCCCGCCGCCGACGGGGTGCATCGGGCGAACAAGAAATTTCGGAAGTCGCGGACAGAAGCTAGTCATATTATAATAAATGTTCTACCTACTACGTATGTACCTAGAGTTAACCTACCCATACGTCTGCGCATACTACAGTCTTCCACCGATCTGACAACAACACACGACCGAGGCAGGTGACAAACTGTCTGTGACTTTATTTCCCGTGTTCTTTTGTTTTGACAATCTACGTCGAGTCCAATCAGAAATAGATGCCGGCAGACTGTTTGTCCTGCTCGTAAAACCTATGGGCTCTTCCAACTATTTTCTACTACAAAATCCTCTCAAAAACCAAATCTCCAAAAATGCATAGCCCCATATGTATAGTCACGGAGCGAACATTATCCGCTCCGTACTTAACTCCGTTTCCTAAAACCCGAAGTTTATTTTCCTCGGTAAGATAAGATGTCCCATTAATAGCACTTCGGCCAACTATCTGAAGCTGAAAGATCTCTTACAGTTTAATGGGAGATATTTTTTGTGCATGGGAGGGGTTAAAGGTGACGGACCAATGGCGGCTCGTGACGTCATGCAGATAAAGAAATGAGATAGAATGGGATGAGAGATTTCTATTCTTGGAGCGTCTGGTGGAGGTACAGGCGCGGGGAAGTTGATTGGTTTGGGAAATAAATTATTGAGTGAAAGGAAAAGGGAAGATGGCGGTTGCTAGTTTGTTTAAAAGGATATCGGGACAATATTGAACCGTTGGTTGGTGTCTGAAGAAAATGGGAAGTAGCGGTAAAGACCACATATACGATCATCAGCGGGGTCATGCGTAACACACTATTAGAAATGACTTTCAATATGACAGTTCAACAACATTCATTGCGTCATTTACGTTGTTGAACAGACAAATTTTTCGAACGTAAGTAGCAATGGATTTGCAATATCCTTCAAAATGATTTAAATTAAGATTGATAGTGTGTGTCAATGAGGGTTTTCTGAAATGACGTTCGCCAGGTGGCAGCACTGACACGTCAGGTCCAGACATCTGTCAAAGAGCCTATATTTTCTTTAGTCATGACTGAATGATGAACGAATGAATGAATCGAATGATGAACGTCATCATATATTTTATATTGGAAGACCTCTTGTCACAGTGGTGCCAACTGGTGTCGTAAATTTTCACGAAAACCCTCATTAGGGTGCAGAGCTCTGTTTCCCGATCGTGAATATTATGATCTCTATGACTACTTAGATTTTATACTGTAAATTGCCATGTTCAACATTGGAATTGGTTTAAATTATCATCAATCCATCCAACCACGAAATTTATAAAAAATATGCTCTATAAAATGTTTTTGAATAACTCTAATAGTATATTATAGTTCAACGAACACTTATGCACTTTTGCATGTGACAGTACTACTTCGGTTTATTCTCGTCGACTGCACGTGAGCGGTGAGCATCGGAGTCGGAATAAGTACTGCCTGACTTTATGTTTTACATATTAGGTACCTATATGATATACAGGTAGATAGGTGCTATAATTTATTGACATCCGACATGGCCCTTTACAGTGAACGAGTCATTTTAGCTTACTAAAATTATTTCTTTTGCCATTAGTTTTAATCAAACCATTATTGACCGATTTCTATAATTTGCGAACTGTTATTGGTTAAAATTAAGACTCTTGTATCTTTACCAATAATGAAGCAAAAACTTCAAAGCTTTGCATATTAGACCGTCCCATATGGGAGTAGCTATCACAGGTAAAATTATCTTACAAATCTATTTATGCGGCCAGTTTGGCAATAAAAAATGCTACCATTGGCAAGCAAAACGATTTGTTTTTGTTTATAAGAACCGTACATTACAAGCACTCTTGAATTGTCAAAGAGATTTGCATGTAGTTTTGGTGTCCATTTGTTTAATATAGCACCAACTTTGTGATATATATTAATTTCAATTCCGTGTTTAAGGCGTGTTTAAGTTCAAATCCTTCTTGCCCATGTAAATAACACAAACCAACCAAGAAATATAAATCGATTTGTGAAACGGACCCAACTTACTCCCTCAGAAAGTATTAGCATCAATGAGAAGCCATTTCACGACACACCTTATAAACGTCAACCGTCAAAAATAAAAACCAATAATAAACCACAATATTGTTTTTTCAAAAATCTAAATCGGGCCACACTCATTTCGAATATTTCACCAAAAAATCTGTCCCCAGAGCCGTATTTAGTCGTTCAAACGCTTATAAGAGACACTTCATTTACACATCACAGTCGACTGGCAAGGAACTTCGTAATATTTACTGTCGAACAAATCACTGAAGAAACGAAAATAAATAAAATACGCATAGAAAAAACAGAAAAACTTATCCCGTGCAATTAAAAAAAGCTCTCTGTTATTTAGATTTCCATAAATACTCTACGCTCGAGAAGTTTTTGAGATACATCTTCCTGAATGGTTTTTTGAGCGTCGAACGGGAAGTTTCGAGATCGTGACGAAATTGTCGGAAGTCGAAAGTTGAAGCGATAAGCTTTCGCTTCAGATGTTTGTGTTGTTTTCAGGGAATAGTGTCATAAAAGTTTTGTTTCAAGTATACTAAAACTATGGACGCATTATATACCTTATTATTAGAAATAAAGTAAAGCTACGCACAGAAAGAAAAAAAAAACTTTTTTTTGGTTGCATTTACCGACAAAAATAAGATCTAGAAAACCAAAGTTAATTGATGCAGTAGGCACAGTAACTGATAACAAAAACTATATTTAGACTTGAAATGATATTCGGACACAAGTTATTTGTTGTTTTTTAAAATTAGGTATGCAAACTTTTAAGAACATTTTATCTGTCTAATAAGATATCCAAATATGACTTATAAACGGCAATTCCCGTATTTTTAGGAACAATAAGCATTCTATTTTCAGACTCAATCTGTCAAACACACCTATCTAATTTACCTACATTTTTTACATGTTTCTGACACTGAGATGAAATTACGAATTAGATTTTGAATGTATTTTTTTACTACGGGAGCGTTCCGACTACGAAATCCATATTTTTGCGACAATATAAAAAACATATCGCTATCGAAAACGCTCGGGCTTGTCCACATATCCACCACATTGTATTTATTTGGGTTTCAAATCCTCGCCACAGTTTCTGTCGACATAAATCGTGAGGCGACATTTCCGACAAATACGCGCTTTGCCTCGCTAACGACGTTTTGTTCACGATTGTACTTCATTCTTTTGCTAGATAATTTAATTAAATGTTTTAAATAGGTTTGTGCGTGATTGTACTTTAATAACACCGTATTCGAATGCAAATATGTTTTTTATGGTATTTTAAAGCTTGCAATAGGTAATTTTCAGCGGCACTCGTGGGCTGCAGCTGGGAATCAGCGTCAGATTTTTTAATAGGTACAGACGCCAGCACATCAAGCTACCCAAAACTGTCAAATTTTCCCAATCAACTTTTAAACTTATGCGTTTGTGTTAAAGTTGAAAATCTATTAAAGATATTTGACAGATTGTAGTAGCTTGATGTGCTGGCGTCTGTACCTAATTGTGTTGTCATTTGAGATTATGCTGAGCCGAGGCCCTTTTAGCTTTATATGCATTATTTTCTTGATGTTTTTATAGTTATAAGATGTTTTTGTTTTTTTTGTAACGCAAATTTTGCGTGATGCTTTTCAATTACTGAACAAGAAAGTTAGGGCTGCAAGTAAACGCTGTATAAAATAAAAATATCGTACTTATACATAAAAAAATGAGCCCGGATCGAAATATCATCCAAATGTCGTTCATATTTCGAAATAGCCTCGCGACACGACAATAGCTTGGAAGGTATTACATGTCTGACTCAAGGTAACGCTCTGGACACGCTACAATGTCTGGGCTGGACTGTGCTACCCATTGAGGGCTTGACAGTCGAGCAATGTGCAGAAAATTGAACGGAAGGCAAGCCGACGAGAGAACCAACGAGTTTAGAATGGGAACATATAAGAGTAGCTAGTGATGTCATGTTCCTTGTTCCTCTTCACTGTCCAGAGGAATAAAAAAAACTTAAAGTTTATTACGGCCATAGATAACTGTTACATTTTTAAAATTGCATGTGAATGTGTCATCGTCTGCTCCTAGTGCATTTTTTTTTCGACCAGTACTAAAAGTTCCATTTTTAAAATTACATGTGAATGTCGTCAACATTCATTCCGAGTGTTTTTTTTTAATCTTTCGGGGTCAAGATAACAATAAGAAAATTCTATTAAAATCTAACGGACTTATAGGCAATTAATCATTTTAACTGCGTATTACAAAAACGAAACAAACCGGAAGGTCGAGTCCACAATGGTCAACAAGTGGACGAAGTTCTCAAGGGCCCCTTATCAATATTCAAGAAATTCTACTTTTCTATTCACGCATAAATCGTGTCCGCGGCCATTATCCGCGAATTCGGACCCAAGAACATTAATTATAAATCCTTCGCGAATGACTAGAGGTCACGTTTGATGCGTGAGAATGCGTCCAACTCAAAGGACCCTATTTGAATATGCCCTTCGGTGAAAGAAAACATGGCTTTGTGAGCTATCGGTCAGCCATTGTTGCACAGTGCAGTGTCATCGTATTATTATTCAAATTTAAGCAGGTGATGCAAACAGAACTGACCTACGGCTATTTTTTTATTCGCAGTAAATTTTTATTTACAATACGCAATTATTGGGTTGCGTGAATTCGAATTTTGGTTTTATTAAAATTTTGCAAAGTCAAATGAGAGTTTTATCGAGGTCTTTTGAATATTGAAAAGCCATTTACATAATATATTCTGTTTTCATCTTTTCGCCAGTAGATATAAATTGGTTTTCTGCTTTGAAGATTTAAGTAAAGTAAAGTGCTCAAATCTAAGATAAAATATCTAACACATGGGCCAGGATCGTCACACAGTGGGTGCCTGAAGTCGGGCGTCGTCACCGAGGCACAATTCCTATTCGATTGACCGGAGAAAGCAAAGCATAAAGAAAATTGGAAAAATATGGGGGAGGCCCATGGGAGGCCCATGGGAGTCCACAAGTGGGACAACCATAGTTGGGAACAACATAAGTTAATTAAAAAATATATATCTAAGAGTGATGCAAAGCTGAAAATTACCCAGATTTAGTGTTAGAAATAATTAAAATATAATTAAACTAGCAGCGCTCCGCGGTTTCCCCCGTATAAGTGTTCGATCCCGTGGGATAACGAGATAAACACTATCCTTTGTCCTTTCCCGGGACTCAAACTATAATAATATCTATACCAAATATCATCTAAATCGGTTCAGCGGTTTAAGCGTGAAGAGGTAACAGACAGACACACTTTCGCATCTATAATATTAGTTATATGGATTAGTATGGATAATATTAGTATGGATTATTAATCTCACTGTAATTAGTGACTAACCATATAAGTACTTAAGTCTCATTAACATCATGACTAAAATTTTGAAACTCCATTGACGCTTTTCGCTTCGCAATTTATTCAATATCACAAAAATTCCATATCGCAAACACAATTCATCAAATCTACTCCTGGTCCGTACTTATTATGCTAGCCCCCGTTTAACAAAGATTCGGGAAAAAATGGAAAAATATCCGCTATCGGGCTGGTCATCAATCAATGTGGATTACCGGACGATCGCTATTTTAATCATTATACCCTTGAGGATTGGAGTGGATGTAGGGATATTAAGATGTTCTGGAATGAATATTGTTGTGGTAGGTACTTATATTTTGGTGTTTTTTGTAGCTTTGTTGACCACATAATGAATTCATTGAACGGCTTTTGTTATGGGTTATGTTTCCTAAATTTTACATTTTCAGATATTTCAAGTTAATGGTATCATAATAAAATTATTATGATATGGTTATGGTATCATTTTATTATGATACCATCATCAGATGATGATGATGATGGTATCATAATAACATTATAGTTTTAATTTTTGCTATGTACAGACGCCAGCACATCAAGCTACCCGAAACTGTCAAATTTTCCCAATCAACTTTGAACCTTATGCTTTAGCGATAAAGTTGAAACTCTGTTAAAAAAATTTGAGAGATTGTAGTAGCTTGATGTGCTGGCGTTTGTACCTAAGCGAAATAAAAAAGAAAATGATACAGTTTTTAATTTTATGTAGATCTGTGTCACGTTTAGAACTCTAACAGGAACTTCGGTTTTTGAAATGTTTAAACTAGTCGCGGAGTTCAATAAGTCAAAATTTTCATAAAAGCCAGTACTCAATATTCTAAGTGCTGAAAGTCTTTCGTCCAGTAAAGCATATTTTTTGCTGTTTGCTCTGTAGATGGTTTGTTGGTTCTAGACTTTATTTCATAACTTCGATGAACTTTATGACTCCGGTACACTACCAAACACCTCTCTACCAGGAACACCTACTTCCTATATTTTATAAGCAACATCTTTACCATATCGGAGGGGAGTGTTTAGCTCTGGTTTAAGCGTCAGTGATAAAATTTTACGAGCTCTCTGAGGGAAGGAATCAGTCAAGCGTTGGATTGTGTCCATTATAGAGATTGGATCGACAGTGTTTGTGGCGTGAAGTATAGCTTTTTAGTATACATGCTAGTTTACACTAGCATAAGCTTATGTTTGGAGTAATAGCTTAACTTGTATATATATCTTGCTAGATAAGCGAGCTGCATTGGTGACCACATCACCACTTACTCCTCATCACCTGCCTAGCCTTTTCCCAACTATGTTGGGGTCGGCTTCCAGTCTAACCGGATGCAGCTGAATACCAGTATTTTACATGGAGCGACTGCCTATCTGACCTCCCAACCCAGTTACCGGGTAATACAATACCCCTTGATAAGACTGGTTGTCAGACTTTCGGACTTCTGACGACCCGCAACGACTGTCAAAGATCCACAAATGACAGCCGGGACCAACAGCTTAACGAGTTTTCCGAGGCACGGAGGGTCTTGGTATGTAAAGATTATCACCCATCCACGGACCAACCGTGGTGAGCGTAGCTTAACCTGATCGATCGAACCTTCCAGCTGTTGTTATTTAGCCACGAGCACCACATCACCGCTTAGTTACAGACGCCAGCACATCAAGCTACTCGAAACTGTCAAATTTTTCCAATCAACTTTGAACCTTATACTTTAGCGATAAAGTTGAAAATTTACTAAAGAAATTTGACAGATTGTTGTAGCTTGATGTGCTGGCGTCTGTACTATCAGGTGAATATTCAAGATAGTCTGAGTCCGCGTATCACTGGTCAGTTTCCCGAACTGAAAACTGGAAACTCGACTTGACGCAACTTACTCACCAATCAACGAAACTGACTAATGAACAAAACTAGAGAATTAAATAAACAGACAAGTGAGGTAAACTGACCAGTGATACGCGGAATCATAGCCTATCATGCGCACAGTTATAATGCGCACAGCAAAAGAGTGGAACTCTCTACCTGCGTTTGTGTTTCCGAGTGCATACAACCCGAATCTCTTCAAAGTAAGAGTGAACAGGCTTCTTCTGGGTAAGCTCACTCCTCTCTCTTTGTCTCTGTCATCTCTGACCTAGACTAGAGTCAAGAGCAAACCCATTAAAAAAAAAAACAATAAAAATAATCTTAAACACCAATATTTAAATTATGACAACAACTCGAAAATACAATTACCTTACCGTTTTTCTGTTGCCGCTGTAACAACAAATACTAAAAACAGAATAAAATAAATATTTAATGGGGGCTCCCATACAACAAACGTGTTTTTTTTTCGGCGTTTTTGCCTTGTGGTACGGAACCCTTCGTGTGCGAGTCCGACTCGCATTTGGCCAGTTTTTTAGGGTTGGTAAGGCAGCAACGAAAAGTGTGGATCCTGAAACTCTTCACTATGATTGGATTTTGATTCTGAAATTACTATAATTAATGCATGTTTGTATAACATAACAGTAATGTATGCCTACACATTGCATTCCTCATATATTTTTGTCTTCATTCCCATCATGACGGACAGTATAAACAGTCGTGCCACCATAGACAATGGACTCAAACTCCCTTCCTTGCACCGTCAAAGGGTTGTCCGTTGATCCGTTGAGCCGGCCTCCTATCGCGATGGCGTGAAGATAACACATGCCATATTTATGCCACATTAATGCCACATACGCAGTTTGGCGGATTTTTTGTCAGTTGACAGAAAGTCGTCAATTTTTATGGGAGGGATTAGTTAGCTATATCAATACTTTATGGTTAGTATAGATTTTTAGCAAAAGCCACTCGGAAAAGTAATTTTCAAAAAGGATTTGATTCAGTTATACATAAATATCAGCTTGAAACGTTTATAGCATTTAATTCATGATTAACAGATCCCAGTTTGTTTTTGGAGTTAAATATCTCGTTGTGCCATATTTGAAAATTAGTGCCAAGCACACCTATCCTTACGAAATATTTAGTCCCTTATGTCCGAATATTTCAAGTCCAAACAACAATATTTAGGTAAACATAGTCAGAATAACTTGTAATATTATTCATGTGGAATGAAATGAAATTGTATAAAATGCACATTGAGGAAGTATTAGCGGTATTCGATAGGTGGACCTTCACGATTTATATTTTGATATCCATACTAGGTCCGAGGGCTACCGCGATTACTATCCAACGGACCTGACGAATGGAAACAGTGGAATAGACTTTTCAAAAATTTTTTTTTTCCTTGTGTGACGAACGCGTTTATGTTTTTTGTTCGGAAAAAAGATAGTATCGAGAATCAAGACATTGGTGTTTTCAAATTAAAAATATTAAATTTGTTACATACATCATCATCATCTGCCTAGCCTTTTCCCAAACATGTTGGGGTCGACTTTCAGTCTAACTGGATGCAGCTGAATACCATATTTTACATGGAGCGACTGCCTATCTGACCTCCACAACCCAGTTACTGGGTAATACGGTATTAAATTAGTTACATACCTTGGGCATTTTTTCTTTGGGTCAATCAAATCAACTTAACCTATCACAGTCCACTGCTGGACATCGGCCTTTCCCAGACTGCGCCACAGTACCCTGTCCTCCGCCTTCCGCATCCAGTCTACCCCAGCCATCTTCTTTAGATCTTTCTTTGGATATTTTCACAATAATACCTACTATTTCATTCAATTTACTCAATCCTACATCGATGTTGTTTCTAGTAATAATTTTTACAATTATTATTGAACGACCAACTAAACAAAAAATATGTCAAAAACAAGATTCCACTGCCATCTTAACCCTCAACTACGTATGTCCAAGAAATTTTACAGTGCAATTTTATTTATAGCAAAATTATACGGTTGTGGCTATGTCCGTGAGAAATGTACAGCGGGGATAGCAGGGAAGCCGGACAACGGCTTATTCTTATAGATTTTAGGACATTTGAATAATGCACCCGATAGTTTGAAAAAATAGGGAGATTCTCTATGATAGGGCGAAACCTTTTTTTTTTATTTCGTTGCAATCTTGTAGTAAGTACTGAGTTATGGTGTAAGTAAGTACTGATTTAAATATATGTATGACTCTGACTGAAATAGGGCATTGATAACCCATAAAGGTTATTAATTATTATAAATACATTATAATTTATTTTACTAGGGAATGTTGCAAGATTTTCTTTGTTTGTATATCAACAATGCGTTAGGGCCTTCCCCATAGATAAATGTGTACGGAATGAGGGTTGCAGAATATTTAGTACCTTTTTATCTTAATAAACTTCCAGAAGACTTGCAAACGTTATACAAAATGAGTTCGAAAAGTTATAAGTACAAATCAAAGCGTTTCCTTACACAAAACTCCTAATGTATGTATTAATGTAATGTAATAATTTGTTAACATTGTTATAAAATTATAGATATGAACGGCTCGCCAACATACAGATAAACCCTGTGAGGTTTTCGTTGTGTGGCTAAAAATAAATGTGAATTAGGCTAAGTGTTTTAGAAATTAAATAAAAATAAATAAAATAAATAAAGATCTCAGTATGTCATGCAAAAGATGACGCTTACTGCAAATTTACAAAAAAATAAAAGAAAACGTATTGATATTGATAGTAACAGAGCATGTAACCCTTTTATTGATAGTGAGGCTACCATTAGTAATTTAATTAGAGCAGGAGCATAAAGTATGACTTCTAAAAGTAGATCTCTTTGAACATTTTTCTAAAGAAAGCGCAAGACTTATGCATGCATACCTCTATAACGTATAGGCACTAGGAGGGTCGTCTCTGTAAATATTAATCTCGTAAATTTTATGTCAATAGTTTCCCTCCTACCCTCTTTGATGGATAGGGGTACGATATTGATGTAATATATAATAATATTTGCACTAAAATGCCTCATTTTGGGGTTAATATATTCATCGAGGTATTTTACGAGTTTTTGTGAATAATGGGTAAGTCAGCGGTGTGTTGTGTTTGGACTTTTTATTGGAAAAAAGACAAAAGAAGTACAACATCTTTTTATAGAAAAATTATGAAGTGACCACAAACAAGCTCTATTTAAAAATGAAAGATTTCACGCCAGAAAATAACTAAACATTCCATAAAAGTATAGTATATTTCATTACAAGTGCGGAAAGGTTGTCATTGCAAAGAGTTCCGACAAATGTCTACCCGAGCCGAGGCGCAGCCGAAGGCGAGGGTTGACAGTCGGAACAAGTTGCAATGACGGTTTCGCACGTGTACTGAACGACTATTTTTAATACAGTTGCGAAAAAATTAAGCAATTTAATGAATGATTTAATTTAATGAAATAATAAAAACACAATAAACTCAACTAAGCAATGGCGCCAACCGTAGAATATAAGCAGAGATTTTTTTTTCTTCACCCATTCTGGTAGGCAAAGGGAACTATGCCCATACAGCCAAGTCTTCAGTAGAATTTTTTTATTAAGTAATATGAAATGAAAATGAAATTTAATGCGATGAAATGAAATGAAACCTAACCTAACTCATTAAATCAAATCATTAAATCTGATATTGAAACAAATTAGTAGCTTCTTTTTAGAAATATACGTATTTGCATGAATCATAAAAACTTCTATGATTTTTTTTAGTAAAAACTTCATGGTTGGTTTTTATTTTTAATATACATTATTTTGACAGTTGGGAAAGAGAACGCACGAGTTCGGGAAAGGTAAAAAAAAGCACGAGTATGTAATAGCCCACATCCCGAACGCTATACGTCCCTGCAATACGCCACTTTTTGAGCAACTGTATTAAAAAATTCCTTTTGCTGTTATTTTTGAATCCTTGACCGAAAAGTAACGAAAGAAAAAACAGAGCCACAGCTCAGCTGTTGGACTGTGTGACTTGTTTATCTATTCTGTGGAGTGGTATAAAATCATGAGATTTGTTTTTTTTTTTTAAATTGGAACATGTAACTTTTGAATAAAAACTTTGCAAATACTTTTTTTGCAATCATTTTCATTTAGTAACTTTCTACTAAATTATTACCTACTATGTACCTGACGTTTAGGAATGAAATGGTATTCTTGATCTGTACAGTGCGAGTGTAAAACGCTAATTATAAAATAGACGTAAATTGCACACAGTAATGAAAAAATAGCCAAAAGCCCAGTATTCAACCAATTAGGAAAACTAGAAATTAAATATCATCTGCCTAGCCTTTTTCCAACTATTTTGGAGTCGGCTTCCAGTCTAACCGGATGCAGCTGAATACCAATATTTTACATAGAGCGACTGCCTATCTGACCTCCACAATCCAGTTATTGGGTAATACAATACCCCTTGATAAGGCTGGTTGTCAGATTTTCGGGCTTCTGACTACCCGTAACAACTGTCAAAGATCCACGAATTACAGCCGGGACCAACGGCTAAACATGCTTTCCGAGGCATGGAGGGGTCTCGGTATGAAAAGATCAGTCACAAGTCACACATCCACAGATCAACCGCGGCAAGCGTAGCTTAACCTGATCGATCGACCCGTGCGGCTGTTATTATTTAGCCACGGGCCCCTCTAAAACTAGAAATTTAATTAGTTTTACTATATTGTTTTCACAATAATGGCCTGGCCTGTCTACACAAAGAAAAGTAGTCAAAAAGTCAAAGTCAAAGCATTTATTTCAACTAGGCACATAAAAGGCACTTTTGAACGTCAGAAATTACAACAAATAGAATTGATTCTGCCATTCCAAAAGGTAGTTTTCGTATGGAGAAGAACGGGCAAGAAACTCCACCGTTACTCTTTTAAAATATTTTACAAATTTTTGCATACATTAATTACACGTAATTGTAAAAGTTTTCCCATATTCATAATGCTACAAAATAATAAACATGATCATACTTTAAGAATAATAATGTGTTTTTTTAATGTAATAAGTATTGTTTTTTATTTAACCTTAAATTAGCCAAAAAATTTAATACGATATCTACCCCAATTTAAACATACTGGCAAACAATTTTTTTATAGAGATCGCCATAAATATTTAATCCACGGACGCATATCTAAGAAAACAACATAAAAAATGTTTTCACAGCCACTCTTAGTGAATAGCTTGCCAATTTGCCTATCTTTTGTATTTTTTTTTTTTATAAAAAAAGATATGGAGTGACCACTAACAAGCTCTATTTAAAAGAGAGCATCTCACGCCCTGAGAATTTTGAAATACTTTCCCTATTTAAAATTTTTTTTAGTCTTTTCAGATCTTTGACCAGCGGACACAAAAAATATGCCAGCTGTGAGCGTGAGCCTACCTAGTTCTGTTATTAAATGTAAGAACGAATAATAAAAATTTAATTTAAAACTGGTTTTAAAGTTGTACATCGTAACTAATCTGTTTTAAGATAGAATCAATTTATCAAAAATATACAAAAATATAAATATATTAAAAAAAATCGGCGTTACAATCGTTCCCAGACCACGTAGCAATTACTTTTTCCATAAATATTCAATGTGCAAGTTTTGACTTTGCTAGGATTTTATTATTATGTATATGTATGGATCATCTTCTGTGTTCAAGTCTATAATTCCCATAAATGCAATGGTCGCGCCATAATTTTGGACGTGACCCTAGCTAGCTCTAATCCAAAATTCAAATAAACATTCTCGAATCACCGCCAAAGTTCCAATTTTAAAAGATAACGATCTAATGTTCCAAATTCGAAAGCAAAACACGTCGGCATAATAAAGACGGTGCAGACGACCGCACAAAAGTGCAGGCCTGCATTGTCCGAGCTCCTTGCGTAAACTTTGCACAAAATATAATTGCCTTGGCCCCCTCGGCCATGCACGCATTATGGGATTAAAAAAAAAGTGCACCAGAAAAAAATTGAGATGACATTTCGTATTCAAAACATATGTCATTTTCTGTATGGATGTGTCCATTGTGTCATCTGGACGATCCTTATTAGCAAGACCGTGAAGTTGGCGACGTTTCCCATGACGGCTAAATTTTATATTCGATTTATTTTTACGATTTACGGATTTCTGGACGACATATCCTTATTGTTGTTAGTTCGGAAGCTATACGGATTAGTTCCGCGTATGCATCGATGCATGTTTATTATTTAGAATAATACAGTTTTGTATTAAAAGTAGTGTGAATTTGGGAATTTGCGTATGTTGAGCCATTTATGTCTTGTGTCCAAGTGACATTCTTTTTGTTAATTCCGACAGATGCAGAATTTTATGACAAACTACTGGGACAGATTTGATACGGATACTGAAGAAGTTGAGAACTTCACGATAAAAATAAAAACGAAGGAACGAACGAAAAATTTCAATAACTCTTAGCCCACGTTCACATAGACATTAAAAATATCGCGGCGGTGTTGAGCCGAGCATTGAAAACCGCGTTAAAAAAACCCCGGTTGGATTTTCAACTCTCGGCGCTAAGTAGGTAGCCCGTTGAAAATCAAGTACGCGAAAGAAAATCGCCGCGGAAAAACGCGCTCGTGCGTACCTGAGCTTAGGATTTTTATTTTTTCTTTTTAAGCTATGCTGTCCCACCGCTGGGCAAAGGCCTGCCCCATACTTTTCCATTCATCTTTATCTGCTGTCGTTTTCAGAATATATTTCAAAAAACAACAGAAAAAAATATTTCGAAAAAATATATAAAGTTAATAAATAATATTATTATTAATTATTATGAATATTTTTTTTATTATTGTTTTCTTTGCATTACATAATGCAAAAAAAACAGAAAAAAATATTTCGCTCTTCTCAAATGCATGTTAACACATTCAAAAACCACGTGTGGGTAAAAACGACCCCATCAGCTAATAATCCTCATCGATATGGCTCTGATTACGTCGACAACAAAAGTCTAGATGTACCAGATAACCCTGCACTGGGGTACATTACACCCCTAGGGTGAAATAGGGTTGAACATAGAATTTTATTATAAGTTGCATTTTTCACGTTCATCCCTACTAAGTAAAATCTTTAGTATAATGATACAAATGTACCAAATTGAATAAAATACATTAATGAATAGGAACATATATGATAAATATTGTCAAGTTTACGAATGTTTTTTCCTCACAGCAGTTGATTCAAGGAATATTATTACCTATACCTAATGAGGATTTTTTTTTTATTTTATCAGTCTGAATAATATAGGTTAATCATTCAGACTGTTAAGATAAAAAAAATCCTCATTATAATGAAACAAAATTAATTGCGAAAGTGTATTTTTCTTTACAACATGATGAAAGTAAGTACTACGCAATAGCAAACAATCTTTTAGTATGAATTTTTTATTTTTTACTTTGACAACCCTATTCTCACAATAGGTGACTACACTGAAAGCCCACGCAATGAGTGACATAATAACCAAACTACAGATCACAGATAAGCTATTAATTTGGCTCAAGTATCCTTTTCCATATCGAAATTATGCCCCTAGCCCCCAACTTATATTTTACTACTTCAACCATTCTCATCAACCTTATTTCTGTTACAGAAGGTATATTTTCGTGTGAATTTTATTTTCGGAATTGGAATTATTAATATGGTTTTTTAATCACCAAGAAATTGATACGAAGCTCTTTTATGTGGCAACACAAAAGCTATATTGTTTTCCCAGCGTTTGAACCACGAACATTTTACCCTTGATTGGGGCGAGATTATTTTATATGGCAACCCTCTGATGATTGATTAAGAAGGAGATCAGTGAAGACTTCATTTGAGAAAAAATAAAAGAGTTTGAATAAACACATTCACTGTATTCTATACTGTTCTACATATTATTTCTATTAGACTCAAATCAGCATTGTAATCGTCAGACTTATTTGTATTATGAACGTAGGTACTATTAATACCTAAAACAACAGATCTTCAAACTTGAATTGACTACCAAAGCAACCATAACCGGCCATACCTATTAAATAACCGGACATACCTATTAAAGGTTTTATCGTTACCTTTGAAAACGGTAAACCGGCTATATTCTCAACATCAACTCTTCATTGCCCTGTCAGGGACTTCACCCTGGTTACCAGATGCTTCAAATGCCAACAATGTGGTCATGCAGCAAAAAAATGTAGAGAGCTGACATCTAGGTGTGGTAACTGCGGTGAAGAATGACACTCGATGTCAAAGTGCGCGAAGAGAGCTAACACACCGATATGTGCAACTTGCTCACGCTTTAAAAATCCCAATAACAACAAAACAGGGATTGTATTATTATTTGTAAATCGCCATAATTATTTCAAGCATATTTGCTTGAAACCACCCCCACTACCTTAAATGATAAATGATTTTATTTTTGTAAGTAGCACAAACACTTTTACACGTCAATCATATATCTTACCACGTGATTGCTTGTTTTATTTTTCGAATGAGAAGTACATTTGGCTCCCGGTCTACCAGATGCTCCACACCGAAACTCTGTATTTTACACTGAGCTTCTGCCATCTGACTAGCACAAGCCATTACCGCACAGGGGACAGTGGTACCGATTCCCTTGTTCACAAACTAAACTAAATTTAAGTTCAGTGCATCTTTTTCTTTCTATTTCATTAAGAAAAGGACAGAAGATAAATTTTAGTTTAGTCCTGTCAAATTAATCAGCGCCTGACACTACTCCATACAAGTTTAGACGTAATTAAAAACTTGCCAACTAAAATTACGTCAATTGACGTCAGTCGCTGATTAATTTGACAGGACTAAACTAAAATTTATCTATTGTCCTTTTCTTAATGAAATAGAAAGAAAAACATGCCCAGAACTTTAGTTTAGTTTGTGAACAACAGAATCGGCACCAGCAGTGCGATTCTGTAACCATCTCACCGTGAAAACTTAGGTGAAGTGAGCGTGGAGTGAGCTGTCAATAGTGTCAATTCCTAGCAAAAACAAACTCACTTCACCTAAATTTTCACGGTGAGATTTTTACAGAATAGACCGGCAGTATCGATGTTTTAGTTTAGGTTGTCAGATATGACGGCCTAAAGGTCGGTTATATTTAGATGACAACCGACACCCATATTATATAACATACAATGATCACAGTCAGAACCATTTTGAAGGATATTGCTAATCCATTGCCTCATGTGTTCGAAAAATATGTATGTTCAACAAAGTAAATAACGCAATGAATGCTGTTGAACTGTCAAAAAGAAAGCTAACGCTACTGATAGCGTGACTAATAGTTTCTGTTTGGTTAATTCAACCGAACCGAGAACCGGAGTTACTGACACAGCTTGCAGGGTAAGCAAACTGAAGTGACAGTGGGCTGGCTATCTCTGTCGAAGGACCGATGGCCGGTGGAGCAGACGAGTTCTGGAGTGGAGACCGCGTATCGGCAAGCGTAGTGTGAGATGCCCCCCAGCTAGATGGTCGGACGACCTAAAGGAGGCTGGGGTAGAATGGATGCGGAAGGCGGAGGACAGGGTGCTGTGGCGTAGCCTGGGAGAGGCCTATGTCCAGCAGTGGACTGCGATACGCTGAGTTGATAATACAACCACGAGATTCTGCAGACGCAAACACGGGCTTAATTATAATTTCTGCAAAACTATTTCAATTATAATTGAAACTATTAATCTCAGGGTTAATAATCATGTAGTGTTTGTATGTAGATGTATAATGTTAGTGGGGTCATCTGATTGGAGCCAGTTCAGAGTTATAAAGACTGCTATATTATGGCATGGCTAATAGTGTGCAAAGGTCTTACTTTATGTTTTAATAGAACGAAGTCAGCTCTCAATAAGTGTCGCAAATAGTAGATATGTTTGCACTAATGATTATCTACTATAACAGTAAAAATCCTAAATCTCTTGAAAGCCAAGAACGATATACAAATCAAGTATCTTGACTTGGCTCGCGAGGTTGTTGACATGTGGGATGTGGACTAAGCGATCATTGTGCTGATAGTCGTGACAGCCAGTGAGTCAATAGCCAAGAGCGTCCACCAACAACTGGATAAGCTCTCGTTGGGCAGCTGGGCTTGATTCAGAAAGCGGTACTGCTGGACACGGCATTGTCAGGTGGTTCCGCTTTCTGGAGCCCTGCTAGCTGCTAGCTTGGACCCTGTTCCCGATGCCGGTGGGCTACTATTTTTTACAATGTTTTCTATCTTTTTATTTACAAAAATATTTTAAAATGTAATTTATTAAATGAAATAAAGGAATATAAAACCCTAAATTCACTCAAACACAAAGCATTTATTTCATTCAAACCATTTTGAGTCCCTCGCTACGCCCTGGATTCAAAGAAACACTCTCGCCTTCAAAATAGTTATTTGTGTCCCTTGGCATAAAATCTACTATTTTTTTTCTTAAACTTTGGCCAAATCATTCTTAGGTTTTGGGACAGCAAAACATAATCATAACATAGTTCTGGAGTTTTACCTACAAATTTGCTCATAATGTATATGCCAGTTTATCAGCCAGTAGGTACTGAAGGATAATTTAAGAGTCTTCTGGGATCGTGGTGCTCTAAATTAGATATTAAAATACATCGCTTGTCAGACTGCGGGCTGACTGTCTATTCTTTTTTATAATAAATTATGAAATAGTCCTAATCTCGTATAAATTCGTGGAGGTCGATTGGCAAGCGATCTAATCTGCCTTCGCGATTTATTTGTCAAAAATGTAAACAAATATGAGTTTATGGAAAAATAACTTTGAATCCTGTAGGATTGAAAGTTATTTTTCCATAAACTCTGTTTGAAGTTGTAGCGTAGACTGAACTTTATTGTGTACAATAAAGTTCCGTCTACGCTACAACTTCAAACATTTTTATAACGTTTTTAATAGTGCTTTTCACTCTAAAATCAACTTAATTCCCATTAAAATAAAGTTGATATTTGTTTAACTTGAAATAATATTAATTTGAAACAAGACACAACCTCTGCTCTACACTTACTAGTTAGCAATTATTAATTCAAAATATTAAAAGCATGCAAGCTATTTTGCGGCCAAACTTTTGCTATGCTTTTTCTGGTATAAATCTCTAAAATCCCACTCATATTTTAAACTAACTGTAAAAACAAACCCTCTTGATGAGGCGGGGTCGGATTGACAAATTTACGACATTTTTTGCTAATTTCTTCCTTTTTTTCCAAAGCTTTATAGTTCCCGTAAGTGGCAAACGGTTTTGTGGCAGTTTTTTTGTTTAAAAGATTATCAACCTGTCTTAAGGTGTTAAATCAATCTTATCTCTTATCGGGACCCCGGTTCGGACTTGACAGGTTTTTGTGATAAATAACTTAATTTTTCTTTGAGTGTAAACAAAATTGATGGGTGGGTTTATTTTTGGAATGGTTCAGTTTTTTTTTTGTCGTTAACTCAGTCTTCTACGCCAGATATCGAATGCTGGAATACGTATGAAGTTAGGTTATTAAAGTGGGCTGGCCATGTTTGTCGAAGGACCGATGTCTGGTGGAACAGACGAGTCTTTGAATGGAGACCGTGTATCGGCAAGCGTAGTGTGGGACGCCCCCCAGCTAGATGGACAGACGACCTAAAGAGGTGGCTGGGACGGACTGGATGCGGAAGGCGGAGGCTAGAAAGTTGTGGCGCAGCATGGGAGAGGTCTATGCCCAGCATTAGACTGCTATAGGCAGAGTTTTTTTTTTCCAAGATGTTAAATCATCAAATGACCCCTCCCGCTCTGGGTGGAGCGGAAGGGAGTATCAGACTCTTACTGACTAAAACCCATCCGTGTTCCTTCCTTAGCCTTTTATGTTCCAGGCCAGCGGTAACCCTTTCGGACAATCCCGCTGACTGCTATAGGCAGAGTTAAGTTAACAAATACTGGTATTCCGCTGCATCCTGTTAGACTGGACTACAACATAATTGGAAAGGATAAGCAGATGATAACGTAATAGTTATCAAAATATTTTTCTATATTTTTTTGTTATTAAATAAATGTTACTATCCACAACACTACAAATTATTGTCCTCTTTAAATATGAAACCTTACGAGTAAACCCACTTAACTTGTGACCAAATGTGGGTACGCCGAACTTGTAAAAGTCGCCTTTTTTGACAAATTAACTTATTTATTACCCCACCAGACGTGTTTTGCTATTCCGCAAGTTAATTAGTGACCTCAAATAATCACATAGAAGACTTTAAGGTCACATGAAAGTCATAAACTTGTCAAAGAAAATTAAATAATATATTTCTACTTCTGTTCCGTTATGGTATTTTTAAAATCAACGATCAAAATTTATGTGTCAAATAGTTTTTCAAACGAATACCTTGCACTTTCTAGCAGTCACAGTTAATTAGATAGGTAATATTAAAAAAAAAGTAGTAACCGGGATAAAAAGTACCACCCACGTAGTAACCGGTATAAAAAGTACCCACGTAGTAACCGGGATAAAAAAGTAACCTAAGTCCTAACCCAGGTCATGGTCTTCCTGTGTGCCAAATCTGTACAACCGAGATAACCGATAGATAAACAACTTTTATAATATTAGTATAGATTATTCGTTCAAGATGTTAACATTAATAATATTAAACATGACTCTGTGATGGATGACTCTTAACAAAAACCATCAAAAGGGGTAAAAATCACCCCGAAATACACCAAAACAAGATTTTAAATATGTACTTCTTAAACCCGTCGCCTCGTGCCTCTGCGCAGCATCCAACCCTACCGCTGGCGCTGTTAACCCGAGAACGCGTGCCGGGATCAATACGACCCACCTCCGAGATACCTCAACCTCTATTGTACCCGTTTATCTCGGGCACAATCCCTTTTTATCCCTTTTACAGGGCTAAAGGGTACATGAATCGTGCGCAAGGATTCTGTACTTATCGCGTGCGTATTGTTAATATGGAAACGAGATGGTAACCCTTACTTTTTTCGAGATGTTCTATCCCTTTATGTAGCAGTTAGTTTTTATCTTTTATTGGGTAGGTATAGTTTTTATCTGTTTTACATATTTATAAACTTATCATTTTATAAGAAGTTTAAACTACTTTTTATTTATTTCTACTGCAGACAATCCTGAGGTTTTTTTTAGTAATAGTAATAACTGAATTCACGGTGATAAAAATGATGACTTCAACGTTTAAGTTCCCAATGAAATAATCCAGTTTTCTAAAGACATTTCAGTTCAAATCAAGTTTGAGCGCGATCCGCGATTCTCAGAACATTTGGAACACGTGAACCCACCCCGTGGGACCACACATGCGTTTCAATGAAACTTCTACAATCTTCAATATCCAAAACCAGATTCCTTTCTTCATCAATATTCACAATATTAGAAGAAGCCCCTTTTTTACTTATCTTTTTTTCTATAGGGGTGCTCGTAACGTCTTTTTTCTTTGGACGAAAAATACGATGGTGACCCATGACCCCAGACCCTTTCAATGTTTGAAATCTAGTTTGTATGAAAAAAGCGTGTCTGGCTGTTTTTGTTTGGTGCTCACAATGAAGTGAATACATGTTCGAGACTGATTGTATGTGGTCGGGGCAGTTTGCGTTCTCCTATATGTGACTAGCAGACGTTAGATTCTATGTGTACCTAACGGTGTATATAAGGTAGACATAAATCGAGTAACGTCCTGCCAGGTATTTTTTTTTTCTGAATAGAGCGCATGAAACGGTTATAACACATTCATATAAGGTTTATTGGGCAATTGCGATAGTGGGTATATTCGTGGCAGTTTTATACCAAAAGCGAAAGGGACGGTGGGCGACAAAATGGCGTGTAATCAATATGTTGCCAATATAATGTATAAATGCCGCTGCGTTTGGTAGAAATTAACATCCAACGGAATATACTCATTATCGTAATTCTCCAGTATACCTATATAAAAACTAAAGTTATCTTGGAATGCTTACTTTGTCAAATATAATTGGGAAAATCAAGCACTTTTACTTACTATAAGTTAGAAAGATTAATGATTAATAAAAGTAATATCCACATAGTTATAAAAAGACGGGAGTGCTAACCATGATCACACTTCGAGATTACTTCATCATTAATAACTGCAAATTATCTAAGATCTATTAATAATATTTCTAATCGCAATATACTCGTGCCAACCGCCTCTTTGTATCACGTGTTGCAAACTTTAAAAAAAGTAGCAACATTTTTGTTAAAAACTTTTTCGCAAAAAATCCCCCACGTTACACAATAGACTATATGCTCCCGTTAAGTAACCCAATTTTTACACCATAAATAAAAAGAAAAAAAACCTAAAAGGTAACGGTCTTCCGTATTTCTTTTTTTTTGTAAAAAATGGTCCGAATATGTAAGAATTAATTTATGTAACGCCTCAATGCTTACACAGAAAGTGGGTATTGAGAGCGAAAATTAGGCCACATTCATAGGTTTTTTATTAGTTTTTTTTTTGTAATGTTTTTTTACCTTTTTCTTAATGTTTTGTGACAATATTGACAGATCAGGCCCCGTTGAAGCTTTGACGTTGAGTTTGAGGATTTGTAAATAATCTCATTGAAAATTAATACCGTTTTTGAAAGCTTCTTAGAGGCTGATTGGCTTCATTGTTGTATGTTTTTTGTTGGTGTCTCAAGTTTTCAGTGGCTATGAATTTTGATGAATTCGTTTTTTGACAACTTTTTTAGTAGGTTTGTAGGGCAAATAATAATATTTTCTTGTGAAATGTAATGTAGGTGTAGGGGACATAAATTAACTTTAAAAATAACGGTGACTGCGTGACACGTCTGCTACAGTTTTGGATTTAATTTTTCTGGTATAAATCGGTTATTTTTAAATTATTGTTTTTCTGTTTTTAATGTTAACGTCTGCAGGGCCAACATGGCCAGAGATCGTACAAGACAGGGAAGTTTGGAAGGAAAAAGGGGAAGCGTTTGTCCAGCATTGGGACACATTATAGACTAGAAAAAAAATTGGAAATAATCTCAGTTATATCTGTAAACTTCTCGAAAATTCTATTACATAATTATATTTCTTGTTACCTACTTTCATTTTTTATGACGTCTTTTTAACCCCACATTAATCTTATAACTCCAAAAAACGAGTTCTCAACAATAAAAAGTCACAGCATCCGTAACCGTTTAAGGGTTAATAATGATAATGACAACCATAACCCTTATCCACGTGCCGAGATGAGGGTTAAGTAAAAAATGTAAAGATGACAGAAAGGGTGACTTTACGTAATTGTTACTTAAACTTATCTTTATGAGATTTTTTAAGGGGTAGGTAGAATTATTGTTTTCCCTGCTCACGTTGAGATGAATTAACGAGCAAATACAGCTGTGCTATTCTGTAAAAATCTCACCGTAAAAACTTAGGTGAAGTGAGCGTGGAGTCAGTTGTCAATAGTGTCAATTCCTAGAAAAAACAAGCTCACTTCACCTAAGTTTTCACGGTGAGATTTTTACAGAATCGACCGGCTGCTGTCTGCTAAATAAGACAACTGACACTCGCAGTGGTCACTCAAACAAGGTATCACAGTCCCACATGTATTTTGCGTTAGGTTTTTATTATTTTTAGGTTTTGAAATAATGTCGAAATGGTAAAACATAACATCAACTTAATTTTTCAGTTAAGTTGGATAGTTTCCTATACTATGTTTCTGTAGGTAGTTTGTATAAACGAAAACATTTTTTATTTTCGAGTGGTACAGGCAACTTCTTTTTTTTTTCAAAAATCTTTTACGATAGATAGGGTAGGTAGGTTACATCAAAATCTTTAAGTAGATTACCTACTTAAATATTACTTACAATTTATTACTTACCTCTGTAATTCCGAAACCCATAAAAAGACCGTATTACAAAGTGGTCAAGTACAATAACTTGCGCATTGATTAATCCTGTCTCTAGGGAAATATGATGTTGTCAAGGGTGATCCGTACGATCGGGATTGTATCAGGCCTCTTGATGATAAAGCTATAACATAAGAATCCATAGATATAAACATATAAGGTCTTAGATAATAGATAGGTTTATAGGTCGTAGATGGGTAAAAGAAACATGTTATAAAAGTCAGAAGACCATGTTTTTTACTGAAAAATTGCATGGCTTGGTGAAATCTGTCTTGTACAATTCTACAATTCTTGCTAAGTTTAGTGTGTGTAGACTTGAGAGACAAATAATGTCAAGCAGAGAACTTATGATGATTCAGCTTAACATTAAATCCTCTGTGCAATGAAATTTTGAATGAATTATTGAATTATTTTTTGTTAAGATGAAGAAAAGTGTATTGAAAGAAACTTTCAACTTCCAAAGCGTTATTCTCTCATTAGATACTCACTCATACACTTTTAGTGAATAGGGCTTTCTACGTATATTCTCGAAATTTTTTACTTACTTTCCAATTCTTAGTTTCCTCAATCGTTAGAAGGATATTCCAACGCCACCCAATCTTGCAAAGGAGGTTCTCATCCCAAAATCCAATAACTTTCATAACTAGCACCTCTCGATGCACTCGACTGCCTCTCTTTGAGCTCAGCCGCGAACCAACAGTCCCCGGTTAATCGTTCAGATTAAGTGGCATTGACGCTCCCACACAATCCCATCACTTGCCAACAAATCTCATTTCAACTGCACTTTAATCCTATACCACAACCTGTACTATGATACTTGCATAATTTTTATTACGACTACCATTACTGAGTCGAAACTGCATGAAGTAATTTCTCGTTAAACAGACGCGGTAATGTATGACGGATGCAGTGAAATTGTAGCCGATGGGTGTCGTTTCCCCCGAAAGCTCTCGCTCGCTAGTCAATTAAGTGATCAGCCCAGGGGTTCTGCACAATTGGTCGCCTCCACACAAAGCGACGGTGGCGCCGCGCTACGATGTATACAACTCGCTACGGTTTTATTAGACGGATTGTGAGGGATGACGCTTTTTTGAAGGATTATAACTGAAGCATATTTGAGGTATTAAGATTGAGGGTATTACGAAGCTAATAATGCACGAATTGAATAGATGATAATACGCGAATGCATATTGAGTGATTGTTGTGTTTATACGATACAGTTTAATCGAATACTGTTTATAATTTGCAACTGAATAGCTTCCGCATATTTTTCAGCAGAGTCAGTAAACTCTTATAGAAAAACAGCTACAAACCTCAGATTTCTTTCAGTAAACTCAGATTTATTTCGACCCGCTTATCTTTCAGTGGAACTGAAACAAAAAGCCAGCCAGATCTATTTTATCGCATTACAGACGCGGCGAGTCGTCGGGCCCCGGGCGTCCGTGCGTAAAATCGGATCATGAACAAGTTGCTCAAGCGCGACCAATAGTTGAGAGCCTCTGACCGAACCATGGATTTTAGAATTACTTTTTTTCCGGGAAACTTTTTGAGTTTTAACGCTTCGCATAAAAGCGTGAATTTATGTGTAGCCTTTATGGATTTCAGGAAAAAAATTAGCGATGTATAATGTTTTTCGAGAATACTCGTAACTACGTAAAAGAGTTTCTTTTATCAAAATCAATCTACCTAGCGTTTTTCATGTATGTTGGGTCGGCTTCCAGATTAACTGGATGCAGCTAAATACCAGGATTTTAGATAGAGCGACTGCCTATCACAAAACTCTTCAATATAAAGACCATAGGAATCAAGTTACTAATACACATCTTGTTACACTGGAAGCGACTCTAACATATAAAATGCTAAACAAAACAAACGATACAACCAACAACAACTAAAAACCTAAAAAAATCAACCTAAAATCAACTTTAGAGGTATACCATATTGTAAAAATACCAACTGAAGGCAATGCACATATTATTATGTACACTCAGACGCCAGCACATCAAGCTACCCGAAACTGTCAAATTTTCCCAATCAACCTTGAACCTTATGCTTTAGCGGTAAAATTGAAAATCTATTAAATAAATTTGACAGATTGTAATAGCTTGATGTGCTGGCATCTGTACCATCGAAGAAACTTACATCTGCCCAATTTGAAAACAAAATCCCGTGCACACGATGACCACATGTGTTAGCAAGCGTTACTATAGCGGCCGAGCGCTGCAAGCAAGAATAGCTCTTACGGTGTATAAATGTAACTTTCCTTGATGGTACATACATAAACTCACGCCTTCTTCTCATGCAGGTAGGCAGAAACTAAAGAACGGCACCTGTTTCTTCTTCTTCTTAGCGTATCAATGGCAAAAAGTTCCCAAGTACAAAGAACGCACGAAGTTTACTTACACGTACAACAGTGTGACTGAGTTTTATCAGAGAAAAGAATTGCCGAATGGTGAAATATGGCTGAGCCTTAATGTATTATACCACCTATTATGTATTACCCATATTTGAAAAATAAATCTCTATTCTATTTTATTCAAATATCTTTGCTCCCAAATTCAGCTACGCGAACTGTGCTCACTGACGCAGTCATAAGATCATCACGCCATCTGCTACAATCCTTACATTACAGGCATCATTTTTCGAAAACATCTTCCGTGATAATATAAGACATCTTCCATAGTCATACAACTATAATACTAAATACGCAAACAGGGAAGAATATACAACAACATAAAAGATAAAGCTTGCATGGAGTCACCACGTGAGGTTGGCAGATAACCTTAGACGGATGTCTTATCATTGAAGAAAAATAACCGACCCAGTTGTACTGAGGAATTGTAGTAGTGTCGATGTCGTAAATGATTTTGAAATATTCGATCTTAGTTGTTGAGAACATGGATCGACATTTTGTTATAGTTAACAAAATATCGATCCGCGATGCCATATATGTCTACGAATTTTTGATCATGCCGGATTGAGACTCCCTGGTAATGAAATTATTTACAGAAAGTAAAGGCTCCTTCACACAGGCGCGACACGCGATAAAATCGCGCGCGACACAAAGGCACCGCATGTCGCGTAACGAGCGGTGCCTTTGTGTCGCGCGCGATTCGCGTCACGCCTGTTTGCAGAAGCCTTAAAGCACCAGCCTGAGTTCTAATCCACGACCAACAATTCGTAAGTCGGGGCTGTTACCAATAAGCCACCACTTTGTTAAATGATTTTGAAATATTCGAATTTAGTTGTTGAGAAAATGGATCTGAAGGGGAGACCGAGAAAAGTTGTGGCAGAGGAGAGTTGTTACAAAGTTCATTTCTTGGATTCTATAATCTTTAGCGAGCTGGCAACATCGCGTTATGTCAATCAAGACGGTTGTTAGAAAGATAGGTGATGTTAGATTTCAGAATGATGTCATCAGTGTTCTATTAATGTGTAATAGAATGTCGGATGATACTAATTGTTGAACACGTCTTAATACGTCAGATACTATCTAGTAAAGAATGAGTAATAAGCAACATACAGATTTTTCAGTAGGTACTTAATATGAATAAGAACACCCCAATTGAAGCAGACTCAGTCCTAAATTAAAACACACAACCCAAACTGCACATGACAGACACATTAACGGATGCAGCGCCAAAAATACATAATAAAAGGTGATAAATACATCATTTTTACAAACAAGACCCGACAAGACACATTGGCAGACGTTCTTAATTTATCCAGTAGCACACAAACAAAGAGGCAAGCGGACAAACAGACAAACAAAACAACAAACGCGTGATTTAACGCTGACATACTCGGTTCTTGTTTGTCGTTTTATCGTATCGATCTTAGTGTAAATTGTAATGGGGACTGATTGATTTATTCAGAGCTTTACTGGGAATATTTTAAATTGTTTCTGAAGGTATATTTAGGGTTGTTTGTTAGTGCTTGTATCGTGGTGGTGACGTCAGGCTTAACGAGTTTGTCTTACGAAAAGGGCTTATTAGTCGATTCGCACGAATTTAATCGCTCGAAACAGGCGAATCGTCACTAAAAGTTATTTGTGGGCGAGGCGACAACTCCAGAAAATAATATGTATTAGGAATTTGGTAGGATTTCTGAAGTTGTCAACTCGCCCACAAATAAATTAACTTCGTGCGAGTCGCCCATGGGGTAAATAATATTGTTTAATAGTGACGATTCGCCCGTATCGGGCGAGTAAATTCGTGCGAATCGACTAATAACCCGCGAAAAGTATTGTAGTAAATACTTTAAAATAGTCATCATCTAGTTTTCCTTCTGCGTTTGATTTAGCATCTCATGTCATATTATCAGCTGGTCGAACAATTATCTCTTTTATGATAGTGCTGTCACCCATTTGTCGTTTATTTCTTTGAAATGGTATTTATCGTTTAATAGTAATAATCTATTAGTGAATTTAGGTTTTACTTTCTGTTAATCATTTCATCACCACTGCTCTCAAAACGGTGAAGAAAACCAGCATGTCCTAAAACCAAAAATACGAAGTCATGTGCGCACTGGGCCCACGTTCCCCACACCCTCTCGAAGACAAGAAGCCTGTGTCCCAGCAGTGGAGACATTATAAGCTGACTATGCTAAATTTAGCTAACACTGCTTCCCTTATTCCACTTTATACTTTTTGAACATGTATGAAGGTTCATTCCTTGTCCCATTATCTATGGTCGGTTTTCTATTATGCCTTCTCCACTTATTTTTTTTCCATGTAGTAGAAATAATTGGAGACGGGAGAAAGCAGGGGGCCTAAAAAGGCCACTTTGGCGAATCATAAAAGGATAACATTATGAATCGTAATGGACAGTTAACTGTTAAGTTAATCGAATCAAATCCCATTGATGAAGGATTTTTCAGTATTTTTTTTTTGTCTGTGCTAAAATAACAATCAGTCCAATTCAAATCCAATCCCTATCTCTTTGATTATACCTACGTAGTGCAGCGAAAAAAAGAAAAACACGGACTGTCTTCGCCATATTTTGATTCATAACGTTATCCTTTTATGATCCGCCAAAGTGACCTTTTTAGGCCCCCAGGTAGTGACAAGTGATCAGAAAGTCCCCCAGGATCAATAGATGGTAAAGAAAATCATACACTCCCGAACAAATTGTTTCTGCTACCAATACATTCCGTCGCGAGTAGCCGCTGAATGGCAAAGCTATCTCAAAGTCCGACGATTGATACATGTGACATTACAAGACAAGTCTTTCTGTGCTTTTTATTTGACAATTTATGTGTCCCACAAAACGTAAAGTACTTTTGAAGTAATGTGACCGTCTTAAAGTTTTTATTTTTTACGGTAAGTGAAATTTTTAGTGTCCATGTCGTTTCGGTGGGGACCGCTTTGGGCTTCAAGCGGTGCAGCGTTGATTTCTTTTTCGAATGTAAAGATTTAAATTGGCATGAGGTATTATGGTCAAGCAAATGCTTGGGATAGCTATTTCTTTGATTTTAATGTACGTAATTTATTCTTTCTTTGAGATTACTTAGCTGTTTTACTTTGAGGGGATTTTAACTATGAATATCTTCGTCGTCATGATAATATGCCTATCCTTTTCCCAACTATGTTGGGGTCGGCTTCCAGTCTAAACGGATGCAGCTGAATACCAGCATTTTACATGGAGCGACTGCCTATCTGACCTCCACAACCCAGTTACTGGGTAATACGATACCCCTTGGTAATACTGGTTGTCAGACTTTCGGGCTTCTGACTACCCTTAACGACTGTCAAAGATCCACGTATGACAGCCGGTATCAACGGCTTAACATGCTTACCGAGGCACGTATGGGTCACAGTATGTAAAGATAGTCACCCATCCACAGACCAACCATGGCTTACCACGGTTGATCTGTGGAAAAATGAAAAATAATACGTAGCTTAACCTGATCGATCGACCTGTGCAGCTGTTATTTTTTAGCCACGGGCCCTTCTATATATAAATATATATATAGCTCTCTATTTATATATATACATATATATATCTCGCTCTCTATACCTCGACTATCTTATGCAACGATTTTATTAATATTTTCAAGTAAGTTAATTATTTATTTATTAATAATTCTAGGTAGCAGTTAGACGTATCACACTTAAGATATGAAGTTTTAATTTTAGATTCAGTAGAGCTGAATTTAATGCCTTATTTCTGTTTAAAATTAATTCTAAAACCATAAGTTTAACAAAACCAGTTACTGACATATTCCCTAAATTAAGAATCTAGCCCCCAAACTCAACACAAGCGCAGCACAAAAAACCATGAAAATATCCTGAAAAAAGTAAAGATGGAAAGAATAGCGTGGTCGGGGGACGTCTCGGGCACTCGGGTACCTGCACCCAATTACTCAGTCACCCAAATGGGGGGATGGGGGAAGGGGGATGACATACAGACACCGCTGTCACGATCGATGATAACTCCGGAGATAAGTTTACTGCGGCAGCCGCCTTCAAAGGAACGGAGAATATGGTTTATTTGAGGAATATGCCTTCTTTTGAAAGGTATGTTAGTTAGTGATATAATACTGTTGGGAAGTCCAAGTCTAAGTAGGTAGCTATGTACTTATTTGACCAAGGGATTTTTTTTAATATCCATGTATCTATTTTGTGTTAGGTAGGCAAGATTAATAAAAATAAAAAGTCGCTCTGTCTTTATGTAATTGAATTAAACTTCTTTTTTTGTTTATTCCAAATTCGGTTAGTTTTTGGGTTATCTGCGGGGTCAAAAGAGAAAAATAACTAGTGAATTTGCAAGCATAGAAGGTGATATGAGTGACTAACATTTGATGGCTGTAAATTCTTTTGAAACATGTTATTCGAGAAAACGCGGACTAAAATAAATAAAGATAAAATTTAATCTCAACAGTAATAAAATATATACCTAGTAGTCATTGAGTGGAAAATATTCCTATTAACATACCCATCAAGCCAAATAGATACATACTATCAGAGGGTTCCTCAAAACAAATCATCTGGAGCGGAATTGAACACACGACTTCTTGATCGCCAGCCAACGTTTCAGACGTTGAGCTATGGTTACTACTACAGAAAGTACACTCATCTTACAAAGAACTTTGATCACTTTTGGACTTTGCTACATTAAACTCATTACACAGCTGCAAAGCTCTTTTGGCGTTTGAATGACGTTGACAGGGGGGCGCAGTTGGTAAACATTTGTGCAACTGGTTTGTGAAATGTATTGAAAAAACAAGATGACGACGTTAGTTCCGATTTTGACCACGAGCCAAAAAAACTTTATAGCGCTATATCTGTCAATTAACAGATATTGGCTGTACCACTTTTGATATTTCCGATGTGTCGTATAATATGAAAAAGTTCTAAGCATGGCCAATGTTTTCTTAGATCGACAATACATATACGACACGTAAAACTCGTAAGACAATAACTTACGATTTGAAGACGTCTCTCTTCAAGACATTTTACTCACACAGGACCAATATAATCTATAACCTTTAAGTAACAATACTTGGTACATATAGATATGCGTAGGTGTGCGGGGCGGGGTCGACCTCTGACCCGCCCTCGCCACCCCCTCACCTCGCTCACTTCACCCCCGCTCTTTCACCTCGGGGGTGAAATCCCAAGCTTTCTTGTTATTTATTTTTAAAGAGAAATTTACTTGAGGCTCTGAAGCGGTAAATGGCTGGTTATGTAGTAGGTATGTATAGAGGTAAAAGGTTTCTGTTGAAGTAAGGGTGAGTAGAGATGCTGGTTTTAGCAAAACTTCGTGGTTGGTGATACTTTGTATAGATATGGCGAGCCTGCACATAATTATGAGATGGAAAGACGCATTATACTCTTGAAGTATTCATGTTTAGGAGGCCATAGAAAAATGCCCAAATCTTAAACTTAATAATACCTATTCTGGGAAGCTATGCTTTAACCATCAGATCACAGTCTCTCATCTGGGCACAAGTTACCGTGGCCTACTTGGAAAACTTTAAATAGACTTCATGCCCAAGTAGGCCGCAGCAAGGGCAACCTCCACAAGTGGGGGTTCATGGAGGGCTCAGACCTCCGGCCTCCTCCTCAGTCCCTCCGCCGGTGTGTATGCGGCGTCTCTCCACAGACATTGGCTCACCACCCATCTTGCGCCACATGCTCTGTCACCTGCACATGAGAGGAAGGACCTAATGTCTGCATCAGCGAATAGTATCCACGTGGCTGAATTTTGGGCCAAACTAATTAAAAAATAACGATATTTATTTTT
Source organism: Luperina nickerlii (assembly GCA_963855955.1). NCBI lineage: Eukaryota > Metazoa > Arthropoda > Insecta > Lepidoptera > Noctuidae > Luperina > Luperina nickerlii. The sequence continues at coordinate 17,024,143 of OY979677.1, read as the reverse complement.
TCGTGCTAACTTGCCATCGACACGCTAAGAAGAATCTTCTCTGCACTCCGAGAATTTATTTTCCTACTATCTATAAATACGTCCGTAGTCACTTATAAACGAAATTTCTTTGTCTGATGAACTAGAACTGAAAGAACGTCTGCAATTTGAAGACGTGAAAGAGATTTGTGTCCATTTGTGTCGTCACTTTAATATTTTTTTACTTTTGTATAATCATGGTTTTATTGGTGTTTATAATGTAAAAATACTCAACGTAACAACTTTGGTGAGGTGAGCTAGAACTCTAGAAGTGAGCTGCCATTTCACCTGATGCTTGGGATTGACACTGTTGACAGCTCACTTCAAACTCACCTCACCTAAGTTGTCACGGTGAGATGTTACAAAATAGATCGGGTGCACTCTATAATAATGTAGGTACTATTATATTAAAGATATTATAGTTGGGCAAATAGTCGTATTCAGTAAGTCGACAATTGAAAGCAAAATAATGTTACCATACTAACACTTATAGAGCAGTGGTGGGTAGTAACGACGCCGACGAGCTCTAGATCGTAGGTTCGAACCCAGACAGGCGCTTTACTTTGTGTAAATTATTTCATCACCACTGCTCTCAAAACGGTGAAGGAAAACATCGTGAGGAAACCGGCATGTCCTAGAACCAAACATTCGAAGACATGTGACATCTACCGAGCCCGCGTGGTGGATAGAGCCCACTCCTATCGAAGAGACAAGGCCTGTGTCCCAGCAATGAGAAAATTATAGGCTGATTATGCTATACTTACTTACTTACTTAAGGATTTGGCACACTGGATGCGTTCTGCGGTCTGCGGTCAGGTCAAAGTGAACACAGCCTGCATAATGTATGAACAACACTTCATTTTGACCTGACCGCAGACCGCAGAACGCATCCAGTGTGACAAATCCTTTATAGTGTATCTACCTGGTATCTATATTCATTCTTTTCGCAAATTCACCTACCGCCTAGTGAATGAATTTGCGAAAAGAATGAATGGTCAAAATGTAGAGGTATCTACTTTATAATTGTAATTTGATCCTGATCAGTTTATCGATGTTGATGTCATGCCTGTTGCTTGTGCCAGATGAATTCTATGAAATTGCTCTTATGTCAAAGTTATTAAGATTGACAGAAAACTGTCTGAAATTCCAATTTCAAATGTTTATTAGTCATTGTAATCATTTTGTAGCAATCATCATCATCTGCCTAGCCTTTTCCGAACTATGTTGGGGTCGGCTTCCAGTCTAACCGTATGCAGCTGAATACCAGTATTTTACATGGAGCGACTGCCTATCTGACCTCCACAACCCAGTTACTAGGTAATACGATACCCCTTGGTAAGACTGGTTGTCAGACTTTCGGGCTTCTGACTACTCGTAACGACTGTCAAAGGTCCACGAATGACAGCTGGGACCAACGGCTTAACGTACCTACTTTATTTTTTGTAGCAATCATGTCATAAATATTTTGTTATTTTAGTTATCTTTTAGATAGATTATTTTATTTTGTGTGAATGTGAGAACGTTTTTTAGCCTTGTATTATAGACTAGATTTATAGACCAGCGCCCCGCAGTTTTCCCCACATAAGTGTTCTATCCCGTGGGAAAATCGGGATAAAAACTATCCTATGTCCTATCCCGAGACTCAAACTATATCTATACCAAATTTCATCTATATCGTTTCAGTGGCTTAAGCGTGACGAGATAACAGACAGACAGACACACTTTCGCATTTATAATATTAAGTATGGATTTTCTATTTTATTTTAAGAACCTGGTACTTGATGAAAGGCCTAGACGTATCGTATTTACGCTGTAATTTGAAAACATTATAAAAGCCAATCATCACAAAAAAAAACAAAACTTTTTTATGAAAGAGTAACTGTGGAGTTTCTTGCCGGCTCTTCTCCATAGGATACGACCAATTAGAACCGTGCACCTAGCTTCTGACGTTTAATAAGTGTCCATGTAGGTTTATGTGAAATAAAATAATTTGTTTTCATTTGTTGCACGTTTGAGCATTATAGCTCCTTCAAACAGACGCGACACGACACGCGACACAAAGGCATCGCAAGTCGCGCAACGAGCGGTGCCTTTGTGTCGCGCGCGATTATATCGCGTGTCGCGCCTGTTTGTAGCAGCCTATAAGAACTACATTTCTGATTGATTTATGTATTATGATAAATCTTTGTAGAAATTAAACTGAATTCAGTGTGAATTAAGTAAGTAAGAACACGTGGTACCTGTTGTGAAGTAGGCATATCATCATCTGCCTAGCCTTTTCCCAATTATGTTGGGGTTGGCTTCCAATCTAACCGGATGCAGCTAAATACCAATATTTTACATAGAGCGACTGCCTATCTGACCTCCACAACCCAGTAACCGGATAATAAGATGCCCCTTGGTAAGACTGGTTGTCAGACTTTCGAGCTTCTGACGACCCGTAACGACTGTCAAAGATTCACGGAGAGATCTTGGTATGTAAAGATGGTCACCCATCTATGGAAAAACCGCGGTAAGCGTAGGTTAACCTGATTGATCATCCCGTGCGGCTGTTATTACTAGGTATATTATGGCACTATGTTACATAAGATTGTGCAATACTTAGTTAATTAATAATTTGGAGAAATATTTACACATTTTGGTGCAATGTACCTACATAAAGAAATCTAAATCAGAATTGGTTATAAATGGGTAAAGTAGAATAAAATTTTCCTATTAGAATTGAATTGAATGTCTAGTTAGAATTCGGTAGTAGGAGAGAATTAATTCATTGAATTCATTATCAAACGACGTGCTACATGTAAAATTTCTATTGTTTCAGTTGCTGAAAACTTTGTTCTATCAATATTATTATCAAAAGAAAATATTTGATAGTTTTCCAAGTTATGCTGAAAACATAAAATCTAGTGAATGACTTCTGAAAGATTTAAACTGAAAACATTCACATCACTTAAAATCTAAAACATTAACTCTATAAACTCCACATGATTAATTTCATTCTCACAACAAATTAATAAAAAAATCACCACTCAACATCCAACCGCAAATGAAAAACGGCTTAACTCGTAAAATTAATAAAAAAATTGTCGAATCATAGTGTCGCGTCGGCTATGCGTCAAACTGCGTCGACGTCACGCTGACAAGTGCGCGGGAGTGCCGCCCCCCCTCCCGCGTGAGGCCACGCCCCCGGCGCACGCGCCGCCTACCGGCCATCTAGATTGATCTAGATCTAAATAACGTAACTTGCGAGTCAATGTGAGCCATTGTGCTTTACATGTATTGGTGTGGAAATACTTATAAATATTAATTCAACAAGTGAATATTTATTAGTTCAAGATGCTTTATTGGGTTCCAATTTATTTCTATTGATTTATTTTTATTCGGCCTTTGACTCTACGATGAAACTACTCAATGAGTATTATTTTCAGCTTATCTACCACCATACTTTTCCCACATAACCTAAATTACCAATGAGATTAACCAAAAACATAACCTAAATTCATACAGCTCCACAAAATGTTAAATAACCGTCGTAATAATATATACCTACATTACAGTTAAAAGGAGAGCCACTTGATCACCTGTATGTGGATAGTTAAGTATACGGAGTGCCTATCAGCCCACAGAAATATGGAGGCAGCGGGAAAGTTGATACAAAGTAGGATTTTCAGGTACCGTCTGCGCCACAAGTACTGAAATGTGGGCGAGATTATTTTTACTAGCACATTGTTGGAGAATGTGTAGAGATATAAGAATACTGGATGTAAAAGTGAAGAATAAGGGGTTTTGTACCTTAACCCCTTGTATGCCGGGAGCGTAGATCTACGCGAGACACAATAGTTTTTAATTGTTTTCTATAATTACGGCATACAACCGGTTAAAAAGCCTGGTGGGAGAATGTAGACATCTAAATTGAATGGCATTTTGTATAAAGTGTTAAAAAATAGCATAATTATAATGTGGGAGAAATAGACAAGCATATAAATAACGATAAAAAATACCCAAACAAACCATGAAATTGTTATCCTAACGTCCAACCTATTACAAACAAGTTCACTCTATTCATAAACAGAGCTAGAAAGAGACAGTAAGACATTGAATAATAAGACATAACTCTTCTAAAAACGTTGCACAAATAAATAAAGCCCAAACCGCCCAACAAATTTTCTTACCGACGGTACTCGGGTATCTCGGCTGAAAGATTTCCACCCCGCGTCCGGGGGGGGAGGGGGCCGCGGTCGAGGTGGCGGGGCCTTCGCTCCCTGCCCCTGCAGGCCACCGGGCCAATGGCGGAGCGGCGCGCCCTGGCCCGACCCGGCTCAGTCGCGACTGAACCGCGACCCTTGACACACAAGCGCGTCGCGCGGTCTCTTGCCCTGTGACGGCAACCGGCATCATCACGCACGGAGCGCTAGTTTACGGCGGGGTCGGAGGCCCGGGGCTTTGTCCTCCGAGGGCCCCTGACCTCCCGCCTCTCGAACTCGGCTTTCGCGGCAGCTGGCGGGAAGACGAGCTTCTGCCGTCTACGCCCGCGAGCCAGGCCGCGTCGACGCAGAGCGGGTCCTCTGCGACGGATAAAGGCCAGAATGTGGAGTGTGTGGTCTGCGGCGACAAGTCGTCGGGGAAACACTACGGCCAGTTCACTTGTGAGGGTACGTAATCTTGTGTGAAGTGAAAGTGAACTAGTGTCTTAGCGACGGAAATTAGCCGTGTGTCTGTGCGGTGTCCCTTTGACTTGAGTGATCGAGGACTCTGGTTCTAGGCTCTTGGTTCTGGTGCGTGATAACAAGTTTCCGCGAAGTTCATTAATATTGTTAGGACAGAATTAGGTTGTGTATGTTATAGGGAATGGGACCAAATTCCAAAAACATGCCAAAATGTTAAGTTAGTCAAACTTTGTTTAATTGCTGTCAAATGATGCGTAGTAAGCCAAAACTTTTAAGACAACTTGTAAACTCATGGTTTTAAGTGAGAAAAACTCGAAATTCGCAAAATAAAAATGTCCGTCGATAGTAGATTAATGACTTGATACTAAAAACTAAACAAGTTACTATACGCGACTATTAGTTCACTTGATTGATGATCGAACGAAACTCCAATTATCGTACGAAACGGAATTATGATTTTGGCTATTTGTACGGCGGCGCCAAATATGTATGCTAGATACCTACGCAATGTTCCCAATGTATGCCTCTTGAAACCATCATGAATACCGACAAAAAATCCTAAGGAAAAAAATTTGATAAAGGTGATAGATAAAACAAAAACGGTATATTTTCGTCCCCCTTTGACCTTTAAAATGTCAATTACCGGGTCTCGACTCGCGACATTTCTAATCAGAATGCAATAAGACAAAGTTTTCACAAAGTGTCTGTCTCTAAAGATAAGGGGTTCCTCACTTTTATGCAAATTACTGCGAAATTGCTGTTTTTTGAGTTATGCCGTTCTGGTTTTGTGGTGAAATTCGGGCGGTAAGACAACTTTTTATTGTAGAATTTGTTTAATTAAATTATGATTTTTAATTACTTACCCAATATAAAATAAATTGCTTTCATCTAAGTCTATGACTAAATTAAACATGTTGACAAATAATATAAAATTATTAAAAAGAATCGAGCAAACATGAAGGTATACATATAGTAAAACCTCTTTAACAAAATTAAAACAAAAAAAAAAACAAAAACGCAGTAACACTAAAACTAAAATAATAAAACATCAAGTGAAACGTGTCGCCGTAAACCACAATTACAGGTGCATGTCACCAAAGAATTATGTTCAAGTGGCGCAGATGACCGCAAGCGATGTGCTTGGGAACGCCGTCTTCACACTTAATTGTTTCAGAAAAACTGCTTTCTATACATAATCTGATAACTTTGTTAACTCTTAGACTGTTAATCATACTACTAACTACAATTATTTTAGTATGGCCTGCACCCTAATTGCGTGACACACTAACAATCGGAATCTGAATCATTTTGAAGCAAATTACTAATCCATTGATTCATAAGTTCGAAAAATTTGTCTGCTCAACACGTAAATAACGCAATGATTGATATAGAACTGTCACAATGAAACCGATTCAAATTGATAATGTGTTACGCAATAGGGTAGTTGACTAAGAAAATATAAATAAAATATTGTATACGTATTTTTTCTTTTGTCTGGCAAACAAAAAATTACGAAGATACAGCGCTTGGAAATTTCGTATGACGTCACGCCGTGCTACAAATTTTAGCACGTTATTACGTCAAAGCCCCCCACTCCTGAACTTTGATGTGATATATCTTTGTAATTTTTTATCTAATTGATAAAACAAAAAATACGTGTTCAATATTTTTTAATAATCTTACTGAGGGACTAAATCGAATCGATTTATTTTTACCCAGGCAACATCCCTATTGCCCCGTAGGTTTCACTAACTTAGGATTTTCAATTTTGGAATGATTTGAGGAATTAGTTGGTCTATCTAGACGATGCTTTCGTTGTTATTTGCATTTGATAGTAGCTTTTGGGTAAGTCTAATAGAATTTATGATGAATTGGAGGTGAATAATGATAAAAAAGAGGCTTATAGGGTGATAGATGGTTGTTTTTGCTTTACTCGACAGCTCGTGCCTGGTTTTAATTGTAATTGATTGATATTATTGCAAAAATAATTTAGCTAAATTTGTTTGAAGGTACACAAGTGCGGACATAATCATTACGTCATTAACTATAGTTATAGCTACCTACTTAGTACCTAGTGACTTTAATATTAATTTCTTATTTAAATAAACGTTTGTAAAAAATAAACTGACGTTACCAAACTAAAAATTCACAGAATTGATTTTGATTCCGCAAAAAATACAAAATGAAAAGGCGCCAGAACCGCGATAGTAACCCGACCCGTTGATGACATAATATTTGGCATCAAGTGGAGTCATTACATTGGTCTGTCAGCCTTGACCCTCGGTCCTCGGGTGAGCCAACCTGCACGAACCATACTTTCGTGATATGCGCTTGTAAACAAAACGCTTTCAAAAGGGACGCTCTCTTTGTTATCGTTGTTTTTTTTTTTACTTTTTTACTTTTGGAACCTGTTCTTTTTTTAATTTTTGGTTGATTTGGCATTTACAATACAAAGTGTAACTAGTTTCTGGGTGTCATGCTGGTTTTAGATGTCAGTGTCAAATTAAAAACATGTTTAGAGAAAAAAGTAATTTATGTCTTGGCTGCTGTATTAAAAAACTCCTGCAGTAGATATATGATTTTCTCTGTTGGTTAGGTGTTATCTAAATGCTTATCGAATATTGATGCACTATAATTACTTTGAACGTTCTGCTTATACCTATAAAATTTACATAAGCATGGTTCTAAATTCTAAACAGTATCTAAGAGCTAATTTACACTCAATCGATTTGTACAGTCAGCAACAAAAGTCGATTAACACTTCAGTTTTATTAGTCTCAGTTATTGGGCAAAATATTAACACTTAATTTTTTTAAATCTTAGTAATTGAGCTAAATATTTGTTCAAAATTGCATTGTACTTACTTCTGCTGCAATTTTGAACAAATATTTGAGATTAAAAAAACTGAAGTGTTAATCGACTTTTGTTGCTGACCGTACATGGAGATCCATTAGTGAGCTACACTACCTACTTACATAATTTTCATAATTCTTGCCAAAAGGAGCTCTTTCTTCACTTAAAATTCTACAAAATAACTGACATTGTAATTGACAGTCGGGCCTTCAGAATTAAGGCTCCTACAAACAGGCGCGACACGACACGCGACGCAAAGGCACCGCAAGTCGCGCAATGAGCGGTGCCTTTGTGTCGCGCACGATTATATCGCGTGTCGCGCCTATTTGTAGGAGCCTTTATGTTAGCATTTAATACATACCATGATTCTTTCGTCGAAGCAGTTTTAATTACAGCGAGACCAGAGTTGATACTAGTTGATGAGAGCTCTGTGAGGTCTAGCAGTGAACTGGTATACTTAGGTTTAGAGATCTGAATAAAATTAGCCAAGGTCAAAGTTTTCCGCTAAACTAGGCCGGCATGGAGGGATTACGGCCCACTCTCCCTCACAGCAAGGAGATCTGTTTCCCAGCAGTGGGAATGTTATTTAAGGCTCCTGCAAACAGGCGCGACATGCGACGCGAATCGCGCGCGACACAAAGGCACCGCTCGTTGCGCGACTTGCGGTGCCTTTCTGTCGCGTGTCGTGTCGCGCCTGTTTGAAGGAGCCTTTAAGCTGTTTACGCGCATGCAAAGTTTTTATTTGAAGTCACAAAACAACTTGAACCAATAATGTTGTATATACAGCCTTCAGCTTTTCAAGATAGATAAAAAACAATCCTATCTTTACAAAACTATCACCCACTACGAGTCTTCGGTCAGCTGGACCCGGTCGCTTCTCAGGAAGATTGAGCCTATCTACCCAAAGCACATACTCCATACAACCGTTGCATTGTCTTTCTAACGTGTCAGAATTAAAACTGTTAATTCACACAATAGTTAATGTTGCCGTTGGGTATTTCAGCTTTTGTTTGTTGCGCAAGTATGATAGCTGACTTACAGGTTGTCAGTCAACTTTCAAATGAGGTTATGAAATGTATAAGGGATTTTGTATGTGTGGTGAAGATATAAAGGAAATAGTTGTCGATGATATTGTTAAACTTGAAGGCTTTGAAGATGATTCTGTTGTGTAACGGCTTTTCGTTAAAGGCCCCTGCAAACAGGCGCGACACGACACGCGACACAAAGGCACCGCAAATCGCGCAACAACCGGTGCTTATGCGTCGCGCGCGATTATATCGCGTGTCGCGCCTGTTTGTAGGAGCCTTAATTCTTCTGACTCGATTTTTTGTGTTCTTTAATTATTATTCTGCGTTAGTAAGCGTCATTCTCGGGAGCATATTATTTTCTTGGATCATATTGCTTGCACTTGCGCTAAAAAAATGTCTAATAATGGCCAATTCCTATTTATTAGTTAAAATTGAGACTTGTATCTTTACCAATAATGAAGCAAATATCTCATAGCTTTCCCATATGGAAATAGCTATCACAGGTAAAATTAGCTTACGAATCTATTTATATGCCCCGAAAAAAAAATGCTTCCATTGGTAAGCAAAACGATTCGTTTTTGTTTAGGAACCGAGAATAAAAGGGAACTGTATTGAGCTTTGGTTAGCAAGGTTTTAACATTTCAATTTCCTGTTAAAATTGAAACAATCTTTGGTACTTACAATTAATCTCTCACAAGCGGGTCGGTCTTGCTTTACGAGGTCTTCTCACTCTTTTCGGTTTTTTTTTTATTCTTCAAATTCACTGTTATTCTTTATTCCATTCAATATTCCTAATTTATCAACTCTATATTCTAATTTAATCAACAAAACTAGCTTCGCTCTGCCATTCACTTCACCGCTTTTATCATTCCACAACAGAGTTCAAGCTTAAATTATTCCAAAATAAAGCCAAGTATCCGGTACATTTTTTACGAAACTAATTGGTCGCAAACTATATTCGTTATGTTATCGATATAGGCAGACCTGGCGCCAGTAAGGTCCCGACCTTTGATATCAAACGCCTCGGAACCGATAAATGCAATGTAAACTAGAAAATTCATTGTGCTTTGTCTGTCATCGGGTTATGATTACGTAATTCTGAAAATGTCGCGCATATTTTAAATGAGCGGAGTATGTGTGTGGAATTTAATTTGGTCTATTTTGTGAATAAGCTTTGTAGAATAATAATAATGAAATAATTTAGACACATTTTGATGACATGTTAAACACAACAAACAAAAGATAGTAAAATAAAAATAATTAAAGATACAGTGCAAAAAATTTAGGATACCCTGTGTCGTGGGATCTAGTTATTACAGCGTTAATGACACATTATAAATGCACTAGTGGGTAGAACAGAGATTTATTTATATTTATTTATTGACCTATCTACAATTTGTTACATTGTTTATCGTTAAATACAAGCAATATACAAGCATAGTGTACAATATGATGCGATAGACACAGAATGCAAAAACAAAATTATAACATCAATAAAATTGCAATAATTGTGCAGAAATGACGCTTACAGCACTAGTGAGTAGTTTTATATAACAAAACAAGGAAGGATCGTTTGGTTACCGAGTCTAAATAATATTTAAACGTACTTACCTAAAGGAAACATGCAAATCTACAATTATAAGGTTTGTGTATAGTGTAGTTTGTATGTACAGACGCCAGCAAATCAAGCTACTACAATCTGTCAAAATTATTTAATAGATTTTCAACTTTATCTCTAAAACATAAGGTTGAAAGTTGATTGGGAAAATTTGACAGATTCGGGTAGTTTGATGTGCTGGCGTCTGTACATACAAACTACACTCTACACAAACCTTATAATTGTAAATTTGCATGTTTCCAAGGGATGTGTTACACCTGGGTGAGTATTTGCGAGGGACTTAATGTATGGGAGTCAGTAGAGCTTCAGTCCGTGCATGGTCCTGAGCTGATAGCCACTTAATAACTTTTATTTTACAAGTACGTACGTCGTACGTTGTAAGTTCGGTATCAGCACAATTAGTTATGTCGTCTATAATGTGTGGCGCGTGTCGCGCCTGTTTGTAGGAGCCTTTACGTTCGTGGATTCAAACCCAGGCAGGCGCTTTCTTTGTATAATTTATTTCATCACCACTGCTCTCAACGTGCTCAAAACCGGCATGTCTTTGAACCAAAAAATCGAAGACATGTCTTGTGACATCTACCAACCCGCACTGGGCCCGCGTGGTGGATAACGGCCCACTCCCTCCCACAGAGAGGAGGCCATCAAGCTACCCGAAACTGTCAAATTTTCCCAGTCAACTTTGAACCTTATAGTGTAGCGATAAAGTTGAAAATCTATTAAAGAAATTTGACAGATTGTAGTAGCTTGATGTGCTGGCGTCTGTATAATGCCACTCGTGCTGATGTCTTTCTACTTCATGTATTTATTAACGTGTTCATTAGAGACAGATCCTTTCCCAAGATATTAATATCTCCTGAAAGCGCATGTAAACCTTATGCTTATTCAAAAACTTGACCGCGGAACCGGGTTTCATTACTCTCACTGAATTCTGGTCATTTGATATTGCTTCACATTTGAAATTACCCATGACAGATAGGAAATATGCATTATGAAGTCTCAAACATCATTAGTGTTCGATGGCTACCATCCAACTAACAACATTTGTTTATCAACTAAATATGTAAAAATCTAACTAAATGCGTACATTAATATACCTACCACAGATCTACATAAGTTGTACAATATTTTAGCTCCGCTATCACATGATAACTCCCTAAGAATGTATCGATAAAGCGCATTAGTGTTGTGCTCATAAAGTGTTATTTTGATGTCGACAAATCCACTTTATTAGCGCTCCGACCCCCCGCTGATGGAATTAGAACCCTGTCGAAGTGACACCGTGCAGTCTCTGAGGTCAACTTGTACTAAAAGTGTTTATAGGCGTTATAACGACAAAGTCCCTGGCCGAAGCGCTTCTTTTGACTTAAATGCTCGCGTCCGTGAGCGACAATAGTGGTCGCAGTTGACACCTGGGTGAAGAGATGTCGGGTGTCGATGAATTGTTACTGTCGATAATATCTGAGTTTACCAATGTACACTTTTACTAAATTTTATAATTGATTGCAGTTCAGAAATGGTACAGATCTATTATATTTCTCAAAACAAAGCTAGAGAAGTTCAAAGATAAACTTAAATACCCATTTTATTCTATTTGTCTCCAATATTACTCTCCAGTAGTAAACAAACCTTTAAAATATGAAAATTCAATAGATTTTCAATCAGAAAACATTTCCTTTATTATTTTTATTTATCTCGTAGATCTTATTTCGACGCAAAACACGCAATAAATTATTATTTCAATTTCATTATACAAAATAAATATCGCAGCAATGAATAACGCCGTCGTGCTATCGACAAGCGGTGGCATCACTATCGACCACTACAACCGGTCAGTTTATGGTATGTTTTGTCCGGCGATACCGTGGCAGTTAACCCTATCTTTACGAGCGACTCTAAACATAAGTGTCTTTCCGAACTTATTTATTTTTATCTCATTCCACTTTTTAAATTGAATCCAAGTTTGGCGCGTGTGTGGTTCCCCTCTTTCTACTAAAACTGTCAATAAAACGCTCGAACGTCTTGAATCATGTCGTCTTTTAATGAAAATTTGACTCTTTTTAATACATTATTTATGTGAATTAAACAAGTACCAGCTACGCCTTAATAAGGTAAACATTCGACCGTGTGACGTTAACGACCATTTTCGAAATTTAAAAGCCGCCATATTGTAACAGAGTACGCGTGTTTGTCACATCGTAAATACGAAATTTATATTTTTTCTTCTCGATAAACGTGAGTAGTTTTATTGGGAATTTATTGTGAATTAATTTTATTGTTGACTTAAAAAGAAAAGTTGGATGCATAATGTTGATTGATTAAGAAAATTATGTATCCGAGTTTTACGATAAAATGGATGTTGATGTCCGTTTGTCGATACATTTATATGCAAATCATCAGCCCTTTACGTTGCGTTTTAAATGGTTTATTGTTAAACTGTATTAATATTCATTATTGGCTTCATTAAGCGCCTCATGGTAACATAAATTAAAACTGAGGTGCTTTTGTGAAGGAAATGCAAGCAATGAAAAAAATCTAATCAACAAAACTGTTATCGTAATCTATTTCCGATCCATTCTAAAAACCAATACCATCAGGTTACAAAAGGAATTAATTTACAATTTAAATGTTTATTCAAATCAAAGTTATTTTGCCGTACGAACACTTGACGATAACCAAAAAATATTTTTACAGAATTTAAAGAATTTGGTACCTACCTTTTTCCATAAATCACCTTACCCAAAAAATCATTCTATATTATTCACTTCAAATGAAAATGCTCTTTTGTTCTTTTGGTTATAAACCAATTCTCAAACTGGTCAAGTATCCAACTACATACTTACATTAAAATTAATAAAAATTGTTCGCCAACACAAGCCTCGTATGTCCGTGTGTGTGCCGATACATTCTCAAGAACAGGACCTAGATCATTAAGGCGATCCGATGGGTCATTAAAGCGAGTAATTTTTCATTAGACTCCTTCTTTTGTGCATTCGTGTCTTAATGAAATGATTAAGGGAAGTTGAGTATCGATATGTATGTTGATGGCTATACGTGTATGTGCGCATCACTATTTCGAATGCATGTTTAAATTTTTACAATTAATTTTGCGATATTTCAGTTATGTTGGTTTAATTTTTTCTCATGACTAAAATGGAATCTTTTAAATCACTTTTCCTTCTGGAGTTTTTTCCTTTATAATTAAGATCATAGTCACCGCACTCTAAAAATTCTTCATCTTTGAAAACTCCTTGTCTCTTTTATTTTGCTATAAATCTCCTAAACCACAGACATTAACTCAAATAATTCTATATTATTTTGCACCTGTATTACGATGTCAAGGCCAAGTCTACCTACCTTAGAATCGAGAACTTGGCCTTATAGCTAATCGAAGGCCCTAACGACCTGAGGTCTAACTCAGTGATTGATGAATAGCATTAATGACCATCTCGAATAATTGATTTACTTCTAATTCAATTTTATGGGTCGGTACGATTTTAATGTACTTTTGTGTGGGTTCATTGTGTGTTTAATTACTACTTACCAAGGGGTGTTTTGTTACCCAGTAACTGGGTTGTGGAGGTCAGATAGGCAGTCGCACCATGTAAAGTACTGGTATTCAGCTGCATTCGGTAAGACTGGAATCCGACCCCAACATAATTGGGAAAAGGTTAGGCAGATTGATGTATAATTACTATAGTCGGACTTTTAATTAGCTGCAGTAAAATAACAGCTTATTTGTTACTTAAAATACTGAAATTGGCGTCTTTTTGTTTTTTCGCGGCCATCAACCAAATCTTGTTTTTCTAGTACAGAATAATGTAGCAAACGAAACTTATTTGACATGCATATCTCTAAACTCAGTCCGAAATGAGTTACTAAGAAGTGTCATTTTTCTGCAGCTAATTAAAAGTCGGAATTGTGGAAGACATTGTGCTAATTAAAAAACAGTTTACATATAGGTAACTATTGCGATCAAAATAGTATTAATGCCAATCCCTTTGCAAATGGTGTTCAAAATTGTAATATTATTATGTGGGCGGATAATAATCTATCATATACTGATTAAATAATTGTAGATATAGCTGAATATAGTTCTGATAAAATTTTTTTCATGATATCAAATCATATTTCTAGCAGTTCGGATACACCGTGGGATGAAAGTTATCACTGTGAAGACGCTAGTATTCTCTTTTATAAATAAGATAAAAACATTCAAGCTATCTACAATTCGTTATCTCCACTACTAAATACATAAATCTGTAAGAAAAGCGGAAACTCTTGTCCTACAAGACAACAGCACTGGCCACTAAATGAAGATTTAATGGCGTTTAGATATCTTTATTTATTACACTAGCAACACCGACAGATGCTGTAAATACCTATTATATCAAATTAGGCTTCTTTTATTTTATTTTGATATTGTTACTTTTAGGAATAAATGAACTCTGATTTTGTGTTTGATAGGTGTTTTTTTGTTTTCAATTACAAAATTGTTTGGTTAATTTTTAGGAATTCAGTTATTTCAAAACATAGTTTCTACCTCGACATTTCATTTTAATTTTTTAATTCGTCATATTTTTTCAAACACAAGACATTGACAACATATTATTTCTCATCTACTATGTCACCATTAAAATGGCAATGTTTGCCTTCGATACGAATGTTGCCTGTTACAAAATTGCCAGTAGGTAATACATTATTACGAGGTCACGTTCTCAATAAAGGCATTTGAGTAGATGACTGATATTTATTACTAATCACTTTGATGGGATTTTTATGGCTTAAGTAGGTACAACAAAACACTTGCATGCCTTTATATTTAAAATTCCACCTGATGTTTTCAACTGTTATAATAGTGTGACGCTTGTCTCTGCATTTGATTTTTTGTTTATCTCTGGAGTTACAAAGAGATTCCTTAATAAATGAGGAGTTTTTCTTCACATTACTTGGAGTTACACACCGTGTCGTGTGCATTCTAACTATTTCAATGTTGTCTTCTTCAAATTACTTTTCAACTAGTAAAAGATCTTTGTCAGCTCCTTAGCATTCTAAGTTCTAAAAAAAACAGTCATTAGCTCTAATGAGCACTGCTTTATATGGCTGTGTAAGCTATTGATTATGCTGCTTGAAAGAGACTTCATCAACCAAAGGTAGAAGTGTGATGCCGAACATACCTAGCCAAGTATAAAGTAATGACTTAAAACATTACTTCAGTTTCTCGCACCATGTCGACCAGTGGTCGATAAACCGTAGACCGTTCTAAACTGACAGGCAGTAAATAATGTTAGCGCTTTCCTGAACAAAACCATCCGTTACCTTCATTCTCTCTCTCACAAGCCTCATTCATAAATCACAAGACAACATAATGCGCATAATTGCAATTTTAATGAACCTAAATTCTTCAATGAATCTCTTCTATAAATATCAGCAGTACAGCAATATTCAATTGTGTTTATGGTACAATAATGTCGCACGTATGCCTGGTCAGTCGCAAGTCGCATTGCGCAACAGCCCTGCGACTTTTATTGCGGTGATAACTCATTGTAGCTATAATATCCGCTAGTGAAGTCGTAAATGTGATGCATGATGCATGGGATGGGATACCAACCTGCCACTTACACTTTTTCGAACTTTGAACCTGACTGGTTATAAAATGTATAGTGGACAGAGATCTCTACTTTTATAGTATCAATAAGTTGGTACAAATAATAAGTTCCACGTGCCAATATTCTTAGAACTAGTGATTTTAAAACCCTCATTCGACATTTAGACGCCACATTACCTACCTTGTTTATGAAAATCAATTTTATAGTTCTTCAATGCACCTCTGCCTCCAGAGGAGTTTCAAATCAGTCTCATCAGTGCTCTTAATATTTTGCACACATCTGTTGTATGAATGTTTATTTTTGAAACGTTCACCTGCCACCATCTCCCTATTTTCTAACCCATAACCCAAACCATTTAGCTTCTCATTTATCAGAATCCCAACCAAAATTTTCTCGTATCCATTATCTAAACCGCTATTACGGTCAAGCCGGTGTTACGTCATATCTCGTGCTATATGTAGGTCAGCAGTAACCTGTAATCTAGGCGTCATTAGTTCGCCAATAATTGTGGACACTACACTTTACTGCAGATGGAGTTCCGCATCTGTGAATACTTCTAAAGTTTTTATATTTAGTGGTGATTTATTGATAAGTTTACTTTTGTGACTGCTCTTGATTTGTTTCTTTATAATCTTGATCAATTTCGTGCCATTATTCTGATCTTGTCGTAAGATGTATTCCAATTTTGTATTTTTCTTTATTCCAATTTCTCCTTTGTCGTTTTCTGTAGCATCATCTTTTTTCATATTTTTTTTATTTAAATATATATTTTTTCACCATATTTATATTATCTTACTCTTTAAAGTCTTCAAGACCATCTTTTATTACTTCAACCCATACTTAAACATCAGTATATTTTGTTTCATATACTGAACCCAACACAGCATTGATAATATCGCTTGACGAGTTTATTTCTTTATAATGCGTCAACTATTGCCAAGTTGACATTAAAGCAACCTGCCCGTTTATTCACATTTCGATTGTATTTAATGATATCATACCGAATTCTTTATTTTACCAACTATTAGTCATCTGTCGGAGATTTAGCAAAAATATTGTTGCTTTTGCATTTATTTTTGTCTTTGTGTCTTTGAAAGGTCTTTGGCATTTTAACTAGATATTGAAAAACAAATTCTTTAATTAGTCTTTGCCGAATCGAATAGAAGTCGAATTAATGATTTTTATCGTGTTAAATGGAGCCTGATTAGTAAGAAGTTTCTGATCAGTTCAAACAGTGATGAATGTGATGATCAATGAGTAACCAATTAGTACAAGATCAGCTTTTCAACACTTTAGGTACATTAATCTGCATTTGATCCCCTTTTCCTCTATACATTGTCCTCTTTTCTTCCTCAGCAGCTGAGCTAGGCCAAATGCTCGAACAACTGAGCCACGCCAGTCTTCAAGTCGGACTTACGATTAACATGTCGAAAACAAAGCTGATGACGATCAGCACCGAACGCAACGTAGAAGCTGGGGGTGTGCGGGTTGAATATGTCCATGACTACATTACCTCGGCCAAGTAGTATCCTTCCAGGCGAGACAGGACAAAGAAGTCGGTCGCCGCACCGAAAACTCCTGGAAGAACTATTGGTCGATGAAACATCTAATGAAAGGACCTCTCCCGTTTTCAATAAAACGAAAGTCATCATTCTTCCCACCCTCACCTACGGAGCGCAAACATGGTCTCTTACAAAGCGTTAAAAGTCCGCACTTGGAGTCTGCCAACGGGATATGGAATGAAGTATACTAGGTGTCAAACTCACAGACCGCATTAAAAACTCTATAGTTCGTTCCAAAACTGATATGCAAAAGCCACCCCTCAGTGGATCTCCAATGGCAGGAAACGACTGTGCGGCAGGCCCAGAAAGAGATAGCGGGATGAGCTGGATTCCTTCTTAAAGGTTTGGCCCACAATCGCAGTAGACCGGGAAAAGTGGAAAGAGGGAAGGGAGGGCTATGCCCTGCAGTGGGACAACACAGGCTTATAATAATAAATACAAAAATCCTCTATAACTTAGAAAAGAAAACCATGCTGTGAACTATGAAGTCTTTCAATTTCAAGTTCATTGGTACAGAAACCTTTCCTAACCATCAATACAAGTATGAAAGCACGATGGCTACATAAAATTTCTCTTCCATAGAACACCAGTCTTAAATTATGACCAGTAATTTCAATGATTTTAATGAGTTCATATTAAACAGTTATTTATTCCCTCCTCTAATAGGAGAATATTGTTAATTTATAGTTGGTATTCGGTTTATATTAGTTTGCCAATTGGTCTTGGTTATTCATTAGAATTTAAGTCTTTACCTAATGTTGGTTGCTAAGACGTTTTTGTATCTACATTATTTTAATATGCTCTAGTAGTATCACTTTTAGCTTTGTTATATGCTTTTAAAGGTATCCGAATCTCACTAACCTGAGCAATCTGATTCATCTTGATCATCATTCTCCCGCCCATATACCAATTTATTTGGGGTCGGCGCAACATGACTTTTTCTTCCATACTTCTCTATTCGTCGTCATCTTGGTATTCCTATTCACTGACCAATCTTACTACTACGTCTTTTAGCCTTTACATATGAAGAAATAGATTTACCAAGAGATCTTTTCCTAAGTGTGTTTGCGTCCACGCCTGTATACCTCAAGTTTGTCCCCAAGTCTACTATATAAATTCTTCTTGAGAAACAAACCACACTCTGGTTAGCCGCGATGTACTATCTATTTCCTTCCAGTTCACTTTCTCAACAATTCTCGGGATTTATGTCAAAGAATCTAAGCCTGTACCATTGTTTTTATTTTCACTTCAAATCTTTGTGTCGATGCACTCTTTATCATCTCGCGTGGAATACAATTTGCAACTGCTGATGTTCCCAACGATAAGTGGTAATTGGGAGGCAGTGTTCCCGGAGAGGTGGTGTACGGTGCTAGCGGGGAAACGCTGCGGTTGGAACGCGGATATGCATAGGGATGAAAGAATATAGGATGTGTATTTTTGGAAATAATAGACTGAAATGACATGATATGAATATTCCAACCGTCAAATTGTTTCTGAAACTAAAATTTTAAGTGAAGAGTAAGTGGTTTATAATGTGAATGTTAAAAAAGACTTAATCAAAGATAGATCTAAGAATTATTAAAGAATTAACAAAAAAAAAATCACTCTTATACCAAATAGCAACACTGACATTAAACAAATATTCTAACAAAACATATAAATTAATCCAAAAAAACTACGAAGATTTTCTAACGAGCGTCTAACCCGCCGCACGTACCGACAGCCTGCGCTAACCGCACAGCGGCTTATCTGCACACTGGGTACGTGAGCAAACCTCTAACGGTATCGCAACTAGCAAGAAACCTTGCGAGAGCTGCGCTTTGTTGCCTAAACACGCTGAATTTTCAGTTGCCTGCTTATTCTTTAACGGTGGCGTCTGGCTGTGTAGCGATATTTTTGAAATAAAGGTTGTGTTTTGTTTTTTTTTATGGGATTGTCAGAACAGCTTGCTTACCTATACCAAAAAGATTGTTGTTCAATTTACTTTTATCGTCTTAAGGTTAATGATCTTCTTCTGGCAAACATGCCAGAATCGGCTTTCCTATTGAAACTTCTTTTCTTTCTAAATCTATTTCTTCACCATCAACATCCTCAATAATAATGATTCCATTGCTATATGCAATTTTACTGCCTTTAATGGCGTCTAAATGTGTATTTAGAACAATTTTACCGACGCCTTTAGTTCACCAGCCATCTTCCAATCTATGGTCACGATTTTGAATAGTGAGATAATTATAATTGCTAAGTGCACTTTGCCAAAGACAACTCGTTCAATTAAATCGTTATATTGATCGAAATCTATAAAATGTCAAACAAAATGGAGAATTTTAAGATTATATGTCAAAATTTCCTCCGTAAACATTCATTGGCTACTGCATAGGTATAATAGTTTCGAAAGACTATTTCCTCATTATTCATTCTGAATAACAAAAGCCTTGGGACTACGAACAATATACAAATACTCAGTAAATCGTTACACAAGAATAAGTAGGTACGTAGAAGAAAAAACTGGCCAAGTGCGAGTCGGACTCGCACACGAAGGGTTCCGTACCACAAGACAAAAACGCCGAAAAAACCACGTTTGTTGTATGGGAGCCACCCTTAAATATTTATTTTATTCTGCTTTTAGTATTTTTTGTTATAATAATAATAATAATATTAACTTAACACACCACAAGCTGCATTTACTTGACTTCGGTCCGTAAATGTTGCAAAAACCAGCCAAAAAGCTGAGAAGAGAAAACACTCTAAAAAAATAATAATAATAATAATTCTTTATTTTTCGGACAACAATGATCCAGCGTGTTAGTAAACAATATTATAACTTATTACTAGTGTTAGTAGTTAAAATACAGTGCTTAGCGATGCAATTTGGTTAGTATACCTACATACAACTTATAAACAACAGTGTTATAGTGGCAACAGAAAATCATCTGTGAAAATTTCAACGGTCTAGCTATCACGGTTCATGAGATAAAACCTGGTGACAGACGGACAGTGGAGTCTTAGTAATAGGGTCCCGTTTTTACCCTTTGGGTACGGAACCCTAAAAAACAATATATTGCACTTTAAAACGTAGGACACTTTTAACATTTTACTGTAACTTGCTACATAAGGAACAAAGTATTCTTACTTTGACATTCATGTACGAACAATTTGCGCAGGTAAAATATTATTAACAGACCATAATGTATGTAATTTGTAAGTATAAGGAACTCTTTGGGTGGGTATAAAAAGAAAAAAACTGTGGACAACACTATTAATTTGGATAATGTTAAACAAGGAGAAGTGATTCAGTTTTAAGATAATAAGATAAGATAGTACACCAGCAGATACAAAAGATTGGCAACTTACTGCAATATATATACATATATATGACTTTACACGAATAGTTACAGTTTCTAATAAAGGATTACAATAATCTAGGGTCACTAACTTGAGAACATTTTCCCTCAACAGTAGTCATATTTTTTATATTCATTCCACTTAGAAGCAAATAGAACAGGTGGATACTTAAAACTACTCCAATTTTATGACCATATCAAACTTCATAATAAAGAAACGTGATATCCATAATTAAATAAACAGTAATTAAAATGAAGAAGTTTACTTTACTTTAAAAAATACGATATCTTTTATAGCTCCGATTTTATTTCGGATTTTATTTCGGAAGTCAAAACGTTTAAGATATCGAGTCATTCGATTGTAATCTAAGATCACTGGTTCAAATCGATAGATGGGAGTCTGTGCACGATTTATAGAAGTATCGACTTTCTGTGGGCTTCGAATAAAAGAAAATGGGTGCCTAATGTAACTTGAAACAACTATAAGCTTGGAGTGTTGATGGGAATCGAGAAGTCTTGAGTATAATTCCCAACAGTCCCAGCATTGTCAATTATATTTCAAATAGAGCTCTGCTATACAGAGCTCTATTTAAAATAACTGACAATGCCTGAATATTTGTAGAAATCACAAAATTTTTACAATTTCACGACAGATGCGGTTTAATTTAAGCAGAAAACTATGAAAAAGACTTACAAAACTGTCATATAGTCTGATTGTCGCCTGTCAATTTAATTAAATAGGGACCTGTATTTCTAGTTCTCCTACCATTTGTTATAAAAATCTGCTAGTCTTCTGTCAAAATTCCTATAGTTTTTTCTGTATTCACAATTTTATTTAAAATGCATTTGTGCCCAAGAATAAAAAATCGCGTTTTAAACTGCACTATTTAGGTCGCCAAGATTCCTAAGTACCTCCTAGATAAGTAGGTAGCCCAAACAAGCAGGCTCTCACAGCCTACCGAGCCAATAAATAACAGATACAGCTCCCTTCATTTGTAGATAAACATGGATAAATGTCTTTGATATTTAAATGTTCTACTAATACATAATGATTAGATGTTTGCATAACTTCCTTACATAAATGCACGGAGTTGTCCAATCACAGTATTTTATTAGTTTATTTAATAGCCAACAAAATTACTATTTGTGCTCTGAATTCCGAAAAAACAAACATGTAATTTGATTGGTAAAATGCAGGCAAGTTGTGTTAAAATAGAATTTTTAAGAATACCGAAATTCTAAAGCTTCGTATTGATAAAGTTAATATACAGGGTGTGGCGTAAATAGTGGTCCACCGTTAGGAATTCGATATACCAGATTATTTACTATAAAAATATTACAATTTTAACCATTTTAGTAGTATTTTTTTTTACAAAAATCGCCCTTGTATTTGCATGATTATGTGAAAAATTATGGTTAAAATAGAGAAGAACTAACTTTTTCTTCAAAAGCTCTAAATTTACATAAAAACCATAATTTTACACGATAGCTCTAGTAATTCAGCAGTAAATAACAGAAATCAAAATGAAAATATAATGGTTTTTGTTGAAACTACAACCAAAGTAACAAAAGGTAGAAATTTCATAAATAAAAAACAAAAAAATTACATTTTCGGAACCCTTGGGTAAAAATGGTTAAAATTTTAATATGTTATAGTAAATTGCCTGGTATATCAAATCCTTAACGGTGGACCACTATTTACGCCACACCCTGTATATACTTACAGATATGCGACAATTTCCCATTAATTGCGATCATATTATAAGACGAGTTTTTCTATATAATTTACTGCGATTCGGCGACTATAAGTTTTTTTTAATGAAAATACGATTTCTTTTCTTGAACGCCAAACTATGTTTAATAATCTCCTTGTGGAACACCAATCGATTCTCAACCTTATTGCCTTAAAAATTCCAGCATATTTCATTGTGCTTTGACTAAAGGCGCCACGAAGCGCGTTTCAAAGCAAATTGTTTCTTATTCTAATATTTACGCATAATATATTCATGAGATTGGTCTTAACTGTCTTAAGATCGTTAAGTTGGTATTTTAACTGTTTTATAAATTCGTATATATTTGACGCTTCCATACAAATCGCCGTATTTCGATTTTGAGTAGCCGTTGATATATAGTTTTATGCTAATATGTTTAAGCGTAACAAAATAGGCTAAACAAGTAATTACTACCGACAATCGTAAAGTATAGTAAATTATTGGGATATCCCCATGTTTGCATACGATCACAAAATATGGAAGTTTGTTGACAGACTCGAATATTTTATACGTTGATGATTATATACGAACAAACTTCCGAATTTTAAATACGCTGTCGCATCGAAGCCAGATTTATGAAGTGATTACATCGTAAATAGCAATAGCAGTCAGAACCACGTTATCAAAACATTTTAAATTATTCTCAACGAAATATTTCCAACTGATGATGATAAAATTGAAAGTGTAAAAATTAACATTACAATTATTAAATCTCTCCCACAGGTTGCAAATCCTTTTTCAAGAGATCCGTGAGGAGGAATCTGACGTACTCCTGCAGGGGAAATAGAAACTGTCCAATCGACCAACACCATAGAAACCAATGCCAGTACTGCAGGCTAAGAAAATGTCTCAAAATGGGCATGAGGAGAGAAGGTGAGTCAAAAATATTTTGAGAAAATGTATAAAATTTTGAAGAAAGTAGCATGAAATTTTCAAATTGTTTACCAGGTCAAAATTTTGGTAAATACATACTAACAAAATTGGCAATGTAGATAGAAAAGCAACTAACATCCATGCCTATATTGAGACATTTCATACGCGTTTTAAACTGAAATTTTCTTTTGTTCACCGGTACTTTTTGTCAGTATGTAAGTATTAGGTGATAAGATACTATAAATTCGCAAGTTTTTTTGCTTTAGTATGATGACAATATGAATGTTCTCACACCAAATCCTTTACATTTGCGTATTTCGTAGACATTTTGTTATAATTTGCCCTTCCATTAGATATAAGTTCTATTGAACTTTTCCTTTTTCTAGTTTTTTGTTTAACTGCTTTATTCCTTTATTATTTTGAAACGTATCTACGTCTACATTTAATTACCTCATGCAATTAATTTGATTGAATCATGACCTCATACTCTGTTACAATTACAACAAAATTATTAGTTGCTACTGATAAATTACATAATACATCAATAATACTAGAATATGCGGTGCAACTAACACAAAAAGCTCGCTTTAAAGATACATTGATTGTCACAAGTATAATTAGTGAAATCATTAATCTTGTCGAGTCATTACTCGAGAGACTGCCCAAGGGCACTGCTCTAAGTAACTGTTGACGATCAATGTTAATATAAAGTTATGGGCTGTAATAGGTTATTATTATGAGGGAATTAATACGGCCGGTTATTGTTTTAAAGACAGCGCTTTGATTGATGGTATTCAGAAATTCGTGTGACCTCGTACGTTTCAAGAAGTAGTGATAACAATTTTGAAACTAACAACAAACTTAATGATTCAAAGTTTTGATGGAGAAAAAGAGGTTTTCTTTTGTTTACTTTAATGCGTAATATTTGCTTGTATTAATAGTTTTCTGTCAGGTCAAGGCTGCTCAGAAATGAGTGAACCTTGACGAACTGTCAGGTTTATGATGTGCCACAATATTACTTTTCAATACAACATTGCCCGTTCAATACAACATTGTGAAAACGTTGACGTATGGTGTTTCTTTGATTTTTTACGAACAATGTAAAATGTACTAATGCTTTTCGCATTTCCAAATCGTCCAGCAATAATAAAAACATATCATTATCGTATAATATTTGCCTGTTTCACAACAGGCAAATATTATACGAAAATGATATGTATAACGAAAAAGTTATTGCGCTCTTGATCATTTCAAAACATTTCATGTCCGAAAATTCGTGGTGCTAAAATTATTTACCCAAAACTCGGAACGGCACAGGTGCACATTTTAAAAGATAACACGCGACCGAAGTAATTTCCTCATGTCATAAAGGAAACGGTCTTGACGGAGGGCACCGAGGTTGAAGAGTTCATAACGTGGACGGAACACCCGCTGAGGCGCTTATTATAACCCATATAGCCTCCAATGGCACCCGTTTGACGACCTCTCACGTTAAATTTTTGTTTCTAAGTATATTTTTTCTTCGCAAACTATTTCGGCAGCTTGAACACCACCTGCCGGTTCTATATGGACGTCGTTATAACCATCCATAACATTTATTATTTTCTAAATATGATCACCGACTTCATTATTGTTCTTTGTATCTCTGAGTCCTACAAAACTTTTTACGAGTCCCACCTTTACGTCATTAGGGTTGTTCCCTTTGATAATGCAGAGGCCAGCTCGTACCGGAAAGGACACGGTAACCCGCTGCTCTTATTCAACCCTTGAGGACAACATTGAGTCTCTCGACCCCGTCATATTTTGGGTAACAAACGATTTGTTTGCCCTCACAACAATAGAAAGGTGCGAACTCCAGTCTCCTTTTTTACGAGATTAACTGTTAATAGAAAAAAAGTAAGTGTGCCCCTTTTGTCGCTTTGTAATCGTCTTAGATATCAAACTGGTAGATGCGGAGATTAGTGAAGACCTTTTGTACGTTTTTTATGATATTGTTTCACAGTTGGTGGATGTTTTGTAAAACGTTTTAGCTTTGAAAAGGTCCATTGAGGATAAAGCTACCACCTAATACGTTTAATTGTGATGGAACTCGATGTAAGAGATACGTTTTTTGTGTGATGTCCGTTCTTTGGTTTATGTAACCGTTGTAAATGAGTGGTCAGTTTTGCTTTTAACCTTTTATGCGTGTTATTTATTTGTTTGGATTTGAAATTCAAAAGAGTTTTTGTCGTCATCACGGTATGAGATAATATCAATAATATTATGAGTTACTCAATAGTGTTATTCAGATTTAGCTTTCCTGCTTTCTCAGTGTACAATATGACAATACATCCGTTTCTAATTACCAGTACTTACTATTCTAACGGTCGTCTATATACTGGCGGTCCATTCAATTTCAGTCATTAATCCTAGCACATTATTAATCTATCACAGTAGAATAGGGCATAAATGGTCCATAATTTCAGTACAGTTATAAACTCTATGCAAATGCAAATATGAGACAAAGCTTACATATGGATTGATTAATTAAACGCATTAGTGGACCGGTTTATTAAAAAGTGCATAAAGCTGAACATGTAGTATTCCTCGGGTTTGCTCGTCAGTTGAACAATGGACAAGCACCTTTTGTTCACGGCGCATCAATCACTCCTCATTGTTTGCTATATCTTAATAAGTTTTTGTGTTAGGCCGGTCATTTAGAAAGATTCCGGGTCCCCCGGGCCTGAATTTTAATGGGCGATTTTTGCGGGTAGATTGTAAAGTACCTTCCGTGTTGTTTTTGGTAATGATGAGCGGTATTGTAGAATCAAATTAAATTTACATTAATATGCAAGGATTGAACGGTTTTTGACTTGAGTGATGGTTTTTCGATCAGTGTTACAATCGGTTTTTAATTTTTTTCTTACTTCGTATTAGTTATAGTCTCCATGGTTTTTATTCACGGTCAGTTCTATTCTAGTCAGTTAAATTTATTACATAATTTTTCTGCTCACATAAACTTTAAACTAAACATTTCTCAACCATCATAAACAGCTCACTTAGCAACAAAAGTTTCAAGCTTCCTTAACCTTTCAGTTCCAATACCATCACAAATGAATCCATGCACAAATGACCACTGACCATACACAATATGATGTATTGTCCCGAACATGTCAAAAACATCATCTTTGCGTTCCCAGGGCAATATCGAAGGGGCAAAATTGTTGCAATATTTGTCCCTTACGCCTTAAACACGCCTCTACGTCACAATGACGTAGGTTCTTAGAGGGTGGGTTTTTGGACACCTGGTTATTATGGGGCAACTGACCGTAAGGACGGCATAGTATATACCCCGAGTTGTTTGGATTAGACCAGTCCTAGTTTTGCAAATATTGAAGCGTGAGAAATGTAACGTTTTTGCTTTTTGCAGCTAATGGATTGTGGTTATGATTTATGATGGAGGATGGTAGGTTGAGGACTGGAACTGATTCTTTTAGCTTTGGTCGGAAATGTGGGATTGAGGATGAAAGTGTTGAGGTTTTAATGAAATGGATATCTATAATCAATATAGGTTTTTACCTTTGTTGATTCGGTAAATTCAGTCTAGGGAAACAATTTACAGATATGCAAAATTGAAAACGTAAAAACCAATTTCTGCAAAAAGCCGCAACAAATAATAAATTGTTAAACCGAATTGACCTTAACGATAACGCATAGCACTTACAAATAACGTTTCATATGGTTTTACCCACAGATTGATCCAACTTAATCGTGTCAACAATCAGAACGAACGCTTTGGACGACGAGAATAACTCGGCACATACGGACCGCCTTTGTGTGCGTCATAGCCGAAAGATTATATCGCTTCTAGTGAGCATAATAACTGTGACATGTCTTACGACGCTCTCGTACTGCGTGTAATGGCCTCTTTCTCGGAAAAACAGACTCTTACCGACCAACATAAAGATACAATCGTAACGTACGCTTTCCCACGGAACGTCGCGAAAACACCCCATCCCTACTGGACACTGGTCAAAAGTTACAACACTACCAAAACATTAATTAAAAGGCGACACATAAACCAGTTTTTGGCAAGGTGCACGACCCTTCGATACTGCCTAAGCTAATTATATCTCCGCACGTTTTATCACGCATTTGCATGAGAATCGGGGTACAACTACAATAGAAAACGCCACGCTAATCTCTTCTAGTAAAGGTTTTTGTACGCAGGTATACGGACGGGTCTCCGCTCAATAGTTGTTAGAAACTTGATAGGTTTTCACTATAAACATTGGCTTTACAGTGTACGGTAGTGAATATTAAATTTCACATTGCGATGAAAGGAGATTTCATCGAGTTATTGTGCCCTTAAAATAGATAGACGCTTAAATAACACGGTCTTTATGTCACGCTCGTGCACTTTTCCTCATGGCAAACTCCAAAGTAGTACCATTCAGAAAGAGGCAGCATGGGGTCACGTACGAAGATATTGGATTTAAAGATTGCAATTCATAGTACACAAATACTCGGGTCAAACTTCACAATCGATGAAACCGTTCGCAATAGACAACTTTTAAAATCATAAACTCGGCGTAGAATTACACATTGAATTTGTTAACAGTATTAAAATTACTTTTACAATATAAAGGCTAGCTTCGACGGCACGCTTCCACACAACCTTTATTAAATCTAAACCCATTCAGCATGATCAAAAGGCTCTTTTAACATAAAAAGGTGGCCCAGTCCCAACAAATTCAGGTGTACAAAATTCATTCCGAACAAATCGTAAACTCCGAAGCGAAATGGCGTCACAAAAAGGAATCAAAGTGTAAAATCATTTGTGTCGGATTAAAAAAGGAGCTAGCGAACGAGCGTGAGATGTATACCACTATCAATCAACCGGTGATTTATATTCGTCCGTATGATGTATCGCCGAGCGAGCCACACGAAATGGTAAAAGTATCCGATAATTAACTTTTTAAAATTTGACGGACGCCTTCATCTCGGTCAGGGAAATAAACCTTTTATTTTGGTATAAAAAGATGTACAAGAATTATCGCCGAATGTGGCAGATTGTGAAATTCCTTTGTCTGTGTTGTCGATGATGAAAAAACCTGTTGCTTACGACAAACACGCTGGTATGCGGAATGTGTCTTTGGTATCATTTCTAATGGCGCCAACAATAGATTTGTTATTTAATCATTCAAATATTCATACATTATGTGTGTTACGTAGTTTTAGCATTGTATTAATTGATTGCTACATTTTTGTCGGTTCATTTCAGCTTAAATGGCGTGAAAGCTGATATTAATGTTATCAATTGTATGATCAAAAGCGATTGACTTGACCTGTCAAATGATGTAATCTTTAAACTTAGTCGTGGTTCTTAGAAGATTATCAATAATTCATTGGCATATCCTTATTAAACGAATTAATAATCAAATAGAAAGGAGTTAATGTCGACGAAAGTGCTGATGTTAATTTTGAAGCAACAACAAAACTAAGAAGATATTCCAAAGCTGGTAAAAGAGCAACGAATCGTAAATTCACCATTCATCAACCTGCACCAACATGGCACTGTACGGCCCGTCAAAATATTCTACAGGGGTTCCTCAATAGCGTTCCACTTGCCGGCACGGGATCGAACGTGGACCCCCGCGGCGCGCAGCCCGTTCCTAACGAACTGTGTAGGTGATTTATCTGTACGTACTCTCACACTCTCGATACTAATTCTTTTACGATGTGTGATGTTAGCTCAAGAAATATATCTGCAGCAGATTTAATATCTAATTTACGTTTATCGGCATGTATTTTAGTGTTTGGTTCGTTGTTTTCTTTATGATTTAATTTAATATCAATGGAGGCACAAATTACCATATGGATAACATATTTAAATTTAGCAATCGCAGGATGATCTCTAAAGTTTAAATCAATTGAGTTAAATTTGTTATTGCTTAAAATCTTCATTTTCCGTTCATGGTCATCCCTAGCATTACTCTTGTTAATATCTTAAAATCTAGTTCCTTCTCTCCCAACATGTATTTCTCGACCAAAAAATTGTATTTCCCTCCAACTAGTTGAGCAGAAAATAACGCAAAACATTTTGCTCATACCAGCCACGTGAAAGGTCGTCTAAATCAACATTGATAGGGCTCCTACAGGTGAAATTTTCTCACAGCCAACTCGTTCCATTCTAACGTCGTATAATCTTGAATACTTGAGAGTAATGCACGGTCCGCATGTATATTGGTTACTACGTTAGTAGTCTCAGCAAACCTGTTCTGTCTGGTCGTGCCCTCTGTACCGTATCCAGCTACAGCACATCTGCATCCAACATTATAGTTTCACTTTATATTTAAACATCATTGCATGATTTTATGAACTTCACATTCAGTAGAGTCTGCCTCGGAATTCAAAATGTCCATGTTATCTAGCCAGATACCAATCAGGGTCACAGAATACCAACAAATGCGGATTCTTTAAATTGTATATTGCTGACAGCTTAATGGAATAACGAATCTCCCACCAAAATCATAGATTACGAACAAACGCAACAGATCGAGATATCTAAAACAACAACTAATTTAATATGTTAATGTCAGTGATGGCTCAATAAAATTAGCGATAACAGTCCATAATAATCATGACCGTATTTAAAATTGAAACAACTTTTTCTCCCGACCTGTCGCTTGGAATTCATCTAGCGTCCGCATCTCTATATGTCAGTCCGTCTGTACGTCCGTCATTACACGTGAATCATCCTCGGTATCGTGCGCTGAGAATTTCGTGAGGTCACAGTTTACTATAGCGGTTTAGGCGCCCTGCGGTCGTTTGCCTGAGAGAGACGGCGCCATCCAACTGTCCATGTGCTTGAAAAGGATACGTTATGTCTTCTCTGTCTAACGCCGACCGTTTCGTGACCCCACCAGCTAATCACATATCTGCAAGCGTATTATGATTATCGCAAGGCTTCGTTTCGTCTTCGTCGCTCGTACGTTGTTGTGGTCAGTGACTCTGTGCATGCTGCCTTCGTTTTATTTCTCTCTAACATAATTTTATATGCACAATTTACTTTAAGATATCTTGGAAATGTATTCTACTTAAGTGCTTCTTGTGGATTTATTAAGGCCCTTTTGTTGTCAAACATACTTATGTTCCATCCATATTTACTTAAATATGGATTAAATGAGGGCTAATGTCGTTTGTTACGTGTTAAGTAATATGCACATTTATATCGTCGTCACTTTCCGATACATTTGCACATTCATTTATCAGCGCATGAGTGTAACGAAACAGATTTACCTGTTGCCGGCCTGACATAAATCTCTCGCGGCATTTAATAAGTCGATAATTACAAAAACCCGACGCGAGCTAATGGGGTTGTGGAGTGCTCAACAGGAATACGCTTAATTCTCAGCACGTGCCTCCCAATAGCTTTATTATACAAATCTTTAACGTTTCCCAACCAGCTTTATCTTTACGATAACTTTAATTATTTGATTTGGTACTGTTTTGATGTCTTCCGTGTCCGGTTTTTAGTGTTCATTTAGATATGCAGTTCTCGGTGGGCGGCTTTGTTTACATTCCTTAGAGTTAACGACTTTCTATCGAATGTCGATATCGTCTCTGGCATTCCTTTTCGCTTAAGAGAATCTATATCTACCGCTGGGTGCAACAAATCAAAATCGTACGTTTATAGTTCCATGTCTCAGTAATCGAGGTTCTAATCATGTGACCCATCCGTCACTGACTTTGCGTCTACTACTTTCTACATTAGTAACAGACAAATCTCTAATCTGTATATTAGAAACAATATTTCTCACTGTCGTAAAACCCGAGAATTTTCTAATGATATCAAAACACAACCGTTAGAGCAACAAAAGGTGGATGGTCGACCATTTGTCGGTGTTCAAGAGTCGGGCGACAAGTCGCGTGCTAGACTCTTGTTGAAAAATGTCCGACATAAATAACGGATTATCAAGTTGTATCGAGTCGTAACGAGATAGTGGCTAACAACTAAAATAAATAGGCGAACGGTAAATGAAGTTGTGTACCAAACTTTACAATTTAAAACGTACGGATGATGTATCATATGTATCTTCTAAAGTAAGTAATGCCTGCGAGGTGCCTTCGTTAATGTTACAATTTATTGCTGGATATTTATACGTTGTTGGTCGTTTTGTGAGCCATTAGCCGTGAAATGTTATCTTGATTAGTGTTTAGGTATTGATGGACGAGATAACTTATTTGGATGACGTTATAGTCTTCAGTTGTAGTTTTGTTCTATAATGGCTCGTCTTCTTGTATTGTGTTTGTTCATTCTGATGAATCCTAGCTTGTGTCTTCCTTTTATCCAGAATAACATTGCGGATCCTACTTGTCATCCGTTTCTCATTTTTTATATCAATAAGAGATTCAGGTAGCTATAGAACTCATAGGAGATTCAGATAGAGATAGAATTCACTAATTACTATGACATTTTAATTATTGACTACTAGATACTCTTTGACATTGCAAAATGAAAAAAAAAACTGTTTAAAATGATTTGTAATATTTATTGTTTCAGCATGGTATTTTGATAGTAGGTTGTGATTTATGTGTAAATTTTGCATGCCCAATTAACAGCAGAGCATGGAGAACATTATCAAAACTTGAATAACATATATACCTACCCGTACCCATGTTGGCAAAAAATAAATGATTTGATTTGATAATTTTGTAAATTTATTAGCGGTGCTTTACTCAGAGAGATCTCATTGCTAAGTGAAACTAATCTATCTTACATGAGACTCTATGAATTTATGTAACCACAAAATTCTTTCTTCATATACTCATTACTATCAAGCGTCTTAAAGCAAAGAGTGCATAGGTATCGTTCACACTTAATTATTCAATACCATCTTCCTTCTCCGCTATCTTCGCGTTAATTAGCAAAGTTTATATTGTTAAAGGAATTAAAATTATTACGTAGAATTATAATATGTGGTCGTCCAAATCAAAAGGGACCTTATGGCGGTAACTAGTTTCCGAGATATTAATAAATTTGTAAAATACCTCAAAAAAATCGTTTTTTTATTAACTGTATTTTTAAAAAGATGATTGTATTTACTACATGTAGATGTGTTCAACTTTTCGAAAAGTCAATTTAAAAAAGTTTCGTATTCATCTAAAGTTTAGTAAAAAAGGAACCTTATCGCGGCAAGACCTAACAAATCGTTTTTCTTGTAATTCAAACCATATATTATATCAACATTTTAATATTGCAAGGTAGGTATAAACTAAACGATTCATTCAGGATGGGAAATCATCAAATGACTCCTCCCGCTCTGGGTGGAGCGGAATAGGGAGTGTCAGACTCTTACTGACTAAAACCCACCCGTGTTCCTTCCTTCGCCCTTTGTTCCGGGCCAGCGGTAACCCTTTCGGACAATCCCGCTGACCCGGCAGGCTTCGGCCAATACGGGCCCCTTCGTTTAGTGCTGACATCTCTTTGAGGCGCGCGTGGAACACGTACGCGCCGTCCGGCACGGGCCTGGTCCTGATCGGACGGTGAGCTACCCATTGCTCTCCGCCCGCGCCTAAGGTGGCCGGGAGTAGTCGCGCGGCTCCCGACGCCCGGAGCGTCTCCCGCGGCGGCTGGGACGGGAGGCTCTCTCTCTCAGCCGTCCCGCCGCCTCCTTCGCTAGCATGACTGCTTCGCAGAAGGAGGCGACTGCTCCCCACTCCCTCTAGCCCCGGACCATGGCTTGAACCAGGCCCGGACGCGAGAGGTCGCCGCCATGAGATCGCGCCGGAGGTCTGTCCGCTCCGCCGCAATTTGCTGCGGAAGCGGAGTTTCCCCCCGGCGTAGTGCCTCCGCGCGCCACTCATACAGGCGCGCGAGGACTATCGCCTCCAGATCCCATGGCGGCAGTCCGGCAAGGAGGCTTGCCGCCTCGCCCGAGATCGTGCGGTACCCCCGGATCAGCCTAACGGCTACCAACTTCTGGGGCGCGTTCAAATAATGGGCGGCTCGCCGCCGCAGTGGACGCACCCACACCGGGGCCCCGTTATAGGGCCATGGACCGCACGACCCCCGCGTAAACCCTCCGGCAGGAGGCGTTTAGCCCCCTCAGGTTGGGCAGGAGCCGCTTGAAGGCGGCCCCGGCCCGTTCCAGTTTGGGAGCCAAACGTCGGAAATGCTCGACTAAGTTCCACCGGCTGTCGAGGATGAGACCCAGGTATTTCATCGTCGTCTCGACGCCGATGTGAACCCCTCCTACCGTTAGTTGGGATCCCGATGGTGGCGTATTCCGGAACCCATGAAACGACATGGCCTCGGACTTGTGCAATGCCACCTCGAGACCCAACTGCCGGATCCTCTCCACGACTATCGCAACCCCGCGTGTCATCGCGTCGGCCGCCGCCTGATGCGACCTCCCCTGCGCCAGGACTAGCGTGTCGTCAGCGTAGCGTATAGCTGCCATTAGATAGTGTCGCACGCCGCCGCATGCGGCATTCTTTGTATATGCGTCTTAGGTCTAAGGTCCCACTATTGTAGTCCATATTTTGTTTAGGTACTTTTAATAGAGGTAAACAATCTTGTTAGGTATGTTTTTTATCATAAAATATATTTTTAAAATAGGCTAAGGCTAATAGCAAAAGTAATTCATTATAACATCTGTTATTTCATTTTGTTTTATCTTGTAATGGCTATAAATTATTTCATAAATATATTTTTCGACAAAAACGTATCAAGATTGTTTACCTTTATTAAAATACTTAAATTAATTAACTATACTAAGAGATAAGTGTCAGCAGACTGCAACGGACCGCCTTAAGGGCCCTTTTTTACGTATATACTTGTTACGAATTTTCATACCTTGTGATAATAAAAAAAAATTTGTTAAATAAGTAACATTTTCATACCTTGTGATAATAAAAAAAGAAAATTTAAGTTATCTTGAATGTTGCACTAAAATATTGATTATGCATGCTAAAAATTAAAAATATTGTTTAGTGCCCACCATTAGGGCCCTTTTTTAATTTGTTTGAAGAAATTGTTCAGTTCTCTATGTAACTTTACAAGATCATAACTAACAGTTATCATTGATCTCTTAGCTTTATTAGCATCTAAACCAATTATGTATAACCTATTTAGTGATTAAGTGTTGATTTTGTTACTGTCAGATCTCAAAGTTTATAAAAAATAAGAATTCTTGCTAGTAAATAAAAACTATTTTTTTTAAATTATGTGTTGTTTTTATTTACATCTAAGGCCTTTCGCAAATCTATGTAATTAGTAGCAATATAGAAACGATAAAAGTTTAGTGAGAAACAGGCGGTTTACTTATTTTTAATACTAATATCGATACTTTGCATCTCATTGATAATGCATTATGTTGGCGGGTCTAGTTCCCACAACAAACAAGTTTATGCAAGGATTGTAAGAATTTCCATTAGTAATAATCATAGTCAATCAAAGTATACCATCAGTTACATAACTTCACACTAAAACATAACTTTTTTGTACGGCATACTTAAATTGCGATTTTCTCGAAACTTATAATTTCGATCAGTGAACTTCAAAAATTCGTAAAAAAATAACGGCAGTGGTTAGAAGGTTGGTTCTTGGGTCTATAGTTCGGTACATTTATGTAGTTTTCAGCTCTGTAGATAACTCATTTCCGCCATAAGGTCCCTTTTGATTTGGACGACCACATATTATGACTGCTACTTCTTGGGAAATAATTAACATGGTTCTATAATGATTGTAACTTAATTCATTCTTTGTCACTTCGCCTTGTCATGAGACACGTGTTCCTCATTATTTAGCTCTTAGAGGGTAAGCAGAGGTCTAATGTAGTTTTATAGCTGGTGGTGCAAATTATTAGTGTAGTTTATTATCTGGTCCACTTTAAGATTCTTCAATTAGCTGTTAAATCTCAGAACAGTAGTGGTGATTTGGTCTAACCATTAGGTATACCATTTAACCACGAGATTTACTTCTGTTAAATTGAATGGATTTTCAGTATCTACTCACTAGACATAATTTTTTTTTGTTTTCTTGCGATTTATCATTTTCATTTCTTCCTGTGGTCCGTACGCAAAATACGCGCATTGACGTGGAGTTGCGGACACCAGCCCGTATTACCTATTACCTATCTTCCTGTGGTTATTATAGATCCAACTGATAGTGTTTTGGGTTCTACAGATCGGCTAGGAACTACTTCTAATAATGTTTCCTAAGCATTGTATTTATGGTAAGTATTTCCCCCTCGTTTATGTGGTTTTCTATGCTTGATATGGTCTCGTACCTTGGAGCTATCGTTATGCTGTCACTTCTAGTCACAGTATGTCCCGATTGTCAATTCCAAAGACAGTCGTGACATTTACTGCCCAACATTTTCATATCACCTACTATTTGTTCCTGATGCTACACAACACTTTGAAAAGCGATGGCGTTTGGTAGTCTGGCTAAATTGATAGACTTATACCTAAAGCATTCCAATTATTAAAAAAACGCGCGTGAGCACCGTACACGTGAAAGAAGTTGAAGTGAATAAGAAAGATATAGTGTCAGAGACAGATTATGCCTATTAACGTGACGCGTCCTTTAATTTCACTATCAATTAACACAGGTTTCCATAACCTAGCTAAGAGAGCAGTAATCACCCACACGTTTGTAGAAATAGTACCTACTTATTTTGTAAAACTGTATTTTTAACCTGTTCTACAATACTTTATTTTGAGTAAATAAATAAATAAATTCTCGTCAAATTTATCGAATCGCCGCCTAAGGAGTTTCACTTCATAAAGCTTAGATAATAATGAGCTTTTTTAGTCTATGATTTAGATACAATTCTTGGAATCTATCATCGGTCTTGAAATAAATGAATACTTAACACATTATTTCAATGATTCAGCCTCTATTTGGAAATCGAATTCATTCTAAAGATTTCTCTATGATTAAATAAACATATCTCCATCTAAGTTTTTGCTAAAACTGTTAATTTAAATAGTTTAAACGGTAACACGCCTATAAAACACATCTTTAAAAAAAGACATAACTCCTACAAACATGATTTTGAACTGTCAACTCTAACCATGTTAATTTTGTTTAAATTTTTAACGAACTTTAAATCTTCGAATAAGGACTTAGGTCGTTTTACTCCTAAGTAAAAAAATTGCGTGGTATCAGAATGTTGGAATCTAAATTGGGTACCAGCTTAGTTTTATTAAGATTTGTTATGGAAATACAAGTTTATTGAGAATCAATTTTGATAGTTATTCTTCTTGGCATCCATCAGTTCACTGGAACAAATTAGTACAGGGCCGGTAATTTAGGGTTGTGCGGACTGGAAAATGTTTGTTTGATTTAAAAAATTATAATTGACAGCTGAACAATATATGAAGCTATGGGTTAGGAATTTCCTTCCAAAACTTTTGGCTTGTTTAAAGTGTGTTACACTTGGGGTGCTGGTACACTTCTGCAGAGATGACACTGTTACTGCTTACCATCTAACACATCATTTACATTACATTACATTTAATTTTATTTCCACTTTAGCAGTGAGATACTTTCCCCATGGTAGTGAAAAGCTTAGCAAGATTTGCCTTTAATTAACTTAGAACTATTCTCAGCTCTACAAAAAAGCTTGATCCGAAAGTATCCATTAGTTCCATTTACTTTTATAAAAACCGATTCACAAAACTGAAGTCGACAATGGACTTAAAGAGGAAAATGCGATCAAAACTAAACAAATAAAAGTATTAAACTTACCTTAACCATTTATGTAGGTACAGACGCCAGCAAATCAAGCTACTACAATCTATCAAGTTTCTTTAATAGATTTTCAACTTTATCGCTAAAGTATAAGGTTCAAAGTTGATTGGGAAAATTTGACAGTTTCGGGTAGCTTGATGTGCTGGCGTCTGTACATATAATCAGCCTATAATATTCCCACTGCTGAGAGGGAGTGGGCTGTAATCTACAGGTTGGTAGGTTTGGTAGGTGTCACATGTGTTCGAATTTTTGGTTCTAGGACATGCCGGATTTCCCACAATGTTTTCCTTCACCGTTTTGAGACACCACTGCAGGTGTCACATAGGTAACAGCCCCACAATTTACGTATTAGTGCCAAATATTTAGTTACAAAAATACTGAACATTCATAGAACAGCGCGGTAATTACGTAACACACTGTCAATAGCAATGGATTTCATTTTGAAAGTTCAAAATTTTTCGAACGTATGTAGCAATTGAATAACAATACCCTTCAAAATGATTCGGATTGAGATTTATAGTGTTTTACACTATTAGGATGCTAGATTAAGTTAAGGACATTTTTGATCCAAAATTAATGATTCTAACCTCAAAAATGTGCGGAATATCGTTCATGTCATCATCACCATCATCATCGGAAGTCTTGTTACAGCTATTGCTGAGTATAGAGGCCTCTTCCTTTTCGTGCC
The DNA here is from genome assembly GCA_963855955.1 of Luperina nickerlii. Taxonomy (NCBI): domain Eukaryota; kingdom Metazoa; phylum Arthropoda; class Insecta; order Lepidoptera; family Noctuidae; genus Luperina; species Luperina nickerlii. The sequence continues at coordinate 16,986,367 of OY979677.1, read as the reverse complement.
ATGCTTCCCTGGTCTGTGCGAGTTTCGTCGTTCATATATTGAAGTTCAAAGTTGATCAATATTCCATTTAGTAGGTCAGCGCATCTCCTTTCTATTACTAACCTTTTCCCTCTAGCTAAGATACTATTACAAGTTTATTTATACTCGCTTTCTAAGTCTTTGCGCGGTTTATTGTTTAAAGCTCTCGTATCTTTACGAATATCAAAACGAAGCTTACCTTAAGTTCCACTTTCCATCCTTGACAAGAGTTTATAGGCTCTCTTTGCAGAGATTTTTCTAAGTACTATGTAATTACTGACTGGGCTAACGCATCATTCCAATGCGCCTGTTACTCAGAAATTAACCCAAAGACTATAATTCTGTTCGATGACAGAAAATGATAGATTTTCCTGGAATTTTTCGAGTTTCCAACAAGGAACTTTAGCTTTTGCTAAATGAGTCCTTTATTAAAACTGTGCTCGAATAATATATTGCTTTATTCTCAAAACGGCGAAGGAAAACATCGTGAGGAATCCGGCCATGTCTTAGAACTAAAAATTCGAAGACATGTGACATCTACCAACCCGCACTGGGTCCGCGTGGTAAATTACTCAATATCTCTCACCGAGAGGAGGCCTGTGTCCAAACAGTGGGTACATTATATGCTGATTATGCTAAATATCGAAACTGACGATCAGCGCGTTTCGACAGCCCTGCCATAATTGTGGAGCATTTAAATAGTTATAAACGATACACTAACTACAGTTGCTTTATCCTTATGACAATCGTTAATTGTAGCAAATTATACTTTAGAATATGTACTTGAGAACGTCGGTATTGAGTCATTGAGTCAATAAGTAAATAAAATTGCGATAAAGGCTCTTGAAAACAGGCGCGACTCGCGACACGAATCGCGCCTGTTTGAAGGAGCCTTAAGTTGAATGAAACGCTACTGCTGGAGCTTTATTAAACAACTCAGACTATCGCAGTCCACTGCTGGATATAGGCCTCTCCCAGGCTACGCCACGACACCCTGTCCTCCGCCTTCCGCATCCAGCCAGTCCCAGCCACCTTTTTTAGTCTAGCTGGGGGCGTCCCACACTACGCTTGCCGATATACGGTCTCCACTCCAGGACTCGTCTGCTTCACCGGCCAACTGACTGGAGTTTTATAGGTAGCTAATTATAAGGCACAACTAAAAGAAACTGTCATTAGGAATCAAAAGAAATTTTATGCTGTTTTAAAGCCAACTAGCGACTCCCGACCCTACTTCGCACGGGTGCAATGGTGACTTGTCAAAAGATTTAGAATGCTGTGTTACATCCAAGTTAAGCATTAATCTATTAAAGGCCTTATTAGCTTCCAGAATAAATGCTATAAAGATGGTGAAAACCGCACGAAAATCCATTGTGTAGGTTAGAAAATCTAAGCGGTCACAGACAAACACGAAAAGGGATTTTGTTTCATAACATGTTTGTTTATGCAGTGAACAAACTTTGTGATCAAAGCTGATGACTTCTTGGCCTTAGTCGTAAAATGGGACAACAACAACAGAACGGCAATATAGGTTATGATAATTTTGCATGTGTGTCCAAGTTGTTATTCCAAATACTAGTTATAAGTTAGCTGGTGGCGGGCGGGAGCGAGATTGGCTGGACTGGCTCCGCAGTCACCACCTCGCAGATGCGTGCGGTGAACATCGGCAGTGTCCCCTTTGGGGGAGAACCTGTTAAGGTTTGCTTCTCACGTTAAGGTACTGCGATTCTGTTAGAGAATGGGCACAAAACGAATGGTTTAGCCGATTTTTTTCAGTGTTTAATATTTGGGTGGAGTAGGGAAGAATCCCTATTCCACCCAAATATTAAACCTTCCAAAATCATTCAGAGGCTACAGACTAGAGGCGCGCAGAGTCGTAGATTTTTAACAGGAATTTAGAAATACGTAGTGTCTTTAATAGAAATTCCAAGTTAATAGTTTAACAATAAATTCATATTATTATCGATTGTGTGAAAAGGCCATATTTATACGAGCTTAGCCGTTTTTTCTTTATGGCGTGAAAATGATTTAATGTTCTTTTATTAATGTTTAATGGTGACAGTTCGATAATCAAACCAGTTATTTATACTTCATTTTTTTAAAGGGCCCTTGGAAGAATAGAACGATAACCTTTCACCTAAGCTGCCAGCATTGTTGACCGCATTCTTAAAAAAAAATAACATAACTTTTTTATGTTTTATTTGCCTTATATTAGTAGGTCGTTAGATAACCTAGTTGCCAGTATTTAGCTACCTCCTTATGTTCCATAGGGTAAAGTTTGTGCTCAATTTTGACTGGCTTAGATAACTATAAACCAGCGGGGTAATTGCGTAACACACTAACAGGTCGAAGCGGAGGTACTTGGGGGAAGCCTACGTCCAGCAGTGGACGTCTTTCGGTTGAAATGATGATGGTGTAGGTACAGTCAACAAAAGAGATAATTATACAGGATCGTCGGATATAGTTGAAGTTTAATAAGAAACCGATGGATGTTGTCGACTGAAATTCGATTTGATAAATGAGCTGTTTGTTTTCTATTATTAAAATTAAATTTTATTCGAGAACATCCAACGGTTTCTCACTAAACTTCAAGTATATCCGACGATCCTGCATACTTATCTCTTTTAGTGACTGTACATGATGCAATGTACATATTAGCAATATTCTTCAAAATTATTACGATAGTAATTGAAAGTGTGTTAAGGTTCCTTAAAACAGGCGCGACACGCGATAAAATCGCGCCTGTTTGTAGAAGCCTTTACGCTATTAAGGTGCTGGCTATAAATGATTTATTGTTGGCATACTAATGCGGTTTACCTACTGCTAAATAATGTTCATATTTGATGACCACATAGTTTTTAATTAGTAAAAATATTGCCCAAAGATTACACGTATTTATCACGATTTAATTATCTTCATACATTAATTTAATGCTTTTTGTTAAGTAAAGTACTATCTAAGTTTTCGCTATAGAGGTGTCAAGCCGTCAATCAAAACGGACACGGCTGTTATTGTATGAAAAAAAAAATTGTAGGTACCTGCTCTACGACTTTTTACGAAACTTTTCGATGTTAGTTATTTTTATTTTATATAAATTTTTGTTGAGGGCAGTGTTTTAGCGAATGATTATATAAGTATAGGAAAGGAGAGAAATTTTTTAAACAAAAGAAAATGCTGTAAATTTATAGCTTCATTCACGAATAAGCCCACCCAAGTCGTAGTTTTCTAGATACCTAAATAGGTGCCTATGACGGATTTAGGTGTTCAATAAAGCAATTCAAACTTATCTACGTCTTTTCTAAGTTACTGAAGGTACCTCGCGGTCGTCGTATGAGATGACATATACGTATTGTTTGCTCAACGCAATCTGTGTCAAGATCACACTTGGCCAATGACAATCAATCTTCCACCACCCTTATCTAAAGGCCATAAGGTCGAAAATTCTTTAAATTAAACGAAAACAATAACTTTGTTTTGATCTGTGTACGGTTCTCGAATAAAAACAATATAAAGAGATCATTTAGTGTGGTCTCCACGTAAATAGGTTGAACGTGTTATGATTTCTGAAGCATATGTCGCAATATGTTTCTAAATTTTTCCCTAATAAAGAAGATACAAAACAATAACAATGTGCTTCTTCCAAATTAGCTCCAATATAATTTTTATAAACAAGGCTGTTTTCGCTCGCTGTTTTTGCTAGTCCACCAGAATTCTTGTCCATGACTCACCTTTGACCATAAACAATTATAATAAGCTCTTTCCTTTCACATGAGGTATAAAAAAGTAATAACAAATTTTTATTTACCAAACTGACGCGTTATTAACCGTTATCAAGTAGCTATTTAATTTATAATAAACACATTGCTAATTTTCACTTAATCCCGTGAAGTATGCGCCGTGGCCCGTGGGTGCCGAACGATTTAATCAATGTTATTTATACAAGAGAAATCCGAAATGAGACGTTTGCGTATGCAAAACACAGCTAATGGACCTAGTTGTATTAACCTCACTGGAAGCCCACTCATATTAAGTTAACGCTAATTTACATTCATTTCCATTCATAAACTTCCACCTGTCAGTGGCTAGAATTGATTCTCTATACATAAAAGCAAAGAAAATATTCAGTTTCAAATGACGTTTTCGCGCGTTCGAAATCCGAATCGTAATTAGTGTTGAACGCGATCGAACAATCGCTTTGTTGCAGTCGCGCCGAGTGGTCATCGATTATACGAGCAGATAGTGATGTTCCGTCGATGTCGAGACGTACCGGAGATGTATCGGCAGATAGTGTAATGACGCGCTATTAGGCTAGGTGTCGACGCGGCGCGGCGTGGGAGAGCCCGCGGCCTACATTTCCTTCTGAAACCGGCTAATCACGCGCGCAATTACTCTAATTCAAACGGAATTATTCCGGCGATGTAACACTTTAATTGAATTGTTGATGCGAGCATGTAATTCGTGAATGCGTGTTATTTCGATGATTGGTATCGTGATATTTGGTTGGTAAATATCGATATTGAGTGAAGGTATGAATTCGTATGTAATCGTTGTAATAATAACCCGAATCTACGAAATCAAATGTCATAACAATTTATCAGAATCAGAATTTAGTAAGTTTACTGTGGGAAGCGCTCGTTACGAAACCACCGTGGGGCGAATTCCAGTCATCTTGTCATTCAAGGAAAAAATAATAATACAACCTGTTTACTCGTTTTGTTTTTTTCTTGTTGCACTGACAAGAAATAAAAAGGCGGTACGCGCGTGCGCCGGCATTCGCGCCGCACACTGGTCCCAAATTAAAAAAAAGTGGACATTGATAGTAGACCGCTGATATTTTTTTTTATTGTTGATATAATGATAACAGATAAGGCAAAAAAATATTATTGTCCTACTTCAAATACTTTTCTCTAAAAAAAATATTTCTTTTTTTTTTTGTATGGGAGTGATTACATTTTACTCAATTTCTCAAAAACCTTAAGCGATGTCGAGATGGCATTCACATATGTTAGAAAACTAATAATTCTGAGTATTTGGCTCGAAGAAACTTATTGCTTATCTCTGCGTACTTTCGAGATAATAGTGACAGAAAATAACAATTTTTTTTAATGTTAATTGTTCGCTTTTTTTTAATCATAGCCTTACTTATATCGCAATAGGTCCGCTGGCCAGCAAAATGGAGCTACGACGCGAGTTTGCCGGGATAACAAGATGCCTCTCATGACGTAACGTAATACGGTCACGAATCGCGCGCGTACACCTCAGTGTACAACTAAATGTGGTTGCGATAAGACGTGTCCTTATTTTTTCTGTGCGCTTGAAGAAATGCTTGTTGTTTGTTTGTTTTGTTATTGTTGTATTTTGAATCTTTGGATTTTAAAATCAAATAATTTTTGTTTGTCTTTCTTTCGTCGAATTTGTTTTCGTAATATTTTTTTGTTAAAATCAAAGTCACTTTGTCTTTGATATCTTTGATTCTAATTTGTTTTCAATTTTCCTTAAAATTATAATATGTCCGCATTTGTCACCAACTTAGACTTATACGTTGTTCTTAAATCAGGAGGTGGTTTTAAAAATGTCGAATTTTTATTTAATGCCCTTATTGAACGTATTGGTGTTGAATTGTCTTCCGAAGATTTGAGTAATATTAAATTATTTTGTCGTAATTTTTCAAGTAATATCTCAAAAAGATGGTCTGCTTCTAGTAGAGCTCAAAAGACCTTTCTTAACAAAAATTCAGACTGGTTACAATCCCAAATAGTTTGGCCAAAATGTCAAAATATCGATTTAAACAGCATTTTTAAAGTTGCCGAGGAAGTAATTCCAAATTTCGAAACGCAAGTGGATACTCATCAATTAAGTTGTGGTACAAGTAAAAAACCATTTGTTGATATATCTGATAAACAGAAGAAAAGGCGTTCTCTAACACTTCTAGATCACACAGAGGAGGAATTAGTTTATGCTTTATGTGCCAAATTAAAAGAGTCTAAAAAAACAAAATTAGCAGCTATATTAAACGAACTCAGCCAAAACAAGGAAAAATGTGAGATGGTACATGATGTACTATTCGCTAAAATGACTGACAAACCGTATTTACCAGATGATAAAACGTTAGCGCTTTACACCTCAACAAATTTGTCAAAATGGCAATATCGAAATTTAAGAACTATTCTTGCTTCAGAGAAAATGTATGGTCTTCCATCCTATCAAAAGCTCCTGGAAGCTAAAAAAACTTATTATCCTCCAGAGTCAGACATAACTGTAACTGAATCTGATGCTAAGATAAGACTTCAATCGCTTCTAGATTTGACAACCAATAGGATATTAAAAACAATTCAGCACAACTCTGCCGACAAAAAATCGCTAAAACTAATAAGCAAATGGGGTTTTGACGGGTCATCTTCTCAAAGTAATTATAAACAAAAGTCACACTCCGACACTAAAATTGACGATTCTTCAGTTTTCATGATTAGTTTGGTTCCGCTTCGTTTGGAAGAAGAGAGTGGTACTATCTTGTGGCAAAATCCTGCTCCCTCTTCAACAAACTATTGTCGTCCAATTGGCTTTATATTTGCAAAAGAAACAAATGAATTGATAAAGAAGGAAAGTGCATCCTTAGAGGAAGAAATTCGTAATCTTGTTCCCACAATTGTAGATAATTTTGATATTAAACATGTTTTGTACATGACTATGATTAATGGGAAAATTTCTACTGTGATTTCCAATACTTCTTCTGCAGCTGTTTGTAATATTTGCAATACCCTACCTAGCAAAATGAATGACTTGGACTTTGTATCCAAAAGACTCATCAGAGAAGATATGTATAAATATGGTCTGTTTTCGCTTCATATGTGGATAAGATGTATGGAATGTATTTTACACATTTCGTACAACTTAGACTTCAAAAAGTGGGCTGCACGAAAAGAAGATAAATTGTTAAAAGAAATTAAAAAGAATTTGACACAAGAAGAATTCCGGGAAAGAACTGGTTTGTTAATTGACATAGTAAAACAGGGATTTGGTACAACCAATGACGGTAACACGGCAAGAAGGTTTTTTGAAAATTATGAAGTATCTGCTGAAATAACGGGTATCCACCCTGATTTAATCAAGAGATTTGCAGTCATTTTACAAACAATTTCATCTGGTCAACTTATTAATACCAACTTGTTTAGGGAATATTGTAAAGAAACAGCAATGCTGTATGTAAACTTATATCCAATCTTACATGCCTTCAAGTGTCCATAAATTGTTGATACACGGTGCTGATATTTGTGAATATTTCTCCTTTATTCCGATAGGCATGCTTTCCGAAGAAGCTTCCGAAGCGAGGAATAAAGATTTCCGGAATGTTAGAATGGCACATACAAGAAAAATCGGTAGAGTTCAGACTAATTTAGACATTATCCACAGCTTTCTAATTAGCTCAGATCCTTACATCAGCCATATCAAACCAAAGTTTGCTCGTTTACATAAACAGTTGTTTCCAGAGGCTAGTGCTTTGATCTTGAACAATGAATTGCTTTCGTTGGAAAACGAGGAAATAGAGATTTCTCAAGAGAATATAGACCCAAATATTAATCTTTTACCATAATATTTTTTCAGAATCGTTTGTGAACATATTCAACCTTATGTTTGCAGCTTTATTTGTCTTCATTTTGATTGTTTTTTAGAACTGATGAAAGTACTCCTTTAGAAAGGTCATAGCTTTTCAGTCATTAGTGAGCCCCCATAACCTCTTTTACAGAGAAGTCTCTTTTTATTTACTTGACATTACACATACATTATAATTATGTGGTAAAGTAAGGCTATGATTAAAAAAAAGCAAACAATTAACATTAAAAAAAATTGTTATTTTCTGTCACTATTATCTCGAAAGTACGCAGAGATAAGCAATAAGTTTCTTCGAGCCAAATACTCAGAATTATTAGTTTTCTAACATATGTGATTGCCATCTCGACATCGCTTAAAGTTTTTGAGAAATTGAGTAAAATGTAATCGCTCCATACAAAAAAAAAAGAAATATTTTTTTTACAGAAAAGTATTTGAAGTAGGACAATAATATTTTTTTGCCTTATCTGTTATCATTGTATCAACAATAAATAAAAATATCAGCGGTCTACTATCAATGTCCACTTTTTTTTAATTTGGGACCAGTGTGCGCCGGCCCGCGATGCGTTCCCGCCAAAAAACGTGGCGCGCTCCGAATGCTTGGAGCGCTATACATTTTTGTTCCCCTGTGAGCATTTCCGAATGAACGATTAGAAGCGACGATTCCGCGTTTTCACGTCGATTCGTCTCGGATCGTATCGATGATTTGTGGCGTCACGATCTTTGAAATGCCTCGTTGGACTGAGAAACAACAGGTTAATTCTTTAATGTCTACGTCTGTAAAGCTAACTCGTCATTTAGAATCGTCTAAAACAAATGTTGTCCATTATAGTAATAGATACTAGGTTTTGGAATCGAGCTTTTTTTTGCGTTTTTCTGATTGCTGTCGATTTGTAAATGTTTGTTTTCGAAAAAATATACCGTTACGTGCAGTTTTTTATTTGAATGTACAATAGGCTTCACTTATTTGCATGCTATTCACCTGTCCGGCAAAATCATGATCGTGACACCTAAAAAAGCTTAGCAATTGATGGAACTTTTTTTTAAAATTGATTGTGACGGTTTCTCAGCAGGTATTTGAATTTGGAAATGTCAATGGCTTTTTAAGATTCATGAATTAAAATTTTTTTGAACCGTCTTTGTCGTAATCGTTTTTTTTTTTAATTAAATAAAGCTATGCATTACTTTTTTCAAAGCCATAGTCAAATCATAATTTCCCAAAGACAACCCGTTTTTATACCCGCATAAAGGTCTGAATGTATTTCTCCATACCGAAGGAAAACTTTAAATAAATCTACCCTTCATAATATTTACTTAACATCATCAAATCCATAGAATTTTTCTGAATTTTCTAAAGTTCCATCTTAGTTAATTTCATACACTATGCGTGATAATCTAGTTTTTATTCATGATAATTAAATTAATTCTTATCTCGACCTCGAAAATTAAGAGTAAAGAATTAACACAAACAGTCATTTGACATAGTTTTTTTTATTATAAAAATGTGAACACAATCTAGATAAAAAATAACTAAGACATTTCACGTTTAATGAGAACATCGACATCAAGCTAAAAAGATAACGACCGGAAATCGTTTGCTAAAATAAATAAAATTTAATATGCAAGACTGCACGCGTAAGAAACTACTGTTATTTTTACAATCCTGATTAGTAATTACTAATCAGGATCAGGATATTGGCTGTTCTATATTTTACACCTATTTATAATAACTATTATAAATAGGTGTAAAATATAGAACAGACAATATATCGACATCATTTCATATTCGAAAATACATCCCTATTTTTCGGTTGTGTTTAAGAAGTTCTTAGGAACAATTATGTTCTCGCAAAAAAAGCTACTTTGGATGCTACCATAAAGTTTTACACACCTTTTATTTATTACACACCTTTCTGATTTACCCAATTCTGGCTATTTTTTTTATTTGAAATGGGTTTGCTCTTGACTGTAGTCTAGGTCAGAGGTGATAGAGATAAATAATAATAATAATTTGTAATAAACATCACGCAAGTATTCGTGGAAGTGCTTCTATGATCACTAGAATAATATAATGATAGAATGGGATGAAGGGATATCCCTTCATCCCATTCTATCATTATATGTAGGTACATACATACCTCATAGAGCTTATAAAGCCTCCCTCAATCAACTCAGCCTATCGTTGTCCACAGCTGGACATAGGTCTCTTCTAGGCTGCCCCACAACACCCTATCCTCTTTCTCCGCGTAAAACCAACTCTCTACTAAAAAATTCAAACTATTATAGAAACTTTTATATAATGCAATTAAAGCAGTAGGATTATTGATTACATTTTGCAAAAGCATCAATTCGATTTACAAATCTGTGTAAAACACGCGTTATAGTGTTGTAAACAACTGGTATTTACTAAGTATCGATGAAATACATGCAGAAACACCGGTAGGTAACCACATACCATTGTGAGTATTTACGATTAATTCACAGCTAATAATAGTCTGTGAACGAATCTATCATGATTGTCATGTTATTATTGTTTTAGACATTAATTTCAGTTTATTTTTCAAGATTTTCCTTGTCTTTTAATTACTTTTTGAACCTCGTGTTTTTACTTAGTTAGAATGCTTTTTATTAAGTTAAGGGTGTCCATAACAAAGATGGAACATACATAAACTCAGATTTTTAATTTGCTAGAGTAAAATGAAATCTATTAAATACTAAATAATATCAATGAGGGTTTTCTGAAATGACGTTCGCTAGGTGGCAGCACTGACACGTCAGGACCAGGCATCTCTCAAAGAGCCTATATTTTCTTTAGTCGTGACTGAATGATTGAATCGAATGATGAACGTCATCACATATTTTATATTCATTGTCAAAATGGAAGATCTCTTGTCAAAGTGGTGCCAACTGGTGCCGTAAATTTTCACGAAAACCCCATTGTAGCTGCCATTTTGGTCTAGCAAATAAAAAATCAGAGTTTAGTTATAAGCATCAACAATTTAACCTGCACCCTAATTGAGTAACACACTTTAAATTACAATCTGAATCATTTTGAACTATATTGGTAACATATTGCTTCATGTTTGAAAGATTTGTCTGCTCAACAACGTAAATAACGCAATGAATGTTGTTGAACTGTCAAAATGAAAGTCAGTCCTACTGATAGTGTGTTATGCAATTACAATGCGTGCCACGAAAGAAGAGACTTGACACACCACGTGGTTTGACATGCGCAGTACACGATTTTAGGTATCTTTAGCGGTATGAGGTCTGAGTGCGGGACGGGAACGGACGTCATAGGGGCGGCGGAAAGAGCGGGGGAGGCGGGGTCAAGTCTCTTCTTACATGGCACGCATTGTACCCCGCTGATGCTGCTCGAATCATCACGATCTTCATTGGCAGTCTTGTTTGAGCCATTGCTGAGTTTAGACCTCCACTCTGATGTGTCATGCTCGAATAATTTGCTAAATTAGGGAAAGAAACAGACGCTCTTGTAACTGATGTTCGGGAGAACATCGACAATATGTGTGGCACACTATATTGTCACTGTTTTACTTCAGCTTCAGAATTGAAGAACAATAATGATCCGATTTGTAGTGGCAGTGTTTACCTTTCTAAGCGTAAATGTACCTCCTTATAGATAGACGAATATCCGGGTTTATAATAGGTACGAGTATGTTCGTACATACTAAAAAAATAATGAATAATGTTGCCAACAGTACAGACATCGATCACAGAGCTCCCCTTACCGAGAGCCCTGGTGTCCCAGTAATGGGAACATTATAGGCTTATTCTGTAACAGAAGTCGATAGATCTTTACGTTATACTCGTTCGATATCAAGGACGACTCGATCATAAGCGATTTTCACACCTCCCACACTTTTGCTATAACTCGCATTATTTCATAAGCCATTCAAACTATCAATGAGACCAGTGCGGCCACGATATAGATACTGTAGATAGTAGATACTACTTTAGACAGCTATTAAAACATGACCTGCCTAGCCTTTTTCCAACTATGTTGGGTTCGACTTCCAATCTAACCGGATGCAGCTGAATACCAGTATCTTTGGTATAGAGGTATGTTGAGTCCCGGGAAAGGACATAGGATAGTTTTTATCCCGATATTCCCACAGGATCGACACTTAAGCAGTTTTCTAATTGTTATTACGTATTTATAGGTACTGAGAACTGCAGCCAATTTTGATCTTACAGCCAGTTTTTGTAGTCTTGAGAATTAATAGAAAATTCTTTAATCGTAATCGTGTTTATTGGTTGCATTCCATTAAAGTTGTCATTGAATACGAGGTCTGGTCGTAAAAAGCAGTGGCAACAGAACTGCCTGCTGTTTTAGTGCAAATTATGTATTTACTGCTTCGACTACCTACTAATTGCGAACAAGAAGTAATGAGCCAACTAATTTATAATATCGTAATTATTTGTAAAGGAGGAACTGGTAACATTATATTATCGAATGTTACTGCAGAATTATTGGGTGCGAACTCAGAGTTCAGCTAAATGTTACAGAGAGTTGTGAGAATATCATAACGGTCGTTTTATATAGAATTCATGGTGTGAGAACTTCTTGGTATACCACTGCTTAATAAGTGTTATTTTCTGCTTTTAAATCTATAATGTACCCTGACGTGTTTTTGTTTCTTTTGTTGCAGCTGTACAAAGAGGTCGAGTTCCTCCGACGCAGCCGGCGGGGCTCTCCCTACCTGGCCAGTATGCGCTGGCTAACGGCGACCCCTCAGCCGGCCTCAACAGCCATCCCTACCTCTCTTCCTATATCTCGCTGCTCCTCCGAGCAGAACCCTATCCCACCTCCCGGTACGGCCAGTGCGTCCAGCCTGCCAACGTCATGGGAATAGACAATATCTGCGAACTAGCCGCGAGGCTACTTTTCTCCGCCGTCGAATGGGCGCGGAACATCCCTTTCTTCCCCGAACTCCAAGTGACCGACCAGGTCGCGTTACTAAGACTCGTCTGGTCGGAACTGTTCGTCCTGAATGCATCTCAGTGTTCCATGCCGCTCCACGTGGCGCCGTTACTGGCGGCCGCGGGACTCCACGCGTCGCCGATGGCGGCCGACCGAGTCGTGGCGTTCATGGACCACATCAGGATCTTCCAAGAGCAAGTGGAGAAGCTGAAAGCGCTCCACGTCGACTCGGCGGAGTATTCCTGTCTGAAGGCCATCGTCCTCTTCACGACAGGTAAAATTTTAGACAGTCTTTTTGGGGAGGCGCGGTTGTTGCTTTACAGAGTGGCGGGGGCTGGCGGCTCTGTAACTAACTACGGGGAGTTGCTTGTTTTGGTGAGGACGCACTTGGACGCGTACGCCGAGGCGGCACGGGTGCAGATACAGCAGCCGCCAGCTCCGCAGCCGTCTGCCGCTTCATCCGGGTACTATTCCACTTTGGACACGTCTTTGGGCGTCAACTCCTCGCTGTCCTACGGGAGCTTCCTATCTACCCCTTCCAGATTACCACCTAACTACACTAGTAGTCCTAGAATGCCTGAGGCTAGCACATCGTCACATTTATCACCTTTCAAACTGTGGGAGGGGGGTGGGAAGCTTCCCAAGACGGACCAAGGAGGTTGACGTGTTACCGTATCGGTTACGGGTCGGAACTGAGGTGTCGGGTTATGACGGAACGCTTGGCGTATGTTCGGAGTCGCTCGCGTATTTAACCGTTAACGTATTGCTAGAATATGTTTGTATACGGGGATAATAACTCTCGCTCCCCGAAGCGGTCGGACTCCATTCGTCCGGGGAGTATGCGACTTATTGTTCTCGCAGATTTCTTCGCGTATCTCGCGTTATTGTAAGTATTACGTATAAAATACGTGATATATAGGCATAGCTTCGTTGAAAACGATTACTAATATCGTCGAGACGTCTTAACGTATTAAGTTTAATTTATTTTCATGTAGATAATTAACTTTTAATATGAATACACGCGCGTAATTTATTACTAATACTTTCGTTTCATTTTCGTTTTATGTCTTTTTAACCCTTTTTATTAATTTAATTAAGCTTTCGATGATAAATTTGGATTAAAGATGTTTTATAAATATGTTGATTTTGGCAAAAATATTCGTTATTAACAGTAATTTATTGGATACATGAATTATAAATCAAACTACTTTGGTGTTTATAGTTGCTTGGCAACGGATTTATGAAGCCAATGGATCGTTTAGGGGATTAGTGAACTACCGAACTTACAATTCATGTCTTATGTATTTGATAAATGGATCGCTGTCTACAGTTTTTCGAGAAACTTTAATTTAATCTTTGTATTAAGGAAGTTGAATAAGAAATTTCTTGTTTGGAATGTGGTCTAAAATGATTGCGTCAATATTGTGCAATCAGCAATGATCCAATATTTATAATTGGAAATAACTTAAACATAGATTCCGTTTGGTAATTTTGAGATATTTGTGCCAAAATGAACAAAGATTTTTACTTCATATTTAAATAAATAATGAAAAAGTTGTTTAGGTTTACCTATATTTAAAAAAAATTAAATAAGTAAATCACACTATCACAGTATACACACCTAAATTACATGAAAATTACTACACAGATTAATTTATACCTATTTTAGATATGAACCCCCTTAGAAATAAACGTATTACCTATATCAGATGAATAGTTTCACACCGATTTCTCTCTTTCAGTCGTCAGTAATTTGACTTTCGAAAGAAGAAGACAAAGCGTTGTGTGACTATACAGACGCTATACAACGTTTATTAGTAAGAGGGGAAGTATAAGAAGGTACAGTGCGTGCCACGTAAGAAGAGACTTGACCCCGCCTCCCCCGCCTCTTTCCGCCGCCCCTATGACGTCCGGTCCCGTCCCGCACTCAGACCTCATACCGCTAAAGATACCTAAAATCTTGTTCTGCGCATGTCAGACCACGTGGTGTGTCAAGTCTCTTCTTACGTGGCACGCACTGTAGAGCTACTCGTACATAAAACACAAAGCTAGCGAGCTACAAATATTCAGGGTGGTAGGTGCAGACGCCAGCACATCAAGATACCCGAAACTGTCAAATTTTTCCAATCAACTTTGAACCTTATACATTAGCAATAAAGTTGAAAATCTATTAAAGAAATTTAACAGATTGTAGTAGCTTGATGTGCCAGCTGGCGTCTGTACATCGACGCACAGCCTGTTATCATGCATACATATTACGAGTATGTACATGATTCTGAACTCCGCTTTCTTGAAATTGTACGTCGGTTATTTACTGTTCAGTACATTTTCCCGCGTAACTAAGTATTGCACTTTTCCAAGAAATAGCAGTTTTTTTTTTTGTTATCCTAACACAAAATATATTTCTCCTCTAGAATCATGATTGTGTTGTTGTTTGCATTTTGTGCGTTGATGTGCTACCCTGAATATTTTATTTCGTAAAATTCATGATATATACTTACCTATTAAAAGATACCTCAGAAACTTTCATTTCAAGGATATATCGAAGAAAGCTATTCTCACAGACGCAACTAAAATTATAATAATAGTAAAACCTGCATATTATTAAACAAGTAAGTACTGCACACTAACTTAGCTAGAAATTAATACAGAAATAGGTAATAAACTTTCGCTTTCCCAGGCTTACGATCGCGAAATTTCCAGTTTTACAACATATTAAAAGTCTTTGACAAATTTTAATGGCTACTTGTATAATTTTATCCGTCATTAACTTTTAGGGTTGTAATCGTGGTGTAATGCGGATATTTTGTGCGAATTACGCGGATTTTGTTGAATGATGTACTTCGGAATTATTATCTTACTTTTTATTGGTTATTATAAATATAAAATTGTATATTGTTAATGTTTTATTATTGCTTTAATAGTTCCTAAAATGCGGTTATTAACTGAGAGTAGATTTCATTTACACTTAGGTAACTTCTAATACTCAACCAAATTCTTACTTAGACTGTATAGAAGATACACATGATCAGCCAATAATGTTTCCTGGGAACTATGGGACACAGGCTTGTTCCCTGTGAGAGGCACTACCTCTCACAGAGAAGAGGTCGGTAATCTACCACGCAGGCCCAATGCGGGTTGGCAGGTGTCACATGTCTTTGAATCTTTTGGTTCTAGGACATACTGGTTTCCTCACGATGTTTTCCTTCACCGTTTTAAGTGCAGTCGTGATGAAATAATTTACAGAAATTAAAAAGCGCCTGCCTGGGTATAAAAGATAGAATACTCTTTATTTACTATGGACTATTCCATAATAGTATTATAAATTCGAAAGTAACTCTGTCTGTCTGTCTGTATGTTACCTTTTCACGCCTACACCACTGAACGGATTTCGATAAAATTTGGCAGAGAGATAGATTGCATCCCGGGGAAGGACATAGGATAGTTTTTATCCCGAAATTACCACGGGATCGACATTGAAAACGCGGGACGCAGCTAGTTATATCATAAAAATTACCTAGATATAAATCTAGATCTCTATAACCGTCTACAATCGTACTTTCGTGTCCTATTGAAGGCCTACTACTAAATCAGCCAACTAGTAGCTCGATGATATTTAAAACATCATAATTAATGCCTCAAATAAGATGTAAACAAATTCGTAAAACAAGATGTTTCGTATAATTAATAAGTTCGTATTTATTAATAAAATGATAATTACTTATCGAGATCACATTTCACGCGCAGACGCATTTTAATTTGACTATAGATTATTAATGAGACATAATTATACAGAAAATGTAAAATGCAATCTACACAATATTGTCCGGGTAGAATAACATTATCCATTACTTTTAATGTAAGCTTAAGGGGCTTACAGGACCTAAACGCAAAAAACGCAAGTTTTAGAAACAATAAAAGTATATGATCGACTACAGTAAACAAAATCAAAAAATGATATGATATCATCGCGCATCTCTTTCTTTTCTATCCAGTCCGACAGTGACCGCGCTTTAGATCATGTAAGCCTCTTAATTATATGTAGTAATATAGTCCTCTAGACCATATTTTGGTCATGGCGGCCAATCTCAACAGAGAATAGCTTTCGTCCGCTTCGTCGCGGGACAAATTATACGTGCACAACTGTGTGTGCAGGCACAGGTGCACTCTCTCCACTCTCACTCTCCGAATCAATCATTCGGAAAACCTTACAGCGAACATTTTATTTGCAAACACGTGTCCCTTAGTAAAAATTTAGCACACCTACTACCTACATTTTCACATACAGCGTTTTATTCAACGTCTCTCAACTTTACCGTATTTTGTACCGTCGCAACTAGCCGTCCCCTACGATTGTCCGAACAAAACTCGTCCCGCACTCGTCGGCTAGTCGTACGATAATCTCTCGAGCGCGTGACGAGACGCTTCCGACGTGTCGACGACACTTTCGCCACACACCGGGGTGTTAGACTTTTGATAGCAGACCAGTAATAGAAGACTGTAGATTATTGTTATTTTCTGTGTTGTTGGTTGGTTTGATTTGGTAGGCGAACTGGGAATACAAAGTTTTTATAGTAAATTATTATAATTTAAGAGTAATAATTTAGAGTGAAGATGAAGCTTTAAAAATATTTTTAGACAAGCTTTTTTTATAGTGTCTGGATTAATGCCCCGTTGATGACAATAGGGTCGCCCCCCAATGCCTAGAGCTTATTTTTTTCTTTATTATATAACTAGCAGCGTTCCGCGGTTTCACCCACATAAGTGTCCGATCCCTTGGGAATATCGGTATAAAAACTATCCTATATCCTTTCCCGGGACTCAAACTATCTCTATACCAAATATCATCTAAATCGGTTCAGCGGTTTAAGCGGGAAGAAGTAACAGACAGACGGACACATTTAAGCATTTATAATATTACTAGCTGCGCCTCGCGGTTTCACTCGCATAAGTTTCGATCCCGTGGGAGTATCGGGATAAAAACTATTCTATGTCCTTTCCCGGGACTCAAACTATCTCTATACCAAATATCATCTAAATCGGTTCATCCGTTTAAGCGTGAAGAGGTAACAGACAGACAGACAGACACACTTTCGCATTAATAATATTAGCATGGATGGAGTATGCATAGGGCGCAATGTCGGTGCACCTCTACCTAACACTTCGGGGATCACAGGCGTGATGTTATGTTATATAGAATTTTACTTTTTAAAGACATCCTTTAAATACCTGTATCAAAATATACTAGTAACTTTAGTGCGACAACTAAGTAATTCTAACACCAGCAATAAAATAACAACCTAAAACAAATAACAATCAATTGTCAATTTCAATTACTAGTCCGCTCGTATGACACAAGCCTCTAAATTTCACTACCTCACTCCTTCAATAATGAATATAATATAGTGGTGTATCATAATTTTAGTGGTCGTTCGCGACTTGCGGTGTAGTCTACGCAACGGTAGTAAACAGTTGAATGCGTAAAGTTAGCAGACAGGCAGTGATTGAAGGATATAACAAGTTCGGATATATCCGAGATATATCTATCTGCCTGTCAAATGGGCATCGCATTGAAAGGGTAGGGCCCGGAGCGCATGGTTCGAATTTTGAATGTGCATTTTGACATTTCGAGGGACGTCTTTGCGAATGGAGTTCTAATTCTATTTTGGAGTGTCACAGTAAAAACTTTTTAGATGTAAAACTAACAAAACTCAAAATAAATTAATCTTTACGAGTCAGAAATTTTTGGTATTTTATATTTTTATTAATCGATTTCTTTGATGAAGTTCTTGTAAGTTGAATGTTGAATAGTAAGTAATACAGTATACTTTAGTCACTATATGGACTTATAGTGTAATTTAAACGCAGCATGACAGGTGTCGTGACTTCGATTTTTATTAGAAAGATTGATTCGTCATTTACATTTAGTTTTCTTGAGATTGATCGGTCATTTTTTGTGTCAAAATGAGACTTTTTAATAGGTAGGTTCTAAAATGCATTTGGTCCAGGAATGACAACAGTGTTGAAAGACTTGTTTTTTTAGGGTAAATCTGTTACACTACCTTGTCTACCAACATGCTTTGTAGGCAAACAGAATATACCGTTATTTTTTAATGTATATCAAAAAAACATTATCTGTTTTATTTTTACAAACAGAGGCTCGCGTCATGTACTCCATAGACAAACCTCTTTACTGAGCCATTCTTTTTCCCGATCCTTATCGCGATATAACTGAACAGCTATAAGTGCGACACTTAACACAACACTGTCACTACACCAAACTGAATATAAAACTAGTTACAAGTAGGTACTGAACGACCAATACACCTTGAGCTTCCTTGTTCCTCTCTTCCTACAAGGAAGTGTTAAACAGGGAAGGTTTTGTTCCTCCATAGAGGGGTCTAGTGTGAATGGTTCGGTATTATGCCTGGGGGTACGATGAATATGCAACACCAATAAATGTAGTTTTATCCTCGCCGGCTAACTTTCTCCGAGCACGGGCGCAACTCGACTCGGTCGAGTAATAGTTGTACGAACTAACTTTGCGATGTAGCTGGATTATCGCAGATTGATTTTATTAATTTTAATTTATAGTGCTGCTGGTTGGCTAAATAATTTAAATTAAATTTATTATTGTCGTTGCGCGTGCAAAAGTGGCTATGTGTTTTTAGTAAACTTGTTTGAGGTATAATTATAACACTTAGCGTGTTTATACGGAACTTTCGATGTATGAATGTCACATAACTACATTCCGTAACTCTTTAAATTTTGCACTTATCACATAGCTGTTTTTACAGTATGTGTGTATTGAAATAACGATTAAAACTGCATAAAGAACCGAAAATAACTAAATAATACATAGCGACTTTTGCACGTGCAACGACGTTATTTCAGTAGGTTTTAAAAAAAGGCAAATATCTACTGTAAGCAATCTTAGTCAGCGTGTCATAAAAAATGTGTGATATTACTCAACCGTCGAGAAATATAATTTATACGTAGATATGACGTACGGTGTATTTTCCAATATTGCAATAAATCTGAATATGACATAATTATCGTGCTTTACAAAATACTTAATCACTTAGGTATAATAACTGCATTTAAATTAAATATTCCCACATTTTTATAAGTAAATAAACTGCTACTAGGTAAATAATTGGTTTATTCACTTCTACAAAATGACAGCCGAACAACGTCGTAATCTATCAATGTATGATACGACGAAAATGGTCCTGCTTACCTATTGGCATCATGTAGGTACAGACGAGACGCCAGCACATCAAGCTACCCGAAACTGTCAAATTTTCCCAATCAACTTTGAACCTTATGCTTCAGCAACAAAGATGAAAATTTATTAAAGAAATTTGACATATTGTAGTAGCTTGATGTGCTGGCGTCTGTACCTATACTGCGTTCGAGATTCAGTTTCCAAACATGTAAACAAAAACGAGTTTTAGGAAAAACAGCTTTAAAATCTACACATACGTTTCAGTTTGCGCTATAACTTCATGTTTAGTCAGTCTAAAATTAACTTAATTTATACTTTCATAAAGTTGTTTTTTTGTTTGTGGAAATAACATCAATAGGAAAAAAGGATTTAGGTACGTTGCCATAACTTATACACGTAGGTAGGTATAATATACATTTCATATAACAATATTGTATTTGCACGCGACCGCCACAATTTACGTTTGAAACTGAATGAACAGTGTTTTTATTGCATGACTTGACTTTACTATTATTACAACAGGAAAACCAACTAATTATGAGATACGACATTATTACAGACTGAGCAACGCTTAACAAGCGTGTCAATTATTTTTTTCACAGAAAACAAACGAAGGTAATTTATATTAAAAGTAGCTTCTGCCCGCGACTTCGCGTGATATTTCTTGCTCCCCCGACCCACCCCGTAGCATAGTATCACCTGCCTGTGTTTTTACTTCGTTCTTTACTTTTTTTTTCATTTTGTTCGGCTCCTAAGTGTCTTAGCGTGACATTAGGTAGATATAGCCTTGTATTAAAGAATTGGGCTATCAAATCCAAAAATAATTTTTCAAATACGACTGGTAGTTCCAGAGATTAGCGCGTTCAAACAAACAAACGAACAAACAAACTCTTTAACTTTATTATTAGTATAGATACAGATTTACATAAACGTCAAAATCCGTTAAGAATTCAATATTTTATTCTGAAGCTAAATAATTAACTTGCGAAGATAAATGTAGGTTTGTTGTAGATAATTAATATTATCATATGGCTTCGTAGGTATTTGTCGTGATGGCTATTCATGTAAATGTAATTCTATCAAAAACTAGACGAATTGCGTATATTGTAGGAAATATTGTCCTTATTTTAGCTTGATAAGCGGTATTAGGTAATATATTGTTAATTAAATAAACGCGCCGAGCCCAGCATGGTTTGACCAGACTCGATTAATCGAATGAACCCCAAGATTCGCACTAGCCCTTGTAGCCTCATGTTTCACGGTGCTACTGATAAGCGGTATTAACTAATATATATGATGAATAATAATATGAATATTCGGCAAAATTCGATTGCCGTGCCAAATACCGGATGTGAAATAAAGTCAAACTCAAATTTATAGCATTTATTTCCATTAAACCATTTACAGGCACTTTAGAATTGTCAAGGAGTCGGTCAGCCACAAATATGAAGCTATAAGTTGCCCATTCCAAAGCGTAATGGATACCTATGGAGAAGATAGGGCAAGAAACTCCATGGAGACTGTTTTAAATAATATTGTTACAAAAATATTAGTTACATCATTAATGTTGAATTTATTGTAATTAATCATTTATTTGTTTTAATTTATATTTATGTGAGAACGATACACAGAAGACAATGGGGTTTATTTATAAACGATGATTAAAGTTAAGTGATGTTCAAACGTCAAAAATGCATGGTTAAACAATCACTACTTCACTACTTAAGTTTGAGCAACGTTTATGAATAAAGAGGTATATTTGTCCCATCTCTATTAATTAAATTTTAAAACGTGTTAAGTGATTATTCATGCTGTCTGGTAATAAAATAGTTAGCAAAATATTCGGACGCTAGTAAAATGTTGTGTCGTGCAGAATTTTAATTTATTTTTCGTGACAGCTCATTGAACGAGTTTTTATTAATATACTTGAGCCGATAATTTATGGGTTGTTTGATTCAATAAATCTTAATCGATCTGCTTGGATTAATACTCAATAATCAATTAAATTTTAAATAAAAAAGTCTTTGGAAGAAACACTATGGATTTATTTAAATAAAATCATCGTTTAAATATCTCAACTTTTGTCGTGTCAATTTCTCGTAAATGATGTTACTGTTAGCTTGCATCATCCCACTACTGGGCAAAGGCCTCTCCCCATGACTTCCAGCTCTTTCGATCCAGGACTAAAGTGGACCACTGGTCGTTTGTTTTGTCCAGCTCGTCCCGCCATTTTCTACAGGGTTTGCCGCGACAATTTTAGCTGTGTCAGGGCTCCACGTGGTGGTTAATTTAGCCCACAGCTTATATTATACGGCACACATGGCCAGCCTAGCGCCACTTCAGCTTAGCGACTTTTTGAGCAACGTCAGTAATCGGTGTTTTGGGGCGTGGTGTAGTGTTGCGAAAATTTGACGCCTAGAATACCGGCCCCCTTTGCACGTTGGCAAACCGTAAATGATGTAATAGAATATTTTAGTTTTGTGCATTGTTTCGTATAACGTCGATTTCTATATTTAGAACTAACTTGCCCGCGCCGTCGCCCGCGTAGATGTCGGAAAATACTCTACGGGAACATAACATACTTCCGGGATTAAAAGTACCCTATGTGTTAATCCAGGTTATAAACTATCTGTGCACCAAATTGCATCAGATCTCGTAGTATGTTTTTTATGTTCTGTTTTAACAACTTCTATAATATCTATAGATTAAAGTCATTGCCCGCCTGTGTCACCCAAAAAAAAAAGGTGGTAAGTGTAGTATTTGGTGTGACCGCGTTGTTCTTCTAAACTACGAAACGGATTTGATGCGGTTTTCACCATCATGTAGAGAATTTATTATGGAAAGTTTATGTTTAAAATACATTTATATTAAGGGGCTTACATGACCTAAAGCGCGGTCACTGTCGGACTGCATAGAAAAGAAAGAGAATCGCGATGACACAACAATGGTAAATTATTGCAAAATATGAAGCAATTATTTAATTACAAAAAAATCTATTGTTTGGACTAAAAAACTAAAACACTAGTATGTATTTTAGAATGTTGCTTGTAAAATAATCTGACAAAAAAAACAGAATTATTGTATGTACCTACCTAGGTATATTAGTATGGTTTTATAGTAAAAAGAAAGTTTTTAGAGGTATATTCATGATTTTTTTTCCATCTTATCAAATTTGTATTATGTTTTCAACACACTATCTATCTAGCATATATCCTGAAGAATATCATATATTTTTCTGATTTTTTTTTATTGTGGTCGATCATATACTTTTGTTGTTTCTAAAACTTGCGTTATTGTGTTTAGCCTCTTAACTTAAACATAATAAAGAAATCTCGGTATATTTTCAGGGGCCGGTCCATAGTATATTTATAAAAGTTATACAACACAACTGTAGACTGTATAAGCAAAAATATTACCACTGACAACAAATCTTATAAACTCGAGACTACAATGTAGGTAACAAACTCGACCAATCACTGCACCGTAACCATGACAACGCACTCTGTAACAGAAATCACAATTACAACTTATTAGACACAAATCAATATAATTATTTATGGCCGACCACCTTAGATATTCCCATACGATTTATGAGAGGTTATGTAATTTTTAAGTGCCGTAACTGTTGTATCGATGACTCGATGACTGCTCAAGTGCCCATTGAGTTGCATTTAAAGGGCTTCAACACCGTATTTGTTTCTGCTGGTCTATTCCGTAAATATCTTACCGCGAAAACGTAGGTGAAGTGAGCTGTCAATGGTGTCAAGCCCTGGAATGACAGCTCACTTCAAGCTCACTTCAGCTAAGTTTTTACGGTGAGATTGTTTCAGAATAGACCGGTAGGACAATCCGTGTATTACCTACATTTGTCTAGGTACTAACATTATTTAATAGAAAAAAGATGTCACGTGAATAAAAATCGTTTGTGATAGAAATGGGTAAAAGATCGGAATATAGAGCCAATTAAATAAGTCAGCCATAGACTATGAGCGTCAAGTTTAAGGTATATGAAAATTGATAGAATATACTTTATTGTATAGTTAGACCAAAATTACACACACCTGACTGTGATCGAGCGTTACGTTTCGTGTGGTAGGTATAGACCATTTTCTAGATTTGTCTAATGATCTCAACAGCTCGCAAACTAAGTCAAACTCGACTTCAAAGCATTTACTTCAAATAAACGCTTAATTATTAACAAACACTTTGAATTGTCAAGGAGTCGGTCAGCTAGTCAGTAAGTTGAAGCTTGTTGCCCGATCTAAAACGAAGATCTCTATGGAGAAGAACTGGCAGAAACTCCATGGAGTTCTCATTTAAATCAAGATATTACAAAATCCTGGGCACTTATATTATTATTGTAGCTTGAGTGTCATCTACAAGGGCAAGTTTACCCATATCTTACGCAGTCTATTACCCAATTCAGTCGCATAGTGAGACCGACTCTTAAAATTAAGTTTACGCGTAGTCACGTTTGACGCGTGTGACTCTATTTTATTTATTTAATTAGCATATGAATTTCGTGCGGAATTCAGGTAACGATTGTCGCCTACTGTCCCTTTGTTTAGCTTTAATCGTTTCTAATAATAACTCTTTTGTTGTTTCTGGTATGTCTTGCTTCATTCATAAAAATATAGTGAAAGAATCCGTCTTTTTTGCTTTCATTCCCTTCCTTTTCTCTCTATATGTATATAATTTACTACTCTGCGGATACCTATCAAAACCTTAATGGTTTTTATATCGGCCCACCATTGCATCGGCATAATGCCTCCTGCCATTTTAACAGGTGCGGTTCGATTATTACACACTCTTCAGTACTAGTCCGATCCGTGAAATCCACTGAAACAATTCCAATTTTATAGGAGCTTAGTCTCTGACCCGAAATAAAATAAAAAACCATGTGATATATCACCCATCGTTTTTTTCTTTAGCACTATATTAATCCTTCTCTTTGCCACACAGCTGCACTGGTACTTCCTATAATGATGAATCATAAACCTCTATAGGTATTCCAAAAACGGGGCTTCCCCACTACATCATTCTATTTTTAATTCAAACCCAGTTCCGTATCGAACGCATACTATTTTAATACGTTAACACATCAAAAACAAAGACGGTTCCCTCAAGCATATCCTTCAGCCTAAAGGCGGTGGTGACAAATACAACTATCTCATTCTAGCTGTAGGTGCAGCAGGTTAGTGTGAGTGGTGTGTACGTCTGGATAACGGTACACAGTTCGTGACGACGAGGCCGCGGGACGAGTCACGATTTGAAAAAGTGTCGGGCCGACGACGGGACGAAGTCCCTGCGTTCCGAGATGATATTGCTTGGTGCAAGACGTAGGCTAGATGCTGAGGGGATCTGAACCATGTTGACCTTCTATGGGGACCTATTCGGTGTCAAAGGCTGACAATAATAATGCTTGTGAAACAAGCAGGCAGGCGGGAATGCGTTAACTTAATATTTACCTACCAATTTCTAATCGGGTTGCCCTTTTATTGTCAATCCTTTTAAAAGGAAAGTTCTTCTTAAACCGTGAAGTTTTTCTGCGGGGTAATTGCGTAGCACACTATCAGTAGCAACAGCCTTCGTTTTGACAGTTCATCAAAATTCATTGCGTTATTGACATTATTGAGCAGAATTTTTTTGAACATACGAGTATGAAGCAAATCAAAGCAAATGGATTAGCAAAATCCTTCAAAATCATTCAGATTGTGATTAATTGTGTGTTACGGCAACAAGGGTTTTCGTGAAAATTTACCACACCAGTTGGCACCACTGTGACAATATAAAGTCTTCCAATATAAAATATATGATCACGTTCATCATTCGATTCATTCATTCGTTCATCATTCAGTCATGACTAAAGAAAATATAGGCTCTTTGACAGATGCCTGGATCTGAGGTGTCAGTGCTGCCACCTAGTGAACGTCATTTCAGAAAACCCTCATTAGTGTGCAAGTTGCTATTCTATTTTCAAGAATTTCAAAAGGGTATCTTCTTAAGCTGTGAAGTTTTACTACTCACTAATCTGAACTAAGTACTAATATTTAATGAGGGTTTTCTGAAATGACGTTCGCCAGGTGGCAGCACTGACACGTCAGGTCCAGACATCTGTCAAAGAGCCTATATTTTCTTTAGTCGTGACTGAATGATGAACGAATGAATGAATCGAATGATGAACGTCATCATATATTTTATATTGGAAGACCTCTCGTCACAGTGGTGCCAACTGGTGTCGTAAGTTTTCACGAAAACCCTCATTGGTGTCTTAAGGATCATTTCTTTGAGCACTTTTGACAGTGAATGACATGACTAATCCGTATTCTTCCTTGTAATTCATTGCTCTGACAGTCTTAGAAAACCTACTACCTAGCATATATCCGCCAAACGATTTTGTTCGCCCCCCAATACCTTCTTTCATAACCAGCAAAATCGGTATAACGTCCATTCTCTACGATATTGTCCCTTTCTCACCATTTTCTTCTTCCAAACCTCCTCGCCTCTGACTTAGACCACACCAAACAAACTGCATACTGCAACAGTATTACACGTTCTTTATATCAGCGAAACTTTAATACATGAGACGTTCGCAACATGTATACTTAGGAAAATTCACTGCAAAGTACCTTCAGCTTGGTTATCTGGAGATACGGTTACAGGAAGATATTTTGTATTAGACTGACTGCCTTGTTTGTGTAGCTTCGTGCCAGGGCACCGGACCCAGGGGTTCGATACTTATTCGGAGTAAAGTGTAGTAGGATTTTTTGAAGCCATCGCTTTGCAGATATTCTCAGTAGCACTTCAAATTATTGCTCGCTTATTGGCAACAAACTTTCCCTGAAAATGGGACCTTTAACTAACTGGCGATATAATGTGTGTCCTATACTTCCCCCTTCGGGGAATAAGGACGTAATGTACAGACGCCAGCATATCAAGCTATCCGAAACTGTAAAATTTTCCCAATCAACCTTGACCCTTATTCTTTAGCGATAAAGTTGAAAATCTATTAGAGAAATTTGATAGATTGTAGTAGCTTGATGTGCTGGCGTCTGTGCCAACCTCCCTTTATGTAGGCACGAGCTACACGAGAACAGGTCAAGTCGTTGTAAAAACATCAGCCAGTCAACAAGGGTCCTAAGCATAACGCACTCCTCAATCTAATTTCTTCTTTATGATGTCTCATTAATAAAGATTACCTGTTCAGCAGCTTGTAAAGTATGTAGTACACATAGATTGGTTTCTTATTAACGATGAAATTATTTACTAAAGTCTGCAAATGATAACAAGCAATCGTTTGCAAAGCTTCTCACTCTATTCTACGCATCCCAATACGTTGTTGCATAGTAGCAATAGTCCTTAACATGTCACCACTTAGCCAATAGCCGATAGCCGATGGTCTATGGACATGGCCGTAGCCCGGGCGATAGCCTCCGATCCTCGGAACCTGTTCCCGCGGTTAAATTTTAACAAATTGCGCGAATATACTGATTTGCGTTTTAATTTTATCTCCCTTGATCCATAATAATGATTATAATGAGAACATAGATAAATATGAACTGAACATATTTTGGACGCCTACACGGGGTCAATTAGCTAGCGAAACTCCACAGACGAGGTATGGATCTTAACATGATAAAACAACAAAAACACGATCTTGGGAAAAATCATCTTCATCATTATTTGTGGCCTAGCTAGGGTGCACCCACCATTTCCTTACCTACTAACATTTTTAGATATTATGCTGCATTCTTATGATACAATGCGTGCCACGAAAGATGAGACTTGACACACCACGTGGTTTGACATGCGCAGTACAATATTTTAGGTATCTTTAGCGGTATGAGGTCTGAGTGCGGGACGGGACCGGACGTCATAGAGGCGGCGGAAAGAGCGGGGGAGGCGGGGACAAGTCTCATCTTTCGTGGCACGCATCTGTAACTTGTACAGACGCCAGCACATCAAGCTACCCGAAACCGTCAAATTTTCCCAATCAACTTTGAACCTTATGCTTTAGCGATAAAGTTGAAAATCTACTAATGAAATTTGACAGATTGTAGTAGCTTGATGTGCTGGCGTCTGTACCCTAATTGCGTAAAAAACCTTCAATCACAATCTGAGGGTTTTGAAGGATATCACTAATCCCTTGCTTCATACGTTTTGACGAATCTTTAAGGTGGACTGCAAACACATTGCGATCAGCTGTCATTTTATGGTGTTACGCTATGACCCCGGTGATCATGTAGAAACAGGGTGTTTAATTTAAAACCACGGATGAATCAGCATTATTTTCATCTGTTAATATTACAAAGTAACCTCTTTATATTTATAACACAGGCCCACGAGCTCATATTCTAAGCGCCCACAATCTGAATGACAAATCAAAAACTTTTAAAACCTCAACAATAAGTTTCACGAGTCCAAATTTGGCTTATTGTTGGAACCGAGATGGCAACCAATCCAGCTTTCCGAATGCTTCCTGACCGCGCCAATCACCAACCTATTGTACCCAGATTACTTGCAAATTCTATTAAAGAAGACATTTTCGCAA
Source organism: Luperina nickerlii (assembly GCA_963855955.1). Lineage (NCBI taxonomy): Eukaryota > Metazoa > Arthropoda > Insecta > Lepidoptera > Noctuidae > Luperina > Luperina nickerlii. Next base: position 16,958,023 of record OY979677.1, on the reverse strand, counting down.
TGCCAAAAATTTAAACAGACATTGTAGCTTTAGTACCAGTCATTGTAAAATCCAAATAAAGGTACCGCGTAATGTATGCTGTAGTACAGAATAATTGGATAACGGCAGCCCAACATGTGGTTTCGTGGTCAAGATATATGGATTTCCTATGACTATCGAGTTTTTGATTGAAATGTCAGATACACGATGTATAGAAATTTGTTGAGAAATTGATTGTAGGAGCATTATTCTTGGCTTGTCTTTACACACAGCTGGCCAATATAAATAAGTATGCAGACGTCGTAATAAATATGAATATACGGAGAAAATAGAGAGAATTTGCATTAAGATGTAATCTGTGGAGTAGCAAGTATCAGGTATTGATTGTGAAATGATATTCAAGCAAAGATATTAACACCTTCCCTGAAAATGCAGTCTTTCGGGGAACTTTTATTCGAATTATGTCAAAAGCGATTGCTACAATATAGCGACGCAAACTTCCCAATATGTTCGATAACAAATAATATTTCCGCGAAAACCTTAGAGAATATGAAATGTAACAAAAGGGAGACGAGCAATAAAACATACACAGATGCGAACCGAATGCTGAGGTCACACTCGTTGCATAATATTAATATCCTGCACAACGATCCTACACCAAAAAACACAACAAATATACGAAAAATTGGCACTGGCCCGTTTCCAATTGGACCCTCGTCACGTGTCAAAGAATCAAACGTAGAACCATTGCAATTTCCCAGACAAGAGAAAATGCACTCTAATTTCTAACAAACAAAATGCAATTCTGTTCGACATAATTTATTGAAAGAAATCGACGCCAATCCATCAATCGAATAAAGTCGTAACTTTTAATCCTGACAACTAGATGACGACTTTGTTTGCACGGAATAAAATTGCAATTTGAATGATAGAAAAATGTTAACCCTAAAAAGATGAATGCAAATATTAATCAGGATGATAAGTGTGGGGTGTGTTACATTCTTGTTCGGATTGCGTTTGTCTGTCTGTTTATCAGATGACATCGTGTCGGGTTGGTAAGGGTTGTAACAATAACGCGGGCAGGTTTTATCAGTGACCAGAGATAATTCGCTTCAACGCTTGAAATAAAAGACCTTTTTGCTTTTCGGTGTTGTGGATTCATTCATCTTGTTCACCTCGTTGTACAGGGAGTTATGTCCTCAACATTTTTTGTCTCATTTAAGCGCATTTAGGTCCTTGTGGGTTCGAGGGTGCGATTTCTTTATTTTTGCTTATTAAATAGGTAAGGCCTACAACAGTTTCTGTAAATTCAAGGAATATAATTTTGTTTAATTTTTTTTTTGCTAACCTGTTGTGTCCCACTGCTGGGCAAAGGTACCTTCTCTGACCAATCGGTCAGCCACAAGTCCAAATCGTCACGCCAGTGTTTCTTTCGAAAAAACTTTTATGCGTATGACTTCTCAAAACAAGTCCCCAGTGCGTAGAATCCCTATATCCATAACCAAAAATGCTCATCCCGTAAACTCTCCCTCTAATCTCCGAGATAACGCAATCGATTTCGAGTACCCAAGCGACCACTCGAAACCAAATAAAGCAGAACATTAGTTCGTGCAACCAATATTAATTAGCAGATGCTTATCTCGTCTTATTTAGAGTCTGCCGTGAGCATGTCCGCCTGACCCTGCCTAGGTCGTCATATATACCGCTAGAGGGTTAAACCACGGAATAAAGTACCTACAGAATGTCTGGTCGACAACGCGGTATTGGCACGCACACAGTGACATGTTTATTTTGACTTTCTGTTTCGAATTGCAGTTTTCTCGATTTTACACTTGAGTTTAATTACAAGTTTACCACATTAGTGGTAGTATAGTACCTACCGTTCTATTCTGTAAGTATCTCACCGTGAAAATGCAGGTGAAGTGAGCTTGAAGTGAACTGTCATCCTACCTGACGCTACCCATCTAGGGATTGACAGCTCATTTCAATCTGACTTCTAAGTTTTGACGGCCAGATTTTTACTGAATAGCACATGTTAATAAACGTATTTTCTTTCTTTCATTATCTGTAAAATATCAATCGAATAATAGATTCGATTATTTCTCTGCTTACTTGTGATTACTGCAGTTCTCATTGTATACAACAATGAGAACTGCAGTAATCATTAAGTCACATTCTGCAATGAGGCTTTTCTCCCTCACACAAAATGGCAACTCCACAACACAAAATAAAATCGTAGTGTAGCCATTTTGCTAAACCACTAATGTTTGCTTGAAGACTAAAATAAGGTCCATTTTGACCTTTTAATTGCGTATTAGTAGATATTTACTTTGTATTGTTGCTTGTTTTCGTGCTAAGTGCCTATAGAGTTTATAGGATTAGTGTTATGTCTTTAATGGCGCATCGTTAGAGGTAAGTACAGTTATTTTGAAACAGGTTGTTGGTACGTTGTATAACCCACATAGCAGCCGGTCTATTCTGTAAAAATCTTACAGTGAAAACTTTTGGTGAAGTGCTTGAAGTGAGCTGTCATTCCACTTGATACTATTTATTGATACTTTTGACTGCTCACTTCGCATAAGTTTTCACGGTGAGGTTTTTACAGACCAGACGGGCTTGTTTAATGACAACAAGTTCACTTCTGTTAAATTTCGTCGCTTTTTATCAAAAAATAAAACTTTTATACATCGTCAAAATGACAAGGGAACAGGAAAGTTTACCAATATTTTTATTATATTTCAATTTATTGATACTCGATTGCTACTCGAATTATTTTTGTAAAATACATATAACTATAAACAAAATGTAATCGGATTGGATACGCAAGGAGTTCGTAAAGTGAAATATATTGAATATTTTATCGGCCATTGTTTCCAGGTCAGTAATATTATGGACAATTTGTTGTTTTTATTCGTAAAATTTATTTTATTTTAAAGAAAAAAAACTGACCGCGAGTGTATCAGGTTGAATGGAATTGATATTTTGAATCGCCATTTTTTTTTCATTGTCACCTCTTTTAACAAGTGCAGTCATCTCAGATTAGGTTAACCGCAATAAAACCTGTAATTAATGGCAGTTAACTAAACTATAACCATAATAAATTACTGTTCAGTTAACCCTAAATCGCGCTCGTACGTGATAGGTTAGCAACCTGCCTGTTCCCGTTCGATCTTTAACCTGAACGTAATAGATCTGGCACACAATGGCGGATGACGTCTTTTTTGACGTAAGACGTCAGAATTTCGTTATTTATTTTTGGAACAGCTTGTATGTAAATCGTCAATTGTTGTTGTGTGTTTAATATGAACCAGCTTTACGCGAATATTGCTAAAAACATTGTTACCGTACAAGTGCTGAAAAAATAGCTTAAATAGTGTTCTTTCGCTATTTTATTTTAGAAAAAATCCTAAGATACTATTAACTACTGCAAAAGGTTCTCACATCTTAGCTCCATTCATTAAGGGCCTTACTCTCGTTTAGTACCGTAACACGGTCACTTTATGAAGCTTATAACTCATTAACGGTTTGGTTAGAAGGTCTGTAAAAAATATATGTTTGCTATAGATTCATGTACTGCATTTTTGAAACAGGGTTTTTTCATAAGGCTAATACTTTTGCCTTAAAAAAATATTTACCAAAACGCTATTTTGGCTAACATTTGCTTATAACTTCTAAACGGCTTTGATGTTTGGAAATATTTTTACACTGAAAAATTGCTGGTTAGAGATACTACATATTTGAAATAGCGTTTTTAAATCAATCAACAGTTGCAAAGACAATGCCCCACTTTGAGATATAGGTTCAGAGGTGCTCTGCGCGGGCGCAGGCGGCAGTCGTGCGTTAGCACTGAGACGGGGTGGCTGTGTCGCTCGCTGCTCCGCCCCGGCTATCGATCGACTACGCGCGTTTGGCTGTGTTAGTGCAAATATTTATGAACGAATTGTATCAGTATGCGTTTATAGATTAGCTCGCTGCAGAGGGCCCATTTCTATTGTCCGCGTGGACGCTTTATTAGTGGTGCCATTTCTAAATACTGTTTTTGTTTATTTTGTAAATATAAGATAATTTGTAAATAAATAAAAATGCCAAAGCAAAGCAAGTCAAGAAAAATACGTTTTCTCTACGACGACGCACCGTTTTATAGATATTAGCGAAAAACTCAAAAGTGGGAATTTTTATACCCCCCACTCCGGCTCACCTCCTAGACGCGGGGACTTTTAGTATGTTTACTCCCTAAGCACTCTGAGCAACTTTCTGAAGAAATGGCTCAGGGCCCAGCTCACGCACTCTACACCTCTTTTTGGGTTATTCGTTGAGTGGACTAATAAGTATCTATCTACATATCTATAGGTACAAATAAATAAAATTGGAGTGTCTGTTTGTAATATTAAAACAACCGCTTCAGGCCATTTTATTTTGACTGTTTAGAAAATAACTACTTACCCACAATAAAAAAAAAATGCTTTCAAACACCATAATTTATAAAAAATGAGCGTTCTTAGTTGTCAATCTACGAGTATTTGCATTACTGAGTTTATTGATTACTACCTTCTCATATTCTTGTGCGGATTTATTTCTGTGACTGGGACTTTCACTAGCAGATAGGTAAATAAGGAGTAACTTAGGCACTTTTATTTTAGAAAAAAAAAGAAACTAGGTTCCCACGAAAAAAAATTAAAACCTATGAAATTAAATATTGAATATTTATCCGATTCAAATAGGGAGGTTGTATACTACGTTCATTTAGGTACTTAACCAAATGTAAATAAATCATAATAAAGAAACGGAGTTTAGTTTTTTTTTTTTTATATAAATGGATCCTATACGTGAAGATTCCTTAATCTCCAATGAAATTGATTGAATATTAAAATATAGTGTTTTTGTTTTAGCCCAAGGAAATCGTTCACCAAATATTGTATATAAAAAAAGGCTAATACGAAAAACTAAAAATAAATAATAATTAAACTAAAAATGCAAAAACGATCAAAAAGAACTAAATGGAGAAATATTAGAAGAATTTCATTAAAATTGGCATAGGTATTTCTTTACGTGGCGGTGAATAGACGACTTTTATGTATTTGAGTTTACTTTTATGTAAGTGGGATACGAATAGTCCCCGCCTACGGCGCGGCGGGGTGCACCGCGCGAATTTTGTCGATGAGCGACTTCCATTATATTTAGAAGCGTAATTTCGCGACTCGAACAAGATGCACGATTGCCTCCGCGCTCCACTGTCCGGATTCTCACTGCGTAATCACCAGGTTCGAATCTCAGTGGACGGCATATCTCTTTTTGTTATTTTTTTATTATAATGTGCTTATCATTTGTTTTGTTATTTTTTAATTATAATGTGCATATTTTTATTTTCTTATTTTTAAAATAATTCAATAAGTAATTGTTATTTTAATAAAAACAATCATTTTTATTCTTATAATTATTTTTCTTCAGAATCTAGAGTAATATAATAAAAATAAAATAAAAACGTCCACCAAGCTTGATTCGGAAGAAAAATAATATACCTACAGTGTGTTACAAAAGAGTATAAGCCATAATAATATAGTCTGAAAATTTTCAACCAAGAAAATCGGCAAAAAGTAAAATAATAATTAAAAAAACATATCAAATAAGAAAATCAACAAAAAGAATATGTCAAAAAGTTTGGATTTGAACCCGGACATTAGTGACTGATACAGAAAACTATAGTGACGCACGAGACCACTAGACCAATCGAGCTGTTGTAATGTATGTCGAAATTACGCGTCTATAGATAATCTATACAAACAAAATATGGTGTGTACAAAAAAGTAGGTACCTACCTACTTACGTTACAATTTGTTTCGTCGAATAAGATCTCTTTATTGCCTTCCGTTTATTTTCTTGTTGACCATTTTTTATACACTGATTGCTTATTTATACAACTTATGAGTAGAACCGAAACAGTACAAACATTTGTACACCAACAACATTACTTAGAAAAAACTAATCATAAAATAAAATATGTATAATAAACAGCTTTCATCAACAAACAGATACCAAAGTACGTACACTAGGTACCGACCCGAAATAATTGCAAGACTTCAAAGTATTTTAAATACGGCTACTCGCTCAACTACATAGGTACCCAACCGCGTCAGTTTTCGGAAATGCGATCATGCTCCTTATCAATTAGAGTCTACGGAACAATTTCGTATGAAAGTATTTTTACTTTAATGGTTTGTGAAAATATTAATTGTAAACGCGATTATGCTCCTTATTCATAGAAGGTAACGGGTCAATTTCCTATGCAAGTATTTTTACTATCAACAGGGCTTTTGAATACGCGATTGTATTTCTTATTTGTATGAAGTCATGGATCAATTTTCGATGCAGATAGAAAATACTTGATAGTATCTCGAGCTATGGTTTTTTAAGGTGGACGTACTTTGTAGCTCTGGTACTCGATTTTGCAAGTACGACCCATGCCTAAACGCGATCGTGCTCCATAAGTAAGAATTCAGAGTTCAATTTCCTATGCAAGTTTTTTTCTTCCAACAGGGCTCTTGGATGGAATAGTAGTAGAAACTTTAATCGTCTATACTCTATAAGTACGTATTTATTTGTAAAAGTGATTTTGCTCCTTATTTGTATACAGTTAAGGTTCAATCTCCTATGCAGATAGAAAATACTTGAAAGTATCCCGAGATCTAGTTTTAGGACGTGGTTTCTTAAAGAAGTCGTACTTGTAAGCCCTGGTACGCGATTTTGCATGTACGACCCATGTCTAGTCACTGCTTTTTAGTTGGGTACTTATACCCTCCCATAGAGTATAAGTTCCTAACTAAAAAGTACTGTCTCACCCCTCCCTTAGAGTATAAGTACCTAACTAAAAAACAAGACTCACTGTCGCTCCGCGTAGAAATGAAAGAGAAGCTAAAAAGACGCCGCGATGGCGCAACGTTTCGTTCGAGTTATTTATCATTAAATACAATTAATCCTTACAAATATCTTATTACAATCGATAAATAAAAACAACAGTTCCCTTTATTATTATACATCACTGTTATTAATTTTATCAAGATTTGTTTATAAATAACACAATTACAATTGCAACGATTTCAATTTTAATGGTTATTTTATGATTTTTTTCTATCGAGAAAATTTACCGAAAACGTGTTTTGAACACAATGGTCCACTCATAAATATGATCAAGATTAACATTTTTTTTTTGCTGTTCTAAAATGTATACATTTGGCTAAAATATTGTTTTGTGAAGCCTATTTTGACTAAGTACAGCGCCTTAATAAGTTATCGTAAACTCTGCGAACTCAACAATAACTTTTTTGTTAAATTCCACACGGACGATTAACAGCTAGTACAAAATATATCAGCCTTGCATCCGCCATTCCCTTCTGGAATCGTAGGCAAAAATGGCGACCTACGTGCGGCATGTCTGCGCCTCTTCATATTCTTTGATCATAGTTTTAGTGTCGCGCGCCACCGCACACATTTTACGTATTCGGGAGTAGGGCGTTTAGCTCCGCCCACATGCACAAGGTCAGTGAGCCATCTTTACACCTTAATCTCCTCTTACACATCGGTGTATCAAGTTTTGACAACTCCATTGTACAAAAAAACCTTAAACATTATAAAAATAACACCACAGTACACAAACAGAAATCAGCATAATTATCCATAACCCATCAACTGCGATCGATAAATGAGAAGCTAAAAACAGTGAGTTAAGGGGTCGACGGGACCGAGACAATGGCGTAGGGTTGCGGTCACAGATGTCGTTTATCGGACGCTCGCCTAATCTTTAACCCTCCTAGCATTTGAGGGTTGTGTTTACGAAAATGGTAAATGAATTTGATTGGGTTTTAGCGGCACTCATTTCTCTTATTCGATTTTTTTACTTTTTCTTGGTACTTCCAAGTGAAAATCCGAAAAAAAGACGCAAAAAAAAATATAATGTGAAAACGTAACTATAAACTACAAAAAAACAACCTTTTCCTTTTAATCTTTACAGTTTTCAGGGGTGTTTTCAAGCTTTAGGTACTTGCCTCAGGCCAAACGTGAACGAGCTTGTCTTACAACAGGGTTCCATTGCAGCCATTCTAAGTTCCAATGCTGGAAAACAGTCAATAGCTTTGCTCTTTTCAGTGACTAAATATTACTTTTCAACATCGATTTTTTTTATTTTTTACATGCTTATTAAGAAATCTTAAATACATTAAACAATCTAACACTAATATATAATATGTACTTACAAGACATAAAAGGAAAAAAAGGGAAGCATAGCTGTCAATGGGAAAAGTGCCTAAAAGGCTGGCAGCGTTGCCACATTAGATGGCAATGCTGGTTCTAAAATAAAATTTTCCTAATCATCAAAGACTCAAAGAAAACCCATCCCAATAATATTCACTTACCCCTTCATTCTGTAGGATATATAAATACCCCTCGCAATGATAGCCGTATAACTTTTTAGACCGTGTTTGTTCAAATCACTCTGGTAAGGGGTGACCACATTAATTGAATTACGTGTCGCTTCACATTATGCCTGCGTCGGGTCTACTATTTGAGTTTACTTTATGACTACTCACACAAATTGGTGTAAGAACTTACCTATTACCGAAGTGTTATGATTGTAAGTAAGAGTTTTAGTTGCGAGGAAAATAATATGATGAAGAAAATTTTTACACCCATATTCTGGAAAGAAACTATCATGAATAAATATTGGTTGAAAAAAAATAGTTTGAGTGAAGAGTGAGCTGAACCGGAAATCTGAGTTTCAGAATAAAGGTAGCATCGTGTTAGAATAAGTGTCATACAGTGTCTCAAACAACCCTGACCGTTTTCCCTTAAAGAATAAGCTCTTTTCCTATCGCTTGACAGCAAACACCCTTTTAATTCACACCGATTAGATGATTGTACGCGCTTACCACCCCACTAGTTCCGTGGCAAACAATCCGAACGGAATGATTCCGCCCAAAGTAAGGACAGACGTCACCAACTACTTGTATCTTGCCATTGTCTTCGACCGCCGAAGTTCGGGTCTGATAAGGAGATGGGCCCACAATGTATAGGTCCCAAGTTTGTTAACATGGGGATTTGAAAAGCCGTTGAAACCGTTTAGACGTTGCAAAAGCGACAGGTGAAACGCTTTTCTTTGCTTATCTGTGTGTTTACTCCGATAAGTTCGGAATAAGGCGCCCGACGTGTTTGGTTTTACCTACGTGTTCTATTTTCGAATTATTTATTCTTTGTTGCCAGTAAAAAAAGAATTGGGTGTCGGAATAATTTTACATTCCTTATTCAAATAAATGAACGTTGCATTACTTTGACAGAACTTTGAACATCAAAATGTCTCCGTAAATTACAAATTTTTTACGACACCAAAATTTCATTTCCTATTTATAGAAAACGACAAATTACAAAACGATAGTTTACACTTGTCGCTTAAAAATAAATTAGAAAAATAATTGGATTCGGTGTAGGTACACATGTGACAAAAAATAGTCACAAAACGTCTTGTAAACTCGTAATATTCTCGTAAAAAGTGTGTGTAACAACAGTTTTGAGGTCGTAAAAGGGCGTAAAGTGAAGAGTACGAGTATACTTTACCGATGTGTTCGTTGACGGCACCCCGGGGCTCACATTAACACCGATATTACTATTATCGCGGTGTATTCGTATTAACGCGTCGAGATTACTTTAACCAAACTACCGGCCGGCGACGGGTTAACACTGTTTGAGTTTGTAAAGAGTGCGTTGGTTTTACGCGGTGTGGTTGGACAAATTCATGTTCGATTTAATTTTTAATCATTTTTCAGTTTGCAATCAATGTGAATGATTTACACAATTTTAGAGAATATGAAGTGTTATCGTCTAATAATAGGCTCTATTTGTACTTACTCCTCAATGCTCTAATCAAGTAAATAATCCGTAAATCAGTCATCTTTTTATCGTAAATAAATCACACTAATATTATAATGGCGAAAGTTTGCGAGTGTGTGTGTGTGTGTTTATATGTTTGTTACTTCTTCACGCTCAATCGGCTGGACTAATTATGATAACATTTTGTATGGAGGTAGCTGACACCCTGGATTAACATATAGGCTACCTTTTATCCCGATATCCCCACGGGATCGACATTTACGCGAGTGAAACCGCGGAGCGCAGCTGGTAAATAAATAAAGAGTACTTAAATATTTTTTCATTTCAGAAAAAAACTAATGTTTATGGTTCACACTATACAGATCAGTTGTGTTTTTTTTTTAATTGTTATGTGGTGTGACAGGTGGTAAATCTGTTGCACCTACGATATTTTTTTTATTTTACAAAATTCACATTCAACGCTCACGTTTTCGCTAACCCCTTGTACCAGACTATGTTTAGCCCATTCGCCGGTTGCACAACACAGCATTGTTTGCAGGGGTCGAGGTCCAATGCTTAGCTGACCCTTAATTGATTTGTGTCGGGCTTAAACACAGCTTAGCGTCATTACGAGCTAATCAAATGATAGTTGTGCTTATCGCTTTAATGATGTTCATTAAGAATTAGGGTTCGTTGTTAGTAGGAAATGGTGGTTTAACGTTTAGAACGTATGTGTTAGCTTTCTGGTTTATAAAGGGAAAGTTTCTTAAGAAATTGTTGCCGTTGTACAGTTATAACTTTAATTTGTTACATATTTAGCTGACCGACGTTGTCTTGTACAAAATTTAATAACTCATTTAAAATTATCGTAGAAAAATAAACGTTAAATTTTTCCAAAATGTTAAAATATTCCGGGAAACTTTTCCAATTTTTTTTTTTCGAAATAAACCTAATTCGGACTTGCGCACATTTTAAAATAAAAAACAGTCAAATCGGTCCAGCCGTTCTCAAGAAAAGCGCTTACCAATGTACAGCATTTCATTTATATAAAAATAACTTATCGCGGCCAACGAGTTTAAAACAGAAATTTTTTTTGATTGACGTCGTATTTTATTTTTCAATTATTTAGTTAAAAACAATACCTACGGTAAATAATAAAATAATCAGCAGTCACTACGCTTAATTTGATATGTATTAAAATAATGTTTTCTAGATGAATCATTGTTTACTGAACACATAAACGCAAAACAAGCAAACATACAACACACCACAATTTTCGCTAACCCCAAACTCAATATCCTAATATTTCTGTACCTGACCACACTGACCACGTAAACGACCATTAAAGGGTTAACAGCCCCGCACGAAACAAGAATAGCCACAAATCAGTGAGATATTCAATCTCGGGTACAATAACATTAGAATATCGGCTAAACGGCTAAACTAAGGGGGTTTAGCACAGTGTGATAACTAAGCGTTAACTTTAATGTTGGGGCTAGATATGACTTTGTTTAACATTACATTAATGATTGTAGGTAATGCCACCATTAAAAATAAATCGATAAAAAATTAATTAGTGTGAACTTTATAAGACAAGAAATACCTGCATTGCAATTCTGTGAAAATCTCACCGTGAAAACTCAAGTGAAGTGAACTGTCATTCCACTAGAGATTGACACTATTGACAGCTCACTTCACCTAAATTATAAATTATAGAAAAATACCTAGTATTTTCAGAACATTAAGAATAAAAAAAAGAATTTTAGCTTTTTGGGCAGAATTTAAAGATATATTTTGAACAAGTACATCTTTCCACTTTTCCGAACCACAACGAAACTAACATATTTGTTGCTCATCCAGCTCCACTAATTCCTTACTTAACGATCTGTAAAGGGAGACGGAAGGGATAAGGTGGAAGGGCTCCGGAGAAATTAAGGGATCCTAATGGTTATCGGCGGGATCTACGGTGGGCTGTGTTTAAACTGGCCCTTACACGCGCTGGATGAATTTTAATGTCCCCAAGTGTAGTGTGAGTAGTCATGGCTGATATTTTGATATGTATTACAAGATGGTGGACGTAATCGTGTTATGAGGTTTTTGAGTACGTTTTGAATTGTTTAGTGGCTGTTTTATGTTTGGGAGTCGTAGAAATGGTCCTGATTGGCGTTGCCATTGTGTTATATTTGATAGTTTTTTATCATTGTTTTAATGTTTCTAATTTAAGAGCCGTGTTCTAGAGTGATAGACTCGGAAATCTACATTAATAACTTGCAGATTTGGCTTGTCTCGATTCAAATCGAATTTAAAAGGGGATTCTATCACTAGAAATCGTTTTAGACATACATCTAAAACGATGTGTAATGATAGACCTTTTAATTCTCATCCTCATACAGTATGAGAATTAAAGATAAACTTAATTTGAAGTTTAGAGTAAACTTACGCTTAACTTAACAGTATTTTAAGGCAAATTCCACCATTTAAAGTGAACGCGAGCAGCGCATCTAAACCGCGTTCGAAAGCTGTCAGTGTCATCATTGCTGTGGAACAGTGACACTGACAGCTCTTGAAAGTGGCTTAGATGTGCTGAACGCGATTAGTTTCTTTGGTGAAATTCGCCCTTAGTCGAGAATTTTATATCTCAGAGTGTAGGTAATTTTCATTATTGTTCAGCATGTAAAATATAACTGTAAAGTTTAAAGTGATACCCTGCATTCTTTAAAGTGTAAAGGGTAAATTAAAATGTTCACTCAGTTGGAGGTCCATTTAATTGGAGATAACTTGTCTAAAGAATTAAAAACAGCATCAATGACATTATAACAGTAACAAGTTTCATTCAATTTTATTTTTTTCCTTCACCGCCATCTTTAGCGCCCATAAATAATTGTCAGGGATATTAATTACGATGTTGTCTTAATTTTAAGACGTACGCGCCATTCATCTTCTAAGTCTTACTCTCGTGTGCCGTAATTATTCAAATTATCTTCTTATCAGGTCAAAACAGTTTTCCAACACCCCCCTGAAATTAACACATGTTTCATAACAATATCAACTTTATGACTTGGGCAGTAAGGTTGAAATTCCATTGGTGTGAAATCGGATTTTTGTTTTGCAAATGTCTCCTTTATCAGTCTCGCTTTTGATATTTTAATTTGCAGTTTTGTTTTAATTAATCTTTGTTTTGGTAGTGTTATGGTTTCGCTGATCGTTTAATTTCGTTTCGTTGTTTATTATTTGCTGCCTGTACAAGGGCATTGCCAAAAAAAAGTAATTAAAAGTATAGTTGTGGCGTTTTAGCATGGCGGTCACTGACCATCCTTCATTTTCTAGCATTTTTTATTTCAAAAACTTAAAAAAGGAAATAAATTCCGCATTAATATCTATCGTGAACTTCAACATCATACCATGAAAAACCATACAAAATTTTTGGGTTGGTTACTACGGGGCAATGACCGCTATTGCCATGGTAAAACCGGACAACTGCCTACCTATATTTTCTTTTACTTAGGTACCTCAAATAGCATCCCTATTAAAAATATATAACTTGACGATAACTGCGTTGTTAATTCAAAAGCTTTTTCTATTGTCCAACGCTTTAACTGCATCTTATCTATTCTAACCTCAATAAACTTCAAAAATCTACAGAAAACCCTAAAAGAACTTCTTCGAAAGTTTTCCTACGAGTCTTACGCTGCTTTTGAATCCTCTTCCCCACCCACACAAAGTCGCGAATCGAACACCATCACTTGAGCCTAATCTCATTTGTATGTTAAATGCAAGTAGCCTCGACATCCAGTATCTTAGGCCATAAGTTACAACCTACCGATATCGAGATATCGATCTAATCTATCGATGCACGTTTATCGAGTCGTTTGAATCGATACAAACTTATCGATACCGCATTTGTCACGAAAACTCAGTGCGTCGGGACAAATCTTGTTAAGGGGAGGTAGGTAATTCCGTTAATTGTAATTTGTAATTGGTCTGGTTTGTGGGGTAAGCAGTTTAGTAGCTTGCATGCTAATGTAGGGTAACTTTATCATCAAATAAATTAATGATAATGTGGAATATATTTTGTGCATATCAGAAACAGTTTTTTTTTACCTAGCTAAAGTGTGAATTTATTAAATTTAAAACTTCAGACGTAGATATAAATACAAAGAAGACGACGAAAAAAAAAAACATAAATAGAGACGTGGCAATGCTACCAGTCTTCTGGGCACGTTTCCGGATGACAGCGATGCGGACGAGTACTTCGACGCCCAGATTTGTCCTTTATTTTTGTTTTTATTTGTATAGTAAGTTAGTTAGACATTTAATTTAGTATCTAGTGTAAATAATTTGTAATAAAATAAGTTAATAGAGACGTTCCATTTTTTATGATATGCTACCCGAAATTCCATTCATACCTCGTTCTATTTTTAACAGACTTCAAAAAAGGAGGAGGTTCTCAATTCAAATGATTTTTTTTTAATTATTGCTTTCTAATATCTTGTAGCGCTGTTGGAAAAATAAAAGTCAATTATATTTACCATAATCAGCCTGTAATGTTCCCACTGCTGGGACACAGGCCTCCTCGCTTCGAGAGGGAGTGGGCTGTAATCTACCACGCGGACCCAGTGCGGGTTGGTATATGTCAATTATTGTGTTCGGATTTTTGGTTCTAGGACATGCCGGTTTCCTGACGATGTTTTACTTCACCGTTTTGAGAGCAGTGGTGATGAAATTATTTACACAAAGTAAAGCGCCTGTCGGGGTTCAAAGCCACGACCGACAACTCATAAGGCGCGACCGTTACCACTGAGCCAGCAGTGCTCTATAATATTTATCACTTTTCATAATATATTTTTTTCTTAGCCCATATTGTTTCTCTTCTAGGCAAAGGCATTCCCCAAGTCCTTCTAAAAGACAATGCCGATTTTATTATGAAAGGTGGCGTCTTTTTATTTTCTCGCGGCCATCAACCAAATCTTGTTTTTCTAGTACAGAATAGTGTAACAAATGAAACTTATATTGACGTTCAAAAGTGCCTTTTATGTGTGTATTTGAAATAAATGCTTTGACTTTATTTGACATGTATATCTCTAAACTCAGTGTCAAAACGAGATATAAAAGTTAGAAGTTAGTACGTGTTTATTAGCTTTGTAGGCAATTTTTGACTCCTAGGTGCAAGGTTAGTGTTAAGTTACCACAAAACAGATGGCCGCTAAATGTTACGTTACGCACTCCGCACCAATTATACATTGTCAGGTCGGAGGGAGTAAGATGCCATTTTTCTTACTTTTGATTTTCGTTAAGTACCTAGTAAAAAAAGCAGTCAAACTACAAAATGTCCAAAAGCATTTAGCGGCTATTATTTATTTATATAAACTTTATTGTACACCACAAAAATACATAACGTGAGAAAAATAAATCAAACACTACAAAATATACAATGGGCGGCCTTATCGCTTTCTGCGATCTCTATCGGCTATCTGTTTTGTTGTAACTTAAGGGGCTTACATGACTTAAAGCGCGGTCACTGTCGGACTGCATAGAAAAGAAAGAGAAGCGCGATGACACAACGCTGGTAATTTATTGCAAAATATGACGCAAATATTTAATTACAAAAAATCTAATATTTAGACTAAAAAACTAAAACACTAGTATTTTAGTATGTTGCTTGTAGAATAATCTGACAAAAAAACAGAATGATTGTGTGTATATATAGTATGGTTTCTATTGTAAAAAGAAAGTTTTTAGAGGTAGCTTCATGATTTTTTCTATCGTATCAAATTAGTTGTATTATGTTTCAACACTTTCAACACGCTATCTATCTAGCATATATCCTGAAGAATATCATATATTTTTCTGATTTTGTTTACTGTAGTCGATCATATACCTACTTTTATTGTTCCTAAAACTTGCGTTTTATTTTTAGGTCCTGTAAGCCCCTTAACACTAACCTTGCACTTTGGAGTCAAAAATAAGCTACAAAACTAATAAATACATACAAACTTCTAACTCTTATATCTCATTTCGGACTGAGTTTGTCAAATAAGTTTAGAAAAAAAAAACAAAAAGACGCCAATTTCAGTCATTGTCTTTTATTTCCGTTAACCATTTAATTTATTTTAAAATCTATGACCAATAAATCCTCCTCACCTCCAGACCTCATAAGAGGTTCCGCTTAAAATTTACACAAAGAAAGAATGCTAAGATTTATTTAAAGACACCGCTACGATGTAGATTCAATCGATCGCCCATTGTTTCAATTTATTCGATTTACCGATCGATATAATGCGAGCATCTATAAGTATTGTAGAGCGTGGGAAAGTCGATTTTTCATTGCTATTTTCATATTGAATAGGATCAATCTGATCTGAGATATTTTGCGAAGAATTTTGCAAATACTTTGATGATACAAATAGCAAATAAGTACACTCTTTGTACAGCCAAGAAACTTGATTTTTAGGCAGATTGACACGTAACGTGTTACATTTCATACGATTGACAAAGAACTAAAGTTGTGATTTGAATTTACGAACGATTTTTAAGGCTCCTTCAAACAGGCGGGACACGCGATAAAATCGCGCGTGACACAAAGGCACCGCAAGTCGCGCAACGAGCGGTGCCTTTGCGTCGCTCGCGATTATATCGTGCGTCGTGCCTGTTTGTAGGAGCCTTTAAAACATTTTTTTTTGCATTTTTGTTTAAAGCACTAAGTGATATCCTAATTATAATGAAGTACTCTGTCCTCTTCTTCTTTACTTAGTTCTCAAGATACAATCAAGTGTACAAACATCTGACAGACCGACATGTCGTAACATACGTAACTAATTTCTGAGATAACTCCAAGTTAATTACTCAAAAAAAGAAACGTTATCTTTTAGATCAGCGCATAGTGCCCATGTTTTATAGTTTTGGTTTGAGGTGCGGTCCGGGGCATAAGCGGTGGCGATTTTGGTAAGTGGGCGAAAGAAAAGGTTTCACGTTGGCGCCTTACCGCAGATGACATTTTTAACTGACGTAAAAAGGAAGGGCTTTTGACTTTTATAACGAATCTCTCACAAAATGTATGTTTTCTGCGTGTATATAAAAATGTCTTCAAAAATTGGTCTCTAAAACCATACTAATATTATAATGCGAAAGTGTCTGTCACCTCTTCAAATTTAAACTGCTGAACTGGTTTAGATGAAATTTGGTACAGAGATAGTTTGAGTCTCGGGAAAGGACATAGGATAGTTTTTATCCCGATATTCCCACAGGATCGACACATATGCGGGTGTATCCGCGGGACGCTGCTAGTTATTTATAAATTTATTGAACATACATGTGACGTCCATCAACTTGCACTGGGTCCTCGTGGTGTATTATGGCCTACTCCCTCTCATAGAGAGGACGTCAGTGTCCCATCCTGAAAAAAAAAAAAAAAAGTGTCCCAGCAGGGAGAACATTAGATATAGGCTGATTTCGCTCATGCTCACTGAATACTGGAACTAAACTCATAAAAAACTTTGTAAGAAATAGAAATGCAGCCAAGTTGCAAACCTGAATTCATTGTAAAAGTAACGTGGAAAACATTCCTAGATATATAATTTTATAGCCCCATTACACAGCCAATATTTCCTAGTCCTGATATCGCAATTTCGCAACCTACAGATAAATTGCTACGTGTATGTGCATACCCATCAAAAGTTATCGCTTACAACAGATTGGAAGGTAACGCGATGCTCAGTATGAAGAAATGTTTTGGTCGAATCTAGATATTGAGACATTCATCCTTTCGGATAACACTTGAGTCTTTCGAATTTCTGTCGGACTTCCGCTAAAATCCATGGACTCTTCTGAATGGCTCCAATTTACATCTTTATAAAAGTCC
Organism: Luperina nickerlii; assembly: GCA_963855955.1. Classification (NCBI taxonomy): domain Eukaryota; kingdom Metazoa; phylum Arthropoda; class Insecta; order Lepidoptera; family Noctuidae; genus Luperina; species Luperina nickerlii. The sequence goes on along the minus strand of OY979677.1, from coordinate 16,940,334 downwards.
TGTTCTCAAAGCGGTGATGGAAAACGTCGTGAGGAAACCGGCTTCTCCTAGAACCATAAATTCGAAGACTTGTGACTACAACCCGCACTGGGCCCGCGTTGTAGTTATAGCCTACTGCCTTTTGAAGAGAGGAGGCATGTCTCCCAGCAGTGGGAAAAATGTAGGCCAATTATGTTTATTTATTCTCAGGAACGAAATACCTGAGTCCTTTAAAGTTTTAAGCTGGACGTAAGATGGTCGGTCTTCCGCAAAAAGTCAACAAGTAATATTGACTCTCCTGAATTGCTCTAATTAACATTTCGATAAAAGTCTTCCAGCCGGTCGATTCTGTAAAAATCTCACCGTGAAAACTTAGGTGATGAGAGTTTGTTTTTGCTAGGAATTGACACTATTGACAGCTCACTCCACGCTCGCTTCACCCAAGTTTTCACGGTAAGATGGTTACAGAATCGCACTTCTGTTTCGTCTAGGGTAGATTTTAGCAATGAAACTTAACGTGATCAGCATGTCTAAACAGAGCGTTAAACAGCTGTCAATGTCATCATTGTTGTAGAATATTGACGCTGACAGCTCTTGAACGCAGTTTAGATTTGTCGTGATCGCGTTCAATTTTATTGGTGAAATTGGCACTTAGTCAACTCCAGATTGCAGTACCTTCATATAGTCCCCAATTACTAAGACATTACTTTTAGCCTCAGACCAAATAAAAACCAAGACAGAGGGCTGTCAACAGTAAAGTGAGGCCGGTTTCGTAAACATGTGTGCATATAGTGAGGTGTAGTTTGATTGTAAATGGTTGCAAATGTGTGTGTGTGTGAGCGTGTATGCACAGAGCGGAGGTGTAGTTTTGGCATGCTTCACTGTATTGTTCGCAGCACTATGTCTTGACTTTTTATTTGGTCTGAGCTTTTAACTATGAAAACTTTACATCTATAAAGTTTTACTTCAAAATACCTTTCTTCTATTAAACCATTAACATAACAAGCAACAAAAAAAAAAACGATAAAATTCTCTACCCTTGCACTGGACGCACCACACGCCGCGTCTGTCCGTCTGTCAGAGCAATGTTGACAGGTGTTAAATCGTACGCAGAGCGGTGCGCGTACGCATTGTAATTAGTTGAGTCATGGCTATTAAGTAATACCTGTTTGGCTCTCAACGGGGTACGGAAATGTTGAGTGTCTTTTTAAACTAGATTTTTAGCGTTATAATAAAAACTAGCTGTTGCCCGCGACTTCGTCTGCGATCCATGATAAAAGTAACCTATGTTCTTCTCCAGGTCATGGTCTACCCATGTGTTAAATTTCATCCAAATCCGTTTAGCATATTTAGCGAGAAAGCGTAACAAACAAACTTACTTTCGCATTTATAATATTATTAACTAAGGATTGTTGGCGTTACCATAGTGGTATAAGAAAAATCTCTGAATGCAAGCTTTCTGCCAGTTTTAAGTAATTAATTCGGATTTTTGTCTATGCCTGCCTCATTAACAATATTCTACTGCCTACTAATGTTATAACGCGAAAGTTTGTGAGGATGGATGGATTAAAGGTGTGATGAAGGATGATTACTCTTACACGCAAAAACTACTCAACAGATTTAGATGAAATTTGGCACACAGATAATTTATTGATAAGACCGCCCTTTGTGTCACCCTATGTAATAGTATATTTCATTACAAGTGCGGAAAGGTTGTCATTGCAAAGAGTTCCGACAAATGTCTACCCGAGCCGAGGCGCAGCCGAAGGCGAGGGTTGACAGTCGGAACAAGTTACAATGACGGTTTCGCACGTGTACTGAACGACTATTTTTAATACAGTTGCGAAAAAATGAAGCAATTTAATCAAATAATAAAAACACAATAAACTCAACTAACTAATGGCGCCAACCGTTAAATATAAGCAGAGATTTTTTTCTTCACCCATTCTGGTAGGCAAGGGGAACTATATATGCCCATACAGCCAAGTCTTCAGTAGAATTTTTTTATTGATATGAAATGAAAATGAAATTTAATGAGATGAAATGAAATGAAACCTAACCTAACTCAAACAATCAAATCATTAAATCTGATATTGAAACAAATTAGTAGCTTCTTTTTAGAAATATACGTATTTGCATGAATCATAAAAACTTCTATGAATTTTTTTAGTAAAAACTTCATGGTTGGTTTTTCTTTTTAATAGACATTATTTTGACAGTTGGGAAAGAGAACGCACGAGTTCGGGAAAGGTAAAAAAAAGCACGAGTATGTAATAGCCCACATCCCGAACGCTATACGTCCCTGCAATACGCCACTTTTTGAGCAACTGTATTAAAAAATTTCTACATTTACATATATCTGTAATTTATATGATGTAGGTACTTAATAAAGAATACACTATCTAATCTAGTAGGGAATATGCATGAATTTTTTTTCATGGCATTTATTAACAAAATATGAAAATACCGTAGTAGAGATGACAAAAAGTGAAATTAAAATTAAAATCGGCCAAGAAACACGGCCGATATGAGCATTTAAAACTATTGATTACACACCAATTAGACAGAAAGATCCGACATAGACTGTGACGTCACATGTCACTACGGCCATATAAACTCCGTGTTAAATTTCGTTTTGCGAGAAAGAGATAGAAACAAATCTTCGATGGCTCATATCTTTTTTAATTTCATAGTTATCCGAAAAACAATTTTACTAAACTGTTTATTACATGAATGAAGATTAATTTTTTAAATAAAAAAATATCATGCATATTCCCTATTACACCATTCTTCTAAAAACGCATCACTGAGATATCATCATCGGTTTATCATCGTCTCTTTCTTCCATTTCAGCCTCAAGATCATCTCTGTAATGATGAATCTCCAATTTGTTCTTCCATTAATAAAACCCTTTAACGCTGTTTCCTTAATTCACGATGAAACTGATATCTTCACGGCTCCATACATGAACAGCGCAAGATTTTCACCCGTCTAACGGTGTATACCAATAAAGCGTAGATCAAATGAGCATATCTGAGCGCAGGGCATCCATTCACGCTGCTTGCCTATTAAATCAATGTCCACCGTATATGTATTACAGTACAGTCTGTCTGTCTGTCACGCGATACGAAGAAACATTGGCGCTGGGCGAGCCCGTGACTCGAACAGATGTTTTGACTTTATATTTCTGTTTTGTTGAAGAATTTCAAGAATTATTGCCATGAAACACTACCAAGTAAAATAATAAATAATTTTATGGACCAAAAGCCTATAGAGAACTCTTACAAGAACTGATTTACGACTTTCTAACAGCCGTGTAATCCATTGAACCGATGATACACTACAATTTAAACAATAATATACCAAACCGTAGAACACAAGGCGTGACCCACAATATGAATAATCATAAAACCACATTAAGGAATTAGACGTTGCACGCCCAATAACTCTATCTTAACATCTACAACGCGACCGATTGAAATAGTCATCAACAAACAAACAATATAGTACACCTGACACACCAACATAACGCAGCAGGTTTATGTAAGTTCACACGTGAACCTAAGGTGAGAGCGATCCACCGGCGGCAAGGCCGAGAAAACCAATCAATTTAAAATGAAACTTACCTGACACGTAATAAGGTCAACATTCCCACGGTCGATGTTTAAAACACAATTAAGAAAGTATCCAATAAGGCTCGGAATGTGTGGTTGGAATGTGTACTGTATTAGAAGGTGGTAAAGTCGGTATTGTGTGGGTCGTTGTTCGCGAACCGGTTGGATCGGTCGCGAACTTTTACCTATAAATTTGTGTCGGCTAGCCGGCATGCGGCGGGCGTGCTCCGTGTCTAGGAGCTCTCGTGTAGTTGCGTCTTATGTTACAGGAAATTAGAGGGAAAGAGCTGAAAATATACGACATCATCTATAAGATTCAATCACGTTAACAATATGGCGACATTATACGATACTAAAACAAACCGTAGAGCTTGACAGTTCTCGTAATTAATATCGAAAACAAATTCATTGACCTTAGATTTTATTTTTAATTCATCAGTTCAATCATCAATCTCATTAAAATTTAGATTCGCCAATTAATCATTTCAAATATTCGGAAAATAAAACTACGTAACTCATTACTAGATGCATTAGAGCATTATTAGAGTCTCAAACAAAACAAAATTACCTCCACGTGAGCGCTTTTGGCATAACTACAAAAGCTGGAAAAAATACCAATTTACATAAAGTCTATTCAAATTAATCTTTCAAATTGATGTTATTTCAAGTTAAACAAATATCAACTTTATTTTAATGGTAATTAAGTTGATTACAGAGCGACTCGCACTATTGAAAAGTTATATAAAATGTTTGAAGTTGTAGCGTAAACTGAACTTTATTGTGTAGAAATTATAGTTCTTTTTCTATAAACTCATATTTGTTTACATTTTTGCCAAATAAATCGCGAATGCAGATTACATACATAAACTCACTCTTTCTTCCCATGGGAATAGGCAGAAACTAGGTACAGAACGTCACCGGCTACGATCCTTACATACTCCTTGTGCCTCGTTTACGTTCATACATCATACACGCACTATACTAAACACCTACCAATTTCTCATAACAAAAACCTCACACCTACAACAACTGCCTATTAAAAATCGCTCCCGCTCACACTGACACCCCACTCCAAGCCAAGGGCTGATGCATTTCACAACGAGTCAATTAAAGGCAGCATCATTACCGCAATCTGTTTTTACCGAGCACGGCTAAATGTTAATACTGTTGCACTTTCATGCTACACCGTGACAAAACGGGACATGTGTCGAGAAAACTGAAGTTTTATTACATTTTCTCATTGCCTCGTTTGAATCCGACAAAATTCATGAGATTTATTACTTATATCTCTTACTTTCTTTGCTACAAAGCCATAAGTTTTTAGCGAGGCTTCTTACAACCCGCGCTATCTAAATACCTGTCCTGACACCGCATCAAACGAAGCACAATAGGAACAAACACGCATACTTACACACACACACACACACCAGCCACACACACACATACACCAGCCACACACACACACCAGCCACACACACATACCATACCATACCTGAAATCACCTCCAGTCTCTAGTCTCCACCTTGGAATTCGTACCCCGAGCCCCAAGAGTGCCCCAAGATACAGATTGTCTAGTTTAGGGCGCACTAGCAAATAATTTTCTATTTTTTTCTATCTATGTATAGTAGAACAATAAGTAGAATAAGTTTTAATAGAAACAGGGTTTTGCTCCAGTGTGTGTATTAACAAAAGTGATAAATTTATTTTTTTTCGTTCAAACATCAGGGGAATTTTCAAACAAAAAAAAAACAGTGTTAATATGCGAAACAATTAAAGTTGGCAGTCAATTTGCTTCCCTGACTATACATCACTTTCAACATAACGATGTTTAGAGTTCACGATGTTTGAAATCATTAGCAACTTTGTTGCTCATACACAACTGGCAAAGCTGGAAACAGATTTGCAACATCTTACTCCTCTAAATCCTGTATTATTATCCCCCATACAACTTACTGCGCTTTTGTGCCTTGTTACAAGTCTGTTCCGAACTTTAAGTAGACGAGTACCTACTCTATGACCTAGCAGATGCTGTAAACCTGATTACAAGTACACTATGACCTGGTTACGGTCTTAGATTATTATAGGCAATTATTGCCCGATATTATGGGGCTATAAATCCAGCTGTAAATGGCTGAGTTTAGTTCGTTACGATTAGAATAAATGACGAGTTTTTATGAGAAAAACGATTTTGATCTTGGAGATGTTCAGACAGAGAAACCTACAAAGACACTTTCTTTAAAATGCAAGTTAGACCAGCATCCCAATTGAGTAACACAATTTCTTTCACAATCCGAAGGAAATTCTTAATCCAATACTTCATATGTTTGAAAAATTTGTCTACTCGACAGAATTCTGACAGTTCAACAACATTCATTGCGTTATTTCCGTTGCTGATCAGACAAAGTTTGCGAACATGTGAAGCAATGCATTAGCAGTATCTTTCAAACTGATTCAGATTATGATTGATATAATGTTACGTCATAAGGATACTGTTTCGCAATGGCCCCAAAAGAGATTAATACAGACTACCATCATTCTTACATGATATAATAAATCTCTCAGTTATAGTAAGAAACATAGCCATTTTATCAGTCCTAAAGTAATATTTATTATTAGCAACGATTGAAACATTCCCCAGTAACGAAACACATAACATGGGCTACTTGATACGCTACTTAATCAATGCGATGCGAACACAGGTGAAATACGACCCTGCATCTTCATAACATATTCCCTGCAACTAACAGAAAGATTTAGTACTAAAAGATGCACTAAATATCGTCCTGTCGGGTTGTCAGCTGGTCTTAATAAAAATTGCGATGCATTTTTCTATTTCTTTGCAAAAGACTGTCTTCATTATCATTACAAGAAGATTAAAAAATACCGAACTCATCTAGTTTTTGAAATATGATTGACGTGTAAAAAAAAGTGTTTGTACAAACCCACTTACAAAAATAAAATTATTTATTAAGCGCAATATTAACTTTATCATCCAATGGACCAGGTGTCATCATCATTGGCAGTCTTATTCCAGCCACTGCTAAGTAGGTATAGGTCCCTTTCGGGCCATGCTTCCCTGGTCTCTGCGGGTCTCATCCAGGAATTTATTTTTATTGTCGCTTGTCCCGCCAAAATCCTGCTTGTAATAATGTCATTCAACCCGCCATGGATTTTAATAGGACATTTTTTTTGAGCCATACTATAAGGCACGGATTATAATTTATACAGCCTACTTCATAATATTTTAATATAATTTAAGAAAGAGCCCTTCAGACTTATACATGCAGTGTGAACGCACTTAGCACTAAAAGCCTAATTCTTTATGCACCCTTACGGCTTTTTACCACTAGGCGCCATTTTGGTTTGTCCAAGTGTTCGAGTTATTTATTGCAAGGTATTAAATTATTCGCTAAGAGATTGTCAGGGAAAACTGTTGTGATTTTCTGTATTGGGTATATTTTTTTGAACTGCTTTTCAGCGGGTTGTGTTTTAGAGGTGTTTTTTTATATTTATAGTTAAGGAGTCGCGTAAACTATACCTACCCATTTTTAGACGACTGCCGAGTAAAGAAGTGTTGTATTTTGATATTTACTTGCTACGATTCAATACACTTTAATTTTTATCCAAATACCATTAGGTAAATAAATGACATAATTCAAAAAATTCAAGCCTAATTTATTTATCAACTAAATAAAATTATAAAAACAAAACACAAACATTATAAATTCACAAAATTATCCCAAGAATTTTAAATTTCAAATTACGAATTAATGAAGGCGGCTTACGCTATAGGCCGCAGTAGGTAGTTTGTATAGTTATTTATACCATACTTTAAACAATTTACATAAAACTGTTTACAACTAATTTATTTATGCTTATAATAAATGAATTAATCAACTCGGTAACCTTATTAAGTTATCATTTAAATTGTTTAAGATAAAGGCCCGTTGTCACCAACCAATTAAAACAGCTGGAGAAAAAATACTTGAATTTTAAAAATGATCTTTAACCTTTTGACCGCCACAGTCAGATGACAAACCAAAATGTGCCCAGCACGCCACGGATCGATTACATGACAGACTTTGATGCCGAGGTGCGTTTCTGATGTTTTGACGTGTGGCGGTCAAAAGGTTAACAAAATGTGATTTAGCTTTGGCATTAATGACTTCTAGGTGTTAATTAATATGATAATGCTACCGAGTTAGCATAAACATAATCAACCTATAATGTTCTCACTGCACACAGGTCTTCCCTCCGGGAGAGGTATTGGACCGTAGTCCACCACGCGGGCCCAGTGCGGGTTGGTAGATGTCACATTACTTCGAATTTTTAGTTCTAGGACATGCCGGTTTTCTCACGATGTATTCCTTCACCGTTTTGTCTTGTTAACGTGACGTGACATCTTTTCCAAAGACATACCTCGATTTTCTAGTAGTATCTTTTAACTTTAGACAGATTTGTTGAAAGCCAGTTTAACACTGATAGCAACTGTGATATCGTATTTCACGGATTCATAATTTAATTTAAATAGGCAATTGGATGTAGGTAATCTTGCAATTACCAGTTTGTATTTATTGCATCCTGAACTGGAAACTAAATACGTACTGTATGCAGTATTTTAGCTAATTAGTAGGTGTGTCGACTGGTAAGCTGCAGTTTATGTATGTTGTACCTACCTATACTATAGGTCTCTTTTGATTGAATGAAATCAATATATATAAACTACAGACTCTTTATTTTAACAAAAAAAAATATATTTTACGTACCTATATTAATTTGACACGTGATATTGACTACTTACAAAACTCTGGCTAAAAATAAATTAAGCACCCTTTTTAAAGCAATCTTACATAGATAGTGGCCAGTAACCAGTACAACTTAGGATGAGGTTCACCAATTAAACTGAACGCAATCAGCACATATTAACCGCGTTCAAGAGCTGTCAGTGTCATCATTGTTGTGGAATATTGACACTGACAGCTCATGAACACGGTTTAGATATGGTAATCGCGTTCGGTTTGAGTGATGAAATTCGCCCTAAGTCATTCGTGGTAACCAACACTGCTTGTCTTGTCAACTACCCCAAACCAATAACTTTATACTTCCTATCTACAAAGACAACGGAACAAGGCTATGCCACATACAGCATACAGCCTCTATAAAATCTAAGCATTCGCCATCTCGGTCCTTAGTCCACTAGCGCCATTGCTATTGACGCGCGCCCATTGATTTATACGCGCCAACCCCCGGAATGAATAAAGAACTAACTGCCCCGAGCGGCCATTTGTCTCTATCCTTTATGGTAAATGCGAGATTTAGGAGTTTTTATTTACTGGTAAAAAAACTCGCCAACAATGGACACAGGAAAACCAAAAATCTTGAAAATCTTTTTTTTGTGTATTGTATGGTTTTCTCTATAATATGCAATACAGTTCCGTTCATGTAGTAACCATAAAAAATACATTTAAAATGACACACACGAAAAGAACTGCGGATTTTTATGTAACAAAAATGACAAATGGTGTTGGCAGATCGCCTATATTTCATCAAAAGAACATTTTAAAAACTGCAATACCGAAAAACATTAATAACTAAGTGAAAATATAATGTCCCCTCGCATTCCGCGACTCCCCCAAACTACCGAAAAACAAGAGGAAACTATTTTCGTCGAACAAAAAAATGTTTCCGGCAGAAGATTTATAGGGCACCTTACTCACAGCATAGGCCCTCTTCGTATAAAACGCGTGAAATGAAGTGTTTCCCTCCCCCTTTGGTTTTTTCTTCACTTTTTCCTTAGCCACAGATTTTTTATTGCTCAATTAATCCAATAAATTCGCGTTGATGTGCGTTTTGACTCGTGTAACAGGGCCTTTAAATTTTATTTCTTCTTTTCGCTTGAAAATGGAGCGGTGTTTATACAGATCATTAGCAGCTGTCACATTTAAACTTGGAATTATTTTTAGAGTTTCATTTGTTTTTGGTTTAATTAATTATGTATGGCCAACTCCTGCTTAATTTTAGTTGTAGCAAACCTCATAAATGTACGTAACAATCTACGTAGGTAAGTATAGCCAAAATACATGCGACTTTAATTTAAAGTAGTTTACATTAATAGTTATTTCAACTACGTAATACGGAATTCCCCCTCAAAAAACATGTAGGTAATACTACCCGGTATACGGGTATCAAACTTTCAAATATCATAAATGGTCAGTCAATAAAAAGGTCCACCAATGAACATTCGCGTCACGTTCGCCCTCACTTGTCGCTATGCCCATTGCTGAAATTGATATACATCACTCGCCAATGTCCGATACATTTTAAATAACTCTTAACACAATGGAATAAAAGCCATGTTGGTAAAATTCGCACGCAGTCATAGACTGGCTGCATAACCTATGCCCAAAATAGACTGACCTCTCTGGTCCGATTTTCAATGGATGAACATGGAATATCCGGAACAGTGAGAAAGGTCTTATTGAAATGGTGTTCTTAAGCTTGACCACGCACTTTCTTCAGTGCTCTGGGGCCTGGTACCAATTGCTTGAGAAATATTATTAGTATAAAGGTCTGTGGACTAGGGCTTTCAAATACCGGATTTTTTCAATACCGGTATCAATACCGGTATTGAAAAAGTCAATACCGTGATCCCGGTATCAATACCGGTTGTCCGGTATTGAACGCAAGTTCAATTAGGATATTAATAAAACCTATAAAATACGCCTTTTTGTATTTTCAAATCAGTATTGTTCTTATTATTTTATTGAAAATACTAAAATAAATACGTTATACATAGCTTTCATAATTCTTTTATAATAATTTGGTAGGTATTGGTTGATTATTTAGGTAGGACTAGGAATTAGGAACATAATGAAAACTTAAACTGAATCTACTCTTTTTGCAGGAAGGCATTTCACATAGACTTTGTTTGCACAATATAAAAAAAAATATATTTCTTATTACCTATTACCTAAATGTCATCATGTCTCATGTAAAAATCAATATATGTAGGTATCATTATTAGTAGAAATGTAAGTAAGTAAAGCATACCTTAACTAGCTAGTAGCAATCATTTGGTAATCATTTTAGTAACATTCTTAATAATTCAGTTATAAAAAAAAAACAAAAAATCTAAAACTAAACAAGTAAGAAAATAAATCAAGAATCAACATAGGTATCATTACCTATTTGTAGAAATGCAAGTAAGTTAAGTACAGCTTAACTAGCTAAGTAGCTAGCAATCATTTTAGTAACATTATTAATAATTATGTAATAAAAAAACAATCAAAATCTAAAACTAAACAAGTAACAAAATAAATCAAGCGTTAATAACAATTTCTGAAAAACAGTAAAAAAATGTAAAAGTAATTAATTATAGACGCGTTATCCCGTCGCCTTTGCGAAACTGACTGACAATAGTGACAATAACAAAAACGACACATAAATACAGCTTGATTTCGGGCATTGTCTCAGGCGGGGTGCGGGAGGGTGAGCTTAAGATAACAGCGCGACGCTTACGCTGAAGAAAACAAGTGGGAGAATAAGATCACATAATTTTCAGATCTAATGTTTGTAATACCGTAATCACGGTATTGGGGCGTCAATACCGGTATTGTAAAAGGCCAAAATAAAGTCCGTGATCACGGTATTACGGGATCCCGGAATACCGGTATTGAAAGCCCTACTGTGGACCGTCAGAGTTGATAAAAAAAAGTTGGAATTGAATTGTCTTCTTTGGACAGCAAGAGGGTGTAGGTTACTTTCCAGAGTTTTCCAGGACTTTTTTTTGTCATTATTGTCAAAGTTCGATATGAGTAGGCTACTTTAAATTGGGTTGCCTACTGCTAAATTACAGCATTAGTGGCCCAGTGGTAACGGCTGCGACTCACGAGGTGTAGGTCGTAGGATCGAACCCAGACAGACGCTTTAATTTGTGTAAATTATTTCATCACGACTGCTCTCAAAAACGGTAAAGGAAAACATTGTGAGGAAGCCGGCATGTCCTAGAATCATAAATTCGAAGACATGTGAAATCTACCAGCCCGCGCTGAGTCCGCGTGGTGGATTACGGCCCATTCTCTCACACCGCGAGGAGGCTCGTGTCCCAACGGTGGTAACATTATAGGCTGCATGATTTTGCTAAATTACATCAGTTGTTACTATTTGCCTCTGCTTCGCAAGTTTATCGAAATGTTGCCAACTTTAACCCATTCTCTGTCCCATGAACCACATATGGTTCAGGTTGATTGTTTAATTAGTGTCTACTTTGTGGACAGAGAAAGTGTTAATAAACGCATTCATAATCAAAATCCGTCGATTCAACCCATTCGCTGCGACGATAAAAGTCGCAACGTTAACATTAACAGATTTCATCCAAAGATAAACATTATGGACACGACGTAGGCGGCGCCGGGGGCGTCTCCTTGTGATATACGATACCCGACAACGATTGTATCGATTCAATTAAGGGCCTTACTCTCGTTTAGTACCGTAACACGGTCACTTTATGAAGCTTATAACTTATTAACGGTTTGGTTAGAAGGTCTGTAAAAAATATATGTTTGCTATAGATTCATGTACAGCATTTTTGAAACAGGGTTTTTTCATAAAGCTAATACTTTTGCCTTAAAAAAATATTTACCAAAACGCTATTTTGGCTAATATTTCCTTATAACTTCTAAACGGCTTTGATGTTTGGAAATATTTTTACACTGAAAAATTGATGGTTAGAAGTACTACATATTTGAAATAGCGTTTTTAAATCAATCAACAGTTGCAAAGACAATGCCCCATTTTGAGATAGAGCTTCAGAGGTGCTCTGCGCGGGCGCGGGCGGCAGTCGTGCGTTAGCACTGAGACGGGGTGGCTGTGTCGCTCGCTGCTCCGCCCGGCTATCGATCGACTACGCGCGTTTGGCTGTGTTAGTGCAAATACTTATGAACGAATTGTATCAGTATGCGTTTATAGACTAGCTCGCTGCAGAGGGCCCTTTTCTATTGTCCGCGTGGACGCTTTATTAGTGGTGCCATTTTTAAATACTGTTTTTGTTTATATTGTTTATTTTGTAAATATAAGATAATTTGTAAATAAATAAAATTGCCAAAGCAAAGCAAGTCAAGAAAAATACTTTTTCTCTACGACGACGCATCGTTTTATAGATATTAGCGAAAAACTCAAATGTGGGAATTTTTATACCCCCCACTCCGGCTCACCTCCTAGACGCGGGGACTTTTAGTACCTATGTTCACTCCCTAAGCACTCTGAACAACTTTGTGAAGAAATCGCTCAGGGCCCAGCTCACGCACTCTACACCTCTTATCTCTATCTCTTAATAGTTATTCGTTGAGTGGACTAATAAGTATCTATCTATCTATACGAATAAATAAAATTGGAGTGTCTGTTTGTAATATTAAAACAACCGCTTCTTACTAAATGCATATGAATGTATACACGGTACAGTCAACCTCTAGACGTCCACTTACACCGCAATGACCATTATCGCCTGCGCTATACGGGCTGCGGCGTCTATACACACATGCGCATATTTATCCGTGTGAGTGATGCTCCAACGCTAACAAATTAACATGCCGTGTAGCATCGCTACGAGTAGTTAAAGATGTGGTCAATGCTAGACAAGGATGACAATATCAGTAACTTGTTTTTTTTATCACCGTCTGATTATTTTTTTCATAGTAATGCAAAATTTCGACATCATAACATAAGTAAACATTAGCTAGATCGGTAACGAGGCTGCACTCGCTAATGTGATCGGGATAAATGTGAGTTCAAATCCGAGTTGGGCCAGTTTTTTTTGATGTTTTATATAATTATTATTATGTGTTAGTAATTTATTTTTGTAAATTACTTTGAACAAATAGATATTACAATAAAGGTAATTTATTATTATAATATGATAACAAATGAAATAAATTTTGATATGGTAACATTGTAATATTTTTTATACATAAGAAATCCTTTACACTTACTTATGTTATTATTATAGTATTGAATGTTAAAAAACACACCTTAATTACTAAATAACGGAAATAAATAAAAGTAAACAACATAAACATAAAGCAAAGTATATAAAAAAAAAACAATTAAAAATAGAACAAAGTATACCAAAAAACGAAATAAAAATAAAACAAAATGTCTTGATTGACGCAAAGAAGATCCTCCGACTGGGATCGAACCCACGGCGAGAAATCTTAACCAGGCACTATGCCCCGAGACCAACTGGTTACTTGTACGCCGTGGCGAATATGTTGATCACTATTTCACGACGAATCGAAATAAGGCAGCTTTATCAATTGAGGCCGGAATACTTATGCCTGAACTATAAGGTTTTAGGTTATATATTATGGATATTATGAAAATTCTGATATCATTTAAGATGTTACAGCTTAATTATTCATTTTCTCAATGAAAAGAGGATTGAAACTTAACCTCAATATTACAATAATATAAATACTAATTTGGTAAGTTACGACCACTATGTCCCCTGACACAAAATTACCCTACCTGTTTAGGATTTTTAATATTTCGTGTGACCTCCGTTAGCCTCGATACAGCTAATGAGACGTCGACGCATAGACGCTACAATATTTGCACAGATATTTTTGCCGCGAATAGTGGAATAATTTATGTGAACTAGTAAAGTAGTTAAAAAATTAGGATAGATTTGAAACAGAGTGAACTTAACACTTTGTCTGAAATCTACCCTCGTGTTTTAAAAACGACGCTAAGATTGAAAATAATTGTAAAACAAAAGAATCTTCGTTTAGTTGTGGAATATTTAACATAATTATTGGTTAGCAACTCGGCATTCTAATTTCACATGTAATACTTAAAAAATAGTTTTTCATGTTCGATGTGAGACTCGAACCCGAACGTTCGCCATGCGAGGCACAGTGCTAGCCACTTTGGCCACCGTAACGCTTACGAAACTTTTTGAAATTTGTAATAACAATCATGTTGCCAATTTGTAGTGTTGTCAAACGTTCTTATAGAAGGTCATAAGTACTAATATTGCTATGCCATTGTTTTGTGAGATTGCTAGTCGACTTCTGACTGCAATATGTGCAATTTAACAAAATTGCACATATACCAAAATATTTTTTTTTACAATTTTTGTCTGTCTGTCCGTCTGTCGTCTGTTTGTTCCCGCTAATCTCTGAAACGGCTAGACCGATTAAGACGGGACTTTCACTAGCAGATAGGTGAATAAGGAGTTACTTAGACTAGGTACATTTATTTTAGAAAAAAAAACAAAATAGGTTCCTACGAAAAAAAATTAAAATCAATGAAATGAAATATTGAATAATATCCGATTCAAATAGGGAGGTTGCATTATACTCCGTTTAATTAGGTACTTCCAAATGTAATCAAATCATAATAAAGAAACGGAGTATAGTTATGTTTATAAGTGGATCCTATACGTGAAGATTCCTTAATCTCCATAGAAATTGATTGAATAAATAATATAAAAATATACTTAGTGTTTTTGTTTAAGAAAATCGTACACCAAATATTGTATATAAAAAGGCTAATACGAAAAACTAAAAATAAATAATAATTAAACTAAAAATGCAAAAACGATCAAAAAGAACTAAATGGAGAAATATTAGAAGAATTTCATTAAAATTAGCATAGCTATTTCTTTACGCGGAATACAGAATTAATAAGTTATCGTAAACTCTGCGAACTCAACAATAACTTTTTTCTTAAATTCCACGCGGACGAAGTCGCGGGTAACAGCTAGTACAAAATATATCAGTCTTGCATTCGCCATTCCCTTCTGGAATCGTAGGCAAAAATGGCGACCTACGTGCGGCATGTCTGCGCCTCTGCATATTCTTTGATCATCGTTTTAGTGTAGCGCGCCACCGCAAGCATCGGGAGTAGGACGCTTAGCTCCGCCCACATGCACAAGGTCAGTGAGCCATCTTTACACCTTAATTAACATATCTATATGTAACATATTTGTATTACAAATAAGACTACGAATTAACTTTCTATAATTTATATTCTACAGTTTCTGAATACGAAAATGTTCGGCGAATCTTGTTTTGTTACCTTTAAAAAGCTTTACTGCGATATTTTAGTGAACTTTCCAATAAAGTATTTAGAAGTAACATAATTACTGTCAAAATAAACATAGAATTAGAAATACTGCTCTTTTAATGTTCGATTAGTGTTATTAACATGGAAACGATTTTATTAAGTCTCCATTTAAGTGAATATAGGAATATTTACTCACTTTATTGTCAATTTAATTTCTAATTATTAATTCAATCAATTAATATTGAATATTTATTCAAAAATATTGACAATATTGAATAAATTAGCCAGAAAAAGTTTTTATACGAATTACATGAGAACAATTTATTGAAAACCTGTTTATTTTTACATTTTCTCTAAAATAAACTTACTTTTTTTTTTCTAAAATTTATTTGTTATTGCCTGTACCTTTTATTTGTAGGTAATTTATGCTCTATTAAAGCATCGTTCCGTAGTTAGAAATGAAATATGACGTCTAATAGATTATTGGATGTTTGTAACATAAACCACAACGCAAAATACGTACCTATTCGTCGAAATAGAGCGCTCATGACTAATCGCGTTTCAGATTTATCACGTCACAGATTTTCCAGATTTCCTATCAGTCACGATAATTCTCACGGTTGCATTTCACGGTTGATGTAAGATCGCCATGATAAGCGATGTTACTTAAAAAGTAGAAATTGATTATCAACAGTGTGTTTAAAATATTAGGTTATTAGAGCAACTTGCGTGTTGAAATGACAGTTGCTACTGAAGTGACAATGTTTTGTTTTTCTTTTGACACTGTCAGTGGCGTCAACTGGAACTAAAAACTCTCACCATGAAAACTTTGGGATAGTGAGCTTGAAGTGAGCTGTCATTCCACCTGATGCTTGGGATTGAAACTAATGACAGCTCACTTCATCTATGTAAGTTTTAACGGTGAGATTTTTACAAAAAAGATCAGCTTTTTGATTATCTACTAGACATTGGTGTTGGGGTCTTTTGGGAGAATTTTGGACGCGTTTTAATTACTCTGCTTAATTTGATCTTTTACAGGAACTACAAAGCTTAAGAAATTAATCAATAATAAGTAAAGCTGCATGTAAAAAGATGGCAATTAGCGAAACCCAAAAGTGTTTTTGTTTTCTAAACCGTTAGTGTCAAACACTGTAGAAACTACAATAAATTAATAATTATGTGTTACCTACTTCTTAGCTTTTACAACCTGTGCGAATTAAATAGGCTTCTTGCTGAAATGCGTCCCCATACCTATGGACTGAACAGAACTGTACGAGTGACGTCACAGCGCCAGGTGCCTTGTTAACTCACAGTACTCACACGGGTTATAGAAGAAAATCTCACTTTGTTTTCGCTAATCGAATAGATAATAATTATAATACTTCTTTTTACACATCCGTACATCACAAACTGTTGTGTTATTTTTTTATTTGTTTTGTTTGCCTGCATTTTTTCATTTTTCACTATGCATGTCCTAAAAATAAACGTGGTGTCGGTTACTCTTGGTGGTGGTAAGCTGTTAAAATATCTTGATAACACTATACTAACCACATATTTTTTTCTGTTGAGCATAATTCACCTAAAGTAACCAGTCCACTGTAGCACTGTCAATCTGTCACCTGTCACTAACATTCCACCATTGGAGCTTCGAAGTACAGTCGACCTGCGTCATGACGGTAAGTAAAAAGCACTAACTCAGTATAACAGGGCTGGTTGAAGCGAATCACTGTAAAGGCTCTCCTGCAGACAGGCGCGATTCGACAGTGCGACGCGATTCTGGTATAACAATTTTCATGAAGTTTTCATAGAAATTGTTCTAGTAGAATCACGTCGCACCTGTCTCCGGGAGCCTCTTAGTGTGTTTTTCTTGTCTTAAGCCCCATTTACACGATGCAAGTTTCTTGTCTGTGGTATATCGAATTGAAGCAATAAATGACTTGCACACTCGCACAGTTTAAACACTGTTTAGACGATGCAACTTTTATTGTTGCTTCAACTTGTGGTATGCCACAGGCTTTTAAATCAATCAGTGTGAATCAGGCTTTATTTGGTAAACAACATAATGAAGCACTGAGATTTTGGTGAATGAAAATAACTGTATTGTGTTTAATAATTCTAAACCACCAATGAAACCGAACGCGTTCAGCACATCTAAACCGCGTTCAAGACCTGTCAGTGTCAAAATTGTTATGGAATATTGACACTAACAGCCCGTGAACGCGGCTTAGAAGTGCTGATAGCGTTCAGTTTTATTGGTGAAATCAGCACTTAATCTTATGTCATTTCACAGAACATAAAGATAATTATGATTCGCTTCAATGAACGCCAGGACTGTTTTTAATGATTATGTCATTGTTAGTTTACTTTTAAGTGCAATCTGCAACACTGTTATATAATTTTGATTCTTAGTAATATATACGGAATACGGATCTCTTACTTTTGTATAAGATTTTTCGATAGCGTTATTTTTGTTGTAATGTTGATTTTCATTCAAGAACATAGTTTTTGTTATAAACAGCATTTACTAGACTATAGGTATAATTAAGCGTTATAATAGTTTTGCAGATTGCATTTATGATTAAATGTAAACTTTATTTTATGCTAGAATCTTTTTTATTTTTTTTAGTTGCACTTTTTTATTTTTATTCATATTGCACCATTATAAGTCAATAACGGTATAAAAATCATGTTCCATTTATTTGAATATCGTACTAAAAATACTAACACGTCAAACTAACCCTATTTTGCGGCGGTGGGTCCGACGGGCTCCGGTAGGGAGACGCGGCTAATAAGTGAAACAGAGATTTATGAGTGCACAGATATGCAAATAGAAATTTGCGGTCCCCCGCCGATAAAAAGACGCCGGGGCCCCGCGGGGCACTGTTTGTCCAAATGCCAGGGGATGATGGCCTTCTAATTATTTTGGATCATATTGTATCTATGAAGTACGTTTTCAAAGTTTGTTTTGGTTTGAAAAGACTTTTCAAGTAGGTAAAAAAGTGCCTGAGAAAGAAAGGTTTTTTTTATAAAAAGGCATTATAACTCTTCTGGCAATTAAATGAACTGGATACCGTAGACGTTTATCTTAGTTTAATTTTATACAACAACAACTAGCTTCTGCTCAAGGCTTTGCCCGCGTTTTATTTCGCTGAAAAGTAGCCTATGACCTTCCCCAGGATTCAAAGTATAGATATATTTCATCAAAATCAGCTCAGCCGTTTCGGAGATTAGCTGGAACAAACAGACAGACAATTTTTTTTCGTTACATTTACCGTATGCTTCCAGCTTTTAGTAAAAAGCTGTTATTTTGACAGACAGACACTTCAATTTTATGTATTTGTATGTTTAAGTATTGTATAAGGTACTTAGAAGTGCACATTATTAGAACCTAAACAACGGAAATCTCTAAAGAGGCACTCCACGCAGGCTCCTATCTGCGCCCATAACTTGATTCACAGATTATTTACTATTTTGTCTTACCACTAAACTCTGGTTGCGAGGTGTTAACTCGAAGCTATCTCAGCACCGTATCAACAATCCCTGTACTTAAGGTGTAAAGATGGCTCACTGACCTTGTGCATGTGGGCGGAGCTAAACGCCCTACTCCCGAATACGTAAAATGTGTGCGGTGGCGCGCGACACTAAAACTATGATCAAAGAATATGAAGAGGCGCAGACATGCCGCACGTAGGTCGCCATTTTTGCCTACGATTCCAGAAGGGAATGGCGGATGCAAGGCTGATATATTTTGTACTAGCTGTTAATCGTCCGTGTGGAATTTAACAAAAAAGTTATTGTTGAGTTCGCAGAGTTTACGATAACTTATTAAGGCGCTGTACTTAGTCAAAATAGGCTTCACAAAACAATATTTTAGCCAAATGTATACATTTTAGAACAGCAAAAAAAAAATTTTAATCTTGATCATATTTATGAGTGGACCATTGTGTTCAAAACACGTTTTCGGTAAATTTTCTCGATAGAAAAAAATCATAAAATACCTAACCATTAAAATTGAAATCGTTGCAATTGTAATTGTGTTATTTATAAACAAATCTTGATAAAATTAATAACAGTGATGTATAATAATAAAGGGAACTGTTGTTTTTATTTATCGATTGTAATAAGATATTTGTAAGGATTAATTGTATTTAATGATAAATAACTCGAACGAAACGTTGCGCCATCGCGGCGTCTTTTTAGCTTCTCTTTCATTTCTACGCGGAGCGACAGTGAGTCTTGTTTTTTAGTTAGGTACTTATACTCTAAGGGAGGGGTGAGACAGTACTTTTTAGTTAGGTACTTATACTCTATGGGAGGGTATAAGTACCCAACTAAAAAGCAGTGACTAGACATGGGTCGTACTTGCAAAATCGCGTACCAGGGCTTACAAGTACTTACGACTTCTTTAAGAAACCACGTCCTAAAACTAGATCTCGGGATACTTTCAAGTATTTTCTATCTGCATAGGAAATTGAACCTTAACTGTATACAAATAAGGAGCAAAATCACTTTTACAAATAAATACGTACTTATAGAGTATAGACGATTAAAATTTCTACTACTGTTCCAACCAAGAGCCCTGTTGGAAAAAAAAAA
Source organism: Luperina nickerlii (assembly GCA_963855955.1). NCBI lineage: Eukaryota > Metazoa > Arthropoda > Insecta > Lepidoptera > Noctuidae > Luperina > Luperina nickerlii. The sequence continues at coordinate 16,920,082 of OY979677.1, read as the reverse complement.
CTTGCATAGGAAATTGAACTCTGAATTCTTACTTATGGAGCACGATCGCGTTTAGGCATGGGTCGTACTTGCAAAATCGAGTACCAGAGCTACAAAGTACGTCCACCTTAAAAAACCATAGCTCGAGATACTATCAAGTATTTTCTATCTGCATCGAAAAATTGATCCATGACTTCATACAAATAAGAAATACAATCGCGTATTCAAAAGCCCTGTTGGTAGTAAAAATACTTGCATAGGAAATTGACCCGTTACCTTCTATGAATAAGGAGCATAATCGCGTTTACAATTAATATTTTCACAAACCATTAAAGTAAAAATACTTTCATACGAAATTGTTCCGTAGACTCTAATTGATAAGGAGCATGATCGCATTTCCGAAAACTGACGCGGTTGGGTACCTATGTAGTTGAGCGAGTAGCCGTATTTAAAATACTTTGAAGTCTTGCAATTATTTCGGGTCGGTACCTAGTGTACGTACTTTGGTAAGTATCTGTTTGTTGATGAAAGCTGTTTATTATACATATTTTATTTTATGATTAGTTTTTTCTAAGTAATGTTGTTGGTGTACAAATGTTTGTACTGTTTCGGTTCTACTCATAAGTTGTATAAATAAGCAATCAGTGTATAAAAAATGGTCAACAAGAAAATAAACGGAAGGCAATAAAGAGATCTTATTCGACGAAACAAATTGTAACGTAAGTAGGTAGGTACCTACTTTTTTGTACACACCATATTTTGTTTGTATAGATTATCTATAGACGCGTAATTTCGACATACATTACAACAGCTCGATTGGTCTAGTGGTCTCGTGCGTCACTATAGTTTTGTGTATCAGTCACTAATGTCCGGGTTCAAATCCAAACTTTTTGACATATTCTTTTTGTTGATTTTCTTATTTGATATAAATGTTTTTTTAATTATTATTTTACTTTTTGCCGATTTTCTTGTTTGAAAATTTTCAGACTATATTATTATTGCTTATACTCTTTTGTAACACACTGTAGGTATATTATTTTTCTTCCGAATCAAGCTTGGTGGACGTTTTTATTTTATTTTTATTATATTACTCTAGATTCTGAAGAAAAATAACTATAAGAATAAAAATGATTGTTTTTATTAAAATAACAATTACTTATTGAATTATTTTAAAAATAAGAAAATAAAAATATGCACATTATAATTAAAAAATAACAAAACAAATGATAAGCACATTATAATAAAAAAATAACAAAAAGAGATATTGAATTATTTTAAAAATAAGAAAATAAAAATATGCACATTATAATTAAAAAATAACAAAACAAATGATAAGCACATTATAATAAAAAAATAACAAAAAGAGATATGCGTCCACTGAGATTCGAACCTGGTGATTACGCAGTGAGAATCCGGACAGTGGAGCGCGGAGGCAATCGTGCATCTTGTTCGAGTCGCGAAATTACGCTTCTAAATATAATGGAAGTCGCTCATCGACAAAATTCGCGCGGTGCACCCCGCCGTAGGCGGGGACTATTCGTATCCCACTTACATAAAAGTAAACTCAAATACATAAAAGTCGTCTATTCACCGCCACGTAAAGAAATACCTATGCTAATTTTAATGAAATTCTTCTAATATTTCTCCATTTAGTTCTTTTTGATCGTTTTTGCATTTTTAGTTTAATTATTATTTATTTTTAGTTTTTCGTATTAGCCTTTTTTTATATACAATATTTGGTGAACGATTTCCTTGGGCTAAAACAAAAACACTATATTATTTATTCAATCAATTTCATTGGAGATTAAGGAATCTTCACGTATAGGATCCACTTATATAAAAAAAAAACTAAACTCCGTTTCTTTATGATTTATTTACATTTGGTTAAGTACCTAAATAAACGTAGTATACAACCTCCCTATTTGAATCGGATAAATATTCAATATTTAATTTCATAGGTTTTAATTTTTTTTCGTGGGAACCTAGTTTCTTTTTTTTTCTAAAATTAAAGTGCCTAAGTTACTCCTTATTCACCTATCTGCTAGTGAAAGTCCCAGTCACAGAAATAAATCCGCACAAGAATATGAGAAGGTAGTAATCAATAAACTCAGTAATGCAAATACTCGTAGATTGACAACTAAGAACGCTCATTTTTTATAAATTATGGTGTTTGAAAACATTTTTTTTATTGTGGGTAAGTAGTTATTTTCTAAACAGTCAAAATAAAATGGCCTGAAGCGGTTGTTTTAATATTACAAACAGACACTCCAATTTTATTTATTTGTACCTATAGATAGATAGATACTTATTAGTCCACTCAACGAATAACCCAAAAAGAGGTGTAGAGTGCGTGAGCTGGGCCCTGAGCCATTTCTTCAGAAAGTTGCTCAGAGTGCTTAGGGAGTAAACATACTAAAAGTCCCCGCGTCTAGGAGGTGAGCCGGAGTGGAGGGTATGAAAATTCCCACTTTTGAGTTTTTCGCTAATATCTATAAAACGGTGCGTCGTCGTAGAGAAAACGTATTTTTCTTGACTTGCTTTGCTTTGGCATTTTTATTTATTTACAAATTATATTTACAAAATAAACAAAAACAGTATTTAGAAATGGCACCACTAATAAAGCGTCCACGCGGACAATAGAAATGGGCGCTCTGCAGCGAGCTAATCTATAAACGCATACTGATACAATTCGTTCATAAATATTTGCACTAACACAGCCAAACGCGCGTAGTCGATCGATAGCCGGGGCGGAGCAGCGAGCGACACAGCCACCCCGTCTCAGTGCTAACGCACGACTGCCGCCTGCGCCCGCGCAGAGCACCTCTGAACCTATATCTCAAAGTGGGGCATTGTCTTTGCAACTGTTGATTGATTTAAAAACGCTATTTCAAATATGTAGTACCTCTAACCAGCAATTTTTCAGTGTAAAAATATTTCCAAACATCAAAGCCGTTTAGAAGTTATAAGCAAATGTTAGCCAAAATAGCGTTTTGGTAAATATTTTTTTAAGGCAAAAGTATTAGCCTTATGAAAAAACCCTGTTTCAAAAATGCAGTACATGAATCTATAGCAAACATATATATTTTTACAGACCTTCTAACCAAACCGTTAATGAGTTATAAGCTTCATAAAGTGACCGTGTTACGGTACTAAACGAGAGTAAGGCCCTTAATGGTTTTTATCAAACCCGGCCCTATCTCCTGAGGAGGTTATCGTGTAATTCGTGAAACTTGTTAAGCCTAGATTCAGTTATCTCGCTCAACGCGTACTTTGTAAGGGGATTGCTAATTATCCGCACCGCCGGTGGAAGGTGACGGCATGCCTAACAAGATTATGTTATTTCATTCGTTGCCGTTAATCTCGTTCCTGTTCTGAAGTACGGAAGTTTTAGTGTTAGATTAGATGTTTTGAAGTGTTTCTGTCTGCAGAAGTGTATTTAATTGGTGCTTGAGTTTGTACGAGATAACGAAAGAAGTTTGGGTGTTTTTGAGCACGTTTAGCGACGGAAAGATGCAATGTAGACCATGATGATGTGATGTGATCTGGGGGCCTAAAAATGCCACTTTGGCAGAATCACAAAAGGATAACATTATAAATCATAATATGGCGAAGACAGTCCGTGTTTTTCTTTTTTCGCTGCACTATGTGGGTATAATCAAAGAGATTGGGATTGGATTTAGATTGGATTGATTGGTATTTTAACACAGACAAAAAAAAATAACTGAAAATCTTTCACCAATAAATGGATATGGACAGTAAACTGTTAAGTTAATCGTATCAAATCCCATTGGATTTGATACGATTAACTTAACAGTTAACTGTCCATTGTGATTCATAATGTTATCCTTTTATGATTCCGCCAAAGTGGCCTTTTTAGACCCCCAGATCATTGAAGGCAACAGCAGCACAAAAAATATAAATAAATAGAAATAATTTTATGTTCTTTTTCTTCTTCGTGTTCCTTGCACGACTGTATTTTAGATCTTGTTGGCGTAAAACTTAGCCACTTCCACGGCGTCGTCGTCATCCATTCAACACGACGATAGCACGAACTGGTCTTTCTCAAGACCCATCGCAAACGGCTCTTTTATGAGCCAATCCCCAGAACTTAACTTAGCCCTTTTTGTCATTTCAATCAATCAATTTCATGTTAAAAAATGGAAACCCAAAATTAACCTTATATCAAATAAATTGGAATAAACGCCCTAAACGCCATAAAATAAAACGAAATCAATAAACACAAAAAAGCAACAACAAACTTAACTACTAATGAAATAAAAACAAACTTCGCAATTTTAGTAAATCAAAGCGGATTCCGGCAAAGCAAACACCAAGAGTGCGGTAGACCATACGATGCATGTCCATGTCCACGTTTGAGCTTGTTTGCTCATTAGTGGCAGGGAAGGGAGCATCGGCCTGTCACCGCCTGTCACTCGGAGACTGTCACCTCTGTGGATGTATGAATAGTTGATTGATATGTGGAATTAGATGATAGGTGTTTTAGGGTTGAAGGAGTAGATAGTGCTTATGTTTTTGAGTGATGTCATTTATTTTGTTGTAGTGTTAGAGGCTTAGTAGAATGTAATGTAACGACATTCGGGCCTTAGGAGCTGATATTTAAGCTTTAGGTGAGATTCTATTCAGGTCTGTTATAAAAAAATCTGGATAGATTGTGGTGGCCCTTTGACCTGGAAGTTTCGGTCTAGGTTATATACTTTTTGCAGTTTTATTTTTCACTAGCTTCTGCCCGCGACTTCGTCCGCGTGTAATTTCTTGTTCCTCTAACCCACCCCGTCGCATCGCATCGCCCGCCCGCGTTCTTACTTCGTTTTGGCTAAGCGTTCTTTCTGTATTTTTCCCTTTGCAGCTCATAAGGGTCAGAGCGTGATGTTAAATAGCCTTCCTTAAGAATTGGGCTAATAAATGCAAAAAGAAATCCGACTGGCAGTTTCAGAGATTAGCGTGTTCAAACAAACAAAACTCTTCAGCTATATTATTAGTATAGATTTAGGTACTTACTTAGTCTGAAACCGATATTAGCCTATCCTATTGGATGTTCTAAACAAAACTCCTCACTTATTCGTGACCACAAATCGTTATTCCGTCAACCGATGAACTTTCACACAGATGCAAATTACGCCCCAACATAGGTATACATTACGGCTCTGGTGTAAAACTCCAGTAACAAATAAATCCGGGATTCTGGACCCCTCGGCGACAGATTGTTAATACTGACCGTCGACGACCTAACGAGCTGTGACCGGCATGAATATGCAGCGGTCGTGCGCTACAAGAACGAATTAATTAAATTTGTCCACACCTACCGGTGTATCGTATTTCAAAAACGGATTTTTAATGAAATTTGTGGTCAATTGAGAGGGTTTAAAAGTTGAATATCTCGTTGGATTAGAAACAGTGATGTCTGTTATCTTCGCTGATCTAAAATAATAATGCCAACTGTTTGTAAATACTCTTAGGTACTTATTTAGAAACACATATCGAAAGCAAACAAATACCTACTAAGAATGTAGAGTTTTTTAAGAAATTGTAGATCACAAATATTGTTGTAACAGGTAGTTTTCTTTATTTTTGTCTGCCAGTTCTATCTTATAAACTGCGAAAGAGGCGCCTCTGAAGTAGGAAATCTTAATGTAGTTAATTTTAAAAAGTTTACGTTAAGGTAACGATAATTTCCATCATGTTATCTCAGTAATCATTATAAATATAATTATCTTAAAGTTTCTAAGATTCCTTAATGTGCACAAATTATGGTTTCTTATCGAGATAATATTGCCATTACCCATAGATAAAATGCCTTGTTTTTAATCTAAGCTCATAAAAGTTCCAAGTTTTATAATATCAGTTACTTACATTATCTCTATGTTAGAAAAATTATTTTTATTACATGTTTTAATATAATTATCGTACTTAAAATGTGTCACAATCACAATAATAAACAGTAGTGGCGAACGTAGGCGGTACTCTTTGTCCGAACAAAAACATAATAAAGCATGCGCCCGCGCAATTCCAGTGGCGGCGCCGCCAGCGACATCTGTCGGTACCCGCAATTATGGTGGATTTATAAGTTAATCGCGCGTTTGACGCGTGAGATTAATACCTTGTGAAAATAATCACATGGTTTTTTGTCTCGAGTGTAATCAACAGTAAATGGGAAGTTGTAATTTTATTTTTTTCGCGCGGTCGTTTTGACGCGTGCCCTGCAGCAGAGGGTTGGTTGATCACTGGTTACAGAGTTTTTTGTTGTGGTTATAAGTTACAGTACTGAATTCGATGTTTAATAATACAGTTCGCAATATTCAATTTTACATTTAATAACGGTTATCTGAAATGCTTTTGAAAAGTTTTTTGATCAATGATTAGTGGTCAGAGTGTAGGGGTGTCAAGTCGACGTGTCGCTACTCAAGTGACGCGTGTGCCGATATGATTATCCTCACCCCTAGGGGTGGCGGATAAAAAACTGCATACGTGCATGCGGAGGTCGTGGATAAATCTGATGGAATTACTCACGAATATTTGAGTATTATTCACAGAATGTTTTTTAAAGTTCTCATATTCTTTGACTAGTTTTGAAAATGTCATTTATAAGGTTTAAAAAAGATATGTACTCGTAGAACTACTTTTTGATAAAAATATGCGCCTTAAATAGACTATAAGAAATCTAGAGACGCTTACAACTATTGTTTTAGGTAGGTACATGCATAACTTAGGTAGGTTTACCGAGCTTCTGCCCGCGACCCCTCGTCCCCGTTAAATTTCTTGTTTTAACAAACACTCGACAATACTGCAGCTTACCATTAGTGAAAGAATTTTTTGGAATCGGATCAATAGTCCCGAAGAAACTCACAAATTTTATTTAACTATTTTCATAAAATAATAAGTTTTTATACAAAAATAATCTTTTATTCAAACAATCACCAGATTTATCCCACTTGTAACACCCATGTGTCAACCCACCGGATTGTAGAGGCAAAAGTCGCGGTTGTTACGAGATTGCGTCGACCGCGGGTCGTTTAGATCCGAGGGTCGCTCCCCGCGTGTTAGGGTTACAAGTCTTGTGGCTTGTCACACTTTAGGTATTCGGGTTATTCTATTGAGGAATGAGGTTTATGGCTATTTTAGGGTTAACTAAGATGTTTTATAGAGTCTGTTTCGGTGCAAATGGCGTCAATTTATTGCGTAGTTTCTAACAGTTTTCCTAAGAAACTTGTCTCTTTTATTAAATTTCAATTTAAATTTCAATTAGGAGGGAATTACTAGCGTTTTTATTAAAATGAAAGACGTAAATTATTAATCATAGGTACAAAATCAGAAAATGATTGTCCAAATTAATGTTTCATCGTTTTCAAAACCCAAAGTTAACACCAAAACTCCGTTTTATACAAAAATCCACAAATAAAATTGCCCAAAAACCTCATTAAAAGTATCATCAGTGTAATATCGAGTCGTGATTTCCGTTGTCGTCGAACTTCTTCTTTTGTACTGTTTAATTGTGGAGCTACACACGGCGAATTAACCAAATGAGGCCACTGCTGTGTGGTGCTCTCCTTAGCTTTAGTACAATCGAAGGGAGCCTGCTTGGCAGAAATTGGAAATATTCGCTCCTATTTGGGACCTCGGAATTGTTTTCTGTGACTGTTATTTGGTTTTATGCCGTCTGTTCTTGTTTCTTTTGGTGCGCTCTTTGTAGGTATGTTCAGCTCTAGCAGAAACTAATTTATAATCATTAGATATGCATTTTTTTATTCGATATACAAATTTCGGGAGTCTTCTCATTGGTTTTTATTATTTATCACGACATTTTTAAATAAGGAAATAGAAAGTATTAAAAGACTATAAAATATGACTACGCAGTTCATTAACTCCAAAATAAAAAATAATCTCCGAATTCCGAGAACAAATTCTCATTTTACTGACGAAAAAAGAAACATGATCACATGACACTAAATCACCTTATAAAACCCATAATTAGTACTAAAAACTAATGCGTTTGCCCACACAGGGGCTTATCCGAAACTCATCTCTTTAGAACTGTACAATTAAACAAAAGGACTTTCGTGATCGGCGCAGGCGCTCACGAAGCCGCCATTAGCGCAGCACCGTGGGCGTAATTAAAAGAGTTACAATACAGTACTGGCGAATTAAAAACAATTAACTGGGACCCCGAATTGAGCACAATGGTCGTCCTGTGCACGACTTACACAGAATGTTCGGCCGTACGGCTGGCGAACACGGCCCGGACCGTGTTCCCGCGTGAAATGCGACCTGTCCGATGCGGAAGGCGCGTTTGTTTGGTGAAATTAATTTTGTAATTAGCGAGGTTTTTGACGCGCAGAGACGAAGGGTTTATTTTATGATTTTTGTTTGGTAACGTAACAGATTTGACGTTGAAGTCTTTTTGGTGAAATGTCAAAATAAGTCTTTAAAATGACTTTAGTTAGGTTGAAGACGTATTCCATATTGGGCACCCGCTTAAATGGCACTTGAGTGAATGCACCGGACACAGCGGCACATTCACTCAGGCGCCATTTAAGCGGGTGCCCAATGTGGAATACGTCAGGTTGAAAACCATCTGTCTAGGAACGTATAGGTAACCAATCTACTAAGCACTCGCTATGCTCGCCGTTCACAGTCAAGTCCATTTCTGTATCACGAAAATCAATCATGTGACGTGAATAAAAACCCGACTGTGCTAATCGAGCCGTCAAATTGGGTTTTCAACGTTTAAGCTTATTCTGCGAAAGTGCTGAATCGCACTGACACCCCACGCCAGCGCCACAGGGCGAGGGTGTGACGTCACTGGCATTTTTCTCTTTTTTCACGGTACTGCAATTCTATTACCGCCTCTTAATCTACGAGCCCGCATTGGTCTACTGACGTCATTATATTTAGTCACGCTTACATTTTTATTAATTTTCAAAATTCGAACTGTGATACGGTTACAAATATTTTTTTTATTTAATAAAGTGGCAACTCTAATGAGGGTTGTGGCCAGTGTCGTATTTCGTTGTATAGAATTCGATTTTTGAGGGTGCCTGAGGGCAAGTCTTATTGTTAATGTCCCTCGTTTTAAATTATTGCTTATCAGTGCTGTATCGTTTTACAGCTGGTAGTGGGTTCTTTGTTGTAGAACACGGCGCTTTATAAGGGTTTTGTATAAAAAAAAATACTCGCGCACCATATTAATTATCTACTTAAGTATGTGCACTTATGCAATCTGAAATTCAAACGCAAAACCAAATTTTTGGATAATTTTTTTTTTAACGTGTAGGTACCATTGTTCCCATCATTTCTTATTAACGTTTCGACACCAACAATACATTATAACATCTCTTCTAAGCTAGACAAACGGTCGAAAAAGCGAACAAAACCGCCTCAATAGTCTGGCGAAAAAATCGTGCACTACATACATCGAGTAGTACGACAATGCGACTTTTTGTCGGTCCGTCCGTGGCTTTTTGAACTGGAATTTTTTCACTCCATTCGGTCGACGGGCAGGAGAGCTTTATTTCACCCCGTCAGCGGTTAGGGTTGATAGGATTTTGTTTCTTTTGTTTGGAGAGATACGGTGCTAATTTTTGAATGATCTGATTTTGGTAGGATGGTTTCGAATTTAATGCGATCATTTCAATGAGGAAGTAATACGATGTTTTATCACACTAATAAAGGCGAAAGTTTGCTAGTGTGTTTTTATGTTTGTTGCTTCTTCACGCACAAACAGCTGAACGGATTTGGACAAAATTGTGGCACACAGATAGCGCAGATAGTACATATTTCATAAAAGCTTTTTGATATTATTCTTCTCAAGATTTTTTCAGGGTTGTATGATCTACTTTGCTAATTACTTTTCCTAACTATCAACTACACCGAAAGGGTACAACGACAAGGCGTTTTACCCGAAAGCGATCCTAAGCTAGACTGGTCCCTAAATTGTAGACTTCTATTTCTGATGAATCCCCCTGTCCTTTAGATAGGTACTTTACCGATCTTGTAAGGTAGTGTTTATAATTTGGAAAAGCACATAGATAAAAAAAATAACTGGCAACCCTACCCGTGCATTAGTTTCCAACTCGGACAGTAGCCGTCCTCCCGTTCCGTGTAGTACAGTCGTGTCCAGCTCAGCGCTAAGTGTTGGCAGTGTCACAAATGAAACTGTACGCTACTGTACCTACACTATTCAAATAACACATTTTTTGCTACAAACATTCCGCATTTAAAGGTTTTGTTACTGAAAATACATGTAGGAATACATTTTCAATGAAAACCTATTCATTAAAGCACTGGCAGTTGTTCAGGAGGTCAATTCCCGTAATTAAAAACGTTAAACAAAATCTAGTCGTAATCTCGTCTCAGCGACAATCAATGTCAAAAACCTGTCAAAAATGTAGGGAATTTAGGTATTTTGACAGATTGAGATTGAGATCAGTCTGTGAACGTTCTTAAAATTACGAGAAGTGCCCCTCAGGAACCACGCATTCAAATTGGAAAAAAAAATCAGTCATATTGTTCTAATCTTCATTCCAGATCCAAAATGGCGCTCATTAATGTTATCAATACTCGTGTTCGTAACTTGACCGAATGTAATCGATTGTAATCCACTATTCACGTACGTAATCAGTTCAAGTTACATCATAAAAAATAATCCACTTGTTAATTCCATTTAAGAAAACACAAAAGATAATGCCCAATGAGCAATAATCGCGTTTAATCTTTAAATTGAGCAACAATTATGTCGTTACTGGACCGATTATAATCTCCGATCTCAAACAATAGCTACAACATTTTTGTTGGTAAATTAAAAGCTTAGTGCCATAATAGACGGTTCAAAAGTATCGATAAAGATCGATTCGAAGCACGTGCACGTTTTAGACAATACGTTAAGCTGAGCACTTTCGATCCGCTTGAAGTGACTTTGTCAAGAGGTATCGTCGGTGTCAAGTGCGCACTGATCTTCGTCGATCGCCACTACAAAGCTTGTAGTACGTGAATAAACCGCGAATGTCAAAGTGCAAAGATCGGCCCTTTGTTGCGCTTCCATCAGTCAATGCTTCCCGTACTGATGTGTTCATTCATCAAAAAATGGCTCGCGGCAAATAATATGTGCGTATTTTATGGGGGTTTAATGGAAACTTATGATGGGGGAAGATTTATGTTTAAATAGCAAGAACAAATAGAACAATAGGTATCTTCGGTTATTTTTGCCTCCGGCAAATATTGCCGTTTTCAAGAACAAAATGTCTATTATGGAGATCGGCGGTGATAGTTGGTCAATAACTTTCCAGTATACGTTAAAACGCGTGCAAGGCGCAAGGTAACTTTCTTTTGATTACAAAGCAGACCTTAGTACTGGAGATAAATCAGAAAACAACAACCATAACTTAACATTATCTTCTAATTCTTAACTATTATCTATAATACTTACTACTAACACTAATATTTGTTACTAACACTATGAGTCTTGCTGCTCGAAATAAAATTATTATTATTATAATAGTATCTAATCAAATTGGTTTATGGTTCGGCCCAATTTATGTGCATTTTTCAGTCATAAAATCTGTTGATACCTGTCAGCTAACGAGTGTTTCCGAAAAGCTATTCATTACAAGCTAATAAATTCTGGCTTTTAATGCCTTTATTCTGATTCCCGCCACATATCATAATCGGTGGCTCGCCCCCGAACACGAGTGTGTGTCAATCTTTCGTTTTTCCGACGAGCGCGCGGTCAGACCTCTTTGTTATTCAAATTAAACACGCCCAGATGGACAGACGCGCACGGGGGAATAATTAACTTATGTATTTCAAAAAAAACCTTTTTACTACGTAAATGGAAACATTTTAGCATCGAAATTGTGAATTAAATAGGCTTTAATGTATTCAGGTGCGTGTGTAAATATTTTCAGTATTAATCACCGCTTTGATAATTCATACCGGACATCAAATTCTTCATGGCGGTGAGCCACGAATCAACGACATAAAACAAGTTTTCTATACGTCGTGTGATTTAAGCTTACTTTAAATTTAATCTCACTACTAAAGCTAGGATCCAGCCTAACAGGTGATTTACTCCATCGTTAGTGAAGGCTAATTCTTCCGCGTTCTCGCGTATCTGCGTTGTTTCTATCTCGCTCTAGCGATGCGGGGCAGGTTTACGACGTCATTAATGTTATCACAACGATGCGATGGGACGCCGCGCGCCGCTACAAACTCACAGCGTACGGCACTTGCGTTAGTTGGCGTCCGACTATGAAATAATGGTAGGACACTTATTTCAGATTTCTTGTACATTGCTTGCATTTTTTCATGTTACAAAATTAACGGTATTGGAATCGGTGTGGGGCTAGCAATGGAATTTGTAGCGAAACTTAATCCGCGTTTCGTTTATTGGTCCTACAGTACAAGATGTACGCTTTGTGACACCGCTCGTTGAAACTTTATGCGAAAACGACAGCCCGGTTTATAGTCTCAGCATAGTGTTGTTTGATTATACGGCATTTGTATTCGTTCCGTATCATCACACTTAATATTATAAAGGCGAAAGTTTGTGAGTGCGTGTGTGTGTGTGTGTGTGTGTGTTTATGTTTGTTACTTCTTCACACACAAACGGCTAGACCAATTTTGATAAAATTTTGTGTGGAGGTAGCCGACATCCTAGATTAACATATAAGCTACTTTTTATTCCGATATTCCCACGGAATCGACACTTATGCGGGTGAACCCGCGGGGCGCAGCTAGTTAAAGATAAAAGTTAATTATACGTTTTAATAGAATGAAAAGCGGAATTGAACAGAAATATGTGGTTTAATGTCCATTTTCAAATTTATTGCCGCTATATGAATGTATACTATGAGGTGTTTACAACTTCCTTTTCATATTGCGTGTCATAAAACTGGGAAGTGGGTTAAGTGGGTTATTCTAAATACCATGATTATCACTTCAGTGGTAATAAACTTTCTACAAAAAAACGCTGTCGCAAAATATCGAAACTACGATGTTGAATCATTTTTACCTATTATTTGATTGGTTTATCGTAAAACTTATGAATAAATTAATAATCTAAAATATGTAGGAATATGACATGATTTACCGGAACAATTTAACGAATCATATTTTCTTGTAAATTATGACTAATGTAAAACATAATTTGTCTTAAGCTATAGAAGTCTATAAATATTTGACAACCGTTTCTATAATTGTCTATAACTTCTGTGATACATTGGATAGCCTAAAAATATCTTTCCAATATTCGAATCACCATAAAAATCGAATCAATCAGATCCAATCAACGAAAACTAGTAAAACTACTGATTAACCTTTCATCTGTTTATATACAATATAATTAAATATTTAAATTAAATGGCCCGACTAATTAATACCCAATCAATAAATACCAATATTAATTTATTGGATTTTCATCCGATTGCGGCAGAACTGAAAGGTAAACTAATGGTTTTGACAGTTCGCGTGTATGTATGTATGTGTAAGAATGTTTTCTCGGAGATAGCATCTAATCTTTGGTTGGATCTACGGACAAATAAGGCCTCTCTCGATTCATCGTGCGTGTTCTCGATTTTTCCAATTATACTTACGAATACATATCGTCGCTGCGCGTGCGAATCCGCGTAAGAGCAACTTGTAAAGACCGCGTATTTGCTTTTTGATGATTTTACAGGAGGAAGAAAAAACTTAATATCTCAGCGATTTCAATTCCTATTACCGACTGAACTTAACAGCTAGTTCTTTACAACTTTCTTTATTGGAAAATAACGTAAATTTACTCGTAGTTGGCTTAGATTTTGTGCAAAGTCACTTACGCGGTTTTGTTTTAACTAATTACAAAAATAAGTAGACTTTTATTAAAGGTACGCGGTTTTGAAATAAAACATTTTAGTAAAGGGTTGTATTTATTACTAGAAAAATAAAATCTAAAACAATATAATCTAACAAAAATATTTATTATCGAAATCAGTTTACAAAAGGATATTCCTTTTTTAAGGATATACCTATTCATAATCTTTAATAGAGATCGTATTACAAGAGTTCAGACTTCTTATGCAAGAGATCAAAATAATCATCTAAAACTAAAAATAATAAGTATTTATTATTACTTAAACATCATGCATAGGTAGGTACATACATACATACCCAATGAAGAAAAGAAAAAAAAATATAAAAATAAAAAACTTAGAATAATGAAAATAAACCTTCTCCTAGGTTCTTCCATAATAATCACAAAACTTTCTTCACAAAATCTTGCGTCAGGTACTTGAATCTTTTTAATTACAGTTTTCATAAACAAATAATAATCATAACAACAAAAATCTGTACATGGTACTTGCTCTTAAGTTCTAATTAAATTCTGTTAATCACAGCATTTCACAGTCAAAATAGTAACTTAAAATTATGTATTTGAAAGGTAAATTATCATAAAAAGTATGGCAGTCTTTAGGTATGACATTCTTTAGCTCCTGTAGGTGATCATACTTTGTCTTGGAAATTGGTTGCCGATTCATAAAGCGAAGGCGTAATCAAAGACGTAATCTTCCTTGGTCTTCTAGGCAATGGGACAAAATCATCTGAAAAGTGGAGTTTATATTCTATGGTGCCATTTGGATTATATCAATAACACAATGATCACCCGTTCCTCGGCCAGGTCTTATTGATTCGTAAATCAGGTAATCTTTAAGACCAAAGTCTTTAAAAAACGTATAATCAGGTGTAATAACTTCATAAGGACTTGGTACTTTTCTGGCCTCCTTTGTTATTGTAGCGTATTGTGAGGGTAAAAATATTTCCCGATTTTTCAACATCCTCTCAATCACCGAGTGGACTGAATCAACTTCCATCTGCGTGTGACCTTTCTCCAAGTACTTCTGAGTTATTACTACGTTTCTAGCTATAGCCAAGTGCAACAATTTTTCTTGCTGGCTTAGGATCGTTCTGAAAAAACTTTGTGCCCTCTTTTTTAAATCCAATGTACTCTTTTCCCATCATTCTCTGTCTCTTATTTTTCATTCTCATCCAATTATTTTTATCTCCTTTGCGTTTTTTTACATTTTTTTATTTTCTTCTATTTCCCTTTCGGGAAACCACTCTATACAATCTGGTGATAATGGCTTTAAGTTTGTAATGTCTGATAAGTTGACAAAAGAATGATCATCAGACGTAAAATCAATATCATTAGTGTGATTTTCTGCCACATCATTAGATTTAGTCGGTGTAGGAATATTATAACCATTTTGCATCGATTCTGGAGGGTCCACAATCGTCGTAAGTGTAGTAAACTTGGATGTTAAATTCTCAGACAAAAGTATCTCTGGTGTTAAATGTTGATTCTCAGAGAAAAGTGTCGACACTGGTTGTATTACTGCTTGGTTTTCATAGTTTAATATATTTAATATTTCTCTCTTCTTCTGTAACAATATTTTTCGCCTTTCAGATAGCTCTCGCAAAGTTACGACGTTTTCATTAGTATCCGCATTTTCTAAAATAAAGTTATCTTGGTCCTCCATCATTTGGGTACTTGACTTGAGAATACAAGGATTTATCTAAAAATAAGAAATAAATAATTATTAGTTTCAGTAAAATGCAATACCGCGTAACTTAACAAAACAAATAAATCAAGCGATGTCAAGACCACGTAAATACTTGTTAGGGGTTATATTAGCCAGAACCATTAAATTAAAACAGAATTACATGTAATTTAAATATTCTGGCATGAACACATTATAAACGAAAAATAATAAACAATTAAAACATACTTACATGGTGGTTAATTACAACAAAATAATTATTTTCGGGAGCGTGTGTGCTTCCGCGTTACATTTTTCTAACGGCCGTAGTAAATACGCGCACTTGCTTCCAACTTCAGGTCTCCTACTGTTCCGCGGTATTGTTTCGATAGCACAACTGACGTTTCTCATTGGATAATTCAAATCAGGTGAAGACTAGTATAAGCCAATAGGCGTTTAGAATCGGCTAGCACGATATTTGAATTTTGCGCGTTTTGCTGTTACGCGGTATTTACAGACTGCTCTTACGCGGTTTCGTACGCGCGGCGACGATATATGTAATTGTATTTTTTTCTGACAGATACTATCTCTAATCTGTTGGCCAAATACGGGATTTATTTTCTCAACAGTACCCAACTTTTTGCAACCGTAAGTATCTACTTATCGATTAGATTCGCGTCAACTTTAGTTTCCTAAAGAAAATGCTTCGAACTAAGGCAGCATACACACTGACCGCATTCCGTCTTTCGCGGTGTCAGCGTGCCATTATGCGGGACGAACTCGGGACCTCGCTATCAGTGACGTGACACCGGGTCAGTGTTGTGAACAACTCACTGACCCACTTGGGAACTATATTGTTCTTTTGTCAGTCAAATGACTGTTCAGGAGGATGTGCTTTGTAACGTGTGACCTGACGAGTCACTTCGTACCTTTTTAGAGAATAGGCAAGGGTTTGAGGGAAATGTAACGAATTTTCATATGAAAATTGGATGGGAAATGATATTTTGACGCCAGCACATCAAGCTACTCGAAACTGTCAAATTTTCCCAATCAAATTTGAACCTTATGATTTAGCGATAAAGTTGAAAATCTATTTAAAAAAATGACAGATTGTAGTAAGTTGATGTGCTGGCGTCTGTACGTTGTGAAGCAATTCCAAGTTGTAATTATGTGAGAGAATTATGTTCTGCAAACGCACATAAGCAAGACCATAAACAAACACCAACTCCTTGCTACTTTGCAGTTGCTGGAAACTTAAAATGTGCTTAATATAAAATAAAGATACAAACAGTTGGGTAAATTCCATGTGCATTACCTGTTAGTCGTTAGACCAGGTAGGTATGTTAGCACAGGCGCGTTTTTTTCCCGCGGCGATTTTTTTCGCGCACTGGATTTTCAACACACTGCTTAGCGCCGAGAGTTGAAAATCCAACAGTGTGATTGTTTGATGCGCTGGGTTGTGCTCTGTTGGATTATCAACACTGGGCTCAACACCGAGAGGCGAAAATCTAGTGCGCGATAAAATCCCGCCGCGATATTTTTACGTCAGTGCGAACGTGGACTTAGTCTTTACGCAGTAAACTTGACAGCCTAGAACTTGAATTTCCTCCAAAATTATAAGATCCCGTTACACTATGACTCGTATTAAAAAGACAGTTCCACGATAACTGCGACGCATTCTCTGCTTATACATCTTATAATTATGTAGGTATGTCATTCAAGATGCCGTTACAATATCATTATGTCTAAAGAATTCACATAAAAACCGAAAAATATTCTTCAAAAATCTTAGTAATTTCTTCATCGAATAATTAAATTTTTTACTTGATCATTTGTGTAAGTCCCGTAAAGGTCAGTACGGTAGCGAGTATTTTTGTGACGTCGTAAAGTGTAGTTGGTACTCGGCGCGTCGGTAGCGCCACCCGCGGTGTAGTTTATGCCGCGCGATCGTGCGATATCCCGCCAATGTTATGTGCACGCACCTTTATGGTATTAAGTTACGTGCCTTAGAAGTTATACGCGATTTGCCTTAAGTTATTCTTAATCCGTATTAGGTAAATCTAATTTGCAGATTTAATTTACACTATGAGGTGTTTCTCGTTTATGACGTAGCCGCATAAGATATTATACAATCTCGCGCCTAAAATGGTAAGCGATCGCTGACCATGGCCAATAAATGCCTTATTAGTATTATTTATGGAATGCTTACATATCAATTTCCCGTAAACGGTTTTAGCTTCCAAGATTAAACGGTTTTTGTCTGGTTAATACCTATCGAGTTAATTTGATAAGTTTTTTTAATATGATTCGATCTTGCTTTAAACATTATTGCGTGAAATGGGAGAAAAAGTGTTTGAATTAAGTATACTTTTTTAACTCTATAATGATAAGCGATTAGTGATTTTTTTAGAATAATCTTCGTCGATTTACTTAATCTGGATCTGTTTTACATTGCTTTACGAATTAAAGTCCATTTCATGACGCAATTGAATCAATAAAGAAAAATGTGGTCGTCCAAATCAAAAGGGACCTTATGGCGGTAACTAGTTTCCGAGATATTAATAAATTTGTAAAATACCTCAAAAAAATCGTTTTTTTATTAACTGTATTTTTAAAAAGATGATTGTATTTACTACATGTAGATGTGTTCAACTTTTCGAAAAGTCAATTTAAAAAAGTTTTGTATTCATCTAAAGTTTAGTAAAAAAAGGAACCTTATCGCGGCAAGACCTAACAAATCGTTTTTCTTGTAATTCAAACCATATATTATATCGACATTTTAATATGTTCCCACAACAAACAAGTTTATGCAAGGATTGTAAGAATTTCCATTAGTAATAATCATAGTCAATCAAAGTATACCATCAGTTACATAACTTCACACTAAAACATAACTTTTTTGTACCTACGGCATACTTAAATTGCGATTTTCTCGAAACTTATAATTTCGATCAGTGAACTTCAAAAATTCGTAAAAAAATAACGGTAGTGGTTAGAAGGTTGGTTCTTGGGTCTATAGTTCGGTACATTTATGTAGTTTTCAGCTCTGTAGATAACTCATTTCCGCCATAAGGTCCCTTTTGATTTGGACGACCACAAATGTTTAGCCGATCGTATAATCTGGGCACAAAATACTGGTAAACGGCAACTACAAATTATTATTTTTGTCACAGCGACAATACAAATGCCAATATTAAAAGCACGTTGCAACACTGGCAACATTACGAGACTGTCAGACAACACCCCCCAGGGAACCGTTGTTAAAAATACCATTGTAATATCAACAAAAACCTATTTACAAATACTCCGCTAACGCCCACTCAAAAGGTGTTTATTTAAAATTTTGTTTCACAATGCTAAAATGACACATTTTTTCACTTTTCGCGCCATTTGATGCTGTTTGACATCACCAACTTTACGATGCACTTCTCAAAATATCTGCCAAATAAATTACATCCTTCCTCCTTCGTTTTAAGAATGACAAAGTTCGATTTTCAATCTTCATAACTGTGAATACAACGTTGTACGATAAGGCTGGCCGTCCCTTTTTTTCTTCTTTCGGACACGTGTCCATGGTACCTACCTATGGACGTCCAATTTGTGTCTATTGATCTATTGTTAGGAATCTTTTGAATTTAATACTTTTCAATGTTATTAACTGTCATAAAAGTTAGATGTATTTTTTTCTTTTACCCATTGAATTATTTTGCCGACGTCTATCTATGTGCTAAATGTCTGTTATAACAAATGAATATTATTTAGCAGTAATTGCATTTTCGGATCGCTTACGGTTTTTTCCATTACAGTTGGCTACCGTTCAATCATTGTGATTGATTTACTGTGACTAGCATCCATTTGAGTTGTAGTGCTGAAAGTATCCTACCAATAATTAATAGTGTGTGTAGGTTTCAATCAAAAACTGAACAAACTAGCAATTTTTAGTTTTCAAAATAGTGTCCATTTACATCAATACATCGCTGCATCCGATGGAACCACTGAGAAAAGCACTTTGCTTCTTCGACGGCATTTTGAAACGCAGCCACTGCTTTCTCGGCGTCCATAAAACGTTTTCCTCGAAGTATTTCTTTTATTTTCGGAAATAAATAAAAATCGCAAGGTGCGAGGTCGGAGCTATAGGGCGGGTGACTCAGTAATTCCACGTCTGACGTCGCCAAGTAGTCGATTGTTTGCTTGGCGGTGTGCGATGAGGCGTTGTCGTGGTGAAGGAGGATCCTACTGCGAGGTCGTTTCTCCCGAACTTTTTCCAAGACAAGTGGCATACCTACAATGGTTAGTGTACCACTCTGCAGTAACTGTTTATCGATCCACTAAAACAATGAGGGTTTTCTGAAATGACGTTCGCTAGGTGGCAGCAATGACACGTGAGGTCCAGACATCTGTCAAAGAGCCTATATTTTCTTTAGTCATGACTGAATGATGAACGATTGAATGAATCGAATGATGAACGTCATCATATATTTTATATTGGAAGACCTCTTGTCACAGTGGCGCCAACTGGTGTCGTAAATTTTCACGAAAACCCTCATTGTTGCGTAATGACCTGTCCTTCCAAAGAACGAACCCACCATCTTTTTACCCACGCTTCGACCTCTCTTCACTTTAGTTGGCAACTCCTCGAACACAGCATTTGAGTCACCTCCGTTAAATCTTTGAACCATTTCACGACACCAATCAACACGACGGAGTTTTTGGGCCTCTGTCAAATGAGGTATCCACCGGGCAAAAAGCTTCCTGACCTCTAAATGTTCATGGGGGATTTTGTGCACTTGACTAATACCGATACCTAAGCTTAAACTCATTAAACCACTTGTAAACAGTGGCACGAGATGGGGCTTCATCGTGAAAGGCCAATCGAAGTATATCATAACTTACTTGTTGACTTAAATGACATCGAAAGTCATAAAAAATCATTGTACAAAAATTTTGTCGCGTTAAAGTCAATTTGCCGCCAAATCGTAAACAAACGACAAATTAATAAAATACATACCTCACATACACAATAATATTGCCAAAGAGTTCCAGTTTCAAAATTGGAACTTATATTTTTATTATATCGTTTGCAAGTGGCCAGTTCTAAAAACTTTCAGTGTCGCCCTCGTATAAAAATAAGCTCTCATCGTATTTAAGGTAGCTACAGATAACGTACCTATATTTACAGCACATTATAAACGTAAATAAACTTCTCGTAGGTACCAGGGTACCAGATAAGAAGGGTGTTATTCTCAAGATCCCAATCTTGGTGACAAACACCACGGGCCTATTGTGGTAGCTAAATTTGCTTCGCTATTTCCGATCTACTTACAAGATTATTTTATTATTGTAAAACCGTTCGAGATTATATCGGGTGGAGCGTGCCCTAAAATGTGGAATTGGATGTCTTAAATGGATTACGTTTCTTAAGAGAATATCAGTTACGTTTGTAATAATTTTATGTCATGTAGCTAGAGAAGTACTCAAATGAAAATATTATTACTTTGTGTCATAATGATCAAAGCAAACATGGAAACATGCTATTGCAGTTTTTCTCCGAACTTGAAAAGGCGAACATCATACCTTTCGGGTCTACCTCTACTATCATGACAAATATTATATTTAACTAACTAACCCAAACAAATCCATAAATAACATGGTTCAAAACCAAATTTACAAATGCATCAAATCGAACGCATCAAAATGCGATAGCCTATGCAGAGCTTTCATTGACCAATCCTATCTATTGCAAATTGTTCACCAAATTCTTTAAGCATCTCTGCACCGCTTCGTCTATTGTCGGACATTCTTCGTCCATCCTCGGACGCTGAACAAACATCTGCTTTGCCGCCTACAGTTTGCAGTAACGCCTCCTTGCATCAAAAGATTATAGTTTTCTAAAGACGGCTGTTTGCTCTTTCATTTTGTGGCCTTTTTATTGCGATTATGTTCGGTTAGGATAAGATATTTGTTAAAATGTTATAAACTTTTGTTGGTATTTGAACGGATTATGGTATTTGTTACTTTTTGAGTTCCGATTATCGATAAGCTTCTTTGATTTGACATTGGTAAAGTAAATATAAAAATGTTTGAAATTCTTAACTTAAGCACCTCATGGTCTTTAAACGTACAGTTCAATTAGTAACGGCCAATACAAGAATCATTGAACGGCCAATTACAATCACTATAAACTTCCAATGATAAAAAATGCTCCAATCACTCAGAAAATAAACCAAAAAGAAAACACAACACAAATTAAATACAATCAACGGACCGATGAAAGTTAAAAGCCATTGATATAAAAAGCGTGTCATTATAAACACCCGCATAACCCGTAAATCGACTAATGAGCGACGATTATTTTATTTTCATAAACGATACACCCGCCATCGATGCGGGCCATCGATTTAATTCTCGATTATCACCCTTTAGTCGAGAATTTAATGAGAGTCAATGAGATTCGTCACACTGAAATCTGGAGGGCAATCGGTTTGTGGAATAACGATTTATTTATATTCTAGTTGGTGATAATTTAGGTCACTGACAGCAGACAGCTTTAAAGCTAAGTAATTTAAATTAACGAATAAATTTGATAAAGACTATGACGAGTTTTAAAATTGAGCTAAACCAAAAGATGCAAACAATGTCACAGCTGTAAATGTTCACAAACGTAATGAAAACGAAGCCAAAATCAACAAAATTACAACCAACCGGTTTAATGATGATTGATACATTAAAATTACTCGACTATTTGGCTCGCTAACAAACAATTGTTACGACCTCTGTTTGTTTGTGCTCCTCTAAAATACTTAAAATTTTAGCCAATAGATAATACGCAACAAGTATATTTATATTATTACCATCATAGTTTAAGTTAATATTGACTACTTCATGATTTATTTTATTCTTATCACAATCATCACTTATAGCTGTTAATTGGACAGTAAACTTGCTTAAATTGATCATCACTTCTTCATCCACAACCTTTGAAACTTCAGTACTAACTTAACCTTCAGTAGTCACCAGCTGGTTTCCAGCATCGCTTAAGTTATAATTCACACCTTATCAACATATCTCCTATCTCCCTCTATCCACTGGTCTGCCTTTCCTAAATTCCTATTTTCTTCTTCATACATTACCTTAGTATAATCACTCCCAATCACTTCCTCTTCATTATCAATACCTACACAGAGTACTTCACCAAGGCCATTAATAGGTAGGTACTTCAAACCGAGCCCTCGACTCATCGGCGCCAGGAGGCAAACTTATAAGTTTATAAGCATTCATTGGGCATGATAGAACATTGATTCACTGGGTCAAATCTGTTGACACTACCATCAATACTGTTTAAGAACGGGCTTCGAATCATGCGCATGTAGGGTTTGTTAGTGTGCGCTGTCTGCACCTACTGGGGTTGTTTCGAATGATTTTGGTCGTGGATTGATTTTGGGAAAATTTTAAACTTGATTTTTGTGAAGAATTACGGATTGATTTTAATGGACTTTTATGGAAATATGGACAACTAACATACTTGTCAAATTGAGTGGATCTTTATGGATTATGATCTTTATCGGGTGCTTCGCCATCATAAACATGATATAAACTTAATTACAGTTCTTAAACAAGAAGTTCATTAATTTCTACCATAATATCCAAAACATGCGTCCCTTGGTAAAACAAAACAAGCTTCTTAAACATGTCAACATCATCACATTCAACAATTACACAACTAACGAATGACGTCACTCATTCAGAACCTACTTTAAAATTTAACACGACACTCCTTCATCCATTCAATTAGGTCCATTCGTTCATTCCGACCAATATTTACTGCATCTACGGCGGCGGGGTCGTTTCAATTAAAATATATTACATTGTTACGATGTCCGGCGGGCGCAGGGTTAATTGCTATTGCACCGTCTTTGCCTGATCTTTGGTCTTTTGGATCATTGTCGTACACCTTTCGATTTGATAGCGTAGGGTTGAGATTGCCTGCCCTTGGATTCTTTGGGGAAATTGAAATCCTATATCCGATTTTTTTAAATTTTATTTTTTCTGGATTTTTAATTCTATCTTATGATAGTTCTTTGAGCTCTATGAGCTTTATTTGTTTTTGTTCGATCATCGTCGTAGTGAATAGATAATCTTCGTCTTAACCTATCACATTTGAATGTAAGTTCTATAGTTTACAACCTTCACTGTTAATGTTGTTATGGGGATCAGCCAATTGCCATACAATAAATCTTCTACTTCCTCAACCCATATCATCTTCACTTCTTGTTAAAATTATGAATCTCACATAACTTGTAGGTATTGCTAGGAATTCATTTTGCCCCAAAGGGTAACCATAAATTGGTCTAGTAGTTCTTATCCATACTTTATAATATATTCTACATTACCTATATTCTATCTTCTACGAGTAATATTAAGAGGTATTTGTGAGTTTGTAAGTAAGAAGTCATCTAATCTAATCTCTCCTTCTTCTTCTTAATCTTCAGAT
This sequence comes from Luperina nickerlii, assembly GCA_963855955.1. NCBI lineage: Eukaryota > Metazoa > Arthropoda > Insecta > Lepidoptera > Noctuidae > Luperina > Luperina nickerlii. Next base: position 16,896,085 of record OY979677.1, on the reverse strand, counting down.
TCCGAAAATTCGGATTAATCTCTCTTCTTAATCTTCAGATTCCGAAAAAACTAATGATTTATTTATTTATTGAGGATCTCCAACATAAGGATACACATATACAATAGAAATTTACAATAATAAAAAAGGTTATTTTACGTGTGGTCCTTCAATTACAGGAGACCACAGCATGCACATATAACTAGATGTAAACACGATAAAAATAGAGAAAATAAATTATGAATGATGAGTACAATTTATAAATTTAGAAGAAAAAAAATTAACATATCATGATTGAGCATTCATATAACAAATGGTGTAGGCAGGATAAAAATTGAAAACAACAACAATAGTAGTAACTAAACAGCTTTGCTTCAAGAACCAAATGAAACCTCAAAAATTTGCCTGAAAGCTAGCATTGCGGCGCCAGAAGATCGCTCTATTAGAGCTATTAAGAGTCAGTTGAACTCAGCAGCCACCTGCTTCGCTTGCCTACTCTTGACCTCCTTCGTGTTGCTTTCAATCGTCGTCGTTAACTATCGTAGTTAGTGAGAGAGATTGTTTGTTAAATGAAGGTATACTTTGGTAGCATTTGAAAATCCTTCGACACAATTAGCTCCGAAATTTTTTTTTTTGTTTTATTGGTCCTTTTGGTTTCTTAATGAATCATCACCATCTACCTGCCTTTTACCAACTATGTTGGGGTCGGCTTCCAGTCTAACCGGATGCAGCAGAATAAATAATATATTTATTTTACATTAAGCGACTGCTTATCTGACCTCCACAACCCAGTTACTGGGTAATACGATACGCCTTGGTAAGACTGGTTGTCAAACTTTCGGGCTTCTGACGACCAGTAACCACTGCCAAAGATCCATGGTCTCTTAATATGTAAAGGGTGTATATATCACCCCCAGAATTATTGTAGCCTAGGCTAAAGTAATACTGCTGTGCTAGGCACAAAAGCGGTATCTCAAAAAAATTTGTAAAGTTGATTTTTGTGGCATCGGATAGCTTAAAAAAATATGCATCCAATGAGCTCAGCCAAGTAACGGTATCTTAATAAAAAAGTCCTTAGAAAAGTGTTCCCTATCTCAGCTTTACCTCAAATCACTGAGAGAATAAAAAACAAAACTTCAATTTTCTCGAAACTAGCTTTTCCTGAGATACCGCTTTTGCGTTTAGCACGGTAGAATAGGTATCAAAAGAGGCAGAGTCGCCTGAAAAACATTCTCCGGTTTTGACACGAAACTTACGTTTGGGTACAAATTCCCACCATGGGAACTTAGTCTACCTATGAATATATTCATTATTCAACGTCTTCTAATATAACTTAAACCTACTTCTATAAAGTTCGTAAAGCGTATGGTAGCTGGTCATGTTGGTAAATTCCTTCCCCTAGCTATCTTACAACTACTCATTTGCCATACTAAGCCATCTTTCTCCGTCGTTTTGCGCGGAAATGCAAATTACACTACTTATTGTCCAGCTTACAAACAAACGCCTCACAACATCCTTCAATAAGCTCAAAAATACCCCACTCAAGTTTCGTCTTTAACACTGCAGCTGAAACTCCAAAATCGTTTCCACAGATTTTTCTGTTCTTTTCTTTGACATCTCCCAACCAAAACCCAACTTAGAGCATCTAAAGATAAGGTAGAGTTTCTTTCATGCGGACAAAGTGTATCAATTATCAAGCAGCTGTCACCATTTAGTGGCATCGCTGGAACAATTAGGACAAGTGACCACAATTATGGTCCCAGGATTGCGTCATCTTGTCCCAAGACGCTGCGAAGCGTAGACGCACGAATTAGAATTAATAGTTGCCTTTTATTGAATGAAAATGTAGGTTGTTGGAGCTTCGGGCCTCTCATGACGTCATTTTGGTTGATAACATGATATAGTAGGGTCTTGTTGTGTTATGTAGTGTGCTCATCAATTTGATCTTTGTTAGGTGCTATAGTTGTCTTTTTACCTTACAATTCTCCGCTATGCTTAGCAGCTTTGTTACTATCACCTATTTTATTTCTATTTTCTTTTCAAAATCACCACTTCGCTCGCTAAAATACTTGACCAAGAAAAACACAAATTCCGTAATAATTTTTCCTCTTCTCGACAACATAATTAGTATTGATCATAGATATCCGTGGTTACGTAGTTCCTTCAAAACAAAATCCAATCGTTATGCACTTTACCCCAACTGAATCTCAATACAATGCACATTATTTCCATCATCAGTCTACCTCTACCAAACAGATAATTGTCTTACCCACTTGAGGCATTCTCATCGCACAAGTGGGTTAATTTATAATTACCCGTGATGATTACTTGTCAGTTTTAATGTTAGTTGAACATACAACTTGTTTCATTAGATGTACTAGGTTGATTAGCGTTTTTATAAACTTGTTGCTGAGTCAAGAATTTTTTTTTTTTTAATAATCCTTATATTTTTTACATAATCAGCCTTTAATGTTCCCACTGCTGGGACACAGGCCTCCTCTCGGTGACGGATTGGGCCGTAATCCACCACGCGGGCCCAGCGCGGGTTGGTAGATATCACATGTCTTCGAATTTTTGACCCTCCGTTTTGATAAATACTGGTGATGAAATAATTTATACAAAGTAAAGCGCCTGTCAGGGTTCGAACCTACGACCTACGACTCGTAAGTCGCGGCAGTTACCACTGGGCCATCACTGCTCTCTATTATTAGTATCATGATCAAAATAATAATGAGTTCAGCTTCTCCTAGTCTACTCCTGTGCGTAAGAGTCGGCAAAGTATTGTCACCAACATTATTATGCTAAAGCAACCTTCTTGCGGTTATCAGCTCCGTAAGGAATTTATTCTCCAAATCTATTGATATTTAAAGATATTATCAGTCTTGCAGGCAATTTCTTTTTACTAACTTTTAAATTAAACAAATCACATAAATTGTTGGAGAATTTATCGTTGCAAAATCTTGAGCGTCAGAGACAAAGTAATTGCGAGATCAATTGGAAGAACAGCCAATTAAGTATTCAAAGAAAAACCGAGTAATGTCCAAGTTTCCATATATATGTATCAACCATCTCTTCTCCACCCTAAAACAAGAGACGATCCACACTAATCAGCTCCGACATTCATAACACTTACCCAGAGCCACTGAAGCAGACATCTGGTCGAGCTCATAATGACGGTGTTGTTTACCGAGCCATATCTTAGTATATAACAATAAAAAATATTAATGCGCCGCGCCAATGTGCCGGGGGCCTAATCGCATTACGACCTCAGTACGAACCCTACGTCCCTGAGACTCCCTGCAACCATTCACGGGCTATTATGCTTATTCGTTTTTATTTGAGGGTAGGAAGGATTAATCTTTTCTTTGTTTTCGGTTACTTCCGAAGTCCCGAGCTTTCTTTAAGATTTTGAGGACGGTTATTTTTTGGGTAACGGGTTGGAGGGATTATAACTATAAATCATGGATGCGTTTTGTGATTGCTATGAGACGCCAATTTCTATCAACAGTAGAAGGAAGCTTACAGTGCTTGCAAATTTATCAATTTTGTAGCGTGATCAAAACTGTACTGAAAGTATATTATTTTGAATTTTTGTCCTTTTATCTGTTTCTGGATGTGTTTTCAGAATTGACGCAGAAACGAATGAATAGATTTTGTTCAAATTTTGCACTAATTGCAGCGTTTATTCATTTTGTCCATTTACCACTTACAAAGCTTTCCTTCATGAGTATCCATTTCATCGCTCATTTCTCTTTCTTCATTCAAAAACCTATCCAGTATATACCTACTGGTATTAAGTTATCCCATCACATATTAACTTGGACTTAACTTCACACTGTGTTTACATGGTTTATCTTTATGACAATCACAAATCCTAGTACGATGACCCAACTTCTTCATGTCGCCATTAAAGACCACATTAATCACGGATTTGTTTATATAATCTTAGGAAACCCACACATTACATAACTAGCGGCAAAATAATCGCGCTTTATTTCCAGAAAACAACAGCCGCTTTTGGAGCCGCTATGTAGGTAGCCCTTAAATTTTTTCTGTCCCACTGCTGGGCAAAGTATTATAAAATAAATATTTTTTAATACAGTTGCTCAAAAAGTGGCGTATTGCAGGGACGTATAGCGTTCGGGATGTGGGCTATTACATACTCGTGCTTTTTTTTTACCTCTCCCGAACTCGTGCGTTCTCTTTCCCAAATGTCAAAATAATGTCTATTAAAAAGAAAAACCAACCATGAAGTTTTTACTAAAAAAATTCATAGAAGTTTTTATGATTCATACAAATACGTATACCTACATATTTCTAAAAAGAAGCTACTAATTTGTTTCAATATCAGATTTAATGATTTGATTGAATGAGTTAGGTTAGGTTTCATTTCATTTCATCTCATTAAATTTCATTTTCATTTCATATCAATAAAAAAATTCTACTGAAGACTTGGCTGTATGGGCATAGTTCCCTTTGCCTACCAGAATGGGTGAAGAAAAAAAAATCACTGCTTATATTTTACGGTTGGCGCCATTAGTTGTTGAGTTTATTGTGTTATTATTATTTTATTAAATTGCTTCATTTTTCGCAACTGTATTAAAAATAGTCGTTCAGTACACGTGCGAAACCGTCATTGCAACTTGTTCCGACTGTCAACCCTCGCCTTCGGCTGCGCCTCGGCTCAGGTAGACATTTGTCGAAACTCTTTGCAATGACAACCTTTCCGCACTTGTAATGAAATATACTATTTTCTACTAGAAAATATTATTTTTAAGTTGTTATTAAAAAAAAAGACCCAAAGTCACTTTCATGAGAACAATGCTTCGAAGCTAAATTATAAATATAAAGTACGTCACAACAGCCACTGCATCAATTCCGATACTTAGTTTATTATGACAACACACGATTTCCGCGAAAGGCACACCATAATAAGTCGCTTTATACCCCATGGATTCAGACTCCTTCAAACAGGCGCGACACGCGATAAAATCGCGCGTCGCGCCTGTTTGCAGGAGCCTTTCATCGAATTCGTCGTTAAGAAATAACGTAATAGCTTTGACGCCTTGGTGCAACAATTTAACACATAAGTGCTAATAGATAGAATACAAAGCTTTTGCGGTAACATGACGAAACCCACAGTTAATACAGACTTAAACCTCCAACTTACAGTTAATTCGGATTCTTTAGAAGCGGTTTTAACACATAAAATAATAATGTATGCATATGGGATGCAGGTTATTGAGAAAACTGTTAAATATTGCAATATTTAATCGAGTGTTACTTCATTAAGAAAATATAATTACGAGAAATGAAAAAAAAATGCACAGTAAAAAGTAGATACCTTAAAACACTCTTTATTGTATATATTCAAAAACACGCGTTTAAAAATTCTTAAAGCTTTGAGTTTATTTTTATTGACAAAACGTAATAATAAGCGACAATAACCAAGTTAAATGTAGCAAACGTTTTTCTATTACATTAAACCTTTTTTTGATGGCAACATTAGTATAAGCACAGGTATTTTTGGCGTTAGAGGGGAATAAAATAGATTTATGACGCATTAAAAACAATAATAAGAGATTATGACGACAATTTGGAGAAACAAAGGTATACAAGATAGGAAAAAGGGAAACTTGGGGAAAAGGAGGATAGATAATAAAAGTTAGGAGAACGTAAAGCAAAATCTTGTTAGGAATTGGCTTTAATGAGCACGACATAAACAAGTAAGCACAAAAAATATGCCCTATATTTTTGTGCTTACTTGTTTATGTAAGGGAGATGTAATTTTGACTCAAACTTAGAACTTATGATTCCCAAAGTCCAAGCTAAACAAAACCAATGCAAAAACCTAACGTGTTCCTTTCTTTCTTCCAGACGCATGCGGCCTATCAGACGTACCACACATAGAGAGCCTACAGGAGAAATCCCAGTGCGCCCTCGAGGAGTACTGCCGGAGCCAGTACCCCAACCAGCCAACCAGGTTCGGCAAACTCCTACTACGGCTGCCCTCCCTACGAACAGTCAGCTCGCAAGTCATAGAACAGCTCTTCTTCGTGCGACTCGTCGGCAAGACGCCCATAGAAACCCTCATCAGGGACATGCTCCTCTCCGGAAGCTCCTTCTCGTGGCCCTACATGGCGACCATGTGACATACGATGTGGAGGCAGCTGGCAGCGGCATGATCCACGCCCTACGGCTTCCCGCCGTACCTGCCCAGCCAGCGGTTCGACCCTTTCCAAAGGTACCAGCGCGAAGCCCAGCCTGAGGATGTAGTGACCTCCTCGAGCGAATTCCACGAAACAGAAGCGAGCGAAGAGTACTTCGGGTCCAGAACTAGCAGGGAAAGCGAGAGAGCCGATCCGACCTTCGATCCCATATCAGCTTTTTACGCTCCGAAATCGAACGAAGAGTTCGAAACGACTTCGGAGACTCAGAAAAACGCGCAAAAATCCCTGATGATAGACAATCTGTTGAACATACGACAGGAGTGTAGCATTCCGGATATGAAGTAACGTTGTTCAGTGGGATCCGTAGTGTATTAGTTCAAGTTTTTTTGTTCCTCTGTAAAAATAGTTTACTATTTAATATTGTAAATAAAAATGTTTTTATTATTGTAAATTGATAGTTAAGAGTTTTCTACGATGATGGATGGATTTTTATTTTATTTTATATATTTTTTCTTATTCTTCCTGTGTAGAAATTGTATGAAAAGCAATTATGGATGGATACGCAATAATATGTACAGACGCCAGCACATCAAGCTACTACAATATGTCAAATTTCTTTAATAGATTTTCAACTTTATCGCTAAAGCATAAGGATCAAAGTTGATTGGGAAAATTTGACCGTTTCGGGTAGCTTGATGTGCTGGCGTCTGTACATCGGTCGTGCAATGTTGGTGTGTAGTTATTTGTATAGAGCTAGATAAAGTTTTTCGAAGATTGAGAAACCTTTTTATCCGGCTAAGTAGGTACGAAGCATCCTCAAGTTTTTAAACTGGGATTGGGACCCGAAGGCATATCAGAGGAAAGAAAGAATTAGTGTCCAATAATTTCAACTGATCTAGTAAAGTTGGTGATCCACGCAAACTTCTTGTACATATACTGTTTGTTTTTGTTCATGGTAAAATTTTCTACACGTTTCTTCTTCGGATAACATTCCCAGTTTAAAATCATAAATAGGCAAATATACCTACAAATACGATTGGACGAGGTTTTTTCTTTTTTATTTTCGACTGGTGCTGTAATAACTCAAATACTTACGTACTTATACGTATTTTATTATTTACTGATTCCGTAAAGCATTTATAGGTATGTATCGTTCCTTTAAAAAAACAACTTTTACAAATAATTTTATTCTTTTTAGTAAAAATGTAAAACATGTTTGAGTAAAATTGTTTTTGTTCTTTTACTTATTGTGTGTCTATATGTATAAACAATAGTGAGAAATACAAATTATATAAGAAAAGTAACTATACAGAAATGTTTTATTTATAATTATAATCTTTAGCGCAACGATTTTTTTAAATAAAATATATCTATTTTAATTTTTTCGTATGACCATAGTCATTTTAGATTTTTATGAATTTGTAATTATTGCAAATTATGGAATTGTCATGGTAATCTTATATGTTTGACAACTAGAACATTTGCTTGTTACGTAACATTAATTAAATCAGTTTACCGCAGTTCACGACTAAACAAGGTACTATTTTAAAGCTCTTACGTAAATTTTATCAAAGATAAGATAAATCTTGTTATTAATGTACTTTTCCACAAACAAATTATGTTAACACAACGTTTTAAATAATCAAAGAAACAAAATATTACCATACAATCAATTGTATACACATCGAGCAATTGTTTCAATTTACAACAAAATAAAGAAAAATATAAAGATTTAGTAAAAGAGAAGCAATGTATTTATTCGCAATAATATGTACAGTGAACGGTTGTAAAATATTATTGGTGTGTGTATGAGAATGTATGGAGTTGTATAAAAAATTAAATATTAATGAGGAATAAAAGATGTCTCTCTGGATTTTGATTATTTTGTTTTATTGTCGTCAAATTTTGAAACACCAAACACTGTTATAATTTAGATTTTTCCTATGTTTTCTAACATAGGAAATATCTAAATTATAACAAAAAAATGAACAGGGAAAGTAGATTTGTACAGATTTGGTTTTGGTTTACAGTAAATCCTGCAATTTTTCAATTCAAGAAATTACTAAATAACTTTTGCCCTGGCAGAAATTGCCGATTTATATGCAGTACTTACATAAAAAAGAAATGAAGACAAATATAAGCCACTCTTGTCAAAAATCATTTAACAACTACTAAATCACTAACAATCTAACCACCGAACTACCCTCCCCTTAACGAAATCAAAAGTCAAAATCAAATCGCCACACACGGAAGCGCCCATTTACACTAATCACCCAATTATAACAAACAGGAGTCTATCCGGTGACGGTGTTGCCGTGTGAACGCAGAGAAACAGAAAACCCATTGTGAACAAAACACGATAAAAGCAAGAGGCGCTTGAAGTTCTAAAAGTTTTTGGCGTTCTACTGGAGTACCTATTCTGCTACAGTGCGGTCAACGAGAGAATGCGTTCTTGACACCTGTCAGTTTCACACAAACGAATACGTGTTTTTCGAATGTAATATTTATTAGCTTCTAGAATTATCGATTTGTCGTACTGACAGGTGTCAGGAACACATTCTGCGACGGCCGGATTCTATCTATACCTACCTAATAATTATGCATAGAGTGCAAAAAGTGTCTAACTAAACCTCAAATTGCCAGCCTAAATCCCAGGCCACTGGCAACTGACAGACGCTCTTGTCTCTGCAACCAAAATCTCCGATTACTTATCGTGTTAAAACACGCGACAAGATTACGAGTATAATAAGCATGTTCGGCGTGATCATCATGCGGTGACGTAAACTTCAACTCCCGGTTATTGAGACCCTTGATTATCCATACTTACACGTACTGTGTCATTTCCCAAGTAATCTTTTGGATCTAGCAAAGAGACGACGACGTTCTTTACGATCTCTCGCACTGTGTTAGTGATCTCTACGATTTTACAGGCAACATCGTTTGCCAAATACCCCATGAATTACAGTGTTTTCACAGATATTTTACCTGTAATTTTGCATCAATCTTCATTCTGATTTTTATTGTCGTTGCTCTTAGTTCAATTGGTGCTGTCAGATATAAAATAACTTTGAGAGGACTGTAGTGAGCCTTCTGTACTAAGGTCTAATGTCGGTTGTCACCGTGTGAAACTATAAGTGCGCGTGAGAGTGTTGTCCGTCGTGTGCGCCTCGCAGGTGGGCAGCGCACGCGATACTTCTGTTTACGTGGGAATGTACAGTTGTTGGGGCAATTAGCTCGGCGCTGATTGGTGTTGTTAATTTGTCGAGAGTGAAATTAGGTTGATTGGAAGGTGAGATGTCCGCTAGGAAAATGAAGGTTGGTAAACAAACTTTTATAACGTTCTTTACTGTGAAAAAAAATCTTTAGTAGTAGGACTGCAAAAATAAACTGTTGTCTGAATATAGTTTTTCGCAAACATCAACAAATTACTTTTGGAAGATGCGCATTTGGTTACGGCAGGTAGCGTAGGCAAGCAAGCCATCTTGATGGTCTGATAATGTCATCAAAGAGACCGAAAATGGGTTTACCAAAAGCTCGAAATTTTGTGTTAGATGAGGTACTGTAGCAAATTATAGGAAAAGTCTGGTTTTCGAGAAGATGTGTCCTGATACTTGTCAATGCGACAATTCTAGTAACTTTAAAGATGAAATTCACCAAACACGTTTCGTTTGTATGAAACTGGCAGATGTCAAAAACGCATTCTCGCGACGGCCGGACTGTAGTTGTGAGCTGATGATAAAGATGAGCTATGGAACCTATGGACTTTCAGTTCAAAGCTTATAACTTCGGGAAAAACAAGTACACATTATTATCCCACAACAATTAAAGTGTAATTACAAAAATATCTAATTCCCATAAACTACAAATCACTATAGCTCCACGGAAGTCCATATTATATTAAACAGCCCTTTCCTCACACCTGTTCTAGGGTTGACACTGCGGGAATGTTGTGTGGAATCACGGCAGGGACTCCCACGCTACTGTGTTTACCATACTTCTTTCATATATCTATGGTGTTTACTGTATGGATTTTATTGTGAAGCTTATGATATTGTATCTTTGAAGGATTAGCAAATCAGACGGGTAGGTAGTAGATACACTGGGAATAACATACCTACTCTGTGCATCTGTGGATTGATGCAGCTGGTAGTGATCGAGAAACTTTGTATTGTTTAACGTTGTCATTTTTGCGAATTATTTCAGTCATTGCTAATCATGGTTCACTCATTTTCGGTCTAAATAGATATATAACATTACTATCGACCACGAATCTCGTAAGTATAGTTAGATGTTAAATGGATGATGCTCCCCGTCTGACATTAGGTATTCCCTTATAGGTGAATTCCACCAAACTTTTATACCTAGAAATGACTCTTATCCTGAGAAAACGTTTTGAATTTTTGCCAGTTTTTCCAGACTAGAACTGTCAGACGTCAATTTGATTCCATAGATAAAATATATCTGACACAATTTGTAACCCTTTTATGATTTAAAAGAGTGTCCGTGGAGTTTCTTTCCCGGTCTTCTTCATAGGTAGCTACTACGCTTTGGAATGGGCAACTAGCTTCATCTTTCTGACTGAGACAAGGGGGTCGGCTCTTGACAATTCAAAAGTGCCTGGATTATTTGAAATGAATGCTTTGAGTTTGAGTTTTTCTGACTTTGGTAGAATCAGCCCTTAGTCATATTTCACGCAACCCTAGGAATAAATAATTTTCTTTTGTTCGCGGTAATGCTTTGTAAATGAAGAATTATATTTACTGGACATCAGATTTAGGCCGTCACTTTCAAATATCTTGAAAACTATTAAACATATGGGAGGTTCAATTTGTTGCATTTTGGCCCCCCTATCAGCTCCTGACGGATATACGTCGAATTACAAGTAACCCTGTATATGAAGCAATAATAAAATTATCTATCTTCTCCATACACGTTAACATGATCACAAACTTCATACAAATCTAATTTATTTTTATTTTGTCACGGCGGGTAGTCTGTTCAATCACGCGCCTGACACCTTCAGCCCACACAGTATGACGTGACCAACTTTTTAATACTAGAGCGGCGATACACATCACTAGAGGTGAGCTTTTTTAATTGAAATACATGTTTTTGTAAATTAAATACTTTGGTGATTTGTAAAACAAGGTTGTTTATTATTGTATATGTTTTGTTTATTGGGTTTGTGTTTAATGTGTTAGGGATATTATGTACGCTGCAGGAGGTTTCACTGTTTTGATGTTATTAAATTATCGAGAGATAAGTTTTGAATTGGAAGTATAATTCGTTGAGATAGTTAGTTAGGTGCTTTATTTTAATATGATGTCTCTGCTACTAAATGGGGAAATAAGGAGCAGGAAACAGTGTTTCTGATTCTTGTGATCTGAGTTAGTAAGTTCGATTCTTTGACCTGACTGCTAATATGGCTGTTATACAGCGTGGATCAGAATGTGTGTTCATATTTAAGGGTCTGGTACAGACTATCAAAGCGAAAAACTTTCTCCATAGGACCAATATCGTCATCGCGAAAAAAATATTAGCTACTTATCCCATACATTTGGGTCGAGTATGTATTGACGTTTTGTATGGGATAGCTGATATATTTTTTTACTACACCTTAAATATGACCGCATATTTCTGATTCACGCTTTATATAACTGGCTATAATTTATATAGAATCAATCGTGAAAACGTGTAAACGTGAGTTTGTGAGGATGGATGGATGTATGTTTGTTACTCTTTCACGCAAAAACTACTAAACGGATTTGGATGAAATTTGGCACACAGATAGTTTATAACCAGGATTACCACTTAGGATTTTTCTTAGGACTTTTTTTTCTTAGGACTTTTTATCCCCATGTTTCCACGAGATCGGAACTTATGCGGGTGAAACCCCAGGGCACCGCTAGTGGTTAGATAAAGGTAAGTTTCATGAAATATGAAGATGTTATTACATAGTGTTTTAACTTCATATGCACCTCCCAACATCACATACCTACAGTCTATAAGCTACCAAAAAATCAGAACCTCGAAAGTTTCAAGCTAAATCTGAACAACCAAGAGAGCCGCACTGCTAACCATTTCACGCTGCGTGACAAATGAAAGTGACATTTGACACGCACAGCGTGACAGTGACGCACCTTTAAAGCAAAAAGTACTTTGACAAAAAAGTATCAAGTCATCAGAACCTTCCGTTCGGAACAGGTGCATGGCAATCAATGCAAGAGGTCATGATGTCACCAACTGTCGGTCACGCGATGAATGGACGGTCAACGGTAAGTATGATATTGAAACTAGTACTTTAAGGAGATAGTGGGTTGTGTTGTGCTGTTGAAAATAGTGTGACCGCCTTTTTAACCGACCTCAAAAAAAGGAGAAAGCTCTCAGGAAGTCGGAATCTTTCACATATATTTGTTTATCATTTATTTATTTTCTAGATCATAAAATCCAATGTGTTACAAACTTAAACACTAGTGTTAGTTGTTACTTATAAAGGTCATAAAACGAACCTGCATTCGCGATTTATTTGCCAAAAATGTAAACAAATATGAGTTTATGGAAAATTAACTTTAAATCCTACACAATAAAGTTCAGTTTACGCTACAACTTCAAACATTATTTGATAATTTTTTGTATAGTACGAGTCACTCTGAAATCAGCTTAATTACCATTGAAATAAAGTTGATATTTGTTTAACTTGAAATAATATTAATTCGAAACAAGTTTTTGAATAGACATTATGTTATACACTACAGACTAATATTAACAAAACCATGTGATAGATGGTGGTAGGCCCCCAAAACGAGAATTATTTTGAAGACGGCTGAATCTTCCCAAGTGGTGCCATTGTCATCAGGTAAGGCTCTGATGATGCAATCCTGGAGAAATCGAGTGAACTCTTCTAATATTATAGGCACATATTCAGCGATTTGGATATATTTTATTTGTGGAACAACTTAAAAGTGGAAATTTAAAAAAAAACGTCAAATGTTTTAGTCTTACAAGGGTGCTGGACTGAGTTGTGGTAGTAGTAGGTAACTTAAATAATTAATCTTGATAAATGAGGTAATTTGAGATACAGGCAAAAATAGTACGGACAATTTAAAACCATTTAAGCCATGGTTGTCTTAGACGAAGTCTTATTAAATTTTTTTACCTAATTTTTGTTCTTTTTAAAAATTATAAAATATAAGTAAGTTATTTATGTCCAAATTGAATGATAAATGAATTCATATTTTGTTTTATTTAATTACAGTAATTTGTTAGCAATCTAGCAAAAAAATGTTTAGGTCTCTGTGTCATTAGACACAAAAACATAAGGTAAAAAAAAATTGGTAAGACTTCGTCTAACACAACCATGGCTTAAATGGATCTAAATTGTCAGTACTATCTTCGCCTTAAAGCTTTGCACCCATGTTCCAATCACCCTGTATAATTATTGATCAAAGCGAGGCTCATATTAGGCTAATAATTTATCAAATGGTAACTTCCCAATATGCTTTCCATGATCCTTCAGTGAAGTTTCAGAAAACCATATCCACACAGAGAAAATTTGCAAACACACAAAATTTATTTGTTTTTTGTTTTACCATGTTTAGATATTGATCATCACGTCTGCGAAGTTTCGTTAGCTAATTCAATTTGACCCTGCATTATTAATACCACCGCCCGGTGGTTGTCCACCTGTGTCATACGTAGATTATTCAAACACAAGCCTAGCACCCATAGGGCTACATATCATTATATTATTATTTTAGAATCTGCCTACGAAACACGCTAACCAATAACAAACAAAATTCAGGCATGTTCTACAGGAAAATGAACGCGAAACTGATTGTCCTTGTAACAATGCCTACAATCGAATACTGTACATTTAACTAAACAGTGTAACTTGATGTGTTAAATTAAAATATTTTTCTAGGAGTTGATGAGCTGGCATACAATCAGACTAGCTTCTGCCCGCGACTTCGTCCGCGTGAAATTTCGGCTCCCGCCCCAGCCCGTCGCATCGCATCGCCTGCCCACGCTATTACTTCTTTTTCGCTTAGCGTACTTTCTGACTTTCTTTGTTTTTGCTCGTCTTCTAAAGGTCCTAGCGTAATGTTAAATTATAGCCTTTATAGGTATATTACCCTTCCTCGAAAAATGGTATATCAAATGCAAAAAGAAATGCTCAAATCCGACTGGTAGTTTCAGAGATTAGTGCGTACAAACAAACAAACACTTCAGCTTTATTATTAGTATAGATATAGCCAGGCCCGCCGCTAGCTGTTTAGTAGCCCGCGTGCAATACCGATTATGCCGCCCTACGACTACTTACGCTGAGTTTTGTCAAAAAAGGGCTATTTAATGTTTCCTTGTTATGGTGGGAAAAAAGAATCATAACAAAGATAAAACATGTAGGTATTTTGATTGGGTATATAGTTATTTTCGTATCTACAAAAATTTACCTCTTGCCTTTATATTTGCGAAATCTTGAATCAACTTTCTTGTATCCAAGCTGTCTAAGATTTCATGTTCAATTGAAACTATAGCTAAATAACTTAGTCATCGCTGGAACATTGTTGATCTCAAATAGTTTTAATAATTTTCAATTTTGAAAAGGACCTTTCACCAGATTCAACTGAAACCGGCAGTGTAGGTAAGTAATATTCTTAGCGCTACTGCTGTGTTCGGAAATGTTGAAATTAAGTCATTAGTAAAAAGATATTGTAGGTAATAGGGTTTGTGGATCATTAGACTGGTTTTGTGCAAAATGCAACTTTAATGCAATGATTTCATTAAACAAATCAATACCGTCAATATGTGATTCACTACTTGAATCATCTTTAAGCTTGAAATGTTAATCTTTACAATGTTTAATTAACTCATCATTGGAATAATTAAATAAGTTAATGCTAAAAAAGCCAAATACATCGGTAAATGTTTTTAACTTCTCGAATCTATCCTTTAAAGATGTTATTGTCTGATTTAGGACTCTAAAATAAAACTCCACTCTATATTTGATTTTGGGGTCTACTAAAACTTCATCATTGTGTTCATATTGAAATTGTGTTGGTTTTCTTCTTGGACGAATTGTATTTATTGATGGGAAATCTGTTTCTACATTGTGCTCGTGAGCCACTTTGGAAGCTTCTGCTAACACCATTACAAAGTGTCCATCCGTGCGATATTCTGTGAACTTACCAATCAACTTATTTAACAAATTTATGCAGATTTGATTATTCATTGTGGGGCTCAGCATCATTTTGCTCAGAGCATTTATTTCGTTTAAAATATCGAACCAAATTACATATTACCGTACAAATGAATCTATAATGTTCAGAGCAAGTGAATGAGCTTTGTGAGATGTAGTACAATCCCATTCCAACGAATCACCAGATATTAATGCTATGCTTAATGCTAGATGTTATTATTATTATTAAACGAAATTAATGCTCTAAGCGAAATGATGCAGAGCCCCCACAATGAATAATCAAATCTGCATAAATTTGTTAAAACAGGCGTAGATAAGTACTTACCATAATTACGATTCCTTTACACTTCTGTTTTGCACTGACAGATGATACATTGAATTATAATTAAACTAAGTTCAAATATCAATTATTCCTAGACCCACCTCTGAAGAGCTATTAACAAAATAATTGTAATTTAATGTGCGATCTTTAGGTACTGTTCATCCACCTGTTACACACCATACTGTTCGGATGCGTACAAGTACCTACCAATTACTGAGAAAGAAGCTCAGTAGGAAATCCCCTAACTTCGCCAGTGCTGCCTTTCATAGAGTACGATACTTGTATCGAATTTGGGTTACCACCAGTACTTAGGGTTTTTTTTCCATGCGATGACATTTCTTATTCTGTAGGTGGGGTGGGTATTATGACAATGATTTTGAATATTACGTAATGAGTCGCTCGATTTGCCGCCCCCCTGGACGTGCCGCCCGCGTGCGGTGCACGCCTTGCACGCCCGCTTACGGCGGGCCTGGATATAGCACCTTTTAAAGTAGATTTCAGTTGTCATTCAATCATCTGAACAACTTAAAGTTTCATTATCACAAGTTTTCAATAGATACAAGTCATAATTTACCTCTAATCAAAACATAGGTACACATAATATACTGAAATTGTCCTCATGCCATCCTTCTTCGGTGCTTTCAGCGAGGTTTCAGGAGGTAGAGGGCGGGAGGCGTGACAAAGGTCGCCCAATAAGGTCACAGGTCGCGACCCCCGACCTCCCGGGCGACCCGCGAGTGCGCGCATACTCCTCCGCGGAGTACGATTGATTCGTGCCTGGCTTGACGCCCCTGTTGTAAGTACGTAGATATGGATTAGAAGCTAAATAGCTGCGCAGTATCGAGGTGGAGTGTCGCTGAAGGAAATCATTAATTATATTATCTTACAAGACAGCTCAAACTTGAATAACTTTTACTTGCTACCCTCAATTTTTTGTCATAAAATGGAACGCAATTCGCTCGTTTTGCTAGAGGCTATTCTACAAGGGGCTTAAACTAAAAATGTAGAAATAGTTGCTTCGCTGTCGCAATGTGGCGGATGTCATCATCTGCCTATCCTTTTCCCAACTATGTTGGGGTCGGCTTCCAGTCTAACCGGATGCAGCTGAATACAATGTGGGTGTTGTGTATAATATTTAATTGATTGAATTAGTAATACGTAATTAGCATTACGTATTAACTATTTGTTTTGGTTACCACCATTCAAGAATCGTTGATGTCCTGAACTGCTACGATGATGTGCTGCTGCTGCTGTGAAACCATGAATGCATATTTATGATTCTACATAGCGTAGAAAATATTTATTGGTCATAAAAAAAAACTTTTTCATAGAATAGTGCATATATCTACGCTATCACTATTTTTTTCATCGGTTATTAAAGGTTCAGAATCATGCACAGAATCCATGATTGCAGACCACATTACACGTCTTAACATGTTCCCAACTTATAAACTCAAACTCAAAGCATTTATTTCAATGGGGATTGTCCAAAATTTCTAACCATTATATTTTATTTTATTTTTTGTAAATTTAGAGCATTTTGAGAAACTAATTTGAATATTTTGATGATTGGCTCAATAGTTATTTTAATAAAAATTATTTAATTATTTTAAGTTTTTAAGGTAGGTGACGTCATCCAGTGGCATAAAGATTAAGTGCCGTTGCCTTACTAGTACATAATTAAAAATTTTTATCTGTCAACACAACGTCAACAATGTCACATCTGTCAAAGTGTCAATAGGCCGAATAGACGTCTTAAATAATCGAATCCTAGCTTAGCGTATTTATTTACAAATGGTTTTTTATGTGTAAGTGTCCTCCAAGGACTACTACTCTCTATCGTCACTAGAACAATCGACGCGGCGACTTAGAAATAGAATAATAACGCACGCGGCGACATTATTACTACTATTG
Source organism: Luperina nickerlii (assembly GCA_963855955.1). Taxonomy (NCBI): domain Eukaryota; kingdom Metazoa; phylum Arthropoda; class Insecta; order Lepidoptera; family Noctuidae; genus Luperina; species Luperina nickerlii. Next base: position 16,878,504 of record OY979677.1, on the reverse strand, counting down.
CTGCAAGTTGGAACAAAGCACTTCCTGTATTCCATAACTCTTCCAGTATATTAAATATTGTCGAGTGTTGAAATAATGTATGTAATGTAATAATGAGATATAAACAAGAATGTTTATATTTTTGACATATTTACAATAATTTGACATTTGACAGATTGTAGACAATACTTGCCTCTTACTTTTTATTTTCTGAGGCAACGAACAAAACTGTACGGCCAGTCATACGTAATTTGAAAGGCAAAGAAGGTCAATCGTATTTTATCAAAAATATCAATAACATATGAATATTTTTCAAAATTAATTAGTCCGTAATGATCAGTAACGCTATTCCTCGAAATGGTTTTTCAATTACAACATTTAAAAAAATATGAACAATGCCCATTGAACAATTTACAGGCATTTTTGAACGGTCAAAGAGTCGGTCAGTTAGTCAGAAAGTTGAAACTGCCCATTCCAAAACGTAGATCTCTATGGAGAAGAATGAGCAAGAAACTCCATGGACACTCTTTTAAATCAAGATATTAGAAAGCCCTGGGTACATATTACATTCATCATCAACGCCATTCATCTGCTGAACATAGGGCTTCTTGTACTCATGACACTACAAATCACTATAATATCCGAACACTATCCGAACTACATTTTACACTAAGCTACTCACTTTTTCCATCCACAGACTACAAATATGGCAGACATTTTGAATCTCGCGTCACTATACCTGTCCCCTGCAGGCTACACAAGGACAGCAGATCCGAAACAGGGAGATTCTGTTGTTTGTACCTGTAGTCACGACACTGTGTCATAGTTGTAAAACATACACCATTGTCGAGATAATGGTAAAAGGTAAACCTCTCAACTGTCTTAACCTTATTAAAAATCTAGGAATAGTAAGTATCTTGATAAGGATAGTTGCAATTTGATAATTTTGTGTGTTTTACTGGAGCACTTTTTTAATCAAGAAGAAACTCTTACATAAGTGCTCGAATTTCTGCCTCATTGCTCTAATTGCATTAATGTTCCGCTTAGAGGCTCTTTTTGACTATGTTCCAAACATACATACTAAGGCCTTTTGTAAACCCCCTTTTTTATTGCCGTGAAAAACTAAGGTTTACGCCGTATGTAATCACGGTCGTCAGCTTGTTGACGGACACGTTTTTTCTATGGCGCGGTTTATACGCCGTATCATGAAGAAATCGTGCCGAGTACAAAGCCTTACAAAAGACACAGTAACGTTACTATTTTAATATGCAACACCTCAACCCAACACCCTTTCTCTATGGTGACGTTAAGACCTTCCCAGGGTACCTAACGTGTCTAACACTTAGCATACATGTTCAAGATCAAATCGATCGCTCGATAGGCCAGTTCTTCCTTGAACCCTTGCGACACCTACAAAGGCTCACCTATCCATCGGAACTCCAAATTCGCAGAAGACAATGCGCTAGCCATCCACTTCATTTACCATACCCGGATCAACATACCGTAAACAATACCTAACTACGTATGGTGAACGGTAATCCGAACAGTATAATGTGGAAATCAAAAATATTGTTTTCTCCATCCATTGTGAGGTGTGGAGATAGGAGCGATAAGACGGACAGACAGACAGATATCTGGTAAACGTGGTGCTTGTACACCTAGATGATTGGGAATATAGGTGGCGTGGAGTGTTTGTTTAGTGGCTTTGAAGTGGACAAATTACCAAATGGTGCGTCTACTTAAATAAAACTGTCCTGTAATTTATGTGAGACGACTCTCGAGATGTAGAAGTTAAGTGGGGTAATTTTGCTTATTGATTTAGCCAGCTTTTAGCTGGTATTCTGATGAATCCAGTTAGGCTGGAAGTCAACCCTAACATTTTTGGGCAAAAGCTAGGTAAATTATGATTTTACTTACTGGGTTACTTTGAATTAATTATCATCCTTTCAGGGGAGAAAGTTGTCCTGAAAATTAACAACTTACTATGGGACCAACTCTGAAATTGAGTCCATAAAGGGTCCTAATAAATTGAAAGACGCTCGGTAGGTTTAAGAGTAACCATACTTGAATGACCTGAAAAAAAGCAGAAGTATAAACTGGACCCAAGATGAAGATAAACCACGTTACATTTATTTTAAAAATCATTTATTTAGTTTCAATAAGTTCAACCAATTCAAGTCGACTCCAATGCCTTCTCATTCACTATCCCGCGCCTAATCGTGCGGGTGGTCGAGCTTGATTGTGATTGACAACACAACGTCACAGCATCGCGTTCACTCCAACACTAACCATACAATTCCACTTTACACATGATACATTACCGCTCCAAAATCAACCATGAACTTTCAGCTCTATAGAAAGCAAGCAATGTATGTAGTGTTATAAATTTTGGTGGGTTTATAAATGGGTGTTCAGTCGATAGTAGGCTTTCAAATGTGCCTTTTGAATGTTGGTTTCTTGAATGTGTCGGTGCCAGTAACGCGTGAGCCTGACAGGTCAGTGAGACTAAAGAGTTACCTAGTGAGTGCTATACTTATACAATAAAAGATATGTATGTGTATCGGTTTGTGTGCCGAGCCCGACGGACTCACAAGCTTGGTTAAAGTGGCAAGCGAGAGGTTTCTATTTCGAATCCCACTATTGATGCCACCTTATTCCTAAGCATATTAAACTTGATTACAGGGACAATCGAATACACCTCGACCTCACTATAACCTGAGATTAATCAATCATTATTAATTCAATAGCTTTGATAACTGCCTCACAAATCTAGTGCACCACCGTTGACCTTGAAGCAGACTATCTAAAAAGAAATAGCAGACCTGCATGATATCCGACAGATGAAAAAACAGAAAACGTTTACACAGATTGCAGCACAGATTTCATGTTTTCAGAGTTACTTAGAAGTAGATTACCTATGATTGAAACTCATCGAACAAGTGCGGATAAAAACACTGCATTCAAGTGTAGTGGTGCTATGTGATCTTACAAACACAAGTAGTAATTTAGAACACAATGATACAGCGGCGAAGCTTTCTGAGACCCAGCTCTATTTGGAGCAAAAGATATACAATATGTGGATTGCCTGCAGGTTAGTAATTTTTTCCTTATGTGGTTGATGTTATGTGTCAACCTAATCGTATTCCAACAGGTTGGGGCTCATTAGTCCAAGAAAACTATTCTTGTATTCCTGGTTTCTTTTTTTTTTCAAATCAGCATTTTACCTGGAATGAATGCCGTGTATCTTTCACAATCCAATTTTTGGGCAGGACTTAGGCAGGACTGAATAAAATTAGACCAGCTATCGCACGCCATTTTATGGCAGGATATGCTGAAACAAATTTACTGTAACACCTTATGTACCATATTCTAGCAAATAAATATGTATTTTTGATTCGTACGTCGGGATTTCTATTGTACTCTTTACGGGGAAAAGATGTCAAAGATATTCGCCTGATAACTGTGAACAACGTTTTATCCGCTCTCTAGATCTAGTTCTATAATGGTCAGTCAGTCACACACGGTCGGATCGGTTTGTTTAATTGTTATGTAGCCACGATATTATTATGCACTTGAGAAGTTCGTGGCTTACAAAACACATGCTCTTTGTTACTTATATTAAATAGTACCTAAATATTTCGTAAGTCTAGTCCCGAGCCCCAACTATATGCGATCAGTCTTCTTTAAAACTATTTCCAAACACCACATAATTTCATCCTCACAGTCAAAAATCCCAAAGAAAACAATAAACACTTAGGAGAAACAATAAAACAGTTAATCCGGAGCACTATTGACGGTGACAATTTATAGAGAGGCTCTCCCGCCCTACGCCACCCGCCCTGGACGGTTTACTGCGACGCGCGACCCTAATGAAATTGACGATTTGTGGTGCAGAAGAGGCTAGGATCCGGAGATATGTCTGAAGATGAGACGAATAAGGTAAGTTTTAGATATAAGACTTGAACATTAATTTTACTATGTATGCACATTGTTTAAAGATCTATTAATATAACCAGTTGTACATATTTCAAAAAGAATTTCTGAACCAAAGAAAGAATTTTCGCACGGAACAAATATTTGTATTGCCTACAGGTGTTCCGGGTCTGGCTGTTTGTGTATGTGAATTTAAATGTTTGTAAACGCACCCACGATACAGGAGTAATTCCTGGTGTGTAGTAAATTTAGAAATATGAAGTGACTTCAACCACAAATCATAGATGTTGAAACTGTATGTAGATTCGTCGAAATTCTAAGATTGCTTCATTTCATCTATATTAATAAATAAAATTAAAGTGCCTGTTTGTAATGACAAAATAACAGTTTTTTACTAAATGCATATGAAAGCATATACCTACGGTACATAAAACAAAAAATCTTTTTTTTTCTGTCTGTCTGATTGTTACGGCTAATCTCCGAAATGGGTAGACCAATTTTGACAGGACTTTTACTGACAGATAGCTGATGTTATAAGGAGTAACCTAGGATACTTTAATTTTAGAAAAATATTGTAGGGTTCAGGGCAAAAAAACTAAAAACCATGAAATCGAATTTATTTTACGACATGCACGCGAACGAATTCGTGGGCACAACTGTTCGATAAATAAACAACACTAACACAACTTCATCACTCCTTTACATTCAACATCCTCTTAAATAACAGTAAAACTAGATTTATTCCAAGTTTAACGCTTCGCATGAAGCAATAACTTGGTATCGACAGCTTGAGCCTCGAGGCAGTTTGCCACACACGCTAGCCACCGGTTTACATCATACTATACGCTATGCGTTCTGACAGGTCAAGAAAAGTAAGAGTTTCCTTATGTACTAGGAGCATTCAAAGTTTTATTAAATATTATGTTGATAGTCTGAAGTGGTAATGGCCAGTTGCTAGAAGAGGGGAATCTTTCAGTTCAACAGATAGGTAACTGTTTTTAATCACAGTCTAATCATTTTTATCATCTCAGAACTGTGACGTGGTCTTAGGCAATATACCTATTCCGGCAACATATATGTTGTGTTTACTGAAGATCTTAACAGCACGACACTTTGAACTTACATTGGATTTCCAATATTTATTCGAAAATCCTAACTAATATTATAAATGCGAAGGTAAGTTTGTTTGTTTGTTACCTTTTCACGCCTACACCACTGAACTGATCGTCCTGTTTGCATATAGGTACGATACGTTGCCAGGTATACAGAAACGGACATAGGGTACCTTTCATTCCGAGAAAAAGTGCTGTTCCCGAGGAAAACAACAATACCGTCACAGATACCGTTGTTATATGGCGCCACGTGTCTTTCGAATCATGATGAAACTTCTTGGGTAAGGACATAGGTTACTTTCTTCCTGGATCGCAGACGAAGTCGCGGGCAACAGCTAGTACTTATACTTAATAAAACTACTTTTCAACGCAGCTCAAATCTCCATTCTGCTCTCTCATGTATACCCGGCCACATCCACAAGAATTGGCGCGGACGTGTAAAAACAAACGTCTCGTTCCTTGTCCGCTTATCCGCACTTTTTGCGGACATCCGTGACGTCATCCACTTAACGTTAAAATATATCCGCACTTTTTTAGGGCGGTAATAAGGAAAACCTGTTGGCTTGTGGCTCGCTCGCGTTACCACTTACTATAATGTGGGAGAGTGTAGGTACTTTATGAGTAAGTTTAGTAGATATACTTTTTTCTTGCAGCTTTTTCAACTTTTCTTGCTTTTTAAAGTAGGTATGGTTTAAAGAACATAGGATTAATTAAACAGTTTAAAGGTCGATCTCATAATTTAATAAGTTAGTTTAGGCTAGATTTTCAGTCATGACATGGTACTTACTTATAGGCTACCAAATGTCAGCAATATCATAGCATCATTCATCATGCAGTACCTAAAAGATAAAACTAAAGAAAACAGAATCAAGGGAATCCCAAAAATTCTCAGTCATTACCACATGCCAATACACAATTTCTGATTTTATCGTTTCATTCACGTCACTTCACACCTTCATAAAGTCGAGTGTCACGTAAAAAAATACAATTTCAAGACAAAAAAAACACAAAGAAAATCAAGAAAACCCCACTCAAAGACATCTGGCGCGAAAAAATAAAATTTACCTTTTACTTTAGCCAACCTTTTAGCAAAATTCCGAATTCTGCGGTGAATTGAGCCAATTTACATAGTCATAAATATATTTGATTCCCGACATTGCATTGTCTTTTCCGTGGGGTGGTACGAGCACCCCAGGGGTTTTTTTTACCCCAAAGATAAGACATGTCAAGTCTTGACAGATGTCGCCGTGTTCGTTGGGTTTAAAACAAGAGATTGTCAGTTGTTAAGTTGCGGTATCGTAACTTTTCTTTCGGTGATAAAAAAAGTTGGGGAAATTGTTGATTTGATTGTTTTAATTTTCCTTGAGATATAAGTTTGTGACTGTTATTTTGATCATGATTTTAAATTTTTGTATGCAGCATTCTATAATGTTAGAAATTATTAGTATTCTGTGAAAGATTGTAAAATTTCTATATTCATATCTATAATATTTATTTATTTATTTATTTATTTATTTATTTATTAAACTTTATGCACAAGTAAAAAAAACTGTACAAAGGCGGACTTAATGCCTTGGGCATTTTCTACCAGTCTACCTATGTCCTTCTATTTATGGTGTACATAATACAGAATATAGATGTTTTTTTAAGTTTCAAGTTAATTCATCGAATACAGGGTGGCGGGACATCGACGCGCAACGCAACCCAAGTTACGAGTACCATTCGGTATATGATTTTGAACGGGGGATCCAGATTTTTCGTTGAAATTTTTCGTCGGTTATTAAAAAGAAATTTGCTGTTCACACATTTTGACCGCGTAGGCTCGCGTCGGCGTCTAGAGTCGTACTCTGGACGCTTTTAACGCATACCTACGTCTTTTTTACATTGTTCTCACAATATATAATTATAAATTCAACATTAATGAAGTAACTAATATTTTTGTAAAAATATAATTTTAAAGATTGTCCATGGAGTTTCTTGCCCGTTCTGCTCCATAGGTACCTACGCTTTGGAATGGGCAACTAGTTTCATATTTTCTGCCTGATCGACTTCTTGACAGTTCAAAGTTCAAGTGTGCCTGTAAATGGTTTAAGTGAAATAAATGCTTTGAGTTTGAATTTAGGAATTACGCTTTTCTATAAAACAGCTGTTTTTTTGTGATGAATTCATGGTTAAAGTTTGCGCCTCGACATCCCGCCACCCTGTATAGAAAATGTCATTTACTTAGAACCTTCAATGAACCAAAATCTTGATAACATTTTGTTAGATGGCCATACACAACAGTGGACATCTATACCGGTTGATGATGGATGATAGGAAAACATCATGAATTATTTTATAAGCACAATTTCCTACAGGATCTTCCCACACGTCAGTATCAGATCGACACAAAACTATTATGTCTATCAAACCAAATATAAATTCTTTGACACAATAGAATATACAACAACGGTACCTAACCCCACAAAGCATAATCACCCATCGTGCTAAAGAAATAAGGATTAAAATTCTATAAAATATCAGTTTAGAAGTCATTTCTCGTCACCACATTCCCATATTTGCTTAAAGCGGGAAAAAAAAACTTTTGTCAAGATACCGTCCGAGCACCGGAATCTTTTGATTAATGATATCAACCCGCCACCGCGAGTGGGGTCCAAAACACCCCGACTAAGAAAACAAACGACGAATAAAACGCGTGTACTAATGATACGTGTAATGCTTCTAAGTAATTGTTGTTTAGAACCATTAGCGAAATAAACGGTTCCCTTGAAGAATGACCTGTTTGCTTACGGATCGCCAGTTGGTCAAACACGGATGTCCTTACATCATTAATTATTGGCTTTGTTAACTAATATTCGCACGGATTTTGTAGGCGGCTGTGTAAGATCCGTTAGCACCCTTCCTTTTAATGTAATTTGTCGGGAATTATTTAAAACCTTCCCTGTTGTAAAAGCTTATAAGCTGCCATTTTTGCCGTCTAAATACAGGGTCAAAATTAATTAGCTAGCGAAACTCTGCCGACGTGATAGGTATCGATTTCTAAATATAATAAAATAAAAAAGTTTTTTTGGGGGGACTCAACCACCCCTGGCAGTGTCGTTACTTGAACTATGAGGAAGAGAAAATCTGTTTTGTTCTGTTTGTTTGTCGTGTTGAGAAATCGATACCTACCAATTCCGTCTGTGAAGTTTACGCAAAAAAAAAACTGATTTTTTTTTAACTGATATTAAAATTGCGGTCGTTGACCCCATAAAAAGTCATCAAATTACGAAATTTATTTTTTGTTTTATCATGTTTAAATATCGATACCTATCACGTCCGCGGAGTTTCGCTAACTAATTTAATTTGACCCTGTAAACCTACGGCCATACTCAATATGTATCAAACCATTTTCATACACACACACACCATTTTCAGACACTAAACGCAATCCTTCAACTCATGTCGATTAGGTTCTTACAAAACACTTAAAGCTAAATGCATGCACCCTTCAGCACCTTTTACAAGCCACATATGTCTAATGCATTCAGGAGTTACAAACGACTTATTGCCTTGTACGTCATACATCACTCCTCCACCTCGTGAATAGAGGAAAACGGCGGCAATGTCGAAAAATGGATTGTAAACGGAACAGTCTGGACTGAAGAACGACACGTGCCTCAAAGCCGCACAGCCCTTGTTTAAAACCACCAAAACGACGAGAATTGTCATCAAATACGCATCCTTGAGGGCGGGAATCAGTTTTAAAAGCCATTAGAGGACGCGGGGGACGGGGGTTGTAATTAGACTGCGTTAATATTTAACAAGTGCGACGCCACACAGATTAGCGTAATGCCGTCCCAGCTGCGTCCGGGCCCCGGACACCTTCTGTGACTCGGGCTTTTAAAAAAGCCACTCTGTCAACGGGATCGTCAAAAATTAATTATGTTATGTCCTGCTCTGTAAAAAGGAGATTTTGAGCTAATGGCTTTGTGATAACCTTCAGTAAAGCGAACACTGAAAGAATAGCAAACCATTTTCTCCACAAATTAATTCTGCGGTAGGTATACAGAACCAATGTTTTCCTTCCATTACAAAAGACTTCAAAGTTACACCTTTACGAAAATATGGTAGCTAATTAATTCCCAAAAAGTAAGGTAGGAAGTTAAAACGGATTCGGGTAAAATCGGGCAAGTGTAATCCTTTCACCCTTTCTGTGCAATTAGAATTAGAAGCAAGACGGGCTCAGCATCTGCGGGGTTAACTAATGGCGAATGCATTATTAAAGCCGTCTGTGGCGCGCGAAGGGTTGGGGACAGATTATGTTATTATAGATTTAGGTTCTCTTTAATATGCTGATGTGTTGATGATGGATATGCAAGTAGATGTGTGGTAGGTATGCAACGGCTTTGCGATAACGTTTCTTTTTACAAGTTTTTAACGTGTTAATGTTTTCAATCTGCTTAGCGTTTTTTCCCATGTTGGGCTTGGCTTGCAGTCTTACCGGATGCAGCTGAATACCAGTATTTTACCTATATCTGACCTCGACAACCCAGTTACTGGGTAACACGGTAAGCACTCTTTGGTAAGACTGGTTGTCAGACTATTGGGCTTCTGACTACCCGTAATGACTATCAAAGATCTACCAAGTCATCTGGGACCAACGGCTTGACGTGCTTTCCGAGACTCGGAGGGAACTCGATATGTAATGGATGGTCACCCATTGACGAACCGACCGCGACAAACGTAGCTTAACCATCGAGCGACCCATGCGACTGTTATTATTTAGCCAAGAGCCTCTACGAAATCTCTTATGGCTTTATACGTGAAAATTACAAACCGTTTTCAAATGGAGTTTGACCAATCTTAAAATACTGCAAAGTTATATACATAGCGCAGTGGTGGCCAAGTGGTAACGGCCGCGACCTACGAGTTGTAGGTCGTAGGTTCGAACCCAGACAGGCGCTTTACTTTGTGTAAATTATTTCATCACCACTGCTCACAAAACGGTGAAGGAAAACATCGTGAGGAAACCGGCATGTCCTAGAACCAAAAATTCGAAGACATGTGACATCTACCAACCCGCACTGGGCCCGCGTGGTGGATTACGGCCCACTCCCTCTCGCTGAGAGGAGGCCTGTGTCCCAGCAGTGGGAACATTATAGGCTGATGATGATGATGATATACATGGGTATTTCATGAAATCAAATCAAATCATATAATAGTTTGCAAACATTGGTAATTAGTACACAGATGTTTTATTATAATAGTCCTCCATGTTCCACCGTCACATGGGCATGCAGATCATATTGAATTTACACAAATTTAAAGATAATATATATCATAATTATTTTAACCTTACAATCTGCTGCTGGTAAGCAGAAACTAATAATACGTAAAAATATTAATAATGATTAACTTAAATAAATCAAAAAAAGTCCATTTTTAAGGCATTTGGATATTTTAAACGAATGGCCGCTGCCATACCATAGTTAGAACGACCATTTTAATCCTACAGTTGGTTATTAATCGTTGTTCTTACTTCCCACATCCTAACAGGTTTACAAAGACACAATATACGAAAATTTGTCAAGTCATACACCAGGACTTTCTCATCATTACTGACCGTCTCCCTGCCATGAGAATCTCAGTACCAATCAGTCACACTTCCACCCGGAACCAAGATTAGCATACGCAAAAATAACAATGGCGGCTTCAAGAAGTTAATGGAATGTCCCTTTTGCAGTACAAAAGGGTTAAACAAAGCCAAAGGTATAAAAAGCTATATTAATGTGATAGATGAATCATCCGGAGTCCGTTAGACCGGTCGTGGACATTCTAGTGTTAAGTCCATTAAGGTAACTTTTATTGTTGTTTGTTTAAGTTATTATCTTACTCTTTGGTTTTGCTATAAGATTTATTCCGTTACGCTAATTTAGATTGTTTTGAGGTGTGACTTTTATCGTTATTTAAAAAAGTTACGCTGTCCTTATATGGACTGTTAACTTATATACCTCGGTAAAAATACGTGACTTCAGATTCTATCAACAATAACTTAGCTACTGAGTAAAGTAAAAAATCTATTATCAGTGAAGTTAACAACATAATCAGCCTGTAATTTTCCCACTGCTGGGACATAGGCCTCCTCACGGTGAGAGGGACTGGGCCGTAATCCACTTCGCGGGTCCAGTGCCGGTTGATAGAATAATGTCACATGTCTTCGAATTTTTGGTTCTACAATAACATTCCGGTTTCATCACGATGTTTTCCTTCACCGTTTTGAGAGGTGCAGTGGTGATGGAATAATTTACACAAAAAATTTAACTAACAAACCGCTAATAAATAAACTACGCCTAACTCGATCCGGGTCAATAACACAGATAATAGAATAAGCTTTATTGTACACCTTGAGAGCACTAACATTTGATACAAATACCCGTTTACAATCCCCAAAATGGGAGAAGGGTCTTATTCCCATGATCAAAAGCAGAAAACTTACCTATTGTGGTTCTCAAAGATTTGAATATAATTACAAAACAAAAGTAACCAATAACCGATACAATAGAAAGTAATCTCTAACTACTAGAACATCGAATAAGTCGAGACGTATCAAGTATCATTATAATAGGCAATTAGAACTGTAAAGAACTACAGTACCTACCAGCACCCCATGAACTTCCTGAAGCTCTCAACTCTAACCATGACACAGACCAAGTTATATTGGACGAAACAGCCAGTATAATAAGAACTGTACTATTAATGGTAATGGGAACAGTTGGAGGTCTTGATATAATGGTTGGGACAAAGATGGGGTTGTTACTTATTCTAAAAAGGGCTATTTGTTTTCATCCGTCACTTCTTAGTAAAACAAACAATGAATAAATACGGAGGACTTTTGTACTGTTTCCCATAGCCCTATTGTATTCATTGTCACCTTTGTGGACTATTGTAGACATTTTTTGTTGGATTTTGTGTGGCAACTGAAATTGTGTGGCTGTTTGATGCTACTGTTGGTTAATTAAGGAGTCTTACAAGTTGGTTTTCTATAACGACTATCCTAGTTACCTACAAGTTTACGGTCAGTAGTGACAATCCGATACCGCATTAGCTCGCCGATATATCCTTAGGTACTGTTTATGTTGGCAAAATAGATCGGCAATAGCTAGCTACACGTGAAAAATACTGCCGAATAAGACGTTGAATTTTGTATAGTGTGGAATATGATATAAGAACTAATTAATGGTATAATAAGAACTATTGATTGTCGAAAGTCCGAAACAGGAGGAATTAAATACTTATTAATAGAATTGCGGTTGAGATGAGACAGACATAGACCGATATCAAACACGTTGTAATTTATTCACAACACTATAAGATGAATTAATTTTGTTTACGTAAGTTTTAAATATTCATTTGCTTATGTTTAATTAAAGTAAAAAATCCTTATTCATATTCATGAAATATCCAAAATATTTACAGTAGTTCACAAACTTCCATAACAATTAGAAAATATATTCGGAATTCTCCAAATTTCTCTGGCTGCGCGCGTCATACAAACGTCAATCAAGAACCGCGCTGGGTGGCAGAGGTCACCGATCATCGTCTTCTACAAATATACCACCTTTCTAGGTATAACGACTAAATTATATACCACTCAAAACTGTTCTTTATCTCGTAGCATCAATATGAAATTTAACCTCACCTAGCCGCAACGATATCTTTGTGAACTCACTACGCTGTATCTCCCTTTTTTGCTTCTAAACATTCATGTCATTCTGTAGAATAAACAAGTCGGCACAAAGGGCTTAGTCACTATCCCTTTTTATTAATATCGGTGGCTGAATGGACACAAAGGGTTTTGTACTCATTATGCGTAATCGGAACAGCTCAGGTGTTATATTATAGCAATAATGGGTTTATAGATAATAGACCGCAAATGAAGGGATACAATTTCATGGATGGTTTTTCGCTTTATAGTTTGATGAAGTGGTCAATTTAGGAAATGTAGTGGTAGGGTTTTTATTTAGAATTTATTTAGTAACTACGGAAGGTGAAATTGCCAAATCTTCAGCACATTTTAGTTGAATCGAAAATAGCGAATCATGAGAATAGATACAAGGAAGAACATTAAAAATAAAAACAACGAAGTTCTTATTAATAATGATTCTAAAGTTCAAGTGGTAAAGATTTATTTACCTTACTTACAGCACACTACAATTAAATTACCGTTTACTTTTTTATTAAGAGGTAAATTAAAAGTGACAGGTGAGTTATCATCAGTTTTGCGCTTGTTTTGCATTCCAAATCATTATTTTTTTGGTGACTGTCATTCAAAATTAAAAATGTTTTTAATTTGCAATCAGGTAATATATATAGCACATTGATAAAAATACCATGTTGCAATACAATACAACTAGGTATCTTTATAGCAGCTAAACTTTACATTGTTTGATAGTTTGGTAGTAGTTCACACGCTAATTTCTGGAACTACCAGTCGGATTTGGAAAAACATTTTTGCATTTGATAGCCCTATTCTTGAGGAAGGCTACTTTTCTCCATGCTAGGATCCATAGGAGCAAAGCAAGTAAATAACGCTAAGCGAAAATGAAATAATAGCGCGGAAAGACGATGCGATCCGACGCGATGGGCAAGAAATTTCACGCGGACGAAGTCGCGGGCAGAAGCTAGTCCAGAATATTCAGGAAAGATAAACGTTACAAATTGTTACATAGTCGGACTCTCATTACCAATGTTCACTGCACTGTAACTACTTGACGTTTATCCCAGCATACATAAGCTTCGGATTCCGGGCGGTACACAAGCGTATCATCAGCGATCAGCCTTCTTAAAACAAAGCCCATCAAAGTCACGATCATAAAACTTTTCCAATTTCTATCCAAAAGAAGCCCTCAAAGAGATTTGCATGAGGTCCACACAATGAACGGTGTATTTTGCAATATTTTCAATACCCCAGCATGGGTCCAACTACTCAGGGGTCCTTCTTTTGTCCTCCACTTTAATATCTGTGGGAATGGACATACCGACTCCATTTAGGTAATTTATCATTCTTAAACGAGTGAGGAGACTATCCACTATTATCCTTCGTCGTGTAGTCTTTCTAGTCTTGAAAGGGCGCAGTCTTCGCCCTTTGTCCGGACTTGTTCAAATTAATGACGTATTTGGCCCCAACGGGTTTTGGTATTAGCGATTTTGAGCACCGGACACAGGAGTCCGGTGTCCGATATTTATGAATTATTAGCTATTTCGGGTTCCCATAAAATCTATGTTCTGGTATTTACGGCACTGGACAAGGGTCAGTCTTCGAAAATATTATTACTTTGATTTATTTTTTCGGTCCTCAAATAATGTTTGTGAATTTGCATAATTCGAAAATAACGGACCGTATATCTAAAAGAAATGAGTGTCCAAAATTATGACATGAACGAAGAAATTTTTTCAAACACCCTAATTTAGTTTATACATGTCAAGTTAGTATAAATAACGACTACAAATTTTACAATCAATGTCTCTCATTCAAAAGTTAAACTGCGTAAAAAATGCGAAGACCACCAAAATTAACATATCAATATTAGGGTCACTATAAAAAGACGAGATGACCACAGCATCCCTGGGTCAAAGGCCATTCGGGAACAGGTGCCACGAGCCTAACACGCTTTCTTTACAAATTCCCAATAAAGTTAGGGATGACATAGAAATTAAGATGTTTTTTAATGTCCAGTAGTGACAGTGGACACGAGGCGAAGTAAAAAATGGGGAGATGAACGAATTATACGAGATTTAAAAGTAAAATGTATGTGATGCGGGAATTATAACCGATTGACATTAGCATAACTTGACCGCTGCATGCTGCGATTTGTAAAATGGTAATGATACTCGACATTTCTGAAAATTTATTGTTGTGAGATGTTTTTCTTGGTAAATATACACGTAGGTACAAGTTTATTTTATACAAATTCGGAATAGAAAATAAAATACCCAACTTAGAGAGAGGAGATTCGGAAGAAGACGTGATAGAAAATTTACAAACAGCATTAGTATAATTTAGCAAAAATACGAGTAGCAAGGAATGCATCGCAGTCACGAATCACAAAACTACACAAAAGAAAATTAATGAATATACTGGGGACAGTAATGAGAAAACAAATTTAGCGTACATTAATGCTTCAGACAGATCTCCCAAAGAATTCAATGTCGCATGGAAATTAATGATTATCCACGCAAGCCGACCGGTCGGATTGTCTGTCCGTTAATTTATTACACGTAAACACTTCCCAATGACCGTTACGCCATGATGACGGATAGTAAAATTTAAATAGAAAGTAAACAACGCTTGGATAAATATGCAGGTTTTATAAAAGTTTCAAAGCTTATATTGTTAGTTTTGAATATATGTATATGCATCTAAAACGATGAACTCGAAAACTATTTCTGGGATGTCAATTTTTTTGGAATGTTTACAGAGTTTTTTATATTGCCTTCTTTTATTAAACTTATTAGTCGAATATATTTAGTTTTTTATGTTTTCTATTAACTATATCTGCATTTTATTACGTGCATGGTATCTAGTAGCTCGTTTTGTGTAGTTATGATTAATTTTGTTATTTTATGATAGATATTTTTCAATCTTATGCTGGTTTGATCTTTGACTTAGTCTCTGTTTTTTTTTTTCTGAAGTGTATTTATCTATATAGTACTTTGCCGTTATCTAGCTAGATCTAAGACAAGCTACTCTAACCCAATTGTTTTGATTGGTTTCCCTAAAAAGGAACTTTTGGGTGACTGCACGTGCACATTTCTCCCTGTTTTAACCCAATATTTCTTCCCATATCAAAACATCGGTCTCAAAACTCACTCTTAGCATTACAAAGCGGTTGATTCTCATCAGCATGCGGCAGCATAATGCAGCATAATGTTGTATAATACTTTCATTAGCGTGTCATGAGTTGTGTCATTTGTCAATCAGTTGATCGTAGTTGCTGTCACAGCTTTTGGCTTGATTGGCTCTTTTGATCGTATGAGGGAATTTTATTTATTTACCGTAGATTAGAGTTTCTTTTCCCTGGCAACAATCTTGTGATTTTCATCACTGATTCTACCTGATCTAATGATTGTTTAACGCTTCTCTTGTAAAAGAAAACATAGTGAAAAACAGGTATGGCCTAGAACCACTAATTTGAAGACATGTGATATCCATCAATCCGCACTGACCCGCGTGGTAGATTACAGCCAACTCCTTCTCGAAGAGATTGGGCATGTGTCTCAGCAGTGGAAAGAAAGAAGAGAAGGATTATTAAATAAGTCAACCATGATTATTTTGCCAACAAGTGTTAATAACAGCAACACTACATATCGTCACCCTGATACGCAAAACTTGTATCTCCAATCTTGTTTTTGACCAACTTTACAGGAGCAATAAAACTAATTTAAAAAAATAATGTTATTAATTTAATACATTTCCATAGTAAAAGGCGTTACCAAAGGTGATACAAGGTTTGCTTTTGAAAAAAAAATTATGGTGCATTTACGAGGTGTGCTTGACATCTATTTTTAGTGTTACCAAAGCACAAAAAGTAACGGTGCTTACAATGAAAAAATCCAAATTTTTGACGCAGCAATTTGCCATCTAAACGTCAATTTAGAACTGGTAGAGTTACGAGGTTTGCGTATTAAGGTGACGATAATAATACATAATATGAAAAAAGAAAAGCATTGCCAATAAGTTTTATAATTGGTCAAGATACATGACCTACCTTTGCAATATCTCAGCAATCTATCTCTATTCTGAATATGACAGTTCAAAATACGGTTCACAAAATCGGAACAAAGCGCAGATGTTACGTAAAAGTAAAACCTATCAAATATCAGTCGTCGATCCCGACTCACGCCACTTTACCGACTCGGACTTTAGACGCAAACCTCACTACCGTGCGCTTAGGCAAATCGTAGGAGATTTTATCGCAGGATTATCTTGGGTTATCGCGTATCTGTCCCTTACCAACGAACATTGCTTTACTTCCAGTGACCGTTACTCATAGTCTCCAATCCATCGATTACACAACAAGACTGTTCAAATTCAACTCTCGAATCGGATACGTAATGTATGGTAACATTTCTATGTCCATCGGTGTGTGATGTCTTCGAAACGCTTGCAAAAGATTAGGACGGTGGAAGCGTGATCTTAGTTACATAAGGTATTTATGTAAAGCTGTATCGTCTCAGGCGATCGAACGTTTCGATAGTAACATTGTCTGAGGGGACTATTGGCATTGTTCGCTGTACTCAGAGCAGATGGGAAGTGATCGATGATATTTTTGTTGATAAAGGATGTGGATATCGGGTACCGTTCTTCTTGGCTATTGATATTTATCAGTTTGTTTTTGTCATCTCTACAAGGCCAGCGATAATCAAATAGAATCTTAGACATAATTAGCACTGATCTGCCATCATTTTGTTTTTCGATTGGGTAGATTTTTTTCATTTTCACGATTCTCTTCAATTCTTGCGTATAATCTCATAATATAAATAGTTTCTACATAATTATATTCCTCAAGATGATTTACTGCCGCTATAAACTTTAATTTGGCACGTTACATTAATTTATTGCACAAAAAGCTGAGTAGATATACAAACGTAGTTATAATCCCTCAATTCTCTTTCGAAATCAACCATGACAAAAACACCTATAACCATTCCTCCTCCAAATTAGTTCCCCTAATCACGAAACCCATAAAACAGAAAAACAAAACAAAAGAAAATTTTAGGACCAATCGTAAAACCACTCAAGAAGTTAAAAACAATTAACCAGCTAACCGGCTGGTTACAAAAACACCCTTTTTCTAAATTATAAATAAAAAGATTATAAAACAATACAGGGGAGAAAAAAAAAAGTGGAATAAAAAGTTGTCTCTGAATTTGTTCGCTGACAACATCCATCTCAATCAATTGTAGCCTCATCCCTGAGGAGTTAACCCTTCCCTCCCCTGAGGTAACCCTCTGTAACCCAATTAATGGAGGGTTTCGTGTGACCGCAAAAAATTCAAATTGAAATGTTAATTTGATATGTGAGATGTGGTGGCGTTGATTGGGGAAAGTTTGCTTTTAATGTGAAAAGTTACAAGTTAAAGTTATAAGCTAAGATCTTCATATTCATAAACATCACTCATATTCATCTGCATTCAAGTATAGCATTTTATATCATTTTCACAAAATTCTTGGGGATAGTAAATGACAAAAATGTAACTTGAAATCTCTTATTGATGATCATATAAGAAAATAGATAGATTTGTATTTTTGATTATTGATTTCGTTTTATATAGACTAACACGTGTAGCTAGTGTTAATGCGGCACTTTGTGCATACCATGGCTATATCTCATAAATTTTGCGCAAAAATTGCATTAAAATTATGGGGTAATTCGGTTGAACATAAAAGAGTGTTTCGAGCTCAGAAAAAATGCTGCGGATGATGTTGCTTTAATTTAATTAATTAAAATTAATTGATAATCATACCCTTACTTAAGATATGCTCGTACATGAGAGTACTTGAGAATATTACACATTAAATGGCAAATGTTAATAGAACATAAACCGTTCATGTTATAGATAAACGAATGATGCATAATAATTACAGATTGCGACATTTTCACAACATTCGCAACGAAATCGGTGATAAGCAGATGGACCTGTTATTGCACGCAATCACAGATTATAAAAATATAATTTTGGTATCCACTCGTAAGTATGATATTATAATTATGAAAATATTTTACAATCTGTAGATAAGTACTTTATTGAGACAAACGCATCTCCGTACCCATAATAGTGTGTAGGCTAGGTACCTAACTATATATGTTTTGAAAATCCTAACTAATACTATAAATGCGAAAGTAAGTTTGTTTGTTACCTTTTCACGCCTGGACCATTGAACGGATCATCCTTAAATTTTGCATAATACTCGTACGTTAGGTGTACAGAAGCGGACATAGGGTACCTTTCTTCCCGAAAAAAGGTGCTGTTCCCGAGGAAAACCACAATAAAGTTGTTATGATAATAAATGGCGCCACGTGTCTTTCGAATCATGATTGCATTATATTAGAAATCACGGGATCGAGATGGGCGCAGCTAGTGTTTTATAATTTCAGTCAAGGACAGTGACTGCATTCTTCCTCAGTTCTTACAAAAAGCTTTTCAGCCATTTGTTACTTTTAGTGTTACTTGTTTGTTGGCGATTCTTACTCAATTTACATTTATAAGCACATAGGTACAATACTTTTTGTTTATTATGTTTATTAATTACTCTACAAAAACACTAAAGTATACAGGGTAGCAGAGACATCGACGCGCAAATTGCAACGATGAATTCAGCATAAGTATGAGTGTCGACAAAAAAAAAGGAAAAAAGAAAGTATTTAGGCATTTATTTAAAAAAAAATGCTCCCTCATAGAAAAGTGACCTAGGCGTTCAAAATGTATCGAACAGTTATTTTTTTTTAATAACCGATGATTCTTTTTTTAAATGTTGGTTCAGCACCCTAATTGCGTAACACACAATCACAATCTGAAACATGTTGAAGGATATTGCTAATCCATTGCTTCATATGTTCGAAAAATTTGTCTGCTCATGAACATAAATAACGCAATGAATGTTGTGCAACTGTCAAATTGAAAGCCATTCCTACTGTTAGTGTGTTACGCAATGACCCCGCTGAATCTTGGTTCTTTTTATTGAATCCATGGTAACAGGATGCGCGTCGATAGCCCTGCCAACCCAGCCTGCATAAAAAACTACATGTTTTAAAACAAAATTACATAATATACTTTTCGCTCTAAAAATTCGTCTTTATTTCGTGCGTAGGCGACATAAAGTCGCTTTTTATGCTACATTGCATAAAGTTTTTTGTTTTTTTTTTTCTAAGACTAAGGTAATCAGGCCCAACTCACAATAAAACGTTGCAGATCAAAGTCGTTATTTTATTTCTTTTGCTTTAATTTAAATATCACTTCCGTGTTTTCAAGCGTTAATTTAATAAAACCAGATTAAATACTTGTAATAATTTATTATTTAAAAACCCAAAGAAACGTTTTTATGACTTGGCAGTATGAAGTACCCAAGTCGAATGACACATGTTGAAAAAAAAACTTAAAAACTTTTCTGGAAAACATTAGCTATTCTATTCTTCAATTTTGCAACATTTTTTAACAGTAAAAAATCTGTTATATGCTTTATGCCTGAGTCATTTTCTCACAATTGAAGTGAAAAGCACAGTCTATAACTCGGGGATAAAAGATCCATTTTATGCACTAGTTGTACAATCTACTATTTAACATCCAGAAAGTTCTAACGACGAATACCTAAGCATCCCATACAGACGCACAGTGTACCGTGTAGAACATGCTAGGTGGACAATATTATTTTATGATATAAAGATACTTTTATATATAAGTAGTCATATTGAGGCATTATTAATAGTTTTTGGTATGATTTTGTAATAAAAAACAAAAAAAATATATAAAAACAGAAAATATTTATTTAAAAATAATATACAAACAACAAAATAGCATTAAATAAATAAATACCTACTATACAAATTAACCTAACCTAAACCTAAATAGTGACTTAACCTAATCATCATAATCATCATCAAAATCTTCTGATGCATCGTCATCATTTTGTGGCAATGTGCGACAATATGATGACGTTTCCGGTCTTGATGCTACTATGGTCGTCGGGCTTACAATTAACTTTAATACCTCTGCACATATTTTTTCCGGCTTTTTTTGGGGAATCTCACGAAGGCTATTGATCAAAGGGTCAGATGTTATTATTAACATGGACAGCAAGTCTCTATTCGTGGCAACACGTGAGCACTTGCGGGTGTTGTACTCCCTAAATCTGCGGCAATCTTTGTTACGTGCTTCCTGAGCCTCTTCGGAAAGCTGCCCAATTGGAAGCAATGCCGCTTTGATAACCTCAGTACTGTGTACTAATATTTTATGTACAGTAGCAGGCATATAGTACCACGAATAGAGACTAAGGTAATGTCTTCTAGTTTCAAGACAAAATTTATTAAATTCAACTAAGTTTATCTCGAAACCAGAAGACAATGTCCTCAAAATAACATCAAATTGTTTGATAATAGTAACATCCAACCCTGTGATCTGAGCACTCATCTCAGCATTCTTAAAAAAGCGACGGGCAGTGTTTCCATCATTGGAAGAACCAAATCCTGGCTTTGGTTTGTCTACAATGAGTCCCATCTCGTTTTTGAATTTCATCTTGATTTCGTCGGAACGAACCTTGATATCTGCTTTGTTTTCGTCGCTTCTAGCCTGCCATTTCTTAATATTCAACTTGTAGCTGATATGTAAAAGGCATTCAAAGCAACGAATCCAAGCATGAAGTGTAGATAAACCAAAGCCAAAATGTTCTTGATTGCTGTTAAAATTCGCGGGGTCATCGTTCATCGTCTTGGGGGTGGCACCACAGATGAAACACTTTTGAGATGAACGAGTTTCCGTTAAGGCGTTACATACCTTTCCGTCTGTCATTGTCAGAAGAAGTTCGTGTTTCACAGAGATTTGAGAATCACCAAAGTTGATAAGTGTTGGAAGAAGAGCATTAATTTCTTCCAACAATCTATTTGTCTCCGCTAACGTGAAGTCGTTCGTTTCCTTAGCAAATATAAATTTGATTGGGCGACAATACATAGTTGACGAAGGCCGAGGATTTTGCCAAATAATTTTGGACCCATCATATAACTTAAGGGGAACGAAAGAAAATACGAAAAGAAATTCGTCCGTATCTTCAGTGTTCTCGAATTTCTGTTTGTATGTGCTGTGCCCAGAACTTCCATCACATCCCCATTTACTAACAAGTGTAAACGTTGAACTTGTTGGGAGGACACTGCTGATAACTTCATTCTGTGCTAATACTAGACGTTCCACTGTTTTATTTAATAAGGCTTGCAAATTTATTTCAGCACGAGTTTCAGTTATAGCAATATGCTCCTCTGCAGGGTAACAGGCCTGTTTGGATTTTACTACACTCAAATATGACGGAAACACATTATGTCCTGCCATTATGGACCACTTCCTAGTTTGTTTGTAAGCATGTGTTGTTGATTTAGAATCTATAGGTATAGTATGCTAAGGCTTCGTCACTACTTAACTGCCTAGGATTAACGGAACTGGTATTTTGTGACTTAATAATATTCTCTGGGCTCTCACTAATGTCTCTAATCAAATTGGCAACTTTTCTTTGCCCTACTGAACGCACAGCAATTTCGGCAGCAGTCACTAATTCACTGGCACTTCGAGATTCTACGAGATCCACGACTCGACGTTTCTTCGTCTTAAATGACGATTCCTCGAAATCTTTGCGAGGTCTTCCTGCAGATGTAACAGCCTCACTCGATGTCGAAGGTTGTGGGGCTAAAGAACTCGCAGTAAACAGTATGTCTCCTTCATCCAGCCAATTCTTATTTTTAATTAAAAAACGCTCCTTCGATTTTCCCGAAGCCAACCATTTGGCTCCAATCTTAGTAGAAAAGTTGGATATTTTCAACTTTATTTCTTTTTGGCTGCTTTCAGTAATGTCACCAAAGTGAAATTTTGAAGAAAGATAGTCATAAATACGCGAATTTTTATCATTCTTCGTGTATTTCAACCACTCTTCGAAAAAGGCTACCCTTGAAATAGAGTAAACGTGTTCTGAAAAAATAAAAAAAAAATATGTTGTACTGAAGTGTGCTGAACAATATGTGTCTTTTTACAAACTACACAGTTAGACCTACAACATATCTAAAAACTAGCCTGAATAGAGGCGAATAAAGGTATTTCCTGAACGTTCAAAGTTTTCTTTATGAAAAAAATTACGCTAAAATTTATGCATTATGTAAAAAAAATGCTAAAAATTAATTTTAATAGATTCTGATAAAAAAAATTTATTAAATAATAGTACATACCCTCAGTATTAATATCCATCACAAAAAACTTTCACAATATCACTATAAACCACTATGAGATGTGCACAAAAGTGTCGCTAAATTGCAACTGATCGACCGGAACGCTTGCATTAAACTCATTACCTGACTTCTCGACTCTATGACTCATCAGTTAAGCATTTGAAAAACAATTTTTTCTCGGAATTTGGAGTTTGGGGGTGTTGTTTGTGTTACGCAATTAAGATTTCCTGGAAATGAAAACATGAATTTTGTCCACCTAGCATGTTCTAGGCGAAATACCGTGAGACGGTAAGTACGGGATAGCAATATAAATAAAACGGCGTGTTACTGATTAATAGTGCATTCACTGACGTGACTCTTTACCTCGCCAGAGTGGTGACTAAACGATCGCGTGTTGCACGTAAGAGATGCACGTGAGGGTTGTAGGGATCCAGTGGCTAGTTGCTGTCAAACATCACGCCTGTAAACTCCGAAAGGTTATGCAGAAGTGTACACATACATAAAAGAAGCGACATATAGCATATAGCTTCTGACGTTTTATAAGTGCCCATGTAGGTTTATGTGAAATAAAATATTTTGATTGACTAAAGTATTTCCTCAGTTTAAAAGTGCACCATTTTACTCACTAGTGTGGAAACTAGAATTTACTGAAAATAACCTCTTACTGCCTACTTTTGTATCTCTATCTTAGCTGATCAACTGTACCGATTGTCTATAGTAAGTAAAGTGTTTGCCTAGCTATCCAATTGACTCTCTTCTTTTCCCTACTTCTCTTGCATTATCAAAAACGTCTGTGGACTTACAGGCCACCCCTATTAAAACTATCTTCTAAATAAATCGTCGCGGAAGTTTAATAGATACGTGTGAGTAATAACTTCTGTCTGGCACTAACTCTAGGAAGCTGTAGAAAGTGTCACTCAACTAACCTATGTTAGTCGTTGTTTATGATTGGTTGATTATGGAATAAGTAATGCTCAAAGTTTCCCTGTGTGATCGAATTAGAAATGCGAAGATTCGCTAGAAAACCAAGGTAATTACAATAACCCTAAGTATTGCCCAACTTTAGTAGCAGGGCACTTTGCTCACAGAACTGAGAGCCAATGTGGCGCCGAAATGAAGTTGATAATCAGCAGGTTATTTGCGTAATACAATATCAGCCTGTCGATGCTGTAAAAATCTCACCGTGAAAACTTAGGTGAAGTGAGTTTGTTTTTGCTAGGAATTGACACTATTGACAGCTCACTCCACGCTCACTTCACCTAAGTTTTCACGGTGAGATGGTTACAGAATCGCACTGCTGTAGAATTTTCATTTTGACAGTTCAGTTTCAACATTCATTGAGTTATTTACATTGTTGAGCAGACAATTATATCGAACATATGAAGCAATGGATTTGCAATATCCTTCAAAATGATTCAGATTGTGATTGATAGTGTTTCGCAATTAGGGTGCAGTCGGTCGATTCTGTAAATATCTCACCGTGAAAACTTCGGTGATGTGAGTTTGTTTTTGCTAGCAATTGTCACTATTGACAGCTCACTCCACGCTCACTTCACCTAAGTTTTCACGGTTACAGAATTGCACTGCTGGACTGTGTTCCTAAAAACAAGTCTATTATTCACGTTAATAACTCTTAGCCAAGAGAAGAATAGTATCCAAAACAAGCTACCGGGTGTCATAAAACAAGTTGATATTTGCATAAACATAGGAAAAAAAAACATAAAACTAAACGCTGTTAACATTTATCTTATTTTTGTAAATGTTATGTTATCTCTTGAATAACACACCTCGTTTGTCAAAACTGGATGATAGCTTTACGAGAGTATCATGAGGATCCATTTAATGTGCTCTTTTCTTTAATTTATTATGGGCGTCATAGAGAAAACGACATTAATTTTCTCCATGACTGCAATAGAGTTTGTTACTTTTTTGTTGTCATTATATCGTGCTGTTGTCAATGCTCCTAACTTAAGGGGACTACATGACCTAAAGCGCGGTCACTGTCGGACTGCATAGAAAAGAAAAAGAAGCGCGATGACACAACGCTGGTAATTTATTGCAAAATATAAAGCAATTATCTTTTTACAAAAAATCTATTGTTTGGATTTAAAAATTTAAACACCTAGCTTTAGTAGGTATGTGCTTGTAGAATAATCAGACAAATTATAATGATTGTATGTATATTAGTATGGTTTTTATTGTGAAAAGAAAGTTTTTAGACGTATCTTCATGGTTTTTTTCTATCGTATCAAATTTGTTGTTGTATTATGTTTTCAACACACTATCTAAGTAGCATAATCCTGAAGAATATCATATATTTTTCTGATTTTGTTTACTGTAGGACTGTAGTAGGCATTATAAAACTTGCGTTTTTTTGCGTTTAGGTCCTGTAGTCCCCTTAAATCATTCAGTCATCAAATGGAATTTTGGCAGAAAAACATGACCCACGGACCACTTGAAAAAATCCGGATATGTATGTAAAATAAGCATCTTAAACACTCATCTCTTTGCAACGTACCTATACAATAAATCTCCCGTAGATACGTGGGAAATGAAACTTTTTCAGGATCCTGTAAATCTATGACGAATTTCATTGATTGCTCAAAGACTCCTCTCTTTCAATGCTATTATGATATCACAAACACCGTGGTATCTCAATCTGTGCCTTGTTTTCCAGTATCATCCTAATCAAAAACATTTTCTAAGTGCGTTCTTAAATATTGCACTAAGCGGGTATAACCCAATACCACTCAGAGTCACATATTATACCCTATCACCACTAGCGTTCCCACTTCAACACAAGCAAGCGTAAAGCATTTATACACCATTTATAAAAAGCCGAGCACAATAGGAATTGATTAGCGATGATTGGACCCAGTCTGGGAGGGGTACTGACCCGATAGAATTAATTATTCAAAGTATGTCCCGACGAAGGAACTTGTTAAAGATATTGTTTGTGACTTTCTTACATTTTTGGTGTGACTGCAATTCTGAGTGTGGCAATTAATTGGTTTGTTGGAAGCTGGCAATTTAATTAAATAAGAAGTAAAGACTGCTGCTGTCGAATAAAGAGGCAGTCTCTTTATCTCACTCTTCAGGGCTAAATTAAATTATCTAGCAAAACTCCGCACACGTGATTGGTATTGACATCTAGCGACAAAAGAACAAAAAAAAATGATTTTTTGGGGTTCTACGACCGCTGGATGTTTTGTTACTTTTCAAGTATGAGTTGAGACATTTTGTCGTGTTGAGTTATCGATACTTATCACGTCTGTGAAGTTTACACAATAAAAAGTGGATTTTGAAACTGATATTTCAAATAACACTAACACTAACACTAACACACACACACACACACACACACTACACACACACACACACACACACACACACACACACACACACACACACACACACACACTTTCACTAACTGTTTGTCTTGTGCCTAAGTAATAACAGCCGCACAGGTCGATCGATCAAGTTAACCTACGCTTCCCGCGGTTGGTCCGTCTGTCTCGGCTGTCATTCGTGGATCTTTGACAGTCGTTAAGGATAAGTCTGACAACCAGTCTTACAAAATAATAATAATAATAATATTTTTTTTATTTTAGGGTCCATATAACCCATATCAGAAAACATATTTAAATTAAATTAATTAAATTATTCATATTAAACACAATACAAACGAATAAATACAACATCAACCCACAAATTATGGAAAAGTTAAAATAAACAAATTAATTAAATTATTAATTATTATCATTAGGTATCACCAAGGGGTATTGTATTATACAGTTGTTGCTGGTTGGGTTATGGAGGTCAGTTAGACAGTCGCTCCATGAAAAAAACTGGTATTCAGCTGCTCCGGTTTGACTGGAAGCCGACCCCAACATAGTTGGGAAAAATCTAGGCAGATGATGATAATGATAATAATAATCTATGTTTCGAAAGTTTATTTTCGTAAAAACAAAGACTGTTTGCAATGCTTGCTTCTCAAATCGCCTGTAGCTGGCGTTTGAGGTACTACTTTTCTTCTTTTTTTTTTTAAAGTAAGTGTAAATACCTAATTGAATAACATTAGTATATTTTAAGACATAGAAATAAAACTAAAAAATTCGGCTTTACTCCGTGACAGTACTAATGATGAAATTTGGCAGTGGGTCCAGTCGAGCTGTTCAAAATGTGATTAGGTTGAGTGATCCAATGGGTTCAGTTCGAATGGGTCCAGTTGACCAAAGACTCGTAGTCTTTAGTTCAGCAAACCGACGTCAGCCGTCGTCAGTTCTAACTAGATTGTCCACTTACCTACAATGCCAGGAAAATCAATGAATGATGGAGTCAAGCTCAGGCCCTTGAAATGACATTGGCTGGTATTGATTTTTTTCGCCTTTGCCATTTACCACATGCATTAGGAAACATGGCATTGCATCCAAGTCAATACTCATATAACCCAATTACAGTTCTGTAGATTCCAAAACCCATACATACAGTCACGCCTTCTTCCCATGGGGGTGGGCAGAAACTACAAAAGAAAGAAAATAAGTTTATTTGACCCAGATTAAGTAAGGCACACAATATTCACACAAAAACAACAAAAAAAAAAAAACTTAAAACAGCCTCACGGCCTCACGGCTGCGCCAAATAGACCCAGTTAAGCAAAAATCTCAGACAACTAATGCCTGATGCTTGTTTTCAACTGGACCCTATGTTACGAGGGTGTCTTACGGATTTAAATCAGTTTTAAGTATTTTTTTTTGGGAATGGTATCTCGCAGTTCAATGTGAGGTTGTCGTCTACTTAACCGCACTTGCCTGTGGATGCCTCAATAAATTAAGGCCTTCAGCCAGGGCTTAAACAAACTTTAAAACTAAGCGACTACACGCTAAGGGCACCTCCTGTGGGGTTCGGACCTCGGCTTAGGGCGTCGCTGGGAGAGGACAGGCTGGATTGGAATTATTTAGGGAAGAATTTAAAACTACAGGCTCAGCGGCGCGGGCTGGCTCGTGCAAAGGTCGAGGCAGAACAGTTTTATGATGTGTGTAAATATTTAAATAGAAAAATAGATAGATGTGTAGCAAATAATAAAAAATCGATTAAATATTTGTTTCAAACTAATTATAGAAAGTAACATAGTGGTGTTTAAGAAAAGAAATAATATGGTGTGGTTGCTCAATAAATAAAGGATTGTCGTCAATAAATAATAATAGATAACCATATCATAAATTCATATCAATGAAACGTTCACATTGATCATATCCAACTTCCGTTGCGTATCTATGAGGTACTGCCGCAGGCGTCTTCTAAATGTGACGATCATGTTGATTGCTCGAATAGGTGGTGGCAGATTATTCCACACTTTGAAAGCCGCGTAACGGAAGCTACCTCTAAAAGCGGCTGTACCATGCGACTGGGTCGAGAGTTGCTGCGAGCATTGCCTTCTCCCACATTCTCGACTACTGGCAATCGAACTCAACTTGTCAGAACGCCACCTGCTACGATCCTCGCTCTTAGCGATAAGACCGCCCATTGTGTCACCCTTTGTACAGTTTCTATATTTATGTCTGTAATTTATATGGTGTACATAATAAAGAGTATTCTATTCTATTCCTCACATACTCCTTTTTCAAATACGTACGCGTTCCGAGTACTGCGCAACTGACCTTTCTAAAGAACATCACCAATCATATCCTTCCGGCATTCCAAAATCTAATGTATAATATTAAAAATGTTATTCACAAAACGTATACTTTCTACATGCGCATAATCACGTACTTACCTTTTTTCACCCACCTTGTATAATACCTCTAAGCAGGACAAACAGAGAGGCCTTCCCGGGCCACAAAGGACTCAAAGAGCGAGGCCCATATTAAAATTTCCTTCGAAATAATCTGTACACAACACAATATCAAAATTTAATATCATTTTAATCTTAATTCTCCTTATTAATGTTGGCCAAGGAGGGTTGTGCGTAGGGCTGTGAGCTTTTACCTGGCGGAGGTTTGCAAGTTTAAGAAATGAAGAAAGAGGAAAGCGGATTATGATTTTTTTGTAGCTAAAGAACGTGTTTAGGTGTATGGTCCGCTAAATTTAAAACTTATAACTAGTCACCATGACTAGTCACTATGACTTATAAACGAAAAAAGACGAACTACTTGTGACACACTTTACCTACTCAAATATCTTCCAACGAACCTTCATGAATGAAATGCATTCCTTACATTACCATAAGGTTGTATGGATGGCTAACTTCGAGTTAAGTTTTAAATTAAAGTAATTTTTATCCATTTTAGTGTATGTACAACAACTTTTTCTGTTATTATCACAGTGAGTTCTACTGAAAACATCTACAAATAGAGGTAAAATTATTATTTATTCTAAGTTCTCTCTAAACAGATTTGATTACAGGTAACCCTACAACATCGCGAAAATCTTCTACTCTCAGCCCTTAACAGACAAAAACCAACTCTACCGCTATAGCTTCAAAATTCAAACTCACTTATAAGCCCAAGTAATTTCCAAACAGAAGGTAGAAAGCATTCAAAAGCAGGTAAGTTCAAAGATAACGCTAGTCTTTGGAATAAGGCGTAATTAGGTCGAATTACTTCCATCGAAATCTTAGGGATTTACATTTTATGATGCTGCATAATGTAGGGACGGTTCAAACAGACAATGGTGAGATTAGCGCTGGTATATTAAAAGATCTCTTCGAATATTTCCAAGGTCTTCCATCTGTACAGGTAAAATTATCTAAATACCTATCAGTTTTTGCACGATGTGGAGAGGGTTAGGTTCTGCAAGACGCAGGCCTTGTTTTAACATTAACTTCATTCTTCATCATTATTTTTTCAGATCTCTTTATTTAAAGCTTACTCCTACTATACATGGATATTGACTTTTTATTTTAGAGCAATTACTACAAGACAAGTTACATAATCTCGCCTTTCAGGACGAACGTCTAGCTGACATATGGCAAATAGTTAATTTAATATTCTGTGTCTCGTAATATTAACTACTTTGCATACCTACGATTGCATAGAAGCAAGTTTTTTTTACTCAACAGACAGCTGTACTGCTGGGGAGTTTGTTGCGCCACTTCTTCTCCCCAGCGAAAGCACTAGGAAGTGGTGAAGGGCGGGCGTTTCGGGGGACTGTCTTTTGTAATTTTGACATTCGAAAAGTGCTGATTCTCAGCCTAATTTGAATTAAATGACTTTTGATTTTGATTTTGAACAATAAAATACTTAGAAGACTGGTTCATCTGACCATGCGTTATTAAGGCTTAAGAAGAAAAAGTACTATTATTATTCGCAGGTAAGCATTAAAGATGAAATTAATAGTCAGTCATTTATTGCATCCTCAAAGTAAACTTAGGTGGTAAATTAAAATACAGGGTGGCAGGACATTGACGCGCAGCCTGTTACCATGGATTCAATACAAGATTCTGAAACCCCCTGTGTTGAAATTTTTCCTGGGTTAAAAACAATTGCCATGCCTTATGTAACAGCAGATTTCTCTTTTTGGCATCATCATCTGCCTAGCCTTTTCCCAACTATGTTGGGGTCGGTTTCGTATTTAACCTGATGCAGCTGAATACCAGTATTTCACTTGGAGCGACTGTCTATCTGACCTCCACAACCCAGTTACTGGGTAATACGATACCCCTCTGTAAGACTGGTGGTCAGACTTTCGGGCTTCTGACGACCCGTAACGACTGTCAAAGATCCATGAATAACATCCGAGACCATCGGCTTAACGTGCTTTCCGAGGCACCCCCTCCGTGCCTCGGAAAGCATGTCTTGGTATGTAAAAATGGTCACCCATCCAAAGACTAACCGCGGCAAGCGCAGCTTAACCTGATCGATCGACCCATGCGGCTGTTATTACTTAGCCCCCCTCTTTCTTTTTCTATTTGGTAACCGACGAAAAATTTCTAGAATCATGTGCTGAATCCATGATAACAGTTTGTGCGTCGATGTACAGACGCCAGCACATCAAGTTACTATAATCTGTCAAATAGATTTTCAACTCTATCGCTAAATCATAAGGTTCAAAGTTGATTGGGAATTTTTTACAGTTTCGGGTAGCTTTGCTGGCATCTTTACCTGCCACTCTGTATATTAAAGTTACCTCCTAAGTTCACCTTGTGGAATGCAATAAATGATTTTTTTAATTGGATGCTTACTCGTACCTGTGAAAAATAGAGAAGAGTATTTTTTTCTTCTTGGGCCTAATTAACGCCTGGTCAAATGTGCCAACCTTCTATTGGGCACAGAAAACTAGTAGAAATTCGGAAGCTAGAGGAACAGGGCGTGCGATTCTCCATACAAATGTATTCCCCTTTTTTCTTTTTCTCATAAAATCAAGGTCTGCTGTTAACACGTCCCTGTCATTTTCTTTTTTTCAGCAACTAATTAGTAAAGAAAATATGACCCTCTAAAAATTACAAAAAATGCCATATTTTTACCGCCATGATTAGAGGACTACCAGACAAATTAGAAAAGTTTTTAACATAAAAATAATTATAGGAACCTAAACATACTCTTTCTTAAAATGTTAATGTAAAAAATAATTGAATCGGCTCAGTTTTCGAGGAGAAAAAGGGGAATACGAAACTTCGATCTCGCCAAAATTTTTGTGATAATTTCGGTCTGAGCTGCAGCTGTCCCTATCATACACTACGGGGACAGACTTGAGGTAAGGCGACGGCAATAGTTTCTTCAAATACCTATTTTTCAAATTCCTCGCAGGCCCCGTCTTCTCACATTATTCTTTGAGGCGTCTTAAAAAAGGGACGCATGGAGTTAATTCTGTTTCGCCCGTAAGAGGGCGTGGGGCTCGAGCTTTTGGCCGCTGCCCTGTAGGTATTCGCATAGTATTTGGAAATACTGATGGCAGAAATTTACATAAAGTATGTACTATGCCTCCTGTAACACAGATCTTTGAACCTAACTCAGGAGCCAGGGACTTCATAGGCCTTTTGTATTTTTTATGAGAATAAATTATTATTAATTATTACCTGTAGACAAATGTATAAAATAGGTACGTATCCACAAGCCAGTACATTTCATTACTCATAAAAAGGGTGAATATTGTCACCGCCTCGTTATCAGGGTGGATTCTTTAATTAAAACATTGAAGCCTCCCCCTGATGGATCACTGGCCGCTAATTGATAGGCTGTGTGTGTACTGGGTTCGAGTTCCGGCTGTGTTTAATTATATTAACTTTTTACACCTCTTCTGAGTGTAATTGATATGTGATCTAGCTGTAGGAGAGTATGTCTGCGTTATCGGTTTGTTTTGGTATAAGAGACTTACACTCGGTTTCTGAACAAAAAAACAACGACGTGCCAAAATTGAACGCATGCCAAAGTGATCTGAGTAGCTGTTGATAATTCAGTCAAGAAATCACAGATCGTGTCAATATCTGTGATTGGTTGACTGAATTATCAACAGCTTTGACAATTTATTTGATTGCAAATTTTTCTTCCAGAAACCGGGTGTTTGTAATGTAATGTAATATATATATTATATGTAATGTAATGTGTGTAAGACAAGTATATAATAAAAAAGTTAAGAAAAAGGCACATTGGGCATCAGAAAATTCGTCCGTATCGCTGTCAATGGGATAAGTGCCCAAAAGACTGTCAGCATTACCACGTTTTATGGCAATGCTGATTCTTTGGGCTAAAAATAGATCAGCCCTCTGGTCACGTGAAGATATTATAACAAATTGGAGAGAGGAGAGATTATAACAAATTCAAATTCTGGATGGTTTTAACCGACTTCAAAAAAGGAGGAGGATCTCAATGGAGATGTTTTTTTTTAAAATCATGTATGTACGGGCATAACTCCGTCATACAGGGTTATTGGTAAAACATTATCAACCTCTTAAGAGGTCATTGTACTTATCATTATGAACAACTTTTACTAACTATGGGCCCAAACCTGAAATCGCGAAAAAAAATCTGCTGTTCCTTACATTTATGTTCGTATAACTCGTCAAAATGTAGGGAACAGCTGATTTTTTTTCGCGACTTCAGGTTTTGTCCTATAGTAAAAGTTGTTCATAATGATGAGTACAATGACCTCTTAAAAGGTTATAAATGCTTTACCAAGTAAAAGTTGGTCATAATGATGAGTAGGTACAATGACCTCTTTGCAAAATTCTTTTTTTAATGGATAAGGTATGCCTCAGGGGTGGTCCCATATAAATTTAATTTTTGAACTTTGCTTGGGTAGTTTTTGAGTTAGCTTCAAGAATACGATTTTGTTCCGCTTCATTTATATTGATGATGTTTTAATATATAACTTCCTGTCACTGATTTACATAGCAAGTAATGTTAAATGAATTTGTGGGGTAGGTACAACTAAAAAGTGAAAAATAAAAAGTTTTTTGCAAAAAAAAACAACCGACTTCCAAAAAAAACACTACAAAGTGAAAAATAACTTTAATTTCGAAGTCGATGTCAAAAACGAAAATACGGAACCAACGACACCGACTTCCGAAATTAAAGTATATTTTTGGTCTTGGTGACTTCAAAATAGGTACCTACTCATCTACTTATAGGCAAATATTTTTTCAGGGAAAAAGGTTTCCTCGTTATCGTCTCCTAACCTATGTAAAGTTTTCCACTAAAGTTGATACAAAAAACGCATTTAAAGTATTGTATAGAATTAGTACAAATTTCACCACGAAAATCGAATAAAAGTTAATCAACCCCGAAAAATTGTTGAGCATGAACGCGGAACATAAGGTACTTTCCACATTATTGCTGGCTGAATGGCGCTGCAGACAAAACGCGCGTTATTAAAGAACCCATCACGTCACAATGCGCCGATGACAAAACTCTTACTTTGAACTCCATCCTAATCGCAGGGAAAACTTTATTTTGTGGGGTAAGGTTTGCGTTAATGTTGGGAGATTCGACACTGTTAAAACACCACTGTGTACCTAACCACTGAAAATCAGCGCTATGCGGTGGGTCCCCTATAACACAGCATCGTGCTGAGTGGAAGCCTTCTTGTCACAGTCATGACGTGCAGCCGTCGACTATCTCTGCTTTGTGCTCGTAACTATAGATATATATTTTTGTTGGCTTTATTATTTAATAAAGGAATTGAAATAATTATAACACTCGTTGTACCACAGAATCATAGAGAATATATTTGAGAAAAAAACACCACAGATTATAAACGTAATACTAGGATTGAACAATTATGGAAAGGCGGGGGATTTAAATATTAGTTCAACAATTTTGTTTTTATTTTTTTTTCCTGATTATTAGAATTAATTGTCTTCTTGTATGCACGTGTTTCTGTGACAAATAATCCTATTTTCCTTTCTTTCTTTCTTAAATGTGTGTTATTTTAGTATGCACAGGAAAACATTCAGTGTTTCATCATCATCATCCACAGCTAGAATTCAGCTACTACTGAGTACAGGCCTCTCTTTTGATATGCCCTACGTCCCTGTGCCTCTACCCGCGATGGGAACAATGTTATCCGCTCATCTCCCCGCCGGACGACCGACACTTCATCTCATAGTCCTTGCACGCCACTCGGTCATAGCCTTACTCGACCTGTCATCACTGCGCCTTGCCAGGTGTCCTGCCCAACTTCATTTGAGCTCCATAACTCGTTTTCCGACATCTGAAAACCAAACGCCGACCGCCTAGTGGCGCCCTCATCGTTTGTTTGGTTATTTCTTTTCTTTTAGAATGAAAATGCAGAACGCAGCACATGCAGCGAAAATGCAGCACGTTAAGTTGTGCTCCTCAAGATTATACGTTACAACTCACAATACAACTTAACGTGCTTATTTTCTGCATTTTCATTCTAAAATAAAAGAAATAACCAAACAAATGACGAGGGCGCCAATAGGCGGTCGGCGTTGCCTTAAGAAAAGAACAGACGATAAATTTTAGTTTAGTCCTGTCAAATTAATCAGGGACTGATACTACTCTATACAAGTTAAGACGTGATTTAAAATTTGCCTAATAAAATTACGTCAATTTACGTCAGGCGCTGAGGACTAACCTAAAATTTATCTTCTGTCCTTTTCTTAATGAAATAGAAAGAAAAAGATGTACTTAAATTTAGTTTAGTTTATGAACAATAGAATCGGCACCAATGTTAACTATTCACACGTGATTTAAATCGTTCTAAGCTAAGTAAATAAAAACCAAACAGTATATTAAAAATCACTTTTATGATAAGTAAATTGTAACTAGACAGGTTACTATAAATCAATCACAGTTAATGGACGCAAAAAGTGCTGTAAACGAACATCGGCATATAATATTGCCGGAGACATTGATGTGGTCACTGTGGTCAGACCACTTTATTGGTGTCACATCGTAAAATAATAACTACTATGTGTTTTTTGTTTTTATTGAGCTTGTGGAGGTAACTGTCTGTAATGATGTTCAATATTGTATCTGTCTGGATTTATAAATAGCTACATGGATCAATACAGACTTACAGAGTTTTAAAGTTTGTGAGTCTAATATAGGAAGTAGGGTCATCCAATCATAGAAACGAAATTAATGCCATCTTGGAAATATTAACACACCTACTAACTAGTGAATACGAACACAGGAAATCCTAAGATTTAACTATTTTCTCGTAAAAAACCAGTCTTTGCAAACACTTAACAAAGATTAGAGACGCTTGTAGCGCTTAGTAGATCTTTTGGTTTCTGTAATTAAGCAATCACCAATGAGTGAAGTGGTTCTAAGAAACAAATGAAAACGTAAAGTTTCAAACTGAAAGCTTAGCAACACATTTGTTTATTACTCGTATTTTTCTAATGCAATTAATAAATAGTTTTTTTTATTATAAATAGTGTCCATTCCACCAACCTTACTGCGAGTACTCCAAACCGCAATGGTTAGAAGACAATGGCACCATGGTTTTGTTCGACATCGGAGAGGGGCGAACGGTAATGAAAAACATGGGAGCCACCGCCCCATGTCCCGATTCACTTGCATATCGATTCGCGGATTCAATGGTTTTAATTAGAATTTTAAAAGTGTAACTTTGAATGGAGAACGTACCTACGTATAATTGTGGCTTGAAAGGTAAGGCAGAGGGTATGAAATTGGGCAATGGGTCCAGTCGACCTATTCAAAAGGTAGGTCAACTGGACCCGCGGGTCCAGTTCGAGTGGGTCCAGTTGACCAAAGACTCCTAAGAGTCTTCGGTCAGAAACAAAAATGAATCGTTCTGCTTTCCAATGGTAGCAATTTTTTATTGCCAAACTGGGCATATAAATAGATTCGTATGCTAATTGTACCTGTCATAGCTATACTTCCATAAGGGAGGGTCTACTATACAAAGCTGTGAGGGCTATGCTTCATTATTGGTAACGATACAACAGCCTTAATTTTATTTAATAACGGTCCGTAAATTGTAGGAATCGACTATTAAAGTTCTTACTTTTGGCAATGGGCTAATTCAACCATATAAATAAAGAAAGAAAATACATTTATTTAGCACAGACTAGAAGACACACAATACACCAGATACATACAACAGATAAAAAACAAAAAATAAAAATCAAACAAAAAAGTTTAAAGAATTAGCTGGAATGTGTGCCTCACGGCTGCGCCAAAAAGGATGAAGGAAACGATGGCCCGTTACTTGGTAAATGGGTGGTCAGATGGTATCCTAGTACGTTATCTACTGCCTAAGGTCTTATTAAGAGAGGGCTTAGACAATTGGCAATCGCTTTCAAAGCGTTTCGTATTTCTGCAACGATTTTTAACAGAATTGATATTAGGCTTTTCGGTAGTTTATGTCCGCCCCTTAGATATGTTTTTTCTAATTTTCCATCATTTTTATCACTGATATAATCTCACTTTGTCTACGCCTTCTAGATAAGACCTTTTTCGCGAACCACGATAAGAAATCAAGACACAGTACTGATACTCGTTCCTGAAAATTTAAAATAGCTTACAGTTTTTGTTTCAGAATCCGTTGTCATTTGAATCTCAGTTCATGTTACAAAATGTTTTTTCCTGAAAATTTAAAATAAATAGTTTGCACGTCGGATACAGTTTTGTTTCAAAATGTGCTCCTTCCAATTTCGGTCTAGTTTAATTAAACTAGACCGAAATTGGAAGGAGCACATTTACACTCCCAATTGGGAGTGTAACTCAGTGGTAGTGTCTGCTCCCATGCTGAAAGTCCTGGGTTCAAATACCAGCACCTGCAACAGTATTCGTATTTTTTGCATACTTTTCATCCAGCTTTTCTTTTAATGTTTCGTTAAATAATAAAATAACTAGAGCATTACAGAACTATGCTCCGGGATGTGGTCGACATAAATCTTAAATCATTCTGTGTTGTTTTAGTTTTATTCTATTATATTATATGTTTTATTATTTTGTAGATGTATGCTAGCTGACATCATTATCATCTGCCTAGCCTTTTCCCATGTTGGGGTCGGCTTCCAGTCTAACCGAATGCAGCTGAATACCAGTATTTTACATGGAGCGAATGCCTATCTGACCTTCACAACCCAGTTACTGGGTAATACGATACCCATTGGTAAGACTGGTTGTCAGACTTTCGGGCTTCTGACGACCCGTATGCTAGCTGACATATAGAAAATATTTTAATTAAATGCTTTGTGTTTCGTAATGTTAATTAGTATTGTTGTATAAAATATAACTCTTCACTTGACAGAGAGCTGTGCTGCTGGGAAGTTTGTTGCGCCACTTTTTTTTTTTTTTATTTGAAATGGGTTTGCTCTTGACTCTAGTCTAGGTCAGAGATGACAGAGACAAAGTCTAAAAAAAAAAAAAAGAAAAATACTCGTATTGATACTCGTTCTCGAAAATTGAAAATAGCTTAGATACAGTCTAGTCTTAGTCTAGTCTCACTTCTTCCCAGCTAAAACATTAGGAAGTGGTGAAGGGCGGACATTTTATGGGACCGTCTTATGTAATTTTGACGTTCAAAGAGTGCTGATACTCAGCTTAGTTTGAATACATGACTTTTGAATTTCTTTTGTAGTCTAGCGAAACCCAATTCTCACAAATTTAATGGTCAATTTCACCCTTAAGACATAAGTAAGTATCTACTTTAACTGCAAAAAGCACCAAAATAAATTCTCTATTTACAAAAACAAGGTACATTCTTACATGACAACATCACTCGGGCTCTCGTATCGAGTCGAGTGTATCGAGTGGAACAATACTCGTACAATGAATGTTTGTGGCTGTATATCATCGCGAGTCGCTCGAACAATGGCGCCCGCGCAGCCGGCGCTAGCGCATGCCTGCGGGAGGACGTGGTTTTGATACTTAGAGATATGTTCTTGGGAATTTAATAACGGCGGGCAAGTAGAAAAACTTAACTATAAGTTAAGTTTAAGTTAATTAATTAAGTTACGTTTTTCCAAGAACCTGCAGTAGGTAGACAAGAGTCTACCTACTGCAGGTTGTTGATTTATTCTTCTAAGCGACCTATTCGGCGTAGTAATCAGATTGTGCAAATGGAATATTTTTTAAACAAAGCTGTTTAAGTATGGTCAGCAAAGAAAACATTGTTCATAAAATTTTATGGATGAGCATTAATTTAGACTCTTCATCATTGTTGACTTAGCAAATTATTAATATATAATCGACCATTGTCTTGAAAAATTTTCAATAAAATTAACCATATTATTTTTCAAACTAAACCAAAGTATCAAAACCTCTCCCTCCAAGCACAACCGCTAAATACCGCGTTATAAACTAACCGACAATGTCCGTCGGTCAATAATACATTCAAGCTTAAACACTGAAAACACACCCTCACTTCCCATGACCCACGACATTGTCCCACAAAACAATCGAAACTGTCTCAAAAATACCACTAAGATCACCAAACACCCTTACACTTACAAAACCTCCCACATATCCTTATCGCAAAGGATTAAAATCTAAAGTTGCACAACTTGGGGTCTCACAGCTGTAAATGTATCTTTGTGAGCAACAAAACCTCTTTTGTATAGCATGGTGTAGTAGTCCAAACACATGGTAAGGTTTTGTTCCATGGGTCGCTCTTTGGTCAGCCGCGATTTATTAGATGTCGTAGGCGCAGGATTAGTGTTCCGATGTCCTTAAATATTATTTAAGTATCGTGGGAACCCGGTATTGGCAATGAAATTGTGATCTTTTGACAGTTACGTTGCTAAATGGGTCGGAAGGTGAGCTTTGTTGTAGATTGATTCAAATTTTGATGATAAAAATGTTGTGGTCGCAAATGGTATGACCGTTAGCGGTATTTGTAACAGGGAAATACATAAATTAAAATATAAGGACTCGTAGAACTGCCATTGATACAGAAATGAGCATCATGAGTCATGGTAACGAGAACAGCCTATAAATTCCTTTTTGTTCCGTTATCATTTTGATAAAATTTTATCTGAAATACAAGCGTAGGTTCCAGGTATAAACAGATGGATTTTCCCATCGGCAAAAGAGTCAAAAATCCAGACAAACTTTCATTTAGCCGGTTTAGTAGATGAACTTTCAAAAATCCTTCCTTAGCGCACCCTTTCGTTATATAAGGAACTCTTTTGCAAAATGTCATACTTAAATCTAATAGTCTGTCAGCAAATCTATGATTATGCAGGTGTTTGCCATTATTACGAACATGCAAATAATTAATGTCAAACCCACGCAATTGTATATTATGCACATTTCCAGATTTATTACATTAGTCATATGCATGCCTAATAAATGATATTGCACCCTCTCATAAAGGAGCACTTGCAATTATTCAGTGGGATCACTTGCTGAGCATCGATCCACAGGGTGTGCCTTTATTAACATCTGTCTATTTTGATGACCATTGCTTATGAGCATAACTTTATGATAACTTTACATACATCTGCTTCTGTAGATTTTGTCAATAAACTCAGGACCCCTTGACCAAAACTGATCAAGGCAAGGCAATAAGCAGACATTCCTTCACCCATTCATTTAACTTCTAGTACTAAACAAAAACTCATAGCATCTTACATATTCAATGTCAACATATTTTTTCTAGTAAAACAAGACGACCTATCTTTTGATAGTCACCACGAGCGCCATTTCTAGTAACAAATTAGTTTGGAGATGGTAAGTAACCTTACCATATTTAAAGTCCTACAAAACAACTTGGCTATTATTAGATAGACATTGTTTTTTTTGTGTTTGCTTCAATACTTTCCATATCTACAAACTTACTAACACCGTAAACATTTACATCTTCACCCCTATACCTTGACACTTCAATAAAACAATTAACTACTACATCTCTTCCCTTTCCCCCCTCTCAACATGTAAATGGGATAATTCATCAATAGCCCGCGGCTCTCGCTAATTGATTTCTATTTGCCCCTCTTTAATTGTTGCGTGTGATTCGATGCTCTCTGAATTATTCATTTGGCTGCACTGTTATGCATACATGTTTGTGAGCAGTGCATTTGGTGGCAGTTGCTGTATTCGATGCTTTGATATTGTTTAGCAGTGCACTGCTCGTGATCTTTTTCAAAATGGATAAAAGATTTGGTTGTAATTGTTTTATCTAAAGCAATCTTAACTTTACCATCACCAAACTTAAGATGTAAAATTCTAAGGTAAAAGTAGCGTGTTAGAAAATAATGATTAAAAAAAAATATTAATAGGTATTATTACAGATTCCAATAGCAATCTTAAAGAAACCGTTCTGATTAGAATTTATATAACTCAGAAAAAAAACACCAAAGAATTTACACAGTCATGCATAATGAAACAGAAGCCTCTAAAACGCCTCAAGAACTTAGACCATCTAAAATTACTTACTCAAAGACGCGGAACTATTCGAAAAACTGAAACTATGCCTGAGGGGCGAACACAAAAATTGTTATTTTATTGCATCCGGGGCCACACATGTCATATTTTATTCTCCACTCGGAATTTTGTGGATTTGCAACTTCCTTTTTGTTTACCATCACGAACTACAGATTTTCCTGCCCTATAGCCCTTACTACTTTGTAATAAGGACATTGGACTTCATCTTTTGAGTTTTCGGGATTCTTTGAATGTTTGTAAATGACGTGCGTGTCGTCATACGCACGGATGACTAGTATATCATTTTCTTTGTACAAATGGCTGGTGGAATGCTGCGAGGCGTCCTAATCTAGTGGAATATAAACAATGGCATCGTCTGTCTGTCTGCCATTTTGTCTATGCGGGAAATGAGGTGTGATTTACATTTGAAGATGTCTTGTGTTTCTAAATTTTTGGTAGTTTTTGTAGATTTCGCCTAGCATCTTGCGTATGCAGCGTATATTCATGCAATGTGGAATCTGCTGAAGTTATTTGAACAATTTTTTATTCCAATTGGAATATGAATCCAAAAATATTACAAACAATTACATTATAATAGCTTTCTCAGCATAAAATCAAATCTTCAATCAAATCAACTTCACATACACACAACATTATGACACATTTCCACCGTCCAGTCATCAGGCTATTTTTACACAGCGGGGAATCGAAGCCGCGACACCGCTCGTAAATCACCAGAGGTATAAGCACTAATGTCGTGGAACTAACTCTGCATTTCACGCACCGTCAGAACTGTTAATGTGGCCCAAATAATGTTCAGCTCGCCAAAGGAAAGCCATAATAATTCCTTATTGGAATCAAATTATTTATTTTTGAGAACAAAAATGTTAATAGCAAGTTGACAAGGTACCTTTTCGGGATCAGATGCAGGGTGAGGGAAATAAAAATGTTTTCTCATAGTAATAAAAATTGGAATTTTGGGCTTAAGTAGTAAATTTTGTAAGAAGATTCCACTCTCTGGAACTTTGACCACCGCTGCACCGGTAGCTTGGTCCTTGTTCCCGATGCCAGTAAGCTTATAATAGCCTTATGTAAACCCCTAATGATATTATTCAGTATGCATAAGTACATACATTTCGATCAGGTTAAGCTACGCTTGCCGCGGTTGGTCTGTGGATGGGTGACCATCTTTAAATACCGAGACCCCTCCGTGCCTAAGAAAGCACGTTAAGCCGTTGGTCCCGGCTGTCATTCGTGGATCTTTGACAGTCGTTACGGGTAGCCAGAAGCCCGAAAGTCTGACAACCAGTCTTACCAAGGGGTATCGTATTACCCAGTAACTGGCTTGTGGGGGTCAGATAGGAAGTCGCTCCATGTAAAATACTGGTATTCAGCTGCATACGGCTAACCGTATGCAGCTGAATACCAGTATTTCGGCTGTCGGCTTCCAGTCTAAACTGGAAGCCGACCCCAACATACATAGTTGGGAAAAGGCTAGGCAGATGATGATGATGCATTAGTACCTACATAGGTACTTCAAAGAAGGACTAGTAACTTCCCTCTTATTGGCCCTTCAATAAATTAATTTAGCTTACCTACAGCATTCTACGGCCCAATGTGGTTCTTTAGTATAGTGAGCATTCGTGTTTCTCTGTCCTCTGTATTAGTGTTGCCCAAAATCGGTCTTGGTCTTGCAGTCTTGGTCTTGTTCTTGCATTTTTGCAAGACCAAGACCAAGACCAAGACCGACTTATTGTAGCAAGACCAAGACCAAGACTGAACCCTGCAAGACTTGAGCAAGAACAAGACTAAGCCTGCAAGACTCTTGCGTCTCGCAGTTAAGTTAAACTGAGATTTGGGCATTATAGTAGGTATTTGGTTTCAATCCCGATTTTGATAGACATTCCCCAGTATCAAAACCGTATCGTCATAACACTAAAAGGTAATTGATTATTACATGTTTCGACTATTTATTAAGTAGGTAGGTAGCGTCTTACTTACAAATTTGCTCCCATATTATGTGATAAAAATGTACCTAGCTTAACTTTATAGCAAAGTTCATTTCATACCTTGTAGGTATATCTACTTACGAGTATTATATTATACTTGTACAAGTCTAATGTGCAGATCTAACGTTAGTAGGTTGG
The DNA here is from genome assembly GCA_963855955.1 of Luperina nickerlii. Lineage (NCBI taxonomy): Eukaryota > Metazoa > Arthropoda > Insecta > Lepidoptera > Noctuidae > Luperina > Luperina nickerlii. Next base: position 16,835,567 of record OY979677.1, on the reverse strand, counting down.
TAAAAATTATGTAGGTTTGTATGTTTCAAAGTTTATATTATTCTTCTATTCAGCAAAATTTAAAACTAACAGCGAGTCGAGTAGGTCTAGTACTGTAGCAGTTTTTAAGCCAGCCGATGTTATGGTACAGACGCCAGCACATCAAGCTACTACAATCTGCCATATTTCTTTAACGCAATTTTTGTCAGGTTCAAGCATTTATGCACTTTATTGTAATAATTTTAAAGTTTATTTTCAAGTGCGTTAATAATACGCGGAGACCGCTTGGCGCTGCGGTCCCTTTGTCGCGGCATTTGAAAGCGAATAGCGTAGGTACGAAGACAGTGTTGACCTCGCAAATGAACTTTAGCAATACAGCTGATCAGAGAGCCCTTTCGAGTTTTATTTACATTGCTGTTTTAAGTGAAACAAGTGAATTTACTATTTTTTAATTAAAAATATTATTGGGTCAGATAGAAATAATGATTTTATACAGTTTACAGTAAAAACAATTGCAAAAAAAAAACCTAAAATTAAGAAAAAGCCGACGAAAATTTTCAACGCAGGGGCGTCCAGAATCATGTACTGAATCCATGGTAAGCGGTTGCGCGTCGATATCCCTGCCACCCTGAGCAATAGGCTAATAGGTATTTGAATGTAGTCTAGTCTAAGTAGTAGAGTCTTGCAAGACTTGCGAGACTCTTGCTGCAAGACCAAGACCAAGACCAAGACTGAGAGCGCAATACCAAGACCAAGACCAAGACCAGGTGTATTGACGCAAGACCAAGACCAAGACTGGCTAAGGTCTTGTCTTGGTCTTGCATTTGGGCAACACTACTCTGTATGCTGCTCGGCCGTTGGCTATCCTGTAGGTTAAATTATCTTTCACATTTTCAAAGGTAAACGTAGGAAATTCCACTGGTAATCGTTTGCCAATTTTCGAAGTGCGTAGCAAAAATTTTCCCAATTGTGTAGTGGCCCAAAAGTGGTCAAAATCTTTATCTTTCAGGCGTTTCATTATTAATGAAAGAGTCACAAATGACAACTATTTTATCTGGTTTTATTAAATTAACGATAGAAAACACGGAAGTGATATAAAAAATCTTATTGGTAATCGAAGAAACATTTTGGTTGGAACTGATTTAGAACCCACGCAAACATACATCGATCATATAACATCTAACTACCGGATTGTACTGTAAGGATAAACGTGGCTGTCCTGTCCTAGACGCATATGTTCCTAGTTTTTTTTTAATACCATTTTTGTTTTTTTCTACATTGACATGTGCCAAATAAACATATTTTCTTCCTCCCTTTCATTCTTATAATCATAAAACAATATCTACAAGAAAAACATCTACGCCTAGCTGTCCTTTCCCTTTCGCTTGCACCTAAACTATACATCATTAATCAGTTTCGCTATTGAACACTTGAACAGCTTTCCGAATTTCCGTAGCCGATCCCCAAAAAGTACCATAGCCCATAGGCCATAACCCATAGCCTAAAGCCCATGGCCTAAGGCGAAGTCGCTATGAACCCATAACATCTCACCCGAGAGCGTTCACCCCTGACCCCTAACTGCCTCTGGTCATCTCGAGACGTGCGCTGTCTCCTTCACTCTCGTGCTGCCATATGTATAGCTGTCCTTGTCCCGCCGTGCACGATCCGATGCGAGTGGATCCGGGTATCCTCAGAATTGCAGTTGGTTGCTTGATACGAAAATTGTGGATTTTTTGTAAAATTTTGTTTGGATTTTAATTTTGCTTTTAATTTAATTCATGTTTATAAATTATGGCGTTATATTCATAAGTGGCGCTATCCCGATCCTCTCAATAATCTGGAGCTTAATTTTTTTTTCCCCGTTACATGTAATCAGAAGGCCAATTCTCGTAATTTAAAACGTTCAAAATCTAGTCGCAGTCTCATCTCAGCGACAAAGAAATGTCAAAAACTTGTCAAAATGTAGGGAAATTTTAAGTATTTTTTGACAGATTGAGACTGAGATCAGACTGTGAACGTTGTTAAAATTAGTAGAATTGCCCCTCTGATCATTCCCATTTCTTAGGATTATGATAGATGATCTTTCATTTTCCCGTTTTGATTTTATTCCCCATTCTACATCATACACATTTGGGCAAAACATAGCTACATGAAAATGTGTACCTATTATATAAAAATGCACTAAGATGCCCATCCAAGAAATGTCAGATTGGAATTTCTCGGAAATTTGACTAATTGGACAAAAGCTGCAAACTGATTGAATTAATGTCTCCAGTCGTATAAGACCCCCCAACATTTAAATTCCAATTACACGACAAAAACCCTTGAAACCTCAAACCTTGAAACAACAATCAACTCGTGAACCGCGTCACTATCAAAACTGAAGACGCTCTTACCGCTCTCTGCTCACACACATACATATTAACTGTACACCCAGTTTATACATACCTATACACTTATTATATTACACTAGGTACAGACGCCAGCATATCAAGCTACCCGAAACTTTCAAATTTTCCCAATTAACCTTGAACCTTATACTGTAGTGATAAAGTTGAAAATCTATTAAATAAATTTGATAGATTGTAGTAGCTTGATGTGCTGGCGTCTGTACTTATTATATTTACTGGTACTAGTAGTGGTACCTGCAAAATATTGGCTGTCTTATTGTTTTATACCTAGTCTTCTCGGTGCAGTTATATACGAATCGGTTAAGTGCTGTTGAATTTAGGAACTGCCATACCATATACAGTGCGTGCCACGTAAGATGAGACTTGACCCCGCCTCCCCCGCTCTTTCCGCCGCCCGGCGCCCCTATGACGTCCGGTCCCGTCCCGCACTCAGACCTCATACCGCTAAAGATACCTAAAATCGTGTTCTGCGCATGTCAGACCACGTGGTGTGTCAAGTCTCTTCTTACGTGGCACGCACTGTACTCGTACTTATAATCCAAATTCCTTTTCATATTTACCATCGTACCACGGTCAGCGGGATAATTGCGTATGCGTAACATTGACAGTAGGAATGGCTAACGTTTTGATAGTTAGACAACATTCATTGCGTTATTTACGTTGTTAAGCAGACAAATTTTTCAAACATCTGAAGCAATGGTTTAGCATAATAATATCCTTCAAAATGATTTAGATTGAGATTGATAGCGAGTTACTCAATTAGGGTGCAGGTTAACTCTCAGGACTGTTTTTTTTTTTACTAGCGTTTTTGTACGGTCGCATCATTAAGGCGAATGCGCCAGGATAGCCCGCGAAATTCAATTTTTTCTACGTTTTTTGCAATTTGCTGGTCAGTAGTAGGTTTTACGTTGATTAAATTATGATTCGCGGTTTCCCGTAATAAATATACATTTACAGAATTATAATCATTAAAGTCATCAACACAACTCTCTACGACCAAGTAATCCGACAGAATTACTATTTCATGAAATCTTGACATTTTGGGATTATACTAACCTAACAAGTTGTATTACTGATTACCCTTTTTGCATCGCCTTAGTCGGGTAAAAATGCATTTACCTGTCATAGATTTTTGCAACTGAAATGAGATTTCGACTAGATTTTCAAGGTTTTAACTACAGGTGGCCAGCAGAAATTCATTAAAGCTTTCGGTATCAATAGATAGGATAGGTAGATACTTATACAGCTAATATTAGAAGGTACCTGAACGTCAAACTAATCACACTAATATTATAAAGGCGAATGTTTGTGAGTGTGTGTGTGTGTGAGTTTATATGTTTGTTACTTCTTCACGCTCAAACGGCTAGACCAACTTTGATAAAATTTTGTATGGAGGTAGCTGACACCCTGGATTAACATATAGGCTACTTTTTATCCCAATATTCCCACGGGATCGACCCTTACGCGGGTGAAACCGCGGATCGCAGCTAGTAAATACATAAATCACAACAAAATTAATTAAATACCTACCTACACCACACCTATTAAAAACTGTAGCCGTAATGAGACAGTCCGGGTACCCACCATTGTAATTACGTCATTGACTGACGTTAGGGTTGAGAAGGGGATGCCATTTGGGAACAAAAGAGTCGCGCAATGATTTTTATGTGATTTTCACGCATCGCTGGACAGGCACAGGAAACGTTGTAATGCCAATGTTTTTGTGTTTGTTTGTGGTTTCTTTTTTGCGGTAATGAATTTTTTATGATGTTTTTGGATAATTTATGCATCAGCTAACATGTTTAATAAAAAATATAGGTAAGTTTACGTTGATAGGTATCTATTTGTTCCTAATCCTACGGACCAATAACCCAAGTATGTAACTAAGTATTAAATTATCCATTAGACAAAACAAAAAAATAGGAAAGTAGGAATACCTTCCGAAATGTAACGAAGTAGGTAGGTACAGACGCCAGCACATCGAGCTACAACAATCTGTCAATTTTTAACCGACTTCAAAAAAGGAGGAGGTTCTCAATTCGACGGTATGTTTTTTTTTTTTGTGTGTTTGTTACGCGATTACTCCGCCAAATGTGGACCGATTTTCAAAATTCTTTTTTTGTTCGAAAGAAGATACTTCTGAAGTGGTCCCATAGTTACCAAGTCAGGATCTGATGATTGGATCATGGAGAAATCGAGGGCAACCCTCAAATTTTATTGGCCCAAACATCGTTTTTCGCAAATCTTATGAAGTAATTTAAGTACTTGCGTATGGTGATCATCATCTCATGTAGCTGAGCTGATGATGGAAGGTACGACTCCTTAACAGTAAGGAGTAGGCATCGACTGATTAAGTAAATTATTTTTTTTTGATGTTTGGAAGGGCGTTTGCCATTTTGATCTCGTGATCATCAGGTCAGGAGGTGATGGACTAACCATAGACGATAGAAATCTTTAAAAATCGACAGCACATGTCTCGCGATTGCTGCGATTGTTTGTGTATGCATAGTTTAAGCCATACCATAACATAACATTACGCCAGTTTGCTTTTAAGGGCGATTACGACTAGCTTGTCGCATAATATCTAATCGAGTCGCTCTAGATTCGGCAGATTCATTGGATAGACGCTCGTATTGCACGTGTAGACGACGGGAACTTTGATTCTCGGTTTCGTTTGATAAGCGCTCCTGAATCAAACCGAGACGATGAGAACGTTGCTCCTCGGTCTCGTGAGACAAACGTTCATGAATGATATCAAGACGATGAGAACGTTGCTCTTGAGTCTCGTTTGATAATCGTTCACGAATCAAATTGAGCCGCTGAGCATGACTTTCTGGACTCTCATTAAGCCTTGATAATCTCGTGTTTGCTCTCTTCTGAGAAAGTTTATACGCTCGCTGCTCATCACTCTCATTTAAAATGTTTCTAGTATTTCTTTCCCTACTTTTCTTTAAACGTTCTTCCTTTTCGTCGTTACTTTCTTCCAAACGGCGCTGTCTCATTTGAGCAACGCGTTTAGTAGGCCTACCCATATTATACAAAATTAATTTTCTTTCTATTAAAAATTGAAAAAAGAAACTTCAAACTATGAATTATGTACAAACTTAAACTAAAAACTAGAAAATAAAATTATTTTTTAAAAAAAACAAAAACCGACTTCAAAAACCTAAGAAACACTAAAAACTTAAAAATAATATTAAATTGAAACTATAATTAAGAATAATTTAACCTAAATAACCTTACCTAACTTTAATCTACACTATATTTTACAATTTAACAGTTTTTGGAGTCGGTGCCAAGCCCGCACTCACAAAATATTAACCAAAAAAAAGGTACTATATCAGCAAAAAATATTAACAATCAACAAAACAATCTGAAAAAAAAAATTACAACACAAGACAGAATATCAACAGAAGACGGAGTTGTTTTTGTTCGGATAGTGGCGCGCTCTTGCGGACGAAATGTGAAACTCGTAAGTAATACAATTTGATCTTCATAGGTTTCTCGGTAACGAAATCATGTCGCGATTCAGAATACGGTACAACGCCATCTATCGAGCGCTAACTAAAACTTTTAACAGCTTTGTAAAAATATCACTACCTAATATTTACTCTCGTAAACTATTGTAATAAAAATTAAGGGAGAATATTTTATGGCCCAATTAGATAGATACACTTGGCTTGGCACCGACTCCAAAAACTGTTAAATTGTAAAATATAGTGTAGATTAAAGTTAGGTAAGGTTATTTAGGTTAAATTATTCTTAATTATAGTTTCAATTTAATATTATTTTTAAGTTTTTAGTGTTTCTTAGGTTTTTGAAGTCGGTTTTTGTTTTTTTTTAAAAATAATTTTTTGAAGTGAAAACTTCTTTAGCGGCGCTGTGTACTTTTTTTGGAATGGGTAAAAACTTCTAAATTCGCGTCAGGTCACGTGACCCTGATCGAAAATTCGTAAGACGTAAAACGTCAGACGTAAAACGTAAGACGCGCGTTGTTGAGGACAGCGCCATCTATGCACATCGGGAAGAACTACGAGGGCCTCGCGTACTAACGTCAGACGTAAAACTTAAGACGCGCGTTGTTGAGGACAGCGCCATCTATGCACATCGGGAAGAACTACGAGGGCCTCGCGTACTAACTACGTAGGCCTCGCGTACTAACTACGTAGTTCATCCAACAACGACGAGATGGCGCTGAACCACGGATATATAACTGACGACGAGCAAATCTGAATAAATTCCTTTCACGAGAAGAATAAACCAGTCACTTTGGTCATCATACCTGATTTGCAAAAAACCCTATAAAATAAGGAACACACCTTAACACGCGTGTTTTGTTTATAAGACGATTCACAAAATACACTCGTAATTGTTCAAGTTTTCACTTCTGTCGGCACTACCGGAGTGCCAGTGTTTTTTATTTTATAATAGATTTTTAACTTTATCGCTAAAGCATAAGATTCAAAGTTGATTGGAAAAATTGGACAGTTTCGGGTAGCTTGATGTGCTGGCGTCTGTACCTTACCCTGTGACACATCCGTAAACACCCTAGACCGCAGTTCCGAGGTTCTACCAGTTAATCCTGTTAATAAATGACGTAAAAGTATGATGGAACTAATGAACTTTAAGCCTACGGCAATCATGAATACTTACTTATGTAAAAAGTTCACCCGAACTTGAGACAATATTTTCGCACCCAAACACTACAGAATAATGTTCATATTGTAATAGTAAATAATTTCACCCCGAATCTTTAATATTTTCACTAGTTAATTACAAGGGAAGCTCTGTAAAAACAGTTCGCGTGATAATAGTGAACGCGGGAAACAGTGCAGCGCGCTTGTTTTAACAATTAAATTAAGAACAGCGCCATCTACCGGATTAATTGAAAGCGAATAAACAGGATAATTTTTATTTGTCCAAGGTACTACATACTCGTAATGTTGACAAAACATGATAAAATACACTTTCCTTGATAACTGAATAAGATACCACAGCTCATTAATGATATTGTAACCAATAAATTATCAAAATTCAATCTTTAGAAAAACTAACAAACACTTGATGACCCACTTTGTTTAGATCACTTCGATGATGTCACTTGCTAGGTTTGCGATTAACTATTTCGATCATCACTCCATCCGGGGATGTAACTCAGTGGTAGAGTGTCTGCTTCGCATGCTGAAAGTCCTGGGTTCAAATCCCAGCATCTCCAAATGTTTCTTTTTGCGATTTGATTTTCATTTTTAACATTTTACACGCCTTTCCTTGAACTTTTAACCCAATATAATTATATTCTACATTACTTATTTTTTTTAATAAAAATACTCCGATTTTTTATATTAACTCGACCGTGGGGTCCAAGTGCTCAGAAAATTTCGAAACGGCTGGTTGACACTTCCCGTGACCGAAGGGCTGGCTTTTACCTTGACCAGAGGCTAAGCATTGCCAATATTGTTTTCAACGTGGCCCGTGGTAATGCCGCCAGTCTCTGGGGTACATTACCAGTCGACAGAGCGATGCGGAGGAATTTTTCGAATTGTTTAGGTATGTTACGATATAATTTTGTTATTTTTATTAATTAATTAGGTATTAGTTGATAATTACTTACTTATTTATTACTTTAATGAACTGATTTAAGTATATACTTAACAACTGAATACATATTTCTACGCAATGTAACTTTTGATCCCGTTATGCTTTAGACCCCGCCAAATAAATATCAATAGATAAGCACAATAATTGTCCATCTGTCTGTCAAATGTCTTCACGCGCCAATAGAGCGAGAAACCGCGACAGACACGTGGACCCACCACTTTATTATTAGAGAATCCGTGATTGGCAGCCACCTGGACAATCAAAATCTAATGACTGACGAATTGGTGTAGTATTTATTTATTTTGAGTTTTTAGCACGTGCCGTGGTCACTCACGTATTCATAAATTTTATTTTATTTTTGGCTTTGGCTGCATGGTTGACTTCATATGACGTTTGATGTTTTTTTTTTTAATTCACAGGATAGCATTGATTAATTTCTGCTAATGATATTGTTGATGTCGTAGTGTTTTGGTTTAGTAACTTGATAAAGGAGGCTTGGTATAATACGCGCCACGAAAGATGAGACTTGACGAGTAGGTAAGTCTTGTACGAAATAGTTATCCATATACAATTCAGAGATTTATCGATGACATTTAGATTAAAATTCTTAACAATATCATAATAGTTAATACGAAATAATAAAGTTTAAAATAAAAGTCAAGTCTCATCTTTCGTGGCTCGCATTGCAAGATTGAATTTGGGTTATTAAGTAGATACAGAAGTTGATAGCAATGGGTTGGTTGATTCAATGTGAAGATCTTCATTCTATTTGAGCTCCAGTCTGACCTTCAGAATTATTTAGGTACCTAGTATTGGCATACTTAGTTGCTAAACGATCCAGCGCATAACATTTTAACCAATGGACTACAGATTGTTGTTATTACGGGTTTAGATTTCTGTTCATTTGAGATTTTTGTACTGTTAACGGGTAAATGAATGCACGATGAGAGTTATGAGTAGACGAAACGTATTATGATGATGTATGTTCTATTTAACGAACATTTTGGTATTCATACACCAAAATGTTCATTAAATAGAAAAATACACTTACATCCAAATAAAATACCACCAAAATGCCAACCAATTAACACAAAGCGAAAGCAATCAAAACCCACCATCGCTCAAAGGTCAGGCCACCATTCTATCAGGTGGTAACAGTAGCCACCACCATTCTTATAGGTAAACCCCACTAAGAAGGTACAGCGGCCGAAATGAATAGTTGATGCCATCCAAAATGTCAGGCCAAATGGAATAACATATGAGGGACGGCTTCATCAGACGAAATGGTGATCAATATTTTAGTGGTGATTATGGATTTCCTGATCGTAATCCTGGCTTACAATGACCTAAGACCTCTGTTTGGTTGGCAGGTGTGCTGTGGACTAAGGCTTGAAGGTGATCGGACAGATTTGATTGCACATATAAAACAAGGTGGAATAATGATCGATTTTTATTTCGTAACTATTTTCATAGTAACCTACTTTGCTAAAGATATTTTTCACTGTATCATTAAGTTGTTTGCTGGTCCTTTGCGTGACCTACAAGTGGTAGATGACAACATAAGTGTAAATGACAATTACAACCTAACAGTCGTTTAAAACGCATCGCTGACGGCTATTTGTGGTAAACTGTTCACATTTGTGCGTAGAGACCGAAGACCATCTTCATTATAGAGATAAAGATGCCTGGCCCTTTGAGGGCTAAAAACTTCTATACTAACTTCTATACACATAAAAGATGCAATTTACTCTGAACCAGCACATCAAGCTATTAAATTTCTTTAATAGATTTTCAACTTTATCGCTTAATATTAAGTTTCAAAGTTGATTGGGAAAATTTGACAGTTTCAGGTAGCTTGATGTACTGGCGTCTGTACATTCGGGTATTATACGAATAACTTCATATTCGGGTTTTAGATTCGGGTGTCTATGAAAAAGGACAAGGACGATGAAGCTCGATGAACTTCCTCGAAGGCGATACTAGACATATTATTTTATTTACCCTCATCCATTTTCTTCGGGTAACTTTGCTAGTTGATTTATAAAATTTAAATGACATAATATATGTAGAAGGTTTAAAGCTTCCATCAAACTATTTCCTTGACCCAAAAAACTCCAGCCTATAATGTTCCCACTGCTGGGACACAAGCCTCTTCTCTTCGAAAAGGAGTGTAGGTACACGCGGGGTCAGTGCGGGTTGGTAAATGTCACATTTCTTCGAATTTTTGGTTCTAGGTCATGCCGGTTTCCTCACGATGTTTTCCTTCACCGTTTTGAGAGAGCAGTGGTGATGAAATTATTTACACAAAGTAAAGCGCCTGCAGTAAACCTACATCTCGTCAGTCAGGGCCGTTAAAGCTCATAAAATATAAGTTATCGTCAATCCTTCATACTCACACTATCATAGTGCGTCAGAATGGCGCAACAGTTAATTAAAACCTCTCGAAGATAACACCTTCAGTTGACAACCTTATTTTTCATAGCCACCATACCTGATTTAAAAAAAAACGTCCACGGATATAAAATAACAGGCAAAAGTGTGATATTGTCGCGTTAGATTTCCGCGCAGATTACCCGGAGCTGTGGAAATTGAGTCGCAGCTTCATTTCCTGAGCCGAGCAAAGTTTTCGCTTGCTGAACATATTTTTATGTCGGTGCTAATCTTGTTTCAATAAATGGGTGAATAATAATTATTTGATTTGCATGTTCAGAGAACTTTTTTTACAGGACCATATAATGACAGTTTTAACTACTTGTAGATACGTAGTACGTACTCTTTTAGCGAGAACAGCAGTAAAATGTTAAAAAGGAACGCTTATGTTTGGATTGCCTTGACTTTTAAATAAGTATGAGTCTACAGACGACGTCATAACAACTTGCAGATTGCAAATATCTAGAAGAACAAAGGATATAAATATCTATGATATCTAATTATCTTTTATTTTTCTCGATATTATTTATGAAATCTTTTCTGCTTACAGTTGTCTATCATCACTGTAATTATTTGTGTACTCGTCCACACATGTTTTATTAAAACGCGGTCCCAATTCCTCAATATAATAACGATAATGACTCTTTATCATCATAACTATAAAAATAGCAAATTCAAGGGATTCGCTAAAAACGGTAGGCCTTCCACCGGGGGTGTAACTCAATGGTAGAGTGTCTGCTTCTAACGCTGAAAGTCCTGGGTTCGAACCCCAGCACCTCCAAGCGGCCTTTGCATTTTGGTCCAATATAGAAATTGTTATGACCACACAAAGTTCGCATTTTCTCAAGTATATTTACTATAGTTATTGAAACATTCTATTCACCATTCACAATGGAAAAATTTGTAAAAAAAAAACCTTTACAAATCCAAGATAACATACCATGAAAATGCCTTTAAAAAATCCACCAACTCTATCAAACAAAAATAAAAAAAAATTCGTTCAAAGAAATCTCAGCACGTCGTTTGTGCATTACCGATAAGGGGCGCCACTGTTATGATTGACAGCTAATAACCGCAGATTTCCCACGGGGACGTACAATTTGTCCCCTACACCCCATGGGTTTTCCGCGGAGTCATAGAAATGGCTATGGCTTTTGAACATGTAGGTTATATGGTAGTTAGAAATATTTTTATCTATGGTTTCTTCTTGGTATGGATTGGATTAGACCCCGAATATTTAGGTAATTTTGTCAAAAAAATAAAACTACGAGATATGTTTAAACGCCTTTTTAAAAGTTAATAGCAAATCTTTAATTCATCAATTAAACTATCAACACTTTGATTTATTCTCAATGTAACGTTTTTATGGACAGCGTTCAGCTTTTTTCGTATTGGAAACCATACCAGTATCTAAAAGAACAGCTATTTTCATCGGGGTTTAAATTAGTGGTAGAGTGTCTCCTTCGCATGCCGAAAGTCCTGGATTCACCTCCAAACTAGGTTTATGGAAATTTTTTTTTTTTACTGCGAATTATAATATCGTCAAAAGAAAGGGAGTAAAGGGAGGAAAGTAAGTAGTATAAATATTCTTTTAATATCAAAGTGTCCTAAAAAAAGTTTTACCTACTGGATTTTTTTACTTCGTTCTGAAAATATAAGTAAAAATGCAATAATATTAGCAGCTCAAAATAACTGAAAGCAGACATAATAATCAGTAAGTACCTATCTAAGTTACTTACTAGTAAAAATAAGTTACTAATCTACCACCAAGCATTCTACTTACTAAACATAATATTAATAGAATAATAATATAGATGTTTAGTCGTTATCGTTCAGCATACATTATTAACATCATGCCATTAGGCGGAGAGCTTTTTACGCGCGCAAACAGACCAACCGACGGATAATCTGTCAGAAATCGTAGATGTCAGACGACTGGAAGTGTTATAGATTTTTGTGCTACTGGAATTTTTACTTCATTTTAATGTGGCAGGGACCAGGGGCCCAATTCTGTAACTTTAAGTTAACCAACACGCCATTGACACTCTATCGACACACTACAGACATTATGTTGCCACTGTTGCAAATTTGGCATTCTGCAAAAACTTCAATGGCGTTTCAGTGGTGTCTCAGTAGTGTGTCGATTGTATGTCGATAGTGTGGCAGTACAATAGTTTCCAGTGTTGCTAACAAAAATCTACAGAGGTACACCAAACCTACCAGTTTTTGAAATCCTATTTTTATCAATTAAAACTTTATAATAAGGGTTTTTTTTTAATAATCTAAAAACGTTTTATTATAAAAAACATCAAATTTCACTAAAAAGATGCGTATATTGTTATAAAAATAAGATTTTTATCACGATAATTTTTAGTCTATGCCTTTCTGAAAAAAAAAACAGCATGTAATTCACACGTGGTAGAAGTGAAACCTTCAAAAACACTGTACAATGCTTCCTATCTCATTTTCTCCCACGTTAAATCTTATGAATTTACATGTCTCTTTTTATTGTCGCTTTTTCGTTTCATAAACTTTCAAATCACAACGATGCTAAAGAACATCCATCCATCCATCCATCCAACCAACTTCACACTTGCGTATGACAGTCAACTGTGGGTACTTACCACCTTTATAATTACGCGCCGCACTATGTAGGTAGGTACCATTTTGTTGAAACTCAGATGTGTCTTCTCGACATCCGTGTGTCACTAACGGGATGCAGCAGAATACCAGCGTCAGGTATTGTACCTGGCATATGCTGAGCTGGACTCCCATTTGGTGCAACCATGAGACACACCCCGCCAAGTAGTGATCAACCGTTATAGATGTGTATCTATCTATCTGTCTGTCTGTCTATCTGTCTGTCCGCCCGTCTGTCCGTCCGTCTGTCCGTCCGTCGGTCCGTCCGTCCGCCCGGCAGTCCGCCCGTCCGTCCATCCGTCTGTCCTCCCGTCCGTCCATCCGTCTGTCCGTCCGTCTGTCCGTCCGTCCGTGCGTATATCCGTCCGTTCGTCCGCCAGTCCGTCCGTCCGTCAGTCCGTCCATACGCCCGCCTGCCCGCCCGTCCGTCCGTCTGTCCGCGGCCCGTCCGTCCGTCTGTCCGTCCGCCCGTCGGCCATCCTTCCGGCCGTCTGTCCGTCCGTCCGTCCGCCCGTCCGTTCGTCCGTCCGGCCGTCCGTCCGTCCATCCATCCATCCATCCATCCATCCATCCATCCATGTCATTTGTAATAATAAAAAACAAAAACACTGTATAATGCTTCCTATCTCATTTGCGGCGCTGCCGCAAGAGCAAACGTCGGCGTCGGCACTATAAGCCAATGCCAAAATACGCCACTGCAAAGTATAGAGAAGGCCTCATTGTGGCGAAATACGTCCACTTTATTAATTGACTACGTAAGACGCACACACACACGCACACAATTATTTAAAATAAAAAAAAATAAACAAATTGAAACAAAACAATAGCGAAAAGAGGTGTCGTTGTTCAATGGCTTCATAATGGCGATTCGATGGCCAAAACACTATTCAAACACGATAGACACAACTGTCAAATACACTTAAAAATATTACAGACTACCGTAACTTTGGTCATCACGAAGCCATTGACACATTATAGTGGACCAGACTACCAATTATTACAATAGTCTTACTATGGCGTTTCAATGGCACTACAGTGGCAAGTCAATGACCATAAATATTTTGTAGAATACCGAATGTCAATGACTATTCTATTGAGACACCACTGACACACTACCGACACACTATTGAGAAGTTGGTTATTTTACAGAATTGGGCCCCAGGGAGCTACTACCTACTGTACGCAACCATTCTAATAAAACTCTTCTTGGCTGACATCCGAGCAAACTATGTCTAAGTACTTACCTACATTTAAAAATAATAACAATACACAGCTCTACATACTTATCGTTATTTAAAAAAACGCATATTAATTTTGCAAATCACTCAATAAATTGACTCCTTCGTTATAATGCTCATGCATTTACTTACAATAAACACGCTTGATAATTTTATTTTCAGAAAAGAAACGTAACTAAGACTAGTCTCTCATAAAACGGTATTATATTACGGTTTCCTATAAAAAAATATTGGAGTTCACGCGCCATGCGCCATGCTCATAGACACAGTCATCAAACCAGCCACTTCCATATCCCCAACATCCACACACTCTAACTAATCATAAGGCGCTCATTGGGCACAGGCGCACAGCGATAAATCCAAGTGCCTTCACTATAACTCACAGTGAGAGCTACCCCTAATTAAGGGTAGCGGTAAAAATAATTACCTGTCATGTTTCTAGTGGCGCTGTGTTCATTTCATATTGATCTAACTTCATGTTAGCGTAGAAATAATGAATACGTAAAATTTAAAATGAAACATTGTTATCGGAAAAATTATATTTACTTAGTAATCTGTAACTTTCTTATTATGTCAATTAATTAACTCGGTGGTCCACGGACAAAGCAGGCTGTTGCCGCTGCAAAAAGGTTACGGCGGATATACATTTCCTATTATATTTTTCTCTATGGGAATAGGCCGATGTCGACAATGAGGGTTTTCTGAAATGACGTTCGCTAGGTGGCAGCACTGGCACGTCAGGTCCAGGCATCTGTCAAAGAGCCTATATTTTCTTTAGTCATGACGGAATGATGAATGAATGAATGAATCGAATGATGAACGTCATCATATATTTTATATTGGAAGACCTCTTGTCACAGTGGTGCCAACTGGTGTCGTAAATTTTCACGAAAACCCTCATTCTGCCAATATAAGCGGCTTTATAGACGGTTGTCAAGGCACAACTGTCAAGCAGACATGGAACCATAGATAATACCACTGACCTCTATCATACAGTACTTGTATAATACAGGTCAGTAGATAATAAAACACTATAATGCTACATGGAACGTAGGTCGTGAAGTGCGCATGTCGTTTCGAATTTTATTGTTTTATAATTTTATTATGTAAAAAAAAGTAAAGGATAAGTCAATAAACATTATGGTTTCATTGGACAAGACTTGGGAACCACCGTCTTAATTTAATGACTGGATCTTGGGAGACCAATCGGAAAACTGTAATATTGATGTGAGCTGTCATTCCACCAGAGATTGACACTTGCTCTCTGAAGAGAGCAAGTGTCAATCTCTGGTGGCTTGAAAGCCATGGAATTAGTTAAATATTACAGACGCCAGCACATCAAGCTACCCGAAACTGTCAAATTTTCCCAATCAACTTTGAACCTACCTACCTACCTTTTACTTTAGCGATAAAGTTGAAAATCTATTAAAGAAATTTGACAGATTATAGACTAAGTTTGAAGTATTGGCGTCTGTACCTTGCTTCAAGGTCACTTCACATTGAGATTTTCACAGAATAATTCGGCATGAATGAGGGTTTTCGTGAAAATTTACGACACCAGTTGGCACCACTGTGACAAGAGGTCTTCACATATATAATATATGATGACGTTCATCATTCGATTCATTCATTCGTTCATCATTCAGTCATGACTAAAGAAAATATAGGCTCTTTGACAGATGTCTGGACCTGACGTGGCAGTGCTGCCACCTGGCAAACGTCATTTCAGAAAACCCTCATTCTGACTAATTTCTTTTTGTCGATAGTCTCCAGCCAACCCTTTGAATGCGGTGGTGTATTAATAGTGACGTTATAAACATATAAGTTTTAGGAGCCATCAAAAGTATAAAGACATAGTAAAACATTAATGAGACAAATGTGTATCCCAACTCAAATCCCAAGTTATGTTGCCAGAAATTTACACAAATCCCACATACAGGGCAATTAAAATAGAAATAAATAACTTCATGTTCGTCTTTAGTATCAGTCATTTGTAACAGTCATCAAGCCAACCCTTCTTTGCTGCGTATTAATTGTTGGCTCAATTAACATGAGTTTTATGAGCCAAAAGTGAAAGAGAATATCTATGCTAGCATTTACAAGCCACGAATGTAGTTTTATCACAATAAAAAAAACTGTAATTTTATTAACTGTGCATCTTGTGTGTGGTGGTGGACCAGTGGTAACGGCCCCGACTTACGAGTTGTAAGTCCTAGGTTCGAACCCAGACAGGCTCTTTACGTTGTGTAAATTATTTCTTCACCACTACTTTCGAAACGATGAACGAAAATTCTTGAGAAAACCGGCATTTCGTACAACCAAAAATTCGAAGACATGTAACATCTACCAACCTGCAACGGACTCGCGTGGTAGATTACAGTCAGAAAAGAGAAGAGAGGAGGCCTTTGTCCCAGCAGTGGGAACAGTATAGGCTGATTATGCTACTTATGAATGTAATAGAATAGAATGCAATACAATAGAATAAAATAGAATTTTATTTATTAAAGTGACCTAGACTCAAAACTCAAAGGCTCAAACCCAAACAAGAATGTTAGTAAAACTTACGACTATGTTAGTAAGCACAAACACTAAACAAAAACACAAAAAATAACGGTTGGTCACCGTTGCGACATCCCATGACAGACGGCACAACAGTGACCCACGTTAACACAGTCAAGGCGGATTATTTTATCCTTTTCCAATTACATTTAACCGTCGTGGATTTATTCAAAAATTTTAATGTTGCTTTTTATTCCAAACTTTTTAAAGAGCATAGGTTCATTATACACCTAAAGAGAAGAAAAGATATGAAAACCGCATCAATATCGGACGAGTACGTTTGGAGATAAATGGAAACATTGGTATGTACAAACAAATGTTTACTGCAGCGCCCCCTGGTGAGTTGTCACCGTAATACCTATCTAAGAACATGCACCAATCAAACCAGAACCCATCACTGAAAACCGCATCAAAATCGGACTAGGAGTTTTGGAGATAAATGGCAACATTGGTTTGCACACACATCCTCTCACCCCAAACACATATATACCGTCTCCGTACCGTCGTGGATAAAAAAGCAAAATGAAAAATTTTGAAAAACCCACCAATCAAATCCAAACCCATCACTGAAAACCGCATCAAAATCGGACGAGTACTTTTGGAGATAAATGGCAACATTGGTTTGCACACACATCCTCTCACCCCAAACGCATATACCGTCTCCGTACCGTCATGGGTAAAAATGAAACCCATTGCTACAGATAGTGTGCTACGCAATTACCCCGCAGGTTTTTTCTTATTGGTTTCGTTTTTTTTTTTTGAGACGTGGCTTTTCATAGCAGTCAGTGGACCGTTGTATGTAGAACGTCCTAATTTAAGCGGAAATAGATCTTCCAGATTTCACCTCGATTCAGTGGCTTCATCATCATTAGCTTGCTTGCCCTCAATTTGTTTGAATTCGGCGCAACATGTATTTTTCTTCCATACTTCACGTCAAATGCGACATGGCGAGACATATCTTAACAACCTGCCGGTCGATTCTGTAAAAATCTCACCGTGAAAACTTACGTGAAGTGAGTTTGCTTTTGCTAGGAATTGACACTATTGACAGCTCACTCCACGCTCACTTCACCTAAGTTTTCACGGTGAGATTTTTACAGAATAGCACCGCTGTTCGTCCAGAATCCTTATGCTTTCTTACTGGGAAAGGAGAGAGAAGGTTTATTATTCCTGATCTCGATAGTCACTCCCTTTCTAGCCATACCTTCCACCTTGAACACAGTCCATCCATTGTTTCTTTGATCTTTCCCTATTCTTATGTGTCTAAACACACTATGCATACTCGCCCGAATTTCGGCGTGATTACGCCTGCAATTCTATTTGAATTACTGACGACATTTGCCAAAATTATGTTGCGTTATAGCGTACAGCCGAACTTCGGTCGGGCGTAAGTTCAGCGGCAACGTATTCTGTTGAGCACACATTATACGCGACCGAAGTTCGGTTCGATTGCCGAAGATGTGGGGCGGGGAGCAGCGGGAGGCAGGCATGAACGCGCCCAAATGAATTTATGCCGCGTAAGTTCGTCACTTATGGTGTGTCATATTAGAATCCGCCGAATACGTCGGAACGTAAAATCAGCCGCGGAACTTCGGTCGCGTACCTTCGGCAACAAATACACGAGTTTTTGGACACTAGCATTCACATCCATACTCAAAACTTTGCTCATAACATTGTCCTCATTCCTCATTCCATATTCACTCGCTTCATGCAAGTCAACAATAAATATACACGACATAATTAAAATCAACTTAATGCCGACATCGGCTCATAACATCAGTCGTTTGTAGCCACTATCAACCCTCCAGTGCCGTGTATTAATTGGTGGCTCTCCAAACAACGGCCTGATAATGTTTGATTGATACCGACGATACGCGCCATAGGGCCGTAAGGGGGCGCTCATGTGGGCAGGAAATATTGTGGCTGAAATAGATTTTTGATAGACATATGAGGTTTTATGAATGATAAAGTTGTAACTTTTTTTTTAAACAAAGCTGTTTTCTGTCATTCTGTGTCATATTTTGAAAATTGTTTAAAGGTAATCCCTAATGTACAGAGATTTAAAGTCGTTAAGAATTGTAGAATAAGTTAATTTGATAAAAAATTAATTCCCCGGATTGTACAGACACCATCACATCAAGCTACTACAATCTGTCAAATTTTTTAATAGATTTTCAACTTTATCACTAAAGTTCAAGGTTCAAAGTTGATTGGGAAATTTTGACAGTTTCGGGTAGCTTGATGTGCTGGCGTATATGAAATGAACAAACAATCAAGTAAAAGTTTAGGTAAATTTAAAATTAACCGTCGAAGCGAATACAAAGCTTGGTTAGTTTCTGAAATAAAACAACTTATAGAAAAAAATGCCTGACACTCAACGATTTCAAAAGATCCTGACACCGAATTAAAATTTTAGGGCATTCGAAATGCAATCACAAAATTATCAGTGCGTTTAGCGCTAAACATAATATTCTAAGCATCTCTCCATGTTTAAATACGTTTAGCTATTTGTGGTGCAATCAGGCCATAGAATTCAAAAACTCTTGACCATCCTGGTCACGGACTATAATCAACACACTGTCTTGCGACTTTTAATCGCAACATCAACAGTCCAGTGCGCACGTGTCCTAACCCTACATAGCCACAAGGATATTCCGTTACACGCGTCATTAAGGGATGGTAAGCGTTACACAGAGCGCTGGGGGGTTATCGGCTCGACATAGTCTTTGATTACCGATTCCTAATCAACTATTATATCGGATTAGTGTGTGTATGTAAATGTTAACGGGGCTTTGTTTATTATAATGGTTGTAAGGTGAAGATTGTCCGGAAAATTGTTTAGGGAATGACGAAAAATTGTTTAGGGAGTGATGATGAAGGTTGACATCCATTGCTTCATAGGTTTGAAAAGGTCGTCTGCTCAACAACGTAAATAACGCAAATAATTGTCAAAATGGTATGGCATAAAAGGTAGGTATTGCAATTGTGATTTTATGTGTGTTACGCAATCACCCCGTTGCGTCGGTGGCTTTGCTCAATTTGCATTTTTATTTCCTTAACAATTATTGTTGAGTACGTGAGTACTTACCTATATCTAACAACCCTCTTGGACCTGCGTGGTAGATGATGGACCACTCCCTTTCACACAAAGGAGGCCTATATACTAGCAGTAGGAACGTTATATGATGCTTTAGTCTAACTAAATAGTTTTGATGGCATCCAATACTTCCCTAAAACAGTCGGCCCAAAATGACCAAAAATATTTTTCATAAAGGCATATCATTCATCATGTGTCACCATTTATGACACCAAGCTGACATAGCGGAAGCCACCATACCCAAACTTATTACGTAATTATTTCGTCAAAACTTCATTTAAAATTCATAAATATATGACACATGTTTTATCATAAATTTTCAATCCCTAAGGGCGAATTTCACCAATGAAACTGAACGCGACCGCCGCATCTAAACTGCGTTCAAGAACTGTCAGTGTCATCATTGTTATGGAATATTGACACTGACAGCTCATGAACGCGGTTAAGATGTTCTGATTGCGTTCAGTTTCATTTATTAAATTCGTCCTAAGACAGCACAGGAAAACGCCTCTTTGCAAGTCCTGCATTCCTCAACATACCACATTCGTGATATAACATCCCAAAAGTAACCACACCAGCATTTAGTAACACTTTACATTCAACAAGCATGTCATTTGTCACAATAACAGCAATTAAAGTGACACCGCCGCGCCGTGAAGGACTGAAGTCACGCCATCCTTGACTACCAGCCTTAATATGTTAATTTGATCATTAATTATTATATGAATATGTTGGTCGACGACCCACGCGAATTTGTAATTAGTGGGATCAGTAATTGTAGTCAGATGTATGTGGGCATTTCATCTTGGGGGACCACTTAGAAATTGGAAATTTTCAAACGCGTTCAAGAGATGTGTCAATATTCCACAACAATGATGACACTGACAGCCCTTGAACGTGATTTTAGACGTGCTAATCGTGTTCAGTTTTATTTGTGAAATCAGCCCTTAGTCTTAGTACTGAAATTACTTGCGAAAGTTTTCGTCCCTCGAAGCTTACTTATTACTTTACTTACCTCATTTCCATAGACAGCAGGAATGTCTGAGATAATCCAATGAGATGGTTTAATCTGCAGTGTGAAATTATTGTTGAAACTATATAGGTATCAATAAAAACTTAATTATTATAAATAACAAATCTTAAAACTAATTGTACCTACATAGTTATGAATGACGATTGAATATTTGTACACCATATTATGTTATGAAGAATGTACAGAATTCATAAAATTATTAACATCATACCATGCAAAACTATTTTCTTACAAATAAATAAATTCTGATTCTGATACTTGCGGAAGCCAATTTTATAACATGAATAATTAATTTTACCTCCAAACGCATCCCATTCTTTTTGCTTACTACCTTGCACTCAATAACTGCACTTTTAGCTCGCCATTAAAATAAGTACTTACCTACAAGACTCGTCCCCAAATCAATTCTGCACCGATGTCATTACGCCCAAACTCCCAAAGACACCGTACCCCACATATGTGTAATCCCCTAATTTGATACTGGTTTTAATTAAACAATTTAACGTGTCGGTCTCGTAGCGTCCCCCTTACCCCCTACCTCTGTCCCCGTAGTTACAGCGCCTGTGATTTATTGCCCAGACACCTGGATGCTGTGATGTATTAAACAAATCACACGTGATGACCATTGGAAGATTTGACCAAAGATAGAGATCAGAAAAATGTTAATCGTCGCATTTTTTTATTGCAAAATGGGCCAGCTCTTGACGTCGATCTTGCCTAGTGGAAAGCGATGGATGCGGTCTTTGGTGAAACGAGCAAGCCCAGAAGATACCTATTCACTCTTGCTTTGAATTCTGACGGGTTATACGTGGAAGGGAATACAGATGCTGGCAGAGAGTTCCACACTTTGGCCGTGCGCATGTTGAATGGGGAGGAGAAGCGATCAATGATATCATTTTATCAACTTTTGAGCGATACTTAATAATATTGTGGTTACTGCAAGACAGCTGTTTGTGAACTAAGTTTTAAAAAATCCTAAACCTATTTTTCAATCTTTTAAGACACTGTCCCCACAAAATTAATCAATGACTGCTGTTAGCGCTAAACATATTTCAAATTCATCGACCCTGGGTTGGATTCTCAAGTTGGGACCAAAGGTATTGGGTTTTTCCATCAGGAATTTCTCAGTAGCAGCCCTGAGTCTGGATGTGTGGCCGGCTGATAGCAATAGGCTTTTATTTTTTTTTCAGGAGGGGAAATCATCAAATGACCCCTCCCGCTCTGGATAGAGCGGAAGGGAGTGTCAGACTCTTACTGACTAAAACCCACTTGTGTTCCTTAGCCCTTTCTGTTCCGGGCCAACGGTAACCCTTTCGGAGAATCCCGCTGAAGGCTGGTTATGCTTAGGCTATGCTTATAAAAGCTATAATGGCTACAGTTTGGGAAGCCGTCATTACACTAAGCAGTGACAAGTCTCTCTGGAAAAATCAGTGGATACGGTGGATGCTAAACTTTGTGTTGGCGTCATCTTAATAAAACTAATTAGACTATTCTTTATCTAGAAAACTCAATGAGAAAAATTTAAAAATAAAGTGTCACTGTCAAACTTACTTGAAAATATATAATTGTCATTTTGTGTCGCCTGTATTTTATAATTATTTATTTTGTAAAATTTTGTAATCGATATACAAATATGATATTATATTACTATGCATGCGCCATATTTTTTACAATAACTTGCGAAAGCCTTCCACTTGATAAAGATTATTCACCGAATGTGGGAACAGTCCTGTTCTCCGCTAGTGATGTTCAAAAGAAACAGTGGGGCAAGAGCGAAATGGGACTACTGCAAGCTAGAAGGTATTTCCAGAACCTACTCCCCCCACCAATCTTTATAAACACTTTCAATGAAGATCATGTCAACATTTTACTTGGATACTTCAAAGACGCTTACGCTGCCGTCAAAAAGGAAGCAAAAGATCCTGAAACTGACACTATCATGACAACAGCACTCTCGGATGCTATCGGAGGCTACCTTAAAGTATGGGTACTACCCGTCGCAAAATTAGACTACTACGGAGGCACGATCTCGCAAGGTAACGTGGTCAAATTATTCCAATTTTACAATGAAATAAAAAGATACTTAAACACCAATGGCGATGGATGGCACAAACCTGATGAGAAGATCCTCAATTCTATGACAATCAACGTTGCCCCTCTTCAATTATTAACCAATACCAGAAGTATGAAGGACCCTTGTGATCATTTAGCTTACTTTGAAAAGACCTCCACAGGCTTAAGTATACCAATACCAAACGTGAATTGGAATGAGAAGTCGAGCACGATTTTTATACCTCTTAAGAATTCATCCTTAATATTGATGAACACTCCAGATTCATCTCAAAATCTCATTAAATACTACAATGCAGCAAGAAGTTGTATTCAAACCAGTAACCCTAAGCAACAGGAAAACTTTGACGAAAAATTCCAAAAGTGGTTGATAGACGAAGTTGTGCCGCACTTAAAAGATGAAAATTTGTATCTTGCGTTAGGTGGTGTTCTAACTTTAGTTAACAGGACTCGAGACCTTTGCAATAGCGTCTTAGACTTATACGTGAACAAATGCAACAAAAATTGCGAGCCAAATAGGAAATCAAAAATCAACATATCATGTGATATGTCATGCAAAAAGATGTGGATTCTAACTATAATACTGCTTATCGAAGTAGCCTGGTGCGTACCAGCAATACTGTTTGTATTATGCTCTAAAAAGTTCCAAAAAAAAGACTGTAGCAGCAACGTCTATCTTTTTATAGACAATGGTAAAAAGGATAAAAATAAAGGAGACGCGAAAATAAGTTGCTGTGAGGATTTTTGTTCAGCATGCTTAGAGAATACTCCAGACGGCACACAAATACTTCGTAAAACAGTGTACAGTAACATGGAGTTTATAGGCCAATGTCCCTCAAACCAGAAAATGACTACCTTTGGAACTGGAACCGAGCCATGTAGAAAGTTTTCCCCTAAAACGTGTTTAGACAACGTTTGTTCATATATTGAAACTAAAACACCTGAAATGCCTGAGGTTTCGAAAAAATCTTCATTAAAAAAACCGCCTTCTACACTACTTTGTGACTCTACACAAATGGCGTCCCTAACGAGTCAGGAACATGTCGGCTTGCATCAAAGTGGAACAAGCTGTATGACTATTAGGTCAAGGTGTTTTCCACCCATGGTAGAAGTTCCATCAAGGAGTAAAAAAAGACGGGAAAGAGATGAATGTAGAAGACACGACGATCGTAAAAGTTTTGATGACTGCTGTAGGAAACATAATGAACACAGACAATCCGAGGATTCCACAAAACTTGAAGAACGTACACACGCTGAAGAAGGTAGGAAACTTGAAGAACGGAGAAAAGCTGAAGAACGTAGGAAACTTGAAGAACGTAGACAAGCTGAAGAATGTAGGAAGCTTAAAGAACGGAGACAAGCTGAAGAACGTAAGAAGCTTGAAGAACGGAGAAAAGCTGAAGAACGTAGGAAGCTTGAAGAACGGAGACAAGCTGAAGAATGTAAGAAAAGTGAAGAACGCAGACAAGCTGAGAAAGGTAGGCAACCTAAAGAATATAGACAATCTGAAGAGTGTAAAAAACTTGAAGAACGTAGTCAAGCTGAAGAATGTAGGTCAGTTGAAGAACGAATACAAGCTGAAGAATTTAGGTCAATCGAAGAACAGAGACAAGCTGAAGAATTTAAGAATAGAAAACAAGATGAAACTGAAGACGATGAATTTAAGAACCTTGAACATCTCAGGAAACTTGAAGAAAGTAACAGACGCATAAAAGCCGAGCTTGATGAATATCTCAAAGAAGAAAAAAAGCTCGAGGAATGTAGAAAACTCGAGGAACTCGGAAAACTCGATGAATGTAGAAAACTAGATGAATGTAGAAAACTCGATGAATGTAGAAAACTCGATGAATGTAGAAATCTCGATGAATGTAGAAAACGTGAAGAACTCCGGAAACTCGATGAATGTAGAAAACTCGAAGAACTCGGGAAACACGATGAATGTAGAAAACTCGAAGAGCTCCAGAAAATCGATGAATGTAGAAAACTCGAAGAACTTGATGAATGTATTGAAGTCGACGAATGTAGAGATCAATGTTTAGATATTGATGAATGTTTAGATTTCGATGAAAGTAGAGAATACGACGAATGTCGAGAATTTGATGAAAGTAGGAAACCCAACGATTTTCAAATGTGCGACGAAGCCTGTTTAGATAGTAATAATTCTTGTGTAGGTAACGAAGTTAAAAATGACAACCTCGAAGCTGGGAGAGATACTGCAGATGATTGCAATGACTCCAATGATTATGATGAACCAATGTGCTGTAGACAAACACTTAGTCATGAAACTCCCTGTCCAACAATGTGTCCATGTACCGGATGCGTTAATCAATGCTCTTTCGATTCTAATACAACTAGTTGCGGAATGAGTATTACCGATATGCAGTGTTCGTCGGACAAGAACACACGTATTAAGGTAAAAAAAGAATTAAAGACAAAGAGGTCGAAAGGAGATTCAAAATATTGTTCCGGAAAACCATACGTAGAGATTACAATTGATAGGCCTGGTGCAGAGATTTGTGTAGATATGAGTCAATGTAGAACACATTCTTCACCATACAGACCAAGCAAAATCCCGAAACCTGCTGCCTGTAGCGTCATACAGCCAGCATCAGGAAGACAGTCCACCTGTTCAAGTCTTGTCGACAAACATAAAAGCTTAATTCCTCAGTTCAAGAAGAAAACTGCTGATGACTTGGATTGCATTTCATGTCATTGTTCAACATTGGAAGAGAGCAAATTAAACGGTTCATTTTAATTAAGCTTATATAGTCAATTTCGATAATTGACTTACGGTGTGTTTTTTTTTTATTGCTCTATGGGCCCGTTCTTGCCGCTTGATGGAAAGCGATGGACGAGTAATGTGTGTGATTTCAGAATTAAATTAGCTTTATTGTAGTTCATAATTATGTACAGGAGCCAGCTACCCGTAACTGACAAATTTTCCCAATCAATTTTGAACCTTATGCTTTACCGATAAAATGGAAATCTATTAAAAAAAATTGACAGATTGTAGTAGCTTGATGTGCTGGCGTCTGTACTTTATAATTTTAGGTATGTTCTTGTTATACTTCATTTGATACTGTTATTAATATAGGTAACGTGTTTTTAAGTAAAATATAATCTTTTATTTCACTCCTGTAATGTTTGTCACTGTTTAATAAATAACATACATTTTAAAAATTACAAAGACAATGAATTACAAATCATTTATTTATACAGTTGCCTCCAAAAGTTAGTTGACATTTTTCCACACCATAATATGTTTGAACTGCTATAAAGTTTCTGTTAACTTGTAGCGGTATATACAAAACCACATTCGAACAACGCGTCATACTGATAGACCGGGAGATGATGACACATTTTGGTAAGTCATTTCTTACAGTATGGCGCTTTCAGGGGGGTTCATATACGTAATAAGTGAGAGGAAAATGATGTTCTTACCGGTGGTGCGCGGGACGCAATTGCAGAATAATTAATTGAAATTGCTCGAAAATCCGGAGGTGTCAAACAATTTCTTTCACAAAATTTCTTCAATTTATCGGTATTTCAACAAAAAAAACCCGGCGGTCGCTATGTGCCATACTTCTCCGGTGGGTGTTTAGACCCGCCATACTTTTTTGAAAATGTTTTTTTTTTAATTTTTTTTTTATTTATTTCTTACAGGCTGATATTTTTTTTAACAATTGTTTTTTATTAATCTTGTACGAAAATCACCATGCCATACCATTCCGACGGTCCAAAATACCCGCCATACCCCCTCAAACATGTCATTTTTTTAAATTCGAGAAACCATTTCTTTCAGTATGGCACTTAAGTCGTGGTCAGTTTATGGTACAGTGAGACAAAATTATATTCGCCATACTTCTAGTGCAGTACGAAAGTGGTGCCATACTTGAAAAATTGTATTTTTTAACCATTTTTAAAACACGCCTATAGAAGCCGTGAAATTATTTTTTACAGTATGGCATAAATGAAATCAGATTGTTCCCATACTATTATGAGTTGAAAAAAATATGCCATACTGTGACCATGGTACGAAAGACCGTCATACGCACGCTGCGGTGTAAAAAAAATTAAAAAAATGAAAGGATTTCTTACAGTATGGCATTTTAATTTTTGGAAAGTTTATAAAAAGTATGATTCAGGAAAATTATCCCATACTCATCATGAAGTCCAAAAGTGATGCCATACCCGGAAAACCGATTTTCAGCGACGTATTTCAGCTACAGTACGTCCAAGTTATATATATATATATATTTTGAAAGCCATGCTTTTTTAGTAAATCGCTCATACTGTGGCATCTTGAATTGATTTGTTTAAAAAAATCGTTTTTAATATCGCTAAGGGGGAACGCCACTGTGACGGGCAAAGAAATCGATTTTTTTTCAATTTCCGTAAAGCCACCTGTATATCTGAAATACGGTAGAATTACCTTGTTTATTTAGTTAGCATGTTAAGGCGAAAGCGCCAGGGTAGCCCGCGAAATTAATTTTTTTTTAGGTTTTTTGCAATTTGCTGGTCGATATTAAGTTGTACGTTGATTAATATATGATTCGCGGCCGTAACAAATATGTATTTACAGAATTATAATAATTAAATTCATCAACACGACTCTCTAAGACCACGTAACCCCAAAGAATAACTGTTTCATGAAATCGTCATTCTTTGGGGTTACGTGGTCTTAGAGAGTTGTGTTCATGACTTTAATGATTAGTGACGCCTGACCAGCACAGCTGCTGTATACCAGCATTAGAATTTGTATTGAGGAAGATAGTTCGAAGACGTTCGAGCGTAGAATATTATACGACATAACACATTATTTAATTAAACAAGATTGTCCCTACATACAACTTTAAAATTTCGTATTTACGTTCCTCACATAACCAACTTTAAAAAAAAAATGGTGCCATACTGTAAGAAATTGTTCAAATGTTGCATAAAATTTTACAATTATTTAATAACATTATATGTATATCACCCACTCTACAGGTATGGCATTATAACAATTACGTTTCTAATCATAAAAACAACTACTAGACCAAATTTTAAGGTGAAAGAAATGGTTTCTCGAATTTAAAAAAATGACATGTTTGAGGGGGTATGGCGGGTATTTTGGACCGTCGGAATGGTATGGCATGGTGATTTTCGTACAAGATTAATAAAAAGCAATTGTTAAAAAAAAAATCAGCCTGTAAGAAATAAATTTAAAAAAATTAAAAAAAAACATTTTCAAAAAAGTATGGCGGGTCTAAACACCCACCGGAGAAGTATGGCACATAGCGACCGCCGGGTTTTTTTTGTTGAAATACCGATAAATTGAAGAAATTTTGTGAAAGAAATTGTTTGACACCTCCGGATTTTCGAGCAATTTCAATTAATTATTCTGCAATTGCGTCCCGCGCACCACCGGTAAGAACATCATTTTCCTCTCACTTATTACGTATATGAACCCCCCTGATAGCGCCATACTGTAAGAAATGACTTACCAAAATGTGTCATCATCTCCCGGTCTATGACGTGAAGTAAAATCCTTCATCTCGCAAGCAGAGTTTACCGCACAACTATCTATGCTAGATACAACGTCCTGACATGAATCATCGGGCAGTTGCCCGTCAGACACAACACCCGTCTGGTCGGAGGATCCTCCTTTTTCTATAGAGTATGAGTGAACTTTACAACCTGTTCTTCATACCTCTATAAACTAATTCAACTACCTTTGACATATCATAAAAAATAGTTACACCACAACTGAAGTAGAAAAATGTTAACTAACTTTTGGGGCAACTGTATATTATATGATAGATAACAGATATGTTTTGTAATTCTGTCTCAGTGCTTACTAGATGTTGCGACACTTTCTTTCAGTAAACATTCTTCGTTAAGAAGACCTCTCCAATTCAGTAGCTGAGTTTATAACATAACTGTCTCGCTGACGGTGGCGTGTGTGTTGGATCATTTAGCTCCCTTCAAAATGGTTGAGCTGAATGGTGCTGATTTATGCGTCATGTTCGTGAACGGGCGCCGTCAGTTGGGGCTGGTCATCACTTAGCTGCCTCGGCTTATTTTTAATTATTTTAATTTTGGATTGTTGTTAGTTAAGTACTATTTCTTGTACTCTGGACGCTTTTAACGCGTAAGTCTTTTTTTTACATCGTTCTCACATAATAATTATAAATTCACATTAATGATGTAACTAATATTTTTGTAAAACTATAATTTAAAAGAGTGTCCATGGAGTTTGTTGCCCGTTCTTCTCCATAGGTACCTACGCTTTGGAATGGGCTAGCTTTCATTTTTTCTGACTGACCGACTTTTTGACAATTCAAAAGTGCCTGTAAATGGTTTAATTGAAATAAATGCTTTGAGTTCGAGTTTGATCCTCCCTTTTCTATAGAGTATGAGTGAACTTTACAACCTGTTCTTTATACCTCTATAGACTAATTCCACTATTTTTTTATGATAAGTCAAAGGTAGTTCCTTTGACTTATCATAAAAAAATAGTGGCACCACAACTGAAGTGGAAAATTGTTAACTAACTTTTGGGGCAACCTGTATATTATATGATAGATAAGAGATATGATTTGTAATTCCATCTCAGTGCTTACTAGATGTTGCGACACGTTCTTTCAGTAAACATTCTTAGTTAAGACGACCTCTCCAATTCAGCAGCTGAGTTTATAACATAACATCTCATTTCACCTACAATGCTCAACATTTCGCTTTCACAACAGAGGTACTCCACACAATTCCCTGAGTACTACACTAATCACTGTGACGAATTTATTGGCTCGGTCCGGGTGAATTAGAGGGGATCCTGAGTTATTGCATATTTTGGCCAGCTCAGGTGGCCGAACGGGCCGCTAATCTGTCATTACACCGGCCCACTTGCCACTTTGCGAATGGACTTTTGTGGTAGGTGTTTCGGTAAATATTACTGGTATTGCGTGGTTTGTTCATAAAATTCATGGCATAAGGTGAAAACCATTGTTACGTAATTTTGTAGTTTGAGTTAAATTGTTCAAGAATTAAGAAAAATCATCTTGAG
Source organism: Luperina nickerlii (assembly GCA_963855955.1). Taxonomy (NCBI): domain Eukaryota; kingdom Metazoa; phylum Arthropoda; class Insecta; order Lepidoptera; family Noctuidae; genus Luperina; species Luperina nickerlii. The sequence continues at coordinate 16,805,467 of OY979677.1, read as the reverse complement.
AATACACTTACGGCCGAATTTACAAACCCAACTATAATAATATGTTTTCCTTTCAAAGGAAAGAGAATAAAGAATGAAAAACATTTATTTAGCAGAGTACCAAGGACGAGAAAGAAGGAGGGAAGGTAAACTCATGTTTTATCATAAAATAAGGAACATTAAATAGATCAGTTATTCCTTTTGACATCGTCACTACACCCGTAGAAGAACTTTTAACTTTTTCTTAAGCAGCTTTTTATGAAGAATAATATATATGACAGACTTTAGTCCAGTTTGTAGTTTCACTTATCGTAAAGTGGTTGAATGGACACTAGCGTATACTTCTTAAAAAATGCACTGAAATTGAAGTTTTCTTTTGTAACATCATACCTTGACCATAAGAATATAAACAAACATAATATCATCATAATTTCATCCGAAAGAAGTTCACTGCTGGACCTATGTCCAACAGTGAACTTCTTTCGGCTTGGAGGAGGCAAGCATACTTGCTGTTGCCCGCGACTTCGTCTACGGTCCAGGATAAAAAGTAGCCTATGTCCTTACCTGTGTCAAGGTCTATTTGCGTGCCAAACTTCATCCATATCCGTTCAGCCGTTTTAGTATGAAAGTGTAACAAACAAACAAACTTACTTTCACATTTATAATATTACTAGCAGCGCCCCGTGGTGTCATTCGCATAAGTGTTGATCCCTTTCGAAAGACACGTGGCGCCATCTATTATTACAACAACATTATTGTTGTTTTTCTCGGGAACAGCACTTTTTTTCGGGATGAAAAGTACCCTATGTTCATTTCTGTACACCTGACAACATATCTGTATATGCAAAATTTCAGAAGGATCGGTTCAGTGGTTTAGGCTTGAAAAGGTAACAAACAAACAAACAAACTTACTTTCGCATTTATAATATTAGTTAGGATACATTAAGATGATTAAAAAACAGTTGACTTATGAAGTTGTGTTTTTTTTTTTGATCAAATTTGAAGGAGAGGAAAACCTCATCTCACACGAGGAGGACACGAGGAGGTTTCACGAGAAAACCTTAACACCTAAAATCAGTTACAACTAAATACAAATCCTTAAGAGTCAAGACCAATGGCATAGGGTGACCAGCCCCCAATAAATATGGACCCAGTAAATTGGGACAGTGTTGTGGGATTACCAGATTTACCACCAATTGTCCGGATAATCCCCGATCGACAGGGATTATCGGACAAATTGTCCTTGTTCTTGGCTAATTTATGGTCAGTGGGTTTGAGGTGATTGCACACATCCATGTGGAAAATAAAATAATGATGGTGGATTATGTACCGTGCATTGGTTTCTTCGCATAAATTATGGGGTGCGTCCCATAACGTATAAACTCATTTGGTCTAATTTCATTTTATTATCGTTCATAAGATATAATCAACGTGAGATATACCAACTGTTGATATAATTTCTTTACATATAACATTTATTTATTCTAAAACTTAATTAGTATAACGTTGTTTGATATAACGTTTATGTAATCGAAAATCATTTGTCCTAACGTTTAATATGTATATTGTTTATTTAATCGAAAATCATTAGGTCTAACGTTTAATATATGTATATAAAAACGTCATTATGGTTAACACCCCGACTCAGAGTACCCGACTCGGATAGGTTAGGTTAGAAGGCTAAGGCGGGAGCGAAGCGGAGCGGAGCTCCCGCCTTAGCCTTCGTGGTTATTTTTTTTTAAACCACCCAGAAATAGGAGCCCCGCGAAGCGGGGCTCCGTCGACCTATCTTAACGCAGGTGGTAATTAGTTACTAGTTATGTTTAATATCTACTTAGGTGACTATTACCTATAACTACGATAGAACTTACAAAGAATAAAACAAAGAAAAAATACTTTTAAATATTTCTTAAACAAAATACAAAGTTATTGTTTTATTAGACCAAATAAGTTTTATATCTTTTGAGTGGTATGTCAAACGATTTTATATTTAATGCATGTTATACTTATGAAAATTAGTTATTTTAAAATTATATCAATCGTTCATTATATTAACTAATCGCTATATTAAATGAAATTATAGGTTCCGTTGTTATATATTGTAAATATTAGATATTTTGTTGTTATATCATCTATTACTTACCCTAAATTATGAACTAAAGGGCCCGGTCCAAATTGATCCAAAAACTAATAAGTTCTCGGAACCTACTTTGCTACACGCGCAATATTTTGCACTCTCCTTAGAACGGTTTTCCAAATCTGTCTATACGAATAATATGAACGCATCATGATGCGCAGTATGATGTTTGTCTGAACGCGCTAATGTCTGGAACTATCCAGTCGATTTTTTTTTACATTTGATAGAGGCTTTGCTATTTAACATCACGCTACGACTCTTAGGAGCCGAGCAGAACGCTAAGCGAAACTCAAAGCATTTATTTCAATTAAACCATTTACAGGCACTTTTGAATTGTCAAGAATATAATGTAAAACCACGGACAGCCGATGTGCAGCGACGGGGTGCGTCGGGGGAACAAGAAACATAACGCGGACGAAGTCGCGGGCAGAATATAGTCAAAAACATACACTAGGGTGTATGTCACAGTCAGTCAGTCACAGTCGGCATTAATACTAGCCCAAGTAAAATATTAAACAACCATTCATAACCCAATATCCTCAAATCAATTCAACATAAATTAAAACACATAATACGAAGAGATTAATACGTCCAAATAAACATAATACTTCAGGCCTGGTCGAAGTTCAGCTCTGATTTATAGCTGGTCCTCAAACGGACTCCGGACCCGGGGTTTATAATGTCCAGCACTAATCCCGCTGATAAAGTACTTCGGGTCCGTTTTGTAAAAGTATGACAAATAATAATTACTGGTTTTGTTTTTCCGGGATGATGTGTACAATAAAATGTTGATTTTAAAAAGGATTTCCTTGATTTTGTTTTGATTATTTATAGGGTAAGAAATGTATATGTGCTGTACACCCTTGGACAAAGTGCAGTATTTCTTTTTTGTATCAAAATATAGCTGTACAAGTATCTTTTGGCTCGTGGGCAAAATCGGAACTAACATCGTCCTCTTGTTTTTTTAATACATTTCACAGGATTTTACAAAACAATAATTTATTAAATGTTAACCAATAGCACCTTCCGGTCAACGTCATTTGTACACCAAAAGGTCCTTGAAGCACTGTAAATGTTTCCTGATCCTATAATAACTATGGGCCTGGACTATCACAGCTATCTAGGACCTAGGACAATACCTAGATATGTATTTAGCCACTCACACGTCCCGCTCCCCGCGTGTCGTCCTCTAGAACGACCCAGAACAACTGTCCAGTTGTAAAAGATGTGTATTTGTATCACAGCACAGTATACTGCAGTGCTATTCTGTAAAAATCTCACCGTGAAAACTTAGGTGAAGTGAGCGTGGAGTGAGCTGTCAATAGTGTCAATTCCTAGCAAAAACAAACTCATTTCACCTAAATTTTCACGGTAAGATTTTTACAGAATCGACCGGCTGTATCCAAGCAATGACGAAGGAATATACGTTTATACAAACACAGGATAAGAATCTTGTTAGTTAATCACACAGAGTATCGTAATATGTTAAAAATGTTTCCAATTCATAAGTCTAACTAAGTTTCTTCCCGTACCTAAACCAAAGACATACAACATACAGGCAATTAATTTGGTTCGCCACAGATATTATTTAGAGGAAAATCTTATGATTGAGTATGCATGCAAGAATACTATATGAAACTTGTTAACAAATCTATCAAAATAATTTAGCAAAAACGACGAAACAAATCAAAATTCATAACACAGCAAGCAAAACACAGCATTTAAAGTCCCCACAAAAAGAATAATGAATTTATGAACTCGTCTTATCAAGACGCAACAAAAAGAAGAAGAATATCTTAAATTAACCCGTTGACAACGCCATAGCCACCCCTGTCGGCGACTTGCGGCCATAACTTAAGGAACCCCTTGTTCACCGAAACCCAAGATTTTACACTGATACCCGTTCTGTAACCCCTTATCGCGCTGATGGAGTGCAACCAGGAATTGGTGAGGATGGATAAGAAAAGGAATCTTTGGTTCTAAAAATGTATGCTATTTAGATGGAATGGGTGTGTGTGTCTGAAGGTCTGAAAGAAGGTTATGATGGTGCGTTAGAGTCCGAACTAAGGCTGTTTGTTCTAAATTCGGATTATGATTATTAACATTAACAGTAAAATTAATAAATCAATGACAAAGTGAACTCGACTCTATAGACGTCTGTCCAAAATCTAGAACTTACAGACTGAATTTGTTTAACATTTTTTTTTTTGTTTTACCTATACTATCCCACTGCCGGGCAAAGGCCTTCCTCAAATCCTTTCTAGAACAATTAGGTTTTTTTTTCTCCGATGCTGTAAAGAGAGAACGTACCTGCAGTACCCGGCGATAAATATTGCACATCGACCTTTGGAAAGAGACAATCGGCTAATTTTGGCTTCGTAGAGCGTTATCTCTGTCGCACGAAATACAAACAGTCCGGTATCTATTAGGAGCTGTTAAAACAATTATGATTTGCTTCTTTTGATAATTATTTTTTATTCTTTGTATAGAATACAAAAAAAGGTAAAGGTCGATGTGCAATATTTATCGCCGGGTACTATAAATGCTTTGGCTAATTAAATTGTTCATTAAATATATTGCATTTGATCAAAAGTAACTAAACACCAACTTATCCCAATCTCGTCTTACCATAATCGCAGTAAACCACAAACCGCCACAGGCCGCCATTCACACCGTCGCCAACGGTTCCGGGTAAGCAAATAACTCTTAGTTTCTAATTGAAGCAGATAGGTGTACCAGTAATTATGGCGGTGTAACAAGCTCCCAGGGGATGCCTGAGATACCGTCAAGATACCCTCCCTTTACCAGATGCCGCGTGAAAAACGAACCGCAAGATAAAACGGTCACGTAGTAGCTACCTTGGATTTGTTTTAAGAGAATACGGAATTAGGGGTCCGGAGAGTTGCATTTTCAATTGTTTTTAGAATTTCGAACAAGTTTTAGGACGAAATTGGGGCAAATGCTATCGATTTTCAGGCCAGGCCAATAGAAGAATGAATCCTTGATACAAACCGATACCATTACCTACTGTATACAATATCTGAGTGGCATTGTTGAACACAATGTTAGGTTAAACACCAAGATTTGATTATACTGGCACATACCATGAGTGCCCCATTTTCTTAGGATAAAAACTTTTAAGAACCGAGACCCATAGGATTAAAAACATTGAAAGAAAACTGACCATTTAACCTTGTTAAGCCTGTCTTGTCTTTGAACGGTCTTTCTATAAAATCTACCTCGAAAATCTATAATCCTGGAAAAGCTAATAAACGAGCGAAAGTGATGCAATTACTTTTGAAACGCAAAAGAAGAGTGATGGCTATAGTGTGCGTGCGCTCGGAATAAAACGACGTCTGTGTCAAAACGAATTTACTCCTTTTTTTAAAAAATAAATGAATTAAATTTAAAACTACTTCGTGTAAACTTTGATATGATAATTCTCTGTTTTAAAGTAAATTCCATTGAATAACGCCGTTACGCCGTGATGTCGAAAAAAGTAAAAAAATAGATGTAACTTTGTATTTTTTTTGTATCAAGAAACATTCATTGAATCGTGTATTCCTTTTACATGATAGTAGACCCAAAGAGTCTAAAAACATATACCAAAATGTTAAATCCCTATTCCACATACTTAACAAGTTACACGAAATATAAAAACCAATTTTTTTCAATATATCGCCTTAATAATTTCATCAAATTCCTTCAAGCAACCAGCTTCAGAATCATCGAAGCAAAAGAAACAAACACGTATAATTACTTCTCAGCAAACATCTCGTGAATTTCACTATTTATTGAGCCCCCAATGTCAACTAACCAAATAAGCAAGGAATTTTAGGAGCACACCGACCATTTTAACAAGACCTCTCTTCTTCCACACCTTGTCTTTTCAACTCTAGAGTTTGTTAGTAAAAAGGGAGGTGAGGGAGGTCAGGAAATAGTTGTTGATGACAAATTACACGGTGGGGGAGTTAAACAAATTAATCACGGAGTCCAATTTAGCGGAAAACAATGTGGGGCGATGGGATGGTCGGATTTTGTCACAGTACACCATGTCGAGTGTGCTGTACTCGCAAGCGAGATAAATTGGAAACTGTCTAAGGAACTGATGTACGTACGAGAGGTGACTTGTTTTCTGTGCTACATCTACAGACATATACATTTTTCTTGTAAAAAGATACCAAAATCTCGAGTGAAAACACATCATTTGTAACTTCGAAATAATAATTTCTTTTACTTGTTTTCAAGAATTTTCTTCTTTTGTTCTTTACAGATTTAATTCTACAAATAAAGGGAGCAGTTAAAGCTGCATTTATATTAAATAACACATGTTTTTTTTTGTAGTTGTTTAATTTTTACCTTTATTTATGTACAGACGCCAGCATATCAAGCTACCAGAAACTGTCAAATTTTCCCAATCTACTTTGAACCTAAAAGCTTTAGGGATAAAGTTGAAAATGTATTAAAGAAATCTGACAGATTGTAGTAGCTGTACCTGACTTATTTAGTAAGATCTATCGTATGAGTCTTATCAGTAGATAACACATCGACAGTCTCTTGGGCGGACCTGCGTAACACACTTTCTGTCACAATCCAAAGAATTTTGACGGAAATTCCTAATCCGTTGTTTCATTTGAAAGATTCTTCTGCTTGACAGCATAACGCAATAAATGATGTTGGACTGTCAAAACGGATGGCATTGCCACTGTAAGCGTAAAGCTTAATTTTTTATTTATCCATTTAGGACTTAAGAGTAAAACCCTGTCACCTGTCATATTCATTTCTGCCGGGTCTATTTCGTAAATCTCACATTGAAAACTTAGACGAAGCGAGCGATTCACCTGATGATAGGGATTAGCACTATTGACAGCTTACTCCAAAGTCCCTTTAAGCTAAGGATCTTTATATAAAATGACGGCTGGACTTATGTTCTCCCTACCCCTCCTTAGAAATCATCTCATCACTCATTTCATATCATTACCTAACAAGCCTAACAAATCTGTATTCCAACTATTTGAGCCAAGTCTGGCGGTAATGGATCCCATCCTGTTTGTCACCGCGTTCCTATAAAACTCATGTGTTAGCTAAGATCTGCTTAATTTGTATTTCCTGCTTATACGATTTTGTTAAGATGTTGATGTTTTCTCTATTCGTCAAGCTTATTTCTAAGTGGTGACTACCAGTTAAGCTTGGTCTGAAGCTTTTTAAAACGCCCAATCTTAACATTAAGTATATTACCTGGTTATACCTACATTTCCAAGACTACTTATCATAAACTTAATGCGGGTTTTACACATGTAACTATAACCGCACTAGACTGTCTAAATGGCAATTCGTCTAGGCCGCAGGTGGCTAAAATCGCAAGTCCCAAAGTAGAGTAGGTTTCGACTTTTGTCGTGCGGCGGGTGTCTGCGAAGGTCGACATTTTAAACATTTTAATGCGAAATGAACTAGCCACCTGCGATTTTTATCAACCTGTGTGTGTGGCGATTTGACTTTTGAGGCGATTTGGCAAACGACCAGCACGGCAAAAATCGAACTAGTATAAATTCTCCATTGTGCATGAAAGTTTCTCGAACTTGCAACATGGGAATCTCAAGTTTATACCTACTACACTAATGTATAGTGTACCTAGGTAAGATAGTTAATTTCTAGTTTCATCAGACAAAACTAGAAAACATAGGTAAGAATCAAAAGGTTTACCATTGCACGGCTTTAATGGTTAATTCCAATTCAATTCATTTATTGCATTAAATATTGTAGGTACGTGAAGTTCTTTTAATAAAATATTTAGTAACACACATTTGGCCAATATTTAGCATGCAATAGTACAATTTTTTACATTTAAGATATTAAGGATCATTACAGATTTATATTTAGAAATGAAGGGAACAGTAAAGGCTGCATTTATTAATATAAATAATTATTATTAACATTTAATTATAGTAACGTTTCTCATGGGTTATTTAATAATAACCCATGAGAAACGTTACTATATTCTATTCTATTTTTTATTATGGCAAGTAAAGCCGATGTCGACTATTCATTAAATGTCCAATACATATCAAAAAATCAAAATCAAATTTTTAATTACTACACCTGGCGGAAGCCAGTGCTTCAACATCAACCAATGCGATCATTAAAAAAATATCGTCCGGAAGTAAGTTCCGCTCTGGTAGCCGCTTCCGCTTGCCATTGGCCGACACCTTTGACCCCACCCCACGTGAGGGTAGGCACACCCTACGGTGGGCACTCACGTGTGGTGACGTCATATATAGCCCTCTGTTTTTAGGGAACTTTTATTTATTTGTAGTTACTTTTGTTTTTGGTGAAAATTGGAATTGTACTAAATGAGGGTGACAATTTAAAGGGGGAAAATTATGGAAAATAATCATCCCCGTATGTTACCTACAAACAGGGATAATAGAGAAACGGCTGATTATTTTTTGTAGATACATTGTAATTTTTAAGCTATGTAAGTGGGCTATGGTCACAGAAAAAAAACAACTTATTTCAGATATCTATGGCTATGCTGGAGAGATAGGAAGTGGAATTAAGGGGGAAGCGCTAAGGTAGCCCGCGAAATTCAAATTTTCTTACGTTTTTTGCAATTTTCTGGTCAGCATTAAGTTGTACGTTGATTAATATATGAATCGCGGCCGTAAGAAATATGTGTTTACAGAATTAAAGTCATCAACACAACTCTCTAAGACCACGTAAGTCCAAAGAATGATGATTTCATGAAACAGTTATTCTTTGGACTTACGTGGTCTTAGAGAGATGTGTTGATGACTTTAATGATTATAATTCTGTAAACACATATTTCTTACGGCCGCGATTCATATATTAATCAATGTACAACTTAATACTGACCAGCAAATTCCAAAAAACCTAAAAAGAATTGTATTTCGCGGGCTACCCTGGCGCTTTCGCCTTAAGTGGCAACATTTCTGCCTCGTTGGCTCAGTGGTCGCAAGCGCTCCCTACTGCTGAGCATGAGGTCCTGGCTTCGATTCTCAGGTCGGGAAAATTGAGTGCATTTGTCCCCGGTTGATGGTAATAGAATCGCCTTCTATTAGACACATGGGACTTAACCATATCAGGTGAAATGTGGATGTGCTAAGTCAAAGTCAAAGTCAAATCATTTATTTCAAATAGGCACATTAAAGGCACTTTTGAACGTCAAAACTTACAGTAAAATTGAATTGATTCTAGTCGCCCCTTCCAAAAGGTAGTTTTCGTATGGAGAAGAATGGGCAAGAAACTCCACCGTTATTCTTTTAAAAGATTACACCTCTGCCCAACCGCTCAGAGATTACAGGCGTGATGTTATGTCATTATGTAATGTGTTTCCTGAAAAACTAGGTTAATACGAGTCTTTCAGTTGATTTATTCTTTCTTATTTTGTTTTATACGAAAAAACTCTCAGTTGCCATTTTTATATGTTTACCACGTTTATTTGTACCTACGAGTACCTACACACACAAAACAGTGTCTAGATCCAGACCTAGGATGTTCTTAACAGACCGGGAGGTGGGCTGGTTGCAATAACCACCGACGGCCGCCACAGCCTACGACAATGGTCCACCTAAAGAAGTAACCAAAATCTCTAACATAGAACATTGAAAAGTATCTACATAGATAGTATTGTCAGCCTAAACTTTTTTTTTTTTTTTCCTATTCCTATACCTCTGCTAATCGACTTCTACACTTCATGTACCAAAAATAAAATTTAAAAGTCCATTTAAAAACTTTCCGAAGCGTGCTCTCAAAAGCGCGAAAGATAAAACTTTCTTACTTCAAACGCAGAGATCGTCAGAGAGTGGTCATAAATCTGAAGTAGTGATAAACAAATTAATAGAGATATGATAGTGGAGCTTCATAACTCATTGAGAGATAAGGAGCTTGTAACTGTTAAAGCGGCTATTATAGATTTTGGAGCTTCGTAATGTGCTTTCTATTTTGAGGAAGGAATTATAAGTGAACGAAATACTTTATTTTATATTTTTAGGATTCCGTGCCTCAAAAGGAAAAACGGAACCCTTATAGGATCACTTTGTTGTCCGTCCGTCCGTCTGTCTGTCAAGACCCTTTATCTCGGGAACACGTGGAGGTATCGAGTTGAAATTAAAACCATATAATCAGGTCTATATAGTCCCTTGAAGCTGTGAAAAAATCGAACACCTAAGTTAACGTAAAAAAGGATACGGCTGTTGATGCCGCAAAAAACGTATATTTCGACACTCTCAACAAAGTACGGAACCCTCGGTGCGCGAGTCCAACTCGCACTTGACTGGTTTTTTACTTTGTAACTTTCCTAAAAGATTTTAGTACAGCAGTGCGATTCTGTAACCATCTCACCGTGAAAGCTTAGGTGAAGTGAGCGTGGAGTGAGCTGTCAATAGTGTCAATTTCTAGCAAAAACAAACTCACTTCACCTAAGTTTTCACGGTGAGATTTTTACAGAATCGATCGGCAGTACCCGGCGATAAATATTGCACATCGACCTTTGGAAAGAGACAATCGGCTAATTTCGGCTTCGTAGAGCGTTATCTCTGTCGCACGAAATACAAACAGTCCGATATCTATTAGGAGCTGTTAAAACAATTATGATTTGCTTCTTTTGATAATTATTTTTATTCTTTGTATAAAATGGTTTTGTGTAAAAAGGTCGATGTGCAATATTTATCGCCGGGTACTTGTATGTATTTGTTAACTAGCTTCTGCCCGCGACTTCTTCCGCGTGAAATTTCTTGTTCTCCCGACCGACCCCGTCGCATCGCATCGCCTGCCCGCGCCATTACTTCGTTTTCACTTAGCGCTATTTCTGACTTTTTTTCTTTATGCTCAGCTCCTAAGGGTGCTAGCATGATGTTAAATAGCCTTTAGCCTTCTTCAAAAATTGGGCAATCAGATGCAAAAAGAATTTCTCAAATCAGGTAGTTTCAGAGATTAGCGCGTTCAAACATACAAACTCTTCAGATTTTTTAATTTTTTTTTTAGTTTAGTAGGTATATGTATTTGTCAAGTATTTGCAATAGGCTCGCTTACATGGGACTTTAACTTAACCGGTGAAATATGGATTAACTATAGGTAATCACCTACACCTCTATCTAACCGAACTAAATATTATGTTGTTATTTGTGAAACAGACAAATCTACTGTTCAACTATGGTTGTCAGCGGAGGATATTCCAAAACCTTCAGCCAGGGTTTAAATCTTGGTCAGTTCTTCCAAAAATGTCTTTATAATATTTTTGCTTCCCTTGAAATTGAATTGACTCCAATAATTTTAAATTGCTACTGTCTTAATTCTACCCATTTATTCTAGCAAAGAAATAAACTAGTACCTAATTGGTGGTTTAATTAATAATAAAAACAAGCAATTAGCACCAGAGCTAAGTACTGCGAAATACGCTCAACTTTATGCCAGTGTGAAATGTACGGTGCACGCGGCTATTAAACTATTCCTTATGGCACCGAGCGCATATTTCAAACAATTAGACGACCCAATCGCGGCCAATTTGAGCCTCCAACGACCGCCATCGTGTTGCATAGAGCAGTAAACTGTCGGACTTTTGGTAAATTTCCAGGAAGAAAAACAAAACATTATTGAACCGAAAAGTATGTACAGTCCGGCCGTCGAGAGACTGCGTTCCTCACACCTGTCCGTTTCATACAAACGTATACGTGTTTTGCGAATTTCACCTTTATTAGTTAATAGAATTGTCGCACCGACAGGTGTCAGAAACGCATTCTCTTGTCGGCCGGACTGTACTTTCATAATTTTCAATACTGTAGAAGTATGTAAAATTATCAACATAGATTGAAGTTCTTGTGTCTTCGTTTGTAAAATTTCATTTGTAACTAGCTGAAAAAGAAAAAGAGATATCTCTACTTAGAATATAATAGAGTATCTTTTATTGTCTCCAGTATTACAGCTAGTACTTAAACAATTTTTGAAACTGAAAAGACAAAAATCATTAAATTGTAAAGTGTTGCAAAAACTAACAGCAATCAAACAACACCCGATTATAAATATAATCCTTATCTCCTACAAGTCTCAATTTTTATTCCTTATCTCACAAGTCTCAATTTCAAAAATCAGTTTATGATCTACCTTCATCCCCTTCATATCGATACAAGTTCTAAAACTAGCCGTTTCTCAAATATCCCTACCCCTTCCTACAATCTATCTATCGACTACAACCACGCCGTACGTCCAGCGGCGGCTATAACTCAATGAACAATGGCCAGCATTCTAATCCAGCCGGCAGTCCGTGGCCTGCTGGCTGTAATGAAATTCCCGGGTTATATGGCCCGGGGCGGGGCAGGCCACTGTCATCAAAACAATTAGCTGGATTACTGGCTGGCACCCGACAGTTAGGATACAAGTGCGTTGTGTTGCATATATTTGTTGCAGAAATACAAGTTAGGGAAAAGGAAGCTGGCAAAATGCGGGTCCACCTCCACTTAACCCTTTGGATACACGCGTGATGATACAAGTTATTAGTGAAATATATTTTTGAAGATCTTGCTTTTTGCCAAAGCTCTGGGAAAAATAGCTGTCGAAAGGAAACAGTGTAGTGAGCATAATAGGAAAACCTGACACTGGTGACGATTATGTTGTTCACAAACTAAACTAAATTTAAGTTCTGTGCACCTTTTTCTTTCTATTTCATTAAGAAAAGGACAGAAGATAAATTTTAGTTTAGTCCTGTCAAATTAATCAGCGCTTGACATAAATTGACGTAACTTTAGTAGGCAAGTTTTTAATCACGTCTAAACTTGTATGGAGTAGTCACATAAAGGGCTTAGGAAGGAACACGGGTGGGTTTGAGTCAGTAAGAATCTGACACTCCCTTTCGCTCTACCCAGAGCGGGAGGGGTCATTTGATGATGTGCCAGCATGAAAAATAAAAAAAAGTCGCTCATAAATTTGACAGGACTAAACTAACATTTATTTTCAGTTGTTTTCTTAATGAAATGAAAAGAAAAAATATACACAGAACTTAAATTTAGTTTAGTTTGTGAACAAGGAAATGTTTTGACATCGAAAATCCATTATATCTGCGGAGTTTGGCTAGCTAATTTAAAATAACCCTGTATATCTATGGTCAGGAATGAATGAAAATAGTAAAATTCGCTGTACGTACACACTTGACTCATTTCAATTCAAATGACATCCATTATTACAAAACAATAATACCTTCGAATGAATGAAGTGTTTCATTCAAGACGTTGACGCGTGTGGCCCACCTTCCGTTATGCTCGTAATATATGCCTCAATTGAGGCCTCACTGTATATTAAATATGAATAATGATCACCCAGACGTCGCAGGAATACTGAACGCATTGCGATGTTCGTGTCATCATCACGTAATCACTAGAGATGCGACCTCATAAATTTTGAAGAACAATCGTAATTGGTGTAAAGACTAGTCACATTGTAACACTGATGTAAGAAGTGCAATATTCCAGCGTTATATGCTTTGGAACTCAGCCCTAAATTTTCTGATGTATTTTTACCCTGACAACTTAATCGTTTTAATATCTGTCGGTCTATTCTATAAAAATCTCACTGTGAAAACTTAGGTGAAGTGAGCTTGAAGTGAACTGCTGATCAATTCTGTAAAAATCTCACCGTGAAAACGTAGGGGAAGCGAGCTGTCATACCAATTGATGCTATATTGGATGCTATAGGGATTGACACTATTGATAGCTCACTTTACCTAAGTTCTCACGGTGAAATTTTTACAGAATCGCTTGGCTGTCATCTTACCTGACGTTAGAGAATTTATAGGCCGACCGCTTAACTAAGACGTTGCCTGAGGTAACTGCGCGGTGCGGGAGGGGTGATATTGCCACAAGTTGACAATTCACCGAGCTCTCACATCAAGTCACCACACCCCTCCCGCACCGCGCGGCTACCTCAGGCAACAACGTCTCAGACACTCTCAGATAAGCGGTCGGCCTATAGGAATTGACATCTCAATTCACCTAAGTTTTCACAGTGAGATTTTTACAAAATAGCACTGTTGTCATTTCACCTCATGCCTAGGGTTTGACACTATTGACAGCTCACTTCAACTAATTGTAAGTCTTCACGATGAGATTTTTACAGCAAAGCACTTTAAAAGTCCCATCGAACTGAACGAATTTTATCTTTCAAGAATTCATGAACAAAGTTTTCGAAAGACCTAATTTTTTTCGATCGCTACTACACCCTAAAAACCTATTATTTCAGAAGATGTTTTTTTTTTACTTAGTTATAATAGGGTGGCTTATTTACTAACTAAATCAATCACAAGACAAAGTTAATATGCCATAAATAAGTAATAAGTTAATTTGTTTATAATAAACCATACACCGAGGAAAGAGAACCCGGATCGACTTAGCAAAAAAACATAGATCACCGCTGTCTGCCGCAGTGAGGCCGTGTCTCAACTTATTTGTTCTGTCTGTTAATTTTTAACACTTGCATCTCTCTCTCACATACCTATCCATCACAAGAGAGAAAGAGACAGAAGCACTTGTAATTTGCGCGACAATGAAACTGGATCGTTCACGAGAGATTTATACGCTCATTTGTAAATAATGAAGGCGCCACTCATTGTGATTGAAGCCCCATTGATGGCGACCTAACCACACCCCTGTGCGCAGGGCTGCCACCTGCCACAGATCTTAAGGCTCTAACATTCCGGTGATAAATTATACATCTAAAGTTTCGTGGCAATAAATGAAATGAATCTCATCCTGGCTGATAATGCAAAGGATTTTCTTCAGTAGGTACCCAAAAATTCGCTGTAAACTGAAAGTTGAAAAACACTGAACTCATTTGGCGAAAAGTGGATGTACTATAGGTACACACCTCTGCTCATCCTTCGGGGAATCCAGGCGTGATGGTTGTGTTGTGTAGGTATATTTGATCTGATTTTTCTAATTGTAATTTGTGCTGCCAATTGATAATACCTGGCCGCATCCGGATAGACTGGAAGCCGACCCCAACATAGTTGGGAAAAGGCTCGGCACATAATGATAATGATGAATTGATAATACCTGAAACTCTTCTTCTTTTTCAGTGCACTCAAATGTAAATATGTACAGAATTAAGGTAAACTAAATGCAGGACCCTCTCCGAAACGAAACTCCCTAATGAATGCGCATACTTTTTCAGAACGACACAGTAGAAAATCTTTTAAAAGTGGTTATATCGTAGTCCTAATTAATGTTGTACTGTTATTGTTGTTGTTATATTGTTGTTGTTGTGTTTGTTGTATTTTGTTGTGTCGGAAGCAGTTAGCAGAGACTCCGAGTTAATTTCTAAAGCAGCATTCCTCTCTCTTGCCATCCCTATCCTAAGGCCAATTACTTAAAGTCAGTATGCATAACGGCCTAGACAACTACACCTGCCATTGTCTATCGCTTAATACGTGGCGCCCTCTGCAGACTCTTACTGACAACTCTTATGAGCACTTTGTACAATTAGCAAGCCATTTTAATAAACACCTGGGAAGAAGGGTATTTCAGAGTAATATACTGAAGCTTTTTAATCTTTTCAGATTGAAATTGTGAGAAATTTTCTTTTTCACGATAAATGTTTCTTTTTTTTTCGCGGCAGCTGTAAAAGTTGGGTGCTTTAACTGCGTTTATAGCTTGCAGTTTGAAATCCAGCAAAGACAAATGTGCGATCAGAATTCTGTTAGTTATTTATCTTGTAGGTAGGTACTAGATCTATGAACGGGAATCCAAAGAAACCTATTCCATAAATGGTTTGAAGAATCAGTGATTCCTGGTTAAGGTGAATGCGCAATGGTACACCGCGAAATTCAAATTTTCTTACGTTTTTTGCAATGTGCAGGCCAGTGTCAGGTGTCAGGTTGTATCTTGATCAAATATGATTCGCGACTATAATAGATATGTATTTATCAGTAGTCATTAAAATCATTAAAATATCTCTTTAAGTTAGATTTGAACCATAAACACTTTTCCATAAGATTTTTGTTCTCCACAACAAATCGATAAATCAATTCGATCGATCGATCAATTTGTTGTGTTGTTGTTGTTTTGTGTTGTTTGGTTCGTTGTTGTTTGACCTTCCGGAATAAAACTAAGCTAATTATGGGGAAAACCGCATCAAAATCCGTTGCGTAGTTTAGAAGAGCAACGCGGTCACACAGAGAGACACGGACAGCGAATGTGTATAGATTCTGATGAATTAAGAATTTGATCTATTTATGAGGTTTGCAAACATTTTAAAGGAAGATTACAGTACCTATTAGACATACCTACAAATACAGGAGCTCTTTACAATGAAAATTAAAGCTAGACGTAATTATCACAGTTCACAAAAATAATGAAACTGTTGAAGCAGGTGCTACGCGCTACGGATTTTCGTAGCGCTACGAAGTATTTTTAAAGCATTTTTAACATTCAGAAAGCCACCTAACTTTCTTCTTAACCGCAACATCAGTCCGCCTAAAAGCCCGCGAAAACTTATCTATGGCACATTTACATTTTTCTTTAATGATTAATCCACAGATAAAAAGAACCCTCTTTAAAAAAATACCAACAAGGAACGAAGTGCGTATTCTCGAGTCAACAACGTCTTAAAACGATTACCGACAGTCTTCAAGGTGTGAAGGGGGACTGCGACACGTAAATCGCATTAGGTATGTTAAATCCCGGCCCTCAGGGGGATGTGAGGCGGTTGAGACGATATTTTTATTCGTATCGCTTACTTTCGTGATTATTGTTCGGCGGCCATTTGCATTGCGAGTTGTAGTGTAGTTGGAGTCCCTAGTTTTGATATTTTGAGAAGTTTGTTTTAATAGGTCAGTAAGTAATGAAATGAAATGAAATTGTTTAATCTGTAAATATTAGGATACTAATTAACAAAACAAATTTTCACTTTTACAAATCATATTTTTTTTTAATAAGCTAACGGAACGGTCAACTCCATGTCGACCGTTCCTATCTGACTGTGTCATGAACTTATGCTGATTTAATAATTCCTACAGGGCAATAGGCTAACAATTATTAATTGTTTAACAGAGAGCGTGTTTTTTTTTCCGCGTCTTCATTTACTTGTATCGTTAGTGACGCAAACATCCCTAAGCAGCCAGCACCCTAATTGCGTAACTCACTATCAATTCCAATCTGAATCATTTCGAAGGATGTTGCAAATTCATTAAGTATTTCATATTATGTTCTAAAAATGTGTCTGCTCAACAACGTAATGAATGTTGTTGAACTGTAAAAATTAAACCTATTGCTACTGATAGTGTGATACGCAATTACCCCGCTAGTACCACAGAGTACACATGTAACCTGCTGGTACCAAATACTGAAAACATTGAGTACCTAAGTAGAAACGTCATATTTAAACAAATTTCAATACCTACACCAAAGCCCGCAAATCCGTTTTCACTAGGTACACGACTAGAATTAATACAAAAAAAAAATTCCTGACAAAACAAACGCAAGTATCAAAATCTCTCTACTTCGCTTCACAGGTGACATTTCCATGATTTTCCCGCCAAAAGCGTGACGTAAAAAAAACCCAAGGCGCAAAACAAAGTCAACGACTCCGCAGAATGTCGGAAGTGAGTTTTTTATTCAGTTTTATATTTAAACAGTCTCCTTGTCTCTTTTGTCAATTTGGGAGTGTCACAGATCTTTTACTTACGACAATTTGACAACTCTTTGTTGTGAGCGAGTGTTTTGCTGAGAGTAGGTTTGTAGGCGCTTGGCAAATCAATGGACAAGAAATAATTTTGTTAGGTACTAAGATTATTAAGCATATTGATTCGTATTTAAGATATGCTTTAAATTTTAGTCCAATATTCAATTGTTCGATGTTGAGAGTTTATATAAGTAATTTAATTAATCTTATAAGTCTTTGATCAAACCAATGAGTGTCTTCAGTTTCCACCAATCAAAACCTCAACCATGAGATTATAGTCTTAATCAGATTTGGTTAGGCTATAAGAAATCAGGGTAACCATTGACTGTTCCTTTGACCAAAAGAGCATTTCATACACTAATCTAAATGGTCCTCACTTGATCTGACCAAAATTACATAGATCTGGACTTTAAAAGAGACTGTGACCAATGGGTTTGTTTCGGACTTTATTCTCATAGCAGTCAGATAGGAAACGCCGACCTCATCTAGTTTTTAAAATATTCTTGACATGTGTTTGTATAAAAAAACTACTTACTTACAGAAATAAATTAATTTATCACTGGCTATAACATAATGATAAGAAGGTATATAACTAAATAAGTCAAAAAACATGAAAAAAAACTCGATCAATTCGACTTGCAAACCGACATCATTGCCATCACAAATAATACAAAAATAAAATAATCAACATCCTCGTATCTCCCCTCAAAATACCTCTGAGTGTTATTTGCTGTTTATAAGTCGTCGCCGCTCAGATATGTACAGTCGAGTACACGATTTGTTCACAACCCCCTTACCCCTTTGTGTGCAATCGGATAGACGGAGCACACCGTTTCGATCTGACTCAACTGTTAATTTTTCTTAGTCGTGCATTGTGGATTAATCGAGCAAAAATATTGTCTACTAGGATTGTGATGTTGACTGTACAGTTTACTTGATTGGAGTCATTTTGTTACTGGAATCGCTGAATAACAATGTTTTATTGAAATAAGAGGCATCTTTGAAAGATTTCTACTTAAAAGTGATACAGAGAAGAATTGAGACGTATTATCGAACCCATAATAATTTGTTTGTTGTGTACTGCGGCCAAAAAAATGCAGGGCCTAAATCTAAGTAAGTACTAAGTTACGAACGTTCCAATGTTCTCCCATGTCCATTTCAAAACTCACAATGCAGAGACCACTGCAACGTTTGTAAATTAGCAGACTTGGACCTCTTATAATATGTCAATTGAACTTTACTGTATTCGCTGTGCGTGATTCGTGAACTCGTTTAATATTATGTGTTTACAACACAAAATAAACCCTATATTGAATTAAGGAAACTAAGTTCATTTTCCTAAAGGTGCGTCCAGGCCACAAACGCATTTTGTTATATATTACCATTCGCTGCACAATGCCTCGTATAATCTGGACGACGCAACTTTATTGAAAATGAACTAAGTTTCCTTACAAGTAGGTAGATCGATGACTGAATCAAATTAGTGTCAGCGTATCAGCATAAACCTATATGATGTATATGAACAAAGTTTCATAATATAAAGGGAACGCCACCACACTCAGTAAGGATAACTTATAATAACAAAAGGAATAACAGCAGTAAAACAAAAGTGCCGTATTTCCCATTTCATTCCTTGACTTAGCCACAGGTGCCCGTAATTATCTAAAAGAAAGGGTTCTTTCATGATCCCTACAATATCAACTTTCTATTTATAATATAACCACCCTTATTCTTAAGAGCATTAGAGGTTTTATTCCGCTGATCAAAATGTCGCCAATACATTCCTTGATTACTGACATAACCAGCATGGAAAGATCTATCACAGAGCTGCTAATCTCCCTTTTGACGTCTATTTTTCTAGGTAAAGCGGGGGGTAGGGAGTTCATTTTAATTGGATTGTATTTAATAGCAATGTTAGTACAAATTCCAAGTTAATAGCACAGAGTGACGGTGTTCGTAATAATAGCATCGCGATTTATGAAGATAATCTCGGTTTGTTAGCGGTTCAGTGCTAAATATTACTGAATTAAGACTAAGTTTATTAATGTCTATTGGAGACGAGACATAGGATATATAATGGCTGAATCCCAGTACAAGTCGTTGTATCGTGATAATATCGTCTACTTTGGTACACCCCATTCTTAGGAGATGTTAATCAAACACGTTATATAATTATTTACTTACTTGATTGTGGCAGATAAAGCAGACTGTCCTAGAGCCATTCAGAGTTATATATATATATCAATATATCAATTAAATCAAAGGGTACATCTATTCATACAATCCATACTAACCTTTTCACGTCTAAACCACTGACGGATTTCGATAAAATTTGACAAAGAGATAGATTGCATCCCGAAGAAAGACATAGGATAGTGTTTAACGACATACGGCGCGGACAAAGCCGCGGGCGGTACCTAGTTATACATATAACTTACCTATATAATACATACTTACAAATAAATAAAATTGTAGGTTTCTGTAATGTCGAAATAACAACTGTTTACTAAATTCTATTGTTCCTTTACGGTGGTAACGCCCGCCTGGTTTGCGACCACCCTCCCACCGGAATCCGGCGTCAAGCAGCCTGCTGTGTGTCGTTGCTGCGTGGGAGTTCCAGTGTCTTAGGCATCTTCTGGGCACGCTGGTTCCATCATAGACGTCATCCATCGCTTCACATCAGGCAATAAAAAAAAATAAAAACCCAGTGAAGTGAATTGGAGTGAAGGTGCCTACCTTCACTCGCCAGTGACCTATACCATTCCCATTTCGTAAGACAAGCAC
The DNA here is from genome assembly GCA_963855955.1 of Luperina nickerlii. Classification (NCBI taxonomy): domain Eukaryota; kingdom Metazoa; phylum Arthropoda; class Insecta; order Lepidoptera; family Noctuidae; genus Luperina; species Luperina nickerlii. Next base: position 16,784,883 of record OY979677.1, on the reverse strand, counting down.
CACTTTTCCCCATAAGTTGACAAAAATGTCACCACTATAAAAGAGACCGCATAGATTTTATGTATTTGGCGCCCTTTGCGGAATCATCACCATATCGTCTGAAAGGTCGCGACCCCATAGCCAAATGTCGTGCCCTTTGCGCTTTGGCCCCATAGGAATACCATAAACATCGCCGCTAAACACAATTGTGTGAGAGTCTGAAATGGGCTGAATGTTAATCTAAGACTGATTCAGCAAAGATTAAATCTAGGTCTGCATTATTAGAGCTACTTTACACGAATGATTGTCGTTCGGTTATTTCCTGCAGGCTAACATGACAAGCACGAAATCACTTTCTTTCTCGATTTGTCGAAATTTGTCTACGATTCTGACATGACCGTTATGCTCGAGCAAACTCGTAAAAGGCGCTGGTCATCAAAAATCTAATGACATGTGTACCTACTAATTATATTTTGACAGCCTTTCTTGAAATTCCGCTGTCAGACTTCAGTTGAAATATAGTTTAAGAATCCGTATCCAAGAAGTAGGTATTGAAAGAAAGGAAAACTTTAATGACATCAATTAGGTTGTTAAGAAGTTATTATGTACCTCCTCTGCCATGATCTAATTCTCTACCAAATAATAATGTGAATCTACACTTCATTTCAAAGACTTTTGACCTCAAAACCCTATGGAAGCGTTTCTACAATACTCAAAATGAACCGAAAACCTTACAATTTCGAAAATAGATTGCGTGTAATTCAAAATTTAAACTGTCCAATGTCGTCCCTAGCCCTGATGACGTATGGCACCCACGGGGGTGATCAACTCCACTCTAGATTGCCAACTTTACATTACAGTTAGAAATCTTGAAAATAGACTCTAGCTTTGTTGAGTTAAGGGTTTGTAGGTGGTATTAAATATTGACAAGTAAGTTGTTGTATGACGAATCTGCGCTGTCAAGGAGCTATGCAATTATTAATGTGGTGTGCGGTAGGTGGGTGACAAAGTCACATGTAGGGATTAGTGAACAAGTGTTGTGGGTATAGCACATTAATCTCTTGTTTTGTTTGTTTTAAGGGAACGATTCAACCTCTGAAACTGTTATAATTGACAAGATTGTTTAAGTTTTAGAATACTTAATCGCGCCTAAATAAGAAATAAGTGCAAGTTTAGTGAAAGAAGAAAATAGTAAAGGTTCGAATATTTGGAAAGTTATGTAGATATTACACAAGCTGTGACAACTAAAAAAAAGTCACTGTTACGTAATACACTTCTAATAACAATTCAAAGGATTTTGAATTTGGAATTGCTAAACAATTGCTTCATATGTTTGAAAAATTCGTCATAACGGAAATGTCGCAATGAATGTTGTTTAATTGTAAAAATTTCAAGTATTGCCATTGTGTGTTACGCAATTAACCCGCTGTTTAGTGTTTAGCCACCTCCGGCTATGTAATAGTAGGTAAACTTATATGCCAGATAATTTTACATAACTTCTGGTACAACCTACACTTTTTGGTAGATAGTGAATCCTGACATTCCTGACACCGTAACCCAGGAGGCTTGCAAATAAATTTAAAAAATATATTTTTTTAATATATACCCTTCAAACTTCTAAAAGCTATAAATAAGAAAACAAAACAACACCTTCTAACAAAAAAAAAAAAAATTAAGCCAGATCACAACCATAAGAAAGTGAACACAAAACAGTATCAAGTGCAATAATTAGAATTAGTGGCAATAATTGGATGGGTCGCGAGGGCCGTCCTCCGTCAGAGGGTAGTAATTCAATAAAACGCTATGATGGATCGCACCCGCAGACTAGTTGAGATGAGAAGTTACGTGTTAAATGTATGTGCTTTTTTGTCTATGGCATTTGTCTGGATTTGTTTAGTTTTTAAAACAAATGAAAACCTAACTTTGGAAGGCTTTTTGCCACTGACCTATTATACAATGATAGAGGTCAGTGTTCTTTACTAATACAAAAATACAAATATAAAAAGATTTATTGGCCAAAGAAAAGGTGATGACAGACAGTAGTTTTGCATAAACACAGTTAAGTTTGTACAGACGCCAGCACATCAAGCTACCCGAAACTGTCAAAGTTTCCCAATCAACTTTGAACCTCAGACCAAATTTTTATTTGGTCTGAGCTTTGAACCTTATATTTTACTGATAAAGTTGAAAATCCATTAAAGAAATTTGACAGATTGTAGTAGCTTGATGTGCTGGCGTCTGTACATCACAATTTTTAGGTTTGACCGTTGACCCCCAACCTAAGCAGGACTTGTATCTTTCTCATTCATTGTACTCCGACCTGGGAATCGGAGCGAATGAGCAGATAGAAATAGGCTAAACACTATCTTGATTTCCTTTAGGTTAACAGCTTACCTCAGATTTCACCTTATAAATGTGATCCTATTACAATATCATACCTTTTGAAGCTCAAGTAGTATCTAAAATGGTCTTTAGAATTCGAATTTCAAATGATCGAAACTTTTTCTTTTAATTTGTCCTCATTCATACGGCCAATATTTGCGTTCTATTCATGCAAACACTTTCCTTTTTTCAGTAAGTAAGTACATTTAAACCATAAATAACATAATAATAATACATTGAATTTTTAAACGATAAAACGCGTTCAGATACTGTGTTCGTGCGAGGGTGGTGTGTGTTCTATTGTGCGGCCTTCACATGACACTAAAGGGGTTTTCGAGTGTGCTTTTCAATTTGCCTCAGGCGAGTAGGACAGGGAAATCCCTTGAGTCCCCAGTCTTCTTTATATTTTTTTAATAAATATTCGTTAAGAAATTAGCCTCTGGTTTAAGGTTCCGGTCAGGTTTTGTTCTGGTTTAAGGTTCCGATCAGGTTTTGTGTTGACTACGTAGGTTACTTACAGTTCCCCTCACAAAGAAGCAATGAGGGTTTTCGTGAAAATTTACGACACCAGTTGGCACCACTGTGACAAGAGGTCTGCCAATATAAAATATATAATGACGTTCATCAGTCGATTCATTCATTCGTTCATCATTCAGTCATGACTAAAGAAAATATAGGCTCTTTGACAGATGTCTGGACCTGACGTGCCAGTGCTGCCACCTGGCGAACGTCATTTCAGAAAACCCTCATTTTAAGAATAAAAATTCCAGTGCTTAGTTAAAAAGTAATTCAAAAAAATTAAATCGACTACAAAAAGAAATTAACTCAAAAGTATGAAATAATAACTTTAATTTCGGAAGTCGGTGTCTTGGGATTTTAGTTTTAGTTTTTTGCCACCGACATCCGAAATTAAAGCTTAACTTTAATTTCGGATGTCGGTATATATAATTTTGAGATAATTTCTTTTTGAAGTCGATTTAATTTTTTTAAATTACTTTTTAACTAAACACTGGAATATTTGTTTGTAATAAGTAGGTAATAGTTTTATTGTAAATATTACACTAGAATTTGACCAAGGTGTTGAGATGTTTTCCCTTTGACACTACCCCCGTAGCTCGTATCAATAAGCCAGGCCGTCACGCTTACACGTATTAGTCCATATCTTGAAAATTACTGATTCGATTTTAATAAAACTTGCTCTGTTCTCTAAGTTGGAGTAAGTGTAAGCCAAGAAAAAACATGCTCACGATCCGATTAATAGTTGCGGAGAAATGCGTGGACAAACATACATACATCTATAAAATTTTGTATATTTGTTTGGAAGCCCTAATAGATGGTCACATGTGAATTTAATGCAGTTCCAATAATAATACATACATACGTGTCGAATTGATAACCTCCTTTTTTTTGAAGTCAGTAAAAATGTTGAACTGGACACCAATCTGGTTTATGAACTGATATCGACGACAGAAACTCTCCAGAAAAAGAAGTTTTTCCTAGAGCAGTCAGAGCTCTATCCCTATAGTTATTATTAACTTTCTATCAAGCAAAAGAAGAAATTAAAAAGTGGAAAAGCTGAGTAAACCCCGGTGTTGCATGAACTTTTGTAAAATTGTCTTTGTAGTACTTAGATGGCTAAAACGATTCTCTATTTAAACACAAAACAACGACATTTACCACGGATATCTATGATATTTACCAAACGTCTCAACGGTTTTCCCTGTTCTTGGTCAAATCAAGTTCGTGTAATAGTGAAACTTTTTTTTTACAATGGATCCGTTCAAAAACCTCTCGCACCGCGAACAGAGTGCAACGGAAATGAAACGGAGCATGTGTCGATGAAATCGGCCAGCGAACTATTGTCGTATGCTCACGTTCCTGAACGAAACGACACTTGTCAAACGTGGCGGGAATTTAGAAAAAAATATCAACGTCATCAATCGAAAAAGGAACGCACCTGTGTTGCTGCTGTGGTGAAAATAAAACGAGATTGAACAAAGAACGTTGTGTTGGAAAATAAAATTGAAATAGGTATTATTGCATCTGATAACACCGATAATAAAATATATAAAAGCCTGAAAAGTTTGTAGCCAAAACGTAGGTAAGTAGATACATAAACCTATGTATCTACAAGTTTATATAAATATTCTATTTATTTGTTACCTGTAACAAATAAATAGAATATTTATATAAACTTGTACCAGAGACTATATAATTCTGTAGGCTCTGAAAAGACGAAATTAGTTTGCCATTTTAATTTATTTAAGTACATAGTTTCATTCGTTTTGGCATCAACTTAGAGATGAACATGTATATTTTTTTTCTTTAACATTTTCTGTTTCTTTTCAAAACAACGCAACTCACGCAGACAATAGTAAAATGCTGATTTCTTTGACGATATAAAAATAAAGGAGCCTCTTTGTGATTTTTTTTTTCATAGATAGGTAGGTACGCTCTTTGAATAAATATGGGGACATTCAGAGGAGACAACCTGTTTTGTGTGGAAAATAGGGTTTTTAAAGGAAGATGTAAGCAGTGTTTTTAGTTAAACCATACTTATGTTTCTTTTAAGGGAAGTTATGACGTGTACAAGTGAAAATTTCGATATCCGAATTTTCACTTTTAGTACACGTCATACATACGAGTACTGCATGTCGATTCTGTAAAAATCTCACCGTGAATACTTGCGTGGAGTGAGCTGTCAGTGTCATCCCACTGATGCTAGGGATTGACCATGCAAACATTTACAATCATAAAAGAGATTTTAATAATATTTTTTAATGCTAATCCTATTGATATTTTTATATAATTCAAAGCTAGTATTTTAGTGGTCAAAACATTCGCCAGCGCCTAACGCGCTTGCGCGGCGTGAAATATGGCTCATTCCGAATTAAGTCATCATCGCTCACATGAATAATTTGCTTTCCGATTTAGATAAATGACCACTATGGCAGCTGAGAGTCAGTAATATACCTATTCACTTGAATAGTTACTCATGGTTGGATTATAGTATTTATTTGTGTATACACCACGAATTTCCTCTTCTTTGGTAAGGTGGCGACTGTAGCCAGAAGCACAATTTCGAAAATGCCACGTTAGTTTAAAGATCGGTGATAATTATTAATTTAGGGCATGGTCGGTAGTCGGCGTTATCGCAAGATGGCACATGCCATGACTTCATACCTATATGTCGATTCACGGGACATCGTTATCGCGTTCACGTTAATTCAGAAAAGGGCCCTAATTCACTATGACCACTTAATGATTCATTACTTCGAAACCATGTCAATTCCTTAATAACCTAATCACTACATCTGCTATTAACGTATTCTCTATGACACAATGACCGAAACCGGTTTGAACTGTCAAAATACCACGCTTGACAACCGTACGGCGTGGTAAGATTATGCGGGGAATAATAGATAAATACCATACAGCAGAATTGGGGTCAAGGTGTAAGCACGCTGTAGTCGATTACAGTGCAATTCGGAATGTACCATATATCACTCCACTCGAATCTCGTAACCATGGCAACACCACCTCGGCGTCAACACCTCCACCAGCCGCGTTTTGATTGGCGAATACCTCGTCTTTTTCTACTTTAGAGTTACACATTTTGAAAATCGCTCAACGAAAACTTTGCTTAATCTGCCCCTTGGCAGACTAAGGCAGGGTCGCCATATCGAAGGTCGCCATGAAATGTTGGGGGTTCAAGGGTCGTTAGAATTAGACAACCAGCTTGATAGAATCTACTTTAATGAATATCTAGTGAATTTATGTTACAATGCGCATTGATGTAAACTGCTTACTTATATTCTAAAGGAGTGTAGGTACTTACTACGTTATGCATTATTAGGGACCATACATACACTTCAGGGTTGACACCAACCACTTCTTCATTTAAGGGTTACTAGAGGTGCAGTGCAAACACGGGCGCGCGATGAGCGATAAAATATTTGCACTTATTTGACGTTGGTATTGCATTTTCCTAATGTTCTTATACATGACGCCTTACAAGTTAAATATGTAAAAACAAATCTCTAATGTGATAATGAGTGACTAACGCGCAAGCGCGGCGTGATCTTATCACTTCACCTTCACTCCACCCGATTCACGACATTAAATGTCGTGAATCGGGTGAAGTGAAGATGAAGTGATCACGCAATCTGCAATGTGATAATGACACTGATTAACGCGCAAGCGCGGCGTGATCTTATCACCTCACCTTCACTTCACCCGATTTACGACATTTAGTGTCGTGAATCGGGTGGAGTGATCACGCCACACAAACTACGTGGGATTACATTCTATGGTCCGTCAGCTAGGCATCCGTTAGCACTCGATGACGTGACACACTCGGTTATCTCTTCTAATTCAATAGATTTGGGTTAATAACAACGCTGAACATCGTCGCAGTCTTTACTAGACTCGATCTACAATTGCTCATAATAACCAAACAATGTCGATGCGTATTTTCATCAGTCTAGCTGTCATAAACGTGAATGTTTTAATTTTATTTACTGTTCGTGCGTGACGCGCTCGCGCCTCAGTCTATATAAGGACTTACTAGACTAGGGAAAAAATAAAAAAAAACAGGATTGAGATTCTGACTGCGCTTCTGTTTTGCTATTTTATTGTAAGTAAAACCCCACAAAATATTAATGTTTTGACCACTAAAATACTAGCTTTGAATTATATAAAAATATCAATAGGATTAGGTAAAAAAATATTATTAAAATCTCGATTATGATTGTAAATGTATGCTTGGTCAATCCCTAGTATCTGGTAAGATGACACTGCCAGTTCACTCCACGCTCACTTCACCTAAGTTTTCACGGTGAGATGGTTACAGAATCGCACTGCTGTAGAGTTGTAGACTCATACAGAGTAAACAATTTCATTTTTCAGAAAATAGGGTTTTTCTTATCCTTGGTTGCGTTTTAGGACATCATGAATTCCTGAAAAGATTGAAGAAATTTTCTTCTAGAAAAACTTAAAAGTAGGTATTTTAATAGTTTCTGGATTCATTTATTGAACTCCACTTCATTTATTAAAATTCTATCTCCCTAATTACAAAAACAAACCACCACAATAATTTATCTGTCGCACTAATTTACATTTTTTTTAAATAAACCCTCAGGCCAAACGTGCATCTAAGTTTAATGAGAAATTAGAAGGAAAAATTGAAACGGCCATTCGTAAATGAAAAATTAAAAAAGTCCCGCCGGATGCGGAAGCGCGGCCATGTTTCATGGAACGGCCTTAATTACTGCGACAAACAAACCGACGAAACATTTATTGTTTTTGATCGAATTAAAAATGACTTCGGCTTTGGATTTGCGGGATAGGTACTGTTTTTTGGCTTTTGGTTTCTAATTAAGAAAAGTTTGTTTCTCACTATTATGCCTATTTGGCATTTAACATAATAAGTAGTTGACGCTGGTTAATTACCTAACGCCGCCATCATAAATGCTGGGTAGGTAGGTACATCCACTAACTGATCAAAGATAAATAAGATAGAATTAAGCAATCAAAGATAACCTTAGTGCTACTGAGCAGCTGTAAAAGATTTTTTTTCAATCGACAGAAAATTTTTATTCGTGGAATAAAATTGACGTCCGACAGTTTTTTTTATGGAAGACCTGTCAAAAATTCAAAATTATTCCTCCGATAAAGTTAACTGGCATTGGAAAAATCAACCCTAAATTAGATACCTCAAGTATGGGGTGTTTATTTGAACTATGGAATTAGTAAGTACCTATGTACTTTTTGAAGTAAGTAATTAATTGTCATGATGGTTTGGATTGATAGCTGCCTCGTTGCTCAAGTGGTCGCAAGCGCTGCTGGCATGAGACCTTGGGTTCTATACCCGGTCCGGGCAAAGTGAGTTTTTCCGTTAAGATTTTCTTAGTAGCAGCCTGGAATCTGGAATTGTGCCCGGTTCATGGCAATAGGCTCTTTTTTTTATTTGAAATGTGTTTAACCATAGGTAAAAGTTTGTTAACCATAGTATCGGTGATAAAACAATAAAATAGTCAGTGGTATGTTTCATTCAACACTCGTAACCAATGTTATCATGGGACGCTCATTGTGTATTACAGTTGCATTGTGATTATGTTAATAATATCTAAGAATACTACGGTATCTAATCTCAGGGCTTCGCTGTAGGTATTTTATTCTAGTGACTGTATTCTATTCGCAATATTATAACTTAATAGGAACGTGAAGTCATAGTACCAGCCGCTCGATTCTGTAAAAATCTCACCGTGAAAACTTACGTGATGTGAGTTTGTTTTTGCTAGGAATTGACACTATTGACAGCTCACTCCACGCTCACTTCAGCAAAGTTTTCACGGTGAGATGGTTACAGAATCGCACTGCAGTATTCGATATAGTTTATAACCTCTCGCCTCCCTCTGTTTCCTCTACGCTTGCCCCGTTGGTCTCGTGGTCGCAAGCGCTACTGCTGAGCATGGGGTCCTGGGTTCAATTCCCGAGTCAGATAAAGTGTTATGAGTTTTTTCATTAGGAATTTCTTAGTAACAACCCGGAGTTTGGTAGTTGGCGGTGTGATATCCCCGTGCCTCGGAAAGCAAGTTAAGTCGTTGGTCCTGCGCCTGATCTCTCTCCGGTCGTGTCGGATTGCCGTCTCATCGGACTATGAGAGTGAAGGAAGAGAGAGTGCACTTGTGGACTAATATATCTTATATCTCCCGCGCCGAAGGCTGGCCTCTGATGAGATTGGTCGCCGTGGCCGAAATACGGTCTGGAGGATTTTATTTTATAGTATGTAAAGATCACGGTACTTAAAGCACTACCAAGGTATAACAAAGAATAAAATCTATTTTAAAAAAAACTGGTACTCCGGGAGTGCCGACAGAAGTGAAAACAAAACCCAAACAGAATACTTTGCCATCACTCACTGACATATCGGATATACATTAAAACCGAGTACATCCCGAGGACAGCCGAGCACATCCGAAGCGGGTATTTTTTTAATCGCCTTATAAACAAAACACGCGCGGTGTCGCTTACGGTAACAGTGGCGCGAGTTACATGGTTTTCCCTTCTCAAAAAATGTCCAACGCGCCTAAAGAAGTTTTAAGTCCAGGGACTTATTAAAGTGAAAACTTTATCCTGTTTGAATCTTGATTCAAACAGGAAACAGTATAAGAACATCTGTCTGTAGGTAGGTGTTCTAACTTATTTTATATCCCTTTCCCATTGAACCCTTTACTGAAGTACTTAACAATGTAAAATAAAAATAATTTGAAGGGTAGGTGTAAATAAAAGTGCATTTTCTGTAGGTACAAGTCGCGAGTGCTCCCGTGACTTCCGTCGACACCGAGATGACACTACATGCAACCTAGTTACCGCGTAGGGCCGTCACGAGAAGAAAATTAAGAAGGAAAATTGTTTTGTCTGCAGTATTGAAAAGGGGTGTTTAGTCAGATTGAATCATTATGTCATTCTCTGTTTATTTGACTTCATCATCGTCATTTAATCGACGTCCACTGGTTGACATGAGGCCTCCCCTAAGCATAGCCTCATCGATCGGTCCTCAGTTCTGCGACGTTCATCAGGTCATCTTGGGGCTATACACACGCTACACCTACACAGCTGACTCCAAAAGATTCTTAACATCGGCCCTATGATAAGAGTCTTTTGATGCCCTATGTCATAGAGCATCTGTCCGAATGCACTCGATGCAACCAACGATATTTAGCTCTGAAATTTGGCAAAATTAAATATTTGGCGTCCAAACTAACAAACAAAATCGAGGGCAGGTCTTCCGTCGTGTTACCTACTTGGGTTTAATGACTGCGGAATTAGAAACCTGCATCAAGCAAAAGTTTCCGATGAAAATTTAATCTAGGCTTTTTTGAGCATAGAAGAAAAAATTCAAAAATAATCTTTCTATTTTTTTTTCTTTTTCATCAAGCGCCAACCCTAAGCCAAAGACATCATTATTGTAATGGATGTCACGGGCTGCAACTCCACAAGTGCTCTAGAAAGTAGTGGCTTTACCAACAACTGTTCCCCTACACACGCGAAAACCAACTTTAACCCCACAAAATAAGTTTCAAATAAAATGCACCACAAAATTTGCAGTTTCGAAGACTAGATGGTGCGACAATCGCGAGAGCAACACATTAGCGACATCTCTCGGCGAGTGAGAAAATTACAGAGGAATTACGACGTTGGCGAGTGTCGAAGCTTTCAGCATGAAGCGTGTACTGTACTTCAGTTGTTTTTTAAGTGCCACCCTCGTAGATATGGTCGTAAGGAAGTATAGGCCAGTGTTCGGTAGGTTTTGATTGATGTGCATTACTGAATTTCGTGCCATCATAATCATCATCATTCTCCTGCACTATCCTAATGAGGGTTTTCGTGAAAATTTACGACACCAGTTGGCACCACTGTGACAAGAGGTCTCCCAATACAAAATATATGATGACGTTCATCATTCGATTCATTCATTCGTTCATCATCCCGTTATGACTAAAAAAAATATAGGCTCTTTGACAGATGCCTGGACCTGACGCGCCAGTGCTGCCACCTAGCGAACGTCATTTCAGAAAACCCTCATTTATTGGGGGTCTACGTCTATCATGTTCTTTCATTCCTCTCTGTACGCCGAAAATACAGTACCTATCTATTCCACCCTTTCCTAGCCAAATCGTCGTTCATTGTGAATTTAAAAAAAAACTTCTTATCATCCCTTTTATTGTTTTGGCACACGTACCTATATGAAGTGTGGCAGCGCTTGGGGGAGGCCTATGTCCAGCGTTGGACATCTTTCGGCTGAAATGATGATGAAGATATGAGAACCCGTAAGACACAATCAAATATTGAATCATCAGAGACCCGGAATCAATTCCCATATTATTCAGTTACTTATAAACTGACGATCCAATTAGGTACTTATTTGATTACTTACATATTAAGTGCACTGCCCTAAGTAAGTCGTCCTTCATCTACCGCCTAACAAACAAGGCACGCGTCCCACATAACGAGAACCTTTCTAGACTACTAATAAACACGCTGGTACCGATCAGACCGGCTAACAGCATGCACATTAAAATTCATCAATCATACCTGTTGTTAAATGCATATAAACTGCGCAGATCTAAATAAAATAAATATGTGGTTTTTATTATAAACTGGGACATGTGTGTGGTGTTGTTTCTTTATATCAGCTAACATGTAATGTTATGTCATGGTTATCTTCCACGCACATTGTCATAGTAACGGCTACCTACTCTTTTCAGGACCTCTTCATTTGTCATTCTTGTGATGTGAATCCACATTTTTATTTTCTTCTGATGTCAATTAACACATATTCTCAATAGAGAGCTGGATAATTGGCTGTCATTCGTAGATCTTTGACAGTCGTTACGGGTAGTCAGAAGCCCGAAATTCTAACCAGTCTTGCCAAGGGACATCGTGTCACCCAATATATCTAAGTTGTAGAGGACAGATGGCAGAGCTCCATGTGAAATACTGGCATCCAGCTGCATCCGGTTAGACTGGAAGCCGACCGCAACATATTGGGAAAAGGCTAGGCAGAATGAAAGAGCTGGAGAGTTCTGCACAGAAAAAAACGTCATTAAATGAAATTGGCCGGAGAAGACAACACACAGGGAAGAGTGGAAAACTGCCTTTTCAGCAGTGGGACAACAGCTCGAATAGAAAAAAAAAGAAATACCAGAATGTAAAAATATGATAAAGGCGAACATAAAACATGCATCTAGTCTAGGTAGGTACTTATTATTGAAAATTGTATGTGGAGCAAAACTCTGCGACGAAAGGTTAAATAAGATAATTTATTCATAATAATAAAGGCATAATTAACCTAAGTATTAGGATTATCTCTAAAAATACCTATAGTTAAGATGGCGTCTTTACCGTTTCCGTCTGGTGGAGATAGCAACTAGATACATACTCTAATTAACATCTTTAATGAAGCAATTATGCTAGTATCGGGAAACAATAATGAAAACTATGATAACAGTTTATCAACAGTTTCTAATAACCTCTGTGTGTGGGCTTGTTTATTGTATGTAGGTTTATAATTGTATATACATATATATTACTAGCTTCTGCCCGCGACTTCGTCCGCGTAAAATTTCACCCTCCCCATTCACCCTTAATTCCACCCCTTAGGGGTGCGATTTCGAAAAACCCTATCTTATTGGATAGGTACCTACTCTTCACAAAAACACTGGCACTCCGGTAGTGCCGACAGAAGTGAAAACTTGAACAATTACGAGTGTATTTTGTGAATCGTCTTATAAACAAAACACGCGTGTTAAGGTGTGTTCCTTATTTTATAGGGTTTTTTGCAAATCAGGTATGATGACCAAAGTGACTGGTTTATTCTTCTCGTGAAAGGAATTTATTCAGATTTACAACGCCATCTCGTCGTTGTTGGATGAACTACGTAGTTAGTACGCGAGGCCCTCGTAGTTCTTCCCGATGTGCATAGATGGCGCTGTCCTCAACAACGCGCGTCTTAAGTTTTACGTCTGACGTTAGTACGCGAGGCCCTCGTAGTTCTTCCCGATGTGCATAGATGGCGCTGTCCTCAACAACGCGCGTCTTACGTTTTACGTCTGACGTTTTACGTCTTACGAATTTTCGATCAGGGTCACGTGACCTGACGCGAATTTAGAAGTTTTTACCCATTCCAAAAAAAGTACACAGCGCCGCTAAAGAAGTTTTCACTTCAAAAACACCACCTCTAAAATGGCTCTAGGACCATTACTTTAGGCTATGCGTTGACATAATATCAGTCAGTCAGGACATCGAATTTTATATATTTTATATAGATAGCTATTTATACAGGATGACATTTACCAATCCGCACTGGGCCCGCGTGGTGGATTATGGCCCACTCCCTCTACAGAGGGGAGGCCTGTGTCCCAGCAGTGGCAGGGACTTCGACAGGCAACTACCATAGATTCGGTAGATGATTATAAACGTGGGGGGTTTATAATCATCTACCGAATGAGTTGAAATTTTTCATCAGTTATTTTAAAAAAAAATGCTTTTTCTATTCAATGAAACAACTGCGAGGGAACAGACTATCAGTAGCAATGGGTTTCATTTTGACAGTTCAACAACATTCATTGCGTTATTTACGTTGTTAAGGTGAATGGGTAGTAGTAGACCACGAAATTCAAATTTTCTTACGTTTTTTGCAATTTTTAGGTCAGTGTCAGATTGTATCTTGATCAAAATATGATTCGCGACAATAACAGGTACATATTTAAGGAATTATAATCATTAGAATCATTAATATATCTTTCTAAGTTAGATTTCTACCACCAACCACCAATCTCTTATGGAAAAGTGTTAGTGGTAGAAATCTAACTTACAAAGATGTATTATTGATTCTAATGATTATACTTCTCTAAATATGTACCTGCTATTGTCGCGAATCATATTTTGATCAAGATACAACCTGACACTGACCTGCAAATTGCAAAAAACATAAGAAAATTTGAATTTCGCGGTCTCAACTACCCATTCACCTTAAGCAGACACAGTTTTCGAACATATCAAACAATGGATTAGCCCACATTAGCCACATCCTACAAAATGATTCAGATTGTGATTGATAGTGTGTTAGGTACGTATTAGGGCGCTGATTACCTATTTGCCAAACATAACTATTGGTTGTCGTGAAAAGATAAAAGACAGACAGTCACTTTCACATTCATAATAACACTAGCTTCTGCCCGCGGCTTCGTCCGCGTGAAATTTCTTGTTCTCCCAACCCGCACCCTGTCACATCGCATCGCCTGCCCGCGCTATTACTTCGTTTTTGTTTAGCATTCTTTCTGACTTTTTTTCTTTCTGCTCGGTTCCTAAGGGTCCAAGCGTGATGTTAAATAGCCTTCCTCAAGTATTGGGCTATCAAATGCAAAATTATTTTTTGAAATCTGACCGGTAGACCAAAAGTCCACTATGAAAACATTGACTTGAATAGCTTTAGGCCAAACATTCACAGGTCAACGTTAATAATAACAGAACATGTTTACTTGTCAGTAGTTAGATTAATTAATTCAATTATGTAGATAAAAACAACGAAATATGTTTGTAAATATTTATTAAAAATATTTCCACAGGGAATCAAGGTATTACGTTGACATCCAATACATGAGATTAGTTAGGGGTTGCATAAATATTTCAGCATTATTTCCATACAAGTTACTTTCGCCGGTTTTCAAAGGTTCTTCTACAGCTTCACTTCTCATTCTCATGGACGACTTGTGGCTTATAGTCTAATTCCAGTACCTTGCTGAGGCTGTTGACATACATATCCAACCGTTGCGTCATGTAGTAACAGCGCCTGTCCTTGATCTGCCTGTTCTTGTTCAGATCCATCACACTGATCAGCAGACCATCTCTCGTGCGCGAAAGCCCAGGGCACCTAACGCCATCAGGAGCGGTGATATAACTTGAACCGTAGAAGAGACCTATGTCTTTGTGGGCAGGCTTCCCATCAGCCGATGTGAACTCATTAGGGAACTCTTCATACCCAACTCTGTTGATAGCCGCTGTGTAGTAGCAGTTGGTGATTGCAGCGTTTCTGGCCTCGATATTCCACATGTACTCACTGCCAGCTTCAGCCGCAATAGTACATGATGGGTTGAACACAATCTCCGCGCCGTTCTGTCCGAACATCATCCAGTTCAGCACGTGATGACGCCCGAAGCAAATGTTCACCGCGATCTTACCGTACCTCGTCGCGAAGACAGGGTGGCCGGTGTTGCCTTCCATGTAGTAGTTAGATTCGTTGAAGTCTCCTACCCTCGGGATGTGGTTCTTGCGGTGTTTGCCGATGACGCTGCCGGTGTCGCTGATGATAACAGTAGTGTTCCACAGAATGTCGGAGTGGTTCTCGTCTCTTTCGAGAATAGAGGACACGAATACCATTGCGTATTTGGCAGCTAACTCACTCAGGAATCTCGTGGTAGGGCCGTCTTCAGCTGACTCGGCAAACTCGCACCATGGCTGCTTCTCCCGCGTGCAGAAGGCGAAAGGCATGTTCCAAAGCTCTTGGAAGCAGATAATGTTGACTCCTTCTTGTCCGGCGACATCGATGATCTTCTTAACTTTTTCGAAGATGGCTTTCTTCTGCTCGTTGACTGGGCGGTCGGTGGGTGCGCCGATGCTGTTCTGGATGAGGCCCACCTTCACAATCCTGGGAGGTCTGGTCTGTTCTTTCTTGGCTGGGAATGCGTAGGCAGCGATTTCGAAGTCGGCTTCTTTTGCTGCTGCGATCGACGAATCCTTCAGCTTAACTTCGTGGTTATCAATTCTTCCATAGTAGATTCTGTTGAACTCATCAAGGTCTCGGCCACTGAGGTTGTTGTTGATGATGGCTTCTAAGCTGAGAGTTTCGTTCTCCATTTTTTTTAATATTAATGTGTATATGTCCGCTCCCTTGGATAACCCGTCAACGACTAAGCTTTCCAGCCTCCGCCGGCGTTTAAATACCTTCGAGGTTGTTAGTAATGCATTGGCCGTAGGTTTGTTTGTTTTATCTGTGTGGTCCGGCTATTGTGGGCGACCTTCGACCCTTCTCGATAAGTTAAGAAGCAAGCTTGAAAATATTTGGTTATCTTGCTGACTACGTGACCGGAGAAATAAGAGGTATCCGACTATCCGGGGTGTCGGACGATGATAGTAGAATGTGAAAATACATTCTGATAATACAGTATCTAGTTGGTATGTAACTGTTGTTTATTAAATTTTTTGTTTGTTTTTTTATTTTTGAGTCTTATTACCCAACTACGGAGGGTATAAGATTTTAACCGGTATGTATGTACTGTTCATCTGTTCCCTCATAACTTCGAAAGTACTTATAATAATTAGACAAATGAGGTATCGTTCGAAGCGCCTTGAGCGTCCGCTGGTTATAGGCTATGTGACGTCACACATAAGTGCTCGTTAAAGGTCGTCTTCAACGGTATTCGATCCTTCTACAAACAGTGCGCCTTGACCAGCCTGTGACAACCAGGAGTTTCTTACCTTTATCCAAAACCTGCTATCTGAAACCAGCTATCTGAAGACGGCATCTTATTGTGGAACATTCAAGTTTAACTTTTTAGTCTAAAATTGCTAAGTTATCTGGCATTATGACAGATAACTTAGCAAGTTCAATGCCGCATTGAACTTGCTAAGTTACGCTGGTTGGCTAAGTTGAATGATCGATTAAGGTTAAGAAAGCATTAAAACACTAGTGTTTTAATCTATGCCCGAAGATGTTTTATATTATACCTATATTTTTAAAAGAGTAAGGTACCTATATTAAAGTCACCTCTGGTATAAGATTTTCCTTAGCGTTACAAACTCCCTGTGAGTTTACAGTTTAGAGTTAAACCTAGGTTTTTAGGTTCCCGACTTTAGTGATGATTTCAGCAAAATAATTTCTAATTGAAAATTGTAATTTTGCACTTTGAAAGAAAAAATTCCTTTTAGATTTCGAAATGGACAAAGTGTATCAAATATTGCGGTTATTGCAACTTAGACGACCATATTATGTGTTACAGTAACCACAGGCCGCCCTACATTGAAATAAAGATACTACGTCTATAACTAGCTGATTATTGGTAGATCGTGAATACAGAAGGCCTAAATCCAGCATAGGGTGAATAGGTTGAACCGGGTGTGGAGACAGCAACCTATAACAATTATACGCTCTATGAGCACAAAGCTCTAAAAAAGGTAAGGTACCTTGGTAACTATCTATCCTATGCTGAATTTAGGCCCGTTCTGTATTCATGAATTACTAATAATCAGCTGGGTATAGTAAGAATAGACAGAAATAAAGCCTTCCCGGTTATCCCCTAGTGCCTTTTGCAGTAACAAATCTCATAAGCATGAAGTGCGGTAATCGAGTCCGCAACCCGTAGTGTTAACATTGCAGACCCAACCACTACCAGACCAACGCTAGTGTTTACATTCTCTTTGTTCCAGACTGCCAGCCATTCCAGCTACACAATGTGTAATGAGTGCAATGACTAATAACTAATTTCCAAAGTAAACGGTGTAAACAAAGTAGGTTCTCACTCGTAAATTTTATGAATTAGTGGGTAATCAACATTTTAACGAACTAATAAATCTAGGTGATATTAGGATTGAAATTAAAAACATAGAAGAAATTATTATTTTGTCTTTCTTTATCATCGGTTAGACACCTACAGGACCTACAAAAAATTCTGATACCCAATACCAACTGAGCAATCAGAACCCGTTTAGATTATTTAAAGTCGCTAAAAGGCAAACAAGAGATAGGTATCTGCCAAAACAGCTTAAGGGGCTTACAGGACCTAAACGCAAAAAACGCAAGTTTTAGAAACAATAAAAGTATAGGTATGATCGACTACAGTAAACAAAATTAGAAACATATATGATATTCTTCAAGATATATACTAGGTAGATAGTGTGTTGAAAACATAATACAACTAATTTGATACGATAGAAAAAAAAGCATGAAGATACCTCTAAAAACTTTATTTTTACAATAAAAACCACACAATATACATACAATCATTCTGATTTTTTGTCAGATTATTGTAGAATAATCTGCTTGTAGAAGCAACATACTAAAACACTTGTGTTTTAATTTTTTAATCCAAACAATAGATTTTTTGTAATTAAATAATTGCTTCATATTTTGCAATAAATTACCAGCGTTGTGTCGTCGCTTCTCTTTCTTTTCTATGCAGTCCGACAGTGACCGCGGTTTAAGTCATGTAAGCCCCTTAAGTAGGTAGGTATCTATGTAATCTAATGTCGACCAATCTCGAATAAACCTTAGTGTTGGTGTTAATACAATATAACGAGTCGCGAGCCAATACATTAAACATCGATTAGTTACACAGGCCACGCTTATTTACATCGCACTCAACGTTACGTAACTTATCACTTGTTTAAATACCAGAGCTATTTATATCATTTAACTCCAAACATGGACGCTCAACCAGTGCGAAGTTTTGTCGAAATTATCAAAAATAATTTGAACTCGGAGCAGTTAAAGGAGTATAACAGAATACACTATGGAAGAACTGATCATTGTGAGTTAAAACTTCAAGATCCAACATTAGCAGCAGGTAAGGTGCATGATTTTGAAGTCGCAGCCTTTTCTTTTGATGCTGCAAAAGAGGTTAGATCTCCGAAAATCGTCAAGGTCGGCTTAATTCAACATTCAATTGTTTTGCCGACTAATGAACCCATAGACAAACAGAGAGATGCTATTTTTGATAAAGTGGAAAAGTTAATTGATGCTGCAGCTTCGGAAGGGGTCCAGATTCTCTGTTTACAAGAAGCATGGTCGATGCCATTTTTCTTGTGTACGCGGGAGAAGGAAGAATGGGAAGAATTTGCGGAGTCAGCTGAGAATGGACCAAGCTTCCAGTTTCTGAGTAAATTAGCTAAAAAGTATGCCATGGCTATTGTATCACCAATTTTGGAAAATATCAACGGTGTTTGGTGGAATACTGCAGTCGTTATAGATGAAAATGGGAAGTTCTTGGGAAAACACCGCAAAAACCATCTACCCAGTGTTGGTAGTTTCAGTGAGACGTTTTATTATTTACCTGGCAACACTGGTCATCCAGTATTTGAGACGAAATACGCGAAGATTGCTGTCAATATTTGCTACGGTCGGCATCATGCTTTAAACTGGTTAATGTTTGGACTTAATGGAGCAGAAATTGTTTTCAATCCTGCAGCAACCATTTCTGAATTTGGAGAATCGTTTTGGGGCATAGAATCCCGTAACGCAGCGATTGCAAATAGTTATTTTACATGTAGCCTCAATAGAGTTGGCACTGAAGATTTCACAACCAAAATCAATCAGAAAATTATAACTAGAAGTTATTATGGATCGAGTTATGTCACAGCCCCTAATGGATGCAGAACTCCTGGACTATCAAGAAACAAAGACGGACTTCTCATTGTCGAAATGGATTTAAATCTTTGTCGTCAAGTGAAAGATCATTGGGGATTTAATATGACGGCTCGGCTGGATGTGTATGCTAAAGAAATAAAAGATGCATTGCCCAATTGAAAAAACTTTGTTGTTTTTTAGTTTTTTGTTATAAAATAAAAATTTTGTCAATGATTCCGAAGATAAAAAACCTCCTTCCTACCAAGAATCAAAATAAAAACCTTAAGGCGAAAGCGCCAGGGTAGCCCGCGAAATTCAATTTTTTTTAGGTTTTTTGAAATTTGCTGGTCAGTATTAAGTTGTACGTTGATTAATATATGAATCGCGGCCGTAAGAAATATGTGTTTACATAATTATAATCATTAAAGTCATCAACACAACTCTCTAAGACCACGTAAGTCCAAAGAATAACTGTTTCATGAAATCATCATTCTTTGGACTTACGTGGTCTTAGAGAGTTGTGTTGATGACTTTAATGATTATAATTCTGTAAATACATATTTCATACGGCCGCGATTCATATATTAATCAACATACAACTTAATACTGACCAGCAAATTGCAAAAAACGTAAGAAAATTTTAATTTCGCGGGCTACCTTAGCGCTTCCCCCTTAATGTCGGCATAGTACGGACGCCAACACATCAACCTACCACAATCTGTCAGATTTCTTGAATAGATTTTCAACTTTATCGCCAAAGTTTAAGGTTCAAAGTTGATTGGGAAAATCTGACAGTTAGGTGTAGCTTGATGTACTGGCGTCTGTACTATTATGTATTCTGTGATGTCAGTTAAAAACCCCTAAACCGTAAGTTCACAATAATGCTTACAGCATAAACAAACAAGAAGTCTAGAGGCTTGTCAATGGCAACTTTTAGTTTTAATTTTTAATCTGTGATTTAAATTGTCGTCGATGAATTGTCACTTTTTCGGTTTCCCGTGTAAACTTTATTGCCGTGTTTTTACTAGAAAATAACTGGATTTATTTACTTAAGGCAAAATGGTAAGTATCTTTTACAAAACTGAACACATAAAAGCAATTCTAGGGCATTTATTATGAGATTCCTATGAATATTGGTTATGATAGCGTCACGAACATTACAAAGCATTATTTGTATTTTGTTGTAAAATAACTAGGATTTAACATTAATGGGTTCGAATTCATTAGATATTTGAATATTCACAACGTTATACGGTATTATTTGTAAAATTATCTAAAATAATGTCTGTGTTCACTTCCCTCTTTAAAGTAACCCAATTGTTTTCAGTCTATTTTAGCCTACAATGGAGGCGCGGTAGTCGCAATGAAGGGGAAGGACTGCGTGGCGATCGCTACGGACAAACGTTACGGTATACAGGCTCAGACGGTGTCTACCAACTTTCCTAAGGTGTATCAAATGGGACCCACACTTTATGTCGGCCTCCCCGGCTTAGCAACTGATACACAGACTGTGTTCCAGAGATTAAAATTCAGGTAAAGATTCAGATTTACATTGTTTGGACAGAATTAATGTCATATCAATATGTAAAACTAATCAAACATAAAATTATCAAAAGTGCTGTGTTGTCAGTAGTACTTCATCGATATTTAGATTGAGAAATGCAAATTGAAAATATTAATTTTAAAAAAACTTCCAGAAAATATCTCATATTTTGTACAATAATCCCCTTTATTAAATTACATTGTGTAAACTAGATTTATGTCTGTGATTCCAGAATGAACCTTTACGAGCTGAAAGAGAACAGAATGATGAGACCCAAGACATTCTCAGCGATGCTGTCCAACCTGTTATACGAAAGGCGCTTTGGACCCTACTTCATTGAACCCGTCATTGCTGGACTGGACCCTTATGATAACCAGCCTTATGTGTGCAATATGGATCTGGTAAGCTTTTTAACATACAAAAAGTAGTTACATAGTTGCATAAATCGTAAACCTAGATCAGGAGATATGTATAATTACACCGGCGGGCCCGCATGGTGGATTAGGGTTGGGTTCCGGCAGTGGGAACATTATAGACTGATTATAATCAGTCTATAATGTTATAATCCCCTATAGCATAATTATGCTACAGGGGACTCCCTTTTCTGCACTTAAGACTCCCATTCGGTCCATTGTGCATGGCTGATTATGCTATAATATAATTAATTATGTATGCAGAGAATACAGTAACCTGCAAGATAATAACACCCATCTGGTAGGAGGATCTGTGCTCTTCCATCAAGGAGCATTTCACCTTCCTCCACTTCAAAAAGTGCATATTATTCACACCATTTCAGCCTCTTTTCTGTCTAACATTATAATCATTCTCATTGTTAGCTTGCTAAAATTAACTTTGATGTATTGTTAATTTTGTTCCACAGATTGGCTGCCCCAATGAGCCTGAAGACTTTGTGGTGTCAGGAACCTGTTCTGAACAGCTGTATGGTATGTGTGAAGCTCTTTGGGAACCCAACTTGTCACCTGATGATCTCTTTGAAACTATCTCACAGGTAAGAGTATATTGATGACATAAAAATTGTATGAATAACTTCTCCAATGTTGAAGTATCAATTGCAAAGCTCTTTGTGAAAGAGCTTGTCCAGCAAAGTAATACCAACCAACTCCACCACATCTGTAGCTATAGCAGCATTTGCTGTGCCCTGATTTAAAGTGTAGGGTTCCAATAACGGCACTGAGAAATGTTTCAGCTTTGTCTCAACCTGCAAGACCCCTTTTAGGCTCAAGCAGTCAATCACTTACTTTCAGATAAGCAGCCTTGTCACCTAATAAATAACATGAATATCCTTTTTCCCCTGAACTACATAGCTACATTGTTTCATTTCGCAGGCACTAGTGAACGCCGCAGATCGTGACGCGATCTCCGGTTGGGGCGCCATCGTGTACATCATTGAGAAGGATAAGATCACCGAGAAACATGTCAAGACGAGGATGGACTAGTTGTTTGTAAGATACGCCGTGGTCTGGGAGCTTTTACTAATAAAATTATTCTAAAATTTTAGTAGTGTTTTATTTCTTGCCAGTCTTTGAGGCCCGCCCGGTAAATCATGCCCCACCACCCCATATATGTACCTATGCTATATGATTTATTTTCGACATCTGCGCTTTAATTAATGTATTGTACAGACGCTAGCACATCAAGCTACTACAATCTGTCAAATTTATTTAATAGATTTTCAACTTTATTGCTAAAACATAAGGTTCAAAGTTTATTGGGAAAATTTGACAGTTTCGGGTAGCTTGATGTGTTGGTGTCTGTACTTTATACCTACTTACTTTGTTTTGAAACTGCACAAATAAAAATAAGCCCCCATATTTGCAAAGAAATAAATGTTTAGATTTACAAAGGCGGAATTAATGCCTTACGACAGTTTGCAGTGCTTTTGTAGTGTAGGTACATTATTATAACCAGTAAGGTAACGTAGTGTGAGACAACGCCCCCCAGCTGCATGGACCGACGACCTCATGAAGGTGGCGCAAAGGCACTCGCTGGATGCGCAAGGCGGAGGACAGGGTGTTGTGGCGCAGTCTGGGAGGGGGCTATGTCCAGGAGGGGACTGCGATCGGCTGAGTTGATTGATTGTAGCAGAAGAAACATTAACTTGTTTATTTATTTATTTATTTATTTTATAATTTATGTACACACAGTAAAATACATAGAGACATGACATGATTATAAATTGAGTACAAAGGTACTGCTTATTTCTTAAGAAATTTCTTCCAGCAGACCTGCGAAAGGAGAAGTAAAAAAGAAATGTAGACAATAGTGTGTGAGAACAAGAAGAGAAAAATATGAATGTGTGAAGTCTAAAACTAGAATATTAAATAAACCTACACATATAATGCAAAAAATAAAATAATAATTAACATAAATATACTTAAATAAATACATAATGCTAAAATATATAAATATATATGTATATAAATACTCACAGTATAGAGGAAAGGTAATGCTCTTTCAATCTAGATTTGAATAGAGAAATAGTTTTTAAATCACGAATGTTAGGCGGAAGAGAGTTCCACAATCTTACAGCATGGACAGAGAAGGAATAAGAATAGTAGCTTGTTTTATGAGGATGAGATTTAAGGAGGGATCTTAGGTGTGATCTACATGGTGCGTCGCTAGGGCGAGCGTAAGAAAAACGCTCACGCAAGTAGGAAGGATAAGACGGGTTGTGTAAGATGTTAAAGAGGAGACATAAAATCCGAGTATTCCTGCGAAGGCGGATTGGCAGCCACTTGAGTTCCTTGCGGAGGTGAGAGACATGGTCATACTTACGAAGACCGAAAACAAAGCGAATGCACAGGTTTTGCAAGCGCTCAAGCTTGTTTAGTAGCTCCTCAGTAGCATCCAGGTAGCAGGCGTCGGCATAATCTATAATCGGCTGAATAAGTGTTTGTGCCAATGAAATTTTAATCTTCAAGGGCAGAAGACTTTGAAGGCATTTCAGCGAATGAAAGGAGAAATGTACCTTTCGGCTGACCTCATTGACCTGAGCACGCCACGAAAGGTTGGAGTCAATAACTACACCCAGATTTTTAGCGGTTTCAGTATAGTCAATGCGAACACTATCGAGATATAAAGGCATCAGAGATGTAACATCAGCCGCATTGCGAACGAATCTGCTGCCTATGATCATGGCCTGGGATTTAGTTGGGTTAATTTGCAAACCAAATGACTTAGCCCAATCGCTGATGCGAGCCAGGTCATGATTCATTGCAGCAATTGCAGAACTCGCGTTAGCTACAGTAAAATGTCGATAAAGCTGCAAGTCATCTGCGTAGAGATGAAAACTAGAGGAGATTACTCTGGTAACAAAGTTTATGAAAATTGAAAAAAGGAGAGGAGAGAGAACGCTACCCTGAGGAACACCCTCAGTGAGGCTACACCAATCAGAGAACGACTCCTCCAGGCGAACACACTGAGAGCGTCCCCGAAGATAAGAACTGAACCAAGCTAAAGTGGAAGAAGAGAAATTGATAGATTTGAGGAAACCTAGTAAAATGTCGAAATCTACTGAGTTGAAAGCGCTACTAAAGTCAAGCAGTACAAGAACAGTAAGGGACTTATTCTCCATAGCCCAACGGATGTCGTCAGTCACCTTCAAAAGTGCGGTTACAGTACTGTGACCCGAGCGAAAACCGGATTGAAAAGGGGATATTATCGAGTTTGACGCCAAGAAAAATGATAATTGCCTATGGACTATGTGTTCAAAAACTTTAGAGAGAAACGGGAGAATAGAAATAGGTCTAAAGTGGGATAACAAAGTAGGATTGTTAGTTTTAGGTAACGGTATTATGTGAGCCTGTTTCCAAACTGACGGAAAGGAGCAAGAGGAAAATGAGTAATTGAAGATGTGAGTGAGAACAGGAAGTAATGAGGAAAGGATAGGAGTTATCATTCTTGAACACAACTTATCATTACCGACTGCAGAAGAAGTAATCGCAAGTATAGACTTCTTAACGTCATCCTCAGTAACATCGTTAAGCTCAAAGTGAGAATATTGTGGTAACGGCATACTAGCAAGACTCTCTAGTGTCGCAGCCTTGACAGACGGATCAAGAGAAAAGGGAAGGAGAGAGAAATGCTTGTTGAGATCATTGAGGTTCACATCCTTACACTGGTTGGCAGGTGACTTGCCTATGCCTACAGATTTGAGAAATTTCCATACATCGGAAGAACTGCGGTTATTGAGTTGGTCGTGGAAATAGCGTCTTTTAGCATCCCGACACAGATGACTGCAGCGATTACGTAATGATTTGTAATAAGAGAGATTCAGCTCTGAAGGTCTGCGCTTATATCTGCTCTTAGCCTTATCCCTGCGAGCCATAAGCTCTTTAATTTGTAGCGTTATCCATGGTGCAGGGTTATGTCTAACTTTGACACGTCGGATAGGGGCATGCTGATCATATAAGTCGAGGACGGTTGCGTTAAAACATTTCACCTTATCGTCGATGTCATCGATCTCAACCAGAGGGGTCCAGTCGAGATTGCCAGCATCAAGCCGCAAAGCTTCCAGATCTATGCCCTTGTAGTTACGGAGATATAAAAACTGGGACTTACGCTTGGGTACACGGATACGATACGAAAGGTAAATGAGATCATGGTAAGAAAAATTAGCCGTAAGTTGACCATGGTAAGAAACATTACTAGGAGAGGAGACAATCATAAGATCTAGAAACGAGGGTGAACAGTTAGGAAAATAGTGAGTTGCAGAGAGAGGCAAAACTTGAAGATTGAAAGAAGACAAGAGTGAAAGGAGTTTAAGGGAGCGAGTGTCATTTTTAATCAAGCAGGTATTAAAATCACCCATTAA
The DNA here is from genome assembly GCA_963855955.1 of Luperina nickerlii. Taxonomy (NCBI): domain Eukaryota; kingdom Metazoa; phylum Arthropoda; class Insecta; order Lepidoptera; family Noctuidae; genus Luperina; species Luperina nickerlii. The sequence goes on along the minus strand of OY979677.1, from coordinate 16,759,239 downwards.
AATAACGTGCTCATACATGGGGCAAAGATCACTGAGCGTGGAATCGAGAGAATTGAAGTAGTCTATGTGAAGGTTAGGACTGTAGAGCACTGCAAGCAAAACTTTTGTGTGATTAACAGTAATTTCAAGAAACAAGTATTCAGCCGATTCAGAATACCGCGAAGGCGACGAATTGACCACCCTGTAGGGTAGGTCAGCACGCAGGTAAATAGCAACACCTCCTCCGCCTTTGCCGGTCCTATCGTTGCGGATCAAGACGAAACCGGGGAGTGAGTACTGAGTAGAGAGGAGTGATGGCTTCAAAAAGGATTCCGATATTAAGAGCGCATCCAGATGAGCACTGCTAAAGGATGCCAGAAGGTCAGAATAGTGGCAAGGAACACTCTGAGCATTTATGTGAGCTATATGAAGATTCTTAGGGTCGTTAGAGAAAAGAGAAGAGATTTTATCATGCAAAGTAAGTGGTATGGAAGAGTCACTGTCCGCACTAACAAAACTAGTAGAAGAAGAGCACGAGAAGAAGCTGTCGTTAAGATCAGCTACAACATCCATGAGTATAAGTACTTAAATTATAATAAAAAATATTATAAATATCTAAATAAAATACAAGAGTAATATTTAAAATAACGTAAAAACTAAAAACAAATAATTAAAGATTTTCCTTTGAGAAAAACCTCCCCCACTCGCTGGTATATTGGCAGGAATTTTACAATATTAAATACCTAACAAAGATACACTACTATGAGATATATTAAAACTAATAAAGTAGTAGAAATAGAAACAAAATATAAAAAAGAAACACGATAACATCGAACTGTACCTACGTAGAATGGAACGCGACGCAAAGACGGCTGGATGACAGTGACATGACACTGACATCTGTCCGTCATCAGTCTACAATACATTCTGTCACATTGTCAAAACAAAGTTCTAAGATCGTAAACTAGAACTAATGTACATACCGGCAATAATAAAAATAAAAAGTAAAGTGATACGCGGTGATACAAATAAAAATTACTAATTTAACTACCGGCCCAATATGAATGTGACTACGCAAAGCGGCCAAGTTGAGAAGTAGTGAACTAAATAGAGAAAAATGGAGTGACAAAAACAATAACAATGAATGTGCTACTTGCGCAGACGCGTCTTCCTTGATCTCTTAGCAGGAGTAGCCGAGGTTGCGGCACTAGGAGATCCACGATCTTCAGATTGCGTAGAATCCTCGGTGTCGACTGAGCAAGACGGGAATTTGGCTATAAGATCGTGAAGTTCGCCAGCCGTTTCGATCTTCCGGCGGGATTTGTCTGGGCAAATAACAACAATCTTGCCTTCCATAGACCAGCAATTTGGCATACCGAAATGCTTACGAGCAGCTGCAAACACACGATGCCGAACTTGTGTCAAGAACTCGGATATGGTGATCCCGGTACCCTTGAGAGCTTTCTTGCTATCCCATACAAGTTGTCGGTGCTCCATTTTGAAGAATCGTACCAATATGGGTCGGGCCTTCTGCTGTGAGAATCCAAGTCTATGACAAACATGGATAATATTCTTGTCATTGCATACCTCCTTCAATTTAATTTGGTTGGATATGATGTTGTGGACCACATCAAGTAACTTTTCATTATCCTTCTCCGGAACACCATGGAACAGCAAGACCTTTCTTCGCATGATGGTTTCATGCCTATCGAACCCAGCAGCTAGCAGCTCAATTTGAGTTTTTAACTTGGAAAGGGCTTGACAGATAAACAGCTTAAACTCGGAGAACTCACGTGCAATTGATATGAGGTCTGGTGAAGCAGAAGTGGTACCAGTGGTAGCCTGCTGCAATTTAACTTCATATTCCTGCATTCGGGAGCCAAACAACTGCTCGAGGTCCTCCAAACTGGCAGCTAGTTTAGTGTCCATGTTCAATGTATTATGAAAAGTGAACCAAGGAGTGCTACAAACTTGATAACAATATATAGCGAATGTGGGGGGGGCTAATATAAAATGAACTGATTTATATCATTAATAATAATATATAAACTATTTTAAAAATTTAATTTATCAAGAGCACACAAAAATGTATGTTACTCCTATGCCTACCCACAAAGGAAAAAAGTTCTTATAAAGTGACAACTTGTTCTTATAAAGTATACTTCTTTTCTTCTATACAACAATAAATCTAGTATATTAGACTATGGTAAAGTTCCACAGCTCATTGTTTAGGTTGCTGTAACACGTGAGCAGCTCTAGGGCTAACATACGAGGTATTTACTGGAACTTGAAGATATACAAGCTGAGCAAAGGCTATAATGATGATAATGACAACACATGTTACTGTTATCACGAGGCCTTTTCTCTGACGGAGGATCTGTCCCAACGTTGGCTGGTTCAGCTGCTGACGGACTGGACGTGGAGGGGCTTCTTTTTCTAACTCTGGTTTCAAGCTGTTTGCAGTAGGAGCTTCACTCATCTAATAAGCTTTTTCAAACAATCTGACTTACAAGGCAAAACATGAAATCAAATTGGAACAAATTATTATTAAGTATGCCAACAATAACTTCAACTCCACTCTGTATCAGTACTAGGGAATAGAAGCGGTCGTGTAGCGCACGCTCAAAGCGCACATGACCATCACAGACTAGAATATAATGCAGATGACCATTAAATGACTTATGGAAGAAACCACAGAGTACATTTTTATTATAGGGGGAGAGCACTGACCTCTATTAAACAAGGGGGAGAGGCACCACTTATATTGTAGTCTATGGACACCACTATAGGCACTGACCTGTTGTACAATATACAGTGTATGATAGAGGTCAGTGCTATAGGTTGACTGACTGACTGATTATAGTGTTTTATCTGTGCTGACTGACCATCAAACCTTGGAGATTGATCCAAGGAGTAAGTATAATATACACTTGCCTACTTGAATACTTTGCAATACAGTGTTAATGTGAGGAGGAGGGAGCCTGCCGGGTCAGCGGGATTGTCCGAAAGGGTTGCCACTGGCCCGGAACATAAAGGGCTTTTTTAGGGCTAAGGAAGGAACACGGGTGGGTTTTAGTCAGTACGAGTCTGACACTCCCTTCTGCTCCACCCAGAGCGGGAGGGGTCATTTGATTTCCCCATACTGAAAAAAAAAATGGGGCCTTTCAACAACCAATTTTCGAGCTCGCTTCGCTTGCTCTTGCTTCCTACAATTAGGACATTATAGTTTATCCACAGAGTACTTTTTATAGACTGAAAAGTTTATCTATGCCTACGATCTCTTCATTCTCTTCTAATGAATGCCTGTTCTTTGATTCACAAATAAATAGTTCTCATCTCTTTCCCCGTGCCCCAAGTCCTAACAGAATGTTATCTAAATAACAACGCAACTGTATAATTAACATGTCATTGTGTTCTGTGAATGCAAATCTACTCCATGTTGTAACTACTGTAATTGATGCACTGTAAGTTGTTACTGCGATGTGCTTTAGAGAATTTACCACTCTAAGTGCAGGTGTCCCAAACTTACTGTATTTTCAAACATTAACATTCAGCCACTTTCTATGCCGAAATAATTTTAGGGATACGAAGTAGAGCAATAAAGAAAAAACGTTTGTAATGCAGAATCTTTATAAACCGAATATTTAAAAAATTAAGTTTTAATTTTTCATACACATTTTTTGTCTTTACAAGAGTAGTAAGTAGACTAGAGAATTAACATTTCAACCGTGTTGCTTACATGCCGAATATGTTTGTATGTAGCGAAGCTATCGTTTAATAAATATATGCCGTAAACTGCGGACTCGCGGCTTCAACCGTCACCGATAACAAGATAAAACCTATTCGAAATAACATAACTACAAATTAAAATACAATTACCGACCTAAACAATGGCAACACATATGACATAATTTGAATCATTTCATGACTAACACATTGTTCAGGAATATGTAGACAGGGGTCCAGGATAAATTCAAAGAAATCCACTTTACTGAGAGAGGGTAACAAAGGATTTCACTACTGTTGACCACCCTGTAACAAAATAGTACTTCACTTCGTTATTAATTTAGACACATGAAGAAGTGGACAACTCGAAATCTAATATAAAATTAATATCTAAAAGTAAACAATATCTATCACAAAAAAAAAACTGACGTCTGACAAATTATTTCAAATCGAAGGCGCACCGAATGGAGCCCTGAATACTGATTTTCATCAATAAATCTTGTAATATTTCCCCGATAAACAGTCAAAGTTAAAAAGAATTACATAAAGAGCGATATAATTATTCTGAGGTCAGCTAAACATTCGTTATAGCGTGTTCGATCACGCTAGTCGATGGCGCGAAGGAATCGACACCTAAAAAGTATAAAATTTACCAATATTATTAGTACACCGTAAACGGCACTTGAATTTTCACAGAATAAATCACAAAGACTTCATAACAATCCAAGTCTTATTCGAAATATAGAATAATAAATAACAAAATCTTACATCGTACTATTAAAAACACTACTCTAGACAGAAACTAAGCGAACTAGGTATGGGTATATTGGCAAAAACGACATTATGTAATGCGTGAAACACCGACTCTTAAGAATGGCCGTTTCTTTTATACAATTTTGGACTCGACTGTCCTTGTAATAGAATACATAGTTAAGTTAGTTAACGAGTACAATACCGAATACGAATACACTGATAACAGCCTTCCCTGGAATCGAACATTATGAGGTTTATTGAGTGCCTTCGATTACCAGTGTCAACGCACACTTTAATATTTTCAATCAACAATAGACCTCATAGGTACACTTCTAAAAGTATGGATCGATACAAATCTTTTTTTATTAACAACATTCCACGTCTAGATTTACTACTATATAAAATCAAATTCAAAATCGTTTATTGACAATTTCATAAGTTAGTTCTCTGAGTCGATCCATACTCCCCAGGGGAATATTCTCACAACTTTTATTATGAACAAAACATGTATGTACTTCAAACAATATACCGAAGGCATTACAATAAGATATACAGGGTGACGCACAACCGGTTACCATGGATTCAGAGCATGATTCTGAAGCTGAACCCTTGAAGTTTTTGAAATTTTTCGTCAGTTATTTAAAGAAAAATTTCTACGCTACGGGGTCTAGAACTATGTGCTGAATTCATGATTACAGTTTGCGCATCCACGTCCCTGCCATCCTGAATACAATATATCGAAGGCATTACAATCAGATATATAATACAACGGCCAATTATAATAGTATACATGTAATTTCATTGATAAATTTAAATTGGCCAACCGTAACACGTCAACATCCTAATTCAATGATATTTTAACATTTTTATTTATTCATTATAATTTGTCAATACTAAACTACGCGTTAGCGGAACATTATAAAAAGCTAATAACGAGTTATGAAAATTATTGCAAACGTGCTTTGAGGTTTTATTATAAGAGACAGTGTTTAAGACTGCATTACGACTGCAAATTGCATTCGGGTGGACTGGGTGACAACAATGGCAACACACTCACAGCTGCAGGAAGCTTGCTTTTAGTCGAAATGCAGTCTGTTGACAAAGTTTGAGTACATATACATTGGCAAACATCGCTTTTTCATGAACATGATGCAACAGTGACTTATACAAACCGGTGACATAAAATTAATTTCAAATCAATGTGACACCCCTGTCAGTGATTTGAAATTAACCACACCGTATTACGTGCTTCGGTGGGTGGCCGATCACAGTGACATTTGTATGGGTGACCCCACTTTTTTGTAGTAACACATCTGCTGAAATTACACGACGGGAATTTGGTGTGCTTACGCCTGCAATGCTTTACAAAATTACCAGCAAAACACGTGTTTGCCAACGTGTATACACTTTAAAAAGTTCAATTTTTGAAGCGTTCAGAATCATCTATTTCGCTAGTAAGCGAAAGGAAATGGGCGATTCATAAATTGAACTACAGTTTATTTTAAATATATATTTCATCGGGTATTGGGGGACAGTGCGCAGTAGCTTTATTACTGAATTCGAGGCTACCTCAAAACGCCTTGTATTTCAAATACATACATAACTCACATCGCAGATTCGTAACTTAACTTCCTTAATTAATTCTCACTCCATCTTAGATTTAAATCAACTCCTAGCTAATCTAACTCGTATGCGTAACGTAGTTGTACAACCGCAGACAATGACATTTGTCAACTTTTCACCTTTATACCCTTAGCAATAAGGTTGAAAAGTCCGCGGTCATACGAGTCACAATAGAAATTTTATTGTGATTTGTGTGCAAATGACAAGTCTTTATACCAAACACACACACAAACAAGGCAGCCTGGAATTCAGCAATACAATAAGATTCAAATAGCACAAAACAGGGACTCAAGTGTAAGAATAAAATGTGAATATTGTCAAAAAGGATCCGCTTATTATTATTATTGCAAACATCAAGACGAAAGTGTAGAACATTATTAATTGTAAAAATATGGGTCCCTTTCACCCCGTAACCGACCATGTTTCGGACAATGACCGACCCGGAATTTAATTCGTGCTAGATCGTAGAATGCCCGTCCCGAGGTAAGAACTTGCAACGAAAATGCAGCACTTCAGAGTTTTAGAAAAATTTCGGCTTCGTTTAGCCTTTTCTGTCACTTGTGTGCCCGTCTCGCCAGGATACTGAAGTATACTGAGCCCCGTTCGTATTTTACGAAAGAAATTCTGTCAACATGCCCTCGGTTCGACATATTCATTCCACGATATAGGACAAACCTGTCTGTAAACGAGTCTATTGCACAACTGTGTTAAATCGCACGCAAAGCGAATAAAATACGATATTTAATTTGATAAAAACGACAAACTTCTCGCCGAAATGTCCGATAGTTTCACATAATCGCTAATATCAATTACATGCCTCCTCATCACTACGAATTTTTATAACATTATGAATTTTAATTCTTTTTGCAATTATTTATTTTCTCAATAAGAATCGACGTTATTACACTTACTGTATCGTGGGACTTGTCTTGGACAAGATAGGTGCGCTGCACATTTGTTCGGCTCGGCACGATTTGGCAGAGCCGGCCGGCAAAATATACCTTCATTTACCGCCCGGCTATATGCCTAATAATGCAAACCCGAAAAATTGTGTAGCACCCGTTATAACAACATTTATGCGGTGCTTCTTTCAGTACGTAACTACGTGGAAATAATAAACGTCAAAAGCCGAGACACCTATAATTTATCGACGTCACCCGAATTCTGCCAATATAAGGGTGACAACACGTTTACACATACACATCAGCTTTTTTTTTATTTTATCTCTATCCCTTTCTGCCTCTCGGAATGGAACGGACTTCTCGCTCTAGAACGAGACGTCCGTTCCATTCAGACACAATAGCATAGCACTTTCTATGCGAAGAGTGTGGATTGAGAGCGGACTTCTCGCTTTAGCAAATGACGGCTCTAAATGACAGAAAGAGATAAACGGAAAAACGTATAATTATGATTTCACCCTTAGAACATGGAAGCCGGGTAAATTGAGTAATTATTTTGTAACTGTCTTAACAGAAAACGCGTCTAAATAAACTACCAGCCCTTTATAATCTACGTCACCCTGTAAACTCCAATTAGTAAAAACAAAGGATCATGAGCGAACTTAATTAGGTCTATTAAATGAGCTAGCGGGAACTAAACGATGAATGTAGAGAAAACATTCGAAACTTAGCCCAGGTTAGCACAGGAGATTTTATTACTCGACCTTTTTCCTCGCGCAGTGGATTTTCAACTCTCGGTATTGGGCCGATAGTTTAAAATCCAACGGAGCGTTTTCTTAGCAGAGCGTAGAAAATCGAGTGCGCGTAAAATATCTCCCGTGCTACCTGGGCTTATGGAAATCGTTCATACATATCTTTATTTCGTTATGAAGTAACGTTGTATCCATACTGATAAAAAAACTACGAACGAGAAAACTAGAAAAAATTGTAACTGTTCAGTCCAAAATATTCGTTGATGGCGCTACAGTTTCTTGAGTTAATTTTTATTTCTTATAAGTGTATTTTTTTTTTCATTTTCTGTCATTTATGACTTTCTAACAAGGACCTCATTTTTTGTCGTGTGGAAATCCTCATGGATGTCCCTCGCCCTACATTTTTAAAGTAAGGGATCATTATATCAACGTATAACCAACGCAGCCGTAGAAAAAAGTACTAAATTCAGCCAATCTTGAAATAAATATAATTATAATTTTAACGTTAGGCAATGTTTTGAATTCGTCAAGATACAGTAGCGCCATCTATGAGTAGTATAAACACGGAGTCGTAAACATATGGAGTGCTAAAGTGTGGGCGAAAATGAGTGTCTAATATCTGTAGCAGAGGTATTGCCAACTTGTTTGTTTTTTTTTCTTTGTTTTTTAGTGTGGTACAAACAAAATTTCTAGTGTGTCAACGAATTATTAGTAGGTCCACTAAAAAGTTACTCTTAGCGATTAGCGATTCCAATCTAGACATCAGTATGACACTCTACCTCTTTTCAGCGATTCAATGTATCCCCAAACACATAGAAATTACCGTCTCACCGTTTCGACTCAACAGCAACTTGACTCACATTTCATTGATCGAATTACGAGTCGAGTTGTTGTTGAGTTGATTCGATGTGCGAGAGCCACAAACAACATTTGAAGAGCCTATAATGTGATAGCCATTAGCCCTCCATTTGCTTACCAATCCGTGACGTGTAATAAGTACTAAAAGAAGCACCGGTGCGCTGGGCCTGCCTAGTTGCCCTCGATGGCCTTAGCTACGAACTCTATGAACCTCTTCCCGTACTGTTCGGGGTCGCAGGTCGATATGCCGTCGACGTTGCTGCCGTATTTCACTGTCTTTGCTGCTTTCGCCGCCTGAAATTGTGAATTTTATTGTAAAGGCTTGAAAAAAAAAATCGTACTAATACTGCTACCACCGACATTTCAAGTACGATTTTTTTTATCCCTTACCATAGGTAGGTCCGTAGGATTTGATGAGACGGCAGGACTTCTCAATATGGGGTTGATACATGGATTTTATGCAAAGCAAACCAGTTTATAGAGGATGGCAGTTTAATAACCGAAAAAAAAAATTCAACGCAGGTCCACAATTATGTACTGAATTTGATTAGTTTGCACGTCATAACCTGCCAGCTTCAATTTTGCCAAAACTACTGGATATGTAAATCTGTGTTATATTTACCTGCTTCTTGACTCCGTAGTGCGTCAGTACGTCAATCAGCGCAACGAAGTAAATCTCTTTTTTGGGGGCACCTGAAATCGAAGAACAGACACATCGTCATATTTTTGTGGCTCTAGTTTAATCACACTTAAAGAAATGTATGTACTTTTGTCAGTCAGTTTCAATTCTGATTTGTATAATACAATCAGTCAGTTGCATTAGTGTAAATACGATCATAAAGTCTAATTTTTGGTAAAATAACTTTAAATTCTCACCAGAGTAAAGTTCAGTTTATGCTACAACTTCAAACATGTTTATAACTTTTGCAATGTTACTAGTCAGTCTAAAATCAACTTACTTACCACCACAATAAGGTTGATATTTGTTTAACTTGGAATAACATCAATTGGATTCAAATTTGAATAGACCTCAGATATAAACAACTGACTGACTTTCATAGGTCTCTGCATTACTATAGTACCTCCAGAGCAATTTATTTCAACGTTTCGCACACAAAAAAGGTACAAAGGCGGGCCTAATACCTTAGGCATTCTCTACCAACCAAGGGTGGTGAAGAGATTAGATGGCAGGTGCTTTTGTTGAGAGGAACAATGATAAAAAATGATATATTATTATCATAATGAATTATAAATAAAATGGGTAAACAAGTACATAAATAGGTTATAAACTTATAATACACATACTGCAATACACACACACACGCAACGCAACGCACACACACGCACACGCACGCACGTGCATTCATGCTGTAATATATACTTATAATATATATACAAATTCAGCCCCACAACCAAGTTTGCTGTCTAGCTAATCTTTTCACAGCAGCATTAACTATTCTCTCTCCATTCTTACGGAAAGAAGTAGTATTATTAACTTACTCTCTTGACTGGGTATGGCATATATGTCAAGCTCGGGAATGATGCCCTCGTACCGCAGCGACGACTGGCGAGCGAAGCCGCGCGGACTGTCCGGTGGAGTGTTGTAGCCCCATCTGAGGGGACACATTGGAATATTAGGGCTTTGTACGAAGACATCATCATCTGCCTAGCCTTTTTCCAACTATGTTGGGATCGGCTTCCAGTCTAACCGGATGCAGCTGAATACCAGTATATTACATGGAGCGACTGCCTATCTGACCTCCGCAACCCAGTTACTGGGTAACACGATACCCCTTGGTAATACTGGTTGTCAGACTTTCAGGCTTCTGACTACCCGTAACGACTGTCAAAGATTTACAAATGACAACCGGGAACAACGGCCTACCGTGGTCATCTCTCAGCCGTCATCTCAGCGTTCAATTTGCTACAAAATAAAGTTTTTTTTTTATGAGGGTTACCGATCGCCATGATGCCTGGTATCGGTATCGCTGTCGGTATCGGTGTCTCCGTTGTCGCTGTCGTTCTCTGCGTCTCGTTGTCTCGCCGCCTCGGCCTCCGCCTCGCCGCGCCCGCACTCGTGCATGCCCAGTAGGAGGGAGTAGTCCATCAGGTGGAGTTTTGTTAGGAACTGCAAATAAAATAAAATATTTGTAATAAAACGTCTGTTTGGAAGGGTAGTAGTTTGTGTGAAAGGATGTCTGTAAACTAATACTATACTCTGAGGTATGAGGCATTTCAAGCAATTTGCCTAGCCTTTTCCCAACTATTTTGGGGTCGGCTTCCAGTCTAACCAGATGCAGCTGAATACCAGTTTTTTACTTAGAGCGACAGCTAGCACGATACCTCTTTGTAAGACTGGTTGACAAGACTTTCGGGAGGCATGAAACCTTTATCCTAGAGTTTATTACACTGCTCGAAAGTTTGATATTACAACCATAGTATAGTTTCCATTGTGAGTAGTGAGTACCCTCACTAGGATATAGATTCAACTCTCGTTTGATCCGAACATTTCTTAGACTCCTGATGCATGCTGGATGCCCTGCTACATGATTGATTGACACCACAGACCTGATCAAACGGCCAAATAATGTCCTACCTACTAACTAACTTTTACATCTTGCATAATATGAAACTCCATAAGGTTCTTTACCGAGGTGAAAAGTTGACAGAATACAATCTCCTATCATTTCAGAAGCTAAAGAAATGAGGTTACAGTATCCGGCGATAAATATTGCACATCGACCTTTGGAAAGAGATAATCGGCTAATTTCGGCTTCGTAGAGCGTTATCTCTGTCGCACGAAATACAAATAGTCCGGTATCTATTAGGAGCTGTTAAAACAATTATGCTTTGCTTCTTTTGATAATTATTTTTATTCTTTGTATAAAATACACCAATTTGAATTAGTCGATGTGCAATATTTATCGCCGGGTACTGTACTACATATCTATCACATCTACAATATTATTTTTTTAATGTTAGTCATTACTTTCTGCATGATTTACCTCAACATCAGCAGTAAGGGTCTCCAACAACTTCTCTTTGGCAGCGTCACCGATGTCAATGCGTACTCCTTGTTTAATGAAGTCGTTGTCTTTCAGTGTGGGCAGGTCTTTCTCTAGCTCCTTTTCTGAAGCCTCACGGTCTACTGTTGAGCCTTTTAGGTCGTATTTCCTATAATGAGAGAGATGAGAATGAATGAATGGCATCAAGTTTTAAAATTGATTATTCATTCAACAAAGTTGAATGGATGAAAGACAATGGGTCTATAAATGGTATATGCCGTAATAGTTCGTTTTGTCCAAATTCTTCTTCAGCTTTAAAATACGACCTAATGCAATGCCCAAGCAGTGATTAAAATATCGCTGTATATGGTACAGTGTCGCTGCAACTTCTTGCAGTTGCGTTGTCGATGGAATTGCGATGTGGTTACGTTATGGCTAGTGTTTGCAGACAGACACATCGTTGTGTTTGCGCTGTGGCCTGGCTGGTGGTTGTGTTGTGGCTTCGACGTGGTCTGATGTAGTCGTTATCGCCCGCACGGTTGATTTTGACGGTCAAATGTGGTCCGTGCGAATAAACTATTCATTTTCATACAAATTAGCGGCCATCCACGTGTTGTTGGTGGTGGTCATAGATATCCGAGAGATATGCCTTCACTCTATATTTATTCGAGTTCAAATGTCGCCACCTTTTTCCCACTCCTGAAACTCACACAAAAACAAAAGAAATAGATACGGCCCATATGATGCTTTTTTGGCACACACGCAAGAACGTAGGCGTAACACTTTTGTGCTATCTTATTGTACACATGCTGAATGCACACATGTAACTCTGCACTGCGTAACACACTATGAATCTCAATCTGAATCATTTTTAAAGATATTGCTAATCCATTGCTTATGTTCGAAAAATGTGTCTACTCAACAACGTAAAGACCGCAATGAATGTTGTTGAACTGACAAAAAACATTGCCACTGATTTTGTGTATGCAATAAAATTGTTGGTCAGTTTGATCGGATGGAGGCGACATGTGCCACGCCTCCATGACATATCGCTCGATATCCGTGGTACATGTGATCGAGCCCTTATCAAGTTGATTTATGAACCTGATAAGAACTTTCCTTATCTATAAGGAAAACTTGCGGGTAGTCGCTAATCACTAACGATAACTAGTTGAATGTCACGGCTGAAATAGCAAGACAAGCTTAGATGAAGCAGGACCACCGAGTCTGTCTTTTCAGCCCAGTGATGATTTTACCAGCTAGTACTTACTCGAATGGTTTCTGAATTCACTATTTCAACATATTTTTTTTGGCTCCTGGTTATATTCCCAGAAAGGACAAAGAAATCCCATCCTCAAAAATAAACTTGTAGATATTATAGGCGTATTATGATTCATTTTATGTGGCAAAAAATAGCAATTTTTTTTACTTTCTTAGAGATACTTTTATTTTTAACCCCAAACTCCCCATTAAGCTGAAACAACACATGTTTTACAACATTACCTGTGTATGTTGAGGTGGTTGGAAAACACGTTCCTTGTGGCGACGAGGTAGTGCTCGATGCCGTCCACCGTCAGCCGATACATGCCCAGGTACTGGGGCAGGAGGGTCTTACCGTGACGCTCCACTATGTACTGGAAATAATAATACCGTTGTTAAGATATGTGTGGAAATTATAAGTAAATCTTCAAAAGTACTGCCTGATATATATTTAGGATCTAATGATAAATGATTTTATTTATGTAAATAGGTTTGAAGAAACAGTTTTACACGTCAATAATACTTTAAAAACTAGATGAGATTGGGTTTCTTATCTAAAAAATGTTTATTTCAATTACAAAGGGCATTTCGATACGTGCTATTGGAGATCACCTTTTATCCAAGGAATTACTTGTGTAGGAGTATCTGATTGCCTACTCTGAGAAGGAAGACCAAAACAACTCAAGAGGTCACAATCTAAGTCCAGATATAATCTTGGTCAGATCATGTGAAAACCATGTGGATTAATGTCTGAAATGGTTTTTTCAGAACCACACAGACTGATTAGATTTGTCCAGTCAGTCATGCATTTGTTAGTAATCATACAGCTCAACTAAAACCTTTGTAGTGACCTACTCTTGTAGAATATTAAAATTAAGTAGGTATAAATTATGTATTTGCTCAAAATTATAAACAATAATAATTTATATATATGTACATATTTACAAGGAACTTAACTAGTATTATATAACACCAAAATAATATATTTATAGGAATTTAAATACTAAACTAAATATTCAACATACAAACACATTTTTGTATTAGTAGATAAGTTACTTATCAGCTGGCGTGCGTAGCTATGACGCGTCTATTGTTCTGGCGGCCAGCGAGCCGGCTACGTCACGCGGACCGGTTGCGTGAGCGGGACGGATCTATAGTTGCGTTGCGCCGCGCATGCGCGGTCCGAATGTGCGAGCCGCCTCGCTCGCCCGCCAGTACGTTCACCAACACTTCTAACGACCGTTGTTATTTAAAAGCATAGCTTCGCCGCGAATAATTTTTGATTGTATTTTTGTTTAACTTCGTGCTGTCTATCTCATTTCTATCACTCCTTCTTCTTAGTGGAACTCTTGTGTGTGACTGTAACCTGTGTCTGTGAATAAACTTTCTTCCTTCTTGTGGTGTACTTCGGACTTTCTTTCTTCCCTTCATACATCATCTCTTCACACTACCTACTACTTCTACATTGGTGACCCCGAGCAGGAGCACAAGGATGCACGAGGCGCGCAGTCATCAGGATGTCGGCGAATCAACAGCAGAAAGTTTTCGTGTGGGTGTTCGCGTACCGCCGTTCTACCCGGAGAAACCGGGATTGTGGTTTAACCAGATGGAAGCGCAGTTCATCCTGGCGAACATCAAGTCGGATGAAACCAAGTTCCATTTCGTCATCGGCAACTTGGAAACACAATATGCTTCCGAAGTCGAAGATATTATCGACCACCCTCCACCCACCGGAAAATACGAAAAACTAAAAAGTGAACTCGTTAAGCGGCTTTCGGCGACGCGTGAGAAGAAAATAAAGCAACTTCTCATGCATGAAGAGCTGGGCGACCGAAAGCCATCACAGTTTTACCGGCACCTCCTCAACCTCGCTGGTCCAGGCGTACCGGAGGAGTTTCTGAGGACCATCTGGACGAGCCGCCTACCCGCTAGTACACAGGCGATCATAGCTTCCCAGTCCAAGCCGGATCTGGGTGAGCTGGCAGAGCTGGCGGACCGGATCCACGACGTCGTCGGCACACAGGTGGCATCAACATCTGCCGTCACTACGGCTGCATCGTCGAGCACCCCGGGCAACAGCGTGTACTCCGAGATCGCCGCCCTGACCAAGCAGATGGAGAAGCTGGCGGAGACGGTGGAGCGATTGTCTCGTCCCAGAGGGCGTTCCCGTAGTCATACGCGCCATCGGTCTAGCTCCAGCAGGTCACAGTCCAGCTACAGAAGATTCCCCCAGTGCTGGTACCACCAGAAATTCGGGGACCGAGCTAGGAAGTGCGTGAAGCCGTGCGACTACCCTACATCGGGAAATGCGCGGGGCAATCAGTGATGGCGACCGACGATTGTCCGAGTGCTGGTCGCTTATTTGTCACCGATCAAAGGTCGAAGGTGCAGTTTTTGGTCGACACCGGAAGCGACCTCTGCGTCTACCCCCGATCGGCAGTAACAAGACGACTTGAAAAAACAAATTACCAGCTGTGTGCGGCAAACGGGACATCGATTACCACGTATGGGTTTATAAATGTAACTTTGAACCTAGGGTTGCGCCGTGACTTCGCTTGGCGATTTATTGTCGCCGATGTAACAAAGGCGATAATAGGCGTGGATTTTTTATCTTTTTATAATTTGGTTGTTGATTGCAGGAACCAACGCCTCATCGACAATCATACAACTCTCCACACCCCGGCCTCGCCTGTCCGTCGTTCTGATGCCGTCTCTTCGGTGAAAGTAAGTCTTGGTGATTCCGCATACATTCACATACTACGGGAATTTCCCGACATCACCCGCCCACATGGCATACACCGTACACCGAAACACACTACAGTACATCACATCCGCATTACACCGGGGCCGCCAGTATCGTGTACACCTCGCAGATTAGCCCCCGACAAATTAAAAATCGCCAGGGAGGAATTCGAAGCAATGTTGCAGTGTGGCACCTGTCGCTTGTCAGAGTCACCGTGGTCGTCGCCACTCCATCTAGCACCTAAAAAAGACGATGGTTGGCGCCCCTGTGGCGATTACAGGATGCTGAACGCACGCACCGTCCCCGACCAATACCCCATCCGGCACATCCAGGACTTCGCTCATAGCCTGTCTGGCTGTGCCGTGTTTTCAAAAATTGACCTGGTAAAAGCGTATAACCAGATTCCTGTCCATCCAGATGACATCCCGAAGACTGCGATCACAACGCCGTTCGGTCTTTTCGAATTTCCATACATGACCTTCGGTCTGCGAAATGCCGGACAGACGTTTCAGCGCTTCGTGGATGAGATGCTCAGGGGTCTGGACTTTACATACGCATATTTAGATGATTTTTTGGTCTTCTCGAACGACCAGAAGACCCACGAGCACCACTTGCGACAGCTTTTTTCCAGGCTCCAAGACTACGGGATGGTCATCAACACCTCTAAGTGCGTCTTTGGAGTGTCTGAGGTACATTTTTTGGGCTACCATATCTCAATCGAGGGCACAAGACCATTGCCTTCCAAAGTCGAAGCCGTGCAGAATTTCCCAGCGCCTAAGACCGTGAGAGAGCTGCGCAGATTCCTTGGGATGCTGAATTTTTACAGGAGGTTTATCCCAGGTGCAGCTAGCTTCCAGGCACCCCTGAACGCCCTGCTCACTGGATCGGTTAAGGGTTCACATCCAGTCAACTTGACACCCGAGGAGGGTGAGGCATTCCAGAACTGCAAGAATAGCCTTTGTCAGGCAGCACTGTTGGCCCATCCTGATTGCAACGCTAAGTTGGCGTTGGTCACGGATGCGTCAGATAAAGCCATGGGCGCGGTCTTGCAGCAACTAAACGCAGGAGCTTGGGAGCCCCTTGCCTTCTTTTCGCGGAAGCTGAGCTCGGCACAGGTTAAGTACTCACCATACGACCGCGAGCTGCTCGCCATTTACGAGAGTGTGAAGTATTTTCGGCACATGCTGGAGGCTCGCGACTTTGTGATTTACACAGATCACAAGCCACTCACTTTCGCCTTCCACTCTCGTAAAGAGAATTGTTCCCCACGACAGTTCCGTCACCTGGATCTCATAGCCCAATTCACGACAGACATCCGGCATATATCTGGGAAAAATAATGTCGTGGCGGATACCCTCTCCCGAATTGAGGAGATTACTCAACCTGTGCCCGCTGAAAGGATCGCTGCAGCACAACTGGAGGACCAGGAGCTAAAGCAACTGCTTACTGGGGATAGCTCGTTACGTCTGCAACAAGTTAGCGTACCAGGATCGCGGACACAGCTATACTGCGACGTCAGCACCCCTACGCCAAGACCTTTCGTGCCCAAGGAGTTGCGCAGGACAATTTTCCTTAGCCTGCACGCCTTGAGTCACCCAGGCACCAAGGCGTCCGCAAGATTGGTTGCTGACCGATATGTGTGGCCTGGCATCAGGAAAGACTGTCGAGAGTGGGTTCGCTCTTGCCTGGCTTGCCAGCGTTCGAAAACCACGCGACACGTCTTTGCTCCAGTCGGAGCCTTCCAATTACCGAAATCAAGGTTCGCATTCATTCACATCGACCTTGTGGGACCATTGCCATTGAGCCAAGGTTTCCGCTATTGCCTCACAGCCGTCGATCGCTTTACGCGATGGCCTGAGGCAATACCGTTGGCAGACATTACTGCCGAAACAGTGGCAAAGGCTTTACTTAGTGGGTGGATTGCCCGTTTCGGCTGCCCATCGGATATCGTAACCGATAGAGGTAGGCAGTTCGAATCAGCACTCTTCAAATGCCTTTCTGCCATTGCTGGGTTTCAACATCGCAGAACAACTGCGTACCATCCTGCCTGTAACGGACTGGTGGAAAGATTCCACCGTCAACTCAAGGCTGCGATCACTTGCCACGCAAATGACAGTTGGGTGGAATCTCTTCCACTAGTCCTGTTAGGTGTGCGCAGCGCATACAAAGAAGACGCTCAGGCTTCTGCCGCTGAGTTAGTTTACGGCCAGCCAATGCGCCTACCTGGCGAATTTTTCGACCCCCAGGCTGACGAGACTGTCGACATGACCGCCTACCTGTCAAGACTTCGGAGTATTTTCCGGAATCTGCAACCAACACCAGCGGCCAGGCACAACAGTAACTTCAAAACATTTGTTCACAAGGATTTATCCTCATCAACCCACGTGTTCCTTAGGGACTGCACCGCTGGTGGTGGTCTGAAACCGGCATATACCGGTCCACATAAGGTCATAGAAAAAGGTGACAAGGTGTTCAAAATAGTGGTAAATGGTAAACAGGTTACCGTATCGATAGACCGCATTAAGCCGGCCTTCATACTGCGTGACCCCGGCAACACATCATACTCACCACATACCACTAACATGCACCACAACACACCACAGTCACCACTCCACACTAACGCTCATCACTACTCACCCAACGCGGATAACCGAAACTTACCTTCGGCTGACGATGACGTCGTCAGAACGACGCGGTCAGGTCGTCGCGTGAGATTTCCCGACTATTATCGCCCTTGACGGTCTTTGGAAGGGGGTGATGTAGTGACCTACTCTTGTAGAATATTAAAATTAAGTAGGTATAAATTATGTATTTGCTCAAAATTATAAACAATAATAATTTATATATATGTACATATTTACAAGGAACTTAACTAGTATTATATAACACCAAAATAATATATTTATAGGAATTTAAATACTAAACTAAATATTCAACATACAAACACATTTTTGTATTAGTAGATAAGTTACTTATCAGCTGGCGTGCGTAGCTATGACGCGTCTATTGTTCTGGCGGCCAGCGAGCCGGCTACGTCACGCGGACCGGTTGCGTGAGCGGGACGGATCTATAGTTGCGTTGCGCACGCGCATGCGCGGTCCGAATGTGCGAGCCGCCTCGCTCGCCCGCCAGTACGTTCACCAACACTTCTAACGACCGTTGTTATTTAAAAGCATAGCTTCGCCGCGAATAATTTTTGATTGTATTTTTGTTTAACTTCGTGCTGTCTATCTCATTTCTATCACTCCTTCTTCTTAGTGGAACTCTTGTGTGTGACTGTAACCTGTGTCTGTGAATAAACTTTCTTCCTTCTTGTGGTGTACTTCGGACTTTCTTTCTTCCCTTCATACATCATCTCTTCACACTACCTACCACTTCTACACCTTTAAAACAAGTTTATCCTTTTATAATATTGTCTGAACAGATTCTTTTACAGAAATAGTGTGCAGTGTCAGTGACGAAGAATAATATCTTCTGTCATTAATTGTGGTAAATGAATTGGTGATTGCAATATGGGATTTCTTAAGCGAGAACGTGTCAAAATCTATTAGGAGAGCCTTTACGAAATCTGCGCGAAGTGAGGACAATACAATGCCTAACACCACACTTCAATGTTGATTGCACCATCCAAAAAACTAAGAATAAGTTGTCTGCTGTTGACTCGTGAATTATTTGCAAACTTTTCTGCCCATATAGTAACAAAACGCAAATAAAAACGCCCCACTTTTTTCTGAAACTAAACCAACCTGTCTTAGAAACAAACATAATCTGCCTTACATTCTACAACAAACAATAACTTACACAAAATCATTCTAAATTACTCACACCAGAGACAAAGACGCTATCTTTCCCATTTTATCGGAAGTAACGCGTTATGTAGGTACTTTTTACGATTAGATAGGGAAGACTATATTTTGTTTACAAGCCGATTGATAATTTGGTAACTTGTCAATGTCTCTTAAAATTTGAATAATGATAAAAAAGTCTATTCAAACTTATGTTTCATATTAATATTAGGTATTTCAAGTTAAACAAATATCAACTTTATTTTAATGGGAATTAAGTTGATTTCAGAGTGACTAGCACTATTGAAAAAGTTGTAATAATGAAGTTGTAGCGTAAACTGAACAAATATCGTTTATTGCGGATCACACATAAAAATACATATGAAACAATCCATGTAGTATTAGTAACAACGACTTAAAAACTATGTTAGTAAAACTTACAAAGTAACCTATCGACAACTAATAACTACGTGGCTCAACACATGTTGGCACGTGCCTCTGCATCCAGTGCCTAATAAAGGGGCTGTCGCCTGTCCACCTTGTCAAACAATGTCTTTATTTATTTATTTGGGACAAAAAAAAACAGACATTACAGCATTTACAAAAAGTAATTATGTTACAGTCGAAAAAACGTATAACCCACACTATTATCCACGAAGTGACATCGTGGTATGGTGGTGTAGGATGCTGTTGGCGCCTCCGCGCAATCTACCCATTATTGACGCCGCCGTCTTTCTCATTTTCATTATGGCATGAAAAACATCAACGTTTTAAAACTGCATACGTGATAACCGCACGTAGTTATGTACACTTTATTTGTCAGGTGACTTTTACGACTGAAATGCGTGAATAATCTGCATAATGAATGACATAATGCATAAGGATGCGTCTTGAGTGTGACTTTGCACGCATATGCAAAGCGATACCACACATTGCAATATGGCGGGCAGGGCAGTTAACTCTTCCGTCCAGGGGTCTAATGCTAGGATGCCTGGAAGAGGTCGCAGAAAGGGGGTATTCCTCGAAACGCACCAAAAGTATTCCTCGAAAAAAACATTACTTAAATATTAATAAAAATATTATAATTTTAGTCGTCATGATTTCGCCATTGTGAGTTTTTACTAGACAAAATCTGTCAAAAAGTCACAAAGAAAAAACCATTTCAAATTAGTAGGCTTGGCTCACAGTCCATTATGCTGCCGGCGTAACTGATGAAGCAGTTCTGCACTGACAAGACAACGGCCACACATAGCACATAGGTTATATCATAGAAATGTATACCTACTGAAGCGCTGACGATTAGGTATCAAACCGCCAAAATCCAAAAATGTAAGTGTAATAAACACCTCTGGCAACCTCCCTCTGCTACTTCTGGAGAAGCGTGAATGTATATGTTCTACGTGACAGTGTGACACGTTATCGGTAGGCTGTGTACCAGTGGGGTAATTGCGTAACACGCTAATAATATAGCAAAGGATTCTTCATTTTGACAGTTCCACACCATTCATTGCATTATTTACATTGTTGAACAGACACATTTTCCGGACATATCAAGCAATGGATTAGCAATATCCTTCAAAATGATTCAGATTGATAGTGTGTTACGCAATTACAATGCGTGCCACGAAAGAAGAGACTTGACACACCACGTGGTTTGACATGCGCAGAACACGATTTTAGGTATCTTTAGCGGTATGAGGTCTGAGTGCGGGACGGGACCGGACGTCATAGGGGCAGCGGAAAGAGCGGGAGAGGCGGGGTCAAGTCTCTTCTTTCGTGGCACGCATTGTACCCCGCTGGCACACAGCCTACCGATTACGTGCCACGTACTCGTAGAACACAAATTCACGCTTTAGTTCTCCAGAAGTAGCAGATGGAGGTTGCCAGAGGTGTTTAGTACACCTACATTTTCATCTACGGCAATTGTTTTAACAACAACTGGGCAAAACCCAGCCATGTACAGACGCCAGCACATCAAGCTACTTACTACAATCTGTCAAATTTCTTTAATAGGTTTTCAACTTTATCGCTAAAAAGTTAAAAAAAAATTGGGAAAATTTGACAGTTTCGGGTAGCTTGATGTGCTGGCGTCTAAACGAGACAGGACACGAACAGTCATGTCCCAGCCAGGACACGAACAATATTACTCGAATAAGTAAATCACATTTTCAGCAGCCTGAGCTAGTAATACTTACGGGATGGTATTGCTTAAGGAAGGAGTGCATCCTCTCAACCTCCTCGGAGGTCAGCGTCTTGAGGATGAACAGTCGGTCGTAGCTCTGGTAGAACTTCGCTCCCGACTTGCCAGAGGATTCGTCAGGGATCGGCTGAGATCTGCCAACAAAATGTCAGTGTTTGTTCAACTTACTTTTTCAACATTAAAACTTGCCCATGTACCTCCATTTACCTGACACACTTTTCCGATAAGCTTACTTATTACCAATATGAACCCTGATACCGCGTATGCTGAATACATAGATCAATGGTTTGCCCAACAACCGACGTTTAACGAACTTTTTCAATCACCTCACCCTTGAACCAATGTCATCCCTTATAGCTAGTCCTAAGTCAATTTGTTTCTAAATCTTACAATACCTTTTGTATTCATTTGATCAATTACTAATCGTGACAGCTGTTTTATTTGTCAAGACTTGATCAGATATAGTAGAAAAAAATATATCTGGGCCACATCGGTTACTCAAAACGACCATTAGTGGTACCGTCAGCAACAAAAGTCGATTAACACTTCAGTTTTTTTAATCTCAGTTATTGAGCAAAATATTTGTTCAAAATTGCAGCAAAAAGTCGATTAACACTTCAGTTTTTTTAAATCTCATTTATTGAGCAAAATATTTGTTCAAAATTGCACAAACTGAAGTGTTAATGGACTTTTGTTGCTGACCGTACATACCATACAAATTCTATACATTGTCCTAACAGACCCAGAATCTAGAACGATGGCCAGTCAAGCATCTTTTTCAATCAAACTATACTACAGTATCAGATGTAAACTATTTTTAAGACATGACATGACTATATTGATCTAGAAATGAGGCCTGAGTGTTTCATGATGATGGATAGTGATATGAATACCTATGTAATTGCAGAGCTTATATTTATGTCTATGTTATTGTCGCTATAACAATACACGAGGTCATTCTATTAACAGAGTCATCAACTCGGCTTGGTCTGTCCGAGTTTGCCTCGTACTGAAACTACCCGCTAAAGGCCGGCGCTCACTAAGCGGCATGGCGCAGCATAGTATAGCAAAGAAGTTTCGTAAGTGGAAATGATTTTGAATCTTATTTTCAGATTCATAGCATAAGTGCTCATATTTCCATGATATTGTCACAAGGGGACTTGAGCATACCACGGGAAGAAGCAGTATGCCGCAGAAGTGTCGTGCCGCCTAGTAAGAGCCGGCCTTAAGGTGCCACTAGTCGATATTTTTTCCATACAAATTTCGGGAAAGTATTACTCCACTGTTTGACATTGTGCATCCAAAGTTAAACATGACATCGTTTTGACTTATTATTAATTTTGTCTGTACGGAAACAGAATAGTTAAACAAAAAGCCATTAAAAAGTTATGAATCAACAATGATTTGTATTTCTTGCTATTTGTAACGTAACTTTGCGTGTAAATAAGTAATAAAAAAATGTAAAATCTTCAAAACCAAGTCCGTACCGACAAAGCTCAGTTATCGAAGAGTTCAATAAACTTTAGTTGTAATTGATTTATGCAGGTTTTTTTTTCGTAAAACTCGATTGTCCGAAGCACTTTTTGAATTTTTTTACGCGCCTATCAGTTCGGAACGGTGTTACAGAAACACCGTCTAGTTCGTTCTCTGTCGGACACGAAGTCAGGTGAGACAGCGTGCTTTTTGGCCCTGACCAGTGAGTTCGAGCTCGAGATTAGTTTACTCTTAAATGCGAACAGCAATGTGTAGTATTGTGTTTGAGAATTAAAGGAAATTGATAGCAGTCCTTCCCGTTTAGGAAAAAGGTTTGATAAAGGACATATATTCCGGCTGTTATCTCTTTGAATGGCGCCACTGGCGGTTCTAAATTCTTGTATAAAATGTTGTGGTGTTTGAATTTTTTTTCTATACATCAGTATCTAATGTTGGTACAAAACCAAGAAGTAACGCAAAGATTATTGAAAAAGTTGATTCATAATTAATTTATTATTTATAACACTCACAACTGGTGCAATAAGGTGCAGCGCAGACGGCACACTTTTTGTGCGATCGAGTCTACTGCGCACAAAGTCTGCATGGCGCGCAAAAAGTCGGTCGCGGATTTTTCACAGACTCAACGCACACGACGCACATAAACACACACACACACACACATTCATTCAGATACATTCTTTTTAAATGTCTATCATGATATTCTGCCTTAGAAGTATCATAAATTGCTGGTCTGTTTTGTATTTCTTGAATTAACATCGTTACATCGACCTCTGGCGCCATGATAATAGATCGCGTGCGTTACGTCCACCCCTAGCAAATGCAGATTGCCGACCATGCTAGTTTGTCTTCCTTTGTAAGGTCAATTTTTAACGTCCGCAGCGCCATCTAGCTCCAAGACCCCGTACTTTTTCAAATGAAAAATGCGTTCCAAATTAATTTATTTATATTCATGTTGTTCTAAATTACTGCAAAAAAAACTATAATTATTACTTTTTCTTTCATAATTATTAAACATAATATTTCTACAAACAAAACAAGTAACAATAATAATTTAGAATAAAACGAACGCATCCGTAAAAATGCACTATTTGTTTTAGATGTCATGGCGATGGCAGCCATTACGAGACAGACTGTTTGAGACCAAGTGGATGCGTACGCGCTCTTTTCTTGTTTTCTCTTCAGTTTCATCGAATGTCCAAATAATCTTTATATTTGCTGACTACTAAGTACGTTGAGTCGAGTGTGTTAACCTCCTCCGTCTTAGCCTTCGCAGATTAAAGATTTCGCTGAGTATAAGTGTTGAGATAGTGACTCTGTTTTTGTTGTTTTTGTGATATTGACACTATAAAATGCCTCAAAAGACGTGTTGTATTCCTACCTGCGTTTCGTCACTCGTTGCAGGTTAGTACCATTTACTTAAACATTATCCGATACGTATACTTGGGCTTGCCGGCCGGTGATAGCTAAGTACAGACGCCAGCACATCAAGTTACTACAATCTGTAAATTTCTTTAATAGATTTTCAACTTTATAAAAGCATTAGGTTCAAGGTTAGTTGAGGAAATCTGACAGTTTCGGGTAGCATGACCTGCTGGCGTCTGTACATGACATGGTATTTATGTTGTAACAGGTTGGAAAAAGATTGCCCTATCTCACTAGGGTACCACGGTAGGGCAAATCAGTTGCTCTACCAACAAAATGTATAGAGCTGTACCTCACCTGGTGTCCTCCTATTCAACCAAAAAATTTAATGGTGGCAACCAAATCACCTGCTGGTGACTACTATTAATATGTATAGAGCTCTTGCGTGTCTCACTCACTTGGCCACCAGTTGAGCGACCAGGGATGCTCCTCTTATGTAAGAGACAAGAAACAAAAAATATAATGCCTTTGCCATTCAAAAATAAAGATGATGTTTGAAACTGCATGTTTAATGCAACGAACTCTTTAAATAGACTAGGCACTTGATAACATAAATCTCGATAATCTTTTAGTATTAGGAAAAATACATTCCACTTTTAACGATCACACAGCATTAATAGTTTCAGTTATTAAAAGATAAATATTATTTGGAATTTTTCATTATCAACACTCCAGTCAATTTGTTGGCTGGACCAAGATTTATGTACATTTACATTACAATTATCATTGTAACTATAAAGTAACATGAATTTACATCAGTAGCAGAGGGTTAAATTTATTTGTTAAAATATTTTTCCATTTTAATGTCTGCAATTTAGCTTTTAGATTATAATTATTTAATTAAGTAATTTCTTTTTTGGTAAATAAATTATTATTATTATTAATTTAATTTCCTATTTTATTTATAGGTGCAGTGTTACATGCTTTCCCAAACCCTGCAACTGAAAGTGACAAGTTTCATACATGGGTTGTTAATGCTGGTCTCGTGGGAGAAGATGATGATTATATATTTAGAAACAGGAGAATCTGCCGTCTCCATTTTGAAAATACATATCATTATCCGAAGAATAGATTAAGTAAATTAGCTGTACCAACGCTGCATCTTCCAGGTATTGAGCATATTTTTTTAATCTTACTTTTTTTTATTTAAGTACTGACAATAGCTTTTGTCATATAAATATAAATATCTTAATCTCCTCAATATTCAAATAAATGTGTCACTAATTGACAGTTCTAGTGCTTCTATAGTCAGTTAACACATAAAGGTCCTATGTATCGTAATGTTGGTATCAGCTGGTGACAGCAAACACTTGGGGAGAATTTCTTAATGTTCCCTATAAGACAATTTTTTCATTTACAGATTGGCCAACTTTACTTGACATGGGAACTTAATGTATAAAATTACTATAGTAACTCTCCTGACAAACAATACTATTAAACAAATGTCAAAACAATTCTGTTTAATTTAATTTGCATGGAAATAACAACTTGGATTATCATAGATTTTTTTTATAAGGTTATGATTATTTTTGTTGTGTAAACAATGTTTTCTAATCTAATGTATTTATCAATCTTTTGTAGGTGCACCCCTCGATTCTGCCTCCAATAGACCTGAGCCCATAGTTGTTGATGATATACAGCCCACCGCAAGTACCAGTAGCTACAGTGATGTGGTTTTGAGTAAGTAAATTATGACATTGAATAAAATAAAATTATTAAAGAGATATTGTTTGTTTGTCTAAACAGGCTAATATGGGGAAGTATCAGTCTGACTTATATTGTGAGATTATGATATTATTATTCATATAAATATTAATATCTTAATCTCCTCAATATTCAAATAAATTTGTCGCCAATTGACAGTTTTACTGCTTCTGTAGTCAGTTTACACATATAGGTCCTATATATTGTATGGTTGGTATCAGCTGTTGACAGCAAATACTCGGGGAGAATTTGTTAATGTTCCCTGTATGACAATTTTTTAATTTTTAGGTTGGTCAACTTTATGTGACATGGGAACTTGATGTATAAAAAGATTATAGCAACTCTTCTGATAAACAATACTATTAAAGAAATGTCAAAACAATTCTGTTTAATTTAATATGCATGGAAATAACTTGGATTATAATAGATTTTTTTATAAGGTATGCTTTTTGTGTTAACAATCTTTTCTAATCTAATGTATTTATCAATCTTTTGTAGGTGCACCACTGGATGCTGCCTCCAATAGACCTGAGCCCATAGTTGTTGATGATAAACAGCCCACCGCAAGTAGCAGTAGCTACAGTGACGTGGTTAGAAGTAAGTAAATCATTATAATGATTACATTTAATAATATTATTAGCTAGCAGTTGCCCACGACATCGTTCGCGTGGAACTAGGGGGTGAAAAAAATATTAGTCAAATTTTAATTCCTATTCATTTATTTTCAGGTAATCAGCTGAAATACCAGTCTGAAATAGGGCTGTATAAAGTGGTTGCAAAAATGCAAGGGGAACTCAACAGGTGCAAAAAAGCTAAAGCTGGACTTGCCCAGAAGTTAAAAATATCTAGAAAATTAATGTGTTCTGAAGCTTACAAAATTGTCGTAAAGAATTTATCTCCAGCAGCAAAAACATTCTTTGATATGCAAATAAGGCAGTCAATGAAACACCCCAAGGGACATCGCTTCACTTTGGATGAAAAAATTCTTGCTTTATCACTTTATAAACCAAGTCCCAAAGCATACCGCTTACTTAGCCAAATATGTGTTTTACCAAAGAAAAGCACATTAAATAAATTGATGAGAAACATATTTTTGTTGCCTGGACCCAATGATGTGATTTTTGAACACTTAAAAAAAAGGGTAAATAAAATGCCCGAAACTCACAAATATTGTACTATCATATTTGATGAGATGGCCATTGCTGCTAATTTAGCCTATGATCAACACAATGACAGAATAAAAGGATTTTGCGACGATGGAAGCACGCAAACAAAATGTTTTGCTGACCATGCACTGGTCTTCATGGTCAGAGGAATATTTAAAAAATATAAACAGCCAGTCGCATACACATTTTGTGCTGGAACTACAAAGTCTCACAGTCTAAAAAATCAAATAAAAATAATTTTGACAAAAGTATTAGAAACTGGGCTAAAAGTAGTCTCGGTAACGTGCGACCAAGGAACTTCAAATATAGCAGCCATAAATTTGTTGATTAAGGAGACGAAAGAAGAATATTTGAGAAGTAACAGAGAATTTAAAGAAGGATTTTTTGAAATCAATGATAATATAATCTATCCAATTTTTGACCCGCCACATCTTATGAAAGGCATAAGAAATAACCTTATAACAAAAAATTTAGAATATTATCTGGACGGGAAAAAAAGTATTGCAAAATGGGCTCATCTGGAGGCTCTATATAAAAATGGCCCTGGATTCAAAGGACTGCGGTTAATACCAAAATTGACCGCACGTCATGTCATTCCAAATTTAATACCAAAAATGAAAGTGAAATACGCCACGCAAGTCTTTAGCAAAACTGTCAGTGTAGCAATGGGATTCACAGCAGGTAAACAAATTACCCTTCTCATTTTTACTTTTTTATTTTCCTCTCCCGGATGCAGTTCGGGCTATGAGCTTCTTATATCAGACGATTGGAGCCCTAGCACAATCGGACGGAGTCGCGGCAGACTGAGGAGAAGATGGCGGAATTGGATGGCTTCCTAGAGAACTGGCAGGAGAACATATTAGATAGAAGTTATATTAGACAGTTTAGATTAGAAAAGTATTTTCCTTGACATTAAGGCTAAAGTGGGAGTTTGATTCGAACCTAACTAGTACCACTGTGACATTTTCAATGTCATGTGATTACACTTCTGAGTAAATTGTATGTACCTAGTAAATGTAAGAAATCTAATTTGTATCTTTTTTTTTTAGAAATTGGGCGGATTTCTAAGGAAAGCACAGACACTGCAGAACTTTTACTATTTTTTGATCGGCTTTTTGATTCCGTCAATGGAAACTACAGCAAAATTGTAAACGGCAAAATATACCGGTCAGCAGTTTCGCCAAAATCGCCGCATCACAAATTATGGCATAAGAGCTTACCAATTTTAAGAACTATGAAATTTATTGGTGACAGAGTAAGGTTGGTTCCATCTATTTCTAGTTGGATTTTTTTTTTTATAATCTTTATTAAGGAGCTTGGTCAACATGACTAAGTCGCTCCGTAAGGCTATCTTATAATATTATAAGCATCATTTTATATACATAATACAGTCCTTATGTGAATAACTATCTTCTACTAATACCAATCCGTACAAGTTTGTACAATAGCCTGGCTGTTTCTGACAAGGGGAATGCTAAAATATTATTGCACCTTCCCACCTCTCTAACATCAACACCAAAATGAATTACTAACTCAGCTCTAAGATCTTCGTTCCGGGCACACTCCACCAAAATGTGAAGAACGTCTTCCACTTTCCCACATTGTGTGCAGTTGGGGGAAGGAACTTTTTTCATTAGAAATGCGAACTTATTTAAAGGGATATGTCCAGAACGAAGTCTGAGAGCTGTCACAACCTCTCTTCTGCCAAAACAATAGGAATCGAACCATGGCGATTGCCATGGTTCTGATTGTATTGTCCTATACCAAATCCCCTTCTCCACAGATCTCTGATCAAAGTGTTCTTTCCAGTTTAAAAAACAATGTTCGCGTATAAGTCTCATGCAATCTGTATAAAAAGGCTGGATGTCTAATGGCATGCCGTCACTTGAAGCAAGTCTTGCCAATTGGTCTGCCCTTTCGTTACCTACTATACCTATGTGGGAGGGGATCCACTGTATGATGACATTTTTCGAATTGGCCCTCAATCTGATAATGGAGTCTATAATTTTGTAAGCTATCGGTGTTCCTCTGATGCCAGAGGTACATCGAGCTAAATGTTGGACTGAACTTTTAGAGTCTGTTAAAATGATAAAATTGGTACGTTCAATAGATTCTATATAAGCCAATGCTTCACCAATTGCTAAAAGTTCTAAATACATGATCGAAATATTGTTAGAAATATTGAATTTCATGAAGGTGTCAGATTGAGGGTCGAAGAATGCTACTCCCATGAAATTATTGTCTTGCTTAGACCCGTCGGTATAAATTTTAACGAATCCTGTATATTGGCTTTCAAGAAAATGTATGCATTTATTACGTAATGATATAGTATCGCAAAATCTCTTTGGACAGGTGATGATGTCTATCTGTGGTTTTAGTATTTCTGTGACACTATAGTAAGTCATCCAATAGTTTAAGGAGTACATGTCCAACAAATCACTAGAATGAATTACATTATCTTTGAACTTATTGTGAATCGTAATAAGTGTAGGGATCTTTTTTCGCCTCCAGTATCTTTGATCTATAGAAGAACTAAGTTCGTTTAATACTAAAATGGTAGGATTATTAATAAGAGACCTGGATTTCATCCAAAATTTACCGGCTAGATACATTCTGCGAATGTATAGTGGAGGCAAGCACAGGTCGCTTTCCATAACGTGGATAGGAGTGCTTTTCACATATCCCCCGACAATGCGCATTGCTTGATTTTGCAATTTATCCAGCTTATATAACTTAGAATGACAGCTATTATCAAATAAGAAACTACCGTAGTCCAAGCGACTTCTTATAATTGCAATATATAATCGTCGTAGATGCTTGGGGTGAACTCCCCAACCCGGACCAGCCAACACTTTAAAAATATTCAAAAATTTCATCGTTTTTTCTGATGTCTCATTTATATGCTTTCCCCACCTTAATGACCGGTCAAGCCAAAGCCCTAAGTATTTTACATTTACTACTTCCTGTAACTGCACGCCATTAATCGTAACGTTGGCTTGGGATCTATTTGAACCTTTCTTAAAAACACAAATGTTACTCTTAGATGGTGAGACACTTAAACCCAATTCTTCCAATAACTTAACCATTATATTTATAGCTGGTTGGAGAACATTACAAGCAGATTCAACACTTTTATCCATAACATAAACAGCAAAATCATCAGCGTATTGAGAGACATATGCATTATTTATTGAATTACAAATATCATAAGTTGCCACATTGAACAACAAGGGAGATAGAGGATCACCCTGAGCCAAACCACGACCGGTACTTCTTGTGACGTCCGAGTTATCTAATTTAATTTTAAGAAACCTTAAACTTAGAAAATTCCACAAATAAGTACATATTTTTGAGCCAACTCCCAGTGAATCTAAAATGAATAAAAGCTTTTTTAAGTCAACATTATTATAGGCATTGTCAACGTCGAGGAAGCACGCAACGGTATTAAGATTCTTTGAAAATCCCAATTGAACTCTGGAGACCAGACGTGTCAAACTATCTAAGCAAGATTTAGACTTTCTAAAGCCAACTGTCTCTTCTGAAAACGTACGATTACTCTCAAAGAACCACTCCAATCTTTTATTTATGACTAAATGTAAGATTTTACAAACACAAGAAATTAAAGAAATTGGTCGAAGAGACGAAATCAAAGTAGGATCGCGACCTTGTTTGGGGATAGGGACTACGCTAATATCTCTCCATTGAGTAGGAACAAACCCCGAGGACAGGAAATAGTTATATAAATTTAAAAGAACGGTTTTCCCTGACGGAGGGAGATGTTTGATCATTGAAAACGAAATATTATCATGGCCTGGTGCAGTATCTTTTGGTTTTATACATGTCTCAAGTTCATGCATAAGGATAGGTAGCTGTAATTTTACGTTGTTGGAGGTGAAAACAGGTTGGGCCGGAAGTGCAAAGTCAGGACAAAGGCAATTAAGTAGTATTTGGGCTTTATTTACATCTACATGGGTTTTCTGGCATCTATAACCCTTCAGCCATCTCATCTTTCTCCACATTTCTGCAGAGGAAGAGACCTCATTAAGAGAATCACACACTTCCTGCCAGTTTTTATTTGAAGCTACCCTCATAAGTCTCTGAGCTTCCGCATTGTATTCATTTAATATATCTAAATGTCTGGGGGTAGGGTTACCTCGAAATTTAGCCAATGCCAATCTTCTTCTAGCTACTGCGCGGGACAGCTCAGAGTTCCAGTAAGGTTTTGGTCTGAATTTATTTGTAGGATCTGTACAAAACTTAACAGTTGGGATGTATTTGTCAGCAGCCTTATTTAATTTACTAATGAACTGATCATAAGATACTTGAGGGTCCTCGTGATATTGGAAATCCACAAACAATTCTTCCAGATATTTATTATATTCCGACCACTTGGCCAATTTAAAATTCCTTTTTTTATAAAATGTTCTGGTTAATGTCATGGCTAAAGAAATTTTTATTACCAGATGATCACTTCCTAAAAACTCATTCGTGACCTTCCAATCTAACATATGCGCAATATCGGAGGAGGCCATAGAAATATCGGGGCTGCTTTGTTGTAAATGGCTCATCACTAACTTAATACGAGTGTATGTACCATCGTTAAGCGTACAAATATTATTTTCACTTATAACATCGTAGATTTGCGAACCTCTTGTGTCTGTTTTATGTGACCAGTTGGAGTGGTGGGCGTTATAGTCTCCAAGAAATAGACATTTACTAGAAAATTGTGAAAAAAAGACCTCCCAATCTCGAAGTCTAGTGTGAACCCATTGCGGACAATAGATACCAACAATGTTCTCTATATGTTTACAATTTAAAATCTTAACATTTATGACTTGAATATCAGGATTACTATTTTCCATGTGACACAACTGTGATTTAATTGATATATGTGTGAGTATCGCAATCCCACCATAACTATCGCCCCGATCTTCCCTGTACACATTATAGTTTTTGATCCTTAAAGCCTTTTCCGAATCCAACCACGTTTCACTCACTACAGCTATATGAATTTTTTCTTGATACAACAGGTTCTCAAAAGCCAATATTTTAGGACGTAAACTTTGTGAGTTCCATTGCAATATATTAATTTTAAAATTAATACCGGCATTGTTACTATCCATTGGCAACGGTAGAAAAATCAAACATTTCTTTTAACCCAGATAAGTCCACAAAACTTGACACTATAAACGATACAAACCATTGGGTAAACATTTTAAATGCTTTTTCGATTTTAACCTTCCATGAATGTTTTCTAGCAAACATAACTCGACTCAACTTTGTCACCAGTAGCTTAAATGAGATACTTTTGTTATTAAACATAACATGAGGTGTGTCATACGAATCACAGTTATCCGAGTGTGCCCTCATATCGGCTCGGCTCGACCGGGACTGAGCGCGGTGAGTCTGTGCGCCTGCGACTGTGTCCCCGCCGCTGGCGTTCGACGGCGACGCACGAATCGGCTCCGTGGCTCCGCCTTCCCCTTTGTTCTTCATAAAAGTGTGTATTTCGGAATCAGATGATTCATTAATTGTTGACGAACTCGATGTACTTGCACGTTTCTTCCGTTTCTTTCTCTTTTTCGTCTTGTTAGTTAGTGTTATTGGTGTAGGAGTGACCTTTGATGTTGTAATTGATGCATATGATGTAGGTAATATTGGAGACTTACTACGTTGCGGAGGCTGCTGGTGATCGCCTATAGTGTTCTGTTCATTACGACTTTGAGAAAAAGGTGGAACATATAAAGACAGTGCACGTCTATAACTGCAATTAAATTGAGACATGAGTTCGCGTATTTTCCTTTCCTTTAGATATGCTGGGCAAGTTTTTATTAAAGCCATGTGATTTCCGTGACAATTACAACACTTATACGAAGTAGTCTCACAATTCGTATGATGTTTACCGCATTTAGGGCAAATTACCTTATTAGAAGGACATAATTTTGAAGTGTGTCCATAACGCCAACATCTTGAGCATTGTGTGACGGGGAATATATAACTTTCCACTTTGATCCTTAGGTTATGGATGTATACGTATTGAGGCAGGGACTTCCCTTTGAAGCAAATTCGTATTGTCTCGCTCTCTTGCCAACCAGAAGACTCAAAATTTCTGCGGTTTAATCTTTTGACTGAAAGGATTTCGAGTCCATTGCATGATAAACTTTTTAGTATTTCAGAGTCCGACAATCCAATGTCAATATCTTTTATTATTCCATAGGACACATTAACTTCCCAAGGCATATATATTCTCCATCCCAATTTTTCAAATTCTTGGCAGTTCATTAACTTCTCCGCACTTGTTTCGTCAGCAAAACTAACTAAAACTTTAAATGGATTTACATATTTCACCCTATTGATTCCAGCAATTCCTTGAGCTTTAAACATCTTGGCCAAGGCGAATTGTTTTGGTAATTTGTCTGTGTATGCTATACTGATATCAATTTGGTTGACCTTGGTTTTTTTCTGAGCTCCCACTACCGTCCACTGTTCAACTTGCCTATCTCCACCATTCACATCCTCAATCATGTCAATCTCGGCATCAATTTGTTCCTGTTCAGCATTTTGTGATAAATCCTCTACATTTGTACTTCTACCGTCCATGTCGGTCTGAATATGACTGCCCATGTCATTCTCCATAGCGTCTTCATTCATGTCACCACAAGATACATTATTCCTCACAACAACACGAATGTTGGCAATTGGCGATACGCACACGAGCGTGTCACCGCCGCCGAGTAGCCGGAGTTTTAAACTATAGCAAAGTATCAGACCGATTAGTGTGCGATAAACACGTCTTAATCACACCGCTAGCGATTAGACACTGTTCTAGTTGGATAAAAACAATTCAAGCATTTCAGCAAATAACAAAAAAAAACTACACGGCTTAGGCTTGCGATCTGTACTGCTGCGCAATTTCAACCAAGACCCGCTGGAGAATTTTTTTGGTGCCATACGAGCTCATGGGCAACGAAATGTCATGCCAAATCTTATATCTTTTGAGGCATCTTATAAAGCCTTATTAATTAATAATATGGTGTCACCTAAGTCGGTGGGGGCTAATTGCGAGAGTGACGACAGTCATTGCCTACAGAGCTTAAAATGTATTTTAGGTCAAAATATCTCCAGGCCCCTACCTAAACCTGTAGAAATTGATTTTAATCATTTAAATATAGAATTCAAAAATATTGATGAAGTATTATCAAGTCAAATTCCAAGCGCAATTGAGAAGTGTGCAGCAGTAGCATATTGTTGTGGCTGGCTCATTAATTTAATTTATAAGAAAATATCAAAAAATTGCATTGAATGTAAAAAAGCATTAGAAGGGGATAGTAAAGAAACATCATACTTAAAGTTCATTACTTTAAAAAAAAATACGAGTAAATGTATTCTTTACTATCCCAGTAAATATTTGCTGGAATGTGTAATGAATATAGAAATTATTACGACAGAAATTTTGAAAACGAATTGTGAATCCAAAGAAATAGTTAACTATATAGAATTGGTAACCACCACGCTTATTTCACTCGAATTTATTAAATGCGACCAACATAATGTTAAATTAAAAGAATTTCTTATAAAAAAAAGCATACTATTAGTAATTTTCAATTGGTGCAAAGATGTCAGTAATTTGTTATGTGGCAAAAACACAGTTTGGGATGAGAATGACCAAATTAAACAATTAGCACATAATTATTATGTGAGCCATAAAACTAGAAATAAATAAATATTTTCTTGAATAACACGTTTTCTTTTATAATATTTTCCGTAACACATAGTGTATTTAATAATAGGCAGTTTTAATTTCGTTATATTTATAAAATACAGCATGTAAACCGTAACTACTGGCTATTATTAAATACACAACTAGTAGCACCCTTAAAAGTAACAGGTATTGGATATACATTCGTGTATTTGCTGAATGACTTGTTTACCGTCAGGAAAATAGAGAGGCTGATTCAAGTGCTCAAATACAACAACTGTTTCTATTGTTCCCATAGAAAAAGTTGTATTTGAGCACTAGAATCACCCTCTTTATTTTTCTGACGGTAAAAAAGTCATTCGGTATAAGCAGGTAGCTTGGTACGATACATCTACGTATGTAGAGATTTGATACTAAGTAGTATGGGGTCTGGGAACTAGATGGCGGTATAAAGCACAAAGTCGAGAGATGGCCATCTATACGTCAGTACTTATCCTTATCTATGTTGCCGACTAAAGTATGCGCCGTCTGCGTTAGCGCGCGTTGAAGCAAACGTTCAATTTTTTTCACACACTTTTTGTGCGGAGCGGCGGCGCGGCCCGGCGCGGTGCGGTCTGCCCGAATTACACGGATTTTTTGTGCGCCGGACTTTTTGCGCATCGTGTGCGTTACTGCATATAATTGCATATGTTCTATTTTCACAAACTAAAAAGTCCGTCACGGATAGTCTGTCGTCTGCGCTGCACCTAATGGGGATTCTATTCTATTCTATTCTATTCTGCTGCTAATGTTGTTACCATGTAAGTAAATTCAAGTTAATCAATATCTTTCGTGTTGTAGGTTCTACTGATACAATAATAATTTCCCTAACCTTACGAAAACTAAACAAAACACGGTACTGCATCATTATTTTAATGTATTCCTAATGCTTTTATTTTCGAAGGACATGCTGGCGACAAACAACGTATAATTTTATTTTTACTTCTAACAAATTGTCTTTTGCTCTGTTTACCGGGCTCTGCCGGATATGTCCTAATTTTTAGGTTGTCCGGGGGAAGGTTAAATTGGTAAGTATTTTTTTTACCCGGAATCTTTTTAAAACCATCCGGGATTTTCTCAAGATACCGAGTAAAAACCCTTCGATGAAATTGGTATACTTCGACACGCAAGATTGATATTTAGACAAAATTGCGAAACTTTGGCAACTCTTTGATTGTTGGAAAAGTCTCTGAGTTTTAAACTTGATAAGATTTTTTAGAGGTACTGAAACTTCTTGATATTTTTTTTTTTATTTGAAATGGGTTTGCTCTTGACTCTAGTCTAGGTCAGAGATGACAGAGACAAAGTCTACGATGGAGTGAGCTCACCCAGAAGAAGCCTGTTCACTCTTACTTTGATGAGATTCGGGTTGTATGCACTCGGAAACACAAACATATGATCTTTTAGGGGCACTGAAAGTTCCAGTCGGTGTGCGGCGAATGAACAAGTATCTCCCGGGCCATTATACTAGAAGGAGCAGTGGGACTTTAGTCGGCAGGAGTCCGACATAGCCCTGCTCCGTTGTTCCCAAACGGATTTCCCCAGGGGGAAAAAATGGGTCACTGAAACTTGATGCCTGCGCAAAACGGCTTTATAGCTAGCAATCACAGTTCCCAAACATGTAAACAATTATGTGGTTTTGGAAAAATAACTGTATTACCCAAACAATAGTTCACGCGCTAGAACTTCAAACATTTTTATTTCTTTTTCAATTCTACTACGTAGTTATTCTGAATTCAAATTTATGTCTCAAAAATAAACCTAACCTGTTTATTTTTGGGCTGCAATGATGGGTTTCCAGTATTTCTTAAGTTAGCGGTATGAAAATTCAAATGTATGCTTTTGGTAAGAAATAAAGAATTACGTGTTTCAGCGTTTTTGTAAAATCACCCTCCAAAGAGGTAAAATATTTGATATAATTTCCGACACTCACGTGGGCTAATGCTAGTTCTTCTATAAGTGCTACGATCTTGTCCAACTACTAAAAGGAGGTGTTAATAAAACACCAAAATGGATCGAGTTCTCGACACCACCTGTATAACAAAGTCGGTAAACAAAGAACAAATTTATCAATGATTCAGAGATTCGAGCAAATAGAGCAAATATTATAATAATCTTACAAACTAACATTAGTCTGTTTTTGTCGTAGAATTTTAACATCAATAAGGTTTTTCCTTTATGTCACGCTTGTCTGATGCTATCGATAAATAAAATCCAAGATATTCTCCGAATATAAATACACAAGATAAAACTTATATTGAAGAAAAGATAAAACTCATATTTAGTGTTGCCCAAAATCGGTCTTGGTCTTGCAGTCTTGGTCTTGTTCTTGCATTTTTGCAAGACCAAGACCAAGACCAAGACCGACTTATTTTAGCAAGACCAAGACCAAGACTGAACCCTGCAAGACTTGAGCAAGACAAGACTAAGCCTGCAAGACTCTTGCGTCTCGCAGTTAAGTCAAACTGAGATTTGGGCGTTATAGTAGGTATTTGGTTTCAATCCCGATTATGCGAAAATGGATGTATTTTTTTTATGAAACAGTAAATTACATTGTTGAATTGCATTCAAAACTAAAATTAGGTATTGTTGATAATAAAAAAATATCGAAAAATTACGTAACTATCAATACACTTCTGCACGTTTTTTTAATCTTCTTTACTTAAGGCGAAAGCGGTATTAGGCCCCGCGAAATTCACTGACCAGCAAATTGCAAAAAACGTAAGAAAATTTTAATTTCGCGGGCTACCTTAGCGCTTCCCCCTTAAATCGATGAAGTTTTAGAAAAATAATTATCCCCTCATCATTATGAGGGGATAATTATTTTTGATGAATTGAATGACCCATTTACTACTTTTATTTTAGATTCGTTATCTAAAATAAAAGTAGTAAATGGGTCATTCAATTATGTAGATGATTAAAATGCCTCATGTGACGCGTCTGTTAGATTCATTGGGATTCATGGCCGACTCGACACCGCGCGGGGATTCCCGCAATCTTCCGCATTTTTTGTCAGGTTCAAGCATTTATGCACTTTATTGTAATAATTTTAAAGTTTATTTTCAAGTGCGTTAATAATACGAGGAGACCGCTTGGCGCTGCGGTCCCTTTGTGGCGGCATTTGAAAGTGAATAGCGTAGGTACGAAGACAGTGATGACCTCGCAAATGAACTTTAGCGATACAGCTGATCAGGTAGCCCTTTCGAGTTTTATTTACATTGCTGTTTTAAGTGAAACAAGTGAATTTACAATTTTTTAATTAAAAATCTCATTGGGTCAGATAGAAATAATGATTTTATACAGTTTAGAGTAAAAAAATTGCAGAAAAAAACGTAAAAATTAAGAAAAAGCCGACGAAAAATTTCAACGCAGGGGGGGTCCAGAATCATGTACAGACGCCAGCACATCAAGCTACCCGAAACTGTCAAATTTTCCCAATCAATTTTGCACCTTATGCTTTAGCGATAAAGTTGAAAATCTATTAAAGAAATTTGACAGATTGTAGTAGGTTGATGTGCTGGCGTCTGTACCTACTGAATCCATGGTAAGCGGTTGCGCGTCGATGTCCCTGCCACCCTGAGCAATAGGCTAATAGGTATTTGAATGTAGTCTAGTCTAAGTAGTAGAGTCTCGCAAGACTTGCGAGACTCTTGCTGCAAGACCAAGACCAAGACCAAGACTGAGAGCGCAATACCAAGACCAAGACCAAGACCAGGTGTATTGACGCAAGACCAAGACCAAGACTGGCTAAGGTCTTGTCTTGGTCTTGCATTTGGGCAACACTACTCATATTGAAGAAAAGACAAATTCTTCTTTTCACGAGTTGACAACAAAGGACCTTAATGAATGTCGTATGACTATGGTGACATTGCCTTGACCTTGCTATTAATTGAAATGAAAGAACAAAACAGTCCCAATAGCTTGTGAACTCTACAAAGCCCCATTAAAATCTAGTCAGTCTAATTTTGGAATATTGTAGTTCCATACATTTTGACCGCGTAGGTAGCACTTATCTATAAAACAGCAGATTTTTTTTTATAACCAATAAAATATTTGTACGTTTGGGGGTCTAGAATCATGTACTGAATTCATGGTTTGCATAATAAAAAGCGGTCCCGTTTCACTATACATTAATCTACTAGCACAGGGCCGTATGATACGCCCAATTTTAATTCTATACAAATTATAATATTTTCTTTTATATCTCTAAAAATGGAAACTGATTTGGTCAACTTTTATTCTCAAACTGATATTTGTAATCAATCCCTAATTATCTCACGTGAGCAAAACCCGATTCTTAGTATAGTGTAAGTACTTATTTATACAATACACTATTAGGTACCTGAATAAACTGAATTATGGTTATGATGTCAAAGTGTGTGTAATTACAATCAACAGTGATTTGTGACTTGTGAGTGAATCTATGACGTTATTTCTTGCACACACCCTAACATACGAGAAATTAAGGACACTCAAAGAAAATTACAGGTCTTAGAATAAGGGCCTACACAAACGACAGACTTTTTAGGAGATCGAGTCTTTGGCGCATGAAAAGTCTGCGAAGTGTGCATATATTTTGTGCGCCGCGCCGTGTCGTATGAATATTTAGATGGACAAAAAAGTGCATAACCTAATTTGTCTGTCGTCTGCGTCGACCCTTAGAGGCACATAAAATTAAAACTAATACCAGGCTGACGTTTCCA
Organism: Luperina nickerlii; assembly: GCA_963855955.1. Classification (NCBI taxonomy): domain Eukaryota; kingdom Metazoa; phylum Arthropoda; class Insecta; order Lepidoptera; family Noctuidae; genus Luperina; species Luperina nickerlii. The sequence continues at coordinate 16,719,429 of OY979677.1, read as the reverse complement.
CAAAGGTAGTATTAAACAAGTAATCAACTACCTTAATGTCATAGTAATTACCTAGGTCCTTGTTGAATATCCTTTGATTTGTCCAACATCATAATGTAATTTGATTCGCGTGACGTCTTTCTCATTCATTTCTATTTCGTGTTACGTGCGAAAGAGATGCGCATATTAACATAATACTTACCAACCGGTGAAAGTGCACATGAATGTGCTCACAGCATTAATGTGCACATGTAGTGTTAATGTCAAAGAAAAAAATATATACGATATATTAAGTAACCGAGACATACGGGACAATTGCGGAGGTTAGGGAACGTAAATGGAGGTCACGGTCAATCAAGGATCGAGGCAATCTTGACACCCATTTAACCTAAACTGGAATGGACAACAGGACAGTAGGCATACAAAAACCAAAATCCAACAAAAATCCATATTCATATCCAAACTTTTGAAACCATCTCTCATGGAGGTCTCTCTCAAGCGGTTAGACAAGGGAAATGACTTCACAATACAGCCAGTGATCGTGAATGCGTATGCTCGCCGTGTCAGTTCGAAAGGCACACTACATACTGTTATTTGAGAAAAAAAAAATGAAAAAACTGAAAAAATCGTACAGCTGCTTAGTAAAACTCCGCTGACCTCAGGCGTTTTATCGTCAGCCCTCGTTTGACGAACTCGCTTGCATCGTGGAATATGCTCTCTTGATGTGTTTCGTTTTTCAGGTTGGCAACCCCAGTGGGCGCCGTCGCCGAGCGCCGCAGCATGCAGCAAGGTTTCTTCTGAGCCTTCGAGCACAGGTAGTTATCTGGCTTTCTAAACCTAGGGACCACAGGATGGGATGTGGGATCGAGGATGCCAGATAATACAATAGGGGATAAAAATAAACATAAATAAATACATAATCAATAAAGAAATAAATTATCTTTAGCGTATCATTCGTGGCAGTTGAGTTTGACTTCGGTATTGGCTATGGTTGGGTTTTATAGTTAGGGTTGTACCTTGTGAGTGATTCCTTGTAGTCAATATCGTCGATTCCGAACCTCTCTCGTAGATTCCTGAACACAAGAGGGCAGTACTCCTTGACCTTGAAGTGGGATGGCATGTTTTCTCTGTAACAATTGATTATATTCATTGATTAATCTTTTTTTATTAACACCTTTCATGAAAGGCGCAACCCTAGTGTGACTCATCATTAAATTACCATAAATCCATACAGATAAGAAGAAACGGACCGATAATCCGTATATTGATTGCATAGTCTGCCTATCTAGGAGGAAATAGCATAATCAGCCTATAATGTACCCACTGCTGGGACACAGGCCTCCTCTCTGTGAGAGGGAGTGGGCCGTAATCCTGTGCGGGTTGGTAGATGTCACATGTCTTCGAATTTTTGGTTGTAGGACATGCCGGTTTCCTCACGATGTTTTCCTTCACAGTTTTGAGAGCAGTGGTGATGAAATTATTTACACAAAGTCAAGCGCTTGCCTGGGTTCGAATCCACGACTTACAAGTCTACAACTCGTAAATCGGGGCCAGAACCATTGGGCCACCTCTGAAGGAGGAAATACTGTCTTAAAGTAAATACACAAAGTAAATTGCCTTGTGTATTCAATTTAGATAGGTACCACAACAAATGGTGTAAAGATAATAATAAACCATTAAGCGAATCGTTTAGCTCTATCAATTTTATTTTCATTGACGCACCATAGTCTTAATTAGCAACGAGATTATAAAATGGTTTAATAGATCTTAATAGTCAACAGATTCGTGTCTGTATGATGGCGTAGCGTTGCTATTTATGTATAATTGACTATAATTACTAAGAAAATATCATAGAGGACAGGCAGTAGTATTCATCTGTTTGCATTTACTTTCGTGTCCGTTCGAGCGACGAAAATAGGTAAATTAGTGGTAAAAAGACTAGACAGCAAAGTCGGTGAGGAGCTTCCAGGAATGGAACATTAATTACTGTTTGGTGTATTCTGGGAAGTACCCGAAAGGGGTCGGTGGCTAAATAATAACAGCCGCACAGGTCAATCGATCAGGTTAAGCTACGCTTGCCGCGGTTGGTCTGTGCATGGGTGACCATCTTTAGAAACCGAGACCCTCCGTGCCTCGGAAAGCATGATAAGCCGTTAGTCCCGGCAGTCATTCGTGGATCTTTGACAGTCGTTACAGGTAATCAGAAGCCCGAAAGTCTGACAACCAGTCTTACCAAGGGGTATCGTATTACCCAGTAACTGGGTTGTGGAAGTCAGATAGGCAGTCGCTCCATCTGCATCCGGTTAGACTGGAAGCCGACCCCAACATACTTGGGAAAAGGCTAGGCAGATGATGTATTCTGGTAAGTAACCCTCTTAACCAAATGGTTACTTACCGTTACCAGATACAATTATTTGTAAGAAACTCAGATAATTTTGACAATTGTCATGTTTTGGAAGCACCATCTCAATGTCGTACAGAACAAAGTTCAAATTCCATTGCAGCCAAAACAAATTAGAACTATTTTATTACAAACGGTCACTCAAAAATGAAATTAGACTACATAACACTAACGTAGATGGTTGAGTATTTGGCAATGAATGTAAATTATCTGAGATTCTGAATTGAAGTACATACAACTGACTGGCTAATACACTTCACAGAATGAACGTACGTGACAAAAATTTAAAAGAGCGTGTTTAGATGGTTTGTTCATGTTGAGTGGACGAATGAAAGGGCGACTAACAAATGGTATCCCTAGGACAGGGATGGCGAACCTCTATACACCTACGTGCCATTTTTTCCAAATAAATATTTCATGCGGCCATGACGTGCCAAAAAACCATTATGGCTTGGTGATTATTGGAAAAAAGCTGTATACTTTCGTATTATTATTATAATTTTGAATTTCTCTTGACATTTCCTGGGACCCTGGGGTCCCGGATCTTTGGAAGGCGTACGAGGAGCCGCAACAACAACTCGCAGAGGCCCGTTAGACGTTTTTAATTAAATGAGACACCAACCGACTCTGTTCGTGTCCTGTTCGCACTATGAAGTTCACCCAAGGACAACCCCCGGGCGGTGAAGGACTCGGGCGAGGAAGGTTAACAGTTTTAAGTATATTTATTTAAATGAAATGACAAATTAGTGCGATTTTTGCTGCTGCAAACTAGATGACTTAGGTATCTTAATTTCTGAAATGATGCCGTGCCCAAATTATTTAGTTACGTGCCACCAGTGGCACGCGTGCCGTTGGTTCGCCACCCCTGCCCTAGGAGGACATATGTATAGTGAGCTTATTGGTGATGTTCTTCAGAAATGCCAGGCGCGTAGTACTCGCAACCGGTGTGCGTGTATGACCAGATGTATGAACGTAAACGAGACAAAAGGAGTATGTAAGTATCGCAGCAGGCCCTGCCGGGTCAGCGGGATTGTCCGAAAGTGTTACCGCTAGCCCGGAACATAAAGGGCTAAGGAAGGAACACGGGTGGGTTTTAGTCAGTAAGAGTCTGACACTCCCTTCCGCTCTACCCAAAGCGGAAGGGGTCATTTGATGATTTCCCATCCTGATAAAAAAAAAGAAAGGATAGCGTAGCAGGCGACGTTTGTAGTTTCTGCCTACCCTCATGGGAAGAAGGTGCGAGTTTATGAGATGAGAACTACTTTCATTCGGTGGGAGAGCAAAATTACATACTCCTAAAAGCAATTGCGTCGAAGGTTGAGTATTGTTACTCGTTGGCGCTTTAAACAACATAAATTAGTACCTATGCCAAGTATTAAAATGATGAGTATAGCAGTGGCTATGATAATGATGCAAATTTCCATAAGATAAGTCTAAGTGAAGGATTAACTTTTCCTATGATGGATATAATATTCTAGTTGTTAGAATCCGTGATTAATTCAGTGTATAAGTTTGAACCAAATCAATCCAAACCTGAGGTATTATGAGGTAGGCACCTGCCCCACCGTCAGCGATTAACGAGAAGCGAGTAGAGCTTGTAATTAAAAACGAGTGGGATAAAAACGACCACCGAGTGCAGCGCGATGGCGACGAGCGATTACTCGCTGGTATGCGTATGTCTATGTACCAAGCGTGAGTCTCTCAGCGAGTTTTCTGCCCAGACAAGCAAGCGTCGCAGAGGGAGTACAGTGCGTGCCACGTAAGAAGAGACTTGACCCCGCCTCCCCCGCCTCTTTCCGCCGCCCCTATGACGTCCGGTCCCGTCCCGCACTCAGACCTCATACCGCTAAAGATACCTAAAATCGTGTTCTGCGCATGTCAGACCACGTGGTGTGTCAAGTCTCTTCTTACGTAGCACGCACTGTACTCTCTTTGATATCTTGACGCTTACGTGACATTAAAGTACTCGCCGGCAGTGTGATCAGTCAGCGATCAATTACATACATCCACACACACAGCGATACATGTATCTCTTTTACTTACGAAGAGAAAGAGAAAACTGGCCAAGTGCGAGTCGGGCTCGCACACGAAGGGTCGGAACCCTTCGTGTGCGAACCCTTCGTGTGTGTGGTACGGATACCACAAGGCAAAAACGCCGAAAAAGACACGTCTGTTGTATGGGAGCCCCCTTAAATATTTATGTTATTCTGTTTTAGTATTTGTTGTTATAAGTAGCGGCAACAGAAATACATCATCTGTGAAAATTTCAACTGTCTAGCTATCATGGTTCATGAGATACAGCCTGGTGACAGACAGACAGACAGTGGAGTCTTAGTAATAGGGTCCCGTTTTTACCCTTTGGGTGCGGAACCCTAAAAACGTACAATAGATTGTAGACGCCGCTGTACCTACAATCTTTTGTATGTTTCTTGAGCAAGGAAAATCTTTGATAGCTACAAGCTTCCTCGTGTGTGAGACAGGTGCCTTGGGGTTTTTCAACACAGTAATATATTTCTGATTAAATGTGATATCATTAGAATATAAGTAAACCAAATGAGCCAACTTTGTTCTTATCAGTTTTTTTTTTCCTTATATTGTCAATTTAATAACACTTATAATCTTGTAAGAAATCCCTTATCAAAATAATTCTGATTGTAAATTTAAAGTCATAAGTATCATTTTATCAATAATATGCATCCTTGTCTTTATTGACTTTAGAATGAAACCTCAAATGTTTACTCAGGCTAAAGACAATTTGCTGGGCGATAAAGTAACCCGAAAATTGCTCTCAGACCTGAAAATGAAAATCCATTGGTAGTGCTGTTTATTTCGCAATTTAATTTGTACTATTTTACTGTGTGGATACTCAATGTATTGGAAATTGAGAAATATTAAAAACATTGCAACCTTTTTTTTCAGTTCTTAATTTATTCTGTAAATTTTTCAAATTATTGTTTTGTTTTTATGTACTTTGCATGGCGAAAGGTAAAATATGATGATATTACCAACAATTATACTATTGTAACATTAATGAAAAACAACTACATTTATTGTTAACCCATATTTGCAAATAGATGAGTTTGAATGAATGCAATTCTTTCTATTTTATTTAACTAGCGACCCGCCCCTGCTTCACATGCTTTTTACGACTTGAAAAAACATCGAGATTTCTTTATTAAATGAATTTTAATACTATTATGTTATACACATAAACCTTTCAGGATAAATTCTCTAAATGATGGCAATAACCGCATCAGAACCCATTTTAGAGTTTATAAGAACAACACAGTAACACCGACATACACAAGAAGCAACTTTAATTTATAGAAAGTAATATTACAGTTGATTTTATCTCCAAATACTTGCAAGATAAACAATAAAAGGACACAGCAAATTGCACTACAATAGAATTACAATAGAATAAAATATGTACTATAATGTGTGTTATACAGGTAAAGCCAGTCTGTGACAGACAGACTTTTTGTTAATTTCGGTTTTTCTATCTCTCTATGCTTAGTAATAATAAAGCTGAATGGGTTTGAATGCGCTAGAAATAACAGTCTGAATTGAAAAATTATTTTTGCATTTGATAGCCCAATTCTTGATGATGTCCTGTTCTGTGCTATGGGTTTGGTTTCCGCACTTGATCCTTCAAGTGAACCATTGTGCGTGATCTTGATTTTTATAGGCTATTTAATATCATTCGATGACCCTTCGGAGCCAAGCAAAAAGATAAAAAGCCAGAAAGAACGCTAAGCGAAAATGGAGTAATAGACCGATCGGGCCATGCGATGCGGTGGGTCGGGGGCCGAAATTTGACACGGACGAAGTCGCGCGCAGAAGCTAATAACTAAATAACAAAACTGATTTTGATGAGATTCACAGAGAGATAGCTGGATTTCTATAGAAATGCCGTCATTCTCCTGCACTTATCCCAATTAATTTAGGGTCGGCACGGCACAACATTTCTTTTACTTCCATACTTCTCTATTACTCGTCATAGAGATGACAGTTACAAAGGGGGTGAATACAGAGGTATTCACCCCCTTTGTAACCGTTTCTATAGGATAGTGGTTGCCTTTCCTTCAAAGTTTTTATCTTTAATATACAGGTAAAACTTAATTGACCAGTGTTTAAAATTCTAAAGCTTTTGCAGTATCACTATTTTTCTATCTTTATTATTTCCTAGTCTGCAAATATTATCCACAATTTCCATCACAAATGACTAATGCAGACATATTTCCTTGAAGGAAAATTTATGTTATGTTGTAAAACACAAACATGCTACAAAATAACTAGCAAAGCAATAACTAGTATGAAAATTATTTGTCCTTGAGTATCTACTTTGCTCATAAAGAATTCTCTCAATTTTATTTTTGAAAGAATTTAAATTTTAAACCCAATATCTGGTATGATGTAACAAAAGAATTATATTATTGCATTTTAGATTTGAACCCTGACTTCTTTAGCAATAAAGTGGTTTCAGAATAATGTTATTTACATTACTGCACATGTCATCATAATCTTACAAGACAGACTAAACATTTATTTTATTAACTTTAAATATTACCCACCTTACTAATAAACATTGTATAGTTGTCTATATAGTTACACAATGCTTTGTCTTCTATCGAAAGTCAAATTACTGACAACTGAGAGAGAAATTGGTGTGTAACTATTCATCTGATATAATATGTTTATTAGTAAGGGGGTAAGGGGTTTATTCATAAACATTGCTTAAAGTTAGTTAAGTTATGATTAGTGACATTTTTTATGTAAAGGGATAATAGATAAATTCTGCTTAAATAACTAACTGTAAAATGGATGTTTCAGACAAAGCCTAGTTTCCAATTACAACTTAGGGATAATTTTGGCAAATTCTTACTTGTTAAATAAATGGTTGTCAACTTTGAGCTTGGAGTAAGCTCTGAAGTCGTCCGGCAGAAGCATGACTGGTATTGTGACATGGCTTAGCTCATTTATCTGAAAACGAAAAACTATTTAGCTATCAACACAGTACTCTATGCAAATTAATGTTGAAGTGGCCAACATGCTAATATGTATTGAACCTGTGTCCAACGCAATAAAGCTTATTAGTCTATTTATATTCAATGGCAAGGAGACTTAGAAAAACATATGTATTGACAAAGTGCCAAATTTACAATAGGATTTGGATGTTTTAGTATTTTTTTTTTATTATGCTAAATTCAAATGTAAACATTAACCACAACAAACCAGTTGTGAGGGAAATGACATAATAATGATGCTTCGCTCGCCGAGATCGTTTCAAATAGGAATACACCCGCCATACTACTGCAATTATTGCATAAAATATGAAGTAATTACCGTGTGATTCACACCCCACATAAACACAGATAGTAATGGTTCATTTGCACGAAACAGTTTCACTTTTTGATGTTTTACACGGATGTGTTTCTTCTTCAATTTGCTTAATCCAGAGCTAGGAACGGACATTTTGGATTTGTTTACAACTTCTACCAGAGTCAGAGAACAACCACTGTACGTAATTTATAGCGCGAGGTAATAATTAAACCATTTTTAGTTAACGGGGAATATATCGAATCACAAAGAAAGACGATTATAATGAGAAATTTATAGAAACTCTACACCCATCAACAGCAGCAAACGGCTTTTTGACAGACGGACAGAAATTCACAGAATGAAAAAGCAATACGAATTTAGTCGCCTAATTAGAGACGCACCATTCATTTACTTTTAGGCGATGGTAGTTTATTAAAAATACTGGTATAATTCAATGTTTTTAAAGTAAAAGGGGACTTACGACGATCAATAAGCCATTTATTCAATGCGTTTTTTTTAATTAGATAGGGTAACACATCTTGTCAAAATCATGTGTGGATTGTTGTGGACGTGAGATATTATTGATAAATGATATCGCTAGCGGGTCACGGGTGGACGCACCGCCCGCTGGCAAACAAAGTGACATGACAAGATATTAGATTGACGCACAATTTATACATATATGTATATTTAATATATTATAGGTATATGTAATATAATTTATTTGATTTTATTTTACCAGAATGAATTCAACCTCAGTTTGATCGTCTGGGTGTCTCATAAAGTCTTCTGTAAAATATTTTGAAATGAACATATTTAATGAACATCGCTATTGCCTTTGGTCACCGATTGAGTGTGTGTGTTCTTTACAGTCTTTTCACAATTATTTTAGCTCTGACAGCAGCAACTTTCTAACAACAAGGTTACAGATTACTGCGTTACATGCTCTGTGGATTACTGTACTGTGCTTTTGATAGACTTGTATAAAGTGGCAGCAAGAAAATCCATACTAATATTATAAATTCGAAAGTAACTCTGTCTGTCTGTCTGGTTACCTTTTCACGCATAAACCATTGAACGGATTTCGATAAAATTTGGCAGAGAGATAGTTTGCATCCCGGGGAAGGACATAGGATAGTTTTTATCGACCACGGGCGGAAGCTAGTTTTATATAACGAAAATAAAGATCGTTGTGTTTTTGACAGTGATGCAACATCAGAGGTAAAAACCCTATTATGAAAGATCTGTAGAATTTGTTTTTTGAAGTGAAAACTTCTTTAGGCGCGTTGGGCATTTTTTGAGAAGGGAAAAACCATTGAACTCCCGCCACTGTTATCGTAAGCGACACCGTGCGTGTTTTGTTTATAAGACGATTAAAAAAATACCCACTTCGGATGTGCTCGGCTGTCCTCGGGATGTACTCGGTTTTAATGTATATCCGATATCACAGAGTACTTTGTAATAATCCGATATGTCAGTGAGTGATGGCAAAGTACCTATTCTGTTTGTGTTTTATTTTCACTTCTGTCAGCACTCCTGGAGTGCCACTTTTTTTTTGTACATACAATATGTGTGTATGTTATTATTTCCGCGTTGTTGAGTTCAGAAGCGGTAAAGCGGTGATGGTGGCAGATTAGGGTAAGTTTATGAGAGCGCGACAACGCGCGTGTTCCTGCCCCGCGCCGATCTCACCACAGAGACTTTGGTATTCATACTTTATGCCTCTTGTCGTATATAATTATTCTTAATGCAAGCACGCCACACACGCTCAGCGCCCTAAGCCCCTAACAGCAACCACGTCGCACACGCGGTACGATGACGCCGTGTGTGCTTTATATTTTGCTGCCATTTTACACAAAACAAACTACCAAAAAATAAATCAATGAATCTGCCATAACCTGGCAATACCCTTAGCCGGTCGGCTGATAGATTGGTTGACAGGTCGAAAATATTTCTGAAATTATTGGAAAATAACAATTTTGGTTTGCTCTGATAGAGTATTTACACCGTTGTGCAGTGAATTTGTGTGAGAGACAATAATGATCATCCCGAGCCCATTCGTTTACTGGGCACAAACGGAGAGTGTAATATCATTGAAGATAGAGTTGAAAAATGTTGTAGAACCTGATGTGAAAGTTCTTGAAAATAACTTGAAATTCTCGGCACAAGGCGTTGGCGCCCGTGGCGAGAGTCTTTATGAATTTAATTTGGACTTATTTTCACCAGTAAAAACAGTAAGTACATCAGAACTGTGATTATTTATTCAAATATTGAAACGTCGAATTTAATCCCTTTAATCAAGGAAGATAAGGTGTAGTTACTCTTGTTACTATGTGATTTCAAATAGTTCACCTATTAGAATAAAAGTAGCTGTTTTATGGAATGTTGTACTATACAAATCATTTTTGTGGGTAAACAATTTACAAGTTACTTTCCAGGCATTCTTTAATGAACTAGATAATTATGTAAATAAGTCTTGCAATGTTACATGCAAAACATGCTAATGCCTGCAACCTGCATGAATTGGCTCCTCTTGTTAACTCATTGAATCATCATCATACAATAAAAAGTATCGAAAATCTTTAGATAAAAATAAAACAATCTGTATAAAAGTTTATTCGTAATAATATTTTATGAGTTTTTAATTAATTTAGCCGTATTTTACATACATTTTATTTCTGAAAAGGGTCAGTAGGTCGTCTTAGGGGAAGTAATATTATTACAAAATATTTCTAAGCTCTATCAAGTTTAATTTTAAGGCCACCTTGTTTGCCTTGAAATCTGGTAAATTATAAGATATGAAGGCCACACTATTATGGGGTTTAACTAAAACTATAATTTATTCAAGTTCGTAATCGTGCTAAGGCACGATTATTATTTTGTGATTGTATTGTACCTATTGCTAAAATTAAAATACAATGTAATAAAAAAACTTTAATAATTATCTGAAAGCCATAATTATTTTAATATTAGCCGTTAATGTCCCACTGCAGGGGGCAAAAGCCTGTCTTTCCACACAGATTTTTTTATTGAAACAGCAGAGTATAGTGTGCACTGAGTATCTCCCAGCAATAATAATCATTTCTTATTTCAGGCTGAAAATGGCCACATTACCACAGTCCGTGTGTTTGAAAACAGAGTGGAACTCGTCCTGCAGAAGGAGAAGGCTGCTTGGTGGCCCCGGTTGACTGCTCAGCCACAAAAACCTGCATGGCTAAAGGTAGGACACATTTTTACATGAAATTAAGAGTGTTTATGACATACGGCATATCATACAAACGTTTCAAGCCTTTTTTTTTTTAATGAATGAACCGATTTTAATAAAACTTCATAAAAGATCTAAAAAGTTAGTTAAGAACATTTTTGAAAAATAGTGTTACAGCCAAATAAGACCGATTTTTAAAAAAAATAAGACTTCGAAAATGTTCTTTACTAACTTTTTAGACCTTTGTATACTGCTTATGCGTGAGAAATTTAATAAAAATCGGTTCATTCATTTCGAAAAACAAGGGCTTGAAAGTTTGTGTGAAATGCCGTATGTCGTAGACACTCTTAACCCAAACATATGTTATGTTTAAAATAGCATAATCAGCATATAATGTGCCCACTGCTGGAAAGCAGGCCTCTCGGTGAGAGAGAGTGGGCCGTAATCCACCACGCGGGCCCAGTACGGGTTGGTAGATGTCACATGTCTTCGAATTTTTCAGTCTGTTATTGTCCCACGGGAAGGCAAAGGCTTCTTGGCAATTTGAGACTTATATTTTTAATGTTTATTATCACATTATTTTGTCGAAATTCGAAACAAATTACATTGTTCATTCAAGAGTACTTCAATAATTTCATAAAAAAATTACATTAATTGAGAGTAAATAATTGCATAATATAACTTGTTAGATTATGATTAATACATTCATATCTGATGAAGATTGTACATAGTGCTGTAACAATCTTTTAATTGTCTTTTGTAATAAGAATATTAAACTATGTAAGAATACAGATTTGAATAAGTCAGGCTTGACCTGCAAATGTCTTTGCCTTTAGAATAATATTAGCCAAAAAGTGATAATATACAACAAATTATAGTCTGGTAATATATTTAAGTAAGTACTTATGTCTTTTTAGCTTTTTTATCTATACTAATATTATAAAGCTGAAGAGTTTGTTTGTTTGTTTGTTTGGTTGAACGCGCTAATCTCTGGAACTACCAGTCGGATTTGAAAAATTATTTTTGCATTTGATAGCCCAATTCTTGAGGAAGGTTATTTAACATCACGCTATGACCTTAGGAGCCGAGCAAAAAGAAAAAAAAGTCAGAAAGAACGCTAAGCAAAAACGAAGTAATAGCGCGGGCAGGCGATGCGATGCGACGGGGTGGGTCGGAGTAACAAGAAATTTCACGCGGACGAAGTCGCGGGCAGAAGCTAGTTAATAATATTTCTCAAAAACTTTGCCCTTGAACCTCAGATCTTCATAATATAACAATGGATAATTAAATTACTTTTAATTCATTGTTGTTCCATTGCATTGTTTCTAGCTCACATCATACATTCTTAGTTAAATAATATTCGGGTACAGTCACCTACAAGTAACCTCTAACAAGTACCTACAAGATAACTGTAGACAGTCCTCAGTTTACAAAATAGTGTAATACAGAAAATGTCAATTGGATCTACAATGTGTTTCAGAGGGGTGTGACCAAACTTGGGGGTGTGTTACAGACCATCAAACTGAACAACTTTTTCCCGGGGACAAACAGTAATCGTGAAAAAAAAATCAGTTGTCCCATACGGTCAAGAAGGTATTGAAGTTTTGTATGGGACGACTGATTTTTTTTTCACGATTACTGTGTTTGTCTACTATCTGTGTGCCATCCAATTTCATCCAAAACCGTTCAGCCGTTTGTGCGTTAAGAAGTAACAAACATATAAACACACATACTTACAATCTTTCGCCTTTATAATATTAGTGTGATGATTAAAGTTAAGTGATGTTCAAACATCAACATGTTATGGTTAAACAGACACTAATCACTAGTTACTTAACTTTAAGTAACGTTTATGAATAAAGGGGTTTATATTAAAGTCGCTTTTCGTGTTTGAACTGTGAACAACGCGTTCATTGTTCTTCTAAACTCTGCAATGAATTTTGATGCGGTGTTTACCATCATTTAGTGGATTTATTCCTGAAGATTTATGTGTACCTACAAAACATCCAATTACTATCAGTAAGTACAGTGTACTGTATCCATGTTTGATTGACAATATTCACTGATTGTATACTTACTGTTATCAGTTGATTGAGAAGTGTGTTTATTATTTTACTTATTATATTGTTAACTTATCGAATTTAGACGTTTTATTACTTACTATATTTTACCCTATTTAAAAAAGGAGGAGGTTCTCAATTCAGATGTTTAATTTTTTTTTATTATAAATCTAATCCACTTTGGTCCATAAACCTACCTCTTCCCTTACAAACTACTTGCATGGGACAAACTGCGAATGGGACGAAGTCCGAACGAAGTGCGCATAACTCGTTTTATGAACTCGTAAAAACCGTGCGAACAGGGGCGGGCCGCTAGTCCATCCATACTAATATTATAAATGCGAAAGTGTGTCTGTCTGTTACCTCTACACGCTTAAACCGCTGAACCGATTTAGATGAAATTTGGTATAGTTTGAGTCCCGGGAAAGGATATAGGATAGTTTTTATCCCGATATTCTCACGGGATCGACACTTATGCGGGTGAAACCGCGGGGCGCTGCTAGTACCTTAATTAACATACAGAGTTAGTCTGTATTTTACCTTTTCATGCCTAAACAAGGCATGAAAAGGTAAAATAGAGACTAACTCTGTATGTTACTTTCGAATTTATAAAATACAGACTAACTCTATAGATTTTTATATACATATAATAGATTTTTGGCAAAGAGATAGATAGCATCCTGGGGAAGGACATTTTTGCACCGGTACCACGTTTCCGTGGCATACTTTCCGTCACCCACGTGGGCGAAGCCGCAGACATAAGTTAGTGCGTTATAAACAGGGGCGGATCTTGAATTTGTGGGGCCCTGGGCTAATCCTGCTTAGGGGCCCTACCTAATTACTCAGCCAATTGCCATTTTATTATGATCGGTTTTTTTTTAATTCTAGATAATTTTTATTATTGACAATATCGTCTATTGTATTCAGTTCGGTTGGGGGCCCTCTGTATCCACGGGGCCCTGGGCTGCAGCCCAAAAAGCCTTTAAGTAGATCCGCCCCTAGTTATAAAGCATAATCTATATTCATAATCTTCCTGCCCTCCCCCATATTACGTGGGATCGGCGCAACACGTTTTTCCTCCATTCTCCCCTGTCAGTCAATATAATCTAAACCTAGGCCAGGAATTTTAGATAATTTTCAAGTTATGGAACATCAAACTGAATGTCATACCTACTTAACAAAGTTTATATTCCATTGCAAACAATCACTTATCAGGACCTTTTTGTTACAAATGGTCACTCAAAAATCAACTTAGAATACATTTCACTAAAGTAGATAACTGATTAAGTAGCGATGGAATGTAAATTAACTGAGAATATGAACATTGAACACTTCACTTCTATCTAGTAACCTCCCTAAAACAATCCATTGTAGTTACAGTACCATAAGGTCTATTAAAGAATTTGTACTTAGCTGTTTTTGTGACCTTTACAGATAAACTTCGACCTGTGGATGTCAGAGGACGCTGCAGACAGTGAAGACGAGAAACGTGACGTCATGAAGGACTACCCTGGAATGTACGACAAACTGCACAAAGAAGAAATGGGCTACAGAAGAGGTGAGTTAATGAAAAATGTTTATTATTTTATACTACACTTGCTTAGTAAGTGTACCAATACTACCCCACTAAAAGGCTTGAAAGCTGTTCATTAAACCTTCTCAAAAATCTAGGCAGTTATATTGTATGGAATTTCATTACTGCCCTGAAAATCAGGGCAGTAATGCGTTCATTACTAACGCGTTTTGTTTTTGAAGTGAAAACTTCTTTAGCATCGTTGTGACTTGAAATTTTATGAAATTAAAAAGCGGCAGTAAAAAGAGACATAAGATTTAACGTGGGAGAAAATGAGACAGAAAGCATTATACAGTGTTTTGTGTTTTTGAGTGTTATTGAGTGTTGTTGAGTGTTGTTGAGTGTTGTTGAGGGTTGTTGAGTGTTGATGAGTGTTGTTCAGTGTTGTTGAGTGTTGATGAGTGTTGTTGAGTGTTGTTGAGTGTTGTTGAGTGATGTTGAGTGTTGTTGAGTGATGTTGAGTGTTGTTGAGTGTTGTTGAGGGTTGTTGAGTGTTGTTGAGTGATGTTGAGGGTTGTTGAGTGTTGTTGAGTATTGTTGAGTGTTGTTGAGTGTTTTGAGTGTTTTGGGTGTTGTTGACTGTTGTTGAGTGTTGTTGAGTGTTCAGATCACAACAAATCACAAAAGACGTTAAGCCGCGTCCCCACTCGGCCTCGCGTGCCGCGCGGCTCTAGTGGGGACGCGGCTTAACGTCTTTTGGCGCGAAAACTGTTTGACGCGCTAAAATTTAAACAAAAAAAAAATACTTATTTTGTTGGTCGACGTATTTTGTAGAAACAATTTTCTTGGTAAAGTTTAAAGTTTGGCGGTGTAAATCACAAGTTAAAATAAGTGATTCCAGTGACAATGATAGCAATTTATTAACAACAACTCCACAAGTGTAGTATAAAGCAGTATATATCACTCGAGGGTAAGTACAGATTACTAAACTCGTGTGGTTTACGGCCCTCCGCTTCGCGTCGGGCCTCAAATGCACACTCGATAAGTAATCTGTGCCTTACTCCTCTTGGTGAATAAATAGCTATTAAAAAGTAAACCTTGAGGCGCCGGCGCGCGGCATGCTTAGTTCATACTAGTGGTGGTTAATAAAGCGTATAGCGCCAAAATATAACAGACTATTTGTAAATAGCGTATAGCGTGTGCTATAGTGGCTCTGACTTCGCGCTATATTATAGCGCCTCAACCTACTCAATGAATAAAAGTTTAAACGCGCACAGCGGGGCCAGAACGAGATAGCAAGATAGCGTTCGCACAGCGGGGCCAGAACGAGATAGCAAGATAGCGTTAGCGACTATAATGTATAGCGCGTTGCGAAATAATATCTACCGCGCATCATCAATTCATCAAGTCCGTTTAGCGTGATAGCGTGTTGCTAAATTATAGCGTCTCCGCGTTCAGACTGCGCCCGAGTTTTGAAATAGCGCGCTATAATTATAGCGTATAAAATAACAGACTATATGAATATATTTTATAGTCTATAACACGTTTACAGTTTATAGCGGATTTGAACATCGCTAGTTCATACTAACATAATACCAAAATAATTTGCACTTAAATCAAACATATTCTTAAGGTAGTGTGTATTTATTCCGATTGGATTACAGAATATCTTATAGGTTCCCAAATATATATTTTGAATGGACACTGATTTAAAGACGAGTTATGAGAAAAATAAGTTTTCTATAGAAATTTGAAATTCCTCATAATTATCTTGTCTTTATATCAGTGTCCTTTCAAGAATATGTTTGATTTACAAAATATTTTGGTATTACGTTTGTATCAACTACGCATGCCACGCCGGCCCCTCAAGGTTTACTTTTTAAAATAATAAACCATTTTTAAGAAGAAGAAGAACCGCCTTAAGTACTAGTGATTGGAGCCTTCGCAGATAAGTCTGTCTTAGGAGATTCCGTTGACTGAGTTGTTAAAAAAATTCATAGATTAGCCGCAGGAAGCAACACTTGGGCAGACTAGCCCGGGATATCCTTGACACCCATGTCACAGTGATTAAAGAATAATAATAGGTACACATAGGATACCAATTAGATTATATACAATTAATGTGAAGCCAAAGATCAAAGTTGTTTCAGAGCTAATAATATAACTGTTGATATCCTTGTGATTGCAAATGACTAGAGACTTGGCTGAATAATTGTAATCAATTTATATTCTTGCGACACAGGCACATAAATAAATACCTTAACCTGAACATGGTTCATATTTACATAATTTGAAAAGCTAACAGTCTTTAATTAATAATATGTAGTATATAAAAAGGAGGGAAAATAATCAAAAGGCATCAAAAATTCGTCCACATCGCTGTCAATAAGAAAAGTTCTCAAAAGGCTGGCAGCATTGCCACATTGTATGGCAATGCTGATTCTTTGGCCAAAAAATAGGCCAGCCCTCTGGTCACGTGAAGAGTCGACCAACCGCTTAACGATGTCTCGAAAAACTAAGTGGGCACTCGGACCCCATGGCTCTAGTGTTTCAACCCCTAACGGTTCGAACATATAAGTTACTAAACATAGATAGGTAAGTACATATTTTTATCATAAACAAAACTTTTGTTAATGTTAGTAGCACTTCTCTAAAAGTGGGCATCTGATCTTTTAGTGAGCAAATGCAGGTAGAAGATTGCTTGCTTCTTTGTTTTCCGGCAACAGCTAGTCATAAAATATTCGGCTGTCTGGTTATCGAATCCTAATAAAGCCAAACAATTTCATTCCAAATACATTTATTAGTAAACATGATTGAACCGTTGCATCGCCGAAATGTACATACATTACAACACATCATTTGAATTGAATGGAGTAAGTGTTATGAATATTGTTTGCATAAATAACTACTGTAGAAAGAATGATGGGTATGTTCAATGAAAACCACATATACATCAAATGAAAGTTTATATCATACGCATTAATTTACATTATGAGCAGAAGACTTTAAAATACCGGGTTAAAGAGATATCAGAGTTGCATGTACCATGTATACGTATTAGCTTATGACGCTAATTTTCACTGCAGTTCTCAATAATAATATTAGTTATTGATTGATAACATTGAAGGGGCTTATGATTAATCATAAGCCCCTTCAATGTTATCACTTCACTTCACTTGTGTTCAGTGTTATTACTTAAGTAATAACGGCCGCACGGGTAGATCGATCAGGTTAAGCTGCGCTTGCCGTGGTTGGTCCCTAGATGGGTGACCATTTTTACATACCAAGACCCTCCGTGCCTCGGAAAGGATCTGTCCCGGATGGTCCCGGCTGTCATTCGTGGATCTTTGACAGCCGTTACGGGTCGTCAGAAGCCCGCAAGTCTGACAACCAGTCTTAGCAAGGGGTATCGTAATATCCAGTAACTGAGTTGTGGAGGTCAGATAGGCAGTCGCTCCATGTAAAATACTGGTATTCAGCTGCATCCGGTTGGACTGGAAATCGACCCCAACAAAATAGTTGGGAAAGGGCTAGGCAGATGATGATGACTCATCTATATATAATTACTAGCTTCCGCCTGCGAGATATGTCAATAAAAACTATCCTATGTCCTTCCCCGGGATGCGATCTATCTCTCTGCCAAATTTTATCGAAACCCGTTAAGTAGTATAGGCGTGAAAAGAATTCGAATTCATATAATATTAGTATGGATAAAATTCAAAGTCCTGACTGACTGAGATATCAACGCACAGCCTTAACCGCTGGTCCTAGAGACATGAAATTTGGAGGGTATGTTCTTTCTGAAGATTAGGTATACACTAAGAAAGAGTTTTTCCCAATTCCACCCCTAAGAGGGTGAATGGAGGGAGGGTGAAATTTCACGCGGACGAAGTCGCGGACAGAAGCTAGTGTTTTATATATCAATCAATCTTCCTAGCTTTTTCCCAAATATTTTGGGATCGGCTTCCAGTCTATCTGGAATAATCTGGATGCAACTGAATACCAGTATTTTACATGGAGTGGATAATTTTGAATAACTACAGTTAACTACGGGGTAGGTACTTGTAATTATGAGTTTCACAGTTTTTTTTTTTTTTTGTTTTCTTTAATCGTCCTAGTTTATCTATACCCACTACGTCTATGAGAATTCACCAGAACCTGCTAATTTAATTTAACCCTGCATACCATCTCTTATTCCAGAGGACCTTAAAAAAGTATACCTGAAGCTATACAACCTCTTCCAATTCGTGGGATATATGTACGTGCTAGCTGTCATTGCCGTTAGATACGCGAAGCTCGAGTATGAATCAGTTGCTGATACATATGAGCATGTCGGACCCGCCATGAAGTTCTTACAGCTGCTACAGTATCTTGAAGTTATGCATCCGCTGTTTGGGTATACTAGGGTGAGTGGAAAACATGAAATACGTTATACTATTGGCATAGAGCAGTGGTGGCCCAGTGGCATCGGCCGCGACTTACGAGTTGTAGGTCGTAGGTTCGAACCCAGACAGCCGCTTCACTTTGTGTAAATTATTTCAGCACCACTGTTCTCAAAACGGTGAAGGAAAACATCGTGAGGAAACCGGCATGTCCTACAACCAAAAATTCGAAGACATGTGACATCTACCAACCCGCACTGGGCCCGCGTGGTGGATTACGGCCCACTCCCTCTCACAGAGAGGAGCCCTGTGTCCCAGCAGTGGGAACATTATAGGTTGATTATGATTGGCATATTTTAAACCTTATGCTCAAAGACATAAAAATCTTGAAAAGTTATAATTTTTTTATAACAGTTGAGGTTCTTACAGTACTGAACAAGGATGTTGATTTGTTAATAATTCTCTGTAAAGTGTAAAAGGGGACGATAAATATCGATATTCATGTTTTATTTTTTGCCAAATTATAATATAGGTATAAATAATATCAAGTACCTGGACCGCAATTTGTGTGGTTTTAACTGGAGGTGAAGATTCTTTTCGCATGTTGAAGAAACTTTCAAGCGTTCATTCTTAGAGAGTAAGGCCAATGGCCAGTTTATCACAGACTTGTTGTGTAAGTAATTTAAGTCCTCTAATTTTAAAATCTCAATAATTGTTTTACATGATTACAGGGTGGAGTGCTAGTTCCGTTCCTGCAAGTAAGCGGACGAGCGTTTGTCCTGTTCGTGATGATTGAAGCAGAGCCACGCATGCATTCGAAGCCCGTGGTCTTCTATCTGTTTGTCATGTGGAGCATGATTGAAGTTGTCAGGTAAGGCGGCCTTTATTGGCCTCTTTTGATGTAACGAAGTTGGAAGGGTCATTTAGACCACCGACTCGGAGCTATTCAAGCAGTACAGTTATGGAATGACTTGCCTGTGTCGGTAAGGCGTGCTCAATCTTTGTCCATGTTTAAAATTATGGTATAAAAGCACTTCACACAGTATTTGTCTGTCCTTCCCCTTTTTAAATCCATCCAAAGGTTGTCTTTAAAAGATCGCTCTCAGCGATAACACCGCTATTGTGTCACCCTTTGTACAGTTTCTATATTTATGTCTGCAATTTATATGGTGTACATAATAAAGAGTATTCAATAGAATACTATTAACCTGGATTTTTCTACTGCAGAGCAAAGGCCTCCCTTCTCTCTGTCTTAGGCTATTTGAGACCAGTCTCTATAGAAGTCTTATTTGAATACGTCACAAATAAATTAAGATCTTTAGACTTCGTATCCTCCTTCAGCTCTATTATTCCTTGTCTAAGTATCACTGATTAATTCGTCCTATTTCGGCTGAACGAGACATACTGCCGCGTTTTATGTCGTATATCTAAGCGTGTATTTTCATTGCAGGTACCCATACTACATATCCCAGCTGTACAAAAAGGAAATCTACATTCTGACCTGGTTGCGCTACACAATGTGGATACCTCTCTACCCAATCGGAATTATATGCGAAGCTATAGTCATTCTCCGGAACATACCATACTTCGAGGAAACTAATAGATTCACAGTTGGACTGCCAAATGATTGGAACTTCGCCTTCCATATGCCAACGTTCCTTAGAGTCTACCTTCTGTTCCTTACATTCCCAGGAATGTATTTCGTCATGAGTCATATGCACAAACTCAGGAACCACAAGCTGAAGCCAAAGATTATCATTAAGAAGTCCAAATAGGTAAGGCTGAGTCGTTTCACACCAATATTTAGAGAAACGGTGTGAAATTTGATGATGTATGGGGTAAATGCAAAACCCTTGTAAGGCCACTTTTAATATTTAAAAAAATATTAAGCATTTAGACTTTTAAAGGGAATACTTGTTTGTAATTGATTTAGTAAACTGATTATTTACCCAATTATGTATTGTGCACAAAATGTGTAAGGCCTTTTGTACACACACGTTTTTGTTGTGAAAAACTATGGTTTATTCGCCATGTGTAGGCACGGTCGTCAATGTTGTATAGATCGGAATCTCGTTGACGGACACGTTTTTTCTACGGCACGGTTTATACGCCGTACCGTAACGAAACCGTGCCGTGTACGAACGCCAGCACATCAAGCTACCCGAAACTGTCAAATTTTCCCAATCAACATTGAACCTTATACTTTAGCGATCAAGTTGAAAATCTATTAAAGAAATTTGACAGATTGTAGTAGCTTGATGTGCTGACGTCTGTACAAAGGGCCTCATGCATACCACTAAGTGTCAAGTTTCCTTTCATATTACTATGTAACCAAAGAATACAGGCTTAAAACTGTAATACATATTCATACATTTAATACTTTACCTCAATATTTAGAATTAGAACAGTTTCAGCCATTTCTCCTGCCATGACTACTAATTACATTAGCGTTAAATACGCCTAGCTTTGTAAAATATCGCCCAAATCACAGAGCACGGAGACGCACTGTCAACACTTTCCATACAAACCAATCGTGTCACCTACAGATAGACCTAGGTAACGAATCGTGCCATTTTTGACTACCTACTATGACGTCACAAGCACTGTTTAGTGATGGGAAAATCAAATCGATTCAAAGACGCCGCCGCTTGCAGCACTCTTTTCGCCCTCCCCCTCCCTCCCCGGGGCCTAGCGCGAGTGCGAAAGTGGCGGCTTAGTGGGATTTTTGACACGCGAAGTAGTTGCTCTTGCGTTATCTAGGTGTATCTACATCTGTGATGTCACCGTTTACTTGCACTACGTCACAAATGACGTATAGAAACGGCTTTGAATACAATAGTTGGGCGCTCACGCACTTTCGGTGCAATGAATTTTATTAGTACTGCCGGCTCTATACGCTGCCGGCGCGGATATTTCGTGCTCTGTGGCCAAAATCAATAGTCAGTCTGTAAATAATAATTAATACAAATAATAAAATTTCACAAACTAAAATATGGCGTCAAAATATTCATCCGCATCGCTAACAATTGGTAATACCCAAGAGACTGGCGACTTTGCCACGTTGTATGGCAATGCTTAGCCTCCGGCCAAGGTAAAAGCCAGCCCTTGGGTCACGGGAAGTGTCAACCAACCGTATATAGTCAGTCTTGTTAAAATAAGTTTTCAATTTTGGCATAATTAAAGGCAGTTACTTTATCTGTGTCATCTCTGACCTAGATTAGAGTCAAGAGCAAACCCATTTCAAATAAAAAAATTAAGAAAAGTTAGTGAAACGACGATATTATGAAGTATAAAGCTTCGTTCACACTAACACTAGGTGACTAGGACATAAAATGCGTTATAAAATGACAAACCTTTGCACACGGAAACGTACTACCGGGACTAAAAGTACTGTATGTGTCAATGGAGGTTATAAACTATCTGTGTACCAAATTTCATCCAAATTCATTCAGCCGTTTTTGCGCCAATCCGGAATATTCATCCGGGCAAAAAAAAAAAATATTCGCGAAAAAAATTTTGTAAGTATGGTAAAGTCTCGAAGTACCGTATCATCAAATATTACAATAATTAAACTTACTAATTTGCCCGAGGGAGGAAGTTACATAGCAACAATAAAAAATAATGTGAAATTCCGAACTTCTGATCTTCAATCCCAAAACACTAATTTTTGCTGGCAACATCAAACCGGAAAGGGATCGGCACCATATCGCCTTTCGCTATAACCTTAAATGGTAAAAAGTTTCAGTTATTATTAGTAGATTTCGAGATAATTGTAAAATCGAAGATACCATCATCGTCATTTCAGCCGAAGACGTCCACTGCTGGACATAGACCTCCACCAAGCACCGCCACTTCGACCGACTCTGTGCTTCTTGCATCCGTCACAAATATGACAACCTAAAAGTACTATTCTGTGTTGATGGGTAGAATTTAGACATTTAAATCCTTCCTAAGTTTCAATTAGTTTCCTATTGGGTGTAGGTATTATTAGTTCTGTTATTAAAAACTCGTAGGATAAATAAAAGTCTTATGTCCTTAGATGATAAGACTACATACATGAATATAATAAAGTTAGATTTAATATTTGTACATTATTTGTTGCATTTTACGGTTGCGCGCAAATCATTGCAATTTGAACCTTATGTCCGAGTAATACAGCTGTAAACTGCTTGTGCAACACTGTGAAATGCAACCTTTTTTCGTAAAATGGCGGTTAAGGATGAGCTTATAAGCATTTGATTTGCAAACTTGTTTTTTGGTGATATGATTAATTAATTTATTTATTTATTGAAATGAAAATTATGAATTCTCATGTCAATAAATTAATGACGAACGTGTATGAAGTGTTTATTTATAAAAATTATGTGTACATTTTTTATACTGGATGGTGAAAGTAATAAATGTTTTGTTTATAAAATGGAGAAGTTGTTTTTATGTTTATGATGAATTCCGCATGTTTTAGTTGTATTGTTTTCAGTGCTTAAACTTGTAAATAGTACCAAATGAGCTTGCTGCTTGGCGAAATTAAAAGTTAGGAACCAAAGTTGCACAGTTCACATTTATCACTCTGCCCAACTGAAGGCCATAGGTTTTCAAGGAAAAACCTGTTCTTGCTACCAATGAAACTAATTATCCTTTCCATGTATGGGAAGATTTCAATTTTCATGTCAATTTCCAATTTTCATATCAATTTCCAATTTTCATGTCAGTTTAAATATGAACCTTAATATTTATTTTCATAATTTTCTTGCCATTATCCCTATTAACTTGGGGTTGGTGCTAGGGAATCCAATCCCGCATCAAAATCGCGATCCCGCAAGCATGCGGGATCAAGGACATCAATCCCGCGGATCCCGCGGGATTTGCGGCATTGCTTTTATTTACTATTATTTTTGTTTTGTGTAGTGAAATGAAAGACATAAAGACAAGTATTTTTTTAGTACCTATTATTATCAATATGAAGCTAAGTTATTACTCATATTATAAATTGAATATAGGTAATTATGTTTAAGAAGCATAAATAATCAACTTCTTTACAATATGTTTTTAACTTTTCATTAATATTTAAAGTATTGAAAATAAAAAATATTCCTTTGTTTTATGCGCCTGCCACACACTCGACGAGTGGCATGGGAAGTAACGAGGAAAGGAGGCAGAGACATAGTGTGGCAACATTACTCGTCATGCTACACGTCATGCTCCTCGTCCTACCCACTGCTCCCTATTTTGTCGGTTTTTGCGCGCGAGTCAAAGGACCGGCAATACGAGTGCGAGTGGCCGGCCACATAATCGCGCGGACGCAGTCTGCATGGAGCGCTCGCGCAAGACGCACGCGTATGCAAAATTGGAAAATGTCGTCGCCAAGCGTGGAATGGTCAAATGAAAAGGTGTTAATGTTTATTGATTTGTAGTACGGTAGGTATAATAAGTCACTATGTCAAGAATTAGTCTAACAAGAAAAGTTGTATTTATTAGTTATCTAAAAATGCATAGCGCGCACGCTGCCACCGTTTCAACGTCCATTGTCTCACCAAGGCAAATGACAAGTGAGGAGCGTCGCGATTAATTGCGCGAGTAGAGCAGTGTGTGGGCAGAGAGGGCAACATCGCGGCAAATCACGGCAGCGCGAGGAGCATAGCGATGAGCAGCGCAAGGAGCATAGTCTGGCAGGCGCATTAGAGACATAAAGAGGTGAATTAAGTAAACGCCGCCGGGTAAAAAGTGAGCTTATTTTTTCTGAAAATGCTTTCGAAGAAACAATAAGGTATCTAACGTTTCATCTTTTAGATTTGATCTTATCTTATTGCATAAATAGCCAGCGGCGGAAAAAGCACGCTCGGCTTCCACACTTGTAGGCGGAATTGACTTCCGCCTACAAGTGTGGAAGCGCGTTACTTAATTCACCTCTTTATGTCTCTAAAACAAAGGAATATTTTTTATTTTCAATACAAATTTAAATATTAATGAAAAGTTAAATATTAAGATAAGATATAAATAATAAGATAGTCGCCTGAGCCCATTTTCCTTAAATATATATTTTTTTCAATCCCGCAAATCTGCGGGATCCCACGGGTATGATCCCGCATTTCTGAACCCGCAAAAAAGGTGCGGGATCCCGCATTTGCGGGATCCCGCGTTTGCGGGATTGGATTCCCTAGTTGGTGCAACACATCTTCGTCCATACTTCTATTTGGACATCTCAGTAGTCACCCATTTTCTAGCCATATCATCTTTCACACACTACATAGTTCATACAATCCATCGTTTCTTTGGTCTTTCCCAAATCTATACTAATATTATAAAGCTGAAGAGTTTGTTTGTTTGTTTGGTTGAACGCGCCTAATCTCTGGAACTACCAGTCGGATTTGAAAAATTCTTTTTGCATTTGATAGCCCAATTCTTGAGGAAGGTTATAGGCTATTTAACATCACGCTATGACCTTTAGGAGCCGAGCATAAAGAAAAAAAGTCAGAAAGAACGCTAAGCAAAAACGAAGTAATAGCGCGGGCTGGCGATGCGATGCGACGGGGTGGGTGGGAGTAACAAGAAATTTCACGCGGACGAAGTCGCGGGCAGAAGTTAGTTTATCTTATAAAAATCTTGTGTCAGTGTTCGTTATCGAACACCTTCGAAACGGCTTGACCGATTTTTATAATTGTTTTTGTGTATATTTGTTAGGTCTGAGAATAGGTCGTAGGCTAGTTTAATTATACCCTTAGGTGATAAGGGGCCACCCTTATCACCGCGCAGCTAGTCTATACTTATAAATTAAGCTGAACTGCTCTGGAACTACCAGTCTGATTTGAAAAGTTCTTTTTGCGTTTGATAGCCCAATTCTTGAGGCTGTAGGATACTTAATATCACGCTAGGTAGGACACTTAGGAGCCGAGAAAAAAGCAGGGGGACAGGGCAGGCGATGCGATTGTGATGGGGTGGGTCGGGGGAACAAGACATTTCTCGCGGAACAAGTCGCAGGCAGAAACTAGTTTTTCATAAAAATAAAACTCACCATTTCATACTATGCTTTATTGAAATGAAATCGCCTAAATAAACAGTAACCGCACTTTGTTTCACCAGCAAAAATAATGTGTAACTTTACACCAAGGAGGCTTTTTAGATCACTAATGGCTTCGGAGGCACCTTGTCTTTGGCCTATTAAGAGCGCAGCTTGAGGTAGGCGCGCTGGTACCATTCCCAAGGCCTGGAGTGGGCGTAGTACTCATGGAAGATAGGTTCAACCAGAGTATCAGGAGGGAGGAGGTTGTATACCTTCTCGCCGTAGTAGGTACCGACCTGGAACCATCGGAAATTTATTAAGTTTAAGCTACTGTAGCAATTTATGTATCAAAATTGTTAGCCTTTAGAATTTTTTTTATAAAACAGGTAGTTTTTATCTCACGAAGCGACGCGCGCTTTGTTGTGGTAACTGAGTGTACAAACACGCTGTGTATGTGTATGTAAGCAGGTAGCGTCCGAGACACGGGCGAAATCAGACATGTGTGTGTTGCTGACACTATTCGTCTTCACGCATACATTCGCACATTGTGTTTGTACACTTGGTTACCACAAGTAAAGTGCACGTCGCTTCGTGAGATAAAAATACTATACATACATAGATACGCGTGAAAAACATAACCGTCTTTGCTGTCGTGCATTTGGGTAATAAAATATGGTTATTACATGATTAATGATTTATATTTAGTTCCATTAGTCTACTTGGAATCTACACTGCTAGTTACTGCAACTGAAGTTATTAGGAACAAAAAGGATAGAATCCTGCTTTCCTTATTTATTGTCACAAGCACTCCAGCGGAGCATGAGGTCCTGGGTTCAATTCCCAGATCAGGCAAAGTTTTATAGTTTTCCATGTGGAATTTCTTAGTAGCATCCCGGAGTCTGGATTTATGCCTGGTTGATGGCAACAGGCTCACCCTGTATTACATGGGACTTTAACATTACTGGTGTAATGTGGGTGTTCTAAAGATACACCTCTCCTAACCATTCCTGGAATACAGGCATGATGTAATGGTATATAATGTTTAATATATAAAAGCAGCATTTTACCTCCCATCCAGGAACATCCTTCATGAGTTCAGACTCAGCATCTCGGTTCCTACGGAGTTGCTTCAAGAATGCCCTATCCCTCTCTGCCAGTAACATTGGGTATATCGCCATCTTGGCAGACCGCATCTCAATCTCGTCTTTAGTAATTTGCTTGTAGTTTTTACTATACAGATAAATTGAAAATGCTGTGATGCCAATGTAGCCAGCAAACATAGTATACCCTGAAAATAAATCAAAACAAAGTGATGACTGTAGACCAAAAATACAAAATACAAAAATATTTATTTCAACTTAAACATTGTGTCATACATAAATTGAGACAGCCCCAGTAAGTTACAAAAGTACTTGTGTCGGAGCTGCCTCGCTCTTCCCATAAGTGGTAACTTAACAATGATGAGGCGTAAAAGGTTTTTAAAAGAGAAAAAAAAGGGATAAAAGTAAAAATAAAATAAAACATTAGAGAAGACCGAGCCTTAAATGTAAGTGTTTTAGTATACCAATGCAAGACATAGGAGCAGAATATTGTATCCTATATAACAACTAGTCTAAACTTAGGTACAACAAAAAAAATAATTAAATAATCGATAAATTATAGTGGTCATGAGTAGTGAATGCAAAACATGAGTTACAATAAATGCACCATGAAATACTTTGATTTTTCGTTACATTTTTGGATACATTATAATGTGAAGGGGTTGTTATGTGTTCATTTTGGCAGTAAAATCTAAAGAAAACAATACAACCTAACCTATAAACTTAAGTTACATAATCTGGTATTAGACTCGTTTGCAAATCAAAATGAGTGAAACTATTATTTTACTTACCGCTAAATAATGTTTTTGCAGGTA
Organism: Luperina nickerlii; assembly: GCA_963855955.1. Lineage (NCBI taxonomy): Eukaryota > Metazoa > Arthropoda > Insecta > Lepidoptera > Noctuidae > Luperina > Luperina nickerlii. Next base: position 16,691,655 of record OY979677.1, on the reverse strand, counting down.
CTCTTTTATAAGGAATCGGTTTGTAGCCCCCCGGAGGGGGCAAATCTTGTTTACGGGCTACTTGACAAGCCTCCATCTTTCGATTTGACAAAAGCCTATTTAACTATTTTCGAAGACAATTCAGACAGATCAACAGCAGTCAACGACAACAACAGCTGACTGACATTTAGAATTTTTTGACGTTTGCGTTCCAATATACCAAAGCGGGTTTATCGCTTTAAAAATGAAATATTTAAAAACTAACATTATTATTCGATTCGTATCCATAACAACCATCAGACGCTTTTTTGATTTTTCGCGTAAAATAATTTAAGTTTAGCAAGACATGAATCCTGCAGCTACCGATGCTGGTGTTCAAGCTGATATTCCGGAACCTGAAAATGAAGAAGAAACACTGAAGATAAGACCGCTAGAACGAATCAAGCTCCATCCAAAAGTTCCTATTGAACCTTCTGCGTATGGCAGAGGGAAGAATTTTAGCCGACCGTGGATTTTACAAGATGGTCGCGAAGCTCCTGATAAAGGAAGCGAGATGCGTCGCTGCTATAAAGTCCCCAAGAAATCAAAATACGGGGAAGGTAATTTATTGCCATTCGTTTTTTTGCAGGAGCTTTTCTATTATTTTTCTCTATATTTTCACTTCGCAACATTATAATATTATAGAAGACCCTATTAGGTAGGTATCTTAAAACTTCCATTTTTACTTCTAGGTATCCGCAAGCGAATGCTAACAGATTTCTTTTGGGAGCAAATGCTGGACGAAGTGATCGAAGAACTGAAGACATCCCAGCCAGTCTCCGAATATTGCACAGAATATGATGCCAATTACGTCAAGGAAGATTTTGAGCCTCGCAATTTAGAAGTTACTGCTGATAAAAACGTAAGTCTGGTCAAACCTCTCGATATCTACGTAGGTACAGACGCCAGCACATCAACCTACCATAATCTGTCAGATTCTCCCAATCAACTTTGAACGATAAAGCGATAAAGTTGAAAATCTATTAAAGAAGTCTGACAGATTGTGGTAGGTGGATGTGCTGGCGTCCGTACTTATAAAGGGTGTCCATGTAAAATACTGGTATTCAGCTGCACACAGAGATAGCTGACATTAGCATAGTTGGGAAAAGGCTAGGTAGATGATAACTTATAAGGGTGTCGTGTTGCCCCAGTGCTTATAGGCACTGGAGGCCAGTAAAGCTAGTAACTATGGGATCAGTCGGTTTCATTAGGTATGTTTTTCTGGCCTTGGCCTCACCATGTTATTCCGTTGTTTCAGATGCACCTTAAGTATCCCTTGTACGGCACTGGATCCAGCGCCATTACTTATTACAGCGAAACTACTACTAAGACTGGGCCTGTAAGTCAACATAATATCCCCTTTAGCCCTCGTCCGACCGGGCGATTTTTTTATCGCGCACTGAATTTTCAACAAACTTAGGCGCCGCCGCCATCGAGAGTTGAAAACCAACATTTTTTTTTTGACGTGCTGGGTTGTATTCTGTTGTATTCTCAGTGGTCAGGTCTACACCGAGAGTTGAAAGTCCGATCTTACTTTACCGGTCCCGTTTTTATTACAGGGAGAGATTTTGGAGAAGTTCCGAAGATGCCAATACTTTACTCGGCCTATGGAGGAGAGGCTGGACGACGGCTGGGTTTTGTAGATTATTTATATTCTTTTCCTTACAATAGTCTAAAATTATAATGAATTTAATAAAGTCTTACAAAACTTAACGCTTTTGTACTTCAAGTTCACTCCACTCGTAAAAAACATAAGTATGTATACTCCGCCTCCATGGGAACTACCGCACGATAGTAATATCTAATGAAGACTCGTTTGCTTGAAGAAAGGCGAAGGTACCTACCTACCTTATCTATTTTCTATAGTAAGTCTGCTAGCTAGGTCAAGGGCCTCTAACTATTCCTACCACAGATATGGTTAGACCTAGATAACGCAAGTATCACGAACTGTATAAAAACCAAGCGTGCTATTTTTTACTACCTACTATGACGTCACAAGCTTGCGCTCTCGCTCACGCTTACCCAGCCAGCAGTACACAGGGCTGAGCGCAAAAATGGCGGCTTACGATTTTTGAACGTAAGCTGGTGCGATTTTTAGCACGCGAAGTAGTTGTTCTTGCGTTATCTAGCTGTAGCTATATCTGTGACTCCTACTGATTCTTTAACCCGACCCGAGTCAACGTATAGCTTTATGCTTACTGTTTGAAAGCAGATACTTAGCAACACTACTAGAATATATCAAATTCTCAGCACACCCGAAATCAAAATATCATTTGAGTTGTCACATGAATATGTATTATCAGAATAAAAAAAGCATAGGCAATTAGGAACACATGCAACAATACACCACACACCATAAGTGAGGGAACAACAAAAGAAGATAATTATGAAAGTATGAATTAATTAGGCACTAGATTTTAGAAGCAGTTAACCTTAAAACAACAGGTCGTCATCATCCCAATTGTGGGGATAACAAACAGGCTTGAAGTCGCCAGAATCCGTGGTCGTGGAAAGTGTGGAGGTGCACGTTAGAATGCCGGTGAGGCATTGTATGGAACGGCAGCGAGCGGGCAACGGCGCAGGGACGTCGAGTACCTCTGGCGAATAAAATACGGATTATTTATGAACCTGCTGCTTTTAGGAGAGGAACTGATATTCTTGTCTGTTCAATATAAAACTGGTTCCAATTAAGAATACATAATTTGGTTATGGATGAACGCAGCATAGAAACTCGTAAAATAATATCAACTCTAACTTGTGGTCTGCGGAATTGTCATTGTATAGACGCCACAGTACATCAAGCTACTACAATCTGTAATATTTCTTTAATAGATTTTCAACTTTATCGCTAAAGCATAAGGTTCAAAGATGATTGTGAAAATTTGACAGTTTCGGGTAGCTTGATGTGCTGGCGTCTGTACATCGCCACATGCGAACTATCACACTGATGTCACGCAAAATCCTGCATCGCGCAAGCAGAGTTTGCAGCGCAACTAGCATACACACAAGGTCCCGGCATCAATCGTCGGGCAGTAGCCCTTCAGACACGACACCCGTCTGGTCGAAAAACCCTCCCTTTACTATGGACACTCACAATCCAGAGGATGAGTGAACCCTGTTCCTCATACCTCTATAGTCACTCGATCTAAGGCGCAATCGTCCCATTAGTTCGTGGAGATAATTATTATAGGGATTCTGGCTATAATATTTGAGGTACATGCCTTCAGATTCCCCAGAACTAGCCGAGCTAATGACTTTCCCCAGGAGCAGACGTGCTTGAGTTCTGACCTTCTTCGCTTTTAACATTTTCAAACGATGGAACTCTTCCCGCTCCTGTTTACAAATAATAAATTTTTAATATCATACCTACTTTGAATTTAAATTCAGGTCATAAATCTCAGGGAGCTATCTTCGGATCCGCAATGTTTGGTGCCACTGATAGTCCATTGAATTTAAAAACTATTACTTATTTATGAAAAAAAAATTACCCTTTCATCCATTTCCGTCATAATATAAGATTCCGTGTTACGTAACTTCGGCATGATCACTTTTTCGATGCCATTTACCTTCCTGTGAATATTTAGGCAAGCAATTTACTTGATGGTTTGTTAGTATCATGCTGTGTTAACAATTTAAATGGATTATTACCTTAATGTGGACCTAATAGCTTCGTCCAAGAGTATGCAAGTATTTCTTAATGAGGCAAACTTGACGAGCATTCGTACAGCTTCTCTGAAAGCTTTCTTGGCTTCACCGGTGCGGTGGCCGCCTGCGCCGAGTCCCGCGTAGCGCATGGAATCCTCGACACCAGTCTCCTCTAAAGCTTGAAGAGATACTGTGGAAACTCCTGATATGTTCTCGGGTACACGCTGAACTCGAATTTGAGCCTGAATCAGTATGGGATAATAGAACTGTGAATGTAAAGTTCTTTCCGATTTTTAGTCGGGTGTGCAAGTTGCCTTATTTGAATTACGCAGAATACCTCAGAATAGGGGTGTTCCCTATGTACTGAGGTATACCGCGAAACTCAAATACATATTTCTTACGCTTCTTGCAAAATTTGCAGGCAGCAGCCACACAAAATTGCAATAAGTAGGATCATGTTTCGATCGAGATTCGTTATGACTGAGTTAAGCCGCGGTCCCACGGCCCGTTAACAGACTGCGCCAGGCGTTGCTACACCTGTCGCGACTTACCGACTTTAGACGGACCGGACGGGGACGTCAGGCCAACGCTGGCCTCATCGGATGCGACGGTTCCTACGGCCTGGCGCGATCTAACCTGTGAGAAAGCGGGCCGTTGGACCGCAGCATAAGAATAGAGTAGAATTTAGTTCAAGAAATTAACTCACTTGGCCGATATTCTCAAGCACCAACGCATTTGATTCTCCATTAGTGAACTTGATAGCTGCCAATGTTATGTAAGCTTCCCTCAGAGTATGGCCCAAAATGGCCTGAGTTGAGGCCAATTCTTTGGTCACTTGTCTGCCTTTGATGCGTAGGGCTTCGGCTTTGCGTTTGAGGAGTTGGAACCCGCGGTTTACCTGCTCCTGCCTATGTTTTATTTCTTTCAACATGAAGAGAGATGCCGTCACCGGGTATCGGTTCTCTGTATTCATTGTTGGGCTTGTTCTATGAAATACTCTTTTTGTGATTTTAGTATGTACCTACTAATTTGAGTGCAGATTTTAGGATTAACGTCAACTAGACAATTGTCAAGGACATCAAGGATAATAACGACCATAGCGACGTTCGGGAAGAAAAAGTAAATGGAGCATAGGACTAACCTTTTATAGACTACAAACTTTTTCGTAACAATTTCGTAAAAGATGACGAGACCAATACGATCCATAACCATACTGTGAAACTGCTGCACAGTATGCACTGACCTCTAAAGTACTGTATAAGGTACGAACAGACGTGCTCATTACTAGCACGAAAGCATGCTTTTATTGAGCAAGTGCTCATTAGTAGCATGTGTTGCAACATTTAATGTTTTACCAATAGTTGCAGAGCATGCTAATTTTAAGCAAGCTTATGAGCATGCTTTTTTTTGAGCACGTCTGTCAGTACCTTTATACTGGTCAGTGACGGTATGGGAAATGTTAGCAACAGCCATAGAAGTCGATCTAATTCTGACACTCCATTTGGCGTATTTGTAAAAACAAATAAGTTTGCTAGCTAATACAAAATAAACCGTATTTCTGATAATGTTAATTTTGTATTTGTGAAATAACGCAAATAGGGCAAGTGCAGCAAAAAAGCAACAGCTCTATCAAGTAATGCCCACCAAATTCTACTGTCACGAGCTTTCGTAATTCGAACAAAATTACAGTGCGTGCCACGTAAGAAGAGACTTGACCCGCCTCTTTCCGCCGCCCCTATGACGTCCGGTCAGTGGCGGACTAACAGGGGGGCGGAAGGGGCGGCCCGCCCAGGGCCTCCGGTCTTGGGGGGCCCCCAAATGCCTCCGCGTTCCCCTGATAAAATCCTAAAGAACACTTTAAAAAAAAACCGGCCAAGAGCGTGTCGGGCCACACTCAGTGTAGGGTTCCGTAGTTTCCCGTCCGTCACAATAAGTGTTCCCACCTATGGGTTTAAAAGTGGGTACCCATTATGTTCGCGTAATAATCGTAGTCGATCATAGATTTTAAAATATTGGGTAATTATAATCCGTAGTTTCTAGTCAATATGCACCTACGAGTACATTGGTCCTTATTTTATTTGTAGTGCACGTTTATTAGGGATGTAGGTATGTACTTGTTCTCATCGTGAGACTCAACATGGCAAAGTCTCTGTACATTTGTATATAGCTATATGGTCAAATCAATAATGAGGCTTAGTTTAGCTATCTTTTATAAAAGTTTCTTATTTATCTCATTATTTTTATTGAAAAGGATTCAACCATCTGGCTCTCAAAAAAGGAAACTAAAAAAACGAAGGCTGAAGAGGCAAAATCGCTTGCTGGATCTTTATCCAATTACTTTTCGAATTCTGTAAGCGTAGAGAAGAAAAGTGGCGTTGCCAACGAAATTAAGAGGGTTGATCCGTTAGAGCCACGCTGGAGTCAAAATTGATGATTTCCGACGGACAATAAAACCATAATCTGTTTAATTTATAGATAAGATATTGACGTCATATTAATGGGAATTTCATAATCTAGTGCATGGCTGAAAAACATTTTCATTTATTCGTACAGTTTTCTCATTAGAACAGTTTTTATGCAAGCCTTTTTTTAAAATAGCGATCGACGGTCTACGCAAATGCAAGGTATTAGTAAAACCATATACGACAAACTTATAACAACGTTGCTTTATAAATAATAATAGCATTTATTAGTGCATGGCTGAAAAAAAAAAACGATTACTGTAAGTTTTCATTCAAGAAAAGTATATTCAAAAGTGTCAATTTTAGCCACTTTTCGATATTTTAAACGCGTTAGTTTAGGATGAAATCTGAAATATTTATATGTTATTTTAGGCCTAGTAAACGAAGACATTTACGTTCTAAAACATGGTACAAATATTTTTTTAATAACTTATTTTTTTATTTTACTATGAATTATTTAGTGATGCTATATAATCAGCGCGGAATCACGCCGGCGCTCAGTGCCGGCTGAGGCCTTTCAGAGGTAGGACGTGTGTCGCTCCCGTCGCCGCGAGTCGCGTAAAATATTATCGTACTTTCGCGAGTTTTTAGCGCGTCTAGGACATGTTGATACTTTTTATTATAATATATTTTTATTATATTACAAAACTTTGGTGAGTACATATTTTAATGTAATGGTGTTCTATTAACTTAAGAAAGATTAAATTAGACTTCTTTATGTATGTTTTCATTTTACTTTTTTTTCAGATATGGCTAACAAAAGGCGCTATATGGGAACAAAAAAAAAAACGAAAATTTGGCCAAGGCTAATGAAGCTAAAAGGTATGTTACCGAGGTTCTCTACTTATAAAAAATATATTTTTATTAGGTGTAATAAGAAACAATATACTTACTACTTTTTGAAGTAATTTTTTTTATTACTTTTTGTTTGGATATTTTTATGAAACACAGTAGTAATAAGATAAAGTTAATATCCAATTCGTTGTTATAGGCAGAAAAGAGAAGTTCAAATACTTCAAAACCAGGACTTAAATAAAAATGCTATTGTAAGTTTTATTTTTTTACTTTATATTTTACTAGCTGCGGCAGACATGTGTTTCCTTGGTTTTGATTGAGCAGTTGTTAAACCAAAACTAAATAAGACCTTTCTTCATTATTTATTTATCTCAAGCCGACAATCAATCGCCTGTCATGGTGCTTACTTTTTGTGTCACTATATTATACCCTACATATTATTTTTAGAATCAAGAAAATGAAAAAGACAGTGAAAAACACTGGAAATTCTGGAAAACTTGCAGGCATTAGAAACGGCTCCAATTCAAGATCCTGACGCAGGGAATCTTGTAAGAATTACTTGGTCATTTGTATACATATTTTAGCACAAAAATAACATTGTTAGTTATGTGCTATCTTAAGCCGACAATCGATCGCCTGTCATGGTGCATACGGTTTGTGTCACTATATTATACTCTACATATTATTTTCAGACTCAAGAAAATGAAAAAGACAGTGATAAAACACTGGAAATTCAGGAAAACTTGCAGGCATTAGAAACGGCTTCAATTCAAGATCCTGACGCAGGGAATCTTGTAAGAATGACTTGGTCTTTATAAACATATTTTAGGACAAATAAAACAAGAACCTTCAAGAACAAGTGCGTATTTACAGTATACTTTCATAAGTTCAGATACATGTACATTGTTTCTGATAATATTAGACTTAAAAATATATTTCCAAATTTTATGTTATAGGTAAATAATAGACAAGAAGTTGAAAGGGATACTATACTTCAGGCAGAGAGTGGCTAGAGCTACGACGTTGTTTATTGACAGCCTCTTCATTCTGTAAAGTGTGCAAACGGCGATCGACTATTAGCCCAGCCCCTTTGGTTAAACAATTTCTTTACTCATATTCCTTGGACCATATCCCTAGTATTCAACATGGGAAAGTAAACGAAAAAGTGGCCATAGAACAGTTGCAGGTACAAGTTTAGATTTTTCTAACAAACAATTTATTTTTGTATTCTTAAATTCTATTAAAAAGAAGTAATTAGAGTATTGAGTTTCAAATTATTATGATTACAGGTGCTTCGCCGGATGGACTAATCGACGATGATGGCATCACCGAAATTAAATGTCCTAGTTCGGCATTTGGATTAGAGGCAGATTTTGCTATTAGCCAAAAAAAAATTAAATTCTGGAAAATAGATGGATCTGTGAATCGACGCCATGACTGGTTTTATCAGATACAGGGGCAGCTGCATATAACTAACAGAAATTACTGTCTGTTTGCTGTGTGGACAGGCAAAGATTTTAAATTGAAGACTGAAAACATAATCAGGGACGATAAAATTTTGGAGCGAAAATATGGAACATCGGCTAGTCAGCTTTTACAATAAATGCCTGTTACCCGAAATTGTTGATCCCCGAAAAGCTAGGTCCATGAAACTTAGAGACAACAAATATTAAGATTTTATTTTACACGAAATTGTTTTTATTTACTTTAACCTAACTAATAATAATTTAATTGCTCATTTATTACAATAAACAAAAAACTGAATCCCCGCTTACGGAAAACGAAAACATTCCCTACTAACTAAAAACTGGCTAAGTATCAAGATGATTCTAAGCGGTGTATGATACGCGCTCCAACACAAACGGCTGTGTGTGCGTTTAACTGTATAGCTGTGTGAGTAAATTTACCTAAACGCGAGGCGCGCCGCTCTGGAGTAACGCTCTTAACGAAATAAACATAAACATTTATACATACAAATGTGAACTGAATAAAAAGCTTGTAAAACTACATTTTTTTTAAGAGCGCTATCACAAGTTTTTCTTGTTTAGAGCGTTTGACTCGAGTTTTGATTTGTGATTATGGTTTAACTAAAGTCACAATAGTAAAAAAAATACATGCCCGAGAAAGTTTAATTCCTTCTTTTGGGAGCGCATTCAATAAATATTTCAGTTTGTTTACATAAATCAGTAAAAAACTTGTTCCTGCAAAGGCTGTTTCATAAAAATTTAATTTCGGGCATCTCGCGATGCTCTGTTACATCGAAGATATAATAGTTTAATAATTTATAAAAATGTCCACGGTACAACTGTATCTTCTAGGGGAGACCGAGGTGAGTTGAAACAATTTTGACATTTTAATTCATATACAAAAATCTAAAAACACTAATCGTATGAGTTAAGTGCCAATCGATAGTTTATTTCTTACACTTTCAAATACCTGTCACAAATAACGTGTAAGTATAATTTTGGCGGTGAAAAATGAACTCGAATGTAACAAGTCATTTTGTTTCAACTCCACTCATACCGAGGTAAGTTTAAACAGGGGTCGAGGTGAGTTGAAACACTTGATATATGAGTATAATTAAGGGTTGTAAAGTAGAAACGACGAGCTAATTTGCAGGTATTTATTGAAATAAAACATTCTAACATATTTTACAATATATCGTATTGAACTATTAATAAAATCATGAACAAATAATCATCTCTTCTTATTAAATTCTCAAGAAACAAACAGAAATAAAGTATTATGATACGCGATCATAATTAACAAATTATAATATTAATTAAAGCAACAAGTTTAGAATCTACAATTATATTCTTACAAAACTAAATATTACCGACTCAATTATTATCAATTTTCAGTCGGCCTGATTGTGATAAAAAAGTTCTTATTAAGAAATATCTTAATATTTCTTAATAAGAACTTTTTTTATCACAATCAGGCCGACAAATTTTTTACCCAGAAACCAGACTATACTTTTCCGAAGGATTTTGACGCGCTGAATTCGAATCTGGCCTCAAAATTGCTCTATCACGTCAGGGTTTCGAGATATCCTAACCTAAAAGTGCAAAAAATACAGTTTTTTCTCATTTTTGAGGTTATGTAGCACGGCCGGTCCTATTTTCTTTCAAAAATTATTAATAGCATCTCAAAGGACTAGTCTTTCTCTTTAAAATGACGTTGAGTTTACTCAAATATCTTTTTTTTTTCGCTGATATATCGCATTGAAATTTTCGTGTACGTGGATTGTTCTACGTTTGAGAATTCATACACATACAGTCTATTGGAAAATTTCAAAATGCAATTTCTCAGCAAAAAACCAAAGATATTTGAGTAAACTCAACGTCATTTTAAAGAGGAAGACTAGTCTTTTTAAAAGAAAATTGTATTGTCAAAATCCTTCGGAAAAGTATAGTCTGGTTTCTGGGAAAGAGTGTTCGTCAAATTTTGTCGGCCTGAGTGCCTAGGCCGAAGTTAGCAGCAGCGCAGCTTAAGAGATAGTCACGAAGTATGTTCTCCTCTGAAGATGAAAAGACAGTCTTTTCGGGATATCCAACTGACGGAGGAGTCGTCGTTTCATTAGCTTCATAAGCCGTCTTTTTTTTAATATACCTGTAGAGTGAAGTGTGGTTGAGGTTATAGCTCGAAGCATCACGCAGACTTTTCTGACGCAATGTAACTTCTTCTACGGCGAGATCGTAAATTTCGCGACTTGCCATACCTCTATCAGTCTTCCATTTATAATCAGTAGGCATACTGAAACAAAATTAGCAAAAAAAAAGGTCGATTACCAATATGAAACTTAAGCGAGGTGAGTTAAAACAGTCTGTTTCAAATCCCCTTAGTGAGAAAAATCCTCCCAATCTTTATACAAACAAAAATACAGAAGCAAAACACGAAGAAATTAGTTTTACCAGCGCCATGGTTTCAATCGTTAGATAATGAGCTTTCGAAACATATAAAACCCAAGCTAAAATACAAACGCATTATCAAAATACAGGTATCTTAAAAAAACGTTTAAAACTTACTTTTCACGATTTTTGCGACGTGGAAGCCACAACGACACAACCGAGCGTCAGAGGCACGCACGCGAACTGCGGGGCCCGGCGGGTGGTGGGGAGCGGCTGATTTGTGTCGGTACTAGCTCGCTAACAGTTTTAAATTCCGCGAAATCAGTGCTGTTTCAAATCACCTCTGTGTCAAAACACCTCGGTCTCCCCTACTTTGGAATGCATACATCAATTTATTATGTTTAATACAGTAATAAACCAAAAATAATTCCGTAAAACAGAGAGTTAATGATATTTTTTCAGCCGAAATGATATTTTTTATCTCTGTTTATTTAATAGAAATTCAAACAAAAAGTGTTTAATAACTAAGGTTACTTTGTCACCTTGCTTGAAAAAAAAAAATACTCTATTTTAAAGTAAAATAATATTTTTAAGGAATTGTTTTATGCAATGCTTTTTTATCAATATAAATCTCGGGATGCACGGTCTTAGCTTTAGTCCGCGCCGAGCGCTTTCAGAGGGAGGACGTAGCGCTCACTCGCTGCTGCCGTCACGTGATCTCGTTCGACAATTCGCCACGAATAAAAAGCGACCAACACTTCTTGATACAAGTGAGTTTTTTTTTTTAATTAGTTATGTTCTGATTGTAATGTATATAATATAATTATTTTCCTATGATGTTCCAACGCGAATATAATTATAGAAAAAAAACATACGTAAATATAGTTGTTGTTTTTAATTTTTCTGACTTTTTTATTTATCTCCAACATTAATTTAATTAATTATTTTCAGACAATAGTTCACAATAATGGGCAAAATAGAACTTTTGGTGCTGTCAAAATAAAAAAAAAGGTTTTGGCCGATAATTTGAAACGCGCAAGAGAAGCTCAGCGGTAAGAATTTTATGAGGAGTGCGTGCTTCCTGAAATCATAGATTCGAGGAAAGCACGGTCTATGCCGCTTCGGAGAATATTATTTTAATTATTTTACAATTATTATACTGGTTTTTTATGGTTCCGTACCTTAAGGGTGCCAACGGGACCCTATTACTAAGGCTCCGATGTCCGACCGTCCGTCTGTCTGCTAGTGTCTCATGAACCGTTACAAGTTCACAGTTGTAATTTTTAATTTTAATAAAACGACTTTTGATTTGTCTTTTTTATTTTCTTTTGACTTTTTTGACGTGACAACGTCTAATAAATCGATGAAGCTGGCTGCACACACGAAAAAAACATGACTCATGTAGCGTTACCTCGCGGCCTTGCTCACAGAACACTTATACTCTAAGGAGAAGAATGACGACTTCGTACAAAAAAAGTGAAGACAGTTTTGCTGCGCGCCATCTAGTGGCACCCCAGAACAATGAATGGGCGCGAACAGGGCGGGAAAATTACAGCTTAATCAAAACTGATTTTTTCTTTCTAGTTGTGCAATAGGAATGCATAATTATCTCAAATTAGCATTAACAACCTATGTAATTTATGCTTATGCTAATTTGACATAACTTTTCATTTCTATTGCACAACCAGAAAGAAAAATGTAACTTCGTTCATTTCCTACTTTGCTTTACTAAACATTAAAAAAAAAACTCAAGAATTATAATAATTTTCTTTATTTGTATGACGACATAATCACGTTTTAAGAGTCACTTTCTCGAAATAGGTACAGAAACAGTCACTTTCTCAAAAAACAGAAACAGAGTCGATTTCTCAACAAACACATACAGAGTCACTATCTCAAAACGCATAAACAGAGTCAATATGTCGAAACACACATTCAGAGTCACTATCTCAAAATATTTGGATCGCACTGAGTCGAAACAAACAAAAAACTTTAATAACACAACAGGACGTTACAAAATACAAGTTACACAAACAACCAGTGTTGCCATATGTACGGATTTGTCCGTACACGTACGGAATTTGGGGTATTACGTACGGAGAGAAATGGCGTACGGATTTGTGTTCGGATTTTTAATTATTACACATTTTATATAATATTTAGCACGCTTTCAAATAAAAAAAATAATATTTATGTCGATATCGATAGTTTTTCACTTTCCTCATCACATAAATTATGTTATTGAGTAATTCCCCATCCTAGAGTTCCTAGACAATTACTTGTCTATGACAACTGATTGTCTATGACGGGGAATTACCGCAACATATTTCGTTTCGTGTGACAAAGAGAGCATGATACACGACTGACACTGAACGAAAGAGATATATTACAATTCGATTGTTGTTGTTATTATTGTTTTGGCTCATTTATTGAAAAGAAACTAATTGTGTTGTGTGTGAGTGTGAGATTTCAAATTCGATTGCAATATGAGTGGAGATGCAAAAAAAGCACGAAGAATGCAGCGTTTTAACGAAGAATATACCAATATTATATATACCGAGCAATTAATAGGAAATACGCCATGTTATGACTTGACTGTTGATAATGATATGATTAAAAAAATTAATAAAGAAATGTATAAATAATTCTTGCTTTTTTTTTACTGTACGGATCTCGTACGGATTTTCAAATTTATTTTACGTACGGAATTTGTACGGATTTTGCTTTCGAATGTACAGATTTTTAGTTCTTGTTGTATGGCAACAGTGCAAACAACTCCGCCATCTTCTATTCTATTTTTAATTATGGCAAGTAAAGCCGATGTCGACTATTCTGCCAATGTCAAAAGTGAATTGGAAACGCAAGCATCTTGTTTGGTCTTCATATCGGCACGTCAACTTCGTCGATGTCAGTAGTGATATTAGTGGTATGATTACGACATAAAAGCTCATAAAACGTAATTTTTTAGTCGCGCGTAATAGGTCCCAATTTTTTTTTTAACTCTAGCCACACTTGAAATAGCCCTTGAAGGTATGTCGTTCTTTCGACGTATAGAGTCGACACCCCCTGGCCTTGCTCTGCTGTAGCGTTGTACGCCATGGCGGCTTGAAGTGCAAGCGAGAGCGCGGAACGAGCGATGAGAGACAGATGATGTCGAACGCTGCCGAATCGGCCTCCGCGTTCGGCAATTTCATTAATGTTTTGTTATGACGTTGTCACGTTAAACTATCGTCCGTAAACCGACTTTACAGACAACCGATTTTTATCCAAACTGTAGAAACAACATCACATTGCATTTATTTCTATAAATAAGTACTAAAATGTCTTCCTACCTGCTAAATAAATTACATAATATATTAAACTTCGTAAAAAAAGTAGGTACAAAAAGTATTTATAAAAGTAGCACAAAAGTATTTGTAAGTAATGTTAGAGGCTGGCAACGCGCAAGTAATGCAGCTTCTGGCAATGCAAGCGTCTTTAGGCCAGCGTTGCCAGTATGTTACTTTTGTAACATTTTACGTTACTTTTGACCCTCTCATGTTACCTCCATGTTACACGCCTCAAAATGTTACTTTTAAGACTTAATAAAAAATATTTCACAGAAAACAAAAAATAAACATGAAACGGAACGCATACAAGAAAGGTTTCGTTCGTCATGTTGGCGCACTTGATTGTCTTGATTTTGTGACCAAATTCTGACGCGACGACAGCGCGAAAATTTTTCACTTCGTTTGTCGTATCGCATATTCACTCACTCGCGTGAATTTCTAAATGACCCATCCCGCTTACTTAGGCGAGTGAGCGACAGCCTAGTAGTGGCATCCGTGTTGGTTCAGTTCAGTTTGTTATTACGATTCTTTCGAAGCCTACTAAGGGGACAGCTTTTTTTTATGTAATAAAGTGCCATGTTATTATTAGTCGTTTTCCACAAAAAATAAGGTAATGTTACTTTTCTCGTGAAAATGTTACTTTTTGAGCTCTCTCATGTTACATTTGACTATCTGTCACTGGCAACACTGCTTTAGGCTGCGGTAACTACACACCATCAAGCGGGCCGTATGCTAGTTTGTCACTTTAGTGGTATAAAATAAAAATTAAAAGTGAAGTAAATTTGTATGACCCTATTGTAACTCAAACCGTTGTAGGTAACACTCATCGGTACAAATAACATTTCATGAACTATAATAACAGTAATTTAATTTATTTTGAAAACGAAGGCTCTTGTTGGTTTGATCCTGGCGTCCGACGCATAGCGGTTTGTATGTGTGCATAGCGTTCTTCCCTAGACGCACACGTGCGCATCTGCTGCCGCGCGCCGTCGAATTTACCTAAAACTGAGCACTTCGGTTTTGTAATAACGCTCTTAAAGCTCATTTTACTTTGCCGCCCCGGGCCTCTGACGGGCTTAGTCCGCCACTGCGTCCGGTCCCGTCCCGCACTCAGACCTCATACCGCTAAAGATACCTAAAATCGTGTTCTGCGCATGTCAGACCACGTGGTGTATCAAGTCTCTTCTTACGTGGCACGCACTGTAGTAGGTATAGGTAGGTTTACTTATACAGGGTGAATTCAGCACATGGTTCTAGAAACCCATTTTCTTTTTCAAATCTCGTCGATTATCAAAAAAACATCAGCTATTTCATAGAAAAGTGAAATACCTACGCGGACAAAATATATGGAACAGCAATTTTTTTTTTTTTAATAACCGAATTCAGTCATGTACTAAATCCATAGTAACAGGTTGGGCGTCGATGTCCCTGCCACCCTGTACATGATCTTATGATCGCCATCGATGTACTATTTGAGTAATAGCACAAAAGAAAATTGCTTGAAATTAGAAATAGGTCACCATTTATTTGCTGCTGTGCACGTGGTAGTGCATCTCTTACAAAATTGTGCGTGTACAATAACGTGCCAGTTTAAACAATATAGGATTCACTTTATTTACTATAATACTAAGGCCACACGAATTCAACTTCCAACGGTAATAAATTTATCAGTGTAGCCAATTGTTTTAGGACACATTACTAAGCATGCTTTGACATCGAATTTAGTGTGGGCCCAGAATAATAATAACCATTTCGTTACATTTAGATCTTTTCGTAAAAAAAATCATTTCGCCTACAATAAAAAAAAATATAGGAAATACTCATTATTAGATCTAAACTCTAAAATATTTTCTATACATTTCATAAATGTACATTTATAAAGCAGTCTCTTTTATTACAAAATTATTCTTATAGTTATCACTGGTCAAATTCAGTCCCAATAAAACACTCTAGGTCTCAGCTGTCCGGCCAATAGTTATAGTTTCCTGAGGGAGGAGGGACAGGCATGGGGGGCCCGTTCGGAGGGGGCCCTGTGCCCGCACTGTAAGGTGATCCTTGTGGGGACCCATATCTTGGCCTGAACCACGGCCTACTTGTGTATTGGTACTGGTTACTCGCGTAAGCTGCCAAGTTCTGACCAGTAGCGTTTGGGTACGGGTTTTGAGGAGTCTGGTTCGGTGCGAAAGCCACATTCGGCATGTTCGGAAGGTTGGCAGCAGGATACGTCTGTGGCGCTGGCGTTGTAGACGGAGAGAAGCTAGTTTGCTGCGAGTTTTGTGATGTTGGCGTACTTGAAGGCACGTACGACTGGTTAGAAGTCTGGTTCGACCCGTTTGTAGGGTTGTAAGACGGCGGTGGTTGAGTTGTCGTCGTTTGACTGACGTAAGTTGCGGTTTGGCTGCCATTCGATGACCCGTATGTTGGTGTTCCATTCTGATTGGTTGGAGTAAACCCTGTCGTCTGCGTTGATTGGCCGTCTGACGTAAACGTCTGTTGGTTTTGCACTGTACCCGTCAACGAATATCCGTTATCCTGTGATGAAGATGTGATGTAATTCGTTTGGTTGTTAGCCCCGTTCGTTTCAGTTTCCGGGGATGCAGATTGCCCGTTGCCATTGTTTGATGTGTTCTGAGTGGCTGGTATACTGTATTGAACCGTTGGATTGTTAGCGGGTACGCTGATAGTACCAGAGTTTCCTTGCATCATATACTGTTGGGGCATTCCTGTATACTGTGACGTGGGCGTTAGGAAAGAATTCGGTACTATTTGATGAACAGGCGTTTGGGTTCCAGGGATCGTCTGACCAGGGTTTGTCATAGGAGAAGATGAGGGAGCTTGCACAATAGGGATGGTCCCTAGATTAGGGTTGAGTTGATGTCCTGCGAGAGCTGCGTTCAATTGCTGGGCGGATAGCTGCGTATTAAAGTTGAGTCCTGTAGGCATATACTGCGAGGTAGCTGGCATGTTCATTAAAGGCACGTTGTACTGGACTCCGCCTGGCATGCCCAACTGGTTAGGTTGCATGACTGTGACATTCTGACCGGGTTGAAGGACTTGTTGGAACCCTGGAGGCAACGTACTCTGCATGAGGTTCGGATGGTTCGCAGGTATCATATAGACCTGGCTATTCGGCTGCCCAAGCATTGTTGGAACCTGGCTTATGTTCAAAGGATTCTGTAACACAGTCATGCCTTGAGGTACTGTGATCATTTGCACGTTCTGCGCGGTATTCTGGACTTTGCTGAGGTCTTGCTTTTGTCCGTCTTTGCTGGTTTGGATCTGTATTGCATTTCTGTCTATCTGGCGGATGTACATTCCTGTACCATCTTGGCCCAATCCGGGGGATGAGACACTGTAACGAGATATTTTATAGTTAATATATATCTTAGAAAATAATTAAAGAATGCGAATGCGGGACGAGCTTGATTGCTACAGAAAGGACTGGCCGTATAAATATAAAAAAAGTTTTATTGAATGAAGTTAGTGAGGCCTTCACCCTACAATAAAACAATACTGGTCAGTAGAAACTTTTTACATTTCTGTATAAGGGTCAAAATTGTAGTTTCTTACTTCGTCTGCTGTCCCGAAGACACTTGTATAATGGTGCCGTGTGCCGGGTTAATTTTCATTCCCATACTGACAATGGTGTTGTCCTTAGCTGCAAAATAATATAATGTTAAAGTACAAACTCTGTAAGTTTTAACTACGCTTTGGTTTCTACGCTTAGGCTTTTCAGGAGCGAGGTACTACTATGCTGTTAGTGAAATAGCTAGTTAAAAATTGCTACAATCAATTACGCATTGCAACAAAGATATCAGGAGTCCCCTTCAAAATCTGAAAATAATTATTTTAATGCTTCTAATCTACTACATACTTCCTCAGCACCATTCATGTGTTTATCTTCACGGACCTTGTATACTAGCGGGGATAAAATAGAACAAAAGATAAACTAAGTACTACCTGAGTACCTGTTCAAGCAAATTCCACGGTGCGGCAAACTTAGAGCGAACGGTATATAGTAAAGTGGAAATATTGGTAAAAAAAATATACGCTTTGACGCACAATGACAATCTTTATAATCGAATCAGTTTATCGCATCAACTGTTGCAAAACTACGCTTGGCAAACGTTAGTAATAAATATTTGGAAGATGGCTCTTCAATTTCTTACACTGGGTTCCGCTGGATTCTGTATATTTTGCCATCGTTATTCGTTGGAGATATTCTGTAAAGGAAAACATGTTTTATAACTGAAGTTGGTGTAAGCAAGCAGTGAAGAAAAAATCCTCCGATGAAGTTCTTGTAGTGATTACTGCAAGTCAGAAAAGAAGATTTTTTTAAATAAAAGCAATGCTAGGAATAAAACGGTTTATCTACTTCTACACCAGGCACGAAATTTAGTTACTGACTGAAACCGCCAACGAATACTTTTATTGAATTAATTATATACATTTAAAGATGCACGATATTTTTTTTTTAAAAGGGAAATCATCATATGACCACTCCCGCTCTGGGTGGAGCGGAAGGGAGTGTCAGACTCTTACTGACTAAAACCCACCAGTGTTCCTTCCTTAGCTCTTTATGTTCCGGGCCAGCGGTAACCCTTTCGGACAATCCCGCTGACCCGGCAGGCTTCGGCCCTAATGGGCCCCTTCAATTGAAGACGCCAATGCGTTTACGACTTTGAAATAAACATCATGCTTAAACATTTACGCAAAAAATGCCAATGAGTGAAAACTTTAGATATAATTTATTTAATAAGTTTGTTGCAAAAAGCGATAAAAAGGACAAGTATACGCATTGCCTTTTATGACTAGCTAATCAGAATCATTTATAATCGCAAATTAGCTATCAAAACGTAGTTTACGCTTCACGCAAAAGCAGTCAACATTCTCCTGTTCTTGTCCCAGTTCATTTGGAGTTCATGCATGTCTATGCATTGCATGCCTACGACTGGTTGGAGGCGCGCGGTGGCTGAGGGGGCACGCGGGCTGCGGCATCAGTATCGGGCGATGGCGGCGGTTGAGGGGCTCACGGGGGGCGCGGGCGCGCTCGCGCTTCCTCCCGCTCCGAGCGTCGGGTCACTTAAAATCTTACCACGACAATGGCATTTGTTTTAAACTTGTTATCGTGTATTACACCAGATTGTCATTTAGTTCACGTATTTTATTTATTCGCTCCTGTAGCTGAGCAGTAGACGTAGAATCGTCAACACGCGTGTCTAGTTCATCCATACATCTCTATCAGCCGTCATTTCAGTTCTCACAGTCTTCCTAGCTATATATTCTTTCACACAATCCATTCAACGTTACGCAAAAACAGTCCTGAACATAAAAGTCAAGTACACGTCCACAAGTGTCCCCTGGAAACACAGAAACTCTAATCCAAGGGTGAGGAATTCAAGATTTTTGATTTTTGGCTGCGTCCTTGCCTAAGTCTCAATTCCAATAGGTGAAAAAAACGGGTTAGGGGGACATCACAGCTCATCTTCATTGCTGCACTTGTTGAAAAAATAGTTCCTAATCTATCTTAAAATAACAATATCGGTGACGATGGATCCACATAATGAACGGCGCTGGACGGTCGGTATATCTAAAAATACAGCCCAAATGCCTTGACTGGGGCCTTGAAAATGTAGAAAAAAATTTTTTGCTGCCTTGGTGCTGTACACTTCGTTGCGGAGTGAGCTACACAGGGATAGAGCGAAAAAAAAGTGGTAGAAACTCAGTCCGGAAACAAAATACCTAGTGCAGGATCTGCTTTCTGATTCTGGTGGTCCATAAACGTCAATTTAAAACAAAAAATGGATAGGATGGTCTGCTGTATGTTAAAGCAAGTTAAAAGATAATCATATCTGGGTATATCCTTCACGTCGCAATCTTAACAGGTAGCTGGACGCTGGTGGATTTTGCAGCCGGCAATGCTATGCTACGCAACGCTAAAATCTGCACAAAAACAAGGTAACACGCTTAAGTCCGAGGAGTCTTGTTGCAGCGATGCGTTTGGTTTTTCTCGGGTCTCATCCAAGGAAAGCTGCTTTAAAGAAAAATATTATTCGCAAAATGTCTTCTCCCCCTTCTTTGTCGACTAGTTGTAACGGCGGAACGCAGATGCCTTAATAATAACACAGATACAAAAATACGCAACTAAAGCTTTAATTTATTGATTAATACAAGTAAGCAGATGCTTCTTACGATACAAAAATATTTTATACACGAGATGACTTGAAGCAATAGTTGTCCTTTCAGTTGATGCTGAATCGTTTCTGAGGTAAATCACCATGGCATAGGTTATTATTCTAGAATGTTTTTCTAAAGATGCATGGAGTACTGCTACTTCCGCATAAGATTCAAAGAGACACTGCACCAGTGGTCTTTAAAAGTATTCCTATACAAAACAAAAATGTCTACGCGCAAAAGTTTTTCGCATACGGCTCTTCAATATATTTTTACTTTGTCGACATTCCGAGTCTTCTAAATATGAACGAACAATGGGTGCAGATTACGCAACTATTTCTACTGCAGTGATCAACGCAGATATCACGCTAGAGGTATACGCTGTTGCCATAATAGTACGCAAACGCAGAGGCAGCGCTAGTGCAGGCAATGCTTGCTTCAAGTAATCTCGTATAAAAACAGCAGATAATCTTCAAAGTACCTGGTGCCGCGGTCCAGGTGCGCGAATCTCTCGTGGAGTTCTTGTCATGGCTGACATGCGACCTGGAGCATCACATCGTTTCAATACACGAACACAAAAAAAAAATAGGAACAAGAGTTGGAAGGACTTCTTCATTTGAATTCTTCAGAAAGGCGATGGGTATGAAGGTTCAAAGAACTTTTGAAATCATTTTCTGTAACGAGAATATCTTCCGTGATTCTTTTCTTGTAGAACTGGCTGATTTGTATTGATTTTGGGAAACCCGTCGGAAACAGAACCTCCTCCTCTTCAGAAGTCGATAAAAAACCGTGTTCCATTACTATTGTGACCTAAGTGGTGACTACATGGTTTTTACACTTAAAATATTATTGTGTTGAGTATATAAAAATAGGTTTTATAAAAAGAGAAATGCTTATTTTGTGATAAGAAGAGTCAGAATAGTAATAAAACAAAAATAAAAATGCTAGGAAAAATAAACAGATTTTTCTTTGTCCTCATTTTTCTTCCAAGTGACGAATTTCTTCTTCTTTTTCATCAAAGGAAAAGATTTCAATATTTGCAAAAAATGGGTAGAGAATGATTATACATATTGTAACGCCAAATGCTTGACAACCTAAGTTTAATATAAATGCATTAAGTAATTCTGTGTCATTTTTGCAAATATTAAAATCTTGTTAAAAAGATACTTGCTATAATTCGAAATGAATAATAAAATAAACTATGCTGAATATTGCTAAGGATCAAAAATCTAAAGAAACTGAATATTTATAGCAAATATCTTTTAAAATCATAAAATAAAATTACTGAAAGGAAGTCAGCATTAGTTTTTAATAAAAACTTATCCATAGTCTATTGTAACTTACACAGCGGGAGCAATGGGTCTTAGCTGCAACTGGCTTGGTGTCCCATCAGACAACCTCTTTTGACCCCGAGACTCTTGTCCAACACTTTTTGAAGGAGTCGTCGAGTTCTGGAAAACGATAGTATCTTTGTAATATATTTGTCATTTGAGAGAGACAAGTTAATGGACGCTAATAAGGGCAGAAGCAATTGTTATTTTATTAATTGGGTTGAAAAATAGGACATGAGAGAAATTAAAGAAGCAAATGAATTCAGCAGTGTAGCTAGATGGCTAATTGGATTGTTTGTTCTTTTAAGCCATGCGCATATTACAGCCGTAACGGTCGGCAGCGCAACGCATTTTTATACAAAAAATTGTAGTGTGCGTTGGTTGGGTTATAGAAAATGTACGAAAGTGATGGAGGAGGATTTTTTGCATGCCTCAGTCTGCTTTAGGGCTGATTTTTCAATAATCAGATAATTTTTATGTGAGAAATTAATACGGTTTGACATCTTTTGTATGGAAAATGTGTCAAACTTTCATATTTATTCTTCAGATAAAAAATTACTGACTTGAAAAATCAGCCCTTAGCCTTTAAGAGCATTTCAGGGGTTGAGATCTTGTTACCAAACAAATTGCTCTGTCATAGCTACACCACTAGAAAAGGTTAAAACATTAATACATTAATGGAAAAGAAACATTTCTAACAAAACCGCCAAAAGTAATGAACGAACGAAAAGTACATAAAATGCAGGCTTCAGCAGGGATCACGACAAAAGAAATGGCTAAATAATCTGTGAAAATAAAACCCTAGACCAAACACCAAAGGCATATGTGAGATTAAGCATCATAATATTAGTATGTGCTAGTATTAAAACCTGCTCACAGAGATAATTTGTGGTGAAGACGCTTGTCCAGTTGATATTATGTTTATCAAAGAACCACTGCTTGCTATAGGCTGTAGGGAAAATTTAAAACAATATCAATGTTATGTCTTAGCCCTGTGTCTATATTTAATAATGCTCTTTATCAGTAGCTAAGGGTAAATTTTTGTAAGAGGTAAGCCGGAGTAGATATCTTTAATATGATTATATTATTTGTCTATAGAATACTGACAGTGGCATTTTTCAAAGGGAAGCCGGTAGGTATCGATTTGTATGCAACCTTCGCACTGCTCTTTATTTTACACCAGATAAAACATAATCTATGAGTATATTTGCAGTAAACAATTTAACTAAGATGCTATAATTTAGTTAAAAAAATTACATGATAAAATATTTATTTTAAGAACACTGTACTTATACTATAATCATCTGCCTAGCCTTTTTCCCGAGTGTGTTGGGGTCAGCTTCTAGTCTAACCGGATGTAGCTGAATACCAGTATTTTACATGGAGTGACTGCCTATGCCTATCTGAGCTCCATAACCCAGTTACTGGGTAATACGATACCCCTTGGTAAGACTGGTTGTCAGACTTTCGGGCTTCTAACTTACTTATTGTACTTACTCTAAATAACAAGAATGTGTATTCAACAAAAAGTGACAATACAATGTGACATTACCAGTGAGCCACAAACCAAGCTTTAATTGTATCTTATATTATTGTGTAAATATTGTATTTGTTTTACTACTACTTTTTATTTGTTTTACTTTTCTTTATAATGTCGCTAAAAGTAGGTATAATGAAAGAAAAAAAGTGTTACCTTTTGGTTCAGCTGCATGAATGTGCCAGTGGCTTGTAGTTGCTGCAACTGACCTGCCGTTAGAGGTAGGGAGGTTTGTTGTAGTCCACCGGCAGGGGCTATCTGTAAACATAAATGATGATTATTCAATATTTAGAATGACAATTGCAATTACTAATGCTGAATTGACATGCTCTTGACCTCAATCAAGCCTGATGTAAAGCGATGGATGAGGTCTATTATGGAACAAGTGAGCCCAGAAGATGCCTGCTCACTCTTGCTTTGAAGACAAACAGGTTAAATGTGGAAGGTAACACTGACGCTGAAGGAGGAGAGTATGATAAATGTTATTTGAGTTATATTGCAGACTAGCTGGGGCATTGATTTTAATTTTACCCCTAAAGTCAGAAGCATGCAAGAAGATGTTTCCTCAATTTGTTATATAGAAGGTTCTTCTGTGTCCTATGCAAAACCTGGTGTTGTTTTTTTTCTTTGGAATCCTCAATCAGTTTTATACTTTTAGTATATGAGTTGGGAGGTAAATATTGATAATATTATGTGATATGCTTTCATTCATTTTTAAATAGAAAGAAAAGAATAACTTACAGATACAAACTGCTGAGGTTGAAAGTTGGTCAATCCTTGCTGACCTGCTGCTAAGTCCTGCAGCTGCTGATAAGGTATCAACATTGTTTGAGAGCCCGGGACTGTCCACTGCACAGTGTCAGCCCCTTGTATGTGATACTTCACGTCCTTGTCCCCTTTGTCTGTGCTGTACAGGATCTTCTGACACGCATTAGTACTCTGAGCAGCACACACAACAGGAGTAGAAGTAGCTGTACTTACAGTCGTACTGTCAGACGTTGAAAGACTCGCTTGAGGAAATGTTAACCCATTCGGTAAAATCATTGACATAGAGGATGGCACACCACTCAGCCGCAATGGAGTCACATTCACTGGCTGCATACTAGATATATCTACTATCTGTGTCCCAAAGTTTGGCTGCTGCAAACTCAATGTTTGACCAAGAGGCAGAGATGTAAAGTTAGCATTGGAAACTTGCATTCCAGGTTGTACTATAGGTATTAGCTGCCCATTTTCTTGGTTCAAGACATACTGCTGCTGAGGTTGGAGCAGTTGTAAGTGTTGTAACATGGTGGGTTGACGAACTGTCATGAGAGGAGCTGTTGCAGGTGCCACACTGACCACTGGAGGGATGGCGGCGGGGTGGGCAGTGGACGTTAATGTCTGAGGAGTCGACAGCGCTGCCGTCACGACAGGCGGCGGCGCAGCCGGAGGCGCGCTAGTCGTTGTCAGCGTCGGCGGAGGCACATTCAGCGCAGGCGGCGGTCCCCCAGCCTGCGCCGCGCTCCATTGCGCCAACTCAGCCCTTATAGTCTCTATCAAGTTCTGTGCGAGTGACCTCGCGCCTGCCAAAGCTTCAGATCTCGTATGATGCAGAGCCAAATGCAACGGCTCAATTTTATCACCTTTTAACACAGCTACCACACCAGTCTCTGACCTTATATATTCCAAGTTAGTGCCATTCTGAAACAAAATTGATTACATTGTTTTCTATGCGGTTTAGAATGGGGAAATCGAGTCCAAAGATGCAAAAACTTACGGGCCCCAGAATACGTCCTTTTATATCAAATGCGGCCGGCGCATTATCCAGACCGATGTAAACTTTATCTATAAGACCACCGGACATCATTTATAATTGCTTTTTTATGGAGTTTTATTGCATTTATGTGATTCTTGCGAAAAGCATCTTTCTTTCTTCCACGGGATGGGAGAAAATGAAAAAGCGCTTCTGACATTAATGCGTTTCGTTCTGAAATGCTAAAGTAAATTGCTATGAAGCAACATACAATATTTTAGGTGCAATTTGTTGTGAGTTCTAATAGGATTTTCAGGATTGATATTGTAACCTTTTTATTTACTACTTCATATCAAACAAAAATTGTTTTTTTACGCTCAGCTCAAAGGTATTGTTTTTGAACGATTAAAAATACTCCGTAAAGGGTTGTTATTCTCGATGCAGCCGGTCGATTCTGTAAAAATCTCACCGTGAAAACTTAGGTGAAGTGAGTTTGTGTTTGCTAGGAATTGACACTATTAACAGCTCACTCCACGCTCACTTCACCTAAATGTTCACGGTGAGATGGTTACAGAATCGCACAGCAGTATCGAAATGGTGAAGATCTCGTAATATATGTCAATAAAGATTTCTATGTTTATATATCTAAATATCAAAAACGTTTTGTGACTAACTAATGATATGCCATAAGCACGATTGCCTACAAATCCCAAATTATTTTATTCTTCTTCGTTCAAAAGCTGTAAGCACTGACCTCTATCCAAGGAACTTATAGCATATAAGTTCCTTGCCTCTATCATACACTTGTATAATTCAGGTCAGTGGCTGTGTTTGGCCAGACTGGGGAGCGGGCGCGGTGAACTCAAACATATGAACTTCCTTTGAGTGTACATAGTGGTCTTGTTCATCCATATTATATTTTGACAAACACTGGACACGAAAACACGCAGAACGCAGCCGCGGTCCAGTGTGGATAGGCAGCCCGCGCGCATTCTGGCACCCGCGTCCCAATCTCGACGGACACCATAGAGTATAGTAATAGATTGGGAAACGGACACTAAGAGCGACAGCATGCCATTGGTATGACAGTGACAGGCTGACAGCCACGTGAGTTTATAAATGGTTTCAGGTTTAGTGTATACTGTATATGTATAGTCGTAGATGACAATAGCTTGGTGTGTAATAATAATTATAATTGTAAATATATGTTTCGTTATACAGTAGAATTATATTTATTATTTTACGTATAAAAAAAATCATGTTAACTAACAAAACTTGTATTGTCTTTTCAGCTACTAACATTAAAAATTAATAATTACCACTAAGTGCAACGTTAGACTGCTCATCTCGCTGTGGTACGGACACTACATGACGCTGGCAGTATAGTTGGCATCGGTTCAGTTGCCAAAAAGGAAAAAAAAGTGTATAGTTTATGGCCGCGGGTTATGTTCACTTGGATATCGGCGGGAAAATTAAAGTACTTATTTCCTTTTTGTTTGAATTTTTTACTGTGCTGTATTGGAATGAAAGATTTTTCGGTGATGTTTTAACTACGAATGTCTATCTAATCGAAGTGAAACCTCAGTAATCACGGTATTTTGTAAAAACTTGCTTAGTCTCATAAAGTCATAACTGCTTATAACATACTAGATACGAAGGACTTGCCTAGAGAGTGAGTCTCTCTCTCGCGCCACGGTAATTAGATAACTTACTGTGCTAGCGCCGCCTGTAAATCCATTTTTAGCACAATTTAAGTAATTATTGTTTCTTTTTATTAAGTACTACGTACTTTGAACTCTGATAAGAATGCCTCCAATTCCAATTTGTTTTGGATCGGTGATGGGTTTAAATAAAATGCATTCATATTAAATTTGCATAAATGTAATATCAATTTATAATTCTACAAAACATGATATGCTGTGTCTCTATATTGTTAAACATATGAAAAAATATAATGTTACCTCTGATTTCAACATGATTTACTGTGTACACTTTAACTTACAATATGAACGAATTATATTTGTCATGATTTCTCACACTCTTTTTACAATTTCACAGATCTATTAAGCTATACAAAAGGTATAGGTACTTATTTTATTAGACAACAATATTAGTAGGACAGAAGTTTAAAATTAACAATTAGAGCGAAAACATAAACAACATGATCACACTATGCAACTGATTTTTTTAAGTTTTATAACATCAGTAATTGATTAATCACTGGGCTTATTACTATCACATTAACAATTAAGTAATCTATCATACGGGACTAGAAGATCAAATTTTTATAATAAAGGCTGGGTTTCACCACTACCAAAAAGCACATTGATGAGATATTAAAAATAATTATGTTAGAAAGTTAAGAAACAGTTCAGCAGTGGTAAAATAAAGCCTAAATATTGTTTTTCTTAAAACTGCAAATTAAGGACGGAGACGAACTCCAAGCTCGTGACTTTTATTTTGGAGAGGATTTATATTATAATTACTAGTTAATATCTTAAGAATTTTAGTGCGTCGAATTTTTTTACCCTGAGTCCAAAATATATCAGGCAATTGTGGCTGATCAAGAATCTGAAGTGGATCTTTAATATCCTATTAGATTGGGTACTGAAATTTACCAAAAACTGAAAAGACCTAGTCTTAAATTTTTTGTCTTAACATAAAACGAATGAAATTTAATTTAATAGAAAACAAACAACTCATATAAAAAGTTAAATTTCATTCAAAAACATCAATCGGTTTCTTACTAAACTTCAACTAAATCCAACGACCCTGGATACTTATCTCTTTTGGTGGCTGTACATATTTTGGTAGTTAAAAAGGGACTTAATTTTTAAGTTCCAAAGCTTTCTTTTAAAGGGTTCTTATAAAGGGTATTGGCAAATTGTCTTTGGAAGCACTATCTTCCACCATAGTATTTCAATTAGCCATAGTCTTTCGTTTTCTATTTTTAACACTAAATTGCTGCATCAATGAGGTAGTTGGATGATTTAAATGAAAAATTATACATTTGTTTCTTCTCTATTTCTACGTAACCTCTAAAACACAATTCCACAAGGCTATGGTAAGTTAAGTTGCAATAGTTCCTATTTATAGTAGGTATAATCATGATTATTTTAGTAATAAACTCTTCTTAAACATTTATAATGGTAATATAGATGGTAAGTAAATATAATTTATAACATTTTTCTCTTTTTTTTAAGTATTATATTTTTATCATCCTCTCTATGTTGTTAAATAAGTCTGAAAGTTTAGCCGCCAATATATTTAAACATTTATTATTAACATTCTAAATATTATAATCCTCAATTTAAAATACAATAAAAATACTCATGGTACATTTTTCAACGCGAGAAGACACGATTATAAAGGCAACACAATTTTAAGGTATACACTGCTGGTGTCTAAACAGATTTTACCCTGTTTTATACACTGTCAATTTTTAATATATTTTTATTTATTAAACAAATGCATGAAACACATCATAGTCGCAGTATTGTCCAAAATTTACTTCCCGTTTCCAACCTGGCACTGAATTTTGAACACATTTGTTACATAAACACTCACAGACATTTACATCCTCCAAATACTTTTGTAAAATACATTTAGAAGCCACTTTTTGGCACTTGATAATATAATAACAGTCGCATAGATCATTCAGACCACAGGCGCATATAAAAGGGATTAATATTTTCATTAAACTGTTTTTATAAGAATTTTGGGATATTATTTTACCCATAATTGGTATGAAAATGAGAGATCAACATTCATTGGTCATTAATGTCTTAGCTTACAATATTAGTGATTTTCCCCCCGTTACGTTTTGAATACACCTTTACACGCCCATGGTTGGTTATCCAGGTAATGATATTATGACAGTAATAATTATGATATAATTACTAAGTCACAGATATTATCTGTGCTTACTTATTTATTATGCATTATTAATAATGGTGGGGCAAACACAAGGGTGACTTACTAAATCTAAGTAACAATAAAAAAATATCACCCACGCAAACAATAATATTACTTTTTAATAATTATTAAAGTAATAAGCCAATTCGAACGATAACCTAACATCATGTTAGTATGAGAGACGAAAGTAGTCAGGCGTCAAAAAAATCGTAAAAAAAAAACTAATTTCAAATCTTAAGTTCGTACTTAAAATTCAGAATACTCGACATACGGAATATTTTAGTTCAACTTTTTATTAAAATTTGATAAAACATAGCTTCACGGGCTGCTAGCCGGACTAACCTAAGGACTCCTAAGAGTTTATCACACAGTCTGGGGTAGAAGGCGGTTACTGCAGCCGCGAGCATCGGGAGCAGTAGTCCCCGTTGGCCGGGCTGCCGTAGTACATGCACAGCGGCGCGCGGCACGGGGCCGGCGAGGGCGGGCGGTCGTCGTAGAACGTGGAGCGGCTCAGGTACAGGGTCCTGTCCACGGGGGCTCGACCTGACTTATTTGAAGCGTTAGTAGCCGCTCGAACTGTGTCGTGGGCGGGTCTCTCAGCTTCTGCGTAGAACTGTGATCGACCTGTGCCGTAGCGAGGTTGGCTCGGGGCGACTGGTTGCTCTTTGCGATTTTTTTCAGCTGTGTACCTAAAAGGATTTAAAAACGTTTTAATAATGAATACTATACCTTAGAAGTCATTTGAAAATAACTCATAAGTACTCATAACGTAGTATTCAAAGGTGTATTTTAGACGCATATTACGCCAGTTATTTTGAATACAGGTTCTGGTTCAAAACCTGAGCACGGAGGACCCCACACACATTTGGGACCACTAGACGAACGAAGCAATCCAAAATAAGTTTAAAGGAATAAAATTGTACTCACCCAATCCAAGCCTCATTAAGATAATTCTTCACCATCTCCTCCTGCACGGGCGCCCTCGCCGCTAACACTCGACAGCACAACACTTCACACGTTGACTGAGTCCTCATCAAGCTCTCTTCAGGATTACTATGACTCCCACTACTTTTACCCGCCAATTTCGCCATAGACCCAAAATTCTTCTTCAATTTACTGCTCATAGATCTTCCAATACTACCGAATTGTTTAGCTACCGAGTTCAGCTGCTTTGAACTTTTGGTTGATAATGCGTCGAGTGATCTTCGCAGTTCTTCGGGCGGTTGGCTAAGTGAGATGCATTCGATTGGCTCGAGGTCTAAGTAAGCTGCCAGCATTGAGGAACGTTGGTATTCGTCGGGTAGGATGTTGTTTATGGTTTTTTGGTCAGGTTCGACGTCCCAGCGGAAGTCTTCGCCGGGGTCTACGTTGAATCTGAAATAAAACATATGTTATTATTTTTGTGAATGAAATAAAGAAGACCAAATTACGTGTAGAGATTGGGACCAGAAAAATGTAAATGCATGATGATCACGGCATGATCTTCTAGCGAAAGTTAAGTGACATCAAGAAAAGAAAAGTAGTACACATGGTCATTTTTAGATAATTAATGCCCGACGTAATTGTGATACCTATCAAATGAGGGTAGGCAGTAGGAATCTTCTTAATATCTGATATTTTATTGACTAGCTTACCTGATAGGCATAGGATTCCCTGCATGGTCTTCAAGCGGTACCCTGGCACCATCTGTGGGCAGTGGTTCACACGGTACTAGCGCAGAGAAGTGTCCCGCGTCATACGCCAGCAGGATGGGCGTCTTACTGCACGCGTCGGGGGCCAGCTCGAGCGGTAAGTACACGCCGCCGAAGGGGATGGGGGCTATGGGGTCGCCGCGGAAATCCTACAATAATTAAGATTTGTTATTATTCGTCGTCGTTTGGACCCACTGCGACTACACGCGCTCTCACTCCGTTTAAGATGAATATAGAAAAACACCTACCCTCAAAGCAACATCAGCGAACACAATAACCGGGCGCCTCATGACGTGTGCCAGCGCGAACACGTGCAGGTGCTCCAGCGCGGCGTAGTGCGGCGCGGCGGCCGGCGTGGCGCGCGCGGGCTCGGGCGACGCCGCCGTCACGCTCTGCGCCCACTCGCGCTCCCACTCCGCCTCGGACGGCGTGAGCCCGGCGGAGCGGAGGGATATGCTCTCTGACCAACGCCAGCGACGTTTTATTGCGTCTGGAAATGGAGAAAATATGTTAACTAAATCTAGTGAGTGACGGTTAAAGATGGTGCAGTCGGTAGACCAAGATAAGTATCCATCTTGCCAAGTTAACTGGTCTTATCCAAGGAGATCCCAGCTTAAGAATGCATATAACAGTCTAAGTTGGTATAAATCAAGGATGGTATCAGATTGCAGATGGGTCTTAAAAACTTTTTGAGGGTCGTATCAGACTAGTAAACCACTGCTGGTCATAGGGCTCGTTAATAGCACGTCGCTGAGCTGTATCTTTGGCCTCTTACAGTATTACCAACCTCTCCCCGAAAACAAGTGCTCCATCTGCGGGGTAATTGCGTAACACACTAACAGTAATTGCAGCAATGGCTTTCATTTTGACAATTAAACAACATTCATTGTGTTATTTACGTTGTCGAGCAGACCAATTTTTCGAACATAAGAATCAATGGATTAAAAATATTCTTCAAAATAATTAATATTGTAATTGATAGTGTGATACGCAATTAGGGAGCAGGCCTAAAACTTACAGGTAAATTGTTAATAACACTTACTAGTAAGTACTTCACCGCCTTCTCCAGATAGCAGCGCCTGAACCTTAGTTCTCAAGGCAAGCAGTCTATCATGGAAGCCATACGCCGCGAGCGAAGCAGCATGCGGTAAACAGTTGCCATCGCCCGAGGTGGCCAGTGGAAGTAAGCGAGGGGCACCCGGGACGCGACCGTGGCGCCACCAGTTTAGTATGTTGGCGGATTCTAGAGTAACTAACGTCGCAGTCTCTAGGAGGTCCTTTTCTAAGAATGTTCTGGAAAAGGTGAGAGGATTTTGGTTTAAATTTCTGTGATAAAGCTGTTTAATCGCGAAAGTAAATGTTTTGTTGAGGTTTTTGAAGTATTAAAAAAGTGCCACGCATTTTCTACTTAGTTAGTTTACTTCTAAGTGATTTGATATAGCTAATTAGAACTTTGAACTAAAATTTCAATCTAATATGGAATTCCAACATTATTTTCTTACCTGATTCTAATAGGGACGTGAAACACACTTAATTTTTCATTAACGTTAACCATGAGAAACCTAGTATTTCCTTTCATACATGGCCAGAATTCCACCTACGCCAAAATCAATGTGGCCAATGTCGAATTCACGTGTCCGAAACACGAAAAGGTTAAAGAACGGTAAACAATAACAGAAAGTTCAACGGTAACAAACGGTCTGATTGCGTGTGCGACGATAATGAATGTTGGCTAGCTGCCGACGATACGCACGGACCAACAACGGCCATATACACCTATACAGGTCTACCACTATATTTGTCATTCGTGACTAATTTAAAGGGCATCAATCCAAAAAAAATGCAAAATGTTGAGCGTTGGCGTGCAGGGCACACGATTGTCATCCTTTAATTTTTCGGTCTAGCAAGTCATTCCCATATTTTTTGTATGCTAACATTCTCCAAATGCTCCCCTGATGAGTTTGGATTTGCAAACAACCGAACGATAAATCAAATCGAACATCGGTTTGCGGAAATCCATTTGGTAATCAAAACAAAGGCACGCGGAGTGCTACTAATTTTTAGCTGTCAGTGATGAGCTGTCATGACATGTTTTTCTTGAACATACCAGTCTGGCCTTGCGTCGAAAATAGCCAAAAGGCAATCCACTTTTAGTACCAGATTAAGTCTGACCTTATTCTGTTCGCATAATATTAAATTACCAAGATTATATGCTTACCTAAAATCAGGTGGGTATACAGAAATATCTGGAAGCAGCAGTATGTGATCAGAATTGATTGTGTTTGGCTCTGGTTCTGTATTGTTGCGTAACGCCCACACGAGTCCCTCATTGTCTGTCGCACGGGAGATGCCTCGGGATAGCTTTCGACCTGGTGGTAAAATAAACTTGTATTTTATTTTGATGATGAAAATATTTTGAACAGAGTTTGGATTTTAATTTGAACCTGGGCTCGATATCATATCATACTCGTTATCATCGTGAAGTAGAAAAAAGTCCACTGTTGGACATAAATTAAGCTTCGCCACAACGACTAGTCCTGTGCTTCTCGTGACTTTACCAGGTATTCAGTCCACTAGCGGAATTTTGCAACTAGTGGGCTCGTGTTATTTTAACGAAGAAGTGCTTATTAGCTTTAAGTAACTTATTACACTTTTAATTAATAAGCCAGTATAACTCACATTCAGGAGCAGGTGTGAGTACCAGGTTGGAAGGAGTTGTGAACGACATGTTGAGGTCGAGGGTGCCGACGGAGCGCTCCGGAGAGATGACGTCACCACCAGCCCGCGCCTTCAGCGATGCGCCGTGCACTCTCTCTGAAAGAGACAATCCGTGATAATATAAACGCATCGAGAATTACGTTCGACTATTTATAACAGACACACTGATTCATATTATAAATTTTAGCATGTGCGTCTGCGCATATAAGTACAAACATGGGTTTATTTTGAGAATGCCCGAGTTTCGATGTTGCAAATACATATGAGGTTTAACTGCGCTTAACTTAAGCATTAACTAAAACATACATACTTGTCTCGTAGTCATTCTGACTAATAGAATTTAGCACTGACCTAATTGTAAAACTAGGTGGCTATTAAGGAATTTGTTTGACAATACGAGTCAACTCTAAATAAACAATGCTGTGACTGATTGAGCATTCAACACTAAGCATTGAATACTTAATACTGAATATTCGTAAACTGGAACGGAAAATGCTAACTCTGATTTGAAAACCCGTAGAATTCATGATTAACAAAAAAAAAACCCGGGATATGAAGTTATTTTCATGATTTGTAATGAGGATAAGTTTCATCGAAGCTGACGGTAGATAAGTCACGTAAAATGTATCGCAATGGCGACTATTTCCATTTCCTGAAGGGAAGTGTGTCACGAACAATGGATTGGATACGACTTTATACGCTTGATTGGGGACAGTCCTTCAACTGGAGACATTATTGACGGTTGTATTTGGGAACTTTGTATTCGAAACATTTTTGATAACTGTGTGTGCTCATGTGCTATTTAACGTTGAGGCCAGACATCCTGACGAAATGATTGTTGTAGCAGGCATAATAATACGGATAGTAATAAAGACAACGCCGGATTCAGTTTGATGACCTTTATAAAAAAAAAACCACATTTCCACACCTTAATGGATTTCTAGGATTTGATTCATTAGCCAAACAACAAATCATTTAAGTATATGAAGTTGGAAACGCCACATCTAAAACTATCCGTATATTTCCGAAAGATATGCTATGGAAGTATGGTATAGTCCATACTAATATTATAAATGCGAAGGTGTTTCTGTCTGTCTCTTCTCCCTTTTAAACCGCTGAACCGATATAGATTAAATTTGGTATAGAGATAGTTTGAATACCGGGAAAGGATATAGGATAGTTTTTATCCCGATATTCCCACGGGATCGACACTTATGCGGGTGAAACCGCGGGGCGCTGCTAGTATTATAAATGCGAAAGTGTGTTTGTCTGACTTCTTCACGCTTAAACCGCTGAATCGATTTAGATGAAATTTGGTATAAAGATGGGAAAGGACATAGGATGGTTTTTATCCCGATATTCCCACGTGATCGACACATATGCGGGTGAAACCGAACTCCATGGAGAGCACTCAAAAAGGACAAATTTGACAAAACCTAAATTGATTGATCAGTGGCGCTACACAGCGATGTTTCCAATGTTCAAATAAAAATCAAGCACAAAAGACGCGACGGAGCAAGACCGTATGATTCGATTGACAACATCAATGGCCAATTTGAAAAATGGCCGCCATTCAAAGTCATCGGATAAAGTTACGCTACATTGAATTTCGGTAAATTGTCGTTTCAATTTAAAATGCAATTAGCACATTTAAGTTTTTCTGTTTTATCTATAAATCAGCGCGTTATTGTTACATGTTGTGGTTTAGAACTGTCAAAGGTCGAGAAAAGTTGATTCGCTATAAGATTGGTATGATGAATAGCATAAGCTTGCTAGACACACAGCCTCAAACTTGTAGTAAGATGAAGCTATGGCAAATCTTACAAGAATAAGGCAATATATTAAATACTAGCTGCGCCCCGCGGTTTCACCCGCATAAGTTTCGATCCCGTGGGAATATCGGGATAAAAAGTAGCCTATATGTTAATCTAGGGTGTCAGCTACCTCCATAAGAAATTTTATCAAAATTGGTCCAGCCGTTCGAGCGTGAAGAAACACAAACACACAAATTTTCGCCTTTATATCATATTATGTGAATGATAATGATGAGGCAGGAAGAAATCAATGATCAAAGGGATTCATGTGTAAGATAGACTATTGAAAGTAATGGAGTCGTGGAAATGGTGCATTAAAAAACCGAAAACGTATTTACTACTTATATCAATAAACGTGATATTCACTGGCAGCTTTTAATATCAACAAAACACGGATTATTTAAAGAGCTATTAATAATGAACTGAGCACAGGAAGACCAAGACACTGGACAGAAGTTTTCAAGGAGTGAACCGTTTACAAATCACGCTCGAAGATCAAAGCAGCGTTATGTCTGGCTCTGATTTGTGTCCCGACATTTTAGTTTCCGTTCCCGCAAATTAGGTGATTCGTACAGAATTTTATAGGTTTATACTTTATAGCCGGCAAACTTTTTAGCATTCAGTTTTATACATAAAGACTAAATATTTCGGCATCGTATAACACCTGAAACTGTTTTTGTAAAAAGATTTTCAGAAGATGCCCTAACCATAAAAAAACCTGAGACAGTTTAAAAAATATGCTACAGTTTTACAGATTGTATTAGAAATAGATTTTTCGACACGTTCCACACGTGACAAAAAAGATGCTTATCAAATTTCAATCTAATAATAAATCTAGGAAATACATTCAACGACAGTCGTAATTGAATTGATAACGATCGAACCGTCGTCCGATACCAGTGATATTGATAATCTGCTATTGTAGTCCTAAACAAAAATGACTCATATTATTCGCCAAAAATGTGTGTTTATAACTTAAGTCAGACATTGAGACAAAACAGTGTCGTGCCCAGACTCCCCAGTATTTATAGCGCAGCATCAGCAGTCAAAATTTAGGCCAACGACTTGTGGGCGAAAGTAGAAAATGGGAGGCAAGGAAATAGGACGATACGCGTCAAACGGGTCATGACGCGCCTGACATGTGCTAATGTCAGAGGTCATAGCAATACGAGATTACTCAATAAAACATAACAACACGATATCTATGCGCCCTACACGGTCAACGACTGACGACAGCTATTATAGAGCTAGTTATTTCATGATTTTCTATAGACAAAGAAACCGATTGGCCCAATTTATAGATTTGGAAAAATTCAAACGCGTCCAAAAGAAAATCACGAAATAAACCAAGCATTTAAATATTTGTGGTAAAAATATGTAAATGAACACGCCTACAAATAGCTACGAATTCTGAATAGTTCTAGCGTTATTGTAGTAAGTGCTTCATAAATTACTTTCTGGCAGTCATAAAGACCTCAACATTATTCAATTATAGACCTCGTTCGTTATGGATTCAGAAATTCAATAAAACTTAGAAAAAAATCTTTCTTCAATAATTTTGCAGTCACATGACTGCAAAATTATTGAAGAAAGATTTTTTTTTTATATTTACCATCAGTATGTTTGCCAGCAATAGGGTCGGCTTCCATCACCATCCCAGCTTACCTACCCTGCAACAAAAGGAATTCTTCAAAACTAACGTTTTATAAAAAGGAATACTACGACAGTGTCACAAAATAGTTCTCATTCGGGCTTGAATGTGAATCGATAGTACCTCGCTTGCCAACAAGCCAACTGCGTCAACCACATGCACACAAAACACAAGTCAAATATTATTTCGTTATTTATTGGACAAAAAACAGTGTTTACAGCGAGACTTGCCAGCGTGGAAAATGACGAATTAAGTCCAGAAATATCATCATGAGCAATAATGACACGTACCACCACCCACACAGGGTTTTAAATAGATTTAAATTGCCAGATCTGATCGTCAATATAATTGTGTTCTTGGACAAACACATGATATGGCTTACGTCGCTTTGTTTAGAAGTCAACAGGCTGAGTAGGAACTTGTGAACTGGTTTCTCTTGTGTTTACATCTGACGTTGACTATGGTGACGATATCGAACAACAAACCTCATTAGAATACCTAATCGAACAGGTAAATGCTCACTAATATTTACTTATATCGTATCTTTGATTAAACTTTATTAGCATACGGATTGTGTGTAGGCGAATTATGTACATACCGTGATTTATCATATGGTCTACAGAGTACAAACTACGGTGTAGCAAATCACCAATGTTTGCAAAAATGCCTTCATCATCTGTCCTCGTTGTTTAGAGATGGTTCAACAAAAGCAGCAACTGCTTTGAACTTGCTACAGTCAAACTGAGATCAGTTGCAGAATTAATACTAAAATTTTACATCCTACACTAAACGACACCTACATTAGGAGCTCGCTGTCAATGGCCATAAAAGCTAAGCTTGACTAAGATTCGTGTCGGTATCACGTCATAGTACCTGCCGTTGTTTTTGTTTTACTGATACATGATAAGGAGACATTGAAAACGGTTAGTATAGTTATATTATAACATATAAATGTAAACATGATGCGTGCAAGTTTTGCAACGATAAAGCTGTTTCAACAGAAATAAGCCCTAGCATTGTATGCACTACTAAGACATTTGAGGTTTTTATCCGCAGTTGAACGATAACTTCGCATTCTAATGACAGCATGCCGTAGATAAGAGAGCGATCGAAACAAGGCCGTCTGAGATCTAGCCATGACTCATGTTTGTATTCGTTTCGAGGTATCAAAACATGAGGAAATGAACCGGCACTGCCTTCCTTGAAGAAAAAAAAAAACAAAAACAAAGCAATAAAGCAGGAAATATGGAGGTCAGTTTTAGTAATTACTCAAACTGAAAGCGATATACATATTTCCCAAATTGAGCAATCTGACGGTCCTGACTATGTTTTTGTTTACTTAATTATCACTTAAGTGCTATAGGAATGTGTCTGTAGAGAACATTATCACATTTAACATCAGTTATGTAAGTAGTCGGGCGTCACAATTGTAGCAAAACTAGGAGATACTTCAGTTATTAAGTTTTTCATGGTGTTTGATAGATATACGAGTAGGTAATATTGCAACCATGCGTGGTTTTTAAAACATCGATAATGGCATATCAAGAATTGTTGTTGTTGGTACTGAAGTAGCAGACCTTGCTACAAGCTAGGCAAGGTTAATTTTGTTTTTAATTTGTTAAATCATTTGATAGTGAATTTAATATTCCAAAGGTACGGTCCTATAAATTCAGATTACGCCTTTGTCTCCCGAAGTCTCCTATTTGTAAGTCTCCTATGTATGATGATATTATCCTGACGTAATCGGAACTTGATAACCGTAATCTCATACAATGAAAATATTGAGCGGGATGACGTATACCGCCGGATACGTCACGGCCAGATTAATAAGCGGTCAACCCATGAATGGCGGGATGACATTGAATTCACAGTGCGAGACACTCAGCGGGATATACATATTACTTTATATGGTGGTGCGGTATAGTTTGAATAATACAGTGCAGTGCAGATGATATTGACGTTGTGCAGTGTGCTTCAGTGACGCCAGCCAGATATGTGGGAACAGGTCAACTGGGAACGGAAAGTTTTCTCTTCAGAATCCGAAACACCACATGGTAGTGTATGAAGTCAGGGAGTATATTTTTATCCTTTTGTATTCGTTGCGTGTCTACTGTCTACAGTAGCGAGGACCGAGGATGTTTTTATTGTCTGCGTTTGGGTTTCGTGTTTTATTTTTAACCCGCTCCGTTGTTCCAGCTTCCAGCCGAATAAAACTTTTGCCTTTCGTAGCGAGTAAGAAGAGCGTAGGAGTAAGCGTTCAGAACACCAATTTATTTATAAGATCTATTCTGTACCTACTCTTGTCCAAAAACAATATACATAGTATAAGAAAGAAAGAAAATACATTTATTTAGCACAGACTAGAAAGACACACAATATCTACACTAGATAACGTCAACGTGTATTTACTTATATAAAATAGTGAGCATTTAGAACCTAAGCCTGTTGACTAATTAAGCTAAGTTAGTTAAACATATAGACATCTTACGATGTCCATATGTTTAATTAACTAAGCTGTAAGTATTGATTTTTAGCATGCGTAAGCAAATTGCTTTATAACAATTTAACCTTGCTTAATGAATGCCTGAGGGTCGACGAATTTGCCGAGAAGGTACCAAAGAACAAGTGAATGCCTTCTAAAAAAGTCAATGAAATTACTTTTTTCCATATTCATTACAAACCAAGTCGATAGAAGCCAAATGTTCATAGATGAAACTTGTGAAATGAAAAAGAATGCTTGAGAAAATTCCAAAACACTATTCATTTTAGGTAGTATCACTTCAGGAAGTATCTTCAAATTTTGGCGCTCTGCCAGACTTCCATCACCAACAATATCAATAACCACCAAGACTTTCAGATATTTCGAAGTCATCGAGTCATTTGATCTCACTCGTGTTTCATTAAATTCTTTATGTACCAGTGTTAACACTTTCTCGATGTTTTATATCAAAATCTCACGAGGTTTTCATTCTCACAGTTCAATAATGGCCTCATATTGGTTAAAATCATGCAATTGAGAACAGTCTTGTATGATACTATACAATATACACGCTATTCTTAGTTCTAGGGTTCTGGTTGATCGCACTGTAGGAATCTTTGACCTTATTATGCATGACTTGTCAAGGCTGAATTTTGTTCCTCTAACTGGGAACTAGGGCTAGCAAATCATTGAATCTATGCTATTATCTAAAGTAGGACAATTTGGTGATCTTGCTGGTGCTTTCTGGCTGCTTATACAGCAATTATTGTTCTCCGATCATCAGAAGGGAAGTCTGGCTAAAGTTTCAATGCAAACTCGGGTGCTAAATTTCACTTGCCAAATGGGCAGAACAGTATTGATCATTTGGCACGTACCTACGGTGACCCTAAGCCCCCCTATAACCTCTGCAAAGGCTGCCCTGATCTTAGTAAAATAACTCATCAAATTCTCAGCGTGTAAGATTTAGGAGCAAAAGGTTTTAATGCCATATACGTACAGGCTGGCCATTACCTACCTACAGTACAAGTTAGTGTACAAAATCAATCCATTTAAGTCTCAGCAAGTTATCAACCACTTTCGCATCGACTTTTTGTGACGAGCGATGGTTATTGCGAACCGAATCGTATACCTACACAACATGTCATTGCACGAGAGAAAGTTGTATTGTATTAGGCATTGGTATGCAGCAGTTCGAACGTGTTAAGTACCTTCTTGTAATTTCTACTGGAACTCGACAAAATACGAGAGGGTATTTAGTATTCAACTAATGTATGTCATGTTCATATAGCTTTGTAGTGGTTTAGGCACCGGAATCATATCCCATTGTATTTGTGGTCGGCACAAGATCTCTCATTCTTCCATTTATGTTGCGTACTATTAGCCGTCATATCAGTGTTCAATCCTTAGTAGCCATATTTTTAACACAATGGAATCCTGGCATAATGTTTTTTATTTATCTCGTTTAGGTATAAGGCATCCAGTCTACAAGGTGTATAACTACCTCCACAGGAATTGATTGGAGATACTTCCGTCTTGAATGAAGATGGATGTCGATGATGAAACTGAAACTAGCAGCTACCAGCTAGCAGCCGACAGAGACGAAACATAACAGATAGGGGCCCGGGCCCCTAAATATTTTTGAAAAATTAGGATCCTTCATTGCAAAATTACAAATAATATTAAAAACTAACATGACATCTGCTTATTAACAATAATTGTTGAATTGTAAAAAATTATTTTGTCTTAGTAGGATGATTTTTGTTTATTTACTTAAAAAGCTATATCTTTTCTTCTACACATACGAACTTGCTAAAATTTGCCCTAGAACTTCTTTTTAGTGTGAAAAAGTAGTGAGTGTAATACCAGCCAAGATACTCTAATAGTTTAATTGTAAAAAAATATTTTGTCTCAGTAGAATGATTTTTGTTTATTTAAAAAGCTATATCTTTTCTTCTACACATACGAACCTGCTGAAATTTGCCCTAGAACTTCTCTTTAGTGTTAAAAAGTAGTGAGTGTAATACCAGCCAAGATACTCTAATAGTTTAATTGTGGTCGTCCAAATCAAAAGGGACCTTATGGCGGTAACTAGTTTCCGAGATATTAATAAATTTGTAAAATACCTCAAAAAAATGGTTTTTTTATTAACTGTATTTTTAATAAGATGATTGTATTTACTACATGTAGATGTGTTCAACTTTTCGAAAAGTCAATTTAAAAAAGTTTCGTATTCATCTAAAGTTTAGTAAAAAAGGAACCTTATCGCGGCAAGACCTAACAAATCGTTTTTCTTGTAATTCAAACCATATATTATATCAACATTTTAATATTGCAAGGTAGGTATAAACTAAACTATTCATTCAGGATGGGAAATCATCAAATGACTCCTCCCGCTCTGGGTGGAGCGGAATAGGGAGTGTCAGACTCTTACTGACTAAAACCCACCCGTGTTCCTTCCTTCGCCCTTTGTTCCGGGCCAGCGGTAACCCTTTCGGACAATCCCGCTGACCCGGCAGGCTTCGGCCAATACGGGCCCCTTCGTTTAGTGCTGACATCTCTTTGAGGCGCGCGTGGAACACGTACGCGCCGTCCGGCACGGGCCTGGTCCTGATCGGACGGTGAGCTACCCATTGCTCTCCGCCCGCGCCTAAGGTGGCCGGGAGTAGTCGCGCGGCTCCCGACGCCCGGAGCGTCTCCCGCGGCGGTTGGGACGGGAGGCTCTCTCTCTCAGCCGCCCCGCCGCCTCCCTCGCTAGCATGACTGCTTCGCAGAAGGAGGCGACTGCTCCCCACTCCCTCTAGCCCCGGACCATGGCTTGAACCAGGCCCGGACGCGAGAGGTCGCCGCCATGAGATCGCGCCGGAGGTCTGTCCGCTCCGCCGCAATTTGCTGCGGAAGCGGAGTTTCCCCCCGGCGTAGTGCCTCCGCGCGCCACTCATACAGGCGCGCGAGGACTATCGCCTCCAGATCCCAAGGCGGCAGTCCGGCAAGGAGGCTTGCCGCCTCGCCCGAGATCGTGCGGTACCCCCGGATCAGCCTAACGGCTACCACCTTCTGGGGCGCGTTCAAATAATGGGCGGCTCGCCGCCGCAGTGAACGCGCCCACACCGGGGCCCCGTTATAGGGCCATGGACCGCACGACCGTAAAGCCTCCGGCAGGAGGCGTTTAGCCCCCTCAGGTTGGGCAGGAGCCGCTTGAAGGCGGCCCCGGCCCGTTCCAGTTTGGGAGCCAAACGTCGGAAATGCTCGACTAAGTTCCACCGGCTGTCGAGGATGAGACCCAGGTATTTCATCGTCGTCTCGACGCCGATGTGAACCTACCGTTAGTTGGGATCCCGATGGTGGCGTATTCCGGAACCCATGAAACGACATGGCCTCGGACTTGTGCAATGCCACCTCGAGACCCAACTGCCGGATCCTCTCCACGACTATCGCAACCCCGCGTGTCATCGCGTCGGCCGCCGCCTGATGCGACCTCCCCTGCGCCAGGACTAGCGTGTCGTCAGCGTAGCGTATAGCTGCCATTAGATAGTGTCGCACGCCGCCGCATGCGGCATTCTTTGTATATGCGTCTTAGGTCTAAGGTCCCACTATTGTAGTCCATATTTTGTTTAGGTACTTTTAATAGAGGTAAACAATCTTGTTAGGTATGTTTTTTATCATAAAATATATTTTTAAAATAGGCTAAGGCTAATAGCAAAAGTAATTCATTATAACATCTGTTATTTCATTTTGTTTTATCTTGTAATGGCTATAAATTATTTCATAAATATATTTTTCGACAAAAACGTATCAAGATTGTTTACCTTTATTAAAATACTTAAATTAATTAACTATACTAAGAGATAAGTGTCAGCAGACTGCAACGGACCGCCTTAAGGGCCCTTTTTTACGTATATACTTGTTACGAATTTTCATACCTTGTGATAATAAAAAAAAATTTGTTAAATAAGTAACATTTTCATACCTTGTGATAATAAAAAAAGAAAATTTAAGTTATCTTGAATGTTGCACTAAAATATTGATTATGCATGCTAAAAATAAAAAATATTGTTTAGTGCCCACCATTAGGGCCCTTTTTTAATTTGTTTGAAGAAATTGTTCAGTTCTCTATGTAACTTTACAAGATCATAACTAACAGTTATCATTGATCTCTTAGCTTTATTAGCATCTAAACCAATTATGTATAACCTATTTAGTGATTAAGTGTTGATTTTGTTACTGTCAGATCTCAAAGTTTATAAAAAATAAGAATTCTTGCTAGTAAATAAAAACTATTTTTTTTAAATTATGTGTTGTTTTTATTTACATCTAAGGCCTTTCGCAAATCTATGTAATTAGTAGCAATATAGAAACGATAAAAGTTTAGTGAGAAACAGGCGGTTTACTTATTTTTAATACTATTATCGATACTTTGCATCTCATTGATAATGCATTATGTTGGCGGGTCTAGTTCCCACAACAAACAAGTTTATGCAAGGATTGTAAGAATTTCCATTAGTAATAATCATAGTCAATCAAAGTATACCATCAGTTACATAACTTCACACTAAAACATAACTTTTTTGTACGGCATACTTAAATTGCGATTTTCTCGAAACTTATAATTTCGATCAGTGAACTTCAAAAATTCGTAAAAAAATAACGGCAGTGGTTAGAAGGTTGGTTCTTGGGTCTATAGTTCGGTACATTTATGTAGTTTTCAGCTCTGTAGATAACTCATTTCCGCCATAAGGTCCCTTTTGATTTGGACGACCACAATTGTAAAAAACTATTTTGTCTCAGTAGAATGATTTTTGTTTATTTAAAAAGCTA
Source organism: Luperina nickerlii (assembly GCA_963855955.1). Taxonomy (NCBI): domain Eukaryota; kingdom Metazoa; phylum Arthropoda; class Insecta; order Lepidoptera; family Noctuidae; genus Luperina; species Luperina nickerlii. The sequence continues at coordinate 16,647,695 of OY979677.1, read as the reverse complement.
TATCTTTTCTTCTACACATACGAACCTGCTGAAATTTGCAATAGAACTTCTTTTTAGTGTGAAAAAGTAGTGGGTGTAAAACCAGCCAAGATACTCTAATAGTTTAATTGTAAAAAAATATTTTGTCTCAGTAGAATGATTTTTGTTTATTTAAAAAGCTATATCTTTTCTTTTCTACACATACGAACCTGCTGAAATTTGCCCTAGAACTTCTTTTTAGTGTGAAAAAGTAGTGGGTGTAATATCAGCCAAGATACTCTAATAGTTTAATTGTAAAAAAATATTTTGTCTCAGTAGAATGATTTTTAATTGTTTAAGAAGCTATATCTTTTCTTCTACACATACGAACTTGCTAAAATTTGCCCTAGAACTTCTTTTTAGTGTGAAAAAGTAGTGAGTGTAATACCAGCCAAGATACTCTAATAGTTTAATTGTAAAAAAATATTTTGTCTCAGTAGAATGATTTTTGTTTATTTAAAAAGCTATATCTTTTCTTCTACACATACGAACCTGCTGAAATTTGCCCTAGAACTTCTTTTTAGTGTGAAAAAGTAGTGGGTGTAATACCAGCCAAGATACTCTAATAGTTTAATTGTAAAAAATTATTTTGTCTCAGTATAATGATTTTTAATTGTTTAAGAAGCTATATCTTTTCTTCTACACATACGAACTTGCTAAAATTTGCCCTAGAACTTCTTTTTAGTGTGAAAAAGTAGTGAGTGTAATACCAGCCAAGATACTCTAATAGTTTAATTGTAAAAACTATTTTGTCTCAGTAGAATGATTTTTGTTTATTTTTAATTTTTTTAATTTTTTACAATTCAACAATTATTGTTAATAAGCAGATGTCATGTTAGTTTTTAATATTATTTGTAATTTTGCAATGAAGGATCCTAATTTTTCAAAAATATTTAGGGGCCCGGGCCCCTATCTGTTATGTTTCGTCTCTGTCGGCTGCTAGCTGGTAGCTGCTAGTTTCAGTTTCATATGTCGATGAGATGAAAATATAAGCATGAGCAAGCCAGATCCGATTTAACATCGTGAGGAAGCCGGCATGTCCTAGAATCAAAAATTCGAGAACATGTGATAATCTACCAACTCACACTGGGCCCGCGTGGTGAATTACGGCCCATTCCCTCTCACAGAGAGGAGCCCTGGTGTCCCAGCAGTGGGAAAGTTATACATTGAATGTGATTGAACAGCTAGATCCCGAACAGCAATGTTTCATTTACTATCTTATCTACAAAATGCTGTTTCGCAGCAGATTCCGACTAAATCTCAGTCGTGGTTATAATGCTAGAGCTTCTTATTTATATAAACAGCTTTATCCTTGACACACATTATCAAGTGATCTTGAAGCTCAAGTGGTTGTGTTCTAGGGATTTGTATAATGCGGTCTACCTAGCTGTCGTTCTGGGTCTTGCGACTCTTTGACAATATTAAGGTCAACATTCAAGCAAGGCCGAACCGCGTTGTAGGTTTTGGCGCAACTTGGGAGAGGTATACATATTTAGATTGTCTAGTAGAAGAACTCATAAGAACTGCAATAAGCTGAATTGAGGTATTATTCCAGTGGCATAGCTAGTGCTAAAGGGGCCCGGTAACAAAATATATTGGGGCAGGGACCCTTTTTATCCGATTGTGGCGAGGCTCACGGAGGGTTGCTCAAGAAGTATTCTTTTTTTTTTACACAATAAATACTATAATGTTATCCTGTTTTTTGCTTACCAGTATTGTGTACTGGTAAGCAAAAAACAGTATAACATTATGGGGCTATGTGGGGCTTCGTATAATTTATACGGCTGATAGGGCGCGGCGGTAGTTACGCCGAAACGAATGATAGATTCGTTGTTAGAAATCGTTGCCGGAAAATAGTGCTTTTCAAGCCTACGTGCTTCTATTAAATACTTCAAACTATATACCTTCATGTTGAGTTCTCATAACTCGTGACGAAAAACGTGATAGATAAGGATTAAATAAGAATAACCTTAAAATAATCTAATCGAACGATTAAAAAGGGTTAGTTTTTATCGTATCTAGTCGTCATTACTTTTTATCTCTAGTGTAAATTACTCAACGATTTACCTTACTACAGGTAACTGCTTCAAATTGGAGTGGGGTGTTTAGTAGTAACTTACTAGCAAGAACTGGGAAATGCTAAGTTGAATAGAGTCTGGGGACTCGCCCTTTCCTCGCACGTTTTTACGACTTGAACGTGAAGATTTCTCTATTGAAGTTAAATGTTACTGTATTACTATACCAATTACATATAAACTTAACGGAATAAATTCTGTAATTTATGGTGTTAAAAACTGCATCAAAATCCATCGCGTAGTTTAGAACAATGCGGACACAAACAGACACGAAAAGGGAATTCAATTCATAATAGTATGTATATGTATAGTTGTGAGAAGACAGAAGAAATCGTAGTTAATTTGATAGTACAAAAATAATAAATTATAAATACCCGAAAGCTTTCTTAAAATGTTTACAAGAAGCTAAAAATAAAAATGAGTAAACAATTGTTGACAAAGACTGTTCAAATATAAATAAATAATTTTAAAAATATGCTCTGATAAAGTCAGGATATCGCCAGACGTGTGACAGTGACGTCAATTCGTATGAAAGATTGTACACAAAATAATGAAGATTATGAAAAAAAAGAACTGTAAGTACTGTTTCTTTTTTTGAAACAGATGTTCCTTTGTTTGTTGCCTTATTTAAACACAAGATAAGACTAATGGTTAAACTATGGATGCACTGTGTGAAAGACGATATGGCCAGAATGGGGGCTACTACCGACATGACAACTCATAGAGAAGTATGGAATAAATTATAAGAAGAATGCTTGTTGTTGACGTGCTTATTTTAGGCTTTTTTGTAACTTGCTGATGCCAATAAAAAACTGATTATGTAATCTAAACTAATATTATAAAGAGAAAAGATTTGATTTTGAAAAGAAAGATTTGTATGTTTGTTTGTTACGCTTAAATTTGGCACAGGGTTAGACATGACCTGGATCAGGACATAGGATTTTATGGGACATTGACTTTTTATCCTGAGATTCACACAGGATCGAGACATGCGGGTGAAACCGTGTGGCGTAGCTACTTTAAATTAAAAATAAAATGTTTACCTATGGCTTGTCTTTATTTGCCTTCAACATCATAAACTTTTTTGGAGTACCTATATTTTACTTATGCATTTAAACTTTATTTATTTCAAACAGAGGCCAGATTAGCAAGCAAAAACAAAGATTTTTTAGGAAACCCATGTATGGGTTACTAACCAAAATTATGCCCGTAATATGATACTATAGAGGTATGAGGAACAGGGTGTAAAGTTCACTCATACTCTATAGAAAAGGGAGGATCCTCCGACCAGACGGGTGTTGTGTCTGGCGGGCAACTGCCCGTTGATTCATGTCGGGCCGTTGTATCTATGCTAGTTGCGCGGTAAACTCTGCTTGCGCGATGCAGGATTTGCGTGACGTCAGTATGACGCGTTGTTTGTATGTGGCGTAGTAGATACCGCTACATCACTCCCCCCCGGAGACCGGAGGTCGATAGTGGGCTGAGTCTTGTATCTTGCGATGCTTGCCAGGCCAGCTGAGGTTCCAGTGTGTCGGAACCGGTTGCCGCATAGTTCACGGTGAGTCGGAACTGTCTGCGAAGATGTCCCCAGTGAGTCGGGGTGGCGCTGCGTTATGCTCCAGTACGTCGGATGTAGTACAGCGCCGAGTTGAGGCTGGCTGCTGCGTCGACCAGGAGAGGAATTGAGCTCTTCTTGTTGACCGGCCGAAAGTGCAGTGTGCTGTGCCGAGGTTGCTGATGAGGCTGAGGGTGATGACCAGGTATGCGCGGTCGCTGCATGCTGGTGGTCAGGATACCCGTTGAAGCCGTGGGAGCTGGCTGGCTGGGTGACTCGCCGCTAAAGCTTGCGGGAGTGATGATGATGACGTCACGCTGAAGTATTTGCTCGAAGGCTGCGCTGACGTTCATGTTCGGGGTCACCAGTATAGAGGTATGAGGAACAGGGTGTAAAGTTCACTCAACCTCCATAGAAAAGGGAGGATCCTCCGACCAGACGGTTGTTGTGTCTGGCGGGCAAGTGCCCGTTGATTCATGTCGGGCCGTTGTATCTATGCTAGTTGCGCGGTAAACTCTGCTTGCGCGATGCAGGATTTGCGTGACGTCAGTATGACGCGTTGTTTGTATGTGGCGTAGTAGATACCGCTACAATACTATCTAAACAGTCATTCGAACCACATATTAATCTTTTTAATACTATAATATATGTAAGCTTATCAGGACTGAGTAATAATATTTATGTACTATGTACCTATTTACATTATTTGCTAGACAGTTAAGCTGTGAGTGATGGTTTAACACATGACGCATCATACCATTCGCCTGATTAGAAGCCTTATCGTTACAGCCTGTACACCAGTGTAATTTAAATTGAGATATTTTGTTTTAATGTTGCAATTTGGAATGGAGATTTTTTTTATTATTATAACTGCAGCAAGTAGCGGCATAGAAAAAAAAGCCGGAGTTATAGGTCGTAAATTCGAACCCAGGCAGTCACTTTGCAAATTATTTCATCACCATTGTTCTCAAAACGGTGATGAAAAATATCGTGAGGAAACTACCAACCAAGCATGTGCTACAGCTAAAAAAATCGAAGACGTGGTGATATCCACCAACCCGCACTGACCCCGAATGTTGGTTTACGGCCCACTCCCTCTCACAGAGAGGAGGCCTGTGTCCCAGCAGTGGGAAAATTATAGGCTGATTAAGCATGCTCAGCGAGCTATGGAAAGAGCTATGCTCGGAGTCTCTCTGAAGGATAGGATTAGTAACGAATGCATCCGACAGAGAACGAAAGTTATCGACATAGCTCAAAGAATTAGCAAGCTGAAGTGGCAGTGGGCCGGCCATATATCGCGAAGAACCGACAACCGCTGGGGTAAACGAGTTCTTGAGTGGAGACCGCGACTCGGCAAACGTAGTGTAGGACGCCCTCCGGCCAGGTGGGATGACGATCTGCGAAAGACTGCAGGCAGATGCTGGATGCGTCAAGCTGAAGACAGGGCGCTATGGCGCTCATTAGGGGAGGCCTATGTCCAGCAGTGGACTGCTATAGGCTGATGGTGGTGATGATGAAGCATGCTAATGCTATCATTGGAGAATACAAGAATTATTAATTATCATTTTTAATTAAGTGGTGGTATTGACTGGTTTGTTTTGATTGCAACAGAAAAATACATTTGCTTAAGGGGCTTACAGGACCTTAACGCAAAAAACGCATGTTTTAGAAACAATAAAAGTACATATATATGATCGACTACAGTAAACAAAATCAGAAAAATATATGATATTCTTCAGGCATGTGCTAGGTAGATAGTGTGTTGAAAATATAATACAACTAATTTTATACGATAGAAAAAAATCATGAAGATACCTCTAAAAACTATCTTTTTACACTAAAAAACCATACAATCATTCTGATTTTTTGTCAGATTATTCTACAAACACACACATACAGCAACATTCTAAAACACTAGTGTTTTAATTTTTAGTCCAAACTAGATTTTTTGTAATTAAATAATTGCATCATATTTTGCAATAAATTAACAGCTTTGTGTCATCGTGCTTCTCTTTCTTTTCTATGCAGTCCGACATTGACCGCGCTTTAGGTCATTTAAGCCCCTTAATGGAAGTCTACATTTACATACTAAATACATAATTATGTGACAAGTTATTCATAAATATTACCCGGCTGTTCTGCAAAATATGATCTTGATCTTGAAATATTTGATTAAGTAACTGTTTTCTAGTTGAAATTATTACATAATGCGATTATTACTAAAACTAGTTTCTGAAAGATACAAACAACAGCTAAAAATATCTTAATAAATATCAAAGTTTAATCATAATAATTATTATTATTAAACTTAGATATCTATTAGAACAAGACCAAGTAATCGAGACTCGCAACTACCAAAAGCATATTATTATGCGAATCCACATTTCAACAGAGATTTGCAGGCGATGTTATAGTTCTTCCGAAACTATCCAACATATTACTGGAGCATGTAGAGCAATTGTTCAGACTGACTATTTGACATGACTTTGATGGATTATATTGGCTATTTGACGGCACAGGCGCAATCAAATAGCCAATATAATCCATCAAAAACTTGCTATAAAATATAAATCAATAACTACACCTCGAGTACCTTATACAAATATAATTCTGAAATAGTTGCCATAATCCCAGTAGTAGTCTCAACCACGGGTGTCATTCCCAAACAACTGCACCATCTTTAAAAACGTTAACCTTATCTCCTTCCACCTACCAAACTCTACAGAAAGCTGCTATTCTGAACACTTACAGAATTGTCCGAAAATTCCTTCATAATGACAATGATGCCCAAACATCATACTCACAAACAACACAAACTCATTAGAGTTTGTGTTGTTAGTGATGTTTGTGGGTGCGTTGATAACATATTATGATGTGATGATATCACATCAACAGCTCAACATGCTTTCCGAGGCACAGAGGGGCCTCGATTCAATTGAAACTTGCAGCATTAGTATCAATATAACATTATTCTACAACCAGAAACAGGTCACCTTATTTTTTTAGTAGGTATCCCAATCTATATTATAAAAATGAAATGATGTTTGTTAGTCTCACTAAAACTCGAGAATGGCTGGACCGATTTGGCTATTTTGGTTTTGAAATATTTGTAGAAGTCCCAGGAAGGTTTAAAAGGTGAGAAAATATGAAGAATTTGTAAGGAAAATAGTAAAAGCAACAATTTTATTATCCCATACCAACTGTTTGTACCTGTCCAACAGGGTGCATTCATAAATTAAATAATATGGAGGTAATAAGAGTGTATGGTTTGGTTTATTCAATTGTTTAGTCTGTCCTTTACTCTTTTATTTTATTTCTATTTTAGTTTATTATCAAGACAGACATTTTTTTATGTAGCTTGATATATCTTTCTAAGTTTAGTCACAAACTAAATTTCTGAATGCACTAATTTGACAACAAATAAATATGTCATTTCTGAAAGCTTTAAATTAATTACTTAACTGTATTGTATTTAATGTCGATATTATGAAAATTTATTGAACTTTGTCACATTATTTAATTCTGATGCCGTACAAATTTGCCAGGTCAGCTAGTCTCAAAAGAAAATCTTGTTTTTTTTTGTTACATTATTGTGTTTTCTAAAAAGCATCTGAACAAAGGAGGTGGCCCAAGAATAAATTCCAGAATTAAACATTCTAAAACCACAGAGTATCAATATCACGTATTATGTTACTGACCAGCGAGAAGTTGCAAACTGCCTAGAAATGAGATACACTTGATTTTAATTGTCGGGTTCCAGATAAAATTAAAATTGTCCAGCAACAATTAGGTACTTACTATGGGACAGTAATTGTAAATTATTAGCCTACAACTTCTATATACTCAACCTATCGCCATCCACTGCTGGACATAGGGTTGTCTCAGGGTCATATAAATCTAAATTATGAAAGATCTAAATTATGAAAAATCTATATAAAAAAGATATACTTAAATCAAAGAAATAATGAAACTGCTTTATCATTGATTTCTTAATATTACTACATGCATGTCTATAAAAATAGTTACTAAACCATATGCGGTCTAGGTTTTTGTACCGGGCCATAAAACAGATGTAAAATTTAATTAGGATAACTATAGGCTATAGAATAACCTATAATGAACCAAAGAGGTGTAATAGCTAGAAAAGTCTACTTGTTTATGGGGGTGTGAAGAATTCGTCAGTGGGCCGGCTGCCTAATGTAATGAGGATAATCTCTTCTATCTCATTGAATACATAGCTTGTTATTTGATTAGGGAATAATTTGCTGATTGGATCACAAAAAGTTAGTGCAGATTCTTTACTTTCAATTTCAGTACTAAATAAACATTTAATTAACAAACTCTTTTTTTAAATTTGGAACATGAATGTTCTATTGACAAACAAAAGAATATGTAGGTACGAAGAAAACGTTTTATAACACGTGCGTGATAATGTAGGTACTACTTGTTTTCTCTGCAAGTAGGTACCCGAAGTATTACGTTACCTTTTTTATACTTGTAGGGCACAAGCATAAGGCCGAATTAGACGATGACACTCCGCTTCGCTCACTCAAGGTTACACGAAACAGCGCAACTGGCCCACGCTCCAGACAACACAACAGATTTAAACTCATTACGAAATTATAAAGACCCTATATGAATTGCGTTTGCATAAAAATTACGTACTGTACGACAGGTGTTTGATCATCGTTCACAATTAACTCACCTTTTAAAACGCAAAAAGTCCAAATGTACTGTATTTCCATAAAACACTTGCACTTCAATTGATATCACAAATCCAAAGATAAAACACTGACAATTATGAATATTTACAATTTTGCAATATTTACAAATAAACACCACTTTCTACTGCGCGCAGCACTTGTAAAAACCAAAAACAAAAATAGACTGGCCGCACTGACAGACAGTGTGACAGCTGGACGTCTAGTGTTGTTGACACTGTAATAAATATATATAACAGTCGATTTTAATTTTAATCGAATACTACTGTCAATATGTCATAGAGCAAAAAATTCGAAGTTATGTGACATCTACCAACACGCACTGGGCCCGCTTGTTGGATTACGGCCCACACCCTCTCACCGGGAGGACCTTTGTTCCAGCAGTGGGAAAATTATAGGCAGATTATGTATGACCAGTATGTACTATGTAGATTCAAATCACATTCACGAAATTGAAATAAGCATCACAGATTTAGCAGTTTCAGGAAATAACAAAATGAAACGTAAGTGGTACGTGACGATGGGAAGAGACCAGACAGTATGACGTTGTTGCCTTGGACGGTGGGTATACCTTTGGTGTAGGCCAGAAACTGTATCGATACCCTTGCGTCATATACCTAATATAATGTTTCATTGTTGCAATCTTTGGCCAAAGAATTAGAACTGCCATTCAACGTGACAATGCAATACGAACGAGTGCTTTGACACCTAAGAGTCTTTTTGTTTTTATTTATATAGTTATTTAGGCATTTAATTTAGTACCAAGTGTAAATAGTTATTTGTTGCATATAACTATTTTAATGAAAAACAATTAAATTGTATTGTTCAGGTAAAAAAATAGCAAAATATTGTAATCGTTTCGTGTGACTTTGCTTTGATCAGAACAATTTAAATCGATTAATCGTTGAAATAGATTTGAGTATCGTCTATGTCACAGCACAATGTCTATGAAAAATGATGCCAGGTTAAATGTTTCTCCACTCATATGGGGAATCTCATAAAAAATGAGGCGTTTGTCGAATACATAATAATTTGTCAAAACGATGCATGAATCGTAATGAAAAGAAAATTAAAAATTTAATCAAAAGAAAGATGTTTTGACTACAAGGTCAGTACAGAAACAAAAATATTTGTTGTTATATTTAGAAGCAAATTACAAATCTACAATATTATTACATAGTTGTTTAATTTTTGCCAATTACATATTTCATAAGCAATAACTTCCCCTGGATACCTAGGGGCCTAAAAAAGCCACTTAGGCAGAATCATAAAAGGATAACATCATAAATCATAATGGACAGTTAACTATGATGTTAATCGCATCAAATCCCACTGGTGAAGGATTTTTCAGATTTTTTTTGTCTATGCTAAAATACCAATCAATCCAATCCAAATCCAATGTCAATCTCTTGGATTATACCTACGTAGTGCAGCGAAAAAAGAAAAACATGTACTGTCTTCGCCATATTATGATTCATAAGGTTTTCCTTTTAAGATTCTGCCAAAGTGGCCTTTTAGGCCCCTGGTTTTTAGTCTGATTCTTTTCAATTTTAAAATCAGACTTAAAAAAGTAAAATGCCTTTGACGTTTGACAGGCACTTAGGGGAGAATCAGGAATAAAGTGGCAACACCGATCTGAATTTCCGGGTTCCTGTCGGGCGGGCCGATATGGCTCGAAAGTCCAATCAAATCATTCAGCTCGCGGTCCTATGTGGGCGATACCTATCAAAACAACGTTCTTTATTGTAGACCGCGCGTGTTACTTACAAATTGAAAACATTGACTGAAAAGATTTAGCTTTTAACGTTTACAGAGATGCAGTGATTTATTGAAGTGGTATTGTCGTAATAAGACAAGACTTTTAACTTATTGACTGTGTGCGAATATTTATTTGTGTCGAAAATGACCGCTTCCACGATGATTGAATTGGAATCCTGGATAATCTACCAGTGTGTGCTGAATGAATGCCATGTGTCCAACAGCTGTAAGTAGCAATTGTATCAATTATTAGGGTAATTAATTCATCAGATATCCACCGCACGACACAGCGCGTGCTTGATCACGTCAAATAATTTGTGATTATTTGTTTTTTAATTAATAAAAAACAAGTAAACAGTTTCCTCAATTAATTTTTGTTTATATTGTTCCTTTTCCGTTACCTAGCGGTTTATTTTTTATTTGTAGATACTTATTGAATACACACATTTACCTGTCTTTAAATATTAAAAAAAAACACTATTTTATAGTAATTGCTAATCTTACCTAAGCCTGAACAATGAATGGTATTTTTGAATAATTTTTAAAAAAACAATAAAACATTTTTGACAAACAATAAATTTATATTTAATCTTTTTTTAAAGGAACAACGGCAACATACCTACTCATAGAGCATCTAACAATAAAAATTACCTGTAACATTAAAAATATGTTTTATAAATACCTAGGTAGGTATGTGTTTTAGAACGTGATTGTACCCGTTGGACTGAACGAATGCGCCTCTAGAGGTATCTTACCTACAGGTTGGGAATTACGTCCTGTGACTCATGTCAACATAGAATCAATTAATTGTGTTTGAAATTCAATTTTATTCGTATAGGCATAACGTCTTCTATTCGTCCATTTAGGTGCCTACAATGGATTATTCGGTCGACCTCAGTGATCTCATGATGACCAACGCATAAAATTTTTACGACAAGAAAACTAGTCCGAATTGTCGCTGAATATTAAAGAAAGAACCAAGTTAAGGAGGTACAAACTACTTGACAGCCTGGGTGTTTATGCGACCCTAGTACCTAATAAGGAGAAAAATAAATCCAGAAGAGAAATAATAAACATTTTCTTAATCTTCCCCTCCCTAGGTGGCCATTCACGTGAAGTCTTGTCTTGTAACGTGAAGATTGAAGAAAGAACAGATACGCTTCATAATGTTCATAAGCAACTTTTTAGACCTTTGTATCCTGCTTATATGCGTATGAAGTTTCATTAAAATCGGTTGATTCATTTCGAAAAACAAGGGCTTGAAAGTTTTTATGAAATGCCGTACGGCATAAACGCTCTTATCAGCTTGAGTGTTTATGGAAGCCTAGTACAGTGCGTGCCACGTAAGAAGAGACTTGACCCCGCCTCCCACGCCTCTTTCCGCCGCCCCTATGACGTCCGGTCCCGTCCCGCACTCAGACCTCATACCGCTAAAGATACCTAAAATCGTGTTCTGCGCATGTCAGACCACGTTGTGTGTCAAGTCTCTTCTACGTGGCACGCACTGTACCTACCTAATTAAAAAAGAATGAACATTTTGCTAACCTCTTCGTAGGTTAGTGCCATTTGCCATTCACGTTAAGTCCTTGTTATCCTTAGGAAAAGCGCTCTATGAGGCCCTTGGTCAAAGATACGCTGATATTTTTCAGGTTTTATGCGAAGGATTCAATAAGCCAGCATAATACCATATTACTTATGGGTTCTAGACTTTTGTTTATACACCTGCTTCTCCTAGAACAGGCACCTGATTACTTTTAGGAACAATATCAAATCTCACGTGTGATATACTTCCCAAAATAAAGTCAATTAAAGAGAGCAGTAGAGACGAAAGAGAGTAGAGGAGAGTAGATTTAAGAGAAGGTATTCTATTCTAGCTATCATGAAATTATCATCGAAACGGCAACCTTAAATAAAATCAAACGAAAAATCGTCACCACACAAACAAATCAATTTCAATCATGAAACGAACCATAAACAATCTTCATTGAATTGTTTTTCAGATAAGAGGCGTCTCTAAGAAACAAGTAACGATCACGGGTAATCGTGAACGCTCGAACGGAACCCCTAATTAAAGTTAATTGCTTACCATCGTCATAAATGAACACATGCCCTGTCCGAAACGGTGTCTGTTAGTCCTCAATGGAGCATGAGGGCATTTGGAAGCGTGCTACTAACTATACCTTTGTACTTGGAACAAAGTCTTTCAAACTGGCTTTTGTAAGCATGTCATAAGACACAGTACAATTTAAAAACTAAGCGTTTTATGCCTTAATTTTTTCAATGATATATGTTGATAGAAAGGAGTGAATATTGAGATGACGGCTGGGAAGATGAAGAGGTGCTGCGCCGACCCCGGATCTGAACAAGAGAATGATGATTACATTTGAAATTTCAAAAGTCTGTCAGTTAGGTGGTCAGAAAGTATATGGAACCCTTCCAAAATATCTCCTATGGTCACTATGGAAAAGAACAGCACTCTAATTGCGTAACACACTGTAAATCACAGTCTGAATCATTTTGAAGGATATTGATAATCCATAGCTATAAATAACGCAATAAAATATGTTGTTGAACTGTCAAAATGAAAGCCATTGGGTACAGCCGGTCGATTCTGTAAAAATCTCACCGTGAAAACTTAGGTGAAGTGAGTTTGTTTTTGCTAAGAATTGACACCGTTGACAGCTCACTCCACGCTCACTTCACCTAAGTTTTCACGGTGAGATGGTTACAGAATCGCACTGCTGTTACTGTTAGTGTGTTACGCAAACGCCCTGCAGGCACAAAACTACATGGACTCTAATTTCCGCAAGATTCAAGAGTTTTCCCGAAAATGGATTACATATACGAGCATTAAATTAAGACCGAGATAAGAAACAACAAGATCGTTAACAGTTAGCAACAAGTACACGAACAAGTTGCCCGGAAGAGGTTTTTACTCGGAACCAATCACGTTTGATCCCAATCAGAAACATGCTCTCGATCGCGTTGCCATTTCTTATTACATACACTGAAAAAATAAAAAATCGGATAGAAAAAATCTGTGAAACAAAAAAAAATAATGGCTCGTAAAACAGCTTTACAGATTTATGGAAAATCTGTGTTTGATAAGTTTGTGAAGTCAAAGCAAACGGTTTTCTCGTTTTTTTGGGTCTTTGAGATTAAGTGAAAGGTTTTGACGTTTGCAAGCGGGAATACCGAAAAATCCTTTCCACGAATAGAATCTTACTCTCGGAACATCAGTGTAGTGCTGTCCCACAAGGGGGCACTTAATATCGTGTCCAGGGTGTCCTGTTGTCTGCACGCTACATGAGTTGATGGACGCTACGATAGGTGCCAAGCTCGTAAACAAATTCTGGACGATGATGCGAAAATAGATTGCCATCGACATGCTAGGAAGAAGAAGTCTAGTGCAGCAGGCAGGCAGGCATTTAACAGTTTTACCGCAAAGAGCCCTTATGCATAGATCAACTCTGATCCATGCTTAGAAGAGCTCTTTGCTGTCTACCTAAAATTTGGAGTATTTTGAAGGTAATCTGTGAATCGATTGACACTTCATGACATACAGGAGCTTCATGAAGGACGTGTCCTTGACATCGGCCAGGTCTTTACGAGCCGAACAACAAGGAACGTGTAATGTATATAGCGTTTTATGTTTACTGTGGCGTACTCAATAAATACGCAATGTTATAGTAGGTACAGGTGCTCCGTTGTTGAGACCATACACCCCTTTGTTGACTTTATGTTATGCATATGAATAGGTACCTACTGACAACATTCATAATATGACCCGACAACATTCATAATATGACGCATTTTCCCCTATCGTGGTAAGAAACTGCGTCTTGCCGCGAGCTACGTTGCCTTCCTTGTACTCGAGGTTCCACATTTTGCATCATTTTACACCGTTTGGTAATTACAGGTGGTATTTACCATATGGTATAAAAATAACTTACGACTTATGGTTACATATATTTTGAAATTTCATAATAACGTCTGATGTTCTTCTATGTAATAGGGTCTTCTGGCTTAGTAATAACAGCCGCACGGGTCGATCGATCAGGTTAAGCTTCGCATGCCGTGGTTTGTCCGTGGATGGGTGACTGTCTTTACATATCAAGACCCCTCCGTGCCTCAGAAAGCACGTTAAGCCGTTGATCCCGGCTGTCACTCGTGGCTCTTTGACAGTCGTTACGGTTCGTCAGAAGCCTGAAAGTCTGAACAGCCAGACTACCCAGAAATTGGGTTGTGGAGGTCATATAGGCAGTCGGTCCATGTAAAATACTGGTACTTACTCAGCTGCATCTGGATAAACTGGAAGCCGACCCCAACATAGTTGGGAAAAGGCTAGGCAGATGATGTTCTTCTATGTAAGTATCCGAAAATGTTTTCAGGAAAATAAAGTGGGTATAAAATCAGATTGAAATAAAACGATCCGTGGTTCAAAGAAGGAATTTCCGACATCGTTCAAGGAGCGCCGCCTAATAATTACAAAACTTAAACCTAACGGAGAACTTAATTATCCAGCAAAATAATTAAAGACATTTACATGAGGAAGTTTATGGAAAAATCCAGTCTCTTGCGTAACATACCGGGTTATAGTCGATCCTAATGTTACTAGATTCATGCCGAGAACTAATAAAGTGTAACATTTTTCAAAAATCTAGAACGGCTAGAAATCAGAGACGTTAGCCGACTTTGAAAAGAAAAAATAATATTACAGTTTTCAAACTTTCTAAAAAAGGTAATATAAAGTGCAGACAGCAACTTTGAAATGGGTTTTCTATACTTAGATGATATTGACTGTAACAAACTCAAAATTAAATTACCAATTTTGTTGAAGCCATTGAGGAAAAATCGTGATTGTCATATTTTTATCACTGGAAGTCATAAAACCGGTGCCTCAGTGATAGCATACATTTGCGATTAGAGTGGAAAGAAAATATTAAAAGGCTTGTTTAAACGCCTACCAGAAAACGCCTACCAGAAAAGTACCTATTTTACTACCAAATAATTCGAAATACCTGCCAGAAAGGATGCTCACCAAATTGTGTTTCATAAAGTATTGTAGAAATGAACCTATTTTCCTTTTTATTCTATGCCATAAAGATTTATAAACGCCTTTAAAGTTAATTTCAGGCCAAATATTTTGCCTGCCGGGTCAGCGGGATTGTCCGAAAGGGTTACCGCTGGCCCGGAACATACAGGGCTAAGGAAGGAACACGGGTGGGTTTTAGTCAGTAAGAGTGACACTCCCTTCCGCTCCACCCAGAGCGAGAGGGGTCATTTGATGATTTCCCATCCTGAAAAAAAAAAGGCCAAATATTTTATATTATCGCTAAATAGATGTTACCAATATTTTATTTCACGACTTTCAGTTTTACCGAGGCAAAAAAGCTATATAGCGGTCGATCGTACAATTTTTTTGAATATCAAATATAATATTGCGTATCTCAAACACATGGCTACTTGGTATTTGTATTGTCATTCGCTCGCTCTTGCATCCTACGTCGCCAATATTTTTCATTTTGGTTATTAATGTTACTATGTATTTCAGGGAAACAAGATTTGGTGAACATTTGTGCATTTTGGTAGGCAAAAAGAATATAAATACAACACGTAAAATTATTATTCTGATGAGTGTATAATTATTTTGGAACTGAAAACGTTGTTCTTTAGGCACCTCGGTATAGAGTGGGTTTATTTTATTTGAAGTTAACATATTTTACTTGGTGGTACTTAGTCGGGCCCTATCAGAATACCAGCGCTGCAACATTTATTTTTTAAATGTCGTAGCACCATGCTGATATAGGAGCCTTTTGGCCTCGTATAGGACTTTGTTTCATTTTCCTTTTGTTACTTTTTTTTATATAACTTGAATATTTATTTTGCAGTGTTAAGTGTTAATTTTGAGATCTTCCTGTACGAGTCGCAATAAATACTTTTTCTTTCTTAAGGTCTAAAAATTATTTTGGTGAGCATTTAAATTGAACCTATATTAAAATCATAGGTGTATATACGTATATACTTTGGATAAAACGTGCTCTACATTTTACTGTATAATGAAATATCGTCACCAAAATCAGAATAATGAGTGTAAAAAGCCCCTTGGGTGTCTCGTAAAAAATTGGAAAAGGATTTACAAGATTATCTCCCAAAACTTTACAGTTAAGTACTAGAATTGAGTCCATAAGATAAATTGAATTCCAAAGTATCCCAAATGGAAATGTTGTGAACTTGAGGAGTGTTTGCAAATCTCCTTCAATTCTAAAGATGCGGATTAAAAGTTCTTATAGGTAACGTTAACGCGTTTCTGGGGCGTACATGACCTAAAGCGCGGTCACTGTCGGACTGCATAGAAAAGAAAGAGAAGCGCGATGACAAAACTCGGTAATTTATTGCAAAATATGAAGCAATTATTTAAAAAAATATATTTTGGGATGGTGCTTTGTCGGGTATCAAATGAAAGGGCTTAATTAGCACATTTCAAAAATATAAATATTACTGAAATAAGACCCAAAATAATTAAATAAAAAAAGTTTAAAAACTAAAACCCGACTAATTTTAGTTTTTAAACTTTTTTTAAGGCCTAAATTTTCTCTTTGGTAAGTTAGAGGGAGAAGATAAATATTACCACATTATTTTAATTCTAGCTGTATTCATGTAGATAAAATTAATTACCGCGGACTCGATATGATATTCGTTCATTAAAATAAATTAGGGCAACAAGGTATAATTGGATGTAGCAATACCAACAAACTCAACCATGCGAGGACTGACTCTGATGCTATGCATGATATTATAAATAAAATAAGCGCAAGAGTCTTCACCTACTAAAGATTTTCATGATTTTGGACCGTTTTGACATGTTCACTTGTATTTATTGTACCACGGCTGCAAAGGACAGGAAGATAGGGGTTAAGAAACCATCTGATCTCCAAACAAATATACTTAATACAAACAAGGAGGTAATAAGACTTGTTTTTCCAAAGATATAGTTTTTAACTTCCATTCCCGTTTCTCTATGACCAAAAAAGCAAGATTACACTGAATGAATATCGCAGTTCAGCGGCTTGACCGCAATTTACCAAAGTGCTCGGCCAAGGATTACTCTGAATTCCACGTGTGGAATGTGGAGCCAGAAGGTCACGAGCTTTTGTCCAATATTCGCACATCGGAATATCGCCACGTATAGCCGACCTGCATTCCCTAACGGTGCGTCTTATGTACCATTCCAAGTATTATCATGTATATTTAGGCACAAAAGGTCGTCGAATGTCTTTATTTTAACTCATATCAGTCCCTTTCCATTGTGTAATAAATTGTCTCACGTTTGTTCTGTCCTCAATCTTAGAAGATTTCAACTGAATAAGCAATATAACTAGCTCTGTTAATGAACGAGGTAAAACTTAAAAATATCAGACACAATGATGTTGAAACGTGAGCGAAAATGTTTCTTCGTTCGAAGTCCCCCTTCGTCTACACGAATCCTTATCGAAACTAAATAATGCGTCGGTTCCTTGCTCAGCTGTTGCGTAGCAGGTGCGATCCCAGCTGCCCTTCCCATCGTTGTAACGGTCGCCGCGCCGGCGGCGCGTGCGGCCTGCCATTCTTCTTTCAAATTCAAACTAAGAAACTGTTTGCTTTTAAAAATTCAATGCTTGCAAAAATACTAAGGTGAAAAGTTCTTTTTATATAAGTACAGCCAGGTTTGTGTCTTTTTCTTGGCACTGCGACAGTACCATGACTAAGCGGGTATGAATTTTAATTGGAACATGGCTGCCTCACGAACCTTGTTCGGTAAACTGTGGATTGTTTAGAATTCGATCTGGATTCTGCTTACCTTTAAAATACTTGTGTAAATGAATAAAATTTAATGTTTAGAACGATAAGGCAAGAGTCGACATTCTATGTTGTATTTTTAGTATTCAAGATTGTATTTAGAATTTCTGTAATATTCATATATTACAGAAATTCTAAATACAATCTTGAATCCAAAATCCAAAATGTTTTCAATTCTAATTATGAAATTATAATTGAAAACATTTTGGACTAAAATCTATGTGGATACGTGTCAAATTCTGTACATTTCCATCTAGGGAATTTAAGGCGTGTATACGTACTATGTTGTTTTCGCCACTGGTTGGCTCGGTAATTCCACCATTTAAATCCTATAAATGTGGTTTTTATTACCCGTGACTTTAATCGTTTTAATTGTTTTGTTCAATATTTTCCTTTTATGTAAGTATATCATCAAGTTTATTTAGTTATAAGTAGAGAATGGAATCTATTTACCCGATTTCTCACGAACTCCATTGTAGTAAACGAGGGCTAACTCGCAAGTTGTCATTTCACTTTAACTGTTACTGATTGTAAGTACCCTTTCAACTCAATGCATTACCTACTTCCCATATACGACTATTAAAGACAAAATTCCTCCATGTATTGGGATGGTTATTTTGATATCCTTCTAGTCATTAAAAATGTTTACTTGTCCTTTATAAACTGTTCGTCCTACAGATAGACAGGAATTCCAACAATTTCGATATTGGTACTATCTATTCGATCGAAGTGAGAGTCAAGAATCTCTATTGTGCCCAGATATAATCCGAACCATGCCAGGATGACTAAGATCTCGTCCGCCTGTCGGCTAGGCCAATAAATACTGAGGGTTTAACGGGAAGGTTCGTGCTATGATGATCGATTGCTTGTAGACATCGACTCCGACTCAAGTCAATACTGAGTTGAAAAAAGGCCCTCTCTAAAGTCATTTCTGTGCTAAAATTCGTCCTCCTGCCCAAACCAAGTAATGTTAAGTTTCAAGCTCTCATCCGGTGTTCACTTCAGTAGCAAGCTTCAAAGCTGATAAGAAATCTATTGTAGAAGCAGACAGCAAAAAATGAAACGTGTCACAGCTTGGTAGATTGTTTCATGACCCAATAATGATTGCGGGTCAGGGTCGCCCAATACCGTTTAACGCTGTTATGAAAATCAATAGGGGAGATCTATATTATATAACATTGTAAGTACAGTTACGTGACTTAACAAAAGTATATACCATTCTGAAAATTTATTTTGCTGTTGATGTGTATATTTTCGATTCGGCAGTGCGATTCTGTAACCATCGCACCGTGAAAACTTAAGTGAAGTGAGCGAGGAGTGAGCTGTCAATAGTGTCAATTCCTAGCAAAAACAAACTCACTTCACCTAAGTTTTCACGGTGAGATTTTTACAGAATCGACCGGAAGGATAGAGAACCCAGCTACGAGTATGTTCTAAACCTGTTGTCCGTTTTCACGCGACATCTAATGTATTGCCTAATGAATGAAAGGACACAGTTGGATTTTCAACTCTTTCAAAATCCAACAGAGCGGTTTTATGCTATAATAGCTTCTGCCCGCGACTTCGTCCGCGTGACAGTTCTTGTTTCCCCGACCCACCCCGTCGCATCGCATCTTCTGCCCGCGCTAATACTTCCTTTTCGCACGCTCAGCGACTTTCTGACTTTTTTGTTTTTGCTCGGGTCTTAAGGGTCTTAGCGCGACGATAAGTAGCCTCCCTCGTGAATTGAACAATCAAATGCACAAAGAATTTGTTGAAATCCGACCGGTAGTTCGAGAGATTAGCGCGTTCAAACAAACAAACAAACTCTTCTGGTTATTAGTATGATGATGATGATATGATATGATTTACATTTAGGTGTCGCGTAGTTTTAGTGAAAACGAGGATAATATGCCCTTAGTGCCAAGTTGAAACGAGGGGTCCGTGGCTAAATAATAACAGCTGCACAGGTCGATCGATCAGGTTAAGCTACGCTTGCTGCGGTTAGTCTGTGGACCATCTTTACATACCGAGACCCCTCCGTGCCTCGGAAGTTGGTCCCGGCTGTCATTCGTGGATCTTTGACAGACGGGTAGTTAGAAACCCGAAAGTCTGACAGCCACTCTTACCAAGGAGTATCGTATTACCCAGTAACTGGGCTGTGGAGGTCAGATAGGCAGTCGCTCTATGTAAAATACTGATATTCAGATGCATCCGGTTAGACTGGAAGCCCACCCCAACATAGTTGGGAAAAGGCTAGGCAGATGATGAGTGCTAAGTTGAAACCATGTGTAATATCTAATTCTTATGGCCGATTCCTATAATTTAAGGACTGTTATTGGTTAAAATTAAGACGCTTGTGTCTTTACCAATAATGAAGCAAATACCTCATAGCTTTGCATAGTAGTCCCTCCCTTAAGGAAGTAGCTATTACAGGTCAAATTAGCTTACGATTCTATTTATATGCCCAGTGAACAAAACGATTCGTTTTTGTTTATAGGAACCCAGCATTAGTTAAATATAGTATGAAGCTTCAAGTCTGCACCTACAAACAAAAAATAATTCACATTTGAAATGACGACAAATCCGCAAGGGAATGGCGCGTCAGCTATCCATATAAATAAAATTCTTGTGTTCGTCTGTATCCGAACATAATTAATTCATTGTCACGTTCCCGCGTGTGGAATATTTCGTAATGAATGATTAATAACGAACTAGCTGATCGCGTTCTTGATATTGTACATATTGACGATGTTTATATCACCATGCAAAATGCAAATGCTCAATGCTCCAGTGTAATTAGTTCTGCCAACCATGACTTAGATGATCTTTTCATGCTTATATTCAGGAAAGTACCGTTGTTGATTGGGAGACTGACTCTAGCTCGGACTAAACGTAAAAGAGTATTGTCACCGTTATCTTGAAAGAATTGTTACAGCACTCTGGCATTAAAACCATTTGGAACTAAAGAGGCATCTTGACAAATATTCATATTCATAATTTTATTTGCATTCCATAATGTAATGTAGGGTATACTATATATAATACTTAGGTGTTACAATGGGTAAGGTACAATAACGGACCCTGTATGGCACATCAAAAAGTATAAAATTAATTAATTTTTAAATAAAAATAAAATTAGGAAAACAAATTACCAATCTACAAATTTTAATATTAAAATAGGTATATTGGAAGGAATGGCTTGTGAAAAACACGTTAGATAGAACCATGTTTAATAAGATACATGGTTCTATCTAACTTGTTTTCACCAACATCATCATTTTCATCATCATTCTAGAAAAGTCATCATTTTGGGTAAATTCAAAGATCCAAAACTACAGCAATTAAATATTGATATGATATTATACAACTCCTCAAGGCTGATTGGTACTCGATATATTCGGCATGTTCATCCATTTGATTCAATATAAGTACCTCACTCGCCTCCTCCTGTATTCACGTGGGCGGTCCAGTTTTCTTTAAAAGTTTCTTCGCCCTTCAGCTACGAAAGCTTGTAAAACATTTTTTAAAAGAGTAACGGTGGAGTTTCTTGCCCATTCTTCTCCAAACGAACACTACCTTTTGGAAGGGGCGACTAGAATCAATTAAATATTACTATAATTTTGCCGTTCAAAAGTGCCTTTAATGTGCCTATTTGAAATAAATGATTTGAATTTGACTCTGAAAGCAATGACCCTTAAAAATATGGCAAGTACGGTGTTTGACATTTTCATTAATTAAAGGTTTTTGCATATTTGCACATGACACTTTTACATTCTCAAATAGTTATGTTTCTCTGAAGAGAAAATAAAACTTAATTGAGGTGAGTTTTAGTCGACAATCTGATCCTTAAGCAGAAAGATATAATAAGACCTCCTCGAGGTCTTATTGGTGCAGAAGACTTTTTAAATGGAGCTTCAAATGAGAATTGCCTTTTTTTCTTCAGGCCAGGCATTTTCATTTGCGCGTCATTGTCCTTTGACCAGATTTGGGCTATCGTTTAGTGATTTTCCGGCTTTCAGCGTGAAAAAAAAATTCGTACCTACTACGTATTTTTTAATTCAAATACCTAGTTCCATGTTTTGTTCGATCGTCCATTGTTTATTTTCTTGATCTTTGCATCGATCTGAGGGACAATTCTCATAATTTTAAAAACGTTCACAGTCTGATCTCAGTCTCAATCTGTCAAAAATACCTCTAATTTCCCTACATTTTTGACAAGTTTTTGATATTGATCGTCGCTGAGATGAGATTGTGACCAGATTTTGAACGGTTTTTAATTACGAGAATTGGCCTTCTGATAACTTTCAGTTAATGGTCCTGTTTTGCTTTTAATTAATCAAAACAAGCTCAAAATAGACTCAAACACGAACTAATGATACAATTTCTTGGAAAATATAACGCTTTTGGAAAGATATTTCAAAGCTCAATCGTAGTTGGCAAACAAAAAGTTTGATTGGTTTCTTCACGAGTTCTCAACTTCAGCAATCAGATCAGATGGCTTTCCGCGCTTAACGACGCTATTGAACTATCTTGTGGTAACAGATATTCAATTTAAATTGTTTTAAGATACATATTTGTATTTGAAGAAGAAAGTAGGGTGTTATTTAGTTAATCTTTTTTCATAATTTTGGGGTCTTTAGGGAAGCCGATCGACCAATATCATAAAAAATAAATGTTTGGATGATATTGGTCGATCGTCCGTTCTTTCTTGTTGAACATTTTTTACAAAGTACGAGGTTTTATAAAAAAAAATATATGTGGTCATATCGTTTTATTGCAAAATACAATTCGTGCAAGTTTTGGCATTAACCATTGCGTTTCGTTTGGTACTATCGCAACAATAATATCATTTGGTATATTGCAATAATAATATATTTTGCAAAAATACCAAAATGGAATGGTTACGTAGTGACTTCAATTAGGTTATTGTTTTCATTTATTATTCTTGCGAGTCTGTTGTTGTTTGCAGCTCTAAATAAAACACTTCTAGCCGCGGAGACACTAATAGTTGCCATTCTGGAGATGGGCGCACTGCATGGAGAAATAAGAATAGGGTTGTCTTTACTTGGCCACGCTACTTCTGAATCTAATTACAAATATAGTTGGACGGATCAAAAATTTATTTCTATATCTCCTAACAAACAACTGATACATAAATAAACATGCTAATGTTTCTGAATGGAACGCGTTATCTGCATTACTCACTATACATGTAGCAAGTTGGACAATAATCGTGAATTTGTTCGCTTATCTACAAGCGAAAAAACCGAGTGTGTCTCAACAAGCACAGCGGACGTAGCGAATTACTAATACCGTTTTCTTTGTAGTTTGCAGATAAACTAGTCCACTAACGTTGACTAGTCATTATTTTATGACAAATATCTTACTTATATTATAAGGGTCCTTGTAAGACCGAACTCTCAGAACAATATAACCACGAACGCTACAGCCTTTATTGCAAACTTTGAACTCAAGATGTTCCTGTGAGTAACTTTGCTTATAATACATAGTTCTGTTTTGTTCCTATTTGTTCTCTAACAGCAAATATAAAGACGCAATCAAATCGTTACCGCACTGTAAGGATCTTTATTACCCACCAAATTCGTCATGCATATATGAACGAATTGTTTTTATACCTCTACTTCACATTAATTTGTCAAGGCATGGCAAACAGGTTCGGTATGTAACCGTTAACCGATATCAACGATCTTATGGACGCTCTTCACACATACATATTCCGTCCAGCAGAAACTTAGTCGAACCGATCGATTTTACGCCGACTACCACTGTTCACATTTGCACTTACAATGTAAGGAGTAGTTTTGATTTGATTTGTCTTTCTTCTTTGGTTGAATATTATCGTTTATAAATGTCTGTCGTAAAATTAGACACGTTTGAACTGTATGTTATGTTATTTACCTACTTGGTTCAACTTTGGCAGTTACAGTTTTAACGGTTTATTGAATAAAATATTCAATGGTCCACCGAGCAGTCTAGTTGCTATCTTCTGTTCCAAGAATAGTGTCCACACATGTTTTTTCCTGCATCAGGTGTCGCGGTCTACCGCCACTATTATTAATTTCGGTATTGTCATGTCCTAGATTCTAGGGTATATTGTCCTGTTCAGGGTAATTCTTGATCCCTTATCTAAAAAGGAGCTTCAATTAGATTTCATTGTATTAATCACGATATGACTAATTCTGGAGATGTTATTTGATAAGCAAGCAGTGACTATAAATTCGAGGAAGCTAGGCTTGTACTGACTAATCACAAATAACTCTACGCAAGTTCCTGTCTACGATTATGAAGTGCCCAACTAAATCGTATCTCCAATTATTGTTGCAATTTTTAGTATCTTCTGACTGCATATATTTTATTTCCAATCGTCGATCATCTTAAGTACTTTGCAACAAAGACTATAATGGATTGTCAATTATTGAAGTGATAAATAATTGTCCTCACCTCTATACAATACAGGCATTATTTTGCAATCTTTCAGACTATCAATTGAGAAATTGTGGTCCTTATTGCTACTTGCTGAGGAGCGATATTGCGTAGGCTAAGGAGAGGTTAGGCTGACAAGGTCGTTAAGTCTAGCCTCCAGACAGCCTGTTTTGCTAGCTTTAATGATGTTTATGCTTGAGTTATAAATATAAGTGGGACATTTAGCGGCAAGCCATGTAGAGACATTTTAATAAACTGTGTACAAAATTCGTTTTAAAACATTCATTATATATGATTGAGTACGTATTAATTTTATTACACTGGTTTTCATAATGCGAATCGCGATGTTGCTTGTAAACAAGATTCTGTAACAGTAATCGTAACGGTAGGTAATTTTTGGACTGCGTTGCGCACGTGTCGGTCTGCTTAATTGGTTATTCCGCTTCAGAATGAATGAACAGTTTCGTTGCTTCTGTGAAATTGACCTCTGAATATGAGTGTCGTGTGTTTTTGTTTTGTTAATACTTGCACATGTTCCGTTTTAATTTGTTTGTTTTTGTGATCTGGCGCCTGGCGTACTTGGCAGTTGGATTTTACTTTCATGAATTCATGATTAATGGATTTGTAAACTTGAGTAACTCTGCGGCTTATATTATTAATTTTAAAGTGATTGAGAGTGACTGTTTTGTGATGTGTTTATTTTTTACTTGCTACATTACACACTGGGCACATGAGGAGACAAATGTGCTTTAGGAGTCGCACAACCATAAACCCCGGTCATTTGTACTACCAAACATCCTTTCTAGAAAGCTTGTATGTATCCCAAACTACCCATTGTCTGCGAATCTGAACTAGCCCCGTATCCACATTACACAACATACTCGGATACTTGATAGCTCCATTGTCACCACAATGTTGGCCTTTGTTATGTGAAAGATTGTATTACAATACTGTAAGACTAGCCGACTTGTTCCGGGTTGCCGATCCGTGACACACTTCCGAAACAAACACTAATCGTTTTTCAACGACGATTAATATCCCGTTTGGCTTTTAATTAAGTTCAAAACCATGTTTGTCGTGGTCTTCCGTTATGCTATTTTCCATATTTATGACTAGTTTCACTGTAGTCTACAGTTTATTGTGGACACACTTTTATTATAGGTATTAATGATATTCCTCAGTTTTATTGGTGGTCAAGCATTAGCCAATCAATGACCCTTTTCCGGTTTATTCGCTCAAAAAATTCGATTTTATCCTCTCGGTTCTGGTCCTGCAGACTGACGTCAACTTCAAATTTAATTTCGGCTGTAACCAGTTTGTTAGTCACACAAATTAAATCCGCAATATGAAAAAAAAGTCTATATCGTCGAGCTTTAGTTTGCACAAGAGCAAATGTTTTCGTTTCTTCTAAACAAATTGGGCCTAAATAATCTTGGCCTTTTTACTTAAGTACCTACCTATTAAATTTCCTCCTCTTCGGTAATCCCTGTTATCTTTTCAGAATTTCTTTCGTGTAACATTTTGATTAAACGAAATCGTTTAACAGATGGAATGAACGTAGGTATGTACAATGTACATCCCACGTATGTCGTTCAAGATCTGTCAGCTATAAAGTTGTGTGCGCTGCAGCTGGTCCACTGAATATGTTTGCACACTTTATTGCTGACATAAAACGAGCGCATTATGATAACTATTTCCTATTAGAAGGCAATTTTCTGGTATAGTATTTAATAATGAAATAGGGTCGTTCTGGCCTTGATATTATATTTGATAGATTCTTGATAGATTCTTATTTTGTAAATGTGAGGACTTTGTAGGCCTTGTAGACTTTAGATCTGTAGACCATTTTTTATTTTATCAAGTACCAGGCACTTGTTGACAGGCCTACGCTGTCCTCTCATACCTACTGTAATTTGAAAACATTGTAAAAGCCAATTCTTTTTAAAAAGAGTAACCGTGGAGTTTCTTGCCGGTTCTTCTCCATAGGAAACGACCAAATGGAACCGTGCACCTAGCTTCTGACGTTTCATAAGTGCCCATGTAGGTTTATGTGAAATAAAATATTTTGATTTTTTTTTAATTTTCTTGTGTTTAGGGACTACCTTTGTACAAAGGTAGTCCATTAGACACACCGGGAGCGTAACATCATCTTTATTTGCCGGTAGACTTGCTTTCATACGCTTTTAAGCCTCTGACAGGATCTCGAGGGTAATGTTTGCGTCGCGTCGATGACACGATTCTGAGAATCAATAAAGTGATTTACTCTCAAGTAATACTGCTACATTTATTTCTGTTAGTATGGAAAATACATGTTCAAATACAGGTACCGACGCGTAGCTTGTCAGTCGCCTGTAGTGTTCTGAGAAATCCTGTTAGAAGTTTGAATCATTCCGTAATGTTATCTTACGTTGTGGATTTAACGATATTGTCGATTTATTGAACTTAATCTTCATTTATATTTTTCTTCACAGTTTGTTTTTCTAATCTTTTTATTTGTTTCGACAATCGAAAGTTATCTTTATGATTAGATGCCACTACTAATACATTTACAATTATGTCACATGTGTATTTTATCAAGGTTTATTGTTTCTCTAACGAGTATGATCTGATTTGGGTTGCAAGAAACGTGTAAGCAAATAAAAACTAGAGGAGAGATACTGTCTCGTTCTATTTAACTTTAACATATGTTAGCAAGAAGTGTATTAATGAATGTCTGCTATAATTGCAACCGCGTTGCTCTTATGAGACGTAATATGAGCGGCCGCGGCGTCGACTGCTTATTGTTCAACGTCTCTCACGATTTTACTTGTTTCTCGAAAGTCAGGGGAAATGATTCATTTATTATGTTTCTACTCCACAGTGTTTCCGTTGTTATTTAATTGACAGACTGCGTCTTCGCTTTCGATACGATCTCCTTGTAACCAACTAATTGACTAGATTGAAGTTTATTGTTAGAGTTAAAAGGCAATAACTGTTTATTTACTTCGACTTGGATTTAAATTGGTACGGCGTGGTGCTTACCTCTAAAAATTAATTAAATCCTGTAGTCAGGAACGTTTTCCTCAACTCTTTCAAGGCGTAATTTCATCGACTGTACTGTCTTCGAACCTTTATCATTACATTAACCTTTCTATTTCAGTAAGGGCTGATTTTTCAATCATCTGATAACTTTATTCGAAGAATAATTTTGACAGTTATTTCATACAAAATCTGTCAAACGTAAATTTTATTCTTCGAATAAAAGTTATCTGGCGATGGAAAAATCAGCCCTTAGATTGATAATTTAATTTAAAAATTCTATCAACCAAAAAACATTGGGTATGTAACACAATGTTCAAATGCATATCTAATCTCCTTTGCTTACACTCGGACATTTACAAGAAACTTGTCACTCCCCATACAGTGCTGGAACGAGTTTTTGCTCCACATCAGGCAATGACCGCGGGAACGATAATGTCGTAATTAAATATGCAGTCTAATCTTAAGGACGGAACATCTATATTTGCTGGGAATGAAACCGGAACGGTGTGAGACGAGATCGTGGTATTGAATGTTCTCACGCACCGCATTCTAGCTAACCCCACCGCTTTTACACCGAAAGAATATGAATATTGTTATTGAAAGTTGAATAGACGGATGCATTGTAGTGAAGTGTTTAAAGCAGGAAGCGAAGGAGCATAACTGGCCCTTGCAGATATTTTTGTGAGCATAACTTGGATTTTTTTAGGATCTTTTTAATATAGGGGTGTTTTAAACATTCTCTAAATTTTTGTTGCCGTCAGGCATGATTCATCCCCGCTTATCTCGAGGTAAACCGTGAGGCTTAATTTTTTCATCGCAATTTTTGCCATTCATATTTTGCTTCATAACATTAATCACCGTAAAAATAACTTTTATATTTGCATTTACCTTATTTAAAATTTTTTCATTCAAGTATTAAAGCTCAAAAGCTATTTGCATCTAAATCAAAAGCTTAGGCCCGATTTTAAAATAAAGCTACTCAATATCCCACAATGACGTGTTCGATCACAACAAGTTAATATTTGTTCATTGTACAAAAGTCAACAAAAGAGACAAGTATGCAGGATCGTCGGATGTAGTTGAAGTTTAGTAAGAAACCGATGGATGTTTTCGACTGAAATTTAAATTGATAAATGAGCTGTTTGTTTTCTATTAATAAAATTAAATTTTATTCGATTTGTCTATAGACGAAGAGATTTCCTCAGGTGTCTTATTGGACCCTGTTGTTGGGGTCTGTTATTTCGTATTGTTCGTTTTGTATGTTAAAATCAGGTAAGTCTTTACGTTTTTGTTCATTGTTCAGTTTGTTGTGTGAACAATATTCAAATTGTTGGTTGGTTTGTGTTTTATTGTGAATTTCGATTTAAAAAACATATTTTCTAAGTACATGTTTGCATCTTCTTTTTGTGTCGTCTTCCCAGTTTTTTCTCATGGCTGATGTACTTACTCATTTCTTTATAAATGTTTCGACGAGTGCCTTCAATACGTGGGAATCGAGAGCTTGCCATCTGGACATAATATACCATTATTCGCCTCATATCTTGCTGTATCAAACTAATGAAATAAAACATTAAGTCTACTTATTGTTTTATTTTTGCCGTGTAACCATCTCAGTGGCTTGAAAACGATACTAATTACCTACTGAAGCTAAGTTTCAAGAAAAAATAAAACAAACCGCAAAACGGCCGTGTCGATGTTGTTCAAGCATTTATAAACACCATGATTCAATCATCATCATCATCTGATGATGATGATGATTGAATCATGGTGTTTATAAATTCATCATCAGCCTATAATGTTCCCACTGCTGGGACACAGGCCTCCTCTCAGTGAGAGGGAGTGGGCCGTAATCCACCACGCGGGCCCAGTGCGGGTTGGTAGATGTCACATGTCTTCGAATTTTTGGTTCTAGGACATGCCCGTTTCCTCACGATGTTTACCTTCACCGTTTTGTGAGCAGTGGTGATGAAATAATGTACACAAAGTAAAGCGCCTGTCTGGGTTCGAACCTACGACCTACAACTCGTAAGTCGCGGCCGTTACCACTTGGCCACCACTGCTCATGATTCAATCAGCTCTGTACAATTACGTAAAGGAAGATCGAGACCTTATTTAATGGTTTTATTATAGTCTGACAGCCTCGTTGGTCTTGTGAGCGCAATTACGACTGTTGTGGTCCCCAGGATTTCTTAGTAGTAGCACTAGTAATTTGGGGCGCACAGTTGACGGCGATAGATTCGCCTCTTAGTCCAACATCATCATCTGTCTGGCCTTTTCCCAATTATGCTGGGGTCGGCTTCCAGTCTAACCGGATGCAGCTGAATACCAGTATTTTACATGCAGCGACTGCCTATCTGACCTCCACAACCCAGTTATTGGGTAATACGATACTGCTTGGTCTTAACTGGTCGCCAGACTTTCGGCTTCTGACTAAACGTAACGACTGACAAAGATCAACGAATGACAGCCGAGACCAACGGCTAAACGTGCTTTACTTGCCCCTCTCCGTGGGAAGTCTCGGTTTGTAAGGAAGGTCACCGATCCACAGACCAACCGCGGCAAGCGTAGCTTAACCTAAACGATCGACCTGTGCGGTTGTTATTATCTAGCCACGGGCCTCTTAGTCCAACATTGAAGTCAAACATAACTGGCGGAATATGGTCTTACTATTCACCTTTGCCAGTAATAGATACCTTCTTTGGAATATAGGTGTATGTTATGTTATTATATTATAGCCCACATATACCTAATTCATGAGGTGCAAGGAAAAAATACCTATATGTACATCCAGTTAAACTAACATGGTTTCCTTATGTAATCATATTGTATTGCGTTTTAAATTGTAAACCGGCCAACTACCGACTAGCGACTAGGTTGGACGGATGCAAATTTTCTTTTAGTCTTGTTACGAAGTATCGCTCGTATGTAAATGGTTCGGTTACGTATAAACTAGGTAGGTACTGATTCTCGTGGGATCTCAGCAATATGAGTCAGGTAATCCACCTTTACTTATAGTAAAGTATGATTCTCTGTAGAGTACCTGCTTAGTTACAGCAGAATAACCATTTGCGGCTTTAGGAGAGACTATATTAACATTGCTCATGCTTTTAAATTCGTCGTGTTTTCATTCATTCTATTAATTAACTATAAATAAACTACACAATTAAATGGTTTTACAAGGAAAACTATGACCCCAATAGTGTTCATCGTACGTTAAACCGTACAAAAATAACAACAAGCTGTAGAACGCAATAGTGCGAGGTAAATGTTCAATTCAAGGATGGTGTAAACAATGACTAGGTCACCGTTAACCGTCTGTTCGGCTGTGAATCAGAATTTGTGTGTTCGTTTGACTGGTGGCGTGTTCTTGAAGGCTGGGAGTGGTGAGAACCGTGAAATCTTTCTGCATTATTGATCAGCTAAGTTCTACGTCAATGTATGGTCCTAGAGTCATAGTCCTGTTAATTAACGTTTAAAAGTTTAAAGGAATCATATTAAATGGATTGAAGTATCCAAAAGGTCAAGCAGATGTCCTTGTCGAATTCTTTATAAGCTAGTTGATGATATAGCAGAAAATTGAGCAGCTGGGTTTATTTATTTAAACTTCTCGCACAAAAAGGTACAAAGGCGGACTTAATGCCTTAGGCATTCTCTACCAGTCAACCAAGGGTGGTGAAGAGATTAGATGGCAGGTGCTTTGCTTTGGGTTTCATTTTTAGGATCAGAAAGATCAGTTTCATGGTCTGTTTGTATAGTATTGGCAGTACAATTTTTGTTTGTCTCTTCGTCATTTATTTTAAAGCTATCTTCAATTATTTTTAAAGAAAGATCGAACACCCTGTCCATTATGATGACTCTGAATCATAATGCATTTCTTTGTTTGTGTATGTTTATAAACCATTGTATGTATGTACATTTTGTTCAATCGTGTCCAGTCATCTGAAACGCCTTTGTAGTTTGTCTTTCATCGGTGCCTGAATATCTCGCAATAAACAATATCAGTCAATCATGATTATTTTTGACTGCTGGAATGTGTTGGTGAATGAAACTAAAGAGTGAAGTGAAATGTGAGTGTATGTGTGTCTGTTAGGCACCCTAATTGCGCTACTTCAACCACAATCTAAATCTATTTCTTCACTTTCAATCAAAATCTGAATCATTTTGAAGGATGTCGCTAGTCCATTGCTTCATATGTTTGAAAAATTTGTCTCCTCAAAAACGTGAATAACGCATTGAATGTTGTTGAACTGTCAAAATGATAGCCATTGTTACTGTTAATGCGTTTACGCAATCACCCCTCTGGTCTCTGGTAGTTTAATATTAGTTGTGTTATTTTCTTTGTCAGTCGATATTGAAGTTATAATAACATCTGAATATTGCAATGAAATGTTAGATTTATTCCGGTCTGATCCCCTGAACCTCCTCGATCCCCTGCTAGTTCGTCTTCTGTTTTAATCTCTGTCTTATAATGAGCAAGCTAATTAGTCTGTATCATTCACAGCTTTTTAGAAGCTTTGCTTTGAGTCTCTGTCCATGAACTAAACTCACAGCTTCTGCTCTGAATTTATAAGTTCGAATGACACGTCATACGACAGAAATACTTCAAGCTACTCTAACATTTATGTCCTTCTTATAACACGTATAATCCCATGAAATGAATGAGGTTAAATTGTCGTGCACACGGATAAAACTTTACCGATTTATATCCATTAGAAGTTCGCTAATGTATTTAAATGTTTCTGATGAAATATTACGATGTGCTTCAGGAACATTTTTGTATTCCATCGTATTTTTAGATCTTCAATCATCTAAAGAATTTTAGGTCATCCATTTTATATCGTTGCAATTTTTCGTCTGATGGCTCACCGTTGTGGAGTTCAATGATAGCTTTTAGTTGTTTATGACGCAGTTAAGGATAAAAAAAATTTCATCAAGATCTATCATTCATCTCTCACCTATTTCATGCTGTTGTCTATCAAGGTCTCAGACGAGAATAGGACATGAAATATTCAAATTCACGTCAAGCTCCTTACGTTTACCTAAACGTGCTCCTTTAACCAAGCTGGTATTAGCAGGGGTGTAGGTAAACAGAATAGGGCTCTCACGTAATATTACTAAGTTAACACGTTCTGTGGCAAATGAGATCGTATTTAATAACGTTTCCCTTGTTTACTTGGACTAACAGACGAAACCCCCAAGTGTGTATCCGTATCTACATTGAGAACCAAGTGACGCTGAGTGTCACGTGCTTGCCAATTGAAATATGAGCTTGTCGTCTCGTTTACAAATATCTACATATCTATCATATATGTAGATAGATATGTACTTAGTGTATGTACTTAGTTTTATTTATATAAAATAAAACTAAGTCGGCTTAGTTACACCATTTATAACTCAATAACAGCTTTACCGATTTTTATGATCTTTGATTTACTGGATTTGTCTCCGCTCCGAATAGCAGAATATCTAACTATTAAAAATGGGAAAAATTCACGAAAAAATAGTAATGAAGATAATTAATGTTGTCATACATTTTGTATGGAACGGGTTTTTTGATGATATCTCGAGAACGGATTGACTAATTTCACTAATTGATTCTGAGGCGAAGTTCGCTAGGTCAGTTAGAACATACATACATATATACTTATATTAAGTGTACAAAGGCAATAACGAAGAGATTGAAAACATCAGATGGCTAGACACTAAATTGTTGTGAACCGTAAAAGCATAAAATCGAGGATACATAAAATCAGACTTTCAACACAAACGTAAATGCCATTAGCCTATGAATATTATGCAAACATTCGATACTATTATCGATAGTATGATATCGGAAGCAGACAAGTTTATGCTATAGCATAAAAAGCGCTTTATGTTTTCATGTGCATACATTATATTGAGTTAACACAATAAAGCGATTAAGCGGCTTTAGGCATCTGTCAGAAACTGCGTCGCATATGGCATCGACCGCAGGGTGCATTTTCTTTTTTTTTTTTATTCCGTGACCACGGCATCCGGACGCAACTGGCGACGTGCGAGATAAAAGGATTTTAAATATAGAACGGGGAAAATGTAACGGCTATTTTGTTACTCATGTGGCTTGTTAGTAAAAGCTTGGATTACCGCAAATTGCTCTTTGAAGTAGTGCAAGCGAGACCATACTTTTTATATTGACTCTTCGTTTTGCCGTGTTATAGATATTACGTACAACTGATAAAGAATATTACAGTTATAATTTAAACATACGGACAAATTATGTTGATAGTCAATTTACTAAACAATCAGTTACCCTATTAGCTTTTTATATTTAAAAATGTGTGTTTTAATTTGTAGCAACACTGGCAATATGAAAGTCATTTCTGAAACATCGTTTGAGTTGTTTACGTTTCAACTGAACGTTCAAATGGAGATTGTGTGAATATACGTTCTGTAAATGAATGTAGAAATTAACTTCAAAAACTAATTTTGTTTTGGATTTTATTTTGTTGTTTTGGTTACAAAGAAACATTGTGTACAAAATGCGACCGTTTCAAGTTAAAATATTTAAAAACCACATTAAAATTTTCTTTTATACTTACAGGACCTAAACGCAAAAAACTTAAGTTTTAGAAATAATAAAAGAATGTGATCGACTACAGTAAACAAAATCAGAAAAATATATTATATTCTTCAGGATATATGCTAGGTGGATAGTGTGTTGAAAACGTAAAGGCTCGTACACACAGGCGCGACGCGACACGCGACACAAAGGCACCGCAAGTCGCGCAACGAGCGGTGCCTTTGTGTCGCGCGCGATTCGCGTCGCGTGTCGCGCCTGTTTGAAGGAGCCTTTATACAACTAAAGACAACTAATTTGATACGATAGAAAAAAATCATGAAGATACCTCTAAAAACATTCTTTTTACAATAAAAACCATACTAATATACATACAATCATTATGATTTTTCATCAGATTATTCTACAAGCAACATACTACCCCTAAGACGACCCACTGACCTAAAAAACTAGTGTTTTAAATTGTTAGTCCAAACAATACATTTTTTGTAAATGAATAATTTCTTCATATTTTGCAATAAATTACCAGGGTTATGTCATCACGCTTCTCGTTCTATGCAGTCCGACAAAGACCGCGCTTTAGGTCATGTAGTCGCCTTAAGTATTTATTTTTATTTTCTTTTGTTAATTTTTTTTTTCTTTTTCTTTACAGGAGCTGGATGTGTAGCCGATATTTTTATTTTTACAACAAGTTTCTTTAAGTTTCCTTCATGGTATCATGTAAGTTTTATTCTATTTTTGGTTCTTTATTTTTATTTCTGTTACTGCTTTATGTTCATTTATGTTACTAACACATTTCTTTACAGAAGCGAAATAATTATCTAACGTTATTGAAGAACAACGACGACCAATACCACCTTTACCTTTGGTCCTCCATTTTCTTACGAAATGGAACGATTTTTTTCTGTAAATAGGACATATCGGAATCACTTTATAAAAAAAATAAGCTAGTGGAATCGACATTGTATACCTACCCCTAAGAAGAAATGGCGATAAAAGCTCAGGGATTTATAAATCAAAGGAACATTATCATCACATGACACAGGACCCATATCCTCAAGATCCGGGCCATGTCACCCGGAATTTTTCAATTTCCGTAAACGGACATGTCCCAGGTTCTGCACGGGACGTGGGACGATTCAATTTGACGTTATTTTCCGGATATTTGACATAAAACCCACCCTGACGAGAGGTTCCGTAAAAATAATCCGGTGAACCGGGTCCGGTATCTCAGCTATTCGAATCTATCTACAGGATTGGAGTAACAGGTTTTTCGGACGGTCTAGATGTGGAATTTGCTGTCTTAGATTTCTTTAGGGTTCGGTGAAATGTGCCTTGTGGAATTTGGGGCTTGTGAAGCGTCGCAAATTCGCAATATTCATTGTTTATTGAACCTTATCACATTCATCAAAGAGGAAAAACTCATTTCATGCTTATATTAAAAGGTGACAATTTGTTACTTATATTATTTAACATCAGCACCCTAATTGCGTAACACTATCAATCTCAATCTGAATAATTTTGAAAGATATTGCTAATCCATTGCTTCTTATGTTCAAAAGTTTGTCTGTTCAACAACGTAAATAACGTAATGAATGTTATTGAACTGTTAAAATGAAACCCATTGCTACTGATAGTGTTTCAAGGCTCCTTCAAACAGACGCGACACGCGATAGAATCGCGCGCGACACAAAGGCACCGTAAGTCGCGCAACGAGCGGTGCCTTTATACCTATCGCGCGCGATTCGCGTCGCGCGTCGCGCCTGTTTGCAGGAGCCTTTATGCAATTACCGTGCAGGTTTAACTTTTGACATGTAACAAATTGGTCTAGCCTACATACTTAGGTGATAAGTTTTGCAGGCTATCGCCGAAATAAGTGACCATAGCGAAATGAGATACCTACCAACAGTCCTTTCACAGTGATTTTACCTCTTATAGCAGCAACCCAAATAAAACCTTACTGAAACGTGGATAAAGATGAATGTGATTTCAACAGACTAGTCAGTGGCAACAACCCAACGGCAAACTTATTGTAATGTGAATAATAATAATAATAAAACTTTATTGCATAAAAGGTGTTGCAGTAAATATATTAAAACAGTTGCACTACAATTGAACACGGGTATACAACAAAAATGGTTGGGGTACTGTTCTCTTAGATAGGCTAGATAATAGCTGTAGTAAAGAGAAACAGTGCCGTATCCCTCTAGATTCTAGAATGGAGAAATCAATTGCTGAGTGTTAAAAATTAAATAATAAATAAAGTTCGCTTTGATTTTGACAGTGATGCAAATTCAGACGTAAAATAAATGTGAAAGGACTGTAGGGTGATTCAGGACTCAATTCATACAACGAATATAAACAAAACACAACGCCCTTAAAAAGTAAAAAACATAAAAACAAAAGAGGTCCATCCATTCCTTTGCATGACAAAAGCAATACGGAAGCGTTCAGTAATTTGTGAACATTTTATGTTGACCATAAAACCTCCCAATTCCAAGGTGTCTCCTTGGTCGGGTTCCAAGGTGACCGAGTGCTACCCGGAAGGTCAAAGCTCACTGCAGCAATGTGGCGTACTTCCTCAGAAAAGGACATAAAGTTATTCGCATAATTTATCGAACCTTTGATACAAATTGTAAGTGACTAGTGAGTAATTGCATTGGTTGTATTGAGCGGAAGATAATCTGTTCCTTATTAGGTAAGTATAATATATAATTGCCTACCTATTGATGAAGCTTTGCCGGATGTGGTTATCATAGAACAAGTTTTAATGGCATAATATAGTAACGATTATGATTCCAGTTATGATTTGCATAGGTTACCATTAGAAACTATTATATACCTCAACTGCCTTTATCTTCCATATAAATTAAAATGACCCTGAAAAATTACTCTTGATTAATCTTGAACGCAACTTTATTGCTATAGTACAAACCTATTAAAATTGATAAAATATTCCTATAAATCAATATCGAATTCTTCAGACCACCCCACTGATTGAATAACATTTTTCGCAAAAGTATCAAATTATCTGATTGTCAAAGAAACTTCTAAAACCAATTAGGCTTTAATAGAGAACGCTAGTTTGTCTCGTTAGTAGTGCCTTTATTGAACAAACACCCTCTAACATTGGGATGTAATATACGTACCTATTAGAAGGCACATATTGTTTTAATATCTATGGAAACCTACAACACTCCATAAGAGTTTGTAGCAGTATCTGCAACACCATATGCGATCTACGCGTCATACTGACATCATGCAAAATCTTGCATCTCGCAAGCAGAGTTTACCGCGCAACTAGCATATATGTATAAAACGGCCCGACATGAATCATCGGGCAGTTGCCCGCCAGACACAACACCCGTCTGGTAGGAGGATCCTCCCTTTTCTATGGAGGTTGAGTGAACTTTACACCCTGTTCCTCACACCTCTATAAGTTCATTAAGTATATGAAAAATACTGAATAGGTAATGATATTGCTATATAATGCTCTTTCCGTTCTCGATTAGATCTTGTAAAGTCAAACCCACTCGGTTCAAAGACGAAACGAGATTTTATAGATGGTACCAGATACAATGACAACATTCCCATTTTATATACCTACGTAGATACTAAGTTGCCTTGGCAGCTGCGTTTCCAATATTCTATTTTTGTTCCGAAAAAGCACAGTATCGAAGCTCGATCTTAGAAATTTTACTAAAGAGTAACGTCTGAAATTACAATTTCCCAAGCGAGGCTTTGCGATTTAAAATCGTAGTCTACTAAAATAATTAACAAAACCCTCTATTTAACAAGTCTTACAAGGTAAAATTTAACATACTGCAATTAGAAATTCTTGGCTAATAAATCACATTTAGCATGGTTCTTGCATCCGAAGGTCTGCAATAATAAGTGGGGCAGCACATCCTTGACACGCCCTAGGTGACCGCATCACACATGCGAAGGAAATATACGGCAAACATTGAATATGGTAAATGGTTTATTAAACATGCTTTAGGGTTCCTTTGGGGAACGTTGTGTCTTTAATTTATGTACTTAAGTTCATACATTAGCGGGAACTTATAATTTATATGAATAAAAGCACTCGGGAATTCGGTTTATTTTTAGTATCAATACGGAATAACTACTTGGCTAGGGAAGACATGGGACAACTACCAACCCGCACAGCCCACTCCCTCTCTCTCGAAAAGAGGAGGCCTGTGTCCCAGCGGTGGGAACATTACAGGTTGATTACGATGACTCAGTCAGTTTGTAACACTCCACTGCTGACTTAGACCTCTCACATCGCACTCCTTTTTAGTACTACTGTACTCATCCAGCGGCTACCAACCACCCTGTGAAGATTTTCCAAACCCAATCATTGCCACTCCAGCTTGCTCAAAGAGCAAAGTCGAAAACTCTGTTAGTCTACTGTGTAAAAATCTCGCCGTGAAAACTTAGGTGTAGTGACCTGTCATTCTACCTGATGCGTATTGACCATATTGACAGCTATTTGAGTTCATACATTAGTGGGAACTATGTTATACAATATATCACCGTGAAAACTTAGGAGCAACTTAGGTCGCTCACAATGGGCCTTAAAAGAAGGCTAAAAGTCACCCAAAGGGCAATGGGGAGGGCTATGCTTGGGAGTATCCATGCGTGATCGAATCAACAATGAGGAGATCCGCAGGAGAACCAAGGTAACAGACATAGCCCGAAGAATTGCCAAGTTTTCACGGTGATATACGTATATAACTTAGAAGTTCCCATTCCCACTAATGTATGAACTCAAGTACCTACTCAAGTGAGCTGCCATTAGTGTCAATATCTATTTATTAATTAGTGGCATCAGGTAGAATCACAGCTCACTTCACCTAAGTTTTGACGGTGAGATTTTTACAGAGTAGACCGGGTGATCTTTGTTGGATCATCTCATCTCGGATTTGATTCCCTCAAAGGGACTTCCAAGAGACCAATTAAATATAGCACTTTCCATAACTGACTGGAGAACTTTGAATTCCATTGCAAGTTGCAGGTCTTACAAGTATGTAGATCATAGAGATAAGCAGCTGATTAGAAGGTTGTTCTTAAGCAGGATATTACCTTGTACCGTTTAGTTAGTCAATTGAATGTGATGTAAAATTGAAGGTTTTTTTGATACATTATTCAGTCTTCCTTGCAATTGTAAGATAACTTATGTTCCAAGGTTTATGTAACGACTTCTTCATGAAATATGCATATACAATACATCCATTCAATTGCAAATCTTATCTAAACGCTGATTTGCAATTAAAAGTTTAGGTGTCTGTGCAGAGCTTGATGTTCTGAGAAGCCTCTCAATCACACATTTCTCGGAATCCTTCAAGAATACAGTTATAGTGTTTTCCTTTCTATTTCATAGCTTCTGGCTGAACCAGCCTAAATAATAACTAAGAAAATGTTATGTATTGACAACAATGTGTGTAAGACTGTTTAATTAAAGTTATGTTTGCAAATGCAATCTACATTTCAATCGACCAAACCTTTGTTTTTCTTACTTCATAGAATACTCATAGAGCTCAGTGGTAGCATTTACCAATTTAATTTACCTTGATAAAATTTCACATACGAATGAATGCTTTTAATATTCCCGTCCACGTAGAAAAATGGAAGCAGTTTTTTATGAGGGAGACAAAATAAAGACGGTGTCTCCTCTTACGTTTAATATAATCCAAAAAATTAAGTGTACATATAATATTCTCTTCGCTCGGAGTAATATCTTGTGGAACATGATAAGGCTTTGTTGGCAGGTCGTTAGGGTATCCTTGGAGACTGGGAGCCTCGGAGCCAGGTCGTGCAGGGTTAGATAACGCCTTTATGGGTAGATACTAGCAGATTCAATTAAATGTGGCGTTTTTAGGGTTCGGTGTTTGGTTCTTATGGTGAACGGATCGTGAAGTGGAAGAATGGTTGTTTGCGATAAACTTTGCTTTACTGCCTTCTTGTCTTCTATTGAAAACATATTATCTGAAAATGTACTTAAGTTTCTCAATATATTTTGCAATGTGCTTTGCTTGATAATCGTGTTAATAAATGGATTGTGACATACGACAGTGTTGAAAATTCCGTTAATATTAGTAACCAATTTGTCAGTAATTCCAAAACCTATATGCCATGATGCATATTGTACAGTCTGACCACTGTTTAACCACAGTTAAAGCATTCCTTTTACAGCGAATTTTTGGTCATAAGCACAAATATGATTACACTGACAATAGCTATTATAACTAATTTTCCTTCTAAAAAACCGAACCCACAATGTATTCCATTCGTCTCCAAAGCCAAGCATGCTGTAACAAGACTATCAAATGACGTTACGTCGTACGTGATTTATCTTGCATCAAGTATGGAACCTCTGACTTAGTTAGAGCATAGGCACTCCTACACTCAGACAGAACATATACGAACATACATCCTACATATGTCTGTGGATGTCTTACAATGTACAGTACCCGGCGATAAATATTGCACATCGACCTTTGGAAAGAGACAATCGGCTAATTTCGGCTTCGTAGAGTGTTATCTCTGTCGCACGAAATACAAACAGTCCGGTATCTATTAGGAGGCTCTGTTAAAACAATTATGATTTGCTTCTTTTGATAATTATTTTTATTCTTTGTATAAAATACAAAAAAGGTAAAGGTCGATGTGCAATATTAATCGCCGGGTACTGTAGGAAAGTTGATCTTTGAGTGATTAACCTTTCTCAAATATGTTTTTAACTACGGTTTGTACGCCGAGCACTAATGAAACCGTTCTTGTAGTGCTTTCTAAATGACACGAGAACTATTTCGATCTTCATATTCGTTGAATCGACTTTATATATTTAGTAGTACGATTCATGTACCAAGTTTCTAATTGGTAACGTTAATAATAAATACGACATGTGGCAGTGTAATGTATTGATTTTTACCGGGCATTCATTACAAAATACATTTCAAGCTGACAAAGAAACAATAGAACGAGGTACAACTTATCGAAACAGCGAATTAAAACAAGTGAAGGTAAATTCATAATTATGTACTTGTATTTGCAGTTGCATCCGTTGCATCAATATATTACAGCATTTGAGAGTTTAATATGAAACAATGTGAATGGTTCCGTTTATTTATTTATTTAAATTTTTCGCACACAAAATAAATCTTCTTTCATATCTTTGATATAAACGGTGAAGGGAAACATCGTGAGGAAACCGGCATGTGCTAGAACCAAAAAATTCGAAGACATGTGACATCCACCAATCCGCACTGGGCCCGCGTGGTGGATTATGGCCCACTCACTCTCACAGATAGGAGGCCTGTGTCCCAGCAGTGGGAACATTATAGGCTGATTACGAACCCGTTGCATCAATATGTTACAGTATTTGAGAGTTTAATGAAACAATAATAATGTGAATGGTTCTGTTAACCGTGCGTTAAACTCTGCAGTCTGTGCAAAAACAGACTATTTAGTTATGCAGAACGGGGACTTGGACATAAATCTTTCCGAGCATAAATTGGACAAAGTATTGTAACATAACTCATCGTAGAATTTTGATGGCGTTTTTCTGTGAATTTGTAGTCTAGTCGCAGACTTGCTTGTTTATACACCGCGGTTTTTACAAGGTTTTATTAACTTTTTAATTGGTTTGAAGATAAATCATGATGCAAAACCATGGATGGCACGGCGCCTGGTCTAAGTTTTAAAAGCTTTTAAGACATTCCTCGAAACGCACCAACTATGAAACATCTATCGATATCATTTATTAGGAATCCTTTATGCCTCTGTGTTATTGTTGATGCATTTCGAGGAATAGAATTAAAATATTTTTATTAATATTTAATTTTTTTTTCGAGGAACTTTAGGTGCGTGTTTTTTTCCTTTTTCCCCTTGGAAGGATGTGCCAGAAATGTTATTACAAATTACAATACACAATCATAATAACAACCAACCAACTATCTTGTAGTTTCGTCCATGTTTAGGTATCTAAGTGTTTCTTTCAACAGTTTCAACGAAAACAATTTTGTATATTTCTGTATGTTGTTGCTAAGGTCCATCGATCTGGGATTTACCGGGTGGTTCTCCTTAGCCTTCATAATATTCATCATTATCTTCCTGTCCTTATCCAAAGAGCTTTGAAGGTCCGTGGCAAACGTTCCTACTGTCGCGTCATTTAGTTTTTTTTTCAAAATGGCAAAATATGTCGATGTCATGTGATCAACTTTGAACAATAATAACTCGGAAACGTGAAACTTTACGGTGTGTGGTCTTATTATATTTTCTATTTACATTGATGTAGGCTATCAATTTATATTGGTTTCATGCGTTACCGCTATTTTGAAAAAAAAATACAAAATGGCGCGAAAGCAGCTAGCTAGTTTCCATATAAAAATCTTCAAACCCTTTTTTTGAGGTAGTGGGCTTCATATCTCTTTTTTCCTCACATGTCTTTCTGTCGTCATTTAAGTATCAGACGATTTTCTAGCCATAATACCTTTCAAAATCAAATCTTTTTTTCAAGTGGGCACATAAAAGGCACTTTTGAACAAAATTACAATAAAATAGAATTGATTCTAATCGCCCCTTCCAAAAGGTAGTGTTCGTATGGAGAAGAATGGGTAAGAAACTCCACCGTTACTCTTTTAAAATGTTTTACAAGGTTTTGTATACATTAAAACAAAAATTAGTCTACCACAAAAGGTAAAAAGAATTAAAAATAAAGCAATGATAATTATGTCGTTTCTTGTATTTTCGTGACCCAGTTCACAATCAGTATAGACTCTCAACTTACTGCGTCTCTATACGAAGGTTTTATTAGTTAAAAACAACTGAAAATCAATTTGTATTTCCTCTTAATCTTATTGGCCGGTGTTACCTAAGAGTCCAGCATGTCGATTCTGTAAAAATCTCACCGTGAATACTTGCGTGGAGTGAGCTGTCAGTGTCATCCCACTGATGCTAGGGATTGACCATGCAAACATTTACAATCATAAAAGAGAAATTAATATTTTTTTTAATGCTAATCCTATTGATATATTTATATAATTCAAAGCTAGTATTTTAGTGGTCAAAACATTCGCCAGCGCCTAACGCGCTTGCGCGGCGTGAAATATGGCTCATTCCGAATTAAGTTATCATCGCTCACATGAATAATTTGCTTTCCGATTTAGATAAATGACCACTATTGCAGCTGAGAGTCAGTAATATACCTATTCACTTGAATAGTTACTCATGGTTGGATTATAGTATTTATTTGTGTATACACCACGAATTTCCTCTTCTTTGGTAAGGTGGCGACTGTAGCCAGAAGCACAATTTCGAAAATGCCACGTTAGTTTAAAGATCGGTGATAATTATTAATTTAGGGCATGGTCGGTAGTCGGCGTTATCGCAAGATGGCACATGCCATGACTTCATATATGTCGATTCACGGGACATCGTTATCGCGTTCACGTTAATTCAGAAAAGGGCCCTAATTGACTATGACCACTTAATGATTCATTACTTCGAAACCACGTCAATTCCTTAATAACCTAATCACTACATCTGCTATTAACGTATCCTCTATGACACAATGACCGAAACCGGTTTGAACTGTCAAAATACCACGCTTGACAACCGTACGGCGCGCGGCGTGGTAAGATTATGCGGGGAATAATAGATAAATACCATACAGCAGAATTGGGGTCAAGGTGTAAGCACGCTGTAGTCGATTACAGTGCAATTCGGAATGTACCATATATCACTCCACTCGAATCTCGTAACCATGGCAACACCACCTCGGCGTCAACACCTCCACCAGCCGCGTTTTGATTGGCGAATACCTCGTCTTTTTCTACTTTAGAGTTACACATTTTGAAAATCGCTCAACGAAAACTTTGCTTAATCTGCCCCTTGGCAGACTCTAAGGCAGGGTCGCCATGAAATGTTGGGGGTTCAAGGGTCGTTAGAATTAGACAACCAGCTTGATAGAATGTACTTTAATGAATATCTAGTGAATTTATGTTACAATGCGCATTGATGTAAACTGCTTACTTATATTCTAAAGGAGTGTACTTACTACGTTATGCACTATTAGGGACCATACATACACTTCAGGGTTGACACCAACCACTTCTTCATTTAAGGGTTACTAGAGGTGCAGTGCAAACACGGGCGCGCGATGAGCGATAAAATATTTGCACTTATTTGACGTTGGTATTGCATTTTCCTAATGTTCTTATACATGACGCCTTACAAGTTAAATATGTAAAAACAAATCTCTAATGTGATAATGAGTGACTAACGCGCAAGCGCGGCGTGATCTTATCACTTCACCTTCACTCCACCCGATTCACGACATTAAATGTCGTGAATCGGGTGAAGTGAAGGTGAAGTGATCACGCAATCTGCAATGTGATAATGACAGTGATTAACGCGCAAGCGCGGCGTGATCTTATCACTTCACCTTCACTTCACCCGATTTACG
Organism: Luperina nickerlii; assembly: GCA_963855955.1. Taxonomy (NCBI): domain Eukaryota; kingdom Metazoa; phylum Arthropoda; class Insecta; order Lepidoptera; family Noctuidae; genus Luperina; species Luperina nickerlii. Next base: position 16,603,255 of record OY979677.1, on the reverse strand, counting down.
ACATTTAGTGTCGTGAATCGGGTGAAGTGATCACGCCACACAAACTACGTGGGATTACATTCTATGGTCCGTCAGCTAGGCATCCGTTAGCACTCGATGACTTGACACACTCGGTTATCTCTTCTAATTCAATAGATTTGGGTTAATAACAACGCTGAACATCGTCGCAGTCTTTACTAGACTCGATCTACAATTGCTCATAATAACCAAACAATGTCGATGCGTATTTTCATCAGTCTAGCTGTCATAAACGTGAATGTTTTAATTTTATTTACTGTTCGTGCGTGACGCGCTCGCGCCTCAGTCTATATCCTTATATAGACTGAGGCGCGAGCGCGTCACGCACGTTTTTTTTTATTTTTTCCCTAGTCTAGTAAGTCCTTACTTACTAGACTAGGGAAAAAATAAAAAAAACAGGATTGAGATTCTGACTGCGCTTCTGTTTTGCTATTTTATTGTAAGTAAAACCCCACAAAATATTAATGTTTTGACCACTAAAATACTAGCTTTGAATTATATAAAAATATCAATAGGATTAGGCTAAAAAAATATTATTAAAATCTCGATTATGTTTGTAAATGTATGCTTGGTCAATCCCTAGTATCTGGTAAGATGACACTGACAGTTCACTCCACGCTCACTTCACCTAAGTTTTCACGGTGAGATGGTTACAGAATCGCACTGCAGAATATCGTATTTCTCCTGTGGAGCTGTCGAGGCATGTTAATAGCACCTGTCTTAGAACACAGTTGAATTTTATACCGTCACGTAACTAAGGATCAAAGTGGTTTAACTTCGTTGAATCGAATTGTTTCTGGAAAGTGCCAGGAAAGAATAGCTATCCAATTTAATTTGGTGAAGAAGTTTCAAAGGCCAACAACCCGATAAAAATACCTTACCTTTACCTTTTAAGTAAACGTTATGATCGGTGGTCAAGAAATACATATGTATCTGAACTGCTGCTGTTTGACTTGGATCATGCCTCGCTGGCGCCATATTCATAATATTTCATATCCATTTATTTGCAATAGGTATTGGTACAATATAAGAGTAAACTAGTCGCGAGCTCGAACTCACTGATGGTCATGGCCAAAAAGCACGCTGTCGCACCTGGCTTCGTGTCCGACAGAGCTAGTATCAGTGACGAGCAGTTAGACGCTAGTCTACACGAACAACGTCTAGTTCTCATGCACAGAAACACCGTTCCGAACTGATAACCTCGTAAAAAAATTCGAAAAGTGCTTCGGAAAATCGAGTTTTATGAAACTCTTCGATAACTGAGCTTTGTCGGTTCGTATTTGGTATTGAAGATTTTACAGTTCTTTTATTACTTATTTACACACAAAGTTACGTTAAAAATAGTAAGAAAAACGAATCTTTGTTGGCTCATAACTTCGTAATGGCTTTAGATACAAAATGAATAAGTAAGTAATGAATAAGTAAGTAAGTAAGTCAAAACGATATCATGTTTAACTTTGGATATACAATGTCAAACAGTGGAATAAATCACCCGAAATTCGATCCCCCGAAATTTGTATGGAAAAAATCTAGTAATTAAGTTTCTTTATACATAGACATGCAAATTCATATGCAAAAGTATATTTATGTCCAATAGCATGCTTTAAATGAACTAGAAAAAAACGTACAGACGTAGAGTCAGACGACTTGATATACCATTTGCATATTGCATATGAAGAAAGACTACTTGATATTCCATTTACTAAGAACCAATTAAAACTTTTGGCAGAAAATTACACGAGTTCAAAATTCCTGAAATCAAATCACGCGAATTCAAATACTAAATTGGAAATATAATTTCGTAATTAACTTCCTTTATTCAGCAGAGTACCTACATAAGTACGTTGATGAAATCTTTTATACAGCAGGAACGGTTCTCGTTGGGGTAAATCAGGGAAAGGAGTATTTGAGAACATTGACTCGGCATTACTCCCTGTTCCCGCTTCTCCGGGTAGTATTTGCAAAATAAATTCGATAAGAGAGCTTTAAATTCTATTACGCTTTTTTTTCGTCGTTTTCGTAATGACATTCTTTCTTATAGCTTTGTCGATTTATACAGCATAATATATAGACAACGTTTTCACGTACATACTCGAATTGATTTTGGCATCATTGCTGAGAAATGCCTTCTTCTACCAATTTTCTCTCACTGCTGGGATTGGGTCTCCTGGCGGGATGTTTAGTCTGAGTCTGTAGCTGGTCTCGTCCTTGCTTCACCGATGGAATTGATTGATTTGCTTATACCTTTGACAGTACTACTACCGAAATGTAATATTTTGTCATATCTCTTTTTCCTGTGACATGCCCTTAGAAATAGTTTTCGGCGGTCTTTGCCTTCAAACTCAAAGCATTAATTTCAATTAAACCATTTACAGGCACTTTTGAATTGTCAAGAAGTTGGTCTGTCAGAAAATATGAAGCTAGTTGCCCATTCCAAAGCGTAGGTGGAGAAGAACGGACAAGAAACTTCATGGACATTTTTTAAAATTATATTTTTACAAAAATATTAGTTACATCAATGGGAGGCAGTTTGTATTTATGTATCCCTTCCTCAAATCCCCTTCATTACGCAAGCCAAAAGCTGCTTACCAAAATCTTCGCCCTAATCAAATATTTCTATAGCTAAGGCTGGTTTCGCCATATTTTTCTACACGGGTCACTGGATAGATTACCTACATAATAATTATGTATAATCTGGTACAGGGGTGATTGACACGAAGGTCAGAATAAGCTTTATCGCACGCACCTAATACCAAAACTACGTAATTATTTGCGTAGGTAGATTAGTAATTATATCGGAAATTGAACTAAGTACGAATTAATGAAAATTGTAACATTGTATAAATATCACCACGCGGACCCAGTGCGCGTTGGTAGATGTCATAATTATGTCTTCGAATTTTTGCTTCTAGAACATCCCTCCCGATGTTTTCCTTCACTGTTTTGAGAGCAGTGGTGATGAAATAATTTACACAAAGTAAAGCGGTTGTCTCAGTAGCAATGGCTTTTATTTTGACAATGGAAAGTTTGAAGCAATGGATTAGCAATTTCCTTCAAAATCATTCAGATTGTGATTGAAAGTGTTACCTACGCAATTAGGGTGCTGATCTTGTGGGTCAGCAGAATTTCGTTGACTTTGAGACTAAAAAGGTTGTACAGACGCCAGCACATCAAGCTACTACGATCAGCCCATAATTATATTCTGTAAAAATCTCACCGTTAAAACCTACGTGAAGTGAGTTAGAAGTGAGCTGAAATTCAAAATCAAAAGTCATTTCAAATTTATCGCTAAAGCATTAGGTTCAAAGTCGATTGGAAAAATTTTACAGTTTCGGGTAACTTGATGTGCTGGTGGCGTCTGAATATATAAGGTCCCGTTAAAATAGATGGACAAACTTTTAGAAATCATTCAGACTGCCAAAATAAGGACGATGGTAAAAAATATAATTATATGAAAAACGCATAGATACTTACAAAAAAAATAATTAGCTAACGAAAGTACAGTAATGTGCCGGCAATTTAATATTATTTTAGGTCAAAATAAAATCACTTTGTTTTTTTTTTCAAGGATATCTTTAGTTAGACGTATTGAGCGCTGTGTTAAAATTTGTCCATCTATTTTAATGGGACCCTGTATATATTTAGAGTTATTCTCGTCGTTATTTCTATAGTAAGTAATGAACCAAAGCCTCAAACAACTTAAATACAAGCCAAGTTTCCTCTTTCAGCAGGTGTGGTAAATGTCAAGTCGCTCATTACTCGTTATACCGACTTTTGCGAAGTTAGTAATGAGAGCGACCGCTTGTTTTGTTTACACTTTTTATCTCAATGAAGCGTTCTAATGAATGCTACTGTTATTCGAAACGGATTTTTCAGGACGGAAATTTAGGTCGAGTTTTTGAAGAGGATTTTCCATCCTTTGGGGTTTAATTAAAGCCTTTTGTGGTGGCTTTGGAATGTTTGCTGAGATTTACGATCAAAGCTAGACAGATAATTGAGAACAACTGGATTTGATGAAGAATCTATTGGAAATTATGGCTGACTACAATAAAAATTCATGCCAACCTACACTACCTACTTATAAGTACCTATTGCCACAGAACATAATAGTCTATTGCGAAAAGCTCTATCAGAAAGAATCTTAAACAAAAGAAATAGGATTTCTCCCTACTTTGTGGTTTCAGTGGTTTCATTTGTATAATAATTTATAATAATGCGATAGCTTATTACAGGTAATGTTTGGAATCATAGTTAGGGTTAGGGTAGTAGTATGTCAATGTTTTTGATATGTACTGGTTTCGTCACTCAAGTAGGTACGATACCTACCAGTAACACACAGTGAACATTAATGTATGTAGTTAAAGGGATGGAATAGAAACTTCTGAAATTAGTCCTATTATTAAATGTAACATTCAACTTGTTCACTAATTCAGCGTGTGCAATGTGCATGTCGAAAATACAAGACATGTGTTGCATTAATTAAAAGTATCCGTAATAAGGACACTTGTTTTAATTCCAGACAGTTATAAATGAGAGTTCCATTGTTTTAAAGTTCCAAACCACAGCAAAAAATCAAAAGAAAAAGTAGTGTTTGAGAAAAAGATCAGTAAAGAATGGCCCATCTGATCTGTTTCTTCCCTTTATAGAAATAAAGAGTTAAGAAAGAGCAATAAATGAAGGTGTCGCATCCATCACCCAGACTGCCTGACGACAAATGGGCTCAAACCACAGATATAGATAGACCTAGATAACGCAAGTGTTACGATCTGTATGAATACCAAGCGTGCCATTTTTTTGTCTACGTATTATGACGTCACAACTCACAAGCACTATTTATTAGTGATGGGAAAATCAAATCGATTCAAAGACTCGTGACTCCGCCGCGTGCGGCACCCGTCTTGCCCCACTCCCGGGGCCTAGCGCCAGCGTTCACGCTCACCCAGCTAGCAGTACACAGACTGAGCGCGAAAGTCACGACTTACGATTTATGTACGTAAGCTGGTGCGATTTTTGGCACGCGAAGTAGTTGCTCTTGTGTTTTCTAGGTGTATGCTTAATAGGACTTAGGTCCTACGGGCGATTTTTTCCCGAGCTGATTTGTTTTCGCGCACTGAATTTTCAACTCTCGGTGTTGAGCCAAGTATTGAAACTCCAACAGAGAAAATGCCAGCACGTCAAAAAATACACTGTTGGATTTTGAACTCTCAGCGCTAAGCAGTGCGTTGAAAATCCATTGCGCTATAAAAAATCGCCACGGAAAAAATCGGCCGTGGCAAGGGGCTTACCTTTGAATATTTAACATGTTGTGAGCGAACAAACATGTTCTTGATGTTGACTTTAGAAGCTCTATTTTGTATCGTCATCCATAATGCTTAAAATTTCGTCTGTGGCAAGAGATGGATGTTAATGAATGGAGAAGGAGAGAAAGACCAAAGAAAAGATGGATGGATTGTGTGAGGGATAATATGAATGAAAAAGGAGCGGGGCAAGGGAGAATGACAAAAAAAATATATGTGGCCCGACCCCAAGTAACATGGGACATAGCAGGAAGACGATGATGATTATCTATGGCAACTTTAGGGTTAATAGGCCACTCTTGCTAACTCTCATGCCATTTCTTAGTCTATGTATTCTTACGAACTCAACAACAGTTAATTCCGACGATAAGCAGTTCATGTTTTTGCAATAGCCATTAATATCATCATCATCCTCATTTCATCCGAAAAGTGTCCAATGCTGGACATAGGCCACTTTCAAGCCAGCGGCATCCAGTCTAACCAGAAGCTGAATACCTACCAGTATTTTACCTACCAGCCATATACATAATCCGCCTACAATGTTCCCACTGCTGGAACAGCCGTATGAATAATATTATTTGTTTAGCTATGAAAACAATACAACATACAATATCTTGTTTATGTTCGTAAACAATAGTCCTGATGTGATTTAGCCAAAGAGAATATAATCACAATTAGCTGTAGTGTATGTTCAAGCTGTAATATGTTATAAGACGGCTGGTTGACACTTCCCGTTGCCCAAGGCTGACTTTTACCTTGGCCAGAGGCTAAACTTTGCCAAACAACGTGGCAATGCCGCCAGTCTTTTGGGTACATTACTAATCGATGGCGATGCGGATGAATTTTTCATTAACAGTTTTAGTTCAGATATTAATATATTGTAATTTTTATTTATTAATTAGTTTATAGGATGTTATTTATATACAATGTGGAGGTGAAAATACGACATTAAATGAAAACACTGGCAATACAATACTAATTAATGCATAGAAGTATTATGGAACTATGAAATAAATATAAGCATCGTAATTTAAAAAGTGATTTATTCAAACTAAATATATATTAGTCATGGCTCTCTATGAGTTTCACCAATCCTTGATCATAGCTATAGTGACTAAACGATTGTATATATTGAACCTTTGTATGCAGACTGGGAATAGCATTTGATATAATAGCGCCAGTTTAATTTATTGTAGTATAGTCGTCTCCACCTTGTATATGTCATTTTAATTCTGAATAAACTTGATTATTTATGACGTATCTACTTAGGTATGTAGTTACGGTTTGTTGGCTAGAGTCAAGTGCATAAGAAGTTAGTCAAACTTAGTAAACCGGTCGAAACGCAGACATTGGCATTTTATATTTGCGTTTTGCAAACAGCTGCAGCTGTTTCACGTTTACGGCTATTGTGCGATCTTTACGACTCTTTACCATACAAAGTATGTGCAGTTCGGATATTTTTATCGTCAGAACCGACACTGCCGTAACATTCTTCATGTATTTTATGTCTTTACTCAAGAAAAAGATTGATTGCTTCAAGTTATAACTCTTAACTTAACGATGATAGTTCAATCAAATTGAGTCATTTACCGACTTCAAAAAAAAGAAGGTCATCAATTCGACACGTATGTATGTAATATTATTGGAACTGCATTATATTCACATATGATAATCTATAAGGGCTTCCAAAGAAATATACAAAATTTTATAGATGTATGTATGTATGCATGCATGTTTGTCCACGCATTTCTCCGCAACTATTAATCAGATCGCGACCATTGTTTTATATTGGCTTACATTTACTTCAACTTAGGAAACAGTGCAAGTTTCATCAAAATCGATTCAGTAATTTTCAAGATATGGACTAATACGTGTAAGTGTGACGGCCTGGCTTATTGATACGAGATAAGGGTGTAGTGTCAAAGAGAAAACATCTCAAAACCTTGGTCAAATTCTAGTGCAATATTTACAACAAAACCATTACCTACCTATTACATACAAATATTCCAGTTTTTACTTAAAACTGAAAATTACGAAATAAAAAGTAGTCTTGGGATCTGTATTTTAGTTTTAGTTTTTTGCCACCGACTTCCGAAATTAAAGTTATTTCATAATTTTGAGTAAGTACATTTATTTTTAAAGTCGATTTATTTTTCTAAATTACTTTTTTGTGTGGCAGGATAATTTATGATTGGCCAATTTAAACTTTTCTTTTCAATAACGTAACAAGTCAATTACAACATTTTTTTAATTACCCAGAAAGTAAAAACAAATGTACTTATTATTTAATACCAATCAGTAAATTAATTAACAGAGAAACGTTAGCTAAATAAATGGCTCTGACTCACTGAATGTAATCGGAGAATACTTTCCACGGTATACAAAGTTAAGTAATGATTTCCCCTCCCTAAAGGCCACCACGTAAAAGACGTTCACGGTCACGACCTCATGGGTCAATCACTTCCATGAAAGTGAAAGCTGTTCTTTTGATGAAAACACCTTGGTATAATCTGACTTTTTTTAGCGGGCATGCTTTTATATTTTTTCCATATCCGTTTGGCATGTTTGCAGTTTTATCGAAAAGTATAATATAATAAGCAATTTAGATTTTTTTTCCACTAGTGTTATTTGTTATTGATGAAGATCCAGTGACTGGGTTGTGGAGGTCAGGTAGGCAGTCGCTCCATGTAAAATACTGATATGCAGCTGTATTCGATTACACTGGAAGCCGACCCGAACATAGTTGGGATAAGGCTAGACAGACGATGATATTTTTAATAAGGGGAAGGTTTACAGCATAGCCACCGCATCCGTTTTTAAGGGGGAAGCGCTAAGGTAGCCCGCGAAATTAAAATTTTCATACGTTTTTGCAATTTGCTGGTCAGTATTAAGTTGTACGTCGTTCAAAATATGATTCGCGGCCGTAACAAATATGTATTTACAGAATCATAATCATTAGAATCAGTAATACAACTTGTTAGGTTAGTATAATCCCAAAATGTCAAGATTTCATGAAATAGTCATTTTGTGGGATTACTTGGTCTTAGAGAGTTGTGTTGATGACTTTAAATTCTGTAAATATATATTTGTTACGGCCACAAATCATATATTAATCAACGTACAACTTAATACTGACCAGCAAATTGCAAAAAACGTAAAAAAAATGAATATCGCGGGCTACTCTGGCGCTTTCGCCTAAAACAGAAAAAGTAAATAATAGCGGTTTTCCAAAATGAGTTCAAACGGTAAATACAAGCCTTAGTTACTTAGATAATAGTTAATCCATTAGTCATAGAGTATTTCACGTCGGTTCGTCGCAAGTGTCTGTGTCCAGTCCAATTAGGTTAGTGGTGCGACTACGACGTAATAGGTAGGTCTCTTTGACGCATACCCCATCAGTCACTTTGTTTGTATGTTTAGAGAATATGAGGGTATTTTAATTCGTTTAAGGGTTTACTGAAAAAGAGGGTGAAGCGTCGATGTATCATCCGCTTTAGCTGTCTATGTCTTGTAAATGAGTCAGGAAAGCTAAGCGCACATTATAGCCGCAACGTACCTATTTTCATACAAAAAAGGGCGGGGAGCCGGGAGTCCCACCTACAGATAGTGTGCGTTGGTTCATAGACAATGTACGAATCTGATGAAGGAGGATTTTTGGAATTCGTTGCGTTGCGGCGCGACTCACCCTAACCGGGGTCTTTCAAGTCCGTCAACGAAGATACGGCCTGACCGAGAGTACATAGTTGATCCGTCAAAACTGTCTCCAATAAACATGATCGGATGAGCAAAAACATGTCTGACGTAAAGATAACTGTTAAATCGTGTTATTAATTTCACTCAACTAATAAAGATAATATTTAATACCACAACGGATACAACGGGGATACAACGTTAAATTATAGTGATGTGCATCGTTGTCAAACACAGTCGATATATCCCAATATCTCTCAGACTCATGTCTTTATAAAAGTTAAGTCGTAAAACATGACGAACCGTGTAACGGTTTATTTTTTAATAAAACTAAATAATAATGTGAAGATATTAATATTATACCTCGTAAACCTAAACAAGGGGCTTTAATACGAAATGTCCCAAGCAATATGATAGCTAGGGTGATCCTGAAATAATGTGTAATAAAAACCAATGTCGTTGTAATAGGGCCATACCCAGCTAAGGGGGATTCCACATTTTTCTGAACAAAGAAAAAAAAATGGATTTTGGGTGTTCGAAAAAAATGCATTCTTACATATCGATAATGCTGAGAAGGCTGACACAGTTATGTTTGCGTGTCATGGCGGCACTACTTAAAAAGAGAACATGTCAAGAATCTGTCTAATCCTGTTAATCCCTTATTAGTTTTCTATTTCACCTTATGCACAATGTTACGTCCACATGTTTTAAGTCCATTATAAATAAAAATAACTAGCTACGCGACTTCGTCCGCGTAAAATTTCTTGTTCCCCACCGACCCCGTAGCATCGCATCGCCAGTCTGCGCTATGGCTTTGTTTTCACTCAGCGTTGCTTCTGACTTTTTTTGTTTTTGCTCGGTACCTAAGGGCCCTAGCGTAGCCACAAGAATTCGGCTATCAAATGCAAGAATATTTTTTCTAATCTGACCGGTAGTTCCAGAACTTCCAGAGATTAGCGCCTACAAACAAACAAACTCTTCAGCTTTATTATTAGTGTAAATATGCGTGTCGGTCCATTATAGGTCATGCTTACAGTAATTATATTATGGAATGACGTTTGCGCTAGTTACTTTGACATTTAATTCTATAAGTAATGTAGCTTACACATACAACCTTCACCGTTTTCTAAGAAAGGCTGTTTTATAAAAAAAATATCAGTTATTTTATTATTCACCTACTTTCTGACGTAATCATTATGTGGAATATACTAGGAAATCTCTTTGAACGTAATTTCTCGGAACTTAATTATTAAAAAAGCGCTTCGCAGTAATCTTTTGTAAGGACCTTCGCACTTCACGGAAAATGAAATTGATGTAAACAATATGATATGATATTATAACTTGACGAAATAAAAGTAATTTGGATTTAACCTTAGTCACATTTTCTACATGGAATCATGAAAGCAATAGGAAGCATTTAATTAAGAAGAGAGACATCTAAACTAAACATTGAGGCCGAGATCTATAAATGTTACTTGCCACGTACTTTCAACTTCAACTTCAACTCTTGATTAATGGCTTCTGCGGAACAAACACCACAATTTTGCCAATTTCACGCACTTAGAATGATAGACCATCAAACGAAGGAGATTGTTCAGTGAAAAGAAACTTGGACGGTGAAAATGAAAAATGTAAAAATAGTATACTCGGCAACGTTGGACGGTTCAATAATATTCGTGTAAAATGTCTTCAAAATAGTACAACATCAAAATCTCTCTTTAAAAGTCATCGCCACGTACTTTAGCCAAGCTTTATACCTGTCACGGTCGCACAACTGTCAAACTACAAGTACAACATGAGAGCGGAATATGTCTATTGTAAAGCAACGTTTATAGATCTCGGTCTGAAAATAAGGTGATCAACGTAGTGCTATAAATTTTAAATTATCTTCTACAGCATAATTTGAAACTACGGCTGAGTGTTTAATTCTTTACAAACATCAGGTGCTGTCCAGTTCTGATTAAAGCTTTTAATAATAGGCATCTGTTTAACATCATACGGTTAACTTACCCACCTATGGCGGACTATAAAAACTATTTGTAACTATTAGCTATTTTATATACTTATAGACGGTTTCGTTCTGGAAGCACGTGGATCGATATGGTGGCGTGTGTCACGCAACTAGTGATGTAGTACGTACCTAGTATCCGTAATTCATATATCCGCGGATATCAACGGATGTCCGATGAATAGAGATTTGTATCTGTTTCTTGTTGACGCCATTTTTTAAATTACATAATATCTAGGTACCTAATCGACAAATTTTCGCCTAGTTTTCCTGTCCTTAGGTTGGTATGGACGGATTTTCGCTTTGTTAACTTGGTAGGTATTAGTTAAGTAAATTTAAGTAACAGAATTTCAATATATGGTTTTATATATGGATGTATTAATATAAAAATAATCGGTTTTAATCGCTAAGTAAGGATAACTAAAATTAATAGATGATGATCCTCAAATGGTTACGGTTTACGAAATAAGTGTGTGGAACGCCTCATTATGTGTGTAAATGATGCCGAGCCGCATTTTACGGTAATAAACTTAACTATAGTATCTTTGGATTTAACTTTCCGTTCCATTGTCACGTCCCTATTCGTGACACCTAATCGTGGATGCCTCTAATTTACGCAGTTCTCGAATTTCTATTTGTTCACACAATTGATGGGATCATGCTACTGTTTTATGGACGTTATTCTGCGAATGAGCGAAGCTTCTTATAAGAAGAAGGAGAAAGAAATATATATTTTATTAAATTTAATATTTTATTCTTTTGTTTTTATTCTTTTATTTCCTGTGGGCGTCCACAGGAAATAAAAACAATAAAAAAAGTTATCATAAAGCTTTTTACTAAGTAAAGCTTAATTTTAATAGTAGATTTTACAACAAGTGCACAAAACAAACCATTTTTATCCGAGACTTTTAGCAGCCCGAGCCGAAGGCGAGGGCTGATAGTAATGTCGAGGATAGAAATGGTTTTGTGGACGAGTTATAAACTCTGCTTTTCACTTCGATTGCGAGGAAATAAAACAGTAGTATAACATAATATTTCTTTAATTAAAATTCAAATTAAAATTAGAACAGTTTTGAATACTGAAGGAAATTATTTTTTTTTAAATCTTACGACATTGATATTAGGCTGCAGACCTGCAGCCGCAGCAGCCTACTATTAAATTAATTTTGTAATAATAATTTTCTTAAATCAACTAACCTACCGTACTTGAATTAAAATGTTAATATCTATTATATCTTAAATAACACATAAGGCAAATAAATTAAAGTAAATATTATATAATAACAAATTCTATCTATGAACTTCTTATTGCATTTGGCTGTATGGCTCATTTTCTTAGCCTTAATATAATACATTTATGAGTAGATACGTTAATGCCCTTGTGCACAAAATTCGATTTTGTGCAGCCTATACCCTGCACAAAGAAGCACTTTCAGAGCATGAGAAGTGAAATAGTATATTTCATTACAAGTGCGGAAAGGTTGTCATTGCAAAGAGTTCCGACAAATGTCTACCCGAGCCGAGGCGCAGCCGAAGGCGAGGGTTGACAGTCGGAACAAGTTGCAATGACGGTTTCGCACGTGTACTGAACGACTATTTTTAATACAGTTGCGAAAAAATGAAGCAATTTAATAAAATAATAAAAACAATAAACTCAACTAACTAATGGCGCCAACCGTAAAATATAAGCAGAGATTTATTTTTTCTTCACCCATTCTGGTAGGCAAAGGGAACTATGCCCATACAGCCAAGTCTTCATTAGAATTTTTTTATTGATATGAAATGAAAATTCTTTTCAATCAAATCATTAAATCTGATATTGAAACAAATTAGTAGCTTCTTTTTAGAAATATACGTATTTGCATGAATCATAAAAACTTCTGTGAATTTTTTTAGTAAAAACTTCATGGTTGGTTTTTCTTTTTAATAGACATTATTTTGACAGTTGGGAAAGAGAACGCACGAGTTCGGGAAAGGTAAAAAAAAAGCACGAGTATGTAATAGCCCACTTCCCGAACGCTATACGTCCCTGCAATACGCCACTTTTTGAGCAACTGTATTAAAAAGTAATTAATCATTGCAACTACATTCAATACGTATTATATCCATTCATAAGAGCCTACAAGAAAAACAATATTTACAAATAAAAAAAAAAAAAGAAATAATAGGCACGCCAGCACGTCAAGTTACTACAATCTGTCAAATTTCTTTAATTGACTTTCAACTTTATCGCTAAAGCATAAGGTTCAAAGTTGATTGGGACAATTTTACAGTTTCGGGTAGGTGATGTGCTGGCGTCTGTACAAGAAAATATAAATCAGTACCTACATGAATAATAAGAAAGAACCGAAGGACCTGATAGGGCCTTACATAAAAACGTACAAGACCACAAAATAATATCTTTATACTACAAACGCTATTAGAATACCAAACGAGTACAAAATAATATCGCAATTTGCTTGATATCTTTCTATTATTCATGAACACAAATTATATGAGTCACAGGAAAGGAACTTTCCCGTATCAATTCAATCTGCCTAGCCTTTTCCCAACTACGAGTATGTTGGGGTCAGCTTCCAATCTTACAGGATGCAGCTGAATACCAGTGTTTTTCTTACCTCCACAAGCCAGTTACTGAGTACCCTTGGTAAGACTAGTTGTCAGACTTTGGGCTTCTGACTACCCGTAACGACTGCTCTGAACAGCTTAACGTGCTTTCCAAATCACGGAGTGGTCTCGATATGTAATAGACCCATCCACGAATCCGCGACATTTAGCCACGAGCCCCTCATCGATTAGGGTTGGAACTAGTATCGTTTGGCAGGAGTTTCGGGAGTAAAAGGGGTTAAAGTTGGTAGGGGTTAGGTCACCGATTAAAACGCTAGCACTCTTATTAAAAGGAAAGCATATTTGTCGAGACATTAATTTTAATCAAATCTAACCTTAAATCAGATAAAAAGCGAAAACGAAACGTTAAAATGGGCGATTGACAACCAATTCTGCCCTACTATATCAACAAAATCGATTAAATGAAACGTAAAAAAAAATATTATGAACGTTTTGTTGTTTTATTTGTTTTTATAACAACCTAGAAAATCTGCTCAGAAGAAAGTTAGTGTACCCCCACTGATCGTATGTGTCATATGTGTGTACAAAACGCAATGTTACTACTGTTACTAGGAGAACTTAGGATGTAAGAGCGAGCGAAGCGAGCTCTGGACTTAGGGCACTCCGATTCGGACAGGTTAGGTTCGAAGGGGATGGCGGGATCTAGTGAGCGAGTGTAGCGAGCGGAATCAGACCCCGCCATCCAAGCGTGGCTCCTACTACGCATTCTAAGCCACTTTAAAGTGGTTTGAGGTTAGGTTACAAAAATTTGTCCAATACCAGAATAACAAAATTCGCGATGTAGATAGTGTAAAATTTCTAGGTTTGATAATTGACAGGCAGCTTAATTGGAAGGATCACATTGAAGCGCTATGTAAGAAAATTAGTAGTTCATCATATGCCCTGTATAAACTTGCCCCAACAGTTAACACAGATGCACTACTTACAGCCTATAATGGTCTTGTAGCATCTGTACTAAGATATGGTATTTATTCTGGGGTAATTCTACAAATAGAGAAATCGCTTTTAAAGCGCAAAAGCGATCCATCAGAGCCATATTCAGACTTCAAATAACGGACAATAATTGTGAACCATTTTTCAAAAAAATACAAAATTTTAACACTGCCGTCTTTGTATATATATGAAATTGCCTTATTTGTTAAGCTGAATTCACACCTGTTTCCCAACTTATCAGATACAGTTAAACGTAACAGGCGGAATGATATGTTACGCGGGCGTAGAGCTAAAACAGCATTAATGTGGAAGAGCGTATTCTGTATAGCCCCGCAAGTTTTTAACAAAATCCCAAGCAAATCAAACACTTAAATTTAAATGGATTTAAAAAGGAACTTAAAGAGTTGCTGTGTAAAAAGTGCTATTATACCTTAAACGAGTTTTTTAACGATACGACTTTGCCATCCTAATTTAATTGTAATCTTTTATATTTTGAAATCTCTCTTTGATCGTTTATAGTTTGACGTTGAATAATACTCTGACATTAACGTGGCACGTGGCAGAATGTGATGAGACCATTTATTAATTTATAAGACCATGTAATTGTACCATGTTCGGACAAATATATGAATTTGAATTTGTTTTTCAAAATATTTTTTTTTTGTTCTCACGAACAATGCGTTGCCTTTTCATGGAAGTGGTTCCAGGGGAGAGGGGGCACCCCCCTCACTCGTCCCCGCCAAATGATACAAAATTTAGTGCTGTGAGGTTAGGTTACAATAATTTGTTTTTCCTCAAAAACGGTGCGTTACCTTTTCATAGAAGTGGTGCCAGAGGAGAGGGGGCACTCACTCGAACCCCCTCCCATCCCCCTCCTCCTGCCAAACGATACTAAATTTTTACCCATCGATTGTCCCTTTAAAAAAAAAGAACTGTGGAAATAAGGCTACCCGCTTATGGACTACACTATTCATACATTTGGCGATTGGCCACCGCGGTGACATGTATGAAAAGTATTTACCTAAATGTGATTATCGCTGACCGCAACTGCCGATTGCGAAGCGTCCGTGTGAAGGCAGCTTTAAAGCCGTGTAAAGGACAGTTGAGACAACGATACAAAATAATAAATATCTAAACAATGCGGCTGTCAGGGACATTGTCTGTGAATCATTCATGCCCCAAGTGTTCTTGCCTCTTTATTCTTGTAATAAAAATATACATTTTGTTACGTAAATTGAGTACTTACCGGAAAGTTTTGAAGCAAAGGGGGGCAGTTCTTTTTCTGTCTTTTGTTATAAAGTTTGTTCGTTCGATCATAAGCATTGAGCGTAGATTGATTCGATGGTTCTTTGTCATGTATAATTTAGAGCCGTCGGTCCAAAATTGTCAATACATCAAACATTTATGAAACAATCATGTTTAATATTGAACAATATTGACGTAATCCACACAATAGTGACGTAAAGTCAGGGAATTTATTGTTTGGCAAATTAAATACCAACTCAAATTGTCCGTATATTCAAATCACAACCACCATTCTTTGACAGTTGTATGAAATGGCAACAACACGGCAAATTAAGGCACGCAATTAAGAAGCTTTTTAGATAATTGACAAAAGCGCATTACGGCAACAAATAATGGTTAAAACAACAATGCGTTTGATGTTAGTTGAATCAAATGACCACCAAAATAAAAGTAATTTTGTAGTTTTCATTAAATTAAAAAAATAAATGCACGGCTCCATGGAATACTTTTTAGGTATATCTTTAGTTCATTGAATTCCCTTTACAGTCTTTGTCACTCATATACAATCATCACAAATATGACAGCTAGTCATTACATTAAATATGATAGTTAACATTTGACAATATGTACCTACTCTAAATTTTCTGGCTTGTAATATGTACCATTAACTGCGACAAAAAACTTAGCGTTTTACGGTGTCTTACGTTTGTTTTCGTAAATATTCATTTGGTAAACATTTAGAATGTTAGTACCTATCTTGTATCTTTTCGGCTACAAAATAGAGAGATGACTCTCAGGCCAGAAACTTCTCAGTAATGTAGCATTAATATCAGAGAGCTGTTTACCAAGCATCATGAATAAGATAAAACTAGGTCATGTCAGGAACTAGTTTCCACCATTCATGGCAACCCGTCTGACAAGCGGACAAGAGATACAACACCGACATTTTCCATTAAATATTTACTTTATGAACTCCTTGTAAAGAAGCTTACCTTCGCAATAAACAGCTAGGCACACTTCAATCAATTTTTGAACAGGAAATGAGAAATCAATAGAGTAGATCGACATTTTCAGATTTCGTTAAATCGAGAAAAGGTTTGAACAAATATCGTTTCTTCTTTTAAATGTTCTTCATTGTATGCTAATTGCATGTCTTACATTTCGGTAATACCTACTGCTTACAAATCCTAAATGGGAATGGCCCTAAACACTTTTTGTTAAGGATCCCAGACTCAGCATGAATGTTGAATAGGTCCTCTACGAAACTCTTCGATACCGCGGACGATAGCATCTTAAACTTTTGTAAATTTCGTGGTATATTAATGAAGACCAAAGAAAGGTCTAGAAAGGGGCTAGAAAAGAGGGGTAACTGCCGAAATGACGACTCATAGAGAAGTATGGAAGAAAAAGACATTTTGTGCAACAAATAAATAAGGAGGCAGGAGAATAATTATTAGAAATAATGCACTGAACTAGATATATCCCTCAACAAGTCGTATCGCATAAGCTAATTGGTACTGAACCAGTTACTACAATTTCCTAAGCACCTTATCAGTTGAATCCAAGATCTCAAACGGAACCAACAAACGTTGAATTTATTCCAATTAAGGCTCCTATAAACAGACGCGACACGCGATATAATCGCGCGCGACACAAAGGCACCGCTCGTTGCGCGACTTGCGGTGCCTTTGTGTCGCGTGTTAATTGTGTCGCGCCTGTTTGAAGGAGCCTTTAATGTTCTGATATGTTTATTGGCAGGAAAATGCATTGCTCATAATTATTCATAAAAATGTATTAAGAACTTGTAAATCACAATATCAACAAAGACCTTTGTCTTACAGCAGTTGACGACAAGTTAAACTAAGTTCTACCGAAACTTTCGCTATCCCGACTCCGCGAAAGATGGGGAGTGAGGGATTTTTCCAAGTTATGGACTAAAAGTTATTCACTTACGAAGGTACCTTAATTGTATTGACATTGAACAACTTTTTTAAGTTTGCTGCTGAAGTGCTGACACAAATGAGTTTCGTCTGAGAAGTTTTGGGAAATTATAACTACCTACGTCTTGCACCAGCATTACCCATGTAAACTTGTAAAAGATCTTTAGTACTTACTTAGAAAATATGCTTCACAACATAATTCAATAGCTTGCTTAAGCTATAAAACCTAGCTACATCTTTCTGAATGACCGACTACTTTAGAAATCAAAATTGCCTGGAATTGGTTTAATTGAAATAAATGCTTTGAGTTTGAATCATTGATCCAGTTGGACTGCCTTTTTTGATGTGAGACTCGAACCCGAAAGTTCGCCATGCGAGGCACCACAATGCATTTCCTTCGCTACTATCGCTTGTCATTTGTTTCCAGGCATCAGCGCCCGCGCCATCCACTTGAGCTTCAAAGTCTCACTTACTCCAATTAACAAAACAATGTTCTTAATTGTCTTCTAGGGCGAGGTCGTTGACCTAGCTCTCTTCCTAGGGCTGTACCGTAATGATCCATTATTGTTCAGACTTGTTCCGAGTGTACTCGACGTCTCGAATGTATTTGTGCGTAGATAACGATTGTTTATCGATAACAAGGTGGAGTTTGAGTGTAGCTAGGAAAAGTTTGAGAGGATTTGACGAACAAACTTTTAATTATACTGGATTCTTTGTTTGGAAAAGAACCACTTCGCTCCACTTAACATCTTTAATGACGCTTGTTAAGAAAAATAACGAGTACTTTGCAACAATACAATTTTGTATGTTCCAAAGCTTAGGATTATGGATTCTTAGATTTAAATCAAAATACGTAAATAAAAGTCTTATCTAATCTTACAATAACGGCTTGCGCTTACATTGCCTTAACGCATTGCCAGGTTTATAACAATTGCGAAGAAGGAAGATATAGAAAGGGCCTCGGACCCTAAAATATGAACTCTCTATCGTTCACATTTATGAATGGATTAATGGATTCCATAAATTCTGCTGTATTGGGTACGATGACCCTACAGTGTTAATTTCCGTAATCATTCATCCTTGTACATCGTTAATGATGGTCTTGTTTGCCGTTCAATATTTATTCATTTAGATGCCCCTTTACAAAATACTTCTTTAATATATACAATGCCACATGCAACGAATGGATTTCACTTTTCTTTTAGGAACTACCGAATCAATCTAGATGTTTTTAGCAGAGAATTACATTGCCCTGACGCATTGCAAGGTTTATAACAATTGCGAAGAAGGAAGATATAGAAAGGGCCTCGGATCCTAAAATATGAACTCTCTGTCGTTCACATTTATGAATGGATTCCATAAATTCTGCTGTGTTGGGTACGATGACCCTACAGTGTTAATTTCCGTAATTATTCATCTTTGTACATCGTTAATGATGGTCTTGTTTGCCAAGATCCTGCGATGAAGGGACTACTTTAAATTGTGTTCCTCCGTTCAATATTTATTCATTTAGATGCCCCTTTAGAAAATACTTCTTATTTAATATATACATATATGCCACATGCAGCGAATAGCTTTCACTTTTCTTTTAGAAACTACCGAATCAATCTTGATGTTTTTAGCAGTGAATTTAGTCACGTGGAAATTAAAAGTCATAGCTAGCACAGAAAACTTTCTAAATAATACAGGTGTCACTATGAATGATAGGCTGAGAAATTATGTGACAAGGCAACGCGGGTGCGGGTTAAAAGAAGATTTAGTGACAAAAAATTTAAAGAATATGCTTAGATGGTGAGGTCATGTTGAGAGGATGAACGAAAGGTGACTAATAAAATGTAGTTGTGAGGCAAGATGTGAGCGGAAACGCCAGGAGGGGACGCCCTAGGAAGACATAGATCTTATTGGTTCTGTTCTTCAGAAAGGTCAGACGCGTAGTACTCTCAACCGGTGTGCGTGTATGACCAGATGTGTGAACGTAAACGAGGCATAAGGAGTAGGTATGTATATAAGGATCGTAGCAGGTGGCGTTCTGCAGTTTCTGCCTATCTTCCAGGGAATAAGGTGTGAGTTTATGTATTTATGATTTAATAATAACTCCACCGTAAGGAAAAACAGCCTTTAAATTTTCTTGCCACGTGCAACTTCCAAAGGTGCAATTGCACCTTTGGAAGTTCCACTTGTTCCTTGAAGGATGGAAACTTGAATGGAAAAAAAGAAACCATATTTGTAACTACAGATTCAAATAGGGTCATAATATCACTAAGGGAATTTAATTCCGTAACCGGATTACCGGATGTTAAGCTGACAGGTAGCTCTGAGGGAGTAGATGTCAAACTAGAGTTTCTGACAACTCTTTGAATATGTAAATGACAAACTTGAGAATCAATACAATTGAAGGTATTATATTGTTAGACGGGTCTCTGAACTCAAAGTTTTGTGTGGGTGAGTTTACAATGACGGTACTCGGTACCCACTGGTGTGAAAGAACTCTCTTCATGGAAACCGTCTTCTATTTTGGGTTTTCAGACAATTTTAAACTGAACATAGCATTATAATTTGTATTCTAAGATACAGAAATTCTATAAAATAGAATGTTTTTTGATTGACTGTCTATGATGGGCCGAAAATAAAACATATTATTTGTTTTTATTGCACTACTAGCTGCGCCCCGCGGTTTCACACGCATAAGTTTCGATCCCGTGGGAATATCGGGATAAAAAGTTGCCTATATGTTAATCCAGGGTGTGAGCTACCTCCATACCAAATTTTATCAAAATTGGTCCAGCCGTTTGAGCGTGAAGAAGTAACAAACATATAAAAAAACACGCACAAACACACACAAACTTTCGCCTTTATAATATTAGTGTGATGTACAAGTTTACCTACGTGCTACGACTAGGCTAAAGCTGGTACAGATGAAGTTTTGGCAAACACTGCAAAAGTTATATATAATGGAATGGATGGTAGAATTTTAAGTTTTTCAAACAACTGAAACCCAATTGAACCAAATACCATTCACCATTCATATTAAATCCAATCTAGCATAATTGTTTCAACAATAAATACAATGTTTTAATATCATTTCCAGTTTAAAGCTCTTAAAGTAACCCTGATTGCTCGCTCGAGGTTGAGTTGAGTATCAAATTTAATTTCCCTAATGAAAATGCGGCTTTGCATGCGTTTCGAGCTATAAAACAAAGTTGAACGTTGCACTACTGTAGCTGTGGTTTATATTATATAGTGTATAATATTAATTTAAAACTGACGCTTTTAGGGAGTGACCTTAATATTGGCTTGTTATTAGCTCATTGTCATCATCGTTCCAGCCGAAAGACGTCCAATAACAGACAAGAAAGACGTCCCTGTTGGTAGTCCTCTAAGCATCGCCATTTTGACCGGGTCTGTGCTTCTCGCATCCATCTGATTCCCGCGGTCTAACTAAACTTATCGGGAAATCTGAAAGTAAATAATTGTTTAAAAAAAATATGACTTAGGCCTTGCCAAAATTGACGTAGTCCGGGCAAACTCCTCTAATCTTTTAAAACATAGGAAACCTACGTTACGTCACGTAGGCCTGATTTCTCTCCGGTCGTTTCCGATTGCCGTCCCATCAGACTAGTGAGTGTACCTGTGTCTGCGCACACATGTGCACCATAATATCTCCCGCGTAGATAGCTAATCTCCGGTGAAATTCGGTCTAGAAGACTGTTGTAACGCCTATCACCTCTAGAATTTAAAAATAGAAGACCACTGTAATTTCAGAGTAGCCTTCGTCCGGCATTAGACTACAAAATGCTTAGCTGATGAATTTCTAAATTAAAACTACTGACCTAGAACGGTATATCATCAAATCATTGACCTACAGGAATTTCATTAAAACTCAAAGATATATCAGACTTGTATTGAACCTTCCTACAATATTGCTACAATATTGGGGGAATGTAGGAAACTTTAGTACAGTACTATAACGGATACCCTATTATACTGGGCACGAGTTTGGAACTGTGTGAATGCATTTAATATCCGTAATATCCAATAGCAAAATACCCGATACAAACTATCTACGGTTTCACCGGCGTCGTTGTCATGGTTACGGGCTATTATACAAGATATAACTTTGTTATATACTTGTGCTTGTATGTAATAGATCTCGATGTATGTATTCCTGATATAAAGCTGTGAGAATCTAGGTATCGAAGTTAAACGTGTAAACTTTGATGTGGAAAATATAGAGTTACCTTATTCAAGTTTTGTATATGGAAATGTACCTTCTTTGAAAATAGTTTTTTTCTGGAAGTCAGTGGTTGTTTAGACTGGTATTAATACCAGACGGGAAATTCTCATAATTTTAAGAACGTTCGTAGTCTGGATCTCAGTCTCAATCTGTCAAAATACCTCTAATATCCCTTTTTTTGACAAGTGATTGACATTAATTGTCACTGAGATGAGATTGTGACTAGATTTTGAACATTTTTAATTACTGCTACTAAAGAGAAAAGAGAAAAAAAGAGAGAAAGAGAAAGAGAGAGAGAGAAAGAAAAAGAAAAGTAAAAGTATTCTATTCTATTCTACTAATTTACGTTATTAATTTTCCGCTGTGTTTTTAGTGAAAACAAAAGTTACAATTAGGTTTTACAGAATAACTCTGCTATATTCTCATCTACAGTATTGGGAAAATCTAAAAAAAAAGGTAAAACATAAAATATTTTTAAGAGCTGAAATCTCTCTAGGCAACAAGGTACCTTTACACTCCGTTGAACAACATAAAGAGAAGTTCTCTCCTCCACCAGTTGTAAATTATAATCATAAATCCCTACTTTATCGTTTTTCTTTTGAAGGTAGAAAAAAAGTAAGTAATTCAGTCTTTTTAATATAAGATTCTATTTGCCTAGACCGGTTACGGTTTTAAGGATGTATAAGCTCACTTCGTTTCTTTTTATGAGAAAACTTGTCTCTACATTTTGAAGGTATTTTTTATGAATATGCAAGGTTCGTAACAGGTGGCGTTCTGTATTTTCTGCCTATCCCCATGGGTAGTAGGCGTGAGTTTTTATGTATGTATGTTTATCAATATATCTAACTGAGACACGTGCTTTCAAATATACAGCTAAACTATCCATCATCTGCTTAGCCTTTTCCCAACTATGTTGGGGTAAGTAATAGATGATATAACAACAAAATCTCTAATATTAACAACATATAACAACGGAACCTATAATTTTATTTAATATAGCGATTAGTTAATATAATGAACGATTGATATAATTTTAAAATAACTAATTTTTATAAGCATAACATACATTAAATATAACATCGTTTGACATAACATACATTAAATACAAAATCGTTTGACATACCACTCAAAAGATATAAAACTTATTTGGTGTAATATAATGAAAACGCCTACTTTAAAACATAAAATAACTTTTGTTTTATTCTTTGTAAGTTCTATCGTAGTTATAGGTAATAGTAACCTAAGTAGATATTATAGACATAACTAGTAACTGATTACCACCTGCGCTAAGATAGGTCGACGGAGCCCCGCTTCGCGGGGCTCCTATTTCTGGGTGGTTTATAAAAAAATAACCACGAAGGCTAAGGCGGGAGCTCCGCTACGCTTCGCTCCCGCATTAGCCTTCTAACCTAACCTATCCGAGTCGGGGTACTCTGAGTCGGGGTGTTAAGGTTAACCATAATGACGTTTCTTATATAATATATTAAACGTTAGACCTAATGATTTTCGATTAAATAAACAATATACATATTAAACGTTACACCAAATGATTTTCGATTACATAAACGTTATATCAAACAACGTTATACTAATTAAGTTTTAGAATAAATAAATGTTATATGTAAAGAAATTATATCAACAGTTGGTATATCTCACGTTGATTATATCTTGTGAACGATAATAAAATGAAATTAGACCAAATGAGTTTATACGTTATGAGACGCACCCACTATGTTGGGGTCGGCTTCCAGTCTAACCGGATGCAGCTGAATACCAGTATTTTACATGAAACGACTGCCTATCTTACGTCCACAACCCAGTTACTGGGTAATACGATACCCCTTGGTGAGACTGGTTGTCAGAATTTCGGGTTTCTGACTACCCGTAACGACTGTCAAAGATCCACGAATGACAGCCGGGCCCAACGGCTTAACGTGCTTTCAGAGTCACGGAGGGGTCTCGGTATCTAAAGATGGTCACCCATCCACAGGACAACTGCGGCAAGCGTAGCTTAACCTGATCGATCGACCTGCGCGGCTGTTTTTATTTAGCGGGCCCCTCCCCTACAGCTAAACTACCCATAAATAATAAACAGATTTGATCCAACGACCGCTGTTGACCGCAACGAACTTGAAGTATGAGTTAAGAAAAACTGTTTTCTTATGTTTTATGGTGTTTACTTAATTGACAACCATCACATCTGTGATGTTTAGAGAAAAAAAAATTAACTGATTTTTTAATCTGATATTTCTGAAGTGTCTACAATAACTGCGGTCGATGACCCCACAAAAAATCATCATATTAATGTATGTCGATACAGATACCCATCGCGCCTGCGGTGTTTAGCTAACGAATTTAAAATTACCCTGTATAAATAACGAATAAAAAGGTATTTTGGTTCAATCGAGCAGATAGTGGTATTATTAAGGGGTTAACGGCTACCCCAGGGAGCTATTTCCTGGGTGGGCCGCCAAGGTCGACTGCGCATAATGGGCAAACATAATGTACGTGTGGTGTGTGTACATATTAATATTGACAAAGGTACAACTACACCCTGTCTGGTAGAAAAGGTAAACGCCGAAAAGGTAACAAAAGACTTGTAAAAAATCTACTAGCCAGCTGGTGGCAGCTGTTTCTAGAACACCGAAACCATAAATATACCATAATAGTTTCTTCCCGCGTCTTCCTCCGCCTGTTTTAACATAAAACATCCTATGGCATTCGGCAATAGTGTAGCTTTCTTTCAGTGAAAGAATTTTTGAAATTGTATGTGTATCGGAGATTACCCACTAAGTACGTATACATACACAAACCCACGTCTTTATGTTGTGATTGTAATAGGTATGATAATAGATATGAAGAATCACGTTCGTGGAAATAGGGAAATAAGAAAGGAAAAGAAAAACTCAGAAAACATTGTACGATGGTTGCTATTCAAACGTCAAGTTACAAGCATATTAAATTTCGAATATCTTTTTATCGACATTACAAATGACATAAAACCTAACAAAAAGTATCTTCCAAATAGATTTTACAACATCCGCCCTTAATGGAAATAAAAAGATAAAGTAGTAATGCTAAACACAATAGAAAATAATAAAACATTACTACCAGACTAAACACAAATACAAAATATAAACCGACGAAAAATAAATAAATAGAAGATTATTCTACTTGTTTATCACTAAACCCATATTAACAACGCACCTAAGATGAGCTATGCGCCTTAAGGGCTTGGTTAAAACATCGGCTGTCATTTTATCCGTAGGTATAAACTTTATATTTATAACACCCTCAGTTACCTTTTCACGAATAAAATGATATCTCGTATCAATGTGTTTGGTTCTATTGTGGTGGATTGGATTTAGCACAAGTTTCTGTGCACTTTGACTGTCGTTGTATAGCAACACCCTATCAGAAAAACCAGTAATGTCACACACTAACCGTCTGAGAAAAATAGCCTCCTTTGCAGAACTGGTTAAGGACATATACTCAGCTTCTGTAGACGATAAGGCTACCGTCGGCTGCTTCTTACACTCCCAGCTAATAGGTCCGCCCGCTAGCGTGAAGTAGAAACCAGTGTACGACCGACGGTCATGTACACAGTTCGCCCAGTCAGCATCCGTGAATCCACACAAACGTCTACCGACTTTCCTGTAAGTAATACAGTAATCCATAGTACCCTTCAAATACTGTAACACTCTTTTAGCGGCCAACCAATGCCTCTTATCGTAACAGTTATTAAACTGACTTAAATAGCTTGTGGCATAAGCTATATCGGGTCTCGTATTCACAGCTAGGTACATGAGACATCCTATCAAGTTTTGGTAAGGATATTCACCAAGAGATGATGGATTACCTTTCTCCAACTTGTTATTCTCCAAAGGTGTAGACATCTCCTTACAATCTCTCATATTAAACCGCTCCAACACTGCCTGAATAAAGGTCTTCTGACTGACCATGATTTTATCGTCAACACGGTTAATATTTATGCCTAAACAATATGATAATGCACCTAAATCTTTTAGCGAGAAAAATTTTTCTGTCATTTTTGACAGCGTCAAACAAACATTTTTCTTTGTAAAAGACAATTAGATCGTCAACATAGACTGCAAGTATTATGATTTCATTACCAAACTTTTTCAAGTAAACACATGATTCCGCAGATGTTCGTGCAAAGCCAATTTTCGATAGAACTAGATGCAATTTGATATTCCAGGCTCGAGCTGCCTGCTTCAAACCATAAATTGATTTTCTGAGCAAACAGACTTTACCTTCTGCCCCGCGCTCAGCAAATCCCTCAGGCTGTTGCATGTACACCTCCTCCTCTAAGTCCCCATTGAGGAATGCGGTATCCTCATCCATGTGTTGGATCTTTAAATCCATTTCTGCCGCCAACGCTATAAGCGTACGTAGAGATGAATTTCGAACTACAGGGGCAAAAGTCTCGTTATAGTCAGTCCCCCAAACTTGACTAAAACCTTTCGCAACTAGTCGCGCCTTATGCTTAACTATTGCACCGTTCGCGTCCCTCTTTACCTTGAATACCCATTTACATGGTATAACCTTTTTATTTGGTTTATCCACTAATGTCCAAGTCTGCTTTTTCAATAAGGCATTGTACTCATCCTTCATTGCGGAAATCCAGTTATCTTTATCATCGCTATTAATAGCTTCACGATAACTTTTCGGATCATCACACAACAAATCAACACCGTGAGTGCCATATGAATAATAATCTGGAGGTTTACGTACTCTATTAGGATATCTTCTCTCAGGACATACATCGTTGGGTTCATCTGAAGGAACCAAGGACAGATCACGTTGTTCACCTGAATGTAGAGACTCTGTGTCGCCAACCCCACCAGCTTCATCAGTCGCGTCCACAAAATCGTCAATTTGCTCTACCTCCATGTCCACACTTTCTGAAGTAGGTGAAGAAATAGAAGCAGATGAGATAGAAATCTCCTGTGGCGATGTGGTATCTGAAGAAGTTTGTGAAAAAAGATTAATGACATTAGGGCTCACAACAACTTCAGGCTGAACAGATTTATCCTTCAATCCTGAAAAATTATTTTCAAAGAACGTAATATCCCGTGACTTAATCAACCTCCGAGGGTTTTCCGCGCTACGGAAATAATAACTCCTTGGATCGTCTGAATATCCAACAAAGATATGTTCAGAAGTTTTCATGTCAAGCTTAGTTCTCTGACATGAAGGCACGTGAACTAAAGCTCGGCAACCAAACACCTTTAAATGAGACAGGTCGGGTTTACTACCACACCACATTTCATATGGCGTCTTACCATCAAGTGCACGATGAGGTGACCTATTCTTTAAATAAACACTAGTCTCAACAGCATCCTGCCAAAAAGCTTTCGACAGAGAGCTATGTGCTAGCAAGGAACGGGCCTTCTCCACAATACTACGATTGCAACGTTCACTTACCCCATTTTGTTGAGGGCTGTATGGTACAGAGGTTTCATGTCGAATCCCTTGAGCCTGCAAATAATCTGTCAGCTCCTTGTTGACATACTCAGTACCATTGTCTGACCGAAGGGTTTGAATCTTACTGCCAGTCTGTCTCTCAACAAGTGCTTGGAAAGCACAAAAATACTTCTGAACTTCTGTCTTAGATGACATACAATAAAGGGATATAAAACGTGTATAATCATCTACAAAAATAATAAAGTATTTATTACCTTTAAAAGATTCAGTGGTCAGGGGACCACAAACGTCCGTATGGACCAATTCTAATGGTGACGAAGCCTTCTTATACTTTATCCCTTTGAAAGGCTTCCGGGCCTGCTTACCTTCTACACAAGGTACGCATGGTTCTTTGTCAACCTCAGTATACTCAACACCAACAGCTAGACCTTTTTTGAGTAGATCCATACCAATACGGCAGAGATGTCCTAGACGCTTATGCCAAAGCTGAAACTGGGACAAATTAGTGTGAACATTATAAGCTGAAACACCTTGCGGTTTTACTGTACAATCTAAAGTGTACAATCCACCACAAATAGAACCATGTAAAACAGGATCATTTATAAAAGAAACATCATTAGAATAATAAAAATTACAGCCATTCGTATCAAAAACAATCGAGAAACCTTTCTCTACTGCCTTTTTGACTGAGAGTAAATTACAATCTAGGCCAGGAACATGTACAACATTTTTAATCTTCTTGAAATCGGTTTTTGTGTCAATAGCAACATCTCCTAAACCCACAGCCGGCAAACTTTTACCATTTGCTACAGTTATCTTCCCATCACAGGGTCGGTAACTATTAAACCATTCAGCATGTGGAGTCATGTGAGTAGACGCACCAGAGTCGATAATCCACTTCTCAGACATCTGAATACTTGGTGCAGACAAAGCCAATTCCTTGACACCATCCAAAGCCAATTCCGTGACACATGCATCCATATTCCCTGAACTAGAAACATTCATTCCCTTATCTTTAGAACAATTTTCTATAGAGCAACTCGCCTTTGCCTTTTTCTCCTTCTTTTTGAGAGGACAATTAGGACTCTTGTGCCCTGGCTTCTTACAACGATAGCAAATAACCTGCCTGTTAGCATTCAACGCAGCCACATCATCTTTAGTCTCCTTCGTCATTTCACTCAACAACTTAGTCCTCACCAAATCTGTTGTGACTTCAACGCTCCCATTCTCAAGCGCCATTATCATAGGCTCGTAGCGAGACGTTAGACCTCCCAATATAATAGCTGCTAAAGAACTATCTTCTATAGTTTTGCCAATATCGGCCAGGTCTAGTGCTGTTGTAGTTATTGCATTTATGTAAGCTTCTAAATTAGAAAAGTCAGATAAGGTGTACCTGTACAACTTACGTTCCAACGACAGTTTACGACCCAAACTTCGATCCTCGTAGGATTTCATAAGAGCATCCCACGCTTGCTTTGCGGTCTTAGCTGGTCGAACAACCGAAATAGCAGCGCCATCCACAGTAAGGCATATTTTAGAAAGAGCCTTTTCATCCTTCCGTACATCGTCGGCCGTCTTATTGCCTTCGACAACTACTCCGCTTATGGTTTCCCACAATCCTTCATGGATTAATAGCATTCTCATTTTAAATTTCCACACAGTGTATCCTTCTCTATTACAAAGTATCGGAATACCATTTAGTGACATACCAGAAACTGCAGACGACATATTTTCACCACCAATCTCCTTTTAAATTCGATCGTAGATAAAATATACAGAGCTTCGTGCTGATAACGTGTTGTGATTGTAATAGGTATGATAATAGATATGAAGAATCACGTTCGTGGAAATAGGGAAATAAGAAAGGAAAAGAAAAACTCAGAAAACATTGTACGATGGTTGCTATTCAAACGTCAAGTTACAAGCATATTAAATTTCGAATATCTTTTTATCGACATTACAAATGACATAAAACCTAACAAAAAGTATCTTCCAAATAGATTTTACAACACTTTATAATATTGTATAGATTGATTGTCGTTTTTAGTCCCACTAGCGCGAAATAAACGCATGTTGCTATAGATATTAACTAGAAACTACGTTGAGCTTTGTTCATAAATAACTTCGATTTATTATTAAAATGCCTAAAGGTGGTTTTTATTGAATAAGGGCTGATTTTTCTATCGCCAGATAACTTTTATTCGAGGAATAAAATTGACGTTTGATAGTTTTTGTAAGAAATAACTGTCAAAATTTCAAAATTATTCCTCGAATAAAGTTATTAGATGATTGAAAAATGTATGGTTTTCCTATATAGTAACGCAGGTAAACCATAAACGGAAAACTAACTACGATAACATTTCCAAATGGGTATAGCTGAGGGCAAATATTTCCTTTCACTGATTTTACCTCCGACGGCAGCAATCCAATAGCAACCTTATTACAACGAAAATAAAGATCACTGTGATTTTGACAGACTTCTCAATGGCAGCAACCCAACATCGTCCTTATTGCATCGACAATACTAATAAACTTTTGACATTGATGCAAAATCAGAGGTAAAATATAACTGTGAATGTACAGTAGACTGCCATTCGGGTACACTGACAGCGTACAACGCCAAAGTATTCCCAAAACTTCATGACCTATACAGCCGAGTACCTCATCAACTCAAGCTATCGCAGTCCACTGGATATACGCCTCTCCCAGACTGCGCCGCAATACCCTGTCCTACGAAGCGTAGGACCGCATCGAGTCTGTCCCAACCTTTTTAGGTCGTCGACCGAATACCTACTATATGTTTCTTTTTTGTAATAAATACCTAGGCAGAAACAAAAACACAACAGCCTTCTCGTACCTACTTAGCGCAGAGACCGTTATTTTTTATTCAGCCTCGAATATCGCAAAAAGGGTGTTCTAAAGTTTTACAAGTTATTTTCTTCTGCCAGAAAACATTGTCTAACACATGTTTAGTACAGATAGACTCTTAGAGCTTGCCAGAGATATCAAAGAACCTTGAAATGTTGGCACGAAGAGGTGTCGAGATAGGGATTAGGTTGGCTGCCAACTGCCCATCCCATCAAATGAATATAGCTAAAGTATTCGTGTTCTCAGGATTTACATATCATTAAGCTGATGGAAAGGTAATCAAATTATTTGTGGAAACTTGGTTTGGCAGTTTGGTTTTTAATTTCGAAAGGCAAAAAAAAGCTTAGCTTAGCCTAGTAAATTAACGAAATAGAAACGATGCAATCAAGCTCACCCTATTAATTTAATTGGCACTGTTTCTATATATTTCGTCGTCATAAAGTTAAGCAATATTTTCACCCTCTCTGGTCCCATCACAATCTCTAAGTATTTAATTCCTCGTGGACCCATCTGTATTTTCAGCCTAATATTTAATTTCCCATAAGGGTATTTGCGGTTCAATTACAAAACATAAAAGCATCAACAAACAAACATGGTTTATTAAAATATCCATTAACTCTCGATGAGTTTATTAGGCTGTAACAGAGTTACAATAAAAAGCGACGCGGAAGGGAAGCCACTTAGGAATTTGACAACGTTTTTGTTTGTTTTCCGCAATATTTGTATTTCCAAGTGTTTAGGGGGTGAAATTTTTATTTTGTTTGCGTTTAACATGACCTCTGGCTGTTTGCTGGAACCACTGAGTGTGGAAATAAAAGCTTGGTTGTGAAAAAACAGGTTTAGGATTTGCGTTTTTAAGACCATCTCACCATGATATAAATAAGGATGGTGCCCGCTAGCCCAGGAGTTACCTAACTTTTTCTTAAAACTATGCCTGTAGACCAGTGGCGATGATTCCATACAAGTCGATTCCAACCGGCTTCCCTTTGAAGAATGGCACAGTATTAAAAATAATCATAAATAAATAATAATATAATCATATTAAAGATATCTGCTCCGGCTTACCTCTTACAAAAATTGACCTTTCGCTGCTGCTATATCGTTGCTCAATTTATAAACTGCCTCAATACCTACGTATTACCTGACGATCGACCAAGTCATGACATACATACATCACGTACCTACCTGGGTAGATTCGTCATACAAATAAAATAAATAAGCACATGACAAAATCATGTCATGTCAGCCTACTATATTGGGCTGTCTATATTCTAAATTAACAATATTCCCCAATATTATTATTCTAATCTAATTTTTCAAAGAGGTACAATTAATTGCTTGTTTGTAAGCGGTAATCTCTGGTATTCTATAAGGACAAGGACTACACGAGACATGCTCGACCTAGTGTGGAGTTAATAGACAAAATGCAAAATGTGAACCAGCAATTAATGGAGTCTATAAAGAAACGTAGAACTTTGTTTTAGGCAAATAAACACTATTATTATCATTATGATACGTGAGGGGAGATTATGTATTAAATAAACACATAGATTCCTCGAGGTAGGAGGTCTACTATTGTACAAATCAAAGACAGTCTAAAGCTATTTTTCCTAGCCAACTTATTGTCGTCTAAATAATAAATCGAGCACCATCGTCATAACATCGCGTCAGAGCACTGACTACTGCAAAACATCCGTCTCATAATATGTAAACATTTTACAGAGTAACTCTCATACTGGGCAGGATTGATGACAATAACATGCAGAGAACAACAGGTGCTACAGAAATCTTTGATATTTTTCCCTGTTAACGATATGGGAGTAGGGAGGGGGTTGGGGAAAGGGAAAGGGTTGCCTTATGAACACTACAGTACAATTTCAGCGATCAATACATGATACCTAATGATTTTGCTGCTATAATATTCACCAATTTGTACGGAAAGTTTGTTTGAGGTGCGTGTCCAAAATACATTTACAAAATTCCAAAAACTCAGCACTACAACCACAATGTTTAATTTCCCCGAACATATAAAAATACTTTCAGATATCAAATATTAAACCGTAACATGAAAACCACAAACAGTCAACTCCACATGGTCTTTAATACATTATATACCTACTTTCCTGTTTGCGCTCATTGGTGCGTGTGCACCTGCGATTGTTATTCAAATACGTGTGTCATTACACGAGCACAATACACGCGGCCGATCCAAGGAACGATCGTATCGGGTGCTGAGGGGTTAACGGATTGTGTAATTAGAATACGCTTATGTAATGTACGTGGCTTTATCTTTATGTTTGAGGAAAATGGTAACTTACAAACCAAGGATAATTTTCAGCAGATCTATCAATCTTCAATCTACTGCTATGTTGGTCTAGTACTCGCAAGCGCTACCTACTGCTGATCATAAGGTTTCGGATCCGATTCTCTGGTCCGGGCAAAGTGTTATTGTATTTTTCCACCAAAAAATTTCCCCGTAGTTCTCCGTGGCAGAGGTTCATGGCAATTGGCTCACCCTCTACAACATGGGACTAAAACAAAACTGAGGAACACCTCTGTCTATAAATATAGGAATTACAGGCGTTGTGTTACGCAATCAATCTATCTTGATCTTTCACTGCGGAAAATGATCCCCTTTGTGTTTGATTTATGCGATTGTAATGGGCCGTTCTCTAGATCATCATCTGCCTTTTCCCAGCTATGTTGGGGTCGGTTTCCAGTCTAACTGGATGCAGCTGAATACCAGTATTTTACATGGAGCGACTGCCTATCTGACCTCTACAACCCAGTTACTGGGTAATACAACAATACCCCTTAGTAAGACTGGTTGTCAGACTTTCGGGCTTCTGACTATCCGTAACGACTGTCAAAGATCCACGAATGATAGCCGGGACCAACGACTTAACGTGCTTTCCGAGGTACGGGGGTCTTGGTATTTAAAGATGGTCACCCATCCACACACCAACCGTGGCAATCGTAGCTTAACCTGATTCTCATTCTCTAAATATGCTGTAGTTATTGTTTAGACTGGCTCATGGACCACTTGTGAGATCACTGGCGTAAACCGGAGATGGTGATGCATAGCTGTAGGTAAGTGAATAAATTAAGGAAGGAACACGGGTGGGTTTTAGTCAGTAAAAGTCTGACACTCCCTTCCGCTCCACCCAGAGCGGAAGTCTACTTACAACCTCGATGTAAATTGGAATCAAAAAGTTACTGCACCAACGTTAACTTATTAGTTTAGCATGAGTATATACTGATGTTAAACTAAGCTTTTCGTAACTGACGCCTAAATAATAGGCGTTAGTTCTGTCGCGGCACGACCTCCTATGCCGTCTGTGCGGCATACATGTGCTGCCGGTGGCTTTGTGCCGGCTATTCCGGCTTCCAAATTACGCAATTGTATGCCATTGGGCTATAAATTTATAAGCTCTAGTGCAGCTAGACAACTCCCAAACGCTTGTTTCGTAGCCGCCAGCATCGATGTACCTATCAATAGGTTAGCACGTATGTTCGGTATCCATTACTCACCGGACTTTCTGCCGGTCTGGATTCTGGACAAATTTCACCGTGATAACTTAAGTGAAGTAAACTGTCATTCCATCTGAAGCTGTTGACTTACCTCACTCCACCTAAGTTTTTACGGTGAGATTTTTATGAAATACTAGCTTCTGCCCGCGACTTCGTCCGCGTGAAATTTCACCCTCCCCTCATTCACCCTATTAGAAAATGAGAAATAAAAAAAAATACAATTTTTTTTCCATTCAAATTCATCTTAAGATACGAAAATATGAAATATTATTTTCACTTCTCATGCTCTGAAAGTGCTTCTTTGTGCAGGGTATAGGCTGCACAAAATCGAATTTTGTGCACAAGGGCATTAACGTATCTACTCATAAATGTATTATATTAAGGCAAAGAAAATGAGCCATACAGCCAAATTCAATAAGAAGTTCATAGATAGAATTTGTTATTGTATAATATTTACTTTAATTTATTTGCCTTATGTGTTTTTTAAGATATAATAGATATTAAAATTTTAATTCAAGTACGGTAGGTTAGTTGATTTAAGAAAATTATTATTACAAAATTAATTTAATAGTAGGCTGTATAGGTCTGCAGCCTAATATCAATGTTGTAAGATTAAAAAAAAAATAATTTCCTTCAGTATTCAAAACTGTTCTAATTTTACTTTGAATTTTAATTAAATAAATGTTATGTTATACTACTGTTTTATTTCCTCGCAATCGAAGTGAAAAGCAGAGTTTATAACTCGTCCACAAAACCATTTCTATCCTCGACATTACTATCAGCCCTCGCCTTCGGCTCGGGCTGCTAAAAGTCTCGGATAAAAATGGTTTGTTTTGTGCACTTGTTGTAAAATCTACTATTTCACTTCTCATGCTCTGAAAGTGCTTCTTTGTGCAGGGTATAGGCTGCACAAAATCGAATTTTGTGCACAAGGGCATTAACGTATCTACTCATAAATGTATTATATTAAGGCAAAGAAAATGAGCCATACAGCCAAATGCAATAAGAAGTTCATAGATAGAATTTGTTATTATATAATATTTACTTTAATTTATTTGCCTTATGTGTTTTTTAAGATATAATAGATATTGAAATTTTAATTCAAGTTCGGTAGATTAGTTGATTTAAGAAAATTATTATTACAAAATTAATTTAATAGTAGGCTGTATAGGTCTGCAGCCTAATATCAATGTCGTAAGATTTAAAAAAAAATAATTTCCTTCAGTATTCAAAACTGTTCTAATTTTACTTTGAATTTTAATTAAAGAAATGTTATGTTATACTACTATTTTATTTCCTCGCAATCGAAGTGAAAAGCAGAGTTTATAACTCGTCCACAAAACCATTTCTATCCTCGACATTACTA
Source organism: Luperina nickerlii (assembly GCA_963855955.1). NCBI lineage: Eukaryota > Metazoa > Arthropoda > Insecta > Lepidoptera > Noctuidae > Luperina > Luperina nickerlii. The sequence continues at coordinate 16,568,049 of OY979677.1, read as the reverse complement.
TCAGCCCTCGCCTTCGGCTCGGGCTGCTAAAAGTCTCGGATGAAAATGGTTTGTTTTGTGCACTTGTTGTAAAATCTACTATTAATATCTTCATCGTGTGTGATAGTCCATTGAATTGTATGGCGAGCGATATTGTATCTTAAGGGGGAAGCGCTAAGGTAGCCCGCGAAATTCAAATTTTCTTACGTTTTTTGCAATTTGCTGGTCAGTATTAAGTTGTACGTCGATCAAAATATGATTCGCGGCCGTAACAAATATGTATTTACAGAATTATAATCATTAAAGTCATCAACACAACTCTCTAAGACCACGTAAGTCCAAAGAATGATGATTTCATGAAACAGTTATTCTTTGGACTTACGTGGTCTTAGAGAGTTGTGTTGATGACTTTAATGATTAGAATTCTGTAAACACATATTTCTTACGGCTGCGATTCATATATTAATCAACCTACAACTTAATACTAACCAGGAAATTCCAAAAAACCTAAAAAAAATTGAATTTTGCGGGCTACCCTGGCGCTTTCGCCTTAAGATAAAATATTATAGTATCTTAGCCGTGTGCAGCGCCCCTTAGTGAACTCCACTGCGGGTGACGTAACCTACGACAAACTTATTATTTGCGGTTGGTACAGTAATCGGGTCTAGGGATCGAACCGCAAAATTAAGTTTGTTTTTTTTTGTATATACTTTTCCGGGATAAAAAGTACCCAGTGTGGTGCCCAGGATATTAAAGAATAATTATACCAAGTTTCATCGTAATCTAACCGGTAGTTTTTGCGTGATGCCTGAACAAACAGACAGACAGACAGACAAAAATTTTTTTAATCACATTTTTGGGTTCGGTGTCAGTATAGTAACACGTATGCCATTTATTTTTTTGATATTTTCAATGTACAGAATTTTCACTTCTACAGATTTATTATAAGTATAGATATCGGCTCGTTTCAGCAATTTCCATTAGGCGTTGATGAATTAGTCAGTCAGTCGTAGTCAGAAAATTGGATACTCAACGCGCTCTTTTACATTAAGTTTTGGAGATCGGAATTTTGCTGATATTTTTCTACTTTAATTTAAAGATGATTTAATTTTATATCCAGCAATTGCTGCAGGCTTTCGTGGCAAATCTCGTTATCATAAATAAAATATATCTACAATCTAAACGGAAATATAGACTTTTTTGGGGCTCTCATAAAAATCAGAGCTTTATTGGGGACAGAGGTCCGTGAACACATTAATTATAAGTCATAAATAAAGGTTATAAGGTACTGCTGTTAATGAGGGTATATACCTCTGGTACAAACAAAGCGTCTTTCAATATAACCTATATGGATTTTGGTCCTTTGCTACAGCAAGAAGCAGCAACAAGAATACATTCTATAGTAATATTCATAGATACAAAAATAAATAAACTAAATGTTTGTTTCAACGAAAGGATAATCGTATTAACCACTACGTTTGGCATTTCACCAAACAATCGTTTGAGACAAAAGTAATTTAAAAAAATTAAATAGACTTCAAACAGGAATTAGCTCAAAATTATGAAATAACTTTAATTTCGGAAGTCGGTGTCTGGGATCTGTATTTTAGTTTTAGTTTTTTGCCACCGACTTCCGAAATTAAAGTTATTTCATAATTTTTAGATTTAAGTATAAACTGGAATATTTGTTTGTAAAAAGTAGGATTACCTACTTATTACAAACAAATATTCCAGTTTATACTTAAATCTACTATTAAGTTTTGTTGTAAATATTGCACTCGAATTTGACCAAGGTTTTGAGATGTTTTTGCTTTGACACTACACCCCGTAGCTGGTATTAATAAGCCAGGCTGTCACACTTACACTTATTAGTCCATATCTTGAAAATTCCTGAATCGATTTTGATGAAACTTGCATTGTTAATTTAAGTAAATGTAAGCCAATAAAAAAAATGCTCACGATCCGATTAATACTTGCGGAGAAATGGGTGGACAAACATACATACATCTATAAAATTTTGTATACATATTTGTTTGGAAGCCTTAACAGATTGTCATATGTGAATGTAAACCAGTTCCAATAATATTACATACATACGTGTCGAATTGATAACCTACTTTTTTTTGAAGTCGGTAAAAATATAAATATGTAACATAACTAGGGTTCCCCATAACTAGCTTCCGCCCGCGGCTTCGCCCGCGAGGTATACCAATAAAAACTATCCTGTCTCCTTCCCTGGGATGCAATTTATCTCTCTGCCAAATTTTATCGAAATCCGTTCAGTGGTTTAGGCGTGAAAAGGTAACATACAGACAGATAAACAGAGTTACTTTCGAATTTATAATATTAGTATGGATATCACGCCTGTATACCCCGAAGGGAACATTTTGGACTTATCATATAATAAATATGAACAATTGCACAGGGATAAAAGTGTAGGGTGTAGTTTAGTAGGATTTCGATTCCAGGCCATCTGGCTAGAGTGGCTATACCGATTGTATGTAGATCCAACTAACAAATTCGATACCGTTTGAAAAGCATAAATCAACTGATACCAGTTCACTTGTGTTCTGCAATCACATCACGTTGTTGTGCGTGGCAGATGTTAGGTGTACTCTATATTTTTGTGTAGAATAGTAGCCAACACAAATGTAGCTTGAATTGTAAAGGCTCCTTCAAACAGGCGCGACACGACACGCGACACAAAGGCACTGCAAGTTGCGTAACGAGCGGTGCCTTTGTGTCGCGCGCGATTATATCGCGTGTCGTGCCTGTTTGTAGGAGCATTAAAGATTTCATTAAAAGCTTTTGTAAAAGGGCGTCTGATTTATGCACACTTTGTGTTACAGTTTTATTTAAAATCCATAAGATACTGCATATCCCACCCTATCTCATGACCAACGAGGCATAACATAGGTACTGCTGTCCTGTCACAGTTATTAAATAAACTATACAGGGTGTAAGGGACACTGACGCGCAAACTGTTAGGTACCTTGAATTCAGCACAAGATTCTAGGCCCCCACCGTAAAAATTGTTCGTCGTAATAACAAGTGCGATCTACTCTAATCGGTATAAAAAGCGTTACACTTTTGACATTACAGGTGTGCATTAAAACTTCAACAGACTCATTACAGCATAATACACACACACACACACACACACACACACACAAAATCGTATAAAGCATCGACATCATTATTTTCTGCTTATATACATAAGTAAGCACTGCAAAGATCCTTCTAACCTGAACTTGACCAAAAAAGGACTCAATCCACCTCATACCGGTAATCTAGCCGCGCCGAAAGGGTATGTTACGCAAGCCGTTATCAAGATGACCGCCCCAAGGTCTGGGCCAGCTCAGTCAGAACATTGACATTGTGGGGCGAGTTTGGAACTTGACATTGTGCCCATAATACTGGCTAGGTAGGAAACAGTGGGTTCAGTTTGGTTAGTCTTGAGTTGTGCCTGCTTGGGTAAGCGTTAGTAATATTGGAGTGTTTTATTTAGCCAACTCAATTTACGATCGTAAATAATAATAATAATAATTTAATTGCATCGTTTCCTAGTTACTCGTAAGTCATGTAAAAGTACAGTAGTGTCGGACTTAAGGTATTTCGAACTAAAGTACCTATTGTCGAAATGAAGACGTGTCGGATTTCCATATTGTCGAAATAAAATCTTGTCGTATTACGTCTGTCGAAATTCAGTTGGTAAGTCTAGCATCCTATGTTCAAAAACTACTTACATGTGTGTCCGGCAAAAATGACGAACTTCTATGCAAACTTTCATCCCCTATTTAACCCCCTTAGGGGATGAATTTTCAAAGATCCTTCGTTAGTGCTTTCCTTCATTATAAAAGGAACTCTTATGCAAAATTGTATGCTTCTAGAGAGAGACCCGGCAGTGTCGGTGAATATATGAATATATGATTTTTATTAAGTTTGCGCAAAAGTAACCATATTTCTGCAACTTGAGCCTTTCCATTTCTCTAGCACATACTTAGGACACATTCATAAAATGATATAACAATATTGTCCTGTCTGACGTCCCCTCTTACAACTAGGTCATAAGAAAGTTTCACACACGTCATAAACTCAGGCAGACGAGCGCATATGTTTCATCACCTTTACGGCCGCTCTAAACTACTGTAAATGACTTCACACTGGTATGGGTAGAAAGTTTGGCACCCCTCCAATCTTCAAGGCTTATGGAGCACGCTATATGGTAATATTCGCTTATCAGTTTCCGGCGGAAAGTGCTATATGGGCGCGCCATTTTTATACATATACACGAAGAAAATTACTCGCTTAGTCATCAGTTTGACTAAAGCTCTTTAAGCTCAAGTTGAAAATCTGCTGTTGTCTTCAACTTTCGACCTTAGCCAGTCGTTATAGGTTTTCATATTGATTATTTTTTTTTTGTTGAAAACAATTACCTAGTAGATACTTAGTCACTGTTACCAAGGTTAGTCATTGTTTGATTGAGTATTTAGAATTTTAATTTAGTCTTGTGAGTCATGTGGTGTACAAACAGCTGCCGAACAGGTTTTGTAAATATGTATCTGTTGTTGTCATGGTTTATTCTAATTGACTATTATTTTATGATTTGATATAGAGAGGAGAGTGAACTTTGGGATTCAATCCGGAGTTAGACAGCGGTGTTTTCCATCATACTGTAGCTTTCCTAAGATTAACAAATCATTTAAACCATAGTCTTATGATTCGAAAATCGTCCGTGCGATTAGCGACGAAACAAATCTAGAATTATTTGGAAACCCAATCAAGGTAAGGACAATATTGAAGGCCAATATCAGAAAATTACTGTTTAGCGATATCCATTTTACCTTTCTACAGGGGATATTTGAATGTTAAATAACAGGTTAATTTAGCTTTCAGTTGGCAAATTCTGAGCGCGATTCATTTCAATCAGTCCTTCAATCAGTCGGTCGTTGTGATCTGATTCAAAAGAATTGAAAGATACCTTAAATTCGACGGCGAGCAGGTCCTTTTCTAACAGAGTAAAATTATAAAGAACAATAGCAGGCTTGACAATCGAAGTCTTGATCGAAATTCAGAGTAATTAGATATTTGTTATAAAAAATATTTACATACTTAATTTGATTTAATTTTAAGATTTGGGTAATGGGTACAGGTATTTGTAGAAATTCTCCTTTTCATTAAAATACGTAATACGCAAAGAGACAAAATAAAAGGAGTAGCTTCAACGGTGCAGCAAAATTATCAGGCAAATTATGCACTTCCAAAGAACCGTTATAAAACCACTTTGAAACTGAATTTGAAGAAGTTTCGACGAGTAATCTGATAATCTGCATGCAAACTACTGGAAATGGAGCAGTCATAAAACGTTACACTCGCTACCTAACTTTGAAGTAGTTTCTAACTATACTAACCGTTGGCTTTTATGAGTATGTTTTAGTTAGTAAAATGAGAAAAATGTTAAAACTACTCATGGTTTCTAGCTTTTAATCATAAGTAAGCTAGCATGTCTTGTCTTACCGTGGGTTTGCAGTCTACTAAAAACAGTCAAGTTGAGAAAGATAACAGACAAACAGCCCGACAAAGTTACTTTCGCATTTATAATATTAATATAGTATGGATAGTATGGATTTCGTTAAGTTTTTACACATGATTTTACATCATATTATGTTATTAACAAATTAGCTGGAAATCACTAATAGTGGATGGTGTCACGGGGAATAGTGATTCCTGAAGACCAATTCTCGTTATTAAAAATGTTCAAATCTAATTGCAATCTCAACTTCAACTTCAACTCTTGATTAATGGCTTCTGTGGAATAAACACCACAATTTTGCCAATTTCACGTGGTACTAAAATCCACTAAATGAAAAAATTAAATCTCTCTGACACGTGTGACAGCTATCGGACTCTCGACCGAGGTCCGCCACGTCCGTTGTCAGCGACAATGTCAAAAACTTTTCCAAAATGTGCGGAAATTTGAGGTTTTGACAGATCTCAAAATTACGGGAACTGCCCCACTGTCATTTCCCGTGACACCACCGGTGGTGACAAACTTGGTGCAACGATGTCACAAGGAATGAACGAATTTCGGTTATATACGGTTTTCGGTTATAAACGATAAAACGTTTAGTTTCTGTATTTTGCTTAAATTCGTCTATTTTCGACTAATTTTCCGTCGTCTAAATGGTGTTTTTAAATATGGATATGAGTAAGACTGAAAGCGATTTCGATTCCCCTTAAAGTAACATGGTTAATCCACTACGTGGATGACGAATGTCTTTAATCGATAATAACGCGTTAGAAATCAAATCGATAGCTTAGCCCGTCCTTGGTTGTATTTTTGACTATGAACTTTTGACTAATACAGGTGACTAAGCAATGGTGGAATGACTGGTTGAAAAAGTTAAAGCAACAAATGGACTTACTGTATACCTAAAAAACACTGACCTGTAATAGTGCAGGTTTTTTAGGCATACAGTAATGGAATGGTTTGAATGGGAAATCGAATGGTTGGTTGTTGGATTTTAGCACTGACCTCTACTTGCTAGTAGAGGTCAGTGCTAAAAACCATTCGTCATTCCCTGACAAATAAATGAAAACGTAATTATTAACGACATGAAAGACTGGTTATTTAGGAAAGAACGAGGAATAAACTACAAATTTCTTTTGAAAAACTCATTAGAAATAAATACACTTGTTCAATCAAGCTTTCTTTGCTTGGAGGAGTGAATAAAAAAATTACTAATGCAACCCATCGAACTATCTAAGATAGTTAGAGAGATAGTGATAATTACTACCTCTCCAAATTGGCAATACAGGACCCATTAAACACTTATTATACTCCATACGAGTCCACGATCTCGTTGGACATTCAGCCGACAAACCGCAGCTGTAACCAGTAACCATGGCAGTGCTGCTGGTACAAAATATTGTTTCGGTTTTGGCAACATTTCAAATGGTTGTTTCTACCCCCAATCGGTCGTTAAGATTTTTGAGTATGTGTAGATTTTGTTTAAAGAGCTAGTATTTTTCACCTCGTTGCTCGGTGGTCTAGTGATCGCAAGCGCTAATCAGCATGAGGTCCTGGGTTCCTGAATCAGGGGACTTAAGCACAACTGGTGAAATATGGGTGTACTATAGAGGTGCACTTCTACCTTACCCTTCAGAGAGTACAGGCGTATTGTTATGTTATGTTATTTTTCACATGTTACAACTAATTAGCACTAGCTTATTATTTTGGTTCAGTTTCTCTCTATCGCAATAGTCTTGCTTTCGTTTAAAGATATCCTGCATTTTTTGGACTTTTGTTTAGTGAGACAAAACATGGGACTTTACACTTCAGCCGTTATTATTGTCCATGCAAGCACGATTATTATTGTTAACAAAGATGAGGTCATGAAATAAATTCATAATTATTACGTTAACAATGGTTAGTCTATTTTTGCTGCGATATACTACTGCCGACAAATTGCTTTGCAGTTTGGCAAGTGTTATGTTAAAATAAAACTGTAACATTATGGATTAAAAAAATAATTAATAATAATAAAAATGTTTGTTTGAGGGTGACAAACCAATTAGTTTAGAAAGAGTCAATTGTAAGAATTAACAGCTGGCTTGTATGTAATTACGTGCAGCTGCTCTAAGGTCAACCTGAATTACGAATTAATGTACAGTACAAGGCTGTTAATATGACAGATCAAGTTTGAGAAAGAGACCGTAATATGCGTGTCAAAGGTCCTATAAAGCTAAACTTTTTCTGAAACCCGATGTGCCTAACAGCCTACATCGTATCAATTCGAAATTGACAATTTGTATCAAACAGACATCAAAGAAAAACCTTTCTATAAATAGATTCGGGATCATCATTTGAAAGGCCCTTAGGGAGTCGAAGCTCACCTGCTCGAACAAGACTGTCTGAACCCTCCACCTTTCGGACACGATCGCTATATCCGACGACGATTTGTCTGCTACCGTCGCGTCGGTTGCCATGGTAACCGACGACAAAAGGATAAGCTTTACAGACACCTGAGTAGCTGGGTGGTCGATTTAGTTTGTATCAGTTTTTATATACAGCAAGTTCGGTACCTTCGGTGAAATAATATTTGAAACAGGTTGACTGAACGTTTTAATTGCCTACGACGACGTTTAGAAGTTGGAATGAATTGATGGAAGTATTTGGTAATGCAATATTAAGTTATTTTGTATTAAGTAATTCATTAATATTATATTAAATTTCCTCATTGAAACTAAAGTAAATGTGTTCTATGGAATTACCACTAGAAATTTGTAACAATGATACATAAAATAATTTATCAATGTAATTAGTTAACTGAACGGATATTCCCAATTACCCTAAAAAGCCATTTCGCCTCATAAACAACATGATGATATTCATGTTAATGTAGATAGATAAACAGAATATACCATTTCGCCTCATGAACAACGCAGTTAAAGTAATATCACATGATAATATTCTTGTTGATGTAGATAGATATACTACAATGAAAGCAAGCAGCCCACAATACAATGTCCCAGTTAACAGAGATTCAATTGAAAACACTATTGTTCATTGCACAGAATTGAAATACATAGATTCTTCTAGGCAATTGTAAACAGTCGACGTGACAGATGTGGGCAGATGCGATACTGCATTAATTAATATCAACGCGAATATAATGGTTCTAGCAAAATTGTTTGATGTATTAATTGCATTAGCTTCTGTATGTCGTTTATCATTAGCTAATCTAATTTGGTCTATCAAGGTCACCATTTTGTTTCAGAATTTATTATCGATCTTTTGATCATCGCTCGCTTTAATTTTTTTAGTCCCGATTTTGGTTCGCGAGTAATTACGAATAATCATGAGCTATTGAACGGTGAAATTGCAAAAAGTTTATTCTTATGAGCACGGAACGTTGGAATGCTCTAGTGATGGCATGGTATTGCTTATCTGTAAATCGTTTAAGTTAAACGCTTTTCTTTTATCTTTGCTATGTTGGAAATTGTTTTCGTATTTTCTTTCGTCTGTAGCATTCTTTTATTTGCGTGTAATAGGTTTTTAATTTCTTGCTAGACAAGAAATTAACCGCGGCTCGCGCGCGCGGGAGAAGGGTGTTATTAATAATTTAGAACTGTAGGTTCTAAATTATTAATAACAACCTTCTACCGTCTATCAACGCTAACCTTCTAATCGAAACCAACAAACGGTACGACTCGACTCATACTTATTAACGATTTTGTTTCTCTTGTCAACAGCAATGGAAGGTGGCGCGTGGTGCGCCCGCGACATCTCGCTGCGCGCGCAGAAGAAGTTCTTATCGCGCGTCGGCGGCGCTGCCAGTGCGCGTGCGCTCGTGCTGGACGAGCATGCTGCCAAGCTGCTGGATCAGGTATCTAATCAGTGCTACCACTCCCCAAAAGAGATATCCTATAGCAAAATTCATCCAATTCATTAGAGAACGCAAAACTAGTTTAGTGCGCATTTCTCTCAGACCCTACTCTAGGGTAAATGTTAACCAAGGATTAATATTCTTTCCCCCTTACTAAATAAACGTATTATATCAAATTAATAGTTATACACCGCTTTCTCTCTTTCAGTAATTTGACTTTCGCTACAGGCTATACAGGTGCCAATCAACGTTTATTAATTAGTAAGGGGGTAAGTTACTACAGAGTAGGTACTCATAGCAGTTGTGAAAAAGCAGTTACAGTTTTTAATTCACCAACTGCCTTTTTAATACAGATCCCAGTCTACAGCTAGATATAGGCCTCCTAAGTTGTGCCACCCGGTTTCTGCTTTTCACACCTAGTGTGCCTTACTCATATCCATCCTTCTCAATTCCAGTTCCTGACAGTACTCCGCGAGCGTGTGGAGAAGCGTGAAGCAGAGAAGCTGGTAAAGCACGTGATCAAGTCAGCGGTGAAGCTGGGTGTGCTGCGTCGCCATGGACAGCTGTCGGCGGCTGACGAGCGAGCGCTGGCGGCTTTCCGCTCCAAGTTCCATGTAAGTATTGACAGTTATATCTAGCGAAGTTCGTGATTGACAATAGAAGCTATGAAGCACTTGTCACTAACACTTGGCATACATCTTATTAAAGTATGTTATGTAAGTTTTGGTTGGTTTTCTGGCCACATTTACCTACTTACAACAGTTTAATCTCTTCAAGCTTTAAACTTGTGTGTTATGCAAGATTGTCTTATCGTTTCTATTGAGTTTTCTAGGGTCTATGTGGATAGGAGTGAAAATGTGATGATTACCCTAACGAATCATATTCAACACTGGATTCCTCGATTTACTTTGACCATCAGTTACCAATACTTACGCTTTCGTAACTTTTCCATTTTTCAGACTGTGCTGATGGCCGTGGTGTCCTTCTGCGAGGTTGACTTCTCTTACGACCGCGGATTCCTACAGGATGCACTGCGCGATTCTCACCAGTCTCTCAAGTAAGTAATCATTTACGGAAAGCTATATAGCATGGCGCTTTAATGGTGGTGGTGGTGGTTTTAATTTCATTAAACATTATTATTTATTTTAAATTTTCTAAAACAGCATCTTGGAGCAACCTTTACTTAAAGAACTGTAGCGCAGGGGGTTCATTTGCCGGGGTCACGGATCGTATCATCGCATCAATGAAATTAAAGCGAATAACGTGCAAAGAGTAGGCGAATTGAAGGAAAGAGAGAGCCCTATGTTGAATTACGAATTAATTTATGTTGTTATAATTTTTATGATCACTGGCGCCTAACGCACGGGTGTTAAATTAATGTTGCCATTGTAGCGGTACCTACGTTGTATATTATGATAGTTGATTTGGAATTGTTAATGGATGTTTTGAAAACCATCGTATCTATGAATACTATTTTTAAAACACTATTCCGTTTTTAATTTCCAGAGCTGTAGTAGAGCGACATCTCACAGACAAGTCAGTATCCAGACTCGCTGGTGTTTTCGCCATCGCGTCTCGAGGTGAGCTCCTCGACTCACTATTCGCCGGCCAGGTCGACGAGGATGTGCTCAAACTATCCAGGATGCTGCGCAAAGAACTGGATAGAGGCCTTCTATAATCTCACACTATCACACATCCTGTGCCGTCCTTAACCAAAGCTAGACGTACCAACGTATTTGGACGATTTTCCTCTGACGAGGCTTCATGTCGTCGGGACACATGTCCCTGAAACTCGACTATGGGAACACTTACAATATCGTTATCTCCACAAATGGAGATTTGATTTTTTATAATTAACAATATTTCTAGTTAGATTGTATGTACATACAATTTGCACTGTCGGTGGTTCGATTGTGTGCCGGCTTTGAGTTTGACTTGTTTAATCATTGCAATCAAAACTCGATGAGTATTTAAAATTCATTATTATGCATGAAATGATATTAAAGCATTCATGAACAATTTTCATAGTTCCAAAAAGGTGGATGAAACGGTTTGGCATGAAAATATAAAAAATAATAAGTTTATTACAGTTAATTTAATCACAAAACGTATACTGATAAGATATAACAGAAATAGCATTCGAATCAAAGCCGGCACTGCGATGTAGGGCATTATCGCTTCAGCATTCGTTTCACTAATGCACACAAAATGTTTCATAAAAACGCCTTTGAAAAGCTCTCTCAAGTCTACACGACAAAAACGTTCGTAATTCCAAATGTGGTGTTAGTGGCAATTCATAAGACTTCTATGAATACTCAGTGAGTTTATGTTGAAAAATGTATTTATTGTCATTAAATTATTATATAATTATGTATATGTCCGTTATATGCGGATTTTTTTTTTGGCATTATGTTTGGGTCTTACTGCAGGCTATAGCCAAATGCCATTGTTTTAATATGGCATGCTGGATGACGTTAACATCCACGGTAATTGACTATTAAGCATGAAAATAGAAGTAAATGATTACTGTCTGTGGTTTGACACTAATGATTCACGATGACGACACTTTAAAATAGGTTTAGGGATTTTTATATTGACGACTGTATGAGTGTCTACAGTGAAATCGCTATTTAATAACATTTATAATATGTATTTGACCAATGCCAGCAGTTTCTCATATTATAAATAATAATGCCAGTAATTTTGAATATTTGAATGCTTATGTTCGTAATATTTGTTTCCAATATAAACTTGCCTGCCGTATATCTGCCGATTTTACCAATTCATTTGAAAAAGTACGGAGTAGGTACGTTAACATTCTTGACTATGTCGAAACATATTATCTTGCCTTGTCTTACGACTTTTAAGATGACACACAGCATTATTATTTTTGAATGCATTTAATAGTTTGTATATAATACATATTTTAAGGCATACTCGAATAATTTAATTTTGTAATTATATTTTAGCTTTACGCAATAGACGTTAAGAGAACAGTTACCAGTAAGGTAAGTGGTTCTTTTAAAATAACAATAATGTGGTTTTAAACGTTTTTACATTCAGATCCGTAGATATTTTAATGAGTCAATCAATTTCTTGGTACAGTTCAATGCATCTAGTGGAGAAATTACTTATTTATGGATCTGGCTGTAAATCCTTGAATTGTAATCTATTGTTAACTTATGTAAACGAAAAAAATAAACTTAAACAAACATATTCAAGCCTACACATCTACGAATATATGGAATCTATCCAACTAAGGCCCTATTGCATTACTCAATAAAATCAAGTCATCTATAGTTAACTTGGTCATTTGGAGTTTGTACTTTTCAGAAAATGTATTGATTCTAAGTCTTGTATTAATTTATGATATCAGAATGTTTGATTTCGTGTTTTAATGTTCCAATCATAATCAAATCTGGATCAAATAAATATCTCTTATTGTATTCTTCATATCTGTATAGATATGAAAATTTCAACGATGTATGTATAAAGGTTTTGTATACTTAAATTATCATTTATCAGTAACTTGTTAGGACCTACCACTTAAGTATTCGATCGAACACAAATCACAAAAAATTAAAGTTAAAAACTCGGCAAAATTTTGTAAAATATTTTGGACCAAAACTTTGATATCTACACAGTTCTAACATATCTGAACTAGAATTCATATCTTAATTATTTTATTAGCAATAAACTCGGATAGTCATAGTTCGTAACTATATTGTTTTGTATAACTACTTATTTGTAGTCGTAGTGCGGAACTGTCACTATAGAACGCACATCTCTAACTCTCTTGCCTAATCGTGTCACTGTTGTGTGTTTTATACTATTTGTGCTGGTGTTATGGCGTTTTCCATTTAGAGAATTCATATACCTATTAGATTTAGAAAATTCAGGATTATTGAAGTGAAACTTCTTAGACGGCGATTCGATAATTGGACTAGAATTGAGAGTGAAATTTCAAGGACGCGTCACGTTTAGGCACATTTTGTTACATAAGTGAGAAGAAAGATATAACTATCTCTGTCTCTCATACATTATCAGCCTATATTGTTATCACTGCTGGGACACACTCTCACACTAAATCTTTCTTAGTCTTTAAGAAGTTTCACTTCTACCACTTGTGTGGTGCGGCACGCGCAATTTTTTCAAGAGCAAGGATTCATGGGCATTTTTGTCATGACCCTTGACCAAACCAATAGCACTGTGATTGGTGAGATACATATTGTGGTCTTTCTTCTGAGAATAAATAATAATAATTAAAATTAAAAATTTATTAAATAATAAATAAATGTCATAGATGATAGATAAGTGACGAACTGTCAGTATCCACAAGTAGTTACAATATTGTGAATCTTCGCTTCGTGAAAGATTCGCGAAGTTAGGTAATGTGTTGTTTCGTATTATGTGCATCTCTAAATGGGAACCACCAAATGTCATAGCTAGATGAAATCAAAGAGACGAGACGTCCAAGTAGGGATTGTATTAAAAAAGACAATATCAATGTGTAATATAATAAATGTTGATTCCTAGACGACTCTCTACGAGGTGTTACTGGATTGATGTGAAATTAATGTTTAAAGTTAGTTGTTTTTTTTACAAAAAACTGGTGTGATTTAAATGTTAGCTATATGTTAGGAGTTAGATTCTCAACTTTGAATGTTTCATTATACATATATACTTTACAAAGATGACGTTCACCTCATTGAAGTTAAGTGTTTTAGGTACTTATTCTTCTTCTTGAGAATCGGTGACAAGTTTGAAATTTCGGAAAAGTCAAGTCGGTCGAGATAAAGGCAATTTGGTTCAGAGTTCATGTTTTGAGATAATTTCATGAACCCGACTAAATGCATTGTAGCCTGTGGGCGAATTGAGGTGAGCGTTAATTCTTCAGTAAAACCTATTTGTTACACATAGGTACTCACATTAAAAAGGATTTTAATACAATGTCGAAATCTCAATGAATGAAATGTGAAGTATCAAGGTACGTATATGGTTTTCTTTTTTTTTTGGGTTGGGAAATCATCAAATGACCCCCCCCCCCCCGCTCTGGGCGGAGCTGAAGGGAGTGTCAGACTCTTACTGACTAAAACCCACCTGTGTTCCTTAGCCCTTTATGTTCCGGGCCAGCGGTAACCCTTTCGGACAATCCCGCTGACCCGGCAGGCTTCGGCCCTGACGGGCCCCTTCACTTGATACTGACATCTCTTTGAGGTGCGCGTGGAACACGTACGCGCCGTCCGGCACGGGCCTGGTCCTGATCGGACGGTGAGCTACCCATTACTCTCCGCCCGCAGGCCCGCGCCTACGGTGGCCGGGAGTCGTCGCGCGGCTCCCGACGCCCGGAGCGTCTCCCGCGGCGGCTGGAACGGGAGGCTCTCTCCCTCAGCCGTCCCGCCGCCCACTCCCTCTCGCCCCGGACCATGACTTAAACCAGGCCCGGACGCGAGAAGTCGCTGCCGCTGCCGATCGCCTCTACAAGGACACGGCGGTGCTCCGCCCAAGCGGGACAGACCTCCATCGTATGCTCCACCGTGTCCTCTGGGCGATCCTGGCAATGGTGACACCCTGGCGTTTCCTCCCGCCTGATGATGTCCAGAAACCACCTGAAACATTTGTGTCCGGTGAGGACCTGCGTCAGGCGGTAGATGAGGGCGCCGTGACGCCTCTCTAGCCACTCCTCAAAGAGGGGTCTTATCGCCTCTATCGTGGCGTGCCCTGTGCTGCATTGCGACAAAAGGTATATGGTTGAGTCAGGCTTTAAAATGAAACATCGCAGTCTTTATGAGGTATTTTTAATTAATTAATTAAACAAGTTAAAATGTTCTAATAGAGACTCACATTGCAACTTTGTTTCAGAACACGTTAAATGCAAAAATGACAGTGAAACGTTTTATGACACAATGTTAGACGGTATTGAAATTGAAATTATCAAAGTTATTATTTTTAAGTCATAATCAGTCATAATGTTCCCAGTGCTGGGACACAGGCCTCCTCTCGGCGAGAGGGAGTGGGCCATAATCCACTACGCGGACATGTTTAAGTATTTTCTGTAAAAAAAAATCGTCAAGTTCAATTTGACTATTAAAGCACTATATATACAATCTCAGTTATTATTGTAACTATCGTTATTTATTTATTGTTGATTAGTTATATTTTTAGACAAACATAATTCTTTTTTCACCAATTTCAATACCGTTAAAGATTTATAATTCTATTACCGAGCACATTATGGCACGTACATGACATTTTACTGATCGTAGGTCTATTTCACCTCACTTCTCAGGAGCGTTGTCAATGCGAGAAGACGGGTGAAGGCGGAAACTTTAATGTAACAATTTTTGTTAAGCTATGTTATTGTAATAAGATTTGATATCAAATATACAATTGATAAGAGTTTCTGAGTATTTATTTCAACTGTGATACAAACCCTTTCCCCATTATTACAAAACAAGGGTTTTCTTAAAATCAAAATCAAAAGTCATTTATTCAAACTAGGCTGAGAATCAGCACTTTTCGAACGTCAAAATTACAAAAGACAGTCCCCCGAAACGCCCCTTCTCCACTTCCTAGTGCTTTCGCTGAGGATAAGAAGTGGCGCAACAAACTCCCCAGCAGCACAGCTGTCTGTTCAGTTAGAAAATACTTGAATGTATACAATACTAGATATGCAAAGTAATTAACATTACAGGACGCAGAACATTAAATTAAATTATTTGCCATATGCAAGCTAGCCACGCCAATATACCAACAAATACAATAACTCGAGCAAAAAATAAATAAATCAAAATTAAAAATGTAAACAAAAAATCTTACTACCTAAATAAAAGCCTCCAGGTGGTATAAAGGGCGTGACAGCTTACATATTTATGCAATGCTGGGCTCTGTTCACATAGCTATCACAAATGTTAAACTAGGACCATCAAAGTAAAATAAATAAGTTATTACTAATAACAACAATAAAATCATGGTCAGCAAGACGACCAGTCACCACAAGCATAACGCAAATATCAGTCATTACCCCCCTCGCCATATTTTAAGATCTAAGATCAGGTTTAACCCACCGAGCCAGTTATTGAATTTAGGATTCTGACTGTTATAGAAATACAGTTCTTTATACAAAAATGACAGCTTAGTTGTGCTGTACTGGCTCATAGTGTAAGAATTTTTTGATAAAAAAAGTAGCCAGATAAGTAAATATAAGATATGATATTAGATTTAATTATATTACTTTATATATCTATTATTCTTATGTGTTCAAATAGATACGAAACCCTAATAACAAATGTTATTAAAAATGTTATACTTCTAATCTTAACAAATTAGGTAATGTGTTAAAGTTACATTTAACATGTTTAAATATTTGTATTCCAGTCCATGGCGAAACATGTAAGATCATAACTTTATTTATAAGACCAAAATGTGTACCATGTTTTAATGCAAATAAATATATTCTATTCTATTCTAGAGGATTAGGCTAGAGCTAAAGTTAAATTTCGTTTTGTATTATGACAGTTTATGTTTTGCTTGTAGTAAGTCGTAGTACAAACTGTTGTCTACCGTCGTAATATCATTGATGATCATGTGCATGTCACATATCATTATGTTAATCATCAATGATATTAGTCAAATCAAGTTCACGTTTAACAGGATGCGGTACGACCCGGGGAATATTATCAATAGACTCGGGGGTAACACCGTCAGCCTGTAATTCGTACCGAGAAAACAAAGTTGCTATGTCCAGTTTTAACATTATTTGCATTCTAATTGGTAACTTCTTAAATGATTGAGCATAGCTTAGGAAAAAATGTTCTACTCCATCTATTTTAGTATTTTCATTATTCTTTTTAACGCTGTGGTTCTCTTGATCATCGTCAGTTGATTCTTGATCCTCTTGTTCCAATTTATTTAAGTGATCTATTGAGGAATCGGAGTTAGTCATGTTCTCAGCTGGCATGTTGAATTCAAAATTTCTAAGAGTTTCTTGTTTTGGACCAGGAGGCTCTTCTCTAGGTTTAGGTCTATACTTTGGTAGTCTTCTACTGCTCAAGCAATCGTCTAGAAACATCAACTTTTCAGCCCAGAGCCAGTTTTTGTAGTTCTTATAAGTGTCGGCGTGTGCGGGTTCCGAGGACTTCTTGAACTTTACAAAGTTGTCTTTTAGACCTTTCCACTTGGTAAACCAAATGTCCACTAAAAATTAAATTAATTTTAGTACAGGAATTAGGTCTATTTTAAACAAAAAAAAAAAGAATTTAATGAAAAATTAATAATACATAATTTAATGATATTATCATTTAAAATTTACCAAGTTTGTGGTCGAGTCAGGCTTTGAAATTAAACAACGTAATCTTTATGAAGTTTTTTATTGGAACAAAACAATTGTACAGACACCAGCACATCAAGCTACCCGAAACTGTCAATTTTATCCAATCAACATTGAACCTAATACTTTAGCGATAAAGTTGAAAATCTATTAAAGAAATTTGACAGATTGTAGTAGCTTGATGTGCTAGCGTCTGTACACACATTTCAGCTATGTTGTAGATCACATGTTATTCAAAAATTACAGAAACGTATACATGAAATATAATCATAATCAGCTTATCATGATCCCAATGCTGGGACACGCCTCCTCTCTATCGACCATAATCGACCACGCGCGACGGTGCGGGTTTAATAGATGTCACATGTCTTTGAATTTTTGGTTCTAAAATCAACTACTTATTGCTGCGTTATCAAATACGTAAGTATAAAGAATTTTGGACTAACAAACTATTTCTCAAAAAAAATTAACAAACCCAATTGTTTCTTTGGAATAGTTTGTAGTATTTCAACAAGACCTACCTAAACCTACACTATTCATTTTGTTACAACCAAAAAAATTTACTTACTACCTTAAATTTAGATAACTTCTTTATCCTATCACATGAAAGTAGACAATTAGCGTGTTTTCACATGTAACACAACCACGCGATAACAAGAACTCTATGAAAATGCATAGTTTTAATTTACACGGACCACATCGTAGCTACAGCGCAAAAATCACCTTTGTAAATAAACGTGCCACTACAAGACGCTGCAGCGAGACCATTCATAGGTAAGCACTGCTTACCTATATTTTGTCACTGGGATGTGGTGCCGTTAAGCTTGTTGATGTTGTTGAGCTTATATAGCTTATATATGCTATACTTACGTGTTAATGGGCCCTTAGGTAGATATCTTATGCTCGGTTCCTATAAACAAAAACGATGGTTTTGCTTACCAATAGTAGCATTTTCTTGTTGCCAAACTGGGAATATAAATAGATCCGTAAGCTAATTGTACCTGTGATAGCTGCTTCCATAGTTATGGGTCTACTATGCAAAGCTCTGAGGTCTTTGCTTCATTATTGGTAAAGATAAAAGAGTCTTAATTTTAACCTTTAACAGTCCGTAAGTTATAGGAATCGGCCATTAATCGACGTTCGCACAGACGTAAAAATATCGCGCCGGGATTTTATCGCGCACTAGATTTTCAACACTCGACAACACAGTGTTGAGTCGACCATTAATTGAGAATCCAACAGAGCGCATCCCAGCGCGTCAAAAAAACACACTGATTGATTTTCAACTCTCGGCGCTAAGCAGTGCGTTGCAAAATCCAGTGCGCGGGAAAAACGCGCCTGAAGGACATCAAGCGATCTTATGCAATTGCACATTTTTCATGTTCTTAAATTGCACATTGGATGAGAAACAACTTAGAAGAATGTATATCAAATGTTTATGTAGCCTGAAGCTACTATTTTCTCATTATTTCTTATCACATGCTACCGTCACAGTTTAATCGTCAATGACATTAAAAAAATCATATTCAAGTTTAACTGGATGCGGTACGATCCGGGGAATATTATCAACTGACTCGGGGGTAACACCGTTCGCTTGTAATTCGTACCGAGTGAACAAAGTTGCTATCTCTAGTTTTAACATTATTTGCATTCTGCTTGGTAACTTCTTAAAAGATTGAGCATAGCTTAGAAAAAATTGATCTATTCCGTCCGGGGTAGAATTGTTATTTTTTTTAATTTTATAGTTGATCTCTTGATCATCTTCACTCGGTTCAGTGTTATGTCTCTTTCTTTTTCTTCTAGGTTCTGTTACTTCTTGTTCCGCGTCATTTGACTCTTCCGTATTTACATCAGCAATGCTATTGTTAGCTCTTATAGGAATACATCTTATTCTTCGGCCGCTGGTAAAGTTGCACTCATCTAGAAACCTCACATGTTCAGACCAGGGCCAGTTTTTGTACTTCTTATAATTTTCGGAGTAAGGAGGTTCCGTGGACTTCTTGAACTTAGCGAAGTTATCTTTCAAGCCTTTCCATTTGGCACTCCATACGTCCGCTGAAAATGAAATTTGTTTTAATAGGTTGAATGATGATTCATATTTGCCGCTATTTGTCAAACCAACATCTTGACATGTTTGTCGAGGACGGTATTTAGGTAACGTGTAATGGGTACTTATGTTCATTTGTTGTTTATTTGTAGCTGTTTTTATTAAGTCTTAATTCAAACACTAATGGGTCACTGTTAATTCCTAATAACCTCATGTCTTTTTTACCGTACCATCGGAATATGAGAGTGAGGGTCCTCCTTCAAGCACAGGTGCACTCTCCTGAGTGCACCTGTGCTTGAGCTTACACGTGGATTGGTATATATCTCCGGCGCTAGTCTCCGTTGAGATTGGCCATAGCACACCGTGACCTGAATTGGCCAAGAGCACAGTCTAGAGGATATCATTTTTGCGAGCAAGTCTTGACTTTGATATGAGATATAATTATTATTTAGTGTTATGTTTTTCCCGGGAGCTACAAGTGCAGATTTAATTTAAAAAGCACAACACGCGCCGCTTGAGAAATGATAAAAAAAGCGTACACCTGCCTAACATCTATAGGTATCTATTAAGTAGGTACAAGTAGGATGGATGAGGTCTATGATATAACGAGCGAGCATCAGAATTAGCCTGTTCACTCTTGCTTTGAACGCAGTAAGGGTTAAATGTGGAAACACAGACCAGAGTTCCAGAGTTGTTTGAAAGGGTTCTTAATAATTAATATGGCCAAAAACAAATCAAGAACGTTTATGATAATACGATGTATTATCGTAAATATCCTTGATTTGTTTTTGGCCACTTTTTGTACCGTAAGCAGCGTTTTAGTACTAAAATTAATCTAAGAAAAAACATAGCTAAGGGCATAAACAAAGCAACGACATTGGTCTTGGTAGATTCTAGTTATCTACTTATATAGATTGTATCGTAAAAATATTTCCTCTAGTGTCGTTATCCAGGGAATAGACGGAGGAATAGGTAGGTAGGTACGTTTTGTTTGGAATGAACGCCAGCGACTGCGGTTGTGCCGAATTTGCCAACATTTCCTGGACATCCTGAAAACTATAGAAGAGGGATCTGTCAATTACGTACTTTCTTACTTTTTTTTGCAATTACTGCGCTGTTTTGCGTTGTATGTTGATCAAAATTCAATAAGCGGCAATTAAGATAAAATAATTTAGATCAGAGCGCAGCAATTTGCAAAAAAAAGTTTTCTTACTTTCGCGGGCTACCTAAAAGGAATCACCTTGATGTTATGATGAACGGTAACTGTACAGACGCTAAGTAATTAAATAAGTAAAACCTACTACTTAATACAAATTATTTAAAATAAAATTAAGTCCTAAATAAACTTTCAAATATTACAAACAAGAGAGCAGGGTGTCAGTTTTGAATGACCGTCATTGCCTGGGCCATAGAAATCATAAAATTATAGAAATACCCCCTCCTTAGGGCATTTTTTCATACATGCGTTGAAAACATAATAAGTAAAATGCCTGAGTAGGTACAGAAGTTACAAACGCGCATCAAACATACTAATTTATTTGTACCTTACGAGCAAAGACACACATTACGCGCGCTTGTGAATTGCAACGCGCTATTCAAATCCATGTTTCCGTGCACTTAATTCCACTAAAACAAATATTAACATAACAGCATCTATATACCTACATAAGTTTAGTTTATAGAAAAAACGCATTTTGTTTGTTTTCAACAATTAACGCTAAATTATAAAATGGAAAACAAAAACACCGAATGAAATAAATGAGTTATGGCGACGACCCTCGGGTTGAGTTCTCTCGCATCCATATAACTTACACAATAGAAATATAGATGGCGCTGTAGGTACATACGCTGTATTAATTAGTCGTGAAGGTGGGGTAACTTACCATTGCCTGTGCCCATTTCACTGGCGATTTCCTTCCAAGTTTCCAGTCTCTTTGACCGATTTTTGTATTCCGGATCATTCATATCATATAGGTAAGGTCTTTCTCTAACTAAATCAATAAATTTTTCTGTTTCAGACATGGCGGGCGCGGCGGTGGAGGTGTTTACGTCAGCGGAAAGCAACGTAGAACGCGAGCGACGTGCGTTCCTATTGACCGCCGCGGTCGAACTGTCAGCTTGCGAGATCGAGATGTTTCTATAAATCGCTTGCAGGACAGAGAGCGCTGAACTCGTATCGCGGAACGCGTGACCGCTCTCTCTTTCACACACAGGGGTTATCTTTATGATAACAACAAGAGATTGGCATTTTTTTTTGTAGTTGCAAACGTGCGGTAGTACCTAATATTTAAATTAAGGTATTTAATTGGGGTACTTATTTATAGAAAACTTGTTTCTGCCCGCGGCTTCACCCGTGGGACAAAGATTTCCACAAGACGATTTGATCTAATAATTATAGGTAGATCTCTTTGATAAACCACTGAACGGATTTTGGGAAAATTAGTCTACTTTATAATTCAATTCTAAAGAGACTAATTTAATTCTAAAGAGAATTGTATACATTTTGTTGGTGGCGGCGACTGTTTGGGGGAGCTCAATCGATTGACAGTTTCGAAGCTGCACAAAACTGCATCTAAACTGCAAAGGCTCTAGGTACATACAGACATATCGCACCTCTGATAAAATAGGGTTACAATTCGAAAAAGGAATTTTCAGGAAAATTTAAAAACAGCGTAAGTATGCCATTAAAACATATTTTTTTGTAAGCTTTTCAAGTATGTATAATTTTGATCACATAATAATAATAATAGTGTACTTAGGAATAAAGACTGATTAACAAATCCGTGAGTTTATTTTCACTTTTCTAAAAATCCAGGTTTTTCGGGATGTAACCCTATTTTATTGGAGGTGCGATATGTCTGTAGGTACCTAGAGCCTTGTTAATGTAACTCTTCATGGCTAATAGGTTTATATTTCAAGACACCATGGTGGTGCAATCTTGGTCGCGCTGCAAAATACAGGGTGGCAGTACATCGACGCGCAAATGGTTTTACTACCATTCATTCGAATCAGCACATGATTCTGAACCCGGCGTTGATATTTCGTCGGTTACTAGCCGTCCCATACACTTTGACCGCGTTGGTACTGCAACTTTTCCATGAAACAGCCGATTAATTTTTTTGATAACCTACGAATAATTTCTACGTTGGGGATTTAGAATCACGTGCTGAATTCATGGCTACAACTTGCGCGTCGATGTCCCTGCCACGGTTTATGGTGGCTCATTAGGTGTCCGATCGGTTGTGCAACCACCCATACACATTTTTGGCAGTGCGACCATGGTTGCACCGCCACTGGTGTCCTAGTGAAATAGGACCCCTTAGGCCTTTGCCACACTAGACGGAAATTCCGTCGCCGAACTTCCGCGGCGGTCAATCCGTTCTATACGGTAAGTACCAGCCACACTGAATATTCAGTGGCAGATCATCAGTCGGCTGCCTGCGCTTATACGGTGTGGTCGTGAATTCGTGATGGATCCGATAGAAGTGATAGCTATTTATGAGGCATTAGAAGAAGAAAGCGTAAATATTGGGTTCATCCCTTAAATACTCTTCGACTAGAAATTGGGCAATTTCATACCCTGTATATGCAACTAAGACTTAATCCAGATAAAGCATTCGAATATTATCTAAATTTGGCCCGGTATTTCGGTATTTTCGAAATTCGGTATCCCGGTTTGCGACCCCTACTAAGAACTAACTGATTGATTACCAACATATCAAATAATAAACCTTGTGTCAATGAATATTTTGTTTTATTTAGAAGATAAATTCATTTAGGTTAGGTAGGTACCTACTTACTATTCCTCCGCAAACTAACTTTATTATACTGAATTTGCTAACTTTAGCTTAATCCCGGAAATATCGAAAATACCGGATTATCGGTATTGGTTTGGAGCCAATACCGAAAATACCGGTTTTGCTTAAATGATTCGGTATTGCGACCCCTAGTTCTTAGCAATAATTTACTAATACTAAATGCCCGTTTATTAAAATAACTTAGGTTACTGGTTAACTACATAGTGCAAATACTTTAATTAAGTGTAGTGTTTGACTAGGAAGTAGGATTCCTACTAGGTTATCAGTTCTAAAAATAAAATGTTTATCAAACTTAAACATCTCCCAACAGTCTCAACATAAACAAAACGAACAACGAACCAACAAAATGCACTTCTAATTAATTCTCATAAAACATAAAGATAATAAATTCTCATAAAACATATAATTTGAATTAAATGGCGCGTAACTTTTTCTATTTGTATTTGTTTTTTATTTATTTTACTAAAACCGAAAATACCGAATATCCCGGTTTTTGTGAAATGAATACCGGTATTAATTGGACCTAAATTTGGCCCGGTATTCCGGTATTTTCGAAATTCGGTATCCCGGTTTGCGACCCCTAGCCTGCAATGCTATTTGATTGAATTACTGACGACACATTATGCCGAAATTCAGGCGTAATCATGCCGAACTTCGGTCGCGTACCTTCGGCGTAGTGTGCTTAGACACTAAGAGGAAACATCAAACAAAAGTAAGAAATAAAACGAACGATTATTGTGAAAGCACCAGTCAATAAATTTTATTCACTAAAATTCCCTTAGTATACAAATCTGATATTGGTGATGTGGATGACGTGGTCTATATACTACAAGTGCTGGTATATCTGGTTATCTGCTGCCATTTTTACTAAGACAATAGAAATTAGCTGAACGTTTTGATTGTCACAGTCCCAAAAAGGAGACAATCCAAATTGTGCCAGCATGTGACAGTCTCGCGGTTTCTGGAACGAATATCAACGACGTGTCCAAATTAAACTCTTGTCAAAAGATCTGGCTGCTGCTGTTGACCATTCAGTAAACCAGTCACAGCAGTTGACATGTGTTTGAATATTTGTTAGCTTTATAATAAAATTGTGTTAATTTTCTTTTCAGAAACCGGATATCTGTTTTACAGACGTGACTGTGGCGTGCTGGGCACTACTTGTCATCTTCTGTTTGTGTGGTGTATCTCTTGGCGTTACGAAGAAGAAACGCTTATCGTTTTTCGAGTGAGGAACTCGAAAAACGATAAGCGTTTCTTCTTTGCATTTCTGACATGTTTGTTTGTTGCCTTTAGGTAAGTAACGGTTGACCATCTTCATTCATTTTTGTTCTTATATCTTCAGGAACATCCTCAGTTTATTTCATAACGTCTTGGTAAAAATAGTACATATATTATTAAAACCTAAGATCTGTTTCATTGCTTACACAAAATCATACAAAAATTATTATACTTCGTCAACTTTTCTAATTACTTACAGCATATCCTAGTAACGAAACAGACCATAAGTGATTAGCGATAAGAACCAGTTTCGCATAGGCTTCAATCGGTTTCATCTACTACACATGAACAATTATTATGAAATTATACAAAGTAAAACATATGAGATCTTTAAAACAGAAACATTTAGTGATAGTAAAGTACTTACATCTAATTATAATTTCTTATTTTAACAATTAGAATGAGAAAGCAGTTTATCGATGATCAAAGCAATGACTATTTACAATTTTACTTATTTTTGGAATGTTTAAGTTTGGAGTTAGTTTAACAAAGGGATAGTGATGTTAGTAGTAAGTAACATATAGCTACAACGCTTTAATTTCCACTACGACAACAAAGTTAACTAATTCAACCGTTGATTTCAAATCGGCATACTAGTGAGTGACTGTCCATAATTATTATGGAATTACTTTATATATTTTGTAATTCGTATATTGTCACAACGATTTCTGCGACATTACCAATAAATAAATAATAATTATATTCCCTACAATGTCCGACAATTTCAAAAATACGTACATATTACAATGAAATGAGATCATTTGTGAAAGCGCCATCTATGGTGACACAGCGACACTATGACAGTACATTACGAGACAGAAAGCTCGAAGCTTCGTCCTGAGCTTACACATACCTAAACGACTATCAAAGTATTTTAGGTATAAAATAGATTTATTTCTCTAACCTATAAACTATACATAATATATGTATTAGGTTTTAGTCGACCAATGAGTATTACTTTCATCCAATCCTGCGCATGCTTGCATTTGAAAATCGAATGTTTGATTCCCGCCTAAAGCATGAACAGTATTGAACGTACAGACTACATATTGGGTGAATGAGTAAAACCTCGACTTTTTGCTTTTTGTTAAACTCTTCAATAGGTAAACTTACCTGTCAGTGGGGTGTTAGCATAAAGTTAACTCTTAACAACTCTAGTAATTTTATCTCAGTATTTGTCTGTAACGAGATAGTTAGTCACCAAGTTACCAATTTAGTAACCTTGCTCAAAAAAACATTTGATGTCATAGTCAAAACAGATTTCTTACAGACCCAATCACTGGATTTGTTTAGAGTTAAAATTAAATACTGTAGGTAACCCGCCTAGTCATTGAACCAAACATTGCACCAAGGATGACAAGACAGTAAAAACTGTACATAATCTAGAGCGATTTTTTTACTTTGATTTAGACAGTAAACCTAGATTTTATCGACAGATTTCCAGAATCTTTAACTAAGGTTGAAAAGAGCTAGACTGAAAATAAATATATCTAGGCTTACGAATAGTTTGTCAGACATTACATAAATATCCATAACAAGTGAGTTTCCATTACATCAAGTGTTCTTACATTTATATATGTAGAGTAATTAGAAGACATTGAAACGGGAGAGATAGGTTTGTTATCGGCTGTCAAGTTGCAATAATCTTGAATAGTTTTGAGCATTCTGCGTTAAGTTTTTAGCAGACTATTGAAGCAATGGTACAGTTTTATGTTGATCAAAATCTCGTTGTGCTCTCTTCTGTTCAGATTCGTTCCTTCTCCTCGACCGCCATCATTACACTCCCGTTTCAATATTATGTTAATCTACATTTGAATAAACACAAGTTTGCACTGTGTTCAGTGATTACACACTATACATCAATGTTTTACAATAAAGGGGAGGGGAGGGGAGGGGACGCTGTGCGCTTTCAAACATATACAAAATATTTCACGCGAATAAATTCCAAATAATTTTGTCTATCTAATATACAATATCATTTTTAGTTTACAAATTAACGCTAAATGAAACTCTTCGTAATCTCCGCTGGACTTTGGCTTTGCCATCCTACATCTTTCCGAACTCTGTGCAATAATAATTAGTGAGTAAATAAACGAACCAAACGATTAGGGCCGATCTTTTATGAAAGTAAACGTGACTGACCTTCTGTGACAGGTCGCCTTTGGCAAAATAATTTAACTATTTCTATACAAAAATTAGATGGAATTCTAATGAGCTATAGACAAGAGATTCGGACACTCCTTAAATATATATTTCCTAGTTCAGCAAATTGAGTGAACTCTTTGGAAATATCAAGACTGAAACTCAACGTGCTGAACACAGAAATTGTTACAAAAACGTCTCAACCGTTAATAAATTAAATATGTCGAAGGATGAAAGGGAAATACGTGAAGTCCTTGTTGATACTGCACAAACTTCCTGATCCTGTAGAGCAAACCTCTGTGATGTCCCTTCTTTAATGGACTGTCTTCCAATGTAATTGATGGTGTATTTTGACGTTTGTGTTTTCATCCAAAGCAGGTGTGGTTTCGTACCAACCCATGACTTTACAAGCAGGTGGTATACTTAGTACTACTTCATTGTAAAATTTCAGAAGTGTTATGATGAATTCTGACTGATGGTTTGATAGCTTTGCGTGATCTACAACGCACGAAATATGTCGTGAACTGGTGTCTTCGTTCTTTACAGATTGTCTATGGGGTCATGGAAAGACAGAAAGACAAAGGGCATTTTTGAGATTTTCTGGGAAATTTGGCTTGCTCCTGTCATCACCAATTTCTGGGTCAAATCGAATTCGATGCAAGAGTGCCAAATCTACACTAGTTCGAATTAAATTTGTTTCGATTCAAAGTCGATGTTGTCTGGAGTAGATAAGCCAGTTGATTCGTTTAGGTCTCGAAATTCAGCAGTGGCATGGGATCTTATAGTTTGCTACAAGTCAGTAGAGTAGTGCAGTATGAACGTGGGACGGGGTGGGTCTGTGGGAGTGGGATTATGATGCTCCGTTCACTCCTTGAGCTTGTGCCAGTCGGCAATCTGCCGGCGCGGTGCCGCCTGCACCTCGCGCCAGTGGTGCCGTGCACTGCCTGCTCCCACAGCGCCTAGTTCCAGCCGACCGATCACCTGGGGAATGGACAGGCAATGTTAGTACACACATTAGGCAAAAAATGGACCACATATGAATAGAAAATGAGGGTTTGGCTCGTTGCTTAGGAAAGATGTTTAGGAAGTATGAGGAACAAAGTGGAAAGTTCCTCATCCCTATTGAAAAAAGAGGATCCTCCGACGTGACCGGTGTATTGAGTTTGGTGAGCTACCTACAGCCCTATGGTTGTTGTCGGGCTATTGTATATGTTCTAATTTCGCAGATATCTGTGCTTTTTAGGAATTGTGTAACGTCAGATGGATTGCGTAGACCTTATGTGGCGTTATAACTGCCGCCAAAGGAGATTAGGAGAGATCTGGTATGAAAAAAGAAAATGTTTCTGTATTCATAGACTATAGTCAAAAAATATTTATTGGCGGAATTCTAAATGACCAGTTAAAAATCAATCATGGCTATTATCATTGATGTGCATACCATATTTTGCTATTTGAAATTGTTGGAATGCATCTGCAAGGCGAAATATTTTAGGCCGTTGTGTTGACTGCAAAACTACATTCTCGCTACAAGGTGACGATGCTGGACATTTACTCCTAGGTGTTTGGAGAATAAAACTGTAACTTATCGTTGAAGCACTAACCTCATTCTTAGTAACCCTATCCCAGTCCAGCACGAGCAGTTCGAGCGACACGTGGTCGAGGGTCGCGTTGGGCGCGGCCGGCACCTCGAACACGAACGACTCGTTGAAGACCGGGTTCAGTGTGCGCTTCTTCACGTGGGTCTTCTTCTTGGCGATGCGTTGGCCATTGTATAGCAGGTACATCTTTACGTAGCTGGGTGGCGGAGAAAAGTTGGGTTAATGTTTGGCAACTCTATGTAATTGCATGCTGAATTAAGTTTGGTGAAGATAAAAGATGAAATATAGTAAAACCCTGCCCTGAGTGGGTAAAGTAAGCACCTTGACCATTTGATAGCCACAGTCATGTATAGATGACAAACCAAAATGTGTCCAGCACGCCACGGTTCGACTACAAGACAGACTTTGACGTACGGGCACGTTTTTGATTTTTTGACGTGTGGCGGTTAAGACGCTTATTTTTGTTTGGGAAGTACCTAGTAGTAAAATCCTCTTGATGTTTGCGAACTATGTAAGAAAACCTATGAACCTCATGATATATTGAAGATCTTACTTCAATGGGATCCTAAATTTGTCTCAGATTCTCCCTCTCACAGAGAGGAGACCTGTGTCCAGTAGTAGTTCAGCTGTAGGGACATTATGGGTTGATTATGATGTTACTTCAAGCGAACAAAGATATTCTTTTCCAATCTGCTGTCCTTCAGTTACGAGATATTTTATTGAGACAGTCGAAATATTAAAATCATTCCAATGAAGTGCTAGCGGGTATAATACTAACGGGTCAGCAAGTCCGGTGACGTCCATCTTGGGCAGGTTGCGCGCCTTCAGCAGCACGACAGTCAGGCGAGCGGCCGCCGGCTGCCAGCACAGCGACACCAGCACCTCGCCGCGACCCACGCTACGCATCTGCAGAAAGACGCAGAATGTTGGATTACTAGTGGATGAAAGTATTCCAATGATTTAAGGGATCATGATACAAGTTATTGCATCTTCCCTTCCCTTCAACTGTCAAGAAAAGTTCTAGAGCTCGGTAACAATAGAAAAAGTAATTGTGTCTCATTTGTGATAGTTGAGCTAATAAGGTAACGGTACCAAATGGAAGAATATCGTATCGCTATTAGTGTGATCACGATCAGACACCGGTCTCTGGTGACGTCGTCGGGATTGGTAAGCTCGTCTAGCGCATTCATTCGTTTTTCGCTCGTATACTCCACTCCGGTGTTGCTCGACGTCTTGCCCAACGATATCGCATCTCGTACTATAAGACTTAGTTAAAGATTAGAATCGGTATCACTTGTCCGGTCTATTGAAGTATCCTGTTTACCTTGAGGCTACGTGGTTGTATCTCGCGGCAGAGCGCCATGGCTTCGCCACTCTGTAGCTGCAGGCTCGTCAGTGGGGACACCACCTCTCCAATTATCTCATCACGCGAGTATCTGGAACATGAAATTGAGACTATTAAGCTAAACTTCATATTCTTCAAGACTAGAAGACTTCTTGAAGACTTAAGAAGTTCCGAGTTCGTTCA
Organism: Luperina nickerlii; assembly: GCA_963855955.1. Classification (NCBI taxonomy): domain Eukaryota; kingdom Metazoa; phylum Arthropoda; class Insecta; order Lepidoptera; family Noctuidae; genus Luperina; species Luperina nickerlii. The sequence goes on along the minus strand of OY979677.1, from coordinate 16,537,938 downwards.
GCAACAATCAATTGACTGAATAAAAAAGTATTAAGGGGCTTAGAGGACCAAACACAAAAAACGCAAGTTTTAGGAACAATAAAAGTATATGATCGATACAGTAAACAAAATCAGAAAAATATATGATATTCTTCAGGATATCTAGGTGGATAGTGTGTTGAAAACTTAATACAACTAATTTGATACGATAGAAAAAAATCGTGAAGATACGTCTAAAAACTTTCTTTTTACAATAAAAACCATTTTAATATACCTACATACAATCATTCTGTTTTTTGTCAGGTTATTCTACAAGCAACATAGTAAAATACTAGTGTTTTAATTTTTTCGTCCAAGCAATAGATTTTTTGTAATTAAATGATTGCTTCATATTTTGCAATAAATTACCAGCGTTGAGTCATCGCGCTTCTCTTTCTTTTCTATGCAGTCCGACATTGACCGCGCTTTAGGTCATGTAAGCCCCTTAATTCGTGTTGGTTAACAAAAAATCAGAAAATGGTTGATGTGTAGGGTAGAAAACATAGCTGGTTAAATGGTTCAATAAAATTTTGCTCTTTACCTGTCAAAGCTAAGTACGACGAAGTGCAGGGTGATGGCAGCGATCTGGTGCGGGGCGATGCCGTAGAAAGTGAAGTCCTCATCGTACACCGGGCAGCGGGTCTTGCGAACAACTCTGAAAGTATTAGTAAGTAGCTTAATATATGTAAAGAAAAAAAGGACTACTTATCAAAAACTTCTTTGGCAACTGATACCGTAATTTTTGATACAGACGTCTTAGGCCCTTTGTACGCACACGTTTTTCTTGCCGTGAAAAACTTTGAATTCGCCGTGTATAGGCACGGTCGTCAGTGTTGTATGGGTCACTATGAAAGTTTGTTGACAGACAATATATATTTTTATTATTTATATATAATAAAAATATATATGTATATAATTATTATATTACTAGCTTCTGCCCGCGACTTCGTCCGCGTGAAATTTCTTGTTTATGTTAAATAAAGGAAATAATAATAATAAATTTTATTCAAAAAACATAAGGTATGGTGTTAAATACAGTTTTCTTAAATCTATGTTAAATTCACACATAATTTTGAGCCTGAACTAGGAAAACCTGTGTTTCAGGCGATTTGAGGTAACATTAATTTATAAAATAATCACATTATTGGCATATTAATCTTATCTATGTAAAAGGTGTATAAAATTATAGTACTTATACTAACTTAAAACTTAGCTAACTAATTAAAAATAAACAATGAGCAATCTTTACTTTAGCACAATTAATATCTTCTCTGTATTTTTTTTTTATTTTTTTTTTGTATCTTCATATGTCATTGTTTGTAAAGCTTCCTTAAGGATTTTCTTGCAGTTATTGTGATTTAAAGAGTAGATATTACCTTTTTTATTTAGTCTGTTATAGAGTAGAGGTCCGAGGTCGGTATAGTAACACCCCCTGCCATTTATTGTTTGATATTTTCAATGTACTTACAGAATTTTCACTTCTACAGATTTATTATAAGTATAGATTTTAATATTATAAATGCGAAAGTAAGTTTGTTACCTTTTCACGTCTAAACCACTGAACCGATCATCCTGAAATTTTGCATATACGTTGTCAGGTGTACAGAAACGGACATAGGGTACCTTTCATCCCGAAAGAAAGTGCTGTTCCCGAGGAAAACAACAATAACGTTACCATGATAATAGATGGTGCCGCGTGTCTTTCAAGCGGGATCGACACTTATGCGTGTGAAACCGCGGCGCGCTGCTAGTATATGATAGAATTAAACGTGAAAGTAGGTAATACGTTTTCTCTTTGTTTGCTTTTAAGTTCTCATTAAGTGGAGGACCTTTGTGTTCGTGATTACATCGTCGCTTCGATACTTATCTATGCCGAAGTCGAACAACTAATAATTCGATTAATTGGTTAACATCAGTGTTTGGTTGGCGTAATATCAATTAAGTAGATTGATTAAATATATATCTTTTCCATTACTGCGTAAATATAATATATATGTAGATGCTTTGTTGTTTAGTAATTGTTTAGCTGTTTATCAATTGAAAAATATTGTTGTATGTATACGATTTTATTCCTTTTCACGCCTGAACGGATTTCGATGAAATTTAGCACACAGGTAGACATTGACCTGGGTTATTTCTTATTCCTTGGATATAGCCATTGGATATTTTTATCCCGGTTGTACGTTTCTGTGGTGTAATTTCTGATGTCTACGCGGGAAAAGCTGCTATCAAAAGCTAGTATAAACGAACAGCTGTACTGACCGTGTCTTGACCTTATGCTGTTTGTCCGGCAACAGCTGCAGCTTGACGTAGGGGTCGGGGCCGGCGGGCTCGCGACCTGGCAGACCCTGGCACGACACCACTGACACCACCAGCGCGTTCTTCTCGTTCTCATAGCTGTGGACGAGACAAAGACAAATTTAAAAAAAAAAACCGGTTAAGTGCTAATTGGACTCGCGCACCGAGGGTTCCGTATGCTATGCTAGCTAGTTACAATGCGTGTCACGAAAGATGAGACTTGGCCCCCACACACCGCTCTTTCCGCCGCCCCTATGACGTCCGGTCCCGTCCCGCACTCAGACCTCATACCGCTAAAGATACCTAAAATCGTGTACTGCGCATGTCAAACCACGTAGTGTGTCAAGTCTCATCTTTCGTGGCACGCATAGTATCATGTAACTAAAAATTTGCGGTTTCCGGATTTTTTCCTTTACTTGTGCTACATGACATTGCTTCTTGCGAAACATGATTCTAGGTCAACGGAAAGTACGCCATAAATTTTGATTCCCTTAAGAGTGTCGAAACATACGTTTTTTGCGGCATATAAAAGGTCGTGTCTATTTTTTTACGTTAACTTAGAAGTTTGTTTTTTTCGCAGCTTCATGGGACAGTAGATTTGAGTATATGGTTTTAATTTCAAGTCGATACCTCCACGCGTTCTCGAGATAAAGGGTCTTGACAGACAGACAGACAGACGGACAACAAAGTGATCCTATAAGGGTTTCGTTTTTTTCCCTTTTGAGGCACGGAACCCTAAAATCGAATCTATATGTCTGATGCCTTGACTGCTTTCTAGGTCTAGTGATCGCCTGGGTTAGATTCCCAGGACAGTGAAAGTGTTATTGGGTTTTCCAATGGGATTTCTCTGTAACTCCACATAGCAACTTGTTCCGAAAACAGAACATCTCCAAGTTGTAATACAAATCGATACACGAAAATTCAAATAGAAACTCATTTCATGTCTTTCGCCAATACGACTAAGATGCACGGAAACCGATAGTCCCATACTCGAACATTCAGTACTTTCCAAATCACGTCTGGTATTTGTTATCGATTACCTAAGCCCCGTCGTGAACTAAGGCAATAACCCGTGTGCGTTAGGCTCTAGACGTAAACCGGGTCATATTGAGACACTACATAGGTCGAAATACAGGCAATACATTGTAAGTAATACTTGTTCGGATTTTTTATCGACCCCGTCGGCGTTGCTACAAAGAATTGTTATTCAAGGCTGTTTTTGTACCTAACTTGTTTTCTTATTTAGTTGTACGGTCAGCATCAAAAGTCGATTAACACTTCAGTTCTTTTAATCTCAGTTATTGAGCAAATTATTTGTTCGAAATTGCAGCAGAAGTATAATGCGATTTTGAACAATTTTTTTCTCAATAACTGAGATTTAAAAAACTGAAGGGTTAATATTTTGCTCAATAACCGAGATTAAAAAAACTTAAGTGTTAATCGACTTTTGATGCTGACCGTACCTACTTCAAAACTTTTGGAATATTTATGAAAAGCTTCTACCCGCGACTTTGTTTGCGTCGAAGTCGTAAGACATCAGAATATACAAAAAATAAAGCTCATGTTACTCATTGATAATGTAGTTTTCTATAGGTGAATGATTTTTTTTTAAATCGGATAAGTATTTTTGTGAGTTTATCCATTACAAACAAACATACAAAAAATCTAATCTTATCTTTTAATAATATTGTTATTATTAGTTTAAAAGATGAACACAATTTAGATTGTTAGAGTTTGATAAAAACAATTTTGAAACAACTGCTGGAAGTTCCAACTAATTGAAACCGTTGTTCAAGAATGGAAAACTGTTTTCCATTCTTGAACAACGGTTTCAATTAGTTGGAACTTCCAGCAGTTGTTTTTTTACGAAAATGTATCAGCAACAACACAATCTTGTAACCGAGTGGCCTCTACAACCCCGAAAACTAATAAACTTTCTATTTGGTGTCCACAAATAGATAAGGTTACTCCTGTAAACGTACGTGAGGCCTTTAACTGTAGGTAAAGTCAACGTCAAAAATACAGGACGAACGAGATGAAAAGAGTATCAACATGTCTTTTTCTTGCATACTTCTCTATTAGTCCGTGGCTCGGAAAGCACGTTAAGCCGTTGGTCCCGGCTGTCAGTCGTAGATCTTTGACAGTCGTTACGGGTCGTTAAAAGCCCGAAAGTCTGACAACCAGTCCTACCAAGGGGTATCGTTTTACCAAGTAACTGGGTTGTGGAGGTCAGATAGGCAGCCGCTTCATGTACCGGTTAGTCTGGAAGCCGACCTTAACATAGTTGGGAAAAGGCTAGGCAGATGATGACTTCTCTATTAGTCGTCATCTTGGTAGTGACCCCCTTGCTAGCCATATGCATCTTTCACATCAGTCCAACCATCGTTTCTTTGGTCTTCCCCTACTCGTATACTTAGCAACTTTATTCACGACATTTTCCTCATTCCTCCACAAGACAACCGACTTCCACACAACTTTTCAGTCACCGGTGCCACACAGATGAACAGAGTGTTCAAAGTTTAAAATGACCAGAACCACTAGTTAAGATAATCATTGCTACGATAACTGTTTTCATTCTGAATCACCTCTGTAATGCCATGTGTCATCGAGTAATATTTTTGTTCAAATAATTTTGAACGGCTCCCTATATGCTCCCTAAATTTTTGGTGTTGACTGTACCTACGTGAGTAAATAGGGGTCGAAAGAAACAAGTTACAAAGTTTATAGAGATGGCGGTGAAGCGGGCGTGGGTGACACTTTCCCGTTATTTTACGATTAGACCTCTAGGGACTGGTTTAGTTTACGTTTTATTGGTAAATAAATTTAAGAGGGTGTTACGTTACGTATTGGTGTAGTGGATTAATAAATTCATTTCAATTGTCGAAAAGTGTTAATATGGGCGATGGTAAGAAGAAAAGTGTTTTAAAGATGTGAAAGTGATATGGGTGGGAAGTCACTTTATAACTGCGGCGCTATTCTGTAAAAATCTCACCGTGAAAACTTAGGTGAAGTGAGCTGTCAATAGTGCCAATTCCTAGCAAAACAAAGTCACTTCACCTAAGTTTTCACGGTGAGATTTTTACAGAATCGACCGACAGAACCTCTATGAAAGTCATGCATAATCAGAAGGACAATTCTCGTAATTAAAAAAACTTCCAATAGGTATCTAGTCGCAATCTCATCTTAGAGACAATCAATGTCAAAACTTGTTAAAAAATGTGGGGAGATTAGAGGTATTTTTGACAGATTGAGACTGAGATTAGACTTCTCCTTCTTCTTCTTCTTCTTTCTTCTTTGGGTTCTTAAAATTACGAGAAATGCACTCCAGCCTATAATGTTCCCACTGCTGGGACACAGGCCTCCTCTCAGTGAGAGGGAATGTGCCGTGATCCATCACGCGGACTCGGTACGGGTTGGACATGAAGTCATGCGCTGACCCCAAATAAATCCTCCTGCTCTCAAGAAGGACCTGTAGGAAATAACTAAATGACTTATCATAATCGTCATCTCCCATTCGAAAACATGTCAAGTCATAACTTGTTATTAACTTACTTTGATATAAAAATGTCAAGAGCAAATTAACGTAGATATTTCATGTTAGGCATTTGTTAGGCAGGTAAACAAGAAAACGTTTGTTATTGTAAATACTCGTATTTGGAACATCTTAGCAAGAAATTTGGTAACGAAGATAAAGTTTTTTAGGAAAAGTATTCTAATTAAAAGTATGACAGGAAAATCCCGTCGTAAATACTTACGGGAAGCGTCAAAATTTTAAATGACTTTTTATCCCGAGAATCAGTTAATTTATTAATTTAGTTAAATGCTACCTTTTTTGTGAATGAATTTATTTTTGGTAAAAAATGTAAAACTACATAGATAGTTACATACCTACCTAAAAACATGAGGAAACCCTATAACTATGTATTAGTCACAAGAGATTCACCCCAATGTGAAAACAAATGGGTAAATCCCAAAATCTTACTTATCAAGAACATAAACAACAATTTTCGTTTGTCTACCTACTTCCAATTTATCAAACTTGTTATCAACAAAACAACCCCTAAAACCTTAACTACAACAATAATCCCGAAAATAGTTGATTTGTACTTGATAAGGGGAACATTTTACAAGCAGCTGACTATCGTAAAACGAATATTTATTCAAGTTTACGGCCCGTGTCAGACGCTGCGACAGTTTATTATTAAAACACAGTAAAAAGGCTTAGATACCATTAAAGGCTTTTATACTCCGTGTAACAAAACACCCCTAGGGCTGTACAAATGGATTACTTTTTAATGGATTGAAGTTTAGCGAGTCGAGAGGTAAGTTATGATGATGTACAATTGTACAACCCTAATAGTGGTAAAAACTCGAATTTAATATTTATGTAAAGCGGTAAAGTCTACAGTGGTGCTCGAGTTTAATATCAATTTGGTCTCGGTTGCCTTAAGAGGAAATGCGGTCGGAGAGACTTTTGGAAAAGCCCAAGTAAAAAGTCATACTTCGAGGCTTGGCTCTCGTTTATTTCCTCCTCCAATATTGGACCAATTTCAAAGATATTTCATAAACTGAATAAGAAGGATATATACTATGTCCGTCGCTTATGAGCATTTTTGAGAGTTCTAGTGCCTAAACAAATAATGTAGCATCAAAAAGGAAAACATAGGGACCTACAAGTAATTAATATTGATTATTATGTAAAAATTCATTGCTTTGTGGTCATTAAACAGAAAGAAACGAATACCCGTATTTCCTCTTAAGGGGATTACAGGACCTAAACGCAAGTTTTAGGAAACAAAATCAGAAAAATACATGACATTCTTTAGGATATATGCTAGGTAGATAGTGTGTTGAAAACATAACACAACTAATTTGATACGATAGACAAAAATCATGAAGATACCTATAAAAACTTTCTTTTTACAATAATAACCATACTAATATACATACATACAATGATTCTGATTTTTTGTCAGATTATTCTACAAGCAACATACTAAAGTACTAGTGTTTTAATTTTTTAGTCCAAACAATAGATTTTTTCTAAATATATAATTGCTTCATATTTTGCAATAAATTACCAGCGTTGTGTCATCGCGCTTTTTTATAAAATATTGCAGATTCTAAAATATACAATGCTGGTAGTGTTAGTATTTTCAGTGATTTGAAGGATGGTACACAGCTATCGGTAGTCTTTAATCCACACATAGATCTTATACAGCGTTTTTGCATCTTAAATATAAGTTCTCTGTCAGTTGACTGTCCCCAAAATATAATTCCGTACCGAAGCACTGAGGCGACTAGTCCATGATAAGCTGTCAGTAACGTGCCGATATTTACCTTTTTAGACAATTGATAGAGTGCGTACGCAGATTTACTCAGTCTGTTACATAGGTGTTCTATTTGTGGTTTCCATGTCAATTTATTGTCTACTATTATACCCAAGAACTTAGCACTATTAACTGATTCTATTTTGTTATTTTTATAAGTACAATTAATAGTGGGATGTGCCCGACGTTGATGGAATTGCATAATTTTTGTTTTATCCAAATTTATTACTAAATTGTTACAATTAAGCTTCTCTTTCTTTTCTATGCAGTCTGACAGTGACCGCGCTTTAGGTCATGTAGTCCAACAACGTAGATACCGTTTTATGAAGAGATACAATGGCCTCCAAAAGTTAGTTGACATTTTTCCACTTCAGCTGTGATGCCACATTATGATTGAAAATATAAAAAAATATCACGTACAGTAACGAGCACTAATATGTCAACACTTGGCAAGTTACAATTGCGATTTTTTCGTGAAATGACGAATGCAACGTTGAAATACGACACTTTACATAAACCTATGGGTTGGAAAATACTATATTCGTAATAACATATAATTTCATTAAAAAATAAAGGAGCAAAATGCCTTTGAATAAAGTCAAGTGTATACATACTTATGCTCGTGACTGTACTCCTAAGGCATTAACTTGATTATTTTTATGATACGTCAAAGGTCGGGTTAGTGAACAAAACGTTATACCAGTTCAAACATTTGGATCAATTGGATTTTAAATCATTGTTGTATGTCATGGAAAAATGTCAACAAACTTTTGGAGGACACTTTTTATGAAAAAGCGATTTAAATAATAATAATAGCTGATATTTTGTAAGCATGAATATGTTTAATTTAGAGTGGCGAAAACATAACAATGGATGTTAAAAGTTTATAATAGGTATTAATTAAATCTATTTAACGATAGAGAGAAACGACAAATGCCCGAATCTGTAGGATTTAGCAGTACAATAGCTTTCTAAATGCGATTAAAAGCTTAAAGAAGCTTAATGCTCCGTACGTAATAATTTAAGAAACAGCGCTTTATATGAGTAATTCTAGAGCTTTGTAGGTTCTATGTATGTGTCCATGGAGATTCTTGCCCGTTCTTCTCCATAGGTACCTACGCTTTGGAATGGGCAACTAGCTTCATATTTTCTGACTGTCCGACTTTTTGACAACTCAAAAGTGCCTGTAAATGGTTTAATTGAAATAATTGCTTTGAGTTTGAGTTTTGAGTTTGAGTTTGTAGATGTCGAAGTAAGTGATTGGAGGTTACAAGTTAAAATGTAATGATTAAGTACTACATAGTATAATCAGCCCAGGATGTTCCCACTGCTGGGACACAAGCCTCCTCTCTGTGAGAGGGAGTGGGCCGTAATCCACCACGTGGGCCAAGTCCGAGATGAACTACATGTGTATGTACAGACGGCAGCACATCAAGCTACCCGAAACTGTCAAATTTTCCCAATCAACTTTAAACCTTATGCTTTAGCAATAAAGTTGAAAATCTATTAAAGAAATTTGACAGATTGTAGTAGCTTGATGTGCTGGCGTCTGTACCCGCAAAGAAGTGTTGTACGCTTCAAAACTAAAGCGACCTTTCAGCAGTTGACAAACTGAAAATTAAGTCGAAACCTACCACTAAAGTCGAAACACTTCATTATCACTTCAAACAAAGACATTATACAAAGTCAACTAAACCCGAGAACTCAATTTGATCGCGGCGTGAAGTACTCAAGTCTTCATTAATGACAGCAGGGTGCCCGCAGCAACCGCAGACAAACATTGTTATAAGTCCGCAAATTACCGGAACTCCGTAGACTCCGCGAGTTCCGGAGCTCAGGAGATCCGGCGTGACAAACAAAACGTCGCCGGTGCGTAAACAACCCAAACTATTTAATGAAGCAATTTAACTTTGTACAACATGTTAAGGGTTTTCTGGTGCATGGGGACATGTGACTTCTAACGGTATATGGAATCCAATTAAATGTCGCGAGTTTTCACACTAAAATGATGAATAAAATTTTTGTTACCTAGGCTATTAAACACCTACATACAAAAAGGTTACAACGAGATGGGAGACATAGGAAAATATTTGTGTATTCTTATACTTACTTTGTAAATTGTATCTAAGTAAATAGGTACCTACATAGTCAGAATACGTAATAAACAATATAGTATCTAATATTGTAATTTTGACCTAGTACCTAACATCCACGGGATGTATTTCGTATCATATAACGTCCGATATTCTGTTAGGACCAAGACTAAATTACCTAATATAGAAAGAAAAACATAATTTATCGACCTTGTCTACTTGACGCTGAAGAAAACTTGACCCTCGGTAGGTCACTCAAATACCCTTGAAAATGATCTCAGGCCGCTGTAATACTCGTCCCGAGTCGAGTTTTTTACTCCGCAGGACGGTTACTTACAGGATTATTATAGCTCAGACTTCGAGTGTATAACTATATTTGTAAATAATTTGTAAATATGTGAGCACCATGTATCTATCACATAATTGATTTACTTGTAATCGCTTCATTTTTAATTCTTTTTTTTTTTTTTGGGTAGACTTCTTTTATTCTAGGTGCATCGTCTTCACATATAATTATAATTATATTATGTATACAAAACCTTGTAAAACATTTTAAAAGAGGAGGCGGTGGAGTTTCTTGCCCATTCTTCTCCATACGAAAACTACCTTTTGGAAGGGGCGACTAGAATCAATTCAATTTTACTGTAAGTTTTGACGTTCAAAAGTGCCTTTAATGTGCCTATTTGAAATAGATGATTTGACTTTGACTTATTAATTTATCCTCTTAGTAATCAAAATCGAGATTATAATTTATAACTACCTAGAAAATCTCATAAACTAAAGCTCCTACCAGAAAACTATTCAAAGAATTACTCTCCTCTCCTATCTCTATTCCAATATTCTGTTCTCATTATCTAGTCTCGTATCTCACAGATAATACGGCTTCCAGTTTGATCCTTCCAGCGCTAATGAGAAATGATGGACATAGTCGGGATTTTTTCTAGAAAAGACCTATATACCTATATACCTAGATATATATACCTTTGAAAGTACGGGTAAAAGAGACCGCTGTGACCATAGATGATAGAGGGTTTAATAGGGCAACGGCCGTAATGTTTTTTATTTTTTTTAATTAATGTTCAAAATGTATATCGCAGAGTTTAAATCATTATATCCTACTAAAAAACCACAGAAGCCCTCAGAACCTTTCCACAATAATGGTTATGGTTATTTGCATGTGGTCATTTTTGTTGTTAACCGTGTGTTTTGGAATTTCTGTCATAGTGACATAAGTTGCCTTATATGAAGAGGCATGCTTTCAGCAGTGGATTGAAGTGAATTTGATTTAAGTTTAGCTAGCAACTTCTAGCAAATTAGCCAGCGAAACTCCGCAGACGTGATATGTTTATCTAAACATGAAACTATTTAACCCTGTATGTCCTATTCAGGGTCAAATAGTTTCATGTTTGTGCGCATGGTCAAATAGTTTCATGTCACTGTGCGACTTTGTATGGAAAAGATGACCATGTTTTTCCTGAGTTGGAAATTGGAAAACAAAAGTAGCCACATCCAGGAAATTCAGGTAGAAATTTAAATGTATGGGTAAAAAATTACCAACAAGAATCTTTTTGCCTTGTAGGTATGTTTATATTAAGTTTTAGGTTATCATCATTTTGCGAAAATCCATATCTTCGTGCTAGCAGTTAGGTACTTAGTGTGGTGCATTTATATTATAGCATATCCTTCACATACATAGGTTACAGCTTATTGCCAAGGTCAGCCACTGACCGTGTCCGTGGCAGGAATGCATGTCTAGCCGAAGACCTTGGACGCATAGCGGTTTCCGCTAGCATTTCATTTGTTTCATATCACACGGCAAATCTTTGTAGCCTAAGTGCATTAGGATTGCTTTACGAAACTTGTGTGAAATTGAAACTCACGGAAGGAAATTGTTTTCTATTCAGTATATATTTGAATGTTCTGATAGAGGGTTCCACATTTCAGATGATCACTCCTTTCATAAGCAAAAATCCTTCTTATGGGGCGCCATAAAAGGGGATTTTTTATATTATTGTGTGCTATTACTTTTATATATTTCCATTTTATTTTTGCTTACGAGACGAGTTACGAAACCACAAACAAATAAATATTTATACGAAAATAAGAATCTATAATACAATTACTGCCCTTTGCAGAAAACTATTATTTTCCTGCCACAGCCAGACGGCTTCGAAAGCCGGTTCTACACCGAACAAAGGTACAGTACAATTTATCGTGAACAAAGACTTGCCATTACAAAGGCATACTTCATGCATACGTTACGACAAAGCGTTGAAACAAGTCCTGTGTCGTGCGGCGTCGTGCAATGTCGTGCAAAGTCGTGCGCAGTCGTGTGAAGTAATTGTGGGCGACGGGGCAGGAGGGTACTTATTGATTCGTAGACTTCCCCATTACGTAGAGTGGTGACGTGTCGATAATGTGGCAATATCGGCTTTGTAATGCATGGGTTGTAAGTACTCGACTGTTGTGACAGCCTGTCGACATGAAATACTAAGTGAAATCGTGTGCTGATGTTATCGTTTCATGAGTCATAAACAGGGAAGCTAGGGCGAAAAAAAAATCCATATTGTATGTGTTGTAGGGAAGAGATTTAATATGTATGTAGCTTTCATAAAAATACAGGTGGATAACTTAAGACGTATTATTATATTAGCTTGCTAAATATCTTGTGGTCTGTTCGTACAATTAACCTCACATCAGGTGGTAACAATGACTGCAATGTAATAATCCGTGGCTCGGAAAACACGTCAAACCGTTAGCCCCAGCTGTCATTCATACAGCTTTGACAGTCGCCCAAAAAGTTTGACAAACAGTTTTGGTTTATGGTTGTGGTGTTACCCAATTACTGGATTTTGGAGGTCAGATAGGCAGTCGATCCATGTAAAATACTGATATTCAGCTGAATCTGTTTAAACTGGAAGCCGACTCTAACATAGTTGGAGAGGCTAGGCAGATTCAGTAAGGATGGTTTTCGTAGTGAAAGTTTTAGTATTGATGTGCAGTTGACTGTACCTAATTACCGTTTACTTTAAAGCGTTGTCAAATCCTTTTTTATTACCTACAGAAAATAACCTAATCATAATTTATGATTGGCAGAGTTCATTCGCAAGCACTATGTATGTACCTACGTCTTAACATAAGCTAATAAGTACAATCTTATTTTCTTTCTAGAACACTCTTAAGTATTAAGTTTAATTTCAATATAAATGCAAATAAGAATACACAACAAAGCGTTTTTCTAGAAGCAAAAGTAGGACAAAAGGAAAACAATGTTACGGATACAGAGAAAATACATGACTCGTAAATAATAACACTACTCCACAACAGTTTTATTCTTCGTACGTAGTGATTAAGTATGGCGGATACATTATATGGCGCCCAGAGCCCACCGTGGAGCAATTAATTAAGAAATCACTTTTATAATTGCATTGAACCCTGGTTAGTCTCGATGAGGTATCAGGTTGATGCTAATTAGGAGTCGTTAATGGCCACTAATCCTATAATGAGTGTGGGTAGCCGTCAAAATTACAAAAGATATTCATACTGAACCAAATTCACGTTGCTAGGGTGGTAACAACGGTTTTGAAATTCTTGAAAAGAGACTACGTCTAATAATATCATAACTAAATAGACTGAAATAAGGTATTCTGTGAATACCCATATTACAAAGAATTGAGATATTAAATTGAAACCTGCCACAAAATAACATTTATACAAACACTGTATTATAGTATAGTATACGTGCCAAGTTTCAAGGAATAAGATTTTGTAAAAAATATTTTTTGTTTCTAAAAATAGGATAGACTATATTAACATTAAACGAAAAAGAAATAAAATCCTATTTGAATGAAACAAAAAATCTCGTGATTACATTTTGACGTATCATGTAAATTCCCGGCGGAATCCCGACAAATTGAATATTCATTTAATATTTCACGACGAGCAAACATAATCCGTCAGTTCCTGACATTAAAAAAAAGATGGCTGAATCCTACAAAATGCTTGTTTGATAAATTGCGGAGTAGATTAGATCAGGGACGAATGAATAGAGCACTTATTGACATTGGACGTTCAGATTGGTCAGGTTCAACTGGATTATGAACGAGTCTGCGTCAACTTGGTACGTAGGCGTACACTATATTATTACCGTTGGGAATTCGATCGGATAGGGCTCTATATACTTTGTGTTAGCGGTTTTCAAAGATCTGCGATCTTGTTTAAATACGTACTCTGTAAATTGGATACTAAGATGAAGGAGTATTTCAAATTGGATGGCGTTGTAGAGCGGATTTAAAGCGTTTAAATATTGACTTCTGCGCCCTGAAGGTCTCCACATTCCTGATTTGAGAGTAGTTACATATGTATTTGTTTGTTGATCAGTTTTTACTTTACAAGCGCGCAAGTGGAACAGTTGAAGGCAAAATCCGAGTTTCAATATGTTGGAAAAGTGTTACCTAAACTAGTAACTGGTGTGTTAGTCTTGTGTGTGTATGTTGTGTATGTGCGAGGGTGTGTTTGTGTGTGTTGTGTGTAGTTTTCATCCTAAAAATACTGAATATCAATCCGGCAACCAACACGAGTATCATGACCACCATCGAAACGAAGTAGAAGCAATTAAGAAGAAGAAATTACAGATTGTAGAAAGATTTCTCCCGCTGCGATGTCAAATATGAAGAAAAGAAATTGTCACTTTGTCAAGCTACGCGCGCTGTAACCTTTGTAAGGTCAATTTTGAAAGGGTCACCTTTAAAATCACTTACCGCAGTTTGAAGTGCAGATCTCCTAGACGTCCGTCATTGATCTCTGGCTCAGTAGTCTTGATCTTCTCGGTAGCATTAGCATCGGCGAGCTCCTTGCTGAGCGGGGTCGGCTCGGTTGGCGCGGTAGGCGAGTGCGGGCTGTTGCCACCAGTTGGCTGTATCGAGAAACGAGTTCATTATTACACGTTTCTACATTGTTCCCACTTCTTTATGAGAGAGAGTAGGCTGTAATCCAACTCGTGAGACACTCGCGAGTACTTCGCGGCGTGGCGGATGTCAGATGTGTCTTTTAGTTTCTAGACATACTGGTTTCCTTACGATATTTTACAACTTAGAGTATTAACAACTTTGAGTTTTAGGGGAATTTGAGACCATAATATTTCCTTAATATTGATATATCATTAGATATAGATAATGTCTTATTAAAACTAATAATTGGGAGCGAGCATGGGAATTCCTACAACTGGCAGAATTACATAGCGCGAACATCAAACAAAATACACCTAGTAATCGTTATCGTGTTGCCATCGACATATTTTGTATAGAAGTGGTCAGAGTGAGTGTATTTGAAACCAAACAAAGTCATGAAACACGCCGCATACAAAAAATAGCGTTACGTTGGCCCAGCACAATGTTTGTGCTACACAGCTGCAACCCTCGAAAGGATTTTCTGGGCTATCACAAAAGATAACCTACGTAATGACTTTTGAAGTGCTAACTTGTTTTTAATAGACGGCGCTCGTTCAAGAACATGACGTATGGATCAGCACCATTCAGATCAATTATTTTCAAGGGATCCGAATGATAAAACACCATATTTAACTTACAGTGGTAGCAGGGTTGATGGTCGGCGGCTGCGGCGTCGGTTGCGGCGGAGAGGCGGCGGGCGGCGCGGGCGCTGTCGGTGACGGTGACTTGCGCAGGTAGTGTGTGGCGGAGCCCGGCGAGCGCACGGCGGTTGCGCGGCGTGGCGGTTGGAAAACCAGAGCCTTGTCCGGGCCGCGCTTGCCGCCTGTACAAAGGAAGGTATGAAATTATCGTTCTGATGTACCAATCACGGTAGGGACTAGACGTTACAGTGTCAATAAGAGTGATTTTTACATCTTTTAGCAGCCTCACATAGGAGGTCTTGATGACTCTGAGATAGCAGGATAGCCAGTAATAATTAGCCATTCACAACCAAACCTTGCTTAACGCACTGTAGGTACATTCAATGAACGCTAGTTTGTTGTGGGCAAATAAGTGCGGCCGGCACTAGCACTGTGGCCTGTAACTTTACCAACCATAGAGAAACGCTATGTTATTGTATTATATTCTATGTCTTATTAATTATGTAATAAAGTACCTAGTTTGTGGGCGAGCGAGTTCCTACGACGTGCGATCCAGCAGGCGAGGGCGCCGAGAGCAGCTGCCACCAGAGCTGCGGCGCCGCACACCACCAGCCATAGTGTGGCGCCATGCAGCTCGCCAGCTAGAAAGAAGAAAATCTGTTATTTAGGATTAAAATAAAACACAAACGTTGACATAAAGGTGAAACAACATCGCGATCTTAGGTACCTATGTAATATGTATCTATTATCGTGATTCGCGTATTATGTGGCGGCATCTACAACGCCACATGCGATCTACGCATCATTCTGACGTCACGCAAAATCCTGCATCTCGCAAGCAGAGTTTACCGCGCGACTAGCATTTATACAA
Source organism: Luperina nickerlii (assembly GCA_963855955.1). NCBI lineage: Eukaryota > Metazoa > Arthropoda > Insecta > Lepidoptera > Noctuidae > Luperina > Luperina nickerlii. Next base: position 16,521,738 of record OY979677.1, on the reverse strand, counting down.
CAGCTCGACATAAATCATCGGGCAATTGTCCACCAGACACAACACCCGTCTGGTCGGAAGATCCTCCTTTTTCGATGGAGGATGTGTGCACTTAACAGTCTGCTCCTCATACCTCTAAACGTATATCTAAGTTTACTAGTAATAAGCATAAGGTCAGAGGAACTACTAAATAGCTCTTTGAAATGCTTCTCCTGGGAAAGTTCCGGTTTGAACAGTAAGTTTAACTTTACCTGTACAGGTTAACAATGAGCGAAATATCTTCGTGATATGGCTAGAGGCGGCGCTAACACTTCCTACGAGGTAGGTCAGCAGCTAGGCATGAAAAGTGACTACTAAAGTGGAAAGCTACTTTTGAATGGGTAACTATAATCTATAGGTATGTATAACCATAATCTTCATAATCATAAATCTTTATTTATCTCTACATCATATTACAGGCACTGATTTATATAGTGCACGATCTTAAACAGAGAAGGTTATAATATCTTAACCCTAACCGTTGTTGTCTAAAGTAAAATGTCCTATCTAAGAGAACCGGGTGATCTGTAACTCAGGACCCTCCAGAGAAAGGATGGAGGATGATCCGTTTGGGTTAGGTATTTGCTATTATGAAACTTGACCAAAGCAGTGTTAGCGACATTTTTGTATGACGAATGATATTCTATCGATTAAGATTAGAGGCTTTTTAGCACAAATGGTATTAATGACTTTTATAACATATTTGCTCGTAAAGGGTCTCTTATTTCACCAATTTCAATATCGTAATGTATCTCATTACGTACTTGTGCGGTAATGTAAAGTAAATCGCACGGTTTATCAAGATGCTCCGTCAAAACGAACGGTACATTTTTAAATCTTAGCAAAGAGTTTTTATTTCAGAAAAGATGTCAACATTTTATGAATAAAATTAACTTTGGGAGATAAAATATAATAAATAAACATTTAAATTTTTAATTTAATTAATTTTGACAATAAATTACAACCATTAATATATGTAACAAAAACAAAAATATTAATTTACTTTATTAATAATACTGGCTGTTTTGTACCGATGCCTGAAAAAAAAAGCGCGAACGCGCGCGCATCGCTTATCCTGTTAAGAAGTAAAAATTATTCCGCGCGCTTTTTCTTTTCGCTGTACTTTTTTTTATTTGAAAATGTCGTCAAGTAATGATGAATTTATTAATTCCACACCGCCAGAAGTCTCAGAGGCAGCGAAAAAGGCTACTCTAAGCCTCTTGCCCGAAAAATCGACCGTTAGATACTTACAAGCGTATCAAAATTTCATCATATGGAAAACAAGCAAATATGCAAATTCAGTCCGAGTTTTATTTATTTCCTTGCAAATATGTTATAAAACGTCGTATGACATACGTGCGCTTTGATAATTACAGCCTCTGCTTTCTTTTAGCCCTCGCCTACGGCTCGGGCAAGCAATATCGCCTCGGCTGTAATTTTCAACTTACCGCACTTATATCATAATGTACTATTATTGCACCTTTATCTGGCTGCAAGTATAATTCCCAACTAGCAACCTACACAGAGCCTAAAAACGTTACCTATAATGAAAACATTACAGAATTTTTATTCACACTATACGCAATTACCTTTCATCGATCCATAGCATCTATTCATTCATATGGTGATGGCCTATTACGGTGATTTGATGAGCCGTTCGCATACGAAATGAGAACAACTATCCAATAACCGATCAACTGGCACGTTGTAATATTCACGTTATCGGCTATTGTGGAGGGCTTTATTGCCTAAGTTTACCTGTAATAGTCGTTCTCTCAGCTACGTAGATTAATTTGAAGCATAATAGTTCTATTTGAGATTGAATTTCTGTTAATAAATATCTTCAGGCTACATTATGCGTAATATGAAAATGCTGATAAGCGAAAAATAAACCTCTTTCCAAATAGGTACGCGATGCGATTATATCCATTATTTTTAAGATCCTAGTAGATAAAACATTCTTGATATAACAAAAGAGTCATTGATTTCACTTTTCAATGGCCATTATCATCAAGAATAGAATAGAATACTCTTTGTTATGTATACACCATATAAATAAATTACAGATATAAATATAGAAATTTTACAAAAGTTGACACAATGGGCGGTCTAATCGCTACGACCGATCTTTTAAAGACAACCTTTGGATGATTAATTATCAAGATCATTTCGTAAAGCAATTTCTCAAGCTGCGGTAAAAAATATTGGTATCGAAAATACTATCATCAATCGATATCACTAGGTAGGTACAGTACCCGGCGATAAATATTGCACGACCTTTGGAAAGAGACAATCGGCTAATTTCGGCTTCGTAGAGCGTTATCTCTGTCGCACGAAATACAAACAGTCCGGTATCTATTAGAAGCTGTTAAAACAATTATGATTTGCTTCTTTTGATAATTATTTTAATTTTTTGTATAAAATTGTTTTGTGTAAAAAGGTCGATGTGCAATATTTATCGCCGGGTACTGTAAATACATTTCTATGGACCATACCATTAATTTATTGTATTGTTTTTTTGTTTATTATAAAAAATCACGAAAGAAAACAGCTGTTTCAATATAATCGCCAATGGCTATTCAATAAAATGTAACGTAAGGTAAGACCACTCCTCTAAAGCGTCTATGTGTAAGAAGCACCGGGTTTTGAAAGAAACTGTAAACATGCCATAATCCGTGCAAAACAAAGAAAAACTGCAACCCTTTTGATGTTTTATCCATTAAACCCGTAGTTTCACACCATGACTCATCGCTTGGACGCGGAAAAACACAAACATTTCAATAAATTCATGTCATAGGTACTCGTTGTGGGTAGTTCACCGTCCGATCAAGACCCAGGCCCGTGCCGGACGGCGCGTAGGTGTTCCCCGCGCGCCTCAAAGAGATGTCAGCATCAATGGAAGAGGCCCGTTAGGGCCGAAGCCTGCCGGGTCAGCGGGATTGTCCGAAAGGGTTACCACAGGCCCGGAACATAAAGGGCTAAGGAAGGAACACGGGTGGGTTTTAATAATAATAAAATAAATAAAATTTATTTATTTCAGACTAGGTAATGTCCATATTTTGTTAGTAACAAATTAGTTATCTTAGGACTAAGGTTAGTATTAGTTTAATCAGTAAGAGCCTGGCACTCGCTTCCGCTCCACCCAGAGCGGGAGGGGTCATTTGTTGAGTGCCCATCTTCAAAAAAAAAAGGTACTCGTGAAAGTTCTACGTGTGTACCTAAGTATATGTAAGTAAGTAGGTAACTATGTGTAGGCTATGCATGTTACACGTGTAGGTACACTAACGCGTGTGACGGTTGTCTCCGGAAGGAACAAACTAATTTGCTACAAGTAGCAATGGCCAACTTAACCTCATCATGTTAAGTTAGAGTTTGTCTTTCAGTTAAAAGTTGTAACTTTACAGCATAGGTGCTCAACGTTGGCGATAACGCCCCCTCGTGGACATTTGAGACTGTCAGGGGGACAGTAGGAGACACAGACAAATTATATATCCTATCTTACGAATATAATATTACACGTTTAAATATTATATAATCGTGGTAATAGCTGTTTCATATTTGCGACAGATGGTAGGGTAAAAAAAAATTGGCGAACTCTAGAAAAAACAACTCAAAGTGAGCAAAATAAGGTTGAGAACCCATGCTTTACAGGAACAATATTTTTAGATGCGCATAACAATAGTTTAATAAAAACAGGAGTAAAAGTGTTTTTGATTATTTTGTTTGTGTTGACGGATATTTTTTTATGGATTACTAGGCTAGCCGACCATCTAAATAATTTTATAACATATTTCGAAATTCCCAAATAGGCCGTATTTTAGGTCAATTAACTGTGAATTACTTTGTATCAGAAGGCCAATTCTCGTAATTTAAAACGTTCAAAATCTAGTCGCACTCTCATCTCAGCGACAAAGAAATGTCAAAAACTTGTCAAAATGTAGGGAAATTTGAAGTATTTTTTGACAGATTGAGACTGAGATCAGACTGTGAACGTTGTTAAAATTAGTAGAATTGCCCCTCAGATCTTTGTCCATACATCTTACTCAACCTCAAAAGATACAGAAACAAACAAGATGACATAAATAAATAAACTACATAGTGTCCGCAGTGCTTTCACAAAAAATAAATAGTTTTATAGAGAAAAGCCGAGAAACGTCGGCGCCCTACTTCTGAAACTATAAATTTTTTATACGAACTCTATGTAGCGGCTAGATCTATGTAGAGTCGGGTAATAAAATGTTCTCCGGCATCCGGTAAGGGGAAGCTCCATGTCAATTTAGGTTAAATAAACAAAAACCTTGAAGGTTTTAACTCAACTCGCGCGGAGGTAGAGATCTTAATAGCTTTTTCACGTGGCTGTTGATTTGAATACTCTACAATTTGTAGATCTCGAGTTCTATTTAGCTTGAAATTCAAAGCGAATGGTGCAAATTTTCCAAATTCAAGTTGAAAGTAGGTCTTTAAAAATGAGTTAAGAACTTTTGAGTTTTAGACAGAATTCATTAGGAATACGAATGACGTAATACCAGTGTGCAGTATTTTATTTAAATTGGGCGCCGAATATTTTAAAGAAACAGGAGATGCCAACTCAGTTTTCAAATAACCATGCAATATTTAATCATAGTAATCTATCAGCTATGTGAAGTATTACTTGAAAATACCATAAAACGTATTCTTTTACTTTTACAGAGAATTAATGTGATGTGTGAGCAATGGTGGCCTAGTGGATGGCCCCGACTTACGTGTTATGGGACTTGCTTATCATGGGCTCGAATCCAGCCAGGCGTTTTACTTTGTGTAAATAATTTCATCACCGCTGCTCTCAAAACGGTGAAGGAAAACATCGTGAGGGAACCGGCATGTCCTAGAACCTAAAATTCGAAAACATTTGACATCTACCAACCCGCACTGGGCCCGCGTGGTAAATTATTAGCCCACTCCCTGTTGATAAGAGGACGCCTGTGTCTCAGCTGTGGGGTTATTATATGCTGATTCGGCTGATTATTCTATGTGGTATGTGAAATATTTGGTGGCTTTAGGAGGGCTTGTATCATATTTTCCAAAACTATATATAGTCATCGTACTCCTAATTATAAATAGGTATACTTATGTTAAATCAGATCAGGGAAATTATTTGTTTATCAAGATAAAATCCGTATCCATCAAATCACAGCTGTCATTCTTTGACAGTGAGGGTTTTCTGAAATGACGTTCGCTAGGTGGCAGCACTGACACGTCAGGTCCAGGCATCTGTCAAAGAGCCTATATTTTCTTTAGTCATGACTGAATGATGAACGAATGAATGAATCGAATGATGAACGTCATCATATATTTTATATTGGAAGACCTCTTGTCACAGTGGTGCCAACTGGTGTCGTAAATTTTCACGAAAACCCTCGTTGTATGAAATGGCACACAGTAAATGGGCATTGTTCATATTTTTTTAAATGTTGTAATTGAAAAACCATTTCGAGGAATAGCGTTACTGATCATTACGGACTAATTAATTTTGAAAAATATTCATATGTTATTGATATTTTTGATAAAATACGATTGACCTTCTTTGCCCTTCAAATTACGTACGACTTTGGCCGTACAGTTTTGTATCGTTGCCTCAGAAAATAAAAAGTAAGAGGCAAGTATTGTCTACAATCTGACAAATGTCAAATTATTGTAAATATGTCAAAAATATAAACATTCTTGTTTATATCTCATTATTACATTACATACATTATTTCAACACTCGACGATATTTAATATACTGGAAGAGTTATGGAATACAGGAAGTGCTTTGTTCCAACTTGCAGCAATAATAGTAATAATGTCGCCGCGTGCGTTATTATTCTATTTCTAAGTCGCCGCGTCGATGGTTCTAGTGACGATAGAGAGTAGTATATTCCTTGGAGGACACTTACACATAAAAAAACCATTTCTAAATAAATACCTACGCTAAGCTAGGATTCGATTATTTAAGACGTCTATTCGGCCTATTGACACTTTGACAGATGTGACATTGTTGACGTTGTGTTGACAGATTAAATTTTTTAATTATGTACTAGTAAGGCAACGGCACTTAATCTTTATGCCACTGGATGACGTCACCTACCTTAAAAACTTAAAATAATTAAATAATTTTTATTAAAATAACTATTGAGCCAATCATCAAAATATTCAAATTAGTTTCTCAAAATGCTCTAAATTTACAAAAAATAAAATAAAATATAATGGTTAGAAATTTTGGACAATCCCCATTGACGAAGTGTGTCGGTTTTAGAAACAATTACCTAACTTCCCGCACCAACCACAAGAAGTTGGTAATCTTATGTATCGCATTATCAACAATAAACAATACCTACCTACCAACTGAACATCCCTTTCAAGTCCCGAAATAGACTCATTGGAATTTAACGCGTCCCTGTGCTTTTATACTGAGAATATCACCTTCAAACTATAGGTACCTTCACAGCTATTGTAAAGATGCCATCTAACTTTTCCTACTCCCTGCCCACTTGATCTGTATACAATCGATACAACAGGTCTAAAAAAGATCTAGGTCATAATTCGCTGTGTCTGGACCATAAATATCTACTGGGAAATGCATGCAGCGATAGTTATACTCGAGTGGTCAAACGTTTTAGTATGTCTGACTATTTTGTCTTTATTTATACAGTTTCTAAGTAAGAGAATGCTAACCAACTGCCATAGGGCTTGTGTCTATCGAGCCTCATTAGGCTTATAAATAGAAAGGGAAGAATTTAATAAACTGAGAAGCTTGCATTAAATTCTTCAATGGGGAAATGTGAATTGGCTAAGTGTCACAAGCTTCATCATCTTTTTAGGCTGGAATCACTCACTGCTGGGTCTATATCCAGCAGTGAGTGGCGTTCCCTTTTTCCTGCCATATCCCGGTTTCGTGCGTCCCTCATCCAGGTGTTTCCCGCGACTTTGTCGATATCGTCAACCCAGCGCGCTTTTAGACGGCCCTAGTTTCTTTAAGCGAACCTTGACCACCATTCGGTAACAAGCTTAGCTAACCGCTTATTTTATGTAAGTAAAAACTTTGCTAAAGTTACACAAATGTCGGCAAAAATTAGAAGCGGCTGTCTGCCCACTGAATTTAAGTGGAGTGAAGGCGTCGATAACCGAAAATATTACTATTATATTCATATTACGCAGATAAGTAGAGTAATGTCATGTTATTAGGATTATATCATTGTTGAAAATTTCAGTTACGTACTTACTTCCCAAGGAAGATAAGAGTTTGTCATTTATGTACAAAACAATTGTATGAAACTTAACACGCAGTACGTTTTAAACATAAAACAAAAGCTACAATGAATTCAAATATAATTAGCATATATATTGCAGTGAACACCTACGTAGTACGTAACCAACGTTGATTTAATTCAAGGATCAAATTGCATTACCGGTGACGCACGCAATGGCTATTATAACCCCCCTACTCCCTCGACCATGGAACGAGCAGATTTCCAATAAGTCCGGTTCCACCCTTTCCGTAAACATTGTCTGTGACGGTCCCAAATACCCTGTTTTACTGGCAGACGGGTTAACTAGAGGAGAGAGGGGTAAACGTGATATGGTTCTGTTTGTTTTATAGGTAGGTTTTGGTGGGATAGAGTTTCTTAGCGTATGTGCACCACGAATCATTAAATAAATTTAATATAACGTTAAACGAATTTAAAATATCATTAATTTTTTGAAAATCATTTGAATATGATGGTCAAAATCCGATTAATAGTTTCGGAGAAATGCGTAAACAAACATACATACCTATTAAACGCTTTTACAGTGAATTGGTCAGATTATTTTATTGTATGGTGTTACCTACACCAATTCTTCAATAAATCCCAAAAAAATGGTCAGGTATTTTTTGCAAAAGGTATCTCCTGATAAGTCTGCTCGCCTAATACCATGTTTTACAATGTTAATTTGGTCTGTATGTTATTTTTCTACTAACAAGCTCTTCTAGCCTTGAGTGTATTTTTAGGTAGAACGGCTGTAACGCGACTGATCTGAGAACAAATCAGCCTCAGGAATACAATAGTTTGTAGGCATGTAGGTATCGTCAATTTTTCATACAACTGTCAAATAATGACAGTTGTGATTTAATTAAAGGTAACGGATAGGTACTGATAATTGGTATTTATTAATGACAAAAAAAAACTATTTACATCAGGTTAAAAGACTAACTAACTATATAAATAAATACAAAAGGATATTTATGCGTCGAAGACCGCATCGCCGTCATCCGGAAATGTGCCCAGAAGACTGGCAGCATTGCTACATTGAATGGCTATGCTAATTCTTTGGCCAACGAACGACTCAGTCCTCTGGTCACGTGAAGTGTCGATCAGCCGAGCGAGGCGAAAAATTTCCTTATAAAGGAGACGCGCACTCGGGCCCATGACCCGAACGTTTCTTTACCCGTAAGTTGGTAGTAAATTTTCTTAACAATAATGAATTTCCCTGAAGGTATAAGAACGCTCACGCAGACCTTCACATCTACCAAATGAGACTATAGTCCGACTCTTAACTAGCTGCAGTAAAATGACACTTCTTCTTAATAACTCATTTCGGACTGAGTTTAGAGATATTCATGTCAAATAAGTTTAGTTTGTTACACTATTCTGTAATAGAAAAACGAGATTTGGTTGATGGCCGCGAAAAAACAAAAAGACGCCAATTTCAATCATTTAAGCAACACATAAGCTGTCATTTTACTGCAGCTAATTAAAAATCCGACTATAGTTAGCACGTCGTGACGTCACCCTCCCATCATCGTTCACAATGTACTGAGCGGCTCATTTTTACAGGAAATTATTATAATACCGTTGGGAAAGACGTGCCGGATTACAGGAAGAAGCCGTGTTATGTTTCTTTTTAAAAGAAAGTGGCTGTTTTGTTTGCCGATTGCGAACAAAACCGCCACTTTGAGAGCTTCATTTAGGGGAAAATGGTAAGAATGTGAAATGTGGGTGTCGGGACCTTTTTTTTTTGTAAAATTATGGTTTTATCATTTTTTATATCCACGCAATCACTGTCCATTCCAAGTTTGCCTGGAAGAGATCGCAGAAAGCGATAAGGCCACCCATTGTATGTTTTGTATTCATAAACGTATTTTTTTGTTATGTATAAATAACATAACATAGGGTTAGGCAGAAGTGTATTAATCGTTCACCCATATTTCACCAGTTATATCTAATTCCCATGTAATAGAAGGCGAATACCTTTATATTTATTACCTACTAGCGGCCCACCCCAGGTTCGCACGGGTGCAATTTTTATTTTCAAATTTCCGAAATTATTATACTATATAAAGCTCGATTTTATTATTATTATACTATACTAGCGACCCGCCCCGGCTTCGCACGGCTGCAATGCTGATACTAAATACACTACAGAAAAACTGTGAACGTCGTATATAAAAACATAGCGGCCCGCTCCGGCTTCGCACCGCCGCAAACGCTACGTCCCGCAATTTTTAAATCTGTAATATCTTCGAAAATATTCATTTAAATCATACGGTGTAAAGGGCCATATAGATCTATATTAAATGAACAATGTATTCAAGGTATTTAATTGGTTAAGGATTAATGCTGTATTGGTTAAAATCGCTTCGAAAATTAGCCATTATTTGTCGTAAAAAGTAAATGACAAAAAAAAGTTATTGTGGGTTATCCATAAGAGATAGACATATACCATCACGGACTTTTCTGTAGACCTTTTCAATGTGTACAATACTTAGTACATTATTTTGATAAAACTCGTAGGGTTCAGCCTGCGTTTGCAATGTAAGCGGAAAAAATGTAATTATTTACGACATCACATTAGAAACCTCAAAAATAACAGTACTTCTCCACTATTTAATGGATGTTATTATACATATAAACCTTCCTCTTGAATCACTCTATCTATTAAAAAAAACCGTATCAAAATCCGTTGCGTAGTTTCAAAGATTTAAGCATACAAAGGGACATAGGGACATAGGGACAGAGAAAGTGACTTTGTTTTATACTATGTAGTGATAAAACTCGATTACCACTGACTCACTGACTCACTGACATAATTGTTCTCCCAGATGGTGAAGAGGGAGGTGGGTATATTTTTACAGATTCGTATAGAAGTAACTCTCACGAGTATGGGAAAAATCCCAAACCTCCCCTTTTCCACCCCACTCTCCCCCCTCCCTGTCGCATCTCGGAAACTAAGAGTCCCGTGTTTTGTTGTTTTACGGATTCGTATAGAGGAGGCTCGGAAAAGTAAAATCCATTTTTCAAAGTTGCCCCCTTGCCCCCTTCTCCCCCCCTCTAGAGGTAGATCTCGGAAGTTAAGAGACTTGAAACATTTTTTTTTCAGATTCATATCAAGAAGCCCAGAGTTGGTCAAAATCATTTTTCAAAACTCCCCCCTCTCCCCCGCTTCACCCCTCCCCCCATCGTATCTCGGAAATTAAGAAACCTGGGTTTTGTTTTTTTACGGAATAGTATAGAGGAGGCTCGGAAAAGTAAAAACCATTTTTCAAACTTCAAACCTACCCTTTTCCATTCCACCCCACTCTCCCCCATCCCTATCGTATCTCGGAAACTAAGAGTCCCGTGTTCTGTTGTTTTACGGATTCGTATAGAGGAGGCTCGGAAAAGTAAAATCCATTTTTCAAAGTTGCCTCCCTTGCCCCCCTTCTCCCCCCCTTTATGTAGATCTCGGAAGTTAAGAGACTTGGAACATTTTTTTTTCAGATTCATATCAAGGGGCCCAGAGTTGGTCAAAATCATTTTTCAAAACTCCCCCCTCTCCCCCCTCCCCCCATCGTATCTCGAAAATTAAGAAACCTGGGTTTTGTTTTTTTACAGATTCGTATAGAGGAGGCTAGGAAAAGAAAAACCATTTTTCAAAATTCCCCCCATTCTCTCACCCTTCTCCCCCCTTTAGGCGGATCTCGGAAGTTAAGACTTGGAACATTTTCTTTTTCAGATTCACGTCCGTGGGCCCAGAGTAGGTCAAAATGAGTTTTTTCAAAACTCCCCCCTCTCCCCCCCTTCACCCCTCCCCCATCGTATCTCGGAAACTAGGTAGCGGTAAAGCGAAGCGTAGCGTAGGGATAAGGTCACGATAGCTTTCCGGTGGTAGGTAGGTCCTGAGTGGAGCGAACCTGCGAGACCGAGTGGAGCGAAGGGGGAGGAATACTAACATGGCGGACAGCGTTTTTGTTTGGGGTGCGTTTAAGTCAATTATTCAGTTTAAAATTGACTGCCTAAGGGCCGAGTTCACGGACTGTCATTTGACCAATGTTTGAGTAATCGGCCGATGAATTCCTAAACATCGTTTATGCAGCCGGTTAAGTATTCACTGCTCACCACGAATATTTTAACGGTGATTATTAAATCGGGCAATCAGCATTCGCTCAGAGTGAATGAACGAATGCTATAAGTGTACTCATTTGCGAAGTCACGTCTTTAGATTTAGTCAACACGAGTTTTGGGTGACATCTATATTTAGCAGCATAAAATAAAACGCTTTCAACTTGAGAAGTTCGAAAACGCATTGGGATCATTATGCTAGCCTGTAGTGTCTAATTTGGATGGGTAATAACTTCACAGCGCTGTCACTGTCAATGTAATAGACATGACATAAGATTTAACGTGGGAGCAAATGAGACGGAAAGCATTATACAGTGTTTTTGTGTTTTTGAGTGTTATTGAGTGTTGTTGAGTGTTGTTGAGGGTTGTTGAGTGTTGTTGAGTGTTGTTGAGTGTTGTTAAGTGTTGTTGAGGGTTGTTGAGTGTTGTTTAGTGTTGTTAAATGTTGATGAGTGTTGTTGAGTGTTGTTGAGTGTTGTTGAGTGTTGTTGAGTGTTGTTGAGTGTTGTTGAGGGTTGTCGAGTTTTGTCGAGTGTTGTCGAGTGTTGTCGAGTGTTGTTGAGTGTTGTTGAGTGTCGTTGAGTGTTGTTCAATGTTGTTGAGTGTTGTTGAGTATTGCCGAGTGTTGTCGAGTGTTGTTGAGTGTCGTTGAGTGTTGTTCAATGTTGTTGAGTGTTGTTGAGTATTGCCGAGTGTTGTCGAGTGTTGTTGAGTGTTGTTGAGTGTTGTTGAGTGTTGTTGAGTGTTGTTGAATGTTGTTGAGTGTTATTGAGTGTTGTCGAGTGTTGTCGAGTGTTGTTGAGTGTTGTTGAGTGTTGTTGAATGTTGTTGAGTGTTTTGGGTGTTGTTGAGTGTTGTTGATCACAACAAATCACAAAAGACGTTAAGCCGCGTCCCCACTAGAGCCATGCGGCTTAACGTCTTTTGGCGCGAAAACTGTTTGACGCGCTAAAATAAGAAAAAAAAAGACTTATTTTGTTGGTTGACGTATTTTGTAGAAACAATTTTCTTGGTAAAGTTTAAAGTATGGCGGTGTAAATCACAAGTTAAAATAAGTGATTCCAGTGACAATTATAGCAATTTATTAACAACAACTCCACAAGTGTAGTATAAAGCAGTATATATCACTCGAGGGTAAGTACAGATTACTCCCCTTGGTGAATAAATAGCTATTATTACAAAATCCTATAAGTGCTAAGGATTACTGTCCAATTCTCAAAATTTTACAAGGGTAAGAAATACTCCTCAAAAACACGACCCCGCGAGCTGCTTGCAGCTCGCGCAACGCCCAAAATCTAGTCTTTCATATAAGCCTTGTTCTGGCCATACCGAAAACAGACCAAAAATAGAATTATCCAATTTGGTGCAGTCATCCGGAAGTTATGCGCGTACAGACATTTCGGCGACTTGTTTTATACTATGTAAGGATAAGGATATTACTATCAGCCGGGCACAAATCCAATCTCCGGACTGATATTGAGAAATTCCTGATAGAATTCATTTGTGTCGGCAAGTGTTATTGGGTTTTGGTGAGTGTGACCACTAAAACAACGAGGCTGTCTGTTAATAGAAACAATAGCTAGTGAACGATTTGGTGCTTCATTATGTGAATACAATCCACGCATATTTTCCACTACTTACAGTGAGTATAATCCGTTGCGTCTGAACTCTATAGTCCGACCTCTTCACCGAGACGTTGCCTGAGGTAACTGCATGCCAGGGACTTAAAAACTCCTTCATAAAACATATTGAATTTATAACAGAATCAAATATGTAACCCTAATAAATGTGTTTTTTCAATGTGTTAACCCAAAACACTTTTAAAAATGTAACAATAATATATCTGTAACCGATATAAAAGTGTTAATAAGTGTAACCGGTAATCGCGGCGTTGAGAAAATAGCCGCAATCCCGTCTGGATTGAGGCTATTTTGGCATCGCCGCGTCTGTCTGTCCGCCGCGCATTTTTGCGGTACCGTGCAATGATACCTACAAATGCTTATTTCTGTTACATATAATTAGGTAACACATATAAAAGGTTACACTTTGATTCTGTAACATTATTGTATCTGTTACATTTAGAAGTGTTTTTCTTTTAAAACAGTTTTAAAAAACAGTGTTTAAAACACTTATTACGGTTACTGTTTGAGTGCTAAGTGCTAAGAGGGAATAGGTGATAGTTGTCACAAGTTGACGAATCACTGAGCTCTCGCATCACGTCCACACCCCTCCCGCACCGCGCTGCTACCTCAGACAACGTCTCAGTTAAGCGGTCGGTCTATAATATTCACTCATTTCAAAACAATATTTGGTAAAGTACCTAAGTTTACACTTCAATCTGGGGTAGGCTGAAGTGTAAACTTAGGTACTTTACTAAATATTGTTTTGGAAAATAAAGGTAACATGTTGAGAATACTAATAAACTTCAATTTTAATGGAAAACCGAGACGCTTCTATTGTATCATGTACATTAGTAAAAGTTTCGACACTTTTAAAGGTAATATTCTAAAACACAAAGAGAAAGGATCTCATAAACTAAGGTGAACCTTTAGTTCTAAACTTTTAAAAGTCTATAAAGTCTATACTTTAAAGCTTAGACAGGACCTAAGAAGGAATAGTGACAGTAAAACAAGGATTTTAGAGTATTAGAAAGTCTAAAACGTGTTCACTGGATTGAAGGAAATCCTTCATTTTTAACTAGAAAATAAAAAAGGACTACCGTGCGTGACGGACATTTTAAGACTTTTTATATAAAATCCAACTAGAAGCAAAAAAAGAAACTAAAGATTTGTAAAGTCTAAAATCACTGGATAAAAAGGATCTTCAATGTTTACTAAAAGGGAGTAGTGACAGACAGCTTGAAGCAATAAATATCAGGAAGCACTTATTTAAGTGCGTTCTCGCCCTTCTCAAGTGCGCCCGCCCCCGCGCCCGGCCCCGCGCTCGCCCCCGCGCCCGACCCCGCACCCGCCCCCGCGCACTTCACGCTCAATTTGATGAAGACTAATGAAAACCAGCTGATTATTAACTGAAGTGCTTTCATAATTTAATTTGTTTCAAATCGTCGTTGGAATATTTTTTGTGCGTTTTAAGATTTGGTTTAATGATAAAGTTACACAGAATGGCAGTTTTTAATCGAACAGTGTTTTTATAGCGTAACATAAGCGTAAGCGACTTATATTGTTCCCGCTGGGAAACAGGCCTGTTCTCTTCAAGAGAGAATGGGCTGTAATATACCACGCGGGCCCAATGCGGATTGGTAGACTTCACATATCTTCGAATTTTTTGATTCTTGGACATGCCGGTTTCCTGAGAATGTACCTGAGAATCACCGTTTTGAGAGCAATGGTGATGAAATAATTTACACAAAGTAAAGAGCCTGTCAGGGTTCGAACCCACGAACGAACCTATGACGAACACATAAGTCGCGGTCGTTACCACTGAGCCACCACTGCTCTCTGTGTTTTTGTAAGTAGACAATAAAAAAGGCCAAAATATTACGTAAATATTAATATCACGGATATTACGTTCCTGAAACTCATCAAAGCATGAATGTTTTGTCAGTACGAAGAATGTCAACAGGAAATTGTTACGTCTCTCAGTTATATTATCCGAATGAACAGAATAAATTCAACGGAAAATTTCCTCGATACACCTGGACTTATTATATTCGCAAACGCATTAATGAAACTGAAACCTTACAATTCTGCGAAACGATAAAATTTATTCCGTCGATTGAAAGCACTTTACTCTGACGTCAGTTTCTATTACGTCGAGGGGTCCAATAATACCCATTCCACTCATTTTAGTTTAGATTAAAAACTTGCGCGAAAAATACTGTTTTTTTCGCATTTTCGCAAGCTTGTGCAATTACTCACCGGTAATTAAGAAATTGACGAGTTCCAGGCTGTATTGGTTTTTAATTACACCGTTTGAACATATTTTTTTTTTAAATAGCTGACAGATACCTACACAGGAGCGCTTTGCTGGTTTTACTGCCAAAGGAATTCATTATTACTTACGTGATGAAAGTTTTTATTAATTATGTAATCGAGATATTGCTTCGTGTTTTACATGTTTTAATTAATACGGCTTGTGTTTGGGGAATACGAATGGCTGATATATAATATAGTAATGGTTAGAAATGTTTCCCGCAAATAATATACGGACGATTCTTCTTCAATGGTCGCTGATAACTTAAGCTCAATCTATAACGTTTCATTCACCCCATGACCCCTGTACAGAGAAAAACAAGATAATCCCTATTCTGAAAATATCTTCCATCTGCAAAAAACATTTTCGCACATTCCTAATGCTAACAAAGATTCAAGAGTCGTTTCAGCAAGAAATAATATTTGTTACACTTACTGAAAACGTGTTAAATATTCCCAGGGCCTTTAGGCTTTAACTATACATACTTTTTTAAAGAAGTCCCCTCGAAGCTTACAAATGGGATTATCAACAGACTTCTAAAGGTCAACTGTTAAAATATGTACGTTACAAATAGTTATTGCTAGGAACTTCTCTCAGGAATATTGTAGGAAACTATATAAATTCCATGACGTAGAAACCGACTCCGGTCAACCGGAGAGAAGGTTTAGGAATAATTGAGCTGTTTGCAAGTGACGTTTTATATTACAATCTCAGCGGGAGATCGTGGATACAAAGCAAAGTGACTGTTCTGGAAGATTCAGTGGGCGATTCATTTTGAAAGATAGGGGCGACACAACATGAAAATATAGGCGAAAATTAATGCACGATCTTTTACAGTTTTTGGCACTTCTGCGGTCATTAAATCATGTCTATTTTAAAATATAGAGGGCAATTTAACCTAGATACGCACTGGCTTTTCTGCACACTGCTTAGCGCCGAGATTTGAAATACAACAGTGTGTTTTTTGATGCACTCTGTCCGATTCTCAACGCTCAGAGCTCGATATCGAGAATTGAAAATTCAGTGCGCCGTAAAAAGTCATCGCGTCAAAAAATGGCCCATGCGAAATTACATGTTAATAAAGTTCCTGCCACAATAAAACGCGAAAGGTGACACTGAC
The DNA here is from genome assembly GCA_963855955.1 of Luperina nickerlii. NCBI lineage: Eukaryota > Metazoa > Arthropoda > Insecta > Lepidoptera > Noctuidae > Luperina > Luperina nickerlii. The sequence goes on along the minus strand of OY979677.1, from coordinate 16,505,289 downwards.
GTAATAAGACACGTACACAATATCATTATGCAAACCACACCTGAAGTTACAGAGCCCAAAAAAGTTTCCCAAAAATAATCTCAAGAAGTAACAATGAAAATGATCTTATTTAAAAAAGCTGTGCTTATACAAGGGGGGGTTTAGTGGTCACAGGTCACATTCCGTGGTCACGTCTGCGTCCCGACCACAGAGCAATAAAACGGACCCGTTGTTCGTAACATGCTCAATTATGAAAGTCTAAGAATGTCTCTTGAAGGGTAAGGTCGGAGTTTTTGTGACTCTGTATTTTTGTAGTAAAAGAAACTCTGAGAGTCTTTTAAAAAGAGTAATTTAGGCCAAGTAACAAAAACGCTCTCGTTTTTTATCTGCCCATAATTTCATTTATTACTTAAGAAAATATCATTTTGTTTGAGTATTATTATTTATGTACGTGGAAAATCTGTATAAAATGTTTGTATTCTTTTGTCACTACTTAAGTGTGTCATTATAAAATCCTCTTTTCTACCCTAAACTCAAAGGGAGAGCTTTCAAATACAAGTAGCGGTTGGAAGCAGTGTGGTTTGTCCCTTACGCCTGCTCTGTCTGTAAAATAATGTCATAAAATTATGTCCTTTTGAAAGATCAAAGTGTTTGTAGTCACATTTGAATAATATATAAAAAAATGTGTTCTTTGTTTTTGTATTTATTAGCATAATAAGTTAGTTAGTCATTTTATTTAGTACCTAATGTAAATAGTAATTTATTAACGAAACATAAATAATTAGTTTGAAAAAAAAAATATGTATAATGTATTATAAATACTGGTCTTCAGCTGCATCCGGTTAGACTGGAAGCCGACCCTAACATAGTTGGGAGGCTAGGCAGATGATGATGTTGATTTGAATAATACATATATATTAGTAATTTTAAAATGCGTCAAATAATCACAATTATTTTTATCCCCAATGATTTGTTATCAATCTACTACTGCTCATATTTTGCCTGATCGGATAATTGATAAATGATTTTATTACTGTAAGTAGGTACTTACAGAAATAAAATCATTTATCATTTACAAACAATTTTACAAGTCACTCATATTTAAAAAAATAGTTGAGTTCCTATCTGTCTACTCTAAGAAAAAAACAAACTCAGAGGACACAGTCTCTTTTAAAGTCCAGACATAATTTTGGTCAGATAAGTAGGTGTAGACCGGAACAATTCCACAGAGCTTAGCAAGGAACAGAGTTTATTCGTACAATTACTGACCAACTTGTGTACATCTACTTTTTACATCTTTAAGATTATTCGTCCGCTATTAAATTAAATATTGTGATTCCATTGCTATCAAATGTCCTGCACTTTTAGCACGCTTTTATTATTTAACTAGCGACCCGCCCCGGCTTCGCACGGGTGCAATGCTGATACTTAATACTATCTACTAAATACTATCTACTAAATATAAAACTACTTATCTCACCTTATGTAGGTACTTATAATTACTATAAGTGCGATTTAAAAATTCAGCCTGCGTTTGCAATGTAAGCGGAAAAAATGTAATTATTTACGACATCACATTAGAAACCTCAAAAATAACAGTACTTCTCCACTATTTAATGGATGTTATTATACATATAAACCTTCCTCTTGAATCACTCTATCGATTAAAAAAAACCGCATCAAAATCCATTGCGTATTTTCAAAGATTTAAGCATACAAAGGGACATAGGGACAGAGAAAGCGACTTTGTTTTATACTATGTAGTGATAACGGTTCCTACGAATTGACAAAACTTCGAGTTTTCTTTATTGTGTTACATTTAGGGTGGCGCGACATCAATGCGCACCCTGATTATAAACCGGTTGATAAAAAAAAAATGCTTTTCCATACATTTTGACCGCGGAGCTATTGAACTTTTGTATGAAACAGCAGACTTTTTTTTTGTAACTGACAAGAAATTTCTTCACTAGGGGGTCATAGAATCATATGCTGAATTCATGATTAAAGTTTGCGCGTCGATTTCCTGCTGTAAACCTTCCAGAATAAATTCTGTAATAAATGATCGTGAAACTCGCAGCAATATCCGTTGCGTAGTTTACAAGAACAATGCGGTCACACATACATTACACGAAAAGCCATTTTAATTATAAAAACTATGTAAAGATTGTACGAAAAATAATCTCTTAACCAAGTAGAGTCATCATTTTCTTGCTTTTATTGCGCGCAAAGTAGCTTTTAGAATACGTTCAGCGGTTTGAAACCGTGTGGTTTGTCCCAATACGGTTATACAAATATACAGTCAGCGTAACAGAATATTGTCCGTTTCAGTAAGCAATTCTGGACATCTGGACAGTGTTCCCAAGTGCTTTAGTCTGCCGACTAGTGACTAAAGCACTTTAGCCGACTAGTGAGATTCAATAGGTTTATTGTTACTGGGAAATCTGCTGACGTACAGCTATAAAGGTAGTTTTTGCTAGAGCGGATGTTTTACTAATAAACGTATTATAACAGATGAATAGTTACACACCGATTTCTCTCTTTCAGTCATCAGTAGTTTAACTTTTCAAAGAAGAAGACAAAGCGTTGTGTAATTATACAGACGCTATTCAACGTTTATTAGTAAGGAGGTAATATTATAAATTCTAAAGTAACTCTGTCTGTATTGTTACCTTTTCACGCCTAAGTCACTGAACGGATTTCGATACAATTTGGCAAGGAGGAGGATGAAGGCAAATTAGGCATTGAAGGTGTTCTGAGGCCGTCCCCAGGTCCCTTGTTCAAGTTTTGTCTTTGCACGTTCCCGTGGGATTTTTTCCGAGATTTACGCGGACAGAAGCTAGTAACATAAACTCTTCTGATGAATAACCGGATGATACACCTCTCACACCTCTGCCTATTCCGAGGAATACAAGCGTGATGTTGTGTTAATGAAACTGACTAAATAATCGATAAACCTTAACACAAAAGGCTATCGAATAACGTACACAACATAATACATAATTATCAAAGATAGCTACTACGCGTAGCCCGTAGCGCTACGCCGTAGCAGCGTAGCAGCTCTACGACCAAACGATGTAATAACTCGGTATGTTATTATTGTATGATTGTAGCGGCTCTGACGTGAACGGCGTATTATTATTACTCTGTATCATTTATCTTTTTAATAATATATGACAAGCTAATATTGTTATACATATTTTCATAATTGTAATCCTATGCTACAGCATAAATAATAATAAATAAATAGTAACATAGGATTACAATCCTATGTTACTATTTATTTATTGCTAAGTATTTAAAATAGGTTAACTTGTAACAATATTACAAATGAATGCTTTACAAAAAAGCCAAAGCTATATCGATTTTTAGAAACGTTTCAACTCCAGCTAATATCTTTTGGCAGTCAGTCAGAAACTCAGAATGTACGTAGTTACAGGCACGGAAAACATCGTATTATTCTAATAGTATAGGATTTCGTTTAGTGTAATGCGCTCAGGTCGTTCACCGACTACTCCGAATACTCCGGCCCATATCATTATAGCTGAATTGTATTGAATCTAGATATCTCTGTAGTAAGTTCGTCTATGACCTTTAACAAAAACATCGTACTGATATCTAGGTACTGCAGTAATTTATGTTGTAATTTAAATTAGTTTTATCTATTTGTTTGTTTTTTATTAAAATTTTTAAAGGATATCCCTGCCCAAAGTATCTGCCAACTTAAAACATCCCACTCCCACATTCACGCACGTAATACTAACAGAGATTCAAGGGTCGTTTCAACAAGAAATAATATTTGATACACTTACTGAAAACATATTAAACATTCCCAGAGCCTTTAGGCTTTTATTGAACATACTTTTGCAAAGAAGTCCCTTCGGACCTTATGAATGGGATTATCAACTGAATTTTAAAGGTCTACTGTTAGAACATGATAAAATTGGTTCTAGAAATAAAGCGTAGTAAGACATGATGCAATTTTTAACATAATTTATAGACGAACCGACTACACAACAATACAACATTATCAATAGTTTCTACCAAAAAATACTTATTTTTTTCATTAATTGAGTAAAATCTGAATACATTAGATACATAAGTGACAGACTTCAAAGTAATTCGGTTAAAAGAAAGTCGGTTTTAACTTTTAATTAAGCATTTAAGATAATATTCATCATTCAAGCCTTTGATATTTAAAACAGCAATTACTTGAAGTCTTGAAACTCTGAAAGGAAGGCTAGTTTCATGCAGATGCCTTAGCGGCTTAGCCGATTACCTGCACTAACATGACTAACATAACAGCCAACCACCTTTTTCTATCACAGTCACATTGATTTTAAGATTCAATATTCAAGGCGTATCCTGAGCTTACATAATACTTACATATTCTTTAATAATAAAAATAAATATCTCGTGTAATTTTTTTATGTTTTATGATACACAAGAGTTTCATAAAATCATTCGAGTTCATAAATATGTATTATGTAAAAGCTTCGTTGTAACGTGTGAGAAGCAGCACAAAGGTACGTAAATACATGTAAATGTCTGCACATCTGTTGTATGTATTAAGTTGATTTATTACTGTTACCTTAGAAGGCTTACTATTATATTCTGTTAAGATCTAGTTTTTCACATATTTCTTTTGTTTGAAGACTAAAACAGGTTTCATAACCAAAAACAAAAATGTTTTTAGGGCAAAAAAAGTTTAATTTTTAGTAGGTTAATATGCGTTTCTAGGAAGTAGTTGCATCGTTTTATGATTTGTTTATACCCACATATTAAGGTTAACAGAAACAGAATTAAATCGAGTAGACACGCTGCGCCGGCCCCAAAAAAAATCGCTTAAGAGCAAGAAAATGATAATGATACAGAATTAAATCGACACTAGGTCATTGCGTCTAGCCTTTGCCCAGCATTGTTCACCAACAGGCCGAGTTGATTGAATGAATGACGTATTTAAACTAAATCAGATTAGCTCGAACGCACTCAAGGTTAAATTGACACTATCGCACCGTTTCTAGACGAAATGCTAACCTATTAGATTACATCGCTAAATTGAAGGTCGTCGGCTGTCTGTATTTTGTCTGGTGATTGTATCAAAAAGACTCTTGTGTTCTTCTATAAAGCTTTCTCACGACACCCAAATTGGAGAAATGTGACCAATTCCCTACATAACATAACATCACGCCTGTAATCTCGAAGGGTTAGGCACGGTGTACGGGTGTAGGTACACCACCACCACCAACGCCACCAGGTAGAACGCCACCTGTTAACTATCCTTACATACCTCCTTCCCCTTCGATCCTTTTGCCTCTTTTACGTTCATACATCTGGGCATACACGCACACCGGTTGCGAGTACTACGCACCTGAACTTTCTGAAGAATATCACCAATACCCCACTATAACCGCTCCCGGCGTTTCCACTCACATCCCTGCCTTGTAAATACCTTTTGTTAGTCACCTTTCATTCATCCTCTCAATATGATAAAACAACATAATACGCCTGGAATATAATTTCGTCATAGTTGGGACTCAGATCTTCTGTCTGTGGGATGGAATGTACCGTTATTCATCAAGCGAAATTGTGGACGTCACATGTCTTTGAATTTTTGGTTGTAGGACGGCCAGGCCAGCGTCCCTAAAGTGTTAACCTTCACAGCAAAATATTGGTAATAATAATAATAATCCATTTATTTCAGGCGACGCAACAGAACCACAGAATAACTAATTGTACTAACATACCTTAACCTAAATATACATATTTTATATAGAAAAACAAACTATTGTGTACGAAATGATAACTGTGTCGGCATCATGTTACGCTGCCTGGTGTCGGTCGCGTAACCTTCCACGAAAACGTCCGTACGCCACACCTTTCGGCAAAAGGCTTCCTTCATGAAGGTTTCTAGGTACTGAGTTGGAACCCGCACCACAAACGATTTGAAGTTTATGTTGTGGCGCGATTCCAACTTCTCTACTCTCAATATAGTATATAATATAGTAATGAAATAGAAATAGAAAATATTTATTGTCCAGGTACTAAAGTAAGCAGGTTCACTGGTTAACAGCAAGTTGAGATGACATGAGTAGCTTGAAATATTACCTACAACTAGGTTGCAATATATTATTTGCTAGTGAGCCCTAAACTAGACAGTCTGTATCTGCACAACTCAAAGTTCTTGTCGTTACTATTGGGCTACCAGTGTTGTTTTATAAATATTAACCCTCTTACTAATAAACGTATTATATCAGGTGAATAGTTACATTTCAATATTTCTCTTTCACTTTTCAGTTTTTTTTTTTTGAGCATGGCTAATCATCATATAACCCTTCGAAGCGGAAGGGAGTGTCAGACTCCTTTATGTTCCGGGCCAGCTTTAACCCTTTCGGACAATCTCGCTGACCCGGCAGGCTTCGACCCTAACGGGCCCCTTCACTTGATGCTGATATCTCTTTGAGGCGCGCGTGGAACACGTACGCGCCGTCCGGCACGGGCCTGGTCCTGGTCGGACGGTGAGCTACCCGTTACTCTCCGCCCGCAGGCCCGCGCCTACGGTGGCCGGGAGTCGTCGCGCGGTCTTCAGTACCTAACTTGACTTTCGAAAGCAGAAGACAAAGCGTTGTGTAACTATAGAGACGCTATACAACGTTTAATAGTAAGGAGTTATATATGTAGATATTTGTGACAATGATTATAATGGTATCGTTTACATAATATCAATGATAGAAACACAATAATACACAAATATCTAAAGGTCATTTTATAACGGAAGTAGGGAGTGCCAACTGGAGGAAACGCGAGTTCCGGTTGATGTAGCGATTAGCTCGCTGCGTGTTATCTCTACAGTATTATTCGCCTTATTATTATTATAAATAAGTAGGTCATAAATAGTTGATTAGTTTTACTCAATAGATTTTCATAACAATGTGTAGATGAACAAATTTTCTGGATTAGATCGTTCTTCTAAGAGTAGATTTTTAGAACTTCCGCTTATTTTCCTAGCCCAAGTAGGGTAGGTTTAAAGCCATTCTTCTTGCGACGTAGGTACCTATTCTTGAGCACATAAATCTTTGACTTCTAAAAAGTAATTGTCTATATTAACCGGTTGAATACCGTAATTACAGAAACAATTAAAAAGCCATTGTTTCTTCTTCGTGCATCCACACAATGCACGTTCGGCATACGAAGAGTTAATCGTAACTTAGGTACATCAAATCTTTAACATTTCACAACCCTATCATTTTACAACTTGCAACCCAATCGATTTTTACACTGCCTGTCTACGAATGACTCATGAATAGGAACCTTGCCTTGCCGACATTATGATCTAACCAGACACATAATACATAAAAACCTATTCGTCAATACTTTTATATTAAATACAGGTATACCTGTCGTATACGTCTACTCGATCAATGAAAGGACAAACGAGGTCTAATTGTATTAGCGAAGTGTCGCCATCTGTCGTCGGCTCACCTAACTAAATTAGTTAATTTGGGCACAAAGGCTACGCAAGATCTTTCCGCTGATTCTATTAGTACCGTAATTAGTTTATAGAGGAATGTTTTCTATTTTTGGGCGAGTAATTAAGGTCGATGTATTGTTATTGTTGTTATGGGACCAAAAAAAGAAAATATAATGGGAATTCTCCGGAATACTCTTAAAAGTTAAGTACATTTTTCATCGCTTTAACTGAAAAATGTTACAGTTTCATTCAGAGCCAAGACCACACACTAATTTCAAATAATTAAGAGCAGCGGTGGTCGCAACTTACAAGTTGACTTCGACTCGACTTTGTGTAAATTATTTCATCACCACTGCTCTTAAAACGGTGAAGGAAAACATGGTGCGGAAATTGGTCCAGCCGTTTGTGCGTGAAGAAGTAACAAACACACTTACAAACTTTCGCCTTTATAATATAAGTGTGATAATATAACGTAACATTACGCCTGATTTTCCCAAATGTTTAAGAAGAGGTGTAGGTACCTATACTTAGTCTTAGTACTGTAAGCTCTCTACGAGCTAAAGTTGTCGGATAACTTTGATACTTATTTCTGTATACATGTGTTTACAGTTCTACGTCTTTTTACATTTTTTATACCATGACCTACGGACGTCAGCTAAACTGATTCCTAATTATTTTTTCTGCCTTCTAAATTCGTATTGGCGTCTCGTAATTTTATGCCAACAACTTGCAATTACTAAAAAAGATTGCATGCCACAAACAATGCGTGTCATAATCTCTATAGTACCCCCCCCACATTTCACCAGGTAAATTATTCTATCACCCATCCAGCCATCTTTGTATAGCGCAAAGAAGAGCAGGTACAGTATCATACTCACAATCGTAGCAAAAACACTAACGTTTTACTTTTAATACACTACTTTCATACAATACAATTAATAAAAATACCTAACTAGTTCTGGAAAAGACTTCCTCTTGACTCTACTTACCTGTCAAAAAGAGTACACCTAAATAAAGTGGATAAGACAGAGATTGAAACAGAAGACGAACTAGCAGGGGATCGAGGGGGATGGAGGGGGGTTCAGGGGATGAGTACCCCTATCATGAGTTGTTATTGATTGTTCTGGAAACATCTAACGTGGTCGGACCTCGGTCAAGAGTCCGATAGCTGTCACACGTGTCAGAGAGATTTAATTTTTTCATTTAGTGGATTTTAGTACGTGAAATTGACAAAATTGTGGTGTTTATTCCACAGAAGCCATTAATCAAGAGTTGAAGTTGAGTTGTTATCGAAAACTTACTCGCTAGCGTTAAACTCGCTAGCGTATTAACGTGGATCGAATAGATTTCGATAATGAGTTGAGTTTTACGGAGTCTTACGCAGGCGCTAAGGTAAATTCGATAGATCGTGTCGTATGTAACGTCACTTCCTTAAGTTTTGTTTCTTTCTTTCTCAGTAATAAGGAGAGAGAACGGCATAATATGCTCAAAATGTAGTGCTATCGCCTATGCTTAAAATTTTATGATAGGCAATAATCAACTAAATAGAATGGAAATTTTAATTAACTTCAGTGAAATAAGTTTACAAAAAGACAATAACACAATGAGGACAAGTGTGGCACAATTTTTAGAAAATGCACCAATCCTGTCGCTTCTGCGCTAAGAATCGCCGGTTCATTTGTCGCATGAGGCAAAAAGTTGTGTGATCCAATCTAAAAAAGAAAGATGCCTAATTGTTCCGGGTCCAGACCCGTGTTTGTGCATTTGAAATTTGTAATTGTAAATGCACCCACGATACAGGAGAAATTCTAGTGTCCAATGTTTAAAGAAAAAACTGTGCAGCTAGTAGGTACTAAGTATGTGTTTTTATGTAAATTTTTGTGTCCCTTATTTTGTTTATTAGGCTGTATGTTTCCCATATAATAATAAAATAAATGAAAAGGTTGTTGTCTTTTATTTAAATTTAAGTTAATATTCATCACAGAAAGCCTCCTAGCCTAGGTAGTTGCGTAATGCCCCGCCCATTGGTAAGCTAGAATTTCATTTTCCTGTAATTTTGGCTTGAAATTCACGTTGTTTACGTCGTTGGTCTTCAAATTCAGCGGCCGCTAACATATTCCATGCTAAATAAGCAGACATTATTTTGACTCAAAAACGTATTATAATTTCAATGTAAACATATGTGTCACACTCACACGTCAAAATGCTAGTGAGTTACGTAATTACTATCGTTAGCGTACTTATCGATAGCGTCTGTCAAATTAGTGACTCATGGTACCGTTTTGTATGGCGACAGCTGAAAAACGGTAATGACTATCGAATAGATTACGTTAGGTTTCTTACCAATCGAAATCTACAGTGCTCATAAGGTGCTCATGGTACGAATTTTAATTCTTTCTGTGACCGCTAGGGGCGCTGTATAATATTTCATACATATTATTTACGGAGATGCTAGCGAGTTTTAGCTATGCAAACTCATGGTTGAGCTACAGACCGGAATAAATAGACGTTAACGATCTGACACGTGCTGAAATTATTGTTACGTAATGGATCACAAGGCAGTCTGGTTAAAATTGCGTTACATTCTCAATTACCTACAATAACGGTGACTTGCAATAACTAAAGATAGAAAAAGCTCTGTAGGATGTGTGATGCTAACAAGAAAATGGTGTTAATAAAAAGGGATTGTAGGTTGCGTTTTGCAAGATTTCAATTAACAGTAATGAATATTGTCATTTAAAGAGCTGTCTATCTATGTTTTCTGATAGCTATAATCCTGATCTTCAAGTCGAAAGTAAATACTCTATTTCAAGTTACTTCAAGGCAAGCGTTTTCCACGTCGACCACATCAGCGCTTACCATTAGTCAAATCGTGAAGCGAACTTATCCCAATTCCTTTATCTTTTCAAAAATAAATAGGCAGTAAGTACCTAGTCTCCACCTTTCAGCGCCCTCAGTGTCGCGAGCATATGTACTAACTACCCATCATAATTATTATAATGCATTCTGTGACGTACCCAGATACTAAAGCTCAGCGGAGTAATGAGGGTTTTCTGAAATGACGTTCGCCAGGTGGCAGCACTGACACGTCATGCCCAGACATCTGTCAAAGAACCTATATTTTCTTTAGTCATGACTGAATGATGAACGAATGAATGAATCGAATGATGAACGTCATCATATATTTTATATTGGAAGACCTCTTGTCACAGTGGTGCCAACTGGTGTCGTAAATTTTCACGAAAACCCTCATTGCGAAACACATTGGATTTCATTTTGACAGTTCAATAACATTCATTGCGTTGTTTATGTTGGTGAGCGGACACATTTTTCGAACATAAAGTAAAATTTAAAAAGGTACTTAACGAAGCCGAAAGTCACTTGTGCGCCCCGTTATTATTTTTTTTTACTGAACCTTCCTTCCTTTTGATACCTGGGAACCTTCTGGTTACGTTTTTTAATGTCACATAACTTTGAATACCCCAACGACCCCTGTACCGTCGCATGCACAATAAAACACAATACGCACAATGTTTTACGTATGTCACATTGCGCACTACCCGCAAACAGCGAACCACACCAAAAATAAGTCGTTTCCCAGAAATTTATATTTTTGTGCAATGTCACTTAGTTTGATGTAACTTCTCACCTCTGACCTGGACTAGAGTCAAAAGCAGACCCTTTACAACAAAAAAAAAAGTATGGGTAATTGAGAATGTGTATTTGACGGCTATGTGATGGATCTTTTTACATCCTGTTTATATGATGTGAATGGATTAGCAATATCCTTCAAAATTATTCAGTTTGAGATTGATAGTGTTACGCAATAAGGGTGAAGATGACCCGGTGCCCTAAAACCGTGACTTGCAACTAAGGCGTAATACAATGTATAATTTCAGTTTGGTTATAGAACGTCGTCACCTCATCAATAATTTCAGTTTAGTTCCCAGTAACACCTCTCTCGCTTTCTCTCAATAGTGTTCTCGCTCTTAGTGGGTGACCCGACAAGGGATTATATTAGGCCTCTGCAAACGTTTGTGACATAATAGGATCACACGAGTAATCCGGCTGTCAGGTGCATAGATATCTACACACAAATCGGTCATGAATGTAATATATGTTATTGAATGGTTGGAGAACAGTCACGTCTAAGATCGAGAATCATCTACCTAGCCTTTTCCCAACTATGTTGGGGCCCGCTTCCAGTCTTACCGGATGCAGCTGAATATCAGTATTTTACATGGAGCGACTGCCTATCTGACCTCCACAACCCAGTTACTGGGTAATACGATACCCCTTGGTAAGACTGGTTGTCAGGCTTTCGGGCTTCTGACTACCCGTAACAACTGTCAACGATCCTCGAATGACAGCCGGGACCAACGACTTAACGTGTTTTCCGAGGCACGGAGGGGTCTCGGTATGTAAAGATGGTCAGTAATCCACAGACCAACCGCGACAAGCGTAGCTTAACCTGATCGATCGACCTGTGCGACTGTTATTATTTGGCCACGGGCCCCTCTATTGGTACTTAAAGTAGAAGAAAAGTGCTTGGAAAAATTATGGGAAAATGTATGAGGCAGGAAAGTATCTTTTATTTAGATATCTACTCAATATTTTCATGAAATTGTATGACTCCAAAAAAATGAATCTGCCAAGCCTTTTCCCAACTATGTTAGGGTTGGCTGGGGCTGGTCTAACCTGATTCAGCTGAATGCTAGTATTTTACAGTAACTGTGCAATACGATACCCCTGGAAAGACTGGTTGTCAAACTTTCGGGCTTCTGACTACCCGTAACGACTGTCAAAGATCTACAAATAGCAGCCGTGTCCAACGGCTTAATGTGCTTTCCAAAGTACGGAGGAGTCTCGTTATGTTATGGATGGTCACCCACCACGCATCAACCGCGGCAACCTTCGATCGACCTATTCGGCTGTCTCACGAGCTCCTCCGTAAATTATACAAGTCCATAAGTCAGAATTTCCTCTTCAAAAGATATTCCTTTCTTATGAGAGCAATCAGACACGAGCGAAGAGCTATTTTATGGATAAAACAATCAGCATTTCCAAGCAATCATAAACTCTTAAACCAATTGAAGGAAATAATATCAAGACTTCAAAGCAAATAAGCTAACTAGGAATAAAATGAATAAATCCTGATATTGCATCATTTTCCACACAATTTCTTCAGTCTCTATCAAATTGGTTTGACATTTTAAAAGCGAGGATGTCAGATGAAACCATTGGCAATCATGATTGAATTCAATTACCCGAAGTGAAGTGCATTCAGCATATAAAATGAGTTTCCAATTATAGCAGTTGTCTAGATAAGTATATAGGTCATCTCAACTGTGCCAGTGAATGTGATAAAAGATGCCAGAAGGTAGAAGGATGTTGATATGAATCTGAAGTCCTAGCACGAACGCACGAAATAAACGTAAAGTAGGCCTACCTACTTTACGTTTGTTTCGTGAGTTCGTGCTAGGAAAAAAAAACATTTGCATTTAGGTACCTATACCTAAATGCAAATGATTTTTAATCGAAAATACAACAGGCTATCCTATAGCATTGTGGTTGAAATATTTACAACAATCAAGTCTTAAAAACTAAATCTATCTATCTTTGTATACTAATAATAAAGCTGAAGAGTTTGTTTGTTTGTTTGAACGCGCTCATCTCTGGAACTACCAGTAGGATTTAAAACATTCTATAGCCCAATTTCTGAAAAAGGCTATAGGCTATTTAACATCACGCCCTTAAGAGCCAAGCAAAAAGAAAAAAGTTACAAAGAACTCTAATCGAAAACGAAGTAATAGCGCGGACAGGCGATGCCATGCGACGCAGTGAGTCGGGGAACAAGAAATTTCACGCGGACGAAGACGCAGGCAGAAGCTAGTAAAATATTGTATTATCAATTTAAGAAATGTTCGAATTTACTTTACGTTTACTCCGCACGCTAGTGCGAGGTACACTGGTGTGATAACATATTGTATAAAGCCTTTGTAGAAAATAGGTAGTAAGTAAACACCATTTTACCTAACGTAACAATAAAAATTGCCAGAGCATATCTATCGAATAAAAGAGAAATCACGTAAATCGGATCAGTGGTTCTCAAATTGTATGCGCACTAGCGGTTACACAAACAGAGAAACATTCTGTTTTATATTTTGTTTGCTCCTTGTAAAAAAAATATAAAACAGAACGTAGACATATACAGATAAACATCAGTGAAGTCTATGGAAATAAGGTTTACCATTTCGAAATTTGAAACATCCTGGCAAAAGTCCATTTGCAGAAAACTCCAGACTTTTTACTTCTTAATCCTTCTTTTTTCAGCAATCATTTAATTATTTTGATTTACTCATAAAAATCCCTTTATTTCGTATCCGAACAAATGACGAGGCCAGACAAAGTCGAAACGTGGGCAAAAAAGCCGGACGTCTGGTAACCCTATATGGGAATGACAAAGACAGTTCACGAGACCATAAATTCACACCTATTTCCCTTGAGTTTAGACAGACAATACAATCTCCATTGCACGTGCTGCGTTCCTTTTATACCTACTATTCTTGCTTCATCCTTGTTCAAACATCTAGGTACACGCGCCACAGCAGCGAGATCCACGCCCGACCTTATCAATCATGAGAACTTGCGTCAATCAATTACATTAGCGCCTGGAAACGACACGTACTCTTCAGGGTATACCTACACCTGGGGTACAATTTTATTAGTGGTGGAGGTTTAGCGACATAGGTAAGTCTATCATCCTTGGTTATTTGAAATATACAAGAAAATATTTAGACTAGGCTATACTTTTTACTTTAGAGAACATACATATTTATAATAACGGTTGGTGAGGGCGTCCATACCTAATGGTATGGACGCTAGTGATGGTGCCAAATATGTAGCCGAATTCTGGGCTGAGTCCATTTAGATTGCCATCGACACGCTAAGATGAAGAAAGATCCTCCAGGCTTTTTAAATTAAACAGCTCTTCGGGGGCCCATACTCAATACTCAATCATCTAACGCTTTCCACAAGTGTACTCTAAGAATACATTGAAGAATAGTCCTAATAAAAAAATTGATCATCATGGACCCTGTCAGAAGAAAGCAAAACAGTAGGAGAGAGGAAGCTTTAAAAACTGAACGAATTAGTCTATCTAATGTTATTTGGGTTTTTTTCTAATTAGATGTTCAAGGAATTCTATAGACTTGGCTGAATCTCCAAAATTAGTTAAAAGTCATTTAGAGGACAGAAATATTGAGAAGTGAATCGTTTGTGTAAAACAATTTCTTTTGTAGTTTAGAGAACCTAAGTATTAATGATCCTCCAGGCTTTTTTAATTAAACTGTAAATCTAAGAACTGAGTCTTAATTAGGGTATATGTCCTTGTGGAACCTAATTTTGTTCCAAATGTTATTAAGTGCCCTTGAATTTGAAAGCGAGAAATATCAGTACCTTTGTTTTAAACGGTTGTATTTTATGGTACACCCAGAAACGTTGTTTTAAATGAGTTTTCACAAAAGTATATTCCCATTTCTCAGTAGCAGCTCGGAGTCTGGATTTGTACCCAGATAATGCCATCATAGCCTCGCCTACGATAACATGGAATTCAAAAACATAAGAGGCGATGTGTGGGTGTTTAAATAATTCATCTCTGCCTACCACTTTGGAAAATACAGCCAAGATCTTATTTTTACATTTTTATTCTGCTATTTCTATGTATTTTTTTGCTGCTTTAAGGCTGACTTTACCAAAGTCAGATATCTTTTATCCGTGGAATAAAATTGACGATATTTCTAGTATGGAAAACTTGACAAAATTTTTATATTTATTTTCAGTATACGACATATTCTATGTGTAAAAAAATGGAATGGATGGGATGGTGGAATGCGCCCTTAGACAGATAAATACAAACTTACTATGAGGTTATGCTTGTAATATTATTTTATCTAATTAATTCCCGAGCCCCAAGATACAGAGTAACTGTCTAGTTTGGAGCTCACTAGCTAATACCTACTATATTGAAACCAAGTGTTGGTAATATTTTAAGATGTCGTCTTAACTTGCTGTTAACCAGTGAACCTGTTTACTGTATTACCTAGATAATAAATATTAATTTTCTATTTCTATTTCTAATTAACTTTTTCTGTTGACAGCGATGTGAACGAACTTTTTGATGCCCTGTGATTCCTTTCCCGTCTCTTTTTATATACACGTACATATTATTTAAATTGTTTTAAGTCTGTTAGCTTATATATAAAAATGTTTTTAATAAAGTTATTACAGGTTTTTATGAAAAGTTTAATTAATAAGCACTTAGTTGGCATTTACCACAGCTTCTTTTGACAGCGAGTTGTATGAGCTAGGTTAGTTAAGACAAAAGGTTAATTAATGAGTCTCGTTAAATGGTAGAGAAATTAATTTGAAAGATGTCGAAATGGAAGACCTCTTGTTTTTAATTTTCACGAAAACCCCTTTACAGTGTGCATCGTATGATTTATGGAAAGTAGAAAAAACATCCTCTTTAGCCGATAGCCGTCGGGTCTCGTCGACTCAGGCTTTTATATTTTAAGCTAATGACTCGCAAAGCTAAAGCTGACGAATATTTATAGAATTTTTATTTCATTAGAGACATTTCTTCATTTGACGATTCAATATGGCGAGGAAATACAAATGTTTTCATACCTAACAGAACCATCGCCAAGACATTTTCCATATTTAGAAGAAATTATATTTCTATGCTTACTCATCTTTAAATAGGTAGATAACTATCACTTCCTTTTAAAATGAAAAACTCTTCAAATATTACAATTTCCAAAAATAAACAGCAACCTCATTTAGTAGATAAAGGCCTTTCAGGTTAAAAAATCGATAGAGGAACATAACATGAGCGTTTCATTAGCGTTGTTCTGATTAGTGGTGGTTAATAAAACGTATAGCGCCAAAATATAACAAACTATGTGTACATAGCGTATAGCGTGTGCTATTAGCGCCTCGGACTTCGCGCTATATTATAGCGCCTCGACCTACTCAGCGAATAAAAGTTTAAACGCGCACAGCGGAGCCAGAACGAGATAGCAAGATAGCGTTCGCACAGCGGGGCCAGAACGAGATAGCAAGATAGCGTTAGCGACTATAATGTAATAGCGCGTTAACATCTACCGCGCATCATCAATTCATCAAGTCCTTTTAGCGTGATAGCGTGTTGCTAAATAGCGCCTCCGCGTTCAGACTGCGCCCGAGTTTTGAAATAGCGCGCTATAATTATAGCGTATAAAATAACAGACTATATGAATATATTTTATAGTTTATAACACGTTTACAGTTTATAGCGGATTTGAACATCACTAGTTCTGATAGCCGAAGAAACTCGGCTCCAATCATAACACTTTTCATTTTATTTAATCTAAACGATTAATAAAACCTTTAAAACGTTTCCAAGAAAAAACAATTAATATTATGGTATCTGTCAGATAAAAGCCCCTATATGAGACAAAACAACAAATGTGAAACGCATTTTCATATATTGCAGTTGATATATGTAGATAAGGATATAATAGAGACAAACATAATCATCCTCATTAATCTATGGCACCAACAATTCTTTCACTTCCTACATGATTTTATCCAAACCAACAACTAATAACACCTCAAGAATTGCATTTTCCTGGAAATAAATTCGTAGTAATCAACAAATCTGTCAGATATGAGCCCCTTAACGAGACAAAACATCCTCATTAGCCGATAGCCGTTAGCTGTCGAGTCTCGACCATTCGGGTTTTTATATTCTGTGAAAATTTACTAATGAATCGTAAAGTAAACAAAAATGGCTTTACTATGCTAAGTATATAACTTGTTTATTTTTATTATCTTCCGAAAAAGAATTACATGCTCTGAAATTGAGACTTCTTACTTCCTTTAAAAAGAACTCGAGGTGCAAGTAGGTTGCATTTTCTAAGCAGAAACAAATGATAATTATTTTACCTGTCAGAAAAGGGAATGTAATCAAGACAAAATATCCCCATTAATCTATAGCCATCGGAAACGGGTGGTGCGTGATAAAAGCCCGCACACAGGTGCCTAGACCCGCACGATTTTCGCTGCACGGCGAAAATCGACTGTCTAAATGGCAATTCGTCTAGGCCTCAGGTGACTAAAATTGCAAGTTGCAAAGTAGAGTAGGTTTCGACTTTTCTCGTGTGGCGAAAGTTTGCATGCGGCAGGTGACTAAAATAGATCATGAAAATGCATCAGTCGCAGGCTCGCAGGCGATCACCCGCCGCATGAAGGTCGACATTTTGTTGAAAAATTACCTATTTAGTCCTTCGATCAATTATTGATCGAAGATTTAGTCACCTGCAATTACGACCTCCCACCTGGACATGAATTACCTTGGGTAACCTGGAAGTCATTGAACAGACTCCGGACCCAGGTTAGCCGAAGCAAGGAAAACCTGTTCAGGTGAAGATTCATAGATGACTCCGCCTTGGAGTATAAATGTGGTGCTGTTCCACAAACGATGGGACACTTTTATCGTGTCCTGTCAGCTGCACGTTACAGGAACTGATGGACGCTGGTGATGGTGCCAAACAAGTAGCCGAATTCTGGATCGAGTCAATTTACTTTTGACTTTGACTTTTGTATTTTTCAGAATTAACAAATCATATTTTTGTACTTGTCAGATAAAAGCCCCTAAATGAGACCAAACATCCTCGTTAGCCGGTAGCCGTTTGGTGTCGTCCACTCGAAATCTTCATATTCTGTGAAAACTGACTAATGCACCGTAAAGTTCACGAAAGTGGCTCAGTTACGGTTACAAAGCATTGTTTATAGAGAGAATAAATGATAAATTATTATATTATATTGATTATTTAAAGTATTTTCCGAAAAATCTCCTATTTTTCGGTAAATTTAAAATTGTGACTTTCAACATCTCTCTGTGTTAGAGGATTTTGTTTCCGCACTTAGTCCCTTAGGTGGACTATTGTGCGTGGGGTATGGCGGCCATCTGTGGTTATTCTAACCAGCCCACCTCTCCCCAGAATTGGATTATATCTCCTGGTCTATTAAGAACATCTGTGTAAGATCTGGGTGCTCCGAGGGCTTCTACTGTCGGGTGAAGCCTGTGCATTCAAAGAACACATGCGCATTACCTCAGCATCCATGCAGCCCTGCATAGAGGACTGTCCGTTATGCCAATTGTGTTTGTTTAGCGAACAGTGTCCAGTGATGGTCTCCGTCACCTGGCGCAGACAGTACCTGTCCAGGCGTAATAAACGCATGGTTAGCCATCTAAAGAAGGCATAGCTTCTCTGGACTGCCAGCAGCCCGGCGTCGACCAACAGCTCAAGAAACAAGTTAAATGCAGCTTAGTTCAGTTTCCTCAAACAATGATAATATTCCCATATCTAACTGAAAAGGGTTTTTTTTGAGAAAAAACATCCTCGTTAGCCTATAGCCTATACGGAACGGGGTTGAATCCACTTTTAATCTAAACTAACAATTAATCACACCTCAAATATTATATGTTCCAAGAACAAACAAATAATATTATCATCATCTGTCAGATATGAGACAAAACATCCTCGTTAGCCGATAGCCGTCGGGTCTCGTCGACTCGAGCTTTTATATCGCCATAATTGACTAATGACTTGCGAAGTTGATGAAGATTAATGGATGCGCGACGCGATGCCAGTTTTGATTGTTATTCTGCAGTTTTTATGACGAAAATGTTCTTTGGTACATTTTCTTTTCTTTTTCCTTTAAGTACCCGTTTTCATTTTCATGTCCTGTCTCTATATCGTAGTTTTAATCATTCTACAGATTAGTTTTGTTAAATATATTGACCAGAAGGAAAAAATTTGATAATGAATGGATTCGTTTGCGTTAAACAACATTCGCCTTTTTCTAACCACGTCGGGGTCGGCTTCCAGTCTAACCGGTATCAGCTGATCATCTGCTTAGCCTTTTCCTGAACTATGTTGGGGTTGGGGTTGTTCTTGTCTAACTGGATGCAGCTGAATACCAGTATTTTACATGGATCGACTGGCCGATATATACGATGGTACCTACCCCTTGGTTGACTGGTTGCTAGACCTTCAATTGATTCTCCAGTCGTTAAAAATCGAATAACCAACGGCTTAACGTTCTTTCCAAAGCACGAAATGAAATAGTAGAATGATACGTCTGTATACCTTGTATACCATACAGTTTATATTACACTGTCAAACTTGAATGAACTACAAAACAGACGAGGGTCGACAGAGTGCAATACATCAAGTTGATGTTTCCTTATAAGTTATTGTTTACTTAGAAGTTTATTCAATATCCTGAATGATCGTAGGAAAATGTATGAGTATGTAGCTCTGATATGTAGCTACAAGGCTGCAAGGTAAGTTATTACTAAACTGTCTTTGGGTGAACAATGAACGTCCTTAACATCATACAATTATCACTTACATAGCTAATGACGGGCTATTTCTAAGCATTGTCGTCTAATTGGGGCTTTAAACAACATATATGTAAAATATCCAAAATGCCTACGGTAAATACAACACTTCCTCCAAATCAGAGCTCTAAATAGTAATCTTGTGTGGGTAGATTATAATAGGACCCAATAGGAGCTATCTGGGGGCCTAAAAAGGCCACTTTAGCAGAATCATAAAAGGATAACATTATGAATTATAATAAGGCGAAGACAGTCCGTGTTTTTCTTTTTTTCGCTGCACTACGTAGGTATATTCAAAGAGATTGGGATGGGATTTGTATTGGACTGATTGGTAGACATTTTAACACAGACAAAAAAAAAACTGAAAAATCCTTCACCAATAAGATTTGATACGATTAACTTAACAGTTAGCTGTCCATTTTGATTCATAATGTTATCCTTTTATGATTCTGCCAAATTGGCCTTTTTAGGCCCCCTGGTCTGTGTGCCCGAGTGGGTAGCAGCCCCTAATGATGTCTTGTTCAGCGCATAATTAAAAATAACAAAGCTATGTTAGAGAAAAGCGCCTGAAGCGTTTATAATTATTTTGATCTTCAGAGGAAAACAGAATGCCATTTGTCCCCCTTTAAATATCAGTTTATTTTTGTATTTATACGGAGTAAACACAGGTGGTGACATTTAAGAGAAACAACAACATGTTTATAGAAAAAACCACGTGCCATCCTACATATTATTTTTATTTTTATTACATTACATAGCGCTGTATTGCCTGAAGGAATAGCAGAGATTGTGCAGCCAATATGTTATGTTACGTAAATCCCATGTTACAGGGTTATTAACACTATAATTTGAAAACATTGTAAATTCCAATTATTTTTGATGGAGTCCGTGCAGTTTCTTGCCGGCTCTTCTCCATAGGAAACGACCTATTAGAACCGTGCACCTAACTGCGGACATTTAATAAGTGCCCATGTAGGTTTATGTGAAATAAAATATTTTGATTTTGATTAGGGGGAAACATATTAGGTACCATCAAATACAGACCACGGGGTCTTATTTATTAATTTTTCAATAATGAAATACTGATTAAAAAAATGACAACAAGAATGCATTTATTGTCTATGACACCAATATAGCTACAATGCAAATGTAGGTAATCAATATTGATCAGGTTTAACAGGTAACAATTATTAATGTTACAATTAAAATAGAACAAATTTTTTCATACTTCAGTACTTTTCCTTCCTTCTCAAAAATAGATCTCAAGCTACATTAATAAACATTGTATGACTATTTTTTGTTATAAAAAAGGAATTTCCTGTTGTGACAATTGTATACCTATCTGATAACAGATAATACAATCATCCATGTATTTATTTATGCTGTCATTTGAAATTTATTTAATCAATTTGCACTTAGCTTATTACCTATGTAAATGAAATGGAGTTTTATTTAATTATGATTAACCCAAATTTAATTTTAGTGAGTCATAGTGCCAGAGAGCCCTCTACAATTATGAATTATATTTATAATAATGAATTATCTTAAGTTAACATATTAAGGACAAATTTCACCAAACTTTTATACCTAAAATAAGTCTTATCCTTAGAATCAATTTTCAATTTTTGAGTTTTTCCATACTAGAACTGTCAGACGTCAATTTTATTCCACGGATAAAAGATATATCGACTTTGGTAAAACCTAAGACGACCCACTGACCAAAATCAGATATTAATAGTGAAACAGAAGTAAGAACTTTATACTCTCATTGGCCGGAAAAGTAATGACGTATATATAATTTTCTACGGCGCACAATAATATTATGAAACATAAATTTGTTATTATATCTGCTATAAACTTTGACATAACATTATCCTTTTATATGTTTATTTTAATGCTATCCATACAATATGGGGTCATAATAAGAGGACAAAGACCGGAATATAATATTATCTAGTTGGTCACGAACTGGCCCATATCGATCTGAGACTCATAAATATATTTGTGATTATGTATCTCCGAAAAATGCTGGTCCATATACGAAGGAAGTTGCGTAAGCCTTCTGCGTACTTCTTGGCATAAAGGATGAAAACACGTCCATACCGAGTCCAAGAAATATCATTTCAAAAGCTTGATTAATGCTGTAACTTTCGCAATTACTAGATTTAATGTTTTCCTCATGGGAGGTTCAAGAAGCCTTCAATAATTTGCGACTAAACGAATCATTAGATATTTATTTATAGGGTGTCGACATAACAAAGCCCCTTTTCTATATGTTATGTACTGCGTATCAAATATTTTGCTCACAATATTACTTTCTATTAACCCTTAACGACTTTTTAGTTCCCATGTTGGGGGTTAAGAGACATTGTACTCAATATGCAATTATTATGTGATCTTAATTATTGTTTTCCACTGACCTGAGTCGACTGGCGCTATATCGGGGCCGTCGTGAGGCGCTAGCATCTTCATAGTGATGGCTCCAGGTAACACGCTACTTGACACCGACACGATGACGAATTACTTCACAATTCCACCGAAAAACGACGATTAATCGGGAAAATAAGGGAAAATAACTGGAGCCCAACAGGCTGTTTCGACACTGCACTATCGATCTGGTTCTGAGGGTAGTCACGCATGCGTATGGCGGCTGTCCTCACGCATGCGCCCTCCCCCCGCCGCCATGTTCAGCCGGAAAGACGTCATGTGACAGTTGACAGTTTTAAGGCGCGTTTCCGCTGTTAATAATTGACGTGCAATCTAATTTTCCGATGACTAATGTGTTTATCCGGCTTTCAGTGGGAAAATGGATTAGTTTAATAAAGCTGTTTTGTAATATAATACGTTTGTTATGTAAACGCGAGGCTATCATAGACAGAGAATTGTCTAGATGGGATTTTAATGTTTTGACATTGTTAAACATATAGCTTATCGTAACGTATATCAAATAATAATTTCAATGTCAGTTGTAAGATGTGTGATAAACATAATAAATAATTTTAAACAGTTTAAGATTTATCTTCTCTTGGCTATTGGAACTGGTTTTCATTTAGATTCTTATTGTTCTCTGGAATATCAACTTAGAATAGTCGTCACTTATCAGCCACGTCTTGCTAGACTTTGCCTAGTGTGTTATATGTATTCTGATCAGTTTATGGCAGTCTAGGACTGAGTACAGTAGGCTAAAAAGGGAAGATATTTTGACGATCCTTTATCAACTTCAAGATACAATCCGTTCACAGTTATTTAATTTTTACCTCTGAGTTTGCCCCCACTGTCCAAATCACAGTGATCTTTATTCTCATTCTTATAAGGTTGCTGTTGGCTTGCTGCCACTGACAAGTCTGTCAAAATCACAGTGATCTTTATTCTCGTTACAATAAGGTTGCTATTAGGTTGCTGCTATCAGAGGTAAACTTACTGAACGGACTGTAAATCTGTCTCTGAAGCAGGGCCGGATTAACCATCTCGGGGCCCCTAGGCACAGCTCGTTTCGGGCCCCCCTTTTTTCATACCACAACAACGCAATTTGGCTTTTACCTTATAATGTGAAAAAAAGTTTCACTTTTACCGTGGTTTCATAAAACCACACAATCCCCTTTTTATTCTTTTTTTTATCGGGAATGCTGGGCCCCTGGTCATAGTGGGCCCCTAGGCACTGGCCTAAAGTGCCTTATGGATAATACGGCACTGCTCTGAAGTGTTCCTTCTTTTCTCTCTTATAGCCTAACTGCTAAAACAAGCGCTCCACCAAGTAGGAAACTGGGTTTGAAAAAAACATTGCCATGGATATTGAAAGGGAGAAACAACAAGTCCATAACTAACTTGTTATAAATTAATTTTATTGAAAATCGTAAATAAATTTACATAAAATATTAATAAATATTACATCACGTGTACAAACGTATTTGTTTGTTGTGTTGTGTGTCTGTGGCGGTGGCAGCGGACTGCGTGTATGTGTACGTGTGTGTGTGTGAATGTGTGGAAGGAGTGGTGTCTAGTAGCCGGCCAGCTCGGCGAAGGTCGAGTCCATCTCATCAGCCAAGCTCTTGTATCTGTCCTTGTTGATTCCGAGCTCATCTGTCAATAGATAAATATATTAGAATACAAATAGTACTTCGACAGGAACGAGGGGCTGTGCCATTAACTTTCAGGTCTAGGTAGTTTTATTCTTATCAGTATTGGAGACTAAGAACTGATTTTTCAATCGGCCGATAATTTTTATTCGTGGAATAAAATTGACGTATGCACGAACTGTCAAAAATTCAAAATTATTCCTCCGCTAAAGTTATCTGGCGTTGGAAAAATCAGTCTTATGTAAAAGTAAAAAGTAAAAGACTCGAAACATAAAACAGTCGTGACACTTGAAAAATCATCTTTCAAAAGGTAAGTGGTAGTCAATAGCAGTACAAGTTATTGACAAGCCCCTTGGTAGTCAACTACTGTAAACTAGAAGAGGTAAGATATTGTCCTGAAACTAATAAATCTTCATGTCTAGATTTATGTATTGTAAGATAATAGGTAACCTAAATAAAGATAAAAACAATGTTGAAAAAACAGTGTCAATAGAATTAGCATTGTTACTTTTTTATCATTGTAAATTATATTTTAGTAATAATGTTCTTTAACACATATTTATTGCGAAGCGGATAGCTTTATAGATCATTTTATATATAGAAACATTAAGAGATTACCAACGTTACCTTGAAAGCATTGGTCCGCGGCGATAGCAGCAAAGCGAAAGACATGTTAATCACAAACAAAAAAAGCAGGGCTCAACACAAAATGTGTGAAGGATTGTCGCAAATGCTCCGTAAATAGGTAATACATGATCTACGCTATTCTGTAAAGAGACAATCCTTCAAACATCCTGGAAGAGGTTAGGCATTAGAAGAAACAGTTTAGAGACTGAAAAAAATGGAACTCGTTCTTGACAGCTAATCTACAGTCGTGCTAAACGATGAACTTTGTAAGGGTCGGAGGCAATGCAAGGTACGTATCAAAATGAACTTTAGGGTGAAGTGATTCGGACGGTTTTGACTTAAACTATGTGCTAGGGCTGGTTAGTATCCTGTCAGCTCAGCGAATGTGCCGTCCAAGTCATCGCATATCGCCTTGTATTTCTCCTTCTCGCTGAATAATGCGTCTGTAAAATTTAGTTATTTGATAACAACTTACGAAACGAATCAACTTAATCCCGGCCTCTGGACTTAAATATAAGTAAGAAAAATGAGTTTTTATTAGAAAAGTTTTGATTAAAAAGCTTTTGCAATTGAGAGAAGCCATAGTATTCTCTTTTTGTTAGAATAGTTATCAAGTTATAGAAGATTTCGTTACTTGATATTTAGATTTGTTTTAGTTGAATCTTTGTAATCACTCAAAAAAATCTTTCTTAGTTTTTTCATTTAAGTTTATCTTATGTTACTTCATTAGAGAAGAGTTTGGTTAGAGTCGTACCTTCGAGCCTGTCGACTTCCTTCTGTAGTTTCTTGACAGTCTTCTCTGCAAACTCAGCGCGGGCCTCGGCCTCCTTGAGCTTGCCGGTGAGGGTCTTCAGCTGCTTCTTGAACTCCTCAACACGCTGGTTGGCCTTTTCTTCCGATACTTCCAGAGATTTGAGGGAGTTACCTACGACCTGGATGACAAGTTTCGTTAGTGGATTTTCGTGTAACATGGTTCTTTAAATTACTGTCAACTCATTAAGTGGTTCCACTTTCACAACTACTCTTTACTACTAGTGTAGGAAGTGTTGTCTTGTGTGTTGTCATATGATGAACATAATAAAGAGTAGGGATTCTATTCTATATAAATATAGCTAATCCATCTACATACTTCTTTACAATTATTGCTACTCATAAGTATTTACCTTTAATTCCTCCTCAAGCTCCGAGATCTTGGCGTCTCCAGACTTGACACGGTCCTCAGCGACTTCGAGCTCGTCTTCAACGAAGGCCAGCTTGCGGGATACCTGGACATCATACGACATCATTTTAGTATACATTTTAGTGTTCTTATCAGTTCTATGTTTATGCATAACGTTTAGTTCTGTTTTGTTTGATTCCTCGTGAGTGAAAGTTAATGATATCAAGGTTTAAATATACACTCCCAGCTTGAGGGGTGTTATTTCACTGGCCTGAACAAATAATCCTGTTGTTAAATAATTTAATTTTATACCAAAAAGATGTGAAGAAAATACAGTGAGGAAAATATTCACTAAAAATTTAGATGGCCATAAGGGCAGGGGACGCCCAAAGAAACAATGGTTAAATTATGTGATAAAAAAACAAAAGCTAAAACGAGGAACTACTAAGATGGCGGAAGAAGCAATGATGCTTCGCCGACCCCAAATAAATTGGTAATAACTGTAGAAAGGTGACGAAGATAAAAAATTATCATAAGAAAAACTAGTAGGTAGATAAGAAGCCTTGGATGAAGATGTTTACCTCGTCGGACTTGCCATCAGCGTCCTCAGCGAGCAGACGGGCCTCCTTCAGCTGGTTGGTGAGCTGGTCCATACGCTCCTCGTCTTGCTGTGCCCTGTTCTCCAACACTTTGCACATACTGGAACAAACGATATGCCGTTGATTATACTGGTATAGTTACACCAAGTGCTTCGTTATACGGGTGAAGTTACACCATGTCTTCTGAACTGAACTGATTTATAGGATAGACATTGCGATATATCAACGATCAACTTTGTCTAAGTTATTTATACAGAATTTTATTACTATACAATAATTAAGTTTATTTGTGAATAAATGATTATCACCGCCCTATAACATTAGGTAGATAGGTACTAGAAAACACTCATTTCGTTGTGAGTTTGGCAATTATATAGAAAGAAAATGATATACATATGTGCTTTAAAAGACACGTTTATATGTAGGTTGATATTTGAGTATAAATAGAACTAAATTCAGAAGTCTCTCTCACTCACTGGAATGTTCATAAACTCTTAGTAATATTTTCGTTATGTAGTTTTATTTGAGTTAATGAATCTTACATTAAATCAAATACAATTACTTACATTAACGAAAACATTTCTGTTATTTCACGGAATTGTAATATTTCATAAAGCTAATCTCCAATTCACACCATGTTTCTAATTATAGTGCCACACGTAATCCAACTGTTGCTTTACTAATAAATTTAATGCGGCCGGAAAAATACCTGCGTCTTATAATGAGATTTTAAAAATATATCACATTAAAAATGGTTATGATTATAATCAATTGAGTTGAGGATTTTTTTAACAAAATGAAGCAATTGAATGTGAATTTCCTTTAAGATCTTTCAGATTGTGTAACGCAATTAAAGTGCAGGTATGTATACTTTTATGATAGAAACCCGAGAGTCTCGCAAAAATACAATAAATAAAACTCTTAAACGTTATATCTGTTTTGTTAGATCATACATATATTTGAAAGTACATCTTACCGGTTGTTCTCGTCAGCAGACTGCTGGGCCTCAAGCAGTTTCTGCTGGGCGGTGCCTGACCTCTCCTCTGACTTCTCAAGGTCCTCCTCAATCTGCTGCACCTTCCTGTTGAGGGAGGCGACATCAGCCTCGGTGGCGGTTAAAGTCTTCTCTTTCTCTTCCAAGTCCTTGTTGGCCTGTTCCAACTTGTTCTTGTTGACGATCAGGTCTTCCTCCACCTGGGCGAGCTTCTTCTGGAGCTCACGGACTTCCTCGTTGACCTGGAAAGGGGGATAGATTTTGGAGTTAGAATCAGCAGAGTTGGGCCTAGAATAGTCCCTTGGGGAACCCTGAGTTAGGTGAAGGATTTTCCTGCAGTGTGCGTCCCTCTGAAGGTAGCTTAATTAGGGGTAGACTTGAATTCTGTTGGGAAAAACCTGCCGACCCTTACTGGTCTTGGAACTCCAAGATAACAATAAATATGCTAATACCGAACCATTCCAATGAAACTTTATTTCACAGAATCGAGAATTATTTCATTTCTCTCACATAAATACTAACTCAAAATATATTTAGCGTGGGTACAAATGGGACAAGTCTCTTTGGATTTAAATAGATTTATCAATTATGTTTACAGAGGCCTAGAAAAACGTATAATTAACTTGAAACATTTAGAAATATGGGTCACTCTTATATTTTTAGAGTGACTAGGTACATAAAATGTGACCCTCTGACCTCGATATCCCAAAGAGATCAGCTGACTTATCTAAACACCAATTTAGAAAAGGAGATTACGAAATGTTGTTTTTGTATTCATATATTATGTCAGTACTTGAGTACCACGATTTATAACGGAATAAAGGCTTTGGTCTATGGCTTGATCTAATTTTGAATTGCTGAAGAGCTTTCATTAATTTTTTTTCATAGAATATAAATTAAGATGGAAAGATATGAATAGTCAAGCAGGGCATTATAAAGCTTATATTATTTAATAGAATAAATTAAAATAGCCTCCACGAGTGTAACTAGTCAGACCGGAAGCCAGCTTCGCTACCACCTTGCTGATTGAGACGGAAGAAGTATGTCTGATACTGAGCGATACGTACTACCTACTTTATACAACAACTCATAAAGGGGCTTTCTCTCAATTGCCTACTGTTAATATAAAGTAGTTGTACATCTTTTCATAATGGTCGAACTTTTTGCATATCTTAGAGAAGAATCTTGTCGTATTACGGTTTGTCGAAATTCATTTGGTAAGTCCTTAGGCCCAGTTGTGTCAGGAATTTCTCATTGGTAGCCCGGAGTCTGGATTTCTGCCCAGTTGATAACAATGCGCTCGTCCTTATTAACTGGCAAAATGTGGGAGTATTATAGGTCCTAAATCTTTGGAGATTATAAATTTTACGCTATGTAGTAATTTATGTACCTTTTCGGCACGGGTGTTGGCGTCCCTAGCCTGCATTTCGCAGGTGTCGGCCTTGTCCATGGCGTTGTCCTTCTCCAGCTTCATCGCCTGCATCTTCTTCTTAATCGCGTCCATGGTGGCGGCTGTGTGTCTTCTACGGTCCGGTCAAAAAATACGCCAGTTACGGCCTGAAAGAAAAAACTACCAGTTTGAGTAAGATACTTTTGACTTGAAAATCTTGCTGGATGGCTCGGAATGGCATGTTTTCTCTATTACGATTTAAAGTTTTTTAGTTACATATTTTTATAATAATTTTTATGTTCTTGAGATGTATTTAGTGTTTTAATTTTAATTTTGTGTGTGTGACTAAGACCTAGCTGTAATGATAGTTTTAAGGCATCATCACATTTATACTATATAATTAATATTATAAAGGCAAAAGTTTGTGAGAGTGTGTGTGTATATGTTTGTTACTTCTTCACGCTCAAACGGCTGGACCAATTTTGATAAAAAATTGTATTTTTTCACTTCTATCCCGATGATCGAAATTTACGCGGGTGAAACCGCGTAGCGCAGCTAGTAATTTATACATAAATATCTAATAAATAAATGTAGACACAAATGCGTTTTTGGACACCTTATAGTTTGTTGCTAGTTTGGATATTTTATTGTTTTTATTTATTATGTATAGTTTGTATGTTCAATAGTTTGATTGATAATTTAATTAATAATGAAACTACGATCAAATAAATCCTATTAAATGCTATAACAGGACACTCATAATTCATCTTTGATATTGCATCAAGTAGGTAGTCTTATTGATCCACAGCTTTTCCTTCTTTTTCAAAATTGAATCACCCCTTTATTTGCTTTATTTACGTTGCTTAACATTAAGAGACGTTTATACCTCAAAAATGTATGGATAAACAGTCGCTAATCATTACATAGCTTTAAAGCCGAATTAACATTACGAAACTAGTTGCGCAAACTTGGTTATTCATTGATAGTTTTTAGGGTTCCATACCAAAATGGTAAAAGGAACCCTTATGATGAGACTCAGTCTGTCTATCTGTCTCTATGTCTGTTTGTCCGTCTGTCACAGCTGGATATCTCAAGAACTACTAATTTAGAATGGTCTTAGATGACGTTTGCCCAACTATTTTGCAAATAAGAAACAATCAAAAATATATGGTTTTTTTTGCAACAGGGTCTGAAAGGTGCGCGAGTCCGACTCGCTCTTGACCGGTTTTTTAATTATCTATTTACAATGAATGACAAGTTTGCGCAACTAATTTCGCAATGTAAACAACTTTTCTATATAAAGGGGTTTATTTAAGTGAACCGTTCTCTGGGTACGATATAACATAGAATTCAGCAGCTTTTATACAGCTACTACTACGGTACTAGTAGGTACTACACTGTATATACGTACCTATGAAGTATGAAGTTAATTGAAATCGTGAAAATGCACTTTGAACCGCTCGGCGAGCGGTTCAAAGTGAGTTCACCTACTGAGCTTTTAGAGGAATGCTAATAACATTGGGAGTTCGCTCGTTGAAATTGTATTGAATGTTTAGAAAACACTACCTCCGAGCTGCATGTTTCAAAGAAGAAATTTCTATCTGATAAATCCTAAACATATGTATTATAAAGTAAATTTATTATAAAGTACGTGGCTTTATCAAAATGGTGGTGACTCTTCCACAAATACCTATAATGAAGTCTTGCATATGACTTTGTTGAGCTCGGTGACAAAACCTCACTTTTAACACAAAATCTATTGACTAACTGACTACTACTACGGTACTAGTACTACACTGTATATACGTACCTATGAAGTATGAAGTTAATTGAAATCGTGAAAATGCACTTTGAACCGCTCGGCGCTCTACCTACTGAGCTTTTAGAGGAATGCTCATAACATTGGGAGTTCGCTCGTTGAAATTGTATTGAATGTTTAGAAAACACTACCTCCGAGCTGCATGTTTCAAAGAAGAAATTTCTATCTGATAAATCCTAAACATATTATAAAGTAAATTTATTATAAAGTACGTGGCTTTATCAAAATGGTGGTGAAAATCCACAAATACCTATAATGAAGTCTTGCATATGACTTTGTTGAGCTCGGTGACAAAACCTCACTTTTGACACAAAATCTATTGACTAATGCATCCCAAACAACGAATAATACACACTTCCTATATCCACAAATCTTCACGACAAACTATAAAGAACTTCGTTGGATAAAAGCAAAACATTCTTATAAAGCTATTTTAAAAATACAAACTATTCCAATTTGAAAAGTTAAACTCTGCCATTCGATATGGCACTCTGCCAGCTTGCCAGATGTGGCAGTGCATAATTATTGAGTCTACGTTCCTGATACTAAATTATATTCCAACCTAATTACGAAGGGGCATGGCACACTTGGCTTACTGAAATATTAGTACTGAAACACCCCTGTTTTGGGATTTCATAACCCTATGGGACTAGGGATGCGGAAATGAACTTGTAAAGTATGTATGTTATGGAATCTGCTCTATTGCAATGGTTATTGTAAATCCTATAGGTACATACGAGACATACACTAAGCAAATAAGACGTTATCAATCAAAAATACTTCGAATGACGCAGTTCCTGTTTATTCATTATTTTCTTACTTCATTATAAATATATAAATAAAATCGTTAATTTCAACCAACACAGGATCATAGGCACAAAAATTATAAAATATTAAAAATTAAATAAAAACACATACAATATAAAAATACCATAAACATATTACATACTTCGATTGCCCAGGATGTGAACCATACAGCAATGGTTCAGGTACTGGCAATCGAACCTCTACGCGAATGCTGAGGGAATTCGCGCAGTGGTTCGATTTGCTTGCTGTATGGTTCACATGGAAAACTTTCCTTTACGGTATCCTGTAGCATTTCGAAACAAATAGGTATCAACTTTGTATCCAACTCAATTAAAAAACGCCAAGCCCATTCCTAAATACAAAGTTCGTGTCAAAAGACAAATGACGTTAATAAAGTTATAATTTTATCTGCTTACAACTTAATTTGATACCAAATAATTCAACCCTACCTCGCGACTTGTAGCAGAACGTCTTACCCTTTACTGTGGTGTAATTCAATATACTTAGTTCTAAGAGTTTGGGGACCAAATTGTATTACAGGTAATATATACTTGTTGTTTGTTTTTCTTGTTTGGTTCTGTAATTGAATCTTTGCTGTGTATAGTATTGGCTGATTTAAAAGTATGTATTAGCCGCTATGTCTATGGGTAAAGCAGAGTGGGTGTTAAACTATGGTATGACGTCAGTGATGGCGTCTGTGTTTACACATTTTATGTGAGAATGTATTGGGTTGGGAAATCGTTTTAAATAGATTATCGTCGGCGGCGTCGTCGTCGTATATAGACACTCGTAAATCTTTTTTTTTTTTTGCTTGGTTTTATTACAGTAAAAACTATTATTATTAACTGTTTAAACTTATCTTGCGATAAGTCTGAGCGTGACTTTGGACCTTCAAGATTATGTCCCTGCCAGCACATTCAATCACTTTTAGCATAATTATGGCGATTATTTACTTTGGAAAACTCGGATCACGGCACACTCTTTTGACCCCTGACATAAACGTCAAGATATTTGCGAGCGGCAAACGATTATTTCCGATTTCGGCCGCGCGCATATTTATTTTGCGCACACTCTATCAGTTCCCGTCTTTAAAACCAACGTCTTTCGTGTGGCTGGATATGAACTTTCATACACCATCAACAGTTTTCCAATGACGGAATCCGTTTCCATTTATTAGCAGCCATTAATTCATAGCAACGCAAAGCAATCCCTACCGTGTTTTATTCCCTCAGAATACAGAATTTTTTCCATAGACTTCATTTGTCTTTTCAATTTGATCTTCATAATATCAGAATGTTCTGAAAATCGATACATAGAGAAAAACATTGAAATATTCACATGTTTTGTGTTTATAAAAGTATGAATTATGATTTCTTTTTTCGTAGAACAGCCGTGGCCGATATTTTCCCAGCTGAACCATATTTGTATTGAGTGGTTTATGTGATGAGAGCATCGGCAACTCTGTTCACAATATGTGAAAGAAAAATGTAGCTCAGTGCATGTGTGGACTGAAATAACGAGCTGGAGAATTTTTGAAGGGCACTTTATTTGCGAATATTACGTAAATGATGAAATGTGAGCTTTTTGCATGTGTTTGTATCGTGTCATGTTCTGATTAAATTTGCTGCTGTTTGAGCGTGTAAAATATTCATAAGAACATTTTCAAAAAATGTTGAATGATGGTGTTCTTTGTAATGTTTGTACATAGATAATAATATATAAATTAATCAATCCCCGAAAAGCTTCTATAAAACCGTATCATTTAAATGAAACACCTAGCACAGATCATCAATATTTTACAACCATTGCTTGCCTCTATAAAACAGGAGTTAAATGAAACAGAACAAACTCCGCCCGCGATGGCAAAAAGGCGAAGTGGCGAAAATAACGCGAGTAGTCGCGCGGTGACGTGGTGCTGGCGATCTGACAACGCCACCGACATATTGTTCACGAAAATAACCGTGTTTTCGCATCACTACAGCTGTTGCAGGTCGGAGACTAAATATAAGTCCGGAATTTTAGAACGAACGCTAATTTATGTATCGTTTACGCTTTTTCCTAACTTGGTTGGCACAGCGTTTCAGTTGGTTTCATTTAAACTGTGGTAGGTATTGCTTACATGTGCGTGTTTAAATAAAAAAGACAGACCTCGAGAGAACCTTAAGATAGAAGAGGGTAAGCGTGGGTTTTCTACTATTTTAGTTTCCTTGCAAATAGAAAGTTCAAGGTTTTGCATTATTTTTCATCTTGATTTAAAACTTTATGCATATCATTTTTTATAGTGCTTATAGTCTTATATTTGAACTTTCTGCTTTAGCAGAATACAAAAAAAATAGTGAACAGGATATAAGAAAGTTGGGGTCGTAAGTAATAGTTTAATCCGAGATTTTTCTGTGCGATAGCACAGCGCTTCTGATAAGAAGAACGGAAAGTTCTACATAAATGTTTGGTAAAGAGAAGTCTCCTTGTGGCTGTCATCTAATGAGTATGCCAACATTACCAAACCACTATTTTCTTTTATCAGTTACTTTCTAACTTTCCATTGTTAAACATAATATGCTAAAATTGAACTGAATCATTACCAAAAATTTATCTCACAAACTCGATTATTCATTCGCAAAGAAAACAGCTACCAAGAAAAACTGTCTTATAAGAACTTTTATTTACAGATTTTATTTTATCAGGTATTCAAGTAAAAACTAAACAAAAGACTCAATAAAGACAACTTCTTTTAAATTTCTTAAAAAACAATATTTTTCAATTCATATTATGTTTAAAGATAGTCGGGAAAACGCTGTAGAAATTCTAATCGAACATTCTTTCCACTAAGACTATCTAACTGATTGAATAATATATCTATTCTGGTTAATTGAATTAAGTCCAAAGTGTCAATACCAACCCCTATTTCAAGGGCAGAATGCGTCAATGATACGCCACTGAGTTATCGACTAGTTTTCAATGAACTTGAAAATGAACTATCTAAATTAACTTATCTCGGATTGAATTGTTCAGCCGAACGCTTCCAATGAATCGTGGTTAATCCTGAACTCAAAGGTAACTGACTGTCTAATAAGTTTTACAGCTCCTCAAGATTTGGGCGACAACATCGTCTTCACATTTGAATGAGCAAAGTTACTTAAACTTGCTCCAAGTTGATTCAAAACTGGTTTTCCTAAGGGAAGTCGTGTTTATGATTGTTGTATCAACGCTTTTGGAAGCTTCAAGTTTTATGAAGTCAACCTCACCAACAAAAGTTGGCAGGATCTTTACGTAAACAATAACTTGGATGTTGTACCGTATCATAAAGAAAATTTTAAGTAAGTAAATGTATTGATATTATAATAACGAAAGGTTAAGTCTGAAAGATGATAAAAAAAGAAGTTACAAAGGATACCTTTAGAGATGGTCAAAGTTAGGATTAAGTAAGTAACGATCAGTTGGGTGGGTCATCGACCAGAGGGGCAATTCTCATAACTTGAAGAACGTTCACAATCTGATCTGTCTGACTTTGTCAAAAACATCTCTACTATCCTACGTTTTTGACAAGTTTTTGATATTTTGACGCTTGTTTGTCGTCGACATGAGACTGCGACTAGATTTTTAATGTTTTAAATTATGAGAATTGGCCTTCGAATGTAACATGACAGATGGCGTCAGTTTCGCGTAGTAAATTAATCATTGTGTAAGGTGAATTTGGGGCGGATAAACGGTCAGTCTAGCGGAATAATCTCCACGATATATGAAAATTATTGTAGAAGGAAAGCAAAGACATTCCTGTTTTTTTTTTGTCAAATGTTAAGTTTATACCGTTAGTGATAAATGACCAACATTAAAAATATAGATGTAATTTTAATTTTATAAAGTATGTCTGCTGAAAAAGTCAAAAAGGATCGATTGATTAAAAGTTAACTACGTATAAGAGGATCCAAATATATACGAAACGATGTTCACAAAAGTTAATATAAAAGCTATAAATGTAGCTATCTCTCGAATTTCAGGGATAGTTCAGCTTGTATGTAATAGTAGGCGCTTTGAAGAGGTGCCAACGCTGCGGGTTCCAAGCACACCGGTAATCATGACTTGTTCAAATAACAACCGTCATCTCTCAAACTTTAATCCCGACATGATTGATCGTTTGAGGTGTAGCTTTCATATTATGTGTTACATCAAATGTTACAGTTGTATTTAAGTATCTATAAATAAGGTTGTTGTACCTTTTGTTATTATAATGCGTTTATAATTGCTATTGTTTGGTTTAAAATAAAGTATCGTATCTACTAAGTATTTTCTCAAACTTCCGAAATGTCTTTGGTGGTTACCTACGTATTGAAATGTGAACAAGTGTGGTGTTTGCGTTAATTTTAAATATAACAGCTTTTATAAAAGCTATGTTATTTAAACTATCATTAACATTCATTGTGTCAGTGACTTTCCAACAATGTCTAAATAGCTGGACAGTCGGGGCTGTAATCGGAAACCGAACGTCAGTAAACAACAGAGTTGTGGACCGAACGTCCTAATTACACGATATATGGGCCACGACTGAAGCTAAATAAAAATTGAGACGAGTTTCCTCATCTCGCTAAATAAATACTGATGTTCGGGCATGCCGCAAATAGGTTACAAGCGGTGTGAGCGCGCGGCGTGGGCGGCGCGCGGGGGACTCACTATTTTCAGCGAGGACGCGCGAGCGATGAAACCCGAGTCATATCCATGGAAAACGCGAGCCGCGCGCGCACACCGCCCGTCCTTAATCGCTACAACTGACACTCAATACACACTGGCGTACTGCCGTACTAACACGAGATATGCCAACCCGAGCCAGAAAATACAGAACGACGTATCACAGAACGAAAGCACAGAATCGCCGGAATCAAAATCCAGGAGCTTGGATACTCCACACATGATGGCACTGATGTGTCACTGGCACAGTCCTGGGCCGCGGCTGGGTGTGGTGACTGGAGGTCCAGGTGAAGTATCCAAGCTGCCAGCGTGGCGGCGCGCGGCTGCACTCACCTCACGAGCGGGCTGTTCAAACGGCGGAGCGACACGCACTGCGCCGCGCCCGCCCTCGCGGTTTCGCCGCGCTCCCACCCGACTATTTTCGGTGCCAAAAATCCAGGATTCCGATCCAGCATAGCAATCGCAACGAACATGCCGACCGCCACCCGTCACGCTCCCACACACAGCTACTCCACTATTTTCGCCACGATCGCTAACAGACGGACCTGTGACGAAGTCGGCGGATGTGAATATCGAACAGATTGATAGATCGATGATATAAAAACACGCTCGCTGTCAATGCCGGCTAAATCGATCAGGTGCCACTGTCCTGCTCGCGCGACGTTAACATTCGTGTTGCAGATTTCCCAAATTCCGGGAGCCATCCGGCTGCCGATCCTACTATATTTAGCGTAATACCGAACTCATTGAGATCGACAAGCGGCTTTCATCTGGCTATAACTAATAGCAGCATACTATTTGCATATTAATCCACTCAATGATTCATGTTTGTTTGGCTGTTAATTGCTTTAGGCATATTTCATTCATTAGATTCCGGAGATCTCAAATAGGACAGATGACTGAAGTAATAGGATACCTTTCGGCTTACACCATCTGAGTGTTCATTTCTGAGCGTGGGTCTCGTAAGACCCACACTACCAAAGAATTTACGTGACATCTATTGCTATCCGCTACGATCTTTTTAACCTCGACCAGTTTTTGCTTTTCTCAACCCAACCAAACAAAACAAAGTTAGGATATCTTCTAGGAGATAACAAATTGTAGTACTGAAAATGTTTATTTTAATGATCTTGTAGGATACTTATTATAGTTATTCGACTGCCTCAAACACCATCATTGTCCGCCCCACCTTATGCACAGCTCTGACGATCGACAGAGTGCGAGATGAACATCCAACTTGTTACCCTAAATACCCACCACGTTCAAGGGCAGTAACAGCAATGTCACTAATGCGAGTGCAGAAAAGTAGCTTAGCAGTTTCCAAGCTCCTTGCTTCCAGATTTGAAAGAAAATTTAAATCATGAGAGAAAATCGACGAGATTTTCGTAGTAGATAGAGTTCGTTATGTTTAAAAAAGAATGTTTTTTTTTTATTTGTGGTGCTGTTCCACAAACGATGAGATACTTAATATCATGTCCTGCGTGTCCTGTCGTCAGCTGCACGTTACAAGAACTGGTGCACGCTGGCGATGGCGCCAAACAAGTAGGTAGCCCAATTCTTGGCCGAGTCCATTTAGATTGCTATCGACATGCTAAGAAGAAGTGGTATACATATTGATCGAGGAAGAGACAATGAGGGCTTTTCCTCTAGGTTTCCACCTTCTAACCACCCGGGCAATTATAGTTGCTTTTTTAAATTGTTTTCCTGTGAAATATTATTTGATTTTCGTTTTTCATCAATGAGGTTTGTTTCTGTTTTCATTTTTGGTTTATTATTTGACAACGTGTAAAAGCTTTTCTTAGTAATGATAACCGGTCTGGAAAGGATGGTGATAAGGAGTTGAATGAATCCAGCTTTTAAAAAATGGTTACTTACATAAATCTATGCCTTCGTTTCCAAACTTTTAGCCCTTGACATTGAAAATTCTATTCATTTTAAAGTAAGGTCTAGAAAGAGCTCCTTCTCTCGTGTCACGAACAACTAATGTTGGTAAGTCAGCAAGGTGCTAGTAGAGCTGACCGTCCAGGGTGCGCCGGACATTTTAGGATCGCCACTCATGAAGGCTATTTTAATGCACCCGGTAGCGCTGACTATTGACTCATGTGCTCCTGCACGGTGGCTTTGTTTCAGTCAGTAAATTAATCACAGTTTAGAGCAATTTTCACACCTCTTATGGGCTATCATATGGGTGTCACTAGTCCTACTAATTCTATCCTACTCCCTACTAATATTATTAACGTGAAAGTTTGTGAGGATGGATTGATGGATGGATGTTTGTTACTCTTTCGCGCAGGAGCGGATTTGAATGAAATTTGGCACACAGATAGTTTATAACCAGGATTAACACATTGGATACTTTTTAGTCCGATATTCCCCCGGGATCAAAACTTAAGCAGATGAAACCGCGGGACGCTGCTAGTTGTATAACAAAATTGGCAGATGCTTTACTCTGTTAAGGGACTATGATGTTTTTAGCAAAGGACCAATCCCGGTGCTATTTATGTCGTAAGTGATAACATCAAAGGCATCATCTGCAGTGACTAATCCATTTGAGAAACTGAAATATTTATTAAAACTACCCTACAGAGAACCAAAGTTTATTCCCGGTCGTCCCCGCCCCGTCGACCCCTCTGATCACGAGTGGGAAAAAAAAGTTTCGTTCCTCCCCAGTGGTGACGATTGGAACTTTCTATTTCCCACTCGTTCCGCTATATAGATCGATAGTCAAAATGCAATAATGGGGATTTCAATAAGAGATTTCACGGATTGTTAAAATGTTTTGAAATCCCCATTATTGCATTTAGACTCTCGGTCTATAGCGGAACGAGTAGGAAATAAAAAGTTAAAATCGTCACCACTGGGGAGGAACGAAACATTTTTTCCTGTCCAGAGGGGACGACCGGGAATAAACGGCTGTTTATTAGAGCAGTCTATGAACGCCCATGCAATGGACGTTTCAAGAAATCAACAAGACGCATTCTTATTAACATATCTACGTAAACATCTTGGAACTTCATTTTATTTAAATTACATGCACTGAATCTTTATGAAAAACCAAATAATTATGCACTAAATTTTGTTTCCTAGTCTACCATCTTTATTCGTACCTACCCATAGGTATACCTGTTGAATTATTTAGGTACTTACTGTATGCAATAACCTATCTGCCTTCGATTCACAAGTTTCTACATTTATACCCGTAACGAGTTTCGCCTAATCCATTCCCCTACATTTTTCAAGGTTGTTATATATTAAGTTCTTAATACGCTCACATGGCGCTGTTACAATTTCTATACTAAATAAGCGAGAATATTCAAATCAGTAACTACCTACAAATCATTTATAACTGTAGTGATATCGACTTTCATGCTAAAGGTGCTTCATTTTCTTCTGATTTGTATGCTACGACGTCTCGTAGCATTTTCGTAGCGTGGCGTAGCACGTAGCACGTAGCACAGACCCCTACCAGCTTACATAGACTCAAATTGTCTTCTTAGAAACTGTTTGCCATTACATACTGTCCGTTGGAAGCATTATGTACTAGATAATTAAAATATGCACATCGGGAATGAGGCACCCTTAACCCTTAATTTGTAGACCTTTACCTTATGTTGTAAAGGTACTTCGCAAAATATGAACCCTGATCGTCGTGGTTGTACACTATGAAAAAAATGCAGCATTGAGCCCGCTCCGACCACCTTCTCGACTGGCAGATATTTTTATCTGTGCATTTAGCGGCTAAACGTATTTAAGGTGCTTACATGACCTAAAGCGCGGTCATTGTCGGACTGCATAGAAAAGATAGAGAAGCGCGATGACACCAAGACTGGTCATTTATTGCAAAATATGAAGCAATTATCTATTTACAAAAATCTATTGTTTGGACTAAAATAATAAAACACTAGTGTTTTAGTATGTTGCTTGTAGAATAATCTGACAAAAAATCAGAATGATTGTATGTACCTATATTAGTATGGTTTTTATTGTAAAAATAAAGTTTTTAGAGGAATCTTCATGATTTTTTTTTCTGTTGTGTCAAATTAGTTGTATTATGTTTTC
This sequence comes from Luperina nickerlii, assembly GCA_963855955.1. Lineage (NCBI taxonomy): Eukaryota > Metazoa > Arthropoda > Insecta > Lepidoptera > Noctuidae > Luperina > Luperina nickerlii. The sequence goes on along the minus strand of OY979677.1, from coordinate 16,465,178 downwards.
AACACACTATCTACCTAGCATATATCCTGAAGAATATCATATATTTTTCTGATTTTGTTTACTTTAGTCGATCATATACTTTTATTGCTTCTACAACATGCGTTTAGGTTCTGTAATCCCCTTAAAACTAGCTGACCTGGCGAACTGCGTACCGCCTCAGGTTTAATAAAAACGAATGTATAAGAAAATGAATTTTCTTCATTACCTATTATTGTTTTCGTGATTTTTTCCATGTTAATAATAATAGTTATTCTGCTATTCGGGGCGGAAAAAAATCCAACAAATTGCTTTGTTGGATTTTTATCGATTTTTTTACCGATTTTGATGATCTTTGCAGATCATCAAAATCGGTCAGAATCAGAATAAAAAAAAATAATAATAAAAAAGAATGGCTGGCCATTCTTTTTTATTATTATTTTTTTTTATTCTTGAGTTATAAATGGTGTAACTAACCCAACTTTGTTTTATTTATACATATTTAGTGATTGATGGTGCAAGTGAGCTACCTCAATACGCTCTTATTGGTGCAGCACCTCTATCTATTAAAATCCAGTTTTTGATAATATGTAGGTACCTACAGACGCCAGCACATCAAGCTACTACAATTTGTCAAATTTCTTTAATATATTTTCAACTTTATTGCTAAAGCATAAGGTTCAACGACGAAAGTCTTTGACCAGTGCGTGTTGCCAGTGATGACTTATGCACTGAAACGTGGTCGCTCACAATGGGCCTTATAAGAAGGCTAAAAGTCACCCAAAGGGCAATGGAGAGGGCTATGCTTGGAGTTTCCCTGCGTGATCGAATCAGGAATGAGGAGATCCGCAGGAGAACCAAGGTAACCGACACAGCCCGAAGAATTGCCAAACTTAAGTGGCAGTGGGCAGGGCACATTGCGCGCAGAACAGATGACCGATGGGGCCGAAAGGTTCTGGAGTGGCGACCGCGTACCGGAAGAAGTAGCGTTGGAAGACCTCCCACAAGATGGTCCGACGGCCTTGTGAAGGCCGCAGGAACTCGTTGGAGGCAAGAAGCACAAAACTGGTCGAAGTGGAGGAGGTGCTTGGGGAGACCTATGTCCAGCAGTGGACGTCTTTCGGCTGAAATTATGATAAGGTTCAAAGTTGATTGGGAAAATAAGACAGTTTCGGGTTGCTCGACGTGCTGGCGTCTGTACATGAAGACATATTGCTACTCTTTCTTACTCCCAATATAAATAAAACACTCGATTACATTTAATATAAATTTATTTTACAAGAGTGAACAGTTTAAAGCGCTGATAGGTACACTTCCTCAGAAGCTGTCATAGAAAGACTACTGGTATGAAGAAGGGACTTACGGGAAGTATGAAGCATACAGGGAAGGTCCAATAATATTTGAAGGTACAGACGCCAGCACATCAAGCTACTACAATCTGTCAAATTTCTTTAATAGATTTTCAACCTTATTGCTAAAGCATAAGGTTCAGGATTGGGAAAATTTGACAGTTTCGGGTAACTTGATGTGCTGGCGTTTGTACAATCATATTGTCGTACAAAATCTAAGCTAAATGAGTACAAACAAGTACAAAAGTTCTCAAACTTATTAATGATCATAAGATTATGTGTCAATGGCTGTCTTAATCACACTCTGACCGGATGGATGTCTCTATTTTCTAGATCATTTCACACTGTTAAAACTTAATCTACTGTGATAGATGCAATTCTTCGTTTAGTGAAATATATTACTTTATTTAATAAGATGCAAAATGATACTTATGGCTGGCTGACAAAATTCTATCTTCGATGTATCTCAAAGTGTGACCAAGACATAAACATAGTGCCTTAAACTCAAACAAAAACTCGTTACCCATTTCATAAGATTATGTTTTACACATCATAAAAAACGATTCTCGTAAAAAAAACTCGCGGCGAAGATACACAAAACTCCGGCAGTGTTAATAGGCGCATTCAATGCTACATAAAAGTGAGCTTTGAAGTTATAAAATAGCTGTAGATATCTATATAATTTTCTTTGCACAAACTCAGTTTACGACAGAGATTTTGAACTACTCCGAATGCGTATCTACGGGGAACGGAAGCACTAGTGTCACGTTACATGTTATCATATTTTATTTTTCCCTCTCTTTAGCACAGACATCTTTTATTTCATTTTAAGAATATAGGTATCGAAAACGATTGTACATTCTTATCCTTTTCAGTTACTCATCACGATTTTTACTAGGTACAACCTTATACAAAGCAAACGTTCAAACTACTTAGGTACTTTTTAAGATATTTTGAGTGACCTTCAAAGTGTATTCTGTATTTACCTACACTGATTCATAATTTTGGTATTCTTCTACACGTTGATTCCGTTGCTGATATGTTTATACAGTAACAGGATGATCCAACTTACGTAGTTTATAGGTATCTACATATAACATGCAACTGATGTAGCTAGTGCTTCACATTCCAGCAATAGACAAAATAATGCGGAATTAGTTCCTAACTAGAGCAAATAAGCCCAAAAATGTTTAGAGACATCCCATAATAAATTAATCTGACGAATTAAAGCAATTTAGATCTAATGATTTTAGGTTACACATGGATATTTTGAATGATAGGTAGTTTTAAATCAATACTACACTACATATTGTACAATTTTCAAAAATATTTATACAAATAGACATCTTGATAACAAAGATAATTCTGGACATCCTAATTTTGAATTATGCAACTGTTTCTCTACAATTTTAACAAAAAAGCAACGTTGCTTTTTAAACTTGAACATTTAGTTATTAATTTCTTAAGGGACATTTTCGCCTGACCGCAGTTATAGCAATGAGGCGTTCGAATGAGAATAAACTACAAATTTTTTACATCATAAAGGGAACAAACAGCATTCCCAAAAGTCTAAAGTAACCCACAAAACAGTTCGCGAGAAAATCTCATAGATAAGCTTAAACTCTCCTCAGCCAGAGAACAGTAATGCTTAGCTTTAGCACATTATTCATGGTGCGAAGATACTTCATCTGAGCCTTAAATGCAAACCGGCCTGTATTCTGTTCTATTCATTGATCATGATGTCATTTTCTAATACCAGAATCCACATAATTTCATAGCGTCTAGAGAAGTTACTACTCAGTCCAACATATTTCCTAACTTAGAAATTGAACGGTAGTACATTAAGCAGTCCTAAGAATTGATCAGATGCAAAAAAAACATCCAAATTGAACTATCGTTGAAGTACTTTATCCATTTCTCAACGTGAGCTCTGTGCAAAGAATATGGAGTCCATTATAAAGTACAATACATGAAAACTGTTCTTTGTTTCTATAATTTAACCAGTTTGAGTATTATTGTAAGGCTTCATGTGTTGTTCTTCTATAATAGGCACGTTTTCGAAGCAACATCCACTGCGTGCGCTCGCAGTCTTCCCGCCATTTCTCCCAAACATGGCGGCCGCCCCAAGATGGCCGCCTTCAGTTTAGTATCCTGACAGATCAGCGAACGTCTGGTCCACCTCCTCTGCTATAGCCTTGTATTTACTGCGCTCTTCGACCACCTCGTCTGTTAGTAATGTTAGTTGGTTAGTAACTCATTATGTTTTGGATGGAAAGAACGTTAGTAAAGAATTAGTTTGTTTAAATAGGGTCAATCCAGAGACGAAAGAAACAAAAATATTTTATAATAAGTATATCAGCTCTTGGGCTTTTTCTACATTCTTTGTAACCTCATGATACCAAAATCTCTTTTGAATAGTCTTGCAGTGCGTGCAACTTAAAATGAAAATAGTAATTATATCTACTTCAATTAGGAAACTCGCTACTTATCTACTTTACCCAATAGAAGCAGTTTTACAGGCACTATCTACTGGAATCTATTCAGAAAGCATGTTGATCAGTCTTCAAGCATGGCTTTGGCTACAGGTAGAACCTACTGCATTTATACCTTATTTTGATTTAATTTTTTAAGTAGGACTTAATTTCGATATTGTCCAGTATTTTGAAAAAACCATCCAGGCAATTTGGTATTTCTATTTATATTCTTGTTGTTCTTCTTGTTCTTTGTTTTGTTGTTGTTTTTGTTTTCTATTTATGATATTTTTCAATATTATCGTACCTACTTCTGCTAATTTCGCTGTAACTTTTAACTAGTGTTTTAGAACGAATATACAAGGTAGGTAAGAGGTGGAATCGTGGATAAAAGAGTTGAAATCAATCTCCAACTCATTGAATGTTGAATTATTGCCAACAAAAAAACAAAACAGTAAAGATAAGTACACTTATACTGTGCAGTACAGTTTAGTGTTCTTTTGGTTTGCAGGTAAAATACAGTTGTTGGAAGCCAAAGCATATTGCAATCACATCACCATTTCTACATCAGCAGATTTCTACATTACTCAGATCTCCCATTATTTAACAAGGGTACTTAGGTGCTAACTACAAGAAATAAAATAAAACCAGTCATAAGTAATAAATTAATTTATTATATTACTCGAAGATAAATACCGCCATAAAGCTATGGATTTTAATACTTTAAATTAGGAGTATAAAATTACAAAGTAAAATACATGTATTCGGATATTTGAATGGCGGGAGCTGGTAGTTGCCGCGTGGTGGACGGATCCGAACATTACCGAACATGACCGAACGCACCAGTTTATTCCTTGAGGATAAGCTCGACGAAAGCGGTGTCCAGATCGTCTCCGATGTCCTTGTACTTCTCCTTCTCGGCGACAAGTTCGTCTGCATATTGGACACAACATTACATCATTTGCCCAAACATTAGAACACAATGTCTCAAATAGTACAACATCCTGTCTTAGATTCATTTACGTATATTTATGTAGAAATATATCTTTCCTAAGTCAAGTCGTAAGGAAAATTAGTTTCAGCGTAATGGCGGTTACAGACGGTGCGACGTGTTGTATGGTCGCGACTCACAACTGTGCTATGCGCGAGCGCATTCTTAAAGCCTCATGCTCGGTGATTGTAAAGCAATGATCTGGCCTTGGTTTCCGTGTTCAGCGCAACATGATGTGCCATTATTTCTGACTGCTTGCAACTTATCCGTCTGTAAGCGCACTAGAGAAGCGCAGCGGTAGTAATAAAAATTAAATGCTTACATGTTTAGATCCTTGTTATTCTGAAGCCATGCGTCGGTCTCGCTGGGTTATAAAGCTTGATTGTTTTTGCGTCGATAATGAAAGGTTCCGATTCGTTGAAGTGTAGCATGCAAACTCAGTTAGAAAGCTTTCGGTAGTAGTTTTGTTATGGTTTAATGATTGACTAGAATATCAAGACGCGTTTGTCGTGTAACGTAAATGCATATGAGCGTGGTGGAGCGCGTGGCGTCAGTGGCAGCACGTGCAGCGCTCGCAGGCGCGGCCGGGCCCCGTGGCCGGCGTGCGCAGGCCCAGGTCGTCGAAGGCGCAGTCCAGCTCGCCGCCGATCTCGTGGAAAACCTCCTTGCTGGCGATCAGATCGTCTGCGGACAGCGGCGCGGTCACTCGCAGCGGCACGACACATCAGTGCCACACTCTCACACGCATGCAGACGCGGGCCCGGCAGGGGCAGAACGGGGGACAGAAATTCCATCAGCTATAGCTTCAGACGTTTATTGCTAACATAAAAAATAAATCTCCGGGGGGGTGTCGCACTAAAATTCCACCGGGACCACGACCCGGGACGCGGTAACAGAGTAATAGTGAGTCCGAAAGTAACGAGCAGAGGGTCATCGTATTTAAGAGGGCGGCGCGGCTTCGGCAGGGGGGGCTGCCGCCGGAGGTGCAGCCGGGGCCGCCTCAGCCGCCGGCGCCGCGGGAGCCGGAGCTGCTTCCGCGGGCGCGGGCGCGGGTGCGGGTGCGGGCGCGGGCGCGGGTGCGGGTGCGGACGCGGGTGCGGCTTCTGCTGGAGCCGGGGCTGCAGCGGGAGCGGCATCAGCGGCCGGCGCGGGGGCTGCAGCGGCATCAGGTGCAGGTGCAGCCGCGGGGGCTCCTTCAGCCGCGGGCGCAGGCGGGGCTCCTTCCGCGGAAGGTGCAGCTGCAGGCGCGCCCTCGGCGGGAGGTGCAGGTGCGGCTCCCACCGCAGGCGGCGCAGCAGGAGCGGCACCATCCGCGGGAGGAGCGGGAGCCACACCGTCCGCGGGAGGAGCGGGAGCTGCACCGTCCGCGGGAGGAGCGGGAGCTGCTCCGTCCGCGGGAGGAGCGGCTCCTTCTGCTGGCGGGGCGGCCGGGGCTGCGCCGTCAGCAGGAGGAGCGGCGCCCTCCGCCGGGGGAGCGGCACCATCGGCGGGAGGAGCTGCGGGCGCTCCCTCCGCCGGTGGAGCAGCTCCATCGGTGGTTGGAGCTGCACCTTCGGCCGGTGGTGCGGCACCTTCAGCCGGAGGAGCGGCGGGTGCTCCGTCAGCCGGAGGCGCGGCTCCGTCTGCGGGCGGGGCAGCGCCCTCTGCCGGCGGCGCGACGGCTTCGGGCGCGGGTGGCTCCTGCGGCGGCGGCGTGGGTTCCTTGGGCGGCGGCGTGGGCACCTTGGGATGCAGCCTCTCGTACTCCTTGCGCGCGGCCTCGCGGATGGCGGCCATCTGGCGGTCGTTGGGGTCCACGCCGGGGATGAGCTCCACGAAGGAGTCGTCGATGTCGTCGCCGATATCGTTGAACCTCTCGGTCTCGGTGATGAGATCATCTGCGTCAGGCGGCGCGTGAGAGCGGTGTGTTCGCATGCGTTCGTTAGCGGCGCTAGTCTACGGGGTCGTGCAGGGTCTCTCATGCCCCGTGCCCCTGACATGGTAATGTACAATGCTTCGTGACTCATGACCCCGCTCGCGACCGAGCTTTTCTTCGTGTTGTGCGATAAATTTTGGTTCGCCCCGAACTTCCCGAAGTAATTACCGGATTACATTTCAATGGTGATGAAGATGACGTTATAATACATTAATGATCGACGTTATAGCTGATAGAATCGTCGTCGGGGCGTTAGTTGAAGGGCAACCACAGGGTAACACACGAGTTAGTAAAAAAATACAACGGGTTAAAAATAATAATATATATTCATAAACACTTTTATTAGAATACTCTAAAAAAATCATTAAATTATTTTTCACGAACTTATCTATCAATTCATTAATCGATAATATTAAAAAGACGGACTCCCTACGTTTCTGTATCGTTCGTACGGACGTACTGTATGTACCGGGCGTGTGCACGTCACACGTCACACGCGTGAGCATGCAGTTACACCGCGGTGTTGCCAGCGCGAGCGAACAGACGACGCGCGAAGGTTGCAACTTGGAATAGTCGCCATTTATTCATCGATTAATTTAAATAAATAACAACAAACTCAATTATGACACGAGAAAATCATCCTTCAAACATAATAGAATATCAATTATTTCCAATTTAGCAAGAATATTCCTATAAATATCATTATTTATTGTATTACCGTCACTCTTGAATAAAATATCTAATCTCTTCACTAACATTAAGTAAATTAAGTTCATAATAAATTGCAAACAGTGCATATGAAAAATATAGCATACGACGTATTGTATGCACTATCCCCTCGAGTGAAATATAAAATTATCGAAACTGAATACAGCGACTAATTTGTTCTACAAATACATATTAAATTTAAATATTGTACAAAAACTATGTGCATTTCTTTATAATTAATGCAAATAATGTCTTTTAAAGTTGAGTGTAAAATGCATAACATTTTTTAACCCCTTTTGGAATGTCGATTCTATCATTTTATACCTTACACTAGAGTGCTAGAAGCGATTACTGCATACGTCATATAAATATCGATCATTGACATAACAGGCACGCTCGTAAAGTAATGACTATAAAACAAATTACACGTTTCAACTATACGGACATAAATATTAGTAATTTGTGGATGAAATAATAAAATTGCACATGGCAGTGCTTTCGTAGCAAACACTCGATTTAGAAGTTACATTAAAAAGCGGCTGGCAATTATTCTATAGCTAATAACATCTAGGCGCCCGCTCGGCTCACTTTCTGTAGTCTTGAAATAAAAAGAAGTTGGAAAATATGTCAATTAAATAAAAACTTCTTTTGTTCTAGGTCACTGCACAACATAGATGGCGCCTTTTAAATATTTTCGCGGTGGCAACTCTAAAGTGACAGGTGTCAGTGTTGTGTCAGTGCTAGTGCTGCGAGTGAGCGGAACGGGCGCGTGCGGGAGTGTTCACATGTTCTGTATGTCGTGCAGCGTGGCCTCCATCTCCTCCTGCAGGAGTTTGCTCTTTTCGCGCTCGGACACCAGATCGTCTGCAAGGGCGACGTGGCCACGGTCAGTAGAACACACAACAAACAACCGTTTGGTCCAAACGTTCCAATCATCGGATACTACATTTCCCCCGATTTCTGAAAACCTGTCGCATATAATCTGTTGTCACATCTCATATCAACTAATTTGATTGGCTTGAGATTGACATTAGATCAGAAGCATGATTAGCCTTTCACAAATCGGGTGTAAATGGCTGAATAAATGATTATTTCGCAATTCTTGATGACAGAAACGAACCGATTTTGAGATTTGAACCAAACAGCACAGGCAAAAAACAACATCAATATAAAACCATGCCAAAATTACAGAAAAATAATCACATAAAAGGATCGAGCACTCTAGTAGGAGACACTTAAAAGTCATGCTAACAAAATATATTGCACAGAATTGAATTTGAGGCACAAGCACCAAAATAGTGAGGTGAAAAAAGTTTATAATAAGATGATTTTTATTAGATTGGGTGCATTTAACAAAAACAATTCTGAGTGCAATAAAAAATAAAACTCTAACACTGTTACTATGAAATTAAGATAAAAATAAGCTTGAGATTGTAGCAGAAATGATAGAAAAAAGCTTTCAAATCTATTGTACAGCATTATAACTCGTTAAGCCAGATCTAATGACGGCTGATATGGTATCGTTTAAGTGCGTAATGTCAAAAGCATTGTTATTATCAAACATGTTATTTTAACTTGACTTGTGAAATATTTGTATTTAAAACTTAACCAAACTGCTGTACGTTGTATATTCTGTAATATATCTGGAGACCCTTGAAAACTTGGAAAACTAGCATCAATAAAATGTTACCAGTACAAATAATTTTGACTTTTGTGTCTTGCTCTAAAAAACATTGAACAAAATATGGCTACAACTGTTTCTTATTTTTCTTATATATTTTATATAGAGTGCCTCTCCGGGCGGCAAATATAATATGAGATAGTATACATTTGAAAATATACGAAAAGATAGATTACCTTCAAGCCTGTCGACCTCCTTCTGGAGTTTCTGCACGGAGCGCTCAGCAAATTCAGCGCGTGCCTCAGCCTGAAATCATTTTATGTCTATTTTAACTTTTATTCTTGAGGTGAACAGCCTATTTTCTGTAGTTATATCATTTGTCTTTTCAATGTCTTTATCTTTAAAAATTAATATCTATCTAAAAAGTCGCAACATTAATTTCCAATTATTTTTTTCGTTTCTATTATAAATCTAGGTTCTTATCAGAAAATAGACTGTTTTATTACACAATCAGGCATGCAATGAATTTACTTTAACTGTTATTATCAATTTGTTTTCAAAAACTTGCAATTTATTAACAAAAAAAAAAAACATTTACAATTTAGTAAAAAAAAAACAAACTATGTTATAAACAATAAAAGCCTCACAATCACCATGCATTTTACCTTTACCGAAAGCGGCTAAGTGCTGAGTGGTGAAACTACAACACTAGATATCAAATACCATTTTACCCAAAGTATAGAAAAAAATGATCGTGAAATTATATATAAAAACACATTACCAACAAGTGGCCCTGGTCGCCCATAGACAATGCAAATATAATTTATATTTTCAAGTGCATATTTAGAATTGGAAATACCTCGTACGTTTGTACTTATAAATAGCAAATAATACTATGATGATTAATATTAATCTGAATTGATAAAACTGTCCTTTAGCTATAAATATGAGTAATATCAATATCACCTTTATTATTCAAAATGAAACTCCGAAGTTATGTGTGGCTACAATGTAATTTTTTCCCCAAAACAAAGCATTCATTTCAATTAAACCAATTACAGGCACTTTGAAATGTCAAGGAGTCGGGCATTCAGAAATATGATGCTAGTTGCCTATTCCAAACCGTAGTAGGTTCCTATGGAGGAGAACGGGCAAGAAACTCCATAGACACTCCCCTTTTTTTCCATTTACTCGTTACTTTTTTAGCTTATGTATAGGACGACCAGAACCCCATGCATCGAGCACAACTTACTTGCGAGAGTTTCTGCGAGAGGCTGTGTATCTTATCTTCGACGTGGTCACGAGTCGCCATCGCCTAGCCACACAGGATGGATTACAAACGGCAAGCCACCGACATGCCGCTACCATGTTGTTACTGTACACTTTACCGAATATAGACGAATGTGATTAAATTCGTCCATATGGGGTGGGATTCCATAACATGCCTAATGCCATGATTTTTATGGAATTGAAGGCGGTATGGCTATGTTAAACCCATAAATAGGTGTTCCATCTGGTGCAACGGAATCACAATACTTTGAAAGTCGATGATTTTGCTCTATAGTTTCAGAATTTATGATGCATGAACAATTTGCATCAGAAGTAGAAATTGATATAAAATCGTCAAAGAATTATTGATGAAGTCCTGTGTAATACAGAAGTTCCCTAAGTAAATAATGAAGAGTTTCTCAAAGAAACGAACTAAAATAAAGCAGGGAATAACTTAGCAAAAAGATTCCCATCACAAGTCGTACATATACAAAACCCCAAACTAATAAAGCGTACAATCACAACATAGGCATAGTTCTTACAGCTAATATAGAAGTAATTAATACACAGGTAGGTACAGAAACAGGAGATAGTCTTGTACATAAATATATAGATGAAGCACCAACCGCCGTCAGCCACTCGACACTAGAACCTACACCAACGAACGTAGCCTTTACGAAGCTGAATCATGAACGCACAAAAATGACCACTTAAGAATTTACCATGATTATGGAGAAAAATGCAATGTTTGGAAGAAAAAATTTTATGATTAAGTTGTCATTCTTGAAGCCCACGGCCCAACATACTCGTACTATCCCAAAACACTGAATGGCAATGAACATGAAACGAAACTACAACCGAAACCGTCTATCTACGTAAATCCTTCGGTCCGGCTGTCCTTTTACCTCTTTGAGTTGAGCGTCCAGCACTTTTACTTGACCCTCGTATGTCTCTTCCCTTTGCGTAGCCTGCGAGTATTATTTGTTAACGAAAAACACAAAACAGCGAAAACTGAGTCATGCGGCATCGCACAGAGTTGCAGTTATTACAAACAACGCTGCACGATACTATAGTAAAAATAAACGGATAAAAGTACGCTAAAACTATATTACAGCGACATAACTGTTATAGAAAGAAAACATTCAAACAGCAAACACGAGGGAAGTATCAGTATGGAGGAAAACTGAACACGAGTTACAGGCGCACTACTCTCTAAATCCTATTTACCACCACCAAAGTCGGGAGACTGGTACATTGAATGGTAAATCAGACAGAGAGACTAGACTAGAGGTGTGCAGCAGAATGCAGTTAGGCAAGCTAACATAAACACTCGCTATATGAACCGATCTCGTTCGATATCACACCTCCTTTAGGCGGGTGGTGAGGGTTTTGATCTGATTTTTGTACTCCTCTTCGCGTTGGTTGGCCTGTATAGAAGGTCACTTGATTACTCTTGGCGTACATTATGTCGGGTAGAACATTTAGCACTTCATACACTCGTTCATTTGCATCTTCTTACATACAATTAGCATTACATATAAGTCCAACTGCTTCGTCCTAGCCTTATTCATTAAAATGGAGTTCAAGACAATGTAGGGAACTTACTGCGATACTTTGAAAGGATTGCAAAGGTTGGTTTGAAAGGATTGCAAAGGTTGGTGCATCATTCGGAATATTTCATCCATTATCGTTAACAAATCAGGAACAATATATTTATCGATTTCTAGGGATTTCGATATCATCCCTTGAATTGGATTCTTAGCTTATTTTTTCTAGCCTAAATAGTCTAGACTATAGAATCACAGAAATATACCTTCTCCTCGGAGACTTCCAGGGACTTCAGGTTGTTACCAACGACACGGAGTTCTTCCTCAAGCTCGACGATTTTGCTGGGAAACAGAAAGTGAAACAATCAACTTCTACTGTAATCAAAGAGCTATATAAATCATTGATATTGAAACTTCTAGGACAAGATTTGGTAATTTTCTGATGTACTAATTTGGCATGTAGCAATTCAGTTTTTTCCAAACATCAATTAAATATTTCGACAAGATAAATACAGACATTATGTTTAACTGTTTGCTCTATTTAACTCGAAAATTCAACAGCTTCTAATCAATATCAATTAACTGACAGCCACTTGATCAGTGACCGACATATTTGACAATTTAAATTCTGTCGTCTTACATCTATTTATAAGTATAATAAATAAAAAACTAAGCATGCATGTTAGGATTAGTAATTAAAATGAAGTTTGTCATTTGAGTAGTTGCTTAATTTTCTAAAAATGAAATTATTACTCATCACAACAGTAATGATAAGGAATCGAGCAGCTATCAAACAATACAATCATGCAATGTTGCAAAGACGATGCATTTAGGTGTACCCAACTTTTTAATCACAAATCTGAAGTGGGCAAGCCTTGAGTTGACTAGCTTGCGATACAATTATCATCACATCGCCTCAGCAACTTACGCTTTATACAACTTATCAGCATGTATCAGTGAAAATAATTCAAACGCATACAGATAAGACTTTAATTTGCAATTTAATTACTTCAAGCTAAGACTTTCTCGTTTTCACTGAGACGTACTGTTACTATAGCATGATCTCGTGCATCGATGTTTTCGTCAAATTCAATAATGAATTCAACAATATCGTGTAGAACTACATATTTACACCGACCGGTCTCCTGTTGATATCAACAGTTCTTTAGCTGCCTACGACACAAGGTCTTCTCTTGTTTAATAAAACCCGAAATTCGGGGGATCTAAATAATTTAGTTTTTGTATAACTAAGAATAATTCTTTACACTATCGAAATTTGATCACGAACAAGAGTAAACCTGAGGGCAGTAGCTGGCGAGTCGAAGACGTGTTCTGTTTCTTCGGCTTGTTAAACCACTCGTATATTCGGCTCCAAATTATTATACCTACAGGTGTTTGTTTCAAACAGCCGTTAAAGGTCATAAAAATCTATTAAGCATTAATTCCGAGATCAATTCACATCGATTGCAGAACATCTGGAGCCGAGTACATGCATGGTCGCTAAAAGTAGCCACGTGGTCTCTGCCAGTCATGAAGCGCTACTCACCAGTCATTCAGCTCCGATCGCTCCTCGGCTCGCTCGAGGTCCTGCTCCATCAGGACAAGTTTGCGCGCCACCTACCAGCCGAGCGTTAGTACACGCCAACGCACACACACACAATACTACAACTACCGAGCCGGGCACCGCTCTCCACGCGCTTCGCAGTGCAGTGCTACATACAAGTGTCCAACTTTGTGACAACGTTTGTGTTTCAAATGCAGGTGAAGTGCACCAATGATTCTGATTCAGCTAAATCTTTTAAAGTCGCCAGATGGCTTACAGCAAATTACTAAGTGACAAGTAGAAAACAAAATGAAACCTTACTACCAGTGTTTGCCGAGCTCTTTCGAGACTCGCTTTATGCTAATGGACTTTCGTCCGTAGCAGGTGCACGTATTTATCAAGTGCAGACATTTGTAAGTTAAGTGTAGAAATAAGTATCCTGGTGATGTCCTGCTAAAACTAAAAAGCAAAGCAGTGGTACTTGAGCAAAAACACAAACAACAAAGTCAGAAATGATCACACAAAGCAGGGGGAGTCGAGAGCGGTGTCAGAACTCACATAATTAAAAAATAAACGAGGGTTGTCCCAAAACATTTAGTTCTAAATATTACTTTTTTTCAATAAAACATTATTAATTATCTAAGTGCTATCTAGTGCATTATCGTATTCATTAGGTGATGTGTGCGCTTGCATATGTGCGGCACGCATACGGCCAGTAATTCTGGTGTAATGCGGTGCATATCTGAAAACGAAAATTGCCCTATACCACACATATTTCCTGACATCCTAACCTATAGCCACGTTTAAGATTTATACACACACTGAAGACAGAAGTTTAGTCGACACATGGACATGATAGTTAACATTTGCATAAGAAATATCCATGAAATGGGGCAACCCTTGTTTTAGTCTGATAGAGAGCAGCGACGCTCGAGTGCGACGTCGAGGGTCACTGATCTGCACCGTGTCCTTATAATTAAGCAGTGCTGCTGGTTCAATCAACAGTATGAGCCGGCAGCACCGTATTAATGTCATGACAATGCAAATTAATTAAATGTCCTGTTGAACAGCTTCCGTCTGGAACGCGACCTAGAATGGGGCATGCAATAAGAATAACAGTGAGAGCCGATGTTAGAAATACCGATGGAGGTAAATCGGGTTACTGTGCAGAATGTTAAGAATGCAAATGAACAACCATGCAGAACGGAGGCGAAAACTTGCAAAATAACGCGTCGGGACCACCGCGTTAACGACCAGTATCGCGTGACACATCGAAATAACAATTTTCGACTGAGACGCGCAAGGGAAACTTCGTGTCATTCTTATTTCGGCGCAATGTCAGTGTCGCAACGCGGCTGTGGTCTGTTAGCGCTTTGGATTGGAAACCTACGATTCGCCGGACTCAGCACGCTCCTCCGCACGCTCCAAGTCAGCCTCAACCATGGCCAGCTTACGAGCAACCTGGAGATACCATACTACGTTTTACAACCAATAATCACAACTTTATTGACACCAACAAACATGTATGTTATTCGTTAAGATTTAATGTCTGTCACGGCGCGTCTTGAGCAAGTACACCCTACATATATGGAAGTAATGCTTATGTAACAACATGTGCAACGAAGGAGGCTAGTTCACCATATAAGGCGAACGGAGCAAGATCAGGCGCGATACGATTCCTTCTTGGGACGCTGACTTTTACGACTGCCTTCACTTCACCACGCAGGGTCATATGTCAGGGGAATTAGGACGTATTATAGCTCTGCTAACCATCTGGCATCGAAGCACGGTGACAACTTCTTCAAAGAAAACACGTCGTAGGTGGATAGCAGTATCTAATCACGATGCGATAATACGTCGCTTTCGAGAATCATCGCTCTGTATTTCGTGACTATTTGCTCAATGACGTAACGAACATGACGAAATCAAGCTCACACGAGTTAATTTGCAGGGGTTTGGTTAATATCACTTCGAAATTCACACCTCAATGTTTAGTAGGGAAGATTTTGAATTTTACAAAGGGTTCATTTGGGAGCATTTTCACGTTGAAAAACAGCAATAGAGTTATTTTGAAGGAAAAAACAAAGTCAGTAAGTGGGAAAACAAATTCAACACTGGAAACGCAGCTCGTTCACATGAACTTAACAGCCTTTCGGTAAACACTGGAATACATTGACCGAATATGGAAAAATAGCGATGTGATTATTCAAGACGATGCAACAGATGGCATATTTATGAAATATTCATTACATGCGTATTGCAAGCAAGACAAGCCAAACCAAACGACATCTAAACTCCCATATAAAGACCTCATCGTATTTCTTGTCGGCTTCCTCGGCGAGGAACCTGGCTTCCTTGAGCTGGTTCTCCAGGGCGTCCATACGCTCTTCATCGGCCAACGACCTGTTCTCGAGGATCTTACGGGCGCTGGACCACGAAATACAACTTTAGTAAATGATCGAGTGGTATCTGTAGGTGTGGGGGCGTAGTCAAGGGTAACCCATTTGTTAGAAGACATGCAAGGAACGAACACGCTAGAGAGGAACATATAAAGCGACAAACAACCTGGAACCGGACATCTGAAATATAAAGTGAACCGAGCAATAGTGAACTCATCGCCGTGTGTGCGCGATGTTTAGTTTATTGCCCGTTTCAATATAAAATGGCAAAGGAAAACCCGTGGCAGGATTTTAATTTGCTTTAAATGCAAACGTAACTTTGAGCATTCCGAACATTGCGTACTGGCTTGTGTGTGATACAGTTTTGATAAGACAAACTGGTTTCGTTAAAGTGAAAGAAATTTCTAATTAGTAATAATGAAAAGTCACATTTATTGCAACTTATTTCACGAAATGTAACCTTCTCCAAAACTTCGCTTTCTGCAATATTCGGAATTTAACATTTAAAACCCAATAATCTAGGTCTCTCTTATGCCACTTATGTCAATATGTTGCGTTTATAATAATTACGCACACGTAATTCAAAACGAGATTATCAGGTTTTCGAATGCCATAAATCAAATGCAGCTTGTGTTATTACTAATATTCTTACCAACGTGACACCAAAACTCTTCAAATTATTCACCTAAGTATATTATAAATCAATTCGGTATTCATTTTGTATTTCGACAACGATTAATGATGTTGTAGATTAACTTTAACAACACAGCTATCTTTTTAATGGAATCTAATATTGAACGGTTCATAAGACATGGTGTCACAGTAATTTGAATATGGAACACATCCCCCTCTCCACCGATGACTTTTAACTTAATTACCACGGCACGACTTCGGTGCTAAAATAGGTATGCTATTTTTTGGTGGTACAGGGGACAATGCTCGTAATAAAACGTCACTGATGTCAACAGAAGTTCCTTTTTCGGCTTCGCATTCCATTTTATGCAAGCATGAATTGTTAAAGTTGTGACATCACAGATATACCGTAATGGAATGAGAAAATTTGAAGGAACTTCGGTTGGCGAATTCTATATCAAGTTGGACGTTGGACAAGCATTCACCTCTTCGTATTTCTTGTCGGACTCTTCGGCGATGAGCTTGGCCTGCGACAGCTGAGCCTCCAAGATGGCGACGCGGTCGTCCTCCATATTGGTTCGATTCTCCAACGCCTTCCGTATTCTGGTTAGTGCGGGGTCAAACACATGCGTGTTATAACATCGATAAAAACACTCGTTATGTGGTATGTGGCTTTTTTATTTTAAATAACCGTTTTGAAAATCATTTATTTTCAGTAGCAAATAAACAACTTCCAAAATTATTTCGAAAACAGGATCATGAATTTGAACAGAAAACAGATTAGGATAGACAGAAATCGTGGAAATAGTTGTAATAATCAAGAATATGGTGGTTATGGGCATAAAAATAAAAACAATAGAAACAATCATGCACACAGTTATATAAAAGGATAGATATTTACAATAAAAATATAACTCTGTACTCTATTGGTAATCCAATTTAGCTTTGAATTTGAAGAAGCCACTCAATAGGTTGGTATGTATGTATGTGGGTTCAATGTCCTTGTCTTTTGTTACTAAGGACGGATGGTAAAATCCTTCTTATATGAATTTATCAGTACCGTACACGTTATTATGAGATAACGTTTACGACATGAGATACTTCCGATAAGAGTATCGGAAGTATCTCATGTCGTAAACGTTTAGATCATCAAATCTGTACGACTAAAAATGGTTTCTTCAAATTCTTTCAATTTTATAACAAGATTGAACTCTGTAAAATCAATGACTTTCAATGAATTCAATAAATTCATTACTTTTAAATGTTTGATTAGTAAACACATCGTGGCAAATAATAGTAACACTCTAGGATTCGAACCCATATATATTAAAATCTAGCAGTTCAGTTATTTGTTGGTGTGGACTCACAACGAGTGAGCGTAACATCCCATATCCTCCATTAAACTAAGTGGTCGTCTGTTATGGCGTGGACTCACCGTTCCGACTCATCGGCGGCCTGGCTGGCCTCCGACAGCTTGGCGGTGGCGGTGGCGAGACGCTCCTCAGACCTCTCAAGGTCTTCCTCCAGCAGTTGGATGCGTCGGTTGAGGGCAGCCACTTCGGATTCGGCCTGGATCAAGGAGAAAACAGGTTAGGGCAAATATGATTACAAAAGGGTTAGGCTGTGTCAGTTAAAAATGCTTGTATATCTTCATATGTGAAAATAATACGAATGCCAACGCAATACATGTAATGTTAAAGCCATGTCGGAGTCCAAAGGTTCTAAACTACTCAATATAGGTAAAACCCGCAAACGTTAAATTAAATTTCGAACAATGCCTCCAACTAGAACCAGAGATTACCAGACACCGGTATTTTAGTTCCAAGATTTATGGCAAAGCCGTGTTCCCCCAAATTCCAAGAATTGTGAATGCTTAGCTTAGGAATGCAGATAAGGTTACAAATCTTGGTAAACCTATGCTCACACCTATTTATAGTGATGCATGTAATTCTACGGATTCTTACATAATTTCAATGTCGGCTCATTACGTTTGATGTTGAATTTATCTGGAACTGGACCGTCTTATGACTGATTATGTATAATCATAAGAATAGATGTACGCAACAGAAGTTCGACAGTTTTGAAATATTAAAAATTCTATAAGATATAAAATCATATCTGGACGAGTGGATGATATACATATATGGGACTGTAGGAATATTGAAATGAGTAAATGTAGACATATTCCGAGCTTGTGCAAGCAACGTAGTCAGTTCGAATATTCTGGTATTTTCGGTTTCCAAAGTTGGAGACCGATACACAGGTAGTTTTGGTCGTAAGAATGTCAATGTACAATAGACATTGTTAAACGTTGAAACACTATACGTGTCAGGAATTAACCATAAGACATCGGAACATTTTGCGTTACGTTATTTATATTCAGTCACTGCATGCTCATGACATCACGCGTCCTTGCCGCGAGGAAGCACACCCGAGTCCCAGTTTCTCCTCCTTTTATCCTGTGTCGTCATCAGTGCGTGGATGCTAATAATAGTCGTGACGGGACTAAACTAAATCAGTTTTATTCTAATACTTTTCTTCGCACGCGATATTTGCAGCAATTAACCAAGTCACCAAGTGTGTCTTTATAAAAAAGACTTCCATTTCTAGCGAGTCAGTCGACAAGAAATTTTAAAGTTCGATACATATTTTTTGTTAGGAGAACACAAGACAAATAGGTGTCTGGTCGTGGACTCGAGGCGATGTTTTTTAAGATCAGTAGCTAAGCGTCACCTTGAACTTCGAGTATAATTTATATTCACGTTTACTTATGTCTATTTTAAAACTGATGAGTTAATCCTCTTATGGAAAGTTCGACGACCTTTACCTTTTGATCAACGGAATTCGGAAAGCATTGAACATTATTTTCTTGTACTCAAATCAATTGCTGGATGGTTGTGGACTTTGAACTCCACAGATGCACTTATTATCTGTTCATGGTCTACTTTCACTGATAGTCAAAACACATTGTTAAAATTTTGTGGGATCGGTGGCATTGTGTCTATTGAAACGTCGAACACAAAAGACTAGCCCTTGCAAGCTCCATAAATTGTAACACAACACCGTCACGCGAAGGGCCCGTAATTTTGGATACCACGTTGGGTGCAATGAAACGAATTCATTATCGTTGTTAGTTCCTGTTGCACTTATCCGGCATCAAACATTTTTCGTTTTTATCATTTTTACATCCTCATAATAAGTAAATACAAGGTTCTTTTAATAAGAATTTCAATGCCTTGTAAATGAGTTCTAATTTGATAACTGTTTAACACTTTACTTTGTTTGAAGGAATATAAAGGAATGAATTTGATTTTTAGTTATATCATTGAGGATTACTTTTTGTTTATATCAGCAGAATTGTTGCTTTTTTTTGTTTATTTGGCAACACTGTTATTTCCTCCAACTGTTTCCTTTGAGAAATATTTTAAATTGACCTCAACTATTAATGTTCACACAGCGTCAGCTCTTAGTGCTAGTACACGCCCACGTCGTGTCACAAAAATTGTCTATCTCATATTTGACTAAACGTTTTCTATTATCAACACTTTAGTCAAACATTATTTATAAATTCCGCTTTTTTCCTCGATTAGTAATTACTCTATCACGCAATCTCAATTTAACATTTTCTTATCACCGTTTTGATACACTTAAGACGATAAGACGTGTAATGTTCTATGAGACATCACACACATAGTATAACTAGATTATGGGCCACTCAATAAGGAACGTGAACAAGCGTGTCATCCGTTATTTGGGATTGAATGGAATTGATCTAAAATGATCAATTGTCAAATCTAGTCTATTTGCAGGTGTTTATGATCTGTAGGAGCATTACTGGCTTGTGGAGTTACGTCATACAACGATAACGGCGAACAAGTCGGACACGCCTTTACGGCGCCAGCGGTCCTTCGAGGACATCCGAACAACAGGAATGTACTAAAGGGTGTTAAGCTTTACGAATCCAGCCGGCTCGCTCTACATGTGCCACAAAAGACCGGTATGCGACCTCCAACGCAACGAAACCTGTTACGTGTAACAGAAACCTGCGCTCAACCAAGCACCAATAAAATTATGTAAAGACACATTTCAAGAAAACCTTCACATCCCTACATATATCGAAGAAGCAACACTTTTTAGGGACAACACTTAAGTCGACGAAAGGCATCGTGTTCAACGAAAAGAATAATTATTCGCCTTCTCTTTCTGAGAGATTAAGCTGAGATGAATCCGAAAGAGAGGTCAATATGCGTACGTAGCTTGCACACCTAAGTATGGCCGGACATTACTCACTATAGGTAGATAGTACAAGACTGATAAGTCTCATGTTATGACCCAATATGTACTCAACACAGGTACACATAGGAACCAACGTTTCACAAAATACACAGCACAAACTAAAAAACACGTTTTCTTACTTCTTCTCTCCGCATTATTTCCACTTGTAAACGTTTGTGATACTCCTCGCACTCGTCCTTATATTTCTCCATTTCCTCTTTTGTCTGGCGCATTTTTCTTTTCAGAACGTCCAGAATCGTTCCTTGCTGCATGTTTGTCGTCATTTTTATGCACTTTTGTGTTTAAATGGAATGCTTAAATGCTAAAAACTAGAAACACCTCCGCTCTACTCGCGAAAATGCCAACTGACTGGCCCCGCTCGTTATTGCCCCGTATCGTCGAGATGGGCACGGCACGAATGAACACAGCCGGCAAATAAAATGGCCGCTACCGAACCTAGACGCTGCAACTTTATCGGAACGGTGCTAATTAGCTTCGTTTCTAACTTACACCACTGACTGATTAATCAGTAAACGATCACAAGCAATTATTGGAATTATAGGTACTAATATTTCACTCAATTAGACATTCTCAAAATGACTTTGACAGCGAAACATGGACATAAACGTCACCCGCGCGGACACGACGAACGCGATAAGCACAATCGACCGTACTGCCTGCAGGGCAACTAGCTCCACCTGTTTGAGCTCGTCGGAAACTACATCCGTAGGGTCACAAGCGGTGTTTGGGAAGAAAACCCAAAAAAGTGGGATGGGCGAAACGGTAGACTGACCTTATACAATAAACACTACGGAAGTGGATTTTTTTAGATTTTGTGGAGGGCTATTACCGCTTTTGTATTCCAATCATGGGAAGTACGAAGACTAGCATGAATAGGCTGAACTCGGTCATTTCTAAATAGAGAGAGGCAACGATAACAACAACATGATTATTGTGATTCCTATAAATAAATTAAATGATTTCTATAATATAAACTTGCAAACACGAATTGAAATTAAATCAGCAGCGCCATCTAGTTTGTAATTTCGCAACTAAAGGAAGTTGTCTGCAGCCAATGATAGAACAGACGAGTGAACAACAGTTTACCCAAGACTGCCGAAATTGTATGACGTAATTTGGAAAGTATGTGGCTGTTTTAAATTCCGTTAAGTAATCGAGCGATTGTAACAAAAAATCTGTCGGTAAAACAGCTAAACTGTACTCCCACGAGGCCAGTGATAACTAAAGTGAAATTTTCAGGTAATAAACACGGTCAAATTAACTTTTACAATGCACAGGTAGAGAAGATTTTTTGCAATATTTGACTGCCAACGAAACTTTTTTCGATAGTGTTGAGACTTAAATTTGTCTGTCTCTCAGATCTAATTCGTGCAGAAGCGATAACCGACCAACATTTTCATACCAGTCGTTATGCTTTTTGAATACAATGGATATGAATAGATAATTCTAATACTCGATTGTAATTTTAATTTTATGCGACAATATCTGAGCAATAACCTCTGCAAAGGTGACTCATTCTACATCATATAACAAGCACAAAATATGTGCACTAATTTTATTGACCTTGCTAGTTTTCAGCTACACGGTATACGGTATCTTTTATACAGTGGAATCTGTCTTCTTTTTACCGTCAACGGAAATAATCTCGACCTCAACTGCTCCGATTTAGATGTGATAAAAAACGGCCATACGAACCAATTCTTATTCCACAAAAAAATCTTTGAAGAACTTCGAGAGAAATGACATTATTAGGCATTCCTTGCAACATTTTTAAAGATTTCATTACACAGATAGATAGAAGGTAGATTACTTTTTAATATGTATACTATACCATAAAAATTACAGATATAAATGTAAAGCATTTACTAGCGTTGACACAATGAAAGCGATCTTTTAATGACAACTTTGGATGGATTAAGGGAGAAGGAGAGGCCAATACTGAAGTTAAGCTTGTGGTGTACCGTTTACATATATACCTACAATACATACATACACTAGCTTCCGCCCGCGGCTTCGCCCGCGAGCTTTGTCGATAAAAACTATCCTATGTCCTTCCCCGTGATGCAATCAATCTCTCTGCCAAACTTTATCGAAATCCGTTCAGTGGTTTAGGCGTGAAATGGTAACTTATAGACAGAGTTACTTTCGAATTTATAATATTACTAGCGACCCGCCCCGGCTTCGCACGGCTGCAATGCTGATACTAAATACACTACAGAAAAACTGTGAACGTTGTATATAAAAACATAGCGGCCCGCTCCGGCTTCGCACCGCCGCAAACGCTACGTCCCGCAATTTTTAAATCTGTAATATCTTCGAAAATATTCACTTAAATCATACGGTGTAAAGGGCCATATAGATCTATATTAAATGAACAATGTATTCAAGGTATTTAATTGGTTAAGGATTAATGCTGTATTGGTTAAAATCGCTTCGAAAATTAGCCATTATTTGTCGTAAAAAGTAAATGACAAAAAAAAGTTATTGTGGGTTATCCATAAGAGATAGACATATACCATCACGGACTTTTCTGTAGACCTTTTCAATGTGTACAATACTTAGTACATTATTTTGATAAAACTCGTAGGGTTCAGCCTGCGTTTGCAATGTAAGCGGAAAAAATGCAATTATTTACGACATCACATTAGAAACCTCAAAAATAACAGTACTTCTCCACTATTTAATGGATGTTATTATACATATAAACCTTCCTCTTGAATCACTCTATCTATTAAAAAAAACCGCATTAAAATCCGTTGCGTAGTTTCAAAGATTTAAGCATACAAAGGGACATAGGGACATAGGGACAGAGAAAGCGACTTTGTTTTATACTATGTAGTGATTAGTATGGATGTAAGAACAAAAAAATGGTGTAATGGTGTCGTTATATCAGTGTCCATTAACACTGTTTCAGCTGATTGAGATAGTTCATTATTAAAGTCAAGGCTTGCTTTCCCAATATGAGATGCTTCCATATTTATTATACCTGGTAGAAAGTTGGTCATCCATCTGTCACTGCCATATGGTCAGTAATAACTTATTGTATTACCCGAGGGCTATAGCGTACATGGGCATGGCCATACGGTCGAATGCAATGTAAATATATACCTGGTATGATACATAGCCGCTCTGAATATCCTCAGTGTGACGTGCATGGACATATATGTCGGCTATTGATAGATTACGCAATGTGGTGCTTTAATTTAATTGAATTACATAAATCATATCGTTTTACAAATCACTGGAGTTCCTATGGAGTTTTACGACAAATTGGAGCTTTTGAAACGTTGAGCGAGCCCAAATGTTTACACATTTTTTACATTTAATTATTACATTTAGCTAAAATCTCAAGCTAAACACCGAATTTCAGTGAATTCCAACTATCTTTGTGGATTTTTTGGCACAATGAGCTGCAAGAGAGAATGCTCAATCTTATAATTTGGCAGCATGTACAGACACCAGCACTTCAAGCTACCCGAAACTGTCAAATTTTCCTAATCAACTTTGAACCTTATGCTTCAGCGATAAAGTTGAAAATCTATTAATGAAATTTGACAGATTGTAGTAGCTTGATGTGCTGACGTCTGTACAATAATTGTTAAACTATGTGCAGTAGGCGGCACACAATGAGTAAGACGCCTTCAATAATTTATAAATACATAGTTTGTTGTTTTAATTAGTAACACATTGAAAGTCTTGGCAAATTAGTTTTCATTTTAAAAACTTTGCATTGTTCTACTTCTATCTAACAAGATTATAATCCCAATGATCTATTGCCCGTAACTTTTTATACAGATCAATTTGAGCAGTTAGTACTTCAGAGTGGGAAGTGCTGATAGTCACTTAGTCACCCCGTTACTCTATACAGCGTTGCTATTCTGTAAAAAGATCACCGTGATAACTTAGGTGAAGTGAGCTGTCATTCCACCTGATGCTAGGGACACTATTGACAGCTTACTTTAAGCTCACTTCACCTAAGTTTTCACGGTGAGATTTTTACAGAATAGCATTACTGGTTACGTAACTACTAGTTTAAAGTCCCAAATTTCTTTAGCTTCAGTGAACGTTTAAACAAATCACATAGCAGAACAGCAATAGTACGTTCTAGTACTTTCACCTTTTAATTGAACAAAGGTTGGTGATATAAAACTCTCATGTAATTTGGTATGGCCAACACAGCGGATGAGTTAAGCAAACAAATAGTTTAGGACATGACATGATATGAGTTTCAATACCGGTATGAATCGCACCATTTTTACGTCTAAATCTAAAATAAACACGCAACAATATTGGTGGGTAAAGGAAAAATTGGCCAAATGCGCATCGAACACGAATTATAGGTACTTTTCAGGGTTCCATTTGGAATGCTAAGAAACGACTTTTCCCAAATGAATTATCGTCAGCTCATCTTAAGGAATACTGTTAATGAACAAAATTAAGAGAATCATAATATAAAAAATTATGAAGGTGTTGGATTTTAGAGCATCGTAATCTATAAAATCGTCGTTGAATACAATAAGAATAAAATTAGCCACAATGTTGTTCTTGCTTGAAAAAAACAACGTTGCAGCTATTGTAAATAATGAGAAGTAATTGCTTGAGGTATATAAAATGATATAGTTAATGTTACAAGTAATGTACATTTACAATTGTATGAAGTTAATGTGTTACAAAGTCAGATATATCACAAAAACTCGTGTGGTTAAATAACAGACATGTCATAAGTCTATTCGATAATATGGCACTAATTGCTGATGTTTATGTAGCCGTTTCAAGTGTTTTTCGTCTTAATTTGAATAAATGCTTACTTTCTATTTTCATTTTCGTTTGTAATGTAACTAACATTCATTAGAATATTCATTGTGGCTATCGCCTGTGCAGACTTGTACCTATATTTAAATCAAGATTTCTTTTCCATACAATAGTGTTTGTGTTTCAGGCTTGACTGAGTCTAAAGTTATTGCAAATATTCTGATGACGATCTATTTTTTCCACTTCATTATGTTATTCATTTCTTAGACTGTAATTCATATTACACAGGTTTTCTTCATAGATATTATCATTACAACCGTATTCTAACATGACACGATATGTATACATATGAATATGCTTTAATTTTATAATTGTTGTAAAGGTTAATTGGTTGCAAGATTGTAATCATATTTAAAACAATTTCATATCCGTTTGTGTAAATATTGACTCGATATGTTCTAGTATCAATTCGAAACTTTACGCCTTGTAAATACGATTGCCCATTGCAACGTATTGTTCATGAATAATTTAGAAAGTTGTAAAGAATAGAATGTAATATCATGCGGAATGTAGATACACGCTAACTATACTTTCATTGAGTAAAAACTAACAAGTCCATTACTAATTGACTGTACTTATCATCTTCTTAGTGAGTATAAATAAAAATGATAAAGATGATTCTGTCTGAACGTGGAGTTTCTTGCCCATTCTTCTCCATACGAAAACTACCTTTTGGAATGGGCGACTAGAATCAATTCTATTTGTTGTAATTTCTGACGTTCAAAAGTGCCTTTAATGTGCCTATTTGAAATAAATGCTTTAACTTTGACTTTGACTTTGACGTCTACCAAAAAAAATATTTTTTGCCATAACGATAATATATTGAACTACACTCGTACTTGTCACTAGAAATTCTGGTTGGATTTTTGTAAAAAGAAGATAAAAAAGAAAAAATAAAAAATCCTCAAAATAACTGTCATCATAATCACAAAATGAAGCATGCGAGTTATATAAACATGGGGCAAACCAGAAATAGTTATTTGTGCAACAAGAGAGCAAAGTAGTTTTTTGCTGCGAGTGCTGATTTTGAATCCCGAGTAAGCGAAGGATTCAACGATTGAATCACGAGCGTAGCGAGTGATTCTAAAGTTGAATCCTGAGTGTGGCGAGGGATTCAAAGGCACGAGATGCAAAAAAACTTTGCTCTCGTGTAACACACATAACTTTTCACTTCAGCAGCGAGAACACTTTAGGAGATAAAATAATAAACTGGAATAGATTGAAATAACTATTTATTGTGAATCAAAATAATTAACATTGTAGGTAGATACCAATTTTATAAAATCTAAAAAATAAGATAGCAACACCGTCTCCGAAAAACTGCTTGCGCCCTTTGTAAGTCTCCATTCATTGAAGACATGGTATGCTTTCAGATATTTCTCGCGAGACTTCTCAGGTAGGAAACTTAATTCTGCATTAATAACTTGTTGTTTTAACTCTTCCGGTGTTAAAATACTGTTCTCGTCGCTAGTTTCACTCATATTTTACGATTATTTTAATATTTTTTAACTTATTCAACTCTGTACGCCAGTCACGAAATTTTATTCCCGCTCTTTTATTTAAATTAAGGCGTGTTCGGAAATAGCACCCATGATATTTTATAATTCAAAATATATTACGTAAGTACCTAACATTTATTGAAACTAGAAATAAATATTTACAAGTTAAATATCAGTTTTATTTGCAGTAAATACTTATTTTCGTTTAAATACAACAATAAGTTAAAAATTCAATAAATTACATTAAAAGACATAATTTTCTTTTTGCAAAATTTCTTTAGTTAGTACGAAATTCCGAACGTGTTTGTCTTTGAGGTCGAATTCAAAATCCGAACTTCGAAAGGGCTGGTCTTTGTCTCTCTCTCTTTCTAATGGCGGGAAAGAGATAGAGTGTGAATGTTTCGAATTGTATGATTAACCCAAAGCTGAATAAAAAAAAAATTAAAAAGTTACTTTGTCTCACTCAGTGAGCAAAATCGCATTTTGCTCACTGATTTCACGCAGCAAAACCTACTTGTTTGAGCTACTGAAGTGAAAAAAAAATTCTGTGTCAATAACTCGATATGGAATTGAATTTGTTTCGAACGAAAATAAGGGCAAGGGCTGGCAGATAAAAGCCACGTGCGCCTATCGACAGCGACGACATCTAGCGGCGTCATGTGTAATCGTCCGAGTAAACATGTCAAATGGAATGTCAATGGCTCAGCTGATCGCCACGCGCGAGATGTGCTGCCTCTGCCTCGCTTCGTGGAGCAGATTCAACGCTTTCCCGACGGTACGCGATTAAAAATAGTTTTGTGCGCATTTGGCCCACGCCTGCCTTACTCACACTATCGAACAGAAGCATAAATAACATAGGACATTACCCTTTTCAGTGCAGTGTTCTTAATGTTCTGCAACTCATTCTTGATGATGGAAAATTTCATCATAGTGTCCGAAGAGAATATAGAGCTGCCGAACGCCAAACCTGGATAGTCGGCACATCTTCTCCTCCGCCTGTTCTCCCTCTCTGCGAGGACCTCCGTGCACTCACTAGTACACCTAAGCTTCGCGAGCTCTGCCGTCTCAGGGTCATCATCTGATATATCTGAGGCGACAGTCGTAATAAATTCAGCGCCGTCTCCCGCGGTCCGCTCTTCTCGAAACGAAAATTCGTCGTCCGAGGTATCAAGCGACTCAGGGTCCTCTATTCTAGGTTCGAATTCAATATCACCGTCAATAATCGCATAGTCCTCGGTTATATTATTCTGATTCGAAAGTGCATCGTCACTATTCGTCCTTGTCACTTCTTGAGATTCACTAACACTATTGACACAAGGCACAACATCGTCTGTTTGTAAGGTCACTTGTTTGGACGGATCAGTGTTCGGGGGCGCACTGGGGGCGGAGGTACGCTCGCCCCGCAGGCGCGGGTGGTGCTGGTGCCCCCTGCGCCGCACGGGGGCGCGCCCGTGGGCGTGGGGCGCGGACGCGGACATTACTACGCTCGGCGCGGTCCGACCGGCCGCGCAGCGCCGGCGGCCATGTTGACTGACTGACTCTCCTAATGAACCACCGCAGCGCTGTAGTCGCACCTAACTTGCTGCCATCTTTTGTTTTTATTACACTGTTTTACCCACTGAGCTACGCCCATTTGTTTATCGTTAGACGCGGGAATTTTAAATGCTTCCTAAATGTTTTGGCATTTTGAATGATAGCTTCCAAATTGTTATTCTTTCCATATGTATTTAATTTAAATGTCAAAATAAAAAAGAAACGCTTTTGAATTTATATTTGTGTTATCTACGGAATTCTTTAATGAATTACTTTATAGACATTTAATTGTTCTTAAACAGTTTGAGAGAAAATTCCATAGTTTAGCTAATGTAGGTGGCTGACGTATCAAGTGAGTCCAGCGTCTATTTTTACTGAAACACCGGGCAGCGGCCCATATTAGGTGTCGAGCGCTGAAAATAACTCGGTGCGCACTGAACGCAGCCCTCTACCGCGCGGCATTCCGGTATACAGGGCATCTGGTATTACTACGCGTGTCAAATTGAAACTCTATTAGAATGATATGACGGCATAATTATGAATTTTGATCGAAATATTGATGGATGGCAAGCAAAATGACACTGAAGAAAACGCGATAAATCAAATTCTTAGGTTCAACTTTAAGTTCCACTTTCGTTTTTGGTAGTACATTACTATTCTTTGGTTTTTGGTTTAACCATATTTTAATAGAAATAAACAACACATTTTTCTTTGGAGTAAGTAGATTGAAAAGTCGTTACGAATGAACAATAGATAAATCGTTTATGACGATATAATCAATATCGTTTCCAAAATTATCGACTATCGTAATTCAAGGCTGCATATAAATTATGGTATGCCACATGTTATCTTTCCTCGTTTTTCTTCATTATATCGATGATTATTTTCATCAACGACCATTCAACTGATATTCATCACTTTGATATTTGCTTGTCATTCGGTCTTTGCCAATCGGCCAAGGTTTTTGGCTCACATCTTTATTCATTGTTTCATTATTGACACATGCGTGATCTAATTTAATTTCTTACTGTCAATTATTGCGATGAGTTCATAAATGTTTTATAGTCGGTATACCTATCTATAAAATTATTTCTAGATCAGAGTGATTTTGCTTTGCTATCTCTTATTTTTTGTAAAAAGTTAGAAGCGTCAGGTATTACGTAAAAAACCCACCAATTACAAATTGGTCTATAACTTAGCTAAAGACAAAAGTTACGAAAACAA
Source organism: Luperina nickerlii (assembly GCA_963855955.1). Lineage (NCBI taxonomy): Eukaryota > Metazoa > Arthropoda > Insecta > Lepidoptera > Noctuidae > Luperina > Luperina nickerlii. Next base: position 16,435,392 of record OY979677.1, on the reverse strand, counting down.
TTAGCTAAGAAAAATCTACCAAAATTGATGTAAGAGAGTTTGAACCCAAAATCATGTAAGTAGCTAATTCTCATCGAAATGTTTATTACACGGTAATAGGACTTGAGATAAAGATCCCTATAGCTGAACCCAAATTAATAGAAATACTCTGATATGGAAACTTTAAGCTTTGACTTTATATCTCAGTATTTTTTTTTCATTCTCGGTACCGGGTACATACAATGGCCAATGCAGTTGACATCGACACGTTTTATGCTAAAACATCATCAGAGATTGCGGGTCACGGTCACGGTCCTAGGTAATGAAGTAGAAAGAAGGATACGTATTTAATTAGCAACTAGAACGACGATCTCAATGTATAAACTTGCAGATCAAGTGGATGTTCCTGTTTTCTTAGGTAGATATACTTTTTGCTGACGATCATAGCAACTGGAGTAACAGTATATTATATGATATTAAGGCAATTGAAATCTTTAACAACAAGATTTCGATTTAAAAACTATCAAATCAAGTGGATGTTCTTGTGGTCTTCTGTTCTTAGACTGATATACTTTTTGATGAGGATCATAGCAACTGGAGTGACAGTTTGTTAAATGATATGGCAATTGAAATCTTCGACAACAAGGTCGACGATCTCGATTTTTTAAACTTGGAGGTCAAGTGGATGTTCCTCTTTTCTTTAACATAATTATACTTTTTGATGAGGATCATAGCAACTGGAGCGATAGTCTATTTAATGATGTGGCAATTGAAATCTTCGACAACAAAGTTAACAATCTCGATTTATAAACTTGCAGATCAAGTGGATGTTCCACTTTTCTTTACCATATACTTTTAACTAGATTAATCATGGAACAAAATGTAGGACAACAAGCTAATTGTAACTTAATGACAAAATTATAGTAACTAGAAAATATTATTTTTGATATAATAATATCAACTGCAATAATTGCTTCTTTAAACTTAGAAAATAAAACCAATGGACTCACACATGCAACTGATAAAATGCGTTCTATACAACCAACAGCATGATACTATAATGTACTCACGTTCTGAAGATTCTTCTCCTTCTCCTCAAGCTTGGCGTTGACCTGCATGAGGGCCTCCTGGGTCTGATCCAGATCGTTCTCAATGGTCTGGATCTTCTTCTGGAGCTGCCTCGCCTCTTCCTCGGCCTAGGAGAGGAATAAGCAAATTATTATCGAAATTGTATATAGTGGTTACTGATTGAATATGTATCTACAAGGGTATAATTCTCAATATCAACATTCTCCTGCTCGTATTTTGCAGTGAGCACAGTACGAATTTTTCTTTGTTTTACGGAAGAAAAAGTGACTACTGGGATGACGGCTAATTTAGCCGCCATTAGCCGCCAAACTAGCCAGTTCAGTAGTCACTCTCTTTCTAGCTATTTTATCTTCCACACAAGGAATAAACTAAGTATAATGATCAAAGGCACATTTTAGTATTTTGCTTTTATGTTTTTTACTGCTTTCCAGTCATCTACTTGATTGGCAACGTAGGTCTCCGCAATAAAAAGTCTAGTTAGTCAGGTATGTCCGGGATAAAGCTATACAGGACAGGATACAGATAAATTCATTCATAATTATTATAAATTCATTCATAATTATTATAAATTCATTCTCACGTTGAGTCACGTGAAAATTATTTTGTCAATATCATGCTAGTTCTCATTACAAATTCATTCGAATAGTAATATCTGAATTTATTTCAATAATTTGTACATACAAACGTTACATTATTTTCTACCGTCTTTTATGTGAAGTCGTATTCATAAGCACAATACATGCTATACCTAGATGTAGGTACAGGCTCGCAATGTGCATCTGTGCCTACACTATGCAGGCATATACTTAGTTAGTATACTATACTTAGTTAGCTAAGTTATACAATTGCGAGAATAAGCGCATAATGCAATAAGCTACATACAGACAATAATATATCTAACTTGTCGAAGGTTGCTGTCCTTAGCCCTGACACATCGCCCGTGGTCAAGGCTTCGCCCTATCACACGGCAAAACGAAAAGCGAAATATTGCTCGCGTATGTTTTTGAAATTAAATTACATGAATAAATAATTACAACTGGCCTTGCATTTTTCATAATCATAATCATTTATTCGTCAGAATATGGTTTTGTTAATTTACAGCTGTTTCGATTGTTTTTTTTTTTGTAAATACCGGTTTTAAATATTGTTTTCAGTACGTTGTCTCAATCATACGGTGTGACTATGGCTACTACTCTCTACATAAGTACTTATGTATCGTAAGTCAAGAATATGTAATTATTTGTAATGAATACGCGATCTACTTTGTAATTAGATCCCAACGTGACAATGCTATTGCAATTAATAAGTAAATGAACGCGTTTTTTACAAAGTTCAGTGTCCTGCATTGCACTTGTAAAAACAAAATATTTTTCACGCTTGACACCAACTTATAAAAACTCGTTGAAAAAGTTCTACAGCAAAAAACGCAGTATAGATCTGCAATTAAATAATTTGTTTGCGATACCTTGTCTGTTTCATCATTTGTAAATATCGTATGAATATCAGACCAATTTGCATCGATTTCTTAAATAATAATTAATTTCTTGACAATCAAATTAAATCGCAAAACAATATTAATGGCGTTGTTTTCATTTTGACCAAGAAGATCTTTCCTTGACTCAATGAATATGTATTTCGAACACAGCATTCATAAGGTTTTATTTTATAATATCTCTTAGGCTAGTGATGTACCTGGGTTGCCAATAATCGACTATTAAAACTACACATAAAGCAATGTGCACACGGTGCCCTTTAACCATAAACGGTCAAGTGTGTCGCGTACCTTCTCAGCACGGAGGTTGGCGTCCTTGGCCTGCTGCTCGCACATGGCGGCGCGGTCAAGCGCGTTGTCCTTCTCCAGCTTCATCGCCTGCATCTTCTTTTTGATCGCGTCCATTTTGGCGGTTTGTGTTTGTTTACTCCTCTAGATGCAAAAGCTGTAACAAAAGATGATGGTGAAAATTTGTTTGACAGTATCACGAGGAAATCGACCTAGCTCTTTGCTGTCCTTTCACCTGGACTGTAGTTCTAAGGCATTTGGCAGGCAGTATCTATGGCTTCCCTATAACTACTATATACCCTACAATTTCTGGGCCAGATCGTGTTCATAACTTTGATTATTTTACGACTTTAGATTCAACATAATATATACATACCTATTTCAACGCCCAACAAATGGAAAAAAGAGTATTATAGCGGCCCTGACTTGGCACAACATTTCAAATCTATATTGGTATTCTTAAACTTATCCACGACTCTTTTTTTACAAATTCAACTCAAAAACCACAGGCACTCAACGCGGATTGCCAAGCTGCCACAAAAATAAAAAACCTTCATTGGAACGTGTAAAAATCACGAATAAGTAATGTTTTGCGACCTGCCTGCCTTGTGCCTCAACGAGAAAATTAAAAAGAAAAGGCTTAAGTGTCAGCGTACCAGTGCCTAGTCAATAAGTTTGTGGAACAGCTCTAGCTATTTATGGAACGGGGTGCATTGATCTTGAGTGCAGGGATTTACTTATAGTTTAGTTTGGTTGTGTTGGTACCGTTTCATTCTTGCTTTGATGCTCGTAATTCTCAAAATATTTTAAAACAATGTTGTCTTCCATTCATTGTTTCGGATTTTGTTTATTCGTTACCAGAAATACTTTACACAGGAAAAATAACATCAAACATGTTTTATATTTTATTTAAATTGTTATATTTCAGTGACTAAAAAACAATATCTTTGATTAAGTACTTTATTACACGAAAGCTAAAACAATACCAGCAACTGAACTATTTCAAATCCCATGTATAAACAACAAAGTAACTAATCTATATCCACCACAAAAAGTGAAAAATCTCAGCCAGTAAACGACTGCACAGAGTTATTCCGTAAGTGTACTGATTATCGGAATGAGTTAACAAGACATTTACTTTTTCTAGTCATTACAGCAGACAAAGGTTAAGAACCTCAGCCACTAACTATATTACTGGCAACCGATAAAACGGCAATGCTTCACGCCGATTAAAAAATAAAAATCGATGGGAGAATCAACGTTTTAGATCACTGCAAAATATTTCCTTGTTATGATGCATTTGTAGACGAATGACGAAATTAATTTTTAAGGATGACATACTATTATTGTTGGGCAGGTCATGAATTCCATCACGTATTGTTAAATGCTAAACATGCAAAAATGCGCCCTACATGAGAACGTGTGTTATCCATCACGACTTAATCTTCATTAAATTTCCTATATCACTATAATTATAAACATTTAGCTAGTCGAATCAGTAGAATGGGCAGTTGCTGGCAGGGCGTGAAGATTTTGTGGGATACTATTTAAAATTTGAACTGCATCGTACACGCATGTATGTATGTACCAGGCCCACGAAAAGGCGATTTAAAAAAGTACCGGTAGATCACATTGTCTATGTGTACCAAACCTTGAATACGAGGTCATCGTTCTCCTTACAAGGAATATTCCTTCTTAAGGGATCATTCGGATTCAGTGTAACCGACGCGACGGTCTAATAACATGACAGTATTTAAAGATTATGATACGTGTCTTGGGGCATCAATTGCTAAAATAGTTGTACCTGGACTCCTTTAGTAAAGAGCTTAGTAGCGATAGGCACAGATAACTGAAAGGAGCGTAGGGAAGCCTTTATCCAGTAGTAGACTCAATAACTTAAACTTTTAGAAGTAGGATCAGTGACGGATTAAGACTACTTGATGCCCTAAGCAATCCATGCCTGTGGGCCCCCCTATCCGTATGTCAACTAGAATCGGTCTTTAAACCTTTACCGCCTAAAAACATTAGTTTTTTGTAAAATAAGATGATGAGATATAACGTACTTTAGAAGTGGAGTAGGTGCGACAACAATAAAAACCAAAGCATAACTTTTTTATTTATTGAAATGCGCCTTGCGGCTTTTCCGAGCATTGAATTCACGCAAGATAGTGACGTCTAACGTTTTTAACATATCGGACTCTATGTACAATATCGATAAATTATCGAGCCTTTCTTGTATCATCTTTGTCCTTTTTCATTTTTTAATATTTTTAATTTTGAAAAAGAACGTTCCGCTGAGCAATTTGTAATCATAAGCGATAAAATTATACGCAGGGCTGTTTCCACATTAGGGAAAGCTGATTCAATCTTATCATCATGTATTATTTTAAACAATTGTGCGTGAGTTTGATGTAAACTTGTGCGAGCCGAATCACTAGGTCTGGAACTTATTTTACTTATGACATATATGAATGAAACTATTGAATTTCTGTTATTAATTATGTGTTAAGGTCTTCTGGTGTTTACTAGATTTGTACTGTGCTGACTGTATTCTGCAGTTTGATCAGGACATAATTTTATCGGCATCGGTATTTTATTCAAGAATGAGAATTTGTCTGCTATTTCTTTGTATATATTTTTTATTTTTCACATCTCTGCATTTAATTTATCAATGATGCTATAATAACACGTTATTTTGAATTGTTCTCTTGGGCTGAAACTTACTTCAGGAGCTGAACCATCATTGGGCATTTTCTTTCTTCGTCTTTAACGGGTGTCTTTGTATTCCACATCTGGTAGCTTTTCTTTTGCGCGGGCTTCTAAAGAATCAAAGTCGCACCTCAATTTTTCTAAAAAATTCACGAGTGATTTGTAGAGATTAGCGCTAGTCTCTAGAGTAACTTCTGGATCTTGAATAGAAGCCGGCCGGTACAATTACTCAAAAAACAAAACATTTGATTGGGGCCCGCGGGGAAGGAGTGGTTTGTGATTGGCTGATCGCAATTCCGGGGCATTCTAATTATCGAATGCACAAGCGGGCAGCGAGTGGGCAAGTGGGAGTGGGGTTATGACTCCAGGTCGGACTCTATGTCAACTTAAAACGCGCGAATTTTCAAATTACTCCTAGAAACTTTTTTGGTGTGGTTTTTGTTGACGTGAGAGTGAGACGTGATGCCATAAGGACGGATTTTTTTTGTGCTTCTTCTGGTGCCCCCTCAGACGTGATGCCCTAGGCAATTGCTTAATTTGATTAAGGGTTAATCCGTCACTGAGTAGGATAGAACTGTAAAATATGGCGAAGAAGCACGAAAACGTCTCCGAAGAACAATCCAATTCGATTACATCGAAATTCCATTAAAACATATTCATAACGACAACAAAACTTACTCAAATAACATCCTTTGTTTTACTCATTCGCACACCTAAATCAACATCATCTCGCAAAATCCTGCGCCGTGTGTGATTCAAAAGAAAAGCATTTGCGCGTGAGTCACATTTCGCGATAAATTTCAAAGGGTCCAGTCAGCGGTCAATGCACCAGCGACATTATGAAATTCTTTAAGTCACAAGCTAATATAATCTTGTAGAATGATGGACTTTATTCCCTAAAACCAGTACTTGTTTAGATATTGTGATAGATAAAAGTGAGCAGTAGCTATTGTCTGCAAATTTTGTAATCAATTAGATCTAGATGTTTTGAATGAATTTGGATAGGAAATCAGTTTTTATTTCGTGGCAAATGCCTCTATTGTCCTTATTCCAAGGCTTTATTGGCACGACGAGATTATACAGGGCAAAGTATTTAATTTGTTTGAGTTAGATCACAAATTAAAGTTGTCTTAGCAAGATTGATGAAATAACACAAAGCAAATCAGATCATGATTGCTTCTTTGCTTCATAGATCAAATGGGATTTTCGCGACTTGATTCCCAAAAAACAGCTATTTAGTCTGAGATAATAACATCTATGAATAAACAAATAAAAAGTATTTCTTAATGCATCCATCGAATAAGTTGTCACGATACAGCGCACGCGCCGAACAAATAAACGCATTCTCGCCATATTTGCATTCCCTAGATAAGGCAGACATTTATTTTTTCCTTCATTATACACGTCGTAAGTTAATATTGTTTATGTTTGTGTTCACATTGCAAGAAACCTCGTTCTTGAACGCACATAGGCAATGTAAAATTGAGAGGGTCACATTATTTGGACAGCTTTATTTTAAAGGGCATGTACTAAATTGTGATTGGTCTTGCCAGACTTAACTTAATTTAGCCTAAATTTTCAGACAAATTGACTTTCATAATGTTTCCTCGCAGGAGACTGGAAAACACAACACCACAAACGACCTTACAAATGAATAAGATTAAGGATACATAGAAGCATGTCTTTGGTAGCATTGAGCGATTATAATATATAGCTCATTGTTTACAATTTAATTGAAATATTAAGGTTATGTGTGCTATTGTTTAGAAGACCGGATGACGTCAGACAACAGTTTTTGGCGCCGGTCCAAAGAGTTAGATATATTGTAATACTTAATGTATGCCGATTTGACCCGCAAGTCACCATCATCATGTTTGGTGAGCACACTATCAGAAGGTATTTTGATATGAACCAGGTTTGAATTTAACTAATAAACATCTCAAGTAAATATAAGAGGGCTTTTCAATTGGATTGCTTGGGGTCAGACTTCTGCCTCATTTAACACAATCGTGGAAAGATTTATAGGAGCAAAAGTAAAAATAAACTCTTTCAGAAGTTACTGAAGCGGTTATTTGATTACACAGGAGTCAAATTCCGTGCGTAATGCCAACTTTTTAGATGTAGACAAGACTAAAAAGAAGAAGGCGGAAAAAACTTATTGGCAAATAAATTTAGGTACACTCTAGTGGCAATGAGGAACATACATCTGGGAATTGATTTGGGATTATGGGCCCAACTGACTCAGGCTTTTGATGCAGTGATTTCGTTAGGGAATTAACTTACAATTAATATTTACAATAGAGCCAATGTGACATAAATAAATTAAAAAAATATATATTTATTTTGATTGAGACATTAACACAGTCTCCAACTTATGGTGACAATAATTACAATTCAGCGTAACCTTGGCTTTCTTTACAATCGACTCAGTCTCAAGGCGGCCATCAATTTTCCGGTATTTCAAGTGTTTCAATGTTTATTGTGAAATTGATGTCTTTAGTGTGCTGTAAGGCGCCTTGTTTTAATAAATATTATGTATTGAAATCAATCAATAAAAAAATTAAGGTATCAAGAGAATCATTTGTGAATGGATTAAATAGAAAAATAGAAGTAGGTAGTCGAAAGGTAGTAAAGACATTTCAGAATTCAAAGTACATACATTGTTAAAAGAGGAAGCTCCGGTATGCACTCTCTTTTCAAAAAAATATATAGTGTACCAGCTGACAAGAAATTTATATCTGGTCTAAATATAAAATAGAAAAAATAGGCGAGCTAGTAGACAGCGCGCGCGCAACAGCGCATGCTCGTCAGCAGCCCCCACATCCCGCGCTTCCACGCTATTGGTCGGCAACTGGCAACCTGCCAAAAGCGCGGGAAAACTTCAGCGTAGCCCGCTCCTATTGGCCAACCGAAAATGAAACCGAGCACCGCGATATTCAAAAATAGAAATGGAACATGATTACAAAACTGCTGGCATGTTAGGCCACGTATCGTAGGTCGAAGTAAAAAGTATTTATACACCATAATGTTTAACAAAAATGCTTGAAATTAATTGCTAGGCTTTAATCAAAAGCTCACAATAATAATTATGTTTAAAAATATTTTATCTTAACGTTTAATCCCATCATAAAACGAGTTCAACAGAATTAACTTTGAAGAATTACGAGCACATAATTGTAAATTACCGATAAATGCACCATAACATCGATAAGCACTGCACTACCATCCTACTTACCAGGACGGACAATAGATTAAAGGACGAGGCAAGATCAATGCACCTTGGCTTTATAAAAAAAACACTTTATTTTTTTCACTTGGTACACTATGGGGCACTGACAGAGCGTAGTCGTACTTACATGTCGAGTCGACGCGTGCTGTGGTGCGACTGGCGAGAGTCGCGGGAGTTCTCGCGGTGTCGCCTTACCGCCGCGAAAGGAGATGAGGCGCAGCCGTCTCACCCCGCTCCGAGAATACAGCTCTTGGGGAAAAGCCTTCGAAAACTTTAATTTTCGAACATGATTAAAGGATGTTTCCAAGGCCGTGCCCGATTTCAGTTAACGGGGTCATGCGATATGCATATACGAATTAATTGACCCGTTTTAAGAAGATCATTACAAATACTTGAGCGGTTGCTACTAGAAGATCTCAGAGGATCTGGTTGTTTACAAGAAGTAAGGCCTATATCTTGAGATCTGATTTTCATTAAAAACATTTCTCTATTAACTCAGAAGTTTTGTTTTCAATTCCTCTTGATTTTTGCAGTAGGAAAGCCAAACAGACATAAGGAAGAAGACAAATATTGACATATGCAGAACTTGCGACATAGTAACGCGAATTTTCTCATTAAATCCTAAACCAATGTTGACAAATAAGGTGTCATTTGGTGAGAATCATTTGTGGGATAGCTAAGCATTGCTATTCTTCAGTTTCCCGAGTTCGTGACCGAAGTACCTACCATTCGCGTCGTGAGATTTCTTATAAACATGTTGCTACAGGGACTAAAGTGTCGGATATCTACCACCATGGTTGACAATTAACAGTATGGATTTAAAAACTTCTGGGAGAGACTTTCAAGGAGAAAGTGGAGATTTTATAGATGTATCCTATGTTTTTAGGATTCAGGATAAACACTTTAGGTAAGTAGAGATACTGGGATCGCAAAAAATATCAAATATTCAGATTGGAATCGTGGCTTTCACGAAGATGCAAAAATATCTTTGTCAGTCGTTAAAAATATTAGAATCCCTTCAGATCTCAATAACTGCAGGTTGAACCTAGCAGTAGCAGTGGGGATGATTGTACCGGAATTTATTTGCACCCCTATGGTTTATGGGTTACTCGAAGCTCCGGAAGCCTGTAAACCTCTAGCACGTAACATGTGATATAGATATTCTGTAAAAATTTCACCGTGAAAACATAGGTGAAACCGCGGGGCGCAGCTATTTCTAAGGATTGACACTATTGACAGCTTACTACACCCAAGTAAGTTTTCACGGTGAGATTTTTACAGAATAGATCCGCAGTAACAAAATTATTATTGTATGTATTTATTAGGTTATGGTTTTATAGAGCAGTGGTGACCAAGTGGTAATGGCCGCGACTTATGAGTTCTAGGTCGTAGGTTCGAACCCAGACAGGCGCTTTCATTGACTTATATATTACTTATATAAATCAATGGGCGCTTTACGCTTTACAAAACGGTGAAGTTAAACATCGTGAGGAAACCGGCATGTCCTACAACCAAAAATTCGAAGACATGTGACATCTGCTAACCCGCACTGGGCCCGCGTGGTGGATTACGGCCCACTCCTTTTCACCGAGAGGAGGCCTGTGTCCCAGCAGTGGGAACATAATAAGCTTATTATGTATGTGTTATGTATGTATGTATTTATTAGGACCATTGATAAGGGTTTGCTTGCGGTTATGAGGCCTTGGGCCAATTCAAAATTGAACTCATAATGGTATAAACAATATGATGTTGTGAACACCATAAGCGTAAACCTACCTAACATGCCATTGGTACCCAGTAGGTGCAGACGCCAGCACATACAGCTACCCGAAACTGTCAAATTTTCCCAAACAACTTTGAACCTTATGCTTTAGCCATAAAGTTGAAAAAATATTAAAGAAATTTGATAGATTGTAATAGCTTGATGGTCTACTACTACTTAATTTGTGCAGTCCCTGGTAGTGGTTCCTACGTAGTATTTAACGTTAATTGTAACCATAATACCTTGGTCCAAATTAGTCATACCGTGAACTCATGAATTGATAACATCCTAACAATAACCCGAATTCTTAGAATACGTTTTTTATTGAAGTAAATCAATTACATTGGTGAGTCAGCTCTTCTTTAAAATTAAAATATTTTTTTTAAGTAAAAGAAAATATTATTAATTATTCGTCCTTCTTTATTTTTGTTTCAGTAAAACTTTTGTAAAAGATTTTCTGCAAACTGAAGACAGAAAATGAAAATAAATGAAATTTTTGAAATCATTGTTTAGGAAAATCAAAGTGTATGTATACCTACGACTCTTTGTCCCCCGAGACGATTAATTGAAAATTTTAAGAAAAAATTAGGTAATTACAAAAAGAATGCAAATTCAAAAGCGCATGAGGAGACAGGCAAACCACATAATTTTAAGAGGACCGAGGAAAAACTACGTTAGAAAGACATATATGAGGGGGCTCAACTCTATATATACCTAAAGTATTAAGGAAATGTTCTGCATAATGTCTGAATTGTAAGTTTGTACGGTTTTTTTTTAATATAGGTAACTTAATTATAGTTCATAACCCAGCGAAATCGTCGCCTATCTTAATTATTATGTTTTTCCTCATAGGAGTGAATAATTGTAGTCGTTTTGATTGAAATAAATTATCTTAAGTAAGAACTTATATGATAACAGTAACCTACTGAAACTTACCTAACCCAAACAAAAGTTCCAAGTAATATAGGTATGACGTACACCTAAATTATGAAGAAACGCGTCGATAATAATTAATTAATTTCTAAATAATTCACCGTATGCCGATGAGTCAGCGTGTGCGTGCCATTTTATGTACCTAAACTGTTGACCCAGATGGCTCCAAAGAGTGTTGCATAGGTACTACTAGCTCACCATAGATCACAGTACCACAATTAACTGACCTTCGCTATGTTCATAGTCTGTAACTGGCTTATCTACACATCGGAGACCATTATGCTGCCTTCCACTAGAGATGAGCGAGGATGCGTAGCGAGGGATGTGTGTAAAACTAACCAATACCAACGGCAACACTAACTTAGTTCAAGCTATAAAAATGAAGCGATGTTATTGGTTGGTTTCACACACGTCACTCGCTACGCATCCTCGCTCATCTCTGGTGGAAAGGCAGCCTTATGGTCCAAATCTATTTGTTTTGTTTGTGGTTTGGTGAGGTTTAATTTTTGGAGGTCTATAAATACTTTGCAGTTACCTTATCGCTGTGAGTCCAGCGTCCACCTACGTGATTAGTCAAGTTGGACTTGCATCGTGGACACATTCATTGTAAGACCAATTCGGTCGGTCTTAAAAGGGTTTTATTGGTGTTCAAAAATGAAAGCAGTAAGTAGGTACCTACCTAGGCATAAAGCAAGGATTGTAAACAACGTCAGTATTTTTTCCTACAAGCTTGAGTAGACGAGATTCCTGCTTTGGTACCCACTTGACGAAATACTATTAGGTATTCACATCAAAAAGGCATGTCTAAGCCTACTAACGTCACTTCAGAAGTTCAATGAAAAACTATATCATGAGTTTAATATAGAATACCTAAATAACAAGTTATTTCTAGTAACCTTGTGGCGTCATTATTTTTTAAAGTCCTACTTCGCAGTTTTATTGTTTTTAACTGAAACTAAGTATATTGAATAATTACAGCTATCGCCAACAAATCGTCGCAAAGCCTTCAATGTATTGACAGATATGCATATTTAGCTTTATATCCTAATGAAAAACCCGATGGAATAGTAGGGCACTATTGTTCAATTAAATAAACTTGTTTTTATCTTTATAACATATTTGCTCGTAAAGGGTCTCTTATTTCACCAATTTCAATATCGTAATGTATCTCATTACGCACTTGTGCGGTAATGTAAAGTAAATCGCACGGTTTATCAAGATGCTCCGTCAAAACGAACGGTACTTTTTTAAATCTTAGCAAAGAGTTTTTATTTCAGAAAAGATGTCAACATTTTATGAATAAAATTAACTTTGGGAGATAAAATATAATAAATAAACATTTAATTCTTTAATTTAATTAATTTTGACAATAAATTACAACCATTAATATCTGTAACAAAAACAAAAATATTAATTTACTTTATTAATAATACTGGCTGTTTTGTGCCTATGCCTGAAAAAAAAAAGCGCGAACGCGCACGCATCGCTTATCTGTTAAGAAGTAAAAATTATTCCGCGCGCTTTTTCTTTTCGCTGTACTTTTTTTTTATTTGAAAATGTCGTCAAGTAATGATGAATTTATTAATTCCACACCGCCAGAAGTCTCAGAGGCAGCGAAAAAGGCTACTCTAAGCCTCGCCCGAAAAATCGACCCATAGATACTTACAAGCGTATCAAAATTTCATCATATGGAAAACAAGCAAATATGCAAGTTCAGTCCGAGTTTTATTTATTTCGTCGCAAATATGTTATAAAACGTCGTATGACATACGTGCGCTTTGAAAATTACAGCCTCTGCTTTCTTTTAGCCCTCGCCTACGGCTCGGGCAAGCAATATCGCCTCGGCTGTAATTTTCAACTTACCGCACTTATATCATAATGTACTATTACAGGATAATCCACCATGGTTATCCTGTTCACGGTTAACTGCATACGGTAGCTAATGTCTTTATATGGGTCACCACATATAGGCAAAATCTGGAAGACGAAATCTTATGAATAGTGTTTGTTTCAGTTTTAACTAGGTTTTCGTTCAATTGCCATTATCAACAGCTCTATAAACGCTCCATTAAACCGAGAACCAGTTAGTAAGTAGGCTATCTAGCGCTAGTCGCTGAAGAGTAAGCAGTTGGCTCGACAAGAGCACATGTTCTGCCAACGCGACCCGACACCGGCTACACTGTTACTGGGTCTAGGTTGCTGTTTAGCGATAGTCAACTTGTTTCTTTCATGGGCCGCACAGGTAACAGAAAATAATTGGCAGACAAACTAGGGATAGCGAAAGGGAAGGCAAAAAATAGGGATCTTAAGAGCTTATAGCTCCTGAACGAATCAGTCAACATAGAAGAGGATGTTAGCTGCCTCCTGCTTTAAAAAAAAGTAAGTCAGGTTTATTTAACCTTAATGATTATTGCTACTTACTGCATAGCAAGTGGTCATAATTGTTAAGGGTAAGAAAGGGCAGACTCCACCGTTGGACACCGCGATAAAATGGTTTGGTCAACAATTCTATTGCGGTCATTAATTTAACGTTTCAGTACGTGTTGATGTCAATCATTGCATTCCAAACTGTGAATCCAAAAAAAAAGACTGCGCGTCGACATAAGAAACTCCTTTTTTTCGTCGGTCAAAAAACTAAAAATAATACTTACTCTTTAAAAGAAAGCAAACCGGCCCGTAAGTTGAGAGTCACTGTAATGGATTCATAAGCTACCGCTTTTTCTATCGTTTCTACAAGGTTGGTGTTATCAGCTTGCTCTAGACATCCTATTTATATTCAGGGCCCTTTAAATTAAACGTAATATCTATATCTACAACCAAACGCCGAGATAAGTAAAAGTTAACCAAATAGTTTGTCTAGCTAGACCAAAGGTCAAATAAAGGACATGTTAGGAAACGGGCTTAAAATAATAATTTTTTTGAACAGCTGTCATGTGTGTTTTTTCTGATAGGGAAACTTATTCAGGATGACCTGACAAAAACAGAAAAAATATTAAAAGCACCATTATTGAATAAATACATATTTTAAATCCAGATATTTTTGGTGTCATAATATTATTTTTGCACATTGAAACAAAGAAAAAATGGTTAAATATAATTTTTTAAAGCAAATTATACACCTTATTTTATTTAAAATATTCTAAAATAATATTAGATGGCTTAAAATAAAACCAACTCCATGATTTGTATGTATGGCATTAATTCCTTTGCCTCCTAATGGAATCTATGAAAATATTACCTGTGCCAGTAAGGTTGCCATACTTGTCAGCTGTCAGTACACAGGTCAAAATTGAATTGAATTTGACACTTGATTGACGTTTACAATTCATTATGACAATAATGACATCCAACCGAAAAGTGTTGCCAAAATCAATAATTACTGTGGGTTGCAATTTATTTTTTAAATAATGATTATTAAAATGTATAATAATTAAGGAAAGGGTGCTTTCAAAAAAAATTAAAAAAACGTACAAAGTCTCCCTAATTTATGTACTTTCAGAAAAATGTGATCTCTTCCCTGTTCACAGTAGCTTCGAATAAAAGCCCAGCCTCCATACAAAAATCTAACATGTCCTTTCTCGAATACCATGAATTTTCGCCTATGCTTTATGGGGTGCTTAATTATTGCAAATGGGTCACACTATCGTGATAGTCACCCTATAATGAAAGTGAGCACTTAAAATTTTGTCCCAATTAGGGGATGAAAGTTTTTATGTAACTAGCAGCGCCTCGCAGTTTCACCTGCTTAAGTTTCCCGTGGGAATATCAGGGTAAAAACTATCCTATGTCCTTTCCCGGGACTCAAACTATCTCTATACCAAATTTTATCTAAATCGGTTCAGCGGTTTAAGCGTGAAGAGGTAACAGACTGACACACTTTCGCATTTATAATATTAGTATGGATTTTGACATTTTTGACGAAAGGAAGTCCCATCGGACAAAGGGCTTGTTAAATTTTAAGTATCTGCATAGGAACCTACATCACATCCTATGTAGAGATAATAATCTGTAAGAGGAGAACGTATTTCGTCGTACGAGCTGGTGACGTTGTGACCTACTACCACATATGGCCTAAAGTGATATGCAACATCTGTATAAATATGCGAAATATTCCATTACATCAATATTAATTTTCTTTTGAGGTGATTTATGCAATGCAGAAATAAATTAACTTGCATCTGATGTTTGTGTGTATACGAAATTTGTATAATTTTGCATATTTTTTTGTGAGTTCATCTCGACTACAGATGAAATTATAGGAATCCACTGCTGAATAAATAGAAAGAGGCAAACGTGCTTTATTATTCACAGAAACACGTGTTTCTGTGACTAATAAAGCACGTTTGCCTCTTATGCACGTGCATAGCGATATTAAATATATTGAAATGGGTATATCATAAAATAAAAACAAAAATGTTATAACATGGAATTACGTTGGCAGCTGCAGTACACGTTCATGACTGTGAAGAAAGCTACAAAACAGCATAATGCTGTGATATGCCGGGAATCATATCACTACTACTCTTCTTTTAATAAACTCACAGGAAATCCGGGTAAGTTATTTTTTCTAGGTTGAAGAATAAAAGATATCTAGGTAGTAAATAATAACAGCCGCACAGGTCGATCGATCAGGTTAAGCTACGCTTGCCGCGGTTGGTCTGTGGATGGGTGACCATCTTTACATACCGTGACCCTTCCGTGCCTCGGAAAGCACGTTAAGCCTTTGGTCCCGGCTGTCATTCGTGGATCTTTGACAGTCGTTACGGGTAGTCAGAAGCCCGAAACTGACAACCAGTCTTACCAAGGGGTATAATGGGTGTCTCAGTAAGAGTGCACTTTTTAAATTTAGAATGCTTTTTTTTTCGTTCAAGTGGCAACTCTGAAATTCGACAGCCATCACCTATGTTTATTCCGATTATTAAAAATGGAGCGCTTTTCGAAAGAACAACGCGTTATAATTGTGAAAACTCTTCACAAAAATGGGAAAGTTACGCTGAAACCGCTCGAAAACTCTTTTCAGCCGAGAAAGTGCACCTAATGTGTCAACCAGATCGTGCGATTTAACGCCTTGCGATTTTTTTCTTTGGAGTTTTATGAAATCTCGGGTTTATAAGAAATAACCAGAAACAATTCCTGAGCTCAAATCAGAGATCCAACGCGTCATCGGTGAGATACAGCCACAACTCCGTGTAAAAGTCATGGATAATTTCATGAAAAGAGTGATGGGTCCTGTCATCAGAGCCATGGGGGCAATTTGCTGGATATTTTATTCCATACTTAATCGGAACATGTCTTCTTTACAATCCAATAAAAATATCACAACTCTCTCATAAAATACATGCTTTTATTTTAAAATGAAAAAGTGCACTCTTATTGAGACACCCTATAGTATTACCCAGTAACTGGGTTGTGGAGGTCATATAGGCAGACGCTCCATATAAAATTTTGGTATTCAGCTGCATTCGGTTAGACTGGAAGCCGACCCCAACATAGTTGAGAAAAGGCTAGGCAGATGATGACTATATGATTTCTGACGTTCTTCCTTTTTCCTAGGAAAAAGGCTAGACAGATGATGAGGTAGTAGGTATGTGTTACAACAGTCACACTTGATGTTCATTCATTTCTGCCTAAACACAAGAGAAAAAGGCGTAACCATGTAAAGCCTACATTTTGAACCGGTTACTGCATAACAAACGGATACCTATCAGAAAGGTAACAGAGACAATATCCTGTGTAGCAAGCAATTGATCACTGCGTAATTAACCACGTTATTCGAAGTACACTCCTCAAGCCATACGGACATAAAACATTAGATACATGATATAAAAGCCTTTATTTGAACAGGTGTTTGAATTGTAGGAAAACGGTTAAACTATTAAGAACGGTACTAAGAAGTACCTATTTACGCAATATTTCCATGACCAAACATCCATAAGTTACGGACTTAAATGGCATCTTGTACAGACGCCAGCACATCAAGCTACTACAATCTGTCAATTTTTTTAATAGATTTTCAATTTTATCGCTAAAGCAGAAGGTTCAAAGTTGATTGGGAAAATCTGACAGATTGTGGTAGGTTGATTTGCTGGCGTCTGTACCTCAGCACATCACCAAAAAACGGTGATTCATGGAGGCTAATGAAGAACATTTTGACTCACAATAGGAAGTAAGTTCGGAAAGAACTTACTCAACCCGTCGCAGACGCATCGAGTTGGTATTTCGATGTTCTAGTTTACAACATGGAGAGTTCGAAATTTTAATTTTGTCTGAATATTATTTATGATGACATTTTCACACTTCTGTTAGACCAACGATGACCCAATAATCCCAAATTAAAAATAGGACTCGAATAGAAACATTATTCATATTTTAACTCACTACTATTTGATAGGCATTGATTTCAGTTGCACAAACATCGCATTTCACACGCACAAGTTATTGTTTCCTTTGTAGAAAAATATTCCGAACGTAATCTTCTTCCGGTGATGTCAGTGGTGGTTCATTAGGCATATCAATAACTTGATGAATCCTCAAGGCTCAATACTATGCCAACAAGGCCTTAGTCGTATGAAAAGACAGTCTTTTTTGGAATGTGCTTTCTCTGAACATCAGGATGGCAATCAGTGGTTTTCTTTTTAAAGTGAATGCACGTGAACATATTCGTAAGAAGTTGGCTGAATCATCCCAGCGCTGATTTGCTCGATACGTTTTCTCCTTTACCTATCGTTATTTCCCTTGACAAAATTTATTTTCGTTATATGTATCTATGTTGTATCTATATCATCTGCCTAGCTTTTTCCCAACCATATTTAGGTCTGCTTCTAGTCTAACCGAATGCAGCTGAATACCAGTATTTTACATGGAACTACTGCCTATCTGACCTCCACAACCCAATTACTAGGTAATACGATACCCCTTGGTAAGACCGCTTGTCAGTCAGACTTTCGGGCTTCTGACGACCCGTAATGTAAAGTATGTAAAGACGGTCACCCATCCACGGACTAACCGCGGCAACCGTAGTTTAACCTAATCAATCGACCCGTGCGGCTGTTATTACTTGGCCGCAAGCCTGTTTGTTCTATGTATTACTATTTATTATTTTTCGAGTTATCTATTCCTAATATTGCACCTGACATGTTTTGCCTCTGCATCACCTTAAGGTTGACTTGTTGAAAATACCTCAGGCTTTAGGTATGTCCGCCATTGAAGGAACAGTATTATTTTACTTGTATATAAAGGTTTAATAAATAAAAGGGGCAGACCAAAGAAGATAGTGGATTATGTGAAAGATGATATGGCTTGGAAGGAAGCGAGTTCTAATAATTACAGCTAGTGGGTAAAAAGAAAAAGATGTGCTGCGACCTGACTCGACCTATAATAAATTGGGATAGGTAAGGGCAGAAGAAGAAGGGTGAAGAAGGAAATCTCGCCGTTTACTGAAAGATCGAGGATGTGGAGACTCCTTTCTTAATCCTAACGACCATCAGTAAGCGTAGATATATTGTATTATAATATGTATAGCATAGTTATGTTCATATTCAGATAGTAGGTATGCTTAGTAGTATCTGTTGTTAGAAGCATTACGTCTAACAAGAAACCATCGACCGGAATACATTCATAAATCTTCGCTTTGTTACTGTTCAAAACGGAATGGAAATGTGTATAATCGCAGCACATTGACGTCTTTCAGGCGGACATGTGTATGAAGCGCTACCAACATAAAATATATTGGCATTGTGTAGCAGGAAATTCTATTTCCTCAATCTATAATAGTTCTCCGCCAAAATTTATTGGTTATAGATTTTATAACAAAAATTCCGGCTAAAGATGTTTCGGTATTGCCATCGAAAATGAGCACTACCTAAGTTACTGTTACTAGCCTGGACAGACAAAGACCTCTCTCCATGATTTCCAGCTCTTTCGTTCTAGGGCTAACGTGGACCGTTGGTCGTTTGTGTTCTCCAGCTCGTCCACTACCTAAGTGGGTCAATACAAATCTAAATCGGTACAAATCTTCCAGAAGAATCGCCCTTGACGAGATCACCTTACCATATTTAAAACGAGTTTAAAAGTCATTAGTTTATCAAATCGCAGCTCATCAATAGAGAAAGCAATGCAGCACATGTAACATATGCCTATTTCAGTCCGCGGGCGTGCTCTGGCGCATGCCTGAAATAACTCGGTTTCGTCATAACACACAATCGACTTGCCTACAGCTTTTTATTTTCATACTATACATTCTTGTGACGGCTTAAAAAAACGAGCAGGGTAACGTTTAGAAGCTTGGTGAATGAAGAAATGTTTAAAACATAGGACATGTTTCAGAGGGGAGTTTTTGTTGATGGACGTTAAAGTAGACCAAGGCTCAACACTAAAAAAACATATCAAGGTTAAAACGAGCTTTAGATAGACACCAAGACCTAGTTTTATTCCCATACTTTTAAAAAAAGATTCTAGAGAGGAGTTTATTCGGGATAAGTCATTCGATTTGATAAATAACGTATAAACCTTGTCCTATGGGAGAACTCCCATTCTCTTCCGAGAAAACTTGGACAGCACAACTTGCTGGGCATTACAGTAACTAGATGCTTGCAATATGCTCTGGGCTAAATAGGAAGAGTTTCACTGTCGATCTCTCTTACATCGACAATGTGATGCTTTACTACAATTAGGATACAAGTCCAATAACCATCCACACCTATGGTTTCGTGTAGTCGTGCTTTGCGATATCCGGTTACAGACGCGAGATGAGCATATACGCTTCTATGTCTAGTTCACTCATTAGCCATAGCTTTAACTATACAGCTGTGATACTGTTAATAACATTATAAAATGCATTTAAGACAACTACTGCATCATTAGGATTTCTTGTCGAACTGTTAGTAATACAATACAAATTCAACGTAGCTAGAGGTAGGTTTGCCTATTGATCTGACGATTGAATAGATACCTATCATTCAAGAAACACGTCCCGGATAGATCGCAAAAAGGCAAACATGAAAATAACACCTCTATTATCATAAATAATTCATCCAGACCTTGCCACGATACTGACAAAGTGCTATAAAAGTGCAGTGGACGAATGCATTATGTTGCAAGTGACAATTAATGGCAGGCGGGCTGGCGGCCGCCTCGGCGCCGACCTCCGACCGACTGGCGCGAACTCGACGGAATGTTTTCTGCCATTTATGGCACTTGCAGACCCTGATTACGTTTTCACAAGTATATACCGAGTGGTAACGGCGCCGGCGGTCGGGTTGCGTTTTAATCAAAATAATTATCTAATAGCAGCACTACAGCTTGGACTTGGAGAATCTACGTGCGAATACGCACATATTTTGAGGAAATCTTGAGGCACAAAAATAGACGATACTATCTACTAAAAGGAGCCAGAGCCAGCCTCTGCGCTGCAACTGACGATGCAGTGGAAGTGGCGAAGTTTTGGGTCAACAAAATCTGATTCACTATTGTGCCATCGACACGACGAACAAGACTAAAAGCGAGAAACATAAGTGGTAAAAATTGAACGAAAAACAGACCCTTTTGCAGACTACGAAGACTGTAAGATAACGATAATGGGCAAAATGATGAAAATAGCTAGATTTAGACATGGATGGCAACTTGGTCCAAAATTCCAAATGTTTATTTATTTATTTATTTAATACTTCAAGCACATAAATGTACAGAGGCGGACTTAATGCCATAGGCATTTTCTACCAGTCAACCTTTGGGTGATGCAGAGACAAACAGTGGTAGGTGCAAATGTTTACGATGATGATAGAGAACTAGAGTGTTGGTACAGTCCGTTCCAAAAAGATGTACCTACCTATACATCGTTAAGTCAACAATAAAATGAATTCTTATAGACGTTTATCTGTTTGTTGTTGTACCTAGCACCAGTTATACAATATTCCCAAAGAATCTCAGAATTTTGCCCATGTATCGACAGATATGGACAAAGCGCCAATATAATTAACATTTTGTTGTCATACACACTTACATAATTACACATAGTAATTCGTATCCTGTTTACTCAAGCATATTGTTAACATCTCGACGTTGACGCTTGCAACATTATACATTGCAGCCATATGTTCTGGAGCCTTGTAATGCTTTATAAAGTTAATTTAGTATTATTGTACTGGTATGGTCAACTAGGCATGTTGCGCGTGGCGTTGCCAATCATTAGACTAGTCGGTGACTAAGCGATGAAAATATTTTCTGTTTCTACAATCCTTCGTTAAGCCTATAGATGTTTGTTTTGTTAAAATTATGAAGCTGATGTAATGTAATAAGTACGTGCGTTATCGACATAAAATATCATCTAAGGTCCTATAAGCACGCCTAGTTTTATCTAACCTAGAACATGGGACAGAATAGCAATTTACCTAATACAAATCTTAAATTCATACACTGACAGACAACGTACGGCCAAACCGCTGGGTCTGGAACATCGATGTCTGGAAGCATGAAATTTTGTAAAAAGAGTTACTTTTATAAAGAAAGTGAATAATAAGGTACCTAGGATTTTTGAAAATTCATCCCCTAAAGGGATTAAATAGAAGATGGAAATCCGTCACATTTTTGCCAATGGAGAATCCCATTGGGGATACGGCTATCAACGCCGTAAAAAACCCAATTGTGGAATATAATTTCTTTTCATAACTTCTTCATTAGTCATTTATGACAACAGACAGATCATAACAACAGCTTAATAATCAAAGTTATTGTTTTTATGTCAATTAAATAGTTACGATATCATCAAAACTTAAAAACTGCTACTGTAATAATAATTAGAGTCGGGCGGCCATGTTCGGCGCGGTCGAGTTTTTCCCGCGCTGACTCACTACTGGGCCAGCTACCCGTCTTGTATGGCATTTAAAACTGTGTAGCAATTAAAACGTAATATTTAAGTCTGTAGAGGTGATTATTTAACCGTCGTTTTTGTAATAAACCTATAAATATTATTACGTTTTACTAAACTGATCTCGTTATAAAGGTGAAGTTGAGTATCAGTTACTTTCTCATTAAAATTAATTAACATTTTTCCTCCATACTATTTTTTGATAATTAAGGGCATAATTATACTTGCATAAGATTGATCCTTAGCAGCTCTGGACAAAGAGTGTAAAAAGGACTTTGCCCAGCAAAAAATATTGGCATTAGTTCGTATAAAAAAAAACAAACCAAACAAAAAAAAAATAGTAGGTAATACAATAGTGGTTGGTTTGCAAACCACTATTGTATTGGTGTCATCCTATAAAGATAGTGTGTGTAAGTTTAATAAATAAATTATTAAAGAATAAAACCATTAATAACATTATTGAAGATTTAGAGTCATTTATTCAAAACAGTCAACTTAAAATAACTATAGGTAACATAAAATGACTACTGAATTTTTCTGTGATATTCAGGCGTCGCATTACCGTAGTCTTGCAAATTAAACAAGGTAGATCTATTAGTCACCATATACTTGAGAAAGTCTTGTATATGCGTCAAGACATGCTGCAAAGATTTCTCGTCTAAAGCCGTATAGGCCAACATTGGCCCCATCTTCGCAAACAACCTCAGCAAATGTATGGAGCCATATATTTGGGCCATTGGTGTGTCAGGATATTCCGTTAATATCTCGCTGTACTGAGGTCTTTCAAATTTGTACAGCAGTTGTGAACCTAACGTCGCATTGAAGTACTCCTTGATACCTTCGGTAATGTCGAGTAAAACTGACTCTTTAGCTTGGTTATGGGATTTGCTAGATTTCTTAAAAGCTAGATAGTTGTCCACAATCTGTGAGACAGTGAGCTTGGCAGGCAGAATAGCCAGTTTCTGTTGCCGCGTGATAACGTCCCAATCGTCGACGAGCCATACTTTCAGTTCCTCCGGTATTTTGATCTTCACTTCTACCTTTGCTAGGTATTGCTCTTCAGATTCGATTGATAAGTCCAAGCGGCCGCGCTTTTTCCTGATAAAAATCATAATTATTAAATATCATCTTTAGCGTGTTTATCATAGGATGAAAATGGATTTGAGTTTTACTGAAACTTTTCATAAAATGGGCTCGTATCTCATAATCAAAATAATACATAGGATTGAAAGAATTTAAAAATAAAGCAACAATAAGTTACCAATAACTTGGATACAGATTATATTTCATAATGGTAAATAACGAGACCTGTTTATGTCTGAGAAACATGCAAGTAAGAAAAGAAGCGCCAACAGATGCAAATTATTATAGCATGCAGACAAAATATATGACACCATGTGTAAAGCAAGCAAGTATACAAGACAGTATGCAAATATGCTGTGCTTTTAAGTATGCAAACAGGCAGCGAAGCGAGAAAACAAGCATGCAAATGAGTGTGTGCTCCACCAGGAGAACTGCCTCCGACCTTTTGCGAGCCAACATAGAACAATCGTGCCGACCAGTAGCGCCATCTATTAGGATTTTTTGGACGTTCATACACAAAATCAATACGATGATGAGTTGATGACCTATTTTCCTGCATTATGTTATTATCTTGAACCACGTTAGGATTTGTTCATACATATAATGTGGGTGCATTTAACAGACACAAAATATCACATGCACAACCAGCCAATAAAACCCGAAACAATTTTCTACAGTACGCGCGGGAATCATTAGTATGCATAGAATGCGTCTAGATTATAGATTTTATTATTATTCTAATAACGTAATTACTATCCAAGCAGCAAAAATATTTAAAATCTGAAAAGTCAAATAGAATAATCGTGTTATAGATAACTCGCTTAATTCCATTGTTTCTAATGAACTCATACACATACTGTATGTCAGGCCAATTATGAAGCAAGATTATTCAACTATTATAGGTTATGTTATGTACAATCTTATGAGTTATGCTATGCTATGACCCATTATATTGAGGACTGTAACCCACAATACAGCGAAGCCTTAAAAAATTAGATCGAAAAAGATAGGTTATCCTTGTTGTTAGTTCAAAAAGCCCAAGATCCCACCAAAAGCAAACACGCTTGCAGCTTGCCATATAAGACAGTGCAACAGGTAAGTAACTTACTTGGGCTGATCAGAACCAGAGTCAGCTGGGGTTTCTTTACTCTGGGACTTGGTGGCTTTAGCCGGTACTGGAGTTGCCTCCACTTCTTTTCCTGAAATAGTTTTAAAATTTGATTTTGGATTAATTTTTAGAATATTTTTGTAAAACTATAATTTAAAAGAGTGTCCATGGAGTTTCTTGCCCGTTCTTCTCCATAGGTACCTACGCTTTGGAATGGGCAACTAGCTTCATATTTTCTTACTGACCGACTTTTTGACAATTCAAAAGTGCCTGTAAATGGTTTAATTGAAATAAATGGTTTGAGTTTGAGTTTTGAATTTTTATAAATTTTTATAATCTCCAATCAGTCAGTAGATTATCAGCGATTGGATTAGATAGTTGGAAATTCCATTTTCTAACTACTATTTAACTATTTAATTCAGTTTTTTTCTCAATATAGAGTATATTTTGACATAATTATTGCACACTTTGAAAGTCACAAACAACAGGTTTTCTTTTGCGTATGCTGCACTGGCATTCAATAAGATAACATTGTGATCTTACTTAGAGATTAGCTTTATACAAGACTAATAATAAGAGTGATAGAAAAAGGTAATATGAAGTAATATCATCATAGCCTCTCCTAGATATTAAGTCTTTGTCAAATGTTGCAACAAGACTGGCTCTTTATTGCGCTTATTAAAAAAAGATAAACAAAAATAATTACCAGCAGGTGTAGAAGCCCTGGACTCCTCCCTTGCTGGTGTGGCGCTAGCCGCTGTCTCCGACTTCCGACCTTTAGCAGGAGCTGGAAAGATAAGAGAAATAAAGGCCATTATATTAGGTACACAAATTAGTAAGTATGGCTAAGGGCTGCTGTGGCTAAGTAATAACAGCCGCACGGGTCGATTGATCAGGTTAAGCTACGCTTGCCGCGGTTGATCCGTGGATACAGATACCAGACATACCAAGACCCCTCCGTGCCTCGGAAAGCACGTAAAGCCGTTGGTCCCTGCTGTCATTCGTGGATATTTGACAGTTGTTACAGGTCATCACAAGCCCGAAAGTCTGACAACCAGTCTGACCAAGGAGTATCATAATTCCCAGTAGCTGGGTTGTGGATGTCAGGTATGCAAACGCTCCATGTAAAATACTGGTATTCATCTGCATCTGGTTAGACTGGAACCCGACCGCAACACAGTTGGGAAAAGGCTAGGCAAATGATGAAATTAGTACAAAGTGCATTATAATGTTAACCTTGATAAACTTATTAATTAGTTTTAAGGGAAGTTGCATGAGAAGATAACACGTTAATGATGTATTAATTAATTAATTGCTTGTATAGCAATCATAGACACAATAAAATTTCTATTGTGTCTTGGGTAGATAATGTATTCAGACTTTAGTAGTAGTATTCTAAAGATGTGATTTGTTAACCTGTGATTAACATATCTTATGTTCAAAGTAACAAGGACATCGCTGATGTTTTTCAGTAATACATTTTAGACTGAATATATGTAAATTACTAATTTATGTGAAGTTAATTTCCTATTTGATCAAGTAACAGTGGCAAGTATAATGTATGCAATTGTCAGTTAATGTGGCATTCTAGGATATACATTATAATTTAGGCAAGTCTATTATAACACTGAAATATAGTGTAAACACAGTAACATACTCTTTTTAGTCTTGGTGGGTTGCGCAGAGTGTGCCCTCTGGACCTCCTTCTGCCGTTGTACATTCGCCTCATTGTACTTTAGCACACGGCTTTCAGGAACCCACTCGTCCCAACTGAAATTACATAATAGTATCTTCTTAATAACAAACTTAAGGGTTACAAAACCAGCAAAGAAAGAATACGTATTCTTCAACTAACTGCAAACGTCTAAAGATAACTTACTTTTTATTCCATCCAGCGTAATGTATTAGATATCGTACATGCTTATCCTTTGTCACAGAACTTTTGAGGCATTTTGCCTCGTAAATCAGAGGGCCATGAAAACA
The DNA here is from genome assembly GCA_963855955.1 of Luperina nickerlii. NCBI lineage: Eukaryota > Metazoa > Arthropoda > Insecta > Lepidoptera > Noctuidae > Luperina > Luperina nickerlii. The sequence goes on along the minus strand of OY979677.1, from coordinate 16,408,873 downwards.
TAGCACTTTTTCACCTGAAATTATAAAACAATATTATTACAAATATTATCAATGAAACTATACATTAATTAGTAAGCATTAAAGTGTAGTAGGACTTTTCAGTTATAAATAAAAAGAATAATCTTTACCATCGGCAAACTTTAACTTCGGTGCCATGTTTATTTTTATTTATTTACACTCAGCAGAAATTACAAATGGCTGCGGGCTGGGCTGCCAATTTCTAATATAACTTATCTGTGGGTGGTGGCCAAGTGATGGCTTCGACGACAACACTTATTAGTCGATTTCTAATTTTAGTCGATAATGTGCCAGAGAAAAAACGTTGTTACATTTTCGATTCAATTTAGATTTTCTTTTGATCATTCAAACAGAAATAGGTTAGGAGTTACTTTGTAGATTTATGCTGAAAAACTGACTAGATGATAAGAGACAACAACAACACACAATCAACACAAGACAACAAGACTGCAAGAGCAATCGAAGAGAGCTCGAAAATTTAATCACCCCGTCTCGCATATGTTTCAATTCAATTTTCTTGTGGGCATTTATCATCATCATCATCATCATTGCAGCCGAAGGACCACTTCAACCAGTTCTGTGTTGTCCGCATCCAGCGGATTCTTGCGGCCTTCACAAGGTCATTGACCCACCTTTTGGGAGCTCTTCTAACGCCACGTCTTCCGGTTCGCAGTCGCCACTCCAGAACTATTGAGTCCCATCGGCATTCTGTTCTGCGAGCAATATCGTCTATCAAAATATGATTCGCGGCCGTAACAAATATATATTTACAGAATTATAATCATTAAAGTCATCAACACAACTCTCTAAGACCACGTAAACCCCAAAGAATATTTAAATGTTTCATGAAATCGTCATTCTTTGGGGTTACGTGGTCTTAGAGAGTTGTGTTGATGACTTTAATGATTATAATTCTGTAAAAACATATTTATTACGGTCGCGAATCATATATTAATCAACGTACAACTTAATACTGACCAGCAAATTGCAAAAAACCTAAAAAAAATTGAATTTCGCGGGCTACCCGAATCTGGCCTTATCATAACCTCAACCTCCCCTTCGAATTCCCGAGTCCCCGGGTACTGGCTCTTGTAATACAGGTTAACCACCTAGCATAAGTGTCAGGGGCTTCACACAATTTATAATCACTTACATAGATAATAAAAATTTCTTAGGATTCTTACGGTTCCAGAGTTTGCTTCGCTCGTATTATTATAAAAAAAACCTTTTATTTCTTAGTGTTTTTGTATACACCCGTAGCTCTGGTAGTTTTATGGTTCAAATTAATTAGTAAAACTAGTATATCATATAATAGGCTATCAACCGCTTGAATGATTTCAGGGAGTCATAACCCCGAGAGTCCCAAGACCCCAACCTCAAACCGCGCGGGCGCGCGTGGTAAGCGGTTGGTGAGGGTTAAGAGAACCGGAAAAACCATTGAATGATAAAGAAGAACTTAAAGTTGGCAGCATTGTCTGTCATAGAATATTTTCGTTTCGTAAACCTGACAAATAAAAAGAATGAAGAAAGTTTTGGTTGTAGTTTTGGTAATTTGGTGTTGTTTTTTTAAACTGTATTTTATTTTAATTAGTGAGCTTCTGCTCTTACCTATGTAGGTATAGTAGGTACTCTTAAAGTACGCGCTGTTACGTTTGTTTGCCCAAATTTTATCCTCTGGAACTATGCCGGGGCAATTTCCACCATGGCGACCAGTGTGACCAGATTCAGTATTTTAATACTTTTTCGGTATATTTTATCGACTTTTCCGAGCCTCAGTATATTTGTAGGTATATTGGCGGAAGTAAGTATTTTTGGGTATATTTTGGATATAAAGCTATGACAACACCGTAGCGATCGTTCCCGCAAACATATATGTTCAGGGAATTACCCTTATTTAGTCTTTATTTAATTCGTAAGCAAAGATCAGTAAGTTACAGATATTGTAGGACATGATCGGCAGCTGCCGTAGTAGAATAACAAATAGTATCGAATCATCTAATACGGTTTAAGTAAAATGATTTTCTGTTCTGCACTTGACTTAGTCTTTGAGGGTTTTCTTTCGATAATTCGGGAATTACGTTTTTGTCGTCAGCGCGTTTATTGTTTGTTTTTATTTTACTTGACGCATCCATCCGGAAACTATGTCTAGTTTCCAGCAAAATAAATATTTGGCTAAGTGGGAACAAATTCCGGAGCTTTCTTCGTGGCTTTCACATTACTTATAAAGATGATGAGTACGCCGCCTTTTGCAAAGTATGCAGTGCGAAACTCCAAAGAAGATTAGCATCTATAAAACAACATGCAAATACTGAAAAACATAAATCGAACTTGAAAAAATATAAAGTTAAGAAGTTCGGAGATATTTTAATTAGTAGATGTTCAAAACTGTCTAACAAAATTTTTATTTGATTCCAGAGTCATACATTTTTCAAAAAGGTACCACTGAAAGACTAAATCAAGAAAGCTGAGCTGCGTTTATGGAATTTTCTTTCAGAACACAACGTCCCTTTTATCATTTACTGTGATGATGAATGAATAAAACCTTTTTGAAAATCGGTATTTTTGTTGGTATATTTTCCCTGTGCAATTTGGTATATTTCAGTATTTTTTTGAGGTGCCTCGGTATTTTCGTAAAATTTAATCTGGTCACACTGATGGCGACCAAGGAAAGAGCAAAGGGGTTTAAAAGAAGGCAGAAGGCTCATCGTTCCGTCGCATGCATATGCTCATCGTCGTCATCCATCATTATGTAGGCGTCCAAGTAATAAGGAAACCAGCCCAAGATGACCCTCTGACCGAACGACAGGTACCAATAATAATTTATACATACCACTGCTGTTTTGCATAATGAAGATTTAAACTATGCGAAGTTGTGTAAATGATCATCAACAGGTAGGTAAAAAAAAACCAGTCAAGAGCGAGTCGTACTTGCGCACCGAGAGGGGTCCGTACAATCATAATAATGTTTTTATTTATTCGTCAGAGAATTTTAACACTGCGCGCTGCGGTGTAGAATATTGCAGTTTTAAGTCAGCGCCATCTATTGACCGATAGTGGAACTAATGTAACTTTTGTTGATGATTTCTGAAAAAGTGTGCTATTTAGAGACATCGTTTTATTTTTCCTGTAATCATTACATAAACTTCATTCACATAGAATTATTTCAGATTTTTCTCTGCAAACTTCGGAGAAAAAGGGGGGCGGTATTTTTTTCATCAAAAGTCGAAAACTATGGGGTCTCAAAACAAAAAAAAATGTTTGGTTGTGCTAACTGCGCTCATTCATATTATGATACCCCACATGCCCTAGTAGCCCCACTTCGAATTTTTTTGAACCCCTTTCAGTCCCTGTTGCAAAAAAAATTCTTATTTGCAAAATAGTTGGGCAAACGTCATCTAAAACTATTCCAAATTTCAAGTTGATAACATTAGTAGTTCTTGAGATATCCAGCTGTGACAGACAGACAGACTGAGTTGCTTCATAAGTTTTTACCATTTTGGTACGGAACCCTAAAAACCTTACAAGACCGCTCGCTACCTAACTCCACTAGATAATGGGCTTTCTAAGGCCTCCTGTGCCTCCGCAGACGAGAAATTAAAGCGACTCAAGAAACGTACAAAAGATTGTAGGCCCCTTGTAACTCGTGTAAGTACTTAATAGAGAAAAAACATAATAATATAATAGCTGTTGATCGATGACTGGTGTCAGTAACAAGTGACACCACGGATGAGTACTCGTTTTGTCGCAGCGCTAAGAGCTATTTGAGAAAGTACCTACTCGATCAGCGGCGGTCGCTTGAGAACACTCGCTTAGAGGAGAGCTCATGCTTGATGATACGAATACGCATAATACCAGCGAGTACCTAATCGCTAATTTCCTGGCGGTGGGTCAGGTGCCTTATAAATACCTGCAATGAGAAAACGTGACCAAATCACCGCCCACTTGGCTTCGCTCAGAGGAGTGGACCGTAATCCACCATGCGGGCCCAGTGCGGGTCGGTGGATGTCACGTCTTCGAATTTTCGGTTCAAGGACATGCTTCCTCACGATCTTTTCCTTCACCGTTTTGAGAGCAGTGGTGATGAAATAAATTGCACAACGTAAAGCGCCGGCTTGGGTTCGAACCCACGATAAACTCGGTAAGTCAGTGCCGATGCACGATGGCACTAGGCCACCATTGCTCCTCAAATATACAGCCGTGGATAATTGTTTTATTCGTATCTAGCTTCCTTTTGTGCCTACATGCCTTATGTAGGTAGGTGTATTAACTATGACATTGTTTGAAATTGACAAGAATCAGATTCAATTCGTTTAGGTATTTTTTTAAGAAAAATGCGCCTTGTCCTCAACTTTAACTCAAACTTCTATCACTAAATTTATTTTCTCAAAATTGTTTTCGAGCTCAAAATATCAAAAGTCATAGCCGAAAGCACTTTTGCGCGTCCTCGAAAACAATTGTACATTCACAATCACTCATCATCGAGTAGGTACACGCCCCCAATTCTACGTCTGATAACAAGTTCGTAAACAAAATAATATCACAAACTAAACTATATTACATCATTACGCCGAACTACGAAAACTAGCAACCTTCTTTGGGAGGCACGGCCAACCACTCTGGCAAGTGGCAACAAGCTTCAGTCGGTTGCCGGCAGCTGCCAGAACAACACGTGTATTTTATTGAACTGTTTTACATTAACACGTCACAATGTCTGAACAAGGCCCGGCGTTTGACGTCAACGCCATGACGTTGACTCGGTGGGTGCTGCACCAGCAAAGGACGGCACCGACGGCTACTGGTGACTTGACTCAACTCCTGAACTCCATCCAGACTGCTGTCAAGGCTATACAGTCGGCCGTGAGGAAAGCCGGCATCGCTAAACTGTTAGTATATTTTTTAGCTGTTACTATTTTAATTGGCCCAATATTGTGAGTATTTTATAGAGAAAAATACTTAGTTTTGATTAGCGTAACTTACGTTTGATCAACTTATCATGGTCGGATAGCTCATAATTGTGTGTACTTGTACTATGTGCACTTGTTAATAAACTTTCCCACCGGTAAAGCCGGTCTATAACTCCGTAGCTATTGCTGCAGCATTTACAAATAAGTAGTTAGATATCTCTTTAGGAGCTTCTATAAGCGTTTATGCCGGTTACGAAAGTATAATGAATGCAACTATATCTAATTTATATTTTTTACGATAACCACGAATAGGTACCACGATAACATAATGCAAATGATGAGAATTTGACCTTGTCTCTCTGGCCCTCTGTTCGCAAGAGTCCAACTTTCTCAGGAGTCCAACTTTTAAAGAGCTAAAATTCAAACAATGACATTAAAATTGACGATGTCTCCGAAAATAAACTTTTAGGCATGCTATCTAGACATTGAAAAAACTATTACAGGACCATTCAAATACCTAGTATTGCTCATTGATATTGCTCAACGCAGTTTGGTAACATGGCATTTGCCACACCTCCAAAGTCGGGCCAATACGTAATAGACACACCCACGACTGGTCAAACGAGTTGAAATCAAAACTAATTGAATGTTGTTATCTATAGACAAGGAAATAAATCAGAGTAATGCATTAATTAAAAACTAACTGGCCTAGATCCGATGGGTGCCTAAAGCTCAGTGATATGGTCTAGTCCACTAGTTACCTAAGCTAGATAGTCCGCGACACATTTGTCCACGCTGTTTTACACCGTTTCTCTTTATCTGTCTTTGGGCAAGCGCAAGACTGTACCTACCATTTCTGAACTTTTCCAAGTTGCTCACGAATTTTCGCACGACTAGAGGTAGGCATTTCTGTCCAGGCACGGCATATCCGGCGACACCAACGTCCAAGGCGAGCAGGTGAAGAAGTTGGACGTTTTGTCCAACGACCTCTTCATCAATATGCTCAAGTCTTCCTTCACCGCATGCCTGCTGGTCTCGGAGGAGAATCCCACCGTTATAGAAGTAAGTATCTTGGTAAAAATATTTAAAACTGTTTTTTTAATCAGTGAAAAATATTATAATTTTTACTTTGCCGCTAATAGATAAACGTATCGACAAAGTAAAGGTACCCTTTACCTACACAATTGCACTACTATTTTCGGAGATCTTTGATGGATTTTTTAAGCATGACCAAAGAATGAAAAGAAAATCTTGCGACTCGGTAGTCCGGTGACCTGGATTTCGAAAAACTAGCTTCAGATAAGCAGCTGAACCTACTTTATAATGAGGTGGCAATTAACGAGAAATATCGGATTTTAATTAGGTACTACCTATTGCTATAATCAACAGAGCTCTAGATAATATTGCCTACCTTATGTCGACCTCTTTATTTCTTGCCCTTTGCAACAACTCCTTATGCGTCTGTGGATTATTAAAGCGGTCGGATGACATTTTTTCTTAGGAGAAACCTAAACGAATGCCTAAACAAAGGCGTGCCGTTTTATTTTCAACGCTCAACTCAGCGCCGAAAGTAGAACAGGCGCGGTTTTAGTTTTATTTAGGCATCATTAAGCTATGTCGCCTTGTGTCACTCTCCTGCCCCCCCTTATATATCCCTTTTTATTTGAGGTCGGCGCAATGTCTTTTTCTTCCATACTTCTCTATTCGTCGTTCTCTCGGTAGTCTAAATTATTTATGAAACCTTATTAGCAGTTCCATCGATATCTTTTGAGTTATCAGTCAGGGTCAAAATATGTAGCACAATGAATGATACAGATACCACACCACCGCCTCGAGTAAAAACAAGGTTAGGTAGTACATTTTTTAACTGTGAATCTGTCATTTTCAATAGTAACTATATCTGATTCAAGCCTACCCAAAAACCTGTTAAAGTTGAAAAGTTGTGAGAGTTTCACGCCAGATCAAATGCCTTAAAGCCATTAAAAGATTATTTATAATCTATTAATGACTTGCTTAATTAATCGTATCGTACAAGGTCGCCTACCTTGACATTTGTAGAGAAAGATGTCCAGTCTAACCAGATCCAGTTGAATCAATTCCTCCTTTCCAATTTTAGCAGATTTTTTTAGAGTCTGAAGACAGCACAAAGACGTTCCCTTCAACATGTCTGTGTACAGCCAGTCTGCCTGACGCGAGTGTGCGTGAGTCCATTATCTGAGTCCAGTTCATTCTGCCATCTACCTTCGACCTAATAATCAAAATCTAAGCACTAATTTATCCTATTTGTTTCCTAGGTAGAAAGTGAGAGGCGTGGTAAATACGTGGTGTGCTTTGACCCGCTCGATGGCTCTTCTAACATCGACTGTCTCGTGTCAGTTGGATCTATCTTTTCTATATTCAAGTAAGTACCTAACTGGCGTTCTATTTGCTTAGCGTACTCATAGGGATGTATTCACAGAGCCCCACTTATGGGCGTTGTGTAATTGAGACTCGGCGCGTTACGGGTGCAGCTTAATTTTCGACAACAGAACTTTTTCTTAGGTTGACTTGCGAGATGCCATCTCGCAAGTCAACCTAGGCTGGTTAACTGGTTTTACCTGTGGGTGCCTCAATAAAATAAGGTCCTCGAGCCAGGGCTTAAGGTGATATGTTGAAAAAAACTTGCTAAGTATTTGAAATAGGGATTTAACATTTTGATATATGTTTTTTGACTCTTTGCTCTAGTATCACGTAAAAGGAGTACACGATTCAATTAATTTTTTTTTTGATGCAAAAAAGTTGCAAAGTTACGTCTATTTTTTTACTTTTTTCGACATCACAGCGTAACGCATAAAAAAGAGTTATTCAATGGAATTTACTTTAAAATATAGGGAATTATCATATTAAAGTTTACTCAAAGTAATTTTAAATTAATTTTGTTAAAAAAGGAATAAATTCGTTTTGGCACCCGCACATACGTCGTTTCATTCCGAGCGCACGCACATTATAGCCATCACTCTTCTTTTGCGTTTCAAAACTAATTGCATCACTTTCGCTCGCTTAGTAAGTTTTCGAGGATTTTAGACTTTGACTTTGACTTTGATTGGCAGCAAGGGACAGGCTGGATCGGATTGTAAACAGCGGCACTCCTAGTTTTCGATACCGTAACTGCGATTTTCGTAAATAAAAACAAAAGCACAACGGCAGCCCGTTGTATGAAACTCCTTCGAAAGAATAAAATAGGACTAGCTTAGCTTATGTAATAAGGTGGGTGGACCATGGAAGGCCATGCTCCTTCGAAGGCCAATTATTAAAATTTCGTAGTTATTGCCATGTGAGGACAAATTCCTTCTATTTACACAAACACCCATCGAACTGGAAATCACAGACGCGGCGGCGAATCGCTCGCGCTAATATTTTGGCAGTACGGTCCGTCGCTTCTTCCATATCGAGAATCGACGACGTTAAAATAAGGTGGGTGTGCCATGGAAGGCCACTCTAACAAATAAACAGTTATTATTCGTTTATTTACTGGATAAATAAAACTAACAAATATTTAAGTAATACTTTGTTTTATTACGTAACATATAAACCACTTCTTTTTATTGTAGATTTAATCGCTATTCAGTAACTTTTAGTGTTAAATGACTGATTTATTATAATGGCCTTCTAAGGCGCCTTGTTTTTAGCAAGGCCATTTGGAAGAGTTCAATGAAACTTAAGTTTAATCAATATTGATTAAATCTGCAATTCAAAAAAGTGGTTTACTTATATGTATGTTACGTAATAAAACAAAGTATTAAGTACTTAAATATTTGTTAGTTTTATTTATCCAGTAAATAAACGAATAATAACTGTTTATTTGTTAGAGTGGCCTTCCATGGTACACCCACCTTATAATAATAATAATAGATGCTGTTTTGCAATGGTTATCCGCGATCATGCAACGAGCCTTAGGTAGGTGTGCAAACGTGTCTTTATGATGTGTTTGGAAACATCCATTGTATTGAGGTGTAACCAGAACCACTAACCAGTAACTCTCGTATACAGCAGACAATACAATAATAAAATCAAATAAACACTGATTTCAAAGTTTATAATGAAAGATTAGATACAGGTAATTGCAGCTTAACACCATAATAAAAAGTCATTAACAACTTATAAATATTTATGTTGTATGCTATCTATTGTTGTTCCGATAAATACCTACTAAGCGTCATAAACTCCACCTCGTGAAGGAAAACCACAACGATAATGCCGAAATTTTCTAACTGCACTAAGAGGAAAACGTGAAATATATACAGTGCAACCTCGATATATCAAATCGGAGGAGAACAAGAAAATATTCGTAGATATTCGTTATATCAAGTACCTAATTCGTTGAACTGAGGTTTGTTATGTTGAGGTTAAGTTGGTCTAAAATTCGTTATAAAGAGGTAAAAAATGATAACACATTTTTATCAAATTATTGTACTTATGTATTTTTCTATTTGAAAACAATTAGGTAGGTACGTAACAAAATATTTTTCTTACATTGTGTCGCGTGTCGTGTCGCGCCTGTTTGAAGGAGCCTTTTATTTTTTTTCAGGATGGGAAATCATCAAATGACTCCTCCCGCTCTGGCTGGAGCGGAAGGGAGTGTCAGACTTTTACTGACTAAAACCCACCCGTGTTCCTTCCTTAGCCCTTTATGTTCCTTTATGTGTACGAACAAAAGCATATCGAAACATTTCGCGACTTGAATCACATACTATGAGATTAAGAGTCATAAATTGGTGGGAACTTTATATAAAGGTTTTGGGTTGACAAAATTCGTTAATTAGAGGTATTTATACTTTTTCTTGATAGTTGAAAATTCGTTATAAAGAGCTTGTTCGCAAAAAAATGTTCGCAATGTAAAGGTATATTTTATATTGACTCTTATGGACAATTCAAGGGGATTACGAAGAATTTGTTAAATCGAGGAAGTCGTTATATTGAGGTACGTTATATTAAGGTTGCACTGTATGTATACATATATTTTTGTATTAAAAAATATTAATCACTCGAATGTGCACACAGTCGTTGGGTCTGACAAACAGGCCACATCGTACATTTTTAGATTTTTATTGTACTACTGTTGATCTTCGATCCGACATCATTCGTATTAAACAAAAAACCGGCCAAGTGCGAGTCGAACTCGCACACGAAGGGTTCTGCATCACAAGGCGTAAAACGCTGAAAAAAACGTTTCTTTTACTTATACCCCTTTAAATTTTAACTTTATTTTATTTTTATTATTTGTTGTTATAGCGGCAACAGAAATACATCATTCTGTGAAAATTTCAACTGTCTAGCTATCGCGGTTCATGAGATACAGCCTGGTGACAGACAGACAGACAGACGGACAGTGGAGTCTTAGTAATAGGGTCCCGTTTTTAACCTTTTGGGTACGGAACCCTAAAAAGATGTATTTTTTTCTTCCAGAAAGAAGTCCAAAGGCGACCCCGTCTTAGCAGACGCCTTGCAACCTGGCAGCGAACTGGTGGCCGCTGGTTATGCTCTATACGGTTCTGCGACCATGATGGTCTTGTCACTCGGCAAAGGCAACGGCGTCAACGGTTTCATGTACGATCCCTCACTCGGAGAGTTCATACTTACAGAACCTAATATGAGGATACCTGAGAAGGGGAACATATATTCTATTAATGAAGGTAAGGAATTTTAACAGATAAAATCATGTTCCTAGGGATGTTTTTTGCGCCTCTTTTGCTTCCCATCGAAAACAATAGGAAGTTATAAAGGGTTTGGGTGTTTGAAGTTCATCAACTGCAAATTGACAGCCTAGTTTACGTACCTAAATTATTATTTCTTCCAGTTTTTGATATGGAACAAAAATACAGATTCCGCACATGTTTCTAAACACCCTAGTGCAGGAATATAACTTCGGTTCAAAAAAAACTTTGGTGTTTCATAGAAAAGTACAATATCTACACGGTAAAAATATATGATGTATGTACTGAATGGTAAGGGGTTGCGCGTCGATATCCCTGCCACTCTATATAATCCATACTAAAATTACAAATTCGAAAGTAACTCTGTCTGTCTGACCTTGTCACGCCTAAACCACTGAACGGATTTCGATAAAAGGCAGAGAGATAGATTGCATCCCGGGGAACGACATAGGATAGTTTTTATCCCGATATTCCAACGGGATCGACAGTTATACGGGTCAAACTCAAAGGATTTATTTCAATTAAACCATTTACAGGCACTTTTGAATTGTCAACAAGTCGGTCAGTCAGAAAATATGAAGCTAGTTGCCCATTCCAAAGCGTAGGTACCTATGGAGAAGAACGGGCAAGAAACTCCATGGACACTCTTTTTAAATGATATTTTACAAAAATATTAGTTACATCATTACTTTTGATTTTAAAAAGGTGAAAGATTAAATAGGATGACGCAGTAGTTAATAAAATATATTGTGTAAACATGAATAGGACCAATGAAGTCTTTACTGTACCTACCTACAGTGAACACCAAGATCAAGAGACATACAACAGATAAGAAATAGTACAATGGATGGTTTATCACAATTGGCCATATCTGCCAGACAATCTGAAGATGAATATAATATTGTTATATAGGTATTTCATGGTTTTATGAGTGGATGGAGTACCTACCTATATAGTAAGTTCTATCATTTTGCAACCATAACCTGACGCAAAATTATTCCCAACTCAGCAATCTACTGCTGGACATCGGCCTTTTTAATCGCATGCTATTTACAACTCTCTTGAATAGCCTGCTCTCAGAAAACTCCAAGAAAATAGAAACAGCTCAAAGATGATCAAGTACCTACAGTTTGTAATTATTTATTTCATTACCATGCGTAATCGAAATCTTTTAAACAATGTAAAGTCATTATTGCGAGCATGTAACATACACTGATTCTCAGATTCTATCATTGTTTGTCATGCTTAAAAAGGCACTCATCGATAAAAAGGAAGAGCGTATCAAAGCAACATGACATCCCAACGATGCTAAAGAAGTTTTCACTTCAAAAAGGCTCCTTCAAACTGGCGCGACACGCGATAAAATCGCGCGCTACACAAAGGCACCGCAAGTCGCGCAACGAGCGGTGCCTTTGTGTCCCGCGCGATTCGCGTCGCGCGTGGCTCCGTTTTCAGGAGCGTCTACTTAGTTGCGGCATATTATTTACAAGCAGCGACCCGCGGTTTCACCCGCGGAAGTTTCGATCCCGTGGGAACATCGGGATAAAAAATATTTTCCTGGGACTCAAACTATCTCTATACCCATCTAAATCGGTTCAGCGGTTTAAGCGTAAAGAGGTAACAGACAGGCAGACACACTTTCGCATTTATAATATTAGTATGGATTGATACAATGGTTTTCAGTATTTTATGCAATAATCAAGACAGTTGTTACGGGTATAGTCACGGGTAGTCCGAAGCCCGAAAGTCTGACAACCAGTGTTACCAAGGGGTATTTCGATATTATTGTGTTCTGTAGTGCTATTCTATAAAAATCTCAACGTGAAAATTTAGGCGAAGTGAGTTTGAAGTGAGCTGTCAATAGTGTCAATCCCTAGGGATTGACATTTTTCATTGGGGTGACATTTTTACAGAATAGCACTGCTGATGCTAGCATCAGCGGTGCTATTCTGTAAAAATGTCACCGTGAAAACTTAGGTGAAGTGAGCGTGGAGTGAGCTGTTAAATAGTGTCAATTCCTAGCAAAAACAAACTCACTTCACCTAAGTCTTCACGGTGAGATTTTTACAAAATCGACCGGCAGGTGGAATGACAGCTCACTTCACCTAAGTTTTCACCGAGAGATTTTTACCGTCAGTTAATCTAATCTATGTACTCAGGCAGGATATGATTGCTGTTATTATCTACCTATCCAAAAGCACTTTTACAAATCGCTGTGAGTGTGTTAAAACAAGTTTGTATTCATGAAGTTCAACAACTGACCTTTGAATTTATTTTTAACTTACTTCGAAAACATATCAATCCATAATAATATTACAAATTCGAATGTAACTCTGTCTGTCTGTGTGTTACCTTTTCACGCCTAAACCACTGAACGGATTTCGATAAAATTTGGCAAAGAGATAGATTGCATCCCGGGGCAGGACATAGGATAGTTTTTATCGACAAACCTCGCGGACGAAGCCGCGGGCGGAAGCTAGTATTAAGTATATTTTATACACATTACAAAAGTTATCTAAAAGAACATTTGATGATAACTGAGTTGTTTCCATAGACATAATGACAAAAATAACGGAATAATAAATACGGAGGTCGATAAACTAACGCCACGCGTGGTGGATTATATGACTAGCTCCTTCGCACAGAGAGAGCTAGAGACCTGTCCCATCAGTGGGAAAATTATAGGCTTACCGAACCATGGCACCCTTTTCCCAGGATATACCGCAGAATGGGAGGCAGGTCTCAAACAATACATTGAAGATAAAAAGAACCCTAAGACTGGCAAGGCGTACGGCGCGCGTTACGTCGGCTCTATGGTCGCCGATGTGCACAGAACTATCAAATATGGAGGCATCTTCTTGTACCCGGCTACCAAGTCTGCGCCTAGCGGAAAAGTGAGTACTTATAGTAAATTTTTTTGTATCTTAAGATGAGTTTACGAGAAGACAACACACAAATAGCAATGGAAAGCTGTAGTGCCTAATATATCTTTGCCTTGCAGTGGAAATTACTGGGCTGGTAAAAAAAAATATTGATCATAGATATAATAATAAGTCTGACAACCAGTCTTGCCAAGGGGTATCGTATTACCCAGTCACTGGGTTGTGGAGGTAAGATAGGCAGTCGCTCCATGTAAAATACTGGTATTCAGCTGCATCCGGTTAGACTGGAAGCCGACACCAACATAGTTGGGAAAAAGCTAGGCAGATGATGATGACGAGGTGTAATAATTATAAGTTACAATAATTAGTAATTATTACAATTATTAGTTAGTCTACATTTCGCTCATAACTTACCGTTTCATGTGGTAGGACTAGGTTAGGTAGTAGGTTGGTAGGACATACTAAGTTACCGTTTAGTGAGCGCCGCTGCTTTTTCGTAACAAAAAAGATGCTCCCGCCAGCAAATACTACAGAGGTGACTTTGCTATCAAAGCATTAATGCCCGTTTACAGCAACTCAGTAACACTGTGTTCGATTTTCAACGCTCGTCTCAGCGCCGAAAGATAAAAATCCAACAACGTGCTTTTGTGGAGTCATTTATTCAGTTATCGCATAGTTGTTGTTGTTAGTGAAAACGGGCATAAGTTTATCAAAGAAACAATCACAAGGAGGGAGCTCGAACTCAAGTCGCGAGACTAGACAGCAGACGGTTACACATGAATATCCGATCTAGAATTATATATAGTATTGCATTCTACAATAACAGGCAGGATCCACACAACTGTGAACTTTGATTCGATCAATGAATAAAGCAGTGAAATAGATAACTTTGCATCAGACACAATATAGTCGTGACCCCGTATACCAGGCTATCTGAAAGGGCACCGTTTCATTAGTAGCTATGGTAAACAATTACGACGGCACTTCTATTCTTGATACGACAATATACGGTTACTGAGGTACCTATAACCGGAGTTGCGATTTGAAACAATATTCATTGAACCAAGAAAATGTTCTCCCAAATCTAACTTAGGTAAATCGCCAAGCTTTGACGATTGCCATATAAGCAGATGCTAAGGTTATCACTTCCATTCTTCGCAATTTTGGGTAGGTACTTACAGACCCCTGGAACTCTTTTCCCGCGCCACCTCGAAACAGCCCCCGCGGTGCGCGTCCAGGTCGTCTCGCAATCTCTTTCTGGGCCGGCCTTAGCGGCACCGTCCATCTTCAGGCACTCATTGTATGGAGACTTGCCCAATGGTCATCGTCCATATGGCCGTCCATATGGGTGTGTACCGACCAATCCTATTTGAAGCATAGATAATAGGTAATACCAACTTCTATTGGAAAAGATCTCCGAATTAAGTACCTAGTAACCATAGATTTATGCTTGTAACAATTAATTTTTGTAACTTCTTTTCAGCTTCGTCTACTCTACGAATGCCTCCCCATGTCTTTCATCGTGACAGAAGCCGGTGGCCTGGCCAGCAACGGTCTAATCCCCATCCTGGACATCGTACCCACGGCCATTCACCAGCGAGCGCCATGCTACCTCGGCTCCAAGAAGGACGTTGAAGAACTACTCACGTATTTGAAGTAGAAGAGCTGTTTTAAAGATATGTGGAAGTGTGTTTATGAGGATGATTCTATAAGATGTTAACTATTTTTGTTATGATTATTAAATTGTGTAAGAAGACTGATATGTTGGGTTTTTGTTGGTACCAATGAGTTTTTATTTCCTGATGTGACAATAATTCAAAAAATGGTAGAAATGGCATCTGTTGGTTATTCTTTAACAATTTTTTTTAAAATATTGTTGTACGACTATAGTCTATACACTTTGTTCATGCGTACGATGATTGTTCTGTACGTCTATGCGTATGCAAACGCTGTTTTACTTAATGTTACGAAATGTGCGGGTTCACCGTACAATTGTCAAATTATAGAAACGCCTCGTCTACAGATTTATTTTATAATATATAAAGATATGAAAAGTTATGGGCATCGGGGCATATATAACGAAATGCTTCTTCGTATATATGTGATTGTTGCTTTCTGAAGGCATTTAAAATGGTATGATAGCTTCAGTTGGGGCGTATAAAACGCTCAGTTTTGCTTCAATACGATTTTATGTATCTACTCTATACCTAACAATATCAAGGGATTTCAAATTAAAACACCGAACTTATTAAACTTACCTACTATTTATTTACATCAAAATAATAATACATACATTACATACACTTTGCTTAGTATTTTCCACAACGTGCTACACCCAGTCTTGATTCGAATATTCCTAGTCGAAATTGTAAGAAATAGTTTTTTATTTTGAAAGTAAATGGTCTTCTGTACCATAACCAGTACATGGATTGGCTTTAGTTGCATACCAGCAAAGATCAAATTGGCTTGGCAGTAAGAAATGCAACACAGGCAGATGGGAGGGATTATTTATACCTGGTCATGATAATATAAGTCTTAAACCACGTAACACTTACCACATAACTGTTAACGCACCATTACTTTGTAGCAAGTTCATAAATATTAATCAAACCTTCCATATATTCAGCTACGAATAAGTCTATATTGAATATTCCTTTATGTGTCCTGATATTAGGGATGGCGAAACTGGTCACGGTGAAAACAATCGAACACTTATATAACCCTTGCCGTTTTTATCGTCTTTTGCCATAGAATGTAGAACTTATAGGGCACCATGTGCTAACCAACATAGCCCTCCTTTTGCTTCATCCAAGTTTATAAATCAGAAAGCTAATTCCCGTATTAAAAAACGTTCAAAATCAACTCGCAATGTCATCTTAGCGACCATCTATGCCAATATCTTGTAGAAAATGTACGTCAATTAGAGGTATTTTTTACAGATTGAGGCAGATTAGAATGGGATCCGACAACGCATTGGGAGTGGCAGTTTTGGGCAAACAAGATCTAAATACAGTCGTGCCAGCGACACGATGAAGAAAAATGGGGTCGTTCTTAGAAATACGGAAATTGTCCCTCTGGTCATACACGCACAATAAACCTCCTTCGTCACTTTCGTACATTTCCTATGAACCAACGCACACTGCATACTACAGGCGGGCCGCACCGCACTTATTTTGTATAAAATTGCGTTGCGCTGCGTCCTATTGCGGTTGTAATGTATCGCTCGTATGGCTTAGAAAAATTCCTAGTATACAGTTTCGCCAACCCCACCTTATGTATACTGGACAATGCCAGGATATAACTATCTTATACCTATTAGAAACTCAGTTTGTTCTAGTAATACATATCTAAGCGGTGAGAGCGATGAACTGATGGAAAACGTCCAGGATGTGAGGGTCCAGGTCCTGAGTGAACAGCAGCGTCTCCAGCGTGCTGCTGTACTTCTGGACTTGTTCATGGTGCTGGAAGGAATAAGGTTCATTTTAAAATGTGCGTTAAAATTCTATTATAGGTCATGGGTCCTTTGTCCAGCTGTGGGAAAGTACAAGCTAGCTTTAATAATGGGTTTTGTTATAGGATCTGTTTTCGTCTCAGCATCATCGGCAACGAGTCGAATCACTTTTATTCGATGGAAAAGACATAAATGCAACTTCTCGTAGAAATGAGGGGACCCTGAAGAGAAGCTTGCTCTGTCGGCATACATTAAATAAGATGGAAATCCAAGTTGCCATTGCTATCAAAACCAGGAATTTGACTGATGACAGGCAGCAGTTTTAATTTAAGATAACGCAAATCAGGCCCCCAAGATACAGGTGCTGCCTAGTTTGGGGACCACTGCTCAAATAACTATTTTAAATATACTAGTTGCAGTAAGCATATAATATAATAATTTTTTAAAATTTATTTTGTAACAATGGACCAATTATTCTTCTCTAATTTCTAATTAATTATTATTTTTGTTTTTTATTTGTATTTATGTTGTGTTATTTTTAAGTATCTTGTGCCCAGTCCTATGGCATTCGGTGATGCAGATGTCTAAGATTAAGTCTATGATGAAGGTACTCACGATCAAGAAGACCTGTCGCAGCCTGCCGACAGTGCTGCGGTACCAGTGCGTGTCGGGATCCCGCGCGTCCGTGTCGCAGCGGACTAAATGTTCCGATAAGATCATGATGAACCGTTGGAAGACGATCAGGAACAGACGCTTTTGGTCCATGTGGGCTGCTTCGAGACGTTCCTCCATACGCTCTACGGCCTGAAAGCAGATATTACAGTGTTGGATTATGATCGCTCGATTATTGGAAAGCCGATTTAGTGTCTAAACAAACAGTAAATCTGTTGTTGTGTTGAAAACTCCATAGGCCGTAAGTTTATTAGGATTGTAGCGTTTCAACAAAACATCGTGTCGTCAAGTCATTCAACAATATTGAATTTAATAATACATTTTTTCAAGAGGCTGGCGAAGTAATGGCAGTCAATTAAACTCAGCAATTTTGTTTCGAGCAGTTTTGCCACGTCGAATAAAATATTTTGATGATACCTCTTCCGTAGGTTTATCTTGGTCCTTCTTCTTTTTGCTGTTATTTTCGTCTTCTGAATCTGAACTGCTGGAGTCAGCTCTGGCTAAGGCTTCCCTCGCTTCTTGGAGCTCACCGCCTGAATAATTAAACAAGTTTTTATGAATATAGAATTACATTGTTTCTATCCAAACCTTACAAGATATCAGTAACTGTTAAAGAATTCCTTGGAGCAAAAATGATTCAGACTGCTCCGTGATCTCTTCTATATAAATGTATTGTCTCCGCAATGGAACGAATTATACATAGTTTTAATTTGATAGGCCGGGAAGAAATTGTTTAAAATTAGCTCGCAAGATTCTACCCAAATATCAAAATAAAAGCTTATAAAACAATCATAAACTCACTCAATTTCGACACATGCTTATTCATCTTATCAATCGTCAGATGCAGAATTTCCCACAGGTAGTTATGCGTAAAGAACGGCGCCATTTCCTTGGAGAACAACCATGTGGCGACCGCGTTACACTCAACTATCTGTGTCTTGAGCATCTTGTCTACTAACACGCACACCATCTGTGGGTGTCGCTGCCATAGCTCCCATACGTTGCGGAGAACACAGATCTGGGCTTCCTCGGATTCGGCTAGGATCTGAAGAATAAGATATAATTTAGTTTTATTACGGAAGTTATGTTTTGTGAACAAAACCACACGTTACGGTGCAAACAAACTGATGCCAATCGTAATGAAACATTTGATATTCATGGATTGATTCTACATTTAATTTTGATTTTGGTTGTTTGACGAAATCCCACATGTCGGCACCATATAAGGGTTTGTCTTTTATTTTATTTATTTTTCATTTACATGTTCACCAATAACACCATAAAACCTTTCCCGACCAAATAAAAAGGAACTACTTTTCAATCGTCAGACCACTTTTCCTTAATAATAAATATTGCGGTCCGACATATTTTCTATAGTATTAAACCACAATTTTTATTCCTCTGATAAAAGATAACTAAGTATCGAAAAGTCGTCCCTATATCTTGTATTTTACTTGCAACCTTACATAGAACTTAGAAGCTTACCTTAAAAACATAATGGAACTTCGAGATAGCAGCAAAGCTATGCGATATACTCTTGCTGCCGAGATTCAGCAGAGTCTGTACAAAGACATCGATCTTCAGCGGGTTGTAGGCCGGTGCAGGCGCGGCCGCATTCTGCTCGCCTTCACGAAGCGGGTTCGGGAGGTCTCGGAGAACGTTCAGCGCTTCTTCCGGAGTACATTTGTTGCGGACGCAGACTACCAACTGATGAGCGGCTTCGGTGCCGGGGAGAGATGCTGTAATTAGAACAGAAAAATGTTTTTAGTTTGGAGTTCAAACGAGAGAAGTGCGCGAGTAACTGGGATAAACTAGATGTGGAAGGCGGAGGCCAGAGGGTTGTGGCTCAGCTTGGGACAGGCCTACGTCCAGCAGTGGACTGCAATAGGCTTAGTTGATGAATTATTTTAGTTTTAAGACTAGTGTGGACCCATGACCTGGTGAAGGTCTCCGGAATCCGCTAGATGAGGGCAGCGCAGGATCTGTCGGTGTAGTGATGCTTACGCAAAGCCTTTGTTTAGCAAAAAACACTTAAACTGCAATCGCGTTTATTCAATAAACAGTGCAGCGGTTTGTCAAATACAATTGATAGTTTTTATTTAACAAAAATGTTACAAAGACATGACATGGTTTGGTAACTACTTGGTCAGTAAGTCATCTTAGGGGCTGAAAAATCCATTAACTATTGAGGAAAGTGACAATCCTACGTAATTTACTCAAGAAATTGCATCCAAAGTGGTTGTGTGACCAACGTATCAAAAGGAGTATACGGATCGTAGCGTAGTACGTAACGTTCTACAGTTTCTGCCTTCCGCTATGGGAAAACGGCTTGACTTAATGTCAAAATTAACCTTATTCCGCCATAGTTGCCAAATTGCCCAACAACACCATGCAATTCTTCACTAGTTCGAGCGATACGAGATATAATAAAAGGGCGCGCTAAGAGCAATATGGCGATAATTAACGTAGATTCGGTGTGAGATAGCTAACGAACAATACCGGGTATATTGCGCAAGCGCACCGTTATCGCGCGTACAGAGATCATGAGAACTGGATGGGATTAGGTGGCAGTGCGTAACTGCAGCGAGTTTTATAAATATTTGTTTTGAGTTTTAGACTATTTTAGAAAATAATGAATGAACGTTAATCTCAGGTCATAACACTACCTCACCATGATAAAAAGCAAGGCACGTCAAATCAATGAAGAATTTAAGACAGATTTTTACAATTCGTTAAAGTTCTTTCTCAACATCATAGAATTGATTAAAACATCAAATTTTCAGCTAGTTTGGTTATTAGATACGGTCTGGTACGCACCTCAACAATTATGAAAATTTTTTTACTCAGCATTCCTTCCATTAATTTTTTCATTATTCATTCCATTAAAACCTGTCTTAATTTATTTGTAATCGCTATATCTTCTTACATATAAACCTAAACCTTATACCACGAAATAAATGTATGCCTGCTTCAAAATCACCATTTTGGAGCAGGCATACATTTATTCCGTCACTAAGCGTGTATTTTTAAGCCTATCTACAAAAGTCTGCGAATCGAAAGATTCGCATTAATTACACGATCATAAATTCAAGAAAAATAAATCTAATTTCGTAAAATAAACATAAATTACACAGTCAACAAGGAAAGCAGTCGGATTCCCTATTCGTTCAAGCATAACATCTCATGTTCTTCGTTTATTCAACGCAAACCAATAATAAGAATATAATTGACAAAGTAATATGTGCACTTGGCTTCAACAAATCAACAAACAATTTACGACCCTATTTGTAGATTAATTAAGTTGCAAGTTCAGTGAAATTATTCAAATTAAGAGAACGCTTTATAAGGCAGACTTCAGACTAGCGTTCCGCGTGCGCTTGCGACTCGTGCATAAAAAACGGCGATATGTCCACGAGATGGAAAGTGTGCACGCAAAGTAGGAATTTCACTCGACCACCCCTCGCGTGAAAGATTCTCAACGGACGTAGTTTGTAAAAACTATCATGAGATATTGCTGATTGGACAACTGAGGACGTATATAGGATAGTGATATGTAAATTGTTTCTATTTAGTAGACAACCATTTTTGGAAACAGCCAGCCATATGTGAGCCTCTCTCTTATTATTAAATTAAAAATGGCATCATCATCAGCCTAGCCTCTTAGTAAACATGTTAGGGTCGGCTTCCAGTCTATCCGGATGCAGCTGAATATCAGTATTTTACATGGACTGCCTATCTGACCTCCACAACTCAGTTAGTGGGTAAAACTGAAAATTAAGAAAGTATCATTTCTTAATACTGAGCTTTGTAAATAGGAAAATATGAAAGAATCACACAATTAAAATTTGTGTAATTATGATTGACTTACTATGAAAGGACATACACTATTAAAGGCAAAACCAGACTGGAATACTAAACCATCTCAAAACACCCTTATAAATTTATCAATACTTTGTAGATATCGCAATCATTCATCGTATTATAAATGATTCAATCAATCATACAGCTTATAGCAGTCTGAAACTTATAATTGTCTACTGCTGAATATATGCCACTCCCAAGTTGCACCACAGCTTCCACGGCACACATTTCCGATGAATATCGAGACTATTACAAAAAAGGCGTATTTAAAAACTCGTTAACGCGCGGACGTTTTGCTAATGTTACGGCAGTTTCCTTGTTAACCGACAAAAGGTATATGAAAAGAACTCAAACTCAAAGCATTTATTTCAATTAAACCATTTACAGGCACTTTTGAATTGTCAAGAAGTCGGTCAGTCAGAAAATATGAAGGTAAGTTACATTATATATCATTGTAAACTTCCTTTAGTTATGCCAATGCCCTAGTAAATGTCAGTTTTTACCAACATATCCTCACGGCGACCTTGAATTTATGGACCATACATAGTGATCCATAAATTCAAGGTCGCTCAGCTATGGAACGAGCAGTCTCTCTGAGGGATAGAATCCGAAATGAGGTGATACGGCAGAGAACTAAAGTTGTCGACATAGCGCACAGAATAAGCAAGCTTAAGTGGCAATGTGCCGGCCATATTAGCCGTAGAACCGATGACTGTTGCGCCAGAAATGTTTTTAAGTGGAGACCGCGAGTCGGCAAACGTAAGGTAGGACAGGACGCCCTAGGCTAGGTGGAGTGACGATCTTCGCAGCATGGCTGTTAGCAGCTGGATGAGAATTGCCGAGATCGAGCTAATTGGCGTACAAATGGAGAGACCTTTGTCCAGCAGTGGACTGTTGTAGGCTTAAGATGATGACGACCAACACATCCAGAAAACTGATATGTTGATATGTCTGAAACTAGCCGCAGGGATCCCGTGCATTACAACGTTAATACGATGACAGGCTAGTTGGCATCAACGTTAGATTTTGGGTTACAGACAGCTTTACAGAAATACTCTAAGAAGGTCCAAGTATTTATTACCTATGTCCAAAAATTCCAAGATAAATGTGACATCTACCAACCCGCACTGCGCCCGCATCTACTCCCTCTCATAGAGAGAAGGCTTGTGTTCCAGCAGTGGGAGCTTTACAGGCGGATTATGTTATGGGTGTGTTATTAGGTACACCTCTGCTAAATCTTCGAGGATTATCGGCGTGATGTTAGACACCTAACCACATACACACGTATGTGGTTAATGGTACGGTAAGAACAAAGGTCGATTAACAGAGCTTCTTTTACACATCATGTAAATTGATACAAAGTGATTTGATAATCTCCTTTTTAGCATCCATATTATATTATTATAAATTCGAAAGTATCTCTGTCTGTCTGTCTGAATGTTACCTTTTTTCACGCCTAAACACGGGATAAAATAAAATTTGGCAGAGAGAAAGATTGCATCCCGGGGAAGGACATAGGATAGATTTAATCCCGATATTCCCACGCGATCGGCACTTATGCGGGTGAAACCGCGTGGCGCTGCTAGTTTCTTATAAATACCGAAGAGTCAACATTGTATAAACTTTCCTTCTGTTCCGATTTTAATTAAATGTCTTGTGCAATAATAATCAAGAATTAGAAAACTGAAGTGTCAATCTTTGTTGCTGACTGTACCATAGAATGTTGATAAGGGATGAGAGTAGTGAACATGGCTATCCCTAACTATATCTTAATAATACAATGTTTGGACTTTAAAAGAGCCCATGACCTCTGAGTTTGTTTCGGCATTTCTTCTCAGAGATCAGTCAGCTAGGAAATGCCGGCGCTCTTTTTCTCTTCAGTTTAGAGTTGTTAAGTAAAAAGCTTTTGAAAAGGAAGAACTAATAGCGCAAGCTTTCAATTCAGCACAAATGACTTCAAACAGTCGTGCAAGCTACGCAACATTGAAATGGAAATGTAATACTTTTTCAATGCGACACTTTCGAATGCGTTCCATAATTACTGCCGGCCAGCAATTCATATTGATAGCGTAACTTACAAGTCATTTTAAGTGTTACTGTCCATATTATTATACTAAAACGCTTATGGATACCAAAAAAAAAACGGAACAATTAGGTGTACCTACTGAACTCTGAATAATTTTGTCTCTAAAAAATATAATAGAAATAAAATTGTCTATTGTATTATTGTCCCAAATTGATCGTCGGTTCACAATACAGTGAGCTCTAGTTATTGAAATAACAAAAGGCAAAACCTACTGCAGTCACCTATCTGACCTGTAAGCAGTCTTAGTCCGAAGTTTACCAGTGAATAACGTGAGAGAATACTCTAAAATCAATTTATATAAATATTTTTACGTATTACTGTCTATATTATTATGCTAAAATGCTTATAGAAAAACAGAACAATCAGGTGTACCTACCTACTGAACTCGGATAATTGTTTATTGTATTATTGTCCAAAATTGATTTACGGTTCACAATACAGTGAGCTCTCGTTATTGAAATAACATTAAGCAAACTCTATCAATCACTTATTTTGCCTGTGAGCAGTCCTAGTCCTATGTTTACCAGTGAATAACGTGAGAGAAGACTCTAAAATCGATAAAAATAAATAATTATAAAATATTTTTGGTGCTAAGTATCACCAACAACAAATAATATCTCATGCACGCACTCGCACAAATGTTCAACATAAGTAAATAAGTAGCTCAATTTTAATTTAACTTTAGTTTATAGTATTAATTGTTTTTATTATTTTTAAATTACTTTTACTGTTTATTTTATTACCATAATTATATTTTTTACGAGTTCACTTTAGAGCTCGTTCGAATTTTTTATGTAAACTATTTTGGAAGGCCCTGTTGTCTGTGATACAATGTTTTTCATTCATTAGTACAGACACCAACAATACACTTTTTCTGTAATATTCATTTTTAGTTGGAAAATTGTTTTTGTGAAACTTAAATGTGTTTTTCTGAAATAAAAAAATATTATCATTATTAATAAACATAATAATTCAAATATAAATCCATAAACCAGAGAATAATCAGTGCAACGACTTTATCGAGTTTAGCAAAATAAATTGATATGGCGTTCATTCCGTTGATGTAGAATTTTAAATAGCATAGCTATGAACGCAGGCACTGATGAACAGGTAAACTGTTGAGTTACTGTTACGTTAATTATGTAACGCAAATTCCCGAAGCCTGAAAAAATCTCTAATGAACACGACAAGTCCTGCTTAAAAATTCAAACTATTTCTCTACATTTAACATTAATCTCCTCAATGGTTTTGTAACTGCCTTTAATTTGATGGACATGTGCCGTTTCTAGGTATGCTTGTTTTATCCAGAAAATTGCAATTTACAATAAAACTATTAGTTTTATTTCTTGGTTCATTAGTACTCTACAAGTTAATACTAATATTATAAAAAAAAACTTTTTAAACCCACACAAAAAATTAATAAGTAGGGCATTATTTACTTATAACCGATTTATACTTATTAAAGAATGTTGATTTCAGTTATCCGTTAAAGAGATGTGTCGTAGTAAGGGTGGGTGGTACGAGGAGCGTTTGAACGTCAGACGCCAGTAAGCGCCGCCAGTGCGCCCGCGCCGCACCAGTAGTAGTCAATACAGTGGGGAACTATCGTGCAGTGCCGTGAAACAGTGAATCATGAGATCCGCATTGATATGCGTTTTCTTTACGCTTGTTGTAAGTATACAACCTTAGATAATTATGTTTACAAATAAATATCAACAGTAGTCTTCTAGATAACAAAAAATTGCGTGCCCTTGAAACGAGTCGGTATTTTATTCTGAAACTATTTCTTTTATTTCATTTTCATACACATATATGATTTACATTTTTTTTAAACATAAGTTAAAAAACATTAAAAAATATCAAACTATTATTATTACCTAATTTTATATTTCTAAAAAAAAAATTTGCCACAGGATAGATCAGTGACATTTGACAAATAAAATATTTTAGATCGCAGGCCAGTTTCTAAATTGGCCTGCGATCCTACGAATTAATTGACCAAAACGTTCGACGATATGTGACTGATTTTCTCGGTTCGTAATTGCAGCATCTCATATTAATAAATTCTAATAAGTGGCATCTTGTTATTGTGTTTATTAGGTTTTAGGAATGTGTGTACAAGTAAAACTAATCTTAATGTGCTGCGTAGCTTAGCGTAAGCTCTAATAGATTTTCTGAGATATGAGAAAATAAGTGTTTTTTTTTAAATTTGGTTGTATCATGTGAATTTGGTTTTCTTTTCGTCCAATCCCTAACCAAGGTTTTATGATATGCTAACCATTGAATGAAAGTTAATGATGCTTGCCTGGATGAGAGTTGTTATGTAACCTTTTCACTGTATCAAAAACATACATTCATTGTTCTTAATTCACATTCAAATACCAAATCTAGCCCATAGCGAACACTCACGAGAGATTTAATAATCAACAAAAATAATAAGTTTTATAAGTAACCATATTATTAAACGGATTACGCAATAGTACTAGACAATGACCTAGAGGTACCCTATTGTTACTAGATGAGATTTTCTCATGTAAGTGGAGCAATCAACTACATCTAACACTATGAGCGATTTCTTCGTGGAAAACCATATTAGTACACGCAATAATGTTTAATTAAAATAGAAAAAATAGCGACTTTAAAGGCGATAACGGCCTGGTAATGTTAATGGGATTTTTTGACACTTGTATGAAATTAAGCATTGATTGTCTCATAAATGCAGTGGTTAATTAAATATAGGGTGCGGACAAAAGAATTAGTTTGATGGCCTCACTAAAAAAGTCACAACAGACAAAAATGTGTTACTAGAGGATAAAATCACCAGTTTTAAGAAACAACATAACATCATACTTGTATTCGCCAATAGTATAGGCAGCATTATTTATTATTATTTATATAATATACTTTATTATCATTTGCTTTATTTTTTTTGCATTATCTAGGAGGCGAGCCTATTGCAACTGTAGTATAAAAAAAAATGGGAAATCCAATAGTTAGACTCTTAATGCTCATTTGATCGTATAAAAAAATATAATGACTGAATATTCAGGGCCTGAGATTTCATTATAATTTAGGTACCAAATCCATGTACTAACATAGACTTTACATTACGTCTTGGCATATCGACGGCGAAGTGTCAATACCTCCTAACTGATTTTTTTTTGAGCAATTTTCTTTTTTTTTCATTTTGAATTTAAAGGCGTTATTCGCATGTTTTAGTGAAATCGCCTAAGTGTATTTTTAGTTGCAACATCATTAAATTAAAATGTGGTAATATCTACCTCCCAACTAAAACAACGTGTCTATTTTTGAACGTATTTTTCCAGTATGTGTAAATTTTTGACTTTGTCAGTTAGGAGTTATTGGCACTTCGCCGTCGATATCTAGCATAGCATGAAGTGAATATTATGTAAACTTTCTTTCAAATACATTAGGTACCATAGACTTAGCTAATCTATTATGTATTTATGTATGCATATTATTAATACATAAAGTTCGTGACGCATCTAACACCCATTCAAGTTTTGTGATACATTTTCAGACGTTAAACAGTTACTGAATGTTATGAAGACTTGTCCTTTCTAGGTCCTTGGTTCACTCCTATTACACAAAGTTATGAGTATGAAGGTATAATTATTTATACATTCATACTCAAAACTTTGTCTATAGAGGAAGACCGCAAGGAATGATCGATGGGAGGACTGTACGAAAGATAATATAGCTAGAAATGGCGTGATTATCAATATGTAGGTAATGGAAGAAAAAGTCATGCTGCGACGACCCCAAAAATTGGGATGAGGGCAGGACAATGACGACATAATATTGAGTAGGAACGCTATCGATCTGGTGAAACGGACTAAAAGACATAAGAATCTCTGCCTACCTTGTCAAACAATACACGCGTAATGTGTAATCCATACTAATATTATAAATGCGAAAGTGTGTCTGTCTGTCTGTATGTTACCTCTTCACGCTTAAACCGCTGAACTGATTTAGATGAAATTTGGTATAGAGATAGTTTGAGTCCCGGGAAAGGACATAGGATATGTTTTTATCCCGGTATTCCCACGGGATCAAAACTTACGCGAGTGAAGCCGCGGGGCGCTGCTAGTTTATTATAAAAATAATAACATGCCTAAAACACAGGGACCGTCAATAAAACTATGCAGTTAATGATAAGCTAGTCAACTTTTAGTCCCACGCTATCAGCAGTGGAATCGCCTCAATGGCCATTCATGTGAATTAAACCAAGTTCTTAGCAATAACGATGTATTTGTATTGTTTTACACTACATACTTTAGTTTTTAGGCTTAACAACTGAAGTTTCAAGTAAATGAAGGATTAATAGAGGTAGGTACTTTGTGATAAACTGATAAGGAAAAGTACACCTAGTGCGGAGCCCTTAGTGGATAAAAATGTGACATGCAATTATTAGAGTATCCATCATAGATTGATGGATGAATTGCAATTTTCAGAAATAAAGTTGATCAATTTCTGTTTTTCTAACTGAACAGACAGTTGTGCTGCTGGGGAGTTTGTTGCGCCACTTCTTCCCAGCGAAAGCACTAGGAACTGGTGAAGGGCGGGCATTTTGGGGGACTCTCTTAAGTAATTTTGACGTTCGAAAAGTGCTGATTCTCAGCCTAATTTGAATAAATCACTTTTGATTTTGTTACATATAAGTAGGGATTTCTAGACTATTTACTCCCAGGGAAATCTCAATCTTTGTTATACCACCTAACATAAAAATGAAAAGTATAACGCAAATCGATCATTAATCGATAAACATTACCTTAGTATCATGCATTCTCTAAAATCATCTATTAGATTACATTTAACATAACTGCACTTATCGCCACGGTGAATGGATATTTAGGTCTAGATCAGCCGCAGCACAGAAGCCATTTATAATCCGTCTGTATATTGTTAGACGATACAAAGAAATTGCTAAACGAGAGATTACGATCGCGTTGTAACGTTATGAAATCTCATAGAGTTGTACGCACAATATGATTGTGTTTCTGATAAGCGATTGTTCAACAAAAATGCTCACTATTGAGGCATTTTAGTAGCTGCCCTTTTAAACCCAATTGATTGTTCTATTGTGAAGTATCAGCTGTTTAAAAAAAATCAAAGGTTAAATGATTCGTTGGTGTGTTTACAAATGCATGTTTTTGATTTAAGATGGTAAACAGTACGATGATTCGATCTCACTATCAAAGAATTTACTTCAAATAAACCGTTTTCAGGCAGTTTTTAACAGTCAAGGAGTCGATCAGTCAGAAAGTTGAAAGCTGATTGATTGAATGACTGATTCCAAGAAATATGATCTAATAAAAACTTTATTTTACATCTGAATATGATTGCCAATGTTCGTTTCAATGATCGACCCGAGAAACAATACAAAATATTAGTGATCAATTGGGGGAAAATTCCATTCATATAAAGTAGAAAGAACAAATATTTTGTAAGATTCGAGCCAAATAAGTTGGACTGTACTGAAATTATTCAATTGGAAACTTATCGCGGAGGGGTTGGATCGTCCGGCACGCAACCGATTTGTAACACGCCATCGTCTCCGGCGCACTTTCCCGCCTACCGCCATTTTACTTTCAAACGCATACTGAAATCTCCACATTTTTTTTTTTCGTCAAATACAATTCTAATGATAGTCGTCGTCGGCCACTTAATTAACGTTCGTTTGATTTGTCGCTTCATGTTTAGTAAAAGATCATTGCTCGCATTACAGGTGCAGAGGGACGGAAGTAGCACGGCAAGCGCTGAACACGAGGAGGATTTCAACCCTACGCCAATCCCGCTCAGCGACTGGCCACGTGACCAACAAGAGCCTGCAGGAACGTTACAGGAGACCATCAAGACTGAGGCACCTCCAGCAGCGGCTGCAGTGCCCGCACATTACTGGGAAGACGCACTGAGGCACAGTGTATATCTAACACTAGTCAGAGACAAAATAGATCAGCTAATATCGAAAGGAGACTACATATCGCCAGATAGCAAACCAGAAAACTTTGTGGCGAAAGACATCGACGATCACGACCTTTGGGATAAAATTAAAACAGCTCGTTTTGATAGATTGAAAGAAAAGCCTATTCCACTGGCCGATGTTGCGACATTAGCAAGAGGTAGACTGCTCGAAGATGAACAGGGGTACCGATTCATTGAAGACGATGCGTCGCAAAATAACTGCAGTGACAGTCATTGTGCGAAAGGAGTCAAAGCGTTGTGGTCAGTAAAACGGATGAGGCAAGGAGAAACGTCGCTCGGGAAATACCATTACGAGTTAACATTTACAGTGACCTCGCAAACAACTAAGAAGGTGCAAAAACCTTATGAAAACCCAGTCAGAACTTTCACTATTAAAGAGACCACACCAACAATTGAACACCAAAAAGTACGTCCGCGAGGTAAAATTTACCAGGAAAGACCTCAGAGGGCCATATGGGTCCATAAGAATATAAATCCTATCCCGAGTTACCAAAAGCGACCAGCACCAAACACACGCGGCTTAGACAGAATATTCTCGTCATTGTTCTCTGATGAAGATAGCTACGAGGAATCGTATAGACATAAAACGAAGACTTACATGCCTAACGTGTACATTCCGCACGCTAAAGTAGCACATGTAGACGACAGAGAACCATACCATCAGAAGAAACTGTTGCCTTACCCGATTGCGAAGCCTCAGCTGCACAGATACTCGCATCCTCCCATCGTACCGCCACCTGCGGCGTACGTACAGCATCCGTACTTGAACGCAGATTCTGTAGGGAACATCCCCCCATACGTACAGCCGTACTCAGACAACAGATTTCTGCCATCGAACGTAATAAAGACAACTAGGCCAGCTGTTCTGCCGACACCCATCACAAATTATCCTCTTCTCAAGGAATCAACTATCGAGGTACCTGTCAAGACTAGACTGAACGCCACAGAATACACAACAAAAGAACCAGATATTGTAACGACTTATAAAATCTATCATCATCAGAAACAATCACCAATGAAGATCAGCTACGTGGCCGACCACATCAGACCGCCAGTTTACAACGCCCCGCCTGGAATTTTCGTTACTATGGATAAAAAGCCTTTCAAACCAATGCCTCCGCTGAAGTATTCTCACTTGAATAAGCCACAGAAAGCTACTCTTCTGGATTTCCGTCCGAGCCCACAAGTACTTGACACTCAATTCTCTGAACAGGATTCGTCGGCAGACACTGCATTCAGACCCATAACTATGAATTTCACAGATATCTCCGACTATCAGGACGACGATATAATCAGTAAAAAGACTAATAAGAACGTCCGAAAACCGGGTGCGTCTAAAAAACCGGCAAAAAAGCATGAAAATATTAAATCTACCCGTCTTACTACAGCAACACCCGAAATAATAACAGCTGCGAGTCTAACAACTCAAGACGGTAATGATGATAATGATATGGAATGGGCTAATATTTTAGGAGCTTTTACCAAAACTACTCCGATGGCGTCACACAAAGAACTGAGTACAAAGGAAAACATTGACCCTATTACGTCAACAACGCCTTTATCAACAACAACAACCAAAAAAGAAGATTTTATCGAGACTCAGGAAAATTTCGCAGATTCTTATGAAGAGGAGATTCCATCAACGAGTTCTACCACTACCCCACGTTCCACCACGTCGACAACCTCACCTAAACCTAAGAAGCGAACACGTCCACCACCAAAGTTCAACAAACCAGAAAAAATCAAAAAACATAAACGCGTGACATCAACAACCACAACAACACTCAAGCCAACGCGAAAGTATCCTTTAAAGAAACAAACTGATGACTTGACACCTCAAGCCAGCTCTGCTGCAACCAGCGCAACTAACTCTATATGGGAAACAAAGACACACAGGGCGCCTGAAAGTACTACTATAAGTAGTACCACTCCACGACCTACGACGACCATTAAATTTACAACAACGAGTACTTCTAGCACAACCACAATATCGAGCCCCACCGTGGACACCGAACAGCCGGTTGTAACCACGCAACCGAAGAGTAAAAACCGTTTCAGACAATCCACATTGATGCAAAAAGGCACATCGGTGAATCACGACAAATGGTCAACAAGTACACTCGACAAGACCCGAACGAATACTGCAACATCAAATGTTTATGCACTAAGAAGAAAAGCATCCAAATTCACAGGATATATACCTGTGGGTACTCCTAGAAGTCCAGAAGTAGAGAGGGATAGAGAGGATCATAGAGATCACGCTTATAATTTTACTAAGAAAAGTAGCAGCACTACAGAAGCAGTAGAAGAAGACGCTTATAATTCTAATAAGGAAAGTATTAGTAGCAGCACTACAGAAACCGTTGAAGAAGACATTCTGGTAAAAAAAGTACAACCTACTCTACAGACTTATGAAGAGCAGCAAATGAAAGATGAACCACCAACAGAACATGATGATGAATTAGAACAAGAAGAAGAAAGAAGTGAAACTGAGTCAAAGCATAAAGGAACCTCAACAGGCGTTCAGGAAACCAAAGACGACAGTGAATACATCTTCCCAACTGCATCCGTAATTCAAGAAGTCAAAGAATATCTCGGTCTAGATGATCAAGCAGCGACCACGGAATTGACCGTCGTTGCATCACCCTATTCAGCTACAAAGAATAAGACAAAATGTAAAAAGAAGAAACATAATAATCTTACTACTGAAGGAGCGTTTAAATTGTCAAGTGAGCCTGAAGCTACTGAAACACCTAAGACTTTTAGCACTACTTTGACCACTGCTAGCCCAGTTACACCCGACATATTCAACGAACTATTCGGAGGGTTCACAATGGATGATGCTACAGAGGAATCTGCAAAAGAAAGCCCAACACCAGTGCCAAAACAAAATCCAAGCGAGAGCGAGAATCACGATCGTTATTTACACCTCGACGACGACCTTGAAGACTTCCTGCATTCCCTCGATGAGAAAAGCAACACACACGGTGATAAGTCAGACGAAGAATATGAAGATGAATCAGACGAGGAAGGTTCACCTTTCAATATCCATGAAGATAGTAAACAATTTAAGGATGATTACTACGAAGATGCTGAAGATGTCCAAGATGCTGAAGAAAGTCAAGATCAGCCGTTTAGCTTACTAGAATTAATGCATATGGAATAGACTGAATGTTGTCCTAACCTAATACTCATACTCAGTGTTGTAGCTTTAAATGCTGTGTCAGTCATTGATCTCTGAGCACTGGCAGTGACCAATGAAAGCTATTTATTATATTATGTGGAGTGTTTTGATACAAATAAAAAAATAAATTAGAAGCATTTAGCGCTGAAATTCACTGCAAACTTTTGTTTGTGAAAACTTGATACTTTCGTAACATACTGTTCAAACAGGAATCTAAAACATTTCCTAAAACCAAGAATTTAGTGTGCCTTTAGGCTCATGTGAAGCCTGGAATCTCAAAATACTAAAACTTGCATGAATCTTATTTTCTGTGTTACCGGAATGTAAATATTTAAGTTCAATTAAGTTTAAATTAAGATTAATAATATTTTTGTAATAAATTATTATAAATATGGTTTATTTTATAGTTTGTTCTCACCTGCCCCTTCCATGGAATACTTGTAGATAGGTTCCGGTTTCAGAGGTACAAATGCTGCAAAGGATTCTGGAACCATTTCTTTTATCCTCTGCTGATATGACAACCTACAAAGACAAAAGGAGGTTTGATATATTAAGGGTATACATCATTGGAGAGG
Source organism: Luperina nickerlii (assembly GCA_963855955.1). Taxonomy (NCBI): domain Eukaryota; kingdom Metazoa; phylum Arthropoda; class Insecta; order Lepidoptera; family Noctuidae; genus Luperina; species Luperina nickerlii. The sequence goes on along the minus strand of OY979677.1, from coordinate 16,375,541 downwards.
TACAGTATTTTTATCTCATGAAGCGATGCATGCTTTTCTTGTGGTAACCAAATGTACAAACACGCTGTAAATGTGTGCGTGAAGAAGAGTAGCGTCAACAGAGCACATTACACACACACTTCCGGCTGCACCAGTCTTGGACAGTACTGAGAGCTCCTAAGTTTACACATGACGAAAACGCTTTACTTGTGATTGTGAAGATGTGTCTCAGCGTGTAACCACAAGTAAAGGGCCTTCGTGAGATAAAAATACCAACGTCATTTATATAAATAATTAAAGTAAACGTACATATATAGTGCAGACAGTTTATTTTATAATATTTAAGGATTATCGACTACCCACTTCAATCGCAAAACCTCGAATTTCGAATATTATAAAAATTACTGTATGCATTATACAAAGTTCTCTTGTTTCACAAATAATTAAATTTACATATCTATTATATGGGCGTTTCTCTGTAAACTGGGCAACTCGTTCTAAGGAAACTGTCTAGGCAAATTTTTTGCTCATAATATAATAAATTTTATTTAGGGAACAAGTATCCATCTATTTATTTATATAGGGCAGATGAACCACAAATATTCCCATTACTTTAGAAAATATTAAGCATTTTCTGACAAATGTATACAGGGGACTGTTGTGAAAGCCAGGGGACTGTGAACTTAAATAAAAAAATACAATTTAAGTATTGAAATTAAATGTTTTTTTTATTATTATAAACTTTGGAGCTTAAGAATTAAGTAACTGAATAATAAAAAATTAAAGAATCAGCTATCTTTATGTAATATTGTACTTAGCACTGTAATCTTAATATTTACTTACTAATTAAAATCACATAATATTGAAAGGACTTTCAGTACTTTGAAACTTACACTACAGAATCAGTCTCGAAAAATAATTAGTTATTTCTAAAATATAGCATACATCGGTAAAAAAAAAAACAGTATTTAAGGCGAAAACGCCAGGGTAGCCCGCGAAATTCAATTTTTTTTAGGTTTTTCGCAATTTGCTGGTCAGTATTAAGTTGTACGTTGATTATTATATGATTCGCGGCCGTAACAAATATGTATTTACAGAATTATAATCATTAAAGTCATCAACACAACTCTCTATGACCACGTAAGTCCAAAGAATAACTGTTTCATGAAATCATCATTCTTTGGACTTACGTGGTCTTAGAGAGTTGTGTTGATGAATTTAATGATTATAATTCTGTAAATACATATTTATTACGGCCGCGAATCATATTTTGATCGACGTACAACTTAATACTGACCAGCAAATTGCAAAAAACGTAAGAAAATTTTAATTTCGCGGGCTACCTTAGCGCTTCCCCCTTAGTCTTATTTTTTCTCGAAAACATCTACAGGTGAATCAAACTTGTAAAACATTCTATTGCCTTTTAAAACTATATTGGGATTAGACAACTTCTGTACCACTTGGTCCATTGTAATGTCTGCCACATCATCATCATCGTATCTACATAATTGGCCTTTATTATCACAGAGCTTTAAGAATGTAACCCGGATTTCGCCATCTTCTTCATCAATCTTGTCAATTATGCTCGCATATCTATATTCCATATTTGTTTTATTTTTAGGCTTTGGATTTATACTCTTTTTTAGTCGCGATAAACGTTTTTTGTACTTTAATACTTTCTTCTGCATTTCTTCATCTTTTTTCTTCTTTATTTTATATCTAATCATCTTTTCTTTATTTTTATTAATTATTTCAGCAACTTCAGGTGTTGACATTTGACATGAAGTAGATACATCAGAATCTGGAGTATTGTCTTTAATAAATGAGTTAGTAATATTTGCTAACACTTTTTTCTTATTGCGATACTTGGTGCAATGCTCTTTCCACTTCTTCTTGGCATTTCGGTGTTCTCGTGGAGTCATATTCTCAACAAGCTTTCTAGTTCCCTTTTCTTTTTTCTTAAGGTACTTAAGGCATTCTTTTTCTTTAAGTTCTTCCCTTTTCTGAGGGTAGTTTTTAATCTTCTCATATCTCTTTCGCTCTGCTTCCCTTTTCTTTTGTAGAATCTCTTTAGTGGCTTTTTGTTTCTTTGGTGCCGTTCTCAAAACAAATCTAAAACAATAACAAATATAATTTAGACAGTCCCCTGGATGCTGAAACAGTCCCCTGTCCTGTAGAGAGACAGGGGACTGTTGCCAGGGGACTGTTTAATTTGATTTCATTGATGAGTAGTACAAAATGTAATTGATCTATGCTACTTTGCTGCACATAGGAAGTATGTATCTATTGTAACAATTTAAATATTTGAAGGAATCATTAAAATACATAAATAGAAGTAAAATAATCCTTACCAGGGGACTGTTGGCTGTCAGGTTACAACGCGGCTTCCACGGAAGGACGCTCGAACACTACTAAATAAGATGACATTCGGATCGTCATGGCGGCATCCGCGCAAACTTCAAACTTGTTGCGTTTCGTTACACGCATAAAAGCCGTTGTTTAACCTTTCGGCTACGTGACACGTAATTTAAAATATAGACAGGGGGACTGTTCACTAAATGCGAAGACAAAGTTTCATTGCCTTTCTTTAAATTGTAAAATAATATTTATGTAAAATAAATAGGTCTCATTGACAATCAAACAATATTGATTTAATAATACAACAATTTGATTAATTCCAATAGATACTATCTCGATTAATTTAGTCTGAAGTAACTATACTGCTTTGGTGACATGCCAGGGGACTGGTTTTTAAGAACTATAAAAACGTTTTTAATATAGTAAAGTTTATTTTAGTGGATTTTTTATGTTAAGCAGCGGTAGATTAAGGTATTGATTTTTGGAATAACCTACGAAATGTTTACGGTCTTTTATTTTTTTTAACAAAATTAGCCTGAGACAATGAGTTGCCCAGTTTATAGAGAAACGCCCATATATGATATATATATATATATATGTATAGTTTGTACCTAAGACACTTTCCAAGCACTTCTCTGGCAAATCGAGGTTTAGGATGATCTATATCCAACTGAGTGCAAGCTTCCCAGTCCTCCCAAGACCAGCGGTACTGGAAGTTGCTGAGATGGTATGAGAACCAATTGACAAACCTGAAATAAAATGAAAAAAAAAATGGTCAAGTAACAACATGCAGATAACCTTGTCATTGTTTTACCATCCTAGGGTTAAATGTCATAAAACATCAAGGTCTATTTTGATTTAGAAATCATAAGATAATGGTCCAAGCTCTGTCTTTTGTACAAAGTAGTTCCAAATACTTATATTCAATGTTTTTTTTTCTTGACAGTTGACTGTCAAATGAACAAGTTCATCTCCTAGTTAATTTACGATAATTAATTATAAAACTGCAAGTCTTTCGTTATAAATCATTAAAAAATATATTGTGACCATCTGATTACCAAGTGAGAGTGAAATAATAGTAAGTACAGTAAGTTTAAAAAGCTAAGCACGTGGTGAATCAGTATTTGTCAAAAAAAAACATGCGCAAACGAAAATAGTGGCTTTAAAGCCTATTAAAACGCAATTACTCTAAACAAGAAACACTATCACGAACTAAAAACATATTAAATAGCACTAAAAACATATTAAATAGCACTAAAAACGTATGAAATACCACTAAAAACATATTAAATAGCACTAAAAAAGCTTACAACGTTGTCGGAACATTAAAGTACATAACCGTTGACATTTGAAAACAATAACCCCACCACCTACCACAAATGAGGTGGACGCGTTCCAGGTCTGAACACTGTGAATTTCGTCATTATAAACATAATTCACTACACTAACGCCATCTAGCGCTGAATAGCAGACTCAGTTGAAAACGTTCCATTTCTGGAATATCTAAGGGCCTGTGCACACCACGTTTTTTAAACGCGCCGTCGACGCGCGTTTGTAGCGATACAGATGCGATACGCACTTGAGTCAGACGCAGCCTGTAGACCTTCTGTAGGATGAAAGCGCGCCGTCGACGCACGTTTCTAAAACGCGCGTCAACGGCGCGTTTAAAAAACGTGGTGTGCACAGGCCCTAAAGCATTAAGCAAGTTGAAGAAGTCTAAAACATTGTAACAGAGGGCGCCACGACGGCATCAACTAAAATGATTTCCGACAGCAATAACATAACATACCGTAAACTTAAACCCTATAGAACGAGCTCATTAACCAACATATCTAACATAACAGATAGTAACGAGAAAAGTAGTTTTAACGACAATAGTGGAGTCATAAGTGACCCTACTGAACAAACCAAAACAAATAAAAATCAATTAATGAGCGCACAGCAAGAAATAGAAAAAAATAGTGAAAATTTTCTTCTCAAATCCCATACACAAAATATGATAAAAACTATTAACACATAAAAGAAAATATGCTCAACGCCTGAGAAAAAAAGTATAACACCGTCACGCAAAGATAAAACACTGCACAAAATAAACTCACCAAGTTGAGTTCCCTAAATCAGGAATGCGAATCGCAACACAACAAACATAACAAAGGGACACAAACTACTAATAGCCGTACGACGCCAAATAAAGTAAAAGAGCTATCTACGCAACACAACAAACATAATAAAGAGACACAAACAGCTAAAAGCTGTACTCGGACGCCACATAAAGTAAAAGAGGTATTTACTTCTAAAGAGCAGATTTCAAACATAGTATCGAAGCCTAAACAAAAGAATAACTGAGATGTAACACAAAAAAGGGATCTTCGTCAACAATTGAAGAAGTTTTCTCCGAGTACTTTGACTACTATCACTCTACATAATGCCCAACAGGAATACAAAACGGCTCGTAATATCGAACAAAAATTAAAAAACTTCACCTTAAACGACTATTGCCTGCTTTTCATTGAAGGAAATGATATAAAAGAGGAGAGCAACTGTATAAATTTAATAAAGACAATAAATTAATCTCTCCGAAAATTCACACACACCGACATAATTATCTGTCTCCCTACATATATCTATATATAACAGAAGCACCGATATACAACTTTTAAATTGACATGTTTAACAACTTCATTTATCTAGACATACTAAATCATGAGTACGCATACATCTTCGACAGCAATCGTAACATCACATGAAATGTTTTCTTACTCTACAGGTAAAATTAATGAATACGGAATGAGAAATATATATGACAATAGTATGTGTAACATACTAGTCGATTTGAATCTATTTGGTCAGGTCAACGTACAGAATGATAATAACATACAAGAAAGTGTTTCCGACAAAAACGAGCAAAACACAAGCCACAAGGAAAATTCCAGCTCTTTTCGTCGACAAAGTCAAATCATTTATTTCAAATAGGCACATTAAAGGCACTTTTGAACGACACATAACACATGTCCTATACCAAAATATTGCCGTACTGCTAAACAAATGTGCCCTCCTCAATGTCTGTTTAGAAGAGCTGCAAAGTAAGAAAAAATCTATCGATGTTGTGTGTATCACTGAACATTTTATGACACCTGAGCAAGAAGAATTATTAAATATACCTAAATATAACATAGCTATAAGTTTCTCAAGAGAACGTAAAAGAGGTGGTGCATGTGTATTAACAAAAATTGGACATAACTATAAAGTGGTTTTAAACAATAATTGTATAAAAATATTGTTTGAATGTTGCGCAATTGAATTAACCGAACATGGTATCATTGTTGTGTGTATATAGGGTTCCAAATTCCGACTTAAATACTTTATATGACAAATTAGAAAATATTCTCCATTTAATATGCATTCAACGTAATAAAAAAGTTATCGTTTGTGGAGACTTTACATTAAACATAAATAAACAGACCCTAGATTTTGAATATATACTTTTAAGCTATAATTTACAATTGCAATTCTCTCAACCAAGTAGAATAAGCAGTGAGACATGTTTGGATAATTTCGCGCACAATATCAGAGGTTGCCAGGGGGAAATTATTGAATTTGGACTGTCAGACCACACCACACAGCTATTAAGTCGTGGCGTATTAGACGAAGAAACTATTGCCAGGAATATTTGGATAGGTTAAAAAATTTCATAAAAAGTCTCTCATTCTTAGATGTCTACAATACTTCGGACCCTAATGAGGCTTAATGCTGTTTTTTGGACCTATTTCAATTCTTTTACTATCTCTGTTTTCCTTACGAAACTATCACAGTCATTAACTAAAAAATCTAAGTGGATCTCAAAGGGAATAAAAAAATGCAGTAAAAGGAAACGTGTGCTTCTGTGCAATATTGAACTAAGCCCAACCTCAAAAACAAAAATGCCCTCAAAGCATATTCACATAGACTTAAAAAAAATATGACTTTAACACAAAAATCTCAAAATAACTATTTTATCAAAACGTCAAAAAATAAATCTAAAGTGACATGAAGCGTAATAAACAAGAATAAAGCCAACTTTGCCAAAGAACCTATAACTGAAATAAAAACTGACACAAAGACGGTTACGAATCCTACTAAAATAGCAAACACCTTTAACGAATATTATATTAACCAAGTATCTAATTCAAATCATAACATAACACAAGAAATCCTCATTAATTCAAACACTTTGAACTCTTTAATTATGGAGCCAACTTTGCCGCTTGACAACGTGAATCATATTGGGTCTCTTAGGGATACAAACAGTGTAGGTAGTGATGGAATATGCACAAAAACCATAAAAGCAGTCTCTCAATACATAGCCCCTCATCTTAGTTACATAATCAATCTAAGTATTGAGAATGGTATCTTCCCGGATAAGCTCAAAACCATAGTTACTCCAATGTATAAAAGGCAAGACAAATGTCTTATGAAAAATTATAGATCTATTGATTTGATTTGATACCTATATTTGCAACGATATTTGAAAAGGTCATATATAAAGTGATTTATACTTTCATAGAGAAAACAAACATTCTAGTTACTGAACAGAAAAGATTTCGCAAGAACAGAACAATTAACATGGCTATCCATGATCTGATATGTCCTATCTTATCGAATATGGATAAAAGAAACGCCGTATGTGCTATATACGAGTATATGGGCCTAACAAAGGCTTTTGACTATGTAGATTATAAGATACTATTAAATAAATTAGAGAAATATGGATAAGAGGTAACATTTTGAATCTTATTGAATCTTACTTAGACAACAGAAAGCAGATTTTAGAAATAACACGAATATGCCTACGCACTGGAAACGAGAGAAGATACAAATCTAGTAGTAGGATGATTAAATACGGAGTCCCACAAGGCAGTGTGTTAGGACTTCCACTATTCTTAACTTATATAAATGATCTGCCTAGAGAAATAAAGCATCCTACTATTTGCTGACGACAGCACGACATCTTCAACAATCATTGTCATATTTCAGCCAATTTACAAAAAAAAAAATTAACCTTACTTATGAATCACTCCATCAACTGGTGAAAACTATGAAAATCTGTTTGGGAATTTTTGAGTTTATCGTGTTCATACAGACAGTGAGATGCAGCTGGGGGACTTAGTTTTATAATATGTAGTGATAATAGAGAGTATTCTTTTCTTACCTATCGAAGCAGGCAACATTCATGGTATCAATTCTCATGAACAATATTTCCGTAGCCTGAGCCAACACCTGCGGCATCGTGGAAGGCTGGAGCTTACACAACTCAATCAAGATAGACCCATAACAAATCTCCAAGTATCTAGGTCTGGGCAAGTTGAACAATTCAGCAAATATTATTTCTACAATACAGTATTCTAGAGGGATCTTGGCTTTGTATGGAAAACAGAGTAACTGTGCAGCACATTCCTTGCGTTCTGCGTGGTATGCTTCTAGGATGTTGTGAAGATGTTCCTCAATAAGGAACCGCTCAATAGAATGGGCTCCTGGCAGTACAGGACCATCGGGGCAGTCGGTGTAGTCAAACATGCGGAATATGACCCTCGGCATGGGGTATGTATCTGTGTCATTGTGGGGTGGTGGCTGGAAACAGATTTTTTTTAATCAGTAAATAGCATATTTTATTTAAAATCATCATTCAAAAAAAAACATTATAAAAAAAATTAAGTTGTTGCGAAAATACTGTACAAGTTTCTTGTAAGAATTAGGTTGCATTTTTTATTTGAGACTTGACCTTTTTGTTCCCCTAAAAACCTTATTTGGACTATAACAAACTAACAAAAATTAACCAAATTGGTCCAGTCATTCTCAAGTGATGTGTTTATCCACTAATATAATTTCTTATACATATAATATGTCGCAGATGGATTGTAGAATCTGCTGTTTTACAAAACCGCTACTTATTTCACAAAACAACTCCATCGTGTAAAACAACTGAACAACAGCTGTTTTCCATAATTATTGAACTTGATCACACAGAGTTGCATAAATGTTTTGACTTTTGCACTTATCAATGCAGCAGGTCAACGATTAGCGGTCTTGTAAAACAGCATGAAATGAAACATCAGATTGTAGATTTTAGTTCAAAATTTTGTGGCTGGTGGCTCTGTGTGTCATAACAACAATAACGGCGTGCAAAACGGAATTATTTATTTCCATTTTGCAAGTAATACGAGTAAGAATTACTCAAGTGAAAACAATGATTTTAAGGTCAATATTAATAAAAAGTTCAGTTCTATGAAAGATGCTCATTGTGACTGCAAATAAGCCATTCTGCATTACGTCTAAACATCAGTAGCAGTTCTGTAAAATCCAGCTGAACGTTGTTCAGTTGTTTTACATAACAGAGCTGTTTTGTAAAACAACTAGTGGTTCTGTAAAACATTGGATTCTACAATCCATCTGTGATATATCTATAGATTCTAACTAAAGTGATAACAACACTGAGACATCATAAAATAAAAATGTTTAATCTTACCTGTATTGTAGGAAGTTGATGCTGCAGAGCTTCACACAGGATAGAATCAAAAGCAAGGTAAGGCCTGGGGATGTGCTTCTCAGACCAGTTGTCTTGCTTCAACTTTTTAATTTGAGCCCATAGACAATCTAGATACTCTTCCTGTAGATGAGGAGTGTCAATAGACCACACCTTTAGTGCCGGCCAGTGTTTCTTACTGCGTTTGTTTAAAAATATGTCAATTGTAGTTAACAAATGATCCAGTTGAGATTCCTTCTTCTCATAGAGCTCTCTGCCAACCCATGGCAGTGCTGATAACACCGCAAACACAAACCAATCTCGTCTAACTTGAGGTACTCCATCCTCATTGGCACAGTCCACTAGGGTCTCCAACAATGTCAACAAGGAGGAAGCAGCCAACACATGGCAGTTCACCAGGTCTGCTATGAACCTAAGACAATACCTCGCCGCGTTCCATTTGCCAATCTTCAAGTTCTCTTTGAAAGTCTTAACAATGTAGTCAACAAATTCACCACCAAAGTTATAATTCTTCGCGTTCAGAAGTCCCACTAACGTAGCATATATGGTGCATTTTTCCGGCATACGAATAGCACAGTCAGTGAGAATACGTAAAATCTTTACACGAAACGTACTCAAATCTGCTTCCAATACGCTCGCTAAACCTTCCAAGTTACTTTCTAAGCTCGAGCTACTTTTCTCTCCAACCCTCAGTATCAGCGACTCCAACCTGTCCTCAATCTCCTGGTTCTCCGACACACGACGTCTTTTGCGATTGAGACGCTCTGAAACAAAAGTTAAACGAGGGTCATGAAAAAGAATCTAGTTTCTAACCTACAAAATACTAAGCAATTTTTTTCTTAGCTTACCGTAACCATCTTCGTCATCATGGGCCCTTCTGCGATTCATTTTCGAAAGCTGGATTACACGAAAATTATTTCAAATACTGTATTATTGCAGTAATTTAATTAAATATTAGTAAAACGCCAACAAACAAGTCAATGAACGACGACTGACACCTGACACGATCACCACAGAGTACTTTTTGAATTTAGATCATAGATAGACTCAAGACTGAACGACCACAGACGACGAACGAAAACGAAATCGAAGTTTGACACTAGAGTTGTTCTTGTACTTCTTCCTGCTCCCTTCTCGAGCTTCAGACTTACCAAATCGACTAAAGAGATGGCTTCTATTATTCTTACACAATTGGGTCTCGTCTCGGTAAGATTATTCAATATGTGCGGTAAATTTATTGAATTTAGTTCTAACATACAACGTACATACAACATGCATGTCACATATCGTTGGGATTTCGAATAAAATAATTAGATTTACCATAGGCGATTCGTTCTTTTTCAGATTTGTTTCTGAACTGAAATAAGCAATCGAGCGTAGAATTCCTTTGCCTTTCTGCCACTGATCTGTAATAAAAAAGATGATAGAGATGTGATTTAGACATGCGCAAAATAAATCTTTTAACGGAACAGAGATTTATAAATCTTTTTGATAAGAAGATTTAAATCACTCTTTTAAATCTTTAAATCCCAAATAACTCCCATCTTCTAAATAGCTCACTCACTCACTGCATCTTTTTTCTTTTAACCAAAAGCAATGTTTCAGGCGGTGAATTGAATAATCATTCACTTGCATTTTGATGGGCTAGTCAATCAATATTTTATTTTTAAAAGTTCAAATTAGAGCCAAAAACAATACAATCTTTATTAGTACAGCTGTACAGTAATTTGTAACACAATGTACACACGGCCTACAACTGTTAGTAGGTTTAAAAAAAATGTAAACAAAATCAACGAAATTATGAATCATAACTTCATAAGTTCACATTAGATTCACAGTACTTATCCTTATCTATGAACAACACTTTGTGACAAAGACGGAAGAAATAGTTTCGTTCGTACATGTGAGATTCAATGTAAATTCCAGGGATCGTTGCAGTACACATACACAGACTTTGAACTTACAAATCATTCTCCGTCTCGTTTTGTATCGCCTAATCCTGCAATAGTCATTTCACTCTACATCTTTTCATGTTCAATCACTCTGAAATGAACCTTAGAATTAAAGATTTAAAGATGTATTGAGAAAACGAGGGAGTTACTGATTTATACATCTTTTGTGACGGATTTAAATCTTTTTTACGAATCACTCCTGAGTTACACATCTCTAATGTGATTCAGTGGAGATCAGAGTTTTTGGCGGGATTTCTTCGAGTGAAGTCTATTTGGCTGTTTTAATTATTCGCAAATTGATTCCTAGTGGATATTGTGATGTAAAATTGGTGTAGTTTTGTATCTCAAGTGTCTGCGCAAATGGACAATATGTGTAATCATTGAAACAGACGCGATCCCGGTAAAATGGAGCTGAGAATTTTATTGTAGTTTTGGCTACCTCAGCGAAGTTTACCGGGAAACTTGATTCGATACATTTGCTGCCAAATACTCCTAATACATTAGAATGTGTACACCCATATTCTAATGTCATGTTAGACTCAAGAAAAATGCTAACTGATGACTAGGCGGCATGGTCTCAGACCTTAGCCTTTAAAAAAAAAAAATCAGTGGAGATCACAGTCGAAATGTCAAAATAAACTTGATCCTGATCGTCTTAATATGTCTTAAAGCCATTAAACGAAGAGAAGAAGAAGATTTGTTTGTTTACCAAAACTGAATTTAAAATTAGTTATATTCGCTAAAAGGTTTATGTTCTCATCATAATGTCTTGCAATTATGCTGATGGATTATCTCCGTATGAAAATAAAGGAATCCTAGGAGTACCAGAGGTTAACAAGTCAATATTTATTATTTATTGCTGTGTAATTTTTTTTAATTTGTCTTGATACATTTTTGCATATTATTAAATGCGCTTTTATGATTGTAGAAATTCGACACGTTGGATAAGTTTGACAAAAAGTGCAAGCTGTTGGCTCAGTTAATAAGCGAAGCTAAGCATGTGGTTGTCCACACTGGGGCAGGCATTAGTACTTCAGCAGGAATACCAGACTTCAGGTAAATATGTGTTCTTGGAAATTTAAAGTATAGTTTTATTCAGGAGATTATAAATATGTGGCTAGGAAAGCTGTAAGATTCTAAAAATTAATGTTTGTGGTGCCTCTGTGATTTTCAACGAACAACTTTAAAATATGGAAAAAGAACTAGAAATATTTTTAACAGTTTAACTAAAACAATTATCCTAAACTCTTTTCAGAGGACCCAATGGAGTGTGGACTTTAGAAAAAAAAGGCCAGAAGCCAAACATAAACATTTCCTTTGATGATGCCACTCCTACAAAGACCCATATGATACTGAAGAAGTTGATAGAATGCAAGAAAATTCACTACATAGTCAGCCAGAACATTGATGGTTTGCACTTGAAGTCTGGTCTGTCTAGGAAGCACCTAGCTGAGTTACATGGAAACATGTTTATTGATGAGTGTAATTTGTGTAAAAGGTAAGCATTCATTCTTTGAAGGCTTTTCTAGAGTCTAGAAACTGAACATATACTCAACATCTCTTGGTGATATAAAACTGTTTTGTTTTAGTCATTTATTATGTAAGCTTAGTATTATCCTGTAGAACTTTACTGGTTTTCCTGCAACTTTCACATTGATACATAATCTAAATAGTACCTAAAAGATAAGTAAACCAGTGGATACTGGTATCCTCATCCATTAATTAGAAAAAGTGTCTCTTGCTAATTTCTATAGTAAATAATTCATTGAAAAAACACCTCTACTTCATTTTTTTAAATATATTTCAGGCAATTTATCAGAGGTTTCCCAGTAGAAACAGTGGGCAAGAAGTGCAGTGGAAATTCTTGTCCAGCTGAATTTACCTCATCCAGGCCATGCAGGGGGAAGTTGTATGATGGAGTGCTGGACTGGGAGCACAGCCTGCCTGAGAATGATCTCACCATGGCTGAGTTGCATTCGAGGTAACTATGATTTATTTATTACATCAGTAGAAGCGAGGTGGTCAGATAAGCTAAGGAAAAACTGGCCCATTATGGCATAAAATAGCAAGAGAAAGAAATCAGTGGAAAATGCTTGAGGAAGTCTTTGTGTCTCAAGGACTTGCTACAAAGAGAACAGCTGAACATGGGTTTTTTTTTGTTAACCTTTTGTTGTCCCACTGCTGGGCAAAGGTCTCCACCATACTTTTCCAGTTTGCCTTATTTTGTAGCTTCTCCGGCCATGTATGAATTATAATTTTGAAATTATTTTGTACATCTATACTAATATTATAAAGCTGAAGGGTTTGTTTGTTTGGTTGAACGCGCTAATCTCTGGAACTACCAGTCGGATTTGAAAAATTATTTTTGCATTTGCTAGCCCAATTCTTGAGGAAGGCTATACTGCCGTGCTAAACGCAAAAGCGGTATCTCAGGAAAAGCTAGTTTCGAGAAAATTGAAGTTTTGTTTTTTATTCTCTAAGTGATTTGAGGTAAAGCTGAGACAGGGAACACTTTTCTAAGGACTTTTTTTATTAAGATACCGTTATTTGGCTGAGCTCATTGGATGCATATTTCTTTAAGCTATCCGATGCCACAAAAATCAACTTTACAAATTTTTTTGAGATACCGCTTTTGAGCTTAGCACGGCAGTATAGGCTATTTTTATATTAATATCACGCTATGACCTTTAGGAGCCGAGCAAAAAGAACAAAAGTCAGAAAGAACGCTAAGCAAAAACGAAGTAATAGCGCGGGCAGGCGATGAGATGAGACGGGGTGGGTCGGAGTAACAAAAAATTTCACGCGGACGAAGTCGCGGGCAGAAGCTAGTTTAGTAAATAAAGGTTTTGAATTTTATTATTATTCTCTAATAATCAAATTCAAAATCTTTAGGTAAGGTACTTAATAAGAAATATAACCCTTTTTGATAGACAGCTTTTGCAGAATGCAAAGTGTCTGGTCCTGGCATGGCATACTACTTTTGCTTTTAATCTATCCATATTTCTTGTGCTAAGGACTTGTTATTTCATCAAAATTCAATAATATTTCATTATAATAAAATTAATATCTTCATGGGCGCCGGCAAATAATTTATTTCCAGGGAGGTGCATCTTCAGCTCCATGAAGCGAGCTCGATAATTTTTGCATCTCACCTTGAATGGAATAGGTTCTATTTTGTCTTTAAGAAAATTAAGATAGAGTAGGATGCAAGAGCGAGCGAAGCAAGCTCGATAATGTTCGCGACCCGCCTAAGGTCGATTACATACGTATATTATTCGGAAATAGGAATTTGGTACTTTGTTGCTTAATGTGCAAAAGCTTTATAATAGAGAGATTTCTTTAGGATCTCACCTCGAATAGGTTAAGTTTTCTATTATTATCCATACTAATATTATAAATTTGAAAGTAACTCTGTCTGTCTGTGTGTTACCTTTTCACGCCTAAACCACTGAACGGATTTCGATATTTGGCAGAGAGATAGATCGCATCACGGGATCGACACGTATGCGGGTGAAACCGCGGGCCGCAGCTAGTATATTATATTGTATTAGGCGTTTTCAGATATTAATTTAGTTTTAAATTTTTTTGCATCTTCATTTTATTTTTAAGCCAGGGAGGTGCAAGTGCACCCACTTTCACCCCGCTTCCGGCGCCCATGCATATATTATACTATGTTATGTTATATACTGTATTTCTATTTCAGCATTGCAGATCTAAGTATCTGCTTGGGAACAACTCTACAAATTGTGCCAAGTGGAAATTTACCCATAGAGACAGTCAAGTATGGGGGAAAACTAGTCATTTGCAACTTGCAACCCACCAAACATGTGAGTGAAATATTCTTCAAATATCTTTACAAATAAAGCGACAGTTAATCTTAATTAACTTTTTTTTTTGTTTTCTTCCATCATCGCATGCGCCATCTTCACAAAAAAGGGAAGTGTCCACACTCATCGACGCAGAATCGGCTTGGGCCGGTTAGAAAGAGCTTTATTACCATGCAATAGAAACGAAAAGACGTCATTTGTCTCGTTTTGGTTCAGACGAGACTCGACACCGCGTCAAACTATTACCTTCTATTGCATGGCTCTTTCGGACTGGCTCAAGCCGATTCCACGTCGATAAGAATGGTCACGTTCTAACGCGATGGTTAATATCGTCGTCTCTATTAACTGTCGCCTTATAGCCTGACTTTGGATGTCGGAAGACATGCTGCGACCTTGCACACAATGCTTTTATCTCAAAGCAGGATGATGATGTTATATTCCATGAATCAATCATATTCACTCCATGTCAGGAAGCTGCAAAATCCTAAAAATACAGACTTAAAGTACTTATTTTTTTTTCCCAGGACAACAAAGCAGACTTAGTAATAAACTACTATGTAGACGAGGTACTAGAAAAAGTTATGGACATACTCGACATAGAAATACCAACATACTGTAAGAACGAGAACCCCACACTTGAAGCATTACATCGGCCCCTAGAATGGACGATCGACAGGCGGGACGTTCTACAATTAGAGAAAACATTTAAAGCCAAATGCAAAGGTGTTAAGAAGAACAGAATATTAATAAAAAGTAAACGAAATAGTACCGAAGTGAGTTCAGTGAATGGCGTTACAGACGATAAAGCGAAAATAATCAAATTAGAAGTTAAGGAAGACAAAAATGATGATGTTGTTGAAGTTAAGTCTGAGCCTGTAGATAGTATTATTATTGTTAATTAACTGAGGAGAAGCAGCAGGTGTGTGAGTACTAGAGCATTTACTTGTAACAGAACATTGCGGAAACATATGGAGCCCTTAGAGGATTACTTTGTGGTTCGACTGTCAAGACCCTTTATCTCGGGAACGCGTGGAGGTATCGAGTTGAAATTAAAGCCATATAGTCAGGTCTACAGACCCTTAAAGCTATAAAAATTAAACTTCTAAGTGAACGAACAAAAAAGACATGGCCGTTTATGCCGCAAAAAACGTATATTTCGACACTCAAGGAATCAAAATGTATAAGTTACTTCCCGTTGACCTAGAATCATGAAATATGGCAAGAAGCAAGGTCATGTAGCACAAGTAAAGGAAAAATTCCGAAAACCGTAAATTTGTAGTTACATAAAAAAACTCGTGATACCTAAACTATTTACATAGGTACCTACAAATTTATACGGAACCCTCTGTGCGCGAGTCCAACTCGCACTTGACCGGTTTTTGACAATATCGAACCGCACTTCGTACACGCCGCTCGAAATTTCGTTACAACCTGATTTTAAAAGCCAACGAGAATATCGCTGTGAGCATTTCGTCGAACGCAGCGTCGAGCATTTGCAGAACCTTTTCATTACATAGAAATGGTTTTGGAAACTGCCGGTCGATTCTGTAAAAATCTCACCATGAAAACTTAGGTGAAGTGAGTTTGTTTTTGCTAGGAATTGACACTATTGACAGCACACTCCACGCTCACTTCACCTAAGTTACTTACTACTTACTGTCAAAAATCCACCCTGTATATTCGATTTTGTCACCCAGCTTGTGTCAAATCATGCCGACCCGAACAAGTGTGTAGCACGCCTTATTTCTTACATAATTTAGTTTGTTGCATTGAATTATTTTTAAATGTTTTACAGAAATGTTTTAGTTAGTATGTGTACAAATCATTCCAGAACGGATTGTTTATTTCCAATTTCGTATTAAGAACAATTTTCAACAGAACAAATACAAATGTAAGAACAATGATTATGTTTTGATAAATAAATAAAACACTTGTAAAATAAATAATTTATTTATAAAAATATTTTCTTATTTACAAAATATTATGGCTACTCTTTGGTAACACGGAATGTTTAAAAACCTCGTCTATCTATCTTACTTCTTTTATACATATAAATAATTAATCATTTCAAAGTAAAATTAGAAGTCTTACAATAAACGTAAGATATCTAATAGGGTAGTTGACTAAGAAAATATATTTAGTCCATCAGTTAGATTACTAAAAAATATTGTATACGTATTTTTTCTTTTGTCTGGCAAACAAAAAATTACGAAGATACAGCGCTTGGAAATTTCGTATGACGTCACGCCGTGCTACAAATTTTAGCACGTTATTACGTCAAAGCCCCCCACTCCTGAACTTTGATGTGATATATCTTTGTAATTTTTTATCTAATTGATAAAACAAAAAATACGTGTTCAATATTTTTTAATAATCTTACTGAGGGACTAAATCGAATCGATTTATTTTTACCCAGGCAACATCCCTATTATTGTATAAAAATATAAAAACGTCTAAATTTTCCACCAACCTAATAAAATTATACACTGAAATGCATAAACTGACCTAATGGAACAAACTTTCTTATCACAACCAGTTCAAATATATTATTATTTATATTATAGTTAACTTTACACGGAATCGCCGCTGCCGGCAGCAGCTTTTTTCTCGTTTTGGCACATTTCGTTACATGAGAGAGAGAGGAAAGATATAACTCTCTCACACTAATTCTTTTTAAGTGTTACTTCTGGCACGTGGCGTTTTTCTACTTTTGCTTTGATGACCCAGAAAAAAAATCAGCTAATAGAATATCGGACTAGTTATTTGAAATGCAATCAAGGTGATTAAAGGTAATATCAAATTGTCCACTTGATCTGTTTTTGTCTCCACGAGTCCTGAGATGATTGCTGTGAATGTGACCCGAAGCAAAGCGCTCGGTACCGTCAATAAACCTGTAAGTAAACAGATTATTGAATATACAGGGTGGCAAGGACATCGACGCGCAAGCCGTAACTATGAATTTAGCACATGATTCTAATATAGATAGTCTAGCGTGAAAAATTTTCGTCGGTTATCAAAATAAAATCTGCGGTGTCAAACAAAAGTGCCTATATTTTTACCTATGCGGTAAAAAATTATGGAATAGAGATTATCTTTTAATAACCGACGAAAAATTTCAACGCAGGGCGGTTCAGAATCATGTACAGACGCCAGCACATCAACCTACTACAATCTGTCAAATTTCTTTAATAGATTTTCAATTTTATCGCTAAAGCATTAGGTTCAAAGTTGATTGGGAAAATTTGACAGTTTCGGGTAGCTTGATGTGCTGGCGTCTGTACTTACTGAAACCATGGTAATAGGTGGCGCGTCGATGTCCACGCACGCTGTATTCAAGAAAAGTTGAATTTTTTTGGGAGTGAAGGCTTTTTTGCGTTGCTTTTCGTCAAGTGTTTGTCGGCCACGGAGGAAATATAATCATAACTAAAAGCGAAGGTAAGTTTGTTTGTTAAGCTTTCTCGATAAAACAGCTGAAAGGATTTGAATGACATTTGGCACACAGATCACCTAGGTTAGGATTTAGAACATAGGATAATTTGTATCCCGGTAGTACGTTCCCGTGCACCGCGCAGCTACCTCAGGCAACGTCTCAGTTAAGCGGTCGGCCTTTAGTATACTAGTTGCGCCCCGCGGCTTCACCCGCGAGATATGTCGATAAAAACTATCCTATGTCCTTCCCCGGGATGCAATCTATCTCTCTGCCAAATTTTTCGAAATCCGTTCAGTGGTTTAGGCGTGAAAAGGTGACAGACAGACAGACACGAGTTACTTTCGAATTTATAATATTAGTATGAATTAAATAAAACAAAGTCGGGTTAGTTACACCATTTATAACTCAAGAACGGCTGGTTATGATCATTCATTTGTGTTATTTGTCTCCGCCCCGAATAGCAGAATAACCATTAAAAATAATGAAGATAATTCATTTTCTCATACATTTTGTATGGAACGGCTTTTTTAATGGTTCTGAGGCGGTACGAAGTTCGCCGAGTCGGCTAGTTTATTCATAAAAGTTAAGTAGTGATTAGCGAATGTTTAACCATACATTATTGACGTTCAAATGTCACAAGACTTAACTTTAACCATCGTTTATAAATAAACTCCTTAAATGTATTAAAAAAAAATACGTACCAAAGAGGCCAAGGAAATATATCACCGCCACTTGTGATAAAATGTTGAACGCTGTCCCTTCTACTGATTTGTGTCCATCTGCAACAGAATTCAACTCGTCAAAACACTAATTTATGTGGGTACATACACGCCGCTGTTTAAGCTTGTACTATCGCACTTTGGATTCATTTGAAAGAAAGACCTGTTTTGGATCTGTCCATTGCCATTTTCAGAAGTCCAGTGTAGCTCTTCAAGTAATGAGATCAAGTCTTTTGACCAAAGAAGAATTTTGAAAACACTGAAATGTTTCTTTTCTGTAAGTACATCATATAAGCCACTTACAGTCAAATTGTCAATATTTTAAAACTAGAGGAGGCCGGCATTTCCTAGATCCTTGAGAATGCCGAAACAAACTCAGAGGTCATGGGTTTCTTTTAGCACCCCTTTTGTAGGGAACTCATCAGCTCAACGACCCATCACATGACGCTACCAGATCTACTGGACATTTGCGTAGGCCACATAAAAATATGTACTCATAACCGCCAGACGCAGACAGTTCCGCCAGACGCAGACAGTTATAAAATCATGTGGGTACATGACTATAACTGTCTACGTCTGGCGGTACATATTTTAAAAATGAAATTTAAATTAAATTTTGGAATGACATTTAAAGAGCAAAATGGCTGGATAGGGTTATCCAGCCAGTTTTCTCTTTAAATGTCATTCCAAAATTTCATTAGAAAAACGAAATGGAAAGGAAAATAGTAAGTTTAACCCACCTGCCCACTTGTTGAACCCATACTTGGATCCGAACCAGCTGGCGGCGGTGTCTCCCACACCTATCGACAGGACCCCGCTGAGCAGTTCCAGTTCGTACCCCGGATGTACCGGCACCAGAAGCAGCGGACACGCCAGCCCTACGTACAAGTACATCGGGGTCATCGCGTAACAACCCACGTCCTGGGAAATAAGAAAATTTGATACACTCAAAAAACCTTCAATTTACCAATGTTAGGCCGTATCTTATCCGAAATCCGGAAGCGACTGTCGCGCGAGTAAGCGATCATGCTCGTTAATATATAAACAATTATTTTCCCCGACTTAACATCAAATAAGCTATGATACGTCCACTGCTACGCATTGCCACATTTTACTTTAAAGTTTAATAATACAATTTTTCCTTCCATTATTTTCATCAACAAAATCGCGTCCATGATCCTAGGTTTACGTCAGTTCTAGATAATGCTAACTCATAGATTTACAGAGGTAATCATACCTCTATTCTGTTCTGATGAACAGGGTGTAAAGTTCACTTATACTCTATAAAAAAGGAGGCTCTAATGGCTCCAATCCATGATATTTTATTCAGAAGCAACAGCCCTTCCATGTTTAATTAATAATAAATAACAAAGCAGTGAGTAAGTGGAGTGAATGGGTGTTGTGGCGAGGCCTGGGACAGGCCTATGTCCAGCAGATGACTGCGAAAGGCTGAGTTGTTTTTGATTTAACAAAACAGTTATAAATCTTTATAAAAAAACTAGTTTTAGCCCGCGTCTAGTTCGGAGATTTTCCCACAAGGACTTACTACCGGGATAAAAAGTCACCTATGTCCTAACCCATGTCATGGGTCTCACTGTGCTAAAAGTCCCTTTTTTTTCAGCCATTGAGGCTTGAGTACCAGACATGCAGACAGATGTTACTCTTCCTTTCTCATTTATAATATGAGTATGGATACCTTTTCATCACTATACACTTC
Organism: Luperina nickerlii; assembly: GCA_963855955.1. Taxonomy (NCBI): domain Eukaryota; kingdom Metazoa; phylum Arthropoda; class Insecta; order Lepidoptera; family Noctuidae; genus Luperina; species Luperina nickerlii. Next base: position 16,355,039 of record OY979677.1, on the reverse strand, counting down.
AAATGCAGCCTGAAGTGCTGGTGATATTTTTTCTATTTCAGCTTTTCTAAGTGCCTGAAAAACAAAGAAGAGTTTTTAATTAAAAGTAGTATTGGCCAAGGTGTAAACCGATTTTAAGCCATGGTGAGACCGAAACTATAGAACGCCATTTATGCTATCCTTACATACTACTTTCGCTTCGTTCACATACACACACACACTGGCTGCAAGCTCTATATTTTATTACTCATCTGCCTAGCCTTTCCCAGCTATATTGGTGTCGGCTTCCAGTCTAACCAGATGCAGCTGAACACCAGTATTTTACATGGAGCGACTGCCTATCTGACCTCCACAATCCCGTTACTGGGTACCAAGATAACCCTTTACAAGACTGGTTGTTTTGTTAGACTTTCGCACTTCTGACTACCTACCCGTAACGACCGTCAAAGATCAACAAATCCTAGCCGGGACCAACTGCTTAACGTACTTTCCGAGGCACGGAAGGATATCGGAATGTAATGGATGGTCCCCCATCCATGGACCTACCTCGGCAAGCATTGCTATTATTTAGCCTATATTGTATTACTAACCTCAACTAATATCATAAGACCAAACCCGACGCCAGCCGCAAGGATCATCAATTTAATGTCATATAATATGCCTGAGAGGAACACTATCGATGCAAGAACGTGGAATGTTTTCCGGGTAACAGTACTTGCTTTGACATTGAGCTGAGTACGGATTAGTACCACAAACGCTGATACAGCGACCAGGAAGAGCCAGAACAGGAAAAGTTTCACCTGAAAATAATAAATGGTTAACACCCTATTTTTGGAACGAAAATTATCGAGGTATCAAAATTAATCGCGAGTCCAGTGATCCGATTGGCTGTTGAAAATTCAGTTAACCAATCAAAACAGTTTACGGGCGCTTGACAATTTGTTAGCTAATTTTTCTGTTGATTTTCGTTCCAGAAACAGGCCGTAAGTACATTATCTTCCCGACCGAATTTCGGTTGTGGTAGCCAATCTCAACGACGATTACCAACAGCTCTACATGTTTTCCGAAGCATAGGATTTTTTTTTCATTTGCATGGACATTCCCTAAAGCTGAAAATTCATCAATAAAAAGCCCTAAAAGCAATTCTAGTCTACCGGGTTGTAACAGAATGGAATAGGCTCCCGGGAAATATTATGATGGGTCCCACACTGAACTGCTTCAAGAATCGTCTGGACAGATTAAAAATCTCCAAGCTATTTGATACACACGCATCAGCTAATTAGCTAGTGTGTCTAACCAAATAATAAATAGGGGTGACACACCACCAACTTCCAAACTCCAAGCTGCAACTAAGAAATTAATAATGGAAAAACCCATCACTTTGCTGTCTTGGGAATCAAACCCAGGACCCCACGCTCAGAAGCCGCACTTGCGACCAAGAGACCGACAGGACAGTTAAATGATTAAGTATAGGAAATCATCATCACTATCAACAGATCATAAAATTGATGCAAACAATGGGATTTCTTTATTAATATTGATAGGCTCACATTATTTTAACCACTCCTCATGGAAAGTGAAGATGTAGTTCCCGAATCTGAGTTTTTCACACCGATTCGGGGAGACAGTTCCTTCAGCTGAGCTGTACAGACTATGAATGAGTTCCCAAATCATTCTATGTGTCTTGGTGGGATGTCAATCATAAAGCTAATGCGGAGTACTTCTCATAGAAAGACACATTTTGAAATATATTTAATAAATCTTCAAATTGAGTACTCACTTTTTCAACATCCAGCACAATATATGAAGCAATTACTATTATACAATCAATTCCAAGTCGAACATGTAAGATCATTAGTGCATATGTCCCGGCTACACATACTATGCATGCAAGACTTTTAAGGGTTTTTTGTGATTCATCCAAAATAGATAATGCTGTAACAATAATTCCCACTGATGATAATATGGTCTGAAAATAGGATATATTATTTTGTCATCATTAAAAAATGATAAAAAAACAAATGCACAAATCACCACTGTTGATTGCAGCACATCAAGCTACCCGAAACTGTAAAATTTTCCCAATCAACTTTGAACCTTATGCTTTAGTGATAAAGTTGAAAATATATTAAAGAAATTTGACAGATTATAGTAGCTTGATGTGCTGGCGTCTGTACATTTGGCTAAGCCAGAAAATAAACAAAATGGCACGAAAATAAACAAAACAGCACAAAAATAAATTAAACAAAGAAGCCAACACTGTACTAGTTCTCACACAGCTAGGTGTCCAAATTATTTTACCAAATGTTCCCAAAATGACTATTTTCTCAAATACAAAACAAGCATAAGCATAATCAGCTTATACTGTTCCCACTGCTGGGGCACAGGTCTCCACTCTGTGAGAGGGAGTGGGCTGTAATCCACCTTGTGAGCCCAGTGTGGGTTAATAGTTGTCACATATCTTCGAATTTTTGGTTCTAGGACATGTCGGTTCCCTTACAATGTTCTCTGTTTTGAGAGCAGTGGTGATGAATTAATTTACACAAAGTAAAGAACCTGCCATGGTTTGAACCTACGACTTACAACTTGTAAGTCGTGGCTGTATCCACTGGGCCACCACTGCTCTACACAAAACAAGAATGTGATTGAATTATTATTTTATGGTTAAGTTCAAATTGTTTTTATAAACAGCTTCGGATTATATGTTTTCACTCTTACAGAATACTTACAAAAATAACAGTATTTATGAATTTCATTTCTTCGTCTGAATTATCACCCATATTATAGAAAATCTTGCTGACAGCCATGACACCAAATAATACAATACTTTGTAATACAACCATTGCCTCCCCTATTGTGAATGTCTGGGAGCACTTGGTGAGGGCCAGTCTTAACAGTGTACTGAATGAGTACACAGCAGTTGAGGAGTATATAAGAGAGAAAAATAAACCTGGAAATGAACAAAAGATACATGAACAAAATGCAATTTCATAAAAAATATCTAGATTATTGTCACAATTGAAGATGACCCTTTAACCCATTATTTAGTTTGAGGAATTGAACAACTTTGGTTATTATTATGAGTAAATTGTCTACAGGTAGTTGTTCCGGGTCTGGCTGTTTGTATATGTGAATTTAAATGTTTGTAAACGCACCCACGATACAGGAGTAATTCCTAGTGTGGGGCAACGTTTTTAAAAAAAATTAATAAAGGAAATGAATGAATGAAATTACCTTGCCCTTGAAATGCATATAATGACAGTGTTGCTGCAAGAGTTGATGCTTCACATCCTCCATAAATATTTTCCTTTAGGACCAAGCATGATATGGACAGAAAGACAATAAATAAGATGCAATAACAAAGTAATCCAATGGATATGTAGGCCAGTAAGGTGTATAGTTCTGAGACTTCGAACAGGTTTGAATATAACACAAGCACTGTTGGCAGAAGGGCACAACACCATAGTCCATTTGTAGCAGATGGTCTGAAAAAATAAAGGATTTTCCTCAAAAGCTACAACAAGGTGAAGAAAAATGAAGATATAACCCGGATTTAATACAGTGCTCAAAGGTCAACATACCTTGTAGAAATTTGACCAAATATTAAATTGTTTGTTACTTGCTTATCAACTGATATGAGAATTCGTACCAATTTTGTGTCAAGTATTTTCTTATTTAGAGTTGATTCGTTTATTTTATCCATTTGCTCTGTAATTTTATGAATTAAAAGTTTAAAAAACACCAATATTTTGAAATATACAAACAACTTATGGTTATTTGTCTGTTTGTTTTGTCATCGTCTGACTGAGTCTGAATCTGAACTGAAATTCATTCAATGAGGGTTTTCTGAAATGACGTTCGCCAGGTGGCAGCACTGACACGTCAGGTCCAGACATCTGTCAAAGAGCCTATATTTTCTTTAGTCATGACTGAATGATGAACGAATGAATGAATCGAATGATGAACGTCACCATATATTTTCAATGAGGGTTTTCGTGAAAATTTACGACACCAGTTGGCACCACTGTGACAAGAGGTCTTCCAATATAAAATATATGATGACGTTCATCATTCGATTCATTCATTCGTTCATCATTCAGTCATGACTAAAGAAAATATAGGCTCTTTGACAGATGTCTGGACCTGACGTGTCAGTGCTGCCACCTGGCGAACGTCATTTCAGAAAACCCTCATTGGGAGACCGCTTGTCACAGTGGTGCCAACTGGTGTCGTAAATTTTCACGAAAACCCTCATTGGAATTCGTCTGAATGTGATTGTGAATGTGAAATGTGAATTTGAGATCGAGTTGATTATTGACATTGACAACAATGATTGTTAGTGACAGACACAGCAGTCATTGTTGTCCTGTCAATGTCAAGGTGGTGACAAACTGTCACCACCTTGACATTGGCTAGCTGGTGTTTATTTTTTGTTATAGCAATACTGCCGTGCTAAACGCAAAAGCGGTATCTCAGGAAAAGCTAGTTTCGAGAAAATTGAAGTTTTGTTTTTTATTCTGCCAGTGATTTGAGGTAAAGCTGAGATAGGGAACACTTTTCTAAGGACTTTTTTATTAAGATACCGTTATTTGGCTGAGCTCATTGGATGCATATTTCTTTAAGCTATCCGATGCCACAAAAATCAACTTTACAAATTTTTTTGAGATACCGCTTTTGAGCTTAGCACGGCAGAATAGCGAAAAATTCTGAAATAAATTCTCATTAGGGGAGGCAATTATTTTATTCAACAAACTCTACATTGGGAAGTGGGCTAGCCTTGAAGTTGCCATAACAGAAATAACCTGCTGAATAAAATTTTCACTGACTATTCTGTCAATTTCTGAATGTCAGGCAAACTGTCAGTCAAAAGAAGAGACGAGCACGCGTCATATTGTACTCTGTGGTCGCGCGGGAACTTGGAACATTGCCAATTTTTCCAGTTCGGTGTTCGCAATAGTAGAATTTACACGTATCCATCGAGATGTTACGACAATTAAGCAAAGCGGTTCAGCAAAAGGCGAGATTTGCCTCAGCTGCTGCTGCCCCTGCACCTAAAATAAAGCCTGAGATTCTTTACACCGGGGTACGTACAAGTTATTTAATAAGTAAACATTACCAAGAATATTTATAGTTATACATAAAATGTGATTAATATTCTAAGTGATAATACTGTCAATTTATAAAATATCATGGTGACATGTATGAAGTAATCGATAAATGATTGTGTGTTTCGTGCATGAATATTAATACGAAGGTGTATGTTTATGTTACATTATTTTATTATCAATATTCAAGGTCAGCTAACCGGCACCCAAATAAACACCGGCTTGGCGTTCAATGCCATAATTCTAGTTCAGTGGTTGTTTCTGTGACATAATTTCATTTATAATCAGATGAGTTGACAAATAAACATATTAGCCACTCCAAGCCAATTTTTACTTTGTGATGGCTTAGTGAAATAATTAACTAACTTACCTACTATTATTAATAATTAATTACCTTTTTAAACTTACGTTTTTTTAATTGGAGTGGCTAATATGTTCATTAGTCAATCATAGATCTAACTACATTATCAAGGTTAAAATAAAATACAAAAAATCTTTTTTTTATTTAGGCTAAATATTGTAAATAGGGTGGGTATTCAGAAAATAAAGGACATCATTCATTTCATATGTAAAAATAATAGCGCCAGAAAAAAAAGTACTGTGTTCTTAAGGGAAGTTACTATGTATTACAATGAAAGTCTATAATTAAACCAGCCGGGGTTTAATTAGCTATTTGAGATTGAAAATGCCAAATATCATATTTTTATAACTAGTTTATAGTTAAAACATGTTCAGGATGTTAAATTCAATTAAAAGTTGGTATTTTTTTAATGTTATGCTTAAAATACTTGAAAAATCTGATTTTTGGCATTTTCAATCTTAAACAGCAGCCGGGAGGTTAATTTGTGAACATTCTCTGTAATAGTAAAAAATGCATAAGATGTTATTTCCCATAAGAAAACAGTACTTTTTTATTCGGACTGGCAATTTAATTTTTGGGTATAAAATGTTCGACATTTGAATGATGTCCTTTAGCAGAGTCATGATCATAACATTTGTTTTTATAAAATAATCCAGGTAAGTATAATGTATGATGGAATGCTTCAAGGTGGCTCTGAAAAATAATATGTGGAAGTGTTTTGGGAAGACATTTGCCTAGCTATGGACAGTATTAGCTAATAATAAAAAAAATATTAAAGGTACCTACAGCAAATATTTTTAGCCACATTACCCACATGAGGCTTTTTTGACCTGAATCAATTATAATGGTGATAAAAGAAAGACTACTTGTTTATCAACAAGGTAGCTGATCACAAATTCAATGCATCAAACAATCAGCATAAAGATAACATCAGAATATGATGATACACACTAGAATTTCTACTGTATTATTAGTCATTATATTACCAACCAACCATATTAGTTTTACATATTGATGATAAAATAAGCAAAGCCAGAGGTTCCTTCAGAAAAACATCCATAAGACAGAGTTATAAAAATAAGATCCATGAAAGTAAGTAAAATCCCATGTTGAATAAAAATTTCTTATGCCCATTTTCACTAACACTAAGCAACAACTAAATAAAAAAGCACTGTTGCAATCGCAGATATGATACACCTAGATAACGCAAGAGCAACTACTTCGCGTGCCTAAAATCGCACCAGCATACACGTACAAAAATCGTAAGCCGCCACTTTCGCACTCAGTCCTGCCGGTCGATTCTGTAAAAATCTCACCGTGAAAACTTAGGTGAAGTGAGTTTGTTTTTGCTAGGAATTGACACTATTGACAGCTCACTCCACGCTCACTTCGCCTAAGTTTTCACGGTGAGATGGTTACAGAATCACACTGCTGTTTACTGCTAACTGGGTGAGCGTGAGCGGTGGCGCTAGGCCCCGGGGGTGGGGCAAGAAGGGTGCCGCAAGGGGCGGCGACGGCGGCGGCGTCTTTGAATCGATTTCATTTTCCCATCACTAATAGTGCTTGTGATGTCATAGTAGGTAGTCAAAAAAGGTACGCGCGTATTTTACTCATCTTCTTAGCATGTTCTTCAACAAAACTAATATATTTCAGCTGTTCATCAACAATGAATGGGTGAAGTCATCAGATGGCAAGACCTTCAAGACAGAGAACCCCACCAACGGCCAGGTGACTGCTGACGTTCAGCAGGCTAACAAGACTGATGTGGATAAGGCGGTCAAAGCTGCCAATGATGCTTTCAGGTATGTGCAATCAGGATTTAATTCATTTAATTATGTCCAAAGGAGACTGCACCTTTGGACATAATTAAATGAATTAAATCCTGTCGTGTCCGTTTCCAATGGGCCACCCAGCGGTGGCCACGGCCACGACTTAATAGTTTGTAGGCCTTAGTTTGGAACGATTACGGCCCACTCCCTTTCACCGAGAGAAGGTCTGTGTCCCAGCAGTGGGCAAATTATAGGCTGATTATGCTGTCTAATACATTAATTTGTCCCAAACGCCAAATACCGCAGGATACCTCTTATCCCGACTAGCAGAAATACAAATTATATTTTCTTATCAGGCTCGGCTCACCATGGAGGAAAATGGATGCCTCAGAGCGAGGCTATCTCCTCAGCAAACTAGCCGACCTCGTCGAGAGAGACAGGACGTACCTGGCTGTAAGTATTTACACCATATTTGGCTGTATCTCATGAACCGTGATAGCTAGACAGTTGGAACCCTTAGTGTGCGAGTCCGACTAGCACTTGGCCAGTTTTTTTTTCAATAGAAAGACCTTCCACAAACTTAGCGTGTTCGAAGTTTTATTACAAAACTAAATATTAGCATTGGTGTGTTGTTTGTTCATTCTATCGATTCAATTTCGATAAAAATAACTTCTGTGCGAATATAACTCCCATTTTGTAGGTATGTCATCATCAACAAAGTTATTACAGCACAAAGGAACAGCAGTAAAATCGACATTGACGTTGTTAGTGTACTTTATGCCTTATATGTGCAAAATGCACTGACGTACGGGGTACAGTTTTAGCCAATTGCACACACAAAGGCGTGCTAAAAGGTCGACGTGTGCTTTACAGCACTTCTGTCACTATGCAAGAACTTAACACACAGTAGGTAGTTTAAAAAAAAAACCGGGCAAGAGCGAGTCGGACTCGCGTACCGAGGGTTCCGTACCATCATGTTTTTAAATTATCATCGGCGAGGCCTATATTCGTTAGAGATTTTTTTCAGCGCCATCTCTTGACGGATAATGGAACTAATGTATCGTTTGTTGATGATTTCTGAAAAAAGTGTGCTATTTAGAGACTTCGTTTTATTTTTCCTGTAATCTTTACATACACGTCTTCTATCACATAGAATAATTTCAGACTTTTTTCTCTTTGCAAACTTCGGAGATAAGAGGGGGAACGGTATTTTTTTTACATTTTTCCTCAAAAGTCGAAAACTATGCGGCCTAAAAAAAATGTTTGAGAATGTGCAAACTGCGCTGTTTCATATGATACCCCACATGCCCTAGTAGTCCCACTTCGAATTTTTCAGACCCCCTTTCTGTCCCTGTTGCAAAACATATACATATATTTTTATTTCTTTCTTATTTGCAAAATAGTTGGGCCAACGTCATCTAAAACTATTCCAAATTTCAAGTTGATAGCAGTTGTAGTTCTTGAGATATCCAGCTGTGACAGACAGACAGACAGATTGAGTCTAAGGGTTCCGTTTTACCATTTTGGCACGGAACCCTAAAAAGAACTACTTACAGGTTTTGTAGAAACCAGGTTTCCTATTCTGCTGTGTTTAGGTTGGAAAGTGATGCAGGTGAAATTACAGACACCGACGAGAAAACATTTTAATATTAAACAATTGCTGGTTTCTCATCGGTAACCTGTAAAATCTGTGGTGTCAAAGTAAAAGGGGATGAGTCAATAAACTCAACTTTTCACCAGGGGCGAATACAAAAAACGCTCTTTGGTTTCAAAAGATAAATGCTTTTATTGAAAGAACGTAAAAGGTACAAACTACAAATTTGTTATTATTTTCATGTACAATATTGCCTCTTGTTTATCGTTATTTGAAAACATATTTTTATTTATTATTGATTAAAATAATTGACATGTCTCGTTTTTCCATAACACGAAAAATAGTATTGATTCTGTTCATTTCTAAGCATTTCAACAATCCTAGACACTAGAAACACAATGTTATGTTTCACGCAGGTCGAAAAACGTCAACTTCGCGCGCGAAAACGCAATACGACGATACGCGTTAGGGACGAGTCGACTTATCTCATTACATTATGCATATCACAATAAAAAAATATTACATACGCAATAATGAGATAAGTAAACTTAAATCTTTTTACCTTTTTAGTATTTTGTTGTTTCTAAATAGACTTGATTTGCAATGTGAATTTAACGAAATGGTAACAGAAATATTGACTCGTCTCCTTTTTACTTTAGTAGATATTAACGTTTAGTATCGAATAATGCAATTAACTCGTTTTTCAATATTTATGACTTATCCCCTTTTACCATAACACCACAGAAATCTGTATAGGATAACGGTAAAATCGTTTCCTAATTTCGTCTAGAATTTTGAAATAACTTGCTTCTTCATGCATATAGCGCATATCGCGTTAAATGATACTATGTAAGGGGCTTACATAAAGGTGCTAAAACAGAGATATATTTCTGTTAAGGTGTAAAGATGGCTCACTGACCTTGTGCATGTGGGCGGAGCTAAGCGCCCTACTCCCGAATACGTAAAATGTGTGCGGTGGCGCGCGACACTAAAACTATGATCAAAGAATATGAAGAGGCGCAGACATGCCGCACGTAGGTCGCCATTTTTGCCTACGATTCCAGAAGGGAATGGCGGATGCAAGGCTGATATATTTTGTACTAGCTGTTAATCGTCCGTGTGGAATTTAACAAAAAAGTTATTGTTGAGTTCGCAGAGTTTACGATAACTTATTAAGGCGCTGTACTTAGTCAAAATAGGCTTCACAAAACAATATTTTAGCCAAATGTATACATTTTAGAACAGCAAAAAAAAATTTTAATCTTGATCATATTTATGAGTGGACCATTGTGTTCAAAACACGTTTTCGGTAAATTTTCTCGATAGAAAAATCATAAAATAACCATTAAAATTGAAATCGTTGCAATTGTAATTGTGTTATTTATAAACAAATCTTGATAAAATTAATAACAGTGATGTATAATAATAAAGGGAACTGTTGTTTTTATTTATCGATTGTAATAAGATATTTGTAAGGATTAATTGTATTTAATGATAAATAACTCGAACGAAACGTTGCGCCATCGCGGCGTCTTTTTAGCTTCTCTTTCATTTCTACGCGGAGCGACAGTGAGTCTTGTTTTTTAGTTAGGTACTTATACTCTAAGGGAGGGGTGAGACAGTACTTTTTAGTTAGGTACTTATACTCTATGGGAGGGTATAAGTACCCAACTAAAAAGCAGTGACTAGACATGGGTCGTACTTGCAAAATCGCGTACCAGGGCTTACAAGTACTTACGACTTCTTTAAGAAACCACGTCCTAAAACTAGATCTCGGGATACTTTCAAGTATTTTCTATCTGCATAGGAAATTGAACCTTAACTGTATACAAATAAGGAGCAAAATCACTTTTACAAATAAATACGTACTTATAGAGTATAGACGATTAAAGTTTCTACTACTGTTCCAACCAAGAGCCCTGTTGGAAAAAAAAAACTTGCATAGGAAATTGAACTCTGAATTCTTACTTATGGAGCACGATCGCGTTTAGGCATGGGTCGTACTTGCAAAATCGAGTACCAGAGCTACAAAGTACGTCCACCTTAAAAAACCATAGCTCGAGATACTATCAAGTATTTTCTATCTGCATCGAAAATTGATCCATGACTTCATACAAATAAGAAATACAATCGCGTATTCAAAAGCCCTGTTGGTAGTAAAAATACTTGCATAGGAAATTGACCCGTTACCTTCTATGAATAAGGAGCATAATCGCGTTTACAATTAATATTTTCACAAACCATTAAAGTCAAAATACTTTCATACGAAATTGTTCCGTAGACTCTAATTGATAAGGAGCATGATCGCATTTCCGAAAACTGACGCGGTTGGGTACCTATGTAGTTGAGCGAGTAGCCGTATTTAAAATACTTTGAAGTCTTGCAATTATTTCGGGTCGGTACCTAGTGTACGTACTTTGGTATCTGTTTGTTGATGAAAGCTGTTTATTATACCGACGGCGAAGTGCCAATACCTCCTAACTGATTATTTTTTTGAGAAATTAACTTTTTTTTCGTTTTGAATTTAAAGGGATTATTCGCATGTTTTAGTGAATTCGCAAAGTGTATTTTTATTACTTACAACAACATTAAATTAAAATGTGGAAATACATATTACCTCCCAACTAAAACAACGTGTCTATTTTTGAACGTTTTTATCCAGTATGTGTAAATTTTTGACTTTGTCAGTTAGGAGTTATTGGCACTTCGCCGTCGATACATATTTTATTTTATGATTAGTTTTTTCTAAGTAATGTTGTTGGTGTACAAATGTTTGTACTGTTTCGGTTCTACTCATAAGTTGTATAAATAAGCAATCAGTGTATAAAAAATGGTCAACAAGAAAATAAACGGAAGGCAATAAAGAGATCTTATTCGACGAAACAAATTGTAACGTAAGTAGGTAGGTACCTGGTCAGCGGGATTGTCCGAAAGGGTTACCGCTGGCCCGGAACATAAAGGGCGAAGGAAGGAACACGGGTGGGTTTTAGTCAGTAAGAGTCTGACACTCCCTTCCGCTCCACCCAGAGCGGGAGGAGTCATTTGATGATTTCCCATCCTGAAAAAAAAAAAAAAAAAAAAAAAAAAAGTAGGTAGGTACCTACTTTTTTGTACACACCATATTTTGTTTGTATAGATTATCTATAGACGCGTAATTTCGACATACATTACAACAGCTCGATTGGTCTAGTGGTCTCGTGCGTCACTATAGTTTTCTGTATCAGTCACTAATGTCCGGGTTCAAATCCAAACTTTTTGACATATTCTTTTTGTTGATTTTCTTATTTGATATAAATGTTTTTTTAATTATTATTTTACTTTTTGCCGATTTTCTTGTTTGAAAATTTTCAGACTATATTATTATTGCTTATACTCTTTTGTAACACACTGTAGGTATATTATTTTTCTTCCGAATCAAGCTTGGTGGACGTTTTTATTTTATTTTTATTATATTACTCTAGATTCTGAAGAAAAATAACTATAAGAATAAAAATGATTGTTTTTATTAAAATAACAATTAAGTACTTATTGAATTATTTTAAAAATAAGAAAATAAAAATATGCACATTATAATTAAAAAATAACAAAACAAATGATAAGCACATTATAATAAAAAAATAACAAAAAGAGATATTGAATTATTTTAAAAATAAGAAAATAAAAATATGCACATTATAATTAAAAAATAACAAAACAAATGATAAGCACATTATAATAAAAAAATAACAAAAAGAGATATGCGTCCACTGAGATTCGAACCTGGTGATTACGCAGTGAGAATCCGGACAGTGGAGCGCGGAGGCATTCGTGCATCTTGTTCGAGTCGCGAAATTACGCTTCTAAATATAATGGAAGTCGCTCATCGACAAAATTCGCGCGGTGCACCCCGCCGTAGGCGGGGACTATTCGTATCCCACTTACATAAAAGTAAACTCAAATACATAAAAGTCGTCTATTCACCGCCACGTAAAGAAATACCTATGCTAATTTTAATGAAATTCTTCTAATATTTCTCCATTTAGTTCTTTTTGATCGTTTTTGCATTTTTAGTTTAATTATTATTTATTTTTAGGTTTTCGTATTAGCCTTTTTTATATACAATATTTGGTGAACGATTTCCTTGGGCTAAAACAAAAACACTATATTATTTATTCAATCAATTTCATTGGAGATTAAGGAATCTTCACGTATAGGATCCACTTATATAAAAAAAAACTAAACTCCGTTTCTTTATTATGATTTATTTACATTTGGTTAAGTACCTAAATAAACGTAGTATACAACCTCCCTATTTGAATCGGATAAATATTCAATATTTAATTTCATAGGTTTTAATTTTTTTTCGTGGGAACCTAGTTTCTTTTTTTTTCTAAAATAAAAGTGCCTAAGTTACTCCTTATTCACCTATCTGCTAGTGAAAGTCCCAGTCACAGAAATAAATCCGCACAAGAATATGAGAAGGTAGTAATCAATAAACTCAGTAATGCAAATACTCGTAGATTGACAACTAAGAACGCTCATTTTTTATAAATTATGGTGTTTGAAAACATTTTTTTTTTATTGTGGGTAAGTAGTTATTTTCTAAACAGTCAAAATAAAATGGCCTGAAGCGGTTGTTTTAATATTACAAACAGACACTCCAATTTTATTTATTTGTACCTATAGATAGATAGATACTTATTAGTCCACTCAACGAATAACCCAAAAAGAGGTGTAGAGTGCGTGAGCTGGGCCCTGAGCCATTTCTTCAGAAAGTTGCTCAGAGTGCTTAGGGAGTAAACATACTAAAAGTCCCCGCGTCTAGGAGGTGAGCCGGAGTGGAGGGTATAAAAATTCCCACTTTTGAGTTTTTCGCTAATATCTATAAAACGGTGCGTCGTCGTAGAGAAAACGTATTTTTCTTGACTTGCTTTGCTTTGGCATTTTTATTTATTTACAAATTATATTTACAAAATAAACAAAAACAGTATTTAGAAATGGCACCACTAATAAAGCGTCCACGCGGACATTAGAAATGGGCCCTCTGCAGCGAGCTAGTCTATAAACGCATACTGATACAATTCGTTCATAAATATTTGCACTAACACAGCCAAACGCGCGTAGTCGATCGATAGCCGGGCGGAGCAGCGAGCGACACAGCCACCCCGTCTCAGTGCTAACGCACGACTGCCGCCCGCGCCCGCGCAGAGCACCTCTGAAGCTCTATCTCAAAATGGGGCATTGTCTTTGCAACTGTTGATTGATTTAAAAACGCTCTTTCAAATATGTAGTACTTCGAACCATCAATTTTTCAGTGTAAAAATATTTCCAAACATCAAAGCCGTTTAGAAGTTATAAGCAAATGTTAGCCAAAATAGCGTTTTGGTAAATATTTTTTTAAGGCAAAAGTATTAGCCTTATGAAAAAACCCTGTTTCAAAAATGCAGTACATGAATCTATAGCAAACATATATTTTTTACAGACCTTCTAACCAAACCGTTAATGAGTTATAAGCTTCATAAAGTGACCGTGTTACGGTACTAAACGAGAGTAAGGCCCTTAATATCTCTGTTTGTCATAACCCCTGATAAGGCGTGATCTTACGGACACTTCCAAACTTTTCGATAACTTGGTGCAAATTATACATGCTGTCTATATGAAAGTGATCCGGGATAGACAAAGACAGCTAAATTCTGAACTATTTAGCACATGCGTAGGCAGCGTAGGTAGGTACACTATGAACTAGATTAGGACATAAGATACTTTTATCCCGATATTCCCACAGTATCGAGACTTCTTCGGGTAGGTAAAACCGCGAGGCGCAGCTTGTGTTTTACAAATTGCTCAGAACATCTTCACTTCTTTATTATACCTACCTACCCAGTTATCTCTAAACTTCAGTTGTCCTCCAGCTAAACAACGGTTTTCCAACATAAGAAAACACCCATTTTGTTCTATTTTAGCTTGTACAATTTGTATCTATTTACATACCTACTGTTAGGCATCTCCATTCTCTGTGGCAACTACTTTGACTCACTTGTGGTACTTATCTGCTCACTGGATGAACTAGATCAGGGATGGGGAAATTACGGCCCGCGGGCCACCCCCGGCCTACGACCATCAAACAAAATCAAGTGAAGTTTTCGTATTGTTAGAAAGTAGAATTAATTGGTAAGACCGTACCCAGACACAAAATGTAAATGTGTTCAAACATGTCCCCACAAAGACCAACGCTCCTCAAACTTCTACTTCGCAATTTAATTTAATTGCAATTTGTAATTTCTTTCTTAATTCAAGAATTATTTTGTAATATTGCACAATAAAAATAGGTACTTACATATCAATATTTTTATAGCCAAAAATGCAACAACTTGGCCCGCCATATATTTCGTTAGTAAATATTGGCACGCAAAGGAAAAACTTTCCCCATCCCTGAACTAGATCCTACCTATCTATACTTAGTGTTTTATTTGTACCGAACAAACCAGTGCTTTGCTCACGAGAGTGGTCGTCGTCCCGTAATCCGTTCATTCAACCTCTCATTAAATGCAGTAAAACATAGGGTACTAGTCAGGGACTTGAAACGTTACTCAAAATAACGTTATGCGTGGTTCCGGTAACGATAATTTGTACCGTTCCAGCAGGACCGCAACAAAATTAATTCCTTGGCTACCTATAACGATACCGATAAACGGAACGAAATCTTTAAACTGTTCAAAAACAACATTGTCAACATATCGTTATTATTATAGCGATATAATAACGTTATTTATTTCGATACTCAACTTTGCCAGCTTCATGACATTATAAGATGACGAAAAGGTATGAAGAATAACGTTACAAATGAATCTGTAACGTTGTTACAAGCGGATAAGCTTAATGTTACTGATACCTATATAACGTTACTTGTAATATTGTTCTATGTAAATGATATTCTATAACGTTTCTTTTTGTAACGTTATTGATATTTTTAGGTTTTCGTATCGTTACAAATTTTGGAACGTTATACGATAACATTAGTGGTAACGGAACGAAATTAATTTCGTTTTCAAGTCCCTGGTACTAGTATCTACTACGTAGCCATACCTACCTGTAATACCTAACTACTGGTATGCCCTGTAACATGCTGCTCTTGTCTCACAGTTTATTTGCTACCAAATCGCAACATTATAATGGGGACTATTAAAGCTTTGAATCTCCATAGTTGTTTTTGGATTGCAATTCTAATCACGTACCTACGTGATTCCCACAAAATTATTATACTGTACGAGTACCATCTTATGCATAGGGATGACAACAACCTTTGCAAAATGTGAGTACGTAGGCACTCTTTTGACCTAAAATTTGAATTGATGATTCTTATACCGGCGTTAAACTATAATTAGCTTCTTCAATACGCACAATACCAATAAAGTCGCAATGTGGAGTACGTAGTGTAGGCTAAGGTTCATTGATAGATTTGTTTCTGCACTTTCTGCATAACATCATTATTCATCTGTCTTTATCCCAATATATTTAGGTTCGGCGTAGCATGTCTTCATCTTCCATACTTCACTATTAGACCTCAGTAGTCACCCCCTTTCTACCCATACCGTCTTTCAAACAGTCCATTCATCGTTTCTTTGGTCTACACTCTTGTAGCCACACACATTCATAGTGTTTTTAAATGTGGATGGGCATAAGAGTAATACGAATATAGTACGGTCCTTTATTTTCACACAACAGCGGTGCTATTCTGTAAAAATCTCACCGTGAAAACTTAGGTGAAGTGAGCGTGGAGTGAGCTGTCAATAGTGTCAATTCCTAGCAAAAACAAACTCATTTTACGGCTCCTACACACAGGCGCGACGCGCGACGCGAATCGCGCGCGACACAAAGGCACCGCTCGTCCCGCGACTTGCGGTGACTTTGTGTCGCGTGTCGCGTCGCGCCAGTGTGTACGAGCCTTTAGAATCGACCGGCAGATCTTAATAAACCCTTCTCTTCCCCAGAGTTTGGAAACCCTGGACAACGGTAAGCCGTACACGGCGGCTTATTATGGCGACGTTCAGGCTGTTATCAAGAACCTGCGTTACTACGCCGGCTGGGCTGATAAGAGCCACGGTATGGTGCTACCCGCCGATGGAAAATACCTCGCATATACTCGGCATGAACCTGTCGGTAAGTCAACACACACATCAAATCAAGACATTTCAAATCAAATGGTTTATTTGCTAACACGTGCCTCAGAAAGCACGTTAAGCCGTTGGTCCCGGCTGTCATTCGTGGATCTTTGACAGTCGTTACGGGTAGTCAGAAGCCCGAAAGTCTGACAACCAGTTTTACCAAGGGGTATCGTATTACCCAGTGACTGGGTTGTGGAGGTCAGATAGGCAGTCGCTCCATGTAAAATACTGGCATTCAGCTGCATCCGGTTAGACTGGAAGCTGACCCCAACAGTTGGGAAAAGGCTAGGCAGATGATGACATGAGATGATACTTACAACAAACGTTCTTTAAACCATATCCTACCTCAACAGGTGTGCAAATATATATGTATTACTTATACCTAATTAAAATATTTCTTGTATTAAACAATCAATGCAATTTCATTAATTCTAGATTTGTCCATAACGGGTTGCATTGCGAAGTTCGCGGTGTAATTGTTTTAAAAACTGCTTCCACAACACAAAGGATTGACCTAGCAAACCGGAATTTGATAGGTATTTCAAAGGGAGCTCACGGAACTCGAGTCTCACAGATGTATTAAAACTCACTCGACAGCTCGACGATAAAGAAAATAATGTCCCAAACATTACGAGTATATCTGGGTAAAAGGGTAAAGAGCAGTGGTGGCCAAGTGGTAACGGCCGCGACTTACGAGTTGTAGGTCGTAGGTTCGAACCCAGACAGGCGCTTTACTTTATGTAAATTATTTCATCACCACTGCTCACAAAACGGTGAAGGAAAACATCGTGAGGAAACCGGCATGTCCTAGAACCAAAAATTCGAAGATATGTGACATCTACCAACGCGCACTGGGCCCCCGTGGTGGATTACAGCCCACTCCCTCTCGCTGAGAGGAGGCCTGTGTCCCAGCAGTGGGAACATTATAGGATGATGATGATGAAAAGGGTAAAGAAACTTGTGTCCTAAATTTTTCTAATTTCGCTTAGCTTTGTAGCCGCTGACGGCTGACCGATTGTTTTCTTGTCACACATCAATTTCTATTCAACATCAATAAAATAAGGACTGAAGTTTGCTGTGCAGTCAATACCTATATTTATTGTGAATAGGTTATGTATTGAATTGAACCCATCAACCTAGCTATCGTGACGGGATGGGCATTTATACAATAAGTCTTTGTTATCAGAATGAGGGTTTTCTGAAATGACGTTCGTTAAGTGGCAGCACTGACACGTCTGGTCCTGGCATCTGTCAAAGAGCCTATATTTTCTTTAGTCATGACTGAATGATGAACGAATGAATGAATCGAATGATGAACGTCATCATAATTATATTTTATATTGGAAGACCTCTTGTCACAGTGGTGCCAACTGGTGTCGTAAATTTTCACGAAAACCCTCATTGACATCTCTATTCAGCGGGGTAATTGCGTAACACACACTATCAGTGGCAATGGGTTTGTCAGTTCAACAACATTTATTGCGTTATTTACGTTGTTGAGCAGACATATTTTTCGAATATAATTATGAAACAATGGTCGATTAGCAATATCCTTCATAATTATACAAATTGAGATTGATAGTGTGTTACGCAATTAGGGCTCCGAACATCTTCAAAGCTAAATCTTACACTGATAGGTATTTAAATATTTATGGTTACATGAGAAATATGCGATGGGCTTGCGTTTAAGAAAACAGTTGGTAAATTATCAGTCTTATGGAATACACTAGGTAAATATACCTAGTGGTTTTAATTAACACTCATGGTGTTCCATGAGTGTTAATTAAAACGCCAAGCCACGATAAAGGAAAAATATTATAAAAACAAGCAAACCACACATAGTATTGTATAGTCTATTCAAACTTATGTTTCAAATTAATATTACTTCAAATTAAACAAATATGAACTTTATGTTAATGGTAATTAAATTGATTTCAGAGTGACTAGCATTATTAAAAATTTATAAAAATGTTTGATGTTGTAGCGTAAACTGAACTTTATTGTGTAGGTTTTAAAGTTATTTTTCCATAAACTCAACTTTGCTTACATTTTTGGCAAATAAATCGCGAATGCAGTTTAGGTAAATCGCTGAATAAAAACCGTGTAAAATATTCATGTAGGTATTTGTATTACGATGTAAATAATATCGACATCTTATCGATGGAAAATGATATGTCATTGTTAATATACCGTTTCGAATATTTTTATCATCTCGTATCTGGTGCTAATCACATTAAATTGTATGAGTCGTACGAAGACTGATAACATTTACAAAGAAACCAATGTCCTCTAAGCAGCAAATAAACATAATATGTCATAATATTGTGTACACGTCATTCCGATAAACTGCATTCTGCCGTATCATCATAGATAATTTGAAAAACATTGTTACGGGACAAAATCAAATCAATAATCATTTATTTGCCTAAATAAGGTACAGAAGGTTGGTAAAATGTACAGAATTGTTCTTTTATTCTGCCTTTAATTTCGGCGTGCAAATATAAAATAAGGTTACATATTTTATTGAAATTAATTATTGATCATAGTCATGCAGTCAGTATACAGACAGTTATTTATGATCGTTATGGACATACATGATACATATGATTTTGTGTCACATGTTGTTTATGTTAGGTATGTTTAGGAAAGCGTCATGAAATGATCTTTCTTTACATGGTTCATCGTTAGTAAGTCATAAACAAGTTCTGCCTCAATGGTTGAATAAAATAAAGAATGCAGTTACAATTCAATTATGCAATAATAAATATATCTTTATCGTAATTCCGTACTCCTTAAAAAACAGAATAGGTATACTTACTGTTTTTTTTAGGAGTACCTATGGAATACGGATGGGTGGAACTTTAAAACATGCCATAAAAATTAAATACTTAACATAGGTAATTGATATTAAGGCATGTATAGACTCGATACATTAGAAACTTTGTTTTGCCCACACGCGAGATGTTGTCTTTTTATACATATAAGTACCTATATTAATTAAATATCCATATTCTAACACTAGAAATAGGGACAAATTAGATCAACCGCGTTTTAGATTGTCTAAAGTAAAAACTTCTTTTATGGGTTACTGTATAAAATGTTATAATAAAATACCACTCGATATTCTTCAACTAAATGAGAAGAAATTTAAAACATGCATTAAACGCACACTATGTAGACAAGCATATTATAAGTTAGATGATTATATCGATGACAAAAATGCTTGGCTTAATGCTGGTCCTGCTCCACAGGCACTTGAGCTCACTAGTTAAAATTTCAATAACTGGAAGAGGTGCTTCCCTTTTTCTTTTTTCTTTGTGTTTCTGACATTAAGAACATAATTTATTTATTTTTTTGTTTTATTCAATGTCTTAATTGTTGAATACCTACTTCGTTATTAAATAATATCTCTTCCTATTTGGTAGTAAAATTTTATTAATCTCTTAAATAAATTACAAACTATAGTGTTGTATAATTTAGAAGCATTTTATATTTTGTAAATGTAAGAACCATGTTTTCGTTTACTATGATTTTTTTCATGTTGACTTGAAAGAGCATGGCGGTTGAGAACATGTCATGCTCACTTAAATGTCTCATCGATGGTGGCGCGTGTGTTGGATCATTCGGTTCCCTACAAAATGGTTGAGCTAGATGGTGCTGATCCACGCGTCATGTTCGTAAACGGGCGCCGTCGGTTGAGACTGGTCATTTCTTAACTGCCAAGGCTTATTTTTAATCTTATATTTTGAAATGTTTCTTCATTTGTGTTTTTTTTTTACATTGTTCTCGCATATAGAAGCAACAATAATTATGTACCCACGATTTGTAATATCTTGATTTAAAAGAGTGTCCATGGAGTTTCTTGCCCGTTCTTCTCCATAGAGATCTACGTTTTGGAATGGGCAACTAGCTTCAACTTTCTGACTAACTGACGGACTATTTTAATTTTGACAATTCAAAAGTGCCTGTACAAGGTTTAATTGAAATAAATGCTTTGAGTTTGAGTTTGATACTAATATAAAAAATTCGAAAGTAACTCTGTCTGTCTTTATGTTACCTTTTCACGCCTAAACCACTGAACGGATTTCGATATTTGGCAGAGAGATAGATGCCACAATGCTGGCAATTTATTGAAAAATATGAAGCAATTATTTAATTACAAAAAAATGTTTGGACGAAAAAATTAAAACACAAGTTTTTTAGTATGTTGCTTGTAGAATAATCTGACAAAAAATTGAATGATTTTATGTATATTGGTATGGTTTTTATTGTAAAAAGAAATTTTTTAGAGGTATCTTCATGATTTTTTTCGATCGTATCAAATTAGCTGTTGTGTTATGTTTTCAACACCTAGCATATAAATCTTGAAGAATATCATATATTTTTCTGATTTGCTTTACTGTAGTCGATCATACACTTTTATTGTTTCTAAAACTTGCGTTTTTTGAGGATTATTCATGTTGCTGAACATACTGATTGTTAAGGAACAATCAGTATGTTCAGCAACATGAATAATCCTGGCTACCCTAGAACCTTGCTGCGGCTAGATATGCGGTGTAATTTCTATATATGCGGGGTAATTTCTATATATGCGGGGTAATTTCGTAACACTAACAGTAGCAATGGCTTCCATTTCGACAGTTCAACAACATTCATTGCGTTATTTACATTGTTGAATAGACATTCGAAAATATTAAGCAATGAATTATTCATATCCTTCCAAAATGATTCAGATTGAGATTGATATTGTGTTACGGAATTAGGATGCTGGTTGTTGCTAAGAGAAACCTTCATATCTACACACATTACTAGTTATAGCCAATCACTAGGCACAGACATTATTAAATTCGCATCACTATGTACTTATGGCGTGTGCAAATAATATTTGAGCACCGTGTGGATATAACATCATGATAATAGACTCGATAAAGATAGTCAGATTATTTATATAATTTAATCTACACACTATAAGGTCTAGATATCGCCACATACAGCAAGCATTGATGAATTTTAAGTCTAAATTTTAGATTCATCATCGCTACTTAAGATTCTAAAAGATAAGTGATATTGTAAATAACGTCAATTCATACTCTCTGGAGGGGCTCGTGGCTAAGTAATAATAGCCGAACACGAAACAAAATACATATAGTTGGGAAAAGGCTACGCAAGTGATCACTTTGTATGCGCCAAATCTCATCATCCACTTAATAGGTTTATAAGAAAGTTCATGGGTGCCTACTTGACAGTTGTCGGTAATATAGGTATACAGGCTCCATCCTGAGTAGTAATCCTAACATACCGATGCCTATCCAGCGCGGCAGCGTGGCAGGGACATCGACGCGCAAACTGAAACCATGAATTCAGCACATGATTCTAGACACCAAAAACCGAAAATTTTTGTCGGTTTAAAAAAATAATATAGCTGTTTCCTATAAACCTACACGGTTAAAATGTATGGAACAGCAATTTTTTTTTAAATAACTGACGAGAAATTTCTACGCACTGTTCAGAATTACTGCCAGGGTCGCGGGTTATTCGAAAGAGATACCGTGGCCCCTGGCACAGGCAACTGAAGGAACACGGGTGGGTTTTATTCATCAGTATAAGTCTGACACCCGCTCCGCCCAGAGCGAGAGAAGTTATTTGACAATTTCCCACCCAAAAAAAGTGTTCAGAATCATGTACTGAATCTATGATAACAGGTTGAGCGTCGATGTCCCTGCCACCTTGTATAGTTCATTAACAGCTGTCAGTAGTATATTAAAGCGGGGGCACCAAATAAATTGAGATAAGTGCAAGATAATGATGACTATAACGTAACCTTTTTCGTAGGAGTATGCGGTCAGATCATCCCATGGAACTTCCCTCTCCTGATGGCGGCGTGGAAGCTCGGGCCGGCGCTGGCAGCCGGCTGCACCGTGGTCATGAAGCCCGCCGAGCAGACCCCGCTCACCGCGCTGTACCTCGCTCAGCTCATCAAGGTAAAGTAGCAATACCGAAGAGATTTAAGGCGTAAGTATATTCGTAAATACTGGTATTCAACTGCATCCGGTTAGACTAGAAGCCAACCCCAACATATAGGGAGGCAAAAGATTAGGCAGATGATAATATTTAAATAACTTTGAGCGAGACTGCCTATGAAACAATAACCGAAATCAAAGTAACTAATAATAAGTAATCTGTGATACGGTTAATAATGTTTTAAAATATTCATTTATGTAAATAATAATATTATATAGCCTACGACACTCACAAATAATGTGGCTTTCTATTGATAAAAGGATTTTCAAAATCGTTTCAATACATCCAGAGATTACCTACCCCTACAACCCCACAAACTTTACCTCTTTATAAATTATATAATATTAGTATAGATTAAATTGACACCATGTGTATCTAGGAAATGTGGTCACATGGCCATAAAAGCGATCATACACGCGTTCGATGCCATGTTGTTTTAACTATAACAAGATGGCATACAATTTTGTGGGTTAAAGTGGCATGGAATATATTGATAAAGTGGCGATAATTATACATAAATATTTTATTACTACCTACTTGTAAATAAGTTTTCACTCCAATAACTTCTTCTAACAATCTATGTTGATATCTTGAATAGTACAAGATTATAAAGGTTCGTTGGTCTAGTCGTCGCAAGCGCTACTGCTGGATCATTGGGTCGTGGGTTCGATTCCTCGGTCAGGCTGTGTTATTAGATTTTTCCATCAGGAATTTCTCAGTCTCGGCCCAGAGTCTGTATTTGAGCCCGGTTGATGGAACATGCTCGGTCCAGTAGGCACATGGGAATTAAACTAAACTATAACTAGCGAAATTGGCAAAAGTGTTGTATTGTACAGACACCAGCACATCAAGCTACTCGAAACTGTCAAATTTGCCCAATCAACCTTGAACCTAATACTAAAAAACCGGCCAAGAGCGTGTCGGGCCACGCTCAGTGTAGGGTTCCGTAGTTTCTCGTCCGTCACAATAAGTGTTCCCACTTATGAGTTTAAAAGTGGGTATCCATTATGTTCGTGTAATAATCGTAGTCGATCATAGATCTTAAAATATTGGGATTCGATTTTAATAATTCTTTTTTTGTTTTTGTTTGAAAAAGATACGTTCAGGATAATAAAATATTATGTAAACGAAGTTAAAAAAATGCTTGCATATACGATTATACTACAAACTTAGTCCAGAAATTATTTTGTACAACTTGTCTTTTTTGTACAAAAACTGTTGTTTTCATCAAGTTCAAAATAATTTTCCTTGAAAGTCCTTATAAAGTTCTACTTTTCAGATTTTTTTCATATTATCTAAACTTATGGTTCAAAAGTTAGAGGGGGGGGACACATTGTTTTTTACTTTTGGAGCGATTATTTCCGAAATTATTGACATTATCAAAAAATGATTTTAGTAAACCCCTATTCATTTTTAAATACCTTTCCAACAATACATATATCACACGTTAGGGTTGAAATTAAAAAAAAATCACTTCCCACTTTACATATAGGGGGGCTACCCTAATAAAACATTTTTTTCCAATTTTTATTTTACCACTTTGTCGGCGTGATTGATATACATATTGGTACCAAATTTCAGCTTCCTAGTGCTAACGTTCACAGAGATTAAGCGAGGACGGACAGACGGATAGACAGACATGGCGAAACTATAAGGGTTCGTAGTTGACTGCGGAACCCTAAAAAGATAAAGTTCTATTAAAGAAATTTGACAGATTGTAGTATCTTGATGTGTTGGCGTCTGTACATATCTGTCTAGCCCTTTCGGAGACACAAGGTGTGATTTAATGATGCTTATAAAGCTTTTCGAATACCTTCCTCTTTTTTTCTACAGGAGGCCGGTTTCCCCCCAGGAGTAGTGAACATGTTGCCCGGCTATGGCGACGCGGGCGCCGCCCTGGTGGACCATCCTAACGTCGATAAGATCGCCTTCACTGGTAATAAATTATATTTTTTAGGTAAAAAGGAGCCGGACTTAAAGAAAAAAATTAACCTTTATAACATCACTTTATTGTTTGTGTTTAGGTCTCGGTGACACCCACATAGATCGCCAGTTAAAGACCAATTTATTTTATTTTTTATTTGGAGGTCTGTTCGATCTTAAGACAAAAAGTGAACTAACATAATCGTGTTTTGATATCAA
The DNA here is from genome assembly GCA_963855955.1 of Luperina nickerlii. Classification (NCBI taxonomy): domain Eukaryota; kingdom Metazoa; phylum Arthropoda; class Insecta; order Lepidoptera; family Noctuidae; genus Luperina; species Luperina nickerlii. Next base: position 16,329,924 of record OY979677.1, on the reverse strand, counting down.
GATTTAAAAAAATATGTTTTTTAAATTTGGTTTCGCGGCTAAAAATTTGCAAAAAATTGCCCTTCTTATCTCCTAGGTTTCTAAGCCTAAAATTTTGATTTTAATAGAGTTAGATAATAATTGTATGTATTAGGTATGCGGCAACCTTACATCCAATACTGAACACCGGCTTTGTGCAGACCAATCAGTCCAAGTTTGAATGGACGTAAATACATCGCGGCGGGATTTTTTCGCGCACTGTTTAGCGCCGAAAGTTGAAATCCAACAATGTGTTTTTTGACGAGCTCGGATGCACTGTGTTAGATTCTCAACTCTCTGTTCAGCACCCAGAGTTGAAAATCCAGTCCGCGATATTCTTACGTCTGTGCGAACGTGGTCTTATTCTGTGTTATTTAATCGGTCTTCGCTGATTCTACCATAAAAACAGCAAAAAAACAAAAAAACCATAATTTACGTTGCAAAGAAAAAATCTACAATGCACCTTTTTTTCCCTCTCAGGTTCGACCGAAGTAGGCAAGATAATACAGCGCAATTCAGCGGGTACAGTGAAGCGCATCACGTTGGAGCTGGGCGGCAAGTCGCCCAACATCATATTCGCGGACACCGACATAGAACGGGCGGTGGAAGCGGCGCATTTCGCGCTGTTCTTCAACATGGGACAGTGCTGCTGTGCTGGTAAGTAGATGATCTGTACTGGGCTACTATCAGTACCTACCAGTCGCGGCCGTAAAATGTGCAACTTGCAAGTAGGATGGTAATGGGGATTGAAGATTTTTATATGGAGCCTGGTTAAATAATAACAGCCGCACAGGTCGGTCGATCAAGTTTAAGCTACGCTTGCCACGGTTAATCTGTGGATGGGTAACCATCGTTACATACCAAGACCCCTCCGTGCCTCGGAAAGCATGTTAAGCCGTTTATCCCGGCTGTCATTCGTGGATCTTTGGCAGTCGTTACGGGTAGTCAGAAGCCCGAAAGTCTGACAACCAATCTTACCAAGGGGTATCGTATTACACAGTAACTGGGTTGTGAAGATCAGATAGGCAGTCGCTCCACGTAAAATACTGGTATTCAGCTGTATCCGGTTAGACTGGAAGCCGACCCCAACATAGTTGGAAAAAGGCTAGGCAGATGATAAGCCTGGCATACCTACCGTCGCGCCATTTTGTTTTTTTTTTTTTTGAAATGGCGGCTACGTATGAAACCTATACTCGGACTTTTAATTAGCTGCAGTAAAATGACAGCTTATGTGTTACCACTTTTTAATGAAATTTAAATAATGATGTGACAAAATAATCGATTCATTCAAGTAACATTCAGTTCAAAATCGATGCATGTTAAATTGTTTTTTTATAAAAGAGAATCATATTATTAGAGGATGATATTTATAATGAAATTCAGGATAATATAAGTTTACAACAAAAATACATTGAGCAATACTTATTACTCTTTTCTCATCACATCAGTGATCGGATTGGATTTATAAAAAGCCTTCATTCTAATCACAAACATATCTTTTTATATATGTAAGTATTCTTATTTTTGAGGTTTTTGGTGTTTTGCAAATAATCCTGTATAGTAAACGTTATTCCCAATGAAAACTTTAATTTATAGTAGGAGTTTTAGAGTAAAAATTGAAACAAAATTATCTTTAGCTTGAGTGACAATTGAACGTGAATAATAAATGATCGTCTATGCAGGTTCCCGCACATTCGTGGAAGACAAGATCTACGACAAGTTCGTAGAGATGTCGGCCGCGCGCGCCAAGCGACGCGTCGTCGGAGACCCCTTCAAACCTGAAACCGAACAAGGACCACAGGTACGACAAACATCTTACAGGAAAAGGTCGCCAAACTTAGGATATAAGAGTTAATACATTGCAGTTATATCACTTGCTTCTTTACTTATTACTAGTACTTAGCTTGGCGTTTACAAATATCTTAAAATTTCAATCTAACCGAATGTACCCGAATGTCTCATTTTTTTAACGCCCGTATTTCGTTTGTCTCCCCTAATCAGGTTATTCAGGGCCCAAAAGTTCAAACCTTTGAGTTCCTGAATTATACCCTTAGCAACCCACCTACAGGGTTACTCTTGGCAACCGTCTGATCAACTGGAGGAATCTCGAGGCGATATTTATAGAAGCGCACTTCGTTTTTTAGGGCGGAACCCTAAAAAATATACTACCAAATTGGTATAATACCAAAATGGTAAAACTTAACCTTTATGGTGAGACTCAGTCTGTCTGTCTGTCACAGCTGGATATCTCAAGAACTACTAATGCTATAAACTTGAAATTTGGAATAGTTTTAGATGATGTTTGCCCCACTAATTTGCAATTAAGAAAGAAATAAAAAAATATGTATATTTATTTGCAACAGGGACTGAAAGGGGGTCTGAAAAATTCGAAGTGGGACTACTAGGGTAGGGCATGTGGGGTATCATATGAAAGAGCGCAGTTTGCACATTCCAATAATTTTTTTCTTTTTTTTAGACCGAATATTTTTCGACTTTTGATGAAAAATGTAAATGTCCTTATCTCCGAAGTTTTCAAAGAGAAAAATCTGAAATTATTCTATGTGATAGAAGTTTATGTAAAGATTACAGGAAAAATAAAACGAAGTCCTTAAATAGCACACTTTTTCAGAAATCGTCAACTAAAGTTACATTATTTTCATTTACGGTCAAGAGATGGCGCTAACCGAAAGCTGCAATATTCTACACCGCAGCGTGCAGTCTCAAAATTCTCTGACGAATACAGGCCTCGCCGATGAAAATTTAAAAACATGATGGTTCGGAACCCTGGGTGTGCGAATCCGACTCGCTCTTGCCCGGTTTTTTTTATCACTTAACCATCACACAATTTCCAGATCGACTTGGAGCAGCAGACCCGCATCCTGGACCTCATCGAGACCGGCAAGAAGCAGGGCGCTAAACTAGTCGCGGGAGGCAACCGTGCCTCTGATACTGGATACTTCGTAGAACCCACCGTGTTCAGTGACGTCAAGGATAATATGGATATCGCTACCACTGAGGTATGAAATTAATCATATTTACATGCATGAAAATATGAATTTCTTAGGTGCGTTGACGTACATAAATCTCATATACCCAGACTCGAAATTGTTATAAAAATCAAATCAAATAACAACAATAAACAATATAAGAACAGAAGTTCACGTGAATTAGCAATAAAAGACGGCCCACCTCATTGAACTTCTGTTAATATTTGCTGACTGAAACCGGTTGTTAGTGTAGTAGCCATCGCTCAGCTAGTTCAGCACTACGCCAATTCAAATTAAACTCTGCAACGGCCGATACGCACCCATTGGTAGTCAGCTCCGCTACCTCTTTGCTGACGAGCTACTTCTAGTTCGTCTTGATAAGAGAGAAGAATACACTGAAACATTTTTTTCTCTGTACCACTCCAGATCTTCGGGCCCGTGCAGCAGATCCTGAAGTTCTCGCAAGTGGACGAGGTGATCGAGCGCGCCAACAACTCCGAGTACGGACTTGCCTCCGCCGTGTTCACGCAGGACATCGACAAGGCTAACTATGTTGTACAGGTACGGGAGAAACAAACACAGATAACATACCACTGCTTTAATGGCTAGATTTTTAAGACGTAAGTAACGCCTGGCGCTTTTACCATTGTAGCTACAGAAAAACCTTCTTAGTAAACTGCCCTTAATTTTTTGAGTAATTGCTAACTGCATTCACTAATTTTGGAAAAATGGTACAGACGCCAGCACGTCAAGCTACTACAATCTGTCAAATTTCTTTGATGGATTTTCAACTTTATTGCTGAAGCATAAGGTTCAAAGTTGATTGGGAAAATTTGACAATTTCGGGTAGGTTGATGTGCTGGCGTCTGTACATTCAGCGAGCAGATGTAATTTCTGACGTTTTATTTTTATGATGCCAAGTGATGCAGTATCATATAAGAATTAATATGCCCTTCTAGATCAACCAAGGTTACTAGAGAAGAGTACTAGAAAAGCCATGAATCACAAAAAAAACTTGCTGAATTCAGCATCAATTTAAACATGTTACAACTCGCATTCTAGTTTGAGGTAAATTGTGAATTAAATATTTCAATGAAATGCTGATTAACTTCTCCCGGTTTCTCAAACATCTGCAGTCAATCAAATTTTACATTAACTGGTGTGTTACTTTGATTATAATAAGCACAGTCAATCAAATCAATTATCCTTACGCTTATGAAAAAATCGAATGTGAGAGTAACAAGGGAGTGTGTGATGTAAGAAACCGATTACTACCTTATAAATATTTTATTTTTTACGAAAATAGGAAAATTATTATTTCTTTTACAGAGACTTCGCGCCGGCACAGTATGGGTGAACGACTACAACGTCCTTAGCAATCAAGTTCCCTTCGGCGGATACAAGCAGTCTGGCATCGGTCGCGAGAACGGACCATACGGCATTAAGAACTACACAGAAGTTAAGGCTGTAATCACCAGGCTTACTGATAAGACTTCGTAATTCTTTACTTTATTTGTAGAAACGAATTAGTAGGAGATGGAACAGGGCTCTGCATAAAGCAGAGGGTTTTCTGATGATATTGAATTGATAACTTTATTTTTAGTGTCATAAAATGCAAAGTTGTTTTGGCACAGACATCAAGCACTTTGAGCAACCCAGAGCGCGCTCATTTGCACTCTAACGCCCACTTGCACCACAACTCACTAAATGCATTTTAAAACATCGTTCTGTTTCTCTCATTCGTTTGAAGACGACAGAGACAGCATGATGTAAACCTTTTGCATTAAAAGCATTTAGCTAATTGACCCTTGACCTTGATCGCTTGCACCTCGCAAGCGGGTCTAAGGCACGATCATTTTAATCAATGTTAAAATCCATCTGCCTTCTGCTGGCATTTTTCAGTAAAATCGTATGGGTACTCCATTTCTTATTACTCCGTGTATGTAGGCTATTTTCATACCGAGTGTTAAAGTTAAATCAACAGTCTGAATTTCCGTTTTATCACTAAGTGTTTAATTTGCATCAACAATAGATTAATAAAATGAATTTTGTTGCTTCCTGCGTTATAATGATGTAAATTCGCAAAATTGTTTTGTTATCTGACCATCTGGTTGTTTTAGTTTAGTTTACCAGCTTGTTGAGGTCAGTTTTGCCATATTGTTTCGAGATTCTTTAGCATTACTTTTGCCTACATAGATTTGTAAGTTCTAACATATCGCGTTAATATAGTTAACGTTTACGGATCGGTATCGTTACGGATGTTAAAGGGAGAGAAATCATTTAATATTGTGCATTTACATCCAAACAAATTATGTAGGAGCCTACAAAAACAGAACCAAAAAATTATATTCCAAATGTCTTCCAGTATACGCAACACGTATGTATTATGATAAGCACAATGTATGTTTTAATAATATTGTATAGTGCCATTGAATGTTGCTTCTTTTCTATTTTACTTTTTATTTTTGTAAAATAAAACGGCAATAGAAGTACATACTTATAAAGTTTTATATTTAAGAGCGTTATTACAAAACCGAAGTGCTCAGTTTTAGGTAAATTCGACGGCGCGCGGCAGCAGATGCGCACGTGTGCGTCTAGGGAAGAACGCTATGCACACATACAAACCGCTATGCGTCGGACGCCAGGATCAAACCAACAAGAGCCTTCGTTTTCAAAATAAATTAAATTACTGTTATTATAGTTCATGAAATGTTATTTGTACCGATGAGTGTTACCTACAACGGTTTGAGTTACAATAGGGTCATACAAATTTACTTCACTTTTAATTTTTATTTTATACCACTAAAGTGACAAACTAGCATACGGCCCGCTTGATGGTGTGTAGTTACCGCAGCCTAAAGCAGTGTTGCCAGTGACAGATAGTCAAATGTAACATGAGAGAGCTCAAAAAGTAACATTTTCACGAGAAAAGTAACATTACCTTATTTTTTGTGGAAAACGACTAATAATAACATGGCACTTTATTACATAAAAAAAAGCTGTCCCCTTAGTAGGCTTCGAAAGAATCGTAATAACAAACTGAACTGAACCAACACGGATGCCACTACTAGGCTGTCGCTCACTCGCCTAAGTAAGCGGGATGGGTCATTTAGAAATTCACGCGAGTGAGTGAATATGCGATACGACAAACGAAGTGAAAAATTTTCGCGCTGTCGTCGCGTCAGAATTTGGTCACAAAATCAAGACAATCAAGTGCGCCAACATGACGAACGAAACCTTTCTTGTATGCGTTCCGTTTCATGTTTATTTTTTGTTTTCTGTGAAATATTTTTTATTAAGTCTTAAAAGTAACATTTTGAGGCGTGTAACATGGAGGTAACATGAGAGGGTCAAAAGTAACGTAAAATGTTACAAAAGTAACATACTGGCAACGCTGGCCTAAAGACGCTTGCATTGCCAGAAGCTGCATTACTTGCGCGTTGCCAGCCTCTAACATTACTTACAAATACTTTTGTGCTACTTTTATAAATACTTTTTGTACCTACTTTTTTTACGAAGTTTAATATATTATGTAATTTATTTAGCAGGTAGGAAGACATTTTAGTACTTATTTATAGAAATAAATGCAATGTGATGTTGTTTCTACAGTTTGGATAAAAATCGGTTGTCTGTAAAGTCGGTTTACGGACGATAGTTTAACGTGACAACGTCATAACAAAACATTAATGAAATTGCCGAACGCGGAGGCCGATTCGGCAGCGTTCGACTTCATCTGTCTCTCATCGCTCGTTCCGCGCTCTCGCTTGCACTTCAAGCCGCCATGGCGTACAACGCTACAGCAGAGCAAGGCCGCGAGGTAACGCTACATGAGTCATGTTTTTTTCGTGTGTGCAGCCAGCTTCATCGATTTATTAGACGTTGTCACGTCAAAAAAGTCAAAAGAAAATAAAAAAGACAAATCAAAAGTCGTTTTATTAAAATTAAAAATTACAACTGTGAACTTGTAACGGTTCATGAGACACTAGCAGACAGACGGACGGTCGGACATCGGAGCCTTAGTAATAGGGTCCCGTTGGCACCCTTAAGGTACGGAACCATAAAAAACCAGTATAATAATTGTAAAATAATTAAAATAATATTCTCCGAAGCGGCATAGACCGTGCTTTCCTCGAATCTATGATTTCAGGAAGCACGCACTCCTCATAAAATTCTTACCGCTGAGCTTCTCTTGCGCGTTTCAAATTATCGGCCAAAACCTTTTTTTTTATTTTGACAGCACCAAAAGTTCTATTTTGCCCATTATTGTGAACTATTGTCTGAAAATAATTAATTAAATTAATGTTGGAGATAAATAAAAAAGTCAGAAAAATTAAAAACAACAACTATATTTACGTATGTTTTTTTTCTATAATTATATTCGCGTTGGAACATCATAGGAAAATAATTATATTATATACATTACAATCAGAACATAACTAATTAAAAAAAAAAACTCACTTGTATCAAGAAGTGTTGGTCGCTTTTTATTCGTGGCGAATTGTCGAACGAGATCACGTGACGGCAGCAGCGAGTGAGCGCTACGTCCTCCCTCTGAAAGCGCTCGGCGCGGACTAAAGCTAAGACCGTGCATCCCGAGATTTATATTGATAAAAAAGCATTGCATAAAACAATTCCTTAAAAATATTATTTTACTTTAAAATAGAGTATTTTTTTTTTCAAGCAAGGTGACAAAGTAACCTTAGTTATTAAACACTTTTTGTTTGAATTTCTATTAAATAAACAGAGATAAAAAATATCATTTCGGCTGAAAAAATATCATTAACTCTCTGTTTTACGGAATTATTTTTGGTTTATTACTGTATTAAACATAATAAATTGATGTATGCATTCCAAAGTAGAAGATACAGTTGTACCGTGGACATTTTTATAAATTATTAAACTATTATATCTTCGATGTAACAGAGCATCGCGAGATGCCCGAAATTAAATTTTTATGAAACAGCCTTTGCAGGAACAAGTTTTTTACTGATTTATGTAAACAAACTGAAATATTTATTGAATGCGCTCCCAAAAGAAGGAATTAAACTTTCTCGGGCATGTATTTTTTTTACTATTGTGACTTTAGTTAAACCATAATCACAAATCAAAACTCGAGTCAAACGCTCTAAACAAGAAAAACTTGTGATAGCGCTCTGGCGTTTCCCCAAACTAGTATTTTCTCCTGTATTGTGAGTGCGTTTACAAATATTTAAACTCACATACACAAACAGTCAGACCTGGAACAACTTCTTGTAGGTCATACAAATAATTGTTCCGTGCGGGAAACGAACCCGCGACACGCAGCGCAGCAGTCAATCCGTACCGTCTTAAATCTAAAATCAACCAACTCATTTTATAAAGAAAATCAAAGAATCATAGAAAAGTATCAAACGGCAACTAGTAGTACAGTAGTAGTAGTAGTAGTGTCGGTAGTTGGTACATGTATTTTATCATTGCCTCCATCACAGAGAGTGACATTTACACAGTTAGAGGCTGTTCTCTCCGGAACTGATGAAAGTGATTTGTATTGTAGTAAGTTAGAAAGAAGCAGTAGAAGTCTCGTCGGATATTTCTTGCAGTAGGTGTTGGAACTCTTTGCGTATCATGTCTCTGATGTACTCTTCGATGCTTTTCGTGTCAGTTGATTGGTCGATCTTTAGCTCGGATTTTTGGCTTTCCGTTAATATCCTGCAATTAATAGTAGATTGTTAGTGCTTATAAGAAGCCATTTTACCCCGACACATTTATATCCACACTCGCCTGCGACGGTCGAGGGGTAAAATTCGTGTATTTTCACTGTTCAAAAATGTTGCAAAATTGAAGAAGAGAATACCTAATTCCCGCCACGAAATTTTCATAGAGTTTATTTTTTAATTTTCAACATGTGTCATTCGACTTGGCTACTTCATACTGCCAAGTCATAAAAACGTTTCTTTGCGTTTTTAAATAGTAAATGGCAACTATTTTATCTGCCTTTATTAAATTAACGATAGAAAACACGGAAGTGGTATTAAAGTAAATGAAATAAAATAACTTTATTGTGCGTGTGACTGTTTTGAGCCTGATTATCTTAGTTTTAAAAAAGATTTACTTTCAGCATTAGAGCATAAAAATCGACTTTATGTCGCCTACACACAACGTAAAGACGAACTAGAGCATGAGAAGTGAAAATGTTTATTTCAATTAAATAATTAAAAATGAAAAATTCAGTAGTCTCTTAGAACAATAAAATATGAAAAGGCAAAAAGCCAACGTCACGTGGTGTTCCCAGGCGGTCACCCATCCAAGTACTGACCACGCCCGATGTTGCTTAACTTCGGTGATCGGACGAGAACCGGTGTATTCAACGTAGTATTTTTTTTTTTTTAGTATGGACGTTGGCGAACGCTAAGTCGAATCTTTCGTTTAGTATCAACTTTGTGACGTCATCTGTATAAAGTAAAATGCCTAAGCCTTATGATGGAACATTTGGAAGATGTATCGTTTGCGCGCTGTGTGTTAGTACACTACGTTCAACAATGCTCTAAGCGTTCAACTGAACTGGGACATTATGCTGACGTGACCGAATAATGTCACGTGTTTAATTATGGGCAAATTTACCAATAATCAGATATCTATTCTAATTGCGACAGTTGATATTTTCCATAAAAAAGCTATCAAATCGCAATAAGTTACCTGATCATTGAAAAATCAACCCTAATTATATATAAAATATAAATAGGTGCTAATATAAAAATAAAATATTAAAAAGTAAACAGCAAAAAGCCAACGTCACGTGGTGTTCCCAGGCGGTCACCCATCCAAGTACTGACCACGCCCGATGTTGCTTAACTTCGGTGATCGGACGAGAACCGGTGTATTCAACGTAGTATGGACGTTGGCGAATGCCAAGTCGAATCTTTCGTTTAGTATCAACTTTGTGACGTCTTCTATATAAAGTGAAACGCCTAAGCATTATGGAACATTTTTAAAAGATGTATCGCTTGCGCGCTGTGTGTTAGTACGTTCAACTCAAATAGTCGAACTGTATCAACATCTATGATGACGTCATTGTTACTACCAACCTGTTATTTTCAGGCAAGGCCATCGCCCGGCAAGTTTTTCGATTCGCTTCATAAATCCACCTCTCCTGCATTGCTAAGGGATTTACGTTTACATTAGCAAGGATATATCCTCTTCTACTTTTTGAGAACGTTTCGATGTTTGACTTCAGAGAGCAAGAACTCATGCGATCTCTCACTTCATCACACTCAGGCGAGAGGAAGTCTTGCTTGAGGTCACAGAGTACATTATACTATAATGAGGATTTATTCTGTAAAGTAGAAACACACAATGTCTTGTAAAAAGAATGTAAATTAGCGCCATCTGTCGTTATTAAAATAAAACACATAAAATTCGATGCAACACATTTCTGTAGCTAGTTCTAAATTCGGTCGTAAGTTTAAGTGGCGCTACCTACTACCTAATATATACAATAGATTCTCTGATGTCGCCTTTATACTAATAGTTATTATGTGCCTTTACTCAATGCTCTGGCAAAGCAACCTCCTTGTATATTCTGCAGCCCTAGTACTCTCAACTCGGGATTGAAGTCGTCGGTCGCTGCCGTGTCGAGCGGTGAACCCGGGGTGGTATGTTATGATCGGCGTACGCCGTTATTCGCTAGACTAGGCAGACTGCGTAGTAGCTTTTTCTCTTGTTTGTCCGAGAAGGTGTATTCAACGTAGTACCTATATTCTTATATTAACTTTCTCGTGATGTCATTTAGTTTCAAACATCAGTTTTTAAAAGTGACAGCATTTGAATGACGATTCTCTGGCGCGGTGCGATAATAATGGTTTCAAACTTTCAACAAAAGGTTACCTACATGCTCTGGGCTTTCAACTGAGAAAGGTACATACAAACAAGGCATTTATTAATTGGGGAAGTATGACAACTAGGTACTGAATAAATATATACCTACAGGGTGGATTTTTGGTATAGGGCAGTAAGGGCAAAATTTTTGTTACCTACTGATCAGCAAATTGCAAAAAACGTAAGTTGAATTTCGCGGGACGAGTTACGAGCGCGCTCTTTTACGCTTTATGACACTGAAATAAGGCGTGTTATTCCATGTCATAAATAAACTCACCCTTGTGCTCCTCGCTCCTCGTCAGTGCGCGTTTACGCGCCGCGCCGCCCGCGCCGCCGTCTCAAGTATGTATGTAATAAGAAAAAGGAAGTTGAAAGCTGAAAACAGACTACGATAAAAACGCCAACTAAAAAGGTGGAAACAAGATACCTACATAATTATGTCGTTTTCGGTTTTCGTACAACCGGAGTCACACGTCATTACTACACTACAACATAACTTGGACGGATTGCAGGTGACTCCACAATCCACATCATTAAACATTTGGAAATGTTCGAAAGGCGGTTCGCTTGCGTTGTGCGCTTCGAATGAGGAAAGTAATTTTAATTTAAAAAAAAAATGCAAAAAGCCAACGTCACGTGGTGTTCCCAGGCGGTCACCCATCCAAGTACTGACCACGCCCGATGTTGCTTAACTTCGGTGATCGGACGAGAACCGGTGTATTCAACGTAGTATGGACGTTGGCGAAACCTTTGTTCAAATAGTTAAACTCTATCAACACCTGTGCTGACGTCATTGTTACAGGTGCCCAAATTACTACCAACCTGCTATCTTCAGGCAAGGACATCGACCGGCAAGTTTTTCGGTTCGCTTCATAAATCCACCTCTCGTGTATTACCTACGACAGGATATTCTCTTCAACTTTATCTCTTACTTCATCACACTCAGGCGAGATTTAATCTTGAGGTGGATTAACTCTTCTACAGTAGAAACACATTATAGAAAACCGGGCAAGAGCGAGTAGGACTTGCGCACCGAGGGTTCCGCACCATTATATGTTTTCAAAATATAAATTTTTATTTTTTTCTTATTTGAAAAATAGTTGGGCAAACGTCATCTAAAACTATTCTAAATTTCAAGTTGATAGCATTAGCAGTTCTTGAGATATCCAGCTGTGACAGACAGAGAGACCGACTGAGTCTCACCATAAGGGTTCCTTTTTACCATTTTGGTACGAAACCCTAAAAGTACCTTTCTAAAAGAATGTAATTTAGCACCATCTATCTTAATTCATTTAAAACAGATAGGACGCAACTTAACACAGTTCTGTCGTTAGTTCTAAATTCGGCCGTAAGTTTAAAGTGGCGCTACCAAACTACCAACTGAGCAATCATACATAGATGTCGCCTTTACGCAATATTCTAGCAAAGCAACCTTTTCGTAACTTCTGCAGCCCTAGTACTCTTAACTCGGAATTGAAGTCGTAGGTCGCTGCCGAGCAGGGGCCAAATTCTGTAAAATAGCCAACTTCTCAATAGTGTGTCGGTAGTGTGTCAGTGGTGTCTCAATAGAATAGTCATTGACATTCGGTATTCTACAAAATATTTATGGTCATTGACTTGCCACTGTAGTGCCATTGAAACGCCATAGTAAGACTATTGTAATAATTGGTAGTCTGGTCCACTATAATGTGTCAATGGCTTCGTGATGACCAAAGTTACGGTAGTCTGTAATATTTTTAAGTGTATTTGACAGTTGTGTCTATCGTGTTTGATTAGTGTTTTGGCCATCGAATCGCCATTATGAAGCCATTGAACAACGACACCTCTTTTCGCTATTGTTTTGTTTCAATTTGTTTATTTAAAATAATTGTGTGCGTGCGTGTGTGCGTCTTACGTAGTCAATTAATAAAGTGGACGTATTTCGCCACAATGAGGCCTTCTCTATATACTTTGCGGTGGCGTATTTTGGCATTGGCTTATAGTGCCGACGCCGACGCCGACGTTTGCTCTTGCGGCAGCGCCGCAAATGAGATAGGAAGCATTATACAGTGTTTTTGTTTTTTATTATTACAAATGACATGGATGGATGGATGGATGGATGGATGGATGGATGGACGGACGGATGGACGGACGGCCGGACGGACGGACTGACGGGCGGACGGACGGACGGACGGACAGACGGCCGGAAGGATGGCCGACGGGCGGACGGGTAGACAGACGGACGGACGGACGGGCCGCGGACAGACGGGCGGACAAACGGACGTATGGACGGACTGACGGACGGGCGGACGAACGGACAGACGGACCGACAGCGGACAGACGGGCGGACAGACGGACGGACGCATGGACGGACGGGCCGCGGACAGACGGACGGACGGGTGGACAGGCGGACGTGTGGACGGACTGACGGACGGACGGTCGGGCGGACGAACGGACAGACGGACGGACCGCGGACAGACGGACGGACGGGCGGACAGACGGATGGACGGACGGGCGGACGGCCGGGCGGATGAACGGACCGACGGACGGCTAGACGCACGGACGGACGGACAGACGGACGGACAGACAGATAGACAGACAGACAGATAGATAGATACACATCTATAACGGTTGATCACTACTTGGCGGGGTGTGTCTCATGGTTGCACCAAATGGGAGTCCAGCTCAGCATATGCCAGGTACAATACCTGACGCTGGTATTCTGCTGCATCCCGTTAGTGACACACGGATGTCGAGAAGACACATCTGAGTTTCAACAAAATGGTACCTACATAGTGCGGCGCGTAATTATAAAGGTGGTAAGTACCAGTAAGTACCCACAGTTGACTGTCATACGCAAGTGTGAAGTTGGTTGGATGGATGGATGTTCTTTAGCATCGTTGTGATTTGAAAGTTTATGAAACGAAAAAGCGACAATAAAAAGAGACATGTAAATTCATAAGATTTAACGTGGGAGAAAATGAGATAGGAAGCATTGTACAGTGTTTTTGAAGGTTTCACTTCTAGCACGTGTGAATTACATGCTGTTTTTTTTTTCAGAGACTAAAAATAATCGTGATAAAAATCTTATTTTTTTTAACAATATACGCATCTTTTTAGTGAAATTTGATGTTTTCTATAATAAAACGTTTTTAGATTATTAAAAAAACCCTTATTATAAAGTTTTAATTGATAAAAATAGGATTTCAAAAAGTGGTAGGTTTGGTGTACCTCTGTAGATTTTTGTTAGCAACACTGAAAACTATTGTACTGCCACACTATCGACATACAATCGACACACTACTGACACACCACTGAAACGCCATTGAAGTTTTTGCAGAATGCCAAATTTGCAACAGTGGCAACATAATGTCTGTAGTGTGTCGATAGAGTGTCAATGGCGTGTTGGTTAACTTAAAGTTACAGAATTGGGCCCCTGTAGTGTGTCGATAGAGTGTCAATGGCGTGTTGGTTAACTTAAAGTTACAGAATTGGGCCCCAGTTCGGATGGTGGGTTTACTCGGCGTAGTAACTAACTTTTTCGGTTGTTTATCCTAGGTAAACATACTCGTCTACAACTTTCGAGTGTAGCGTCTCCGATCTTCATGAGAGTGGGTGTTACATGGGCATTTGACATGACCTTGTCCTGTCCATGTTAATTTTAAGACCCACTCTTTCCCCAATCTAACCCCGTTACGAATCTGGCAAACGACCCAAGTGCTGTAGATTGACCCAACACTATAACGAAGACATGCCGGACGAGATTAGGATGGCTCTGAAGCAGCTCAAAAACAAGAAGGCTGGCGGAAAACCCGTTCTTCTGAAGGGCCTTACTTCAGAAGTTTTTGATTCCGTCATACTCGAGGGCAAAACGCCACAGGCATAGAACAGAAGTGTATTGATACTTGGAGTCTTGCAAAATTCACTTGCGGCGAATTATTTGCGCAGCTTTGTATTTTTTTTTAACCAAGCAATCAAATGACATGAAATATTATTATTGCAGATAAATAACCATAAGTAGGTACATAATAGCTAGTTATTTTTTTAAGTTCATCTAGGTGGATTATGTAAATCGAGTGTTAAATACAGTTCTTTCGCGCCCAACATCATTTCAAGTTTTGTTTGTGCGTTTAGTTTATGGCAATGAAGAATTAATTTACAAATCTGTTCAACGTATAATTAGCTCAACATTCTCGTCTTCAAAATGCGCTTATTAGTTTTATTTAATTATCTTTCATTTTCTTAATTCAGAGGTCACAATTTCATCATAAACGGTTTTTTCATATTACATCGTATGTATGTAATAATTAGATTATTTTAATGCCAATACAGAATTATAGGCTCATCTCACTTCTGAAACATGTCTACAAGCTGTTTTCAAGAGTCGTGTCGTGGTTTGACGACTTCCAGCCTTGCGAACTAGCCGGATTCCGTAATTCTTTTTCCGGCGTCACAGAATTATTTTTAGTTTTTTCTGTGCCACATATCTCCGGACAGCCAGGCATTCTTCAAGTTTATTACTGCGCGGCGTGCAATAGGCGTATTCGGTAAACTGTTTTTCTCTAGGGAAGTTATAAGTCGACTTGTCATTGCTATTCTATTCCTATCTTTCAGAAGAGGTTTGATCGAATCAAAGCAATATTCAAGAACTTTTATGTGAATCGGTCAAAGACTATAATGTATAATTATTCTCTTTGGCAGCGGTTCATAAGATTTAGGAGTGAAACTTCTACAGAGTTTTGTGTCAGGGAGTTCAACGGTTTGGTCTTTCGTAGGTAGTCGCCATTTACAAAGTTAACTGTAGATACGGTTCGGCAGCTATAGAGGTAGAATAGGCATTGGAGAAGTCTTTGTCTGGTAATTTTCATATCTTATGATTGGGGTATGATCGTTTTGGTCACCGTCGAAGATGAAGCATCTTTCTGCGACGGATATGCAGTTAAGACGAAAATTCATAAAGAGCGACAAAGAATGCAGCAAAAGCAACGCGACCCGCGTTGCTTTTGCTGCATTCTTTGTCGCTTTCTGTGGAACTTTCTCGGCTCTATGTTCGACGTTTCGTAGGCTAAGGCACTTGCAGTCGGTTGGAGAGGTGGAGTCCGAGCCTGTAGAACTGAATGTGGACCTTTTGGTTTGTAGTCGGGCTGGGATAATTATGTAGCCAAGTTCGTCTAGACTGCTCTGTAACACAAAAATAATAAGATATTTCATCCACTATTTCTGGAGTGTTTATAAATAAATTTGGAACATGACACTAAATTATTATTATTTACAAATACTCCTCCTTTTTTTGAAGTCGGTAAAAACGCCTTTTTAGCGATACCATTTTAATGGAAGTGCATTGATGCGTAGGCTGCGCTAAAGAAATTCTGGGTGACCAAGAGCGTCTGTGACTTTGACAAAGTCCTTCGTGAGGTGTTGGAGAAGAGCGTAACCAGCCATCGACTTCTCTAGGTTTTCTTTGTCACCAACTGTATTCGCCAGACCTTACATAAACTTACTTTTACAAGGGATTGAAGATTTTTATTTGGAGCAGCGACAGTAGGTATACTGTCGCGCCATTAGTTTTTTTTTTTTTTTTGAAATGGCGGCCACGCATGAAGCCTCCGTGACCATAGTATAAAGATATTTTTTGAACTTGCTTAAATGGCATCGTGTCGTGTTGCATAGATATTTGATTAGCGTCCCGCAGGCTTTGCTTTGTACAATATAGCTACGACATAGTTATTTGTTATTTTTGTAAAATAAAAACAACAATATAAGAACAAAGTTATATTTTTATCAGTTAAATCTAAAATCAACCACACATCTGAGTAACAATAGCATTTAAAATGGAAACTTTAGAAATCACTTAATACTCATTTTATAAATCACGTTCACTTTAGAAAATCAAAGGATCATAGAAAAGTACCAAACCAGGCAACTAATTAACCTTTGGTGTTTTCAATATAATTTTAAAAAAATATAGAAACGAACATTAAAATATTTTGGATAGATTAAAAGTGCTCATATTAAAGTATAACAAGGCGATACCTTCATAAGGTGCATCTATTCTAAAAATCACAACAGTGGAATGTATTGGTGCCACTTACACTAAATCACATAGCCTTGCACTATAATCACTAAAACGATACAAATTAAAACACGGGAACAATCTAAAAAATACAAGAAAACCTATGAAAATATCTTTGGGTTTTCTAAATGCGAGTACAAATTGGACGGCTGAGTTACATAATTGTGATAGTAATAATATCAGTGACAGACATAATTATGATTTACCAATAAAAGTGTGATACAAAAATCTATCAACTTTGTACTTGTCAAATTGGACATGAACCCCATGCTAATAAACGTTGTATAGCGTCTGTATAGTTACACAACGCTTTGTCTTCTTCTTTCGAAAGTCAAATTACTGAAGACTGAAAGAGAGAAATTGGGGTGTAACTATTCATCTGATATAATTCGTTTATTAGTAAGGGAGTTTCAATACAATCGGTGAAGAAAAGTAAGTTCTTCCAACGCCTCATCATGCAGTATTGTAATTTGTACTTACGGCTTCAACATTAGTGTTACAACTAAACAAAAAATCTTAATTCTGAATCAACAGAATTAATCAGTCCTTATCCTCGTTCAGATTCAAGAGGTTTTCTTCGGATATCTTCGGTAAGCAGCCGCTAGACATTGGAGATCTCGTACTCTTACAGCTGTTCGCGAGGTCTTCTTCTATCTTCCTCTCAAGGAGCTCGAAGTCATCGTTCTCCGCTTGGCACTTGAGACATTCATCGGATGAAGAGTCCTGGTAGCTGAGAACATTCTCAATGTTGACCTCAACTTCGTCAGTTTTGTCGCATGTAGGTAAGGCTGGGCTGCTGTTGCTTAGAGCTCGAGATAGGCTCGATACAGTCGGTGTTAATATTTCGGATTTGGGACGTATTCGGATATTGGCAGGTTTCGGTTTGCGAGCGAGAGGGGTTGTTGAGCGTTTTTCTTTTGGGAAAATGCGCTGGATTCTTTCTTCGACGAGTGAAATGCTACGTTTGAAGACGACGGTGTCCTGCGGACGCTGGTCGTGCGCGCGGCCATCGATGGCGTCTCGCGACTCTGTGTCGGAGTTGTCGCAGCGGAAGTAGATGGTGTCGCAGCCGTTCTCCTGCTTGACCTTGATGAGGCAGCAGTCGTCTTCCTTCTCACACAGTATCTCGTGCAAGGAGCCGTGCAGCGGTATCAGTTTCACTTTACCGCCGAAGTTCTCCTGCATCGTTGATAAGTCGTCGTCTATGTACAAGTCCTCGGTACTTCTAGCTTCCTGTTAACAATGAAAACGAGAAATATCTTAAAATCTCATCAACATTCAAAATTCCTACCAACAAGTTAAGTTGATTAATACGCAGGTATTTGTGGTAAACAAAAGTTGCAACGTTATTTTATTTGAATTTGTATAAAATGTTACCAACAACATGTTGCTAAAACAATAATGTTTAACTTTTGTTCACCATCAATACGAGGCTTTAGTTTCCTACAAAGGCTTGGCTTGTACTAAACTCTCTCTTGTCTAGTCACCTGTAAAGCATTGAAAGCCTGACACCTCTTCAAAGCGTTAACATGAACATCCTCAGTCAGCGTGTCTTCCATTGATTGGTTCATTTTGTCCTTAGTACACATATTGTTGTTTGTACTATTATTATTATTGCTTCCATCACAGATAGTGACATTCACACAGTTGTCTAGGACTTGCAGACTATTCTCCCCAGAACGGGTGAAAGTGATTTGTAGTAGAGGTTTGTTGTTCCCATTGATTTTGACTCGAGAGAACGATTTCATTGGTTCTTTCTTCGTGGCTCTTGTTTCTTCGTTATTAGTTAAAGACTCCATGATATTCGCGACTCCTTTGTTTACGATGTCTTCGTGCTTCGAACCAGTAGAAGTCTCGTCGGATATTTCTTGCAGTAGATGTTGGAACTCTTTGCGTATCATGTCTCTGATATACTCTTCGATGCTTCTCGTGTCAGTTGATTGGTCGATCTTTAGCTCGGATTTTTGGCTTTCGGTTAATGTTCTGCAATGAAAAGGTAACATTTCAATTAAATAATTACATTAAAATGAAAAATGTCAGTAGTCTCTTAGAACAATATAATATGAAAGGCAAAAAGCCAACGTCACGTGGTGTGACCAGGCGGTCACACATCCAAGTACTGACCACGCTCGATGTAGCTTTGCTTCGGTGATCAGACGAGAACCGGTGTATTCAACGTAGTATGGACGTTGGCGAATCCCTAGCAGTAACATGGTCTAATGAAACGAAACCTATTTATTATGATGATAAGTAATAAAATAATTACCCTATTTCTGATTCAGCCCTCCAATGTTGAAGTTCGGGGCTCCGGTGTCGAAGCTCAGGGCTTCGAGAAAAGTTGATACTCTTAGCGATTGTATCCCGCGCTTGACAAAATTGCTCCCAATGGTGCCCTGTAAAATATTTTATCATACAAGCATCAATTAGTTTTTAACTAAACTGTTGTGACAATTTTAATAAAAATTTGGCCCTAAACTGGTTATAGACCTCTTTTAAATAGGTTGTAATTTAGAACATGGCATATTTTCCTACTTTTCTAAAAGGGCCGGAAATAATCAATCCTGCAGAATGAAATAGGGGAAGGCGCCATTGGCGTGGGTAAGGATTTTGACTAGCGGGGGCAGCGCTCCAGCTGAACTAACCACAATCATTTAATGAGAGATCATAAATTACGCCTCGTAATAATTAATAACCTAAGGAGGCTCTCGTTGGGCAGCTGGATCAAGGGCTTGATTCAGAAAGCGGTACTTCTGGACACGGCCCGCGTTGTTAGGAGGTTCATTTCTCTGGAGCCCTGACCGCTGGTAGCTTGGACCCTGTTCCCGATACCGGTGGGCTAATATTTTTTATATTTTTAAATGTTTTTATATATCTTTTTACATTAATATTTAAAAATATAATTTATATGTAGGTATTTAGTCGAATAAAGGATAATAATAACACAAAAAATATTTGATGTAAAGTAGGTTGCCAAGACTTAAATAATATTTTCACTGTTAAAAACTTATTAGATCTAATGTAGAGCCCCTCCCTAACTCTACCAGAACCTTACATCTTAGTCAAAATGTACGGCACTAATAAGAAGCGGTGAATTAAACAGTAAGTAATTCTTCAATAGGTACTGCTGATTTTTCTAGAGTGGGCGCAAAAGGGTTTCTAGGGTGGGCAAATAAGTTTCTAGGGTAGGCATTGCCCACCCTTGCCCCCCCCCCCCCTAGCTACGCCCATAGAAGGCGCACTGGCGAAAAGGATATCAAATACACAAATAATACTTACTTTTAAATTAGAAGTCCTTCTTATGTCATGACAAAAGAAATAAAGTATTGTTAGTTTAAATATTAGAAATAAAAGCCTCATGCAAATGTAAGTTTTTATTGTGTTACCAACACAATGCAAGTGATAATATAAACATATACAGTGAGTATTGCAATGTTAAGAAATAGATAAAGCGAAACGAGGGTGTTGTAAAGAGACCCTTTATCTGTATATGGCGTTGGCATCGTAATTTCTGTACAGATTATTATAATAATAAACTGCCAAGCTGATCGCAAGCGCGTAATTCACAACAATAAGCATTCGAAAATGGGAGGATTTGCAAACCCATGTATTATGCGACCCTTTCGTCAATGCCAAATGCGAATAGTTTTTCGAATTTTAAATGCAAACAGTTTTGCACATAATAATGTAATGGTAATGCCACAAAAATGAGTATCCAAATTCAATTTAAATAAAGCAGATTTCATATTGTTATTATCAGAAGCTTAGTTTAAAATAATGTTTTATCTTAAATGCCTACGGGTAACAATATTAGAAATGTTTCCAGGTACCCATCATTAGTAGTTTAAAGGGTATAATTTAATGGCGACTGACCATTTTTTCCGTTGCTAGGTGAAGCGGGACGCGTGCGATATATTTTAGTCCCTGGTTTCTTCATGTTCAACTGGGGCAAAGATTTCTGCAGCGTATCCACGCAGTGGGACGCCGGCTTCACCGCTGCTATCTGGCTCCTGAAACAAAATGCGAAAAGCCTTAGCCTACTGCCTATTTTCACTAACACTAGGTGATACTTACCTAAATAAAAAATAAATTTAGAACTGATGAACCTAAATAAATTTAGAACTGATGAAGATGCTGAACGTCTCCAACATGACCTGGACAGATTCCAAGAGTATTGTGTGGCCAACCGCTTGGATCTAAATGTCTCGAAATGTTATACATGTACCTTCACTCGTAAACTTAAACCTATTATTTACGATTACAAACTAGCCAACACTTCTATAGCCAGAGTTAATACTATTAGGGATTTAGGCGTCACTTTTGACTCGAAACTTATTTTTGACACACACATCGATAATATTACTAAAAAAGCGTCTAAGGCGCTAGGTTTCATCTTGAGGATTTCAGCCGATTTCAAAAATATCAAAACACTCAAGGTTCTCTATTGCGCTTTTGTGCGCAGTCATCTCGAATACTGCTCACCAGTATGGAATCCGATTTATAATACTTACATCAATCGCATTGAAAGCATTCAAAAGAAATTCTTAAGGTACATTCAGTATAGATCCAAAACCTATTTACCTAATTACCACAGCCGCTGCAGGAAGTTCCACATTCTCCCATTAGTTGAGCGGAGAAAAATTGCCGACATGGTATTCCTATTCAATTTGGCTAATGGTGCAACTGACTGTTCCGAACTGATGGGGAAAATTGGGTTGCGTGTTCCATCCTTCACCTTAAGGAACCATCAACCTCTGTATGTTCCCGCTGTGCGGTGCATTTATCGACAAAACTCCTATGTGATAAGAGCTAGCAGGTCATACAACTCAATGTGTCAGAGTATTGATGATCTTGATTTATTTTCCACCAGTGTTCAAAAACTTAAAAAAAATCTTTGTAATAACTTCTTTGAACGTCACTAAAATCAGTTAATTTTTTTTTTCTTAATTCTCTACGAGTGCTTAATTCTTACTTTCTCTTGCATGTCTACTGTTTCTTGTGCTATTCTTATAATGTCAGTGAAAACTTTTAATTGGCCTTCTTTCACTATCTTTCAACTATCTGTATCCTAGCTGTAAGTTTTCTTAAGAAATAAAATAAAATAAAATAAATGAATGCCTATATAAAAACGCACTATTTGATTTTCATCGCAGTGTCGACAGCTGCAAATGCAATAGTGCAATAATATCTAGGCGTTCATATGGTTATTTCCCATCCACCGACACCTATCCATCGAGAAAAAGGTTTATTATTATTCAATGCCAATAATAAGCCCCTTATCTCTATGATCCTTTTTTAAATAACAACATCAGGAGCGAGGTTTGTTTTATAAAATTATAGATCGAGTTATTGGTAGATATTTCGTCAATTTCCGTTTTATATAAGAAAGTAGTATAAAAAACTACAAAATGCAAAAAGCCAACGTCACGTGGTGTTCCCAGGCGGTCACCCATCCAAGTACTGACCACGCCCGATGTTGCTTAACTTCGGTGATCGGACGAGAACCGGTGTATTCAACGTAGTATGGACGTTGGCAATAGCATTGCTCAAATGGTCGAACTTTATCAACTCCTGTGATGACGTCTTTGTTACTATGTACCAACCTGTTATCTTCAGGCAAGGACATCGACCGGCAAGTTTTTCGGTTCGCTTCATAAATCCACCTCTCGTGTATTGCTACTAAGGGCTTCACGTTTACATTAGCAAGGATATCCTCTTCTACTTTATACTTGAAAACGTTTCGATCTTGGTTGTTTGACTTCACAGAGCAAGAACTCATGCGATCTCTCACTTCATCACACTCAGGCGAGAGGAAATCTTGAGGTGGATTTATTCTGTAAAGTGGACAACCATCATCATAATGTATCAGGTTTTTTATGTATGTATAAAAACAATCATAATGTCTTGTAAAAAGAATGTCAATTAGCGCCATCTATCGTTATTAAAATAAAACACATAGGATAAGATGCAACACAGTTCTGTAGCTAGTTTTAAATTCGGCCGTAAATTTAAGTGGCGCTACCTACTAAGGAATACATAGATGTCGCCTATAATCAATGCTCTAGCCTCTAGCAAAGCAACCTCCTTGTTTATTCTGCAGCCCTAGTACTCTCAACTCGGGATTGAAGTCGTCGGTCGCTGCCGTGTCGAGTCGAGCGGTGAACCCGGGGTGGTATGATCGGCGTACTTAGAATAAAATTAACAGCCATTATTCGCTAGACTAGGCAGACTGTTATTATGATATGCTTATTAATTTATTAATGAAGATCGAACATTTGTGGTCACATTTATTTTTATCAATTTAGTAAGAATTGGAAAAACAACAGCAACATTAATTGTTGTTGTAGTAGCTTCCTGTAAGAAGTAATTCACTTTTTTTGCTACATTTTTTTTCACACATTATTATGTACCCAGTAATGATATAAAAGACATGATTACTGGGCACAGGGTACTGAGCGCTCAGATACTGTACGTAAACTTCGTCTTAATGTTTGCCAACGTCCATACTACGTTGAATACACCGGTTCTCGTCCGATCACCGAAGTTAAGCAACATCGGGCGTGGTCAGTACTTGGATGGGTGACCGCCTGGGAACACCACGTGACGTTGGCTTTTTGCATTTTATTGGTTCAACTTTGAAATTTTTTATAAAAGTCTGAACAGAAGAGTCCAGAATTATATAAAAAAATTAAAATAACTAAAATTACAAAAATATTCCTCTACTTAAAATGCTAAACAAATTAAAATAAAAAAGCCAACGTCACGCGGTGTTCCCAGGCGGTCACCCATCCAAGTACTGACCGCGCCCGATGTTGCTTAAACTTCGGTGATCGGACGAGAACCGGTGTTTTCAACATGGTATGGACGTTGACAGCTTTATAGCTGAATTAGCAGACTACTATAATACTGTCGATTGACGTCATATACTTAATGAATCAGTGAATTTCATTCAATGAGGGTTTATTTATTACAAACGAGATATCATGTAACGACGAATTTAAAAAAAACTGGCCAATTGCGAGTCAGACTCGCACACGAAGGGTTCCGTACCACAAAGCAAAAACGCAGAAAAAAACACGTTTGCTGTATGGGACCCCCTTAAATATTTATTTTATTCTGTTTTTAATATTTGATGTTATAGCGGCAACAGAAATACATCATCTGTGAAAATTTCATCTGTCTAGCTATCACGGTTAATGAAATACAGCTTGGTGACAGACAGACAGACAGACAGACAGTGGAGTCTTATAATAGGGTCCCGTTTTTACCCTGTGGGTATGGAACCCTTAAAACACGAAAAAAGCTACTACGTGCACGGTTGCCTTTTTGTCGATAAACAAAACAAACAATGAAGTACGGTGCACAATCGTATCGATAACGGGCACATAACATATCATCACGCTTGTATTGTGGAAAGGGGTAAGTAAGCAGTTGAGTATTAGTGCACGGAATTCTCGCGTTTTTTTTTAAATCTTAAATCGCTTGGCAAGAGAGTGTGAGGCTCTTACTATCAAACGTCTGCTTGATAGTAAGAGCTTCACACTCTCTTCTTCTTCTATTTTCTCAGCAACAGCCCAGCAATCCTGTCTCTGGGCTGTTGCTGAGAAAATTCTTAGGAAGAATATCAGGAGGCTAATTGGTATGTATTATAATTTAAAAAAGTAGTTACCTTCGTAATCCAGTAAAGGAGCCTCGAATTACAGTGTCAATACTTTCTGGGGAATTGACAGGAGTGGTAGGTTGTTGGTAATTATTGTCCAGATTATTTGTATTGATGTTACACGACGTGTTCATTGGCATAGTGGGTGTCTCGGGAGATGAATCGTTCATGGTTTTACGTTCTAGAAGTAAAATGTCAAATTATTACTAAGCACACGAAAGTAGCACTGGAGGACTATAAAAAGCAAACGAAAGAACTGAACGTAATTCTCGACGACATGTCTTTTATTAGAGACCTAGTTTTTGCTGTCGGCTTCGCCCGCGTAGAGGTCGGTAAAAATCCTACTGGAACGTGACAACGGGATATAAAGTATCCTATGTTAACTCAGGTCATTGCCTACCTAGACAGTTACTTTCGAATTTATAATATTATAGTTCAGTATACTTAGATAAACATTTTTCATGATTCCATACATACCTTCTTTTTCCGGCGTCACAGAATCATCTTTAGTTTTTTCTGTGGCACTTATATCTCCAGACAGCCACGCATTCTTCCTAAGTTTATTACTGCGTGCAATAGGCGTATTCGGTAAACTGTAGTTCTTTATATCAAAGTTATACGTCGACTTCTCATTGCTATTCCTATCTTTCAGTAAAGGTTTGATCGAATCAAAGTTGTATTCAGGAACTTTTATGTGCAGCGGTTTATATGATTTAGGAGTGAAACTTCTACTGAGCTTCGTATTAGGGCGTTCAACGCTTTGGTATTTGGTGTTGTCGTCATTTGCAAAGTTAACAGTACGGTTCGGACTGAAAATGCTACAGTATTCTGTAGAATCACTCCTGTGTAAACTGCCTGGAGTGTCCATTTCCTTGATCCTTGCTTTAATTTTAGCTATAGGGGTGGAACAGGCACTGGAGAAGTCTTTGTCAGGTAAATGTTCGTATCTTATAATAGGGGTATGGTCGTTTTGGTCATCGTCGGAGATGAAGCATTTCTCTGCGACGGACATGGAGTTAAGACGAGAATTTCTTATAGTTTCGTATAGGGGGCTCGCGTCGCTTTTGCTGCATTCTTTCTCGCTTTCGGTGGAACTTTCTCGAACGTTGTGGATAACAGCTTTGTGTTCGACGTTTTGTGGGCTAAGGCACTCGGAGTCGGTTGGAGAGGTCGTGTCCCAGGCAGTTGAACTGAATGTGGACCTTTTGGTTTGTAAACGGGCTGGGATAATTATGTAGCCAAGTTCATCTAGGTTACGCTGTAACAAAAAATACATTATTATAATCATTAAAAGTTCGGAAAAGCAACAAGTAATTTTTATTCATCACTAGCAAGTAGCTGACCCGAAAAACTTTGTCCTGTCTAAACAAAAGTTCATACAAAAATCCCATAGAAAAAAAGGAAGTTCCGTTTTACCTATTTTCCGGAAATTTTTCCTGTTTGTTTCCCTAAAAACCTAATTCGGACTGTTACGAACATTTTAGAACAAATAAAACGCCAAATCGGTCCAGCCTCCAGCCATCAGGTGATGCTCATACTAACGAACAACATTTTGCGACACAAAAAGCTGTTAAAGATAAGATGAATATTGACTTTTACATGTAACAAATACATTTCAAGTACTATATGAAGTCGGTGTTAGTCAAAAAGAAGTTCAAAATGCAAAAAGCCAACGTCACGTGGTGTTCCCAGGCGGTCACCCATCCAAGTACTGACCACGCCCGATGTTGCTTAACTTCGGTGATCGGACGAGAACCGGTGTATTCAACGTAGTATGGACGTTGGCGAGTGCCTGATCGAAATTTTCGTTTACTAACAATTTTGTGACGTCATGTATTTAAAATAAACTAAATTATTATTAAAAATGGTTGAGCATTAGAGCGTAATAAACGAGACGCGATGGTTCGTTTGAACGCTGCTGAATAAATAAATCGGTTTATACAAATAAATGGGTAAGCTGAAAAATACAATGATTTTAAGTTTTTATTTATAAAAAGCAAAAAGCCAACGTCACGTGGTGTTCCCAGGCGGTCACCCATCCAAGTACTGACCACGCCCGATGTTGCTTAACTTCGGTGATCGGACGAGAACCGGTGTATTCAACGTAGTATGGACGTTGGCGATAGAATTGATAAAATAACAGTTGTGAATCCTCGTCAAACATAATATTTTAAACTAATTAAGTAATTAGGTACTGTACTGACGTCACAACATAAAACATACAAAGGTACAGTATCTACTTACTAAGTACGTGTTGATTTTGATAATAGGGAATATGCATGATTTTTTTTTATTTAAAAAATTAATCCTCATTCATGTAATAAACAGTTTAGTAAAACTGTTTTTCGGATAACTATGAAATTAAAAAAGATATGAGCCATCGAAGATTTGTTTCTATCTCTTTCTCGCAAAACGAAATTTAACACGGAGTTTATATGGCCGTAGTGACATGTGACGTCATAGTCTATGTCGGATCTCTCTGTCTAATTGGTGTGTAATCAATAGTTTTAAATGCTCATATCGGCCGTGTTTCTTGGCCGATTTTGATTTTAATTTCACTTTTTGTCATCTCTACTACGGTATTTTCATATTTTGTTAATAAATGCCATGATAAAAATTCATGCATATTCCCTATTATTTGATGTTTGTTTCATCCATTTATTAAATAAATGATTTTTTGAGTATGTCATGTTTACTTACGTAAAATAATTATGAATACTTGAAAACTACAACTAATCCTCAATCCTATATTTGGTTATTATTCGTTAAAATAACAACTTCTTACTGTAAAATATTTACGAGCCCTTATTCGAATATCTTGCATAGGCATTAAAGAAATTTTTATTAAGTAGGTACTTATATTGTATGTAAGTATATATTATTTGAGTGAAATTTATTTATTTTTGTTACAATGAATATAATCTATTGTAGTTTTTGATATGTATATTATTGAAGGCTGAAACGGTGATTTTGGTGTCGGTCTGACTGATTTACTTATTGACATCTACTGATTGCAGAAACCTCTGTGTACATACCTATGAAATCAAGTTGGCAATGAATATTTTCAAAACAATTGGGTCAAACACCACTATTTTATAAGGGGGTTTCAAATGTGGAGCCTATCGCATTCTGTATGAGTGACAAGTCTCAGATTCATTAAAAAAAAATTGACAAGAAAAAAACAAAAAGACAAAAAAGGTGAAGGCATATTAATAATACTCTTTGGCAAGAAGGCCCGACCCAACAGGCGCCAAATTACCCATTAAATGTATGTAACAATCAGGAGAGCTGCGGTTTTTAAAAGCGTCTATCAAATATCAAAAAGTAATAAAGGCTCAACGCAGACTAAAAGAAGAACTTTGCACTCTATGCTACAACGCATAAAGTCCATTATTCAATGACAAGGGTGCATCTTGTGTCCTGCACTTCTCTCGGTCTGTGCGTGATTTATACATATATGTAGTTTGTATTACGATATTAGAAGAACTACAAAATGCAAAAAGCCAACGTCACGTGGTGTTCCCAGGCGGTCACCCATCCAAGTACTGACCACGCCCGATGTTGCTTAACTTCGGTGATCGGACGAGAACCGGTGTATTCAACGTAGTATGGACGTTGGCGAAAGCATTACTCAAATAGTCGAACTTTATCAACACCTACGATGACGTCATTATTACTACCAACCTGTTATCTTAGTACGGAAGTTGGCGAATGCTTAGTCGAATTTTTCAACTAATTCGAACTTTCTGACGTCGTCGTCGTGTACCAAGCCGGGCTAGTTACACCATTAATAATTCAAGAACGGCTGGACCGATTTTAATGATCTTAGATTTGTTGATTTTGTCTCCGCCCCGAAAAGCAGAATAAATAATTAGAAAAAAAATTATAATGAAAATAATTCACAATTTGATTCTGAGGCGGTAGGCACGAAGTTTGCCGAGTCAGCTAGTTATTATTAAAATGCCTAAGCATTTTGGAGCGTTTAAGCGACTGACGATGACGATGACGCCGCGCGCGCCGCTTGGTTTGCGCGGTGTGGTTTTTTAGTAGTCGACTGAGGAATTTACTCTAACGCTGCTGAATAAATTAACCTATCTAAATACAAATAAATGGTTACCTAACACCAAATATATTCAGATTTTATTTCTAAAAAGCAAAAGCCAACGTCACGTGGTGTTCCCAGGCGGTCACCCATCCAAGTACTGACCACGCCCGATGTTGCTTAACTTCGGTGATCGGACGAGAACCGGTGTATTCAACGTAGTATGGACGTTGGCAAATGCTCGGTCGAATTTTACGTTCAATATCATAAAAAATCTATGACGTCGTTACATTAAATTTAGAGGGCACGTATTAGGTAAATCAACCTTGTTGTGGCCGTGAGTCAATCTAATTTTTTTTATCTAATCAAGTTGATATTGTTATTTGCTGCTCGACGCCGACTTTTGAAGCGCAGAGCAAAAACCCTATTGGTGTTCGTTTGAAGGCCCTGATGTCAATGTTTCCAACTGCTGAATGTTGGGGCATACATTAAAATGTTGAAACAAATTGGTACTATAGGTAATACTATTAGATCAAAAAATATATAGACTTCACAAGTTTTTATTTCTAAAAAGCAAAAGCCAACGTCACGTGGTGTTCCCAGGCGGTCACCCATCCAAGTACTGACCACACCCGATGTTGCTTAACTTCGGTGATCGGACGAGAACCGGTGTATTCAACGTAGTATGGACGTTGGCGAAAGCTTACTCGAATTTTACGTTTACTATCATTTTGACGTCATCTATGACGTCATTCCATTAAATTTAGAGACACGTGTCATGTAAAACAGAAGCTTGTTGTGAGGGTGACTCACTTCTTATCACAAATCGTCAACGTTGTTTGAGTAGATTAGATATATTTACATTATATTACTGTTCATAAGCTTAAGACGGCAGTTGGACTGAACAGGTAAAATAATATTATGTTCCTAAAACAAAATGCAAATGTCAACGTCACGCGGTGTTCCCAGGCGGTCACCCATCCAAGTACTGACCGCGCCCGATGTTGCTTAACTTCGGTGATCGGACGAGAACCGGTGTATTCAACGTAGTATGGACGTTGCAACGTCCATACTACGGGTTTTCTAAAAGCCAACGCGTTGGCTTTTAGAAAACCCAATTTTACTTTCACAATAATTACTTATTGTGTACCGACGATTGGTATTATAATAATTTACCTTCACATTTTGCAGTGTGTTCTGCAGCACTTCCAGTTCCATCCTCTCGTGTCGCTGAAGTGTTAGTCCAGATTCAAGTAAGGACAGTAAACATCCTGGGTAGGTGCCATCTTTTGGTAGTGGTATGCCTGTTTTCCAAAGTGTGTATTGTTCGTTCAATTTTTCGTAAGTGAGATTCTTCCATGGCATGGCAGCTGATGAAAATAAATAAAAATATGATTATTACTAGCTTCCGCTCGCGGCTTTGCCCGCGAGGTATGTCGATAAAAACTATCCTATGTCCTTCCCCGGGATGCAATCTATCTCTCTGCAAAATGTTATCGAAATCCGTTCAGTGGTTTAGGCGTGAAAAGGTAACATACAGACAGACAGAGTTACTTTCGAATTTATAATATTGTTACGAGCTTGGGGTTCGTGACAATAAAAACTGCCGATTTAATAACCAAAAAAATGACACTTTACTCACCAACACTAATTACAAGTCAAACACACTAATTAAGAAATACAATTGCACTTACTGATCACTCTTAAGTCGCACTCGAATATCGCCTTCGATGTTATCGCTCGTATCGCTTAATTGAAACTATATATGTCTCGCGGCCCACCCGGCCTTATATAGTGCCGCAGAGCTAGTACATAAACATCTAGAACGTTCGAGTACATACCGGTCCCGACTGACTCGACGTCGATAGTTCTCGGAATTACTAGTACTTACAAAAAGGTCAAGTAGGGTCAAGGTCCTAGTACCGAGGTACTAGTTCTGCTACCCGATACTAGATGGCGCTAGTGGTAACTAATGTCGCCATGTATCAAACATTATTTGCGGCGCGCAACACTGCCCCCTCCTTAGACATGCTCGTCCCGAGCATTATTGGCCCCATAATAACGCGCCAGTCGATCCACATGGACGATCTTAGGAGTACCTCTTGCACCTTTCTGTATCCGGTAGGTTACATCATTGATCTTTGTCACAATCCGGTACGGTCCGTCCCATTTAGCTTGAAGCTTAGGAGATTTCCCTTTGCTGCGGATAGGATTGTGCAACCACACCAGTGAACCTTCGTCGAACCCTTTATTGTTCATTTTGCGGTCATAACGGGTTTTCATCTTTTCAGACATTTGCTGGCCCGATTGTCTGACGTGCTCATAAATGTCATTCATTTTGTTCCGCAAATCATTCGCATAATCAGTTACACTGCGTGGGGCATCAGGTGGTATTCCGGTGATCAGGTCTGCAGGTAGCCGTAGTTCTCTTCCGAAGTTTGCGAAAGCAGGCGTCACCGATGTACTTTCGTGAACAGCGCTTCGATATGACAGCAAAAACGGTTGTATGTGCTTGTCCCAATCTCGTTGCCGATTTTCCACAACTTTTGCTAGGTACCTCTCCAGTGTCTGGTTAAATCGTTCCACCATTCCATCCGATTGTGGGTGGTAGGAAGTAGTTCTTGTTTTATGAGTACCCATAACTCGACAAGTTTCCTGGAATATTTGGGACTCAAAATTCCTTCCTTGATCACTGTGAATCTCCAAAGGTACTCCAAAACGACAGAAGACTTCATGAACCAATTTATCCGCAACTGTCGAAGCTTCTTGATTTGGAATGGCGAAGACTTCCGGCCACTTCGTGAAGTAATCCATCACAACCATGAAATACTTGTTACCACTTTCACTTTCCGGAAACGGCCCCGCAACGTCAAGGGCTATCCTCTCCCATGGTGCACCAACATTATACAATTTTAATGCACCTCTACTTCGAGTCTGAGGTCCCTTTACAGCTGCACAACTTGTACATTTGCGACACCATTCTTCGACATCGTCTCGACAGTGGATCCAGTAAAACCGTTCCCTTATCTTCAGTAAAGTCCGTTTTACTCCCAGATGACCTCCTGAACAACCATTATGGTACAGCTGTAGAACATCCGGTACTTGAGCTTTAGGGACAACCATTTGCAAATGACAGCTGTTTCCCCGAGCATTTTCCCATTTACGGCATAGGACTCCATCCTGAACCACCAAGCTGTCCCATTGGGCCCAATAGCTTTTTGTGACCGAACTCATCGCTGAGACGTCACTCCACCTGGGCTTAGGAGCTCTGGCATTCATCCACTCCAGAATCGGCTTAATGTCCGAATCTTCCTGCTGTGCACGTTGTAGGCTTTCCTTCCACTCGTTGTTGAGGTCTGTCCTGAGCATCCTTACAGGTACCACTTCCTTACTTTCCTGCCTAGTACAGTGCTTGCAGTCTTCAGGACAAGGTCTTCTTCTTGACAATGCATCTGTGTTGCCAAGAGACTTCCCGCTGCGGTGTTTAACCACAAAGCCGTCCTGCTGCTGCTGGGCGGTGCTGTTAGCCGCACTACCCTCTCGAGTCCAGCCACCTTCCCTTTCTGCAGTCCGCTTAGGGCAACTGGATCGAAGGTGGCCCCTTTCCCCACAGCCGTAGCACCTAGGGCTGTATCCTTTCTTGCGGTTGCGAACTGTAGCCGCTGCAACCTCCCTGACGCGATGGGAACGATGATCCTGCCGCACTGCTTCCACCTCCAGTGCATGGGCCAAGGCATCCTTCAGCGTCCCGTGGTGACCGAGCCTCACAGCAGCTCTAACTTCAAGGTCGCGGATGCCGTCGATGAATACCTGCAACAGGTTCCCATCAATAAGCGCAGGTACGGACTGGTAAGCTTTACGAACCAGCTTCTCCACTTCAAGAGCCCACTGCTGCAGGTTTTCGTTACTGCGTTGCACGCGATCCTTCAGCTGCGCACGGAACACGTGTTCCAGGTGAGCGTCGCCATACCGAGCCTCCAATGCCTCAAGGAGCTGCTCGTAAGTCACTTCCTTACCGAGAGCTTCCAGGACAGTTAAGGCCTGGTCGCGCAAGCCCAGGGTGAGGGCAGTCATGGCCTGACTTTTATTCCACCCGTTCGCCTTCATGACAGCCTCAAACTGGATTTTATAGGCCGACCAGGAAGAAGTTCCGTCGAACGGTGGCACTTTGAATCCACGTAGCGAAGGTGTTATAGCTACGGGAGCTGCGATTCCATCACCCAGTTTAAGGTTACCCAACTCTTGCTTCACATTAGCAATGACGTCATTAAACTTGCTGATCTGAGTTTCAGCTTCTGACAGGCGGTTGTCATGCTGGGCAACCTTCTCCTTCATCTCCTTCATGTCTTTCCCCAAGGTTGCATGAAGGTCCTTCATGAGGAACATCTGCTCTTCCTGGCGGCGCACCTGCTCCTCCTTATCCCGCTGGAGCTGTTCCTCCAACCGACGAGCCTGTTCCTCCTGTCGACGAGCCTGTTCCTCCCTGTCACGCAGCAGCTGTTCTTCCAACCGACGGGCCTGTTCCTCCTTGTCCCGCTGGAGCTGTTCCTCCAACCGACGAGCCTGTTCCTCCTGTCGGCGAGCCTGTTCCTCCTGTCGGCGAGCCTGCTCCTGCAGCATCATCATCAGAGCAGCAAAATCTGGTGCTGATAATGCTGGAGCAGCTGTGGACGGGCCGGCCTCCGTGGTCGGTAGCTGGCCTTCCGACCCCTGTGGCATTGCTCCACCAAATCGCCTCTGGTCCGTCTCTTGCTGGCGTTGACTCCGGGTACGGATACCCTCCATGTCGTCTTTGGGTAAAATCGGCATTTTAAATCCCACTTCTGACACCAATTGTTACGAGCTTGGGGTTCGTGACAATAAAAACTGCCGATTTAATAACCAAAAAAATGACACTTTACTCACCAACACTAATTACAAGTCAAACACACTAATTAAGAAATACAATTGCACTTACTGATCACTCTTAAGTCGCACTCGAATATCGCCTTCGATGTTATCGCTCGTATCGCTTAATTGAAACTATATATGTCTCGCGGCCCACCCGGCCTTATATAGTGCCGCAGAGCTAGTACATAAACATCTAGAACGTTCGAGTACATACCGGTCCCGACTGACTCGACGTCGATAGTTCTCGGAATTACTAGTACTTACAAAAAGGTCAAGTAGGGTCAAGGTCCTAGTACCGAGGTACTAGTTCTGCTACCCGATACTAGATGGCGCTAGTGGTAACTAATGTCGCCATGTATCAAACATTATTTGCGGCGCGCAACAATATGTATTAGTATGGATAGATGCCTTGTCCTTTGATTGATAATCTTACTCCAGTAGACTTTAAGCCTGTACGCTGATTGCGTAACACACTATCAATCACAATCTGAATGATGTGAATTTATTCCATTGCTTCATGTATTCCAAAAATTTGTCGGCACATCAGCGTAAATAAAGCAATAAATGTTGTTGAACTGTCAATGAAAGCCATTCCTACTGCTACAGGCCGAGACCGGACGTTGCCTGAGGTAGTTGCGCGGTGCGGGAGGGGTGATGATTGTCACAAGTTGACGAATCAGTAACAGTAATCACTGAGCTCTCGCACCACATCACCACACCCTTCCCGCACCGCGCTGCTACCTCAGTTAAGCGCTCGGAGTCACTGGTCGTCTTTTTGGGGTTCGTTAATTTATTACGTAAGACGATTTGAGAGGGGAGGGGTTCCAAACAGGTCTTATTTTTTCCTACGTGGGGATGGGAGGGGTCTAGATTGTTTTTAACTTTTTACGTAAGATAACAAAAGTAAGCAAAAATGATAAGTTTTGAATTTTTTTGCAACTTTTTCTCTGCAATGTTGGTAGATACTGATTTTACGTAATATTGAAAGGGGGAGGGGGGTTCATCCAAGTCTTATTTTTCATACGTAGGGGGGGTGGGGTCAGAACGTGGTCAAAATTAACTTTCCTAAACAATTAATAGCCCCTAGGTATTATTTTAACACTGGCGCTGGGTCCACTGTGAGAGCGTAGCGCGGTTGACAACGCAACGAGCATGAACTACCCAACATTATGATGAAACTGCCGTTAAAAATGTATGGTTAAACAGTCTCTAATAAATACTTGTGCTACAGTTGAGGTATGACGTTGTAATAAATGCTCAGTACTTCCAACCGTTGTTTTCAGATAAGTTTACTTACCATTGCAACTCTCCCATAGTACCAGACATAGAGAATACACGTCACTCTTCGAGCACGGGTACACCAAGCCTTCTTCATCCGGTACAAACAACTCGGGCGCCTGCCATCTGTATCGTTCAGATTTCTGATACATTTTGTATTCCTTCGAGGTAGCATTGGACGAGATGTAAGTCTCCGATGGATGCGCTGATATTAAAGGTTCGAATTCTGCACCTTCTGCTACACGGGTATCTGTAAAAATATTTAGATACGTGAAAATGTTTCATTGATCAAAAGTTTTGAAGAGAGGAAATAAAACAAAAAAAGCCAATTTCACGCTTGTATCATCGAACGCATAAAGTATACAGTTGTTCGAACGGCTTAAACGGAATTAAACGGCTCCTCGAACGGTTACAAGTTTATGTCCCTGAAATAAGGTGTTCTTTCAATGTCATAAATCAACCCTACGTTCTGTCCCTCTTTAATGCGCGTTGACACCGAGTCTCAATTAGCATGAAAATACAACATTTCGTGTAAGTGCTATTTCCAACTTTAGTTAGTTATAGAATTTGTTTTTAATAAAAGAAACTAATGTTAAAAAGCACTACAAAATGCAGCAAAAAGCCAACGTCACGTGGTGTTCCCAGGCGGTCACCCATCCAAGTACTGACCACGCCCGATGTTGCTTAACTTCGGTGATCGGACGAGAACCGGTGTATTCAACGTAGTATGGACGTTGGCGAATGCTAAGTCGAATCTTTCTTTTAGTATCAACTTTGTGACGTCATCTATATAAAGTAAAATGCCTAAGCATTATGGAACATTTGAAAGATGTATCGCTTGCGCTGTGTGTTAGTACACTACGTTCAACAATGCTCTAAGCGTTCAACTGAACTGGGACATTATGCTGACGTGACCGAATAATGTCCCGTGTTTAATTATGGGCAAATTTACCAATAATCAGATATCTATTCTAATTGCGACAGTTGATATTTTCCATAAAAAAGTTATCAAATCGCAATAAGTTACCTGATCATTGAAAAATCAACACTAATTATATATAAAATATAAATAGGTGCTAATATAAAAATAAAATATTAAAAAGTAAACAGCAAAAAGCCAACGTCACGTGGTGTTCCCAGGCGGTCACCCATCCAAGTACTGACCACGCCCGATGTTGCTTAACTTCGGTGATCGGACGAGAACCGGTGTATTCAACGTAGTATGGACGTTGGCGAATGCCAAGTCGAATCTTTCGTTTAGTATCAACTTTGTGACGTCTTCTATATAAAGTGAAATGCCTAAGCATTATGGAACATTTTTAAAAGACGTATCGCTTGCGCGCTGTGTGTTAGTACGTTCAACTGAACTAGGGCATTACGCAAACGCTGCCGAATAATGTCACATGTTTAAATAAGGGCTAATTTACCAATAATCAGATAACTGTTATCTATTCTAATTGTGACAGTTGATATTTTCCATAAAAAAACTGTTAAATCGCAATAAGTTATCTGATCATTGAAAAATCAACCCTACCATACCGAATTTTACGATGACTAACAACCTGATGACGTCATTTACAGAAAAACCGTTTCAGTTATGTTGCGAGTTTGCAAATCCGTGTGTACTTTGTACCAACTGTAAAAGCGCTGTTCATTTAGCGTAGAAGCATGGAATTAATTCATAAACGGAATATTTTATAAGTAATGTTAGGAATTTATCATTGTTTAGATAACCATTATACAATTAATGAATCCACTTCTTTATCCATTTCTTCATCTCATAGCAGTCGATATTTATGTAAATAAATAAAATGGAAATGTCTGTTTGTAATATTGTCAAAATAACAGCTTTTTACTAGATGCATATGAAAGTTTATTCATTTCTTCATCTCATAGCTGTCGATACCAGGGTTGTTGCGAACATCAGTATCAGCAGAACTTCAGCATCATTTTCAACATCAGCATCAGCGGAACTTCAGCATCATTTTCAACATCAGCATCAGCAGTTTGAGTCGCGACATGACCGCAGAGGGGGCGGGGCTTATAGCACGTATTGTTTTCGTTTGCGAGTTTTGACCAATCCAGAGGTCGACCGCGGTTATTGCGAATATTGCGATTGTAAGCAAACGCTAATTATTACTAAACTAGGTGCTTAGTCTGATTCTATTTTTGAACCAACCTTTTATTTCAATACCAAGGAAAACTGTGCAACTTTTAGGTTAGGTACTGCTTTTTAAGAAAATATTTAAAATCAACATCAGCATCAGCATCCGCTGATGTCAATGATAAAAACATCAGCATCCGCTGATGTGAAAAAAATATACATCAGCAACAACCCTGGTCGATATTTATACAAATACTTAAATAAAATTGAAGTGTCTGTTTGTAATATTGTCAAAATAACAGCTTTCTACTAAATGCATATGAAAGTATGTATATACATACGGCGGTACTCATAACATAAAATAGTATATTTTTTTTTAATATTTGTCTGTCTGTTTGTTCCGGCTAGTCTCTGAAACGGCTTGACCGATTTTGAGGGGACTTCAACTGGCAGATAGCAGATGTTATAAGGTGTAACTTAGGCTACTTTTCATTTAGAAAAAACTACATAAATGTTTGCCGTCATCGTCATGCACGCGAACGAAGTCGCGGGCACAGCTAGTTGTTTTATATAGGAAGCCGAAAAAATAATTATTTCAACATGGCTTGAGTGAACATTGGCAATAAGATACTGTTAGGTACTTATACATAAATCTAACATCACATCGCACTAACTTTACCGTTCTGTCTATACTATAAAAGGCATTGATGCTGAAGCAATAAAAAAAATTACTTCAATGTTAGTTAGAGAAAGCTTTCAGTCAATAACAATTAATATGTCGCCTTCACCAGTAAATGATAATGCCTTTAGATTACGTACAACGTATAAATGCGGGTCTTTTTCAGCAAACGGTTAACATAAAGCACCAAACGAAATCAGACGCAGACTACAAAAAAAAAAAAAATCGACGGTTTTTTTTCTTTTTTGCATTGTCTGACACAGTAATTGTTTGTAGGACATCTGGCTAGACGCGGACACAACCGATGAGGTAAATTTTGATGACCGGATGGTGGCCAAGATCAGATCAAAGAATCTTGGAATTTGCTATTTGGACGACAGCATCATCTTTTTCTTCTCGTGTCGATGGTACTCTTCCTCGTATTTTTTTTGTTTATATAATTTGAGCCCAGTAGGTGACCACGTTGATTGCGGCATTCTTTAGGTCATCCAAGGTGCAGGTGAACGGGCACTTAGGACACACCAGCAAGTGGGGCATGGTCATCGACATCATCAAAAGTACGGTAACTGGATGAGGGACGCACTAAACCGTGAAGAATAACAAAAAGGAAATGAGGCCTAGGAACAGATTTATATCTCTGCTAGAAAGAGGGGAATAATATATTCTTTTATTTCGTGGCCTATGTGATTATTATAGACGGTGTCATCTGCCTAGCTTTTTCCCAACTATATTTTACTTTTTTTATACTATTTTCCCATCACAAGTGTAATCCCCTAAGTGAAAGGGGGGTAGAGGTGTAGCTGTCGTCCACCCACAGACCACAATACAGTTTATGTACCAAATATAAAATTTTACATCCAATAAACGACATTGTATTTCATATGGCTGTAAGCCATAAATCTTTACGACCGTTTCATCACATTATACGCATTTCTATACCAATTAAAATTCATTTGACGACACCGTATAATGATCTGATATGGTTATTTTATAACAATAGTCATTTGAATTAACTTGATAGCGCAGAACTAAGTTTTTTTTTCTACATTGCCAAGCGTCAGAACGTCACATTTTATTATGTCTGTATAATGAGTTGCCTTATCTTATGTTAGATATATTTTTTTGCAAAATTAAATGTGTAGCCTTGAAGTTACATACCTAGAACAATGAAAATATACCAGCAATTATGCATGGATGGTTCCTTCAAATCTTTTCTTGGCTAAAACAATGAGGGTTTGAGCATTTTTTCTGCTAAATTGATGTGTTAACAGCTGTGGCTTACTCAGCAACTATGCCTAATGTGTAGTGCATAATTATATAGTTTATTGTACGTAATCTCTGAATTGTAATAAAACTCGCTTTCATTGTTAGCTTGTAGAGGCAGTGTACCTTGAGGGAACATTCAACTTAGAACTTAGTGAACATTGAACTAGAGACTAGCTAGCTAGCCAGATGAGATGATGATGATGCTATGTATAACATTTTTTGTATTTAATGTGTTCTCAAATACGACTCGCCTAACGGAAAGAGGTTACCGCCCCTTTAGACAGCTGCAACACCAAAAGGGTTTTCTGATGCGTTACTAGTAATAAATACAGACTATAGTGCGGCCGACGAGAGATTATGATTTTGAGATTATATGCGTTCTTGACACCTGTCAGTTTCATACAAGCGAATAATTGTGTTTTGCGAATTTGATCTTTAACAGCTTCTAGAATAAAATTGTCGCACTGACAGGTTTCAAGATCGCATTCTCTCAACGACCGGACTGTAAGCAGGTAAGTTAAAATATCTCATGTGTGCATTTTACCGAACCGCAATAATGCATGGCGAAAGAAAAATATATTGTGACAATAACAGAAAGGTCCTTTCTAAAAGAGCTTTACTGTCTATGCTTCAATTCAGAATCTCAGATAATTAACATTCAATATGCCAATTACTCAATATCAACTTTAATTCCATGTAGTCTAAATTAGTTTTTGGGTGATCATTTGTTATAAAAAGGTCTTAAAAATATGTTGGTTGCAGTGGAATTTGAACTCTGTCGTGTACGACATTGAATTTCTGATTCCATAACATGATAAGTATCAAAGTCCAAATTCCTAGGTTGACAATATACCAAGTATTTAACGAAACTCACCTTCAATATTAACGTACTGTGGTTCAGGCGAGTAAATTTCATATGCTTTCGGCATCCTTTTCTCTGGTTTCTCCAACTTCGCACAGGACCCCACATCCGCCAGTTTAGCAGCATCATGGTTTGTGATCATCACACTAGTGCTGTTTAGTTCTGTGTGGAGAAAACCTTGCATTCGCAGGAAGACAAGAGCGTTCGCTATGTCGAGGGCGTATTGCACTGCTGTCTGCACACTTAGAATGCGACCCTGTAAAAAGTATGAATGTTTCAACATCGTTTTTTTTATTAAGGTGAACGCATTAATATCAAAAGTAGCTGTGAATATAGCTATTAAAGTAGCTGTCTTTAAAATAAATGTTAAGGCTGACTTACCAAGGTATAATCCTTGCAAACTGTTATCAAAGGTTAGCAGTCTATGAAAAGGGTCATAAGGGGCCAGAGGAATAAATTGATACCTGTTATTATTAGTCAACAAGAATTTAAAAGTTACCTGCACGTGTAGTATGCCGAAGAGGGAATCAACGCATCTTTCACAAATCAAGTGCACATTGCTGTGAATGTCCGGATAGATTCCCATTAGAAGTATTATATTAGGATGGCGACACTTTCTGAAACAAACGAATAACTAAAACAACAGAGCTTCGCTGTCCGCCTTCAACTTCCTTTACAATTTTGGGCCCAGCTGTAACTTATTTGAACTCTGAGGTTTATGAGACATATACTCACATCACTCCATTAAAGAGACAATGACATCCAGAAACAGCATTCTAGGAGCGCCAGAAAGGCTTTACGATCTCAAAGAATGATATCTGAACAGAACCTCACCTCAATATATTTATCTCCGTGTTACGTTTCTTCCTAACATGCTCAATGGTGACACCAATTAACTTCTTTATCTGTACGGGAACCACGCCCCATTTCCCAAGGTTCCATGTATTAGTCCTATCTACAGTCACATCGATGTTGCTTGCACTTGCTACTGGCAAACCGTAGACACTCGTATCACTCTAAAATTAAGCACCAAAGTAGGTATTAAGACAGGAAATCGTTGTGATCTCATTTCCGACAGAGACAAAGTAAATTTAATGACTTGAAGTAACGTTATTGAGGAAAATTATTATCTGACTGGGAGTTTTAAGTTTACTTTTTACAATACGATATATTTTTATTTTTCTCAATCGCCTTCGAACATCTGAATCAAAGTCAGTACTTATCTAAAACTTGTGGCTAGTGCAATTGATTCAGTTTTGTTGAATTCACTAAAGTCAATCATGCACACAAAACTAAGAAATAAATGGACTCCGCCGGGCGATGCCCTGACAAACATACTTTACTGTCATCGGATTTGCTTGTGTTCGGCGACCGCACCTGCAGCTGCTCGTCCGCCCACTGATCCAAGTTTTTCAACTCGCTCATCACTTCCCATAGCTTATCATCGGATCCATCCTTCGTAGGAGTCGTGGAATTGTTCTGACTAGATAAATTAACGTCTCCCGCTGCTCTCAACCCATCAACGTCGTCTTCCTCACTCTTATGACATTCCAAGAAGTTCTTCACATCTAGAGGAAGAGAGTTATTCTTGTAGAACGCAGGTGGAGACCCCGCCTGATCATCTTTAAATTCTAAATGCTTTTGAACTAAGCAGTCCATGTCTGGACATCTATCTATTCTATGGCGTGATATACGTTTGAATTTTTGCGGTTCTGAAAACGATGACGTCGTCGGGTAGAGATTCCCGGGCATGAACACCTGATTTTGGAATAAAAACTGTATGTTCGGGACGCCTCCGTAAATTGTTCGTTCCGGGGTCGTACTTCGAGTGCGTTTATGCGATTTCTTTTTGTATTTAACACCTGATTTCTTCTCATAATTGAAAGTGTTGTCGTGGTCTGCGGTGCAGTCGGTGCAAGAGACGGGTAAGGAATGTCTACCGCATTTTTTCTTTACAGGCGTGTCTGGTAGTTCCTTGTTTAATGAGGATCTTCTCGCTTGGAACTCAGCTAAATCTCGTTTGTATTCCTCTGTGCGAATAGTGCCGATTTGTGTGGTGCTGTGGGGACCCTGTGCAACCTGTACTTCGGATGTAGTGGAGCTGGGGTTCACGCTGTGATGAGTCGTCACAGTCACGCGCTCCCTGCCAACAAACATAAAAATATTATTACAACAGCCCGCAATCATCCCCAGAGAAACAAGCCTCTCCTAACAGGATCAGTGGTTTTAGGGCCAATGCGTTTACCAAGAGACAGTGGAGACTGGAGGCAATCATCTTCAGACTGTTAACATAGGTACTCCCTTAGGGGAAAGCGGTCTATTACATACCAGACATCTGAACATGTCAAAAGCTGTCATCGAACGTATTACCTACTAATTATTCGGTTGTCTCTCGACGACGAGGCCCATTCTCCGAATCTTTTTTTATGTAAGGCGCTAAAACCAACAAAATGGTCTGAGAAAAACTTCAACAATATAAAAGTACGAATAACAGCAACTAATGGTAGTTCGGACGTCATTCGGGCAGCAGAAGCGTGGGACAGTCGCGGGTCAGCGCCGCGACGCAACGACGAGATCTACTCGAAATAAGTGGAATTTCGTATTGAATTTAAATTGTAACGCTTTAAGAGGCGTTAGAGCTACAAAATAACACAAAATATTAAAACCTTCAATCTACGATGCAGCTTTGGTTAGTCTAACTAAACCAATATTATTTAAAGAAAAAATATCCGATTTTTTGTATGTTTGTTTGTTACACTTTCGCGCGAAAACCGCTGAACCGATTGGGATGAAATTTGGCACATGGGTAGACCATGACCTGGATTAGGACATAGGATACTTTTTATCCCGATAATCCAACAGGATTGAGACTTATGCGGGTGGAACAGCGGGGCGCAGCTAGTTCTATATACTATATAGATACTCAAATCGTTTTCTTATCGGAAAACTAGTCCAAATAATTAATGGGCTGATTTTTCAATCTCTGATATGATATAAATTTATTCGAGGAATAATTTTGAAATTTTGACTGTTATTTCATACAAAAACTGCCAAACGTCAATTTTATTCCTCGAATAAAAGTTATCTGGCGATAGAAAAATCAGCCTGGTCTTGTAAATCCGTTATTCTCAGGCTTAGCAACAGTATCGATTAAATAACACCTGGTACATGCAGCAAAAAAAAATGAACTCCAAAGATAAGAGAGCAAAGTAAGAGGCGATCATAATCACGAGTACTACAAACGCGGGACGATCGATACACTTTTACCGATTAGCAATTTGATCAGGCTCGCAAATTTGTTCCCAGACATTGTGCACCTGACATCAATTTTGATATCTTGAGAAACAGCTCCTAGATCCAATAAACTGATAGATCGTGTCTGGCAGAGCATAGTTATATCACCGAAATGTCTAGTGCTAAAATTTTGAAAGAGAAAAGTCGGCCATTTTGATACTCTACTTTTGTCACGCCTCAAGTTTTTGTCAACGAAAGCGAGTGGAGAAAGGAATTTTATTTCCTTTATATTTTGAAGTAATTTAAAAATCATTTAAGAAGCTTTTAAAGGCGTTAGAATGGTCGCCAATAATTGTTAGACCTACGATGGTAAGATTTTTTTTGCGTTAAGTTCAGTTATCTTCCTGTCAGTATCGAGAGGAATAAATAGCTACGGAATTCAAACAAGTGATGGGCAGCATCCATGATCCATCTTTGCACTTATTATTCTGTCAAGTTTTACCGAAAAGTAAAAGTGCTTCATTAATTAAAGCACTTAACTCTCATGTGACCTATTGGACACCACTTAACAGTACTTTCCAGTTCGTGGCCTCTGCTATACAAAACCGTTTCAGTAACGCAGCAAAAATTTTTGCTTTGTTAGCAAAGTCTTTGTTACTTATACCAGAAAATTTTGAAGTCATCCATTGTAATCTCCGATATATACGCCGGAAGTTATAACAAAGCTTTATTTTATAATCTCGATACAAACAATACATTACGTAATATTGTAATTAAACTAGAAAGCACGTCCCAGCAGCCCATATCTAGTGACACGAAGATAATTCTTACATAAATAAGAAGCTGTCTAAGCAACAATTTTGGTTATTTGCAAAGCAATAAGAGAACCGCATCGCTTGGCTATCACAAATAAGTTTGGTGAAAGTGAAATTTCAATAACACTGTTTTAGATCCATTGTAAGGCTTCAGATTGAATCGAACTGGTAATTAATGGAAGCATCAATCACGACTGAGTACCGGGAGGCATTCTTTTGTAGTTTTTACTTTTCGAAATTACTCAGTCGTGCGCAATGATGTCCATGATTTTTTTTATTGCTTCAATAAAAAAAATCATGGACATCATAATTTTTATTAAGTTCCTGTGTGTTTGATTTGAATAAAAGTATTGTGAGCCTTAATGTAGCAAGATAATCTGAAA
Organism: Luperina nickerlii; assembly: GCA_963855955.1. Taxonomy (NCBI): domain Eukaryota; kingdom Metazoa; phylum Arthropoda; class Insecta; order Lepidoptera; family Noctuidae; genus Luperina; species Luperina nickerlii. Next base: position 16,285,803 of record OY979677.1, on the reverse strand, counting down.
GAAAGCACTTGTCTTTCTTTATTTATTTGCTTAAATGGATCTTTTGGGGTAGTACTAACATTTAAATTAATCGTCTCATTACTGTATCGTGCATTCAAAGTGTTGGCAGTTGTGGTTTCTGTGTACAGTTTAGACTATCTAGATTTGGGCGATAACACCATTACAACAAAAAATTGGTAGGAAAACAGTACTTCAACAGATTCAATTTCAGTAACCCGTTCGCGACTGGACAATGGACATGTTGCTCAAAAATTTACAAAAAGCACATTTTTCAAGCAAATCAGGAACTGAATCAAGGGACAGCAAAGGTGTTAGGTTCGGGCAACTTCGGGCGATGTATCGAAGTTTCAATAATATGTTGTGAGTTATTCTTGAAACTACTTGCAGGAAAGTGTGCACTTTCGCTTTCGTGCTTTCAATAATTCACGACTTCGACCCTTGAGGTCGAATTACATCATCTACAGATGCCTTGTCCTAATTGAGCCCTCTTTTACGAGTCCTATACTTTTGCTTCCTTGAAACCACTTGAGGTTTCATAACTTAGTCACTACATCATGCATCCGAAGCTCCGTGACAGCCTTTACGTAGCCATTACAGTAAATCACAGTTTTAAATTCTGGACTGTCTTCTAGATGTTTCGGGGTAGGAGCGAATTAGTGACAGTAACTGAATGCAAATTGCTTATTGGTCGTAGACATCTAAACAACAAAGCAGGGACTTGCTTACGACAGGTTCAATAAGGCTGCCTTTCCACTAGAGATGAGCGAGGATGCGTAGCGAGGGATGTGTGTAAAACTAACCAATACCAACGCTAACTTAGTTCAAGGCTTTTTTTTTTTCGGACAATCCCGCAAGCTATAAAAATGAAGTGACGTTATTGGTTTGTTTCACACACATCCTCGCTCATCTCTGGTGGAATTGCGGCAATAGTCATGCCAACAAATTATCGTTGCGATGATATTACCGTGCGGATATTGATTCAGAGGTTTTATTGAATTTGATGGCACGGCGAGACTATCCCTGCGATTCTCTCGCTCGTGGAGATAGCGCTAACTAAACTATCGTTATCCTTTTGTGGTAGACTTTCACAATGCATTACTGCTTTCAAACGTTTAGTGGATTATAAGCTCTGGGAAGATCCATAAGATTCGGCCAGAAAATGACGATAAGAAAGTGAATAGGTTCTATCTCTATCATTCCCTTCAATGATTACTCTACAGGGATCTAATGTAGGTACAATTCACAAACAAAGCGCCATGCCCACAAGGCGAAGACTATTTCAACTACCCTACATGGAGTTCAAAAGGTTCGTTCGGTCAATCGACAAGAAATAGCATCGTTCTAGTTATCCTTGTGACTCTTTTGGAATTGTAACATTAACTTTATCCAGATACAAGGAACTAATTGGTGATAACTATCAATACGGTTCTAGATTCGCGTACGTAGATTGCGGAGGTTAAAGGGGTATAGAAATTTAGATTAAATTAATAAATTTAAATTTAGTTTTATTTCCAGACAATCGAAATCTTAGTTGGTGCTACTGACCTTCTGCTTGGTACTATCTATATGCTCTAGCTCAGAAACACTGCCTAGTAACAGTAACAATTCTAATGTGAAGATATTTAATTAGAAACGAAAATCACACGGTTTTTTCCTATCAGAATCAAAATAGACTTACTACTGGACAACTGCTAATGAATAAATCATACGATCACATACGATCATAAAGTTATCATTGTGTACCGTAATATTAACATTTTGCTAAGTTTTTTGTTCCTTACAAAACTTTAGGCAATAGATAAAGGTGACTAATAATGTTAACGGACCTATTTCGAAAAGTCAATGAACTCTAGCTTTCGACCTAATTCAGGCAATAGTATTTTCAATAGTGCCAATAAAATGTTCGATTTAGAAATTAAGTAGGAAAATAGGATTAAATATTTACCAGTGAGGCTCCCAAGATACCTACACCTGTTCTGAGGTTCAGAAAATGACTAAACTAGGCATGATGGCTCAACTAGAATTTGTTGCAATAATTAACTGCATTCACCTGTGATTTGTATTGGCAAGTACACAAAGCATGTGGCCTCTATCTATTGGGAATGAAATCAAATCTATTGTGGGTATAGTTCCGATGATTCAACGTTAGGTGGACCACTTACATCATCCTGGGACATTGTGCATACCTGCTCTATTGTCATCGACATTTTGTTAGAGTTTTACGGTCTAAAAGTAACTGCTCGTGCAATCATCTGATACGAAATCGATGTATTATTGAAGCGATTTCTAAATTACGTACGAATTTTAAGTTTTGTAAGAAAAAATCGATTTAAATCAGCGCCATCTCAAGTCAGCTGTCTAGAAGTTTATGGCAATTGCAATACATAAAATAGGTAGATCTTGTGAATTAAAAGATGCTGCTATATATTGAATCTATTTTCTTACACAAATTCTATAAAATTCGTACTTATAGTACCTAAAATAGGTAGGTACTTAGGTAATTAATGAAAAAACAACAAAATTTACGTACTTACCGGCGCAACCACTTAAAAACTCCCATGTCCTGCAAAGAATCCACTTTTTGTTCGAAAACGGTAGCACAGTAAACAAGCCGTCTACAATTAGCAACTAAATAACATTTATCGAATATAAATAAGTTTATAAACTAAAACGGAAAGTCCGTCGATGCGAGGAACACGCGGAACATTACCGGCGCATTAGAAGTCCGATCGTTATAAAAAACGACTAGCAACAATGAGCGCCGATATATTGTGCGGTCAGACAAAACATCACGAACAACGCGGCATTCGCAATGAGTTGAATTTGGTTTTTTGTACAAATTACTTTTCGTTGCGCTCCGGTGATCCACTTCATGCGCGTTGTCGAGCGCCGGCCCTCAGCTCTAGCCTGCTGCGGTCACAGGCGGCTCGTCAACCGTACAATGTGCACTAACTAAACCACTTACTTTACTAGGTAAGGTACCGTACAACACCTGATTCTAATTTATGTACATAATACTTTTAGGGTAGCCGGTAGATAAAAAATCAAAGAACGATTGTTTACCTTATTGCAGTGTTTGTTTCTGATTGACTCCGACCTTTTATAGTTTTAGCTTTGTACTCATATAAAAACTTCTTCATTGTTGATTATTTAGGTTGGATCTAATTTTATATCACACCTAAGATAAATGGCACATAACTGGTAGGCTTATTTTAATTAGGTATTTGTTCAACATTCAAGAAATAGGTACCTAAAATCATCCAAGAAGACTCAAAGTTGAAAAGTGCTGTCATTTTAACGGAAATAAAACAAATTCAATGCAAGAACTTATATAAAAAAATTAGTAGAATTGTACGATACGCTCATATTAATACAATAAAACTACAATAAATTTGTTTATAGTTTTTATTGTTTTATAAAAATGCATAAAGTCATTACTATTAATGAATAAAGCATTAAATTATTATAATTTTTTTAACTTCTGTTATCATGGTGGATCTTTCTGTAAACAAAATAACAACTTTTTTGTCAAACAATTCACCACAATCCTGGAAGCACATAAATTAATTATTATCAATAGCAATAAGCAAGTAGTCTAATGGCTAATTGAAATACAAAGGATTTTTAGTTGTTACGTCCTCCTGGCTCCTGTTGTTCAGTTTTATTTTTTTAATGGCAACACACTTTCGTGACAATTTTATATACGCTAGTAATTTGCCCGCGACTTCGGGCGCGTGGATTTTGTATTTTCCGCTATCAAATTCAATACCCCCTTCACCCCAATTAACAAGTAGTTTTCGAAACTGAATTATTACGATCTTTATTATTTATTCAGAGGTCTTCGCATAAATTTTCAATCTTAATGATCAGAGGAATAATAATTTTAATAAATTCAGTATCTATTTATTTCTTTGAAACCATTCGCAGGCACTTTTGAATTGCCAAGTCGGTGAATTATACTAGGTTCTCACGGTTCGATTTTAGTTGATCAATTTTTGAAGATCAAAAAAAATACTTCGAGTTTGAAATTCAATTTGATTGAAAGTCCTGTCCTTCAAACACGCGTCTGTGCGGGAATTTGGCTCCGTTCCACGCACCCCGCCGCGAAATGCGCCTCTATAGTTACTTTACTCTTTGCAGTGTGCAAGTATAGAGAGAGAGAGAAAACGGGCAAGAAACTTCACGAAAACTCTTTATTACAAAATCGTGTATTTGTATTGTGTATTTTTGTTGCTCCATAAGGTAAATGTAAATAAAAACAATATTTAACAATTCAAAATATAAGATTACAGATAAGCCCTGGCCGGGATGACCAGTATCAACTGACGATGCCTGTTCACGAACATGTCAGTTGGATCAGCAGTTCAGCACCATCCAGATCAACCATTTTGAAGGGAACCAAATGATCAAACACACGCGCCACCATCAGGGAGACATTTGAGTGAGTATGACATACTCTGAACTGCCATGCAGTGGCGTAGCGTGGGTGGGGCGAAGGAGGCGGCCCGCCCCGGGCGGAAGCCCGCGGGGGCGGCAAAATGTCGCCGGTGAAGCGGGTTGAGATCTATGATTCATTCATTTCATGTGTCAGAACGTCTGACAAGTCAAAAAACAACAATGACGTAAAGGAGACGGGCGAATCTGGGCCTAACGTTACACAAATGAAATATTTATCAATATTTTGTTTCAGTTTTTTTGTGGTCAAAATATTAAGCAGTTTTATCATGGGATAAGAAATTAATTATTTATTCAAATTAATACTGACTTCCCTTATTTTCATATTAAAACAATGTTGCCATATCATATAGGTAAGTTAATCGATGTACGGACGCCAGCACATCAACCTACCACAATCTGTCAGATTTCTTTAATAGATTTTCAACTTTATCGCTAAAGCATAAGGTTCAAAGTTGATTGGGAAAATCTGAAAGATTGTGGTAGGTTGATGTGCTGGCGTCTGTACAATCGATTATTATTACAAAAATGTCAATGTCAGGTCAAAAACTCAAACGTCAATCACAGGGGTAAAGGACTACTGGAGCTCCTCCAGTTCATTCAAAAACTGAATTCGAAATTTCGGTTCCAAGTATAGTCATCTTGATTCGCATATATTTGACTTTGGCGATTAGTGTTGCAAGTTGTGAGAGAAGTTTTTCGAAGTTGAAGCTAATAAAAAAATATCTCGGATCTACTATGAGCTCCGCTAGACTATCAAACTTGGCTATATTGTCGATTGAACAAGAATTGGCTGCAAATACATATTGGTTTTGACAAAGTAATTTCTGACTTCGCTGCTCATAAGGCCCGTAGAATCCGCTTGTAAAACCGCTCATCCTATTTTACCTTCAATAAAAGATACCTCATCGCCTGTGAAATTTAATTTTAATTAAGCACCTATAGAATGGGGGCGGCAAAATGGGTCTCCCGCCCTGGGCGCCGAGATGGCACGCTACGCCACTGCTGCCATGCCCTTTCAAGTCAAACCAAGGAATATACTACTCTCTAACGAGAGTGTCAAACACACATCATAATAACTTAATAAACCCATAGCTAAATTATACAAAACTATAGTTTTCAATGTATTTGATAACTTAAAAAAAATGTTACTACCAAAAAGAAAGTAATCATTAAAAACTATAAGAAACGAAAACGTGGATTTCAAGAACTTTCAAAATCTTATAAAAATAATTCCTACCCTTTATTTTATATATATATAAATAGATAGAAGATAGATTTGCAACACCGATATTGTTATGTCATGTATGTCATTTTATGTCATCTTTGATTTTGGAAAGCAATGTTTACAGTTGCGTTTGATTTGAATTTTTATAATTTTGTGGTATTTAACAAATAAAATATTGATGGACGAATTAAGAGGACCAAATATTCAGATAGTCCTGCACGTGAAAGAGGGTATACCTGTTTTCTAGTTTCCCATAACAGCTTGAAATATTATTTTCCATAAACAAAATCTTTAGAAGAACATCTGTTCTAATTTTAGAATGTTTCTAGGACTTGGATTTGGATTTTTACGTGCCCCATTTATTGTAAGTGGATCTCTCAATGGGTATATGTTAGAGACGGACCCTGTTGTGCCTTCGCATGCTCCGATTTTTGATGCTGAACTTGTTTGGGAAGCTGACAAAAGAAGGTTTCGAAGGTAAACAAACTTTTGTTTTTGACACATATTTTTCCCATAAAAAAAATTACTTATAGCATCATGAAAACCCTCTAGAATACACAGGCTTGCATTTTAGCAATATCCTATCATGAATTTTTATCTTTACTGACAGAATCTCAAGTCAAGACATTGGTCTCAAATCAACTGATCATCTAGAATTCAGGACTCCACTCATAATGACACTCGTACTTTGTAAAAGGTCCACATAACGTTACAATTTTTTTTTTTCACAATATTACAGTTTACGAGTCCAGAATGTGCCTGTTAAAGTGGAGGTTTTCACAACTTCCACGCAGGGACGAAAGGACAAAGTGGGATACTTGCTGCTGAGCTTACTTGGAGCACAGCCATGCCCTTCAAATAAGATTGTAGAAGTATGGCCTTGATATTGTTTTTAGTTAATGTCCAACCTAACTTTATCCCTTAGGTTTTTGTCATTTTAGTTCAAAATAGCAATGACACTCCACATTTATGGTCAGGGAGAGGTGGAAAGATAGTAGGGAGGCTTTTACCCAGCAGTGCGACATTATTGGCTAATAATAATAACATATTTAAGGATATGGATATATGCACAAAAATTTATAAGGAGGAACCAACCTTAACACTAATAAGTAACATAATTTATTAGGAAAAACAAAAATTTTATCAGCCTAGGGTAATTTAGGAACATTCACATAAATAAACAGACCCGCAAGTTAACTTGAGTTTTTCAGTTGTGAATAGAATAATGTAACATTTGTTTCATTATCTGTCAATCAGTAACTAGTAATATCAACATAACAGAATCCACAGTTTTATTCCAAACTGTATAACTAACAAAATGTGAAGATTTAAGAATCAATAACAAACAATACATACTTCTAAGTTATGGTTTTGGTTTCTGCTCTTTTTACTATAATCTGTCTCTTTTTTGTTTGGGGTGGAAAATCCTCATGGATGTCCAGCGCCCTGGGGGCATGCGGGGTCTGTCAGACTCTTGACTAAAACCACTTGGTGTTCCCTTCCCACACTTGGACCGGGGATCACGGGAACTATAATCTGTCTCCTGCAGACTTTAACCAAATCTAGATGTTGTTAGTGAATGACATGAAGACAATCAGTTTTTAAATACCTATGTGGTAATTTTTAAGAGCCATGTCAGATTAGTTAATATAGCTTTATATTTTCAGATCAAACACTCTTGGCACAGGCTACTTGGAGTGAAGTCTGAAGGAAAATGCTGTCATCCACAGCTGATGATGAGTCTTTCAATCGAAGACAGAGTTAGCACACCAACTCCTGTAAGCTTACATGTTAATGTAATTAATTAGTTTTATCTTTTGCTACATGTGAAAATGTATTATTTTAGTCAAGAGAATGTCAGTATTTTAGTCAAGATGGTGACGGGTGTATTATTTATTTAAACTTTACACACACGAAAAAGGTACAAAGGCGGGCTTAATGCCTTAGGCATACTCTGCCAGTCAACCAAGGGTGGTGAAGAGATTACATGGCACATGCTTCGGTTGAGATGAACAATCATAAAAAAAGACTATCCCAGGAATATTCAAAATCATTACTATTGTTGACTAGGTGTTGCCAGCGGCTTTGCCTGCTGGTGTCGATAAAAAGTAACCTATCCCCATACCAAATTTCATCAAAATCGGTTCAGCCGTTTAGGAGATTAGCCAGAACATAGAGACAGAAAAAAAAATTTTTTTTTGATACAAGTACAGTAGGTATATAATTTCATATGCATTTATTAAAAAGCTGTTATTTTGACATTACTAACAGATACTTCAATTTTATTTGTATGCTTGTCATTTGTGCTATTATACTTTGGGTAATAATAATAAAAAGGTTAAAACCTGAACGTAGTCATATACATACCTACTAAGATTGTTACCTGTTGTAGACTACCTATAATGTAATTTATTATCATCTTGCTCTTGTATGTATACCTACTATGTTTATACAAATAAATAAATCTTATATTATTATTTCAGAGGAATGAGCTTCGTATGTTCCACAGCAATGAGATAGCGTATCCACCTGCCGTCTCAGCCTCAAATCTGCCTTCTGCCAAATCTTTGATGATGACTTTGAGTAAGTATCTTTTTTAATCTACACTATGCCATGTTTTTGTCCTTTTTCTTTATTGCTAAACAATTAATATGGCAAAGCGTAATCAGCCTATAATATTCCCACTGCTGGGACACAGGCCTCCTCTCGGTGAGAGGGAGTGGGTCGTAATCCACCACGCGGGCCCAGTCCCCAGTGCGGGTTGGTAGATGTCATATATCTTCGAATTTTTGGTTCTAGGACATGTCGGTTTCCTCACAATGTTTTCCTTCGCCGTTTTGAAAGCTGTGGTGATGAAATAATTCACACAAAGTAAAGCGTCTGCCTGGGTTCGAACCTAGGACGTTATAAGTCTAGGTCGGTACCCTGGGCCATCACTACTCATCAATAAGACAGGTTGGATGTAAAACCAGTGCAGTGGTGTAGTAATGCAGTTTATGAGGGAATTTCTTCTCTTAGACGACACGGTTGGCGCAGTGGCTGTGCGATCGACTGCTGCGCTGCTTGTCGCGGGTTCGGTTCCCGCACGGAACAAATATTTGTATTGCCTACTGGTAGTTGTTCCGGGTCTGGCAGTTTGTGTATGTGAATTTAAATGTTTATAAACGCACCCACGATACAGGAGTAATTCCAAGTGTGGGGAAACGTTTAAAAAAAAATCTCTCTTATTCTGTTGAGTCGTACTTACGAGTATTTATTTCAATTAATCTTGATAATAATCAGCAACACAGTAGGTGTAAGCTGTACCAAAATAATAGGTACTCTTGTTATACCATATAACAAGAGTATTATTTATTTGCATTGAAGGTTTACAAAAAAAATGTATACCATTGTTTAAAATCGCTTTTCACAATAGCCTTTGTTCGCCTAATGCTGAGTGTAGACTTCCTGACCATTCTTTTTGATGTTTTGCCTTTTCAACACGAAAATAAGACTACAACAAAAATACATATTTTTTGCGACCTTCCTAAATAATCTTTAATTCTAATTTGCAGAAGAGTATATAACAGAAAGTAAGAAGTCAGTGTCATCACCGGATCTTCTCCCAAAGTTGCTATGTGATGAGGGTCTCATACAGGTTGGCAGAGGCAAACTGCTGTTTGTGCTCAGCTTCGTAATTGGCGCAGTCGAGAATCTAGATTTGGTAAGAATGACATTTCTAAATACGTCGTATATAAAAAATAAAAACATTTAACGAACGAAGGAGTATGTAAGGATGACAGGGTGACTTTCTGTAGTTTCTGCCTGTGGTAAGAAAGGGTATGTTTATGTATGTGTATATTTTTGTATGATTACATCATGGAATGAGAGGATCTGTTCGGTTTTGGGCAATTTTCTATTACTATTGTCGATGTTATGTTGAATTTAATTTATTTACGTACATTTTTCAGCTGCTGCCAGACCCAAACGCTACTAAAGAAGTCGACTGCTTCGTCAGCTATTCTGTTTTCACACACAACATTATGACGGATAGGTTTGTATTTTTAAAACTACTGTCGTTGACTGGGCCAACCTATAGTTTAGCTTACCAGGGCTTTTCACTAGCAAGCACAACAAAGATAGTAATCTGCGTTCGCGATTTATTTGCCAAAAATGTAAACAAATATGAATTAATGGAAAAATAACTTTAATTCCTACACAATAAAGTTCAGTTTGCGCTACAACTTCGAACATTTATATAACTTTTTCAATAGAGCTTGTCACTCGGAAATGTGTATGATCATGATGAGGGTTATAATTTCCACATCAGTGGTAACATTTGAACTAGGAAAACCGCTGTTACTGCTACGACACAAAGACGCTAGGAATGTAAAATGGCTACTTCCGACGCGACGTGTAACCAACTTAAAACTGAAGAACTCCCAATAGTGGATTCCCCGGGATCTCTATAATTGAAATCGTTGTCGTATTCAAAGACCAAAAAAAAACTGTAATAATTAACTATGGCTGCTAGCATATACTGCCTATAATCTTCCCACTGCTGGGACACAGCTCCTCTCTTCGAGAGGGAGCGGGCTATAATCTACCACGCGGGTCCAGTGTGGGATGTCACATTTCAGGTTCTCTTCGAATTTCTGGCTCCTCACAATGTTTGCACCTATAACTCGTCACTTACAATACAAAGTCCTCCGCCGTTACCACTGGGTCCCCACTGCTCTCCATGGCTACTGCATAATATAATTAACTTTCATAAATACCCTCAGGATGCCTGCAACCTCAAGCAGTACGGGCGGATGTAACGTTCAGTTCAATCAACGCACATCATTACGACTACTTTCAGACCTCGCCTCGTTAGGGAGATACTTCACTGAGTGTCCTTATCTTGTCACCAAGGTGTGTGCTAGTGAGAAGGACGTAGGTATGTAAATCTTTTAGCTTTACGTTTAGGCTGTTATTTTAGTTATAGAAAAGCCAATGTCACTATCTGGCTAAAAGCGTGTAAAAGTTATAGAGGTATGAGGATCAGGGTGCAAAGTTCACTCATACTCTATAGAGTAGAAAAGGGAGGATCCTCCGACCAGACGGGTGTTACGTCTGGTGGGCAACTGCCCGACGATTGTATTTTTTAAAAATTGAATCTCGCAGTTCAACCTATGAGGTTGTCGTCTGCTTAACCGGGCTTGCCTGTGGATGCCTCAATAAATTAAGGCCTCCAGCCAGGGCTTACAAACTTAGAAACTAAGCGACTACACACTAAGGGCACCCCCTGTGGGGTACAGACCTCGGCTTAGGGCGTCGCTGGGAGAGGGCAGCAAGGGACAGGCTGGCTCGGAATTATTTAGGTACGAATTTAAAACTACAGGCTCAGCGGTGCGGGCTGGCTCGTGCAACGGTCGGGGCGGCCTGAAGATTGATGTCGTAATGTTGTATTATGCTAGTTGCGCGGTAAACTGCTTGCGTAACGCAGGATTTTGTGTGACGCGTTGTCCGCATGTGGCGTTTTAGATACCGCTCGCTACAAAGTAATAAAAACCAATATTTCGTCTGTCGACTCGAAAAGTAAACCTACGTCGCATACCTACACCCAGAAAAGTAAAACTTACTGCTGTAGTTCGCGCGGAACTAATTGGCAGCCCCGGATCTACGATTTTTTCGAACCGGGGCAAAACCTTGATAGTGGCGCCCTCTCCCTTCAGTGTTTGAGAAAAACTTGCAAATTGTTGATTTCCACTACGATAATATATAATGATTTCACTAATAAATTACTTATTTTACTAACGCTGATTACTCGCAAACGCAATCAACCACATAAACAAACAGTGTTGTCACTTGACATTCAACTTTTTGAATTTGTTCGGCTCGGCTAGATATGTGACGGGGATTCCCCTTGGCAGAAAGATTACGGACACTACGCACGCGTTCAAAAATTTACTTGATCTGTTAAGATGCGTTCATAAACCACTTAGAATGTGTTCAAAAACTAATTGGGCGTATGGAAATAGAAAAGTTTATTTTTCAAACATATTAAATTAAGATTCGATTACTTGTTAAAAACCTATGAGATTGTAGGAAAAGAGGTTTCATTTGTTCGATATTTCGAATTCTTGTCTCAAGGATTTGGCGCCCCCATGAAACTGCCGCCCGGGGCCAGTGCCCCGGTTTGCCCCCCCTTAGATCCGGGGCTGCTAATTGGCTGCACCTTAGGTATGTGAGCGGTGGGACGGGGGGGCGGGGGCGCTTTGTCATTACTCGGTACGTGCGTTGCGAACACTAGGCAACCCCGTCGCCCTCACCCCCGCCCCCACCTAAGGCGCGGCCAACCAGTTCCGCGCGGACTATCTATAGGCGAAATCTACCCAACAAAAGTCTTACTCTAGGCATAGGGACATCTTTGCTTATAATTAGCCAGTCAGAGGAGATAGTGTTTGGCATGTCCATGATTAGCAGAGAGTGCTGCACGCAGACAAGTCTTACAAGAGTTATTTTTTTACTAAGTAGGGGCTGATGGTTTTAATTCTGGGTCGTGAAGTTTCATAGAATAGAATAGAATACTCTTTATTATGTACACCATATAAATTACAGACATAAATCAAGAACAATCAATCATAATCAAAAAAAATTAATCATAATCAATTTCATCTTCACTCTAAGGCCTTGATTGTCTAAGGCTTTTAGATATAATTCTAGAATATTAGGAAGATCCTGAAGCTGAACAAGTTAGTTTGTTGTTAGTTTTAACATAACCTCTCTAATATAACACTATTTACCTTCCAGGAATCTGCAGCATGGATCTTCGCAAGCTAATCCCGACAGACGACACGCGTCACTTCCTAGACAAGTTCTGTAACTCTGAAGGCGCGCTAACAATACACGAACGATGTTTTATTTTACGCTGTGATGACACACAAGCGGTGGAGTGCGGGAGACGACCCTTTGTGGATGTCGAGATGAGTTTGAAATATGTTGGGGTGAAGAGTGATAGTAATATTCAGGTAATAAAAAAAGTAAAATACTTTGTTGATTAGACACGAATCCATGCAGGCACTTTACTTTGTGTAATTAATTTCATCACTACTGCTCTTAAAACGGTAAAGGAAAATATCGTAAGGAATACACGAAAAAAAAAACGACATCCTCCAACCAGGGGGCCTAAAAAGGTCACTTTTGCAGAATCATAAAAGGATAACATTATGAATCTTAATGGACAGTTAACTGTTAAGTTATTCGCATCTAATCCCATTGGTGAAGGATTTTACAGTTTTTTTTGTCTGTGCTAAAATACCAATCAATTCAATTCAAATCCAATCCCAATCTCTTTGATTGTACCTACGTAGTGCAGCGAAAAAAAGAAAAACGCGGACTGTCTTCGCCGTAATAGGATTCATAATGTTATCCTTTTATGATTCTGCCAAAGTGGCCTTTTTAGGCCCCCAGCACTGGGCCCGCGTGGTGGATTATGACCCACTTCCTGTCACAGGCCTGTGGCTCGTCAGAGGGAACACTATTGGTTGATTATTATGTTTGCTTTTATAATTAGAGAATGCACAGCGTGTGCGTGTATAGTAGCGGGGCGCTAACTAACTATTAAAAACCTGACCCTATAAAATAAAGTTTTTTGAAGAGATTGTGTCTGATACATCCCTGCGTAACTTTTAGATAATGGGCTCGGTAGTTTTTAGGGTTCCGTACCCAAAGAACGGGGACCCTATTACTAAGCCTCCGATGTCCGTCCATCCGTGCATCCGTCCATGCGTTCGTTTGTCCGTCTATCTGTTAGCGGGCTGTATCTCACGAAACCTTAATAGGTAGACAGTTTAAATTTTCACAGTGTGTATTTCTATTGCCGATATAATAATAATAAAAAAATTAAATTAAAACCGTCTCTATACAAGTCACGTGTTTTTTTTTTCGTCGTTTTTGCCTTGTGATACGGAACCCTTTATGTGCGAGTCCGATTCTCACTTTTTTGTTACAAAAATCCTAACTTTTGTTACTGCTGAATTATTTACTTGGGTTGACTGTCCAATAATACAAAATCTTGCATAATACTCACAGAAACCAAGCAACCTCACAGCCCGTAGCGCGACGCACTTGGACAGCGCAGGCCGTCGCGGTGCGGTGCCGCAAGAACAGATCGACTTCCGCGCTGGCAGTTGCACCAACTTACCGCAAGATGGCGGAGGAGGCGCCTATACTAATATTGCTGCTAGCAATACTGCCAGGTGAGTGAGGTGATATTATGATAATTGTGAGAAAACAAACATTGTTGACTTTAGTTAGTTAGACGGTCGCTCAAACTTGAACTGAAACCATTTAGTACTCATATACACGAGCAACACGCGTCAACGGTAGAGGTAACTGCAGCCGTCGACAACATGCCGCTCGTGAAACTGAAACTTTTACTATGGTCATGCAGTTACAGTAGATATTTTTATCTCACGAAGCGACGCACCCTTTATTTGTGGTAAACAAGTGTAAAAACACGCTGTGATTGTGTGCGTGAACATGAGTGGCGTCAGCACACAAAACATACACACACATCTCCGACTTTGCCACTGTCCCGGTCGGTACCGAGAGCTCCTGCGCTTACACACACATTCACAGCGTGTTTGTACACTTGGTAACCATAAGTAAAGCGCGTCATAAAAATACTAAGCCTATATTATTTTGGTACGGTTTACGCCCTGACTAATAAACGTTGTATAGCGTCTGTGATGATGATGATGATGATTAGGGAACTCCCTTTTCCGCACTTAGACTCCCATTCGGTCCGTTGTGCGTGGGGATTCTGGCTAACAGAGCCAGCCTAGCTCCGCCCAAAAGCACAGAAGCTTCCTGCAAGCTTCACAGGCTTTGCGGAGCGACCTCATTGTTCCGAGGATTTCTGCACGTTGAGTAGCCACGGCCTCGCAATCCAGGATGACGTGGGCGGCTGATTCCTCGGCATCAAGGCAGCCCCTGCAAAGGGGGCTGTCCGTGGCGCCTATGTTGAAAAGATGTTTTTTGTTGTAATTATGCCTATTATTATTCTTAGGTTATTTCTACTCAGGCTGAGAAGTTTTTTGGTTAATCGCGGGTGTATCATTGGTAAAGCCAATTTTGACTGTCAACAGTCTGTTGCCCGTGACCATCTGTTGTTGTGGAGTTCGGTCGATCTTTGGCGAATCCACGCACGAAATTCTGAGAAGGGCAAAGGGAGAAGTGGGTACGGGCCTAGCACCCTCATATCAGAGCCTCTCTTCGCAAGTTCATCTGCAGCATCATTACCCAGAGATTGACTGTGCCCTTTGATCCACTGGAGAGTAACACGATTAGCCGTTGATAAACTCTCCAGAGCTAGATGGCACTCAAAAATTAGCTTGTTGTTAGTTTGTTTGCTTCCTAAAGCTTTAAGCACAGATAGGCTGTCGGATAGGAATTTAATGCCGTAGTTCCGAATGCCTAAGCTCTTTACTGCTGTTGCGGCTTGTGTTAAGGCAACAAATTCGCATTGCGCGATATAGCGTCTTTACACAACGCTTTGTCTTCTTCTTTCGAAAGTCAAATTACTGATGACTGAAAGAGAGAAATCGATGTGTAACTATTCATCTGATATACTTAATACGTTTATTAGTAAGGGGGTTAGTCAAAAAGGTGATAGAGTAACATGAAAATTCTGAAAGTATTATTATATCTGATAAGTTTATATTTTTTCTTTCTCTTCTAATACAACCTATTAAAATACTCTTCCAGATACAAAACAGCCTCCGGCGACTCAGTCCTCCAATCCAGCGCGATTACGGACCTGATAAAGAAGATGTGTGACTCTTTCACTCTGAGCCAGGAGAAGCTGCTCGCCTCTCGCGTCAAGCCAATGACGGCTGACATGCAAGTACAGTGCGAGACGATGCAAGATGTGCGGGGAGAGAGCAAGAGCGAGCATGAACTTGTGTGTGAAAAAGAGACGGGGATATATAGGTAAATATATTTTTACGAGCTTGGAGTTCGTGATAATAAAAACTGCCGATTTAGTAACCAAAAAAATAGACACTCTAATTAAACAACACTAATAACAACTCAAACACGCTAATTATAAAAACACAATTGCACTACTGATCACTCGTAAGTCGCACTTGAAGATCGCTTCTGATGTATTCGTTTGTATCGCTTATCCAACTGTGACCCGCGTCGTGGCCCATACCGGCTTTATATAGTGCCTCAGGCAGTTCTAGAACCTTCTACTGTACAAACATCTAGAATGTTCGAGTACATACCGGCCCGACTGACCAGATGTCGATAGTTCTAGACAGTTCTAGCATCTAAATTTCTAGAAGGGTCTTAACTCTATTAGTTCTGCTATCCGATACTAGATGGCGCTAGTCTATTCTTCGAACCGGGTACGTGTGTGGACTTAAAGTAAACAAAGCAGATGAAACCACGGCTTTTATTCATCTCTCGTACGTACCTACTTCAAAACCAAAACATGGAGTAATTTTTTGTCGTTGTTTGTTTCAGACCAATAGAGACTAGCAAAAGCGATACCTACATCGTACATAATGAAAAAGGTGAGTAAGGGGCTAAACAGACAGACTGGTTTTCAGCTGCAACATCGCAGTTTCGATGCAGCTGATTTAACTGCTTCGAAACCTAGTTATGTCAACTGCATGCATCCAAACTGCGATGTGTAGTTCAAATGCAGTCCTGTCTGTTTAGACCCTAACAATCTGTATTCAATTTAATTTTTACAAGTCTAATAGTAATATAGTATTTTTATCTCACGACGCGACGCGCTCTTTACTTGTGGATACGAAGTTGCGCACGCTGGGAATGTGTGTGTAAGCGCAGGAGCTCTCGTGTGGGGGGTGCCGATGGGAGCTTCACGATATAATTGAATAAAACTTCGACTTGAATAAAATATATTCACAACTTTACATTATCATGTTATTTTTAGCACTTCCTACCTAAACAAAACTACCTTATTAAAATATTTGACACTTGCTCGAACGTTCGAATGGAACACACCGGCAATTATAACCAGCCTGTATTTACTGCTAAAAGGTAGAGCTACACAGTCTCTATAGTACCGTCCGGAACAATGGCCAAGTGGAAAGTGTGCACATGTGGTGTGTTACATGCTGACGTTACTCGTCTTCACGCACACGTTCACAGCGTGTGTACACTGAGTTACCACAAGTAAAGCTCGTGTCGCTTCGTGATATAAAAATACTGTACAAACAATGTGCCCAATAGTATTTTCCATCGGCAAAAATAAAGAACTTCCACACAAACTTAACTTTCATCACCATTTAACCCCTTTTACGGGTGAATTTAAGGAATTCCTGTGCAGAATTTCTTGTTTCTAGACTCAGAGGTGCTGTGCTTTGTTTTTATAGATGACAAACAGAGACTGAACGTTAATAGACTGATCTCAGTTTCATTCTGTCAAAAATTCCTCTAATTTCCCTACATTTTTAATATGTTTTCGACATTAATAATTGTCGATGAGATTGCGACTAGTTTTTGAATGTTTTTAATTACGGGAAATGGCTTTCTGACTGAATGGCAATCGCTGGCCTGCAAAATCGTCTGTTTATCTCAATACTGTAGTGTTCTGTCAGTCAATGAATTTAAGAATCTAGATCCGTACGCAAAATATGCGCATTGACGTGGAGGAGTTGCGGACAACAGCCCGTATTACCTATTAAATAGATCTTACGAAAATTATAATAATATTAACAGATAAGGTGAAAACGGCTATCCCCGCAGTAGAACGTGATTCCTTAATGCAGAGGGTTGTTGACGAGCTCGAAGACTGGAAAGAGCAGCAACAAGAAATGTTCAAATGTCAAGTAAGATAAGAACTGAGATGTCAACTGTTAATAAGTCACGTCTTTTTTATCGTTTACGAGCTTTTTCACGCGGTACCGCCCGCGTGGATCTCCGAAAATATCTCCATTCTTTCCATAAAAGTAACTCTGTTGGTTCACTCAGCGTACGCCAGTCAGCCTGCGTTTCCACCAGAGATGAGCGAGGAATGTGTGTAAATCTAAACAATAAAAACGCTAACTTAGTTCAAGCTATGAAAATTAAGTGATGTTATTGGTTTGTTTCTCACGCATCCCTCGCTACGCATCCTCGTACATCTCTGGTGGAAACGCAGCCTAAAGCACCTAATCGGCATGATTTTTTACTCAAAACCTTAATAAATTGTACACCTAAACCCTCCTCATAAAGCACTCCGTCCATTGGTGAACACCGTATGAAAATCCGTTCGGTAGTTTTTGAGTTTATCGCGTGCAGACAAACAGACCGACGCGACGCGGCTGAGTGATTTTGCTTTACATTAAGTAGTGATTATTCAGGGGCCGGAGGGGCCCGTGGTTAAATAATAACAGCCGCACAGGTCGATCGATCAGGATAAGCTAAGCTTGTCGCGGTTGGTCTGTGGATGGGTGACCATCTTTACATACCCTGACTCCTCCATGCCTCGAAAAGCACGTTAAACCGTTGGTCCCGGCTGTCATTCGTGAATCTTTGACAGTCGTTACGGGTAGTCACAAGCCCGAAAGTCTGACAACCAGTCTTACCAAGGGGTGTCGTATTAGCCAGTAACTGGGTTGTGGAGGTCAGATAGGCAGTTACTCCATGTAAAATACTGGTATTCAGCTGCATCCGGTTAGACTGGAAGCAGAGCCCAACATAGTTGGGAAAAGGCTAGGCAGATGATTAAAAAAATTAAGTACATTTAATTGTGTTTTATTTTTACCTATTTCCAGTTAAAACGTAAAGAAGAATATCACCTAGAACTCCTAGCTAAAGAATGGTCGAAGAAGCAAGTGGAGCTGGAGTTGAAGCTCAGCAAGGGTATAGAACAGTGTCGCAACCTAGCGGCCGATCTCAGTCGCGCCACTGAAGACTTTAGGCTGAGGGGGTACCGGAATACGGAGAGGGAGAAAAAGGTATTCTATAATGTAGAAATCCGTCTCTTTATCATCATCTCCCTGCCTTTGAACCATGTTACTTGGAGTCGTAGTACATTTTATTCTTACATTCTCCCCTGTCAACCGTTATGCTAACATTCAATTCCTTTTTTTTTTGAATAAGTATTACACAAGTAGTTTTGGCGACTCTTGGAGGCCTATGTAGAGCGGACCAGCAGTTATGGCGATTCTTTGAGGTCTGTGTGCAGCGGACCAGTAGTTCTAGTGATTCTTTGAGTCCTGTGTCCAGTGGACCAGTAGTTCTGGCGACTGTTGGAGGCCTATGTCCAGTGGACCTGTAGTTCTGGTGATTCTTTGTCGCCTGTGCCCAGCTGTGGTCAGCGGTTACTGAAATGATGATGATTTTCTCGAAGAATCTGGCATTTCGTCTGGTGAATTGAATACTGTAGTGATTATGGCATGACATCATGCATAACATACCTACCTGGGAAAAAAAAAACACGGTTTTTGATTAAAAACTATCATCGGTAGAAGACGTCGTCTGTCCTCTATATCTCAACGAAAGCATCATAATTTACCATCTCTATATGTAATATTTTCAGTTGCTAGACGCAAAGAAAGCCCTAGAATCCCACTACACAGCCAAATACCAGGAGTTACGGGAGGCCTCACAGAAGATGGAGGATGACATGAACCACCAACTCAAGCTGAAAGATATGAAGGTCGAGGAGTTGGAAGCTAAGATACAGCAGCTGCAAAAACAAGTGGACTTGCTAAAGGTAGAAGGAATTTGTCTATTTATAATTGTTGCGTAATATTCCGTGGTGACTTCATGCTGGTACGTTGAGCCCTGACACAGCTAAAAGGCGTCGCGGTTTTAGAATATGGCGGGACCAGCTGGAGAATACAAACGACCAGTGATCCACTTAAGCCCTGGATGAAAAGAGCAGAGGAGAGAGAGAGACATGAGAGTCATGGGGAGAGACCTTTGCGCAGCAGTGCGACGAAGCAGGCTAATAGGTAATACGGACTGGTGTCCGCAACTCCACCTATTTTGCGTACGGGTGGGAAACGGGTACGCACGTATTTTGCGCACGGGTGGGAAAATCGATTATTCGATCCGCCCCAGGTACTCAAGGAAGGCTAGCAACGCCTTGATGTTACTGACCGTCCCACGTAGGGCACCTGGGTTATCGAAGTACACAGCCCAGTACGAGGCGAGCACCGGGCAGTTTAGAAGCATATGTGCCGCTGTCTCGTCGTCCTCCATGCAGGCCCTGCATAGCGGACTGTATGTCACTCCTATGACAAAGAGGTGTTTATTAAATGACCCGTGGCAAGTAAAAGCTGCAGTAACTATACGCAACTTTTGTTTAGTTACACGGAGAACATGTTTCGTGAGGCGGCAATCCAATGTAGGAAGTGCTTCCCTAGCCTGCCTGCATTCGCCTTGGTCCGTCCAAAGTTTGACATGTTGGTCTCTGGTGCGTTTCCTTGCCAGAGTGCGTATATACCCGAAGGGGAGTGGCGCGATGGGCTCGGGTCCCACTGGTGCCATGCTAGACCCTCTTCTGGCCAGCTCGTCGGCTGCATCGGTGCCTAGCGAACCGCTGTGTCCTTGGATTCATTGAATGGTTAATTTATTGAGAATACCTACCTGTTTGAGGCGCTGGTGACACTCGTATATTAGCCCAGAGTCAACTGTATAACTGTTCAGCGCTTGCAGAACAGCCATGCTGTCTGAGAGTATGCGGATTGATTGGT
Organism: Luperina nickerlii; assembly: GCA_963855955.1. Taxonomy (NCBI): domain Eukaryota; kingdom Metazoa; phylum Arthropoda; class Insecta; order Lepidoptera; family Noctuidae; genus Luperina; species Luperina nickerlii. The sequence goes on along the minus strand of OY979677.1, from coordinate 16,265,436 downwards.
CCTTTACTTCCCTGGCCATAATGACTGAAGCGGCTAGAGAAATGCCCAAGCATTCGGCCTGGAACATTGTTATGGACCCTCAATGGTGTGGCTATATGTATGTTGAAGTCCTCCGAAAAGATTCCAGCACCTGTGCCACTACCTGTTTTGGATTCATCCGTGAAGATACGCATCTCGGCAGGGCGCAGCCCCTCGCATCGGCGATCCTCGTGAAGTTGGATCTTGTATTTTTTATCAAAGATAAATTGTTTGGGTACCCGTTCGTTTATAGCTTTCGTAATGGGAAACTCTTTGTTGGAGTCCCTCAAGCATCGTCGTGTGTGGTGTATAACTCTTACCCCAGAGATTTAGTGTTTTAAGACGTACTGCCAACATCGTCGCTTCCTGCTGTATGAACAGGTGGAGCGGTGGGATTCCCAGGATGGCTTCAACTGCTGCAGTCGGAGTAGTCCTCATGCAGCCTGTAGTCGCCATGCAGGCTTGTCTTCGCATGCGTTGTAGTTTGTTGGAGGCTGTAACTAGCTTGGTGCGGGGCCACCAGACCACAGCCCCGTAGGTGATCATGGATGAAGCAGGCTAACAGTACAGTACATATAACCAGAATCGCCATTAATCGGCGAGGCAGCCCCAACACAAGTATATATTTTATGATTTACTTGAGTTACCTCTTACTCTGCTATGCAGTTTAATGTATGAAATGTTATAATAAAAACATGTTAATTTGATTTAATTCCATTCCATAATGCTGCAAGTAAACATCGTATCGTTGCAGAATATTGTCAATAACACCACGCCTGATTAATTGATTCACATTATGTTTATGCTAACTTGGCGCAGTCTTTGAAAAAAAAGGCACCCCGGGAGTGCCGACAGAAGTGAAAACAAAACACAAACAGAATACTTTGCCATCACTCACTGACATATCGGATTTAAAACCGAGTACATCCCGAGGATAGCCGAACACATCCGAATGTAGCGCGGTGTCGGTAACAGTGTCGCGAGTTCAATGGTTTTTTCCCATCTCAAAAATGTCCAACGCGCTTCAAGAAGTTTTCACTTCAAAAACTTTGTCACATAACTTTTTGTGAATGCTTACTTACCCTTTTTTAAATTTATTTTAGAACAATATAAAGAACACTGAAAAGGAATCTGAGAATCGGTATTCCGGCTTGACCAAAGACCAAACTGCGAGCCTAATACAGGAATTAGTAAGTGTCATATTTAAACTCAATATAAAAAATATTTATTTATTTGTATTTTAGGGCCGATTTATCAATTGCCAGAAAACTTTTATCTCAGGAATATACTTAATTTTCAAAGACCAGCCGGGTGTGGTGGTAGAGACCATGAAACTAAACAATTTTGTCCATGGGACATCGTAATCGCGAATAAAACGTCCCATTATACGTTTTACTCGAGTTGGTACTGAAGTTTTCTATGGGACAGTTGATAAAATTTTCGCGATTGCGATATTAATGGTCCCATGGAGAAAGTTGTTCAGTTTGATGATCTGTACCACACCCTTAAATTTGGCTAGTCTTTGAAAACTAACCGTGTATGTCGCGCAACGTTGTAATTTATTCTTCAGATAAAAGTTATCTGATGATTGAAAAGCTAGAAAACCAATCTGTTCACTCTGAATTCATAACCAAATCAATTTATTAACAGTATGCTGCACATATAACTATTTTTAAAATCTATCTATCTATATATTTAGCCCGTAATGTCCCACTACTGGGCAAAAGTCTTGCTTTCCCAAAATCCTTTAATAAAACACTATATTTTTTACAGCGCTACTTAGAAGAGAAACTAGACAGCGCGGTACAATCGAAGTCGTTCTTCAAAGAGCAGTGGGGCCGCGCCGTCAGAGAGTTGCACCTCGTCAAACTGCACACGAGGAAGCAGATGTTGACGCAACTGCAGCAGGATAGGAGGGAACTTGGCGAGATGGGGTATGTTACATATACATATAAGATCTAGACTAACCAGTGTGCCAAATTTCATCGAAATCTGTCTAGCCGATATGGTGTGAAATGGTATTAGACAGAAAGATAGTTACCCAGTATTACCGACGAGTATCGTGTTACCCAGGAACTGAATAACACGAGTTATAGACGTCAGATAGTCGCTCCATGTAGAATACTTACTGGTATTCAGCTGCATCCGGTTAGACTGGAAGCTAACCCCAAAATACATAGGACAAGACTAGGCAGATTTTATTATCTACATTTTTGTTAAAAAAAAAAAATTGTTTGTCCTATTACGGACAGAAATAGTTGGTGTCAGTCATATTGAACCATTTCATTTTGTTTCAGACTGGACCCAATAGAAGACCAAGAAGAAAACAGCGTGAATCAAATTCCCGTTGATTTGAAGAAGTTAAAAGATGACTTCTATGTGGACATACTCGCGAATACGCCTGCACTCAATACGCATTCTTTGATAAGTCAGTAATTTTGGTATTACGTTTTTATGAACTACGTATTAGCATGTGTAGTTCGCCGGCCCCTTAAACAAACATTTTTATTTCAACATTAACTAAAATAGTTCCGATTAAACATGAAATACAACACCAGGCAAATGCCCACCACGAAACCTCTGGCACAGGGTTATTCTTATGTTGAAATTTTGAATAACCTTTTCGCATAAATGTGGCTATATTTCACCAATAACGCGCCGTATTTCCTCTTTAAGAGGGTTGATCCGTTAGAGCCACGCTGGAGTCAAAATTGATGATTTCCGACGGACAATAAAACCATAATCTGTTTAATTTATAGATAAGATATTGACGTCATATTAATGGGAATTTCATAATCTAGTGCATGGCTGAAAAACATTTTCATTTATTCGTACAGTTTTCTCATTAGAACAGTTTTTATGCAAGCCTTTTTTTAAACTAGCGATCGACGGTCTACGCAAATGCAAGGTATTAGTAAAACCATATACGACAAACTTATAACAACGTTGCTTTATAAATAATAATAGCATTTATTAGTGCATGGCTGAAAAAAAAAAACGATTACTGTAAGTTTTCATTCAAGAAAAGTATATTCAAAAGTGTCAATTTTAGCCACTTTTCGATATATTAAACGCGTTAGTTTAGGATGAAATCTGGAATATTTATATGTTATTTTAGGACTAGTAAACGAAGACATTTACATTCTAAAACATGGTACAAATATTTTATTAATAACTTATTTTTTTATTTTACTATGAATTATTTAGTGATGCTATATAATCGGCGCGGAATCACGCCAGCGCTCAGTGCCGGCTGAGGCCTTTCAGAGGTAGGACGTGTGTCGCTCCCGTAGCCGCGAGTCGCGTAAAATATTATCGTACTTTCGCGAGTTTTTAGCGCGAATAGGACATGTTGATACTTTTTATTATAATATATTTTTATTATATTACAAAACTTTGGTGAGTACATATTTTAATGTAATGGTGTTCTATTAACTTAAGAAAGATTAAATTAGACTTCTTTATGTATGTTTTCATTTTACTTTTTTTTCAGATATGGTTAACAAAAGGCGCTATATGGGAACAAAAAAAAACGAAAATTTGGCCAAGGCTAATGAAGCTAAAAGGTATGTTACCGAGGTTCTCTACTTATAAAAATATATTTTTATTAGGTGTAATAAGAAACAATATACTTACTACTTTTTGAAGTAATTTTTTTTTATTACTTTTTTTTGGATATTTTTATGAAACACAGTAGTAATAAGATAAAGTTAATATCCAATTTGTTGTTATAGGCAGAAAAGAGAAGTTCAAATACTTCAAAACCAGGACTTAAATAAAAATGCTGTTGTAAGTTTTATTTTTTTACTTTATATTTTACTAGCTGCGGCAGACACCAGTGCCGTAACTAGCCTTTTATGCGCCCGGTGCGAGCTTTCAAAACTGCGCCCTTGAAAAATGCTCTAACCAGGCTCTGACAATTAAGTGGACAAATGTGCATAAAAATAAATCTATCTATTTTTTGTTTACGAAGGTATAGGTACTTAGTAGATTTCTTTAAGATAAACATTGTTTATTCAAAAATATTTGCTCAAATACAGAAATGACACAAAGTACTCGATAGTAAAGACCCAAGGCTAAGGTAAACCGTAATCACAAGAAAAGGACAGCTACCTACTCAAAGATTTACTTTCCGCGCTTTTCTCAATGCGAAGTCCTTGATTACATTGTCATACGACAGGAGCCGTGCTATGTCGCGTTCAATCGACAAAATCGCTAGGCCAGACAATCTTTCTTGGCCCATCGTCGAGCGCAGGTACGTCTTTATTAATTTGAGCTTACTGAATGATCTCTCGCAGGAAGCTACAGTCACTGGCATCGTTAAAAATATCTTTATAGCGACTACTACATTGGGAAACATTTCCTTTAAATCCAGTTCCACTATAGCTTTGAGAAGACCCATACTTGACTGACATTCACATTTATCAAATAATGTAGTCGCTTCAACTTGACTCTTCAAAGTTTCTATTTCGGCCCAAAATTCTGTGGCATTTATATCTGCAGAATATTTGATACTCAAATCAGCTGCATGTTTTTTTAGTTCTTCAACCGAATATGTAGTTATGTGTTTTACGGTCAAAAAACCGAAAGAGTGGTGCATGTCGCGTAGTTTTTCGAATCGCCATTTTAATTCAGAAATTATTGTATCTATTGCTTCATTTATCTGAATTTTGAAACTTTGTTGCTGAGTAATGTAGTAGCCGGCGTCTGAACTTTCACTTAAATCGTGTCTTTTTACTCGCTTTCGTCGCTTTTCAGGAAAATTGTCTTCAATGTCACATTGTTCACAAATTCTTTTTGCCTTTTCGAAAACAATGTCCACAGTGTCGCGAATATTCTGAATCTGGCTTGTTAATCCCTTGATTAATTCAGAGGCTTTGTCGATAGTAATGGTTTTAGACTGTAGAGCTACATTCACTCTGTCAACAGATTCCAAAATTTGATCCCAAATTTGCAGAGTACATATGAATTTATAATTAATTAGGTCCATTATACTTTTAGCTGTAGCGATTGTTTCCGCATTATAATCATTGGTAGTTAGAATCTTTAGCACACACCTGATTTGGGGTATTTGCGTGTTCAAAGCTTTGACGGCCCTAGCTTTAGAGGCCCATCTAGTGTCGGCGTGTTTTTTCAATGAAATATTTAAGTGTTTCATTAAAGTTTCCCATCTGACCGTTGAACTCGAAAAAAACACAAATATTTTCTGGATTAATCCAAAAAATGTGATCATGTCAGGTGTCACACTAGCAGCGTGTACGCCAGATAAATTCAAAGAATGCGCTGCGCACGGCACGTAATCAGCATTTTCATTAATTTGTTTTATTTTGGCTTGGACTCCGTTATATTTACCGGCCATATTACTACCATTGTCGTAGCCTTGGCCACGAAGATCTTGAATATTCAATCCATCAACTTCTAATTTCTCTAAAATCTCTTTCGACAATCCCTCGCCCGATTTTTCATGAGACTGGATGAAATCTATGAAACCGATACCGTTCTGACGCGTCACGTCACGACACATCAGACAAATATAAAACCACCTTTACAAGTGTTGTTGTTTCAAGATCGCTTGAAAAATGCCATATAGATATAGATAGTACAGAGGGCGCGTCTACACCATATTCGCAATAAAACAAAATGTACCTACTAACTACCATGCATGAAACAAAACTAGATACTGGTCTGGTCATTTCTGCGCCCCTCCAGGGTCTGCGCCCTGTGCCTGGGCACCGCTGGCACCGCCCTAGTTACGGCACTGGCAGACACGTGTTTCCTTGGTTTTGATTGAGCAGTTGTTAAACCAAAACTAAATAAGACCTTTCTTCATTATTTATTTATCTCAAGCCGACAATCGATCGCCTGTCATGGTGCTTACTTTTTGTGTCACTATATTATACCCTACATATTATTTTCAGAATCAAGAAAATGAAAAAGACAGTGAAAAAACACTGGAAATTCTGGAAAACTTGCAGGCATTAGAAACGGCTCCAATTCAAGATCCTGACGCAGGGAATCTTGTAAGAATTACTTGGTCATTTGTATACATATTTTAGCACAAAAAAAACATTGTTAGTTATGTGCTATCTTAAGCCGACAATCGATCGCCTGTCATGGTGCATACGGTTTTTGTCACTATATTATACTCTACATATTATTTTCAGACTCAAGAAAATTAAAAAGACAGTGATAAAACACTGGAAATTCAGGAAAACTTGCAGGCATTAGAAACGGCTTCAATTCAAGATCCTGACGCAGGGAATCTTGTAAGAATGACTTGGTCTTTATAAACATATTTTAGGACAAATAAAACAAGAACCTTCAAGAACAAGTGCGTATTTACAGTATACTTTCATAAGTTCAAATACATGTTGTACATTGTTTCTGATAATATTAGACTTAAAAATATATTTCCAAATTTTATGTTATAGGTAAATAATAGACAAGAAGTTGAAAGGGATACTGTACTTCAGGCAGAGAGTGCACTTTGGCTAGAGCTACGACGTTGTTTATTGACAGCCTCTTCATTCTGTAAAGTGTGCAAACGGCGATCGACTATTAGCCCAGCCCCTTTGGTTAAACAATTTCTTTACTCATATTCCTTGGACAAGGAATATGAGTAAAGAAATCCTTTCCTTCTATCCCTAGTATTCAACATGGAAAAGTAAACGAAAAAGTGGCCATAGAACAGTTGCAGGTACAAGTTTAGATTTTTCTAACAAACAATTTATTTTTGTATTCTTAAATTCTATTAATAAGAAGTAATTAGAGTATTGAGTTTCAAATTATTATGATTACAGGTGCTTCGCCGGATGGACTAATCGACGATGATGGCATCACCGAAATTAAATGTCCTAGTTCGGCATTTGGATTAGAGGCAGATTTTGCTATTAGCCAAAAAAAAATTAAATTCTGGAACATAGATGGATCTGTGAATCGACGCCATGACTGGTTTTATCAGATACAGGAGCAGCTGCATATAACTAACAGAAATTACTGTCTGTTTGCTGTGTGGACAGGCAAAGATTTTAAATTGAAGACTGAAAACATAATCAGGGACGATAAATTTTGGAGCGAAAATATGGAACATCGGCTAGTCAGCTTTTACAATAAATGCCTGTTACCCGAAATTGTTGATCCCCGAAAAGCTAGGTCTATGAAACTTAGAGACAACAAATATTAAGATTTTATTTTACACGAAATTGTTTTTATTTACTTTAACCTAACTAATAATAATTTAATTGCTCATTTATTACAATAAACAAAAAACTGAATCCCCGCTTACGGAAAACGAAAACATTCCCTACTAACTAAAAACTGGCTAAGTATCAAGATGATTCTAAGCGGTGTATGATACGCGCTCCAACACAGACGGCTGTGTGTGCGTTTAACTGTATAGCTGTGTGAGTAAATTTACCTAAACGCGAGGCGCGCCGCTCTGGAGTAACGCTCTTAAGGGGCCGGCGAACTACGCATGCTAATGCATACTTCATACAAACATATACCAAAATAATTTGTAAGTCAAACATATTCTTAAGGTAGTGTGTATTTATTCCGATTGGATTACAGAATATCTACGTTCCCAATTATATATTTTGAAAGGACTCTAAGAATATGTTTGATTTACAAATTATTTTGGTATTACTTTTGTATGAACTACGCATGCGCCGACGGCCTCTTAATCCATTCTCTGTCCCATGAACCACATATGGTTCAGGTTAATTGTTTAATTATTGTGTGTACTTTGTAAGACAGTGAAAGTGTTAAGTTATTCAACTGTTTGTGTCGATTCATTTGGCGCATTGCCGACCGAAAACTTGACGTAATTGGCGAACTGTTTGTAAATGTGTTTTTACAATAATTAAACATTGTTGGTTTGAATACTTCTCCAAATTCTTAAATCGCGTGGTCTGTACGTGACAACTGTCAAAAAAATCACCGTACAACTCGTATTAACAAAATGGCGGCAATTTTAAATCCGGCGCTCTTGTTGGGACACCTTTATATGTATAGATAGATATATTGTAATTATTTTAGGACTGTTAGCTTAAATATTATATAAATATCTTCATCATCATCATCATTTCAGTCCGGCCTCCCCTTTTTTCTGCCATACTTCCCGATTCCGTGCGTCTCTCTTCAAGGTGTTTCCCACGACTTTGACGACATCATCAACCCAGCGCGCTTTTAGACGGCCCTGGTTTTTTGCCCTAACCTATGTGTATCTAAAGTCTATTCAAATTTATGTTCAAATTGATGTTATTTCAAGTTAAACAAATATCAACTTTATTATAATGGTTATTAAGTTGATTTCAGAGTGACTAGCACTATTGAAAAAGGAATAAAAATGTTTGAAGTTGTAGCGTAAAACTGTGTTATTGTGTAGGAATTAAAGTTACTTTTCCATAAACTCATATTTGTTACGATTTTTGGCAAATAAGTCGCGAATGCAGATTATGTAAATATCATGTTTGAAAAAAAAATAGGTAATTACTAAAAAAAAAAACAAAAGAATAGAATAGAATAGAATAGAATACTCTTTATTATGTACACCATATAAATTACAGACATAAATATAGAAACTGTACAAAGGGTGACACAATGGGCGGGCTTAGATAGAAATTAAAAATATTCTGTTGTTTCAGATCCTGCTGTACACGATGAAATAGACATGTTTAACGATCTAAAGTGAGTAAAACATACACTTTCAATTACAATCCGAATCATTTAGAAGGATGTTTCTAATCTATTGTTTTACTACTTTGAAAAAATTGTCTACTCAACAACGTAAATAACGCAATGAATGTTGTTGAACTGTCAAAATGATGCCATTCCTACTGTTGGTGTGTTACGCAATTATCGCACAGGGTTTACATTCTGTAGAGTTCTTCTTTCTTATCGGCGAGCCATACGGAAACAGCTAATGGACATAAGGCACCATATTGTTATCAATATGGTGCATTATGTAGTAAATTAGAGTAAAATTCGTATAAATACATTTCTAACATAATCTCGTACGCTTGCAGGAACGCGCCGAAAAATCCGATGAGCGAAAGAATCAACGAATTGATTGCTCAACGCGACAGACTGGTCCAACAAGACAACCCGGACGAAGAGTTGCTCAAACAAATGAATCACGAGATAAGAAGCATGCTTCTCAACTGTGGCACGTGACGTCAGGACGAAACAGACTTGTACTACTGCTAAATACTCAACCTTTACTATACGCTTTGTCTTATGTCGGTATAACCGAGCAATCAATGTTAGGCCTGCATACAAAACAGTGTACTAAAATGTTGCTTGTTATTTTGGTATATGAATACCGGCGAATCGGGAAGGTACCATTCCATAGCTTCAAAAACAGAATTAAAATTTGAAAACGCAAGACAGTTCTAAAAGCCCAGCAGAAATGTCAATTTTAATGACGTCATAAGTAATGGCGTATTGCATCCATTGATTGTAGTTTCAATCCGATCTTTGCCGAAGCTACCGGAATTGAGAATGAAACTAATGACCCGTGCAAGTATGCATTATATGCAAGGGGCGTTTTCCCGAGTCGGGGGAGGGAACTGAAAATCGACTTGCGGTATCTATTTATCTATGCCATTTAGGGCTGATTTTCCAATAGACAAATTTTCTATAACTTATAATGAGGTTGCCTGGAAGAGATCGCAGGAAGCGATACGGCGGCCCATTGTATGTTTTGTAGTGTAAAATTTTTTTTTTTTGTTATGTATTGTCTGGTGTCAAATAAAGTATTATATACCTAAATAAACTAAAAATAAATATTACGGTTTGACAGGAACGGATTTGGTTTAGAAAATATGTCACTCATATTAATTCTTCAGTTATATGATATCTGGCAATTGAGAAATCAGCCCTTAGTATAAAATACCTTCCAAATGAAATATTTCATGAGCTAATCATCTTTGCTAATTACATGTACCACAGCCACACCACACTGAACAAACGCAAATTGGGCAAACAGTTGTTATGTGTGCATAGTCTCGCTGCAGCATCTTTTAGTTGCGTTGTGGTAACTAAGTGCTCATACACACACAACGCACGCGACAACGACAGTGGCCTGCAGCCGTGGACAAGGTGGCCCTCGTTTATTTGAAATACGGTGTTCGCGTGCGCGCGGCGCAGGTACTCGCGTGCGCGCGGCGCAGGTACTCGAGCGGCTCGCTGTGACGCTGCAGTTGCCTTTACTGTTGACGCGCGCGCCCCACGTGTGTATGAACACTAAGCCCAGCTTCCCACGGGCACGTTTTTCCCGCGGCGATTTCTTTTCGCGCACAGAATTTTCAATGCACTTCTAACCGCCGAGAGTTGAAAATCCAACAATTTGCTTTTTTGACGCGCTGAGATACGCTGTTGGAATCAAAACGCTCGGCTCAACACCGAGAGTTTAATATCCAGTGCGTGATAAAATCTCGCCGCGATATTTTTACATCTGTGCGAACGTGTTTTAATGTTATTCCTCAATGTTCATGATTCCACCTACCACTGTTTGTCTCTGCATCACCCAAAGGTTGACTGGTAGAAAATGCCTATGGCATTAAGTCCGCCTCTGTACATTTATGTGCTTGGAGTATTAAATAAATAAATAAACGTGGGCTAATACAAGAAAAACGTGTCTGCGACGATAGCGGCCGGCTGCTGGTGCGCGGTGTCGTTTGTGGTTGCATTGTGGCGGCGATGTGACCGTTATTGTGTGAACGTCTGGACCACGGGACCAAGTAAAAAGTTTGAATATTTCATGTCATAAATAACGAAAAGTAAACGAACATACACAATTATTTATAAGACATGATATGAAAAACACAAAAAGAAAAACTTGGGGTAACATATGTGTCACATCCACGCAAAACGCCCATCGCTCAGCATAATGCTGTGACCCTATGCGAAGAGCTGGCTTTCAGCAAAAATTTAATTGATACCTTCAATCAAAATATGAGTCATCATCATCTGCCTAGCCTTTTCCCAACATGTTAGGGTCGGCTTCCAGTCAATCAATCAAAATATGACTAAGTACTTAAATACTTCCACACGGTTCATGTGGACGGCAAAATGTCGTTCGTGCGAGTAAAACTGTGTATTTTCATACATTTTTGCACCGACCCACGTAGAGTCCATTTCACGAAAGAAGTCTCGCAGACGTAGCGCCACATACTTACACGCGACAGAATCATAAATATTTATTTATCTCAACACTAATAAAATGCACAATTTTAAATAGAGAAAGGTGTGTGAGATAGGAAGGTTGATGTAGGAATGTTGCTAACTATACAGGATCCATACTTCCAGGGGCACCCCTGGAAGTATGGATCAAATCGAATAGGAGTGTGGGCAAGGTCATTACCAAATTTTTTAACCCTGAGAATGTCGGTGAATTTTTTTAGGGTTTAAAAGTTATGACCAACTTTTGTTTTTTTAATCACTTCGCATAGTGCTCAAAAAATCATAAAAAAAAACTATCAGGGCTATCTAAAAAAATTAAATTGATAGCCCTGATTTTTTTAATTCACCTACATTCTCAGAGTTAAAAAGTTTGGAAATGATCTTGCCCACGCCCTTTTTCAATTTGATCCATACTTCCGGGACACCCTGTCCTGTATAATAATAATTAGTTCCACTTATTGCCGCGGGACTCTTTCGTGGGACGGGCTCTAGTTGTCGTTGTGGTAACAATTTGACATTGCCTTTATGTCGTAGCGATTTCTTAGTGCAAGTCTTGTGCTAGCCTACCACTGATGTGTGATTAACTGTAAGCGCCCGTAGTAGCTCAATGTATACCTAATCATTGTTTGTTGTTAGGTATTTATTATCATGTTTCGTTGACTAGGTACCTATTATTAATGGATTTGTTAAAATCCTTTTTGTGACTGACAATGATCTAAGATAGTGATTTCGTTATTTTAAAATAAACATTTTAGGAACTGTTGATTTGATTTTAATTGTATACGTTTAAAATAATAGCAAATAATAAAAAGTTAACCGCAGGCAAGAACCGCAAGAACTCGCTTAGTTTAGCTTAACCCATACGTTCTCACCTTATTTTGCCCACTAGTCCAGTCAAAATAGACATTTGACTTAGCCAAAATTCGCATAGAGCTGAAAATTGGCAGAGACGTTATATACATCATTATAAATGAAATGTCAAAAATCCCCTTCGATCCTACTTCTGCAAAAAAAAATATTCAAGGTCAAAAGTACAAAATTAAGGTTTTTTCCATTTTTCTCAAAAACAGTAAGTATTATCGTGAAAATAGATCAGACAAAAGTTGTAGATCATACAATTCTCTACAAAAATGGTCCAGTCACTTTTTCTCTTACGTTTACTATTCGTGAGATATCGCGGTTTTAATCATTAGAAAATTCATATTTTACATAATATGCACACATTTCCGCACCACCTATGAGGTAATAATGTACTTGGCGCATTTTTCTAACGTGGTTTCCCCAGTAGGTATCCTCCACGATCTATTGTTATAAAGGAAGTTTGATCAGATCGTATCCTATTAATTGCAAGAATAGTAATATTGCTAATGATCAAAATGGAATAGGTTGTTTTTCTACATGTTATATTGAAAGAAATACAACAGATGAAGATATTTATGATATTAATGAGGAGACATTGATGCATCCCTTTTCTTAGAACAGCGAACTTCTGTAAGAAGAAGAAAATAAAGACGAAGAAATAATTGTCGAAGTAGAATTAGATAATTATCTAAATATAATGACATGTGGAAAAAAAACAATCTATTCCACTTTACTCATTAGCAATATTACTACGAGGATTCTTTCAATTAAAAGGATACGATCTGATCAAACTTTATTACAATAGATCGTAGAGTATACCTACTGGGGAATGATGATGATGATGGGACTCCCTTTCCCGCATTCGGGCCGTTGTGCGTGGGGATTCTGGCTAACAGAGCCAGCCTAGCTCCGCCCAGAAGCACAGAAGCTTCCTGGGATGGGAGCTTCACAGGCTTCGCGGAGCGACCTCATTGTTCCGAGGATTTCTGCACGTTGAGAAGCCACGGCCTCGCAATCCAGGATGACGTGGGCGGCTGATTCCTCGGCATCAAGGCAGCCCCTGCAAAGGGGGCTGTCCGTGGCGCCTATGTTGAAAATATGTTTGTTAAGGAGGTTGTGGCCCGTAATTGTACTTACCTATTATTATTCTAAGGTTATTCCTGCTCAGGCTGAGAAGTTTTTTGGTTAATCGCGGGTGTATCATTGGTAAAGCCAATTTTGACTGTCTACAGTCTGTTGCCCGTGACCATCTTGACTATGCACAGACAGAAGACCTACTTATTGTCTGCAAATAGAACTGCTAACATGCTATTTTACTTTATTTACCTAAGTTTTAATTTATTTTTTACGTTATATTGATTGTTAATTTATTACATTAAGTACTTATGCACTTTCTGGCCTGAAGCACAGGTTCAACCTAGTTCAGGCAAATTAGCAACTGTGCGCTATTTTATATTAATTGTTAAGCTATTCATTGTAAATGTATCGCCCTTTTTATAAATAAACGATTATTATTATTATCTGTTGTTATGAAGTTCGGTCGATCTTTGGCGAATCCACGCACGAAATTGTGAGAAAGGCAAAGGGAGAAGTGGGTACGGGCCTAGCACCCTCATATCAGAGCCTCTCTTCGCAAGTTCATCTGCAGCATCATTGCCCAGAGATTCACTGTGCTCTTTGATCCACTGGAGAGTAATACGATTAGGCGTCGACAAACTCTCCAGAGCTAGATGGCACTCAAAAATTAGCTTATTGTTGATTTGTTTGCTTCCTAAAGCTTTCAGCACAGATAGGCTGTCGGATAGGAATTTAATGCCATAGTTCCGGATGCCTAAGCGCTTTACTGCTGTTGCAGCTTGTGTTAAGGCAACACATTCGCATTGAAAGATCGAACTATGTGTGCCTAGTGGTATGTGAAAGTTAATATTTAGGTCAAGGGAGTGTACGCCAGCACCTGAACCGTTTTGTGTTTTAGAGCTGTCTGTATAAATGCGCACTTCATTGACTCCTGACTGATCCCTTTCTTCCTGAACTGTTTGTATAATGTAGTTCTTGTTGAACATCGGTTGGTTTGGTGTTCTGTCACACGGGGCAGCGATGAGAGGCTGGTACTCAATCGCCCGGTCCAGGATTTTAGCGTGTGGACTGGTAATGTTTTTGCCCCATATGCCCAGATGCATTAGCCTGATGGCGGCTAGCGCCGCTTCCTGCTGTATGTACAGGTCAAGGGGAGTTAATTGAAGGGCTATCTCCATCACCTACTGGGGAAACCACGTTAGAAAAAATGTACTAAGTACATTACCTCATAGGTGGTGCGGAAATGTGTGCATATTATGTAAAATATGAAATTTCTAATGATTAAAACCGCGATATCTCGCGAATGGTGAGTCGTAAGAGAAAAAGTGACTGGATCATTTTTGTAGAGAATTGTATGATCTACAACTTTTGTCTGATCTATTTTCACGATAATACTTACTGTTTTCGAGAAAAATGGAAAAAACCTTAATTTTGTACTTTTGACCTTGAATAATTTTTTTTGCAGAAGTAGGATCGAAGGGGATTTTCGACATTTCATTTATAATGATGTATTTAACATCTCTGCCAATTTTCAGCTCTATGCGAATTTTGTCTAAGTTATGACATATTTTTGTCTATTTTGACTGGATTACACCCCCATTTTGAGAATATTTTTTACTAAACGGCTACCTACTGCACGAATATATAAAAACGTTCGCACGGCTACATATCAAGCTATACATAACCAGTATAAGCTGGCTTCTGATTGTACGAAAAACCTATACAATGAGAGGTCAGCTAAAACTGGAAAATATAGCTCGATGTGTTTGTACGTGTTATAGAGGGTTATTGGTAAAATATTAACAACCTCTTAAGAGGTCATTGTACTCATTATTATGAACAACTTTTATTATGGGGTCAAACCTGAAATGCGAAAAAAAAATCAGCTTTTCCCTACATTTATGTTCGTATCTCGTCATAATTTAGGGAATTGCTGATTTTCTCGATTTCACACTACGCCTTGTTCTAGAACCAAACATTCAAAGACATTGACATTCACCAACCCGCACTGGGCCCGAGTGGTGGATTAAATCCTGTATCGAATCTATTAGGTACTATACTGTATGTCTGTATCCCAGCAGTGGAAACGTTATAGGATGATTTTATAACGTTTACCCGATTAGTATAAACGAGATTAGTTACAGGTTCTTAGTCGATATTTCAACATTTGTTACTATTTTACTCACCTCTATTCGAATGACGTATCGTATGATTGCAAATCATTTGACGTACCTATTATTTTATTTATTCGATTAGATTGGGTATTAGGGGGTATTGATAGGACTTTAATGAAGAATTAATAGTGAATGATTGCAGTGACACTCATTTAAATTCCATACTAAAGTATTTTATTGTTGTTGTTTCGTGCAAAGTCATGGCTAAAACCAAAGTTACAGGAGCTACGAGCAGACTGAAGCAAGACTATCTTAGGCTTAAAAATGACCCCGTTCCCTATGTAACGGCGGAACCAGTGCCATCTAATATTCTAGAATGGCATTACGTGGTCAAAGGGCCAGAGAAGAGCCCATACGAGGGTGGGTACTATCATGGTAAAATCATATTTCCAAGGGAGTTCCCATTCAAACCGCCATCTATTTACATGATCACCCCTAATGGTCGGTTTAAGACAAACACTCGATTGTGCCTAAGCATCACGGACTTCCATCCTGACACATGGAACCCAGCATGGTCGATATCCACAATCCTCACTGGTCTACTAAGTTTCATGTTAGAGAAGACACCAACATTGGGATCTGTTGAGACTTCGGATTTCCAGAAGCGTTGCTTGGCGGCGGAATCTTTGGAGACAAATATTAAAAATAAAATGTTTTGTGAATTGTTCCCGGAGTATGTTGAGGAGATAGAGCAGCAACTGAAGCTGCGGCAGGAGGCGATGCTGCAGGCGGAGAACACTGCCACAAGTGAAGGTGAAGTGATAACGGAGCAACAGTCCAACATGTACTATATTTTGACCAATTTATTTGTGTTGGTAGGCTTTGTATTTCTGGCATACATGGTTAAATATGTGTTAGTCTCAATATCCAATGATTAGGCAACTATTTAATGCTTTATTGTTAATGTAAATATTGTAATTTATTTTGTAAATACATTTATTCCATTAGAGGCAAATTATGAAGTTAATTTGATGTTGTGCTATTATAAGCATACTGAATTGATGTAGGTAGTATGAAACTGATTCATTATGTTACACTGTAACAAAAAAATATTGACATATTCAATAGTGATTCTTATATTATTGGCAGAAGAAGCAAACAAAATGCAATTTCATATTCATTGCAACAAAATGTTTTACTTAAGTTTTGAAACTAAATAGTAGTCTGCATAGTTACCAGCTCTTTGTTTCTCCTATTTTATTCAGTTTTCAATTACCTATCATATATATAATTAGGAAGGCACATTTCAATGTTCTATGTTCCAGAGTCCAGTCACCTTGCTGCTTTGTTATAATGTTTAAATTATGTAAACAAAATAAAATTATTGTAGTGGTAACAAAAATAAACCCTATAATTTTATTTATAATAGGTACACATTGAGTGGTAATGCACTTATTAACAATTTTAAACACACTCATACATACACACAATCATAGTTTTTAGATATTCTTTGTGATGAATAGCTAGGTAGTGTGTTTCAAATTAGAGAAAGAATGTAGTTTTTTGTGAATATATAGGTTTTCACTCTTGCAAATATTCTCAGTCAAGATTGCAAAAATAGCTTTTAATGTGAGATCAATTTGTCAAGTTTAATAACTTACTATAGCAAGTAAATGTAGTAATCTCAACAAACATTGATATATTCTTGCTTGGAGGTTCAATGCCAGTAATTTGTTACATCAATATTACTATTCCAAATATGATCGTAAAAGTATTTCATGTTGTATCACATCACATCTAGCATTAATTTGACATCTACCAATGATAATCATGTATTGTCTCATATTAGAAAATGTGTAATATTTAAATGTTTATATCGAGCCTATTACTGCATTTAAATTGTGTTGTCCCTGTAGCAATTTTATGAAATATATTGAAAATATTTAAACTGGAATATGACGCTGAATGTTAGAAATAAAGAACACTAGTTTTAATTTTTAATGGGTGTAATGGCTTTTGTTGTGTTTAGCCATAAAGGCAGTATAACATCTCTGTATTATTCAATTACATTAATGTACCTATAAAAAAAATATTGGAAGAATGATGCTCATTTAATTTCATAAATGTGTGCAAACCATATTTTAAGTTGCTTATTTCTTGATCTTGTTTCTGTTCTCCCATCTCATCTTTATATAACTAGCTACATTTACAGTTCTGAAGTGGTAGGTAACTCATGTTTTCAACTTTGTAAATCCTTTATAACGAAGTGTTTACACATTGACAAGTCATAAATAAAATATAGGTAAGGCCAATAATATATTTTGCCATGTAACATTGCACATATAATAAAAATGTGATTGTAATTTATAATCATTGTACGTTGATTTTAGCAACTGGAAAATGTTTAAAATCTAGTAAAATGGTATTTTTCTATGAAATGTTGTTTTATTTGTGGGAAATTAAATAAAAAATTTGACTACTATCAACCCATTTATTTCATTAGCTTCAATAGGTGCCTACAACATGATCAGTATCATTTCCTTAATTTAGGGTTACAGTTATTGGGAAAAGTATAGAAGACAGGATTATATACATGCTTACATACTTGTATACAATGTATTCTGTAAGGATATAGGAAAAAGGCAGGCACAACTAAATACCATTTAATGAGGTTGCACCACCTTTTTATTTACCATAATATATGTATAATTATTGATGTTTTAAAACAACATGTATTTATTTATGGTGTCTTCAATATTTTATAAAATAATTGATAAAGGGAATTTACTTTTACACAACACCAAGTACATACTCATTGATTTTTACATGATATATAACTATTTACTTAAAAATCTAGTAGTGCTACTTATAACTAAGCATTTGAAATATATTTTTATCCAAGTTATCTATCTAATTTTCGATAGACAAAATGTGTGGTGAAGAATCATATTTTTTTTTCCAGTCACCAATATAATGTTTTTACCCATTATCTAGTGAAGATTTCACCATCTGTTAGCATGCTACACTGCATACTTAATACTTATTTAAGACATGTAGTCACTATGGGTGAAATGTATGTGTATGTACAATGCCTGAAATAAAATTATTTATTTATTCCTTAGTTTCCTCCTCATCATCATCCCAGTCACTAACCAAGCTTTTGATAGTTTTTGGGACTTCTTCTGGAACTTCTGGTGAACAAACACTAGTATCTTTTGGAGACTGTTCTGATGTTGGACCATCAACATTGACAGTAATCAGTTCTTCTTGGGAATCGTTATCTTCCCAATCATTTAGCAGCGACGATAATTTCTGCTGTACAAGTGGATTTGGCACAGCAGTATGAACGGGTGAGTCAGTGAATGGAGGTACTTGCATTTCTTGGCTTGATGAGTCTTCTTCTTGTGAAGAAATAGCACAAATACTTTCTTCAGTTTCGACATCGGCAACATTAGGACAGTATGTAGTCGCAGTCCTCGCTGTTTCAATATCTGCAGCCGCCTCTGTTTCAATACCTGCAGCTGCCTCTGTTTCTAGAACTGTAGCTGCCTCTGCTTGAAGATGAGCAGCTGTTTGTTTTTGCATTTCTTGTTGAATGTTTTCTATTGATTCTTCTACTTCTGGTATTTCATCAACTAAATGTTGATTTTGGGAGACTTCATTAGGAAGAAATTTAGCAATTTTATTACCATCCTCAGCAACATCATATTCATCATCAGACCAATCTAAAGTTACATCTTTGATTTTTTTCTCAGGTACTTTAGCAAATGGTTGTTCTTCATTATTGGCACGATTGATTTCTACAATATCATCATATGCTTGTGATTCCATGAGTTCTGGATGCGTTTCTGATGTGTCATTCTCAGGTTTTTTAACTTCTGAGTATTTGTTTATAGTCACAGAATCTACAGTGAGTTCTTGCGGGTTTTGGGGGACAAGAGATGGTTTGGTTAAACATTCTGTTCCCATTGGTTGTTCTATTACATTTTCCGTTTCAACTGGTTGTTCTATCACATTTTCTAATTCTGCTGGTTGTTCCAGTGTGTTTACCAACTCTACTGGCTGTTCCATAGGAGTATCTATGTTGATAGGTTGTTCTAGTACATTTCCAGTGTTGATAGGTTGTTCTACTATATTTCCAGTGTCAATTGGTTGTTGTAGTACATTTCCAGTGTCCACATGTTGTTCTATCATGATTTCTGTCTGTACTGCTTCCATCATATTTCTCGTTTCTACTGGTTGTTCCATCATATTATCAGTTGTTTGGTCAGTTTCATTTTCCAGTGGTTGTTCCAATACCATCACATTTTCTGTTACAAGTGGTTGTTCTATGACATATTCTGTTTCGATTGGTTGGTCTATTACATTTTCTATTTCCATTGGTTGATCTAATAGAATTTCTGTTTGCGTTGTTGGTTGTTCTAATACATTTTCCGTCTGGATTGGCTGTTCTTGTAAAATTTCTTTTTCCATTGGCTGTTCCATTACGTGTTCTGAGGCTGGTGATTGGTCCAGCATATTTTCCATTTCCATTGGTTCCTCAATGTTTTCATGGTTAATTTGAATGTCAGGCATTGTTTTAGCTTGAGGAAGACTTTCAACAGTCTCATTTACAGTTAAAGTAGTTTCGTTTTGAATCAAACTCATGCGTGGGACATTTTCTTCTATAGTCTCTTGTTCAACCGATTGATTTATATGTTCATTTGTTACATCCAATTGATTTAGGTCAACATCAGTTTCACTTGGAGATACCCCTTTTTGAGGTTCAGTTACTAAGTGTACTTCTGGAAGCTCATTTAAATTATTATCTGTTGCACTATGAATTGTAGTAGTTACTACTTGATTAGTATCCAGCATTACTGTGTGTACGGGGTGTACCGGTAATTGTATTTGTTGACCTTCTAAACTTTGAATATTATTTTGCCAAGTTTGTTCCACATGTGCTTCTATGCAATGTGTATTCATTGCTGGTGTAGAAGTAGTTACAGTTTCATAATTTTGTGTTATGATTGCAGAGGATGTCACAAATTGTGCTCCTATACCTCCTGTAGTCAGAATCTGGAATTGCTTATTTTGATCATCAACAGGGTGACTGTACACAACTACAATGTTAGAATTTTCAGTAGCTACACCTTCAGAGACATTCAAAGGATATTCATTAGGAAGAATCATCATTTCATTTCCTGGAGTATTGTCCAAGTCTATTGCAGTTGTCTCTATTGCTTGGTTGTGAGGTGCAGTTAATACAGTCAGGGTCTTGTTTGTGCCACCATCATCAAATATAATGGGATGGTTTGAAGCCATCAAAGCTTTGTATTCTTCTTCATTTGATACCACAATTTGTATTGGTTGATTTAGGTTTGCTGACTTCTTTATTACCATGCTGGACTGTTGCTGCACAGTTTCTTCAATGCTTGTATTTTGAACATGAGTGTATTCCATGGATGTAGTTGGTTGTTGAATAGTCTCTAAAGAATCAGATTCAACAATATCTGAAATAATGTAGTCTTCGTTGTCTGGCTTCCGTTTTTTAAGAATAAGCTGATGATCTCTCAAGATGTATTCACTATTGTCTATTAAAACAATTTCTTCATCCTGATTATTTGATAATGGTTCCACTGGGATTTTAATATCTTGGAAGAAATCACTGTGAACAGATTGAGTCTGGTTGATAGTTTTACTTGGCTTGGCCTTTAGTGCTGGTTTTGGAGTACCAAAGCCAGGATTCAAAATCTTTTGCTTTGCATTGGAGTTAACATTAAGTTGTCTTCTAGCTGGAACTTGTTTGTCAGCTGATGGTCTGCGCTGTATTGGATACTGTAAATCCACCTCTTCATAATCATTGTCATAGCTAGTACTAGGTTCAAACTTGACAGCACCTTTTGCTCTTGGTCTTTCTACTTCAGGTTGCTTTTCTTCATCTGAATCATCAATGATGCAGTCAGTCTTTGCTTCTTGTTTGTGATGTGTTTTTATGTGTGAATAAAGGTTTGTCTCTCGCAAGAACACTTTCCAGCAATAGATGCATTGCAGATTTGTTTTCTTTTCAGCACTATACTTGTGTCCTGTGTTTTGTATGTGTAGTAGTAGTTGATTAGAAGAAGAAAATGATACAGAACAAACATTACAGCGGAAGTTCTTCATATCTTTATGGCTCAGTTTGTGTTTCACAAGCAGTGTATCAGTTAAAGCAATATAAGTACACAAGTTACATTTAGGGAAGTGATACTGTGGTGGCGGTTGTACACCATGTTGAGCATAAAGATGGTGTAGTAAATAATTTCTCTTCAAAGATCTAAGGCCACAGTATTCACAAATGTTAGCCACTGGTTTTTCATTGTGCACTTCTACTAAATGACGGCGGAATTTATAGTATGAATTGAAATGTAGGGCTTTACCTGGTGTGCCACAGATTAAACATATCCAAGGACCTTTAGTGTTTTCTGCACCCATTGCAATAAGTTTAGCTGCTTGCTTGGAATCAATAACATCAGTTTCATAAGTAAAATCATCTTCTGTTTTGAACTTTACTGGTTTATCTTCTACATATGCAGGAGTTGTAGATTGTTTTTGCTGTTTTTTACCTTTACTAGGCACAGGATCCAGAATCTTCAATTTAATATTTTTATTGCTTTTAACCAAATGAGGATACTTCTTTAAGACTTCACTTATTATCCTTGCATGGTCCAGGTTAGAAGCAGCTTTACTGTCCTTAGTTTCTATTTTGACTTTTGGAGCACCATTTCCATCATTAGGGTCCAAGATCTGATCAAAAAGTTGATTTGGATCTTTTTCATTGTTTATGTAGGAAGAAGAAGTATTGAACAAATCAGTTTCATCATTAAAATTATGCTCAGTGTTGTTATCATCAAATAAATGATCATCTTTAGATGTTATCTTTTTACATTCAACAATATCAATTGTTGACAAACCGGACATTTTCTTTGAGCCTGATGCTTCGCTGAATACATTGTTTTGTTTAGCTTTATAACGTTTGACCGTATCAGGATGGACCATTAATGGCTTGGAAGTATATGATATACTACAGAATGAGTTGTCAAAGATATTGTCAGTATCCAGTTCTTCAGGTACTTCATATCTTGTTGGGCGTGGGTCACCTATGACCAACTTTTGAGAAGTATAAGTTTCTTTCAATATTGGTGATGGAGGATGATATGCACTATTATTAATACTATCAGTTTTAGCAACAGATTGATAAATCCTTTTATTTCTGTATACTATATTATTATCAAACGCTTTGCTGTAGGAGCGTTTATTACTGGAGCCTGCAGGTGTGTTCGTCTTCACAGGTTTAGGTTCATTTTGCCTAGTAAACTTTTTGATACCACTATAACTGTGAGTGGGTTGTTTAGGTGCCAAGTTGCGATGTGACTCTAGTAGTTTAGTTAACACTGGCATATTGAGAATCTGAGATGTTTGGTACAATCTTTCTAATATATCCATCTTGAATTCTAGATGTCCCGTGTACATGAAGTTTACAATCGGCACGACAACATCTGCCTGCAGGTCGTCCGGCATCACAAGACAGTCTTCGTACATTTCACATGTTCGTTCCAGGAGTTCGAAGTACTCAGTGCACGCATTGAGTACTAGTCGGTGGACTTTTAGCTGGGCATTGTCTTGAAATTGAAGCGTCAGGTCACAGTAGTCCGTTCGGTTAAAAAAGTGCTTTAACCTTTGGAGGAAATATATTCCCCAGTTGTCAACTTTCACTTGCTTCACGTCGGACATTGTTGCGTTTTAGCAGGCCATAATACAGACTATAGCAGCATCCCGGGCGCTGAAATAGAAGTTAATCGCCATTAGAAATAAGCATCAACAAAGTCACACGCGATTAAATGCGGCAACTATTGATCCATAAAACGTTTGACATATTATTTCATTGAGAGATAAAAACCGGAATGATGCTAGACACACAATTTTACCAACGGGGTTTCACATTTATCTTTTCACTTGAATTTTCCGCCACATATTACAGTGTTTTATTCTTGGAACTTACCGATATTGGCTAAACTGAATAGTTTGTATTTCGTTAACTTGCTCTCGTCACAATCAAACACAAAATTACTGCACCAAATCCAACACAAGTTGACACGGTGGACGTAAGATGGCGGTGTACAGCGGCCTCAATACGAAACACCAAGCTTGCATATTTTTGACGCTTTGATGGAGATTGGAGATGCTGTTATGTAGTCATAATGATAACCAGCTAATTATTTTTTACGTAAAAAAATACTTTTGCTATGTAACTTACAGCTACGCAGTAATTCGCTCCACGAGGAATGTAGTATTGTTATTTTATAGCGTAATATATTTTATTTAAATAGATGTTGTTGACATGGCTGCGCAAAATTACACAGTGTCGCCATCTGCGACGTAGTTTAATGAACTTATTGATTGCGCGCGTTCTAATTTTACACAGCGGTGTTCACACGGTGGGAAATGAATATGACGCATCGAAACGGAACCCACTTTGGTTGTCTATTATTACATGGTAACTATAATAGGGCAATAGAGGGCTCTGATTGCAGCATTGTTGTTTCTTAGAACAATAAAAAGTTTTAATCATTGTAAGCGCCGGTAATGTAGCGGTTTTAAAATAAAATGTATTTTTTTTTCAATTTGGTTGGTTTACTCAGCATCAACTGTCTGAAGGACCCGAATTATTCTACAGTGGGCACGGTCAAACTGTACCGTACCGGTAGGCGATTCTGGTGGTAGATCTTGAAATAAAAGAGACGCACTATAAATTTTAGTTTAATTTTTATCATCGGGAGCATCAGTTTATCGTCATTAAACTTTCACGGTGAACTTTACAACACCCACATATGAAGAGTAGATTATATATACCCACTTGGTGACTTGACTTAGCTATAGGATTTGTTTATTATCTACCTATGGCTATTTACTTAGGGCTGATTTTTCCATTCCCAGATAGGGTGAGTGGGGGCAAGATCGAACGGTTTTTTGATGAGATGTGCAGTGTTGTATTTGAAGTCTTGTAGAACAGTACATATGAGCTTATGCTGAAAAATTATTTGTTTGAGTAAAGAGCAAAGAGTATATTTTTCTATCATATTAATAACATCCTGTTAAATCTGCTCCAAAGCATAAAAAAAAATTAAATTAAATGTTTTTATCACGAAAATGAACCAGGGGAAAGATGAAAGGGTGATGGGGAAAGATCGAAATAGTTTCTAAAATCGTTTAAATGATTGTCAGACGCTGTTGGTGGTCACTAGTCTATAGTTTGAAGTGCCCTAAAAACTGAGAACTGACTGAAGTGTCAAAATTCCTTTAGTTAAAAAAGATATACTTAACGTTTTTATATTTTTATATATTTCAATCTTACCCCACCGGGGGAAGATTGACAAAGAGGTTCTCAAACTTTCCACTTTAATTGCTTAAGGTTATACTGAAAATAAAACATTGCTATCAATCAAATATATCCTTTAATTTTACTTTATCCTAATACTTACCGAGATATTACAAAACAGAGAGTTTGCATTTTTCTTTCATCTGAGTCTACAAATGTAGCGCAATACGTAACAAATAAAAGTGACATAAAGATAAAATATTTCAAAATTAAATAGTTATCCAAGCAACAACTTAGAAAAAAAAATGTATGGCTTCATGCCCATAACAAAAACATAAAAAGACTCTTCAAAGGCAAAAAAGCAATAACAAATCACTTATCTTACATTAATTTGCCATATTTAGGATCAATATCTTTAAAGATTCAATTTTAATCTTTATTACATCTAAAGGTACGAGTTCGTAGTCGACTGCAGACAGCAGCAGAATACGACGTGTCGCTGCGATACTACTGGGGTCTATATATTTCTATGAAAACAACGTGTCGCTAGCTACGGAAGGTATTTCATAGAAACACATAGAAACCAGTAGTGTCGAGGCGACACGTCGCCTGCTGCTGCTGCTTGCAGTTGGCTACGAAGTTGTACCTTAATTCTTAACATAATAATCTCGACTTCGGCACGGATTTTTCGGGATGTCTTGTTCTTTCACACTATGACGTATTATATTATAAAGATTCCTTCCGTTTTACTTTCTCTATGGCCGATGTCCGGACGTAGTTACGTAGCATGGTGATTCTGAATTGACAAAATGCAATTATTGAATAGTCATTCGGTAGTCCTAAGTTGGTATTTATAATAATTGTAGGAAAAGGTAAAGTGTGTGTCATTATTATCAGGCATATCTTAATTACTGTGGGCGTACTATGTGGGTAGTGTTGGTTATTGCGCAATAGAAAAACGGTTTGCACTTCACATCAGATTATAATTTCATGAACAATTTAATCACATTAGCAAATCAAGCACTGTAGGTACACGATACAACCAGATACGAACGCGATATAGTTTCTGAGCACATGATGTCCGTACGATGTCCAATGGTCAAGTCCCTGCCGCTTCGTTGCTCGCTGTTTTATACTGGTGTCAAAACAAGTCGAGCAGTGGGGCGGTGGGAGAAGTCGAGTGACGTACTTGTCGGTGGCGTGATCGGTGCACGTGATGTTTACGACAACGCCGCCGACACGGCCATACTGACATGCGGACGTCCTCGTGCGCTTACAATTCGTACATCTGTAATAATCATAAATCGTTCGATTATCCTGACCAAAAATCGTACTTTACAATCTGGACCGGTTTTCAATGACCCTTCAGATTAAAACTTCTGGACCGGTCTTCATTGACCCTTCAGATTAACAAGCTCTGGTCTGGCTACAAGCCCTACAGATTAACAAGTTCTGGTCCGGCTACAAGCCCTTCAGAATTTATTTTATCTTATTTTGGCTAGTCCGGAATATTATTATTCCCTATAGCTGATTTATCATTGGACCGGTTTAACCCTACAATGATTATTGCAATTTAACTGTCATCATTAGTTCTATGGACATCAGCTCGCGTTACTATTGATTGGCTCCGAATAAACGGACATAAAGTGCAACTTGTGCCCCGTCATACACTTTCCGGGGTGGAAAATCCTCATGGATGTCCTCCGCCACGGGGCGAGCGGAGGGGTCTGTCAGACTCTTACTGACTAAAAACCACCCCGGTGTTCCATCTCACACCTACACCAGGGGTCACGGGAACGTACGATGCTTCCGTAACGTACGTTCACCGTGACACGCCAGAGCCAAGACTGTCTCGTTACACCACTGCGCGCTCTCTTCGACTCCACACGAACTCAGGCCAGACTCCGTCGAGCGCCGCCGGGTGACACTGGCGTTCAGAATAGTCAATGAATGACGCCGACACGACCATTTTGCTCGCACACATTCTCGTGTGTTAATCTGCAAAGAAACATACCCCGCAAAGTATCACATAGTTCGGTCACTTCTGACCGAATTTGGTACAGACTAAAACACAATGAAAATTCGCACAAACTAAAAGAAATTGTAGAGTTCAGAGCATTAATCATTATTTGATTACTAATTACGATTATTACAATGTTACATCTAAAGCATGAAAATCTGATTAACTACCGTTTGGTCATCCTGCTATTGTTTCTGGTCCGGTCAAGTTAGACCCTTCAGATATTTAACCACTGGGTCCAGTCAGCCACGACTCTACAAGACTTGTTTCTTGGTCCGGTCAATTTCTGACCCTACAGGATTAGCTTCCTGGTCCGGTCAATTTCTGACCCTACAAGATTAGCTTCCTGGTCCGATCAGTTTTTGACCCTACAAGATTAGCTTCCTGGTCCGGTAATTGTTTTGCCTTTCAGGTGTGTCCCTACAGTTAAACTGGACCGGACGTAGCTAGGCCGAACAAGTATCGTTCCTTTAGCTTAATTAACAAATAGCTCAATATTTTGGTTGATGTACAAGTGCTTCTGTTATAATGGTAATTGACTCAGGACCAATTGATTCTACTGAAGTAGCACGTAAACCAGGGTTTTTACAATTTGCTTTATTATGAGAACTGGTAGATATACTGGGACTTTTAGCAGACATGGTATCACTATTGGCAGACATGGTATCATTATTTGATTCCCAAATCTCAAGATCACAAACTAAATAATCAACTAAACATGATGGAGCAGCCAATAAAACATCCTTAGAGCATCACAAAACACAGCAGGAATCTTATTCATGGACTGTGGCTTTTCATTAAGCCCCTACAACAAACTTCATGTTTGTTTCTTTGAATTCCTCCTGAATTCCGAGTCCTACGGGCTCTATGGTCTCTACAAGACCCCGACCTCCGCCAGAGTTAAACACGCATCGCGCACCCACGGACTACTTGAGTTGCCTCAAGAGACACCGATTTCTACAGGGCTACGACTATGTAATAACTACTGGTATGGTCCCCGACCAGCCGAACTAAGATTCACCACTATCACTCGACTTAATTTCTACTTTGTTTCATCAACAAGACTTTTACTTAGCTTTCCTCAAATTCGTCATTTATCCCTTGGCCTGTGCCATGGCATATGCCTTAGCCTCATTAGCGTACTTGATTCAACCAGAGCCATGTAATCAAACTTTAATTAATCATAGCAAAAAAAAATATCAACCAGAGCCATGTACCATCGTTATCCACATTACAACAATCTTTTTCACTAAGAGCCTTAGACACTGGAAACCCACAGACGAGTAAACCACTCTAACGCCATGGCGCTCCGGCCGACCAGCAATCGCATTGCTCTCACCCATCCAGCGCATGGATCCATGTGCATCACCCTGTGACTACACACTTTTTACTACGGCCGATAGAGAACCCCTACTCGCGTGGTTCCCACTACTTAGGCTTACTCATAGCTCATCACCACTGTGATTACCATCTACCTATTTCAATTGGTACATGACCTACTGGCATCATTCATAACCTATCGTGAGCGTATTTAAAAATCGCATCGTTAACTAAATTGGGCTATAACTAACAATGTAACAGTTTTTTTTGCTGTTGTTTACCAGGGAAGCACTCGATACCTGAGTCAAAACAAAATGAAAACGACTCACCAAATTCAGTAGACAATAGATCTGTAGCTGGCTTAATGGCTGTAGTGGTTGCAATCCACCGTTTCCTTGGCAGAAGTCGTGAAACTCCTCGCTCGAAAAGCACCGTCCTTGATCAGCGATTATTCGTACAGGAGATCCAAAGAGTACAGCGCTGTCCACCACTGTCATTCTGCTTGCACACATCCTTGTGTGTTAACCTGTAACCAAAAAAAATCAACAGCAGTGCATGTTCCACTCGGCCAATTCTGACCAAAATTATTACAGGTTCTGATGAAAATCACAACAAACTCTTTCTCTCAAAGCCGACATGTCGAACAACACCCATACTCATTCAAATAATAGGAAACTCATTAAAATATTGCAATGCTCATGCTCTGACCTCCATCCGGCCTTCATCATCACACTTATAACCTCCATCCGGTCACAAACACAAGAGGCAACCTCTATCCGGTCACCTCCACATGTAACCTCCATCCGGTTACAAACAACACCATCAAGATAATCATTTCGAGCCTTTATCAAAATAATTCTTAAAGTAGGTTTGTTCAACATGTTACTTTATTTTTCCTATAACGTTACAGATTATAAGAAAACTCTTACTATGCTAGGTAATCTAAATCTTAAGTTAACTACTTAGTATTCAACTAGTCTTGTCAGCGTTATCATTTTCGTCATGGCTAGTCTCGTCATCGTCACCTACGTGCAGTCGTGCATGTCAACGTCAGTTATTTTACGCAGTCGGTAGTGTGCGTACTTGTACGTCCGGCGGAAGAAAGGGACTTCAAAACATAACGATCACTTGTCAAAACTTCCACTACCTTAAATGGACCTCTGAACTTCCGATCTAGATTAGTCTGCTAATCTGATTTCACTGCTCGTTTTCTAATAACACAAAATAGCCTACCCAAAATAATACTTTGCAAGTAAATGTCGTGTAGAAATGTAATAAAATTTCAAGTTTTGTGCTGAATACACGCGTTTAACCAATACCAGTCATCGCAACAACATTGTTAACTCGTTTGGCACTTAATTTGGCTGCACAACTTGCTTTTACTAACGAGCATTCAGCACCAGAATCGTAAACAAAAAACAATACAGATCACCTTTATCTTCTAACGTGCCTGCGGTAGTTGTACGACGCAAACATCCACTCGCCGCTGCTGCTTGCAGCGCGTGCTCCACCTCCACCATCTGCTTGGCTGCCACTTCTCGTGCACCGGGCCGCGACATGTCCTGGATGCCCTCACTTGCAGCACACGAAGGGCTTCACCGACGGCTGCGGGCTGCTTGGCTCGATTCTTGAAGTCACTCCACGTCACTGGTAGCTCCACGCTACGTCCTTCGTACTATTTACGATAGCCACGTTGATACTGCTTCATTTGTGCGCCTTAATGACGGCCACAACACGACCTCCGTGCAGTGAATTTTCAGCAAATCATAAATCAGCTGTCGTATTGTGTGCCGTTACGTTTGCACACGCGTCCTATCGCGTCACAGATTACATCGCGTTTTCTAATTACGGGAACGGGATACGTCGAACTTTTAGACACTTTTTTTTTTCTGACATGGCGGTAGGGCGCAACTGGCGCGTTACTGGGCAAAGGTGTTTTGGCATACAGCCTATGCCCAAAACAACATTCACTATGATCGCGCATCCGTATCTGGTTTGTCTGGGTTTAACTCGAACAGATCCACACGATTATTTAATAAACGTTCGCAGTTTGCACTTTGTTTTTAAAATGTCAACGGTCACTTTTACTTTTAGAGTTCTGATTTTGCGCATGAACCAACACGAATCCCACTTCTGATGTAGGAAAAGGTAAAGTGTGTGTCATTATTATCAGGCATATCTTAATTACTGTGGGCGTACTATGTGGGTAGTGTTGGTTATTGCGCAATAGAAAAACGGTTTGCACTTCACATCAGATTATAATTTCATGAACAATTTAATCACATTAGCAAATCAAGCACTGTAGGTACACGATACAACCAGATACGAACGCGATATAGTTTCTGAGCACATGATGTCCGTACGATGTCCAATGGTCAAGTCCCTGCCGCTTCGTTGCTCGCTGTTTTATACTGGTGTCAAAACAAGTCGAGCAGTGGGGCGGTGGGAGAAGTCGAGTGACGTACTTGTCGGTGGCGTGATCGGTGCACGTGATGTTTACGACAACGCCGCCGACATAATAATATTTGTAATCACTAATCAATTATACACAAAATTAATTCATTCAAAATTTGCATAAACGATATTCTATAAGAACATCATAAAATCATAAAAGGGTAGGTACTTACCGATTATTTTATTTTGTATACTTATCTTATCATGAACAGTTTGAGAACATCTGACTATTAGTATGACTTTTGAAAACGGGGTAAGGTCGAAACTTTTAAATGTTCTTCTTACCCCGTCAAATATTGGTGGGTAAAGATGGAAAATTGAAATAAATCCTAAAATACGAAAAATAGCCATATTTGGATGTAATAACACAACTAAGAATTAAAAATAATGAGTAGATATTCCAATAAAACATTCGTATTCACCTCGTAAGTAAAGTTACAGAACACGGGGTAAGATTAAAACACTCGATTAATTTGCGTAAAAGTCACTGCGCAGACATTTGCATTTTTCACACAACCAGTCACTCAAAGCGATAAACGCTGATTGATATGTGCAACGTAACAAAATGGCGATCTTAACAATGTTGTCATAACTGCAAAAACTGCATTAAGTCTGACGTTATGGACAACTTTTTGTGTTACCCCGTTTTCTATCTTCCCCCCACTCACCCTAACTTTTATTCGAGGAATAAAATAATTGACGGTTGACAGTGTTTGTATGAAACTACTGTCAACATTTCAAAATTATTCCTCTGATTGAAAAATCAGCCCTAAGTGGAATATCGCAAAATCGCGATCTATCCTGATCGAATTCACAATGCAACCATAGGTCGGTCGGTACCTACGCTAGAAGTGTGCAAGCATCACTGCGCAGTGATCATGTTGATTGAGCAATTACTCTGCTAGCCTGTTCCGTTATCAGGGTGGTCATCTATCTTCGAATATATCAGATTAGACGGTCATCGAGGCAGGCCTAGGAAGCACCGACATGATGACTCGCGTTAACTAAAAATATTCGGTACCTAGGTACAGACGCCAGCACATCAAGCTACCCGAAACTGCCAAATTTTCCCAATCAACTTTGAACCTTATGCTTTAGCGATAAAGTTGAAAATCTATTAAAGAAATTTGACTGATTGTAGTAGCTTGATGTGCTGGCGTCTGTACATAGGTATTATACCTCATGTTATGACTGCATACGCTAGTAATTTATAAATCAATGACTTCAAATGATAATTTTACAAGGTACAACCTGAAACCGGTCTGCAATTGATATCTAGGTATTCATTATAATCACTATTCAACTATTCAAGAATGCTTGAATAGTTGAATAGTGATTATTGAGTTGAATTCAATTCAAAAGTTTTATTGACTGAATGATATAACAGAATGCTGTTATATCATTCAGTCAATAAAACTTTTGAATTGAATTTGAATTTTATTGACAATTTAAAATAACAAACCTTACACACAAATCACAACAATCCTGTGATTTGTGTCTACTAGTACAAAATACAATTACGTATGTCTAATAAATACCTGTGTATATGCGGTTGTTTGAGCTTCATTCACACTGACCTCCGTACTAGTGAAAACTGTATCACGGCAGGTCAGTCTTCCTCGTTCACAAACACTCACACACTTCCACACAATATTAACGATAATTTGCATTAAAATGCTAAATAAAACTGCACTGAATTATGAGTATGGATATAAGAATACAGATACTAAGTGGGTATTATTTATCTTTTGATGATTTGATGACCGTATTAGCGAGGGTAATTATAAAATATTAAAAGTATATGCAAAAATTTCAGACAAAAAGGTTTGGAACTTATGAGTTACGGTACTTACGGTTATGAACTTATAATGCTAAAATATCAAGATAAAAACAATAAAAAAAGGAGATTATAAACATAAAGAAGAAGAATGGTTTCGACTTGACCGAAACAACCACACCTCACTCCGAGGCCATTCGCTAGAACCATTAGGTTTCTCTAAGACCACCCACTACTTGTATGTACCCACCGAAGTTGTAATATAAATGGCGCCAAAACGCCTTGAACGTCAGTACGCGGCTGACTTCCTCAAGAAATACATCAAGTGAAAATCAAGCGGAGTTTTAATCAACATCCCCTACAAGAATTCTGATCTATGTATGCGAAATGTAGGTTAGTGAGTGCGAAGTGCGAGTGTAGATGTGTTTGCATGGAATTAGAATGTGTATGTATTTTTGTATATATATTTATGATATCGATATTAATAACTTTTCTGCGTTAATATAGTTCATTTCGATGAGATATTTATTTAAAGTTTTTTTGCAAACAGAGAGTCGAATCACGTATTTGATGGACTTCGATAACTGGTTAAATGAGGCCCCAGATGGACAAAAAATTTATCTGAAAAGGCCATCTTACGTTTAGGTATGCAGTACACCAGATCTTTTCTACGCCTTGTAGTGAAATTAGGTATTGGTAACTTGCAGTGCTAAGGTAATATAGCATTTTTTATAAATATTTGTCTTACTGTGAGCAAACATAAATTCTTATATAATAGATGCGTTGGATATCTAAATTTCCTGAAGCTCATTACTTTTAATATTGCTCGCTGAGCTCTTTCGAGACTTAAAATCGTGGTTTTTGATGTACCTCCCCAAACAGTGACACAATATGATAATACTGATTGGCATAAAGTAAAATAAATAGTTCTAAGTAGTTTGAGGTCACAAATATTACGAACATTTTTAAATACATGGATCATTTTCCTAGCCCGAGTTATAACGGTTCCGATATGTTCCCCCTAGTTAAGATTTTGGTCTACTATCAAACCTAGATATTTGATAGATAGAGGATCCTTTTGTGAGACTATAGCAGGAACATGCTACAGCACTTTTGCAAGTATGCAACTTTATTTGCAAGTTATTTGGTGGTTGCGTATTATTCCTAATGCTGAAGGTATTTTGTTTTCTGCGTATTCAATGTGAGAAGGTTGTGATCAAGCCAAAACGTCACTAAAGCAAATCCTTCATTAGCCAAGCTGAATACTTGAGTCTACGTGCGCCCATGAAGCAAAAGTACCGTGTCGTCAGCAAAGGAGATTATTTGTCCTTGTTTTAGATTGATACTACTCAAGTCATTAATATAAGCGAGGAATAATGTAGGGCCCAAAATACTGCCCTGTGTCACGCCGAGCCATCAATTCTAACACATTGAGTTCTGTTCGACATGTAGTCTTTTATAAGGTCCAATGCAATACCGCGGATACCAAGATGTTCAAGCTTATTGAGGAGTATGGGAACAGAAACTGTGTCGAACGCCTTTGCCAAGTCCAGGAAAATTCCTAGGGTCTTATCTCCTCTATCAAAAGCATCGACGGTAAATGATATAAGCTTGTGTACGGCATGGGCAGTTGATTTTTTTCTCTCTAAACCCAAACTGGTTATCTGAGAGCAGCTGATTGAATTCAAAGAATTTTTTAAATCTAGTGTTCATAATTCGTTCAATAACTTTAGAGAGGGATGGCAGTAATGAGATTGGCCTAAAATTCGAGACACAGTCTCTGTCTCCAGATTTGTGAATGGGAATAATGACCGACTGTTTCAGAGCGTTGGGAAAGACGCCTTTGGCGAAACTCAAATTACAGATCCTGGCAATAGGTATGGCGAGAGTGTCGACAGCCAGTTTGAGTAAGATGGAGGGAATTTCATCCCAACCACTGGAATTAGAAGATTTCAAATTCAATATGGTACGCACTTTTAACTTCTCTTTCATCCGAAGGTTGTAGGACGAATGACTTCAGCGAGGAACAGTTTGAATTTCATAATCTAGCTAGTTCAATTTTATTTCATTATTTTGTGATATATTTCTTTGATAATGTTCATTTCAATTATTTTTGTGGAGATTTATTTGTGATCTAAAATATTTATTTTTTAAGTTCTTTAATATATAGGTATGTAGTTTGTTACATGTATTGCGATATCTTTTGTAAGTTATTTGAAGTATTACATTGTCTGGATCCTTACGAAGTTCTTGATGTAGACGATCTCTATTTCTCATGCAACGACGTAGCCCGGGTGTTATCCATGGTTTAATATTACGTTTTCTATTAGAAAGTTTGCAGGTATATTTTGAACATTTTTTAATGCAACCACTTATTGTGGATAGGAAATTATTTGTAATTTCGTTCGGGTCATCACATGCTAACATTTTAGTCCCATTTATAAGTTTCAAATTGTTTACAATCGCGGAATATTCACTAGGACTTGCTAGGACTGTGGCATAGATGTTTATAAAAGCCGGATGGATTCTCATTAACTAAAACCGGGCAAGAGCTAGTCTGACTCGCGCACCGAGGGTTCCGTACCATCATATGGCGAGGCCTATATTCGTCAGAGAAATTTAACACTTCTCGCTGCGGTGTAGAAAATTGCAGTTTTAGATCAGCGCCATCACTTGACCGATAGTGGAACTAATGTAACTTTTGTTGATGATTTCTGAAAAAGTGTGCTTTTAAGAGACATCGTTTTATTTTTCCTGTAATCTTTACATAAACTTCTATCACATAGAATAATTTCAGATTTTTCTCTATGCAAACTTCGGAGATAAGAGGAGGGGGGAACGGATTTTTTTACATTTTTCATCAATAGTCGAAAACTATGCGGCCGAATAAAAGTATTTGAGAATGTGCAAACTGCGTTCTTTCTTATGATACCTACCCCACATGCCTAGTAGCCCCACTTCGAATTTTTCAGAAACCTTTCAGCACTGATCTGTTGCAAAAAAAAAAATTCTTTCTTATTTGCAAAATAGTTGGCAAACGTCTCTAAAACTATTCTAAATCTCAAGTTGATAGCATTAGTAGTTCTTGAGATATCCAGCTGTGACAGACGGAAAGACAGACTGAGTCGCACCATAAGGGTTCCTTTTTACCTTTTTGATACGGAACTCTAAAATCAAGGAATCATGTTTTATAGGTAAATTAAATAATTCAATCACTTAGTTCCCGGTTTTATACATTAAAATCAATCATCATTCACCCGAAAAAAGAATTCTTCGCTTTTTTTATACGTCTGTGGCCTGTGGGATATCTACCTACTTAGTGAAAATCGAAGGCTGGATGCATGCCTGCCCCACGGCCGGCATTTAAAGGAAATTACCAGAGTCCACACTCTGGTAATTTCCTTTAAAGGCGTATAATGAATCTTAACCGAGTTTTAGGCCGTAGGTACGTGAGTTTTAACTTAAAGAAAGGCATGCATTTACTTTGTTCTATGTTAGGTATTTATTTCATCATCACTGCTGTCAAAACGATGAAGGAGAATCTGGCATGTTCTAGAAACAAAAATTTCTGAAAAAAAAACAGTGGCACTCCGGGAGTGGCGACAGAAGTGAAAACAAAACACAAACGGAATACTTTGCCATCACTCGTGTACCTACTCATGTACTCACATACTCATCACATCATCATCATCTCTCATGTACTGACATATCGGATATACATTAAAACCGAGTACATCCCGAGGACAGCCGAACACATCCGAAGCAGGTATTTTTTGAATCGTCTTATAAACAAAACACGCGCGGTGTCGCTAACGGTAACAGTGGCGCGAGTTCAATGGTTTTTTCCCATCCCAAAAAATGCCCAACGCGGCTAAAGAAGTTATCACTTCAATAATAAATTAGTGAGAACTTGCATTGCTGCTGCATACCTAGTAGGTTTTACCTTCTGGATTACGGTCCACACCGAGACGAGACTGCGAGACCCATGTCCTAGCAGTGGGTACATCCGCCTAAGCCGACTTTGACAAATTATGCTTTAAAATCCTAGTAATAATTATTATAAACGTGAAAGTTTGTGAGGATGGATGGATGGATGGATGTTTGTTACTCTTTCGTGCAAAAACTACTGAACGGATTTGGATGAAAATTGGCACATAGATAATTTATAACTAGGATTAACAGATACAATTTTCACTTTTATAAAGGCAGTGGTAAAATTATGCACACAGTAACTGATTTACTTGTTTATTCGGGTAGAGTTTCCCCTTACAATTATTAGCATGGAGTGAAGTACACAAAACCACCGCTTAGCGCTTTTATAATACTGGCTGGCTGGCGGCTACTTCATCTCCCCCGGCTCGGAATTTGGCGGGGCAAGGCTCACGTAGTGGGGAAGTGACGTGCTAGTCAATTGACTTCCTCTTTGCTGTGGCTACTGTGTCGTACTTGGTTGTCATGGCTTGGCTTGGCTTGGCTTGGCTGTGGCTGTGGCTTTGGCTGCACCCAGACAACACGGCATGGCATGGCTTTGGCATGGCTGGGCGTGGCGGGCTTGACAGCCGGCTTAACGGCTGGCTACCGACATCTAGCGTTACACTCGGCCATCCTGTAACAATTGCTCCCGCAATGGAAGCAACAAAACTACGATTACAAGTCAGCTCAAGATCACAAACTAAATAATCAACTAAACATGATAGAGCAGCTAATAAAACATCCTTAGAGCATCACAAAACACAGCAGGAGGCATTCGTGGCCTGTGGCTTTTCATTAAGCCCCTGCAACAAACCTCACGTTTGTTTCTTTGAATTCCTCCTGAATTCCGAGTCCCACGGACTCTATGGTCTCTAAAAGACCCCGACCTCCGCCAGAGTTAAACACGCATCGCGCACCCACGGACTACTTGAGTTGCCTCAAGAGTCACCGATTTCTACCGGGCTACGACTATGTAATAACTACTGGTACGGTCCCCGACCAGTCGAACTAAGATTAACTACTATCACAACTAGACTTACTTGGCTTTCCTTAAATTCGTCATTAGTACTCTGATCCCTTTGCCTGTGCCATGGCATATGCCTTACCCTCATGAGCGTACCTACTTGATTCAACCAGTGCCATCTAATCAAACTTTAATCAATCATAACAAAAAAAAACATCAACCAGAGCCATGTACCATCATGATCCACATTACAACAATAATCTTTTTCACTAAGAGCCTTAGACACCTGGAAACCCACAGAAGAGTAAACCACTCTAACGCTACGGCTCTCTAGCCGAACAGCAATCGCATTGCTCTCACACATCCAGCGCATGGACCCATGTGTATCACCCTGTGACTACACACTTTTTACTACAGCCGATAGAGAACCACTACTCGCGTGGTTCCCACTACTTAGGCTTGCTCATAGCTCATCACCACTGTGATCACCATCTACTTCGACTGGTACATGACCTACTGGCATCATTCGTAACCTATCGTGAGCGTATTTAAAAATTGCATTGTTAACTAGATTAGGCTATACCTAACAATGTAACAGTTTTTTTTTCTTGTTGTTTACCAGGGAAGCACTCGGTACCTCGAGTCAAAACATAATGAAAACGACTCACCAAATTCAGCTGGCTTAATGGCTGTAGTGGTTGCAATCTACAGTTTCCTTGGCAGAAGTCGTGAAACTCCTCGCTCGAAAAGCACCGTCCTTGATCAGCGATTATTCATACAGGAGATCCAAAGAATGCAGCGCTGTCCACTACTGTCATTCTGCTTGCACATGTCCTTGTGTGTTAACCTGTAACCAAAAAAATCAACAGCAGTGCATGTTCCACTCGGCCAATTCTGACCAAAATTATTACAGGTTCTGATGAAAATCACCACAAACTCTTTCTCTCAAAGCCGACATGTCGAACAACACCCATACTCATTAAAATAATAGGAAACTCATTAAAATATAGCAATGCTCATACTCTGACCTCCATCCGGTCTTCATCATCACACTTATAACCTCTATCCGGCCATAAGCATCAAACCAATCGACTTCCATTCGGTCTTCAACACGTAACATCTATCCGGTCACTAACACAATCAGGCGATCCCTATCCGGTCACCTCCACAAACAACACCATCAAGATCATCATTTCGAGCCTTTATCAACATAATTCTTAAAGTTTATAAGAAAACTCTTACTATGCTAGGTACTCTAAATCTTAAGTTGACTACTTAGTATTCAACTAGTCTTGTCAGCGTTATCATTTTCGTCATGGCTAGTCTCGTCATCGTCACCTACGTCTGTGCCTACGTGCATGTCAACGTCAGTTATTTTACACAGTCGGTCGTGTGCGTACTTGTACGTCCGGCGGAAGAAAGGGACTTCAAAACATAACGATCACTTGTCAAAAGACCTTAAATGGACCTCTGAACTTCCGATCTAGTTTAGTCTGATAATTCTGATTTCACTCTTCGTTTTCTAATAACACAAAATAGCCTACCCAAAATAATACTTTGCAAGTAAATGTCGTGTAGAAATGTAATAAAATTTCAAGTTTTGTGCTGAATACACGCGTTTAACCAATACCAGTCATCGCAACAACATTATTCACAACTCGCTTTTACTAACGAGCATTCAGCACCAGAATCGTAACAAAACAATACAGCTGACCTTTATGTTCCAACGTGCCTGCGGGTAGTTGTACGACGCAAACATCCACTCGCCGCTGCTGCTTGCAGCGCGTGCTCCACCTCCATCATCTGCTTGGCTGCCACTTCTCGTGCACCGGGTCGCGACATGTCCTGGATGCCCTCACTTGCAGCACACGAAGGGCTTCACCGACCGCTGCGGGCTGCTTGGCTCGATTCTTGAAGTTACTCCACGTCACTGGTAGCTCCACGCTACGTCCTTCGTACTATTTACGATAGCCACGTTGATACTGCTTCGTTTGTGCGCCTTGATGACGGCCACAATACGACCTCCTTGCAGAGATTTTTCAGCAAAACACAAATCAGCTGTCGTATTGTGTGCTGTTACGTTTGTACACGCGTCTTATCGCGTTTTCTAATTACGGGAACACTTTTTTTCCTAACATGGCGGTAGGGCGCAACTGGCGCGTCACTGGGCAAAGGTATTCCTGCATACAGCCTATGCCCAAAACAACATTCACTATGATCGCGCATCCGTATCTGGCTTGTCTGGGTTCAACTCGAATTTTTATCCAGGTGGTAACTGTGCATTCTTCGTTTTCAGGGTCAAATTCTGGAATTAACGATGCGGCACGGTGGTCTTTCAGACGAATGAGGGTAGGCGCTTCGTGTTCCAGATCGTTGAATGCTTTTTCAACTTCTTGTGCTAGGAGAGTCTTCAATATTTTCCTTGCAGATGGTGTGGATCGACCTTCATCGTTTGAATCTTCAGACATCTGGTTTACCGACGCAGAATTTTCGTCGTCCCGACTAGGCGACCGTGACGTTTATAAGTAGCAGAGCGTCGTTTCATCGTAGGTTTTTTTTTTCGATACCACTTCTGAGTATAAAGGCAGTGGTAAAATTATGCACACAGTAACTGATTTACTTGTTTATTCGGGTAGAGTTTCCCCTTACAATTATTAGCATGGAGTGAAGTACACAAAACCACCGCTTAGCGCTTTTATAATACTGGCTGGCTGGCGGCTACTTCATCTCCCCCGGCTCGGAATTTGGCGGGGCAAGGCTCACGTAGTGGGGAAGTGACGTGCTAGTCAATTGACTTCCTCTTTGCTGTGGCTGCTGTGTCGTACTTGGTTGTCATGGCTTGGCTTGGCTTGGCTGTGGCTGTGGCTGTGGCTTTGGCTGCACCCAGACAACACGGCATGGCATGGCTTTGGCATGGCTGGGCGTGGCGGGCTTGACAGCCGGCTTAACGGCTGGCTACCGACATCTAGCGTTACACTTTTTATTCCGATATTCTCACATCGAGACATGCGAGTGAAACCGCGGGGCACTGCTAGTGCAATCATAAATAAAAAAGTATAATTTTTTTTTTAATTCATTTTAATTTCATTCATATATAACTACAAATTAACAGTTTTCAGACTTGTGGCGAAAAGCTAGGTCTTACAGTACCTACCGGCTACCGGTACTGTAAGACCTAGCTTTTCGCCAATTTTCATGTTGCTAGGTCAACGGAAAGTAGTTGACCGTCGGGTGTCAAAATATGCGGCATCATCATTTGAGCCGAAAGACTTCCACTGCTGGATATAGGCCTCCAAGCATCGCCACTTCGACCTTTTGAGCTTCTCGCATCGGCGGATAAATTACAGTAGCTTTTTAATGCATTGATTTTGAAGTGAAGCTTGTTTTTTCTTACAGCTCTTAGGGACCGCAGATGTAGGTAAGTATTTGATATCAATTTCAACTTTACCTCCACTCGTTCCTGAAAAAAAGGACCTCGACAGACAGACGGGCAACGCAGTGAGGCTAATATAAAGCTTTTTTCCTTTCGAGGTGGAACCCTAAAAAGTCAGTTGAGTTTGATTCGGCATTCGCCTTCAGGACCGCAGCTGGATGACAGTAGGCAGCAGAGAAATGAGAATCAAGTTATACTGTCCTTTCACAGTTAGTTCGTCGTCAGTTAGTTGTGTCCTCTGATTTTGCATGACTGTCCAAATCAAAGTGATCTTTATTGTCATTTATATAAGGTTGCTGCCACTGACAAGT
Organism: Luperina nickerlii; assembly: GCA_963855955.1. NCBI lineage: Eukaryota > Metazoa > Arthropoda > Insecta > Lepidoptera > Noctuidae > Luperina > Luperina nickerlii. The sequence goes on along the minus strand of OY979677.1, from coordinate 16,224,594 downwards.
CTGTTAAAATCATTGTGAACTTTATTCTCATTACAATATGGTTGCTGCTGTCAGAAGTAAAAAAACTGTGATCGGACTGTATACCTATAACTTTTCTTGTCTTGTACTTATGACGAAATTATTTCTCGTTTTTTATTTTTAATATTAAAGAAAGAAGGAAGAATTTTAAAAAGAGGTGTAATGTCTTATGTCAGGCAGTGTATGATGCTGATGAAGTAGGTACAACAGAGAGGCAATTCTCGGAATTTTAAGAATGTTCACAGTCTGATCTCAGTCTCAATCTGTCAAAAATACCTCTAATTTCACATTTTTGTCATTGATTGTTGCTGAGATAAGATTGTGACTAGATTTTGAACATTTCCAATTACGGGAATTGGCCTTCTGCAGTGCGTTTCTGTAACTATCTCACCGTGAAAACTTAGGTGAAGTGAGCGTGGAGTGAACTGTCAATAGTGTCAATTCCATTGCTGTATTAAAAGGCGGATTACTTTTAACTCATCAATGGTCAATTCCAAGCAAAAACAAACTCACTTCACCTAAGTTTTCACGGTGATATTTTTACAGAATCGATCGGCAGATCAACGTATCTAAGTGAGAGGTAAATAATTTCTAAATCATTATCTCCCTACCCTTGACCATAGAACTATTATTACTTTGCCCTTGACTCATGTTACTTGGTGTCGGCGCAACACGTTCTCTGTATCCATTCTCCCCTGTCAACCGGCACGCTATCAGGCAATATACCTAATAATAAACTTACCTACCTAAAAGGTACCTCCAACCTAGGTTGTAGGTACCTGTCGTACCTATACCTACCATAGCAACCCGTCGATTTTGTTTTTCGCTAATATAGTTTGGTGTTAGAGATCTCAGCAGTTAGTAAGAAGAAACTGTACCTCAACCCTACCCGTGATTCCTAGTAAAAAGTAGATATTAGGTACCTTTACCTCATCATCTTCTGACTATACCTTTTCCCAACTACGTTTGGGGTCGGCTTCCAGTCTAACCGGATGCAACTGAATAATAGCCGATGAAGGTATGCTGTAAAAGCTTAGGTGAAGTAAGCTGTCAATACTGTCAATCCAGCATAGCGTAGCATCTAGAGTGCGTGCAAGGTAAGTCGCACAGAGTACTTTTTGATAGACTGAAAGTAAGTCTGCGCGCGACGTTTGACTTCAAGATTATATCCCTGCTAGCTGTTTTAATCACCTAGGGCGTAAAGATGGTAATTATTTATTTTGTAAAACTCGGAACACAGCACACTCTCTTGACATCTGAAATAAAAAACGTAATAAACGTCCAGATAGCTGAGCTTATGCTGAGCAGAGACTGCTTATCTGAGCATAACAACCTAGTTACTGCGTCACACGATAACCCTTGGTCACAGAGCATGTAACCTCTTCTTGGTAAGACTAGACTTTCGGGCTTCTGACTACCCGTAACGACTGTCGAAGATCTACGAATGACAGCCGGCACCAACAGCGTAACGTGCTTTCCGAGGCACGGAGGGGTCTTGGTAGGTATGTAAAGATGGTCACCCATCCACGGACCAGCCGCGGAAAGTGTAGCTTAACATGATCGATCGACCCGTGCGGCTGTTATTAGGTACTTAGCCTAGTCCTTCATTCCATCTTAAATCTTCGATATCACATCAAATTTAAAGATTTTGTAGATAATTTTCTAATAATATTTAAAACCTATAATAGAACGCCGAACCGCAAAGACATTTCCACTAAAATGTAAGCTTCTATAAAGAGATCAACTTATCTCATTATACTATGCCATCTTACATTATCTACTTAATAAACATACTAGCTACGTAAGTACGTACTACACTCTGCAACTAAAGAACGCGGTAACTACCATCTGTATTGCCCACTTACAGCTGACCAAAGTTTCTTGGCATGGGAAGAAAAGAAGTTGAAACGAAGCTGATTTGCGGATTCCCAGTCCCGCCCAGCCGTGGCCCCGCCTACACTGCTGGGCGGCTGTCACTAAATCCTGGATTTACTGCCAGTATGCACTGAGCCGTCGAAGAGAACACACCGTGAAGTTGCCAGTTACTGTATTTTAGTTTACGTGTGTACGCGCTGCTGGAACTGGAAACAGGTATGCATATTTTGTTTGTTATTTTTGGTTTAAAAAACTCTAGATGTACTTAATATGTTTATTTTCATCACTTTTTGTGGACTTTTTTGTGAGTAATTTTCATAAATAGTAGGTAAAATGTTTTATAGGTTTGTTTGTGGCAAACTTAAATCTTTCACAAAAGTGAGTAAGTAGTAATTTTCCCAAAATAATTAGGTACCTATTTAAGTCCACTGGGTTATTTTTCGAAGAAATTAAACTTTTCCTACTCAAAGCTATTTCAGAAAGTTGTGATTAGCGATCAGCTAGCAATTGACCAGCATAAGAGTGTAAAGAAATATTGTAAAACATTTTAAAAGAGTAACGGTGGAGTTTCTTGCCCATTCTTCTCCATAAGAACACTAAATTTTGGAAGGGGCGACTAGAATCAATTCAATTTTATTGTAAAATTTGACGTACAAAAGTGCCTTTTATGTACCTTTTTGAAATAAATTATTTGACTTTGAGTACATAATCGGTTCCGATTTTCCCGTGAAGACAATACAATCGTCCTTGCCAATCCGTTTTTTTCGGAAAAACTCTGTCTTAGTTTTGAAACAAATTCTTGTTTCAAAACTAAGACAGAGTTTTTGCATGCCTGGTCTGTACATTCTTTCATCTGCTTTTTGGTAGAGGGACATACCAATTTTTTTTTGTAAGCTTTGGTAACCCAACAAATTGGTAAGGCTAAAAGTTGTGATGCAAGCATCCTAATTTTTACTGTGGTCAGAATGATAAAAACTGGCCAAGTGCGAGTAGGACTCGCACACGAAGGGTTCCGTACCACAAGGCAAAAACGCCGAAAAAAAAAAACGTTTGTTGTATGGGAGCCCTTAAATATTTATGTTATTCTGTTTTTAGTATTTGTTGTTATAGTGGCAACAGAAATAGGTACATCATCTGTGAAAATTTCAACTGTCTAGCTATCACGGTTCATGAGATACAGCCTGGTGACAGACAGACAGACAGACAGTGGAGCCTTAGTAATAGGGTCCAGTTTATATCGTTTGGGTACGGAACCCTAAAAAGTATCACAAGAACGTGCCTACTGCCGGGATACAAAGTATCGTATAATCCTATGTTTAATTCAGGTTATTATGTTTGTGTCAATAATACAAATCCGTTAATCCGTAATAATATATTATCTCAACTTTCACATTTATAATATTGGTAGGACTATTAAGTAATAGGTAAGTACCTACATAGTAATTTAGTAATCTCTACCAGTTTATTGTTATTGAAGTCGTTTAAATTATTTAAAAACGCAAGTAAAGCTGGAAACAAAACAAAAATCAGTACACCACAGAGCTATCAAATATTCACGCAGCAAGAAATTTACTTCTACACATAGCTACGAACCTACGATAATAATAGAGTGAACATCGCCCGGCAACCGCCGTGAAAAAGGGGGGAAATGCACAATTAAATTATTAAGTGACAGCTGTGGCGAGCGCAGCGGTCTTGCGGTTACAGCGAGCGCTCGGTCGCGGTTCGATTACAGGGTCAGGAATTGAATAGTGTGGGTTTTTTGTGTGAAGGAATTTTTTTGATTGATGGTAATTGGCGTGGGCGTTATGTCGACTATTGTGTAATAAATGAATGTCGTTTTAATTTGATTTTGGTCGAAAAAAGTGCTTTTCGACAGTTAATGGCCATGTAGGTGCTTAGTTAGAGAGAGGCTAGCTTCAAATAGGTCGTCTTGGCGCTCTACTATCCACAAAAATTTAAAAACTTCGGAAAAAAGTGCCTCGATACACTAACCGCAAAACATCATCGTTTAAATAATAATTTCAAAGAGGCATTGTTCGTATCGAAATCGACAAGGAGGACTATGTATATTTTATCAAATTGACACACTACGCCAATTTGGCCTGTTCTAGCAATTTTATACGGCTGTCAAAGAATGACAGTTGTGATTTGAGATGGATATACGGACAATTTTGGTTAGTAGGTTTTCAATTCGCCAAACAATTAATTATACCTAAGTACCTATACATTTTTCGACTAAGTGACAGATCCATGAAACTCGATAGGTATCTATTCCAAATATTCTTTTGTCAAAGACAGAAGGGGAAAAGTAAAGTTACGTTTAAAATGAAGCAGGACTTTTCTACTTATTTTCTGAAGTCTCCGGGGAAGTTTTTCCATATTTTTTGTCCTCGTCGACAATGGTTCCGACGCTGCTTCTCATTTTACAATTAGGCTTTTCAATTTTTTCTGCATAATGTATCAGCTACTTGAGACGACTTTGATAGCGGAAAAATGTTACGTATTTTGGACGAAACAAGGCTAGTTTTGAGTTTTAAGTTGTCATTTATCGTCTTCATAAAAGAAACAAAATGTATATTTGGAGCCATAAGGTACAAGCAACGCTTAGGTACTTAGTAGCTCACCCATATAAATGTAAAAGAAAATATGCACATTGTATTATTACTTTTGTTGTGAATAAACTTTTATTATTACCTATTTAAACATAGAAATGTGGCTTTAATAAATGTTCAGCATACTACTGCGCTGGTTTCAGTAACATTTTTTCCCGTTTTATAATAGGGAAAACGAAAACTTAATGAATAGGTGGGTACGCTACAGTTCCAATTAAAACGTGATTACTTTGACCGCTTTGACATAGCCACAATATTTTTTCCTCCATTATTTTTAATATGTAGTATGCAATCATATAAACCGCAGGATAAATAATTTTTTGCTGAAATTGTTTTACGCCTAGAGCCTGGAGTTATTTTTTGATTAACTAAAAATCTGTCAAAGTTATCAAGAATTTAATTAACGAAGCACTTCACATACGTATTCCCTTCGGCATTAATAACAATAAAAGATAAAAATTAGATCGGACAGTATGCAAATGAAGCCCACGGGCAAAATGCTAATTTCCGTGGGAGAGCCGTCAAACTTTTTAATCTCATGTGACGTCACTCCCTCCTCCTACCCCCTCTTCGCCTTCACACGACAATGTTGTCAGAGGGATGATTGAAAGCACCTCATTTGTGTTTTTATTACTTTTTAATTTTTCCCATTTTCTCGAGTGGTTTAACCGAACTTTGCTTTTTTTGTCTATTTTGGTAATTGGCTTCGAGATACGATACGACAGTGAAACAAAACATCGAGGATCAGTGACACGTAGTTATAATGTGGAGTAAACCTACTTATTTAATGCGTTTTGCATTTTAGTATTTTGAATCATCTACTTGCTTAGAGTAAGGTACTACAAGAGAAGCATGATAGAATATGAAATGATTTATACGGAATGGGATGATTAACGAAAAAAAACACATTTATGTTTTCGGGAGATTAAGTATTATATAATACTTATTAGATATCAAATGAGATGAGTACCTATAACCATACATTTTATTCTCATCGTGTTACTTCTTATTCGATACCTGCTCACGAAAAAAAACATTAATCCAATCATTCTCAACCAAGCGGAATGAATGCACAGAATCAGCGAATGCACTTCCCCCTTTACACGCATATCGCGACCCTGTCAATGTTGCTATTGCCAAAAATTAAATTCATTTGACTCATTGTAGTTTAAACCTTATTTCTCAGAAGATAAAGGTTGTAATGGTAGTAAATGTGCTGTATTATTAGTTGCGTATCGCGTGTCATATTATCTGATACAGATGTCAGTGGTCGCTATTGTGTGATGGGTATTGTCCATAGTTGTGATCTGTCTTCTCATACAAAGTGTAGCACAGATTTCATTCATGTAGTGCAGTTTGACGTGATGTAACTTTATACCGCGTTTATCATATATGGTGAATATAATTTTGCTTTAGTTTTAACTTTTAATGTAGAAATTATTAGATTGGACATTTGCTTAGGAAAATAAAGTATCTCTTTTCGAAGCCACAAGACTTTACTCTTAGCAATTGTAAGAAAACGTTGAACTGGTTGGCTAACAAAGTTCATACTATCTATTACTAATAATAAAACTGAATAATTTGTTTGTGTTTTGTTTGTATACGCTAATCTCTGGAACTAGATGTCAGATTTAAGAGATTTCTTTTTGATAAATTATTTTTTCAAAACTTTAGGAAGGGCCAAAGACCATCATGCTAGGTCACTTAGGAGCCGAGCAAAAAGAAAAAAAGTAAAAAGAACGATAACCGAAAATGAAGTAGTAGCGCGGATGCATGAGATGCGACGCGGTCGGCTCGGGGCCGAAATTTCACGCGGACGAAATCGCTGGCAGAAGCTAGTCACTGATAAAATTCGGATATCGATACCTATTGACCTACAAACAACAGAATAATGGACGTAACAGATCTCTTTAACTCAGTTTAGATATAATTTTGACGAAAACCAAAATGCATTTACGCGGTTATGAATCTGAAACATGAAGAGCATAATTATTTTTTCTCAATTTGATAACTCAAGATAACTAATAAGATCCTCAAAGATAATCCCAGACAAGTGAAATATTATCTGTTTGATAGTGACTTTATCTCGATGTAAGTAATAAACTAGATTCGGTAGAGAATCTTAGCGCTATCTGAGTTCAAGCATTTCTAGAATAGGTACCTAGGTAGGTACTCAATAATATTGTTCAAACAGACTATCTTTATATGAAAAAAGCCGGCCAAGTGAGTGTCGGACCATGCACAATGAAAGGTTCCGTAGTTGGGATGAATTTATCCCAAAAAAAAACTTAATATTGTAGTTGAACATGAAAAACATGTTAAGATTTACACACATAGCTTTTCGTTTACTTGGGAGTTTAGTATCAAAATATGTCTCATAAATGGCCGTATTTTTTTGAAATGCGTTAACTTAGAAGCTTGATTTTGTTAGAGCTCCTGGGGATTGTAGACCTACTGACGTATTGGATATTAATTTGAACTTAATACCTTCACGCGTTCCTGAGGAAAAGGGTCTTGACAAACTGACAGACACACAGGACAATGAAGTGATTCTGTATGGGATCCGTTTTCTCCTTTTGAGGTGCGGAACGTAAGAATAGAATAGAATAGAATAGAATACTCTTTATTATGTACAATGTGTGTGTTTCTTTATTATGTCTTTATTATGTCTCTTTATTATGTCTGTATGTGTGTGTAATCTTTTAACAGAATCCCGAACTAATTTTCTCTTTTGTATTGCAATATCGAAACATTACGTGGCTTATTAATAGGGTGAACTTGCAAATTGTCGTCCGTGTGACATTTCGTCGCCCACACAGCACACCGCGACGGATCGCGCTCGTTGCGCCAATTATCACGACACTGACATTTGTGTGGCTTGGGGACTTCTGATATTACTGACATTACCGACCCCTTCCGACGCCCTTCGCAAATAGATGCAGCAAAATACTTATAAATATATGCTTATGTAATGTTGGATTCGGAATTATTGCAAAAATAGTGTAGCTCAAGTATGTATTTTAACTTGGTAACCAAAATTACAATAATGATCTAAGCATAATAAATAAATAAATAAATAAATAATGTCGGATGACTGTACAGATGTACTGCTGAGGAGTTCGTTGTCCACTTCTTCTTTCTTTCCAGCTAGGAAATGGTGAAGGGGTGAATGAATGGTGAATGATGCGGGCGATTTGGGGGATTGTTTTAGTGATTTTGACGTTAGTAAAATGCGAACCTAATTTGAATAAATGTCTATTGATTTTGAATTTAACTATCTTTACTTACGCATCTTTGATTTAATTAATTTCTAGGCGAGTTCCTCATAAGTTATAAGGCTTACCGGGAAAGAACTGAAACCATCTCTATTTCTTAAATCGATTAGCATTGCGGTAACGTGCTACGATTTGAAGGGTAGGTAGTTATTAGCACAATATTGTGGTATTATGACGCTGCCATTCTTATTATTCATATTCATTTATTTATTGTAAAACATTTGTACATTATAAGTTCTTATTTGTTAATACATTGAGGGCGCTTTGCGTTTCCTCTGGTCTAGGGCGTACAAAAGTAGTAAAGCAGTAACATGCAATATAATTAAAACAAAAAATTAAATAAATTAGATCATCTCAATGAACAATGTCGATTAATTAACTTGATAAATTATGTTTAGTGAGAAAAATAAAAATGTCCGCAGTTATTGTAATAAAATGAAAATTGTCAGCAGAAATTGTATGATGTCATAAATTAAAATTAAATGTCGCTGAGGAATATCAATAATTGTTACATATGAAATGTCAGAAATTTTATAACAGCATGTCATTCAAATATTCGGTGATTGAACAATAGCATTTTCGTATTAAAAAAATCTATTTGTCTTAAAGTTGTGCAAATTTTCATTTTTTATTCTATCAGGAATTATTTTGTGTATAACCGGACCCATGCCTAAAATACTTCTCCTTGCTAGTGCAGCCGGTCGATTCTGTAAAAATCTCACCGTGAAAACTTAGGTGATGTGAGTTTGTTTTTGCTAGGAATTGACACTATTGACAGCTCACTCCACGCTCACTTCACCTAAGTTTTCACGGTGAGATGGTTACAGAATCGCACTGTTGTTTTGTATTTACTTGTACACAATACACAATTAGCATGAAGTATTCCGACTTTATCACTTACAAATGCATTTGGTGTTTTGTTTGTTCCTGTATCAATAAGCAGCGGTACACTGCTTTCTGATCCGTCGGTTTTTTCCAACAGAATACAAAAATAGCTGCTTATGGGTTGAATAACATAGGACGTAGTGATCACAACTATAAAATGGGATACCCTTTGTGAACTTCAAAAGCGATTTTGTCCTAAAGAGTGTCCTATTCAAGTGATCAAATACAATGCAAATCATAATATTTTGTGCTAAAGGATTCTGTTTGCACAAAGCCCCACAATAGATGTCAATAATTAATTTCAGAGAATTTTGATGATGAAATTTTTTTAGGGTTGACATATTTTTGCTCGTGACTGTACCTGTCTGTTTTCATGTTTTGCTTAGCTATTTTCGGTGGTGTTAATTTTGATATGCAGTTATTATTGTCATTAATCAATATTGCTTAAAGTTTATGAATAAGAATTTTACTGATCAGTTGATCAAGATCAGATTTAAAATGTTTATTGCAAAGGGTAAATAACTTTAATATCGGAAGTCGGTTTCGTTGGTCCGCATTTTCGGTTTTTGACACCTTGTAGTGTTTTTATCAGTTTGTAGTGTTTTTTTTAAAGTCCGTTGTTTTTCTTTATAAAAAAGTTTTTATTTTTCACTTTTTAGTTGTAGCTATCCCGCACAAATTCAATTAACACTAGTGCATTTAGTGCATTGAAGAATGGAAAACACCGACTAGAAGAATCATCAAAATTTGCAAAGGCAGTACATTTATGCATATAACTTCGTACATAAGAATAATTACCAAATGTATTATATACTAATAAAACCTTCCTGAAAGTATGTAGATAACATTAGTGAAAGAATTATCAAGATTGGTCCATTAGTTTTTGAGAAAATCGCGGACATACAAACATACATACATACGGGTTGAATACAGAACCTCCTTTTTTGAAGTCGGTTAAAAACGAATCGTTTCGCTTAGGTACCAATGGTAGCTAAGCATTATTTTATTGCCAAACTGGGCATATAAATAGTTTAAGCTAATTTTACCTGTGATAGCTATGTTCATATGGGAGAACCTACTATGCAAAGTTATGAGGTATTTGCTTCATTTATTGGTAAATTTTATAAATGAGTGTCAATAAAGGTCCGTAAATTATATGAATCGGCCAAAAGACGCTTAAATGAGACTGTTTAAGGAATTTTATTGTCAACTGTTATAAGTAAGTCGCATACTTAATTTTAATATTAATGGCAACGGGCACGCTGGTTGCGTAACACACTATCAATCGGTATCTGAATAATTTTGAAGCAAATTGCTAATACATTGCTTCATAAGTTTCTAAAAATTTGTTTGCTCAACACGTAAAACGCAATGAATGTTGTTGAACTGTCCAAATGAAACCGATGCCGATTGATAATGTGTTACGCAATTGTCCCGCGGGACCGACAACTAACGTGTTAAGGCTCGTACACACAGGCGCGACGCGACACGCGACACAAAGGCACCGCAAGTCGCGCAACGAGCAGTGCCTTTGTGTCGCGTGTCGCGTCACGCCTGTGTGTACGAGCCTTTACGCGGCCCGACGACTCGTCAATCACATTAAAATTGCATTAAAACAGTCACAAGGAGAACACATGCCTAAAATCACACACTGTCTAGTTTCTCATAAAATTCCCGGGGACTGCCCACACCCCCTGCACTAAATACGGGGTTACAACTAATATCATTATTACTGTGGGGTTGAAATCATTCACCATTCAACCCTCATGGGTTAAGGCCAGTTCAGACTAAAGTAGCGACAACCTCAACCACAAATCGGAGCTGTCAGAGGAAAGTGTGAATTCGCGTGACGAAAAAATGGTTACTAAAACGGTTTAGTTCAAAAATTATGAAGACAGAAGGGTTTATAGTTATTTGGCTGGGGTAGTACTGAACTGAAACTGATTCTTGAATCGACACGTCAGATGACGTTGTTTTCCTGAATCGCAACAATGAGTTACAATATGGTAAGCATGCTATTCAGATAGCAAGATTTTGAAACAAAACTATCTACAAAATATGGTTCCGTTTATTTATCAGTTAGCATAGATAATTTTATTTACCAATCGTTGGCTCTTATTTCTTGTGGATGAAATTGGTGCGAATGTGAATGGACCCTTATAACGCCCTTCGCGCTCCTGCACCTTATAATTTCATTCGATGAAGGTTGACGTTTAGACGAATATAAATATAATAATATAATCATCGTGCGACATATGCAAGAGTCGTGTTACTGCCGCAGATGTTGTGTTGGTCAGTTGTTTGAAAAATGTTAGAGGATTCCGGTTATTGTGGTTGGATTAAAAATAATTATGATTTTGAGAAAAGAAAAGAAAGAAAGAAAACGTATTTATTGCGACTCGTACAGGAAGATCACAAACGAAACTAAACACAGCAAAATAAAAATCCAAGTTATATAAAAAAAAAGTAACAAAAGGAAAATGAAACAGAAAGTCCTATACCCGCGAAATTGAAATAATATCTTGATCTGAATGACGTTGAATTTAATAAGATCTAAATTGGTTGTCAAAGAAACATTTAGGTAGGTAACTAAAACGCTTGAGCTGATCATAATTTAGAATTTACAGCAAATATCTACTTATTTTACTGAAAATTATTTAAAAACCACAAAGGTAAGTGATGAAACAGTTTTGTAGCTATATTACTGTTATATTATCTCAGGTGTAAAATTAGTAGTAGTTTTTGTTTTAGCCTAATACCACGGTGAAAAATCTGGTTTTGACACTAGGTATATTTTTGATTTTTGAAACCGCCTTGTAAATAAAGCTTCAAGCAGGTGGTGGCCTAGTGGTAACGACCCCGACTTACGGGTTGTAGGTCGTGGTTAGTTGTAGGTTCGAACCCAGGCAAGCGCTTTACTTTGCGTAAATCATGTCATCACCACAGCTCTCAAAAACGGTGAAGAAAAACATCGTGAGGAAACCGGCATATCCTACGAACAAAAAATCGACGTGTACATTACATTATATACTTACATACATTCATTTATGTTCGTATAATATAACTCGTTCAAATGTAGGGAACAGCTGATTTTTTTCGCGATTTCAGGTTTGGTCCCCTAATAAAAGTTGTTCATAATGATGAGTACAATGATCCCTTAAGAGGTTGTTGGTGTTTTTCCAATAACACTGTAAATATGTATATGACTCTACAGTTAGTGTACAATAGCTGTATTTACATAAAAATATCCGTCGCAAACATTTTCAAGCGGCCTACTCCACACAAAGCTTTAAAACAAACGGTCCAATCTCGCTAGATATCTTTGAAAACAATTATAATGTAATGAAAGCAGGGATTGAAAAGGTTCCTAAAATACCGGTAAAATACCGGTATTTAGTGGTTCCGGTTGCTAGAACCCGAACCGGAACCGGAACCTAAATTAGAACCTTTATTTTACCGGTTCTTTAGCGGTACGAGTACGAGACCGAACGAGTTCATACGATGCCGCTCAGCGCAGGACAATAGCGGCAAGATAGGATATTTTGTAAGAGGAGAGAGGGGTACATTGCATTTGTAGATCATTCGCATCATTCGTTGCATGAACAACGCGTGCGCCCTATATTTGTTTCATTGTTTGATTTATATTATACATTCGTGTACTCGTCTGTTGTACAATGACCTCTTAAGAGGTTGTTGGTGTTTTTCCATTAACCCTGTATATTCAATAAATAAAGGAGATGATAATATCTAAGTGAATACAATACGATTAAACTTACCTTTGTCCATTTTATATTAATTTATTAACAGTAACTGTAGATTATATAAACAACTAATAATAATTACTGTCAATATTTGCTGACACTGTACAGACTACACTGACTGTTTGCTGACTTCTACTCACCAATAATTCGAAGGCTAACTGAAAGAAAAGATACGCTAGCCACACGTCAAACATTATCCCTTCTTTCTTAGAGAACCTTTAAATCGGATGATATGGAACCGGTATATTGGAACCTTTATTTGGAACCGGTACTATGGAACCAGAACCAAACCGGAACCTGAACCGAAACCGTACCGAAAAGAAGAACCTTTTTAAGAACCGAAATGAAGAACCGGAACCCAAATTCGTACCGGTTTTCAATCCCTGAATGAAAGGGATCCGGATTGTTAGTCTGTCATTAATTAGCATTGAGCCGACGGTGACTGATATTAATTCCTCCCCTTCTTTGATTACCTCAGCGGCTCCGTGGTGTAATGTTCTTTTGAACAAATAAAACTTTTCAAATGGCTTTGGTTTTGACGACTTGGACAAGGCGTGTTGCACTGGTGATATTTATGGAAACAAGAGGTCCAGAGACAATATCGATGGAATCTCAGAGATTCAGATTATTTTTTTGTTTTTAGGTTTTCAGTTTGTTAATTCAGATTTACCTTCATAGGTAGGTAGTTGACAAGTTTTAGATAATAATATTATTAAAATTAAGCAGTTATTTGACGAAAGAAACAAAAGTTGCCCGGACAGGGTTTTTCAAATGTCAAGTTGAAAGTATTTTATCTTGAAAGATCCAAAACAAGTCTAGCAAAAATAAAACACAAAATCAAACCATAATACCCCTAAACCAATAAGAAAACCCTTTAAACTTAACAAATGAAACTTCTTGCAACCGGATATGTCCTAATAAAGCGGCCATATTGTTTTCCGCGGATTAATGGCGGGAGCCGACGCGCCGTCTCAACGGTCTGGCGAAAAGAATACTGCTAATTAATCAAAAGTCGCCTTCCCTTGATTTCCATAGAGAGTTTTTCCATAGACTTATTACCTCCCGCGAAGTTTATCCGCTAATGGTCTCCTTTGTAAAGCAGTTTGGGATTGAATTTTTGTTTTTGCGTCGCGACGGGTCTATTGTGGGCTTTCTGGGGCTCAGTACAGTTTTAATCCGTTGTTTATTATGTTTACTTTGTTATTGACATGGATTTTCAAGGGTGGTTTAAACTATTATTGTGTAAAGGGATTTATTGATATGTGATGTGCTTTAATATTTAAAATGATCACGATTTGGTTTTAATGAAAAAGATGTTTTATAAATATGCGTAGGTAACTTTCGGGCAAAAAGAATCACAAAAAAACGTTTCGAGGGGCGAATAGAAAGGCACTATCAACATTTATGTTTCTTACTTTTCAATGTGTTTTACACAACATTTTGGAAAGTAATACCAAACACAAACTAATAATAATTTATTCAAACTGTTTGCAAACACCAGCAGCGCATGAATTATGAAATCTTTGATTTATCTCTAAGATGGCGGCAACAGCCAAGAATATTGCCTCAGCATACGTCACCGCAAACTTACCTCTTTGCACAGCCTTTATTAATAAAACCAGAGATTTATGCGCCAACTTTTTAATATTTATGGCACAGCAATAAATTGTTGGCGACGAGTTTCGGGGGATAGGGTTGATTATTTTCTCGGTAGGGGAGGATCAACAAGTAAACATTGTTATTATTACTTTCTTACTATTAATATTACAAGAAAGTTAACTCTGCAGAAGGAACTGGCATTTGGCATTAAATTTTTTTCCGTGAATAAAAGGAAATTGCAACAGAATCCGTGAACGGAATTGTACCTAGTCAATGCTTTGTTATCTTACTATCCATCCATACTAATATTATAAATTCAAAAGTAACTGTCTGTTTGTCTGTATGTTACCTTTCACGCCTAAACCACTGAACGGATTTCGATAAAATTTGGCAGAGACATCGATTGCATCCCGGGAAAGGACATAGGATAGTTTTTATCGACATACCTCACGGGTGAAGCCGCGGGCGGAAGCTAGTATAATAATAATAATTAAATGTGAGTTTGCGAAGGTGTTTGGATGTTTGTTACTCAATCACGCGTAAACAGTTGAACAGATTTGGATGAAAATTGACTCACAGTTAGGCCATTTCCTGGATTAACACATAAGATACTTTTTATCCCGATATTTCCACGGGATAGAAACTTACGCAGGAGAAACCGCGGGGCGCTTCTAGTAATTAATGATCCATATGGTTTGTTAACTTTGTAGTTATCTTAGGTATTCATGGAAAGGAGACGGCTAATTTGTACGGGAAGTGGTCTACGTTGCTCTTACGTTGTTGTTGTAATTTAGGTACGTTATTTTAAACTGCACGTTGTCGCTATGCCAAATAAACAACTACTCTTTCTTACTTTTCAACAATAACCTCCATTAACGAACAAACGTAACTATTATTGGACATAAGCCTTTCCCAAAGTGCTCCCACTAGCTTTATAAAACCGAGCTTGAACACTCCAACAACCAATTTAAATAACACTATTTCTAACCGACACCATTTCATCTAAGATCAGTTTTCTACACCTCCATTTACCGACAATGTTCCCTCGATCTTCACAACTGTCAAACTAATAAATCTACACATTGAAAACTGGAGCGTAGGTACACTAGGCAGCACGTCATTGTTTAGAATACCAGTATAAGTTGACAGACAGACAGTAAGAGGACACTCTTACTCTATTAAACATCACAATCATCTCAATGTAGATATTATTTATAATATTGAAACATTTTCGTTATTATTGCTATTTTTTATTGACATGACATCATTATTTGATCGCTATTTTTAATATAAATTATTATTTTAAATGAAGAGAATTGTATTTAATATAATTTTATTAACTGCATTGTATTCCAAATTTAAATTATGAAATTATTATTAGTATTTGTACGTTATTGCTAATAACACTAATATTATAAAGGCGAAAATTTGTGTGTGTGTGTATGTTTTTTACTTCTTCACGCTCAAACGGCTGGACCAATTTTGATAATATTTGGTATGCAAATAGCTGACACCCTGGATTAACATATAGGCTACTTTTGATCCCGATATTCCCACGGGATCGACACTTATGCGGGTGAAACCGCGGTGTGCAGCTAGTTACTAATAAATGTGTAAGTAATTACTGCATGTTAAAAGTATAAACAAGATGTAAATCCAAATATTTGCACGGCTGAAATGCCGAATATAAAGTGAAACTCATAGATCTTAAGAACTTATGTTAGCTACATATATTCTTGCAAATAAATATAGGTATCATAAAACTTCGTACTTATATTACGCTAGGCCAGTTCAGGGTCAAAGTGTTACACCGACGTGCAGTCGACTGTACGACCAGAGACAATGAAAGATAAATCAACAGCATACGTCAGTGGCCGCGGGCACTTCTTGTCTCTGTCTCAAGAAATGTCTGTGGGACCATTACATTAAATTAATATCTGAAGGATGTCGCCAGATATTTGGTAGGTAGATAGATTTCAGAAGGTTGGGTTCTTTGAAAGCAGATTTCAGCTTTACGTTAAGAGGGCAGGTACTTATATCTAACCTTGAGATTCTAAGTAAAATTTGCTTAATTTTACAAAAGTTTTAAAACTAGCTCTTCCCTGCAGCTTCACCCGCGTGGAGGCCATAAATTGTGTGAAAAGTGCCAAGTTTCGGTATCCGTGAAAAGGTAACTCAGACAGAGAGACGGAGTTACTTTACAATTTTGTAAAAGTAATACATATTACTTATGGGTTATGATAGCAGGGTTTATTTAGGTCTATTTTGAAAAATAGTAGTTTTTAGACTTGATTCTCGGTCTTAACTAAGCTTTTCCGCATTTTGTTCAATCAGCTTATAATGTTCCCAGTTCTGGGACACAGGCCTCCTCTCTGTGGGATTGGTGGATGTGACATGTCTTCCAATTTTTGATTCTAGGATATGTCGGTTTCCTCACGATATTTTCCTTCATCGTTTCGAGAGCAGGTGGTAATGAAATTATTAACACAAAGTTAAGCGCCTGCGTGTACAGACGCCAGCAAATCTGTCAAATTTTATTTAATAGATTTTCAAATTTATCTCTAAAGGATAGGGTTCAATGTTGATTGGGAAAATTTGACAGTTTCTGATAGCTTGATGTGGTAGCGTCTGTACATTTCGTGACAACGTATCATATATATTCATATCGAGTATTTGGTAAGTTGGTACTTACTATCTATAAAACCACTTGTAATAAGTTGTAACTAGTTTGAATTCTACTTTAACTTGCCTGCACAGTGGTTAAAATCACGTTATTAACGGTAGACAAAAGACGGGAGGGGTGACCGCGACAGTGGGTGGAGGGGGAACGGGTGCGGATTAAGATTTACTCTAGATATTTGCAGATGAGATTTGAAAGGTATTCCGAATTGTCGCATTCATGCCAACCCTATTGTCTGCGACCGACGCTAATTTTGTACGAAGACTGATTGGTATTTTATGAATTATGGGGGAATATATTACTTTAGATGGCTATATTTTGTTTCAATGAAAGCATTCGGTACACGAAGAAAAAATCTAAATGAGACTTTGAAATGTGATTAGACTCAAAAGACAGAAATAAAGAAAATGATAGTGCATTTTATATTTATTTTATAATGTACCAAATAATACCGCAAACCGCGTGTTTAACACTAGCTTTTGCCCGCGACTTTGACCGCGTGAAATTTCTTGTTCCCTCAATCCACTCCGTTGCATACACAGAAATCTATATAATAAGACAAATTTAGTTTTTTGTGGTCGCATCGCATCGCATCCTCGCGATATTACTTCGTTTTCGCTCAATGTACTTTCTGATTTTTTTTGTTTTTACTCGGCTTCAAAGGGCTCTAGCGTGATGTTAAGCCTATAGTGTTGCTCAAGAATTAGACTATCAAATACAAAAAGTAATTTTCAAATCCGACTGGTACTTTCAGACATTAGCGCGTTCAAACAAAGTCTACAGCTTTATTATTAGTATAGATAGATATAGAACTACAGAATCCATTACGTAATAACAATTATGTTCCAAGTTTCCATTATAACCCCTTCACTACGTGATACTTCAAACAATGACACTCGTTGACAAGTGCCACAAGCAAGCAATATGATGTAGCATCGTGAAGCAATTCGTAGCAATGTTGTAGCAATTTCGTAGCGAGGCGTAACAATTTCGTAGTCTTGCTTGTAGCACTTCGTAGCAGGTAAGACGGTAATATAAGAATGAAGTCAAAAGTCAAAGTTTTTATTTGCAAAACATATCTGGGTGTAAAAACAGCTGTTGTAAATAAAATATTTATTTGTACCTACTTTCACTATGTTTTGCCATTGACGGCGTACAAATATCAATGAATTAGGTATCTAAAATTACATTTATGTGACAGAATTAATTTTCATTAAAATTAAATGACAAAATCTATCCACGCTAAACAATGTACATAAAACTTATCCTAAAACAAAATTAACAATTAAAAAGAAAGAAGATGTTTTTATCACTTTATTTGCGCAAATTTTAAAAATATAATTGGAATTGTTAACCTGGAAATATGGAAATATAATAAATATTTTATAAACGTAACGTAACGGATTTTCTTTCTTTTTCTTTTTACTAAGAAAAAATCCTTAGACTATTTTTTCTAAAGGATAAATTTTTTGTATGCAATTTGTTGAAAAAGTTTATTTTCATAAATAAAGGCAGAAAATAATATTGATTCTGCTGCCGTACATTTAAAACAGCCCTCTTCACCGTGGGAGGTACGTTGGCTATGCAATATTAAAATCCTCGCAACCATTTTAAAGCGGCATTATGGCGATCTCTTTTATTTCTCCTGTGTGTGGCGGCCCCTGGTGCGTAACGCTGGATTCCCACTGTCAATATTATGTTTTTCGCTGTGGGGTGGCAATATGGGCAATACCTGACCATTTTTTTTTGTTTTCGGAATATTCAAGGAGTTTCAATTTAAACGTTCATTTTTCAAGGAATTTTTTCACTGACCAGCAGTGCGATTCTGTAACTATCTCGACCGTGAAAACATAGGTGAAGTGAGCATGGAGTGAGCTGTCAGTGTCATCGCACCTGATACTAGGGATTGACCAAGCATACATGTACAATAATAATCGAGATTTTAATAATATTTTTTATGCTAATTCTATTGGTCATGTATCAAAACATTACTATTTTATCGGGTTTTTAAATGAAATAGCAAAACAGAAACTTAGTCAGAATCTCAATGTTGGTTTTTTTTCTTTTTTTCCTAGACAGTGCTTATATAGCATGAGGCGCGAGCGCGTCATGCACGACCAATAATTAAAAAAAAAAATTGGCGTTTAAAACTAAAAAAATTAACACAAAAATGTTATTAAAATCTCGATTATGATTGTAAATGTTTGCTTGGTCCATCCCTAGTATCAGTGGAATGACACTGACAGCTCACTCCACGCTAGTTTTCACGGTGATATTTTTACAGAATCGACCAGCTGTATCATACAAGTACTTGCATAATACTGGTGAGTGATTTTTTACATATTCTCTTGTTTTTGTTGTCCTTCCTAGTCACCTTGTATAATACAGATCAGTGTTCCTAGTAGTTATTTAAATATTTACGTCATTTCAAAGGTAGCCGGAAAACTATTTCATATTTTAGAATTCTAAACCCTCACTCAACAAACAAGTTTATAGCTAGAACCAAGTACACACACGTCACAAATAAAGCCCCGTCCACACGCGTCACCGCGCGGCAAACAATGCGCCTACCGCTTCCCGTGACGCCGCCGCGCCATTGTCACGACAGAGCGGGATCCATTGCAGAACGTGGCTTGACGGATGTGGAGAGAAAAAGCGTTTCCAGTTGAAAATGTGTTGAGGATTGGATAAAAAAAAAGATTTTTGGTACGGTATTTATAGTACCGTACCTAAGTATATACTTTCATATGCATTTAGTAAAAAGCTGTTATTTTGACATTACAAACAGACACTTCAGTTGTATTTACATATTTGTGTAGATATGTTAGTAGGTATACAAGCCTATAAATAAAAAAGAAACAAGGATTCTCGTTTTAAAATTAAATATACTGTCCCAGAATTCAAATGTAAATCATTACAGCCCCATTCTTTTCAAGTCGTTCAGAATGTGTGTCTATTTCCACATCGTGTGAACAATGCGTGCTTCAACCGTTTCCCGCGCGTCGCCGCCGCCATTGTCGCGCCCGCGTCATCCGCTGGGGATCGTGTACCCGGGGTTTTAGGGATGCTGACTGGCGGTTCTTTATGTGGATAGATGATGAAGATAAAAATTTGATTTGTTTAGTTGGTTTCGATGTGAGGTAATCGTTAATTTTCGCAGAATCAAATGCTGTGAATGTGTGATATGCTCATTAGGTACAGAAATCTTTTTATTGATTTACTTTAATAGAAAACCATCTAGAGCTTACACGTGTACCTACATACGTGTAAGTTATAAGTTTCTTCTATATCTGTAAGAATTCTAGTTTTATAATTTTAGTAGAAAGCCAGAAATTCCCAGTAGATTATAAAAAAAATCCTACTAAATACTTTCTTTATAGTCATTACATTTCTCTAAAATCTTCCTTAGCAAAGTTAAATACACCACATAGTATTTTTAAAATTTTGTAAAACTCCGTACGGAACCATTCGCTTGAATTTGAATACGTAAAACTTTGAAGATTAAGAAGACTGCTTTTCAAACGAATACATTTTTAATAAAAAAGAATTTTAATTCTATGCTTTCACAGTACCTATACTTAACATACATATTGTAGTTGTTATTATGCACATATCATTTTAATTCTGAATAATTTACGCCCGAGGATATCACATACATATTTATCTATTGAATTTCTTCGAAGAAGTATCGCTGTACTTAGGTAGGTAATATTTTTTAAATCTAGGATTTCATAAATCTTTCATTCACAGAACACCTTTTAATTTAGTCAGAAATCCGTACGCAGACAGGTAAGTCCCCCTAAGTAAACCAAGTCTCAATGTCGTTCCCGATGTTTGCTCATTAGATTTCCCGGATTTCCGGCAGACTTCGCGTTTAAATGTCTAGAACATGCAACATACGTGTGTGCGTGATTGTAACAAAGTTATAGAAAGACAGATGAATAATAAAATGAAAATTAATAGGAACATATAATTTATTTTAAATTATTAAATTACACTCATACAGTCGCTTTTGGATTCTATCCACCAAGTCTCAATGTCGTTCCCGATGTTTGTTCATTAGATATACCTACCTACCGGATTTCACAGACATTTAAGACATTTAAACGGGAAGAGTGCCGACTCTTCCCGTTTAAATGTCTTAAATGTCTAGAACATTCAACATACGTACCGTGTGTGTGACAAAGTTTTAGAAAGACAGATGAAGAATAAAATGAAAATAGGAACATATAATTTATTTAAAATGTGAATGTATTAAATAATTTAAAGTGTTTACATAATTTTAAAAGCTAACAGTCTTAAAATATGTACTTATATTAATATGTACAGACGCCAGCACATCAAGATACCCGAAACTGTCAAATTTTCCCAATCCACTTTGAACCTTATGCTTTGGCGATAAAGTTGAAAATCTATTAAAGAAATTTGACAGATTGTAGTAGCTTGATGTGTTGGCGTCTGTACAAGTAAATAAAAAGGAGGGGAAATATTCAAAGGGCATCAAAAAATTCGTCCGCATCGCCGTCAACAGGAAACGTGCCCAAAACGCTGGCAGCATTGCCACGTTGTATGGCAATGCAATCAGCATTTGGCCAAAAAATAGGCCAGCCCTCTGGTCACGTGAAGAGTCGACTAACTGCTTGGCGATGTCTCGAAATCATTGATATATTTACATTTTTATGCTCGAAATACTAAGTGGGCACTCGGGCCCCATGGCCCTAGTGTTTCAACCCCAAATAGCTCACCCAATTAAGTTTCAAAGAGATTGGAGTATTTGCGCTGTTTGAGGTTTTCTGCACCTGCAGCAGCCGCCCGAGGACAGCTCACCGTGTTTGGAAGATGGGATGACGCAAGGGTGTCGACACACGTTGCATCCCACACCAAAGGCCTATTTATTTTAAATTATTAAATTACAGTCGCTTTTAGTTTCTGTTCGTGTGACCGATTTGTTCTTGTAAAAGGCGCAACGGTGTTTTTTAGGGTTCCGTACCAAAATAGTAAAACGGAACCCTTATGGTGAGACTCAATCTGTCTGTCTGTCACAGCTGGATATCTCAAGAACTGCTAATGCTATCAACTTGAAATTTGGAATAGTTTTAGATGACGTTTGCCCAACTATTTTGCAAATAAGAAAGAAATTAAAATATATGTATTACATATTTTTTGCAACAGGGACTGAAAAGGGGTCTGAAAAATTTGAAGTGGGGCAACTAGGGCATGTGGGGTATAATATGAAAGAGCTCAGTTTGCGTATTCTCAAACATTTTCTTTCTTTTTTTAGGCCGCATCTAGAAAAATATACCATTGCCCCCCCCCTCCCCTTATCTCCGAAGTTTGCAAAGAGAAAAATCTGAAATTATTCTATGTGATAGAAGTTTATGTAAAGATTACAGGAAAAATTAAACGAAGTCTCTAGATAGCACACTTTTTCAGAAATCATCAACAAAAGTTACATTAGTTCCGCTATCCGTCAAGACATGGCGCTGACATAAAACTGCAATGCACAGTGCACAGTGTTAAAATTCTCTGACGAATATAGTACTCGCCGATGAAAAATTAAAAACATGATGGTACGGAACCCTCAGTGCGCGAGTCCGGCTCGCTCTTGACCGGTTTTTTTTTTAATTTTGATGCAATTTTCGTAATCATTTACAGAATTTATTCTAGAAGGTTTGTTTGTATAATATCTTTATCTTCACGTTTTTATTCTCCAAAGTGTTAGGCAGATACCCACATTTCACCATTCATGTATTCTTAATTAACTTACTTACATTATTATGATAAAGGAATCTAGATGTTTTGTCAAGTCGTAAAAACCGTGCAAAGCTGAGACGAGTCGCTGCACGAACATTATCATTATCTGATGTACTCTCAAGTTTTAGCCAAGTCATAGCCTGTAACTGTGAGTAAGCATAGGTATTGTGCAAATAAATAAATAACACTTTATCTTATAGATCATCTGCCTAGCCTTTTCCCAACTAGGTTGGGGTCAGCTTCCAGTCTAACCGGATGCAGCTGAATACCAGTATTTTTCATGGAGCGACTGCCTATCTGACCATCACAACCCAGTTACTGGGTAATAAGATACCCCTTGGTAAGACTGGTTGTCAGAGATTCGGGCTTCTGACTACCCGTAAGGACAGTCAAATATCCACGAATGACAGCAGCGAACAACGGCTTAACGTGCTTTCCGAGGCACGGAGGGGTCTCGGTATGTAAAGATGGTCACTTATCCACAGACCAGCCGCGGCAAGCGTAGCCTAACCTGCAGTGCGATTCTGTAACCATCTCACCGTGAAAACTTGGGTGAAGTGAGCGTGGAGTGTGCTGTCTGTAATGTTCACTGGGTTAATAAAACACACTTTGACAGATCACGCAGGTGAAGTAGTATATGCGTCTCGCGCACGTCTGCCCTCGCTCACGGTTAGTGCTCGAATGACCGCGCGCTGCCCAGGCGCATACACTACATCCCTTCTTTATTTTATAAATAATTAAGTTACAATATTAACGATGAAAAACAGAATAGATTTAGTAATATAAAATAGTGAATCAGGCATACAAACATTATATCACTAACTAAATAACAAACAGATAATCATTTTAATTGCATAAAGGTATATATTGCAATAATTTAGTCCTCATTGTTCAATGACCCTGTGTCCTTAATATCATTGTCCACAATTTGCCAAGAATCATTAATTTTTTTAAATGTACTATATTCCAACGATACTCTTTACCTGTTTCGTCGTTCCGTACCCACATGAATGTCACCATCGGTAACTCCTGTCACTGTGTGAGAGGTAGGGTTATAGTTGGTTGTCAATTTGTTATCCTTAGTTATATTTTTAAGCATTACCTTTTCCCCTATTTCTAAATTAGAATCATTAGCTCTTCTTTTTCTATCCCCATATTCTTTCCCTTTTTCTTTCATTAGCATATCCCTATCTCTCACATCAGAATCTATGTCTGGAGCGAAAGGAACTTTATCTCGAAAGCGTCTTTTAAAAATAACTCCGATGGCGATTTACCTGTAACATAGTGGGGTGTACTATTATACATCATTAAATAATTTAAAATATCCTCTTTCCAGTCTTTATTTTCAGCTTGGCTAACTTTTAAGTCTCTTTAGTATATCTCGATTTTGTCTTTCGACTTCCCCATTCATTTGGGGCCAATAGGGAATAGTACTATTGACAACGATACCGCATTCTTTGCAGGAGTTGCGGAACACAACTTGGGATTGAGCTGCTTCCAATTTCTGCATTTTGAGTGTTTTTGTTGTTTTTTTTTTTATATAATTATTGACATTAATAATTTTTTTTTTAACTATGACATTTGCTTACTTTGTAAAGTATTACATTATTTTAATTATTGTGAATGTGAAGACGATGTGGGTCATTTATTTTATTCTTTTTATAAATTTTTTTTTTATTCTCTCCATGGTCTGGCAGTTTGAGTAATTTATGTGGCCTACCCAAATGTCCTTTCTTTGGTATTGCTCGTCGAATCGTTGAGCTCCTTGTTGAGCTGCACGATTGCTGACAAATGCGTGCACTGACTGGACAGGTCCTCTCAATCTGTGTGGTTCTTTCCTCAAAAGACCATCTCAGACATCGACCTACATTGTCTTCATATAACCTGACCCAGATTATGTCTGGACTTTAAAAGAGACTATGACCTCTGAGTTTGTTTCGGCCTTTCTTCTCAGAGTAGTCAGATAGGAAACGCCGACCTCATCTAGTTTAAAAAAATATGATTGACGTGTAAAAGTATTTGTGCAAAGCTACTTACAAAATAAAATCATTTATCATTTAATCATTTATCATTTATCACATCGCTCGTAAATTGATTCCCGTTGTCACATGTTATAGTTGCGGGATAACCTAGCCTTGAAAACATTTCTTTTAGAACTTTAATAGTGTCATGTGCAGTGATACTTCTCATAACCTTAATTTCTTTATACCGGCTGTAATAGTCGATAAGAATTAGTATGTAGTCTCGACTCGGAAGTGGCCCTAGAAAGTCAACGGCCACATCTACCCATGGCTCTTTAGGTAATGATCGCCTTTTCATCGGGTGTGGTGGATTAGGAGCCGATACAAGAGTGCATCCGCGTATTGATCGCCGAGAGATTCAAAAAAATCAAATCACCGGTATTTGTTGTAATTGGATTATTAATTTTAATTATTGGGGTTTTAGTTTGGGTTGCTTATTTAACTTTATTAGAACGTAAGGTTTTAGGTTATATTAAAATTCGAAAAGGCCCAAATAATGTTGGGTTCATAGGAATTTTACAACCTTTTTCAGATGCTATTAAATTATTTACTAAAGAACAAACTTATCCAAATTTTTCTAATTATATTAGTTATTATTTTTCCCCTGTAGTAGGATTTATTTTATCTTTAATAATTTGAATATTGATTCCTTATTATTTTAATTTAATTAGTTTTAATTTAGGGTATTTTTTATGTTGTACTAAATTGGGGGTTTATACTGTTATAGTTGCTGGTTGATCTTCAAATTCAAATTATGCTTTATTAGAGGGTTTACGGGCTGTAGCTCAAACAATTTCTTATGAAGTTAGATTAGCTTTAATTTTAATATCTAAAATTGTTATAATTATGGGGTTTAATTTAGTATATTTATATTTACATCAAGAATTGATTTGGTTTATTTTTTTAATATTTCCTTTAAGTTTATATTGAATAAGATCTAGATTAGCTGAAACTAATCGAACTCCCTTTGATTTTGCTGAAGGTGAAAGTGAATTAGTTTCTGGATTTAATGTTGAATATAGAAGTAGGGGATTTGCTATAATTTTTTTTTTTTTTTTTTTGCTGAGTATTCTAGAATTTTATTTATGAGAATATTATTTGTTTTAATATATTTAGGGGGTTTTAATTTAAGAGTTATATTTTATTTAAAATTAATGTTAATTTCTTTTTTATTTATTTGAGTTCAAGGAACTTTACCTCGTTATCGTTATGATAAGTTAATATATTTAGCTTGAAAATGATTTTTACCTATTTCTTTAAATTTTTTATTATTTTTTTTTAAGAATTTTATTATTATATGTTTTTTTTGTATAAATTAATAGAAATATAATTCTTTCTTAAGTTTTCAAAACAAATGCTTATAACAAGCTCATTAATTTAATTTATTAAATAATAAATTATCTCAATATTTGTTAATAAAGGGGTTAATAATAAAATAAGAGAAGTAAAAATAGTTAATAATTGTCCAGTAATAATATAAGGATCTTCAACTGGTCGAGCTCCGATTCAAGTTAATAAAATAACAATTGTTACTATAAATCAAAATAATATTTGATTAATAGGGTAAAATTGGATTCCTAGATTTTTTTTTTATTAAACGGAAAAGGAAGAATAATTACCCCTCCCAATTTATTTGGGATTGAACGTAAAATTGCATAAGCAAATAAGAAATATCATTCTGGTTGGTTGGTTGGTTGGTTCATTCTGGTTCTGGTTGGCGATTTGATTGGTGGCGGTGTGATTTGGTCTATTATAATTATGTTCGTCTTTATTTGCAAAGTTACATTTTTCAGCCTGATTCCTTAACCTCAATAGAAATTTTTCGAATTTTTCACCTTCTTCCTGCTGCATGAGCCGGAAAAGGTATCTTTCATAAATATGGCTTTGCTTTGGGGCGAAATAACCGTTAAGTTTTCCACCTTCCTCTGCATGGGCCCCAGGCAAATTGTAGTAAATCTCCTGTAGTGCTAATCCACCAACATGGAGAAGAGTAGCTCGCTTTTTATTAGGGGAATCAATATTAGCAGCTAAAAGATAAATTTCGAGGGCCCGTTTCCATTTCTCCCATCGGGTACAAACCGATGTCGTATCACCCTCAATCAAAGTGATCTAAAGTTGTCAGCATTGAAGTTGCGTGAGTCATTTTTTTTTTTTGATACTCGTATGCGTGGCCTTTTATCTTTTATATAGATAACGGTAACATTACTGCATAGCCTTAGGATACTTGTTAGTATTTGCGTGCCCATTAGAGCATTTCGGATTCAGCATGACCACTGAGCCTTAGGGTACCTGTTAGTATTTGCGTGCCCATTAGAGCATTTCGGATTCAGCATGACCACTGACGTAAGCGTAAGTATGACTAACTAAATATACTAAATAACTTTATTCAATAATGTTACTTTACCATTATTATGGAAATTGACTGATAATAACCTTTATCTCTTAACCATAATTTGTTAATAGATAAAAAAATAGTTAATAAACCTAATGGTTTACTAACTGGTTAGCAATAATAATTAAGCCATTATTGAGCTAGTAATTAAGCCATTATTGAGCTAGTAATTAAGCCATTATTGAGCTAGTAATTAAGCCATTATTGATGCTTACACTAACGTTTTCCGGTCTTTTCTCACATTTATTCTTTAAGCATGGTCGTATGTACGAATAGTATTTGCGTGACCTTGATATTTCTGTGTTGAAATGCAAACAATTAATCCTAGCAAAACCAGTGACCCGATTAAAATACATAGTATCTACTGATTTTGTTTTATATTTACAATGAGTGGGTATGCAGGTTATTTACAACAGAAAAGTTAATTATGTCTTAGATTTATGATAATAATTGGTTATTATTTTTATTTAAAATAAGAAGTGTGCAAATAACTCAATTACCTTGTTATTTAAATGAAAGCACTTACTCAATAATAATTAACAATAATTTGCTGTTTGCATTACAGCACATTTAAAATAATTGCGTACTATTCAGGCATAGCCCTTTGTTTTGTTGTAAACAACACTCACTGCATGGCCTTTGTAACATTTACGCTTATCAGTTGTTTACATCAATCGAAGCCGAATTTATTTTCCGTTGCTTAATCATACGAAACTGAGGCAACAAAGTAATCATTAGCTGTAACATCTACCTTGGTAACTATTTATTTACGTGTAGGTAGGTAGGTACAGCGTGACCACGTTCTGTTTTTACTTTAGTATCCAAACTACTAACGATCCTTATCGAAATATAGTCGCTTAATTGATCGTAAACAACTTTCAACGTGCATTATTTTTCAGCGTGCATTCTTCCCCCTTTTGGTAAATGTTTTCAGTACTTACTTTTATCCTCGTCGCCACTTGTAATGTTCACTGGGTTAATAAAACACACTTTGACAGATCACGCAGGTGAAGTAGTATATGCGTCTCGCGCACGTCTGCCCTCGCTCACGGTTAGTGCTCGAATGACCGCGCGCTGCCCAGGCGCATACACTACACTGTCAATAGTGTCAATTCCTAGCAAAAACAAACTCACATCACCTAAGTTTTCACGGTGAGATTTTTACAGAATCGACCGGCAGATCGATCGACCTGTGTGGTTGTTATAATTTAGCTTCATCATATGGATCAAGCTAGCTTTTTAATTTCTAAACGACTGGTTGACACTTCCCGTGACCCAAGGGCTGGCTTTTACCTTGGCCAGAGGCTAAGCATCGCCATACAACGTGGTAATGCCGCCAGTCTCTTGGGTAAATTACCAGTCGACAGCGATGCGGGTGAATTTGTCGACGCAATTTTTTAGTTTCTGTATAGTTTTAGTTAAGTTAGAATTAAATTTTGTTATTTTTGGTTTTTATGTCTGTATATAATGTGATTTAATTGCAATAAACAAAATTAGCTTTTTGTGTGTTACCTAACTCAACACAACAACACCTTCGTTACACTCGTTTTCTTACTGCTTTACCATCAAAAATCAACCTGAGATACGATTCCAATATTGTACATACAATATTTTTTATTTTTCACTTCATTTGGTTGCACCGATAGCACCGTATCGAATTCACGTTCGAGCACGTATCGCCGATCTCCAATCGACTCCAAATGGAACACGTCTCGATATCTCACAAAGAGGAATATTTAACATGACATGCGTCTACCGTATACATATTTTGTGACAAACATGGCAAATTAGGAACGAACATGCTTCAAAGGCAGACTTTGTGATAGCAGACGGGTAGCTAAAATAGACAAGAATTCTGAACATGGTTCAATGGCAACTGGCATGTTGCTCGTGAAAGCTCACTGACCTTTTACTTGGGGCCCTAAAAAGCCACTTTGGCAGAATCATAAAAGGATAACATTATATGACGAAGACAGTCCGTGTTTTTCTTTTTTCGCTGCAATACGTAGGTATAATCAAAGAGACTGGGATTGGATTGATTGGTATTTTAACACAGACAAAAAGAGAATTACTAAAATCCTTCACCAATGGGATTTGATACGATTAACTTAACAGTTAACTGTCCATTGTGATTCATAATGTTATCCTTTTATGATTCTGCCAAAGTGGCCTTATTAGGCCCCCTTATAATGATTTAGAGCTAGCAGTGCTAGCGGTAACGGCCGCGACTTACTACTTATAGGTCGTAGGTTTGATCCCAGACAGGCGCTTTACTTCTTGTAAATTATTTCATCACCACTGCTCTCAAAACGGTGAAAAAAAAGATCGTGAGGAAACCGGCATGTCTTAGAACCCAAAATTCGAAGACGTGACATCTCTCAACCCGCATTGAGTTCGCGTGGTGAATTACGGCCCAGTCCCTCTCACCGAGAGGAGGAGAAGGGGTTTAATTTCTATCATACAGTGAAAGAAAAAAAAACATATCATACGGCGAAAGTGATAACGTTGAATTTAATGTTAAACATAAATATCTATTCCTACCTACATAGGCTGCTCCTACAATGCATAGTTCTTTCTCAATCTCGTAGGGTCCATATCTTCAACTGATGTATCAAATACGCTCCATGTCCCGATAGGCATGAAACGTGTCCTGAATCAGACGTCGCGTAATATTTAAATGCGAGAGTGGGTTTGCGTGTACATCTAACGGGAATTCGGGATGCAGTGACACGCTGTCGAAACGCGATACTCCCGCCGCGCCGTGTCGCGGCGCGATCGCCGTTTTTATTCTCGTTACGAATTTGAAAGTTGGAGGAACGGTGTGTTTTGGTGCAGCATGTCGATTCTGTAAAAATCTCACCGTGAATACTTGCGTGGAGTGAGCTGTCAGTGTCATCCCACTGATGCTAGGGATTGACCATGCAAACATTTACAATCATAAAAGAGATTTTAATAATATTTTTTAATGCTAATCCTATTGATATTTTTATATAATTCAAAGCTAGTATTTTAGTGGTCAAAACATTCGCCAGCGCCTAACGCGCTTGCGCGGCGTGAAATATGGCTCATTCCGAATTAAGTCATCATCGCTCACATGAATAATTTGCTTTCCGATTTAGATAAATGACCACTATGGCAGCTGAGAGTCAGTAATATACCTATTCACTTGAATAGTTACTCATGGTTGGATTATAGTATTTATTTGTGTATACACCACGAATTTCCTCTTCTTTGGTAAGGTGGCGACTGTAGCCAGAAGCACAATTTCGAAAATGCCACGTTAGTTTAAAGATCGGTGATAATTATTAATTTAGGGCATGGTCGGTAGTCGGCGTTATCGCAAGATGGCACATGCCATGACTTCATATATGTCGATTCACGGGACATCGTTATCGCGTTCACGTTAATTCAGAAAAGGGCCCTAATTCACTATGACCACTTAATGATTCATTACTTCGAAACCACGTCAATTCCTTAATAACCTAATCACTACATCTGCTATTAACGTATTCTCTATGACACAATGACCGAAACCGGTTTGAACTGTCAAAATACCACGCTTGACAACCGTACGGCGTGGTAAGATTATGCGGGGAATAATAGATAAATACCATACAGCAGAATTGGGGTCAAGGTGTAAGCACGCTGTAGTCGATTACAGTGCAATTCGGAATGTACCATATATCACTCCACTCGAATCTCGTAACCATGGCAACACCACCTCGGCGTCAACACCTCCACCAGCCGCGTTTTGATTGGCGAATACCTCGTCTTTTTCTACTTTAGAGTTACACATTTTGAAAATCGCTCAACGAAAACTTTGCTTAATCTGCCCCTTGGCAGACTCTAAGGCAGGGTCGCCATATCGAAGGTCGCCATGAAATGTTGGGGGTTCAAGGGTCGTTAGAATTAGACAACCAGCTTGATAGAATGTACTTTAATGAATATCTAGTGAATTTATGTTACAATGCGCATTGATGTAAACTGCTTACTTATATTCTAAAGGAGTGTAGGTACTTACTACGTTATGCACTATTAGGGACCATACATACACTTCAGGGTTGACACCAACCACTTCTTCATTTAAGGGTTACTAGAGGTGCAGTGCAAACACGGGCGCGCGATGAGCGATAAAATATTTGCACTTATTTGACGTTGGTATTGCATTTTCCTAATGTTCTTATACATGACGCCTTAAAAGTTAAATATGTAAAAACAAATCTCTAATGTGATAATGAGTGACTAACGCGCAAGCGCGGCGTGATCTTATCACTTCACCTTCACTCCACCCGATTCACGACATTAAATGTCGTGAATCGGGTGAAGTGAAGGTGAAGTGATCACGCAATCTGCAATGTGATAATGACAGTGATTAACGCGCAAGCGCGGCGTGATCACTTCACCTTCACTTCACCCGATTTACGACATTTAGTGTCGTGAATCGGGTGGAGTGATCACGCCACACAAACTACGTGGGATTACATTCTATGGTCCGTCAGCTAGGCATCCGTTAGCACTCGATGACTTGACACACTTGGTTATCTCTTCTAATTCAATAG
Source organism: Luperina nickerlii (assembly GCA_963855955.1). Lineage (NCBI taxonomy): Eukaryota > Metazoa > Arthropoda > Insecta > Lepidoptera > Noctuidae > Luperina > Luperina nickerlii. The sequence goes on along the minus strand of OY979677.1, from coordinate 16,193,160 downwards.
ATTTGGGTTAATAACAACGCTGAACATCGTCGCAGTCTTTACTAGACTCGATCTACAATTGCTCATAATAACCAAACAATGTCGATGTGTATTTTCATCAGTCTAGCTGTCATAAACGTGAATGTTTTAATTTTATTTACTGTTCGTGCGTGACGCGCTCGCGCCTCAGTCTATATAAGGACTTACTAGACTAGGGAAAAAATAAAAAAAACAGGATTGAGATTCTGACTGCGCTTCTGTTTTGCTATTTTATTGTAAGTAAAACCCCACAAAATATTAATGTTTTGACCACTAAAATACTAGCTTTGAATTATATAAAAATATCAATAGGATTAGGCTAAAACAATATTATTAAAATCTCGATTATGATTGTAAATGTATGCTTGGTCAATCCCTAGTATCTGGTAAGATGACACTGCCAGTTCACTCCACGCTCACTTCACCTAAGTTTTCACGGTGAGATGGTTACAGAATCGCACTGCGGGTTACATTGGCATTGATTGGGATTGTGAAAGCCTTTTGCTGTAGAAATAAATTGTACGATATTCCTCTCTTATTTTTAAATGACATAGCCGTTAAAAGTTGTTATAAAATTAAAACAATTAGAGGTCGTCGATGGTATGGTGTTCCGTGTTATAAACGGATAGTTATTTGGGTAACTACTATTATAGCAGTGTTCATAATCTCAGACAATTTACATTCCGTCGCCACCTAATCAATTTTATCTACTTTAGAGAAATGTTTTCTAAGTTGATTTTTGAGTGACCTTTTGTAATTTAGAGGACCTAATAAGTTTTTTTTGCAATGAAATCTGAACTTTGTAAAGTACGACATTCAGTTTGTTGTTCCATAACTTGAAAATTATCTCACATTCTGAATCCAAATTTAGGTAGGTGGTTTCAAGAATTCTTATTATAAAAAAAAACTGCACCGTAACATTATATTTTCTAAATTGGGGGGTATCTATATAAAACAAAAGTTGAAGAACCATAAAACCTAACTTATGAGCAACGGAAAAATAAAACCACATAATTTCCATACGTCACATATTTTTTATTGTAAAAGAAAAATGTATAAAAAAAGTTTGCATACAAACCGACTCGGTATCATTGAGCGTTATGTTGTCTACGCCGTAGCGGTGGTGTAGCGTCGTAGCAACGTAGCACGTACCTTTATTGCCTACGACACAAAGAGACATCGCTACGCGGCTTTGAATAGAAATACAGGATGTAGGAAGCACAGGTTTGGAAAATGGAGGTGACAAAAACATTTTGAATATAATGAGATGAAAATAATATTATGTACTTATTGTGTACCTATTTATTAAAAAAGTAAATAAATACACAGAATGGTGAATGAATATGTTATGACCAAATTAGAGATTAGTAGTTGAATTATGCTAATAATAGACATATTATAATAATAAGTATTTTGCGTGTGGTGGAGTTTCTTGCCCGTTCTTCTCCATACGAAAACTACCTTTTGGAATGGGCGACTAGAATCAATTCTATTTGTTGTAATTTCTGACGTTCAAAAGTGCCTTTAATGTGCCTATTTGAAAGAAATGCTTTGACTTTGACTTTGACTTTTGCAATATTGTAGATACCTTTTTAAATACTTATAATAATTTTCCTTAATTTCAATTGATGTTCTTGTTAAAATTATCTATTTATCTTGTTTTATCTTATTACTTAAATAGCAGTAGCTTAGCTGGGTTATTATAATTTCTATGTTTTAGAGACTGACAAAATTATGTTTGTGCCTATTTCTGCCTATTTGTTATTTGTATCGCTATTTGTTTGTAAATGTATTTTGATACGAGATAATCAGGCAATAAACATTGTTATTTTTTAAACAACCAGATACCTTATCAAATATTTTCATAGCTCCTTGTCGCTTGCTTTGACGGAATGTAAACGTTGGCGTGGCATTGTGTAGCGATACGATAACGCTTTTATTATTATTAGCCGCCGTGGGGTAGGCAGTAGTCGGCACATCATAAAAACATCGCATAACAAGAGATTTTGAAAGGTACTTTTTGAGAAACGACTTCATAATATCATTTTGATTAGTCTACGATTATCAGAATTCTCTCTTTAACTTGGGCATGCAATTCGGCTGTTTGACGAACGATAATAATCATCACCGATCGGTTTCTTAACCATAAGTAGGTAGTATATATAAGGACTGCCTAGCTGAATATTATCAAGTTTACGGAAAGTGCGCTTTTTTATTGCTAACGTGACGATATTATTTGCTTAATTGTTTATTGGCTTCTTACGCATGTGTTGCACAGAGACCTACGAATACTTGTATAATTAATATTGTCATTATAATTTACTAACTTCAAATAGCAAGTCACATCTTGTAACAACGTGATTGAGCGGAGGGAAGACGCCGTGAACTCATTAATATTACACTAAGTACACATAATTAGCGGAATTCACACTCGCGTGTAGGGAGTATGTTAACAGTAAGTATGTTTATAAAGATAGAGATATTAATGTACAAGACAAGGATGAGCAAGGGTGTTACAATTACAACTAAGAAAACATTATTGTGATGTTGATGTTGATCACAGCTGTGCTGCTGGGAGTTTGTTGCGCCACTTCTTCTCCCCAGCGAAAGCACTAGGAAGTGGTGAAGAGCGGGCGTTTCGGGGGACTGTCTTATGTAAATTTGACGTTCAAAAAGTGCTGATTCTCAGCCTAATTTGAATAAATTACTTTTGATTTTGATTTTAATCAAGAAACCCCAAGGTGAGAAAACCGTTACTTCAGACCAAATACGTATTAGGCAGAAAAAAAATGCCTGCGTTCTTACGAGCACCAAACGAGAAAAAAAAATTAATCATTCACAATTTCTTAAATTCCCAACATTGTCACGTAACCCACCACATACATTGTCACCACGAAAAAAGTCCTCAAAACGATCCACGATCGTTCATTCAAGCGTCATTACATTCATTCGTTCATTACATTCACTCGGTCATAATAGTCGTTATCTAGAGATGGATCTGGTTAGGAAATTGGGTACATTCAGCTTTCTGGTCGACTGGGCTGCTTGATTACTGCGTCGTAGTTCCGGGTTCGAGGCAAGAGCGGGTAATGGAGTTTTGGCCCTTTTTTGCCAATTTTTAAGCGGTGGAGGTGACGCATTGAAAATGGAAATGCTGTAAAAATTGCATGTAAATTAATCAGGCAATCGAAATAATTATACTAAAAACCGGATTTTGTAACGATACTAATTAAAAAAAAAATGACCAACACGCCGTCAAATCAAATCAAAATATTTTATTTCACTTTATGAAAAGTCAGAAGCTAGGGGCACGGTTCCAATTGGTTGTTTCCTATGGAGAAGAGCTGGTAAGAAATTCCACAGTTACTTTTTTTAAAATAATTGGCTTTTACAATGTTTTCAAATTGCAGTATTATTAGGGATGGGAGGACAGTGTAGGCCTGTCAACAAGTACCAGGTACTTTATAAAAAATAAAAAACACTTGAATCTCAACTCAAGTCCAATGCTGTGGTTTGCCTAACTGAAATAATAACAGCCGATCAAATCTCTTAGTATTTGATTTAGCGACAGATTAACTTCAGCTTTCAAAAACCGTAAGTTTATTAGGACCTTCTCTCTGTTTTTAGCAGCACTACAATTTCATAAAACATAAACATTTAAAATACTCTAAAAACTTCACCTGTGTGCCTTTTAAATCCCGCGAACCGCATTCGACGTAGCACATGCGTCCTAATAGCAGTGCCAGTCTGCCAGTCATTAAATATGTATACGGTTTTTTGTTTTTATTTGTGAATGGCAACCCGTGACGGACGTCTAAAAAGAGATATATTTTCCAGTTTGAGCATAGTTCGAAAAAAAAAATGTAGCATTGAAAAAGGAAATGCATTCAATATTTTGCGTACGCGATGTTACCATGTGTGTAATGTAACCGGATACTTAGCTGAATGGTTTGGAAAAGTGTACTTGCTAACGATGTTTTAATTGTTGTTGTTGTAATGTTTTTTGTTTTTTCAATACATTTGTCTAATAAAATGTATCTATTATTGTGTTTAGTTTATGAGTAGTTTATGATCTTCCCTGTGCAAGTTCCAATAAATACTTAGGTAATGTTTCTTTCTTTTAGTAGCTAGTAAAACTCTTAAATAATTTTATTCCAACGAGGTAAAATTGTTTATTAGACATTAGGTATCCCTGGAAGTACTGACCAGATTACAAAAAAAAATCATTGATAGAAAGCTACACTATTGCCGATTGCCATAGGATATAAGTATACAAATATATTTTGTATGGTATAGATTACACCGATGCAGATGATGTCGACACCTAGTCGAAATACCATTATTTGAAAAAAAAATGCTTGTTGGTTTTGAAGATATGATCAAAACCAAAATGTCCAATCAAGAACTAAAACATCAATTATAGTCTCCAACAGTTACCAACCATCAATCAATTTCACAAAACTCAAACACATCCAAGGCATCTAATAAAATCGTCATAAAGAAATTAATCCGCGCACAATGAGGTAGCAATAAATCATACCTCTTTGGAAGCGCACTTGTCGGGATAATCTGTGCGTTTTAAAGCCGTCATCGGCTTAGCACCTCCCTCCTCGCCCCCTTGCCTCACCCCCTAGCGTCAGAGGCACTTCACGTGCGTTTTGACGCGATTATCATACCCCCGCCGGTATCTGCGCGCAATATTGTTTGCGTTGTGGAAATGAGAAGGCTTGGATGTGATATTGTGCAGTTGTAGAAATTACTTCTTTGTATTTATGTGCTTTCTAAAAATAGGTACACAATAATACAAAGAAGTTTTTGGAAAGTTTTTGTGGTACCCCTTATACGTTTGTTTCTTGACTTATTTAATTGAAATGTGAATACACTGTCGTGTGGAGAGCTACGTTTATAATGAAAATAACCTAAAAAAATCAGTTGTAATAGAGTTAGATCTTTGTCATGTATGACATTGAGATAGTGTAGCCAAAATCAAAGAAGCATTCTGAGTTTCCAACTTCAAATATACTTAAATTAGCTAGCGAAACTTCAGTGACGGGATGGTTATAGATAACCACAACAAAAAAAACGGATTTTCTAAACTCTAAACGTTTTAGTAACTACAGCTGATTACAGAGTCAACGCCCGGCGTCACTACGCCGGGCGTTGACTCTGTAATCAGCTGTAAACAATTTTTCTTTTTAAACCCATTATTTTAAGTACCTGCACTCAGTTACTTAAAATAATGAGTTTAAAAAGAAAAATTGTTTTATCGTTATTAGATCCATATATCCATCACATCTGTAAAGTTTCGCCAGCTTATATTTGACCATGTATACTGTCAAAACCTTTTCCTCGCCAACATTGCCGCATCCTATTTCTGATTCCTATTTTCTTCCCACATCTGCACTTCTCTTTCACCGCCCGCGGAGCGGTTTTTGAATCTGCTTCCTTTGTGACGGTTTTAATATGGAAATTAACGTTCGCTGCCGTGTGACGAAACACCTCCACAACCATATTATTTACCATTCCCTACACATCTTCACCACCCTTATTTCAAAGGCATAAAGTGGAGTTTCCTTTGGATTTTGTTTGTTAAAAAAAGTGGTTTTGCCGCTGAACGTTGGGAGAATTTGTCGCTAAAATCCACGCGTTGCTGTGAGCCGCCTAATTGAATTTTTTATGTACTTTTACAGTGGCTTTGAATTTTTTTTCCGCTGTGAATTCGTGTGTTTAATTCGCTGGCTGTCGGTATACTTGATGGCTTTATATTTGTGCAACTTTTCAAGCCTGTTACGTAATAGGTAACTGTAATTTAGTTTTTTATAATTACTAAGCTTGGCACTAAATTTGATGATCGTAATAAACTGGTCCTAGCTACCTATCCCTTTCAACAACATCCCCGTTTTAATCTTTTTCCCAACATCTAAAATAAGAGCAGGAAAACCTTAAATAGGATGGATAAAATCCGTTTTCGCAATATTTATATACACATACATACAAAAAAAACACAACTACATACAAATAAACAAAATTGAAGTGTCTGTTTGTAATGTTAAAATAACAGGTTCTTACTAAATGCATAGGAATTCTTTAGGGTACTTCAAAAAAACTATTTTCTATTTTTTTGTCTGTATCTCTGTTTGTTTGTTCCGGCTAATCTCCGAAACGGCTGAACCGATTTTGACAGGACTTTCACTGCCAGATAGCTAATGTTATAAGGTGTAACTAGGCTTATTTACTTTTATTTTCGAAAAATAATTAGGGTTCCACGCAAATAAAATCCAGTTTGTTTTCCGACATGCACACGAACAAAGTCGGGCACAACTAGTCTAAAATAATAGCGAGGTAGCTTTAACCAGGACGGATAGAAATAACTCCCAGGTACTTCAAACAACTTAAGCTTTACTGTTATTTTTATTTCTGTTTGCTATACATTATTACATCCTATTCAGAATACTTCCGAGCTACAGAAACGTAACGATTCCAATTTTATTTCTATGTTTTGTTCCGTATATCATGTAACTGTGTGCCTACCCGTTCGTTTTGTTCAGAAGCCTTCTGAGATTTTATTTTTAAACGCTATTATTTTTATGTACAATACATAGATACCTAAATAAGTATATAAAATGATTAGGTACACAACAATGTTTATTGTAGGTAATAAGTAAGTAATCTTTGTATGACAGTTAAATAAACTTTCATAGTAATAATATTGTTAAAGGGAATCATGATAATATAGTTCCCTTATCATTAGATGCAGGAACTATGTATAAACTATTATTATGAATTACTACGAGAACTTTATGAGACGCTACGACACCGCTACGCTAACGCTACGAGATGTCTCGTAGCGCTGTCGTAGCATCTCGTAGCGCCGCCGTAGCGTCTCGTAAAGTTCTCGTAGCGTATTTAGTGAAAGTATTTTTTATTTGCAATACTTCATCAGCCACGCAAAAGTATCCCCAACATACAGCCAAGATCAAAACCTTATCCCAAAAAGTAACAAATCCTTATCCTCAATATTAAAAACGTTACCAACATTTAAACGCCGACTTGGGGCTGTACCCCGTCATGTTTGCTCATCGTCGCGTACGTAAGATTCACGCTCCATATCAACTGTTTGAATAGAGATACACCACTCTGAGTTTATTGTGAACATCTCCCCTGCCTCCCCACCCACGCTATATTGTGGCAAATCCGATATATCGCTTTCACTTCAAACTCAGTGATATGGTAATGTGACATTTAATTCCTATGCCACCCTTATTAGAGAAGTCCTTTGTTGTTGATTCAATAGTGTGGTGTTATGAATAAACATGGGCGTAGCCACACTGGGGCAAGCTGGGGCGCTTGCCCCACTCTGGCTCTGACCTATAAGGTGCCTAATTAAACAAAAAAATTTTTTTCTTATTCTATCAACAATCATAATATACGTAAGAAAGTTACACAAAAAAATTAGTCGACATGAAAAAGAGTGCGATCACCGCGAGTCACCGCGCGGTCACTCATCCCCGCCCGCGTCCCGCGCAGTGCAGACAGAACTCTTCTATGGCTCGTGGCGCGATTCGTATTGTTTGCTTGTTTTGTTTAATTTTAATTTCTAGTTAATCTAGTTTACTTAATATTTATTTGAACAGTGCTGGTGCCTGGTTGGTATTTTTTGTATACTTAAATAATTGAAAAGGACAAGAAAGAGACTTGTGAAACACAGAGAAAATGTCGACGAACACAGCGGCATTTCATAGCTGAAGCTCAAGAGATCGCTGATGCTCTAGAGATTGATTTGTCAATGCCGCGTATCGCAAAGAGACAGACACACCGTCCAAATCCTCCAGCAGAAAGTCCTGCCCAGTTTTGGAAACGATCACTGATTATTCCCTACCTAGACTCGCTGATTATGTCATTAGAAGATCGTTTCGCGGAGAGCAACTTACCCGGCATATTCTTTGATAACATTGCACCCATGTCATATGTTGCAAATGACCTGCGACGAGTTTTTGAAAAAAAGAGAAGCTTTCTGCAAGTTTTACAAATTAAATGATACTTTCCCAAGCGAGGCTGAAATGTGGTATAATTTGTGGGAAGAAAAAAATACGGATATTAATGCATTGAAGGAGATGGATGTGGCGGATCTGATCAAGATTTCGGGAATGCAATTTTATCCCAGCGTAAAAACTGCGCTCGCTATTTTTCTTGCCCAGCCATGTACAGACGCCAGCACATCAACCTACCACAATCTGTCAGATTTTCCCAATCAACTTTGAACCTTGCTTTAGCGTGCTTTAGCGATAAAGTATGCTTTAGCGATAAAGTTGAAAATCTATTAAAGAAATCTGACAGATTGTGGTAGGTTGATGTGCTGGCGTCCGTACGACCTGTACAATAGAGCGATCATTCAGCACATTACGGCGGGTCAAAACGTGGCTTCGCTCAACCATGAGCGAAAATCGTCTAAGCGGCCTGTGTATGCTAAGTGTGCACATAACGAGAATCGCCGAATCAAAAAATAAATTTGTAGAAGAAGTGCTAAATAGGTTCTGCCAGAACCCAAGCCGGCTTCTCTTGAAGTAATATTACTTATAAAGTTAGTTAAAACTTAAATTTATAAACACCGACTATTCATAAATAAAACTATAATATCTATCCTGTATTCCTGTGTGTAATTGTTTATTTTCTGTACCTGAAAATATAAACCTCTAAATTTACAGATTAACAAATAGGCATAGGCGCAGAGCCCAAACGGCTCAAGTTACTAAAAAATTACCGGGGGGGGGGGGGGGGGGAATAGGTTGACTGCTGCCCCACCCTGAGCCCAAGGCTGGCTACGCCCATGTGAATAAAGGATTGGAAATTAATTTACTGGTTGTATAGAGGTTTCAAAAGGCTTGAAAAGTTTATCTTCAACGTTTCATTCAATTGAATACAGCTAATATGGAAATCAAACACGAAAATCAAAAAGACCGAACAGTCGAGTTTAAATGAGGGTTTTCTGAAATGACGTTCGCCAGGTGGCAGCACTGACACGTCAGGTCCAGACATCTGTCAAAGAGCCTATATTTTCTTTAGTCATGACTGAATGATGAACGAATGAATGAATCGAATGATGAACGTCATCATATATTTTATATTGGAAGACCTCTTGTCACAGTGGTGCCAACTGGTGTCGTAAATTTTCACGAAAACCCTCATTGAAAGAAAATGCTAGCGTTCGGTTTAAAAAAGACTTAAAATTATATTCTGTCGGGCGAGCCGCATCGAAAAAGGACACCGAAAACAAATCCGCACCGAGCTATCGGAATGCGGATGTATCGTCATTCGAATATTGCCAATAAAACACCGATGAGCTGAAAAATCGATGTGGACAGACGAACCGACACCGTGGATGTAGAACGTCACTATATCACTCGCAACGGTAGAGGCAGTTTGAATTTGAAATATTTTGTTCTATTTTGATGGTGTGCTGTGACGTCATGCGTCACTGCGTTGTTAGTTAACATGTCGGTAATTAATGCTCGTGCAAACAATGGCTTCATTCAGTTACTTTTTCTACGGTAATGTGTAGATGAATACTATGAATACTTTTCTAGATAACGTTAGACCCTAATTAAATTAAACTACGTCCGCGTCGCTTGTGTAGCAACTAATAATACCTACTGCGCAAGTTAAATGTGGTGTTTTCAGGAGAGACAAAAAAGGCCAATTATCGTAATTAAAAACGTTCAAATTCTAGTCGCAATCTCATCTCAGCGACAATCAAAGTCAAAAACTTGTCAAAAACGTAGGGAAACTAGAGGTATTTTTGACAGATTGAGACCGATCAGCAGATTGTGAATGTTCTTAAAATTAAGAGAATTGCCCCTCTGTTTATGGTACCTTGCCTGTCCCAGAAAGGGACGAAATGAACAAAAAAAAATGTTTATGGTACCTAAACAGACTGCACAGACACACATCAACACGAGATACATATAATAGTACCCATGTAAGGTGGACTGACGATTTAAGCGGTTGTGACACAACAAACGAGTTGCGTAGTGCCAGAACTATTCGAATAACGCGCTGCGATTGGATAGTTTTGATTTTTTTTGACATCTTTCGATGTGCGCCGACAAAATCTATCCAATGACGTAGATATAAAACGTCACATGGCCAATTTTCGACTTACGCGCTATTGTTACTTATGCGACGTAATGAGTGATTTCTTGGGACTGGCGTATTATGCATAATTTTTATCACAGTTTTTCCTAGCTATAAGACTCTAAGATCTTCTGTCTGCATAACTAACCCTACGTTTGCAAGTACAAATTCTATCTTCTATCCCAGAGCAGACAAAGCGTATCCTTTACTTGCAAGTACGTAGTCGCAGTGGGTATCTCATCAACACAAATGCAGTACTTAGACATAATAGCGTCGGACGCATTGTTCGCGGACGAGGAGCCGTGATAATCACCGGCCGACTGTCTCGTTCACTCGTACAGTCGTTCACTCTGCTCTCACTGTGCGCTTAGCAGAGATTGGCGCGTTTATACCCTGCGATTTTATCTCTAGGATGGTAATCTAAGGATCGTGTCGTGAAACGATCGGGAGTCACGATTTTTGTTAGCCTTGAAAATGTGTTGCTTTCGTTGAATCACCATAAGAAAGGGTAAAGCTTAAACATATACGGCCTATAATTTTCTCATTGCTGGGATACAGGCGTTTTCTCTGTGAGAAGGAGTCTATTATAATATAATCAACCACGAGGGCCCAGTGCGGGTTGGAAGATAACTACCGGAAATTCTGTAGGAAAATCAATTCGGTTACCAAGAGTATCTATGCACACGTCTCTTATTTAGAAGCTTCCTTTGTGAGACTATAGCCCTTTCAATAACACAGGCATTAAATATTGAAATATCGTATTTCTCAAATCGTGTCGAACAGTATAAAGTGCTGCAAACACCCCTCATTCAAGTGCATCGCATCTCATTCACATCGCGATCCCCGGTAGGGCTCACTCGCTCATTTGCGAATTGATTTACATTCTAACAAGAACTTTTTGTTACAGGATGAGTTCCGTGCAGGAGGAGAAGGCTCCTACTGAGGGACCGAATAAAACACATGTACGGGAACTGAGGAATACGGAACTGGTGTCCCGTCTCCTTGCTGCCACACCACCGTATCTATACAGCGCTTTACCACTTCAGCCACATGCGTTCTTCTTCAGCGAAATGCTGCGGTCTTTCGTCAACGCCCGTCACGGTTGTAGACCACCACATTACCATCGTCGCTTCAAGCGTCGCACGCACAAATATTTCGCTGAAAACGAAAATGATTGGCGTCGTGAGTGGCCCAAACAAGAGGAAGAGAAGAAAGAACCTGATACACGACCAGAAGTACCTTTGGAACTGACTGTGGATAAGCATTCCAGGATTCGTGAGCCATCGCCGAGGAGGTTATCGCCTAAGGCCGAACAAGCAAAGCCAAGCAGTAGCCCTGGGCCACCAGGCAGACAGTCTTCCTATGTAGACGTTGGAACAGAAGAACTGCCAAAACCTTCCCCTTGCGTTGGACGAGGCGCTGAGGCTTCATCAGTCCCACAATCAAACTTAATTCTTCCACCTCCACCGCCGATGTGGTATCCGCCTCTCTACAACCCTGGAGGTTTTGGCGTAGACCCTTTAAACTTCTTCATAGATCTGCGTGTTTCTGGACATATTTATGACAGAAAACGGGCTTTAGCTGAAGGTTTGGAAAATACCCAAGAAACGAGGGAAGATTCTGGATTGGAAAAGAGGCTTGGCAGAGATTTCGGGCAGCGGCCTCGGCATGTGTCGGCTTTCTCCGTACCTGTTCGGTCAGGTAACATGGCTGCGGAATCAGAGAAGTATTTCGATCACTCTGGTTCAAAACCAGCAGGCAAAATTAACGGAACTTCGTATATCATGAGGAATCTGAAGCGGGTGTATGAGGATCTCCACAATTTGCAAGATGTGAAGGAAAGTGCTAAAATGAGTAAAGGTGATGATACCAAAGCCGAATCGTCAGATGTTGATGATGACGACATCATAGATTAAAACTATTTAAAACCAATTTTGAAATGTATAGCTTTTTATTAAATTATTATGTGATAAATGTTGAAATATCGTCTCCTTTCCGAGAGCTTATAACAAATTGATCTCAGTGTCTAGTCTGTATATTAATGACCTTTAACGATAGATATACCTACTTAATCCTAAAAATGAAAATGTTGTACCTATTTATGAGTATTCTATTAAAATTGATCCTTGTATTCTACCTAGTGTTTCATTAGAAGTCTACTCCCTGGTAAACAATATTAAAAGTATAAATAGCTTACCTACTTAATTTTTCCTACTTAAATTCCAAAGAATCTGGGAGAAAAACTGGTTTAAAACATTGTAAGTTGATAGTCGACGGCGAAGTGCCAATAACTCCTAACTGACAAAGTTAAAAATCTACACATACTGGAAAAAAACGTTCAAAAATAGACACGTTGTTTTAGTTGGGAGGTACATATTTCCACATTTTAATTTAATGCTGTTGCAGTTAAAAATACACTTAGGCGATTTCACTAAAACATGCGAATAACGCCTTTAAATACAAAACGAAAAAAAAGTGAATTTCTCAAAAAATAATCAGTTAGGAGGTATTGGCACTTCGCCGTCGTAGTGCCGATGCAGTGGAGTGCGGTAGTCTGAGTTGATCGTGGTTACTCACTCACTTTTAAGAGCGCGCGGTCGATTTAGCACAAATCAAAATCTACACGATCTATCGAATGGCATACTCACTGCGGCACACAAACAAAGTGGTTTCTGTGTGTGCGTGAGCGCTGAACAGTCAGCACGAATAATTTTGATTGAATTTGACTACTGAATGACTTCTTAGAACTTGTGGTTTTCAGCGCATCCACCCTGTAATCAAATACAAGTCGAATATATTTAGACCCGATTACTTCTATTTTCCACGAGGATAGCACTGATAATACCTGCTGGCCTAAATTGCTGTCACATTCTATAGTTTCCCATGTTGTTAACGAGAGAAGCAGTCGACTGTGTCGGTCAATCGAGTGATCAACCGCTTTATTCTAACGAATAGAGCGTCATAAACATCAAAGATATGTAACATGTTTCCTTTGACATGTTTGACATGAAATTTTAATACCTAAAACTTAAAGCCAATAAACGGTTATCAATCGCTTATTTGGCTGACTGTAGTTCACTTATAGGTACATAATTATACTCGTATTATCTTTCTAAAGTAAAACCTCTGGTGCGTGGTGGAGTACGTCGGTCGTCGAGTGACCTTTTGAGGACCTTTTCTTCAATTGGAGGAGGATTTGCAGGATCGGGTTCAATTCCAAGCTTATCTACTCGAAGATTTATAATAAAATTATAAATATAAATTAAGTTTTCTTCTTTCCATCATCCCGTGTTGAAGGATTGGGTACGTTGTCCATCGTCGTTCATAGATACAAATAGTGGTCGGTATGATTTCTTTCTTGTTTTCTTTTTTACATAAGTAGGTACCTAAGATAATGACAACCACTACAAACTCGTGGGGTTAATGAACTTCTTTGGTAGTGAATCCCGCCTCTAAAAGAAACAACTAGCCTTAAAGGCTTAAGACATGTACCATCGCGGCCTATTCCGCCTGACCACTTAAAAATTTTTTCGCCTAAATCCTGCGGCGGCGCCAAGCCGGCCTGGCTTGGCGCCCTTAAAGTTTTCGCCTATTAGGAAAGCGTTATAACGCAATTAGTACCTAACACTTCTCCTTAAGCTAAAATGAACACAGTAGTGGTCAGGCGGGAGTGTCCGCGATAGCACATAGGCTTAAGGCGAAAGCGCCAAGGTAGCCCGCGAAATTTTTTTTTTACGTTTTTTGCAATTTGGTTGTCAGTATTAAGTTGTACGTTGATTAATATATGATTCGCGGCCGTAACAAATATGTATTTACAGAATTATAATCATTAAAGTCATCAACACAACTCTAAGACCACGTAACCCCAAAGAATGACGATTTCATGAAACAGTTATTCTTTTTGTACGTGGTCTTAGAGAGTTGTGTTGATGACTTTAATGGTTATAATTCTGTAAATACATATTTGTTACGGCCGCGAATCATATATTAATCACCGCACAACTTAATACTGACCAGCAAATTGCAAAAAACCTAAAAAAAAATTAATTTCGCGGGCTACCCTGGTGCTTTCGACAAGACTGACCAGCAAATCGAACGTGAATCGATAAAACTCACACTAAGGCCACAGACGTGTGTACAGTTCGCGTCAAATAACTTTGCCACTCTGAAGCTAGGCTTTTGCTAGCCGCGCATGCGCGCTGCTGTTTTATTCATAGGATTACTACTGCGCAGTGATTTGTTGTCTACTTCAGAGCGACAAAGTGATTTAACGCGAACTATAATGTGTCATGTAATTTATCGTGTAATGTAATGCAAATTGTGCGTGTGGACGGGACTACGAGTATCACATTTTACGCTCGCGTTGATCCATCTATTCATTTTTAGCGCGAACACAAAGGTTCTCGCAGTCGAACACATACAGAATTCGCGTTGAGTTTGTATGCCGTCCTCCACACTATTTGCATTAATTACATTACAACGATGCAAAATACATTGTTCACACATTACAAGCGTCTGTACACGCCTTTATCTTTGTACAGCGACGAAAATCGTTATTGTTGATGCAACTAGAATCGTAAACATTTCAACTACCTCTAAAAGCTCGTGCTGCTGCTGACGTGTACGTTACCCCAGCAAGAAAGTGTCTCCTAGAGTTATAGGAGTAGGACGTATAATATGTGCCCTATCTGCTGTAAATGTGCCCCCAAATAAAAAATGTGTGCCCCCTGTCGTTTTGGAAAAAAACGGAAAAAACGATTCCTGCTGGGGTAACGTTTTTCTAGCAGGAAAATTCTAAACGAATGATCGGAGAGAGAAAAATTGTGCATGGCCAGAGAGCTTATATGTGTGCCAAAATGTGCCCCTAAAAAAAAAATCTGTGCCCCTTCAGGTTTTCGAGATATTGCATTTCCTGCTGGAGTAACGTTTTGATGAATCGTATATCTCTACAACCATTGCATGTGCCCCTGTAGAGTAAACATACACGAGTAGCTCTTAATGTGTGCCCCTTTGTGCCCCAATTAGTTTTAAGAAAATATTTGTAGTTTTCAAGTTATAGCGGTTTTATGAAAACCCGAAAAAACATCGCAGCGCCTAAATTAGACAAGAAACAAGTTCGCTGAAAACTGTATTCGGTCCTTCTTGACGCTAATAATAACCATACAAAGTTTCAAAACTATTCATGCATGCGTTTTTGCTAAAATTCAAAACGATGGTGTCCTAACTTTGACGGCAAAATACAAGGAACCGGCTCAATCCGAGATGTGTAGGTGTAAACCAAAATCATGTGCCTTTAGTCAAAAATATATGGTGAAAATATTCAGCTTGGAATGTTTCGCATTAAGTAAATATTAACAAATAACCAAAATATGTAAGCAACGGCTGGTTATCCGACCAAATTTGAATGACTACTAAAAAGCGACGGATTCATACATATCGATGACCTTCTTTATTGAACGTATTATACCTAAGCTGTTGTCCGTACAGTCGCGTTCAAAAGTTTTGGGGGCTAATTAAAAAATATATTAAATGCACCTTGTGACTATAATAAATGAAACAGCTTGTTGATGTGGAAATTATTATTTTTATTCCCTTAATTTTAATTCTTAAAGTAATTATTGCATCAAATCACAGATCAAAGTTCCTACCTATAAATATTAGAAATTAGTATATAAAGTAATGAAAAAAATCGGTTGTCTGTAAAGTCGGTTTACTGACGATAGTTGAACGTGACAACGTCATAAGAAAATACTGATGGAATAGTTGCATTGCATTTGTTAATATTCGCTTGCACTTCAAGCCGCCATGGAACGCTACAGAGCGAGGCCGCGAGGTAACGCTACATGAGTCATGTTTTTTCGTGAGTGCAGCCAGCTTCATTGATTTATTAGACGTTGTCACGTCAAAAATCCAAGTACTTGATAAGACAAGTATTTTTAAATAGGTAAGTCAAAACAATGCCATTAAATACTTACCACCGCAGATCGTGCCATAAAATTCAACACCCCTACAACCACATAATTGTTATAAAATGCTTAATACGCCACTTTCAACCAACTCAAAAAAAAGTAAACAAACAGTATCAGTGCAACTGCGTGACTCAACGTAACAGTGTCCTTGGCGTCATAACATAACTGCAACTGTTTATCAATACCAAGTAATAATCCAAACGCACTTCCTCAATAAACACTTCGTACCTATTATTCATAATAGAGCGACGTTACACGTAACCTGTCTCTGTCACACTAACACCGTACGCGTACTAGCTGTCTCACTTTCTCCAAGCTAGACAAAGCGACTCCTTGCGCCACGACGTCAGCGGATGCCGCGGGGCCAGAGATATATGCAGCGGTGTGGGGAGGCGAAAAAAGGGAATCTTCTATTAAGTAAGGTGAATGCTCCAACCAGCCCGCAATATTCAAATTTTTTCTGTTTTTTTTTTGTTCCTACGCCTTTATGAACTTGGAGGGTTGTATTGGTGATTTTGATGATTATAATTCTGTAACTATATACGTCTTACAACCGCGAATAATATTTTAATCAACATACAACCTAGCACTGGCCTGCAAATTGCAAAAAACGCAAGAAATTTTGAATTTCGCGGGCTAGTTGGAGCATTCCCCTTAATGATGAAAAACTTACAATGCGTGCCACGAAAGATGAGACTTGACACACCACGTGGTTTGACATTCGCAGTACACGATTTTAGGTATCTTTAGCGGTATGAGGTCTGAGTGCGGGACGGGACTGGACGTCATAGGGGCGGCGGAAAGAGCGGGGGAGGCGGGTCAAGTCTCATCTTTCGTGGCACGCATTGTACTGTTAATTTATCTAACCTACGGCTTATCAATAAATATATATGTACCTAATATAAAAAGACAAATACGGGCTTTTTATTTATATACAAAAAAGAGCTACCTCTTTTTAGTAGTATATAAATTACTGGATGTATTTTAATGAAATTTAGAATCGAGAAGATAGCTTACTCGTACCTTGGAATAGCACTTAGGCTACTATTTATAATGTACTTAATCATGTGTAACGTCATAGAAACAGCTAGTAGAATATAATCCAATAACAACTTTATTTAATTACTTATTACTTTTGTAAGTCAGTGTACTCAGGCACAACACGTGTGAACCGGTTAGTGAGTAAAGTAAAGAAGGTCATCGATATGTATGAATCCGTCGCTTTTTAGTAGTCATTCAAATTTGGTCGGATAACCAGCCGTTGCTTACATATTTTGGTTATTTGTTAATATTTACTTAATGCGAAACATTCCAAGCTGAATATTTTCACCATATATTTTTGACTAAAGGCACATGATTTTGGTTTACACCTACACATCTCGGATTGAGCCGGTTCCTTGTATTTTGCCGTCAAAGTTAGGACACCATCGTTTTGAATTTTAGCAAAAACGCATGCATGAATAGTTTTGAAACTTTGTATGGTTATTATTAGCGTCAAGAAGGACCGAATACAGTTTTCAGCGAACTTGTTTCTTGTCTAATTTAGGCGCTGCGATGTTTTTTCGGGTTTTCATAAAACCGCTATAACTTGAAAACTATAAATATTTTCTTAAAACTAATTGGGGCACAAAGGGGCACACATTAAGAGCTACTCGTGTATGTTTACTCTACAGGGGCACATGCAATGGTTGTAGAGATATACGATTCATCAAAACGTTACTCCAGCAGGAAATGCAATATCTCGAAAACCTGAAGGGGCACAGATTTTTTTTTTGGGGGCACATATTGGCACACATATAAGCTCTCTGGCCATGCACAATTTTTCTCTCTCCGATCATTCGTTTAGAATTTTCCTGCTAGAAAAACGTTACCCCAGCAGGAATCGTTTTTTCCGTTTTTTTCCAAAACGACAGGGGGCACACATTTTTTATTTGGGGGCACATTTACAGCAGATAGGGCACATATTATACGTTCTACTCCTATAACTCTAGGAGACACTTTCTTGCTGGGGTAACGTACACGCTGCTGACATATGAGTTCCTATATAGTTACTTTACTCTTTGCCTATGAGAAGAAAAAAGATGAGAGTTTTTTATGACTTTTACCGCCATCTAGTGACAGTCGACAGATCTAATCATATTATGCGTCTTGGTGTATGTACCTGCCTGCCCACCTGCTATAATACCAGAAAGCTAGTTTCAAATGTTCCTGAGGTGATTAAGTATTTAGACTAAATCATTATTTTTATTAGATTACATTTTTAACACAATAAAGATTAAAAAAGAAATATTTAATTTTAGGGTTGGCAATTAAGAGATTTGACAGTAGTTGTTATGAGTTACCAGCAATATAAATAAAGATATTTTTAAAATACAAAGGTATATGTACTAAAATAATTATTACAAATATGTGTTGAATTTATTTCATAATCGAAATAATACGAAACCATAGTTTCCATTATTTTTATTAACATTTTTCCACTTTAAAATTTTTCTGGGCAAATAAAAAAAATGTGTGACAGCATTCTTTATTCTGGCAACAATTTCAGTCACCACGCGATTTTCGTGAATCTCTTGAAGTTCTTAGATTTTCTGGAAGTAATAATTTGAGTCACGGAATTTATTTCAAAAAAAGCACTTTCAAAATGTACGGAAACCAACCTATATTAGTGCTCAGTAAGTATAAAGACTTATACACTGCGTTCTTGTCGTTATAATCTGGGATTTCATTCAAGTGGTTTACCTATTGCAGGCCAAAACACAAAACGTGAGTCCGGCCGGAAGGTTCAACTGGAGAATATAAATGCTGGAAAGGTGAATTGATGCAAAAATTACTTGTAATGAAACATTTTCACTAATATCTGTCAAATAGAATACTAAAATTGGTTTTATCGGGTTTATTTTAGACAATAGCCGACGTTATTCGAACATGCCTCGGGCCTCAGGCTATGTTGAAAATGTTGATGGACCCGATGGGAGGCATCGTGATGACAAACGACGGCAACGCTATCCTCCGTGAGATCACCGTGCAGCACCCGGCCGCTAAATCCATGATTGAAATCGCCAGAACACAAGATGAAGAGGTTAGAAAATTTACTGTCTTTTATGAATTTGGTATCTTTGATGTCTTTGTCTCTTGAGCCCCTAAGACGACCCACTGACCGAAAAATTCTGTAATTGAATCTCTGCAAGATAACAATCTCAATTTCAAACTTAGGAAAATAAAATTGAGATTAGAGAAATAGAAATAAATTAAATAATTATTCTCAGCTTGGTTGTCGAGTCATTTTGTATTTGCTTGTGTGGGAGTAAAATGAATATTTCATCTAAATCACAAAGTACTGCGCTGCAAAATACTTCATCTATCCATTACTCAGTATACTTCCAGTTTGTTAATAGTTTACCTGTATTTGTATCCAGCCTATTTTAAAAGAAGGAAGAAAATTCCTGTCTGAAAAGCAATGAGAAATAAAAATGAAAATACATGATTATTTGACAGATTGTGAGTGAATATTTTGTGTAACCAATTGAGTCTGTTTTTTTAATCCAGCACCTGCTGCACAAGTGCCAACATGCAGATATACTGTATGCAATATTCATCTAGACATGAGGCTAATATGGGAAAAACTGAAATATACCAATGTAAAAAACTACAAACTGCTGTTGTTAGTTACAATGCTTGCAGTATTCTAAAAAAAGATTCTGCTAAACATTATTTTCATAAAGAACCACCAAATATATGTATCATCATATTAGAATAGAAAACTTATATTTCTGACAGGAGTCCACAGGGTTAGTATAGTCCGCGCGGAACTAGTTGGCCACGCCTTAGGTGGGGACGGAGGTGAGGGCTGCAGGGTTGCCTAGTGTTTGCAACACACATACTGAGTAATGACAAAGCGCCCCAGTCCCTTCGTCCAACCGTTCACATACCTAAGGTGTGGCCAACTAGTTTCGCGCGGACTATAACAATTTCAATTAACTTCTAGTGTTAGTAGGTTATACAATTAAAATGCTAAGACAACAACAACATACAACAAATCTGTAAGTGCAGGAAGCAATTTATTGTTATAAAATAAATTTAATAACTTCTCCCAGGTTGGTGACGGAACAACATCAGTCATCGTGCTGGCCGGAGAGATGTTGGCAGTAGCTGAACAGTTCCTGTCACAAAACATTCACCCCACAGTGATCATCAGGGAGTACCGGCAGGCGCTCGAGGATGCTATCAAACTGCTGCAGGATAAGATCTCCATTCCCATTGACTTGAATGATAGAGACAAGTTGAAGGAAGTTGTGAGTATTTTATTGATCACTCGCAATCTGCCCCATTTTTCGTGCGGTTTTCGATTCCACAAAACATTGAGGATTCTTATTATATCTTAAGTTTAATATTAATGTTTTAGGTCCTTACCTAGGAAATTGCCATTTTACTTCACAAAACTAAAATAAAATTTTTGTAAAAATATAAACTATATACATAAATATTGAATTTTTTAAAGTATTGGCTATTAGTGAAGATGCACTTTGCCATTTTAGTAGAAGTTCATTGATGGCTCTGCTGTAAAAATCCTGGTGACTGGAATCAATGAACTCTTTTTCGCGTTTTTTACTGCCTCATGGAATGGAAATTTTTCCCCAGTAAACAGTTATCCAAATTCCAAATAAAAATGGAAATTCGTTGGATCAAGGTCTGGCAAGTATGGTGGGTGACAGAGAGTTGCCAGTCTCAACTTGTACAATTTTGAGACGGTCCGTTGTGTGGTGCTTTGATGCAATTTTGTTGTTACGGTTTCTGAGCTTTTTTATCTTTCCGATTTATCACTTCGTTGAAGGCTACTAGAAGTTCCAAAGTGGTTTGAGATGAATCTGCTTCCACCTTGGCTTTTGACCACGAGGCTCATTGTGGGGAACAAATTTCTAGAATGGAAGCAATCAAACCAAAAACGGACCGTGCGACACGTCGTTAATATTGCGTGCTGTCTGTACCACGTTGATAGCTTATTTTTTGTGACCATATTTCAAAAACGCTCAAACAACGTAATATAATAGCATCATTTAGTAAAAAGGCAATGCTATACATAATAACAACAACAACATGTGGTTTCAAAAACAGTAACCTATTTTATTTATCTCAGATCCGTTCATGCGTGGGCACAAAGTACATTGGTCGCTGGGCCGACCTTGCTGTGGACATCTCTCTTGATGCTGTCAATACCGTCACAGTTAACGAGAATGGTAGGATTGAAGTTGACATTAAAAAGTAAGTGTCTATTGTTACTCTATTTCCATACATTACAAAAAAATAGCAAACAAAAAATCAACAAAAGAAAAGCATTATTATAATAAAGTGTAGACATGGCGTTACTTAGTTTTACTTAGAATTGCAGCTGAATTTAGATTTCCAATTCATTATTCTGATTTGTTTCATACAAATATTCTAAAACATTGATCTGAGCATCTTCAAAATCAACATTATCACTTTCTAACTGTAATCTCATGCTAGATACTTTCTATGGATGTCTTACAGAGTTATGTCCTGTTTCTCCACTGGTGAACTGATCGGGTGGATAATTTCATACAAATTCCTTACCATTTTTTAATTTATTCGGTAGATAGGGCTTTTTCGGACACAGCATGAACCTTGTGTTTCCAAGTAACTAACACCATACCAAACTTTCAGCTACGCCAAAGTAGAGAAGATTCCAGGTGGTACCATCGAAGAGTCCCGTGTACTCAATGGAGTTATGTTCAACAAAGACGTAACTCATCCCAAGATGCGTCGTTACATCGAGAACCCGCGCATCATTCTGCTCGACTGCCCCCTAGAGTACAAGAAGGGAGAGAGTCAGACCAACATTGAGATCTTGGGAGAACAGGTATGAGTATGAAGGTTTTATTATTAATTAACATATAACAAGTTGCATCATTACATCGAGAATCCGCGTATCATTCTGTTCGATTGCTCTTAGCGTTGAATAGAAAGTACACCATACATATTTTACCAGTAATAAATGAAGAAATTTTACAAGGGGTGAAATCATTGTTTTACCCCTTGTAAAATTAGTACTAACCGACCCGCCCCTTGGCGGGTCGGTTACATACATACATTCTCAACTACAATATGTTTTTTTCACTTACAATGTCATTATTATGTATAAACATAGGAGTAAGTACTCTGTCAGTAGCCCTTTCTCAAAATATTTCGTTCGTTTGTTAATTTTATATTATTCTAACATTTATTTACTTCCTGTCCAGGACTTCACAAGGCTACTACAGTTGGAAGAGGAGCATGTTCAACGCCAGTGCGAAGACATCATTGCTCTGAAGCCCGACATCATCTTTACGGAGAAGGGAGTGTCCGACCTCGCGCAGCACTACCTCGTCAAGGCTGGCATTACGGCTATTCGCAGGTAAGGATTTAACTGATGATGTAATACGAATGACAAAGTAATAGTAGATTTCCTTGCCTGGGAAAATACTTCTGCCACTTTAATTATTTCTGCCCCTGAGCAGTACACAGTATAAAAAGCAATGCTTGCTTTTTATACTGTTAACCGAGTACCGTGTATTGCTCGGTATTATGTTTACCCAACCGTGTATGCTGCCGAGTAACTCGGTTTAGTTGTAGCAGGTATTAGGAAGTAAGGAGGAATTAACATCTACAGCGGCGCAACAGCGTGAAGATCCGATAAGTACCAGCGCTAGAGTTAGACCAATATCTAAGATTGCCACAAGAGACTGATTATATTTAACTAAATATGTTCGTTTTTTTCACATGAATTTTCTGAAAATGATTAATCAACATTAATATTGTAAAGAGGTCAGGTTATAAGATTTTGAAAGAGAGAGAAAGAAAGAGAGTTATTCGGCCGATAATGAGGACTACCAAAATTGCCAAGTAGTAATAAACGAGTACTAGGCGCATCTCTTGTTTGAAGGTTATGAGTTCCAGTGTAATTACAGGCATATCAGACATTTCAAGTTGGTCTCTAGGCTGGACAAAACACTTACTAAAGTTGTTGTCTTTTCATCCCTCAGACTGCGTAAAACCGACAACAACCGTCTCGCACGCGCTTGCGGAGCCACCATCGTGAATCGTACTGAGGAGTTAAAGGAATCCGACGTGGGCCTCGGAGCTGGCAAGTTTGAGATCAAGAAGATCGGCGACGAGTACTTCACCTTTGTTACTGAGTGCAAGAACCCTAAGGTTACTATACCACCTTTTTTTTTTGTTCCGGGGTGGAAAATCCTCATGGATTTCTGCCGCCCTGGGGCGGGCGGCGGGGTCTGTCAGACTCTTACTTACTAAAAACCACCCCGGTGTTCCATCTCACACCTACGCCGGGGGTCGCGGGAACGTACGATCCTTCCGCAACCCCCGACTTGCGCCCGCCACTGCGGGCGTCGTCTGGTCAGGGGGGGGAGTGAGGTGTTTGACTCCCCCGCGACGTCTAAGAGGGGCGCGCGTGGAACACTACGCGCCGCCACCTCGGGTCCTGATGTGTGGGGAGCGATGGACGTCCCCGAGTCCGTCGCCCCTGGACCCATTTAGGGGGGCTGGAAGGTACTATACCACCCTAGTTTAGCTATATTCATACCGGCCTATTCTATTACTGTCCTACAACAGGGCAAAAGCCTCATCTAAGACAGAAGGCATGGGCAGTGATCAATCGTAATGGACAGTCAACTGCAGTGTTTTCGCAGTGCAATCGTGCAGGAGTTTTCAGGAAAATGAAGCTTATGCTTGAGGTATATATTTATACCTAAATTATGTTGCAAACTCACATCTCTCATATCGGAAATGTAGGGCGATAAACCGCTCTGTGTAGCAGCAGATACGCTGTGTTAATTTGCCTGCGTGATAGTATCTAGCAACGAGAACATAGATACATAGAATACTTGTTCTCTTTCTTACTGTTATTGTGTTATTAAACAGTATTATATAATTTGAATGAAAACTTTTAAAACATGGCAGTCATGTTGAGAGCAGTAGTGGCCCAGAGGTAACGGCTACGAAATGTAGGTCGTGGGTTCGAATCCAGCCAGGCACTTTACTCTGTGTAAATAATATTATCTGCACCTCCGCTGCTCTTAGGCGATTCGCACACTGCACCGCATGCGTGAAACTGAGCCAAATTGGACGGAAGCGCGTTTGTATTGAATCTGTATGTAAAAAATTACGCGTGGGGGTGCACGTTATCTGCGTCCCGCTGCGTAATGCGGTGCAGTGTGCGAATCGCCTTAAAACGGTGAAGGAAAACATCGTGAGGAAACCGGCATGTCCTAGAACCAAACATTCGAAGACGTGACATCTACCAACCCGCACTGGGCCCGCGTGGTAGATTACAGCCCAATACCTGTCGAAGAGAGTAGGACATTGTCCCAGCAGTGGGAATATTATGGCTGATTATGGTTATATCGAAAAGCTCAGTCTTAGGCAGTGGCGGACTAAGCCCGTCAGAGGCCCGGGGCGGCAAAGCTGAATGAGGCCCCCCAGCTTAAAAAAAATGTAGTTTTACAAGCTTTTTATTCAGTTCACATTTGTATGTTTAAATAAGTGTTTGTTTATTTCGTTAATTTCGTCGGCAACGCCACTTTTCTTCTCTTCAGAATTCGAAAAGTAATTGGATAAATATCCAGCAAGCGATTTTGCCTCTTCAGTCTTCGTTTTTTTTAGCTTCCTTTTCTGAGAGTCAGATGGTTGAATCCTTTTCAATAAAAATAATGAGATAAATAAGAAACATTTATAAAAGATAGCTAAAACTAAGCCTCATTATTGATTTGACGATATAGATATACATATGTACAGAGACTTTGCCATGTTGAGTCTCACGATGAGAACAAGTACATATCCCTAATAAACGTGCACTACAAATTTTTTTTTTTTTTTTTTTTTGTGTCTCTATTTTTCTTACAATCTGTCACTGTGTATTAGGACATTCAGTAATTTTGATGACGTGTTAGATGTCTTGCTTGGTATGCGTCCTATGACACATCCTAGTATTTATAAAGCATCAAGCTAAGTTTGTCCAATGAAGTCCTGTGGAATTTTGTGTTTTAGCCTTCGTATGCCTTTTTTATCCATTAGATTGTTTGCCAGGTTATTTGGGTGGCGAGTTATCCTTTCTTTATATGAGATGATATAGCGTTTTATTTCCTCTTTGACTGTCGGTATTTTCAGATCATGGTGTAGTGCTTCATTTGGTACAAACCATGGGGCATTTGTAATTGATCTTAGAAGCTTGTTCTGAAATCGCTGTATGATCTCTATGTTAGAGTGTGATGCTGTTCCCCATAGCTGAATGCCATAGGTCCATATAGGCTTGATTATAGCTTTGTATACAAGGGTTTTATTTTCTAGGTGTAATTGTGATTTTCGACCAATTATCCAGTAGAACTTTCTTAGTGTCAATCCAAGTTGCTTCCGTTTCATGAAAATGTGCTTTTGCCAAGTAAGACGTCTGTCGAGATATAAACCAAGGTATTTGACATGTTCAGCTTGAGGCACTTGTATCATATTTAACTGTACTGGAGGGCAGGTATCCTTCCTCTTAGTGAATGTGACATTTACCGATTTGGTCTCGTTGGCTTTTATCCTCCACTTTTTGAGCCAGAGAGCTATGTCGTTCAAACAGGTCTGCAGTATAGCTGAAGCGACTTTATGATCAGTATGGGACACTAGTATAGCTGTATCATCCGCAAAAGTTCCTGTAGTCGCTAAATTTGATATTGGGAGGTCGGCAGTATGAATCAAATATAAAATAGGTCCAAGCACACTGCCCTGAGGAACTCCAGCAGTAATAGGGCATAGTTTTGATACAGCTTCGCCACTCTGCACAAAGAAATACCTATCCCTCAAGTACGACTTCAAGATTAAGAAGATGTTGCTTGGGAAGCTGCACTTTACTTTATAGAGGAGACCCTCATGCCAAACTCTATCAAACGCTTGAGAGATGTCAAGGAATGCAGCAGCACAATATTCCTTATCTTCAAATGTATTGTGAATTTTACTAACGAGCCTGTGGACTTGATCTATTGTGCCATGTCTCTGTCGGAACCCAAATTGATGGTCGGGTATTAAATGTTTTTCTTTGATTATAGGCAGTAAACGTAATAGAAGGAGCGATTCGTAAACTTTTGAAGCTATTGGAAGTAAACTTATAGGCCGGTATGACTTCGGGTCTTCATGAAGTTTTCCTGGTTTAGGAATCATTAGAATTTTAGCTGTTTTCCATTGAGGAGGAAAAAAGCAAAGTCTTGACATGGCATTGTAAATAGACAGCAGGAAGGTTAGGCCAGAATCTGGAAGTTGTTGCAGAATCATGCCAGTTATCAAATCGTAGCCAGGGGCTTTTTTAGGTTTTACGTTATTTATAGCTCTAGTTAGTTCTTGCTTTGTAAACTTTATGTCAGGGCTTGTAGTCGAATCACAATCCAGCACAACCTCTCTAAGAACTTCTTCTTTGTGCTCTGGGGGCCCGTCGTAGGAATGCGGCTGAAATACGCCTTTTAAGTGTTCGGCGAATGTTGTACATTTTTCTTCGTCACTTCGAGCCCAGCACCCGTTGGCTTGCCGAAGTGGGGGAGACAACGTTTTAGGGCGCTTTATTTTTTTGGTAGCTTTCCACAGTGAGTAGTCGGTAGCAGCTGTAGCATCAAGGTTGCTCAGGGACGCCTGGACACTATTATTTCTGTCCTCGTCTAAAAACTTTTTGAGTTTCTTAACAGCGTAGTTTAATTTTCTTTTATCGTTGGGGCATCTAAATTGTTGCCATTGTTTTCTAAGTCTTCGTTTTTCAGATATTTTATCCAGTATAATATGGGATATAGATTTCCTGTTCTTATTCAATTTGTTGGCAGGAGTAGATTGCCAAGCAGAAGTTTGGACTACAAATAAAATAAGGACCAATGTACTTGTAGGTGCATATTGACTAGAAACTACGGATTATAATTGCTAGGCTAAATTATACGAAGAATTATTTACCTACTTTTTTCAAATACTCGAAAATGCACTAACTCAACTCTGAACTCATTTACTTTTATACCGCAACAAAAATCAAAAACACTATTACACTTTTTAATGAAATTACTTTGAACGGATAAGATCGCGTTTATTATTTTACAATTTGAAAAAAGGCTTATCTGTTCGCGAAAATATCAATAGAATCAGTACACACTAATAAACTATTAAATATCAACGTAATGAAATTCAATATTTGTTAAATGAGGCTTATGTTTATTTTTGACTTAAATAGAATGTAGTGAATGTAAATGTAGGCGTACAAGAGTGAATTATTTGCACTTCATTCATTCAGGGATTCCTGGGGAAGTACCCGCTACAAAGACGGGAATTCTCCCAGCATATTGGACGCGTTTAGCAAAGTTAAAAGAATATTAGTACCACGTAAAAATTCTAGATGGCTGTAGTGTTTTGATTTTGATACTAAGCACATTTTTAAAGTCTTGTTTAGGATTTTATCAGGGGAACGCGGAGGCATTTGGGGGCCCCCCAAGACCGGAGGCCCTGGGCGGGCCGCCCCTTCCGCCCCCCTGTTAGTCCGCCACTGGTCTTAGGAGTCATAAAATACGGCTAACAGATCATGGCAAGAGAAATAGCCTTAATTATAACTATCTGTTCCCAAAGTCCAATTAGAAATGTAAAATAAAATGACATATTGCATTTCCGATAAATTCGTTTTGTAAAGTTCGTCACCATCGTCATTATATTTTTTTTCAAAAAGTATTTATATATTCCAGGCGTGTACCATCTTACTGCGCGGTGCTTCAAAGGACATACTTAACGAGATCGAGAGGAATCTCCAGGATGCTCTTCACGTCGCTAAGAATTTGGTAAGCATTTGCCACCAATATAAAAAATAGATAATGTTCTGACCGGAGATGGTGGAACTATGTATGTATATTGGCAGCAGTCGAGAATGACTGATTGTGGTCCGAATTCGTTTATGTTATGGGAACGCGGCTTATCACTAACCGAGGAGACGCAGCATCAGGCAGGCCGGAGGGGTGAGAGGGGCAAGGGTGGACGAAGAGACATTAGCTCGGGTGCGGAGAGCCGTAAGCACGGGGACGACGAGCCATAACGCACCGCACCGCGGTTCGTGAGCTTTTCCCGAGACGATTAAGTTACGATTCCGATTAGTGTGCTTTGCAGTAGAGAGTTTCATACAAAGAATACTGAACGGCTCGAGTTGATACTGTGCCGATCTCTCTCCGGTTTGATACGTGTGCGACCTTTATACTTACACTTAATAATTATTACTTATACTTATAAGGAGAAGTATATTATTATTATGTCTTCATTTGATAGGTGCTGAATCCACGTCTGGTACCCGGTGGCGGTGCAGTAGAGATGGCCGTGTCACAACATCTGTCGGCCAACGCCGCGCACAACACGCCCTACCGCGCGGTCGCACAGGCGTTAGGTAAGTCTGTTTTGACTTATCAAACTTATGACAAATTAGCTATAGATTGTAGAAGACAGAACATGTTATGAACATGAATTCAATTTATTTTATTTCACATAAAGCATGGTTGCTTATGAAACGTTGTCATGAAGATATGCTATATGCTTGGAAGACAACTTATGACTTGGTCTGTGGTCCTATTTAACTTGTTAAAAAATGTTACAAATGGCTGTATATGCCGTCGTTCGTTCAGTGGTTTAGGCGTGAAAAGGTAACATACAGACAGACAGAGTTACTATAGAATTTATAATATTAGTATTTAGTATAGATTCATATGGGTGTAGATAAAGTCTTGTATGCAACTGTACATAATTAGGTATTAAAACACTCTTGTGATAACCCAAATTCGTGTTTTAATATCCCTTATTATACAACAGTTGCATAAATAACTATTATATAACTGGAAACTTGTAATTGCTCATCTTAGACACAATGTTACTGCATACGCAAATGTACTAGTTGTAAGTTTCCTAAAAGTAAATACGTCATAAGTTGTACTAAAGTAATGTAATTCCCACAGAGATAATCCCGCGCACGCTCGCACAGAACTGCGGCGCCAACACCATCCGCACGCTCACCGCCCTGCGCGCGCGCCACGCCGCCGCCTGCAGCTCGGCCGGCATCGACGGCGAGAGCGGCGAGATCGTCGACATGGCCGTCAAGGGCATCTGGGAGCCGCTCGCTGTCAAACTGCAGGTATGCACACTGACCAAAAAGATACAATTATACACCAGACTATCTTAGAAACAATAAAAAAGAATATCTACTTATATAAGTAATAAGTTTGCAAGTGGCGCAAGAAGTGGTTGGTTGCGAGACTAATCTTATCTATCTCCGTGTAGGTTTCGTAAAAAACAGGTAACGCCTACTGACAAGAAGATATTTCCCACGACAGCTGCGATCAAAACTCAAACCGTTTATTACAATAAACCAGTTACAGGCACTTTTGAATTGTCAAAGGGTCAGTCAATCAGAAAGATGAAGCTAGTTGAAGCCGTTATCTATTTATCAATATATAGTTTTTTTAGATCTCTAAAATAAAGATACTTTCCATCTGCATTCTACGTGTTTTTCCTAAACTAAAATCACGTTTATTTCAAATTTCAGGTATACAAAACAGCAGTAGAGACAGCGATCCTGCTCCTCAGAATCGACGACATTGTCTCTGGTTCAAAGAAGAGGGGCGGCAACGAACCGGCTGCGCCCGCGCAGATGGCTGGCATGGCCGGCATGGAGTAACGCTAGACTAGCTATTATATTCTAATTTACATGCTCAAGGACTAAATCTGTAGAGCACTGGAGTTTTAAATAGATGAGGTTATCATTTTTTTTAATGATATTAATGCAACTCAGGCTTTCACCATATTATTTTAAAGTTGTTAAATACCTAGCGCATCTGGTCATCTTACCCAACTCTGTTGGGGTCGGCTTCCAGTCTAACTGCTCCGGTTTACATAACATGGATTGTAATGTCTGTGTTGTTTGAAAAATTGAGATAAAAGAAGGTTATCTATTTTCTACTCTGGCAAGGTTTTCCAAAGATTGGCTCATTTTTGTGTAGTTGGTTGTTTGTCTGTCTACAATACTCATATTAAGTGAAGATTTCATATTATAAATATGTTTATACCTGTGGGTACAATACCATTGGGTATCGTTAGCCAGTATCATAATATTGGCCAGTTTTAGGTTGTAATGGTGCACGCATAGAACGCTAGCCCACCCAAGAGCACCTTAGCACACCACGCTAGTTGACTCGAATCCATCCAAAAATGTTACTTATAATCTATATTCTAAGGAACCAACGACAAAGACAGGCCTAATGGAGTATTTTCAAAAGTTTTTTACTTCAGATTTAGTCCTTGAGTATATCGGAACCGTATTAAAAATAACTAGGTTTTAGTTATCGTGTAAATCGAGAGTTTAAAGACCAGTTCCGCGATATGGTATAGATAGCTTTCGCATAATCTAGTGCTAACGATGCCTTATTTATAGCGTTCCATCACTTTATTAAAATAATAATTTCTAATGTAATAACTACTCTACGTATTTCTTATTATTTATCATATGTTTCGTCTGTATAAGAGTGCATTTAAGTTCATTAATTGCTATTTTAAAACTGAACAATAATAGTATTAAAGTTTTATATATCTAATGTTTTTTTTTATTCTTCAATATGTATGTATTTAAGTATTTTATCATTTTCAAATTAATTACCACAAAACCTGCTGGAAGCTGGTATTATGATTATTTAGCAATGCTGATTTTTGATTATTGTGCATAATATTTTTTATTATTTATATATACATATGTATATTTAATAAAATTATGCACAAGTAAACAAAATACTCTACTGCCTGAGGCATTTTTTTATATGGAAGTAAGAAAACCTCACTGCTAAGAAATAAGATCTTTAATATCCATTCTATTTCTATATTTGATTAAAACCGATTGTAATTTGTTATCAAGTAGTTTTATTTAGTTCTCAAGTAGTTTTATTTATGAAGCAAACATAGAATAGATTTAGAAAAACTTGAAACAGTCTGTGGGTCTAAATATACAGTTTTAACCACCTCGCATAAAAAATGTACAGTCACCAAAAGAGATAAGTAACCAGGGTCGTCGGATATAGTTAAATTTTAGTAAGAAACCGATGGATATTTACGAATTAAATTTAATTTGATAAATAAACTGTTTGTTTTCTATTAATTAAATTTTATTCAAAAACATTAATCGGTTTCTTAATAAACTTCAACGATATCCGACGACCCTGGTCAGTTATCTCCTTTGGTGACCGTACAATAGAGAGAGAGTTCTTGCCGGCAGGGTAAACAGTCTGCGATCAACTATTAATATATAGGGTGACGACGCGCAAACTGTAACCATGAATTCATCACATGATTCTAAACACCCTAGGGTAGATTTAAAAAAAAATTACTGATGAAAATTTTCAACGCCAGGGTTTTCCCCCGCTTGGGCGGAGTACCGCCGTGTCCTCGTAGAGGCGATCGGCAGCGGCGGCGACCTCTCGCGTCCGGGCCTGGTTCAAGCCATGGTCCGGGGCGAGAGGGAGTGGGGGGCAGTCGCCTCCTTCTGCGAAGCAGTCATGCTAGCGAAGGAGGCGGCGGGACGGCTGAGGGAGAGAGCCTCCCGTCCCAGCTGCGTGCCGAACGGCGCGTACGTATTCCACGCGCGCCTCAAAGAGATGTCAGCAGCAACTGAAGGGGCCCGTTCGGGCCGAAGCCTGGTCAGCGGGTCAGCCGGGTCAGCGGGATTGTCCGAAAGGGTTACCGCTGGCCCGGAACATAAAGGGCTAAGGAAAGAACATGGGTGGGTTTTAGTCAGTAAGAGTGACACTCCTTTCCGCTTCACCCAGAGCGGGAGGGGTCATATGATGATTTCCCATCCTAAAAAAAAAAGGGTTTTCACAATCATGTACTAAATCCATGGTAACAGGTTGCGCGTTGATGTCCCTACCACCCTGTATAGTATCTCTTACTGACATGGGACCTATACATCTATTATACGTTCATTAGACGAGTCAAAAATAGTGAATAGCTAGAGGATGTTGCCTGAGGTAGCAGCGCGGTGCGGGAGGGGTGTGGTGACGTGATGCGAGAGCTCAGGGATTCGTCAACTTGTAACAACTATCACCCCTCCCGCACCGCGCAGCTACCTCAGGCAACGTCCCAGTTAAGTGGTCGGCCTATAGCCGCTTCCTCGTTGGTTGTGGGACAGGTGCCTATTAAGTCAAAATAAAAATACCAAATTCAACATGGCAACTATTTGAACAATGAAAAACAAAACAGATTACAACATTAAAATGTCAAAAGTATTATGTGAATACATCCGCGATGCATGGGGAATGTTTTTGACCAAAATGTTAGATAATCTACGCGACGATCACAGATGGGGCTCAGCAGAGAGCGCGGTGGCGCGACAGGCGACACGCTTCTACGTGCACATTGTTACTAACATAACAAATGTATGTACAGTTATATGTATGGGTTTCCATTGATGTCGGTAGTTATGGGAAAGGTAGTTTTGTTGATATTATGATCATCGTAAGCTTATAACCTCAGACCAAATAAAAAGTCAGATATAGTGCTGCAAACAATACAGTGAAGCATGCAAAAACTCGGGTTACTTACACCATTTATAACTCAAGAACGACTTGATCGATTTTTATGATCTTTGATTTGTTGGATTTGTCTCCGCCACGAAGCAGAACAACTATTAAAACATGAAAAAAAAATCACGTAACAAAAATAATGAATATAATTCATTTTCTCATAAGTAACTACATTCGTTCTTTTTGATTCTGAGGTGGTACGAAGGTCAGCTAATTATATTGATAAGTACATACTTATATGTTTTATGTATATATATATTTTGTATATGTAAATGCTACCTACACCACTGACTGCCTGCAGCATTGTCTCTCCATCTCCCTTTAATTTATCCAAAGGTTGTCTGTAAAAGATCGAATTTAGAGACTAGACCGCCCATTGTCTCACCCTATGTAAAATTTCTACATTTTCATCTGTAATGGTGGTGTACTTACATAATAAAGAGAATTCTATCTATGTATCAATGTCAAATCTTAACGACATCAGTGGTTTGTCGCCCGATTGGTCAGCAACAAAGTGTGCTACCTACTTTGATTCCCGTGGCGTGCCGTGTGCTGTTTTTTTGACTCGGCTAAGAGCGCTATTTTAATGGTCGGTAAAGCCTGAATATAAAAACCTATCCTGGAAATGTGTCCGGTGGGTATTGTGTCTATTTATACACACCGGACACATTTCCAGTAAAAAAAAAAAAAATAAGTAAAAAAAATAAAATTCAAAGTCTACATAGACTTTGAATTTTGAATTTGATTGAATAGGGATGTTGCCTGGGTAAAAATAAATCGATTCGATTTAGTCCCTCAGTAAGATTATTAAAAAATATTGAACACGTATTTTTTGTTTTATCAATTAGATAAAAAATTACAAAGATATATCACATCAAAGTTCAGGAGTGGGGGGGCTTTGACGTAATAACGTGCTAAAATTTGTAGCACGGCGTGACGTCATACGAAATTTCCAAGCGCTGT
This sequence comes from Luperina nickerlii, assembly GCA_963855955.1. Classification (NCBI taxonomy): domain Eukaryota; kingdom Metazoa; phylum Arthropoda; class Insecta; order Lepidoptera; family Noctuidae; genus Luperina; species Luperina nickerlii. The sequence goes on along the minus strand of OY979677.1, from coordinate 16,159,463 downwards.
ATCTTCGTAATTTTTTGTTTGCCAGACAAAAGAAAAAATACGTATACAATATTTTTTAGTAATCTAACTGATGGACTAAATATATTTTCTTAGTCAACTATTACCCTATTGCAAGCGACAAATAGTGGAAGTAAACACATCTCTTAGTGCCATATCTTGCTAGGCACCACGAAGTCTCAGTCAGAAAGATCCAACATTGCAAGCTAACCAAGTAAAATGGCATTAGTAATCCATACACACATCTCTGCCGACTCCCCATTTAAAAGCCGTAATCATACCCACATTTTCCCATCGACCGTATCACCATAGATTTTCGTGGTTTACAATGGAAACGGTGTTCAATTGTGCTGACAAACAATATGGGCGTAAGCCGTGACCGCTGATCGGTCGGACCCTGTCGCCATTACCCTGCCGAACTTCGACGAGGCTGGTGACTGGCTGGATTATGATAAGGTAAGACTCACCTTCGTATTATGATAATTTTATATTAAAATAATTTATTAATAGTTGGGCACGAGTTGTCTGAAAATGCTATAGTTTTCCGGGATGGAAATTGTATGTGGATAACTAAATGCCATTTCAATCGATTATATATCTTTTTCTATTTTTGTTTACTATGTATAAAAATGTCTCACCTCTGATGTACGAGGTTGTGGGTTCAAATCCGGGCAGGTACCAATGTGACAAAAAGTCACATCCATATGTACTTTTAGAGGTTATCTTGGACACTAGCTACAACATTACACCTTAGCTCAAGCTATGAAAATGAAGCGATGTTATTCGTTAGTTTCGCACACATCCCTCGCTATGCATCCTCGCTCATTTCTGGTGGAAACGCAGCCTAAGTGTCGTTCACGTGGGGATATCGGGATAAAAAGTAACCTATGTGTTAATCCATGGTGTCATACCTAATTGCATAAAAATTAGTCCAGCCGTGTGTGCGTGAAGAAGTAACAAACATACAAACACACTCACACACTTTCGCGTTTATAATATTAGTGTGATTACTGGTATCAGTGAAGGAAAAACATAGTGAGGAAACCTGTACTTTATTTAATTTATTTCTGAAATCACCAACCCACTTTAGCAAGCGGTGTGATCAATGCTCGTGCCTTCTTTGTATTTTCTTCTGGCTTCCGTACAGCGGGACAATTTTTTTTTGTTATAAAAAATTTGTTCCCTGCGGGAATTGAACCTCACATATAGCATAAACAGCCTATACTAGGTCACAAGCCTCCTCTCTTCGAGACGGAGTGGGCTGTAATATACCACGCGGGCCCTGTGCGGGTTGGTAGATGTCACGTTTTCGAATTTTTGGTTATAGGACATGACGGTTTCCTCACGATGTTTTCCTTCACCGTTTTGAGAGCAGTGGTGATGAAATAATTTACACAAAGTAAAACGCCTGTCTGGTTTCGAACCTACGACCTACAACTCGTAAGTCGCGGCCGTTACCAACCACTGCTTTCACACTTACCCCTTTACTAATAAACGTATCATAAACGGATGAATAGTTACACACCGATTTCTCTCTTTCAGTCGTCAGCTATTTGACTTTCGAAAGAAGACAAAGCGTTGTATAACTATACACAAAGATTACATGCTCTGTGACTACACAGCCGCTATACAACGTTTATTAATAAGGGGGTTAGTGCACATAGTGCAGTGGTTAATCGTTCAGTCACTCACTGCAATAACCGTGATTTCGTCTCAGGCCGAATATGATATTCACTACCTACTCATGCATTAATTGCACCACGTTGTATGTACAACATTGCACAACTTTGGCAAACATACAATCTTCATTTGTAAGATAGATCTCTGATAATTCGTGGTTTTCATCAATCCCAAGTGCGGTGTCTACCTTCTGTCAGCTCCTCATCAGGAAACAATGCGCTTAAAAGTTTTTCCTTTGTTAGCCGAACGTACGTAGGTAGAGGTGATTCTCGTAACATACTTTTGTGTAGATAGTAGACCAACCTAGGAAATAAAACCCAACTAAGTACGGTAAAAACACCAACTAAAAAGGTATTAACAAGACATCATAATAGACAGACAAATAAAAAACCCGGAGAGTCACAATCACAGTCTGTAATGAGATAGGCATAAATCGAACAGATTACCTACGTGTGTCCGGATTTTTAATTTGATGAACCTATTAATGGAATGGTGAATACCAATGCGTGTTATTTGTACGCGATCTTGAATATAATTATGCAATTGCCTAAAAAAGAGCATGTAATAGATGGTTCATATATTACTCATGTTCACTGACTGAACTACCTTCAGTCAGTATTTGGCACTATTTGAACCAGTTTATAAGGCTAAAGGCTTAAAGCTTTCAAATGTGTATCTAAACGGGAGTTTATCCTACGTGCAGGACGATACCTCCCGAAAAATCTCCCGGATCCTGACGCGGGAGTAGCTACGCGATCGTTGCGCTCGTCTTTAAGAATATGACATACCTACTCGGGCAATCAAACTACAGTCCGGCCCTCGAGAGAACGCGTTCTTGACGCCTGTCAGTTTCATACAAACGATTGCGTGTTTTGCGAATTTCATCTTTATTGGCTACTAGAATCGTTGCTCTGACAGGTTTCAGGAACGCATTCTTTCGATGGCCGGACTGTAGTCGCGTATGTACGTCATTACCTATACAGGATCGCGTATTCGCGCGTCAGTCGCTTTCGGTTAGGACGCAGGGTTAAGAAGTCTCGTTAAAAGAAAATGTTGTTAGATGAAACTTGGTTGTGTTACATTATCATAAATTGAGGCACTGATGCGTGTTAAAATTTTATACTAGTTAATCTCCCAAAGTGTGTTTTGACTTGGGTTTAGCATGTTAGAAGTGTCTTTTCGTCTCCGCTATGTCGTCTTTATCTATCGGCAATTCAGTTGCGATCTCTGATGTCCTATTGTTTCTCATAAGTGACCTAGGTTTTGTTCCTTTGTTTAGGTAGATGGATTGAGTCGTTTTGTTAATTAGAACATAACTTAGAACTTCAGAACATTATCATTTTGGACTGATCAGGATTCTATTAGCTTAGAGAAGCTAATTACCGGTAAAGAGGTTGAATTCCTTTTAAAAGAAAGCTATAATTGTATGCGGGAAACACAGAACCGGTTGAAATGGGTGCTTGCGGGTAGCGCAGATGTTCATCAGTGGGCGCTTTTTAGTTGAAATGAACGAATGAAATGAATGATATTTGTATGACCGTGAAATACAAACAAGTGATCATTGTACCTATATTCTGGGTGTCTTTGATTAAATTAGATCTTTCAGGTTCCTTACACGACGATTTACAATGACCATCTGGGTCAGACCATTGCGCAAAACTATTTCGTGTTCTTACAGGAAAGGATTCGTCATAATGTGTGTTATTTAGCGGTTACCCTTTTTTCTATTGGGAAGTTCTTATGGTTACTCTCCGTCTGAGGAGAACGGAGGATTGACCACGTCGCGGCATGCACGAGGTTGTAAAGGTTCAATATTAATTGGTTTATTTGCATTTCCCCGAATAGTTGTTAATTGAACTTGACTGAATCCTTCCGGTTTATTCTGTAAAAAAAAACACTGTGAAAGATGAGATGAAGTGAGCTTGAAGTGAACTGTCACTGCGCCTGATGCCAGAGATTGACACTACTGACAGCTCACTGCACTTGTTATCACGATGAGATTTATATATATAGAATAGATCGACTGTTCAGCAAATTGATCAATATAAATCCGTCAAGACTTCAGTAGGTACCGACAGTTCCCAGGTGATTTGAATAGCATGATCTGATAATCATGATACAGAGGGCTAACGACCATACCCTTAACTAGGTCAGTGCCTTCAATGGGCGGGATAACGGCATCGATACAATTGTCGGCTTTGTGGAGCGGAACATCAGTCTGTCACCAAATTGTCGTGTCGTGGGATCCCCATGCACTATTGTTGGATTTGGTGGCTATTGTGACGATTTTCTTTAGTGATTTTTGGGCTTCCTCGACTTTGTGTTGGTATTTTGGTAAAACATTATAGGTAGGTTGGTTGTGAATTCGGTCCTTCAGAGATTCTGATGTGGTGCTTCTTGAGGCTTGCTCTATTCCACAGTTCAGTTATTTAAGCATAAACTGGCTTGCGTGTTCACTAGCAGCAAATAGGATCGTACCTACTTGTACGTTGACAGCTGGAGTGTACTACGTGAGCTCGACAAATGGATGTGCGAAAGGCTAGGTTACATTCAGCGAAATCAGTTGTTTATCAAATTGACATACTCCGTTAATTTTGTGTGATTAGCCATTTCATAAAACAGTCAAGGAATTTATGACAGCTTTGGTTCTTGTGGTCCTTATCGACAATTTAACTTAGTAGCCAATTTGATAGACAATTAATTTCCCTGACTTTTCATAAGCTATACGTGTGGCTGTATATCCGAACCATACTTCGGAGAAAATAAAATGCCACTCTTTCTTTTCGGTAGCGTTAAAGTCGACGTTGGTGGAATTAATGAGTGGCGGCGTAACTGTAATCTTTTTAAGGCTCCTTCAAACAGGCGCGACACGACACGCGACACAAAGGTACCGCATGTCGCGCAACAAGCGGTGACTTTGTGTCGCGCGCGATTATATCGCGTGTCGCGCCTGTTTGTTGAAGGTGCCTTTATTCTTTCACAATAGTTTCAAGCCTTTTTCAATTTATAGAAAACTAGCAGCGCCCCGCGGTTTTACCCACATAAGTGTCGATCCTGTGGGAATATCGGGAAAAAAACTATCCTATGTCCTTCCCCGGGATGCAATCTATCCCTCTGCCAAATTTTATCGAAATCCGTTCAGTCGTGAAAATGTAACATACAGACAGACAGACCGACAGAGTTACTTTCGAATTTATAATATTAGTATGGATGCTCCAAATGTGTTATTTCCTTCCAATCATAGTCAAATAAAATTATTTGTAGGTCTAAATTATAAAGCTATAAACGATGTGATATGGAGAGTAAATATAGTTCATTTATATAGAAGTGCGATATTGTGATTACAGTCCTATTATTTGGGTCTACCTAGGTATTATGTAGCAATAATAGCAGTTAAACTATTTCTATGTCCTTGGTATGAAATGATAGACATCATTATTTGCTCATCACGCCATTGACATGGCAGCTATTTTTTTTATTAGGTAAATGTAACGTGTTCGAGTCCAATTTGCTTTACAAGAGCTGAACATACTGGACTAAGGACACTCTGAAACACCATTTTCCCTTGAATGTGTTCGTACCTAACACTAAACTTGGGTATTGTTGAACACGGTAGGTACAGACGCCAGCACATCAAGCTACCCGAAACTGTCAAATTTTCGCAATCAACTTTGAACCTAATGTTTTAGCGATAGAGTTGAAAATCTTTTAAAGAAATTTGACAGATTGTAGTAGTATGTGCTGGCGTCTGTACTTAACCATAGTCAGGGCAAAATATTCCTGGCAAATACTTTGCGATTTGTTCATTCGAGATTGTAACTTTGATTTTCACGCTTACATGAAGCATGGAGTTTAAAGCATTAGTAGGTAAGCTTGGCTAAGGGTTATTCCATCAGAAATTTTTCAGTAGCAGCCATTGAGTTATAATGTACAGACGCCAGCACATCAAGCTACTACAATCTGTCAAATTTCTTTAATAGATTTTCAACTTTATTGCTAAAGCATAAGTTTCAAAGTTGATTGGCAAAATTTGACAGTTTCGGGTAGCTTGATGTGATGGCATCTGATGTACAATACCAGCCCGGTCGATGGCAATTGACTCTCCCTCCTATAAGTTACATGCAGGGCCATCTTAACCATATCAGGTGCCAAAATCAGCTTGCGCCCCCTTGCCAACAAAAATAAATTAAACTTAATTTTTGTGTTCCATTTTTAAAGGATGATTTCCATCAATTTTTTCTAATGGATTTTTTTTTGTGGCGGTGACGTGGGTTACAGCGCTGGAGTGTTGCGGTTATAATGAGTGATCATTTGATCAATGATGACCCGATTGGCTTGCGCCCCCTAAGACCCTGCGCCTGGGTGCCACGCACCCCTTGCACCCCCGGGTAAAGACGGCCCTGGTTACATGGGACTTAAACATAACTGGTGAAATATGGGCTTACTACAGGTACATATTTTCCTACCTCTTCAGGGAATACAGGCGTTTATAATTTTCAGTATATTCCAAGGGAAAACTCAGTGAAATGCCAAAACGCGAGGTCGTCCAACCAGCTCGAATGTTTGGCGCACAACAGATAAGAGTCACGCTCGGCCGCCTCGCTTCCGACCGATTTCATCACACTTCCGACTGACCGCGGTCACTGCATCAACTGTATTTACTTTATATTATAATTTTATATTTGTTTTTTTATTGAATGTAGAGTATTCAGGTAGCTATCTGTAGGCCATGGGAACTGTGGCTAGGGTTGCAACTTGCAAGATTTAAACTAACATTGGGATAATCTTTGTCTCAAAAGTGGGATAATTTTACTAATAAAAGATTTAGAGTGATAGATACAGATAATGATAATGTCATATCATCTTGATAATGTTCATATAGAAATATACATACACTCACGCCTTTTTCTCATGGGGGGGTAGGCATAAAAAAAAACAAAATGCAAAAAAAAAATAATGAAAATTATTTAGACAACCGACCTACCTACCTGCATTCTCTGTACAGACGCCAGCCAGACTAGGCTAGAGGGTTAGAACCATGTCAGGCCTCCGTCACTCCATGTACTTGCGCGCTATAATTACCTACCGCCCGGCCGAGCGGTCTCGGGCCGTTTGCGGACCATATTCAGTGCGGTTTTCGCAAGCGAAGCGCACGCACGTTATTCAATTTTATTCGTTTCATTCGTTTGTACGGGTACCTACAATGCCGTCTGGTGCCTTATGTGCAGTAGATGGGTGCAACTCAAGTAAAAGAAGGGATAAACACCTAATATTTTTCCTTGTATTTACCTACACACTGACCTCTATAATATTATGTTTTAGATGTATTTGCACAGTCAGCACCAATTTATTAAAAATATATTTTACCTTTATACGATACAATTTTAAACTACCGAACATATTCACAGTTCTCAATAAAATAGACACAAATAGTTATGCTAATTTAATTTTATCGAAGAGGCAGCCCTGCGATTGCTGTGGGATCGCGCGGTGCGAAGCAATCACAACTGTACGCTTGAGCATTTAGGCACATTTTAGCATGCAGCGGTTGCTGACGCGACGGAGTAGGCTATTATAGCAATAGGTATTGGAAATTTTCTACTGAATGAAGTATCTGTTACGTAGTAACTGTAGCGGTATCTACAACGCCACATACAAACAACGCGTCATACTGACGTCACGCAAATCCTGCATCGCGCAAGCAGAGTTTACCGCGCAACTAGCATAGATACAACGGCCCGACATGAATCAATGGGCAGTTGCCCGCCAGACACAACACCCGTCTGGTCGGAGGATCCTCCCTTTCCTATAGAGTATGAGTGAACTTTACACCCTGTTCCTCATACCTCTATACTGGTGACCCCGAACATGAACGTCAGTGCAGCCTTCGTGCAAATACTTCAGCGTGACGTCATCATCATCACTCCCGCAAGCTTTAGCGGCGAGTCACCCAGCCAGCCAGCTCCCACGGCTTCAACGGGTATCCTGACCACCAGCATGCAGCGACCGCGCATACCTGGTCATCACCCTCAGCCTCATCAGCAACCTCGGCACAGCACACTGCACTTTCGGCCGGTCAACAAGAAGAGCTCCAATTCCTCTCCTGGTCGACGCAGCAGCCAGCCTCAACTCGGCGCTGTACTACATCCGACGCACTGGAGCATAACGCAGCGCCACCCCGACTCACTGGGGACATCTTCGCAGACAGTTCCGACTCAACGTGAACTATGCGGCAACCGGTTCCGACTCACTGGAACCTCAGCTGGCCTGGCAAGCATCGCAAGATACAAGACTCAGCCCACTATCGACCTCCGGTCTCCGGGGGGGAGTGATGTAGCGGTATCTACAACGCCACATACAAACAACGCGTCATACTGACGTCACGCAAATCCTGCATCGCGCAAGCAGAGTTTACCGCGCAACTAGCATAGATACAACGGCCCGACATGAATCAATGGGCAGTTGCCCGCCAGACACAACACCCGTCTGGTCGGAGGATCCTCCCTTTCCTATAGAGTATGAGTGAACTTTACACCCTGTTCCTCATACCTCTATATAACTATTTAGTAATCTGTGACCATGTTCTGAATTCATGTTTACAGTTTGCACTTCGATGTCCCTGCCACGGTGCCACCCTGTTTATCCCTACATGCTGCAGAATCCATATCCATACTATATATACTATACTATATAATATTATAAATTCAAAAGTAATTCTGTCTGTCTGTCTGTTGCCTTTTTACACCTAAGCCACTGAACGGATTTCGATAATATTTGGCAGAGAGATAGATTGCATCCCGATATTGCCACGGGATTGACACTTATGCGCGTGAAACCGCGGGGCGCTGCTAGTGTCTACATAAATATCATAAATATCATGAAGGTGACAATCATAGTTTTGATGAATTTGTAAAATGTTTCAGTGAACAAGTCTAGCATCAACGATGAGGCATTCAAAGGCGATCCTGCTGTGGTGCGGGATCCTGATCCGTGTCGTCTTCCCCATGGAGGAACAGCATGAGTTCGAGAAACATACCGAAGTAAGTTGTCAAGACAAAAGTAGGAAGGTACGTCGGGCAGTAGGCTATCAGGTAAAACACCAGTCTGAAATCATAGGTGTTATACACCTATGATTTAAGAACACCAGTCTGGAATTATTTCCAGACTGGTGTTCTCATAACTCTATAGTCTCATTAGTTAGACGGATTCCCGGATTAACGAGTGAAAGTTTTGGTAATTCAGTCTTAAAATATTAAAAGCTTTGACTGTCCCGTTGTATGCTTCTTACAACGGCTTCTTACAAAGGCACTGAAGAATTTAAGAAGAAGTCAGATAGTCTCACTCACGAGGTGCTCACAGTATTTATATTAGTGAGGCTATTTGGAAACGTTATCTGGCACTTAAGGTAAAAATATATATTGTATTAAATTCGTTTATTTGCGAAAAACAGAACGCAGAAACGGAACACAAACAAAATAAAAAGTTGGGGGAAAATATGCTTCACATCAACGTAAAAAGGCCATCGCTTAGCATAATGCTATGACCCTATGCAAGACAGCCCCAGCACTGGTTTTAGCGACGAAAGCATTCTGGAAATACACCGACTTTCCGCTAAATGTAGCTATAGATAATGAAAACAGAGAACATAGGTTAGTTAGTTTGTACCTACAAGTACTTCAAAGAAAGTTAAAACGAAACTGGAAAATATCGCAGAAAAAAACTAAACAAAACCCACACATATCCTTTGATACACAAATCACCTAATAACTCTTCTGAAGAGAGAATATAAAGTACTAATTGACACGAATGTAAAGCTGTTATCGAATAGATTAGCGATAAATAAACTGTTTGTCCTAACATAGCGGTTCACACCTGCTCGCTTCTTGCTTCTATCAGACGCGACCGCATAACCTAGCTCGGGTTTTAATAATAAACAAGGTGTTCTAAAGTGTTATTCTGAAACTGACTATCGAGCTATAATAAATACCTAATCATTTATTTATTTTCACACCATAATTCATCATCTTTCTAGCATTTTCCCAAATGTATTGGGGTCGGCTTTTCAGTCTAACCGGATCCAGACCGGTCTGACCTTCACAACCCAGTTACTGGGTAACTATACCCCTTTGTAAGACTGGTTATCAGACTTTCGGGCTTCTGGCGACCCGTAACGACTGTAAAAAATTTAATAATTTTCTCACCAAAATCTATCTTAAGTATGTATATAAAAAAATTAAAAATTCAAGGTCCTGACTGACTGATATATCAACGCACAGCCTAAACTGCTGGTCCTAGAGATATGAAATTTGTTCTTTGTGAAGAGTAGAAGATATCCACTGAAAAAGGGTTTTTCGAAATTCCACCCTTAAGAGGGTGAATGAGGGGGAGAGTGAAATTTGACGCGGACGAAGTCGCAGAAAAGCAAGTAAAGCAAGCAAGGCAAGTGGCAGAAGCTAGTATCCTTATGAAATAAAAACAACTAACAATATTGTCCAGTCGTGGGTTTAAAGAAAAATACTGTGGGAGATTGGTGCCTATGCTAAGACGAACCCTGTATTTCAGGCCATCAGGTCTCCGCCCCAAGTACATGATTATGGAACTAATTGGATTAGTTCCATAATCATGTACAGACGCCAGCACATCAAGCTACTACAATCTGTCAAATTTCTTTAATAGATTTTCAACTTTATCGCTAAAGCATAAGGTTCAAAGTTGATTGGGAAAATTTGACAGTTTCGGGTAGATTGATGTGCTGGCGTCTGTACTTGGGCGTTGTTTGCACTCACTGTTTCCCAGTAAAAACAGTTTTAGCCGTTTTGCGTGGATGTGACGCATGTCAACCTTTTCTTACTGTTTTTTTTTTGTTTTGTTCTTTTTTGCGTCATGTTTACCGCAAATAAACGTATTTTTTTTCTTTCTTTCTTTTCAACGAGAGTATAAAAACACAAAATCAATATACCGCTTACATCAATTTCAGAAAGATAGAATAAATATCAAAAGTTACAAAATGCTTACCTGCATAAATGTTCCTAGTGTTTATGTCTTCTTTTGGTTTTCACCCATCGTGAAACTTCACCTTAATTGCGTAACAGTTTCAATCACAATCCGACAGTTTTGAAGGATATTTCTAATGCATTGCTTCATAAGTTTAATAAATTCGTCTGCTCAAGAACGTAAATGATGCAATGAACGTGACTAAACTGTCAAATTGAAAGAGAATGCGATCAATTGTCATTTTACGTGCGCAATTACCGGCTACTCTATCTGAACCATTTTTGTTTTCATTGTAGAGTGTCAATATAAAAGAAATTCTAATCAAATGTCCTTACACTACACAAATGATTTCACTTTCGACTTGTGTGCGGTCACTGGAAATCGACGGGCACTATTAACTTATACAGAATAGTACTGCACTTTCGACGTAGTAACTCGTGACTCAGTATTTACGTGTTCACAGACAGGTCACAGAGCTACCGCCCCCGTGATTCTTCACAACCCACCTGTTTAAATACAGCTGTTTTATAACCAATAGAAAACTGAAGAAAATTTGTGTTTAGTACACGGATTCATTTGCAAAATCTAATAAAAAATCTAGCATGTAGCTATACTTAGCCAGCTGTTTTAGAGAATGTCGGTATTATAAGCTAAACACGGAACAAAAATAGGTTTTATAACGGAAAATGTGGAATTTCCTAATATAAGGGAAAAAGTAACTAATGAATAAATCATAGATCGCTACGATCGATTCACAATTAATGGCCCAGAATATTTAATGAAAGATACACAGTGTGATATTTTTTAAGCTGTTTTATATGTTGCTCATTAATATTAAAATTAATATTAATCACATTAATATTATAAAGGCGAAAGTTTGTGAGTGTGTGTGTGTGTGTATGTGTGTGTTTATGTTTGTTACTTCTTCACGCTCAAACGGCAGGACCAATTTGATAAAATTTTATGTGGTGGTAGCTGACACCCTAGATTAACATATAGGCTACTTTTTATCCCGATATTCCGCGATTTAACCGCGGGGCGCAGCTAGTACTACATAAATAGGAATTTATTTTTACTCCTATTTTTATAATTTCAGATCAACCTGGAGTCCGATTCCGTCAGGGGTCGACGTGGCGTGATCGAAGAAGAAAAGTACTACAACATGCAATCCCATCACCAAGAGACTAACATGAACCAGCCCTGGATACCAGGTCCCTTGCCACCCGAAGACCCTACGACCAAGATATCTATCACCAATGAGGTTAAGGAAGTCCTGCCTCTGTATCAAACTACAGAGAGAGTGACTGACAAGCCTACTGGTCGAGGAGCGAGAGCTTCTAATGAGAACTGGATAAAATTGCCTTTACCTGATCAGAGAGATCAAAGGGATCAGAGGGATCAAAGGGATCAGAGAGACCAAAGAGATCAGAGGGACCAGAGAGATCAAAGAGACAATATCCTGACACCACCTCAACCATCAGGTGATCTGATAAATTCTCGAATGCCACGAGTCAACTTCGTCACTCAAAACAAAGCATTAGAGGCATCAGAATCCCGTCATGACAAAGAATCTGTACAAAGACCATCAAGAACCGACGAACTACGAACAGAATTTGTAAGACCAGATGAAGATAGAGACAGGTCCAAATACAAGCCAGTATTCCCACGTCAAGCTGTTTACAACCCACAGATTCCAGAAGAATCCAGAAGGTACTTCTACGATGATAGGTATTATCCAGTTCCAGATGACCTATACAGGCGGGACCCTTACTACGACATGATTGACAGAAGACGTTACTACCCATACTATGGCCCAAGAGTAGATCGATTTGATGAGACTTACGACAACATGTTACCAAGGAAACCGAAAAGGATAATCTATTATGCGCATTTACCAGAAGTGGTGCGCACTCCACCCAGTGTGGATCTAAGATATAGATATTCTGTGGATCCTTACAGGCGTTATGATGATGATATGTATGCGAATGGAAGAACTGGAAGGTACGACTACAGATTCAGAAGCAGATACCCTTATGCTCCTCTAAGGAAAGATGAGAGGAACTATAGAGATCTTGCTGGAGCAGGCACTGTTGCCAAAGACAAGAAAATAGATGACAAGGTAACGCCTACTCCAATCTTGCCACAGAAAGAAGACAAGTTTAAGACGAACATGAACGCTAATAGGAATCTTATAAACAGTCACCAGTATCATGAAAGCGCTGATACTTATCATGAACCTATTGCACACAAAAGTTACCCCGACATCGTTCGCCCGGACGACGGATACCTTCGATTTGATGATGGCTTGTTCCATGGATCAGTCGATGAACCGTATCAAAGGAAATATTGATCATATCAATAAGAAAGCCGTCGTTTCTGGCTCGATTTTCAAAAGAACCAATTTGAAAAAATAGCCACAAACGACGCAACACGTTTAAGCTATTAACTTTCGAGAGCATTTCAATATCGATGTAGTATTTATTCATAGAATCAACCTGTAATATAAAATGGAGATTTTCACAACTATTTGTGTAGCTAATAAACGTAATAACTGATGGCCGTGTTTTAATCACGAGGGCTGTGTTCGCGACAAATTGAACAAGTAATAAATCGAGCGTTTAATTTAAAACACGACTGAGGGTGAAGATGAATTTCATTAAGAATTAATTAATGTCATTCTTAAACCGTTCTTGTTTTTCCACGGCGAATAAAAAACATCTGTCGGGGATGTTGAGCGCGACGCGTTTTCTTGAGGTAATTAAGCAATAAATTTTGTGGCTGGCAACATCGCGAGGTGGGGGCAATTACAGTAGTTAAGAAAATGGATGTTCTCCACTCGAGACGCGTACAAAACCGACGTGACTAATTAAAATGAGGGCTTAGGAAAAATCCTACGACGTGACAGCTTGTAATCAAGGGGATAGATTTTTTTTGCATTTTTCTTGTTGGCCAGAAGTTCGCGGATTAGTGTCGGCGATAAATTACGTGTAATTAAATGTCTTGGGGTTTAACGACGGCTTGAGGTTTTGAAAGGCGCCATTTTGTCTGCATAAATCATTTTTTAACAGATTTTCCTGTTGGTAGAATGTTATGGTAGATCGTCAAAAACAAAAATATTTTGCAATTTAGTTTGGTTGTAAAAACTGTTCGGTTGTCCTAACCTATAAAGTTAGGTCTGCAGTAAGACGTTGCATTTAATATGAGGACCTGAACCTAGACAAAAAGCTATAAACGTCAGCCTAGAGAAATGGGTTATTTAGCTAAATGACTAGAGCGCGCACTAAGGCAGATAATTGGAAATTACTTGCAACTGAAGGTCTTTTATCATCTCTGGAGCTTACGTTTTAACGGGACATATAAAAGGTATAATTACCTATATAATAATATTGCCTCTTGTTTTAAGTATCGTTTTCTGTTGTGTCGTTGTCTAAAACTGCGGGGTAATTACGTAACACTAACAGTGGGAATGATTTTCATTCTGATAGTTCAACGACATTCATTTCGTTATTTACATTGGTGAGAAGACCATAATTAAGAAGCAATGGATTAGCAATATCCTTCAAAATGATTCAGATTGTGATGGATAGTGTGTTACGGAATTAGGGTGCTGCAGTGCGATTCTGTAACCATCTCACCGTGAAAACTTAGGTGAAGTGAGCGTGGAGTGAGTGTCAATAGTGTCAATTCCTAGCAAAAACAAACTCACTTCATCTAAGTTTTCACGGTGAGATGGTTATTGTGTCATTGGCTTCGAGCAGTCCCCGGAACATTAACCTCTTTAAAAAGTACGCCATCTATAATATTTTTAGTTGTTAATATACTTTACCCAAAAGTCCTTCCTTTGGTATTGTTCGTCGAATCTTTGAGCTCCTTGAGTTTTGAGTTTAGTTTACACGATTATTGACAAATGTGTGCACTCATTGGACAGGTCCAATAAATCAGTGTGGTTCTTTTCTCAGAAAACCATTTCAGACATCAATCTACATGGTCTTCACATGATCTAACCAAGATTATGTTTGGACTTTAAAAGAGACTGTGACCTCTGAGTTTGTATCAGCCTTTCTTGTCAGAGTGACTACTCTGACAAGAAAGGCCTATACAAACTGTCGGCGTGTCCTATCTGACTAGATAGGAAACGCCGAACTCATCTAGTTTTAAAAATATGATTGACATGTAAAAGTGTTTTTACAAACCTACTTACAGAAACAAAATCATTTATCATTAATCTCCAATGATGTCAACAACATCATTATATTTATACCTATGTACTTATTCATCAAAAATCCAAAGATATGATGTTTATTCTACACAAACTATACAAGAACGACGTGTGGTCACAATCGAACCTTGATGAGTTGAATTATTTATACAGAGTCGCCGCGGCGACCACGCGATTTTCGATTGTGGGTAATTGTCCCTGATTGGGGACAAATATGAAAGTATGACATGGTGTCATGTCGTTTGAAGTGTAATTGATGTTAAACATCATTTCCTCATATTACGAATGAAATACTCATTTAGCCATTAACCATAACCATCAGTCTAAAATGTTCTCACTGCTAGGACACAGGCCTCCTCTTGGTGGGAGGGCCGTAATCGACCACGCGGGCCCAGTGTGGGTTGGTAGATGACATGGCACATGTTCTTGAATTTTTGGTTCTAGGACATGACGGTTTCCTTACGATTTTTTCCTTCACCGTTTTGTGAGCAGTGGTGATGAAATAATTTACACAAAGTATAGCGCATGTCTGGGTTTAAGCCTCAACCTAGCCTACAGTCGTAAGTTGCGGCCGTTGCCACTGGGCCACCGTTGTATGTGTTCCTAAATTATCAGCTGAAAAAATTATCGGTTTTCCTAATTATATTTTAATTAGGGTTGAGGTCGGCTTTCCATAAGTAATAAAGGTCGTTATGGAAGGCTAATCTAATATTTTTAAACAGACATTTTTTGCTGTCCTTTTTGTAAAATTGAAAAAAAGCACCTTACATTGGATCATTAATTATAGCGCGGACGGGAGATGCAATGCGACGAGGTGGGTCGGGGGAGCAAGACATTTCATGCGGGCGAAGTCTCGGGCAGACACTAGTGTATACAATAAAATAAGTAAGTAATAAGTTAGTAATTTGACAAGACAAATACTATCCACATTGCACCCAATTCGTAGCCACTCTACATCAAAGGGTTGTGACAGATGGCACGTAGCACAAACAGTAGTGATATCCTCAGGCGATATTCATTATCTTCAAAATTGTCTAACAACCCGGGATCCAGGGATCGCAGAGGAACGGAGGAACTTTGTGGAGAAAGGAGGAACAGAGTTGCGGGTTGCGTCACTAATTGGAAGCTTGTTACGTAAACGGATAAAGGGTTACATTATAATTTGATTTTGTATCGAAAAATGTATTTGATATTGTTAATTTGTACTGGAAAAAGCACCCCAGCTTTGTGGTTTGTATTGAAAAGCCAGGGGCAACATATATAACAATACATAAAGGTATAATTAACTTCTATATCCACATCATACTTAATATTATAAAGGCGAATTTGAGTGTGTGTGTGTGTGTTTATATCTTTGTTACTTCTTCACGCTCAAACGAATAGACCAATTTTGATATAATTTGGTATGGAGGTAGCTGATACCCTGGATTAACATATAGGTTATTTTTATACCGATATTCCCACGGGATCGAAACTTATGCTCGAAAACCGTGGGGCGCAGTTAGTTAAAAATAAATCTGAAGAGGTTGTTTCTTTTTTTGTTTGTTTGAACGTGCTAATCTCTGGAACTCCTGGTCGATTGAATGAGAAATTGAGATAGGCTATAGGCTATTTACCTTGTGTAAATTATTTCTTCATCACTGCTCTCAAAACGATGAACGAAAACATCGTGAGTAAACCGGCACGTCCTAGAACCAAAAATTCGAAGACATATTACATCCACCAACACACACTAGGCCCGCGTGGTGGATTACGGCCCACTCCCTCTCACTTACCTAACTTAACCCTTAACTTTATAGGCTGATGATAATGATGGTGATGTTGGTGATAGTAGGCTATTTAACACCACGCTAGGATCCATAGGAGCCGAGCAAACAAAAAGTTCAGAAAGAACGCCAAGCGTAAACGAAGTAATAGCGCGGTCCGGCGATGACATGTGACGGGGTGGGTCGGTTTTGACGCGGACGATGTCGCGGGCAGAAGCTAGTAATTTATATTTGTACAGTAAGGTACGCCTGTGCTCGAGACAGACTATTAGAATACTGCTATAGGTAGAGAATTTCTAAAAATAGCAGTGCCGACTACACGTACACTGCTATTCTCTTTTGCTAAGATATCCTTTATATACCAGCAGGTACTACCAGATGCAGTGCCCACAATTCAAACTTACCTACAGCCGCACACTGCGCTTATAGATGGCTTATAGTTTTACAAAAACTGAAGGTGTTATACGTACCTAATGATGAATTAACCTAAGTCTATATCATAATAAAGGTACCTACTTTTAAGTCTACAGGATTATGTATACATAGGTAGCTTTAATAAGAAAGAATTCAATGTACTTAATTTGAACTAATATCTATTCATTACATAGGTAGGTAATGTGTATGAGCGGCAAAGCTCTCACTCACAAACACTCTTGTAAACCTTATTCTAAATGTAATTTCACCACATAATCCACACTAAAACTAAGCACAAATAAAACACAAACTACATAGCAACATCACACAATTACCTACAATTCAATTAAAATAATTACGAACAACTTAACCTAAAGCGCGCCAGTGTTGCCATATATTATTAACCCTTCGCGGGACATGTCATAATATTTAACATGGCAACTCCGGGCGACGGTAGCGACATCATGACATTCAAACTATTAACATGTCAATAACAATTTGCTGAATTGCTTTTATGTTGTACTTGATATGAGGCCCGAAGGGAAGGGGTGGGAATAGGGTTGACACACCTGCTGTTGCAAATTTGGAATATTTTTGTGATTGAAATAAATAAAGTCCTCCAGATCGTATTTCGGCTATGGCAATCAATTTTGCGGCCAATTTCAACGGAGACTAGCCTTCGGCGCGGGAGATATTATAGAGCACAAGTGTGCGCGCGGACACAGTTCACCAGGTGCACTCGCTCTTCCCTCACTCTCATAGTCCGATGGGACGGCAATCCGACAAGTGAAAAGAAAAATAAATAAGAAGTAAGTGACATGAGAGGGTTAATGTTTTGGTGTTTAATAGATAAATTAATAATTAATTTCGAAATATTTTAAATATAATAGATATTTATGCACACGCCTGTTAACATAGGAAAGGTAACTTTTGGTATTTGTTATATGTAGGTAATCATATTCAAGCAAACAAATAGACAGGTATACCTGATAATAAGACCTGTCCTAAAGGCTAAATGCTAAAAAAAAAGGCTAAATGCTTATCCAGGCGACAATCCAATGACCGTACAGGGTGGGGCAACTTGGAGGTATACAACTTTTTTACCGCCATTTTGTTTTGGCGGTAAATATGACAGATGTTTCATGAAAATTATTTTGTGTAGATACGGCAAATTTCTTACGGAGCGTTTTATGACTGATCAACGTGTTTTAATTATTAAAACCATTCTACTCAACCCAATCATGTATTGAACAGTTTGGTGTGGAATTTGGTCAGGAGGAGTAATTGGGCTTTATTTCTTTAAAGATGCTATAGGTGATGCTGTTACAGTAAATGGAGATCGGTAGCGTGAGATAATAAACAATTTTTTCTTACATCAAGTGAATCAGTTGGGCTTAGGAAACATGAGGTTCCAACAAGACGGGGCCACATGTCATACGGCACGAGCCACAATCGAGACATTGAAAAGAACGTTTCCGGGTCGATTAATTTAGAGAAACGGTGACATTGATTGGCCCTCAAGATCACCGGATATAACAGCTCCTGACTTTTTTCTTTGGAGCTATCTAAAAGGACGTGTCTATGCTTACAGGCCAATGAGCCTTCAATTATTAAAACAAAATATCCGAGACACAGTCACTGACATAACGCAAGATACGTGTGAAAATATCATGAAAAACGCAAGGAAAAGGGTTCACATCTGCCATGCTGCTGGAGGTGGAAAGTCTGAACTTCTTTTCCATACTTAATTGCCGGCCTTAAAATACTATATTAAAAAAAAACTTAATATTTTTTATATTTCATAGAATAAAAAAAAAAGTGTATACCTGTTATTTGCCCATCCTATATATCATGAAGTACCATAGTTAATAATTAAGTAATAATAGTACATTATGATATAAGTGCGGTAAGTTGAAAATTACAGCCGAGGCGATATTGCTTGCCCGAGCCGTAGGCGAGGGCTAAAAGAAAGCAGAGGCTGTAATTTTCAAAGCGCACGTATGTCATACGACGTTTTATAACATATTTGCGAGGAAATAAATAAAACTGACTGAACTTGCATATTTGCTTGTTTTCCATATGATGAAATTTTGATACGCTTCGCGCTTGTAAGTATCTATCGGTCGATTTTTCGGGCGAGGCTTAGAGTAGCCTTTTTCGCCGCCGGTGTGGAATTGACTTGAATTGTGACTTCTGGCGGTGTGGAATTAATAAATTCATCATTACTTGACGACATTTTCAAATAAAAAAAAGTACAGCGAAAAGAAAAAGCTTGCGGAATAATTTTTACTTCTTAACAGATAAGCGATGCGTGCGCGTTCGCGCTTTTTTTTTTTCAGGCATAGGCACAAAACAGCCAGTATTATTAATAAAGTAAATTAATATTTTTGTTTTTGTTACAGATAATAATGGTTGTAATTTATTGACAAAATTAATTAAATTAAAGAATTAAATGTTTATTTATTATATTTTATCTCCCAAAGTTAATTTTATTCATAAAATGTTGACATCTTTTCTGAAATAAAAACTCTTTGCTAAGATTTAAAAAAGTACCGTTCGTTTTGACGGAGCATCTTGATAAACCGTGCGATTTACTTTACATTACCGCACAAGTGCGTAATGAGATACATTACGATATTTAAATTGGTGAAATAAGAGACCCTTTACGAGCAAATATGTTATAAAACGTTTTATAATTTCTGCGGTAGTAGTAAAAATCAACCAAGCGATTTATTTCCACTATATAAATGCCTACCTGTCCGATTGCGTTCAATGTCTACCGACAAAAAAAAACTAGAATAATTAAACTCAACAGGGCCAACCCTACAAAGTCAAACAGTCCCAAAGTTAAGGGTTGTCTGTCCCGCTCCCGGGCCACCACGGACCCCGAGAAATTGATAATTTTCACTACACGGTGGTCATACAATAATTTATTCATGTCCGAGATATGATCCTGACCGAAATTAATATTTATTAGCCATTGTCCCTTTATGTCCCATCAGCAGAATTAATTCTAAAGTTGTTTGGATTGTAGAGAATATGTGGAGACTGGAGGTTGATAGTTTGGGATTACCCTAGTTGGCCAGACTTAGGCTCTATTTACTTAATTAGTTTTGGGAATTGACTTAATATGTTGAATCTTGTTTTGGCTTACAGGATTAGCGGGATATTACTCGGTTTTGAGTAGGAGGTTGAATAGTTTTGCATCACTATTAGACCATCACTGGAGCAGTGGCCCAGTGGTAATGACCGCGACTTACTGGTCACAGGTTCGAACCCAGATAGGCGCTTTAGTTTGTGTAAATTATTTCATCACTGCTCTCAAAATGGTGAAGGAATACATCGTGAAGAAACCAAAAATTCGAAGACATGTGACTTCTACAAACCCGCACTGCACTCGCGTCGTAGATTCAAGTCTACTTCTTCTTGAAAAGTGGAGGCATGTGTCCCAGGTCTGCAGTTGGAACATTATAGGATTATTATGGTAAAGCTCGTTTTGGCTTACGGGATTAGCGGAATATTAAGCTGTTGCTATATATTGTTTTGCAATCAATAAACAGGGTTTTTGGTAAAACATTAACAACCTCTCAGGACTATATCACTAACATCATAAACAACAACTTTTGTTCTATGACTTTTATTAATTCATTAGTTTTTAATTCATCAGACTTTCAAAAATAAAATCAATTCAACCAATTGAAATATTCGATTTCTGTTACGAACTCTACGCGAAGCTAAAAAAAGCGCTGGTCAGGTAAACAGACTGGTGTATCTAGCACAAAATTCAGCGGAGGGGAGCGGGGGTTAGATAGAACAACGAAATCTTAAAGGTTTGGTTTTGGTAAATGTATTATGTTTTGTAAAAAGTCAGAGAACAAAAAATGTTGTTTATGATGTTAGTAATCCAGTCCTGCAATGTTGTTAGTGTTTTACCAATAACGCAGGATAAAGGCTCCTACAAACAGGCGCGACGCGCGACACAAAGGCACCGCTCGTTGCGCGACTTGCAGTGCCTTTGTGTCGCGCGCGATTTTATCGCGTGTCGCGCCTGTTTGTAGGAGCCTTAACACAGCTGCTTAGCGTAAAGCCTGATGCGTCTAAAAAGTGTACCTACCATGTTGCTGGCCTGTATCATCTTTGTAGACACAGTGTAATTTTCCTCAAAACTTGAAACTCAAACATAACATCACGCCTGTTCTCTTTGAAGGGTTAGGCAGAACTAGGTGTACCTACAAGTAAGTACACGAAACACGTTTTCATTTTAAGGGTAGAAAATATTTCATAATTTTTATAAGTTAACTATGTATATATAATAGCGGCCTTCCCCTGCTTCACACGGGAGCCATTTATTTTCGAATTTCCGATTTTTTTTTCATGCAAAAATTGTCCTGGCAATACCGAACACAACAAAAAATAATTATCCAATTTGGTGAAGTCATTCGGAAGTTATGCGCGTACAAACATTTCGGTGACTTTGTTTTTATTTACATAGATATATATATATACTATATAGGTATATAAAGGATAGTCATATTGATATAATAAACTGTGATGTTTGAATTGGGTACCTAGTCTAATGACCCACTAAATGTACAGACGCCAGCACATTAAGCTACACCTAACTGTCAGATTTTCCCAATCAACTTTGAACTTTAAGCTTTAGCGATAAAGTTGAAAATCTATTAATGAAATCTGCCAGATTGTGGTAGGTTGATGTGCTGGCGTCCGTACATCACCCAAAATAAATATCTAGAATCAAGATTTCAGATAAAAAAAACAAGTGACGGTCAATTTTTGGTCAGCTAGAATGAGTCTTTCTAATGACGTCACAACAAACTCATCTCAATACGATTTTCGATGTGTCACCGGACCGCTAAACACAAGATAAAATAATACAAAGTATGCAAATATAATAACATAAGTACACATAACTCGACGACAGAGATTCTTCTAAGAAACCGAATATTCCCTTTGTTGTAAGTCCTTAAAGTTCTAATAAAGTGTCACATAAAGTAGTATGAGTAAGTTGGCCGGTGAGAAGATACTGGTAGGGTTGCCAACTGCAGGTTTTTAGGTTTGAAATAGAGCATTCCGTATCTTCCGATTCCTTGGCATTCTATCTCTTCAGATTTGTTTCAGCTCAACAAATATTTTTTTCCATATGGAAAGCGGCACTCATTTGAATCGAACTATCTTATCGTGGTGTCGTGGTTCAGTGGAACTTACTACGAAGTACTTATAACGTATATTCCACAGATTGACATACAATAGGTTTTAAACATTTAGTCGGAGTCAGGACCACTCTTCCAAATGCCCTTAAAATATATGTACAAAAACACAATAAGAAAACATGTGATTTTATTTATTGTTATTAATATATACTTTATTGCACCCCAGAAAAAAAAACATAACAAAAATAATTGTCATTAGTTATTTTATTTTTTGTTGAGCTTTATCTATTATGATAAAAAATACATCCAACACCTAAAAATAACATTAAATAACACTAAAATATACATATTATATACAAGTATATAATTTAAAAAAGGAAAAGAAAAAGGTAGGAGCTCATTGGGCATCAAAAATTCGTCTGCATCGCTGTCAATGGGATAAGTGCCCAAAAGGCAGGCAGCATTACCACGTGGATGGCAATGCTTATTCTTTCATTTATTTTTAATTCATTGCCAATGCCAAGTAAACTGATGACCCTATGCCACAGCCTGATGGTCTCCAGTTCTAAGAATACGGCCTTACATTGTCGCGAATGTCGCACCTAATTTATTGGGTGACACCCCTGTTTATTGCTTTTTATTATTAATTTTAGTGTTTTATGACCTACCTGCGCTAAAAAATATTAAAATTTGATTTACAGATAAAATAAAAGGCTTTCAAATTATTGACTTAGGACCTGGAGTTGGTCTTTAATTTGAATAAGTTTGGCTCTGAAACATGTTTCCTTATGGATAAAGAAATTTAATTTCGTGGTTGTCAAGACGCATCGGTTAAATCAAATTTAGCATTTTTAAATCTCGATTATGGTATACGACCTACCTTTACGTACATATAAAACTTTATATTGAAAGGGAAGGAAAATATATATACTGTGTGGTCAAAACGAAGCCGTAAGACCAAGAGGATGTAGCCCAAAGAGAGAGGTCAAGTCATGTGCCAGAGCACCTGGGAGTGCCAGAAAAGGTGCCACTTCATCTAGCCACAAACACGTGCAATTGATATCTAATATTTAGAAGACAATCAGAACTACGCCCCTCAACAGTGTGGGATCAACTATGATGGAGGATCTTGCAATTCAGGAGCTCATATCGTTCTGCGGTATCTATACTTACTGATAGTAAAGCTGAAGAGTATGTTTGTTTGAACGCGTTAATCTCTGGAACTCCCGGTCCGATTTGAAAAAGTGTTTTTGTATTTGATAGCCATATTCTTGAGGAAGGCTTGAGGTTATTAACATCATGCTATGACCATTAGGGACGGAACAAAAAAGAAGTCACTAAGAACGCTGAGCTAAAACGAAGTAATAGCGCGGGCAGGCGATGCGATGCGGAACCCCTCCGCATCGCATCGCCATCCATCATCCGGTTCGGGGGAACAAGAAATTTCATGCGGACAAAGTCGCAGGCAGAAGCTAGTTAGATATAATTATATCTGACGCTCATCATCGCAAGCACAGATCTATACTTAGATTCGTTTGACCTCTGGTTATGAATAGATTCGGCACTATGCGAAAAATCTCACGCACTTGTCACCCCCCGCCAATAAAAACCACCAAACATTTAACACCTTTTATTTCTTCCAAATTAAAAAAAAAGCACAACAAAATAAAAAATAACCAGCGCGAATGTTGCTCTACTCGGTTTTCCGTGTCGTCCGATGTCGCGGCGATACGGCTGATGTACGGGACCGGCAGCCGGCGGCGCTACGACAAAGGCGCGCGCCATTAACTGATATGACATGACTATAAAGTAACCTCACCGTGGGACGATGACGGCGGCTGGGAGGGTAAGTGGCTCTACTTTGTATTTTGGTTTAGTTTATTAGGGATTAATCCTCCGCGGATAGGAGGAGTTGGTTTAAGGGTTGACGTGTCTGGCAGGAGATGATGATGACGATGGAGAGTAAGTAACCATCTTCTTTTGAGGTAAAAAGTCGACTATTGTCTGTAAAATATGTAATGAAACTTTAATTCTCATCTTGCATATTTTGGGGGCAACAGTAGATACCTAATTAGCCAGTATTACAATTTTGATTAAAGGCTCCCGCAGACAGGCGCGACGCGACTCTAGTAGAACAATTTCGATGAAAATTTAATTGAAATTGTTCTACCAGAATCGCGTCGCACCGTCGCGTCGCGTCGCGCCTCTCTGTGGAAACCTTCAAACAGACTCCCAAAATTTGTAGCTTTTTGTGTCTCGTTTATAGTTAATCGACTTCATAAAAACCGATTCAGCTTACATAAAAAGTGTCTGCTTATCTGTAATAAAATGTGAAAAGCTAACCGATACTTCCGAACAAATGGAAGTTGCCTGACATTTTAATATAGGAAGTGGAGCCCACTTCCCCTCGATTCAGATCCACTACAATATTTTGCACCGTACACACATTACGAACGATCATTTCACATTATATTACGCTCGCGATGTGTCGGGCGCGTTTTTGCGTGAACCGGGTATCGAACCCGTGTCGATGAGGGCCACTAACCATAAATATGTGTCGTGCCAACACGGCTCCACTCATAACGTATCAATTGTCTTTACGATCGCAATTTTTATTATTTATGTGCAACATTTAACGTGTGAAGATTTTATCGGCGAGTGGACTATTTTTTTTGAGATGGCTCCGATTTTGTTGTTTGTGGACCTTGGGTAGTTCTATGAGAGCAACTGACAAGATTATTGATATGAAAGCCGAGTACTCGGTGGGATTTAGCATCGGCAAAAATGACGAAATTCCATACAAACTTTCATTGCCCATTTAACCCCCTTAAGGGATTAATTTTCATGCTTCCAAACCTAGCGGTTAAGAGAGCAGATTTTGGGTTGAGATTTCTTCAAAACGATTGGACCGATGAAGCAGATCTGGAAAGACGATTTTCTTCTTACTGCTTGCTTACGTGCTTTCGTAGATTCTGTTGTGTATTTCTGAACGCAGCTTATGTTATGTTGGCATTATGTAGGCCCCGCCCACTTCCTAAATATTTTGCAATAAAGCATCAGTGCGTAAACGACTCCCTTGCGTTTCACTTGTCTCACATACCTGCACATACCTAACAGTGGCGACGAACGAACAAGTTCCCGCGTTTTTATTATTTCGTTAGTAGGTGAAATCAAAAGTTGTGAATAATGTCTCTGGTCGGAGTTTTATCGAGTTTCGATCATAATTCACAAACGTGGCAAGAATACAAGGGTCGATTGTTGCAATGGTTCATTGCGAATGATATTAGCATAACCAGCGACGCCGCGGGTGTAAAGCGGCGCGCCATTTTGCTTAGTGCACTCAGTGAGCCGACCTACAAGCTGGCCGCGGACCTCGCGCGACCAAAGGAGTTGCAGTCGGTGCCATTTGAAGACGTTTTGGTGCTCTTGGACAACCACTTCACGCCAAAGATATGCGGATTCAGTGAGCGTTATAAGTTTTACTCTGCTGTACAAATGGAAGGGGAAACTTTTCAAAAATTTGCTGCCCGACTGCGCGGGTTGACAGCGCATTGCAAGCTACTCAACGTAGAGGAAGCGTTACGGGACCGTTTTGTGATGGGCATGCTGCCGGGAGTTGAACGAGAAAAATTATTTGCTCGAGATCCCGATTCGATGACATTAGTAAAGGCGGTCGAATTGGCGGAGAGCGTCAGGTGCGCGCGCAGCGGCGCAGCGGCGGCGTCGGCGCCGGCGGCGACTGGCGGCGGCGATCAACTATTTCAAATAGGAAAAAATGGCAAGGCGACAAAGGCGAGTGTTAGTGTCGGGTCGTGTTCGGTATGTGGTTATAAAAACCACACATCAGTGCAGTGTCGATTCGCGAATTACAAGTGCAAAAAGTGCAACGAAAAGGGCCACTTGCGCCGCATGTGTAAAAAACTTAATTACGTAGTGAGCGAGAGTGTTGATGATGGCGGCGATGACGGTGAGTGTTATAATATTCGTACGTCGAAGGGAGAACCTATGACTGAAACAATTAATGTTCGCGGGGTACAAATTAAGTTTCAAATTGATAGTGGGTCAGCTGTTACTGCGATTTCCGAAAAAACTTTTTATAAACATTTCAAAGAGGTGTCACTGATCAAAACGAATAAAAGATTGTTGTCATACACTGGCAATAATATAGAATGCATAGGAGTAGTGCGTTTACCTTTTACATACGTAGGTAGAACGCAAAACTTACAGGTTTATGTTATTCGTGATGGCGGTCCACCGCTTTTAGGCAGGGATTTTATTTCCTTCTTTAAATTAGAAATGATGCCCGTAAATTATTGTGAAAATTCGTCAAGTGTGAAGGCGCAGCTACAAATTCAATTCCCAAATGTTTTTTCTGATGAGCTTGGAACTTTTACGAAATATAAAATAAAATTAAACTTAAGACAAGATGCCAAACCAATATTTTTTAAACCGCGACCGATAGCATTTGCTTTACGCAACAAAATAGACCAAGAGTTGGATCGACTTGTAAGCATAGGCATATTAAAACCCGTTGAATACTCAGAGTATGCATCGCCAATAGTTCCAGTATTAAAACGCGACGGCTCCATACGTTTATGTGCGGATTATTCGGTCACAATAAATAAACAGCTGTTAGTAGACCAATACCCGTTGCCGACAGCTCATGAATTATTTACGAAGTTGCACGGAGGGCAACAATTCAGCAAATTAGATTTGTCGCAGGCCTATGCACAGTGTGTTTTAGACGACGAATCACAGAAAATCACATGTATCAATACACATAAAGGTTTGTTTATGTATACGCGTTTAGTATTCGGGTTAGCTTGCGCGCCAGCAATTTTCCAACGCGTAATGGAATGTGTGTTGACAGGAATGGAAGGGGTATTGTGTATGCTGGATGATGTCCTTGTCACGGGTGTCAGCAGGGAACAACATTTAGATAGATTGCGTGAGGTGTTGCGACGCTTACAGGAAGCGGGACTGACACTGCAAAAAACCAAGTGCGACTTTTTCAAAGATGAAGTTGAATATCTAGGTTACGTAATAGACAAATATGGTTTGAAAAAATCACCACAAAAGGTGACAGCTATCGTAAAAGCACCAGTTCCAGAAGATGTCGGTAAATTACAATCATTTTTAGGCCTCGTTAACTATTATCGGAATTTTGTACCAAACGCCTCAACAATCCTTAGCCCTCTATACGCTTTACTTCAAAAAAATAATAAATGGCAATGGACTATGGAACACGACAAAGCGTTCAATGCGATTAAAACTATACTAGCATCGGATCAAGTTTTAGCTCACTTTGACACAAATGCAAATGTTATTTTGACAGTGGACGCATCGCCTAGTGGCTTAGGTGCAATTTTGTCACAGGTTGACGCGTCGGGGGTGGAGCGGCCGGTATCGTACGCCTCGCGGACGTTGAACCCAGCCGAGCGTCGCTACTCCCAAATACAGAAAGAAGCTACGGCAATCATATTCGGGGTACGTCGTTACCACCAGTATCTTTATGGAAGATCAGTTCCTTTTACACTCAGGACTGACCATAAACCATTAATTTCGATATTCGGCCCATACCATGGAATACCGGAGGTTTCCGCAAATCGATTACAACGTTATGCAATGTTTCTAAGTGGTTACAACTATAAAATAGAATACATTCGTAGTGCCAACAACAGCGCGGATTATCTATCGCGCGCCAGCCTAAGCGGTGGGCAAAGTCAGGAAGGTAGCGAAACGACTGAGTTCTTAGATGATAGGGCCTCATACGTAAATTTTGTAGTAGATTCTAGTTTACCAGTTACACTTAACTTGTTACAGGAAGAAACTCGTAATGATATTATTTTGTCTAAAGTTATTCAGTATATTTGTAATGGTTGGCCTAGGAAGGTGACTGATCAAAGTATTTTTCCGTATTCATTATGTAAAAACCAACTGTCATTAGAAAATGGTGTGGTAATGCGTGGCCACAAAGTGGTTATACCGAAAAAATTGCAATGTAAAATTCTAGCTGAACTGCATAAGTCACATTTAGGGATAGTAAAATGCAAAGCTAATGCTCGGGGTACAGTCTGGTTTCCGGGTATCGATAAGGCTATTGAAGCGATGATAGGAGGTTGTAAAATATGTACACAGCTCAGGCCGTCTCCCGCTCGAGCACCGCTTGCTGTGTGGCCACACCCGCAATACCCGTTTCAGAGGGTACACCTCGATTTTCTTGGGCCAATTAATGGGCACTCGTATTTAGTAATGGTAGACGCGCACTCAAAATGGCCAGAAGTATACAAAACAAAAAGTACATCTTCGGCCATCGTTATTGAGAAGTTATACGACTTTATGTCGAGATATGGACTAATAAATACGTTGGTCAGTGACAATGCAACTTGTTTCTTATCAGAAGAGTTTATACAATTTTGTGTATCAAATGGAATATCGCACGTGACATCTCCCGCCTATCACCCTGCTAGCAACGGCCAGGCGGAGAGCTATGTAAAAGTGGTCAAGAAGGGAATTAAATCTTGTTTAATAATGAGTACAAATTCAAACCAAAACAACAAAGACTTATTAAAATATCTTTTTGACTACCGAAACTCAGTGCACACTACAACGGGCTCTTCGCCTGCCGAACTAGTATTTGGGCGGAAGTTACGTTCCCGTTTAGATTGTTTGGTACCGGGAGCGCAACCTGCACCGTCGCCCTCATCAAGCACTCTCGCTAAAGTAGTGGAACGTAACCAGTGTTCACAGAGTAAAGCATATGGGGGCATAAATAAACAATGGTTTGAAAAAGGAGATAAAGTGATGTACAAAAAGTATAATGTTAATAAAAAATTCACTTGGATTAGGGGTGAAGTAATAAAACGAATGGGTAGAATGACCTATTTAATTAAAGATTGTCAAACCTCAGTTAAGTTAAAAAAACATAAGAATCAATTAGTGCCATGTAAGGGACCGGACAACACTCATGATAACATTATTGACTGTCCTATTGATCCAGAAGACTTAACACCACACGAGGCCACAATGAGTACTTCATTCTCAGAGGAGAATGCCAACGAGTCTCAAAGCAATGAGAGGGGAAGTGAGGATGCACACTGCACAAAAGAAATAACACCTACAGAGGTACAATTGTCTGATGCAGTGCCACGGGTTGAACATGAAGAATTCTTCGAAGCAACAGAGAATAACACAGACCCTGTAGCTACAGAGCCCCAGCAGGAACCTGGTCCTAGTACTAGTGGGGGTTTGACAGACAGAGTGTTGCGTCCGTCTCGTAGGAACATTAATTATAAGCCATTCTTTTATATAGATTAATAAGCTGTACTATTTTTCATGTTATGTCATACTAAAAGGGGAGAATTGTTGTGTATTTCTGAACGCAGCTTATGTTATGTTGGCATTATGTAGGCCCCGCCCACTTCCTAAATATTTTGCAATAAAGCATCAGTGCGTAAACGACTCCCTTGCGTTTCACTTGTCTCACATACCTGCACATACCTAACAGATTCAAATCGGTTGCGTCAGGGAGAGTAGCAACGACCATTTTTTCAAGTCGTTGGTGCCCACCGTAACTTCAGAGTATTTTATTAATTGTCTTTAATCATGTTGCACGAGAGGTTAAATAAAAGTCACACTAATATTATAAAGGCGAAAGTTTGTGAGTGTGTGTGTGTTTATATTTTTGTTACTTCTTCATGCTCAAACGGCTAGACCAATTTTGATAAAATTTTACTTTTTATAATTTTTTATTTTACTTTTTTTTTACTTTTATCCCGATATTCCTACGGGATCGACATTTAGTCTTTAATAGTTTAAAGAGGGTTAATTGATCAGTATGACCATTTGTCACCCTCTTAGGGGCATTTCACCTCTCGTGCAGTGAGGTTTTAAAAACCACTTATGTAGTTAAATAACATTTTTGTCGCCATTTGGCGCTAGGCGCTAGCTTTCCCCGTGTTTTGCCGTGTCTGTTATATTTCCTATGAGTTCATGCATCTTCGTAGTGCTGAGATTACTTGTCCATTCAATTTACCGATATCTTAAAGATAGTATTCACTATAATAACTTCTAAGATAGGGCGGAGAGACAGCTTCTGATTCATTCATAGGTTGTGCTAGATTATATCGATAAGTTTTGATAACGAATAGTAGTTTGTAGTCTTTCACAACTGTGTCGAATTGGAAAGGAAAGAAAACGGCAAATTTTCTCGGATTAGGAAAGATGGTAACGATTCGGAAAATCAATGATGGTAGATATTTACCAACATAACTGATCTTACAACGTTAGTCCATTTTTTACAATATTTTATTTTTGCTTGTGTATTTCCATAGTTTTTTTAAAGATTATCGGTAGGTTAGGGGTTTCAATACATCAACACAAACGAGACTACATTTATGATTTTTTTCAACCGAGGACAGCTACTTTCATACATTGATTTTTACTCTGTCGTTTATCAGGTATCGAACGACACATTATGGATTAAAACTTTAAGTGCTATTATGATACTGTAGTACCTATACTACTATCACTGATTTCTATCCATGTGACAGATATAAATAAACTATCCCTGTAGTACTTACCAATACCTTCCATAGCACTCCAACTACAGTACCCAGTTGGAATATAGAGTAGCGATTCATGACGTACAGTACGTTGGGGAGCTGGCATATATCAATAAGTTTTTCCCCACACCTGGGGAACTTTGGCTACCGAGTTGAAGTTGGCAAACTATTTGACACGCCAACTCCGAGTTCGAAAGTTCCTTTGATTTATGCCTTTCTGGTAGTTTTGGGTGAGAAGATTTTGGAATGTTATGATATTTTTTTGCCTCCTTTTTGTAATTGTTCCTATTGTTATACTTCTGCTAGTACACAGAACCTACTTAGTTTATATACCATTGTATAGAATTTAATGGAGATTAATTCGGTAATTTAAAAATATTGATTTAATGCAGTAGAAACGTAAAAAAAAAACATCAAAATATTTCTAAAAAAATTCCCGTCAATCAAGTGTGAAACCTGAACACGTTGTAGCTTGCGAAAAAATCAATTAATTGAGTAATTTTTAGGAGGAACCATATTGAAAATTGCTGCCAGCCCTTTGGTTTTGTCTGTCGACAGCGATGCGGACGAATTTTTTTAATGCCCTATGATTCTTTCCCTAGCAGACTCTTTCCTGTAGAGATAAATAAGTATCCCTATGCATAATTTCAAATGCCAGGAAAAATTGGAATGAAGGTCCTTGGTCTTTATCTTGGTCTTGGTCCTTGGTCTTGGTCCTTGGTCTTGGTCCTTGGTCTTGGTCCTTGGTCTTCGTCCTTGGTCTTGGTCTTGGTCCTTGTTCTTGGTATTTAGGCTAATTATTATAACTGTACGTTCACATTAGGAAATGGCGTAAAATGTTAGGCCGAAGCTTGCTTAGCAAGGTTGTTTGCGCTGTAGGTTCTTGTTTATTACTTAGAGCAACTTTTCATCACCATGACGAACATGGAGAAAGAATTCAAGCAAAAATTAAAATGGTTCCACTAACAGTTAAGTATGTACACATACCATGGTAGCGATTGACACTAACGTGAAAATGAATGTTATTTTTATTACAGACATTTTTTATCTGACCCCTACCACCAATTGGTAAATTCACAAAATTACACACATTGATAAACTCAACCCGAGTGTTAAAAAAATAATCAATCACTGGTCAAACTCGACCATTTATCGCACTTTTGCGATGAAAAATGACTTATTCGTCAATTACTTTTCACCAGAACCAAGGGTCACTTTCGGCAAACAAAAACTACGCTAACAATCAAAGCAATATCTTCCTTAATGCCTCATGAATAAGGATCATTTTAATGCAAAAAAAGACTTGGCAAATTATAGCAACGTTTATCAAACGTTGATGCACGCTGAAATAGATCGTATCAACTGAAAATAAGAGCGATGGCGCGTGTATAACTAAGGTGGTGATGTGTAGGGTGGCAATAAATAAGGTGTCGGAATCTAGGAGTATTGGTATCGGTCGCGACTGATAAAAGTCCTCTTTCGCACGACCGACTTGTGATCTTTTGTTAGTGATGTACGGTTTGTTCCCGGTGGTATCGATGAAAACTTAATCATTTACATAACATTTTTGTTATTTTGTTTTTGCTGCATGGGCCCGCTCTTGACATCGATCACGCCTGATGGAAAGCGGTGGATGAGGTCTATGATGGAACGAGCGTGCCCAGAAGATGCCTAAGGCACTGGAACTCCCATGCAGCAACGAAACACAGCAGGCTGCTTGACGCCGGACTCCGGTGGGAGGGTGGTCGCAAACCAGGCGGGCGTTAGCCCTACCACTACAAGGGAAGAATTGGCCAGTCAAATAAGGTGTATGTTTTTTAGTGTTAAATGTATGTTTTGTTATGTATTTTCTGGTGTACAATAAAGTATATATAATGTTGGATACTACTACCCGGCCCAGGAGCGCGTGGGACGCGGTCACTACAAGAAGGCTGCCGCAGGCAGCAGGACAGGCTCTCTGGTCTTTGTTTGGCGGTCTATGGTTTCTGACAGCGTTGCATGCAGGAGCGCTATCCGTCAGTTGTCAGCCGTTCGGTGTAATCTGGTATCTCAATAATCTCTTGTTGATTTCTTTAGTTTGATTAATGATGATTTTGTTCCTCTGATTGTAATTTTGCTATGATGATTTCACTTCTGTCCTAACAATAAATAAATCATTCGCTTAGCGAGACTATCGATAACATAACACCGATTTTCCCAATCGACACACTCCCATCACTGTTATTACTTAGTGTTCCCGGCACGTTCCAGTCAGCTGCGAGCCTTTTGTCTGTTTTCTTTTTAATTACCTCCAATAAATAGCCACTCAGCAGTCCGCCGCCCGCCGCCGCTATTTAAGATAGGGGAGACATCGACGTCTTGGACACTGCGCCCCGATTTACAATGATACTGGGCTATGGGAAAATAAACAGCAGTGCGATTCTGTACCTATCTCATAGTGAAAACTTAGGTGAAGTGAGCGTGGAGTGAGCTTTCAATAGTGTGAATTCCAAGCAAAAACAAACTCACTTCACCCACGTTTTCACGGTGAGATTTTACAGAATCGACCGGTTGTATGGATTTTTGATGAGGTTTGGGTATGTAGATGGAGTTCTGTTGTTCCTCAAAGTTTTGTCACTGTTCTTTTGGCCCATTTTTGAAAGATTAGGTGTATTTTCTGAATTAATTTTGTAGATGCATAAAACACTGTTACCATGGATTACTCGTAAGTACTTACATGATTTTGAACCCCCAGCGCTGAAATTTTTCGTCGGTTTTTTAAAAAAATGCTGTCCATCATGTGCTGAATTCAAGGTTACACGCGGTGAGGGACTCGTGGCTAAGTAATATCAGCCGCACGGGTCGATCGATCAGGTTAAGCCACACTTGCCGCGGTTGGTCCTTGGATGGGTTACAATCTTTACATACCAAGACCCCTCTGTTTCTCGGAAAGCACGTTAACCGGCTGTCATTCGTGGATCTTTGACAGTCGTTACTGGTCGTCAGAAGCCAGAAAATCTGACAACCAGTCTTACCAAGGGGTAGGGATATTACCCAGTAATTATGTTGTGGAGGTCAGATAGGCAGTTGCTCCCAACATAGTTGGGAAAAGGCTAGGCAGATGATGGAGTTTGCGCGGCTACCAACCTGTATAATGTGCTACTTAAAACCAAACTGTGCAGTTCAAAGTATTTAGTGGTAGGTACGTTTGTCAAAATATATGTGAAAAGCCTGTCATTATATGACAGACTTTACTTACTTTTAAAGTTATATTAATAATTTTCTACACAGCTAGAGTGAACGTGCCCTACCCATGAAATACAAATAATAACTTATCAGCAACCTTACTTAAAGTAAATTTCAGAAACCACTTCCTGAATTTTTCACACGATCCGAGTGATTTCCCGCGCCCCACCATAATGTTATGGCAATAAAAAGACACGAGTAAATGTGACTTCGATGTGGTTGCGGTAGTCGTTACAACAATAAAGTGTCCCATTAGTAGACAGGGATGGATTCGGAGGTTTATAGCTTCCGGAGTGTTGTGGGTGGGAGGTAACACTGAGCTATGTAGAAAATTTGATAATAAGACGTAAATAAAAAGAAAGTAAGTACGTACTAATTTTAAAGTAGTTTAATTTTTATCATACATATTTTGTATTGGTGAGTTAAGGTTTTTTAATTGCGCAAAAAGTTACATTACTACATTATGTAGGTACGCTCACCAAAGGAGATACGAAAACGGTGTTGTCGGATATATGTAGTATAAATTTAGTAAGAAACTGATGGATGTTTTCGAATGAAATTTAGTTTGACAAATGATCTGTTTGTTTTCTATCAATTAAATTAAATGTAGATTTTTGAAGTAAAAAATTCTTTAGCGCCGTTGTACACTTTTTTTATAATGGGAAAAAAATGTTAAACTAGCATCAGAACACGTGACCTGATCGAAAATTCGTAAGACGGATGGCCGTAGCCGGTACCGCGCGTGTTTTGTTTATAAGACGATTCACAAAATACACACGTAATTGTTCAAGTTTTCACTTCTCTCGGCACTCCCGGAGTGCCACACAGTTTACCCTGGTTACTAATGTCCTTTTTTTAAGTTCTACATTAAGAAATGATTCTGGAGTGTAAGCTCCTATTAGTGACATGGCTATAAACGCACGCACACACTCAGTAGCAGTTTGTGACTGTAATTTCAATATTTGGACCAACATTGTAGTCACGCTTGAAGCATAGAACATCATCACCTAAGGCTATAAAAATTCAACTCTTATGAAACTAAACCGAAGAGCAAAAACCCCACCACATACGAAGCTTTTCAAGGATTTCTCACACGCACAAGCCGATTTTCACTCCCCGCCAATAAAAACAACATGAGTGAATATAAGTCTCGTAACGCACAAACATGGCCATTACAAAAAAATAAAATGTCCTACTAAAGGGCAGGGCCGCACTCGAACGCGTTAGTAATTCGGGAGCGGGCGAACGAGTCCCAAGCGTGGTACTTGGTGCTTGTGTTTTATTGATATTTTAGCGTTGGAATGATTTTTCGTTGCGACTATGAGTCTCTTGGGGTGGGACCGTTAGTATTGATGGCTGGGTATGGTGACGGACTTGGGAGAGCTAAAAAGTAGGTAACTTTTCGTTTTTTATAAAAAAAAAAACAATTTTGATTTATATATAAGTATAACATTGATTTTCAAGTGTATTGCGATAGGCTGACTAGAAGGTGTCCCTGACTAGTGAAAGTCAAGCTGAGGGTCCGTTTCTAGTTAAAGTTTCTGAAAAATGCCTTCTGCAAAATCTCATTTCAGCTGCTGTTTATTCCAAAAACAATAATTACCTACTAAAATTGTTGACATGAGATTTGAAAACATGATTCACGTTTCATTTAAACACTCTACTCTAAAATTAAAGTGCCTTGCAGTTTAATAAATAAATAAAAATCTTTGTTGCAGACCACATAATTAAAAAAAAAACAAATAAAAAAAAACTGTGTGGCACTCCGGGAGTGCCGAGAGAACTGAAAACTTGAACAATTACGTGTGTATTTTGTGAATCGTCTTATAAACAAAACACGCGCGGCACCGGCTACGGCCATCTGTCTTACGAATTTTCGATCAGGTCACGTGTCCTGACGCGAGTTTAACATTTTTTACCCATTACAAAAAAAAGTGTACAACGCCGCTAAAGAAGTTTTCACTTCAAAAAATACAATAAAAAATGGCATACACTAACATAAACTCACGCTTTTCTCTCTTACTCAACTTCGTAGCATTCATTCTTTCAGCAAGGCCCTCTTGCTTTGTTTCTTCAACCTTCCTTGTAGGTCCGAACTAAATTCCAAGTCCGCTCCCTCTCCATTACAGGACATATCAGTATCTCTGTGTACCAGGCCATGATCGACATACATCAGCCACTGAAACATTCACACTAACGACACCTTGCGGTAAAACACGGTTATGATTCCGATTATGACCGCATTTTACGGTCCAACCGTTAAAGTTACGGATAGGTATCGGTATTTTTTTGGGAGTACGAGTGATATCTCTGAAAGGGATTTGATAAGTACTGGCAGTTTTGTTTTTTATCTGATGTGAGTGTTCGATTTAGTATTTCATTTGTTTTTCATTGGAGACCTTTTGAAGTGCAATTGGTTTGTATTGATAACCGACTTCTAAAAAAGAGGAGGTTATATGTTCGACTTTATGTATGTTTTGTTTTTTTTTTAAGTCGTAGTTCACTGACAAGCAACGCGCAGCCTAAACGGCTGGATAAGTATGACATTTTCCCAAGAATTCCTTTAATAACTAAGGTGTTTCATAAGGAAGGATTTTTGAAAATTCATCCCCTAAAGGGGTTAAATAGGGGTTGAAAGTTTGTTCAGAAGTTCGTCATTTTTACCGATGGAATATCCTATCGGGCACACAGCTTGTAATAAAGAATAATTGGATGTGGCGCTTAGGTGGAGGAGCGTTGACGCTCTGTTACAAAAATACATACAAATGCCTATAAAAACTCGCATAATAGGAGTTACTGAATGAATCCGTAACTTGTAAAAGCATGACTCCAAAAACGTGACTTGTAAAAGCATCTTTACAAGATGGTTATACATCAATTAATATATTATCATGTACAAAGTCTTTACCTACATTCAGTATTAAATAGTTAAACATCAAACACGAATAAACATCCTCGTCGTGTTCCAAGACTTCGAACAAACGGAATATTAAATTATTCCCGCGTTAAACTTATACCCAGTAAACATGTCAACTAAACATCTTAAATAAGCTTGTAACAAAACCCTGGGGTGTCCACCCGGAGGATATTTCACGAGACAATGTGAGAAAGATAAAAATACGCGAAGACGACATGAGCTTCAACAGATATTGTCAACATCGTAAATCGTAATTCGATAACACCGGAGTGTACCGCGAAATGCAGAGAATATTGTCACCGTACTATAACTTTATGACTTTGTTGTACATTGAGGCGTTTGTGTTTATTAAAGTTTGTACAGGATAGAGAAAAGGAGCAATGTATTTTCATGAAAAAAAAATTGATTCTGTGAATATCTTTTTTGTGTAAATTGGCACACAAAACAGTTTTATACTACTTATCTTTTATAAAACAAGGCCTCATTAACTGGAACATCCATCAATTTAAACTAAAGTAAGACTGGAAAAAGAAATTTAAGGATGAAAAAGTTGTCAAAAAAACCTATTCTAAGGGCTGATTTTTCAATTCTCAGTGAACATTTATCTGAGAAATATTATTACCATTAAACCGCCTTTGTATAGAAAATATGTCAAACTGTCATAATAACTCGTATTCTTGAAATGTAAGTTAAAAGCTAAAAAAAAACATAATCGCACCATCTAAAAAATTATCAAAGTACTATCTCGCAACAACTCTCCGGATCGCATCTATCAGACTAATCTACGTAGCATGCGGCATTCTGCACATAAATCCGCGCGGCACAACAGCGCGGGCGCCGCGTAAAGCAACCACCTTGTCGAACAAGGATGGCCACTCAGCGGAGATAGCAACAACGGATCTTATCGGCGAGGTGACAATACTGCAAGTTGTGTATTGTTGCGCGAATTAATGTATGGTTTTATTGTGTGCTGCTTGCTCTAGCCTTAGGTACCTATAATAAAGTTTACTCTCTGTTTCGAAAAGTTTCAAAGGTTTCTTGCTGTTTTAAAATTATAGAATATTGTTTCATAAAGGTAAGGACCAAAAATGTGTTTGATATTGTGCTCTAACCTCAGCCATAGGCACCACTGAGTTATGAAATATATATAAGTATTACATGAGAAAACTAGATTTGATAGCCTGAAATCTTACACTGAAAGAAATAAGCTGTAAATAAAAACGAAAAAACATTAATCCGAACTGCTTTGAACAGTTCCATACGAGGTTAACGTTCAAAACAGTATTTTTTACTGATCCAAAAACAGTTAAAGCTTGAGGCAAAATGTTACCGTCATGACAGTAAACTTAAACGTTTTAAGTAGCTAAAAGGCCACAAAATTAACTGTTTTATTCATTTGGTGATATCGTACAAACCATTGAAATTTACTTACATTACAGTAATGGTGGTTTTCTTTTTTTTTTGTAGTTTTTTTAGTAAATAGGTAGTATTTTCAATCATTAAAAGTACTGTAATGTCTTTTACAGACATTTTTGCTTAGCTTGAATGTGCTGTAGTACTTGTAGTAAGAAATTATTTTTTTCAGTGTAGCCTTTTCAGTGAGCACTGGCCAGTTCTTTTTCTATGAGAAGCATTTGTTTCTTGTCGAACTAGGATGGCCACTCAGTGGAGATAGCAACAACGGATTTTATCGGCCAGGTGAA
Organism: Luperina nickerlii; assembly: GCA_963855955.1. Taxonomy (NCBI): domain Eukaryota; kingdom Metazoa; phylum Arthropoda; class Insecta; order Lepidoptera; family Noctuidae; genus Luperina; species Luperina nickerlii. The sequence continues at coordinate 16,120,813 of OY979677.1, read as the reverse complement.
AATACTGCAAGTTGTGCATTGTTGCGGGAATTAATGTAAGTATGTTTTTACTATAAAACCACTGCTGCTAGGGTGCTAGCCTTAAAGTTTACTCTTTTTCATGCTTTTTAACGTTGGTGGTATTCTGGATCGTTCATTTCTTAAACGGCTTGGAGAAAGCTACAAAAATATGAGTTTAAAAAAAATTGTTTTAAATTAAAACCCGACTACTGAAAAGCATGAAACAAGAAAGTACCTTCTCGTGGTCGTATGCTACCATATCATCCTTTTCAGTAGTCGGGTTTTAGTTGTTATTTAATTATTTAGGGGGTTTATTTCAGTAATATTTATATTTAGAAATATGCTAATTAAGCCTTTTCATTTGATACCCCACAAGGCACCATCCCAAAATATTTATTTTTAAATTCATTACTTTATGTTCTCTAGAGCGCGCCATATTGAATTTAGTGTAACGTAACATAACCTATAACCAGCGGACGGTCAAGATGTTTCTAACGATACCTCATTTGTTGCATTATTATAAGTACTTTTGAAGTTATGAGGGAACAGATGAACATACATACATACCGGTCAAAATCATAAGCATCCTTTTTGCTTCGCCGTAGTCTGGTAAAAAATAATACCACTGACTTACCTGACTAACCTAGACTGGACTAAGCTGGAACTCTTTCTTGTTAGAAATCAAATACACCCAGTCAGTCAGCACTTATCTTAACTTAGCAGGTTGCTTCCTTTTTTCTAAAATGCTACTAATTAGAGATCCCTGTTGCAAAGCAAGCCCTTTATAACTAGACGGATGTCTTCCTCGAACTCTCAAATTATCACGCAATTAAAACAAATAAACATTCCCAATTTTTACCCCAACTTCACAGCAAAGTATTCACAATTCGTCAGCTGCGAGAACTTCAGCAACTAATTCCAGTTCTCGTTCCCACCAGTGGCTTAAAACAAAGTGTCGTAATTAGTCAATAGGGGAGACAGCGCAACTCCTAACAAGTTATTTGGCACGGCCATTTCGTAGCCGTGTTTATTATCCCTGGTGTCCCCAACTAATTTATTGGACCCTTAGCGCCCTTGCCCCTAGATGGATCACCTAATTTAACATTAAGGCTACCTACAGGTGCTTTATGGCATTGATGGTCATCATTTTTAACCGACTTCAAAAAAGGAGGAGGTTCTCAGTTCGGATGTTTATATATTTTTTTCTTTTGGGAGTTCCTGTATTATCCATGTTATTTAAACGACATTATTATTTAATTTCGTAAATTTGTCGAAGACTCGACACAGCCTATGATCCGCTTTTTGTCTTTACACAAAAGGTGGTTGCTCTTCATATATCCAAGAGTAATTAACATAATTTTGCCACTCGTATTTACACTGAAGTGCGAAACTGACTATACAAAACACATAATTATATATAATAAGGTATCGTCTCTGTGAGAGAAAGTGGGCCGTAATCTACCAATGCTGGTAGTGATTGGCTTCTGCCTGCGATTTCGTCCGCGTAAAATTTCGGTCCCCGACCCACCCCATCGCATCGCATAGCCTGCCCGCGCTAATACTTCGTTTTCGCTCAGCGTTCTTTCTGACTTTTTTCTGGTTTTGCTCGGCTTCTAAAGGTCCTAGCATGTGTATGTTAAGTAGCCTATAGCCTTCCTGAAGGACTGGGCTATCAAATGCAAAAATATTTTTTCAAATCCGACCCGTAGTTCCAGAGATGAGCGCGTTCAATCAAACAAACTCTTCTGCTTTATTATCAGTATAGAGTTGCGCTGTCTCCCCGACAGCGCAACTCCTAACAAGTTATTTGGCACGGCCATTTCGTAGCCGTGTTTATTATCCCTGGTGTCCCCAACTAATTTATTGGACCCTTAGCGCCCTTGCCCCTAGATGGATCACCTAATTTAACATTAAGGCTACCTACAGGTGCTTTATGGCATTGATGGTCATCATTTTTAACCGACTTCAAAAAAGGAGGAGGTTCTCAGTTCGGATGTTTATATATTTTTTTCTTTTGGGAGTTCCTGTATTATCCATGTTATTTAAACGACATTATTATTTAATTTCGTAAATTTGTCGAAGACTCGACACAGCCTATGATCCGCTTTTTGTCTTTACACAAAAGGTGGTTGCTCTTCATATATCCAAGAGTAATTAACATAATTTTGCCACTCGTATTTACACTGAAGTGCGAAACTGACTATACAAAACACATAATTATATATAATAAGGTATCGTCTCTGTGAGAGAAAGTGGGCCGTAATCTACCAATGCTGGTAGTGATTGGCTTCTGCCTGCGATTTCGTCCGCGTAAAATTTCGGTCCCCGACCCACCCCATCGCATCGCATAGCCTGCCCGCGCTAATACTTCGTTTTCGCTCAGCGTTCTTTCTGACTTTTTTCTGGTTTTGCTCGGCTTCTAAAGGTCCTAGCATGTGTATGTTAAGTAGCCTATAGCCTTCCTGAAGGACTGGGCTATCAAATGCAAAAATATTTTTTCAAATCCGACCCGTAGTTCCAGAGATGAGCGCGTTCAATCAAACAAACTCTTCTGCTTTATTATCAGTATAGATATAGATTATCCTGATTTATTTAATTACAACCATAGACAATGATTTTACATCTAAATAGGAGAAGACAAACCCAAGAAGTCAAGACTGTAGACTTTGGTTTGTATTACGACCGTTATGTTTACTATTCTGAACACTAAGTTCCAAACTGAATAGTACCTGTAGGTACTTTCATAATCATAATAATGCACTAAAATTCCTCAACCTTTGCCAAAACAAAACAAAAGAAAAAAAACTCCCAAGGGTTGCCAGTCGACAATAATTTTGTCACTGGCCCCAAATAAATATGGTGGTTATTTATCGGTCACGCAAGACAATCGCACTTGTAATTACTGGGAGGACAGACGGAGGTCCTGCTGAGAGGTCCCACGTACACGCATGAGGGTAGGTAGGTAGGTGTGTGTAGCGTGATCTTTTTCCGTTTAGAGAGGAGCTTATAGTAATTAGATATTGTTTTGGTAGTTTTTGCTGCAGGAAATAGTCTCAGTGTTGTCACTCGTTTGGTCAGTTTGAGGAAAACGATGTTATGACTCCTGTGATTGTCATTTTGAACATATCACAATTGAACAATGTTTTTTTTTTTCTTTTTTGTGAGAAAATACTGCTATTCAAATTCAAAATTCAAAACGTTGATTTTGGATAATAACAATCCATATTTTGTTAGCAGGTACAATATTTTAAACTGTTAGTACAGTGCGTGCCACGTAAGAAGAGACTTGATACACCACGTGGTCTGACATGCGCAGAACACGATTTTAGGTATCTTTAGCGGAATGAGGTCTAAGTGCGGGACGGGACCGGACGTCATAGGGGTGGCGGAAAGAAGCGGGGGTGGCGGGGGTCAAGTCTCTTTTTACGTGGCACGCACTGTACACGTAATGTATAAAATCAAATCAAAATTAAATTAAATCAAAATTAAATTAAAATCATCTTATGCTATAATCGTCCGATTTGGCGATGATTGTTTCTGGTAAGTTTCAAAGATGACTTTCCTAGCTGCCTATCCCGCTGTCCTTTCTTTATTATCCGAATTTAGTTTAGAACATATGTAGTTTTCCATTCCCATAATTATTATCTTGTAAAGAAATAGAAAATTCTGGCACATATAATATAAATTCAAAGTCAATTTTAAAAATCGAAAATCATATCTGATTTTCATATCACTTGATATCGTTGTTTCAGAATCCAATCAAAACAAACCATGCCATTTGTAATTAGCTCTCCTATAGTTAATGTTATGACCTCCTAGTACGACGTTGTGGTCAGCCTCCAGGGTCTCAGGGGGGCTGAAGGGGGTGAAGTGAGGGGGGGCTCGTCTACAAGACACGTAACGACGTCTTCACATTAATTATGTTGGCAGCTCGCGCTGAGATTCGGACGTGGCAATCTTTGGCTTGTTTTGTTTTTGTTGAGTATGATATTTTTTGTTGTTAGTTTGTTTGACGGAGTGAGTTTAGTTGTGATTACATAGTCTTTAACTGAAGTAAAATGTTTGGAAATACAAGTTAAATGGAATCAGCCGGTCTGTTCTGAAAAATCTCAACGTGAAATCTTAGGTGAATGTGAGCTGTTATTCTACCTGATGATGGGATACTATTGACAGCTCACCTTGGGATTTGATGGTGAGATATTTACAGTATCCGGATATGGAAAGATTTGCTGAAAGAGAATAAGAAATCGTCAAAGTACCTGAAACTGATCTATTGAAGTGAAAATTTCTTTAGCCGCGTTGGTCATTTTTTGAGATGGGAAAAAACCATTAAACTCGCGACACTGTTACCGTAACCGACACCGCGCGTGTTTTGTTTATAAGACGATAAAAAAATACACACGTAGTTTTTCAAGTTTTCACTTCTGTCGGCACTCCCGGGGTGCCATTGTTGTTTTTTTCACCCGCATTTTGTATTGAATGTAGGAAAACGTAAGAAATACTTGCGAGAATTACCTTCTATTTAAATTAAAATCAAAAGTAATTTATTCAAATTAGGCTGAATCAGCACTTTTAGAAAAAGTGGCGTAACAAACTCCCCAGCAGCGCCGGTGTCTGTTAAGTTAGGAAAAATCTTTGTAACGTTTTAAATAAATCAAAATCAAATCATAAGTAATTTATTCAAATTAGCCTGAAAAACAATACTTTTCGAACGACAAAATTGACATAAGACAGTCCCCCAAAACGCCATATTTCAGCCACGCCAATATACCAACAAATACAATGAAAACTATACTCAAGCAAAAAATAATAACTAAAAATTTAAAATGTTAACAAAACTTAATACCTAAATAAAAGCCTCCAGGCATAAAGGGCGTGACAGCTTACATATTTATGCAATGCTGGGTTAACAATCTAGGACAGTATGATCCTTATAGCACATATTGGAACTTACAAAAAGGGCATTTAAATTTTTGTTACGTCGCTACCCATGTTACGATTTTTGAAACAAAACATTCCATGCTAAGGGAAATTATTTAAATTCACCCGTAACGATCCTTAAGAGCGGAAATTATAGGTATTATCAGATTATGGCGGTCACATTATGTTGCAAAACTTTTATGTTGTTATTATTTTTTTTAGTTTAGTTAGGCGACTTAAACGTTGACCGTAAAGTTGAAGGGCAGAAGTCTTACACTAGAGTGAAACACCATCAGGAAACCATGGTATCTTGGATACTGTCTTATAAATATTTATATTTTTATCACGACATTTAATAATAAGTGGTTTTAAAATAAAAACCAATCTACATTTTCATGTCATGGTTTTATTGTACTTACCATGCTAAAGTGGTCCTTCGAGCCGGATATGAACCAGCGACTTATATGTCATAATATAGAAAGAAATAAAGAAAATACGTTTATTTGCGGTAAACATGACGCAAAAAAGAACAAAACAAAAAAAAAAAAACAATATGAAAGGTTGACATGCGTCACATCCACGCAAAACGGCTATCGCTCAGCATTATGCTGCGACCCTATGCAAGACAGAGCCCCAGCGCTGGTTTTCAGCGACAGCCGGCGCCGACGTGATGACGTCGCACGGTGCAGCAAACAATTATAATTTATCAAAAAGTATTAATATTTAATATTATGATGTCATCTAGCCTACTTTATCTACGGCGACTTCATTCTATGGCTTTTAGCAAAGTTTAAAAAAGAAGGATTCGGTTCATTGTGGTTTGGGGGCTTCGATGTGTTGCTCTCTCGCGTGCTTTCATATGGTTAGCGTAATTCTCGTTACAACAAATTTAATTATTTTTAACTAATGACTCGACCCTGCTTCGCATGGTCTTTACGACTTGACAAAACATGAAGATTTCTTTATTTTATATACGCTGATTGTGAATGTATTATACTCGCAAACCATCCGGAATTAATTCTCTAAATGATGTTGAAAACCACATCGATATCTGACCGGACGTCGAGTTTCGAAGTTTAGAAGAACAACGCGGTCACACAGACAGACACGAAAAGCGACTCCAATTTGTAATATCTATGGACAGATGTATTTACTTAACCTACTGCTACATGCCTCTGTACTATGGACGTCAGTAAGGACAGGATGCTGTGACGAGGTCCCCATCAATAATGAGCGCTGGCCCACGTTCGCGGGACACACTCCAAATTATTCATCGACTTTGTAGGGCTGATACTGAAATATAAAAGTTGGCCATTTAATCAAGGTTGGGAGCTATCATAAAGTTGAGATTCAAGATTTTTTCAATATTCTTTATGTCTTAATTGGGGTGTGAGAAATAAAAATCAAAGTACATATTTTATTCATAATATGTTACAGTCCAGCCGTCGAGAGAATGCCTTACTGACACCTGTCAGTGCGACAATTCTAGTAGCAAATAAAGATCAAATTAGCAAAACACGTATTTTGTTGGCAGGTGTCAAGAAAGCATTCTCTCGTCGGCTGCACTGTAGACTAATATTACTGTAAGAAAACGAAATAAATAGAAGTGGTCTTTCATTTTGTTTTTAAAATAATTGAAGAAGGTGTTATAGAACTGGATTTACATGCAATCGTTTACCAAAGTCCGAGGCGTTAGTTATCTAAACCTAAAGTTCCAATGCATTTCACTCGCAATCCATTTTACGGCTAACCCTATTTTAAACCGGCGTCAAGAGTGACCGTACGTAAATTATTTGTTCAAATTTAGAACGGGATCGGTTAAACGTTTCGGGGCACCAATAAGTAATATGAACACCAGTTTCGAATGACCTACCCACCTCCCCCGACCACCTTAGAATAGTGTGTAAGAGGGGTTGATTAGTATGAAATCAGGGGTCGAGAGATTCTGGTGGGTGTGTAGCTGGATCGCAATTACTCGGACAGTCCGTTCAGTGACAAATGTTTATGAGTTTGTCACTTGTTCGCTGCACCGAGGGTACCTCGTTCCCCATACCTGCCCCAGGGAGACATATGAGTTTCGGTAGAATTCAGTTTAATGATCTTTTAGATTGATGTACGAATATTTTGTTCAAGTTAATTGTTCGATGTTATTGATGGCAGAGTTGTGTTTTTAATTTAATTTTGACGTGCTTTTATGCCGTAATTGTTTGGGTTGTGCGTCTGTCATTTTGTTCTCATGGAGTATTTACGAGTCACAGGTTTTAAAAATTAATTTACGAGAATATATTTTGTTCAGCTTCCGAGGTAGTTCGTTTAAATACTCATAAGTATCTAGCTGTAACTAAGATGCTTAATTGGAACAAAAGATAGAGATAATGGAGGAGATAGTTTTTCGGGTTCCGTGCCCAAAGTGTGCCAACGGAACCCGTTCGTCCGTCTGACTATCAGCGGGCTGTATCTCATGAACCGTAATGAGTAGACAGTTGAAATTTTCATAGTTTATTTCTATTACCGCTATAACAAAAAAATAAAAAAAACAGTGGCACTCCGGGAGTGCCGACAGAAGTGAAAACTAAACACAAACAGAATACTTTGCCATCACTCACTGACATATCGGATATACATTAAAACCAAGTACATCCCGAGGACAGCCGAACACATCCGAAGCGGGTATTTTTTTTATCGTCTTGTAAACAAAACACGCGTGGTGTCGCTTACGGTAACAGAGGCGCGAGTTCAATGGTTTTTTCCCATCTTAAGAAATGCCTAACGCGCCTAACGAAATTTTCACTTCAATAAATAAAAATTAAAGGAGTCTGCATACAAGAAACTTTGTTTTTATCGGCGTTTTTTGCCTTGTTATACGGGACCCTTCGTATGCAAGTCCGACTCGCACTTGGCCGGCTTTTCATTATTTTTTTTATTGTTGCGTCGATTTCAACAAATAATTCAGTCACTGAAAATGGTCAATCTTTCTTAACCATTTTTCTTTTATGACGTTTGAGCACTACTTACTTTTTCAGACTGAAACTGCGCTCTTATTGTCATGTAATCAGCTGAAAACCACCAGAAGATGATGTGTATACGTGTGTGTAAATATATGTGGGAACAGAGTGGGGTGTGAGATGTTGTGCGGACAACAAAATGAACCGTAAACTATGTAGTTGTTGTGCCGACTGCCGAATGACATTACAGAGTACGTGCCTCCACTGTGCGGCCATTACTGTGGCGGGTGAGAACACTTCCAAAACAGAACAGCGACGCTATTCTGTAAAAATCTCACCGTGAAAACTTAGGTGAAGTGAGTTTGTTTTGTTAGGAATTGGCACTACTGACAGCTCACTCCACGCTCACTTCACCTAAGTTTTCACGGTGAGATGTTTACAGAATAGCACCGCAGCTCAGTTATTAAAGGAGCGGAGACAAGGACCAAAGGAAAGGGGCCCGTGGCTAAATAATAACAGCCGCACAGGTCTATCGATCAGGTTAAGCTACGCTTGCCGCGGTTGACCTGTGGATGGGTGACCATTCTTACATACCGTGACCTGTCCGTGTCTCGGAAAGCACGTTAAGCCGTAGTTCCAGAATGTCATTCGTGGATCTTTGACAGTCGTTACGGGTAGTCAGAAGCTCGAAAGTCTGACAACCAGTCTTACCAAGGGTTATCGTATTACTGTGGAGTTCAGATAGGCAGTCGCTCCATGTAAAATACTGGTATTCAGCTGCATCCGGTTAGACTGGAAGCCGACCCCAACATAGTTGGGAAAAGGCTAGGCAGATGATGATGAGACAAGGACCAAAGTCTTTGTCTTTAAACTAAGGCTTTCCCAATCAGGGGCAGCACATCATAGCATCTATGATCGACTCCTATAGTAGATACGGCACATGTTTCTTGCAGTACCATGAGGTCTAGGTCATAGCACACGTATCAAACCGGAGAGGGATCGGCACCGTATCAACTCGAGCCGTTCAGTATTCTTTGTATGAAACTCCCTATTGCAACGCACACTAATCGGAGTCGTAATGTAATCGCCTCGCCTCAGGATAAGCCCACGAAACACGGTGCGGTGCGTTACGGCTCGTCGTCGTACTCAAGCTTACGTCTCTTGGTCCACCCTTGCCCCGCCGGTCTGCCTGCTGCATGATCAACCAGTGGTCGGCGAACCGTAAGCGCGGCGTCACCTAGCCGTAGCCGAGTCGACGTATTGGAGCTTCTGATCCGTTTTGGTGACGTGCTTACGTTAGGTTAGGCCTGTTTGACGGCGACGCGTAAGGCGATACGGTGCTGATCCCTTTCCGATTTGATATGTGTGCTATGGCCTTTATACACCGCAGCAACGACTCTACCAACGACGAGAAAAAAGAGCCTGTGTACTTCACGTTCACAGTATTTAGTTGCCTAGGCTTATTATGTGGACGTGTCTGCTACAACGTTATTATATTATCCAAAATTCCGACAATATCAGGCCGGTGCTTTAGTGTATTTTCCTTTTAAGACTATTTACAGCAATCTAGAGAAAGCCATAAACGTCCTGCGGGGTAGTTGCTTACACACGATCAGTAGCTATGAGTTTCATTTTGACAGTTCAACGAAATTCATTGCGTTATTTACGTTGTTGAGCAGACAATTCTTGCGAACATATGAAGCAAGGGATTAGGAATATCCTTCAAAATGAGATTGATAATGTGTTACTTAATTAAGGTGCTGGTTAACATTCCTTCTTCCATAAATTAATCTTTCGGAAGGGTCAACTCCAATTTCCTCAACCCGCTGTTCTCAGAGCTTCCATCGTCTTGGTCTATGCTCAGAGCGTCGTTACAGAGCGGCAATCATTCTCTCGTGAGCAGCCGCCGACTATCGCACGTAATTAACCAATGTCCGACCGTCCCCGCATACGAGGAGACACGGTGACTAGATGGGATAGTCTAGGGGTTAACACTTTGCGGGATACTAAACGCCCCTCGACGTATTGACAATAAAACTTATATTGCGTCTCGTTCAGTGTCCTTCATGTGTTAAACAAACAACTACCTATGTCATAGTTTAGAACAGTTTCTTTACAAACCTTACTGGCTCATTAACCTTTTTACCACGTCTTTAGTTTCGATTGTTACTTAGGATTTTTTCAACTGGTATAACTGTTTGCATGAAAATAGAAGAATAATTCACAAGCATGTATATTTCACAGTGAGTTTTCGTGTTGCTGATAGGTACATAATTTTTCTCCCGTGGTTTTCAACGTAGTGATGATTTCTTAGCAGGCTGTCAAATATCATGTTAATTAATTGTGAGAAGCTGATCAAAATACCAACAGCGCATTATTTGACGAAAGATTTATTGAGCTAGCTACCAGTAAATGAAAGTAAATTTTCTTATCTATTAGGTAGTTTATTTAGAAAAAAGACTAAAAAGGTATCTCAATTAAAAATTGATTTCGTTACAGCATAAAAGGATCTCTTAAAATGATATTTCATGAAATTGATCTATGAAATTCTTTCTATTGTCTTTTCTAGTCACATCCAGGCACCCAACATCTTGTAACCCTATTGGTCGCGCCCTGCCAATATGGCTGCTTCATTAGCCAACCCGCCAAACGACCTCCTCGGGTCACCGGGGTCCAGAGGACAAGGAAACTACACTTATTGTATTTTTGCTCCGCGTGATGGAATGGTCTGTCATTTTGTTCCAAACGAGGAAATAAAGTGGCGTTGGACGAAAGTTTCGACGAATTCGTTTTGCTTGATTAGGTGGTGTTGTGTTTAGGACATAGGTAGATATGTGTGTATACCTATTGATTTGTGTGACGCTTTTGTTTTGATTAAGATGTTTTGTTTAACTAGCTATGCTATTACTGATTTTAGTGGATGTTTCGTTTTGCAGGTCGCATCTAAGAAAAAAAAAAAAAAACTGGCACTCCGGTAGTGCCGACAGAAGTGAAAACTTGAACAATTACGAGTGTATTTTGTGAATCGTCTTATAAACAAAACACGCGTGTTAAGGTGTGTTCCTTATTTTATAGGGTTTTTTGCAAATCAGGTATGATGACCAAAGTGACTGGTTTATTCTTCTCGTGAAAGGAATTTATTCAGATTTACAAATAAGCACACAGGATAGACTTCAGTTCGTGGTATTGGTCGCGGCAGTGGTAAGAGAAGCAAGCCCATGGAGCTCGTCGTCAGTTATATATCCGTGGTTCAGCGCCATCTCGTCGTTGTTGGATGAACTACGTAGTTAGTACGCGAGGCCCTCGTAGTTCTTCCCGATGTGCAAAGATGGCGCTGTCCTCAACAACGCGCGTCTTTCGTTTTACGTCTTACGAATCTTACGATCAGGGTCACGTGACCTGACGCGAATTTAGAAGTTTTTACCCATTCCAAAAAAAGTACACAGCGCCGCTAAAGAAGGTTTCACTTCAAAAAATTGTCTATTGTTTGAGGTTAGGAAACAACACCGTCAAGTTTAAACCGTTATTAAAGGTAAGGAGACACCAGGTGGTTATAAACCTTGTTTCTGTATAGAGTCCAATTTACTGAAAATTTGTGGTTTTGTTTTGCATTGTAGCTAATTGATAAATTTTCCCTCTTTTTCGTTTACAGTACAATAGAATTTTAACAAAATTGAAACTTGTAAGAAAGCGTAATTTTTTTCAATTGCAAACCGGGACACTTGCCCCGGGCGGCAGCTTCATGGGGGCGCCAAATCCTTGAGACAAGAATTCGAAATATCGAACAAATGAAGCCTCTTTTCCTACAATCTCATAGGTTTTCAACAAGTAATCGAATCTTAATATAATATGTTTGAAAAACAAACTTTCTTTTTCCATACGCCCAGTTAGTTTTTGAACACATACTAAGTAGTGTTGCCCAAAATCCAAGACCAAGACCGACTTATTTTAGCAAGACCAAGACCAAGACTGAACCCTGCAAGACTTGAGCAAGACAAGACTAAGCCTGCAAGACTCTTGCGTCTCGCAGTTAAGTCAAACTGAGATTTGGGGTTATAGTAGGTATTTGGTTTCAATCCCGATTATGCGAAAATGGATGTATTTTTTTTATGAAACAGTAAATTACATTGTTGAATTGCATTCAAAACTTAAATTATTGTTGATAATAAAAAAATATCGAAAAATTACGTGACTATCAATACACTTCTGCACGTTTTTTTAATCTTCTTTACTTAAGGCGAAAGCGGTATTAGGTAGCCCGCGAAATTCACTGACCAGCAAATTGCAAAAAACGTAAGAAAATGTTAATTTCGCGGGCTACCTTAGCGCTTCCCCCTTAAATCGATGAAGTTTTAGAAAAATAATTATCCCCTCATCATTAAGAGGGGATAATTATTTTTGATGAATTGAATGACCCATTTACTACTTTTATTTTAGATTCCCAAATGCAAGACCAAGACAAGACCTTAGCCAGTCTTGGTCTTGGTCTTGCGTCAATACACCTGGTCTTGGTCTTGGTCTTGGTATTGCGCTCTCAGTCTTGGTCTTGGTCTTGGTCTTGCAGCAAGAGTCTCGCAAGTCTTGCGAGACTCTACTACTTAGACTAGACTACATTCAAATACCTATTAGCCTATTGCTCAGGGTGGCAGGGACATCGACGCGCAACAGCTTACCATGGATTCAGTAGGTACAGACGCCAGCACATCAACCGACTACAATCTGTCAAATTTCTTTAATAGATTTTCAACTTTATCGCTAAAGCATAAGGTTCAAAATTGATTGGGAAAATTTGACAGTTTCGGGTAGCTTGATGTGCTGGCGTCTGTACATGATTCTGGACCCCCCCTGCGTTGAAATTTTTCGTCGGCTTTTTCTTAATTTTTACGTTTTTTTCTGCAATTTTTTTACTCTAAACTGTATAAAATCATTATTTCTATCTGACCCAATGAGATTTTTAATTAAAAAATTGTAAATTCACTTGTTTCACTTAAAACAGCAATGTAAATAAAACTCGAAAGGGCTACCTGATCAGCTGTATCGCTAAAGTTCATTTGCGAGGTCAACACTGTCTTCGTACCTATTCACTTTCAAATGCCGCCACAAAGGGACCGCAGCGCCAAGCGGTCTCCTCGTATTATTAACGCACTTGAAAATAAACTTTAAAATTATTACAATAAAGTGCATAAATGCTTGAACCTGACAAAAAATGCGGAAGATTGCGGGAATCCCCGCGCGGTGTCGAGTCGGCCATGAATCCCAATGAATCTAACAGACGCGTCACATGAGGCATTTTAATCATCTATATAATTGAATGACCCATTTACTACTTTTATTTTAGATTCGCTATCTAAAATAAAAGTACAGATACAGCTGATCAGGTAGCCCTTTCGAGTTTTATTTACATTGCTGTTTTAAGTGAAACAAGTGAATTTACAATTTTTTAATTAAAAATCTCATTGGGTCAGATAGAAATAATGATTTTATACAGTTTAGAGTAAAAAAATTGCAGAAAAAAACGTAAAAATTAAGAAAAAGCCGACGAAAAATTTCAACGCAGGGGGGGTCCAGAATCATGTACAGACGCCAGCACATCAAGCTACCCGAAACTGTCAAATTTTCCCAATCAATTTTGAACCTTATGCTTTAGCGATAAAGTTGAAAATCTATTAAAGAAATTTGACAGATTGTAGTAGGTTGATGTGCTGGCGTCTGTACCTACTGAATCCATGGTAAGCTGTTGCGCGTCAATGTCCCTGCCACCCTGAGCAATAGACTAATAGGTATTTGAATGTAGTCTAGTCTAAGTAGTAGAGTCTCGCAAGACTTGCGAGACTCTTGCTGCAAGACCAAGACCAAGACCAAGACTGAGAGCGCAATACCAAGACCAAGACCAAGACCAGGTGTATTGACGCAAGACCAAGACCAAGACTGGCTAAGGTCTTGTCTTGGTCTTGCATTTGGGCAACACTAATACTAAGTGATTTATGAACGCATCATAACAGATCAAGTAAATTTTTGAACGCGTGCGTAGTGTCCGTGATCTTTCTGCCAAGGGGAATCCCCGTCACATATCTATACGAGCCGAGCCGAACAAATTCAAACAGTTGAACGTCAAGTGACAACACTGTTTGTTTATGTGGTTGATTGCGTTTGCGAGTAATCAGCGTTAATAAAATAAGTAATTTATTTGTGAAATCATATACCTATTATCGTAGTGGAAATCAACAATTTGCAAGGTTTTCTCAAACACTGAAGGGAGGGGGCGCCACTATCAAGGTTTTGCCCCGGTTCGAAAAAATCGTAGATCCGGGGCTGCCCAAAATAGGAGCTCATTTTACTTCTCAAAATAAAGATGACTTCACACGTCGCGACAGCTGCACGCACGAACAAAAGACAAATAAATCGCGTCGCATATTAGCCGGGCGATTGATTTCACGCAAAGTGTGATACACGCTCCGTTTATTTATATCCTTTATCCTCCCTGCAGCAGGAAGCGGAAATGACGCGAGCGGTCTTATACCCGCCGGATGTCGCCAACCTAGCGCCACTATGGATTAGTTTGTGAATTGTGATTGCAGCAACCATCTGTCAAAGTTGGGATGGATTTTAGGTTATGGAAATGCGTGAACGAGAAGAGATAAATAAAGTTTGCGAAGGCAAATATCGCAATCTAGTGACATTCTATGAGGTTCTCTTCACTGATTTGTCAAGGGCGCATAATTGGGCAAATTTTTTCACCGTTCATTTTCGTAATGGGTAAGCACACATCGAAATTTCATGAGCATGATGCTGCAATGATTGAAATATTGGACGAAAAATATGTGTATTGTGTGTTGTTGTTGGTGCAAGTCAAGCAGTGGTGGCCCAGTGGTAACGGCCAACGGTAACGCGACTTAAGAGTTGTATATAGGTCGTAGGTTCGAACCTAGAGAGGCACTTTACTTTGTGTAAATTATTTCATCACAACTGCACTCAAAACGGTGAAGGAAAACATCGTGAGGAAACCGGCATGTCCTAGAACCAAAAATTGGAAGACATGTGATATCTACCAACCCGTACTAGACCCGCGTGGCAGATTATAGCCCTCTCCCTCTGGAAGAGAGAAGGCCTGTGTCCCAGCAGTGGGAATAATATAGGCTGATTATTACGTGTTGTTGTAAACTTACTTTCATAATTATGTTGGAAGAAAAAACAGATTTTTTTCATCTAACAAATACAAACATTCATTTAAACTTAAACCCACGAGAACGAGTCATCTCAACAATTTAAACAAAAGAATGCAAAATAACAATCAAAAGATATAATCCCAAGTTGACAAAACATTCTTCATCAAAGAAGAAAACAAAAAACAAGATGGCTACGACAAATATGTAAAATTAAAATTAATTTATGCGCACAACGCTGGCAAAGAATGCCACAAACAAAAGACCGGGGAAGTTCTGTTATTTTAATGTAAAGCTTTACCTCCAGGGTATGATGGAGGAGAAGCTATAATTATGTAAGCTATTTATTATAGTCATTCACGTGCCTACGTAATTCAGAAGATTGATACGTGATTTTATCATATTTTTTTGACGATGTTATGGGGAAAGTTAGATCATGTTAATGAGCAACTGTCAAATGGAAATTGTTTTGGGTGTCTCCTAAAGCTTCTTCTTAGCTTATAATGTCACAAAACGGTTATGAAAAACGAAGCCTTAAATGTTACATACATAAATAGAGCTTAAAATACCGATGTTCCTGTATTTTAAGCTCTGGCGGGCAACTGCCCGATGATTCATGTCGGGCCGTTGTATGTAAGCTAGTTGCACGGTAAACTCTGCTTGCGAGATGCAGGATTTTGTGTGACGTCAGTATGACGCGTTGTAGATACCGCTACAGGTGAAATTCAATTTTTTTTCCGATATGCACGAAGTCGCGGGCACAGCTAGTTTTGTGCAAAAATACCTACTTTACTTGTCTTGCGTGTGTATTGTATCTTTTGTATTAGTAAAGTATTCAATTTAATATAAGTGCTTACTATAGTTTAGCTCACACTGGTCCACCAGCTTGATGAAGTATAAAATATTATCAGTTCAAAAGTTTACGTGGTGAAAATTTCGACATTTTGGAGCAAAGCCACGACATTTGCGGGATGCCAGACAAACGTTTGACAGGGAAGAAAGAAGTCCTTTATTGTCTGCTCTCCTGGTACTTCTCTTGTGACCGGGAGGGAATTTTAGATTTATTTGCTTAACTTAGATTATACTTTGTGTGTGTTTCAGAAACAAATCGTAAAAAAATTATTGATAATGATATTGTAGTTTCTATAAGTGTGAGTGTCTGCCTTTTATACGATGCCTCCTAAAATCATATCTTTGGATGAGGTCTGAAGGAAGAAGTTCACTTGCTAATCTTAAATAATGGTGGTATTGGTTGTTAGTAGCCATAATCAATTGTCTATAAAGTACCTACTACATACAAGGTGTCTAAAGCCAAAATTACTATTAAAAATGAAATTAAACACATATTTCGCAATAACTTTAATTTATAAACTGTCTTTAACGCGAGTAAACCCTATGTAAGGTACACCCGATATTGGTTGCATGTTCCTGTGGGTGGGCGCGGGAAACTCGACCTCCTGTCGCGAAGATGAATCCTTACCCACGCGACTACAACTGGGAGATTCACCCTAAAATGTTTGCAACATTAATAATGCTGTTTCTAAACATAACGCGTTTGAAATTAGAATCATATCTGTTTGTAATACGGGTGAAATTAAATTGGATGTTGCTTTTTGCACAGTAATGTTAAAGTTGTGAAATTGTATATTTTGGTGTTTTTTTAATATAGGTGGCAGACACAAAGTCCTGTTTATGGCAATTTGTTTTCGTAGCGTCGCCGTCGTCGCCATATTAATAAATTTATGGACAATTTTTCGGGTTAGCGCGAAATTAATGTTATATTTTGGATTTTTCATTAGCCTTCGTTATAAATAACAGAATGAAAATTTATTGAAGAAAATGTCGGCAAATTGGCAATTGTTGGTGAATGAATGAATGAATGTGTAATTTCAAAATTATAAGCTAATTTAAACACGTATATTCCTAACAGGTGTTCTAGTGATGCACTAAAACCTATTTTATTTGTAAGGGAAAACAAACTATTATATTAAAAATAAACAGATTTAACTTAACAATAAACTTAACAAATAGGTATGTACACTACCCACTAGCACTATATTTTCCTCAGATGACAACTTAGATATTAACAAACTGGTGGCAAAAGTTATTGTAGTTAGGGCAAAATTAGTGATATTAATAAAAAAGAAAAGCCTCTAGTAAAAAAGAAAACTTAAAAAAAAATCCACCTTAATTTGAAAATTCCCCCATCTTGAAAATACTTCAAGCTACTCAATTTGACGTTTGACCCCTGTCCTCTATCAGCTTACACACGATTTAACGTTCGCCGCACAAGTGTATCGAGATCGGACCGCCACTAATCTACCGTGTGTGACCGTCCTTAGAAATTCAATTGAAAATTTCCGGATTTCTCTCAAACAGGAAATTCCTTTAAGTGATGTTTTTCGAATGGTTTCCGTTAGATTAGATACGGGGTTGACTTGACTCAGACTTGCTGGTGGAATTCAAGAGATGTTTTTAGTATCTAAAGGTTATTTTGATGATACTTAAAGGGCTTACAGGACATAAACACAAAAAACGCAAGTTTTAGAAACAATAAAAGTATATGATCGACTACAGTAAACAAAATCAGAAAAATATATGATATTCTTCAGGATATATAAAAGGTAGATAGTGTGTTGAAAACATAATAAGTACAACTAATTTGATACGATAGAAAGAAATCGTGAAGATACCTCTAAAAGCTTTCTTTTTACAATAAAAACAATACTAATATACATATAATAATTCTGTAATATGTAAAAATCTGAATGATTGTATGTATACAATCATTCTTATTTTTTGTCAGATTATTCTACAAGCAACATACTAAAATAAAAGTGTTTTAATTTTTTAGTCCAAACAATAGATTTCTTGTAATTAAATAATTGCTTCATATTTAGCAATACATTACCAGCGTTGTGTCATCGCGCTTCTCTTTCATTTGTATGCAGTCCGACAGTGACCGCGCTTTAGGTCATGTAAGCCCCTTAAGGAATAAACTTATATTATAAAATGTACTGAAGCAATATAATTTGCAATGCCAAAGCCACAGAGCTTCACGTACAATGATCCACTTAGAGGACTTAGTGCGGAAACCAATTCCAATAGCATACCCTCTGAGTTTATCTACATATGTACAGACGCCAGCACATCAAGCTACTACAATATGTCAAATTTCTTTAAAGATTTTCAACTTTATCGCTTAAGTATAACGTTCAAAGTTGATTGATAAAATTTGACAGTTTCGGGTAACTTGATCTGCTTGCGTCTGTACCTACTTATTGAAACATGGTAAAAATTTCGTTCTTTTGGATCATCAAAAATTACTTTAATCCCCTAATAAGGTGTGATTTTTCACTTTTCCACTTGTCTGTAGCTGCTGTAGTAAGTATCTAGAGAGAGAGAGAGAGAGAGTATTCTATTCTATTCTATTCTATTCTATCTAGCTTTAAAACGTAATTATAAAAAGAACATTTTTTTTTAATATAATGCTAAGTTATTAAAATTTAAATGTCTTTCGAAATTTAAACTTTTTTAGAAACTTTAATTTCTAGTTTACTTTTTCTCGCTGACTTAAAAACTGGTCCTTGTGACTCTTGCAAGACGCCGTTCCCCCAATAAAACTATTAGAATGTATGTCACGGCGGTCGACGAGTCACATTTCACCGACATCGAGGGGAGCGCCATCGAGTGGCTTTTAAAGTGTTTTCCACTGATACGGCATCTTGGGAAACGAGCTCTGAATCAAATGTTATGTGAATTGAAAGTCGATAAATATGAGAATATTATTATTATTATTTATTTGTATCGAACACAAGTGTATCATATTGTTGTTAGTAATACTTACAAACTATGTTAGCAACATTCTCATTATATAATATTAACCATTTTCATCAAAATAAAATAATAATCAATTCAAAAGCCTACAGCTATAACTAAGTCCGCCTCCCGGTGCACCAGACCTGCAGCTGTGTCATACGAGTCCAGTACCCCAGGAACGGACAGTCAGGTTTATCCACTATTACCTTTAAGATGCCGTTGGTGCTCCCCCGAAGCCGCCGCTTCAGGGATGCTGTTCTTTTTCGCATAATTGCTTGAAAGCTATCTATACCTGCTTCAGCAAACATATGTTTGGTGTTTTCTTTGATACGTACCTTTGTGTACCTTAACCTATTTATAGGTACCACTACACTAGCTTCTGCCCGCGACTTCGTCCGCGTCAAATTTCTTGTTTCCCTGACTCACCCCGTACAATCGCAACGCTTGCTATGACTTAGTTTTACTTCTGACTTATTTTTGCTTGCCCTGTAAGCGTTCTAGCGCCTTCCTCAAGAATTATATAACGTAGTTTTAGAGTTTAACGTATTCAAACTGACAAACAAATAAACTAATTAGTTTTGTTATTATCTAGTATATATTAAAAGAAGATACCCATGGAAATGTATTAGGTACATAAAAATAGAAACCGTTAAAGAAGTTTATGCCACATTGTGAAAATAACTTCAACCAAAAAAACAGTTCATTGAAATGCAAGTTCAATAGTCCAATCATGCATTTACTGATACAAGCGATTCATAAATCAATACGACTAACGCGTTGGATGTGTATGTTTAAAAAATAAAAAGGTAGTATTCACAGTACAACGGCCAGAGACACTAGGACAGGAGAGGCAATTTTGATCTCGCAAAAAGGTCGAAAACAGCCCTCTCCAATTTCACAGAGAGCCCCTACAAAAGATCACTCACGTTAACTATGAATGAACCAAAACAACCCACCAGTCCGAATGCGAAAAATTAAAAAGTAAAACATTCTCGAAAAGGATATAGGAATTGAATTTAAGTACATTTTAAACGAACCCCCGGCTTTGACTGGCCCAAATAATAGAATCCCGGTTCGAACGTGAATGCCTTTTTTGATCTTTTTAGTGTTGCATCCCCTTAACGGCGGAGGCATTTGCGCCGCGCGACTAAATGGATTATTTTCTTCGTGTGTTCTTTTTTCAAAAACAATTTCAACCTTTTTTGAGCGTTCCTTTATTTCCGCGGCCATTTTGTCTTGACCTGCCCCGTTTCTCTCTAAGCAAGCTAATTGTCCAGTAAAGGGGATTCTGTTTGTTTGTTTAGGGTTCTTGTTACGATGGTGGGTTATCAAAAAGAGGAAACAAAACGTTGACAAGGACGGGGTGTGATTGGATTAAGGAGGGTTGACTTTATAGTCGCGACTCGGTGCAATTTGGAAATTGACTTTCGGAATCTGTTTATGTTGCGGTTCGATTTGTTTTGTTTGTAGAATTTGGTGTCAATTTTTTACCTCTATCGAATTTGCATTGCTATTTGCCGGATTAGAATTGTGACGCTACGACCTCGTTTATTTGGTTTTATTTGCATCTGGAAGCAATTTTGTGGCCGTATTTACATTTATGTTGTGTTTGTTGTTTCTGTTTATCCGTTAGGAATGGCTTTCCTTGAACATCAGGATAAGAGGAACGTTGGCTCGTCTATACCAGCGGCGTAATTGCGCAGCACACTGTCGCTAGCATTGCGTTATTTCCGTTGTTGAGCAGACATATTTTTCGAACATATGAATCAATGGAATAATAGCAATATCCTTCAAAATGATGGGTGTTACGTAATTAGGGTGTTGGTTATCGTAGTTTCAAAATAGTACCTACCTAATTCATGACAGTGAATCACAGTAGGTATCATTTCAGCCGAAAGACGTCCACTGCTGGACATAGGCCTCCCCCAAGCACCCCCACTTCGACCGGTTCTGTGCGTCTCGTATCCAACGGGTTCCAGTGGCCTTCACAATGTCGTCGGATCACCTTGTGGGAGGCCTTCCAACGCTACGTCTTCCGGTACGCGGTCGCCACTCCAGAACCTTTCGGCCCCATCGGCCATCTGTTCTGAGAGCAATGTGCCCTGCCCACTGCCACTTAAGTTCACAGTAGGCGTGGTATTAGTCAACAAAGATGATTTTTTCCTTTCTAATTCAAAATCTCCGAAAAACAAAACTTCGTCACTTCCCAATCTCGCCAGTAGTAACGAGGCGTGAGGGAGAACATTAATTTCGTCTACAATCTTTACTTCAGCTCCCTCGCGGTGACAGATCATTTGTCATAGAAAATCGTGACGCGATGACGTTGCAAGATGGCAGCTGTAATTGTAATGCAGTGATAGAAGAGTGGAGAAGTATTGTTGGGGTTAATTTTAGAACGGATATTTGTGTAGGTGTCTATGTTGATAATACTAAGATCAAGACTACAAAAATACCTTCAAATGTAGGCTTCAGTTACGTTTGAAAGTACATCCTACGCCAGCATAGCTATTCACAACCACCTGACAGGCAATCGTATCGATAATGACACATTTCGATAACCTGGGGGCCTAAAAAGGCCAATTTGGCAGCATCATAAAAGGATAACATTATGAATCATAATATGGCGAAGAAAGTCCGTGTTTTTCTTTTTTTCACTGCACTACGTAGGTATAATCAAAGAGATTGGATTGATTGGTATTTTAGCACAGATAAAAAAAATTACTGAAAAGTCCTTCACCAATGGGATTTGATACGATTAACTTAACAGTTAACTGTCCATTATGATTCATAATGTTTCCCTTTTATGATTGTGCCAAAATGACTGCTACGATAACATTAATTGATGTTCGATACGGTACGGTAGCGTAATATTGGTTGTTGTATGCTGCAAAGCAGCGCAGTTCAACAATTTTATGAACTGAGCACATTAAATATCCTGACAGTTAAATTTTTTGGTAATCTTTAGGGCAAGACTGAAGAAGAATGAATGTTTCTAATCAATTTCCTGATCATAAACCAGGAACTCCCACTGGTCCTCCGGTGCAAACACAGCCGATACATTAAAAACTTTATTTCTATGTATTCGGTGGGCAACGTGGCAACACCGAGGCTACATTAGCACAACAAAGCGTACCGATCCGTCATACCATGACTACTGATATATTTTAATGGAGATGTACTTTTGATCAGATGGTGGACTGTTAAGGGTGGGGGATTTGATACGGTAGAATCATCTCATTGTAAAAAATCATATTTTTTTTGGTACTTATTCAAGGAACCACGTTTTGTGTTGTTAAGTTGACACTTGTGTCTACTGTCTTTTGGTTAGGAGTCAAGTTTATCCCTCCATCTTTGACTTGGTTTACCGCGATGTCGTCTAGCATTTAATGGGACATTGGGTCCCATTGGGTCCCATTTAATGGGACACTGGGTCCCATTAAATGCTAGACAGTGGTTATTTTGGCCCACAACTCATCTGGCATGCGGCAGACACGTCATGACACGAAAGGACTGGCCCGCAATAGCAGTACGAGACAGTCGTGTGTGGAAAAGGAAAAGGGCGGCCTTTTCGGCAGATAGACATCGTCAATAGTTTTATCACTTAATAGTTGCGCCAAATCAGTTTTAATTAGTGCTTCAGGCTTTGAAACTACTGCTAATGAATAAAAAAAAAGAACGTGACTCACTTTGTACCGCTTTCTACGATTCTGCATTTATGAATTATGTCCTCCAGCAGAAATGTTAGTTTATGATGAGTATGTTCATCATTATTCCTTTCTACATATGCAGTGCTTATTCCGTAGTCGTAGTTCTGGATTCTTTGCTCTGTTTTTCTCAACTAAAATCAAATCAGCATCAAATCCACTCACATAAGCCAGAGTACATTGAACGACGGACTCTATCAATCACTTACGGAAACCTATCAGGGCATATCCATTATGCAAGAGATAAGTTTGCACAATAACTTGTGGAAAACTTGCGGACCCTTGGAGAAAATATACTTCTTGTAGGACGACATTACGTAACAATGTTGATTTTTCTGATAAATCGAAAAGGAATGACGGAACTTCTGCGAACTTTATATTAGATTTTAACTATTCTGAAAGATATTTTTCTATAAAAAGGCAGTACCCAATATCTTGACTATCCTTTGCATACCTACATAGGTTTTTAATTATTTTTTCCGTTGTGAAATAAAACCTCATTCTTGCTTATTAACAGATTAAATATGCGGATATTTTTTGATTTGACTTTCATAAGCTTCATGTAAAATACTCGTATTCAGATCCATCCGGTCAGACTGGAAGCTGACCCCAACATAGCTGGGAAAAGGCTAGGCACATTTTTTATAAGTTTTCTCATCTAATCGCAAGAAATGTCTACCATAATTCTTGCCAACTAGGAGTAGGAAGCTAAAGATTTATACTAAGCCACTGACTGATTTCAGTAAAATTGTATCGAAACCATGACATCTAATATTCACTGACTTTTCACGCCCAAAAAGTCACAAAAAGAAATCTTCCAGTTACAAAATAAACTATTTAACACCAACCATCCTAACACAAAATAGTCCAACCATTTCTATTCACGACATGTCCTTCAAACACCAATCTTAAGGCCAAGCTAACTGCCAAACTGCTCAAAACATCTGTTGTACACGACTTCCCAACCCTCTAACCCCATCCAAATGGCATTACCATAACCTTTATGGTAAGGAAAAAATAATGGGCACTTGGAACAAAATGCCACTTCTAAGGGTCAATGTGGATTCTGTGCGTCCCCTCCGCGTGTGATGAAAAGCGACAATCTAAATGACGGGTGACATATACGTGGGCTTTGTGGGTGGGATTCAGGAGTCGGTGGGACGGGTAGCCTTTTTGTGGCATGAATTTTGTTGGATGCAGTGTGTGAGTTTTTGTAAAGCTTAGTTATTAGATGGATTGATTTTCTGTTGTTTTTCTTTGACGTATTTTCATTGTTTCTTTTTTTTTTTTGTCGTCGGCAGAAAAGCTTTCTTAGGAGAAAAGTCATTACTTTTTTAAAATTTACTTCATGATATTCTGAAAACAAATGTAGAATCATGAAATATAGCATCAAGAGATGAGAGCAAAAATATCTATACTAATATTATAAAGCTGCAGAGTTTGTTTGTTTGTTTGGTTGAACGCGCTAATCTCTGGAACTACTAGTCGGAATTGAAAAATTCTTTTTGCATTTGATAGCCCAATTTTTGAGGAAGGCAATAGGCTATTTAACATCACGCTATGACCTTTAGGAGCCGAGCAAAAAGAAAAAAGTCAGAAAGAACGCTTAGCAAAAACGAAGTAATAGCGCGGGCAGGCGATGCGATGCAGAAGCTAGTTATGAGATATACAAGAGCAACTTCTGACTTTTCATCAGAAAAAGCACGCAATTTTTTAAATGTTTTTTTCGACAATGGCAAACGCAGTACACAATTTCAATAACAAAAAGTGACACAGAAAGTTAGTCAATCTTTCTGATCGTGTGTGATACACAAGAAAAGGGTCTCGAAGGTCTCTCGGTCTCTGAAGGATCTCAGACACGTCCGGGCGTTTTGGGAATTCTACGGACGAAGCCAGTCCGGTTGGGGATGACTGGGTACGGTGGGAAAATCCTTGGTTCAACGCTTTGCAAATATGTATGGGCGCTCAAGCATGTGTTTTGGTTTTGTGTAGGTAAGTATTTTTGTTTTTCTTCAACGTCTACTTAAAAAAAAACAAATTCATTTATCAATCATTCATGGCCAGACGACGAACAGCCCAAAAAACAGCTGGGTCTAAAACAATGAAATTTTCGGCTTATTAGTCGATTCGCCCGAAATTATTCGCCCGAAACGTGCGAATCGTCACTATAAAATAATATATTTTTATCTTTAGGCGACTCGCACG
Source organism: Luperina nickerlii (assembly GCA_963855955.1). Classification (NCBI taxonomy): domain Eukaryota; kingdom Metazoa; phylum Arthropoda; class Insecta; order Lepidoptera; family Noctuidae; genus Luperina; species Luperina nickerlii. The sequence goes on along the minus strand of OY979677.1, from coordinate 16,096,057 downwards.
GAGTTAATTTATTTGTTGGCGAGACGACAACAACGTACTTTTTTCTTAACTTCATTGCATACAATTAACAAATAAATTAATTTCGTGAGTCGCCTATAGAAAAAATCTATTAATTGAAAGTGCCGATTCGCACGTTTCGGGCGAGTAAATTCGTGCGGGTCGACTAATAAGCCAAATTTTCGTTGCATTAGAGTTAGTGTTATATAGCGAAAGTGAAAAAATAAGGAAAATTTTTGAAAAGTCATCCCCTATTTGGGTGAATAGAGGATGAAAGTTTGTTGGGAAGTTCGTCATTTTTTCCGATGGAAAATCCCATACGGCTTATTTTTTCAATAACTTTCTTTCAGTACTGTATCACTCAGCCCACCAAATAAATATTTAGAGATCCCAGAATTATCTTTCTTCAGAAAGAAGTAGACGTATTGCACTCACTGCAGCTAAGTAAGCTCTTTAATTGAAGAAGAATGAGTTGATCGTCGGGTAACAGCCCCGACCTAGCTGGGTCGAACCCAAGCAGGCGCTTTTCTTTGTGTAAATAATTTCATCACCGCTGCTCTCAAAACGGTGAAGGAAACCATCGAAAGGAAACTGGCATCGAAAAGAACCAAAAATTCATAGACATGTGATATCTACCAACCCACACTGGGAAGAGCAGTGGGAATATTATAGGCTGATTAATTATCTGAGCTGATCGACAACGAGCTTTAAAGAATTACTATTTATTGTGGATACACTTGTGTTTGGCCAGTGTCTCACCTAACACGTAGCGATTATTTCTTTCATGCGTAAAAAAACATACAAGGAGGCGAATTTATAAAAAAAACACGAAAAAAAAAGCAGACTGAATCGAAACCTTGAATGAATTGAACCTAATTATTGCTTGAACCATTTCTCCACATCCGATTACTTTCAAGTGCTATACCTACCGATCACATTAAGTTCCGCCAAACAATACCTTAGGTAGGTATCATCTGGTTATTAACAAAAGTGCGTATCGCACATCCACCTGTGCATTAGCATACGAGATTAGTGCTCAAAACATCTAATTTCTTAATTATAGAGCAGAATCAAAGCTGAGATTTTCGAGAAAACCTGTTATTATTCTAATACAGAAGATTTTGGCGGTTTTTCTGTGTATTGCCATTAATGCATGATCTCTACGCATCGCGTTTTTACCGGATGTCCTATTAAAATAATCGTCGAATTTCAATAAACATCCATTTGTTGGTTGCTCGCGTTGTTTTTGTGGGATAGTGTGAACATGGTTGATACTTGCGGATTTTCGTGTAGAATATATACATAGATAATAATGACAAATATTGCTAAAGGTAAAGTTTATAATCATGGCTAACAAAGCGCTTACTTCACAGTCTGTTGTTAAGATTAAATGTCAAACGTAATTGAGAAACAAAGTTCATACGTCAATATTTATTTGTCTATTGTGTACGAGGACACTATTTTGATACTTTATTATTTAAAAACTTTTCAAGGTAGCCCCCAACCTTACAACACCACTAAATTTTCCCCAGCGTTTTGTTTTAATAGCCTTTTTTTCTCTATTTTTTAAAGTTTTTCAGTAGTAGCAGCCAGCTTCAACTTAGCACAACAACACATTCGAATAAAAAAGAAAACCCAAAAAAAGCTCAAAATACCTAAGGTTTTCTACAATATTTTTTCATACAAGTATCTAAACCTCTCAATCCGTGCGGTTGCGACCAAATTAAATGATTGCTGGCTACCTGTTTTACGCCCAAGGATATGTTTTATTTTGTCTGCCCGGGGATGCGTATCGCATGCTAAACCGCACTAAGCATCCCGGAGCATCCTAAAACTTACTGAACATTATATTTAAGAGTTATTAGCTATGATCTCTTGGGTTCGCCAGTGAATGGGAATAAGTGAAAGTATTGATTTATTGTTGAATATGTTTTTCCTTAGCGTGGTTATGTGGTCCTTTAATTTTAAGATTTTGTCCTAAAGGTAAGCGTGTTTGACATTGTTTTTGGAAATTTGATTGCGGTTAGTGATTAAAGTAGAAATGTGTGATGAGACCAGATTTAATATGGGACACATAAAGACAAAAAGAAAGAATAAAGTTCACGAGTGCACAGTGAAACACAAGATACAAATAACAAAATAAAAAAGTGAAAATAATGTTGTATCAAAATTAGTGTGTGCCCCGCGGCTGCTCCAAAAAGGTTCATGTCAGCATTAATAAGCTAGACAGATGCTGTCTGATGTTGGTTTTCTAACGAACCTTAAGGCCGGTTTTAGTGCTTGACCGATCGTCGGTGCGTACGTCGGTCGCGCTTGTCATTTGTATGAAAATTCACAAGTCGTGACAGTGTTCGACCGACATGACAGTACGCACGCATATATTGCTACGCAATGCGTACGAGGACCGTCGGTCAAGCGCGTCCGCATGCGTGCCGTCGGTCGACCGAGGCGCTATGGATACACGCGTTCAGTGCTACACCGATCGGTGGACCGACCATACGGATGATGCGCGTATATATCGTCGTAAAAACGATGAAATCTACTAGTTCAAAACTTCAATAATATTGTTTGATTTTATAGGTATCAGTCCGGCCAGTTTGGTTGGTCAGGAGAGCACTGAACGTTAAAAACTGACGATCGGTTACGCGTATCGTCAGGAACGATGGTACGCACCGACGGTCGGTCAAGCACTAAAACCGGCCTTAGGGACAGACAAGTGACACCTGAGGGGCATATCTCGTAATTTTAAGAACGTTCACAGTCTGTTCACAGTTTCAATCTGTCAAAAATACCTCTAAAATCCCTACATTTATGATGTCTTTGACATTGATTGTCGCTGAAATGAGATTGCGACTAGATTTTTAACATTTTTAATTAGGTACAGGAAATTATTAAATAATGAATTCAATAGAATACAGTTTAATCTGAGTAATTTTCCAGATGGATCCTATTGCCCATGGTATAAGGTACTTACTTATACCATACAAAATTTACAGCAGTTGCTAATAAAAAAAAACGAAGACCCTCCAAATAATTATATAAACTAAAAAAATCTATGGATTAGAAAGACGACGGAAGGAGGTTTCGATAAAAAGTCTTCAGATTTATGCCTTCAGCTAATTTACAAAACACTACAATCCTTTTACCACAAGCACCGTAACGAACCCTTTTTTCTTTTTATTACAAATCAGTTCAAAGCTTTCCGCTTCCCCACCTCTAAAGGAATCGACTAAAACCACAAACCCTATTTAGTTAATTGAAAAAATACTAAAGCGTTGCCATCGAACGTGTATTTTATCTTACCCCTTTCTGAGGAGGTCAGGGCCTCCCCAGAGACCTCCCGATTGGTATTCTTTATTAGGGAACTCGAACCCCCATGCCTGGTTGGCACTCGCCTCGAGTAATTGGCGGAATATTGCCAAATATTTGTTACTGAGCAGTTACCGTTTGGAAGTGAATTAGGGAGTGTCTTCCCGTTTTTTTGTTGATTAGTTCGTTTTCTTGTGTATGATTCAGTAGTTAATTACTTTTTAGAAGCAAAATTAGTAAAATTACACATATTTTATTAATTTACTTTTAGTTCAAGCGATAGTTAGTACACCTAAATATTTTCTCTTTTTGTTTTATTTTCTAATATTGAAACGCCTCATAAAAACAAAACTGAAGATCGCTCTTAGCGATAAGACCGCCCATTGTGTCACCCTTTGTACAGTTTTTATATTTATGTCTGTAATTTATATGGTGTACATAATAAAGAGTATTCTATTCTATTCTATTCTGAAATCCAGAAACAAAAAACATTCTAAAAAAAATTACACCTGTTTCCATAGTTAATTTGAAAAAGGTACGTAAAAAGTAATGGCGAGCACAGGCGTAGCTATCGAGTTGTACTGGTAGGTACAGTCGTACTCGTAAAAACAGCGACAAGCCCCATCGAGTCCCGAGGCGTCTCGACTTCGCTTTTCAAATATTAAAATTTAATCGCCCGGTTGTCGCGAGTCAAATTAGCCTCTCTTGAGGCAGGGACACAGAGTAAGAGGTCTGTGTCTGTTAAGAATGGACATCTTAGGTAAAAAAGGTGCTGTTTGAGTAGAATGAATTCTCGCAGTTTGGTTTAGCAGAGGTGCTTCTCATAATTCAGAAAGGTTTTTTGTGCACTAACTATGTTTAAACTTTTGTCATTTTGCTCGAAAATAAAACAAGGTGTTGAATGATGATGAGAGAAGAGATGTCACGAACCAAAATTCCGTAGGTAGTACAAGTTAAATTAACTCTACAAAGTTGCCTAAAAAGGTTAAGTTTACACGTTTAGTAATTAGACTGCTGTTCCTACCATATCATACCTGACCGATTGTGTGTCGCAGTGCCTGAAAACCAAAGCAATTTGAGACTCCTATTTTAGTAAACTCATGAGGTCGGGAATTAATTACTTAATGATTAATTAAAGAAAATCAGCGTTAGTGGATTTTTACCAGTAGTGTAGTTTAGATTCGATTTTCTGAATAATGTCATATCTGTCAAATTTTCTCCAACTACTCTATGCCTCAATAGCGAGCAGTGATACAGACAACAATGTAATTGCCGAAGAGACGAAGAAAACAGTTATTAATAACATTCGCGAACAAAATGCTGGTTCTGAATGATTTAGAAGACATTCTCCTGTCGTGTATTAGCTATTCTAAGTTAATATTCTCTTTGGTCCCCTCGGTGTCGTTGGATTTTATTTTCCAGAGTGACAGCCTCTTTTATCTATGTTTTGAATGAATTAACGCCTGTTCTTTGTTTAAGGAATTTGTGTAGGATTTCTTGCTTGTTGACTTGTCTTCTTAATGTTAAGACATGGGTATTATGTTTGTGATGTTTTTGGGGTAGGTAATGCGATGGGTCCTGCGGTTCAACGCTTTTGGTCCTTGTATGAAACAAAATGTTTGTAATATAACATAGCTTCCAGCCTTTATTCTCCAATGGGGTATGTAGAGGTGTACCTATAGATATTTCACCCACATTTCCCCAATTAGGTAAAACAAATGAAAATTATGTGAGCTTGTGTGTATCTGAATATCTGTATGGCTTTTATTACAAAGATGTTTCTCTTGAGTCACGGACAATTCTTTACAATAATTATGATACTTAATGTATTTTTCAGATACTAGTACTTAGGTACGAGTATTTTCATAAAAATTGAAAGCGTGTAGCGCTGTAAATTCATTCACAATAACTATGTATTTATTTAATAAGGCAACTATATTTTCCAAGAAAGTGTTGCTAGTTTGCCGCTTACAGTCTTTTTAACCGACTTCAAAAAAGGAGGAGGTTCTCAATTCGGATGTTTATATATATATATTTTTATGTATGTTCGGGCATAACTCCCTCATATATGGACGGAATTGCAAAAAATTTTTGTTCCAAAGAGGTTTATCCCGAAATGGTCCCATTTAAATTTCGTAAAGATCTGATGATGAGTTACGGAGTCAGGTAACGGAACTCTTCAATAAATGCTAGCATATCAACCGCGATTGCTGCTATAGCATATGTATGCATTGTTTACGCAATCACACAACATAACATCACGCCTGTACCCTTTAAATGGGTAGGCAGATATGTTCAATAGCTTCCTGTTACTGATATTCACATAGCAAGTAATGTTATATGAATTTGTTTGGGTTTGGCATATGTACAACAAAAAAGTGAAAATAAAAAATAACAGAAAAAACACTATAATGTGAAAAATAACTTTAATATCGAAAGTCAGTGTCAAAATAAGAACCAACAACACCGACTTCCGAAATTAAAGTGTTCTGTAATGTTTCGAGTCATGAGTCATTTCATTTGTATGAAATCAATGACTAATTTAATAAATCGTAACGAAACCGCTGAATAATTTAATTTGTAAGAAACCAATAAGTAATTTAATTTTAATGAAATCTATGAATAATTTTATTTTATGAAATCAATGAGTTATTTAATTTTAATGTAAACAATTCAATTTAATTAGTATGAAAATATCAAAGTTCCTATTTACTGACTTTTTAAAAAACTAACTTGTGAATTAACAACTGACTATAGATGTTGACTGATTATAATGTTAAATTTAAGTTACCAAAACAAAAAATATTGTACACCCTATAGGTATGTTACAGCGATCTTTTATAATATAATAAGAACAAATATTTCACCTGTGACAAACAATAAATGAATTTGAATTTGAATTTGTTTTTTTTGGAAGTCGGTTGTTTTTTTTTGTAAAAAAGTTTTAGAAAACAATATCCTATTTTCACTACCTATATCAAAATATTACAGCATTTTCTATAAGTGCAAATATGGCTGACTTGTAATAACCTAAATATCTAATCATTAGAGCATAGGTACTATACTTTCCTTTTTCTACAATTTACTTTGCATGTAAGCTTTAATGTTTTCCAGATACCCGACTGCTTTTTCCTTTTTCTACAATTTACTTTGCATGTAAGCTTTAGTGATTTCCAGATACCTCACTGCTTGAGATGAAAGGAAATTTAACTATACTTTTCAGTTGCTTAAGAGAGGTACCTACCTATCTGGTCTAATGCTCGGTTCCTATAAACAAAAACGAATCGTTTTACCTACCAATAGTAGGAGTTTTTATTGCCAAACTGGGCGTATAAATAGATTCGGAAGCTAATTTTATCTGTGATAGCTACTTCCATAGGGGAAAAAAATTATGACGTATAAGCTTCATTATTGGTAAAGATACAAGAGTCTTAATTTTAACCATTAAGTGTCAGTAAAATAAAGGAATCGTTATATCTCCCGCTCACCGCTACCGCTCATCGCTGCCCGCTCCGCTCGCCACCAAGTCACAATGCCATCGATGTGACCCGGCCATGTCGCCGGTCGCCGACTGTGGATCGATACAGCCTCCTGCACTTGAGCTTTTTGCTACCACTCCCCGCCCGCTCCCCGCACCCGGCCGCCCTAACCCCCCCGCCCGGTCTTGGGCGGTGATATTATGTTGCTATTTTTACGTTTATTTTACTTTTATTTAGGTTGGGAGCCTGATTATGGAAGATTGTCGTGGCTATAGGTTTTAATCAAGAAGTGTGCTAAAAGGAGTAAGTAGGTATATTGTAATGACCGTAGCAGGTTCTGTAGTTTCTGCCTACACTCGTGGGAAGAAAGCGTGAGGTTATGAATGGGTGCTAAGTTTATTTTATTTTAATCAAATGTGATCGAAATCTCTAAACGGATAGTTCGGAAGTATTAATTGTTGTGGATGAGATAGTGTTCTAATTTATAGGTTAGTTGTTTGAGTTTGTGTTAGTTTTAATCACTCCTTAGTTCTGTGTAAGTGAACATTATATTATAAAATGCTAGCTGACCCAGCAAACGTTGCTTTGCCATATAGATTATTTCTAGGTTTTTTTTTTAGTTCGATAAAAAAAAATGATAGTAGCCGATTCTCAGACCTACCCGATATGCACACAAAATTTCATAAGAATCGGTCAAGCCGTTTCGGAGGAGTGTGGTAACTAACATTGTGACACGAGAATTTTATACATAAGATTTATTCACCAATTTTCATGATTGCACCTACTACTGTTTGTCTCTGCAATCACCCAAAGGTTGACTGATACATTTATGTGCTTGAAGTATTAAATAAATAAAATAAGAACAACCATTGACTTTGAATAAACAATAAAAGAAAATGAAATTTAAATTTTTGTTTGAACAGCCTTTGTTTCTATAGAAATTCTTCATGAAAAAAATACTTGAATCGTGTCCTACTATACCCGTCGATCGAATATTTTTGTGAAGCATTTAGGTACAGACGCCAGCACATCAAGCTACTACAATCTGTCAAATGTCTTTAATAGATTTTCAACTTTATCTCTAAAGCATAAGGTTCAAAGTTGATTGGGAAAATTTGACAGTTTCGGGTAGCTTGATGTGCTGGCGTCTGTACATACTGAATTCGAGTCTCAACTAAAATTATAATACTAAAAGTAAACTTTGATGACTTTGTGCTGTAGGAAAATCCTTACAAGACCATATAGCTAAGATAATTCACCCTGTAAGTAGGAAAAATGTCTGGTAAAATCCGTCCTTACAAGATCACATAGCTAAGATAATCAATTCTAGAAGTAGGTATTATGTCTGGGAAAATTCGTCCTTAATATGGTCATGGGTCATGCCCTATAACTAAGATAATCCACCATCTAAAGCCTTCTATCACATAAGATTCGGTACATAATCCCATACCCACCCCATGGAGGCTTTTTAAAGGCTCCACAGTGACAACGCGACGTTGTCTCTCTCTGCCACGCCCATTGGCGACAAAACCTTCAGCCACGCCTTACGCGACACTTTCCACCAATCAGGGGACAGACTGAAAAGTTTTATATGTCAACATTACGTAAGTGGGGAGGCTTTAGTGGCAGTAAAAAGTTTAAAGGCGTGGTGACTTGGCTAAGTTAATGGAAAGTTTAATGTAGCAGTATATATAGGTACCTATTTATGAGTATGTTGATTTGTGTATAGTGAGGTACTCTAGGGATATTGGTGTAGTCTGTGGCAGAGAATAACGAGGTTTTCTTGGTAATGACTGAAACGAGACTTCTCTGCATAGAAACGTTTTCAGTTGCGGTACGCTTGTAGGACTAAAGATATCGCTGAACATTCTGAATTGTCTAACTTCTTTCTAGTAATGATTTATGTATGCTCGGTTTTATATAACCTGCAGATTTGTAACAGATAGTGATTTGCAGATATCTCATTTAAACAAAAATAGTCTTTTCATCAACACTTTGGTTTTGTATCAATTTTCTTACTACGATATTAAAATGTAGATCTGTTAGTAGAACAAGTAGTTTTTTCTATAGGTACCTATCTATAACTGCTTATGCTCTGTGTCATTACTTTTGTCAAACTTTATCATAACATTTTTGTTTTTTTTATTATCCATTCAACCTTTTCTAAACAAAAACAGTAACTTAAATTTGCATACCATCTTCTGAATCCCAAAAATATTTTACAGCCTCATCCACCCTCCATAAGCGCTATATAGCGATATAAAACCATAATGACGTATAAACGACAAGGCAAGGCGCATCTTGACCCCCCACTGGGGGGCAGGGTAGGGGAATGGTTGCCTTCCTTACTAACCTCGCCTTTGTTCACTTCCCTGAAAAAGTATTGAAGCTTAACCTTTTCAGGTCAGGCTTTGTTTTGTGAAGGCGATTTTTTTATCTGCGAAGTTATGGACTAAGGCAGGTTGGAGATAGTTGAACTACTGTGAAGCGAGTCCTCGCGTTGATATTTTATGTTATTGGGTCAATAAGATATTATTTTATTATTTTTATTTTATTTAGTTGTTTGTAATAAATACTAGACACATGTTTGGTGCTCTCAAAATATGGTATAAGTATAGTGGTATTTTAATTTTGAAAATATAACATTGTATTTATTTGTGAAGGTTAAATAATGTTGAGATCTTGGTATAAAATCTATACTCTATACAAATTAATAGTTACGCTACTTAATAATAATAACAAAAAAGAAAATTTTTGTCCGTCTGTTTGTTTGTTCCGGCTAATCTCCGAAACGGCTGGACCTATTTTAACCAGACTTTCACTGGCAAATAGCTGATGTTATAAGGAGTAACTACTATTATTTCAGAAAAGGAATGAGGGTTATGCGCAAAAAAATTAAAACCCATTAAATCCAATTTGTTTACTGACATGCACGCGAACGAAGTCGCGGGCACAGCTAGTTATATATAAAACGTTTCTGACTTTAGTCAGAATGATCTGCGAAGTTAGAGATGTAATAATTTTCATGTCAACACAAGAATAGGCCTCTATACGATTTATTTTCGTTGGATCCCTTTTGAATCCCAGTTTAATAGGTGACCCCGAGCATGAACGTCAGCGCAGCCTTCGTTGAACTGCTTCAGAGTGACGTCATCATTATCACTCCCGCAAGCTTTAACAGCGAGTTACCCAGCCAGCCAGCAGTCACGACTTCAACGGGTATCTTGCGGCGACTACGCATACCTGCTCATCACCCACAGTCTCATCAGAAACCTCAGCACAGCACACTGCACTTTCGGCCGGTCCACAAAGCCTTTAAAAAACCTCTCCTGGTAGACGCCAGCGGTTGTAACGATCTGTACCTTATTTAAAATAGAGGGTAAGCAGACCGTCCAATAATTTTTATTAGGGAAGATAAAATACAGAAAGTTATAAAAACAGCTAGTTATAAAAATACTAAATAGCACGCACTCTCGGAAGTTTATAGTTCACACACGCGCGCACTCACTGGAGTTTTATAGTTCACGTTATGGAATCAGCTCAGCACTGTAGGAACGGGTATCAGTCGTCAGGGTAGCAAGTTATACGAGGTTAGCTCGCGAAGATTAGAAGTAGAAGGTCCCAGGTGGAATCTTTAGCTGGATCCCCTGGGTTAGTCAAAGATGTCGCAGCAGAACCAAGCAGTTCAAGTTGACACAGCAAAACCAAGCAGTTTTTCTGATGCTTAATGTCTCAGTCCCAAGACTCCAATGCCTGCAGCCTCCAGCTGTTCATGAGCTCGTTTCTAAGTAGTCTTCCTTTTTCAAATATCAGTTTTCTTCTATGTGGCCATCATCTAATCTGACAAGTGTATCCGGCCAAGACATATCCACGAGTGCGTAAAGAATATTATAAATCTAATTTAAAATTAAGTTATTTAGACTAAACAATCGTAATAATCTTAATAATACAAAAGCTAAACATATTGATAAAAATAATTTAAGTTATTTAGACCAAAGAGTAATTACCATAGACTAAGCCAGAAAGACATTTAAAAAGTAATTGACAGTTTGACAATTGACGTGTCACAACATGAAAATTGAGTAAAAGTATAATGTAAACATATAAACAAATAAAAAGGATGATAAATAGTATTAAAGTGTAAATAATGATAAATAGTATTATGCGTGATGAAAGTAAAGTGTAAGTAAGCATAAATACTATATTTCCCCAACGACCCCGAGAAAATTTTTGGCCTAGAACAAAAATTTTGCTAAGGTTAAAATATTACAGCATTCACAAAACTTACATAACTCATTCAAACACACCGACATCTTACGAAGTTAGGTCAGGTAGGATTCACATTCAATGATCACTACTCAACCTGATAAGTCATAACTTTAAGGCTTATTTAAGGAGTTGTAATCCGCTCGCGTCTAAAACCACTAATGAGATGAAAATATAAAGATTTAACAAAGGCTTATTTTTAAAGGAGTTGTCATCCGCTCCTAATCAACTTTTAGAGTCGATAGACAGAAAATCAACTTTTAGAGTCGATAGTCAGAAAATCAACTTTTAGAGTCGATAGTCAACAAGGGCTTATTTTTATGGAGTTGTCAACCGCTCCAATCAACTTTTAGAGTTGATAGAAATAGACAAGTTATCATATTAACTTGTAGAAAAGAATAGATAATTATATAGGAAAGATTAAAATTAATCTTTTATTGGTTTAAGAACCGATGAATGAATTAAAAAAAACAAATAGAGTTTTAATAAATCAAAAGGAACTCTATTATAGAGGAAGGAAAGAAGAAAGGGATGAGTTATGAATATAGTAAAAAGAATTTTTTTACATATAATTGAATAAATTATATTTTAAAGTCTTTAATATGGTATTTAGCTCGGTTGCCTAGTTGATCTTCTAGTATATATACTAATGGTGATAATTTTTGTAAAATAGTTGATTTTACATATTTCGGCGCTAGTTTAGAGCTAAAATAAGTACCCGCTTGACTAATTGTATAGTTTTTACGCCAGACTGTATCTCCAACGTTATATTCTTTAAAGGTATGTGTTTCATTGTAACGAGAAGAGTTACGAGCATGAGCAATATGAAGGGCTATCTGAACTTTATCGAAAGTTGCAGACAATAAACCTATGTTAGTAGCATAGATGTCCCTAGGTAGAAAAACGATTTCATCAAGATTATTAGTTGGTGTATAAAGTGAGCCAGAAGTAACTGTTTCACGTCCGAAAAGCAAAAAGTTAGGAGAGAAACCAGTGGTAATATTAGTTGTGCTGTTCATAGCGTATTGGACTTTAGGAAGATGGATGTCCCAAGATCTATGGTCATCACCAACCAAAGATGACAAAGCTGTGATTATAGTGCGATTGTACCTTTCAGTGGGATTAACTTGGGGGCAATAGTGAGGAGAGAAAAATATAAATGGTATATTATATCTGCCCAGAAAGTTGCGAAATTCATGGGATTGAAATTGCGATCCATTGTCCATAATAATAGTTTGAGGTACTCCATGGACTAGAAAAACAAAATTTTCCAAGTTAGAGATGACGTTAGCACTAGTAGCCCGTTTTAACGGAAAGATCAGGGAATATTTAGTAAAGCAACAATTAACCACTAAGATAAATTGATTCCTACGTCTAGTCATAGGTAGAGGACCCATTAGATCCAAAGAAATTGTTTGAAAGGGCCTGGAACAAATTTTTGGTTTACCCATAAGACCAAAGGGTGAGTGATTAGCTTGTTTGTAAGTTAAGCAATTATCACAGGAAGAAATTATTTTAGCGATATCCTTAAACATAGCTGGCCAGTAATATAGAAGTGATAATTTTTTATAAGTTTTAAAGATTCCTAGATGAGGCTGATCTGGAGACCCATGATTATCTTTAATAAGAGTTTCCCGAAGATTAGGGTGAGGAACTTCTTTCCACGCGAAATCTTCAGTTAACGCGTGGGGAGATTGAGTATAGCGGAATAATTTATTTTCACGAATAGTATAATTGGGATATTGATCAGGATTGCTACGACATTCTAAAAGTAGTTTGTTATAGTGTTCTAATGCTGGAGATATAGGTTGAGGATCAAGTGAGACAGGATTAATGCCAAGTGGACATGTAGGATTACGAGAGAGTAAGTCAGGAACTAAATTGTCTTTACCCCTTTTGTGTTTTAGAATAAAATTAAAAGATGACAACCTAAGAGCCCACCGCGCGAGTCTACCTGATGGATTGGATAATTTTAGAAACCATTTAAGTGCTGCGTGGTCAGTATAAACCGTGAATTGTTTACCATTATCGATATAACAACGCCAATGTTCTAAAGCTGAAATTACCGCAAGAGTTTCTCTTTCAGTAGTTGAGTAATTTCGTTCGTTTTTGTTAAGAGATTTGCTCATATAGGCTATAACTACTTCTTTGTCGTCTTTTACTTGTGTTAACATACCACCAATGGCAAAGTTAGAAGCATCGCAATGTACAGAGAAAGGGAGATTGTAGTCAGGACAAGCTAGTATAGGGGTAGTAACAAGAGCTTCTTTTAGTTTATTAAAAGCCAGATTAGCATCATTATCCCAAATGAATTTAGGGGCGTTTTTACCGGAAGAAGTTAATTTATTAAGTGGAGTTGCAATTGTGCTGAAGTTGGGAATAAAACGTCGAAACCAACTACAAGTTCCAATAAATTTTCTAACTTCTTTACGAGAAGTGGGAATAGGAAATTCGAGTATTGCTTTTATTTTAGCAGGATCTGATCTTAAACCGTTTTCATCTACAATGTACCCTAAGTATTTAAGTTCATTTTTAAAGAATTGACTTTTTTCGAAGTTAATAGTTAATCTAGCAAACGTTAATTTCTCAAGAACTTTAAGTAGATAAGAGATATGCTCTTCAAATGATTCAGAGATGATTATTATATCATCAAGGTAACAAAAGACCTTATTATCAAATTCAGGAGTAAAAAGCATGTCCATAAGTCTTTGTTGAGTAGCTGGAGCATTAGTTAAACCAAAGGGCATGATAACAAAACGATACATGCCGCGACCAGGGACATAAAAAGCTGTTTTATCTTTATCCGCTTCATCTTTTAAAGGGATTTCCCAAAATGCTTTAGCAATATCAATGCTTGAAAGAAATTTAGCGTTTTTAAGGTTATCTAAAATTTCATTAACAAACGGAAGGCTGTACGCGTCTCTACGAGTAACTGAATTTAGTTTACGACTATCAACACAAAATCGCCATTCACCATTCTTTTTAGGTGTAATAATAACCGGAGAAAGCCAAGGGCTTTCGCATTTTTCAATGACGCCCCATTCTAACATTTTATCGACTTCTATAATTAGAGCTTTTTGTTTCTCAGGAGAAAGACGATAACATCGTTGTTTAATTGGAAGAGTGTCACCTGTATCAATATGGTGACTAATAAGATGAGTGCGACCCAGTACTCCTCTACTCTCGAAGGATATAGCTTTAAATCGTTTAATCATATCATCAGCGATAGTTTTTTGTTCTAAAGAGAGATGATCGTAAGGCAGTATTTGTTTAGTAGTTTCAGTAACCACTGAACATTTAATATTCGCTTTAAAAGCCGAAGAAAGTATGTGTGGAATAAGATTAAACTTTTTCCAAAAGTCGACTCCTAAAATAATTGAAGGAGATATATTAGGGAATACGAAGGCTTGGATGAGATGAGTTTGATTATTGTATCTAATCGGAATATCAATTGAGCCAAGGGATTTACTTTTATTATTACTGGCAGTAGTAATCGTCACTGAAGAAGACTTGGATAACGTGAAGCCTAATTTTAAAATTTCTAGGTGAGAGTTATTACCAAGTATTGTAATAGAACTACCACTATCTAGTAAGCCGGAAAATATTTTGTCATTGATAGAAATATCAATAAAAGGACGATTAAAATCTTTTTCATTATCGTAAAGTGAAGTTATTTTGTAACAATGAAAGAAATTTTTAATAGTTTGTAACCAATCATGCCAGTCTGATTGATTAAAGTTTTTATTACCCAAGTCGTTGTTTAGTTTTTTGAGTTGTTAGTTTTATTACAGTTAGGACAATCAGTCAATTTAACATCTTTTAAACCGCATCTAAAACAAATAATTAAAGAACGAGGTTGAGAGCAATTAGTTAGCGTATGACCATTAGTGCGGCAGCGTACGCAAAAAGCATTATAATTAACTTTATTAATTGTATTAACTTGAGGTTTATTGTTAAAACGCTTAAAATTTGTTCTAGGAGTGAACGCGTTAAAAGTTGAGGGCTTTGACGTTAAGTTAGTGGATTTATAGTTAAATTCAACAGTTATAGGGTTATTAGTAGTTTGAGGTTCATTGAAATGTTTTTCTTTGTCTAAAAATTCTTCATATTTTCGACAACATGAAATAAGCTCATCAATAGAGTTAATGTTATTATTCGCGATGTAAGGTGAATAGCAAGGTCGAATGTTACGAATAATAATTTGGAGTTTTTTAGTTTCCGTTAGTTTTTCTGAAAGTCTGGAAAACATGCCGGTTAGTATGGAAACAAAAATAACGATAGGTTCATCTTTGCCCTGAGTTCGACTGTTGATGGCTTCTAATAATTTATGGTCATAGTCAAAACCGCCAAAGTCTGTAATCAAAGCTTCGCAAAGATCGCTCCATGATAAAAAAGAGTCGCGTTTAAAACGATACCAATGTAAAGCGTTATCAGTTAATAATTCAAACGCATGATCTAATAATTTATCTCGAGAAATATTCCTAGAAATACTGAATTCCTGAATTTTCTGTATAAAGGAACGCGGACACGAGTTTCCGTCATATTTTATTCGTTTTAATTCATTAAGGGAATTATTAGGAATAGAGTTTGACTGAATGTCGGGAAGCATAGTATGAAACATTGTGTTATTGGGACTATTAGAAGTATCCATGATTAAAAAAATAATATTGAAAGAGGAGTCTAAGTTAAAGAAAACTCTAATGTTAGAAAGGACTCAAGTGTCGTCTCAAGAGTGCTATGAGTTAAGAGGGGAGGAAGGATAGAGGGATTAGGTCTGAACCGCAACACCGCAGTCAGAAAAAAAAACGCTAGGGCAGCTCCCGTAATACAGTAGACGGTAAGCTCCGAGTAAAACGTCAAGGGCAGCAGTAAGTAAGCTCCGAGTAAACGTCAGGAGAGTCTGAGTGTTGGATACGGTCCAAAAGTGTATATAAATTTAAGAGTAAGACACAGTCTACAGAAAATAAAAATCGAAAACCAATGAAAACTTTTTTTGCGTTGGTGGTGAAATTCGGAACTAATGCATAAAGTTTAGTACCAACTTTTGCCACCGCGCAAAAAGACTAATACTCAATGCAAATGCACTATGGCTAGTTACCTAGCAACCAATGTCAAACAATAACAATTAGAAAAATATTTTGAGAGCCCACGATATACTTATTTCGGTATGATTCCCAGATATAAGTATAAATATATTATTATATAAGTGTTTAGGAGAATAGTGGAGTATTTGTTATAGGAGTAGTGTAGATGTATAGGTTTGTAAAAACATCCACAGGATATTCTCCTGTTTCAGTCGTGAAGTGTCTCAATCCCCTAACTTGGTAGTGACCACGAGGTGGTTTTAAAAACACGCCAAGCGAAGAATGAGTACGATTACCAATGGGTAAACGCTGTAGTGTGCAAGTATGTGGGGTGCAGTGTAGTGATGTATTGGTAAAGAGTTAAGTGTAGGAGGAAACGACTACGGGATATTGTCCAATAGTACGTCGTAGAGTAAGCCAAACCCCAACTTGTAAGTGACCACGAATGGTTTTAAAAACACTGACAAGCGAAGAATGGATGCCAACTACCTTTCGGTAGTGGGATGTATGAGAATGAAGTATAAGATGATGTTCAGTATGAAGAAGTGTTGAATCGAATATAGGAGTCTTCAAGAAGAGAGCTGAAGAAGAAAAATAAGTTAGTTAGTATTCAAAAGACTAAGCCAAATAAGGAGTTCAAAAATAGATACCTAGTGCTAGTTTTTTTTAGAATTTAGAAAAAGGGGGTGAGTTCGAGTTATTTTAACGTTGTGGCGCCAAACTGTAACGATCTTTACCTTATTTAAAATAGAGGGTAAGCAGACCGTCCAATAATTTTTATTAGGGAAGATAAAATACAGAAAGTTATAAAAACAGCTAGTTATAAAAATACTAAATAGCACGCACTCTCGGAAGTTTATAGTTCACACACGCGCGCACTCACTGGAGTTTTATAGTTCACGTTATGGAATCAGCTCAGCACTGTAGGAACGGGTATCAGTCGTCAGGGTAGCAAGTTATACGAGGTTAGCTCGCGAAGATTAGAAGTAGAAGGTCCCAGGTGGAATCTTTAGCTGGATCCCCTGGGTTAGTCAAAGATGTCGCAGCAGAACCAAGCAGTTCAAGTTGACACAGCAAAACCAAGCAGTTTTTCTGATGCTTAATGTCTCAGTCCCAAGACTCCAATGCCTGCAGCCTCCAGCTGTTCATGAGCTCGTTTCTAAGTAGTCTTCCTTTTTCAAATATCAGTTTTCTTCTATGTGGCCATCATCTAATCTGACAAGTGTATCCGGCCAAGACATATCCACGAGTGCGTAAAGAATATTATAAATCTAATTTAAAATTAAGTTATTTAGACTAAACAATCGTAATAATCTTAATAATACAAAAGCTAAACATATTGATAAAAATAATTTAAGTTATTTAGACCAAAGAGTAATTACCATAGACTAAGCCAGAAAGACATTTAAAAAGTAATTGACAGTTTGACAATTGACGTGTCACAACATGAAAATTGAGTAAAAGTATAATGTAAACATATAAACAAATAAAAAGGATGATAAATAGTATTAAAGTGTAAATAATGATAAATAGTATTATGCGTGATGAAAGTAAAGTGTAAGTAAGCATAAATACTATACGGTCCACCTCAATCCGGCGCTGTACCACATCCGACGCATTGCAGCATGACGCAGCGCCACCCCGACTCACTGGGGCACCTTCGCAGACAGTTCCGACTCACCGTGAACTATGCGGCAACCGGTTCCGACTCACTGGAACTTCAGCTGACCTGGAAAGTATCGCAAGATATAAGACTCAGCCCACTATCGACTTCCGGTCCCCGGAGGGGAGTGATGTAGCGGTATCTACAACGCCACATGCGAACAACGCGTCATACTGACGTTACACAAAATCCTACATCGCGCAAGTAGAGTTTACCGCGCAACTAGCATATATAGAACGGCCCGACATGACCCATCGGGCAGTTGCCCGCCAGACGACCAGACGGGTATCGTACCCGTCTGGTCGTAGGATCCTCCCTTTTCTATGGAGGATACTCATCCTCCAGAACTTTACACCCTGTTCCTCACACCTCTATACTGTTTTTTTTTTTCACTTACGATAAGAAAAGTCTTATGTACATAAGTCCTGCTTTTCGTAAGTGAAAAAAATGTATACAAAGGCCTAATTTAGCATAACTTACGAGCTGCTAAGTAACTCCAACGACCATAATCAAGAAGTCTCAAAAATTAAAATATAAGCCCTCTTTACGCAGCACTCACAGTGTTATTAAGTAACATCTCAATTCAATGCGCCAATATTGTGTACTTAACCCTCCAACTGCGCGCTCACAACCATTCATTTATTTTCGCTCGGGGCCCATTCAACCACCTACACTTAATTTGTATATTTTTTACATTATGTAAGCAAGCTCCTTTTGATAAAAGGATCCATTCAGCGGCGATACATTTATTAAAATGTATACGTGTTGGATCTTGAATACCGTCTGAGTGGGTCGTTTGTAGACAGGTCTCAATTAGAGTGCCGGGTCAAAAGAGCCCTTTCAAAATTTTACGAATAGAGCTTTTTGTGTATGCGATGTCTCGGATGTTGTTACTTATACCTACATACTTTCGAGCGTGCGAGCTTAAAAAGTACGTGTCTATTTTTGCAGAAGTCTCCTATTTTGAAGAGAAAAGGTGCGTATAAATTGTTTACTATATTCGGTGGTTATTGTAGCTTCCTAAAGACTAGCGGGTAATTGTGTAACACACTAACTGTAGGAATAGCATTCATTTTGATAGTTCAACAGCATTTATTGCGTTATTTAAACCCTCTGACATGACGCTTAGACATTGAAATCGAATTAGATTTATTTTGTACATAGTTAATTGGTTAATACTTAATTAGCTGTATTAAACTCCCGGCAATTTAATATAAGTAATTAGCTGTAACTAATTTAAAAAAGAGCAGTTTCAAAACTTTTCGAATAGAACTTTTTGTGAATGCGATGTCTCGGATGTTGTTGCTTGTTACTTTCGAGCTTCAAAAATACATGTCTATTTTCATTATTCTCCTATTTTAAAGTGAAAAGGTGAGTATAAAGAATTTGTTGACTCTGTATTGATGATATTGGTTGTACTGTACAGACGCCAAGCACATCAAGCTACTACAATCTGTCAAATTTATTTAATAGATTTTCAACTTTATCGCTAAAGCATAAGGTTCAATATTTATTGGGAAAATTTGACAGTTTCGGGTAGCTTGATGTGCTGACCAGACGCCAGCACATCAGGCCTACTCCACCAAGAGCGGGAGGGGTCATTTGATGATTTCCCATCCTGAGAAAAAAAAAAAAAGCCTACCTGCTTAAAGGTCAGAACAAAGATTGTATTCATTAAAATTTAAGCTTGTAATCGGCTTCTTTTAATAGGTATTTTTGGATGCATATACATAACTGAGAACATCCTATAAGGGGAGAAAACTCTGCTGCTCCATACATTTATGTTCAAAAAACCCCGCAAAATCAAGAATTTCGATACACTTGCAACGAGACCTACCACTTTCAGTTCTAACTTTCATTTTCAATTCAGCGTGGAAATGAAGTACCTACTTACTGATTTCGGTTACGAGTAAGACATTATGCACGGCCATAAAGCTTGGTCCTATGGCCCATGATAGCTACACACTGGTCGCAACTGGCTCTTCTCAGAAGACATTGTGACCTGATGGCCCGAGGCATGCGCCTACATTAAAATGATTGGGTGTGACAAATGGATAGACACGGTGAAGGAGAAATATCGTTATTTTCGTCTGTTATGGAAGTTAGGTACTAAAAGTGGGTTAGGAGCGCCATTTCCAAACTTAATAATATTTGAAATTCGGGGTAGTGGTCAAAAGACTATCATTAGACAATAATAAATATTGAAAAAAAGTTATTTTCCTAAAGAAGGAAAAGAATCATAGGGCGTATAAAAATTCGTTCCGATCGCTGTTAATAGGAAAATACTTTTTCCTACTACACAAGCGTTGTTTTGTATTTATTTGTATAGTTAGTAATTTAATTTAGTACCTAGTGTAAGCAGTTAGTTGTTTTAAATATTGTAAAAGTTATGTAAGTATACTCACTTTAATTTCTGAAAAAAAAATAGACAAAAACTGCAACAAAACAATTTCCATAACGAAAGAGTTAGATAAAGATGCAGATCGATAGCAAAACATCCTCTTAACATCGCTCGCTAATTGCCTAAGAAAAATTAATTCTCGAAAAGGGTTCCTTGTCCCGAACGAGGCCCAAAGGACCACCATTAAGGTTCAGTACGAAAGAGTGAGCGCACACTCAAATAATTGAACATCGCACACAAAAATATGTAAATGAGTTTTCGCTCCGGGAAAATTAACTTTTTCATTATGAATTATGTCCTTGATGTTGTCTTCGAGACGTCTTTTGGGAGTTTTTCGAGATTTTACAGCTTTCTACGTGAAGGGTTGAAGGTAATTTGAGCGCGAGGGTCAAAAAACCCTCGCAGTTTGGAAGGGTTAAGTGTTTTCGAGTTCTAAATAAATATTGAGTTTGCTTGAATGAAGTTTTGTCGTAAAGGTGATTTAGAAACAAATGAAGTGTTGTTTGTTTTTGTTCAGGTTTCTTGATAGCTTCATTTTGAAGATAGACATTTAAATGCTTCAAAATAAAAGTTATATTAGAATCCACGAATTTTTTTGATTGAATGATTTAGATTAAATATTTGAAACATTCAATTGTAAAGTGAAATACTAAGCGCCTTTATGTTTTAGTGAGTAACGAGATCTTTGACAGTGGTTACGGGTAGTCAGAAGCCTAAAAGTCTGACATCCGGTCCTACCAAGGGGTCGTGTTACCCAGCTACTGGGTTGTGGAGATCAGATAGGCAGTCACTCCATGTAAAATGGTTAGACTGGAAGCTGAACCTAACATAGTTGTGAAGAGGCCAGGCAGTTTTTTTATTGTTTTAGTGAGGTTTAAAGCGAATCATTGTTGTTTTATGTTCAAGCACTAACCATATACCGAAGATCAGGGCCGTCTTTACCCGGGGGTGCAAGGGGTGCGTGGCACCGAGGCGCAGGGTCTAAGGGGGCGCAAGCCGATCGGGTTATCATTGATCACTCATTATAACCGCAACGCTCCAGCGCTGTAACCCACGTCACCGCCTCAAAAAAAAAAATTCCTTAGAAAAAATTGATGGAAAACATCCTTTAAAAATGGAACACAAAAATTAAGTTTAATTTATTTTTGTTGGCAAGGGGGGCGCAAGCTTATTTTGGCACCCCGGCACCTGATATGGTTAAGACGGCCCTGCCGAAGATTTAGTTGCCCACCAAAGAAGGAAAGTTTGTTAATGATCATAATGATATTCATCATTAATCTCCTGCCTTTATTCCGATTTATTTCGGGTCAGCGCAACATGACTTTTTCTTCCATACTTTCTCTATTAGTTGTCATCGTAGTAGTCACCCCTTTCTTACAATATCAGCATTCACGCAGTCCATCCATTGTTTCTTTGGTCTTCCCCTTCTCTTATAGTCATAGACGTTCATACTCAAAATTTTCCTTACGATTTTTTTTAATTAATTTCTGTAAACTGGTTCATAAAACCACTTTCACACGCCAAAATTAAATATTGTTTTAAAACTAGATGAAGTTGATGGTGTTTCCTGACTACGTTATTTTTGATGAAATTATATTTATAAGATATTTGCTCGTAAATGATCTCTTATTTCACCAATTTCAATATCGTAATGTATCTCATTACGATATTGCTGAAGATGCTCCGTCAAAACGAACGGTACTTTTTTAAATCTTAGCAAAGAGTTTTTATTTCAGAAAAGATGTCAACATTTTATGAATAAAATTAACTTTGGGAGATAAAATATAATAAATAAACATTTAATTCTTTAATTTAATTAATTTTGACAATAAATTACAACCATTAATATCTGTAACAAAAAAATATATTAATTTACTTTATTAATAATACTGACTGTTTTGTGCCTATGCCTGAAAAAAAAGCGCGAACGCGCGCGCATCGCTTATCTGTTAAGAAGTAAAAATTATTCCGCGCGCTTTTTCTTTTCACTGTACTTTTTTTTTATTTGAAAATGTCGTCAAGTAATGATGAATTTATTAATTCCACACCGCCAGAAGTCTCAGAGGCAGCGAAAAAGGCTACTCTAAGCCTCGCCCGAAAAATCGACCGATAGATACTTACAAGCGTATCAAAATTTCATCATATGGAAAACAAGCAAATATGCAAGTTCAGTCCGAGTTTTATTTATTTCCTCGCAAATATGTTATAAAACGTCGTATGACATACATGCGCTTTGAAAATTACAGCCTCTGCTTTCTTTTAGCCCTCGCCTACGGCTCGGGCAAGCAATATCGCCTCGGCTGTAATTTTCAACTTACCGCACTTATATCATAATGTACTATTATTTATCTAAATAGATCATCTGAGACAAGATGGCGTCCACTTTTATGTCGGCTATACTTACGTATAACAAATATTACTTGTAATGTCAACGTTAACCTCAATATAAACCTCAGTTATTAATACCTATCTTAATTGGCTATCATGTTTTGACTCAGCTCATAATTATTTGACTGCACACAATAATATGGTGCTTGCAAATTACAATACTTGCACAGCACAGGTTAACTTAACGTCTCAATCTCCCGTGTGGGTGTTTTACGGATTACTGACAATGGCTGTCCTATAATGGACGCAAATATTACGAGGTTCGCCACATATGGGTTGAAAGAATTGACAAGTGACTTGTTTGTGTGGTGCAAACTGTAATATAAGCTGGGTTAAGTTATAAAATGTTTAGCATTGAAAATTGTTTTAATAAAATGGCCTATGGTCATTTTGTCATCCCAAGTAGCACTGGGGGTTCTATAGTGGCTGTATGTCTTTTAAATTCTACGTAAGTGGAGGTCGGTACAGTTAATCATATAAAAGGCGAAAGATTTATGGGTTTTGAAAGGAAACCAGGGCGTACAGATAGGAGTACAACTCAATCAAAATCTGCAATGATCTGAGTCAATGCAGCATTTCTAACACAACAAGCCTCCTTTTAAATTACTGCTGCTATTTTCTTACCAAAAGTGCAAGTCATCTTCTTCAGAAAACAGAAAATTAAACAAATATATTTTATTTTAGTTTTGAGTCCATTGTAGACGCACTTTGCATAAATGGCCAATAATTGTAGATCAGCGACAGAAGATCGACAGGCGATAGCTCGCAAATAGTATCGTTCATTCAATACGTTCAACATGGCGGCGAGTGAATGAATGAATGAATGGATGATAAAGATAAAGATAAAGATAATTTTATTTGTCAAACATGCGTTTACATAAACTGAATAATCAGACATGCAAGATATTGAATTAATTGATGTTGTGTGCGTCCATGTTTTGCCAATAAAGGCGTACAAATTTTGTAGGTATATAAAAAAAAATATTATTACATTTAATTGAATGATTGAGTTGTTAGCACTCGCAGATTGTTCGTTTGTTTATTTATAGTTATTTTGTATTGTCTGCTGAAGATGATGGGAAATTAACTTTTAAAAGATTTAGATATTGGAACATAGATAAAATTTTACAGGTTTACAAAAGGTACCTACCTAATCTGGAGAGGTGGAGAGTATTTATAGAGACTATTCCCACCTTCATACATAGGTACTTATGTGTTATGATAGCTGCCAAGCTGTGTTCCAGTCTGAAGGATAAAACTACTTGCTGGTAGTATTAATTGATCATAAGCTAAGCTAGTTAATTATGCTGATGCCGATGGCCGTTTTGTGTGGATTTCCCTCCAACTTGTTATTTTTCTGTGCTTGTATTATTTCTCTGCGTCATGTTTACCGCAAATAAAAGTAATTTTCTTTCTTCCTTAAGATTCTTAAGATTTCATTTTTGTCTCATTAGAATCATCGGCAAAACCTTTGATGTTGCAGGTGTATAGCGTACATAGATAATTGACCTATTTTATAGCCTATTATTTGCCAAAAATTATCAATACACTGTAGATACTTTGCGTATCTTCACTTATTGTATAATAAGGTCCATATTAATCTATTCATTTTTATAACAATAATGAGAGGCATTTTACTTTGTAACTTGACTTTATTCAACTGTACTTTTAAGCCATGAAAAGTGACTATTACATAGTTTTGGTTAGTAGGGCATACTGTAGTTGTGAAACTCATAACAGCTTTGGCTAACATGTTAGTTTTAGTTTAAAACGCTACTACGGAGGGCACTTTCCAACCCCGACGTGAAAATGTATCGGCACACACGCTTCAATTGTAATCTAACTACAACAATGAGCTACCAAGGAATAATGGACAGGTGGAAATTATTTTCAATGGATTATTTTAATACAAAACAAACAAAAGTTCTTTGGAATTAAGCTTACAAGAGTTTCCAAGAAAAAAAAATGATTATAAGAAGATTAAGGTTATAAGTTACCGAAAGACAAGAAATTCTTCATCAGTAAACATTTTTTTGGCTAACCAACAATAATAACTCATTACTCACTGTATGTAGGTACTTGATAGATCGAACGATTGTTATTTAGAAGATCGGTGACCGAACTATCCAAATTCAAAGCGATTTTGGACAGCTTAATGTCAAATACAGTCAGCGATTTTGGACAGCTTAATGTCAAATACATAGCGATTTTGGATAGCTTAATGTGAAATACTGGTGAAAGAGACAGATTTTCATGACGTCCATTATAAACATGACAGAAACGCTCTTCAAGGAAACCATGAAAAGCTATACCTAGCCATGATTAGAAAAATCTGAAATTAGAGTATGTAGAAAGGAAAATCTTCTCAAAATAAAAAGCACATTTCCACGTTTCGTAGCTCCGTCCCCCGTCAATATGGTAGTTGGTTCAGCCGAGTATTATGCTCGCTCACCGGAAATAATTACAAACATGTAGTTACGGGGTTAAAAGTGTTGCCTCGTTGTTCACAACTTTGACGCCAGCCACTACCTACTTCTGTAGAAATGTGGACTAATAGGGGGACCCGTGCTTGTGCAGGTATAGGTATGTACCTACTCATTTACTTGTTTTTATGGGTACCTATCAAGATAGTATGGACAAGTGCTAAATTATTCAGCTATTTTAACAACAGTTTGAATGATACTTTGACATCTAAATTGTAATCTTTTATACTTTTGACATCTTACGCTTTGGTACTCTGACATTTACACTTTGACATCCTAAATAAATTGTGTGTTTTTGATACCTATTATTTAACCGACATACCTCAAATTGTAATTTTAATCCAATTTTTTATCAATAATGTTGTTACTAACCTAATAATATCTTTCAACTGATTTGTTCCATTTTTGACGATCGACATGTCAAAATTCGAGTCGTATTTTTGTCATGAGGGGCAGCAGAAGTAGGTACTAAAGAAAACATGTGTCGATCGTCAAGAACGAGCAAACCTGTAGGCACCTTTAGAGACATTTTATTATTTTTGATGAAGGATTTAATAATTTTTTCATGAAGGTGTCGTGTAGGGCATCATCTTCGACTACAGCCCGGCTGCCGAGAGAATGCTTTGCTAAGACTTGTCAGTGCGACAATCCTAGAAGATTAATAGAGATCAAATTCGCAAAACACTTATTCTTTTGTATGAATATGATGTGTGTCAGGAACGCATTCTCTCGACGGCACACAAACGGACTGCTCGTGCTGTCAAATTCAACCGCTAGAAGCTGCCATTTATACCTCCTTCCTTGCTGCTGCAGCAGTCGGTAACAGCTGCTCTGCGGTTTTTATCGTGGAATGAAGAGCGCGGGCGGAGGTAACAGCGCGAGAGCAGTCGACAGCTCGAGCAGTCAGTGTATGCCTAGCGACTGCTTGACCACACGATGAAATATCACCGCGCTGCCGACTGCCCGAAGCAATCGCAACTGCTCGAGCAGTTCCGTGTATGATTGTACGTAGAAGACTGTAGTTTACTACGCAGTCGCAGCTTGAAGCAGTCGATACTGGCTGGTTCAAGCTGTCCGTGTATGGCCGGCCTTAGGTCACGTTAAAATCTATCAAAAACACGTTCTCGCCATCTGACCTAGGTATCCTATAGCCGAAGCCAGTTCTGAGTTCATCAAACTGTATAATCATTCGTGTGTATACATCATGATTTCCTAGTACTTAGTAGTAGTAGTAATTACACAATACTACTATAGTATTTCAGTGAACTCTAGACTAGTTAAGGCTGCGACCTTAACAATGTGAACTTCCAACTTGAAGACAGTGGTGTCTGAATAAGGCATGTGCTTCATTCCCACGAAGTTAAGGTAACCAATTCGAAATTTGAAAATTACTGACAAAAACCGGACATTTTACGTTTCACATAGGTAGGTACTTATTTATTGTTTCAGAAATCATTTAACTTTTTTTATTTAAAAAAATCGCACCATTTCCGGACGGTAGACTAAAAAGTAAGTACCTATTAATACGTTTATTTTCTCCACCACATAATGATAGCTTGTTCGTACAATACATAAAAGTGCATACAAAATTCCGCACAAAAAAAAAATAGAAAAAAGCCGGACATTACCGGACAAATCCGGACTGATGGTAATGCTACATGTAGTGGACGGCAGTCTTAATAGCTTTACCAACTTTTCCTATGAGGTATGCACATGACGCTCTTTTCTCAGTTAAAAATGCATTGATAGGGTAAGTTTCTTGAAGTATGGCCTTGTTGGGTAATTGCGTTACATATCTACTTATAGAAGTAGCGATGGCTTTCATTTTGACAGTTGAACAACGTTCATTGCGTTGTTTACGTTGTTAAGCAGACAATTTTTTCGCACATATGAAGCAATGGAATAGAAATATCATTCAAAATGATTAAGTTTGTGATTGAAAGTGTGTAGGTTAGTTTTTCCTGTGGTTTTTTCTTACTAGGTATTTTGGTCACCTACATTTCTTAATTGCTGCACAGGTTGCCTCCGGAAAAATATCTGATTTCAACTTTTTGATAAATTTTTGCTCAGTCTCCATGCTATTAGTTATTGATAGGCTCGCGTCGAAGATACCTATTATTACTTTTTGTTCTGCCGTCACATCGACGCGCAAACTGAAACCGTAAATTGAGCACATGATTATAGACGCGTAGAAGTTTTTCGTCGGTAATAAAAAAAAAAACAAGTTCTTTCATAGAAAAGTGCAAGAAGTATGTACCTACGCGGTCAAAAATGTATGGAAAAGCTAATTTTCTTTTTAATTACCGACCAAAATTTCAACAAAGGGAGGTTTCCCTAGTAATGAAATTTGGTTCAGAATCAGGTACCTACTGAACCCATGGTAACGGGTTGCGCGTCACCTGGCACACTGTATTAGCAAAATATTGTTGGACTTCAACAATACTCCTTCATTACTCATCGCATCTAATTAAACAGTCAATCCTCAACTTCGTCCATCACCGTCCACTGTGTACACGGCCACGAAAACCAACTAACATCTAAACTATAATGAGTATTTGTCGCTCGGCCATTAGACACTCATTCCTTCCCGGGCCCCCTGGGAATACCTCACATGGTTTATTCAGAACTCGCCAGGGTCCCCTCCCAGTCTTTACTGCTAATATAGTAGCACGTAGTTAAGAAGTGTTGTTTATTTTGTGTTTTATGGTGGACGAAGGCTTTTGTTTTGTCCTTGGGAAATTGAAAGCGTCAAAAATGTTGAAGAAAAATGAGAAAACGATGCTCACAGAAAGCTAAAAGAGAGCTTACAGATTTTCGATATGGACTGTACTCGCTTGCTGCAGAGTGGTCCGTACGTGCGTCGTCATACATCACGTCATAAATTCCAGCTACATATAAAATTCTCCGTATTAATCGTCGGCCGATTTTTTTTAATTTTTTTTATTTGAAATGGGTTTGCTCTTGACTCTAATCTAGGTCAGAGATGACACAAACAAAGTCTACGATGGAATGAGCTTACAATTATTTATTCATTCACGTGAAATTGCTAAAAACTCGAATCATAGGTACCTACCCATTTTCGTCACGCTCTTTTTAACCGACTCGGCTCTCCAAAAAGGGATAACCTCCTCCTTTTTACAAACATAAAAATATTTAACCGGATTGATAAAATTCGATTAATTAATATTTTTTTTTTGTTTGTTACTCCGTTATTTATAAGCCGATTTGCAAAATTCTTTTTTTTATTTGAAAGTGTATACTTTCAGATTGGTCCCATAGAAATTTCATCATTCATCTTTAAGAAAGAGTGTGATGTTATCATTGTAAAAAAAACACAGTATCAAATCCTAATTTTTTTTTGCCGAATGTCCCTGCTCTTGACCCCGATCACGCCTGATGGAAAACAATGGATGATTCTACTTTATTTTGGATCCACAAAATATGTTTTGTATCTTCCATTCATTAAGTTTTCCTGAGCCATGTTTTCTTTCTTTTTTTATTTGAAATGGGTTTGCTCTTGACTCTAATCTAGGTCAGAGATGACACAAACAAAGTCTACGATGGAATGAGCTTACGATTATTTATTCATTCACGTGAAATTGCTAAAAACTCGAATCATAGGTACCTACCCATTTTCGTCACGCTCTTTTTAACCGACTCGGCTCTCCAAAAAGGGATAACCTCCTCCTTTTTACAAACATAAAAATATTTAACCGGATTGATAAAATTCGATTAATTAATATTTTTTTTTGTTTGTTACTCCGTTATTTATAAGCCGATTTGCAAAATTCTTTTTTTTATTTGAAAGTGTATACTTTCAGATTGGTCCCATAGAAATTTCATCATTCATCTTTAAGAAAGAGTGTGATGTTATCATTGTAAAAAAAACACAGTATCAAATCCTAATTTTTTTTTGCCGAATGTCCCTGCTCTTGACCCCGATCACGCCTGATGGAAAACAATGGATGATTCTACTTTATTTTGGATCCACAAAATATGTTTTGTATCTTCCATTCATTAAGTTTTCCTTAGCCATGTTTTCTTTCTTTTTCCAGTCGTTCAAATTTATACCTTTACAGTAATATATTCTATTAAACATTAGACTAATAAATCGAAGTTCCATGATTTCCATTAGCCAGTATAAATTATATTTATGTTTACTCAATCCTTGTCAAAGGATCAGAGCGGTCAGTGTTTGCGTCCGCTTGATCACCGGCTCGCCTCGGGCGCAGCCAATCAGAATCAATCGAAGATATACACCATTATTATTTTAATTACAAGTTCTAACTTGTAATTAAAATAATAATGGTGTATATCCTCTATCTCAAACTCTAATATATTCTAAATATTCTGGGTTCACATTGCCATCACAGTTTCAGTACCAATATACATAGATATTGGTACTGAAACTGTGATGGCAATGTGTTTTCAATCATAGACACAACAAACTGAATGTTAAAAAAAAAGTAATAGAGTTAAAATTCCATTACAACCAAAAACTTATAAGGACCTTCTTACAAATGGTCACTCAGACATCATTTCACTGAAGTATAGATATAAGATAACTGATTAAGTGGCAGAGCACTGAAAAAAAATTTTTTTTTTTGTTAGTCTTAATAAAATCGCTTTAATGTGGTGTCACATTAAAGCGTTTTTATTAAAATTTACTTATTTTATACAGTAAGAAGAAATGTTTGTAAAACAAAGCAGACATTACCATTTGGTAATGTCTGCTTTACAACAGCTGTTTGATGTTATAACGGATTAATTAAATGACTTCACTTTAAAACAGTTAGTTAAGTATGAGGGACTTATGGCCATGTCATAACAGCCGCACGGGTCGATCGATCAGATTAAACTACGCTTGCCCGGGTTGGTCCGTGCCTCGGAAAGCAAGTTAAGCCGTTGGTCCCGGCTGTCATTCGTGGATCTTTTGACAGTCGTTACGGGTCCTCAGAAGCCCGCAGGTCTGACAACCAGTCTTAGCAAGGGGTAACATCATCATTATATTTTCTTTGCTCCTGTTTCATGTTTATTATTATATGTATATATTTATTTAGTTTAGTATAATATACTATATGTATGTATTTATTGTATTGTGTAAATGGTTTACCACAGACTACCTACAGTATTTGTCTGTCCTTCTCCTTTTTAATTTATTCAAAGGTTGTCTTTAAAAGATCGCTCTTAGCGGTAAGACCGCCCATTGTGTCATCCCTGTTTCTATATTTATGTCTGTAATTTATATGGTGTACATAATAATGAGTATTCTATTCTATCGTATTACCCAGTAACTGGGTTGTCGAGGCCAGATAGGTTGTTGCTCCCTGTAAAATACTGCACTACTGGTACGCAGCTGCATCCGGTTAGACTGGAAGCCGACCCCAACGTAGTTGGGAAAAGGCTAGGCAGATGATGATGACTTTAGAAAAGTTAACCTAATTTTGATTTACAGAAATGTGGAAATAAAAAAGAAAAGAAATATTTTGGAAACGGAAAATATCAGTGCAAGTATGGCACCATTTAGGTTGATTTTAGAACACCAGCCGATATATTCTGTAAAAATCTCACCGTGAAAACTAAGGTGAAGTGAGTTTGATGTGAGCTGTCAATAGTGTCAATCCGTTACATCAGGTGGAATGGCAGCTCATTTCATACTCACCTCACCAAAATTTTCACGGTAAAATTTTTACAGAAAAGGTCGACTGATACCGGTCTGAAAAACATCATGCAAAATAAAACAACAATCTTTAGCAGTTCTTAGCAGCAGGCTTGAGTCTTTACTCCAAATAAAGTAGCTCTACATTTACCAAGAAATACATATTTCAATGCACTTTTGTAAGAAGAAAATTGGCCCTATATTTTCTTGTGTTGTCACACAGTGGATAAGTCATGACAGCTTGACACGAATGATGTATGTCGCGAATTATAATGAACAGGAAAATCCACGTGAAAACGTATAGGGTTGCACGAATAGTGTTGTAACTTTTTCTGCAGGTTTTTTTGAAAAGTAGGTAAGTAGGTACTGGAAAGAAAAAGATACGGATTGCTAATACGATATTTAAATGTTGAATGTTAAAATGCATGGAATTTACCGATTGATTATGAATAAAGAACGAAAAGTAAAAAATAAATGTGTCGGGCAATTGGAAAATAAAATTTACTTATTTATTTTTCGGTTAAGCGTTAATTTAATTATTCTCTTACAGGAAATTTCAGTATATCTTTTTTTTACAAGTGTGTTCAGTATAGCTATTCACAAGCACTTGATACGCTTCCGTACCGTATCGA
The DNA here is from genome assembly GCA_963855955.1 of Luperina nickerlii. NCBI lineage: Eukaryota > Metazoa > Arthropoda > Insecta > Lepidoptera > Noctuidae > Luperina > Luperina nickerlii. The sequence goes on along the minus strand of OY979677.1, from coordinate 16,064,696 downwards.
ATATCAATCAAAGTTATCATAGGAGTCCTCTAAACACTCTTCACAAGTCCAAAACCCGAAAATTTTGTCAGTTTAGGGGCTGATTTTTCCAACGCCAGATAATTTTATCCGAGGAATAATTTTGAATTTTTGACAGTTCTTCCATAGAAAATCTGTCAGACGTCAATTTTATTTCACGAATAAAAATTATCTGTCGACAGTTGTTTGCTGTCGGGGGCAAGGCAAATCAGGTTATCGAAATGTGTCATTTTCGATACGGTAGCTTGTCGGATGACTGTGAATGCTATGCAGATATTATTTTATAAATCACAAATACCTTAGAAATTATACCAACCGCGACCGTGAAAAAAGAAAACTGTTTTCCGAGTTATAATCATTTACCAACCCTCCGCCAAAAATATTCACAAATTCAGATATGCGTGGAATAAGTAACTGCCCCCCAGAGTGGCATATACCTCGCATGCATAATACTGCCTCTGCTTGCCCACCAGAGCGCGTACCGTGAATATATTCCGCTTCTTACCTCAGCCAAATCGTTCGTGAATTTGTTTCTAACATATAAATTATATGACTTCGCACGATGTGTTATGAATATTGTATGAGAGGCAAATTGATATTATGCCCTCGTCTGTTACACATTGGTTTTTATGCCTTTTTTCGTCCAAAATTGGTTTTTTATGCCCCCAATATGAGTTGTGACCGAAATGTGTAAATTGGGAGCGTAATGAGTTTAGGATAGGTGTCTTGTATAAACTTCGGTGATGTTTTCATGTGTGTTTTTGTTGGATTAGCGGAATGGGATGTGATTATCGATGGTGGAAGGTGGGCCGTTGTCTGTGGGGAGCTGTCGCATACGCACTTGAGATCTTAGCCGTCCGTGAACCCCCATCTGTAAATTTGTCTCTCCCATCTTCCATCCTGCCACCTGTCACCTGCCACCTGCCCTGTCACCTGTGCACTTGATGATCTTCGCCTTTCTTGGCAGCGTCAGTGAGCGGAGCCTGCGCAGCTGAATTTTAGGCCAAAAATCCGCTAAGAAGAAGATTATGGATGATAAAATTTCTTAAGTGTTTGACATAATTATGTAACGCAAAAGGGGTTATGAAGTGTAATGTGTAATGTAGGATAGATGTATAAATGTATAAGGCCCTTTGTACACACACGTTTTTCTTGCCGTGAAAAACTACGGTTTATTCACCGTGTGTAGGCACGGTCGTCAGTGTTGTATGGATCACTATAGAAGCTTGTTGACAGACACGTTTTTTCTACGGCGCGGTTTATATTCCCCCGTACACCAGAGAGGAGGCCTGTGTCCCAGAAGTAGAAACAAGCAAGAAGTCGGTGTCGTTTGTTTCGCCTTTTTTGTTTTTTGACACCGACTTCCGAAATTATAGTTATTTTTCACTTTGTAGTGTGTTTTTTGAAGTCGGTTATTTTACTTTTTGTAAAAAAAGTTTTTACTATTCACTTTTTTGTTGTACCTACTCCACACAAATTCAAATAACACTAGTGCATTGAAGAATTGAAGACACCGTCTAGAAGAATCATCAAAATTTTAATAGAAATGCCGGAGATGCAGTATCTATATTTATGCACATAACTTCGTTTATAAGAATAATTACCTAATGTATTATATACTAAAACCTTCCTAAAAGTATGTACGTAGATCACATTAATGAATGATCAAAATCGATTAATTAGTTTTTGAGAAAATCGCGGACATACAAACATACATACATACGGGTCGAATACAGAACCTCCTTTTTGAAGTCGGTTAAAAATGGCAGACCATCTATGAACATTTCTGATTTCAGCTTACAATACCTACCTAAAAGTTCACTTTATAAAAAAAAAACACCGATTTCTCATTTTAGCCAAGGTGCTGGTTGTTTACCTACTAAATATTCTAGGTATTTTTTTATTTAAATTAGATAAAACTACTTATAGACCAAACTATGTCTTAGCATTCCAAATACAAAATAGAGCGGTACGATCCCTTGAGAGCGTCCGCTAATTCGGCTTTGCGTCGGCCGAAGCCGAGGCCGAACATAAATAAAGGCCGAATCGCCACAGTGACCACAAAACCGATAGTTTAAGAATATTCTCGCGTATAAATTAAACAGTACTCGCTGCCGCGCAGATTTCCCTAATGGTTGACTGTGGTGTAGAAGGGAGAGATGATCTTGATACTTTATAGTTTCGTAAGCGAAACTACCTACCTAAAACTAAACTAGACTTATCCTTTTACTATACACTGATGATTTTTTATGTATTTGTTGAATTCAGGTTACAAATACCCTGTTTAGGTACCATTACAGTGTTTATTTTAACTTTGCGTATAGGTAAAACGTTAAAAGCAGCTGTTTGAGAGATAATACGGCACTAAACACAATCTCTTCTCTTTACATCGTATTAGAGCAGTATTCATTACTGCATAGAGCTTGAAGGTTACAATAAAAATCGATAAACTAATTCCACTTTATCTACAACCCCATATTTCCATACAAGTATCAAAACCATAAGCCCCGGTGTACACGACACGATACATCCGGGGAGCGGTCGGGCCGGTAAAGACAAGACGCATGGCCGGCACCAGACAGCGGCCTTACACCAGGGATACAAAGCTACAACTAGAAACCAGCTGCGGTACGTGTATCTAGATTTCTTTAAAGGTTTATGTGTTAATGTCGGGTTGGAGTGCTACGAGGCTGATTTTTGGAATTTTAGGGTAATGATTTTTTGTTTGATTTTGTCTTAGTTGTGTCAGTGTACCTATTCAACACTGTATGGTGCATGACAACGTGTGGCGGCAATTGACATTGTTTTTAACATCGCCTTAACATTGACACCTATATTCATAAACGCTGCTTAAAGTTAATTAGTGATTAAGGACTGTTTAACCATACATTTTTGACGTTTAAGCATCACTTATATCTTTATTAATAAACCTCTGAAAGTGCAGAACTAAGTTAGATTTCATTATTGATTAGAAAGTTGAAAAAATGAGGTTGGTCTCAGGAAAAATTAGGGCATTTCTTGAGAGTAAGAAACATATGAGAATCCCGAGTGGATATTAACGCGGTCAAAATAACGTAAGTACTTGAAAATCATGAAAGCGTTAACCTTGTCGTGAATACTGTCAACTTTCCCTTTTAACATCATCACAAAATCACAAACTATAAAAACGAACGGCGCCATAAACGTCATAATTTCTAATTAATAAATGCATTTTAATATCCGGAAAAAATATTAAAAAACCAACTAAACAACCCTCTAATAGCTGCTGGGTGGCCAACACACCATCTTCCATTTACCAAATTGAGTGAAATATGCATCCCCAAACACCGCGAGAGACATTAAAAAAACGCCTACGAAACTTTTAATATTCTAATAAGACTTTGATTTAATTTCCTTTTATCATTATTTATGCACGGATCCGCGGTGTAAAGGCGATAAGTCTGTGTTATTTTTTTTTCGGTGAAGATTTTTTACGCTCCCCTCTAGTTTGACCCTTTGCGTTTCCGAGGGTTGATTTTGTCACAGAGTACAAAAGCTAACACAGTTTCACTGTCACGCTGTGGCTTCTCTTTTTTATTAATTCGAATTTATTTCAGTCTGTGGCGTCAGTTGTTACGTAAGTTTAATTGATAGTCAACCTTATCTCTTTCAAAATAGAGTTAATTTTGTTTTAAACACACATTTCTCAGTATTCCGTGGTGACAAGCATAACAAGGGCTTAAACAACTTGTTGATCGGTTTTGTTGCGACATGTCCGACTATTGTGAACACGTCACCGTACAATAGCAGTGAATTGGAACTTTCAGTCACAATGCTTTTGTAGGGAAATATAAGGGAAAAGGGGCGCTGATCCTTTCAGGAAATGCTTAATAAAAAGGTTGAAAGTTACATTTGTATTTTCTTTGGAAGAGGAAAAGCTTTTCATATATAAACAGGAAAAGGTCTTTTATATCCCAGTTTTAGCTTGGGCTTTTGACACGCTCGCTTAGCCAAAAGAACGGTTATTCGACTAATATGGAGTGGGTGACTTAGCGCTGATTTTTCATTAGTCAGATAACTTTTATCTGAGGAATAAATATTGCGGTTTGACAGTGTTTGTATAGAAAATACGTCAAACTGTCATATTCATTCTTAAGAATAAAGTTTACTGTTTATTGAAAAATCAGCCCTTAATGAAATAATATTCTTTTAGAAAACTTATCGTACCCAATCATTCTGTTTTAGGTAAGGTATAGTATTGTCCTATGGCATATAGATAGGGAAGAAACACGTACCGTTTATCGATTTATCATTCTTGGGAGAAATCATGGAAGTCGATGCAAGTTAAGTGTGATTTGAGACTAATAGGTCCAAATTGATGACCAAACTTACTTTTCTCGCGAACGTCCAAAAAAAAACAAAACAACATATCACAAAGCAAAATATCCATATTATTTCTGTAATCAATTAGGCGTTTTAATTTAAAAGTCCCTAGATGCCCTTAATCCGGCTTAGTCACGGTATTACGACGTTTTCGAAGACATTACGTCATAACTGCTGTGTTCCGAACGCATTAGTGGGCAAGATGGCAAGTAAAAATGTTTAGGAGGACAAGTGATGGGAGACTAGCGGGATTATAAGCGAAGCGGCACAAAGTGGGAAGACGAAATGAAATGGACAGCAGGACTAAACTGGAGAAGGTTTGTTCAAGACAGGCAAGAGTGGAAATCGTAGGAGGACGCCTTTGCCAATAGGCACACCGAATTAAGAAACATTTATCGTTTATTTTTATAGTGAAAATGTTAGTATCTCAGAATATATGGCTTTTTTTATTATCAAATTATTTGTTGAAGTGAAAACCTACTTAGGCGCGTTCGACATTTTTTGAAATGGGAAAAAACCGTTTAACTCGCGCCGCTGTTACCGTAAGCGACACCGTGGGTGTTTAGTTTATAAGACGATTAAAAAATAGCCGCTTCGGATGTGTTCGGTTGTCCTCGGGATGTACTCGGTTTTAATGCACATCCGACTAGCTTCCGCCCGCGGCTTCGCCGCCGAGGTATGCCGATAAAAACTATCCTATGTCCTTCCCCGGGATGCAATCTATCGCTCTGTCAAATTTTATCGAAATCCGTTCAGTGGTTTAGGCGTGAAAAGGTAAAATACATACAGACAGACAGACACACAGACAGACAGACACACAGACAGATAGACAGACAGTACCGACAGACAGAGTTACTTTCGAATTTATAATATTAGTATGAATATGTCAGCACAATGTCAGTGAGTGATGGCAAAGTATTTTGTTTATGTTTTGTTTTCACTTTTGTCGGCACTCCCGGCCCCCGGTTAGTGAAGTGTGTGGAGAATAAATACATCGCGATATTAGGCAAACGTGGTTTTATATTTTCTGCAATCAATTTATCACACCTATATTTTAGGTTTCGTAAGCTAATCTGATGAACTGCAAACTGAGAACCGTTATGAGTGAGAAAATAGCAACTGTGTTTAAAGAGACAGAATTAAAAAAAAAGCAAAATAAAATAGTGTATCTAGAAGTTCAAGCCATTGCAGTGGGACCCTCAAAGAGAACACCATGTTCCGCAGAACAGCTTACTGTTTCAAGTCTCTGCTAACCCAACTGCCAATTTTAGCATTACTTATAGACAGTAAAAACAAGTGATCGCTCCGGTTCCAACAGATTTCACTTAATGTCAGCGATGTCCCGCTCCCCTTTTCTAACTTGGACCACTTTCAAATCCGATAGTCAACGAGGGTGATACCCTTAATGTGTTTGCATAATGTTCGTCATTAAAACATTTATTTCGAGTCAGTGGATACCACCCTTAAACGACGTTTTTTTTTTGCTTTTTGTTTTTAGAGAAAACGAAATAATTGTTGGTATAATGTTGGGTTGTATGTTGATGATTGATGAATTTCCAGAAAACAGAATTTCCACAAAACGTGTTATTTTCAGTTTATGAAAACGAATTTTTTTCCTGTTAACAACGATGCGGACAAATTTTTTGATGCCATATTATTTGATATTTCTCGGGACCCTGGGGTCCCGAACCTTTGGAAGGTGTACCAGGGGCCAAAGCCGAAGACTCGCAGAGGCCCGTTAAACGCTTTTAATGAATGAGGCACCAACCGACGATTATCGCAGTTCGCACTATGCAAGTGCACCCAAAGACAACCCCCGGTTGATGTAGGACTACTGCAGGATATGGAAACACAGATATTGGATTATGGGTTACGGTGGCTAAAGCGAACTGGTTATTGAGGAATATGGCCCCTGGGCCCTGCCTGCAGACCAAGTACATATTATTATTTTAAGACTGTTAGCTTTTAAATTACCTATGTAAATATTTTAAGATAATTAATAACTTACTAAAACGTTTATGAAATAAGTCTTTGTGTCGTAAAAGATTTTCCAAAGATTTTCACGGTTTAGATTTATTTTCAGTTCTTGTAGATCAAGAACGATGCATGCCGCTCAAAACATTGTTAATCTTAGTTATAAACACAATGATTAATGAAGTAAAAATTATAGCCAGTATCACTTTCTATTACTTGAGGGGCTTGTAGTTAAGTAGTAACAGCCGCACGGGTCGATCGATCAGGTTAAGCCACGCTTGCCGAGGTTGGTCCGTGGATGGGTGACCATCTTCACATACCAAGACCCGTCCGTGCCTCGGAAAGCACGTTAAGCACGGTCCCGGCTGCTATTCGTGGATCTTTGATAGTCGTTACGGGTCGTCAGAAGCCCGAAAGTCTGACAACCAGTCTTACCAAGGGGTATCGTATTACCCAGTAACTGGGTTGTGGAGGTCAGATAGGCAGTCGCTCCATGTAAAATACTTGTATTCAGTTGCATGCGGTTGGACTGGAAGCCGACACCAACATAGTTGGGAAAAGGCTAGGCAGATGATGATCACTTTCTATTACTAAAATTACTGTCGTTTAGTTTTAGTAGAAAATTCAAAGTACCTTATAAAGTACGAAACTTAGTACTTTCCCGTTTTACTAAAAGCCGCTCACATTCACACAACATCCAATGATTGAAGACTTGAGCCAGAGACTCAAAGTTTCGCAAATAAAATGAGTTAACGACTCAGTTAATGAGTGTGTTGACTCGAAATGAAAAGTCAAAATGTCGCGAGTAAGTGCGACAACATAAATGATGACAGTGACTTGAGCTTTTGCTAAACGACAACCTTTTAATGAACTTAGGGCGGGTTGTGTAGTGCTAGATATGTTATGTAAAATGTTTTTTAGAGCGAATGCTATACTTTTGTCGTTAGAAAGTCCAAGTTGAGTTGAAAGTCAACTCAACTGATCATCAACAAGGGTAATTCCTAATCCTCTCTTCTTATTGTAGTCCATTATTATAAACTTCTGTCAGATTGTCAATAATCTCAAAGACGCATAGGCCAGTTTCCGTTTTTCATGCAACTGAGAAAATGTCATAAGTACTTATTATTTTAAGCTGTAATCTGTTATTTTAGGGAGAGCCCTGTTTAGTCTCTTGTTCCTCAAAAACATAATACGCACGAATACCGGTGTAATAATAATTTGCTTGAAGGGATAAGTGTCATGTTTTTATTTATATAAGTATTACAGGTAGTATTGTCTGTTTTTCATAAACCAGACGCTTTCCACGAAAAACAACGTAGCTAGCTTAGCTCCGGCTGGATCCGCACCTATTTTCGCGTCTCCAATACTTACGACATGCAACCTCTTAAAAAGGAACAAACAGAAACTATAAATTTTCACGCCGTCGGCACATCCAACGCAGTCATTGTGTAGGGTGGTAATTTGTTGCATTACAGATGAATTATATGCTGAGTTTGCGTTTAGCGAGAGGGTTTGAAAATGTTAGAAAATACAGAGAAATGGTGAGGTGCACTTAGTTTTTGCGCTTTAAAGTTGGATGGCGACATTATTTAATAGTTAAAGAGAAAGCTGAATATTGCATGTGGCTGTCATTCTTGTTGTATGAAAGGAAGCATATGAAATGATCGAAAATAAGATCCAGCCAACTGGTAAAACCTTGATTTCGATTTTAATCAGTTGTCAAATCTCTTGCCAAGGAATGTGATTAGCTGTTACTATTTCAATTAGCCAATCACTATACAAATAAATAAATTGAAATTTTTATGTTCCTAGCACGGCTAGCTGTGTTAGCGCCGGTGCTGCGACTGCTGAGACTTATAAGTAACTACAGTTTTGAGCCGTTTGGGGTCGAAACGCTCCGTTTTAAGGAAATTTCTCACCGACTGGTCTTCACTTCACTTTCTCCTACTTCTTCTTTCACGTAACCAGAGGTCTGGGTCGTTCGTTGGCCAATAATTTAGTATTGGCATTCAACATGGCAATGCTGCCAGTCAAACGGTGAAGGAAAACATCGAGAGGAAACCGGCATGTTCTAGTACCAAAAGTGCGAAGACATGTGACATCTACCAACCCGCACTGTGCCCGCGTGGTGGATTACGGCCCACTCCCTCTCATCGAGAGGAGACCTGTATCCTAGCAGTTGGATCATAATAGGCCGATTAAAAAGTTAGCCGCTAAAGTCTCTCTTAGAAAAAGTTATTGCAGTATTTATGGAAGATATACAAAATATTTATGTATGTTATAAATGATTATAGTAATCGGTATAAAATTAGATCACAAACAGTACATAACCTAGTCTTAGTCCGTAACTTTGTGTACATAGTGCAGTAAAGGAAAAATATTGAATCGAAACATTGGTTCAATAAAATAAAAATCAGTCAATAGCCTGAAACATGCCCCAAGTTTCACAAAAAAGTCATTACATCAACCCTGACAAACAGAGCCACAAACCTACAAGACAAGTGGACACACCGGGTGCATCGCGTGCGCGGGAGTGTGTGCTCGCGGGTTATTGCGCAAGCACCGCGCTGCTTCGCTGAACAAGCAGGCCTCGCCTGAATCACTTCCTCTGTGTGTACATACGTCCTCGCCTTGCCGACGGTTTACTCCACTTGGGGCGGATTAGTTTGATCTGCAGTTAAATTATAAATATTTCTGATTTAATACCTATAATAAGCTTTTCCAAATAAAAATTAATTGATCTGTTACGTCATACATCTGCCGCAGATAACGTTAAATGGGTTTGTAAAATTTGCGACGAAAATTGCGGACACTTAAAGTGTAACAATATTTATGTCGCTTGAAACTAGGTACCTATTCTTCATTAAAGGCAGCACAACATGTCCTGACATGACCAAGCTGCCTTTAGGAGTTTTGACTTTATTGACGTGTTTAAAAGACCTCTATGTCCTGAAATTCTTTGTGCAAAACAATAGAGATGTATATCTCATAAACTCATAAGTATTAGGAAAAGAAATATCAGTTAGAAGGGAGCTTTCCTCGATTAATTAAAAATTACTTTTTTCTTTTATTTAATCAGCGGAAACTAATGAAACAGATGGCCATGTATATTTTGATGATATCATTGACAATATTTATCCGAAGTCTTTTTACGATGAAGTAATATTGCACAAAATTGCAATTGCAAAACAATATCAATTCTACCGCTGCAAGTAGAACCTACCAACAACGCGACGAAATCCGCGATGTATCATTGCTTTTACTTGTAGCATCCGCAGGGGCGTTACACGGCTCAACTCCCGCGCCGCACACCGAATTACTTAATAAATTATCGTACTTCTAACTAACATTTACACCACCTAACTCAATTACAACCTTAACTCATTTTGTTTAAGGTTTAATTTATTCAAGTATTTTTCTCCAGTTTTTAAGTAAGTTAGGCGGATTGTCCTGTCATTATATTTGGAGGTCCTGATGGCAAAGGATACGATTTCGTTTGGCACCGTTTTTCCTGCGATAATTTCGTAATACTTGCTGATATACTTGGGTGATATATTATTTCCTTTGGCGGCGGATTTTGTCAGGGCTTTTGTTTGTAGGTAGCGATAAATTGTGTGAATGTCGATTAAATGTAGCTAATTAGGTTGGTAATTATGTAGATTCCGTGCTGTTGAAAATGTAATTAAGACGTATTGAGTACGTACGCATATTGATAAAATATGTAAATAGAGATTAATAGGCACTGCCATTACCAATTTGCTTGTAAGTATTAGAAATATTGCATCATCTCATAACCACGTCTACCGAGACCTAGTCTCCGTATGCCAGCAACTTTCCAGACCGTCACTTCAAACTTTTTTTCAAAACCGTACTTCATATCTCAGAGTAGTGTTTTTATAGACGGATAACATCGAAGGAGTAGGTACGTATTACAGGAGGTTCCATGTAGAGCTAAGGGAAAATAATGAAGCAGCAATAAGTCAGTGACTGGACTGTCAGACTAGCAAGCGAGCTACTGGCTGTGCCTGACGCTTTGTGCTATTGAGGTGAATCCTGTCACAAATATGTATGGCACAGTTGAAGGGATTGACCCGAACGAAGTGGAAGAACATCACTCATAAAGTCACGAAGGTCACCTTCAGTGATGAAGTACACGGCTAAGAAGAGAGAAGAGAAGAGAAGAGAGAAGGGACTGGCAGGATTTGCATCTTAGAAACACAGCCTTCAAATTCTAATAGCCTAATATCGTGTCGGTACCAATAATATACCGATTACTCATTCTTTGTTGGAACAACCAAGTCAAGGATATATCCTCGCGTGTTAACACGATAACAACGCTCTGATTGTCAAGTAGTACGGATTTCGGCGTCGGCCATCTTGAGCACTCGTGTTTTACGTTAGAATTATGAATTTATGAAGCTGTTAGCATAATGCGTGTTTTTAATTGACGTTTGTTGAGATTTTTAAGAGGTTATTTATGATAATGTGGGTTTGGGTGCGGTAAGTTAATAACAAACTTAAAACGTACGTTTGGATCAGCAGTACCTATCTGATTAAGCTGTAAGCTGACTTGATAGTCAGCAACATCTTAATTTATGTTGTATGTTGGAGGTGCCATTTGCGACCGTCATCTGATATGCGCAACCAAAGCTGGACCGAAGATACTGCCCATTTGGAAGCACTCAATATTGGCTTTTAATGCTCATGGAAAGACGAAAGCCTCAGTCTTGGGAGACAACTCTTGTCTGTTTTCAGTTGGCCTTATTATAAAAAAACAAAAAACCCGATAGCGGTAAAAAACTTAAGTTAAAAAAAAAACTGAAAACTAAAAAAAAGCTCATTTTAAATTAAATAAAAGTTGAAAGCAGGCGGGACCCATTCTATTTTTATATTTTCAAACTCAAATGGATCCCGCCTGCTTCTAACTTTTATTTAATTTAAAATGGGCTTGTTTTAGCTTTCAGTTATTTTTTTTTACTTAAATTTTTTACCGCAGTCGGGTTTTTTATTTCCTGCTTTTTGATAGTTTACAAATGTGAAAGATTTTATTTTTTTATTTCGTGTTTTTTACGATTTGTCACTTTTAACCATATCAGTTCTATATATTAATTTGTAATTATTTTTTAAAACCCTTCATTTTGATATACCACTGGAAAGTATTAGAAGAAAAAAAATCGAAGTCCACAATATGGCACCCTAAATCCGCCATTTTACTTTGTTTTTTATTTTAATGTAGCCAGTGACACTCCCGCTATCAAGACAAAGACGTAGGTATAATTTATTCAAATCCGTTCATTCGTTTAGGAGTTACGAGGGAACAAAGAAACGGACTTACACACATACATACAGGTCAAACACATAACCCTCCTTTTGGGCTGTCGGGAAAAAACAGAATCCATTTATATTCGATGAATGTCGTGTTTGCCACGATTAGAAAAACATGCTAACTAAATAAAAATATGATGAAAGAATCAATCCATCAATGAACCCATGTGATAAATACTTAGATAATTGATAATCTTAGCCTCGAACTGGCTGATTAATCAAAATTAATATCTACTTATTCAGGTACCTACTGGTACAAACAACCGTTAAATTGACAAGAACAGACGATTGATAACCGTCGATTTAAAATTTACCCAAACAAAAGATCAACGCACAAATTGCACATAAATACACAAAAGCATACAAGTCATTACAGCCTGCCAGTTACAGGCGGAAATATCAAATATTTTCATGCAGTTCCAACGTTTTTGATACGACCTTCACAGTTTCCACGAGATTAATATATAGTTACATCGAAGGAAACATCGATTTAATGACAATAAACACGATACTGTTAATACTTGAAGATGGAAAAAACAGATACCTACTTGTTATAATTTCCGTTTGTTCAGCCGGATGTGTGGATGCAGCACGCGATCCGTGCCCACTAGCCGTGGGCAACGAAAGTGTTATGTATTGGTATTGCTTACATGTTTACTGAAGACACTTCCATGCTAGAACGGTTGAGGAAAGGAAATGTAAATCTGTTGTGTTACCTTGAACGGCCGAAGTTTGGAGAAGAGAAATCGATCAGGGTGCTTACTCTTCAATTTAATTCCGATAGATCGACATTGGAATTGTGACGTTTCGTACTCTTGAGTTCGATGCTAGCGCCAAATGATTTTTAGATTGGGTGTCCATTTTGGAGAACTAAGTGGAATTGGGTTCGGGCTTGGCGTGGGGTAATTGTTGATAATATTGTTTTCAAGAGTACCGAATCACGTAACTGTAAAATTAACATTGGAATCATATTGGCATCTCATTGGAATTACAATTAGTTTGGAGAGTAAGCCCCCAGAGGGGTAATTCCAGTAATTTTAAGAATGTTCCCAGTCTGATTTCAGTCTCAATGTGACAAAAATACCTCTAATTTCATTTTTGACATTTATTGTCGCTGAGATGAGATAGATTTTGATCGTTTTCATTTAGGGGAATTGGTAATAGCTGTTGTCAGTCATACCGCTTCAACTACGAAATTCAAATAACATGTTCCTGGGAATCTCTCCACGATGGCAGCAGCTGAGAGAACAGCTCATGCCATGATAAAGAATTAAGCCAGCCTTTAGACTTCAAAATGGGGTTCAGACACTACTAAATACAACTGACAATGTGACCCTATTTTTCAAAAAGTGACATAATATTCGCAGTTTCACGACCAGTGCTGTTTAATAAATTAGGAAACTATGAGAAAAAAACTTACAATATTGTCAAATTGTCGTCTATAACCTATCGCCTGTCGGTTTTATTAAATAGGTTCCGGAGTTCACTAGATGAAGTTGGTACTTCAGTATTGTCACTGCTGGAAGGTCTTCTATCGCACCAGCAATGTCCTTGAAAGTGACTAAAGGCTCCTACAAACAGGCGCGACACGACAAGCGACACAGAGGCACCGCAAGTCGCGCAACGAGCGGTGCCTTTGTGTCGCGCGCGATTATATCGCGTGTCGCGCCTGTTTGTAGGAGCCTTAAAGACGTCATCAAACTACGAGTACATCATTCACATGTCGGCCAAAATAAACAGCATACCGACCACGTCAATCCTCACGCTAAACATAATTATGCCATTCAAACAATCAGATTTTCAGTGCAAAACCGCTGAAATCTCAACCTTCAAGCTGTTCTGCTTGACATATGGAATAATCGTCTCAAGATTCCAATCCATTCGACCTATGTGCGTCACGGGCCACAAAAAAGTATACACTATGTCGGCACGTGTCTATAAATTTTGTTTGCCAGTTTTGTACAGGGCGATACTTCGTACAGTGTCGTGTGCAAGTGTAGCCAGAAATATTTTTAATCCAAACAAAATACGGCGCTCTTCAAAATAAATATGTCGGTCGGATCGAGTTAGGAGGGTTGTACATTATTCTGGCCGGTCGTGTAATTGATAGTACTTAGTTGGCTGATGCTGGTGTAAAATTTATTGAGGAAAATAAATAACTATTTACATTTTTTTTGTGTCACACTCAAAATGGCCCAGTTTTGAACAGATATCTACTGTGGTTACCAAATGATCTTTCAGGATTCAGCAAGAGAAAACGTACACTGATTCATTCTATAAAACTAAAAGAATTGTCAAAATTAGAACTTACTAGCTGTTACATCACAATGACTTAGTAAAAAGCACATTGGAAAAATAAACCCCATTCCTTGCGTTAATTTTTCCAATGTGTTTGAACACTCTTGAAAAGTTTAGTTCAAAAAAATCATAACAGATGGCGCTACGCGTACCTTACTACATCGCCGCAGGTGTAGTGAATCATTATGCAGATTTACTTTTATTTTGATGTTCAGCTCAAAAACAAATTACAAACTTGTATAATTGTGGCAGTCGCTTAGCATTTTAATGGGTATGTGTCTAATTAAAATTTACTGTATGGTAGAGTACCTGCCTCCTAAGCGTTTTTTATTTTACGTTTTACTGAAGAGTTTTTATTGGTATTAAAAGTTCGGGGTCTAAATTGAGCTGACGAACCAATTTAGGTTTATGAAAGAACATTTAAGTTTCAGCTGTATCGACGTCGCCATTTTTGGTAGGAGTTTCTTATACATCGAAAAAGAGCAGTTCGTCTAAAATTGGTACCTACCTAAATAATCTCACAAAATATTTGAGTTTTTAAGCAATATTTTATTGGATCATGAAAGTATTAACTTTTACCAACGCCACTCGAACCAAGTGTAAAATCCTCTCAAGGCGATATAAAAATCAACGTTGACCAGAGGCGGATCACTTAGGACAAAAAGAGATCTTGTTTATGTTTTGTACCGCGAAACTGAGAGTATAATATGGGTGACTGTACTCCGGTACAAGTTATAAGAGAACATCGGGCTAAGAAATCAAGCGGCGATGCTATGTTATAAGCAGAAGCGATTTGAGGTATAGGTCGAGGTGATGAATTAACTTGTTGTCTTATAAGTTTCGTCACTTATTGGTTTAGCAATATTCTGTGTGTATCGCATGGCATAAACGGCTTATAAGTATGATTTCTTTCATCTTTACCAATTTGGCCGAAACAGATATTATACATAAATATGCTACGCACTGTCTAATTTACTTAATTGTGTTGCAAGTTATAAGCTTTTACAGGGTTTTGTCGCGGTCCCATGGTTTAAAGAAAAGGAATAATTTAACAGGTTCCGGCGTGGTAAACGAGACGCAATTTAAGTTCTATTATTATGATGGTTATAGCCGTATGGTGTGTCCTATAAAGTGTTAATAAGTATAAAATAAATAGTAAGTAGGTATTTAACTATGATTCTGCAGTGGGATAACACTGTATTTGCACAATTTAAAAATAAGAGAGGAAACTAAATTTAATTCTTATTGGTATTCGATCAGTGTGGTGATCTTCGTTTGTAACCCTTAAATTGTGGTGGGTGTTGTAATACTTAATGTAAAGGTGTAGGGTGTAAAGGGTGTGTGTAGAAATAGGCGTTCAGTTAGGCTTGTCTGTTATGCCTTTCACCACACAATAAGAGCTTATAAGTTTTTAACCCTTGTGGCGGGAGTTATAAGTAAATATTATAAAGGTTTACGGGGTAGGTGTAGAATATGAAATGATATTGTTTATTCTGTAAATAGGATATCGGAAACACTTTTATACGTCATATTATAAAAAAATAAGCTAGATGAGGTCGGCGTTTCCTATCTGAATACTCTGAGAAGAAAGGCCGAAACAAACTCAGAGGTCACAGTCTGTTTTAAATGTACAGACATAATCTTGGTCAGATCATGTGAAGACCATGTCGATTGATGTCTGAAATGGTCTTTTATAGAAAGTAGCACACAGATTTGAGTTCAGTCAGTGCAAACATTAGTTAGTAATCCTGTAGCTCAACTCAGAACTTGAGGATTATTTAAGGTTTGTCGCTTATGCCTTACACCACACAGTAAAAAAGCTCTGTTTACGCTTGAATCGCGGAACGATACTCGATTATAACTGTTTCTGAGATGGAGAATAATCGAGCAAGCGCTATACGACATCGAACAGATGAAGGAACACATCTGACGGTTATCTCGTGTTTAAGAGAGGGACCGGACCGATTCCGGCTTAACTTACGGTCGGAGGAGTGTTTGATTATTTTTAAACGAATGTTTCGAATTAGAAATAGGGAGGACATCGGTAAAGTAGATCGATGCGTAGAGAATCTTTATTTCAATTGTGATTTTGCTGTGGACAATTAAGCTGGGTGAACAATAATTCAACTCAGCCTACCGCAGTTCACTGCTGGGAATAGGTCTCTCCCATGCTGCACCACAGCAATCTGTCCTCTGACTAATCCGCCGATCATTAAAATAAACTACTTAAAATTGGACACCATCTTATAGAATAAGTCATGTAATGCACGACTCTAACTCGAATGTACTTAGACATAAAATTCTGATTGGATTCTCAAAGTGAATAGGTAGGAGCTATGTTTTTAATAATACCTACCAAATAACTATTAAAATCATAATACACTACCGAAAACCATTCACCTGACCTGTTTGATGGTCAAACTCAAAACAATAGATGTAAGTACCTACGTTTGATTTGTGTAAAACCTCCTTGAACATCAAACAAAAAAAAAAGCAAAGAAAAATCCGTTATTTTATTACAACCGCCATGCTTTGTTTTTTAACACGTTCCTAAACGTTTTTAAATATAGAACAATGATTTATTGACACGCGTGATCTGAAGTTGAGGGTTTTCATTGATGTCGTGTTTAGTTTGTTAATGGAAATATAGATGGCGTTAGTAGTTTGGAAGCTCAGGCGCAAGTGTTAAAGGTAGAGTTTTGTAATACATATTTATATTTTGCAGTCTTATGTAAAGAATCGTATAAATTTTGAGAATGAAAATGTAAATATAAAATAAAGAAAACTATAACATTATTAGTGCCTACCCTTATAATAAAAAGTTTATTATATTTTATTAAAGAATAATTTAATTACACTAGAAATGAAAGTTAAGTAGGCATGTACTCAGAAAATAAATACGTTCATTGTAAGTGAAATATGTATATCAAAGGGTATTAAAAAAATAGGAGTTATTTGGTAGATAAATGATTTTATTTCTGTAAGTAAGTAGGGTTACAAACACTTTACACGTCAATTATATTTTTTAAACTAGATGATAGTGTCCTCAGCTGCACGTGCAGGATCTGATGGACGCTGGTGATGGCGCTAAACAAGTAGCCGAATGCTGAGCCGAGTCCATTTAGATTGCTATCGACACGCTAAGAAGAAGAACTAATCTACATACTTACTGCGAGTAGGTAAGTACTCCAAATCTGCACTAAAAACCTCTAGGTACCTACTGAATTATTTAGTAGCAAAGTACGCAACCACTCTAAGGTTCTAGGGTCTAAGGTCTAAGGGTCTTTCTGTAGAAAATATTTGTAATATTTGTATTTACGCAACTAAAAGCGGGATACCTACCCCTTGCCGTATACCTAAAGGCAGCAAACAGGCGCAACGCGCGACGCGAATCGCACGCGACGTAAAGCTACCGCTCGTTGTGCGACTTGCGGTGCCTTTGTGTCGCGCGCGATTTTATCGCGTGTCGCGCCTGTTTGAAGGAGCCTTATTACGGCCAAGGGTACCTAGATATGCCGCTTATAGTGGTGAATGTACCCTGTACCTACTACTAAAGAACTATAAGTATAAGACCTGAGGGCAATTCTCGTAATTTTAAGAACGTTCAGTCTCAATTTGTCAAAAAAACCTCGAATTACCCTACATTTTGACAAGTTTTTGACATTTGTTTGTCGTCGAGATGAGACTGCGACTAGATTTTGAACGTTTTAAATTACGAGAATTGGCCTTCATATCCTTCGAATAAATGTCTTTATCTTAGGGCTGATATTTCAATAATCTGATAACTTTATTCAAGGAATAATTTTGAAATTTGGACAGTTATTTCATACAAAAACTGTCAAACGTCAATTCTATTCCTCGAATAAAAGTTATCTGTCGATGGAAAAATCAGCCCTTATGTCTTTAGATATACTTACCAAGAGTTTACAATGTTCCCGTGAATGGCAATACATTTCCTTATCTTTATGTAAAAAAATTAATAATCAACGTTATAGTTGCAAATCCAATATATAACAAAAATATTCTCTTTAAATGACTAACTTATTATACAAAATAAATACAAAAAACAAAGGACACTTAGGCGTCGAAGTACCTACTCGTCCGCATCGCTATCATCCAGAAACGTGCCCAGAAGACTGGCAGCAATTGCCACGTTGAATGGCAATGCTAATTCTTTGGCCAAAGAGAAATATCCTTAAATAGGAGACGCGCACTTGGGCCCCATGACCCGAGTGTTGTAGTGTGTAGCTGTAAATAAGGTGCCCATAAGGTGGTAAAAACAATACACGTTAAAGTTTTTCTGTCTGCTTATAAGTAGGTAACATAACAAATAACAACACGCTTGTAATCTCCAAAGGGTTAGGCAGCTGTATTCCTATAGTAACATTTCGCCAGCAACTTAAATTTAAGCCAATTAACACTTACTTATCATTTCACTAAGTTAAAATTCTGTATGCTTTATGCAGTTTCTGTCTGCATGCTCACTGGTCACCAATGTAAATCGTCAAGTGAACAAGATTTTATTCTAACATGCGGACTCACCAAACAAAACGTTTAAATTTTCAGATGTTTCTAAGAGCATTCTGAAACGAATCGGCAGGGCCTAAGTATAGGATAATTGAATACATAAAAACTGATAAGTATATTAACTAAATTGTTAAAAAAACCGTGCATTTCGAACATCAAAAACGAGTCTAATGGAAAATTGGAAAAGAAAAGTTAAAAAAATTGTCAAAAAATATTTCAATCGTTTCTCATATCAATCTTTACAATATTTCTGTTTATAAATATTACGATATCTTAAGCAAAAATAAATACTTATTGTATAAGTTTCAGCGTTCTTAAAATTACTTCATTCAAGAGTTCACGATGGAGCTTCCAAGATCGTATTTATATGCCAACGAAACAGGTAGAGCCGATGAGTTTGTTTTTGTGCATTTGAAGTTCGTTGAAAACAAAAAGTGTTCCTGTTTTTTTCGGTATTTAATAGTACAATTTTGTGAGGAGTAGGTACGGTTACGGTATTTTGCGTTGTTTATGAATTTCGGAGATTAAAATGGAGTTAATTCTATGATTTCTTGTCCGTTCCTTTACGAAGAGCAAAGCGGTCGACATCTCTATAATTAAACACGGAACCGAGTCGGTATGCAATCGTTCGTGTATGGTTATGTGCAACAGTGGCATATGTGCCTCGTTACGTAACATGCGATGCTTTAGTTCTCCAGTGTTTACAGTGGCGGAGTGCGCGAGTGTCGCGAGTCGCGTGTCCCCACCGCATCGATCCGCTCCGCCCAGCGCTGGCCCCTCCCACCTGCGGCACCCCCCCCGTGCCCCCAACACCCGCACGCCCGCCGCGCCCCCTCACACCCCCGCACCGCTGGCCTTTGTCGCTTGCCGCCCGCGCTCGGTCACCTGTGTCGCACGTCCTCAGTCGCAAAGCGGCCGCGACGCGCGCCACCCGCTTCGCACTACGCGCGCATATTATGACAGTGACGTGATGGAACCCAAAGAGTACGGTGCGGTTCCCGGCCTACCCGCCGGCCTGGACTATTTTATGATGCCTCGAGTGACTCAACCTGCGCCTCAGTTCGATTTCCGCAAGCTCGGCGCCAGCTTCAGCGGCCGAGATGACGACAAGAGCGACGAACGACGGTCGCCCGAGTACCCGCCGGACAGGCGCGACCCGCCGCCGGCCCCGTGGCCTCTCGGTCTCGGCGTCCAGTTCGTCAACCCCGCGACTGGCAAGAAGAGAGTTCAGTGCAACGTCTGCCTCAAGACTTTCTGCGATAAAGGCGCGTTAAAAATTCATTTTTCGGCGGTGCACTTGCGAGAGATGCACAAGTGTACAGTGGAAGGATGCACCATGATGTTCAGTTCGCGACGGTCGAGAAACCGGCACAGTGCTAACCCGAATCCGAAGCTGCATTCGCCGCACGTAAGACGCAAAATATCGGCACACGACGGTCGGTCGTCACAGCCGTTCCCGCTGCTGCCTGCTCTGGCGCGGCTACCCATACCTCCTCCCGGGCTGCTGCCGCCTGAGCTGGCAGCTCGGCTACCACCTTCACTCAGCGGGCCTCCGGGACCACTTCCTCCGCGTGTGCCCCTCGACGACCTCCGCAACTTCAGTGAAATTGAGAAAATGTACAGAAAGCTTCCACATTCGGATGAATATCATCACCGCAGTGCTCTAGATCTTGCCAAACCTCATATTATGCACGAAGAAGAGTCAAATAATTATAGTGAAATTAATGATGATATCTCCGATGATGATCATAAGGATAAGTCTGATGAACGGACTACATCTCCGGTTGTAGAAAGATTGAACTACGAGGATGAACCTGAAGATTTAAGTGTGAATAAAAACAAAGACGATACCAAATCCATTGTTGTGAAATCTGATAGTGTAAACAGCCGCGCTGACCCCACCGCCTCGGACGATAAGACGTCATCCCACGTTCCTAACAAACGTAAGAGGAAGAGCGGCAACCCTACCCGGTGTTCACAAAACAATGAATACAACGTATCCGATGAAGAATATAATGCTGATTTATTTAGAAACCTGTCAACTCCCAGCTCGAGTCGCGCTGAGGAGGAACCCTTATCGCTCAAGAAACAAAAGCCTGAAAGCACGGAGTCATTTCAGAACGGTGAGGAAGCTACTGTGGACTCGGAATCGCTGACGCGTGTGAAGGCTGAGAGTGAGTCGGACGATGAGTCGAGTGCCCCCAGCGTTGTTCGTGAAGGACTGAGATTACGTTCCGATCTGTATACCCCGAGCGACAGCGGGAGTGACTTGCATGCATTGGAAGAGCGCTTAGCGAGGGCGCGCTCCCCGTCAGCCAGCAGTGACAGGACAGATGACAGGTCAGATATCAACGACTTAGAAATCCCCATAGACGACGAGAATCCCGACCGATGTACCGCTTGCGGGAAAGTATTTCAGAACCACTTCACACTGCGCATGCATTACAGAAACGATCATTTGAAATTGCTTCACCCGTGCGAGGTGAACGGTTGTGACGCCGCCTTCCCTTCTCGGCGGAGTCGAGACAGACACAGCTCGAACGTTGACCTGCATCGGCGGCTGCTGTCCACTGGCTCACCGGAACAGAAACCAGCGTTCGAAGTCAACGCAGAACTCCTAAATAAATTATATGCAGATATAAAAGGGCTCGCATCAACGCTAGAGAGCCTGCGATACGGTGGTAACGAGGAAGCATCTCAGCTTCCCAGCTACGTGACTGAAACTATGAAATTCTACAGTCGGAACTTGTCTGCGCTGCAAGCGGGGCTGTTTCCACAGTTCGGTGAGCGGGGGTTTTTTCCGTCCCCTTTTCTGATGGATAACGGAGTGCCGCAGGCAGGTGGCGGTCCGTACGGGGCGCCGGCGGGGGCACAGTCTGCGCGAGAGTCGCTGTCGCCGCTGTCAGCGTCATCCCCGCCGGTGATCTCGCCCGGCCGGCTGGACGCGGCGCACGCGCGACCCCGAGATGACGCGAACCTGCTTTTTCGCGAGACCTCCGAGTCGTTCAAGAAGATGACCTCGCTGTGCGAGCGCCAGGAGCAACTTTACCAGCACCACGTGCCGGTGTCATGACGCTCCCGCCACCCGCGCTCGCCCTGGTGATACCTCACGTCTTGAAGCGACACAGACTCTGTATATTTAATTGTTAATAATTTTAATTGTGTTAATTCTATTTCGTATTTCGTTTTTGTATTTTCTTGTGATATTTAGACAAATATATCGTAATTATCGATCCCACGAACTGTAAGTTAATAGGGATAGCAGCTTGGGTGTTGAGTTGGCGTTTGTGAAGCGAAGTGCAATACGGACTCGAATATTATAAATATTAATGGACTCGGCGTACGACATGATATCGTGTAAAGTATTCGTAATTGATGTTGAAAGTAAACGTTATATGATCAGCTTCATTTATTGTTCTGCCGCAATAAACTCATTGAGGAAAAATGTACCAATTGTTTTTATTTGTGTGGTGAGTGTGCCGAATTATTGACGAGATCATCTGGTTTCGCTTGTTAATAGCAATGGCGTCGGTTGTGGGGAGCTACTCAACTGGAAACATAATAAGCATCTGCCTACACAGTTTTTGTACCCTTTTCACGATAACAATGCTCGGGTTTTAAGTAAAAGTTGCCTTTGAAGCTTGATTGGATAATTGACTAACAGAGGCTTTTACTCATTCTTGAGCTTTTAACTTCAATAGATGGTGATTTGGAAACCCGTTAACTTGAATACAATAACAATATGATAATGTTAGCATTCAATTTGTAGCTATGAATAAATCAATAAACTAGTTTGTATAATGGCGTACATATAAATTCACAGTAGCTGTATGAATAAATTAATGATTAAATTTAAACATTTAATATTGTTTCATGTTATTATTTATTACGGAGAAAGTAATTATGCATGTATCGTTATGTGATCATTTGGAATATTTAAAAGAATTATTTAAATTACGTTACTGACTTTATGATAATTAGACTATAGATTTTATTACAAAATTTATTGTGCTGAGAAATATTTCGTGTCAAATGATTTGCAATCTCTTTTAAAACTAAAAGTCGACGAGACTTTTATAATCTAAAATACGCAATAAAATTAAATATTATATATAAATAACGACTTATAACTAAATAATTAATTAAATAAAAATATCGTAACTTAACTAAAACTATTAACATACTAAAATATGGAGTCGACAATTTCATGCGCATCGCTGTCGGTGTCTATCATGTAAAATTAGTTTGAAATGCTTGTTATACTGTTTTTTTTTCAATTTAAAACTTTTGTTTGTAATAAAACTAATAAAACAATAAAAGTTTAAACTATAGTCTAGTTCATCAACAGATTGTCTATCCATTAGAAACGTTTAAAAAATCGGTAAAAATCCACCAAATATTTGAGAAAAACTTGGATCTATTATGACAAAATGCGATTATATCAACCCTTGTCCCTTACAGACGCCTAACAGAGCCCAGTAGGTGGGGAGCTTTATTAAGGTGTACCAGTTTATCTATTCTGTTAAAATCTTGAAAACATAGATGAAGCAACTTACTTCATCTAATCTATAATAATAATAATAATAATCTAATCTTTTCAATGACAATGACAAAACAATGACAGCTCACTTCAAGCATAAAGAACCAATTAGTAGCAACAATTAACCTGTAGACTGCTACTAACGTTAGGGGCGCTACGGTGAGCTACGAAGACTACTCGGCATTAATCGTAGGTATTAAAGAAGGAGTCGTCTCGAAATAACCACTAACGCTTCGTAAAGTATATAGGAATCCGAAATAACGCTTCTAAAGTCCACACTACTTCTACAGCTATAATAACTATGTAAAATCTAAGTCACACAATAAAATCCTTTAAAAAGCTGGTCATCATCTGCCTAGCCTTTTCCCAACTATGTTGGGGTCGGCTTCCAGTCTAATCGCATGCAGCTGAATACCAGTAGGTATTTTACATGGAGCGACTGCCTATGCCTCCACAACCCAGTTACTTGGTAATGATACCCCTTGGTAAGACTGGTTGTCAGAGTTTCAGGCTTCTGACGACCCGTAACGACTGTCAAAGGTCCACGAATGACAGCCGGGACCAACGGCTTAACGTGGTTTCCGCGGCATGGAGGGGTCTTGGCATGTAAAGATAGTCACCCATCCACGGACCAACCGCGGGAAGCGTAGCTTAACCTCATCGATCGACCCGTGCGGATGTAATTACTTAGCCAAAAGCCCCACCTTTTTACAAAGCGGGTCAGCCTTGTAAAGGGTGATGATGGATGATGTAGGGTCCTATAACATCATCACAATGATGATGAATCATTTCAGCCCGGAACCATCCACTACTGGGTATAGGCCTACCCTTTCTTCTGCCATACTCCCCAGTTCCGTGCGTCTCTCATGAAGGTGTTTCCCGCGACTTTGACGACATCATCAACCCAACGCACTTTTGAACGGCCCTGGTCTCTTTGGCCTAAGCTTTGCCACCATTCGGTCACAGCTTTGCGCCATCGGCCATCTCCTCGTCCAACTAGATGTCCGGCTCAACTCCACTGAAGGGGCATCGTCCTGTCCCTGACATCGTAGACTTTCAACCTAGTAATTACTTTTTTAGATTTTTTACTAAAAAAAGATTTAACGTTATAATGACTTTAGTAATCGGTCCATCGGTGTGAGAACATCACTAATTGTTACACGAGCCTCCATGATTTAATAATAAGGGCCACGCGGACGCACCAAATATTAATTATTTAGGGTTCCCTAACAAGGGTTCGTGATTCGGATGGGTTGCGTGCACGGTTATATGATATGGATGCAACGGAAATTAGGGAATAAGTGTTATTGATAATTATTGGAGTTTAGTTAATATAATATCCAGGTGGTTTGAGTTGAAAATTGTTGTTAGGTATTATTTTGAGAACTGTTTAGGTTACTGGCGAAGTCTAGTGGTCGCAAGCGTTACTGCTACTCTCTGAACGTCAGGCACCAGTTGTCTGGCATTTTTGCTGAACTGGGCTTTTTTGGCGTAGCCGTGAGGCACACTTTCCTGCTAATTTCTTACATCGGATTTTGCACTTTTTATTTTAATCTTATTTTTACCTGATGTACGATTATTATCTAACTATCTGGTGTATTGTGTGTCTCTTAGTCTGTGCTAAATAAATGTATTTTCTTTCTTTCTTTCTTTCTGAACACGAGGTCCTGAGTTTGATTCTCAGGTCGGACAAAGTTTTGTTGGGTTTTTCATAAAGAATTGGTAAGTAAGTACCTCGGAATCTGGATTTGTGCTCGGTTGTGAAATGTGGGTGAAAAGGTCTTGATCTGAGCTTGCAAGATTCGTATTGGAGAATAAACTTAACGGAAACCTATTAATAGGTAGGTACAAAACGAACTCCATAATTATGAGGAACCCTCGACATTGACTTCATTCTTAAAATTGACACCCTAACAATTTCTTCGCTGCGGTTCTTTTTTTTTGTGTAAAGACAAAACGGTTAGGAGTTGCAAGTCTTCAAGAACAATTAAAAATTGTATAGGTACCTAACTGAATTGTTTTAAAGCATTCCGTATTGAATATTGATCAATAACGCACAGTTCTTAAAACATTTCAATTTTTATGTCCTTCAAATATGTGGGTATACATGTAGGTACCTAATTTAAATATTTTACCTGAATTTAACGTACAATTTTAAGGTTGTACTAAATTCGAAATCTACCTATAACGTTTTTTTTTCAATTTACAAACAAGCATATTTTTTAACTAATAAAATTTTAACTCAAGTTTTATAGTGAAGAACTATTTTCATCTAAGAAGGAAATACTGAAGGAAATAATGAGTGCCTACTCATAGTATACTTGGGAATTACCCGCGCCACGCGCCAGTTACAGTAACAGCATTATTCAGAGAGCGCCAACAGATAGCGCCACCGGGCATGTTAGGTACGAAACGTCTAACATTGAAAAATTTTACACGTTCATTTGTGGTTTACTTGTTACAGAGTAGTAGTAGTACTTTCTATGTATTATATCAATAATTAAAACGGTCTGCAATCTAGTCTAAACAGTGGGTAAGTACGTAGGTATAGTAAAGATACCGTGGCGCTGGCGTGAAGTGGTGGTTTGTCGATGACTGACTACAATATGCTCTTATCAAAATAAGCTGTGTTTCTGGAATTTAATTATGATACTAATAGGTATACTGGAAATGATGGACGCCAGTGATGGCGCCAAACACGTCGCCGAATTCTGGGCTGAGTTCATTTAGATTGCCATCGACACGCTAAGAATAATAATATCTAGTATAGGTGTTTTTTTTTAATTAAATGAATTTAAATTGCTTATTCTGTAAATAGAATATCAGAACCACTTTTACACGTCAAGTTAAAAGAAAAAAATAAGCTACATAGATGGTTCAACTATTTCCTATGACTGACTACCCCTGGCAAGACCTATGATAGGTATTGTAGAGAATATAGCCTATTTGGTGTTTAAATGCGACCTTTATAAATACTTTCATGGTAGAAATACGAGAAAATAATTAATACCTATATGTAAAGAATATCAGAGAAAAAACAGAAGGCGTCAGATTTGGCTCACAAGACAGGAGACAAGGATAAAAAATGTAAAAACTTACTTGTAGGTACTTTTTATCTTCTGGGAATAATTATTAAAGTAATATGAAAAACTGTGGTTTTATTTACTCGTCCCGGTACTGAGGCTCTGGAAGCTCTCATAGTATCTACTTGGAAACAAGTCACTAAAACTCAGGAGTTACGTTCATTTAAGACCATAAGAAAAACAAGAATTAATAAACGTGTAAAAAGTATCCTATTACACTATACTTAAGTCTTTTCTCTAAAATCAAAAGTGACAACAGACGTTATTTTCTTAATCAACATAGTCACAGCACATTCCCTCCCAAAATCTTCCAAATTGTCATCTCACGCAGACAGTATTAAATTCCCCGGTTCATAACTAAACAGAGGTTAGAGCGAGGGTTGAACCGCACAGTTTGTCAAACCCTAATTAATAAACTAACCGTTAACTGTGCACAAACAAACTAACTCGCCCCGCGGCGGTGTCTGTCTATTGCTGATTGTTCTAACTGCTGTATTAAGATCAAGAGTTGTTAGTATTAGGTACGGTAACTTAGTGTGATTGTGGTTTAGATTTGGAATTCCTAACTACGCAGTAACTGCTTAACTCAACTTACATTTGGGAAAAAAAAAGCTCTTAGTTATACTCCGTTGGTTTAGGTAGTTAACTAAAGGTAAACAACAAAAAAAACCACGTGATTCATGGATGCTAAACCTTTTGTTACAAATTTTATACCATTTTATTTATTGAACAGGACTACAAGCACGAATATCGAAATTTCACCAAAGTCTATTCACACTATTTCACACCCACTTTTAACGAAGTTATTTTATAATATAATTAGGCATTTTGAAGATGGAAACGTCAAAAGTTTCACATGACTTCCTTTAGTTAATTACCTAAATCAAATTAGTATAGGTTATGTTACTCAATAGTTTATTTCATCGTTCCACAATGTGTAGATACTTAGGTGATAACCTAAAATTTTTTGTGATCATTGTATTTCCCTGTCGGGCACATCAAAATTGTAGTAGAGAGAAAGAAAGCTTTGAAAACTTAGCTTATCGGTCTTTTGAAGTAAATCAAATGTTACTGGGTTATTATGTATTATCAAAAGTGTTTATAAAAAAAAAAAATATGTATGGGAATAAAGGTCAAACTACCTAAATTATAGTGTATGGAATTGAAACTTTCTGGCCAATTAAAACATACTTCCGAAATTAAAGTTATTTTTCAATTTATAGTTTTTTATTTTGGAAGACGGTTGTTATTTTTTTGTAAAAAAGTTTTTATTTTTACTTTCTAGTTGTACCTACCCCACATAAATTCATATAACACTACTTGCTATGTAAATATCAGTGACAGGAAGTTATTAAAACATCATTATTATAAACTAAGTCGAAAAAAATCGTATTATTGAAGCTAACTCAAAAACTACCCATGCAAAGTTAATAAAATTAATATGGGACCACCCCTGAGGCATACCTTATCCATTAAGATCCTTATTCATTTTGCAAATCGGCTTATAAATAACGGAGTTCTGAGGTAACAAACAAAAAAAAATCAACCGTATTGAGAATCTCCTCCTTTTTTTGGAGTCGGTTAAACATATGGGTTAGACAAGACTCACACACACACACAACATCACGCCTGTCACGGTTTTCTCTGTTTGTATGGGCTAGATTCAATTATATCGATACCGGAAATTTCAATTGTCGTAAAGGACAAAACACGACTTTTCAGTAGAGACAAAAAACAAAAAAATAAATTGTTTTTAACTAATATCTTTTTCAAACAAAGTACAATATTCATGATGTCAAAAGAAACCCCAACTATTTTTTCGTGTTCTATCGCTTTAAATTAACAAAATAAACTTAACTTAACTATTGACGAAAATGAGAGTCCTTTACAGCCCACAAAAATAGAACTTAAGTACTTTACAGCCACGAAAAATTGGTTATAGTAAAGTCAGATGAGTCGTAAAGGACTAATCTTGATCATTAATGGGTAGTATAAGTCAATTAAATCAGAGACTAAGGGGGTAAAAGGAACAAAAAACTAAAGATCTAGTTAAGAAATACCTACAATAGGTAGTAAAACTAGGTGAAATAAAAGGTTTTTTTATTATTTTTTATTTATTAATCAAAATATTTTATAAAAAAAGTAACAAAAATGTTATTCTAATATGAACTCAAAATTTAAACAAAATGTGATGCTATTTTTTTATTTAAATCGCAAGCAATCGTTGCGATTCTGAAAAACAACTAAATTTTTTGAATAATCAGCTAATAAATTAATCTACTAACTAGTTTTTTTTAATAATTATTAATGAAACTCAAAGAATATTGATCAAAACAGTCTTATACTTAAAACTAGCTCCTGCCCGCGACTTCGTCCGCGTGAAATTTCTTGTTCCCTCGACCCACCCCGTCGCATCGTCTGCCTGCGCTTTTAATTCGTTTACCTTTCTTCTGACTTTTTTGGTTTTTGCTCGGCTCTTAAGGGTCCTAGCGTGATGTTAAGTAGCCTATAGCCTTCTTCGAGAATTGGGCTATTAAATGCAAAAAGAATTTTTCAAATCCGACTGGTAGTTCTAGAGATTAGCGCGTTCAACCAAACAAACAAACTCTTCAGCTTTATAATACTAAGTATAGATATAATTAAAATAACCAAAAATAATAACAAATTTAGCCCACCAGAACTGAAAACTCAAACAATTGATATTCTAAAGTATAATTAAATGACAAGTAACTTCAGTCTTTTAAAATTATTAGTAATTAAACATAAGCACTAAATATTTTTTTCAAATCATAGTGGTCTTTTATAATAATAAAATTAAAATAACCGTGTCCCACTGGGAACATTATTTAAACATTTTAAATGTAAAATCATAGAGATCAATTGCGTCGATATCGTCTTCCTAGTCAGTTTCAGGAAGAATGTCTTTAACAGTTCCTAAAGTCGGTAGATCTAAATACTCCTATAAAAACTTTTTCACTTGTATGGTACTTGGTGTAATTTTGAATTATTTTGGCAATGTTTGAGATAAATCCTAAATAAATTTGTAGCATATTTAAATTCTTGAGGTAAATATGGACATGAACTCTTTTTACGACAATAATGCGAAGGAACGGCTGGAAGGCTTCGGATGAAAGCTTTTGCGTATGCTTTATCTTCATCACTATACTTCTCTGCATGACATGATCTCTTTTATATGCTTGCCATATGCGTGCATTTTTCATTTAAATAAAATAAAATAAAAATTACAAGTAATAAGTCAAGTAGTTACAGAATGTAAATCAATTTAAATAAAAAAAAAGAATAAATTTACAATTAAATTAGCAACCCGTTTGATTTTGTCTAGACTTTAGATCGTCCTATGGAGCAGAACCAGCATGTTTCCAAGCGTTCTTATCTTGGACAACAATCTTCTAATTTATAGTATGCTTGTTTACAAAGTGTACGTATAGTGTGAGTTTTAAATTTTCTTTCATTTAATTGCAATATATCACAAATTATTTTATTGTAACATTTAACAAGTACCCCATAAAAGATGTATGTACAGACGCCAGCACATCAAGCTACCCGAAACGGTAAAATTTTCCCAATAGCGATAACGTTGAAAATCTATTAAAGAAATTTGACAGATTGTAGTACTTGATGTGCTGGCGTGTGTACCTTGGCTAATCTGAAAAATGTCCTTTACGACAATTGAAATTTCAAAATATCCTTTACGACCATTGAAATTTCTGGTATCGATATTGTTTATAATGTCGTATAACAAGTTCAATGCAAAAATTACATTACGACCTCATAAATAATTAAAACATGACTTTACGCTCCCTATTGAAAATTATTTTTACGATACATCCCAAATAGTATAAAAAATCGAGCTAGAGCTGTTGAAAACCCAGGTCGTAAAGGGCTTTTTTTTAAAGATAGAAATATTTCAAACTAGCGACCCGCCCCGGCTTCGCACGGAAACATTATTATTATTATACATATAAACCTTCCTCTTGAATCACTCTATCTATTAAAAAAAACCGCATCAAAATCCGTTGCGTAGTTTCAAAGATTTAAGCATACAAAGGGACATAGGGACATAGGGACAGAGAAAGCGACTTTGTTTTATACTATGTAGTGATATACCAATCGATAGAGCTCGCGACGCTGATTCCAAATATGTATATAACTCATTTTCGGCAAAATGTCCTTTACGACAATTGAAATTTCCGGTATCGATATCAAATCAAATTATTTATTACTTTGCAAACATGGGTAGAATATCGATTTTTTTTCTTTATAATAGGTCTCCATATTTAATTAAATATTCTATTAAAAAGTAGATCACTGATTTGGATCAGTGATCTACTGTTTAATAGAACAATTGCAATTGAATTGAGTAGAGCATATGACTGGTTTCTGCGCTACGGACACTGGGATCGATTCCGAGACTGAAAAATAAATTCGGGGTAATTGCGTAAACACACTATCAGTAGCAATATAAATTCGGGGTAATTGCGTAAACACACTATCAGTAGCAATATAAATTCGGGGTAATTGCGTAAACACACTATCAGTAGCAATATAAATTCGGGGTAATTCCGTAAACACACTATCAGTAGCAATATAAATTCGGGGTAATTGCGTAACACAGTATCAGTAGAAATGGCTTTCCGTTTCACAGTACAACAACTTTCGTTGCGTTATTTACGTTGTTGAGCAGACAAATTTTTCAAACATATGAAGCAAGGGATTAGTCATTTCCTTCAAAATGATTCAGATTGAGATTGATAGAGGGTGCTGAAGTTATTCAGGGTCTAATATATCATGGGAGATAAGTATTTGTAATCCCATCCATGAAAAACCAAACGTTTTGGAGAATACGTACATTATTAATAACCAAAATCCCAAAGTATAACACACAGTATAATAAGTACCTACAACCTAACTTCAAAGATAATCTCTCATTCGCAGATTACAGTATAAGGCACACAGTTTCTTAATTAACGTTTTGACAAAATGTACAAAGACGCTGTGCCCCAGGGCACAGATCTTAAGGATTTGCGCGGAGTGAAGGGGGGTAAAAATTAGTAGCGGGGTAA
The DNA here is from genome assembly GCA_963855955.1 of Luperina nickerlii. Classification (NCBI taxonomy): domain Eukaryota; kingdom Metazoa; phylum Arthropoda; class Insecta; order Lepidoptera; family Noctuidae; genus Luperina; species Luperina nickerlii. Next base: position 16,033,485 of record OY979677.1, on the reverse strand, counting down.
TTGTGGAGGGTAATTTTAAGTGGTGGAGGAATGTGCTTTTTGGATGATAAGGTTAATATTATGGTAGAGGTAGGTATGTAGGTACTGTAGAGGCTATCTATGTAGCCTAACCTTATATAGCGCAGGCTGGCTACAATTTAGCGCGGGTTCCATTCGAACATTCAAACAAGTGTCAAATATTTTAATAGGTATTTTTGTTTAGATAAGTCGATACGTCAGTGTTAGCTTAGATTGGAATGTGTACCTAACGTTGTTCTAACAATATAAATTTAAAGAAGTCCTATCGCTGTTTTGCTCTTGCCTTTGCTCTTTGGCTCTTCAAGTCCCTTATAGTACCTAAGGCTGGTTATAGAAAAGTGTTGATATTATGGTATAGGTAGGAATGTAAGTAAATGATGAGGTAAGTAAGTCTGGTTATTTATAGAAATGATGAATCTTAGTAGAAAATATAGAGAGAAATGAGTTGCTTTGAATGAATAGAGAAAGATGCTGAAGCCCAGAAGTTGTGTGACTCAAATTTGGAGCCCTTTATACAGTAACAGTAGTGTATAAATAAGAATATTATCTCTAAGTCGAATTTCGATCACGGCTGCCAATCTCAACAGAGGATTAGCCAAGTACCTAAGAAGGAGATATGATAGTGCACAAGTGCGTGGCGCAAACACAGGTGGACTCCTTCTTCCCTCAGACGAATAGTTTGATGGGACGGCGATTCGAATATGGGGAGATCACGTGCACAAAGTGCGTAAGTGTATTGAACATTTAATAAAGAACAACGGGGTAATTGCGTAACAGACTAACAGTTGCAGTGGCTTGCAGTTTGATAGTTCTACAACATTTATTGCGTTATTTACATTGTTGAGCAGTCAAATTTTTCGAGCATATGAAACAACTAGCCCCGCGCCCCGCGGTTTCACCCGCATAAGTGTCGATCCCGTGGAAATATCGGGATAAAAACTATCTTATGTCATTTCCCGGGACTCTAACTATCTCTGTATCAAATTTCATCTAAATCGGTTCAGTAGTTTAAACGTGAAGAGGTAACAGACAGGTGGATGGACTCGTATCCTTCAAAATCATTCAGATTAATCATGTGTGTTAAGCAATTATAATGCCTGGAATAAGCTGCTCCAGTAAGAATGAGCCTAGTTTTTCAATTGGAAAAGAGGCTAAATATTGTATTTCAACATTGAAATTCCCTATGGTCCGCACTTCGCAGTGACAGGCTATGATCATATGGGATTGAAAACAGGAAAAATAACGTAAATTATCCACGTTCAAGTATCCAGTCATTCAACTCAAGCATCAACAGTTTCTCAGAAATCTCTGTATACCTAATTAATTTATCCCGGAAAATGCTATCCCGGGAAATATTCTGAAGAAACCAAATGCCTGGAGCGTAGCTTTAATCTGGCCTGTCTCTTTCAAATGTTTCGTCCTTCAAGTGAGAATATATAATGATTCTTTTAATCTCTTTAGGAATTCTTAAAGGAGTTCAAACGGATAATAATTATTAGCTCAGTAACGCCCGGAGCGTTAGGTTATTACTTGTACCTACTATGTATCTTTTATACGGAACTTTGTTTTCTTAATTATTTATCGTTGTAGCTTTTGTTGCGTTTTTAACTTAATAAGGTGTGAATGAATGAAATGACCAATTTTGAATGGCTGTATCGGTGGTCTTGTAGTCGAAAGCACTACTGCTAAACTTGAGAGAGATTTTCTAACTGAACAGACCGCCTGTGCTGCTGGTGAGTTTGTTGCGCCATTTCTTCTTCTATACTATAATATTATAAAGCTGTTTGTTTGGTTGAACGCGCTAATCTCTGGAGCTACCAATCGGATTTGCAAAATTATTTTTGCGTTTGATAGCCCAATTCCTGAGGAAGGCTATAGGCTATTTAACATTACGCTATGACCTTTAGGAGCCGAGCAAAAAGAAAAAAAGTCAGAAAGAACGCTAAGCAAAAACGAAGTAATAGCGCGGGCAGGTCGCATTCGGAGTAACAAAAAATTTCACGCGGACGAAGTCGTGGGCAGAAGCTATCCCAGATAAAGCACTAGAAAGTGGTGAAGGGCGGGGCGTTTTGAAAAGTGCTGATTGAAAGTGCTAAGTTTGAATAAAAATGCCTTTAGATTTTTTGAGGTTCTGGGTAGTAGCAGCCTGAGTCTAAATTTGGACTAAAGTAAAATGGCACTTATCTGTCCTCCTATTGCAGAATCTATACATCTCTGTCTACCCCAACGAAAATAAAATTGTACGCGTGATGTTATGTTGTGCTGATTTGAAATTTAACCTTTAATACTTTGAGTCGTACAAGGATTATTGTAAAGTCTTTTCCCAAGATTTCCATATCGACATTTTGAAAAGTGGTCGCCCTTTTCACTCACTCAGGCTGGAAATGACGGGACATGCCATTTCCACTTTAAAATGATACGCGTTTCACTTGTCGCGGTGCCCCTATGATGCGAATTCGATTTCACCGCGATCTTTATGACAGTAGTGAGGTGACTGTTGAATATCTTACAGAAGCGAATATTTCTGCCCAAGTGTAGGTACTTTTGTTTTACGTCAGAGTTGTATTCGAAGGAGCCTAGAAAACAGACACGAGGTTTTTGGCAATGTAAGGTTTAAGTGAGTCAGAGGAGACATTAAGCTCGATTTTAAAGAAAGAAAGAAAGATAGAAAATACGTTTTTTTGCGGTAAACTTGACGCAGACGAAGAACATAAATTAATACAATTTTTTTATTAAGTTGGGGATAAAAATGCGTCTCGTCCACGCAAAACGGCCATCGCATAGCATAATGCTAAGACCCTATGCGAGATCTGTCTCGCCGGCTGTCGCTAAGAACCAGCGCTGGGGCCAGAGACGACGTGATGACGTCAACCAGTGCAGCATACGATAAGACTAAATCTGCATATTTTAGATTGTTTCAAAATTGCAGTAATTTCCAGTTTCAGGAAAGGGTAACATTGAAATAATATTCTTATTCTTTGAACTTAGAATTTAATGTAGAACCTATTATGGGTCATAATTTTCAGAAGGGACTTAAAAATCTTTAAATAATGTAAGATAATTTTAACTTACCTATAGTTCGACAATGGGGCGATACGAAACCATAAACACTTCCAACCATTCTTTCCACGTACCTGATCTATGAACTCGCATAGTGAGGGGGAGCCGTTGAATAATTCACGTATTTGTGATCAAAGACAATTGAGCCGTCAAGTGTTCGGCTCGGGACTGCCAACCGTCACACGTCTCGTCATGCTTTTTCTGTTGGCAGCACTGTCAGCTTCAGATTTACATGTTCTGGGTCACAGTTACTTTTGAATTTTTCCATGGAAATTGTTGATAGTGTTTTGTTTTTTAAATCATCACTCGCCGAAGCTATTTTTTTGCAGTTCCATATTATGATGTTAGTGCTAGGGGTTTGTTGCTAAGTACGGGTCGATCGATCAGGTTAAGCTAAGCTTGGGTAGGTTGGGCCGTGGATGGGTGGTCGACGGCGGAGTATGCAAAGATACCAATTTTTACATGCTCCGTGCGTCGGAAAGCTCGTTAAACCATTGTAGGTGTCATTCGTGAATCTTTGGCAGTCGTTACGGTTTGTCAGAAGGCACGATAGTTTGACAACCAGTTTTACCGTGTTACACAGTAAGTTGTGAAGATCAGATAGGCAGTCGCTCCATGTAAAACACTGGTATTTAGCTGCTCCCGGTTAGACTGGAAGCTGACCCAACATAATTGGAGCCAGGCTTATGTTACATAGTAACTTAAAATCACGATTGAATGTTGACTTAACGTGAGATTATCAGTACATAAAAAAAACACTTCTAAGTTACCCGAAAAGTCTTTAAAAATAACAAAGTTATGAAGGTAAGTAGAAACCCACAAAAAATAATAATAGGTACTTGTTTATAATAGGTACCTACTTGTTTGACCGACTGTAGTGATCAATCATACATTTTTGTGAATTTATCTGACAGTTCATGTTAGTGAGTATTAATTACCGTGGTCGTGTAAAATTAAATGTCGAGGTGAGTTAGGTACTCATCCAGTGTGGCGTCTGGTAACAGTAGGGTTGGAATAACGATAAACATTTCAGTTATAGGTATAAACCAAACAAAGCCGATGATTATCAATATTATCATTATAAACAAAATATGCACCAGATAAAACGCAACTCTTCGAAACGTTGTGTAGAGCAATATTGTTTCAGTCAATAGTAAAAAAAAAAAACAAAAATTGAGTTTTGAATTAGGTAATCTAATTTAATTAAGTACCTAATTACAAAAACAAAATTTTGTTTTTAAAATCATCGTTTTCAATTTTGGGACTTTTGAACAAAACCTAAAACAAATTGCTCTAATAGAAATGAGCAAATACTTACACATTTAGGGACTGTAGGTACAGTCACGAGCACTAATATGTCAACACTTGGCAATTTTCAATTGCGATTTTTTCGTGAAAAAGAATGCAACGTTAAAATACGACACTTTACACAAACCTATGGGTTCGAAAATATTTTCTTCGTAATAACATAAAATTTCATTCAAAACTAAAGGAGAAAATCGTCTTTGAATAAAGCCAAGTATGCATACTTATGCTCGTGACTGTACCTACTTAGAAGGATTAAGATGTAGATGATAAGATATATCTAATAAACTTACAAGCTTAGCGGCGCAAATTACACTTTACTAGAAGGCTCGTTGCGCGACTTGCGGTGCCTTTGCGTCGCGCGCGATTTTATCGCGTGTCGCGCCTGTTTGAAGGAGCCTTTATTAGTAATCAGCGGTAAATCAAATCTAAAGTCAATTATTAAAATTAGGCCGAGAATCAGCATTTTTCGAACGCCAAAAGCTTGAACATCATCAGGCTTGTACCGGAATATAGCAGTTCGTCGTGGTCGTGGTACAGCGGCTCTCCAGATATTATCTGGTATCAGAAGACAGCCGCCACGCATCAACCGACGCTATGCTCCGCTAGATTGACACTCACCAGCCAGTGTCACTCTTGTCCGACCTTTTCGGTGATTCCAGTATCTTCGTAACAAAACTAGACGGCGCCATTTGCTGCTTCGTCTAGCTTAAAATATCGATAGCCAAAAGCTTGGTCCATCCCTAGTTAGGTAGGTACAGTCAGCATCAAAAGTCGATTAACACTTCAGTTTTTTTAATCTCAGTTATTGAGCAAAATATTAACACTTCAGTTTTTTTTAATCTCAGATATTGAGCAAAATATTTGTCCAAATTGCATTATACTTCTGCTGCAATTTTGAACAAATATTTTGCTTAATAACTGAGATTAAAAAAACTGAAGTGTTAATCGACTTTTGATGCTGACCGTACTCATGGATAGATTTGGCTACGCTGTCTATTTGTCACGGCAAGTTTCCTGATGTTTGCGATTAGGTATTGTTCCTCAAGGTGAAATTATATAAAAATGATGTAATGTGTGCTAATCATTGACTAATTAATTACCGTTAAGTGGTTAGACACAAGATCGTGATTTGTGTGAATTTTAACAAAATGTTTGTTTTTTCCTAAATGTCATAGGTACGTATTCTTAAATACAACATACAATCTAACACTAAAATGTATATATAGTATTTAAAGGGGAAAAAGGGAAGAGCTCATTATGCATTAAAAAAATCGTCCGCATCGCTGTCAGAGGAAAACGTGCCCAAAAGGCTGGATGAAACGTTGGATGGCTAATGATAAGTCAATTTTTATTTAGAGAAAAGCACATTTTCCTATTCTTGCTTGGAATTACTGCGTTGTATTACAAAGTCCTTAAAGCTTTGCTACCTAAATTATTATAACCAAGATTATGAGGCCAGAGGATAACTTTCTTTTGCATTTTAAAAGAACTTTTTTATCATCCTGGAACCGCAAAAAAGTGGTTTTTGACTAGCTTAAATTTAGTTTTCTTGTTTATGTATAAGAATATTTTTTTTATGTTACATATAGTAGATCTAATTTGACTGCAACTACGTAGGTACCTAAATAGTATTAACGTTCACCACCATTCATCAACTTTACACCAAACACAAAACGTCATCAACTAACGTCACATTTTGGCACAACTTTTTACGATTCCCAAAAAACAATTGAAAGTTTCGCGCACCGTGAGAATCCCTTACTATCAGTTCTCGCAAATCGACAGCTGATTATAAGCTTTTATCTGAGCGCGGCTTGTCAATTACCTAGACGTTATCGGGCGAGTTACTTGCGACTATACTCGCACTTTCTACGGGCTGCGTCGTGAGAATTGTGGTATGGGTATTACGCATATGAGTGTGTATTGTTTCTTTACATTGTCTGAGGAACTTAGAGTATTTTATGTCAAACAAAATAAAGTTTGGTGTTTTTGATAACTTTTGGAACGAAGTTACTTAACGCGGTTTGTGGTAGGAGTGGACTGGTAGAAATCGTCACGTAACGAAAAAGCGTTATGCCCCTACATGCGACTCTCACTCTCTCTGTGTCTCTTTCTATTTTATACGAGTGTGTGTGTGCAGTATTGCACTTAAAAAATGCGCCACTATAAAAAATGGTTTTCCTTTGTCTTTATCACGAATCGTGATAGTAAAGGAGGTATGATACGTAATCAACAATAAACAGTATTTTTAAATATCATCGAGAGATGTCAATACTGTGATATTTTTGGAAGCATTTTCGGGAACGCGGGGGGAGGGTTTTTCAACCGACTTTAAAAAAATAAAGAAAAAAACAACCGACTTAAAAAAAAACACTAGTGTTTTTTGTTGTTGAAATATTTCTGCAAAAAAACAACTTCGTTGGCCAATGTTTCAGAGGTGATTTATATAAATCACCTCTGACACATTGGCCAACGAAGTTTATGGGTCTCCCAGCCTAAATATAATATAATATGCAGTTGCAATAGCCATATTAGTCAAGAATTAACTCTAATCGTAATTAGTCGCAACTCACCGGATCCATGAATCGAATTTGACACTTACATCCTTCAATTAGAACTCTTTTTGCGTTTACAATCAACCACAATTTGTTGCTTTACATAAATACTTCCAAATTTTCGTAGTATCCCGAATTTAGCTATACTTACTTAGATATTGCCTAAGAGTTTCTTTAATTGTGTTAGGAATTAAAGAAGGAAGTTTTATTGTGAAACTATAGAACGCCGAATTCCTGTTACAGCCATAATTTGAGGATATAAAGATTTTCCAGCTAATATTTTTGCTGTTAACATAAATTAATTAGTGTTAAATAGGTGTTTACAAGCGGGAGATATAGAAATCAAAGGGATGGTCTAATAACGACTGTCATAATTACCAGTTATTACCTAATCAGAATAATTTATACCATACATAATGATTTTTCCGCAGTTTTCAGCTAAAGCAACATAAATAGAGAATTTGAAGATGATTTTCGGTAATTTTTTTTTTTTTTTGCAAAAGCTTATGTATTTTAAATTTCGCGGGCTAGCTAAACTGAAGGAATCATGTCAACTTCTAAACTTTGACAAGCTCTGAACATCAAACTCTTTAACTCTAGAACTCTGTTAAAGTGTCAATGTGCCAATAACGTTAATAAGGAAGTTTCTGTAGACTGTACCAGATTTAAAAAAGTAACAAATTGTTACCTACATTGAGAAATATATGGCTTTACATTTCAGTATTAAACTCTACATCTCCAAAATAGGGTGACCGCTAAAATCAGCCGGAGAAAAATCGCCATAAAATGCAGATAACCATAAAACCACGCCATAGAGCAAGGGGTGAATGCGATAAATCCCATAAACGTAGCGTTAGTAAGCATGGGGTTGTAAGACGAGTGTTAGGAAATTATTATTATGGTGTTTTCATGGGTCATGTCAATATAAGTGGTGTGGTGATAGATTTTACTTAAATTTTCAGTAGTTGAATGTTGTGTTATTCAGGACTTCTTCTTAGACGGGTCGATGGCACGACGGTTCATTGAATTTTTTTGGGCCAAAACTTCGCCACTTCCACGGCAGCGCAGAGATAGCTATGGCTGCATTTTTGTGTCATAAAGGGCAGGATAGGAAATTGGACATAGTTTGTGAGCAGGTAGTTGTTGTTTACTTTTTTTTGTTGTTTATTTTTGTTTTTAGCTTTTCTTTTATCCACAGCTTCACGTCCACACTTTTCTGCCGTACCGTCGAGATGATCCCACTTTGCGAGGTTGTAGTTGCATGAGGGCAATGTTCATTAAGACTAGTGAATCACTTACTATAAATTCATTGGTTGTCAGCTGCCACTGATATGCACAATGAAAACTATAAAAAAAATACGTGATATTGTAGGTGATATTTTTGAGATTAAAAGAAGCTGTGTAAGAAGAACATTACGATTTCTGTCATAATTTAAATCATTTGATTAATACAGGGACTGCAGCACTTTATATGTAAGTACAAGGAAATAATTAAGAAGTAATTGAGACTATTATTTCCCAAAAACAGAGATGAACCTGCAACCTCATCCAATCCCAGTTAATGAGGCGTCAACCAAACAGAGAACATTACACGTATTTCCTGCAACACATCCTGTTTAACAATACGAAACAAAACAGACAGACGGACCTACATTCTATACACAAACAGGGTTGTCGCTTGTCACATTACTGCCCCGCCTGAAGGGTATTCACATGCAAAATTCAACGAACATTAGAGGCAGCCCTAACATGCGGAAGTGATATTTTTGACATGTGCACCACAGAGTATAAATTTCTATGCTTTTTACTGAATTGGTGTCGTCACATTCTTTGAAGGTTTGAAAGACACGCGAGGGTGACGGAGGGGAGTTTCTATTGAGTGTATTGTTCGTTGAATGAGGTAACGCATTCGATCAGTGACATGGTGAGGGCATAATATTCGACTGTAACTTATGTTTAGCCGAATCATTTGGCTGGTTACCTTAGTAATTACATTTTCTGTAGTACTGTTGAGATTATATACTATTGGGTGTTTACACCCAATAGTATATAAGATAGCGCGCGCGCGCGCGTGTAACGTGGAACGTGTATGTAACGTAGTTTAGACACAAGTTACGGGTGTTTTGTACTCCGTCTCACTTACGGTCATAAGATTAGTTCGGTTTCCAAACGAAGAATGAATGAAAAACAGGATTTGAGAGTTGCGTGATGTGTTTTTGCCCGTTCGAAAAATTGTATTTGTCATTTGTTTTGACGGATCCACTACTTGCGGACAGGCCCGTATCTTCGTTGACGAACTTAGAGGGTAGCCCCTTGATATTAACTGTGCTTTCCTCATAGAGAACAAGACAACAGGTCGTGCCTATTTGTAATTTTTACTTCCTAATATTAGTCTTAAGCAAATATTTAGTCAGGTATAACACACCATTGTGTCTGCAAATATCAATAAACAAACCCGACTCTAAAATTACATGACATTGTCGAAGAATGACTGATTACTATTGGCACGAAAATGCACCGGCGAATATTTTTGTGTGGTTACCGACATGATGGTGGCGCAGTAGCCAAAAATAACAGTAACAGTCTGGTTATGATATTCTAGACTCTAGCTGTTTAGATCGACAGGTGACGATAGTGTCAGAGTTAGGTTGAAACGGATAGATTGTGAGATATGAGCTTTATAAAGTGTCGTGGTCTAAGTAGCTTATGTATAGATATGCATTTACTTAAGGTAAACAAAATATATTTTAATTACCATAGCTAAAATTTATTTATTAAGGGGCTTACATGACCTAAAGCGCGGTTACTGTTTGACTGCATAGAAAAGAAAGAGAAGCGCGATGACACAATGCTGGTAATTTATTTCAAAATATGAAGCAATTATTTAATTACAAAAAATCTGTTGTTTGGACTAAAAAATTAAAACACTAGTATTTTAGTATGTTGCTTGTAGAATATTCTGATAAAAAATTAGAACGGTTGTTGTTGTATTAGTATGGTTTTTATTGTAAAAAGAAAGTTTTTAGAGATATCTGATTTTTTTCTATAGTATCAAATTAGTTGTATTATGTTTTCAACACACTATCTACCTAGCATATATTCTGAAGAATATTATATGTATATATTTCTGATTTTGTTTTCTGTAGTCGATCATATACTTTTATTGTTTCTAAAACTTGCGTTTAGGTCCTGTAAGCCCCTTGATAGTCATAAATTGTACACGAATAAAAACGGTGACAAAGTAAGCATTTGCCGGTATCTTGGGGGTCAGAAGATCAGAAGTGCGACAATTTCAGGGGTGAGGTAGGTATAATGATTATTGTATGACAGAAAAACATAAACTGAATGAATGTAAAAAAACACTTATAATATAAATTGCCATCAGCCTGAGAAAGGTAAATAAAATAATGTTTTGTGGCTCCCTTTTTAGTCAATTATAAAGGATTGTTGTGAATATTGAAAGTATGTTACTTAATTTAGTTCAACAGATGGGTTTCTGGGGGCGATTTTTTGTAACTTTTGACGTTCAAAATGTGCCGATTATAAGCCTACTTTATATAAATGAATTTTCGTTTGTGTTCAGTAGATAAATGTTTTAACTAGGTTTGAAGATAAGTCTTAAGTAAAATTGGATACTTGGAACTACTTGATTCAATTTAATTTTTCTTAACTAATTTAAGCTTTGATAGTGTAGCTAAAAGCAATACAAAACTTGAGTTTAAAATGTCGTTAGAGTTCATAGCCATCAGTTTATCCTTTCAAGGGATGTGCTAAAAATCTGTAATTATTTTTGCGAAGCAACTATTGAAATGTATTAGATCGATACTACCATTTTCATCTAACAACATTCTTGTTACGGCAAATAAAATTGAATATAAAGCCACCATATCGCGGTATCAATCAATTTCGAAGCAAGTTGGTCCTTTGTCGCGCACTACCTATCTGTCGCAATCTGTCACGGTTGCGCTTGCGCCGCGAAGCATCGTGATCGTTACATAGATAAACATCTCTATTTTTCTGTCTCGTGACTTGGAGTCTTTATATTTTTCACTTTTTATTTATTTTTTTCGGCGCGTGCGTGTCGCTTGTTTGAGTAATCAAATATCTGTTAAGTGACTTTCTTTCGAAAGTAAGATGTGGTTTTTAGGATGCGATAGCAGGAGTATTTTGTTTCCAAAATAGTTTTATAGGTATAAAATGGTCTGTTCCTAGTAGCTGGTCTGTTTGTTATGCATGGCATTTTTTTATTGTATTAACTTTTTTTTTCTATTCTGTTTTTGTTATGGATCATATGTTCCACAATAAATATTTTTATTTATTTTGGCCTGTATAACTGACTTCGATTTCAACTCTGTTCATATAACTGGAAAAGTATTTTACAAAAACTCCGTTCCATTTTTTACCGACTTAAAAAAAGGAGTACTTACCTAGCTAGTAGGTTATGCATTCGAACGGGTTTTTTTTAGTTTATCTGGTGGTTAGTACCTATTATTCAGACATCGTATATAAGGCCCTGAGTCACTCTAAGTTTTAAAAAGTAATATCAGACTAAATCTCTGGTTTAAAACACCAATAAAAATTTAGTTAATTTAAAGTTCAAACACAAAAGACTACTAATTTCCAGTTAATCACACCAAACCACTAATTCTGAACTCCATTAAAACCCAACATCACACTTAGTAACTATTAATAACCTAACAAATCTCTATACAAACCCCACCGCATGTCTTAACCTAAATCTAAAATAGTTTTTGAAAAATCCATACAAAAACACACATTGCGCACTTGTTTACGGGACAAACTCTATGGCGATAGAGGGGGGAGGGAGCGGTGAAAGGGGGGGTAGTATCGGGCACACCACAGTCGCAACAGAAATAGAGTTTGACGTTTGTATCCGCGGTGGCGCCTGTTCATTGTCAACATTTACAGAGTAGTGTGAGGAACAGAGAGAGGTGTTGAGTTTGGTGTGGACTTTTTTAGGAGTACCGTTTTGATAGTTCTTTCTATTATTGATTTTTGTTGGTTATTTTTCAGTTTGTGAAATTACTTTCATCAAGCCCGTCGAATTGAATAAAAATACTTTGTTGGCATTAAAGAGGCTCACTTTTTTATAGAAAAAAAAATACAACTTATCGGAAATTAAACAGAAGCATCGGTCATTTTGTAGACTGTACGATTTTTTATGCCGTGACAAAAGTAAATCATTAAGTTGACATATGCATAACATTACTTACAAGTAACGTACTGCTGTGTTGCCGAACGATTTAAATAACATCAATTTTGTATGCATTACAAATCCATGATTATTATAAGTAAATTGTACGATCTTCTAGATAAAAAACCAACATCTCCATAGTCACGACCTCTGAACATTCCCCCTACTCTGCCCACCTAAGGAGGGCGCGTTAAAATTGAAAATAAATTCAATATCAATTTGAGCACGAGCCAAGTGCTGTATCGCGTTTGTGTCGATACGTGACGTTTATGTGCCCACTCGACATCGACAGGCTAGGGCTACCTACTTTATTATACATTATGCTTAATTATAATACATGTAATAACAGCTGAACGGGTCGATCCATCAGATACAGCTATGCTTGCAGCGGTTGATTCGTGGATGGGTGTCCATTTTTACATACCGAGACACCTCCATCTCTCGGAAAGCACGTAAAGTCGTTGGGCTGTCATTTGTGGATCTTTGACAGTCGTTACAGGCCGTGTGAAGCCCGAAAGTCTGGCAACCAGTACCAAGGGGTATTGCATTATCCAGTAACTGGGTTGAGGATGTCAGATAAGCAGTCGCTCCATGTAAAATACTGGCAACTGGTACGATTGGAAGCCGACCCCAAAATAGTTGCGAAAAGGCTAGGCAGATGACTTGAGTATATTGGTACAGGCTAGAAGGAGCGACGTTCTCCGCAGTGTGGCTGGAGGCAGCTGGAGATGAGTTGTCGAGAATCGAGCTAAATGGCCTGCTATTAGAGAGGCCTATGTTCAGCAGTGGACTGCTGTAGGCTGATGATCATATTGGTACAGTACCCGGCGATAAATATTGCACATCGACCTTTGGAAAGAGACAATCGGCTAATTTCGGCTTCGTAGAGCGTTATCTCTGTCGCACGAAATACAAACAGTCCGTTTTCTATTAGGAGCTGTTAAAACAATTATGATTTGCTTCTTTTGATAATTATTTTTATTCTTTGTATGAAATGGTTTTGTGTAAAAAGGTCGATGTGCAATATTTATCGCCGGGTACTGTACTCAGGTCGGCGGTCCCTTAAAGCTGTGCAAAAATCAAACTTCTAAGTTAACGTAAAAAAAAGATACAGCCGTTTATGGCGCAGAAAACGTATATTTCGACACTCTCAAGAGAATCAAAATGTATAGGATACTTCCCGTTGACCTAGAATCAGGAAATTTGGCAAGAAGCAAGGCCATGTAGCACAAGTAAAGGAAAAAATCTGAAAACCGTAAATTTCTAGTAAAATAAAAAAATAACAACTGTGATAAACTATTTACATACTTACAAATTTATACTTTTTTTTACTTTTGTTATTGCTGAAAGAATGTCACCTGGCCTTGGTCCTCCGATATCTTTGAGATGCAGAAATAAAATTCACGAATGGAAAGTCACCAGTGTGCGCCCATTATTGCCCAAAAATCTTGTTCATCCTTTCCTGCCAACCCTGTCACCTATGCCGGTTTAATTTTAATAGGAATTCATCATTTATCTATCGTCGTACATTCTTTAACTAAAACGGATATTAAAATTTATTGGAATTCATTTGGCTTTAGAAACCAACTGTCAAAGTAATGTAATCGACTATGATGATGGTCGTGGTCTAATCTATTTTTTATTTGATGATGAAAAATATGGAGCAACGCTTCTAGAATGGGGCCAATTTTTGAGGTGACTTACGGAAGCAAATTTTCTTGGAAAAAAACACAAATGAATTAAGTTTAAAGCAAAATATATAATAGTGTATGACTGGAATACTACAGAGTTGTAAATGGAGTTCTACGTCATCGGTGTAATGACTGGCATAAATTTTTTAATATCCACTGAAAGTCAGAGATTTGCAGTATTCACATCGGCTAAAAGTTTGTAATATTCATGTCTCTTTATAGTATAAAATGACGTCATTATGTCACATTGCAAGATGAAAAGCATGCCTTTTTTATAGCCAGAACTTTATTAAGTCATCATCTGCCTACTCTTTTCCCAACTATGTTGGGATCGGCTTCCAGCCTAACCGGATGCAGCTGAATACTAGTATTTTACATGGAGCGACTGCCTATCTGACCACCACAACTCAATTACTGGGTAATACGATACCCCTTGATAAGACTGGATGTCAGACTTTCGGGCTTCTGACTACCCGTAACGACTGTCAAGAATCCACGAATGACAGCCGGGACCAACGGCTTAACGTGCTTTCCGATGCACGTAGTGGTCACGGTATGTAAAGATGATCACCCATCCACAGACCAACCGCGGCATGCGTAGCTTAACCTGATCTATCGACCTGTGCGACTGTTATTATTTAGCCACGGGCCCCTCTCGTTCTATCTAAGTAAAAACCTAAATAAAAATAAGTGTGCAAAAGACCACAAATAAAGGAAGAAATTAATGTGCTCTATTCATAGTCTCGACGACATTTCAACATAAAAACAGTTTCAAATTACTTTTAAAATAAAATGCAGAATTAAATGAATATCTATGCAACCCTAATAACGCGGGCTTAGTTGAAGATCGATGCGTATTGGAAGATGTAGGAGCAGATTTTATTTATATGAATGTATCAGAGACGTCCGGATTGACACAGCATTTAGACTAACTTCATGTCTCAATTTAGACGTATGGAAATACATATCTGCGAAGGAATGTTTGTTTTGTATTAAATTATTTGTTGGGTAAAATCGAAACTTATCTGGAGGTGTTGAACTAGGCTATAGGTACAGAGTTTTAAGTTAAATAAGGGACATATAAGACAGTGGAGTCTATTAGGTACCTTATCGTGAAATAGGACAACTTTTACTAAGGAACCAAACCTGAAATCATCATCTGCCTAGCCTTTCCGGTCGGCTTCCAGTCTAATCGGATGCAGCAGAATACCAGTATTTTACGTGGTGCGTCTGCCAATCTGACCTCCATAAACCAGTCATTGGACAATGCGATACCCTTTGGTAAGACTGGTTGTCAGACCCGTAACGACTGTCAAAATCTAAGAAAGTCAGCCGGTACCAACGGCTTAACGTGCTTTCCGAGGCACGGAGGGGTCTTGGTATGTATAAAATTGAAGATGGTCACCCATCCACGGACCAGCCGCGGCAAGCGTAGCTTAACCTGATCGTTCGAACCGTGCGGGTATTTTTTCTTAGCCACAAGCCCCTCGAAACAATCCTGAAATATGAAAATAATAATAAAAAGTCTGGTATTTCCCACAAAGTGTAATCCTAACTACGCTATCAAAATTTATGGGAAATACACATGGCTACAATGCCTTGACAGGTACTGGTTGCTTAGTTTTACATACTAATTGTTACTGAGTTTACTATTACTTATTTCCATAGTGTTTTACTTACCAATGGATACAGGGCCTCATATTTAATAGGACCAGATTGACGGATGCTGACACAACTACTTTAAGAGGAAGAGTTTCATGACAGTCCATTTTCAGCAGTAGACGTCTGTTCCATTAAACTAGCAGTATTATTCAGTGATTCCTACAAACTACATAAAGTAAATTCCTGAAACTTAAAACCGGATACACACACTTCGAGTAAGCCACAATTAATGAGTCTAATATAAACATTAAACAGTTTTAAATCTCCTGAAACACTTTGCTCCCGAAATACTGAACACTGTACAGTCAACCGTACGACAGTATTAAACTTAAACTACAAAAACCACTCTTATTGCTACGGAATAAAGGAGCTGTCAGTGACAATTGTTACCAAAGACGTGGAATACTGTAGCCAACAAATATGTCCTGTTCTGTTGTTTTAAGATGATTAACGATAATTGCTGACAGTATCAAGGTTTCTGTGTGTTTGAATCAAGATTGTTTATATTGTGAGTATTCGGTGTGATTCTTTTATGATTCAGACTGTGAAATAGGCCACATCTGATCGGAAGCGGTAAACTTCACTTATAGACCTGCGGGATAATTGCGTAACACACTGACAGTACCGATGGCTTTCAATTTGACAGTAACACAACAATCATTGCGTTATTTACGTTGTTGAGCTGACAATTTTTTGAACATATGAAGTAATGAATTAGTAATATCCTTTAAAATTATTTACGTTAGGATTAAAAGTCTGTTACGCAATTAGGGTGCTGCAAAATGAAGGTTCTAATGTGTAGTTGATGGGCTGCTTCGAGATTACTAGAGTATTGTTTTACGCTTTACGCAATGACCTAAAAGGGATACCAATAGTCTAGGACTATGAAAACGGTTCTAAGAAATATTGTCCTAACCTCAAACACTACAATAATTGGCAAACGGATAGTATATCGCAGAACATTGTTTACATAGAACACACGAGGATGATGCTGTCAATTTCCTATGCATGTTTGACTGTGCTAAATAATTTGAACCATCACACAATTTGTCTAGAGAGCATGTAAACATTAGAGTCAGCCAATAATGTTGATACAATGTTGTTATTGTTACAATTTTGAATTATATGTAGTTGTTAGAACATAAATCAAGGTTTAAACTAACAGACGGGTAGATGAAGCTCAGGTACGGATACTGAACTAAACTGACACACTTTCTTATAGGCGTAAATCTTGGCTATGAATACTCCTAGGCGAGTGGAGTTGGGTGTGTGCATCCAGTTCTATGTATTGTATTCACATTAAGTATGCAAAGGGCACGTGATAATTATCCTTCTAATCTCTCTCTTCACACACTCAGTCACACTCACACACACACGCACTCTCGCTAACACACGCATACTCATCCACTACACACACATGAAATAGTTTTTTAGATTTAGTTATACCATATTTTTTAGATTTAGTTATACCAGAACCTTTCGGCCCCATCGGCCATCTGTTCTGCGAGCAATGTGCCCTGCCCACTGCCAATTCTTCGGGCTATGTCGGTTACCTTGGTTCTCCTGCGGATCTCCTCATTTCTCATTAAAAACATTCCTTAAAGTTAAATAATGATTACTTTGACGTTTCAACGTCACTTAACTTCATACAACGTTTATAAATAATGGGGCAAGGTTTATTATAGGGTTACCAACTGTATAGATAGTGAAAAATGTATCCAAATCTAATAAGGAAATTGTCTCCTACTGCCAATTTCCCTAAAACCCTAGCTGTGGGGTGTGATATACGTGGCGGGGTCCGTCGCCATACATAAATAATGAGCTTGTCCGTCTGATGGTAATCGCGACCTCCGGAGATTTAACACTTTTTGTTGCGACTGTCCGGCTAGATACAGGGTGCTAAGATTTCGGCGGTGTTATTTCTTGTCTTTTTTTAAATTCTGGGAAACTTGGAATATTCCTCATAATTTCAGCAGAAAGACGTCTACTGCTGGACATAGGCCTCCCCCAAGCATCACGACATCGATTAGTCCTATGTTTCTAAAAAAGTGATACACAAGAGATGTGTGGAATATTCCTAAGGCATATAATTACAGCTCGTAAAATTCGACACGTGCTTAAAATGGCTATGTAATGATTCGATGAAAAAAATTGTGATCAAAAACGTGTAGATATCGCCATAATCATTATACCGTTTGGCGGATTTTGCCGGATTGACGATAGCAGTCATTTTTGTTCTAATGATAACAAGATAACAAGATAACAAAAACTGCTATCATCCGGCTACTTCAAAAGCAAACTCAAACTCAAAGCATTTATTTCAATTAAACCATTTACAGGCACTTTTGAATTGTCAAAAAGTCGTTCAGTCAGAAAATATGAAGCTAGTTGCCCATTCCAAAGCGTAGGTACCTATGGAGAAGAACGGACAAGAAACTCCATGGACACTCTTTTAAATTATATTTTTACAAAAATATTAGTTACATTATTAATGTGAATTTATATCTAATTATATGTGAGAACGATGTAAAAGAGACGTACGCGTTAAAAAAGTCCAGAGTAGGTACAGCAAATAGTATGAAAACAACAATTCAAAATTAAAATAATTAAAAATAAGCCGAGGCAGCTAACACAACTCCGAGTGTCCCGTTGGTCTCGTGGTTGCAAGCGCGACTGCTGAACGTCCTGGGTTCGATTCCCGTGGCGGGGAAAGTGTTACTGAGTTTTCCCATTAGGAATTTCTTAGTAATAGCCTGGAGTTTGAAAGTTGGTGGTGTGATACCCCCGTGCCTCGGAAAGCACGTTAAGCCGTTGGTCCTGCGCCTGATCTCTCTCCGGTCGTGTCAGATTGCCGTCTCATTGAACTATGAGAGGAGGGAAGAGGGAGTACACCTGTGTCTGCGCACACACTTGTGCTCCCGCGCCGAAGGCTAGTCTCCCGTTAGATTAGCCGCCGTGGCCGAAATACGGTCTGGAGGACTTTAGGACAACTCCGATGACTATTTGTTAATAAAGTTAATAAAGATGCGTTTACTTTTCAGTAGATGGTTTCTTGCTTAGACAATAGGATCACAACCGGTCACTGTAAAGAGTTTACTCTCTCTATGTAAGTTTTATTATAATATTTATCACATCATCTGCCTAGCTTTTCCCAACTATGTTGGGGTCGGCTTCCAGTCTAACCGGATTCAGCCGAATACCAGTACTTTACATGGAGCGACTGCCTATCTGACCTCCACAACCCAGTTACTGGGTGATGAGATATGGTCTTACCAAGGTAAGACTGACTGACAGACTGGTTGTCAGACTTTCGGGCTTCTGACTACCCGTAATGACTGTAAATATAATATTTCTATCAAAAATATTTAGCAATGTTAACACCGACTTCAAAGAGCATGTGTTAGCAATAGACAAACCAGAAGTTGGTTTGCAAATATCAAACAATGAGTCGAGCTATTGAAACAGTAGGTGTGTCAGCAAGGTTCTAAGCTGCATGAAGTAGGAACGTGCTGGGCTAAAGTTCATCAGTAAATAAGTAATGTCAGCTATTAGGTCATAGAAATATGTAGGTGTTTATTGGATTACATAACGAAATAACAGTTGTCTTGGAAAATGTAGAACACTATGATTGCAGGATTTTTGAAAATTAATCTGCAGTGTTGCCAATTTTCTGTTTGATTCCCTAGATATTTTTTAAATGTTTTTTATTTTTATTTTCAAACAATATAATATTTACATAATCTATGCTAGCACACTTCAAATACTTAATATTATTAATATGTAATATATAAAAAGAAGGAAATGAATCATAGGGCATCAAAAAATTCATTCGCATCGCTGTCAACAGGAAAAGTGCCCAAAATTGAAATAAGATCAAATTGATTATATTGCTACAAAATAGTTCGTATTAATTTATTTATTATCGTAATTCACCTCAACAAAACCTAATCTATACCAACAAATACAAGAATATCGTATTATGAAAATAGACTTGATGGAAAAGGGAATTTTCTATATTCTAAAAATAATATCTACATCTACAATTTTATCAGAGTCTCATCCATCCATCTTCCTTCCACTTTAAAAATAAAAATTCACGACCATTCTGATAATATTCATACAGACGTCAGATCTGACAGTTCACTTTGACATCACCCTGTAGACATTGTAGGGTTCCCGCAATGTATCGCGATAATATGGGTATATTTCAAAGACACCTATTTTATTCAGTAGCCACGATATGTGTTCGACGTTGATTTATTTATTGTTATCTGCTACACCCCTTAGTGATAGGGTTTGAAGACAGATACTTTTGGAAGCATTGAGTTCTTGTAGGGTTGCTTCTAAGAAACAGGAAATCTACTGAATAAAAATGTTAAATTCACTGAGAGACAACGTACAGCCTAAATTGCTAGATCTAGAAGCATGAAATTTTGCGCAAGAGTTCCTTATATAACGGAAGTGGGCTAGAGGGTAGTTTTTGAAAATTAATCCCCTAAGGGGGTTAAATGGGTATGAAAGTTTATATGGAAGTTCATAATTTTTGTCGATGGCAAATTCTATTTTTCTTGTATTTAAATTATTTGTTGATGTAATATTAAACTTGAAGATATAGGTTATCATTACATGGTTTTAGTATTTGTCGTCGAAGTTATCGATGGCCCAGGGTTTCGGAGGTATTTTGTAGTAGGTACTGAACCACTCGGGAGTAAAAGACTTCGTATTCCGTTCTCTCCCAGGGGAAGTTGAAGACTTACCGGAGTAAATACATATACTCAGAGAAAGTACCTAGTAGGTGATCGATATGTAAAAGGATGAACGGTACAGTGCGTGCCACGTAAGAAGAGACTTGACTCCGCCTCCCTGGCCTCTTTCCGCCGCCCCTATGACGTCCGGTCCCGTCCCGCACTCAGACCTCATACCGCTGAAGATACCTAAAATCGTGTTCTGCGCATGTCAGACCACGTGGTGTGTCAAGTCTCTTCTTAGGTGGCACGCACTGTACGAGGTGCCAATATATCAGTCCGATGCCAATGTATGGAAATACGTGCACGTTGTAATGTTATCGTAGACGGAAATTTAAAAGCGTCTTCATACATTTTTCTATACATATTACTTTCCTGGGTTATTGTGATGCCGTGACGTCAACGTGGACGTCCACGATAATATCGTTAGAATAGAAATTATAAACCGCACAATGGCTAGTAATATATCGCTGTGATTATTATTTAGGTATCTCTAAGGTAATAAATGAAGTATTATAATTATGAAGCACAAATCGTTTTAATTTGGTGATGCTTGTAGAAAATCAGCGTAAAGTAGGTAGTAAACGAAGTGTTATGACGTCTTATAACATACAACAGTCATGACCTTTCATGAATGAATATTCTTCCTAAAAATGTTATAAGTAAAGAATAAAAAAACTCAACACAAACTATTTATTAGCCAACATAAAAATTGATTACGAATCTACGTCTAAACATAATAAATAAGAAACAAGTAGATATCAATCAGTTAAAAGAATGCGTTAAGGAAGCTAAGACATCGACAGACGGTAGTTTGCATTAAAAATGTTAGCGAATCGATCATTTTAATGGAAACGTGAGTTTTATCACGAGATCCTAATTATTATGTACTATTATATTTTGTACGTTGTGTGTAGTAAGATTGTGTGATGGTCACTAATTGTATAAGGATTTGTCCTCCAAATCCCTTCGTGAGCATGGTAGCTTGCATATTTTATATTGACGTTTTCTTGTAGCGACTGGTATGTTCATCTTAATTATCACCTTTAGAAGACTCGATGGTTAAGAAATCGATTAAAATATTCTTATGTTAAGCCTCTTATATGTTTACAATTAATCATCATTTATTTTATTAGTTATCTGTTATCTTGGAGGTAGACTCTTCGATTACTACAGTTACTTTCTCATCATATGCCAAATTCTTTTGAGTATATCTAAGAACTACCTTTGTCACCTACATATTGAATTTAAGATCCTTTGGTTAAGTAAGTTACGGTTCTCTAAAACAGCGCCACATAGCGTCTGCAATTTAAACTCAAACTCAAACTCAAAGCATTTATTTCAATTAAACCATTTACAGGCACTTTTGAATTGTCAAGAAGTCGGTCAGTCAGAAAATATGAAGCTAGTTTATCAGCGAATGACATCACAGAAACGTTATTTATATAAAGTAAGTTTTTGTGTTTTCTTAAAGAGTGTTTTCTGTTACCGTAAAGTCAAACCCGTCTGCCATTATAATTGATTCCGTTCTTGTTAACAATACGGTTCACGCATATCATTTCGTGCCATTCATTCAGTGAGATCACTTTATCACTAACTTTTTGCTTTACTGGAATATGTTTATTTATATTCAATGATTGTATGGGAACGTAGTTAGTCAGTACTTCGTGATTTACTCATGATTTGATGACGTATTCGAGTCCCGATAGTTGTATAATTGCTGAGAAGTCGTGAACTCTTCGAGTGTTACTTTTGCGTAAATGGCTGATTGTATTGTGACTAATCGGGAGCTTGTTTCCATTGTTACGTTCTATTTGGGGACGCTTTCAGATTGTACGTAACGTGTTTTCACGTGTTTTAGTTTTCGTTCATGCATTTCTGTTTAGTAAAACAATATACCCAGAGACCCAGAGAATGTCTGTAGGTCAATCTTTGAATTTTATCTGTAGTTTATGACTTTTCTGCGAATATTTCGATCTGATGAATAGAATGGAATTTGGAATATCTAATTTAGCTTATGACATAATTATAGTGACCTAATGGTGATGTTCTTGAGAAAGGTCAAGTGCCTAGTACTCGCAACCGGCGTACGTGTATGACCAGATGTATGAACGTAAACGAGGCAAAAGGAGTATGTAAGGGTCGTAGCAGGTAGTGTAGGTAGTGGTGTAGTTTCCGCCTACCCTCATGAGAAGAAGGCGTGAGTTTATGTCTATGTATGTTGTGTTATTTAACTTAGTTGACTGAAGACTTAGACAAGTTGCTGTCAGCACAAGTTGGCACTAAAGTTTTGCAGTTGACACCAAATTGAAGTATTCCCCCAAAAATGATAAGGTCATTTCGCAAAAAACATCGTATCGTCCAATATTGTACCCAAACCCCATCTCAGCGCACGTCCTTTACGCCAAACGAGGACATTCGCACGTCTCACAACATTATACACACAGTATTGCTATTAGCATAGCGAATGCATTATTACATGTCATGTGCAACTCTAACTCGTTGATAATAATATCTCTAAACATTTGATAGCAATAGCGATTTGTTCCTTACTAATTGATGGGTGATTCGTAATTCGTGCTTGTTATTATAAATTGTGGTTGTTGCTTTTGGTCTGAGATGTAGATAATGTAGCAGTGTTTTGAGCACGATTGCCATTAATCCGTAGAATGCTTGTTCACGTCAGGCTTTCCGGCGAATCTACTTGTCCATCGATCTGACGTGTCCTTGTCCATCGTATTTAAGGGCACAGATGGGATTATAGGTCAAGAGTCTTAACACTAGATGATGTCGTCTTTCTCGGTATGCTTCACATGAATGTGACTAGGTAGGTACTTCATCAGATATTATGTAGACATATTATATTATGTAGTAAATCGGTAATATATATAAACTAGACCTGAAGGCCAGTTATCGTACTTAAAAACCGTTAAAATTGAAATCGTAATCCCATCTTAATCAATCAATCAATCAATCAATAATTTTATTTGCATAATATGGGTTTACAAAAGATGTTGCACAGGTACAGTTTCACCATATTCAGCTATGTTAGCATGCAAATTATATTAACAATACAATTGTCATAATAAATTCAGAACAATGAAGTTGATTAAATAAAAGAAATAATCAATAGTCAATCCATTACATAAAGTCAAAGTCATAATAAATAAATGTCAAGAGTAAGATTTAAATAATTGAATTAATAGTAGATTTTACAACAAGTGCACAAAACAAACCATTTTTATCCGAGACTTTTAGCAGCCCG
Source organism: Luperina nickerlii (assembly GCA_963855955.1). Classification (NCBI taxonomy): domain Eukaryota; kingdom Metazoa; phylum Arthropoda; class Insecta; order Lepidoptera; family Noctuidae; genus Luperina; species Luperina nickerlii. Next base: position 16,009,966 of record OY979677.1, on the reverse strand, counting down.
AGCCGAAGGCGAGGGCTGATAGTAATGTCGAGGATAGAAATGGTTTTGTGGACGAGTTATAAACTCTGCTTTTCACTTCGATTGCGAGGAAATAAAACAGTAGTATAACATAACATTTCTTTAATTAAAATTCTAAGTAAAATTAGAACAGTTTTGAATACTGAAGGAAATTACTTTTTTTTAAATCTTACGACATTGATATTAGGCTGCAGACCTATACAGCCTACTATTAAATTAATATTGTAATAATAATTTTCTTAAATCAACTAATCTACCGTACTTGAATTAAAATTTTAATATCTATTATATCTTAAAAAAACACATAAGGCAAATAAATTAAAGTAAATATTATAATATTATTAAATTAAAGTATATAACATATTCTATCTATGAACTTCTTATTGCATTTGGCTGTATGGCTCATTTTCTTTGCCTTAATATAATACATTTATGAGTAGATACGTTAATGCCCTTGTGCACAAAATTCGATTTTGTGCAGCCTATACCCTGCACAAAGAAGCACTTTCAGAGCATGAGAAGTGAAAAGCAAATTAAAATAAATTGCATTACAACTTTTCTTCAAAGAACTCTTTAACTGAATAGTAAGCCTTATCTGTAAGGAGAGATTGGAGTCTCTTTTTAAATAGATTTACACTATTGGAACTGCGAATAACTGAGGGTAGCTTGTTGTAAATCTTTGGCCCCATGCAAACAAAAGTTTTGGACTTAGCGACAATCAATGTCAAAAACATGTCAAAAATGTATGAAAATTCATTGTAATTTTGACAGATGAAACTGAGATTAGAAATCGAACGTTCTTGAAATACGGGGATTGCCCCACTGATGCTTTTGTTTTACAACATTTTTATAATGGGAGGACCTTGTTGAGAGATTTTGTTTTTATATGTAAAAACAAAATCCCTCAACAAGGTCCTCCCATCATAAAAATTACAGAAATGGTCATAACCATTTCTGTATTTCTATTTGACCTGAGAATTGTAAAAATATAAGTATACCTCATGATACTTATTTTTTTTTCAGGATGGGTAATCATCTAATCATCATTCCTGCTCTGGGTGGAGCGGAAGGGAGTGTCAGACTCTTACTGACTAAAACCCACCCGTGTTCCTTCCTTAGCCCTTTCGGACAATCCCGCTGACCCGCCAGGCTTCGGCACTGACGGGCCCCTTCGGTTGATGCTGACATCTCTTTGACGCGCGCCGTCCGGCACGGGCATTTCATGATACTTGACACTCACATCGTCTTCATACTAATGTGATAAGCATTTTTCTATATACATTGTATACCTACCCACGTAACTCTTCATATACAATAATTGATCACTGTGTCTGTGCGATGATTACCACTAGACGAATCACACCATCGCACCCTTTAACCCAAAATGCTTGACAAATGGCTTTAAAATTGTATTATAATTTCAATAGACTTCAACAGATAATGAAAATGGAACTTTGAACCAAGAAGATAGAGTTGATTTCGGTCTGGTGAGTGCTAATTTGAAGTGTTTTTATTTTAATTTGAGAAGTTTTTTGGTTGATAGATTCTGGTTTGTTAACTCTCTTGATTATATTCGATTATAGTATTGTTATTGTTGTAATAAATAACTTGTAAGAAGTTTATATTAACAAGTAAGAATTGGGAAAGCTTTAAGTTATAAAGACTTTAGAGTTGTAGGTCATATTATTTGGGTTCAAACCCAGGCAGGCGATTTACTTTGTGTAAATAATTTCATCATCACCGCTCTTAAAACGGTGACGGAAAACATCTTAAGGAAAGCGGCATGTCCTAGAACCAAAAATTCGAAGACATATGGCATCCATTGGTCCCGCGTGGTAGATTACAGTGCGTGCCACGTAAGAAGAGACTTGACCCCGCCTCCCCCGCCTCTTTCCACCGCCCCTATGACGTCCGGTCCCGTCCCGCACTCAGACCTCATACCGCTAAAGATACTTAAAATCGTGTTCTGCGCATGTCAGACCACGTGGTGTGTCAAGTCTCTTCTTACGTGGCACGCACTGTACAGCCCCCCTCTCGAAGAGAGGAGGCCTGTTTCCCAGCAGGGGGGTAAGTTTTAGGCTGATTATGTAAAGACGCCACCACATCAACCTACTACAATCTGTCCAATTTCTTTAATGGATTTTAAATTTTATCGCTACAGCATAAGGTTCAAAATTGATTGGGAAAATTTGACAGGTTTGGGTAGCTTGATGTGCTGGCGTCTGTACATTTAATTTATAAAAATGTCATCACAAGTAAATTAGATAATCATGTAGTTATTCTTTATTGGGAGGAATAGGTGATTTTTTTAGATGTTCTTTAGAAGATTTGAAGACAAAAAAACCTTTAATATCCCGACGACTTCCTTCCACAATGTACCAATCATACCTCAACAAACAGATAAAAATCCAATTTATATAGGAAGACAATTCTCACTTAAAAAGGTCCCATGATAAAAAAACCTAGTCATCCAACGCGGGACGATAAACCGACTTTCGTATCATCTATCAATCGTACATGGAGAAGCCAGCAGGGGATCTACTATTAAATTCGTCATTCCCACCAATGAACACACTAGACACAATAAAACACAGAGTAACAATCTCCATACAAAAAAATATAGATTGGAACGACACGGTGTCTGCAGTTGGAACAGTGTCTATTAACAAATAAAAAGAGACGCCTACAACATCTTAAATAGAAAAAACAATTACATTCATGACATCTCGCAGTGGTTTTTTTGGTCGCCATCTCGATCTGGTGTTTCGACATTGAATGACAGTATTAATTTCATTTTGTATTACCGCATGCAGAGCGCCTTATAGACTACACTGTCTTGACTGCTTAGGATTTTTCCAACTACAAAATGATAAAGGATGACGACAGAATTATAATTCTGATGATCCGTTAGTAGCTTTAGACTACCAAGCCGTTTCACAATAAAATTTACAAAAAAACAATAGTGGATAAGTTACCCGTTCTTCGGGTAACGGAATCCCTGAAAAGATCAAAGAATTCTATGTTTTAAACGTATTCATGATATTTTTTCAGGTTTCTTTCAGGTACAAGGGAGCATGGCTGCCCGGGTATTTAAAATGAATCTATTGCGCCTTTTAACAATACATCCAAAAGAAAAAAATTACAACTCCGGGAAACTAAGTAAAAGTTCAAAGTAAATTCTCTAAAAGTCTAAATAATGACAGAACCTAACAAAAACCAGGAAAACTAAGATACCTCTATGACAATCAACGAACACACGAAATTCCGATACCAATTACGTATTACGCACTCGGAAGAACAAGATACCGAATACCAATACCAATTACTACACAGTCACCAGCATCGATGAGATCCCATCAGATCATCATGACAAGTCAACACACCTTACCAATTGTCTCTACCACACTAAAAGCGAGTCATTTAACAATCGCAGGTGAGATGAAGTCACGTAACGAATTCGGATTGGTGCTTCTTTCTAATGAACTATTTAATGTCAAACGTCTCGATAGTAGATGCAAAGTATAAGCGGTAGCGATAAAGGATTTGATTAACGAAAAGTTAAGTAACTGGCTACGCAGTAAAACCCCCTAATAACGAGTTTCAAATTAGTAATGATTGGTGTTATGTCAAAGTTTTCATTCTTTGAAAAGTTAGATCATATTTCTCCCTTGCCAGGTAAGGTCCAGGATCTAACACTAAATAGAGGAAGTAGAAAAAAACTGGCCAAGTGCAAGTCGGAATCACACACGAAGGATTCCGTACCACAAGGTAAAAACGCCGATGAAAACACGTTTGTTTATTTATTCTATTTTTAGTATTTTTTTTTTATAGTGGCAACAAAAATGCATCATCTGTGATTTCAACTGTCTAGCTATCACGGTTCATGAGATACAGCCTGGTCACTGACGGACAGACGGACAGTGGAGCATTAGTAATAGGGTCCCGTTTTTACCCTTTGGGTACGGAACCCTAAAAAATGGTGGAGAGTGTACATCGATAAAAGAAGAATATAGATACCAATAAGAAGAAAATAAGAAATATTAAGCCCATATGATTATGAAGTCAATATTTCAACATTATATTTTGCCAAAAAAAAACTAAGTTATACACCTTTCATTGTTTGCACCACACACGTTTGTCGTCGACCGGCGCCTGCGCCACCGTGTCACAACAAAATAAAGCCTGTCCCGACCCAGTTCCCACAGTAGCAGATACTTAGACATGTCAACAAATATTGACAAACAGAAGGCCAATCTTTGTGTCTTCTCTATCGACTATATTCTCGCAATTAATCCACATAAATGAGGTCCTTTAGTTTGATCTGGCACATAAACAGTTTGTTATGGGCCGTCAGAAGTCATGAAGATGTCTGGCTATCCACCCAACCCTACATATGAATTTGCCCTTAATTTACTGCCTGTCAGATCTCAGATTTAATATTATTTCAGTCAAAACTTGTATCTACTGTCAAAGCTGGAAAAGCTTTGGAATAAAAACAGTCAGCAAGCGCTTTTTTAGCATGATCAGCCTATAATATTCCCACTGCTGGGACACAGGCCTCCTCTCTGTGAGAGGGAGTGGGCCGTAAACCATCACGCGGGCCCATTTTGGGTTGGTAGATGTTAAATGTCTTCGAATTTTAGGTTCTAGGACAGTTTTTTCTTCACCGTTTTGAGAGCAGTGGTGATTAAATAATTTACACAAAGTAAAGCGCTTGTCCGATTTCGTACCTACGATACAAAAGCGGCCATAACCAATGCGTCACCAGTGCAAAATAATGAACCTTCTTTCGCACGACGTCTATCTACAATTTTAGTATTGCCGTCAACCTCACCGAGAAAATTGTCAACAAGCATAATGGGAGTGCCGGGTCAGCGGAATTGTCCGAAAGGGTCACCGCTGGCCCGAAACATAATGGGCTAAGGAAGGAACACGGGTGGGTTTTAATCAGTAAGAGTCTGACACTCCCTTTCGCTCCACTCAGAGCAGGAGGGGTCATTTGATGATTTACCAATCCCGAAAAAAAGAGAAAGCATAATGGGAGTTCTGTATTCACCTGCAATGTGGATGTGTCGTCCGAAATTGTAAACTGGTTAGGTTTTTTCTCAACACGCTATCGAAATAACTCATGTTTTAAATAAGTTATCGAGAAACGTGTCGGCTTTTAAAACTGTTTTTCGTAATGAAGATTGATTTTGAGAAGTTCTTGGCCTATGACTGTGAGATTCGGACTTTTGGCTTTCCGATGTGAATATTATGTAATTTGTCTCCTGGAGGATTTATGATGAATTTCATTTCTGAAAAAAAAATATATTTACTTTTATTTGTGTTTTGTTCACATTTTTAGCGCTGCCCCTTAAAATATTAGGTGATTTAACACAATAATAGAAAAAACATTATAAGCAGCCAAATTATACAAAAGCTTGTGGTGTTCATATTTCAAGCATTGATTAGAATATTTTTACCGAGAGATGATCCTATACTGTTTCCACTGCTGGGGCACAGGCCTCCTCTTGGTGAGAGAAAGAGTGGGCCGTAATCCACCACGCGGGCCTCGTGCAGGTTGGTAGGTATCACATGTCTTCGAATTTTTGGTTCTAGGACATGCCGGTTTCCTCGCAATGTTTTTCTTCACCGTTTTGAGAGCAGTGGTGATGAAATAATTTACACAAAGTAAAACGCCTGTCTGGGTTCGAACCTGCGACCTACAACCGAGGGATACCAGTTTCAAACTCAAACTTAAACATCTCAAACATTTACAGGCACTTTTGAATTGTCAAGGAGTCGGTCAGACAGAAAGATGAAGTTAGTTGGCCATTCCCGACGTAGTAAGTTCCTAAGGAGACGATCCTTGAGGCTTTTCTGTATTCTTCAGATTTTCTTTTGTCTTGTAATTCGAATGTCCAAGGAAAGTTCACATGATTTTCTAACTACCTCCACGCAATAAAGGCGTGTCGTAATTAATGTCTCTTCTTTTGCAGCTCAATGAAAGTTCTTTCAAAACCTGTTCGAAACTAAAAACTAGAAATATTCCATGACACACGATAAGTTGTGTGCTCGTACTTTCAAATTGTCGCCGATACGGTATCGTAAGCAATTGTTGTGAAACTTGTTTATCCACCAATTAGTAGATATTAGGCATAAAATGTTTTATATACAAAAAATGGCGTTGACATGGAGTCAACGCCATTTTTTGCGTGTGAATGAATGGGACAATTATTATTTTGTCAAGGATAAGGCGTCTCGCAGAAAAGCATGGAGAATGGACATGACTCTCACGTGAGAATCCAACAGAGATTTAAGGTCGGTTTTAAAGGCACCAGAAGGCACTACAAGCACTGAATAGCACCCTAATTGCGTAACACACTTTCAATATGAAAAACTTTGAAGGATATGTCTAATCCATTGCTCCATATGTTCGAAACATTTGTCTGCTCAACAACGTAAAGAAAGCAATGAATGTTGTTGAACTATCAAAATGCAAGGCATTGCTTAGTGTGTAACGCAATTACCCCACTGGCCTTCTCCATACGAAATTGCCTTTTGGGAGGCACAACTAGAATCAAATCATTTTACTTGTAAATTTTGGCGTTCATAAGGATCATTTATGGGTCTATTTGAAATAAATTACTTGACTTTGACTTTGAGTGGATCAGCTCATCTATCTATTCTGTAAGATTCTCACCGTGAAAACTTAGGTGAAGTGAGCGTGAAGTGTAACTAACAAGGTCAATAGTGTCAGTCTTTAGAATCAGCCGGTCGATTCTGTAAAAATCTTACCGTGAAAACTTGAGTGGAGTGAGCTGTCAGTGTCATCCCACTGATGCTAGGTATTGACCAAGCAAACATTTACAATGATAATCGAGATTTTATTAATATTCTTATGTTAATTCTTTTAGTCTTAAATGTCAATGTTTTATTAATTATTGTTCGTGCGTGACGCGCTCGCGCCTCAGGTTATATAAGGACTAGTCTAGGAAAAAAAGAAAAAAAGAACAATATTGAGGTTCTGACTGAGTTTCTGTTTTGCTATTTTATTTAAAAACCCCAAATAGTAATGTTTTGACAACTAAAATACTAGCTTCGAAATTATTTATAAAATGATCAATAGAATTAGCATGAAAATTATTATTAAAATCTCGATTATGATTGTAAATGTATGCTTGGTCAATCTCTAGTATCAGGTGGGATGATACTGACAGTGAGACTCCACGCTCACTTCACACCTAAGTTTTCACGGTGAGATAGTTACAGAATCGCACTGCTGGTAGAATGACAGCTTACCTCAAGGTCACTTCACTTATGTTTTCATGGTGAGAATTTTACAGAACAGACCGAGATTTTGTATGAATCATCACGAGATAAGTGTCGATACGGGTCGTAATTACAATAGCGTTAGGATGTTAGGTAGTCTTGTTCAAACCATATAAAAAAGCTAGAACATGGTACAGGTGCACATCAAGCTACCCGAAACTGTCAACTTTTCCCAATCAACCTTGAACTTAATGCTTTAGCGATAAAGTTGAAAATCTTTTGGAGAAATTTGACAGATTGTAGTAGCTTGATGTGCTGGCGTCTGTACAATAGATATTGCAGTCTGCTTTCTAAATATGTATCAATTCTAGTTTTCGCCCGCGGCTTCGCCCGCGTGTATGTCCGAATGTGCCATCGATGCAGAAAGCAGCCTATGTCCGATTCCAGGATGCCATTTATCTTACTTGACAAATTTTATCGAAATCCGTTCAGTGGTATAGGCGTCAAAAGGTTACATACAATATAAGACAGAGTTACTTTCGATATTATAATATTAGTATGGATGTTTACTTAACATTATGAATAATTAATTCAGATATCGCTACCTAAATGCTAATTTACATTATTTTGTCGTCTACGTTCCAAAATAGAATCGTAATATTAACGTCACTATTCGGTGGCGGCAACTACAAAAAAAAAACGACTAATTAGGTAAACACTGTGATTTATTGTCTCCAAAAACGAACACATCTATACATATTATAAATTAAAGTCGCTTTTCGCGTGACAACGTTGTTCTTCTAAACTGATTTTGATGCGATTTTCACAATATTTTAGAGAACTTATCCTGAAAGGTATAATATATATGTATAATACGGCCTGTGGGTAAGGCATACTAAGAGATCGCTAGACGCCTCGCGTATTCATAACTGCTTCAGGATGCTGTTGGGACTTCCGCGCAGTTGTAGTGCGTCCGGTATGTTCGCAATTGCGCATACTAACATTTTTACGCCATAATGCGCATAAAAAAAAACAAATTCCATCTTGTCAAGAGCGCGGTCTATATAGTTCTAACGGGTTCCTAAGTATGTCGATAGAAAAGTACGACGCACCTTGGTTGTCACATGCTGTCCAGTGCTGGTCAGAAGACCCCACCCACAGCTAATCTTACAATTTTCTTTTTGTTTTTGTTTCTGTGTTTGTTTACTAACAATAGTTTTTAAGAACAATGTTACTAACAATTGGGCCTAGTTGCCTTAAATAAACAAATATTTAATTATTTTAATGTAAACGCGGGTTACTTTAGCAAATTTTTTCATCTTTTTTTAGAAACCCTTTGATAGTAGGGACTATGTTGGATTTCTTAGCATTTTAATGGACTTGTTTTACAGGTGTGGATAATAGCTAATTAGTAATAATATTATTTTCCTCAAAACGTATATGTATATATATTTTTAATTATTTTTTTACTTTTGAGCCAATGTTGTTCTTTGAAGAGGGTTAGTTTGACCTGCAGATTTTGTCGATACCAAAACAATATTTATGACAAAATTGAGCCAATCTAGCCCTATACAACAATAGAAAATAGAAAACCCTTTTTTGTATTGAGCCAAAGTTCCCCCCCCCCAGAGCTAAAGTAACCCGCGTTTACCAGTATATTACATATTAATCTTACTTATATATAATTAAACCCTAAAAAATAATCAGTACAAACGCAACACAATCACAATAATCACAATTAATTTGGTTGGCTGGCAGAAAATGCCTCAGGCCGTCCCGTCCGCCTTTGTACAGTATTTTTTTACTTGTGCATAAAGTTTTAATAAAATAAAATAAATATATTAACATTACATACATTACATTTTATTATTATTAAGAAATCTTCATATTTTGTCAAGCCGTAAAATCCGTGCGAAGCAGGTGCGGGTCGCTAATAATATATTTTAATAACGGAATGCAAACGAGCCAGGAAGGCGCCAAATACTTGTATTACCTACTAGTTTTTTTAATTTATTTTTTTCATTTACTTTATTTTTTATTTCTAGCGGTCCGCCCCAGCTTCGCACGGGTGCAATTGTTTTTTTTTTGAATTACCGAAATTTTCTTTCATACAAACTTTGTCCTGGCTATACGGAACACAACAAAAACAGAATTATCCAATTTGTTGCAGTCATTCGGAAGTTATGCGGGTACAGACATTTCGAAGACTTTGTTTTATACCATAGATTCGTGTTTTATACTACGTAAGGTTGTCTCAATACCCATAATTCCAATGAGAATAAATCTAATGATTTTTAAATCCGCCACGGTCCTTCATCTCAAGCTGGCCTGTCTACTACCACTTCAGCTTACCTAGTCTGCAAGCTAGGTCTCGTTTAATATTGCATTAATATTATAGCCAGTTAAATCTGAGGGATTGCGAACTTTGAAAAAAAAACAGACAAAAATGTTTTATTATTTATTTTATTTTCATTCGTGACTGTCAACAGCGAATCACAATTTTGCAATTACGATTACAACTATCCAACGTACGAACAAAAAAAATTGAAGATTCGCCAGCGAGACGAATGACAAATTATATTACTTAATTGCAATGACACCGTGCAAGCGTGTGAATCCCCAATTTGAAGGAAGAGGACGTGATGTAACGGTTCGCGATTTTTGTGCGCACACGCACGGTGTCTATAATATAATTTTCATTGGGTTTTTTTTTCGATCTTTTCCTGTAATAGAAGCAGCTTGTCTTCTGCGTTATTACCTGCTGTAATAAGGTTCTTGATTTTGTGACCCGGAAACGTATGGAAACTTATATGGATTTGAGGTTTGAGGCTTTTTTTTTCAGGATGGGAAATCATCAAATGACTGAAATGAATGAATGTTCTTAAGTAACTTTTCAGACCTTTGTATCCTGCTTATGCGTATGAAGTTTCGTTAAAATCGGTTCATTCATTTCGAAAACAAGGGCTTGAAAGTTTGTATCAAATGCCGTACGGTGTAAATGCTCTTAAGTGAACTTATCAATGACATTTCCTTTGATGAAGCTTCAAAATTGAACCGCGCGACTTCTATTTATCGTTCATTATTATGAATCCTTTATAATTATTCTACTGGACATTTAAGAGAGGTCAACAAGAACGCAACGAGCGTATCCTCGTAGGGTTAGGCAGTATCCCCAGTCAAGTCTCTCCCGGCCCCCCGACTCATGGTACCTACTAGAAGGAGCAGTGGGGTTTTAGTCGGTAGAAGTCCGACTTAACCCTCCGTTCTTCCCAGACGGAGGGTATGCATGAGGAATATCCCACGAAAAAAAAAGGTTAGACAGTAGAACCTCATTTATTATTATACAAACAAAGACATATAATTTGGGCCGAGCATTACCTATGTGATGTTATTATCTCTACAATAAATAATTTAAATTATTATAACCAATGACGTCAGGTTATGTATAGACAGACTTGCCAGTTGGTTTTCCCACTATTTTTAATTCTTGTCACACGATTTTATTTTGCTTAAAATTGATTTTTTAATTAGATAATTATGGTGATGTCGCAGACAGAGCGAAGAAGTCTTAGCAAATACTCGTTTTATAATCTGTCAAATTATAAAAAAAAATATATATAAATGTTATAATCTTTTAATTAAAGTTAGTTAAATTCACATCAATACAGTTACGTAAGTTCCACAAAATTAATTTTGTTTATTGGATGTTCGCAACTTTGGAGGTGCTCAATCATGATTGGGCAACACAACACAACGTAACTCAAACTTAATGTGAATGCGCAATGGTAGACCGCGAAATTAAATTTTTCTTACATTTTTTTGCAATTTTCAGGTCAGTGTCAGGTTGTATCTTGATCAAAATATGATTCGCGACTATAACAGGTACGTATTTGCAGAATTATAATCATTAGAATCATTAATACATCTTTCAAAGTTAGATTTGTATCATAAGAACAAATCTCTTATGGAAAATTGCTTAAGGAACAAATCTAACTTAAAGAGATATATTAATGATGCTAATGTCTATAATTCTGTAAATACATATCTATTATTGACGCGAATCATATTTTGATCAATATACAACATAACACTGACCTGCAAATTGCAAAAAACTTATGAAAATTTGTATTTCACGCATTCACCTTAAAGGCTCCTACAAACAGGCGCGACACAAAGGCACCGCTCGTTGCGTGACTTGCGGTGTCTTTGTGTCGCGTGTCGTGTCGCGCCTGTTTGAAGGAGCCTTAAAGCATTTATTTCAATTAAACCATTCAGGCACTTTTGTATTGTCAAAGAGTCGGTCAGTTAGTCGGAAAATTGAAGCTAGTTGACATAACATCACGCCGGTAGTCCTTGAAGGGTTCGGCAGAGATGTACACTCACGTTTCGCCAGTTGTGTTTAAGTCCCATGTAATAGGGGACGAGCCTATTGCTATTAAGGCTCCTTCAAACAGGCGCGACACGCGATATAATCGCGCGCGACACAAAGGCACCGTAAGTCGCGCAACGAGCGGTGCCTTTGTGGCGCGCGCGATCATATCGCGTGTCGCGCCTGTTTGTAGGAGCCTTTAACCGGGCACAAATTCAGACTCCGGGCTGCTACTGAAAAATTATAGTTGGAAAAACCCAATAACACTAATTTATTTTGTTTTGTACGGGAAAACAAAGAGAAGTATATTAAGAATAAACAAAATTAACTAAAGAAATATAGGTACGGTCAGCATCAAAAGTCGATTAACACTTCAGTTTTTTTAATCTTAATTATTGAGCAAAATATTAACACTTCAGTTTTTTTTAATCTCAGTTATTGAGCAAAATATTTGTTGAAAATTGCATCGTACTTCTGCTGCAATTTTGAATAAATATTTTGCTCAATAATTGAGATTAAAAAAACTGAAGTATTAACACTTCAGTTTTTTTAATCTCAGACTTTTGATGCTGACCGTACTACCCACTACATTTTAGACACATGAGCAACATGATATGGTTTATGGTTTAAGACATTTTCTTATTTTTCAACATGATTGTAAATAAAGAAGCCACTTATTTGCCTTGCTAAATAAACTATGACTAAACAAATAATTAGTTACACTCTTTAAGACAGTTTTTGCTCCGACTTGCAATTTTCTCATATCCAATCATCGCTTCTCTAAATAAAAACAAAATCGAAACGACAACAGTCGTAAACGGCTTTTACAATGAATGTCAAATTATTTAAGGCCAGTATTCATCATCAACTGCCTAGCCTCTTCCCAACCATGTTGGGGTCGGCTTTCAGTCTAACCGGATGCAGCTGAATACCAGTATTTTATATGAAGCGACTGCCTATCTGACCTCCACAACCCAGTTACTAGGTAAGACTCGATACCCCTTGGTAAGACTGGTTGTCAGACTTTCGGGCTTCTGACGAGCCGTAACGACTGCCAAAGATCCACGACTGACAGCCGGGACCAACGGCTTAACGTGCTTTCCGAGGCACGGAGGGGTCTTGATATGTAAAGATGGTTTGTTTGTTAAGTACTATTTGTTGTAGGTACTCTGGACGCTCTTAACGCGTACGTCTTTCTTATTTTTTTTACATCGTTCTCACATTATATAATTTTAATATCAAAAGTAATGATGTAACTAATATTTTTGTAAAATATAATTTTAAAAGAGTGTCCATGGAGTTTCTTGCCCGTTCTTCTCCATAGGTACCTACGCTTTGGAATGGGCAACTAGCTTCATATTTTCTGACTGACCGACTTCTTGACAATTCAAAAGTGCCTGTAAATGGTTTAATTGAAATAAATGCTTTGAGTTTGAGTTTGAGGTCACCCATCCACCACCTGACCGCGGGTCGATACCCGCGCGGCTGTTATTATTTAGCCACAAGCCAGCAAGTATTATTAACAACAAAAATAAAAATGTTATGTGACTACATTGCCTAATCTTTGCACGGATTAATCGTAATAATGTGACCTCTTCACACTTAATTCTGTCTTTACACTCAACATCTGTCCTCGATGCGAATTAGTTGCTTTACGAAATTATAAATAAAAATCTCTTGAAACAATATTGCGTTACTACATCGTGTATGTACTCAAAGGCCATTCCAATTAAAGTAATCGACATTTGCATAGAAAATGCGCGTATCAATACGAATTTACGGATGAGATAGGGTTTTGGTGTGGTTCAAGTGAGAAGCTTGTGGACCCAATGGATGTTATATTTAGTTAACAAAAACGACTTAGGGCTGATTTTTCCAATGGATAACGGAGGAATAATTTTGAATTTTTGACAGTTCTTCCATACAAAAACTGTCAGACGTCAATTTTAATACACGAACAAAAATTATCGGTCGATTGAAAAATTAGCCCTTAGTGTAATTGATTGTATCGGTTACTAAGAGACCCTCCCGTTTCCCAACTTAAAACTTGTCAACTTAACTCAAACTTAGATAGATGAAAACATCTTTGTCTTCTTCGTGTCGCATAACTTTATCTTATCATACTTATCGGTGGCAGCGTAGAGGTCACTGTGGCTGCATGTTTTGGTCCACAGAGGGCAGGATAAGAGGTGAAGCATAGTTTGTGGCTCATCTCGACATTCACATCTTCCTGCCGTTCCGTCGAGGTAGCCCCACTTTACGAGATTCGACTTTCATCTTCCCACTTGGGTTCGGAGACGGTTCAGGGACTTCCAAAAATATGATGAAATCTCAAAATCGGATACTCATTTCTACAGTTCAATATTGTAAACTGACATTGAGTAAAACTGCCTAAGTAAATATTCTGTCAATCATAAAACCTAGATAGGTACTGTCGAGGAAACTTACATCTCTATACACCGTAAGGGCTATTTTTGCTTGCAGCGCCCGGCCGCTATAGTAACGCTTGCTAACAGATGTGGTCATCGTGTACACGGGATTTTGTTTTCAAATTGACCAGATGTAATTTTCCCCGATGGTATCTCTATTATCATAGCTGTCAATCATCTCGGTCGGTCTATTCCATAAAAATCTCACCGTGAAAACTTAGATGAAGTGAGCTGCCAAACTACCTAATGTTAGGTTGACTATATTGTTGTTGTCACGTTCCTCCTTTAAAAAAATATTCAACCTAGTCCCCGCTACATCTTATGTCTCAACTCCGTACTTTGTAACTACTCGTCACCTGATTAGCTCGTCACTCACGGCGCGGCGGCGGTCGGTTTTCCTCTAAAATTAAACAAATCCACAACGACGGTGTTTTGTCAACTCGTGACTATTGCCAAGGCCGCGGCGATCATCAGCGGCTTAGGGTTGACAGTAGCATGGGTAAATAGTTTAGTTAATTTGTTCTCGTTGAAAATTGACTGTTCTGCTAGCATAGTTCCTTAAACTATCACTTGATTATTGTTACCCTGCGTTTACACCTATTTACCAGTTTTTCAACAAGTCTTGTAAAAGACTTTTCAGAAACATAATACCTATCCATACTAATATTATAAATTCGAAAGTAACTCTGTCTGTCTGTATGTTACCTTTTCACGCCTAAACCACTGAACGGATTTCGATAAGATTTGGCAAAGAGATAGATTGCATCTCATCGCTGATAGTCATGTATAAAATATGAATTATACGCTGACGTTGTTTCAGACATACCTATAGTATGGTTAACTACTTTGTTTACCTTTTTGTAATTTTTGACAAGTTTTGTATACCTACGACTAGTCTTTAAAGCTTATTTTAGTTGTAAACGAAAACAGTAAATACAAAATGTAAATTATATCATGTTACATACCTTGGTGTAAACGCGAGGTTACAGTTACATATACAGCGTGTAGTTTTTCTGTTTGAATGTCTTCATATCGCTCCTGATCAATCTCATCTATTCAAGACTACTTTACCTCATCCAAAGAATCGAGTCTTCAGCTTCGAACACCTCATATGCCCCTGCTCCTGCCAATAGCTTATCAGCAATAGCAATAGCTAGCAATAGCCTCTAACTTCATATTTTCTAACTGACCGACTTCTTGACATTTAAAAAGTGCCTGTAAATGGTTTAATTGAAATAAATGCTTTGAGTTTGAGTTTGAATACAGCTAACGTAAGTAAGTAAAAGTAAAAATAATTTACTAAGTCCGCTTTGCTGAAATAACATTTTCACATTCTAATTAATTAATTTAATGGAAATGTAAACATAAGTCACCAAAGATTCAAATTACGTGGCGGAAATAACACGATAAAATAGATGCAAATGCATTATTAAATATGCAAAAGACAGATACTTATCCAGTCTATTATTTTATTGATTTTTATTCACCAATTAGTTAAACTAATAAATCTTCCCACGCGAAACCAATTAATTTTATATAACGCAAATATTTGTTTTGACTCCATATTTTGAAATGAGTCGATGCTGAGTTTGTGGGTTCAAATCCGAGCAAGTACCAATGTGATTTTTTCAAACCTACTATCACACTAATCTTTACTAATATTATAAATGCGAAAGTGTGTCTGTCTGTCTGTTACCTCTTCACCGATTTAGATGGAATTTGGTATAGAGATTGTTTGGATCCCGGGAAATGACATAGGATAGTTTTTATCCGGATATTCCTACGGGATCGAAACTTACGCGGATGAAACCGCGGGGCGCTGCTCGTGTATTATAAAGGCGAAAGTTTGCGAGTGTTTTTGTATGTTTGTTACATCATAACGCACAAACGGCTGGACAAATTTTGATAAAATTTGGTATGGAGGTAGCTGACACCCTGGATTTAACATATACAGGGTGAAATAAAATTCATGGGCATCCTTTTAAGGGGTCATTGTACTCATCATTATGAACAACTTTTACTATGGGACCAAACCTGAAAACGCGAAAAAAAATCTGCTGTTCCCTACATTTTGACGACTCGTACGAACATAAATGTAGGGAACAGCTGATTTTTTTTCGCGTTTTCAGGTTTGGTCCCATAGTAAAAGTTGTTCATAATGATGAGTACAATGACCCCTTAAAAGGATGCCCATGAATTTAATTTCACCCTGTAGAATACTTTTTATCCCGATATTCCCACGGGATCGAAACTCATGCGGGTGAAACCGCGTGGCGCAGCTAGTCTTATATATAAAAATCTTGTGTCACAGTGTTTGTTATCAAACTCCTCCGAAACGGCTTGACCGATTTTTATGAAGTTTTTTGTGTATATTGGTAGGTCTGAGGAAAGGTCGTAGGCTATTTTTTATATTCCTAGGTGATAAGGGTTGCCCTATCCAGAATTTTTTTTTTGGATTCGAAACTTTCGCGGGTGAAGCCGCGGTGTGCTGCGAGTTATTTATATTTTGAATTAACGGTGAAAACGTCTACTTTTTATGAATGGGATACTAATTATAATAACCGATAAAAATATTTATTTCATTCATAAATTACATCATTGTATTTCTTGTCTATTCTATAATAGTGGCTGATTACTTTCATAGAAGAAAGACGCATTGACAGACTATTCAAAAGTTGCCTAGAAATTATTTTGATAGACTTTTTGTCTGTCCGCAACAACGCAATGCAATGATATATGCAGATAAAAATATTGTAATACCATTGCATAGATGCATTGCAAATACTTTGACAAAATTACAATGGGTATCCATCGCCATTTAATTGAACCTTAATTTTTCATTGTAATATTTTTACTGTTAGAGATTTTTCTCTCTCCAATCAAACTGACTTCTTTTACAGCATTTTTTTGACTTCAATTGTTAATTTTGAAAAGTGATCATATATTCAATATAAATTATAACTTTAAGCACCTTAAAACTGATTTTTACTTGCATTTTATTACTTCTCCGACTATGTTTTGCCAACATTTGAAATGATAGTGACAGTTTGACAGGGTAATGCAACCGCCATGTGTAAAATAAATTTAAGTAAAGATTTAAATCGCTAAATTTATTCTGACCGTACGGCGAAAAGTGTACATACTAAGAAGAGGGAGCTCACACATTATTTAATAGCATTTCCATAAAAATCAAGTGAAGTCATTGTGTATCAGTAGCTCAGTACGAAACGGTGTCAAAACGAAACAGAAACGTGACTATCTTTTGACGCAGTAGGGCGAATCAAACGATTTAAATCTTGCATTTTAATTTTTCTCCCTCGGTCCCCAACAAAACAACAAACTAAGGACCAACGATAACAAATACCATTCACTATTCCAGCCAGCCAGCCCTACACCACTGATGACAATTGCGGGTAATCACGGCTGATGACGTCACGCGGCGTGCAGTGGTGCAACCTTCACGCCTGTCAACTGATTGCGAGACATTCGATTCGAGTTAGGTACTACACACACTAGATGAGCTGCGGTCGTGCGATGCGTAACGCGTAGGTCTACGTAGGTACAAAAAATCACGATTTCCATAATGGGTACATGGTACAGTAAACATTGTAAGCAGGTGTATTATGTACTGATTAATTCCACGATCACTTGTGAACTTTAGAATAAAATATACATCCACACTGTACTAAGTTTAATAAAAGTCTCAGAACTAGAATAATGGCAATTGGAGATTAAAGCTTAAGAATAATAAAAGTTACATAAAAATATATTTATTTTTCTGGAGGCAAGAGGTAGCTAATAAATAGTATAAAGATCCACAAAACTATCACTGTCGCGGGCATTGTCATCCATCACAGAGACCCATTTACGAGCTGGTGTGGTTGATTTTACTTAAGTGAAAGCATACTCTAATAGTCGATCTTTATTTTATCATAGCTATACTGTTCAAGACATTAGACCCGCCAAAAATGTAACTGCTCTGTTACTTGACCCAACCAAAATTGCAACACGCGATTTTCGCGTCTTCCGCGTGACCTTAAACCAATTCGGTGTGTGTAAAGCTTTACTTACGTTGACATTGTTCGTGGTCACATTAGTTGCATTAAATCATAATTTGGAACAAAAAAAGCATAATAAAAACACTATTAGGCATAATATATAGAGTGCTGCCTTTTGATGAATACGTTTCATAGACAAGTTAGGCTTAATGGCGACCTCCATATTGAATTTGGACATTCTACGACATTGTATGTAATGTAGATTTAAGTAGTGTTTGACATTAGCCACATGATTTCCTAGGTCAAAGGTTAATTTAATTTTAACCGCCTGTTAAAACAGGTGGTTCTCTAGCGTGGTCATCGGCTTGTAGCATCAGTTCACTGCTAGCTAGGACATAGGCCTTTCCAAAAACATACCTTTTACTCCTCCTGTGAAGATTTTCACTCCAGCTAGCCTAAAGTCTACTAGCGTGATCATCATTATCAGCAGCTTATAGAAGTTCACTGCTGCACCTCCAATCGTAGGCTATTTGACGATGAGCGAAAATCATCTTTCCACCTAGCCTGAGGTCCTACCCAACGTGTGCTGTTTCGCGGTCTGCAATTTAGTAGATACTTACACTTGTACCGTCTACCGTCTTTTTTAAAAGTATGATCTGATGAAATGTAAACAGATGGTTCAAAACCTACCTGTGGATGCCAATTTGTAGCCCCTTACAAATTGAGTGCTGTGATTTTATTATTTAAATACGTGAGTCGAAATTCAAATTTTAAATCACATTAAAGATAATTTATATTAGAGAATAGGAAAAAAAAAAATTGTTATCTTAGTTTTCTTGAAACCTAATAATGTCATTCAAACAATAATTGGTAGAAAAAGTAGTGACATATAAATATTAAAACTTCTAAATACAGACGAAGTGTTTTTACTTACCTAAAGTAGTGTAGTGATTGCGTAACAATTTTAACCAGAACACTCACTACCCCTGTTTTCGATTTTCTGAAATACTCTAGAAACCATCATCAGCGCCAGTCGGGTCGTAAGGAGTCTGAAATCGCTTATTTATTGAGTTGTAACGAATACCTTGTCTTCAAGGTGACAATGAAGATCAAGATTCGTGCATGCAAGGTACTATTGTAGACCATTGCGCTAATCGTGCGCAAGCGCAATGTTGTTCGTCTTTTGTTTGAAGGTAACCATTGTTTTGTCATTGTCTAAAAGTTTGATTGCTATCAGATATTGATCATATTCATGATGAAATCGGTTCGTCTGTGATGTGAGTAGTCGTGTGGGTGCCATCATTGAGTAGTGAAAGTAAAACGTGCTACTAATGAGCATCAAATTGTATGTAGGTTATTTGACAAGTATTATTGTGAAAAGACAGTGTGGGTAGTATCAGTAGAGTTTTACTGACGTAGGTACAATGCGTGCCACGAAAGATGAGACTTGACACACCACGTGGTTTGACTTGCGCAGAACACGATTTTAGGTATCTTTAGCGGTATGAGGTCTGAGTGCGGGACGGGACCGGACGTCATAGGGGCGGCGAAAAGAGCGGGGGAGGCGGGGTCAAGTCTCATATTTCGTGGCAAGCATTGTATATTAAATAAATTTGAGGGAGTGGTGACCTAGTAATATCAGCTCTGACTTAAGGCTCCTACAAACAGGCCAGACGCGCGACGCGAATCGCGCGCGATAAAAGGCACCGCTCGTTGCGCGACTTGCGGTACCTTTGTGTAGAGCGCGATTTTATCGCGTGTCGCGCATGTTTGAAGGAGCCTTTACGAGTTGTAGGTCGTGAGTTCGAACCGAGACAGGCGCTTTAATTAGTGTATTTAATTTCATCATCACTGGTCTCAAAACGGTGAAGGAAGACATCGTGAGGAAACCGGCATCTCCTAGAACCAAAAATACGAATGTGACATCTACCAACCCGCACTGGGCCCGCGTTGCGGATTACGGCCCTCTGTCTCTTGCCGAGAAGAGGCCTGTGTCCCAGAAGTGGGGACATTATAAGCTGATTATGCATTTTGAAAAGACTAATTATTATCGAATAGGCAATGAAAATAGAGGATAGACAGAGATGGCGAAACATCGTCAGGGAAAAGATGTTTTCAAGGGAGGATCATGACCCTCAGTAATAACGAGTACGACTTGAGGAGGAGGGAGGGAATGAGAACCAGAAACTTGCCTAATGTGGGTAGTGTATAAGAGTTCTCCTGAAGTACAGACGCCAGCACATCAAGCTACTACTATCTATCAAATTTCTTTAATAGATTTCAACTTTATCACTAAAGCGTTCAAAGGTTCAAAGTTGATTGGGAAAATTTAACAGTTTCGGGTAGCTTGATGTGCTGGCGTCTGTACATAAGTAGGTATATTATAAGTGGGTTTCTCCGATTAGTTTCGGAGTACAATTCCATACTTCAAACGAAGATTTCAGATTATATCTACCTATTTCTTTTGGAATGAAGTCCGTTATTGCACTTTCGGAGAGTAAGAGCTAGACCGAAAAAACTATAACATTTTGATCGTCACGACACTTTTGATATAATATAGTATGTGTGTTTTAATTTAATTTTTTTAGTGCCTGTGCCTGTTATTGAATACATAATACAGGATGGCAGGGTCATCAAAGTGCAACCTGTCACTCTGGAGTTATGGAAAAAAAAAACTTACTGTTTCATACATTTTGACCGCGAGCGATTGCACTTTTCTGTGAAACAGCAGATTTTTTATAACCTACGAGAAAATTCTCTGGAGGGTTCAGAATCATGTATGACATCTATAAGTCTACGTTATAAGGGTAATCATTTTTGTGCTATATTTATGGTAACAGTTCGACGTCCCTGTATTCAGTGAAAGGATCTCCGTCGTCCAACCGGGTGTCCGAACGACAACTCTCGTTTTTTTCTTACACGTATAACGCAGTAACAACGACTCATTTTTCACAATCTTCAACCAACACCTTTTCATCAGACTGGAATCATCACAAATCCCCAACTTTCAAAATTTTCCTGCAAAAGAAACCTCATTGTTAAAACCATGCACTAATTACATTTCGAAAGCTCTCTCAGTCTCCCCATAACGAACCTAACTTCATTATTTTAACAGAACTTATTCACAGAACATTGCAGTGAACTATTTTTCTTCAATCAACACGTATGCATTAAAACTTATGGCAAACACTAGCGAGTATTACGAAAAAAATAATGTGAAGTGAGAATTTTTTGTTACGGCTTAAAGTTCCATATGTTAGTACCTAAGCGTATTTTTGCTGATGATAAAGTTGATAACTAGCAAATTGGATTAGTTAGTGGACTGTAGAGATGAAATGATAGAAACAGGTATATTAGCAATATTATAAATTTATTAAAATACATATTAAGACAATGCTCATAAAAATGGAACCTGACAACCGCTCAGGCGTAACAAAAAACAACGATCATAAAAAGAATTATATTTAAAAACATGACATTTATCTACAAAAAGGTTCACTGAAAAAAAAGAATTGTTGAATGTACTAAAGTAGCGTAGGTTGAGTAATGAACTGCCATAGTCAACCCTTTTCATAGTTAATTTTACCTTTTCATAGTTAATTTTACTATAACAAGAGTGAATTTAACAAAATCCATTGGTAAAATCAACAATTTCGTATGTAGGACCTATATAACCCGCGGATTTGGTAAAATTTACGCGGAATTTAGTAAAATCAATCATTCTTTTTTTTCAGTGTTGCACCATGGACAGCCGCCAATAAAAGTAGATTGATGAAAAGGGAGTGATGTGACGGCTGGAAGGAAAGAACGATAGAGGAAATCATTTCGTACGGACTCCAGAGTGGCGATTCCCGTTTTTTTTTTAAGAACGTTCGCAATATAACCTCAGTTTCAATCTATCAAAAATACCCCAAAATTTTAAACTTTTTACGACAAGTTTTTGACATTGATTGTCATTGAGATTAGATTGCGACTAGATTTTGACATGGTACTACCGCAAGCAGAAGAAAATGGTGAACTAAATATTAATATGACACCAGATGATGCAAGGGCGTTAGGGATTGAAAATTTCTTAGAATTGGTTGACAGAACTTCAGTAGGAAAGAGTAATAAGATTATCACTAATATGAAGCATCAAGCACTAAACTAATATCCTAAAAGCATTATACACAAATGTGATATCCATTTTGAAATGTGGAAGGGAAAACCTGCATACTTGCAGTGTAGGTCGGCTAAGATGCGCAATTGAAAAATTGAAAATCACGCCAAGCATGTAGTAGATTTCGTTTACAATTTACGGAACTCCAAAAAAACTAACAAAATAAACAAACAAACCAGAGACAATGAGCGTAGCATCATGAATCATGAGTTTGGCAACACACGCTAATGGAACCAAGTACCATAGACTTTTGGTTATGAAACTGTACCAAAATGTGTTTCTTAACTTTAGGTCATCGATCAAAAGCAGTGCAGCTAGATTTTTGCGAGGTCAGGTTTGATTTTGCGTGTAGATTTTTAGATGATAGGCATAATTAATGAATTGTTGTTATTGTTATGCAAGAGATGTTACTGAAGTCGCAGAATTCTTATTTGGTATCAATTTGGTTGCTGTTACATACAATTTAGCATAATCAGCTTAAAATGCTCCCTCTGCTGGGGGCCAGGCCTCCACTCTGTGAGAAGGACTGGGCCATAATCCACCACGCGAGCCCAGTAGGTAAGGGTTCGTAGATGGTACATGTCCTGGAATTTTTGGTTCTAGGACATACCGGTTTCCTCACGATGTTTTCCTTCACCGTTTTGAGAGTAGTGGTGATGAAATTGTTTACACAAAGTAAAGTGTCTGTTAGGGTTCGAACCCACGATCTACTCTTTGGGTCACCGCTGCTCTCTCACATCAGTGTATTCATATCCTTATTTAGCAAAGCTGAATATTATGGGCTTTTTTTTTTTTTTTTTTTTTCAGGATGGGAAATCATCAAATGACTCCTCCCGCTCTGGGTGGAGCGGAAGGGAGTGTCAGACTCTTACTGACTAAAACCCACCCGTGTTCCTTCCTTCGCCCTTTATGTTCCGGGCCAGCGGTAACCCTTTCGGACAATCCCGCTGACCCGGCAGGCTTCGGCCCTTACGGGCCCCTTCTTTTAATGCTGACATCTCTTTGAGGCGCGCGTGGAACACGTACGCGCCGTCCGGCACGGGCCTGGTCCTGATCGGACGGTGAGCTACCCATTACTCTCCGCCCGCAGGCCCGCGCCTACGGTGGCCGGGAGTCGTCGCGCGGCTCCCGACGCCCGGAGCGTCTCCCGCGGCGGCTGGGACGGGAGGCTCTCTCCCTCAGCCGTCCCGCCGCCTCCTTCGCTAGCATGACTGCTTCGCAGAAGGAGGCGACTGCCCCCCACTCCCTCTCGCCCCGGACCATGGCTTGAACCAGGCCCGGACGCGAGAGGTCGCCGCCGCTGCCGATCGCCTCTACGAGGACACGGCGGTGCTCCGCCCAAGCGGGGCAGACCTCCACCGTGTGCTCCACCGTGTCCTCTGGGCGATCCTGGCAATGGTGACACCCGGGCGTTTCCTCCCGCCTGATTATGTGCAGGAACCTCCCGAAACTTCCGTGTCCGGTGAGGACCTGCGTCAGGCGGTAGGTGAGGGCGCCATGACGCCTCTCTAGCCACTCCTCAAAGAGGGGTCTTACCGCCGCTATCGTGGCGTGCCCTGCGCTGGGTTGCGACAGTCGCTCTTTCCATGCCGCCATGAGATCGCGCCGGAGGTCCGTCCGCTCCGCCGCAATTTGCTGCGGAAGCGGAGTTTCCCCCCGGCGTAGTGCCTCCGCGCGCCACTCATACAGGCGCGCGAGGACTATCGCCTCCAGATCCCATGGCGGCAGTCCGGCAAGGAGGCTTGCCGCCTCGCCCGAGATCGTGCGGTACCCCCGGATCAGCCTTGTGGCTACCACCTTCTGGGGCGCGTTCAAATAATGGGCGGCTCGCCGCCGCAGTGAACGCGCCCACACCGGGGCCCCGTATAGGGCCATGGACCGCACGACCCCCGCGTAAAGCCTCCGGCAGGAGGCGTTTGGCCCCCTCAGGTTGGGCAGGAGCCGCTTGAAGGCGGCCCCGGCCCGTTCCAGTTTGGGAGCCAAACGTCGGAAATGCTCAACGAAGTTCCACCGGCTGTCGAGGACGAGACCCAGGTATTTCATCGTCGTCTCGACGCCGATGTGAACCCCTCCTACCGTTAGTTGGGATCCCGATGGTGGCGTGTTCCGGGGCCCATGAAACGACATGGCCTCGGACTTGTGCAATGCCACCTCGAGACCCAACTGCCGGATCCTCTCCACGACTATCGCAACCCCGCGTGTCATCGCGTCGGCCGCCGCCTGATGCGACCTCCCCTGCGCCAGGACTAGCGTGTCGTCAGCGTAGCAAACCACGCTGACGCCATCAGGGAGGTCGGCCCGCAGCACCCAGTCGTAACCGATGTCCCACAGGAGCGGCCCCAGAACCGATCCCTGTGGGACACCGCACGACATCTCTCGCCGGTTCCACTCCCCATCGCGACCGGGGTAGATGACGGCTCTGTCCGTCAGATACGCCCCGACTACTCGACGGAGGTAGGTCGGCACCCGGTGATACCGGAGTGCCTCCCCAATGCAACCCCAGGGCAGGGTGTTAAACGCGTTGGCGATGTCGAGTGACACCGCCACGACGACCCCACCCCGGGACACTGCGTCCCCCGTCGTGAGGGCTCTCACGCGCATGATGGCATCCACCGTCGAGCGCCCCTTGCGGAAGCCAAACTGGCTTTCCGCAAGATCCGGCCCCGTCCTCACCAGGTGCCCGACGAGGCGGCCCGCAATTACTCTCTCAAAGAGCTTGCCCACCTCGTCGAGCAGCACAATGGGCCGGTATGCGGACGGAGAGTCCGCAGGGCGCCCTGGCTTCTGAATGAGGACCAGCTTCCCCGTCTTCCAACGGAGTGGAAACTGGCCTCTCTCCATACATGCGCTTAAGAGCGCCTCCAGTCGAGGCCCGAGAGCCCTCGAGGCCAGGACCCAGGCTTTACCTGGCAAGCCGTCGGGTCCTGGGGCGGTATTTTTGGCCTTCAGCCTTCCTACCGCCGCTCTCAGATCTACCCCGGTCACTTCGGGGATGTCGTCGTCGTCCATGTGGTCCGCTTCGGGCACCGCAAGTGACGGAGCCATAGGCGGGGGAATGTGCTCCCCCCGTGAAGGGAACAGAGCGCTCACCACCTCTTCCACAAGCTGGGGGCGGAGACTCTGCGTCAGCGGGGGGGCCCAGGTGCGGAGTTTATTCCGCACCATTTTGTAAGGGCGCCCCCATGGATCTCTGTTCAGAGTCTCCACCATCTCCTCGCGGGCCGCATGCTTGGCCCGCTGGACAGCCTCTTGGAGGGCGGTCTTCGCCGCTCTGTACCCCTCGTACAGCTCCGCTTCCGTGGCTTCCGCACCCGGAGGGCGGATGCGGAGCCTGCGGTGCCTAGTGTACAGGTGCCGCGCGTCGACGCACGCCTTGCGTAACGCCTCCACCTCCTGCGACCACCAGTACACCTGACGTCGGGCGCGTCCTGGCCGGACTCGGGGCATTGCCACGTCACATATCTCGGACATGGCCTCCCGGAACCACTCCGCCTCATCATCAATATCGGCAGGCCTGTTCGGTGATGTCACCCAGGCCTGCACGATCGAGGCTTCCAGGAGGAGCTCCCGGTCCAGCTGCTTCAGCGCCCACCGCGGACCACTCGGGGCCTGTTGGACCAGCGCGCTGGAGGTCTGGGTAGAGACGTCGAACCGGATATACCGGTGATCGGAGTAGGTCTCCACCTCCTCCATGACGCGCCAGTCAATAACACGCTGTGACAGAGCGGGGCTTGCGAACGAGATGTCCACCACTGACTCACCCCGCATCCGCACACACGTGGGAACAGAACCCCGATTTAGGACGACCAGGCCTGTTTCCAGAGCCCAGTCTTCCACCATCCTGCCCCGCACATCCGTGTAACGGGAACCCCAGGCCAAATTTTTGGCGTTGAAGTCCCCGAGCACTAGCACGGGGAAGGAATGGTTTCCCGCGACGACGACACTCAACTCTGTTAGAGAGTTGTGGAACTCGGCGAGAGTTCGGCTCGGAGAGAAGTACACTCCCACTACTACCGTCTCTCCGAACCGTGCTGCTACGCACCCTTGTCCCTTCGTGACGCTTTCGAGGGACGGGGTGCCGGCGGCGGCCGACGAAATGATGGCCACTGAGCCGCTCAGGTCCTCCACCCAGTCATCCCTGGGCGGGACAAAGTACGGCTCAGCGACCACGGCGATGTTAATCGACCACTGCGCCATGCTCTGGAGCAACAGGTCCTGAGCGCAGGCGCAGTGGTTGATGTTCGCCTGGAGGAGGCGAAATGGAGCCATTACTCCTCCATTTCGGCCTCCTCCCGGGCACCTTGCGAGGGCCCCTCGACGGTGGTGGTGACGGCGGCGGCGGCAGCGGCGGCGGCGGCGGTGGTGACGGTTGCGGCGGCGGCGTTGGCGGTGGCGGCGGCAGCGGCGGCGACGGTGGGGGTGGCTACGGCGGTGGAGGGCCTGCCTTTTCTCCTGGTTCCGGCGGGTGGAGCGCAGGTCTTACTCCCCGCCCGGTGATCGGCTGGCTTGCCATCAGCCGCACATGCGACGCAGTGCGGCGCGGCGTTGCACGAGCCAGCCGTATGTCCGGGCTGACCGCAGCGGAAACACAGAGTGCTACGGTCTACCTCCGAGGTGCATTGGACGCCAACGTGGTGCCCCACATGGCATCTGAAGCACCTCAGAGGCTTGGGTTCCAGCAGTTTGACCTGCGCTGAGACCCAGCCCACCAGGAGCCTTCGGCCCTCCACTATTGTTCTGGCCGCCGTCACGGGGCAGCTTACCGTTACAGTTCGCATTCCCGTGAAGTCAGGACGTATGGTGCCCGCCTTCACCTGCTCAGCCAGACACCCGCCCGTCCTGACAACGGCGGCAACCACCTCTCCCTCCGTCACGGAGTCATCCAGGCCCAAGATGCGCATGTCTGCGCACTTGACGGGCCTGGAGACTCGGGCCTCCTCTGCATTCAGAGACGCCCTTAGCTTCTCAGCTAGGGCGTCAGCGGTGGGGCCACTCGTCGCCCCGGGGATCTCCAGCATGCGGGCACCAGTGGCGGTCACCCTATGCCGGAGTCCCCCGGTGATCCCCAGCTCTCGGAGGTCCACCGTCTCCCTCGCTTTGGTGAGCACGTCGCAATACGTCACGCCCCTCTTAACCGCGTCCGGCTGTAGCGTTATAACTACAGCCGCGGTCTTCGGGGCGCGAAGCCTAGCCGCGACGGCTCGCTCCTTGCGGCGCCGCCTTTGCGCCTTTTTCCTGCCTGCCTTGGCCGCCTTCTTCTTCTCCCCGACCACCTGCCATTCGGCATCGGTCTGGGGAGGATTTTGGGAGTGCAGAGTAGGCTCTGGGGCCTCTGCCTCCCGCGCCGTTCCGCCTCTCTTCCGGGCCGGCGCCGGTTTTGCCGGCGCCGAGGCTCCGCTAGCCGACACCAGTTTCGCCGGCACCGATTTCGGCGCCGGTTTCGCCGGCACCGATTTCGGCGCCGGTTTCGCCGGCACCGATTTCGGCGCCGGTTTCGCCGACACCGGTTTCGCCGGCGCCGGGGCTCCGCCAGCCGACGCCGGCTTGGCCGGCGCCTGGGCTTGGCCAGACGGCCCGGGTTTGGAGGCGGGAGATGCCGCAGCGGCCGCGTACGAGGCCGCCTCTGGCCCCGGAGCTGTTCTGCCTGCAAGGGGGGGGCGAAGGACTATACCCTCCAGGAAGGAGAACCGCGCCTGGAAGGCCGCCAGCTCCTTCCGAACCAGGCTCAGGACCTCGTTCTCTACCGGGACAGGCTGGCCCGGTTGGTTCGCCCCCGGTGGCCCGCAGGCCGGCCAGGTCCGCTCGGAGCTTCCCGTTCTCCTTTTGGAGAAGCTCCATGGCGGCCGTCAAGCGGGCGACCTCCGCCCGCAAATCGGCCACTTCGCCGGCCGCAGGGCTGGCGTAGTTGGCTGCCTCCGCTGCCGCCATGATGGAGGCCGTCGCCGAGACTACGGCCCGTTTCTTTGAAGCTTGAAGCTTCTTCAGGGCCACGTCCCGGATCGCGGCCCCCACGACCGCCGCAAACCTTTGCTTGCGGTCCGCTTCGGGGCCTCCAACCGCACCCGCCTCGTCGCTTGAGGGCCCCGAAGCGACCGCGCGACCGGTCCCCCCGTTCTTTGTGAGCTCCTTTGCTCTCTCTGCCGCCTCCCTGGCAGTGAGCCCCCTCCCCTTGCCTTGCTCTCGAGCTCCCCCCCGCCTACTGGTAGGGATCTTGCGAGCCGAGGCCAGCTCCCCATCGGAGGACGACCCCTGGCCGTCCTCTGACCTTGGCCGCTTGCTGAAATTCTTTTTCGTAGCGGCCATCTCCTTAGCACGGCAGAGGCTCCCTGAGCCTACCGTGCTTGCGCCTTCAGATGCGGCGTCGGACTCCAACCCCGCATCACTCCTTACATCTCTTGTTATGCCGTCATCAACGGCAGACGGTTCTTTTGCGTCGCACAGTCGCTCCAGGCTAACCCGGAGCTCCTTTTCTTGCGACGCAAGTGGTGGTTGACGCAGGTCGGCGGTGGTCTGCCGGCCTACGGGACTAATGGTGCCCCCCCCAGATACGAAGGGGCTGCCTTCCGAAGAAGGGCGGGATTCTCCCTCCTTGGGTAGGAGGGTACCCGCCTGGGGAATAGTTTTCCTATCAGCCTTTTTCATGTTGTGTGTGTGTCCTTTTTAAGGGTGAGGTCCCTTGTAGCCGCGCTAACGACCGGATCCCCTCCGGCCATACATCCCTCGGCACGGCTTGGGATTGGGGTAATTTTTTAGAGAGGTTGTCTTCCTCGCGGCCCGAGCCTCAGTGGCCCGGACCCCCGGTCCTGAACTCAGGATTACGGGGTGGCCGACGATTGGGCAGAACCAACCGCCGCCCCGGTGTCCCCACGCTGCCGCCGGATGCCGGACAGACGCAGCGCGGATATTGGACACCCTCCACCACATTCTCGTGGGCACAGCGGCGCGAACCGCCCCTTCCCAGTCCACGCCCACTCACATCCCTCTGTAAGCAGAGGAGGAGTGGACGTACGACCATCCGCCTGCAGCCCGGTTCCCTTCACCGACCATCAAGAATGATCGGTGACTGGAACCGTGACCTTCCTCCGTGTGTTGAAAATTAGCCGCCAGCCCCAAGTGTCCACCAAAACCTGGTGGGCAGATGGAGCCGACGTTGCCCAGGGTGCGCCACGAGGAGGCTTTTCAACGTGCACCCCAATATTATGGGCTTCCTCTTTAACTGCTGTCCGTATTCGCAACGACAACAGCCAGTCAATTTTGATCCTTATGTGTAAGAAGGTTTGATTGCTTAAAATATTGACCAACGAACACATTCGCAGTACAGGGCATGGTATGTATCGTTTAATTATTAGCAAGACTCTACGTTTGTTAGTCGAAGTATGCGAATTGGTAGACTATATTATGAGGAATATGTTATAGAAATAATGTGATGACCAAATTATGTATCGAAACTGTCAAAATTTCCCAATCAACTTTGAACCTTATGCTTTAGCGATAAAGTTGAACACATATTAAAGAAATTTGACAGATTGTAGTAGCTTGATGTGCTGGCGTCTGTACTTACTATGTAAATCGTAATCATCTATTAACGCCTGCTGAACTGGCTTTCAGATGGAAAAATATAGGAACGGGAACCAAATTCCAACTTAGTTACAAAAACTTATACAGCAGTTATTATCATACTTATAAACATCGGCCATGGCGACCATTCTCAGTGGAGACTAGCCTTCGGCGCGGGAGATATAATAGTGCACAAGACGTGTGTGTGCCGACACAGGTGCACTCTCTCTTTGTTCACTTTCGTAGTACGATGGGACGGCAATCCGACACGACCGGAGAGAGATCAGGCGCAGGACCAACAGCTGAACGTGCTCACGGGGGTATCACACCGTCAACTTCCAAACTCCGAGGTGTTACAAAGAAATTCCTATTGGAAAAACCCAATAACATTTTGCCTGATCCGGGAATCAAACCTAGGACTCTACGCTCAGAAGTCGCGCTTGCGACCACGACACCAACGGGGCAGTCAACTACACACTACATAGTTGCTGACTTATAAAGAATATTATAATTTTAATTAACTATAATTTTGCGTCTCTCATTACATATAGTAACACTTCACTATATTCTCAACTGTAGTTACTATAATAATTCTGCGTCTCTCAAATTAGCATAAGTGGCCTTTTAGACTAACAGAGGCGAGCAAAGGTCAAACTACTGACTTAAAGGCAGTAAATTATATAAAACTTTTGTCACCTAACTACATGCTGTGGGTTGATGATTTATGGATCTTAGGATTAACTTTAATATTATTGCGAAGTGAAGATAAAAGGTTAAAAGGTGGCGTCGTATAAAGGTCATAGCACACGTATCAAATCGGAAAGGGATTAGCACCGTATCGCCTTTCGCGTCGCCGTCAAATAAGCGTCAACCTAACGTAAGCACGTAACCAACGGGATGGCTGAGGGAGAGAGCCTCCCGTCCCAGCCGCCGCGGGAGACGCTCCGGGCGTCGGGAGCCGCGCGACGACTCCCGGCCACCGTAGGCGCGGGCCTGCGGGCGGAGAGTAATGGGTAGCTCACCGTCCGATCAGGACCAGGCCCGTGCCGGACGGCGCGTACGTGTTCCACGCGCGCCTCAAAGAGATGTCAGCATCAACCGAAGGGGCCCGTTAGAGCCGAAGCCTGCCGGGTCAGCGGGATTGTCCGAAAGGGTTACCGCTGGCCCGGAACATAAAGGGCGAAGGAAGGAACACGGGTGGGTTTTAGTCAGTAAGAGTCTGACACTCCCTTCCGCTCCACCCAGAGCGGGAGGAGTCATTTGATGATTTCCCATCCTGAAAAAAAAAAAAAGCACGTAACCAAAGCGGATCAGAAGCTCCGATACCTACGTCGACTCGGCTACGGCTAGGCGACGCGACGCCGCTCTTACGGCTCGCCGACCGCCGGTTGATGGTGCAGGCAGGCCAAGGGAGGGGTGAGAGGGGCAAGGGTGGACGAAGAGTCGTAAGCTCGAGTACGGAGAGACGTAAGCGCGGGGACGATGAGCCGTAACGCACCGCACCGCGGTTCGTGAGCGTCCCGAGGCGAGGCAATTACGTTACGATTCCGATTAGTGTGCATTGGTTCCATTATGGAGTTTCGTACAAAGAATACTGAACTGAACTGAGTTGATACGGTGCCGATACCTTTCCGGTTTGATACGTGTGCCTTTATGATTAGCAAATATAGTGAGATATAGATAATATTATGCTGGTGAACTTATGAAGTCGAAATGCTTCCTTGTTCTTCATGATTATAACCTGAATAGTATCTGATTGGCTGGGTATATTCTGTAGCAGTTCCCAGCGCTGGGAATCATAACCCACCAACAGCTCGGTTCGGGTCGCGAGGCAATTACGTTACGATTCCGATTAGTGTGCATTGGTTCCATTATGGAGTTTCGTACAAAGAATACTGAACTGAACTGAGTTGATACGGTGCCGATACCTTTCCGGTTTGATACGTGTGCCTTTATGATTAGCAAATATAGTGAGATATAGATAATATTATGCTGGTGAACTTATGAAGTCGAAATGCTTCTTTGTTCTTCATGATTATAACCTGAATAGTATCTGATTGGCTGGGTATATTCTGTAGCAGTTCCCAGCGCTGGGAATCATAACCCACCAACAGCTCGGTTCGGGTCGCTGTATCTACAGACATGAACAGCCTATCAGCAAGAAATATGTGATATTGCTGAGCGATAGATGTTTTGCGTGGTGGATGCGACGCATGTTTCCCACAACCCTTTCTCATTTTTTTTTTGTGTTTTTGTTCTATATTGCGTCATGTTTACCGCAAATAAACGTATTTTTTTCTTTCTTTTTCTTTCTATTTGTAGTGACGAATTCTGGAAAATATTCAAAAATATATAAATATTGAGTTTTCTCGAATCCCATGAATTTTCGCTTAGGCTTTATGGGATGCTTAATTGTTGCAAATGGGTCACACTATCATGTCCTGAAAGGAATACGTAAAATTACAAGTCACCCTGTACATAATAGTCTAAAGGTACAACTAAGTCGCATTTGGTGTGTGACTATACAAATTCGATATTCTAAAGTATACAATGGATTTTTATGAAGTTTTCACTATCAATTTGAGCATTTATTCTGGTAGGTTTAAACGTGTTTCAGACATTAATAATTAACTAAAGTATAGCCCAAAAATCTCGATGTTTTAAATGTCACCATCGCATGTTTGCGAATCATTCTAATTGCGTAACACACTTTCAATCTGAATAATTTTGAAGGATAAAGGCGCCTACAAACAGGCGCGACACGCGGTATAATCGCGCGCGACACAAATGCACCGCTCGTTACGCGACTTGCGGTGACCTTTGTGTCGCGTGTCGTGTCGCGCCTGTTTGTAGGAGCCTTAAGGCTAATCCATTGCTCCATATGTTCGAAAAATTTGTCCGCTCAACAACGTAAAAAACGCAATGAATATTGTTGAATTGTCAAAATGAAACCCATTGATACTGTTAGTCTGTGGCGTAATTACCCCGCAGGTCGCTAATTACCTACAAAATAAGTAAATCCGTTCCGTTAGCGATCTGAAACAACTTCACATAATATAATTCTCTCACTAGCTTCTGCCCGCGACTTCGTCCGCGTGAAATTTCTTGATACTCCGACCCACCCCGTCGCATCGCATCGCCTGCCCGCGCTATTACTTCGTTTTTGCTTAGCGTTCTTTATGACTTTTTTCTTTTTGCTCGGCTCCTAAAGGTCATAGCGTGATGTTAAATACCCTTCCTCAAGAACTGGGCTATCAAATGCAACAAGAATTTTTCAAATCCGACTGGTAGTTCCAGAGATTAGCGCGTTCAACCAAACAAACAAACTCTTCAGCTTAATAATATTAGTATAGATTTAATTACCGCAAATTATACATTCTGTATCAATTAACGTCCTCATAAAACGCAAGGACTCTCAAGTAATGTTTACAACCTAATTATGTTCGGTGGCAGCGGAGGATGCAAAAAAACCGATTTTATTTTATACAATTTTAATAAGTACCAAAAATTACAATTATATTTAAATCTAATTAATTATGTATTGTCTAGTCGACGATTGACCAAAGAATGTTCCCATGAACATTGGAATCGGGCTGCTGGCATCAACGGTGTCGGCTTCGCGCGGCACGAGGCAGATTTGCAGCGTCAGCTCCTATGTATTGCGTTCTTGTTGTCATGTGGATACTATAGCGATTTGCCTCGGCTATGCTTGCGTAACACCTCCCCCCGAAGAACAGCGACTATTGAAGACCTTGGTCGTAAATTGCGCTGGAAGATGATCCGTTCCATCCCTTTGAGTCTCTGGGATGGCGTAGATGCTGTGCGGTTGAGCTTCTTTGACATTGGAGGATTTTTTTTATAAGATCGATTTGTTTCGGATAATATCTTCGATAAGTGAGGTATGCGATTAGTGCAAATGCACTAAGTAGTAACAGATACAGCGGTATGGTTGTGTGATAGAGGCTGCTATCTGAGTGTGTATCGAATGGTATTGGAGACTGCAGTGAAATCTTCTTATTGGTAGCGTGAAGATCATCCAAGTTAATAGAGTTGAGTTTGAATGGTGCGCATGCTGTTGGGCTGGGTATATCTTCCTTAGGGACATCTATTATCTTCAAGGCTTGCCCTTTCAATCGATCATTGGAGTTTGAGATGGTGAAATCTGTTGTCTGGATAAAACAGTTGTGAGGAAGTATGGCGAGATAACTTCCCTGCAGTATTTTGTGGAGATCTTGTTCGCAGGATAGACGTATTCTCGTCGGAGTCGGGAAGCTGATGGTGTAATGGCGGTCGTCGAGTTTCTCGTAGGCTGGTTTTTGAAGAGATATTGTGACTGGTTTGCACTCGGGAAGTCTCTGCTGCGTGGTGATGAAGGTTCCAATACAGTCTGGCGATGTTCGGCTTTTTACGTTGTGTATCTCTTCACATAGATACCCTTTAGTGGTCTTCGGGCATTCAGCCTCTATGTACTTGAAATCTTTCGAATGGATTGCAAGGAATTGGAAGCGAGGGACAAGGATTTCGTGGTTTTTGTTAGGAACTATGGATATTTTATACAGACTATATATCTGGGGTAGAATGATAGGGAACTTGTGGACTATAACTATTTCGTTACCTATATAATATGAACCTAACTGTATGACGTCATAATATTCTCGAGCTCCTATATCTAATACTTTATTACTACCATAAATCTTAATTAATTTGCTCGTTATAGATCTAGTGGTGTTTAAACTAATAACGTCGTGGTGTGCCGTAGACGTTCTTATGAATGCTAGTACGTTCTGTAACTTCGATATCTCTTGCGACAACCTATCAACGTTGTCACTAACTATTAAAATGGTTTGTAGCAGATGAGCATGTTGAACTAAGTCATGATCACCTTTGTCCAACCTCTGACTAATATTTCTAACTAAGGCTGTTAGTCTGTTTACCTCTGACTAATATTTCTAACTAAGGCTGTTAGTCTGTTTTGATTATCTACCATGCTATCAACTATTTTAGAGTGCTGAGCTACCCAAGTTTTGGTCAGACTCCCGTGGTTGTTAAATTCCGTTAATAACTTGTTCTCATTATCTTGAAGAGATTTTATGGCATTATTGAAATGTTCTGCATCTGTGTAATCAAGGTTACCGATTATACTTTTGACAACGGAACCGAGACCATCTACGAGACCTCTTTTAGAACGGGTTGAGTACTAGGAGAGTCCTGTAACAATTGGGCACTTTTAGGCACTCTCTTTAATCTGGATTTAGCAATGGGTCCACGTTTTTTCCGCGTGTATATGTGTATTGGTGGGTCAGCCATAACGGTATCGTGGGTATAGCGGGGTACTATCTTTTGTCGAGAGGCGAGGGGATTTTTCACAAATATTTGTTGTTCAGGTAAGTACTGGTTTTCCGTCTCCCTGGATTTATTACGAGCATCCATTAAATCTTTGCGTTGGGTCAGACTAGACTCGTGAATTAAATTATAGGCATTAGTCATTTTATTTTTATGTTCTACTGTGTATTGCTGTAGCAAATGGATAGTTAAGTCTATGTCCAGTGGGTCTCGTGGGTCAAAATGTCCAGTAATAACGTTAATTGGCTTGCATCTTGTCAAACTGTGTATGGAGCTATTATAGGCCAAAAGGGCGTAATTTATCAAATTTAAGACGGATTCATTTTTTTGTTCCACCTTTAAGATGTGTAGGTGTTCCAGGATTGTTGAGTGGAATCGCTCGACAATTCCATTTTCGTTAGGAGTGTGGGGTGCTATTTTGTGGTGTTGGATTTTATGTAGTCTTGTGAACTCGGCAAACAGTTGGTTGGTGAACTCTGGTCCGTTATCTGTCACTACAGTGTAAGGTACTCCGTGATGGGTACAGAATTTTAATAACGCTTGCACTACACTTACCGCTGTCCCGTCCCTTAAGGAATAGGCTTGAGCATACTTTGAGAAAGCGTCAACGATGGTTAGGAATTTCTCACCCTGAATGGTTAATAAGTCCAAATGGACGGTTTCAAAAGGCTTACTAGGTGGAGGAACAATGCGAAACTGTTGTTTTACGGGATTGCGGTCATACTTAGCTTGGCCACAAACCGTACATTCATTAATGAATTTGGTGATATGCTCTTTCATTTTTGGCCAAAAGTACTTGTGAGACAGGGCTAAGTAGCACTCATTTATGCCTCTATGATATGTTTTGCCGTCATGATACTTGTTAATTATTTCTTGTTGCTTTAGATATTCTCTTACATTTTCCAGTTCGCTTTTCACTAGCGCAAGGTTCATGGCTGAATTTTTAAAAGTCTTTTGAATTATGGGAATAACTGTGTACATTGCTAACGGTGGATTTATTAGTAAGCCTGTTTTGATTTTGGGGTGAACATACTCTTTAACAGCATTAATGACATCTTCCTCAAGATTAGATTCCGACAATTGAACGGCGGTACGCGTGTGTGTTTCGAAGGGTTTTGTGACTATTGGCCTTCCTTTGATGTCGCCTACGATAGTGAGTACTAACTGTTTTGTGAATTTATTGAGTGGTTGCTCCGTAATTGGGACTTCTAAGATGGGATTTTCACCGTCGGTATGGACTGTTAGAGTATTAGAGTCATTTGCGGCCTCTGAGGCTGTAACAGTTCTAGAATCATCAGCTGATTGATTCTTTTCAGACGGGTTTGCAACTATTGAACTTACTTCTTCATTATGGATCTCTAAGCGGGATAAGGCGTCGGCGTTGGTGTTGAATTTGCCTTGTTTATATATTGAACAGACTAAGTCATAATAGGGATCATACACAAAATCATAGTTATTAACTTCACGCGTTTTAAAATAGTTGCTGGGTGGCGGATTGCCAGCTGTACGCCAGTCCTGTCCAGTCGCAGGTAAAGGTTTAGGCACGGAGTGGCTGACACCACTCATGGGACGCGGCGTATTATTAAAGTAATTATTGGTTGATTCCACGGGTAATCCATTCGGAAGTCTAAAGACATTGCCCTGAGCATTATAATTTGGAGGTGGTGCCCGGAACATCTGTTGAGTCCGAGTAGGGCCACGAGGTTGAGGCTGCTGGTTACCGTCCTTCTTACTGGACCCGCCTTCGGTGCGCTGTTGCATATAAAGTGTATTAAGCTCTTCTTGAACGAACTCGAGAGCCTTTTCCATTGTGTCGGGACGCATGCAACGAACCCTAGAACCTAAAGGATCTTTTAAACCGCGCAAGTAACATTGCAGGGTCAATTTGTTATAAAGGTCACGTTTTGCTGTAACTGTGGTAGCCACAGTTTCATGTAATGTGACGTATGTCATGATTGTGCTAAATAAATTCTGGCAACGCTCATAAAACTCTTGTGGGGTGGAAGACCCTTGAGTTTGTAAAGACAAATCGTTATACAAAGCGGTCTCGTCGCGATGGTCAGCAAAGTTATTAATAAGTGCATTTCGGATACCAATCCAATTTTCGGGAATACCGTTAGTATTTATTAATCGAGCCGCGGAACCCGTAACCTTGTTTAGTATGCCATTTATAAGGGCCAAATTAATTAACTCATTACCCGGTTCGGTTTTGAAGTACGCAAGCACTAGCTGGTCACAGAGGTTTACAAAGCGGGTTAACACATGAGGGTTGCCATCGAACTCAGGCAGAATCCTGAGTGACGTAAAAATATCTCCTATCTTGTCCTGAGACATATTCGTGTCCAGTAATATTGATTCGTCTAACTGCCTAGATTCGTCTATAGTAATAAGCCTATTCGACCTACTACTGCTTAAGCTACGGTTACGCGACACTATTGGTTGAAAAATCTTGAAAACTATTATATGAAACACTAAAACAAATCACATACATACAATCTACATATATTATAAGAGAGGAAAAATAACTATTATATGAAACACTAAAACAAATCACATACATACAATCTACATATATTATAAGAGAGGAAAAATGGTTTAGAATAAATGACAGATAAGGATCTAGGTTAAAAATAGGACGGTAAGGATTTGAAAGATTCAAAGTACTTACAACATGGTCTTCTTGCCGAATCGATGTCTGGATTCACCTCTGCTGGCGCCTCACGATGTATGTAGATTCAGGATACTCGAGAATCGGTAAGCCACGCGGGACTTCGGTCCGATTTTAGGGGAAATCTTGACGCGTCACGTACCTAATATACTTCGAGTATCCTACCGGCTGCGCCAATTATGTTCGGTGGCAGCGGAGGATGCAAAAAAACCGATTTTATTTTATACAATTTTAATAAGTACCAAAAATTACAATTATATTTAAATCTAATTAATTATGTATTGTCTAGTCGACGATTGACCAAAGAATGTTCCCATGAACATTGGAATCGGGCTGCTGGCATCAACGGTGTCGGCTTCGCGCGGCACGAGGCAGATTTGCAGCGTCAGCTCCTATGTATTGCGTTCTTGTTGTCATGTGGATACTATAGCGATTTGCCTCGGCTATGCTTGCGTAACAACCTAAAACATAAATTATTGGTTACATTTATCCATTAATATGATTGTCTTATCTTCAATAAATATGTATGTTTACGATAAGTTTTTATTGCCACAAAACACAAAGTTGGACAGAAGTTTTATTCTAAAGGTGGCGACTGACTTGTAACGTTTGTGTATAATGTACGAGTATAATGATTCGAGGATTTCAAGGCGACCTTGCATACAAAACGGCGATACACAGGACGCGGCGAACACTCCGTTCGAGCACATGGCTCAAGCGCGCTTAAAAAACGATACACTAAAACGAGACATATGTTGTGCTTGCGAAGATGCGTCACCTTGCACTGACTTGTAGTTGTTTGAAAACACGCGCTTGCAATGCTCGCATCGAGCAGCTCAGCTTGCTGCACTGACTACTGTAACAACCGTTTCAAGTCAGTCACCGCCTTAAAACAAACCTGATATCGTTGACCCCACTTATGTTGAATTATTATTATTATTTTCACCTCGTTAAGGCTCCTACAAACAGGCGCGACACGCGATATAATAGCGTGCGGCACAAAGGCACTGCTCGTTGCGCGACTTGACCGCAAGTCGCGCAACGAGCAGTGCCTTTGTCCTTTGTACTCGTACATATACAATCATTTTGTTTTTTTTTGTCAGATTATTCTACATTGCTTCATATTTTGCAATAAATTATCAGCGTTGTGTCATCGCGCTTCTCTTTCTTTTCTATTTTATTAGGTCATGTAAGCCCCTTAATAGAGAGCGATCGTCGCATGAATACGGGATCATCGCGTTCATGTTACTTTTTTTTCGGAAAACCGGAAGGCGCCCTCTGTCGGAGCGACCACGCATTTCGGTTCACCGTATAAAAAGTGACATATGAACGCGACGATCGCTTTCTATTAAAACTCGGCCTTACATTGCATCTCGTCATTTGAACACTGAGTGAACCTTTTGCAGTGTTGTCTTTCTTTGGTAATATTGAAATGAATGTATGTGGTCGGCGGCATGTTGTGTCACTTAAAACGATATTAATATTCATAGTGATGACCGAAGAGCTATGGATATCCTTGTTCATATCGCATTTTGTGTAGAGAATATGATCATGCAGGTGACTAGTACTGTATTAATTAAATTAGATACTAATAAAAAAAAAAACAATGGCACTCCGGGAGTGCCGACAGAAGTGAAAACTTGAACAATTACGTGTGTATTTTGTGAATCATCTTATAAACAAAACACGCGCGGTACCGGCTACGGCCATCTGTCTTACGAATTTTCGATCAGGTCACGTGTCCTGACGCGAGTTTAACATTTTTTACCCATTACAAAAAAAGTGTACAACACCGCTAAAGAAGTTTTCACTTTAAATAAAATCTGATATAAAAATTTATCACATTAATTAGATACTAACCTTAATAATTTGTTGCCAAAAGCAGTATGCGTGGATGCATTTTTATCATCTTGCCCCTTAGTTACATTCTGCATCTTAATATGTATTTATTACGGATCCACATTTCTTTACCAGTGTTTCAGTGTTTAATGAACGTCGATAATCTCTCACTCTCTGGAAGGGATAATAGCAAAAATTGAGCTGATTTCTGGCAAAAAATTTAGGGTTGCATCGTTTACAAAGACTGCAATTTATGAATTTGATTAAACGAGACAAGACTCTTAA
Source organism: Luperina nickerlii (assembly GCA_963855955.1). NCBI lineage: Eukaryota > Metazoa > Arthropoda > Insecta > Lepidoptera > Noctuidae > Luperina > Luperina nickerlii. The sequence goes on along the minus strand of OY979677.1, from coordinate 15,970,047 downwards.
GACTGCATATTCTGGTGAAAGATAAAGTTCCAATTTGTCATACCAGAAGTTAAAGATATGTAATCATTGTATTGCGAATGTGACACAAAAATCCAGCTCGAATACGGAAATCGAACCTACGACCCACAACCCAAACATTCTTTCACAGTGCCATCATAGCTCGCCCACTATTAATAAAAGTGTCATCATTTTCTTCACACCTAATAGAATTATGATTAATTACCGGTAGCTTACAATGATTCAAAAGTTAACGGTTTTTTATAATAAAACATTGTGATCATTCGAGGTCAAAAGTCAATGTTCTTTCTGAAGGATGCGCTAGTTTTTGATGATTTATTGCTACGTTCGTGGACATGGGGCTTAAGTTTTTTTTTAATTGCTGTTAGATCTCTGTTTTGATTAGTAGGATGCTCATTTGATTAGTTAATCTTCAATTCATGTTGGTTTGGAACGATGCTTGAGAACAATTTTAAGGAACTTGCTCCAAATTCTTCGTGACAGAAATGCATGCTCAATGTTCAAAAGATTGTCGCTTTTGAAAGGAAACTTGAAAAATATAAAAAAAAACTAGCAGCGCCCCGCGGTTTCTCCCGCGTAAGTGTCGATCCTGTGGGAATATCGGAATAAAAACTATCCTATGTCCTTCGCCGGGATGCAATCTATCCCTCTGCCAAATTTTATCGAAATCCGTTTAGTGGTTTGGTAACATACAGACAGACAGAGTTACTTTTGAATTTATAATATTAAGTATGGATTATGCTAAGCAGTGTAGGTTTTTTTTAATATTTTTTTTATTGCTGAATAGGCCTGCTGACCTCGATCACGCCTGATGGGAAGTGATGGATTAGGTCTATGATGGAACGAGCGTGCCCAGAAGATACTTTCACTTTTGCTTTGAAGGCAGACGGCTTAAATGTGAAACACAGACGAGAGTTCCCCTGCCAGGTCAGCGGGATTGGCCGAAAGGGTTACCGCTGGCCCGGAACATAAAGGGCTAAGAAAGGAACACGGGTGGGTTTTAGTAAGTAAGAGTCTGACACTCCGTTCCGCTCCACCCAGAGTGGGAGGTGTCATTTGATGATTTCCCATCCTGAAAAAAAAAGAGGAGAGTTCCACATTTTGGCTGGGCGCATAATAAACGCGGAGGAGAAGCGCTGAGTACGACTGGTCGGGATATCAACCGAGTGTGGATAGTACGCTGCAAGTAGGTCTTTACTCTGGAGTTGTAGGCCTAATGAAACAGTCTGAGAAGGTTTCACAAAGAAAATAAGGTAGGTACTTAAAATAGGCCTTATGAAACTGTCTGAGAAGGCTTTACAAAGAAAAAAAGGTAGGTACTTAAAATGAGTGTCTTGCTCAGGCTCCAAACCTCACACACATACCTAAATATAAGAGTTAATAACACTGTATCTTAATAATAATATTTTATAATGATCGCAAGTGAGCGTGAGCGCAACATAAAATGTGCCATTGAGCAACATTAAACAAGTAGATAATAACATAATTTAAAACATAGCTTTATTGCGCAATTCGCGACAAAATTAATATGATCGTATTTTCTGGCCTTGAAATTCTCTGGCGAAAGGTCAGAAGGCCAATTCTCGTAATTTAAAACGTTCAAAATCTAGTCGCAGTCTCATCTCGGCGACAAACAAATGTCAAAAACTTGTCAAAATGTAGGGTAATTAGAAGTATTTTTTGACAGATCGAGACTGAGGTCAGACTGTGAACGTTCTTAAAATTACGAGAATTGCCCCTCAGGTCGTTGGTACAATGTGTGCCACGAAAGATGAGACTTGACCCCGCCTCCCCCGTTCTTTTCGCCGCCCCTATGACGTCCGGTCCCGTCCCGCACTCAGACCTCATACCGCTAAAGATACCTAAAATCGTGTTCTGCGCAAGTCAAACCACGTGGTGTGTCAAGTCTCATCTTTCGTGGCACGCATTGTAAAGTTCTGCACAATAGTGGGCTAATAGGATGATAGGCAACAACTGTTTGGCGTGATTGTACCTAGGTCAGCTGTTTGGTAATAGTTTAGAGAATTTCTTGTGATGTAAATGGATGTATGAATGTATTATGACTGCTCAAAGTCAAAGTCAAATTCTAGAAAACTAACTTAGCCGAAAGAATTCTACCAGTGCATTTTTTTCCGGGCGTTTCATAGAAGACACGTAAGTTGTCTTTCAGGGCATCGATTTCTAATAAGAAAATAGAAAATCAGATCCCTTTCCCAAATGTGACGACACAATGATTGTTCTTAGGTTTTTTTGCAATTTTCACGTCAGTGTCAGTTTGTATGTTGAACAAAATATGAATCGAGAGCGTAACAAGTTTGTATTTACAGAATTATAATCATTAAACTCATCAATACAACCCTCTATGGTCATATGAAAGAGAAAGAAAAAAATAGAAAAAACGAGAAAAAAAAGAGAAAAAACGAGAAAAAAAAGAGAGAAAAAAGGAAAGAAAAGAGTATTCTATTCTATTCTATAATCCTATTAACCGTCTATTTCATAAAATATCAATCAATAGGATCTCGGGGTACGGGAGTGCCCCCGCCAAGACGAGCCAAGCGAACCGCTTTGTCGTTTTTTTGAACCCTCATAGCTCGATTTTGGAATATACTATAAACAAAATTCTCGGGATGTGATGTCAATAGTGAACTTATTAAACATGTAAAGTATCAATTGCATATAAGCTATACTTTAGATTTTATTGATATCTAAAAAACTCATAGGGTACTTCCTGAACTACGGCCAAGCCTCATATTTTGACTACCCACGCACAACGGACCGAATAGGAGTCTAAGTGCGGAAAAGGGAGTTCCATCATCGTCATCATATTTTGACTAAAGTGTAGAGTTTGTGAAGTTTGGGCTTGTAGAGTTAGGGCGTGTAGAGTTAGAACCTTGACTCTACATGAAATCTGACAACTTTTTGACAGTGCGAGTCATATGTGGTCTCGTCTTGGCAACATTTTACATGATAATGTTTTTGGTGGGCTTATACTTTCCCCTTAAGGTAGTGGAAGTTCTTTCGCTACAATAATGTCAAAGTGCTTCAACTGTGAATACATCTACAGACAATTTGCTGTAGATGTGGCTTCTAATTAGATATTTATATTGCATATCGACGTGTAAAACAATTATTGAGAATAAATAATAATTTCATTCAATTAAATTCAATTTTTATTCAGTAACATTTCACATTCATTTAGCAAGAAACATCAACATTAACAACATTATTAGATGTAGGTAGTATTTAACTTTCACCCAAATATTTTCATCTTTTTGTAGGTAGTTTTAAATCCCTATTTACAATAACATAAATATCTAATCAAGCTTATACACATACAAAACACAAATCACGTCCAACAATGATGGCGATTAGTCAGTTGATAGGCCAGAAGGGCTTCCAGTAGGTACAGTACCCGGCGATAAATATTGCACATCGACCTTTGGAAAGAGACAATCGGCTAATTTCGGCTTCGTAGAGCGTTATCTCTGTCGCACGAAATACAAACAGTCTGGTATCTATTAGGAGCTGTCAAAACAATTATGATTTGCTTCTTTTGATAATTATTTTTATTCTTTGTATAAAATACAAAAAAAGGTAAAGGTCGATGTGCAATATTTATCGCCGGGTACTGTGTGTCAGTTTGTGGACCACAACCTATCGTGCCCATCCCCTTCAACCAACTACGCCTGTGCAGAGCTTGCATGGAGGCTGATGAAACCATTGCGCATGTTCTCTTTCAGTGCACAGGCGTCACCCAGTTAAAGTCAGAAATCCTCGGGACACCCAGATCATACACAGATGTTCTCAACAGACCAGGAGACTTAATCAGCTTCTGGAGGGAGGTGGGCTGGTTGGAATAACCACCGACGGCCGCCATGGCCCACGCATAATGATCCATAGTAGGATTAAGTGCGGAAACCAAACCCATAACATAGAGCAGTTGATATAAAAATTTATCACCACGCTTCGCGAAGGTCTCCCACCGTCACGACCCGCGACCATACGTCGGTAATACAGCAATTAGCCATGATGCTTTTCCGCATGCATTTTTCCTTAATTTTCAATTAGATTGTTCGGTGATTGGATTTTATGTATACGGTAGTGAAGGGGGAACGTGTGTGGCTATTAAAGTTTATATGGATATGAAGGTACTTATACAATTAGTAAAGCGATTATTGGTATGGATTTGTTTAAAGTAACATTTTGGTGTGGCTGCAGTATTTTTATGATAGTATACCTACCATTAGAGGTGCTCATGGCGAAGTAACAACAGCTGCACAGGTCGATTGATCAGGTTAAGCTACGATACTTTAGGTTATATAAGGTCCGAGGATGGGTGACAAACTCAAGCAAGGTGTATTGGATTTATCCATGAAGAATTTCTTGGTAGCAGCCCGCGGTGTCTGGATTTGCGAAAAGTGAGTGTACTAGAGGTACACCTTTACGAAACTCTGCATACATGATGGTTATCGATATTTAAACACGATAAAAATAAAACAAAAAAGATTTGATGTTTTTTTTAACGGCCGCTGGTGGTGTTGTTATTTGAAGTATGCGTTGAGATTCTTTTATTTTTAACGGCCGCTGTTCGTGTTGTTATTTGAAGTATGAGTTGAGATTCTTTTATTTTTAACGGCCGCTGGTCGTGTTGTTATTTGAAGTATATGTTGAGATTCTTTTATTTTTAACGGCCGCTGTTCGTGTTGTTATTTGAAGTATGAGTTGAGATTCTTTTATTTTTAACGGCCGCTGGTCGTGTTGTTATTTGAAGTATATGTTGAGATTCTTTTATTTTTAACGGCCGCTGGTCGTGTTGTTATTTGAAGTATGTGTTAAGATTCTTTTATTTTTAACGGCCGCTGGTCGTGTTGTTATTTGAAGTATGAGTTGAGATTCTTTTATTCTTAACGGCCGCTGGTCGTGTTGTTATTTGAAGTATGAGTTGAGACTCTTTTATTCTTAACGGCCGCTGGTCGTGTTGTTATTTGAAGTATGAGTTGAGATTCTTTTATTTTTAGCGGCCGCTGGTCGTGTTGTTATTTGAAGTATGAGTTGAGATTCTTTTATTTTTAACGGCCGCTGGTCGTGTTGTTATTTGAAGTATGAGATGAGATTCTTTTATTTTTTTAACGGCCGCTGGTCGTGTTGTTATTTGAAGTATGAGTTGAGATTCTTTTATTTTTAACGGCCGCTGGTCGTAGATATCCACCACATCTGCCGAGTTTTGCTAGCTAATTTTATTTGACCCTGTATACATGCTTGTTTTAGCTTTGTATGGTGTAAACACAATATATCCCAGTCTCCTAAGTACCTACTATTTTCAAAATAAATTGACATCACACGTCACATTTTGTCCCACCAGTAATTACAACGCCAGTCCTACATTGAAATCACTGAACACTATCATAAATCCACTAGCTTCTGTCCGCGACTTCGTCCGCGTGAAATTTCTTGTTACTCCGACCCACCCCGTCGCATCGCATCGCCTGCCCGCGCTATTACTTCGTTTTTGCTTAGCGTTCTTTCTGACTTTTTTCTTTTTGCTCGGCTCCTAAAGTCTCGATGATGTTAACTAGCTTATAGCCTTCCTCAAGAATTGGGCTATCAACTGCAAAAATAATTTTTCAAATCCGACTGGTAGTTCCAGATATTAGCGCGTTCAACCATACAAACAAACAAACTCTTCGGCTTTATAATATTAATATAGTATAGATATAAATGACTCACTCCACTCACGATCCATTCGAGTTACCGCAATTCACCGTAAGGAGAATCCAAAAGTTATTACGTACTAACTGGACAACTAAAACGTCTAATAAAGTGTAAATATTCATTGAACTGCCTGTTATTGTGAAATTGTCAATATATTACGACCTATAACTACCCACGTTTCATTACGTTTTTGATAGCCATTTAGCATTAAACATAATAATGTTAGCGCAATATTATTATTTCTGTGATTTGACGTCCCAATCACGTCAAATCTCAGAAATCATAATATTTGATGACAGTCTAAAGACTAACCTAATGCCCGTTGTCCACGACGCTTCACAAAAGTAACCAGTTCCGAACTTGTTAATTACGCTATAGCAGGTTGCGTCCTCTATGGACCACCATTAAAAGATCAGTGCAGTGCTGTGCTGTGTGCTGTGTGCGAGAGAATAGTAAAGCGAATCTTCTTTTCTGAACTCAAGGACGGCAAGCGGAAACAAGGCGGCCAGTTCTTTAGATATAAAGATGTTCAGAAAAGACATATTATATGAAGATATGCAATATTGATCCCTCCTTGGGAGGAGTTGGTAAAGGATAGACCTGTTTGGAGGCGTTTGGTAAAACATAGTGTTTATGACTTTGAAGACCAGCGGAGGAGAGATCTCAACAGCAGGCGAGATCACTTCAAGAGTAGGCCACCCTCCAACATACAATACCATTACCACAATGGCATTCTAACGTGTCCGCACTGTGCACGTACCTTTACAGTGAAGATAGGTTACGTTAGCCACATCTGAGCACATGCCCGTAACCCATAGTTGGATACAATAGCAATCACCGTAGCCGAAATCGGTATGGGATGTATATACATGCTGTGACATTCTGGCTACTCACGAGTAGCGATACGATAGGCACTGTTTGTCTACCGGCATAGTTAACAAGAAACGTGATTATTAAAACCGAAGGTGATGACCCTACGGTGGTGTGCGGTGGACACGCGGCCAAATTAAATGCGTGTATTGCTACGTCGGGTGTATCGTTGACGTCCCGTTGAGAGTGCCGATGGACAGACGGCCAACTGTTACTGATATAAGAAACAATGAAGTCTGTAAAAGAACTAAGATCAGCAACGTAGATCTTTTCCGTTGCCTTGCACAAGTTATAGACGCGATGGTACTCAATAAGAAATTAATCAGCCTTTGGCTATCTGTGACTTATCATTTCAAGCTAACATCTAAAGTGTGTGCGACCCATTCAGCAGAGCATACAGTAGCTAAAGCTTTCTGGGCAAAAGAGACACAGTAAACATAATTGAGCCAGGTTTTACTGAGGTCATTGCATGTCACTTTCAAGGCGATATAATATCAAACTATTGCTTAAGCTTTCAGCTCCCATCAAGCAGAAAAGGGGGCATAACCCTAATTCACCTTCTAAGCTATGAAGCAAACGGCTCAAGGCACTGCAAATTCAATACGTTATTCAATCTTATACAATTACTTAATCCAAGACAAGTGATCAATAGTAATTAAACAGAATGTCTTTATAGAAAATGTCTGGTGGAAGGCAGCGTGGTTAAATGAGTCATCGGCCTACCAGGCAGTGTAAATAAGCTTTAGAATCGTTGCTCTAAGCTGAGATGGTGAACGTTTTATCATTGTAATGAAATATCAGATAGTTCAGGATTTAGTTGAGATTCTAGTCCTGCATCCATTGGGATTATTTGCTCTTATAATGGAGTGGCGACCGCGTACTTGAAGATGTAGTGTTGGAAGGCCTCCCACAAGTAGACCGATGACCTTGTGAAGGCCGCAGGAACCCGTTGGATGCGGGAAGCACAGAATCGGTCGAAGTGGCGGTGCTTGGGGAGGCCTATGTCCAGTAGTGGACGTCTTTCGGTTGAAATAATGATAATGTCAACATTATAAAAATTGTAAAGCCGTTTGACCGCAATACATTACAATGCAATACAATTCTATTTTCTTGTTGTAAATTATGATTTTCAAAGTGCCTTTTTTTAAGTGCCTAATTGAAATATATGATTAGACTTTGAATGAACTGTAAATATTTTCTTTCCTAAATAAGTACATATAAAACCATCTAGTAATCTGTTCACAACTACCTGAACTACTGGAGTGCCGTTTGAGAACATGAGACAAGAAAACTGAGTTTTAACGAGTCGAACTGAACGTAAATGGCAGAATTGTGTGCCAATGACAGTTTAACGGTAATCGAATCAGAGATGAGCATGGGAATGGTAAATGCAGAAAATAAACCACTAGAAAAAATCATAACATGAGCACATACCTGACCATAATAACTACACGACTATTACAACGAAGTACCAATTGACATGCGTCTAAGTATGCTCATTACTATTAAACAGAGCTTATTATTATGATTTAAGTTAATGTTACTTAAGTGTCCCCATGGGCTAAGTAAGGCGTGGACACCGTTGTGAAGTTGTATCGTCAACTGACTTGGCATAGTGCGAATACCTTACAATAAACAATTCGCACGCTTAATGGAATACTGACTTAACTCAAAAAGACGATTTTTGGGAAATCGCGAAAGAAGATCTTGCTATGAGGACTTATCCTACTTGTTGACGCATAAAATTAAAACTGATTTAAGTTGATTATTAATTAATCATGATGCTTGTATTTTGAACGTATGATTATCTATTGGTGAGATCTGAATAAAAAAATTAAAATTCTGACCTATCTACTAATGGGTCACTGTTCCATTAAGCGTGCGAATTATGTCGTAGTTTATTTTTGTGTTTGGTTATTATTAGAAATGAAATTGTCCGGAAAAGAACCGGAGCTACCGACATAGCTTGCAGAGTAAGCAAACTGAAGTGGCAGTGGGGTGCCGAAGTTTGTCGAAGGCCCGATGGCCAGTGGAACAGACGAGTCGTGGAGTTCGCGTGTCGGCAAGCGTAGCGTTCATCATTGAACTCAGGCTATCAACTAGGTTTTACTTATAGGTCATCACTCACTATAACCGCTCCAGAGCTGCCCGGCACCACCTTGGTTAAAATCCATTCGGTTGTCGCCAACGCGCGCGCCGTCAGCAAGAGGAGCCAGAGGCGCCAGCCTACATACCCCTTGCAGGTGCTTCTTCACCCGTGAGCGGACGGCTCGCTTGAAGACCGCAGACAGCTCGTGGGTAACGCGCTGCCCACGAGCTGTCCACTTTTCTCTATTGTCATCGTAAAATTTCCTAACTTTAATAACAAGTTATTTGCTGTGTCGGAGCGGTGCTGTAATAATGAGTGATGACCTTATCTATGTCAATAAGAAGCAAATCTGAAATGATGAATTAATCCTAATCGCTGGGTGACCTAAAGAGATGAATCGGATGTCAAACTCTGTAGGCGTGTTGACACAGGCGAGTCAAGTGTCGGTTAGCACTATCTTACAACACCAGCTTCCAGTGCCCACGTCACTGACTCGCAGAAGTGCTAATATGGTGTGAAGCACAATGGATAGTGACAATTTAGGTTTAATTAAATTACATTGTTGACATTGAGGTTTGTGGACTTTGCAGTTAGAGGAAGTCGATATAACCCTTATTCAATATAATATTTGGTAAGATTTAATATAATATTGTGTAGTTGTATGTTACCTTTATTATCTGTCGTGCTAAAGTATAATAAAGTCATTCATAATAATCCTAGCCTTTCAAGCTCGTCTGTGCCTATTTACGTAGGGTTGACTACTGGCCAGATTTGACGGATTGGACTTCATGCTATTCTAGTTTTACATCGAATCGCCCTCTTCAAAAGTGTTGGCTAATTGTTGGTTCTAAAGTCAAGATTATGATTATTATCAATAAGCTTTAGTTTGATAGCTTTCTACCCACAGGCATCTAAGTAAGTTATGTGCAGTTGTGATTGAAAAAGGTACACGTCACTTTTACTCCTGGTGAACTAGCGACCTTTCGCTCATAAGTCCGGTGCTTCCACTATTTGTTTATTCCCGCAGTTAAGAATAAATACTAGCTCAAAAGCTTGTAAGTAACCTCATTCGCTTGCAACATTGTCGTCTAAAGCCCACGTCGTTGACTCAGCGTACCCAAATAAGCTATCGATGCACATTGACAATGAGTACTATCGTTCATTAGTGTATAGAATTAATTAGGTACACAAACACCTACCTACGCACTACTCGTTCATTCACTGGCATGCACTAGCGAGTCGAATGACTAACACAGTGCGGCCTTGACCCTTATTTTGAACGAAGCTTTTGTGATCTATTTTTGGAATTTTAAGTTTGATCTGTGATTGAAAGACTGACCACTCGTCATAGCGATTTGAGGCCTAGAGCAGCAATTTGCAAAAATATCTAAAGTATCTGGGTTTTTACGCTGGGTTTTTAGTTGTGACAATTTTGTGGGGATTTACATTATACCTCATTTGATGACATCTTCAATATTTTGATCGGCAAAAAAGTTTATTTTTACGGAATTACCCACCTAATGTTTGAAGTAATTCGAGCGTAAAGTTCAACGTTATTACCCATATCATCATCATAACAAAAAAAAATCATCATAATAAAAACTATGAAAAAATGTCCTCTAGCCTCTAGCTAAACAAAATTTGCTAGAAGACCACCAAAAGTTCCACAATAGTATCATTAACCCATACTTTCATACATTCCACAATATTCTCCCACACGCAAAAACAATTTATGGCATAAATCACATAACAGACACAGCCTAAAAAAACGCAGTCACACAATCTGTGCGACTGGTCTGCAATCAGTTGTAATTGTCTCAATCTGTGGTCAAAGCGCCTCAGGACACTATTAACATCGCAGGGAAGGCAAATAAACGCGCGCACACACTTGTTTTACTGATCGCTGCGTTTAACATTACAAGGTAAATGAACGTGCTGAGTTATGTCAAGCAATTTGCGCGTTGATGACATTTTGAAGTGAAAGGGAATGCTCAGTATTTTTTTTGTTCATGAGTCACAGTTACAATTTAGTTTTAAATGTAAAAGAGTTGATTTGCGGGGTAATTTGGTAACACACTAACAGTAAACAATGGCTATAATTTTGACAGCTCAACAAAATTCACGTAATTTATTTTTTATTTTATTCAATCAAGTTTTAATTGTTGAATACTTCATTACTAAATATCTCTTCCTGTTTGGTAGTAAAATTCTATTCATCTCCTAAATAAATTGCAAACTAGAATTTTGTATAATTTAGAAGCATTCTTTTTTAATTTTGTAAATGTAAGAACCGTGTTTTCGTTAATTATGATTTTTTGATGTTGACTGGAAAGAGCATGGTAGTTGAGAACGTGTCATGCTCACTTATATGTCTCATCGATGGTGGCGCTTGTGTTGGATCATTCGGTTCCCTCTACAAAATGGTTGAGCTGGATGGTGCTGATCCACGCGTCATGCTCGTGAACGGGCGCCGTCGGTTGAGACTGGTCATCTCTTAACTGCCAAGGCTTATTTTTAATCGTATAGTTTGAACTGTTTCTTCTTCTGTGTCTTTTTTACATTGTTCTCACATATAGAAGCAACAAGAATAATGTACCCAGAATTTTGTAATATCTTGATTTAAAAGAGTGTGCATAGAGTTTCTTGCTCGTTCTTCTCCATAGAGATCTACGTTTTGGAATGGGCAACTAGCTTCATATCTGACTAACTGACAGACTATTTAATTTTGACAATTCAAAAGTGCCTGTACATACAAGGTTTAATTGAAATAAATGCTTTGAGTTTCACTTTGATTCATTGCGTTGTTTACGTTGTTGAGCAGACAAAGTTTTCGAACACATGAAGTAATGATTAGCAAATATCCTTCAAATTGATTCAGAAAGTGCAATTAGGGTGCTGTAGAAAGTAAAAGTGTTGGACGAAATTGCACAGTAAGTGATACGATTCAAAGTCAAAATCTAAATTCTGATTGCAGTATCGTTATTTAACATTATTTACAAGTTATATCATGGCCTAAACGACTACAAAAGTCTCGATCCATTAACTAAAAGCACAGCAAAACTATCCAAGAATGTCACAAAAATGATAACAATCTAGACCATTAATATTCTCAAACGATCGCAGCGATTTCGAATCTATTGTGAACGTCGCTTTACAACCTTGAACTATGACAGGTCCCGCCAAATAGCTATGGTCACGCTATTATCACTAATGTGGGCAAAGCATGACACACTCAGACCCATTGTTGCCCAAAAATATCATCAGTACATCCTAGGAAGCATTTTTTGCTTAACAAACCGTAATTAGGCGAAGCAAGGACACGAGTGCCGAATATTGACGAAGATACTCGAAGTGCTATAAGGAGGTAATCGTTGCGTAGGTAATAAAAAATGATTGTGATTTCAATAATAGAGAATTTAACGGTATGATATTAAAATTCGGTAAAGGAAGCAATCTGTTAAGCGGATGATTAATCAAGAGGCTATTATGCCGTTTTTGGGGATTCTTAGCTATTGGCTAAAGCCATTCATCTGTCTGCCCTTTTGTATCTCAGGTTTACAGACCACACCTTACTACCTGGAGTGCTATTCTGTAAAAATCTCACCGTGAAAATTTTGGTGAAGTGTGTCAATCCCTAGCATCAGATGGAATAACAGCTCTTTTCAAGCTCATTTCACGTAAGTTTTCTCGGTGACATTTTTACAGATTGGCCCGGCTGTGATCGTAGGATACAAAACAGACAGTTTAATTTATTTGTTTGCTCAGTAAGCTGGGTGTGGTGTAGGACCCCAGCTAGATGGACCGATGACCTTAAAAAACGTGGCTGGGACAGAATGGACAGTGAACTGTCAATTGTGTCAATCCCTAGCATCAGATGGAATAACAGCTCTTTTCAAGCTCATTTCACGTAAGTTTTCTCGGTGACATTTTTACAGAATTGCCCGGCTGTGATCATAGGATACAAAACAGACAGTTTAATTTATTTGTTTGCTCAGTAAGCTGGGTGTGGTGTAGGACCCCAGCTAGATGGACCGATGACCTTAAAAACGTGGCTGGGATAGAATGGATGTGGAAGACGGACGGTGTTGTGGCGCAGCCTGGGAGAGGCCTACATATGTCCAGCACTACACTGCACTAGGCACTACACTACACTAGGCTACACTAGGCACTACACTAGGCACTACACTAGGCACTTCACTAGGCTGAGTAGATTGACTGACAGTAAACTAGGGTTCTTCTTAAGACTTCAGGACTGCAGGTCACTTTTCCTCTCAGTCGTTCGTTGCGTTACCATTTTGTTTTTATTCTTTTTCAACTGAGGGCTGTTCGAATTTCAATTGGTCCATGGAGCACCGACGGATTTTTCCAACGCCAGATCATTTTATCGGAGGAATAATATAGAATTTTTGACAGTTTTTCCATAAAAAAGAAACTGCCAGACGTCAATTTTATTCCACGAATAAAAATTATCTATCCATCGAAAAATCAGCCCTTAGGATTTCTAAATATGCTTCCAACTACGGAACCTCTGGTATTTTAGGTGCAAATGAACAGTATTGTAACGGATTCTCTCATTTTATTAGGTAGTCTTTCTCAAAATACTATTTCTATATCCGCTTTTGCTAATTATTAATGGGAGTTCTCAAGCGAAGTGATACCTACTTAAGACTGTTACGGAAATTGTAACGTTATCTTAACTACTTTAATTAATTAATGACTGGTTTTATTCCCAGTTGACAGCTTATGCGACTATATGTTTTGAGGTAAACAAATAATTGTTGTTGGTATTTCGTAGGGTATTTCAAAATGTTTATTGTCTCTTAAATTTTTCAATTCGTAAGCAGGTATTGTGATACAGTGCAGATTGATTTCTTTATAACGGAATTCTTTCATTTATTCATTGGAGATTGTTGTCATATTTTATCATCATCATTTTATTATCTACAAACAAGAACTCCTTTTTTCCCATGTTCCAGACACTTTTCAGAAAAAGTAGTATAGCAGAATACTCTTCACTATTAGCGGGCAAACCATGATGACTAGGAATTAGCCATAAAGATAGTTCAATACAGTGACATATGAAGACGTTCAGGATCTGAAGTGAATATACTCTCTTAGTTATTTTTGCGCCCATACTTGATCCATCCATAACTAAGCTTTGATAAAACAGATCGGATTCAAGTCCTCCAATACTTTTAAACAAACCCGTCAATTGCAACAAAATTGTGATCTCAAAAACGATTACCAGAGCAATTAATAATAAACACACATTTATTAACAAATGTTGTAACTCACAAGCTATATCGTGGGATTGCTCCCGCGACAATCTCCCATGAAACATTGCGTCAGGTTGAATTTGCTCATAAAATTTTAGCACTCCGCCCACGATACGTCCGAGTGTATTAATAAATGATATCTAATTTATTGCTAAGCTTCAGAGGTAATGCGACTGTCTGATGTGGACGGATGATGAAAGGAAATCCGTGCGAAGCGTGGACGCATCGATTGCAGGATATTTGCAGCTGTACCCCCCCTTACTAATAAACGTTGTATAGCGTCTGTATAGGTTACAAAACGCGTTGTCTTTTTCTTTTGAAAGTCAAATTACTGACGACCAAAAGAGAGAAATCGGTGTGTAACTATTCATCTGATATAATACGTTTATTAGTAGGTAAGGGGGTTAGTGTGTGTGTACTTTAAGTTTACTCAAGGAGCAGGAATTTGTAGAAATAGGTGCACTAAAGACTCCTGCAAACAGGCGCGACGCGCGACGCGAATCGCGCGCGACACCAAGGCACCGGTCGTTACGCGAGTTGCGGTGCCTTTGTGTCACGCGCGATTTTATCGCGTGTCGCACCTGTTTGTAGGAGCCTTAAAGGTCCTGTAACTCAAGGGGATATATGTATACCTAAGCAGGGCAGGCATCACTAAGAAAATTGTTGATTTTTTAGGCTCAATTAGGTAATGTCTCTCACGCATCACGCCGGTTTTCTCCTAAGGGTTTGGCTAAGGGCGAGTTATTCCACGTCCACTTGACGCACGCGTAATATACATCAAAAATGGCGCTAACTGTCGTCAAACCAAAAAAAGCGTTGCCGAACGTCAAATAATAAACAAGTACGTAATCGTTAATGTTTGACGTACGTATGTTACGTTAACCAACTGTTTTAAACAACCGATCCTTAACTTAAATTACGCCAGTTATGTTTAAATCCCATGAAATAGAGGGCGAGTCTATTGCCATCAGTCAGGTAAAGCAGTGCGATTCTGTAACCATCTCACCGTGAAAACTTAGGTGAAGTGAACGTGGAGTGAGCTGTCAATAGTGTGAATTCCTAGCAAAAACAAACTCACTTCAGCTAAGTTTTCACGGTGAGATTTTTGCATAATCGACCGGCTGCTCCAGTCCTTGGGCAGTTAATGAGAAATACCTGATGGACTAAAACCTTAATAACACTTTGTCCGATTTGGGGATTGAACCCAGGACCTCATGCTCAACAGTAACGCTTGCACTGACTAAACTGGCAAGGCCGTTTCTCCTTTTTTCTTACTTCAGGATGGGAAATCATCAAATGACCCCTCCCGCTCTGGGTGGAGCGGAAGGGAATGTCAGACTCTTACTGACTAAAACCCACCCGTGTTCCTTCCTTAGCCCTTTATGTTCTGGGCCAGCGGTAACCCTTTCGGACAATCCCGCTGACCCGGCAGGCTTCGGCCCTGACGGGCGCCTTCGGTTGATGAAAAAGAAAGAAAAGAAAGAAAATTAGTTTATTCTGCACAAACAAAAACGCACATTACAAATAACATGCTGACATCTCTTTGAGGCGCGCGTGAAACACGTACGCGCCGGGCCGTCTCTCCTTACTGTAGCATGAAAGTGCAGTGTAGCTCTTGCTGATCATTAGGTTGGGCCCTTTTTGGGAAAATAGTTAGGAAAACATATGGATGGGGCCCGTGGCTAAGTAATAACAATCGCATGGATCGAAAGATCAGGTTAAGTTACCCTTGCCGTGGTTAGTCCGTTGATGGGTCACCATCTTTATATACCGAGACCCCTCCATGCCTCGGAATCGGAAAGCACGTTAAGCCGTTGGTCCCGGCTATCATTCGTGGATCTTTGACAGGCGTTACGGTAGTCAGAAGCCCGAAAGTCTGAAAACCAGTCTTACCATCGTAAGTAACAGTAACTGGATTATGGAGGTCAGATAGGCAGTAGCTACATGTAAAATATTGGTATTTAGCTCCATCCGGTTAGACTGGAAGCCTACCCCAACAATGTTGGAAAAAGGCTCGACAGATAATGAGATAGGAAAAACATATTGAATTGACTTTATTTTTTTAAAATTTCGTTCTTCATGAGATTTTTTGCTTAACCTATCATGGGCGAGCTTACAGACCAAATCTAGGCCATACGTATCCCATTCAAAAGCTTCTATCTTAGCCACTACGAAACCTTTTATAAATTGATGAAGACTTTACGAGTAAAGGCTCCTGCAAACAGGCGCGACGCGCGACGCGAATCGCGCGCGACACAAAAGCACTGCTCGTTGCGCGACTTGCGGTGCCTTTGTGTCGCGTGTCGTGTCGCGCCTGTTTGTAGGAGCCTTAAGCGTTATTGGACGCGATTCTAGTAGAATGATTTCAATTGTGACAATTATCTATCAGAATCGCGTCGCACTGTCACGCCTGTCTGCGGTAGTCTTTATTCTTCGAGTAATGTTCTATAAGGGCTCAGATTAGAAGCATTTCGACATTCCTCATTTCAATTCTTTCATATACCGGTTTACTGAGTCTATCTGGGATACTGTAGCTATACTTAAAATTCATTTCTTTATTTGTTACACTATTTTGAGCAATTTAAACAAAAGCAACAAATCAGAGTAAAGTGTAACAATCACTTATAGGTAACCTCTGCATGCACACAAATAGTTGTCGTAACTAACAAAAAATAGAAATAAAAGACTATGTGTATGTGTGTGTGTGTGTGTGTTGTGTGTGTGTGTTGTGTGTGTGTATGTACGTATGTGTAAGTTGTACTGATTAGAACTTAATAAATTAGTTAAACTAAATTAAAACAAACAAATAAAAAAAAAACAAAACTGACTAAACCAGACAAAATGAATTAATTATCCTCCTAGTTATGTTAATTATCACAACTATAGTATGTAAGTTTAATTAAAACCAACTGTAAAAAATTTTATTATAAGTAATTAATTCAAAGTCCAATCTTTCTAGACTTTTAAAATCCAATAAATAACTTATTTTAATTTTTTTAGTGACTATTGATTTGACAGAATCCTTTTATACTTTTCCGAACAAGTCTATTAAAAGTAATTAATTGACCTATTAGGTATTGCTACACGAAAGAGCATAGTATTCTCGTTTTAATTATGCCTGGGTTACACGACCCTGGTTTTCTAAAGCTAGTACAGCAAGTTAGAACCTCGGCATACTATACTGGCTTACAGTACCCGGCGATAAATATTGCACATCGACCTTTTTACACAAAACCATTTTATGCAAAGAATAAAAATAATTATTAAAAGAAGCAAATCATAATTGTTTTAACAAACAGCTCCTAATAGATACCGGACTGTTTGTATTTCGTGCGACAGAGATAACGCTCTACAAAGCCGAAATTAGCCGATTGTCTCTTTCCAAAGGTCGATGTGCAATATTTATCGCCGGGTACTGTACGTAATCAGCCTATAATGTTCCCACCGCTGGGATACAGGCCTCCTCTCTTCAAGTGGGAGTGGGCTGTAAACTACCACGAGGGCCCAGTTGGGGTTGGTAGACGTCGCATGTCTTCGAATTTTGAATTCTAGGACATGCCGGTTTCCTCACGATGTTTTCCTTCACCGTTTTGAGAGCAGTGGTGGTGAAATTATTTACACAAAGTAAAGCGCCTGCCTGGTTTCGAACCCACGACTTACAAACTCGTAAGTACCCCTTTGCCACTGAACCACTACTGCTCTCCCCTGTTTACATGATGCCAGATAATTTTAAGCCAGTACAGTACAGCACGCTTTATTATTATTATTAAACTAGCCCCCGCCGTTTTTCCCGCATAAGGGTCGATCCCGTGGGAACATTGGGATAAAAAGCCCACTTTCTCCCGAAGAGAGGAGGCCTGTGTCCGAGCAGTGGCAACTTTATATACCGATTATGCGGCAGTACAGACGCCAGCACGTCAAGCTACCCGAAACTGTAAAATTTTACCAATCAACTTTGAACCTTATTCTTTAGCGATAAAGTTGAAAATCTATTAAAGAAATTTGACAGATTGTAGTAGCTTGATATGCTGGCGTCTGTACAACAAGTGGTTGCGGTCAAAAAAAAAAACTCGCGTAGTCATTGCTCACTAGCCAATCGAGTACTTGCTTCACTGGCCACATGAAGCTAGTATACAAGGCAGTATAGTACCGACGCCAGTCCATTAAGCTACTACAATCTATCCAATTTTCTTTAATAGATTTTCAACTTTACCGCTAAAGTATAAGGTTCAAAGTTGACTGGGAAAATATTACAGTTTCGGGTAGCCTGATGTCCTGGCGTCTGTACAATCAGTGGTGCTACTAGCTCAAAAAATAGAACCCCAATCTTATTAAACTATCCTAGCTGGAGACTGGAGGCTTGCTTACTAGCCTAACCCCGTTGGTCTCGTGGTCGCAAGCGCGACTGCTGAGCGTGGGGTCCTGGGTTCGATCGCAGGTCGGGCAAAGAGTTAAGGCTCGTTCACACAGGCGCGACGCGACACGCGACACAAAGGCACCGCTCGTTGCGCGACTAGCGGTGCCTTTGTGTCGCGTGTCGCGTCGCGCCTGTGTGCACGAGCTTTTATTGGGTATTTCCACTAGGAATTTCTCAGTAACAGCCCAGGGTTAAGAATTTGGCGGTGCGATACCCCCGTGCCTCGGAAAGCGGGTAAAGCAGTTCATCCTGCCCCTGATCTCTCTCCTGTCATGTCGGATCGCCGTCCCATCGGACTATGAGAGTGAGTGAAGGGTGAGTGCACCTGTGTCTGTGCACACACTTGCGTACTATAATACATATCTCTCGCGTAGATGGCTGGTCTCCGCTGAGATTGGGTGCCATTGGTCAATTTGGTCTGGAGAACTATATACTAGCCTAGAAATGAAGCTTGTTCTGTAAACACGAAGCCGCTAGTAAAACTAGCTTACTAATTAGCTTCGTGTATCTCGGGCATAAGACCGGGACTTCGTGAGTTTATGTAGGTACGTAATCTTGTAGTTCCGGCTGCGAATCGTTTTTCCCACGAATGACGTCAGAGGTGACGGGTTAGGAGTTCGTAGTACCTATTCGTAAGATGACCGGTAGGAGATGTTAATGTGACTATACTCATGTTTTCAGTGATTGTAGGAAAAGATGTGGTCATCTACATCTGTGTATGACATGTGACATCGGCGTGGTTAACGCAATGGTGATGATGTAATATTTTTTTCCATTCTTCCAGGAAATATTTAGATAGGTTATCTTTAGCTTGGCTCATTTTCTAGCTAAACTTCATAAACAGCTGTCATGATTTTTACCAAATATGCCATTACCGGTATTATAATGTTGTAATTGTAATTTGAAACAGCGCTTTTTTTGATTTGACGATAGTTAGCACCATTTTTGACATAAACGCTTACGTCAAGTGGACGTGAAACACGCCGCTCTTGGCACCGTTTTAGAACGTCATAAACTGCTGCCGGTCGATTCTGTAAAAATCTCACCGTGAAAACTTAGGTGAAGTGAGTTTGTTTTTGCTAGGAATTGTCACTATTGACAGCTCACTCCACGCTCACTTCACCTAAGTTTTCACGGTGAGATAGTTACAGAATCGTACTGCAGGAGTAGTTATTGGTCTATTGCTGACTATTGTCACAGGATAATGCTAGAATTGCTTCCTGGAATTGGCATCTATAGGCGGGTTGTTTCACGTTCACTTGACGCACGCTTACGTCAAAAATGGTGCTAACTATTGTCAAACCAAAAATAGCGTTATTTCAAATTACAATTACAAAACGATAACCTTGCTGTATGTCAAATAATAACAAATACTTAATCATTATTATTTGATGTACGTATGTTAGGTTAATCAACCGTTAGTCGATATATAAATACAATACACGGATTCAAATTATAACACCAATTATTAGCATTCCTTAAAATAACACCTGCTATTAAGCTCGGTGATTCCCAATGACTCACTCCGGGTTCAAATCGTACAGCGCACAGCCAAGATAAAATACCAACAGTGCTGTTTGTAAACAACAGCGTTTTAATTTATTCTTTGAATATTGATTATTCTGTGGTTAGAAACAGGCTAAACGTGCTTGTTGGCGACTGGCTGGTTAGTCGTTCCTTTTTTATAAATCTGTTTTTTAAACTATTTTATTTTTTAACGTCAAATGATGTATTTTTCAGTGGTGTCAGGCTTGCTTTTGACTTGTGATAAGTGAGTGTGCTTATTCTCTTGGTTCTGCTAATAATTATCTTAATTTACTGTGACCCTCTTTGTTTCATTTTCCATTCTTTTTACATTTAAATACAGTCCACATTCGTCCACATTTTTGGTAAGGCGCGCGAAGCATCACGCCCCTTCAACTTAGTCCCCAAAGTACCGATCATCTAGACTTTTCCGAATACGACCATCTGGCTGATCTGGCTGACGTGTTGGCATATCAGAACGCAACGCCTACTGTACTTATCGGCGCCGCAGATTGGCATCTATCTTTGAGCCGTGAGATGCGCGTAGGTAAAAGAAACGAACCCGTAGCGTCAAGAACGCTCCTAGGCTGGGTAATTCACGGCGCAATTTCTACAGTTTCTAAGCCTGTACATTTTATTCACAACACCGCTGACACATTACAACAGCTTGACACTCTCGAGGCACTAATTAAAAAACAATACGAAATTGACTCTTTAGGTATACAAAAACATACCCCTAGACAAAACAGCGACGACGCTCGCGCAGTAGATCTCATAGAGTCCTCAGCTGAGAGATTGGACACCGGTCGGTTTCAAGTTGGTCTTCCTTGGAGAGACAACGCATCAAATAATGTACCTGATAGTTACCCTCAAGCTTTCTCACGCCTAAAATCACTAGAAAAGCAGATGACGAAAGACGAAACGTTTGCGTCAGCGTATAGGAATTTTATAAACGGTATAATCGAAAAGGGCTACGCGGAACAATGTGATCCTTCATCGTACCATGAGTCGTATTTAAAGAATAAATCTAACTATTCTATGAGATGGTATTTACCTCACTTTGGAGTTTTTCACCCACAAAAACGCAAGCTAAGGGTTGTCCATGATGCAGCAGCATTAAGTAGGGGTGTTAGTTTAAATAGTATGCTGCTACAGGGCCCAGACCTTTTACAGTCACTTTTAGATATCTTATTTCGCTTTAGGGAGGGACCTATAGCGTTCAATGCGGATATTCAAGAAATGTTTCCCCAAATTAAGATAAAAGAAAGCGACCGCGACGCGCTTAGGTTTTTGTGGCACGATGGCATCTCACAGGGTGCAGTAAAAGAATTTAGAATGTCTTCTTTAATTTTTGGTGCAGTTTCTAGCCCATTCATAGCTTTGTATATAAAAAATAAAAACGCGAAGGAGTTTGAGAGTGAATACCCCGCAGCCGCGCACGCTATCATTCACGACCATTATATGGACGACTTTATTGGAAGCCAATTCGATCTTTCCGACGCCGTACGCTTGGCTTCCGATATTGTCACGGTCCACAAGAAATGTTGTTTTGGAATGCGTTCATGGGTGTCAAACGTACCAGAAGCACTTGCGTTGGTGCCCAAAGAGCTTCATAGCAACTCAGACTGCAACTCAGACTCCGACGTCAATCTACCTCCTAACAATGACGTAGGCACGTTAGGGATAAAGTGGAATCCTTTAAGCGACACCTTAGGCTTTCGCACGGGCGATAAGGACTTAGGCACAAAATTAACTAAGCGTAGTTTGCTCTCTAGAGTCATGAGTGTCTATGACCCTTTAGGTTTGCTGATGCCGATAGTAATACAGGGTAGGATTCTGTTACAAAGATTATGGAGGGAAGGAATTGATTGGGATTCGCCTATACCCACCAAGTATGAAACCGAGTGTAAAACATGGTTTGGTCAGCTCAAGTTAGCAGCAAATTTTCGAATTCCACGATGGTACGCGGGTAAGCCAGGCGTGTGTGATACTCAGCTCCATGTCATAGCTGATGGGGGGGAACAAGCGTACGCTTGCGTCGCATACTGGCGATTCACTTTTAATGACGGTTTAGTCTCTCTTGCCTTAATTGGTAGCAAAGCGCGTGTTACCCCTCTGAAGCCTCTCTCTATCCCGCGAGTAGAATTACAAGGAGCGCTCATCGCGACACGTTACGCACAAACTATTTTAAGTGCCCATCGCACAAAACCTTCCGCTGTTTTTTATTGGACCGTTTCTACAACGGTTTTAAAGTGGATTCGCAGCGATGCGCGTAGGTTTAAAGCTTTCGTTGCTCATAGGTTAGGGGAAATTTTAGAGTCCACGAACCCCTCCAACTGGAGATGGCTTCCAAGCGACCTAAACATAGCGGATGATGCAACAAAACCGAAAGATATGTTTTTTACAGCGACACACAGGTGGTTCACTGGCCCCACTTTTCTGATCAATCCTCCAAATCAATGGCCTCGTGAACCAGAGTACACATTAGAGTGTCCAACGGACGAGGCTTTACGCGTGTCCGAGCTAAAGCCCGAGTTTACCGGAGTTCTAGTAGATGCCCCTACCTTTGAACTGCCGGTCCCAGATGCTACCCGATTCAGTAGTTGGTTACGGTTATTACGAGTCACAGCTCGCGTTTTTCAGGCCGTCAGACATTTTAAGTCATTTTCTAAATCTCCGCGTTTATTCACAGAAGCCGCTCGCGACGCTGCGTCACTCTCGCAGCTGTCCGCCGCAGACGTCGTGCAAGCAGAGCAGCTCCTACTTATGAAGGCGCAGGTAGATAGCTTTGCCGAAGAACTCAAGATGCTGAAAGCCTCACAACCATTGCCGAAGGGCAGCCGCATCGCTGCGCTCGCCCCAGTGCTCGACAAAGATGGCTTGCTCAGACTTGACTCACGCATAAAGTCCACTCCTGGGGTGTGCGAGAGTGTGAAAGCACCGGTCGTAGTGGACGGCCATCATCACATCGTCCGTCTGATCATCATGCATAAGCACATCGAAGCTGGCCACGGTAACCACGAGCTTGTACTGAACGAACTAAGGCAACGTTTTTGGATCATAAGGGCACGAACCATAATACGTAGCGTCGATAAATCATGCCTGCAATGCAGAAAGCAAAATGGCCGATTTAGAGTGCCGCCTACGGGAGATTTACCTCCAGAACGGCTAGACCATCACAAACGACCCTTCACGCATGTCGGACTTGACTACTTTGGGCCTATAGAAGTGGCTGTAGGCCGACGCCGAGAAAAAAGATGGGTGGCACTCTACACATGCCTGGTTACTAGAGCCATTCATCTAGAGATAGTGGCTTCGTTATCGGCAGCCTCAGCAATTATGAGCCTAAGGCGCATGATGGCACGTCGAGGGACTCCAACTACAATATTTTCTGACAACGGGACCAACTTTGTCGGCGCAAGTCTTGAGCTGGCCGCCTTATACCATGGAGACGTTCGGGACTTCGCAACCAACCGCCGAATCTCATGGCGTTTCATACCGCCTGCCTCGCCTTTTATGGGTGGCGCGTGGGAGCGGCTGGTTCGCTCAGTGAAATCCGCGCTACACAGCACACTAAAAGAAAGGGCACCTAAAGAGGAGGTCTTAGCAACTTTACTACTCGAAGCGGAGTCCATCATAAACTCCAGGCCGCTCACGTACGTCCCTAGTTCACCAGACACCCCAGAGGCCATAACACCATTTCACTTCATCCTCGGCTGTTCATCGACTGCTCAGTGGCCCGTCGACTTATCGGACAACGATCTCTTACGCCGGTGCGATTGGCGGCACGCTCTTCGGTTGGCTGATCACTTTTGGGAGAGGTGGCTAAAAGAATACCTGCCGACTTTGATCCCACGAGGACGCAGAAGAAACGTCACGAACTTTTGCGAGGGTGACGTAGTTGTCGTGGTCGACAGCACCCTACCACGGGGTCTTTGGCTTCTGGGTAGGGTAACCAAAACATTTACGGGACCGGACGGACTGGTGCGCGTTGTAGATGTAGCCACCAAAGGCGGGATTTTACGTCGACCAGTCCGCAAACTCCTACCACTTATGGCTGACCCCCAGCCAGTTGCCACCAGGGTTTAGTGTCCCACTAGGGGTCCGGAATGTTGGCGACTGGCTGGTTAGTCGTTCCTTTTTTATAAATCTGTTTTTTAAACTATTTTATTTTTTAACGTCAAATGATGTATTTTTCAGTGGTGTCAGGCTTGCTTTTGACTTGTGATAAGTGAGTGTGCTTATTCTCTTGGTTCTGCTAATAATTATCTTAATTTACTGTGACCCTCTTTGTTTCATTTTCCATTCTTTTTACATTTAAATACAGTCCACATTCGTCCACAGTGCTAGTGTCGCGAACATTTATTTTTATACATTTTATTTTATTTTATTTTTTTATTTGCGTCAACGTTATTCATAAACGTTGCTTAAAATTAAGTAGTGATTAACGGTACCATCCATTTTTTGACGTTTGAACGTCACTTAACTTTAATCATCGTTTATAAATAAACCCCGTAGTGACGTGCTAATCACTTATCGATTTATTATTATTTATAGACTGCCCCTCTCTAGTCTAGTGGTCGCAAGCGCTACTGCGGCGTGTTGCATGTTGGGTAAAGTGTTACTGGGTTTTGTCGTCAGGAATTTATCTGTAGCAGCTCGGATTCTGGATTTGTGTTCGGTGGATGGCAATAGACTCGTCCTATATTAAATGTGAGTGTAGGTACAGACGTCAGCACATCAAGCTACCCGTAACTGTCAAATTTTCCGAATCAACATTGAACCTTACGCTTTAGGAATAAAGTTGAAAATCTATTATAGAAATTTGACAGATTGTAGTAGCTTGATGTGCTGGCATCTGTACCTACTATATGTACCCGGTCCAAACCTTCGGGGAAACATGGCGTAATTTTACATATCTATGTATTTTATTATCCTTTGGTCGTAATATGCTAAACATGCTAGTGTCGCGAACATTTATCTTTGTCGCAGCTATCAGTCGCAGAAATAGTGACGTATAAGTTATCGATTTATTAAAGTACGAATTTTTCGATGAATATTTTTTGTCTCGTAATTGGTTTTGTAGTGATTGTTTGAGCCAAAGTCATCAGTGATACCTGTGCAGTTTGTTTGCTGTGATTTAATACAAAGATGTTGGGTGCGTCTTTTTTTTGTAGTGAGCCCACATTCGTCACAATAGTTTATAAGAAAAACTGCGTTTTATACTTTATACCTTTTGCTTTTTAGTATAATATTTCTGTGTAAATAAACATAACTTAGCGGCTTGAAATGCCAGTGCTTAACATTACATTACGCATTTTTATTATTGCTATTATTGATTGAACAAATTAAGTCTTTTACATACATTATCGATTCACCAGAGGTCTTTGCAAGCGAAATCAGCTTCAGCATCGTACCAATCAATCAACGTTCTATCATGCCACATGAAAGTCCCTTTCAACTTCGGGGACGCATCCAGAATGAGATACAGCACAAGTTTGGCTGCATGGTCAGGTTCTACTTCACCTCCACCTTGAGCCATTTCAGTCTTTATGTGTCCTGGATGGACAGCATTTATAGAGATGTTCCTATCAGCATACTTCCTTTGTTGGACCTTCGTCAATGCTGTTAAAGCAATTTTGGATACTCTATGCTCCGCATGCTTGCCTTCATCAGCGAAATCATTCTTATCAAACGTTCCATTTTTAACGCTTTCCAAATATTCGTTGACAAACTCGTTTATTTGTTCAGTAGTTAAATCCGGGTCTTGTAAAGTTCGAATCCACGACTGTTTCTTCAAATTCGATAGATGACCACACGCACTTGAAATGTTGACGACCCTAGCGCTATCTCTTAGCAAGTGATACAAGTATTTTTCAATAGTCAGTAAGCTTCTGTAATTTATGTTAATGTTTCGTTTTGCCGCTTCGTAGGTTGGATAAACTTCGTCCCAATCTAATATTGCAGCGTTATTTACCAGTACATCCAGACCACCGTGTTTTGTTTTGATATAATCTGCCAATGATTTAACACTTTTTTCGTCACTGATATCGAGTTGGTGGAACAATGGTTTTAATCCGAGTTCGTTTAACTTCTTTACGGCTTCCAGCCCATTTTTCTCATCTCTTGCGGTCAAGTACACGATTCCATTTAATTTCTGACACAATCCTTTCACAATAGCAAATCCCAGGCCTTTGCTAGATCCCGTTACAACTGCAATTTTGACCGCCATGTTTTAATGCTAGCTAAGTGTAAAGTGACATGCGCACTCACTCACAATGTTTTCTCAAGCACAATCCAAATTCAACTTTGCTTTGCTTAAAATGAGCCTAAACTTATCTACAATCTCCTTTCACATGCAAATTGACATTAGTGCACATAACTATTAGTTCATTAAATCGCTCGATATTTCTATGTCGAAAGCACCTTTCACAGCCTGTCCCATCCCTACCTTCACCATATGTCGTGTCCTCTGCTCAGTAATCGACTTAATATGACAAATTCGTATTCGTAGCAGTGCGTAGATTGGGTGCGGCCGTGAGAATTTCGGCTTTCGGCATTACTTTGGCCTCTAACGGTGATTGCAAACATTAATTTCTTAACTTTTGACACGAACGTTGACTGAACGAACGATTATCACTTGTTAATATAGATTGTTTGCTGTTAGGCTTAAGTCATAGGAGCCGGTTTGGTGGGAAATGGACTGTGTAGTGACGGACTTTGCAATGTGAATGTAATTTTTTGTAGTAAGTAAATAAATTATGTGAAAATATCGTTCGAAATTCATCAAGCTTATAAATAATAAGCTTGATGAATTTCGAACGGTATTTATAGTTTTTTTTTTAATAGAAGCATAATTTTACTGTCACTAACTAAATAAGTTAGTGACAGTAATATTGTGCTTTTATAAGTAACTTGCATCTTATTGGTGATAGAACTCTTTATGATAGACTAGCAGCGCCTCGCAGTTTTATCCGCGTAAGTGTCAATCCCGTGAGAATATCGGAATTAAAAGTATCCTATGTGCTATTCTAATGTATATGGTATACTTATTACTGTAAAGTTTTATCAAAATCCGTTTAGTAGTTTTTGCGTGAAAGACTAACAGACATCCATCCATCCATCCGTTTTCACATACTTTCGCGTTCATATTAGTAGGATATATTAATTAGTAGGGTATTGCTTATCTATTATTATAATAACTGAAACTAATCGTTTTGCTTAACCAATGGTAGCATTTTTTATTGCCAAACTAGTAACTAGATATAGATAGATTCGTAAGCTAATTCTGCCTGTGAATGCTATGTCGATATGGGACGGTCTGCTATGCAAAGCTGCTGAGTGCTGAGGTCTTTGCTTCATTATTGGTAAAGATACAAGAGTCTTAATTTTAACCAATAATTTAACGGTCCGTCATTTATAGGAATCGGCCATTAGTCAAAAAGTGTGAAATCGTCACCAAAATATTGTATTTACAACTTTGACACCCACTAATGAAAACTTGCAAAAAGTCTATTAAAGTTTAAACTAATATAAAAACAGTTACACTAGCTACGATACCGTAACAACAATACAATAATACATCAATATATAAAAAAAAAACATAATACAAGCATAAAATTAGTAAACACATAGTACACGCAGTATATTACCTCCTTGGGCCATAGATTAAAAAATCAGTCTCCCACGGTTGTTACAAGTGCTTTATCTTAGTGCTAATTGCACTGGTTAACTTTTTGTCCAATTTGCGACGTTACATTCAACACGTTGAGGAAATCAATTTGCCATAATGGTATACAATTGTACAATTGATTTTTTAGACAAAAAACTTAAAAATTCGATAGTAGGAACTGAAATTTTCCTAAGGTCAGGTACATCATGATTTGCTTGTAAAGTGTTACTTTATAATCGTGGTATTGCCAAATGTCAAATAATACGAGATTAGTGATGGTCATCACTGAGCGGGAATCGATTGAAGTTTGTTTTTAATCGATTATGTAATGCGTGCTGGTTAGAGGACCACGTGAATTAGTGTGAGGTAATTGTTGAATTATGATATCATAATAATTATGTCTGATACCGTGGCTATCAACTGTTATGGGGGTCACATTTTTTATATCAAGTTATTTGCAAATGGATTTCCGTGAACAGGTGCATGGAAAATCACCCCTGCAGAACAAAACATGGAAGTAACCATAAATCTATACAAAAACTGCCTTGGTTCATGATACATGATTTGATTTTTATAAGTAGGTTTGTACTACAAACACTTTTACACGTCAATCATTATATATATTTTTTAAACTAGATGAGTTTGGTGTTTCCTATCTAAATACTATGAAAAGAATGGCCGAAAGAAACTCAGAGGTCACAGTCTCTTTAAAGTCCAGAGATAATCTTGATCAGATCATAAAAAAAAACAATTGACGACACAAACAAAAACCTATTATCAAAAAGAACAACAATGCAAGTCAGATTTGAAAATTTAATTTAATCTAAACAAGCTTACCTTCCAAAAAGTTCAAACATTCGGGTCCCGTTCAAATATTTCGTCAAAAGATATTCGTGGCTGTATGTCAAAGCATACTTGATCCGCTTCGGTAGATAAATGTTAACGTTAGTTCAGACAAAAGGGAAAAAAGGAACAAATCCATGGGAAAGTCCTGGCAAATATTTGAAAAGTTCGCGAGATCCAAACGCCACCTGCGGTCAGGCTTATTGTCCACTCCACTGTATGTTTTTAGAGTTGTTAATCCCGCCGAAAGGAATAAATATATGTAAATTATAAAAACACAATTTTAATAATCACATACGATTCTTTGAAACGTTTAAAGGCATTTTGATTGGAAGTAATGAGTGCTTTGTATGAAGAAAGCTCTATTTTTTTATTATGAAATAAATTAATAATAACTGTGTATATATTTGTATATTTAGGAAACTGGAAACTGGGTCAAAAGCCTAAGTTTCAGGAGACATTGTTCCGCCGGATATAAATCTTTTACAACTCTTCAGTATTTTTTGCCAAGGATAATAAAATCGTAGAAATCTGCCTCAAACGGCTTCATATGCAGTCGGTTAAACCAAAAATAAACGCAGCACACACTATAGATAGCAAATATTATCTAAGTATAACAGCTCTATACACATCCCTAGTCAAAGAATTTCCACACACCCTTATTTTATTTCGCGACTCAATACGTTCTCTATTTTGGGTCCTTCGCCTAAAGTGTTTGCTCTTTTCCCTTCGTGGCTCGTGGCTCGTGACTCCTAAGGGTTGGTGAGAAGAATACCGAGTAGCCCTTTAGCCTCGAGTGTCGAATGGCCGTTTCTTTTGGCTATTTTATTACTTGTCGTGACCGAATTGTAATTGTGTTAGCCGTACGTGGACATGTTAAGGGGAGGATATATTTATTTATTCGGGTTATTGTTTGGGTAAGGGTTATTTTTCGTTTGTTGGTAGGTGTGTGTTATATTTGTTTGTTGACCCAAAGTTTAGTTATGAGATTCCATGCTCGTATATAATATAGTTCAAAATGTAATTTCGATCTAAGTGTCTAAACACACTATGCCGAAGGTGCCCGACCGAAGTTCGGCATGATTACGCCTGTAATGCTATTTAACGCAACCTAATTTCGGCATAATGTGTCGTCAGTAATTCAAATAGCATTGCAGGCGTAATCATGCCGAACTTTGGTCGCGTACCTTCGGCATAGTGTGTTTAGAGACCAAGTAATGTATCAACGTAAATGATAAAAATGGTTTCAATTTCAGAATTTAATCTCTGGTGATTCGTAAAACTTTTGTTTTGTCTCGATCAGTGTCCAATTTTTTTACTTACAGACTTGGGATATAATAATTTTCAAAAGTTTCTAATTTATTTATTGATAATCTTAATGTACAAGAACAGCTTGGACGGTGACCCCCAAACCAGGCATTTGCCTGTATCTTGGGGGTCGAAAAAATAAAATAAAATTGAGACTGTAAACTGTGGTATAAAGCTTTATTACATAAGTACCTAAGCCTAAAAAATATAAGGTCATCCTGGATCCTATGGGGCACTGAAAGAAGATGAAAATATCATGAAATCCGTTGCAAAATCGTCAGAAAAAACAACTTGGGCGACCATATTTTAGTGTCACAGACACACCTAATATTGTGACCATTCCTTAAAAGATTTACCGAACAATAAATTTATTGTTTATTGATTGTTTATTGTTAAATAACATGACATACTTTTGTTACACACCCGTCTGTTAAAACGATGCTGTATCGTAAGGTGTGAAAACACGTTTCTCAATAAAATATTGACACATTAAAAATATTAATATTAAATAAATGTTCATGATAAATGTTTCTATTATGCTTGTAAAGTTAGCATAATTATTAAGCCTTTGTATGGAAACTAGTTTTATGACAAAAATATATTGAAAGCTTGACACTGTCATTTGTTTTAGGTGTTTTGTTATATCCATATTTTTTATAAATTTTCTGTTTGATTATAACTTTCACTGAATATTAAAGTGATATCACATTATTATTTAGTACCAATTGGTTTCCAAGCATCTCAAGCTTTCTTTTTTGTTAATATCATTAGAATTTAGAATTAATTATATTATTTTGTCACCAAAACAAAGACGTTCTCGTCTTCATTTTGGTGACAAAATAATATACAATAAACTTTCTTGTTTTTTCTTGTTTCTAGAAGAAACTTTCAACAGAACATTCATTCAAAATAGTAGAGGTAATAGTTTAACTACCGAACCCAATTACCTAGTTTTTAGTTTTGGTATACCTACTCGAGGTTGAAAAACCTATCTCTCTGGATTTAACGTCCCAATAATCTATATCAGTAGCGATCTGTATTATTATGATACTAACAGTTATGATTATATTGGCTACCATCAGTAGTGATCTGTCTTCAACTGAAAATAGGTTATTGGGTTCAGCTCAGTTTTTTTTTTTGTTATTTATGAATAAATAATTATATAGTACTCTTTAATAAATACACTATCAAATTTAAACGTAATAAACATCTGTTGACTGACGATGACATTTCTTAGCCATAATATTTTTTAAAGCTTAGTTTTCTAATACTATCCAACATGTGAATCTGTCTACAAAGGTTTATTTTTATGGTTTGTTAAAACTTCAATAACAAGCACAATTTCTCCGTCATAATATTCACATGTTGCGACGTAAAGTTACAGTTAATTACGCCTAGACTATCAACGCAAACGATCTCTCTTGGAGACCATTTTGACCCGCCTTGGGCGTCGTTTCCTTGCCTATGACTAAGCTTATGGTCATAGATTATTATGCAGATGGTAGATACATAGATAGAATATTTTTTATTATGTACAGACGCCAGCACATCAAGCTACTACAATATGTCATTTTTTTTTAATAGATTTTCGACTTTATCGCTAAAGCATAATGTTCAAGGTCGCCATCAAACGTAAAAGTTTGGCGAGTTTAGATTTAGTTTGAGTTGAGTTTAGGTTTCGGGTAGCTTGATGTGCTTGTGTGCTTGTGTGTGTGCGTGTGATAAAATTACATATATAAATGTAGACATTACGGTAACTAATTGTTATTTATTTTAGAAACAGTGTAGATTGATTAGATTATTATAAAATTAATGGCGACACATACAGAATAAGGTGCAAAAGATATTAAGAGGTGAAAAACGATTTTTAGAGATACGGATGCAAATTCAAACGATCGACTACTGGAAGACGTTTGCATGTTTTCACGATTACATTTACTGTCGTTTCAAGTTTATTTTTCTTATGAACAATCGTTGGTCCGAGCTAAAGTCGATAGATAAGTTAAAAAAAAAAGTTATATTTAAACTTTAATGATAACTTCATGAACATTGATGTAGCTTTTATACCTAATAGAAACAAAACTGAAATTGAATCGTACGTAATCTATGAAATAAAAATATCAACATTTTGGTGCTACAGCTAATCACTGAATCCCTTTTACCACATTTCTCAAAACCGTTTATCCTCATACACATTTCCGACAACCGCCCCTTAGGCACAAAATGTGGTAAAACTATTAATCTATGCAACTCCTACGCAGCTCTCAAAGCTAAGGGCTTTAGCTTCGCAGCCGTGTCTAATTCCGAAGACAATGCCAGCATTTAGATATTGTTAAATATCATAACGTAGCGCAATTTGGCTATTTAATAATGTGCCACGGTTGGGTTTGCTCGGTTTGGTATAAGTAGGCGTTAGATGTAACATGTAAGTGGTGGTATTATAATATGTAACGTTATTATTATGTATTACTAGCTGCGCCCCGCGGTTTTACCCGCGTAAATGTCGATACCGTGGTAATATTGGGATAAAAAGTAGGCTATATGTTAATCCAGGGTGTCAGCTACTTTCATAGTTTTTTTTTAACAAAATAGGTCCAGCCGTTTGAGCGTGAAAAAGTATCAAACATAATTTATAAACACACACACACCCACAAACTTTCGCCTTTATAATATTAGTGTGATTTGACGTCAAACATACGTGGGAATACCTCATTAAGGGTTGAATTTTCCCACGCCAGATATTTTTATCGGAGGAATAATTTTCAATTTTTGACAGTGCTTCCATACAAAAACTGTCAGACGACAATTTTATTCCGCGAATAAAAATTATCAGTCGATTGGAAAATCGGCCTTAAGTGGGAATATAATAAAGGTGGGTGTCGTCTGGGATGTGGCGAGTCTTTTTTCTATTTGAAACGTATGTCGGTAATACTGCCTCTACCAATTTAAATATTGGGTAGGTTTGTGATGATGGTAGAACTATATTCTACGATATAACAGATCCCTCTGACACTTCTGAAAGATTTCTGTGGGGAATTTATTTATTTATTTATTAATCACAAAATCCACAGCTCTTTGAAATTTTATCTTAAACATATATAAGCTAGTCTTACAGCCAATTACGGATTTACAATTTAATAACTATATAATACATGCAGCAGAAACAATAATACAGAATGAACTACTAGAACCATATAAGCATAGCTAAGTGTACAGTGTGAGTGAGTGCATAGGAGTGTACATGTGGAGTTGCAAATGGGTGTGTGAGTATGTGATAGTGGTATGTGGTAATTATCTGTATACCTACCTTCTATTCAGTTCAGTTTAATTTAGATTTATTTGTCAATTCGTCACATACTGATGCTATTAATTGTTTCTTGAATATAACTTTTTTGGTATTAAACATATCAAGATCTTTTGTTAAAATTACTTAGCATCCTACCAATGACTGAGTTTTGAGCGTAGTTTGTACCATTGTGTGGTACATCGAATAACTGCGTGTGCCTAGTCCGTCGAGACGGAGCACTCAATCTCATAACTAAGTTATTTAGAACGGTACTGTCAATGTTCCCACTACATATACCTACTATAAAGAAATAGCATGTCCAGAATCATACGAATTTTAATTAATTTATTTTTAGATTGTAGTTTGTTAAGTACTATTTGTTGTACTCTTGGACGCTTTTAACACGTACGTCTTTCTTATTTTTTTACATCGTTCTCACATTATATAATTTTATAATCAAAAGTAATGATGTAACTAATATTTTTGTAAAATATCATTTAAAAAGAGTGTCCATGGAGTTTCTTGCCCGTTCTTCTCCATAGGTACCTACGCTTTGGAATGGGCAACTAGCTTCATATTTTCTGACTGACCGACTCCTTGACAATTCAAAAGTGCCTGTAAATGGTTTAATTGAAATAAATGCTTTGAGTTTGAGTTACTAAGTGTGCATACCTACGTGCGGCATTTGTCAACGGCAGAGTTAACTACAGTCGTCGACAACGTATCGCTCTTGTGTTTGAGTACGATGCTCAAATACACGAGCAGCACGTTGTCGACGGCAGTCGTCGACGCGTCGACGGCTGCAGTTACCTTCGCCGTAGACGCGTGTCGCGAGTGTGTATGAGCATTTTTTGGAATCACTTAGTGTAGATAGTTTTATTAATAATTTTCATCTGCCTTGCCTTTTTCCAACTATGTTGGGGTCGGCTTCCAGTCTAACCGGATGCAGCTGAATACCAGTATTTTACATGGAGCGACTGCCTATCTGACCTCCACGACCCAGTAACTGCATGGATAATACGATACCCCTTGGTAAGACTAGTTGTCAGACTTTCGGGCTTCTGACTAACCGTAACGACTGTCAAAGATCCACAAATGACAGCCGGGACTAACGGCTTAGTGTGCTTTCCGATTCCAAGGCACGTAGGGGTCTCGGTATGTAAAGATGGTCACCCATCCACGGACCAACCGCGGCAAGTGTAGCTTAACCTGATCGATCGACGCGTGCGGCTGTTATTACTTAGCCACAAGCCCTAGGGGGCTTGTAATAACAGCCGCACGCGTGAATTAAGGTTCCTGCAAACAGCTGCGACGCGCGACGCGAATCGCGCGCGACACAAAGGTACCGCTCGTTGCGCGACTTGCGGTGCCTTTGTGTCGCGTGTCGCGTCGCGCCTGTGTGTACGAGCCTTTAAGGATAATAAATTATTAATAAAACTTAGGAGTTTTATTAATAATTTATTATCCTTAATTCATACATACAACTTCTTACTCCGTGACACAGCACACAATCAATAATTCTGCTTATCCAATCTATTCTTAGAACACTCGTGGACCGGAAAAATATTATCTAATAATAAGAAAAAATCTTAATTGCTATCTTACGTGTCAGATGGACGTGCGAAATCGAATCGTGCGCAGTGCTCGCGCATGCGCGGTGCACACGCGATCGTCACGCCGATGTGACAAAATGGCGTAGCCTACATGTGTTGACAGCTTCATGTTTTTCCGGTTTGTGTTTCCGCGAATTAAACTTTAAAATGTGTTACAATGTGTTTACAATGAATCAAATCAAACCCATCAATCACGATGGGTTTGATTTGATTCATTGACAGTTTTGTTTAGGAAGGTACCCTTAGGATTTAAACTGTAGCGACTTTCATCAGAATTCGATAGGCGAGTCATCATCATCTGCCTAGCCTTTGCCCAACTATGCTGGGGTCGGCTTCCAGTCTAACCGGATGCAGCTGTATACCAGGATTTTAAATGGAGCGACCTCCTTAACCCAGTTCCTGGGAACACGATGCTTACCCCTTAGTAAGACTGGTTTTTTCAGACTTTCGTGACTATCCGTAACGACGACTGT
This sequence comes from Luperina nickerlii, assembly GCA_963855955.1. NCBI lineage: Eukaryota > Metazoa > Arthropoda > Insecta > Lepidoptera > Noctuidae > Luperina > Luperina nickerlii. The sequence continues at coordinate 15,934,946 of OY979677.1, read as the reverse complement.
CAAAGATCTACTAATGACAGCCAGGACCAAGGGCTTAACATGCTTTCTGAGGCACGATGGGGTCTGGTATGTATACACCCTCACATTTTGATCGTTTTAATCCTTAAAGGGGGTCATTATACTCATCATTGTGAACAACTTTTACTATGGAACCAACCCTGAAATAAGGAAACAATAATCAGCTGTTCCCTACATTTATGTTCGTATAATTTTTCGCGATTTCTGAAGGCCAATTCTCGTAATTTAAAACGTTCAAAATCTAGTCGCAGTCTCATCTCGGCGACAAGCAAATGTCAAAAACTTGTCAAAATGTAGGGAAATTAGAGGTATTTTTTGACAGATTGAGACTGAGATCAGACTGTGAACGTTGTTAAAATTAGTAGAATTGCCCCTCTGGTGTTCCCATAGTAAAAGTTGTTCACAATGATGAGTATAATGACCCCTTTTAAGGATTAAAACGATCAATATGTAAGGATGTAGATGGTCACCCATCCTCGGATCGACCGCGGAAAGCGTAGCTTAACCCGTGCGGCTATTATTACGGTTTACTTAGCCACAAATATTATTATTATTATTATAACGTAAAATAAAAATGAAGAAATTCGATAACAACTTCGCCCAACACCACGACATCATAAACGCTTCTAAAAAACAAACCGTGCTACCTATATAAACTTGAGGACCAACGGTATCCCTACGTGACAGTCTCAGTGCTCTATCACGTCTGTGCAAAATGTCTTCCCTTCAAAATGGTAATAAGAACAATTTGCCACTGCTTGCTGCGCGATAAATAATTAAACGTCGTGATGCAACGCTTAGCTTGACATTATAAAAACGACCTAATTTTATGGCTGGCTTAGAAAGGTCGCTCGTTCGGTCGGATAAAAACACGGTTGTGTTAAAGCTTTTAGAATATTTGGATATAAATAGCGCAAAAAGTGTCATTGAGATTTAGCTTACGGATACCAATGCAACTTTAGTTTATAACTTTTTTTACTTTCATACATCATTTGTTGTTTTACTGAAAACTTAAATGGCGATATTCAATGTTGATTCAATTATTGATGGCTGGTGTTTCATACAAGAAACATAGTTGAAATCAACTTTTCTTATTGCTGAACAACTGAATGTGTCGAGCCCAATTTTTTTTTAACCGACTTTAAAAAATGAGGAGGTTCTCAATTTGGATGTTTACATATGTTTTTTATCAGTGAAAAAACAATTGCCTCGTTGGTCTAGTGGACGCAATTGCGACTGCTGAGCGTGAGGTTCTGTGTTCGATTCCCAGTGGGCAAAATGCCCTCATAAGCAGACCGTACTCTGGATTTTCCTGACAACAAGCTCGTCCCCCTATCATATGGGACTTAAACATAACTGGCGGAACGTAACATAAAGCTAAGGATACACATGCCAGTAGCTGGCACAAAAGTATGCAAGTAGCTTGCATGTCATTATGGTATTCACCAATCAGCTTGCATGCCGTGTGCCATAACAATTTCTGATTGGTGAATACCATATTAGGGGCTTACTCTCCAAACTAATTTTAATTCCAATGAGATGCCAATATGACACCAATGTTTATTTTACAGTCACGTGATTTGGTCCTCTTGAAAACAATATTGTCAACAAGTACCCCACGCCAAGCCCGAACCCAATTCCACTTAGTTCTCCAAAATGGACACCCAATCTAAAAATCATTTGGCGCTAGCTTCGAACTCAAGAGTACGAAACGTCACAATTCCAATGTCGATCTATCGGAATTAAATTGAAGAGTAAGCACCCTGGTATGCCAGCTACTTGCATACTTTTGTGCAAGTTACAGGCATGTGTGTGGGAGCCCTAAATGTACGATAGGTACACCTTTGTCTAAGTCACCGTTATCTTCAGTGAAAACTATGTTTATATTACATTTATGTTTACAACCGCTTCGTCTCCGTATATCACACATCTACCTGCATCTAGTCTCTGTTCCCTGTTCACATAATTTTCTTTAAATTGGGAACCCTTAACTCAGAATCTATTTATTTAAATATAAAAAAAATATCCACGATGCTCGTTGAACCCATAGTAAATTATCCTCTTACATAGAAACGTGCCTACCCACAACATAAAACGTGTGTGCGATACAACATCGCCTACCCTTTCAGGACTAACGGTGCCACACTGTATTGAATGGATAAGCCACTACGTCAGTGGGAATGGCCGCTTTTAATCTGTACTTAAGAATCTAAGTACACCATTATTGTAATACAAAACAATAATTCCCTTCAGAGCGCATGACATTAAGAAATTATTAGGTTGCGCCGCATCCGCGTAAGGGTCTCAGCTCGCGGCTTTTAGGCTGGTTGTAGATCTGCTGTTAAAAGGCTGAGGGTAATAATATTGTTGGTACTTGAGTTTAAACGGATTGTTAATGTTTTTATTTCACTTATCATGTTCATTCCAAGAACTCATTTAAAGGAGACTTTGAGAACCACTTTTTTCAGAGCTAGAATACTGACGTTAGACCGTTAGCTGTCCGTCGAATTGTCAACTGTCCTTGAATAAATAAATCTAAATAGATAATAAATAAATCTAGATTTGCCACGGAATTAAGTTTTGTTTACATTTTTTTTAGTTATTATTTTTTTACTACACTTTTCATTGTATTTGTTGGTATTTTGGCGTAGCTAGCTGACATATGGGAAACTGTCCTTGAACCTGCAACATTCATGGGCCAGTACTGTAAGTGTTAAAAAAAATCGTTAATAGACAAGGTTACGAGAATCTCAAAAAAATTACAATATTATAATAATAATAATAATACAATTTTATTTACACACACAGGATTTAAGGTAGGTATATTGTACAATAGAGTCGCATTAAAGGGTGAAATGATGCCTCCTATATTTAGTAAAAAGCTTATGTTTTAGGAGTCAAAGTTCCTCTAAGTATGACATACAACTGACATTAAGTGTCGTGCAAGTACGTAAAAAAAAATAACAAACAATGCAATAATTTAAATACAGTATTAGTTCATTTAAGATACAATTGTATTAAGATTTTCAGTTTCGTCATACGTTAACTTCTGCAACCAATTTGTAAGTTTGATTGTAACTTCGTTTTTAGTTAGGTAGTATGTACGGTGCCTACAACCATTGGCCCCTACATTAAGGTGTATAAGTTTATGTATTCTATTGTACATTCGAGAGCTAGTTGCCGCATACTGTCGGCTAACATTGTCTAATTAAGTTCAGTTCAATGTGTTTCGGACAGTCGGTCTTGCTACCTCACTGTATGTCTTGTCTTTTTGTTACATCACGGTTTTCTTCTGCAGTTGTGCCGAAAAGATAAATATCATCATTGATTATTCGTTCCTGATCAAGTATTTACCAATTCTATAATGATGAAAAATCGCGCCTTCTTCCTTAAAAAACGCCACCTATGCAGCCAGCCTAATCTCACAGTCCCTAGCTAGACAGGAGACGTATAAGCCCATCTGAACGTGGGCGCAGGCCGCAGGCAAACTGTTCTAGCATTTCACTTGCCTTCAAATGCATACGAGGGCTTTTTAGTGGATCGCCGAAGGTAATTAATACGTTGGAAATAGGAAATGAATTATATGGTGGTTTCTGTAATAAAGATTTTGCTGTAGGTGTTAGAAAGGAGAGGAATTGAGGTATTTATCAACACTGAAAATAATATATAGGATTTTTATTTTACGAATTCTTAGTGTGGTCTCTCAGTTCACACACACATAACATATTTAGAGAGTTGCTGTAAAAAGTTGTTTCTAATTTCTTAGAAGTTTGTGATATCTTGAGTTTAGCCACATACTAAACCAGCTACCTACCTGAACCTAGAAAGTTTAGTACCTACTGAATAAAAGTTTTCAGTAGATCTTTATTTAAAAGAAGACAAGTTTTAAAAAACAACGTATAAAGGCTCGTACACACAGGCGCGACGCGACACACGACACTAAGGCACCGCAAGTCGCGCAACGAGCGGTGCCTTTGTGTCGCGCGCGATTCGCGTCTCGCGTCGCGCCTGTTTGCAGGAGCCTTAACTACTCTGTCTAGTATTAAACTTGTTGTTTAAATTAACTAAATAAAGGGGTTGAAAAAGAAAAAGAGAACCTGAGATAATCCAGATTTTCTCGAAATGATAATACCTCGAAATGTTACTCTTTTATAATACAAATCAAATTGTAACCGGGCGTTGCTTGTCGCACATTTTCCAGTACGTAGCATTAGACTTCTGCTTCGGCTGGACTGATTTGGTAGATTGTTTTGCACCACTCATTTGCAGATCGCGAGGAAACCGACATGTCCTAGAAGCAAAAATTTGAAGACATGTGACATCTACCTACCCTCCCACACTGGGTAAATTACAGCCCACTCATCTCGAAGGCAGGAGGTTTGCGTCTCAGCAGTGGGATTATTAAAGGCTGATTATGTTATGTATTTGCATAAACCTACTAAGTTTTCAGCCTACTGCTTTTACCTACTTTAAGAGGGTTTGTTTTTGGGACGCCTGATGAAGCCTCCTCGTGTAGCGCAGTTTGTTCCGCCAGTTACTCAACTGAACCGAGCGCTCGGCGCATCCTGGACAGTCACACCCAACACCTTATTTGACTGGCTAATTCTTCCCTTGCGATGGTAGGGTTAACGCCCGCCTGGTTTGCATCCACCCCTCCCACCGGAGATCAGCGTGAAGCAGCCTGCCGTGTTTCGTCGATGCGTGGAAGTTCCAGTGCCTTAGGAATCTTCTGGGCACGCTCGTTCCATCATAGACCTCATACATCGGTTTCCATCAGGCGTGATCTAGGTCAAGAGCGGGCCCATTGAGCAATAAAAAAAATAAAAATCCCCAGGCCACCACGACCTAAACCTGTACTTACCAATTTAACAAACTATCAGACATTCTTCAACAAGATGAGTTACAGAATCTGAATACATTCTTCTTCTCAAACTCAGCCATTGTGTGGAGGCCCTGAAAGGACTCCTGTAGTATACAATATGATCCCCGAAAAATCGCATTTTTTACATAGTACAACTACCTACTCTGCCCAGTAGTTAAACTTTGTTATTGAAAAGAAAGAATAACCACAGTGAGTCCAGGTTTCCTGTCAATTTGTCCTTCGTAACACATTAAATTAACCTTTGTAGCAAAACTTGGTATAAGATCTTCTGCACCCAGCAATGGACTGTGACTGATTTTTTGATTGATTTTTAACACTGATTTAAACATATCAGGCAGTCGCTTCATATAAAATACTGGTATTCAGATGCATCCGGTTAGACTGGAAGCCAACCCTGACATAGTTGGGAAAAGGCTAGGCAGATGATGAATTAAACATATCAGGCATAAACTCACAACCTCGACTTAGTTTCTTAAAGGGTTTAGGTATCCATAAGCCTCCAGGCCAACACGATACCTGTAATTACCTAAACCTGCAAACTATGAAGCATCCCTCAACTAGATGAGCTAAAGAATCTGAATACCATCCACAGCCATTGTGTGAAGGCCTTGAAAGGACTCCTGTAGTATACAATAATGATCCCTGAGAAAGATCGCGTCGATTACAAATACATTAATAGCTGTGGGCGTGGCCATATTGTTATTTAAAAGCTGGTGAGCCATTAAGTACTTGTATCGTTCGTAATCGTCACGACGCGTTTGTTCTAGCGGCATTGTTAGGTTACGTTACGTGGTGGGTTTGTTGCGAAATATTTAGGAGAAAATACGATGATATTTAGGAACCCAAACTTTTTAAATGACGATGTCTGTTAACGGCCGCGTCTTACGAATTGCAGGTCGTAGGTTCGAACCTAGAGAGGCGTTTTACTTTGTGTAAATTATTTCATCACCACTGCTCTCAAAAAGGTGAAGGAAGACATCGTGCGGATAACCGCATGTCCTAGAACCATAAATTCGAAGATATGTGACATCTAAGGCATCTACCAACCGGCACTAGGCCCGCGTGGTGGATTACGGCCCACTTCCTCTCACAGAGTGGAGGCCAGTTTCCCAGTAGTGGAAACAGTATAGGCTGATTATGCTGATATCTGTTTAGAATAAACCTAACAATTGCCATGTTTCAGCATTTTTTCTCAGGGATTTAAATTATGGACTGCAAAATTGTCGTGTAAAATTGTCTCATAAGATTTACTTTCAGAAGAATCATCCATTTTCCTAGCACGGTGGGCTGTGCTGGGGCGGCTGGTGCAGGTTCAAAAAACCTCCAACGGCGAAAATATTGTAACCTGATTGGGAAGTATATGTTCGAGCCGTTTGGGGTTGAAATACTAGGGCCATGGCGTCCGATTGCCCACTTGATTTTTCGAGATATCGCCAAGCGGTTAGTCGATTCTTCACGAGGCCAGAGGTCTGGCCTATTTCTTGGCTAAAGAATTAGCATCGCCATACAACGTGGCAATGCTGCCAGCCTTTTGGGCACTGTTCCTGTTGACAGCGATGCGGACGAATTGTTTGATTGTTTTTTATAATTCTTTTGCATCTTTTTTCAAATATATGTACATTGTACATATTATTATTTTAAGTGTTAGCTTAAATATTATCTTGATTAATAAATACTTAACTTTCAGAAGTAACCATCATTTCATTTGTTATTTATTTTGTAAATCTGGTTGTAAGCCGTTGTAGAGAAAATGCAAAAGATACCTAATATAATTCAGCCGTACCTTAACACTGACTTATAACATTTTGTATGCAATTTGAAAGGCCATTGTTAATAAAATAATAATAATACTAACCAAAGGTAAGTAAAAAAAATCAATTAGCATAGGTCCTTCTATTAATTTATTAAATTCTTTATCTTTCTATTGCTTCATGAAACAGAATTTATAAATAGCACCACAGAAATTTCTTATGTCTATGAATGGCACCTTCGCAAAAACGCAAAATCACGATTAAATTTTCGTTACGTCACACAATAACGTAACCTAAATGTGTTTATTAACTTACAGTTTAACAACAATAGTTTCTATGTATAAAGTAGCTTTTAATATTTTATTCATCGCCACTATTAACTAATTGTTCGAGGCCGATCATTAGTTGATGGATTATTCTTGTCTTTTCTTTGATTTGTATAATAGCAGTTTCGAAATTTGCATCAACAATAGCAATACTGCCTAAGTATGTAATAGAATTTTTACATTAAGATATTTATCTGGAATGTTTAAATTCGATGAATGTGGCCTATGTTTAATTTTTAATTGGGCGAGTTTAAAGGCTCCTTCAAACAGGCGCGACACGCGATAAAAACGCGCGTGACACAAAGGCACCGCAAGTCGCGCAATGAACCGCTCATTGCACGACTTGCGGTGCCTTTGTGTCGCGCGCGATTATATCACGTGTCGCGCCTGTTAATGGGAGCCTTAGTGCGTATTTTTTGTTTTATAGATTTATAGCCTGCCTTTTTAAAATATATAATTAGTTTTTACATTTTATTATTTATCTTTTCGATAGATATTTTGTGAATGTGAGTACCTACGTTGCTTACCATTTTCTATTTTATTAAGTACCTGGTAATTGTTGACAGACCTACACTGTCCTACCATACCCATTAACACTTTAATTTGAAAACATTGTAAAAGCTAAGTAATTATTCAAGTTTTATTTAAGTTTTTATACGAGTAACCGTGGTGGAGTTTCTTGTCGGCTCTTCTCCATAGGAAACGACTAATTGGAACCGTGCACCTAGCTTCTTAAGTTTCATAAGTGAAATAAATTAATATTTTGATTTGTATTTTTTTTAGTGTTTCAAGATTTTGTCTCTGTTTTGTTTTTTGAAAGGAAATTATCAAAATGACTGTCACATGTCAGTACACTCACTCTTTGGAGCGGAAATTGTCAATCATGATATTTATCAAACTGATGTGATATGATTAGGGACCTTTTAAACTCTTTTTAGAAATATACTTTTAGTTTTTAACTTCAAAACAATACAAGATGGCGGGGACATCGACGCTCAACCTGGTTGGTACCATGGATTCAGTAAGTTCATGATTCTGAACCCTTCCATGTTGAAATTTTTCGTCGGTTCTTTAGAAAAAAATTGCTGTATTGTACTTTTCTATGAAACTGTCAATTTTTTTTTGGATAACCTACGATAATTTCTACGCTTATCTAAAATTATGTTCCGATTCACGGTTTCAGTTTGCTCGTCGATGTCCCTGTCATTCTGGACTTATAATTCGCCAATATCACGCTCAATTACACGAACAAAGTACACCAACAAAGTAACTAAGTCCAATGACATTAACGTGAACCTTAAAGTAAACCCTATTTTCCCACCATTTATAAAGAAATTCGATGCACAAGTAAGTGTCTTGCCAAGTAGATGGTGTATAAACGAAAGGGTCGGACTGTCTATCAAGCAGTTGTAATTACCTTTCTGGGGCGTACGGCGAATTCTCGATGTCATGCCATATGTCCTTCACGGGGGGACGGACTCGGGAAGACTGATTTTAGATTGTAATCATGAGGAAACCGGCATGTGAGCAAACAGGCGCGACACGCAATATAATCTCGCGCGACATAATGGCACCGCTTGTTGCGCGACTTGCGGTGCCTTTATGTCGCGTGTCGTGTTGCGCCTGTTTGAAGGACCCTTAATGATCGAGTCGGACTCGCACACCGAGGGCTCTGTATGCTGTGCTAGCTAGATATGTAACTACAAATTTACGGTTTTCGGATTGTTTCCTTTACTTGTGCTACATGCCATTGTTTTTTGCCAAATTTCATGATTCTAGGTCAACGGAAAGTACCTACCCTATAAATTTTGATTACCTGGATAGTGTCGAAATATACGTTTTTTGCGGCATAAACTGCCGTACCGCATCTTTTTTTACGTTAACATAGAAGTTTGATTTTTTCAAATCTTCAAGGGACTTTAGACTTGAGTATATGGTTTTGATTTCAACTCGATACCTCTATGCGTTCCCGAGATAATGTGTCTTGATAGACAGACGGTCAACAAAGTGATCCTATAATGGTTCCGTTTTTTTCCTTTTGAGGTACGGAACTCTAAAAAAGAAGACATGTGACATCTACTAACCCGCACTGAAAGAAAGAAAGAAAGAAAAAGTATTTATTGCGACTATTACAGGAAGATCACAAACTAAACTAAACACAGCAAAATAAAAATCCAAGTTATATAAAAAAAAAGTAACAAAAGGAAAATGAAACAGAAAGTCCTATACGAGGCCAAAAGGCTCCTAGGCTCAAAAGGCACTGGGCCCGCGTGGTAGATTTCAGCCCATTTCCTCTCACTGAGGGGAGGTCTGTGTCTTAACAGTGGAAAAATTATAGACTGGTTATGCTAGAGAATGAGTGTTTGCCTCACAGAAGAAAGATTGAATCCTTCAAATTTTCCATAAGGAAAGAGATGAATGATTAAAGGTAGGTACATATTGGCAGCAGTGTTGTCTTGTGCTTATAGCAACCTGCTCATTATTTTATATAGAAGAAAATCCGTTAATATGGCGACTACAAGTTTGCTAAGCGCAAGAAAGCCAATCTTTACTCAGTAAAAGGCTTTATGAATTACTAGCTGTGCCCCGCGGTTTCACCCGCATAAGTTTCAATCCCGTAAGAATATCGGAATAAAAAGTAGCCTATATGTTAATCCAGGGTGTCAGCTACCTACACACAAAATTTTCTCAAAATTTGTCCAGAAGTTTGAGCGTGAAGAAGTAACAAACATATAAACACACACACACGCTCATAAACTTTGGCCTTTATTATATTAGTGCGATTTTATCAGAACAAATATTCTTTGTTTATTTAACGATCATTTAAAAATAATCCTTCGTCATTTGTCTCCCACATAACCTAGCCTATCTAGATTGTAATCAAAACTCCTAAAAGCAATTTGACAAACTAAATGAAAGCAAAAGCAAAAATAATCGCGACTCCATTTCTCTTCCACCTCATTTCAATCAAAACAATTCAGAACCAAAATCAGACATAAATATTTTGACATACGTACCTTTGCGCACAATAACAACACGAATTTTAATTCCCACGAAACTAATTCGGCATGAAACCGCAATTTTCCGAGAAACACGAGAATAGGTCTTATAAATTGTTCCATATAACACCTGGGGAAAACAGGGAAGTGATTTGAAGGAAAACAGTTGTTTTCGTCACGTAGGAAAGAAAGATGGCGTCATTTATTTAGTAATACGTCATCGTAATCCGGCCCTGGCTTGTCGCCCCATCACTTAGTGAAGGACATGCTCGCGTTTCTTTGTAGGGGAAAGGTTGGGGCCTAGGTACTGGCGATTTGTGAAGAAAGTGACTGTAATTATTGAATAATTGATTGATTTAATGGTTGAGGAGTTGTTTGAGGAATTTAATCAAATAACCCTATTAGAGCGATTCGTTGTCGTGGGTGCTGTAGTCGACCGCGTTGTTAATGCAAGACAGATTAGATTCACACAAAAAACGTTTCTTTTAAATAAATTTGTACTTGTATTTTTTTAACGAACGGCTAGAGTAGACATAACGTAGTTTATGATAATTATGTCTAGTCTAGCTAATATTGCTTTTAAGTACTTACCTAAAAGCAATATTAGAAAAGACTCCGAAAGGACTACGTAGGTATAATGAGAAAAAATAAAACATTGGCACTCCGGGAGTGTCGACAGAAGTGAAAACAAAACACAAGCAATACTTTGCCATCACTCACTGACATATAGGATATACATTAAAACCGAGTTCATCCCGAGGACATCCGAACACATCCGAAGCGGGTATTTTTTTAATAGTCTTATAAACAAAACACGCGCGGTGTCTCTTACGGTTTTTTCCCCATCTCAAAAAATGCCCAATGTGCCTAAAGAACTTTTCACTTCAAAAATCACGGATAGTAATTTTTTTTGTTCAGCCAATACTATCCCACTGCTGGGCAAGGCATCCTTCAAGTCCTTCCAGGAATTCTTTTCTCGCGCCATCTCGAACCAGCACTCGCGGTTCATGTACAGACGCCAGCACATCAAGCTACCCGAAACTGTCAAATTTTCCCAATCAACTTTGAACCTTATGCTATAGGTAGCGATAAAGTTGAAAATCTATTAAATAAATTTGACAGATTGTAGTAGCTTGATGTGCTGGCGTCTGTACAGGGCACGCCACCTTTTACTGGGTAAAAATCTAAGATGAAATTTAAAAAAACCCATATCCTTCCCGCTAAATCACCCACCCCACCCAACTAAGTACTTGTATCTGAGTACCTGCACGGACGACATCAAACGCGCAAGCTTTTCCCTCATGTTTTTCTGGATGTATTGCCGTTTGTGCCAAACTGTGCGGAAGTACCGCTCGACAGGTTAATTTGGTGAAGATCCTTCAGGGATTTGGGTTGAGTGTCCACCGTTTTGGCCTTTTTATAATGCATGAGGTTTTTTTGGGACACAAAAGTTTGTTGTTATGATAAGCATTCATTCAATAGAAAATCAATAAAACCGCCACCGTCAGTAACTCATTTGGAATTTATCGTTTTGCAGGATTAATGGTTATGTAAAGCTTAGCTGTCGTATACAATGGCGCTTCAGTATCATAAGATTCAAAATATTTGTGTTGTTTACTAGATAGAATAATTTGATATTATTATAGTTTATTTTAATGTCCGCACCTATAATAAAACCTAGTTATAACTAATGTTGTTTATGTACAAGTGACAGACTCGAGAAATATCTCTGTATTTACGAAAAGATGCGTAACTTGAATGTTAATACCGAATCTTAAAATATTGTTATTATATTCGGGTATTATATGAATTTATCACCATCCATACTAATATTATAAATTTGAAAGTAACTCTGTCTGTCTGTCTGTATGTTACCTTTTCACGCCTAAACCACTGAACGGATTTCGATAAAATTTGGCGGAGAGATAGATCGCATCCCGGAGAAGGACATAGGATAATTTTTATCCCGATATTCCCACGGGATCAACATTTATGCGGGTGAAACCGCGGGTCGTTGCTAGTTAAGTAAAATACTTATAAAAGGTACCAATTATGAGGCAACCACTGCACAAAATATGCTGTACTATCTCATCTTCAATTCTTTTCAGCGCGGTATGTTTTTAACTCAATTTTTTTTTTGCACTCTTTATGCAGCATCCAAAATGTTTTTATGTAAAAGTTCTCTGTATTTTTCTGTATCTGTATTTTTGGGAAATAAAGATATTTATTATTATTAAAAAAAAAAAACTGCTTTGGTTAGGTATAATAGGTAATGTCAAAACAATACATTTGGAATTTGTTGATTTGAAAGAAAGAAAGAAATAAAATACGTTTATTTGCGGCAAACATGACGCATAAAAATAAAAACACAACAGAATAGCAAAAATAACAATTTGCGATTCACCATTACCATTAGCATAAACTACGCCATGACACAGTCGACAATAGCACACATTGTCTAAAAGAACCATTAATACCTAAGTCCTTTTTGTTATTCACCACGCGTGCCCAGTGCGGGTCAGTTGGTAGATGTCACATGTCTTTGAAGTTTTGGTTCTAGGACATGCCGGTTTCGTCACGATGTTTTTATTCACCGTTTTGAGAGCAGCGGTGATGAAATAAATTGAACAAAGTAAAGCGCCTGTCTGGGTTTGAACCCACGACGTACAACTCGTAAGTATCACTCACATAGAAGCAAGGGCGGATCTTGAATTTGTGGGGCCCTGGGCTAATACTGCTTAGGGGCCCTATCTAATTACTCAGCCAATTGCCATTTTATTATGATCGGATTTTTTTTTAATTCTAAATAATTTTTATTATTGACAATATCGTCTGTTTTTAGTTCGGTTGGGGGCCCTCTGTATCCACGGGGCCCTGGGCTGCATCCCAAAAAGCCTTTAAGTAGATCCGCCCCTGCATAGAAGTCTTAAAAACACCACAAGGAACCAACCCCCGTCTTTCATTCACGTGACATCAAAACATTTGTCCCTTCCCACAAGTTCTTAACGAACTTAAGACACAATTACAGACAGCTACATGTACTTATGTAGGTATACCTTCAGTCCAGGGTAGAGGGGAGACAACGATGTGACAGGAATGCATTCCGGGCATGCTCCGGGCGGCCGGGATTTCTCGGGACAGTCCGCTTTATTGGCTTGCTTGAAGACGATCTGGGTTTGAAGTTTGAGTGGTTTAGTGGCGCCTTCAGTGATTTCTTGTACCTACACAGTAAACTAAAAGTTTGTTAAAATAAATCAGAGCCAGACAGACGCAACAAGCAAAAAAATAAAACGAGAATGCTTTGACTCACAACTAATATTTGTACATTTTACTACTTAAATTGTATAGGTGATTCATTGTATCATTTATATAAGCTTAATCTATAAAGGTTACGCTAATCAATAAATAGTAAGTCAAACATGTGACCTAAAATGAAATTATCTATGAAATGTTCTTCAAATCAATAAAAACTTTTGTAAAAAAACGACTAAGAGATCGTTCTAAAACTAAGAAACAATTTACAATCAATATTTATAGAAACAACACTATTACCACTTAGAAACACAAACAAAAACAATTCACACCGAAGTACGATAAAAATAACAAAAGACAAACGAAAACAATATCTAATCAAACCAAAACAAGTGAACTAACATTTGACCTACAATCTATAACTTCACAATCGATTCCCAACTGTTATCTAAAGAGACCGAATTCCCGTTGGCCAGGGCACCCCATAGGCACCTGTCCCACCGCTAACGAGGAAGCGACAAGCTATCGACTATTTTCTTGCTCAAGAAACGTATGATATGCACGCCGTACGCGTACGTCCGTTACATTACGTTTTGCGTGCACGTATGCTGAGTGGAAGCCCTCTTATCACAGTCACGACGTGCAACTGTCGACTAGTTCTGTGTTGTGCTCTTGATTATAGATCTATTTTATTATTCTTTATTATTATATTATTAATTATACCCAGTTACTGGGTTATGGAGGTCAGATAGGCAGTCGCTCCATGTAAAATACTGGTATTCAGCTGTATCTGGTTAGACTGGAAGCCGACCCCAACATAGTTGGGAAAAGGCTAGGCAGATGACATTATATTGTTTAATTATATTTTTGTATAAACGTGTTTCTGTGACAAATAAACCTATTTTTCTTTTATTTACAATATATGTTGGTCCCGTGTCAGTAAAAGAGATATTATGTAAATATATTAATATTCGTAGTTAATCGCTGACTTTTCACACTGCCGGCGAGAAAGTTTTCTCCTCTAGTTTGTTGCAGCGAAAACAGCTATCGATAAAAATACTCGCTCAGCGACGCTCGCTTGTTGGGAAGAAAACACGCTCAGAGATTGTCGCTTAGGACATACAAGTGCAAGTGACTGGGCGGTTGAAAGAAAGAAAATACATTTATTTAGCACAGACTAAAAGACACACAGTACACCAGACACATACATCTGATAAAAACAAATAAAAAAGTGTAAATTCCGATGTAAGAAATCAGCAGGAAAGTGTGCCTCACGGCTGCGCCAAAAAGGCCCAGATATTCTACTCGTTGCGCTCGCACGCTCGCTCATAGCCCAGTGAAAAAACTATCCAAACTACACACTCGCTGCTTGTTGTACGCCAACTCGTTTCTAGTTGCTAGCCCTACTCGCTTCTCGCTAGTCGACGGTGGGACATCTGCCTTAAGGAAGCCAGGGAAAACAGGAGAAATAGGGGTGGTCAGGGGAGGGAATTAGTGGCGCTTCATTGGATCGCAATTAAAAGAGGAAAGTCTACGGATGTGATATGGAGTTTCAGAGTACGGGTGAAAGAACTTGGACTAATTCTTGATGACGCCAATCGATTTGGGGGAAAGTTTTCTTGGCGTGTTTTGATATTATGTCATGTCGTTTATACTTATACTGACAATAAAATGGAAACATTTATTAGTTGCTATTATACTGACAGAGATGGACTAAAATTTACTTAAATTAAAAGGAAAATCGACACCGCATTGGTAACATCGTGAGGAAACCGGTATGTCGTAGAACCAAAAATTCAAAGACATGTGACTACTATCAACCCACTCTGGGCCCGCGTGGTGGATTACGGCCCACTGCCTCTCACCGGGAGGAGGCTTGTTTCGCAGCAGTGGGAAAATTATAAGCTGATTATGCTATGCTAAAAGGAAAATCGATGGTAATAATAATTGGTTGTCACAAGTAAAGAGTAACTGGAAAGATACACAAATACATTAATTACATTATAAGCTAGTTAAGAAAAGGTGAATCTCAGTTTGCTGGATTTCAATTTGCTTTAGCAGTAGAAAGGTTTAACAAAGAGATCATTGAACTACTAAACTTCTCAGAGTTAACTGTCGAGAGATAGTGTTATGTAAGTTTCCCAATTATTTAACCAATCCCTCTTGAACATACATATGATACTATAACATAGTGTAAGTATGCTGCGACTCGTAGAGAATCGCACACAATATACCGAAAAATAGAACGTAATGAGGTTGCAATGTAAGCAGAAAATATATAAATGAGGCTGCACTGTAACTCTACAGCAAAATGAGTGTCCAGCGTGTCTAGACAAAGTGACTACTATCAGTGCTAAAGATGATGGAAAAGTAAAAAAAGCTACCGAAAACCAGTCAATCCTGATGAAAATCGTCGTACGAGACGCTTTGAAAGTGATTATTAGTTGTGTAGGCCAACAGATTTGGGGGCCTAAACAGGCCATTTTGGCAGAATCGTAAAAGGATAACATTATGAATCAAAACATGGCGAAGACAGTCCGTGTTTTTCTTTTTTCGCTGCACTACGTATAATCAAAGAGATAGGGATTGGATTTGGATTGGATTAATTAGTATTTCAGCATAGACAAAAAAAAAATAACTGAAAAGTTCTTCATTCGATTCGATTAACTTAACAGTTAACAGTCCATTACGATTCATAATGTTATCCTTTTATAATTCAGCGAAAGTGGCCTTTTTAGGCCCCCAGGCAGTGAAGAGGAAGCTACAGCTACTAAATACTACCTTTGTGCTCTTATTATTATGACTCATATCCAAAACAGAATCAATAACCCGTACGCATTAACACACAACATCACCAAACAGCAATTTTTATCTCATATTAGCAGCCCCAATTACATGTCGAAGTTCTAGAAAAAATAACAGCAATAAAACTGAAGCAACCAACGTGTAAGGTCCTAATAACGTATTCAAACAACATAATCCAGAGCCGAGTAATGATAGCAATCTGTTGGCTATAAATCCTTAATAGCCTATCGCTTGTCCACCGCACTTGTGGGTGATGCAGCGCTAGCTGAGACTATGAGGTGGTACGATGGCGAAACGGATTATTTGCGAGATTTTTTAGATATCTTTGTTTGAGCTATTTGAAGGTGGTAGTATGGTTTTTAAATTTTAGTTTATTTAGGTAGTTGTGACAACTGGGATGACGACAAATAGAGTAGTATGGAAGAAAAAAGGATTTATTTTCCTTGAATCCCAGTTTTACGAGTAGATCCCATTTTTTAGTTATTAACGATGGGTCCCATTTGCTATTTTCATTGAATTCCATGTTATAACAATATGTGTACTTGCGCCGACCCCAAATAAATTGACATAAGTGCAAGAGAATAAATAAATAATGTTTATTTATCTAAAGTAATGCAAAGACACAGAGTGACGTAATTTTTTGTACAAAAGTTGTAGGCTACAAGAATTTATAAAAACAAAAATATAAACCCTGTCTCTTAAACTAGAAGGACTGTATCTTTAGAGACAGGTTCATGATGATGAATTAGTAAGTAAGTTTTCTATTTTTTATTAATACTGAGCCAGTATTAGTACTTAATACTACTTTCAGAACTTACTTAATCAAACAAAGAATTATTTTTTTAAATTATTAACTTATTTAAAACTGAAATCTTTTAATTAATTATATTATAATTGTTGGAAGTTATCATTAATTTTATTTTATTCTAGATTTTGTCCACTTTAAATAATGGTCCTCAAAGTCCACCATTGACGTAAATTTTTTTGTATCGAATGACGTCCATTATAATTTAATTATATAAAATTATAGGTATATTATTGCGATTAACTCTACTCAATATTTAGATGGTTGCCTATCTTATTTAGACTACGTGACTGCGAGACAGCTGTGCTGCTGGAGAGTTTGTTGCGCCACTTCTTCTTCCCAGCGAAAGCATTAGGAAGTGGTGAAGAGCAGGCGTTTTGGGGGACTGTCTTCTTTAATTTTGACGTTCGAATAGTGCTGATTCTCAGCCTAATTTGAATAAATGACTTTTGATTTGATTTGACAGACACACGTGTATCTTAATTGTATGTCATTTTTTACAATAAGAAAGTTCATTGCTATTCCTGTGAGGCCGCAGCATGTTGATTAATTTAGTATTGCAACACCAACATAAAAAAAAGGAAATTCATTGTTATCTGTGGCAACACGCCCCTTCCAAATGTGTCACTGGTGCAATACACACGTGAATCGATTTTGTCCCCCGTTTTATTTAATCTTCCGTGGCACCACGCTACCAGCACTTCATCAGGACCCAACATCATTTACACCGCTGCTCTATTCAACTCATCACTCCAATAGTACCTTAAGAGAAATTTGGAGGTCTTATTTTACTATACTCCATTTACAATAAGATTAGACATTTAAACAAAACTTTTTACAGTCCGTTCAACCGATTTTTACTTCTATTCCGTAGGCATAAGGACGGCATTAAAAGCAAAAACGTGATTATAATACCAACTGTTTATTGCAGCTGCCATTTGTCATGCCACCAACGCAATAGAAGTCAAAATCGGTTGAACGGACTGTAAAAAAGATTTATTTCAATGTCTAATCTTATTGCGAATGGGGTATAAGGCATTACAAGATAGCCTGCGAGGTAATGGCGTAACACACTATAACGTATACATACGTAAATAGCAACGGGTTTCATTCTGACAGTTCAACAGCATTCATTGCGTTATTTTCATTGTTCAGCAGACGCATTTTTGGAACATATTTATTTATTTATTTATTAATCACAAAATCCACAGCTCTTTGAAATTTTATCTTCTTAAACATATATAAGCTTAAGCTAAGATTTACAATTTAATAACTATATAATACATGCAGCAGAAACAAAAATACAGAATGAAATACTAGAACCATATAAGCATTGCTAAGTGTACAGTGTGAGTGAGTGTGTAGGAGTGTGCATGAGGAGTTGCAAATGGGTGTGTGAGTATGTGATAGTGGGATGTGGTGGGTGACTATCTGTATACCTACCTTATACACAGTTCAGTTTAATTTAGATTTATTTGTCAATTCGTCACATACTGATGCTATTAATTGTTTCCTGAATACAACTTTTTTGGTATGAAACATATCAAGATGAGAGAATCTTTTGTTAAAATTACTTAGCATCCTACCAATGACTGAATTTTGAGCGTAGTTTGTACCACTGTGTGGTATATAAAGCAATGGATTAGCAATATCCTTCAAAATGATTCAGATTGAGGTTGATAGTGTGTTACTTAATAAGGGTGCTTGTTAAGCAGTCGATAACATCTAAGGTTGACCTGCGAGATACCCTATTTTTTTTTTCCGTAAACTTTTATCGTCCCGCCGGGTAGTCTCCCCCATATTTGTCCAAAAAATTTTTTTCTCCCTCCAGTCGGTTAGAAACTAGTCCAAATCGTCTTTCCAGCGTTTCTTAGGCCTGCCTCGGTGACGAGGCCGGTCTAAAAACGCGAAAATCTTTTTACGATTTTCCTTCACAATTTACGATTTTCCTTCTTAGCTTTATCGCACAATTATCGTTCCACTGTATCGCCCCTCGCGTAGGCCGTAGCCCGCAGGCTTCGCCGTCGATACGCGACTGAACTTTCACCACCCGTCCGCGCCTCCAGATACCTGCAGATTTATACCTCAAATACTTCTAAGGTAAGGTTGGACTGATAAGAATGTCTCTTGGTTTTAAAGTTTTTAGAAGCGTGTTTATGGGATTTATGTATGAGTGTTGTTAAGTTTTCTTTATAAATATTTTTTTTGTGTTTTTTCATGTTTGTCAAATCGTTTTTATCTGTATCGTTTCTTTGACTGAATCAGCAATACCTAAAAACAGCTCGGAATTAAAAAGTTTTTGAAACCATTAAAATATTATGTTCATTCTCAATCCTTAGCATTAATCATTTCAATGCCAAAAGTCTCGAAATAATTTTCCTAACCGAATCTTAGATTTTCTACATATATATTTTCAAAACGAGTTGCCAATAACTTTTAGAAATTATAATATTATATTTCGGTTGAAAACGTAACGGTTATTATACAGCTAATAAAAAATGGTATTATCACAAAGCTCAATACGAAAACCCACCCAAACTACACTAAATCAAAGGTCAACCACCACAAATCCATACCCACCAGCAAAGCAACCTAACCCCCACATTAAACTCAATAATAATGTCGTATTCCCAACATAATCGTGCATTACATCACATGCTCGACCCGGCACCGAACTGCACCCACCCAGTGACAAGCCGCGCCGCCGGCAGCTGGGTACAATGGCAATTGTTCTCTCATTGATCATTAGATAGTGGTTGCACTCCTCCTGCTAAATCGTACGTTATTATTTATGCTGCTTCAAGCCTAACGACCTGCGCTTGCGCATTCAATGGAGGGGGTATCGCTTGTTGAGTATATAATTTTGTTGTGTATGGTTTTATGTGGTTGTTGCTGTGTTGAGTTTGTATATTGCTGTGGTGGAGTTCAAATCAAATACGATGATGTTGAAAGTCACACAAAATTTGTTTTTTTTTCTATCAAATGTTAGTGTCGCCATGTCGTAACCTGATAAAATTATGTCTGCAAAAATTATGAAATATAGCTGATTCAAGAATATTGAAACGAAGATAGTTTTTTATAGATTATTGTGTGGTTTCTTGCATCAAAAAGCTGAAGTAACAAAATTAAATTTACAGTTTGATGACAGGTAAAAAACCTGAAAAGTGCATGACGAATCCCATTGTTTAAGTCTATAGATGCATTAAAATTTTGTTGTCATCTATTCTACTACAAAGAGACGAGTGGAACAGGATGTGAACGCAGACGATACTTACCTACGTTGTATTTAAACTGACCACACATAATCACATATAATTTGTTGTCAATCGAACGAGTGACGATCTTTGACATTGAATCAAAAATCCATCGGTAAAAAGACTAAGAAAAATAATTTGACAAAAAATAAGTCACGACGAAAAATCATTCGTTGTTCTGTGATTACGCCTGATTACTAGTCTCCGATAATGGTATCGAGCAGCCATTCTATGTAGGACTATATCGTCCCTCCGCAGTTGCGTTGTAAGGGGAAGGTAGTGTGGTTTGATTGGGGGTCTTCAAAAACTGGTTTTTGAAAAGGTTACCGGGCAAAACATATGTCTGACAAGCATTGACGGTGGTACAAAAGACTACCTTGTAAGTCAGAGGCGTCACGAGAAATCACGTTCAATGATGATTGTGTGTAATTAGAGGCGCAAATTAAATAAATTAAAATATAGATTTTTTGGTAGCGTGTTGTGTTGAGGAATGTCAATGTCGCAACTGATGTCAGTTCTCTAGATGCGATGACTGATCCGTGTTTGTATGAGTATATTGAGTATATTAATTTATTGGTTGTTAAATGACTGTTTAATAGCAGCATGTATTTTTGTTTATTTTTAAAAGTTCTTCATGAATAACCATTGAAACATTGAAAACATTCGAATAGACAAAACACCTTTTAATCCTCAACCAATTTCGATCAGCACGTCACCATTAAAGTTTCTTTAATAACCTCACAGTACCTACTTCAACGGAGGTGTACAATTAAAAACATCGAATCAAAACGCCGCTAATTACCAAAAAAACAATAAAGTTCGGAAGACATTAGACGATTGGTTTCGATATAGAGAAATTGACATTATGTCGATCAAAGGCGGCATTCGTTTTCAATAAGCCGGATTGACTAATAATGAACGTGGCTCGTAATCGGGACCGATCTGTCGTGAGAACTTCGAACCGTTAACTAAGACTTTTACAACTATTGAATGGGGCTTTGAAATCGGCTAGAATAAGGATGATGACGAAAACAAAATCAAATTAGAATCTCACTTTGAACTAGATGATGAAAACAAAGAAATGATTCTAAGAAATAATAAAGAAAGACAGAGTGGAATGTCTGAGTGCTGCTACTGAAGTATGTTACAGAAAAATATATAGCTGTTAACATTTAAAAAATCTGTTCCTACGGTATTCTTTTGTTTTTACCAAACTAAACTATACTAAAGCTTCCTTCTGTACCCAGCCTAAGTGCAGTAGATATTTTAAACCTAAAAGAATAAGATACAGATCGGAGGTCAAGTGTTAATTCAACCGATGGAGTCACACTTCGATCTTATCCGATATTTGATCGCAATTTTTTCATCTCAGTACTCAGGCAATAATTTTATGACAAATCCGTACATGACATCACCGAAAGCAATATCGGCGTTGATACAATTATTTTATACTAACTGCGCCCCGCGGTGTCACCCATGTAAGTGACGAACCGTGTAAGTGTGAAACGTAGCCTATATGTTAATCCAGGGTGTCAGCTATTTCCATACAAAATTTTATCAAAATTGGTCCAGCTGTTTGGGCGTGAAGAAGTAACAAACATATAAACACACACACACACACCCATACTCACACACTCACAAACTTTCGCCTTTATAATATTAGTGTGATAGTATCAATTTAGGTATGATTATTCATATTTTTAAACTGAATACCAGTTTCTATAATGATACCGGTAGTTTCCGCATAGTTGATGTTAATTAGATCCATCTTAAGGAACTTTTTAATGGCATCACTTGCCTGGAGAAATTTCTTCTCTTGGTACTACATAGTCTTCCACTTTGTCATCATGCAGTATTGTTCTCTGTCTCACTCAATGTGTTCCAGGTCAACAGAAACACGCTCCCGCTCTGCTATCATCTTGTTCACCGGCCCAACATCTGATAGCGTCTTTTACAACAGATACACTCAAAAGAAATCCACCTATTTTGAATTCGTCACGCAATTTGTCAATCAATTTGCCGTCACCGCTCCATAGATCGTCCAAACTCCATTATATGTCAATTTATATACATAAAAATAACTCTTTGCGTTCGCCGCTCGCATATTAATTCCTATAAAATTAATTGCGATGACAAATCCATTAATTTAAATTGCCGACAACTGGTTCCGTCATCAGATAAGTTGGTTCGTTTACAATTTTTACAGTGTTGCTTTTAACTTTTGATCTTTAAATGTTGAGATGATGAGCATGGATGCAGTTTTTGTCATTGTGTCTTCGCTGTTAGATTGATTTTATCTTAATGTGGGAGTTTTAACATTAGTAGCATTAATACTGTTTATTCCGATTTTACATTCATACAGAAGCGGTCTTATCTGTGCCTATGAATGTAAATTTTGATACATTTTCCTGTGTTACAAATGGTACATTCAGAAAGTTTTTTTGCGATATTCATACCGACCGGTGATAAAAACGTTTATCAAATTATAATTTCCGTGAACCAATCTGAACAAATTATAATTTTATGACATGTTCAATTTAATTTTCCTAGAACGTAATTTTGGACCAGATTTTTTTTATTTGATTATTGAAACCTATATCCATTAGCAATATATATCACTATGTACATTTAAAGTTAATAGCCTTATTCATTTCAAAGTAATTGACTGCTACAAAATCTACAAATAGATGGCTAAATGTAAAAAATCCTTTGAGTTAAAGGAATTGTAAAAGTAAAAAAAACGACTCTCTCGTCTTTTTTCAGTATTCAATTGTATTTGTATATTTGATTCAAAAGATAAAATCAAATAGTTTTCCTTTAGTATTATAGCTGTTAAAAGCTCGCTATTTTCTCTACGATTTCGATAAAATCAATAACAATGACATTATATACAGAATGATACATTTTTACGAGCACAACGTGACAAGATCTTCATCTGTTACGACTATTATGATAGACATCACGTGTTTTACTGTTATTTTAGCCATCGACCTCAATAGAAATACCGTCACCTTCACAAAAATAATTATTTTCTAATAAAATATTTATGTATCCATCAATATATCTCCTAACTACTCGATATGTCCCTATAACGATGATCCAAATCGAAACGCTTGCAATTAAGTAGCATTGAGTCCATACCTATCGTTTTTAAGTACCGATAAAATTGTGCGTGGATAAAGGTTTTATTGTTAGGCATCATTACTATTTTAGTTAAAAACGTTCGAGTTGTTAGTTTGAATAATATTTTTAGAAAGTGTTTTTTTTCTATTTTTTTTTAGTTCGCTCACTGTGCAGTTTTTCTTAATAGGTCAGTAATGAAGAGTTATGGATGAATAAAATATCATAGATCGTTTAGATAGAAGGAAAAATACTAAGATGTCTTTTTGTGGTGAGGCTATTATTTTTTATGATTCCCCCGAGATAACGACAACGATCGTGACATTCTAAAAGTTTATTTTGGGAAATTGCGATGTTTGTGACCGTTTATTAATTTATTTATTTTATTGTATTTGCCTTTTGCTATTCGATTTTTCTGCATTGGTCAGACGAAGCGACTTTACTTCAAGGAAATTCCATCTAGATATCTCTACTACAGTAAAAAAGTCTACCAATCGAAGGTTTTAAGCTACGCTGGCTACTAATGACAGCCTGGTTGACAGTCGTTACGGGTAGTTCAACGTCCAAAAGTTTGGCAACCAGTCTTACCAAGGGTTTCGTGTTACCCAGTAACTGGATTGTGGAGGTTAGATAGGCAGTCGCTCCATGTAAAATACTGGTATTCAGCTGCATCCGGTTAGACTGGAAGCTGACCCTAACATATGTGGCAAAAGGCTAGGCAGATTGATTTTACTTCTAATATTAAAATTAGTTTCAGTGATTCTCGTTTACTACACTTACTTTTACGTAGCGATTATGGCAACCCCCCCCCCCCTTTAATATTTTTTAATAAATTTAGCCGGTCCATTTTAGTCGGAGCGTTAACATTAATTACTTTATATAGACAAATAGTTCAGAGTAAGAAAATCTACCTACCTACTAAAATAATTCATCTTGTGCCACCAAAAGTTAGAGGTAAACTTAGAGTTAAACTTTGAAATATTAAACGCACCGATGCACGATGAGGAGAGTTCGTCGTTAAATTCTGGGTTAGTGTTTATAATGTCAAAAAAAAAGTCGTTATGAAGTAGGTAGGTACCGCTGATAACTTATTTTGTATTTTATATTTTTGGACGTTGTAGTAAGTGAAAATTCGGTAGTATATCAGCAGATAATATATTCATGAACTCGTATAAAAATAAATACAAATAATTAAAACTTAAAGCATATTTTTTCTTACCTGACGTTTCGTGCTCTTACTTTTAGTATGGCGATAGGCGTAATTACCATTGACAGCTTGCGTAGAAGATGAGTAAAACCATTTTAGGCCATCGTGCCATCAAAACATGTTTTTCTAATAAATTTTAATAATTAGAAATCGTGTTGTGCAATCTACATACATGTCATGCGTCAATTAACTGTGGTGTTTATAAAACCAATTTGTAGAAAGCTCGTCTACTTGACAAACAACTCTAAATTAATTGATGTTATCCATTTAATTCGTAATTCGTGATAGACGTAAACACGTTAATATTATTCGTATTTATCTGTTACCAATTAAACATAATCAAATGGTTAACTGGAAAAAGTATACAACGACATCTTTCACTAGCGTAAACTTTTACGGCGACAACGGGCTTAATTACGAGTTGCATGTGGACTCACCGAACTGCCATGCTTTCTACAGCAGTATGGAGGTATGTAACACAGAATTACTATTTATACATACATTTGGCAGCATTCGGGGCCGATATTACTGGGCGGTGGCTCCGACTGGGTACGTAGTTTGTGGGTTTCGAACCCAGGTATGCGCTTTACTTTGTGTAAATTATTTCATCACCACTGCTCTCAAAACGGTGAAGGAAAACATCGTGAGTAAACCTTGAACCAAAAATTTGAAGACATGTGACATCTAGCAACTAGTACTAGGCCCGCGTGGTTACAGCCCAATCCCTCTCGAAGACAGGAGGCCTGTGTCCCACCAGTCGGAACTTTATAGGCTGATATGCATAAACGGTACCTTTTTGCTGTCATTAAACATAGATAGGAATTTAATTCTGAAGGGATTTGTCTTTACCATTAGAATATTGTGGAATGTTACATCGATATTTCAATGCACTATTGTGATTTTAAATGATCAGTGTTACCATTGTGGCTATTATAGTTATCCTTCGCTGTAAGTGGTTTTATTGTATTTCGATTGTAATGCTTGGAATTTCAATCCCTTTCATTCAATATCGTAAAGAATAATCTCAGAAATGTAATCGTATCAATTAGATTCTATTTAGTATCCCTATTAAGGTGATCTAGCAATGAGGGTTTTCTGAAATGACGTTCGCTAGGTGGCAGCACTGACACGTGTCCAGGCAACACTGACACGTGTCAAAGAGCCTATATTTTCTTTAGTCATGACGGAATGATGAACGAATGTATGAATCGAATGATGAACGTCATCATATATTTTATATTCATTGTCGAAATGGAAGACCTCTTGTCAAAGTGGTGCCAACTGGTGTCGTAAATTTTCACGAAAACCCCCATTGCGTTATCACTTTTGACAACTATCTAATGCGGGCTATATACAGGTGACTATATATATATAGCCTCACGAATTTCGCCGCACTAACGTCTAGGTCAAGACACATTGATCGACGTTGTTCGACGGTTTGTCCATACAAAAAGAGCGACGCGACGAACGCGCTCCGGCGGCGGACTGACACAAAAACTGCATAATACGTACTAGTGTGCTCCTTTTCAATTGGCAATATGCCGTCGATCAATGTGTCCTGACCCTAAATGGCAATTCGTCTATGCCGCAGGTAACTAGGTAAAATCGCAAGTTCCAAAGTAGAGTAGGTTTTGACTTTTGTCGTGCGGTGACAGGTCGCATGCGGCGGGTGACTAAAATCTGTCGTGAAAAGCCTCAGTCGAAGACAATAAACCCGCCGCATGATGGTCGATATTTCGTCACCTGCGATTTTTATCGACCTGAGTAGGTATATGGGGTGGCGATTCGGCTTGTGAGCGACCGGTAATTTCGGCATTTGGTAAGCGGCCACACGGCAAAAATCGATCTAGTGTAAATTCCCCGTTACTATCACATTAAACTGAAACGAAACAATAGTCGTTTTATGACGTGCAACTGACATTCAGCAATCACGAGGTCAATTATAGGTACCTACAAATAATCTTTTCTTCATAATACAAGAAAAGTTTTTAACCAATGCGCAAACTGTAATCATGAATTCAGCACATGATTCTAGACCACCTAGCGTAGAAAATTTACGTACGTTATAAAAAAACAGCTCTTTCATAGAAAAGCGCAATACCCACGCGGTCAAAATTTATGGCAGAGGATTTTTTTTTATAACCGACAATTTTTTTCAGAATCTTGTACTTTTTATTTTATTTACTCGTGTGGTTACGGTTTTCGCACGGGTTAATTTTTTCTGTATAGCTACAAAGCCTTGGTAAGTGGATCGGTTATCGCAAAGATCACAAGACACTATCCCCAGCCAGTTTTGGCAATTTTATTCAATAAAGGCCAAATCTATTGCTTTCTTTTAGACGTCACGTAATCCATCAGCCTTTTTTTCACTTGAAGTATTTCGAATTTAGGACGGTATCTACTCTTTTGTCTTATAAATTATTTAAATAGAGAACAATGTGTAGTCAGATGCGCCTTTTGTTTACTTGTAGGAGCTATTGTCGGAAGCACTTACCGTAAAATTACCCATCTAACCACCACGTAGGTACACTATGTAGTATATTATGTACCAAGCCTATTGTCTCTTGCAACGCGTCCGCATTGCGCATATTCCATTGGACGACTCCGTTCTGTCAATTACATGAAGCGACAAATTCATATACCGTAACATCCTCGGCTTATGTGCCACAGCATACATCATATTCGACTATGAAAATGTAGTGCCTCAATTTTTGTGATTGGCTTTTGTTCTTTTGTAATTACTCTGTGGTAAGGCTGGGTGTTCCGACAAAGATTCAATTGCGCGTTCTAGAATCGATTTCGAAATTGTGTCATCTTTATACTGTTGTTCTTTAGCTTCAGTTTCGTGTATGCTGTTATTTTGTGAACGGTAGATGTAAGTTGGTGAGTTAGTAAGTGTCAGTAGTCACGGTTAGGTGGTTGCATGTTGCTTCACCGAGGTTGCTAAAGCTGTCGTAGATAATGTGCTGTGTTGATGATTACACTGATATGTGTAACGGACTATCTTTACGTGCACTGAGTCCGTATTGAGCGATATTTCTTTTATTCAGTTGGCTGTATCATCTATTATGTTGGTAGTGCGTAAATTGCAATAAAGAAGATTTGTTGAACTATATTTTCGTTGATTGGAATTGTAATGTGTATCTAACTCGGGGTGTTGTGTGAGTTATTAAAGTTTATTAGCCAACTTAGTTGAGGAATTATTATTTTATTGTATGTTTTTCTCGTCATCGGATAACGTATTGCCTTTAGTTTAGATAATAATAATGATGGGTTTGCTCCTTTTATTTGTAATTTACGAAAATGTATTTATCAATATCTTTCACTTTTTATTTATCTATGAAAAAATCTTTAATCACTGTATTCTTCTGATTTTAGCAGCAGCAAGACAAGAAGTCAATCAGCCCTGTCGTGAGAAAATTTTAACTTTCAGACATATCAAAACCAACTAACAAAAGAAGGAACTAGAAAACGATGACTCGGTTCAAAAATCGTCCCAATTCACAACAATCAAACACATTCCTTTAATTCAAAATGAAAGACATGCAGTAATAACCTCAATAAAACAAAAGAAAGTATATTTTGTCAAAAAAGCGGAGTTGTCTCGCTTTAGGGCGCTTGAAGCGTGTTATTATGCAGATCCGACACCGTCGCCTGTGGGGACCGGCGTCTTAGAGTACCAGGCTTACATGGGGCACAAGGACAATGGGAAAGATAGTAAAGATTATGATGAAAGTAGCGAAATGCTGCTGGAAGAGAAAGGAAAAATAAAAGACATGAATTATGTTGAGGATTATATGAATAGTGAAACTAGTGAATGGAGGGCAAAGAAAATAAATGACTGTCTAAGGAATGTACAATATATAGAGTAAAGTTTGGTTTAAAAACCAATTTAACTATACTCAAGGGACTTCGAAGGAAAAACTATAATTGATTGATGATTAATGGCAATTGGTACAAGCAGTTCAATAAATAAAAATAACATTGGATATGTAAATTGAATAGTAAAACGTTGGTGAACTAATTTCTACATTTGCTCTTATGGTAGTACACCTATCATCAATATCCAGGAAATATAAATCAACAAACGCAAAGAAATAGATAAATATGCAAATAATACAAGAAATACTTTTTAAAAGGGTGCAGAAAACATTACCAGGAAAGCACTTGATAATAAAATGGATATTAATGTTCTGAATGCATTAAGAACGGCCCAGTAACGCCACCTGTCAACTCAGACATTAACTATCCACGTAACCAGCGAATGTCTAGCCTTTGAAATAATTTATAACCGACATTTTGATCGCCTGCCTTGACAAGACATCCAGTCAATATACAATGGACAAGAACTTAAATATTTTAACTTAATTGACGTGTCTACTTGACTTCTTAAATAGACTAGCATTTTGAAATAAAGATAAACTACCAATAAGGAACTTATATCGCTCGTGAGGTATGGAAATTAGTTAATAATACCTCTGTTATATCAGAATAAAATGACTTGCAAAACTTCCTCAAATTACCCCCATTGCTACTTAAAGCATTGGCCAAAATACAACGGTACAAGAATCTTTTAGTGTATGGCCAAAATCGGAACTAACGCCGTCATTTTGTTTTTTCAATACAATTTCTGTGACAATTTCATAGATGTTTACCAACAACGCGCCCCTGTTATTATCATTCGCCAAAAGATTGTTGTAGCACTATAGTCGAATATAAAACATTTGAACGTCTTAAACCATTCCAAAATCCTCTTTTGATTTCTTAAAAAACCGCGCCATGTAATCCTTGCCAAAATCACATCCATGGGCGGTGACGGAATGTCAAAAATTCTGCTCAAAATGTGACCATCGTCGATGTTATTCGAGTCTGATGGACGCCCGGGGGACATCAAGCCTTCGTTTTAGTTCGCAGAAAGATTTTTTGCATACATTATTATGAAGGTGATTCATCAGTCTCTAAGATAGTTTTAAGTCATTATTTCACTGATTGTTGGTAATTTTCTTAGATTGATTCAATTTCTGTGATGAGTAGTGAAGTAATGGTTTGTTTATCTGAGTTGTAGTATTGATTCTAAGGATTGTGTTTTATTTTCTTTGCATTAGTTTCCTGCATGCAATTTTTTATTATGTTGACACTTTTCCTTATCTGTATCTTCGAATGAACATCATGATTCATGAAACAACCTATGTTGTCATTATGCAGTGCTCTCTTGTGTTACGTCTCGTAATTATGGAGGCAGCAGCAAGCACCGTTGTTACACTGATAACAATCATACAGCAATCGCTAAAGGCTCCTTCAAACAGGCGCGACACGACACTCGACACAAAGGCACCGCAAGTCGCGCAACGAGCGATGGCTTTGTGTCGCGCGCGAAACATATCGCGTATCGCGTCTGCTTGTAGGAGCCTTAATCCGCTACCCAACGGTTATCACGAGAGCCGGCACAGTAGACATTTACAGCCCATTATTATAGAAAAAAATTGTACAAGCAACTCTCAAATATATTCACTGAGACGTCGGAAAACTTTTCAACTCTAATCTGTTTATCAATCTTAGTTGTTAAGCAACGTATAATAAAAGTGGTCATCATAATTCGAAATCTTACAGCGGAGCGAGTTGACCGCTACCACCACAGTGTGTGACCGTTCCACACTGCGCACATCTGAATAATTCATATGCTACCTACGTAATTAAATGTCTTGCCAAGTAAAAAATAACGACACCTTCCTGTAGGATTTCTTAATATATGATTTACTATTACGTGATAGTTGAAAGAGTGGTTAGAAACTTACGGATGAAGAAATAAATGATATGTTTGATGAAAAAAGTGGTGGAAAAATGGCTGTGATGGCTGTAAAGGGTGTTTTAGTTACTGCTGCTGTTCCCGCGACAAGGTTGTTTTGCAATAAATACAATACAGCTTTTACTTCTGTAATGGGTGTTCCATATTTGTTGTTTATGTTAGAGTGTCAGTTTTTCTATTGTAAACGGATGGGCATAAATAAATATATTTATTTGTAGATACACAACCTGTACAGTACCCGGCGATACATATTGCACATCGACCTTTACCTTTTTTTGTATTGTATACAAAGAATAAAAATAATTATCAAAAGAGCAAATCATAATTGTTTAACAGCTCCTAATAGATACCGGACTGTTTGTATTTCGTGCGACAGAGATAACGCTCTACGAAGCCGAAATTAGCCGATTGTCTCTTTCCAAAGGTCAATGTGCAATATTTATCGCCGGGTACTGTAAGAACGAAGGGATTCATCATGGATTGAGTTAGCTAAGATTCTGAATGATAGTACACCCAAATTTCGCCAGTTATGTTTCAATCCCATGTAATAGAGGGCGAACCTATTGTTGTCTTTAACCACAAATCCAGACTCCGGGCTGTTACTGAGAAATTCCAAGAATCAATAACACACTTTGCCCGATACGTGAATCTATTCTGATTTACTGAAGTGTAATTAAGGACTAAAATACACAATATGTTTGTGTATTTCAATCCTTAATTACTAAGGGCTAAGGGCTAAGGAAGGAACACGGGTGGGTTTTAGTCAGTAAGAGTCTGACACTCCCTTCCGCTCCACCCAGAGCGGGAGAAGTCATTTGATGATTTCCAATCGGAAAAGAAAAAAGAAATAGGATAAAATAGCTGGATTTTTTTTCTGGTTTTTTTTTATATGGTGTACCTACATAATAAATAATATTCTATTCTTTTATGGGAGGAGGTTTTTGCCCAGCAGTGGGATGATGCAGGATGTCAGCAATCAGAAAATGCACAAAAAACATATAATTATCAATAACATCTAATTATCCATTACCGCACGTGTAAATGTAATTCATGAAAACAAAGTTAAGGAATGAACTCACTGCATCGGTAAAAAATACGACCTATCATTATGAATATGAACTGCGTTGAAACTACTGATTTAATATTATAATTATAATGAAAAACACTATAATTGCATTAAGTGTATTTGAAATACTGCATTAAGCTAAATGTCAAATGCAATATGGTATTTCCTCTGTTATTTTGTTGCTTTTTGCTGTTTGTAAATTATTATTTACTCATTTTATTTTGCACCTCAGTATGATATTTATTAATATCACGCCTGTATTACCCAAAGCGTTAGGTAGAGGTGCGGCTATAGTTTACCCACATTTTGCCAGTTATTGTTATAGGGGGCAAGCCTATTGCCATCAAATCGGGCACAAATCCAGACTGCTACTGAGAAATTACTGATACACCCAACAAAACTTTGCCCGGCCTAAGAATCAAACGTAGGACCTATGCTTAACAGTAACGCATGCGATTATTAGACATATTTTTATGATATGAAACTTTTGTAGTGACGATAAATAGACTTGTATTATGAGAAAGAAAAGTTGAGGTCAGGTTAGGTATTTGGTGATTTTGACAGACTTACCTTTTGCCCTGTATGTCACTGCAGGGATCCATCAGAATATCAGAGTTAGGTATATTTGTTTGACACATACTGAGCTGGACTCTCATTTGGTGCAACCTTGAGACGCACACCACACTTTGGGTGTTCTTTGTTTGAATTTAGTGTCACTTTCTGTCTTAATTTTTTTTTATGTGTTTTGGCACCTTGTTTTTCGTCGTATACCTAATTATATGTATTTAGTTATAATTTAATTGTGCTTTTGTGTCTTATGCTGTTTTTTCTTGTGTGCACAAATTATTTTTCTATCAATCTGTTACTGTTAGTCTGTATCATCTCACTGCTGGGCTAAGGGACTCCCCATGACTTCTAGTGCTAGCAATCCAGGGCTAAAGTGGGCCACTACTCGTTTGTTTTGTCCAACTCGCCCCGAAATCTTCTACGGGGTCATCAATCTACCTATCTTAAAAAAAACACTTATTATAACGTATATTTCCCGTCACTAATCATTTTATCACCGTCTATATAACGCAAAGAAAGGAACGTTTTTGCGAACATACTCGACTGTGACGTCACGTTTTTGCTCTATTCTACGACGTTACACTTTAGTGGGTAACAACCTTAGGAACAAGCACAGGCGCATAAAAACCTGTTACATATTTATTTCAGATTACTGGAACGTCGTATAATGTTTTTAGATTTGTTTAACGAGTAGTATTGTTTTTATATTAAAAGCTCGTGTAACATTAAAAACATTTTGTATTTTACAATATGTATCTACATTTGGATTTAAAGTTGTAACAGAAAATATGTTAAGCAGACCAAACAAAACACAGACAGTGATTAAAAACAAGCAGAAAAACAAAAACAAAAAAATAGCATACCTTTATAAAACAATTAAAATCCAGTAAACGCTAAAAATAAGTTTGATAGATTATCCAAAACTACCATAATGGTAGATTTTGTACGAAATAGCCCCCTAAATCACTGATGCTCTAATTAATGTTCGAAATTTAAAGGAATACTTATAATTACACCAGATTCCTGGATTACGGTTGGCTCTGTAATCTTTTGCAATTTTCTCTTAATCGCTTGAGTTTAAAGTGACCAGTTTTAAAAGACCTCGCGTCACTTTACCATTCCTTAGCAAAACTGGTCAAATTGTTCAGGGGCTCGTGGTTTATGAGGTTCTTTTCAAATTGGTTGTTTTAAATGGTACCCCGAGACATTTGGACTTATGTGATAATGCTAGGGCAAGATGGTAGAAATTTGATAATTCGCGGTTAGGGAAACGATCGTTTTAATAATAAGTTGGGACGAATTGTTAGTGAATTATCCTGCGGAACAGAGAATGAGTGGAGTGGAAAAAAATTTCTTCCATCCATATAATTTTTTTTTTCGTGTATTACATACAATTTTTTTTACCGTTTCTGTAATGTGTTTTGTCTTTTGCTCATTTGCAGCTTATTGATTTTTTAAATATTTATGAACGCGAAGAAACTTTGTTAGTTTGTAAGTATCTTTCAACACTGTAACTTGACCTTAGCGTATGAAATAAATAGGCATAATAAAGTTACAATAGCATGTACTAATTATTGTAAGAAATAATTACGAACGATGAGGACACTCCAAGTTAACGACTTACTGAAAATTGGTCGTAATTATACACAATTTAAATGCAAATTCTGTTACAGCAAAGTCATTCACATTGCTGATTTGCCTGTAAAATACTTAGGTATTTGTTCAGACTTAGATTTTATACCTAGCAATTATGTCTCTACTTGACTTTGGGGGAATAATCAGATACCTAAATAAACAAATTACTACAAAACATGACTTGTGTGGCCGTCACAAAGATTGCCCGTCAAATCCACAGTTCAGCGATTGCACTTCATATTTCAAATTCAACAAGAAAAAACGAGCGCAATAAAAACTTTTTTACAAAAAAAAAACAACCGACTTAAAAAAAAACACTACAAAGTGATATTAAGTATATAAATTTAATTTCGGAAGTCGGTGTCGTTGGTTCCGCATTTCCGTTTTTTGACACCGACTTCCGAAATTAAAGTACTTTGATTTTTTTTTTAAGTTGGTTGTTTTTTTTTGTAAAAAAGTTTTTATTTTTCACATTTTAGTTGTACCTACCCCAAACAAATTCAATTAACACTAGTGCATTGAAGAATTGAAGACACCGACTAGAAGAATCATCAAAATTCGCATAGAAATGCCGGAGATACAGTACATTTATGCATATAACTTCGTACATAAAAATAATTACCTAATGTATTATATACTAAAACCTTCCTGAAAGTATGTAGATCACATTCATGAAAAAAATATCAAAAATGGTTCATTAAATCAAATATGATTTTTGAGTAAATCGCGGACATACAGACATACATACGGATCTAATACAGAACCTTCTTTTTTAAGTCGGTTAAATATAAGAATAAATTTAACATTTCACCAAAAATGATTTTCAAAGTGACCTCGGCGCGTCTCCTCGGTTTTTATGGGTTAACAGCATCCAAGACAACCATTTATCATGGACCCGTCAAAATCTAATTGTGCCGCCTGGCTAACCACCATTGTGACCGTAATTACGCCCTTTATTTTTTTACACAAAGAACTAAATCGACTTTAAGGTTTTTTTTGTTCCACCATCACCGAAAGACGCAATTTGGTCGATATTCCAAATATTTCACTGTGATATTTCATAAAGTGATCGTCATTTTTATGATGATCCGCCAAATTCGATGATTAGATAGTTTTTTTGGTGATTAAAGAAAAAATGCGGATCGTCCGAGATGAAACGATCGCGAGATGATTCGTTTTTTTTTTATAAATCCATGCATTGAGGACACTTTCTATCCGTTGCGCGTACGCTACATTCTGTTGAAACTGTGTGCTCATCACTAATTGCTCGGGTCGTCGTCAGTCGTCAGTAGTGTCAGTACAACTTGAGTTTGGGAAACTTTGGGGGAAATTCTCGTTTTCGTGTAACGGAGTGAGTAAGATATTAAGTGAAATTCAAAAGTTTTCGGTGTTCTGTCTTTTCGTTATCGTAGGCACAGAAAACATTCGCATTTTTTTATTTCATTAGTCAATTGCCATATCTGTCTGTTCCAGGACATTATTTACAAAAAAAAAAAACATAAATGTAGGACGATCGATACTTATGTCACTCATTACCTAATATAAAAAAATCTGCTATTCTGTGGTTACATATCTTAACCATATCATTAAACTATTATTGGCAAAAAAATGCCACGAGCGAAATATCGGACAAAACTCTAAATACATTAAACATTATTAACTTCGATGATGAGAATATAAAAAAACACAATCAGTTAGGGGTTGGGCTGTAAAAAATCGACTCCCGCGCACGATGCGGTAACAAACATTATAGTTCACGATTTCGTAGATAAATTGGTAGCCATTTTATAAAATTACATGGTTTTAATAAAAGTAAGCAAGATAGGCGTTTCTCATATAGTATTTTTATTAAGGGGTGTGCTTGCAACTGAGGGAGGCGTTAAGGGTAGCTATTAGTATACTCTACCGAAATTGGTACATATTAAGAAGCTTACATGAGAAAGAGTGGTTATTAATGCCTTTTTCATTTTGGGAATTATAACTTACAACCGAGACAAACACATCATAGACAATTAAAAAAAAAAGATATAAAAAAACTTACAAAAAAAAAATTATATAAATGTGTCCTTCTCGAACAAAAATCTATTGAAATATGTTTCTATGGGCATAATAAGTCTTTAAAGTTCCCACTGCTGGGACACAGGCCTCCTCTCGGTGAGACGGATTGGGCCGTAATCCACCACGCAGGCCCAATGCAGGTTGGTAGATGTCGCATGTCTTCGAATTTTTTGTTCTAGGACATGCCGGTTTCCTGACGATGTTTTCCGTCACTGTTTTTTAAAGGAGTGGTGATGAAATAAATTACACAAAGCAAAGCGCATGGCTGGATTCGAACCTACGAAGTATAACTCGTAAGTCGGGGCCTTAACCACTGGGCCACCACTCTTTTTATAGGGTTAGATGACATTTAAATTTTAATAGATTGCATCAAAATTATATTATAAAATGTAGATTACTAGATATCCAGTTATGTACATATTTGAAGCATATTTTTTACTATATTCATGTACCGGCGGCACTTGCACAACAATCTTAAATCTTTAGGGACATAAAATAGTTTCTCACACAAGTAAATACATCTTATATCATCCAGTCCCCTAAATCCAGTACCCTATAAAAACTGATTAGAATCCCATTCCTCTGCCGTGTTCCTTCAGACTGCAGCTATCAATCACTCCGTGTGGGATGACTCTAATTATAGGGATTAAGGGCACTACGTAGTACCAGGTAATGGTACCAAGCCGCCCCATAATAGAACCGAAACGCGGGACAAAAATTGAACTTTAATCAAACTTGTTATTCGTCGTGTTATTAATAGTTTTTGAAAGAAGAAAAAAGGGAATTAAAATAAAACAATAGGGACTGGTGGTCGATGAATAAGTTTATTAGGTTTATTTTTATTAATATCATAACCCAAATATAAGGTAGGCGTCGTAACACTTTCATTTAATAAAAAAAAATCTAATTATTTACTGAACCTCTGAACTTGCGTTTTTATTGTTTAGGTCCTGTAAGCCCCTTAAGGGGCCTAAAGGGCCCTTAAGGGACCGACACACAAAAAAACCGCAAGTTTTAGAAATAATAAAAGTATATGATCGACTACAGTAAACAAATTTAGAAAAATATAGGTATGATATTCTTCAGGATATATGTAGGTATGCTAGGTAGATAGTGTGTGTAATACAACTAATTTGATACGATAGAAAAAAATCATGAAGATATCTCTAAAAACTTTCTTTTTACAATAAAAACCATACTAATATAATGTACATACAATCATTCTGTTTTTTGTCAGATTATTCTACCAGCAACATACTTAAAATACTAGTGTTTTAATTTTTTTTTGTCCAAACAATAGATTTTTTGTAATTAAATAATAGCTTCATATTTTGCAATAAATTACCAGCGTTGTGTCATCGCGCTTCTCTTTCTTTTCTATGCAGTCAGACTGTGACCGCGCTTTAGGTCATGAAAGCCCCTTAAGGCAAAAACAGTGTTAATTGATGGCGTTATTATAATGTGCCTATCGCCTATCGTCTATCTCACTACATTGGACTGAAGTAACTCTTCTTCCATCCTGTGATCCCAGTTCTTTCTGGTGTCGGGCCTTCTTATACAGCGGCGCCAGGACCTGCCCTGGGTTGTTATAGCAGTTAGGTTTTGCGTTATCATCTCCTTCTCGATACTGGACCACCATGTAGCGCGGGTCTTCCTCTTCCCAGGCGTTTTGTAGGGATATTCTATTCGGATTGTTTTTACTGAGAATATATTATCTCTTCCTATTACATGGTCGTACCATCTAAGCCTGCTTTCTTGTTTGTCTATTGTTGGGGCCACTTCGAAAGATCCCGGAATAATTATTAAAATGAAACGAAGAAGCTCATTCTAATCACTGTGCGCTATATGCATTTCTGATGAATCCAGTCTATTAAAGTAACGTTTTCACTGTCCAAAATATAGTTACTGGTTCCAAAAACCACAATGTAAAACCGAACACAATATATCACATAATAAAAATCTAATCGATCTCAATCCACTAAAGTACGAAAAATTAAACCCCATTGATTAACTAAAAGAATTGGAACAAAAAACGTATTACATGCATTTAATACAAAGAAAAAAGGCACAAAATCGGAGGCACACGAGAGCTGTTATTTTTCGGTCACTATATTTAGGGAACGCACCTTGAAGGGGGTTAGTTAATTAAACATGATGCGCCTGCGCCACGGATCTAAATCTTAGGCAGTCATTACACCAGGGATTCTCAAGTTTAGGCGGTACGATATGGTGATATGGCGAATAATTTATCGTAAATCAGACACATAGTTCATAAAATAGTTACAAAGAAAGCGTTAGTAGGGTTGTTAGTAGTACACACAAAAATAAAAATAAAAAGGTGTTAGTAATTTGTAATTAAACAATAATAATGAATAACATAACGATACAGAAATTATGCTGTAAAGATTTGTTGATCGATTAGGGTAAGTAATAGATGATATAACAACAAAATCTCTAATATTAACAACATATAACAACGGAACCTATAATTTTATTTAATATAGCGATTAGTCAATATAATGAACGATTGATATAATTTTAAAATAACTAATTTTTATAAGCATAACATTCATTAAATATAACATCGTTTGACATAACATACATTAAATACAAAATCGTTTGACATACCACTCAAAAGATATAAAACTTATTTGTTGTAATATGATGAAAACGCCTACTTTAAAACTTAAAAAACTTTGTTGTTATTCTTTGTAAGTTCTATCGTAGTTACAGGTAATAGTAACCTAAGAAGATATTAAACATAACTAGTAACTGATTACCACCTGCGCTAAGATAGGCCGACGGAGCCCCGCTTTGCGGGGCGCTTTGCGGGGCGGGAGCTCCGCTACGCTTCGCTCCCGCCTTAGCCTTCTAACCTAACCTATCCGAGTCGGGGTACTATGAGTCGGGGTGTTAAACATAATGACGTTTTTTATATATATTAAACGTTAGACCTAATGATTTTCGATTACATAAACGTTATATCAAACAACATTATACTAATTAAATTTTAGAATAAATACATTTTATATGTAAAGAAATTATATCAACAGTTGGTATATCTCACGTTGGTTATATCTTGTGAACGATAATAAAATGAAATTAGACCAAATGAGTTTATACGTTATGAGACGCACCCGATCGATTAACCTCACTTAAAAAAATACAAACGGCCTCTACCATGGGTTAGTATACCTACTTAATAATTCATCAGTCATCTCACATTCAGAATTACAAAAGAGAGACAAAATTTTCCAAATAGGTAGGTATTCAAGACAAATTGAAGGTACATTTTTTTATCAAAGACATGCAGCGAACTTTGAACACCGCAGAGGTACGATTATTAATTGGGCGTAAACCCCGCAAGATTGGGCTCGCCTCCTGATACAGATTCGTCTTTAATTCTGTTGATTACTCGTTTTCAATAGGAACTCTTTTGTTTCGGTCAAAGATAAAGTCGAAGAGAAAGAGCTAATTGATCGTGACGAATCTTTTAGTTCTTTTTAAACTCAAAATCCAACGCTCAATGATGCACTTACAAACATTAAATTATTTTTATTCTATAATAACTGCTGTGGCACCAAAGGAAGATTAAAATGCAACTCAATCTATTGTTAAAACCAATAAGGGCTAAAATTAAACAACAAACTAAAAAGCAAGCCATCCATCGCGTCCACAGCCCTGTCAATAATCATTATGAGGAGCTAAAAATAATGATGACAAAACACCGCCGCCGCGACGACACGCGTAGTTAAACGAAAGCTTTCATATTCCCCAACAAAAATAGAAGGCAAATTGACAGATGACAAATAAGACCGTTAACACCACGGTCACGGAACCGAAAACCAATGACACATGACCCATAGATCAACTTACAAACACCCCCAATCATTCCACTGAAAAAGGAATCGAGAGAGATGGGGAAGACCATAGTAAACTGGTCGACGATAGTAAATATTTCTACCGGGGCTAAATGTGATAAAATACATCAAGACATTGTCGTTAGAACAAGATAGATGGCCACACAAAGTCGGTAACACATTCCTTTGAACAACGAGATTAGAATAGACATACACAAACTGTTGTCGGAATTAAGGCCTGTTGTTCAATTGAATAGGACAGCAAATGAATGAAATCAGAGAGATATAAACAAATGTGATACAACCCTGAGGCTATCAGAAGCAATGTCATATTGTAGACGTTTTAAAAGATGTTGCGCAATTTGAGACAGTCGCAAATGAGATGAGATTAATGAATCTCCAATGCTGATTGACTTTTGAATGAGGAAGGTTTTTTATTGTTTTTATTTATTTTGTCTTTAAGTCTCGCAGACAGCGATTATGAATACTAGATTCGTCTATTTCAATAAATGAAATATGAATATGCACTAATGAACTGAAACTTTTTAAAAGGTATACTAAGTCTCTAATAACAATATGAGGAAAAGTAGTCAACAATAATTACATCAAAAAATACACTCTCGAATTTCGCAGCACTAAAATTTTGCGCCAACTACCGAACACTTTTATTTAATCCTGTACAGAGTACATTTGGAATGGACTCTCGGAATGTAAAAGCAACAACGATTGAGACAAAGGGCGTAAAGGTCGACCCTTCAGAGTGCATGGGTGTGGCGAACTTAAATTTTCGCATTGACAGCCGAAACGGCCCTCAGGGACTGAGAGACGTGCTTTTAGTGCCTTTATTCGTTATGGTTAATGCGGCAACTAGTTTACGAGCTATACAGTTATTTGTGACCTCTAAGGGTACGGTAGCTGCCTCCACTAACGGCTTTTGTGCTATGAGGAAAGGTACTTCGAGATTTTCTGCAGGTATTGTTTAATTGATTGTGTTTGTAGCTAGGAATTGTATTTTATTCATTATTTTATTTATAGTACTTAATAGATTATAAAGATTCTAGCTAATCTTATACAGGCTGGCAGGGACATCGACGCGTAAATTTTAACCATGAATTCAGTCATTTTTGGATCAGCATTTTTATTTAAATAACCGACGAATATTTTCAACGCAGGGGGTTCAGAATCATGTAGGTATTGAATCCATGGTTACAGTTTGCGCGTTAAATGTCCCTGCTACCCTGTGTATTAGTAAGTTTTCAAGTGAGTGAAAACGTCTGACGTAATCATGATAATATTCCAAGAAATCTTGATGGCATTCCACATAAAAAAGATTGATGTTTTAAATGAGACTTCTTATTCTTTTGTGCTCAGATTTATTTGTTTGTAAATCGACTCATTACACCTCATCATTCTTGAATCTCAAGTTTACAAAATATTGACCAACCCAAATTAATCTTAGTCTCACAAAACCAAATCTATCTCAACACCCATTTAGTTGATATTAATATCATCTATTGTCATGTCCCGAACTTTATTCAAAGCATCAACGTTTGTCACGTCAACGAAGGAATGGGATTGGCCATCAATCAATGCTGTACGAAAATTAGGCTTATTGTTCCATTACCGCTCCCTTACAATATGAGATCCCTTTGAGTCGTCAACCTTCGATGGATGATGTTTTGATAGATATTTTCGGTTCACGGGTCATTTAGTCATTGTTCGTCAACGTTTGACGTTGTGTCGTAATGTGTTATCTGATTTTAAATTTTCGTCTCGTCTTGAAAGAATGGAGGAGATTATGTGGCTATTTTGTTTTATGTAGCTATTGTCGTAAGGTAAATGGCAACTGAAATACAGACTGTTGTGGCCAAAAGGCATCTGTACTGTTAGAAGAAAATCCTTGCCTGTCTATCCAGGTGAACAGTTAGCCCACGTTCGCACGGACGTAAAAATATCGCGGAGGGATTTATTGCGCATTGGATTTTCAACCCTCGGTTTTCAACCGAGCATTGACAATCCAACAGAGCGCATTCCAGCGCCTCAAAAAAACACATCGTTGGATTCTCAACTCTCGGTGCTCAACCGAGCATTGAGAATCCCACAGAGTGCATCTCAGCGCATCAAAAAAACATATCATTGGATTTTGAAAATCCAGTGCGCGAAAAAAAATCGCCCCCTGGCTTTATACTTATTCTTTCAGATGTTTGTTAAGGCTTGAGTTTTATACTCGACTAGCTTCTGCCCGCGACTTCGTCCGCGTGAAATTTCTTGTTACTCCGATCCACCCCGTCGCATCGCATCGCCTGCCCGCGCTATTACTTCGTTTTTGCTTAGCGTTCTTTATTTTTTTCTTTTTGCTCGGCTCCTAAAGGTCATAGCGTGATGTTAAATAACCTATAGCCTTCCTCAAGAATTGGGCTATCAAATGCAAAAAGAATTTATCAAATCCGACTGGTAGTTCCAGAGATTAGCGCGTTCAACCAAACAAACAAACAAACAAACTCTTCAGCTTTATAATATTAGTATAGATTCGCTATAACTAAAACTTTTTCCAGTGATGTGTTTGGCATCCAATTTGTTGGTACAACAAAAATCTTAGGCAAAAAAACTCTAACTTTCGCTTTGAAATAAAAAACAAACTGTCAAAACAAAGTAGGTAAGTAAAGTAGTAAATAAAGATTAATACTATGAAAAAGCAGTACACTCCTCAATAACATAACACAAGATATGACACCTGCCAGTCGTGTCGAGCTAAGCAATATTGACGGGTTCATTACGACTATTGTCTTACGGAGGGTGGAAGGTATGTCCTTTTGGGGTTATCGAGACACCAATATAGGGATTAATTTAGTGGTATAGAGGTTTGGATTTTATATAGGTAGTATAATTGGACACATATTATTGTCACCTCGTCAAGTTAATGAGATTTTGTATGGCTATAAAAGTCTTAAGGCTCCTTCAAACAGGCGCGACACGACACGCGACACAAAGGCACCGCAAGTCGCGCAACGAGCGGTCGCGCGCGATTCGCGTCGCGCGTCGCGCCTGTTTGCAGGAGCCTTTAATAAACATCTATACTTAACTAAAAGGCTGTTAATAATGGTACATTAATTAATACGAGCCATAGAAAATGTAATCAAGCCTGTATATTGACAGAGAAATATGCAAATAAGAACACTTCAACCAACAAGTTTCAAGCCAACACAAAAATTGTTCCTTAGGCAGAACGACAACATAGCTCCATAAAAAAAAAACAAAAGAAATCTCCACAAATATGAGCCAACACTTATAATTACAACCGCTCAAGATTAACAAAAGCAACATATATCAAAAGTTTTCATATCAGTCTTTTCCTATGATTTACTGGACCAATTTGGGCCCCAAAGCCTTGGTGGACATCGAGTTATCTGATCAAACATGCCGTAAATAATACGCGGACTGTATTTATCATAGCACCGCCAAATATAAGTAATAGAACGATTTATTGCCACGAAAATGATAGTGCCTGAAGGTATTTTCGTTAATATAGGCTTTGTTTGGTCAATTTCCTATGGTGGATAAAAATTAATGTGGATCTTGGAACAAACAAAACATATTGTCGTTTCTCAGAAATTTTATGCCGAAAATCTGAATACAAAGAAGTCGATTAAAAATAATAAAAGTCATAACAATTTAAAATCACAAATATTCGTAACCATCAGGGTGGGATCAGACGTGTGCCTATCATTGATAAAAAAGTGTTCTTAGTTTTTAACCGATTCAGAACTTTCAGGATTCAAAAAAGGAGGTTCTGTATTCGACCCTTATGTTTGTATGTCCGTGATTTTCTCAAAAACGAATACACTAATTGTGATGTTTCTTACATTATAGTGATCTACATACTTTCAGGAAGGTTTTAGTATATAATACGTTAGTTAATTATTCTTATGTATGTACGTAGTTGTATGCATAAATGTACTGCATCTCCGGCATTTCAATGCGAATTTTGATGATTCTTCTAGTCGGTGTCTTCAATTCTTCAATGCACCTTAGCTTGGCACCGCTTGGCTGCAATTGTATATTTATGTATTGTTTTTAATGGATAAGGTATGCCTCAGAGGTGGTCCCATATAAATTTGATTAACTTTTCTCGGGTAGTTTTCGAGTTAGCTTCAATAATACGATTTTTTGCAACTTATTTTATATTGATGATGTTTAAATAACTTCCTGACACTGATATTTACATAACAAGTAGTGTTAATTGAATTGGTGTGGGGTAGGTGCAACTAAAACGTGCAAAAAAACAACTGACTTCAAAAATAAAAACACTACAACGTGAAAAACAACTTTAATTTCGGAAGTCGGTGTCAAAAAACGAAAATGCGGAACCAACGACACCGACTTCCGAAATTACACTTATTTTTTTGGTGCAACCATAAGACACACACCACCCAGTAGCGATCGACGTTATAGATGTTTATGAGCTAAGTTCTATGGTTCAATTTATTTTTTTAATCTTTGTTATTTTTTATTTATTTTTTTCAGCTTTTTTGATGTTTTTAATACCTGTATTGTGTTTTTTTTGCACTAAATAAACGTTTTATCTATCTATCTTTCTATCTATCTACACAAGAACAATAATTCAACATACTGAAGTAAATCTGCAAATAAATGGTCCAGTATTAAGAATGACCAAGAGCACAAATTCCACTGGTAGGTACAACGGACCACTGCTCAATTTAAATAAGTATCTTACAAAGAAACAGGTGACAATCCATCCAATGCAACACTGTAGCAACCGGCAGCTTCTCTCAAAATAATTGATTAACACAAAGTCCCCACAAACTATTACCAGATGAAGAATTACCCGTCTTTGTAAAACAAATTGCTCAGTCAGAGAAATAGAAACAAAATTAATGGTAATCGTTTAGCGATTACAACGTAACATGAGCATATTATAATGCTGACGACCTTTCACACGGGAGCTGACCTGTGACCTCAGGTTTTACGTCTACAATAATAAACTTAGAACTGATAGATAAATTTCAGCAGGACGAAAAAGGTTGTGGTCAATGACGGGACATGGATCGAGGCTGGGCTAGTGTTAAGACAAAAAAAATATAGTTATATTTCAGAATGTGTGCACCCAGACTCCTGCCGATACCGGTCTGCTCTATAAAAATCTCACTGTGAAAACTAAGACGTGGGTCGGAACATGAGGCGAGTCGCTGCGCATTATCAAATTCATGTGTCAGCGGGGGTGAGGGGTGCGGTACTGCGCAGCGAATAGCGTACTTCAGAGCCGCCATAAATTTTGAAGGCTCCTACAAAGAGGCGCGACACGCGATATAATCGACTTTATGTGACATTGGAGAGTTACTAGTTCATAATGTGTCATCAAGTGAATGTACTATGTAACTTAAAACGTTAAAAGTATTATCGTCTTGCCCGAAGCTATGTCTGCGACATTCGGTAATAAATTGTTATGACGCATGCAAATTATTACAGGTTTCGAGAAATGATGCGAGACTCATCGATGAGTTTTTGTAATGTCGTGTAATAGTTTTAAATTGTTTCGTG
Source organism: Luperina nickerlii (assembly GCA_963855955.1). NCBI lineage: Eukaryota > Metazoa > Arthropoda > Insecta > Lepidoptera > Noctuidae > Luperina > Luperina nickerlii. The sequence continues at coordinate 15,889,976 of OY979677.1, read as the reverse complement.
AATGTTCAAGTAGGTACTGTTTTTATATATAGAGTTTTACGAGCATTCATCAATTGGCTAAAAATCTTCTCGTCCAGGAGCTAACAATTACACTTAGGCTTCCAAGATATGCATAGCCATTTTATACACGTGATCACTGACGACGCTTAAAATCTCTCAAATATCTAAGAAAAAGAAATTAGCAAGATATTTCGCACAACCTCTGGAATTTAACATAATAAACAATTTACGACGCAAATATGACCACTCTAAACCACACAAAGGTCGTTCCCACCATGTGACAAAGAAAAACTTAACCGACGTTAAAAATTACCTGCGACAGGAAAGACGATCGAGCGATTACATTAGCATTAAAACGGTCACACAATTACTTTGTGATTAGTGTGTCGCCGACAACTGAATTCATTAGTTCAGCTCACCTGATTTTATTTAATTAAAATGTAAGAACGGTGGGTGGTTTAACTGTAGGTTAAGTTGAGGTTAAATGGGGTTTTGTGGTTTAGAAGTGAAGAGTAATCGTTTTTTGCTTTTTGTGTTTAATATAATTTTGGGTTTGTCTTTTGGATGACTTTTATTGATAGGTTCGTTTCCTAGTAAATTAAATTATTAGAATTTTTTGCAGTGAATATTATTTATTTCGATCTTTTCCTTAGGAATAGTAATGTACAATGTATATAGTAAACTGCAGAAAGATGGATAAATAAAAAAGAAACCAATATATTTAGCTGAGTAGGTATCATGTGCTGCATTCTCATAATCACATTAACCGATGCCATAAATGTGCTGTGATGCTGTCGTCACCAAACGAATGTACACCTCAACAATTGCGCGCTATCTGACACTATTACACACACGGAATCTTCAACAAGCCTCACCATTTCACCACAGCAACCTACCTTTTAATTAACATTAACTACTCGGTGCAACCCACCTTAGCGATAAGAAATAAAAACGCACAAGTGAAATGTCTCGACGCGGGCGCAGCGGAGCGTTGTGAGAACCTTGTCGCCGGTCACTATATGTTAATGTTTATAATTGGACCCTACTAACTGGGCAAATGCATTTCTCATTTTTTACTTTTGTATTAAAAAGTGGGAAAAAGAAAGACTGAGTACTTAGATCGAGATTTTTGCGGAAAAACCTGAAAAAACGGTGAACGAAGATTTTTATGTGACAAAATTGTTAGCGACCTACCGTTTCAAATGATTGTTCACGAGAAACAATAACTTTACAAACGAAATCAATCTACCTAGGAATTAATAAAAATCTTAAATTCATTCACTGTAATACATCGCATAGACTAATTTAATTTAATTTATTTAAGGCGACGCAGACCCATACATAAATACCTTAACCTAAACACTAAACCTAGAAGCATGAAATTTTGCACAAGAGTGCTTTAAGAGTACTTTCTATAACGTAGGTGAGCACTAAGAAAGGTTTTTTTGAAAATTTATCGCCTAAAGCGGCTAAATAGGGTATGCATTTTTATCGATGGAAAATCCCATCAGACACACGGCTTGTATTAAATACATTTTGTGAATGTCCACTTCAATATGGCTGAGTGACTTAAAGTTACAGATATAGAAAGACCTAGATAACGCAAGTATCACGAACTGTATGAAAACCAAGCGTGCCATTTTTTGACTACCTACTATGACGTCACGAGCTCGCGCTCTCGCTCACGCTTACGCAGGTAACATTACTCAGGACAGCGTGAAAGTGGTGGCTTACGATTTTTGAACGTAAGCTGGTGCGATTTTTGGCATGCGAAGTAGTTGCTCTTGCGTTTTCTAGGTGTATTTATATCTGTGCTTAAAGCCGTCTGAGCAGGAGTTGTAAAAGGAAGGAGGCCCATAGCCTATACTTACTCAGCTGTGGGTAGTACGACCTTATCAATGATGATGATGATGATGAGAGATTTAAGAACCAAGCCATTTAACTCTCTTAAAAGTCACATAGTAATTAGACGGCAACTCATTATTGATCTAGTATTATAGGGGGCGCAGTGAACGTACTACAATGTCAGGTAACATTACAGATTTACGATGTAATTCGTAAGGGATTAACACACTGCTGTGAAGATAAAAGATCCAAATAAACTATATAGAAAATGGGTGTTCAAAATAAATGTGGAATTTCGTCAATATTTTTGTTATTTTTAAACTTAGTTCATTCATTCTTTGTTGCTATATCCCAAATCAAATGTTTATTTTATTTATATTTATATATTAAGGGAAAACAAACAGTAGTATATTGAAAATAAACAGCAATCATTTTACAATAAACTTAACAAATAGGTATACTTCTACTACTATATTTATGTTTGGCAGGGTTGTACGAACAGCTCCCCACGTATTTATACCATGTACCCCACGTATTTATACCATGTACTCCACGTATTTATACCATGTACCCCACGTATTTATACCATGTACCCCACGTATTTATGCCTTGAAATAATTACTTATCAAGTACTATGACTATAAATATTTACCTTTCTTTATAAAAATGTCGCACTTTTTTGTTTTGTATCGCGACTTAGGACAGCCCTATGACCAGCTGTGAACTTGTTGATGTGTGTACACCAAGCTTAACAAAAAGCTCTCTGCATTTTTCTCACATTCAAGTGAGACTTAGTGACTGTCGTCAGTTTTATGGCGGTATCTAGTAAGTACCACTAATTATCGTTTTACGATAATTATAACAAACTGAAACCAGCAGTTTTTAGGACTGACTAGACGGATGGTTAGGTTTCAAATTAGTTAAATAGTTTCGGCGGCGTCCTTAAAAAGCTGATTCATTTTAATTCTACTGTTTTGTACAGACGCCAGCAAATCAAGCTACCCGAAACTGTCAAATTTTTTCAATCAACATTGAACCTTCTATGCTTTAGCGATAAAGTTGAAAATCTATTGAAGAAATTTGACAGATTGTAGTAGTTTGATGTGTTGGCGTCTGTACCTTAAGTGAAAATTACAAAGTATATTGTGTTTTAAGGTTTCTGTGAATGTAGAAGAAGTAAAATACTTAGCTATTTACAGTAGATAAAATAATAATGGGGGCAAAGCACCCAAAACAAGACAGAGTAATCATGATACATAATCAAAGCTATCGGTTAACGTTTGTTAGAATGTAAAATTAAAAAGTAGGTATATAGAAAAAGTAATATTTACAATTTCTACATTTAAATCTGTAATTTATATTGGCGTACCTATGTTGTAAAGACCATTATATCTAAATATAATATGTCTGACGATGCACATGAAAACAAATGTGATTTTATCCATTTTGGTTGAATAGACATCCGTATTTTGTAACCAAACTGTCTAAGCACGAAACGTTTATAAAATCCTAGCTCATGCCCGTGACTTCGACCGCGTGAAATTTCTTGTTCCCCCATTCCACCCCGTCACATCGCACCGCCTGCCCGAGCTATAACTAGCTTAGTGTTCTTTCTGACTGTTCTTTTTGCGCGGCTCCTCAGGGTCTCAGCGTGATGTTAAGTAGCCCTAAGCCTTCCTAAAGAATAGGGCTATCAAATGTAAAAAAATATTTTTCAGATATAACTGGTAGTTCCAGAGATAAGCGCGTTCAAACAAACTCTTCAGCTTTATTATTACTATTGACTATAACTGACTGAAGTACCACCTAGAATAGATTTTCAACTTTATCGCTAAAGCATAAGGTTAAAAGTTGATTGGGAAAATTTGACAGTTTCGGGTAGCTTGATGTGCTGGCGTCTGTACCCCATGACACGTTCCTGTTTGTACCTACCCTTAATCACCTAAAATGAATCAACTGTCATGCATAGTTAGATAAAGAGATATCCCACTATTAAATTACTAACTGGTGCAGCCTAGTTTGCAAGTCTTGTTCTAAAAGTTAAGTTTCTAGGCGAGAACATATTGAGAGTATGTTACATGACAAGCGTAGTCATAAGAAAGTTATTAGTTCGTTAATGTGTTGTTATACCTACGTATGTTTTATTTAGGGCTGATTTTTCTATCATCTGAAAACTTTATTCGAGGAATAATTTTGAAATTTTGACAGTTATTTCATACAAAAACAGTCAAACGTCAATTTTATTCCTCCAATAAAAAGGAGTTCAAGAAAAATCAGCCCTTAAGGCTGATTTTTCAATCGACAGATAATTTTTATTCGTGGAATAAAATTGACGCCCTTTGGGTAACTTTCAGCCTTCTAATAAGGCTCATTGTGAGCGACCACGTTTCAGTGCCATAGGTCATCACTGGCAACACGCAGTGGTCAAAGACTTTCGTCTTGAGACACTGCGGTATGTGGGAGGAGAAGATATTGCGTAGCTTCCTGAACGCTGCCCAGTCGAGTCGGATTCGACGAGTGACCTCTTTCTCGAAGTTGGACATACCCATCTGGACAGTTTATCCTAGGTAAACATATTCGTCCATCCTACCTAGTGAAAGGTATTAAATTTGAATTTTTTTTGTTCCTCTTTGAGCACCACGGTAAAACATTGATTGGTGCTAAATAGGAATACCTTTGGTGCTCAATGTATAGGTGCTCAAACGGGAATACTTCGAAAATTCTGGCATAAAAAGGATGAGGCCTATTCAACAGTAGGTAGAACAAGACTGAACATGACAATAATGTTAATAATTAGTGCAAATTCTTGGCACATTGCTCACTTTCATGTAATCATAGCCATGATTACTGACGCGTCAGTACCTATAACATAACCTACAAATGTTTCCAAGTAAATAGTCAATCATAATCAAACATGTTAATTTATCGATAATTAACGAATTTTTTCGGCATTTAAGTCCGGCAAAGAGAAAATAAATTAATAATGTTACTGATGAAGTTATTATTAAAACTGGTTAGGTTTAGTTAAGGCTGTGATGTGATTGAGTGATATGCCGCCAGTATTGTCGGTGTCATAAAACAGTTTATTAGGCGTAATCTGAGGCGTCTAATAGGAGGCAGATGATCAAAGATGTGTTGAAAAGGGTGGAGAGGCCTTTGCTAAAGCGCTAAGAAAACTTGTAGAAACAATTACAAACGATATGGTGAAAATCGTGATCAGCAAAATCTATATTTATAAAAAAAAACCTGAAACTCGGTTTCTAGTTTTTCCCAAACCTGCCTACCTTTATACTTACAGTACCGTGATTTTTGTGATATCGTCACATATACTAAAAACTTAGTTAACACAAAGATTTTCTTATGATCATCATCTGCCTAGCCTTTTCCCGACTATGTTGGGGTCGGCTTCCAGTCTAACCGGTTGCAGCTGAAGTTATTAGTACAAAATCACAAAAAAATTATACAGGGTTGCAGGGACGTCGCTGCGCAACCTGTTACTATGAATTCAGTAAGTACAGACGCTAGCACATCAAGCTACTAGTTCTACAATCTGTTAAATTTCTTTAATAGATTTTCTGCTTTACTGCTAAAGCATAGGGTTCAAGGTTGATTGGGAAAATTTGACAGTTTCGGGTAGCTTGATGTGCTAGCGTCTGTACATGATTCTGAAAGCACTAGGGTTGACACTTTTCATCAATTATATAAAAAAATGATTTTTCATTCATTTTGACCGCGTAGTTATTGCAACTTTCTTTGAAAGGAGTTATTCCGGTCTTATCCCCTGAACCCCCTCCACCCCCCCTCCTCGATCCCCTGCATTGTTCGTCTTCTGTTTTAATCTCTGTCTTATCCACTATAAACTTTCTCATTCCGGTTTGATCCGCTTTACAGCTGATTTTTACTTGATAACCGACAAAATAATTCTATGTTTGAATCGTGTGCTGAATTCATGGTTTCAATTTGCGCGTCGATATCTTTACCACTCTGTATATGATATACCTCATCATGATCATCATCATTATCATTTCAGCCGAAAGACCTCCACTGCTGGACATAGGCCTCCCCCAAAGCACCTCCACTTCGACCGGTTCTGCTTCTCGCATCCATTTCGTCTTGCGGCATTCACAAGGTCGTCGGACCAACTTGTGGGAGGCCTTCCAACGCTATGATATACCTGATTCGATGATAACATTGCAATTTAATATACGGAACATTGTACCAAAACGTAAAGTCCGCAAAACACTTAATACCTACATACATGAATATGGGATTGGTTGCATGAAGAAGCCTCCTCGTGTAGCGCAGTTTGTTCTGCCAGATACTCAACTGAACCGAGCGCACGGCGCATCCTGGACAGTCACACTCATCAGCACCTTATTTGACTCGCCAATTCATCCCTTGCAGTGGTAAGGCTAACGCCCGCCTGGTTTGCGACCACGTTCCCATCGGAGTCCGGCGTCAAGCAGACTGCCACCTCCCACACACCACCCACCTCCCAGGTCTCCCAGGTCTAGTGCCTTAGGCATCTTCTGAGCACACTCGTTTCATCATAGAAGAACAGAAGTAAAAACAAAACACAAACAAAATACTTTGGCATCACTCATTGACATATCGGATATACTCGTACAGACGGCAGCACATCAAGTTACTACAATCTGTCAAATTTCTTTAATAGATTTTCAACTTTATCGCTAGATCATAAGGTTCAAATTTGATTGGGAAAATTTGACAGTTTCGGGTAGCTTGATGCGCTGGCGTCTGTACATTAAAACCGAGTACATGCCGAGGACAGCCGAACACATCCGAAGCGGGTATTTTTTGAATCGTCATCAGTGGCGTGAGTTCAATGGATTTTTCCCATCTCAAAAGATGCCCAACGCGCCTAAAAAAGTTATCACTTCAAAAATAAAATAATAGTAAAAGTAACAAAGATACTGTGTATCGTACACTTAACCCTAAAACGGCGTGGCGTGACCGATGTTAGGTAACTTCCCTAGTTTCCTTCCGCGCCACCGGTGTTATGGACCGAGCCCGTCTTTCCTGGTTGCGAAAATGCATGACCCTATTTATGGATAGTTATCGCGAGGTATTCATATTTTGTCATTAATTTATGGCGAAAGAGTGGGACTTCGTGTTTGTAAAGGTATTTTGGTCTTTGATTTTCATGTTTAGTAGGTAAATAATTAGGATGACGGATGTCACGTGTGATTCTATGTGAAATTTTCTACATAATATGTGGAATTCATAATTATGGTGATCATAATAAAGCGTTTGTTTTCCATACGTTTTAGGGTTTTGTGTAGAGAAACACACTTATTGGTATTGCTCACCGGTGCTAAAAACATTTCTTTGCACAGAAATACACGTGTTTTTAACGCCATACTTAGGTACAGACACCGGCACATCAAGCTACCCGAAACTTTCAAATTATCCCAATCAACTTTGAACCTTATGCTTTAGCGATAAAGTTGAAAATCTATTAAAGAATTTTGACAGATTGGTGGTGGAGTGGTGGTTGGTTTTTTTTTTGTTGTTTTGTTTGATTGATTGATTTTTTTGGTTGATTGCTGATGTTCTGGCGTCTGTACATAGAAAACATAAAACTTTATTTTACATTTCAAAGTATAATTTAAGTTTTAAAATACACAACATTGTTTAATTTTTTTTGTTTGTGTCATGTCATGAAAGAGTTGAATCGCTTTAAAAGTCGTCACAGATACGGCAAAATAATTTAAAACTTTAATAAGTAGGTACGTAAAAAAACAACAATTAAAGTTGACATTAATTAAGCTGACGTGCATCGTCACAGTTGGTGATTCTGTTAGTTAAATTAATAATTCTTCCTATTTTATGATTATATTATCTAGCTATGGAGATGCCCGGGTATTAGAACAATCAGTTTCCATTAGTTGACATTAATGGTGACTTGCGTGGGAAGATCTCTTGCTGATAATGTTAATCCTTTCGCATATTTCTTTTATTACTCTACTAACAATAAAGTAGTTATGTAATTGGCCTAAAGGATGACTAAATGACAAAAATGAGTGTGCCCAAGAACTCCACGACCTCATTCCACCGGCCCCCTTCTACCTTCGGACATCCAGACGCACTACAAGTTACCATCCCTACCTAGTTGCTATTCCACCAATTCGCACTAAGCGTTTTCAAATGTCCTTTATAATGCGCACAGCAAAAGAGTAGAACTCTCTACCTGCGTTTGTGTTTCCGAGTGCATACAACCCGAATCTCTTCAAAGTAAGAGTGAACAGGCTTCTTCTGGGTGAGCTCACTCCATCGTAGACTTTGTCTCTGTCATCTCTGACCTAGACTAGAGTCAAGAGCAAGCCCAAATCAAATAAAAAAAAAAAGAAATTAATAATGTATTTTGTCATTTCAGCTGAAAGACTGACGTAACACTCTTTCAATCGCAGTCCGAGGGTTTTCAAGGAAATTGTTAATCCAATGCTTCATAGGTTTGAATAACAACGTAAATAACTCAATAAACGAAGGCGAAGCGTCAAATGAACGGCATTGCCATCAATTCCCATTTTACATGTGTTACGCAGTTACCCCGCATCTTGCACATACATCAAAAGAATAACAATCAAATGTGGTGTATTCATGGATACCGTAAAAAAAACAAATATTGAAGTAGTCTTTCACCGCACTATTTCACCAACTATACGCATTAATTATTCATTTCCCGAACTATACCCACTCATTTCTGCTATCTTGAAACCAAGAAAGAAACAATTACCCGCAACATTTCAAAAAACCCCATTGAAAAGTGCATAAAAACCAGAGCACAAGAGACATTGCTTTATTCTTGCCGTCAAACAAACGGTGATAGGATCCGCGGTGTACCACCTATCACTTTTTCTATTACCCTGGTACGCCAGTGTGATGGACATCGAAAGGGGTAGACTGGACCTGGTGACAAAAAGTTGGGTTGAAAATAATCAAGTTGCAGTGAGAGGGTTACAGATAAGTGCATTATTGTTATTTAGATACATACTATATAATTAATTTATAGAAATAATACTTGGCATCGTTGTGGAATAATTGGAATCCTAACTAAAATTATAAATGCGAAAGTAAGTTTGTTTGCTTGTTTGTTACCTTTTCACGCCTAAACCACTGAACCGAACATCCTGAAATTTTGCATATACGTTGTCAGGTGTACAGAAACGGATATAGGGTACCTTTCATCCCGAAAAAAGTGCTGTTCCCGAGGAAAACAACAATAACGTTATTATGATAATAGATGGCGCCACGTGTCTTTCAAAAGGGCTCGACACTTGCGGGTGAAACCGCGGGGCGCTGCTAGTAGAAAGCTAAACTTAAAACTAACCAAAATCCTGGGTTACATCAACTCGAGGGCCGCAGCCAAGTGTGGATTACCTTACCCCAGTATGATTTGTTGCATGAGAAAATAATTATTACTACAGTCCGGTCGTGAGACAATTCAAGTAGCTAATCTAACTTAACTAGCCTGTATGGTCTCACTGCAGAGAAAAGGCCACCCTCTTCCTTTTCCATACTATTCTGTCTTTTGCGAGTGCCAGTTTCGGCGCGCAGTATTGTGTTCCATATATGGTCAGAAATTTGAACCCCCAGGATACTGCGCTCCATGGGTCGCTGGCAAACCTCGAACTTGGACCTCTGTTGAAGTATCAAAAACCAGGTTTAAGCACCGTTTTTTCATATGTGAGAATATATGAAATATAGAATACACATGTCCATAAATCTCCGATTGAGACATATTAGTAGATCTCATTTTAGAAGATCTTTTATTGACCAATAGTTCCTCCAGGCACTCAGTGCGTCGAGCAATTTCTTCAAATCTTCAAGTAGCTAATAAACAGCAAATTTGCAAAACACGTATTGGTTTGTATGAAACTGACAGGTATCAAGAACGTATTCGACCGTCGGCCACACTGCAGTTAGTTAAGAAAAGTGCAAAGTGGATGGAGCAAATGCTGTCAAGATTGAGGAAGGCTGGTTCAGACTATCCATATTCATACTAATATTATAAATGCTAAAGTAACTCTGTCTGTCTGGTACCTTTTTACGCTTAAACTGTTGAAACTATCGTTGTAAAATTGGATAGATCAGACGAATCAGTATACGCAATTACCCCGCTGGTTCCATGTTATATAGCATGGAACCAGCGGGGTAATTGTGTAACACAGTAACAGTAGAAATGGTTTTAAATTTGACAGTTTAACAACATTCTTTGCGTTGTTTACGCTGCTTAGCAGACAGATTTTCCTAACATATGAAGCAATGGATGAGCAATATCATTAAAAATTATTCAGATTGTGATACGCAATTAGGGTGCTGGAAAAGGACATAGGCTACTTTAATTCTGGATATTTATACAAAAAAAAAAATGTAAATACACGCAGATTAAGTTCCGCGCAACAGCTTGTAGATAAAATTATAATGCTTTAACATTATTGAGTCGAATTTTACAATCTCAGTCCACCAAGAAATAAAAACAAAAAATTATAGTCTCCACACAATCCCCACGTCTTTCCTGTCCATAGCCATCAACAGCGCAGTACAGTTGCGCAAGAGTCGTGGTGACCACAGACCGAAACATATACATATTTATGAGGTGACTTTAATACACAATTTCTATGTATTATCTTTTAGTAATGCAGGAAGTAGGAGTGAAGATGTTAACGGTAGGTGACTAGCTGCTTCTGATTTGGTGATATCGTTTAATTGGATTGATCTAATCTTGGCTGTGTTAGTGATACTGAAAGGAGTAGGTGTGAATGATATGAAGATATCTATGTACAATAAGGCGTTAAAATCCAGACATGTGAGATCTAGTATAAAATAGAATTGAATAAGAAAATAGTTTTGATAGATTTGATGTTGATGGAAGTTCTATTAGAAAAGCTTTTAATTTTTGAAGGATACTAATGGAGACGCTTACGTAATTTTAATTGTGCAATTAAGAATTCAATCATCAGCTACCAGAACTATAATAATATTTATTTGACACAATAACGAATTAAGCACTACTACTGACTTAGGTACTGCCAAATTAACGAATAATTACTATCTACGATCAGAAAAACGCCCTAAACCTCGTCTGCTAGAAATATGGATGACTTAACTAATAAATTAAGAGGTTTTCCATTACGAATGCTCACTCAAATTTTGACATAACATTAAGTATTGACTACGTCACTATTTCAAAGAATCATCGTCTATTAGTTAAGAGATCGAATAGTACCGACAAAGTGTTTGATTTGACAGCTCGAGATGTACCCTCCAAAGGTAATTAATAAGCAGATACAACCACTTAAGATAAGTAAAAATATTTTCATCCCGAAACTGCACCGGATATAGATCGTATCGGCATGACAAAGCGTGGCGCCAAGAAACTTTTATCTCAACTTATATAAAATTCAACCATATATATTCCTACTTTGAGTTCAGTGTCGCTTGCACCTCAGTACACTTTACCAATATCATCACCTGTCAGACCAAAATCAACCACAAGACAAGCATCATTAAGTTCAATTTTACTCATTACTCGTTCCATTTCATTAACTTCGAGAGATTTGTCAGCAACATTGTCCTCGTTCTCAACATTAGACTTTATTATTTAAGCAAAAGGTTCATTTTCAGTTGTTGTATAATCTGAAGTGGCACAATCAGAATCTATTGATGCTTCTCTAAAAGCTTCAGCCATTTCAAGTGCAGGTGGTATGACTCCTGTGTCTCCGAAAATAAATGAAACGGTCATTCTGAGATAAGATTTCTCGGTACTCTATAATGACTGATATAGTAATGCTTTGAGCGAAGGAAATTCCATTCAAGAGTGCTATTATTAGACTGTATTAATATTGTCGAAGAATTTCAAGAGCAAATCACAGATATTTTTTATCGTCTGCTGTTTCGTGTAGTATAAAAATACAGACAATAATATCCATTGATCTTATTAAGATACTAGCTTTTGGCCGCGACTTTGTCTTCGTGAAATTTCTTGATCCTCCGACCCACCCCGCCTCATCGCATTCCGTGAGCTTATTACTTCATTTTTACTGAGAGTTTTATCTGGCTTTTTGCTCGCCTCCTAAAGGTGATGAGCGTGATGTTATATAGCCTTCCTAAAGAATTGGGCTATCAAATGCAAAAATAATTGTTCAAGTCAATTATTCATCCGGTAGTTTCAAAAATAGCGCGTTCAAACAAACTAACAAAAAACAAACTCTTCAGCTATAATATTATCTACAAGTATAGATGTATATAGATTTGGCGGATGGAGTAAATCCCCAATCTTTTTTAAACATGGTATTATTACTTATGAAAGATTTGGAGTTTGTCACCTAATTCCAACAAAAGATCTAAAAAAGTGGCAATCTCTTTTAAAGCATTTCTTATTTCTACAACGACTTTGAAAAGGATTGACGTATGTAAGCTTTTCAGTTTAGGTAGCTTATGTCAATCCAATACATTTCAAAATTTTCCATCATCGCTATCGCTGATAGTATTTTAGTTTGGCTTTCAGGTCGACGAGATTTTACCAAAGGGAAGGAACAACTAAACAGTTAAGAACTCTCTGATTGAATTTATATTTTTCCGGCTTTAAACTATATCTAAGTTTTATATTCCTACAGTCGTAATCGTAGATCGTAATGATGTTTCAACGCGACAAGAATGCGTTAAGTGGAACGAAGTTATTCTTTTTTTAATTAACGTGGTTCATTAATGTGAATATAAAAAGCGACTGCTTCGTGGGTCTAGTGGTTGCGAGCGCTACTGTTGAAAGTGAGGTCCTGCCGGTCGATTCAGTAAAAATCTCACCGTGAAAACTTAGGTGAAGTGAGTTAATTTTTGCTAGGAATTGACACTATTGACAGCTCACTCCACGCTCACTTTACAAAAGTTTTCACGGTGATATTTTTACATAATAGCACCGCAGGGCTCGGTTCCCGGGTCGGGCAGTGTTATTGACGTATTTCATCTGGAATTCCTCAGTAGCAGCCCAAGGTCTGGCTTTGGCTCCTATTACATGTGACTTAAAATATTACTGGCGAAATGTGGGTATACAGACGCCAGCACATCAATTTACTACAATCTGTCAAATTTCTTTAATAGATTTTCAACTTTATCGCTAAAGCATAAGGTTCAAAGTTGATTGGGAAAATTTGACAATTTCGGGTAGCTTGATGTGCTGACGTCTGTATAATGGGAATAGTAACTAATGAAATTAAACGCTACGGAGTTTACTATGATAAACAAATTCATGTCGGTAAATAAATACTACTGAAACAATGGAAATTGATGATTTGTCCCTTGGTATTGTTCAACACTGCAACTAATACCGCGTACCAGTTTTGGTAAAATATTTGTTCGTTATACCACAGATTATACAAACATTTTGATCATGTTATTGTGTTATTAAATTTCGCGTTTATTTTTCGTGTATTGTTTTTTAAATCGATAGCAACAGAAGTTGCTTTGCGACTATACTCGAAAAACATTCATATAACGTCGCTTAAAAAAATTAAGCAAAGCTAGGTATAATATCACTAAATGTAAATGGAAGTCCAGATCCAAGGAGGTTATCATGGATATTCTGAAGAAAAAAAAATGTAGACGCATTGAGTGCCAGCGCAAACTGCGTCGTGTCGCTTCGTCAAGTCACTGCGACAAGAAGCGAGAGCGTGTGAGCGTCCCCTAGCCTGGCGTTGCGACTCTGTAATTCGACGACAAGTGTGCGGACCTTTGAGCAAAGTTTAAGAAAATTGTCGGCCGCAGCCTTTCGGTGCGTCGTAGTCCCCGAGCTGTCGCAGTCGCATGTTGCATACTGTGTGTCATGTCAAAAATATTTTTCAGTATTTTAACCGTTTTGTAAACGCCCTTATCTTTCGCGTCCAACATCTATTCTTAAACCTCAATTACCTACCTACCTACCCCCACACAGGCCCGGGCAAAATCGGTCACACAACGACCGTCCTCCCGGTCAATCGCCTGTAATCCGGGCTTATGCGGGCAGGCTGAAACTTACGCGTGTTGTAACCGATAATGGGCAGTGCCAATCATTGGCATTGCTGCCACACCGTCCTTTGTTTTTCTTAAGGGTCTGTCAATAATTGTTGAGGTGTCATTAGCGGTTGATAGGGGAGGTTTTTATGCTGTGTTTGAATTAGGTTGTGGTGGTGAATATAATTGGTGTATTTAATATTATGGCAGTTACTTTGTCGTAAGTAAAAATACCCCGTTTCGTTTGTCACCTTGCGGTGTAGTTAAATGTGACTCGTAGTTTAAAGTTAAGCTAATCTATTTAAGTAAAGGCAGATTTTTCAATACTCAGATTAGTTAACTGAATACATCTGAATCTAAAGATTGAATATAACAGTTTGACATATTTTCTACATATAAAAAAAATCAAACCCTGATATTTATTACTAAGATGAAAGTGAAGGAAAGTATGTGGTTGTGGTAAATAATAGCAGATATTTAGTACGAAACATAACTTTATTCTTAAGCATACTTTTCGATAATACAATAGAGTTTCATAGACAGGAAGTGACGGATGACACTACGCCACCTACGCTTAGTTATAGGAACCAAAATGGTTGCGTTCCATTATTCCAAACAGAAAGTTATCTGACTTTTGAAAAATCAGCCCTAAGTCTATAGTCTTAGGGCTTTGCATCATTTATCTTCTATCTACTAGATTATTACAACAAATAGAGTTCAATTAGAAAGAGCGGATAAACGAATCCAAGACAATTGAGTATTTTTTTTGCTTTGCCATCTGCCACCATAAATGACGCCACAACACTATGATTCCTAAACCCTCAAGTTCGTTAGTATCGTTTATTTATATTGATATTAGCTATAATAGACGTAGGTAGGTGGTCAGTTGCTTGCTATGCACGTAAGGACTCTCACAGCGGGACCTTTAATTTAAGGCAATAAAATATCCAATTAAAAGGCATAAAAATAAACGAAATTGTCAGTGACAATACTCCGTTTCTTTTTAATTAATGGTAGATAAGTGGCATTTACAGATATTTATCTAAAGTTAATCGTAGCGGAATATTTGGGGAATTCTCTTTGGACAAAGGGCAAAGGCGAAAGCTCCGGTCGTCTTGTGACTTTGTGTCTATGAAGTGAAGTGAAGTAACTTTGAAATTGTAGTTTCGATGACAAAAAAAAATTAAATTGTTTTTTCACAAATTAAATTTCGTTGTTGCAAAGTTGAAGTTTGATTTGTAAGTATAGTCAATTATGCAATTGTAAGTAGGTTTGGTGAAGATTTTATAAATTCGATGTCATTTCACAAGTTAAAGTGCGTTGCTACAAAATTGAAGTTTGATTTGTGATTAAGAGCGTTTACGCCGTACGGCATTTCATACAAACTTTCAAGCCCTTATTTTTCGAAATGAATGAACCGATTTTAATGAAACTTCATACACATAAGCAGTATACAAAGGTCTAAAAAGTTAGTACAGAAGATTTTCGAAAAATGTGTGTGTTACAGCCAAATTAGACCGATTTTAAATTTTCCATAGAAACAGAGATTTCTAGTTATATTTTTTAAATAAGGCATTTCGAAGTGTAATGAAAACATAATACAACTAATTTGTACGATAAAAAAAAGAACATGAAGATACCTCTAAAATTTCTTTTTACAATAAAAACCATACTAATCTAATATATTTACACACAATCATTCTGATTTTCTACAAGTAACATACTAAAATACTAGTGTTTAAATTTTTTAGTCCAAGCAATAGATTTTTTGTAATTAAATAATTGCTTCATATTTTGCAAAACATTACCAGCGTCAGTGTCATCGCGCTTATCTTTCTTTTCTATGCAGTCCGTCAGTGACCGTGATTTAGGTCAAGTAAGCACGTTAAAATCGGTTCATTCTTTCGAAAAATAAGGGCTTGAAAGTTTGTATAGAATGCCGTACGGCGTAAACGCTCTTAAAGCCAATGACAAACAGCTAGGTAGTTATAGTAGGGCTGACTAGTTGCGTCGGACATACATTTTGGTACATTCTATATGCGTGGAGGCTATTCTGCTACATGTATTATTTGTCCTTTCTATCACGGACATTCTAGTAATGTTCATAAAATAATAGTTCTGGGACCTAAATGCATTCTTTGCTTTATATGTTACTAGCACACAAATAAAAACGTGTCCAAAAAAAAAAACTTTTCACGTGTTCAAACGTGACTCATAAAGCGACACTAAAAACATACCTTTACGTATTTAAAAGCGGTCCATTGGAGCCAATTTTACATGATCAATCGAAGTATAACCACAATTTCTTATTACACGTCGACAAAAACACAGCAGACTTGACTTACCCCACTTTGGGTCCCTCCCTGGTCTTTTGGACCGCAATCAATGTCCACTTGAGTGGCACGTGACACGAGCCCTTATATCCAACTAATTAGATATACACTTAGTGTGACAGACAGACACACATTACTGTGTTGATATAATTATAACTATATGAGATTGTTGGCGAAATTATTATGAAGTCCGGATAATTTGTGCTAAAGATTTACAATTTGAGTGGCTAAAAAGATTCATGGTCTAGTTCAATTGAGAACTTGGACTTGGCTTAAAGCTCTTTTTTTATCTGTATGTCTGTTTTATCACCTCATCAAAGAAGCGAACTTTTCTGTCATACCTACTTCTATTGCCAGAAAAGAAATGAGGCTTCTGCAGTTGGTGATTCCAAGCTGAAATGATAACTATGCTATAGAATTTTACTGTGCTATGAAACCATAACAAATTTAGCTGTTTATATCTTTGTATGATTTTCAATTGTCAAATTGCCTCGGAAAGCACGTTAAGCCGTTGGTCCCGGCTGCCATCCGTGGATCTTTGACAGTCGTTACGGTAGTCAGAAGCCCGAAAGTCTGACAACCAGTCTTACCAAGGGGTATCGTATTACCCAGGAACTGGGTTGTGGAGGTCAGATAGGCAGTCGCTCCATGTAAAATAGTTAGTTAAAATAGTTAGTTGGGAAATGGTTAAGGTTCTTTCAAACAGGCGCGACACGACACGCGAAACCTAAAATGGTTGCAAAATTACTATCACTGATTAGCTGATGCTTTGCCTACTTCAGAAACAAAGATAAATAAATGTCTCACGTTTATGAGTAATATCGCCATTAGCCATAAGCTTTCATCAGCCATGTCAGTCGGAATACTTCACATAATAATTTTGCAATAACTTTGTCACTGATAGTGTTATCACGCCATCGCTTTTATCAGTGGAGTGTCCATCGATTTATTGTCATTTAATATTGTCTGTTTATCATTATAGTGTAATCACAGCACACTGGACTTGAGAACACTTGGGTAATTCTCACGGGTATGGGACGTGATTTTTAGTTTGTCATCGTAGTGATTGTGTGTGATTAAGGAGTGGTGGCTGAGGGGTATCGGCCCCGAATTATGAGTTGTAGGTCGTAGGTTCGAACCAAGAAAGGCGCTTCACTACATGTAAATTATTTAATCGCCACTGCTCTCAAAGCGGTGAAGGAAAACATTGTGAGGAAACCGGCATTTCCTTGAACCAAAAATTCGAAAAAAATGTGACATCTACGAACCCGCACTGGGCCCGCGTGGTGGATTACGGCCCACTGCCTCTCACAGATAGGAGGCTTGTGTCCCAGTAGTGGGAACATTCTAGGCGGATAACGCTATACTACGAGTATGTATAAGCTAGACAAGAAAAAGAATTGCGAATTGTTAAGAACCAGTAAAAAAAACAGTGGCACTCCGGGAGCGCCGACGGAAGTGAAAATAAAACACAAACAGAATAGGTACTTTCCCATCACTCACTGACATATCGGATTTAAAACCGAGTACATCCCGAGGACAGCCGTTCACATCCGAATGTAGCGCGATGTCGGTAACAGTGTCGCGAGTTCAATGGTTTTTTCCCATCTCAAAAAACGCCTAACGCGCCTGAAAAAGTTTTCACTTCAAAAATCTTAATATAAATTACATATTAGGTATCGCCGTAATTTACACAGCCACAAGCATTTGCTCCTTCAAGCATTTAATTAACTATTAACACTTTGCTACATAAACAATATAAGCTAACACTGTAGTCAAATACTTCTCTCCACAATACTTTCGGGGCTTACTTTCGTTAATATCTTAAGGACGTATGATTGATCAGCAGTTCGCAGAGCTAGACGACAGTTAATAATCGCACCCCCTGCTTCTAATCTCTAATATTCTGTTCAAGCTATGGGCGAAAGCGGTAATACAACATAGAAAATCCAATAAATGTTGTTAGTAGGTAAGTTACTCGTAGAAAACATAATTATTGGGTCACTTTTTTTTCAGGTTGGGGAAATCATCAAATGACCCCTCCCGCTCTGGGTGGAGCGGAAGGGAGTGTCAGACTCTTACTGACTAAAACCCACCCGTGTTCCTTCCTTAGGCCTTTATGTTCCGGGCTAGCCCTTTCGGACAATCCCGCTGACCCGGAGATAATCCCGCTGACCCGGATTATTGGATCACTTAATCTTAACTTAATCAGATGGATTTAAAAAAAACTTAGTTGCATAGAGAAAACATCAAAATGGAGAAAGATAAAAACTGCCTAGTACTTTTTTCTATTAGTTTGAGCATACAGGTCTTTGTCTTACAGTAGAATAATTACTGGCTGGTAAAATAATTAATTATTTATTTATTTAACTTTAACCACAAAATGTACAGAAAGAACTTAATGCCATAGGCATTTCTACCCGTCAACCTTTGGGTGATGCATAGACAAACAGTAGTCGGTGCAATCATGAAAATTGAGAAATAAATATTTTTCTGCTTGACTCCGGTGGGAACGTGGTCGTAAACCAGGCGGGCGGTAGCCCCACCATCGCAAGGGAAGATTTGGCCAGTCAAATAAGGTGTTGGGTGTGACTGTCCAGGATACGCCGAACGCTCGGTTTAGTTGAGTAACTGGCGGAACAAACTGCGCTACACGAGGATGCTTCTTCATGCATCCCAAAAAATCCTGGATTCATGGTTATTGGCAGTTTGCGCGTCGATGTCCCGGTAACCCTGTGTAACTGTCCCGAGAGCATCGCACTCACTCCAGATCGCAAAACTTGTACCAAACGTTTCCTATCTTGAAAATGTTTACTGTTGACACCCAAGATTAATATTGTACAGATGGAAAAGCTGAGGGGAATTGAAAAGGTGACTTGAACTTTGCTGACATTTTTTGCTTCGGAATTGTTTTACACAAATCTTTTTCGGATATTGCCTTGTAAAACATAAACATGAAAAGTTCAATTAAGTAATAATTTGTAATAATTATGAAATCTTTTATTTTCAATTTACATTGTTTAAAGGTTAACAGACTTAAAATAATACAAATAATATGTTCATTTATAAAAAAGGAGGGGAAGGAATCATAGGGCTTCAAAAATTTTGTCCGCGTCCCTGTCAACAGGAAAAGTGCCGAAAAGGCTTTCACTTATAAAAGAGCATTTCATTTAGTTTGAAAATTAAAAGCCCTGTCTATTCGTGTACTTACCTACCTACCTACTGGAAAAGGGCAATTAATCTTTATTTAATTTTGATGGCTCATGAATGAATCAACAATAGAACGGTATCCACCTGTTATGCTTTGTAAATCGTGGGTTTTTGGCTAGTGAAATTGAGAAAGAGGTTCAGTAAATATAAAACGTGTCTTGTCCATCGAGACAATCAACATGATAAAATTGACTGACAGATAATTGACAGTGACACTACATACAGTGTTGCAACACTAAATAATAAATAAAATGATGGGTATGCTAACATACTGCCTGTCAGGGACAATATGTTATGACATGAATTACACATTTATAAAAATTAACTTTACAATAAAAAAATTAAATAATTCAATATGAGGTCATTTAAACCTTAAAATAAACACATGAAAACTCTCTACTGTATTATACTAAAAAACAATAAAGAAACAACTAATTCAAAAGTAATTTACAAGAAAAATTGCCGAGCATTTTTACCCAAGCCTTTCAAAACTTTATTGGCATCTAAGGACCACAATCCATGGCTCCCAAGACCAAAATGTTCTGCGTAATAGAATTACGAAGTAATCGTACTAATCTAACCTCAACGATCCATCCTGCAAGGAAGTTAAGAAATAATCATCTATGGACATGAAAAACGAATTTCTAAATCGATGCTGCTAAATAGAAAAGTCACGATGTTGGTCAGAAAGCTGTGCTGTGCGGTGTGTTTCAATTTTGTCGGGTTTTGTGGCTAGTGGGAAGATTGAAGATGTAAAATTATTTGAAATGGTACGGAATGCTGTAACACGTTGAATCTACGAGGCAGTCAAAGTGTCTTGAAAATCTCCCACATCTGGTTTTTCATTTTAAAAACATATTTATGATCGACGTGTAAAAGTGTTTGTTCAAACTTGCTTTCATAAATAAAATCATTTAATAATGTATCCATTCCAGCACTTTACCGGGTACCTACCTACTATTTATTATTTTTCTTTGTGTGGGAAAAAAAATCTATAAAGCCCATAAATAATTTACCCAAAATAATATAAAAATAAATAATATTTATTGTCCAGGTAATAGAGTAAGCAGGTTCACTGAATAACAGCAGGTTAAGATGGTTACAATATATTATTTGGTAGTGAGCCCCAAATTAGACAGTTAAGGCTCCTTCACACAGGCGCGACATGTGATAAAATCGCGCGTCGCGCCTGTTTGCAGGAGCTTTTTGTCTGTATCTTAGGGCTCGAATATAGATAGAGATTTTTGGGTAATGTAGTTGACAAATGCTTAGGCACCCACTTTTGTATCCTTTTCAAATACAACCTTAACTATCGTGAAACAGCACTAAATTATTTTGGGTTTTAATTGTGTGTAACTTCATGAAGAAGAACCAAGGTACTGTAAAAAAATCCAGATTTACAAACAATGGATTTTTTTTATATTCCATCACATCCAGCACCACAACATCCACGACAAAATCCTTTAGAAAACGGTCGTCGGTCTGACTTAGAAAATTACTTACATGCAAACCAATTCCCATAAACCGCAGGTAGGGTATGGGCGGCAAATAAACAGTGGAGTCTTTTGTCCAACCGCCACCGCAAGCTGAGACAATGTCTTATGCTCCGAACATTGAAACTGGCCTGCTATAGATATGGATGTGACTATAGACAAGATCACGAGTATTGAGGATCTTGAAACGTCAAAAGAAATAGGATTAAAAAAAAAATTGAAGTTGTTGGTGATACAGGATCCTTGGGAAGAAAATAGTTTTGATTTTAACTTTTAAGAAGATCACTTGTAGCTAAGGATGTTCGGTTAAAAGAAATAAAATGCAAATTCAAATTAATTTTTGGCAAAAGAATCAACATTGCCATACAACGTGGCAATGCCGCCCAGCCTTTAGGGCGATTTTCCTGTTGACAACGATGCGGATGATTTTTGTAATTTTTATACCTTTCCTTTTTATATACTTGTACATTTATTATTATTAATATTTTAAGACCGTTAGCTTTTATTTTTAAGACACTTCTTAAAGGGAAGAGGTTCTCAATTCGAATGGTTATATATGTTTTTAATGTAATTTTTTAAGACAATAAAAATTACTCACAACAAAATAATTAAATTCACATAAACCTACTTGTTGGGTGCTTATGAAACGTCTGAAGCTAGATGCACGGTTCCATTTTGTCGTTTCCTATGAAGAAGAATTGGCAGGAAAGTTAACGGCTACTCTGTTAAGCTCTTTTAAGGCTTTCTTAATGTCTGTCTTCTTATAGAAACACGATCAATCTCTGCGTTCCTTTGCCTGATTCAATCTTACCTAATCTCTGCTTATTATTTATTTTCTATGTATTCTACGGATTCATATGACGTAATTTTGACAAAAATACCACATACTTATGTGCATTCATTAAGTATTTTTTTGGTAACACGTAGACCATCACCTTGTTCATTTAAACGCACAAATTTCTTAAATCATCTTTAAGGCTCCTGCAAACAGGCGCGACGCGTGACACAAAGGCACCGCTCGTTGCGCGACTTGCGGTGACTTTGTGTCGCGCGCGATTTTATCGCGTATCGCGCCTGTTTGAAGGAGCCTTTACGCGGAGTTGATGTGATCTGGAGGAGCATTGAACTGCACTACTTGATGTTATTCCTACTTGAACATGATGACGCAGATAAATGTTTAGATACCAAAAAAAACACAACCTTTAGGTAACTTCTCATTGGTTCAAAGATTCTTGATCAAAATCTCCATGTCAACGACGAAAAAAAGAATCTTCGGAAAAAGATCACCTGCTTCAGTTTGGTATGTGATCCACTTCGTGATCTACACGACATGTGACTTCATTTAGAGCCATCCTTATTTACATAGCTGAGCAAAAATGAACTGTATCCAAACGAAATAAGAGCAAATGACACAAATTAAGCCAAAACAAAGATTGTTCAGACATTAGAAAGGTCGCGTGCGCAATGAACATAGACTAAAAAGCGGCCAAGTGTGAGTTGAACTCGCACAAGAAGGTTTCCATAGCACTCAAACTTAAAGCATTTATTTCAATTAAACCATTTACGGGCACTCTTGAATTGTCACAGAGTTGGTCAATTATTCAGAAAGTTGAAACTAGTTGCCCGTTCTAAAACATAGATCTCTATGGAGAAGAACGGGCAAGAAACTCCAAGGACATTCTTTTAAACCAAGTTACTACAAAATCAAATTTACCATATATAAAAGTATATAGTATATTTTAGCCTTTAATATTGTTATTTGTAAACATTTTATATTGTCGCTGTTTATAGTCCCATACTAAATAAAATAAAAAACTCCTCTTGTATGAGGACATCTTTTAATTTTTATTTGAATTATTTGTTGATAAAGCGGCCAGTAGTTAGTACAGACTCCGTGAAAATCAAATGACAGAGGGAGTACTAACCACAGTTACGTTTCAAAAGATACAGCCTTGTGACAGACGGACGGACAGACAGCGAAGCCTAAGTAATAAGGCCCGGTTGACACCCTTTCGGTACAGAACTCTAAAAATAGTGATGTGACTAACTTATGCAATGAGTCTCGTAACTCCAATTACATTGCCTAAAGCTAGATCATTTTTGGAATGACCGATCTGTCTCATCGTGCCTCTAAAGTGAGTTATTGGCCCGTATTTTTTTCTTATGAAGCAAGAGTAAGATTCACACGGTCTTTTGTCTTGCGACATTTCAACATTTCGTGGATGTCGGGTGAGATAAGAAAGGGTTTTGTATTTTTAAATGCTGTATTGTTTTAAGTTGAGAATATTTATATTCGTATTGAGCAAGAGCTATTTGTCGTAGGATTTGCATAATGTGTTGTTACTTTGTTATATATATTTTTTTAATGAGCCGTTTGTTTTCATGAAAGTCTTTGTTTTAATTATGGTTCTGTATGGTTCTCGCGAAATATACTCCGTGATTGTTGCTTTTATTCTAATGATACAGAAAAATGATTTTTAATTATATAGAATGTAAAACTGCCGCCGCCGGGAGCCTTAGAAGGACATATACACCATATTGGTGATGTTCAGAAAAGTTAGGTGCGTAGTATTCGCAACGACAAGGTGAGAGTTTCTGTGATTGATGTATGCATGACTTTCATTTTACTTAATTACACAATAGGAGGGTTTCACGAAAGTAGAAAGGAAGAAGAAGAAGCCCTATTCTCGTAACCTGTGTGGTACCGCACCGACTGGACCCAATATGCTGCTGCGCCCTGCTGTGCCTACGACGCAGCTGTACCTTTCGCGTCTGCATCACTACACGACAACTGAGGAGGTCGTGCAGTATTTGAAGGTGAAGACCAACTGGACTCTGAGGGTCGAAAGGTTGGAATCGCGCCACAACATCAAATTTAAGTCATTCGTGGTACGTGTTCCAACCCAACATCTACAGACCTGTCTGAAAGAGGACTTTTGGCCGAAAGGTGTCGTATATCGACGTTTCCGAGGACGGTTACGCGACACCACGCAGCGAAACACGACGCCGACAACGTTACGTGTATAATCATAGTTTTAAGTTTCTTTAATATGTATTAGTTTATTATTGTATAAGATTAATTTGTGTATTTTTTCTATGGGCCTTAGTTGCCTGATAATAAAATTATTATTATTATTATTAGTAATGAAGGCTCGAAGAGTTCTAATATAAAGTTTTTATCAAGGAATTGATGCGAGAAAGTATAAAACGTGGAGATGGCGTACCTACCTTCCTCCATTTTATTATTAATTTGAAGAACTTGTGTTTAGCTGGTATATTATAAACTACATAGTAGGCATGTCGTGTCTCGTAACATTGTATGTAATACACACAAACAAGCACGACTAAATTTATCTTTAAATCCCCGTACAATTTGTGTTATTGTCTGATAATAATCATAAAAAAACCCAATGGTGTTCTTGCGAATTATGACAGCTATAAAAAATAACGTGCTAAAATTATCCACGTAGAACTTATCAAGAAAAATATAAGGTACGTCTGATTTAAAAGGTACTGATTTTACGAAGACGTGATATATTTAATATATGTTATTATCGAGACGACTAATATAAAAGAGTTGAAATCGTATAAATAGGCCGACCGCTTAATTGAGACGTTGCCGGAGGTAGCTGCGCGGTGCGGGAGGGGTGATAGTTGTCACAAGTTGACGAATCTCTGAGCTCTCACATCACGTCACCACACCCCTCCCGCACCGCGCTGCTACCTCAGGCAACGTCTGAGTTAAGGGGCTTACTAGACCTAAACGCAAAGAAACGCAAGTTTTAGAAACCATAAAAGCATATGATCGACTACAGTAAACAAAATCAGAACAATATATGATATTCTTCAGGATATAGGTATGCTAGGTTGATAGTGTGTTGGAAACATAATACAACCAATTTGATACTATAGAAAAAAATCATAAAGTTACCTCTAAAAACTTTCTTTTTACAATAAAAACCATACATACAATATAATATACATACAATCATTCTGAGTTTTTGTCAGATTATTCTACAAGCAACACATTAAAACATTAATTTTTTATTCCAAACAATAGAATTTTTGTAATTAAATAATTGATTCATATTTTGCAATAAATTCCCAGCGTTGTCATCGCGCTTCTCTTTCTTCGGTCTGCTACTGAGAAATTCTAGATGGATAAACCCAATAATATTTTTCCCGATAAGGAAACCGAACCCAGGACCTCATATGCTCAGCAGTAGCGCTTGCGACCATCGCACCAACGAGGCAGTCCTTAAAAATAACACAAGGAAAACCTCAAAACAACAATTACATATCACGTATACAAACAAAAACTTGACTCAGTGACAAATAACGTTTAATAAGAAATCAATTTCGGTGTTCTCACGACTCCGGCGCAAGGAGACGCCTACTTGATAGATTTGATTATGTTTAGACGTGACTAATCATTATTTAACTATGTTCACGATTATGTACTGCTGGGACATGCGTATCTACTGTTTTTGTTGTGATTGCATATACTGTACTTGGCCGTGTGATTCTTGGCTCCAAGTAGAATCCGCTTCATTTTTTTCAGAAGGAGTCACAGGAAATGATAGTAAAATAACACTTAAAGTGAGCTCATCTTAAGTGTTATTTTACTATCATTTCCTGTTAACTGTTAAGTTAACTGTTGCCTATTAATTAAGCTTAATTAATAGGCTACATTTCAATATGATAAACATTAAAGAGCAACCACTTGTAAAACTAACAATAATTTTGTAGGAACCAAGTGTCGTCATCAAAAATAGTTTTTTTGATCTTTGAGTGGCGTCTTCAAAACCTAACCTTATGTCAAATTTCTACGTTGCACAATATCTCTAGAAAAACCTCTGGGGCAGAAACACAAAAATGTGATCCTAAAAAGATTCAATTTTTCCTTAAACCATAAACTGCGGTTTGATCGATAAAGAAACTGATATCGTGATCATGGATCTACATAGTACAATGCAATTATTGATATAGGTAGTGATATAGGTACTCAATTGAAACAAAAAAACTTCACTAGTCAATTCCTAACGAAGTCAATACCACTACTTTTCAATTATTACAACCACAGCCACCAAAATTAATGAATCTTTTAAATTCATCACTGATCAATCTTTCCTTCCCACATCTCCACCGTGACACTAAGGTCACAATATCTGACTGATGAATTGTATCCGTGATGTCACAATTAGACGGGTCCAAGTCGATGCTATCGGGGACCTCAATGACCTGAGGGTCATACATATCTACATATACGAGAACCTGTCATTTTATGTATGTATTCAATTTTGTATGGGAATTAGATTGATGGGGATAAGATGTATCATGCATGTTATGTACGGAGTTGTATGCTTATGTCAGTTGGTTTTGATTGAGAAAAACATATCTTCATAAAAAGCTCATGAAAGATTTAGAATCATGCACAAAGGCGTTTCATCAAATACGAAGTATGAGGGACAGGGTGTAAAGTTCACAACAGGGTGTAAAGTTCACTCATACTCCATAGAAAATGGAGGATCTTCCGAGATGCAGGATTTTGCGTGACGTCAGTATGACGCATAGTTCGCACGTGGCGTTGTAGATACCGCTACAACGTCAGTATATATCGTCACGAAGTCAAGTACTAAACTTGAAAATATCTACCTTGTAAAGCAGAAGTAACAAAATAACCAAATGGAGGGTTTATTAATAAAAACCAAAATACTCAAAGAGTTTCATCCAAAGATGCTGTTGAAGAAGCTGCAAATTTGATTGATCAGATATATGTATTTAAATTCTAGTTACAAGTCACTTGCTTTGGATTTCTACTTGGCTGGGTTTGTGATGATGATGACTCATCTTACACAAATCTTATTTGGCACTTTGCTTCATATTTTCTCAAGCTTCCGGGAGTAAGTAGACTTTAGTTATCCGAATACATTCTAAGACAAAGCAACGATAAATGAAAAGACATTAAGCTCCTAGCTCGAAGCAAGTTCAAATACGGAGTTCACACAAAATGTCAACGGAATCGCCCACATGTCGCCCCAGGCAACGCTTGAGCACCATACCAAAATCTATGTCAAGTACAATATTAACACTTCTAACGCACCAGAAATATTTAGCCACGCGAAATTAACCTTTATCAACAAAGCCACAAGAATGTTTGCTCAAATAATTGGCGGCAAATTAAATGAAGACGCAAATGAGTAACAGTGAGTTTTGGAGGTATTACCTAATATGGAATTGTCACGAAATATTAATATTGCTTCGCATTCAATGTCACCGATGAGTTAATGAAGTACTGGTCTTGATTTAATGTCGATATCTTAATTATTAATTAATGCTTTCGTTAATTTCAATATATCAGCCATGCCTTAAATCCCCGAGGGTGTAAGGCTTACACCATATAGCAGTAGCGGTTTATGGGTATCAAAGTGGAAATGAGTAACCCAATTGACATTTACAGGAAACAATCCACAGTAGATTTAGATAGTGATAGTGACCTATCGAAAAATGACAGAGATAATGCTGATTCTATAGCACCTGCTTGATTTCCCACGCCTGATGCAATGACCAACCAAGGCTTACTCAGAGCTAAACAATTGTAATTTTTCATTACACGTTGACTGACTCCAAGAGGTGCTGACGCATTCAGCTTGACGGTTTAGACTTCACAGAATCGTTTATCTTCAAATCATTATCTTACTTATGATCTTGAAACTTTAACACGGGCATTTGAAGGCTGAATATATACAGCTTCGAATTTTAAATTACCTATTTCAGCCAGCACTCTTACGCAATCTACCTTACCTGTCACAATATTTGCCATGTCAAAACATTTCGAAATCAGCAGACTAATCAGATAGATGATCTAAATATACAAACAAACGTACATTACTTTGGACTCAACTATGTCAAATGTAATTGAAAAACATGGCCGCACCAAATTTGACCCCGTCAAAACGAAATTTTCGTCAAGATTTTATCAGAAAACATGACATCTCGAATCAAACGACAAGTATTGTCTAAAAGACCTTACCGCTTGTTGGGGCCCACCACACGTGGGGATTCTTCAATTGAAATTGGACTCTAATGTGTAAAGTATTGAGTTTAAAATGTAATTACAGTGTGACAAAGGTCTTTGTGATTTCGCCGTCAGAATAGTAGCCATTATCTGAGAGAACACACGTTCGGAAATGGTAAAAAAAGGTCGAAATATGATTAATAGGGCGGCGTTGCGGGACTCGGCTCGTTCGTGTGTGATTCTTTCCATTTGACAGATTGTCTCGACTCTCTGACCCGAGCGCCCCGTTGAGACAATAATGATGTTGTCCCATCACTTTGATAGTCGATATCGATGAAAGACGTTGAGTTAAAGATGTTTTACTAGATTGTTATAAGAGCTGCATAGATACATTGTAGTATTTAGTCACATAAAAATGACAAGATTTTTTGAAAAAATAAGTATATCTCCTACTTTGCGTGGCTGATTTTGTTAAGTACTTCTTTTGGGTTGGATTTTAAAACGAGTCGCCTGAATTTGAGGGTATTGGTGGTGTAGGAGGCTTAAGGGAGTTAGTCTTAATCCCCCCAAAGTAATTTTGGCTGCCGGAGTTGCGTCTAAATATTTTTAAACAATTTCCAAAAATTCTTAAATACTATTGCAATTATGCAAAACGGAACGTAATTTTTATGCTTTAGTACAGTTTTTCAAATGTAATTTTTAGGTTTTATGTGAAAAACGTGAAACGAAACGCAACCCGCCATCTTGGATGGATGATATTGACAGCTAATGTCAAATTTGTGCGTCATTCCTTTGGTAATTAATA
This sequence comes from Luperina nickerlii, assembly GCA_963855955.1. Lineage (NCBI taxonomy): Eukaryota > Metazoa > Arthropoda > Insecta > Lepidoptera > Noctuidae > Luperina > Luperina nickerlii. The sequence continues at coordinate 15,861,263 of OY979677.1, read as the reverse complement.
GCAATGTATTACTACGAGTTGGCACAATCCGACTTCATTGGGTTAGGTTAGATGGCTAAGGCGGGAGCGTAGCGCAGCGAAGCTCCCGCCTTAGCCATCGTGGTTATTTTTTTTTAAACCACCCAGAAATAGGAGCCCCGCGTAGCGGGGCTCCGTCGACTCATAATTGAAGCCAGTTTTTATATATGTATATATATATATTTTTTTTGTTATAGGTCGCCATATTGGGGGCCATTGGGTTCTCGGTATGATTGAGGATGGATCTCAAGATCTGAGGTTGGAAGTGTGCCCAGACAATATTCGCTCTGCTGAGGTTTTGGTGCCACTTATATTAAAGAATGTAGAAGTTGGCACCACCATCCACACTGATTTTTGGAGAGCATATTGCAGCAGATTGCTTGTCAGAACATGGCTACATACACAAAAAAGTCAACCACTCGGATCGTGACAACCCATTCATAGCTGAAGATGGGACTCATACTCAACGAATTGAGTCCCAGTGGAGGGCTGTTAAAAGATTTTTTAGGAAGGACAATTTTAATAGGTAACACAGAAAATTTTGCAGATGTTTTTTTGAATATTTGTGGCGGCGAAATAACGTGAAATACGAGAAAGATCCATTCATGGAATTAATAAAAGCGATAAAACATGTTTATAAAGTGGAATAAACAATTTTTGTACAAATTTCTGTTTTAAATTTTTTCTAAGGAAACCAAGTACTTCCGGCGGGTGAAAATGGTGAGGGGGGGATCCGACCCCTCCCCTCCCCTCCCCCAACCACTAACAACCCCTTAAAATGGCGACGTATTTCGAAATTTTTACCCTTCTTTTTCTATTAGATATATATTCTCTATTTCATTTTGGTTCCTAATCTACTTCCTAAATAATTAAGCAGTGTCTAAAATTAACAATAAGATAATCTTTTATCAACAGAATCGCGCCAGTTCAACAGAAAATCACTTAACTATCCACATGATCTCGATATCGATACTTTCTCTGATCTCGAACATCCCTAGCCGCGAGGTCGAATGAGATTACTCTCAGCACGAGACTGTCCTGCGTCGGCGCTCGTTCGCGACGCTTTGACATCCCGACATACACCACAATCATACATCATACACACTGGCAAATTAACATTAGACCTTATTGATTAGAAGCTAAGGTTCAATTTGGTAGAGGATTTAAGGTTTTGCAACGCAAAAGAAGGTTCTCAGTACGTCATACGTTGATAGACGGCCCAAACAGGTCGACGTGAGAGTACAACTTTTTTTTTACATCAATTTTGAAAATGCAATATGAAGATATTGAAGGATTATTAGTCATGTTTCGAAGATATTTATTTTTATGTATTCGTTTGGTTCGGGTCACAGGAAAGTGTTATAACGAACTGTCATGAGATAAATGAAGAATCAATAAAAAGGATGCGCAGGAGTTGGTATGTGAGTAACGACTTAGAGCATAACCATAACTACTGAGAATTGATTAACAATCTGGATTCAGGTCTTAGGCAGGTGAAATTACCTGTCAATAACATCTAGATGAAAACAGAGTCGATACTTATTACAAGTCTCATTTATTTGCTGTGTAAAGAAATAATGCAAATATTTTCAATAATGTTGCTCGTCATGTCATAATTATATTGCTTGTCATGACGATTGGAAGCGGAGCTAGATAAAAGATGAAATATTATCAAGAATGTTCTGGGTGATTATTTTATTTTATCAAGTTTAATCACACAGAACTAATTTAATACTACAGATTAAACCAAACTTTGTAGCAAGGGTGATCAAAACAATTTTAAACAAAACAGAAGCAGTTTGGATTTAATATTTCACAATCCACATCAAAACCGAAAAAAAATATGATATGATAAAAGACGGTTTAAAAATATGGAAAAAAAAATCGCTATGTATTTTTATTATAAACGATTTAAAAACATATTAAATTCAATATGAAATGAATCTCTAAAGAGAGAAACATCCGTCATATCACATCAAAACTAGAAATGATTTGAAAATGGTTTTACTAAGCCATGAAAAACTCATAAAATGTAAATGTGTTTGTGAGTAAATTTCCTATAAAACAGATTTGGGACTGACGCGCGCAGATGACAAACTTTTATATTTCTGTAACTCGATGCTGAAATAGTTTGTCATTCGTAAAAATAACCTATTGCTTCTGAATCAAACGGATCAGTCAGAATCCTTCAATTTCTATTCTATTCGAATGCAAGACTTGATTTGGTTCGCGCGTATTTGCAAGGGACTAGGTATACTAGGTCCTCTACAGTTTAGTCAACAACAACACTTTTTTTACTGGCTTTATGTGCTCTGTATTATAATTCTAAAGGTAACCTTTACCCCTATTAATTCTATAGACCAATATCTCATTAATCCTACCATATCATGTCCTATGGGCCACAATAAGAATAAAAATCACCGAGCTTAATTCCCACCATTATACATCAATCTCCTATCCACTTAAGCATTGCGAAATCCATCTGGAATGTGTCTCACGTACTTTGAAGAGTGGCTAATGAAGTGCGTGGTTGATGTGTGACCCACCATCGGGGTTCCTTAATGATACGATTGACAGTACAGTGGAGCGGTCGCCGTCGGCTTGCTCGATTGTTTCTTGACTGAAGACTTGGGGCTGGGAAGTGAGCGGGTGAAGGTTCGTGAGAAAATAGTACTGAAAAAGGTTTCCAGGAACAGGTATTTTAATTTCAGAGTCTCAAAAATAAATTTTTGAGACTCAAAATATCGGCGTTTTTCAACCGAAGAAAAGTCCCCGATAAAAACATCACAAATGTTTGCCTGAAAACCAAATAAACAAAATATTGTAAAACAACGTTTTCTATTGTAAACAAAATAACGAACGTTCCGAGAACTGTTTGAAATGCATAAAGCAGACTGTGATGCTATATTAACAATCTAATTCCCGAACTATATCTTTCATTTCTTCTTCAAAAAACTTCAGGGCCCCAAAAACGTGGGATACCTAAGAGAGACGTATTTAAATCCCATTGACGTCTTGTTCGCGGAACTTTGAATATAATGGCGCTTATCTGAAGGGTGTCTTTGGCATATTAAGTTTTATATTCAGCTGCCTCTATTTTCAAGGAGAATGATTCCTCCATGACTTGTGATCGACGGGTATCGGTCGGATATGTTTATTCACTGAGTTTTATGGTGATTATGCTATGAGAATGTACTACTTTTGTAGGAATGAGGATGGATGGCCACCCGGTAAGGCAATAAGAGGTAGAAAGATTGTACGATAAAGGCATTGTTGATCTGAAAGAGAAGAGTTGCACTTCAAATAGATCACTACAGTATATATATCTCCTACCTTATAGAGGCAATATACCTTTATTTGTGTACACCTACTCGAAAAACTTTATGAAAGCTTTGATATCATTGCCAGGATTTGTTTTTTCTGATAATTGTACCCTGGGACTCTTAGATGACTAGGTTCTTTGTCTACTGCATCATCGCCTACCATCAGGGGAGACAGAAGTAAAAGGGTGTCATATAAAAAGATTTTATTTTTTCGCATTAGTAATAATGCTTCCGTCAAATTTGTTCTCATTCCCAGCCACGGCTAAATTATCAAACTGAATTTCGCAACATTAATTTTATTTAGCAACAGAAACGCAACTAAGACAATAAATCACTTTGCATAATCTCTAAACTTAATGGATCTCAATCTTATCGCTACAGAATCCGGGAGACATAATTTGTCACTAGAAGATTGTATTACTTAAGTGAATGAGCAAATCATTCTACGTAACACTTGAGACGGTAGATTAGACAAGTTTACAGTGCAAGGTGCTATTTATGATGTCATTGTAGCTACTAGGCTTATTAGAGGTAAAAGGTGAATTAATTAGTGATTAAAGAGATTATCTAAATGCTAGATTAGAAAGTAAAGTGTCATTTGGTGTCAAATGACACTTTACTTTCACTACTTAAAATCCTTAAAAGTGAAATCTGTTAGTCCCAAAAGATTGCTTTAACGACATTTGAAATGATATGAAACTTTATAATCTTGCTATTCGACATTTGTCATGTAATCCTCGAATTAGGACTGTCGTCTGCGTTAGTCAACTCTTCTAAAAACCACAAATGTATAATGTAGTAGTAACGGTATCAAGTAGAAAGAAAGAACCGCAGTAATTTAAATATTCAAATAACGATGGAATGGAAGTAGTATAATTATTGAGTCAGTGACAATACAAAAACGCTATTTTGATCCAAAACAAAGATTAACGGTGCATCCAAACAAAATAATAAACTACGTGTCTATGATCATACGTTAAATGTATAAAAATCAGCTAAGAATAAGTATTTTGATCGTCAGAAAAACAGTAATGACTAACGACTGAATAAATTGATCCACGGTCCGCAGTAATTTGTCAAATCCAATCACGAAAAATTCCAAATAAAATTTTCGTTAGAACATAATAACGGGGACTTCTCTGGTTTTTTGCTCGGCATCCAATTTAAAAACTAATTACGGGTCGCGATGACTAGGCTCCCATGATCAAGGAGCACCCTACAATGCCGTCACAAAGAACATAATTTCGTCATGTTAGCGAACAGGTGACAAAAAAGCATGATTAATGGTCAAACGTTGTGGTCATCACAAAAGATATGTCAGTCAAATTATACTCGTCTTTATTCACACCAGTCAACCATAGCCTAACGAATAAACACCCGAAAACATTATCGCACTTACGGATAGCTTGTCTTCGCATGAAGATTTAATTACTCTGTGCAATCCATAAATTCTTGTTTGCGTCCCGTGGTTATTACCAAAAAGTATTCAACGCTATTATGTGTTAGCCATGACCTTTATCGATCGTGATTTGAATAGAGAATCGGTCGTGACATCTAAATAACTGATGTTGAGGTCGGTTGCAATCAATGACGGAAGTGTATGTATGACGGAAGGCAACCGATTAAACGTTTTCAACGATACGCAGGCACGACTTTTGATCGTTTAGGTGTTGAAGGCTGGGCAAGCTTTTCAGAAATTAGTCAGAAGGTCTTGGCTATAATGGGCATAATAGTTGGTTATTTGTGGGTACTGGTCAGATTTAATGACAAGGTTTCGTACACTGTGATTTGGTGCTCTTAGTTTAAAGTGGGTGCTGACCTGGCGGGTGCAACGCCATTGGAATGTATGAACTTTTTTGCACGAAGTTTCTAAATTGATTGGTAAGACCTGACTCAGATTTAAGAAATAATAGCATATTCCAAACAATATGGCATATGTGTGTTGTGGATATCGACGTCTTAAAGTGAAAGCCTCGTAAGTGTAAAAGAAGTAACTTTTCAGGAGGAAGAAAGAACTGCGTGCTGTAAAGTTTTTGTACGGCGTCTTTTATTTTTTTACAGACTTCAAAAAAGGAGGTTCTGTATTCTTATTAATTAATATGCAAATTTAACCAGCTTTTATATCCAGAACTGTTTGATACTATAAGATTCTCCGAAATGCATAAAATGCTACTTACATTCCCGAGGTTTTCACTCTAAGGCGACGGTATATAATGTTTGTACCTCTGGTTCTTTAAATTATTTTAACCTACAAAAATAACGACAATGTCGAGCAGCGTCAAACGTATCTCCCCAAGTAAATTATGAGACGCAATTAAGGAAAATGTCGTCTTTATTATATCAACAGTCTTTTAATCGGTAATAGCTGAGTAACCTTACACTTCTTGTAGTCGTGATCTATTTTATTTGAGGATTTATCTTTTGTTTAGCATTTTTCATTTGATCTCATAATATCATCTATAATAACATCAACATCGATTAGGAAACTCAGTTCATATACCGATTAAGAGTCCTCCTGGCTTAAATATGATGTAACTGTACCAGACGGTACCTACTTTTTTAAAATATTATTTAGTTAACAAGCAAACTGTCTCACGTTTGTGGTTAGAGGCTCTCTCAAATAAAGAGCTTTTCACGTCCAAACTTACAACTGTGTTTGATCAACAAAAAATAGGAAAACAGTTATATACAGACGTATTTAAACTTTTTTCTTATCGATACAATAGATTATTTTAAAATGACGTTCATGATTTATAGCTGTTTTTAGCGTATGAGTGCCAATGTTACGTCGTCTGTTTTTCGTCTCAGTTTAAAAATATGTATATTATATCTTCGTCTTTCAATAGACTACACTTTGCTGAAAATAGATCTTTTATTTTGAATTGTTCTATTGATAAAATCAAGTGACATGAAGTTCACGAAGGTTATATTTATTATTTTCTCTAAAAGGGGTAGATACCTACCAGCATATATCGCACACTGTTTTTGTTAACTACGCCAACGTAGCAAAAATTTTGTTAATATAAATAAAATGGTCAATGTTAATATGCGCTACTTCAGCAGTTTTGTTTTTTTTTTCACGTATTAACTGACTAGTTAGCTACCACGGTTCCAATTGGTCGTTTTTCTATGGAGAAGAGCCGGCAAGAAACTCCAGGGTTAATTACAGTGTTAACAGGTATGGGAGGACAGTGTAGGCCTGTCAACAAGAGTCAGGTACCTACTTAACAAAATAGAAAACGATCTACAGTAGTACAGTCTACAAGGCCAACAACGTTCTCACATTCACAAAATATAAAAGAATCTATCAAAAAGATAAATAAAATATAAAAATCTATTAAAAATTAATGACATGATTTGGCTCTAAGCCCAACTAATTTTTTTACGTGTCACTGTACTGCAACTCGACTCGTCTGCGTCAGTGTTCTACTGTATACGCTCTAACAACAACCAATAAATTGAACTTGTAATTCAACTCAAACCATAAAATAACGAGACGTGATACAACAGGTACTTACCTACCTACTAATCCACTAATCTTAGAAGAATTCAATCAAATCGCACGTAAACGTGATGGGAGTCGGGAGACAAGTGTGGCTGGGGCCTTGACTTTATCGAGTCATGGTTTGTCAATTACTGAGCCATTGTGAGCCGATCGCTCCGGCGGCGATCTTATCGATGCTGTGACAAAAAATATGCCGCCTGCACTGTAGTATATGGAAGGTTTTAGACGAAGATGAGAAGATTTTTGGTGCTGTTTTAATTCGGCACTGTTTTTTTAGCAGAAATTCGCTGTTTCGGAAATCAGAAACGAAATAAGGTGAAATTAATCAAAGCCGGCAAAGGCATTGTTGTGGTTAAGTAAATAAATATCTTTATTTGCATAAAATATGGTAATGGTAGAAATCTTTGGTAGATCAAATATAAAGAAACCTCAAATTTATATTCGATTTAACTTCCAAATTAAAATGCGACACAAAGTCGAAGACCCATGTCGCTATTTTATACCTACGTAAAAAGACAAAACAAAGAAAACAAGGTTGGAATGTATGAAAAATGATAGGCCTAGGAAAGAAGTACCTAATTCAGAGATAACTCTATGTATGGAAGAAAAATGTTCCAAATAAATTGGGATAAGGCCAAGTGGTCCCACAAGGTAGACCGATAACCTGCGGGGTAATTGCGTAACACATTATCAGTAGCAATGGGTTTCATTTTGACAGTTCAACAACATTCATTGCGTTATTTGCAATGTTGAGCAGACACATTTTTCGAACATATGGAGCAATGGATTAGAAATATGCTTCAAAATTAGTCAAGTTGAGAGTAATAGTGTGTTACAGTACCCGGCGATAAATATTGCACATCGACCTATTCGATCCAATCGATTTTATACAAAGAATAAAAATAATTATCAAAAGAAGCAAATCATAATTGTTTTAACAGCTCCTAATAGATACCGGACTGTTTGTATTTCGTGCGACAGAGTTAACGCTCTACGAAGCCGAAATTAGCCGATTGTCTCTTTCCAAAGGTCGATGTGCAATATTTATCGCCGGGTACTCAATTAGGTCGCTGGTGAAGGTTGCGGGAATATACTGGAAGCTATGAGCACATGGATCAGTAATGGGCGACGCTTGTGGGAGCCTATGTCTACCAGTGGGCGTCTCTTGGATAAGTGGTGATGATGATGAAGGGAGGATGATGAATCTGTATCACCTCGAGCAACATTTTTGGTTTGATCTACATTTTGCATATACTATATCCCATCGTTGTCAAACAGATGAAAGCGTACGCAATGATGAAGCGAAGATCGTCGCAGTAGATTGGCAATAATTATTATAAGCGTTTGTCCATCCGTCCACCTTCCCATTCGGACGTGTATATCGCCATGGGGTCGATAATTAGTAGTTAATGAACTAAAAAGTGTTATTTATAACTAGTTTGGAACAAAAAATGTGTCAAAGACCGTAGTTTGAAGTCGCAGTTTTCTAGTTGCTTGTAAGGGTTTACTTTAAGTAAAAAAAAAACAAATGATTAACTTCATTATATTAACGTCTATGATGAGGTTGCATGATTGTTTTTTATTTACGTCTTTTTAAAATATTATAAAAAAAAATTAAGAAGATTTTTCCGATGTCCATTCAAGGAAAAATATTTACAAATTATTCTCTTATCAATAAATAATTCCATATAAAGAGTTCCTCAATAACATTGATAAAAAAATACAATGTCTTTTAATGATTTTGCATTCAAACATTATTATTACAAGGAGCCTTGACTCTTAGGTCACGATGATATCACCGATATAGTGTCCGGGAAATTGTCGTCCGACATTGATATTCTAAAAGATAACAAGAGGAAAAAAATGCAAAACAACTTGTGATGAAGTAGGTACTCGTGTGTACATTGTTTAACTAAAAAAGAAGCAAAAAATATACATAGTAACACCTCTATTGACGCTGGTCGTTAATCTGATGGAGTTTCGATAAGGTAAAGTTCCTTGCTTGACGCACGAATTTTAGGAATCTTTTTCTAGGATCCGAATATTAGGGATATTTTTCGGTCGTTGAAGTCGGCTGTTTTTTTTTTGTAAAAATTCTTTTATTTTTCACTTTTTAGTTGGACCTACCTACCCCAAACAAATTCATATACCTAACACTACTTGCTATGTGAATATCAGTGACAGGAAGCTATTGATCACATCGGCCTACCCCTTTAAAGAGTACAGGCATGATGTTATGTTGTGTGATTGCGTAAACAATGGATACATATGCTATAGCAGCAATCGCGGTTGATTTGCTGGCATTTATTGAAGAGTTCCGTTGTCTGTCTCCGAAACTCATCACCAGATCTTTACGAAATTTAAATGAGACCATTTCGAAATAAATATCTTTCGAACAAAAAGAAAATTTTGCAAATCCGTCTATACATGAGGGAGTTATGCCCGAACATACATAAAATTATATACATATATATAAACATCCGAATTGAGAACCTCCTCCTTTTTTGAAGTCGGTTAAAAAACAAATAAATAGTTAAAGAAAGTCTTATAGGGGACTATTATATTGTAATCTCTAAGTACCAATGGAAAAACTAGGGTGAAGGAAACACATGGTCCAAAACGGGCTATATTTTTGGTCCTTAAAACTCCTATCGGAAGACCAATCTTCAAGGTAATCTTGATTAGAAAACTGTGTTGCAATCGTTAATGGACTTGCTGCCAGTACATTAGTTTCTCATACGCATCACAATGACCCATTAATGGTAATAAAAGAAAGATGACAGAAATCAAATTTGCATCTAATTTACCTAATCATATCCTAGTTGTGACTAAACATAGTACAATAAGTAAATCATTGTGAACACATCAGCAGGAACACGACATATACATATACAGTATGTTAACTAACAGAGGGCGTTCCCGTTAACCCGCAATAGTATAGCATCCATACATGCTAAAAAAAATATTACCATTCGAAAATAAAATGTTTTTATATTTTTTTATGTTAAAATATTCACTAAAAATCGTAAATTGATACGTTAAAGAAACACTCTGTACACGCGTACTTGAAGGAGAGCAATGTCGGAATTTATTTAATTAAATAAATTAGAATTAATTATCAATATCAATTTAAGTATTTAATTTAAAGTATCAATTTACGATTTTTAGTGAATATTTTAATATAAAAAAATATAAAAACATTTTATTTTCGAATGGTAATATTTTTTTTAGCATGTATGGATGCTATACTATTGCGGGTTAACGGGAACGCCCTCTGTTAGTTAACATACTGTATATTCCACAGAAGGTTTAAGAGGAAATTGTTAGCTATATGGTGAAATTAAACAAACTGTCCTGCACTGCAGTTACATAATTTTGACGATGTCCTGACACCAATTGAATTTGACCACCAACTGACAGAATTAGTGTTGCCCAAAATCGGTCTTGGTCTTGCAGTCTTGGTCTTGTTCTTGCATTTTTGCAAGACCAAGACCAAGACCAAGACCGACTTATTGTAGCAAGACCAAGACCAAGACTGAACCCTGCAAGACTTGAGCAAGAACAAGACTAAGCCTGCAAGACTCTTGCGTCTCGCAGTTAAGTCAAACTGAGATTTGGGCGTTATAGTAGGTATTTGGTTTCAATCCCGATTTTGATAGACGTTCCCCAGTATCAAAACAGTATCGTCATAACACTAAAAGGTATTGTATTGATTATTATATGTTTCGACTATTTATTAAGTAGGTAGGTATAGCGTGTTACTTACGTTCCCATATGTGATAAAAATGTACCTAGCAAAACTTTCTAGCAAAGTTCATTTCATACCTTGTAGGTATATCTACTTAGAGTATTATTATACTTGTATAAGTCTAATGTGCAGATCTAACGTTAGTAGGTTGGTAAAAATTATGTAAGTAGGTATTTATGTTTCAAAGTTTATATTATTCTTCTATTCAGCAAAATTTAAAACTAACAGCGAGTCGAGTAAGTCTAGTACTAGTAGCAGTTTTTAAGCCAGCCGATGTTATGGTACAGACGTCAGCACATCAAACTACTACAATCTGCCATATTTCTTTAACAGATTTTCAACTTTATCGCTAAAGCATTAAGGTTCATGGTTGATTGGCAAAATATGACGTTCCGCGAATAAACTGTTGGTCGGTCAGTGTATTACGTACCTACTTATTTGATAATTTACCGACAAAGACGCCGCCGCCGCGCGGGGATTCCCGCAATCTTCCACATTTTTTGTCAGGTTCAAGCATTTATGCACTTTATTGTAATAATTTTAAAGTTTATTTTCAAGTGCATTAATAATACGAGGAGACCGCTTGGCGCTGCGGTCCCTTTGTCGCGGCATTTGAAAGCGAATAGCGTAGGTACGAAGATAGTGTTGACCTCGCAAATGAACTTTAGCAATACAGCTGATCAGGTAGCCCTATTGAGTTTTATTTACATTGCTGTTTTAAGTGAAACAAGTGAATTTACTATTTTTTAATTAAAAATCTCATTGGTTCAGATAGAAATTATGATTTTATACAGTTTACAGTAAAAAAAATTGCAGAAAAAAAACGTAAAAATTAAGAAAAAGCCGACGAAAAATTTCAACGCAGGGGCGTCCAGAATCATGTACCTACTGAATCCATGGTAAGCAGTTGCGCGTCGATGTCCCTGCCACCCAGCAATAGGCTAATAGGTATTTGAATGTAGTCTAGTCTAAGTAGTAGAGTCTCGCAAGACTTGCGAGACTCTTGCTGCAAGACCAAGACCAAGACCAAGACTGAGAGCGCAATACCAAGACCAAGACCAAGACCAGGTGTATTGACGCAAGACCAAGACCAAGACTGGCTAAGGTCTTGTCTTGGTCTTGCATTTGGGCAACACTAGACAGAATCATTTACAGGCGTGTAACAGTTTCCTGTTTTTACTTTTTTATTCATATCAGAAATGAGGAGATTCGCAGGAGAACCAAGGTAACCGATATAGTAATTGCTTAAATGCCCTTAATAGCATCCAGAACCGATAGGATAGTTTTTTACTACAATTAGAAACTAATTTAAAGGCTGACACCCTTCACCCAGCTTAGTTCATATTTTATAGTACCTTCTCTCTTGAAAGAGATCTTTCCCTATTAGGTGTGTATGTAAACAGACCTTCTGTACCATTTAATCCGCAATAGGTATCACGATAAGCCATAATTCAGTGCAACTGTCACTGAGCTCAACTCTGATTAAATTGCTGCGCCGCTAACATCGTGACCTGACGTCATTCCAGACAAGATGTTCTTACATAGTATCAGTAGTCATGTTATTTCCTTAAGTGACACTTTGTGCCTTATAAGGGCTAGGTAAATTATTTAATTTGTTTGTAGATTTTTTGACTTGATTTGCAGGTGCTTTATTGTTCCTGGTGTGATTAATCTAGGGTTTTCGAATAATGCCAGATTATTTCATGGAATTGTCTTTAAAATTTCTTATATTTGGTAGTATATTTCTGGAGCACTTCTAGGAGATGTCGACTCTACAAAGGTCCATAGATTCCTAACCGAGATTTTTCTAGACATCTCCTGAAATCATCGACTACATTTATTCTACAAAATATTGGGTCAACGCTGCTGCTAAAAAAAAAAACAAACAAACAACTAGCTGTTATATTCTTGCCTCTATAAACCAAAAAGTCGAAGTCTTTATTTTTTCTGTAAAAAATAATAAAGTTTTTAAAGTCTCCAAGTTTTCAAAGTGTAAAATACGAACCAAAAAATAAACTTTTTGCAGCAGTACGAGAGTCTTTGGTCAACTGGACCCACTCGAACTGGACCCGCGGGCCCACCTACCTTACCTAATTACATTTTGTATAGGTCGACTGGACCCACTGCCCAATTTCATCGAAAGCTGATAACTTCGCAATACAGACTAACAATCCAAAAGAGCTTTAAAACTCTAAGCTAAAGAGTAAGACCAAATTGGATAGCCGCAGCCTAAACGAACATGTTGAGGAAGTTTCTTCCATCATTGTGTCGACTAAGGTCATTCATATCTGGCAGTACAGGAGGCGGTACCCTCGCCACTCGGACGTGTCGTCGATTACCTTCCCGGCGTATTGACTCAGCCGAAACGGAGCTCTCATCATTTACATAATAACACCTTGTACGGTGGACATAGAGGTAGATGTTATAAGCGATAGCGGGTAACGGGTGAATAGTAGTGCTTGGGAACTGGGGTGTATTTTTCGCAAGCTGAGTCGCCGTACATCCGAAAAGAAATACTGCAAAAAAGGTATGTCATTTCATATCTCAACATCATCTATCTCATCATCTGCCTACCCTTTTCCGCAACTACGTTGGGGTTGGTTTGCAGTCTAACCAAGTGCAGCTGAGTACCAGTATTTTACATATAATTTCTTATATACGTATATAAGGAATACAATTATTAACAATACCAATTTTGAATTAGGTATTGTATTGTCATTTGTAGATCTATGTGGGTACACAGAATCTCGAAAGTCTGTTAAACAGTCTTACCAAGAGTATCGCGTAACCCAGTGACTGGGTTATCGAGTTTAGAAAGGCAGTTACTCCATGCAAAATACTGGTATTCAGCTGCATCCGGTTAGACTAGAAGTCAATCCCAACATAGTTGGGAAAATGCAGATGATGGTAACCAATTTTTTATTAGGTGCTCACAACATTTTTGAAAAAGAAAAAGTGATAACTGCACCGTAAAGGCTTCTACAAACAGGCGCGACACGCGATAAAATTGCGCGCGACACAAAGGCACCGCAAGTCGCGAAACGAGCGGTGCCTTTGTGTCGCGCGCGATTCGCGTCGCGCGTCGCGCCTTTTTTCAGGAGCTTTAATAAATTACTACTAATTAAACAAACGCCAAAACATTAAGATGTGTTCATTATATTCAACTAAATAATATTTTAATCCAATTCATGAATATTAATACTCTATCGTCTTTGTAAAAATGTACACTTTTCCTTTAATTTTCTTAAATCCAATATTAATACTACTAATTATTTAGGATTAGGATAACACATTACAATGTTGTACATAAATACATATCTGTTATTTTAAAAACTAGTTTCAAATGTTAACCAGTTTCCGTGTGCATAATTTGTCACTGTTTGTGCACCTTTCTAAATAAAGATTTAGAATATTAAGAAGACGGGTCAATTAATCAAAATCTCAAAGATACTTGGATAGCAGTGTAACTGCAGTTTTTGTGACTGCACAGTAAGACATCTAGATATTCTTAATTTTTGTTTTTAATTTATGCATGATTATTGATTTTTTATATGGGGGACCTGAATCCAGTGCCTATATTACTACTATATTGCAACAAAACTTATAGATTGTCATAGTACTGGAAATGTGCCCAGCACTAGTTGTCGAACAGGGGCAGCACTAGAGCCGCCATGTCACGCAGATTGGCAGGTATGTGTCCAAGTATTTGGCCCAAAATAAATTATTTATCAAACTCAAACTCAAAGCATTTATTTCAATTAAACCATTTACAGGCACTTTTGAATTGTCAAGAAGTCGGTCAGTCAGAAAATATGAAGCTAGTTGTCCATTCCAAAGCGTAGGTTAGGTACCTATGGAGAAGAACGGGCAAGAAACTCCATGGACACTCTTTTAAATTATATTTTTACAACATTAATGATGTAACTAACATCATTAATGTTGAATTTATAATTATATGTGAGAACGATGTAAAAGAGACGTACGCGTTAAAAGCGTCCAGAGTACAGCAAATAGTAAGAAAACAACAATCCAAAAATAAAATACTTAAAAATAAGCCGAGGCAGCTAAGTGTTGACCAGCCCCAACTGACGGCGCCGGCGCCCGTTCACGAACATGACGCATAGATCAGCACCACTCAGCTCAACCATTTCGAAGGGAGCTAAATGATACTACTCACACGCCATCGTCAGCGAGACATTTGTGTGAGCATGACATACTATTAGCCGCCAGGGCACACTCAAGTCAATGAAAGACATATTATCCGGTAAATGGTACATAAGCTATAGTACATCATACACTCACATCTGTGCTATGCAATTATATTTTATTTTTTATGTGGATTGTTATTGGGAATATAAAGTAATGCTGTACGCACGTTGTTAATCTAAAATAAAGCATATCTAAAGGCTAATAGTAATAGTGTTAATAATTAATTACCTTATTAGAAGATACAACAAAGATGATTATTGTTTACCGGTTATTATTTGTACGGTAATCAACTAAAGTCCATACTTGGATTAGGAACTGGTAAAACTGGTTGAGATGAAATACAAAGTCAAACAACAACATCATTGCTAGGGGTCGTTTTAAGCCCTCCTGAAAATCAGCCCGAAATTCGCTACCTCTCATCCCTTCACCCACAACCACAAAATTGTAATTTCGACCAGAGCTTCCCTTTAAAACGTCCATCCAAAATATTCTCCGCCAGAGACATAGATTTGTTCAAAGATATGAGGTCAAATGGCATTGTTCTGGTTTGCTGTATCATTACGGACAGATGTTCCGATACGGAGCGGACACTATAACGTAACTGTTACTTGATACCTAATAATTGCATGCAAGACACTTTTTATTGCGTGTCCGTCGTAAAAATGTTAATGGAAATTGGGCAAGTTTGCGTGAATTTGGACGCAATAGATGTTTGTACTTTACAATGTCTGCTGATGATACTTTGTAGTTTGAAGTTAGTAATTATGATTACACGGTTTGTTAACAAATCTACCTAAGTGGGGGTTGTAATATTTTTATAAAATTCTAGTGTAGTTTTACTAAGTTATACCAAATCATGATTGCTAAAATAGTGTTGAGCTTTTAGGCGAAAGCGTCAGGGAAACTCGCGAAATTAAAATTTTCTTAATTTTTTTTTAAATTTGTAGGTTGTATGTCGATCGAAATATGATTCGTGGTCGTAACAAATATTTATTTACAGAAAATCTTAGAAGTCATCAAAACATCTCTTTATATTCATAATATACATATATCCTATTGAATGATTATCTAATTCATGAAATGAATGATATTTAAGACCGATTTTAACTTAGGGAGCTGTATAACTGATTCTAATGACTACAATTCTGTTAAGCTATATTTGTTACGGTCACGAATCATATTTTATTCAACACACAAACTGACACTTACCTGTCAATTGCAAAAAAAACCGTAAGAAAATTTGAATTTCGAAGTCTACCTTAGCTCATCTCTCTTAATAGATCTCTATTGCTCCCCATCAGCAGTAATTCTGGCTATAATACATTTAAGAAAACTTTAACTTTCATATATTGGTAGTGCTCGCTCGACGGGGCGTCAAAGGAAAAGCTATTTGACTTTAATGCCTTTATACTACACAATAGATCTATCTATGCCCTCTTTTAGCACATACCTACTGCCAGGTCAGCCAGTAGGTATGCGCATAATGGTGCACCTTCGTGAGGTGTTTTCGAGAGTAGCGGCGGCCCAGTGGCAACGGTCCCGACTTACTTGGTGTGGGTTCGAACCCAGTCAGGTGCTTTACTTTATGTAATTTATTTCATGAGCACTGCTCTCAATACGGTGAAGGAAAACATCGTGAGGACATGGGTATGTCCTAGAACCAAAAGTTCGAAGTCATGTGACATCTACCAACCCGCATTGGGCCCACTCCCTCCCAAAAAGGTAGGAGGGCGATATCTCAGCAGTGGGAACATTGTAGGTTGATTATGTGAGGTGTTGGTGTTGGTGTTGGGGAAGGCCTATGTCCAGCAGTGGACGTCTTTCGTCTGAAATGATGATGTCAGGTGTATTGCATTTGACTCGGTGAGATTCAACTAGCAACGAGGAACTTAACCCAGACCCGTCCGGATTAATTCCAAGACAAAATCAAAACGATAAATTAGCAAAAATTACGTCACGAAAATCTTGCACCAACCTAAACAGCATCAGAAACGCAATTCCATTCCTATACATAACGTAAGTGACGAAACGATACATACCACCTGAGTAACTGGACATACGCGGTCATTAAATGTTGCCGCTCTGTTACTCTGTGACCAGCGATCTACGTATTGTGTAGCGGCATCTATAACTGGACTGTGAATGGAGTACATTCGTATCTGTCTCTATGCCGTTGTCTTTAGTGGTTGCGATTGGTCGAAGTCGGAACTTAGCGCTGTGATTGGAGGGTTTTAGGTGATGCGATTTGTCGTTAGGTCATCTGTGATGTCGATTCTATTCATTATCATCGTCAGCCTAAAGCTAAGCACGCACGGTGATGCGATTGTTTTAATTACATCACCGTGCGAAATAAAATCGCAAACGCAAATCATTTTTTAAGTGAATTTTCAAGCACGTTTTACCGTAGTGCGCGGACTCTAGAAAATTGGGATTATTCACGGATTGGCGATTATTATCTGCAACGATTAAATTTCGTAGTGCTCTCTTAGCTTTAAGCAAGTCAATGCCACCTTCTCCAAACACACGTCATTCAACTTTCATACAGCTCTCATTCATCAACTCTCAGCAACTCATTGATGAAATTACTTGTTTTTAATTATTAGAGATCATAAATAATTATGGCTGGATGGATGTTACATTTAGCCAGCACGAACATATGTATAAGGTGATTTCATTTACATTATTAAGTTCCTCCAAGTAGCTGGAATCAAAGTCTAAGGGGCTGTCTCCACGAGCAAGAGAATTGCGGCGATAGTCTCGCCGTGCAATCAAATTTTCGCCGCGATGATATCGCCGTGTGGAAACACGTTCTAAGCGAGTGGATAGAAATACGTGGCACGACGATAGTATTATCGCCGCGATTCTCTCGCTCGTGGAGACGGCCCTTTACAGAAGTCATAGATCTACTAAAAAAAAATATTTTTTATTTAATTATTATTGCTTAGTCATAAATAGAAACTTAACTAAGTAATTAAATAACATAATGTCTCGTTAAAAAGTATTAACAAGCCATTTTGTGATCAACACAATAAAAACTCATATTTATTGCTACCTCTTGTGTTTAATAAGATATTATTGACTCATACAGAGGTTTCTAGACATTATATTAAGTGGTCATCAAACATTATAAGTATTAAATGATTGAGATGTCATTTAACTAATATTTTGTATAGATATTTATTCATAGCCAGGAGCAAAATGTTGTTGGGGTTTTTCCATTAAGAATTTGTCAGTATGTAGTGAATTGGTAGATTAAATAAACGATAGGTAACATCAAGATGAACATGGAGAGACGAACTTGACTCTTCCCGTAATTACTGACCTGCTGCTGAGACGCGTGTGGAAAAGGAACAAGAAGGTTTTTGCCCAACAGTGAGACATCACAGGCTAAGTAGATAGATATAATTCTAGATGGACCTAAACAATACATTTGCGTATTCCGTAGCATTTATGTATGTAGTTACAGTACCCGGCGATAAATATTGCACATCGACCTTTGGAAAGCGACAATCGGCTGATTTCGGATTCGTAGAGCGTTATCTCTGTCGCACGAAATACAAACAGTCCGGTATCTATGAGGAGCTGTTAAAACAATTATGATTTGCTTCTTTTGATAGTTATTTTTATTCTTTGTATAAAATCGATAGGATCGAATAGGTCGATGTGCAATATTTATCGCCGGGTACTGTAGCTGTAGGTAGTATTTAGTTTTGTTACACAAAAGTTGATATTGTAAGCAAAATGTACTTTAAAAAGAAACAATTTAAATGAAATCGATTGTAAACAAAAACAAAATAGTTAAAAAAAATTGGTTTCTCACAAACAATATTCATAGCTACCAACTCTCAAAAAGAGATGAAATTCATTTCTGAAAAGCACGATTCAATTACCTCTACCGCCCTTAAATATCGAATCGAATCATCTTTAAAAATCGCATCGTATAAACGTCCCGATGTAATTAAAGGTACTTCGAATAAGTTCGTCCCCTCACGAGGTAGCAATCTCGACCACCATCAATAACGAATTACTTTTGTTGCTATCGCCATACTATATCGTCATTACATTACACTAATATAATGCTTGCTATACAATACGGATGCTGTAGAGTGTAAATGGTCTTATTTCTATTCATGTTGTCATTAAAAAATATTGGGCTCCCGATTCAGTTTTGTAGCATGTTTTTATTTGTTGCTTCGCCCGCTTAGAGGTTGAAAAATTATCCCATGAGAAAGTACCTACTACCGGGATAAAACGTGTCCTATGTCCTTCTTCCAGTTATGATCTTATGTGTGCCAAATTGCATCGAATAAGGTTCAGCCGTTGAGGCGTGAAAAGTTAACATACAGACAGACAAATTAATTTATAATATTAGGATTATAATGTAAGTTTACTATACTTTTAAATGAAGGTACGCACGACGATATATTATCAAGTACCTATATAAAATACGGGGTCAGCTAGAACTGGAAATGTATTGATATGTCGTCATTGTATAGATACTCTATAATGAACCAAACTTGTCAAAATCATTTGACGAGGTTCAACTTTGCCAACAATGTTTTGAAACTAAATTAAGAGCTAGAACCATCAGTTGCCATTTTATCAATAAAATTAGGTACGCAAGACGCATGTACGGTCACCAAAGGAGATAGTAACCAGGGCCGTCGGATATAGTTGAAGTTGAGTAAGAAACCGGTTGATGTTTTCGAATGAAATTTAATTTGATAAATAAACTGTTTGTTTTCTATTAATTTTTTTTTCGAAAACATCCATCGGTTTCTTATTAAACTTCAATGTACGAGGGTCGTTAGCAGTGGACTGTGGGCATGTTGCTAGGCTGCTGGTAGGGCAGGAGGGCTTCAATATTTGGTGAAGTAAAAACTCTGGAGTTACAGACATGTCCATTTATTGTACAGTTCGTGGTTGGAAGAGAGCGAAATACAGTGCTCCACAGATAATATAAACGTCAAAATTTACATTAAAAATGTTGATGTTGGTGTTGCCAACATTCAACTATATCCGACGACCCTGGCTACTTATCTTCTTTGGTAACTGTACCTACTGATGTCTTGGTTTTTTTGTAACATAATGCAAGATCCACCAAGGAGTAGCAGTAGGAACATTATAAGCTAATGCAAAATTAGTAATATAGTTATTTATGTTGTCTAAGATAAAATATTGATTAGAAACCTTTGACGAAGTGATTTATTCCGGTCTTAGCAGTTTTCATTTTTTATAGAAGTTCTTAAGAATCTGGATTATAATTCATGTAGTAATGTAACTCTAGGTTAGTTTTCCACAAGACTAGACTCTCTAACACTCAAGAAAATCTACGACATCCTCAATAATTTTATCTGGAACACTTGCTCCTGATTTCTCAATGTTACCTTCGTACATTCGACCGCGTTGGTTTCAAAACAACTAATAAAATTAATGGTTCTGTTAGTCTGTGCACATCTCAGCCATGTGTACGTCGGTAACAATTTGTTATGGCCATTAATTTGTCCATCGCAGCCCGATTGAGCCTAGTTTCCACAACGCACAGCTAAATTTTGTGCGTGGTACGGGTAATGGGCGTTAGCGGTAAGCTCTGCTGGATTACTGTGAATATTTTCTTTCTGGAATCAATCAATGACGATTATCTCATGGAAACAGTCCACAAACATTATTACTAAGAACAATTTATTATATTTTTAATCTCATTCTGACTTACATCTCGTTTACGTATGTTTTGCCATCACAAAAGATCATTAGTGACTGATTGTAATAGAATATCGATTAAAAAAGGTTTGGAAGCAGTAATTATCGAACGCTGAATATGGATCACTCCACAAACTCAAGCGACCATTCATTCAGGTGATAAGGTCATTATCATCACGCTAGGAAGATATACAGCAAAAGCTAATTAAAGCCTAGGTCACGACAACTTATAATCAAGTATCATATAACGCAAATGCCACCATTGTTACAGTAATTATGCCTCAGTAATGCGACGTAACGGCTAGAATTCAATTACGCTTACCAATTATCACTTAAACCATACAAAAAATCGAATAAGCTACGGCAATACGAACTTCGCTATTCCGATATCAATAACAAATTAACATTGGATAACCGTTAATTGATCGAGCGCGGTGACATTTCACTGCGGGAGCCTCACACGCGCGGCCCCTTTGATCTTCAGCGGCCATCTTGCATCTTCCACGTCACAAAGAGCACCGCCGCGATTAAATTCGTACGTACAGCAATGCGACACTCGTCTATTAGGTGACCGTTGCTAGTTTTTGAGCGGCACTTTTCAGGACCCTTATAAGGTCTAATTAGGGAATTCAATAATTGTTGAATTTCGATGAAACGTGTCAGGCACTGTTTGTGATGGTATATGACAGAGTATTTGAGGTATGTCGGTTGCTTTGTGCCAATTCCGCTTGCACCTTCCGTTGTGACTTAATTTATGTTACGTTTTATTGTTTTTTGATGTCATTAGTGACATGACAGTATCTTGAAATGTCTCGTTTGTATTCGTATTGTATGCTCTGTTGAGAAAAAAGTGTAACATTGCTGATATTTTTAAGACTATAAAGGGTTCCGCTTTATTATGTTCCGTCGTTGGCGGCTACGAATGCTCTGTCGTTTAACATGTGTTTAATAAGAGTCACCTGGTCTGGTTAATTGTATCTATCATTGAAATTATGTGTTCGACTTTTGAAAAGCTCATTAATGACTAGATGAACATTCCAGTTATCTTAGCGAGTCTCGTCACGAGGTATAAAACCACTCATACAGGAAGCCTCAGTCACGATACTGTAGTTTTTAATCTGCCTGCCTTCGGTAGGTAAAACTATAGCATGCTATAACGATTATGAGCAGTGGTGGCTCAGTGGTAATGGCCCCGACTTACGAGTTGTAGGTTGTGAGTTCGAAAACAGGCTGTGCAATTTTACTTTGTGTAAATGATTTAATCACTACTGCTCTCAAAACGGTGAAGGAAAACATCGTAAGGAAACCGGAATGTCCTAGAACCCCTAGGTGTACTTCGAAGACGTGACATCTACCAACCAGTACTGAAGTAGGAAGTAGGTAGTTTATATAGGCTGATTATGCTGTAACGAATTCCAGATATAGAAACAGAAATAGGTACCTAGTTATAGAACTAAAAATCTTCTTCAAATCATCAACAACCTGATGATAGAAAAACGTATACTAATCTACAAATTGACTTTATTAGGCTACTAAAAATAAATTAAAATTCAAATGTTTATTGCTCAACACAGTACATAATAATACATTTCTAGATGTCAAGTGAATGCGCAGACCACTGTGTTGCACCAATTCAGGCATGCAAAATTATCGTTAAATTATACTATGCCATTTTTATTTCCAATTAATACCATAAAAAATAATTTAAATTACAATTAGTACCCTATACAGTGTCATATATTCAGATATATAATTATGTTATACCATTTCATTAATTCAAAATAATACCCTATATAATGTCATAAATTCAAATCAATAAATTACACCATGTCATAAATAAAAATAAATAAGTATGTAAGTAATTGCATAAATTCAAATGAATATGTAAATAATGTCAGAGTATATTGTAATGTCATAATAATTAAGTAATGTCTAATACAGTCAACACACAATTAACAATACAATAAAATAATTTTAATAAATGTCATTTCATTTCAATGAAGATGCAAGTGTCACAATTTCGATAATAGATAAACTCAAAACTGTTAACACCTAAACACCACCAAATGCAGACAGTGCATAATGAATTGGTTACACAATTTTTCGTGACAGTGTCTTAAAGAGCAGAGATGGCTTAATTAACACTGACGCAAGACTTACATAACAAGCTCCTAGTTTCGTTAAATGTCTATTATGTATGATACAAGATTACTTCTAGATTGCAATCTTTGGATAATAACGCTAATGAAGCACTTTGAGACATTTCGTTTTGTTTTATTTTTTAGGGGACCACAAATAAACACTAAGCTTAAATTTACTCCAAAAGTCTACCGACGACGACAATAATTTTGCTTAAAATCCTTTGCCGAGGAATGGAGTGTAGGTATGTAAGTCCTTTGTCGTTTTAGAACGTATTGTCCAACATATTAGGTCTGCTGAACCCAGTCTCAAAATTCTCTGTCGTACTTGCTACTTACTTATCCGCAACAATGCTTCAATTTCCTTTTAATGCTTAAATTAACAAACCTTTGTCTTTTCTTACGCAATCATTCTAAAGCCTCTGGCCTCGTGTTATTAGTTAGCTTCAGAATAGAACTGAATAAACCCAGCCACTTATTTCTTTCCATTATTTAATTATGCATTAGGATTTTCCTCAGTCCCACCAGTCACTAAGCGTGACGAGGGGAAAGACCCAGAAACTGTGACATCGTAAAAACGAATTTAGTACATATGAAAATTAAATGTTAAGCTTTATTGTGGCAGATATAAAGATTATAAAGCTTTATAGCTACCACTCGCATGTTCTAGTATTTTTTTAGTGCGATGAGCTTATTTCAACTGGAACAAAAATAACTGTACCTAATGTAAATTCAAGAGATAAAGAAAATAGAGATAAATTAAATTAAGAAATAAAGAAAATACATCTATTTGCGCTAAAGATGGCGCTAAGAAAAAAAACAGTGGCACTCCGGGAGTGCCGACAGAAGTGAAAACAAAACACAAACAGAATACTTTGCCATCACTCACTGATAAAACTAAAACCGAGTACATCCCGAGGACAGCCGAACACATCCGAAGCGGGTATTTCTTTTAATTGTCTTATAAACAAAACATGCGCGGTGTCGCTTACGGTAACACTGGCGTGAGTTCAATGGTTTTTTCCAATCTCAAAATATGCCCAACGCACCTGAAGAAGTTTTCATTCAAAATACACAAGCACAGAACAAGTTGACGCACATCCACGCAAAACCGCCATCGCTCAGCATAATGCTAACAGCATAACACTATTTGAGACGAGCGAAAGCACTGGTTGAGACAAGCTAAATCAAGTCAAGTCAATCCAGCCAAGTGGTCAATTCTAACCGGATGCAGCTGAATACTTGCAGGTATTTTACTTTGAGCGACTGCCTATCTGACCTCTACAACCCGGGTGCTCGGTAACATGATACCCCTTGGTAAGACTGGTCAGACTTAGTTCCAAGCCAGCCTAGTGTCATGTAATTAAAGTCATTTTGCACTGTTCATAACAGTCCCATGTTCTTCTATAACCACAAAATGTATTTATTCGACTTTTATCAAAGATATAGTAAGTATATGTTTAATAAAAGTTGCCACTTTTCCTCAAACACTAAAGTAATAATTACCTCAATACAATTTCACAAGCAACAGTTTCTATCACAATCCTCCATTCCTTGCCACATCCGTCATAGCAGTGTTGGTACGTATTGAGAAAACCCAGCCAATTACTGAGATACATATCAAATGATACGAGCACGTAGAAACAGAGACATCCCCACCGTGACCGGGTTTTAATTGAAAAAACTCAATTAAGGTAATTACAGCAGGTACCGCAGGTGGACGTGTGACCAGGCTGTTTTTATTCGAGTTTTGGGGTTCCGTGTACAGATTTGATTCGAGAATTCATGTTGAATAAATGGAGGCACTCGGATGTTATTTTTTGGATTTCACACATGCTCCTCATACTTACAATGATTTTAAAACAATGTTTTGCTTTGAAATGTTGACAGTATTTTAAAAAGAAGGAGCTTATCGTTAGGAAGAATACATTTGAGGTGATCATGTAAATAGCAGCTGAGATTATGATAAGAACATTGAACAGAAAACTACTTTAGTAAAAAGTGACAATTGATTCGGACTTCTTAGGTACAGACGCCAGCACAACACGCTACTAAATCTGTCAAATTTCTTTAATAGATTTTCAACTTTATCGCTAAAGTATAAGGTTCAAAGTTGATTGAGAAAATATCGCAGTTTCGGGTAGCTTGATGTAAAATGTGTAATTTGGTTAACTTAGTCAAATCATAAACAATTTTGATATACACGTGGCCGATTTTTTTGTGACAACTACCTATTTCTGTTTTTGCGACTTGGTTGTCGTTTTTGAAGTAAGTGATGTTATCGCGCAAGCATGAGTGATTCTGGACTAGATGATAACCTTGAGTTTGCTTCAATTATCATTGATTTTGTGACAAATATTTGTGCGGTTGCTCGTGACTAGTGTTGCCCAAAATCGGTCTTGGTCTTGCAGTCTTGGTCTTGTTCTTGCATTTTTGCAAGACCAAGACCAAGACCAAGACCGACTTATTTTAGCAAGACCAAGACCAAGACTGAACCCTGCAAGACTTGAGCAAGAACAAGACTAAGCCTGCAAGACTCTTGCGTCTCGCAGTTAAGTCAAACTGAGATTTGGGCGTTATAGTAGGTATTTGGTTTCAATCCCGATTATGCGAAAATGGATGTATTTTTTTATGAAACAGTAAATTACATTGTTGAATTGCATTCAAAACTAAAATTATTGTTGATAATAAAAAAATATCGAAAAATTACGTGACTATCAATACACTTCTGCACGTTTTTTTAATCTTCTTTACTTAAGGCGAAAGCGGTATTAGGTAGCCCGCGAAATTCACTGACCAGCAAATTGCAAAAAACGTAAGAAAATTTTAATTTCGCGGGCTACCTTAGCGCTTCCCCCTTAAATCGATGAAGTTTTAGAAAAATCATTATCCCCTCATCATTATGAGGGGATAATTATTTTTGATGAATTGAATGACCCATTTACTACTTTTATTTTAGATTCGTTATCTGAAATAAAAGTAGTAAATGGGTCATTCAATTATGTAGATGATTAAAATGCCTCATGTGACGCATCTGTTAGATTCATTGGGATTCATGGCCGACTCGACACCACTCGGGGATTCCCGCAATCTTCCGCATTTTTTGTCAGGTTCAAGCATTTATGCACTTTATTGTAATAATTTTAAAGTTTATTTTCAAGTGCGTTAATAATACGAGGAGACCGCTTGGCGCTGCGGTCCCTTTGTGGCGGCATTTGAAAGTGAATAGCGTAGGTACAAAGACAGTGTTGACCTCGCAAATGAGCTTTAGCGATACAGCTGATCAGGTAGCCCTTTCGAGTTTTATTTACATTGCTGTTTTAAGTGAATTTACTATTTTTTTATTAAAAATCTCATTGGGTCAGATAGAAATAATGATTTTATACAGTTTAGAGTAAAAAAATTGCAGAAAAAAACGTAAAAATTAAGAAAAAGCCGACGAAAATTTTCAACGCAGGGGGGGTCCAGAATCATGTACAGACGCCAGCACATCAAGCTACCCGAAACTGTCAAATTTTCCCAATCAATTTTGAACCTTATGCTTTAGCGATAAAGTTGAAAATCTATTAAAGAAATTTGACAGATTGTAGTAGGTTGATGTGCTGGCGTCTGTACCTACTGAATCCATGGTAAGCGGTTGCGCGTCGATGTCCCTGCCACCCAGAGCAATAGGCTAATAGGTATTTGAATGTAGTCTAGTCTAAGTAGTAGAGTCTCGCAAGACTTGCGAGACTCTTGCTGCAAGACCAAGACCAAGACCAAGACTGAGAGCGCAATACCAAGACCAAGACCAAGACCAGGTGTATTGACGCAAGACCAAGACCAAGACTGGCTAAGGTCTTGTCTTGGTCTTGCATTTGGGCAACACTACTCGTGACGTAGTGGCTTTTAGTTTCAAAGAGGTAACAAACAACAGGCAAGTTACATCAACACACAATTCTGCCAAGAATGTTCTCTTCGTGCGATAATATGGCGTTGGATCGCCACTCGTGAAGACATAGCGATAACGTAGATTTGGCGTCAATCTCAAGCTGTTACAAAATTATCCTTTTGGGAATACTCTCCAAAATATCAGCATAAATCGTAAACTCCATCGATACTATCATGTCATCTGCATCATTGCGGATAACGTCCCATTCATTAACAGTGTCCCATTCATACGCATCCGGTGACCACACGCGGCCGGCCATTTTACGGACACTTGTCCCGTCTTTATTGGGAATTCGTGTAATTCAGTAGAACGACGCCACGCCTTTACCGGTCCACTTGTTCCAGAATGCGTTTACTTGGAATATTGACACTTTGTTGGTACAGGACGGTGAGTTGTCGCTGACGGGAAACTTTAAAGATATTTTTATTTTATTTTGGGAAGTACAAAAACAGAACGACTTAGCAGTGAGTTTTTATTTGTAGGACTAGGTGAACAGGAATCAATTAATTTTGAGAAAAGTTTGATATAGGATGGGAGTTTTGGTCGATGACTGGAAAAATGGTAAACTTAAAAGCAGAGGTATTTGGCCAGCCGTGAGGAGGTGTAGGTCGTTGGTTCGAACCCAGTCATGCGTTACTTTATGTAATTTATTTCATCACCACTAAAGGAAAACATCGTGAGGAAACCGGTATGTCCTAGAACCAAAAATTCGAAAATATGTGACATCTGCCAACCGCACTAGACCCGCGTGATGGATTACGACCCACTCCCTCTCACCGAGAGAAAGCTTGAATCCTAGCAGTATGGTAGTATAGTGTAGAACATATACTATGCTTTATTTGTGGAAGCAAGTGAAAAAGAAGCATGATATAGAAAATATGGGATTGCCACCCAGTTAGTAACATCAAGCAAGCAATCAACATTTCAAAGCGGTTTTTTAACTTGTGCAAGCAGTTAAAACATTGTTGTGCATTTCCCTAGCCATGGTTGCACACCAGGTATTTTAAAACCAACTTAAAATGGAACTTTACCAGTAAACAACCGGGATTCCTAACATCCCCGTTTGGATCCAGTGATAAATTCAAACTGCATGGATGGCTGGAAAAACACATTGGTTACGCCTGAGTTCGAACTAACGACCATCACGTAGCAAGCCAGACAAATGGGCAGTTAAATTCTTATTGGAATTACCAAACGATAAAAAGTGAGATGGTAATTATGGTGACAGGTATTCTATTAATATTATTCAACGTGTAACGGGAATATGTTTCTAAATACCTTTTATAATATGTTATGTCAAACGTAATTTTCCAATGATAGATAGCTTTTTGTTTGATGTGCTAAAAGCGCGTTGTTTTACCCTTTTTTTTTGAGGATGGGAAGTCATCAAATGACCCCTCCCGCTCTGGGTGGAGCTGAAAGGGAGTGTCAGACTCTTACTGACTAAAACCCACCCGTGTTCCTTCCTTAGCCCTTTATGTTCCGGGCCAGCGGTAACCCTTTCGGACAATCCCGCTGATCGTTGTTTTACACTTCGGTGATCACTGTGCTAGGCTACTCGATTAACTGCTGGACCAAAGCTGCATCTTAATTGCGTAACACACTATCACACACAATCCGAATCATTTTGAAGGATAATCCAAAGGCTAATCCACTGCTTTATATGTTCGAAAAATATGTCTGCTCAGCAAAGTAAATAACGCAATAAATTTTGATGAACAGTCAAAATGAAAAATGACTTTTAGTGTGTTACGTAATAAGCGCGCTGATTACTTACCTAGTAGTTAGTTGTAGCTAGTACCCAAAACGTGTAGGTATTTTGACATACTAAATTCTTAGTGAGACGACCTCATTAAGGCACTATACGAGGTACTGGTATGAATAAACACTTCTTGGGTGTAGTGCAACTTAAGGGTAGAAACCTTTCAGCGGGATTGTTCGAAAGGGTTACCGCCGGCCCGGAACATAAAGGGCGAAGGAAGGAACACGGGTGGGTTTTAGTCAGTAAGAGTCTGACACTCCCTTCCGCTCCACCCAGAGCGGGAGGAGTCATTTGATGATTTCCCATCCTGAGAAAAAAAAATAGGGTAGAAACCCTATTCCCAGCAGTTGACCATTTCAGGAGTTGATTAACAGCTAACAAAGATCCTTATTCAAAGTTGTCGGTGTTCATATGTTACACCTTCTATAACTCATAACCGAGTAAGTTGGAACACATCTTGCTTCTCTTACTTTGTATATTTACTTGAAATAAATCAACGCAAACCGTTTAGCTTGACAGGTTTATTTCACGCTGTGCAAATACAAAATGAATTGAGATGGGTTTAGAACTTTAGATTATTAAGTCTGTTGAATTAATTTTGGTTTGGAAGATGTCAGATGTTTAATAAAATATTGGAAAAGAGTAGATATCTGATTCCGCTTCCTTTTTTGGGAGTGCAGGTTTTTGTAAGGATGCTGTTGTAAATCTTATCTGTTGACAATCCGTGAGTGTTTTAATTAACTACAAATAAATAATTCATTTCGACAACTATGCGTCAATTCTTATTAGCATCAGTTCGAAATGAATTATTTATTTGTAGTTAACCCATCGCGCGTCTAATTAATTAGCAGACACAATAGAAATTTTATTGTTATCGGTACACATGGTGTACACTCGACGTGCGACGAGTTAATTAAAACACTCACGGATTGTCAACAGGTAAGATTTAAAACAGCAACCTTAATATGTAATAAGAATTGACGCATAGTTGGTGACAAAGAACCTGCATTACGATTGCATACCGAATGGTATATTTGTATAGCAGATTATACCATGTCAAATAAGTTGAAAAATTGTGCTACTAATGAGCACAAAATGTTCTCTGTTTTGGGAAGACTCTCAAATCAGTGAACTGCGGCAAAATAAATAGTCGATGATAATGCAAAACATAGCCCGAAGAATTGCCAAATTTAATTGCCAGTGGGCAGGGCACATTGCTCGCAGAACAGATGGCCGATGGGGCCGAAAGGTTCTGGAGTGGCGACCGCGTACCGGAAGACGTAGCGTTGGAAGGCCTCCCACAAGATGGTCCGACGACCTTGTGAAGGCCGCAGGAACCCGTTGGATGCGAGAAGCACAGAACCGGTTGAAGTGGAGGTGCTTGGGGAAGGCCTATGTCCAGCAGTGGACGTCTTTCGGATAAAATTATGATGATGATGATGATAATGCTACTACTAACTTGAAATTTAATTACAATTGACGCAGATAAAAACTCTAGATGAAAGTGGCAGAAATAAGACGTTAAACTAAACGTTTTCTTCAGATATAATTAACCATAGACAAGGTACCATAATTTACGTACAGACACCATCATATCAAGCTACCCGAAACTGTCAAATTTTCCCAATCAACCTTGAATCTTATGCTTTAGCAAAAAAAGTTTAAAATCTATTAAAGAAATTTGACAGATTGTAGTAGCTTGATGTGTGGCGTCTGTACCTAGTACACGAATAGCAGCTGATGGTAACTTTTTTTTTACGTGAGCCCATAATTTTATGGTCAGAGCTTTCTTTAGTATACAGAAAATAGGTTCTGGATAGCAACAATCAACTTATCAGCTGCCAATCTCATCATCTCAAAAACTCTTCGATTCCTATAACATTATACAGTGCGAGGGCACGTCAACGACCCCACGTGGTAAGCTTAAAACGCGTCTATAATTAGCCAATGCTCTCGCTCTGGTTTCTGTCGCGGCCGCTGTAAAAATTAATGTAAACAAATACAATCTCTCACGCCCGGGTGGGCTGACAACCGTACAGATTTAGATGGTCATCGAGACCAATGAATTCTGAAGCATCATGACGTGTATCCAATTTGGTCAGGCTGTATGAGTCATTGGTTATTTTTTCGGGGTACAGATTGTCATTTGTGCTTTTGTTTGGATTACCGCTGGAGTCACTGTTCATGTAGTATCGACGTGTGGTGATTCTTTTGTTTTTTAACGTTGAGATTCTTCAAACTTGATCGTGATTTGGGATTTTTTATGCAGCCTTTTGTCGTAGAGTAGAGCTGTGTGTCCTTTTAGCAGGATTTATGAAGCGATACTGTTACATTTTATAATACATAGTCATTTGCATATGGCAAATCAAGTTTTAGAAAAGTTCAGCTATGTCGACTTTTGTTTCTGTAATGTTTGTCGTCTTTATCACTCATGTCTTCGTGACAGTCTCTTACTAAAACTCGGCACCTCGAGTTATGTACTGTACAGACGCCAGAACATCAAGCTATGAAACTTTAAAATTTTCCTGATCAACTTTAAACCTTATGCTTTAGCGATAAAGTTGAAAATCTATTAAAGAAATTTGACAGATTGTAGTAGCTTGATGTGCTGGCGTCTGTACGTTGTCATTCTACTAAGATCAACCATTAACCAAACTTGCTATGGTTTCAGGAACAGCACGTATTTTTTGCTTCAAGTTCTGCTAGTACACCTTTTGATGATTTAACTCCATCTTGTGATCAATAGGACTCTCCTGATTTAACCTCCTTGCCTTCGTTATAGTCTATAATTTTCATATTACTCAAATCATCAAGTTTTTTTATCTGAACTCGCGTTTCAAATTTAGAATTTCTTTTCGGTCACTCATAAATCTTTGTCATCACTCAGTCTTTTTCTAACATCAAACGTGCTATGTTAACGCCTGAGTACTGTACATTGTCATTTTAATCAATATAATTTTCCACGCTTTCTGTAGTTTTAAGAACAGCACGTATAGTCTGCTTCTAGTTCACCTAATCTTTTGAACTTTTACCTCCATCTTGTTATCAAACGGACTCTTTTGCTTCAGCCTTGCCTTCATCACCGTCTATAATTTCAACATTATACACATCACGAAGTTTTTTGATCTAAACTCACGTTTCAAATCGACACAAATGTTTAATTTTAAACAATCAGAATTAAATGTCGGCTCATATCTTTATACACTGCTCTTATTTATTACTAGTTACTAAATTTCTTTGATCTCTTTAAGTGTTATGCTGACGGGTGTAACGTGACGTTGGATTGGTACCTTGTTGTTCTTTTAATAAGAATTTTGTAGCAGCGTTTTTCTCTTTGAAGAATATTGTAAAGACATGAATACCACCAACATTTGTCTTGTTTATAAAACCTTCGATAGTTCATGGAAGTGCCGTAAAAGAACGAAAGATGACTTCCGTTTGGCAAGTTTATATTTACATAGCACATTGTCAAAATGGGTGAGTGGATGACCTACAGAAGATCGCTGTGAAGAACTGGATGAGACTCGCAGACCAAGGAAGCATAGTACAACAAGGTTGCCAATTACGATGATGCTGATGATGATTGTCACAATTAAATCAAAAGTTTGGAAAATCTGACTGCTGAGCATCAATATGAACGCAATGTCGCTGTATTAAAATGCCAAAAATATAAGCGAGTAAAATACCTATTGTAAAGACGCCAAGCACATCAAGCTACTACAATCTGTCAATTTTCTTTAATAGATTTTCAACTTTATCGCTAAAGCAAAATTCAAAGTTGACTGGGAAAATTTGACAGTTTCGGGTAGCTTGATGTGCTGGCGTCTGTACTTGTGGTATGACGATTAACGAATTTTGATGCTTACTTGTTTCTTTTTCTTAAATACTAACTAGCGGTTAGTACAGACAGAGACCTGCCTATATACTAAAAAACGCTTTATTGAGTGCGGTCATTGTCATCTTAGGAACCGTATTAGTGGTGATGGAAACTAATTATACTGATTATACAATATTAACGTCTTACGTGTCTCATTGACATTTTACAATACCCTCATTTTTAAGTCCGCGTGTCGCACAATGCATTCATTGGCTAATCAGCTGTCACATCAAAGGAAAACATATGTAACACTAATTATACGGGCTTGTTATATATCAAGTGTATTGACAAATGGCTGTGACAAGTGTATATTCAATAGTTCAGCAACACAAAATATATAATACATTCCTGCTTTTACATAAACGTCAAACATAGAACACTTAACAAAAGCAGCAATGTGTAACGAACAATTTCAAAACAGCGGCTGTTGTAAAGTGGTGAAAAGTTTCATATTAGATCCGTAGTACACGACACAAAACGGAAGTTTTTGCGCAATACACTGGCAGGCAGAAACAATTAATGCACCCAAGTGTACATGAGCCCGTTCACGCGTCATGCCCACAGAAGAAAGTGAGCTCGTTACGACACGCGTGTTATTTATTTTGCACTGATGTGTACTGTATTGTTCTAATTAAGTTTAAGGTAAATAGTGTTTTAATTTGATGGCACGTCTTGTACGAAATGCACTGCTGTGCAAAATTAATGAGACAGTTTCGAAATTAAAGTGCAGAATTTGTATCTGTTTTATGAAGTTTAAAATAAATAAAATAAAAAAGCTTTATTGACACAAAAATAGTTTACAAGTTGATTTTGGCAAACAGTAGGTACAATTCTGCAATTGAACACAATTCGAATGACCACTAACACCTAAACTAGGCCGAGCCTGTATCTTAGGCGTTAGATCTTTCCCGGGTAACTATCTACAGACGTGTACATTAGGATCCAATTGTATATTGTAAACAACTTTTGCACATTAAACCAATACATTAAATAATACTAACTAATATAATAAAATACAGATTAAACTGCGGGTACTCTTCTTACTGCGGGTATAATGTAATAGAAATATTATAGGTAACTAGTTTGTTGACATATTCATTGTACAATTTTCCAAATACCGTCAACTTAAAAAAACAAATAGTTTGACCACTGAATGTATGAACTTGCGACTTTTTACATTTTTTGTTTTTGTATTCTGATTATGTTTTTTTTTTTCTTTTTTTTTATAAATTGATTTCATTGTTTTAGGGACATTACTGCTTTAATTATTATTTCTATATTGTTTATTATTATTATTTTCTTTATTTATTTAATGGTTCCTATTTCAGGTTAATAAGTAAATTTTCAATTTCTAGATATGTTTTCTAGATATGTTTTTTGGTAAAATTTGATAATTTTATTCAATTTGTTGTATAACATTGGCCCCAAATAACGGCTCCTGCAAACAGGCGCGACGCGCGACGCGAATCGCGCGCGACACAAAGGCACCGCTCGTCGCGCGACTTGCGGTGCCTTTGTGTCGCGTGTCGCGTCGCGCCTGTGTGTACGAGCCTTTACACTGGAATTTGTTAATAAAGGAAGTTTGAAGTTTTTTTTTAAGTTTTATTATTTTATGAGTGTTTGTCTGTGCAATAAAACATTGACTCCCCTTTACTGGAAATGCCTAATAAGGTCTAAGCTCAGGACTTAATAATATCGTAATTTTTATTCACCTTTACCTAACCACGCGGGCCCAGTGCGCGTTGGTGGATGTCACGTGTCTTCGAATTTTTAGTTCTAGGACATGCCGGTTTCCTCATGATATTTACCTCTACCGTTTTGAGAGCTGCTCACCATTGCTCTCTACTAGTGCGTCGGTATAATGAATGCTACAGTAGTAAGTGCTGGGATAAAGGGTACAAGTTTGAGATAAGTATTAGGGTCTATGCTTGAGTGGCGTATGGCTTGACATATGACATATGCTTGGTGTTAACAGAATAGAACTTGCAAACCAATTATGAGAATAAAATTATAACAGAGTATCTAATGGAGAACTCATCCTCATCGTCCAAAGCTCTATTTGACTCCATGCTGAACATAGACCTTTCAAATGCCATTATAATTGACTCAACAAGCTCCTAAGCTTCTATAGTGTAACATATAAAAAATGTAGTACAGACGCCAGCACATCAAGCTACCCGAAACTGTAAAATTTTCCCAATCAACTTTGAATCTTATTCTTTAGCGGTAAATTTGAAAATCTATCAAAGAAATTTGACAGATTGTAGTACCTTGATATGTTGGCGTCTGTACAATGTTATAAGAATACTTAGCGATAAGTACTGAAAAAAAAACAGAAAAACTTCTAGATATTTTGTCATGATCTTAATTTATTTCTTCCCTTGTATTTACTTTCATATGTTTACATACGCTTGGTAGTAGATATTAATTTACCAATGTGCTTTTTCTCAGAGTTGTCAATTATTTATTTTTATTACTCGTTTTATTTAAAGATGTAATGCCCCAATTTAATTGAAATATAAAGTGATCGCCTGAAAAACAGGTTTGAATAAACCTAGTTCGGGCGGGTCGCTACCTAATACTCTAATTCCGAACCATCAATACTTGCTCCTGTAATAAAAAATATCTATTTTAGTTTTAGTTTATTTGTAGGCACTTTATTTGTATGGGAAATTTGCTACCTACTCTTGGCTAAACGTATACCTTTTGTAAACGTTTTTATTAAATAAACTAGCTGCGCCCCGTGGTTTCTCCCGCGTGAATGTCGATCTCGTGGGAATATCGGGATAAAAAGTAGCACTTATTTTAATCCAGGGCGTCGGCTACCTCCATACAAAAGTTTATCTAAATTGGTCAAAAATATATAAACACACACACACACACACACCCTCACACACACACACACACACAAACACACCCCCACACACACACACACACCCTCACACACACACATACATAAACTTTCGCCTTTATAATATTAATGTGATTATTATTATTATCCACGCTCCTGTGCCACGCTCATCCAGGTTCTACCCGCGATGTTAACAATGTCGTCCGCCCATCTCGGCGTCAGACGAGCGACATTTCGTCTCCCAGTCCTTGGATGCCACTCGATCACTGCCTTACTCCACCTGTAATTACGGCGCCTTGCTAGACGTCCTGCCCGATTCCATTCAAGTTCCATAACTCGTTTTTCGATATCGGAAACCTTCGTACGTCTGCGGATCTCGATGTTTGGGACTCGGTCTATCAGATTGAATAAAATGATAAGTGTAGGAAGTACTTATGGTTTCTGAGACAATAGGACTTACTCGTAAATTAATGCAAACGTAGCTCATCAGTATAGTACATGGTCAAAAATAAAATAGCTCAGCCAGTGTCTGATATTTTGAATTAAAGGATCAAGTATCATATTTCACACATGCAAAATGACATCTACATACGTTTACATAACCTACAACTGAATACAGTAACTGAATACAGTTGCCCTAAAAACACTTGTAATACCCACACACCAAGAACCTGACAGTTGAATACTACTCACGCCATAAATCATACAAGAAAAGTAAATAAAAAGCATCTAATTTAACTAAATAGTTTAATTTATTGGTCGTAAGTCGTTGCCGACATTTATAATGTGATGTTTAACGGCAAACACGAATAAAAAGGCACTAATTGACTTAAATCAGATGTGACAAACATTACTACTGGAGATTGTGATAAATGCTGGGACATTTCCGATTAAGAGCTCGTTAATTGAATTTGAATCTTGCCTCAAGGAAAGTAGAGTGTAAAATTGGTTGGTGAAGATTTGGGAGAAATTGGTAGAGTGTGTTTAATATGGGAAATTATGTCTTGTTTCGTCGTTTAATACGCGTTCGATTTGAATTAATGTGGGAGTATCTTATATGTACCTATTGAGATGATAAAAAGCTGAACCTAATTTTAATATTTTGTTAAATAAGTCTATTTTTTAATAATTACGTCAAGATTACCCATAGGTCAAGCGTTCAGTCGGGCAAACGTTTTTCAGACAAGTGTATTTCGGGAAATCTTAACGCATTCTTTCAGCTATTGAATAGGAAATTCATAAAACATGTCTATGGATTTGTCCCATTCAAAATCAGCAATCTATTCCTCAAACTTTCATTAATTCTTAATCATTGATTCCTTCACCACCCACAAAAGCTCCAACTACCTCATTACCTGAACATCGACAAATATAACGTACCTAATCACCAAACCATCAGACGAAAACAATCCAGTCTCCAGGCAATCAAATACACGTGGTTTAAAAAAAATAAATCAACTTTAATTCGGTGTAAAATGGGCGATTGTCTTCCGTTGTTTGTCATTAATCTAAAATAGCTGCAGTGAATGGCTTGGGATTTATCGAGGTGTTTTTACAGTGGGACATGTGTTGTGCTGTCACCACGAACGTTTGTTAAGGGGATGCAGAAGTCTGTTTTATGCTGCATTCTATTAAGGTGCTGACATGATTTGATTTTTACTTTCTTCATAGCAAATAGGTACTACAGTACCCGGCGGTAAATATTGCACATCGACGTTTTTACACAAAACCATTTATACAAAGAATAAAAATAATTATCAAAAGAAGCAAATCATAATTGTTTTAACAGCTCCTAATAGATATCGGACTGTTTGTATTTCGTGCGACAGAGATAACGCTCTACGAAGCCGAAATTAGCCGTTTGTCTCTTTCCAAAGGTCGATGTGCAATATTTATCGCCGGTACTGTACTACCAAAGACTACTTCAAATAGGTAAAGTGGTCTCTGGCCTGTTACTGTTAGCCTGCAACATCCCACTTCTGGGCAAAGGCCTCCCTCTGACTTCCAGTTCTTTCGATCCAGGGCTAAAGTCGTCACGGTCGTTTGTTTTCTCCAGTTCGTCCCGCCATCTTCTATGGGGTCTGTCGTGACGCCCGCCCTGTGGGTTCCGGCACTGTCCAGGCGGGGGGGGCTCAGTAGCTGTGGCTTAGTCACCTACGGTGAAGCGAAGAGGAACCCGAGGAGGGGCCGCTCGTCAGGGCTTTTGCCGGTAAGCCGACGACGTAGCGGCCAACAATTAGGTTGCGGTGCCGCTTGGGCGACATCGCAACTGAGGCGGGCCGCGATGTTGTATGGGAGGCATCGCGGCTGAAGGTTGGAGGCCGCGGCGCGAGAGGAGTGCCGGTATTGCGGTGCGTTACTCTCCCTACCTTCCGCGGCTTTGACGGGGTTGCCACCGTCTGCTGGCGGACGCGGTGGGGAGGAGGAGTTTGGGTTGACGTTGGCCGCTCTCCCTATTCTCTACGGCCAAAAATTGGCAGGCGGCGGGGCCAATAACCTGACCAGGGGTACCAAGGGCGCCCATGTGCAGGTTTGGTCCCTGGGGTGGTCACGGCGTGCTATGTGTTCTGGTGCGCCGGTGATGGGGAGTACTCCCCCCGCAGCGGGTTTACGGATGAGTGCTAACGTGTGCTCGTCTTCCCGCCGTAAACGGCAGAGAAGGACATCGTGGAGTTTAAGTGGGTTAGAGTCCCACATAACTGCACTATCTTCCCATGGTAGTGCAAAATGCATGAGCATTTCTGCACGATAAAAAAAAGGACTTCAAGTACTGATTATTTGGGTCCACAGCTCATTGGGCATACGGCAGACGTGGCTAACCTACAAGAAATAATTAACTAATTCAAACAAGGTTGATACAGGGTTAAATAAAGGGAAAGTGTTGAAAAAGTATAGAGTGTGATAATTGAAAATAGGCGAAATATAATAGAAGACCATTAAAACAGCAGCGTCAATGTTTTAGTCAAAAACTTCTACAAATTTCTATACCAAAATTCATCTAAATCTGTTTACGCGTCATTGAGTAAAAAACATCCAAACATCTTCACAAACTTTCACATTTATAATATTGGTAGGATAATTAGTAGGTAATAATAAAAATTGTTTACAAACCTGTATTTCTCCCATATCCACCGTTTTCATAACCCAATATCTTTTAGCTTTTAATATGACAATTTTCGCCCATTCTACATGTAAGTACCCTTAACCCTGCCGCTACCGCCAGCGTAGTTTGTCACGTTGCCAACACTGCCAACAATCTTGATCTGACATTCGGCTCATTTGTGAACTAATTGCTGAGACCACCCTGAAACTAATGGAAAGTCAATGGCACCACCGACTTCATTAAGTTGCCAGATTTATTTTAATTCCAATGAATTACATTCGGATGTATTCGGCTGTCCTCGGGATGTACTCGGTTTTAATGTATACCCGATATGTCATGGTGAGTGATGGCAAAGTATTGCGTTTGTGTTTTGTTTTTCACTTCTGTCGGCACTCCCGGAGTGCCACTGTTTTTTTTTTTAATTTTCATTTGTCTGTTTACCAACATATTTTAATTTAAAAGTAATTTCAAACATATTTTGCTAATGGAGTTCAAAGCCAGGAGTTTACATAATTAGCCTATAATGTTCTCACTATTAGGAAACAGGCCTTCACTCTTTTAAGAGGCAGAGGGCAGTAATCCACCACGCAGGCTCGGTGCGGGTTGGCAGATGCCACATCTCTTCGAATTTTTGGTTCTAGGACATGCTGGATCCCTCACGTTGTTTTCCTTCACCGTTTTGTGAGCAGTGGTGATGAAATAAATTACACAAAGTAACGCGGCTGACTGGGGGTTTGAAGTGTTTGAACCTACGACGTACAGATATGCTTACCTTGAACCTTATGCTTTAGCGATAAAGTTGACAATCTATTAAAGAAATCTGACAGATTGTGGTAGGTTGATGTGCTGGCGTCCGTACAACGGGCTACCGATGCTTTAGCCAGGACTTTATTGGTCTGAAATTGTCAACAAGCATCGGGTAAGATGATGATCATGCTTGTCACGTCTCCTTGTGAGAAGAATTCATGATCCTGCAATTAGAAAATAAATATGTAATAATTTTATATTTTAGGTATGCTTACAATGTTAATTACTTACATACAACGACTGAACCTTTATTCAAAAGAAAATACTTCAAAACTTTCTTTATTTAATCTTATTTTAAACATTCAACCGTTCATCGCGTCGTCGCGACTGCCCTCGTCACAACTTGTCACAGTGCCAAATCTGTCAACAATTTCAATCTTTTTTTCTTCTTTTGTTTCATCAAACAGGAAGTTCCTTTGTTTACTTATCACCGAGACCACCACGAAATTAATGGATTAGTATGGCGCCACTAACTTCATTAATAATTACCTACTGCTTTTATAAAATTTTCGTTTTTTCTGATGTAATTTTCATTGTTATCTTTTCAAATTCATTTACTTTTCGTCTGAGCCGTGCTTACGTCATAAAATTAAATATTTTCATCGAAAATGCTCCACTTTATTGTTCCATTTTCACGCTTCATTCACCTTAACCGTTTCGTCGCCGCCGTGGCACAACTTGTCACCGTGCCAACATCGTCAACCCGATCTGTCATTCGGCTCATTTGTTTACTAATTGCCGAGATACCGACTCGACATTAATGGATTTTGTCAATGGCTCCACGTTGCTAACAAATTGAACGTTTGATGTGGTTTGTCTGTCATTTGTTTATTTAAAATTGGGGGGAGGGTGACATTGTCAGGGTTAGGTTTTCGAATTAGGAAATGTTAAGTGATTTTGTTTAGAAGTGTTGCTTTTTACTTATATTTTATTAAGTAGATTACAAAAAAAAATATTCCATCTAATAGGTAGGAAGGTGGATTTTTTTTACATTAAAAATGTTTCACGTGAATTATATAAAGGTCAAGGTGGGCTGTCCATGTCTGTCGATGGACCGATGGCCGGTGGAGCAAACGAGTCCTGGAGTGGAGACCGTGTATTGGCAAGCATAGTGTGGTACGACCACTATCTAGGTAGATGGACGGACGACCTAAAGAAGATGGCTGGGACAGACTGGATGCAGAAGGCGGTGGACAGGATGTTGTGGCGCAGCTTGGGAGAGGACTATGTCCAGCAGTGGATTGCAATAAGCTGAGTTCATAATAAAGGTCACACATCTTGTATCTTGATAGAGTTAAAATAAATACATGCTAAACTAATAAATAAACATAATATTCAGCAGCAGTAAACCTTCACAAAATCGTTCCGTATATTTAAAAAAATTTATTACCGAAACGTTTTTTAAGACTTGTTTATTTTTATAATTAATCGTTCATGTTTCTTTTTACTCTGGTTACTGTTGTAGGACTGTGGAAAAAACACTCCTGCTTACCCTTAAGAGCGTTTACGCCGTACGGCATTTCATACAAACTTTCAAGCCCTTATTTTTCGAAATGAATGAATCGATTTTAATGAAACTTCATATGCATAAGCAGGATACAAAGGTCTAAAAAGTTAGTTGAGAACATTTTCGATAAATAGTGTTACCGCCAAATTAGACCGATTTTAAATTTTCCATGGAAACAGAGATTTCCAGTTATCTTTTTTTAAATAAGACATTTTGAAAATGTTCTCAACTAACTTTTTAGACCTTTGTATCCTACTTATGCGTATAAAGTTTCATTAAAATCGGTTCATTCATTTCGAAAAATAAGGGCTTGAAAGTTTGTATGAAATGCCGTACGGCGTAAACGCTCTTAACAAATTAATTAAATAATATAATGAAAACGCTCTAAAACTGTCAGTTATTTACTATTAACATAGTAAATAACTGATTGATAGTCAGTAGCATTTGAATGCAAATATTTAAATATATTTATAGGTATTTCTACAAAAGCTCCAATGGAAAATGTTTTTCACTAAAACAGCTTTCTTACTAAGAATAATAAAAAAGTAACAAAACAATTTCAATGATAACTTCGCAAACACATCTGGCCATTATAATTTATACTCACCTGTCCCAAATCCAAATTTTTACTACCGCTACATCTATTTCGATGGCTATCATTCTGAAGGAAGTTCGTCATCTCGTCATCCGAATGACATACGTCTGTTTCTCTCAACATAAACAAGCCTGCCCTCAATCGTGTTCTGAGAAACTTTTACATCGTTTTAAAAACATTTTTCCAGGAGACACTTCTCCGGCGCTCTGTGATCGTCTTGTGGTTCAACTTTATTGTAGGTATCTATTTCTGGTCGAAAGTGTATCGAGAAAGACTTTTTAGGTTACAGGCTTTTCCATTGTTTGAAAGTATAGCCTTTCGAAGACTTGCAATGGTTTAAAAAGGGGAAAGATCAGTTTCTCTTCTTGTTCATGATAATATATTACACCATAAACATGATCATCTGTTTCAGCCGACTTAAATTCTAAAGCATTCGAACTTTCAGACTAGAAAGACGTGTTTGTTTCCACAACGCGTTCCATGGATATAATTAGAGGTGCAAGTGTTAAGCATCCTTCCTCGATACGCTTCGACGGTTGTTTGTATGAGCAGTGGCGTCCCGACGTCGTCGTCGGCGCCGCCTGCACGATTTACATCACACACCTTCGACAGGGTTCCATTTATCATATCGGAAACACACGACTTTGAATTCAGCACTACAAACAATAAGACCGATATTTCGGGCCGAGAGTGTACCTTGCGGGACGCTGTAATAGAAATAGTACAGCAAATACATGTCCAGGAAATTAGACTTTGTTTACTTTACGTCAGAAGACATACTCCTTTGTTCGTCGCCGTTTCGTCACAGATGGAAGACGGCAAATGGCTCGGAGGCGCCTCTGTCGCCTGCGCTGCACGCTTCAAATATTGTTTATAGTAGACGTTGACATGAGCAAATTCGTCAGCGGAAGAAACCACATTTAGGACGGACGGGGCATAAATCCCGTGTGAGTGACAAGTAAAACTTTATAGCACTATAAATTAGTAGATGTATAACCGGACAAAAATAGGACGGACGTTATTGGCGTTGATACCTAGTTGTAAAGTGTGAGCTGTCGCACGCGGTGTGACTTTACGATTGTCTTCTTCCACTATTGTTGGCAAATTATGTTCTCCTCTGTACGCCTACACGTTTCAGTATATTGTTACTATGTCATTGTGGAATTCTTTGCTGCTGTCATGCTAAAATATCACTATTCTGAAATTAACATTCCTTCGAAAATTTGCTTGGTAACCTTTGTCTGCATCGTCTTAAGTACCGATTTCAACTTCCCTAGCATTATTCCGTCTACCTACTATTCAAAAACACATGTTTTCTGTAAAGGAAAGCGACCTAACACCTACATATACGTTTAATTCCTTCCGACTCTTTCCCTAACTGTAAGATTTTCTTCATTATGAAGATATATACCCAGATGGGTTAATGGAAGGCCCGGAGCGTTCACTAACGTAACTGTCACCTCATTTCATTACCTTGATGCTAATGCATCGGTTTGGTGGATTGCCAGTTTAATTTATATGCTGTTTATGCCTCGGGATGATAAATGATTCGAGTTATGTGTTCTTGTCATTGAGAAGTGATGGTCTTTGGAGCTGATTTGTTGATTGCTTAAGGGTTATTGTTGCGTGTTGAGTGACAGTGTGTGACAGTTAAGCTTGATTTTGAAGAATGCAAGTAGGTACCTACTGTTATGTCCTTTTTATTTCTGTTAAATTAACAACCATTCATTGTCACTGACTGTATGACTTATTGATAAATAAGTCAAACAGTCGGTCACAATGAATGTTCGTTTATTATATTTTATGCTTTTGAGCTATTCCGATCGGCTTTGGTAAGTCGGTTTAACTTAACTTTTAACTTTTTATGCATTTTATCAGTATTATATTTAAGTCTTTTAATCACATCGTTTGATTGCTGGTTGATTTTGTTTACTTAGACCAATTGAGCTGCTCTGATTCCTTTAACTATATAATTTCAATTTGTATTATTTTTACTCATTCACACAAAGTCCTTCTCAAATTACCAAACCGTGGCCAACAAATAGTCTTCACCTTAGTGATACTCTAATTAAAAGCTTATTTTAGAATTTTCGACATTTAAAAGTCCCTTGACGTCATTGCGAATAAAAAACCAAAATAATGCACAAAACCGTGGAAGTTACGACTAAACACCGGGACGTTTTATATTGTTTAGGTTCACTGTGACACGAAGCTCGTAATACATTTTTTACTGCCTAATTAACTTTTTGTCAAAGCGAAACTTTTTGTTTGACGTCCTACCAGCTTCTGACAAACGTCCAGAAAGTTTTTAAACCTCTGTTTTCATATTAAAAATGATACTAGTTGTCTCATATAATGTCATAACATGTTTAATACGCAGTAACACATGTGAGCTTCGAAACGTGTGAAAAACGTATAAAATGCTCGTAAAAGAATTAGTCTGTCCACTAAAGTCACTGTTAATGAAAACAAAGTTGCTTCGAATATGTCAGATGTTACTGTTATTTTGTGTTAATTTATTATTTGAACTGTTTGTGATGTCTCGGCTGGTATTTATTGTAAGATTGATAGTCTGTCGTCAGATGTCTCTTGGTCGTAATGTATACGAACGACGGACATACGGACGGACGGCCTGAAATATCTCAAACGATGTTTGTTGACGCAGTGACTGCGTTCGGGACATTACACAAGTGACAAATTTAGACATTTTTGTTACTTCACACGTGTTTTCTTGTATACATTTGTTTACATGTTAGTTCCGTATAAACTTGAATGCTGTGACATGTCTTCGTTTTTGATATACCTACTTTGTTTTACAGATGTCAACTTTTCGGCAGAATTGTTCTTTTAGCGTCAAGATCAATCGAATTATAATAATAATAAACTACATAATATTATGTATATTTGAACCATTGTTGGGATCGTTTGAAGATACTTTTGAAAGGAAACCATGAAAACGAACTATTAAATTACACTTAAATAAATGCTTTTCTTCAACGGTAACCACTTAGGTACCGTACGTAAAAACGTAGACCACAACACCACACCATGTTCTCCATCAAAGGGCTTTAGATATTTTTCAATGTGTGTGGTCCTTTCTTTCAATATACGATAGAATGTGTTTGATCGTAAA
Organism: Luperina nickerlii; assembly: GCA_963855955.1. Lineage (NCBI taxonomy): Eukaryota > Metazoa > Arthropoda > Insecta > Lepidoptera > Noctuidae > Luperina > Luperina nickerlii. Next base: position 15,817,056 of record OY979677.1, on the reverse strand, counting down.
AACAATGAAATTTTTATCATTATTCAGTTCACTGTCATCGATCCACCTTACGAGTCCAGGATAAGTAAGTTTTCTAGCCTTGAAAGTGTTGTTCCACGGCTCAATTTTATCCTGGAAGCAGAACTTTTAATTAAAAATTACCCAACATGAACTTGCGCTCATCACCGCAACATACACATAAAGCTATATTTACACTACCGTATGCCTCGGACTTGACTTACTTCGCCTTTATGACTAGACCACCCGTACTTCAATTGGTACGATCGTTAAGACACTATTACAAGTAACAGGCCAGCGGTTTTGGGTAATATTTTACTAACACGAACAAACAAGCCTCGTTTGGGTGTTTAACGATGCTTTGTTTTTAATTTTCTTATATTAAGACTGATTTTGGAGCGAGAAAGTGTATAAATATTATCTTTATTGTGACTAATGACGAATATGTGTGGATATGAGTTAGTCGCTCCATGTAAAATATTGGTAGGTATTCAGCTGCATCCGGTTAGACTGAAAGCCGACCTCAACACAGTTGGGAATAGATTAGGCAGATGACGAAAAATGTATGCCTTGCTTACCTGAGAAAATATAGTGCATTTTCTTTGTTCCTGTGTGTGGTATACTGTTACCCATCCGATGTTGGCTTCGTCTAAGCGAATAGTGATGTCCAATCAAATCTTTAGGTGGCCCAATGATTTAAATAAATAAAAAAAAAACATTAAAAAAAATTTAAAGAAATAAAAACGTAATATAAACTTTTTACGCTTGACTTAAATTCTCTTGGTCATTCAGTTACTAATTCTTAAACTTAATTTGATAGTGAACCGTTTCAACATCGAGAAACTTTGACAGCAGCTCTATTAACAAAAAAGAAATATCCACACTAATATTGTAAATGCGAAAGTGTGTCTGTCCGTTAACTCTTCACGCTTAAACCGCTGTACCGATTTAGATGACATTTGGTATAGAGATAGTTTGAGTTCCGGGAAAGGACATAGGATAGTTTTTATCCCAATATTCCCACGGGATTGACATCTATGCGGGTGAAAACGCGGGGTGCTACTAGTTATAAAATAATTAAAAGCCTATAGGTCAGGCAGAGCAGGCTACAGCAGGCAGAGAGACGTGGCTAAATAATAACCGCCGCACAGGTCAATTGCCGCGGTTGGTTTGTGGATGGGTGACCATCTTCACATACCGTGACCCCTCCGGTGTCTCGGAAAGCACGTTAAGCCGTTGGTCCCGGCTGTCATTCGTGTATCTTTGACAGTCGTTACGGGTAGTCAGAAGTCCGAAAGTCTGACAACCAGTGTAAGACTGGTTGTTAGACTTTCGGGCTTCTGACTGACAAGGGGTATCGTATTACCCAGAAACTGGGTTGTGAAGGTCAGATAGGCAGCCGCCCCATATAAAATACTGGTATTCAGCTGCATCCGGTTAGACTGGAAGCCTACCCCAACATTGTTGGGAAAAGGCTAGGCAGATGATGAGGTCAGACAGAGCGGAAACAGAAAAGGGAAATACAAAAAGAAAAATACAAGGACAAGTAAATTCTTCACAGGTACTTACAACAGAATCACCTAAGTAGGTCTCTTCTCATTAAAAGGAACCACACAACCACGTCACTTAGTGTACACTAATCAATAAAAAAGTTACGCAATTTTTTAATGTCAATGAATTGCTTCAAGCTATACTGACGCATTTATTTTAATTTAATTACACACGACATCCTCTTAATATTACGTCAAATGAATGGCAATGTCAACATTACTCCCACGCCGATGAATTTTATTAAAATTTTATCTAAGAGAACTAACAATATTATAAGTATAAAACTATCAGCTGTTTAGTAGGAAATGTTATCATTTTACACTTTTAATATAGTATTTTTTTAGAGTTGTTAGGTAGCGGTTTGCTTTTCGGACAAAACTAAATTTTCATTAGTTTTTTTGGTACTTTTTAGTTTTTCACAAAAACTTAGGTTATATATAGCTGACAAGCGTAGGTACTTTTCAACTATATAATTTAAGTTTTTTTTTCCTTTTTGGCAACTGAGCCGATGTCAACTATTCTGCCAGCGTCACGTGGTGACGACAGCACAGCAACTGGAAAAGTAAGTCCAGAGGGAATGGGAGTTAGTAGGAAGGTCGATTTTAATTTTGGGAAGCTTATGGTACAAATCAAAAGATTGTGAATGTGAAGGACATGAAAAAAAGATATGGTCCAGAATCCAAAGTACCCTCACAAAGTCCGCATTCGCACAACGAATAGTTAAGTACTTATGTTAGCAAATTGAATTGTCATGTTGTTAGTTTTATATCAAACAAAGTTAGTCATTCAATAGTAGAACTGACTTCTAGTAAAGTTTTCGATACAAATGATTCTATCTATATCCATCATTTCAAATGATTGCACAATGACACGCGTGTGTCTGTCACTTCTAAATTCATGCTATCGTCACCACAACCACAAAATAGCATCCATCTCACGACAAAATACTGTGACATATTTCGTTCCTTCGATCATCACGATCACTCAGGGCACTCACGATACGTATGTACGTAATTAAAAATAAACCTACTACCTTTAACATTACTTTAAGGAAGTGTACTAATTTAGCATCGGACGTTGAACCTTATACAGAATACACGTGTATACCATTCTATTTTTTGTGTCGTGTGATGATGTTTTTGACGGTGACTGTACTTAATGCTTGTAAGATTTAACTGCTTAATAATAGAGCTCTTGAGTTATTGTAATTATCGAGGTATTTTTGTCGTTGAAATAATAACGACTGGGTTTTATGTGTTGTGCTTGTGTTTTGTGTTTGGGTTTGGATTTTACACGTGTCGTACTAATAAGTAGGTATCACTTTTATGTTGGATGATGAAATCGCGTTATAAAAAAAAACACTATGGCCCAAATTATGTTGGTTTGATTTGTAATTTGGGCCACAATTTCACAATGCAATCGTTAGTATGTAAAAAGAGATAATGAGATTGCGTTTTCCAAACATAAAATGTATTAGTTATCATTAAAATTTTCTTCTTCCTTTCGTTTCGACGGTACATCTGTGTTGCTTACACTGTTTGGGCCCAGTAGAGGGCCACGTTTATTTTGGCATTAGAGGCGTTGTTCCGATCCTCAAGGGTGCGAGTGAACGGACATTTGGGACACTCCAGGAGATGGCAGTCCATTCAGGAGCACCGCAATCGCAGTGGATGTTGGATGAATCGATAATGCCCCATTTTGCCAGATTATGTTTGCAACGGCCTAGTGGTTTTAAGTAAGGTTTGAGTAAGCTTTTAAATATTTGTGTCAATTCTACATTCGTTTTCTACAATGCTCCCCACACGATAAAGCTGACTACCTAGACTTGATCAAACGTTACAATAATATAAGGAATATTAGGACTGTTATTAAATCGAAGAACATAATTTTCACGAATAATTTAAAACAAAAAATTTGCATGTGTATTGGATATACTCTAACATACACGTCATACACAACTCCCTACACGATTGTAATCTCGCCCTACAAACAAACTTAAGCACATCAAATTAAAAACTCCCCCTGTTTACATTTAGTATCAAAGAGAGGATCAATTAACATTCTTTACTTTGTCCCTATCATGTCATACTTTCTCATAAACACGGCGCTGACTGTACCTTTGATGTGCGCAATATAGTCGTTCAGAAGAATGCAACGATAAATGTTCTAAAAATGTTTGCCTGTACTGGAGAGATGTTGGTAAAGAATTTTGGGTTTTATTTGACAGGCATTTTAGATACACAGCACTTAAAAATTATTTTCAATCATAACGAAAAATAATTGTGACACTTCATACCTCTGTATTTCTTTTTGAACTCACATAAAACTAAATAATAAAACAAAAGCGAATTTCTCGTGAAATAATAATTGCACTTCGAGATAAGACCGATTTGATAACTTATGGGCAAAACACTATCTTCGTAACAACATAAAATTACAATCAATACATTAGGAGAAAATCAATTTTAAAAGTCGATAAAATACCTATACATAATGGCATGGTATGTCTCAGGCATTAAGTCCACCTTTGTACAGTATTTTTTTACTTGTGTATAAAATTTTAATAAATAAATAATAAAACATAATTATTCTAATTAGTGCTAGTGAGTGTTCCTACTCTATATGAAAAGCTAGACTTAGATAAGCCATTCATTATCGACATAAAACCATTGCAATGACTTACTAGTCCGAGCGATTCCGGCCGTCAAGGGAATGCCTTCTGGACATCTGTCAGTTTCATACAAACGAATACTTACGTGTTTTGGCGAATTTGATCTTTATTAGTTACTAGCTGCGCCCCGTGGTTTTACTCGCGTAAGTGTCGATCCATGGGAATATCGGTATATAAAGCCTATATGTTAATCCGTGAGAGGGTAGTTCGTCCCAGATAAGAAAAATATATTGTAAACTGTTTATAAGTAGTTAAAAAAATAAAAAGATAAAAGAAAAAAAAAACAAAGACAATAAAATTACGTGATAAGTGTAGTGTAAGTGTGACTGTGTGTATGGGTGAGTGAGGGAGTGTGTGTGTGTGTGTGAAGGTGAGTTTGTACGTGTATTAGCGTGTGTAAGTGATATTAAATTAGTGATTAATGATGTTAAATTAGTGTAACTTCTTACATAATCAGCCTATAATGTCCCCACTTCTGGGGCACAGGCCTCGTCTAGATGAGTGGGAGTCGGCCGTAACCCACCACGCGGGCCCAGTGCGTGTTGGTAGATGTCACATGTCTTCGAGTTTTTGGTTCTAGGAGATGCTGGTTTCATCACGAAAGTTATTATAAAGGTTCTGTTTTTTATTTACAGTTCGGAACCTTAAAAAGTAAACACATCTAATTTATTTACAAGTCTCACCATCTAATTGGTATTAATTTCGAGTTAAACCACAGAATGAATTGTCCAAGCTTTTAGTTTTACTAATAGTATAACGTTTCACTTTGATGAGGGCTTAATTAAAATCTGTCCTCCGTTAATCTTTACCCTTGAAAAATCAGTAGACAGTAAACAAGTCTAATAAGGTCCACAAAAAAGACTAAAACCCCAAACGGAGGCGACCACAGAAGTTGACATTTGACAAAAACGATTTATAATATCGCGTCGTCATCAAAATCGTCCAATCTACCGTTTTGCCGACCTTACCGCGAACTGTCCAAGGCGTTTAACGGAAAACCATGTCACAAAATACCGTTTGTAAAACATTAATTACGCAATTTTCGACTTTAATCCGCGGTCATAAGAGTTGTTCGACGATTATTTGGTTGTAAAAATAATATTGCTAATTTATATATCACCAAGCTCGAATTTACTGAGTTATAAAATAATTTTGGCATATTTTTTTGTGTACCGTACCGTCCTTTATCGTTGGGTGGATTTCGCTGTATATTATTAATTTGTGAATTTCCGTCAGTGTTATGGCGATAGTTAAAGTTAAAAAAGATGTTATTAAAGCTTGGACTAGATTCAGAAACAAAAAAAAAACAATGTATATTTACCCTTACATTTTAAGTTATTAGGTAGGTATTCAGAAAGCTTAATAACTACATTCAATATGGAAGCTTTCACCAGGGCACAGTAATTAAACCAGCAATCCGCGGGGTAATCGTGTAAAGGCTCGTGCACGCAGGCGCGACGCGACACGCGACACAAAGGCACCGCAAGTCGCGCAACGAGCGGTGCCTTTGTGTCGCGTGTCGCGTCGCGCCTGTGTGTACGAGCCTTAACGCACACAGAATGACAATCGATCGGAATGCCTGTTATTTTGACAGTTCAGCCATGTTCATAGCGTTGTTGTCAACATGAAAGGCATTGCGATCAATTGCCTTTTATGTGTGTAAATACCCCGCTGCTGGTTTTCTGCAATTTTTATGAACACAGCAGTCAAACTAGCATAGTTAGGCTCTTATGCAAAAATGAACTTTGTATGTGTCTATCTATCTATTATTTTAAAACCAAAATTCTACGTCAAGAACTTGGCTACATTTAGCAGACTGATTGGCAACCACAACGTAATTAGTACATCAACCCATAGTGCAAAAAGCGTAAAAGAAAAACAATTCCACGTAAAGTCAACAAGCAATTGCATGATAAACCCCAATCGACTGAAGACGGTGCGGTATTTTTTCAACGCAGGCGCAGCGGTTCCGTTCTTACGGACGCGGTGTGACCGATGCGGCCGGCCGACCGCATGAATAATGCAATATGCACTTGTGACGATCAGGTGCGGTCGTGGTGTGACGAATTTTGTTGAAGGAAAGACAATTCTATTCTATTTTTTGATATGGTAAGCAATGCTGGTGTCGACAATTCTGCTAATGCCAGATGTGGAATGGAAAAGCAAGGTTGCATAAAAGATAAAGACAATTTTGTTTGAATTGCAATCAATATAAACTTGTTGCAGATGGGAGATTTATTTAATACTGAATTTTATGAAGCCTGCTCAGAAAACGACTGCAAAATATTCAGAAAATGGCCCCCAAAATGTAAAGAAGTTCACCTAACGAATTCTAATAAGCTATTAAAATTTGTGAAAGTCAGGCCTTTCTCAAAAGGTATCGGGTTGATTTGTGTTAACATCATGTCAAAACTATCATCACATTATACATATAACAAGATCCTGCTACAAAATGTCATAAAAACCAGAATAGAATTCTAACTAACCACATTAGCATAATTATTGTCAAGACTGTGTGTTTGGGGACTATGATTGATATCAACTAGTAAAAAAGCAGCTTTTTATACTTACCTATTCCAACGTTTTGAATAGGTACTATAATTATTGACAAAATTTAGTTGGCATTTGTCAGTGTGTGACATTGCACTTGAACTTTACTCTTGATAGTCTATGTTATATTAAAGTTCAGTTTTATTAAAAATATTCATGTTTAATGACTTGTGATCAATTATTAATATATTAATACTGTCAAATAAAAATATACTTAGGTAGCTACTATTCTTTTTTACAAATTGTTGCTTAGTTATTTAAATTAAGTTTTATATCAATTTCTGATGCTTAATTTATGTACCTATAACTATTTGTATTTAATGTATACTAAACTCCATAAATTAGAATATTTGAAAAATAACGGTTATAATCCATTCTTTATTTTGAAATACACATATAATAAGCTTCGATATTTCACGATAAATGTCATCATCATTATCATTTCATGCGAAAGACCTCCACTGCTGGACGTAGGTCTCCCCCAAGCACCTACACTTCGTTCGGTTCTGTATTTCTCGCATCCGACGGATGCCTACGGCCTTCACAAGGTCGTAATCCACCTTGTGGGAGGCCTTCCAACGCTACGTCTTCCGGTACGCGGTCGCCACTTCAGAACCTTTTGGCCCCATCGGTCATCTGTTCTGCAAGCAATGCGCCCTGCCCACTGCCATTTAAGCTCGTCAATTCTTCGGGTAATGTCGGTTACCTTGGTTCTCCTGCGGATCTCCTCATTTCTGATTCGACCACGCAGGGAAACTCCAAGCATAACCCTCTCCATTGCCCTTTGGGTCACTTTAAACCTTCTAATAAAGCCCATTGTGAGCGACCTCATAGCGATTGTGATGACCTATGGCACTGAAACGATAAATGTAAAGCAATGTTAATCTATTCACCATTTATATCTTAAAAATAACCCTAAAATGCAGTTATTTCAACAATTTTTCACAATAACTGCTGTTATTTGGCAGTTACTTTTAGTAGGACGTTTTAAACAGAATGTTTATAAAATATTTTTCAGAAAGAACATTTTTGAAATAATTGCTTCCTGATAATTCGTCGTAAGTAGCCCGCACTCGTTGCAGTGAGCAAAGAATGGTATTTATTAACAGATCGCGATTACTTATACGGTGAGTGAATCCGTCCACTGCACGCCACGTGTTACGTGGCGTGCAGTGGACGGATTCACTCGCACAGGTCCATGCGTTTAGGGTTGACACCTAAAAAAGTTTAAATTATTTAATATTATAGGTAGTAAAAAGTAGTATTACAGGTAGTAAAATTATTTTAAACGTTGGACTTTTTATTTAAAATGACAATATTACTTTTTTAAATTATTAAATTGCTTTGTTGTTAAATTATTTTAAATCTTGTAGTTTTTATTTAAAATAACTTCATTTTCACTTGTGACCGGTGGTGTATAATTTTGTGGAATAACCCTTGAATTGAGGTTCTTGCTTTATTTTTCCAGCTACAGAATCTATGTTCTCACATAAGTACAGACGCCAGCACATCAAGCTACTACAATCTGTTAAATTTCTTTAATAGATTTATCGCTAAGGCAAAAGGTTCAAAGTTGATAGGGAAAATTTGACACTTTCAGGTAGCTTGATGTGCTGGCGTCTGTACCTACCTGTGGTGGTAAACACGACAACACATTCAAGATACATTTGCAGTTTTAGCTGACCTCGCTTTGTACAGACGTCAGCACATCAAGCTACTACAATCTGACAAATTTATTTAATAGATTTTCAACTTTATCACTAAAGTATAAGGTTCAAAGTTGATTGGGAAAATGAGACAGTTTCGGGTAGCTTGATGTGCTGGCGTCTGTACCTATAGGTTTTTCGTATAATAAGAAGTCAGCTTATACGGGAAATGTGTAGCTTCATATTATGTCGTCGTGCGTACCTAAAAGGTGTTGCGGTTACATTGATATAATTGAAGAAAACAGTAGGTATTCATTAGATCTTATACAAAAGAAAATAATTTTACTCCGTTTTAAAACAAGGAATTTAAGTTTTATGTAGTAATTGTAAGTAAGTACCTAATTATTGAAGATGCTGCTGCTTTATACTGGACCTTTTTAAAGGCTCCCACAAACAGGCGCGACACGCGATATAATCGCGCGCGACACAAAGGTACCGCTCGTTGCGGGACTTGCAGTACCTTTGTGTCGCGTCTTGTGTCGCGCCTGTTTGAAGGAGCCTTTATACTAACCTCAAAATTGTGTGTAGGTATTTAACTGTGAACTACGGTTTAATAAAATTAAGTTACAGAACGTTTTCTCAACAATATTCTTAGCTGACATCCCTACTAGGTGTGCTCAGTGGATTTTTTCCACCAATTGTCGTGGAGCGTGACAAACCCGACCGAGCGCACGCGCCGCCGCGCACCCTCACGGCCTCACCTTGCGTCTTATACGACATAACACTTGGATGTGTTATTAGAAAATTATTTAGAGTTTTCAAGTATACACAGAAATACTTCTGTGTGAATAAATATATGTGCTAGTCTTTTTTTTTAATGTAGTTTGAAAGAATGGACTCTTTCACAGTAGGTATAACTTAGGTACCAGTAGTTTCAGTTACTCATGGTACTAGGCTACTGTCAATTACATCGTGAACATACAAGCCCTTCCTTCATACTTTGCACATTCTAACTGGATGAAACTGGTCACGCTTGGAGTTTTGTTCTGTAATGCTACGGCTACATTGTCGCGATAACGCAAAATACACTTCGCGAGCTCTCTTTCGCACACAGTTTGACGTCTCGTTCTACAACAGAGAGCGCGCGAAGTGTAGTTCGCTTTACCACGATAATGTAGCTAGGGCCAAAACTCATATCTAAAAGTGCATCGGAAAAATTGGCGACATAACTCGAAGAATTTCTTAAATGCCTAAAGATTTTACGTTGTGACGTCGCACCTGCCGGCACTAAACTATGACATCTGAGAGCCCCAAATAGTCAATTTGAAATAAATAACTTCGAGTCCCCATTGTCGCTTTTTAGTTATTATTATGTTAATTAAGATGTTAAAGACATTTTAATATTAGATAGTAGAGCATGACTGTGCTGTCATCATGCACGCCTCAGCGCGCACCCTTATTTTCTGAATGTATCATAGTATAATTTAATAATAAGTATTTAAAAAAACATCGTCATTTATTTTTGTAATTAAAAACTGGAGCCTTTTATTATGTTCAAAACATTTAGTACAGACAGTACCTACCTACTAAGTAATTTCGGGACATCATCAAGCGATTGATCGACTCTTCACGTGATCAGAGGGATGGCCTATTTTTAGGCCCAAGAATCAGCATTGCCATTCAGCGTGGCAATGGCGCCAGCCTTTTGGGCACTTTTCCCATTGACAAGTCTTTGATGCCCAATGAGCCCTCCCCTTTTTTATATACTTGTACATAGTAAATATATATGTACGAGTAGGTATATATTTTAGTGTGAGCTTGTAAAGATTTGTCAAAATAAATTGAACTAAAACGTAAAAAGAGGTAAATTAATAGGTTCAAAGGTTTCCATGTAGGTACAGACGCCAGCACATCGAGCTACCCGAAACTGTCAAATTTTCAAAATCAACTTTGAACCTTATGCTTTAGCGATAAAGTTGGAAATCTATTGAAGAAATTTGACAGATTGTAGTCGCTTGATGTGCTGGCGTCTGTACCTAGTGACATAGAGCTACACAATACAACGGCCACAATTGTTACGAATGAATATTAATTAATCTTGGCCAATTGGTCTTAACGAAAATAATCATAAACTGCGTCATAAAATTGTGGAAACACATAAAAATCTTCTAGATTCTACAAAATATGACGAATACTTGAAATGATTCCCATGGTTTTTATGACAAGACTCTTTTACTGACCTTACTATGAAACAGACCGAATGTATAATTCAACAGTTTCAATGTATTAACTCAGCCAATCGAAGTCCACTGCTGGACATAAGCCTCTCCCAGGCTGCTCCACAACACTCTGTCCTCCACTTTCCGCATCCATTCTTTCCCAGCCACCTTTTTAAAGGTCGTCGATCGACCTAGCTGGGAGAAGTCCCAAACTCCCGAAAAGTCCCGGCATCGCGTACTAACGTATTAAAGTTTGCACCAGTGATTCGAGCGATGCGAACACTGAATAGTGTGTCTCGGCGTTTGGATATATTTTCTTGTTCTTTGGCGGAATTCCAGAGGGTGGCACTTAGTATGTTGTCCACTGTATAGCTGCGTTCCTTCCCAGACCCGTTACTTGGGACTGGACTTTTAGCAATTTATGACTACTTTTGTTAGCTTGGGTCTTACCTGTTAAAACAAAGTATGTTTTAATGAATAAATAAATAAATAAATAAAAACTACGCTTGCCGATACATGGGCTCCACTCCAGTTCAGTCCAGTGCAGTTTCAATGTATGTACGTAATAGAAGACACGATCATGAAACTTATAGATTCAGGAGTTAAATAATTGTTGTAATTTTTTCATGATGATCCAAATCGTAAATAAAACTATTCATCATAATGATTTAAGACGTTGGTAAACTACACTGGTTTTTCCCAAGGCATAGTTTCGGAAATTTCAAAGAAAACCATTTTGAATTATAACAAAAGTAAATATAATATATTATTATTACAACCAGTCTTACCAAGGGGTATCGCATTACCCAGTAACTGGATTGTGGAGGTCAGATAGGCAGTCGCTCCATGTAAAATACTGGTATTCAGCTGCATCCGGTTAGACTGGAAGCTGACCCCATAGTTGGGAAACGGCTAGGCAGATATTGATTAAAATTATAAAAAAAGGTAATTATTTCTAAGAATGTGCGATTCTTCAAAAACACTCACGTCACCGTGTATGGTAGTTATTATAATGCAAATAACTAAAACAATGGCGTTTCCCAAGATGAGACATACATTTTAACACGAGTTCCTCTACAAAATCATTACAGTCCGCCGCGTCCAGTTTAACTTGACACATCATGGCGGCGCCACTTCCATAGACAAACGTCAACGAAGTGTCAAACTTGGAACAATTTCTTTTAGTTTATCATTTTGCCGCGTTATAAGATATACAGGTTATGAAAATAAAATACTTCACAAAAATTATCGCGTCAAGTTTTTTGTAAAAATGTTCACATAACTGGTATCTTCTAATTACGCTGACATTAATTATTATATTGTTGTAAGATAAGGACGTTGCGTTTTTTATTGTTTACAACGCTGCGACCTTCAAAATTAATGCTCAAAGTACCATAGATTATTTTAATTGTTCGCTGTTAAGTTACGTGAGTTTAATGACTTTATCATCTTAATTGACATGATTCTTAATGAGCTTCTTGTTTTTATGTCTGCAAAGTTTCAGAGGTCAGGAAAATGGTTTTCTTGGGAACGTTGTCTCATTGACAAAAGCTAATACATAGGCAGGTTTTGAGTTGTTCGTTCACAAATTATGACCCTAAAATAATTATTTATTTTTAAATGAATTAAAATACGAGAAGAAAACGGTGGTTAATTCCATTATTTCTGTATAAAAGCTTGTCGCCTCATGGTCAATCTGGGGCCAATTTATAAAAGTGACAGGCGAATTTGATAAGTTGTTGTAGCTCCATAAAAATAAGCTGTTCCCTACATTTATGTTCGTACGAGTCGTCAAAATGTAGGGAACACCTGATTTTTTTTCGCGTTTTCAGGTTTGGTCCCATAGTAAAAGTTGTTCATAATGATGAGTACAATGACCCCTTAAAATGATGCCCATGAATTTAATTTCACCCTGTATATACATCGTCAAAATAAGCTCAAAATCTCTTGAAAAGATTCTTTGAAGTAAAATGAAATTATGTTTATTTCTGTAAGGGTAGATGTTTCCATCATGTGATAACTTTATTCGAGTAATAATTTTGACAGTTACATCATACAAAACTCTCAAACGTCAATTTTATTCCTCGAATAAAAGTTATCTGGCGATTAAAATATCAGCCCTAAGTTGAATTTTCTACGACAATTTTACACGCTTTTTGGTCAACATTTTAAAACAAGATGGCGCTGACATTTCCCAGCTGAGCGATTCCTGAGAAGAATTGCTGAATTTCAGAGGTCATGGTCTCTTTTAAAGTAGTCTAGAAAGCACTAAAACGAAACTTGAATCAAGGTCTGATAAATAATGAACGATAAAAACCCAGTGAATCAATCATCAGTCAGTAGGTAAGTGAATGCGTGACACTATGCCGTGTGTATTGCCACGGTAATAATTTAATAATTAGTGATTTACTTCTTCCTAATATCGGTAAATGTGTTACTGTTACGACTATGCGGAAGACTTGGGGAAATTATTTTTTGTTACGAACGCGGCGGACTGTGACAAGCATCGGTTGTTGTCGTGTAAATGTCTTTGTTTGTTCGGTGAAATATATGTTGAAGACATGAATAAAGGCTGAATTAACTATGCAAACAGTTAAAAAATTAACCCGACAAACTTTAAGAGGTGCTTTAGACCATCGAACTGAACAACTTTCACTATGGGATCAACTCTGAAATCACGAAAAAAAATTAGCTGTTTAATACAAAAGTATTAAACAGCTATTATTATTATTACCTACTTGACCAAAATGTATGAAACAGCAGATTTTTTTGGGGCCGTGGCGAAATTATAACAGCCGCACAGGTCGATCGATCAGGTTAAGCTACGCTTGCCACGGTTTGTCTGTGGATGGGTGACCATTTTAAGTTCATAGATAGCAGAAAGAGGCTCCTGGAAAGTATTCACTGACCCCTATCATGAGCACCATCTGTAACATCAAGGGAATTTGGATAATATGCAAATTCTCAAACAAATCGGAAGCACAAAATAGTTCTCGAGAGACGTAGGTCCAGGTACAGACGCCAGCACATGAAGCTACCCGAAACTGTAAAATTGTCGATTTGTTTCACAATATCATCTTACATTTACATTTTATTTTTCAACATAATCATCTGGTGAAGGGTGTAAATTGAACTTTTCTTTTACAGGCCAGGTAACTATTCACTCTTTAAATCTAATATGAGGGCAAATTTTCTTTCTCACGAAGACATAAAGCCAGCATCCATCACTACCATAAAATGTAAACACAAAAGCGACTGCTGTCATAAAAACAGCAAAAAATATCAAGACCTTTGATCTTTTCGCATTTTTAAATCGACCACGCCCACCCTTTTAGTAGATGGTATGCAAAAGACACCAATTCATAAAGACCCCTACATTTCACTCAATCGTACCGGAAAGTTCTGGAATAGTTGCTAGGAGAGGGGAACGGAAGGTCTTCTTAACTAGTCAAAGGGTTCATAATTGGCAAGACTCGTTAACATTTTTTGTAATAAGCCAACAAAGTTTTATGAGTATTTTATTTTATGAAAACGTTTCTTTGTTAATTTAAAGTCAATCATATTATTAATTGTTCTGAACATTTTTTTGGCACAGTTTTAATGTAGTTTCACAAAGCCTTTGGACCTCATTAAGTTTCAATGTAGAGTTATTTTGTCTCATAAAATATTCAGTTTATTGGTTGCTACAAAATTATAATAAACACACAAAGATAAGGGCAAAGTTTATAGTAAACACGTCGGTTGTTCAGTGTAGATTACTTTTATTATTTATCCACCCTCACATGTAGCCAGCACATCAAGCTACCCGAATCTGTCATATTTTCCCAATCAACTTTGAACCTTATACTTTAGAGATAATGTTGAAAATCTATTAAAGAAATTTGACAGATTGTAGTAACCTGATGTGCAGGCGTCTATACATACATCTTTATGACACAATACTTTACATTCACGCATTCCATAACATAGATTACGCTAGTAGGTACATTTTGATACATATTACAACACAGTTGACCTGTGTGTTGAACTTTCCAAGATTTTTAAACCAGACTTTTATGAAAATAAGATAAAGTGAGCAAAATTAAAGAAAGAAAGAAAGAAAAAAGTATTTATTGCGACTCGTACAGGAAGATCACAAACTAAACTGAACACAGCAAAATAAAAATCTAAGTTATATAAAAAAAAAGTAACAAAAGGAAAATGAAACAGAAAGTCCTATACGAGGCCAAAAGGCTCCTATCTCAGCATGGACCTAAATTCGGACTTCCTTCTTCAGTGCTTAGCTGCTGAAAGCAATGTCAGAGACTTACCTATAATTTTCAGACCTGACCATTTAGGTACCTTCGTCATCATCTGCCTAGCCTTTTCCCAACTATGTTGGGGTTGACTTCCAGTCTAACCGGATGCAGCTGAATAAAGTATTTTACACGGGGCGATTGCCTATCTGACCTTCACAACCCAGTTACTGAGTAATACGTTACCCCTTGGTAAGACTGGTTGTCAAATTTTCGGGCTGCTGACGACCCGTAACGACTGTCAAAGATCCGCGAATGACAGCCGGGACCAACGGCTTAACGTGCTTTCCGAGGCACGAAGCCATCCACAGACCAACCGCGGCAAGCGTAGCTTAACCTTATCGATAGACCCGTGCGGATGATATTACTTAGCCAAGCCCCTCCAATTACCTTCGTGTACTTAATATTATTAATAAACTGATATACGTCGCCTTAGAGTGAAAACCTCGGGAATGCAATTCCTCGTACAATAGCATTTTATGCATTTCGGACAATCTTATAGTATCGAACAGTTCTGGATAAAAAAGCGGGTTAAATTTCCATATGAATTAATAAGAATACGTTACAGAACCACCTTTTATGTTTTTTTTACCGACTTCAAAAAAGGAGGTTCTGTATTCTTATTAATTTTATTTAATCCGCTTTTATACCCAGAGCTGTTCGATACTATAAGATTGTCCAAAATGCATAAAATGCTACTTACGAGGTATTGCATTCCCTAGGTTTTCACTCTAAGGCGACGTATAGGACTAATGAGAGCACTGGTGGCCCAGTGGTAATGACCGCGACTTACGAGATATAGGTCGTAGGTTCGAACCCTGACAGGCGCTTTACTTTGTGTAAATGATTCCATCACCACTACTCTCAAAACGGTGAAGGAAAACATCGTGAGGAAACCGGCATGTCCTAGGACCAAAAATTCGAAGACATGCGACATTTACCAACCCGCACTGGGCCCGCGTGGTGAAATGAAATGAAATTTATTTGCCAGAATATAGGTGCTTACATTATATGGTAAAATAATTTTAGTTTCACTATATTCGACTTATCAGTCGTGCAAATATTTTTAGTACATGCATAATAATATCATTTAATGTCATTGGTGGATTACGGTCCACTCCCTCTTACAGAGAAAAGAGGAGGCCTTTGTCCCAGCAGTGGGAACATTACCTGTAGACTGGTTATGCTTACACTAGGACCAATATACTTCAAACAATCCATTACAAATCTACTTTCCCATATTCACAGGCCATAATATAGGTAATTAATTCTACATACAAAAAAGTAAAACCATTTCATTATTCAACCTTTTTAGAACATCCATTTCGGTATGAAAAGCGTATGACATGAAAGGACCAATCCGCTAAGTAGCTTGGGCATAGGATCAAAGGGTCAATCGTCCGAAGGGATATGTGCTTTCCAATCAATTTATCATCTTTGATCTTCATATTTGAAAATTACAGGGCAGTTTTTCTGAATATTTATATGTAGAACTTTTTCAAAGACTTTGCGCATTAGAACGAAACGCCTAATAGATTTTTCGTTATTAATGTTAAAGGATCTTTTTTCATTCTGTTTGATTTAATTGAAGATTTTAACCGTTTGACCGCCACAGTCATTTGTCATATGACAAACCAAAATGTGCCCAGCACGCCACGGTTCGGCTACATGTCAGACTTTGACGCCGACGGCACATTTTTGATTTTTTGACGTATGGCGGTCAAAAGGTCAATGCGTAGAGAACTAGCTAATAGAGTACGATACCAATACGAATAATAGTCGTCTCGTGGTAAAAGATTAGCCATTTGGCTGCTTCTGCCTTACGACCCTCAGACCCTAACAAAGAAGCTGCCGGCGTGCCGACGGAGTTGTAAGACTGAGCGCTGCAGGTTAGCGTTAGTTAGTTCGCCACTTCAACCGCTTCTCGCCATCAAACTCGAAAGTTTGGCGAATAAAATTGTAAAAACAAAATAAAAAAAGCCCTATCAGCTCTGAACTTTACAATGACATAAACATAAGAATTAATATAAATTATTCTATGACTAAAAGTCTACTGAAGAGAAAAGTGACTCATTGACATAAATCCTTGTCTTACCAAGAAACTGACCAACTTATAGTATCATAAACACGGTAAACACACACACACACATACACACTTCACCACATCTCTACTCTACATTTATACTACACTAGCTTCCGCCCGCGGCTTCGCCCACGAGGAATGTCGATAAAAACTATCCTATGTCCTTCCCCGGGATGCAATCTATCTCTCTGCCAAATTTTATCCAAATCCGTTCAGTGGTTTAGCCGTAAAAAGGTAACATACAGACAGACAGACAGACAGAGTTACTTTCGAATTTATAATATTAGTATGGATAGTAACCTCCATATAAAGTTATATATTCTCTTTTCTATTCCTTTTTGAAATGTGTTCAATTAATTCTTAATTAATGTTCTTTGGGAAGTCTGGAACAATGTCTTTGTATATATTTTGAGTTAGATGTTGATAGCTGCGCCACAGTGTTACCTTTGTGACTACAATGCGTGCCACGAAAGATGAGACTTGACACACCACGTGGTTTGACATGCGCAGAACACGATTTTAGGTATCTTTAGCGGTATGAGGTCTGAGTGCGGGACGGGACCGGACGTCATAGGGGCAGCGGAAAGAGCGGGGAGGCGGGGTCAAGTCTCATCTTTCGTGGCACGCATTGTATATTCATTTTCCTTTATAAATTGTAAACTTAAGTTGTTCCAAATAATCTTTTTTTTTTAATTAGTTTTGTAGCGGAGCTGATTGCCCAAGACACGCTGGATGATCAAGGAGGCTATAGTTTCCTTTTGTAAAATAGGCCCACAGACTGTTAAATACATACCATGCCATAGAAAACCTTCGAATTCCACAAGCGGTTGGTGAATCCTTTTGAAACTGCCCATAATAACATGAGTACTTAATCAAAAGAAATGCTGTTTCCTCAGTGTCCTTATTTACAATGGAGCTAGATATAAAACATATCACTGCAGTATAACGGCACAGCGATTAAAGTTGCGGTGTCGCGTGAGCGCCGACACATCACAGACTGCAGGCAATTTCCGGCAGTGTCACAGTACTGACACTTGGACTAGTACTGAACTGAACGTACCTATAACATAGGAATGTACTGTAATACCTATGTTATGGACCCAGTAATAAATAGGGGCATTTTTCATAATGCCCGCGCATCCATACCTACTAATATTATAAATTCGAAAGTAACTTTGTCTGTCTATCTGTATGTATGTTACCTTTTCACGCCTAAACCATTGAACGGATTTCGATAAAATTTGGCAGAGAGATAGATTGCATCCCGGGGAAGGACATAGGATAGTTTTTAACGACATATCTCGCGGGTGAAGCCGCGGGCGGAAGCTAGTTATGAAAGCTACTTAGGGCGAAATAAATAATTATAATAATTTGAAGTCCTTATTTATCACATTGCCTAGATATTATAAATATTGCAGTGTGGTCTTTGGGCAATCTGATAATACACAGGTATATTGCACGTAATTGTAACTAAAGGTATTTGTATTCTCATTCGCTCGCTCTTGCATCCTATGTCGACGGAGCCCCTCTTCGCGGGGTTCCTATTTCTGTGTAAAGGTTTCAAGTAACCTAACCAAACCTGACCTCGGGGTGTCCTTCGCATGCTCTTGCATCCTACGTCACCTATCGCCGGCAGTGTCTATGAATGGAAAAATGATATTTGATTTTAGATATTGATTCTACGTTTGAAATAAAAATTACAATAATAAAACCTGGCTTTAATTGTTCTGCTCCACAGGTGACTAGCTTTATAAAAAATGCCCGGTCGATTTGATTATTTCAATAATTGTTATCACACTGCCCTCTCATATTGGGCATATTTCAAATTGCCCGGGCATTTTTTATAATATCCTAATAATCACTTGTTCCATGACATCTACCTACATACTAGATTTCTAATTATGTTTTCATTCTAAGCGAGGGCGCCTACGAGCAACTTAGTTGCCCAGCAACTTTTTTGTCTCTGTCGCTGTCTCTGCGCCGAGATTTGGACGATGCGCACACGTGAGCGACAGCAACTCTACCTACTTTTTTGTTAAATTTTCGGTTGAGCGGCAACTGGCTAGCCGACAACTTTTTGTCGCCGTGCGCGCACTATGCATTGCAACCAATAGACGGGCGACAGTTGCGTCCAAACCCGCGGACAAAAATGTCTCCAAGCTGTCGCGTCGCCACTTGCGCGCACTTTCATACAAACCCGTAGACTTGATGTAAGAGAAAAATTAGTTACGGAGACAATAGTTGCTAGTGGGCGCCCTCCCTTACTGTTACCAAGAATACAATAATACCATTATCGTGTGCCTAGTAGTCTTCAAAATATTTTGGGAGTTGACTTCAAGTCTTATTAGGTGCAACTGGATTTTAATTGCAAGAAAAATCTTTCGAGCTTTTAACGTAACCTCAGTTTCACAAAGAAACTGTTTTTTCGTTCTACGACGTTCTACGTATTCAGATTTAATGGACAATCTTATTTTACGTGGCCCAATTTTGGTACCAACTAGATTCCATGCTATTTACTAAACAAAGCCTTGTTGATTAATAAACACGTTTCTTTCATCTAGGTATAAAACCAGAACTAGCTAAAAAAATCATCACAAAAAGCGAACCCTTTGACAAATTAAAACGTAGCTCGTAAAGGCCTTTTACACCCCTTCCAATTTGAATATTCTCGTACTAAAAAATAGCGCCAAACCCTATCCCATACAAATAGCTACGATTTATAAAGGAGTGACCATAAAATATAAGAAATTACCGCCCTTAGATGGCACAGAGCCGCTTGGTATTCATAAAAGAAGAATATTTATGCGATATCGTCAAAATATTTATTATTGTCCGGTAGCCCTATAGCCCTTTGTGACGGTACGGAGAAAAAGTTCGAGGGTGTGAACGAAAGTAAGGGATGGGACACTAAAGTATTCGATGATTCAACAAAATTGTCGATATAGTGTAGTTTTTTAATGAGATGTGAACCCAAAAATGAACAAATCTCAAATCTTGAGGTCGTTTTGTATTGAGCAGGGTAGCGGAACCGGAGTTTGTTAAATATTTATTGTGCTTAAAACTGGAACTGTTCTGGAAAAAAATCAATGACGATAATGTTCAACATTATATAGTAACGGACTGTGCCAATCACTTCATATCTCTACTACTCGCTGCACAAGATTCTTTAAACATGGAACAAAATGAAACGAAACCAAGGCCTTGCTGTGGACAATGCTCCGATATACGCACTACTTGTTGCGACTTGAAGTCTTTGATGTACTTACTGTTCGAATCACGCATTTCTTTCTCAATTTTGATCTTACGTCAAACACATAGGTGTGGGGGTGCTGTCTATGAATTTTCCCACTCATTCATCGACACCAGCCCACCCCTAGAACACCACCGTTATGAAATATGTGATTCCTTATACAAGAGAAGTCCTTTATGCATCCTCTGGGAGCGGCTGGTCAAGGAGGTTATCACAAGTGGCCGGCGGCGTATGAAAAATTTATGTCTAAATATAGTACAATGTTCGGTTGGGAGCGTGTGCTGCATTATACGGGATCTCAGGGGATAGTCACAGAATAGACTAAAGGCATTGCTGTGAAATGGGTGTTTTTAAAATTTTTGTAGGTGGATGAGACGGTTTTGTTTGGTCTGGGATTAGATGTAATTGGAAGTCAGGATAGTAGGGATAATCTAGGTTGTTGTTAATTGAAATAAAAAATACAGCATATTGCTATATTTTAAGTTTGACTCACTATAACCTTTTTTATGGTAATCAAATTTGTTCTAAAATAATGCGTTACTGCGTGCGTGCGTGCGTGCGTTTGCATTACTTCTTGAAGCTATTTTAGTTAGGTACAGACGCCAGCACATCAAGCTACCCGAAACTGTCAAATTTTCCCAATCAACTTTGAACCTTATGCTTTAGCGATAAAGTTGAAAATCTATTAAAGAAATTTGACAGATTGTAGTAGCTTGATGTGCTGGCGTCTGTACCTAACTAAAATAGCTTCAAGAAGTAATGTACTAAGTAATAATCTGAAAGTAATAGAATATAATTTAGTAGGTTTTTCCTCAAATTAACGCGGGTGAAACCGCGGGGCACAGCTATTTACTAATACACATTTAAGTTCGCGAGCGCGTTCGCAAGATTTAGGTATATATTATATTTATATTTTTAATAGGTTTATGCGAATATTTATAATTAAAATATTTATTCCTTAATTTTTATGATTGCATCTACTCGTACCACTGTTTGTCTCTGCATCACTTCTGGTTGACAGGTAGAAAATGCCTATGGCATGAAGTCCGCTTCTGTACATTTATTTGCTTGAAGTATTCAATAAATAAATAATACTTATGTTAACACTTAAAAAAAAATAGTCATGCCTTTATAGAATGAAAACTGCTTAGAATGGATTCGTCAATAACGAAATGAGTACGGATTAAACTATGTACATAAATGATTTTTATCACGCCAGAACCCGGCAAGTCAGCCGGCTTAGGTGAGGTCACCTAGACTGTAGGACTTGCCGCTTTCAATAAGAACAACAAACAAAGAATAATGCTATTAAAACAATAGAAGAATGGCGACATAGATCAACAACATGACAAGACAAAACAATCCACTCTAGCCCTAAAATCATTTCGCGAACCAAAATCAAAGTGAGATAGTCTTTCATTAAAACATCGGTGAGATTGCATTCAGAGATAGCATTAATATTATCATTAGGAGTAAGTGGGTAGGCGACAGAAGAATCGCAAGTCATCGCCGGCCATATTAGTAGACCCCTCAGATCTTGCTTATCGTAACAAAATTGTATGAGAAAGTTTAAAGTCATGGCTTCTTACAGGTCAAGTTAGAGCGGTTTAAACAAGAATATAAGATGGTAAGAGACTCAGTTGACATGGTGACGTTGATTTACTATTGTCCCTTGCGATGTGCCGACGTCATCGCAGTTGACTATATCGATATTATTACTGCTTAATTATCGATATGGAGCCGGCTATGTGGTTTAATTATAGAGCTGGGAGGCTACGCACGGATGATGATCAGGCCTGTGTAGTAATCAAGTTCAAGACATTTGGTTTTTTTCTTCTTTAGAGAATACTGCGTCTATTGTGTTGTTACTTACTAATAGAATTCTAAGGGTTCATATATTATCTACACACCCAGAGTATTCCTCATTTGCCTAGGATTATTACAGGAAAGTCATGAAATTCATGGGTTAGCGAGTTAATCCTTACCAAGCGACCAATAAATGTGATTTGATTGAAATGAAGGCATTGGATTCGTTTTCAATACCTTTCATTTTGGGAATCAAAATCGATCTTTTTCCTTGTCCTTAAGCACATATGCATGAACACACAACACACATGAACATCATGGCAGCTGACACATTTTTGTATATTTTTCTTTCCTTCCCGGTCTTATTTATTCTCTGTCACCTGTCACCATCTGCCGAGGCCTTTGATAACAGCTTAATATCTTTAATGAGGCCATTCAAGCCAACATTGGGTGGTCCCAGTCCAATATCAAGCATATTGGAATATCAATGATCAAACTTAACTTTGCCGATCAAAAAATAAATTTTATAGACTTTATAGTTAAGTGATAGGGTTGAATTTAGATTGAAGGTTGTAGAGGTGAAGGTAAAGTTGGTATAAAATTGTTGACAAAAGAATCGGTGTGTCATCTTATGATATCTTTCAATTTCCTTAAAATTTTGTGTCCTTCATAAAATACTAGTAGTGCCTCGTGGCTTCACCCGGATAAGTGTCGATCCCGTTGGAATATCGGGATAAAAACTATCCTATGTCCTTCCCCGGGATGCAATCTATCTCTCTGGCAAATTTTATTGAAATCCGTTACTGAACGGATTTCGATAAAATTTGGCAGAAATCACTGGGTTTAGGCGTGAAAAGGTAATATACAGACAGACAGAGTTACTTTCGAATTAAAAATTTGGGAATGGATATTTATTTTTAATTGAAATGTGAGGATTTTCAGGTGTTTTGCCTTTTTTTTTTTTCAGGATGGGAAATCATCAAATGACTCCTCCCGCTCTGGGTGGAGCGGAAGGGAGTGTCAGACTCTTACTGACTAAAACCCACCCGTGTTCCTTCCTTAGCCCTTTATGTTCCGGGCCAGCGGTAACCCTTTCGGACAATCCCGCTGGCCCGGCAGGCTTCGGCCCAATCGGGCCCCTTCAATTCATGCTGACATCTCTTTGAGGCGCGCGTGGAACACGTACGCGCCGTCCGGCACGGGCCTGGTCCTGATCGGACGGTGAGCTACCCATTACTCTCCGCCCGCAGGCCCCCGCCTACGGTGGCCGGGAGTCGTCGCGCGGCTCCCGACGCCCGGAGCGTCTCCCGCGGCGGCTGGGACGGGAGGCTCTCTCCCTCAGCCGTCCCGCCGCCTCCTTCGCTAGCACGACTGCTTCGCAGAAGGAGGCAACTGCCCCCCACTCCCTCTCGCCCCGGACCATGGCTTGAACCAGGGCCGGACGCGAGAGGTCGCCGCCGCTGCCGATCGCCTCTACGAGGACACGGCGGTGCTCCGCCCAAGCGGGGCAGACCTCCACCGTGTGCTCCACCGTGTCCTCTGGGCGATCCTGGCAATGGTGACACCCGGGCGTTTCCTCCCGCCTGATTATGTGCAGGAACCTTCCGAAACTTCCGTGTCCGGTGAGGACCTGCGTCAGGCGGTAGGTGAGGGCGCCGTGACGCCTCTCTAGCCACTCCTCAAAGAGGGGTCTTATCGCCGCTATCGTGGCGTGCCCTGCGCTGGGTTGCGACAGTCGTTCTTTCCATGCCGCCATGAGATCGCGCCGGAGGTCCGTCCGCTCCGCCGCAATTTGTTGCGGAAGCGGAGTTTCCCCCCGACGTAGTGCCTCCGCGCGCCACTCATACAGGCGCGCGAGGACTATCGCCTCCAGATCCCATGGCGGCAGTCCGGCAAGGAGGCTTGCCGCCTCGCCCGAGATCGTGCGGTAGTACCCCCGGATCAGCCTAACGGCTACCACCTTCTGGGGCGCGGGTGTTTTGCCTTATTTTGATTGGAATATAAGGCTAGAATACAAAGTTTTGTAAAAATTGCACGATACATACATTATTGAATAATTCCAACCAACAACCACCAGCAACTGGTCCGGTCTGACAACCAGTCTTACCAAGGGGTATCGTATTACCCAGTAACTGGGTTGTGGAGGTCAGATGAGTCGCTCCATGTAAAATACTGGTATTCAGCTGCATCCGGTTAGACTGGAAGCCGACCCCAACTTAGTTGGGAAAAGTCTAGGCAGATGATGATTATTGAAGAAATTACGTTTTTTTCTAATAGTCATGTTTTTCTAAAGTTAGTAGATATATCGAAAGAAATGCACAAGATCGGTACGTCTGATGATGTCGAAAGACAATGGTGATGGGACTCGTAAATGTTATATAGAAATTAAAGCATTTACAGACAAATAAAACTCAGTAAATACTATGCAAATAAAAGCCCTTTCACCCTTGCAACCTTCAAAAAATTATCTCACTTCACTCCATACATCACTGACTTAATAAATCACATTTCTCAAGTCGCAGGCGATGAAGTTAGCAAGAACGAAGGGTTGTTGTTGATACGCAGCAGGTGCAACCATCGATCAACGTCGACTGGCCGTGACAATTTGACGTATGAGACAATCCGGGCAATGCAAAATGGCGGGGACGCGTAAACTGTTTTAGTGGTGGTTTACATGGAGGTTGTTGTCTACTTTCAGGGGATATTAAAATAATGTTAAATATCTATAAAATTATTTAATACATATAAAAATAGAAAGTAATACCTATAACATTGGCAACTGACGTAATGTCTGCAAGTTAAAACAATCATTGATTAGTGAAAACGAAACAATTATTTTTTTTTTAAACGGTGGCCCATACTAGGAATTACTCCTGTATCGTGGGTGTGTTTACAAACATTTAAATTCACATACA
Organism: Luperina nickerlii; assembly: GCA_963855955.1. Taxonomy (NCBI): domain Eukaryota; kingdom Metazoa; phylum Arthropoda; class Insecta; order Lepidoptera; family Noctuidae; genus Luperina; species Luperina nickerlii. Next base: position 15,792,073 of record OY979677.1, on the reverse strand, counting down.
CAAACAGCCAGACCCGAAACAACTACCTGTAGGTAATACAAATATTTGTTCCGTGCGGGAATCGAACCCGCGACACGCAGTGCAGCAGTCGATCTCTCAGCCACTGCGCCATCCGTGTTGTCAATTAAATATCAGACAAAATAAGAGAAAGCGAACATGTGTAAGATGGCTTAGGACATAATGAACATTTAAAAACATGCAAAAAAGTTTGTTCGTTATGGTGATGAATTTAGCAATGACAAAAAAATGTTATTAAATTATAGCTTATGCTGCAAAAAAAAAATAACGAGGAGATTAAAGTAATAACTGTCAAATAACTAACAGCTCGACATCGTTTTATAACAACTCCAATAACATAAAAGGAAATGTTTGCCTCGAAATAAATATCTGTCCATATTTGGAAAGGCGTCAATTATGTCTAGTCTATTAAATAATATTTAAGAGGCGTGTCAATTTGTTTATGTAGACAATCTTTTTGATTAGTATAACCTTGAAAACAAATAGGACGTGTAAAAATTACGGAAAGCCCAACTAAATTTAGTCACGATAAAAAATATATTTTGTTCAACCTCTACGGAGGTGTCTTAGTTAAAATCAACTTTGTTGATGTATTAGTTTTACAAATTGTTTTGAAAGTACTCGTGCATACTTACTTGTACTTCACAACTGTCAAAAATAATGGCTGCTGGAAAAACGATTTTATTCTAATTAATTTATAAATAAAGTTAAATAATGTGTTTTGAATGGTGATGACTATTGAATCTACTGTAAAAAGTAATTATTGTTAGAAACTAGTATTTAAAGCATGCCATTGGACGTAAATATTGAGTATATTTATTATATTGTAAAATTTTGCATGTCAAATGTCAGATTATGTATTATGAAATTTATTTTAAATTTAAGACCAACGCTGTACCAATAACTATTACAAATAAATGATTATGATTACAAGTAGCAACCTTATAATACTTCTTAAACTAATCCTTCTTCTACTTCTTCTTTTACTTCTTCCTGTTTTTTATTTATTAAATACTGATAAAATTTATTTGTTCAGAAAAAGTTTTGATATAAAGTCTCTAATGTGTGTTACGACTTTTAATAACAAACACGACGAGCAAAAGAAGACACAAAAATACAGAATCCATAACTAAATATAAATTCACTACATGTAAGCCTATTCCAATTTAACTTTGACAATTTACATCCTAAATAGATGCGAGGTGTCATGTCGGGGGTCGATCAAAATTTCAAATAGACTCTCTAAGTGGATTTTTAGGGGTAACAGTACCAGTGGTGTAACTGCGGAGAAAAATGATGTTGTCAAAGAAGGCTCATTCAATTTGAGGCTTATTAATCAACTGGTGAAGAGCGTCAATTACTTGCAGGACGAGGCTTTTGTTTGGTTAATGAATTCTTAAGTGATTTAGTGAACATTTTGAGTAAATATTTCTTCGGGCTCAAGGTTTAACATGGGAGGTTTTTGATGAAATTTTGTTGGGTTTGAGTTGTTGGTTAAGTCACTAAATTCACTTAGCCATGAGGTTTGACTAGCGTGGTAAAAGGAGAGTCTATTAGATTACTGAAGGCAAAAATAAGTGCAGGCTATATTCAGATCTTTATCATTTTATTTGAAAGTAGGTGATCCTGTTTTTATAACTCCGCGACCAGTTTTTACAAAAAAGCTGAAATAACGAGTACTTATACACAGTCATTTTCCGCAAACAAGCTGGCTACAATCAATTTTTTGTCCCCACAAAAAGACAATCACCAAAAAATACTTATCACTAAGGATAGCATCGTCAATTGAAAAAAAAAAACCTATTGATCTCTATAATCGAAATGTCATCGGTGCTCCGCCGAAAGCAATTTAGCCGATTGGGGGCCATTATTATGTATAATCACGTTTCCAACTCGCCATTCGTATTGTCATCGTAAGGAATTATGCAATCGTCTCGATGTCGATCGATTTGAACGAGCTTCGATTCGATTACAGGCGACAGATGTCGGTGAACGTGACGAATTTCGACTAAACGATTATTCGATTAAAACATCTTACATCCGTCACTGTTGTCACCCAAATTCCAACTTAGTAACTCTGTATTTGAGTTGGTTTTTGTATGTGGGTTGTTTGTTAGTGTTTTCGTTGGGGTTTCGTATTGGTAATCAGTCGGTGACCGCAAATTGTTGTCCCTCGATCAGACGTTGCCAGGAAATTACAATTTCGATTTTTATTTCACAAGCTTATGTAGGCAACTGAAAATTGTTAGATAAAAAGTTAAATATTTATCTACCTATGAATAAATATGGGTACCTATTAGAAAACCACGAAACTTTGGACTCGTCTGATTCATCACTTATGTACCTACTTCATTAATTTGTGACCCTGTTGAAGAAGTTTTAAGGAGAATGTTAAATACTATGTAAAAATAAATTAAAAATTTTTAGGCGGTTTATTCCTACACATATAACAAAGTCAGCGTGATAAAATCATACTTATTTGTTTTAACATGGCCTTTTAAAAATATTTTGATTTTCGAATAATCAATTGGATTTTTCAAATTGCTGCAAATCTTACAAAATATTAATTAAAAGAGAAGTTGTAACTCCGGGAATAAAAGCTTCGCTTACTTGAAATAGGTATCTACCTGCTTTCATCAGAATCTCCTCAGTTTCATCAGGATTGTCCATTATTGTTTCACTTCCCTATTTAAACCTTACTTCTGACCATCTATAATCAAAGGATTCCTATCTGATTTTGCTTTTTCATTCAGCTGAATCATAAAAGTAAATTATTAATATTTTTTATCTGAACCTTGCATATACTGTTAGAAGTATTGTTTTTGTGAATGTCATCGCGAGCAATGAAGGCCGGGCCGCAAACGATCGCGGTTCCCTTTGTATTTAGCCGTTGAATCATCTGTGTAAGTTACAAGAGTAAGCGATTTTGGGCTAAGCTCTTATCGCACTTGATAAATCAAGATATAGTATAATGAAAAAATACTCGCTAGTTTTACTGCATATCTTTGTGACGAAAACTATATAGTTCTCTTTTTATTATTAGTTTTATTTGGTAAAGAATTCTATCGATTTTTTTTAAATGATTGCTTATAATAATAATAATACCAGCATATTATTGTCCACTGCAAGCCTCTTCTCATACAGAGAAGGTAACACGCTTGCTCTAGATGGGTTGGCGATTTCAGACTTATATTAACTGAAAGCCCAGGTGTACTCACAACGTTTTTTCTTCAGAGATGTTAGTCATGTCCAAGATAACCTTAGGAAGTACTTACATATAAATTGAAAACTCACATTAGTACTTTTTACTGAATTTAAACCCACTACCTCATTATTCTACCACAATATAGTAACTTAAGTATCATTGTGACAGTGATAATTTCAATCTCATTAAAATTTGTTCTTTACAGTGGTCAGTTATTTTTGTGGTCGCTATATGCTTACATTTTGCATCCTCAATAATATTATTAGATCGTCAACGCGTGTGATATTGGTTTCAACGGTGCCTTCAACATTCTGTTAAAATTGTTGCTACGTTGTTATTTCCTTGTTGTTTGCCACCTTTTGCTATTTCAATTCAGTGACATTTTAGCAATAAAGATCTCAACCGAAATAAAATTATGTTATTACTGTGAAGCAAAGTTTAATTGTTTTTGGTCAGACATTATTTTAATGCTGTAAAATCCAGATGTCCTGTGCTCGGCATTCGGATAGCATAGGCTATTTACCTACCAACATCAGTAGAGATGTGAAGATAAAAAACATCAAAGAAAGATACGATGACATGCAGTAGCCAATAACTCCTTAAAAAAAACCGAACAATACAAGTCAAATCGTCACCGACCCATCACTCGAACAATTGTTGCGGATGTCGCATCGCTCTCTCGTACGTCACTAAAGAAGAAAAAATACTTAAAAAGTATAAAATGTTATTTTGGAATATCATCGTTGGATATACATCATCTTGTCATAACATTTCGGGTCAAAGGAGAGGATGGTTTGATAAATTGCAGTTCAAATTCTGTTTTATGTCTTTTTCACTATTCACCCTGTGAGAATGGAAGGATCTTACTCGGGGTCGGGTGTGTGACTGCCGAAATGGTAGCTGTGTTAAATAGATCTGTATTACTTAAGAAGGGTGATCTTTGTGAAATATTCTTTTTGATGTCGTGAAATTCGTGGTCATTTAAAGGAGGCTGTGTTTTTGGGGGTGATAGTGCTTGTCATTTCCTTAAAAAGTTCCACATTTTCTTCTGTTTTGTTTCTCCCTTTGCTTACGTTATACAAACAAAGAGTTCCTTTAACTAAGTCGCTTTTATTGATTTCGTTTTTATTATAAAGTATGGCAGGGACAATCATGCGCAACCTGTTACCATGGATTCAGTATATTATTCTGAAAGATTAAAAAAAGACGGAAAAAAAATTTCTACACAGTGGGTGTAGAATTTTTTTCGTCTGTAAAAAAAAATCTCTGTTTTATACATTTTGGTCGCGTAGGTCTTGCCCACTTCTATTAAACAGCAATATTTTTTATAACTTACGAATATTTTCTACGCTACGGGTCTAGAGTCATGAACTGATTTCAGGGTTACACTTAGCGCATTGATGTATGCCACCCTGTCAGTATGAGCTTATCATTTCGTCGTCCGTATGCATTTCTTATTCCCAAATCTTAAACATGTAGCAATGGATAGAATCCATCATATCATAGCAGGGTCTTGCGCATTACCTTGCACATTGAAACCCCATTTTCCTCCATCAGAAGATGTTAGAAGTCTCATATTATTCAAACAACAAAAAACCTAGTCCACCGACCACCCAAATATCCTTGCCTTTTTATTAGAAAAGTAATCTAAGTTTAATATGTGTTCGGTTCCACGTCATTAGTGACGTCATTTGTCAGAGATACCATTACTTACTCCTCCATTGAAAGATTGATGACAAAGTGTACGGGCTAGTTGCTATAAGCCGGGATTAAGGAGGTGCGTTGCGTTTTTTACCCATAAAAAGTGAGCGGAATTACGCTGTGTGGTCCTTGGGTACAAAAGATCACCCTATACCTACGGCTCTTAAAATGTGGTATAAGGTGGCCAATCGTTTGATCACAGCTTATTATGCTACGATACTTACTATCCAATTTAAACTGACTGAGTTTCTTCACTTTCTTCCAAGTTTTATACTACCTATACCTTAAACCAGCTTCTGCCCGCGACTTCGTCCGCGTGAAATTTCACCCTTACCCCATTCCCCCTCTTAGGGGTGGAATTTCGAAAAACCCTTTCTTAGTGGATAACTACTATTTATAAAAAACACAATCTTGATGTCTCTAGGACCAGCGGTTTAGGCTGTGCGTTGATATACATATATCAGTCAGTCAGGACCTTGAATTATAAACTTAAAGGATTTATTTTAATGAAACCATGTACAGGCACTTTGGATTATCAAAATTAAATAGTCGGTCAGTTAGTCAGAAAGTTGAAGCTAGTTGCCCATTCCAAAATGTAGATCTCTATGGAGAAGAACGGGCAAGAAACTCACTTTTTTAAATCAAGATATTACAAAGTCAACAATGAGAACAATGTAAAAAAAAACACACAAATGAAGAAACAATTCAAAATATAAGATTAAAAATAAGCCGCGGCAGTTAAGAGATGACCAGTCTTAACCTCAACCGACGGCGCCCGATTACGAACATAACGCGTGGAACAGCACCACTAAGCTGAACCATTTTGTAGGGAACCAAATGATCCAACACACGCGCCACCAACAGTGAGACATTTAAGTGAGCATGACACATTCTCAACTGCCATGCTTTTTTAAGTCAACATAAAAAAATCATAATAAAAGAATCCATGGTTCTTACATTTACAAAATTTTAAAAAATGCTTTTAAAATAAATATATAGATTCTGACCAAGGTGCTCAAAAAACATTTAGGTATTATTATATTTTATTCAATAGATAAGGTTAGAAAGGCAAGAGAACGATGATGATGATCGAATCAATAGATTCACAAAGTTTTTATTCTATTTCAGAGTCACACAATTGTCACAACCTGATAGAAAGTGCACGTTTTAAACCATAATATAAAAATGAGCACAAGACCGCTGACCCGCTTAGTAGCATCGAAAACGATTGAAAATTAAGAAATCCTATACGTCGGTTAATTGTAACAGGGTACAGCCGAAAGGGATATTCAAACGTTAGTTTTTTTTAAGACTACGAGTATCACTGCCAGTATCCCTGTCATAGACACATGAGAGCCAGTCCACACCCTCACCCACGCAACCGCCAAACTGATCGCAGCGCTCATTACAAACTAAGACCCATACATCATCGTCAGAGCTGAATATGTGCAAGTCATGCACAGCCGTCATTGTAATGGGTACTGTGGAGACGGGCTTAAGACCGCGGAACCTTTTAGGTACCGAATGATAGGGATGTGTGTGGAAGGTTTGTTTGTATCTGTGGCTGACCATCACTCCCATAGAGTCTGCAATTTATCGGCGAATGACGGCACTGAAACATTATTTATGAAAGTAAGTTGGTCTGTTTTTTTTTAGAGAACTGTTTTTACACCGTTATGTCAAACCCCGCTGCCGTTATTTCCATGACAGTCTTCACTACGGCCATTTTAGCGGTCACCCCTTGCCTAGGAAATCGTAGCTTTAGACTCGAGTGATCGTATTTTCTCAAGATAATTGTTTGTTTCGATCACAACCTCAGGGCGATGTTCCACGTTTCTTTTTGGATTCCACTGACACGTTTCATCCAAAGTCGGATACAGACATTGCGAGGCTTGCGCAGCGCACGACATGCCTAGCAATGTCTGTATCCGCCTTAACATGAATAAAATTTATAAGAGATGATTTAGAACCAAAGTTTTTGCATTTCACTTTTGAAATAGTCACTTCACACATAGCATTTATAATTTAAATACGAAACCAAGAAGAAGTTCTGTCACTTACGATTCGTTGCGCTTTTCACAGTTCAAATTAAGACCCATGAACTCTTCCAAGTCTTAATATTGGATATTTTCTTATTTACTAGATAGATGGATATGTGGTTTGCAAAACGATGATAAATTAAGCACAGTATGACTTTCTGTTTAGTGAGTGGACAAAAGTTAAGGTCTCGAGGAAGTATGACTGGCAGTAACAGGCATCAGCTAAACGATGTCTTCAAGATAGCTGCTAGGAAGGTCCGAAAAATATAAAGCATAACTGTATAAGAATAACAATACCTACCTAAGAAAATAATATGCTAGTTAATGACGTAAAGGTGACGCTCTTTAAAGCATTCTGTACCTATGCAGATTGTGGGAGAAATATTCGCCAGCGTCGTATGGATCCCTGTGTTGAGAATACTGATGGGGTTGCCATGGCATTGTAGTGCGTCAGGGATGTTTGCGGTGGCGCGTGTAGATTGTATTTCCACTGTAATGCACAAGTGCGCAACATCGATCGTGGATCGAGACATGGCCAGCCCTAATAGGGTTCTGAAAATGATTTGTGACAGCCATATGTAATTCATTGCTATCAGTTACATGTGTTATCGTATCGTGTTGTTTACTAATACTTCGTTTTAAGGACAATGTTACTAACGCTACCCATAGGTGTAGGATTAGTAAGTCTTCGTTCAAAATATTTGTTTTGATTTGATTTGATTAATGTTGCCAACAAACACATTGGTCTATGTCTATCAAATGCTTTCTTTCTCTCTGTAACAATTTCTACATAATATTTTCTAAATAATGGCCGTGTCGAACACGAAACCTTTTTCTTCGTAATATTATACCAACAAAGACCATAAAATCAAAGCTTTTATCTTTCTCCTTCATAAATTACCATAACTATCAACTAGCAAGACGCCATCATTATCGTCGAAACGTAATTAAAACGACAATCTCGGGATATTCGACGATATCTCAAGAAAGTCCTGCATCATCGTCTGATGGTCTTGTGGTCATGAAATATGTATTCGTTACGTTTAGAGAAAGGAATATCATGGTTGTGTGATTGTCGTTATTTTTGTTTTGTTTGGTATTGATTTTTAGGGCTGCACTTCTTGTTGACTTTAGTTGACCGAAGTGATTTATTTTTAGAATTTATTACACTTAGGTGTGTTATTGCGCACTCACTTGCTTTTATTGTTGATATTACTTACTAAACCCAGGGAATTTATCTAACCTAGTGTCACAGTTTGCAAAATTATGATTTTAAATTTTGGTCAAAAATCCACAACCGTAACAAGAACTATAAGATCCTTATACTGCGCTAAAGCTTAGAACTTTCGATACGGTGGTTTGCTTATTAATTCTTCACGTTAATTTATTTATTTACGTAAATCTTGCCTACAACTACCATTACAGATCTGCGATCCAATGCGATAGAATGGCCTTATATGCTAAATCCTTAATCTACATCCCATAAAATTACATACTAAATATATCCTAAATCTTAACCTACATCTAAATAACATATTATATATAATGTCACTTTTGCGAAATATAATAAGTATATAATGTTTTTTTTTTTTGAGGATGGGAAATCATCAAATGACCCCTCCCGCTCTGGGTGGAGCGGAAGCGAGTGTCAGGCTCTTACTGACTAAAACCCACCCGTGTTCCTTCCTTAGCCCTTTATGTTCCGGGCCAGCGGTAACCCTTCCGGACAATCCCGCTGACCCGGCAGGCTTCGGCCCTGACGGGCCCCTTCTCTTGATGCTGACATCTCTTTGAGGCGCGCGTGGAACACGTACGCGCCGTCCGGCACGGGCCTGGTCCTGATCGGACGGTCAGCTACCCATTACTCTCCGCCCGCAGGCCCGCGCCTACGGTGGCCGGGAGTCGTTGCGCGTCTATACATATAATATATAGCCGCGCGACGACTCCCGGCCATATAATGATTTAAAAGAACATTAATTAAATACGTGTATTGGTGCAACCTATAAATGTGACTATTTTAAGTAATGAAACAAATTTTATTATTATTGTGGCTCTAAACCAAAGCTGAAGCACCTGCCATCTCTTCGCCACCTTTGGTTGACTGGTAGATAATGCCTAAGGCATTAAGTCCGCCTTTGTACCTTTTTTGTGTGCGAATAGTTTAAATATAGTATAAATAAATAAATAAACAGCAGATAACAAACAATCAGAAAACATTTTATGAGTGTCTTAAACACCTATTAAAACCTACACCAGTAAAATCCCATGGGAACCACCAAGTCCCGTCAAGCTTTTACACCTCATACCATAGTAATGTGCAGCCGTCAAACGTGGTTGTGCCGCGGTCAACAGTTCCAGCTACCACCATTAAAACCTTTTGATGATCTCGATAAATATGAACCTGATTGGCATTGATACGAACAGCTTCCATTTGGAAGTTCATTAGAGGCGATGCCTGATAGGCGGACGAAAAACTGTGGAGTAGCTGTTATTTAAAGTTTTAATACAATTATGATACTAGCAGCGCCCCGCGGTTTCACCCGCATAAGTTTCGATTCCGTGGGAATATTGGGATAAAAAGTAGCATATGTGTTAATCCAGGGTGTCGGCTACCTCCATACAAAATTTTACCAAAATTGATCCAGCCGTTCGTATCCTATATGTCAATGCTGGTTATAAACTATATGTGTGCCTAAATTTCATCCAAATCCATGTAGTAGTTTTTGCGTGAAGAAATAACAAACATACAAACACACTCACAAACTTTCGCCTTTATAATATTAGTGTGATTAAAACGAGCCATCACAGCTTCTATAAAAATCTGGAAGAGACGATGAATTCATAGCTAGAAAGAAGTGAATACTGAGATAATGATGGTCAATAAAGATATTTTCAAGAAAAAACACTAAATAAATTGTGAAGCGGGAAAGTGGATGAGAGTTGAGATTTACCTATAAAGTCTCATTATTTTTGACAGTAGATCAAAGAGTTTCATACTATTGTAAAAAAAGGTAAGTTTAAAGGTCATAAAGATGTTAATGGAAGTGTTCTTTTGAGCAACCTCTTCTGTCTTTGGTAGAAAATGTAAAATTTAGTGTTACCTACATGTCATATCAAATCCTCTGCATTTATATAACTTCATGTAAACTACGAAATAATGTATAATAATGACAAAAAGATGCTTAAAACTTTGTCTCTCCCGAAAATTTCTTTAACTATAAGTTATCTCCACGCCTCTCGCTACCATCACGGGTCCCCATTAGTAGCCAGCACCCTCGCGATTGACGATTCAGTCTTTTGTGGTCAATTTTTTCCACGCCTGTCGTTAATGGAGATTTCTTCGATATGCGCGGCGTATGTCAAACATGCGCAAGCATATTGTCAAATCACTGCGATCAAACGGTGCGCCGGAGTCGAAAAAAGGCGGTTTAAAAAGAGGTGCGTCAAATAAGTTGGAGTGTGCTGTCAATACACGGCACGATTATTGGAAATGTGACGTGTAGTGGGAAAAGTTGAAAAGTTAATATGCTGCGGGTGTGTTTGATTTTGGGGATTGATTGAAAGGTCTGAAAGTCTTCAAATAATTTTGGGAGAAAACAAGTGACACACGCTGTCATGTTGTGGTTAGCTTATTGGTTGAAGTTGACATAGCATTATGTTCCTAAGATACAATGATATTATGAGTAAGAAGAGGTTATATGCGCTCCGTAAGTGGCACGTTAAAACTTTATAGTTAGCGCATCTGAACTTAGTGACGCGCCGGCGTCAATAGAAGCAACATTGCTCTTTTTCGCTCCCAATAATTAGGACATGCCGTCCTACTTCCACTGGTCATCTATAACGTATGACTGACTGTGTGCGATAGTGTGCCATTTTTTGAGATCGAAAGTAGGATAGGTAACCTATCTACCTCTTGTTAGATACTAATGTTTGTTTTTGTTTTGAAAAATTCTTTATAACATAAAATATATACAAAGCTGTAGTACTTATAAAAATAAAGTAACAGTTACAATAATATTCTAAACAACACTTCTACAGGCTAGGATCACCTTTATAAGTATATAATAGTGATGGTTACAGTCTTATTACAACATGAGGCATTCAATAATTTAACCTATTATTATCTGATGAAATTATTGTGACTAATTTCATATACATAAAGGAAATAAAAAGTAAAATAAAAAATGAGGGGGTAGCAGCAAAATACTTAACTACGCGCTCATCGTAAGTGCGACCGGTGCAAGCGGTAGCTCAGGTATCGCGCGTGGCCACCAGCGGCGGACGAGCTACCGCGCCTCCCGCGCGCTGACCTGTATAGGTGAGCGCGGGGAAGCGCTGGCGCATCGTACGGGCCCAGCTACGACGCGTTATCAGTATTGTGCGCAAACAACACGTAGTGATGGGGAAGCTTGTATGTACCGTATCTATCGATATGTCGCAAATCCTTCAACTCAATTTGACCAATGTTCGCAATCAATGTATTTTGATGACATTTATTTTTGTTGTAAAATTTACGAGTTAATTTTAGGATGAATTTTGTTATGCTAGGTAACTTTATATTAATGTGTAGTGCTTTAAGGTTAGTTTTAAACGGAGTATTATATGCTATTTTAACTGCTTTATTTTGAATTATTTGTAACAAGTTATAATTAGACTGACAAGTGCTACTCCATACCGGACACGAATAGGTGATGCAAGGTCTTATTAGAGTGGTGTATAACCTAAGTTTGGTATTAGCGCTGAGCTTACATTTTCGATTCAGTATAGGACTGAGAGAACCGAGTGCTTGCGCACCTTTAACGCGTAGTTTATTTACGTGTTTTGTCCAGTTAAGCCTTTTATCTAATGTAACGCCAAGATAGCGAACTTCAGTGCTCCATGGAATCGGTTGCCCAGCGATTATTAATTTTCTTTTTGGGATGGCACGTTGACGTGTAAAGAGTATCGCCTCAGTCTTGGATTCGTTCAACTTCAGCTTCCACTTATTAAAATAAGATTGAAGTAGTTCAAGCGACAACTGAAGTCTACTAATGATAATGTCGATGTCATCATCGCTTGTATACGATGCTGTATCGTCGGCAAAACAGGCCAGGTGAGTACGGATCTGCACAGGAACATCACTCACGAACAGTATGAAGAGGTAGGGACCAAGCACCGAACCTTGAGGAACACCTGCCAATACTGTCCGAGACGAAGATACTAATAATATCATTGCTATCATAGTATTGGGGTCGCCAGCTTAACACATTCGACATTGTGAGCTACACGCGTGACGAAAAACAATGGACATTTGCGAAAACACAAAGACACAAAACATCTTGCAAAACATCTAGGTAGTGAACCTAATAAACATTTCGCAAAATACCTTATTTCACACTTTACACAAATTACGCGCGTCATTAGGCGGAACGGTGTTACGTCCCAGTGACATATGACGTATTTTAATTCCGTATGGACAGTCAACTGCACGTTCATTGGAAATGTTTGACTTTGACAGGGGCTGTATTTTAAAGTAAAGGCGCTTTCAAAGTCTAAGGCTCGTGCTGTACCACCAAAAAAAATCGTTGTGGATAACCGCAAATCTGTGAACAATACCGATAAGTGATATATTAGAGTACGAGCACTGCGGTAAATAGGTAATCGCTTGAAAAATTTAATAGCGTTCGCGATCGTATAACACATGAACATGCGATTTAAAAAATCGCATCGCAGTGCGCGCTTAGCTTATCTGTTCCCATGTATGGCCTGCTCCAAAAGTATCTTATGGAATTGTATAAACAAATGGATCAGAAAATGTACCTGTAGATGCTAACTTGCTGAGTAAGTTTCACTATTTTTACATTTTATATTTTGACATTATTGAAGTTAATTTTATAACCTCTATTGTCGTAGATGATCTTTCGATTACAATTATCCAAACAATAATTTTTGGTAAGTTGAAACCTTGGAAATCATATCACTCTCCTGCTCTTATCCTAATTTATTTGGAGTCGGCGCAACATGTGTTTTTCTTCCATACTTCTCTATGAGTCGTCATCTCGGTAGACACCACCTTTCTTACCATATCATCATTCACACAGTACATCCATCGTTTCCTTGGTCTTCCTACTCTTATAGCCATCGACATTCATAGATACCTACTACTACCTACTCAAAACATTCCTCACCGTGAAACCTTCGAAATGGAAATAGAAAAAGATGAATGTGTTACTAATTCTCTTTAGAGATTGATTGCGTAATAATTAACCAGAACTGGGTTTGTTTACACTTTTGTCAGATACTTATGGAACAGACTATACCTACGTGCTGTTGATATTACGTCCTCAGCGACATGGATTCGACACGCGACGGACGGATCGCTAATTCATTTGGAAACGTGACTTGTCATTTGATGGCTTGATGACGTCATATTGTGGTGTGTGAAAGATGGAGTGGCATTTTGTGTTTGAGTCCTGAATTAGTTAAATTAGTTAATCTGGAAGTGAAATTATTTCTGATTCATCGTTTCGGTATTTTTAGGACTTCTTTTTTCTCCTTCTCACCAAAACGGGTCATTCATAGGATTCTCCAATAAACACATCATAACTAAGACAAAGCATTGCTGCTTTCATTACTTTTCATTTTGAAGAAAAGATGACCCAATAAAAATGATTGCATTAAAATATTAAGGGATTTCCACATGATTTTCTGTGCCATGTTTTTTTTCTATAAATCGTTTTGCCAACGCACCATTAGTGCTACATTCTAATAAGTGCACTTCGAACTTTACTCAAGGGATCGCACATAATTTGAAAACGAACTCAATGAAAATGATGTTGTGGATGTTGAGCTGTCATACATGTTGTCTGTATCTCAACGTTCACACGTATCGTCTTAAATTCCACCTTACACCGCGGTAGATTATTTTCATGAGTAACCAAGTGATCGTTTAACCTAATACACTATATACAACCTTTGTATTGCACTACTTGCAATACAAAGGTGATATAGCACAGCGTCCAGAAATAAATATCACGTCTTTTTAAACCGGAATAAGAAAATGTGTCTGGGCTTCAGAAAATAAGTTCAGAAATTACTAGCAATAGTATTTTCTGAATTATGTATTTCTAAATAATTCATCCGACACGCTTTGAGCTTAAACATACACAATCAAATACATACCTACTAAAATCTGTTCGAGTCCCATGCATACTTGTTCAAACGAATAGACAAGGAAGCGACGCAAAAGATTCTTGCCCTTTATTCCAGTTTTGAGCTCCACGAGATCTTTTCACAAAACATAGCTCGCAGCATCTTCATCGCACGCAATCACACGTTCTCGACATTAAGCCGCGCAAATGATATTTTCCCGCGCAACGAGCGCAAAAGCGCGCCATAATTATAAACGCATCAATCAGATGCGCGCGCGCTTCGCCCACGGCGCATGCGCGTAAACGGTTATTAGTCGAGTTACATGGCGACGAGTGTTTTGCGGGATGTTTTTAATGTTACGTAACCTCAGGGGATTGGTTAAGCTTATGTTCGTAAGGACTGGAATTGGAACGGTGATAATTTTGAGTGGAAAAACAAAGCTTGTTTTTAACACTTTCGCTGTCGGTTTTTGGGCTCCCGAATATATAATCAGACTTGGCTTGAATAACATGAACGTGTGAAAAGATACGGCTAAGGATTTTTCTTTTGAACATTATTTGTGAACACGCTGTGCGCCTGATGGATTATAATATGACGATCTTCCACACGATCGACACATCCATCTTCTATTCAAACTTCCATCCCCAACTTAATCCCTTTGAGTGTTACCATAATCAGTCTATACCGTTCTCAATGCTGGGACATAGGCCTGTGAGAGTGAATGAGCCGTAATATTCTTTCTTATATCTGTGGCCGTAAATCACCAGGCGGGCCCTTAACCACCATATCCCTTCAAGAGATGGGTTTTCAAAAATTCTTCCTCTTTGCTCGCCTTTTGTTATTTATGGAACTCTTGTGTCTCATAGAAAGACCTGGTTCAGGCGTTGCGTTGTCTCTCACTTAGTGAATGAATGAATTTAAGACTTTTAATAAGTAGAAAGTAAAGGTCATACCATATCGTATATATATGTATATCGTATATGTATCAATATCGTATTACTCAGTAACTGGGTTGTGGAGGTCAGATAGGCAGTCGCTCCATGTAAAATACTGGTATTCAGCTGCATCCGGTTTGATTGGAAGCCGACCCCAACATAGTTGGGAAAAGGCCAGGCAGAAGCTTAGCCTTTTCCCAGTTCCTATCGCATCATTATCTGATGATGAGATAAGAGCTGATGAGTATCATGAAATCTATCATTGGTAGGATAGGCATATTATTATATCCATACTAATATTATATAAATTTGAAAGTAACTCTGTCTGTCTGTATGTTAACTTTTCATGCCTAAACCACTGAACGGATTTCGATAAAATTTGGCAGAGAGATAGATTGCATCCCGGGGAAGGACATAGGATAGTTTTTATCGACATACCTCGCGGGCGAAGCCACGGGCGGAAGCTAGTGTAAAATACAAGTCAGAGAGACGGAGTTATAAGGTTGGTCCTCAATGTCAACTTTAAAAACAACGCTTTGTTATTGACATAGATAGATCAAATACTCTTCCCTTCTTATTCTTCTTCTATCTCTTCTCTTTTTCTAGTGTCTCTCTCTCATAGGAACGAGGGAAGCAATCTTGTTTATGACCTCTCAGTAAAGGTTCCTTCAAACAGGCGCGACACGACACGCGTTACAAAGGCACCGCAAGTCGCGCAACGAGCGGTGCCTTCGTGTCGCGCACGATTCGCGTCGCGCGTTTGCAGGAGCCTTAAGTAAGACACTAATGTCTACTTTAGGTATCTCTAAAACCTGCGGGGTAATTGCGTAACAACCTATCAGTAGCAATTGGTTTAATGTTGACAGTTCAACAATTGTTCTTTGTATTATTTACGTTGTTAAGCACTAAGCAGGCACATTTTTCGAACAAATGAAGTCATGTATGCTGCATGCTGGTGGTCAGGATACCCGTTGAAGCCGTGGGTGCTGGTTGGCTGGGTGAGTGATGATGATGACGTCACGCTGAAGTATTTGCACGAAGGCTACGCTGACGTTCATGTTCGGGGTCACCAGTATAGAGGAATGAGGAACCGGATGTAAAGTTCACTCATACTCTATAGAAAAGGGAGGATCCTCCGACCAGATGGGTGTTGTGTCTGACGGGCGACTGCCCGATGATTCATGTCGGGCCGTTGTATCTATGCTAGTTGCGCGGTAAACTCTGCTTGCGCGATGCAGGATTTTGCGTGACGTCAGTATGACGCGTTGTTTTGCTTGTGGCGTTGTAGATACCGCTACATTAGCAATATCCTTCAATATTATTTAGATTAAGATTGATAGTGTATTACCCATTTAGGGTGCGGGTATTAGTCTAGCCAACAATAGCAATTTAGGTACGGAACACAGGCTTTTCCAATGTCAATTTAAATCCTCTCAACCCCAAACTACCGCAGTCTTCACTAAACCCTACAAACAACGCGGCTTTATCAAAAATAAACACGAAGGGAATACAGCTCACACCTGCGCGGTTCCACTATTCATAGGCTATGTACACATGACCGCGGGCCAGTTCGCGCTTTTCGATTATTCATAAAGCCGAGGTGTCGAGGCGGCCGTGTGAACCGCGCCTATCAATTTTGTTATCGGGAATATTGGTAAATGAGTTTTGGGTTTGGAGTTGAGTTAAATTGATAATTTAGGTTTGTAGGAGTTTTAATTGGTTGTTCGATTGCTAATTAGGCAGGTATAATCAGGGGCGGATCTTGAATTTGTGGGGCCCTGGGCTAATACTGCTTAGGGGCCCTACCTAATTACTCAGCCAATTGCCATTTTATTATGATCGGATTTTTTTAAATTCTAGATAATTTTTATTATTGACAATATCGTCTATTGTTTTCAGTTCGGTTGGGGGCCCTCTGTATCCACGGGGCCCTGGGCTGCAGCCCAAAAAGCCTTTAAGTAGATCCGCCCCTGGGTATAATTAGAACAACTGTTAATAGGTTATGGAAAGCAGACTACTGGACAAAAAGATAACCATAAGCATAATTATGTATAATGAGCATACAATTTTCCCACTGCTGGGACACAGGTCTCCTCTCTGTGAGAAAGAGTGGGCTGTAATTCACCACGCGGGTCTAGTGCGGGTTGTACATAATTATTATCTTCGATTTTTTTTTTGTTCTAGGACATGTCGGTTTCCTCACGATGTTTTCCTTCACCGTTTTGAGATCAGTGGTGATAATTTACACACACTGCCTGTCGGGGTTCAAACCTATACAATTCGTAAGTCGCGGCCGTTTTTACTGCGCCACTACTTTTTGCAAAAGGATGAGCTGTACTAATAACGGACAAGCGCAACTAAATCAGGTAAACCGTTACATAAAGTCTCCTTCAAACAGGCGCGGCACACGAAATCGCGCGCGACACAAAGGCACCGCAAGTCGCACAACGAGCGATGCCTTTGTGTCGCGATACTGTCGCGTGTCGCGCCTGTTTGTAGGAGCCTAAGACGATATTATATAAAATAACATCACGCCTGTAATCCTCGAAAGGTTAGGCAGATAATTATGTACAGTCACGAGCATAAGTATGTATACACTTGCACTTGGCTTTATTCAAAGACGATTTTCTCTTAATAAAAGAAATAAATTTTATTTTAATACGAAAAAAAAGTATTTTCGAACCCATAGGTTTGTGTAGTGTCGTATTTCAACGTCGCATTCGTTACTTGACGAAAAAATCGCAATTGAAAGTTGCCAAGTGTTGACATATTAGTGCTCGTGAAGTCGTGACTGTACATATAGCACACCCAAATTTCGCCAATTAGGTTTAAGTCCTATATAATAGGGAGCGAGCCTATTTCTATAATAATAATAATAATTTCTTTATTGCCATAAAACAGGTAACAGAAAAAAAAATTAGGCCCTGGCTCCAGAGCTAGGTTAGGGTACCTGTATTTCAGGAGCCAGTGACTTCATCCATTTAGGTTACAATCATGCAAGTTTTATGCAGCCTAAGGTGATTAAACTAAATAACTTAAAATTAAGTCTATTAGCAAATATTTAATTTATGCACTAAAAATAGTATTAGATTCTATCACTGGGCAATCCACATTTCAGGCCGGTACTGAAAAATTCCTGATGAAAAACCCAATAACATTTTTTACCTGGGAATCGAACCCAGAACCTCGTGCTCAGCAGTAGACCTTACGACCACTAGACCAGTAAGGTAGCCAATCACTGATAAGCTGTATGTACTAAATAAAGGTAAACCGTCACTTAAGGCGATATTACCCTACTATACTCCATTTGTTTAGGTAATTAAATAAGGGTAAACAAAAAAACCACGTGACGTGGTTAACCAACTAAACGTAATACCAGTCTATTCAGTTGTCATGCTACGTCACAGTTGTACTCTTCAATTTAGCAACGTTATAATTCGTTAATAATATTGCTAAATTGAAGAGTACCTACAGCTGTAACGTAGCATGACAACTGAAGTGATTGGTATTACGTTCAGTCGATTAAGTCACGTGATTTTTTGTTTACCTTTATTTAATTACCTAAACAAATGGAGAATTGTATTTTTTCACATACCTAATACAAGTCACCTCGCAGTTTCTTTGTTCCTTTAAATTTGCATATTGTTATCATTCTGTACCAATATGTATAATGAAGCTGAAGAGTTTGTTTGTTTGAACGCGCTATTTTTTGGAACTACCAGTCGGATTAGAAAAATTCTTTTTGGATTTTTGATAGCCAAATTCTTTAGGAAGTTTGTAGACTTTTTAACATCAAGCTTGTTCCACTGCAGAGAAAAGGCCTCACTACTCTCTTTTCACCTCTCTGTGTTTAAATCTGCTAAGGACCAGTTCTTGTTGAATGAGTCCAGCATATCCTGCCATCTCCGTCTAGTCCTACCGCGATGTCGCTTGCCATTAACCTTTTGACCGCCACACGTCAAAAAATCAAAAACGTGCCCTCGGCGTCAAAGCCTGTCATGTAGTCGAACCGTGGCGTGCTGGGCACATTTTGGTTTGTCATCTGTGACATAACTGTGGCGGTCAAAAGGTGAGGGACCCATTGGATCGTAAGTTTGGCGCATTGGTCGTTGGACATGCGGCAGATGTGTCCAGCCCAATGAGGGTTTTCGTGAAAATTTACGACGCCAGTTGGCACCACTGTGACAAGAGGACTTCCAATATAAAATATATGATGACGTTCATCATTCCATTCATTCATTCGTTCATCATTCAGTCATGAATAAAGAAAATATAGGCTCTTTGACAGATGCCTGGACCTGACGTGTCAATGCTGCCACTTAGCGAACGTCATTTCAGAAAACCCTCATTTAGACGCGGCAGCTTTCATTACAACAAGAAATTTCACGCGAACGACGCCACGGGCTGCAGCTAGTTGTATCATGTAGAGTTTCATCATTCATATACATAGTTTGTATGTAGGTATGTTCATGTTGTAATATGATTTGTAAGGTGTATCACCGGGGCGCCATTGTTTTCTATTGTCAACATCAGATGCATATCTTGTTCTCTGAATATATTACTTAATAATACTGGCATATAATAATATGGGTCTTTGTTGGGTCGGATGTGCGAAACAAAACGCAGGTGGAAATATTAAGGCTATTGAATAGTTGATCTCCCAGCTACTTTTTCGCGAGATGGCAGCACATTCGCAAATTCGAACATTTTCAATTTTTACGCCTAACTCAGAAATCTTTGAGGGACAACTTCATTATATGCGTCAACTAGAGTATTAACTTAATTTTTTGAGATATTCACTTAGCTTGATAACTCGTCTCATACAAAGATTTGTACCCCTAAACGTTTAGCCGTTTCACTTTATTTGATTACACACACATGTACAGTAAAATAGTTTTACTTTCGATACCACTAGATGGCGTTGAATTCATAAGCTTGGTTTGAAATAAGTATGTCGAGATGGCGTTAATTGAAATAAAAGATTTTTATGATAACCATCCTTCATTCAATAAAGTAAAAACTGAAAAAAAGAATACTTATATATTTTTATTTTGTTTCATAAAGGCTCATTATATTATCATGATTGACCACCTTTTCAACACCACAAATTATCCAATTATTTAAATGGTTTTGTCGTGTTATTACAACTAAGGGCAAATTTTTCCATCGCCAGATAACTTTTATTCAAGGAATAAAATTGACGTTTGACAGTTTTTGTATGAACTGTAAAAATTTCAAAATTATTCCACTAATAAAGTTATCAGATGATTGAAAAGTCAGCCCTAAATAAATAATAGACTCAAAGTCAAGTCAAATAATTTATTTCAAATAGGCACCTAAAAGGCATTTTTTAACATCAATATTTATAACAAAAACTGACTTGATTGAAATGTTTTACAATATTTGTATACATTAATTATATAAGTAGGTATATATGAAGACGATGCACCTAGAATACAATTACTATACCACAATAGTTACAAATAATTAAAAATCGTCGTTTACTAGATGGCGCTGTTGTAAAAGTAATTTATATGATTTCAAAAAATCGGGAAAACAGTTACACTGTATCACAATTTTAACAAAACAAGTATAGTATATGTTTATAGAGTAGTTACACAATTAATGACATAAAATTACTTAACAATTTCTCAAAAACAACGAAGTTATAATCAAAAATTCTACATCGCGCAAACAGAATTTTCAACGCAATAAACTTATGGTCGTGATTTTAAATAGTTAAGTGGAAGTTTGTTCTTTAGTGTGATGTTACAAATGTGTACGACCAACTCCTTGTCACAATCTTTAAAATATCAAGGTCCGTAGTCGTTCAATTTTATTGTGAATATTTATTTTTGATACTAATAAAATACGTCAGTTTTAAAATACGTCGTACATCATCGTCGACATCATACAAATGTTATTATAACTTGTTATAATAAAACATTTCTTACCCTAATAAACATTACTATACCTATAAATAATTAGGTGAAATATATGCTCGTTTCACGTATTGAAATGTAGTTCACAAGGCACAATATAAGTAATACGTTCAAAAATTAAAAATACGTCGTACCTACTTGCCTCACTCTTGCTTCACTGTTCGCTAAACATTTATTTATATTGATTGAAATAACGTTTTCGTATTGCTTGTACCTAATTAATAAATTATAAAATTATTCTTATTTGAATTAGTTTGCAGTTCAGTTTCTGAACGAATGGTTTTCAGTAGGCGAGACGCCTAGCTAGTTGAGAATGACGTTGACCTTGACGCACTGTGTGCTAATAACACTGAAAAGCGCAAATACTATGAAAAAACAAATCGTTTGTTTGTGTATTCGCTTTCCTGTATGTATCTACCTTTTCAATTTGAATGCTGGTTTCACAAGAATTATATATAATTCAATTATTCGATTAGGTACTACCTACGCAACGGTGAATCGTAGCTTAGGGAAAAATAGGTAAATAGTTTGTACTTATACCTACCTTGGACCTCCTCCGCCGCGCCGTGCATGAACTTCTAGCTAGTAGGTAAATACCAAGTTTATGGATTCTTCAACCCCAGACCATGGATTAGGGTAATCGTGTCAGAAAATGTGGAGCAGCCATGTCCGTGACTACCGCAGGACCACCAACGCCAATCGCTTTCATATTTGGTAAATAATTAGTGCTCAATTGGTACTAATTAGTACTCGAACAACAAAATTGGTACCTTAGTAGTTTTCGAGAAAATCGACTTTGAAGGTGGTCCTGCGGTAGTCACGCTCCCTTCAGCAGGACCACCATGAGCGCCGAAAAAGGGCCCATGCTACAGCTATTCTAAGTATACAAATAATTAGTACCCATAAATGTGATTTATTTCGTAAAAAAAACAGAACTGTAATATTTGTATTTACCGAGAAATCAACGATGATAACTTTCTCGAAATTGTTCAGCAGGACCACGATTTTGAATGTTGATTCCAAGCTAGAGAAGCTTGTCGCTTTCCTCAAACCTACATAGAAAATTAGTACCCGGCAAGATAAAATTAGTACCCAAAATTCAAAGTTAATACTTCAGTAATTTACGAGATATACCATGCCAATGGTGGGGTGGCGGTAGTCACGGTGCCAAATTTTCATTTCAAGATTTCTCTATTAATAACTCTATGATTTCTTCCCAAATTTATACAAAAATTAGTACTCCTAAAGAAGTTAAAGCGACTAGAAATCCAGATTCCTAAGTGTTGTATTTTAAGAGAAATTAGCTTTCATTACTTTTCCATACTAAATCTCCGCGTATAACCCGACCAAATTAAGTTGTCAACGGTGCCAATTCCTTTGTTCACAAACTAAACTAAATTTGAGTTCAGTGCATCTTATCTTTTGTTTCATTATGAAAAGGACAGACAATAAATTTTAGTTTTGTCCTGTCAAAGTAATCAGAGCCTGACACTACTCAATACAAGTTTAGACGTGATTAAAAACATGCCTACTAATGTTACGTCAATTTACGTCAGACGCTGATTAATTTGATAGGACTAAACTAAAACTTATCTTTTGTCCTTTTCTTAATGAAATAGATAGAAAAAGATGCACTGAACTCAAATTTAGTTTAGTTTGTGAACAAGGGAATAGGCACCAATGGTGGTATTGAGCTGTTTAAGAGATGTACACTCGTGCACATAAATTTATGGATGTCGGAATAGTATCAACAGTTCAATATCTAAGATCATTCAATACAATGTATTAACTAATAAATAATACTAATTATTTATTGTTGATAATATTGTAATGATTTAGTAACTATATACAAGGTATTATTCACCGAGATTCACGGTTGACCTTGTATTACAGTATATATGCCTGAGCGCTGGGTGCTCTCCGCTCTCTATCTCAAAAACGGTTGACTCTATGAAAAATTGTTTAGAACAAAATTTGTCGCAAATTTTATGCTCTACAATTTTGATAATGCATGCTAACATCATTGGAGCAATAGAAACGGAGATAATTGCAAAAACCGATTTTCGTGACCTTTGACCTCGAATAACTTACGACGCAGACACGAGATAATATGTGACTTTTGAGACAACTTTTAGAACGCCAAAATAAAGCTGTATACGAGTTTCCAGCTTATTATCTCAAATTCCGAGGTTGACCCCTTTTTTTGCCTAAAGTGAATGGACTAATTCCCTTGTTCACAAACTAAACTAAATTTGAGTTCAGTGCATCTTTTTCTATCTATTTCATTATGAAAAGGACAAAAGATAAGTTTTAGTTTAGTCCTATCAAATTAATCAGCGTCTGACGTAAATTGACGTAACATTAGTAGGCATGTTTTTAATCACGTCTAAACTTGTATTGAGTAGTGTCAGGCTCCGATTACTTTGACAGGACAAAACTAAAATTTATTGTCTGTCCTTTTCATAATGAAACAAAAGATAAGATGCACTGAACTCAAATTTAGTTTAGTTTGTGAACAAAGGAATTGGCACCGTTGATAATTTAATTTGGTCGGGTTATACGCGGAGATTTAGTATGGAAAAGTAATGAAAGCTAATTTCTCTTAAAATACAACACTTAGGAATCTGGATTTCTAGTCGCTTTAACTTCTTTAGGAGTACTAATTTTTGTATAAATTTGGGAAGAAATCATAGAGTTTTTAATAGAGAAATCTTGAAATGAAAATTTGGCACCGTGACTACCGCCACCCCACCATTGGCATGGTATATCTCGTAAATTACTGAAGTATTAACTTTGAATTTTGGGTACTAATTTTATCTTGCAGGGTACTAATTTTCTATGTAGGTTTGAGGAAAGCGACAAGCTTCTCTAGCTTGGAATCAACATTCAAAATCGTGGTCCTGCTGAACAATTTCGAGAAAGTTATCATCGTTGATTTCTCGGTAAATACAAATATTACAGTTCTGTTTTTTTTTACGAAATAAATCACATTTATGGGTACTAATTATTTGTATACTTAGAATAGCTGTAGCATGGGCCCTTTTTCGGCGCTCATGGTGGTCCTGCTGAAGGGAGCGTGACTACCGCAGGACCACCTTCAAAGTCGATTTTCTCGAAAACTACTAAGGTACCAATTTTGTTGTTCGAGTACTAATTAGTACCAATTGAGCACTAATTATTTACCAAATATGGAAGCGATTGGCGTTGGTGGTCCTGCGGTAGTCACGGACATGGAGCAGCCAAACTTGAAACTTGCTCAAAAACACGTATTTCCCGGAATTCCCGGAACAAGTTTCATATTTCCGCACACTATTTTTCGTTCAATTTTATCGCGTTCTCACTTGCTTGTTAGTCGACAGGCGCGTAGAGGTGCGCGGGAGTCGAGTCGTGCGGGGTCGGGGCGAGGTGAAATGGGGAACTTGATTGACGAGCGCCGCTGGCGCGCCCGCTCGGCTCGATTTTTTATAGTGTACAGCCGGCCTATTCTGTACAAATATCACCGTGAAAACCTAAGTGATGTAAGCTGTCATCCCACCTGATTGTTAGGGATTGACACTATTGATAGCTCACTCCACGCTCACTTCACCTAAGTTTTCACGGTGAGAGGGTTGCAAAAACGCACGGCAATATTCTACTAGTCAAGAAGCCCTTTCATTTGATACCCACATTGAGGGGGTTGTGAGAAAATATGTAATCCGCCATTTCGTAGCGGCGGCCATCTTGGATTTACAGTGATACTGATGTATTGTCATCAAAACTAAAGTGTGTAGGTACCAAATATCAGATCAATTTGCCAACAGGAAGGGGGTAAAATTTCAAGTAGGTACTAAATTTGAACCAAATAAATAACAAACAGGTTAAGCTAAATAAAACCGTTTAAAAAAGTATCCTACATAATTATGTCCTGTCCTAACCCAGCACCCTAATTGCGTAAAACATTATCAATCTCAATCTCTCGGACCGCTGCGGTGCCGAAGCGGTATTGCGCACGCACGGTCGTTTGTTTTTATACAAAGCGCGCGGTGCGGCAACAGTGCGCCATCGGTACCGCGAACGCTCGACAACAGGACGGCAACGTCGCAAACAATAATAACACACAACAAACACTACACTAACACTAACACTAGCATACAAACGCACGGCAGTCGGATATGCTTTCGATTTAGGCGTTTGGTATCGGACTGCTACCGTACTGTAGCGGCCCGGCATGCGGCACGGTAAACGTGCGGCAGCGGTCCGACACGAAACCTCTAAATTGAAAGAGCCCTAAGATCTAAGAATACCAATTTTAGGATTGTTCTTTCAGCAGGATTGCAATAAAACGCAATAAAGCAAAACTAACATTTTGTTAATCAACTGATTGATAACTACCGTAGTTACTACTTACAGTAGGTCAATGAACTTTTCTTTGGGGCACTACTACTTTCATTAGTAAGATTTCCGCATTCTTATGATACTTAAAAATGAGTTAATTATCTAGCGTAATTTATGACAATAATGAAGGTGATTTTCGAATTCGAACTAGGATAAATTATGGCCATTTATTCGATCACTCTAGGTATAAAGCGCGCACGTGCGCAAGCGCGTGTATGTGTGTCGTAGTACCTAAGTGGGCGGTGCCTCGCGCGTGGAATGGTGACGGTGATTCTCCTCTTTTATGAAGAGCTTCATTCTGAATTAGTGTCAAATGTAAACAACAAAAAAAAGGAGCGTTTATAATTATTGGCCAGGTAAATACCGTAATTTAAATTGATTATTTACGTCTTTTATGACAACCTCCTGAATTTTGACGAGGATGCAAAGCAACATCTTGTATAAGTATTGACTGAATCAGTGTGGAACTCGGAATCGAAAGTAGTAGGTACCTACTGTGATATTTAGGTTTCGGTTTTGTTCGATTCATGTACAGACGCTAGCACATCAACCTACCCGAAACTGTCAAATTTTTCCAATCTACTTTGAACCTTATGCTTTAGCGATAAAGTTGAAAATCTATTAAAGAAATTTGACAAATGGTAGTAGCTCGATGTGCTGGCGTCTGTACATCATTGTATTTTTTTTGTAACTGTATAAGTACTCGAAATCAGTGAATGTATCGTTTGGTATTGTTGATAATCGCTCCAAAAGTAAAAAACAGTGTGTCCCCCCTCTAACTTTTGAACCATAAGTTTAGAAACTATGAAAAAAATCTGCAAAGTAGAACTATAAGGACTTATATTATATCTATAGGTAAGGACTTTCTAGGAAAATTATTTTGAACTTGATGGAAACAACAGTTTTTGTACAAAAAAGACAAAAAGTTGTACAAAATAATTTCTGGACTAAGTTTGTAGTATAATCGTATATGCAAGCATTTTTTTAACTTCGTTTACATATTTTATTATCCTGAACGTAAGTACCCCTTTGTGTTCGCGCTAAAAACCGTCACGAGTCGGAGTGCCTGCCGCGGAGCGTGCAATGTTGCACGCTCCGTGTTCGCGTACGTACCCACTACCGGGAGCAGTTGCAGGAGCGCGGAGTGCTGCTGGAGCGCGAACATAATGGATACCGTCAACTTCCCTGTCTTTGCCCGGATTTTGATACTTTTGGCCTTTAACGTAAAATAAAATTTAAAATATGCTCGATTTCCATGTTTTGTGCACATTTAATCGTATTAAAAACCCAAGAATTCTGTAATTTTAATTTATTTTCGTCAATGTCCGTATGTAAATAAAGTTTTTGAGGTATTTTAGATATTAGGCAAAGTAATGTTTCATGTCTCTAACATTGCCTAACGCATTTACTCCAAAAAAAACAATTCGATTTTTATGCTGGCACAGTCTAAAACGTAGTTTAACTTCTAAACAATACAATCCAATTTTGAATGACAAATTTTGGGAGCATTTTAGTAGGTAAAATTACTTAGGCAATGTCTGGACACCATTTTATACAAACTCCATACATTGACGAAGAATGGGTAGGGTTGTGTCATAAGAAAATGAAACATTTTTTTATTTTATTTTATTGATAAAGTATTTCGAGAAGTATTATTAGGAACAATCAGTGCAGGACCTATTTACGAAACTAAAGTCATTTAGAGGGTAGCAACCTACATTACCAATTAAAATAATCTTTTGATATTATAACATAAGATAGTAACTTTTCAGTAACCCTATAGTAACTTTAGCTTCCATTTAGCAATAATTCAACATCACAACTTAACATGCTCTCATCATAGTCTTTATATCTTCTTCGTGACTTGTCCATTTTGATCGTCTCCTATAAAAACATTTCTTTTCACCATAAAATAAATTAATTGAATTGATATTTATTAATTAATTAAAAACAGTACACCTTCAAATAACTTAAAATTACTATGAAAAACTGTTTGAGTTATCGCGTAACATACACAGAGAAATACATCTTCCTTTTTTGATGTTGGTAAAAAAACAAATGTGTCAACCCTAGCCTAGGCAAAGTCACGATCACTCGTTGAAAAAAATTGCCTGTCTTTGCCTATTCCAACATTTATCGCTAAATACCGTGTTTTTTTCAACAATAACAATGACAAACGATAAAGCTATCAAAGTTTTATAGAATAAGTTGATAACAAGTTAGAAATATACATATTTTAATGACTTAATTGAAAAGTTTTTCCGAAACTAACATTAACGGTCTCATCGCACACTGCTTTGACACACAACTGTCAAAAATTATGCATGTTACCAACATCACATCACCAATTTAGTGTTGCCAAATAATAATTCTAAAAACTGACAAATATTTTGATTCCCAAAATAAAAAGTTGAAAAAGATATTACTATTTATTCATTTTAGGCAAACACAGGACGCGAGGCAAAATCAGGGCAGTTGACGGTACCCACTTTTAAACTCATAAGTGGGAACACTTATTGTGACGGACGGGAAACTACGGAACCCTACACTGAGCGTGGCCCGACCCGCTCTTGGCCGGTTTTTTTTTGTCTACTTTATAAAGTAAAGAAATCAAGCAGAGAAATTCGGCCAACTGCAGCTAACGCGACGCGTAAGTAACTAAAAATAGAACACGAAAAGTACCTACGAAAACAGCAAAGTGCAACCAAGGTCAACGTAAAATGATTTTAAAACTACGAGTACCTACCTATTTTTGTTGAGAATGCCATACGATTTAAAATCCTTTGACGTTTATTGATGGTTACCTGTTTACAAAATAATGTATTCGGTATTAAACTCTATGCTCCTGTAAATAATGTTTAAAATTAGTATTAGACGTTAGCTTAGCGCGCTTTCTCGCTCGTTCATCTCTAGCTAGTACATCACTCCCGCCCGCGCGCATCAAGGATACGGTACCTAAGACCGTGTAACTACTACTGTATAATGCGTGCCACGAAAGATGAGACTTGACACACCACGTGGTTTGACATGAGCAGTACACGATTTTAGGTATCTTTAGCGGTATGAGGTCTGAGTGCGGGACGGGACCGGACGTCATAGGGGCGGCGGAAAGAGCGGGGGAGGCGGGGTCAAGTCTCATCTTTCGTGGCACGCATTGTACCTGAATCAGTTTGAACCGAATATCATAGATCATGTGATACGATATCGGTATAGTGTCTCGTTCTAGGTACGCGGATACCTGAGGGGCAATTCTACTAATTTTAACAACGTTCACAGTCTGATCTCAGTCTCAATCTGTCAAAAAATACTTCAAATTTCCCTACATTTTGACAAGTTTTTGACATTTCTTTGTCGCTGAGATGAGACTGCGACTAGATTTTGAACGTTTTAAATTACGAGAATTGGCCTTCTGATATAATATAGATTCAGTGCCGTCCGATATATAGGTAGGTATTGGATATTGTACCGATACATAGATATTATCTATATACGATTTGTATCGCCCACTCCTACTAAAAGAAAGGGCTCTCTCAATAGGTACCTACCTACCTACATAATGCAGAATGATTTTTATATCAGAAAATTTCTCGAAGAGTTCATGTGTAAGTTAGTACCTACTTACTAAATGCATGTAGGTACTTACTTGAACTTACGACATTCATTACAGTAATATCGAACCCAGGGTAGATCGCAGATAATCCTATCACTAAGTAAGTAATGCATTTTTTCTCACTTACTTCATGATTAAATTGATAAAATATAACTCACACACCCACTCACACACACAGCATAAAGTACCTACGATTCGAAACTTGTCAACAATATCACGCATGTTATAAAATTGGCCATCCGTTGACAAACAACGCCATCTAACGATCAAGATTACAGTAGATCTTGATCGTTAGATGATAACTGATAACTTTAGCAAAAATGTTGTTCTGTTTCTTGATGGTTCTTGAAATATCCTGTAGAGGGCGTGCCTCCGCCCGCGCACACATACAAAGATTTATCGTTTTTTGTCAGGCCTAAATATCCTACAAATAGTGTTTTTTTTATAAGTTTTTTACGATATGCGTCAATAATAGATCATAATCATTTAATGTACGTGCTTTTATTTTGCAAAAATCGTTTAAGTATCGAGATTTGTACCCCGATAGAATGTATGAAAAAGTGTCAGTATCCAATCACCTTAAGGTGATATAGGTATTGAAAAAAAATGTGGTTTTTCTATTTCGTGTAACTTGTTAAGTATGTGGAATAGGGATTTAACATTTTGGTATATGTTTTTTGACTCTTTGGTCTAGTATTATGTATAAGGAATACACGATTCAATGAATTTTTCACGATACAAAAAAATTGCAAAGTTATATCTATTTTTTACTTTTTTCGACATCATGGCGTAACGCTAAGAGTTATTCAATGAAATTTACTTTAAAACATAGAGAATTATCATATCAAAGTTTACTCAAAGTAGTTTTAAATTTAATTCATTTGTTAAAAAGGACTTCAATTCGTTTTGGCAAATACGTCGTTTTATTCCGAGCGCACGCACATTATAGCCATTTCTCTTCTTTTGCGTTTCAAAAATAATTGCATCTAATAAAAATAACTCTAAATCCTATACGATGAAGTTCAGTTTACGCTACAACTACGTACATTTTTATAACTTTTTCAATAGTGCTAGTCACTCTGAAATCAACCTAATAACTTATTAAAATAAAGTTGATATTTGTTTAACTTGAAATAATATTAATTTGCGCGGTTTCACCCGCATAAGTTTTGATCCCGTAGGAATATCGGGATAAAAAGTAGCATCAACACAACTCTCCAGCACCAAGTAATCCTACAGAATGACTATTTCGTGAAATCTTGACATTTTGGGATTATACTAACTTAACAAGTTGTATTACTGATTCTAATGATATGATTCTGTAAATACATATTTGTTACGGCCGCGAATCACATTTTAATCAACGTACAACTTAATACTGACCAGCAAATTGCAAAAAACGTAAGAAATATTGAATTTTGCGGGCTACCTTAGCGCTTCACTCTTAATGACGTTATGCCACGAAGCCTATATGTCTCTTGGCACCTAAAAGCACCTTCACATATATGTTTTTTTTTTATCCTTTATTAAAAAGAACTAGGTTCTTAATAATTAATTACAATCTAGCCTGTAAGACTAATAAGCAATTTTAATCTAACTTAATTTTTTACGTGATAATTATTTTAAAACTAGAATATTGTTAATTGTACTTTACACAAGTCCGTTCCACTTTCTTAGAGTCTGATATGATGATGTAAACACTTTGTTCATGTGTTATTATGTGTGTGTTCACATATTATGGTACCTAATTAAGTAGATATGTATTTAAAAGACACCATTTACATGAATACACGAGGTATTCATGTAAATGGTGTCTTTTAAATAGCGAGCGAGGTAATCCATCACTAGAACTGCAAATGGATAGACATTTACAGGTTAATGATAATAATGACAAATGTGCACCATACATCTTATACTCGAGTCCTACATTATCTAGGTTCATTTACTGAGGACTTGTCACTGTCAAGTGTCAGTTACATTTTTTTTTTACATTGCTTTAAGTTATGCAACTTAGTCTAATATTAATAATATTACAAGTCTTGTGGTTGTGCGGACTCCACTTCAACTCAGAGGCTCTATAATTTAAGTCCGTCAACGAAGATACGGGTCCGTAGTCCGTCAAAACAAGTGTCAAATTCGAGTTTTCGGACGGGTAGAGACATATTGGGAGTAGGGACAGCTGTCAAATAGTGGTGTCATTCATTCTGAGTTCGGGCTCCGAACTAAGTTTATGTTTGAAAATAATACGTAATATATAAAGTAATTAGTCGCCCGTAGCTTCGGCTGACACTACGGATTTCGTGTTTAGGACCTACCGTCTCGAGTTTCTTTGTACGGTCGTCGGTCTTTCTAGCTAGAAGTGTCCCACACTATACTTATGAACTTCTGATAGTTTTACCAATTGTTACTTAACATTGCGCATATCAGACATGAAGAGACTTGTTGCAGTGTAAAAAACCGCTTCGGAGGCAAAAGGAAAGGAAAGGAGAGCAAAGGAAAGGAAAGGACAGGCAAGCTCATTATAGTATAGAAGAGATCTTGGTGAAAATAACCTGTCAAAGTCAAAGCATTTATTTCAAATAGGCACATAAAAGGCACTTTTGAACGTCAGAAATTACAACAAATAGAATTGATTCTAGTCGCCCATTCCAAAAGGTAGTTTTCGTATGGAGAAGAATGGGCAAGAAACTCCACCGTTAAAATGTTTTACAATATTTTATATAAATTACTATACCACAATAGGTAAAAGAATTAAAAATGAAACCATGACATATAAATTAATTATCTGCCTTATTATCTGTCTCTTTCTTTACTGTCGGAAAACAGAATTATCGTTAGGAAACTTGAACTGAATATTCGAAATTGACAACATTCATTCTCTGTCAGGAAGAAACGATCTGGCTACTGAGTGATTTAGGTTAATTATAGTCCTCCCGTATTTCAGCCATGGCGGCCAATCTCAACGGAGACTAGCCTTCGGCGCGGGAGATATTATAGTGCACAAGTGTGCGCGCAGACACAGATGCATCCGTTTATTCTTCACTTTCATAGTCCGATGGGACGGCACATAATCCGACACGACCGGAAAGAGATCAGGCGCAGAACAACGGCTCAACGTGCTTTCTGAGGCTGTTAACACCGCCAACTTCCAAACTCCGGGTCTTTTCTAAGAAATTCCTAATGGAAAAGCCAGGACCCCACGTTTCGCAGTAGCGCTTGTGACCACGAGTAGAACGGGACGGTTATTTAAGATAAGTAGGCCACTATTAGAAATCATATTCGACTGCCAATCAAAAGCTGTAATGTCGCTACAATTTCGGCTATTATAAAGTTTGCGTTATTGGACTTCGATAATAAAGATGTCTCAAGCTAAATTAGACGAACGTGTAACTAAAGTGACGGTCCATTCGTCTTGCTTGTTATTTTCTGTTTTGTAACAACTCGTAGGTAAGTATATTATTAGTAGAAAGTGGGAGACGAAACTAAATTACGCACTAATTTCGTTTATTTTTGTTGTATTGTGATGTTTTGTTTGTATCTATTTGTTGATTGCTTTGAGCTCTTGTTAAATACAAATTGGACTAATATGATCTGCGATTAACAGCTATGTAGGTCCTGTCAATGCAATTGTGGCAGCGGCATCTACGTCGCCACATGCGAAGTAAGCATCACACTGACGTCACGCAAAATCCTGCATCGCGCAAGTAGAGTTTACCGCGTTAACCCATACTAATATTATAAATTCGGATGTAACTCTGTCTGTCTATCTACCTGTCTGTCTGTAGGTTACCTTTTCACGCCTAAACCACTGAAAGGATTTCGATAAAATTTGGCGGAGATATAGATTGATTGCATTCCGGGGAAGGACATAAGATAGTTTTTTACCGACATGCCTCGCGGGTGAAGCCGCGGGCGGAAGCTAGTAGCATATATATTATAACCCGACATCGACATCATTCGTGTGGCAGTAGTTCACAAGACACAAAACCCATCTGATCGGAGGATCCTCCCTTTGCTACAGAGGAGGAGTGAGCTTTACATCCTGTTTTTCATATCTTTTCCTACTTAAATGATGACACTTAATGGTATCTTACAATAAATGATGTTGTCATCAGCAATATCCACTGAGGGAATTGGTTTACGTTTATTTTCAGTCTTTCCCTGTTATTCGTAAGTTTTCCTTAATTGGGTTTTCTTTCTGATTACCCGATTGCACCAGAAGGAGGGTTATGTTTTTTTATCTACCTAATAATATAGCTTTTGAGACATTGCTTTGTTTTTTCTGAAATTTAAGTTTTTTTTTTTGACAGCCTGTTTTGTCCCACTGCAAAAGCAAAGGCCTTTCGTCCTTCGAATCGTCTCTATCTTTAGCTAGTGTGGACCGATCCCGCGTGAAGGGGTCAAGCTCGATTCGACATCTTCACCTGAGTCTGCCGCGATGTCGCTCGACGTTTTGCGTTTTTAATTAAGTTAAATTTTCATTCGAAAAATCTTTCTGAGCGTTATATTTTTAAACATTTTCCCTACCGAATATTTCGGTTTTAGGTACATATTTATTAATAATAAACACTCCAAAAGTACAGTCACTTACAATTCAAATAAACCGCGTTACGTAAGCTAAAAACCCTACTACACCTTCAAGCAGTGATTGCAATAAACGAACAAAATTCTAAGAATGCCTCTGTCGCACTCCCCGGTCGTGACATTTTGTATACAAGTTTCAAATGTCAAAGCAATTTCGTATCGATTTGTTATCGGGTATTGCACTAGCTGAAGGCTAAGTGGACTAGCCTTGGTCGAGTAGTGTTGGGTCTAAAGTCATTTGAATCGTGACGTTATTCGGTAGAAAAACGATGGAATCAGGGCCAGTGTACTTGAGTAGGGCTGGGATCGCGTGAATTATGAATAAGTAGATAGCCTGCTCTTGCAAATGTCGTAAAGAGCTAAAAGATTACTTACTGACCCGTTAAAAGACGGATATGAACTAAATATATTATGTAATAATCTTAGTCATTGCAGAGTGGCAGAAGCAGTCGGTCTCTGACAGAATGATGGAGGAAAATGGACGGTGTCAAGGGTCGATAATATTGCCAGGATCGCCCAGAGGACACGGTGGAGCATACGGTGGAGGTCTGCCCCGCTTGGGCGGAGCACCGCCGTGTCCTCGTTGAGGCGATCGGCAGCGGCGGCGACCTCTCGCGCCCGGGCCTAGTTCGAGCCATGGTCCGGGGCGAGAGGGAGTGGGAGGCAGTCGCCTCCTTCTGCGAAGCAGTCATGCTAGCGAAGGAGGCGGCGGGGGCTGAGGGAGAGAGCCTCCCGTCCCAGCCGCCGCGGGAGACGCTCCGGGCGTCGTCGGGAGCCGCGCGACGACTCCCGGCCACCGTAGGCGCGGGCCTGCGGGCGGAGAGTAATGGGTAGCTCACCGTCCGATCAGGACCAGGCCCGTGCCGGACGGCGCGTACGTGTTCCACGCGCGCCTCAAAGAGATGTCAGCATCAACCGAAGGGGCCCGTTAGGGCCGAAGCCTGCCGGGTCAGCGGGATTGTCCGAAAGGGTTACCGCTGGCCCGGAACATAAAGGGCGAAGGAAGGAACACGGGTGGGTTTTAGTCAGTAAGAGTCTGACACTCCCTTCAGCTCCACCCAGAGCGGGAGGAGTACTTAATTTGATGATTTCCCATCCTGAAAAAAAAAAAAAGGGTCGATAATATTATAAGACTTTTTGGTCAAGATTTGCGCAGAATAGGGACGAAATCTACAAAAAGGAGGAGGTAGACGAACTGAACAATGGAACTTATAAGAAAATAGTATCCTGAGGAAAATCATTTAACACAGGCGATTCTCTCATAAAAGTATCTATGAGACAAAGGTGTCTCTAACACTGACCTCACGTCTCGCAATCCACAGGAAATTACCATAAAAAAAGATTACCTAATCTCATTGTTCGTAAAAAACAATTTATATACATAGTTAGGTACTTCCATATCTCCAAATGTTACATTTTGTAACAAAACAACAATACGCTCAATGACAAAACACTCTCTTCACACACAATACAATCAAAATCCAACCTTATTCAACCACAATACGATTGAATTTTCCTAGACATAAAAAGAAAGCATAGAAAACTGTCCCCATTTGTCGCAACGGTAGGCGTGGTGATCCACTAAGAACCGAATTTATGCAATCATATCTCATACCACCCACTACAACCTTAACGTATAAGCTTCAAGATCTATAATTCCTTGTGTTGACTGCAGGATAAGTTGGTCAAGTGTAAGAGGCAAACGGTCAGAGCAATTTGGTTGCTCGCTATTAAAGATCTTTCGTATGTCATTATATAGCTCAGAGTGCGTGAATATAAAATAGAGGTTGCGCAACCTAATGGTCTCCGTCTTTGTTCTTTTGTCAGTATGTGTCATTGAGGAGATGGGTCATGGTGAAATCTTTAATTAAGCTGTCTGATATTTGTAAAGGTTTTTGGAGTTCTAGATGAGACTGTGTTACCGTTTACCGTTTTCTGTTTAACTCATTTACATAATACTTGGGTACGTCTTCGTTATATTATGGTTGAAATGCCACATATTCTTAATGGACCGAGAATAATATATGTACTTACCTAGTCATTTAATTTAAAAGAGTGTCGATGGAGTTTCTTGTCCGTTCTTCTCCTTAGGTAGGTACCTACCTACTACGCCTTGGAATGGGCATTGGACAACTAGCTTCATATTTTCTGATTATCCGACTTCTTGACAATTCAAAAGTGTCTGTAAATGGTTTAATTGAAATACATGCTTTGAGTTTGAAATGGTAAATCCGGCTTTTAGGGACAACGAGATGAAATACAAAATTGCTACTGCAACTATACAGATTGCATGGATGGATTAGTATTCCAATCGATTTTGTACCTACTCAGAAATAAGATCAAAAGCTAGCTGTTTTGGTAATTTCTGCAAGTCGTCCTAAATGGGCCGTAGGCATGAGACGAGTTGATGAATTCCTCAGTTTTGGTATAGACACGTTTAAATGATTTCCAAAATTTTTAAGGGAACTAGAAAAAGTGTCAAGTCATTTTGTTCCAAGTCCATTCCGGACTTGGAACAAAATGACTAATACCCCCACTATTCAAAATATCTCTACCAAAAATTTTAACATAACAAACAAATAAAGGCAACACAAAACATCCACTGGTGCGCGAGTTGTAATCATACGAATTATAATAATTGTCTAAGCGGGCGCGGGGGGCGTGGCCAAATGACAATCACGCGCCGCGACCTAATGAACGGGTGCGCGCGCGCCGGACAGGTGCGATCTAGTGACGTGGGAACGGATTCGATGGTTGTTTCGGTTTTTCTTTAAAAGAAAAAAATACCCAAGTAGGCACAAATTAATATTTTTCTTGTCAGAGTAGTGGGTTAAGGAAAACTGACGTCATCTACTAGATTTAAATTATTATTATTTCTCTTTGAAGTGTAAAAGTGTTTTAAAAACAATTTACAGAAATAAAATATAATTTATCATTTACTGCTAAATGATATTTTAGGATATAAAGCCCAGTTTTAAAGACTACCGGTCACTCAAACATGTGTGTGTGTGAATGTAATGCTTAAACTGAACGTGTTAAAGTAAGCTTAACACTCACTGCTACTTTCGTTAATTTCATTCTCTTTTCTGCCAATAAACCTTTATGAAATTCATTAAAAAATTATAGGTTTGTATCTATACAGGCCGACTCGGCTGACTTTTAGTAGTTTTAGTAAATTGGAAATCTTTCGGAAGGAATTTTAAACACTAAAATTTAAAATTAAATTTTAAAAGCTAATGAATATTTAAAATACGTTTATGTGCTACTACCTGGTAGACTTGTGTGAGGCTATTTAGTAGTTCCTCTATTTAACCATGCCAAAACTATCGACACATCCACCAACTTCATCGACAACAGCACATCCCTACACAAGTATCTAATACTGAGCCAGTGTCGCTACGTGTCGAGTCATGCATTCATTACACGTGTGAGTTGTTATCCGCCCTAGCGTCACACATCTGGCACTATGAAGTACCAAACTGGCACTAGTGGACAGTGTCCGATTGAGAGTACGTAAGCGTCATTTAGAGTATGTTCACATAGTAGTAATATTTAGTGTAGTGACATGATGACGTTAGAGGAAATGCGTAATAAGAAGAAACTCATTCTATTCTTGGAAGGCAAAAGAATGAACTATGTTTTGCCAGATCCTTTTTGTAAAAAGAGGTTTTATTTGACATTACATATAAAGCACCTTAATTTTCAAACAAACAAACTATTTCGACTGAACATACCAAAATAGGGTGTAAATACGTCTGGCAGTCGTGATATTTGGTGGAGAAGTCTTGAGTGACTAACAAGCTTGTAGCTGATTTATTGGCACAACTTTTATAACTGCTTATATACTGCAAGATGACTATCAGCTGAAATTGCCAGTCTTCTGCAGTTTATTCAACCCCGAAACGATTCTTATCATAACTGTTAATTCCATCTCATAACCAAAAACCAAACATCCCAAAAAAAATTATGACACAACATTTGACAATCGAACCATCAAACAAAACAAAATAACTACAATTCCTCATCTAAAACAATATTACATTCAGAGATGCTTTCAAGATATCATTGTTAAAGCCGCCATTGTGTTACAAAGTCGCAATTTCCTATAGCAAGGTGATATTAGACTCACAACCCCATACAATGATGGGAAAACGCAGAAAAAATGCTCTGACAATTATTTGGTTCAATTGCCCGAAGACCGAAGCAAGTCCAACGGTAGACAAATTATATAGTGTGTATGTATATTAGATGAATAGGATGTTGAAAAAATGTGTGGAAAAAAGTTAATTTGTATGCTGTAACTGTCTGACTGTTTCCTGAGTCTAGTAGACGTATAGATTGGTCGTAAGATGTGAGCAAAAACGGTATTCCGTTACGCGTATTATTACGACTCTGTAGGCATTATTAACAAAAGGAAACTGTCAGGGCATTCCTATGTTCTTTCACAGAAATGCACTATACTGTACTTTTGTGTGTTGTGCCGTCTTTTTGTGTGCGCGAAATAAATGGTTTATCTATCTATCTATCTATCTATAAACATAAATTGAAAATAATCGGATTGTTTTGGTTTACAGTCTAAATATGTATTACAGCATTGAGACAAAGTGAAGAAGTCATTTCTGTGAATGCCAATAGAGAAACTTCATCTCTACCTGGTGAAAATATTGCAAATCCCTTTTGAAATTGGTATAAGATATAACTGCTCAGCGTGCATCGGGATTGCTACAAGCGACATGCAACAGCATTACAGCACTCATGGATGCTTCATTAATAATACAGGGTGGTTGGCAACCTGATTGCATAATACACTATTGATCTCAATCTGAGTCGTTTTGAAGGATATTCCTAATCCATTGCTTCATATGTTCACAAAATGTGGCTGCTCAACCACGTAAGCAACGAAATGAATGTTGTTGAACTGTTAAAATGAAACCCATTGCTAATGATATTGTGTTACGCAATTACCCCACAGGACATCGACGCACATTCTGTTGCCATGGATCCAGTACATGATTCTGGACTTGGAAATAAAACGTACTTCCAGGACAATAAATAACCAATGTTTGTCCTTCCCCAGTATGCCATCTATCTCTGCAAATAAACTGCTCAACAAACTGCTTTGCAGTTTGGCGGAGGTAAATATATTTTGTAAAAAATAATTTCTGTGAATAAACACTTTTTCATTTTAAATTTTTTTTTCTTTGATAAATTTGGTTGAAATCCGTTCAAAGATTTAGTCCTAAAAAGACGCGGTTTTAGTATGGATTTCGGATTACACATATGTATATGTGTACACACACTCCATGTAGTATTAGTAACAACGACTTAAAAACTGTGTTTGCGCGTGTACTGTGAGGATCTGATGAGCTCTTCTAAGATATCAAACAACGTTACGATTTCTTCAAGTTTATTTTGACTAAACATCTTTACATTTTCCCGACTAAACTATCACTGTTTTATTCTAAACAAAAAAACTTAATACAAAATATTTGACACCTCGTTCTAAACTTGCTTGACCGTTCGAATATGAAAAGAGCTAATTATCTGTTGCCAGCTTGCACTACATAAGGTCGACTTTAGCGGGCAACTTTAGCTACAGTACTATGCAAGATTATACAGCAATGCCCAGTTCTATACCCTAATTTTAATCCCCAATTCCATCCAAATTGTCAACTCCAGACCAAAATGACTCCTAATTAGTGGAATCCTCTTTTTAACAACCAAATCCAACAGTCAACTGCAATAACTCATGTTTCTACGTATGTTTAGTGCGGCGGCAATTATCGAGTGGGATCGAACCCTCGGTTACGACCTATAATTGGCAACCTACAGTGTATAAATATAGAGTGCGGGCCATAATATTGTTTTATGAGGATTTTAAAATAATCATTGTCATACCGTAGAGGACGTCGACGCGTATCTATGGGAGGTTGTGACTATTAGTTGTATATGTGTTATTTGAGTGAAGGTGTTTGTTTTATGTACTTTTGAGTTACTGTTTTAATGTAGGAAAGACACAAAGATAGAAATACCGCACAGTCGTTAATATCTGAATGATATTTTCGGTTAGTAATTTTTTCTTTGTTTCGGCTCTCAAGTGCGTTTGCCCTCATCACAGACAATGGCCAATCTTTCATCTTGCACCGCATGCCCAGTCATCTGTGCATTTGATAATCTTGTAACTGCGTCCGTGATCGGAGTTCGCGCAGCTAAATTTTTGGCCATAAATGTTTTTGAACTTTTTGCCACCGATACGTTAAAAAGACGAGTAATTTCAAAACTATGTTTTCCGGGGTAGTTGGAAACCTAGAAGTCTGGAGAGGTGGTAACTTAGCAGTTTTTAATCTCAATAGTTCTCCAAATAAATTTAAATCTACTTTTGTCGTAGGCATTGGCACGAGTCATACGACAATAGCTCAAGTCTTCGCCAAACTATTAGCTAACCAGTAAGGTAGCTGAATGCCTAATGTGATAATAAGTAGTGCTGAGTAACACTCATTCTGGTTTTATAAAAACCGATACAGATTTGGACCAGCCGCACGCCCTTGCGAAAATCCTCTTACACCAATTTCGTGTTTTCTATAAACCATCGCACGGTACAAGCGGGCCGCACCGCGCTTTTTTGTATTTATAGTATTTTGTATTGAAATGCAATGCGATGCGCTGCGGCCTGGTGTAGTTATGTGCGCTGAACTAAATACACCAAGATGATGAGAGTAGGTAATAATAATAACACAACAACTAACTAAAAGATTCTAAATACTAAGTAATATAAACAAAAACATCTAAAAAAGTCGTGATGGCCCAGTTGTTAAGACCTGCATCTCAAGCACGAGGTTGTGGGTTCAAATCCGGGCAAATACAACTGTGATTTTTTCAATCCATATGTACTTTCTAAGTTTATCTTAGACATCACTGACATCCGTGAAGGAAACATCGTGAGGAAACCTAGACTTTTAATTAATATAAGTCTGAAATCTCCAATCCGTCTTGAGCAGGCGTGGTGATCAATGCTTGTGCCTTCTCTGTATAAAAAGATGCCTTTGTCCTACATAATTAGCTTTTATCAGTGATAATTTAGGCGGGAAAATACTGGTATTCAGCTGCATACGGTTCGACTGGAAACCGACCCCAACATCGTTGGGAAAAGACTAGGCAGATTCATTAATTGATTTTTGCTGGTACAGAGGTCTCCTCTCTGTGAAAGAGAGTGGGCCATAATCTACCACGCGGGCCCAGTGC
The DNA here is from genome assembly GCA_963855955.1 of Luperina nickerlii. Taxonomy (NCBI): domain Eukaryota; kingdom Metazoa; phylum Arthropoda; class Insecta; order Lepidoptera; family Noctuidae; genus Luperina; species Luperina nickerlii. Next base: position 15,751,292 of record OY979677.1, on the reverse strand, counting down.
GGATCGCCTTTGCCCTACAATGGGAAAATTACATGCTGATATTATATCTACACAAGGTCGTCGTCGGACCACCTTGTGGGAGGCCTTCCAACGCTATGTCTTCCGGTACGCGGTCGCTACTCCAGAACCTTTCGGCCCCATCGGCCATCTTTGCACGTCTTTCGGCTGAAATTATGATGATGATTATATCTAAAAAAGAATCCAACTCATCCCAATACACAAATACCACATTTTAATGTCTCCAGCTTAACAAATAGCCAACATATCATCCAATTAGACACAAAGGACCAAAATAATTAAAGTATCGAACGCACTCTACCCAATTATTCCATAATAACCTCCAAGAATTACGTGTAATACTGTGCCACGGTAATCGTCGCGTGGCTTTAAATGTAATCGCTTTGACATTTCGGAGGACATACGTGAGCTTGTGAATTCACCTGTTGAGATCTGTTTGTAGTTATGTTAGGTTAATTCAATTGAATTTTAGTGCTGTCTGAAACCACTGCGATTAAAAAATATAGCTTATTAGTCGATTCACACCACAGATATAGATAGACCTAGATACTTATCGCAAGTATGTGTATGAAAACCAAGTGTGGCATTTTTGACTACCTACTATGACGTCACAGGCACTATTTAGTGATGGAAAAATCGAATCGATTCAAAGACTGCGTGCGGCACCCGTCTCGCCCAACCCCCGGGGCCTAGCGCCAGCGTTCACGCTCACCCAACCAGCAGTACTACGGACTGAGCGCGAAAGTGGCAGGTTACGATTTTTGTACGTTAGCTGGGCACGTGAAGTAGTAGCTCTTGCATTATCTAGGTGTATCTATATGATCGGACCGGAATAAATCATCTGTGATCGGTGCGAATCGTCACTTTTAAATAATATTATTTTTTCTATAGGAGATTCGCATGAAGTTAATTTATTTGTGGGAGAGTTGACAACTCCAGAAATATGTATTAGACAATTGACACGTTTTATAATACTTATTTAATTCTTGTCACACTATGCGCTAGTCTTCTGTTTTCTAAACTTTATTACATAAAATCACTCTATTTTATCTTTGGCAGTCGTTACGGTCATCAGAAGCCCGAAAGTCTGACAACCAGTCTTACCAAAGGGTATCGTATTACCCAGTAACTGGGTTATGGGGGTCAGAAAGGAAGTAGGTTTATTTAAAACTAGCTGCGCCCCGCGGTTTCACCCGCATAAGTGTCGATCCCGTGGGAATATCATAAGTTAATCCAGGGTGTCGGCTACCTCCATACAAAATTTTATTAAAATTGGTCCATCTGTTTGAGCGTGAACAAGCGTGAAGAAGTAACAAATATATAAACACACACACTCACAAACTTTCGCCTTTATTATATTAGTGTGATACTGAAAGAAAAGAAAGAAAGAAAGTACTTCTATTTAGCACACACTAAGAGACACACATAGATAAATACATCACATAAAAACAAAAAATAAAGATAAAATAAAAAGTGGTATTTTGCTGCTTCTGGTGAGACTGGAAACTGACGCCAAAGTAGTTGGGAAAAGGCTAAGTTGATTGAATGGATACTTTTTAGAGGGTTTTACCTTCCTGAGCTATCACACAACCGACACAGTTTTAAACAATTCAATATAATAATAATTCAAACTTATTGCAGTTATCACAATAATTATTGCATTTCCTTCGACTATTAATCTTTACCATGGGCTGTTAAAAGTTTATTCTGTCATTCAGGTCCCAAGCTACCTTTTAAACTCACAGATTAAATTATATTATGTTCAGTAATTTTGCCATATAAATATACACACGACGATACATCAAGGGATATTTCCAGTTTTGACTGACCTCGCATTGATAGGCTTTTTGTATAATGAGAAGTCAGCTTATACTGGAAATGACGATGGTATGTCGTCGTGCGTACCAAAGAAACGCACTTAACCCGCATTACGCATTATCCCATTATCCCATTTATAAGGACACACTTCAACTTTCCAACCCTAAAGCCTACATTAACTACAATAAAACCATCAGATATGGAAGTCGGAAGTTCTATTGCTATGATTATCTCTATGGCTACACACAGACGACCGACGAACACCTGACGAACTCGTCAAACTTTTGTAATTGAATCGACGGAACTTGCAGGGACAGAACTCTTAACGTTGTTGTAGACTGATAGAGGAATAGAGACAGTTTTTTTTTAAATGAAATTTTCTTTATGCGCGTTAGACATTTTTTGAGATGGGGAAAATACCATTCAACTCGCGCCACTGTTACAGTAAGCGACACCGCGCGTGTTTTGTTTATAAGACGATTTTAAAAATATCCGCTTCGGATGTGTTCGGCGGTCCTCGGGATGTACTCGGTTTTAATGTAGGTATATCTGATATGTCAGTGAGTGATGGTAAAGTATTCTGTTTGTGTTTTGTTTTCACTTCTGTTGGCACTCCCGGACTGCCACTGTTTTTTTTTTGCCTATACTGTTATATAAAGACAAATAATAGGCAAACACCTCCCCCAAATCCCGGTGACATGGGAAAAGAGTTCCTGGAGAACTCTTTTCCCACGCCAGTTCGAATCAGCTTTGTCAGCTCTAATTGAATCTTAATTTTTAATCTTCTAGATGCGTGCGCATATTTGGTGCAGGTATACAAAGCTTTCGTCTTGTTCTGTTTTACTTTATACTCGGCTATTAATTTGAGTTAAAAATATGCCTACTGTATCAACTAACTTAGCCTATTGCAGTCCACTGTTGGACATAGGTCTCTTCCAGGCTGCGTCACAACACCCTGACATCCGCCTTCTGCATCCAAGTCTACCCCAGCCACCTTCTTTAGGTCGTCAGTGCATCTAACTGGAGGCTTCCTTCACTACGCTTGCCGATACGCGGTATCCACTCCAGAAATCATCTGCACCAATTCTAGTGATCCTTCGACAAACACGGCCAGCTAAACTGCCCCATTAGTTTGCTTACTCTGCAAGCTATGTTGTTACCTACTGTATACTTTTTAAATAGGGACAGTTAGTGTAATTATGCAGTTCAAAATTATTCTTGATCTCGTGCACGGTTAAAAAAATAGTTTCTTTGAACAAATGCTGAAGCTCAACTTAAGTCCAGCTCAAGTACTTACCTAAGTATGAATTGGATATGTTATTTAAGCTAAAAGCATAAAAAAATGTAAGGAGGATTTTGTGCTTTCCTCTTCTTGAAGAAAACCTTTATACAGCGTGTATCAAAAATGCGTGGTCATATTTAAGGGTGTGTTGTAGACCATCAAACTGAGCAACTGTTCTTTTTTTTATCAGCTACTAGCAGCGCCCCGCGGTTTCTCCCCACGTAAATTTCGATCCCGTGGGAATATTGGGATACAAGTATCCTATGTGTTAATGCAGGAAATTTTCTAACTATGTGCCAATTTTCATCCAAATTTGTTCAACGCTTTACGCGTGATTGAGTAACAAACATCCAAACATCTTCACAAACTTTCATATTTTTTTATATTAGTAGTTCAATATTTCAATATTAGTGGGATTCCGTACAAAACTTAAATGTTTTATAGTCTGTACCACACTCTTATTATAATAAATGAACACACATTTATAATGTATAATCAAAAGGAAAGTAGAAAGGCTTTCCCAATAGTATTTTTTTGACTTGTCTACATGTTCAAAGCTCTGTGCTCAAGCTCAGTATAGGACAAAGTTGTTTAATCGCCAGTTGATAGACTGTGCCGTGTCATGGGGTGCCTGGCTCCCTCCCACTTCTATTCACACTTAATTGACGCTGTTGATTAGCAGAGACTTAGAAATTAGATATTACAGGTTGAAGATCTAAATTAAAAGATTTTAAGTTTCATCGATTGGATTTTGTGAACTGAATTCGCAAGTTTAAAAGTAACGGGTTATAAGTATGTACAGGCGATTTTCTATCGGCTTTTCCCGAGGGTTGAAAAAAAATAGATCATTTAACCTCCCAAATAGAAGAGAATTCCATATTGTTAACGGGATAAAGAAGGGTAATGGAAATTAGCTAAGCCCATAGAAGGACAGATGCAATTTTTTGCATCCCTACGCATCTTCCAAGGGATGTCTGTCTAGCAAGATGTATTTTAAGAGACAAGAGGCGTTCGGACTGAATCTTCGTTCATTAAGAATTTTCTAACTAAAGAGACAGCTGTGCTGCTGGGAAATTTGTAGCGCCACGTCTTCTTCCCAGCGAAATCGCTAGGAAGTGATGAAGGGCGGGTGTTTTAGGAGACTGTCTAATGTAGTTTTGACGTTCGAAAAGTGCTGATTCTCAGCCTAATTTGAATGACTTACATTCATATTCTTCTCATTTCAATACAATTTCCTTCAAGCCTTCTACAAAATGCTAAACTCCTGCCCGAAAATCTACATCGTGTCCTTATATTTCACAACTTTGCGACATAAATATCGAAAGTATCTAATTGGTGTTACCCTCTTTGTTTTAAAACACACATTATTTCCCTTGGGAAGACAAAAGTCGCGGATTTCATAACTCAATAATAACCCACTGTTTACCCGTCGCAGGAGGTAATTATATAGAGACGTGATTTCGTACGGGAAGCTCGAATTAATATCAATGTTCTTGGTCCTAGAATTTAGGGATGTGCTGAGGAGATATCGATACTTTGGTCGATATTTTGATGAATGTTGGTTGTTTTGTAGGATTTTGAATGTAACTCTCTAATGTCAGTCGTCTGTATATCAAACAGATACTTTAAAATAAAACTAAAGTTACTAGGTAGGTTACGATAGTACCTTCAAAAACCACAGATTGGATATCTAAGATTTGAGATTGACATAGCCCATGTCTATTTGTACATATAAACTTTTTAACTAACTATTTTTTTAAGTAGACTGAAACCTCACACAGATCTTATCAATACTCCAATTTAACTGTTATTAAGTCTAATTGATGTGAGAACATAGGTACATTCTGCCGCTCTTATATTACCAAATTATTCGAATTCCAATGACTGTGTGACTTTTAAGATCATCAGCTAACGAAATTATCGACAAAAACATCATTCGACAATCAAAACACCGATCCCATCACTACCCTTAAGAAAATGAAGACAAATGCTAACGCCAGCGGAGGGTCCGGGTTCGATCTCAGACGGGGCATGACAAACTGTCTATGACATACATAATTTTGTAACGGCTTCATTATTCAGTCATGAACAGGGGGAACACTGTCTAGCAAGGATATTTTGTACTAATCAATGTCACTTAAGTGCGATAAAGTTACCTTTAATATCTTTGTTTTCATAGAAGGTTGGTTTTGTTTTGGGGAATCTGGAATTTAATATTGTAAATATTTTACATATCGAGACCCCTCCGTAGCTCGGAAAGCACGTTAAGCTGTTGGTCCCGCCTGTCATTCGAAGATCTTTGACATTCGTTACGGGTAGTCAGAAGCCTAAAAATCAGACAACCAGTCTTATCAAGGGGCACCCAGTTACCAATATAGGTCAGACAGGCAGTCACTCCACGTAAAATACTGCCCGTCGATTCTGTAAAAATCTCACCGTGAAAACTTAGGTGAAGTGAGTTTGTCTTTGCTAGAAATTGACACTATTGACAGCTCACTCCACGCTCACTTCACCTAAGTTTTCACGGTGAGATTGTTACAGAATCGCACTGCTTGTATTCAGCTGCATTGGTTAGACTGGAAGCCGACCCCACGACAGAAGTATCCCTGAAAACAACTGCTTCAATCAAAATGAGCATGAAACTGAGAAATACATTAAAATTAACAAAATCACACGGCTGCCACATAGCAACAAATAAAAAGCTTCACAATAAAATATTAGACAGCAAACCATGTAGGTAATAAAAATGTTTAACAATTAACATTGTTATACGATGTAAGAGATAACGAAGTTGTTTACTAATGAGCTAATTAGCAAAGTGCAGCCTGATAAGTCTGTGAAATGCTACGAAGTACATGAAGAAATAAAAATGAACGAATTATTTTATTTTATTCATTAATTTTAACTTCAACCATTTCTGTCAACAATGGCTTAGGGCGTTTGTGCACTATAAGGAATTTTACTGTCCGGCAGTCCGATTTTATTTTTTTATCATGTCGTGCCATATGGGACCGTAAAAAATCGGACTGCCGGACGGTAAAATTCCTTGTAGTGCACAAGCGCCCTTAGGGTTAATTAAAACAGTTTTACACAGTACTTTCTTACACTATCAATAGCAATGGCGTTCATTACATAGTACAGGCGCCAGCACATCAAGCTACTACAATCTGTCAAATTTCTTAATAGATTTTCAACTTTATCGCTAAAGCATAAGGTTCAAAGTTGATTGGGAAACTTTGACAGTTTTGGGTAGCTTGACGTGCTGGCGGCTGTACTTTCTTACATGTAACACTAACAGTAGCAATGGCGTTCATTTTGGCAGTTCGACAGCATTCATTGCGTTATTTACGTTGTTGAGCAGATAAATTTTTCAAACATATGAATCAATGGATTAGCTATATCCTTCAAAATGATTCAGATTTTGATTGAAAGTGTGTGACGCAATTAGGGAGCTGTTTTAATTCGATTCAATCGTGATAATGAATAAATCTATGAACTTTTTACCTGACGTGAAATTAGGAGTATGTAAGGATCGTAGCGGTGGCGTTTTGTAGTTTTTGCTTATCCCCAAGGGAAGAATACGTGAGTTTATGTACCTATGTATGTATGTATGAAACTAATTTTGAGACCCAGCCACTGAATGTGTTTGTCTGGGTTTGTGATTTTATAATACTAACCTATGTCAAGATAAAAAGAAAATACGTTTATTTCCGGTAAACATGACGCAGTGAAAGAACATAAACACATAATCTTATAATAAAATAAACAACTGAATTAAAAAAAAAAACCACTACAAAGTGATAAATAACTTTAACTTTGGAAACCTTCCTGGAAGTATATAGATTAGAAAGAATTATCAAAATTGCTTCATTAGTTTTTGAGAAAATCGCGGACATAGAAACATATACATACGGGTCGAATACAGAAGCAAATTTTCTGAAGTTGGTTAAAAAGAAGAGGTTGGGGAAAAATATGCGTCACATCCACGCTAAACGGCCATCGCTGAGCATAATGCTAACGAGGCAGAGCCCCAGCGCTGGTTTTCAGCGACAAGCATATAAATTACTGACGATTTTTTCGTTCTGGAAGCTTGTTAACCTTTATCAAGACAAAAGCCAAGTGTTAGCACTCATTTTCCATTACAAAAATATTAGCAGACAAAAATTATAAATGTAAATTTTTAACCCTTGTCGCTTAAAATAATGACCGCATACGCCTTTGGAAATTCTTTTCAAATAGCTTAAACACTTAAAGACAGTAATTTGTACCAAAACCTCGAAACAATCCATTACGACCATTTTCTAAAACCTCTAAATTGACTGACTTTGATTCGGAAGGGGGGTCAAGTAATTCTGGAATGTTCCATCGGTAGTCATAAAATTATAAATTCTACTAAATATGTCATAGCCGCAGGAAAGCCATTTCTTACATTTGAATATTTAACAGGTCGTTAAAGTATTAAAATTCAAGGTCTTCGAAGGTCCCAAATTGTTGAATTATGAAATATAAGGGCCTTCTGTAAGTTATTCAGATTGGTGAGTTAGAAACATGTCGTTAGATATTCTAATTTTATAGAAATACCTCTAACTTTTTACTTTGATGAACTCTTTTTGACCAAATCCTATAAATAATTACACCTAAATATTCTGCCGCAAAGTAATGTTGCTGCGTTCCTTTTTGCTTTTTTTCGAACATGAGTTAGCTTTGTCTTTGGTTTGGCAACACATTTGTGACGACTCTTATACACTGTTGACTGACTGGCAACTGTCAAGAAATAAATCTACACTTCCAGCCTTAACCTCTGTAGGTGTCGCTTCTAGCAACGGAGAAAGATGTCGATGATAAAATGTTATATGATTTTATTTCTGTAAGTAAGTTTGTAGAAACACCTTTAAACGTCAATTAAATTTAAAAAAATGACAAGGTCTGCGTTTCCTATCTGACTACTCTGAGAAGAAAGGCCAAAACAAACTGCGATGTCACATTATCTTCTAAAGTCCAAACATAATCCTGGTCATATCATTTGAAGACCATGTAGATTGGTGTCTGGAATGGTCTTTTAAGAAAAGAATCACACAGATTGAGTAGACCTGTCCAGTCAGTGCACGCGATGATGAACCTAATATAATGCATACTCTATATTCAAAACAGAATAACAAAACAGGTTACAATAATAGTCTATTGCCAAATGACGTAACCTATTTGAATCACAAGCATTGTCCAAAGCCGACGATCAAACGTGTAGTCAAATTGTGATTTACTTCTACAAACATAATTTATGCGTCTGGTTGTCTAGTAACATAAAGCTAGTCGATTGTAACGCAGTTGAATAGAAATAACTATTTTGTAGAATCGGAACAAAATATTAGACATCCAAACGCAACGTTATGGTAAACGTAGTCAGTCTTACCAAGGGGTATCGTATTACCCAATAATTGGGTGATGGAGGTTAGATGGGCAGTCGATTCATGTAAAATACTAGTATTTAGCTGCATCCGGTTAGACTGGGAGCCGACCTCAGCATAGTTGGGAAAAGGTTAGGCAGAGGCACATTGAAAAAGCAAAGTAAAAATAAGAGAGTAATGATAATAAAGAAAGAGCTAGAATATAATATAATAAAAATTCGCAGTACTGCACACCCCCACCCTATTTCAAGTTAAACAAATATCAACATTATTTTAATGACAATTAAGTTGATTTCAGAGTGACTAGCACTATTGAAAAAGTTTTAAAAATGTTTGAAGTTGTAGCGTAAACTGAACTTTATTGTGTAGGAATTAAAGTTATTTTTCCATTAATTCATATCTGTTTTCATTTTTGGCAAATAAATTGCGAACGCAGATTAGATATTTTACTGCTTCAGCTGCAATGAAGGAGGAATCAATTTTATTTGAATCGGCTAAAAGAATAATAATGATAATATTGGGCTGCACACTACTAGATACTAGACTTTGGAGTTTCTTGCCCATTTTTCTCCATAGGTAGGTACTACTACGCTTTGGAATATGCAACTACCTTCATATTTCTGACTGACCGACTCTTTGACAATTCAAAAGTGCTTGTAAATGGTTTAATTGATTGTAGCAAGTGAAGTATCCCACTATAACAAACTACGATATTTTTTTTATGCTTGATTCTCTTGTAAATAATCTCTCAGTAGGTTTTCTCACCAAACGGTTATCAAACCATACTAAGAACGACTTCTTATTTTGATCGACTACTTACTACAGGGGTTCCAGTGTCAATTTGACAATCACATTACAAAACCAAATTGATTCCAATGAAAATGGAGTGTAAAGGACTGCTGCACACGAATCCCATTAACATTCGGAAGCCGACCACGACCTAACACAACTCACGATAACCGACACACAGTTCCCAGTTATCCGTAATAAACCGTTTGGGGACCAATCAAGCCACATCAAAGGGTGCAATAACCATTTGGCCCAATCGACGGAGGACCAATTACAATGTTAAAAGCGCTTGCGCCGCGGGGCACACATGGGAATGAGAACAGAATTTGAATTTGAAATTTCGGGACCAATTTACCTTGAGGTGTAAGGCGACAGATACCAAAACGTAGTGCCGGGAAAGGAGTGATCACAATTTTGTAGTATATGTAAGTAAGAAAGAAAGAAAGAAAGAAAAAGTATTTATTGCGACTCGTACAGGAAGATCACAAACTAAACTAAATACAGCAAAATAAAAAACCAAGTTATTATGTATATAAATATAAAAAAGTAACAAAAGAAAAAAGAAACAGAAAGTCCTATACGAGGCCAAAAGGCTCCTATCTCAGCATGATGCTACAACATTTAAAAAATAAATGTTGCAGCGCTGGTATTCTGATAGGGCCCGCTGTGATGTCACGGGCAGTTACAGAAATAAATAAATAGTACGTAAATAATAGCAAATAATAAAATAAAAAATAAATATTTTTCAATCTGCGCCAGCGTAACCTCATTACTTGTCTATGCCTTGAGTGTCAGAGGCACTAGTGTGTCTGTGGCATTGCCGTGACAAGTAAATGGTCGCCGGCGCCGATCTTCTGGTGAGATTACATAAATGCATTTAAAATATATTAAACATAACGTTACGGCTGTCTAGTGGAACAGTATTACGGAGAATATACAATAAAAGTGGAAAGTGGTAGTAAATTAAGGGCATGGGTGAAATGGAAAAATAGAAATAAACTTTTGATGAGTGTATACCTACAGTACATAAGTACAGACAATAAGATATGCAATCCTAACTTAATATTAAAAAAAGGTTGACTGGTAGAAAGTGCCTATGGCATTAAGTCCGCCTCTGTACATTTATGTGCTTGAAGTATTAAATAAATAAATAAATATTATAATGCGAAAGTAAGTTTGTTCGTTTGTTACCTTTTCACGCTTAAATTACTGACCCGATCATCCTGAAATTTTGCATATACGTTGTCACAGAAACATATACGTTGTACAGAAACGGACATAGGGTACCTTTCATCCCGAAAAAAAGTGCTGTTCCAGAAGAAAACAACAAGAACGTTATAATAGATGGCGGCACGTATCTTTCGAACATAATCGACACTTATGCGGATGAAACCGCGGGGCGCTGCTAGTAATACATATTTTTTGAAATACGTTTTTCAGTCTACCTAATTTTCTATACTGCCTGCCACTTTTTATTAAGTCAATATTATTAAAAATATATATATGAAGAATCTTGTGGAAGTGAATCACGATCTTGACTCCACCGTTCTCGTATAAATGTATTTCCTAGTTTTCTTAAAAACCATGCAGTATATAGTTTTCTACATGTATTGCATTGCATTGATTTGTAGAAAACCGGTGGGTGCCGGTAGACCCGTAAACTAGCAGGGTTATACGGCAATAAGGGCGCTTACATAAACACACGGGTACCCGGTAAAGAAAAGCCGGTACCGATCGGTGCGGGTAAAATTTCCCCGTATTAACTTATGCGCTTACACAGAAAGAATCAGGTAAAACATTGTGACCGTTTCTATCCGTAGATCAACCTGCAGTAATCTGTACTCAAGTCTGCTTTGCAAATATTAGAAAGACATATTTTTTTTAAAATTACCGTTTTTTTAATATTATATTCACCAATAATTGTTCTGTTTTTCAAAGATATACTACGTTGGAGTCACAATATTAATACCGGGTCGCGTCGCGCATCACCCGAGGGGTTTCTAAATCATCCGTCCCTGTCGCTCCCTTGCGCCCGGCGCTAACTTGCACATCATAGTGAGGATAAGACTGACAAATATATTATTAATTATGGCACTGTGTTAACTAAGCCCGCACTTAAGTCATGCTTTTGTGTGACTTAAGTAGTCCAGTTTTACACAAAAAAGCGTGACTTATGTAGGTGCTGGTTTAGGTCACACGAGCTATAAAATAGTATTCGATACGAGTGACTTAAGTGTCCATTATTGCACGGTGTGAAAATAGTGCCCGTGCGTATCGAGGGTCACACGTAGATATCGTAATGTGCTATTATTGTTATGACTCATAGTAGAAAAAATGCGGTAATTTTTATAGAGTTTTACCGAGACGCGGAGAGACCAGTATGTGATCGGTCAATAAATTGTTTATTATACAACTAGATGGCGAGGAGTTCGGAAACTCACGGTAAGTGATTACTACCGCCTTTGGACATCTAAAGGGAAATTCTCGAAATTTAAACGTTCAAAATCTAGTTGCAGTCTCATCTCGGCAATAAACAAATGTCAAAAACTTGTCAAAAATGTAGGGAAATTAGAGGATTTTTTGACAGATTGAGACGAGATCACTGTGAACGTTCTTTATATTATTGTATTACGAGAATTGCCTCTCAGTAATACTAGAGGCATAATTATTATTTATGTTAATGCGCTGCTTCCCCGAGATGAAACTGAAATGACTTATGTACAGACACCAGCACATCAAGCTACCCGAAACCGTCAAATTTTGCCAATCAATTTTAAACCTTATGCTTTAGCGATAAAGTTGAAAATATATTAAAGAAATTTGACAGATTGTAGTAGCTTGATCTGCTAGCGTCTGTACACACTGTTGTAAGTACTGGTAAGTGGAAATCCTTCGACAGAAACAGCACACCTTTTGTTGAATAGCCCTTTCTTATAATTCTCATAAGTATTTTTTGTTACTGTCACTTTTAGAGCCCGTGGCTTAATAATAACAGCCGCACAGGTCGATCGATCAGGTTAATCGACCGCTTGCTGCGGTTATGGATGGGTGACCATTTTTACATACCGAGACCCCTCCGTGCCTCGGAAAGAACGTTAAGCCGTTGGTCCCAGCTGTCATTTGTGGATCTTTGACAGTCGTTATAGGTTGTCAAAAGCCCGAAAGTCTGACAACCAGTCTTATCAAGGGATATCGTATTACCCAGGGTTGTGGTGGTCAGATAAGTAGTCGCTCCATGTAAAATACTGGTATTCAGCTGCATCCGGTTAGACTGGAAGCCGACCCCAACATAGTTGGGAAAAGGCTAGGCAGATGATGATGTCACTTTTGGGAGTTATTGTAGTAGTTAGAGTGTAAACGTTAGTTACCTACTTGTTAGAATCTCGCTCATCATCCATTCACAGCCCGACTTTACCCACTGCTAAGCAAAGGCCTCTCTTTTCAAGTGGCATCCCCCACGCCCCTGAGTCAGCCTCATTCAAATTCTACCTGCGATGGTAACAATGCCGTCCGTCCACCTCACCGCCGAACGACCGACATTTCGTCTTTCAGTCTTTGGACGCCACTCGATCATTGCCTTACTCCATCTGTCATCACTGAGCCTTGCCTTGATCTCGCTACCCGCGATAAATCAAATTTCGTCATTACCTCGATAGCTAAAGAAAAAAAAGCCAAGTTTCGGATGAAACCTGGCATTTTTTTTAAACTATGCTCCATTTAACCACTCCATGGGGTATATCCACACAAGCCTAGCGAAGCCGTAGCGCCCCCGGTAACATTCGCTTTACGGTGTAATTTTTCTTATGTTATTTATTTATTTATTACGTTGTGAGTGATCTATATCACGTCATATCTTACACTCTTGTAAATGGGCCAGCATTTATTCAGAGCCGCTCCGCAGTGTTCATGTGGTAAGTATTTTACTTTCGTTTGTGCTGATAGATTCGTAATTGTTTCAGGTTTGTATTTTTTGGTTGCGGTTCAGAGAAGATGGAAGTATGATTCGTATTAAACTGTTAGGTATAAGTAAATCAGAAACCAGCATTCTATATATCAACAGAAGCCGATGTAAAATAAGATAATGAAAGCCTGAAGAAGCCTAAGAAGAAAGATATACTTGCTAAAAACTAGATACAACATAGTTAGGAAAAGGCTAAGCAGATAATGAAGAAGATGGTGAATTTAGTTAAAAACTGTCTACGGATAACAGCATACCAACAAATCTCCCAGACTATCAGACGACGCAACTAAAGAAATATATTTAGCCCTAAAAATAATAGACAATTACACTAAAACTATAAACTTTACGATCCCATAACAGAATCCATAATGGAAATAATGACAAAACCTCAGTTCCTTTGCAATTTACCTTCTACCACCACTAGAAAACATTTGAAAAATAACTTTCAACTCGTAAAATAAAAGATGAGACTTCAGGCTTTAGGCTTTTTAATAAATATGGTAGCAAAATAATGGGCAAAGGCTTTAAAAGATAGTTTTTAAAACTCAAGTGACATTTACGTTATGAGTTATATATCTGTGTTTAAGTTAACCATAGATAAGTAATGTTAAGAGAAGATGAGGGACGGTAATAAGACGTGGTAGGCAAATTGGTATTTATGCTCAAATTTCTGAGGTCCAGTGTTTTTAAATAGAATTTGAAGTGTGATTATGATAAAGGCACTTTGTCAGTTTCAGTGTCGCTAATAAGAGGCTAGGACCTCAACCATTATTTTATAAATACCGTAATTATAAGATTTAGGGCTGATTTTTCGAAAGCCAGATAATTCTTTCGGAGGAATAATAAAAAAAAAATCAATTTAATTCAAGTATCACTGACTCATAACATAAATATATAATACATTCACACAGTTACATTACATACACAACAATGAATAGGTTTGAATTTTTGACAGTTCGGAAGAACTGTCAAAAATTCAAAACGTCCACGTCAGACGTCAAATTTATACTACGAATTAAAGTTATCTGTCGATTGAAAAATCAGCCCTTAGTCACTTTTCGTGTCTTTCTGTATGACCACGTTATTCTTCTAAACTACGCAATGTACATTATTGATCGAAGTACGCAATAGATTTTGATGCGGTTGTCCCGTCATTTAGATAAAATATTCTGGAAGGTTTATGGGTGTAATACAATATTATTAAACTTATGTAAATTATTATGTAGTATAGAAATTTCGATGTTTTGACAAGTCGTCACATCAGGACATTGCATCAGGGCGGATGCTGCGTCACACTCGCTAGTATTTAAATACATTGTTTGTTTTGTCCTAGTTGATAAATCTGATACAAACCCTAATTCAAATTGTATTCTTATAACATTTCAATGAGCTAAACCTGTTAATGAAAGGCATGTATTTAATGAAACCTCTAATAATTCCCACTTTTCGCTCCTAAAAATATTATGGAACACTCTAATATAATAATTGCGCCTCTTTTTGTGAATTTCAAATAATTCCTATTTTAGGGTCCTCAAAATACTAAATGGCCAAGTAACTGCGACCACCTTGGTCGGGGTACCCTAGCTTAGTTACTGCGAAAAGGCTAGAAAGTTAAAAAAAAGCCCAATTATTAAAAAAAAAGTTTGCATCATTAGAAGCGCAAAAAGCTTTTAGGGGTGTAATAATATAAAAAAAGGTTTATTAGAAGATCAAGGTAACAAGGTTTTAGTTTTTAGAGTCAATTAAATATTTCCCTTAATAAAATCACCTTTCATATCAAAATTTAAATTAAATTAAATTGTAATTTTAAAAATGTTTATTTCTCTAAGCAGATCATATAAGATACTTCAAACGTAAATATTTTAAAACTAGATGGCGTTGACATTTCCTAGTTGCCAGATACCTGAGAAGAATTAATGTCGAAACAAACTCTCTCTGCAGTGCGATTCTGTAACCATCTCACCATGAAAACTTAGGTGAAGTGAGCGTGGAGTGAGCTGTCAATAGTGTTAATTCCTAGCAAAAACAAATTCACATCACCTAAGTTTTCACGGTGAGATTTTTACAGAATCGACCGGCTGGTCTCTCTTAAGGTGATATGTATATTGAAAAAAATGTGGTTTTTCTATTTCGTGTAACTTGTTAAGTATGTGGAATAGGGATTTAACATTTTGGCATATATTTTTTGACTCTTTGATTTAGTATCATGTAAAAGGAATACACGATTCAATGAATTTTTCTCGATACAAAGTTATATCTATTTTTTTACTTTTTTCGACATCACGGCGTAACGCTTTAGAGTTAAAACATAGAGAATTATCATATCAAAGTTTACTCAAAGTAGTTTTAAATTAAATTTATTTATATTGTTAAAAATGAAGTAAATTCGTTTTGGCGCATACGACGTTTTATTGCATTGCGAGCGCACGCACTTTATAGCCATCACTCTTCTTTTGCGTTTCAAAACTAATGAGGGTTTTCTGAAATGACGTTCGCTAGGTGGCAGCACTGACACGTCAGGTCCAGGCATCTGTCAAAGAGCCTATATTTTCTTTAGTCATGACTGAATGATGAACGAATGAATGAATCGAATGATGAACGTCATATTATATTTTATATTGGAAGACCTCTTGTCAAAGTGGTGCCAACTGGTGTCGTAAATTTTCACAAAAACCACATTGCATCACTTTCGCTTGTTTAGTAGGTTTTCAAGGATTTTAGGTTTTCGAGGTAGCCCTTTAAAGTCCAAACATTATATTAGTGATTCTGATTACATCACTCTTCCGTTTAATCTACATATCCCCAACACCTTTGCTAGAACATCAAAGAAGGAACGCCCGAACGATAAATAAAACTAACCAGATGTTAACTAAAGCGTGGATTGTACATCTGCAAGTTCATACAAAACAATAGACTATTGTTGTTATTTTTTAGTTCATCAGTGACTTACTGTTACAGCGCGGCGTGAAAATGAATTATCTTCCGAGTGTACTCCAAATCGAAGCTGCATCTGCCGTAGTGAGGAGAAGTTATCGATAAAAGGGAGAAAAGAATCGTGAGTAAACGAAGCTACGATAAAATCAATGTTAGGTTAGTTAGGTTAGGTGAACACACATCACTGTAACTAAAAAATAAATCAAGAAAAACGTAATAGTTGAGAATGAAAAGATGTTACAGCGCGCTTGTACATAATTACTGTATAGTTTGTCTATAATTGCCTCACTCATTTTGTAATTAAATAAAACCGCTTAGTCTCGATTTAATTTTTTACTTTGTTATTCTTTAGTGTAGTCTAGCAAAAGGTAGTTAGTTCGCAACATACTTACTTTTATGTTTGGTACTTGATTTATTAACAAAGCTTTTTAGTATCAAGTCAACAGACCTATAAAAAAACATTTTTTTTGTCTAAAATATTGTAGGTACATGCGACAACATATCAAGCTTACATGTACAGTTTTAGCCGATCTCGCATTGTATAGGATTTCCGTACTCTGTATATCTGCTTATACTGGAAATGTATAGCTAGATATGACGACGTGCTTACTAGCAAAATGACACAAACAGGGCTTTACTTCAAGACCTTTATTTCCTCATCTATCGATATGTCAACTATCGACACATGCACACCCCAAATCAATCGCAACCGTAGCCCGAGTTGTTTACAGTTTGTTAGTAGTTTTGAAATTTTTTATCCTTTTTTGCCCCTTTCGAGGATTCATTTTGGACAATAAAATGACCGCAGATGTAACGGGCAGGTGTTGCCACGCCAATAATGAAGGAATCGCACTCAATCGGGCTCGCTATTGTATTTTTATGGGTATAAAAGTTTATGCATGGTCATTTTATTTGGTGGTTAAGAATTTTCGTGGTTTGTTATACTAATTATTTTCTTTAGCAGATGCTTGAGTGTTGTTTTATTTCGAAGGTGAACAGTTATTATTTTGCAGTCTGTAATCTCGTTTCAGTGAAGGTGAATTCCCAGTCGATCATAATTACTTATTCATTTGTTATCGTGTTTAATCATTTCTTTCGTCGTCGATTTTTCTTTGATATTCTGTGAAAATTTTGGCTTTCTTTACTTTTTATGAGCTGGTAAAGGAAGAAAGATAGAAAATATTAAGTATAATTATTGGGACTTGTATAGGAAAATCACAAACTAAACTAAACACAATCATAGAAACATAAACAAAAACAAAAGAAAACTGTAGCCATGAATTCATGATTGCATGATTTTCCCTAGCGAAGAAAATTTTTCGTCGGATATAAAAAAAATCAGGTCAAGTGCGAGTCGGACTCGCGCTTCGAGGGTTCCGTACAAATTTGTAGGTATGTAACTACAAATTTACGGTTTTCGGATTTCTCCCTTTACTTGTGCTACACGACATTGATTCTTGCTAAATTTCATGATTCTAGGTTAACGGGAAGTACCCTATAGGTTTTGATTCCTTTGCGAGTGTCAAAATATACGGGATGAAAGCAACATAAATGCCTGTATCTTTTGATAGCGTTGACTTAGAAGTTTGTTGAAGTGAAAACTTCTTTAGCGGCGCTGTGTACTTTTTTTGGAATGGGTAAAAACTTCTAAACTCGCGTCAGGTCACGTGACCCTGATCGAAAATTCGTAAGACGTTTACGTCTTACGAATTTGACGACGGGTGACGTTTTAACGTAAGACGCGCGTTGTTGAGGACAGCGCCATCTATGCACATCGGGAAGAACTACGAGGGCCTCGCGTACTAACTACGTAGTTCATCCAACAACGACGAGATGGCGCTGAACCACGGATATATAACTGACGACGAGCTCTGTGTGCTTATTTGTAAATCTGAATAAATTCCTTTCACGAGAAGAATAAACCAGTCACTTTGGTCATCATACCTGATTTGCAAAAAACCCTATAAAATAAGGAACACACCTTAACACGCGTGTTTTGTTTATAAGATGATTCACAAAATACACTCGTAATTGTTCAAGTTTTCACTTCTGTCGGCACTACCGGAGTGCCAGTTTTTTTTTTTGCACTGCTTCAAGGGATTGCAACCCTGAGTATTTGACATTAATTTCAACTGGATAACTCTACGCGTTCCTGAAAAAAAGGGTCTTGACAGACGGACAACGAAGTGATCTTGTAAGGGTTCCGTTTTTCCTTTTGAGATACAGAACCCTAAAAATAGCTTTTTCATAGAAAAGTGCAATACTTACGCGATCAAAATGTATGGAACAGCATTTTTTTTTCGGAAATTTTAAACGCCGGGACGTTTAAAATTTCCGAAATTTTACGAAAAAAAAAAATCTGAATCATGTCCTGAATCTATGGTAACAGTTTGCGCTTCGACGTCCCTGCCACCCTATAAAATTCAAAATAGCATCAATCACCTGAAAAATACATTAATTATTTAAATTATTATCATTATAAAGGAAATCAAAAGTCCAAATAACATAATATGTATTATAATTTCGAAACAAAATAGGAAGCTTAACAAAATACTTAACGGTAAGAATCTACTTCGGTACTTACCGCTAAGTAGATGCAAGTGCTACTGATTCCATTCCACAAACGTACGACACTAACAGTTCCCATATAATAAAGTAGTATCCATTACATTTTATCTAAATAAAAACACGTAATTAAATGCAAATAAGGACGGGCTGACAGCATGTCGATATAATTCAAGACGTTTTATCGACTATCGACAGTTTGCGTGTGGACTTATCAAGTTTATGGTTGTTCGTGTGAACGGTCTATCGGTGGAAGTAAGTCAACGTCGCGCTAATTGTGTCGCTGTGACGACTTGTGACGATATATCGATAGTTTCTGAGGGTACACTGGTGCATCTTGATACTTGTAAATGATTACTCGGGTTTTTGTAAGCGTTTTTTTATGTTAATTGTTTATAATTAACTTACATCTGTAATTAAGTTAAGTCTGTCTTTCGTTATTTGTTATCTGCTCGTCTTGTTTAAGCGGAAAAAAGAAGTCTACGAAGATTTTAACTGACACGTGTCGCTCTTTTCGATACGTTCCTCATTTGATAACAATTAATGAAACCGATCTTCTAGAAGTGTTAAAATATCACGCAAATAAGGTAGAACATTCTTAAAGTACCTTTTCCAAACTGCATAGTATCAAGAATATCTGATCAAAGTAGGAGTACTTATCGATATTTTGGACTTTAGCGTCACAAAATGTTTTATTAAATTCATAACTGCATCAGCAGTATTATCCCATTCGTTGAACCTACTATAATAATAATGCTCTATATGAAGGTTTCATCGAGGGGCCCGTGGCTAAATAATAAAAGCTGCACAGGTCGATCGATCAGGTTAAGCTACGCTTGCCGCGGTTGATCTGTGGATGGGTGACCATCTTTACGTATCGTGACCCCTCCGTGCCTCGGAAAGCACGTTAAGCCGTTGGTCTCGGTTGTCATTCGTGGATCTTTGACAATCGTTACGGGTAGTCAGAAGCCCGAAAGTCTGACAACCAGTCTTACCAAGGGGTATCGTATTACCCAGTAACTGGGTTGTAGAGGTCCGGTTAGACTTGAAGCCGACCCCAACACAGTTGGGAAAAGGCTAGGCAGATGATGAGGTGATGATGATGAAGGTTTCATCGTTTGAGATTGCACAAAATATCGAAGAAATCCAATATACACTTGTTTAGGTCAGCCATACCGTGAATTAAGGGAGTTTCCTACCATCCATTATAACTAACATTTAACCTACTTTCGAATCGTGAGACAAATTTATTATTATTTGCAAAATTAATATGCGGCACTTATCAAATACGGTAAGGTGTGAGAATGTCGCCTGCGATAGTGCAACACTACTGTAAATTACGAAACTTCATGTCAATTTAAAAACAATCTTATTTCATAGGAATAAGGAGCATAATAATTTAGCAGGCACGAATGTCATAAGTTTTCAGAATGTTATCAGTCACCAATGTACACAAACCGATCTACAAATCCCTAAACAAAATTCTACACAAGGAACAACCTTACCAGGTACCATATAAGGGTCACAAAAACGGTATCAATTCAAAAGTACAGTTGGCAACATAATTATCGAGTCACGTGACAAGATTGATGCATGTCAGCCCGTCACGTCTGTCCATATCTTCACGCTAAGTGCTTGAGATGCCTACCAGAATGCAAATGAAGTCGTCCCAGTATAAATATAAGAGCACTTTACACATGTTTATGATATTGTTGTTATCTGTACATGAAAGTGTATCTTTCAAAACAATTTATTTATGCACCGTTTGGGGATCGTGACCGAAGTGGTACAGTCGAGGTAGGAAGTAGATGACCTAGTTTTGAAACTGAACAGATGGACGATCGGCGATGGTCCTAAGATGAAGTGCGTGCAAGGTGCGACATTATCAGAGCTTGGATTTGATACAAAAGGAAAATGAAGTAGCGGGTACTGTAACATCACTATAATATTGGGCTTCGTTGATATCGATGACGGTGTTAACTTGTTCGTTTTTTGACGTGCAAAATGGGTTAATGGTATTGTTAAAATGGCTGGTCAGACATAGATTCGTGTGGCACAGGAACTAAGAGGAATGGCACATATTTATGGGGGGCCTATAAATCCCGGCAATGCTATATTAAAAACTGTCGGTGGTGATTCAAAAATTCTTCTAAAGCTAACATAATAATGGATGTTGTATAAACAAATGGATGGAAAGACCTTGCAAACAGAAATTGAAGCATGCTGCCTATAGTATATCAATGAAAAAGCATTCATAAAAGACCCCTATCTCAAATCTCAACAAGATTACCCATATCTCAAGATCCGATTATATCTATCTCACTTTCTGATTGACCGTCAAACGCACTTATGATATCAACAAACTCCTTATCACCTTCGTTCACAACCTACATTTTACTCTAAAAAAGAACCACATATACCTGGCTCATACAGTCAACATATACATATTGGTACAGATATGTCTGTTTCACACAAACGCAGTCGGCTTATAAAAATTTATAGCAGATTTTATGTGGTTGGAAAGGGACACACAGACCTTACGCGTTGATTAGTTCCTCGGAATTCTCTCAGAGAAGAAACAGCATGGTCAGAAGCCTATAATTATCTAAAGCGAAACAGTTTTCGGAGAGAAACGATGTTTTAGTTAAACGTTTTTTAAGATCTTGTTTTGATTTGTTACCCAAACATTAGTCGGACATGCAGCTTGATCGATCGGCCAACAATATGTATGTTGGCAATGAAATATTGGCGATCATTTATTACGATCGTGTTGGATTAAAAATGAAATGAGTTTGAAGATTGTGAATAGAATTGGTTTGGATATGAATGACTTATTTTATAGCTGTGGACTGAGATTTTTTGGTAGTTTTATACTGAATGCTGTCAAGGTTTTTGTTTTTGCAGGCTTAGTTTATGTTGAGATGGCACTGTAGATGCATCTTAAAGACAATAAGTTATATTATAAGTATTTTCGGCGAAGATGCCAAGTACCTAAACCTTTTATATTGGTAGGTATTTATCTAACAAAAGTATGTTATCGGAACCATCGTAGAATTTCCAGCGCTGATAAAAGAAACCGTTTTGCGTTTTTTTGTTCGTCCATTATTTTCGGTACTTTTATTTAATCACCACTGCTCTCAAAACGGTGACGGGAAACATCGTGGGGAAACTGGCTTGTTCTGGGACCAAAAAATTCGAAAACATGTGATTACCTACCAAATAGGCCTGCGTAAAAAATCACCGTCATGAAAATTATCTTTTTGCGTTCGTAATCCTATTCATCCGTGTGTATAAAATGTGAGGTTGTACCAAAATGGCCGGCTCTCTTGTCATGCTACAATGGGGACTAATTAAGAGCCCTCAGAGTTAATTAGCTCCGGGTTTTTGGTAATGCCATGGAAGTTAAAATTTTGCTTTGTCTTCAGTTATGAATCGGGAGAAGCAATTTGTTTGGTGTATTGAGACAGCAGAGTTTCGTGTTTTTGTAATTAGCTTTTCCAAGCTTTATTCCGTTGTTGTCTTTGATTTATTAGTAGTTTCGATATTTTTGTAATTATTTGTTTGATTCGATACTAAAGAGAAATTTTCATCTTACATTGGTAATACGTTTTCGTCTATATCTTATTTCAAAATAGAGAAATAGAGTCCTTTTCTAAAGGGAAATTATCCTAACTCTAGTAGGTACTCTGTCACACAGTATAATTATTTTATCATAAGAGGTGACAAACTGCTTGGATACCTACCGCCAGACACTGCAATAGTTTTTAAATCAAATCAAATGTCATTTATTCAAATTAGGCTGAACCGATTTAGATGAAATTTGGTATAGAGATAGTTTGAGTCCCGGGAAAGGACATAGGATAGTTTTTATCCCGATATTCCCACGGGATCGACATTTATGGGGGTGAAATCGCGGGGCGCTGCTAATAGTTAATATATAAAAAAAAAAAGTATGAAATCGACAACCCGTCTTGAGCAACCGTGGTGATCAAGCTTCGCATTCCCAACCCTCCCGGATTGCCCGGGAGACTCCGGTAATAATGGTTAACCTCCCTACCTCCCGGGGTGCAATAATTTCTCCGGTTTTTCTAAAATTCTATGCCATGCATCCGTAGCTCGTGGCGGGAGCGCGTGTGGACTGCTGCTCCGCACCACCAATTTTTAGGGTGGATCGATTAAAATGCAGGTTCCACTTCACACACTGTTTATTGATATTGGTTAAAAACACTCACAATTATTACGGTTGAGAATTTACTGACAATAACTGTTAATTTTGTTATTCTTATAAAATCGTGACCGCTGCGTACAAGGAATCGTAGCAGAGAGAGAAAGGAAACGGATACATGATATGACAATGTTGCCATTTTAGCTAACCCTATGGTCATAATGTTACAAATTATTTATTATAATAAAAACGAACTTTATAAAGTATATTAATATTTTATGTTGTTTCCAACAGCTCGCACGTCGCTACTCGTCTCGTTTGTACTTTCCATTCCCGTCTCTAATGCTTCTTGCGAGCGCATATTCAGCATGATGGAACAAGTATGGAGCAAGGAAAGAATCCGAATGAATATTTCTATAATAAAAGCAGATTTACAAATACTAACAAACTTCGATTCTACATGTAAAAACTTTTATGATTTTGTGGTAAAAACCGTCAGATATTAAATGCTGCTCGTAAGCAAAGTGAATATAAATTTAAACATTAATAAATAATTGAGATTTTCTTTCAACACCCACTCGACTTTTTCATGCAAAAACGTTTATGATTTTGTGTTAAAAAACCGTATTAGATACTGCTCAAAAGCAAAGTAAATATAAATTTAAAAACTAATAAATGATTGAGATTTTCTTTCAAAACTCAAACTCAATGAATGAGATTTACTCGATTTTTACGCAAAATACGCGCATTGACGTGGAGTTGCGGACACCAGCCCGTACTACCTACTCGATTTTTCAAAATTCTCCCGGGTTGTTCCTTTCAAGAGTTGGCAACCCTACTCTTGAAAGGAAAAACCCGGGAGATTTTTTTTATCGGTTGAATTTTGTTGTTTCGTACCTTTTCTTAGTGTGAAGAGGCCTTTGCTCTGCAGTGGGACAGTCATTAATAGGCTGGAATCAAAATGTAAAAATATACAGTAGAACTATTAGTAAGAGGAAAAGGGTGTAAAGTTGCCGAGGTTGCTGATGAGGCTGAGGGTGAAGACCAGGTATTCGCGGTCGCTACATGCTGGTGGTCAGGATACCCGCTGAAGCCGTGAATGCTGGCTGGCTGACTCGCCACTAAAGCTTGCGGGAGTGATGATGATGACGTCACGCTGAAGTAGATGCACGAAGGCTGCGCTGACGTTTATATTCCGGGTCACCAGTATAGAGGTATGAGGAACAGGGTAAAGTTCACTCATACTTCACAGAAAAGGGAGAATCCTCCAACCAGACGGGTATTTTGTCTGGCGGGCAACTGCCCGATGATCTATGTCGGGCCGTTGTTTAACCCTTAACAACCCACAAGTGTCCTTCGGACTCATTTTTAGGTTTAAAGATGTATAAAAACGAAAGTATTTGTCTCTGCAAAAAACCCTTTTATCTAATCTATCCCTATGGTTTACTGATTCCAAAAATGTAATGAAAAGTTTTATAAAATTATTAGTTTTTTTTTTATAATCAATAAACCACGTTAGTAACTCAGCAACCCACAAGTGTCCGCAAGACACAATAACAATTTGTAACAGGAATATGTGGGTAAGTAGGTCGGATTGTAAACAAAACATTGTTTATAATCATTTTTGGTATCTTGGTATAGTATAACCGACATTCGCAGTGTTATTATTCGTATTACAAAACTATAATTGTGCTCACAAGTTGTATTACTTGGTTGGTTTTAGTACGAACAATACTTATTAGTAATTGTGATAAAATGATCCTACTCGGACTTATTTTTGATCGTAGAAATGTCTAAAAAAAGACTAATAGCGGACGAAATACAACAGGCTCTTGATGACAGTGGTGATGAAAATGTTTTGTTACGTGAAAATGACAGTGATAATGAAAACATCTGTGTTGATAGCTGTTCGGACAATGAAAGTAACGCGACAGAACCAGCCTCGGAATCCGATGAGGAACAAGTATGGAGTGAAGGTGATGATTTGCCACTACAAAATTATGCATCGATTAACGTTTATCAAGGCAAAGATGGAACAACTTGGACATCAGAACTTGAGAGACAAAGTCGAACTCCTTATCACAACATAATTCGTGGTGGTGTTCATAAGGTGATTCTTCCTCCGGGCAAAGTTATATCCGATCCAATAGAAAATTTCTACGAGTTTCTCTCGATTTCTACGAGAAATTATTACGGATTTAGTAAGTCCTCACATACGGAGGCGAAGCAAAAAAGGCTTAACAATTTACCATCTAGCAGCTATACAAGATGTGGTAGGATCAGCTGAATAATTTTCTCAGTCATCTGAATCTACAGTAAAAAGAAAGAAGCGCTGTCACATATGTCCTTCAAAAATATCTAGGGCCTCAAAACAGTGTTGTGACAAGTGCAACCGAAACGTGTGCGCAGAACACTCTGTAAAAAAAATTATTTGCAATACCTATTTGTAAATAATTTTTTTTTTACCAGACTTTGCTATCTCTTTGTAATTAATGGTTGTACTTATAAGGTAATTGTTCAAGTCAAATAAAGAATTAAAAAGATTTGGTTGAAATGCTATTCACAATACCTTTATTTTCGTTTAAATACCATATATTTTATTAATGTGTCCATTAGACACTATTGGTCATTTACGTTACTAAAGCATACTGGGTTGTTAAGGGTTAAATGCTAGTTGCGCGGTAAACTCTGCTTGCGAGATGCAGGATTTTGTGTGACGTCAGTATGACGTGTTGTTCGCATGTGGCATTGTAGATACCGCTACTGAACATAATGTAGCCATATAATTTTACAACCACGTTCTCATAGGAGTCTACTTACCACAAATAGCCATTAAATACCTCATGACGTCACAAAACAGTCAACATAAATATGATATGAATTAATGGAAGACGGAACACAAAGCCACCGACTTAGATCAGGTTGCTGATAAGGTAGAAACAATGGACGGTGTCATATAACAATTTGTATACAAATGGCGGGAATCTCTTAATTTGTTGCTCGTTGTTGCTTGTCTCTGTGATTCGACGTTTGGTAAGAGGAGCTCTGATGGTTTGTGTAGTGGACGTGCTAAAGTAGAAGAATATTACCTTGTTTTTCTCATCATTTTTGCCGAAAGACGTCCACTTCTGGCCTAGGCCTCAGACATAGGCCTCCCTCAAGCACCGCCACTTCGACTGGTTCTGTGTTTCCCGTATCCAACGGATTCCGGCAGCCCTCACAAGGTCATCGGTCCACTTTGTGGAAGGCCTTCCAACGCTATGTCTTCCGGTATGCGGTCGCCACTCCAGAGTCTTTCGGCCCCATCGGCCGTCTGTTCTGCGAGCAATGTGCCCTGTCCACTGCCACTTAAGTTTGGCCATTTTTCAGGCTATGGCTGCAGATCTCTTAATTTCTGATTCGATTGTTTTTAATTGTGATGATACTCAGATACGTCCGGTGGTGGCTTGTTAGTTGTCAGCCCTGCTGCCAATCCTGTTGGTCGGCAAATATTTTTTCATGGTTTGAGCTGTTCTTGTAAAGAATGTGCTTAAAAGTGCAAGAACCACACTAAAAATATTTCTGAAAAAAAAAACTATTGTTGTAGCTTGGATACTGATGGATAATAAAAAGTGAACTCCGACAAAACGGCAACATTAATAAAATTGTTGAGAACAATACTATGATCATGACCCCTATTAATTTAAGTGTCGCTAACTGACTAATTATTCAATCAATTACACTTTTTGTTGATGCCCAGCATTCTGATCCACCTTGTTCTTATTATTTGGCCTGCAATGAAATGAACTCCACGATTCATTCAATCTGCCTAGTCTTTTCTCAGCTATGTAGGAGTCTATTGCTCTCTTTCATTTTCATGAAAATTTGCTGTTTACGGTAGTACTCAATGTAATGCACGCAAAACATTGTGCTTAGTGCATGCAACGGTCCTGGGAACGTAAGATAAAACATTTAAAACTTGTTTGCGTAAAAATACTTCAAAACAATTTGGAACTTTTAGGGGCCGTCTCCACGAGCGAGAGAATCGCGGCGATAGTTTCGCCGTGCCCTCAAATTTTCGCCGCGATGATATCGCCGTGTGGAGACACGTTCTAAGAGAGTGTATAAAAATACGTGGCACGACG
The DNA here is from genome assembly GCA_963855955.1 of Luperina nickerlii. Taxonomy (NCBI): domain Eukaryota; kingdom Metazoa; phylum Arthropoda; class Insecta; order Lepidoptera; family Noctuidae; genus Luperina; species Luperina nickerlii. Next base: position 15,724,231 of record OY979677.1, on the reverse strand, counting down.
ATAATATCGCGGCGATTCTCTCGCTGGTGGAGACGGCCCCTTACGTTCAATATCTCCGGAACCAGAAGGTTCCCTTTATATAAAAAGTTCATGAAAACGAGATCCACCTTGTATTAAAGAAATGCTGCCTTCTCCATATTATATCACAGTTTTCTTTTGAACAATAAGTAGTTTTAGATGTGTGGAGAAACTGTCGATTAGTATCACTGGCTTGTGAACGAATAACGTTCTTACTACAAACCTCCTCATCACCATTTCAGCCGAAAGACGTCCACTGCTGGACATAGGCCTCCCCCAAGCACCTCCACTTCAACCGGTTCTGCAGTGCTGCCCGCATCCAGCGGATTCATGCGGCCTGCGACATGCATATTTAGGTACAGACGCCAGCACATCAAGCTACCCGAAACTATCAAATTTTCCCAATCAACTTTGAACCTAATGCTTTAGCGATAAAGTTGACAATCTATTATAGAAATTTGACAGGTTGTATTAGGTTGATGTGCCGGTGTCTGTACATAAACTTGCTCCATCTTCCCATGAATGGCAGAAACTACAGAATGCCATCGCTACCTACTACGAATATTACATACTTACTCCTTTGCTTCGTTTACGTCCATACATCTGGGCATACACGCACGCCAGTTGCGAGTATTACGCACCTGACTTTTCTGAACAACATCACCTAGGCTGTTACTACATTGCCTGAAAAAAGGTTAGAAAAAAGAAAACAAATGCACGGAATACCATAATTGCAATGTCCCTGAAATATCAGTTATGTAAAGCAAAAGGATTTATCATATACTCGTTATGTATAGGTAGTGCCGAAACAAAAGAAGAAATGCAGAGCTACAATACACAAACTGAAGCAGTCGTCCTCCTACGAGGCAGACACTACAGAACGCCCCCTGGGTATGATAATAATATACTCCTTTTGTTTCGTTAAGGGGCTTACAGGACCTAAACGCAAAAAAGCGCAAGTTTTAGAAAAAATAAAAGTATATAAGCGACTACAGTAAACAAAATCAGAAAAATATATGATATTCTTCAGGATTATATGCTAGGTTGATAGTGTGTTGAAAACATAATACAAATACGTTGATACGATAGACAAAAATCATGAAAATACCTCTAAAAACTTTGTTTTTACAATAAAAACTAATATAGGTACATACAATCATTCTGATTTTTTGTCAGATTATTCTACAAGCAACATACTAAAACAATACTGTTTTAATTTTTTAGTCCAAAGAATAGATTTTTTGTAATTAAATAATTGCTTCATATTTTGCAATAAATTACCAGCGATGTGACATCGCGCTTCTCTTTATTTTCTATGCAATCCGACAGTGACCGCGCTTTAGGTCATGTAAGCCCCTTAATATTCATGCATCTGGGCTTAAACGCACGCTGGTTGCGGGTGCTAAGCACATGACCTTTTTGAAGAACATCACCAATAAGGTCACTATAAGTCCTTCTAGGGCATTCCCCTCCCGGTGTTTCCACTCACATCTTTCTTGCATCTAAATACTTGAATAACAGAAAAATTATGACACAATATTTCAAAAGAAAACCTATAGGTACCTACTTACATGAAATCAAGTTACCTAGCATCTTTCTAACTGACCACAGCTGCTATAATGATGTCAAGGAAACAGGATGAAAAAGAAGATTACCTAGAAGCATGCTTATCTAATAAATTTAACTCCGCAAATTCCATAAAATACCAAAACTTGAGACATTCCGTGACCAATTTCGATAGCGAGAATGACAGACAAACCATGACCAACCAATTTCATGGTTGTTATCAAGTACACTGCGACATTTACATACTACTCTACCCATCTCATTTCAATTCAAAACTTTAAACTTAAAGGAATAAAGTGGCTTTTTAATTGGCAGTTAACGGTGCAGATTGTATGCAAATTACAAAAATCAATGTTTGCCAATAAGCCGTAATTATTATAATGAGCGCGCGTTTTCATGGTCTTTAATGTGTTAATTGATCACTTAGTAAATTAATAGCGTTGATTTTATTATTATGTGAAAAAATGCTGGGTGAAAAAACTTTTTAGTACCGAGCATCGAGGGTTCGCGGAAAACTGCAAGCGATCCGACGAATTGGGGCAACTATTTTCACATGCGAAATGCAGGGTGGATTTTTTAGACGGGGCAGTAAGGGCAGATAGCAATAGAATAGAATACCTACCTATTCTTTATTATGTATATGTCGCAGCCAACTAGCTTAATCAGCCTTTTAGTTAACTGCCTAGCCTTTTAACTGAACGGCGCCGTTCAACTAGCGGCCTGATTGATATTCAGCCATTCAATCAAACAGTTAGGCAAATGACTTGGATCGCTAACGTTTAACTACTTGCCTAGCCCAGACATTTAAATTGGCGATTGTTAATCTGACTCGAAAGTAGCGCCTCTCCCGCGGCACCGCTCGCTGCGCTCGCTCGGCTCGCGCGCATTTGGTCATAATTCTAACCTAACCTAACCCATTTGGTAGGGGTGGCCTGGCTTACTTAACTAACTGTCAATGCTCCATTACAATATCTTTCTGATTAAGATCGTGTTTTACAAGCATCAACATAGCAACAAGACTATTCCCATCTTCAGCTATTAAATAATAAACTGTTTCAGTTAATTACAGCACGATTGCGTGCCTACTTTGCATATAATGAAGATAAATGTCACTAGAAACAATTAAACTTCATTATTACCACGGGGACGCTAGTACCTACCATCATTTTTAGGGTTCCGTATCCAAAAAGTGTCAAAATAATCAGCCTATAATGTTCCCACTGCTGGGACACAAGCCTCCTCTCTTCGAAGGGGGAGTGGATTCCCAAGTAGCACAAAATAGCTTTATAATCGATGGATAACAGAATTAGCATATTATTATAGCTTTATAAGAAGTCTACATATAGGCATTATAAACCACTATACAGCTCTTGTAATGCTAATTTGGGCCCCAAATTATACAGCCTTAAGTGTAAGAATGGCATTTTAGCAGCATTATATTGGTTGTCCACCGGAATGATAAACGCATTATAATGGGCTGTGAAAACAGGTTAAAGCAGTGCGCATATGTTAAATGCGGCTCTTATACAGCTTGTACCATTACAAAGGCAAAATAAAAACATTATCAAATATTATTTTTAATTTCTGTTATTATTAATAAATCTTGTGTAAAAAGAACATGGATACTTTCAACAAAAAAATATAAGTGCTACAAGGCAAGTAATTAAACTCTTGTTTTTGTTCTCTATGAGGAATTAAGGTTGCGAGTATCAGTTTACTGTGAAAGTATGTATATATTTGAATCAAATATTTCATGCGCCTTCAAATTAAAGAGCTATTTATTACAAAAATATTATAAAAATATGTGGAATTGTAAAAAAAATTATGCTCTTACGAAAAAATCTTTAATTATGTCATTATGATACCTGTATTGTACCGGCCGGTCAATACCATAGGTTGAAGTCCTTTCTAAAGGACTATTTACCATAAAATTAAATTTTAAATATTATCGATACAAAAAGCAAAATGGCGTAAGCATAATTAAAAACTTTAGGCATGCGGATACGACTTATTGCTTGTTAAAATTCTTGTCATTATACGTTTGTATAGATAAAGGCTATATAATATTATGATGAAATGCTTTTAAAAAGCTGGCATTAAAACAACACCAATGTACACCGTTAAACAGTTGTGACCCATGCGAAAGGTCGTTATAAAACATAGAGCAGTTTTAATGAATTTTAAAATGCTTTTTAATAGCCTAAGCCGTAATTAATGCTTACATACGGCCTACACTTTTGTATAATGCTTACAGCTGTATTAGAAGCTGTATAGAGACATAAATTATGTCTAAAATAAAACCTTTAGCTGCACAAAAGATTGAAAAAGAGGATTATATAGCTTTAGGAACTACAAAGTTAATAAAATGCTGTTATACAGAAGCAAGACATTGCTAAAACCCTTCAAATTCTATAACGAAGCTAGAAGAAATTTTCTGGTCATCACTTTTTCCATTATATCGATTTTGTGTTACTTGGGTTGGACTACCACGCGGGCCCAGTGCGTGTTGGTAGATGTCACGTCGTCATAGTTCCCCTTTTTTGGACTTCTCATAGACTTCCTACATTGTGAGGGTGACAGGGGGTATGCCGGACTCTTACTAGCTAAAACCACCGCGGTGTTTCACCTCTACCTATGGCCGGGGTGACACAGACTTCCGAAATTAAAGTTATTTTTCACTTTACTTTTGTCTTCTTTGGATGTCGGTTGTTTTCTTTTATAAAAAAGTTTTTTGAATTGAAAACTTCTTTAGCGGCGTTGTACACTTTTTTGTAATGGGTAAAAAATGTTAAACTCGCGTCAGGACACGTGACCTGATCGAAAATTCGTAAGACGGATGGCTGTAGCCGGTACCGCGCGTGTTTTGTTCATTTTGTTTAAAAGACGATTCAACAAATACCTACCCGCTTCGGATGTGTTCGGCTGTCCTCGGGATGTACTCGGTTTTAATTAAATCCGATATGTCAGTGACTGATGGCAAAGTATTCTGTTTGTGTTTTGTTTTCACTTCTGTCGGCACTCCCGGAATGCCACTGTTTTTTTTTTACTAAAGTATTTAAAAAATACGAGTATATTGTTATGTCAATCTAATCTAACTACCTTGTATCTTCCCAATGCAGGGCAAAGGCTTCTCTCTCCCTTTTCTACACAATTCTGTCTTTTGCTAGTCCTTTCGGTAGGAGTCAAGGACGTCCCGCCATTATTGCTTCGGCCTGCCGCGATGACGTCGTGCTTTTATTATTATCTTTATTAAAATAATTAATTAATAATTACTTTTTTATCTTTTTAGAATTTTTATTATTATTTTATTAACGTGTATTTATGTTTATTTATTTATTACGTGTATTTGTGTTTATTTTTTGTTGTAATATTAGATTGTACCCACCTAACTAGTTATTTCAATTTTTCCTTAGTAATGTTATTTTATTTTTCTTTCTTTGTTAAATTAAAAAAGTAATGTTAATTTCTTACATAATAATAGGACACAATGTTAATAATTTGAATAATTTGTATTGTGTGCCTAAAAGGCGGGATAGCTGATCAACATCACTGTATTTCTTAACACCTGTATGTATTTCTGTACCTATGATCCACAATAAACATGATTGATTGATTGATGTACTGTAAAATATTGTACGGTAGTACGGAATCTTTCATGTGCAAGTCCTACTCACACTTGGCCGCTTTTTCTTCCGAACGGGTCGGACAAACCCATTGTTTCTTCTTGACCTTTGAGATCGACCTCAGATAGTGGAATTTTATGAATTATTTCGTGTTTTGTTGCAAAATATTATGTTACTAGATAATTATGTATCTATTTTGACAAACGTTGGAAGTGTGATTGAGTCTCTTTGAATTCTCACATAAAAAAATATCTTTTGTTTATTTTTTATCTTATTCATAACTACCCGGTGAACTTCGTATCACCTCAGATTTTTTTTTTATATTCTCATGATTTAATAATTAGGAACCCTCACGGGCGTCCCCAGAACACCATACCAAAGTTTCATCACAATCTGACCAATGGTTTCGGAACGCATAGAGGACAAACATACAAACATTGATGTCTATTATATAGATAATTATATTAGGTACCTATAAGTATATATTTTGTCTTTATTTAATTCATCATTCATCATCATTTCAGCCAAAAAACGTCCACCGCTGGACATAAGCCTCCCTCAAATTCCCCTTTGTTTTATTGTAAGTGTATATGTATTACATAGGACTTAAGCATAACTGGCGAAACGTGGAAGGTAAGTACAGACGCCAGCACATCAAGCTATCTGAAACTGTCAAATTTTCCCAATCAACCTTGAACCTTATACTGTAGTGATAAAGTTGAAAATCTATTAAAGAAATTTGACAGATTGTAGTAGCTTGATGTGCTGGCGTTTGTACCTACAGCGCTGTCTAACTGATAGGGGATTACAGGCGTGGTGTTATGTAACATGTCTTTTTTTCATCATCATCATTTCAGCCGAAAGACGTCCACTGCTGGACATAGGCCTCCCCCAAGCACCTCCACTTCGACCGATTCTGAGCTTCTCGCATCCAACGGGTTCCTGCGGCCTTCACAAGGTCGTCGGACCACCTTGTGGGAGGCCTTCCAACGCTACGTCTTCAGGTACGCGGTCGCCACTCCAGAACCTTTCGGCCTCATCGGCCATCTGTTCTGCTTTTTAACTTTTTGGAAATGTTTCGATAAAGATTGCTGTTTTGTCCTAGATATAACAAATTTTAAGCCTAGGTATTCACATTGCTGTAACTGTGTACTGACAGGCTAAGAGCAGTAATCTTCCCTATGAGTCATATAGACGAAGACGTGTTTTGATATTAACCAGAACTAACTTTCTTTAACATACAAGGAATGCTCATGACACATCACAAAGAAAACCATCAGGAAAAACGAAGAAAAATTCTTTTCGCGGCACAAAAACGTTAGTTCCCAGAACTCCAATCCACAGATAAACAATAACAATTTCAAACAATGTTTACCTATATTACAAATTTTGCGCTGGCAACCGCATCCGTTCTCGCGTAGGATATCTATTTTGAGTGCTGGCAACATTGTCCCACCCGTGCGACAGAACGCGCGTGCCCACATTATAAACACCAATACTTGGACGTTCAAATTTCAAAAACATTGTGTACCGACGTGACGTTGTATCCGGTGACGTTCAGTTGCGGAATAGAAGCTGGAAGCGTATGAATAACAGTTTAGGTTGAAAGGACGCCAAGGCAGAAAGGGCTGTCGCAATCGGTAATCGAATTGGTGAACTTTTCAGTTAAACATCAAAGGGTTCAGCGGATGCATATTATTCGGATGTCAGCAACATCTTAGTGCTAAAATGCTTCCTCAAAGCAGTCGGAAATATGAGGTATTCCACTCAGAGTACAGCCGGTCGATTCTGTAAAAATCTCGCCGTGAAAACATAGGTGAAGTGAGTTTGTTTTTGCTAGGAATTAACACTATTGACAGCTCACTCCACGCTCACTTCACTTAAGTTTTCACGGTGAGATTTTTACAGAATAGCACCGCTGATTTCAACCGCACTTGGACGAACCGCAGTATCGCACATGAGCACTTCCGCTAACCGCACTGAAACAAAATTCCGCATTGAAACAAAACTTTGATCCGAAGAATTGACAAAACAAATGACTGTATGAACAAATTGCCAGAAACCCAACTCCTAATAGCCCCACTCATAATAGTAATTATATAATCAACCCGTATTGTCTCACTGTAAGGCAAAGCCAGGGCAGGCCTCTTTTTCCTTTTTCCACTCAACTCAATCCTGAGCCAATATGGACTAATCCCTCATATAGTGGTCATCAAGTTCATCCCACCATCTACGCCTGGGTCTTCCGCGATGCCATTAGACGTTTTCAGTAATCCATGCTGCGGTAGTCTTAGCCCACAATGCATCCGACATGTGGCAAGCGTGTCAGGCCCAGTCCTATTTAAATTTGGCAGCTTTTTGGGTGACGTCTGTGATTTATGTCTTAGGGCGCATTGACCACAAACATGATTCTTGTTGGTTCTATCTAGTTGACAGACTTGTTTCCTAGAGATTATGAAATGACGAAAAAATGATGATGCCAATGGACCATGGGACAAAACATTCCAGACGGTGCAATGGTGTAACAAATCCTTGTCTGTTAAAAACAGAACAGTCTACAACAAGAACAAAACAGGGCGCCTAACAAATTAACTGGCCACAAACGATCACAAAATTAAAATTAGAACAAAAGAAAAAATCGTCCTGTCGCGACAGAACATAGCCAATGGCAAACTTTATAATAGGACCCACAGTCCCGAAAAGTTAATAATTCACTGACCTTATAGAATTCTCTGGAACCCTCAGAGGCGGGGACACGTTATGAGTTCGGTCCCATATCGTCCTTTTTTGTCTGCAAAGCTAAATTAAATTGACTTTAGGCTGAAATATTAAGGGTTAGCCTTGGGTGACAGTCGTGTAGGTGTAGGTAAGTGTGGTCTGTTTCTGGGTGAGAATGGATGTGAGAAAGATTTTAAGTGGTTGGACGTTTTGAAGCAATTACTATACAAAGTTCTCTTTGTTTGAAAGTGATGAAATAAATGAAGGAATAAGTCATTGGGGGCTTTAAGCAAAGGTATTTCGAATGCTTGCATTATGAAAGATTTTTGGTAAATTCAAAGCCTATTTAATTCTCCATGTCTCTATTTTGCTTTATTGACCTTAATCTGGTTACATTGTTGGTCTCTACCAGTTCTTCAATTGGAAGGACCTTCTTAAGGAGTTTTTCGTCAATTAGGTACTAGAAAAAAAATGAGGGTGGCATTCTTTTATATATTTTTTTTTATCGCTGAGTGGCCTTGACTTCAATCACGCCTAACAGAAAGCGATGGATGAGGTCTTTGATGGAACGAGCGTGCCCAGAAGATGCCTGTTCACTCTGGCTTTGAAAGCAGACGGGTTAAATGTGGAAGGGAACACAGACACTGGCACAGAGTCAGCTTTGGCTGTGCGCATAATAAATGTGGAAGAGAAGCGCTGAGTACCACTGGTAGGCATATCGACCAAGTGTAGATGTTACCCTGCATACTTTTCGCAGTCCGGTAATAAAAGGGCGATGGTGGAATCATTGTAAACAAAAACAGAATTCTGAGCGGTTCATTAAATATGGTTTGTCCTTACGTTCAGCAAAGTCCATAAAAGGTTTGGTCGCCCATAATCATCACCATAAACTGTTTTTGCACGTAATAACATGTTTCAAAACAGCCAAAACCTTTGCTATCAAACAAAAAAACAACGCCCTTGAATAGATTGTCTCACAAATAAAATTAATAACAACTTTCTAGTGTGACAGTTAACCGAAAGCCTTAATTTTGTTTCGTTCACCGTCAAACGGGGCGTGTTTTGTAAAAACTGCTCCTCTGGACACAACCTTATTTTTAACTTTCCGATCGTTCGATTTTTAACCTTATGTAGTTGTGTTAAGGGTGGTTATATATTTTGAGAGTGATAAAATATTTTTGTAAAGTTATACGTTCGCGTCAGTCATACCTATGCCTCGATGGGCGGACATTAGGACATTGTGAAATATTAATAATAATTCATTTTTAATGTTTTAAGGTAAAACTGTTTGAATTTTAATCAAGTTCTGACAAATGTGAGTTTAGTAAAGTGTCTACGTAATTAATATTATTGAAATGAATGTTTGTTTCGATATTTTTTATGTAAATATAGTGTTGATTATAGTGTTTGTCTGTTTGGGCAGTTAATTGCCTACAACTGCAGCCGTAATCATAATATGAAAAATGTTAATTACTTTGTGGATTATATGCTTATTATTAGGATTAGCATTAGGATTAGCATCCATACTAATATAAATGCGAAGGTAAACGGAAGTGATGGTACAGTTGCCAACATCAACGGTGATAATTTCTATGCCGTTCTCGTTTGAGCACTTGGTGGATAGTATGCTGGTGTATAGAATATGGTGCTGTTCCACAAACGATGGGACACTTAATATCACGTCCTGCGTGTCCTGTCAGCTGCACGTTACAGGAACTGATGGACGCTGGTGATGGCGCCAAACAAGTAGCCGAATACTGGGCCGAGTCCATTCAGATTGCTATCGACACGCTAAGAAGAAAAAGAATGCGAAAGTGTGTCTGTCTATCTGTTACCTCTTCAAGCTTAAACCGCTGTACTGATTTATATGAAATTTGGTATAGGGATAGTTCGAGTCTCGGGAAAGGACATAGGATAGTTTTTATCCCAATACTCCCACGGGATCTAAACTTATGCGGGTGAAACCGCGGCGCGCAGCTAGTTAAAGATATATTTTCAATTTACGTGATACATCACAACAAAATATTGCGAACCTCATTCGCCAAAAAACAGCTTGGGTGGAGCTGTTTTTTGGCGAATGAGGTTTACATAGCTCATTCTTACTACATTCATCCCAATCGAGTTAAAAATACAGTACCCGGCGATAAATATTGCACATCGACCTTTGGAAAAAGAAAATCGGCTAATTTCGGCTTCGTAAAGCGTTATCTCTGTCGCACGAAATACAAACAGTCCGGTATCTATTAGGAGCTGTTAAAACAATTATGATTTGCTTCTTTTGATAATTATTTTTAATCTTTGTATAAAATCGATAGGATCGAATAGGTCGATGTGCAATATTTATCGCCGGGTACTGTACATCGGTACGAAAAGTCTATCACGTCCCAAAAATTCTGGCGTTCATTAGGATAGGGCAGAATGTTAAATTGCTGTCATTATGTTGTAAGATAGAGCAGTGGTGGCCAAGTGGTAACGGCCGCGACTTACGAGTTGTAGGTCGTAGGTTCGAACCCAGACAGGCGCTTACTTTGTGTAAATTATATCATCACCACTGCTCACAAAACGGTGAACGAAAACATCGTGAGGAAACCGGCATGTCCTAGAACCAAAAATTCGAAGACATGTGACATCTACCAACCCGCACTGGGCCCGCGTGGTGGATTACGGCCCACTCCCTCTCGCTGAGAGGAGGCCTGTGTCCCAGCAGTGGGAACATTATAGGCTGATGATGATGATGATGATGTTGTAAGATTAATCTATCACCATGGGCGTAGCTAGGGGGGGCCAAGGGTGGACAATGCCTACCCTAGAAACTTCTTTGCCCACCCTAAAAAAATCTACAGTATTGCAGAATTACTTAAGGGGACTACAGGACCTAAAGGCAAAAAAAGCAATTTTTAACATGCCTAAAAGTATATGATCGACTACCAGTAAACAAAATCAGAGAAATATATTATATTCTTCAGGATATAATAATATGCTAGATAGATAGTGTGTTTACTGTAGTGTAGTGTTATACTTTTATTGTTTCTAAGACATGCGTTTTTTGCGTTTAGGTCCTGTAAGCTTCTTAAGCCCCTTGTAATAGAAGGCCAGCCTATTGTCATTGCAGTCATAGTAACATCTTGCATATTTAAAGTTATCATATGCCTATGAGATCACCCATTTGGTTCGTCGACTTGGGATAAAAAATAAAGTCGGCGGCCATGAATGAATTGCATTTTATTTGAATGGTCGCAGAATTAGAAACATTTATTTGTATGGCGACAACGCTGTAATGAATTTGAGAACAAAGATATACAACGATCTTATCTTTCGATCCGCCTCCAAACATATTTTATAATAATATATGTATCTCCGAATCCAAAGTGTTCTCGAATTAGACGCCTTAGCAAAAAATAATGAGTTATATGTGTACTTTAAAAATACCTATGTAATTACTCATACATTTAATCAATCCAAAACTTAAAAACTCCCACCAAAAATTTTGTTCAAAGCATTTTTTATGCTAAGTAATGGCTTATTTTAAATTTATCTTTCAAGGTACACTGCAACACTCGTCAAGGAAGCCTTACTAGCTTCTAAAACAAGTAAAAATATTTATACTATCAATTAGCCACATTTTGGCTCATGTCATCAGCGGATTCCAGCGGCCTTCACCAGATCATTGGTCAATGGCTCATTTAAAGTTCGAATGACAAGAAATAAATTGTTAATCACACTAATATTATAAAGGCGAAAGTTTGTGTGTGTGTGTGTTTATATGTTTGTTACTTCTTCACGCTCAAACCGCTGGACCAATTTTGATAAAATTTTGTATAGAGGTAGCTGACACCCTGGATTAACTTATAGGTTACTTTTTATCCCGATGTTAGCACGGGATTGAAACTTATGGGGGTGACTAACTACGTGTTTTTTCTCCCATTATTACCTAATTCTATTTGTATTATTGACATTTTTTTTTTATTTTATTGGGTAAATTATTGTAATGATTTGCACGCCGTAAGGTAAAATGTAGCTGTTCTCATTTATTTATATTATTAATCTTATACTGTATGTTCCTACATTTAGAGCAAATAAATTTCTGATTCTGATTCTGAATATTCCGGAGACTACTAAATTTGGATTTGTGCCGCCTATTACATGGGACTCGAACATAAATATAATAAATGTGGGTGTAATTTAGTTAAGTAGGTATACCTCTGCTTAATCCTTCTGGATATAAGCGTGATTTTGTATTACAAAAGTAAATAACCATTTGGTTGGAATGTGTTTGCAGGATTTACGTTAGTTTCAAACTTAAAGCATTTATTTCAATTAAACCATTTACAGGCACTTTTGAATTGTCAAAAAGTCGGTCAGTCAGAAAATATGAAGCTAGTTGTCCATTCCAAAGCGTAGTATTCCATTACGTACACATACTACGCGTATACATAATCAGTAGCGAAGGGCCAATTTTTGTAAGAGGTAAGCCGGAGTAGATATTCGTATATTTAATATGATTATATTACTTGTCATAGAATACTGACTGTGCCATTTTTCAAAGGGAAGCCGGTAGAAATCAAATTGTATGGAACCTTCGCTACTGGTAGGTACCTATGGAGAAGAAAAGCAAAGAAATTCCATGGAAGATTGAAGAACTGAATTATTGTTTTTCCCAATGCTGAGTTTAAGGCTCTTTCCTTGCATGTCAACCATCTTTATCCTTAGAAATTAATTACAGTAATTTCTACTTGACATAATTTGCATACTTAACTACAATTGTTTTGATTCCATAATAAATGCAATGACAATAAAATTTCAGTCATTAACATGAGGTGAAGAGGCCATGGCTACAAAACTCACACTCTATTTTCAACCTTACGTAGATCTTAATAAGAGTTATAATCAATTTTGAAAAGGATTATGGAAAGGATTGTCACGTTAAAAAACCAAAATTAATTAGCAGTCCGGAAAACACATTTTCATCCTTACGTTCTTTATAATAAGAGTTCCTAGTTCCTTGTGTCGGTATTTAAAGTTTGTCAACAGTAGACAAAGATTTGCATAACTTGAGCAATTAAGTTAGCATGCAAATGAAGTCTAACAATAGTGCTGTGACAATTAGTGACAAGTTGCTATTGACAATGAGAGAATGAGTCAGAAAACGTACTGTTTGAAGACATTCAATAAGGTGGATTCTCACGAACATTTCCATACTATTTAACATGAACTTATCATTGAGAAAATTAAAGCTTGGTACAATGCGTGCCACGAAAGATGAGACTTGACACACCACGTGGTTTAACATGCGCAGAACACGATTTTAAGTATCTTTAGCGGTATGAGGTCTGAGTGCGGGACGGGAACGGACGTCATAGCGGCAGCGGAAAGAGCGGGGGAGGCGGGGTTAAGTCTCATCTTTCGTGGCACGCATTGTATTGTTTGCAAGTCCTGCAGATCATTTCGACCATGGCGGTCAATCTCAACGGCGACTAGTCATCGGCGCGGGTGATATAGTGCACAAGTATGTACGCAGATACAGATGCACTCTCTCACTCTCATAGTCCGATGGGACGGCACATCAACACGACCAAACAGAGATCAGGCGTAGGAACAACTGTTTAACGTGCTTTCCGAGACACGGGGGTATCATACCACCAACCTCCAAAAAGTTGTCAAGAAATTCCTGTAATGGAAAAACCCCACGCTCAGCTGTCGCCCTTGCAACCACGACACCAACAGACAGTCACGGGGCGGTTGCATGTACGTACAGACGCCAAAACATCAAGCTATCGAAAACTGTCAAATTTACCCAATCAACCTTGAGCCTTATGATGTAGCGATATGGTTGAAAATCTATTAAAGAAATTTGACCGATTGTAGTAGCTTGATGTGCTAGCGTCTGTACAAGTCCAAAATTGTACAGACGCCAGCAAATCAAGCTACTAAAAAAAAAATTGCCTCTCAGTTCACAAAGAGAGAGCTGAAAGATTTCATCAAAGATTATCCATTTAAACAAGTTACGGCTAGTTTGAACTTGTTTTCATGGAAATGTTTGATGAAATCTTTCAGCTCTCTCTCCACAAATGGACGAATTAATGAGCTTCCTATTTATAAAAATATATAACACTAAAATGTCATGTCGAAGTCCATGTCCATGATATCGTGTCTTTGTTGAATGCAGCAAAGACACGGTATCATCGATTATTCATCGTTCTTCCCCAATACGTCCACGCTCAGTTGCTGCAATACTCTCTCACCTAACAAGTGGAAGCACAACCTGTCACTAACCCCATAACTAACCTTTTAATTGAACAATTCCTTTCTAGCTGACGCATCAGGCTGCCTTGTAAGTCCGCTAAGCAAAACAACTGCGGTCATAAACCACTCTATAAGTCCACCATCTAGCCGAATTAACTGGCAGTAAATCTATCGGACGAGCGCTTTTAGACCGAATTTATTTTATACACGGAAGTGTGACCTACATGATCGGGCGATCGGCCGATCAGGAATACACTTAGTATTTTAGTGTTATATTTTGAACGGGTGATGGGTGGGTTTTGACTTAATTTTAAGTGAGAAATTGATCTTTTAATGGGTGTTTAGCGAGTCTGTCTGTTGGATATTGTGCTGGTTATTAATTATTTTATTTATTGAGGGTTTATGAAGGTAGTTGGAAGTGGGTAGCAATTTGTATCTAAGCTCAGTAATATGTGTAATAGGTAATTAAGATATTTTTGACTAAGATACACTTCAATTGTGTCGTAAAAATGCCTGAGTTATTGATGGGCAGCAACCTCTTTAATTTTTTTATGATTTTCGTGTACTTATTTTATTTTGATTTATTTTAATGTTTTCGTCTTTATGTAACTTGTTGTATCTACCTAGATAGTAAATTAATGATGTGGTCTCCTATAGTTGGAAGCCCACGCTTGTATTTGTCCCTGTTTGTGTTAACGTGCATGTACCTAATTGTGTAGCCTCTGCTGGCGAGTCAAGATATAAATAAAAACCCTGTTAGCAGACTAAACATCGTGAGGAAACCGGCATGGCCTAGAACGAATAATTCGAAGACATGTGACATCTACCAAGCCGCATTGGGCCCGCGTGGTGGAAAGCGGCCTACTCCCTCTCACTGAGAGGAGGCCTGTGTCCCAGCAGTGGGAAAATAATAAGCTGTTTAATTATAATTACAGTAGACTAAGACTAAAATTGGGCCTTACAACACTTACCTACTGCGAAAAGTAGACCCACCATTCCAACATGTAACAGGTAAATGACTTCATAAATAAACAACAGAACAACTACATTACCATCAATGAACGAGTCACTACCAGTTCCAGGAACAGTTCCCGAACTGTTACACAAACGCTCAACCCTCTCGCGGCGCCTGTATTTTTCCAACGAAAACGCCACAAACGCCAACTTGTAACAATTTCAGCGACTACATTAAGACATAAACCACGCTTCGGATTCCACTGAAATTGCTCACGGCATTCTATAAATCGGACGCACTCGACGACTGTTCGTTCTATTTCGGTAAAAATAAATAAATATGTGCGCGAGCGGCCGCACTCGTGGCTGTACCCGAGATGTGAGGTTACCGCTGGATGTCCTTAGCTGGTTGGAAAATTGTTGGATTATTGTAGAGAGGCAAAGATGACCTGTTACAGGAAACTCACCTTTATCTTCAGATCTAGCTGCTTTAATTTGACAAGGGACTGCAACTATTCATTTTATTACTAAGTGATCAGTAAAAATGCAGTAGCTTTAAGGCTCCTTCAAACAGGCATGACACAAAGGCACCGCAAGTCGCGTAACGAGCGGTGCCTTTCTATCTCGCGGGATTATATCGCGTGTCGCGCCTGTTTGTAGGAGCCTTTAATCCTCATACATAGCTAAATCTTGATTGCTAAATTACTTTCTGTCTCATCACCTTGAATAGGTCGGTCGGTAAGTACCTACGTGTGTGTGTGTTTATATGTTTGTTACTTCTCCACGCTCAAAGGGGTGGACCAATTTTGATAAAATTTGGTATGAAGGTAGCTGACACCCTGGATAAACATATAGACTACTTCTTATCTCGATATTCCCACGGTATCGAAACTTATGCGGGTGAAACCGCGGGGCACAGCTAGTTTGTGTAATAAAACCTGAACTGGGTCTGTTTCTCGCTGATATCAGGCCACATCCGTTCTCCCTACATCGCTGCTCAGCGCACGACAAGTCGTCCAAATATAGCGGCACTTGATAACGACGTATTAGACAAATAAATGTTTTACGTCCGCCGGTAAGTGTTCCATATTTATAATTTTGGTTTTCGAACGATGATGGAACGTCGATCGGTTAAACTTCCTGTGTCTTTGAGCTATCGCGGCGGGAGGGTTAGGTACTCGACAGTTTGTAATTTTAAATATCTACCTTATGACTAGAGGAAGTCTGTAAGTGGCACCGGTAACTGCCGGTCGATTCTGTAAAAATCTCACCGTGAAAACTTAGGTGAAGTGAGTTTGTTTTAGCTAGGAATTGACACTATTGACAGCTCACTCAACGCTCACTTCACCTAAGTTTTCACGGTGAGATTTTATACAGAATAGCACCACTGAAACGTGTGTAGAAATCGGTTGTCATAGTATGGACATGTGTTACAAGTGAATGAGGAAAATGTCGTGAGGAAAGTTTTGATTATGAATGTCGATGGCTGTAAGAGTAGGGGAAGACCAAAGAAACGATGGATGGACTGTGTGAATGATGATATGGTTACAAAGGGGGTGACTACCGATATGACGACTAATAGAGAAGTATGGAAGAAAAAGATATTTTGCGCCGACCACAAATACAATTGGGATATGGGCAGGAGAGTGATGATGATGTACAGACGCCAGCACATCAAGCTACCCGAAACTGACAAATTTTCCCAATCAATTTCGAACCTTATGCTTTAGCGATAAAGTTGAAAATTTATTAAAGAAATTTGACAGATTGTAGTAGCTTGATGTGCTGGCGTCTGTACCTTATGATTAGAATTTAATTAACGATGTCCACTAACTGAATGGACATTTCTACATTTAGTTGACATTTATTTAACTTCATTTACTTTTTAACTACTGTCTAATCTAGATTTTCTTTATGATATAGGTAATACAAAAATTTAATATTTGTACACCAATTTCATTGGTAGAACATTGAGCTCGACTACAATAATATGTATATTTAAGACCTTTTATATGTACCTATGTTCACAAATAAAGATTGATTGATTGATTGATATGTTTTAATGCCATGATTGAATTGTATCATACTTTAGAGTATTTGTGAAAAAAATTGGTCGCGCGTCTTTTTCCGATTGGAATCTCATAGCAAATCCGCTATTTGGATCACGACAACAAAAAAGAGCCGTCATAATTAGCAGTTTAAGGCTGTTATCACACTGCACCGGAATCCACTCCGGTGTGCCGTGTTGCGGTATTTAATTTTGACTGCACCGCACGGTGATGCGGTGTCAGTGTGTTATACCCTACTGCTTTTGCATACAAATCAACGTTCTACAGTCAAAGTTAAAGACCGCAGCACCGCACACCGGAGCGGATTCCAGTTCGGCGGAACAGTGTCCGGTGCAGGGTGAAAACCGCCTAAGTAAGCAGGTTTTTATAATGTACTGTTTTTAGTATTGTGTTTTTATAGGTACCTAACTAGCTGACCCGGCGAACTTTGTCCCGCCTCAGATTTTTTTTTGTAATCTTTTAGGAACCCTCACGGGCGTCCCCGGAACAGCCTACCAAAGTTTCATCACAATCTGACCGATGGTTTCGGAACGCATAGAGGACAAATATATGTACAAACATTTTTATTTATATAGATTAATTACAGCCACCCGGCTAACAGACTTAGGAAATCTTGATTTTGTTGTAATAACAACGTGAATCTACATCGCCACATGCAAACTACACACCACGCTGACGTCACGTAAATTCCTGCATCGCGAAAGCAAAATTTACCGCGCAACTAGCATAATTATAAGTACCTATTATACCGGGAGCCGGTGACAGTAAAATTGCACTTACACGGATTCTAAAGTTTCGTATACGAATAAATAGTATTTAATTATAGGTACAAGATGAGCCCGGTGTGCCAGGTCTTATCCTGGCAGAAGTATTTTTAATTTTTTTTGTATTTTTAAAAATTGCTAATAATTTGCACTTACACGGATTCTCATGTTTTATATATCATTTTATTGCAAATTTTGTGTACTTTCTAAAAAACTTGGTGTGACAGCTCTGATCCTGGCAGAAATGTCTGTCACACCGACTTTTAATAATGAAAGTTCAACAAATTTTGCACTTATCGCGGATTTAGGTTTTCTTGGTTTTAATCTCTTCCTTTCTACTTCTACTCTTAAAATATCTCGGTGTGACAGCTCAAAACTTGGCAGAAATATCTGTCACACCACTTTGAATTATGGCTTCAACCCCAAAAATTTATTTTTATATTTTTAAGAATTCCTAATAATTTGCACTTACACGGATTGTCATGTTTTATATATCATTTTATTGCAAATTTTGTGTACTTTCTAAAAAACTTGGTGTGACAGCTCTCATCTTGGTAGAAATGTCTGCCACACCGACTTTTAATAATGAAAGTTCAACAAATTTTGCACTTATCGCGGAATTAGGTTTTCTTGGTTTTAATCTCTTCCTTTCTACTTCTACTCTTGAAATATCTCGGTGTGACAGCTCAAAACTTGGCAGCAATATCTGTCACACCACTTTGGATTATGGCTTCAACCCCTGAAAATCATGAGAATGATGCATACCGAAATAAATTAATACCAGGAAGGAAAGTGAAGGTCATAAATTATGAATGAATGGAATGTTTAATTTTATAAATAAATAATAGTTTTCACCAATACATTTGAAAAAATTTTATGACCTTCACTTTCCTTCCTGGTATTAATTTATTTCGGTATGCATCATTCTCATGATTTTCAGGGTTTGAAGCCATAATCTAAAGTGGTGTGACAGATATTTCTGCCAAGTTTTGAGCCGTCACATCGAGATATTTCAAGAGTAGAAGTAGAAAGGAAGAGATTAAAACCAAGAAAACCTAATTCCGCGATAAGTGCAAAATTTGTTGAACTTTCATTATTAAAAGTCGGTGTGACAGACATTTCTGCCAGGATGAGAGCTGTCACACCAAGTTTTTTAGAAAGTACACAAAATTTGCAATAAAATGATATATAAAACATGACAATCCGTGTAAGTGCAAATTATTAGGAATTCTTAAAAATATAAAAATAAATTTTTGGGGTTGAAGCCATAATTCAAAGTGGTGTGACAGATATTTCTGCCAAGTTTTGAGCTGTCACACCGAGATATTTTAAGAGTAGAAGTAGAAAGGAAGAGATTAAAACCAAGAAAACCTAAATCCGCGATAAGTGCAAAATTTGTTGAACTTTCATTATTAAAAGTCGGTGTGACAGACATTTCTGCCAGGATCAGAGCTGTCACACCAAGTTTTTTAGAAAGTACACAAAATTTGCAATAAAATGATATATAAAACATGAGAATCCGTGTAAGTGCAAATTATTAGCAATTTTTAAAAATACAAAAAAAAATTAAAAATACTTCTGCCAGGATAAGACCTGGCACACCGGGCTCATCTTGTACCTATAATCAAATACTATTTATTCGTATACGAAACTTTAGAATCCGTGTAAGTGCAATTTTACTGTCACCGGCTCCCGGACTATATACAATAATATCTCGACATCAATCGTCGAGCAGTTGCCCACCAGATAAGACAACCGTCTGGTCGAAGGATCTTCCCTTTTCTATGGAGGATGAGTGAACTTCACACCCTTTTCTTGATAGGTACCTCTATAGTATAAACATACAAAGAGCCTTCGTCTACTATGATGGAAATTAGGTACTGAATCCTCAATCAAGTATTCAGCCACTTCAGCAAACCGGCATTTATTTTCAAGGTTCAAGAAGTTTTTGCAGATTTGGATCCTGCCTCAAAACACCAACATTTAAAATTACACTAATAAGTAAAATGCGGACAGTCCTGCTAATGTCAAAGCGGCCGTTAAATTACAACAAGCGGCGCATGAGACTTAATAATCGCCGGAGCAGCTTGTGTGACGCCCATCGCGTTATACAGACTCCCTGCTAGGGTCACCAGTTATGAGGCTATGTTTTGATACAGTCCTGTTGAGATTTGTTCGAGATATAATTTGGAAGGAATATACTTAAACTGTATTGGATATTCTTTTAAAACTCTAGGGCCAACCCGACCTGAATAAACCAACCTAAGTATGGTGCCTGAAAGCATAACAAACTGAACTAAATAAAAGGACATTAAATGATGAAAACTAAAGGCTCCTTCAAACAAGCGCGACACTCGACGCGAATCGCGAGCGGTGCCTTTGCGTCACGTGTCGCGCCTGTTTGCAGTAGCCTTAATGGTATTATTTTTGTCTCTGCATCACCCAAAGGTAATAATCAGCCTACAATGTCCCCACTGCTGAGACATGGGCCTCATCTCAGTGAGAGGAAGTGGGCCGTAATCCACCAAGCGGTCCAGTGCGGGTACCAACCAACCAAGCGGGTAGACATGTGACATCTACCAAGATGTCACATGTCTTCGAATTTTTGATTCCAGGACATGCCGGTTTCCTCAATGTTTTTCGTCACCATTTTGAGAGCAGCGGTGGTGAAATAATTGACACGTTGAATAATTGACACAGAGTGAAGCTTCTGACTGGGTTCGAACCTACAGCTAACAACTCGTAAGTCGCAGCCGTTACCACTGCTCCACCTAAAAATGCCTAATATGGCACTAAGTCAGCCTTTGCATATTTGTGTGATTGAAGTATTAAGTCAGTGAATACGTGGGTGTAATATGGCACATCGACCTTAAGAAAGAAACTGTCAAATATGCATGAGTACCAGAGTCGACGCTCTACAAAGCCGAACTTTTACAAAACTTAAACTATATTTTAACGGCCGCCTACAAAATGAAATTAATACAAAATGTAAATATCATTTCAAAATTATTGTGGACCCTCTTCTTTAAAAAAAACCACAATCAATATTGAAGAATTAGCAACATGTAACGCCATCTATCCAAATTAGCTGAAACTATCAATAGCGAAGAGGCATCTATCGCAATAACCCCATCCTTGTGACTTTCTCGATTCCTCTTACCTCATAAATATCTTCCACTGTGTCTCTTCCAGCAATATCCCAAGATCTCATCAAGTCTGCTCGCTCTACTTAAACGTGGGAACAGTATGCGTACGCGCAGCCGAGGCGGCGCGGGCGTGGTCAGCCAGCACTTTGTTTTTCAAATAATTTCCGGACGCCTGTTTTTGGGAATTACGATTTTTCGTCCGGCCTGATGATTTATGTTTATCGGGGTTACAACTAATTATCTATCGGGAGTTCAAGCCCTTCGGCTGTCCCAAATCAAAACACAGTAAGGGACATTTTTGTCGAAATCAAGATTTTTACACCACGCTTTAAACACAGTAAATGCCCACAATATGCAAAAACCCTTTTTTCAATAAAGGCCTCCATTCCCAATTTAGTGATACCATAGAACCTAGTAAGTGCACAAACTAAACCGCAATCCCCAAATCAAAAACCTAGTAAGAGCTGATAACCAGTTCAAAACACAGCAAGGCACAAGTACTTACTGTGTTTTGGATTGGGAATTTCCACTTGCTAGGTTTTTGATTTGGGAATTAACATGTATAAAAGACCATAAAATCTAAAAATTACACAGTATAGGGCACACCCGTCGGAGTTTCATCTCCAGGAATTAGGGTTTAAATTAGTGAGAAAATATCAAATTGCCGCTATTTTTTCGGGAGAGGGGCGGGGCGTCGCGTGAGTTCATTTATAGCGTCGCGCCGATCGCCAGTACGTAGCTATCACTAGATTAGACTGGACGTGATTTTGTTGTCTGCGTGCGCTCCGCGTTTGTATTAAGTCATTTTGAGTTTTGAACGATTTTTAAGTGTATATTACAGCAAAATGAGTAGAAGTAAAAGAATCCTTGAGGCTGCTCTCAAAGAGAACGCGGATGATTTGATTTTAAGTTCGGAAGGAGAGAATAATAACAGGTTAGTAGGTACCCATCAAATACAATACTATTAACTTCGAATATTTGTACCCATTTTTATTTAATTCAGTGTCAGTTTTGCCTTTAGTAAATATGCCTTTAGAAGTGTTTTAATTGCGTTAAAACTTCTACGAGCGTAATGTGGAGGATTACGTCGCAAGCAGAGCCGCAGTAGCGCTGTAGCCGCGCGACAACCAGCGGATGCCTTTTCATTACAAATACAGCCGCGCGACTTGCTCAGATTAGGGTGGAGTGTTTTAAGCGGACTGTATAACTTCAATGCTTGGAGATGGTTTGAGATAAATTATGCACGAGTGGGAGTAAGGTAATTTTTTACATGAATGCGCTTTGAACTTTGCATGGTTTTTTCATTTTTCTTTCAGTTTGGGTGAAGGCACCAGTAAACGTGAAGAAGCATATCAGATGCAAGGGCAGACAGACTCAAATGATTTAATTACTCTATCTGATCTCGAAGAAAGTTGTGACGACTCGGTGGTTGATCCCGATTTTAGTCCTGATATAATACCTAATTCAGATTCCTCCGACGAAGAGAGCTGTATCCGAAAATTTATAATGACTCAAAAAAACTCTGCACGAATTTCCAAAGAAAACATTCCTCCCGAAACCTCATTTCCCCCATGTTCAACTTCACTTCATTTTTTTATAGCCGCTTATCCAGGACCTGTCATTTCTGCTGATAATTACGATCCGGATATAGATTACCTGACAATCGAGGAAACTACTATGTCTCCGACAGAACAAAACGTATTAAATCCCATTCCATTAAACATAATAACAAACAATAATAATAAGCAAAAACTAAAACACCCAATGATTACTAAAGATTGCAAATGTACACGAGAATGTATGAAATTCACACCTGAGGAACGCCAGAATATTTGGAATAATTACTGGGATTTGCCATGTAAATCCAGACGCCCATTTTTGAATAAATGTGTCACAATTTATTCAGTAAAAAGACGTAAGACCAACCAAGATTCTAGTGTCTACCTCAAAACTGAATCTCGATACTACGCTCTTCCCAAAATGATCGACGGTAATCAAACATATAAACCAGTTTGTCGACAATTCCTTCTAAATACACTTGGATATACGAATGATTCGGTGATAACGGAATTGAGTAAAGCTACGAAGACTGGCGCATTGGTTTTAGAAGACAAAAGAGGCGGTAGAAGAAAAGTGGTTCAAAGACAACCCATCCAGGAGCATATAATGAGCTACCATCCAATTCAGAGTCATTACAGAAGACACAATGCACCGATCACTCGCTACCTACCACGCCATTTGACGATCACACATATGCACACGGACTTTCGCACTAAGTATCCCGATTTTGATTGTGGTACCGAAACATATAGAAAGGCATTGAAAGATATGAGAGTTTCACTTTTCATGCCCAAAAGTGACACGTGCGTTGAGTGTGAAATGCATAAGAATAGTGATGGTACGGCTACGGAAAACGACTCTTATAATGAGCACAAAATTAAAGCTGAATCTGCTATCAATATGTACAAATCAGAATCCCAACTCAGTAACTCTATTCATACTAAATACTACTCAATGGACCTACAAAAAGTTATTCTGTTACCTGAAATGCCGAACATCAAAGAATCACATTTTGTGAGTAGATTGATCACGTTCAATTTGACGTTCGCTCCGATTCAGCCGAAAAGTAAGAATGAAGGTGTTTGTGTTCTATGGCACGAAGCTATAGCCGGACGGGAAGCTCATAACATAATTGATGCAATATGGGCATTTCTTGATTCAGAAAGAAACGTAAAGAATTTTCATTTATGGGCAGACAATTGTACTGCCCAAAATAAAAACTGGTATCTTTATACCGCTTTGGTAATTATTTTGAATAGTTGCCAGAATGAAATTGAAAATCTAACAATAAGCTACCTTACTAAAGGACATACCCACATGAGCGCAGACTCAGTGCATGGAAACATAGAGAAAAAGATGCACCGTAATCAAGCAGTGTTTGATTTTGAGGACTTGAAAAGTTTAATCCGTCAAGCTCGAATGAAAATAAGGATTGTAGAGCCCCAAAATTACCACGATTGGCCGAAAAAGAAAAGAGAACCGCGATCTAATAGCGACCCTTTAAAGAATTTTCAGTTGAACTCAATCGTTCAGGTCAAATTCGTTCGAGGTATGCGTCAGATGTTGTATAAAACCTCTTTCAATGAGCCGTTCGTTCCTTTGGACTTTATGATAAAAAAATTTGATCCTTCAGTGTGGCCCGCTTCCAGGAACGAACCTCGTGGCATTAAAACATCCAAAAAGGAGGAAATAATTAAAGAGCTGGTAAAATTGATGCCAGAGTCCAGAAAGAAATTTTGGCAAGACTTACCAGTTAATGACAGGTCTCCGGACTTAGTAAACGAATGATATATCTTGCGTGTGTATACAGATACACACACACACACTAATTTTTGTTTCGTACCTCTTTGAGTTTATCTGTTTTTGTTTTTAATTCCTCGTTTTTTACTATAATTTGGAACTTTTCACATTAAATTACTTCACCTTCTAAGACTTAAAAGAATAAACATGGTTAATTCTCGTTAATGTGTTTTACTGCAATAGTTTTTAGATAGCAACTTAGAATATTTATCCTACTCATTTTCTTTATCATAACTTCAGTCTGTCATAATAGCTAAAAGTTTTCAATAAAAATCAAAACCTTATAATGTATAATCTTATACATTACTTACTGTGTTTTGGTTTGGTCTCCATAATTTATGATGAGTATTGATTACAATTTCAAAAACCTAGTAACATATCATACTGTGTTTTGGTTTGGTTTCCATGGGCAATAATTAGTGTTGGATCCCATTTCAAAGTTAGTAAGTGCTATAAAACGTGCATCAAATTATATTTTTGAAGTTTAAATATGCAAAATTGTAGACACTAATCTTATCTACCATCTCCAAGAATCATATTAAGCTGTAGATTCATAGTTTGGTAAGGCATAAGAAAATCAGCTTTTTTTGCCCTCCTATAAAATTTGTTCGAAGTCCCTTACTGTGTTTTGATTTGGGACAGCCGCCTTGTCCTTATGGGCGGGAGCTGTGCGGCCTCTGTGTAAAAAAAGCTGCCTTTTCTGGGGTATATTATATTTAGAGAGGCGGTTAAAGCTTTCTATGAGAAACAGGATCCTTCATTGAGATATTGTCTTAATAAAATACAAATAAAATGAAAAATGTCTCTCCTTCCTCCCTTAATCCATCTAATGTACGCAAAATACGCGCATTGACGTGGAGTTGCGGACTTCAGCCCGTATTACCTATTACCTACCTATGTTGTCTTTGAAAGATCGCTCGTAGCGACAAGACCGTCCTTTGTGTCCCTAGTAAAACGTGTACATTTATATTATGTATTTTGTAATATTTATGGTGTACTTACATAATAGTGGTTATAAGTGGATTCTATCTTTCTAATAAAATCAAATGAAGGAAAGGATAGGTTGCTCGTCATAAACATACCTGCACCCTAATTGAGTAACACATTACCAATGTCAATCTGAATCATTTTGAAGGATAATGCTAATGCATCACACTATTACAGTAATAATCACACTAATATTATTATAAAGGCGAAAATTTTTGAGTAACACACACTCAAAAATTTTTATGTTTGTTACTTCTTCACGCTCAAACGGCTGGACCAATTATGATAAAATTTTGTATGGAGGTAGCTGACAGCCTGGATTAACATATAGGCTACTTTTTATCCCGATATTCCCTCGGGATCGACACTTATGCGGGTGAAACCGCGGGGCACAGCTAGTTGCTTCATATGTTCGAAAATTTTGTCTGCTCATGAACCTCAGACCAAATAAAAAACCAAGACAGAGGGCTGTCAACAGTAAAGTGAAGCCGGTTTCGTAAACATGTGTGCACATAGTGAGGTGTAGTTTGATTGTAAATTGTTGTAAATGTGTGCGTGCGGGCGTGTATTCACAGAGCGGGGGTGTAGTTTTTGCATGCTTCACTGTATTGTTCGCAGCGCTATGTCTTGACATTTTATTTGGTCTGAGTCATGAACATAAATAACGCGATCAATGTTGTTGTACTGTCAAAATGATAGCCATTGTTACTGACATCAGTAAAATGGGGGTTATGTGGTTATGGGGTAATTGCGTAGCACACTACATAGTGTGCTACGCAATTACCCCGTTGTTTCTGTTAATGTAGGTACTTACTTCTGAAAACTCTTAAAATCGCATTGCAAAACGTTTTAGCGACAGCAACAAAAATAAAAACATCAATATCCCAAATGAAATCACTTAAAATACCTCACGGAAGGACACACCATTTTTACTTTCATAATTGCTTTTAAAAAAAAACGAACACAAAGGCACCGGCCGTTCACAAAAAGGTAATCGATTAGGATCGGAACGATTATAAGTTGAATCGATTATCCAATACATTCGAGTCCCGTGTCACCCATAACTAATCGGTGTGTGTTACGTGATGTAACTCAAAAACGTTTTTAAAAATAAACTTTTATTTAATTGTCACAATTTTTACAATTAATACTAAGATTTAGGAACTAGGCGAAATAGAATAACAGAGTTTGAACATCGATGATGTTGGAAATAGAACTGACTTTACAATGAAAGGAACTGAGCTTATATACTAAGAATCCATGGGATAAGTAAACATAACCAATGGTGATTAGTTAATGAAAAAGATAACTAATATGGACCAATAACAAAGTCCTTAACTAATTAATGAATGACATTACTAGTATCTTATTTATAATATAATTATGTGATGGTTGTTTACAATACAATTATGTAATGGTTGTTTATATAATTATGTAATGGTTGTTTACAATACAATGTAGGATACTTGATAAAGAATGTAGAGATTCGACACATATGTATAACGATAGAGGGCTAATATGTAACACCTCCCCCCTTAGAACAAAGATTGGGCGTTAGCGCCTGATTTTTGAGGTTGAGGAGATGATGATGGCTGCTGGTCTTCGATGTCATCTTCGTCGTCGGAGATGCACGTGGTGGGATGATGCAAGTTGCTCATGGGGATGGCAACATGCACATTGCGGCGTCGGGAAGAATGATCAAAACAGTTGTTGAAGACTTGTATGCAGGTTCTAGAATTTTTGCGACGTATAAATCCGTTTGGACATCTAACAAAGTTTGATGCTGATGTATATTAGCATTATCATGCCAATAGAAAGATATATTCATGAAAAGCTTGTTTGGTTCTTCTGAGGTCTGGAAGGCTGATAGAGTGCTATATCCAGTGTGGAACTTGCACCCTTGAGGTAAAGTGATTATTCCTGAGCCTTGTAGTTTTAAGTTTGAAATCTCGACGCTGCACTGAAGAACACAATTTATCTCATTGTTCAGAATATATAACCAGTTGCTAGGGCCAGTCGGCTGGAACGTGTTAGTTTCTGCCGGGAAGGTTGTTGTGGTGCAAGTTGAAGGGATACTCGTTGTCTTGCTGAGTAGAATGTCCAGTTCGCAGATTGGACGAACGGACGAGTCGTAGATGACGATATCCTTGCAGACACGTTTTCTTGGTGCGTAGATGATGCAGTTATCCAAGGAGCTTGTAGCCGCATAATATTGTCCACTAGTGTCAGTGGCCAGGTAGGTATGCTCTGGGAGGATAGTGGTATGGAAGGAGGAATTGGGGTGTCTTATAGGAATAGAGTACATATGATACAAAGTAAAAGATTTATGTTGAACTAAGGGAAACTCTAGGACATATACTAAACGATTTGAGTACACGTATGCTGACAGAGAAGACGAATCCAAGAGGTTATGGATGTTATCAATTGAGACAGAAGTTACTAACTGTCTATTACTTCTTATCTTATTAGAAATCAGTAATTGTTCGTAAAGCTTATTGAGAGATATGATTGAGGGATGTATAATGTTGGATTTCGCAAATAGGATGCTTGTCAAGCAGTCATCTATTTCATTTTCGAGACTAGTGACTAACTCAAGAATTTGTAATGAAATAGTTGATATGTCTTCGCTAATTTTTATGTCAAAAATAAGATTTTCAGTTTTATTAATGAAGTTATTAATGCGATCTATATTTTCATTTATAATCTGCTCATCGTAAGAGATTTTGAAAATAGTATCGTTGAAATTTTTTAAGGTAGACGATGTGATCTGGATTTGTTTTTGCATGAGATCCGCCAAATCAAGTTCTTGTTTTTCTAATTTATCAATGCATTCTTCGTAATGCTTCGCGTCTCTTGCATCAGGTGTACCAATAAGTCATTTAAGAACAGAGCCTAAACCATCTAGCAATTCTCGTTTTGTACGTGCGTTTTTGCCGAGGTACATTTTGAGTTCCGAGAGTCTATTTTCGATCTTATGAAGGTTAACGTTCAGATAGGATTTAGTTGATTGAGTTATCGGAAGTTTAATGAAATTGGTTGACATGGTTTGAAATTTTTCAGACAACCGAACTAGAGATTCATGGGATATAAAAAGAGGTTTTAAATCTTTATAGACTATGAGTTTCCACGAATCATCGGAAATTGATAGAGCTCCCTCTTCTTTGTAGAAAATGCCTGCATGTGAGGTTAAGGACTGAGAGATATTTAGATGGGCAAGGGTTCCTGATGTTGCCCTGCAACAAAAGGAAGTTTTTTGTTGAGTAACTTAGTTCTGATGTAGTTTCTGATAAAGGTGTACAATTTGTATAGAATTATGCATAATAGGACCTTAATAATAGAACAAATTATATAATTATAAATGTAGTTAGGATCACTAAAAATTTGAGTAAAGGATAGGGTGGAGTTTTGGGCTGTTGTATAACGACAGACCCTGTGAATAGAAAAAAAAATTACTTAAATAATTAATCATAGAATAAACCTATCTAACTTATTGTTAAATCTAATTTACGTTATAAGGTCTAAGGCGATTTGCGTGAACTAACTGATTCTTGCCAGCTTTTCTTATTATATAATTTTCATTGAATCCAACACGAACTACTTCGAATGGACCGTCCCATTTGGCGTCTAGGTTATTAGGTGTAGGTACTCGCAACATTACTTTGTCACCTAAGGAAAAATCGGCTATATTTTTAATCTGAGCGTCATAACGTTCTTTTGCCTTTTCTTTAGTGACTTCGATGTTTCGTAGAGCGGCGTCTCTAGCTATCCTAAGACGTTCGTTTAAATCCTTTAAATAGTCGGAAGCTGTATATTCCGGAATCGGCTTAAGTGCATAGAAAGGACGTGGTTTGTAACCGAAAAGTAACTCGTGAGGTGTAAACCCGGTTGAACTATTGACGGATGTATTGTGACACATAATAGCAAATGGAATTATTTTGTCCCAATTCTTTTGGCGACGGCTATTGTACATTCGTATATGATCACGGAGTGTAGCATGAAAACGTTCGAGTGCACCATTCGTTTGCGGGTGATATGCAGTGTTGAAAGTTTGTGAAGAACCTAGGAATTTCATGAGCTGTTTCATAACACTGTTCATGAATTCTTTGCCTTGATCAGAGTGGAAACGTTTGGGAACACCGAAGTGTTGACAGAATTTGATCAAGCTTGATGCTACTGTAACTGCTTCTTTGTCAGGAATAGGGTATGCCTGAACGTACCTTGTTAGTTCATCCTGTAAGGTTAGGACATACTTGTTGTTGTTTTCACTGACTTCAGAGTAGGAAACGAGATCTATGGAAACGCGTTCGAAAGGCTCAGTGGATTGCGACGTGATAACCATAGGGGCCTGAAAGGATTTCCTTTGGATCTTATTTCTCTGACAGGTGACGCATGATTCAACGTAGTTTTTTATATCGTTTGTCATACCTTTCCAGAAATACTCCTCTATTATTTTCCTTATGGTTTCTGCAATACCACGATGACCTGAGACAGGTTCGTTGTGAAATGTTTTCAAAATTTCAGGGATTTCTTCTAGACTCGGATATTTAACTCTATTTTTACAAATAGTTATCTCGCAATCATATAATTCAGCGAGATATGAAGAGATTTTTAATTGTTCGTTTCCTTGAACTTTACAAGTTTGATCGTATTTGAGATCTGGCACATACAATTGATTTATCTCATTTCGCTGGAGGCAAGACAACAGGGATTTGAAATAGCTTTCTGAGTCCCAAGGATCGAAATGTGTTGGTCTAGTACAACAAAAGAATAGATTTTGATTATTATTAGATATAAGAAGATCTACATCGTAGAGAGATTTAGGTTTATCTAAATAGGGATCAGTTTGTGAACATGATTCCAAAGCCTCATAAAAAAGGTTATTATTATTTGAGTATTGACTTGAGGTTGGAATGAATATTTGTTTGTGTCTGGTATCTAGAAGTCTATCTGGTATTACTCTGACTTTTAGGGGATTGATAGAACGCTCTTGTGAAAGATAATGTTCATAATTTAGTTGTAAATAATTAGAATCTGAGGGATCTTCGCAGGTTAAATCTATGACATTAGAATTAAAAATAGGAGGACGAGACAAAGCATCAGCATTTGTGTTTATTTTACCTGCTTTGTATATTATTTCATAATCGTACTCTTCGAGTTTTAATCTCCATCGAACGAGTCGACTACCGGGGTCTTTGATGGAGAATAGCCAGGTTAGAGGTTTATGATCAGTGACGATTTTAAATTTTCTTCCAAATAGATATGGGCGGAAATGTTTGACTGCCCAAACGATTGCTAACAATTCGCGTTCGATTGTGGAATAGTTCGTTTCAGCTTTATTCAGGGTTCTGGAGGCGTACGCGATAGGCAGGTCTTTACCAATTTCTCCTTGTGATAGAATTGCTCCAATAGCATGAATAGATGCGTCAGTCGTTAGAACAAATTCTTTATTGAAATCGGGGTATTGTAGAATCGGGGTCGTGGTTAAAATATTTTTACATGTATCGAAGGCCTTTTGTTGTTCCGTACCCCAAATGAAAGGAACATCTTTTTTCAAAAGGCTTGTTAGCGGTTTTGTTATTTTACTAAAGTTTGTAATGAATCTACGGTAATATCCTGCTAAACCTAAGAATGATTTTATATCCTTGCAGGATTTGGGTATTGGAAACTCTCTGACCGCTTGTACTTTTTCCGGATTGGGTTTAACGCCTTCATTGGAAATGATGTGCCCCAAGTATGCTACTTCCTTTCTCAGGAATTCACATTTGTCGGGTTGGACCTTTAAACCGTATTGTTTTAGACGATTGAATACCTCCGTTAATTTTTGTTCGTGTTCTTGGAGGCTGGATGCAAATACTACGATATCGTCGAGGTAGACGAAACAGCGTTCGCCTTGTAATCCATAAAGGACGCTATCCATTGCGCGTTGGAAGGTAGCGGGTGCATTTTTCAGACCGAAAGGCATTCTTAAAAATTCGTAATGACCATAAGGAGTACTAAAAGCGGTTTTCGGAATATCTTTTGGATCTAGTTCGATTTGATGAAAGCCAGACGCAAGATCTAAAGTAGTAAAGTAAATGGAATGACCTAATTTGTCAAGAATATCTGTGATGTTGGGTAGGGGGTAACTATCTCCGATAGTGATATCGTTAAGTTTACGATAGTCTATCACCACTCTCCATTTCTGTTTGCCCGAAGCGTCCAGTTTCTTAGGTACTACCCATATAGGACTGCTCCATGGTGAAGTACTAGGCCTAACGATGTTTTGTTTAAGCATTTTGTCGATTTGTGATTTTACCTCTTGTTGATGGATATAAGGGAATCTATAGGTCTTAGTATTTATCGGTGTATCTGATGTTGTCGGAATGGTATGTTTGGTGTGGTTGGTAAATGTAAGAGGATCGCCTTCAACGTAGAAAATGTCGGAGAATTCGTAAATTAATTTATCAAGGGATTCACGCTCTTCCTTATTTAGATGGCCGCGTCTAACGAGTTGACTTATGTCGTCTACTGAATGTAATTTATTATTGGATGTATTTACGGAATTAACAGGGAAACTGTCTGTCTCTAATGTTTCATCGAATGAGTTCACTTGGACTATAGGCATAGGGATGTGTTTGTCTTGATTGCTGGAATTTACACAAGTCACTAGAAATCGGTTATTCGTGATATTTACAAGGGCGTTGGGAATAGTGATATCTCCATGAAGTACCTGTTTTTCGACGATCGCTGTACCATTTGCAATATCATTTGTATAACAACATATTACAGTTTCTGACCGTTGATTCACTAGTTGGTTGTTATGATGTGAATCATGAGAAGTGGAGGAGTGGAGGTGTGGTGTGGAGTCTTCATTTAAATAGAATAGTTTATAGGTCCGATCACGGACGCGCATGGTTTTGGACTGAACGTAAATGTTAACATTGAATTTTGACATAAAATCGTTACCCAATATGCCATCTGACATAATATTGAGGTTAGCTATGTGAAAACTGTGTTTGGGTAATTGATCGAGGCTTAATTCCGAGGTACCGTAGGTCTTGATTGTTGAGTTAGAGTTGGATACACCTACGATAGACGCTTTGTTAGAGGAATTAATGTGATTATTTCCGATTTTGTCTTTTCGAATGACTGAGATAGCTGCGCCTGTGTCTACCAATAACGTTATTGGTTGACCATCAATGTGGAATTTACAGTGCAGAAGGTTGTCGTGAGGTACGTTTAGCGAGGAAATGTTATATGATTTGATATCAGATTTTTTGGTTTTGACCGATTTTTTATGCTTTGATTTAGTTTTGGAACTTGTATTTCTTTGATTTTTAGATTTAGTACGTTGCGTTGAAGTAGTAAGACTTTGTGAAATTGGAATTGAATTTGTAGATTCAGGATTTGGAGTTGAATTTGTAGGGTTAGAAGTTAGAATTGAATTTGTAGATTCAGGATTTGGAGTTGAATTTGTAGGGTTAGAAGTTAGGATTGAATTTGTAGAAGTAGCATGATATGGTAGATCAGTTTGAGTGCAAACGTCACGATATTGTCTACGATAGACAGAGTGAGTTTGTGTCGAAGCGTCGCACTTAATTTGAGAGGCAGAAACAATAGCCGTTTGTCCCCGATGGACTGGATTTAACGAGCTATCACTTATACCCTTGGAAGTTTGAATATTGCATGAATAATTTGTTATTGGAGCTGCAGATGGTCTAAATCGATCTGTGGGTCTTGAATTTGGGTTCCTGAGCAAAGGTCTAAAGCGGTTTCCGAGGAGTTGCTCATCTCTCCGGCCGCTTGTGAGTTTAAATTGTGAACACCGGCCGTGTTAGGAACATTCTGTTTAGAATAAACCGGACGTTGGTTGTGATTATTAGAGCCAGTCTTCATTTGATTGTTATAAGCCCTTTTTCTACATTCAGCAATGTCATGTCCTGGGTTTTTACAATATCTACAGAATTTCTTCGGAGTTGAATTCGGAATGTTGGACTGTTGATAATTAGAATTTTTGGGTATGGGATTTCGCGGCTGTGATGCGTTTTTATGCAATTTTTGTCTAGCAGCGTTCATGTTTCGGATTTTTTCCTCCTGAATCGCGAAGTTACCCGCGTCGCGTAAATGTTTAAACGAATGGACCCTTAACATAGTTCCTATGTCTGAGCTGAGCCCATTAACAAATACGTTTAGGGCGGTTTCTTCCGTATTTGCCTTACGACCTTCTAGGGTTATATCTTGCACTTCGGTTGATAACTTTTCTATTATTTTGCTGCGTAGCAAATCTACCCTGAGATAGTAATCGGTTATGCTTTCGTTAGGCTTCTGGAACATGGATTGTAGTTCCATGGATAAATGCGCTAGAGTCTTTGTTTGTGAAAATTTTTGGATAAGATATGTTTTTAGATCGGCCCATGACGGGAAGTCCTTGGCATGTAAATCAGATGCTCCAGGACCTAGAATTCTGTTTAGCGTGAATGTTAACAATATGCCTTGTTGTTGCACTGATGCAATTTGAAACACGGAGTCACATGATCTAACAAATCGATAAACTTGTGTTGGTTGAGCCGTATCAAAATCCGGAATGAACTTGATTAGCGTATCTATGCTTACTGCTAAGTTATCCGAAACAGGCGTGAATTTGGTGTCTGTGTTAGACATTGTGATTGATTTAGCACTTAGTAAAAATTAGAAATATCAAAGTAGAAGATTCGGTTATGTTAGGAGATTTTGATTTAGGATTTAGAAGAGATTTGGTAATAAGGAATTGAATAAGGAATTAGAGGGAATCAGAGCATAACAATTTGAGCCACTTACCACAGTAACACTATCAAACGGATAGACATCTTCAGGTTCGGCAGGGAAGATCAAAACCCTTCAGGTACCGCACTGTTGTCGCTGATTCACAACCTAACAGGTACGTTATCCCTGTCTGACTGCCCTAGGCTATCCTACCGGCTGCGCCAAAATTGTTACGTGATGTAACTCAAAAACGTTTTTAAAAATAAACTTTTATTTAATTGTCACAATTTTTACAATTAATACTAAGATTTAGGAACTAGGCGAAATAGAATAACAGAGTTTGAACATCGATGATGTTGGAAATAGAACTGACTTTACAATGAAAGGAACTGAGCTTATATACTAAGAATCCATGGGATAAGTAAACATAACCAATGGTGATTAGTTAATGAAAAAGATAACTAATATGGACCAATAACAAAGTCCTTAACTAATTAATGAATGACATTACTAGTATCTTATTTATAATATAATTATGTGATGGTTGTTTACAATACAATTATGTAATGGTTGTTTATATAATTATGTAATGGTTGTTTACAATACAATGTAGGATACTTGATAAAGAATGTAGAGATTCGACACATATGTATAACGATAGAGGGCTAATATGTAACATGTGGACCACAAACAATGGTATTTCTTCATCACGAACAAAAACGGTGTGAGGCTGAATATGGGATTATGA
This sequence comes from Luperina nickerlii, assembly GCA_963855955.1. NCBI lineage: Eukaryota > Metazoa > Arthropoda > Insecta > Lepidoptera > Noctuidae > Luperina > Luperina nickerlii. The sequence goes on along the minus strand of OY979677.1, from coordinate 15,689,314 downwards.
AGTATTGATACCTAGAGTCGTTTATAGGGTGTTTGAAAACAATGCACGATTAATCAGTTACATTTGAGTTTTATAAAGCAGTTTTTGTTGTTCATTTGTAGGTACATTGAATATCAGAGGGGCAACTCTCGTAATTTTGAGAACGTTGACATTCTGATTTTAGTTACAATTTGTCAAAAATATCTCTAGAATCCCTACATTTTTGACATGTTGACATTGTTTGTCGCTAAGATGAGATTGCGACTAAATTTTGAATGTTTTTATTTCGGGAATAATAATTGGTCTTCTTCATTAAACCAACTGAACTATGTAGGTACAGTATGGGCGCTTTTTTGGTTCCTGTAATAGTTCGTTTCATTAGCTTAATGATTAACTCATTCGAACAAATCATCTGATGTATGATCATTTCTGTCTAGGATAAATAATTTTTTGGTCATTTCAATTTAGAACTCCATCAAATCTCGGAGACCAAAGAGGCTACATCCATATTCGACCAAACTGCCACTGACTACTCACACGAACGTATTAACAAAAGATAACCATCTCTAGGCGCTACAAAGAATCTCGAGAGCCACTTAAATAACAACCGGCTTTAAAAAATAAAGGAGAGTAAAGATTGACACGCTCTACACGCTGTATATAGCGTGCTTGTCAGCGGGGGAGGGCGCTTAGTTCATCGGATCAGCAGGACGCGGCGCCGGCGCAACCTTTGTACCCGAGAACAGCCGAAGTTAGTCGATTGGTTAAACTTCGGCTCAATATGGACAATAGACGTAAGACTTGAGTTGAATGTTTTAAAAAAAGAACATTACCTAAATTGAAAGGTACGAGTACATTTCCGCATGAAAAATAAAAATAACGCGTTCACAACCACAATCAAAGAAGTCGCCAAATATGAAAGAAAAAAAAAAGAAATGAATACGACACAGGGCCGGTCACCCAACACCGGGTGAAAGTCCCGGTTAATGCTTTTAAACGTGACAGAGTGACAAGCTGACACCGACGTCCGCGCGTCCGAAACGGTTAATTTAGAACGAACGTGGGTGGCATTTAAACGGCGATTTGTGATTTGGTGCAATCAACTCCGGTTCTTATTTTGAATTTATTAATTCGAGTTTGTTAAACGGTCCTGCAAATGGCTCGTTCTGGCTTTAATCAAGTACCAACATGGGTTCTGAGGATGTAACCAGCAGGGGATAAAACATAAACTTTTTAAAAGAATAACCGCGGAGTTCTTGCCGGCTCTTCTCCATAGGAAACGACCAATTGGAACCGTGCACCTAGCTTCTGACGTTTCATTACCCATGTATGTTTATGTGAAATAAAATATTTAAATTTAGATTTTAAACATTTTTAATCGCAATATGGCGATGGTGTAAGTATACCTGTCTTCAATAAATTGGGAAAAAACTGAACTCCTGAGACAACGACTCGATCATCTGCCTACTAACCTTATAAGTATTTTACATGGATCGATGGCATATTATAACCTCCACAACCCAGTTACTGGGTATTGGGTAACAGTTCAATAAAGTCATACCCAGTTAATAATTTATTCAAACTGGTACACTGGTAAACTGGTACTGGTACTGGTACTCTGTTTTAATTCAGAGAACTTACAGGGTCGGGTAGATCCCTCCACAGATCACAACAATTATAATTTACAGAGTGTCAAAATTAACAACCACCACATACCAAATATAATCCACCAACTTCAAAGGTCCACAAAAGTTCTCACCGAACCAATCCTTCTAAAAAACCGACTCATCATCCCTTTGATATCACTCCGGCCTCGCACCTTCCATCATTACCAGTTCTTAATTGCTACAAAATGTCCATCTAGTGTCGTCTGGTGTCACAAAAAGTATCATTTCTGTATCATCATGATATTTGATGAGACGCTGCCTTTGTTTGCGGTGCTCTTTGATACTTTGTATCATTGGGAATGGTAATGCCATATGATAGAATAAGTGTGAGCGTGTTTTGTTTGGGTAATGACAATGTTGGTTTATGCTCGGTTTTTATTGAAATTATATATAGGACTAGCTTTTGCGCTTCTAGCGGCTTCGCGCGCATGGAGGTCGGAAGAAAAACACTGTAAAAACCTTCTCTCTTTAAAAAATGCATACACGTGCCATTTTTCATAATGATCGGTCAAATGGTGTTGGAGTTTATCATATGTATACCAAAATCCATTATTATATATCCTATAGATATCAAGTATTTGAAGAAGTTGCTGACATTTTGTGGTTTATTTATAAACGATGATTAAAGTTAAGTAACGTTTAAACGGCAAAATGTATGGTTAAACAGTCGCTAATCACTACTTAACTTTAAACAAAGTTTATGAATATAATATATAATAAGTTTATTTATTTCATATTTATATATATATAAATATATATAAATATACCTATATAATATATATTAAGGGGTTGGATTTTATGCCATGCATTCATTAGTTTCTCGTGTGTTAATTGACGTAGGAATAACTACAATGCTAATTAATTACTAACAATAATGGTATTCAGGCTAACTGGTTAAGTCAAAATTACCAAATGGTGTTAAAAATGTGTTTTTAATCAAACTTGTGGCTGACGATAAGCATCTTTTAAAATGAGGTTAATAACCTTATTTTAATTGATACTTATGTAAAAATCAGACACAAATCAAATTATATATTTACCTTCTAAATGTATTCATTAAATAAATACATTTTCTAATTCCACATTTGAGATTATTAATAAAACGACCCGACAACTGGCCATCCTACCTCTAATTAATTTTGAAGCTTTTTTTTTCGAATTTATTTCAAAAGTCATTGTTAAAAGAAACATTTAATTCTCACACATACGTGACATATGTAGGGAAAAAAATCCTTTTGTGTTCTGCTCCAATTTCCTTCAGGATCTCCGATGCGATGACATTGCTGATTTTTGACACCTCTACCTTACCGACTGAACTGATAATTGAATTTTCAACTTTAATCTTCGTACAACAAGATTTAAAGTCAAATAGCTGCATGGAATACAGCAGATTTCATCTCAATTTTATGTAAGAGCACTTATCAGCACTAAAATAAAGTTCAGTCTTGTTTGCAAGCCCTTTTTCCGATTTTAAAATAAACTTTGTTGCACAAAAAGCTATCAAGGACCGTTATTAAAAAAATAAATAAAGGCATGTCCTCACACTTGTGATGACAAAAAAATAAGGATGGCACGTTAATTTTGCATGAAATGACTTTGACGATGGCGGGAATGTTGTGAAGTGGCCATTGTTGGAAGAATGATTCTGCGCATATGGTAAAATAACAGGACGGGATGGAAGATGGCACCATAAGGCTATTTTTAACACTATGCGAAGTAAGGGATTTCTTAAAGGCTCCTTCAAACAGGCGCGACACGACACGCGACACAAAGGCACCGCAAGTCGCGCAACGAGCGGTGCCTTTGTGTCGCGCGCGATTCGCTTCGCGCGTCGCGCCTGTTTGCAGGAGTCTTAATGCTTTCCATATTACAAGCCTTTAAATTCGGGACGCATAGTGCTGATCGCCACTCAAATCAACATCATCTGCCTAGCCTTTTCCCAACTATGTTGGGGTCGGTTTCCTGTCTAACCGGATGCAGCTGAATACCAGAATTTTACATGTAGCGACTGCCTATCTGACCTCCACTACCTAGTTAGGTACTGGGTAATACGATACACCTTGGTTAGACTGGTTGTCAGATTCTCGGGCTTCTGACGACCCGTAACGATCCACGAATGACAAACGTGCTTTCCGAGGCACGGAGGGGTCTTGGTATGTAAAGATGGTCACCCATCCACGGACCAACCGCGGCGAGCGTAGCTTAACCTGATCGATCGACCCGTGCCGCTGTTATACTTAGCCATAAGCCCTTCAAGTATGTCTATGAATAGGTTTTTGGAACGCTGTGCATCCGCGGTCATTGTGAGACCTCATAGTAATGTTGGTGAATGTGAGTAAGTGGTATGTACCTACAGACGCCAGCACATCAAGCTACTACAATCTGTCAAATTTCTTTAATAGATTTTCAACTTTATCGCTAAAGCATAAGGTTCAAAGTTGATTGGGAAAATTTGACAGTTTCGGTTAAGTTGATGTGCTGGCGTCTGTACCTATCTCAGGATAAACAGAAGTGTGTGATAACTTGATGATTTTTGTTTAATGTCATAAAATACTCATGGGCCAATGACGAGTGGTCCACTTTAGCCCTGGATGGAAAGAGCTGGAAGTCATGGCCTTTGCCCAGCAGTGGGATGATGCAAGCTAAGGGCCTGTGCACACCACGTTTTTTAAACGCGCCGTCGACGCGCGTTTTGTAGCGATACAGACGCGATACGCACGCGAGTCAGGCGCAGCCTGTAGACCTTCTGTAGGATAAAAGCGCGCCGTCGACGCACGTTACTAAAACGCGCGTCAACGGCGCGTTTAAAAAATGTGGTGTGCACAGGCCTTCAGAGTAACAGTAACTCATAGGCCAAATCTACCGCTATTTTGGTTTCAGAAAACGTCTGGCGAGGCAGAGGATGGCGGGATGAGATTTACGCCTACAGACAGGATTGATCCACACTAGGTCAAGACAGACAGAAGTTGAGAGAGGCAGAGGCCTTTTAACAAAATGTCAATACCAATACAATGTCTAGTATTTATATCTAGTCCAATAAGAAATCGAGTAAGAATTTATCTGTTTCCGCGATTCGAACAAGATCATCTATCCATTAAGATGTTCCAACTGCATGAGCATAATCAGCTTATAAAGTTCCAATTGCTGGGGCACAGGCCTCCTCTCGGTGAGAAAGAGTGGGCCATAATCCACCAGAAACCAGATGAAATAAATTAAGTACACAAAATAATGTGCCTGCCTGAGCTCGAGCATACGACACGTAAGTTGGGGATCGAACGGGTAGATATCCAATAATTAGGTAGGTATCTAGAAAACGAATAAAAAATCTAATCTATCGAAATCTTTTGCGAGGTACTACTTACGTGAAAAATAGGTCATGCGTCAATGCCCAGTCACCTAAAAGTAGCCGATAAAATATATTTCCCTTGAGACTAACCCTTGTCTTTAAATAATTCCAATAGCAAACCTATAGGTACAATTAGAAAGTGGATACCTATAGATATCTAGCAACAATACAATATATAAATATAGGTATCGTCCTAATATTCTACGATTTTTCTAGAATGTGTTCAATGGTTTTAATTTGGAGAACATTTCGTCCGGTTTTTGAAAGTTAGGAAACCAGATAGGTATACCAGCTGACTTTTGAACCTAAAAAAAATCTGTTGGGATTGAATTTTAAAAAAGAGACGTTTTATTTTATTTTTGTGAAAAAAAAAGAAATTCCTGTTACTGCGTTTACCTTTGATACCCTAATTTTGTCCAGACGGTAAAAAAGTCAGCCGGTACCTATCTATATATTTTAAAAAAACAAAGTCCTGACATAGAAAAAATATTTATTTAAAGTGTTTACATAATTTTAAAAGCTAACAGCCTTAAAATAATAATAATATGTACAAGTATATAAAAAGGAGGGGAAATAATCAAAGGGCATCAAAACATTCGTCTGCATTGCCGTCAACAGGAAACGTGCCCAAAAGACTGGCAGCATTGCCACTACTACACTATGTGAAGAGTAGGTATCCCCTAAGAAAGGGTATTTCGAAATTCCACCCTTAAGATGGTGAATGGGGGAGGGTGACGCGGACGAAATCGCGGGCAGAAGCTAGTTATATCTAATTATAAAACCTTATTGCTTCAACAAAGTCTTGGCCGGTATGATACGCCATAAAAATTTATATCTCTGTTCTTTTAATTATAACAGCCTTGACAATTTAGTGGTGTTTTTGAAGTTTTTTTGGTATGGAGTACCAAAAAAACTTCAAAAACACCACTAAATTCTAAGAAATCTATTCCCTGAACCATCACCAGTTTACCTTGAACCCTCAAATTCTCGTCTTAAATCCTTGTATCTAACATTTTATCTCCTGCCATGGGAGGGTAAAAAGGTCTTTCAAGATTGGTTTTATTTTATGGTGTATTGAAATCTTTGATCCTCGCGGTATCTTTTAATTAAGATGTGGGGACATAAATAGAAAAAGTTAAAAAAAAAACAATATAATTACCTACCATGACAACACGTTTATGGTCAAGCTATGGTCCAAGGGGTTGTATGGTGTTTATTTTTTTATTGTCGGTAATCATGGGTTGATTTTTGTGTTTGTGCATTGAAGAGTTTTAGTCATATTCATGTCGCTGACTCGACAGTTCTTCAAATTTTGTTGGCCAAAAACTTCGCCACATCCACAGCGTTATCGGTGGCATTGCAGAGGTCACTTTGGCTGCATGTTTTGCGGCACAGGTAATTTTGGTTAGTCATTGGGGTCTGTAGAGTTCTAGGTCTAGGATACGGATGACTTGTTAGAAAACCAGGTACGTAGGAATAAATAAGTTGCTACTTTCTGAAATCAATCGTTTGGTTCTAAACTATAGGTCATCCAAATGTCGTCACTTCAAATTATTAAAATGCTGATTAGCACCACCTGACAGCACCTTGCCTGACCTGGCGATCGTACGCAATACCTCACGCTCGGCAGCACTAATACCCACCATTTTAAATTGGCTAGCTAAACTCCGCAGATGCGATAGGTATCGATATCAATACACAATAAAATAATTTTTTTTTTGGGCATACCGTCTGCGGAGTTCAGAGCTAGCCAATTTAAAATAACCCTGTGTGTGCAGGGGGCTTACTCTCCAAACTAATTTTAATTACAATGAGATGCCAATATGATTCCAATGTTAATTTTACAGTCACGTGATTCGGTAGGTACTCTTGAAAACAATATTGTCAACAATTACCCCACACCAAGCCCGAACCCAATTCCATTTAGTTCTCCAAAATGGACACCCAATCTAAAAATCATTTGGCACTAGCATCGAACTCAAGAGTACGAAACGTCACAATTCCAATGTCGATCAATCGGAATTAAATTGAAGAGTAAGCACCCAGGATGTGCCAGGAGTAATTGTCTACCTACAATTAAGTAGGTACCTAAGTATCGCCACTAGTAGAGGATACGTTACCTGCCTTAGGCAAAAATATGCTACTGACCAAAAATATTTTATCACAAACTATTTGTAAAAATTTTAAACACAATGTAAATTGTTTATGAATAAATTGAATTGAATTGAAATAGGTATTTGTAGTTGTAGTGCGATCAGAGGGGATGAGGGGATTGACCAAAAATATTTTATAACAAACTATTTGCAAACATTTTAAACACAATGCAAATTGTTTGTGATAAAATTGAATTGAATTGAAATATGTATTTTTAGTTGTAGTGCGATCAGAGAGGATGAAGCCGGCATATCGCTTCCGTTTAGTATCGCGCCTCAGGCTGAAACCACTTCCGGTGAGGATCTGTGTGTTTTGTGTGTTTGTTTATCATATATCCGAATAATTTTACTAGCGGGTAGGTAGAAGGGAACCCTGTTAGGTGCTTGCTAAATTCGAGATTGTTAATAATTCTTGTTTTTAGAGTTTCGTACCCAAAGGGTGCCAACGGAGCCCTATTACTAAACCTTCGCAGTCCGTCCGTCCGTCTGTCTGTCTGTCAGCGGGCTGTATCTCATGAGCCGTCTGTCTAGGTAATACAGTTCAAATTTTCACAGAGTGTGTACTTCTATTGCCACTAGGTACCTATAGGTAACAATAAATAATAAAGATAAAACCACACCACACGTGGTTATACTAACCATATACCTAATTATACTTAGATACCATAAGTACAAGAAACGTGTCGGCGTTTTATGACTTGTAGTACGGAACCCTTCGTTCACAAGTCCGACTCTCACTTGGCTGTCATTTGTTATTCTCAGCTCAAAAATAATGTCTTTTTCAATAAAATAAAACCATTTAAATATTCCTTGGGTGCCTTGGTGACAGTTTTAAAGACCTTTCAACTATAAAATAGGTAACTTTAGTTGTTGTATAGTTCAATCATTTTGCAATAGATGGCGCTGTCTATTGATATTTTTATTGTATTTATCAATATTTTGTTGACACTGTTTTATTATCTACAGTAATGAGCATTACATTACAATTGACTTTTACACGTCAACCATGTTTTTAAAAACTAGATGAGGTTTCCTATGTGACTATTTTGAGAAGAAAGGCTGAAACAAACTCAGAGGTCACAGTCTCTTTTAGAGTCCAGACATAATATTGGTCAAATCATGTGAATACCATGTAGATTGATGTCTGAAATGGTCTTTTGTAGATAGAACCTCACAGATTGAGTGGATCTGTCTAGTCAGTGCACACATTTGTCAGTATTCATGCAGCTCAACTCATAAATGTAGATTCTTATCTTCCTAAATTCATTAATTTAAGGCCCATTTTTTCTTAAATTAATACTTAAAATGAACATCATTTAAAAACATTAACGCACCACGTTTTAGGTCTTTACCTACCTTTGATAGTTACATACCTACCTACCTACATAAGTAATACTTACATAAGAACTTAGCTACAAATAAAAAAAAGAGTTCCTGGAAGGTTTCGGGGAGACCTTTGCCCAGTAGTAGGACAGTACCTACAGTCTAACCAAAGAAAATAAATTGGTCCTATAATCCTAATACTAATACCAAATACACAAAATGGGTGTTATAATACTAATACTTACCTAATACAAAAAATAGGTGCAATAATCCTAATAGGTACCTAATACAAAAAATAGATGCTATAATCCTAATACCTAATAGGTACAAAATCCTAATACCAACCTGATACAAAAATATGGGTGCTATAATCCTAATATCTATTACAAAAAAATAGGTCCTATAATCCTAATACCTAATACAAAAAATAGGTGCTATACCTAATTCTAATACCTAATACAAAAAAAATAGGTGCTAATACCTAATCGGTACAAAAAATAGGATCTATAATCCTGATACAAAAAAACTATCCAAATCACATCCTATAAGTAGGTACGTACCTACCTACTTAATACTTGATAGCATACATACTTAATTAGTCGTTTTTTACTAGGCGTAGCGAATCAAACCGTTTTAACCCCTCAATGCAATATCAACTACAAACTCGCTACGTCCCATAACTTCCCGAGTCACTTCGTAGGCGCTACGCTACGCTACGACAAAAAACCCGAATGTAACCGACCACGTGACAAAGGCGTGGACGATCTTTCCCGATGTCACCACGATGTCATTGGGCGCGCGCGACGTTTCCCATTGGTCGGCAGTGTCGCGAAGGCCGTGCGACATCGCCTATTGGGCGCATTTGTCACAGCGTAGGCGGAGCTTACGTGTTCCAATTTTAAAATAAATAGTAGCCCACGTGGTTTGAGTTTGTTATGTTTTCTTGTGACAGTTCTCTTTCACCTGAGATTTGTAGAGCTGTACAGTACTGAGTTTCTTTAAGGGCTTCATAATTTTATTATTGTTTGATACTAATTAGGAAGGTTTTACCTATGGAAGTCCACTAGATCATATTGAAAATGTTTTGGGTTACTTACTTAGATACAAAAACGAAAGGTCTTTATTTCAAACATACCTATTTATTTAATAATAATAGCCTATAATATGTAAACACTTTTAATACTTACCTACTGAAAAAAACTACAAATTATTAAAATAAAAATATAGATAGGTAATTTATCCTAATCTAACTTACGGCTGACTTTTCCAACGCCAGACAATTTTATCCGAGTAATAATTTTGAATTTATCACAGTTCTTCAAGACAGAAGCTGTCAGACGTCAATTTTATTCCACGGATAAAAATTATCTGTCGATTTAAACCTATTAAAAACCCTTAAAACCCCCTAAAACCCCCCACCGCCGCCGCCGCCTTAAAACTATTAAAAACAAAATATTTCTGCTGACTGGTAATGAGGGTCTTATTTTAAGTGCTTAAACTTCAGTTCACTTGAGGAGATCAGGTAAGTAGGTAGGTACCTATCTAGGTTTCTTATAACAAAAGCCTCACGCAGATTCCTGGCTTAGGTACCTACCAATAAGTAGGTAGGTATACACCTCCCTAACATTTGTCCCTAGTTTATAAGGTTAGGACATCCACGAATTTGGTGTTTGTAAACGGTTTTAGTATTCAGTAGCTCTAGCTAGGTAGGTACCTAAGTGGGAACTCAAACTGGGTACCTATGAGTACTACCTACCAGTATTTATCGAGGAAGGTATAAGCTTGAGACTGGGCTCCTGTTACCTAAGCTTGTCAAGTTTTTGGTGCAAATCAAATAATGTCCCAATTCATTTATTTATCCATTTATTTCAGGCATCAAGGCCCATATAAACACATAGGTACAATATAACAAAAAGAAAATCCTATAAACACACAACATTATAATTAAACTAAAAACTAACGCACACGAAGACCAACAACCATTGCTCTCTTATAGATATTCTATTGAAATGACCCAACCCTAAAACACCGCATCATGACCATTAAAAAAAAACTCCTAAAGTGCCATTTTTCTGAACACCGCTTGGCGAGGACGGGGTGTCGCCGCGGGGCGCGGGGGGTACCGTATTGATCGCGCACCCTCCCGACACCCCCAGTCCGCCAAAAATTGTTGGCAGACCAGCGCACACATAAAAATGAGAGTTTGTCTAAACTCTAATGTCATCTAACGCCTATAACGGTTTGATGTCCATTGAGGCCATTTTTATGTTTTATGGTAGAAGTTTAATTTATTCTGCTAGTCACTAATTTCCACGGTATTTTGAGAGAGAAAAGATTAAGTAGGTAAAAAAAAAAACTTCATTTCAGACTAGGTATAATAGGTACCTAATTTTGATCGTATTTTGGTTACTTACATAATGCTTATGTAAATAGGTTAGTATTGTTAGTTTTCAAACAGCAGGTAAGTATTAATTTAGACCTAGGACTGTACCCACCCAGTGTACCTGAAAGGGACAGTCCGCTCTGGCACCGATCATTTTTAGAAATCACACTAATAATATAAAGGCGAAAGTTAGTGTGTGTGTATGTTTGTTACTTCTTCACGCTCAAACGACTGTACCAATTTTGATAAAATTTTGTATGGAGGTAGCTGACATCCTGGATTAATATACCTATAGGTTACTTTTTATCTCGATATTCCCACGGGATCGACAGTTACGCGGGTGAAACCGCGGGGCGCAATTTAGTAATATATAATAAAAAACAAAAAATAATAAATTTATTTAATATATTTTATATTTGCGACGTTTTTTGTTTTTTTTTTTTATAAGCTTCTTATGTTTCCGAGCAATTCCAGCAAAGCTGCCTTCAACAAGAAGTGGTACCTACTTACCTAACCGCTCCTGCTTTGTTGCTTAAGGGGCTTACATGACCTAAAGCGCGGTCACTGTCGGACTGCATAGAAAAGAAAGAGAAGCGCGATGACACCACACTGGTAATTTATTGCAAAATATGAAGCAATTATTTAATTACCAAAAATCTATTGTTTGGACTCAAAAGTTAAAACACCAGTATATTAGTATGTTGCTTGTAGAATAATCTGTAAAAAAATCAGAATGATTGTATGTACCTATATCAGTAGGATATGGTTTTTTTTGTAAAAAGAAAGTTTTTAGAGGTATTTTCATGATTTATTTCTATTGTATAAAATTTGTTGTATTATGTTTTAATGTTTTCAACACACTATCTCTCTAGCATATATTCTGAAGAATATCATATATTTTTCTGATTATGTTTACTGTGGTCGATCATACTTTTATTGTTTCTAAAACTTGCGTTTTTTGTGTTTAGGTCCTGTAAGTCCCTTAATAGGTAAGCAGGAGGATACCTATAGCACAGTATAAATAAAGACATACAGTACGTCGTCTTCATACAAACGGACGAAACGCGACCTATACCTACGCGCCTCGACCACGGCATGCGCTCAGCATGCAGACAGTCGCGACTGTGCTGCAGTGACGAACGGACGGTGTGTTGTTTTTTTTAACAATAACCGCGCGATTTTTTCACTAAAAATAAGTTCAAGTACATATTTAATATGACGAGTAGGCTATATTGTGCTGTTTTTGGTTGCATGAATTCGTCAATAACGCATCCAGAGATAACTTTTTTAGATTACCTGGAAACTCTGAAAGGTAAGACTATAAAACAATTTTACTTACTTGTAGGTAGGTACATAATGTGTATTTGATTTTATCTCCCGAAAAAAAGATGTCTGGATTAATAAATGAAGTGAATAGAGTAAAGAAAAGTGATAAACACGAGTGAGGTAGGTAGTTATAGGCGGTTCATGAATCATTAAACGGTAGGTACGCTGGTGTTAAAACCTCGGGGCATGTGTGTTTTGTTAGTTTGTATAATTCCAAGTAAAGACGTGGTTTTTATTATTAATAATAGTTGTTTATTGTACTGTGTGTATGAATAATACTAGAAAAAAATTGGTTGTCTGTAAAGTCGATTTACGGACGATAGTTGAACGTGACAACATCATAACAAAACATTAATAAAATGATTGCATACTTTTATGAATAAAATTTAATTATTTTTATTGAATTATTAATATTTTGTATGAATGAAGGAGAAGGAGGACAGAAGGAGGAAAGAAAGGAGGAAGGAGTGAAATGAAATCTACAATTTAATTGATAAATTTGCTTTTATTTGCACTCATTAATTTAAATATGTTTATTACTTCAATGAACAGATTATTTTAATTATAATTTTTATATTATACATGTTTGCTATTTAACTTCTTCCAATCTGTGTTATTCTGTTAAGGATAGGACGATGATAGGAAAGATTAAAAAAACATTAATATACAAATGAATTTTATTTGTAGTTCTTGAACGTTTGATTTAACTATAATAATAAGAATAATTTAACATAATTTGTTTAAAAATACACATGAACAAGTTTTCATAGAAATAAACTGTAATCAGATTAATGTTAAATAAATGGTTAATTCGAAATGACGAATTATTTCATTATTTATGTACACACAGTAAAATACAATAACAAAACTAAATGGAAACACAAAAGTAGGCAAATGTAATTAAAATGCTGGAGGCGGGCAGCCCTATCGCATGTTTACGTACCGCGCGGCTGTAGGCATTTAATTCAAGGTTACGGCCGAGATACAATACTGTATGTCTTTATACTGTGCCTATAGGTACAGAGCGGCAGGGACATCGGCGCGCAAACTGTTCCTAGCCATTCATTGATTCAGCACATGATTCTAGACGACATTTTGTTCTAGCGTAAAAATATTATAAAAGAAATCTGCTGTCTACACGGTCAAAATGTATGAAAGAGCATATTTTTTTTTTATAACCGACTTGTTTTTTTAACGCAGCGGGCTTCAGAATGATGTAAGTGCGTACTGAATCCATGGTTACACAGTTTGCGCGTCGATGTCCCTCTGAATCCATGGTTACGCAGTTTGCGCGTCGATATCCCTCTAAATACATGGTTACGCAGTTTGTGCGTCGATGTCCCTGTACGTTTAGCCTATTTTTTACATTAAAAGGGTTAGGTTACTTATTCAGTCTATTTTGATAAGACATTTCAATAGCCAACTTTCACTACTTACCTAATTTTTTTCTCTAACCATATTCACCAATCCGTGTAAAACTCAATCTTAGTACAACTTAGATAGGTTCAGTAAGTAAGAAGGTACAGTCAACAAAAGAGATAAATATGCAGGATCGTCGGATATTGTTGAAGTTTAGTAGGAAACGATATGTCCAGAACATATTATATTAAAAATCAATAAAATGTGGTTAAAAAAAATAATTGAAGTAAATAAAAAAAAATTAACATCATTTTACATCTTCTTAAGGGTTTATATTTTAACACGATCACGGTCGAAATCGCACTAGTTCGCGGAGACGGCCATTTGCCTAGTACAGGCACATGTTGCTCATGGCGCGTGGACAGACACACGCCCCCTTGCGGCTCTCCTGTTTTTTTACATTTCTATGATTTCAGCTAATTAAGTTCTTGTATTTTTAATTTGAACTGTAATAACGCAAGATAAAGTTCGATTTTGTGGCGACGCACGAGACGTAGGTATTGGTGTCTGATCCGGGACGTCTATCACACCGTAGTGTAATTTATTATGGTGTTTCTGGTTTTAAATGTTGTTCGTCAAGAAGAATAATAGTAATTGCTAGTAGCCATTGCATAGCCGAAAATAATCCTACTTACTAAAAGATGGTAGGATAAGTTTTCCACGAGATCCTCCAAACAGAAACTTAGTAAAATAGTACCTACCTAAGTGTTACCTTTTCTCAACTATATATTTTTTTATTTAATTATTTATTTATCCATTTATTTCAGGCATCAAGGCTCACATAAACACATACAATACCTACAATATTAATATAACTTAAAAATACAATAAACACATACAACATTATATTTAGGTACACTAAAAACTAACGCTAACGAAGTGTTTGCGTCGTGTTTCGCTGACTGGTGTCATGTGGCCAGCCACGAAACTGGCAGTACACAACAACGGTATACCTATATAAATATAACACATGACACCACCAAGATTAAAATACCTGTATAAAATAGTTCCTAGCGTGTCGATGATAATCTAAATATAGTCGGCCCAGAATTTGGCTATAAGTTTGGTACTTTCAGCAGTGAACACACAAGTGATACCCATCGACGGCAGAGGCCGTCGACGAGGTTCGACGGCAGCCGTTAACGCGTCGTGTCTCTCGTGTGTAGGTACTGACGCCAGCACATCAAGCTACCCAAAACTGTCAAATTATCCCAATCAACCTTGAACCTAATGCTAATAGCGATAAAGTTGAAAATCGATTAAGGAAATTTGACAGATTGTAGTAGCTTGATGTGCTGGCGTCTGTACACTACCGTGCAGACAACACGACACGCTAGATACGATATTAGATAAGTATCCCAATGTTTGTGGGACAGCACCACATTTACCTCTAGGGCGAAGTCATCTGTGTATCTCCACCTGAGTAAGTTTCCCTTGCCAAGCCGAAGTAAGGATTTAAATTATTCGTATGTTATTATTATGTTACACCATGGTGTCATACACAGCCAACGTGCGATCTGAACCATAAAACACTTCATTAAAGGCGATTGGTTCGAGTCTAGGTGGACGGTGGCGACTTGCGGACGAATGTGGAACTAACCGCATTAGACATCCGTCACCGAGCATTCATTTAATTACTTTTAAAGCTATATCATAATGTGTTGGGTTTTATACTTGTTTTGTTCCCTTTTATTGTTCCCTGAGAATGTGAAACAATTAAATTGACTTTGTCATAAAATGTCTTAGGTACCTACTTTAAGTAGATATTGCATATTTGGTGCTTAAATGGAACGTTTATGAATATTTTGATAAGTTTATGGCATAATTAGGAGAAAAATATTCAAAATTTGAGAGTCAGTTTAGCTGACAAGCGTAGGTACCTACGTCATGATTAAAATAATATATACTTAACAAGCTTAATTTTTAGCACGCGGGCAAAGCCGCGGCCGAAAGCTAGTATATTTAATAAATTGGCATTTTGGACGGAAAATTAGTCACGTGACATCACGTCATTAAAAAACTACATTCGCGTTCAAAGGGTTAAGTTTATTTTAACTATAGACAAAACTTCCACATAACTATCCCACAGACGGGCACGACGCGATTCTGTTAGAATATTGTCTATGAAGTTTTCATAGAAATTGTTCTTTGAGTCGTCTTTACCGTGGTTTTGATCAGATCCAAGACCATACTTTTATGGATGTAAGGGATAAAAATCCAATTATATTTTAAGTAGAAAAATAATAAAATTACAAGACGGCTTTTTCCTTAGTAGGTGTTTAATGTTTAATTGCTAGCTTCTGTAAGTTCCATTTGAGTTGTAAAAGTAATTAAAAGTGGCGAGACCTTAACACTTATTTTATATTATGTTTTCTGTAAAGGCTGTTGATTGATTTCCCTTTTTTGCCCTGAGAGGCAATTCTCGTAATTTAAGCTTAAGAACGTTCAGTCTGATCTCAGTTACAATCTATAAAAAAAAATACCTCTAAGTAGTTTCCCTACATTTTTGACAAGTTTTTGACATTGACTGTCGCTGAGATGAAATTGTTACTAGATTATGAACGTTTATAATTAGGAGAATTGTATTTGTATACCTACTTAGTTGTTTTTTGTATAGTTCTGAAGTTCTGATTCAAACAAAATCTCACTTAGAGAATCTTGGAGTTTATGTCAGATGTCAAGAGAGTGTGCTGTGTTCCGTGTTTTCCAAAGTACAGACGCCAGCACATCTAGCTACTACAATGTGTCAAATTTCTTTAATAGATTTTCAACTTTATCGCTAAAGTATAAGGTTTAAAGTTGATTGGGAAAATTTGACAATTTCGGGTAGCTTGATGTGCTGGCGTCTGTACCTATACCTAGTAGATTGTTATACAAGGGTCTTGAAATTCAAAAATAGTTCGAGTAGGAATTGATGACTTTCACCCATGTTAAACACTCTACTGTTCATTTCGAATAGGTATAAGGAAAGTAAAAATTAGTAAGTAGTTTTTCTAAAATATTTATTGATAGTAAAACATGAATAGTACGTCTATTTAAAATTAATTGAGAAGTTAGAACAATTTGTGAAAAATAGTCTTTTTTAAATTTTAAATATGGAACAAACACTACTTTCCGAGTATGAGAAATGAAAAACAATTGCCATCGTTATACCGAAAGTGATTAAAAATGCTGGCAAGAGTATAATTATTGAAAGTCAAAGGTCGCGCGCAGACGCGGCCTTCAAAGTTAGTTGACATTTTTCCACTTCAGCTGTGACAGAGCACATTAAAAAATGATTATGATTATGATTTAAAATTCTAGTGATCCAAGTGTTTGAACTGCTATAGCGGTTTTATTGACTGAGGGCAAATTTTTCCAACGCCAGATAATTTTATCCGAGGAATAGTTTTAAAAAAACAAAACAAACAAAATCTGTCAGACGTCAATTTTATTCTACGAATACTAATTAAGGCTCCTTGAAACAGGCGCGACACGTGATAAAATCGCGCGCGACTCAAAGGCACCGCAAAGTCGCGCAACGAGCGGTGATCAGCGGTGCCTTTATGTCGCGCGCGTTTCGCGTCGCGCGTCGCGCCTGTTTGCAGGAGTCTTTATCTGTCGATTGAAAAATCAGCCCTAACTCCTATGACTTATCATTAAAAAAAATCAAATAATTCCTTAGAAGTATCTGCTTATTTTTTTTATTTTAAATCATAATGTGGCATCACAGTTGAAGTGGAAAAATGTCAACTAAATTTTGGAGGCTACTGTATCTTGCGCGCACTCTTGAAGTCGTTTTTTAGGGTTCTGTACCCAAAGGGTAAAAACGGGACCCTATTACTAAGACTCCACTGTCTGTCAGTCTGTCTGTCACCAGGCTGTACCTATCTCATGAACCGTGATAGCTAGACAGTTTAAATTTTCACAGATAATGTAATTCTATTGCCGCTATAACAACAAATACTAAAAACAGAACAAAATAAGTATTGAAGGGGGGCTCCCATACAACAAACGTGTATTCTTCGGCGTTTTTGCCTTGTGGTACGGAACTCATCGTGTGCGAGTCCGAATCCATTTTGGGCAGTTTTTTCTATTATTTATGTAAGTAGGTATACACAGTAACATATAGAGAAACGACATTTGAGTATAACTTTTAAAGGTAGGTAGGTACTATACAAGGTTTCCAAGTTTTTAGTACTTCTGCAGTATTTTTTACTATACTAAAATAAGATTAATAAGCTAGATTGATATTATTCTTTAGGTTTATAATCTACCAAAATACTGCGCAAGAGATGAAAACTCACCTAACTTTGTGTACCTATTTAATTTCATCACCACTGCTCTCAAAACATGGTGAAGGAAAACATTGTGAAGAAACCTACATGTTCTAGAATCAAACAATGCGCAGACATGTGACATCTACTTACCAACCCGCACTGGGCCCGCGTTGTGGATTATGGCCTCCTCTTGCAAAGAGGAGGACTGGGTCCCAGCAGTAGGAACACTAGGTACAGACGCCAGCACATCAAGCTACCCGACACTGTCAAATTTTCCCAATCAACTTTGAACCTTATGCTTTAGCGATAAAGTTGAAAATCTATTAAAGAAATTTGACAGACTGTAGTAGCTTGATGTGCTGGCGTCTGTACCTATAGGCTGATTATGAAGGGATGAAAAGTAGGTGAGGTTGTCTTTGGAGTGGTTTTTCAGCCCTACATCATCGTCTTTCTGCCCTCGGCCCATGTTACTTGGGTTTGTTGGTTGGTTGGTTTTACCATAATTATGTAATAAGCAGATACTTAATTAAACATTAAATGAGCACTAAGTATTTCAATCACTTACTAGAAAATTTAACATCTTATTCAACCCTACAGAATAGCCGTTGCTATAAACCCCTAAAGACATCCTATCACCCACCACGAGCATATGCAACGCAATCAAACAATGGGTTATTAACAGAGGCAGATGCGCGCACGCCACCTGAACGGAACACTCGCGATCACTAAATCATAATATTTGGTAACGACACGATAAAACACCCAGCGGTGCTGGCTGTTGGCGATGTGACCTCTGCGTAAAAAAGGAAAAAATATGAATTATGCATGGAATAAGTATGTACCTACTATTTAAAAGCATGTAATTCAAGTCAAACCCAGTGTCATGAATAAAGTGACAAAAAACATTAATTAACTACCTACCATGTTGATCAACTGAAAAACACGTTTTAGGTAAGTAACTTCTAACCTTAACTATTAGGCATGCTTCATAATTTTAAAGAGGTGCATAAAAGTCACTAAAAGCACTTAAATAAATTGCTTCCTTTAAAACAATTTAAAAAAGGCAAAAAACAAAGAGGCTCTTGCTATTTTAGTGCACAATAAACTAATCTGATTCCCGTTAACACCGACTACTCAACCTGTGAATGCATTAGGTCTTCAATTTCTATGTTCTCACGCTCCGTCAATGTCCTCTTTGCTATTTGTAAATGAAGATGCAATTGATTCTATTGAAGACAAATAACAGGAATGTGATACGACTGTGGTTACAAATATAAAATGCAAATGAGATTGAATTGCTTCAAGTGACGGATTTAAAAGAATAATTTCCTGCATCTATTCAGTTTAAATAGCCATTTACAAATCCACTTACTTTATCAATAGAAAAAACCTAAATAGATTCTACCAATTTAAAGGAAGAAGAAAAAATCAAATAAAAAATCTTTAACGATCAGAACTCCCGGAAACTTAAAAATCTACGCAAAAAATAATTTCTCCATGAACTATTAATCCTTTTTGATCCAATATCATTTACCTATTCATTTCAATGAGCGATGACGTGAATGATACATCCCCTAGCGACACAAAAGAGGTCCGTTAGACGCATTAATATTACACCAAACAACACTATTCTATTTCTATGTTTTTTGTGCGCTGACAACACCGAAAATTTCGAATGTCACGCCTCGTTCATCGACAGCGCGGGAAAATAAACGAAAGCAGTTCTTTTTTAAAACGAGCGCCAGAAAAAAAGATTAATTTTAAGTTTAGAACATGTTTGGATTGATACCGTAGTATCTTTGCCTGAATCGTTGTGTGTTTATTTGTAGAATGTTAGTTCTAATTAGTTTGAAGCTTGAATTTATGGTGGATTCCGTGTTCCGATTAACGCCAAACGGACTTGGTTGTAAATAGTAGTAATTAAATGCAGAATACGTAAACATTATGTCTGTAATTCTACTTTTTTACGATTAAGTAAGTACCAACCGAACTACACATCCGAACTATACATCCGAAATTGAAAAAAATCTGCAATAGTAACAAAAACTACAAGATTTACCTACTCAATTCTAACTTGCATGACAGGCAAAACCGGGGGTTTCACAAGTTCAATCTCACGATGAGTAGCTGCTACCATACTGCTTCATTTTTTCATCATCCTTAGAGCACCGGACATAATCGAGTTTTTGACAAACAATACGCGATGAAATTGGTTCCTTTATTGGTATCCTTTTAAACAGACTCAGCTGTGTATATGTTGTTTCTGATTTTAGATTGGTTATGCCCTATTCTGGGTACCCAAAAGGTTTGTTTAAGATAGGTACCTACGTCCAAGATTTTTTCTGAAGTCGTCATTTGTTTGAAAGTTTTTAAGGCGTCTAGAAGTCGTCTAGCCTTGTTTTTTTTTGCGATTTGGCACATGCAAGGCTTTTTATTCTTTTCCAATGATAACTGCATTTTAGACTAGATTCAATACTAGTTTTTTATATGTAGCGTTAGGTTTATTTGTAATAATTATACTTTTTTAATAAATCTATGTACTTAGTTTCGTTTCTTTGGCCAAATCAATGAAATTTGCTTCTCAGTTCAATTTTATAATCTAGAAAAGTACAACGAACTTTTCATTCAAAGTTTTTCTAAGTAGGTAGGTACTTTTAGAAATAGCAAATGGATCACATAAACTGATAATCAGAGGATTTCAGGGACTTCTAGCAAAATAGTTTAGTTTAGTCTGAACCAATGAAAAAATAACTGCTAACTTCTTTTAAATTCCGCATCGTTGCTCTAGTGGTCGCGAGCGCAACTGCTGCACATGAGGTCCAGCAGTGCGATTCTGTAACCATCTCACCGTGAAAACTTAAGTGAAGTGAGCGTGGAGTGAGCTGTCAATAGTGTCAATTCCTAGCAAAAACAAACTCACTTCCTCTAAGTTTTCACGGTGAGATTTTTACCGAATCGACCGGCTGTAACCATCTCACCGTGAAAACTTAGGTGAAGTGAGCGTGGAGTGTGCTGTCAATAGTGTCAATTCCTAGCAAAAACAAACTCACTTCACTTAAGTTTTCACGGTGAGATTTTTACAGAATCGACCGGCTGTAACCATCTCACCGTGAAAACTTAGGTGATGTGAGAGTGGAGTGAGCTGTCAATAGTGTCAATTCCTAGCAAAAACAAACTCACTTCACCTAAGTTTTCACGGTGAGATGTTTACAGAATCGACCGGCTGGACTCGATTCCCTGGTTGGGCAAAGTATGTATTAGGTATTGGATATTTCCTTCTGGAACTTTTCAGTAGCAGCTCGGAGTCTGGAATTGTGCTCGGTTGATGACAATAGGCTCGCCCCTATCATATGGGACTTAAACGTAACTGGCAAAATTTAGGTTTACTTAGGTACAGACGCCAGCACATCAAGCTACTACAATCTGTCAAATTTCTTTGACCGATTTTCAACTTTATTGCTAAAGCATAAGGTTCAAAGTTGATTGGGAATATTTGACAGTTTAGGGTAGGTTGATGTGCTGGCGTCTGTATTATAGGTACACCTCTACCCAACTCTTCGGTGAAACAAAGCGTGATGGAAAAAAAAACAAATTCGTCAAACAAACAATAATTTAAATCAATTATTATTATTGATTTAAAATACCTACAAAAAAGCAGACTTCCCCAATCAACCATCGCACACAGAAGTGTCCTGTTCCCATCGATGGTAACCGCCCGTGGCCGAAACAAGGCTGTAATTACACCGATCACATTTACGAATGTAAATGCGCTGGTGTGTCCCGTCATAAATCATGTTGCGGTCATCTGCCGCCCGCGGCGACACTAGCCGGTGACCAGTGGAGACTGAGCTGAGGTGTGGAGGCCAGATTTATTATGTGGCGAAGTTTTGTTTTGAACTAGGTTTAGCTTTTGTGTATTGCAAACGGATTGTAAACAAATATGAGATTATTTATTGCTTAGATGTAAGCACTTTGTATTTCATTTTAAGTGAACTGTTATTTATGTTCTTAATAGCAATAAAATCTCTTCTAAACGATGAAATTAATATCAAAGGGGCCATTCTCGTAATTCACGTTCACAGTCTGATCTATGTAGGGAAATTACAGGTATTTTTGTACCTTACAGGGGTTAAATACGAGAAAAAAGTTTGCAAGGAAGTTCGTCATTTTTGCCGATGGGTACCGGGAAATCCCACCACAAACAGGACTTGTTGTAGACTAAATTTGGATGCTACAGAAAGCTTTTCGATCCAGAGGAACTTTTTCCTGAAAAATATTCAAAATAATTATTTCACGATTGGAAATGGTCTCTCAATCTTTGGCAAAACTGAAGTATTTAGAAATCAATATTTAAGAAAAGATAGAAGTCGTTACAGACACATAACTAGAGTTGGTATTTACACTATCGTTAATACTCTATAAAACCATTATAAAAAAACAACATCGCGCAGTTCAATCTACACTGGCTGGCTTTCAAATGTGTATCAACGCATTATGCGTTCGTTTTTTGAATCAGCGGGCGCCTGACAGATGCAAGTAATGCCATGTGCACCATTTGATATTGAATTATTGTTCTGGCAACATTTTGATAATATGGGGTCGATCTATTGAAGTGGGGATTAGTAGGTGGGTATATGGAGATTATAGATAAAATATTATGTTATACTAAGCTACTGTTAGTGTTAGATGGCTCCTTTAGGATTGGATGTACCTACTATTATGTTAATAGAGATTGTGGGCGCTATATAAAATCATGGATTTAAAGAATTCACTGAGAAAAGATGCAAGGGTCTCTCATAAAATTAAACCAATTCAGAAACCTTACTTACATGATTCAGTGCTGTTAATACAGGAACTAAAATCCGCCATTTAGGTCATCGGCCCTTCAAAGCCAGCTCTCTCTTCCTCCTACCTATAAGTACCTACTTACTACAAAGAGCTCATTGCAAAAACAAATTTAAATTCCTATAGCAGTAATCTTCCGCAAATTAAAATCACACGTAGCTACAGAGATGTACCGATAACCGTTCCGCGAACCCGTCGTTACGTCACGTCCGTGTCCGCCCGATGACAGTTGCGCGAATGGATGCCGTTTGAACATCGAACGTTGATTGAAAATCGCAATATGGCTGACGTTCGACCGTTGGAATTTAAATGATACCAATTTTGGATACGGGCCTTTTATTTTTGGAGTTGAGATTTTTAGGGAGTTCGTTAAAAAGCCTGCAGAAAGGTCTTATTTTAGAGTAGGAATATTGTATTTTCTGTTAGTGAAACTCCAACGGATTTCTTCTTTTGTGACATCACGACAAAATGCAAGTTAGCAAGGCCGTAGCGGCTATGACTGCCAAATGTGTGTGGTTGAGACATATTTAAGTAGTTACCCGTGGACGCTACTTTTATGCACGTGTTGAAAAACAGTGAAAAGAGAGAATGTAATGTATGAAAGTGGGCTATAATCTACTACGCAGCAGTGCGGGTTGACAGATGTCACATGTTTTCGAATTTTTGGTTCTAGGTCATGCCGGTATCCTCACGATGTTTTCCTTCATCGTTTTGAGAGCAGTGGTGCAGACGAAATTATTTACACAAAGTAAAGCGCCTGCCTGGATCCGAACCCACGACCTAAAAACTTGTAAGTCGGGGCCAGTACCACTGAGCCACCAGTGCTCTTTGCTTTGATTATCACAGTGATATCAATAGTATTGCGTAACACACTATCAATCACAATCTGAATCATTTTGAAGGATATCCATCCATACTTTATATTTATTATAATATTATAAATGCGAAAGTGTGTCTGTTTGTTACCTCTTCACTCTTAAATCGCTGAACCGATTTAGATGAAATTTGGTATAGAGATAGTTTGTGTCCCGATATTACCACGGGATCGACACTTATTATCTGCCCAACAAAGTAGATAACGCAATGAATAATGTTAAACGTCTTCTTAGCGTATGGATGGCAAAAAGTTTAAATATTTTTGGCCCAAAATTCAGCTGCGCGAACTCCGCTCACTGACGCATTCATAAAGATCATCAAGTGCACAGGTGACAGGGCATGCGGTACAGGATGGAAGGTGGGCCATTGTCATGTTAAACTGTCGAAATAAAAGCCACTAAGTACTACGGCTAGTGTGTTACACAATTACCCCGCTGAACAACTTTTACGAGTCCTATACAATAAAGTTGTCAAAAATCCTCAGACTACACTTATAACGTATATGGAAGCCGCATTATACATGACAAAAGGCACATACTGTAGATCGATACTTCGGTCATCAGTTACGTGTCTCACAAAAGCAATCCATAATTGAAAAAGTTTTTCATTAAGCAACGTTGTCATGTCAGTTGTTCAAAACATGGACGATCAGATAACTAACCCTGAACAGACCCTGATAATTGAATTCAATAACTGACTAATTTATTACGTCCTCGTCGACGATAGCATCTTTCATTTTAGACGTTTTCTAAATCCTCACTAGTAAATGAAAAGAGACCTAATTGTGAAGGGTTGCAGTTGATTTCAGGTTGCCTTCGTTTTGGAGTTGTGACGTTTTGAAGTTTTCATGAAAAAGGTTGTATGAAGGATTGTTAGTTAGGTTTTGACAATGGGATCGTGATGAGCGGTTTTAATGACATTTCGGTTAGCTACTACTGAATCCTTTTCGAATTTTCCCTTGTACGAGTAGGTTTAGTTGTCTATCCATCTATAGGTAAGTACCTACTACTAATCTTAAACCAAAAACTTGTCTCTAAATGTGATACACGTAAACCTTATCTCTTTATTAATAAATTGTAATCTTAAAACATGATCTCTTATTAAATAAGTGTTTGTAATAATATTACTTAAGTAAATTTATAGAATTATATATAACTAGCTTCTACCCGCGACTTCGTCCGCGTGAAATTTCTTGTTACTCCGACCCACCCCGTCGCATCGTCTGCTCGCGCTATTACTTCGTTTTTGCTTAGCGTTCTTTCTGACTTTTTTCTTTTTGCTCGGCTCCTAAATGTCATAGCGTAATGTTAAATAGCCTATAGCCTTCCTCAAGAATTGGGCTATCAAATACAAAAAGAATTTTTCAAATCCGACTGGTAGTTCCAGAGATTAGCGTGTTCAACCAAACAAAAAAACTCTTCAGCTTTATAATATTAGTAGGTATAGATAGAATTATCCAATTTGGTGCAGTCATTCGGAAGTTATGCGCGTACAGACATTTCGGCGACTTTGTTTTATACTATGTAAGGATCTAATGCTTTATATATTTGTTAAATTTGTCTGCTCATCAACGTAAATAACGCAATTAATGTTGTTGAACTGTCGAAATGAAAGCCGTTTTTACTGTTAGTGTGTTAAGGCTCCTTCAGACTGGCGCGACACGCGATAAAATCGCGCGCGATACAAAGGCACCGCAAGTCGCGCAACGAGCGGTGCCTTTGTGTCGTGCGCGATTATGTCGTGTGTCGCGCCTGTTTGTAAGAGCCTTTATACAATTACCGGCTGGACGATCTCTTGCGTAACATCTAGGGACCTACCAAATTCTGTATAAAATTTATCATGGTGGTCCAGGATATTCGCCATTCACTCATATTATTAGGGATTGTGCACACGTTGAACTTTTCAAGTATTCTGACCCTTTCATTAAGCATATAGACATATTGCTACTAGATGTGACATTACAATTTCATGTAAATAATAAAACATCACAAAATAATAAAATCCAACATATCTTTCCTCTCAGTGTGTTATTTTTCCTAGCCTTCATCTTGCTATTGTCATTTACTCTCCGCATCCAATAAATATCTGAAAAATATTAACAAAATGGGGGGTGGAGGGGGTTCAGGGCATCAGACCGGAATAAATCGTTTCTACTAATAAATAGTTAACCCACCCTCTCACTAAATCCTCTTGATCCAAACTATATCACTTCTAGAAAACCCAACATTAACTCTTCCTAGCTAATAAATCTGGCTATTCACGTGTCTTCTTTTATTTGCGTCGATCAAATTCTCGGAGGGTGCAGTGTTCGGTCGTGCGATCACGCGGCAGAGACAAAATGGCGGACCCTTGATTACAGTGGGGACTTTTAATTGATCGGCGAGATTTTTTTTGAGGATAAGGAGGGAGTTTTTTTTTTTCAGGGTATACCTATCTACTTATTGAAACGAGGTTGCATATCGTATATTGTGCTTTGCACTCTTTTTTGTAATAAATAATAAGGATTAAAACTGACCATTGTAGATGAAAATTAAGGTGATACATGGAAGAAGTTTCACAGAATTCCTCTTTAATAGTAGTACCTACATGTAGGGTATGTAGCTGAGGGGACCTATGTCTCTTTCCGGCAGCACACTTTTGTGTATCCAAATCATAATAACTTCAGATACGGACCTACAGATTTTGTATAACTTATCCTCTCATCTGTTTAAAAAATAGTGTTAATCTTTTCATTTAAAAAAAATATCTTAAGATTTTACCTTTTAAGTTTCACTCGTGTGCAAATAGTTTCATAATCATTTTATAGTATTGAAGATGTGTATGTCGTGAGCTACACATATGTAATGTCTTTTTTTCTGTTTATTATGACGTTTGTGTAACTGTTTTTTTTTTCGATTTAAATAAATACATTTTGGCACAGCCGTTACTGTACTGGCTCTTGTCGTGAAAACATTAGCCAGTCAGCAAGCTTTACGTGCGGTTCACTACAGGAGTACAGGGTGCATAAAACATAAAATAGGTCATAATTTGACGTCACAGTTGCGGAGGCTAGAAAAAATATAAGTAAGTCCACGAACGCTCAAAGGTCGACTGCAAAAGTTGATTGTAAAAACTCTTAATAAAATTCTAATCATGCTCGTTACACACGACAGATGTCCATGTAGGTATTATGCTATTATATCGCAAAGAAAATATTTATCGTTAAAATTAAAACTAAATTAGAAGGCGGGCTGTCTAATGATATTGACACGGGAACTATTACATATCATTATAGCACATGTACACTCAACAAAAGAGACAAATAACCAGGGTCGTCGAATATAGTTGAAGTTTATTAAGAAACCGATTGATGTTTTCGAATGAAATTTAATTTGATGAATGAACTGTCTGATTTCTATTCATTAAATTAATTTTTATTCGAAAACATTCATCGGTCACTTACTTATCTTTAACTACCTACAAGATGAAATTAAATAAGATTCAACGTGTTATAACGAAAATTTTGAGCATGTCAATAAGGAAAGGGAAGCTTATACGTGCGCGTAGGCAAGCGATTTGGCAACGTCATCGTGGCCCCTTTTTCGTAGGAACGTTCATTTGGTAAATGACCGCTAGCTCAACGCATTGTCAACTTGTTTCATGATGTTAACTCTGCGATAAGTGGATTGCTTATCTGGCGCGCGGTAATACTGATACTTACTTTAATTTTCTTATTTGTTTTGATAGATTAAGATATAAATATATATTTTTTACTGTAACGTTGAAAATTTGTGTTTACTTGAAGGCAATAACTTAAAGTTTGCACTATCTAATGCGGTAATTTTCAAGAATTTAGATTTGATAATTAATGACAATTTATAATGATTACCTATGTGACAAATAAGTAGGTACCTATTGCACCTCTTATTTCCAGTTGGTGCAAGTTTTCTATTTCATCCTGTGTATCCGACGTCCCTGGTTACTTATCTCCTTTGTTGACCGTACGTACAGTACAGGTGACTCAGTATTTGTTTCTAAGAAATGTTTTAATTTAATGGTCATGTGGTATGAAAAAAATTATATTTAATAATGTCAGCTTAATGCTGACATGACAAGCTGAGGAGCTTGTGGCTAAGAAATAACAGCCGCACGGTTCAATCGACCAGGTTAAGCTACGCTTGCCGCGGTTGGTTCGTGGATGGGTGACCATCTTTACATACCAAGCCCCTCCGTGCTTCGGAAAGCACATTAAGCCGTTGGTCCCGGCTGTCATTCATGGATCTTTGACAGTCGTTACGGGTCGTCAGAAGCCCGAAAGTCTGACAACCAGTCTTATCAAGGGGTATCGTAGGTATTACCCAATAATTGGGTTGTGAAGATCAGCTGTGCAGTCGCTCCATGTAAAATACTGGTGCACCCGGTTAGACTGGAAGCCGACCCCAACATAGTTGGGAAAAGGGTAGGCAGATGAATTTCAATTTAATGCGTCAGTAAATTATGAAAATAATAAGAATATAAAATAACAAACTTTTGTTCAGAAGAATAACGTTCACAGTCTGATCTCAGTCTCGATCTGTCAAAAATACCTACCTCTAATTTCCCTACATTTTTGACAAGTTTTTGACATTGACTGTCGTTTAGATAAGATTGCGACTAGATTTTGAACGTTTTTATTCACGGGAATTGGCCTTCAGTCTCAATCTGTCAAAAACACAGTCTGTCCATAGATACTTCACCTCGGATTTTGCATCACTATCAAAATCACATTGATCTTTATTGTCGTGGAAATAAGGTTGGCTATTCAGTTGCTGCCATTGCCATGTCTGTCAAATACACAATGATCTTTATTTTCGTTGCCATTTCTCTACATTTTTTACAATTTTTTGACATTGATTGTCGCTGAGATGAGATTGGGACTGGATTTTGAACTTTATTAATTACGGGAATCGGTCTTGTACAGACGCCAGCACATCAAGCTACTAAAATCTGTCAAATTTCTTTAATAGAATTTCAACTTTATCGCTTTAACATAAGGTTCAAAGTTGATTGGAAAAATTTGACAGTTTCGGGTAGCTTGATGTGCTGGCGTCTGTACTAGCAGGCTAGCTACATTCACGACTATTCAACAGGCTTCCGAGTCGAAAATGACTCATTTTCGATTACCTGATCCCCGTCTTCTACTCCCCGATAGCAGATAGCTGTCGGAAGAATAGCGGTCGTCTATTTGGTTTAAACTGTCATTTGTGAGCAGTGTTTTGAGAACGCCATCGATAACATTAATTGATATTCGATTCGGCACAGAAATGTATCGAATGGTTTTGAATACCTATGTTGGTCACTTTTCGAAAAAGCACTGCGTTGTTTAACCTGTTAAGGCTCCTTCAAACAGGCGCGACACGACACGCGACACAAAGGCACCGCAAGTCGCACAACGAGCGGTGCCTTTGTGCCGCGCGCGATTATATCGCGTGTTGCGCCTGTTTATAGGAGCCTTTACATCGGCAATACTGTGTTTTAGTAAAATTAAGTCGCAGTTTTCTTATTAGTTTTTAAATATTCTTCCCAGGCAACTTCACTACGATTTCCTTCCTAGATTTTATATTCACTGCTTAATCATAAAAATCAATCAAAAAACCTAATCCAAACACAATCAACACTTCGTATCCAACAACATAAAGCCACAAATAAACTTTCCCCACACAAACTAAGTCCAATAAACTAACAATAATCTACCGGAAAATCAGCCGGTCTCAACCAATTTGGGCGACAATAAAGCAATTTGATGAGAAACGCGCGACACTTTGATTAATTGCCGGCGCCGCGCCGATGTCGCGATGTCGCGCCGCCGGTGCCAGTCGCGTCGTGTGAACGAGTCCTTATGGCGTATGATTGTAATTTACGTATTGATTTTTGTATGGGCTGTTTTTTTGACGTGATGTCAGATGGTCATTGTTTTTTCTTGTGGAAGGTAACGTTGGAAATTACTTGTATGATATCACAATTTTACAACCTAGGCACCTATATCTGAATGGAACTACAGTCCTGCAGACGACAGAATAGGCTCTTGACACCTGTCAGTTTCAAACAAACGAGTGTTTTGTGAATTTGATCTTTATTAGCTACTAGAATTGTCGCAATGACAGGTGTCAGGAACGCATTCTCCCGACGGCCGGACTCTACGTAAATCCAAAGCAATTAGTATTTAAATAGACTTCTCTTTAGCACAGCTCAACATGATTGACTTACACTTTGTCTTCCTAATGACAGTTTCTGTAAAATAGCAAGCTTACACAGCTGCTCATATTCTCACAGCGTTGCATATACACATTAGCACAAAGTTAATGCACAAAATTTATTAAAGACCTGAATTTATTGCATTTTAAAACTAAATGATTTACCAATTTATCACACACACTCATTTCAATTAGTAATAATCTACGCGCGCCTACATCTGCATATTCCCAGCATAAATTGATTAATTCTTCCATTAATTGAGCGTGTAAACAGTGCAAAAAGTACATTGTAATTGTCACAGGGCCGGATCACGTTGACGCGACATCGCCGGCGGAATCGCCCGCGGCATCGCCTGTTATCACCGCAATTATGTAAATTCAACGTTAAATTGCCGCGCGGGCGTGTAATTGTTTCGGCGAGTCGCGACAAGCGACGCGTTGGCTGTTAATTTTCTCGTTACAACCGTCACTTAGGTGTGGACGCGGCCTAATAACGCGGTTCGGGACACTTTCATACAGTTATTATTAAGGTGATCGAGTGCTCTTAAATGGGATACGTTTTATGAAGTTTTAATATTATTTATTTTTGGTTTTTATCGAGTTTTAAGTCGAAACATTTTGTTCGAACGAATCATAAACTATATACGGAACCATATATTACTCTACCGACACATGTGACATGCCTTTTGTACACACAGCATTTGTACCTATTATTGCAAATAATATGTAAAAATATATTTCTACTTAATCAGCGTTTAACGAATATTCACACCGGAGGTTTAAAAGAAACATTTAAAATTAAATTCATACCGGAATTATTCTCATTTTGCAATAGCAATTTTAAAGTTACCAATAACAATAAGAACTGCAGATGTCGAACCACAAATGAATGACAATTACACGACATAGGTAATTCTTATAAAAAATGTACCCAAAAGGTCACAATAAAGCCTAATAACGCTATATTAAATTGATTAAAAAATAAGGCTTTCTCGGCACGCGACAATCGTATGTCGGTGTCAACCGCAGATTACAATAGCGAACAGATGACGTCATTCACGTCATATGCGCGAGCGCCGACCAAATCGACCACTAATTGTGAAACATAAACCACAAAATTACGTTAAATTATGTCGAATTTACGACATTTACGCGAATTAATGTCGATAATGACGATTGTCGGCGATGTTCATTTATTAAATGTCATGAAATTTTTACAGTTTGTTTTCTGCTGTTTGGCATTATCAGCCATACTGTTCCCATGGCTGGGACTCAGGCCTCCTAACGGCGTGAGGGAGCGGGCCGTGCTCTCAAAACGGTGCGCGGTGAAGGAAAACATCGTGAGGACACCGGCATGTACAGACCAGCACATCAAGCTACCCAAAACTGTCAAATTTCTACTATCAACTTTGAGCCTTATGCTTTAGCGCTAAAGTTGAAAATCTATTAAAGAAATTTGACAGACTGTAGTAGCTTGATATGCTGGCATCTGTACTATAACTAAAAATTCGAAGACATTTGTGGCATCTACCAACCCGCACTGGGCCTGCGTGATAGATTACAGTCCACTCCCTCTTGAGGAGAGGTGACCTGGGTCACAGCAGTGGGAGGGAACATTACAAGCTGGACACACACTAGGAATTTCTCCTGTATTGTGGGTGCGTTTACAAACATTAAAACTCACGTACACAAACAGCCAGACCCGGAACAACTACTTGTAGGTCATACAAATATTTGTTCCGTGCGGGAATCGAACCCGCGACACGCAGCGCAGCAGTCAATACCTTAACCACTGCGCCAACCGTGCCGTTCAACAAGAAGAAAAGGTACAAAAAAATAAACATTGGGTGTCTCTTTTAAACTAACATAGGTATGATTTGTTAGTATCACACCTAACCATTACCTACGCAATGAAATATTATGGCGTTTTTTATCTAAAAAATCTCTAGATACAAAAAATAAAAGTCAAACAATAATATGGTAGGCAATTCTTTTGACTTATAAACACAGGTTGTCATCGTTAAGCCCTGTCATAAAGTTCATTATAATTATTTATTTTTAGTGTTATTTTACTATGATATTATTACACCTAGATAATTGAATGTATGATGGTATTAAATTTTTATATAACACTACGTTTTTTCTGCGACTTTGTCCGTATGGTCTTCGTATCTTTCCATACAAAGGTCAGCAACTTATGACATCCCTTTAGGGGTTGATTTTCTTATAAAAAAATTTATAATACTAGCTTGTTAAGGTTCCTTCAAACAGGCGCAACACGCGATAAAATCGCGCGCGACACAAAGGCAACAAGCAGTGCCTTTGTGTCGCGCGTCACTTCAAATTAAATCGATTAATGAAAAATTAATAAATACCTACTTAGTTTGTGTTTGAATGTATTTTTAGTGACATCGCAATAATGAAAGGTGACATTGATACCTACCCCGATTAGAAGTAGGTACCTTCCAATATAACTTTTACAATTCATATTTACTTGCCCAGTCTGATTTGATTGATTTTCTTGTTAGTCTGTATGTCTAAAATATACTATTAATATCTAACCTCCTCAAAATCTTCTAACTTTTCTCTGCACAATTTTATTTTATTTCAATCGCTATATAGTTATGCGGTTTAGCCGGTGAAACGCAACAGATAGACAGCCACTTTTCAGCATATTTTATATTATTAAAGTGGATTAAATTATTATTGACACTTGAATGTTATTTTCAATAATCCAATAATAATAAATAAATATTATTTAATAGTCTGCAATATTTATTTCATAATATTTTACGATGTGTAGACACATTGGCTGCCTAATACATAATAAATATTTATATAGTAGGTATTATACAACAAAGATTTTAAACAATTAAATGAATATTAGTCCTTGTATACATCTTTTTGAGGCTGATTGTACCTAGTCGTAATAATTTAAACAGTAAAAATTAAATTAAATATTTAAGTGCTCTCAAAGATTCATGCCTACTAAAAATAATCATAAATAGTTAATGAAACAGTTACCTTTCTTTTTTGTTCTCGGAGAATCCTTCAAAAGGAGCCTGGTCTTCGGGGATGAAACCAGGGAATGTGGGATTTTTACCTCACTAAGACCACCCTGGTGGTCACCATCTGCACTATGGAAGGGGGCACCGGTACCTCTCAAAAGACCAATACGGAGCCCCCTCTGTACAACGCCTGTTAGGGCACATCTCTGGGGAGACAGTAAAGGGGTCTCCCCAAAAGCTAGCTGAGCAAGTGTACAAGACAGCACATGACCACTGTGCGCCGTCTTCCCTGAGGTCACTCAGTGGGCTGACAGAGTCCCCACTCTAAACAGTTACCTAGCGACAATTTCACAAAGCATTAACCAACCCGCACTGGGCCCGCGTGGTGAATTATGGCCCTCTCTCTCTCACAGAGAGGAGGTCTGTGCCCCAACAGTGGGGAACATTATAGGCTGAGTATGCTATTAAATATAGTACCTACATGATGGCGTCGAAATGTTTCGACGGTTACTAAAAAAAAATAGATGTTCCATACATTTTGACCGCGTAGGCCGCGTACCTACGCGGTCAAAGTGTATGGAACACCATTTTTTTTTATTTAAAATAAATTAATTAATTTCATGTGCTAAATCCATGATTACAGTTTTGCGCGTTGACGTAGATACCCTGTATATACAGCCACAACAAAAAAAAATCTATATAAAGATAAACCCACACGCACACAAACTGCACGACAGCAAAAATAACTCGAAACTGCCGCCATATTTGAAACGAACATGCAATTAACCCTTCGAAAGCGCCCGTTCACAGCCCTTTGTTAACCCTTTAATACTACCCATTGTGTCAACTGTCACTCGGGGTTTGAATTAAAAGTGGGCGGATTAATTTTTTCCTACCCTCAGTAAAAATAGTTGGAACTGGGGTCATGAGTGGGTAATAATAAGGTACGTGAAGTGACAGGCATTTAGCCATCTTTTGAGTTGCTTCGTAAAAAATGTATGGTAAGTGCTTATTTGCTGAAAAGGGTTTTTTTGTGTGGTGATTCTAGTTTGCATGTTAGATTGTTTGGTTTGTTGTTCAGAGGGGGATTTTGAGGACTAACATGAAATAATTATGACAGAACCGACGAGCTGCCCCTTAAGGTTTGCAGATTTGGATTCGCTATGGCATGAAAATTTTGGGCACCTGCATATAAATGTTCTCTACTAACTTTTTAGACCTTTGTATCCTGCTTATGCGTATGAAGTACATTAAATTCGGTTCATTCATTTCGAAAAATAAGGGCTTGGTTTGTATGAAATGCCGTACGGCGTAAACGCTCTTAAAATACTGCTGCATATCCCTACTTACTACAAGGACTTACCTTACTACACCTATTTGTGAAAAGAAAAGTTGTTTAAAGTGGCCAAACTGAATAACGTATACGTAATGTAACCTGTGTATTATCATTATATACCTAGTAGGTATACGGACAGTGTTCAAAGTGCACACTGTTCGAACAACGTCGTGCAGTGAGCTGAGCGCAACATAATGACAGACAGCCGCGATCACGCGACGCGCGTGATGTGCACCGCGTGTGTACACGCCTTAACTATTGTGTGTAGCGTTAGCACAAAAAGTATCAAAATATATTTATTTTATTAATGGCAGGTAATTTTGATTTGCTGATTTACCTATCTATGTATTTATCACGACATGAACTAAGTATTAGTATCTATAAGTTCTGGCCGACACGGAAAAAAGTAAGTTTTGCAAACGATGTAAGAGCAGGCCACCAAGATCTTTATTTTAAAAAAAAAACAATAACAAAATTAAAGTAACCAGTTAGTCGACGTTTCTGACTCGGTCTATAAGCTTTATGCTTTATCAAACGGCTTTCTGTGCGACCACCCTTTTCACAGACTCGTGAGCTTCCACCGTCCTGGGTGCGGCTGGCACAGGGGCGTGGGGAATCGCACTTAAAAAAGAGCCCTTAGCTCAGCAGTGGGTAAAGTCGGGCCGTGGATGACGGACGACTGAAAACTACAGCCGTCGACGCGTCGGCGGCTGCCGGTGGCGTCAATGTGCTGCTCGTGTATATAAGTCATCATTTCAGCCGAAAGACGTCCACTGCTGGACATAGGCCTCCCCCAAGTACCTCTACTTCGACAGGTTCTGTGCTTCTCGCATCCAACGGGTTCCTGCAGCCTCCACAAGGTCGTCGGACCACCTTGTGGGAGGCCTTTCAACGCTACGTCTTCCGGTACGCGGTCGCCACTCCAGAACCTTTCGGCCCTATCGGCCGCTCGGTCGTTCTGCGAGCATTGTGCCCTGCCCACTGCCACTTAAGTTTATGTATGTATGTATGTGTATTTAAGTACGGTGGTCAAATACACGAGCGACATGTTGTCAACGGCAGCCGCAGACTCGCGTTGACGGCAGCCATCGTCTGTCGTTGACGCGTGTCCCTCGTGTCTATGAGCACTAAGCCACCAACATCTTCCAACAGTCCGACCGTCGAGAGAACGCATTCCTGACACCTGTCAGTGCGACAATGCAGGTAACCAATAAAAATCAAACTAAACACGTATTCGTTTGTAGGAATCTGACGGGTGTCAAGAACGCATTCTCTCGACGACCACACTGTAGTTTTTCTTTGCTGTCAGACTGCTAAGTCTTCAAACTTCTGCCAATGTTATCTAAACCAACATTCTAAAAAAAATAAAACGTAGGTACTTTGTTTGCGAACTGTACAAAGACTTAGAGAGGTTATCTCAGCTCCCATTGACAGTACATAATTGAAATTATTATTTACTATGATTAAATAACAGTTCGCCGTTACTGTATGACTGACGTGTATTCGCTATACGCGTAACTTTGGAGAAGTGTTTTATAGAGTTTCGCTTCCCTGTTGTGTAACCGTGTGTTTTTGAGAATGCATGGTAAATACTTGATTGTATCATAGATTACATAGACATACCTAGGTGTAGTCAGAATTTCTAGCTAACATATGGCAAATAATTTAATTTAATGTTCTGTGTCCTGTAATGTTAATTACTTTGGATATATTGTATACAATCAAGTATTTTCTAACTGAACAGACAGCTGTGCTGCTGGGGAGTTTGTTGCGCCACTTCTTCTCCCCAGCGAAAGCACTAGGAAGGGGTGAAGGGTGGGTATTTTGGGGGACTGTCTTTTGTAATTTTGACGTTCAAAAAAGTGCTGATTCTCAGCCTAGTTTGAACGACTTTTGATTTGATTTTGTATTTATTTAACTTTATTGTCTAGTTTGGAACCAAACAGCATAATCAGCCTATACTTTCCCACTGCTGGGACACAGGCCTCCTCTCTGTGAGAGGGAGTGGGTCGTAATCCACCACGTGGGCCCAGTGCGGGTTGCTAGGTGCCACGTCATGTCTTCGAATTTTTTAGTTCTAGGACATGTCGGTTTCCTCACGATGTTTTCCTACACCGTTTTGAGAGCAGTGGTGATGAAATGATATACATAAAGTAAGCCTGTTTAGTTTTGAACTCACGACTTTATAACTCGTAAGTCAGGGCCGACACCTCTGAAAGAAAGAAAGAAAGAAAGAAAAAGTATTTAAGTAGTTTTCTGGATCCATTGGTCCAGAAAACTACTTAAATACTTTTTCTTTCCACCAAATAACAAAGTTAATATAAATTATTAAAATTAATTTTGACAATCTACTATCTATATAATATCTACAATCTACATTCTTACATAGTAGGTATAAAATAGTCGCCAAAATGTCTGTACCCGCATAACTTCCGAATGACTGCACCAAATTGGATAATTCTTTTTTTTTTTTTTGTTGTGTTCGGTATTGCCAGTACAAGGTTTGTATGAAGGAAAATTTCGGAAATTCGAAAAAAAGATGCACCCGTGCGAAGCTGGGGCGGGCCGCCAGTAATATTATAAATTAAAGTTGCTTTTCGTGTCCACGTTGTTCTTCTAAGCCTTGCAAAAGATTTTGATGCAGGTTTCTCAATTTATTTTATTTTACTATTTATGTACACGCATATATAAACAGACACGAAATAAATCAGAACAGAAAAATAGGTACAAAGGTGATGCTTATTTCATAAGAAATCTCTTCCAGCATACCTGCGATAGGACAATAAATAGAGAGATGTAGACAGCGTCATCATTTAGCGAACGTTTTTGTGACAACAAGATCAATATTAAACTTACAGATAATAAAAAAAATCGATATTTTGTACAAGTCGTAAAAACCGTGCGATACAGGGATGGGTCGCTAGTTCATGATATTTTAATCTTTCTCATACATAACCATCTACACACACACCCCCATAGAATGACGTCGACATTCAAAATGGCGAATCTCAGCATAATTACGGTTGACTAAATATGAACCGTTGCTCAAATAATAAGGGTTGAGGGGGCAACCCTGGGACTTTGAGCAAACATCTCAATTACTGTGGTTATTAATTCAGGGGTGATTATTAATCGACGTCTTTTGTCTCGAAGGCAGTGGGTCTTGGAGAAAATGTTTGTTTACTTTTTGAGGCTTCTGTCAAGGGACTTTACTTCCTACAAGGTTTCCTATGAGTAGGTACCAGCATTTTTTACACGTATAAGTATCTAGCATACTAGGCACTTCGTCCATTTTGGTTTGTAATGGCTGTACACCGGAATTATACGTAGTTTTAATTACTTTTGGGTTAAAAACTTACCTATATTAAAAATGACAGAAATGGATTCAGTAAATGATTCTGAACAAACTACTTTCATAATGTGCATTTATTCAACTATACACATTGTAATTATCATTTTACGTTACCAACCCACAAATTTCACCCACACTAATATTTCGGCTCGTGAACACATTAGCCAAAGGAGTTTTGTTATCAAATCCGGCAGGTGGCGTTTCGCACGGCACGACCATTACGTTAGCACATTTATTATTATCTAGTATCACACGACAACCGACATTCGCTGTGTGGGTTACTATCAAAACAATCAGCGTTGAAAGGAAGTAGGTACCTGCCTAACTAGTGACAATAAATTAGGTGATCATAGAACACCATGTCAGGATGGTAATATTTCTAGACTAAGTCTGACGCAAGAGTACTGTCACATCTGTCAAAGTGTTAATAGGCCGAATAGACGTCTTAAATAATCGAATCCTATCTTAGCGTATTTATTTACAAATGGTTTTTTTATGTGTAAGTGTCCTCCAAGGAATATACTACTCTCTATCGTCACTAGAACAATCGACGCGGCGACTTAGAAATAGAATAATAACGCACGCGGCGACATTATTAAGTACTATTATTGCTGCAAGTTGGAACAAAGCACTTCCTGTATTCCATAACTCTTCCAGTATATTAAATATTGTCGAGTGTTGAAATAATGTATTTAATGTAATAAAAACAAGAATGTTTATATTTTTGACATAATTATAATAATTTGACATTTGACAGATTGTAGACAATCTTAGTTTTTTTTCTGAGGTAACGATACAAAACTGTACGGCCAAAGCCGACGTAATTTGAAGGGCAAAGAAGGTCAATCGTATTTTATCAAAAATATCAATAAAATATGACTATTTTTCATAATTAATTAGTCCGTAATGATCAATAACGCTATTCCTCGAAATGGTTTTTCAATTACAACATTTAAAAAAATATGAACAATGCCCATTACAGGCACTTTTGAAATGTCAAGGGGTCGGTCAATCAAAAAGATGAAGCTAGTTGCCCATTCCAAAGCGTAGCAGAACGGGAAAGAAACTCCACGGACACTCTTAATATGGTTACAAAGTATTGGTTACCTTACATCATTCATGTTAAAATTATTCGTGTGAGAACGACGCAGAACGTTAAAAGCGTCCGTAATGAAAAATTTAAAAAACATTTAAATATTAAATTAAAATAAGCCATGGCAGCAAAGAGATGACCAGTCCCACCTAAAGGCGCCCGTTCACGAACACGACGCATGGATTATGCTTGGTAGGTTTCTCGTAATTCCTCCTCGGAAGAAGCAAGGGGAGGTCTTTGACCAGCGTTGGCACACAATACATGGGGGACATCGACGCGCAACTTGTTACCATGGATTCAATAAATGATTTTGAAATTTTACCAAATTAAAAAAAAATCGTAGGTTATTAAAAAAAAGCTGTTCCACAAAGATATATATTGCACTTTTCTATGAAATACTAGATTTTTTTTGATAACACCGACAAGTTGTTTCTAGGAGGTCTAGATGATCATGTGCTGGATTCATGGTGTAACGATCTGTACACCTATTAAAATAGAGGGTAAGCAGACCGTCCAATAATTTTTATTAGGGAAGATAAAATACAGAAAGTTATAAAAAAAACAGCTAGTTATAAAAGTACTAATAGCACGCACTCTCGGAAGTTTATAGTTCACATTATGAAATCAGCTCAGCACTGTAGGAACGGGTATCAGGCGTCAGGGTAACAAGTTATACGTGGTTAGCTCGCGAAGATTAGAAGTAGAAGGTCCCAGGTGGAATCTTTAGCTGGATCCCCTGGGTTAGTCAAAGATGTCGCAGCAGAACCAAGCAGTTTTAGATGTCACAGCAAAACCAAGCAGTTTTCTGATGCTTAATGTCTCAGTCCCAAGACTCGAATGCCAGCAGCCTCCAGCTGTTCATGAGCTCGTTTCTAAGTAGTCTTCCTTTTTCAAATATCAGTTTTCATCTATGTGGCCATCATCTAATCTGACAAGTGTATCCGGCCAAGACATATCCACGAGTGCGTAAAGAATATTATAAATCTAATTTAAAATTAAATTATTTAGACTAAACAATCGTAATAATCTTAATAATACAAAAGCTAAACATATTGATAAAAATAATTTAAGTTATTTAGACCAAAGAGTAATTACCATAGACTAAGCCAGAAAGACATTTAAAAAGTAATTGACAGTTTGACAATTGACGTGTCACAACATGAAAATTGAGTAAAAGTATAATGTAAACATATAAACAAATAAAAAGGATGATAAATAGTATTAAAGTGTAAGTAATGATAAATAGTATTATGCGTGATGAAAGTAAAGTGTAAGTAAGCATAAATACTATATTTCCCCAACGACCCCGAGAAAATTTTTGGCCTAGAACAAAAATTTTGCTAAGGTTAAAATATTACAGCATTCACAAAACTTACATAACTCATTCAAACACACCGACATCTTACGAAGTTAGGTCAGGTAGGATTCACATTCAATGATCACTACTCAACCTGATAAGTCATAACTTTAAGGCTTATTTAAGGAGTTGTAATCCGCTCGCGTCTAAAACCACTAATGAGATGAAAATATAAAGGTTTAACAAAGGCTTATTTTTAAAGGAGTTGTCATCCGCTCCTAATCAACTTTTAGAGTCGATAGACAGAAAATCAACTTTTAGAGTCGATAGTCAACAAGGGCTTATTTTTATGGAGTTGTCATCCGCTCCAATCAACTTTTAGAGTCGATAGACAGAAAATCAACTTTTAGAGTCGATAGTTAACAAAGGCATATTTTTATGGAGTTGTCATCCGCTCCAATCAACTTTTAGAGTTGATAGTTAACAAAGGCTTATTTATATGGAGTTGTCATCCGCTCCAATCAACTTTTAGAGTCGATAGATAACAAGGGCTTATTTATATGGAGTTGTCAACCGCTCCAATCAACTTTTAGAGTTGATAGAAATAGACAAGTTATCATATTAACTTGTAGAAAAGAATAGATATATACGAAAGATTAAAATTAATCTTTTAATGGTTTAAGAACCGATGAATGAATTAAAAAACAAATAGAGTTTTAATAAATCAAAAGGAACTCTGTTATAGAGGAAGGAAAGAAGAAAGGGATGAGTTATGAATATAGTATAATACGAAAAAAAAAGTATAAATATAGGGATAGCAAACGAGTGTAAAAGAATAAAAATATGCGAGTCTATATAGGATCTGAGTTAAAGAAAACTCGAATGTTAGAAAGGTCTCAAGAGTGTTACGAGTTAAGAGGGAAGGAGGGATAGAGGGATCTGAGTCAAAGAAAACTCGAGGACTCAAGTGTCATCTCAAGAGTGTCATGAGTTAAGAGAGGGGTCAGAGTTAGAGAAAACTCGAGGACTCAAGTGTCATCTCAAGAGTGTCATGAGTTAAGAGAGGGGTCAGAGTTAAAGAAAACTCGAATGTTAGAAAGGACTCAAGTGTCGTCTCAAGAGTGTTAAGTTAAGAGGCAAGGAAGGATAAAGGGGTTAGGTCTGAACCGCAACACCGCAGTTAGAAAAAACGCTAGGGCAGCTCCCGTAATACAGAAGACGGAAAGCTCCGAGTAAAACGTCAAGGGCAGCAGTAAGTTAGCTCCGAGTAAACGTCAGGGCAGCTGAGTGTTGGATACGGTCCAAAAGTGTATATAAATTTAAGAGTAAGACACAGTCTACAGAAAATAAAAATCGAAAACCAATGAAAACTTTTTTGCGTTGGTGGTGAAAATCGGAACTAATGCATAAAGTTTAGTACCTACTTTTGCCACCGCGCAAAAAGACTAATACTCAATGCAAATGCTCTATGGCTAGTTACCTAGCAACCAATGTCAAACAATAACAATTAGAAAAATATTTTGAGAGCCCACGATATACTTATTTCGGTATGATTCCCAGATATAAGTATAAATATATTATATAATAAGTGTTTAAGAGGATAGTGGAGTATTTGTTATAGGAGTTGTGTAGATGTATAGGTTTGAATAAACATCCACAGGATATTCTCCTGTTTCAGTCGTGAAGTGTCTCAATCCCCTAACTTGGTAGTGACCACGAGGTGGTTTTAAAAACACGCCAAGCGAAGAATGAGTACGATTACCAATGGGTAAACGCTGTAGTGTGCAAGTATGTGGGGTGCAGTGTAGTGATGTAATGGTAAAGAGTTAAGTGTAGGAGGAAACGACTACGGGATATTGTCCAATAGTACGTCGTAGAGTAAGCCAAACCCCAACTTGTAAGTGACCACGAATGGTTTTAAAAACACTGACAAGCGAAGAATGGATGCCAACTACCTTTCGGTAGTGGGATGTATGAGAATGAAGTATAAGATGATGTTCAGTATGAAGAAGTGTTGAGTCGAATATAGGAGTCTTCAAGAAGAGAGCTGAAGAAGAAAAATAAGTTAGTTAGTATTCAAAAGACTAAGCCAAATAAGGAGTTCAAAAATAGATACCTAGTGCTAGTTTTTTTTAGAATTTAGAAAAAGGGGGTGAGTTCGAGTTATTTTAACGTTGTGGCGCCAAACTGTAACGATCTGTACACCTATTAAAATAGAGGGTAAGCAGACCGTCCAATAATTTTTATTAGGGAAGATAAAATACAGAAAGTTATAAAAAAAACAGCTAGTTATAAAAGTACTAATAGCACGCACTCTCGGAAGTTTATAGTTCACATTATGAAATCAGCTCAGCACTGTAGGAACGGGTATCAGGCGTCAGGGTAACAAGTTATACGTGGTTAGCTCGCGAAGATTAGAAGTAGAAGGTCCCAGGTGGAATCTTTAGCTGGATCCCCTGGGTTAGTCAAAGATGTCGCAGCAGAACCAAGCAGTTTTAGATGTCACAGCAAAACCAAGCAGTTTTCTGATGCTTAATGTCTCAGTCCCAAGACTCGAATGCCAGCAGCCTCCAGCTGTTCATGAGCTCGTTTCTAAGTAGTCTTCCTTTTTCAAATATCAGTTTTCATCTATGTGGCCATCATCTAATCTGACAAGTGTATCCGGCCAAGACATATCCACGAGTGCGTAAAGAATATTATAAATCTAATTTAAAATTAAATTATTTAGACTAAACAATCGTAATAATCTTAATAATACAAAAGCTAAACATATTGATAAAAATAATTTAAGTTATTTAGACCAAAGAGTAATTACCATAGACTAAGCCAGAAAGACATTTAAAAAGTAATTGACAGTTTGACAATTGACGTGTCACAACATGAAAATTGAGTAAAAGTATAATGTAAACATATAAACAAATAAAAAGGATGATAAATAGTATTAAAGTGTAAGTAATGATAAATAGTATTATGCGTGATGAAAGTAAAGTGTAAGTAAGCATAAATACTATAATGGTTACCTACAGTTTGGGCGTCGATGTACCTGTTACCCTCTATAGGCTCTAAAATAAAGTAAGTACCTACCTACTAAATATAAGAATTAGCTAAGGACAGGTACCTACCTATTTCGCGATTTATGTGACCATAAATTAAATAGCACAACAATAAAAGCAGTAATCAGAGTAAATCCTATACCATAATCAAAGACAACTTAATCAAT
The DNA here is from genome assembly GCA_963855955.1 of Luperina nickerlii. Taxonomy (NCBI): domain Eukaryota; kingdom Metazoa; phylum Arthropoda; class Insecta; order Lepidoptera; family Noctuidae; genus Luperina; species Luperina nickerlii. Next base: position 15,646,220 of record OY979677.1, on the reverse strand, counting down.
CCGTCTACAAATTATTCCGAAACACTATCCCACTTAGCACTTACAGTATTAACAGGGACACGCACGTAACGTATTACTAATAGGTAACAGGATCAGTTCGCAATTTGCATCCTCCATTAATGAGGCCTCGTTATTCGTGGAAAAGGGATAGATTATGATGGAAACTGTGATACTACGTAGATTATCGATGAAGGAATTGAAAGGATTGTGGAGGATATGGATGTAAAAGAAGTGCTATCTACCATCTTAGCATTCACTCCTTTTAAATGCTAAGATGGTAGATAGAGATGCATGAAAGAAACATGAATATGGTATTGTACGAGTTAAGGCAGAGGATGGTGATGATGATAATAAAGAGAGAAGTACTAGTAAGACGATTTTTTCTAATTCTAGATTGTACTATGATGTTGCAGATCCTGTATTGACCCCACATTGACGCAAGATAAGACAATTGTGACGATATATCATGAATCATGATGCATCAAAAGTAGGCTGAAAACAAAGTAAATATATACGAAAGAATGATTTGCAAGAATGAAAAATTTTTGCGGAAATTTAAGGAATTAGAATTTGGATTGCAAAAGGATTCATCTAGGGCAGTTGGTTGACTTTGCAATAAAATAATACAGTTAAGTACGTATATTCTTTATCCAGGTAAATTATATATATACCCAATTTTACGCCTTAGTCCAGCACTCAACATGTCGAGCTAAAAAATAATCAATCCTCATCACTGCGTAATTGAGCGAGACATCAATTTTCATCCTCTTCTTCATTTAACTTGTGATTCTCAACCACAGTTTAAGCAACTGAGTGTAAAATCAATTCGGTCCCTATCACCGGTAACCCGATACTAGGGAACACCCCTAAGTCCCGTCACCCTCAATTTGCAAAACAAATTAGCACTCCTTGACGACCGACGACAGAATATATAGGGCTATATAGCTTCAAGCATAGGAGCAACCATTTTGGATTAATGGGAACAAAGGGGATTGATTTTAAGGAATGAAGATACATATACCTGAACCAACAGATATATTAAAAATACATTTTAAATACCTACGTGTTAGGGACTCTTGTTGGGATTGGTTTTAGCTGTATCATTTTGATGAGAAACAATTACCTACAGTCGTTTAGATTGTCAGGCTTATCGAATATATTTTTTTCGATTTTCCTTTTTCACCTTATACATACTTAGAACAAGATAGACTGAAACAACCAAACGATAACGTTATGAAGTTAAGATATGAAATGAAAACGAATTAGATAGACGAAGCATGTATAATTAAGTATACAAATCATACATAATTTTACCGATGCTGGCAAAATGATAGATGATTTCGGTTCAGCAGTGCGATTCTGTAACCATCTCACCGTGAAAACTTAGGTGAAGTGAGCGTGGAGTGAGCTGTCAATAGTGTCGATTCCTAGCAAAAACAAACACACATCACCTAAGTTTTCACGGTGAGATTTTTGACAGAATCGACCGGCAGTAGTGCTATTCTGTAAAAATCTCACGATAAAAACTTAGGTGCAGTGAGCTGGCAATAGTGTCAATCTCTAGCATCAGCTGGAATGACAGCACAACGTCAGCCTCACTTCACCTTAGTTTTCGCGGTGAAATTTTTCACAGAATGGACCGGCTGATCTTCAAGAAACATTAGTAATCAATGTAAAAGAAAAATGCAGACAGACACTCCTCTCAATTTACGACTATTATACCACTCAACAAAAGACCACGAAACATTAAGTTTTGAGACATCATAACACAACATAATTCTCATATTGCGTGCCAAAGGTTGATACAAAAGTTTCATTATGGGCACCAAATTAGCTTGAACTGCCTCCCTTCCCGATTATACCGTGAAAGGGGGGAATTAGTTCAAGGTGCCAGGTCTTGGGAGATTGGTTAGGGAAATGCAGTAATAGAATGTGTTCAAGTGATGGTGTTTTTAAGGCGTGTTTATTGCTTTGATTTTGTTTTGTCGTTCACGCGAAAGGGATGGTTGAAATATTTTCTTTGTAGAATGTCTGAAAGTTTGAATGACCAGACATTTGTTTATGCCTGTTTGTATGTTGGTCTCAACCTGAATTTTGAAAGTCTAAGGTTTGCTTTGTGTCATAAAACTATCTGAAATAGGGTGTACATTGCTAAAGTTTTCATTACAATATAATAAATGTGAAGATTATTCTCAACCTCTGCCATATAAAAAAATTAAAAAATATTTATTTATTTATCACTACATAGTATAAAACAAAGTCGCTTTCTCTGTCCCTATGTCCCTATGTCCCTTTGTATGCTTAAATCTTTGAAACTACGCAACGGATTTTGATGCGGTTTTTTTTAATAGATCGAGTGATTCAAGAGGAAGGTTTATATGTATAATAATAATAATGTTTCCGTGCGAAGCCGGGGCGGGTCGCTAGTATATTATAAATAAATCTCGAATTGAATAAAAAATATCTGCTACAAATATGTTAACTTTTTCCTTACTCTATAAGGTAGTGAAATGAAAAATGTATGTTATTTTTCTAGTTTTATTAAAAAAAAAACACTTTGTGCGGTGCTATGCTACACTTCGAACTACTAAGATGTTAACAAGCTGCAGTAAGCAAGCTTAGGCACTGATAAAACGAAACAGAATCAAAAGTGACTAACCTAAAACCAAATGTTTTCTACACCACAGACCATCACCTGACCGGAATACCATATAGACAAACAAACCGTGACTACACAATTGACCATAGATACGTTAAACACAATAAACAGAGGACATACGACAATGACATACCATTGATAATTCTATGCTAGGTGTAGTTATTTTTTCTATTACCACTACACGAAAAAGACTATGCTAATTTAAATGTAAATTTTTTCGTCATAAGTTTTGGACTTCTGCCAATCAAAATTGAACTGTGACTGCGATGTTACAAGGTTGAATATGAGTGTTGAGGCATAAAAAAGTTGTTTGTTAAAATACAAAGTATTGTTACCAAATGTCAATGATGTGATTTGTCACTTAGCTCCGGTGATAAGTGATATAAATGGAAGTGATAATATATTTGAATGTGCAATAGATCATTGTTCGATTATTGTGTCTATGTGAATAGATTTACATGAAGAATGGGCATTGTTACATGTTTTCGTAACATATTTCTTACTGAAGAGATATTTCTTTCAATACTTGCTCTATCGTAGCGCGTCCTTTGTGTTTTAGTGAAAATTTTCAATAGTTTCTGAAACGAATGTGGAATATCTACGTAGGTATTTCAGATACCTGCATTTTTTACTAATTCCAATTCCCACTTGAAATATGTATATTTGAAGCATGTTTTGTTCTAAATATAACAATAGACTTCAGTGTTTTTTTAAATTTACAGAAAAACAAGAGTTTATCGATGTAAATGAAAATTAGTTATTTATCGAAACAGAATACATCTAAGTACCGTTTGGCAGAAAATCTAGCGCTAACACTCGACCTCCAGTAGAAAAGCGGCACCAAAAGAAAAAAGAAATACAACTGGGCAGTCTTGCAAATGAAATCTAATTAGTTGCTCCAAAACTTGACGATCAAACGAGTGGATTCACACGAACCAAAAGTAAAAAAAAACTAAAATAAAATCTAAACGACTCTGCTTCATGTCGTCAACAGCTTATAGGTACCATAAAGTCCAAACTAAACCTTATCAAAAATTCAATAATCACTCAAATGACGGCAACATCAGTGGTAACCCGTCATCCGCTGCGTGCCGGTCTCTTCGGCCCCCGGATAAAAACTGTTTTAACCCTTTAAGGTGAAGCTTAAGTGTCCAATTAGCGATGCAGTGTTAAAACGACCGCGGCGACACTTAGGGCCCGAATTTACACTCCTCGTGTACAAAGAAGTATTGATGCGTTTTTATAGGGTTAACTAACGTTAGAGAAGTCGGGAAGTGTGATGCGCATTTGTTTTAATTTGCTCCGAAGGAAAAATGGAAGAAAGCAACAAAAATATACTCCACAGCCTTGATAACACCACCAACACCCTACTTATGTAACACTTTCAGTAACAATTCGAAGGATTTCGAAAAAAAATCCTAACCCATTGCTTCATATGTTTGAAAAATTCGTTTGCTCCACAACGTAAATAACGCAATGTATGTTGTTAAATTGTCAAAACGAAAGGAAATGCAATGTTTAGTGCGATACCCAATTACGCCACTCGTCTGTGCTTAGTAGATGAAGTACATGTTACCTCGGTATACTGAGTACCAGGGCCGTCTTTACCTGAGGGTGCAAGGGGTGCGTGGCACCCGGGCGCAGGGTCTTAGGAGGCGCCAGGATAGCCCCTAAAATTCAAAATGACTATTCCATGAAATATCAATTAATAGGGTTATATGAACTTAGAGGGTTATATATCAATACAACCCTCTAAGTCAATTGCAAGACAAAATATACAACCTAACTTTGGAGCTTCTCCCTAAAAATTAGACTCCGAAATCAAGTTTTTTTTTTGTTGCCAAAAACAAACAACCTACGCCCCCCAGACTGTTTTTCGCACCCCGGCGCCCAATATGTTTAAGACGGCACTGCTGAGTACCTTCCATTACATACTTACTCAAAGGTCCTCAATTTCTCATGGTGATATTATAGAATAAATGAGACACTTTGACTACTGTATGACTAAAATCCCTGTGAATGAAAAACTAAATGCCACAGAAAAGAGAGACATTAACTTATATTTTATTATTATTAAAAACCTGTGATGTGCAACTGTAGGGCAAAGGCATTCCAACTCTCTTTTCACTTTCCACTATTTAAAGCTGCTAAGGACCAGTTCTTTTTGAAGGAGACCAGTTCATCCCGCTATCTCCGTCTGGTTCTGCCACGATGTCGCTTGCCATTAAGAGGGACTCATCAGGTTGTGAAGTTGTCCCATTGATCGGCCGACATGCGACAGATGTGTCCAGCACAATTCCATTTGATGCAGCTAAACAATTTACGAGTAGATTGGACATTTTGGATAGACCTCTTCAATAATAATAGTACATCGGTGTGTTAGGGATAACATCATCACTGTCGCTCGAAGTATCCATATTTTACAAAAAACACAAAGATAAATGTGTTTTTGCGAAAATGCGCGGGCTTTTCCATTTTTTATTCGCCCGTTTCTGGAGTAGGCAAAGATCATAAGGTCATGCAGCCACTTCTTGCGTGATTCCGCGCGTTTTATATACAAAAATAATTTCGTTTTTAATTTTCTGTATGCACCAAGGAGGTTGGTAACTGGTAAAAAAAAAACTGTATGTGGCCAGTAACAATTTACTTGAAATTTAATTAGTAGACAGTTAAAGTCTCTTGGCAGTATGACTGCTGACAAATTAAAAAAAAGAAAAACCGGGTATGTAATGGAATTTCATACATACTTCCCACCCTTGGGTCGGAAGGATTTTCATACAAACTTCCATACCTTGGGATGAAAGGATTTGAAGGGCGGGATAAAGGCGTTTCTTCCCTCTAATTGGTATAATTAGTATGTATTTTCAGAGCAGGTGTGATAAAAATAAAATTGCTTTCATTCTAATACTATTTTTAGTGCATAAATTAAACGTTTCCTAATAGACTTAATTTTAAGTTATTTAATTTAATCACCTTAGGCTGCATAAAACTTGCATGATTGTAACCTAAATGGATGAAGTCACTGGCTCCTGAAATACAGGTACCCTAACCAGCCCTAGCCAGGGTCTAAAAAATTTTTTTCTGTAACCTGTTTTATGGCAATAAAGAAATTATTATTATTAACATACCTACTTAATATTTCGGATTTACAAACTTTTAATGTCTGTCTTGTCTACGAGATTCTAAGTTCCTCAAAGCGGCACCACAAGGAAGACTGTCACAGCACAATGCAAAATGGCTTCTTTGTCTGTTGTTGTCCTTTTTAATTCGTGACTTATATGCGTCAAAGTGAATCACCCGGATTTTTACCGCTCAAAACAAACTTACCATTCACTCCCTTTACCTTTTATCTCTAATATTTTATATGTGTTTGTTTGTTTAACAACTGCAGCATTAAGTTTGTTCACATGTCGTAAAGTGACCACTTTTATTTGGACGACACAAAAACTGCAGGCGAAGGGTTTGGATATGCGACTTTTGGAAACCGTCGCGGGTAGGTATGAAGTTTAGGGTTTCCTGTGATGATTCAAAGGCTATAATTATCGTATTATTTTATACTGTGCGTCATAATTGTGTAGAAAAAAAAACACCTTTTTATTTATTTCTTTCTATTATCTACATTACCTAAAGTAGTTAAAAAAGGAGGGGCTTGTGGCTAAATAATAACAGCCGCACGGGTCGATCGATCAGGTTAAGCTACGCTTGCCGCGGTTGGTCCGTGGATGGGTGACCATCTTCACATACCAAGACACCTCCGTGTCTCGGAAAGCTCGTTAAGCCGTTTGGTCCCGGCTGTCATTCGTGGATCTTTGGCAATCGTTTCGGGTCGTCAGAAGCCCAAATGTCTGTCAACCAGTCAAGCCAAGGGGTATCGTATTACTCAGTAACTGGGTTGTGGAGGTAAGATAGGCACTCGCTTCATGTTAAATACTGGTTTCAGCTGCATCCGGTTAGACTGGAAGCCGACCCTGACATAATTAGGAAAAGGCTAAGCAGATCATGATGACCTAAAGTAGTTAAAAAATATCTGTGTTCCATTTAGATGTTTGTCCTAGGCTACTATATACCAAATGGTTAAGCGATCTTAAAATACAAACAAGAAGTTAATTACCTACCTTAATGGCTGCTTTAAAATATAAAATAAACATATCTAAAACGATTAATTTAAAACTCTGACATTTAATCAAAACTCAACAAGTTTTGTTTCCGTAAATACCTACATATTGTTGTAGCGTTCTCATGTTTTAGTACATCGGTACTAAAACATGCAATGAGAACGCTACAACAATATGTAGTTATGTCTAAACATCATTTTTATCATCACAACATTTTAAAGGGACTACCTTTAGCAAATAGGATTTTCAATCATAAAACTGAAACAAAAAGGAACATTTTCCATTTTCATCAGAAGCAATCAAAAAGTACATATAATAGTCGCCAAGTTATTTTGAAATTCATAAAATATTTTTCAATTCTAACTTAAAGCAGAGAGCAGTAGAGTTCATTTTTTTAAAATCGTAACTGCAGATATGACTTTTTTCTTCGAACGTAGTATCTACGACGTTATAGTCATGGGAATGACGAATTATGTCAGAACTTAATGGTGTGCTAACACCACAGAATAGACCATAAATCTATTAAAGTGCCTCTGATACTGTAATTTCCTTAAACTTGGCATCTAATTTTAGCTTATTATTTATTTTTCCATTCAAAGTCGCCTGTAAAGTAACATAAATAATTCAAGCCCTATTCTACTGACTGAGTAGTCAGTAGAACAGGGCTTGAATTATTTGTGGTACTTTAATTAAATATTAGTTGTAAGCAGTCAGTTACCAAATTATTATTTTTTTATGTCTGTTATGATTTTATTCTTTATAAGTAAGTAAAACATTTGATTTGATCAGAAGACCAAATCCCGTAATTAAAAATGTTTATAATAAAGTCCTGTCATTTCAGCGACAATCAATGTTAAAAATTTGACTAAAATGTAGGGAAATTAGAGGTATTTTTGACAGATTGAGTCAGATCAGAGTGTAAAAATTCTTAAGATTACAGGAATTGTCACTCAGATACATAGGAGTATTCTTATTGCTGAAGCAAGTGGGTAAGATAATAAAAAATATGAAAAATATTGTACATTATGTATGAAGTCAAGAAAATATTGTAATTACAATTTAGCAGTAATTATTTCAACTAAGACTTCACAGATTGTACCAAACGGATTTCCAAAAAATCACAAAATAATGAAACCTACACATGTCAAATGCAGCGGCATAGTTCAAAGTTTCAACTATCCTTTTACAAAAAAACGCGTATAATTTTTTCCGCGTTCCAAGTTTGAAAAAAGTCGTTGAAGGTTTGCGGTGGCACTATCGAGACATCTATTAGCGTGGTGGAGGCAAACTGTTTAAAAGCTACCGGACTTGGCTGTGTCAATGTTTGTCCTCTGCAAAGGGACTTAAGAATCCGTCGGGGTGGGAAATTTTTGTTTTATTTCTGCAAATAATCCTAGTTTGTACTTAGTTTGGATTAGTGGAAGAAGCGTATTAGTTGTTTTCTAAAAAAAGTGTATTTGATTTTTATTTTACGCCTACAGTAGGTACTTACAACATACAAACTTCTCTGTGGTGAAAGTAATAAGTACCAATTTCATTATCTAACGATATTCCTAAGCTCAATAATTTGACTTCCATAAAATCAGCCACTACCTACATATTAAAATAAAATCATGTGAAGAGATCCAAAATACAGTATGTTAACTAACAGAGGGCGTTCCCGTTAACCCGCAATAGTACAGCATCCATACATGCTAAAAAAAATATTACCATTCGAAAATAAAATGTTTTTATTTTTTTTTATATTAAAATATTCACTAAAAATCGTAAATTGATACTCTATTTATTTAATTAATTCTAATTTATTTAATTAAATAAATTCCGACATTGCTGTCCTTCAAGTACGCGTGTACAGAGTGTTTCTTTAACGTATCAATTTACGATTTTTAGTGAATATTTTAATATAAAAAAAATTAAAAACATTTTATTTTCGAATGGTAATATTTTTTTTAGCATGTATGGATGCTATACTATTGCGGGTTAACGGGAACGCCCTCTGTTAGTTAACATACTGTATATAATTACTTGTTTGAAAGTGTTAATGCGTCATTATTTTAACGTGCATTTATTTGGCATAAATTAAAATTGACCGGAGGTTAATTGATACGAATAGATTAACTATATTCATAAAGTTACATGAGCTTTACATACATGACAGATAATAAATAATAAACAGTGATATTTTAATGGAAATATGCTTCGATTCAGAAATTCAAATATTAAAGTAAGACGACGAATACTGGTCCAAGAAGCTTGCTTAACAAAAATAATCTAAAAGCCAACAGTGTATGTCATAGCGCCACACAGCGGAGGTCTCAACCGCGTTCTAATCAGTTCTACACACAAAACAGCGCTTTGCCGTACCGCCGATATGTACACTCCTTTAAAACTTCCTCTCACTCAAAACCATAACGCCGTATCTCCATACTAATCTTTACACACTTACGACCTTTTATTTCTCAGGATGTAAGTACAGGACTAATGTTGTTTAGAGACTGCAGTGGTCAGACAAGACCACCGTGATGTGTTTACACCCTAAGCTTTTACAGATTAGTGGCTCAGTAGCTAGGTTTTAAAATAACAATAAAGCTATAATGTATGTTAAAGAGTTACGATAGTTTACGTCCAGTGAGTTTAAAAATGTTTGAAAAATTGTTCGATGCTATAATTAAGTGGACCACCTACGTGTAAAGCTGCAAATATTTTTTGGTTATGTCTATGATCATTTCATTAAGTTTAATTAATACTAGTGGCTCAGTGTTGACATACGAGTTGTAGGTCGTATAAAGGTTCGAACCCAGAGGGGCGCTTTATTTTGTGTGAATTATTTAATCACCATTGCTCTCAAAACGATGAAGGAAAACATCGTGAGGAAACCGGCAGGTCCTAGAACCAAAAATTGGAAGACATGTGACATCTACCAAACCGCACTAGGCCCGCGTGGTAGATTACAGCCCACTCCCTCTCGACGAGATAAGGCCTGTGTCCCAGCAGTAGAAAGATTCTATGCAGAAGCTTAACTTCGTACTCTTAGAGTTGAATTTCTTGTGAACCAAACGAGTCTGTTTCACTAATTGTCAAACTAATAAAACGCATCATGAGTGTGAGCTAAAACCTCTCAATATTGACTCTGTCGTAGGCACCTAAAGGTACACAACAATAGGTGACAATAGGTATACTGCACCGGTTGACGTCATCACTTCAAAGTCGACTGTCGTTGAAAACTAGCGCTGGGGCTCTGTCTCGCATAAGGTTGTAGCGGTATCTACGATGCCACATGTGAATAATGCGTCATACTGACATTCACGCAAAATTCTGCATCTCGCAAGCAGAGTTTACCGCGCAACTAGCATAGATACAACGGTCCGACGTGAATCATCGGGCAGTTGCCCGCCAGACACAACACCCGTCTGGTCGTCATGTCAGTTTACCTCAAATAAACGTATTTACCTACTTCTTCTTCTTTCTGCAGGTACGCAACTGATCAATAATGTTGTCTTTATCTACATAGGTATTACAACCTCAACAACTCACAATATATAACCAACCATACATAAAATCGACCACGCTATCAACCCTGCAACATCGAAAAAATTGGTCGCACCCTTTTAATCAGACCAACCCCAGTAATGAAATCTGGGACGCCATTAAGGGATTAAAAATAATAACTACCCGGTAAGCGGGGGCTGTGATTGGACATGAGGGCCACAGACGGCCCTCTTAATGAGCTATTGACAGAGTTTTGAGGGTTAAAATGGGAGCAATATTTTCAAGAGGACATAGATTGGGAACATGCAGAATGTTATGTATTTGTCCAATAAAAACTCCGAAGAAGAAAATATGTATTAAATATCTAGGTAGACTCTATCGAATCTGAAGAAGGTCATGACTGAATTTTGAGCATTGCTTTACGCCATTATCTCTCTATGTTTGAACATACTTTTTTTATTGATATTTTTATTCTTTATTTAATTAGGAATTTTTATGACCGCAATGTGTATGACAGTCTTGTCGTAGGCAGTGGCGGTACCTTCATAGAAGCCGTAAAGCCCGGCTTGCCCTAATAAAATCATAATTCACAACAACAAACCTACTTAAACCTATCAATAAAAAATATATTTTAAAAAATACCAGTCAAACATTCGCAACACACACGTACACAATAAGAAAATCAGCCAATCCCTCAGTTGGCCGTTTTTTTATACGTTAAAAATCTGTGGGCTTTCCCTAATTTTGACCCCTAGGCACGCCACTGGTCGTAGGTACCCTAAATACGACGGATTACATTTGGGCCATGAACCTGAATAGACTCCTCGCATCATCACCATTTAGTTGAGACAGTCGAATTTTATGGAATGTGACCATATCAAGTCGGTTCAACCTCCAGACCCGAAACGTGATCATACTGAGGGTGCTATAATTACCGTTTTTGGAACGAAGTGTGGTAGGAGTAAATTTTGAGAAATCGTCACGAAACGAAAGAGCGTTATGCCCCTTTTTATTTGCGACTGTGACTTTTTATTACATTTAATAGAGAGACAGAGAGAGAGAGGGAGATACAGTTTTCATGGTTTTCGAGGGCGCTGAAGAGTGAGAACAAAATGAAAATCCAAAATGGCGGCAGCAAATATTTCAAAATTTGCGCAGCCGTCGTCTTGGATTTTCATTTTGAACTTCGTTCCTGCCGGGGGTCCCCCGACACCACACGTTTTTTTTTTTAATGAAAAGGACTTATATGGCACAAATACAGATTAAAACGACGCTTTTAGAAGTTTTATACTTTTACAGTGCCTGTACATTCTAAGTTTTTTTTCGTGATTTTATATCATGCTTCTGCGTACGGCCAGTATCATTTCATTTCAAAAAGTCCACGCTGCCAATAAGATTTTAATCACAGATCCCACCACACCCCTGTTAAAAACCTATAGCCACGTTACAAAACCCTGTTTGTCCGTCGTATTTAATAAAACGAGGCATAGGAGCCATGAAATCAGAGCCATAGCGTCCCCTGTTTACCAATTAAGAGTTTTTTGTTTGCGCCAAACTCGTCGGGTCAGCATTTTTAATTCAAAACGTCGGAGGGAAAGCTTTCGATGACGGTTTTGCGATGAAAATAAAAATGAAAGTGAGGATTGAAAGTTTCGAAGTCTCGTTCGATATAAGGATTGATTGAGGATTGCGTAGAGAATTTTTAGCTGAGGTGTTCGTCTGGCAAAGAAGAAAAGGACTTTCAAATGACACAGGTCGTTGTCTTGATGGACTTATTTATTTATTTAGGTTTTCCAACAAAAGATACACAGATACAATAGAAATCACAATAATACAAAAGGTTCTTTTACGTTTCCAATTACAAGAATATAAGATAAGATAATATTATTATATGATATTATGTATTTTACTTTTAAAAGAATATTTATCAGGTACCTGAGAAATGATAAGTATAATTTACCACTTATCATTTCCTAGGTATTAGGCCTACCAAAGTTTTTACTAGGTATATGTGGAAAGTCTATAATTATGTATTTCTATTAACAATTAATTTACAAAGAGTGGTGGTTACTGTTACAACCTGCTGTGAGCTTTTTCTTCTATCTTAAGCTTATACAAATCGATCATCCTTAACTCCATACTTACTGACTGGCTTTAAGTACGGTCTAATAAACCTTTCTCTCATTCGACCTCAACCAACTCAATGAAAACCAACCTCACGTTAATCCTTACTTTCGCTCCACCGCGTCACATACGCAAGCACGTACAACTCACAAAGCGGTCTCTATACCTCTTGACGTAACGTATCGGCTGGCGCCGTGTCTGTTAAATATAACCGCGGTTAAGTCACAGGGGGATGAGCAGACGTCACCCGCTAAGCTTGTTGGCAAGAGTGCGTCACTGAGACTTGCGGAGTATGTGCATAGAGCTGATGGTTATAGTTTTACTGTCGTAAGCTGCGACAGTCTTGAATTAGGATCTGATATAAATTCTGGTACTTTAAGCTTTTCTCTACCTTGTTGTGGGTATCACAAAATGCGTATAACAAATAATATACATACCTACCTATTAAGGTTTCCAGATGTGTTATAATCAGCCTATAATGTTCCTACTGCTAAACTCAGGCCTTCTCTGTGTGATAAGGAGTGGGCCATAATGCACCACACGGGCCCATTGTGGGTTGGTAGATGTCACATGTTTTCGAATTTTTGGTTCAAGGACATGCCGGTTTCCTCACGATGTTTTCCTTCACCGTTTTTTAGAGCAGTGGTGATGAAATAATTTACACAAAGTAAAGCGCCTGTCTTTGAACCGATCTACAACTCGTAAGTTGAGGCCGGTGCCACAGGGCCATCACAGCTCTCGTTCCCAGATGTATCTTACGACAAAACTCGCTCGCATTTGGTAAGCATGGTTTTAAGACAATGCATTGTTACAACTGTTAACTAACTATATATATCGCTTTTAGCTTTTTTTTTACTTGGATGAAAGTTTTTGACTCACATGAAAAATAATACATCTTGGTAACATACAACATGGTTAGCGACACACCAAAATCATCCAGTCACACTTCAACGCAAACTCTTTACAATTCTACTTCAAAAACGTCCAAACCTTACGATCTGGTTTCAAATGATCCTGGATTACCGTTCACATACCTATAGATACACCCCACTCCAAACTCAACCTTCCCTCTTCAAGATAGAGTTGCATTGCCATTGAAAAATTTTCTGAAGTCACTTTAACATGTCTATTGACAGATGTGATGATTTTATGCCTGTAAGTTTATCGTCTAGTTATCATAAGGGTGATCGTACATTAGACGGATGATGCGTCGGCGTAACTTCGCTAACGTCCAGTTAGTAGTACGTTCGATGCACTAACGCATCGTCGGTTGAGTGTGTAAAGTTGAATGTTTTACGATACATCTATATTCTTGTCCATTCTGGCGTTACGCGACCGATGATACGCATCGCATTTTCCGTCAGATGTGCAATCACCCTTAAGAATATCTTTTGCTCGTGTCGTAATAGGTATGTTATAGTGTAACAGTTTCAGTGAGTCTTATTTACTGAGATAATACTGGATCCTTCCTGTTGTATCTTGGCACGGTTTTAGAACGTCATAAACCACAGGAGTAGATATTGTTCTATTGCTAACTATTCTCAAGGGATAAAGCTAGAATTGCTTCCTGTAATTGGCATCTAAGGGCGGGTTGTTTCAAAGAAAAAAAACGTTGTTTCAAATTACAATTACAGAATTATGGTCTTGACTTACGTCAAATAATTACGTTTACGTACTCGTTAATATTTGACGTACGTATGTTACGTTAACCAAACGTTTGAAACAACCGGCTCTTAGTGTGGTAGGTAGTTCACAGGTTAGGTGAAAACTTGTCACAATTAAGTTTGGTTCAGCGATGTTCAGACAAAATCGTGAAAGTAGTGCTTAAGTGTCTTTAGTCCCTATGAAAGGTTGAGATCTAATAATTATTTTTCTATTAAAACTAAGAAGTATTTTTTCCCCGAGCGGTTTCGCAACAGATTACGAAAGTTAGAAAAATGTACTTTAAAAAAAAAAAGCTCCTTCAAACAGGCGCGACACGCGATAAAATTGCGCGCGACACAAAGGCACCGCTCGTTGCGCGACTTCCGGTGCCTTTGTGTCGCGTGTCGTGTCGCGCCTGTTTGAAGGAGCCTTATAGGAAGAGCAGCAGCATTCTTCTTGCTACTAAACGCAACTAGATAGTCTTAGTGACAGTCATTTATTGGTACGAAATTTTTAACATTGCGGTTATTACAACTTCTTTCTGGAATGGAAACCTTAATAGTCTGTGGTGTGCCCATAATCAGCTGTAGAGCATGCATTCTAGTATAATGTATTTAGATGAAATTCATAAAACTTACTTATTCCAGAAAAAATCTCATTCACCCAAGCGTGCCATCAAAATTGCAAAACCAAAAACGCTATTGCAACCAATTCGCACATAGCACCCTATGTGTTCACCCCTTGCTAGTACATATGTACTGGATGGATAGTACAAACACTATGGGGGTGTAATTCCATCATTCCCATGACAGCACCCCGAATTAAATTGAATTCATGGCCATTTCGTGTCATCACGGATGGTTTTAAGCAATATAGGGATAGTAACATTGAATGTTAAACATTTTGGTATAATCTATACCTAACAAACTTTGATTGTAAAAAATTAAGAAATAAAGAGGTAGAGATGTCGTTAGTTTTTTGTTTGTTTTATCAACCGAATGAAGAACGATCAGCAGGATAGACGTAACTTACATTGATTGGGTGCCGACTACGTATAAAAACAGCTACCTTTTCTAAGGTTTATTATTATAACTTTTCTTATATGCAGCTTTCTAGCTGCATATTAATACAAGTGTCCATTCTTAACAATATCTTCTATTTACAAGCAAAATCGATGAACATTTAATTTTGAGAAAAACTGTTGATACTACATTATAGAAAAAAATACACTAAACTCTTGCTAAGCTGTCTTTTTAACAGCAAACCCACAGCTTTACATCATTTGATTTACACAGTGGCATTTAAATGACTATGGCATACTGTACCGCCCACGAGCAATTTTTCGCTCCGCAACTAATTTGTCTCTCACATCAATTCTACGGATTTGTATGAAAGTGCACGCATCGCAACAGCAACGCGACAGCTGGGAGACATTTTTGTCCGCGGTTTTGGACGCAACTGTCGCCCGTCTATTGGTTCAATTGGTTGTGCAATGCAAGTGCGCGCACAGCGACAATAAAAATGCCGGCTAGCCAGTTGCCGCTCAACCGAAAATTTAACAAAACAGTAGCGTTGCTGTTGCTCACGTGTGCGCATCGTCCAAATCTCGGCGAGGAGACAGCGACAGAGACAAAAGTGGCTGGGCAACCAAGTTGCTCGTGGGCGCCCCCTCCCGTTGCAGCAACAATAGACGTTGCACCGTCTAAACATTGTTTAGAATTTAGACGATGCAAGTCATGTGTCGCTTCAATTTTATTGTATGCCATAAACAAAAAACTTGCATTGTGCAAATGGCGCTTTATAGCATAAGTACAACTGTTCACAAAAATATGACATACTATGTATAGCCTTTAGTAATCCGCTTGCTAAGTGCACTTGTCAATACCGACCATGGGGTACACATCCAGCGATCTATTCAAATATTGCTCACAAACTTTAAAATACTACCCAAAACAAGGCACATTGAACCGTATCTCAAAGCAGTAAAGTTGAAATTCGTTCAAGCATTTTTTGGACGAGGGTAGTTTAAAATTGTTCCGATAGTTTGCCCGGGAAAGGACTGCCATTTTGTAATCCTGACGCTAAAGTGCACTTTGACAATAGTGAGGGGTAATTATTACTGTTGTATATAGAGGAGTATGTAATTTTCGGACGATGGGAAGATTTTTAATAACAGTTTTTTTGCCATTGTTCGTTTGTTTTAAAAGTCAATACTTACACATTTTTGAGAGTTACTCCGGTCTGATCCCCTGAAGAGACCACTTACTGTTCATGTGTGTCATAAACTTCCATTTTATAAGCCAAATATCCCTCAATTCGACTACACTCAATCGAAAATTGATCAAACAGACTCTTTACGCAAATTAAAACGTAAAATATTGAAGTGGAAGTAAGAAAACGAACGATTAAAGTTTACTCAGCCATTAGCCGTGTTTGGGGCCTTCACGACTCGCTCTAAGAGGCCCGGCAGCTACGGAATTAAATGGCAATCGATTACAAGTAGCACCAGCCATTGGGGCAAATTAATTGTACTCGCGTTTGTGATGGGAGATTTGAGCTGAATAAAAAAGAAATTGGCACGTACACGCTTTTTTTCTCCGATGCCAATTTTTTTTTATTTGGCTCAAATCTCCCATCATAAACGCGAGTTTTTACATAATATTTTACAAAAAATATAATGATAAATAATATAAAATATAATATTTTACGATTATGTAAAATGTCGAAAGAACTGAAATGTTGATATACCTTTCTAGAGATTATGTTATTTCAGATTGCCATTTCTATTCTACATCTTAGTCCCTTTTTTCATAAACGTTGTTTAATGTTAAGTAGTGATAAGCGACTGTTTTTATTTAAACTCCTAAATATTATTAGTATCTCCCTAAAGGACAACAACCACCCGAAATAAAATTTTAAAGAGGACATTAACAATTTAATATAGCTATGCTTGTTGTTGTCGATATACAATTTGCCCAGCATTTATTACATGAAGTAAGTACAGGATATTATAAGAACACTGCCATAACTTTGCGAATAATACTGTAGCATCTAATCCACCAACCATACCGCGACCCCAAAGACCTAAAGAAGGAAATATCCTAATTAAATATGGATGCAACGTAATGAGTTATGCAAATATTGTAGACGGTGGCTAACGATTGGGGAGTAAGGGGGAAGCACCCCCAGCGAGGGGGGGAAGGGGAGATAGATACTTCGATTCGACACTAGGTACCGTCGGATGAATCATTTCAAGTATTTACTTAAACAATCTTTGGTATGCTTTCTTTGGAAATTATATTGAAAGGGTTACTCTGAATTACTTTGTTTGCAATATTTTTAAGGGTAAGATTTTGCAATTTGATAGAATGCGAAATGGTAGAATCAAATTAGAGGGTAGTCCGAAGTTTTATAATTTTGTTGGTTAGTTTCGCCCGTGGATTTGCTGAAAGGTTAAAAGTTTTTGGAATAGAAATACCTATGCTGTCTCTATTTTTGGGGTTTAATTTGAAGGTAATTAAGGACAAGGAGATCTCCCCAAATGCCGGACATTTGGGGAGATAAAGCTTTCTTTGGCTGGCCCAAAAAGACTGAAAAATCAGGTAGTAAAGAATGAGTGGT
The DNA here is from genome assembly GCA_963855955.1 of Luperina nickerlii. NCBI lineage: Eukaryota > Metazoa > Arthropoda > Insecta > Lepidoptera > Noctuidae > Luperina > Luperina nickerlii. The sequence goes on along the minus strand of OY979677.1, from coordinate 15,628,568 downwards.
TCGTGACTAAGAACGCTGCTCATGGTCTGCTAAAGATTGTGATTTTACAACGGCACAGCTTATGATGAATGAATGAATTAATTTATGATTTATTCACTTAAAATTTCTTCACGCTAGGTACAGACGCCAGCACATCAAGCTACTACAATCTGTCAAATTTCTTTAATAGATTTTCAACTTTATCGCTAAATAATAAGGTTCAAAGTTGATTGGGAAAATTTGACAGTTTCGGGTAGCTTGATGTGCTTGGCGTCTGTACAACCAAACCAAAACCAAAGCTTGCGTGGAACAGCTTTTGCAAAAGACTTTTTCACTTCTCATGCTCTGAAAGTGCTTCTTTGTGCAGGGTATAGGCTGCACAAAATCGAATTTTGTGCACAAGGGCATTAACGTATCTACTCATAAATGTATTATATTAAGGCAAAGAAAATGAGCCATACAGCCAAATGCAATAAGAAGTTCATAGATAGAATTTGTTATTATATAATATTTACTTTAATTTATTTGCCTTCTGTGTTTTTTAAGATATAATAGATATTAAAATTTTAATTCAAGTACGGTAGGTTAGTTGATTTAAGAAAATTATTATTACAAAATTAATTTAATAGTAGGCTGTATAGGTCTGCAGCCTAATATCAATGTCGTAAGATTTAAAAAAAAATAATTTCCTTCAGTATTCAAAACTGTTCTAATTTTACTTTGAATTTTAATTAAAGAAATGTTATGTTATACTACTGTTTTATTTCCTCGCAATCGAAGTGAAAAGCAGAGTTTATAACTCGTCCACAAAACCATTTCTATCCTCGACATTACTATCAGCCCTCGCCTTCGGCTCGGGCTGCTAAAAGTCTCGGATAAAAATGGTTTGTTTTGTGCACTTGTTGTAAAATCTACTATTTGTCAAGGTTAACTATTATTTTAGCTTAAAATATCTACATTTTATAAGTACTTTTAAACTGGTGTACCTATATATATCTTTTTTATCCGATTTCTAAAAAGGAGGAGGTTCTCAATTCGAATGTTTATATATTTTTTTTATTTGGTTGCGTTCTGCAATTTCTACCTACTCTCATGGGGAAAAAGATGGACTTTATGCATGTATGTGTATAATAAAATTATTTTCCTATGTATTTCCGAATCTGTGAACCAAATAGCAAATTAAACCAAAGAAAAAACACACCAATTTAATATTCCGTAAAACTCCAACAAATTATGATGATGGTGCTGTATTTAGCATTTTTCTGTGCTCAGTATCTTAATGCGAATTTTTAAGAAAAACTGTTTTGTTGTTCGAGAAAGTCATTATTATAATGTAAGTCGCCAGTTGGGCAGGCAAAGTTTCTTAAGTGGGCAGCATTTATACATTATTTAGTAGCTGGATGTTATAATTTTTGAGGCTGTGTTTGTTTAATGGCTTAATATTGTTAATCTTTCCAGGAATATAGATTAGTAAAATGTTTGTGGTGGAAAGTTCAAATTTAAGTCGCAAGCTCATCTCAGCGACAATCAATGTCAAAAAATTGTCAAAAATGTATGTACTATAATTGATTGTATTTTTGACAGATTGAGACTGTGATCAGAAGGTCAATTCTCGTAATTTAAATCGTTCAAAATCTAATCGCAGTCTCATTTCGACGACAAAGAAATGTCAAAAACTTGTCAAAATGTAGGGAAATTAGAGATATTTTTGACAGATTGAGACTGAGATCAGACTGTGAACGTTCTTAAAATTACGGGAATTGTAGGTACAGACGCCAGCACATCAACCTACCCGTAACTGTCAAATTGTCCCAACCAACTTTGAACCTTATGCTTTAGCGATAAAGTTGAAAATCTATTCAAGAAATTTGACAGATTGTAGTAACTTGATGTTCTGGCGTCTGTACATAATTTTGGTGTTAAAATTATTTATCGTCGGGTATTTAAAAAAAAATGCTATTACATACATATGACCACGTAGGTATTGCACTTTTGTAGGTAACAGCAGATTTTTTTAAAATAAAGGACGGACTATTTCAACGCTGAGGGTCCAGAATCCCGTCAGGGGCCCGTCAGGGCCGAAGCCTGCCGGGTCAGCGCGATTGTCCGAAAGGGTTACCGCTGGCTCAGAACATAAAGGGCTAAGGAAGGAACACGGGTGGGTTTTAGTCAGTAAGAGTCTTTTTTTTTTTTTTCACGTGGAGAAATGCTCGTGCATACTACACTTCCACGGGGAGATAGTGCAGTTATGTGGGACTCTAACCCACTAAAACTCCACGGTGTCCTCCTCTGCCGCTTACGGCGGGAACACGGGCACGCGTTAGCACTCATCCGTGAACCCGCCGCGGTCAGTAAGAGCACAGTATACTGTGGTAAGAGTCTGACACTCCCGTCTGCTCCACCCAGAGCGGGAGGGGTCATTTGATGATTTCCCATCTTCAAAAAAAAAAAAGGGTCCAGAATCATGTCGTGAATCCATGGTAACAGGTTATGCATCGATGTCACTGTCACCCTGTGACGCCCTGTGTAGTCGTATTGCATTGCCATGTGCAGACGCGCCAGCACATTAAGCTACCCGAAATTGTAAAATTTTCCCAATCAACTTTGAACCCTATACTTTAGCAATAAAGTTGAAAATCTATTAAAGAAATTTGACAGATTGTAGTAGCTTGATGTGCTGGCGTCTGTACCTAATCCCAATCCTAGTAGAACAATAAATCTTTAGTAGAAAAAAAAAGATAGAAGCTTAGACAAGAGTGGTAATCGCTATCAAAGCGTTTCGTATTTCTACAACGATTTTCAATAGGAATGACATAAGATTTTCGGTACAGCCTGTTCAAATTTGTTTTACCGCTAAAAGCAAACGGCAATAAAGATCACTATGATTTTGACATTAATGCATAATCAGAGGTAGAATACTCGTAACTGAAACTACTGTGGCATTATCGAGTTTTCCATCATCTTTAGAGCTTATAGAATGTCAGTTTGTCTAGGCTCTCTGATGAAGGTAGTGTGAAAGTTTCACAAGGTAAACAATGGGTAATTGCGCAACGCACTAACAGTAAAGTGCGTTTCGCGAAAGAATTCCCTTCGCCGTAATGTTGGCACCATTGCTTTTCATTGAAGGTAAAACAATTCTTCAATGAAATGCAATGGTGCCAACATTACGGCGAAGGGAATTCTTTCGTGAAACGAACTTTAGTAATGACTATCATTTTGACAGTTCAACAACATTCATTGCGTTATTTTCGTTGTTGAGCAGACGAATTTTTCGACCATATGAAGCAATGGATTAGCAATATCCTTCAAAATGATTCAGATTGTGATTGTTAGTGTGTTACGCAGTCAAGGTGTTGGTCAGAGAGAACGGTACGTACTTACCTAAGGCACCTAAACGAAGCAATGAAAAGGATCTTCACTAATATGAAAACATACACAATAAAAAATAGGCCACTTTTGAATATAGGATTCTGTGCTGAAAATAGGCCTTCAAAAAAAAATGTCGGTTGTAAAAAAATAACGACATCAAAATAATTATTTTTCGGTGGAGTTTGCACGAAGGCTTTTATGCCTGTCTCCACAAGGAACTAAACGAAACTCAATCTTAGGCCTGAATATTAACGAAACCAGGAAATAAAAGAGTAAAAGTACTGTTAAAAAAAGTATAACCTTACCCATCAAACACACGTAATGGCCATAACACTATCATTCAATCAACGAGTTATTCCTTCAAGTTACACACAAAAAACTGCATACTAGGACACAAAAAAAACTTTAAAAGTAAAAGATAATTGGACGTAGTTAAGCAGAAAGGACTCAATCCACACTTTGGCCAAAATTGAGTTAAGTATGCCATCGTACTCCTGAGGGTCGAATCTATCATGTAGTGAAGACCCTATTTTGAAAATGAACACGAAAACTAGTTTTTTCACTACCCTGACTCAACCCACAGTATGAAGAGGATACAAAATGTATTTGCTGAACGAACTCAGTCCGCTTGAATTGTTTCTGAGTAATGACATTTCTATGAGTGTGTTCTTAAGGTCGATAAACCAGAATAAACTCAAACAGTTTGGATCTTTTTTAAGAATTAGTTTTGATTGGAAATATCATATTATCAAATAACTGAATCGACTCAAACAGGTTGGGTTGTTTCTGTGATATAGGTTTACTGGCATAAAATATTTCGTTTTGTTTATCAGAAACGACTCAAAACACTTGAGATATTTCGGAAAAACAGCTTTTGGTGAACAGCACATTTAATATCAAATGGGTAGAAAGGACTCAATCCACAATATGTCCCTTTTGGTATATGGGCGTTTGAAGTTTTAGCTGTAATTTCTCAAACAAAAAGTTACATATTTTTAAATGTTTGCCCTATATTATGAAGAAGATAGTTTATATTTTATTTTTCCATCAAAATAATTAAATATTTTGCAATAGATTTCGAGATATTAAGTGAAATGTGGGTTGAGTCCTTACAATTAAACTTAAGTTTGTAAAGACAGGTATTTTTTATTACTTTCTCAGAATGGACTCAAAACTAGCCATCGACTAAAAAATATGTTATTAAAAAAAATAAAACAAGTATTATTATAAAAAAACGTTATAATAATAAATTGACCTTAATCATAAAGTTAACAAAATCACGTAGAAACGCCATAATTCAAATTTAAAGAATAGAAAAAACAGCGCAAAGATAAGTGCTCATATCAATTTCCCTCATCTTCCAAATCAAAGTCAAGAGTTGGCCCGTATCCACCAACATCCTCGTTGATACAGCTGTTTCCTTTAAGGTTATTATAAAATGCGTGACAATCTTCGGGTATTAAAGTAAACATAGATCTAAGATCTTCGAGCTTTGCTTGAGGAATGGCTTTTCCATGGGGCCAAAGAACTTCAAAATCTTCTTCTGAAAATTGGATTTAAACTCATTGGTTTTGGTCAGCGGTATTGTCCGAAAGGGTTACCGCTGGCATTTGTGAACACACCTTAGAATACGTGGCGTCGCCTGTATTGTTTTAGATAAGTATTTATAAGTTAGTCAGGAACGCACCCTTGTTAAGTGGCAACACTAATCTTCGATCTGGGGCACTATAACCCATAGCGTACCTTATGCTGACTACATGACCTAAAGCGCGGTCTTTGTCGGACTGCATAGAAAAGAAAGAGAAACGCGATGACACAACGCTGGTAATTTATTGCAAAATATGAAGCAATTATCTATTTACAAAAAATCTATTGTTTGGACTAAAAAATTAAAACACTAGTGTTTAAGTATGTTGCTTGTAGAATCACGTAGAATAATCTGGCAAAAAATCATAATGATTATATGTATATTAGTATTGTTTTTATTGTAAAAAGATAGTTTTAGAGATATCTTCATGATTTTTTTTCTGTCGTATCAAATTAGTTATAAGTTTTCAAAACATTATCTACCTCGCATATATCCTGAAGAATATCATATTTTTTTCTGATTTTTTTACTGTAGTCGATCATATACTGTTATTGTTTCTAAAACTTGCGTTTTTTTGTGTTTAGGTCCTGTAAGCCCCTTAAGTAGCGTCCCCTCTCTTGCTTGCCCACCGTCCTGGGAAACGGACTAGATTCGTTTATTTTGTCCCTACTAGTTTTAATTAGTTATATGTGCTAAGTAGTGTATCTAACTGTAAACTATAATACGTCTGTGGCATTGGAGTTTAACTTCCGCTCTTTAATGACAACTTCACCTCCAAATACGCGTAAGGAGACAGGTAGAATACCTTCCACCTATGTCTCCAAAATCCACCAACTCGCACTAGGCTCGCGTGATGGATGGATCATGGCCCACTCCCTCTCATGGGAAGGAGGCGTGTGTCCCAGCACTGGGAATAGTATATGCTGAGAAAGCGGCATTTTGGGGTCTACTTTACATAATTTTGAGGTTCAAAAAGTTCTGATTCTCAGCCCAATTTGAATAAATGACTTTTGTTTTGTTTTTTAATTTAATACCCCGGCTATCGACGTTGACTATCTAACTTTAACATACCTCGTTGTACCGCTGTAATAAAATGGGGTTACAATCCAAATTTCAGAAGAAGATTTTGAAGTTCTTTGGCCCCATGGAAAAGCCATTCCTCAAGCAAAGCTAAAAAAGATCTTAGATCTATGTTTACTTTAATACCCGAAGATTGTCACGCATTTTATAATAACCTTAAAGGAAACAGCTATATCAACGAGGATGTTGATGGATACGGGCCAACTCTTGACTTTGATTTGGAAGTTGAGGGAAATTGATATGAGAACTTATCTTTGCGCTGATTTTTCTATTCTTTAAATTTGAATTATGGCGTTTTTACGTGATTTTGTTAACTTTATGATTAAGGTCAATTTATTATATAACGTTTTTTATAATAATACTTGTTTTATTTTTTTTTAATAATATATTTTCTAGTCGATGGGTAGTTTTGAGTCCATTCTGTGAAAGTAATAAAAAATACCTGTCTTTACAAACTTGAGTTTAATTGTAAGGACTCAACCCACATTTCACTTAATATCTCGAAATCTATTGCAAAATATATCATTATTTTGATGGAAAAATAAAATGTAAACTATCTTCTTAATAATATAGGGCAAACATTTAAAAAAATGTAACTTTTTGTTAGAGAAATTACAGCTAAAACTTCAAACGCCCATAACTCAAAAGTGACATATTGTGGATTGAGTCCTTTCTGCTTAACTACGTCCAATTGTGAGTCGGACTCGCATATAAAGGGATCCGTACGTATCACCGTCAATATTTAACACTACACATTTCTTGGAGGGGCTCATGGCTAAATAATAACAGCCGCACAGATCGATCGAAGGTTAAGCTACGCTTGCCACGGTCAGTTCGTGGATTGGTGACCATCTATTGCATATCGAAACTCCGTGCCTCGGAAAGCACGTTAAGCCGTTGGCCCCGGCTGTAATTCGTAGTTGTTTGACAGTTATTACGGGTAGTCAGAAGCCCAAAAAGTCTGACTACCTACCAGTTTTACCAATGGGTATCGTATTACCCAGTAACTAAGTAGTGGAGGTCAGGCAGTCGCTCCAGCTAAAATACTGGTATTCACCTGCATCCGGTTAGACTGGAAGCTGACCCCGACATAGTTGGGAAAAGGCTAGGCAGATTATTAATATTTCTTTAACACGTTTCTTATAGTGGTAATAAAACAAAGTAAAAAATTAAAATTAAACTTCAATTTTTTTACTTTGTTTTTTTACATGAGCTTGATGTTATAGCGGCCATAGTAGTTCAAAAGATACAGCCCTGTGACAGACGGACGGATAGCGGAGCCTTAGGGAACCCTAAAGGCGAAGTAAAAGGTTAACAATTTACTCAATTAAGATGGCGACTATAACAAAATTAAATATAGTGCAATATAGATAAATGACGCAGACAAGCAGGTTACAGCTGTAAAGTAATAAATAGCTGTAAGGTAAATAAAATGAGGACGCAAGGTGGATTGAGATGGAAAGGTAAAAAGTATAGGTCATTTATTTAATTTAAGTTAATATCATTTGTGTGTGTTCTGTGACTTTTTTTTCATAAATAAACCACCCAGTCCCCTTATCAGAAATCCGACAGTGACCGCGTTTTAGGTCATGTAATCCCCTTATTAAGGGACTACATGACCTAAAGCGCGGTCACTATCGGATTGCATAAAAAAGAAAGAGAAGCGCGATGACACAACGCTGGTAATTTATTGCAAAATATGAAGCAATTATCTATTTACAAAAAAATTATTGTTTGGACTAAAAAATTAAAACACTAGTGCTTTAGTATGTTGCTTGTAGAATAATCTGACAAAATTCAGAATGTTTGTATGTATATTAGTATGGGTTTTATTATAAAAAGACAGTTTTTAGATGTATCTTTATGATTTTTTTCTATTTTATTAAACTAGTCGAATTATGTTTTCAACACACTATCTACCTGGCATAATTATATCCTGAAGAATATCATATATTTTTCTGATTTTGTTTACTGTAATCGATCATATACTTTTGTTGCTTCTAAAACTTGCGTTTTTTGCGTTTAGGTTCTGTAATCCCCATAATGCCAAACAATATACCTACGATCAAATTCATAAATTCTACGTTGAAGAAGTGATGCATATTAGTCCATAAACGGAAATATAAATGGGCGAATAGTCACTTTTATATAATATTATTTTTTCTATATGGGACTCGTTCGAATTCACATTTTGAATTAAGGATACTTTAAAAGTGACAAATCACCCGTTTCGACGAGTAGGTAGGTACCTAAATTCGTGCGAATATACTAATAAGCCGAAGTGACAGGTTCACAATACTGAAGATGATTCTGCCACTGTTTTGTTATAGGATTTGGTTTGTTTGGTTGATTTACGATCAATCTTAAAAGTTTTATTTTTTTGCATACAATTTATAATTATTTATTTTAATTAACATGTTTCTGATTTCCACTACTAGGTATACCTAGTATCTGTGATACTTGTTGGTCAGTGAAATAGCCACACCTACCGACGAAGGGCCTAAATTAGTTCCAAGCCAAATACTTTAAAGAGCGGTCGAAACTAATGAGATCTGCCGGTCGATTCTGTAAAAATCTCACCGTGAAAACTTAGGTGATGTGAGTTTGTTTTGCTAGGAATTGACACCATTGACAGCTCACTCCACGCTCACTTCACCTACGTTTTCACGGTGAGATGGTTACAGAATCGCACTGCAGGTAACTTTTTGACAATGCGAGCCATAATTATGCGATATCGATAGCCATAGCCGTATCTTGGCAACATTTTATATGAAAATTTTTTGGTGGGATTTCACATCTTTGTGTAGGTAAGTTACTTATGAAAAAAATGTTTTTTTTTGGGGTAATTTACTAAAAATCCTGAAATATATATTTTATTATTTATAAAAAGGAGTCCCTATATCAATTTTCAGGCCTCTAGCATCAAAATTTGCGGAAGTCTCATACAAACTTCCATCTCCTAGTTTAAGGGTTTGGTTTGTTTGTGTACTAATACTAGCTCACATACTAAATTTCAGCTTTCTAGGACTTCAGGAAGTACCCTAAGAGTTTTGATGATTATCAGTCTGTGACGAAATCGGGGTTTTTAGGTATCAATAAAATCTAAAGTATAAGAGCTATGCAAATGAAACTTTATATGTTTAATAAGTCTACTATTGACATCATATCTCGAGAATTTTGTTTATCTGTTATAATTCAAATCCAAGTTATGAGGGTCCAAAAAAGGACGAAGCGCTTGGAAAAAAGGTAGGTAGTGCCCTAGCGTTTCGCTTAGCTCGTCTTGGCGGGGGCACTACCATGCCCCCAGATCAGTCATCCCACACAAAACTTCAATATCTACTCGATTGCAGGAATGGATCATATTATGTAAGCAATATTCTTCAAAATGATTCAGATCGTGACTGATAGTGTGTTACGCAATGGGTTTTTCGTGAAAATTTACGACACCAGTTGGCACCACTTTGACAAGAGGTCTTCCATTTCGACAATGAATATAAAATATATGATGACGTTCATCATTCGATTCATTCATTCGTTCATCATTCAGTCATGACTAAAGAAAATATAGGCTCTTTGACAGATGCCTGGACCTGACGTGTCAGTGCTGCCACCTAGCGAACGTCATTTCAGAAAACCCTCATTAAGCTGCCAGCATACAAGTAGCGGTGCTTTGGTGTCTATGTCCAGCAGTGGACGTCTTTCGGTTGAAATGATGATGAAATTGAGTTTTTTAATCTCCGGGCACTTCACTTGATTGAACAGAGCACAATTGAATGATTTCACAGCAGGAATCTATAAAAAAAAACCAGATTCCATATTTAAATATTTTTTTATATATTCCATTTCATATTCAATCGTTGAATGAAAGCATACTGCTGTAAAATTAATTCAAATAAAAGGGTTCCATACATAAAATTATGTAGGTAGCTACGTCCACATATTTTTCACTTCATTATTAAAATAATTGAGAGCGGTGGTGGCTCAGTAGTAACGATCGCGGCTTACGAGTTGTATAGGTCGTAAGTACGAACCCTGAAAGATGCTTTTCTATGTGAAAATTATTTCATCACCACTACTCTCAAAATGGTAAAGGAAAACATCGTGAGGGAACCGGCATGTCCTGGAACCAAAAATTCGAAGACATGTGACATCTACTAACCCGCCGCACTGGGTCCGAGTGGTGTCCACCACGCACGCGGGCCTAGCGCGGGTTGGTACGGCATTTAGGCTAATTATGCTATTAAAGTACAGATGATGATGATGTAGTTTTACTACGCTCTATAAAGGCTCCTTCAAACAGACGCGACACGATACGCGACACAAAGGCACCGCAAGTCGCGCAACGAGCGGTGCCTTTGTGTCACGCGCGATTATATCGCGTGTCGTGCCTGTTTGTAGAAGCCTTAATTTTTCTGAAATTAGGTATTATCTGAATTAGGTTTTCTTGTAGAAAACATATTTTTTTGTGTTATTAATGTACCATTGCAGGCAATGTTGCACAATAATTATTCTTGTGGGCAATGTAACATTGTAACCCAAATACTCAGGAAAGTTTCTAAATGTCCTGAAATTATCAGAGTTCTGATTTTCAACTTTTATTAAATCATATTTAGGTTCAAATAGTTTCATTTAACTTAGGTAGGTACCTGTAGGTACCTAGCCGAAAAGTCAACCAACACTCAACAAAAAAGGTTACAAATTAAATGATAAAACCTAAAACAAATTAGGTAACACATAAAAACTCAAAACAAAATTAAAATACCACATTCATATAATCTGCGACCACCATTTTTAATTTTTACCCTTAACCCTAAAACGCGACGTTACATTTTAATAAAATTCTTCAGCAAACATTAATGAAGTCGGGTACTAAACAAGCACCGCTATTGTGCGCTCACGTCGCCATTATGATTTTAACCGAGATAATGCACGGGAAATGACGGCAAAAGAAATTTAATTCGCGTAACGATGAAAGGGTTATATAGGGTCGGCTCTGATAAATAAAGCGGAGGGACCCCGAGGATATTGCTAACCCCTTTTTTGCTCTACATATTGATATTAATGCTTGTGAATTTTGACAAAATTGCGCGTAAGCCTTTGTGTTTTGGGGTTCGCCTTGATTTTTTATAGCTGGCACGCCCGTTGTCTCGTTTTACGTAAATGAAATATTATGGTTGTCTTTTTGGAAGCGCGGCAGTTTAGGGTTATATACTTTTTATATCAAAACGTTACAGCGTTTGTGTAAGTATTGTAAATGTGGACGATAAATTTTGATACGATGTATATTTTTATTTACGGCTTTTGGTAGGTTCAGCAGATAATATGCATAAAGTCATATACCTATGTATCATGTTATAAACTTATATATTTTATAACATGATACATAGGTATAATCTCTATATATATTATATATAAAGTTATAATATCTTGTCTGTAACTGCGAACCTTACGCAAAAAAGTAACAGCTTTTTTTACGTAGATAGGTGATGTCGATGACATTGTTTGATGAAAATATACATATATATAATATATTACATAGTTTAGCGTAGCATAATCAGCTTATATGACAGTGGCTATATTTAATTATTTGTAGCAGTATTATTCTAGTTATTTAAATGATATTTATTTATTATTATTACTCTTCCTCATAGTAATTAAGTGGCATGTTTTTTGTTGTCGTTTTATTTTTTTTGTATTTTTTAAGTTATAAAATAATTTTTAATATTCGATACAATGTAAAAATTGTTTTGAATGAATAAAAAAATTAAAAAAATATATAATGCCCACTGCTGGGACACAGGCCTCCTCTCTTCGAGAAGGAGTGGGCTATAATCTACCACGCGGGCCCAGTGCGGGTTGGTAGATGTCACATAGATTATTACATAGGATGAACCAAAACCGCTCATTTTATGTCATTGCAAACGCAAAATGTTGAAAGATGATAAAATTCCCTAGATCATCGTTCTGTTTCTTATCCCAGTTTATTTAGGCTCGGCCCAACATTTCTTCTTCTTTCATACTTCTCTATTAAGGCTCCTACAAACAGGCGCGACACGCGATATAATCGCGCGCGACACAAAGGCAACGCTCGGCTCGTTGCGCGACTTGCGGTCCCTTTGTGTCGCTTGTCATGTCGCGCCTGTTTGAAGGAGCCTTAAATCGTCATTTCGGTATTCACCCCCTTTTTAGCCAAGATTCCTTAGATATCAACCATAATAATAATAATTCTTAGTCTTATATGGGTTATACGATACGATATAATACTCGTATACGAAACTCATTACAAAATTAACCCAAAAACTGCTACATAATATAACAATTTCTTTACCTCCCCTAAAACTCCAAAACCCGTAAGCTTTTAGTCCTTACCGTCGCATAAATCCCAAAAGAGTATCAACTCTCAACATGTCCGTATCAGCTACTTCATTAATATTTCGCCATCATCCCGGTAATTAAGCGGGGGCACTGTCGCAGTTGAAGGGTTACGTAAATATAACGGAGGTTATATTCAATATTCATCTCGGTGAATCTTTGTCAGTTTAACAAAGGTTTTTGAGGGTGGTAACGCTATTTTGGAAGGGATTTTGGGTTGTTGTTTTGGTCCTTGGAGACGAAAGTGAGGACGGGAATTTAATGAGTTAATTATTTAAAGCCTCTACCATTGAGTATAAACTTGTACCAAGTAACCTAGGTAGGACAACATATTGTATGCTCATCTGTACACATAACATTGGTAATTTCTACACGGAGGCTCGAGATTAGAAAGTATATGAAACGTTACACATTAGAATAATTAAAAACGTTTGCTGCACGACTTTGCTCCCTAAAGTCAACGCTAAGTATAATTTAGTCATCCGAATACGCACGTCTTCTTTTCGGCAGTTTGCTGCATGAAGAAACAGGTATGGTTAGCAAGAACGATGATATTTTGTTTCGAACGTTCCAAATTTTAAAAACGCGAAACATATTTTTTTATAGGCTGTTTTTGGTTGGGTGGGGAATTTACTAATTGTACAGACGCCAGCACATCAAGCTACCCGGAACTGTCAAATTTTCCCAATCAACTTTGTACCTTATGCTGTAGAGATAAAGTTGAAAATCTATTAAAGAAATTTGACATATTGTAGGAGTTTGATGTCATGCTCATAAGCGTAATTAGCCTATAATATTCCTACTGCTGGGACACAGGCCTCCTCTCTGTGAGAGGGAGTGGGCCGTAATCCACCACGCGGACCCAGTGTGGTTTGGCAGGTGTCACATGTTCTCGAATGTTTGGTTTTAGGATATGCCGGTTTCCTCATGTTTTCCTTCACCATTTTGAGAGCAGTGGTGATGAAATAATTTACATAAAGCAAAGCGCCTTTCTGGGTTCGAACCTACGACGTACCATTCGTAACTTACAGCCGTTACCACTGAGCCACCACTGCTCTGGATTAAATATATTCTTATTTAATTATTTAAGGGGTTTTAAAATGGCCCGATGACATTAATTCTCTTGCCTGATTAATATTCAGTCATCATCGCAATGAGCACTAAATACCTACGCACCCATACTACATTACATTCCTAGACTACATAGTAGATATTATAATACTAGTTCCTAATAAAAAAAATCCCGAGCATATTAAAACGGCTACCATCAAACTCAACCAGATCATTAACATAGCTCCGAGCTCGCAACATAACTTCTTCACAAAAACAGCTACAAAATAGTGATTTCCGCCTTACCGCCATATTTTTACACAAAGCTGTAGCTTAAGGCTATAAAACACAACCTGTTTCATTAATTTGCGACTGACATTGCTTTTTATAGCTAAAGCTTCGCTTGGTGTACGTTGAGACCTTTTGTGGGTATCCTTGATGCCTTGTTACGTTGTTGTGGGTAATGAGATGGATGGAAAAGATCCGCGGATAATCTATTTATCTTCTACTAGTCTCTGCCTGTGACTTCGTTCGCGTGAAATTTCGTCGCGTCGCATCCCATTGTCCGCCCGCGCTATTTATTACTTCGTATTCGCCTACGTATTTACTGACTTTTTTTTCTTTTTCCTCGGCTCCTAAGGCTCATAGCGTGATGTTACATATAGAGCCTATAGCCTTCCTCAAGAATTAGGCTATCAAATGCAAAAAGAATTTTTCAAATTCGACTAGTAGGTCCGCAGATTACCCCCTACATACAAACTTATAATCATAAAAACAAATTAACGTCTTTAAAACATTAGAATATAATAATTATAGATTGATGTCTATTTTCGTGTCTGTCTGTGTGAAAACGTTGCTCTTCTAAAATACGCAACCGTTTTTGATGCGGTTTTCAAAATCATTTAGTAATATTCCGGAAGGTTTATGTGTTTATCACATTCATATTTAACTTTGTTTTGTCACAAACTGTGCGAATCAGGAGGGTATCACTTAAGTCTACATAAACAAATGAGTGCGTTGCTGATACATTGTGAAAAATATCAAAAGGATTTCTCTGTAGTAGGTAGAAACCCTTTACTAAGGAGTATGAAAAAAAAACTTTGAGGATAATACCATAGAAATAAATGATAATTATTATATATTAATAATAAGAGGTAAGTAGTTATTATTGCAGATTAACTAGATTTTTTATTTTTGATGCACCGTTATAAAATAATGCCTTCAAATTATTTAGCTTAAGAAATCTTTAAGATTTGAATAAATAACTTTTTAACAAACAGGCCCAATGCCTGTTTGAAAACAATTTAAGTTAATGGCTGAAAGGCAAAAGATTTCACATAATCACCAAATTGAGTAGCTCAATCACACCATTAACAAATGCAAATGACAAAATTAATATTGTTAACTGACATCTTCCTGCATCATACACGACTAAACTGCTTAGGTATTACCAAAAATATTAATAACATTTAAATAATTGCAGATAATAATCTCGGTAAAAATATTATTGACTGATGAGATAACCGTACCAGTAGTTACGACTGGTCGTATCGTAATAGTACACTATCAAATTCACACGATCGCCATTGAACATCTGTCACGATCTTCAGTGTACGCAACTTGTCTAGGAGGCCATGAAATTAGCGGGTGAGAGTGGACATGGATCAGCGGGATTGTCCGTCAGCAGGATTGTCCGAAAGGGTTATCGCTGGCCCGGGACATAAAAGGCTAAGGAAGGAACACGGGTGGGTTTTAGTCAGTAAGAGTCTGACACACCCTTTCGCTCCACCCAGAGCAGGAGGGGTCATTTGATGATTTCCCATCCTGAAAAAAAAAGAGTGGACAATGGAGTCGTGTCACACTGAGAAAATCATTTTGTGATTTATTTTAATGTTTGTATTATAAACAAGTAGACTCTCGACTACAGGCTATCCTTTACTAATCTTGAAAGTTCTGTAGGTACTGTATTGTTTTTGTGATTTTTTTTCATCTTTGCAACTGGAACTTAGACTGCTGCCTATGAGTTTAGCTTGGCTTACTTCACAGTTCACAGGTTAATCCAATCTCCGAAATGTATGAATGAAGCCCATAGGTTTTCGTGTACTTGACAGTACCGCACGAGCTTGTTGTTGTTACCACAGAGCGCGGACACGTCTCGGCGGCCGCTGCTAGAGGCGGCAATGTCAACACTTTTAATACAAACAAACCAAGCATGTCATCGTGTACTCTTATTACGAAACAAATTACGTTGGAAACTTAAAGATGGTTCAGGACTCAAGACAGAAGTTATCCGCTCAATGCACTTTTACGTCACGAATTTTATTAGTAGTGCCGTCTCTTGACGCTGCTGGCGCGGTGATTCCGTGCACTGAGCTTTTTACATTTGATAAGATTAGATGGAAGAATGCTACATATTCATGAATATGTTTGCCTAAATTTTATAATTTCTATATTGAAAATAGAAATGTTAAGATCACAGAAACAGCAAATGTACTGCTGATGTCCAAGAATTTTCTGCCTGCGACCAGACTTTTTAGTTGGCAGTAGTATAATGAAGCAAGAAAAGGATAAACATCGCGCGAGTTTTGTTCCTGTCCACTTTTCAAGTAACCTGGAGATTTTGCCCGCGGGTTTAGCAGCCACACTTAACCCGTCGTCGCATCCACCGCGCCACTTGTCCGAACGTGCTCATTATTTTTTATACATAATCTTGTGCGAGTTATACTTTTCTATGATTAACTGTACTTTCGTTTCAAAGATTGATTATTAAAAATTTTGTTCGTCGTTAATTATATGTTGGAGTTAATTGAGTAATTTATGGTGATGTGTTTGGTAGTTTTTTTTTTTAATGAGTTTGCTCTTGACTCTATTCTAGGACAGAGGTGACAGAGACAAAGTCGACGATGAAGTGAGCTTACCCAGAAGAAGCCTGTTCACTCTTACTCTTAGTTTTGGCGTGTGGATTTAGTTTTCGTAAGTTTTATGTGTGACAGAACATTCGTCGGGCTAATCTTTTTTTATGTTAGTCTATATTGTGTCCCACTGCTTGCGCGATGTCTGGCCATGTTGACCTTGTAAACCTTATCAGATCGTCACACCACCTTCACCGTAATCTACCTCGAGGGCGATGTCCTCCCTTAGGCGTCCAGCAAGTGACGATCTTTGCCCATTTCTCCCATTTTCAATAATTATCAAAGGTATTTTAAAATCTTTATTCGGAAAATCGCAATGATTTGAAACAGTCATTCGTATTTGCGATTTAATTGCAACGAATAAATTAAATTAATATTTATTTTTTGTTTATTATTTTATTTAATTAATATGTCACGTCCTATAACCATTAATTTGAAGACATGTGAAATCCACCAAACCGTACTGGGCCCGCGTGGTGGCTTATGGACCCCTCCCTCTCACAGAAAGGGGGCCTGTGTCCCAGCAGTGGGAAAATCATAGGCTGATTAAATACTTGGTGCACAATTGTAAACGGCTGTAAATCATTGTAGGTACTGTTTGATGAATCTCTCGCTTTCGACAGTTTATTAATTATTTTTCACTTTAAGATCGATTGTCTCAAAACCGTAATAAATGATCAGACTTCTTTTCCCAGTCCCCGTTGATTATAAGTTACGGTTCAATTTCTTTGGATGCTCACAGCTTCTAGGCAATCGAAAACATCAGAATGCCCTAAGTTTTCCATGAAAAATGTATAAGAAAGTTATGCGACATCCTTCACTACAATGATTCGAAACATAATCTTTTATAATCATCCACCAGCTTTTCTAAAATACCTATTCCTGATCTTCTTCTTCATGTTGCTGGTACGACTCTTCTTACGAGCCCAAAAATTCGCCATTTCTACGGCGTCGTCGGTGGTAGTGGAAGTCACTTTGACCGAAACTTTTGGAACAAAAGGTCAGGATAGGATGTGGAGCATAGTTTGCGACACAGCTCCACATCTACACCCTACCGTCTTTCCGTCGAGGTAGCCCCACCACACCTCGGACACTTCATAAAACGCTCGGAAAATAATTACCAATTACTACTACATAACCATAGCGTTGGAAGGCCTCCTACAAGGTGGTCCGACGACCTTGTGAAGGCCGCAGGAACTCGTTGGATGCGAGAAGCACAGAACCGGTCGAAGTGGAGGTGCTTGGGGGAGGCCTATGTCCAGCAGTGGACGTCTTCCGGCTGAAATGATGATGATGATAACTACATAACCAAATAATGTTTGTACACGTGCAAATGTGTGCGTGAACTCAAGTAGGGTTTGCTGTCGCGCGTAGCGTAAAACATGGGGCGAAAAGTGCAGCGATTTGCGTCGGGCGAACCGAACGACGACGCCGCTGCCCGCACGTGTGCTTTATTATGAAGTGACCTTATTACCTACTATGTAAAAGAGGTTTATTTATTCAATCAATAGGTAAAGACAGAATAAGGTACATAACTAAATATTGCTTACTCTAAAATATTGTCGTTAAAAAGACGTATCAAGTCACAGTCAATGTCAAGTCTAATATTATATAGCAGATCTACATCTATGTAGACAGGTTGATGTAAAATTATGTCCACCATCATCATTGGCAGCCTTGGTCCACCTACTGCTAAGTATATTGCCTCCTCGCTTTGTCTATTAGTCTTCAAATATTGGCTCCTTGCTTGCTTATGGCTGACTGCTATAATTTACGGACCGTTTTTGTATCTTTACCAATAATGGAGGAAAGACCTAATAGATTTGCATAGTAGACCACATGGAAGTCTATCACAGGTAAAATTAGCTTCCAAATCTTTTATATAAAAAACTCAGCAGTTTTTTAATAAAAAATGCTACCACTGGTAAGCAAAACGATTAAAGTTTTTCTTTATAGGAACCAAGCATTAGTCAAGCGTAGAAACAAAGCCAAAGCTGACACATAATTTCAACATCTGCCCATAAACAAGCCTGCCTATAATTTTGACGACTAGCAACACTTTTGGTGAGCGTACGCGCAATCTGCAGCCCTTACAAGCGACGTAATGATGAACAATTGCGCCAGAGACCGTTTGAGAGCACAATCGCGATCGTGCCGCCCTCGCTCCTTCTACATATCTCGATGGAAGATCTTGGTACAAGGTGGAAGATTACAGCGTATGAGGAAGTAAAAAGAAATGCAAATAAAAGGTGCTATTTCATATATTGTGACAGTCTGCCAGGCTTAAAGCAACACAGTTATTGGTTTAGCGCAGGTACTGTAAAGGTTGTCTGCTAAAGTCGACCTTATGTATACGAGTAGTAACTCTGGTTACATTAGATCAAAGCAAAAATTGTAACGTCGTATGATTTTAACACATAGATACAGTACCATGGATATGCTAAAGATTATAGAAAGTTAATAACATAATCAGTTTGTTGATATATGAAGGTCCTGCATTTCTATATCATGTTACTTTAGACTTCAGCCCAGAGCGAGAAGAAAAATTTCTCAGTCATGAGATGCCAAAGTACTCGTATGTTGAATTTTACACTGAAGATTCTGCGTACCCCCTTTTGTGTGACCACAGCAGTTTTATTAACTAAGTCTCCACCATTCCCAAGCAAAAATCACTGACAATTTCCACATAGTTTAAAAACCAGAGTAAAATCACGTCTAGTTCCTTTTTACCCATTCAGTCTATGTTTAAAACCTACAAAATCTTCCCAAAAATGTTCTTCTGCAGTTTCGACCTCAGCTCCCAACTCAAACCACAACCGAACCACGCACAGAACACCTAATATCATCATTAACGACTGTACCAAATACCTAATGATTAATGATCTCTTTATTGTCTTCGCAGACACGATTATACCACGATTTCTAAGTTCGGTAATTAGATGGGGCAAGATTTAGACGAGTGATGCTGCGGGCTGTGATTGTGATGTGATTTGAAGATCCTTGTGAGACGTGATTATCGACGAGTGTTTGGAATTAGGTAATAAAAAACTAGCCAAGTGTGAGTCGGACTCGCACACGAAGGGTTTCGTACCGCAAGGCAAAAATGCCAAATAAAACACGTTTCTTATATGGGCGCCCCCCTTAAATATTTATATTTTTCTGCTTTTAGTATTTGCTGTTATAGCGGCAACAGAAATACATCATCTGTGAAAATTTCAACTGTCTAGCTGTCACGGGTCATGAGAATCAGCTTGGTGACAGACGGACAGACGGACAGTGGAGCTTTAGTAATAGGGTCCAGTTTATACCCTTAGGGTACGGAACCCTAAAATGGAGTGCGTGATGCGGTGTAGGTTTGAACTGTGGAATTATGAAGCTCAATGTGGTCTAAGACGTATATTAAAACCGAGAAATCATAGTGCATTCCCTATAGAATAAGTATTGTCAGAATAAAGGCTCATGCAAACAGGCGCGACACAACGACACCGCAAGTTGCGCAACGAGCGGTGCCTTTGTGTCGCGCGCGATTATATCGCGTGTCGCGCCTGTTTGCAGGAGCCTTTACGCAATTATAGATACCCCGAATTCCTGTCCTCGCTAATTTATTAGGCAAAAACAAAGCAGTACCTAAGTGTTAGAGTTAATGCTTGTTATTTTTAAATATTCCATTGAAACAATGGTTTCTTGCAACATGAATACAGTTGGTAGTTTAAAACACTATTTCAATGGTAGACCAATAATAAAACATAGACTTTACGGACTTAAAAAAATCGAATAACTGTAATCACAGCTCCACAGCAGATGTCTACCAAAACATGCTTATTCATACATCTGTAGTACAATACATACATACATAGGGTGCTTACGTGGGCGCGTGGCCGAAGGGTAGGGTTGGCGGCGTCAACGCACCCACATCAAACTTTCAGCTGCTCGGACCGTCCGCACATAAATCAGCTAAAGAGCAATGTGACAGCCCTGGACACTCACGAAGAAAAGCGTTTCAGTTACATTTTCCCGTTGTATATGTTTTGTTGAAAATACACCTTTAGTTTTTACGTTTAATTGTTTCTATTGAAAGCTAAAGTTGAATTAAAGCTTAGGTAATGAATTAATCGACCCAAGTATCCTGCTATCAGCCTAATTCCTTTGTAAATAGCATGATGCACTCAATCAATCTGACAAGCCTTTTCCTAACTATGTTGGGGTCGGCTTCCTGTCTAACTGTGTGCAGCTGAAACCTGTATATTACATGGAGCGACTGCCGATCCGACCTCCATAACCCAGTTCCTGGGTAACACGATCACCCTTCTTGGTAAGACTGGTTTTTAGACTTTTCGGCACCTGTAGATTTCAAGAACCGACATCGACACCATGTCAAATAATCTGAAAGACCAGAAAATCCATGCTTTAAGTTTTAAGAATACTTGGATTACAATACCAAATAGGTATGAAAGAATGAAAAGAAAATTTATTTATTGCGACTCATACAGGAAGATCACAAACTAAACTAAACACAGTAAAATAAAAATCCAAGTTATATAAAAAAAAGTAACAAAAGGAAAATGAAACAGAAAGCCCTATACGAGGCCAAAAGACTCCTATCTCAGCATGATGCTGCGACATTTAAAAGATAAATGTCGCAACGCTAGTATTCTGAAAGATGAGATTCGAATCCTGGTACTAAAGTCATAGATGGGCTGTATTTTGTGACTTAGCAATTTGATAATTTACGAGTATATATGCCATAACTAAATATGCAACGGCTTATTGTGTCATCTACCAAACCGCCCCCACTGGGCCCCCATGGTAGATTACACGAGAGAGAGAGGAGGCCCTTGGTCCTGCAGTGTTCCCAACATTATAAGCATACATTATGCTACTTAGTACTACCTACTTTCTCCTCTGGACGGATGCCAATAATTTATAGACTCTATAACTCTTTATAATAAACGACAATTTTCTACAAACATATTAAATCTGGATTTTCATTTTCACACACAACAAAACACAAAACAAATGTGTAGCATTAAGTGTGATACATGTGTGCCCCACTGCCTCAGTTTGGGGTACAGGGAGACGATACAGTGACCTATTTGAAGGGACGCCAGGGGTATTAAATATCCAATGGTTTTCATACGTTCCGCTAGTTTTAGGGGAGATGTGTCGTAAATAATCAACGAAAGTCTTTATTTTTGTAGGGGTTTTTATTGTGTATTTTGCTGTCTTATCTGTCAACTAATTGAGATAATCATAATCAGGGGATCAGACCGGAATAAATTGAGTAATTGAATTTTACGTTCTGTTTTAGGTGATCAACTACTTTCAGACGGGCCAGTATCTTCGGACTTAAAGAGAAGACCACCAGGGATCAACGAGCAGCTCACGCCACTACACTGAGATAATTCCTCAAAGTATTATTAAGTTATTTAATTAAATGCCCGATCATCCTGTTTTAATATCCGTCTGCCTTCAAAGCATAGCAAAGAGTATCTTCTGGGCATGCTCGTTACATCATAGACCTCATCCATGGCTTTCCATCAGGCGTGATCGAGGTCATGAGCAGGCCATTTAGCAATAATAAGAAAAATTACTAACCTGATACATTTCATCCAGGTCTTCGCCGTGCTTTTTCCATCCAGTTGATGATTATCACAACCCCTAATTTCTACGAAACAGTTACGTAGCATTTTCCCACTGCTGGGACATTGGCCTCCTCTCGGAGAGAGTGAGGGTGCCGTCATCCACCACGATTCCAGAGGGCCCAGTGCGGATTGGTAGATCTATGTCACATATCTTTGAATTTTTGATTCTAGAACATGCCGGTTTCCTCACTATGTTTTCCTTCGTCGATTTGAGAGCAGTGGTGATGGTGAAAGAATTTTACATAGTAAAGCGCCAGTCTGGGTTCGAACCTACTACCTGTAACTCGTAAGTCGCGTCCGTTACCACTGGGCCACCATTGCTCCAGACACAGTTACAGTAACAAACACTACTAATCCAAATCACTTGACAACTAATAACGAAACAGCAGTGCGATTCTGTAACCATCTCACCGTGAAAACTTAGGTGAAGTGAGTTTATTTTTGCTAGGAATTGACACTATTGACAGCTCACTCCACGCTCACTTCACCTAAGTTTTCACGGTGAGATTTTTACAGAATAGCACTACTGAAGTACACTCTGAGCACAATTTATCAACGCACATTCATTATTAAAATATAAAAACCTCAAGAGCTGTTTGCAATATTTAAGCTCGGTGCACACTGCCACCTAAGGCTAAGAACACATCTGCCGTATCCGTCTCAGGATTATTATTAAACTCTTTAATAAAAGATTTATTATTCAAGATGGCGGATTGGGTGCTCAAAGGGGTGGGACCAGGACATTGGTGAGACAAAATCTGAATGGAAAACTTTTTTAAGAAGGGAATATAAAGGCCACTTTAAACGGTAAACTTAATCAAAAAATGAAGAATCTACAATTTTAGTTCATATTATTGCATTTTGGGCATATTTTAATTAACGTTTCATATCCTAATTTAAAAAGGAGTAACAGCTATAACTTTTATCTAGGAAAAATTTTGGTAAAACGTTAGCATTGAAATGCAACAGGCAAAAACTGTTTGAATTTTCAACTCATAAACTTTGCCTGGGGATAAGCCAAATCACGATAACATCAAATTGTACAAACATACTTTCCAGAACGAATACATACATACATCACTAACAAAAGAGACAGTCGGAAAAAAAATTAAAAGCTTACAATGTATCAAACGCTCAAACAGGAGGCATCCATGTCCCGGTGACCGCTAAAAGGGCCCTACGCACACCGTATTGAAAAAAAAACATACAAAACGTCTTTTTTACCCTTAGGGAACCGAACAGCTGCGCTTTTGTATAACAATGATACAGCCGTGTTATTTCCACCAACCCGGGGCAATCGACACACTGGGCTGTTAACCGACCTTGTAAAAACACCCGTGCAATACTCCGCAATACTTCAAATAAAGTGACTACTAAAATTGGCTGCGCACTGCATGCCCTTTGTTAAAAAGTCACGCTTCATTTGGGTCGAAATTGTGTCCTTTTTGTTATTCCGAACATCGTGATGAGTGTAAAAATTGTTTGTATTGTCGCATTTTTATTTTCTTTCGATATTAAAATATTATTCATCATAATATTTGAATAAGCATTGTGTTGATTAAATACAACATGAAATTGCATCATCGCCATTTTGAAAATTCGAATAATCGAGACACAATAGAGGTTTTATGTGCGAGTTGTGCGACGATCGCAGTGACAATTTCATTTGTGTTCCATTTTCGAGGCGGGGGATGTGATTGGTTGGCGTTTGGTGACAAATGGGCGACAAAGTCGTGCCAACCAATGAGAGCGCGGGAACGCGATGACTGCCGTCGACCGGAATAATGTGATATGAATGGCGGTAGATGTCATTATGCGCCGTGGTGACAGTTTTTATGTAGTCACAGATGCTATTATCTCTTTAGGTACTCATTTTGTGATATGAATGGCGGTAGTAGCTATTACGCCGCCGCGCGCCGCCGCCGCCGCCGCCGTGGTGACAGTTTTTATGTAGTCACAGATGCTATTATCGCTTTAGATAGGTACTCATTTTGTGTACCTACATTATACGTCTTGTATGGGAACTGACTTTATAGGTATCTAGGTACATGGAGTCAACGTTTATTAACTTAAAAAAGTTATGTTAGTCTGGCTAATATCTTTTAATTTATGTAAGTACCTACCTAAACGGTTTTTAATGTGAACCAGGTTTTCTATTGGTTCTTAAAACTAGAACATGGTTTTAACATTTTTGTGGTTTTCTAAATAGGTAAGGTAACTAACCTAACCTATAAAAACTCGTTACAACTCTTGACCTGTTGGAAAATAGGGCCGATACTTCAGACGGATCAGACATAACTGCTACAGTCAGCTACCCGTTATTCCGGCAAGTCAGCATTCAATCCATCCGCAGGGTAATAATGCTTACCTACCTATTTTTATTGAAGTGAAAACTTCTCTAGGCGCGTTGGGTATTTTTTTGAGATGGGAAAACACCATTGAACTCGCGCTACTGTTACCGCAAGCGACACCGCGTGTGTTTTGTTTATAAGACGAGTAAAAAAAATACCCGCTTCGGATGTATTCGGCTGTCCTCGGGATGTAGGTATCTACTCGGTATGTATATCCAAAATATCAGTGAGTGATGGCAAAGTATTCTGTTTGTGTTTTGTTTTCACTTCTGTCGGCATTCCCGGAGAGCCACTGCTTTTTTTTTCTTTTTTTTATGAATTCCACTTTGCAGATCAACTTAGGTTATCGGCTAGTTAATAGTACGTAAAGGCGGATACAGACATTGCGCGGCATGCGCACCGCACGGCGCTCATCGCATGATTCGCAATGTGTGGACGTTCATATTCACGCCATTTGCATTAGGGTACTGAAACGTCAGTTCCTTAAAAACCGTCTCGATAGTGGATGTACGCGGTGCTTTAGGTTTAACTTTCATTAAATATTATAGCTTACACACCTTCTATATTAAGCTGTAATCACATCAGTATTAAGCACCTAGCGTGTCGCCTAGTTGGAAAACGCGCGCGATTACAGATCTTTATGTACCACATTATACGGTAAAACTGTATAGTTCGCCCATAAAGCCGACACTGTGTCGATCGTCGTTTAGATTAGGCTTGGCACTCAATTTCGTCAACTAGTGGGTCAGAGGTGATTATGGCTGGATACAAGGGTTGTAACGTGGGGTGATATTTTAATGTTAGTTGATAATGGGGTAATAGGAAATTGTAGAGGTGATACGGTCGGTTTAAAGAGGTCAAAAGGATTTTGCCGTGAGGTTGATTACCGAAGTGATAAGATACCCTTTCAAGCTAATGACGCTGTAGAAACTGACCTGAAAGTAAGTTTGTCAAGCTGCTGTATGTAGCCCAGGTTCCTTCGTACGGGCGCTTTTTTAACGTGACGTTTATTTTTTTTACCGCGCACTGGATTTTGAGCTCTCGGTGTTGAATCGAGCTTTGAGAATTCAAAAGAGTGCATCCCAGCGCAACAATTACATCTGTTGGGTTTTTCAACGTTCGGCGCTAATCAGTGCGTTGAAAATCTAGTGCGCGACAAAACATCGTCAGTGGATACGAGGGCTTAGTGTAAAAATTCCGATAGAGAGGTAGCCTCTATGATAAATTAGTTAAGTTCTAAACCAACACGAAGACACGAAGGTTCAGGAGATCGTGGGGTACATGCGTGTGAAGACCAACTGGACTGTGAGAATCGAGAAGTTGGAGTAGTGTCACAACACCAACTTCAAGTCGTTCATGGTGCGTGTTCCGACACATCATCTCGAGAAGTTCCTCAAGGAAGAGTTCTGGCCGAAGGGTGTTGTGTACCGCCGGCTTCCTGGCCGGCTACATGACACCAGTCAGCGAAACACGACGCAGACACTTCATGTGCGTTAGTTTTTAGTGTAATTATAATGTTGTATGTATTTATAGTTTTTTGAGTTATATTAATATTGTATTGTATGTGTTTATATGGGCCTTGATGCCTGAAATATATGGATAAATAAATAAATTAATTAATTAAAACGGGTCTGATAAACAAAATATAAGTTACAATCAGTCAAAACAACTCTCTCTAAGTCTACCCAACTTAAATAATTACCCAATCCTAGTTTCCACCCCTTATCAGTTACAAGCAACGTTACCCTCATAAAACGTTGTTACCCCCTTACGGCAATTACCCGTAAAGATGACAGACTTCGATACGGCGATGTCATTTGTTATTTTTTTACTTGTTGACATGAAAAACGTGTTGATTGCCGTTATTATGCCGATGGTGTGTGATAAGCGAGCCGCCACTTAAATCATATTTTGTAAATACGGTGAAAATACTGTGTAATGATATTGCGTTGTGGTAATATTGTGATTATGGTGGTAATTTTTCTTATTAATGATCTTTATTTACGTACATTTTTGACGATTGAAAACAACAGTCAGTCCTATGCGGATTGCATGCAAATAAAGCCTGAACGTGAATCTTTCGGATATGCAAAGTAGGGGGCACCTAAGTACTGGACCAAAGAAATCTAGTTCAGTAGAAAATATTGTATCATAGACTCGAAAATTTGAAGAAGAGATAGGCACTTAAAAAAATCAGCTGTTCCCTACATTTATGTTTGTATAATTCGTCAAAATGTAGAGAACAACTGATTTTTTTTCGTGATTTCAGGTTTGCGCCCATAGTAAAAGTTGTTCATAATGATGAGTACAATGACCTCTTAGGAGGTTGTAAATGTTTTACCAATAACTCTATATATAAAATTCAAAGTCCTGACTGACTGATATATCAACGCACAGCCTAAACCGCTGGTCGTAGAGACATCAAACTTTGAGGGTGTATTCATTGTGAAGAGTAGGTCTCCACCAATAAAGGGTTTTTCGAAATTCCATCCCTAGGAGGGTGAAATTTCACGCGGACGAAATCGCGTGCAGAAGCTAGTAACAGTATACTCAGCGCGGCAGCGCTATGATGAAAAGGTGATTCTACTCAACCATAAATGCAACATGAACGGAAACCGACAAACCCATCCGCCTTCAAACAGAAATCGATCTAATAAACGCCAACCAAACATGATTTTCCCAAACACTATGATTCGTTACAAATACCAACATAGCAGGCTCTAAACATGTCCAAACAAGTATTTCCGTGGGACTGTCGTAAGAGCCAAAACTGGGCACTATTTGTACAGAAATTACCGGCACTTAGAGGGACATGATGTTCCATCATTAGCGTTACCGAGCTGGTTTGTGGGGTTGCTAGCGTTGAAGTTTTTAAATTCCCAAAAACGCAGTATTTGGCGTCTCCTTTTGTGATAAAATGTTCTTTGTCCATCAGTAAAATCATGTCATTTGGTCATAGGTTATTAGTTTTATTATTTCATTTATCTTTTCTATAGTTTCTTTTATATTTTGTGAATGTGAGAACGTTGTAGGCCTTGTAGACTGTAGATCTGTAGATCATGCCCTATTTTGTTAAGTACCTGGTACTAGTTGACAGGCTTAGACTGTCCTCGCATACCTATTAACACCGTAATTTGAAAACATTGTAAAATACCAGCTACCTACTATCAGAATACCAGCGTTGCGACATTTATTTTTAAAATGTCGCAGCATCATGCTGAGATAGGAGCCTTTTGGTCTCGAGTAGGACTTTCTGTTTCATTTTGCTTTTGTTACTTTTTTTATATAACTTGGATTTTTATTTTACTGTCTTTATTTAGTTTGTAATCTTTCTGTACGAGTCGCAATAAAAATTTTTTCTTTCTAAAAGACAATTAGTTTATTGCTAGCTCATCTCCATAATAAACGACTAACTGCAACCGTGCATCCCTTCTGACGCTTCATAAGTGTACTTATGAAACGTCAGAAGCTAGGTGTGGTTCATGTTCAAAGGCTGAAAAATGGTTGGTAGAAATTGTATATCTGCAAAAGCAAAAAGACTGATTCAACTTGGGTTTGAAAAAAAAGCTACGAAGTCCTGAGCTTAGCTAACAATGACATTTCTTAATTAGTACAGGTTTTCCACCAGTTCAGCTCAAAAACTTTAATCCAAATTGTATAAACCCAATTGTGCAAACCGCAAGATGACTAATCTCTCATATCTCGCTGAATACACACAACTATACCACCAAAATGAGAGTCAATTTTCCATCTAGCAACACATTGATGTCGACATGGTCTATTTAATTATAGCTTCGTGATGAACAAGTTTAGATCAGTGAGATTCGTTAACAGCTCACCAGTGTCAATCGCTAAGACAATACGTTAGCATGATCGTACGTGAGAATTTCAAATTCTTGTAGTAAGATCGTACTTGAGTTTAGGACCTTAGAATTTATTAGGAGTTTCCATGTAATGTTTCTATGTAATTCTTGAGATGAAATTTTACGTACTTTCAACTTTATGAGACGACTTTTAGAACTGAAGATTTAGGTTTTCTTTCAGTACTTACCTTATGAAAACTTAACAACTGTCCCAAACAAAACCGTAATACCGAGTTGACCCAAATGTATGGGACGGCTGATCATTTTCTCGCGATTACGATGTTGATCCCATTGAGAAAGATATTCAGTTTGATGGTCTGGACCACACTCTTAAATTGGACCACACCTTTCTAATACACGCTGTTTAAAGGTAGACTTTAGAGCTGGCGTTATGTGCAAGGGATAAAAACTACAATCAAGTGATGCTTGCCCTACATGGACCTGTTTTTATTAGAAAAACTATGTATTTCGTTCATCAACAAGGAATTCCTGCTGCACTGAACCCTTTTAAATATTATCACGATTCCCTATATTTCTAAAAATACTCAAACGTAAAACTAATTTACAAAAAATCCACAAATACCCTCAAACCCACCGCATTGGTACTTCACACATCTGGCTATGTATAATTATGGTAAATAAATAAATATCGCAAGTTTATTGTGTCACAGACTTATTCTTGCACTCACCATTTTGAGTTGACCCCACACCCCTCGCACACCGCTAAGCGAATGAGACGTTTGAGGTATTTTGAATTTGGAACGTAAAGGTCGGGCTACACTGGTCTTATAAGGCCTTGTCACTGTGGAAGGCGACATGTGGCACCCATTTGCTTGGATAAATAAAGCCGTATTCACAACGTTGGTCGCCCACCATATGCTGTTAAGTATATTGTAGGTGTATCAAAAAACATTCCGCCGTTATTTCTAGAACAAAATGTGTAGACCAAGAAAATTGACGTCAAAATGGGTGAATTAAGTTTGCAGAATTTGTTAAACGTGTGGCGGTGTTTGCGGTAAAACGAGCGAAGAAAAAAACAAATGAACGTTCATTTGTTTCTTTTTTTTGTTTCTTTTTCATGTCGTGTAATACCTATTAATTTTGCTGTCGAGTTGGGATAATGGTAGGGATGGGGTACCTAAGTGAGGATTGGTGACAATTTTCTTACATAATGTGACTGATATGTAAGAAGATATTTATACCTGTGGTTACAGCAGTATTTACATAGGTATTAATGTAGGTACTCAATCGAATCGTTAAGGCTCGTACACACAGGTGCGACGCGACACGCGACACAAAGGCACCGAAA
The DNA here is from genome assembly GCA_963855955.1 of Luperina nickerlii. Lineage (NCBI taxonomy): Eukaryota > Metazoa > Arthropoda > Insecta > Lepidoptera > Noctuidae > Luperina > Luperina nickerlii. The sequence continues at coordinate 15,599,053 of OY979677.1, read as the reverse complement.
GTCGCGCAACGAGCGGTGCCTTTGTGTCGCGCGCGATTCGCGTCGCGCGTCGCGCCTGTTTGCAGGAGCCTTTATGTATTCTTTTTTAATAATTTGCTCTTCTCTTCTTCGTGTCGCTGGCACGACTGTTAAGGTTCTCAAACAGGCGCGTCACGCGATAAAATCGCGCGCGACACAAAGGCACCGCAAGTCGCACAACGAGCGGTGCCTTTGTGTCACGCGCGATTACATTGCGTGTCGCCCCTGTTTGTAGGACCCTTTATTCAAATTTTGTTGGCCCAAAACTTCCCCACTTCCACGGCGTTATTGGTGGCAGCGCAGAGGTCATTTTGGCTGCATGTTTTGGGGGACAAAGGGCAGAATGGGAGGTGGAGGATAGTTTATGACTCAGCACCACATCCACAACCTGCTGCCGTTCCGTCGAAGTAGCCCCACTTTACGAGGTTTGACTTCCACCTTCCCACTTGGGTTCGAAGACGGTTCAGGGACTTCCAAGTGGACCACGGAAGTTTAGACCCTGCTCGTTTGGTGGAAGGTAGATAGTGAGTAGGTGGGGGAAAGTTATCCTATCATAGTTGGCAACTTTTAATATTTAAATTCTATTTAAAAATTTAAATTCAATGAAAAAAAATATATCTGTTTAAAAATTTAAACAAAATTTTAAAATTTGAATTAAATTTGTAAATTTAACTTCTAGATAGATAAATAAGTAACTACCTACTGAAAACTGAACAATAATTGTCGGCCTTTCTCATCTCAATATTTTCGGCAAAATTATCAAGTAGCTTAAACTGGTTTTTAAAAACGACTTATTGTGAAAATCATCATTGAAAAGCATCTTTAAGCCATAGTATAACTACTTTCCTGAGCAGTGGTGGCCCAGTGGTAACGGCCCCCACTTCCGAGTCGTAGCTCGTGGGTTCGAACCTTAACGCTTTACTTTGCGTAATTTATTTCATCAGCACTGCTCTCAAAACGGTAAAGGAAAACATCTGGAGGAAACCAGCATGTCCACGAATTCGAAGACGGGTGACATCTACCAACCCGCACTGGACCCGTTTGATGGATTACCTACGGTCCATTTTCTCTCACCGAGAGAAAAAGAAGAAAAAAAGAAAAGAAAATTAGTTTATTCTGCACAAACAAAAACGCACATTGCAAATATATTTTTTTTTATTTAAAAAAAAGACATAAGATACACACACATAACGTAGTAGTAGTAGAGGAGGCCTGTGTCCTAGCAGTGGTAATATAGGCTTATGATTATGGTTATGCCTGTAATTTCTATGACTTAACGATGCTAGCTAAGTACCCCTAGGCTATAAAATCGTAGTTCATTTTTGTACCAATATGTCAGTTTTATCAATCTAATAACCTAAGTGGTACTCGCCACTTATTCAAAATACTTCACCACAAAAAAGAAACAACAAAATGAAACCCAGCAATAGATCAAAATAAAGCGTCGGCCACACTGCGGTACTTAGCGACACGCGAACGGTTAATATATTAAAATCGCAGCGACAATCGCAGACTGTTTCACGGTGCTGATAGTAATCTAACCACCCAGCTAAACGTGCATGAATTTATTAAAGTGTAGACTTTGGTTTTTTTTGTTTTACTAAAAGATGCAAAAATTGTTTGACGGTAAATACAGTTTGACTTTTTCCGTATGGAATTAATTACGTGGTTTTATTGTGAACATGTTTAGAAATGTTGCAATATAAATCGTAGCCTTTTAGGATTTCTACAGGATTCATTTGTGGATGTGTTTCAATGCAAGTTTTAGGTATTTTAGATACACAGATGATTTGTATTATTTTCAGGCCCGCAGAATCAAATTGCTAGTGCCTAATCGATTATATTATGAGATGCCACTCCAATTGATATGACTAGCAGTTGCTTTTTTTTTTCAGGATGGGATCATCAAATGATCACGCTCTGGGTTGAGCGCAAGGGAGTATCAGACTCTTACCTATTGACTAAAACCCACCTGTGTTCCTTCCTTAGCCCTTTATGTTCCGGGCCAGCGGTAAGCCTTTCGGACAATCCCGCGCTAACCCGGCAGGCTTCGGCCCTAATGGGCCCCTTCTCTGATGCTTCACCCATCATTTTGAAACTTCAAATTATGATAAACTGTAGCCTTTTCTAACTAGTCACTGTCCACCCATAATTTCGGAACTTAGGTAACACTGCGCGGGACGCTAAATGTATGGCAACTCAGTATAAACAGTTGAGCTCTTAGTCTGAAGCATCAACTCGTAATGAGCCTCATTCGGTACAGTTTGATCGTTTGTGAGTTATCACAAGCAAAACTATGTCGCTTATAGTTTTCTCGAAAAATTATTTATGTGGTTATAAACCCATTGAGTTAATACTAAACTCTTTTCCATACTTTAAATTCATACAATCCACCCTATCATTTTCATACTTGCGACTAAAGACAGCGACAATCGCGGACTGTTTCACGGCACTGATAGTAATCTAACCGCCCAGTTAAATGCGCATAATAATCGCAGTGTCGGGATATTATGCGATGGAAGATATGAAGGGTTATAAGAATGGGAGGGCTATGAGGGTGTCGCTCTTGGAGGTGGTGGGTAGAGTTTCAGGATTGATTAGCTTTCTGTATTTTTTTCGATTCGATAAATTTGAAAACTGAGCTGTTACTTGACTGAATGGGGCAAGTAAGTTCAAAGAGCAAGCAGAAGCAAAAGGGCGAGATATTTGCACAAATTGGTTTCCCACATAACGGGCGCATGAGGGCACATATCACCTTTTCGAACTGTCATTTTCATTCAAATGATTGGTATTGAAGCAGTCGAAAAAATCATAAGCAGCACGGAAAAATTACCTTAAGTTGCTTATCATATTTAATTTATTTTTTTACTGTACATTTACAATAATGTGTTGCGATTAGTCGTCAGTGCGTTGAAATCATTTATTATATATATTTTTTTTTTCACGTGGCTTGCATTATTGTACTGGTTTTGTTCGAATTTTTATGTGTATGTAAATAATCTACACACAATTCTTTTTGACAGCCATGAAAGAGACAGACAAAAGAAAAATCCATAAATAAAATGAGATATCTTGAAAAAAAATACTCCGACATTTAACCCACGATTTTCCATCATATCTAAATATCATGTTACAAAGACCCATAAATTTTCTTCCACCGAATTTTCCCCTCCATTCCTTAGCACGCGAAGGCTCGCACTTTGTATACAACTTCCGGTGGCCGGCCGGTTCCGGTCCGGACAACTTGGCCGGAAGTCGGTCGTGCAGGCTCTATGTCACCTTAAGTATGTGTTGTGATTAGTTAAAATTTATGGTTATTGTAACCAGGGCATGTAATTACGTCTTAATTTATTTATTAGTAGGTAGGTAGGTACCTAATATTAATGAAGCTTGAAATGGGAATTAAGTTTTAATTAGGAGGGGTTGTAGATTTTAATTGTTTTTTGTTGAGTTAATATTAATGGGGTTACTTAGTTGTTTATGTCTCAATGAAAATAACGTTATTAAGTCTAAAACTATAGGGACACTCGACAATCAACTCAGTCTATTGCAGTCCACTGCTGGCCATAGGCTTCTCCCAGGCTGCGCCACAACACCCTGTCCTCCGTCATCCGCATCCAGTCGGTCCCATCCATTTTCTTTAGGTCGTCCGTCCATCTAGCTGGAGGGCGTCCCACACTACGCCGATACGCGGTCTCCACCCAAGGACTCGTCTGCTCCACCGGCCATCGGTCCTTCGACAGACAAGGCCAGCCCACTGCCACTTCAGTTTGCTTGCTCTGCAAGCTATGTTGGTAACTCCGGTGTGAACCGGAGTTACCGACATAGCTTGCAGAGCTATTAGTGTAGAGAGTATTAGCTATTAGTGTATTAGTTAGAGATATCATTGTCCCTAACTGTGTGTGAACACAGTTAGGGGCACTAATATTTTTACGTCATCCCCTTCGAACCTAACCTGTCCGAGTCGGGGTGCCCCAATTCCCGAGCTCGCTTCGCTCGCTCTTGCATCCTATGTTCTCTATTTTAATACTTTGCCCAAGATAGGGTGGGCATTATTCATAATGGCCGGGAAAAGTGATTAATCTTGTTGTTTTAATCACATTGCCCAATTGATGATCTAATGTTCATAATGCCCGACGCATTATGAATACAGATCGGCCATTATTAATAGTGCCCGTACTTATCAAATTGCCCGTAACATATGTATGTATCATCCTGAAGGCTAATTCCATTATGAGAAAAATATTAAAATCTAGTCGCTATCTCATCTCAGCGACAAAAACTTGTCAAAAATATAAGGAAATAAGAGGTCTTATTGACAGATTGAGACTCAGATCAGTGGTGCTATTCTGTAAAAATCTCACCGTGAAAACTTAGGTGAAGTGAGCGAGAAGTGAGCTGTCAATAGTGTCAATTCCTAGCAAAAACAAACTCACTCCATCTAAGTTTTCACGGTGAGATTTTTACAGAATCGACCGGCAGAATGTGAACGTTCTTTACGAGAATTGCCACTCTGATTTCATACCTCCCTATCTCACATTAAATGACAGCCAAAGAAAGCAAAGATCTCTTGCCGATAATAATTCAGCATCGAATACTTACGACGTCCCATTCTAAATCATCCCAAAATACATAAAACTCACAAAATTATTTTCTCACATTACCGACTGTTGGTTCGAGTCTTTGACCTCTATTCATAACATTCATGTCATCACAACTGTTCACCAACTTATCATCAATCATCGCCAAACTACAAAACATTTGAATGGGAACTTTAGGGCAGTGAAAATAAGGGTTATAGATATTTGAAATGGTGGTAATGTGAGCGTGTTGTTTTGATGACTTTGGTGTTTATAATATAAACAACTGCCGATCGAAAATAGATATTGTCGTTGTCACTTTAAGGCGTTAAACAAACGAACGACTGAACCGTTATGGTGTGGAGGACACTTGAGCACTATATAATACTTTAGGCCGCGTACGGATTTGCGATTTTATGACTTTAGATCTGTGTTGTTTTAGTTTGGGGATCGAGAGAAAATAGTAGTCAGATCGATGTTGTTTATTTTACGACTTTTTATTTTATGCTTCGCGAGCTTCGTTAGGATTGATTCTGATTCAAATATACGTATAAATTCTGACAACTAACTGTTTTAGAAAATACATAGATACCGTGTGTATAAAATTGACGTTTTTGTTTTCAGCGTTTTGGCCAGAAAGAGAATGCTTAATTAAAAGTTATTTTAAAGTGTTTTCGGTTTTTTTTCGTAAAGGTCAGGGAAATTACGTGTTATGCGAATTGACACACTACGTGACAATTGCCGTGACAAAAGTGACAATTTGCCGTGGTATAGCCATTTCATACAACCGTCAATAAGTGACAGTTGTGATTTGAGTAGACAGACAATTTAGGTTGGTAGTAAATTTTCTATTACTTTCCCTACCTTTACTTACATGCGCCTCGTACAATCTAAATCAATTAAAATCGTATTTCACTATTTATTTTTTTACTTTTACTTATCTAACTTAACAATCAAGTGGACAGACTCACAGGTAAACAGAAAGCGTGACACAAGATAAGAAATCGCGTCAACTAAATCGCAACTCTCTCCGCGACAAAAGTAGGCTTTAATTAGATGCTTATCAGACGACCACCCACAGTGCACCAACGCAACGACACGCTCGTTGCGACACTGCATGAGTCAACATCTTGTCGGCTGTGTGGGAGGAGCTTTATGTACCGTTGACGTGTGACACCGCTTCAAAAGTAAGTGTGATCATATCATTGTTGAGGGCGGGAAATGGTCAAAGGCTCTTGAGTATCTTCTTTAGTGACAGTATAACGTTTGAAGATGGGTATACCCACCTGTGGTCCTCAATTTTTTATGGTTAATTTTGTAAGTATTCTATAAAGTTGAAAGTGAATTTGACTGTTTTGTTAGAATTGATTCTGTTGATGACTATTGTACTATTTCTCAACAAACTTTCATATTTTCTCATATTTATTTTGATTACACGCAGAAATAATACTGTTATTCTGTTATTAGTTGTTGTTTACTATCTCAGAACTATATTACTAACATCATAAACAACAACTTGTCTTCTATGACTTTTATTAATTCATTAGACTTTTATACAAAAATAAAAATGTTTCAATTGAATGAATTGAAATTCTCGATTTTCTGTTACGTACTTTAAGCAAAGCAAGAGAAAGCCCTAGTTATGTAAACAAACTACCGTGTCTATAGTCCGCGCGGAACTAGTTGGCCGCGCCTTGGGGGACGGGGGTGAGGGCGGCGGGGTTGCCTATTGTTCGCAACGCAAGTAGGTACTGAGTAATGACAAAGCGCCCCCGCCCCTCCGTCCCACTGCTCACATACCTAAGGCGCGGCCAACTAGTTCCGCGCGGACTATAGTACAAAATTTTGCTGAGGGGAGCGGAGGTTAGATAGAACAACAAATTCTTAAAGATTTATTTGAGGTAAATGGTTTGTAAAAAGTCATAGAAAAAAGTTGTTGTTTATGATGTTAATAGTAATCCAGTCCTGCAAGGTTGTCAGTGTTTTACCAATAACCCTGTATAATGCGTGAGCCTGAGATCAACCTCTGCGCATTACACCAGTCCACCTACCGTAGCGTACCAGTCTTACACCTTTTTTATATCTACTTAAAAACAGAAGAAATTCACCTTGTCACCAACTTCAATCAATCTGCCTATGTTGGGGTGGACTTCCAGTCTAACTAAGTGCAGCTGAATATCAGGATTTTAAATGGAGCGACTGCCTATCTGACCTCCATAATCCATTTACTGGGTAACACGATACCCCTTGGTAAGACTGGTTGTTTGAATTTTGGGCTTCTGACTACTCGTAATGAGTGTCAAAGATCTACGTATTAATTACAGCTGGGACCAACGGTTTAACATGTTTTCGAGGCAAGGATTTGTTTTGATGTCTAATGAATGGTCACCCATCCACGAACCGACCGCGACAAGTGCAGCCTTTTTTTTTTTTCTGGATGGGAAATCATCAAATGACCCCCCCGCTCTGGGTGGAGCGGAAGGGAGTGTCAGACTCTTACTGACTAAAACCCACTCGTGTTCCTTCCTTCGCCCTTTATGTTCCGGGCCAGCGGTAACCCTTTCGGACAATCCCGCTGATCCGGCAGGCTTCGGCCCTTGCGGGCCCCTGTGCAGCCTAATCTTCGATTGACCCATCCTGCTGTTATTATTTAGCCACGGGCCCCTCACCAGTCACCAAGTTCACCAATCACAAATCCTACATTGATAGCAACAGACATACAAATGCACTACATCAACATGTAATAATTATTATGCTTGCCATTCTCTACTTAACGATACACAACGCAACACATTAACAAATGATAGTGTCGTATGTACAGTCGTAAAACTGTTACATTCGCCACCTTGAACCATCGTCATGTGTGAACTAGCCATTAGCACTCACATTTGCAGTCCTCTCAAGTTTATGTTACATGATGGAATATTACGAGTTATGGATGTTGTAAAGGGTTTTAAAGGTGACAATATTGTTGCTGGTTTGTGGTTAAAGGAAATTGTTGTTTTTTTTTTATCTCAATCAAGATAATTCTCACGGTAAGATAGCATAATTAGCCTATAATGTTGGAACTGCTAGGTCACAGGCCTCCTCTCTCTTCTCTCTTTCTCTTTGAGTGTGCTGTAATCTACCACGCGGGCCTGGTGCGGGACGACTGATGTCACATGGGACACCAGTCAGCCCGCTAGGACATGCGGTTTCCTCACGATGTTTTCAGTTAATGTGGAAAGGAACACAGACGCTGACAGATTATTTTGGCCTTTGGCAGTTCTAAACTATTATTTCTTGCCCAAACAATAAGACAATAAAAACCCTTCCCTTCCCACCCTTCCTACCCTTCTAAAATCATTAAGTGTGTTATAGTTTTTCCATTTCCATTTACTATTAAAAAATAATTCTTCATTGTCCAAAATGTGATTGTTAGCTCTCACGTCGGCCTTCGGGGCTTCTTTACTGAACATATAATTAGAGCATTTAAATACATCGTACGCTATCAAGTACAAACTCTAAATCGTTTAACTGCACGCCATCACATCGATTGTTAGGCTATGTGAGGCTCTACTAGCAAACATATTCAGCAAGGGGTGCATTAAAAATTACTGAAAGTGTGACAGTACCTACCTTCCAACCATCTGGGGCAAGCTATGGTGGTCTACTCTCAAGATAACAGGCCCGTACAAAAGTAGTTACAAGTTACAAATGACCTGCCTTTCCAAGGCAATCAGAGATAGCCATGTCACAAGAAACTGTGTCCCAAACGATGATCACTGCTTAATCAGCCCATAATGTTTCCACTGCAGGGATATAGGCATCCTGTCTGTGAGAGGGAGTGGGCCGTAATCCACCAGTGCTGGTTGGTTGATGTCACATATCTTCGAATTTTTGGTTCTAGGTTGTTCGGTTTCCTCACAGTGTTTTCCTTCGACGTTTTGAGAGTAGTGGTGATGAAATAATTTACACAAAGTAAACCTATGATACTCGTAAGTTGTGACCGTTATCACGAAGCCGACACTGCTCTCATGATCAGTGCAACCGGTACTTTTGGACAAATAAGTCTGGGCTCTAATTCACTATAGGTAATACAGACTGGTGTCCGCAACTTCAGGTCAATGCGCGTATTTTGCATACGGGTAGGAAAATCGATTATTCGATCCACCCCAGCTCCTCAAGGAAGGGCAGTAAAGCCTTGATGTTACTGACTGTCTCACCTAGGGTACCTGGGTTACCAAAGTACCTAATTTACTATGACCACTTAACGACTCCTTGGCAAATCCCGCCAACCATGAATTCATTTTGCGCGGTTTCAATCATCGTGTCATAGAGAATACGGCCCCTGTTCCAGTCTCAAATGAAAATAATTTCACGAAGTTTTAAACACAAAGGCCCACTTCGTTCTGCCAACTTCGCAACCACCAATCCTTACATGATTAATGTATCGTCGTCCGTCCATTTGTCTTCTGTTACGGACGTTAATTGGTGTGTGATTACCACCAAGGTTATACCGAGGTCGCCATTGTAATATGAACTTGATTTTAAATAAAAATATTCTATTCTTCATTCTCTTTTTATAATAACTTGAATGGGAGGCCTTAGTCCATTGTGTGGTCTTCAATTGAATTGGGTTTAGTCAATGTAATATTATTTTAATCTTTAGGTAGGAGGTTGACATTGAAGTTAGTTGGGTGTTTGTTTTAAATCTAATGAATGAAGTTGTCGAATCATCTGAAATAATGCGCGAAAAATTTGGATTCACCTTCAAGGAGATCTAAAATGCCTCGATTCAGAGTTTTATTCGATTCGATTTATAAACAAGACATCCTTCAGTGACCAGCTTAGTTGTCAGTGCTGAGTCTTTCATTAGTTTCCAGTGATGACCTTAGTTAGAGCCATCTAGTATTATTTCAGTTTTTCGCGTTAAAGATCATTTACAGGTGCATCTTTTTGCATGTCTGTTGCTGTATGACCGAGATACAGGACTCTTCCTAGTTCGGCTACAGATCATAATCAACCTATAATTGTCCCACTACTGGGAACAGGCCTCCTTTGTTCGAGTGGGAAGTAGGCTAATAATCTGCCACGTGGGCCCAATGCGAGTTGGTAGATTTTACATTCAACATTTTTTAAATTTTTTGGGCATAACTTTGGATGCTAAGCTTCAGTGGGGTCCACATATAGATAAATTGTCAAAAAAGCTAAGTTCCGCAGCATACGCTGTTAGAAAAATTCGTAATTTAACTGATATAGAGACTGCCCGTTTAGTGTACTTTAGTTATTTTCATAGTGTAATGTCGTACGGTATTCTATTGTGGGGAAATGCCGCCGATATTCAGACTATTTTTGTTTTGCAGAAGCGTGCTGTTCGATCAATTTATAAATTAAGTCCGAGACACTCTTTCAGAGACAAATTTAAAGAGATTAATGTAATGACTGTGCCTTCTCAGTATATTTATGAAAATCTTTTATATGCCCATAAAAATATAAAATTGTTCAAAAAATACAGTGATATCCATAATATAAAAACTAGAAACAAACACAAATTTGTTGTACCTACAACAAGGCTCAAGAAAATAGGTGACTCGTTCAGATGCCAATGTATACGCTTTTATAATAAACTACCAAGCCACGTTCAAGATCTAAGCCTTAATAAATTTTAATTATTAATTAAACGAAAGTTGTGCAAGAAAGCCTTTTATACTGTTAAAGATTATTTGGGGATAAAAAGGCTTGGGATTGAGCTGCTTCCAATTTCTGCATTTTGAGTGTTTTTGTTGTTGTTTTTTTTATATAGGTACAATATACACATTGAATTTTATGATTTTTTTCTAAAACAATGTCATTTGCTTACTTTGTAAAGTATTACATTATTTTAATTATTGTGAATATGAAGACGATGTGGGTCATTTATATTATTCATTTTATATTTTTTTATTATTCTCTCCATGGTCTGGCAATTTGAGTAATTTATGTGGCCTACCCAAATGTCCTTTCTTTAGTATTGTTCGTTGGATCGTTGAGCTCCTTAAGTCTTGAGTTGAGCTGCACGATTTCTGACAAATGCGTGCACTGACTGGACAGGTCCTCTCAATCTGTGTGGTTCTTTCCTCAAAAGACCATCTCAGACATCGACCTACATGGTCTTCATATAACCTGAACAAGATTATGTCTGGACTTTAAAAGAGACTATGACCTCATGAGTTTGTTTCGGCCTTTCTTCTCAAAGTAGTCAGATAGGAAACGCCGACCTCATCTAGTTTAAAAAATATGATTGACGTGTAAAAGTGTTTGTACAAACCTACTTACAAAAATAAAATCATTTATCATTTATTTATGTCTTCGAATTTTTGGTTCTAGGACATACTGGTTTCCTCACAATGTTTTTCTGCGCCGTTTTGAACAGACTACAGATGCTCCATGTAATTAATTTACTGCAAAGTACAAGCACTTACCTACAAGTAGGAATGTGCAATCCGGTGTATTCATTTTGGTGAAATCCATTATTTTCTCATAGTATTCATTGTATACGACGAAAAGTGCTCTAAAAGCGCCACTTTACATAAAATTACTCCTTGCAGACGTCGCGTTTTATATCCGTAGCCACCCAAGTAAAAGCCCCAACACGCGACTTAACAGATGCCATACCATAACCGTTTGTCCAAACAACGCAACAGCCCCCGTGGTTGACAACGCATCATGCGCCGACCACTGTAAACAGCGTTTATTATCACGATCGTAAAACGCAGCGTTTATTAGCGCAGTGTGGGTGGTCCCTTAGAGTTCATGTGAACCAATTATGAGGGTATGAAGGAAGCGAATGATGATGAGCGAAGATATTTGTGCTACCCAGTGTCCAATTTTATTATGGCCAATATTTTTCTGACTAAGAGCGGGTTGTTGCACGCGTACCTGTAAATGGCGCTACCATTTTTGACGTATATCGTCAAACTAAAAAAGCGTTGTTTCAAAATGGCATCAACAACCTAACAGTTTTATCGTTGTAATTTTTGTTTCTGCTGATGGCAACTCTATTGCTCAGATTTCTTTTTAATCGACGTCAAAAAAGGTGAAGGTTCTCAATTTGAATGTTTATATTTTTTTTATGTATGTATGTTTGGGCATAACACCGTCAATATCTAGATGGATATGCAAAATTATTTTTTTAACAGATAAGTTATGCCTCAAGGGTGGTCTCATATAAATTGTTAATTTTGCTTGGGTAGTTTTTGACTTACCTTCAATAATACGATTTTTTTCCGCTTAGTTTAAGGCGAAAACGCCAGGGTAGCCCACGAAATTCAATTTTTTTAGGTTTTTTGCAATTTGCTGGTCAGTATTAAGTTGTACGTTGATTAATATATGATTCGCGGCCGTAAAAAAATATGTATTTACAGAATTATAATCATTAAAGTCATCAACACAACTCTCTAAGACCACGTAAGTCCAAAGAATAACTGTTTCATGAAATCATCATTCTTTGGAGTACCTAACGTGGTCTTAGAGAGTTGTGTTGATGACTTTAATGATTATAATTCTGTAAATACATATTTGTTACGGCCGCGAATCATATTTTGATCGACGTACAACTTAATACTGACCAGCAAATTGCAAAAAACGTAAGAAAATTTGAATTTCGCGGGCTACCTTAGCGCTTCCCCCTTAAACTGATGATGTTAATAACTTCTTGTCACTGATATTTACATAGCAAGTAGTGCTATATAAATTTGTGTGGGGTTGGTGTACAACTAAAAGTGTTAGTTTTTTCTTTCTATTGGATACTGTATCACAGTAGGTAACCTATAAGATCATTGTCTCGTAATAATTGGTGTTGAATGTTTTGTTTTTTTAACCCTACGCTTTATCTCGCTGTTTTAATGGCCACGTGACAGGAATAGCCAATGAGTTCAAGTGTTTAGGTTTTGTATTATGGACCAAAAGAACTTGCCTGTATATAGTATTTACTAATAATTAGTTAAATGAAGGCTGCAAACTTTCTTGATAGAATTTTAAAACAGCTAGATGCTAGGAATGCATTATAATAGGATCGCATATGACAAAATAATACAATACGACTTTCTTATACTAGTTTACTCCTTTTTTTTTTCTTTTTTTATTTGAAATGGGTTTGGTCCTGACTCTAGCCTAGGTCAGAGGTGACAGAGACAAAGTCTACGATGGAGTGAGCTTACCCAGAAGAAGCCTGTTCACTCTTACTTTGAAGAAATTCGGGTTGTATGCAGTTATGATTATGCTATGGTTACTCATACAGTTTATAGGTTTTATCACATTCGCTTCAAATATTTTTATAATTAATAGGAGCAATGATGGCTGTGGTGGTAACGGAAGCGACTTACGAATTTTAGGTCATAGGTTTGAACCCAGACTGGCGCTTTACTTTGTGTAAATAATTTCATCACCGCTGCTCTCAAAACGGCGAAGGAAAACATCGTGAGGAAACCGGCATGTCCAAGAACCAAAAATTAGAAGACATGTGACATCTACCAACCCGCACTGGGCCCGCGTGGTAGATTGCGGCCCAGCCCCTCTTTCAGAGAGGAGGCCTGTGTCCCAGCGGTGGGAAAATTATGGGATGATTATGCTATCAATAGTAATCGTGCAATAGGAGAGCCTTATGTGCAGCAAGGACTTCTATAGTCTGATGATGATGATGAATTAGTAATCACAAAAGGAGATTAATAATCGCCGTATCCAATAAAAATAAGACAAGAATCTTTTAAATGATTTCATAAATCAGCATTCAATCAAAACTGCTACCTACCAGAAAAAAACTTCATCGGACTATTTTTCTTCATGTTGCTACATCCGAAGCCATTGCAACGTCTCGTTTCTTTGAAATGAAATGAAATTGTTTCTTCTGTGAATAGGATATCGGAATGACTTTTTCACGTCATATTATTAAAAAAAATAAGCTAGATGGGGTCGGCGTTTCTTATCTGACTACTCTAAGAAGAAAGGCCGAAACAAAATTAGATGTCACAGTCTCTTTTAAAGTCCAGACATAATTTTGGTCGGATTATGTAAAGATCATGTAGATTGATGTCTGAAATGGTCTTTTCCATTCACATAGCTCGCAAGTAATCCAACCCAACTCTCACTTCCCCGCCTAGTTTTACCAACCATAACCTAGCATTTACTATATATCTAGCATCCCAATCACAGCCAGTAGCCGATAGCCGACAATAACGCAATCAATAACGAACCGATAGCAATTAAATACTCGGTTAACCCCTGATCTTCCATCGCACTCCTCACTGCAAGAGCCGTCACACTAACGAGTTGGTCAAAGTTTTCACAACCCATCATAACACTGAAAAACATTGGAATTTGAACCTTGTTTTGAAAGCGATAAAGATGATGAGGTTTCAGGGTTTGGGTATAATAAATATCCTTCCCGATTTTATGATGACAATTAAGCATGTTTTATAGTTTTATAACACGGTCTCATATTGTCAACTTCTGGGAAAACGGTGTAACACGAGGGTTGTCATTAAGGATTGTAAAGGAGATGACAGTGTCGTAACAAGCCTTATAATTAACGCCATTTTATGGCCGCCGGCGCAGGCGCAACGTATAGTTCGGATAGCTCAACTCTTTATTTTGGTTCTGGCTTCTGGTATTGTGGTGTTTATTGCTCATAAAAATAGCGTGTGAAATGAAGATATCTTGGGATTTGTTGGAGTTGATTTGTCCTGTAAGAGATGCCGATACATTATGTCGATACACAGTCTGATATAGAGTAATAAAACCATTGTGATCAAAGCTAGTTACGCCTCTACCAATTAAGTTTATTTTTAGTTTGTGTCGGCTTCAATCTATATCTATATTATACAAATAAATAAAATCAAAGAGTCTGTTTATAATGGCAACATCATATCTTTTTACTAAATAAATATGAAAGTATGTATATACGGCACTTATAACAATAATTTTTGAAGTGAAAACTTCTTTAGCGGCGCTGTGTACTTTTTTTGGAATGGGTAAAAACTTCTAAATTCGCGTCAGGTCACGTGACCCTGATCGAAAATTCGTAAGACGTAAAACGTAAGACAGCGCCATCTATGCACATCGGGAAGAACTACGAGGGCCTCGCGTACTAACTACGTAGTTCATCCAACAACGACGAGCGCGTTGTTGAGGACAGCGCCATCTATGCACATCGGGAAGAACTACGAGGGCCTCGCGTACTAACTACGTAGGCCTCGCGTACTAACTACGTAGTTCATCCAACAACGACGAGATGGCGCTGAACCACGGATATATAACTGACGACGAGCAAATCTGAATAAATTCCTTTCACGAGAAGAATAAACCAGTCACTTTGGTCATCATACCTGATTTGCAAAAAACCCTATAAAATAAGGAACACACCTTAACACGCGTGTTTTGTTTATAAGACGATTCACAAAATACACTCGTAATTGTTCATGTTTTCACTTCTGTCGGCACTACCGGAGTGCCAGTTTTTTTTTTTGTTTCATTTCTCTTTCTTTCGGTTAATTTCCGAAACGGTTGGACGATTTTGACTGACAGATAGCTGATGTTTTAAGCAATAACTTAGGCAACTTTTATATTAGAAAAAGATTTAGTACAGAGACACATTGGTGCAAAACTAAATTTAATTTGACAAGACTAAACTAAAATTTATCTTCTGTCCTGTTCTGGGGAATCGGCACCATTATTGTTTTCCGACATCGACACGAACGAAGTCGCGGATAGGTACAGTTATATACACACAGCTAATAGACATCATAAAATTTAACGTAATCATTTTTTTGGTAGTATTGAACATTTGATACTTCTGCTTGACTAGGATTACCAACTTTCTTACTTGGAAATTCCATTAATTGGCCCAGGTACAAGATATGTTATATTTAGACTAAACGAATGTACCTTAAAACACCTTCAGGTCGTCACCTACAGGTCGTTAGTTCATCTAAATTCAGTTTCATAATTTTCAGTTCACTCATTTTACTTAAAAAATCTACTATATTTCCACTTAAACATTTTATACGATAATTTATTCCAGATTGTACAAAACAAAGTCTCTCAAGCATATTTAAATCATAGGTCTTACGCCGACAGTATCACCCTGGGCAGATATGAGCACTATGAATACGTTGACATGCGTAGGAGCATTCTATACTAATTTAATATTACTACACGCATCAACTTTAACACAACCTCTTAGGGTTCAATTTCATTTAACCTTTCCAAGACCTAGGAGAAAATTTTCTTAGATGAATCATTTTACTGGCTACACTCAAAAGCCAACATTAAGCTGAACTCGTAAGAGTAATTTCTGATAATCGTCAAAATCTTTCACATCTCCACCGTTTGGCACAGCAGACTTATCAATGCTTTCTTTAAAGATCTTATCTGTAAGTACCTAAGGCTTATTGTTCTTTGGACCTGGTCAGCTTAATGAGTTTTCAGAGAAGGTAGTGTTGCTTTCGGCGCATGAGCACGACGTCCCCAGTAGGCACACATGTGACGTGTTTCACAAACGGCTGTTGTTTTGATCTTAGTATAAATGTACTATGTAATTTGCCTTATAATAGGTACTTACTGGAATAGAACAGTACCATAAATATCATAATAGACGAGTAATAAATACATTTTCATGTCTCATCATCATCAGAAAGCGGGAAGTGAGTTTTCTGGTAAGTGTCATTGACAAGCGGCTTAGCTGCCTCGTTATTAAGTTCTCTTTGCTGCAAACTATTTTTGATTTTGTTTAATTTTCTTACGAAATACAAGGCGAATATTGCAGTTATCTGGAACAGCATGATAGATTTTTCATTCTTTAGTTTTTTTAGAGATCCTGGAAATGCGCAGTTGGAAATGTGTAGAGGGCTTTATACCAATAGTACGCTCATTTTATTTAGAGACTAGTCTCTGCCTGCTACTTCGTCCGTGTAAAATTTCTTGTACCTACAGCGGCGCATCGCATCACCCGGTGGCGGCATTACTTCGTTTCGCTCCTTTTATCCCCTTGGGTCGGCTCCTGAGTGTCGTAGCATAATTTTAAATAACGTATAACCTGCTTTAAGAATTGGGCTATCAAATGCAAAAAGGATTTTCCAAATCCGACTTGTAGTTTCAGAAATTAACGCGTTCAAACAAACAAACTCTTCAGCATTATTATTAGCATGTACTAGCTTTTGCCCGTGACTTCGTTCGCGTGAAATTTCTAGTTTCTCAGCCGCCCGTCGCATTGCTCGGCCCCTAAGAATCCTAGTGTGATCCCAGGTAGCAAGCTGACGTCAGCAACGTATAGGTGACGTCATTCATAGGTCATATTAAGGTCGGTAATTTATTCGTCTGAAGCGTACGTCTTTCTGACGTCAAATAAGGGTCATTATGTGGACGTTCTTTTTTGGCCGAAAGAGAACGTCTTGCTGACGTCAAATAAGGGTCAGAATCTGGACGTACTTTATTCAGTGTAAAGAACACGTCTAACTGACGTCAAATAAGGGTCATTATGTGGACGTACTATATTTGGCCAAAAGAGAACGTCTTGCTGACGTCAAATAAGGGTCAGAATCTGGACGTACTATATTCGATGGAAAGAAAACGTCTTACTGACGTCAAATATGGGTCATTATGTGGACGTACTATATTTGGCCGAAAGGAAACGTCTTGTTGACGTCAAATAAGGGTTAGAATCTGGACGTACTATATTCAGTGTACAGAACACGTCTAACTGACGTCAAATAAGGGTCATTATGTGGACGTACTTTATTTGGCCGAAAGAGAACGTCTTGCTGACGTCAAATAAGGGTCAGAATCTGGACGTACTTTATTCAGTGTAAAGAACACGTCTAACTGACGTCAAATAAGGGTCATTATGTGGACGTACTTTTTTGGCCGAAAGAGAACGTCTTGCTGACGTCAAATAAGGGTCAGAATCTGGACGTACTATATTCAGTGTAAAGAACACGTCTAACTGACGTCAAATAAGGGTCATTATGTGGACGTACTTTTTTGGCCGAAAGAGAACGTCTTGCTGACGTCAAATAAGGGTCAGAATCTGGACGTACTATATTCAGTGTAAAGAACACGTCTAACTGACGTCAAATAAGGGTCATTATGTGGACGTACTATATTTGGCCAAAAGAGAACGTCTTGCTGACGTCAAATAAGGGTCAGAATCTGGACGTACTATATTCAATGGAAAGAAAACGTCTTACTGACGTCAAATAAGGGTCATTATGTGGACGTACTATATTTGGCCGAAAGACAACGTCTTGTTGACGTCAAATAAGGATCAGAATCTGGACGTACTATATTCGATGGAAAGAAAACGTCTTACTGACGTCAAATAAAGGTCATAATGTGCACGTACTTTATTTGGCCTAAAGGAAACGTCTTGCTGACGTCAAATAAGTGTCATAATGTGGACGTACTATATTCAGTGTAAAGAAAACGTCTTGCTGAAGTCAAATAAGGGTCAGAATCTGGACGTACTATATTCAGTGTAAAGAAAACGTCTTACTGACGTCTAATAAGGGTCATTATGTGGACGTACTATATTCAGTGTAAAGAACACGTCTAACTGACGTCAAATAAGGGTCATAATTTGGACGTACTATATTTGGCCTAAAGGAAACGTCTTGCTGACGTCAAATAAGGGTCAGAATCTGGACGTACTATATTCAGTGTAAAGAAAACGTCTAGCTGACGTCAAATAAGGGTCATTATGTGGACGTACTATATTTGGCCGAAAGGAAACGTCTTGCTGACGTCAAATAAGGGTCAGAATCTGGACGTACTATATTCAGTGTAAAGAATACGTCTAACTGACGTCAAATAAGGGTCATTACGTGGACGTTCCAGTACCAGTCTTCGAAGTACACCTGCAGGTCACTCCATCCAGTCCAGAGGTAAGATCTCAACATAACTAACAAAACAAGCCCAAACTCGGCACACCTAGCTCAGCTCGACTATTAGTTTCAGTAGCAGTCTTCGAAGTACACCTGCAGGTCACTCCATCAAGTCCGAAACCAAATAAGTATGAATTTATAATCCCTACTTACTTCTAGAAAAAATATAAGACTGTGAATAAAATCTTTCCTTGGGTAGTATAGGTACAGACGCCAGCATATCAAGTTACTACATTCTGTCAAATTTCTTTAATAGATTTTCAACTTTATCACTAAAGCATAAGGTTCAAAGTTGATTGCGAAAATTTGACAGTTTCGGGTAGGTTGATGTGCTGGTGTCCGTACATACAGAATGCGTGAAGTATCAAGTTTGGTATGTCAAATATTTTGTATCCGTACAGCGATCTTTTCAACACAAGCTGCTGCTTACAAGCGACACAGAGTCCACTCACGACGGCGGCCGAGCGCAGACTTTGGCGCAGACTAATACTACTTACAGAGTCTGCCAATAGTGCCAATCTGGTGATTTGATTATAAATATGTCAACTAAAAGTTAAAATTTTTAAAAGTTAAATAAAAGTGGAGAAAAAATTTATGTTGGTGTTCAAAGCTCAAAGTGGATTGATAAATTGCTTACGGAGGTTTGTGTTGTACTTGTGTTTTGAGAGACTGAACTGCGTTAACAATATCAAGCATCTATCGTGGTAATTATTTTTAGGTTCGTTAGCATGAAATAGTTTCATAGAGGTGATGGTTTTCTTTCTTGGAGATGGATTTAAAGGTCATTAAAAACAATAATAGGCACTTAAGGCGAAAGCGCCAGGGTAGCCCGCGAAATTCAAATTTTCTTACGTTTTTTGCAATTTGCTGGTCAGTATTAAGTTGTACGTTGATTAATATATGAATCGCGGCCGTAACTAACATGTATTTACAGAATTATAATCATTAAAGTCATCAACACAACTCTCTAAGACCACGTAAGTCCAAAGAATAACTGTTTCATGAAATTATCATTCTTCGGACTTACGTGGTCTTAGAGAGTTGTGTTGATGACTTTAATGATTATAATTCTGTAAATACATGTTAGTTACGGCCGCGATTCATATATTAATCAACGTACAACTTAATACTGACCAGCAAATTGCAAAAAACGTCAGAAAATTTGAATTTCGCGGGCTACCTTAGCGCTTCCCCCTTAATTACAAATACAAAGTTGCTGGCGATGTTCTAATGTACTATTTATTTATCATACTTATAATTCAAGCTCAAATCCATTTTACCTCATTTGGGTATGACTTTTTTTAATATAGGTACTGATTTTTCCTTCGATCTACTGTTAAAACTACTTAAAACTTTAATTTTTCTACTGATTTCTTCAGATTCCATCTGGCAACAGTGGCATCACTGCGCACTAATCAGAGACTGTTTGCTCTCAGTTTTTGGCGGGATTTCTTCGAGTGAAGTCTATTTGTATATATATTTATAGTCTATAGTCTGTTTTCATTATTTGCAAATTGATTCCTAGTGGATATTGTGATGTAAAATTGGTGTAGTTTTTTTGTATCTCAAGTGTCTGCGCAACTGGACAATATGTGTAATCATTGAAACAGACGCGATCCCGGTAAAATGGAGCTGAGAATTTTATTGTAGTTTTGGCTACCTCAGCGAAGTTTACCGGGAAACTTGATTCGATACATTTGCTGCCAAATACTCCTAATACATTAGAATGTGTACACCCATATTCTAATGTCATGTTAGACTCAAGAAAAATGCTAACTGATGACTAGGCGGCATGGTCTCAGACCTTAGCCTGTTCCGTCAGGAAGTAATATTAAAAAAAAAAAAAAGACGGTTTGTTCGGCCCAGTGTTGCCATTGCTACGGCAATTGCCGTGTTCTACGGTAATTTGACATAATTAAAAGGAAATCTATGGCCTACGGCAGCAAATCTATTACCGTAGCAAAATCTACGGCAACTTTGAAAGGTTGTATTTTGGTTAGGTTCCAAGCCAGAGAATGCAAAAAAAAAACAATGCGTATCTTTAACACGGAAATCCCCGTCTTTTTGTTTCATGACTAGGCAACAACAAATTAATTATTGTATGTGTACGTTTGCAATAAACGGATTCTTATTGACAAAAGAATGAGTCAGAAATTATGGCAAAGGGGACTGCAAATAGTATGGACCAACTGAAGAGATGTTCGCACGAATACAAGGTAAAAAGATATACGAACTTAATAATAAAGGAAATGATTACTAGGAAAGTATCAACAACTTACTTGGGTAAATAATATTAATAATGTATTGTTGCAATAAAAATGATTCAATACAATTGTAAAATAAACATATTTTATTTAATTTATTTGTTACGGCAGCCGAAGATAGCTTTTCCTTGAAAACACGGCAATTTTCCTCATCAAACACGGCAGTAAAAAAATTGTCGCTGGTAACACTGGCTCGGCCGCGAGCGCGATTCCCTCCCGTATTATTATTATACTCTTTGGCGACCGACTCCCGCGCGTCGGTTAAACGGTTTGCGTTTGCGTATTTAGAGTGGATTTAGAGAAGTCAATATGTATAGTGTGGTACAGTTTTCTGAAAAAGAAGGAGGAACGGTAGCTGTTGTGGTTAACAAGTGGCTAACTCCAAAAAAAACTGAGATTTTCTGGCCGCCAACAAAAGAAGTCAAAGCATTTGATAAATTACTACTTCAGTGCGCTTCTCCAAACGAGCGATGGTCACTGTATGGAATTGAAAGGGTGTTCTATGAAACTGGTAAGTTTTTCAAAATCATAATTTATCATACTTACAACGTAAAAGCGCCTCCTACACGATTGCAAACCCCTAAAAACGCCACCGTAGTGGTGAGGTCGTTTTGTAACCATTGTACACTGATTGTACCACGTTTAGTAGGTATATTAATTAGGTGCTGGTCTTGTGCAGCGCGCAGGCGATGTGCTACTTCAGTCCTGCCTATTATATTACCTACCTAATTTGTTTATGTACATTTCAACCGCGCGGCCAACTCATAATATTTGACGAAACTTTGCCAGGAATTAGTGCTAATTTGTTACTTTACACACCCCTTTTCGTGAATTTGTTACAAAAAAAACTAAGACGCTATGACAAAAAATAGTTGGCCGCTAGAACCGCCACTTGTCGTAATCATCGCCCGTGATTACACAGAAACTATATAATACAGATAGACGAATGATGCATCAAAAGAAAGGTCTTAATTTGTTCAATTTGTTACAAAATTTAAAAACGTCATAACGTAAATAAACAAAAAGTTACGCAATATTTAGTTCTCAGGTTATGAGTAGGTAGGTATCTCACCATAAATATCAAATTAATAGAGGCTAATGTGTATGGACAATTAGTTACTAATTTGTTACAGCTAAAAACAGGAAAAAAATACTAGAAAGTAGGTTCAATAATTTGTTAGAGTCGATTTTAGTTGGCCGCTCGGACGGCAATATGCCTAAAATACAATGGCGTTTATCTCGTTATAAAAAGTAGGTTTAAGCTAAGTTTTAGTACTAATCGCCAGGTAACGTAACATAGTTTGGATAAATATGGCGAACATAACTGCAGCATCCATATTTTAGAATATATTTACAATAAATAGTAGTATGAAACCGTATGAGAGTAGGGTGACCATGATTACATTAGTACCTACGAAAGCATGTTTTTAATTTTGTACTCTGTTCGAACGAATATGCGGTTCGTTTTGCGGCCATATTGATGTCTATTGTTTTTAATTCTTTAAAGTATTTAGGTAGGTACTGATAAAATTATCGTTTCTTTGACTTTGCGCAGGTGTTTTATGATGGGAACGATTCCAGAAAAAGGATCTCTTTTGTTTCCAAACTATTGTTAAAAATATTTGTTGCAAAGGGTTTGCAAAGCGATTATTTTTTGTTGTGAATATTGTCATTACTGTGCAGTATTTTGTGGTGTGTGCTCGTACGTATTTAATTCCCGTGATTTTCATACTACTAAGTTATTGAGACAATTATTACTAAATCCAGAAGTATCTAAAAGTGCTTAGCTATGAGTTGTGCACACTTATATGTTGGATTTGTTAATGTAGAACTCACCACCAAAAAGTGTATTGCAGAGGAATCCAAATCAACTGCGGTAAGTTTAATTTTTACAATTTTATGATGACTTGAATAAAGTAATAAACTGTAGTACGTATTATAATATCTTCGGAAATATTACCTAAGTATCTATAAAAAGACATGAAATTCGTCTCTGCCACATTTTAATGTGATTTCACTTCACTTCACATGTGGTCGTCTCGAAGAAGTCTTAAAAATATTCTTAGCTTAATTAGCTTTTAATTTACCTGTATAATAATATTGTATCGTAAACATACTCCTTTCATTATTTAAAAAGTAATATTTGGCGCCAATTTCAAATCGGAAATCACGGCGTTTAAGTATTCATTTTTCTAAACCAAAGGCAGAGCTCCATTTAAAGGGCTCTTACGTTCCATCCAATCGCAAGCCTGCTTTTATAGTATATGCGTTTCCCGCCAATTATCTATAGTAAAAGAGTGACAATTCAGCCCACGCACGTTTCGTGTTTTCAAACTGTAAATACGTAAAATTGAAATTAGCAAACTTATTAACGCGTGTATATATTATAAACTGCTATAGTGATTCCCTAGGGAAGAATTAACTGTTATTTCACTTAACTTGTGAACATTCTGTGAGAAAGTGCACAGCGGCAGCGTGCATCTTGCATCTCGAGACCTAGATCCAGGCAACCTCTAGTGACGAGCGTAATATCCAATGTAAGGATTTCTATCTTAAGGACAGATTCTTAAGCGCTTTAACTGTTCTCTACAATCCGGTGGCTGCTCGCAAACGAAAAAAAATCTCCTTTTGAAAATCTTATTATTTCATAATAATTATGTATTGTCGCTGATAAATAAACGTGGGAATGAAAAAAAAATGACATCGTTAATATTTATAAAAATCGGAGAAATCTTTTAAAATAACGATATTTACCTTGTTGACTTTTATTACTTGATTTTTTTTGTCTTTGTGTTGATTTTGAATAAAGAAATTTTAATCGATTTGTGACTTTTACTTTTATAAAGTATGCTACAGGATGCCTTAACATTTATATAAGCACACGCCCTAAAAAAATAAGATATGAATATCGAACATTCCAATAATCACTATTCAGTCTCACTTCATTGTGAAAATTCATGGTCAACCTACTTTCATACGGTTACATACTACTGTTTTTTTGTAAATATCTTCTAAAATATGATTGCTGCAGTTATGTTCGCCATATTGATCCAAACTATGTTACGTTACCTGGCGATTAGTACTAAAACTTAGCTTAAACCTACTTTTTATAACGAGATAAACGCCATTGTATTTTAGGCATATTGCCGTCCGAGCGGCCAACTAAAATCGACTCTAACAAATTATTGAACCTACTTTCTAGTATTTTTTTCCTGTTTTTAGCTGTAACAAATTAGTAACTAATTGTCCATACACATTAACCTCTATTAATTTGATATTTATGGTGAGATACCTACCTACTCATAACCTGAGAACTAAATATTGCGTAACTTTTTGTTTATTTACGTTATGACGTTTTTAAACTTTGTAACAAATTGAACAAATTAAGACCTTTCTTTTGATGTATCATTCGTCTATCTGTATTATATAGTTTCTGTGTAATCACGGGCGATGATTACGGCAAGTGGCGGTTCTAGCGGCCAACTATTCTTTGTCATAGCGTCTTAGTTTTTTTTGTAACAAATTCACGAAAAGGGGTGTGTAAAGTAACAAATTAGCACTAATTCCTGGCAAAGTTTCGTCAAATATTATGAGTTGGCCGCGCGGTTGAAATGTACATATTTGTTTTACTTAAGTAGTTTGTAACAAGTCTGCGCCAGCGATGCCGCCCGCGACATGTCGCAAGCACGCATTACGAGCCCTAGGTAAATAAGACAAGACCTCTTTCGGTCAGTGGGTCGTCAATGTCGAAATAGGGGCGGATTTTCAATGAAGTTTTTAACTCGCGCCTATCACCGCCGTAGGTGCATTTCTATAGTGCTCAAAGATAATTTTATTGTAGGCTAATGCAATACATTTAGATAAAACTTGTCTAAGCCGTAGGCGAGTTGGCTCGTACGCCTTTCAAAGATCTGTAGCTCCATAGCTACGAGATTTGAAGACACCACCACCCATTGCAATGCCCTTGTCTGAAATCCATGAACCTTGGAATATACCTACAATTAAATAAATTGTGTTACCTCCTTACTAATACATGTTTGTTTCGGCTTTTAGATGAGTTGGATAAGGCCAAGAAAAAGCTGAAATTGGTGGAATTCACATCAGATATCCAGACAGAGGAAGAATCTGAAATTAAAGCAACTAAACGCACAATAAAAAAAAAAAACAAATATGTATCATCATCAGATGATGAAGATGAGCGTGATCTTACACGGCCTCCACCCTTAAAGAAACCTCTAAGCAGCTGTAATTAACTTGCTTCTACTATTTTTATTTATTTATTACATTATCTATTGTTTTTATTGCTATATTTTGTATTACAGATCTTCACTCTCCGAGGTTAAATAAAAGTAACAGTGGATTGATACCACATTCTATTAATTCAAATGACTTTGATACCAATGCTTCAAACAATAACAGTGAAGCTCTGAGCTCACCTGGAGTCAGCAAAGAGATATCAGACAGTTATCATTTAACAAATGAAAACGGTGAACTTCCAGGCTCCTCTGATCTTGAACTTGGCTCATGCACACCAGGATTTCTTCCTGTATGTAACAATTCCAAATGTGGTAAGTGTCATATTATTATGACTGATAATATTATTGTTAGATAATTTGATTACAGTATTTATTTTTAATAAAGAAATTGAACTGGATTCTGTCTATCACTTCAGATGTTACTTGTTTATGTAGCCTCATATTACATTACTGTCTGTCTTCATTCAGGTCTTCAAGATAAAGGGCTATCACTATTGGCACACATAAAAACCCAAAATGATATGATTCTGTCAATTTTGCAAGAAAAAGGAAATGCCAAACCAGAATGCCAGCTGAAGCCAGAGTTTAAGTTTCCTTTGGAAACACAGGAAGATTTGGACACAGTAGAACGATTATTGGCTGACCAAGAGAATTATGCTAGCGTGGTAAGTTGAAGTTTGATTATGTGATAGCTGTTATGAACAATACTTGTAGGCCCACATTTGATTCTTGGTTTAGGCAAATATTGTGTGTGATAAGCTCAAGCACTAAGTAGTATTTTTTAGTGTTCTGTACCCAAAATGTGTCAATGGGACGGTATGACTAAGCCTATAGTGTTTGTCCGTCCATCCGTCCTTTAAATGGCTGTAGTATAATCTTAAACTAGAATAGATATGTGTGTAAAGTGAACATTTTTTACTTTTAAAGTTAACAAATTCTGATTTGATTTTTTTTACAGATAGCTTACTTTAAGAGTCTTGGTGGAAAGGGCATTAGCAATAAAGTATCAAGAGTTATGAAAGTTGCAATATCTGACTCTATGGCAAGCAAGTACAATTTCTATGGAAAAAGGTCTAACAAAAAAGCCTTTTCAGAGCTACGTCTTCAAGCGTCTATTGTTGGTATGTGTTTAATTTATAGTTAACTTAGTTTACATTCCATTTTCGAATAGTATTCTAGTTATTGACCTTTTCCTTTTTTTTTCTTTACAGATAGCCTAAAAAGTACTGAAACCACACAAAAAGACATTGAAGACAATATAAAAGTGTGGCTCAAGCATGCGCCGGAACGAACTAAAAAGCGCTTGTCACAATTTCGCCAATCAACGGTAGATCCAATGAGTGTAGATCATAGAAATGCCACACAATAGAAAAACTGTGGTAGGTGAGCGTCAAATGTTTCGAAGAGTTAGAAAGGAAAAACAAAAAATTCTTTTGGAGATACACCAGTCTGGTGAGCTAAGAAATACCTTACAGCCATCATTAAGTAATTTATTATCTCTACAAAGTACATCCACTTATACAAATTTTAAAAGTATTCCTGAATCTAGAATCAATTCTGAGACAAGTTTTGCTGAAAACATTTCAAGTTTGCATGCATCTTTAGGGAATAGTTATGATTATGAACATGTCACAAAATCTGATAAATCAGTAGAAAATAATTATGTACATGACTATACCTCAAAATCTGATAGTACAAAAGATTTGCCATCTCAATTAAGACATTGGGCCACTGTAAAATACAAAATTCCCCACAATGCTCTTGACAGTCTGTTGAAAATTCTAAGTCCAATTTGTCCTGAATTACCTAAAGATAGTAGAACCTTTTTAAATACGCCAATGAATATAACAACTATCTCTTTGCAAACTGGAGAAATGGTGCACATTGGTCTCTTTCATCAAATACTGGCACAACTAAAATTATACCGAATGGACAACATTGAAAATAGAGAAATATTCTTGTCTTTTAATGTGGATGGTTTGCCCCTTTTTAAAAGTTCGAATATACAACTATGGCCCATATTAGGGTTGATAAAAAACTTTCAGTCTGCACAGCCATTTGTAATATCTCTATTCTGTGGAAATTCTAAACCTTCTCCCCTGAATCTGTATTTGGAACCTTTTGTTGGAGAACTGTCTAAATTACTTAGTGATGGAATTGATTTTGAAGGGACTCATTATACAGTCAAAGTACATAGTTTTGTATGTGACGCTCCGGCTAGGGCTTTTATCAAATGCACTAAATCACATGGTGGATATTCATCATGTGACAAATGTGTAGAACCAGGTGAATATATTCAAGGCAGAGTGATTTATAAGACTGTATCTGCTAGTAGGAGATCAGATTTACAGTTTCGCTTACAGTCTGATGAAGACCATCACCTTGGTGAATCTCCACTTGCGACCCTTCCTATAGATTTAGTTGCATTATTTCCCGTTGATTACATGCACGCCGTATGTTTAGGAGTCATGAGAAAACTTTTAAATGTATGGGTCAGTGGTGACTTAAATGTTCGTTTAGGTAGTCGATTAGTGAAAGTTATTTCGGAAAAATTGCTTAATAATGCAATTTGTATACCTGTGGAGTTTAACAGGCGGCCACGAAGCATCAATGAGTTGGCTCGCTGGAAAGCCACAGAGTTTAGAATGTTTTTGTTATATACAGGACCAGTTGTTCTAAAAAATATTCTTCCGATCTCACTTTATGAAAATTTTTTATTGCTTCACTGTGCTATAACAATTCTCATTTCTCCTAAACACATCAATAAAATAGGCACAAATTTAGCACACGAGTTGTTACTAATGTTTATAAAACACTCTGCAACTGTTTATGGTTGGAAATTTTTAGTTTATAATGTTCATATGCTATGTCATTTGTGTGATGATGTTCGTATATTTGGTGCTTTGGACAATTACTCTGCATTTCCGTTTGAAAATTATTTGGGTATGCTAAAGCATTTAGTTAGGTCACCTAACAAACCATTATTGCAAATTGTTAAACGATTAAAAGAAATGGAGCCATCGCTGCCAAAATCTGAAGAGCACTTACCAGCTGTTTCATATTGTAATAGTGTAGGACCAATGCCTATTGATAACAATGTTTACGAATGCTTTAAGAAACTCGTATATGAAGGTTTTGCATTGTATGCCAAATCCGATCGTGTAGCTGATTGTTATTGTTATGCAAAGGGCAAAGTAGTTGAAATACATAATATTTTGAGATGTAAGATAAATGAAAAGGAATGTTTGTTCATTTATGGAAAAGAGTTCGTTAAATACGATTCATACTATACATATCCTTATGATTCTGCATTAGTTAGTATTTTTAAAGTTTCAGAAATCAGTTTAGATTACAAACTCTTTTCTCTATGTGACATTATTTCTAAATGTATTGTTTTTCCCCAAGAGACAAATAGTAATTATTCTATTTGTTTCCCAGTTCTCCATGCAAATTGTGATTAATGGAAAGCCACAGAGTTTAGAAGGTTTTTGTTGTATGCAGGACCAGTTCTAAAAAATATTCTTCCGATCTCACTTTATGAAAAATTTTGAATATAACTAAGTAATTTGTGATTTGATTTTCTGTTTTTTCTTGTTTGCATTACATCCCGTCCAGCTTTATGTTCGATTGGCTATTACAATATACATATAAATATTATTGTGAAGTGCTTTTAGTCAATGATTTAAGTTAACATCATTGCACATACGAAAACATTTTCCTGTGTGGTGTAATGACGTCAACTTCATAGTCAAAAACGTCTTTTTTGCAGGCGTAAAGTGGAATTCCAATTAAATCTATTGTAATTGCCAATTAAACATAATTTTGAGGGTACGTCTCTGGAGACGTCGTACGATTGTCTTCAAAGACGACCTACTGACGTCTGTGGAAGACGACCTACTAACGTCTGTATAAGACGACTTATTAACGTCGGTAAAAGACGACCCACTAACGTCTGTAGAAGACGACCTACTAACGTCTGTTTATGACGACTTATTAACGTCGGTAAAAGACGACCCACTAACGTCTGTAGAAGACGACCTACTAACGTCTGTATATGAAGACTTATTAACGTCGGTAAAAGACGACCCACTAACGTCTGTAGAAGGCGACCTACTAACGTCTGTAGAAGTCGACCAATTCACGTCGGTATGAGACTACCCACTAACGTCTGTAGGAGGCGACCTACTGACGTCTATAGAAGACGACCTACTAACGTCTGTATATGACGACTTATTAACATCGGTAAAAGACGACCCACTAACGTCAGTAAAAGACTACCTACTGACGTTTCTATAATACGTTCTTAGTACGTCTATATTGAGACGTCCTATTGAGGTCGAAAGAGACGTCGTGGGGCTATGACATATACGCGTCATTTTGTACGTCCATGCGACGACTATTTACGACGTCAATTACGTCGGAAATGACTTTGAATGTACGTCGTGAGGACGAAAAATTGCTGCCTGGGATGTCATATGTACATAGCGTAGCGCCTTTCTTAAGAATTAGGCTATCAAATGCAAAAATATTTTTATTTAATTTTTTTTTTGCATTTGGTACGTTCAATTTGCGTGTTTGAAGAAACAACAAACAATTATTAGTGGTATAGATTAATGATTGATTTTCAAAATCACCTAACGGTCAAATCTATTTTTCGTTTCTACTTTTAGGCAAGAGTGCCTACATATATGAATGTAAATTGTCTATGTTTAGTTAAGAAATAATCAGTAAGTACCTTTATTTATTTATTTTATTATTTATGTACACACAGTAAAATTGATACATATGCGACATATTAGTATTGAGTACAAAGGTTATTTCTTAAGAAATTTATCCAGCAAACCTGCGAAAGGAGAAATGAAAAAGAAATGTAGACAATACCAAGCGTGTGAGAACAAAAAGAAAATAATTTGACTTGTGACTATGTATTTAATTTACTGTATATAGGTACATAAATAATAAAATAAATAAATTCATTATAATTTAAAAAAATCATAATTATTAATAATTATTCACTCACTCAGGGATGTCTTAAATATCCACCATTCCACTTTATGCAAAACAGAACCGTTAACCTCCCATAAAATAGAAAGTGACGAAGTAGTTTAATGACAGCTGCCACAGAAATTAGCCAAGAGAGCAATAAACGGGCATCTTCTAACTAACCAAACGGCACAAGTCAAGCAGGGTTAATTGGTCACTAGTAATTAGCAGTACCAACTAGCTATGATTTAACACCGAGACTTTTATGTCCTTTTGCAATCTGATTGGTGGTATGCATATTGAAGCAAATTGAAGAACCATGGTTAGCATATACAGGTTGGTAGGAACATCGACGCAAAACTTGTTACCATGGATTCGTCACCGGGCTACAGGCAGTCCAAGGAAGCCATGCCAACATTATATGGCAAGCTAACCAGACGTTTGCTACGTCTGGACAGGAAAGGCCTGCGCCTGGTGACGGGGACCTTCATGGGACACTGCTCGCTAAATAAACACTTCCACACAATAGGCATACCGCATAACGGACAGTCCCCTGTGCAGGGCTTGCATGGAAACTGATGAAACCGTTGCGCATGTTCTCTTTGAGTGCACAGACCCAGATTAGGTCAGAAACCCTCGGGACACCCAGATCTTACACAGATTTTCTCAACAGACCAGGAGATTTAATCTGCTGCTGGAGGGAGGTGAGCTGGTTGGAATTACAACCAACGGTCGCCATGGCCTACGCACGATGGTTCACTGAAGTGCGAAAACCAAACCAATAACATAGAACACCGCGACTTTTAAGTGCTTTTGCAATCTGATTGGTGGTATGCATATTGAAGCAAGTTGAAGAACCATGGTTAGCATATACAGGTTGGTAGGAACATCGACGCAAAACTTGTTACCATGGATTCGTCACCGGGCTATAGGCAGTCCAAGGAAGCCATGCCAACATTAGATGGCAAGCTAATCAGACGTTTACTACGCTAATTTTTCTTCGGTTATTAAAAAAATTGCTGTTCCATAAATTTTAACCGCGTAGATATTGCGCTTTTCTATAAAACCGCTGATTTTTTTATTGATTAACGACGAAACATCTGGAATTTAGTTTGCGCGTCGATGTCCCTGCCATCATGAAGGTACCGTGTATTCGCGATTTATTTACCAAAAATGTAAACAAATATGAAGTAATGGAAAAATAACTTTAATTCCTACACAATAAAGTTCAGTTTACGCTACAACTTCAAATTTTTTTATGTCAATAGTGCTAGTCACTCTGAAATCAACTTAATTGTAGGTAATTGAAATAAAGTTGATATTTGTTTAACTTGAAATAGTGCAGCACTGAGCACTTTTACTTTAGGTATGATATTTTTGCCTGGAAGCTGAAACTGCAAGTTGAAGCGACTCGAAGTTTTTCGGACGTTGTCTTATGCCTTCTCCGTATGAGAAGAAGCCATTGGGACAATAATAGGGTCTTTTATTATTTCCAGCCTTTTTTCACAGAATAAAACTTCACTTTTTTTAAGCATGTGCTCAGTTCTATAGGTTAGAAAAAGTAGCTAATATTATCCACAAATTATAATGATATATTCTAAGCACATTCACCTACAGAGCCCTAACCCAAGTAATTATTCCCAAAACTAATCAATAGACTCGCTAACATAAAGCCAGTGACACAGTTGCCCGCGGCGAGGTGGGTTCAGTATCAACTGTCACATGCAAACATCTCGACAGTAAAGTATTACTAGTTAGAAGGGATGCAAAGGGTTCGTGTTCGAGAGAATGAGTTTTAGGAAAACATGTTTTAAATTAGTTTTGGAAATTAACAACGAATTGTAAAACTTAGTTGTCCTGAAAGTTAATTAATATTGATTTTAGATGGATAATGCTTTATTGTATACCAAAATTTTAACAAATTAATCAAAGTTACTATACAAATGTTCAACACTACTTGTGTTTTGTTTTTTGTATAAATATTGTATTGTTTGTGTGTTGTTGTTGTGTGTGTGTGTATCTGGGTGAAATAAATTTATTTTCTTTCTTTCCTTGTTTTACATTTTTCTACCTTCTTTATCTTCTGGGATATTGTCGTTATTGATAGCTGTTATAAGTTATATTTATCTAAAATTGCTATTAGCTAGCACGCACTGTCATCATTTTGTTCAAAACTACATTAAAACTTAAACCTATTTTTTATTCTACATAGTGTAGCAAACAGACTGCGTCTGCGACGACCCCCTAACAGAAAGTTGTTTGTTGAAGACTTGCAACAGTACTTACAACACTAACAGACAACTAGAAAATGTTCTAAAGCTCTCATCCCTTCAAACTGGAGCAGAGTACTGCTGCATAGTGACAAAAGGAGACATGATGGCGAACCTACCACAGAGAAACTCTCCCAAGAAGATCCACCTTATATAAATGACTCAACAAATCAGCAATTAAACACACAAATTTAAATGGATGTTATACATAACTCAAATGTATATCGCATGATTACATAACCTAACAAGTTAGACGGCTGGCCATCAGTTGACACATAGCCGAGGGGCGTTGGGTAGCATCGATGTGCGCAGTAAAAGTTGTTTAGCGTATCCAACGCACATGAGATCTATGTCGTGACTGTAGATTGTTGGTGTAAGTTAAGAACTTATAGCTAGAAGCTACTGGATTTTTAGCCAATATGAACCCAATGCATACAGGTTCAAATTAAATTAGTTAAAAAAAATACTCTCTATTAGTTTCATCTTGATGTCCAATTAAGATAAAGGTAAAAATAAATTAATTTGATGTTTTCTTTTTTCTATGGTCATCGACCACAGTTAGTGTAGACAGTTTATTTTTGTATAAACTTCACAGGCGAGATTGGTATCGACATCCAAATACAATAAAAGAAAAGAAAACAGATTTTCTCTACTCATTCTGCAAGTATCAACTCGTTGACTACAAAAAAAAACATCAAATCTTTTTTGAAGTGAAAACTTCTTTAGCGGCGCTGTGTACTTTTTTTGGAATGGGTAAAAACTTCTAAATTCGCGTCAGGTCACGTGACCCTGATCGAAAATTCGTAAGACGTGACGCGCGTTGTTGAGGACAGCGCCATCTATGCACATCGGGAAGAACTACGAGGGCCTCGCGTACTAACTACGTAGGCCTCGCGTACTAACTACGTAGTTCATCCAACAACGACGAGATGGCGCTGAACCACGATTTGTAAATCTGAATAAATTCCTTTCACGAGAAGAATAAACCAGTCACTTTGGTCATCATACCTGATTTGCAAAAAACCCTATAAAATAAGGAACACACCTTAACACGCGTGTTTTGTTTATAAGACGATTCACAAAATACACTCGTAATTGTTCAAGTTTTCACTTCTGTCGGCACTACCGGAGTGCCAGTGTTTTTTTTTATCGTGTTTCTTTATCGATACCAAACACGTCTGCAGAGTTTATCTAGCTACTTTATTTTGACCCCGTATACAAATACTGTTGGAAATGCCTCTTTCACGATGTTACAAAACGCTTCGTCCTCAAACAGTGGACATAACTAGTTGACCACTTACCTCGACTTCTGTTCTACAGGCTTAGAAACCTTAGGAAAGCCTTGACCATTCCCTGAACTAGAAGCTAGATCTTCTACTGGTCTCTCTGCTTTCTGCATTTCTTCAGCTAACTCTATACCTACATCTAGATATTTCTTCTACGGATGTGATTAATTCGAAGATGTTAAAGATAGTCAGTCGGTCTAATGCGTGTGATATCTAGTCAAAAGGATTTATTTTTTATTTTACCGGATTCTCGCTCCTCTTTTATAAATCAAACCACTCCAAAAGTCTGACCTCTTGACAGGCCAGCTTCCAAATAGTAGACAGATTAATTTAGCCATCATTACGCGCCTCAAATCATTCTCATCATCAAATCATTCCTCACGACTACTTCGGACGAGACTTTCATATGTCCGGGTGTGGAGGATTTATGTTTTTGGAACGTTTGTTTACCTTTAAAGGAAACTAGTCACTGTCTAGTTTACCGTTATGCGTTTTTATTTGGTTTTCATACAAAATTATGTTTCTTAAATTTCAATAAATAATATTGGAAATTTAGATTTTTGTAAAATAAACATGTATCCTCCAATGGCCATCCTTACATGGATACGTGGCTGGTTTTTTTTTAAGTTACCCTACACTGTCCCATGCAAAGGCCTCCCCTAAATCCTTCCAGAACCTTTTCTAGATAGGTAGGTACATTGCGTATTTCACAAAAAATTACGACCCCTGAACGAGTAAGAATAATGTGTCAAACAGCTTGTGACGTTAAACCGAGATAAATTAATACCTAATGAAGAATAATTATCATTAATCAATGTTTTAGAAAGTGTTTCACAATGACATTATTTGTATTTTTTTTTTACTCAGAAAATTTCTGGTCATGTAATTTGTGCATGTGAGATTTGTGGTGTTTGTATGGAATAGTCTCAAAAGTCTTATCACCACACTACATTCCTCTTAGACCAATAACAATTAATATGCAAATGATTACTTTTGACTGAATAATAATTTCATGTCTCCAGGCAATTCTCTTTATATGGCTATGAATGAATGCCAAGAAAGTGTGACAGACGGTTTGGTTACATCGGTTTGGGTATATCAAAATTTAATAACAGACCTGTTCAGATGCTCTTTGAGTCTAGCCACTGATTTACTGGGTCAATGAACTCAGACGCCATGATGTAGTCTTCTTCTGAAGTCGATAATTACGCTGTAATGCTAGGTTCTCCAACTTTGAATGGAGGAGAAACTTGCCCGCATGAGTGGGTACTCTCATGACTGATGTCTTTATCTGAAAACTTGTCCTACGTGGGACAAGATAAGATAAGATTTGTTTGTATCATCTTATTAGGTACATTTTAGGAAATGGTGTTGTTGACCTACCGGTCTATTCTGTGACAATCTCACCGTGTAAACTTAGGTGAAGTGAGCTTGAAGTGAGATGTCATTCCATCTGATGGTAGGAATTGACGCTATTCAATTAAAATCTCGCTTCACCTAAGCAGGGCTGGAGCTCAGGAAGCTAGTTGTCCGTTTAACATTTTGTGAGTTTAGTGCTATAAACACCTTTCAAATCGTCACGTCATTTTATTTTTGATAGTCTTCTTTATCTAGCTACTATTCACTTATGCAGCCCACGTCTAGTAGTTCCAAGCAATCTAGCGATATCTATACATTTATACATACAAATTGAAATGTTTTTTTGTAATGTCAAAATAACATCTTTTTACTAAATGCATATGAGTGTTTACGGTACTTAATTTATAACAAAAAAACAATCTTTGAAATTTTTGTCTTTTTGTTCAGGCTAATTGTCCAAACGGTTGAACTGATTTAAGGCTCCTTCAAACAAGCGCGACATGCGATAAAATCGCGCGCGACACAAAGGCACTGCAAGTCGCGCAATGAGCGGTGGCTTTGAGTCGCGCGCGATTATATCGCGTGTCGCACCTGTTTGTAGGAGCCTTTAGATGAAATTTGGTATGGGATTACTTTGAACTCTGGGAAAGGACATAGGCTACTAATGATAAATAATAATTTAATTAATTATAATTTAATAATTTATCCACATACCACGCGGGCGAAGCCGCGGGCGGAAGCTAGTTCGGTATATAACGTCTCATTTTCGATCTCTCATCAACATTTTATCTAAATATATAACGTCAAAGTTCTATGTTACGAACCAAATCCCAGGCAGGATGGAATTATTCGTGAGTCCGCGATACACGGAGCCAAATCAATGACCCTTAAGGAAGTCACCTGCCATCAACAAGTGGAAGACAACTAGAGAATACACTCACCTGGATTTGAGAGTTGAGAAGCTCCAACAGGCCAATGTCGGTTCTGTGTGTGTGTGGAATGAGTATTATGTATTGTGATGTGTGTGCAGTTTGTGAACCGAACAATGATGGTGCCTTCAAGACGGACGGCGCCCGGTAGGCGGGCACGTGGTACCAGGTTACAGCCAACCGCTCCGCAATGATCTCCAACAGGACGCACGGGTCCACGAAGTTCACACAAGGGCACTCTAACTTGTTTCTAACAGTTTTAGCAATAAGGTCTGGGATCCCGGCATCCAGTTCGACACGGATAAGCCGGCAACTTAACCTCAAAATTTCTCGGGTCTCGCGACACAAACGGAGAAATGTGGTGATTTCCACCCAAATATCACAAAATAAACACGAAACCAGCAAGATTACATTGGATTAATATTATTCCATGGCCTTCAACAATATTTTCACATGCCTGCGAGACCAAAAACCAAAAAAACACGATTCCTGCAACTGGCGGGAAGATACCAATTTTCCAAGTGACAAAGACAAAGACAAAACGTCAAACCACAAGCGCGTTTCGTTTCGCGTATGGAACGCAACATCTACCCCCCTGCGGACGGGCCCCTGTCCGCTAATCAATTGGCAGTCTTGACAAAGTTGCGACCGCTCTCTTTATGACCGATCCGTCCACTAAAACCTCAGCAAATCGAGGAACCCCGTCGGTGCCAGCCACCAAATTGAGAATGCGCCCCCGGCGCCAATACAAGGGCTTAAGGTTGGCATCCTTAATCAGGACGAGGTCTCCAACTTTGGGCGGATGAGTTTTATCAGTCCACTTGACGCGCTGCTGGAGAATGTGCAAATACTCTAAGCTCCAACGCTTCCAAAAGCTCTGAGAAAGCTGTTGCACCAACTGAAACCGCGAGAGCCGATTTTGGCTCACATCAACAAAAGGATACTCCGGCAGGGCGACCAGTGGCTGTCCAATCAAAAAATGGCCCGGGGTAAGGGCCTCCAAATCGTTCGGGTCTGAAGAGAGCGGGCACAATGGACGCGAGTTTAATACAGCTTCAATGCGGCAAAATACCGTAGCTAACTCCTCAAAGGTGAGAACGGTGTCTCCCAACAATCTCCGCCAGAGTCCCTTTGCCGCTTTCACCGCGGCCTCAAAAATACCCCCCCAATGGGGGCAGGCTGGCGGGTCAAACAACCAAGTGACCCCTCGACGGGCCAATTTGTTACCAATGTCCACCTGGCTCTCGTTAAGGAAGTCATATACTTCTTTCAAATAGTTACTTGTACCCTTGTAGTTGGTACCGCAATCAGACCTGACCAGAGAGGGTAACCCACGGCGAGACGTAAATCTATCCAAAGTCGCCACAAAGGCCTCTGTCGAGAGGGAGGATACCAGCTCCAAGTGCACCGCTTTAGTTGACAGGCAGACAAATACACACAAATAGGCCTTGACAATTTTACTACTTCGCAGCGTAGAGGTCTTTATCGAAAAAGGACCAGCAAAGTCCGTTCCGACGCCTGCAAAGGGCCTCGCCTCATTGACACGATCAGCAGGCAAGTCTCCCATCTGGGGCTGCATCGTTGAGGCCTTAGTCCGGTAGCACGGCATGCAACGGAAGACGATGCTACGAATGGTACGACGAGCTGACAAAATCCAAAACTCTCGCTGCAGAATGGCCAACAGCGCATTACAACCGGCATGCGAGTTCTTTACGTGACGATCAGTCACCAACAAGTTAATCAAATGGCCCTCCTTGGGCAACAAAAGGGGGTGACGTACGCCATAAGGAAGGCTAGAGTGCCTCAACCGTCCCCCAACACGCAAAAGACCCGTATTATCCAAGAAAGGGTTTAGTTTGCTAACGGCTCCCGACAACTTAACCCTAACAGACTTCAAAGTCTCGATCTCCTTTTCAAAGTGTGCAGCCTGCACTGAGCGGACCCAAAGGAGGAGAGACTCCTGTCGCTCTTGAGGAGAGAGAACCGGTGACAGGCGCTTGACCCCTGGATTCCTAGAATTGTGAGCAAAACGCCTGATCCACGAGGTAACGTTCAACAATTTGTCGAGGGAGCTGTATCGATTCAACAAAAGATCAGGATCAAACGGTGGGTCCTTCGTCCCAACAGCGAGCACCTTAAGCCCGGGCAAAGGATCCGACATCAAAACTGGCGTTCGAGGCCAATCATCCTCGGGGCGAGACAGCCAGTCCGGTCCCCACCAAAGGGGGTGATCAATCAAGCGAGGGGCCATGCACCCACGTGAGGCTACGTCGCCGGGGTTCAAGTCTCCAGGCACGTGCCTCCAAATCAAAGGCGTTTCAGAATTTTGTATCTGGGACACTCGGTTCGCAACAAAGACCTCTAAAGAGTGGACGGACGTCTTCAACCAACACAAAACAATTTGACTGTCCGTCCAGGCGTAAGAATTCCGAATGTCTACAGATCCACCCAAAGTGCGAGCAACGTGGTTCAATAGACGCACAAGAAGCGCCGCCCCTGACAATTCTAACTTAGGGATGGTCAATGCCG
This sequence comes from Luperina nickerlii, assembly GCA_963855955.1. Taxonomy (NCBI): domain Eukaryota; kingdom Metazoa; phylum Arthropoda; class Insecta; order Lepidoptera; family Noctuidae; genus Luperina; species Luperina nickerlii. Next base: position 15,560,684 of record OY979677.1, on the reverse strand, counting down.
TTCTGAGGGGAGCCACCTTGCTCTTGGCCATGACCAGTGACAACTTCACCTGGCCTGTCACGTTGACGGTGCGCAAATAAACAACAGCTGCATAACCGTGCGAAGACGCATCACAGAACCCATGAAGGGTAGCAGTATAGTTCCCAGGGGGAAGGATAGCGCGTGGTAACGCGACCTCGTTGACCGCAGGAAGTGCGGATACAAATTGGAGCCAATCTTCCAAAAGGGTTTCCCGAAGTGGCTCATCCCAACCAAGGTCCGCGGTCCAAAGGCGCTGGAGGAAGCATTTCGCCCAAAACAATACCGGGCATATCCAACCGTTCGGGTCAAAGGTTCTCGCGACAGTAGACAATACCAGTCGTTTAGTCCAAGTGTGAGGTGACTCCAAATCGACATCATACGTAAAGGTGTCTTGGACTGGTCGGTACTGAACGCCGAGAACGGCCAACATAGCAGGGTTGTCGGCATTTTCAAACAAATGAGGATCCTGCTTGTGATCCTCTTGCACGTCTTCCAATAGTGCTGGCGAGTTGGACACCCACTTACGCAACTCATAGCCAGCGGAAGCCAGAATTTGAACCAACTCGTCACGCAACAGGATAGCTTCCTCAACCGTGGAAGCCCCAGTGCAGACGTCATCAACATACAAGTCCGTTTTCAAGATGGCGGACGCCCTAGGGAACTTCAAGCGTTCTCGGTCAGCAAGCTCCCAAAGCGAACGAATAGCGACAAAGGGGCTCGATCGAAGGCCGTACGTATTCGTGTTGAGCTCGTAAACAATCATAGGGTCCCGCGGGTTCTCTCGCCACAGGATCAACTGATAACGTCTGTCATCCCGGTGAATAACCGTTTGCCGGAACATCATTTTGATGTCAGCCACAAAGACCACTTGATGACGACGGAAAGACGTGATGACGTCACAAAGGTCCCTCAACAATTTGGGGCCGGAGTGCAGGCAATCATTCAAAGAGACACCAGAGGAAGTCCGCGCAGACCCATCAAACACTGTGCGCAGCTTACCGGTGGATGCCTTGAGGACCGCGTGATGCGGCAGAAAGTAATGCTCAACTGAGCGCCAATCCAAATTTGACACTGACATGTGTCCCAAGTCTGCGTACTCACGCATGAAATCTAAATATTTCTGCCGCAGCACCGGATCCCTGGCCATACGGCGCTCCATCGCCAACAATCTCTTCTCGGCCATAGGTCTCGACTCGCCGAGAGGTGGTCGCACTGCAACAAAAGGTAACCGTGTCACGAGCCGACCGGAACGGAGTCGACCTGTGTTGTTCTGATAGAACAACTCGCACTCCTCATGTTCCGGGTTCAAGCGGGCCACTTGCGGGGGCTCCTCAACCTCCCAAAACCTCTGAACAGCGTCAGAAAGAGCGGAGCCGGATGCCAACGCAAAATCAGGCTCAGGTGGTGGGGCAGCCTTCAACACTGGGCCCATCACCGCAAAGCCAAAGATGGTCGAGACAGCCACCAAACCGTTCGGCTGCAAGACTTTTATATTACCCAGCATTATTCTCCCTAGTACATCGGAACCCAATAACAAATGCGCTGTACAGGGGGAATCAAACCGGGGGTCAGCCAAGTTCAGGCTTGACGTCAACCGGAGAGCATCAAAAGACAACTGACATGCAGGATGACTTCCTAAAATCTTAGACAGAACCAGGGCCGGAGCACCAATTTTAGGGTAGACACAACTCACAGGAGTGAGCTCAAACCAAGTTTCTCCCTCAACAGTGGTGACAGCCGTTTCGCCCACTCCCTGAATCCTGCCTGAAAAGTCAGACACATTCAGGCCCACCTGCCCCGCTAACCATGATGACAAAAGGCAACCCTGGGCTCCCGTGTCCAAAACAGCACGGACCACAACAGAGTCTCCCAGGGGCCCCCAGACCTTGACCGATGCCGTTGGCAACAAAACCGTCTCGATCTGGCGGGATGCTGTAGCGGGGCAGGCGCCAACTTCCTAGCAATGTCTGGGCGGCGACCGATCGCCGCATCCAGGCTGCGGTCTATCCCGATGAGGATAGTAGTCAAACTCCTCGTCCGCGCGATGTCCTGAGCCGCGCGCCATCGCTGGAGGGGCATATCCCACTTGACGCCTGAGTGGCGGGGGGCGCGACTCCAAACGGGGCTGTTCCGTCAACGGAGGGGAGGGAAGGCGATGCTGGTCTGGCCAATGTCGCCTAGCAGCAGCTGCATAATCGCCTTCACGAGGGGACGTAAGGCGGTCGCGCGGGTCCCGATCAACTGGCGCGGGGGGTGGTGTACGGCTGTCAAAATTGCGGGCCCCTCCTCGGTTCTGAACCGGCGAGCGAGGAGCCCGGTGCTCATCTCCATTATACCCCCCCGTGCGCGAACCCCCATCAGAGGCTGGTCTGGCAGAGCGGTTCGCGTTGGCACACAAAACTTCAAGATGTGAACCCCTACAAATGGAACAAGGGCGGGGGCTGGGGCAATCCCGATGAAAATGATTCCCCAAACAAGAGAAGCACAGACGGCGTGCATTGGCAACTCGGCGGCGGGCACTCACGTGCAACTCCAAGAAGGCCGCGCAAGTGGCTACGCCATGTCCCGTGGCCTTACAATAGCCGCAAGCAGGCTTACTCTGGGTGCCACCAAAACGGGGGGCGGGGCGACCATCAACAGGCCCGACAGCCCTAGTCCGTCCCTGGGCCCTTGGCCGAGAGGGCGGTTGGGTTGACCCCGTGGCGCCACTGGTGTTATCTAAAAATCGACACTCATCTTCCAAGAATTTGACGAGGTCGTCAAAGGGCGGCAGATGAGAGACGCTATCCCCACCATACCGTTGCTCAAAACGGGACCTCAAATCGGCCGGAAGCCGCTGCAGCACTATGTGCACCAAAAAATAGGACCAATGGTCCACCGGCAATTCCAATCGTTTTAAGGCGTTGGTTGCTGCCAGCAATGGATTCAACAAGTCAGTACGCAATGCTGACAATCTGGTAATAACCGGCAATCCCAAAATCTGACCAATGTGGACGTCAGCCAAACAACGTTTGTTCTGATACCGCCGGGAGAGAAGTTCCAGAGCAGTAGGGTAGGCCGAGTCGGTCACCGGCAAGTGCTGTACCAAGGCTCTGGCCTCACCTCGTAGGACTGACAACAAATAGGCCAACTTTTGGGCGGGTCTGAGGTCAGAGCGCGAATCAACCAAACTTTCAAAAAGATTTTGGAACCCCAGCCAGTGGTCCAAGCGACCGTCAAAGTGTGGCAGTTCCAAAGTAGGCAAACTAGTCAATAGTCCGCGGCCTGCAGCAACAGAGGTCTCTGCCTTGACCTTGACAGGGTCCCGGCTCTTTAAAATGTCCCGGGCACGCATACTTATGACGTCACCCAGGTTCAAAATCTGGTCATAATCCCCAATAACCTTGTCACGGGCTGCTTGACCCAGTGCTTCCAGGTCCAAATCCAAAACAAATTCATTGAAGCGAGTAAACAAGGTGTCAACCGCACTCAGTCTCGCATCCAACTGCTCATACCGGGCAAGCGTGGCCTCTTCCAGATCTAGGCGCTCAGCGGTTGCCGCAGCAGAGGCAAACCATCTTAGCTGTGAGGTCAATCCACCAATGGCTTCCTTTGCAGCTTTCAATGAGGCCATTGCAACAAATATCAAATAAAACAAAATTAAATTCAATTAAATAATCCACCATTCAGTACCAGGGCCCACACAAAACACCTCCCTGTAGGGCCCAGACTGGGTACCTACCTGTACAGCTAACAAACTTAAGTTTGAATTTTATTGCTATACAAACAAACAATTAATTATTAAACTCAATAATAATATGTCGTAGACATCCAAACAGACTTAAATAGGTATCAACAACATGGGCCGTAACATTAATTAATCTTATTTAATTATGTTTCAAGTACTGGGCCCCTGACATTGGCAACAAATCGGTGCTTCTAAATACTTTAACCTGACAATAAGTGGTGAATTCAACAGTAACCACGCTCTGCTACCAAATGTTACGAACCAAATCCCAGGCAGGATGGAATTATTCGTGAGTCCGCGATACACGGAGCCAAATCAATGACCCTTAAGGAAGTCACCTGCCATCAACAAGTGGAAGACAACTAGAGAATACACTCACCTGGATTTGAGAGTTGAGAAGCTCCAACAGGCCAATGTCGGTTCTGTGTGTGTGTGGAATGAGTATTATGTATTGTGATGTGTGTGCAGTTTGTGAACCGAACAATGATGGTGCCTTCAAGACGGACGGCGCCCGGTAGGCGGGCACGTGGTACCAGGTTACAGCCAACCGCTCCGCAATGATCTCCAACAGGACGCACGGGTCCACGAAGTTCACACAAGGGCACTCTAACTTGTTTCTAACAGTTTTAGCAATAAGGTCTGGGATCCCGGCATCCAGTTCGACACGGATAAGCCGGCAACTTAACCTCAAAATTTCTCGGGTCTCGCGACACAAACGGAGAAATGTGGTGATTTCCACCCAAATATCACAAAATAAACACGAAACCAGCAAGATTACATTGGATTAATATTATTCCATGGCCTTCAACAATATTTTCACATGCCTGCGAGACCAAAAACCAAAAAAACACGATTCCTGCAACTGGCGGGAAGATACCAATTTTCCAAGTGACAAAGACAAAGACAAAACGTCAAACCACAAGCGCGTTTCGTTTCGCGTATGGAACGCAACAGTTCTAACTGACTGATTTATCTACGCACAGCCTAAACCGCTGGTCCTAGAGACATGAAATTTAGAGGCTGTGTTTTTTTTTAAGAGTAGGTACCCACTAAGAAAGAGCTTTTCGAAATTCCACCCCTAAGAAGGTGAATGAGGGGAGGGTGAAATTTCACGCGGACGAAGTCGCGGGCAGACGCTAGTCAATAATAAAGAGCTACTACCATTTTTTAATCTGGGACCTACCCAGATTTAATTGAAAGAGCAACCGATTTTCAGACTTCCAAAAACCCAGAGAGAGCTAAAGTATCAAGTACACAGCATCTCCGATACGGTAACTCTGATAATGATCAATCATGTTTTTCGAGCAGACTACATTAAGCTGTCAGTCATACGAGGGGCCTTTAAGGTGCCTTCAACATTTTTGACAAGCGCCAACAGCGTAACTTTACGCTCTTTTACCTTTGCGAGGTAAGTAGGACTTGATGTTGTGTGGTTTTAGCAGAACTGACAGGTAGTAGAAACTATAGTTCAATAGGTTGAGAGACATTGTGTGTGTAATTAGGTATGTCTGTTTCTATCAGGTGTAAGTTTTCTATCAGGAATCAGTATAGGTATCAGTTGGTTTTTCTGTCAGGAAATTCTGGGTAATACGATATCCCTTGGTAAGACTGATTGTCAGACTTTCGAGCTAAAGCCCTCGGGCTTTAGGGCTTTTGGGTAAATGATAAATATCTTCTCTTTTTGTAACAAAAAACGAGCAACGAAAATCTGTTTTTCCAAAATTTCCTCAATTTAAATTTTGTGTTAAACTTTTAGTAGGTAAATGGAAAAAAACTATAGTAAATACCTTTCATTTTAGCAGTAATATTTATTAACATAAAAAAAGGCTTCACTATTTTAACATGCTCTACACAAATAGCGCAACACTTTTCACCAAACTGAATTTCCGCCATTTTCCAACCACCTGCTACAAAATGGAACATTTTTATTATATTCCGGTTAAAGCTGTCAATACCGAACAAAGCGAATGTCATATTTACGACAGCTTGACACCGGAAAACGCGAAAAGTGGAAAAAAATATATCACCGGATGCGGATGTGAACGGTCGGAAGTAGCGAGAGAGAGCGCGGGGCGACGAGCTATTTGTGAAGGTTTTTAAGGTAATAAAACCGTTATTATTGGTCAATTTAAATTCATTTTTGGATCTTTGTATTTATTATTATTATTACTAGCAGAGCCCCGCGGTTTCACCTGCACAAGTATCTATCCCGTGTGAATATCGGGATAAAAACTATCCTATGTCCTTCCCCGGGATGTAATCTATCTCTCTGCCAAATTTTATCAAAATATTTTCACTGGTTTAGGCGTGAAAAGTTAAAATACAGACATACAGACAGAGATACTTTGGAATTTATAATACATATTAGTATGGATAGTATAGTATTTAAAGTAATATAGTATATATAGTTTTATAGTATGGATATAAGATGAATCTCCACCGATTTCAGCAGGCACTCTATACAAATGTGTGTGAATTCAAGTGCCAAAATTCTTGTTTATTATTATAGGGCATAGAGTACACGTAGGTACATATACATTAAAGGGTCCTACAAACAGGTGCGATACAAAGGCACCGTTCGTTGCGCGACTTGCGGTGCCTTTGTGTCGCGCGCGATTTTATCACGTGTCGCGCCTGTTTGAAGGAGCCTTAACTCGTTTACTCACACCTTCTTACTATGAGGGTATACAGAAACAGCAGAATGCCACCTGTTACGATTGTTACATACTTCTTTTGCCTCGTTCGTGAATTTGTAGGTGTTTGAATATAATCTTTTTGTACTGACAAACTGACGATGGTGGATGAATTGTTTTGATTATATTACTTTGGAGCGTCAGAAGTTTTGATTTTTTTTTTTGTTTTTTGTTCTGCCATAGCTTGGTTTTCCGTACAATCATTACTTCCGTTGCTAGCTGTTGTGATAGCCAAGTATTATTGGTGCTACTCGCATCAAAGTAATCAAATCAAGGTTCATCATCATCATCTGCCAAGGCTTTTCCCAGCTACGTTGCAGGGGTCGGCTTCTAGTCTTACCGGGTGCAGCTGAATACCAGTATTTTAAATGGAGCGACTGCCTATCTAACCTCAACAGCCCAGTATCTGGGAGATACGATACTCTTGTTCAGACTGATTATCAGACTTTCGGGCTTCTGAAGACCCGTAACGACTGCCAAAGACCCACTAGTGACAGCCGGGACCAACTGCTTAACGCGCTTTCCGAGGCACGGAAAGGTTTTGATATGTAAAGATGGTCACTTATCCGTGGACCAGCCTCGGTAAGCGTAGCTGTGCGGCTGTTATTACTATTATTACTTAGCCACGAGCCCCCCAAACAACCAAATCAAAATCATTTACTTTCCACTGCAAGTATTCAGGGGAGTTAATGAAGAAGAGAAAATAAAAGACAGTCGTAATTTCAAACGTGCTTGAACTTCTATTTTTAGCTTGTTCATTTGACAACACAACAGCCCCTATGCTAATTGCGACAATGAACGAACATTTAGCCCGCAGAGATAATAAATAAGTCCCAATGCGTAGGCGACGACCAGGCACAATCTGTGTGATATGACATGCTGTATAATATTAAAATAGAATAACTGTTTATTTATTAGGTACTAAAATGTAGATGAATTTTCGGAAATTATAAAATATAAGAAATAGGTAGGTACCAAAGAGTGTTTTTTACGTGTTGAAAATATTTATTTAGAAATAAATCGTAGAAAAAGGTGATAGTTCTGCAACAGACAAAGATAAAAGCCAAGATATGAAAAAGACACGGAAATTAAACGGTTTAAATCCACCTTAAAATTTTTTGATGGCTTAAAATAAAAATTGCTTCGAACATGATATTGGCCTTAGAACGTCACCCATTCCTTCTTCTTTCTCTACTTTATAATTCCATCATGGTTGGGAATCTGCATCAATGTTGTTGATAATCTTATAAACAAACGCCCGGACGGACATCATATCAGACCATGAAACGATACCTATCTTTATTATTACGTCCTAGATAAAATCTCAATATGAGTTCAACCCAAAATACCTCCAATTACGGTAGAATATGATATATCACAATGATCTAAAGGATGCATCAACCTTTATAATAAACAGAGCGAAACTTCCAGGCTACACACATGCAATATGACCAATTTACCAAGACCTCTCGCTGGTCTTAAAATTGGCGTATTTCGAGAAGATTTGGAAGATGTGGACAGTTCTTGTTACGCTAGTGTGTTTAAATTGCGTAAATATTGTATAAGTGAACGTTAAATTGCTCTACTGCTAGTTTATGATTTGTTTCACTGTGTTCTGTTACATAATTCCTTTACTACTAGACAAACAAATATAAAATAAAATAATTAAATATTTTACACTTCATGAAAACTTTACCCAGGAGTGAGGTTATCATCGACTGAATTACGTGTAGCTGGTTTTCTGCTTAATAAATTTCTTTTTCAAACATATATTATAGCGGGGTAAGGATAATTATACATTTACATAATAATTATACATCATTCATGATCAGCAAGAATAGGTACAATTGGAATAGTGACGATTCGGCTACTTTTAACGCCATCAACTAGTGACCAAGCTTATACTGTTTTGTTTGGACCGCGTTCTAATCAAAAGTACCAAGCGGTCAAAATCAAGTCAAATTCGCTACAAATTGCCACACGATATGACAGTGTGATGCCGTCTAAATTAATATTACGCAATGGGTGTAATATATTACGACAAAATAATGCTGATGATCCGCAATTAACTGTTTTGTAATAAGACTACTTTCACCTGCTACTAGAAGTAGGTATATATTGTTGTTTATGATAAATTTTGGTCGTTGCGGGTAGTTAATCAGCACATGCCCGAAAGCCTGACAACTCGTCCTAATAATAGTCCTTCAAACCGAATTTCGGCCATTGCGACCAATCTCAGCGGAGTCCTAGCCTTCGGCGCGAGAGATATGATAGTGCACAAATGCGTTAGCAGACACAGGTGCAATCTCTCTACCCAGACTCTCATAGTCCGACGGGACGGCAATCCAACACGACTGGACAGAGATCAGGCGTAAGACCAACTGCTTAACGTGCTGTCCGAGACACGGGGTTATCGATATCGCACCGCCAACTTCCAATCTTCGGGCTGTTACTAAGAAATTCCTAATGGAAAAATCCAATAACACTTTCACCGAACTGGGATCCGTCCTTGGGGATATCGTGATACCCAATAACTTCCACGGCGTCGTCGGTGGCATTGCAAAGGTCACTTTAACTGCATGTGAGTCGCTTCAGGTAAAATATGCATCTGATTAGACTGGAATTTGACCCTAGCGTATAAATAGTTGTAACAGGCAAGGCAGATGATATTGTCATGAGTATTGGGAATCGCCCTCGTCAAGTTCTTAGTGTTCAATATAATTTAGCCTAATAGACTAATAAGCAATTTAAGGGGGCTACCTCAAAAATCTAAAATCCTCGAAAACCTACTAAGCGAGCGAAAGTGATGCAATGCTTTTAAAAAGCAAAAGAAGAGTGATGGCAATAGTGCGCGTGCGCTCGGAATAAAACGAAGTATGTGCCAAAACGAATTTACTCCTTCTTTAACAAAATACATGAATTAAATTAAAACTACTTTGAGTACACTTTGATATGATAATTGTCTATGTTTTAAAGTTAATTCCATTGAATAACTCTAAAGTGTTACGCCGTAATGTCGAAAAAAGTTAAAAAATAGATATAACTTTGCAATTTTTTTTTATCGAGAAAAAATAATTTAATCGTATATTACTTTTACATGATACTAGAACAAAGAGTCAGAAAACATGTACCAAAATGTTAAATCCTTATTCCACATAAAAATAAGTTACACGAAATAGAAAAACCACATTTTTTTCAATATATCACCTTAACTCTAACGCAATATTTTACGAGATAGATTATGTTATAACTATGAAAAGTGTCAACTTTTACACAGTTTCGTAGCATTAATTAATTTATTGAGCTGAACTTTTGTTGGGTGTTCTTCTCAATCCAGTTGTTTTTCTGTCTGACCTTGCTAATCCTGCCTTTCGCCTTCTACTCATCAGTCACTGCATTGTTAGGTTTAGGCAGCCTTAAGTCTATAATTATTTTATTATCATAAATAAACTTAAATCCTAAATAAATAAAATTAAAATGAAAGTTCATGTTTGGACGTCAATCACGCAAAAACGGCAAAACGTAATTAGATAAAATTTGGCACACAGATAGTTCATAACCTGGATTAACACAAAGCATACTTTTCATCCCGGTAGTAGGTAGATAATTTCAAACCTCCACGCGGGCGACGCCGCGGGCAAAAGCTAGTTATAAATATTTTCTAAGGTAGACGGATAGGTTCAACCAGCATCAACCTTCATTCAATTTATATCAAAGATTTCCATAGTTACCGCGATAAACGACGGTGACTGGCAATTTTTCAAAGTTCGGAGGAAAACCGAAAAAAATAGGGGAAGTCGGGGAAAAAAGAGCATGCCTCTTGAGATATCAATTTAGAAGAAATTACCAGCTAATCTGTCACATCTTGGGACGCTTGGGGCAAGTAATCGTGTCTCCCCTGCTTTTTTTCTTTTTTGGCAAACGAGGGGAGACGCCGAGGGATATTCACAATCTTGTTAATTTATCAATTGTTGTCAAGCGGCAGTTAAGTGTAACAATTGCATTGTTGGCGATTAAGACGGTGTCATTGGTGATTAATGGTGTTTTAAGGAGTTTGGGATAACTAAAGAGTGATAAAGGTAGTTAAAAATTAATGTTTTTGCACGTATACCAATGACGTGTTCAAACGATGGATACGTGCATGTGATTAGGCATAGGCTTACTTGAACGAATCTGTATAACTAAGAGCCTAATACTTAAAATGTGCTTACTAGAAGTTGTTAGTACCTATCGGTTAAAGTGTACCTCAAACAATTCGAAGACCAACCCGTCATCCACCAAGCTTCCCAGTGGGGCCACGTGGTGGATTACGGCCCACTCCATCTCGCCAAGAGGAGGCCTGTGTCCCAGCAGTGGGAATATTATAGGGCTATTATGCTACAGCAAAGACTGAGAAGTGGAGTTTCTATGACATCGGCATCGATTTCTCTTCAAAGTCTCATAGCTTCTACATACTTACGCTTTGTTAATTTGCTCAACAAGAAAAAAGCTGTTTTATTAAAACCTTTTAGTCTTGCATAACATCTCATTACACAAAGACTTTGCACGCCTTAAACAGGGCGCGCAAAAATCTAAAAAATGCCACCTTAAATTTTCATAACAGCCCCCTTTTATATCTTACTCGGGTTAAAAAGTTTCGTTTAAAAAGACAAAGTATCACACGTTTAATCCCGTATCTCCCCTCGTGCCAAAATCTTTTATCATGAATCCCGGGGGATTGCTCTTTTTTATTACTCTTCCCCTACTCCGGGGTTGTACCGACGACAATAATTGTCTCATTGTTTTATAGCGGTACGTTTATGATTGTCCCTTTTTCTGGTCTTTGTTCCCAGGTTTTGTTCTTTTTATAGTTAAGGGTCGAGTATTAATCACTTTATTAGTTCTCATTTGTGGTGGTTTAATTGTTCTTTTTGAATTCTTCGTCTTCTGTAATGCATTCAACTATGAATAATAATGGCCAGTTTCACCTACTGCAAAAGGTCCATTAGATTTTTGCAGTAAGTATCTACTATGATTTCTATTCTGCATCTCATTTTGGACATCCACTTATTCAGAAGTATCTTCTTCTTTGTGTTATGCCAACCCCAAGAACCATCTGCCAAGGTTCTGAGGCTTCACAAAGAGATGCTTTTCTTCACTAGGACTAGAAGTATTAATGTCCTTACTGATGTATTATGTGCCTTTTATTCCAGCTCAACAGGAAGCTTGTCCATACAACGTCCGACGTCTGAATCTGATGCATGATGCAAGAATTTGTCACATCCAACTTAACAAAAGGTAGGAAAACGAAATTGTTAAGTTAATGAGAGAGAGATGCCTTCTCGCAATAAAGTGATCCACCGCTTGGCTTATTACCATTGTTTTAATACTCGTTTCGTTATTGTTAAGGATGAGAATGAAGTATAAGCTATGCTATATTAGTTTTACTGCATCTAATTTAATTTCTACAATAACTATAATCATTTCAATTAGCCTATAATGTTCCCACTGCTAGGACACAGGCCTTTTCTTTCGTCTAGAGCATTTCTTCATATTTCGTTCGTCTGCTAAATGTAGGCCTTTTTAGACTTTCGACAACTTAGTTGAGTCTTATTATAGTGTCAAAATTTCTGCATTTTCTTACCTAGCAAAGTGATTGAACTGTACGTATTTGTTATCAAGATTTGTACCTTTGGGTATAAAAATGTAGACGGATATAATATTAGTAAACACCTTCTCATTTCTAACATTCTCTTCCTTTCAATTCCCTTCTTTGCCGTTAACTTGACCCTTTTACCTTAATTAAATAAATTTATCTATAATAAGGTAAAAATAATTAGCTACTGTCATACTGTTTCCATAATTATATCTTCGCATAAGCTTCGCTTCCAATAAACCCCAACCTATACCAAGTTCGTAAACATTAAAAAGCTTAATAAAATAATAAATGCCGCTCGATTGGGACCGGTTCTCGGTAAGGAGCTTACGAAGACTTAAATTGTAAAGTATCGCCAAACGTCGCCGTCTCCTGCGCCGCCGTCGGGGCTACTCGGGGCATGTCGGGGGCAGGCGACAGAACTTGTTCGCATGTATTTTGTTTAATTAGGATGTTTATAGGAATTGAACGCGTACGTTGATTAAAATGAAGGCTTTTTTTGTGCAAAATTTTGTGACTTTTTTCTGCACTGATTTTTCGGAGTTTTTTTTTTTTTACAAAGCTTCGTACCTAAACAGATTTTTCGTTCATTAAAATTGTTTTGATCAGGTAATAATTATTCGATTGTTTCAATTTTAAATAACATTAGTATTTTCGTACTTTAGCTTGTCAAATAATAGATCAACTACTAGATTAGATCATAGATTGGTTAGTCTGCCTCAATACATTTTTGTTAAGTAAACAAACTGTGTGCTTCCAATCCATATTATTATGACATATCCTCAGTGGATGCTGATCATCCTCATTAATGTCAATAACAGGTTATACTGCTTTTCAATGTTTCAACAACCGTGTCTAATAAGCCTGTTATAACAGGACAAATTAAATGTCGAATGGGACATATAAATGAACAGTTAAAATCTTAGGGCACGCCACACAGCATTTCTTTACGCGCGGTCGACGCGCGCACGAAGAGTATAAAGAAGGGCTTTATGGCTAAGTAATAACAGCCGCACGGGTCGATCGATCAGGTTAAGCTACGCTTGCCGCGGTTGGTCCGCGGATGGGTGACCATTTTCACATACCATCTTTACGTGTGTCAGTCAGATAGGCAGTCGCTCCATGTACAATACTGGTACTCAGCTGCATCCGGTTAGACTGGAAGCTGACGCCAACATAGTTTGGAAAAGGCTAGGCAGATGATGACATTTCCAGTATAAGCTGACTTCTCATTGTACGAAAAGCCTACACAATGTGAGGTCAGCTAAAACTGTAAATGTATAGCTTGATACGTCGTCGTGTGTACGTGTTTCAAACGCAACTAGCGCTGTTTCGCGCAAAGCTCAAAACGCACTGTCGACGCTCTAACGAGCCGCGTTATATGAAACACGCGTATTAAAAATGCGAGGCTACATTTCCACCAGAGATGAGCGAGGATGCGTATCGAGGAATATGTGTGAAACCAGCCAATAACATCGCTTCATTTTTATAGCTTGAACTAAGTTAGCGTTGGTATTGGTTAGTTTTACACACATTCCTCGCTACGCATCCTCGCTCATCTCTGGTGGAAAACCAGCCTTTCACCTATTCCCTTCAAATAGGCCAATGTTATTCATTTACCATCGATCAGCATTATATTGTGCAAAGCTTTGTAACACCCGTCAACACACAACAATCCCCTATAATATCGATTGGTTCGGGTGTTACTTAACAATACATCTGCCGCGTCCCCTTCCCTGTCCCGTCCCTGACTAAAGGCTCACTATACAGGCACGACGCGACGCGATTGTGGTAGTTTTTTTTTTGGATGGCATCTCGCAGTTCGACATATGAGGTTGTCGTCTGCTTAACCGGGCTTGCCTGTGGATGCCTCAATAAATTAAGGCCTCCAGCCAGTGCTTAAAAACTTAAAAACTAAGCAACTACACGCTAAGGGCACCCCCTGTGGGGAACGGACCTCGGCTTAGGGCGTCGCTGGGAGAAGAGACAGGCTGGATCGGAATTAAATTGATTTTGATAATTCCGATTCTGCAGTGCGATTCTGTAACCATCTCACCGTGAAAACTTAGGTGAAGTGAGCGTGGAGTGAGCTGTCAATAGTGTCAATTCCTAGCAAAAACAAACTCACTTCACCTAAGTTTTCACGGTGAGATTTTTACAGAATCGACCGGCTGGTAGAACAATTTCGATGAAGTTTTTTAGAATTGTTCTACTAGAGTCGCGTCGCGCCTGTCTGCAGGAGCCGTAAAGCTTTGTTACTAGACGATACCGCATGATATTACCGGGATTAAAGTATTATCTTTGAGCTTTTACTTTTCTATGTAAATTAATTGTACCAACTGATAATTTCTCTAAACTTTCACTAATTTCTGTTTTTTCAAGACATTTTCAGACAGTAGATGTTTGTTGTTTACTTTCTCTCTATCTAGCACCCTAACTGGAACATTTGATACCTACAGCATTATACCGGTTTGTCTTTTTATCCAGAGCTTGCTTTATCTCATAGTTTACTAGTGACTGCCCGCGTGGTATGTCAATAAAAAGCCTATGATTTGGTCAACTGGACCCGCGGGTCCAGAAGCGACCGGGTCCAGCTGACCGAAGACTCGTCAGGACTTAGACTTATTAAAAAAAAAATAATAATTAAAATTTTATTAAAGTCGGTCCAGCCGTTTTAGAGATTAGTCGGAACAGACAAAAATTTTTAACATTGTTTTTTGCTATAAGTACTTTGATATGCATTTAGTAAAAAGCTGTTACTTTGACATTACAAACAGACACTTTCATTTATTTGTATAAGATATAAAGATATATCCTCTTGATCCCCATGGATCGTTTAAAAATAAAGCTCAGTTACCCGACATAATTTTTGGTCAATGTATGTATAAACTTGCTAAAAATACGACGTCAGTTAACTGAGCCTTCATTAAAAATAAAGTATAAATAGGTACGTGTTGTTTCCTCATTATAATAAACAACAAACAGCAATCGGGGAGTAAATACCTCGAAATTCGCAAACAAAAGTCAGCTTAATATCGCGCACACCCGAGCTCAAACAAATTAAAGAAAATCTCCGAAATGGGGAACAATTGCATTTCCTAACATCACCAGTACACAGTGTACAGGTTATATTGAAATTTTCCTGCGATGTAAATCTCGCCTAATCTTTAATGTCAACTCAGAGCTTCTGAGACGGGGAATTTAGAGTGTTCATATGTTGGCAAGCGGAGCGATATTGTTAAATTTAAAAAACAAAGCGCGATCTTTTTTCACATTGAAACTTGAAACAAATTTAATAGTAGAAGTAAGTCAGTAGTCGTTTTTAGTAGTAGGTACCTAGTTGTTTATAAGTTTCTAAGATAATGAATTGTTTTACGACTTTGTTAATGTAAATAAGGTCCTTATCCGACCTATGTGTGTATAAATATAAGGTACTTAGTGGAAAAGGGTTCCACGGATTGCTGCGGATTTTCTCTTTAACATATAAATCATCACACCTTTCAGTAGAACATTACTGACTAGAAAGAAGCCTAGGAATCTAATTTCAACAAAAAATAAAACAAGTATTTTTCACCTTTTCATAAAAAATATGCCTCAGTTTTTCCATTCCCAGAGGCACTTTACCCGCTCATTGCCCCACTAAGTCCAACCCCCCGACTCCACAAGGGGTACAAACGACCCTGTGATCTGTGACGCGTATGATCCGCTCCGCTAATATTATTTAGAACCGAGCAGCAATTGTTTCCATGCGGTGGCCTCGGGCAGGACAGGTCTAACTTTTAATCAGTTAGCAAATATTTAGCTCGTTCGTGCATATTGAGGAGGCCTGTGCAATTGCATTAGAGGGTTAGGTTACACACCAGTGATCAACGGTCACGCTTCAATAGAGTGGTATGTCACATTGTAAAGGGTGGAATATTAAACATTGTTGGGAAATGGTGTGGAAGATTTTGGATATGATTGGATTCTGCTTTTATCTTTGTGTTACGATAAAATGGAAGCGCCCTAAAGCTGCGGTCAGTCCAGTTAAGGAATATAAGCTTGCTTTTAATAGGCTGTAGACTGAGTCTAATTTGATTCAAACAAACCTTAAAAGGGGCCGTCGTTTGTAATTTCTTGGTTCGTTCGAGTAAGTACCAATTTCATGTTTTACCCATTTTATTATGTATCCCACTGCTGGGACACAGTTCTACAGTACCCGGCGATAAATATTGGACATCGATCGACCTTTACCTTTTTTTGTATTTTATACAAAGAATAAAAATAATTATCAAAAGAAGCAAATCATAATTGTTTTAACAGCTCCTAATAGATACCGAACTGTTTGTATTTCGTACGACAGAGATAACACTCTACGAAGCCGAAATTAGCCGATTGTCTCTTTCCAAAGGTCGATGTGCAATATTAATCGTCGGGTACTGTAATTCTCTTCGAGATAGAGTGGGCTATAATCTACCACGCGGACCCAGTGCGGGTTGGTAGATGCCACATGTCTTCGATTTTTGGTTCTAGAATATGTCAGTTTCCTCATGATGAAGGTGATGAAATAATTTACACAAAGTAAAGCAGGGAGGCACTGCCTGGATTTGAACCTAAAACTACAACTCATAATTCGGGTCCATTATCACTGGACTACCACTGCTCCCTATCAACCTAATTACTGAGCAATTGCTTGTTATAACGGATTCTAAAAACCTGTTACAGTTACCACAAAAGAAATCAAAATTCCCAAGCTCTATGTGACATGAAATTACGCATATCTATCTAAGCTCCAACAGTGCACAAATCTCCCACAATCCAACATTCCTTTCACAGACAAGACGGTAGCGTACATTCTCAATTACAAGAAGATTTACTCGTACGTGTCTCATCGGACGCAAATGTACCATTACCAGATACAATTGCGTACGCAAGTGATCGTCACGGTGGCGGCACGGTGGCGACGCTGCGTCCGTCACGGGACGCGTATTTGCGCAGTGTCGTGCCGTATTGCGGACGATTGGCGCACGTAGTTGATGTCATTACTCGGACATGTACGTGCCATGGGTGACGGGTACAGGTGCGGACAGAAGTGGAATTGGAGGGTTAAAAGCCCGTATGTTGTGGTAGATTTGATAAAGGTTTCCTGAGATATTTTGAAGAAATTAGTTTGTGTTACGGACAAAATTTGAAATAATATTAATTGAATAAAAAAAATTGTGAACTCGTTACTGGTTTTAAAATTATATTTCGATAAAAAACTCAAATCTTTATGTCATTTGCAATAGGTGCAAAAAATCAGTGTCAGTATGCAGATTCATCATAAAAATTGAAGTTAAGGATTCTCTTGACGATTATACTCACGTTTTCCATTGACTTTCATGTAGTCCCTGTATTTTATGTACGAAAGATGATGAGACAATAGCCAATGGATCTCAAACCTCCTTTCATATATTTCTCTTTTTAATTTAACATGATACAAAACCTCCTTACTACTCGGTCAATCAGCTCAAAATCATCTTTTTGGTCGGACATGTTGCAATTTTTATAGCAGTAAAGTTTAAGAGAAATATGAGCTTAAAGTTTGAGAACCACAATGTCCCATCATCGACTGAATTAGCGACGTAATTGGGCCTACCGCTGCGGACAACTACATAAATGGATACGCGTAGTTGTTAATATTTGAAAAGAATATGAAATAGGAGATGCGAATTGAATTTACCATAAGTGAAATCAAAAATGACATCATTTGATTGAAATTATGCCTTCGGATGTCGATATGTCTGGCTGATGGAGATACGATGCTATACGTTATGTGATTGGTAATCATACATTGACTTTGTTGATTGATTTGAATTATATCTGCTACTGCGAGAAATTAATCAACGTAGTGAGTACATTTAGTGATTTAGAAAGTTCATTAAAATTTATACTCTTACTGGTTACTGCTAGCCTGCATCATCCCACTGCTGGGAAAAGGCCTCTCCCCATGACTTCCAACTCTTTAGATCCAGGGCAAAAGTGGACCACTGGTCGTTTCTTTTGTCCAGTTCGTCCCGCTATCTTCTACGAGTCTGTCGCGACGCCTTCTAGCTGTGTGAGGGCTCACGTGGTGGCTATTTTCGCGTTCTTTATACTCTTAACAACTAAAATATAAATCATGTCGAATTGCCTTCCTGACAAAAATAGACGTATCTTAAATAATATAGCTACAGTCTATCTCAGATATTTTTTACAATTTTGTTTCAATCTAAAATTTTCCCAGTGTGATCACAAAACCAAAAACAATCTAAGAACAATCGCTAAAATTACATATAGGCGCGCAATCATGACAGGAATGCCGCAAAAGATGAGCCTTATAAAGAAGCAGATAACCCTTCGCCGCTCGCTGGCTAAAATTGACACAAAGTTCGTTCACGACTAGCTAAAATTGACACTGACAACGGCGAGCCTATTCAACACAAAACCAAAAAGGAAAAATCATCCATATAGCGCCATCCTTATCCTACCCATAATGACGGAAAGGGAAGAAAAAATCGTGCACTGCAATCTCGACGGGTAGTACGACAGTATTCAATTCAATTTCGAAATCATGATACAATCGAGTACTTACACGCTACCAATATGAGAGGCGAAAATTGGCTGTACCCATGATAGTATGACCGAAGCTATACTTAGATGCGTGATACACTGGCGTTAAGGTTGGCAAACATGCTATAATACTTTCGTCAAGCCAGATTTTTGTACTTTATTATAGATAGTCCAGCATGGGATCCATGTTTACTCTTACCAAATTCGGTTGACCTTGTATCAAAATCAAAAGTTATTTTTTTCAATTAGGCTGAGAATGAGCACTTTTCGAAGGTCAAAACAGTCTCTTAGACGCAAGCTCTTCACCACTCCCTAGTGCTCTAGCTAGCAAGAAAAAGTGGCGCAACAAACTCCCCAGCAGCACAAGTGTCTGTTAAGTTAGCAAAACTCAATTCTATATAAATAAATAAATAAACAAAGAAACACAGAATACTACATTAAATTGCACGGTTGGTTTTTTTCTTGGATCAATATTTACATTATTAGTTATATCTACAACATTCCCATCACCTTTAACGCTTTAAATTATATTGTCTATATTAATAACAGTATCCAGGCAATCAACTTCTACACTTACCTTAGCAAAATAAAATTAATATAGCCAAAACCAGACTGGACGCCAACCACCCAACATTTGCCCAAAACTTATCCAATCTTACCACCAGTATTTCACTTCCCAGTCCACACCCATAGCCTAGCTCGTGAAACGATATTGCCATATCATCAGCACCCAGTTATTTGCTCTCCAATCGTGTGAGAAAAACGTTACACAGCTATCGAACCTACAATTTGTTTCGACGGAATGTCAAATGTTGAGAAACTATTCTCGTTAAGTACGTGATCTTTTTTTTATGCGCGTGACCATCGTTGTGTGATTACTGTGGGGTCTACCGTCTACGTGCTTATTTGTTGACATTATAATGTGTGGGGCTATTTGGTTATGGTGTTATAATTGAAGTTTTAGCTTATACATAATTTTTCCTCTTATCAATAGTGTCTGATTTGTGATGAGAGTTTTGTTGCCTTATATCTACATATTTTAGATTCACAGAATTTTCATCCAGAATCTCTTTCTTCAACCTACAGTCACCATTTCTATTGTACTTTTTTTATAAAAAACTTTACTGCGAATGTGGGTGTACTGTTAGGTACACCTCTGCTTAACCCTTTGGGGATTACAGGCATGATGTTATGTTTACTTTTGAAGTTACTTACCTACTTCAATTTTTACATCCTTCGTCACACTGTATTCAAGCAAAATTATTATAAAATCTTTTTCCGTGTCTTTTTTATACAATGCCTTTTCCAAAGTAATAGATTATCCTTTGATCGTATCAGTATTCATTAAATTTCAACTTGGTTGGCCTATGAACTTGTAACTACTCTTAATTTTATTATTCTAATATACTATTGGCCAATATTCAAATCATAACCTTTGACTAAGGAATAGAATATCGTTATCTCAAGCATTATCTTGTCATTATCAGTATGTAACACACTTGCTAACAAGGAGTCATCGCACATGACCGCTTTTGAAACATTTTGACGCCCGTCACTTTGAAGAAGCGCCTTATCAGACCACCTTCGCATCACAAGGGTTATACATTTCATTACCAAAGGAAAATAGTCCCTACCCCTTACAAATTAAAGTTCTACTGAGGTGAATGAATACGTTGGCAGTGCGGTGGTCTTTTACAAAAGTCATGACGGACAGTTGCTTGACGAATTCCTTTATGCTATATGTATTATTCAAACATACATGTTTGAATTGGACTGTATGCTCATTACTATAAGGTTGATATTTGAGAAGCATATAGGCGGATGTATTCAGATGTTAATTTCACCTAAATATAATAGTCATGAAGATGTCAGGCGCATAGTATCGAGTGACACCCGGTAAGATATTTAAATATATCGTGCTGAGAACAAATTTTACTGTTCTTGAGTAGCGTTTGACGGGCGGGTCGCGTCATGCGTCAGGCGTCAGGGAAGACACTGACGGTTTTTGACGCCGACGCTTAGTGTATGACGTGTACCCAGCCGTGTTAACTGGGATTCTTTCAGATGATGTGACGTGGAACTGAGTTCAGACGTTTCGTGTGGCTTTTTTGAAACTACATTTCACATTCGACCTTTAAATACGTCAAAGAATGCCTTCCTCTTTTATCTGTTCCTGTGGCGCCTACAGTTAGTTCAAAGTTTGTTTTAAAATAAATATTGATTTAAATTTTTAAATCTTCATACAAGATAACATGGTGTTAGTATATATATACTAACACCATAAACTGTTATGTGTCCCTCTCGCCATGAGAATAGCCCTAACAAAACGGTTGATGTTTTTTTCTTACTTGTTACTTTTTTCCTACGTGTGTACTAGCCGGAATATATATTCCGGCTAGTTTTCGTATTCTTAAGACCTAAAAAGACTCAAATTGTAATTAAGAACAATCCATTATGCCCTTTCTTCACATAACCCACCAGTATAATGCAAAACGCAGATTACAAAAGAGTCCTTCTTGTAAGAACTCTTAAAAAATACCGTCCTATTCGCTGAGTCCCACCGTGCAGACATCCATGACTTTCAATCACCATCATTACCTATAGATACAAGACGACCATGTCGTTTGATCAAACAAAATATAAAACTAAACAAGCTCGCATCTCACGTCCCAAACAGTCATTATAGAGATTGTCCAATCGAAAATTACCGACACATCGCTGGCGATAACTACGTGACTTATCCTCCTTCATATTTAGTTGTAAAGGTGAGGTGATGCTGGAAAGCTAAGCGAGGAATGAGCAGAAGATGAGTGAGGTTCTAAGAGTGTTAAAGAAAAGAAGAAGAAGCGAGGTGAAGCGGGAAATGAACGAGGTTACTGTTGCTTGTGAGAATGATACTTTCAATTGATCGTTGATAAGTGGATATCTGACTGAGAATCAGTTAAGTATTGCAATGCAAAGCTAATGTTACTATAATATATTTGTAACACTGTAGTCAGCTACAGTGAAACACACACAGTGAATTTTATAATTAATAAATATTTATTATATTATTATTTTTTTATTATTATTTTATTACCTATATTTTTTTTTTCGGTGAGTTATAATATAAATGGCAAAATGTGGTGGTCTTCCTCTACTCAACCTCTCGAAGATCACACACTGGAGTTACAATATTCTCAAACAATATTTTCAGTTGCAGTCTACTTCATCAACTTAATAATGTGTTAATACCTCTCTTTCTTATCTCCCGGCATCCACCACCAATCTAGTAAATCATTAAACAATCTGCATAATTAAATACTTTCTTTCTGAGTTTATCTTGGATATTACTGACATTGGTCAACAAACAATATATAGGTATGTATTTGTGTACCTATTTTATTAATAATTCAATAGTTTTAATAGTGTTTTTATCATTGTTCTTCTCAACCAATGACTGCCATGTAATCTCTTCAGCACCCTTGATTGACTGGTAGAGAATGCCAAAGGCATTACATGCACCATATACGGGGCAGCCCCAACAGTTTCATGCAACTTATTGCAGGGAGTATATGGATGTGGATTGCTCCTTCATGGAGCATTGGACAAAACTACATGTCGTCGCCTTAGAGTGAAAACCTCGGGAATGCAATTCCTCGTACATAGCATTTTATGCATTTCGGACAATCTTATTCTTATAGGAGTATCGAACAGTTCTGGATCAAGAAGCAGGTTAAATTTCCATATTAATTAATAAGAATACGTTACAGAACCACCTTTTGTTTTTTTAACCGACTTCAAAAAAGGAGGTTCTGTATTCTTATTAATTTTATTTAATCCGCTTTTATATCCAGAGCTGTTCGATACTATAATAAGATTGTCCTAAATGCATAAAATGCTACTTACGAGGTATTGCATTCCCGAGGTTTTCACTCTAAGGCGACGATGTAGGTTTAGTGCGGTCCTGATCCAATGTTTCTATTGTTGTGTGTCTATTTTTTGTACCTATTCTTATTATATTATTTGAAAAAAACGTGTATGGATCATAACTAACGATTTTAATTAATTTATCTAAAATAAATTAATTGAATTGATTGACCGCTTTTGAAGGTACTTTTAGTGCCTTTTTGTGTTCGAAAAGTTTAAATAAATAAAGAACATTGTGAGCAAACCGGGACTTAAAGTTGATAATAAGTCTGATATCGCCAACCCATTTTGAACAAGCGTGCATGATCTATGCTCATGCCTTCTCTCAATGTAAAGAGCCCTTTGTCCTGCAGTGGCAAAATTATACGTATTATTATACTATAGTCAAAATCTATTAGAAAACCTCGTCCAGCTTAGCTATAAAACTTATCAATACAGCCTCCACCTTATATTCTGTATACTCGTAGTAATATAATCTGAGACTAGTAATGATCAGTTTGAACAAGAAAATTGTTGTGAAATTGTCGTAGACACAGGTCCAAGTACACTGTTATGTCGATTGTTGATCTTGACTGTACGTGATAGGTTTCATATTATAGATTTTCAACGCTAAAGGGGCGGCGTTGGAGATAGTTTCATTGATTTTGAAAAGGACGAAAGAAACAAACTGTAAAAATACACCGCAATTTCCGAGCATTAGAATTGCCATTGCCTTATGAGCTCAACTGTCACTGATGAAACACAATTACTTTTTTTATTGTTACAGAACTTAATAAGCTTGCCTAACAGGAAACTTTTTATAATACTTACCTGAGACGGGATGCATGAAGAAGCCTCCTCGTGTAGTGCAGTTTGTTCCGCCAGTTACTCAACTGAACCGAGCGCTCGGCGCATCCTGAACAGTCACACCCAACACCTTATTTGACTGGCCAATTCTAACCTTGCGGTGGTAGGGCTAACGCCCGCCTGGGTGCTTACTCTTCAATTTAATTCCGATAGATCGACATTGGAATTGTGACGTTTCGTACTCTTGAGTTCGATGCTAGGGCTAAATGATTTTTAGATTGGGTGTCCATTTTGGAGAACTAAGTGGAATTGGGATCGGGCTTGCGTGGGGTAATTGTTGACAATATTGTTTTTAAGAGTACTGAATCACGTGACTGTAAAATTAACATTGGAATCATATTGGCATCTCCTTGGAATTAAAATTAGTTTGGAGAGTAAGCCCCCAGGTTTGCGACCACCCTCCCACCGGAGTCCGGCGTCTAGCAGCCTGCTGTATTTCGTAGATGCGTGGGAGTTCCAGTGCCTTAAGCATCTTCTGGGCATGCTTGTTCCATCATAGACCTCATCCATCGCTTTCCATCAGGCGTGATCGAAGTCAAGAGCGGGCCCATTCAGTAATAAAATAACCTACCTAGCACTTCAACCTACCAGGGAAGCATAGCATAAAGGGAGGGATAGGTACTCAGCAGTGGATAGAACAAGGTTGCCGATGATGATGGCATCTATAAAACAAATTCAGACAGGTAAAGTAATGAACCGGTATACATTTAGCTATTGCAAATACTAAACCATGAGATAAGAAACTTTCAAAAAAACTTTTACAAATCAAATTGAAGAAAGCTAATAAAAATTTGCAACCGAAACAAAAGTCTCTATAAAACCTGTCACTCAGTTCTTCCAATTAAAGTCACAGTTTAAAAAAACATAGCAACACGTCTCTTGGTAACCTTTCACCCTTCAGGACCAGTTCTGATGATTAATGGCGTCCGTCTAATGAGCCATCAGCGAGACCAGCCGGGATGTCGTGACATCGATTTGCACGCTGTCTTGCGTATGCGCGTGTATCGTCATGCACAAAAGTGTTTTATATGTTTTTTTTTATGAGAAACAATTTTCTCTTAATAAGTACCTAAATGGAAAATGGTATTCAGCTGCACCCGGTTAGCCTGTAAGCTGATCCCAACATTGTTGGGAAAAGGCTAGGCAGATACCCAATGATAATGATGAAGTAAATGGGAAATAAGCTGAAGAATACTTTTTGGTAATACTATTTTAAGTAGGTAACTCAAATTTTCAACAAAATTGTATTTTATTAATTCGCAACTAAAGATATGGAATGCGATAGTTGTCGTAAAAGATGGCTCTGGCATCCTTCGCCTTGATAATGAAAAAACCTGTACGAAACATTGTAACATTATTTGATTACTTATACTAAACACAATATTAGTCGATGATGCAAAACGTAATTACTGTCATAAAATTGATTGCGCCGGCGACGTTGCTCGCCCAATATTTATTCAGCATACTTTATTACTTCTAGTTAGAATTCCTATTTAATGCAGGATACTTACTTTATACATAAACTTGTTAGAACCGTGACATTTTATCCGCCATTTTGCAATTGAACCTGTCGATGTCTTTACTTAGTAGTTGTTGTTTCTTCCTTCGATAGCTCGGTAACTTTATAATTGAAACACCAGAAAATTTAGTTTAAATCAAAACTGTATTGTAAGAAAACTCGTCAGTACACTTCTTCCTTTCGCTTGTCTATCTTTATACAGATAAAAAAACTAAATTCGGATACATTCTTATGTTCTGTATCGAACATATTGGGGCCTCAGCCAAAAATAACAAAAACTCAAAGTTTATAGAACTTAAAGTGTATAGAGAACTATCATTTTATGTATACCTACGCATAAAGAACTCAACATTCACTTTTAAGTTTTCACTCTTAAATTAACATAAAAATAACAATCTTATTAGAGCTGAGAAACTTCAATGAACAAAATTTTTCAACAATTTGTTCCATGACATTACTACTATTACTTACTTTTACTTAATTTAACTTATTGTATGCATAAAAATAAAAGATTTATAAACCTTACTTACTACTTCTACTTACTTTTACTTAATTACCTGTTTTAACTTATTTTGCCTGAATACCAGGTGAAAGTCAGCAAGCGAAAGAAAAGCAAACTACATTTTATGTTATTTTATTTTTAACTGTAATCTATAGGCAATGGACATACTTTCATGAGGGATGTTGTTATAACAGTCCCTTTGGTTGTTTTTACCTGAATAGCTCTTACCTTGCCGTCTTTCCCTGGCATGACTTCAACAATTCTGCCCATTGGCCAGTTTAATGGCGCAACATTGTTATCCCTAAGAAGAACTAAAGTCCCTTTTTCTAAATTGGGTTTTTCACTTTTCCATTTAGGTCTATTTTGCAGCATCACCAAATATTGTTTGTGCCATTGATCCCAGAAGTGCTGTTGCATTTTAACACATTGTTTCCAAAAACTTAATTTACCAATGTTTTTACCAACAACATTTAGTTCAGGATAAGAGGTCAAAGGTGAGCCTGTGAGGAAATGCCCCGGTGTGAGATAAGACATATCGTCAGGATCTCGCGACATAGGCGTCAATGGGCGGGAGTTTAAAATACTCTCTACCTGTACAAGCACCGTATACAGTTCCTCATAGGTTAAAACCGAATCCCCTATCACACGTTTTAAATGGTATTTGACACTTTTGATGCCTGCCTCCCACAAACCACCAAACACGGGCGAGTAAGAGGGTATAAAATGGAACGTTATTCTTTCTGTGCTACAATAGTTGATAACAGTATCTCGATGGGCAGCATTGTGCATCTCAAACAACCCGTTTAAAACGTTATTAGCACCTTTGTAGCAGGAACCGTTATCACAATATATTTTGGACGGTTTATTCCTGCGTGCAATAAACCTTTTTAAACATCCTAAAAATGTGTTTGTGGTCATATCAGAGGCTAACTCGATATGAATCGCCTTAGTGACGAAACACACGAATATGACAATGTATGCCTTTGTAATTACCGGGTTACGAACTCTAGTCTGCTTCACCCGAAATGGCCCGCCATAGTCGGTGCCGACTACTTGAAATGGCCGCGTAATATTGACGCGATCGATCGGCAGAGATCCCATTAGCTGAGTCGTAGTTTTTGCTTTTAATTTAAAACAAATAACACATTTATGAATTGCCGATTTAATTTCTCGGTTGGCGTTGATAAGCCAATACTGCTCATTGAGTACGCTTAGAATCAGTTTCTGCCCTGCATGCTTGAGTCTTAAGTGTTCCTTTAAAATTATGAGTTTAGAAACAGCTGACCCTTTGGGTATTATTATTGGATGACGCTTGGAAAACGGTAGGTTGGCATTTTGCAAGCGCCCGCCAACTCTCAACAACCCAAAGGTGTCTAGGAATGGGTTTAAACTATTTAAGTTTGTTTTTATTGGTGAGCTTGATAAAAGATTTTTAATTTCAGTTTTCAAATATTTACTTTGTTCAATCTTTATTAAAGTATGCAGCGCAGATTCTAACTCTTCAGGACATAAATTGCTACTCCTTTTATTAACATTTTCTTTTCTACAATTAAAAATAAATCTTTTTATATATGACATTATTCTAGTCATTTTATCTATGCTAGAATATTTCTCACAAAACTCATGAAGTGAATTTGCTTGATTACACGGATTACATGACATTGGAACGCTTTGTAATTCCAATACATCATCATTTAACTTTTCATTATTTTGAAATTTACAATGAATGTAGTTTGAATTTTGTAGGTATTGTGGTCCATGCCACCATAGCAAACTCCCCTCCAGAGACTGAGGGTCGACACCTCGTGATAAACAATCTGCCGGGTTGTCAAGTGTTTTTACATAACTCCACTGAAAGTCAGTAGTTAACTCTCTGATTTTATTTACTCTATTTGCTACATATACGCTGAGTTTTATAGGCTCAATCTTAAGCCAAGATAGCGCAATTTTTGAGTCTAAATAAAGAAACACTTTTACATTGTATTTGAGAGAAAAAGTGTTATATACTTTTTTGGCAAGCATTGCTAACAACAAGGCACTATTCAATTCAAGTCTGGGAACAGTCAATATTTTATTTTTTGGATTAATGCGCGATCTTGAACATAAGAGATTGACCTTTACGTTTTTGTTAGTATCGATAACTCTCAAATATAAGCAACATCCATAGGCTATATTTGACGCATCTGCAAATCCAACAATTTCAATAAAGCTTGACGATTGTACATTAATATTTCTTGGTATAGAAATACATGACATTTGAACCAAACTTTGCGCAAAGTCAACCCACTTTTTATTAAGGCTCGGTGGCAACTCATCATCCCAGCTTATATTGTTAAACCAGACCTGTTGCATTAGGTATTTTGCTTGAACTAGTATTGGTCCCACAAGACCCAGGGGATCAAAAAACTTGCTTATAAAACTCAACATCTGTCTTTTGGTATATTTTTCCTGGACATCTTTTTCCGGACATTTTATATTTAGTGTGTCGGACGCTACATCATAGGTAAGCCCTAACGTTTTTACATAAACATTATTTTTATCAAAATCCCTGTCACCTAAGTGCTGTGATTCAAAGGGAATGTCTTTCAAAATGTCTTTGTGATTTGAACACCATTTATGCAATGAAAAGCTGGCCTTGTCCATTAACTCTATCAACTCCTGCTTTATTTTAGTAAGCTCGCAAATATCATTACTTCCGCACTGAATGTCATCCACGTAACTGGAATGCTGCAACGCAAAAGCCGCTGCTGGATACCTTTCCTTATATTTGTGCGCTAGTTCTATTAAACAACGAGTCGCAAGGAACGCCGAACTTTTTAACCCGTAAGTTACAGTTTGTAGTTGAATGCACCTTACTGGATCGTGCTGAGACTCTCGCCACAATATATTTTGTAAGCGACAATATTTTTCATCAACAAGGATCTGTCTATACATTGCTTTTATGTCACATAATAAAACAAACTCAAAGGTTCTGAACAATGTTAAAATATCGAAAAGGTCACTCTGAACAACTGCACCATTCAGCATGATATCATTCAAGCTCAAATTGTTTTTACTTTTCATACTAGCGTCAAATACCGCACGAACAGGAGTTGTTTTGCTGTTTGGATTAATTACAGGATGATGCGGAAGAAAATAAACATTACCCGCATTCAAATTATAGTTTGAAATATTAAAATACCTAGCATGGCCCTGCTCAATGTATTCTTCGATGAATTTTTTATATTTTTTATACAAATCACTATCTTTACAAAACCGTTTTTCTAAGTTATACAATCTCTGCAATGCACAGGAAAAGGAATTTCCCAACTGAACATTTTCTACCTCAACTTTCAAGGGCAAGGCAACAGAAAATCTTTTATTTTCTAACCTAACAGACTCCATAAACACCTGCTCAGCCAATTGGTGCTCCGTGCTGCCCTCTTTAAAAATGATAGGTACTTTTTCACATTCCCAGAAATGTGACATTGTGGTATCAATTTCATGACATGGTCTTTCCTGTGCATTACTGATTAAATTAGGAAAATTGTTACCTTGAGCAGTTAGGCATAAATTAGCTGAAGAGATTTTGCAAGTATGTACCGGAACTGGTAAACTTCCAGCCAGCACATAACCAAAGCTTGTATTTACCAAAAACGGACCCGATGGAGTAAGCGGTAATGATTCACGCTGCAGCACCTGAAAGAACACGTCGCACCCCAATAGTAAGGATATTTCACCCGTTTGGTTGAATTTTTTGTCTGCTAATTTAGCATAGGATGGAATATTAAATTTTTTAATATCGAAACTTTGCTGTGGCAGCTGGCAAGTAATATTTCTAACTACAGCACATGAAACCTCAATTTTAAAATCGTTTATTGACGAATATACAGCAATATCTGCCCTTTTATTAATAGTTTCAGCATTATTGCATATGCCAGCGATCAGCTGAGTTGAATTCAATATTTTACAGTCTACTTTGTTTGCTAACGCTTCTGATACGAAAGAAACTTGGCTCCCGCTATCGAGCAGGGCTCTAGCATAGCTAAATGTACCATTTTTATTAATCAACCGGACCATAGCCGTTGGCAATAAAATATCTTTAGTGCGA
Organism: Luperina nickerlii; assembly: GCA_963855955.1. Taxonomy (NCBI): domain Eukaryota; kingdom Metazoa; phylum Arthropoda; class Insecta; order Lepidoptera; family Noctuidae; genus Luperina; species Luperina nickerlii. The sequence continues at coordinate 15,531,172 of OY979677.1, read as the reverse complement.
GTGGTGCCTGACAAAGTTACCACAGCATTGTTGTTGTTGGAATCATCACTAGTAGCACTGTTAGGCGCATTTGCGTGCATAAGCGTATTATGCTTCTTGTTGCAAGTAGCACACTTAAGGCGCAGTAAGCACTTGCCTTTATGCTCATTAAGACAAATTATGCAGAGTCTCTTGTCTTTCACAAAGTCAGCTCTTGCCTGCTCTGTAGCCATTTTAAACTTAGCACATTCATAAAGCTTGTGAGACTGAGTGCAATACTTACATGTTGAAGATTTAGAAGAAACCAGACCACTCATCGGCTTAGGAGCCGACTTCTCAGGCTTTGAGACCTTAGCCGGTCCCTCCTCAGTCATGGTTTCCATAGCAGTTGCACGCTTTTCTAAAAATTCAAGAAATTCGCAAAGTGTGGGAACCTCTTTCATATTCCTCTCTAGGTGAAAACCCCTATAAGTGTAGATATCTACCTTTTTTGCCAAGATGTTGACTAAAAGCACATCCCATTGTTTTACTGGTTGTTTTAAATTGTTTAATGCAGCTAAATGCAACTGTACATTAGTGACAATAGAACGCAGGTTAGAAGCAGTGCATTTTGTGAAAGACGGCAGGTCCAACAAGCAATTTATATGATAGTTAATTATTTTAGGAATATTATCATACCTATTTTTAAGCAACTCTAAAGCAGCCGTGTAGCTTTCATCTGTTAGTGTAAGGTTTTTAATAAGATCTAAAGCCTCACCACACAAAAAGGTGCGAAGATAGTATAATTTCTCACATAATCCTAACTTCTCATCGGCATGGATTACAGCCTTGAACATATTAATGAACGGATAGTAATCAGCGATATTTTTCCCATCAAACGTTTGGATATTGATAGCAGGAAGTCGTTTGAACTCACCTTCAGGTTTACTGTTATTCTCTACGGTACGCGTTGAATCAGATGCATTTTTCAAAGCACTGTCGATCGCCGCAATTGAAGTAAAATACTTTTCTTCCGTCGCGAAATAATCCTCAGGATCATCAGGACACAAACGTAAAATCTCCCTGTTTATGTCGTCGTATTGTTTCAATGACGTAACCAAACGTACACGCATCTCATGTAATAATGCTGGCGCACTTTGGGAAAACTGTTCAGAATTACAGAAGTTTTTAATTCTAGAAATTCCTCCTTTAATGTATCCTCTATCCTGTCTCATAACTTTCAACCTTTCCTTGCCTTCTGCGTCCGACATCCTTTGCACCTATATATATAACAAACAAGCGCCGAAGCCCAGTGAGTGCTTTGCACAAAATTATACCAAAAGATACTTGCAGATGCGCAAAATTTTGGAATTACCTGTTTCTTTTTTCGATAATACAATAAACTAGTATGAAATACTACTAATTAACTTAATTGTATGCCTTTTTACATTAAAAATTACAACAATTATTGAGCACAAAGAAAATCTGGTTTGACAAGTTTGACAACTGAAAAAAGTATGGCGTCTGCGCTCTTCGCTGTGATTGGACGAAAATTTTTGTTGAACGTTCGGATACACACGGTGCTGCCACTTTGTTGACCCGTAGAACACCTAGCAAAGATGATGCAGGTTGTTTTTTTTTTTTTTTTAATTTAAATCAGACAATACCTTCAACTTTTTGATGATTGATGAAAACGATGAATAAAAATTACAGTTTTCTTCTTGCAAAACGCGGAGAAATGCCTCCCGCGCTGTTTGCAAGCGTTGAATGTCGCTTCCACACAGTAAAATACCGCTGGATAGACTTTTTCTTCTTTGCTGCAACCTCCGAAGACCTCTTCAAATGAAGTTTATAATACTTCCTCGAGTATTACGCAGACGGAGTAGCGCGCCGCGTAGATTTGCGCCTCGGGAGTGTATCTTCTTGAGTGAGAATCTTCTTATTCGTGGATTTGCAGCCAGCTAACCTCTCCTACCTTGATGCGTAGTAGCTTAGCGCATGGTACTCCAACAAGTGTTAATTATTTATCTTCTTGTTGACGACGGTTAGAAGGACCATTCTGTTGTTTCTTCCTTCGATAGCTCGGTAACTTTATAATTGAAACACCAGAAAATTTAGTTTAAATCAAAACTGTATTGTAAGAAAACTCGTCAGTACACTTCTTCCTTTCGCTTGTCTATCTTTATACAGATAAAAAAACTAAATTCGGATACATTCTTATGTTCTGTATCGAACAGTAGTTATTACTCTTTATTACTGACATTTTATTACTTTATCGATTCAGGGCATCTTTATTTTATATTTTTTTTTCTGTTTCAATCAGGAGGCGTGGCGATAGGTAAAGAGAGCTGGCGTTTTATTTTTTAAATTGACAGTCATGATCGAAGTACCTCATCAAATCTAGAATTAATAGGTACAGCTATGAGCTATACAGCATGTGCAGACGCCAGCACATCAACCTACCCGAAACTGTCAAATTTTCCCAATCAACTGTGAACCTTATGCTTTAGCGATAAAGTTGAAAATCTATCAAAGAAATTTGACAGATTGTAGTAGCTTGATGTGCTGGCGTCTGTACCAGAAAGGTGTGGTCATCGCGAAAAAATATATCTGTGTAGGCTGTGGTGTAGGTATAGAAGTTTTGTATTGGACTGTTGATTTTTTTGTGATTACGATGTTAGTCTCATAGATAAAGTTGATCATTTGATGTTCTGTGCCACACCCTTAACCCAATGACACCGCCGAACGTGGATCCACGGGAGACACAATGGCTTTTTATTTGGTTGCATAATTCCAGCATTCAACCGGTTAAATATGGTTTAATGTGCGGCTTTCTGATACATGATGTTGTTTGTGTTTGAATGTTGTTTGGAACCTAAGTTTTTTTTTTAAGTTGTGCTACCTACGTTTTTTCTTTGTTTATTTTAAAGAAGTACAGTCTAAAACGCCCCAATTGCGTATCGCACTAACAATCTCAATCTGAATCATTTTGAAAAGTATTGCTAATCCATTGCTTCATATGTTCTATAAATTTTTCTGTTCAACAACGTAAATAACGCAATGATTATTGTACAACTGTCAAAATCAAAACTATTGCGACTGATCGTATGTTACGTAATTACTCCGCTGGTCTTCTTCTTCTCTAGTATCAGCAATAACTATGAGAATTGCTCATGAGCTCAGAAACAACTGCAGTCATCGACGAGTGTCGACGGCTGCCGTCAACGCGTGTCAACGGCTGGAGGAACCCTTCGGCAAGATTCTGATTCTGAAGATACCTGCTAATAATGATTTAATACTAGCAACGCCTCGCGGTTCCACCCACATAAGTTTCAATCCCGTGGGAATATCGGGTTAAAAAGTATCCTATGTGTAAAAGTATCCAGGGTGTCAGCTACCTTCATACCAAATTTTATCAAAATTGGTCTTGCCGATTGTGCGTGAAGAAGTAACAAACACACTCACAAAATTTCGCCTTTATAATATTATTATTGTGATCTAATATCGGTGTATATCACTATCACTGTGTACTTTTATGACCGATAATACCGACCGAAGATCAGATGATTTAGAGAGCGGCGATCGAATGTGTCGTTTTTGATCCATCGATTTCTATTTTATGATCAAAACGATTATAATTTATTTTCGGATCCGTTTTATTAATAAAGCCATTCAATCATTTGAATTTTAATCACTAACAGTAGCAATGGCTTTGTTGAGCAGATTTTTTCGAACATAGAACATAGAAGTAGTGAATTAGTAATAATAATAATTATTTATTTATTTCAGACATAATTCACGTCCATATTTTCAACTGCTATAATTAAAATTAAATATAAAAAATATTAAATTCAAAACAGATAAAAACCCAAAATAAAATTGTGATTAATTAAATTTAAATATAGGTACAACAACTCATTAAAAATTTTTTTAACAATATCCTTCAAAATGTTTGGCCCGATTGAATGAGAAGCCCGTGGCTAAATAATAACAGCCGCACAGATCGATCGATCAGGTTAAGCTACGCTTGCCGCGGTTGGTCTGTGGATGGATGACCATCTTTACATACCGAGACCCCTCCGTGCCTCGGAAAGCACGTTAAGCCGTTGGTCCCGGCTGTCATTCGTGGATCTTCGACAGTCGTTACGGGTAGTCACAAGCCCGAAAGTCTGACAACCAGTCTTAATAAGGGGTACCGTATTACCCAGTAACTGGGTTGTGGAGGTCAGATAGGCAGTCGCTCCATGTAAAATACTGGCATTCAGCTGAATCCGGTAAGACTGGAAGCCAACCCCAACATAGCTGGAAAAAGGCTAGGCAGATGATCCTTCAAAATTATTCAGATTGTGACTGATAGTATGTCACGCAGTTAGGGTGCTGGTTAACTGCTAATCTAGTTAATACTAATGTGATTAAGATTTATTTTTTTTGAAAAATAGGTTTATAGAAACAAAAAATATGTAAAGCTGGTTCACACGGTATTGTCAATTTAACTGTCAATATTTAATTTATTAACTGCATGCTGTACAATCGCGTACAACATACATTTAATGCGTGTTTATAAACGTTTTTATTGATTAATTTGCATGTTTATCGAATTAATCATAACAGGTTGCGGTCTGTCCTTCATTTTTTATTATCGTCTTAACGCTATGTCTTTATGACGTAAGTAGAAAGGATGGAACGATATAAGAATAATGATTTTATTTTCTAGTTTGCCTATCTCCAGATACATATCATAAACTGCTCTAATTTCAGAGTTACTTTTTATGTCTTGTGACGCAGATTTAAAATAAAAATGTATCATAATGTTTTTATATGTAAACCTATAATCTTACCTACATAATATTATGATTTTAACATTTAAAAACCTTCTGAGTAACAATGTTGATATTGGTTTATCAAATTACTTAGCCCTAGTTATCAAAGTTGTACGGTCTAACAGTTTTTCGAACAAATGTCTATCAAATGACTACTACGAAACCAGTGAAATGTGATTTCATTTAACACATTAACAAATTTTGAATAGACTAGGACTTCTGCGTTTGTTTCGGCGTTTTTTCTCAGAATGGTCAGATAGGAAACGCCGACCTCATCTAGTTTAAAAAATTATGATTGACGTGTAAAAGTGTTTGTACCTACTAAATTACAGAAAAAAAAATTAAGAAAAAATTGTCAAATGACAACTTAAAGACAATAAATAAATGCTTATGAGTTTATTTCACTGGTTTAGTTTTATTATTACAGTGAAAACAGTTGAGTTTTCTTAATATTTTTTTATTTCGAATGTTCGGCATTTGAACCGAATTTGGCCGAATGCCGAATTGCAAAATTGAAACGAATTTCGGCCTATCCCTATTTTCTCTGACATCTATCAAAGTGTAATTATTTATTCAATAAGTGATACACAGAATGTATGTACAGACGCCAGCACATCAAGCTACTACAATCTGTCAAATTTCTTTAATAGATTTTTAACTTAATCGCTATAGCATAAGGTTTAAAGTTGATTGAGAAAATTTGTCAGTTTCGCGAAACTTGATGTGCTGGCGTCTGTACAAAGTGTGTTCTCGAATAGCTTTATTAATTTGAACTACGCACGCACTTGGATATTTTAAATCAAATACTACCTTTGTGCTACTACTTTGGGAATGAATCAGGCAAAGTCTGCTAAAAAAATATCAAGTAACGGCTAGAGAAAATATCAAGAGTACCTAGTTCTCTTAATATTTTTGTCTGTTACCTAGCTGCTTAAAAAAGTTTAAGTTTTAAATTTTTTAACAGTATCTAAATAATCTTTCGTCAAAACTAGCACCACTGCGAGTAGAGTACCTAAGTCGCAAGGAAATATTGACGAGCATTTGTGCAGCGTCGTAGCTGTGCTTCTTTCGTAGCATGATGAAATAATGTATGAAAATGATGATGTAAAATGTGGCTATACCTAAGACTAGAGGCTTGGTCTACACCTTGTCTTATTCATACTCTAAAGTCCAGCCGGCAGTTTGTATTTTTAATTAGCTTGTCAAGTTGATGCGAGTAAAAGTGAACCGTTTGTTGAATGTTCGTTTATTACATTGTTGGAGTGTCACGCTCTTGTAATGGTTAATCTGTTAATTTTATTCAAAGCTTCATATTGTCAAAATACTGTTAAGTTACACTCTTAATAAAAATGTCTGACGTGATTAGTTACAATCTCAATCTTTGGATCAATAGGTGTTAAGGAAAGAAGTTTTTTTTGTAGAAAGTACAGTTGATCACAAATGTGTGGCATTAAAAAACATTTGTAACTGACTGTACTATCGCAAATAAACTTGAGATATTTATTTTATGAGAAACTGCTTCAATTATTTCTATTAAGGCTCCTACCAACAGGCGCGACACGCGATATAATCGCGCGCGACGCAAAGGCACCGCTCGTAGCGCGACTTGCGGTGCCTTTGTGTCGCGCGCGATTTTATCACGTGTCGCGCCTGTTTGAAGGAGCCTTTACTAGGTAAAATTCTTAATCTCAGTAGCTATCTTGATCTTCTTCGTAGCGTGTAAATGCAATGCAAATAGACTCGGCCCAGAATTCGCCTACATGTTTGGCGCCATCACTAGAGTCCACATATCCCTGGACTTACGCTTATCACCGACATCTGTCACCCGAAGTAACACAGTACTGCTCCCGGTGTAAGAATACTATCCACCAAGCGGTATCTTGATGACACGTGAGTTACTGCAATGCATCTTTAGAACGTTTGCAGATTCAAACTCACACAATCACATTAAAAACTTAAAAGTACAGCTTCTGTTTTCTTAATCCTTTCCCATTACAAGTCTAACCACAAGATACCTCTACCATTTACATCCACACCTCAAAACATTAACCACAAACAAACACACGACATTTGGCAGCCAATTTTTCTAACAAAATCCAAAGTTGATTATAATTACATACTCGAGAAGCGACACTTTGACCTCTCGTTCATCTTCGTCATAATATTATTATCACGTAGGTACGCCTAACGGTGATTTTTAATCTGTCATGTCCCAGACTAATCATCGGGTTTGCCAGCACATCAAGCTACCCGAAACTGTCAAATTTTCCCAATCAACTTTGAACCTTATACTTTAGCGATAAAGTTGAAAAACTATTAAAGAAATTTGACAAATTGTAGTGCTTGATGTGCTGGCGTTTGCACATGACATATAGGTATGTTCTTATTTTGGTCTTTATCTACACGTTAAGTGTAACTTTGTTTAACTCAGATGTTACCGAAACAATTTTTTCCAGGAAAGCCAGGAAAAGGTGGCCTTTTAAAAGGCCTGTAGAAGTATCGTACGCCTGTCATACGTATGCGTTTTTGGCTCTTTTCAAAGGCCCGTCGCAGTATCTGGGTTAACTAGTTCCCAGTAGATATTACAGACACCCCCGTTTTCTAGTGGGTGTCGTAAAAGGTTATATTGTGTTTAGTACACTTAACAAAGAGGTACGAAGAATTCGGCGAAGAATTTCACTACGGAGTTGCTAGTTAAAGTTAGATTTAAGTGGTGAATGAGAAAGTCCATGTTAGAGAACATGAGCTTTCTTTGGACTTTGGATATTTCTTTACCACATTAATTAAATATCTTTTTGACGTTCGAAAAGTGCTAATTCTCAGCCTAATTTGACTTCTTTTTATTTATTTTTTATTAACGCAGTTTAAAAGCCTGCCTAACTTGCGTATACATGTATGTATGTATGCTGACTGGCGGTCACGACAATCAGCACATAAGTAGCTCTTAAGCATGCACAAGCAACTCGCGCTTTCAACAATTTCAACTGCTGTAGGTAGAATGTCCAGCAATGAAAGGCGTTCTTCTACAAAAGTCTCAAACGCATCGAGAGCATCAACGCCAAGGAATCGCAGGTGGCCAAAGGTCAACCACCAACTCAAGCCCACCACAATCAGCAAATACACTTCCCTATCAAACATGGTCATCTGCTAAAGCCGTGTAGACATTAATGGGCTCGGTGTAAACAACAATATTAGTTTTATGTAAGCCGTCACCTATTTGCCCAACATTGATGACATTTTGATGGGGCTGGGCTTATTTTACATTTATTATAGCGCAGCGGGTTATAGCGGTTGTTATTGGAACTTGTTTGTTCGCAGATTTATGAAACTGGATGTGGCAAAAATAAGTGGAGAATAAAATTGTGGAAACCACCTAGCTTTTCTCTTGGACAACTCTTTCGCAGGCACTTCATTTTGCCCCAAAGACAGTGCAGGATCTGATTAAAACAAGAGGAATTTCATCACACCTTAGCATTGGCTCCTAAGTATGTTAAATACCCTACATCTGTAATGCTACTGGGCAGTCAGCGACATATCCAATCTTGCTGAATTAGCTTTACTTTTCGCCACAGGACTCGTGTTAATCGTGTCGAAAAGAGGGCAAAAGATCGAACAACATTGAATGGCTTTGCAACAGTTTCTCTATCATCATCTGCATAGTCTTTTCCCAACCATATAGGGGTCGGCTTCCAATCAAACCAGATGCAGCTAAATACCAGTCTTTTAGATTGAGCGACTGTCTATCTGACCTCCATAACACAGTTATTGGGTCTACCTTGCAACTGTCCCTTTATTTATAATACACTAGTCTTTGCTTGGCGATCACTTCTGTATTAAAACATAATAAATGATCCGCAAAACCCATCCAGTAACATCTACATCGGAACCTTCAAACTCAATAATAAACAGGCAAAAAAGTCACGCGTCCATTGCGCCTCCGATGGTACCGATAATTTTTCAACACACCGTCTACTTATTACGATCATAGGTAGAGCATTAACTAACGCGCAGTCTTTTCAATCGTGCTCCATTCCTTACAACCAAAACTTAACCTTATATCAATCGAAATGTAGTTCAAAATCGTGTAAGTTGAAGGTACGATTGCATTATCACGGCTCAATTAAAATTGGACTTTGAGTGTTGGAAGGTAAAGTTGGTTTTGGAATGGAGGGGCCAGAGAAATGATGGTAGTATTTCAGCTAGACATCGGTCAAAGAATCGTGACCGGCCCGTCCCCGGCACCTGACGTCCACCAGTGTCGGTTAATGTAACTTCACCGGAGTACAAAAACAGCATTTCAAAGATACTGTTTTAAATACCAGTGTTGTTATCCGATCGTTTAATAGTTGACCAAGAATTGTTGGTTTTTATGGGTAATCAGGGGATTTTAATAATGCTTTACATGCACAAACTCAATCTATAGAATCAAACTACAGCTGAAAACTTACAATATAATAAAAATATACAGTTAACAAAGTTTTCTTCTCTCTTACAAAGATAGAAAAATTATAAAAGTAATTTCAATTTACAGTATCTGGCTAATGTTTTCTCCACTACAAAAATATAAAATAAAAACAAATAATAAAAATAATAGTTTATTATGAACAATTTAATAACAGCGGCACAGGTCGATCGATTAAGCTACGCTTGCCGCGGTTGGTCTATGGATGGGAGACCATCTTTACATACCGAGACCCCTCCGTGCCTCGGAAAGCACGTTAAGCCGTTGGTCCCGGCTGTCATTCGTGGATATCTGACACTGACAGTCGTTACGGGTAGGCCGAAGCCCAAAAGTCTGACAACCAGTCTTACCAAGGGGTATCGTGTTACCCAGTAACTGGGTTATGGAAGTCAGATACGCAGTCGCTCCATGTAAAAATACTGATATTCAGCTGCATCCGGTTAGACTGGAAGCCGACCCCAACATAGTTGGAAAAAGGCTAGGCAGATGATAAATGAACCATTTAGGTATAACTTGACAAAAGGCACGGAGATAGCTGCAAAAGTAAAATACTGTGGCGCGGCTATCAACGCCCCTCACAAAATACATGGGAGACATTTGTTCCAGACTAGGAGTGAATATGATATCCACAAAGACCTGTGTGTTGTCAGAGTTAACTTCAATAGCGTCACCTAATCTTTATTCTTCAAACATGCTCACGTAGACGATTAACCCAACCCAATAGGGATATAAAAATTCCTTGAAGGTTCCTGCAAACAGGCGCGACGCGGGACGTGAATCGCGCGCGACACCTAGACACCGCTCGGTACGCGACTTGCGGCGCCTTTGAGTCGCGCGCGATTTTGTCGCGTGTCGCGCCTGTTTGAAGGAGCCTTTAGTCTCTCTATGTTGTTTATTGCATATTCTATTAATGCTATTGATCTAATATAATAAGTTTATTTAAATAATTGATTGATTACAATGATACACATATTTATCTTATAGGCAATAATTTCTTGATACAAATGAATTAGACATCTGTAGCCGAACTAAGCGAAAGCCTGTATTTCGAATAAACAGCGCCAAAAACCCCTAAATAATAAGCACTTAAAAATAGCCATCAAGAAGAGATATTAACGTTTTGTAGATAAAATAAAACTGATGATAAATAACGTAATAATTCAATACATTATCGTTACACAAGGATCAAATGTTGATGATTTCAGTTTAGTGCCGGTGAAATTACATAGGTATTATTATAGCTACAGATGTTCTATATCACGAAATCCATTTGGCTATGAATGTTGTCAAGCGTGCACATGCAAATTGTGATCAACAGAGACTCAACAATGGGTGAAGTAAAACGGTACACATTCGCGGAAATAGCCTCATGCGACGGCAGCAAGGGGCAGCCGCTGTGGGAGCGCGCTTGTCGGGATACGTCACTACTACAATCAAAGCCGAACGGACTTCGTGAAATAGAATATCTGTACTAAGGCTGAGGCTACAGTAGGCAGCGATTTGCGATGCGACTGGAAGAGCGAAACGAGAAAAACATGGTATGGCTACATTACAAGCGAAAAAAAAAGCAATTTTCTAATAAATTCGCTTCAATTTCGCTTATTGATGTAGCCGATGCCGTGATTTCAGTAATGTTGTTCCTATCGCATAAAGAAATCAAAGATCGCTAGTAATATTTGATGTACGGTGTAGCCATATACGTGAGCATTCATTTACTTGTTTTAATCGCTCATGTGTCGCAGGTCGCGTCGCGGCCTAATGTAGCCTCAGCCTAATACTCAAGTCCTTGAGAAAAATGTAATTTACCTCGCACCTCTTATTTCTTCATAGGTATCACTTTAGGTCCCCAGTTTTGGGGCCCTGCGGGGTAATTGCGTAACACACTAACAATAGGAATGTCTTTCATTTTGACAGTTCAACAACATTCATTGCGTTATTTACGTTGCTGAGCAGACAAACTCTTCATACATTATGAAGCACTGGATTAGCAGGGCACGCCACGATAGCGGCGGTAAGACCCCTCTTTGAGGAGTGGCTAGAGAGGCGTCACGGCGCCCTCACCTACCGCCTGACGCAGGTCCTCACCGGACACGGAAGTTTCGGGGGGTTCCTGCACATAATCAGGCGGGAGGAAAGGCCCGGGTGTCACCATTGCCAGGATCGCCCAGAGGACACGGTGGAGCACACGGTGCAGGTCTGCCCCGCTTGGGCGGAGCACCGCCGTGTCCTCGCTGAGGCGATCGGCAGCGGTGGCGACCTCTCGCGTCCGGCCCTGATTCAAGCCATGGTCCGGGGCGAGAGGAAGTGGGGGGCAGTCACCTCCTTCTGCGAAGCAGTCATGCTAGCGAAGAAGGCGGCGGGACGGCTGAGGGAGAGAGCCTCCCGTCCCAGCCGCCGCGGGAGACGCTCCGGGCGTCGGGAGCCGCGCGACGACTCCCGGCCACCGTAGGCGCGGGCCTGCGGGCGGAGTGTAACGGGTAACTCACCGTCCGATCAGGACCAGGCCCGTGCCGGACGGCGCGTACGTGTTCCACGCGCGCCTCAAAGAGATGTCAGCATCAAGGGAAGGGGCTCGTCAGGGCCGAAGCCTGCCGGGTCAGCGGGATTGTCCGAAAGGGTTACCGCTGGCCCGGAACATAAAGGGCTAAGGAAGGAACACGGGTGGGTTTTAGTCAGTAAGAGTCTGACACTCCCTTCTGCTCCACCCAGAGCGGGAGGAGTCATTTGATGATTTCCCATCCGGAAAAAAAATGAAAAAAAAAGCACTGGATTAGCAATATCCTTCAAAAAATTCAGACTGGGATTGATAATGTGGTACGCAATTAGGATGATGTTCCTATGCCCTGTCCTTATTCTTTATGTCGCACCTGTTATTTTCGCGTATATAATTTAAAAAGAGTGTCCATGGAGTTTCTTGCCCGTTCTTCTCCATAGGTACCGACGCTTTGGAATGGGCAACTAGCTTCATATTTTCTGACAGACCGACTTCTTGACAATTCAAAAGTGCCTGTAAATGGTTTAATTGAAATAAATGCTTTGAGTTTGAGTTTGAGTTGCGTTGCCCGTAACCATTCCGGAAACACCCATACTATATAGCTCTTTTTTTTGAGCATGTACTCTCCCATTGCTGGCCAAAGGCCTCCGACAAGTCCTTCGAGAAACTCTTTTCCCGCGCCACCTCGAACCAGCCATCGCAGTACGCGTCCAGGTCATCTCGCCACTGCTTTCTAGGCCGACCTCGGCGGCGGCGCTGTCCACTTTTAGGCACTGATTGTGTGGAAACTTTTGCCCAGCGGTCATCCTGCATGCGGCTGATGTGATCCGCCCAATCCCAGTATAGCTCTTAAACACAGAAAATCACTTCCTCAATGCAAACATCCCTACAATAGTATATAATAATCGAATCGATCCCACTCATCCGACGCCAAAACCAATCACAGCTTCCGTAGACAAAAAAAACACTTGAATAAATATCAAACCTTGCTGCTTATATAACTGTACATTGGCTGTTAATTTTTCTACACTGTGATTAATATCAATTCTTGGATTACTTGCGATGAGCGACAGGTCACGAAGACCAGTGGCTTGCTGACGTAAGCTTTCGAAATGAGGATCTGACTTCATCTGCCTTGGCCTAAGTATATGTGCTGGCTTTAATTTCCGTTTCTATAATTGATAGTTAATTCATGGATCTTATGTGAGAACTTCATAAGAACGTTTTTATGGCTGCAATCATTATTTTGGCGCCAGTTGATTAGCCACGACGATTTGGAAGCGATACTTTTTTGTTTGCAATTTTATCCTAATTAGCAACTTCGCGCATCATTGTATCTTGTCTTTATCTACACAAAATATAAATTATACTATTATAATTAGTGACCCGCCCCTGCTTTGCACAGTTTTTTACAACTTGACAAATCATCAAGATTTCTATTTTATTATGTAGTTTAATATACACAAAAACCCTACCAAATAAACTTTGTACAGACGCCAGCACATCAAGCTACCCGAAACTGTCAAATTTTCCCAAACAACTTTGAACCTTATGCTTTAGCGATAAAGATGAAAATCTATTAAAGAAATTTGACAGATTGTAGTAGGTTGATGTGCTGGCGTCTGTACATTATGGTGAAAACCACATCAAAATCCGTTGCGTAGTTTTGAAGAACAGCGCGGTCACACAGACACGAAAACCGTCTTTAATTTAAAATATGTACGGCATAAGCATAATCAGCTTATATATAATGTTCCCACTGCTGGGACACAGGCCTCCTCTCAGTGAGAGGGAGTGGACCATAATCCACCACATGGTTTCGAACCTACAACCGTGCTACGCGGCCGTTACCACTGGGCCCAAGTCGTATTCTTCTAGGTGGCTCTTTTGGTGCTTCCCCAATTCATGAAGGCTGGCCATCAACTGTGAATATTTCCTCATTGTTTTTTGCTTAATAATTTGTAAGTCAAAGGTCCATCATATCTGCACCACTCTTTCCCACTTGTTGCTATCCAGGAGTGCCATGGGAACGGGTAGCCCCGTCGTACATGACACGAAATTATTGAGCCCGTACAAGTCACTATTACCCCATTACACTTTACGTCTGTGTTTAACCGTAATATTCGGAGGTACTGCATGTCGCGGAAAAATATAAATATAGATTAAATTTTAAATATATTTATACATTGTAAAGGCGCCAGTTCATCAAGCTACCCGAAACTGCAAAATTTTCCCAATCAACTTTGAACCTTATGATCTAACGATAAAGTTGAAAATCTATTCAACTTTGGCAGATTGTAGTAGCATAATGTATGGCATCTGTACAATATGATCAGACGCGGACAGAGAACCGTTTCTAGGTTTGCTATCAGCCTCAATCTTCTCAAATAATTTCACACAGAACAACAAGCATAGACATACTTATTTGCCTAATGTGTACATGTCAACCATCACCGATACTTCACCATACCATAATTACCATCCACCATACTTTTCCCATACAGCGTGATCACAGACAACACACATAGTTCACATCGTCGTGACCACGCCATGACAGCTACTTTTTATGCCCATCTCGTCTTTTTGCGGAATTGCTCTCTTTGTCTACTTTTATTTACGTGCTCGAAGCGGCTCTGTATTCGCAAGGTACGGGAGTTAGTAGATGCGGGAGTAGGTAGAATACTGCCTATTGTTTCTGGAAATAATGAGTTCTTGTTTGAAAGGACTATTTTGCACACCACAATAATCTATGGGCCATTTTTGTCACATTAAAAATAATATTTCTTTTTGGTCTTAGCGTGTTGATGGCCCAGAATTCGGCTACGTGTTTGGCGCCATCACTAGCGTCCATCAGTTCCTGTAACATGCAGCTGACAGGACACGCAGGACATGATACTGTCTCATCGTTTGTGGAACAGCACCACAGTCACTGAATTGTCTCCACCTGAATAGTTATTTATTTAAGTTACTAAATACTAAATTTAAGTGCAAAAGATGAAGGAAAAAATTAAGTCGAAGAGACGAATTGACGTACCTAGGAGGTGGAGAGGAAGCTAATGATTTTTCCATCAGGGATTTTTTCATGTTAGCGTCACACGTTAACAAAAAAAAAGAAGAATTTGGATTGAGCAGATACAATGATAGAGACTAATTAAAAATAGGTCCATGTGGTGTGTATGATCTATGGTCACAGGTCGCACAAAATCCAAGCCGTATTCTTCTAGGTGGCTCTTTTGGTGCTTCCCCAATTCATAAGGCTGGCCATCAACTTTGAATATTTTCTCATTGTTTTTTGCTTAATAATTTGTAAGTCAAAGGCCCATCATATCTGCACCACTCTTTCCCACTTGTCGCTATCCAGGAATGCCATGGGAACGGGTAGCCCCGTCGTACATGACACGAAATTATTGAGCCCGTACAAGTCACTATTACCCCATTACACTGGACGTCTGTGTTTAGACGTAATGTTGAGGAGGTACTGCGTGTCGCGGAAAAATAAAGGGTCCCGGTGAATTAGGTGGGTGTTTGAATTGTCTGCAGTAAGTGTCTGGGTATTTGCAACTAAAATTGTTGGCTAAGTACCTATTCAGTAAACATAATCTGAAAGCAGTAGAGTAAATATTGTCATAAAATCATGTCGCCAACAACTTTGGCTTTCTGCAACACGAAGTATGCATATTTTTCAAAATAATACTGCTGTCTTCGAAAGTACGTTTTTTTTTTTTGGTTATCCAAAGTCATCTAAACTACATCAGTTTCTATTATTTTTTTTGTTAAATCGATCTAACTAAGAATTTCTACAGTTTCTAGAAACTGTGACACTACAAAAGCTTAAAGAATAAACAGGGCATTTAATTATAATATTAAGAAGTGACACATGTCATCCAACAATTTAAATAAATATTAAATGCCAGACCCAACATCTTACGTTATTCTAGTAATCTGATATAACAGTGCACCAATCAGATAGTGAGGAAGTGCAGCCTGAGTGGCACAGTCGAAAGGACAGCCACGTGAAAGTGATTAGCTGCACAGTGCTGCGTTGTCAAGACAAGGAGCCCTTGTGTAGGGGGAGAGTGGGGCTATTAGGTATACATTCGCCTTCAACGTATTTTAATTCCTTAATAATTTTCCTATGCAACAAAAACCTCAAGGTAATTTGTAAATAAAATAGTTTTATAAATGAGCTCCTTTGATAAAGACTGATCAAGGATAAGGAGGACTTTGCTCTGCAGTGGGAAAATCTATGCGACGTTAATATTTATGATTTGACAGTTAAGTTTCTCAGAAAACTGATATGACAGATGACTAATCAAATTTTTAACAATGGTTTCTAAAGTACCTAATAACGTAACTGTATGTAATTTCAGTCTTTTTCTATTACTTTACAAGCCCTTAAAGTTTCTTGTCCGTTCTTCTACATAGAGATTTACGTTTTGCAACTAGTCGATTCTTTGATAATTCAAAAGTGCCTGTAAATGGTTTATTTGAAATAAATGCTTTGAGTTTGAAATAATATATTGTACTCTCTATATTTTGCTATGGCACATTCAATTTATTGTACAAACTTTCCTCGCATATCGTCACACCCCACTCTCCTCTCGGCGGCGGCAATGTCGCGTGCTATCAAGTTTCACCCACTACAACAGCACCTCTGTCCAGGGTTACACCACAGACAAACAAACAAAAAAACACGCAGTATTAGCGGCACTTTGCGATGCAATTCCGGCCATTCGCGCTAATTACTTCTTCAAAAAACCACCATAAATAGACCTCTATATCTTTTATAGTATACAAGGAAGCTTCTAATTTGAGAGGTCAGGTTATGTTGGCAGGAGGTTAGTGCCAAATTTCTTGAAGTGTTCGGTAATTGTAAGACAATGCGGGGTCATAAACGCTTGACGTGGTCTTGTGAAGGTGTGAAGGGATACAATGAGGTCACGTTCGTTTAGCGGGCCTCTGTCTAATTACAAAGCGAAACTGTGTTTTTAACTCCTTGTGTACTAAATTTTGTTTCCTAATTTGGGCAGTTTGGAACGTATGGATAAGTGGTGCTGTAAATAATGAGTCGTAGCGAAAAAAGAGCAAAAGGCATGACAATATAACTCTGGTCCTTACTTACAAAAATGTACCTTCTTTTATAATACAGGTAGGTATCTCCCGGAAGAAAATTTCATTAATGATTGCCAAATCTTTTACAATTTAGGAACATATCAATTATCGTAGCCACAAAAGGACCAAATTAACAATTTCGCCAGAAAATCACAAAGCATGAAAACAAAGTTTCGATAATATTTGCGATAACAACCACATATTACAGCAAGTATAATAACCTAACCAAAACAGGAAGCCCTCGTTGTACAAACACTCGATCCAGTTTACAATCCGAATATAATCGGCGAGTGCATTCGATTATCCATTTACAAACGATTCTCCGAAATTTTCCGAACACCACTCAAAACTTCCAACTTCGGGCAAAAAAACAGGCCACTCTAACTGAGCGTGAAATATGGGGAAAAAATTACGCAAGTGAACAACTGCCCTTATTGAATGCATCATAAAAATATGATTGACATGTTTCTTAATATGACATCTTTCGGGCGGTGATATTTTTTTGTCGCATATGTGTACCGGGAATTATGGACTACTTTTTATACGACAAACTGTATTAAAACTTCAAGGAATCTTCAACTTTATACGGTTAACTTTAGGGTTGAAATCGGAGGGGTGGTGTACCAAAATAAGGGCCTAACATTTTGCGAACGACATTAGAAAGGAGATATTAAGTGCTCGGTAATCCAATTACATGTTCATTGTCAATTTTAGGATGTGTATTATATTTCTAAAGAGAGGCATGTTATCCTTCTTATATTTGTAGTTATGTACAAAAGGATATCTATTGAAGGTTTTGTCCTTTTGTCAGTTATTCTGTAGTTCGTAATGACGCGGTTGAAAGACACCGCTTTTTTCTTATTTTTTTTTTCTAATATTTCATATCTATGTTGTACAATTTTAATGTTAAGCTAATCTTCGTCAATATTTTCCAGAGACCCTTTATAAACGTTGCATAGTAAAAGGACCAAATCCGTATTGAAGGACCAACATTTTTGTTATTTTTAATATACCGTCCAAAGGTCCACCCAGTAGGTACAGTATTTTTATCTCACGAAGCGACGCGCGCTTTACTTATGGTTACCAAGTGTGCAAACACGCTGTGAATGTGTATGTAAGCGCAGGAGCTCTCGGTACCGTCCAAAACAATGGCGAAGTCGGAAGTATGTGTGTGTGTGTGTGTGCATGCGCCTGTGTGTATTGCGTACTGACGCTACTAGTCTTCACGCACACATTCACAGCGGTTTTTTTTACATTTGGTTACCACAAGCAAAGCGCGCATCGCTTCGTGAGGTAAAAATACTATGATACGTCAATGGATACTGTTGAGAAAGACAACTTTAACACTAACCCTTTTATTTATAAACGTTGCTTAAAGTTAAGAGACGCTTAAACGTCTAAAATGTGCGGTTGAACAGTCGCAAACTATTACAACTACAACCCGTAAGTTCATAAGAAAAATAATATACCAGAAATATAAATAACACTTTTATCTTTAAGCAACGATTATAATAAAACCCCTTACCTACCAGTAGCTTAGTTATATATATACGGAATTATGTCATCAAAATCACAAATTCTAACCAAATCAGACCAAAACAGACAACCTTTCACTGCACATACATCACAATTGTCAACAAATATTATCACATAAATTATCACTAATTCCTTGAAATCGGTCCATTTATTACAATTTGCGACGATAGTCCGGCCGGAATACGTCATTGTATGACATGTCGGGCTTATTGTGTCTCTGGGTTAGTCAGATGAGTGCATAGGGTTATCAACAGTACGTGTCATTAAAGATATTTTGATACGTCCTTCGTTCTTACCCATCGTGTGATATTTGCCGGCGACAACACCAGAGATAAAATCAGTCAAGAAAATTGTAACACATCCATACGCCATGGAAATAAGGCGAGTATTCGAATGTGTTTTATTTTCAGGAGTGTTGGGGTTAAGTTGGCAATAACAGCTCATACAATTAAAGTCCAATAGATGTACCGATAACAGTCATAATACACTTGAGGATGTCATAAGATTATAATAACTTTTGAATGCCCAAGGCGTAATTATACCTTATGAAATTTGGAGGACCCAGAACAAATAAAATATAAATTAAATTGATGAAGAATTGTGATAAACGAGGCGTTAAATTCAAAGAATATACAGTTCGAAGACGTGATTAATTCTGGCTTAGATAGCTTCGCTTGAAAGAAATATATATCTTGCATTTATAAGGAAGAAGCTACGATCTTCGCAGGCTGGTAGAAGCTGTATGAGAGTAGCCAAAGATTGAATTAAATGGCATGCAATTGGACTGACCTATTGCACGCCATATGAATTTGGAAGAAGCGAGTATAAAATGTAACAAGACTTTTTTATTCAGATTTAGACAGGTTTACCAAAAAGAACTTAATTTATAGCTTCAGCCAATGTCACACTGTCAAATGGCAACTGTCACAATGTTAATTTTCGTCTCCTGTGCCAATCTTCTAATTATATCATAACTTTTGTTAACGAAACTGATAATACAATGTACTATGACTGTAATTGCTACTAACATCTGTAGATCTTCCACAAACTGCTAAGTCGACGGCCCGCTTCTGCACTGCCGTCTAAATGTAACACTGGCAGAATAGTCGACATCGGTTCAATTGCCAAAAGAAAAAAAAAATAGTTATTTCGTGAATTTGACAGTAACAGAACTTTATTTTTTGCCTCAATATTAAGATAGAACATATCATACGAAATGTTGATGTTACTTGTGTTTGAAAACAAAAATAATACAACGTTTAATTGAAATGATATCTAGACAGAACACAATTTATTACCATATTATCATACGAGTATTTGCATATTATGATAGATAAGAGACATCTGAGGAGTTAACTTGATAGATTACATCATAAGCAGCTGTTTTCTAGAATTATGATCTGTTCTTTAATCTAAGAAATGAGTGATTTAAAATTTGCAGCTTTTATTTCCAGCTGTAAATAAATATGCTCCTATATAATGTTTTAAGAAGGTAGTTTCTTAAAACATTATTTAATCACATTGTTGGTGAAATAATGTAAATAAATCTAGCCCTTAGTTAATGGCTAGATTTATAAAGCAATAAGCCTAAGTTCCTGATCACTTCTCCTAAACCTAAACTTCTCATTTCAAGATAGAATTTTGTGTAAATACATACTTCACACTGGTTTAAATTCAGATAGCGGGAAAATAAACTGAATTTTAACCCACAATCATCGTAAAACTGACCCTATACCCTCAAAAGCCTAATTTAATTTTCAAACTGTCACACAGCACTAACATAATAATTAGCTAATTGGTCACACAGTACTTTACGACTGAGAAACGTTAAAACAAAATTATAATTAGTCATAAATCCGAGCGTGGAGACCATCGATCGATTCTCGATTCTCGATTCGCTCACACGATTATATCGATTTATTTTCTTGTGTGCGTGTATGAAGGGGTTGTCTGTCTGTGTGCGCGTATAGGAACAACAGATTTATTGTTAATGGTGTCCCGAACATAATTAAAATGGTTGATGTTTTGCCCGGCTCGCTTGGCCGACGTCCTTCGGTCGTAGAGAGTAGATTGAGTGTAAAGATGAGCTCAGAGGTTAAGGTTGATCATATTTTTTTTTTTTGTAAGAGGAGAATCCTGCTTTTAAAGATGATGCCCAATGAGTTCCTCTCGAATTTTTACTTTATATACTTGTACATAATATACTTATATATTTTAGTGTTAGATTGTATATTGTATTAAGATTTATACAAATAAAACATGAAGCTTTTAAAAG
Organism: Luperina nickerlii; assembly: GCA_963855955.1. Taxonomy (NCBI): domain Eukaryota; kingdom Metazoa; phylum Arthropoda; class Insecta; order Lepidoptera; family Noctuidae; genus Luperina; species Luperina nickerlii. The sequence continues at coordinate 15,510,515 of OY979677.1, read as the reverse complement.
GAAAAGCATGTTTAAAAAAATCATAAAACGGAATTTAGGAAGGTAAACGGTAGGTTGTGTAAATAAAATACCTACTTACTAAGTTATAACTAGGTATTATTCACTCACCGAGAGACGTATGAGAGATAAATATATCTACGGTTTACCATATTGAATAGAATAGAATAGAATACTCTTTATTATGTATACCATATAAATTACAAACATAAATATAGAAACTGTATAAAGGGTGACACAATGGGCGGTCTTATCGCTAAGAGAGAGTCAATAGCGTATTGAAGTTGACTATTTAAATGGCAGATATAAATTTGTGCTTTTACTGAGGATATGACTTACTTTACTGTTACTGTTAGCTTGCATCATCCCACTGCTGAGTAAAGGCCGCTCCCCATGACTTCCAGCTCTTTCGATCCAGGGCTAAAGTGGACCACTGGTCGTTTGTTTTCTCCAGCTCGTCCCGCCATCTTCTACGGGGTCTACCGCGACATCTTCTGGCTTTGTCAGGGCTCCACGTGGTGGTTATTTTCTCTTGACTTACTTTCATACAAACAGATCAAGTATATTTTTAAATGATTAAATTGACGAAGCTCTATCGGCAATAAGTCTGCCTAGCCAGAGTAGATTAATTATTATAAAGAATTTGTCATTAAAAAATAATATTCATGATGCCTCTGAAGTTCATTACTCTGTCCCGCTTATAGTGTTATAGATAATGGTGAGAGATACCCCGTGCTATACAGCTTGTGGCCCCATCTGTGTAGGTACTACAGACCATTGTTTGATCGTCACCTGCAATGGTACTGATTGTTAATATATGTACGATACGTAACGCCACAATATAATCTTAGTGCTCTCACGAGAAAAATCTGTATAAAAGGCTTCAATATTAAAGGACCACAAAAAAAAAATTAACTAATACTCAATGATATATAGGTACCTATATTAGTTAGACAAATAAGAAGCCAGCCCTAACAAACTAAAGAAAAATATAGAAAGATAACTACAGTAATTCAAGTAATGAAAGACAGTCTATCCCTAAGCTAAACTTAAAATGTAATGTGCCTAACTATGAGTGTGACAGTTATCTAATCAGTTAGGTTGCGAAGATGAAAGAGACCAGATAGCAGTCTGATATATATATATAATAGAACAGATGCAATTAGGACTAGATACTAAACAGCAACTAACTAAAAGGCAATCTGACCTCAGTTTAAAGAAGAGGACGAAAGAAAAAAAATGATCACAGAGACTAGGCTTAGGCCACTTAAAAACCAAATATTCTTCAGGGTATTATTTATTCTTTCATTCTTATTATAATATGTTAGGTAGATAGTGTGTTGAAAACATAATTGAACTAATTTGATATGATAGAAAAAAGTCATGAAGCTACCTCTAAAAACTTTCTTTTTACAATAAAAACCATACTAATATACATACAATCATTATGATTTTTTGTCAGATTCTACAAGCAACATAGGTACTAAGAAACTAGTGTTTTAATTTTTTAGTCCAAACAATAGATTGTTTCATATTTTGCAATAAATTACCAGCGTTGTGTCATCGCGTTTCTCTTTCCTTTCTATGCAGTCCGACAAAGACCGCGCTTTAGGTCATGTAGGCCTTAAAAAATACAATAATAGTGCACTGAAAGAAATAAGCAGTAAATAAAAATGAAAAAACATTAATCTGAACTGCTTTAAACAGTTCCATATGAGCCTCACGTTCAAAACAGTATATTTTACTGATCCGAATACAATTAAAGCTTGAGGCAAAATGAATCATGACACTAAACTTTAACGTTTTAGGTAGATACTCGTATAGGTCACACAATTAACTGTTTTATTCATTTGGTGAAATCGTTCAAACCATTGAAATTTACTTACATTACAGTAATGGTGGTTTTCCTTTTTTTCTGTAAATAGTATGTTCAATCATTAAAAGTTACTGTTTTGTCTTTTACTGTTTTACAAACATTTCTTCTTACTGTATGAAGTCAGTAAGTTTTAATGAAATCGCTTTAATGTGCTGTAGTAAGAAATTATTTTTTTCAGTGTGATTAATAAGGGACTACGTAATTGGATCGGACTTTCAATATCTTAAAAATGTTACCGGTATACACTTATTGCCTCTGTCATGAATACAAAACATGCATCTCTTTGAAAAACCCAATCACTTAGTAAGACTTTTTGTCTCAACATTGTCCCAAAATCCGTCCACATTTTACCTCACAAAACACCACTGTCAACTTCTCAGAACCCTTAATCACCAGATTCAAAAGGTGATTAATCAAAATCGTCATTAATTATTAGACGTGAGTATTTATACTGATTATTATGGGACGTCCGAAACGCTGTGTTGTCCCGCCCTGCTATTACAGTTCGGCCTTTCGGTATTACGGACGACGGTCGGTCGCTGGTCGTATATTAGGACCGGAATATTACTGGTGCACATTACGCGCTTACAAAAGGTTTGGTGGGAACGTGTGTAACGAAACGAGATGAGATGTGCATGCGTTTAATTATGTAGGTAGGATAGTTATGAAGTTATGGACGTGCTATTTTTCGTTTGTCCTTTTCCGTGTAGTTTCAAATTAAAAAGAACTGTAGACCGCATACATAAGTATCAGTTTCAGTCTTCGTAAAGAATGTCTATGCCATGTATCTTGTCATAAAGAAGTTCACGCTAACCTAATTACATCGGTAGCATCGGTGCTATGTATAAACAATTTTCCTCTTGAGAAGGTCAGACGGTAAAAGCGAAGTCGTGATAAGCCACTGAAATGAATCAGAACTAATGCTAAACATTCAGCCAGACAAGATTAAGTCTAAACATTACACAATCGAATCAAAGAACCTTCATAAGTCATTAACGACAGAATATCAGTTAATCACTAATGATAGCACATGGCGTTACCACCCCGATTTAAAACACAATCGATATTACAAATCGTAACAATCAACATTTTTCAATCGAATATTATCATCGTACAATTAATAATTCGTAAAAAATCATTAAGGAGCAAAACAGGAGAACAAAAGTCGCGGTCCTTTGAGCCGTGTATAAAAAACGAGAGGAATAAAAAAGGGAAGGCGTCCCGCGGGGCCAGCGTCGGCGGTGCGTATACTAAACCAACACAGTATGTGTCGACACTGGCCCGTATGATATTGCCGCACGCATTATATGGATAGTGCTTTAGATGATGGAGTAATGTGAAACGGAGGATTTATTCAATTCAAAAGTAGTGAATAAAATATGGGTCTCAAATAAGGGAGCTATTGCAGTTACATTTTCCTATAAGGAAGCAGCTAGCTATAACAGTCTTTCAAATTCAGTATAGGAAAGAAATGACGTTAATTACAAACTTGCGAATATAAACAACATTGATACTTTACTTGTAGCTAATAATTATGTTGAAGGTATTCTAATAAACAAAATACTAATTTACAGAATCTATCATTAATCTTCCAAACACCTACAAATCTCAATCCAATCCTTACAAAATTTGTCTTCACATAGTTTAATATTGCTCAATAAATAACAAATCTAATAGTATTCATTGAACTCTTCCAGCCGTTCGACACTCCACCACATTCTGCCGCCACCACCCGCTGGTCCTTATGTCCTGGTGACAGGACACGACATGTTATAACGATCGCCGATGAGTAATGAAACTTAAATTGTAGATATTTAATTGGACTTTTAATTTGTTCTTTGGAACGGACTTTGTGATTAGTATTTGTTTAAGCTGATTAAAGAACTTGATCTTAGATGAAATCACAAAAAATATATATTTGCAGAAAAAGAAACAAATGAGAGACCCAACTGTTGCATCAAAATTAAATAAAAAGAAAAGAAGGGGGAAATTATTAGAGATGCCAAAATCATTTCTATTACATCAGCAACATTACAGCTTGGTAATATAACTACAATAATATCAAATGTTCTTTGATATCTAACAAAAACAATGCCAGAATACAGCGACAATCCCCCTTCGATTAACCATAATGAAAAAATAACCTGTCGTCATACCTTAAATGGATCCGTCACCGTAAATAAACGAGAACATTGGAGAGGTCCCGCAAGGCTCTCATCTAAGCCCTGCGTGTCCTTACACAGCCCATAAAGCCGACTTCCCTATATTTATGCCCTTTTGTCACGACACCGTCCAATTGGATGTCCCGATAATTTACGCTAACGTGACGACATTAATACACAGCTAAGGGCACCGTGATATAGGGCCTTTTAATAATCCATTCAGAGCGCGTGCTGTGACAATATTTCCCGTGAACTTATAGCGTTTTGTCTCGTACTTATTTATGTCTTATCGTTAATTGAATGGCCTTTTTTGATGTATATTTTATTTCGGTAACGGTGTTTTAATTTTCGTCCTCGGTTTTATTTGGGGTCATGAATCAAAATTCAATTATGGGAGTGTATCCTGAGTCAGTGTTGGTGTTTAAGTTTGCAGGCTGTATTCTGCCACTGCTGCGGCATTGGCAGAAATGAAGTCACGAACGGGGAAGGTAGCCACAATAAAGTAGATAACACTTTCCTGATTTGAAACTCAATTGTGTGTGATTGTCCGAGGCTCAATTGTTGAAATTGCAAGGGTTACTGGGAGCCGCGAAGCTTGCGAAATAAGATGAAGTGGCTGCTATTTTTTGTTTCAATGATTGAGCCATTCGATCAGACCTAAGGTATCTACTCTATTAGTACCTACTCAGATTGATACCTTCGATTTTATTTTTTCCCGGTCTATAGTGTGTTATTGATGGAACTCATTAGTCATCCGTAAATAAGCCAATATTTTTATGAATTGTCCTACAACAAAAAAGCTTGAAAAGGTTCAGTTTATCTTTATATCGCAATCTTATATGGTATTTTCGAGTAGGTATTCACATCAACATGATTAATTTCTTTGTCATTCTTCTTCATATGCTTGACATGTAAAGGAACGTTTGTGATTTGGTAGAATATACTGATGCTGTAGGTTGTATTGTTGGCATTTGTAGATAAATCCTGGTATATAGGTATATACCAGGATTTAGATAGATTTTTAGATATGTATTGTCATTTATTCTTTCTCCCTTGGGTATAGATCTCTTCATTCCATCTTCGCACATTAATTTAAAATTTTAAGATAGGTACGCACGGCTACACATCAAGCTACATAACCAGTATAAACTGACTTCTGATTGTACGAAAAACCTAAACAATGCGAAGTCAGCTAAATGCATAGCTTGATGTGCAACTCCGTGAATACCTACTAATAATTAGCGATAACTACTGTTGTGGTTTTCCTCAATCCTTTTAAGAAATAAACTTTATTTAGGAGCTCAAGCAAAGTATATACATAGTTAGTTTCTTAGAGCCTTCTTAATAAACGAAATACGAATCAGTTCGAAAGCCTGTTGTATCATTATTATACTGGAATTTTATTCTGACTTCGTCAGTGAGCGGAGTTCACGCAGCTGAATTTTTGGGCGAAACGTGTTTGATCTTTTTACCATCGATATGCTAAGATTTATAGAAGATTGCAATATAACACCACTTATAAAACAACAAAACTACCAAACTACATCAATCAAGTACGTTACAGCAATCATAATTACCTTCACACGTATGACAGAGGAAGTGAAGAAATTCGTCTCAGTACTAGCGATAGCTAAAGTACCAACAATTGGCCTCGACGATAACATTCACAATTGAATTGAGGGCGAAACGACGTCAATTAAACACCGCTTCTGTTAATAACTGTTAATTAAGTTAAGAGCTTTTAACTGGTTTTGTGATAAAATAAAACGTGATGGATGATCGGTTGATACCTACGTGATATTACGGTGGAGGACTTTGAAGAATTGATTAAATTTTTAGAACTCTGTGGTTAACTGACTCTATGCTTAGTTGTAGCAAACATGATTGATTTATGGTTGTGATCGACACTTTACTCATTTTGCCTAAAAAATAAATTAATTTTAACTAATTAACTAAGAATTCAATCTATCATATATTTCAAGTCATCCACCTACCTTCTATCACATCATAAAGCAAGTTCATCGAAATTGAAGATAAAGAAGACAATAATTTAAAAATGTTAACTATTCGCACCTCTTCAAATTCCAATCCTTCGAGTTACCAAACTTAAGTGGTAGGTATTATCTCAGGAAAAAAAAAGCGCAATTCACCAAACTAGAAACACAAAAGTTTCAATTTCATCAAAATCGGAAGGTATCATCAAAATCGAAGGGGACAACCGAAACCTATTATTGCATAACAAAAGCCTGACAAACGCAACAAAAACAGAACTAATGAAGTCGGAGTCGAATTTTATATCGCCTGCACTAAACAATTCACATCGTAAATATTCGTCAGTCAAAACGATTAACAGACAAAAAACTGTCCCTTGAAAAAATGCAATTTACCAAATCCAATCAAACATCACCCTTACACTTTTAAAAATAGAGGTTCTAACGACAGCAGTTGTTAACTTTGCATTGCAAGGTCCCGAACTCAAACTGTCATAAGACAAGTTCGGTCAGTTTTGGGCGATTCGACTTTTTTTTCTAATTTTGTGTTTTTCTTTGGCGGCTCGTTCATTGGAACCAAATGACACGACAGGTGACGAGTTTTTTTTTTTCTCGGGGGTGGATAGAAAAGAATTGTTATACATTTTATGGCGTGTCCTGTCCGTGTATCGGGCGATCTGAATTTGTAGGGCTAATTTGCTGGCTTTTGAGCACAGATGTCTCGATATGTCGGTGTTATTTTTTTAAGTTTTTATTTACTTATTTTTTAATATTTTTTTGTGAAATTATTCCTGTACCTACATTATGTGATAGCGTTAAAAAAATGCGATCACTTTTGCAATTACTAAAGCAAATGAACCATAACAACAGTTATTTTTGAAGCTCTTACTACTAGCCAAATATAATAATAGCTACATATTATGTACCTACCTACCTTCTTGTAATTTCTATACCTAAATTACTTTTTACGACAGATACCTATAACAATTTATCAAAACATATTATATCTACATCATGGCATGGATATTGTTAAATCCACTAAGCAGACTAATTTATACAAGATCAACAATAATATTAGGTAAAAAATTAGCATTATAACAGACGCAATCATCCCCGCCTAAAAGAAACAGGCCACAACCACAAAAACTATGTAAATAAAACAGCCATTAGACTGATTTAAACAAATGACACGCGATAATCTGAAGCTATTAGCAGGCATCAGTCAAAATCCCGAAACAATAGTAATTGTTGTAATAAATAACGTCCCTGGGTTTCGTAAGCCACTTGTCTACGAACGAGCTATTAAAATTACATTACCAATAGGTAGGTACTGAGGAGAAAAAATGGTAAAAAAATGTTATGGATGTTTATTTGTAAATGGTAAAGTTAACTCCAGCCATCAAGCGATGTCTACGATTAATCTAATAAATATTTACTATATGTAAAATGCTAATTTCTCATAAAAGTAAGGAAAAACCTACTTATTATTACAGTTCATAAGTTGAACCTACATAAACAGTTTTGAAGGAGATTTATATTTACATAATTCTTAAACCAGCATACCTACTAAAACAGTAGGATGAAACGTACAAAAACTACATTCAAGATAATTAATATACAACTGATACATTTATCCAAAAGAGAGTCATTTTAAAAGTCATGTATCTTATATCCTTAAGTTATTTAGAGTACTTTCGAACTCATTAGAATGTGTTCTTTCATGAATTTTCAGACTACAATCCACGTCTCAACACAATCCCCTCTGAATCTGGACAGCTGTATCTACCAAGAGAAACAATCATCTAAATATACTGCACCATTGCAACTCATTTGTTTGTTTTACTGACCGTACATGTGTGGCACAAAACCGGTATGTTTGACGCACTTGTTACTAATAAGTGCCGTATTATTGAAACAATCTCAGAAACTCATATACAACTATGATTTTCAAGGATCCATTAATATACGGCAATTTGATTAAAGTCTTGTAACACCTCCTTCAATAATGCAAGTAATTTTGGCAAATGCACAGGGATCAGATATTTACGTCGCAAACGTGGCAAGTAGCGCAACCTATCGCCAAAATACAGGTAACAAAACATCAAGTCACAGAATCTTAAAAGAAACAGAATTTGGCAACAAAAATAAGGAAAACGGCAAATAGGTCCAATACTAGACTAGCTGGCCAGCAATCAGAGGAGTAACTCTAAAATTTCCATTAAAAATTTTCATTAAAAAAATATTCGTTTTATGGTCTCTGAATATAAATAATTATCAGATGTTGACGATGACGATGATGTTGAACCACTGACTACGACCATCAACTCTAAACTCACTACATTTAATTCGATACCAATTTAAACTTTCAATGTAAACACCATCATTTACCCAAACAATACCATCTACATTCTATCCACAAAGAACGCAACAGTAATCTTATAATCACAATCAGTAACTTTGCCGACAGCTTATCCCATACCCAATTTCACGCTACCAACTCCGTGTGGGTGGCCAGTGACATTTGCAAGCCAAAAAAAAATACAAAAGGAGGTTTGTATCCAACCGATGATAATTCAACTCCTGTGGGCCACAATATGACAAACCAAGAATGTCACAATCTCATTGTCAGGATCCTATTCTGACCATTGTCTGGTGGCGCTACTGCTTTGTGCCAAAATTGGATGAGCTATTGTTGAAAAGTCATATTTTTTTTCGCCCAAATACACAAGTGTCATCGGACAAGTGGCTTTGGAAAAGGATTCGAGTAATGACATTTGGATTTTTTATTTACGGCGCCTTTTAGAGTACTATTGTAAAATTATCAATCAGAATCTCGTTTAATCTAATAGTGTTAATAATTAACAAAGGACAAAACAACACTAATCCAAAATAATGAACAAAGGACAAAACAACTAGGTAATCCAAATCCTGTTACAATTTAGAACGCCTTTAATATCTGTACTAAATCTCAATACAAGATACACAAAACGCGTCATCAATTAATTAAAATTCTGTGAAGCATAAATGTTTTCTGTTAAGACAAGTATCATGTTTATTTTCATTACTACCAAAGTTTCTGCGAACAAATACAATTTGCCTGAAACAAACAGTCAACCGCAGGACACAATTTAGCAGCGGTAGCACAGTGCGTCCTGAAAAACCCACATATGCGCAAAAACGTCACATTACAAATCCGCAGTACGCCTCTGTTTGTGCTCATCCGGCTTTAAGTCCCTAAAAAGCGCTCGTGGTGACACCTCCCCGTCTTCCTCCCACCCCACTGCCTACATGCTCCCATCCCGCTCGCACACCCGCGACTCCGCTCCAAAAGCGACAAAACGCGACACACACTTTGCCCACCAGACGGCCGAAGCGACAGAGCACGCGCGCGCAATACTCGTCTCTACACAACTTAGTTTTAAAGCTAGCGCTCCGGATTGCGCGACACATTAGAGGACATTTACTCACCATCGGTAGAACATCCTAAGCGCCAGCATACAGTAATCATCTTCAACTCTACGCTCACAGAGATAGGTTCCATATTCCTGTGTCATAGCTAAAGGTGGTGTAAAGACACAGTTTTCAAATGTCACGCAGTGTAGTCGTCTCTTTTCTCCGGAGTCCTGTCGCATCTGCCCGGCTCCTTTGGCATCCTTCAGCATGCATGTGTCCCCCCGCATATCTTTCATCCCGCTCTACGCCGCCTGAAGCCCAGTGTCCGGTCTCACAGACTGTTAGGCGGTCGTGTTAGCGTCGCTCTTTGTATATGTTCCACACGATATAATCACGAATATATTTGTGTCTTGTACGTACGTAGTACATGTATAGCGTGAAGGATTAGATGTGAAATGTACTGTGAAGTGACGCTCAGTGCCGTTTGATGTTTGTTTGTGTGGAAGACAGTCACCAGAAGCATTCATGATTCAGGTTAGTTTGCCAAATTTATGCACCTTCCGACGTTTACGGCTATCCAGAAATATTATTACACTAACAAAAGCAACCAATGGTGTAAAATTGGAGTTCGTGGAACGGAAGCTTTTGTGAGCTGGTGTATCCTTTAGATTAAGCTTTTAATTTTTAAGCTCCATTTCTAATTTGACAAAACCTCTACAGCTAGAATGACTTTTCGCGACTTAGAAAATTTTAACCCGATTACGCCTCCTAACATCAATACTTATTTTGATGTTACCCACTTGATTTTACGTGATAAAAAAAAACCTGTACTTGTTTTATGGTTGGAAATAAAGCAAACAAGCGCCAACGGACAATAAATAAATAATCATCGAATCAGTCGATGGTGAAACATCAATCAGCTGCTATTATTTATTACCGCAAACCCATGCGTGGGTGTACAAAGTGGGCAATAGATAATTTAATTATAGATACGAATGTATTCATTAAGTGTTGCGAAGGCTTGAGTTGTAATTAATTTTGAGGTCCCAATACTTTCGGCGGAACAATGGTTAAATGTAATGACCACTTCGTTAATGAAATGAGGCGTTTTTGAAAATGAGTTGAAGATTACTTTATAACTTTATTTAAAAAGAGGATGTACCTACTGTCTATCTCTGTATCAATACGCAATCATTATTATTATGAATAGTTATCGGTGATGTTACAAAAATAAAATTTCAGGTTGTGTCATTTTGTCTCTGTGATGTGATGTGACATTTTTAGCAATCTTATGAGATTCTTGTTTCACTGAGTTTAATTTTTTTTTTAATTATGGTTGAGTAATATTTTATGTATGTTGAATTTTAAGTCTTTGTTAATATTTTGGACGATGAATAATTTACCTATTAGATGATATACATAAAACATAACATAAGCAGTAACGGTTAGTTTAAGAAAAGTAATGCCTTTGAAAAGTGTTGATATGAACTAAAATAAGAGCAAAAATTCATGAATAAATGTTTCTCACATAAGTGCAAACACATTATGAAGAAATGCATAATGCGATTCATATTTTTATGCATAATGAATAAATTAAACTTTCAAGGGAAGGATTCATTTACTTTTATATTTTTTTATTGATGCGTTAAATGGACTCAGTGCTTTTTGCGGTTGCTTCTGCAGAAGCCCGCAGCCGCAGCAGCAGCCGCAGCCTATTTTAGAACTTATTTCAATTATCCCTTATTTATTCAAAAGCTCTGCCATAGTTTTTTCTGAATTTCTGTACTTATATTTTTACCATACTCTGATCATTGTAGACTGAAAGCCAGGCCCATCACAGTCGAAAAATTGATTGCGAATGTAACTCTGAAAAAAATATTTTTAAAACAAGTAGGTACCGACTTCTGTATCTGGAAGCACTTGAATGTAAAAAACAGAACATGGACACGCAACGATATAACTGAAGTACCCTACTGGTACCTACTCACCTACCTGTAATGCTTGCATTGAAGTTGTTTGTTGTTTCTTAAAAGTATATCAGTCGAGTATACTCTCGCATGTTGCACCTTTAAATGGCGCCTGGTATCAACATCAACAGATCGTTTTTATACAGTAAAGGTGTAAAAGTAACGAAATAAAACGTACCCGTATGTATTCGTTACTATAAAAATTAGTACTCGTTACTATCGTATCGTTACGTTACTCGTTACTTCTGATACCTCATAACATGCTATGTTATGTTAGAGCAACGAATCAAGTCGTATTGCGTACGCGTACAGTATGACGTCGCGGCGTCATCGCAACATTCGTAATTTGTAGAAAACATACTTATACATTACATACCAAGCTGCCTAAGGTGCATTTTTTCCGTATTTTGAACCAGAGTTGTGTTAAAGTTATACTAAATTTAGTTTGATTTATAATAGGTAACTGTAGAACTACAAGTAAACTGTTGATGGAATCTAGAAATTGGTTTTCCGTTTTTTTTTAGAATCTACTAAATTTGAAATTGGTTTAAATACGCGATACTAAAAAAACAAAAACATACATACTTACATATTTTTAATTTGTAAAAAATATTTGTTTACCTTGTTTATTTGTTTCTCATCCAATTTAAAACTTCGTCTACACACACAATAGGTACCTTTAATAAACATAAACAAACATCGCTCTTTAGAACGTACGTTTTTAAATTCAGCAAATAAGTGCGCGCATGCGTAAAACATACGACCAGCAAATGTTTCAATAATAATTACGCATCAACGATACTTGCGTGAACTGAACCAAGGTGCCCGTACTACGAAAAATGCGAGTAACGAAATGCATTCGTGAGTAACGTTTCGTTACTCGGTACTAGACGGCGCACCCGTTACTCAGTAACGAATACATACGGTTTGCTACAGCTTTATTATACAGAGTTAATGGCCCACATGTAGGCACGTAGGTAAGGCAACAATTCATTTCCTACTTTTTTTTTGTATTTATGGGATAGCCTCGAGTTTTACCACTACGAATTTTATTCTCGCTCTTGGTGTAAAGCAATGATACTGTCGGCGATGGTGTGAAATCTTGACTAGAGAAGTTGTAACCTATTCACACGTTGTAGATACCAACAATATATTGTTACTATAGATTAGTAATAGAGAGGTTCGTATATAGAGAAGTTTTAAGCACTAGGCATCTTTCTAGCGCAGGTTTTGACGTAGCATAAACGCTACGTAGCGTAGGCGCTGCGATGCGTAGCGTAGAAACCGTAGCGAGGTATTGACGTAGCGTATACGTAGTGACAACGTTGCGTAGCGTCGACGTGGACGGTGCGTCACCGCTGTGTAGTTGCAGGATTACTAATTAAAAAATAACAGTTGTATATAACCCACCAGTATGGCGCCAAGGGTCTTCAAAGGATGCGTTTTCTACCAGGAGCCAATGTCATTGATAAAAATGCAACGTCATGATATCCAGTCGTGGATAATTAAACTATGCGGCACCACAAAAGGTTATTTCAAACTACTCGTAATAACAAAAATGAGTGATTAATTAATTTTACTTTTAACGAGGCAGTTATACGTCTTGAAGATATATTTTATGTGATTTGTCTTATGTTGTAAAACCAGAAATTGGTTACCTTTGTGATGTTAAGGCAAGTTTCAAGAGGCGCCACGGAATTGGCAAAAGCTGATAAAGGCATTCTTTGACTATAAACTTTTAAATTAAAATGGCGTATCGGGGAGTGTAGGTATAACTTTGATAACAGAATAAACAAAAACTTAACAAACAAGTTAATAATATAAAGCCATGGAAATCTATACATTTATACAAATAAATGCCATTGAAGTGTCTGTTTACAATGTTAAAATATCAGCATTTAACTAAATGTATATGGAAGTATATACCTACTGTACAATAAAACAATGAAAAAAAAATATAATGTCTGTCTGTTTCGGTTAATCTGATAGCTGATACCATAGAAGTAACTTAAGCTACTTTTTTTTAAAGAATTAGGGTTCCGCGAAAAAAAATTAAAACCCATGAATTGTCCGACATTCACGCGGTCGAATCGGTGGGCAGAAGCTATTAACTTAATAAAAACATTATTTTTCCGTTACGAAGCTCGCGGTGTATTTGCTTAAAGACACAGTATCATACATAGTCTATTGGGTGTCTCTAGGTATTAAATATCCATTTTGACATAGCGGCTTAACGTCTGATTAGTCTATAATTATATCATCCTTTGGGCCTGTTTTTCGTCACTAGCTTAAGGCTCCGTGTGGGAGGACATATGTTAAACTTTTCTCAAAAAAAATTAATTCTTTGAATATTTTTATGTAACGTGATAATAGTCTATAATTTTATAAATGTTTTGCATAAAATATGAGTATTTAATACAATGACTCCATCTTTGTTTCCATGAAATACATAGGTGTTATGTTGAATTTTTAACTCCTCTTGTAAATGACAAATTGATGGGCTGAAAATTAGAAGTCATGTGACATCTACCAACCCGCACTGGGCCCGCGGGGTGGATTACGGCTCATTCCATCTCACAGAGAGGAGGCCTGTGTTCTAACATTAGGAAAGTGTTAGGGATTATGCTTACATGCTATGTAAATGGAAGTTGAACTGTAGTCCTTAAACAATCAACCTAAAGCTAGTGTTTGGGATGCATGAAGAAACCTCCTCGTGTAGCGCATTTTGTTCCGCCAGTTACTTAACTGAACCGAGCGCTCGGCGCATCCTAGACACCAACACCTTATTTGACTAGCCAATTCCTTATTTACCTTGCTTGGTAGGGCTAACGCCCGCCTGGTTTGCGACCACCCTCCCACCGGAGTCCGGCGTCAAGCAGCCTGCTGTGTTTCGTCGATGCGTGGGAGTTCCAGTGCCTTAGGCATCTTCTGGGCATGCTCGTACCATCATGGACCTCATTCATCGCTTTCCATAAGGCGTGATCGAGGTCAAGAGCGGACACATTCAGCAAAAAAAAATGAAGGATCCCAAATGCATCAGCTCAGGAAATTTTTTCTCGTTAATAAAAATACAATCAATAGAAAAGGGAGGGGAAATAATCAAACGGCATCAAAAAAATCGTCCGCATCGCTGTCAATAGAATAATTGCCCAAAAAGCTGGCAGCATTGCCACGATGTATGGCGATGCAGATTCTCTAGCCAAAAAATAGGCCACTCCTGTGGTCACGTAAAGAGTCGACCAACCGCTTGGCGATGTCTCGAAAAATGAAATAGGGCACTAGGACCCCATGACTCTAGTGTTTCAAACGGCTCGAACATATAAAAAAATATTGGAGTATTTATTAGTACGCGCTTTGAGATTGTTCGCACCACCCCACCAGCCTACCGTGCTTGGAAGATAGGATGGCGCATGGGTGTTGACACACGTTGCATCCCATACCAAAGGCCTACGTACCTTCCAAGAATGTAATATTCTCAATAGAAAATAGATTTCTTCAATATTGACCATTGAACAGATAAGTTTGTGCCAGTACCTGCCCATCTGATGTCCAACACTTCATAAAAAGCCTTTTTCGTACAATAAATGTCCATATATTTATTATTTAACATCACCCTGCAGGCCCATAAGTAATTGTAGGGTACCTGTAATGGCGGAAAATGCGTCGCCGTGCAGGATGCGTAAGCGTCGCGAGCGTGACGCCATTAGTGTAAATGTTTTGCCGCCGAGAGGCGCGGGCGCAGCTGAAATGTAAAGAACGGCAGTGTTGTATTTAATAATACTAGCTGCGCCGCGCGGTTTCACCCGCATAATACTCGATATTGTGGGAATATCGAGATAAAAAGTAGCCTATAGCCACCAGTAGCCTGTAGCTACCTCCATAACAAATTTTATCAAAATTGGTCCAGCCGTTTGTGCGTGAAGAAGTAACAAACATACAAACACACTCACAAACTTTCGGCTTTATAATATTAGTGTGATAACGTAATATCACGCCTTGTTTCCCTGAAGGATTAGACAGAGGTAGGTATACCTACCTATGAAATAACCACATTTCGTCACTTATGTTTAAGTCCCATATACTTATATAATAGGAGGCGAGCCTATTAGCATCAACCGGGCAAATCCGAAATCCGGAAAGAAGAACCCAAGAACACTTTGGTCGTCCGGGGAATCAAAATCAGGACCTCATGCGAAGCAGTAGTGCTTGCGACCACTAGACAAACGAGGTAATCGATATAATCTACCTTCATATTTAATATATGTAATAAGTTAATGGTTTTTAAAGTTACAACATGCGTTTGTGTATAAAAGATCTTTGAAACCCATTCAAAGAAGGCAGCCATAATAAAATTAATCATTTATTTATTTATTTATTTGAATGATAATTTATTATAAGTAAGAAAGAATAACGTTTATTCGGACATGAGACACGAAATACAAATAACGAGTAAAAAAAATGAAAATAATTTTTTAACAACAATAGTGTGTGCCTCGAGGCTGCGGCAAAAAGGTTCATTTCAGCATTAGGTAATGCCAGTCAGATGCTGCCTGAAGCTGGTTTTATAATAGAACCATCATAATATAAAACTTACAATCATCACCCTCCTTACCTATCCTTATCTCAATTTAGTTAGGCTAGCCTCTAAATAAATCACGTCTTTTTCTTTCACACATACCATAGCACATGTCTTTTTATTTCACACATCCCATAATACAGCATGTCTTTTTCTTTCACACATCCCATAGCAGTCATCTGAGAATTCACTTTCTTCGTAGCAACATATCACACAATCCTCTCTGCTTCTCTTTTTATTGCCACCAACATTCATACTCCATCTACATACGTCCCCATTCTTACAGAAACTCACAATCACAAAATATTATTACAAACATTTATAAACGGAAATATTACAAGTCTTTTCATTTGAGAAACTTCACTCCACCTGAACTACCCGCCACAGCACACCCGGTGCATATTCTGTCGGGATGCGCTTGCGCCGCAAGCGTGACGCCATTAGTTCGTACTGCAGCCGAGCGCCGCCGGAGGCAGCCGAGACTTGCCAAGAATAGCCGGAGATGTCAGCTCGTTTCGAAAAGCTTTTCTTTAATATCACATGCTTGAAATGTATAATTTCTTCTACATCATTACCTTCCTGTCCTTATTGAAATTTATTTGGGGTCAGCCCAACATGTCTTTTTGTCTATGCATCGCAATTAGCCGTCATCTCAATAGTCACCCTCTTTGTGGCTGTATCGTCCTTCACACAATCCATGCATCGTTTCTTCAGCTTCCCCTTAAAGTTTCTAAGAGCGTTAACTTATACAAGCTTATCTTAACCATATCTATATATCTACTACCCTATAAAATAAAAAACAAACAAAATACCCAAGAATATCACAGTGCTAAGGCCAGTACAGCTGATGTCGGATGCTCTTGCGCCGCGAGCGTGATGCCATTAGTTCGTAGAGCCGCCGAGCGCCGGAGGCACCCGAGACGCCGAGAACAGCCGAAGCTGTCGGCTTCGACGCTAAGTATTATGAAATTGTGTGAGGATAGCTGAAGAATGGGCGAAATAAAACGTGTTTTAGAATAAGATGTCTGATTTAAGTATCTGGATACTTAAATAGGCAAGGGAAAGTCGCTAGTCACGGATATAATACTACGCGTTATACTTTTTAAAAGTTAAATTAGTTAGGTCATCAACTCATCACACTCTATTTTCTACAACCGCCTATTGTCCTGGTATAGTGAAATTCATATAATGTACTCAAAAGCAAGTCTAAAATAAAAATCATCAAGACAAATCATTGTTAAAAACTGTTGTTTAATACAGCCAACGATATAATAATTATTTAGGCTCTATACTACATTTTTCCTATTTGTCATTTACATATTATAGTTAAATAGTAACGCAATTTGGCAACTAATGCAACGAAAACGCAATACAACGCAATGTGCTGTGTACTATGGCAGTGTGGAAAGTCAGGAGAACTTAGAATCCTTAGAAAGTATGACATATTAAATCCAACAGAAACAAGGCTACCGACGACAGTGCTAAATAAATAACATAAAATAAAGCTATTTTATTTTAGGTAACAGAATAGAATTCAGCACATGATTTTAGACCTCGTAGCATAGGTATTATAATTTTTTGTAAAATACTACCTAGTAATCTAGGTAGTATTTTTTTATTACCGACAATAAAAATGTATGTATACCTTTTTTTTAACCGTTAAATAATTTCTACGCTACGAGATCTAGAATCATCTACTAAATTTGGTATACAGTTTGCCCTGTCAATCTGTATTTACTACATTCCGTTAGTTTAGCTAGTTAAACCAAAGGTAAACAATAACACCACGTGATTCATAGGTACTAAACCTTTTATTACTAATTATAAACTCCTTTTTATTTATTGAATATAAGTATGCATAAATACCGAAATTACAGACGCACTTCTAACGGATTTGTTTATAATATAATTAGGCATTTTAAATGAAAACGTCAAAAGTTTCACATGATAACCGACAATGTTTTGAGTGAATTTATACTAAACAAAAGAAACCGACTAAACGTAATAATAATAACTGTCACTTCAGTTGTCATGCTATGTCACAGTTGTAGGTACTCTTCAATTTAGCAAGTTTATCTAATTCGTTGCATTTTGTAAAAGGTTTAGAGAACCTGCCTTTTTGGGCTCTTTATAATACTTAGATACTTAGACAGATTACAAAACATTATATTATTATTATAAATCTACCAAAAAAATTGTGTTAGGTACATCTACGAAGAGAAGTTTAAGAATAAATGATAAAGTTTAATACAATAATAGAAAAGGAAGCTATCATAAAAATCTAAAAAATATTTTTTGTGGGTGACGTATTTTTAAAAAAGTGTCATCTATAAAAAACCTTTTTACGATTTGTTTACCTTTAGTTAATTACCTAAACGTAAGGAGTTTTTTTTTATCGATGTAGTTTATGACTTTATTACTACGGTGTACAAGGGCCGCTGTCGATAGCGGTAAACCCTCCTCCAGCCGTTTCCTAGCTGTTCTGTCCCTAGCGATTCTGCTCCATGTTCTGCCTGCTAACTTTGCGATGTCGTCGCTCCATCTTGTGTTCAGTGCTACGAGTACAGAAGCCTAGATTATAATTTAACCCAAAGACAAAAAAGTATCATTAACGTTTTGTAACTAAAAAACCTTGATTGGCGGAAACTTTAATGGATCATTTTTTATCAAAGACTAATCCATGCTAGCTCTTTATATTATATATGAATAATTGATTATGTATATGACTGTTCATATCTCCGGCGAGTACTCGTTCGACACAAGAGCTATCAAATAGAGTACTCGCTCTAATACACACAAATATGTATTATAAATCTGTTTCTATGGTCCTTAGATACATAAATAGATACACAAAACTACAAAATTGTTTTTTCACAACCGCTAGTTGTCCAAGGCAGACGAACCCGCGGGGTTGAGTGTAATATAATATAATATTCCCGTCCACGGACGGACATTACCGCAAGGTGGATTATTGAAATAAATCGCGAGTGATCAGCAAAATGCATAGTTTGCGCGCCGGGCCATTACACTGATTGAGTTTCCCGGAGAGTCGGAGAACATCCCATGGTTTGTTGGAAGAGTGGATTAAGGTAGGGTTGGACTAAGGAGGGTTTTATATGAACAGGGGAAAGTATATCGAAAATTGAGTAAATTAAAATTAATTAGGTAACTACCTGGTATTCGACGGTATGAGGTTAGTCTGAAAGCCGACCTCAAAATAGTTGGGAAAAGACTAAGCAGATGATGATGATATGTACTTATCTAACTTAAATGCTGAAACTGCTACATCCATACTTAACATTATAAAACTAACTCTTTGTACCTAACCCTGTCTTTCTGTGACCGTGTGTGTGTTTCTGTGTGTTTCACGCCTAAACTACTGCACCGGTCCTTATGAAATTTGACAAATAGGTAGCCTGGGTCAGGCAGAACATAGGTTACCTACGTAGAAAAAAATATATATAAAAAAATTGCTGTATTGAAAATATAAAATACTAAATATACGCAGGCGAAGATAGAAAAAAAAAGAAACCAAAAAAAAAGAAGAAGTAATTGCAAGCAACAGCTACATAATATTGCTTCCATCAAACGGTTTGTTTTTTAAACTAAACCTTTTTCTACTTGGCCGCCATCTTATTGTTTCTCTTGTCTTTGGTATCATTAAAGCTGTTTTGGTAGTATTTACTTAGATAAAGGTGAACTAATCCCTACTGTTTTCCAAACAGTGTTAATTTGCTTTAAATGAATAATTAAGGCTCTTGCAAACTGGCGCGACGCGCGACGCGAATCGCGTGCGACACAAAGGCACTGCGCGACTTGCGGTGCCTTTTTGTCGCGCGTGATTTTATCGCGTATCGCGCCTGTTTGAAAGAGCCTTTAGGGAACAGTGTACCCATTTCTTACACATAAGTTTTCCAGCAAAATCTTTAAACATGACGGCGGCGTGATCGAGTAACAGAAAACTAAATGATATATAAATATAATTAATGTAGCAGTTGGAACTTCCAATAGCCATAATTATTATCACCGACAACCTCAAAAAGGTGGCTGGGTCGGACTGGAGGCAAAAGACGGAGGACAGGGTGTTGTTCACAAGCCTGGGAGAGGCCTGTGTCCAGGTGGACTGCGATAGACTGAGTTGGTTGTTGATTGTTTTAATACAAAATTTTGTATGAAAAGAATTTCACCTTTACAATCATAACATACTAGCTTCCGTCCGCGACTTCGCCTGCGAGGTATGTCGATAAAAACTATCCTATGTCCTTCCCCGGGATGCAATCTATCTCTCTGCTAAATTTTATCGAAATCCGTTCAGTGGTTTATGCGTGAAAAGGTAACATACAGACAGATAGAGTTACTTTCGAATTTATAATATTAGTATGAATTAAAAAACAACACCAAAACGGTCTATAAAAAGCATCCAAATCCTCATACATCCGTCAAAACTTACATAATAATATACCTACGTATCTCTAAATTAATTTCCAAATCCGCATAACTGCGAGTGGCAAGTCGATGTCTCTTGTCATGTTTCACATTATGCCACGACGTGAATGCAATGCCCGTCAGATACACGAACTGACGGCTCGGATTTGATGTAAACTGTGAACGTAAATAATATGGCGGGTTGATAAAAAAGCATGGGATTTATGGCTGAGCTTTGATGTTTTCATGAAGACATTTGCAAAAAAATGTTGACCTTAAAGTTTAGTTATAAAGCGGAATACCTACGCGAAATTTATTATCATACTGAATAAGTAATAAAAGGCACAAACTATTAATGAATATCTTATATAGTAAGTTGCAAAAAAGTCATGAAAGTAAAATGAAAATTTAAACAGCTTGAAGTGCTTTTTATAAACATAGATAGTCAATAAAATGATAGGTAGGTACCTAAATCACAAAGTTCAGTAATCTTAGCATACCTCCAAAATAATAAGTAAAAATGATATTTCCTAATTAATTGTATTAAATTCAGACACCAACTGATTTTTTCCTTCCAAAAAGAAACTCATCAAACCTGGTACTACTAGCGCCATCTATTAAATATAAATAGAATTAACCTCCTCTACGAAAGCTCTCATGACTTTTACCAGTTTTTTTTATTGAATACTTTAAAGTCGCTGCTAATTATATTTTTATTGACATGTAAATAGTTATTTATGATACTAGTGCGGTAAGTTGGTTTTTACAAACGAGTAGACGAATGTAAGCCCGAGACGAAGTCGAGGGCTTACCATAGTCACGAGTTTGTAAATACCAATTTCTGCACGTGTGTCATACAATGTTTTTCAACACATTTGCGAGAAAACAGTACAGTGTGTAATTAAACGAACTTTTTCATTTGACTATTTTTAATAGCAAATAAGAAAATAAACAGATAGGTCACTACCTACTCTTGGAAATTAATAGTAAAATTTGAACAATTATTGAAATTCAGTGAAATTTGCTGCTTTGGAAGCTTAACTGACTGACTGACATTATTAATTTTACACTTAGTATGTTGAACTCATATTATTATTTTGTTTATTTAACAGTGGGAAAGTCGCAACAATTTTTGAAGTTTCTAATATGAAAATGGGGCGAATTTGCAAATGGCGCCACATGCACGTGGTGAAAATTAGAACTACATCTTTCGTCTCATTTACTCTTTAGTATTAAAGTGAGACAACGTATTGAGCAAAAGCGCTTCCAAGGAGGTTCGATCAGTCAGGTTGTTTATTCTCATAATGTAAAACTCTTTGGTGGAATTCTTATATTTTTTTATGGAAATTAAAAAAAAACCGTAAAGAACACGCACGGTGCTATACAACGGAACGTGCGGTAAAATAGGTACTTAGGTGAGAGTACCTATTTTACCGCACGTTCCGTTGTATGGTGCGTAATTTTTAACTTTCGAACAATGTATACAGGCTTTGTAAATGCATTTTTCGAGCAAATGTGTTGAAAAATAATTTTATTAGGTACTTAAGATATAATAACAGGCACACATTGATTTAGATATCGTTACGGTAATGTATGTAAGATGATCTCCAACCCAAGCAAGTGTTCTAATGTGTTTATAAAATCTTCTGTAAAAATGTCTTTAAATAGTTTTAATGTCGAGAATTATTATATATCTTTTCACACACTTGATGTAAGTAAACTTTCGTATATATTTTTTTCACCACACCCAGCTTGTAATTAACAAAAATCAACACAGCGATCTAATTTACAATATTTACCCAGACTTTTGATTCAATAGTTCTGAATACCGTCTCCCATTACAAGGTCAAACGGAAAATCGATAAAGTTCAAGATCGTTAGTTCAAGGACACCTTTAATAAATGCTACTGAACTAGTAAATATTAAGTAGTGGGAAATCGTGAGTGGGTGCGATTAAAGTTTCTAACAATTGTTTGTATTATTGTAGGATTTTCATTTGATAGTTAGGTATGGGATCGGGTTAGGAGTTAGGAGGTCACTACAATTCGGGGAGACCAACATTTTGCTTGCGATTCTATCCGTGGGCGCCTGCACACGGATAGAATCGCAAGCAAAGTTTCCAACTTTCCATGCTATATTCGGATTCTCAGATTTGTCGATTAACGAGAAAGCTTGCTGAAGACAGAAATAATATTGGTATTTCTTTTTCTTATAAACTTACAACTATTCAAATGTTTCTGTCTTCAGGGGGCCTAAAAAGGCCACTTGGGCAGAATCATAAAAGGACAGTTAACCTTTAATTTAATCGTATCAAAACCCATTGGTGAAGGATTTTTCAGTTACTTTTTTTGTCTGTGCTAATATACCGATCAATCCAATCTCTTTGATTATACTTACGTAGTGCAGCAAAAAAAAAGAGAAACACAGACTGTCTTCGCCATATTATAATTCATAATGTTATCCTTTTAGGATTCTGCCAAAGTGGTATTTTTAGGCCCCCTGTTCAGTGTTTTTAGTTCTCGAGCCAGTCAGTCTCGAAGCTGTTACCTATTTGTAGTTATAAGATATGGAGGAAACTGACGCACTCGCTTAATAAAATAAGTAAGTAGCGAATAAGTAAATATTCAAATACATAAGTAGTAGGTACAGACGCCAGCACATCAAACTATCCGAAACTGTCAAATTTTCCCAATCAACTTTGAACCTTATGCTTTAGCGATAAAGATGAAAATCTATTAAATTGACAGATTGTAGTAGCTTGATGTGCTGGCGTCTGTACCTACCCTACTTGCTATGACATTATTATTTATAATATCAACTGTTTTATCACTACACACCAATAAGGGCATACAATGTGTTCCTTTGAATATTAATTTTATTGTCAATTTCAACAACTATCTACAAATATTTTTATTGGTAAAATATTAAATACAGCTATTAAGAATTCCTTATTGAAAAAAAGTTATTCGGACAACTATATTGTAATAATTATATTAAATAGTATGCTGTCACCTTGAAATCCGTCCTAATCAAGTGGTTTTTATTGCGTGCTTTATAAGGAAGCACCATTCATAAATATATTGATAATTGATTTCCTCTATTATTATAAAGATAGATAATATCGACTTTATTGTAGCTTATATAATATTTTTCTTGCTAATTAATAGGACTGCTCAATTATGGATATATATTGATTAATTGGTTATTATTGTGCGAAAACATAACCATCGTTAGCACTATTAAATTGTGACGTGAATCCAAACGACCTACCTCTCTACCCGTCCCTTCTAAGAATTCAGGCATGAGTCGAGAAGTAACGTGGCACTGATGGTATCATGCTCCATTCATTGTTTTATTTACGTTTGCAAAACAACACTTTCTTCTGTTAAGAACTTAAACAAGTAGCGCCATCTCTTGAAGATTTTCCGAAAACATTTTTCAAAGTTTGTTACTATAGTAAGTAAAAAAATCAATAATTCAAAACTGGCACAAGAAACGAGAGGCATATTGGCCAGAAGTGTGTGAAGTCGAACTATGGATGACGATGAAATCAAAATTTAATTTTTCTAAAGAGTTTTCTAGATAACTAGAACCTCTAGATACGATGATACAATTCTTAATTGCTTTTTAACTTCGTCTTAATTTTAATATACAGATCCAATTTACCTTCGCAGGTATAATTATACTACTTTCGCAACAAAACAATAAATCACAATAAACGACAACACTAACCCTAACGAACTTAAGTTCTAACAATAGATGCGCCCACGCAACCGAATGAACTAATCGCTTCGATGATCGATTCGGATCCCGATAAGAAACCATTCTAGCTAGATGAGTTTTATTGTTCTGTGTTGCTACTTTTAAATTGTGATTTGTAGTATTAAATTACTAGAAACATTTTTTCGGTGGCAATTCTTGTGACCCTAATCACAAGAATTGCCACCGAATTCAACATATTTTTAGTTTAAGTGAGTCTTTCACGTTGTTGTACAGTTTTCTTGATTGCCTAAAGACACAATTATTTAATTAACTTGTGTAGGTAAGTACCTGCTTAGCGTTTTTTTTTATTCCCAAAAAGAAAATCCAACTAATTTCAATGAAATACATAAGTAAGTATCGTTTTTATTTCTAAACGACATCATTATTTAGAATCAGGGTATAGGTACCTACCAACTTACCTTCCTAAGGACCACACAATTTTTTTTTAATTGTTGCTAGCATTAAAAATCCTTTAAATAAATCCACCTGATCAACTTTCGCCAGAACATCGTGACTTTGTCAATAGCTGACAATTAAAAAACTGAACGAAAGAATTTTAATAATCGCCATTCTCTCGAGCGTCCATTCATAAAATTCATCGGAAATTCACACCTTTGGGCAATTATTTTATAAATTTGTCAGGTCACAGTGTAAAATTATGTTTTAATGGTTTAATTGCGAAATGGCATCATCAATTTTGAATAATAATAACATGATATGTAAAATATGGAAATTATTGTAGGTAAGCGATACTAGTTGGTGACTCGTTTTTGTTACAGCGTGGGTTATTTATGTATATTTTTTTTTCTTTCAGCTAAAACTGAGTAAATATTTTGTTTGTGTAATTTTACTAAAAACATGATATCAAATTTGTGAACACAACCTTCATGGTAAATGGGGTATTTTTAATATAATA
The DNA here is from genome assembly GCA_963855955.1 of Luperina nickerlii. Lineage (NCBI taxonomy): Eukaryota > Metazoa > Arthropoda > Insecta > Lepidoptera > Noctuidae > Luperina > Luperina nickerlii. Next base: position 15,485,450 of record OY979677.1, on the reverse strand, counting down.
TTTTTAATTGTTTTTTTTTTACATATTGTTCTCACTTATAGAAGGAACAAGAATGATTTACCCAAGTTTTTTTAATATATTGATTTAAAAGAGTATCCTTGGATTTCTTCGTCATAGAAATCCAACGAGCTTCAAATTTCTAACTAACTGACCGACTCTTTGACAATTAAAAAGTGCCTGTTAATAGTTTAATTGAAAAATAAATGCTTTCATTTATGTTTTATTTCTTTCATTTAGAGTTTGATTCAAGAAAGTGTTAAAGTGCGATTGATTTAAATGTAGGTGCCTCCTGGTGAATGAATGTTTATGTTGGAAAATAATGTATCTAAATATTTAAATACTTGTTGCGTAACGCAGATTAAAGGCTCCTTCAAACAGGCGAGACACGCGATAAAATTATTGCGCGTGACACAAAGGCACCGCAAGTCGCGCAACGAGCGGTACCTTTGTGCCGTGCGCGATTCGCGTCCCGCATCGCGCCTATTTGCAGGAGCCTTAAATATGAAATTTACATTCCTAAAAAGATCAAAGGATTTGTCCTTTGATCTTATTAGGAATGTATTTGTTTTATTTGTAGCCTAACAGGGTATTAAAATAACATTACAGACTTCCAACTACCTTTTTCAAACAAGAGTGTTAAAGAACTTCATAATTACCTAGGTATAATAAATTAGACATTACTAAGTTAGCCCACCAACCCATCACTACTATAATAAATACTTAAACAGACAACTAGACGATATCTAATAACTACGGGCGAATTTCACCAATGAAACGGTACGCGATCTGGGGGCCTAAAAAGCCACTTTGGCAGAATCATAAAAGGATAACATTATGAATAATATTATGGCGAAGACAGTCCATGTTTTTATTTTCTTCGCTGCACTACGTCGGTACGTGTATAATCAGAGATTGGGATTGAATTTGAATTGGATTGATTGGTATTTTAGCACAGACTAAAAATGAAAAAAAAATAACTGAAAAATCGTTTAACAGTTAACTGTCCATTATAATTCATAATAATAGTAATTATCTGTTTATGATTCTGCCAAAGTGGCATTTTAGGCCCCCAGCACATCTAAACCGCGTCCAAATAAGTACAATAGTTATCAGTGTTATTATTGTTGTGGAATATTGACAGACAGGTTTAGTTGTGCCGAACGCATCCAGTTTCATTGATGAAATTCTCCAAGTGTATCACCACATCAAATGGGGAGGAAGGTGCCTTAAGGCTCGTACACACAGGCGCGACGCGACACGCGACACAAAGGCACCGCTCGTTGCGCGACTTGCGGTGCCTTTGTGTCGCGTGTCGCGTCGCGCCTGTGTGCACGAGCCTTTATAGGTCATCATTATAGAATTCTGCAACATTAGGTAAACATCTACCACAATAAGTCAACCGTACCTACATATTACAAAGCAAACACTATAATTACAAACTTAGATCATAAATTAACAAAGTGGGTGATCACTAGCAGTATTGCAGCTGCAATGACGAAGTACATAGGCAACACCCATCACACTAGGTTCCCGAGATCGTATCAACATGACGAACATGAATTACGATGTGATTTTACAACTGCTAATTAAATACCATTTTGGTACAATCTTGTTCGGAACTTGAGACTTGAAATTTCGAAATCTGTAATAATTAGCTCTAGTCTCTTTATGGCACTAAACAATTCCTCTAATAGCACCTGTCACATAAAATGGGCAATTAGGCAAATAACATTACACCTATGAACAGTTTAGTAGACAAATCACAAGTTAGTCGCGAGTAGTTTTAGGGTTAGGCACAGAACTTAATTGAGACAAGAAATGCTGTACCTATCCAGTACTAATAGACAATAAGTTACACAAGTCTTTTATTAGAATTCAAAGTGTATTTAGTTTTTTATCTTAATTTTAGTAACTATAAAGATCTTACACGACTGCGTCGTTGGTGTAGTGATCGCAAGCGGTTCTGCTGAGCATGAGGTCCTCACTGGTCGGGCAAAGTGTTAATGGGTTTTCCATCTGGAAAAAAATCTGGAATCTGGAATTTGTCAGTAGCAGCCCTCACACAGACACTCACGGTACGGCTGGACCAATAAATTCAAGGTCGTTCAGCGAGCTATGGAACGAGCTATGCTTGGAGTGTCTCTGAGGAATCGAATCCGCAAAAAGGTGATCCGGCAGAGAATCAAAGTTGTCGACATAGCTAACAGGATATCAAGCTGAAGTGGCAATGCGCCGGCCATATAAGCCGTTGAACCGATGACCGTTGGAGTAGACGTGTTCTTGAGTGGGGACCGCGAATCGGTAAACGTAAGGTGGGACGCCCACAGAGACGGCGTAATGTGAGTGCGCGGCGCATGCATGATGCCGCTTCAAAACGTTTTCATACAAAATGTACGAAGGCGACGTGTCGTGAATTACACTCAAGCAGCGAGCGCGGCGGCGGCGGGCGACGCCTTAGGTAGGACGCCCACAGGCTAGGTGGAGCGACGATCTTCGCAGGATGGCTGGTAGTAGCTAGATGAGAGTTACCGAAAATCGAGTTGAATGGCGTGCAATAGGAGAGGCTTATGTCCAGCAGTGGACTGCTATAGACTGATGATTATGACGATGATTACATCGAACCCCGAATCTCTTCAAAGTAAGAGTGAACAGGCTTCTTCTGGGTAAGCTCACTCCATCGTAGACTTTGTCTCTGTCACCTCTGACCTAGACTAGAGTCAAGAGCAAACCCATTTCAAATTTTAAATAAAGAACCTAAATACTGGCAAAATGTGGATGTTGTATAAGTAGGTACACCTCTACTTAACCCCTCGAGGAATAGAAGCGTGAAGTTATGTTAAGATCTTTAACACAAGCGTAAACTCAACGTCTGCCTAAGAAGGCAGTCGTTTAGTTTACGCACTTTCACAGATTATGAATTCCAGTTTCAGTACCTATACTTATTACAAGCTTGCTAAGTAGGTTCGTAAAATAAACGCATTCTATTTCTACCTTATAGGAGGCGTAAACAGAGCTATAAAATCCACATGAATATTTATTTCTCGGTTTAATTGCGTAAAACGCAATTGGACTTAAACGAATATTACATTGGCTAATAATTATAATTTTCATGTTAGTTAGGAAGTTGTAGCGGGACTAACAGCTCCGATATTCATTTAAACTAGGCACTTCGCTGAGGATATCAGATTATGAATATTAAGGAGCCATTATTTTAATCTTACAACATTACATGAATTGAATCCCAAGACTTTTTACAGAGCAAATTACAAACTAAAAAGTGTCACAAAAACACACTTATGTAGGTAAAATACAATTTAAAAAAAAGTAATCACAAGAAAACAAAATTAACAAACAAAACACAGCACAAGTGAGGGCACGGATCGGGATTCATCAGTTCCTACGTATTTACTTTTTGTAATAGTAGTTAACAAATGACATAGGTAGTACTAATTAATATAATTTTTTCTCCGTTGACGTTTGCTGAGATTAGCATTTATTTGTTTTTTCCATCACTTAGGAAGCTAAATGTTTTTTTTACAACCTTCAATTTCATAGAAACATTTGAACACATCCATCTTGCCTACTCAACTTAAAAACTAATTAACCAAGTACAGTCAACTACAAAAACACTGTCAAAACAGGGCCAATCAATCAATTGTACAATCAATCAGCAAATGGCATAGCAACGCCCACAAGTAGGTAGGTAGACAGAGACGATTAAATGCCAAGAAACATTATAGAATTATTATTGCAGCGCGAAATTATAATTGCATTTCAAAATTATTAGGTGCAAATTTATATTATTGGTGTTGTGGGCCGCAGGCGTCGGTATCTGATGCGTACGCTTGCTTGACATGGTAAGTGATGAGCCGAGTGATAGAAACCTGCTTTCGTCGGGCTGGTTTGAGTTATGGCTATGACTGTACCTTTGTATCGGATTTGGAATTATGTAGGTATTCAGATAGGTAGGTTGCATTTGAAAGCGTTTGCTTCGATTTCGAAGGACTTGTGAATATATACAAGTTGTTAATAATATAAAAACATGACTACTTAAAAAAAGACAGAAAGAAAATTTGTATATTCTGCACAAACAAAACGCACATTACAAAAATAAAATATCTAAAATATACACATACAATATAATCAAAAGATAATTTTGTCCATTGCTTGATGTCAGGGCCAGGGACCAAAGACAATACCTACTTACCTACACATTAAATTGACGTTGACAATATCTTGTTTCTTATGAAATAAGCATCACCTTTGTTCCTATTTTTCTGTTATGTTTTTTTCGTGTCTGTTTATATATGTGTGTATATAAATGGTACAATCAAAAGAATAAATAAATAAATTAATTAATTAATTAATCCGTGATGCATCCGCGATACTAGCAAATATGCAATGAAATATGAATATCTGCAGGTTTTCGACCTTTTGCCTACAGCAACATTGTACATACGCCAGCACATCAAGCTAGCCGAAACTGTCAAATTTTCCGAATCACCTTTGAACCTTACGCTAAAGCGATAAAGTTGATAATCTATTAAAGAAATTTGACAGATTGTAGTAGCTTGATGTGCTGGTGTCTGTACCATTACATACATAAACTCACGCCTTTTTCCCATGAGATAGAGCAGAAACTACAGAACGATCCTTACAGTGATATAATTATTAAGTGATTGTTATGGAGTAGGTATTCAGTTTAGATCGGTTTTCAGTGATCCTGAGTCTATCCATGACGATTCATCTTACTCTGAAACTTATTTTATTCGTACTGTAGTGTTCACCATGTTTTTTTATGATAAGCTATAATAGAAGCTTACCATTTTGTATACTTTTTTAATTATGTTTGTATTCGATGAAATTATTCCTGCAAATTATATTCTTGAATACTAAATCCTGTGTTTCCTATCGTTTCCCTCACAAATGTATGTCAACAAGACGTTTATTGGCTGTGTTAGAGGCATGTGCAAGCAATAAATCATCATAAAGGATTGCTACATTGCCCAACTGATTTTATAGAGCTATATAAATAGCCCCAGGTCTTCTTACCTCACCATTATATCTGCACTTCTATGAGAACCATTATTACCATTATTATATTACCATTATTATATTACTATTATTTTTATTTTATTCTAAATTCGAAGTCTTAAGGCGAAAGCGCCAGGGTAGCCCGCGAAATTCAATTTTTTTTAGGTTTTTTGGAATTTGCTGGTCAGTATTAAGTTGTACGTTGATTAATATATGAATCGCGGCCGTACGAAATATGTGTTTACAGAATTATAATCATTAAAGTCATCAACACAACTCTCTAAGACCACGTAAGTCCCAAGAATAACTGTTTCATGAAATCATCATTCTTTGGACTTACGTGGTCTTAGAGAGTTGTGTTGATAACTTTAATGATTATAATTCTGTAAACACATATTTCTTACGGCCGCGATTCATATATTAATCAACGTACAACTTAATGCTGACCAGCAAATTGCAAAAAACGTAAGAAAATTTGAATTTCGCGGGCTACCTTAGCGCTTCCCCCTTAAAAGATTTATTATTTATTACTGGCCAAATAAAAGACGGCTCTATAATAATTAATGCGATTAATTATTACCTAGCTATTTATCAACACTGCAGGCAATTTTGTTACGAAATAGTGTCCGAAGAACAAACTTTGTCGCGATTGACACCTTAACTGACTTACTTAAATGTTTACTTCTAAGGGACAAGTAGGTAGCGCTGATAAGAATAGGTAGAAAAATACCTAACATTCGCAGACTTCCTAAAACCCAATGAATGGTACACCTACCCCACTCTCCGTATACAAAACAAAAACAAAACTGTCCCTATCAGTAGGGAGAAACTCGCTTTTGTTAGTCGTGACGCCTCGCGTTATGCTTTTATTATCTATGGTAATACATACGGTCAACTTCAAAGGTGCCGAAACTTTTTCCGTGAAACCATTTCTTTATTGTTTTGCGTCCACATTGGGCTTTTTAAAAGTGCATATTTTTGCACTCGGTATTTCGCATTATTAGTGAATCTTTTGAATTTGGCATACGCTTTTCCCTTTCACGCAGCCGACAGCAAAACACAGTGTGCTAAAATGTATTCTGGGTGGTGTAAAAATTCTTTGTATTTTACCTATTGTTACAAAAGCAAACAATGTAATCATGTACCTATGGTTAATGAGTACCTAACTAGGACCTACGTCGACAGAAGTTCATACTTTCTACTAGTTTTAATACTGTTTCTTTGGTAATGGTGTTTTATGAAACCATACACTATATAGTGTAGCAGAAACATCGAAGCGCAAACTGTAACCGTGGATTCAGAACATTGTTCGCGTAGAAATAAATCGTTGGTTATAAAAAAAAAACAGCTGTTTCATAGAAAAGTTACGCCCACCTACCGCTAGTTACCTACGCGTTTAAAATGTATGGAACAGCAAATATTAAAAAAAAAAAAATAACCGACGAATGATTTCAACGAACGCAAGGAGTTTCAGAATCATGTATTGAATCCATGGTTACATTTTGCGCTTCGATGTACGTGCCATCCTGTATATAACTCATTTTGTGACTTATCAATCAAATAAATATGACTGCGAGATAGCATATTAAATTAAAAAATAAATTATTTAACGTTTAATTTAAAAGCAGAAATGCGTTGGCTAAATTTAGCAATTAATATTTACAATAGATCGCCAGTTCTTTCACCAAATCTTTACATATATGACCAAGAGAGAAACACTAATTATTATTATTATAAGCCAAAAGGCAATCCTTTTTTTTATTTAGCTGTTAATTATTTGCATATTCAGTGCCGCTCTTTCCCGGTAAATAACACTTTAGTGCCAATTTGCGGGTGAATGATTTAAATATAACCTCCATAAATTCGAAAATCTTCGTCTTCAATTTACCTAGATTTTCTTTTCATCCTATGTATAAATTTCCATTTACACATTTGAGTCATGTAGGTATAAATAACGGACTTAAATCGCCTTTTATAATGACTTATTATAAAAGGCGATTTAAGTCAGTTATCTATACCTACATATCACGTTGTACTTCTAAGCTCCGCGTCGGATTTTGATGCGGTATTCAGTATAATTTTTTAGAGAATTGATTCCGGTAGGTTTATGAGTATGATATTTGCTTTGGTTTGCCAGAGAGCTATAGAACGGAGTATTATGGGTATTAAACTTGTGAACCGGGTTAAAACAACCCGTTCTAAAATAACTGATGTCACTCGGAAAGCTGCCACGCTTAAATGGAATTCCATTTAAGCGTGGCAGCTTTCCTACTGGACTGGACTGGACACATCTACCGCATGTCAGACGATCAACGGGCCAAACTTACGACCCAGTGGGTCCCGCTTATTGGCAAACGACATCGCGGCAGACCCAGACGGAGATGGCGGGATGAGCTGGACTCCTTTGATGAAGATTGGTACTTGGCAGCTCTGGACAGAGAGAGGTCGAAAGAGAGTAGAGAGGCCTAAAGAAACTTAGTTGACTGCCCAAAACTAAGCAAAATTTATTTATCTACATTTTTATGTACTACAGCGGCTGGGTAAATAAGGTGGACAATAGACCTTTGAGTACATTTAAATTGCAATTCAATAATAAAGCTGAGCCACTATTAAATAAATTAAAAACGAACACCTGATCGACTACAATAAATCCACATGTACTAGACATTCCATTCAAATAATAAAGTGAAACAACTACAATAATTCGAATAATTGTTTCAACGAAAAAAACCATTGAACAAATTACTGCGAACTATTAAGAAATAAGACTGGTAATAAAACTCTATTGTTAGGCCACACAGGTAGTTTAGGGTTACATGACGTGACGCCTTCACCACCCCCACCCCTAAGTATCGGTGACTTTGAGGTGTTAAGAGATGTGTCACAGGATTAGTGGGATTAGTCTTGTCTTAGACATCGGATCCTGCCGACCGGTTCCCAGTGACATATCGTTGTCCACACAAGTGACAGTTTAGCCTCAAGTGACGACAGTTCTATTTTAGAATTGTTTGGTGTTAATGTTCGTAAAAATGACATTTTAGTCGTTCGTAGTGTTTTAGTGTTAAGACTAATTATGGGAAAATGTTTTGTGAATCGGTAATACAGCGGTGCTATTCTGTAAAAATATCACCGTGAAAATTTAGGTGAAGTGAGCGTGGAGTGAGCTGTCAATAGTGTCAATTCCTAGCAAAAACAAACTCACTTCACCTAAGTTTTCACGGTGAGATTTTTAGAGAATCGACCGGCGGTCTTTTCATCATGAGTGAGTGTAGTGAAAGAGATTTGGGGAAACTCACCCAGTTTGTTAAACGCTGGTGGGAGGATGATTTTAATAAGGTTGGTTCCACTTCTCGTTTGTCAAACTTATGTTTCTCTGGATAATTTCTGTCAAACTATGCTTTTGCATCCATATTTTCTTTGGAAAAGTACAAAAGTCGTCTCACTTCGCCCGTGACTCATTTTGAGACCAGAGTCCAATTTCAGACTGTCCGACCCAGTTCAATTTCAGACTGGTCAGAGCTGACATTACTAACATACTTTGTGACACTTCTATGACACACGAAATAGTGACTTCTAAAAACGCCTGAAAAATTATCGGTAATATAACTTTAAGTCACTACGTTTTACGGCTCCTACACAAAGGCGCGACGCGCGACGCGAATCGCGCGCGACACAAAGGCACCGCTCGTCGCGCGACTTGCGGTGCCTTTGTGTCGCGTGTCGCGTCGCGCCAGTGTGTACGAGCCTTTACTTATATATACTTATGCTCGCATGCTCCAATGTTTAAAAAAAAATTATAAGAGAATATTTTTGGCCTTTGTTTGTAAACTTCCATTAGGGCGCATTTTTACTTTGTGTTGGTTGCAACATAAGCGCATTATATCATTAAGCCGCAATAAGCATTTAAATGATCACCGATGTCACTTCCACATAATCCGCCCAATTATTCCTTGATAGGTACTCGTGTCAAATTCCTGAAGACTGTCCAAATCTTCGATCGATACTTGACCCCTGGCTTATCCAATTATTATTTAATACCCATAATGACCTCAAGAGGCGCCTTAAGCCGAGATTAAGATAAGACCGGGGGACCACACTGTATCATTACCTATATTAAGTTTAAGCGATACGCCGCGCCGGGATAATTTTATATAGGATCTAAATTGTATCAAGAATGGGTTTCAACTTTTAAGCGTTGATAGGCCATGTGGACAGATTATAGTGTCCCTGATGTAAAGCCTGTTATAATGTTTATTTTGTGATCGTACGCGATGGTATAAAGAATGATGGGTGTCGTGATATTGGTTGAGGGAAAAAATGTAGGCAATGAGCTGTTAATTTTTATTTTTTGTTTTGATAGTTTGCAATTTTTCTGATTGGTTCCAAGAGTTGAAAATAAGCACGGCTTTATATCGCGTAGTAACTAAAAAACTTATCATTATTTTTAACAAAGAACGAAATTCAGTAGTATTTGTAGGAATAGGCTTTTACTATAAGTAATCTTTCAGAAACACGAATCATAAAGAATATGTTCGCAAAGTAACGCCTGAATCCATAACTTAAAAATATGTTTAAGAAATTTGAAAAAAAAAATGCTATTTATGTGACAAAAACTTTGTGTCGTAACGACGAGAGACACGTCACAATGACAAACTTAACTCTATTTAAAACAAAAAAAGATTGCTAAGTACTCTCCAAACTTGGGGGATCCACTTTCACTACAGCACTGATTCATACATAACATAGTGTAATGATAATTAAATTAATAGACATACATGAACAGGCCACCCACACAGCGATCATGCCATTGTTGAACGAACGACAAATATTGATACAATCACCGTGTTTGATGTCGAATTGTCGATGTCGACACAGACTTGTAGGAATACATTTATTGTGATGACAATGGCAAGTTTTATTAGCTTGGGATACGGACGGTTAGAGTTTTTACGGCTTATTAGTCGATTCACACGAATTTACTCGCCCGGAACGGGCGAATGGTCACTTTTAATAAAAATCATTTTTCCTATAGGCGGCTTCTCCCCCTGGCGTTTTTTCTCCATTTTTTATTGCATAAATTTCAAAATGTGCCGATTCGTGCGAGTCGCCTATATAAAAATTATATTATTTAAAAGTGACGATTCGCACATTTCGGGCGAGTAAATACGTGCGAATCGACTTATAAACCGTTTTTGCCCAAATGAAAATGTGAAATGTGTCTGTATTTTGTATGATCTAACTAATGTAATTATTTTTAGAATCATAAGTATGTCGGTTTTTGATTCTTCGAAATTCAAAAGTGCTCTTAACTTTGTATATCACCTGCCCAGCAAGTTCCAACTTTGGAGGACTAACTAATGTTACACAATATTTATTATGTAAAGTACCCTGAAAACTGACTAATGTTAGGGTTCTTATGGGGAAAATATTAGTCTATCTTAGGGTAATTCTCAGGTCTGATTATTAAAAACGGGATTCTGCCATGTAGTGTAACAATTTTCAACGAATTACATAAACAGCCTTTTGCCTTTACATAGACTTGGCAATTACTTAAGAGTCCGTCCTATCAAACGGCTAATTTCGGTCAATTTTGTTCTGTAATTGTTAGATTGTGTAACATAATATGAGCAAAACTGTGCACGTTATGAGTAGCTTAACTCTTCATCTTGCATGTGGCTTGAAGGTATTTTACAAAAAAACTTCATAACTAATGATAAACCATCAAAATTCAATGCCACTTTCTTCAAAAATGACGCCAGAGTGAAGTTTGACCATCGTTTCAGGAAAAACTACGATAAATTTTGACTATATAAAAATATAAGTAACAACAGCATATAACCCTTTTGCATTTGTGTTGATCACTTTTTTACATTCCCATACAAAAATTAACAGAAAAAAAATGATGAAGTTACGTCATTCTACGGAAAAAATCAGCCACTTGTGTATTTTTTTTCTCATTTTTAGCTCGATATTTAAGAAATTAAAAAATTACATAATAATCTTAAGTTATTTTTATACTAAAAACAAAATTTTATTTAACAAAAACAGATAGAAAACCTATGGAAAATAAATTTCAAAATATACTATAATAACATGCGCGCAAAATCGATCGCCTCAGTGTCAACTCAGCTAGCGCAGCGGGAGGACGTATCGCTCTGTGTCACTGGAGCACGCGATCTTTCGTAAGAATTTTAGCAAGAATATACTTCGACTACCACAACTTGGTCCGGTGAGTATGTATTTTGTTTTCAGTACATTTTACTGATATAAAAATATAGTTGTGAAATTTTTGATCGTTAAGAAGTTTGGCTTTTTAACCTACTTCAAAAAAGGAGGTTCTGTATTAGAACCGTTTGTATTTTGTAGAGTATGCATTGCCGCGTTTTTTGATTATGTCTTATAAATTATGTGTTTAACTGACTTCAAATAATAGGAGGTTATATATAATATATATAACCTCCTATTATTTGTTTATTTGTTTGTTCAGACGACTTTGAGTATATTATACTCAAAGACGTCTGAACAGATTTGAATTATTTGTTTGTTTAATATGGTGTCTGCCCTATTAAACAAAATCGGGTGGTCCCATGGTCATCAGGTTGGGATCTGATGGTGGGATCCTGGAGAAATCAGCGGGATAACTCTTCAACTTTTATAGAAAAACATATAGCGATTTTACTATTGATTTTATACAATCATTTTTGTTTTTCATGCGTCAATTCGTATTATTACATTTATAGATAATGGGGCGAAAGAAAGGAACACACTACCAGTGTGTCAATAAACGAAAAAGGAACTTTATGGGAATGGAACGTGCCAGACAAGTACTAAGAGAACGCACTTATAATCAACCGGCTACCACTTCGTCGTCTGTAGATGGTGTAAGTTTTAGTTACTATCAGCTCAAATAATTGCAAAAAACTGTGTTTTAACAGCAGGCTATATTTGGTTGTTTTTGTGCTTATTGCTAAGTATACATACGTATATAGAAAAATAGGAATAAAGTACTGTAATAATAATATTTTCGTATTTTTAGGCAGCTAATGACAATAGAAGCCCTGAAAAAGTTGTCATGAGTGGTGATGTCGACTATTCAGTTCCACTTAATCTAGGCATGGTATGTTTCTGGTATCCCATACATTTAAATATAAAGCTTGCAGATTTGCTATGACGATAATACTATATTTTTCACACTTTTTTGAAGAAATGAGATATATATGTATTCTATATAAGATTAGAGATTAGATCATCTGTGTTTGCGCACACGTTTGTGTACTATTATATCTTCTGAATACTTGGTAAATCTCCGTTGAGATAGGCCACCGTGATCGAAATTCGTTATTATTAATATAGATGCGATTTATTGCAGAGTAAAGAAAATATTCTGAGTCTAGAAAGCTGTCCACCAATGGATTTAGATTTAAGTGATGACTTCGAAATTGAATCAAACAAGGTATGATATATCTGCACAAATTAATGAATTTAAAAAATCGTATTCATAAAACAGCACAAAGGAATTTAAAACTCTTGCTGTTTTAGAAATCACCGGTATCATCATTGCTCATCGAAGGGCGAAGAATAGTGGACTTCCAATACTTTTTTGACCAGTGGATACATATCACAAACCACAGTCTTCAATTCGGATGTATGCATCAGAATTTTCATCAGCCAAGACCGCATTTTTGGAAAACCTCATGTCTCAAATTGTACAGAGACATGATATTGAAAGGGACACTATATTACAAGCAGAAAGTGCGTTGTGGCTCGAGTTACGCAGATGTCTTTTGACTGCTTCTAATTTTGGTAAAGTGTGCAAGCGGCGAAAAAATATAAGTTCTGCAGGTCTTGTAAAAAATTTACTTTACTCGTATTCGCTTGACCATGTTGCAGCAATTCAACATGGCAAAACGAATGAACAGAATGCCTTAATTCAGCTGCAAACGCAAGAGAATATTGTTTTTGAAAAATGTGGCCTGCTCATCGACGATGAACATTTTTTTCTGGGTGCAACGCCAGACGCTCTATTTGAAAATGGTATCGTAGAGCTAAAATGTCCATTTTCGGCATTTAGAATGAGCCCTGATGAAGCCATAAGAGAAAAAAAATACAGTTTTGGAAAATCCAAAATGGGGAAATGAAAATTAATAAAAATCACGACTGGTGGTACCAGATTCAAGGCCAATTGCACATTACAAAAAAGGATGTATGTTTGTTTGCAGTATGGACAGGTTCTGATTATACAATGAAAGTCGAAAGAGTCATTAAAGAAGATAGTTTTTGGAAGACAAAAATGGAGAAAAGGCTTGTGGATTTTTATGACACATGCTTGTTACCTGAAATTATCGATCCCAGAAAATCTCGTTCCATGCCTCTTCGAGACACTTCATTTTAAAATAAATACATGTAGTAACAAGGTTAATGTAAAAAAAACATATTTCAATATTTGTCGTCTCTAAGATTCATGGGCCTAGCTTTCGGGATCAGCTATTTCAGGTATGAGACATGTATTATAAAAAGAAACAACTTTTTTTCATATATTTGTTCCAAAATGGATCATTTCTGACTATCTTGTAATCTACCTTTCCCTAACTTTGATAAACTGCAGCTGTCCCTGAGGTAGATTTACTAGTCGAGACTTTGATGTATAGAATATAATAGAAATACTATTTTATCCAAACTGACAACCGGCGCTGTGTCTAACGCCCATCAAATGCTGAGATGGTATCCTTTGTACGCTCAGCGCAATTTTATAATTTTGTTCTGTAATTTGTAGTATTTTTTGTTTGTTGCTATTGTACTGTCTGTGTCTAATGTTTTCTATTTTATTCTACATATTAAGCGTTTAAAAGCAAATCATGTAAATACATTTCTAAAGATGAGACATAGTAAATAAATTCTGTTTACGATTCCCGTTTTTCTATTTAATTTTATCGTAGATATTTTTTTTTATTTTTAGCCTATTGCCTTATTATCTTACCATTTTGAATGTAGACAAACTTACCAAAAATACCTTACTAATATAATAACAAAAATCAAAACGCATTTTATTAAACGCTATTAAAATAATTTAATTGTCAATTAAAGGATCAAAATTGTTTACGCGATCTCTAAGCTTTACTCGCAGCCATGTGTGCGTAAACGTGCACACAAATATGAAAATGCCTAATCTTGCGCGAGTCAGTTTTGTGCACGGATTCTTTTCACTGGCAATTATATCCCATTAGTTTAAAGGGTACGTCTAAAAGTCGTAGCAAAACAACGTCTTAGAACACACCTTATCCTTATGTATTCAGAAATCGTACTTTCAGACAGATGTTTCAATATAAAGGCAAAATTGTTGGACATTGGTTAAGGTTACAATTGGAGCCAATTATTGGCGTGTACGGCCAACTACCAACAAATTTCAAGGCTAGTAGACACTTCACCTAGTTGCCTACCTGTGTGCGCATAATTATTAGTTACTAGGGTAAATTCGAAGTGCAGGGGTATAGGTGGTTGCACAAGTGGTAGGGATATTTTTATGGGAAAATGATTTGTGTTTTGTAGAGCTTGGAATCAAAGTTGTCGCGATTTTTGTTAGTTTGGTTATTAAACACCTTTTTGACTGCACTTATCATTTCAAATTTGGTGTTTACTGTATTGCTAAAGTCTCCTGAACGATAAGTAGAATACAAAATGTCTGTAAATAATTTATTATTCAACCATGAAACGGAAGTTAATGGCTCAAATATAAATTAGCTGTATAGAACTAAACATTTCCCACAAGAAAACAGCGGGGCGGTGCATCTCAGGTGCGTGTTTAAACGGTCATTAAGCAAAATGGCAATGCGTTTTGCGCTTCACAGTACACAAACCTGTTTACTTACTTCATGTATCATGCCCTGAACAATATGGCATGTCACGACAGCGAGCCAACGAAAAACGATCGCGAAGTACACATTTAAAAAATAAAAAATCTCTCACGACCAACTGAAATGAGACCATATATCAAGGTAATAAGATACAGTTTGTTATGTTACATTTAAAAAAAATGCCATGAAATATGTCCGCTTGTCCATTGCTCTGCCGGTAGGCGTGGGTCAGATATGTGCGCAAATTTATGTTTTTCACTCACAGCGGTGGAAAATAGTCTGTTTTAAAAGGTAATAAGAGTAATTTCGGGTGTACGGCTATGTTGGCGGGTCAATCACCTCGGGTTAACATCGCGACTTTGAATGATTTTTTGCTTCTTGCAACCTTTTTGTGTACTGTTGACAATTACTTGTTTCGTTCCCACAGTCAGGACGTGACCGCCTTATAAGAAAACACTTACAGCAAACGCAAAAAATCACTGTCTAGACTTCCATTTTGTTTTCTTGTTCCTTTGCTGTTAAAAGAGCGGATACTTAGGTATCTAGTTAAAAAGCGAATTAAAGTTTAATTTTACTTATTGATAGGTTTTTTTTTCAGTTGACCTTTATCTCAATGCTGGGCAATGGTCTACACCAATATTTCCATTTTTTTTTGTGATGTGCCTTCTCCGTCCAGTCGGTTAGAAACGAATCCAAATAAAATAAAAACGGTGGCACACCAGGAATACCGACAGAAGTGAAAACTGAAAACTTGAAAAAGCATAGTAATTTTATAAATATCTTTGAAGGTCAAAGAAAATGTACTGCGCGTTGATGTCTTTATAATAGCCAAAACTTAAAACAGAGGTGTCGGTTACGGTAACAGGTTCACGAGTTCAATGGTTTTTCCCATCTCAAAAATGCCCTACGCGCCTAAAAAAGATTTCACTTCAAACGAAATTAATGTTTATTTCAAATGACACAAGTCCACTAGGTTTGGAGTCACCTTTTAAACAAGGAATTGCTTATGGAAGGAGACTACGGACTTCCCGTGATATTGACCATAAATATACAATAGACGGTGTAAACGGCAAACACTTTAGTTTTGCCTTTAGTAAAACAAAACGTTTCTGTTATTGGATTTTCTCAGTACTTTTTTAAAGCTAACAATCTTAAAATAACAATAATAATATGTACGTGTATATATATATAAAGGAGAGGAAATAATCATTATCATCAAAAAACTCGTCCACATCGCTGTCAATAGGAGATACCATGTGTGAATCTATTCTGTTGAGTAGGTACTTTTCTCCGCGCCAATACCTACCCCGACGACAAGAAATACGTTATTCGATTAAATAATTAAAGTAGAAGGTGCGCGTGAGTTTTACGCTGTGATTGGTTAATGATACGCTGTGAGGCTAATGATAATGAAATAATAATGATGAGGTTAACGTCGGGTTTCGTGGTCACTCGCCGTAACGAGAGCGGCACATCGCTGAAATTAATTTCAACAACATTGTAAGCCTTCTACATTAAAACAGTTATCGCCGTAAATTATACATTGTCGACTGCATCGCTGGCCTAGTGGACGCAAACGCTACTGCTGAGCAATGAGGTGGCAGAGTGTTATTGGGTTTTCATTATCTGGAATTTCTCAGTAGCAGCTCGGAGTCAGCATCAATGCCTGATTGATGGCAATATTCTCGCCTCCTAAAGCCGTATACGCACGAACGAACAAAAACATGGTGAACACGAACGTCGAACACTTTGTTCGCACGTGCGTACCATTAACGAACATCAAATACTGTGTTCGTCAAAAATGTTCGTGGCGATCCAATTTGGTTGTTCTGTGCGGACGGTGTTCGGAGAAATTTGATGCTAAGTACTTCACTGTCGACCACTTCCAACGGTGAATCGGGTGAATCCATGGTTACTGAGGGGTTGAGCGCCAACACAAGTAGAACCATGTTCGCAAGGTGTTCGTGTTCGCTTTGAAAGAAAGAAAGAAAATACGTTTATTTGCGGTAAACATGACGCAATAAAGAACATAACACAAAAAAAATAAGAAAGGATAGGGGAGGGGTATGGTTTGCTAGTCCGTCCATATGTACGAACCAAATGTTCCGTGATTTATGTTCGTGTTCACCATGTTTTGTTCGTTCGTGCGGACATGGCTTTTAAGACGTAGGATTTAAGGGGACAGGACCTAAACGCAAAAAACGCAAGTTTTAGAAGCAATAAAAGTATATGATCAACTACAGTAAACAAAATCAGAAAAATATTATGATATTCTTCAGGATATATGCTAGTTAGATAGTGTATTGAAAATATAACACAACTAATTTTGATACGATAAAAAAAATCAAGAAGATATCTCTAAAAACTTTATTTTTACCTACAATAAAACCATACTTAATATAGTACATACAATCTACTGTTTTTTTGGCAGATTATTCTACAAGCAACATACTAAAGAACTAGTGTTTTAATTGTTTTACTCCAAACAATAGATTTTTTGAAAATAGATAATTGCTTCATATTTTGCAATAAATAACCAGCGTTGTGTCATCGCGCTTCTCTTTCTTTCCTATGTCTGGCGAAATGTGGATGGTACTATAGGTATATCTCTGTCTGACCCTTCGGGGAATAGAGGTGTGATGTCACGTTGTTATTATACATTCGACGCCCCTCAGAAATAAGTCGGTAATCGTAAAACTCTACAGGAGGAATATTTTTCCGTTTTCGATGAATATCTTTTCAACGAGTCCGATTATTGAGGCCATTGATACATCAAACGAAAGCTATTTTTTTGTAATGCCATTAAGATGTCAATATTAGAATGCCTGTGTGTAACATATTATAGGTAAATTGTTCATTAATATAATATACACTTCGAGAAAGAGATCAATCGTCGAATCCGACTCAGCTGGCCAGCGTTCGGGAAGCTACGCAATATCTTCTCGTCCCACATACCGCAGTGTCTCAAGACGAAAGTCTTTGACCAGTACGTGTTGCCAGGATGAGTTATGGCACTGAAACGTGGTCGCTCACAATGGGCCTTATAACAAGGCTAAAAGTCACCCAAAGGGCAATGGTGAGGGCCATGCTTGGAGTTTCCCTTGCTGATCGAATCAGGAATGAGGAGATTCGCAGGAGAACCAAGGTAACCGACATAGCCCGAAAAATTTCCAAATTTAAGTGGCAGTGGGCAGGGCACATTGCTCGCAGAACAGATGGCCGATGGGGCCGAAAGGTTCTGGAGTGGCGACCGCGTACCGGAAGACTTAGCGTTGGTAGGCCACCCACAAGGTGGTCCGACGACCTTGTGAAGACCGCAGGAACCCGTTGGATGCGAAAAGCTCAGAATCGGTCGAAGTGGAGGTGCTTGGGGGAGGCCTATGTCCAGCAGTGGACGTCTTTCGGCTGAAATGATGATGATGAATATACACTTATAGCAGTAATATAGTATAATATAGCAGTAATATAGTATAATATAGCAGTAATATAGTAATATACAGTAATATACACTTATGGCAGTAAATTTGTTAAAAATGTTGATAAGTACGTAACATCACAATACGGACTTTTCCAACGTTATTTCTTATCTTAAAGACTGTACTTAATTTGTTATTACGATGTTATTGTGGTTATTTTAAATTGACACAGCAACAGTATCGTTAGAAAACATTTATTGACGAGACCAGGCGTGTTCTTTGTTGCGTTTGCAATACGCGTCAAATTATTTACTTTAAAACCTTGTTAGTTCCCATTACGGTTTGAGCTTACTCAAAATAATTCGACAACAATAACGTGCTAGCGTTTACCAAAGTGTTGCACTACAATTCATTTACGCCAATAAGTTGCTAATGGAAACTTACCAAAATTAAATACTCGTAACTCGTATTGATACGTTAAGATACTTTTCTCGTCATAATTTTGTTTATTAATATCCCTACAATAAAAGTGTTTTACATAATATCTTCGTAAATATCACTATGTGAAATAAATTACTAAGATGTATCCCTACCGATAGGTGCCGAATTTCACATAACAATAAAAAGTCCATAATAGCACATTACCGACTTATTGCTCGGGGGCGTCGCATTGTACCTATATTTTTGATAATTACACAAATCACTCAAATGATTTTAGAAACTTACAACATTTCTTAAAAAGCTTCCTAATACAAATATAATAGTTCGTAAACACAAAATAATCTTCTAAACATCTGTTTAAATTATATCATCATAAATACAATCACTCCAATTTTCTTAAATTCTTTAA
The DNA here is from genome assembly GCA_963855955.1 of Luperina nickerlii. Classification (NCBI taxonomy): domain Eukaryota; kingdom Metazoa; phylum Arthropoda; class Insecta; order Lepidoptera; family Noctuidae; genus Luperina; species Luperina nickerlii. The sequence goes on along the minus strand of OY979677.1, from coordinate 15,466,299 downwards.
ACGTCCTCTATTACAGTAACGACACAAAAACAGAACCGTCTAACAAAAACGACACAAAACGCAATCCCGATTTTACAGAACGACTTTCGAAAGCACGAAACGACTTCAGAAAACTCTATACAATTATTTCCCCGCATATTTTTAAACTCTCAGACATATATTTTTCTAAAAGACACTTTATTATCCAACGTTTATCCGTTTTGTGGCAATAGAAACTGAATCATTGTAGTAATTGGTCGCTTTTACGAAATTGCCCCCGACGCGCCGACTCCAAACGACAATATAATTCCGGGGAAACGGATAATGATATGGCAACCCCATCGGTTACACGCCGTAATCGAGTGACAAACTGTTTTAAAAAGCGACAATCAAGTTCATTATAAGTGAATGCTGGGTGTTGCCAGCTATTATGCGTTTAAACGAATTTTTAAATGAGATGTGGTTTTTTTGATAGAATTTTAAGTGACGTTTAATGCGGTTTTGTAAATTGTATGTAGGCTTTTATATTTATTAAACCTTTAACTTTATAAGGCGGAAAGCTCTCGCTAAGTAGGTATAATGTAAAAATTGAGACAATGTTTACGTAATATAGGAAAACTAAATAGCCAGTGCACAATGTAATCATGAATTCCGTTCATGACTCGAGAAAAAAATCAGCTGTTTCATAGAAAAGTGTACGAAAACCTACGCGGTCAAAATGTATGGAACTACAATTTTTTTTTTATCGCTGACCAAACATTATCTAGAACCATTATGCTGAATACATAGTTACAGTTTGCGAGTTGCGCACAAGTTAAAATTTTGTCCTGCATATTACGCCGGATTTTACATAATGATTGTACAAAATGATTTGTCAATGAACACTTCAAGATTATTTGGACGATAGTGGCAAACGACGTTATTTTAGTTTCAATTGTTCAAAGTGTTTTGCTACAGAACATTTTCGTGTTATTCTCACGACACCACAATAATAATTACATACAAGTTTTTGTTTGAAACCTGTTCAAAGGAGTGGTTGAATTAACTCGAAAATCTAACTTTGACATCGCGAGGCGGCCCCGAATGCTTACCAAATGAATAGTAATTTAGTTTTCGGATTAAATCGTTTCAAACACGCGACACAAAACCACTTTTCTATTCTCAAGTCGACTCGAAACCGTCATTTTACACAATTTTACCCAATTGCTCCGAGTTCTCAGAATTAATTTGATATTAGCCTTTGAAAACGCAAGGTGTGGTTTTGTGTCGGCCTGATAGTTATTTTGAAGAGGGATTTGAACAACCAGTGTTTAAGGCTTGCTCTAGACTCGATAATCTTTTAGAATTAGCGGCGCTCATTCATAATTTTATTAAAACGTCTGTTTTGTAAATCGACTCATGATATGTTATTTTGTTTTATAGACGGTAAACGCTTAGGTACAAAACTCGGGATATCGGAATTGTTATAATAACTGTTTTGCACTTTTGCATATTAAATTTTTGCAGAACTTATAATTTGTTTAAAAGAAAATATTAAGTTGAATTCCCATTTGATTGGGCCCGTCATGAATATTCAGCATTATTGCTATAAACAATACACACCATCACACCGTGTATCCTCTTATATGTAAACGAAACTACAATAGTATTTATTTCTTGTTCCAGGAATCACAATCAAGTAGCGCTGAAAGATGGAGTGGTCGCGGACCAGAACACAACATGGCTCTCCAACAGATTCTGAAGCTGCAAGAAGCGAGAGCCCTTCACAAGACTTCCCTTCTTCCCATCTACAAGAAGAACGGTCTTCCGTCCCCGCCGGGAGCTAACTACGACAAGCCTGATAAGAGACCAGAGTACCCTGATACGAGAGCCTTTGAGCAATCCAAGCTTGAGGCAGAATTCAGAAGACTAATGGAACACTCAGGCAGAGACGTCCGAAACGATGAATCTCTTAAATACTTCCAACACATGATGGAAGCAAAACAACACTACGATTATCTAAAAAGTATCCAAGACAGAGATACCAGGAGCAGCCCTAGAGATGGTCATACAGAAGTCAAGAAAGAAGCAATATCACCCAGGCATAATAGATCGTCTCCAGTGCATCAGTCACCTTCTCATAGAGCGTCGTCAGCCGAAGTATCTCCCAATCATAGTATTCGCCTATCTACCTCATCCAGTCCCCTCTCAAATACTAGTCCAATAAACTCATCGCCTTTAAGTCACCTCCAAAACATGCAACCTTTTGATTTCCGGAAACACAAAACGAATGAGAGCAACGAAAAAGAAGAGAGCAGGAAACCCTACGACTTGGGATCTGCTGAAAAGGCCACTATGGATTTAATGAGAAGTCAATTCTTCAACTTTCCATTACCTTCAAACTTGCCTATTCCGCCAATGTCAATGCCTTCAACGTTTAATCACCAGGCAGCCATGGTAGCCGCGCTCAGTCAAAACCCAATGGGCTTAGCCTCACTTCAAGCGCTTCTACCTCAAATGTCAGCAAAACCTGCAGAATCATCAGAAAATAAAATCCACAGCAATGGCAAAGGAAGATCAGATGACCACAAAACTGAAGATGACAATGTTCTTAATTTAAGCAAAGATGCGTACGCCGAAGTGGCACAAAACTCTAGGAACATGATGTTAAGCAAATGTATTAGTCCACCTAAAAGACAATGGGGTGCGTCACAAATGCCTCTGAATTTAGGAACACACTTCATCAATCCAGCTACGGGCAAAAAAAGAGTTCAGTGCAATGTGTGCCTGAAAACTTTCTGTGACAAAGGAGCTTTGAAGATTCATTTCTCCGCTGTTCATCTACGTGAAATGCATAAATGTACTGTTGAAGGATGCAGCATGATGTTCAGTTCAAGAAGATCTAGAAACCGTCACAGTGCGAATCCTAATCCGAAATTACATTCGCCCCACCTACGACGGAAAATATCACCTCATGACGGCAGAACCGCACAAGTTCACCCTGTCCTAATTTCCCCACACAGGGCTGGCCTCAATATTCCACCAGTGATGAACCCTATGCACCCATTCGGATCATATCCCCTTTTGAATCCACCGCATAATATGGGTCAATTCCCATCGAATATACCTTTAGACTATAAAAATAGTATGAACATGAATTTTTCACCATCTTTTGACCACAGCCAGCCAATGCGACGTGAGTCAGATTCCGTGGAAAATAAAGACCAAGATGGTCAAGGAGAATCTGATGAAGATGACGGTATTGTGGTTGTGGCGGGAGACGACGATGACGATGATAATGAACACATCGATAGTAGTGATTATTATTCAACTTTAAACAAATCCATAGGATCCATTGATGACTCAGAAACTGATTTTGATCAACGGAGTGTTAGTGATAACAACGAAGTAACAGACAATAGAAAAGATGAAAATACTAGTCCCGAAGTGATGAAAAGGAAACGCAAAAATCTTAATCCTACTCGTATACAAAGCCATTACATTTCCGAAAATGGTACATCAAATTCAAAACGTGACCATCCGGATACTGATGAAAATGAATGCGCAGTAGATTTAAAAAGAGTTAAAACTGAAGACAGCCAGTCTAGCGAAAATAATATCGATGTCACTCATGAAGAACCTAAAAATAACGAAGCCAAACAAGAAAAACCAGTTATCAAAGATGAACCTACCGATATGAGCTACAATATCCAAGACTTAAGAGTAAAAGATGAACAAATAGATAAACAAGAAGTGTACAAACCTGCAAACAATAGATCCAGTGAAGAACAGTTTTCATCAGAAAACGCACTGAAAAGACTTGAAAGTTTATCTAAAGGTGACTTTCCTAGCATTCCTAAGAAATATGATTCTCAATCCTTGGGCCCATATAATTTATCAATGAACGATTCAATAGATTATTCTGATCGATCGCCATCATCCTCAGTCTCCAGTTTTGATTATAATGCTGAGGATACTCACGGGCAAATCTTTGGACATTTCGACAATGGTTTCTTTGTCAGTACAACTGATGTTCCCATGGACCATGAGAATCCCTGCAAATGCACAGTATGTGGAAAGATTTTCCAAAATATCTATGTACTAAAAACACACTACCAAAATGCACATTTGAAGCTTATGTACAAATGCAATGTAGAAGGATGCAGAGCAGCATTTTCATCTAAACGGAGCAAAGACAGACACAGTGCAAACATGAGTTTACATCGAAAAATAGAAGAGTCCAGAATATCTGAAGAATCTTCACGGTTTTTGGACAAAATACGAGAACAAATTGAACTAATTTCACGATACAATGAGGACGAGCGTGCTGTCCCTTATGTAGAATCTCATATCTACTATCGAGCGAAAGAATCTGATAAACTGAAGAGCCAATTGAGTCAACAGCTGCCGTTCACGTCACCTTACCCACATCTACAGCTACCAGAAACCTATCTTAGTAACCGGGACATGTTTGCACAACACTCTTTTCTCTTCACTCCATTTGGTATGCTTCCTAACTTTCCTCCGATCCCATTAGGTTTTCTACCTCCAAGTTTGAATGCTTTCGGCTGCCAACCAAATTACTCCCCACCTCATTCAAGAAAGCTAAACTATTGTGTAGAGGATGAGGCGCCGCGACCAAATAAAGATGGTAATTACCCATGTCGGGGTTGCAAAGACTGTTTCAAGGACCTAACCAGCTTGAAACACCATTGTGAAAGCATGCACGTACAATCTTTGCATCGGTGTTCCGTCAGTGGTTGCAACGCTGCCTTCTTCTCAAGAACTAAGAGGAACATGCATTACGAATCTCATGTAGCCCGCAGACAAAATGGTAGGATGCACGTCAATCCCTCGTGACCTGAATAGTGCTATTGACTGTGTAGTCGAATCTCCAGTGCATTTGTGATTTAATTTAGTATTACCAAATAGTGTTGTAAGGCAAGACAGTTCCAGTACCTTTTTATTCTCATTAGATTGAGGTGCGGTGTACAAAAGCGGCCCAGCCGTTTGTGAGGTATCAGTGGGGTCTGAACTCTTTGCAATGTAAATATAAAAGTAGTAATCGCTTAGACTGTTCCATGTGTTGTAGCATAGATAGTATTTAATTGTAATTCAACATTCCATAGTAATAAATCGTGCAATAAAATGTAAATAAATAATAGCGTGTAATGTACAAAGTTTTGGCTGATGTATTTAAAATTGATGATGAGTGTTTATGTACTTGCAATTTCGTATGATGTAATAGTTGTGAAAATTTTAAATATTTCCTTATAACTTACTTTCTTTGGTATCTGGTCTCTTAGCACAAATGGGATTACTTTAACAGTTTCGAAAAACTATTTTATTTAAAATTAATGCATCTATGTATTTATCGATAAAAATCAGTTTTTGAATAACCGTCTGTTTTTGTTCAAAACTCGTTGCAAATAATTCCACAACTACTGTAGAATAATCATTTGATCATATCTCCTAATATTTTGGTGCTAACATATTATGACAAATTATTATTTCAATTTAATTACTGTACATTTCTTGGTGTTTCTCAATCAGATCTACGTGTTGTGAGATATTAGAATACCTTAAATTGTATAAGTACCAAAAAGTATTAAAAACTTTATTGTTAAGATTGTATTATATAAATAAAGCATATATACTTCCTTTTTGCCAAACGATAATAAGTATGTAATAAAAATGTTTGGAAAAATTTATTCAGATTTTTACTTTTACCCTTTTAGAATTAAAAACAGTTGCCCTAATAACCTAGGTTTTTTTTCCCTAAATGAACAAAACACAAAGAACAAGCAGCATTTTCTTGTGGGCTTCCTAAAAGACGTTTAAAGTATTTCGTCAGAAAGGAAAGTGTGCTCTTGTTTGCTAGTAACAACATACAACAATCAATCTATACCTATGACAACAGAACCAACGCAGCCTTTTCACAATCGTTACCAACGTAGAGCTTAGGTATAAAGGAGCTTATTTTAAGCAAAAGCGTGCTTGAGTGACGTTGCCTACAATCCTGCATAAAAAGTATCTCTGTCATTAGTTACGGTATTAAAATGCTATGCAATAATGTCAACCCTACGCTTGGCAGATGGAAAGCGTTCACAGGTGTGAACGCATTTCAGTAGCGTTATTGGTAATTATGATACTTAAATGCGATTTCTACGCAAAATCCACTAGAAATAGGTTGAGCTATTTGAGAACCTTTGAAGATTTCATAATTTTCGAATCACAAAGCACTGCTTTGGATGAAATCTGGGCATGCTCTTCTTTAACTAGGCAATTTGGGTACCTAAAAAGGCCATTTTGGCAGAATCATAAAAGGAAAACTTTAAGAAATACAATGGACAGTTAACTGTTAAGTTAATCGTATAAAATCCCATTGTGAAGGATATTTCAGTTTTTTTTTGTCTGTGCTAAAATACCAATCAATCCAATGCCAATCTCTTTGATGATACCTACGTAGTGCAGCGAAAAAAAGAAAAACACGGACCGTCTTCGCCATATTATAATTCATAATTTTGTCTTCTTTTGATCTAAGAAAAATCAATGAATTCTGTGAAAATATTCTATGGGTCAACCTTCTTGCTGTCACACAATTAATCACTCACAACTACTGAAATCACAATCTAAATTATTTTGAAGGATCTTGCGAATCCATTGCTTTATTTGTTCTAAAAATTGGTAAGCTCAACCAACTTCATAACGCAATGATAGTTGTTGAACTGCTAAAATGCTACTGATAGTGTGTTACACAATTACCCGCTGATCTATCTGTGAAACCCAGATTGAAAAAATTACTCTTATTACTATAGTACCACGAGCTCCATAAGATAGAAGTATATTAGTTAGGTAGGTACTATATAAGTAAAACAATACTAATCCTAGTTTCTACAGAATCAAAATCTGCATAAGTAAGTACTAATAGATTTAACTCCAGTAGGGAACTACCAAATCCCGTAACTTAATAACCCTATATTAAGTCATAAATTTTAATAAGATAATAAGCAAGCAACCGAAATTAAGGACGCCATATTGCTAAACTATGCTATAGATAATAAATATAGGCAAAGAACATCTCGCAAACAGCCTGGAGCTAAAAAAGTTAAAATTCCAGAAGCCGAACAACACTAATTTGCGTGATTTATGAATTTCAAATAAGGAATACCGATTTTATGCGTTTCTGAACACAATTTGAACGAGAAAGGGTTATTTTAAATGGAGGGGAATGTTAAGATGGAATATTTACATGAAGAAATATTTAGAAGTCTTTCACGAAAGTTCCATTGGATATTATTAGCATTTTCGTTTAGTTTTGCATAAAACTGAATTTATTATCTAACTCATGTGATAACTGCCCATTTTTCTTACATTTAGAAAGAAAGAAGATAGGTTTTATTTGTCACAGAAACACTCGAAGGAGCTTGTGGGTAAATAATAACAGCCGCATGGGTCGACGGGAGGTTAAGCTACGCTCGCCGCGGTCGGTCGTGGATGGGTGACCATCTATAACATATAAAGACTCCTCCGTGCCTCCGAAAGCACGTTAAGCCGTTGGCCCCGGCTGTCATTTGTAGATTTTTGACGGTGGTTACGGTTAGTCAGAAGCCCGAAAGTCTGACTACCAATCTTACCAAGGGGTATCGTATTACCCAGTTACTGGGTTGTGGAGGTCAGATAGGCAGTCACTCCATGTAAAATACTGGTATTCAGCTGCATCCGGTTACACTGGAAGCCGACACCAACATAGTTAGGAAAAGGCTCGGCAGATTAATTGTCACAGAAACACATGCATACACATTTATAGATAACTCGAATCCATACTATTCCATAGGTAATATTATAAATGCGAAAGTGTGTCTGTCTGTATAACTGTTACCTCTTCAAGCTTAAACCGCTGAACCGATTTAGATGAAATTTGGTATAGAGATAGTTTGAGTCCCGGGAAAGGACATAGGATACTTTTTATCCGGATATTCCTACGGTATGGACACTTACGCGGGTGAAGCCGCGGTGCACAGATTGAGGGGCAATTCTACTAATTTTAAGTAATTTTAACAACGTTCACAGTCTGATCTCAGTCTCAATATGTCAAAAAATACTTCAAATTTCCCTACATTTTGACAAGTTTTTGACATTTCTTTGTCGCTGAGATGAGACTGCGACTAGATTTTGAACGTTTTAAATTACGAGAATTGGCCTTCAGAAATAGTCGGCAGCTGCACGTCGTATGACCAGAAGACAGCATGCATGATGCTGTGCTATGGGGCTACCCACAACACGGCGCTGATTTTCAATGGTCACCCGAAAATGACGTACGGAAACCAAGTCAGGTTCAAGGATTTGTACAGATTAAACAGATAGATAGGTATTAAGGGGCTTACAGGACCTAAACACAAAAAACGCATGTTTTTAAAAACAATAAAAGTATATGATCGACTACAGTAAACAAAATCAGAAAAATATATGATATTCTTCAGGATATATGCTAGGTAGATAGTGTGTTGAAAATATAATACAACTTATTTGATACGATAGAAAAAAATCATGGGGATACCTCTAAAAACTTTCTTTTTACAATAAAAACCATACTAATATACATAAAATCATTCTGATTTTTTGTCAGATTCTTCTACAAGCAACATACTAAAACACTAGTGATTTAGTTTTTTAGTCCAAACAATAGATTTTTAAGAAATAATTGCTTCATATTTTATAATAAATTACCAGCATTACTCTTTCTTTTCTATGCAGTCCGACAGTGACCGAGCTTTAGGTCATGTAAGCCCCTTAAGGCAAAATGAAATAAACAGTAGGTACGTACAGACGCCAGCACATTAAGCTACCAGAAACTGTCAAATTTTCCCAATCAACTTTGAACCTTACGCTTTAGCGACAAAGTTGAAAATCTATTAAAGAATTTTGACAGATTGTATTAGCTTGATGTACTGGCGTCTGTACTTAGTTTACACGTTCCACAATCTATTAATAATTTTGGTCAAATAGTTAATTACAGTCCCCTAAAATTTTAGTAACCAAAAATAGGTACTTAGTGTTACTTTTTGCTAAACCAAATTGCCTATTAACCCAGGACGCGATTTTTCCGCAGCGATTTTTTTTAGCGCAGTGGATTTTCAACGCACTGCTTAGCGCCGAGAGTTGAAAATTCAACAGTGTGTTTTTGTTTTAAGCGCTGGGCTGCGCTCTGTTGGATTTTCAATGCTCGGCTCAACACTGATAGGTGAAAATCCAGTGCGCAATAAAATCCTGCCGCGATATTTTTACTAAAGAACCCTAAACGTAGGTTTATATTTGTACCTCTACACAGGTAAATTCTCACAGACTTCTTCAAGTAAGCTTCGATGTTACAAGTGCAAGTTTGGTCATCCTATTAGCTCAACTTCTACTTCAGCTTGAATTTAACTAGAGTAAGTAACTTTTTAATGAATTGCTATGACTTGGCCTCTCCTACACAGTGGCTGGCTTTCCAATTACTTTATTAACTGCTTTGATGAACTTTATGTAGGTACAGACGCCAGCACATCAAGCTACCGGAAACTGTCAAATTTTCCCAATCAACTTTGAACCTTACGCTTTAGAGATAAAGCTGAATATCTATTAAAGAAATTTGACAGATTGTAATAGCTTGATGTGCCGCCAGCACATCAAGCTATTACAATCTGTCAAATTAGTAGAAAAAGTAAAGCAACATTACTGCATATAGCGATAAGGCGATTGGCACACTGCACCGCATTACGCAGCGGAGTGCGTGAAACGGAGTCAAATCTCCCCCCCCCCCCTGCAAGGAAACGCGTATTTATTGAATTTGTATGTAAAAAATCACAAGCGGGGGGCACGTTATCTGGTCCCGCTGCGTAATGCGGTGCAGTGTGCCAGTCGCCTAAGTTGTGAAACCTAATGGACGGAACTCCAAGGATATTATGTTAAATAAGAAATTTCACGCGGGTGAAGTCGCAGGCAGAAGCAAGTTATTAATGAATGGGCCCGTTTTTGGTACTTACTCAAGTCATCATGCTATAACTGTTTTTCTTCTAAGTCCAAAAATATATTGCTCTGTATTAACTTTCAAAAGCATCTTTACCTTTTGCTAGCTCTCGTAATTGTCGAATACTCAAAATTATTTCTCTACACAACGAAAAAAAGAAAAAACATTCAAATAAATAAACATTATCATTAAACGACAAACTCCACAAAATAAAAACAAAAGAACATTCAACTTCTATCGCTTTCCCCACCCTACCGCGTCACATCGGCGTCACGTCGACATTTGACATTTGCTTGTCACCCGTGACATTTACCGTGACGTCATTCACGCGACACGTCAGCGTGACATCGCGTGCGGCGTCCGTTAATTTTTAAATTTTCTATTATCGCACGTTATTAGGGAAAAGTAGGGAACTTACAAATTGATTTTCTTTTTGTTTGTTGCTTCTGTAGGGTAAACATTTGGGTAGTCATACGGGTAAGGCGATTGGCACACTGCACCGCATGACGCAGCGAGGTGCGTGAAACGGAGCCAAATGCCCGCACGGAAACGCGTTTTTTTTTATTGTTCATTACCTAATCAAAAAAACTATTTACAGATATTTGTAAATAGTTTAATTTTTTTTTTATTTTAAACATACCACACAAACCATCACGGGTCTAACAGCGGTATGGCCAGACACGGCCACTCGGTGCAATTAGGTACAGACGCCACCACATCAAGCTACTTACAATCTGTCAAATTTCTTTAATAGATTTTCAACTTTATCGCTACAGCATAAGGTTTAAAGTTGATTGGGAAAATTTGACATTTTCGGGTAGCTTGATGTGCTGGCGTCTGTACATAGAATTTTTTTTTTCTAGATCGCACTTCAATCTAGAAAGTATCTTTTTAATCCGTATAATAACAGTTCCTTGCATTTATTAAATTGCAGATTTCCATATGTAAATCATTCATATACGATGGTAGCATGCATTGCCACGTCCGCGCTCCATAAACATTATTAGATTTAGGTTCGATAAATCTGGGTAAGTAGGTCAAACAACGCAACGACTTTAGTCTTTCGTATTTACGAATATTACTTAAATTATGGTAATTCTCACTTATAACACGTAAACGTAACCACGTAATGTAAACGTATTGAATTTGTATGTAAAAAATCACGCGCGGGGGCACGTAGGTAATCTGCGTCCCGCTGCGTAATGCGGTGCAGTGTGCCAATCGCCTTAATGTTGGGAATATAAATTATTAATTGTGTGAGTTGTTAGTTACCGTAACCTTCTGTGGTAGGTACCGATAATGTCATTGTTCTGAACATGGTGATACCTATTTAATGAATCGTTTAGTACGGTGACAAGAGAGAATTATAGTACTGACTTCCACTTGAGAGAAACTGTCCAAATCCCTTAGCATAAAAAGCCTATAATTTACCCACTGCTGGGACACAGGCCTCTCGATGAGAGGGAGTGGGCTAGTAATCCACCACGCGGGCCCAGTGCGGGTTGGTAGATATCACATGTCTTCGATTTTTTTGTTCTAATACACGCCGGTTTCCTCAAGATGTTTGCTGATGATGGTGATGAAATCATTTACAGAAATTAAACCGCCCGTCTGGTTTCGAACCTACGACCTAAAACTCGCAAGACACGACTGTTACCACTGGGCCGTAATCCCTTAGACTACCAATATAAAAATAATAATGAATCCAATAAGGGCAGGGTTTCTTAGCCCACTGAGATAAGAACAGCTCGTGTTTGCTCTTTACATCTCTTACTTACTTCAATGTATCTAACTCTCCATTCATAAATACCAATTCATCGTACACAGAAACATCTAAGGAAGAGCTCAACGCTTGTTAAACAGTGGAAATAAAAAGGTGCATAATGTGCAGCTACCTCGTGATCCAAACAATACGCACACAAAAGTCTCACACGAGGCTAGTCCGTTCTCATTTACATAATCAAGTCTCATCAGCCACATTTGCATCCGAAACGCAACGTGAATTAAATTCACAACGTGAAATAATTAACATTTAACACGCTAAATAAACCTTAACACCCTCTTCATAGAGTTCAAAATTGAAATTCTAAATGTAGTTGTAAGCTGGTAACGCAGTGGTCTGCGGTTGGCGCATACGAAATTCGAACGTCCCGCTTGTCAGCAATTTGTTTTGAAGAGAGAACACTTCTAATTCGCAAAAAGAACGAGCGTTCTATGTTTAAAAAGTATCGTCACGCGAGCTAGGTTAGGGTGAGTTTACACTGTAGCGTGGTTATTCGATTGAAATAAATAAATATTTATTTTAGAACCAACTTATGAAAAGGTTTGGTAAGTTAGAACAAGTAACTGCTCGTCAGTATCGAGTCAATCATTTTTATTTAAATTCCTGTATGTATCAATGCAAATTAAGTACCTAGTGTACTGGAAAACTTACCTAGATTTATCAAAGATATTGTTATATATCTTCAAAATATCGATTTCTCACATCAGAGGCAGAGGGGCAATTCCCGTATTTTTAAGAACGTTCGCATTCTAATCTCAGTCGCAATCTATCAAAAATACAATCAATTTATATGCATTTTTAACAACTTTTTGACATTGATTGCCGCTGAGATGACATTGCAACTTTAATTTGAACGTTTTTTAAGTAAGTTCGAGAATTGGCCTTCAGACTTACTTTACTTCTGTAAACTAGAATGGCCATAAACGAGATGTAAAAAGTAAGATCGATATAATAGTAAGCTAAGTTATTCTACTGCCCAAGTTTAATGATAAATGTTAAAGTTTCTTGATCAACGCTTCGTTTCACTGGTTGGCTTTTTAACTTGAGTATCTACGTAACTACTCAGCGAAAAATTATCTTTCAAAAAGAAATAACTTTAGCAGGTATAACTCAAAGAACTGGTTTCATAATTCGGAGTAATTTATTCAGGCTAGTTTAGTACAATGTTCTTTAAGAGATAAAAGTTTTCTTTTATGTTTAGTCAAAAGAAGTTCACGTTTACTGTTATAAGTAGGTAATTATAGACTTTTTATGCAAAATTTTTCGTACGTAATCTTTGACATTGCTCTTCTAAGGGGGTCTTAAGTACTTATTAAGTTTAAAATATTATAATTATGAAGCCCACAATAAAAAATAATATTGACAGGTCTATAGCCGACTCTTCGGTGGACTGTAATACATAGGTAGGTCTACCTACATTTAAATCTGTAATTCACATGGTGTATGTATACATCAATTTTATTATATTATAAGTAAATAATAGTAGATACGCGCTTCTCAAGTGACATGTCGAAACTTTGTTAATTAGCCAAGTTTTCTTTCTCTTGTAACATAAAGGTTTCTTTTCAGTTTAGATCGAAAACTATAGGCGGCCTCTGTAGAAGTTCTCATTAGACATTTATACTATTATGAACGCGCCTTTACGAGTTCCAAATTTGAATTTGAAAAGTTCGGAACGGGGCCTTTCTAGAGCGTTTTTTTTTTTGAGTCGTTAATGAGACTGTGGCTTCTAAGGGAGCCAGCAATGTTATTATGGACGGACATAGTATTTGTAGGTATGTGTGTAAATATTACGTTTGTAAGCAAGATTAGTAGTTACGTAATACATATTTTTATTTTATTTTTTGTTTTATTAATTGTTACATTATTTTCGTAATTTAGACGTCATTGAGACTTACTTAGGTATACCACAGCAGAAATACTCATTAAGTCGGTAACTATATAAACAATTTGTTAATATAGATTTCTAGGTAAAACGTAAGAGCGTTTCAGGAAAATATACATTTTCATAAAATTAATTTGTGCCCAAAAGCTGCACGCACTTATTCAAAACGTTCGTCAAGAAGCAAGAAATAAAATGTTGGAAGCACAAGACAATGCGAAACATGTCGTGCAAAAACCATAAAGTTCAGTGTAATTTTCAGATACCTACACGACCAAAAGTTCTCATTGTCTATGGTAACAAGAACAAGATCACGCAAGCTTAGCCCCGAGCCGCATATCCAAACAATAGAATCGGACTGGCCGAATTTTGAATATGGAAGCACCGCCGCGAGCGTCCTCGCCATAATGCACGCGATGCCGACAATTTATAATTTTATTTTAAATTTTAATCATAGAGATATTGTTCCTGCTAAAGAATTAAGAAATGATAGACAATTCGCAACTAGAAAATTACTATGGAAGTGATTCGGCAGTCTAACATTATCTATGAGTCTGAAAAACAGACAGACAAGTCGTAATTGATGCCTACTGATTCTAGCCTTCTTCTAAAGCTATTAAGTTACTATTTGAAATTAGAATAGAATAGATGCGTTGAAACAAAAAACTATCCATTATGAGTTTCTCGATAGTCTCCGAGGTAGCCCGCGAAATTCAAACTTTCTTAATTTTTTTGAATTTTGCAATTCAGTGTCAGGTTGTATTTTGAACATGTATACTTAATTTACAGAATTATAATCATAAAAATAATCAATATAGGTAACCCTCTTAGTTCATATAATACTATTGATCGATATTTCTATGAAATAGTCATTTAATAGGATCATATAAACTTAGAGGATTTTATTGATAATTTTAATCATTATAATTCTGTAAAGTATCATTTGTCGCTCGCGAATCATATTTTCATCAACATTCAACATGACACTGACCTGCAAATTGCAAAAAACGTAAGAAAATTTGAATTTTGTTTGAGGGCTACCCTGGCGCTCTCTTTATGCTGTTCTGTTAGAAAAAATCCTTGCCTTCGTGATTAGTTCAGATGACCAATGGAAACACACACACACGTAATACACTTTAACAGTTTCACCAACTCTAGAAATCTTGCCGTCAACGAGGATATCTATAGTACTTAGTTTGATTCAAATTCCGTATCATATTTAATTCATCTAAAAAATCTGACAGATTGAGCTTATCTTTGACACTGAAACAGGCCTTTAGTAGGTAATTTATGCCCATTAAAATCACACTAATATTATAAAGGCGAAAGTTTGCGAGTGTGTGTGTGTGTGTTTATATGTTTGTTACTTCTTCACGCTCAAACGGCTGGACCAATTTTGATAAAATTTTGTATGGAGGTAGCTGACACCCTCGATTAACATATAGGCTACTTTTATCCCGATATTCCCACGGAATCGACACTTATGCAGGTGAAACTACGGGGCACAGCTAGTTTAACATAATTAAACGAAATGTGACGAATTTGTTGCACGTGCAAAAATCCAAAATATTCATCGAAATTTAAATTTAAATATTTAAAATACTTCTACATTGTATCCTTAGGGGTTGACAGACTGTGAGAACTCTTTTTCGTGATTCCAAATTCAAATGAGACACTTCGTGATCGACCGTTTTCGAACGCTTACCGAACTTGGAATTCCAAATTTAAAATTGCAGTAACGCCATTGGGCTAATGAATAACTTCTGTGCATTACTTAACACAAAGGTATTTTGACAATTCCATTTATTTTGAATGAAAGCGAGATGTCTGGTGAATAAAACATGTATCAGGACTTGTATGAAAATAATATTTATCTTTATCGATCTACAAAAATGGGTTTTACAGGATTAAATGGGTGTTGGCAATTCGAGAACCAACATGACGAAGTTGGTGCTAGCTTTACGGCTATCTTGAATACAATCAACGATGTAGAGAATTGAATTAGATAGGTCTTCTTTTCGTATCGATGGTACTCTTACTCGTTGTTTTTTTTATATATACAGCTTGAGCCCAGTAAGTGGCCACATTGATTACGGCATCAGTGGCATTCTTTGGGTCATCGCAGATGCAGGTGAACGGGTACTTAGGACACTCCAGCAAGTGGTGCATGGTCTGATCAGAAGCACTGCAGTCGCACTGGGTGTTGGAGGGGTCTGTAATACCCAACTTCGAAAAATTGTGTCTACAACGGCCCACTTGCATACTCAATCGTTTGAGAGCTGTAAATATAAGTTATTCCATATAGGTTACAATTAGATAGGTAGGTATCTACTACAACAGCTAAACAAAAGCATACCCACAGATTTTAAATGCACTAAGTGTCGTGAAGTCATCTAATGGAGACGTGGGGACATGACTCTTGGACACAGTACCTACGCTAAATTAAGGCTTAGAGGTCCTCCAATCGTAGGAACCCGTTGGATGCGAGAAGCACAGAACCGGTCGAAGTGGAGGTGCTTGGGGGAGGCCTATGTTCAGCAGTAGACGTTTTTCGGCTGAAATAATGATGATGATGGTCCTCCAATAGTCTCTACATAGTCTACATGAGGTTTGAAAAATTTAAACAGCTCTACAAAGAGAATAAAAACTAAGATTTCAAAAATCTTCCAGAAGCATGTAGAAACCCTGAGGCTCTGGCTTCCAAAATCACATAGCGTGGACTTAACTACCTTAGTAGCCAGCCTATCCTTCAGTAGGAACATGTCATTGAAGCCTGCAGCGCCATTCAAATTCAGAATAAAGATTAGCTACCTGCACTTCAAAATTCTCGCACGAAATATTTTTGAATTTCGAATTAATTTCGAGCGACAGAAGCTCGTGCCGATATACCGAAATTGTTCTAAATTCGATTGTTAGAGGCACGCTTCAAAAAGAACACGCAACTGATTTTAAGTATTTGAAAACAAAAGAAGATGGCGTCAGCGAATTAAAGAATTTGTTCGGATATTTCGTGATTTCTGAGTTAATCGATAAGTATTATCATAATGTGATAATGACATTGGTGAAACATGATGAGGCAATCAAATCCTTTGGTATTTTTTTGCGAAATTAGGTACTTACAATTTAATCTTCGTGCGAAAAAAATCTGACAGTAGGTACCTACAAACCTAAAAAAGTTGACGTCTACAGCGAATTAACTGATAGTACGCACGGCTATACACAAAGCTGTAACAACCAGTATAAGCTGACTTCAGAGGGCTAATTCTCGTAATTTAAAATGTTCAAAATCTCGTCGCAGTCTCGTCTCGGCGACAAACAAATGTCAAAAACTTGTCAAAATGTAGGGAAATTAGAACTATTTTTTGACAGATTGAGACTGAGATCAGACTGTGAACGTTATTAAAATTACGAGAATTGCCCCTCAGATTGTACGAAAAATCTTATACAAAGCGAGGTCAGCTAAAACTGGAAATGTATAGCTTGATGTGCAGCCGTGTGTACAGACACCAGCACATCAACCTACTACAATCTGTCAAATTTCTTTAATAGATTTTCAACTTTATCGCTAAAGCATAAGGTTCAACGTTGATTGGGAAAATTTGACAATTTCGAAAGCTTGATATGCTGGCGTCTGTACCCAGCCATACCTAATCGAAAATTAATCCCCTAATAATCTAAAACTATTAAGTACTCAATTTAGTCCAATTTCGCAGAAACTATGTTGGCACCTAAATTCTACTCGTGTACCTACTTACATTAAATGGGGCTCAGATAGCAATATAGCTGAATTACGTGAGCCCTAATACCTTGTTACGGTATCGTAATAGATATTAAACATGTTGTTCGTGGCTCTCTAATTAGGATCAGTAGTTACTGGTCTAACACTGTGGTATTAAATTAGTTACGCAACATGGTTCGCTTGACATTTCGATAGACCCTTTATATGGCCAGGTTGTTATTTTGATGTTTTAAAGATCATACTAGACTACGAATTTAGTACCTACTTAGTACTGAAGTAGGTACTTACTAATAATCTTTAATATTTGATCAAATGATTGTTGTGTTTATAGATGTATAAAAAACAAAGTTGTTTGCTAAGTATCACCTACGTACCTAAAACAAGGGAAGGTCGCTGATGTCTGAAACACAGATAGCTTAAATCTAGTCCAGACACAGATGTACAAAATCTGTCCATTGAAACAAGTGTCATAAGGTGTATACCTAGGTAGGTACTCATTTTTTTATATTTTTGAACAAATAAATTATAGGTACTTAAAAAACTAAGCAGGAAAATAAATGTAATAAAAGAAAAATTGAAGTTACAGAAAAAAACTATGTATTTACTGAAAGAAAATCAATAGGTAACAATGTCACCACCACACTACTCGTTCTAAAATTAAAATTTCCACGCCGTGGAAATTCACGTGGGCGACGTAAACATTAGCTGTCTCTCTCGCACTTGCAACTATTTATATTTAGCTGTTCCGTTCTTATGCGACATGCGACAAACAGTGACATCTAGGTGACGACCAATGACAAAAAGGTGGGCGGCCATTGGCTGAAACTGTCGCATTCATGAAATCCGCTTTGAAATAGGAAGGAAAAGCGTTTGTGCGTACCTAGGCATAGACATAAATACATCATTTTATTTTTACAAGCCTGGTTTATTGTTTATGTTTTCTTTTCTACCTTCATGATTTATTTTTGGCGTAGTAAAACACTTAGGTAATTGGTAGGTACTTAGTAGGTAAATGTGTCTTAGTAGGTAAATAGGTAGGTACCTGTTTTACTTAATAAGTATGGTTTTAGTAATAATATTGCCTCTTTATTCTGAATTGTTTTTGATTTTTACAGAGGGTCTTATGGCTTAGTCAGCCGCTCGGGTCGATCGATCAGGTTAAGCTACGCCGACCGCGTTTGGTCCGTGGATGGGTGACCATCTTTACATATCAAGGCCCCTCCGTGCCTCGTAAAGCACGTTAAGCCGTTGGTCCCGGCTGTCCGAAGCCCGAAAATCTGACAACCAGTCTTACCAACGGGTATCGTATTAACCAGTAACTGAGTTGTGAAGGTCAGATAGGCAGTCGCTTCATGTAAAATAATGGTATTCAGCTGCATTGAGTTAGACTGGAAGCTGACCCTAACATAGTTGGGAAAACGCTAGGCAGATGATGTTTTTGGTTGTTACAGTTATTCAAGTTAGAGTAAGTATGACCCTCATTTCACCATGCCTCTTAGCAAAGGTTTGATTGTATGGTTTTAAGTAGTGGGCGCCTACCAAACGCCGACCGCACAGTGGCGCCCTCATCATTTGTTTGTATATTTCTTTTATTTTAGAATAAAAATGCAGAAAATAAGCACGTTAAGTAGTGCTCCACAAGATTATACGTTAATATTATTATAAACGGTAGTTTTACATTGATTATTTTTATTATAATCACTAAAACGGAAAATAGTGGCCACTATTATCCGTTACGTTACGTTACATTGATTATAATAGATAAAACTAAACAATGTAAAACTACAGTTCACAATAATATTAACGTATAATCTTGTGGAGCACCACTTAACGTGCTTATTTTCTACATTTTCATTCTAAAATAAAAGAAATAACCAATCAAAGGATGAGGGCGCCACTAGGCGGTTGGCGTAGCCTTTATACTAAGTAGTAGGTACAGCGCGGGCTCACGAAAGATGAAAGGAGTGGGTGGTAGTACCCATCATAAAAACATATAAGTAATTTGCTATAATTAACAACACACATAGATAATTACCTACAATCAGGCATCTTAGTATTGAACTTGATAATTAATTGGACTAAGTCATGGAATGTATTAGTGTCAATTGACTTTCATGCAAACAGACTTCTGAGTAGGTAGTCTAAGTAGGTAGATACCTACCTAATCAAGTTTCGACAGTTGGGTTAAACAATCATATATTATTGTGTTTGGGTGGCTAAAAGCTAACAATATAGAAGTAAAAATGAGGTCATTCACAACAAGCCATTCACAAGCTTCCACAGATAGTTGGTTATGGTTATGGACCTATTTGATTTTCACGTAGGTATCTACCTATTAATTTCAAAGCGATAGTCAAGAACATCGGCCATATTAGGCGATTCGCACGAATTTACTCGCCTGTATCGGCACTTTTAATTGATATAATTTTTTCTATAGGCGTCTTGCAAGAATTGACACCATTGACTTATATACCTATTACCTACTATAAAAAAAAAATAAAAACAAAAAAAATACCTAAATAAAAATAAAATAAAATCCTAAATAAATCTGAATCTGAATCAGAATCTGACTATTGGCACATTTTGAATTTTATGCAATAAAGTAAGTACCTAGGTATAGAAATAAGGACACCAGCACACAGATGTGATAAGAGTTAAAGGTTTTAGGTAAAACGTGTACTTTTTTCCTAACTTAATTGCATAAAATTCAGTTAAGGGTGAATTAATTCGTGCGAATCGACTAATAAGCTAGAAAATGTACACTTTTCAAAGTCACATACAACGTGTGGGCGGTCTCGGACAGCTCGTTTAAAAATGTCGCCGCCTTTATCGTCGCGCTATTGGTCGAAACTGTCACCGTGTCGCCGCGCGTGACACTTCTTATTGGTTAGCCACGCCCATATTCTCAATTCGAATTTGAATGCGTTCCATTTGAAATTCGTAACGGTCATGTATTTGATTAAGTAGGTAACGTGGGCTACTGTCATAGGTTAGTTTCACTTCCTTAATTAAATAGTCGGATCTCTTTCGGTTTTTTCAGGAATTTCATATGATTTAACATGGTTTTTTTTCAGATTATTTTTTTTTGTTCTTGTAATAATGTTACTTTCACGAAAAGCAATAGAGATACAGCGAGAATTCAAGAAGCCCTTTAACCAAAACCGCTAAATGAATTTCTCTACCAAATAATTTGGAATCTACTGAACATTTCAGCCATTTTGTCCTCCAAAAAGCTATCTCCAACATTATCCATATTAGATAGAACAAAGTGTAAGAAGTGAATGATGTCGTTATGTCTCGTGGCCAACCGCTGGGCTTGCGCGAAACTATTGATTGGAGACGCGACGGCCGACGCCCGTATGTCCTAGCACAGGTGACAATGACACTCCTTAGAAAGTCCTGTATTCCTAGTACTTTTTGTATTCTAATGGAAATATTATCGTTTATACTGGACTCGCTTTTTAATTAATTTTGAAGTTAGTGGCAGAGGTTCGGTAATTTGATTGTTTTACTGATATCTGAGCGTTTATCTTGGAATTTGGGTCGAATTGTGTACTAAAGAAAACGTTAGTGCGTTTAACTTAGCCAGATTTTCATTTTTTTTTTTGTGCTGGCGTTTGTACCTACATGACTTATTATTTTGGTGAGATCTGAGTGTTTTTTTACAAATATCGTGGAAAAGGAAATAAATAGTATGGATGTGCATTTAAATGAAATGTAATTAAATGGGTCAGCAATTATAAAATTTGGCGAGCCACCCAAAAGCAGCATTTAAATAATTTGGTCAGCATACAAAGATTTTGTTTGCAATAAAAAAAATCAGGCAGCAATTCTTGTTCCGCAACTAATTTTGATAATGGTCAAAAATTAAATCATACATAGGCAGCCAACAATAACATGAGTCTGCATAATAAACATTCAGTCCGCAAAATAACTACTTGAGCGGCAAGATTTTGTGGATTAGGCGTGAAAAGGTAACATAATTTTCATTTCATCGAATATTTATTTGCGATAACAACATTTGCGCTGTTGATCAAAATGTATAATGTTCATATGATGTTCCCACCCCGAGGTTCGGTTTTGTTAGGTTACTTTAAACCCTTTTCACAGAAATAGGAGCCCCGCGAAGCGGGGCTCCGTCGACATTGGATGCAAGAGCGAGTGAAGTTCTTTCTTTTCGTAGTCACTCATTTTTGTTCTAATATCAGCACGTTCTCCACTAATAAAAGTTTATATGTGCGTTTGTCGTTATTATTATCGACCACCTTATGCTGTACAAAAATAATTACAGCCATCCAGAATGACATAAATTGCTGATTGATTTTGAAATGTTTGCTGACCATGAGTTGCTGACCAATTAGCTATTTCTGCTCACCGATTATATTTTTCTGCTCACAGAAATAACAATACTATGCTAACCATTTAATTGACACCCCATTTAAATTATGTGTTTAGTTTTCTATTGAGAACCCTTTTATTTCTGAGTTTTGGTAGTAGATAAAAACTAATGGCACAGTTTAACCTCTCTGCACTGTCACAGATTTATTTCTATTCTGATTCCTAAATTTAATCCTAGACACAAAATATAAATATTATTCTTCTTTTCATGGCCTACTTCATAAAGAATAATTATGACATTTATTATTTAATTATTCTTCTTTCCTTTCTCATCATCTGCCTAGCCTTTCCCAACTATGTTAGGGTCGGCTTCCATTCTAACGGATGCAGCTGGATACCAGTATTTTACATGAAGCGACTGAGGCATCTGACCTCCACACCCCACTTACTGAGTAACAAGATACCCCTTGATAAGACTGGTTGTCTATCTGAATCCCATATTTTGTCAGTTACTTGGAAAGTAGAATATCCTAAAATAATTTAGAAAACACATATTTTATTTAGGTAAATACATTTGTTTATATAAAAAAAAATTACAGATAAATAGAAAATAATCAATATTTTCTATGATATTTCACTATCTGCAATAATTAAAGTGATAAGAAACCTAATATTTGGCATCTTATCAGCACATATCGTAGGTATGCGAAACAATTGACGTCTATCTGACGTCAGACTATGACGACCAGAGGGGCAAAGGGTTTTCTGAGACATTATAGTCATTTGTTCTAGAACTAAATTCCAGAGTTCCACCAGATGTAAGAAGTAAAAGAAAATATATACGTTTATTAGCTGTAAACATGACGCAGAGAAACAACACAAACACAAAAAAAAGAACAAGTTGGGGTAAAATATACACATCCACGCAAAACGGCCATTGCTCAGCGTAATGCAGAGACCCTATGCGAGACAAAGCCCCAGCGCTGGTTTTCAGCAACAACCGGTTTTGACGTAATGACGTCAACCGGTGCAGCATACAGATAATAAAAATATAAAAAGTATTAAAAACTTCACCCGACAAACTTTAAGAAGTGCTTTAGACCATCGACCTGAACAACTTTCATTATAAAAACAACTCTGAAATCGCGGAAAAAAAATTTTGCTGTTTCATATATTTTGTAGTAGGTAGGTACCTATTGAACTTTTGTATTAACCCGTAGAGAAAGTTGTTCAGTTCGATGGTTTAAAGCAACTCTTAAAGTTTGTCGGGTTAATTTTTTAACACCTTATATAAATATACCGAGATGATATTATGTGTTGGTGCTGAACTTCTACAACTACCCCCATAATATCAACGAAAGAGGAACCCTGAACCACTTACCCCCGTCACTAATTGAACCGGGTTTCAAAACTCGTAATAAACCTAACCCAACTCCAATTAGCTCCCAAACTTTAAAACAAAACGAACAAACATACATTTTCTGTTTATTAATAGCTCATTCCGTTCCCGAATAAGACTTAACCCTCAAACATTGAATCGATCTCAAAGTTCTGAGTGCTAGTTAGGGATATTTCGACCGGGATTCTCGAATTTTAGAGTTTTTAGTTGAAATTTTCGGGGAGTGAATTTCGATTGCTATTCAGTTTGGTTCTGAATGTCGTTTCGTTTTTTCGGGAGGAAACTAGCAGTTCTAGGTTGGTTATGAGGAAATTTATGGTAACTGTCTACTGTAGGGGGATCTGTCGTAAAGGGTAAAATTTAAAGATCTCGAAATACTCGTATTCACAAGGTAATAGGTAAGTGACCCTACAACTGGTGTAGGGAATACAATCTAGAGTCGATATTGGTAAAATGGTAACCCGAGATCTCGCGTGCTAAGTCTGAAACCGAGATTGGCCATTCGAAATCTCGCCCGGAAGACTGGCAATATCTCGATTTTAAAAATCGAGATTTCGCCTTTTTAAAATAATATTTTTTTATATAAAAAATCTTACTTAAACATAGTTAAAATGAAATTAATAGTACACCTACTCTATTGATGTTGGTGTAATATTATGTAAATAAAAAAAAAACATTAATTGAATCTCGACACAAAAAAAACTACGTTTATTTAAGAAATAATCATCTGCTTTACGCACACATAACACAACAAATCAGCACTCACGCACACTATAAATTCATTTATCAACAATTACTTTATCATGACAATTTGATAACTAGATGATGCCTACATAATGCCGCAACTACCGAAAATTGAGTAAACATCCCCCACTCCCTAAATAAAAACGCGAAAAATAAAAAAGGGCAACTAGTGATGTTACGCAAACAGGGTTGTGGAACATAAAACTTTATGTGGGGTCGTAAAGACCCGCGCGATCCGCGGTGATATCAACAGGTAAGCATTTTAGGGTTATTGCTGATTTTTTACTACAATGTGTTACGTAGTTTGTAGGGTTAATGTATTGAAGTTAATGTGGCGGTTTTTTTTTTACTTACCCAAATATTCCTCTACTTCTATCTGCTTTTTCTCCCTCTTTCGCGGCTATTTGATTAATTCGTTATTTTCCTAAATTTTAATGAGCTTGCACTTCTTCTACCTGCAAAGATACTAGATATACAGCGTGTATCAGGAATGTGTGGTCATATTTAAGGGTGTGGTACAGACCATCAATCTGAACAACTATTTCCATGAGACCAACATCGTGATCGCAAAAAAATAATCAGCTGTCCCATACAAAATTTCAATATCTAGTCGACCCAAGTGTAGGTATGGGACATCTGATTATTTTTTTCGCAATTTCAATGTTGGTCCCATGGAGAAAGTTGTTCAGTTTGATAGGTAAAATAAGCATACATTTCTGGATCACACTGTAGACAACTTTGATAAATATTATTAACAATTCAGTTTCACAACCACAAGCCCAAATATTCAAATAGGTTTATATTATAAGGGCCCACTCAGCAATACAAAAATAAAATAAAACCCACATAGCAAATTTTGCTGCTGAAAAAAATATCTTATATTTTTATGCAGCAAAATTGGCTGAATCAATTCGTACATCAAGATATAGATATAAAGACACCTATGTACAGACGCCAGCACATCAAGCTACCCGAAACTGTCAAATTTTCCCAATCAACTTTGAACCTTATGCTTTAGCGATAAAGTTGAAAATCTATTAAATAAATTTGACAGATAGCTTGATGTGCTGGTGTCTGTACTTTTTATTGTCTACACTAAAACAGCCTCTCTACAAAACTGTTAATAGTAATATTATATTTATTAATTATTATATTTATTTTTTTATTTTATTATTCTGTCAATAAATTGATCACTTGTCATTCCTATCCCCTTTCATATTATTAGATATATGTACTTGTATTTCAAGGAGAACGGTATAAAAGTTTAGTGTAAGCTGTAAACAGTAACGTAAAAGCCACTCTCTCGATGAGTGTTACGTACCTGTCTAAATGTAGGTACTTCATGTATACTTGAAGTAATATCGGAGTTGGTATGTACAGACGCCAGTAGGTACATCAACCTACTACAATCTGTCAAATTTCTTTAATAGATTTTCAACTTTATCGCAAAAGCGTAAGATTCAAAGTTGATTGGGAAAATTTGACAGTTTCGGGTAGCGTGATGTGCTGGCGTCTGTACCTGAAGTATTACATTTTATTTCTGGAAGTTGGCAATACGACTGCTTTGATGTTGTTATGGCAAAAATGGATCAAGGGGAAAGTATTTACTTTACCTATGACCTTTGGGAAGAGAAAATTGGCTAATTTCGGCTTCGTGGAGCGTTATCTCTGTCGCACACTACCTATGTGACGTTTTGTCAGTCGTTGTTCAAATGCGATAGCGTGCGGTCGCGTCCAGTTCAAAATATAGAGTTGTTAACACTGGGGGTGTTAACAACTCTATATTTTGAACTGGACGCAATTTAAATAATTTAAAATTGTACTATGGCATCTTTAGGAAAAAGAGGGAACCTTTACGAGGTCAGTCACGCGAAATTATCTACAATGTTTATAAATATTTTGTAACCGAAGCTGACAGATTTAAAAAAAATGAAGATGAAAATGTAAGTTGTTATTTTAAGAAGGTTCAAGAGCGAGTTGAGCGAATGGCATTTGGAATTTCAAAAAAGTTCTTTTTGAAATTCCAAATGCCATTGGAATTTCAAAAAGAACTTTGAACAATATATTAAACGAAGTCAGTACTGAAACACACTCTACTGAAATTAAGTTCAGCACTCCAAAAAAAAAGGGAGACCAAAAAAGCAATTTGGTTTATCGTTCGGGTCGAGTCGCTTCGGAGCACCTAGTAAGGTAAAGAAAGGACCTAATACTAAGTCTTTTGGCACTGCAAATCAAACTCATAAACTTATACAAAATGTGTAACAAGTACAAAATCAATACTCGCAATTCAACCTGCTTTCGAAAACAAAATTCAAGCAACAAAGATCCATGAGAAGTCACCCCTCCCACTCCACCCCCCTTAACCCCCATCCGTTTATCACATCCCACATTTGCATTCCATTTCATTTGCCATCCCCCGGACACTTTTATACCTTTTTTACTGTCTTTTTATTTTTATTATATCGAGCTTTTCAAGGGTTGAATAGTTCTTTTTTAGGTTTACGAGAGGACTGAAGTGTATTTAGATTTTGGGAGTTAGCTTCAGTATTTGATATGGGGTTGTTCTAAGTAATAGGAAGTGATTTGAATGGGAATTCGTTTATTTTGTTTCGTGGGTCAAGTTATATTATTTTTGGTTTTATTGAGGTTGTGGATTGAGATACTTGTTTAGTTTATTAAGGGGCTTAGTAATAACAGCCTCTCGGGTCGATTGATCAGCGGTCGGTCCGTCAATGGGATACTATATTTACACACCGAGACCCCTCCTTGCCTCAGATAGCACGTTAAGCCATTGACAGTCGTTACGGGTCTTCAGAAGCCCAAAAGTCTGACAACCAGTCTTACCAAGGAGTATCATGTTACCCAGTAGCAGGGTTGTGGAGATCCGATAGGCAGTCGTTCCATATAAAATACTGTTATTCAGCTGCATCCGGTTAGACTGGAAGCCGACCTCAAAATATTTGGGAAAAGGCTGGGCAGACAGACAGACTTGTTTATTTTAATACTTAAACCATCACAAAGGCGTAAGTCACATCAAAGTGTGGAACCGTCTGGCAGCGTCTGTGTTCTCTTCCACATTCGCCTTCAAAGCAAGAGGAAACAGGCATTTTCTGTGCAAGCTCGTTCTATAATAGATCTCATCCATCGCTTTCCATTAGCCGTGATCGAGGTCAAGAACAGGCCATTCAGCAATAAAAAAATCTACATAAGTAAATAGCTACCTTAACGGAACGGCAGTAGGGTGTGACTGTGGAGCAATGTCACAAACCATGCTCCACCTCCTATCCTGCGCTCTGTGTCCCAAAACATGCAATCAAAGTGACCTCTGCGCTCAGGGCCGTCTTAACCATATTGGGCGCCGGGGTGCGAAAATCAGCTTGCGCCCCCCTCGCCAACAAAAAGAAAGTAAACGTTATTTTTGTGTTCCATTTTTAAGATTATTTCCACCAATTTTTTCCAGGGGATTTTTTCGAGGCGGTGTCGTGCGGTTACAGCGCTGGAGCGTTGCGGTTATAATGAGTGATTAGTAATGACCTGATCGGCTTGCGCCCCCTAAGACCTTGCGCCTGGGTGCCGCGCACCCCTTGCACCCCCGGGTAAAGACGGCCCTGTCTGCGCTGCCACCGACAACACCGTGGAAGGGGCGAAGTTTTGGGAAAACAAGATTTAAAATACAGTCGTGGCAGCAACACGAAGAAGAAGATTAGTTATTCAAGAGAAATACATGCAGAGATCAACATCATCATCATTTCAGCCGAAAGACGCCAGAACCTTTCGGCCCCATCGACCATCTGTTCTGTGAGCAATGTGCCCTGCCCACTGCCCACTTAAGTTTGGCAATTCTTCGGGCTATGTCGGTTACCTTGGTTCTCCTGCGGATCTCCTCATTCCTGATTCGATCACGCAGGGAAACTCCAAGCATAGCCCTCTCCATTGCCTTTTAGGTGACTTTTAGCCTTCATATAAGGCCCATTGTGAGCGACCACGTTTCAGTGCCATAAGTCATCACTGGCAACACGCACTGGTCAAAGACTTTCTTCTTCAGACACTGCGGTTCCAGAACGCTGCCCAGCTGAGTCGAATTCGACGATTGGCCTCTTTCTCGAAGTTAGACCTACCTAACTGGACAGTTTGTCCTAGGTAAAAGTTAAAGAGATAGGTAATGATCAATCAACTCAATCGCAGTCCACTGCTGTAGATAGGCCTCTCTCAGGCTGCGCCACAACACCCTGTCCTCCGCCTTCAGCATCCAATCTTTCCCATCCCCTTCTTAAAATACAAATATAGGTATACTAATTCTACCTTTTTTTTTCAAGATGGGAAATCATCAAATGACCCCTCCCGCTGGAGAGTCGGTGGAGCGGAAGGGAGTGTCAGACTTTTATTGACTAAAACCCACCCGTGTTCCTTCCTTAGCCCTTTATGTTCCGGGCCAGCCAGCGCCAGCGGTAACCCTTTCGGACAATCCCGCTGACCCGGCAGGCTTCGGCCCTAACGGGCCCCTTCACTTGATGCTGACATTTCTTGACTAATTCTACCTCAGCTATCAAACGTTCATCATAAAAGTGAGTAGGTACCACGAAACGCCTATTGCCGGAACTACACACTTGCATAAAATAATTTCCCACTTAACACAAAAGCAACTCCCCCGACATAAGGGACGTAATTGTCCCACACGACGATCGACCACAATGTCGTCATGTTGTCAAACTCATGTTCACACATGATCCGGTCGCGTCATTGACAAATATTGCTAACATGACTTGTAGTTCTGTATAATTTAAGCTTCCCTTGGGGTTGGGGGGTGTTAACGACACACGATTGATCGGAAAACAATCACTTTGGGGAACACCTGATACGTTCGAAAGAATATTTTGTCTTTCTTGAAATTTGTAGTTTTCCTAACCGGAGGCTTGACTTCGATGGTAAACCTAAATGGTAAATGGTCATAAATATATCAGCGTATTATTTGACTCTGAAGAACAATAAATCAATTAAATCTAATAAAAATGACTTGTTAACCCCAATAAAATTAAGCTTTTTAAATAAAATATCTGATACTAAAATATATACCATAACATCACGCTCGTAATCCACGAAGGGTTTGGCAGAGGTGTATGGTCAGCAACAAAAGTCAATTAACACTCTATTTTTTTTTAATCTCACTTACTTAGCAAAATATTTGTTCACAATTGCAGCAGAAGTACAGACGCCAGCACATCAAGCTACCCGAAACTGTCAAATTTTCCCAATCAGCTTTGAGCCTTGTGCTTTAGCGATAAAGTTGAAAATCTATTAAAGAAATTTGACAGATTGTAGTAGCTTGATGTGCAGCTGGCGTCTGTACTTCTGCTGCAATTTTGAACAAATATTTTGCTTAATAATTGAGATTAAAAAAACTGAAGTGCTAATCGACTTTTGTTGCTGACTGTACCTATACTACACCACAAGGGTGAAATCAAAACCAAACCAAATCATCATCATCTATAGGACCCCTTTTTTCTGCCATACTTCCCGGTTCAGTGCATCCCTCATTGAGGTGTTTCCCGCGACTTGGGACTTGTTTCTTTGGCCTAACCTTGGCTACCATTCGGTCACAGCTTTACTCCATCGGCCATATACTCATCTAACTAGATGTCCCGAACTCCACTTGAGGCGCATCGCCGTCTCCGACGCGCGACGTAGCAAATAGCCTAAAAAAAACTTTTAGGCACCAAATCGAAAATATTTTACCTATACCTATTTCTTTTGATTTAAATGAAACTAGGTAAAACGCTTTGATCCAAATTCTTGGCTTGGAATAGGTACCACAAAATACTTCGCAATAAAGCCACATAGCATTCAAGCTCTTCCCTTGGCAATCAACGTGAATCCACAAACGTTAGCTCTTAATACGAACGTCTGTCTGTACGCCTCACCTACTGCTGGCTGGTTAATACAACACATCTGTATCCCGCTGCGCTAGTTAAATTCACTGCGGTTGTTAAGGACGGGCTAGATTTGTTCGGAAAAGACCGTACAAAGTCGTAGACGTTATTTCTTTACGAACATGTCGGAAATTGAGGCTTTTATTTGGTAAAAGTCTTGACTTAACGGATTATGGCGAAAAACTATCAAGAATTTTGCAAAGATATGCGATATTTAGGTATGTAGGTTTCAATAGCTGGCTGTTATGTACAGGTTTAGTGTGTTCTCATAAATAACTACATACCTAGTGGTAATACCAACATTACAACAAAACCGGTGCCTCTAGTCAAAAATTCACTGTAACGTCAAATCTGATGTTCCCCAGATCGTCATATAAATTTAATCTTGTTATGTAGAAATGAAAACTTGCGTTGTTTTTAAACGTGCAAGTGTAAGACTGCCCTTAATGCAAAAATACTTGCTGGAGGTCAAAGCGGTTAACAAGTACATACGATAATGCAACTACCTTCTTAAGACAGTTTTATTTATTCTGGAGTAACGTCTAATTGCGATACAATAACTATTTTGACCCTCAATTATTATTATGTATTCTGTAATTGGAATAACTTGAGATAATCCGATCAGCATTGCTTTTTGCGATGTAAGTATGTTGAGGTCAGATTTGAGCTTCCAGTCTAATAAGATCGGCCTGAATGATTTAGTTAGATCGGCTGCCCCCAGAACTCTGTAACCTAATTAGGCACTTGGGAGCATCATTTTCGAGACAAATTCAATATTTTTTTACTGTTACAGGTAGAATTTGACGTGACGATTGGGACTCGTTCCTAACTGATTGGATGGAGAAGGCACAGCACAAGGAAGTGTGGAAGAAAATGGGGGCGGCCTTTGCCCAGCAGTGGGACAGTATAGGCTAAAGGAAAAAAACAAGGGGCCACTTGAATCATAAAATGAATCATAAAATGATAACATTATGAATCATAATAATTATGGCGAAGACCGTCCGTGTTTTTCTTTTTTCACTGCACTACATACGTATAATCAAAGAGATTAGAATTGGATTTGGATTAGGTTGATTGGTATTTAAGCACAGACAAAAAAAATAACTGAAAAATCCTTCACCAATGGGATTTGAAACGATTAACTTCACAGTTAACTGTCCATTTTGATTCATAATGTTATCCTTTTATATATTCTGCTAAAGTGGCCTTTTTAGGCCCCTGGTCAGAGAAAGGAGTCTTCTTAGCCTTCATCGTAGAAAATACAGGGTGGCAGTCCCCATCGACGCGCAAACTGAAACTGAATTCAGCACATGTTTCTAGATCCCTAGCGAAAAAGATTTCGCAGGTTATCAAAAAAAAGTCTTCTGTGTCATAGAAAAGTGCAATACCTACACGGTCAAAATGAATGAAATAGGTAATTGTTGGGGTATTAAATACTTAAAATTCGCGGAATTGTCACAATCACAATGTATCGTTGATAAAATTTTTCATTTGTTCGGGAAAACACAATTTTTTTTCACGTTATAATCGTGCATTTTATCGTCTATGTTAAAAACGGATGTTTTGGCAGATTTTTCTTATCAGTTATGATTTTGTGTATACAGTATTTCCTTTCTTGTGTGGACCTGTCGAACACTTGTGACTATAGACTACATGCAAAATTATCTCTTCTAGAAACTTTAACGTGACAAATTCCTAGTTTTCCCAATAAGGCCCACAGTAAGAGAAATTCTATTCTCATCCACACTGCATAGTGACGATGTCTTTGCCATATCCTGGTGTACAAAAGGCCACCCGCTACCGAAACTAGTAAATCACACTCAAAATGGGCTCGGGGTAAGCCCTACAGTGTACACTGCACTTAAAATAATTTCAAGCGTCATTGAAACTAATGCTGAGCTAAAGAGACCGCCACCGTTGTTTGGTGTTGGTGTTGTGTTTCGTGTTGCCAGTTCTGTGATGACAAAAAAGAAGCAATTCTACAAAAAAAAATTAATCATAACCAAACCGGACCACTAATTTGACTAAGTATTTATTTGCAGATGGAAAAAGAACGATTCAATTTTTCAATCTGAACTCCATAAGCAGATGATCAAACCGTGAATCCCTCGCTCTAAAACATATTACCTAATGAATACTTCTTTGTAATGGCAATGGACGTCTATGAAAAAAATTTTTTCTCAAATTCCTTATTCCCCAAAAATTAAAAGTAGTGCAACACTGATCAGTTCGTAAGTCAGAACGCTTCCATAAACAATGCCATTAGCACGGGCGTTACGCGGCGAATTTTAAATTTGGAACGCGCGCCGCCATTCGTCATGTCGCCGCCGCGCCAGCGACATGCCGCGCCGCCGACTTCAGTTGTAGCAGAACCGGATAATCTTGATAGTATCGCAAATTACTTTTTCTGTTAAGAACTGTAACAGTTATGAAAGAATCGTTACGAAAAATCTTAAATATGAACATTCTGGCGCAAGAGCAGTAGGTATAATCGTAGTATAAAACTGATAATATGCTAAAAGATTGTGCCGTTGTGTTTATTAAATAATAAAATATGGTAGTGTACCTACATAAAAACGTGATTGATAGAAAAATATAATTTATTTTACTACAAACATGAAATCAATTTAAATCAGCCCAGCCCAATTCATCATTTTAATATCGATCATTGATTTTATCTTTGCTCGATTGAATCGACGCCTAGCGAGCGATACACCTCTGCTGACGCATCAAACACGATTATTAGCTTTATAGTCATTACCAGTGTACCTAGAAAAATTAAGCAAGTATCAAAACAC
Source organism: Luperina nickerlii (assembly GCA_963855955.1). Lineage (NCBI taxonomy): Eukaryota > Metazoa > Arthropoda > Insecta > Lepidoptera > Noctuidae > Luperina > Luperina nickerlii. The sequence continues at coordinate 15,433,722 of OY979677.1, read as the reverse complement.
AACAGTCACAGTACACTCCTTGTGACTAATGACGTCATGTGTCCCGCACAGCGATCGCAAGCGCAAATGACTCGCGATGAATTTAAAATTGGAACTTTACTAACGAGGGAGGCGGCATGTTGCGGATTTGTGAGTTATTGTCGCCTTGTCGCCTGGAACAAACAACATGAAACGACAATAATTGCTTATGGAAACATTCTCTTGTTGTTTTACTTTTGTTTTATTTATTAAAATGTTAATAAATTTAAGAATTTTGAAGTTGTAGCTTATTAGATATAGCATCTTTATCTATAGGTACCTACTCCATTTGCAATAAGATTAGACATTTAAATAAACCTTTTTTACAGTCCGTTCGACCGATTTTGAATTCTATTGCGTTGGTGGCATGACATATGGCAGTTGCAGTAAACAGTTGGTATTGTAACCACTTTTTTGCTTTCAATACCATCCTTATGCCTACGGTATAGAAGTGAAAATCTGTTGAACGGACTGTAAAAAAGGATTATTTCAATGTCTAATCTTATTTCAAATGGAGTATAGTGTCCCATTATATTTATCCGTTCTGGTTCTTCATTCGTTAGACTTTTCGTAATTAGGTAGTCATTAAATAATTCCATCTAAAAAGTGGAAAAATATTGGGGAGACCTTTGCCTAGCAGTGGGAGAATTTAGGATAACGGAAAAAAAATCATATAATAATATCTGTTAATTTATTATTTATTTTCCTCACTTACTTTCAAGTGTTTTTTTTCTGATTTATTTTTCCTTTTGCGGTTTGTTAAATAGGCAGGTACCTACCCAAATTTCTCGCAAATCAAATCAAATTATATCAAATATGCTGTCGACTTACAGTTCATAATTTATAAATTATAATTTTTACGATAATTGTACGAGTAGATCTTTACAAATAACTGTTTTATTTCCAACAGACACGAATTACTTTAGATATAAATACTGCATCCAAAATAACGCTCCAATCAAATCAAAATAAACCAACAAACAGCTAAGTCCACCGCACATTTCCCGCCAACTTAACATTGGCGGCCATCTTCGAAAACAGACGCCATCGCGGTCGGATGCGTTCGCAGTTAAAAATACACGTACAGTGGCGACGCGGGTGGCCGTCAGAAAGATCAATTATTGTCTATTAACACTATATAGCCAGGAAGTTCTAGTGTATACAATGATGTTAGCTGACTCTGTCGCGTTGTTTGTGGTTGAGCTTTGATTTTCGAATAAATTTTTTGTGCGTGATTCATGTTGGTACTTTTTAGTCGTCGTAATGGGCATGGGAAGAAAAGAAAATGAAATAGAAACTTTATTCTGATTTCAGCTTCTAACTGACACTCTACAAGGTAATACACCGAAAGAAAATCAAGAACTAAAATGCAGATAAGGACGATGCAGTGATTAAGCGTAGAGTGATAACCACCGCACGCTGGATGACATATCACATATCCAAGATCTTCTTATAATATTTTTGTCACCCAAGTTGAATTGGTGCCTACATAATCATACTTATTTGCTATTAGGACCTGATTTGTCAAATGTATATCAGCCTTCCTTCACAAAGAGTAAGATATTGGCACAAGGTCCTCATGTGGGAGGCGAGCCTATCTCTATTTACTGGAAACACGTCAAAGTTCATAGATAACTGAATTAGATTAATTAACCGAAAAGACCAATATATAATAGGTAATTGTTTTCCTGGAAATCTAAAGATTCGCAACCGTGCTTAGGTACTTACAATTTTAGTTTAGTCAATTAGATAACATAATAACTCGAATAAAATAAAATAAATAAGTAGATGATATTTCATAGCTAACTAGTCACTGAAAGCCAACACTATGACATTACATAATAAGCATCAAAGTCAACCCAACCCTATCTGAAACAGGAAATAAAAAAAAACCCTATCCAAAACAGCAAAAAGTAAGAAACTCCACATAATTATAGATCTACAATTGTACCTCAACAATAACACAGTATTAGGTATGTATGTCATAAATGTACGGACGCCAGCACATCAACCTACCACAATCTGTCAGATTTCTTTATTAGATTTTCAACTTTATCGCTAAAGCTTAAGGTTCAAAGTTGATTGGGAAAATCTGACAGTTAGGTGTAGCTTGATGTGCTGGCGTCTGTACGAACGTAACATGAAGAAACTATAACGTTTAGCCTATAACGTTCAGCTTGGATACAAGCCTCCTCTATAAAAGGGAAAGGGCCGTAATCCACCACGCGGGCCCAGTGCGGGTTGGTGGATGTCACATGTCTTCGAATTTTTGGTTCTAAGACATGCCGGTTTCCTCGCGATGTTTCCCTTCTCCGGTTTTGAGAACATTAGTGATGAAGTAAATTACACGAAGTAAAGCACCTGGCTGGGTTCGAACTCACGACCTACAACTCGGAAGTCGGGGCCGTTACCACTGGGCCAGCACTGCTCTCAAATTTGAGAGACTATAATTATTTAAGCTTTCCAAAAACAATCATCATCTGCCTAGCCTTTTCCCAACTATGTTGGGGTCGGCTTCCAGTCTGAAGCTAAGGATGCAGCTGAATACCGGTATTTTACATGGAGCGACTGCCTATCTGTCCTCCACAAGCCGTTACTGGGTAATACGATACCCCTTGGTTAAGACTGGTTGTCAGACTTTCGGGCTTCTGACTACCCGTAACGACTGTCAAAGATCCACGAATGACAGCCGGGACCCACGGCTTAACGTGCTTTCCGAGGCACGGAGTGGTCACGGTATGTAAAGACGGTCGCCCATCCACAGACCAACCGCGGCAAGCGTAGCTTAACCTGATCGATCGTCCTGTGCAGCTGTTATTATTTAGCCATGGGCCCCTCAGTTTTCCTTTCCCTCGGCTCCCCTCAGTTTCAGCTTTCCTAAAACAATATGAAGAACAAATGAAGAGGTGGCTTAGGCGCGTACTGCAAGGGTTGGATTGGCTCTAGAAAAGGATTCCTGGAAGGATTTGGGGGAGGCCTTTGCTCAGCAGTAATAGTCGGACAGTGTAGACTAAATAAAAACATATTAAATTTTCCTTGGACATCCCCAAGGAAACGTCTAACGAATATAAATTATAGTCGTGCACAGTATCTGACACAGGTCTTTGTTCTATAATAAAGACTTTTTGAAGGTAATTCATCAATTGGGGCAGACGAACGCACCAAAACATCAGGAGTTCGTGAACTCCGGTCCTTATATATAATGCGTACCAAGCCAAAGTTTGGTTTCTCAACTTAATATCTCCCAAAGAACTGCCAATGCAGTCGTAATTGTTTTGGAGGTATTACCTAAAACTTTGTTAAAAAATATATATCCTGCATTAACTCTGATGACTTCCAAATCAATAAAAATTGGGTTACCTTAATTATCGTTCAGTGATTATACGTCGTGCAATTTGACTCAGAATATTCTAAAAAAAAACAGCAAAAAAATCAAAAGAATTCCATTCAGTCATTCTGTTGATACGCTATTGCTATTCAACGAATTTGCTACTCTAATTACTCTTAATTGCGTTTTGAGACCAGATTATGATGACCTCTACTTGTTTTAGGATTTTGAAAGACGATAATAGATGACAAGGGTCTTTGTTTGATGGTTGGTCTCTTGTCACGCACTGAGTCAGCTGACCACAAATAAAGAAATGCAGAAGCTCCATAACGTGATAGAAAATCTTTATGAATCTGTGTATTCTTTTTCCGGACTATAATGGGACTCCGACATAGTTGGGAATTCAGGGTTTGGCTTCCAGTCTAACCGAATGCAGCTGAATACCAGGAAATATTTACAAAACGGATTACTACAACACAATATCTGGTAAGACAACGCTGCACCGGGCAAAAACAAAGGCACTCAAAAGTGGTATTAATGGGGGATGCGCTAGGTAGCCCTCGAAATTCAAATTTTCCTAAGTTTTTTGCAATTTACAGCTTAGTGTCAGGTTGTGTGTTGAACTTCGATCAATATTATTGATCGAAGGTGTTGAACAAAATAATTATTTTGATTCGCGAGCCTAGCGATTTTTGTATTTACAAATTTCTACTCGGATTCCAGATCGCTCAAAGCAGGCCTTCTGTAGTTATCAATTCTGTTTTACGACCCAAATCTTACATTGGCATGTTAATGACACTCATTGCTCGCCAATCAGTTTAGCGTCTGGCATTTGCTGTTCACATTATGTGATGTGTCGTGCTAAACAGCCGCCATCTTGGCACGTGTCTAAGGGCATGCATAGACTAGTATAATTTTAATTGGTTATGAATACAAGACAAAAGAAGATGTTGGAACGCCTTCCTCAAGAAATGGCGAGAATATGTTCAAAATTGGAGAAGTGGAAGAAATGGAGGAAGGCCTTTGCCTAGACGTGAGACATTAATCGCTAAATAAAAAAATTAAAAAACACGTGCCTTAAGGCTAACCAACGTAAAATATCAGGTTTGAGAAGCTGACATGATGACGTAGGTTGTATTTTAGTTATTGTAACTCCTTTCGACTACGTTTAATACATGATGATAACCACTCAAGCGTCCATGGTGACTACAGTCCCCAAAAAAACTCTTGCCTATACCGTCCATGGTGACTACAGTCACCAAACGACATCGTTCAGTTTATACGTGTACAGCGCTAGAGTCAAGTGGTAGTCGTACAATACAAAATTACTAGATGGCGCTATGTGAAATTTGTCATCCGTGAGAGTGAACTTAATCTGTGCAAACGCACTGTAAAATTTAGAAAAAAAAAATGAAAGTGACAGTTCGTCTTTCTTGTCAACTAACTGTTATTGTGTGTGGAGCTCCAAGCAAAATGTGGTAAGTTTTCTGTTTTTATACCTTATTTCTATTGTTATTGTACATCAAATTAAACGTAAAGATATTTTCTTTACGAAATATGCATTACTACGACAATTTCAAAACGGTTACATAGAATAATTTAGCTGGAAAAGTTATAAGATCACTACGCGATCATCGTTTGATGATTCTATATTGTTATCAATGTATTCTAATTGGTTATTTCTGTTAAATAAATGCTAAATATAAGATAATTCTTCATTAATAGCACGTTAATAGCCATTTACAAACGGAATATATTGAGATGGGGTCTAGAAATGATTAAAATGTTACTCGTTATTCATGATTTTAGTGTTGGTGAATGGAATCCCCATGGACAGTTGAACTTACAACGTAAATAATGGTTTGTTCACACTAAGCGTTTGATGATAAGTTTGGGAAGGTTTTGTGGTTTTTTGGTTTTGTTTATGTATCTACTATAGGTGTGGGTGTTTATTTAATATGTTTTCGTTTTTCAATATCAAAGAATAAAAAATACCTAAAATTAATATATTTTAGATTAAAGGTTTATTTACTTTTATGTTGAAACAATAATAATAACTATTTATTATATTAATATTGAAAGACGAACGAAAAATAGGAATACCAATACTAATAATAAAATCTCGCTCAAAACGCACTCGTTTCGTTAATTACTGCTTTTAGAAGTGAAAACTTCTTTAGCATCGTTGTGATTTGAAATTTTATTAAACGAAAAAGCAACAGTAAAAAGAGATATAAGATTTAACGTGGTAGAAAATGAGATAGGAAGCATTATACAGTGTTTTTGAAGGTTTCACTTCTACCACGTGTGAATTGTTTTTGTAATTTGCTTTGTTTGCTACTGCTAGTGTACTTAGTGTACTACCACTTTTGAACCTTATTACTCAGGGCATAAGGGTGAAGAGCGGTTGACCGTCACTGAGCGCGGTAGTAAATTTCTTTTTGGTGTGTGTTATTATGTAGGTATGTAAAGTATATCAAGTATGTGTAATAACATGATGATGATTTATATTACAGTGACGAAATAGATGAAGTAGAGCCGCAGCCGTGAGTACACATTGTATTTACTGTTTTATTTACTCTCATCTCCATTATTGCAACGAAATACATTAGAAATATTGATTGTAGATCGACAAGTCGTGGATATGGACGCGCTAGAGGACGGGGACGTGGACGTGGACGCGGACAAGGGCCCAATAGGCCGGAGGAGCCTCTGGCGTAAATATAATAATCGTGCTTTTTAAAGTTAGTTTTAAAGTTTTAATTATTTGTAACAGTATTATTCTAGTTATGTAAATGACATTTATTTATTATTATTACACTTCCTCATAGTAATTAAGTGGCATGTTATTTAATGTTGTTTTTATTTTAATTTTTTTAATTTAAAATAATTTTTAATATTCGACACAATGTAAAAATTGTTATGAATGAATAAATAAAAGACTAGTAGACTAGTTCAATAAACTTGCCGAATATTAATATTTTTGTTTCATTAAAATAACCTCGTCGTGTGCGCACGCCATTAGCCGGGCGGCCATCTTGTCACATTTTTATGCCGCCCGAGGCCCGGGGACCTTTTCAGAAGTACTTGGCTTTGTTTATTTTTTCATGGCAGAAAACTAAATATTTATAATGAGATATTGGTGTCATTTTAAAGGGTATATCATGTACTATTGTAATAAAAATAATTGTTACTAGCAACTATTATACTTTTCTTATAAAACTCGAAATAAAAAATAAATACGATATTTTTTTTTATTTCCTCAACTTTAAACTTTATTTTCATCCTTTATTATTACTTAGAGTAATTTACTTGTAATCAAATTAAATTGTGGATTCTTTGAGCTTTCCGTGAGTATTTTTTATTCGAATGTAGCTATAGCAGTTTTTCAATAGTAATAGTTTTTGTTAAGAGGGTCTCGCGCGGTCGTAAAAATGAAAGTGACATTTCATGCGCGGACAGGCGAGGCGAGAATCGCCGCGCGGCTTGGACGCTTGAGTGGATAAAGCGTAATGACAAGAATTTCGAACTTAAAGTCTGTTGTTCATCACTCGTCAGTTCTTAGTTTGTGTATGAGGAAAACTTGATATTCTGCGCCACATATTCAAATTCAAATTCAAATTATTTTATTAGTCACAATTTGTACAGGAATAGAGTAGACTGTGACCCCCAAACTAGACATTATTTGCCTGTATCTTGGGAGTCAGAAATATTACCTACATAGAATAATAATTAATATATAATATTATATTCTATTCTATTCTATTCTATATTGCTCTTCGCAAGTTAAGACTAGTGTCCACTAAAAACAGCTTATCATGGGTATGTTTCGTCAGTACTGCGTTACGGCCTAGTCCATGATTTGCCAATGACTAATTTCAAACTTTAGCCCCCATTCAACAATTAAACGCCTATTCTAAAGCCATTATCAAAACGTCAAAAGGTACCAAGAAACAAAAACTACAATTTAATTCATAACTGTCGCTTGAGTGCCGGAATCATGATGAATAATGATGTTTGTGCGTGTTACTCTAACAGATGAGGAAGTGATCGGGTTTTGCGCCTCATTGGTACTGAGGCTAGAGCAGTGATAGCCCAGTGGTAATGGCCCCGACTTACGAGATGTAAGTGGGTTCGAATCAAGACAGGCGCTTTACTTTGTGTAATTTATTTCATCATCATTGCTCAAAATGAAAGAAAATTTAAAACTCACATTAAACGTACACTTTGTGAACAAGCATACTATAAATTAAAAAATTATATCCAAGATAAGAACGCTTGGAATCTAGAGTCGACAAAATCAAACGGGTTGCTAATTTAATTGTAACTTTTTTTTTGCATTGATTTACTTTATGTAACTACTTCAACTCACACCCTGCCTTATTACTTATATTTTTTTTTTATTTAAATGAAAATCGTTTACTTTTACCATGTTTGTAAATATGTGAGCACCATGTATCTATCAGATAATTAATTTATATGTCATGGTTTCATTTTTAATTCTTTTACCTATTGTGGTATAGTAATTTTATTTTAGGTGCATCGTATTCACATATCATTATTATATAATTAATGTGTGCAAAATATTGTAAAACATTTTAAAAGAGTAACGGTGGAGTTTCTTGCCCATTCTTCTCCATACGAAAACTACCTTTTGGAATGGGCGACTAGAATCAATTCTATTTGTTGTAATTTCTGACGTTCAAAAGTGCCTTTTATGTGCCTATCTATATCTATACTAATATTATAAAGCTGAAGAGTTTGTTTGTTTGTATGTTTGGTTGAACGCGCTAATCTCTGGAACTACCAGTCGGATTTGAAAAATTCTTTTTGCATTTGATAGCCCAATTCTTGAGGAAGGCTATAGGCTATTTAACATCACGCTATGACCTTTAGGAGCCGAGCAAAACGAAAATTAAGTCAGAAAGAACGCTAAGCAAAAACGAAGTAATAGCGCGGGCAGGCGATGCGATGCGACGGGGTGGGTCGGGGTAACAAGAAATTTCACGCGGACGAAGTCGCGGGCAGAAGCTAGTTTGAAATAAACGCTTTGACTTTGACTCTCAAAAACGGTGAAGGAAAACATGGGAAACCGGCATTTCCTAGGACCAAAAATTCGAAGACATGGGACATCTATCAACCCGCGCTGGGCCCGCGTGGTCGCAAGCGCAATTGCTGAGCGTGGGGTCCTGCGGTGCTATTCTGTATAAATCTCACCGTGAAAACTTAAGTGAAGTGAGCGTGGAGTGAGCTGTCAATAGTGTCAATTCCTAACAAAAACAAACTCACTTCACCTGAGTTTTCACGGTGAGATTTTTACAGAATCGACCGGCTGTAACCATCTCACCGTGAAAACTTAGGTGAAGTGAGCGTGGAGTGAGCCGTCAATAGTGTCAATTCCTAACAAAAACAAACTCACTTCACCTGAGTTTTCACGGTGAGATTTTTACAGAATCGACCGGCTGTAACCATCTCACCGTGAAAACTTAAGTGAAGTGAGCGTGGAGTGAGCTGTCAATAGTGTCAATTCCTAGCAAAAACAAACTCACTTCACCTGAGTTTTCACGGTGAGATTTTTACAGAATCGACCGGCTGTAACCATCTCACCGTGAAAACTTAAGTGAAGTGAGCGTGGAGTGAGCTGTCAATAATGTCAATTCCTAGCAAAAACAAACTCACTTCACCTGAGTTTACACGGTGAGATTTTTACAGAATCGACCGGCTGTAACCATCTCACCGTGAAAACTTCAGTGAAGTGAGCGTGGAGTGAGCTGTCAATAGTGTCAATTCCTAGCAAAAACAAACTCACTTCACCTGAGTTTTCACGGTGAGATTTTTACAGAATCGACCGGCTGTAACCATCTCACCGTGAAAACTTAGGTGAAGTGAGCGTGGAGTGAGCTGTCAATAGTGTCAATTCCTAGCAAAAACAAACTCACTTCACCTGAGTTTTCACGGTGAGATTTTTACAGAATCGACCGGCTGTAACCATCTCACCGTGAAAACTTAAGTGAAGTGAGCGTGGAGTGAGCTGTCAATAGTGTCAATTCCTAGCAAAAACAAACTCACTTCACCTGAGTTTTCACGGTGAGATTTTTACAGAATCGACCGGCTGTAACCATCTCACCGTGAAAACTTAGGTGAAGTGAGCGTGGAGTGAGCTGTCAATAGTGTCAATTCCTAGCAAAAACAAACTCACTTCACCTGAGTTTTCACGGTGAGATTTTTACAGAATCGACCGGCTGGGTTCGATTCCTAAGTCGGGCAAAGTGTTATTGGGTTTTTCTATTAAGAATTTCTCAGTAACAGCGCGGAGTTTGGAAGTTAGCGGTGGGATAACCCCGTGGCTCGGAGAGAACGTTAAGTCATTGTCCTGCGCCTGATCTCTCTCCGGTCAGTTTGCTGTCCCATCGGACTATGAGAGTGAGGGAAGAGGGAATGCACCTGTGTCTGCACTGAAAAAAAAAGAATGATTGATTTTACTAAATTCCGCGTAAATTTCATCAAATCCGCGGGTTATATAGGTCCTACACACGAAATTGTTGATTTTACCAAATAGAACTGGTTGATTATGAAAATCAACAAAGTGGATTTTGTTAAATTCACTCTTGTTATAGTAAAATTAACTATGAAAAGGGTTGACTATGGCAGTTCATTACTCAACCTACGCTACTTTAGTACATTCAACAATTCTTTTTTTTTCAGTGTGCGCGCACACTTGTGCACTATATCCGTGTCCTGCGTAGATGGCTAGTCTCCATTGAGATTGCCTGCTATGACCGAAATTCAGCCCGGAGGACTATTATTAATACACAACCATTTATCGCCAGCGTCTTGCTACGCGTGCCCGATGATGCGCGACCAACGTCAGCGTTAGGTACACTAAATCCCGTCTTAAAACTCTCTACCTTCTTTGCTGTTTCCCAGCGATATCCAAGAAGACACATGAAAAATTAAGACAGCCGGCCCAGATGCTTTAGCGCTGAGGATGGCTTCCTGGTTTTTATCTGCAGGAGTATATATTATACTCTAACCTAAAGTAAGCATAGGAAAACTCTAATGTATTTTTAGCATACTTTAGCCACCGCCTTGTAGAAACGAAAAAGTCAATAGAATGTAGCACCCACAAAGGACACAGTCACGGTTATAATATGTCTTTATTTATACTGTGACACAGTCTTTGATGATGGTCTCTGATGCGTGATAAATGGAGGATGCCTCACGCTAATATATTTTATTATGGGTGAAAAGACAAACTAAATGCCCACGAATTCGAGTGATGGGAATGCCTCTGATGTGCTAACAAGGTCATCAATGATGTCTTTATAAAACTTACCACTGAAATTCACATCGTGAAAGCAAAACAATTTAAATATAGATTATTAGATATCAGCTTTTCTAAAATTGCGATAGCTAAATAACACTGTAATTAAGAATAGCAATTTCATCATTCGTCGTTATTATTTGGAATTTGTCACTGAGCTCTACTATTGTCACTGTCTACTTCATGTAACATCTTCCTAACTCTTCGAAAAGTGCCGGAATATTCAATAAAGAATTATGTTTATGCGTACGCTGAACAGGGAAATGATCAGGTTCTAAGGTGTCAGTAATGATTGTGTCACGAGCTCTATCATTATCGTGTCGGTGTTAGGCTGACACTGCATTAAAAGATAAGCTATCGGCGCATATAGCTTTGCTGACAGCAGTTTATTTTTTCCTAATATTAGGAAAGTAGACCCAAAGACAGAGTATTCTGTTAAGCAGCTTTTTGTATACCCAATGAAAGGGACGGGTACAGTTGTAGACTACAACTAAAACTTGTAGTCATTGAGAATAACTGCGGTAGTTCATAAAGTAGAGGAAACTTTAAAAGACAGGCTGGAAGGTAAGACACCAATAATTATGAGTTGGACACATTTCAATATTAGCACTCTTCGAACGTATATGAATACACCACAATGTGATGCTGATCGTCAATAAATTAAGGCCTCCAGCCAGGGCTTAAAAAACTTAAAAACTAAGCGACTACACGCTAAGGGGTACGTACGGACCTCGGCTTAGGGCGTCTTTGGGGAAGGGCAGCCGGGGACAGGCTGGATCGGATAATTAGAACCTTTTCTCTGAATTTGTAGATATACAACACAATGTTACATAAGATGACTAGACGTGACCGAAGTCCGCAATACAAACATCACTCTGTCAGGTAAGACATGCTTTACCAGATGTAGTTCTAATGACCCACATTCGAGGGGTTAATAAACTAATACGCGTATCAATTAAGTGCGATTAGGTGTCTGCGATACATTTGTCACGATTACTACCATTAGAGTATATTAAGTTGGGTCCACACTTGTATCATCTTTAAGTTCAAAATCAGGCGCATCGTATCGAGTATGCGTATCCTAAGTGCAGACGCCCATTTCGACCATATCGTATCTCTCACCGTGTCATGCCACAGTCATGCCAAAAAAACCACGTCCAGTCTTACGATACTGAGTCTTGTCAGCGTGTCGCCAATTCGTGTCGTCATGTGTAGACGCTTAATATTTCCTACGATCTTCGTATCCAAATCTCCTCGTATCGAGTTATCCCAACTCATGATAAAAAAACATCTACATACGCCGTATCCATGCGATGATCGCGAATAAAAGTGCACGTCCTTTGTCTAGTGTATCATGTATCAAATGACATACACGTATCGTGACACAGTATCAAAATGTGTCCATAGGTACTACGATCATTCTGCCGAAACGACATGTGTATCAGATACGCGGTTATATACGGATCGGTGTGTATCAAGCTACGGCGTGAAACATGATCGCGTATCATTTTGCGTCTACACTAGCAAAAATTATACACGTCGATGCTACGCGTCGGAGATGATACACTATGGATACATTAAAATGATATAAGTGTGAACCCAGCTTTATATTATTATATTGAAATAATAAAGTATCGTAGCATTAGAAAATAAGGCTAATTAATTAGCTAGTCATTTACTGGCGAATACTCACGTAGGCCAGTATCTACGTGATGAAAATATAGTATGCAGTGAACCATTTGATTTGGATGATCGTTAATTGTTTTGTGAATGAGTTCGTAGTGATAATATAAGGAAATATCGAAGTGGGGTTATTCATATTGACTTTTCTTAAGACTGTTTTTATTTATTTCGGCGACTCTAGAAAATAAAAACTGTGATGTTTAACTGGAAGCAAATTCAACAAGACATAAAGTGACCACCTTCCTTTATGACATATTCTATTAATCACTGCCATAAATAACATTCTCTATCTAGGTACTTATATGGTCATGGCTGAATAAAATCTCCAAACGGCTGGTTGACCCTTACCGTGACCCAAAATCTGGCTTTTACTATGGCCAGAGGCTAAGTATTGCCATACAACGTGGCAATACCGCCAGTCCTTTGAGTACATTACCAGTCGACAGCGATGCGGAGGAATATTTCGACGACATGTTTTAGTTTGTTAATAGTTTGAGTTAGGTTAGGACATAATTTATGGTTTATTCGTTTATTTAGTTTATGAAGTTTATTCAGTCTGTGTAGGTATATATTTTTACCATAAAAAATAAAAACTACAAGAGAAACTTAAAAAAGCCTACTTGCATTATTGTCCATCTTCTCATACTTAAATGAAATATTTTTAGTACCAGCCGGTACAGAGTTCAAACCCAGACAGCCGCTGTACTTCGTGTAAATTATTTTATCACCACTGTTCTCAAAACGGTGAAGGCAATCATCGTGAGGAAACCGGCATGTCTTACCTCAAAACCTTCAGGCTTCAGGCTCAAAATCTTCAAAGACATAAGACATCTACCAACGCGCACTGGGCCCGCGTGGTGGATTATGGATCATTCCCTCTCACAGAGAGGAGGCTTGTGTCCCAGCAGTGGGATTACTATAAGCTGATTATGTGTGATCATCAGCTGAAGCAGCCGTTTTTTATATGCATGAATTTTATAATACCACAACCACAACACGTGGGCGGGCGCTAATTTATATGAAAATTAATAGTTAAATTCACACAGACCAGACATTTTGCCGTCATTGTCGACCGCGTGTGTGATACCGACCACATCGCAGCCACGTCGCAACCACAACTCAACCACCAGCGACAGCAAACTAGCAGCCGGTCACATCGCAAACCCAACGTTAACACAACATTTTGTGGGGACCACAACGCAACCGTAAGGACAGCGACACTATTCACACGTAACCACAGCTTGACCACATTTCATCCCTGCGATGTGGTGATAAATGATAAATGATTTTATTTTTGTAAGTAGGTTTGCACAAACACTTTTACACGTCAATCAAATTTTTTTAAACTAAATGAGATCGGCGTTTCCTATAGCTGACTACTCTGAGAAGAAAGGCCGAAACAAACTCAGAGGTCATAGTCTCTTTTAAAGTCCAGTCATAATCTTGGTCAGGTTATATGAAGACCATGTAGGTCAATATCTGAGATGGTCTTTTGAGGAAAGAACCACACAGATTGAGAGGACCTGTCCAGTCAGTGCACGCACGGTGTGGTTGTGGTACGTGTAAATGGGCCCTTAAAGCCTCACTATGGACTCTTGACTTAATGATAACAGATACCCATTACATATCGAGACCCCTCCGTGACACGGAAGGTAAGTTAAGCCGTTGGTATTTGTACGTTACGGGTAGTCAGAAGCCCAAAAGTCTGACAACCAGACTTACCAAGGGGTATCGTGTTACCCAGTAACTGGGTTGTGGAGGTCAGACAGGCAGTCACTCCATGTAAAACACTGGTATTCAGTTGCATGCGGTTAGAGTGGAAGCCGACCCCAATATAGTTAGGAAAAGGCTAGGCACTAGGCAGATTTATTTTTTTAAAGCCTCGCTAAGCTTAGCTTACAGTATGTGGTTCTCTTTTTTCTAATGTTCTTCCGTATTCTGTTGTGAGGTCCGTCATATTTTCAATAGCACAGTACTATAATTGTTTTTTGATTGGCGAGTGCCGCGAAATCATCGCCATTGACGGCTGTTACATCTCAAATTATATTCCAGTTAAATTATTATGAGTCATGGTTAATTTTATTGGGATTGATTCTCGAACTCATGTCTCATTGATTACGGAGACCACCATTGCCATCTTTTCCTATTATATAGGGTGACTTGTGATTGTGGGTGTGTATGCCTTTCAGGACGTGATAGTGTGACCCATTTGCAGCAATTAAGCACCCCATAAAACCTAGGCGAAATTTCTTGACTTTCGAGAAAACACATTTTTTACGTATTTTCGAAAATTTCCCTAATTTGTCACTAAATATCACTTTTCTCTAATCTCTCGAATTGAAACACCTTCATTGCTAGTCTATTTTTAAAACATCAAACAGTTAAAAGCTAAAGGAAGAAGTTGTCCTGGAAGAAATACGTCAAATCACAAGTCACCATGTATTATACTAGCTTCTTCCCACGACTTCGCCCGTATAAAACATACCTTATTGCACTCGACAATAGTATAGCTTTCCGCCAGTAAAAGAATTTTCGAAATCGGATCAGATGTACTTCCAAAGATTATCTCCTACATCCAAACTTACAAACTTGGCTTCTTTAGTAGATAAAATGACAGAGGGAGTAGCATCCAGGAAAATAACACCTACCTTCTGCAACCACTGATCAGTCTAGTAAGCTCGATGAGTAAGACTTTTCTCAGCCTCGCTACTATTCTTCCGTTCTCTGTGTTTATCTTCTCTGTATCTACCACGCGAGCCCATTGCGGGTTGGTAGATGTCACATGTCTTCAAATTTCGGTTCTAGGACATGCAATCTAAGTATGCTTTATGGAAAACATCATGAGGATATGCATGCCTGCATATCCTCTCAGCATGATGCTGTGCTATAAGGGCCCACAGCTCAGCGCTCATTTACAGTGGTTACCCGAATATGCTCAGTCGCAGGCGATCTGCCGCCACATGAAGATCGACATTTTGATGCAAAATGAACTAGTCACCTGCGATTTTTATTGACCCTGTGTAAATAGGGTGACGATTCGGCTTGTGAAGCGATCTAGCGACCAGCCACACGGCGAAAATCGACCTAGTGTAAATCCCCTATAAGTTTATCTTGGACGTCACTGTCATCGTTGAACCAAAATATCGTAAGAAACCTGATTCAAATAAGTATGAAATCGCCAATCCGCCTTGAGCCAGCGTGGTGATCAATGCTTGCCTTCTCTTGAGAAGAGAAGACGCCTTTGGCCTGCAGTGACACATCAATAGGCTGGTACTATTATTATTATACATTTCGGCATATGTTCAATATCCTTAAACATGTCAGTGTGTGACTATGTTATTATGACTGTTGACAGTGATTGATGCCGACTATAGTTAAATAATAGTTTTTATACATTTGTCATAACGTCTCTGATTCTAGGAAGTATTGGAGGCGAAATGTCAAGGGCAATGATCATTTTAAGATACATACATACCAATAGCTATTCAATTATTTGTATTGAGAAGGGTTATTTCATTATTAAACTTTGAACTGTCTCTTTTTTTTTTAGCCTACTCTGTTCCACTGCTGTGCAATGGCCTCCCCTAAACCCTTCCAGGAACTCTTTTCTAGAACCACCTCGGACCAGCCCTCGCGGTACGCATCCAGGTTATCTTGCCACATCTTTCTGGGTCGGCCTTGGCGACGTCATCCATGTTCAGGTACCCATTATGTAGACTATTTGCCCAAGTGTCATCGTGCATGTGGATGAACCCACTCAATCCCATTTGAGCCAGGCAGCCTTTTTTGCTATATCGTTTCGTATCGTTTAGGGTCGCGGTGTGGTGTTCCGAATTCTGTCCCTATCGCTCTTTGGCAAACTCCAAAGCGAAACTTTTGCGACTCATTGAGCGACCTTGACTGTCTCTAAAGACTTAAATTTTTGTTTGTGACGTCTTTAAATCTACTGGAAGAATCTGTTTATTATCAGATGAAAGATTACCAGCACCTGTCTCGATACTAAGGTAGGATCTTTTGCAATTAAAATGACAGCTTAGTCTTACCTAAAACCAGCAACACAGTCAACAAAGACAGGGAAGCTCTCTAAAAATGTCAACATAATTTTATAAAACCTGATGATGATTGAGAGAGAGCTGATGATGTTTATTTTAAATGTTCAAAAGATACTGACTAGTACACGCTTTAATACAATACACAAAGCTTGTAGTAATTAGCCTCAAGACTGTATAACTTCAGGCAGAAATACCTCGAAGAGAAAAACATTATCCTGTTAACCCGTAATATGAACCTTTTTAAATCCAGCCTTTCCCCATAAAGGTTGTCAAGTACTCATTAAAAATTAAAGATACATCGTACAAATGGAACGCGGCGTTATTTTTTCGAAAGGCAACGTTCGCCGTTCCCGCCCTCGAACGTGATTGGCCGATACCCGAGTACGTGTTGATGCGTTTGCGCTGATAAAGCGACTGTTTTGTAACATAGCAAGCTTTGCGTGCGTTATGGGGAAAATATATGGCTTTAGTGTTAGAATAAACTTTTGGGTTTTTTGTATAATCTTTTGGGGTTAGAAAAGTTCATTGAAACGTTACTAACCCCAAAAGATTACACTCTTTTTCCACCTCTCTCTATGGCAGGTCTGAACCTGCCAAGAACTAATCTTTATTAAATGATTCCAGCTCATCCTGCCATCTCCATATGGGGAGCCCCAATATCGTTTGCCATTAAGTGCGACTCACTGGGTCGTAAATTTGGCCCGTTGATCGTCTGACATGGAGATGTTCCATTTAAGCGTGACAGCTTTCCGAGAGTGCTTTTTAGAGAGTAGAGAGGCTTTGTCCAGCAATGGGACATTCATGCCAAATAAAAAAAAGATTATACGCAAAGGCACACAGAACCCAAAAATTTAAGAAACTATTCTTCAATAATTAAAAAAGTAATCACCTACATACACCACACCAAAACTTCCCACATCCTTATTATTTTTCATTTTCGCTAAGATACATCTTTTGTTGCAGGTCCTCGATAAATAAAGAACAATGAGTATATAAATAATACTAATTTAATATGTATACCAATATGTACAGGATTAAATATAAAAACTTATCATAAATAAATTATTATTAACTACTATCACGATTTTTCTCTCTGTACTAATCTCAGATATATCCTTTCGTTTGGAGTAAGCAGTAGCCGCATGGGTGTGTATGTAATTTTGTCAACTGTATTCTTGGTGCACTCAACTCTGTACTTGGAAAACACCTTTACTATACAGATTCCAAACTGGACATGTGCAAACCTCGAACCTGGAAGAGAAAACTTTCATGAAAAAGAGTACACAAGAAACTACTTTTATCTAGGTGGGATGATATTCCATATAGAATATAGATGAGAATGAACTTGGTAAAACCAGAAAGCTGAACTACAGCAATAATTAACAATCCTTATCATACATAATAATCATCATCAGCCTAAACTGTCCAATGCTGAACATCAGGCCTCTCCATTTGGACAATTTTCATAAATCAATGTTAATTCAAATTCATGTTTCCAATTGATGTTATTTCAAGTTAAACAAATATCAATTTTATTTTAGTGTACATTAGGTTGATTTCAGAATGACTAGTACTATTGAAAAAGTCTTAAAAATGTTTGAAGTTGTAGCGTAAACTTAACTATATTGTATAGGTATTAAAGTTATTTTTACAAAAAAACTCATATTTGTTTACATGTTTGGAAAGTATATCGCGAACGCAGATTAGAAGCGTCCCATAATTTTAAAGGAGACAAAATTTTGGAATATATTGGTAAAGTACTCACCAAGACAACTTCTGGGCCCAAGTCCAAGCGACACCATAGCACAGGGATGTCGCTCTCTTACGTTTTCTGGTGTAAATCTTTCAGGTTTGAACTTTTCAGGTTCAGGATAATACTTTTCATCGTGCTGAATAGAGTATGGAGAAATTGCTACTATACTATTTTTTTTAATGACCAAGTCTGTACCATCCAACTTAATGTCCCGTGCAGCATTTCTGGAAACAGAGTTCGTCAAAGGATGCATTCGCAGCGTCTCATCGAAAACCATCTGCAGGTATTTCATTTCTATTAATGCTTCGTAAGAGAATTTACCATCATGTTTTCGTAGAACGTTGTCAATTTCTTGTATCAATATTTCTTGTACATCGGGATTTTTAGCCAAATGGTACAATGCATAAGTAGTCAATAACGAATTGTTTCCATAACCAGCGAAATAAAATATAAACACTTGTCCAGCTAAAACATCATCCGTTACTTTCATCCACGCTTCTTTTTCACCTTCACTTGTTTTCCCAGAACTGATTTTGCCTTCTCGTCTCAAGTCCATCAAGACATCTATTGTTCGTTTTATATCAGCCTTTGGAACAGCTTCTAGATTGGCACCAGCTTGAATAACTTGTTTACAAAATTTTGCAATATGGTCTGGGAAAATTGACAAATTATACTTCGACAGAGTACCAGGAAATAGTAACTCCAGTTCAAGAAAGTAGCTTGGTGTTTGGATTCCTGCGTCCAACACATCACATAGATCATTATCGTCATTGTAAGGGTCCACGTCAATACCAAATGCACCCATCATTATTGAGTCGGCTCCATATTTTCTAAAAACTGGTAACACGTTTATTTCCGGGTCTTTCATAGTGGCATTTTCTATATAGTCAATAAACTTGTCAGCTCGACCGGCAAGAACATGAAAATTGGCCTTGAACTTGCTAGATGTAAACACAGTCGTTAAATGTTTCCTTAAATTTTTCATCACCGTAACATCGGCATGAAACAGATTGTCTCCCAGCAGTTCCTTGCTGTAATACAATCCGCGATCAGGAAAAGAATCGAAGTCTTTAATTAGCACTTGTTTCACTATATCAAGATCACGAATCAGCAACGTAGGAGACACCATTCTGTACAGGCCAACAACTTTTTCGTCGGGATATTGCTTGTATAGTTCACTGTACAGCACTCCAATGTGTTTTCTTCTGAAGAATACATCAATGATGTTTCCAAAGAATGGGATAGGGGTTGGTCCTTTGACATTTTTTCCTTTCCAATGGTTAAATGTTCTGGTGAAGTAGTAGAAAAGGAAGCAAACGAACGTTATAAATGTCGTTAAATATAAAAACATGGTTGTAGTTATTGTCACAGCGGCTGATTTGTTACTAATGAGACACGAGCTGGCCGAAATGTTATATATGAATGAAAGGCCTACGATACGTCGGTGTACTGATAACGGACACAAATCGTATGAGTCAATTTTCTTGCGCTTGACTAGCCGTGCGATTGTGCATGTAATTCATTGTCAACGCAGTTAAGGGGCCGTGCACGATATAGACCGATTTTAATTAATTTTGTTCTTATTTTCTGCGAAAGGGATTTTTTTTTGTATTTATTTAAAAACATTAATTTGTGTTTATTTAAAAATATAATAAACACAAAATAATCGCTAAAAGCTGATCGTAGTGTTGTCGTATGCCAAATTATAGTTTAGTTAGTATGGAATTAGAAAGTACTATTGGCATAGAAAATATACATTACTTCAGTGAGAATCCGCAATAAAAGGACGCTAGTCATTGTCTTTTCCATTTGGTTCCGGGAACAATTTAAGGTACTTAAATGATTTTTAGTTCATTTTGGGACCAAGGAAAATTCAAACTATTTAAACAAAAGATTTATGTGATTATAAGCATTGGTCCCGGCTGTCATTCGTGGATCTTTGACAGTCGTTACGGATGAAAAAAAGCCCGAAAGTCTGTAAACCTTTCTTACCAAGGGGTATCGTATTACCCAATAACTGGGTTGTGGAGGTCAGATAGGCAGTCGCTCCATGTAAAATACTGGTATTCAGCTGCATCCGGTAAGACTGGAAGCGGACCCCAACATAGTTGGGAAAAGGCTGGGCAGATGATGATGGAGATAGCATAATTATCCTATAATGTTCCCAATGCTGGGACACAGGCCTCCTTTCTTTGAGAGAAAGTGGGCTGTAACTACCACGCGGGTCCACTGCGGGTTGGTAGATGTCACATGTATACGAATTTTTGGTTCCAAGACATGCCGGTTTCCTCACCATGTGTTCCTTCACCGTTTTAAGAGTAGTGGTGATGAAATTAATCACACAAAGTAAAGCGCCTACCTGGGGTCGAACCCACGACCTACAAAACTCAAACTCAAAGCATTTATTTCAATTAAACCATTTACAGGCACTTTTGAATTGTCAAAAAGTCGGTCAGTCAGAAAATATGAAGCTAGTTGCCCATTCCAAAGCGTAGGTACCTATGGAGAAGAACGGGCAAGAAACTCCATGGACACTCTTTTAAATTATAGTTTTACAAAAATATTAGTTACATCAATAATGTGAATTTATAATTATATGTGAGAACGATGTAAAAAAGACGTACGCGTTAAAAGTGTCCAGAGTACAGCAAATGGTAAGAAAACAACAATTTAATATTAAAATAATTAAAAATAAGCCGAGGCAGCTAAGTGATGACCAGCCCCAACTGACGGCGCCCGTTCACGAACATGACGCATAGATCGGCACCATTCAGCTCAACCATTTTGAAGGGAGCTAAATGATCCAACACACACGCCACCGTCAGCGAGACATTTGTGTGAGCATGACATACTATCAGCCGCCAGGGCACATTCAAGTCAATGAAAGACACATTACCCGGTAAATGGTACATAGTGTATAGTATATACATAGAACTCACATCTGTGCTATGCAATTATACAATACAAAGGAAATCTACATCTCGTAAGTCGGGGCCCTTACCTCTGGCCCACTACTGCTCACAAGTGATTAAATAATTAAAAGTGAATATTAATTTGTTACTAATCCTCTGATTTCGCTACTTGTTATGTAAACTTTACTTATCACCATCTTGACTAATAATATGGCGATTAATCTATCATACAGAAAGTATGTAAAGATAAAACTGAATTCCTATCGCATAAAACATCGTAATCATAAAAATCTTAACAAAATCATTACTCGTACTTAATGTATAATTTACTATAAATAGCAAATACTATATCAAATAAAAGAATCAATAATTAAAATAATATCCAACGACCATTTTGACCATATTTATGGTCGTTGATAATATCTTACCTACCTTGTGGCTTGGGGCTTGTTGTAATAACAGCCGCACGGGTCGATCGATCAGGTTAAGCTACGCTCGCCGCGGTTGGTCCGTGGATGGGTGACCATCTTTAGATACCAAGACCCCTCCGTGCCACTAAAAGCACATTAAGCCGTTGGTCCCGGCTGTCATTCATGGATCTTTGACAGTCGTTACGGGTGGCCAGAAGCCTGAAAGTCTGCATAACCTTTCTTACCAAGGGGTATCGTATTACCCAGTAACATGGGTTGTGGAGGTCAGATAGGCAGTCGGTCCATTTAAAATACTGGTATTCATCTGCATTCGGTTAGGCTGGGAGCCGCCCTCAACATACCTACTTATTTTGGAAAAAGCTAGGCAGATGAAGCTACTAACTGTATTTAGGAAATTGGGTTCATATCGTCAACATTTTTTGTAGAAACAAAAACAATCTATTTAAAACAGTGAAGCCCCATTTAAACGGCGCAATTTAAGTTAATTGCCTGTGGTTTACCATAAAATTGAAGCAACAATTGACTGGCAACCCTTAAACAACATAAACAATTGTTACTCAAAATAGGCAAGTTACCGGTCAAAACTGGTATTGGTGTAAACAGCATGTACGGTCAGCAACAAAAGTCGGTTAACACTTCAGTTTTTTTAATCTCGGTTATTGAGCAAAATATTTGTTCAAAATTGCAGCAGAAGTACAATACAATTTTGAACAAATATTTTGCATAATAAATGAGATTAAAAAAACTGAAGTGTTAATATTTTGTTCAATAACCGAGATTAAATAAACTGAAGTGTTAATCAACTTTTATTGCTGACTGTACAACAAAATCGCGTAACGTAATAATTACATTCTATCTGATTAGATTACATTGTTTTCAGGTTTCCAAATGTTGATAATTCTACTAAAGTCGGACTTTTAATTAGCTGCAGTAAAATGACAGCTTATGTGTTACTTAAATTACTAAAATTGGCGTCCCTTTTTGTTCGCGGCCATCAACCAAATCTTGTTTTTCTAGTACAGAATCGTGTAACAAACGAAACTTATTTGACATGCATATCTCTAAACTCAGTCCGAAATGAGTTATTAAGAAGTGTCATTTTACTGCAGCCAGTTAAAAGTCGAACTATAGAGAGAATATTGCGATCTTGAAAAAACATTGTGATCATTTGGATCATTTCATCAATTAAAAGAGGCACCTTACATTTTTTATATTTAACGTGTTAAATAAAAAAAAATTAAGGTGCCTCTTTTTAAATAACCTTTGTGATATTATGTCTAGTATGTACGAGTAGCTACACAGCTCTTATTTTTAACTTTGTCCATGGTATATAGGAGGTGCCCTTATACATGACCATTTAATAACCACGACGAATCACAAATCTCTAATCACATCTATGAACTTCACATTCAGAAAATTACCACCAAATAAAATCGCCGAAAAAACTGTGTATCAAATTGGATACTCCAAAGATACCGGTATCATTATGAAGAGGCTAAACGTCAGTGGAGGTTTGGTATATCTAATTAAGGATTGATTTATGATGGGCCAAGTGGGAGCAATTATAGTGGGACTATTAAGAACAAATGTTTGAGACCTGGGAACGTTGGTACCATGGTTTTGGTGGTGTTTTCAAGGATACAGTAATTTTCTATGGTGAATTGGTGAGGCTTTGAGGATAAATAATACTGGCTAGTGATTTTCCCAGGGAAAAAAGTCTTCTCATATATAGAGAAGTATCGAACATTGCTACTGCATTGTATCTGTTAATCCAGTCAAAATAGACAAAAATAAGTCGTAACTTAGACAAAATTCGCATAGAGCTGAAAATTGGCAGAGATGTTAAATACATCATTATAAATGAAATGTCAAAAATCCCCTTCGATCCTATTTCTGCAAAAAAAAATATTCAAGGTCAAAAGTACAAAATTAAGGTTTTTTCCATTTTTCTCGAAAACAGTAAGTATTATCGTGAAAATAGATCAGACAAAAGTTGTAGATCATACAATTCTCTACAAAAATAGTCAAGTCACTTTTTCTCGTACGACTCACCATTCGTGAGATATCGCGGTTTTCATCATTAGAAATTTCATATTTTACATAATATGCACACATTTCCGCACCACCTATGAGGTAATGTACTTAGTACATTTTTTCTAACATGGTTTCCCCAGTAGGTGATGGAGATAGCAATTAACTCCCCTTGACTTGTACATACAGCAGGAAGCGGCGCTAGCCGCCATCAGGCTAATGCATCTGGGCATATGGGGCAAAAACATTACCAGTCCACACGCTAAAATCCTGGACCGGGCGATTGAGTACCAGCCTCTCATCGCTGCCCCGTGTGACAGAACACCAAACCAACCGATGTTCAACAAGAACTACATTATACAAACAGTTCAGGAAGAAAGGGATCAGTCAGGAGTTAATGAAGTGCGCATTTATACAGACGGCTCTAAAACACAAAACGGTTCAGGTGCTGGCGTACACTCCCTTGACCTAAATATTAACTTTCACATACCACTAGGCACACATAGTTCGATCTTTCAATGCGAATGTGTTGCCTTAACACAAGCTGCAACAGCAGTAAAGCGCTTAGGCATCCGGAACTATAGCATTAAATTCCTATCCGACAGTCTATCTGTGCTCAAAGCTTTAGGAAGCAAACAAACTAACAATAAGCTAATTTTTGAGTGCCATCTAGCTCTGGAGAGTTTATCGACGTCTAATCGTATTACTCTCCAGTGGATCAAAGGGCACAGTGAATCTCTGGGCAATGATGCTGCAGATGAACTTGCGAAGAAAGGCTCTGATATGAGGGTGCTAGGCCCGTACCCACTTCTCCCTTTGCCTTTCTCACAATTTTGTTCGTGGATTCGCCAAAGATCGACCGAACTTCATAACAACAGATGGTCACGGGCAACAGACTGTAGGTAGACAGTCAAAATTGGCTTTACCAATGATACACCTGCGATTAACCAAAAAACTTCTCAGCCTGAGAATAATAATAGGTACAATTACGGGCCACAACCTCCTTAACAAACATCTTTTCAACATAGGCGCCACGGACAGCCCCCTTTGCAGGGGCTGCCTTGATGCCGAGGAATCAGCCGCCCACGTCATCCTGGATTGCGAGGCCGTGGCTTCTCAACGTGCAGAAATCCTCGGAACAATGAGGTCGCTCCGCGAAGCCTGTGAAGCTCCCAGGAAGCTTCTGTGCTTCTGGGCGGAGCTAGGCTGGCTCTGTTAGCCAGAATCCCCACGCACAACGCGAATGCGGGAAGGGAGTCCCATCATCATCATCATTCCCCAGTAGGTATACTCTACGATCTATTGTAATAAAGAAAGTTTGATCAGATCGTATCCTTTTAATTGAAAGAATCCTCGTAGTAATATTGCTAATGAGTAAAGTGGAATAGATTGTTTTTTTCCACATGTCATTATATAAGATAATTGTCTAATTCTACTTCGACAATTATTTCTTCGTCTTTATTTTCTTCTTCTTGCAGAAGTTCGCTGTTCTAAGAAAAGGGATGCATCAATTGTCTCCTCATTAATATCATAAATATCTTCATCTGTTGTATTTCTTTCAATATAACATGTAGAAAAACAACCTATTCCACTTTGATCATTAGCAATATTACTATTCCTGCAATTAATAGGATACGATCTGATCAAACTTTCTTTATAACAATAGATCATGGAGTATACCTACTGGGGAAACCACGTTAAAAAAATGCGCCAAGTACATTATTACCTCATAGGTGGTGCGGAAATGTGTGCATATTATGTAAAATATTAATTTTCTAATGATTAAAACCGCGATATCTCACGAATGGTGAGTCGTAAGAGAAAAAGTGACTGGACCATTTTTGTAGAGAATTGTATGATCTACAACTTTTGTCTGATCTATTTTCACGATAATACTTACTGTTTTCGAGAAAAATGGAAAAAACCTTAATTTTGTACTTTTGACCTTGAATAGTTTTTTTTGCAGAAGTAGGATCGAAGGGGATTTTTGACATTTCATTTATAATGATGTATATAACGTCTCTGCCAATTTTCAGCTCTATGCGAATTTTGGCTAAGTCAAATGTCTATTTTGACTGGACTATGTCGGTGTACTGTCCGTAACGCTCTGCGACCTGTTGCGCTTTGAGTGCACAGTACACGGATCAATCTAGATGATCGCGAAGAACAGGTTTTGCTGAGACTTTGTTGTTTTCGTTTTTTTTTTTGTTTTTGTTATGATCTTTATGTATTTGATTAGGTACTAGTTTATTTATTTATAATAAAAAATATACCTATACAAAATATGTATTAGGTATGTAGAAACTGTGTGTACTCCCCGTCACTTGTCCTTAAAAGTTCATTAGAAAACCAGCGACAGACAGTATTTTGCCGAAATGAACCTTTTAGGCGCAGTTGGGAGCGACTCACTATTGTTGTTTGAAACATTATTTTTATTTTTTATTTTGTAAGTATTTTATTTATTTATTTATTAATCACAAAATCCACAGCTCTTTGAAATTTTATCTTAAACATATATAAGCTAGTCTTACAGCCAATTACGGATTTACAATTTAATAACTATATAATAAATGCAGCAGAAACAATAATACAGAATGAACTACTAGAACCATTTTGTGTTTCATGAACTGTGTCCTATTAAACTTTATTATTTCTTTCTTCCATCGAATATCACAGGACACAACAAGAAGAGACAAGACAAGACAAAAACAACAACACAACAAGACAAGGATCGAGCATTGCATCGAATGTCATATAGAGAAGAATTGAGCATTGCATCGAAAACATTGTTTACTAGCTTTTGCCTGAAACTACGCTAGAAAACATACTCTTGGGTCAGCGTCTGCTTTTGCCTTAGTGGAAAAGTTAACCACAATACTAAAGCTTACTGACCTCATTGCCAAAAATGTAAACAAAGAAAGATCTAGAGCTAATGCTGGTAGCGTAAATAAATAAAAAATAAAGCGTAAAATGTGGTCACACTAGAAACAATTGTCAGATGTTTATGCAACATGCAATGCAAAGTTCCATATGGCACGGATCTGCCTCTTTATAGCCTCTTATGGCCCACAAATGGCACAAACCTCGACCGATCATAGTAGAACTCTCTACTTTTATGATATCGAAAAAAGCCAGATAAGTATGGGTCAAAATAGTTTTTACTAAGTTTTTTTCACAATAGCTTTTTAATGGAAGCAGTTATCTAATATGACATTCGAAATATTGAGGTTTATTCATAAATGTTGCTTAAACTTATGTACCTAATGATTAGCGACTGTTTAACCGTACGTTTTTAAAGTTTAACCTTTTGACCGCCACACGTCAAAAAATCAAAAACGTGCCCTCGGCGTCAAAGTGTATCATGTGATCGAACCGTGGCATGCTGGACACATTTTGGTTTGTCATCACATGACTGTGGCGGTCAAAAGGTTAAACGTCTCTTACCTTCGAGCAACGTTTTTAAGTAAACCTCTCAATCATTATCTGAGTAAACATGTAGTTTAGTTAAAAAAAAATTTAAAAAATTAATTACCTATATTAATTATTTTTTTTTATTAATTAATTTTGAGAAATACGGATCCACTCTTAGGGCCACATGTATTTAAAAGATCATTAAATCTTTCTCGTCATCAAAGGATTGCCAGAAATAGAATGATTCTTTTAGCCTTAAACAGTACCCTCATTGGGTAACTCACTATCAATCTCATTCTGAATTATTTTGAAATATATTGCTAATTCATTGCTTCATATATTTGAAGAATGTCTCTGCTCAACAACGTAAATATCGCAATGAATGTTGTTGAACCGTCAAAATGAAACTTATTGCTACTGGGCCTAAGGCCCACTTGCGCCAGGCTGGGTTATATTAATTAACTCGGAGTTAGCGTCCACGCTAGAGTTAAATTATAATTTCGTCTTGCGCCACTCAGAGTTAGTAGGTAACTCAAAGTTAAATTTTTAAATTTTTAACCCAGCAATGTTGGAGGGTTACGTCACTAATTCCGGGTTAGTAATGTCAAAATTATTTCTTTGAGGTTATGTTCGTTTGTAACAACAAACTATAGACACAGGAAAATAGAGACTACTCGTAGCGGTTGGAAGTTTTATTAAAACAAGATTACAATTTATGATAAATGAAATGTTTTCTGATGATGACGAAGAAATTATCGAATACATTAGTTCGGACTTTTTTAATAGAACAATTGCAGAACGGTCTGATTATTTTAACATACAAAGAAACAAAGCTTTTCATAGAAGATTTCGACTAAAGAAAGAAAGCGTCTTCTTTTTATTAAATAAAATTAAAAGTAGATTGCAGTACGCAAATGAAAATAAGAAGTAAGTAGGTACCTATATCTATATTTATTACGTTTTGACTTGTGGATTTCATTGCTAAGTAATACATTGTATTATTTGCATTAATTTGATTTTATTTTTACAGCCAAGCTGTCTCGCCTATGAATCAGTTATTGTGCACATTACGGTTTTACGCCACTGGAAGTCAATTACTAACAAGTGGAGATGTAATTGGAGTGCATGAGTCAACTGCATGCAGAATAATACATAAGGTCACTGATGCTATAGCACGGTTATATCCACAATTTATATCTATGCCCATCACTGAAGATGAACAAAGGCAGGCTGCATTAAAATTTTATGACATTGCCCGATTTCCACGAATTATTGGGGCAATAGATTGCACTCATGTGCGAATGAAGTCACCAGGTATGTAAATCCATCTCTATTTTATTCATACAAGCTACTTGTATTCTGTATATAAAATGATATGTCTGCCTGAGTGTTCTGTGTAAGTTTCAGAAGCGCTGGATGGATTTTGATTAAGTTTTGTATAAGTATGGGAGGGACAGAGTGGTTTAAATCTGCTAGTTGATTATTAAAGTGCTGTCAGTAGGTTTCTTTACTTGGGTATGTTTGTTTCAGGAGGAGAAACTGCAGAGATATACAGAAATAGAAAGGGATATTTTTCTATTAATATGCAAGCAATATGTTCTGCTGATTTAATGTTCAATGATGTTGTTGCACGATGGCATGGATCTGCCCATGATTCCCACATCTGGGACAATTGTAATCAACGGCGACATTTTCTACAGGGTACTTATCGAAATTACTGTTTACTTGGTGACAGTGGATATGCTCAAACCACATTTATGATGACTCCATTTGCAACAGTGAGTTCTGCAAATCAGTCTTTATATAATGAGTCACAAATACGGACCAGAAATACTATTGAACGTACTTTTGGAATATGGAAAAGAAGGTTCCCTATTATGTCAAGAGGTATTCAAGTACATTTAAGCAGGATACCTGGGATTATAATTGCTACTTGTGTGCTTCATAATATTGCACGACTTCAAAATGACCCAGAACCACCCACTGATCCAGAATACTCGCCCATATTTGATATTGATGATGGACTTGAACTATCAATGAGCGGCAGCTCTGTCAGAAGTACATTGGGACACCAGGCTCGCCAAGTTTTGGTAGAAGAATATTTTGGTAGATTATAAATCTATTGTTTTGAAATATTTTACATAAGTGTAATGTACATACTCAGATTTAATAAAAAACTAAATATTTGAAAGAAGTATTTATTAAACCCGGTGTATTCTAAATAATAACATTCTTTAATACATACTCAGTTAGAAAAACGCAACTTAATATTTTCTAATTCTAATTTTCTAATTAATTCATTATGTTCATATCTTTTTTTTGCATCTTCCATTTCCATAGCACGGAGTAAACGACCATGCTCTGACTTTTCTGTTTCCTCTTTTATTTGAACTTGGAGTAATTCTTTTTGTAAAGCCACCAACTCTAGCTTTTCACTTGCCAAACTTATAAATTTTGTTGAAACAGATTGTTTCTGCGGCATTTCTGAGTGATTCTTTTTTTTATCTGAAATAAAAAGATTCATTATTTACTGTTATGATCATTGTATTACTTTTCAGTTTATTAATAATTTATAAATATTTAAACTAAACACATTATCTCAATTATTAAATAAAATAGAAAAGTACATAATAATGTTTATTACAAAATTTGTTTGCAAGAAAAGATTTATTTATTGAAGAAATAAATTCAATATTGCACACACTTTCCTATTTACTATTCTCTGTATTCTCGTTATGTTTGCAAAAAAGTGTATAAAACTCACTTTTAATGTTCTGAACCAATAAAGAGTGGGGCTTCTTTTTTAAGTTTGCCCTGTCATTTGTAAAATATTCCTCATCCTGTTGTTTGATGTTAGTATGTTGCAATGTGGTAATTTTTTCCCCGTGCTGATTGTCTCCTTGTGTATCTAAAAAAATAATTTTATTTATAGAGGTTTAAGGACTTGAAAACTGACTTGGGTGAAGTTGGAACTTTACCAATTTATAGAACAAATCTAAGTCTATCCTAAAACAACTTTTAGAAACAATTCATCATTGGTAGATAAAAGAAACAATCAAATTAATAACCACTTTTTTTGAAGTTTGTTACTACAAGCTTGACCGATACTGCTGTACCACACCTTAGGCCTACACGGCGAGGTGGGGAGTGGGAAGCACCGAGCGAAGAGGAAAGTAAGGCATGGGAGCGGGTGTTTGACCCCCTTGCCTCTGCCAGTATGCCTAAGGCGCAGAACAGTAGTAGCGGTCAAGCTATAAGAAAGTAATGTTTTTAAAGTTTAATTTTTCAAGATTCAAATAGATAGAGTATGAGATCTATCAATACCTATTTGCATATTAATGGCTTCAACAGGCTCAGCTGCTGGTTGGGATGCCATTAAACAACTGTCACCATCATATATTGTATACAGGCCATCGATAGCAGGACCAACACTAAAACTTTAACTTTTTCCAACAATGGGTCTGGATGATAATTTGGTGCTGGTCCTCCACCTGGTGGAGAAAAATAGATATTTGATTATGTATAGGTAAGTACTATGTACTAGCTGAAGTTTTGAATAGATAATGGTCGATGGGTCATGTTCAACATCACAAGATGTGGTTAAATGGGCTACACACCTGTACCCATAACATTCTTTTTTAAAATTGCATCTTTTCGATCTGCCTCTTTCTTCAGATCGGCCAAAACTTCTTGGCATGTTTCTGTTGATACCCCCATGTTATGAGAAATTTTTTCCCAGCCATCGGAGGAGGTGCCAAACTCTTCAACACTGTGGACCAACTCCTCAACTGAAAAAAATAAAAAAGAATTATAGCCATACGTACAATAAAAAAGAAATATAGACCACTACGTACATTGGTACACTTGAGTACTTCGAATACCTAATAAAATCATGCCTATTATTACATACCTGGTATATTCATTTTAGCATCAGAAGCAGATTTTTTACATTTTTTCTTTAAGTTTTTATAATTCTGCTGTAAACTTTCTAAAGTTCGTTGCGAACCGGTGGTCGACGAATTGTATAGTTTTACCACTTCCTGCCAAGCTTTATGTTTTTCCATAAGATTGACTCCGTCGGTCTTTTTACATTCTATGACATGTTTAAAGTTATTTATTATATCGCACAGCAATATACTGTCACTCTTTGTGAAATTAGGCCCTCGTAAACGGTTTTTCTTTTCCATGCTCGCAACTGACGCACAAACACAAATATTACAATTAAATCACTCTCCAAAACACGGACTAATAAAATATGTAATACTACGCGTTTACACGGCGTGAAATCCGTGCTCTGAAGGAAGAAAATAAACAGTTGTGATAAAAGAATTCGTTTAGGTTATCTTTCTAACGCGCAACGTGAAAATGACAATGATTAATTTCAAATAACAAATGATCAAAATGAAAAGTCTGTGTCAAGTTCAAGTAAGGAGATAATTATATACAAAATACTGTAGCGCAAAAGAGACAAGTATACATGTTTCGGTCATCATTCGCTCATTCATATTTTGCCGGATAATATAATAGAATGAATACTCTGTAAAGATACCAGCGTAAAATAAAAAACCAAAAGGTTAGTTAACCTAAGGTTAATTTCCCCTGGCGCAATACAATGTTAGAGTTAAAATTTTTACACTTTAACCCAGAGTTACTAAACTCGGAGTTACCCAATTTAACTCAACTTTTGGCGCAAGTGGGCCTTAGTGAGTTATGCAATTACCTCGCTGGTCTTAAAGTGGTATTTATCCCTAAAGTTCTTTAAAAATATCAACAATGCTCGCAGCAATTTTTTACCGCGTGCCAATCAAATAGCATACAGTTAGATTACCACCGCGCGAAGTCTCATCATGAGGGTTTTGACTATCAAAAACAAATTAGACTGAGAATCATCACTTTTCAAACTTCAAAATTACCTATGACAGTACCCCAAAACGCCCGGCCTGCACCACTTACTAGTGCTTTCGCTAGGAAGAGGAAGTGGCACAACAAACTCCCCAGCAAGTTACGGAACCCTAAAAAACGAAATTTCTGGCGAACCTCACCTGCAATTTGGTTGCTAAAGAACAAAACACGTGCAATCCTTTCATCGGATGATAATGTATTGCGAAAACTGTTGTTATTTAGAGAAATCTTGTATTCACAACAATGCTCTTCGCCCGCGGTGAGCTATTGTTACGCTTTATCGATGTGCGCATAACATTTAAACCTGGATGGCTGTTACACCGTTGAGAACATTGCGAGTGCACTTTAGCTGGTTAAGTTTGGTTAAAATCGTCCTTTAAGTCTTTCAATCGTGAGTATAAGAGATACTTCTCTATATAGAGCTTTGATGTCTCTACAGGTAGAAAATTTATAAGTCCTCGGTCTACTACTTGAAATAAACCTTATAAAAAACAACATACACGAAGAATTTGAAAAACATTTATTCAAATCCTTCATCGAGAAACTCGCACTTAAAGTTATTGTATATTAAACGAGTAGAATATCAAATAGGCATTAATTATAACATAAAAGTTGCATAAAAATATCATAACGTACTCCAATCGCAACAATCACATCCATAAATCTCTTATCATTTAACCACAAATTACATGACAGTGTAACAAATGAGCGTATTAAGCGTTCCCACAACGCAGCGACAGGGGACGTCCGTTCGCGCCCGCTGCCGCGGGGCAAGTGGCACTTTTTGCCTTTTTTTCGTGCGGGTAGTCGGACAAGCGGGCCAAGAATGTGACCGTGTGTAGTGCGATATGAAACGCCGCTGGGCGTAAAGACACTGGTTTTTTGTGTATGGAGCGAATAAATTGCTGTTCTTAATCTCCTCGTGAGATGGTCAATGACTATAGCCCTTGGACATGTTGGATGTACTCTCAAAGTGCAATATCAAGGCTGCTTTGGAGTTTGCGTTGATATTTTATTATTATAATATACATAAGTCATAAGTCATTTATAGAGTGCGCTATGTTATGCCAGAGGGCGTACAAATGTTTGTAATTTAGTCATCAAACCAGCCAAATCTCGACGGTAAAATAAAATAAAAATAAGCCTGGACAGTAAAAAACAATTATAAAAATATAGGAACCAATGTCGATAAGATTGAAGTTTCTGTTTGTAATTTTAAAACACCAACTTTTTACTAAATGCTTATGAAAGTATAATAATATAGTACTTATACTTAACAGAAAAATATTTTCAAATTTACTGTCTGTCTGCTTGTTCCGGCTAATCTCTGAAGCGGCTGGGCCGATTTTATTTTTGAAACAAAGGGTTAGGGTTCCGCGCAAAATAATTAAAACTTAAATGGAGAAAAAAGATTCTATCTTTTCAATGGAGAAGTGGTACCTACAATTAATCAAAAATAAGCACAGGTAGGTACTAAAAACAACAGTAATAATAAATAAATAATAATTATAAATTTATTTAGACACATTTTGACATGTTAAGCACAACAAACAAAAGATAGTAAAATAAAAACTGGCCAAGTGCGAGTAGGACTCGCACACGAAGGGTTCTGTACCACAAGGCAAAAAACGCCGAAAAAAACACGTTTGTTGTATGTATAAATTTTCACAGATGATCTATTTCTGTTGCCGCTATAACAACAAATACTAAAAACAGAATAAAATAAATATTTAGTATTTGTTGTTATAGCGGCAACAGAAATAGATCATCTGTGAAAATTTTAACTGTCTAGCTATCACGGTTCATGAGATGCAGCCTGGTGACAGACAGACAGACGGGCAGTGGAATCTTAGTAATAGGGTCCCGTTTTACCCTTTGGGTACGGAACTCTAAAAATAAAAATAAGTAAAGATATAGTGCAATGAGGTGGCGCTTGACCCACACTATAATAGGATACCCTATGACCCCTATGTCGTGGGATCTAGTTATTTCGGCGTTAATGACACATTATAAGTGCACTAGTGGGTAGTTAAGTGACCGTTTGGTTACTGAGTCTAATCAATATTCAAACTTACTTAACTAAAGGAAACATGCAAAATTACAATTATAAGGTTTGTATAGATTAGTTTGTATGTACGTATGTTTGTGTTAAGAGTAAACTAGTCGTGAGCCCGAACTCACCAGTGGTCATGGCCAAAAAGCACGCTGTCACACCTGGCTTCGTGTCCGACAGAGCTAGTATGAGCAGTTAGATGCTAGTATACACGCACAGTCTAGTTCTCACGCACAGAAACACCGTTCCAAACATAAGCAAGTAAAAAAAATTCGAAAATTGCTTTGGATAATCGAGTTTTATGAAAAAACCACTGCATAAATCAATTACAAATAAAATTTATTGAACTTTTCGATAACTGAGCTTTGTCGGTACGGACTTAGTTTTGAAAATTTTACAGACCTTTTATTACTTATTTACACCCAAAGTTACGTTAAACATAGAAAAAAACGAATCTTTGTTGGCTCATAACTTTTCAATGGCTTTTTATTTTACTATTCTGTTTCCGTACAGACAAAATTAATAATAAGTCAAAATGATATCCCGTTAAACTTTGGATACACAATGTCAAACAGTGGAGTATTACTCTCCTGAAATTTGTATAGAAAAAAATATCGACTAGTGGCACCTTAAAGGGATGTATTAGGGGGATGTGTTATGCCTGGGTGAGCCTAGCCAGTATAAGCCTAGACAGTATAATCAGTCTATAATGTTCCCACTGCTGGGACATGGGCCT
This sequence comes from Luperina nickerlii, assembly GCA_963855955.1. Classification (NCBI taxonomy): domain Eukaryota; kingdom Metazoa; phylum Arthropoda; class Insecta; order Lepidoptera; family Noctuidae; genus Luperina; species Luperina nickerlii. Next base: position 15,399,088 of record OY979677.1, on the reverse strand, counting down.
CCTCTCAGAGAGAGTGAGTGGGCCCAGTGCGGATTGGTAGATGTCACATGTCTTCGAAGTTTTGGTTCTAGGGTATGCCGGTTTCCTCACGATGTTTTCCTTCACCGTTTTGAGAGCAGTGGTGATGAAATATTTACACAAAGTAAAGCGCTTGTCTGGTTTCAAACCACGGAGGTTGAAACTTACGACCTACAACTCGTAAGTCGCGGCCATTTCTACTGGGCCACCACTGTGTAAAAACAACAGTAATTCATAAGTTTTACGGAAAAAAAACTAACGAAAATGCCCCGATAATTTACATTCATACAACACAGACCCTTCCCTTTCAGTTTCAATGGTAGTGCGCCCTTCCCGGTGATTATACGTAAAATCAGCGCCAATTACGTAAGCGCGGCGGGCGTCTGCGCAGCTCTGGTAATGATCGCGCGTTCCCACGCTCAGGCGCAGGGGGGAGGGAGACATGTCATAGCGTTTAGGAGGTAAGTATAGTAGGTAATTTTTTGGCTTTGTGCTGTTAGAGGGAAATGAGAGGGTTTTGAAGGTCGGGCTGTTAAGGTCCGAACCCAATCATTTTTTAAAACCCAATATTTTAATATTGGGTTTTTAATTTCAGTGACATCTTCGAAATCTTACACAATGTTTGACAAACTCTGATTTATCTTTTAAATGTTGTTATGAAATTGCAAAATATCACGCCTTTGTCCCGAGAAGGCAGAGATTATCGTATGTAGGTATTTGTCATTGAGGCTATTGTCAAAAAAAGGATATAAATTCAGACTCCGAACTGGCGCTTACAAGTTCCTGTTGTACGAAATCGAACCCACGACTCCCATTCCAAGTTCAGCACTTAGAAAATCATACACACGACGACGTCATTACTTCGGCGCCGGCTGTCGCTGAAAACCAGCGCTGAGGCTCTGTCTTGCATTGGGTCGCAGCATAATGCTGAGCGATAGCCGTTTTGCGTGGTTGTGACGCATGTTTCCCCCAACCCTTTTTTTTGTGTTTATGTTCTTTATTGCGTCATGTTTACCGCAAATAGACGTATTTTCTTTCTTTTCTTTCTTTCTTTCTTTACATATATAAACTCACGCCCTCTTCCCATGGGGATAGGCCGAAACTACAGCACTTGCTACAACGTCTTTTGCTTCGTTTACTTTCATACATTTGGAAAATTACTGGCTGGAAAACTCTGTGTTGTAAACTGGAAAATCAAAATCAAAAGTCATTTATTCAAATTAGGCTGAGAATCAGCACTTTTCGAAGCCAAAATTACATAAGACAGTCTCCCAAAACGCCTACCCTTCACCACTTAGCAATCCACGGCTGTAGGCCCCCCTTTTTTTTTTTTTTTTGTTGTCGGGGGGAAACCTTCAAAAGGCACCCGACCTCCGGGGAGGGAGGTCGGGGAGTGTGGGATTTTTACCTCACTAAAACCGCCCCGGTGATCACCTTCAGCACATAGGGGTGGTCCCGGTTCCTCTTAAAAGACCAATTCCGGAACCCTGTAACGCCTGTAAGGCACATCCCTGGGGAGACTGTAAAGGGGCCTCCCCTGAGCCTCGCTATGCACGGCAGCACGTGATCACTGTGCCACCGTCTTCCCTGGGGTCACTTGGTGGGCGGACGGAGTCCCCACTCTGTGCGCCCGCGACCCCAAAGGTCCACCTACCTTGTTGGTAAGCGGGTTCGGCGTATTAGGCGCCAAGGCGGTTGCCACCCCGACGCCTCCTTCTCCGAGCAGGATCAGCCCTCTCCCGATCCCGCTCGGCAGCCTCCTTCTTGACCATCACGGTCTCACAGAAGGAGGCTACTACCGTCCAATTCTCTGTCTCTGCCAGCATAGCCCTCACTACTGCCGGCAGAGACAGGTCTCGCCCGATCTTGGCAACCAGGACCCGCCGCTCGGAGGCCCACGCAGGGCACTCCTCGAGCGTGTGTTGTGCGGAATCCAGGCTGCCTCCGCAGTGGTGGCAATTTGCCGTGGCCTCTCGCCCAATTCTGTTCAGGTACTCACCGAAGCAACCATGTCCGGTGAGCACCTGGGTGAGCCTGAAGGAGATGCGCTCCCCTCTTTTCAGCCAGGCTTCGAAGTGCGGCAGAACGGCTTCGACAACGCGCTTACGCGAATATTGCGGCTGCTGTAGCCGCTCGCGCCACCGCTCGAGCGCGTGTCGCCGTTCCCGCCGCCTCAGCCTTACGAATACGCTTCCTATCCACTAGTCGCCTCGTATTTTTCCAAAACATCGATAAGCAATTTGTAAAGATTGGCGTACATCTCTAGATTGACTTTTGGGTCTTGTAATATCTTGCTGATAAATTGACGACACGGTTGGCGCAGTGGCTGAGCGATCGACTGCTGCGCTGCGTGTCGCGGGTTCGATTCTCGCACGAAACAAATATTTGTATTGCCTACAGGTAGCTGTTCCGGGTTTGGCTGTTTGTGTGTGAATTTAAATGTTTGTAAACGCACCCACGATACAGGAGTAATTCCCAGTGTGGGGCAAAGTTAAAAAAAAAATTGTTTTGCCTTTCATGTGCTAGCAAATACTTTTTCGGTGCTGTTTCTGCCTTATGGCGCCCCCCGAGGCGTGATACCCTAAGCAATTGCTTAATTTGCTTAGGGGCTAATCTGGAACTGACCACTTCCTAGTGCTTTCGGTGATAACACTGGAATCACTGACTGAAAAACTCAGTGTGATAAACTGGACTTAATGGTCCCAGATAAATAATCGTGATGCTATTTGTGAAATGGCTCTGTTGCTGTAGTGGAATCCAGGCATATACCTAAAATTTTATTGTTATCAGTGTCGATAATTACAAACCTATTTAATCAAATCACTGTAATCTGATCGAAGCTGTAATCAGTGATTTGTAGCTATTCTGGGTAATTCCCAATGACGATCATCATGTAAGTAGATAAGATTTTAAAATAGTATGTACAACGCAAAACGGCTAAAAATGAAGCCAAATATTTTGATTACGTTCACACGTTTTTTGTTAACGTTACGTTTACGTTTCGTTCACATTCAAAAATACGTAAAAATTGGGTTTTCTCGAATCCCAAGAATTTTTTCCTAGGTATTATGGGGTGCTCAATTGTTGCAAATGGGTCACACTTTCAGGTCCTGGAAGAAATACGTCAATTTACAAGTCACCCTGTATACTTGTACCTTTATAATTTATAAATCACTATCACTACATAGTATAAAACAAAGTCGCTTTCTCTGTCCCTATGTCCCTATGTCCCTTTGTATGCTTGAATCTTTGAAACTACGCAACGGATTTTGATGCGGTTTTTTTTAATAGATAGAGTGATTCAAGAGGAAGGTTTATATGTATAATAATAATAATGTTTCCGTGCGAAGCCGGGGCGGGTCGCTAGTGTATTATATAAATTATGTTGGCAATTATGTTGATAATTTATATATTATATAAATTATGTTGGTACAAGTATACACTAAAATTTCATTATTAAATTTTAGTGTTAGCTTGTATATTGTAACTAAGTCTTTATGTTTGTAAAAAACTAGACAGGCACCCCAGTTTGTGCCCATAACACAGTTTCAATCACAATCCGAAGGATTTTGAGGGAAATTCCTTATCCATTGCTTCATATGTTTAAATATTCGTCAGCTCGACACCCTACATAACGCAATAAATATTGTTAAACTATCAAAATATATGGCGTCACTTTTGTCAGTTACGCAATGGGCATTGTCCAAAATTTCTAACCATTAGATTTTATTTTATTTTTTGAAAATTTAGAGCATATTGAGAAACTAATTTGAATATTTTGATGATTGGCTCAGTAGTTATTTTTTAAAAAAATATTCAATTATTTTAAGTTTTCAAGGTAGGTGACGTCATCAGTGGCATAAAAGATTAAGTGCCGTTGCCTTACTAGTACACTTATTAAAAAAATAAAAAAATGGCAACACAATGTCATCAATCTGACATCTGTCAAAGTGTCAATAGGCGGAATAGACGTCTTAAATATCGAATCCTATCTTAGCGTATTTATATACAAATGGTTTTTTTATGAGTAAGTGTCCTCCAAGGAATATACTACCCTCTGTCGTCACTAGAACAATCGACGCAGCGACTTAGAAATAGAATAATAACGCATTCGGCGACATTATTGCTATTATTGCTGCAAGTTGAAACAAAGCACTTCCTGTATTCCATAACTCTTCCAATATATTAAATATTGTCGAGTGTTGAAATAACGTATGTAATGTAATGAAATATAAACAAGAATCTTTATATTTTTGGCATTTATATTTATAATAATTTGACAGTTGACAGATTGTAGCCTCTTACTTTTTTTTCTTCTGAGGCAATGATACAAAACTGTACGGCCAAAGCCGACGTAATTTGAAGGGCAAAGAAGGTCAATCGTATTTTATCAAAAATATCAATAAAATATGAATATTTTTAATAATTAATTAGTCCGTAATGACGCGAGGCCGTGGCTTCTCAACGTGAAGAAATCCTCGGAACAATGAGGTCGCTCCGCGAAGCCTGTGAAGCTCCCAGGAAGCTTCTGTGCTTCTGGGCGGAGTTAGGCTGGCTCTGTTAGCCAGAATCCCCACGCACAACGGACCGAATGGGAGTCTAAGTGCGGAAAAGGGAGTCCTATCATCATCATCATCATCATCATCATCATCATCATCATCATCATCATAGTCCGTAATGATCAGTAACGCTATTCCTCGAAATGGTTTTTCAATTACAACATTTAAAAAAATATGAACAATTCCCATTACCGCCCGTCGTAAAATTTTCTTTATAGCACTGTGTAAACTAAACCACGCTTTTCTGTATAAAAATGACTGAAGTGCGGGTTTAGGTCACACGAGCTATAAAGTAGTATACGATACGTGTGACTTAGTAATCTATTAATGCACGGCGTGTAGCACCCTTGCTATGGACTACTTAAGTCACACGTATCGTATTGTTGGTACTATAAAAAATCATCGAAGAAACTAAAACCTCTTAATCTACGCGAACGTAAAGCGAAGATGGCGGAGTTAATTGTCCCCGAGGGAGGCAAGTCTTTGTAAACAGCCGCCGGGCAATTTGCGTATTGGAGGCCGCCACGATTGCCCCGGATTGTACTTACCCGCTAATTTCGATAGCGACAGCAGAAAAAACGTTGTAAAATGTTGCTGGGTTTCGTTTGGAACCTTATAGACATATGAGGAAAAGGGTATAAAGTTTCTCATCCTTCATAGAAAAAGGACGACAGTTAATCTTAGAACGTTGTGTATGTAAGTAATGTTAGTCGTGTGTCGAACTTTGCTTGCGTGATGCAGGATTTTAAGTTCTTTGTTTATTTATCCACTAGCTTCTGCCCGCGACTTCGTCCGCGTGAAATTTCTTGTTACTCCGACCCACCCCGTCGCATCGTATCGCCTGCCCGCGCTATTACTTCGTTTTTGCTAAGCGTTCTTTCTGACTTTTTTTCTTTTTGCTCGGCTCCTAAAGGTCATAGCGTGATGTTAAATAGCCAGCCTTCCTCAAGAATTGGGCTATCAAATGCAAAAAGAATTTTTCAAATCCGACTGGTAGTTCCAGAGATTAGCGCGTTCAACAAAACAAACAAACAAACTCTTCAGCTTTATAATATTAATAGTATAGATTATTTATTTATTTGGTCGGTGCAGCTTCTGTTCTTCTTCCATACTTCTCTATTAATCGTCATATCAGTAGTCACCCCTTTTTAGCCATATCATCTTTCAAACCGTTGGTTTATTTTGACTTCCCCTACTCTTAAAGCCATCCACATGCCTGGTCAGCGGAATTGTCCGAAAGGGTTACCGCTGGCCCGGAACATAAAGGGCTAAGGAAGGAACACGGGTGGGTTTTAGTCAGTAAGAGTCTGACACTCCCTTCCGCTCCACCCAGAGCGGGAAGGGTCATTTGATGATTTCCCATCCTGAAAAATATAAAAAATAAAAAAGCCACCCACATCCATACCTACCCAATCTTGAATGCCGAAAGTAATTCCTGGACTAAAAATACTGTTTAGGATTTTTATTTGCGTTTCATTGCATTTTCTCTCCTATTAGCTTGAACTATATTATGGGAATAATCAACACTTCAGCAGCCAGCAAGTTGCTTTAGTAGCAGAAATTATATACATAAACTAGCAGCGCCCCGCGGTTTCACCTGCATAAGTGTCGATACCGTGGGAATAACGGAATAAAAACTATCCTAAGTCCTTCCCCTTGATGCAATCTATCTCTCTGCCAATTTTTTCCGAAATCCGTTCAGTGGTTTAGGCGTGAAAAGGTAACATACATACAGACAGACAGACAGAGTTACTGTCGAATTTATAATATTAGTATGGATGCTCTTATGTAGCTAAAGTAGCCTATCTTGTCTGAGTACCTAGTTGAACTTTGCACGCAAGTGCATAGTGCAGATACGTTAACATACCATTTTGGTAATGGTATTGTAGACGGCTTATTTCTGAGGTGGTGTCGCCTGTTATCGAGATCACTCTTCCGCTAGTCTTCAAAGGCAAAAACACTTCGCTTCACTAAACTCGAAACAGCCGGTCGATTCTGTAAACAGCCGGTCGATTCTGTAAAAATCTCACCGTGAAAACTTAGGTGTAACTACAGTTCATTAAATCTGTGAAGATAATTTCCTGACACTTATATGATTTGAAGACTGATAAAATCCTATCTCCGATGAATTATTGAAGTCGTCTTAAGATATCGTAAATATCATCAGAATGAAATGTTATATTATGTTTGAAAAGCGACTCTTTTCTTTCTTACCAACCCTACCATTCGGCAACCAAAATTGCGTTCTTGTTGAATTTATTTAACAAACGACATAAGTTCCAAATTGGATATCGATTCGAGCGCTATTACTGAACATGAGGTCCTGCCATGGGTTCGATTCCCGGATCGGACAGTGTTATTGGCTTTTTCCAACTAGAATTTCTCTCTAGAAGCCCGGAGTATGGATTTGGGCCCGATTGATGGCAATAGGCTAGCGTATTACAAACTGGCAAAATGTGGATGTACAGACGCCTGCACATCAAGCTACTACAATCTGTCCAATTTCTTGAATAGATTTTCAACTTTACTGCTAAAGCATAAGGTTCAAATACGATTGAGAAAAATATACAGTTTCGGGTAACTTGATGTGCTGGCGTGTGTACTATAAGTACAACTTTGCCCAACCCTGCGGGGAATACAGGCGTGATGTTATGTTATGGATATCAATGCAAAAAAATAATTTTTGGATCGATTAAATTGATAAAGTTTATTAATGAATTTCTAAATAAAAACTTGATACCTAGCGATACAATGATAAAGTGCCATTTTTTTTTTTAGCCGTTAATGTCCTACTGCTGGGCAAAGGCATCCCTCCTCTCTTTCCACATCTCTCTGTGTCTGGACAGATCCATCCAGATGGTCCTTTATCAAAGGAGTCCAGCTCATCCCGCATCTCCATCTGGGCCTGCCGTGACGTCGTTTGCCATTAAGCGGGACCCACTAGGTGGTTACAGTACCCGGCGATAAATATTGCACATCGACCTTTAGAAAGAGATAATCGGCTAATTTCGGCTTCGTAGAGCGTTATCTCTGTCGCACGAAATACAAACAGTCCGGTATCTATTAGGAGCTGTTAAAACAATTATGATTTACTTCTTTTGATAATTATTTTTATTCTTTGTGTAAAAAGGTCGATGTGCAATATTTATCGCCGGGTACTGTAGTTTGGCCCACTGATCAACTGACATACGGCATATGTGTATCCAGCCCAATTCCATTTAAACGTGGCAGCGTTTCGAGTGACATCAGTTATTTTAGTGATGTACAAAAAACTTGTGGGGTCGAAGGACCCCCGGCAGGAATGAAGTTCAAAATTAAAATCCAAGAATGCGGCTGCAAAAATTTGAAAATGTCGAATTTTTTTAAAATATTCATATCCGCCATCTTGGATCTTCATTTTAACCTTTCTCCCTCTCTCACTCACTTTTCATAAAACAATTCTATATACCTATATAACATAATAAAAGCTCTTCTTTGCGTTTCTAGTTTTTAGTGGAGTTTTTGGTGTTTTATAACAACATATTATCATTACATACTAGTACCTAGTCGTACGTTCTTACAGCCACCAAAAAGAAATATAAATAAGGGCATTATTTAAATTTCATAGTAACAGAAGCATGAATAATTTACAAAATAGCGTAAAATTCATGCGTTTTGTTCAAAAACTTTCTTTAGCGCCACTAGAAAATTTTATCAACCTCTCTTACCGTCAACCAATGCATGCCTTTTAACAGTAACTCTTTAATAAAAAGAAATAAAGACTAAATTACTCTAGCAATGTTGGGTTAATCTGCAGATTTATCTTTGTCGTTTCTAGCCAGTTGGGAGGTCCAGTCATCATAGCTTGTCATATCTGCCATTGTATTCCAACAATAGATATTGTTCACTGTATCGCAAAGTAATTACATTACTATAGAATAATTGATGTATAAACGACCGATTGACATTTAAATTCATGCAGACATTGGGATTATAAAGGAATCCATTTTGTTTTTGCAACAATTTGAATAAAGAATGTTTTCGTGTTAACTTCTATCAAAGAATAAGCCGCTGCGTTCCCTTGAGTTTAAATGGGATTAAAGAAATATTTATATTGAAGTTGCATTGGATTTAAATATTTTAATGGTAAGTAAGTATTCACAATAGTAAAACCGAGGCGCCGCGCGCCGTGTGATTGTAGATTTACAATGGGCTACTATAGTAAACAAAGACGAAGACAAGGGACTATACCAGACAACACCAAGGAGATTGTTAATACGCAGCCGACCATAGGCTGAGTGGAATTCATGGTCGGCCTGGGAGACCTAGGTCAAGCAGTGGCTGGATATAGGCCTCTCCCAGGCCGTCCTCCACTTTCTGCATCCACTCTATCCCAGCCACCTTTTTAAGGGCTGATGCCCTTAAAAGGTGGCTGGGATAGAGTCCATCTAGCTGGGGGGCGGTCCCTCACTACGCTGATTACGCGGTCTCCACTCCAGCACTTGTCTACTCCACCGGCCATCGGTCTTTCGACCAACATGGACAGCCCACAGCCACTTCAGCTTTCTTAGATACTTAGCAGCCGACCTTAGCAAGAAAATATTGTAAAAACTCCTGTGACTTTAATAAAATTGACACATTTACTGCAAAATGAATTAATGATCACAGCAATGTTGTTGATGACAGCGATAAGTATGGTGTGGCATATCTATCAAAAAATCCAAAGTAATTTATTCAAACTAGGCTGGGAATCAGCATTTTTCGAACGTCAAAATTACAAAAGATAGTCCCCCAAAACGCCCACCCTTCACCGCTTCTTAGTGCTTTCGCTGGGGAGAAGAAGTGGCGCAACAAACTCCCCAGCAGCACAGCTGTCTATTCAGTTAGAAAATACTTGATTATATACAATACTAGATATGCAAAGTAATTAACATTACAGGACACAGATTGCTGCCAACAAACCTACCCTACCCTACCTACCACCAAACCGCTATTACTTTTTAGTAGCAGCACTATTCTGACTGATAATTTGTGTTTTATCAACCCTTCCTTGTTTGAACCCAAAACATGCCAAAACCAAAGATTTCAATCGTAGATTCGCCCTGCCGCGTCAAAAGATGGTCGCGTTTCTGGGGCCTACACTCTCATGTCTGTCAACGAAAAAACGGGCCCGTCCGAAAGTAATTCGCTAGTTCGGAGTTAACCCTTCTCCTGATTAAAAAACATTTTCGGACGGGCAAAAACACATCGAGAGTAAGGATAACCGTCAAACCGAGTTATCATTCATTCTTAGTTCAGGCCTCGAAATAACCTTATGTACGTAGGTGATACGGAGTAGGTGCTTAGGGAGTAGACCCCCTGTTTCCTTTTGATACCTGACACACACAATGTTGCAGAGACTTGACTTTTCATGGAACCGCCATTATTATTGTGTGACCTCACTCTTCTCAATATGGACACTTTTTCGCGAGAATTGGTACGGTAAGGGCAAATCTAACGATTTAAATCTTTGGCAAAAACTCTGTTTGAACAAGCAGAACAACCATACTTGTTACCAAGGCAAGTAAAATCGACTGTAATAAGGTTAAATGTATTACCGATTTTAATTTAATGATTATAGGGCCGAGACATTACTGCTCACAATAGTTTCCTATACGTATAACATCGGATTCCGACATCTCGACGACTATTAAAACTAAACACCACGTTATTGTAGTTATGTGGTCTAAATTATAAGTTAAAGCGAGTGGGTACAGGCCGACGCAAACTTTATGGCGGCTCAGAACATAAGGCGAGTCGATTCACGTGTCAGCGGGGGTGAGTGGTGCGGTACTGCGCAGTGAGTAGTGCATTTTAGAACCGCCATACAGTTTGACGCTTATTATAACTATGTGGAAATCCAAGCAAATGTAGAAGTCTATTCAATATTATTTAGGTACCTAGGTCTGGAAGATAGGTTAATGTGTGTAGAAACTCTTCAGCTTTATCTGTACATACATATTATAAGTGTATCCGATGAAATCATCTCGTAACGTCAGGTACATTTACCTGATTCTGGAAGGAGTTGGGCTGGTTGAAATAACCACCGACGACGGCCGCCATGGTCCACCTGAAGGATTTGCGAAAACCAAAAACCCTCTAACATAGAACATAGAATTTTCCTGATGGACATGGACTTCCACTTGGAGCCGCACTTTGTTTGTTCTTTATTTTAATTTATTAAGTAGGTTCTACTATGGCATCATAGGATCACTTTCTTTTTATTTTATATGCTTTTTGAATCGAAACTTCGGTCAAAGCTAATTGTAGATGGCGTCACAGTACTTACGTGTCCACGGGATTTTGTTTCAGTGATTTCATTATTTTAAATCAATAATTATTCGACATGGATAATGTCAGAATTAAAAAACTTCAATATTGCTTACTTCCTCGTAATCACTTTCTTCAAAATGTTTCGGACATAACCTCAGGGTCTGTTTAATTAAAATGATTCTCTAAGAATAGCTTTAAGCAACAATATTCAAAGTTTAGGGTCTTTCGGAAAATAGTAACTCAAATTTAGAATCACAACAACGAGTAATTTTGGCAAAAATAAATCAAAACTAACTAACTAGGTACGTCTTGCATTATTAGCTTGTTTTTGGAACTAGCTACGACAGCGCCATTTTGACAGTTGCCTTCCCAATTAGACGAGAATTGGGAGTGAAATTTCAAGAACGCGTCACGTTTAGGCTTATTTCGTTACATGAGAGAGAAGAAAGACTCTCTCTGTCTCTCACACTAAATCTCTCTTATGCTTTATTTTCTAAGAAGTTTTACTTCTATCACGTGTACGGTGCTGCACGCGCATTTTTTTTAATATATTTATGTACGGACGCCAGCACATCAACCTACCACAATCTGTCAGATGTCTTTAATAGATTTTCAACTTTATCGCTAAAGCATAAGGTTTAAAGTTGATTGGGAAAATCTGACAGATTGTGGTAGGTTGATGTGCTGGCGTCTGTACTAGCAGCGCCTCGCGGTTTCACCCACATAAGTTTCGATCCCGTGAGAATACCGGGATAAAAAGTAACCTAAGTATGTGTTAAAAACTATCTGTGTACCAAATTTCATCTAAATCCATTCAGTAGTTATTGCGTAAAAGAGTAAAAAACATCCATCTATCCATCCTCACAAACTTTCGCGTTTTTAATATTAGTAGGAAGGATTGTAAATTGGTGCTTGGCACCTGCTCAGTAAATTATGCATGTATTTTTTAAATAATTATGTAGGTATCGACATAATTCGTGTTTATTATTTTATTGTGCATTAATGTGGTACATTTTTTCTTCTGTGTTGTACCAAATAAAATATCAGCTACCTATCTCGACATGACAAAAATAAGGAGTACTTAAACCTTCAAAAGAACACAATTCCCTCTACATCTCACACCGTACACCGATATTTACGAGTGTCGGTATCACCGCAGCGATCGGGCGTTGGCAAATGATGTTAATTTTCGAGTTTTACAGCGAAACAAAGCAATGGTTATCTGGCGAGGCATCGCTCACGAGTTGTGCCGCGGTATCTAGCGGTAGGAGCTTCGACTTGTGACGTAAGGGCGGTGGGACACTTGGCGAAGTGACTGGAACTGATTTAGAGGAGGCCTGTGTCCCAGCAGTGGGAACAGTATAGGCTGATTATTTATATATGTATGTACTATGTATTAACCGTTTATATAAACACGTATAAACAGACAAGAAAAAAGAACAGAAAATATGTAGTACAGACGCCAGCACATCAAGCTACTACAATCTGTCAAATTTCTTTAATAGATCTTCAACTTTATCACTATAATATAAGGTTCAAAGTTAATTGGGAAAATTTGACAGATTCGGGTAGCTTGATGTGCTGGCGTCTGTACGAACAAAGATGATGCCTATTTCTAAAGAAATCTCTTCCAGCATGCCTGTGATAATATACTTCTTTAAACTTCTAAACTGATATCCATACTAATATCCATCCATACTTAATATTAAAGATTCGAAAGTAACTTTGTCTATCTGTCTGTATGTTACCTTTTCACGCCTAAACTACTTAACGGATTTCGATAAAATTTGGCAGAGAGATAGATTGCATCCCGGGGAAGGACATAGGATAGTTTTATCTCGATATTCCTACGGAATCGACACTTATGCGGGTGGAACCGCGGGGCGCTGCTAATAATAGATAAAAGACGTTATCAATGACTGAAGTGGGTTTTTGTAGATTCTGAAGGTTTTTACGTATAAATACTCCTTATTTTCGTCATGTTGAGATAGGTAGCTATATAAATTGTAGATAAATATTTTATTTGGTACAACACAGAAAAAAAATGTAACACATTAATGCACAGTTAAATAATAAACACGAATTATGTCGACACCTACATATTTAAAAAATACATGCATAATTTACCGAGCTGGTGCCAAGCACTAATTTACAATCCTTCCTACTAATATTAAAAACGCGAAAATTTATGAGGATATATGGATGCTTGTTACTTTTTCACGCCTAAACCACTGAACGGATTTCGATAAAATTTGGCAGAGAGATAGATTGCATCCCGGGAAAGGACATAGGATAGTTTTTATCCCGATATTCCCACGGGATCGAAACTTATATGCGGGTGAAACCGCGGGCCGCTGCTAGTTATAAATAAAGAGAAATTATTTTATTTTTTATATGTTTGTTTGTTTCGCTTTCTCACCAAAACGGCTGAACGGATTTTGATGAAATTTAGCACATGAGTAGGCCATGACCTAGATTAGATTACCATGATTATTAGCTATTTTAGAGTCCACAAAAACCCATTTCAGTCATTGATAACGCCTTTTATCTATTATATCATAAATAGGCACATTAAAGGCACTTTTGAACGTCAAAACTTACAGTAAAATTGAATTGACTCTAGTCGCCCCTTCCAAAAGGTAGTTTTCGTATGGAGAAGAATGGGCAAGAAACTCCACCGTTACTCTTTTAAAATGTTTTATAAGATTTTGTATACATAATATAATTATATGTAAAGACGGATGCACCCAGAATAAAATCATTCTGCCCCAAGAAAAAATAAAAATATTTAAAAATTAAGCAATTACAGGTAAATCAATTATGTGATAGATACATGGTGCTCACATATTTACAAATTATTTACAAATATTGGAAAAGTAGATGATTTTTCTAGAATTTTAACAAGAGTGCGAGTTACTGTAGGTAGTCACAGATTGTAAAAATCAATGTCTAAAAATTTTAAAAATATAAATTAAATTAGGAACCAGTTTGATTTTGTCTAGACTCTAGATTGTCCTATGGAGCAGGACCAGCATGTTTCCAAGCATTCTTATGCTCTATATATCTCTCTGCCAAATTTTGTCGAAATCCGTTCAGTGGTTTAGGCGTGAAAAGGTAACATACAGAGAGAGAGACAGACTGAGATACTTTCGAATTTATAATATTAGTATCTATGGATTAGGGAAACGCAGAAGGTACACTATTAAGGATAATATCGACCTCCGACAAACAATAGGCAGCTGACGTGGACACAGTCTTTGTTTTTGCAATAAATTAATCAAATGATTAGAAACCAACTGTCAAATCGCAGATTATCTCATATGATTTTATAATCCCATGTGACGGTTGATTCCGCGTAATTGATTTTATGTTAATCTTCAGATAAACCCTTATTTATCATAATTATTTACCTAGGCGTGATCCGTCACTGTATTCAAGATGATAAACAAATAAGACCTAGCACGTGTTTATCTTCGTTCCGGTCTGCTGATAGTCTTGTTCCAAAATTTTTCACTTCGCATATTGTCAACAGCGCAGTGGTTATGTAGGTACACCGCGTGGAAGATTACAGCCCACTCCTTCTCGAAAAGAGGGGGCCTGTGTCCCAGCAGTGGGAACATTAAAGGAAGATTATACTATGCTATTATGTCAACGGACTCCAAGACGAGGGATGCATGAAGAAGCCTCCTCGTGTAGCGCAGTTTGTTCCGCCAGTTACTCAACTGATCCGAGCTTGGCGCATCCTGCATGGACAGTCACACCCAATACCTTATTTGACTGCAAACGACGTGCAAACTGTTACCATGGAATCAGTACCTGTTTCTTACCCGCAAGCGTAAAAAAAATTTGACGGTAATTTAAAAAAAATTGCTATTTCACTTGCCATCACACTTTGATCGCGCAGGTATTGGAGTTTTCTATGAAACAGCAGTTTTTTTTTTTTATAATCGCGTCGGTGTCCCTGCCACCTTGTATTCCCTATTCTCGTAAAGCTCGTACCATCCCAGGCCTGGGATACAAAAATACCACTACACCACAATGTTTGTTAGTAGTAGTTGCAGTAGAAAATGCCTGAGTACAATGCGTGCCACGAAAGATGAGACTTGACCCCGCCTCCCCCGCTCTTTCCGCCGGCCCTATGACGTCCGGTCCCGTTCCACACTCAGACCTCATACCGCTAAAGATACCCAAAATCGTGTACTGCGCATGTCAAACCACGTGGTGTGTCAAGTCTCATCTTTCGTGGCACGCATTGTACTAGAAATACTCATTGTGCCCAATGCCTAATCGAGTACAATCGGTGTACGAACACGCACGGCAGTCGCGGCCGAATTACGGCCGGCGATACGATCTCGGACGACAAATCGCACAACGGCCGCACCACTGCCGCTCGTCCTTCGCTTCACGCTTCGCAAACTATCGGGACATCACTGAGATTATAGCTTCCCGCTTTCTTTTAGTAGATAGATAGTGTCGCGCTAGTAAGTTATTGTTTACGGGTTTGTTGTAACTTGATAGAATGTTTCGTTTTCCTGCTGCAGCGTTTCTTTTCCGTTTTCTTTATCAGCCGTTTGGAGTACATCGCTCTTGGTGGGTAAAGGTAGATATTCTTCTGATTAACTCTTGAAAGTTTCGGTTTCTTAAACACACAACATCTGTAACAAACTCTGTAGAGAATGTTTTAAGGCCTTTTGACCGTGACTGAAAAGCATAACCCTCCTTCTGGCGCAGTCGGGTAAAAAATTGAGATGCGTCGTCTAATACATTAATTACTTTAGATTCCCATCTTAATACAACATAAGTATCAATGGAATCACAAGACACCGAAAGATTTTAGAACAACCTCACAGACGGATGAGAGTGGTAATAGAGTACTGAGATATTTGATTTTCATTTCTAAATGTGTCGATTTCTTGTTGTTTTTAGGGTTCCGTACCCAAAGGGTAAAACTGGACCCTATTACTAAGACTCCGCTGTTCGTCTGTCCGTCTGTAACCAGGCTGTATCTCATGAACTGTAATAGCTAGACAGTTGAAATTTTCACAGATGATGTATTTCTGTTGCCGCTATAACAACAAATAAAAACAATAAAATAATTATTTAAGGGGGCTCCCATACAACAAACGTGTTTTTTTCGGCGTTTTTGCCTTGTGGTACGGAACCCTTCGTGTGCGAGTCCGACTCGCACTTGGCCAGTTTTCATATTTATTTTTTTTAATCTTCAATAAATACTTTATGATATAAACGTAAACTTTTTTATTTATTTCTCATTAACTGCACAAAAGCAGTCACTAAAGAATTTTGTCACCTTCATTTATCACCTCTCCCCTACATATACCTAAAAGCAACCTAACCTTACCGAGTTATTCCAGTCGGATCCCTTGATCTGATCCCCACCTACCTATATCAAACCAACCCTTTTTTCAACTCTGACAAACACAATGCCCTCTTTCAAGAACTTCCACAGCCTACAAGACATGTTCTGCGCTACAAAGCTACTCCCCATTGCGTGTTACCAGCCTATCAAGCGCGGTAGTATCTGCGGCACGTTATCTAGCCCTGTCCTGTAGATGCCTCGCGATACAAACGTTAAGGCCAAAGGATACTGCCTACTTTTCTTAGTATGGCTTTTCGTTGGTGGGAACTTTTGTGTTTGATAGTGGAGTTGTGGTGAAGTTATGTTGCACTGGGACATTTCTTGTCACTTGTTAAGTACAAAAATTGACACGCGATATCGAAAATGCTGAAAAAGTGTGCTCTTTTTAATAATGGCCGTTGGTATGAAATTATCCGGAAAAGAATCTGAGTTACCGACATAGCTTGCAGAGTAAGCAAGTTGAAGAGGTAGTGGGCTGGCCATGTTTGTCGAAAGACCGATGGCCAGAGGAGCAGACGAGTCCTGGAGTGAAGACCGCGTATCGGCAAGCGTAGTGTTGGACGCCCCCCCAGCTAGATGGACCGACGACCTGAAGAAGGAGGCTGGGACAGACTGGATGCGGAAGGCGGAGGAGAGGTGTTGTGGCGCAGCCTTGGAGAGGCCTGTGACCAGCAGGGACTGCGATAAGCTGAGTTGATTGAGGTATAATCACCCATTTTAGGCGAATGAAGTGAGTTGTGCGCAGGAGGACGCTATTAAAAACTCTACCGTGAAACCAGAGATCCCTTCCCAAAAACCTCACCTTTTTTTGAGCATCACATCAAACATTTTGAGTTGAGAACAAAACAAAACGTGGCAAAAAATACTGGTATTCAGCTGCATCAGGTTAAACTGGAAGCCGACCCCAACGTTGTTGGGAAAAGGCTAGGCAGATGAACAAAACAAAACGTGGCTTAGGCGTCCTAGAACCACAAGGGATAAGTAAGGCAGAATCGGAATACTTATAAGAAAATTGGCATCCTATTACCCAAGAACCATACGACATCAATAAGAAGCCAATACACCAGCAAGCAAGGACAATAAGTTAGCAACGTGACCGCTCTCAGTTGATGATCGTAGTCTGCAGTGATTGTGTGGCGGTCTGTCCGGCGGTAACAAATTAGCGGGCGTCTGTGTCCGCCGTGGTTACGCGCACCCGACCATGCAAGGAGTGTTACCAACTGGTAACACTCCTTGCAAGGCCAACTGCCAACTGGCAGGAACGATATTTTGGTTTTTGGACCCGTCGTTTGAAACTACATTAGCCCATGTCTTGAAGTACGTGGTCTTAAGAATCCCTATAAATGTTTTGCTATTATAAAAAGTATCCTACATATATTTTATTTCCTGGACATAGAATCACAGTCCTTCAGAGCGTATTTCGACCATGGCGTCCAATCTCAACGGAGACTAGCCTTCGGCGCGGGAGATATTATAGTGCACAAGTGCGTGCGCAGACACAGGTTCACTCCCTCTTCCCTCACTCTCATTGGATAGTCTGATGCATGGATCTGATGGGACGGCACATAGTAAGACACGACCGGAGAGAGATCAGGCGCAGGACTAACGGCTGAACGTGCTTTTCGTAGGCACGGGGGTATCACACCGCCAACTTCCAAACTCGGGTCTGTTACTAAGAAACTCCTAATTGAAAAACCCAAGAACCCTTTTCCCGTCCTGGGAATCTAAACCTAGACCTATATCACCCCACGATCAGCAGTCGCGCTTGCGACCACGAGATCAGCGGGGCATATACCTCCGCGATAACACGACCAGCACAATCTCGCTCTATAGTGTTGAGGAATGCAATGTGACCTTCAAAAAGCTGCTCACTTATGGTCCTCTTCACCGTATCCGGCAACAGCGACCCAGACTAATTTTCATTCCTTTCGTGAGTTCTCTGATGATTTGCAAAACCAAATTTGGTCTTGAAAACCTACTCACACCGTATACAATATTCTAGGCAAAAAGATAGCTTCTGAGCTTTTGTGTCTCGCAGCCATATCTAGAAATCATCATAATCATTGCTCACATCTACATAAGGCATAATTTTGAAATTGATAAATAATTATTTCGATGTTTTGTCTCAGAACCTAGATGAAAATAAATAATAATGGCAATGAATTCGGATGAATTGGATTTCATCTTTTATGGGACCAATATCCACGATGTCTAATTATGAGTTATTATACCTAACTCGTTTGTGTGCCAAATGCCAATTCGGAAACAGTCACCGCGGCTATTATATTGGAATGCTGCTGGTAGGAGAAACCAAGATTTGTCGTCTTTTGAGGGTTCCATACTGTTGAGTATCAAGCTCCAGGTGTGCTGCTGGTGGTCTTGACTAGGTAAATAAAAAACGACTGCGATATTCCAAGTAAGTACTGTATTGCTGATTTTACAAAAGATACGACCGATTGTATGCGCACGCTCAATGTGTCGGCGAACGAGTGAATGGCGGGGGAAGCTCGCGATCGTGGTGTGGTATGTGGCCCGATGTGACGTCAGGAACATATTCCCCGCGTTGAAGAGAAGTCTTCAAGAAGAGAAGTGTTCAGGATGATGTTGAAGAGACCGGAAGAGAACGTATGCCACGTTATTGTAGGCACGTGTTATGATTCCCTTCTTCGTCAGGATGTCGGCGACTCGACAATGTCCGTCAGAGCCAGTCTTCACTGCAACCACTCTACCCAGCAACCACAGAAGAGGAGGAAGATTAGTGTTTCTCACTAAGACCATGGTGCCTGTTTTCAGCTCTTGCCCAGCTGTCTGCCACTTGGTTTTCTGCTGCAGGAGAGACACATACTCATTAGAGAAACGCTGCCAAAAATGTTGTCTTAGTTTTTCGATGCGATCGAAGCGCTGTAGCCGCTGGATATTGACGTCGGTGATCTGAGGACGAGGGACTGACGTGAGTGATCGTCCGATGAGGAAATGTGAAGGAGAAAGATAAGAAAGATCTGATGGATCAGTGGATAGAGGTGTTAAAGGTCTGGAATTTAAAATAACCTCTATCTGAATCAGACAGGTTGAGAGCTCTTCATATGTTAAGTGAGTTAGGCTCATGACTCTACGCCACAAATGTTTGGTGGACTTTACTGCACTTTCCCAAATCCCACCAAAATGTGGGCTGCAGGCAGGTATAAATTTAAATTCAATGTCTTTGGTTGCAAGATCTGACTCTATATTATTAGATGAAACCTTTAAGAAGCGTGAAAGCTCATTGAAAGCTCCCACAAATGTAGTGCCGTTGTCGGAGTACACGCGTTGAGGCTTGCCCCGACGACTAATAAATCGGCTGAAGGCCGCAAGGAAAGCTTCCTTGGTGAGGTCGGAAACCAGCTCCAGATGAACGGCTCTGACTGCAAAGCATACACATACCTCAAAAGGAAAAAAACGGAACCCTTATACGATCACTTTGTTGTACGTCTGTCTGTCTGTCTAAACCTTTTATCTTGGGAACACGAGGAGATATCAAGTTGAAATTAAAACCATATAGGTTCTCAGGTCTGCAGTCCCTTGAAGCTGTGAAAAAATCAAACTTGTAAGGTAACGTAAAAAAAGATACGGCCGTTTATGCCGCAAAAAACGTATATTTCGAAACTCTCAAGGGAATCAAAATGTATAGGGTAGGTACTTCCCGTTGACCTAGAATCATTAAATTTGACAAGAAGTAAGGTCATATAGCACAAGTAAAGGAAAAAATCGTAAATTTGTAGGTACATTTAAAAAATCCCGTGTTACATACCTACACACAAAGTACGGAACCCTTGGTGCGCGAGTTCGACCCACATTTGACCGGTTTTTTTTTATGACGGCAAATAACGAACAAAAAAAAAAAACGAACTTACAAGAGCGAAATATTATTATTGCCATTGGTGTAATAGTCCAAGCCTTTCCTAATAAATTAGGAATTGTCTCCATTGGTGTTAGTGAAAACGGGAATTTGACAGCAAACGAGATTCTCTGTCACAAAAACCAACGGCTACCTATGTTTAGGGTTCCACACTCAAAGGGTGCGAACGGGACCCTAAAGTCAAAAACAAAACGAGATCTCCATATAAGAAACGTGTTTAAAAAATATGCGGTGTTAAATATTGTACGGTGCGACGGAACCCTTCGTGTGCGAGTCCAACTCACATTTGGCCGCTTTTTACCATTAATTTACCCAACAAGATACAGTACAAACTAGGAAGAACCCTTTCAAGATCGTTCACGATCGGTTGGCGGTAGATATCGCACGATTTACTGCTCTATTGGGTGATACATCGACTGCTGCGACACCGGCTCGCTACACCCGATAGATGGCGTTGGATACTATGAGACCTGATTTATTTGTTTTGATACTTTTTTGCTAAATGTTGCACCATTTCAGATAAGCTATTTCGTCGTCGTTCGTCCGGTGTGACGTCACGTTCGTGTGTGATTAGAGAGGTAGATATTTAGGACAGCCTCGTTGGTCTAATGGTAGTAAGCGCCACTGCTGAGCATAAGGTCCGGGATTCTGTTCTCAGATCGAGCAAAGTGTTAAGAGGAAATGCGGTCGGAAAGACTTTTGAAAAAGCCTAAGTAAAAAGTCATAATTCGAGGTTTGGCTCTCGCCTATTTCCTCCTCCAATATTGGACCAATTTAAAAGATATTTCATAAACTGGAAATAAGAAGGATGGTATACCATATCCCTGTTTTTCTTTATTCATTAATAGTTTGTCAAATTTGTATTTGTATTTTGTGAGGGTTCTAGTGCTTATAAAAAGAATATACAATGCGTGCCACGAAAGATGAGACTTGACCCCGCCTCCCCCGCTCTTTTCGCCGCCTCTATGACGTCCGGTCCCGTCCCGCACTCAGACCTCATACCGCTAAAGATACCTAAAATCGTGTTCTGCGCAAGTCAAACCACGTGGAGTGTCAAGTCTCATCTTTCGTGGCACGCATTGTACCTATCATCAAAAAGGAAAACGTAGGGACATACATACAAGTAGTTATTATTTATTATTCTGTAAAAAAAATCATTGCTTCATGGTCATTAACCAGAAAGAAAACAGGCGAGAGCGTTTCTATGGAGAAAAGACCACCCGCATTTCCTCTTAAATTATTGGGTTTTCCCATTAGGAATTTCTCAGTAGCTGCCTGGAATCAGGTTTTATGCCCAGTTGATACAATAGACTCGCCTCTTATTACATCTAACGAAGTATGTATATTTCGCCCTGCCTAATGCCTAACCCGCCGGGGAAAACAGGCGTGATGGTCATAAACCAAGAAAGAAAGAAATTACGTTTATTTGCGTCATCAACATCATCGTCTGCCTAGCCTTTTCCCATCTATGTTGGGGTCGGCTTCCAGTCTGACCGGATGCAGCTGATTATCAGTATTTTACATAGAGCGACTGCCTATCTGACTTCAACAGCCCAGTTACTATATCTATGGGTGACACAATGGGCGGTCTTTACGCGGAGCGATCTTTTAAAGATAACCTTTGGATAGACTAAAAAGGGGATGCAGAGACACAAATACTACTGGTAGCCTGTGGTGTACCATTTACATATACCTACTTAGGTACCTATACAATAAATACATAGGTACTTATACTAACCATATAATTATCTATATAAATAAATATACAGGGCCGTCTTAACCATATTGGGAGCCGGGGTGCGAAAATCAACCTGTGTCCCAATTTTTGTTTTATTTAGTTACCTACTCTACAATACGTAAAATTAGGTACATTTACAAACAACAAATTTGACATTTCCGGTTTTAAAATCGACAATCTTTTTATGATATCGTCTGTTTTGTAATCAACTTTCAATTCGATAGGTAGGTATACCTACTATAGCCAAATTTGTCAATATATCTTGACTTGAATCATTAAAGTTAATCGTAAGAAGTTTTTTATTCATTTCAATTTCGAGAAGGTTTACGCATGGTACGTGTAGGTTTAGGGATTGGCTTGCGCCCCCTAAGACCCTGCGCCCGGGTGCCACGCACCCCTTGCACCCCCGGATAAAAACAGCCCTGTAAATATATGTATACAATAATAATTATAAAACAAGTGCAAAGAACATAATAAACGACATTTAAGGAGAGAGATACCTAGTGCTTTTTTTGTCATAATTGCACAGTGTGGCTTTCCTTTTACTTAAATGAGGATCCTACGATGGATTTGGCGTACATTTAATGTCCCATGTTCATAACCGCCTCCCACGTATTAAGCTAGCCAACATCTCATCAACTGTTACGTTAATAATACTAAAAGGTAGCGGTAACTAACGATTAAAACATTTAACTGCCTTTAACTTCGGTCTAAAGTACGAAACCACAGCTACTCTAAAGTTCATTCCACACAAATCACAACAGCGAGGAGTTACGAGCCAAATTATAAAGGGTGCACCACACGGTCGTCAGCGCTCAACTATAAAGTAGGCGAGTCAGAACACAGGCGGTCGGCTGCGTCTGCGCAAGACGGTAAGGTTGCCAGGGGAGAAAAACTTTTATTTTTCATGAATATTCAGCTGAGAAATCGGATTTGTACCGTGTGGTGACGAGTCTAATAAAAAGTTTCACATAATTATCCATAATCTTCCTGTGCATATGTATGTCGTCAAACAAAATTAGCGATGATGAAATAAAGAAAGAAAATACGTTTATTTGCGGTAAACATGACGCAGAGAAACATCAAAGAACACAAACAATATATATACATCTAAACATCCGAATTGAGAGCCGCCTCCTTTTTTGAAGTCGGTTAAAAAGAACAAGCTGGGGTAAAATACGCGTCACATCCACGCAAAAAGGCCATCGATCAGTATAATGCTACGACCCTATGCTAGACAGAGCCCCAGCGCTGGTTTCCAGTGACAGCCAGCATTGGCATTGATGACAGGGTGCAGGTTAATCAGCACATAAAAAAGTCTAACTATAAAAATAAAATCACAGTACGTAGCAAAATAGTTCAACAGATACACGGGAAACGGTTGTAAGTGAAATAACTTCCCAAGATTGCAAATTATTTATGCTCAGCACAAAAAAAAAAAATTAGCCGACCCGTTAAGAAACTGGGAAAAAATTGAAAATGAACCAATACCCACATTTCTGGGCACGGCCTAAGTCAAATTTTCCACTAACCTTTTCGTCATTTTTGTCAAAACACTTCTGAAATCTGAGACCCCTTCCTTCGACCAGCCCTAGGTCCATGTCGGCGTAAATTGAAAATCCTCGTGACGCTACGTGTCGGGATCAGATGCCCCGATAATGGCTATTGTTTGTTTTGCCTTTTACACTAGATAACTGCGATAATATAGCGAGCCAATATCTGCTACGATGGTTTGAATAGCAGGCGAAATCGGCATAGATCTAAGTAAACGAGTTTCGTCTGAAAATCGATGATGACTTTTGTTTGAAATGCGTTACTTGGTTGAGAAAAATGAACAACTAATCACTTAGTTGTTCATTTTTCTCAACCAAGTCATTAGGAGACGGAACTGTAAATATTTTTTTCATTTGTGACAAGCCCGCCCCACTTCTTCTCAACCACTATAACTCTTGAAAAACAAAATCAAAAACGTTTATTTTAATAAAATGTGGTAGGTTCATAAGATGTTACAAGTGCAAAAACACATTCCGCCATGTAATGATGGCATGCACATATCTAATATTTGTAACATACAGTAATAGGCAAATGTATTAAAAAATTAGGTGTTAATTAATTTTTTGGTGGTTAGTCAGAATCCAGAGTAACGACCACCAAAAAAGCGCAGTGGCAAATCAAGCTTGACGAGTCACGGAGAAGCGATTTAACTGCCTTTGATCCCGCTAGGAAATGAACTAGATGTAAATTGGCATAAGGCTTTAGATTAGACCGAGTCCCAAACGTTGAGATCCGCAGATGTACGAAGGTTTTCGATATCGGAAAACGAGCTATGCAATTCAAATGGAGTTGGGCAGGACATCTAGCAAGGCGCAGTGATGACAGGTGGAGTAAGGCAGTGAGCGATTGGCGTCTAAAGGACTGGAAGACGAAGTATCGGTCGTCCGGCGGCGAGATGGGCGGACGATATTGTTACCATCGCGTTAACACCGTGAGTTTTAGTGGGTATACTATCGGTGTCATTGCGACAGGAGTCCCACATACCCCGTCTCGTGCCCCGCGAGCAGGAATGCGTAATGCATTTCTCAGCGACAAAAAAAAAAAGGAAGGCACATGAAAAGAGAGGTCTGTGCTCAGCAGTGGGTAAAGTTGGGCTGTGACATGCTGATGAGAAGATATTTATGTTAATTTACTACGGTTAAAGCAATTTTACGGCAAAAATTGCTCCAAGGTCCAGACCAGGCAAACTCTCCTGTGTTAACACAGGTATCTGGGAGGATGTGCAGCGCCCAGCTGCAACCTACTAGTAAGCCAGGAAGGTGAAGGAATTAGTCACTAACTGTGATAAGGGTATCCTGTCTTAGAATTTTTCACGTGAAAACGATAACATTTCAATATTGTTAAGTCCTGTCCACACGTTATGGTATTAATAATCTTATGTAAATCGGCCGTAACGTCCTGTAGATAAAAACTTAACGCTCAATTAAAACTCAGTTCTTTATCATTCAGTTACAATATAAATCGAATGACTGGAAATAGCGAGCACCGAGACGAAAAGACATTGTTATCAAATTTCTTATCACACTAATACTATAAAAGTATAAAGGCGAAAGTTTGTGTGTGTGTTTATATGTTTGTTACTTCTTCACGCTCAAACGGCTGGACCAATTTTGATAAAACTTTTTATGTAGATAGCTGACACCCTGGATTAATATATAGGCTACTTTTTATCCCGATATTCCCACAGGATCAACACTTACGCGGGTGATACTGCGTGGCCCAGTTAGTCAAACCATAATACTGACTTGCCTATACAAGTTGACTTGGTTTCCATCAAAATTTACTTCTGAAGTCTATACTTCTGAAGATTAGACTTCAGAAGTAAATTTTGATGGTAACCAACTTCAGGAAGCTAGAATTGTTGTACCATCATCAGCCTAGCCTTGTCCCAACTATGTTAGGGTCGGCTTTCAGTCTAACCGGATGCAGCTGAATACCAGTATTTTACATGGAGCGACTGCCTATCTGACCTCCACAACTCAGTTACTGGGTAATACGATATCCCTAGGAAGTACTTGTTATCAGATTTTCGAGCTTGTGACTACCCGTAACGACTTTCAAAGATCCACGAATGACAGTAGAGACCAACGGCTTAACGTGCTTTCCGAGGTACGGAGGGGTCTTGGTATGTAAAGATGGTCGTCACCCTTCTACAGACCAACCGCAGTAAGCATCGATCGACCTGTGCGGCTGTTATTATTTAGCCACGGGCCCCTCCTAGAATTATTTTACCATTTTCAACAATTAAGCGTGAGATCGCGAAGCAGACTTTTTCCTTTTTATTAATCATCAATGGAAACAGTCTCGATCCGTTCAACGGAGTCAACCATTATTTCCAAGACCCACGATCTTCTACAGTATTTAATAACCTTGTAACTACCTATCCTGATTTACTTCCATGAAATAAATTCATTATATAGCACAACAGATGCTCAGACTTGCCTTCTTACGCGGTGACAGGTTGACAGGCAAGCTCTGCACAAAACAACGATACCACACCACTTTTGATACCAGAAAAAAGGTCTTATATCGAAGCAGTAAGGTAAGGGTGAAGTGTGTAGTTAAAATGGTGCTGCAGTAAACTGGAGGTTAAAAGTTAACCACCCATCTGGTCCGCGTTCGGTGCACGATAAAGTTGAATTTGATGGAAATGCCTTCCTATAGGCCAACTACTATAGGAGCATTATTTTTGTTTCGATCTAGACCACATTTGTCATTTTATCCCTATCTCAACTGAACAAAAACCTTCATAACTACTTTATTGGGACTCGTGAGTACGCTCCTACGATTGAGTTGAACCACATCCTTGAGCACGCTGATCAGATGGTTCTGAACTTCTGAGACTTTCCAGGACAGGACAGGAAAGGACAGTGCAGAAGTTGCCATAAACAGGGTGGCAGGGACGCGCAAACTGAGGCCATGAATTCAGCACATCATTCTAGTATCCCTAGCGTACAAATTTTCGTCAGTTATCAATAAAAAAATCTGTTGTTTAATAGAAAAGTGCAATCCCTACGCGGTCAAATGTATGGACAAGCAAATTTTTTTGTTAACTCCCATACGATGATATTTTAGAAGGTTTAAACCGCTTAAAAATTTCATCGCTTGGGAGTTCATTCAGTGCTGCGCGTATTGTAGTTTATAGGTAATTGATAGCACTGAAAGCTAGATGCTAAAATGTCTGAGGTTTAAAGAGAGCTTCGAACTTCGATTATGTTAAATCACTCTGTACCTAAACTTGTAACAAATAGGTATTTTTTAAACACATTATTAGCTTATAATGTTCTCATTACTGGGAAATAGGCCTCCTCTAAGGTGAGAGGGAGTGGGCCATAAACCACTTCGCGGGCCCAGTACGGGTTGGTAGATGTCACATGCCTTCGAATTTTTGATTCTAGGACATGCCGGTTTCCTCACAATGTTTTCCTTCACAGTGTTGAGAGCATTGGTGATGAAATAATTTACACAAAGTAAAGCGCCGGTCTGGGTTCGAAACTACGTTCTTCAACTTGTAAGTCGCGGCCGTTACCTCTCCACCACTGCTGCACATTCTTAGTGTGATAGTCATCAATATACACCATACAAATGCAACCACTTGTCCTAAAGAAAGAGAAAATGCATGAAGATCTTCCTATCATTTCTGATATAGAAACTACGCTTTAATATTACTTAGTTCGTTATGTAAATCTACATAAGTAACATGAACAAACGAAAATCATCCAGTTGACGCTTCCGGGCCGGTCCGGCATTGTTACGGGGCGAGGTCGCACGGACAGATAAGACGTCTAATTATACATAATTACTGGTTCAGGCCAAAACCTTCGCGGCAAGCGGCGAAGACAAGGCCGCGGATTCAGTACTTACCTACCTACTTGTGGTACCTAATTTGTAAATTGTCAAGATTAGTAACGTTTATGTTTAGAGAAATGGCTAACTATGTTTATAAATTCGATAGGATATTGGCGATAATAGCAACACAGAACAAAGTTCTCCTAATTTAGGAGAACTTTGTTCTGTGTTGCTACTATCGCCAATATCCTATCGAATTTCCTAATGACCTTAAAAAAATAGGGTCTAAAGAATAATTTACTAAATCAAAC
The DNA here is from genome assembly GCA_963855955.1 of Luperina nickerlii. Lineage (NCBI taxonomy): Eukaryota > Metazoa > Arthropoda > Insecta > Lepidoptera > Noctuidae > Luperina > Luperina nickerlii. The sequence continues at coordinate 15,371,556 of OY979677.1, read as the reverse complement.
ATGATTGCAAGAGGTCTGTTAATTGACTGAGGGCTGATTTTTCAATAGTCCGATAACTTATATCTGAAGAATAAGACACTGGACATGCAGTCAACTGAAAAGCATTCTAACATTTATTTAACACCCGCTGAAGAGATCCCCAGGAAAACCAAGGTATGGCCCGAAGAATTGCCAAACTTAAGTGGCAGTGGGTAGCACACATTGCTCGCAGAACAGATGGCCGATGGGGCCGAAAGGACCGCGTACCGGAAGACGTAGCGTTGGAAGGCCTCCCACAAGGTGGATCGATGATCTTGTGAAGGCCACAGGAATCCGCTGGATGCGGAACCACTGAACAGGCCGAAGTGGCGGTGCTTGGGGGAGGCCTATGTCCAGCAGTGGACGTCTTCCCGCTGAAATGATGATGATATAGACCCAGTCAGTAGGTAGGTACCCACCCTCTTTCATTTAAATGTTCCCTTTGATGTTCAGCTCAGCAGTCGTTTCAATATTCCAAAAACGGACAACAATATCACAGTAGGTACTTAATATTAGTTAACTAATCAATAGGTAATAAAAGTAATATTAAATCCTAAAATGGTGAACACACATAGTAGGCTTAATTAACCCACCAAAACTTCAAAAGACCAAAGCGTTGCAGTTTTTCACGTTCGCCCTCATTTCTTTTTCCCAGATCTTGCGCAGACGGCGAAATACTCACGTTTTTGTGCGACTCAAAACGTCAGGCGTGATGCATGTGCATGGACCAATGATCGAGACAATTACCTACTTTGTAAAAAATGGAAGACCATGTCTTTGCAAATTGCGAAACACTAATTGGTTGAAATGTCCAAATGACGTAATAATTGGTCAAGTTCGAGTCGCACTGGAGGTTATGTACCACTTATTTCTTTGTTGTGATCTGAGAACAAAATTTGACCAAAATGTTACTGTGCAGTGTGGTGAAGTAACTTTTATAATAACTATAGCACAGCATAGAATAATCAGCCTATAATGTTCCCACTGAGGGAGTGGGCTATAATCCACCACGCCTAGTGCGGATTGGCAGGTAGATGTCACACATGTCATGTCTTCGAATTTTTGGTTCTAGAAAAAACATAGGTTAGGTCAATATTTTAAACAGACACAGTTTAAAATAATTATGATATTAAGAAGATATGGTGTTGTGGTAATATTTCGACCTATATAAGAGCATTGAGAATTCAGTAATAGTTTTTTATTACTGACATACATTATACAATACACAAAATAATTTTTAGGGATGCATGAAGAAGGCTCCCCCGTGTAGCGCAGTTTGTTCCGCACAGTTACTCAACTGAACCGTGCGCTCGTCGCATCCTGGACAGTCACACCCAACACATTTGTCTGGCCGATTCTTCCCTTGCGGTGGTAGGGCTAACGCCCGCCTTGTTTGCGACGACCCTCTCACCGGAGTTCGACGTCAAGCAGCCTGCTGTGTTTCGTCGATGCGTGGGAGTGCCAGTGCCTTAGGCATCTTCTGGGCACGCTCGTTCCATCATAGACCGCATCCATCACTTTCCATCAGGCGTGATCGAGGTCAAGAGCGGGCCCATTCAGCAAAAAAAAAACACTCTTCCTCCAGAGAGCTGGGTCGTTCTTTGGCTAAAGAATTAGCATTGCCAGTCAACGTGGCAATTTATGTTATTCCGGCTTGAACCGTTCAAAAATCAATAACAACCACTCAAAGTTTCAGTATGAGTTTTTCCGCACAAAAGTAACTGTCCCGTTGTAAAAATCAACCAAAATTTGCACATGTTGTGATTACATAATAATTGAAAATACATTGTCAGCTTAAGGCGAAAGCGCCAGGGTAGCCCGCGAAATTCAATTTTTTTTAGGTTTTTTGGAATTTGCTGGTCAGTATTAAGTTGTACGTTGATTAATATATGAATCGCGGCCGTAAGAAAATAATATGTGTTTACAGAATTATAATCATTAAAGTCATCAACACAACTTTCTAAGACCACGTAAGTCTCAAGAATAACTGTTTCATGAAATCATCATTCTTTGGACTTACGTGGTCTTAGAGAGTTGTGTTGATGACTTTAATGATTATAATTCTGTAAACACATATTTCTTACGGCCGCGATTCATATATTAATCAACGTACAACTTAATACTGACCAGCAAATTCCAAAAAACCTAAAAAAAATTGAATTTCGCGGGCTACCCTGGCGCTTTCGCCTTAAGTGAAAGAATTTACAACAATGTACAGCGAGGTCCCCAGTCCCTCACGTGTACTCACGACTGACGGACCATTGTTCGGACCACAGGGAGTCATTCTTAGATTATTAAGAAATTTTAGAAAATTTTGTATCAGTGTAGGTATATTTTGATATGACAAGCAGAAATAATTTGGTAGGTATAAGTTGTTTTTATGTACAGACGCCAGCAAATCAAGCTACTACAATCTGTAAAATGTCTTTAATAGATTTCATCTTTATCGCTATAGCATAAGGTTCAAAGTTGATTGGGAAAATTTGACAGTTTCGGGTAGCTTGATGTGCTGGCGGCTAACACTTTATCAGACGTTCAAAATACCGCATTAAAAAAATATTTATTTTATCTCCACACTCTTAGACTAGATACATTAATCGAGTTGACAGGTATTTTGTCAAAAAATAATTTGTGGAAGATCTGAAGGCCATTTCTCGTACATATAAAACGTTCAAATGCAAGTCGCAATCTTATCTTAGCGACAATCAATGTCAAAAACTTGTCAATAATGTTACGGCCACACTACTGTGATATGCCAATTATTATTGCCATAATTTCAATAACGCCTAGGTGTAACCACGATTTATGGTCATAATTTTACAATGCCAATCAATATGGCAAATGACGGTAGACAATAGCTCTAGCGGCGGTCTTTTTTCGCACATCAAAGAAGATTACCGCAGTAATTATTGCGTTTATGGCCACACTACCGTTTGTCCAGTGTGCAACATGAGCTTAATGTCGACGCACGTATCGACCGACATGGAGTGGTCAAATGAAAAAGCGCTCGAATTTTTGGAAATTTTGGTCTTGCTTTAGTTTTGTAATAATTTAAATGATTCATGTAAAAATAATTGGCACTCATAAAATACAACACAGCTGCAGCTTCAACCTCCATCTTGAAAAATGAAATTTTTACCGCCTAATTTATTGACATATCTAGGTAAACTCTAGTGTAACCATACCACTTCACGCAGTAATTTAAACGGTAATTAAATGCTATAATTATTGCGGTAACAACCCGGTAGAACGGTAAGGTAGTGTAGCCGTAGCATAATACAATCAATATTAAATATTGATTGTATTTTTGACAGATTGAGAATGAGATATGAATGCGAACGTTCTTAAAAAATATGGGAATGAGGGTATTCTGAAATGACGTTCGCTAGGTGGCAGCACGGACACGTCAGGTCCAGGCATCTGTCAAAGAGCCTATATTTTCTTTAGTCATGACTGAATGAGGCACGAATGAATGATTCGAATGGTGAACGTCATCATATATTTTATATTCATTGTCGAAATGGAAGACCTCTTGTCAAAGTGGTGCCAACTGGTGTCGTAAATTTTCAGGAAAACCCTCTAGGCCTGTATTTTAGAACCCCATTATGTTAAATAGTAAAGGTTGTCAACGATACAACACGCAATCAAGAACATCGTTTCATTACGGTAGGTACAAGTGTACTAACAAAAAACACCCCGTACATAACGCGTCATTACAACTCACGCTGCGTTATTGTGCGAATTAAAACAGGCATCGCGATCGCCAGCGGGCGGGTCACGAGTTGCGTTTGTGTGCAGTTAATCATGCACCCGCAACGGTGAGCGGTGGGTTAAATACAGAACCTTCTTTTTAAGTCGGTTTTAAAGGAATCTTTTGAGTTTTGTATGACAAAGGCTAAAAGCATGTAATAAGTCTTCTTACACGAATGCGTGAAAGCACAGGCAAGGTTATATTTCTACAAGAGCTTTCTGAGTTACGCTGATCAATTATTGGTAGTCTTCAGTATTACCAGTCAAACCTACGTATTTATATAAAAACGGCCGATTTGTCGTTTCTCGTAAGTCGCGTGGACAGGCCTCAAATCATGCATGAGCCGCCATATTTGACTGAGAGCAGTGATGGCCCAGTGGTAACGGTCGCAACTTAAGAGTTGTAGGTCGTAGGTTGGAATTCAGACAAGCACTTTAATTTGTGTAAATTATTTCATCACCACTGCTCTCAAACGGTGAAGCAAAACATCGTGAGGAAACCGGCATGTTCTAGGACCAAAAATTCGAAGACATGTGACATCTACCTACCCGCACTGGGCCCGCGTGGTGAATTATGGCCCACTCCCTCTCACAGAGAGTAGGCCTGTGTCCCAGCAGTGGGAAAATTATAAGCTGATTATGCTGTGTCGTTTGTAGTTATCGGTTACGCTGGACAAACGGATTTAATGTTGAAAACAATCTGCAAATCAAATCTGATTATTGCTTTTGAATTGATCCGCTGCGCGTTGCGCTGCTCCGTATTGCTCACACTCTTTTAATAGGCACTTTGTACCTTGATATTTCTGGACGAAGCCGTATATTAAAATGTATGAAATAACTAAACACGAATAAAAATAAAAAACTTTATTTCAATTTACAACTTATCTTATGCTTCAAAATCTCAACAGGAGTCATGTACAGATTCTGCTTACAAACTTCGCATGTATACTCTTTTGCATTAGGTTTAATTTCCCTTGAAGATCTGGGTGCTTCTTCGTCCTTCTTCTGTTCTTTAGCTGAGCATGTGAAGTGTATGTGTTGTAACCTTTCTACGGGGGATAAGCAGACTGTCAGCTCGCAGTTGGTACAAGTCCAGGGTTCACTGTAGGTTTCATCATAATTGTTGGCGCTCCAAATTGTGTCGACGACACTGGAAGATAGAATAGAAATAAGTATTAGTAAAATATTTTATTTTGCAGATAAATTTGAGAATGTTTAAATAAAGTAAATTAAAACAGGTTTACTACTAGAAACATCTTAGCAACGCTTTTAGATCCACTAATGAATTTTGCATTCATCTCCTTAGCAGCTGGACTACGCGTTTATCGAAAAGCGATCGTCTCGAGAATACGCGATCGTCGCGTGCACATGTCACTTTTTGTCCGGAAAACCGGAAAGCGCCCACTGTCGGTGCGACCACGCGTTTAGGTTCACCGAACAAATAGTGACATAATATGCTCGCGTATTCAAGCGATCTCTTTTAAATAGGACGCGACATAAGGGATCTCGTGCAAAGATCCGGACGACTTGGACGCTGTGGCCACTGGCAACATTCGACTCTAGTCGACAGTAGCATTTCACCCCGAGTTTTATGTGCACGAATCATATCTTATTCTTCGTATCACTTGTACGACTATATATCAGATCTTGTTGGCTCAAAAGTTCGCCGCTTCAACGGCGTCGTCGGTGGCAGCGCAGAGCTCTCTGCGCTGTCAAAGTGAGCACTTTGACTGCATGTTTTGGGACACATGGGGCAGGATAGGAGTTGAGCGATGTCATTGTGTCGTTCCGTCGAGTCATCGAATCATTTAATTATTTATCGAATCACATTAATTTTAAAGCATCTTTAGAAGGAAAACTAGTCACTATCTATCTTCTATACTAATAATAAAAGCTTAAGAGTTTGTTTGTTTGAACGCGATAATCTCTACACCTACCAGTCGGATTTGAAAAATCTTTTTTGCATTTGATAGCCCAATCGAGAAAGGCTACAAAGCTATTAAACATCACGCTAGAACCCTTAGGAGCAGAGTAAAAAGAAAAAAAGTCAAACGAAAACGAAGTAATAGGGCGGGCAGGCGATGCGATTGCAACCGTGTGTCGGGGAAAGAAAAAATTTCACACGGATGAAGTCGCGGGCAGAAGCTAGTAAAAGATAAAAGAAATACTTACCAATTATAAACAACATTATCAGTTACATAGACACCTCCTTTCTTCTCATGAGGTCTGCAAACAAAGGTCTCGTCAAAGGGATTAGGTTCCACACTCGGATGGGCCTCGTCATACCCATTGTATATGACCTTAAGGTCACCAGGTAACAGTCTCTTGATAGTATAGTATACTTCTGACGTCATGTAGGAACTCATGTCGCAGGATAAGTCGTGTTGGATTTCTTCGTAAGAAATTTTTGGGAGTTTTTCTTTTTCCAGCTCGCTTTCTACTGATTTTGTTGGGTTTGCATCTGTAATAATAATATAAATTTGATAAAGGGCTTGGTCTAGAAAACGGTACTTTTGGACACGGTGCGTACCATTAGGAAGTTCCTATTTCAGGAGCCCTGACCACCTGTAGCTGAGACACTATTCGGGAACAGAGTCTCCGATATGCTACTATTTTTACCGAGATACCGATAGGCTACTATTTTTTTTAAATATTTTTAAATATTTTTAAGTATAAAAATATTTAAAAATGTAAATTATCCATGAAGTAAAGACATAAAATAAAGAAATTATAACTTTACTATTTTTAGTGGCCAAACAAGTGACCATCAAAATTCCTTTCTCCCGAACTGTGTGTTCCTTAATATTAGAGGATGGGTAAAGACAACACGCATTCTCATGATATTTTTATGCTAAATACAAACAGTCTAAATGCACGTCGCCAGGTCGCGTCACCACCAAATTTATTGTTACCTGCGTAGCCAAGCGGACGCCAGCATAGCTATTCACAAACATACGATACGAATCCATACTGAATCAAACATCAAACAATGTTTTCGAAGAAGTCCTCTAAACGCTGTTCACAAGTCCGAAACCCGTTTATTTTAACAGTTTAAACCAAATTGACGGCAGCTATGTGCAGTCTAGGACGAGGCATATCAGGTAACAGAAAATGTCATCAATCATTTTCGATTCGGAATCCGTCGAATGGTTGTGAATAGCATTGCAGGTGAGCCACCCACCATAGAACTGCGGTGCTATTCTGTAAAAATCTCACCGTGAAAACTTGAGTGAGCTGTCAATAGTGTCAATTCCTAGCAAAAACAAACTCTCTTCACCTAAGTTTTCACAGTGAGATTTTTACAGAATCGACCGGCTGTATACATTTAGTTGGCAGTGCGATCTGGTGACGTGGCCATAGCATCCCGGTGAGGTATGGGCCAAAGTACAGACCTTGTTGCTTTAAATAAAATCACTATCAAAGGTTAAAAAAAGCCATAACGATAACGCACTTACCTAAAATTCGTCGGTTTATCAGCTCATCCCACCTATGACGCAGTTTGACTGCTTTCAAGAGTAAATTGAGTCCAGACTCAGGGTATGGAAACTCTAATAACAGCCAAGAGTCACAAACGATCCTGAAAAATAAAAAATAAAACTCTTCAGTAAGTAATCAAAAGATTTTAAATAAATTAAAAAAATAATAATAATATTTTAAAAAATTTGCAAAACAAATGTCTATTCTAAAATCTTGCGATATCTACCGCTTACCGATCGTAAACGATCTTGAAAAGGTGCGTTATAGTTCGGACTGTATCTTATTGGCTAACCAACGAAACGTGCGTCGGACGAAATTAATGGTAAAAAAAAGCGCACGGAACCCTTCGTGTGCGAATTGTGACTCGAATTCCGTACCACTGTACAATATCTAAGACTACTTAAACTTTTTTCACGCCGAAAGAACACGTTTATTGTATGTTACGTTACTTTATTTTACTTTTATTACTTGTTGTAGCGGCCATAGTAGTACACACTGTGAAAATTCCATGTGTCAGATGGACGGACAGTGGAGTCTTAGCAAAAGGGCTTCGTTGGCACCCTTTGAGTACGTAACCCTAAAGCTAAGGCCAAACCTGCGCGACCAAAGCGGGAGCGTCAACAACGCGAAACTTAACGACACTTGCGTAACTACAGCGGTCGCGTAGGTGTGCAAGGCGCCATAGATAAACACGAGGAGCGTCCGCCGCGCTACTGACGCTCCCGCTTCGCAGTCGCTTTGGTCGCGCAGGTTTGGCCGAAGCTTTAAAAGTATCAAAATGTATTCACCTCGTAAATCCAATATTAGTATCGATTGAATGCGCTAACAGTAGTAGAGTTTGAGCAGCGGGCATGCGCATAGAATTCACTATGTATGGCTTAGTAGTCTCCAGGAGTGATCTGAAAGTACAGTAAAATGTTGAATACACATCATTCATACATAAACTCACGCCTTCTTACCATTATAAAAAATACAGATCACTAATTGCTACATAAATAAAAATGTTAACCATTTTCTTATTTTTTTTTACATATACATGGTGGCAGGGAGATCAACGCACATCCTGTTACCATAGATTTAGTACATGATTCTGGACGACCCACGAAATATTTCACGTCCACGAAATCCGTGCGTTGAAATTTATCGTCGGTTATTAAAGAAAAAATCAGCCGTTTCCTACAAAAGTGCAAAACCTTCGCGGTCAAAATTTATGGAACAGCAATTTTTTTTTTTCATTCACAAGGGACGATCAATGAGGTTAAGCTACGCTTGCAGCGATCGGTTCTGGACGGGTGACCATCTTCAGATACCGAGATCCCTCCGTGGCTTGGAAAGCACGTTATTACGTTGGTCCCGGCTGTCATTTGTGGATCTTTGACACTCATCACGGGTCGACAGAAGCCCGAAAGTCTGACAACCAGTACCAAGGGGTATCGCGCTACCAACTGAGTTGTGGAGGTCAGATAGGCAGTCGCTCCACGTAAAATACTGGTGTTCAGCTGCATTCTGTTAAACTGGAAGCCGAACCCAAACATAGTTGGGAAAAGACTGGGCAGTCAAGTCAAGAATTTGTCAAGAATGCTAAGATTTACTTACAAATAACACAGTATCTGATGCTTAGAAGACACAGGCAGTTTCCCATCGAACCCCAGACTAACAGGCAGGTCTGAATGTATGTCTGCTTCAGTCAACTGTAGGATGCGAGATTGTTTACCGAAGAAGGAATTAGGGTGGAGGAAAACGAATGGTTTGCTCCATGTGTGGTACAGCTGTTCTCCTACTGTCTGTGGATGGGAAATTTCAGATGTCAGCTCATGTATTATAACTGTTACTAGGTGTTGCCGCGACCTTGATCCCGTGCATGCGGGAAAATAAATCGGATTTCATGGGTTTTAATTTTTTTACGCGGCACCATATTATTTTTCTAAATGTAACGTTACTCCTTATAACATCAGCTATCTGCCAGTGAAGGTCCAGTCAAAATCGGTTCAGCCATTTCGGAGATTAGCCGGAACAAACAGACAGACAAGAAGACACACAGTTACTAAATTACTCGCCACTTGACTAAATAACTAACGTAGTCCGAATCAGGCTTTAAGCACGCCAGCTATCGTATACAACAGAATCGCCAAATTCACTGTATCAGTAAACAATAGCTGCCGGTCGATTCTGTAAAAATCTCACCGTGAAAACTGAGGTGATGTGAGTTTGTTTTGCTAGGAATTGACACTATTGACAGCTCACTCCACGCTCACTTCACCTAAGTTTTCACGGTGAAATGGTTACACAATCACACTGCAGTTGCGGTATATTTACTTGCCTTGTGATGATTAAAGTTGTCTGCTACAGCCACCTGCGGGTATAGAGCTCTGCATAAAACCACCTGAAATTACAAAATATTATAATACTACGTAACATTTTAGAATAAGTCGTAAATAAAGCCTTTAATGTAATGAGAAAAATGTCTTGAGGAAAGTTTTGATTATGGATTTCAATGGCTATAAGAGTAGGGGAAGACCAAATAAACTATGGATGGACTGTGTGAATGAAGATTATGGTTGGAAAGGAGGTGACTAAAGAGATTAAAAAAAATATTCAAAAGTAAAGTAAAAATAGGATTTACGTTAATTACAATCGAGGAAAATTAAATTCTAACTGTAATGTAGACCTGCCTGATCTAGGTTTATGGAAAACCTGTGTTGTGTTATGACGACGAATAGAGAAGTATGGAAGAAAAACACATGCTGCGCCGACCACAAATAAATTGTTATAAGGGCAGGAGAATGATGATGATGCCTTACTAATAATAAAGTTGAAAAGTTAGACTGGATTCAGTCGGATTTAAATTACGAGTCGAATTTAATTACCAGTCGGATTTAAATTACGAGTCGAATTTAATTACCAGTCGGATTTAAATTACCAGTCGGATTTAAATTACGAGTCGAATTTAAATTGCCAGTCGGATTTAAATTACCAGTCGGATTTAAATTACGAGTCGAATTTAAATTACCAGTCCAGTAAGGTTGAAAAACTTATGTTGCAATTTAATTTGTGTTTTTTTTTCTGGCGTTTTTTAAACCGCTCATCGAAAATCTAGTACGATTGTTGATTGAAGGTGTTGTTGGTTTATTGTTCAACAAATATGTAGGTAAGCACAGAAATACATTTTTATGACTCTCACCTTCAACATAACAAGATCCCGTCCACTAGAAGCGCTAGAGCCCGCGATAAGCGACTGTATCCGTTGCGCGTCGTTCGTCATACGAAACTCAACGTCCCGTATATCGATGGCGTCATCGTTCTCGTTCGTATTCTCGTCTACGATCTCCCACGAGTCTATCTTGAGGCGCCTCTTGCGTTTTAGATCGTTGGCTGCTTTCTGTTTGAATTGCCTGAAATGATATTAAAAAAATCAAAAGTCATTTAATGAAATTACGCTGAGAATCAGCACTTTTGGAACGTCAAAATTACATAACGTAGTCCCCCAAAACGCCCGCCCTTTATCACTTCCTAGTGCTTTCGCTGGGAAGAAGGAAGTGACGCAACAAACTCCCCAGCAGATACAGTGCCCTCCAAAGGTCTGTTAACATTTTTCCACTTCAGCTGTTTATGATTTTTATTCTAGTTTCAAATCCACAAAAATTATAAACGTCAACTAGCTTTTGGCGACTGAAATGAAAGTATTTGACAGCTAAAAAGTTAATCCCTTATCTGAATTAGGGCTGATTTTTCAATCATCTGATAACTTTATTCGAGGAATAATTTTGAAATTTTGACAGTTATTTCATACAAAAACTGTCAAACGACAATTTTATTCCTCGAATAAAAGTTATCTGGCGATGGAAAAATCAGCCCTTAGTCAATAAAAACTTTATAAAATTCAAACATTTAAAACTAGAATTTAAAATCATAACGTGGCTTTTGTAGATGAATACCTCGTAACGGGTATTTAAATAAAAGACTTACCGCCTCGCATCTTTCAACTGCTTCATTTGACCGTGTCGTAGAACTCTCTCAGCTGAAGACATTGATTCAGGCTCTGGAGTTTCCATCAAATTGTTAGCCTGGAGTGATACAAATAAATAAACATCTTGTAAAAAAGACTCGCAATTTCCGTGAAAGTTCTTAACGATAATAAGAGGTACTTGTAGGTTTGAAACTTTAGGAAGAACAAATCATTATTTTGGTAACAAGCTAAAATAAACCTTAGCTCACTTGCAATAAGCTCCTAAGTTGTGCAGTCAATTTCGTAAGTTCATACAGTCGTTGTTCTATATCTCGTCGTCTACACCACGCTCTTCTTTCACTGGTGTTTTGTTTCTCTCTGTATGGAAACTAAAGCCTAAAATAAACCTTAACTCATTTGCAATAAGCTCCTAAGTCGCGCAGCAAGTTGAGTAAGTTTATACAGTCGTTGTTCTTGTATATCTCATCGTCTACACCACACTCTTCTTTCACTGATGTTTTGTTTCTCTCTGTATGGAAAATACAGCCTAAAATAAACCTTAACTCACTTGCAATAAGCTCCTAAGTCGTGCAGCAAGTTGAGTAAGTTTATACAGTCGTTGTTCTTGTATACAGGTACACTACGCTCTTCTTTCACTGGTGTTTTATTTCTCTCTGTATGGTAACTACAAGCTAAACTAAACCTTAACTCACTTGTAATAAGCTCCTAAGTTGTGCAGCCAATTTCGTAAGTTCATACAGTCGTTGTTCTTCTATGCCTCGTCGTCTGCACCACGCTCGCCCACCGCGAGTATCTCGTTTTTCTCTAAGCCAGGCGCAATATAAGGAGAGTAGAGTTAGAGGGTCACCGTGGTCGGATTCATCCAGTCTGCGGGCGTTCTGGAATATTGAAGATTTTTTTGGTTTCAAAAGGTACAGACGCCAGCACATTAAGCTACCCGAAACTGTCAAATTTTCCCAACCAACTTTGAACTTTATGCTTTGGCGATAAAGTTGAAAATCTATTAAAGAAATTTGACAGATTGAAGTAGCTTGATGTGCTGGCGTCTGTACTTTAGTTTTTAAAAAATCGCTCGTCATGTACGTATCGATTGTGACTACGACTAACTACTAGGCTCTGGCAGGAACAAACTGTACCTATATAATATCGTATGTAAAATTTTATATTGATTCTTTCATTTTTTTATTTTAGGTCGTTCCGGAATGAATTCTCAAAATGATGGTGAAAACAGTATCAACAAACAATCCGATGCGTAGTTTAGAACAACGAAGTCACACAGACCGTCACGAAAAAACGACTTTTATTTAGGTGTAGACTAGCTGTTGCCCGCGACTTCGTCCGCGATCCAGGATGAAAATAAGCTTAAATCCTTGTCCTGGTTATGGCCTACCCATGTGCCAAATTTCATCCAAATCCGGTTAGCCGTTTTAACGCAACAAACAAACTCAATTTCGCATTTATAATAACAGTTAGGATACTCTGACCATCTTACCTCACAATCAAAATCCCGATGCGCTCTCGTAGTATATATAGACCGAATGCCTAAAGCAGCTGCAAGCGCGAGTGCCGAGTCCAGTTTATGCGGCGGCAAAGTGGCCGCGGCCACCACTAGTGTTTTAGCGAGGCACACCTCTACTGGCAAGTTAGCTAGAGTGCGGCCGAGGGCTGTTAGCTTCTCGTTTGAGGTTAAGGCGCCCTGGAAAGTAAGATTAGTATGTTTATAATTTATATTTTATATTTATAACAATGTATGTTTTGTATTCATAATCGTATTTTTTTGTTATGTATTTTCTGGTGTACAATAAAGTATATATAAATAAATAAATAGTTGCGTTATAATAAGGGGGATTTTTTAATGGCCATTCAGGTAAAAAGTGTCCCCCATAAATATCTAGTATTGCACTATACTGACTTTGAAATTATTTCTTTTTCAATGACGTATATGAATAACTACAAAAAATATTAACATTTCAGCACCCCATCACGGATAGGATAAATTTCCTTCTGACCGTGCATAGTGAAATACTCGTAAGAGTAACTTTGTCGACATCGGTACCTGGTAAAGTTCACCACCCTATTTGCGTAACACTTTGTCAATCGGAATCTGAATCATTTTGAAGCAAATTGCTTATTCATTGCTTCATAAGTTCGAAAAATGTGTCTGCTCAACACGTACAGACGCCAGCACATCAAGCTACTACAATCTGTCAAATTTCTTTAATAGATTTTCAACTCTATCGCTAAAGCATAAGGTTGAAAGTTGATTGGGAAAATGTGACAGTTTCGGGTAGCTTGATGTGCTGGCGTCTGTACATAACGCAATGAATGTTGTTTGAACTGTCAAAACGAAACGGATTCCGATTGATAATGTGTTAAGTTGATACTCTCAGGCATGATACACTTGCAAACAAGCTTGACAATACAGGGGTTCGAGGCCCAATATTAAACTGGTGCAAAGATTATTTAAAAAACAGAAGATGTCGTGTAAAAATCGGCAATGAACTCAGTGACGAAGCTGTAGTGACCACAGGTACAGCACAGGGCTCAGTTATAGGACCCTTGCATTATTTAGCCTACGTCAATGACATGGAGAATGTTATAAACAATTGCTCAGTCTATCAATACGCGGACGAAACCTGTCTCGTAGCAGCTGATAAAGACTTATCCAAGGCTGAACAAATGATACAAAATGATTTCTATAATTTGTATAAGTGGTCTCATGATGCTGGACTGGTGCTTAATGCTGGTAAAACTAAGACTATCCACGTTCGTTCAAATCATTTACTCAACTTTGATAAGCCAGTTAAAATAATTGCACACACTCACCAATGTTTGCATGATTTGCAATTATATAGGCTTGGTTGTAAATGTGAACCATTGGAGCAGGTTACCAACTACAAATATTTGGGTTTAGTGGTCGATGACAGATTTAATTGGGGCTACCACATTGACTTCATTTGCGATAAACTGCGAGCAATGCTAGCCAAATTTGCAATAATTAAATACAAAGTACCTTTTAAAATATTACTAAACCTTTATAATGCTCTCGCAGAATCAATAATTTCATATGGAATTACTAGCTATGGCAGAACGTTTAAAACTTACTTAGACAAAATATATAACCTACAACTTCGTTTATTAAAAATAATTATACCAAATAAAAACGCTTTATGACGGTGATGACGTAACAGGTTTCTTTAAATATTGTAATATCTTGCCAATACACACTAAAATACGAAAGTGCTTATTAATCGAACAGTTCACCAACAAAGAACTGCAAATTAAATTTAATCATAGCATTGCAACAAGAATGGCAGCCCAATCAAAACTGGTAGTACCGAGATACAAGAATTATTACGGGAAACGAACGAACGCTTATTTAATACCAACTCTAATTAATGATGTTCCAACAAAATTCCAATCGGAAATAACAAACAATAACAGCTATAAAAATAAATACAAAAAATTCTTTGATTCTCTTTGAAAATGCATCATACTGTGTACATACCTTTCATTCAATAAGTGATTAGCGTCTTCGTCGCTTTTTGTTCATTATGGTTGTTATTTACTAACTACCTCACAATTTTTTTAATAAACAATGTGTTACGAGTATAATAACTAAGTTTTAAGTTAGTTTTTAAGATTGTTTAAAGTGTTTCAACATCCGGACAAACCTATTGAGGTTTTTGTGATGTTTAATGTTTGTATTTTGTTTAGTTCCTTAATTAATAAACAATAAAAAAAAAAAGTAATTGCCCCGCTGGGCTACAAGAGCGAGCGCAGAGAGCTGTATAATTTTAGTACATCACCACGAATTGGTTCGGTCAGTTTACCTGTTAACCATTCATAGTAGGTATTAGCTTAAGGGGCCGGCGAAACATGCGTAGTTCATACAAACTTAATACCAAAATAATTTGTAAATCAAACATATTCTTAAGGTACTATGTATTTATTCCGATTGGATTACAGAATATCTAGGTTTCCAAATACATATTTTGAAAAACACTGATATAAACACGAGATGTGAGGAATTTCAAATTTCTATAGAAAACTTATTTTTCTCATAAGGGGGCGTCCATAAATTACGTGAGGTGTTTTTTTAAACTTTCTGTCCCTCCCTCCCCCCCTGGTGAGATGTCGTGAGATTTTATTCAACCCCCTCCCCCATCCCCCAAGCTCACGTGAGATTTTTCAAAATGTGGGTTTTTTACGTAAACGCGTTGGATTGTTATTTGGTATAAAACAAATATGGTGGTTTGACAGTCAGTAGATGAATAACGTCGAAGTATGTATGAAATTATTTTCTTTCGAACGAATTAGTGAATGATCTTAATCGTATTACAATATACGCTTAAGATTAAATCTTAAGCATGTACAATATCTGGATTAAATGGGCCAAAATAGTATTATTTTCTTTTTGTTTCAATCATAAAAATATTGCGTGATATTTGCCGAGACCGGGGCTCTCTCCAACGTAAGATTAGATGAGATTTGACTCGACCCCCTCCCCCCTTAAACATCTCACGTAATTTATGGACGCCCCCTAACTAGTCTTTAAATCAGTGTCCATGTGAGCGAGTCCGGCTAGCACTTCACCGGTTTTTGTTTCAGTGAGAATCTCCATGCAGGTAAAACCGTGGGGCGTAGTTAGTTGTTACATCAAAATTACTCATTATTGAATACTTACATGTTGCTTCAACTCCAGCAAAGCATTCTCCACGGCGTCTTCGGGCGGCGCGTCTAAGAACGGGAACCGTCTGACGTCACTGACGCCCAGCGAGCTCATCTGCAGTAGCAGTGACGCCAGAGGTACTCGCGATACTTCTGGAGTACTGAACGACTCCATATCAATGTATTGTTGTTCAGAGTATATGCGGTAGCAGACGCCGGGGCCTGTAAAAATGAGGTTATGTATCAACAAATGGGCCTGGAATTCGCTTCGGGCTGATTTTTCAATTGCCAGAGAAATTTTATCTGTGGAATAAGTATGGAACTGACAGCTGTTGTATAGAAAATTTTTGTCGAACTGTCATTTTTAGTATTCAGAGGAAAATTATCTGCCTATTGAAAAATCAGCCCTTAGAAAGTTAAATTACAAATCTTAGTGGTAGGTATTTCCTTATGGCAGTGTTTTTCAACCCCTCTTTAAGGGGGTCGTCGTTACTTTAAAATTTAAAGCATATAAATATACAAACACACTACTTCAAAATTTTCATCTGCTTAGCCTTTTCCCAACTATGTTAGGGTCGGCTTCCAGTCTAACCGGATGCAGCTGAATACCAGTATTTTACATGGAGCGGCTGCCTACCTGACCTCCACAACCCAGTTACTGGGTAATACTGGATACCCCTTAGTAAGACTGGATGTCAGATTCGGGCTTCTGACTACCCGTAACGACTGTCAAAGATCCGCGAATGACAGCCGGGACCAACGGCTTATCGTGCTTTCCGAGGCTCGGAGGGGTCACGGTATGTAAAGATGGCCACCCATCTACAGACCAACCGCAGCAAGCGTAGCTTAACCTGAACGATCGACCTGTGCTGCTGTTACTATTTAGCCACAGGCCCCTCGTTAAATGCTGTATGCTTCAAAATATTATAATAAACGTGTACTTCCCATTATTGTGATGAACGTGAATCTATATCAATAAAAATGAATCGCCGAAATGTATGTACTTACGCGCATTTTTTTTTTTTCAACGTGGAGGAACGCTCATGCATACTGCACTACCACGGGGTGATAGTGCAGTTATGTGGCACTCTAACCCACTAAAACTCCACGGTGTCCTCGTCTGCCGCTTACGGCGGAAACACGGGCACGCGTTAGCACTCATCCGTGAACCCGCCGCGGCCGTCCGTTACCGGACCCTCCTCTGGGAAGTACTCCCCATCACCGGCGCACCAGAACACATAGCACGCCGTGACCACCCCAGGGACCAAACCAGCACATGGGCGCCAGACGACCCCGTGTCTGGGCTCCCTTAACTTCCGAACAACTGCACTAAATTGGATAATTCTTTTTTTGTTGTGTTCGGTATTGCCAGGACAAAGTTTGTATAAAAGAAAATTTCGGAAATTCGAAAAAAAAATTGCACCCGTGTGTAGCTGGGGAAGGCCGCTAGTGTATAATAGAGGAAATAGTTTTTATTGTAAAGTTTTAAGTTACACAGGATAGCAGGGACATCGACGCGCAACTTGTTACCATGGATTCAGTACATGATTCTGAAAACCCCAGCGCTGAAATTTTTCGCTAGTTATTAAAAAAACAAAAACCGTTCAGGGGCGAGTCGGAGTCGCGCACAGAGGGCTCCGTTTTGAAAATTATTCGTTTTGTAATGTTACTACTTACAAATTTACGGTTTTCGGATTTTTTCCTTTACTTGTGCTACATGACATTGCTTCTTGCCAAATTTCATGATTCTAGGTCAACAGAAAGTACCCTATAGGAATCAAAAATTCCGATACGTAAACGCCCGCCAATTTAAAAATTAATTGCTTTGACTTAGTATTTTGATTTTTTCACTAATTCAAGGGATTGCAGCCCTCAGTATTTGATATAAATATCAACTTGATAACTCAACGCGTTCCTGAGAAAAATGGTCTTGACTGACAGACAGACGGACAACGAAGTCATCTTATAAGGGTTCCGTTTTGTCTTTTGAGGTACGGATCCCTAAAAATACCAATTCCATACATTCTGACCGCCGTGTAGGTATTGCTGTTTTTTTTATGAAACAGCAGATTTTTTTTTTTTTTTGATAGCTGACGAAAATTTCTTTTCTAGTCTAGAATCATTTGCTGAATACAGGGTTGGAGTTTGCGCATCGATGTATTTGCCACCATGTATTGTTTTACCTGTACGACCAGCTCGCCCTTTCCTTTGATCAGCACTTGCTTTTGATATCCAAAATTCTTTCAACCTCTGCATTTTTGTTGTTGAATCGTAACTCATTTCTTTGGCCTAGAACAATTTTATAACAAAGTAAATAACATAACTTACTTAATGTGAAATAAGAAGTTCTTTTTATGTCATTTAAAAGGTTAGTGGGAATAATATTAAGCTAAATAATTATATAACATAGCTGATCGGCGAACTTCGTACCGCCCCAGCCGCTCTGCCCCCGCTTTTTAAATCTATGATATCTTCCAAGTAGATATGGGCGCTGCGCCGGCGCGGCGCCGCCGCGTACCCGCGGCACGCCGCCGCCGCCGCCGACATTCACCGCGCGGCGTGAGTGGCGTAAAGACGTGTATTTGTTTCCGTGATTGACTCATCCAAAATGACTGAATTATCAAAAAGTACAGTGAATAAACTTTCCATAGACGTTTTTTTGTCATTCCTTTCCTCGTACATCAGGGAAATTATAAATATTAATAACGAGCCAGAAGCTTTAGCCGAAAACGCAGGCAGTACAAGCACCAGTAATGTAATTGACACATCATTATTGCACAAACTGTCAAGGAAACAGTATGAAGGCATTCAAGGTGATCCAATAGAGCAAGAATGTTGGCGTTACATTGCTGGTGCTGTTCCTACAGAGCCAAAAGATGGTGATTTATTATCCTATTGGAATAATAAAAAAGAACCTTTTCTTGCTGCTCTTGCTAGAGCTTTACTCTGTATACCTGCCACTAACACTCCGAGTGACAGGGTATTCTCGGTAGCTGGGCTAACAGCTATGGCCAAAAGATCTCGTTTGAGCTCGATTCGGGTTAATAAAATCATATTTATTCATGACAATTATAAAATATGTAAGATTGATAATAATGACAAACTTTAATTAGTATTTATGCTTTGATTATCTGTGTCTATGTTGAAAAAAATTTTACTAGGCTATTAAAGTGTCCCTTTGGAAAAAAGTTTTTTTTTTGTACCTGATGACCTGATCTGGAATTCTGGACAAGGTATTTACTGTACTGTATAGGACTGACATTTTCCTGTCGTCCGCCTGAAACGATATTAAGGAGCCGGCCGGCTTAAAGAAGATAGGGTGTAAGATTGCGAGTTGTTGTAGGTAGAAGAATCCTACGCCGCCGGCGCCACGCCGCCGCCGATTGAAATTGGACAGCGCGCCGCCGCCGAGAATTTTTAAGGCGGCGCCCATGTCTACTTCCAAGATATATACATTTTAATGATAAGCTGTAAAGGGCAATTTTAATCTACATGAAATGCACAACGTATCTAATGTATTTAATTGGATAAGGAATAATACTGTATTGTTTAAAATAGCTTGATAAATAACCCATAACTTTTTGTAATATGTAAAAGATAAAAATGGTTACTGTGGGTTATCCTTAGGAGATAGATATATACCATCGCGGACTTTTTTATCGATTTTTTTAAGATATACAATTCCGTAGTACAGTGGGCTGCATCAATTGGGTACCCCAGTTGTATTAAAATTAACTTTGCTACAACTTTGCTATTCAAACACTATATCCTTAAGAATAATACAAAAAGTGTTTACGCCCGGACGAGATTCGAACCATCGAATCATTGGATATCCTTTGATTACCGCTAGCTCTTACCAACTAAGCCAGTTAGGTAGTTAATAACTCGATGAATTATCAATCTACTTGGCGTTATAATTCTGTCTCTGTCTAATCAATATAATAATGAACTCGCAGATAATGCAAGCATTAAAGGGATTGCCAGACAGCTGGGCATAGCGGTAAATAAAATATTATCTAATAATAAAATAAATTGAATAGTTCGTTAACTTTGTCACTCGATTGATTAACTCAAAATATATTTTCTACACAGAGAAAAACGGTGCGCTTGTGGGTGCGACGTTATTTGGATACTGGTGATGTGAAGTCAAAACCTTTTGGGCGGAGAAGTTCAGGCATCTATACAAACAAGTGTGAACGCCACTGTGATATAGTAAATGTTCACTTGAATTCGCCGTTCGCAACCACTCGCTCAAGTGCTCAACGACATGGCATCTCAATCGCCACAGTACGGAGGCACTTGCACGCAGGAGGCATTCACAATTATCGTCCAGCGAAGAAAATTCAACTATCAGAAGCTCATCGGGCAGCAAGAGTTCGGTTCGCACAGGAGCTTATGGACTTCGACTGGGAAAACAACACAGGTCCGATAATGATGGGAAAAAAATACTATGGCGAAAACCTAACGAACGCTACAATCCACAAAACATATTACCGAACAGGTCCAGTGGTAGAATAACATTAGGTAAATAAACGGCATTACTAAGTAGATAAATGATTGATTTCCATATTATGACAGATTCAATTTTAATGACATTATTATGAGAAATTAAGCTATTATTTAGCAATTTTTATCACCACAATATCTTAAACATTATAAACCTTATTATTATTACCTATTAAACTAATATAATATTGCTAAAAAACTTCTTTTTAGGTTACTGGGGATGGATGTGCGGGCGAATTATCAGAAGTTGGCGGTCGCATGAATGGCAAGACATAACTTCAAATATTGCAAGAGGTTATGTTGCCTACAGTGCGTGTTGCGTACCCAGAAGGACAAATATACTTCTTCCATGATAACTGTGCTGTGCATCGATCCCTAATGGTGAAGGAGTGGCTAAGTTTACAGGCTGATATAACTGTTATCGCCTGGCCAGCTAAAAGTCCGGATCTTAATCCAATTGAAAATATGTGGGGTCAAATGATTTTAAATTGGGACTCAGTGAATTGAAGTGCAAGGTTAATCTACAACAAGAAATCATAAGGACTTGGGAATTGATGCGTGGTAGGAATATAGGCTGGAATATGGTTACTTAAATTTATAATATTAGTATGGATTAGTTTGGATAAGTTAATAAAGTGGCGATATTGACACATTGAAATAACTCAAATAATAAATCATTTGACCTCACTATTTCATTTTAGTGATTAATAGAAGGTAGATAATATTTATGATTTACGAGAGATGAAATTGTTTATTCATTAGAATGTTAACTAATGATAACATGTTTATTCACTCGTTAATTATGAAAATTATTCTACTAGTTTGAAAGGTAAATTTTGTCAACCATTATAGGTAAGTAGTTGTTATCAGTTAAGTATTTTGCAGTGAAGCGATACAAACTTTTTATATTTTACAGTTATCTTATGTTACAAAGTTAAGTTTTTCAATTTGTAATAAATTTTACTAAATTAAATATATTTCTTTTATTTTAATATAAACCTAATAGTTATAATAAAAAGATATTTATAGATATACTTTTTCTTATAACAATAATAAAAAGAAAAAGTTGCATAAATAGTATAACTTAGAGAAAAATAAAATTTGACGAAAACAGAAACCTAATTATCAGACTGCCAGTATAGAACCTGGGTCAGCGGTTTCACATGTTATATCCTCAACCTCTAAGTCAACTAAACTCATACTAATAGTTCTAAAATATTCTTGTGCATTGTTGTTTATCTATAAATTGTTTTAAAAAATATTACAATAAAAAATAAGAAAAATATATAAACCTATAAATAAAAATATATAAATTGAGAATCTCCTCCTTTTTTGAAGTCGGTTAAAAATACAAACATGCTATGTGGCCATCGCGGGTTCGAACGTAGATGCTTTCAAGGGGGGTACCCACATGGTGAAGCCGACTGTACATTAATTTGATTTATCTCGTAAGGTTTAGCCAGCGTTTGTAATGTAAGCGCACAAAAATATGTTTGTTACGACATCACATTACAAATCTTTGAATATCTCTGCTTTTCTCTTCTATAATATGCATGTATTGTACATCCTTCTTCTTGAATCACTCTATCTACTGCTGAAAACTGCATTAAAATCCGTTGCGTAGTTAAAAAGATCTAAGCTTACAGGAAGCAGAAGCGATTTTGTTTATACTATATAAAGAAGACTAGCTTCTGCCCGCGACTTCTTCCGCGTCGCATCGCATCGCCTGCCCGCGCTATTACTTCGCCTTCGCTCAGTGTGTTTTTTTACTTTTTCTCAAGAATTGGGCTATCAAATACAAAAAAAATATTTTCATGGTGGGTTTCAAATCTCAGCTTACCTACCTTGCCAGAATCAACCACAAATCGTACACCGTCAATGGTAACAGAAGTTTCTGCTATGTTAGTAGATACGATGCACTTTCTAACTCCGTCTGGTGGGTAGTCAAACACCTGAAAATGACAAACAAATTGTTCAGCAAGTAGTCTTATGATTTTGGTTTACTGCACTGAAACTCCAACTCGGCACTTTTTTTGGAATTAATATAGACGGGTCAAAAATCCACCCTTTACCCTTAGTCAAATAGTCATACTTACCTTATCCGTTATCGCTACAAGAAAAATGGTCTTAGGAGACTGTCCACAACTTTTTGAGACATTTTTTCCAACCACAGATTTTGAAAAAAAAAATTACAGTCGTCAAGAAATTGGTCAGGTTTCACAAAAAAAAATTGATGCTAATAGGATCGATTGGCATCATTTTTTTTTTGTGAAGCCTGATCATTTTCTTGAAGACTGTATTTTTTTTCGAAAGTACATAACTCTGTCTGTATGTTACCTTTTTACGCCTAAACCACTGAACGGATTTCGATAAAATTTGGCAGAGAGATAGATTCCATCCCGGGGAAGGGCATAGGATAGATTTTATCGACATACCTCACGGGCGGAAGCTAGCTATCATAATAATTTATTAATTCGTGCACTGCAATGTCATCCGAGCTCAGCGGACTATTTTCGGACAGTTTGCAACTGGTGTGTTTTTTGAACTTGTCTTAACTATTGTTTGCTTTGGGATTACCGCAATACGAATAGATATAACATCTATAAATAATTCAGCGAAATATTGTTGGCGAAAGTGGAAATGGAAGTAAAGACATGCACAAATAAACAGGTAAGCGCTAGTCGATAATAACATCACAATCAGAGAAAGAAAAAAAAAACTTCACGGATTCTTGTATAATGTGAAAACCCAGTGGGACAGTATAGTCTAAACAAAAAAAAAAATAACAAGCATGATAGGAATACCTTATCCTGTTCAGCAAGTGACAATCCACTGTGAAGCGGCAAAACAATCCAGTGCTTAGTCTTTTCTGCGTACTGCTGAGCTGCATCACATATAGCAGTAATTTCTTGGACGCCTGACATAAATATTAGCAAATCGCCTCTCTCGTCACCTGCAATTAATAGTCTATTTTATTAGTCTAATTAATTAAAGCTGCTTTGATTACTTACCCGAGTGCCACGAACACCAATTGGGATTTTACTCTGCACTTCAAAAGTCAGTGTCGAGCAGCAAAAATCAAAATAAACTTTAATCACATTAAGGTAAAGTTGCTATTGGTTTAGTCGCAGTCTCATCTTGGCGACAAACAAATGTCAATTACTTGTCAAAATTTTTGGAAAAATAGAGGTATTTTTGACAGATTGAGACTGAGTTCAGACTGTGAATGTTCTTAAAATTACGAGAATGGCCCCTCTGGTCTGTAGGTGGCAATGACCGTGTACTGCTTGCAACCAAATACCGGAGCCATCTATGTAGTTTTAAAATATCGACCAAAACATATATGTACGGACGCCAGCACATCAACCTACCACAATCTGTCAGATTTCTTTAATAGATTTTCAACTTTATCGTTAAAGCTTAAGGTTCAAAGTTGATTGGGAAAATCTGACAGATTGTGGTAGGTTGACGTGCTGGCGTCTGTACATTGTGTGTTAAGAAACCTACTTATGGCAAAAAACGTCATTTCATTTGATTTCAATAGCAAAAAAAATTGAATGAATGGCTTTATGAGTACGAGAAGGGCAAAGAAACGATGATTGGACTGTGAGAATGATGATAATTATGGCTGGGATAGGGATGACTACCGAAGACTAATAGAGATATGTGGTCGTCCAAATCAAAAGGGACCTTATGGCGGTAACTAGTTTCCGAGATATTAATAAATTTGTAAAATACCTCAAAAAAATCGTTTTTTTATTAACTGTATTTTTAAAAAGATGATTGTATTTACTACATGTAGATGTGTTCAACTTTTCGAAAAGTCAATTTAAAAAAGTTTCGTATTCATCTAAAGTTTAGTAAAAAAGGAACCTTATCGCGGCAAGACCTAACAAATCGTTTTTCTTGTAATTCAAACCATATATTATATCAACATTTTAATATTGCAAGGTAGGTATAAACTAAACTATTCATTCAGGATGGGAAATCATCAAATGACTCCTCCCGCTCTGGGTGGAGCGGAATAGGGAGTGTCAGACTCTTACTGACTAAAACCCACCCGTGTTCCTTCCTTCGCCCTTTGTTCCGGGCCAGCGGTAACCCTTTCGGACAATCCCGCTGACCCGGCAGGCTTCGGCCAATACGGGCCCCTTCGTTTAGTGCTGACATCTCTTTGAGGCGCGCGTGGAACACGTACGCGCTGTCCGGCACGGGCCTGGTCCTGATCGGACGGTGAGCTACCCATTGCTCTCCGCCCGCGCCTAAGGTGGCCGGGAGTAGTCGCGCGGCTCCCGACGCCCGGAGCGTCTCCCGCGGCGGCTGGGACGGGAGGCTCTCTCTCTCAGCCGTCCCGCCGCCTCCTTCGCTAGCATGACTGCTTCGCAGAAGGAGGCGACTGCTCCCCACTCCCTCTCGCCCCGGACCATGGCTTGAACCAGGCCCGGACGCGAGAGGTCGCCGCCATGAGATCGCGCCGGAGGTCTGTCCGCTCCGCCGCAATTTGCTGCGGAAGCGGAGTTTCCCCCCGGCGTAGTGCCTCCGCGCGCCACTCATACAGGCGCGCGAGGACTATAGCCTCCAGATCCCATGGCGGCAGTCCGGCAAGGAGGCTTGCCGCCTCGCCCGAGATCGTGCGGTACCCCCGGATCAGCCTAACGGCTACCACCTTCTGGGGCGCGTTCAAATAATGGGCGGCTCGCCGCCGCAGTGAACGCGCCCACACCGGGGCCCCGTTATAGGGCCATGGACCGCACGACCCCCGCGTAAAGCCTCCGGCAGGAGGCGTTTAGCCCCCTCAGGTTGGGCAGGAGCCGCTTGAAGGCGGCCCCGGCCCGTTCCAGTTTGGGAGCCAAACGTCGGAAATGCTCGACTAAGTTCCACCGGCTGTCGAGGATGAGACCCAGGTATTTCATCGTCGTCTCGACGCCGATGTGAACCCCTCCTACCGTTAGTTGGGATCCCGATGGTGGCGTATTCCGGAACCCATGAAACGACATGGCCTCGGACTTGTGCAATGCCACCTCGAGACCCAACTGCCGGATCCTCTCCACGACTATCGCAACCCCGCGTGTCATCGCGTCGGCCGCCGCCTGATGCGACCTCCCCTGCGCCAGGACTAGCGTGTCGTCAGCGTAGCGTATAGCTGCCATTAGATAGTGTCGCACGCCGCCGCATGCGGCATTCTTTGTATATGCGTCTTAGGTCTAAGGTCCCACTATTGTAGTCCATATTTTGTTTAGGTACTTTTAATAGAGGTAAACAATCTTGTTAGGTATGTTTTTTATCATAAAATATATTTTTAAAATAGGCTAAGGCTAATAGCAAAAGTAATTCATTATAACATCTGTTATTTCATTTTGTTTTATCTTGTAATGGCTATAAATTATTTCATAAATATATTTTTCGACAAAAACGTATCAAGATTGTTTACCTTTATTAAAATACTTAAATTAATTAACTATACTAAGAGATAAGTGTCAGCAGACTGCAACGGACCGCCTTAAGGGCCCTTTTTTACGTATATACTTGTTACGAATTTTCATACCTTGTGATAATAAAAAAAAATTTGTTAAATAAGTAACATTTTCATACCTTGTGATAATAAAAAAAGAAAATTTAAGTTATCTTGAATGTTGCACTAAAATATTGATTATGCATGCTAAAAATAAAAAATATTGTTTAGTGCCCACCATTAGGGCCCTTTTTTAATTTGTTTGAAGAAATTGTTCAGTTCTCTATGTAACTTTACAAGATCATAACTAACAGTTATCATTGATCTCTTAGCTTTATTAGCATCTAAACCAATTATGTATAACCTATTTAGTGATTAAGTGTTGATTTTGTTACTGTCAGATCTCAAAGTTTATAAAAAATAAGAATTCTTGCTAGTAAATAAAAACTATTTTTTTTAAATTATGTGTTGTTTTTATTTACATCTAAGGCCTTTCGCAAATCTATGTAATTAGTAGCAATATAGAAACGATAAAAGTTTAGTGAGAAACAGGCGGTTTACTTATTTTTAATACTATTATCGATACTTTGCATCTCATTGATAATGCATTATGTTGGCGGGTCTAGTTCCCACAACAAACAAGTTTATGCAAGGATTGTAAGAATTTCCATTAGTAATAATCATAGTCAATCAAAGTATACCATCAGTTACATAACTTCACACTAAAACATAACTTTTTTGTACGGCATACTTAAATTGCGATTTTCTCGAAACTTATAATTTCGATCAGTGAATTTCAAAAATTCGTAAAAAAATAACGGTAGTGGTTAGAAGGTTGGTTCTTGGTTCTATAGTTCGGTACATTTATGTAGTTTTCAGCTCTGTAGATAACTCATTTCCGCCATAAGGTCCCTTTTGATTTGGACGACCACATATATGGAAGAAAAACACATGTTGCGCCGACCCCACATATACCTACTGGGATAAGGTCAGGAAAATGATGAAGAACAAAAATGCTGTAATCTATACTAATATTATAAAGCTGAAGAGTTTGTTTGTTTGTTTGTTTGTTTGATTGAACGCGCTAATCTCAGGAACTACTGGTTCGAATTGAAAAACTATTTTTGTGTTGGATAGTCCATTTATCGAGATAGGCTATAGGCTATATAACATCACGCTACGGCCAATAGGAGCGGAGCATCAATGAAAAATGATGCAAAAACGGGAAAAAAATATTCCTTTTGAGAGCTTTCGTTGCGTACGCTGCGTAAACGGCTAAACTTACGCAAAAATCATGTATGACGGAATTGTTTCCCTTTAAAAGTTCTAAAAAAAAGTCCGCGACAGCATATGTCTATCTTTTAAAGTTTACTCACTATAACCTTTTTTATGGTAATCAAATTTCTTCTAAACTAATGCATTATTTGCGAAGGTTTTTTTTTATAAACATGATATTAATTCTTATCAATATAAATACGTTATTCATCACAAGTATTTAATTTTGAATAAAATTGCCCTTGACATCATTTGATTTCAATGAATATCTTAGGAGTTGCATAGTTTACAAAATATAGTTGCATAGTTTACATGCATAAGTAATAATCTTAAGTAATACTCTTAAAGTAATGGAATATATTTTTAACCGACTTCAAAAAAGGAGGAGGTTCTCAATTCGGATGTTTCTATTTATTATTTTGTATGTATATTCGGGCATAACTCCCTCATATTGGATTTGCAAAAATTTTTTTTTGTTCGAAATAGGTTTATTCCGGAATGGTCCCATTTAAATTTCATAAAGATCTGATGATGAGTTTCAGAGACAGACAACGGAACTCTTCAATAAATGCCAGCAAATCAACCGCGATTGCTGCTATAGCATAATATATGTATGCATTGTTTACGCAATCACACAATATAACATTACGCCTGTACCTTTTAAAGGGGCAGGCAGATGTGTTCAATAGCTTACTGTCACTGATATTCACATACCAAGTAGTGTTATATGAATTTGTTTGGGGTAGGCAGGCACAACTAAAAAGTGAAAAATAAAAACGATTTAACAAAAAAAAAAACAACCGACTTCCATAAATATACTACAAAGTGAAAAATAACTTTAATTTCGAAAGTCGGTGTCAAAAAACGAAAATACAGAACCAACGACACCGACTTCCGAAATTAAAGTTATTTTTCACTTTGTATTTTTTGGAAGTCGGTTGTTTTTTTTTTTTGTAATAAAGTTTTTAGTAGGTTTTTTCCTGAAATTACCGCGGGTGAAACGTCTGCTATATCAGCGCACAGCCTAAACCACTGATCCTAGAGACATGAAATTTGGAGGGTGTGTTCTTTGTGAAGAGTAGGTATCCACTAAGACAGGGCTTTTCGAAAATCCACCCCTAATAGGGTGAATGAGGGGAGGGTGAAATTTCACGCGGACGAAGCCGCGGGCAGAAGCTAGTAATATTATAAAGCTGAAGAGTTTGTTTGTTTGTTTGGTTGAACGCGCTAATTTTTGGAACTACCCGTCGGATTTGAAAAATTCATTTTTCTTTTGATAGCCGAATTCTTGAGGAAGGCTTTAGGCTATATAACATCACGCTATGACCTTTAGGAGCCGAGCAAAAAGAAAAAAAAGTCAGAAAGAACGCTACGCAAAAAAACGGTAGTAATAGCGCGGGCAGGCCATGCAATGCGACGGGGTGGGTCGGAGTAACAAGAAATTTCACGCGGACTAAGTCGCGGGCAGAAGCTAGTTAATGATAAATGAAAAATACTTACGTGGATATTTATTGTCAATAAGCTGCATGACCTGAACGTAAGGCTGTGCATCAAGCCGGTCATCTCTCTTTGGCTTGTCGTCAAATAATATTGGCTTGTAATTTAATTGTATAGGAAACAGACGGCCTGGCACCTGAAAAAATATGGTATATCTAATGTTTTATTCATATCTTGTCCTAGCAAAGAAAACAGTAAGTACCCCACTCTCGTATTGTGGGGTGTAGAAAATTACCCGCGACACATTGACAGTTCTTTTGAAAAACACTTACATAAATTACACTTATGACCTGACAAAAAAGGCTTGTTTTACGTCCATGAAGACGCTAATGAAGGGTGATCTGTCGAACTCCCTGAAGTGCAAACTCATCGACATGTGTATTCTGCCCGTCCTAGCCTACGGTGCTCTCTGGTCGCTCACAGAGTTGCAAAATTCCCGCCTTGGAGTTTGCCAAAGGGCGATGGAGCGCAGCATTCTGGGGGTAGAAAGACAGGACAAAATTCGGAACACCACGCTGCGTTCTAAAACCGTTATAATAGACGTAGGCAAGAAGGCTGTCAGGCTCATATAGTATTGGGTGGGTCACATTAGCCAGATGCAAGATAACCGCTGGGCAAAAGTCGATCTACACAATGGGTTCCTGAAGATGGACGCCGCCACTAAGGTCGGCCCAGAAAGCGGTGGCGTAATGACATGGACGCGTACGGCGAGAGCTGGTTCGAAGTGGCACGGGAAAAGAGTCCTTGAAAAGCTTGGGAGAGACCCTTGCCCAACATTGGGGCATTATAGGCTAAACACAAAAAAAAACTGGCACTCCGGTAGTGCCGACAGAAGTGAAAACTTGAACAATTACGAGTGTATTTTGTGAATCGTCTTATAAACAAAACACGCGTGTTAAGGTGTGTTCCTTATTTTATAGGGTTTTTTGCAAATCAGGTATGATGACCAAAGTGACTGGTTTATTCTTCTCGTGAAAGGAATTTATTCAGATTTGCTCGTCGTCAGTTATATATCCGTGGTTCAGCGCCATCTCGTCGTTGTTGGATGAACTACGTAGTTAGTACGCGAGGCCTACGTAGTTAGTACGCGAGGCCCTCGTAGTTCTTCCCGATGTGCATAGATGGCGCTGTCCTCAACAACGCGCGTCACGTCTTACGAATCTTACGATCAGGGTCACGTGACCTGACGCGAATTTAGAAGTTTTTACCCATTCCAAAAAAAGTACACAGCGCCGCTAAAGAAGTTTTCACTTCAAAAAAAATACACAAATATTTAGAAACTACAAATTACGCATTTGCAGTCAAGGTACAGACGCCAGCACATCAAGCTACTAAAATCTGTCAAATTTCTTTAATAGATTTTCAACTTTATCGCTCCAGCATAAGGTTTAAAGTTCTTTGGGAAAATTTGACAGTTTCGGGTAGCTTGATGTGCTGGCGTCTGTACCCCTAATACCAAATATTCTAGTCGACACATTCAATTCAGCAGTATTCGTTGAGTAATAAAGTCGAACCGAAGCAATTTCTACACATATTCTACTTCCATTTGGCTCATGCCCGAGAAAAGGCATGAGCCAAATGGAAGTGACCAGTGGGGCACTCGTCACTGTTCTGATGCGTCATCGATAAACATGAGATCAGGATTCCGTTGTATCTCACCTGAATAACAACAGCAGATTCGGCAGAAAAATAATCTTCAAACAACTTAATATTAATAGTTGCAGACATGAGCACCAATTTGATATCGTTACGAGTATGTATAAGGCACTTCAATATACCCAGTAAAAAATCTCCCATCAAATGTCTTTCGTGGACCTCATCTAGAATGATGACGTCATAGTTTGGTAGGTTTTCTGAAGACATCTGAAATTTTTAATACATAGGAAGATTAAATGATGTCAATTATTTTCGCTTGCTGTTGTATTTTGAGCCTTATAGTAAATTATTACAATAGGTGTGTGAGTTAGGGTCAAAATAAACAATGATTTAAAAATATACATATATACATATAATGTTAGGTGTTATATTTCAGTCTCTGTGGCTTTATTTATCATGCAATTTTGTACTTCGTGAAACTAGTGATAAAGTATATTTAGCAATGCCATCAGAAAGTCTTCTGCTCAGACTCTTTTGTTAGTTAACTAATAAGTACTGTACCTGACCTGTCTAAGCAGTAATCCTTCAGTAATGAAACATATCTTAGTATCAGCAGTCTTGCTTTTCTCAAACCTGATCTGATAACCAACTTTACTTTCAAACTGTGCTAGCATTTCATACGCCACTCGCTTTGATAGCGACACACAAGCTATCCTTCTTGGCTGGGTACATGCTGTCAACAAAAAATAAATATACAGGGTGTTTAGTAGAAGGACCAACACAATTTTCTTAGGGACAGGAACTAATAGGAAGTGACGTATTATCCTAGTTTTCACCCATAACACCTTTCTTATGTGTCACGGTAGGTATTGAGATACTAATATGTTCCTTTTTAAGCACCCAAAATATCATCACAAATTTTCTTGTTTCTGGTTGTAGACTGTTATAAATTTTGGTGTAATCTTCAATGTACATTTTTGTACAATCAGTTCTAGAAAATTACGTGGGTGCTTGCAAAGTCCTAAAATTGTGTTAAGGAACGAAAAATTCCAATTTAATAATTAATTAAAAATTAGAAAATAAAAACTTATTGTGCTAGCAAATGACATCCTCAATCCCACAAATAATTGTGTCCGTCCTTCTTTGAAACACCCTGTATATAATCAGCCTTTAATGTTCCCACTGCTGGGACACAGGCGTCCTCTCGGTGAGTAGGAATGGGCCATAATCCACCACCCTGGCCCAGTGCATGTTAGTAGATCTCACATGGTTGGTTCTACAACATGTTGATTTTCTCACGATGTTTTGCTTCACCGTTTTGAGAGCAGTGGTAATGAAATAATTTGCACAAAGTAAAGCGCCTGTCTGGGTTCGAACCTCCGACCTACAACTCGTAAGTCAAGGCCGTTACTACTGGGCCACCACTGCTCTTCTCTTTCTTGCAAAACTTATAAATTCTCCATGAAATTAATAAAATATTATTTGTAGTGTGTTGCATCTCATCCCGATTACTGTCTTTTGCGGCTGATCCAACTCAACATGTAATTCGAGACATTACACGGTAGCTTTCAAGCAATACACTTATTCATTTGGTCTATCGAACACCCACCAGTAATTCCCGTTCCATATACGTAATCGAGTTGGGCACTGCGATTATATGTGGTAAGCATGACACAGAGAAAGAACACAAACACAAAAAGAACGAGTTGGGGGAAAATATGTGTCATTATATCCATGCAATATTCATCATCATTCAGTATAATGCAACAACTTACCAATACTTTGAAACCCAGCTTCATGTAAGTACTGTGGCACTTGTGTGGACTTGCCACATCCCGTGTCACCTGCAACAATCACTACCCTCTCATTTTGAACAGCTGACACAATCTCAGTCCTGAAACAAATAAAGTTATTCTTTCCAGTCATGTTCTATTATTATTATTGATGGGAATAATGCTTTTGTGTGTTTTGTTGTTGTTGTGAATCTAACGACATATTATGTAACTCATTTTGGCCCAAATGGCACTTTACCATTTTCTCCTTTCCATGACAATATAGTTTTTAGAATTTGTTTGGCCCAAAATTCAGCAGCACAAATACCAGCCATTGGGTCCTCACATGTGCAGGTGACTGGGCATAAGATGCATGATGGGAGCCATTGTCTGTGTCAGTGGAGACACTCCGCACACACACTAGAGATTCAAGCCGTCCATGAACCCCCACCTGTGGAGAATGTCCTTGCTGTGGCCTACTTGGGTACAAAGACTATTTAAGGTTTTCCAAGTAGGCCACAGAAACTTGTGTCCAGATGGGAGGCTCTCTGATGGTTCAATAAAGAAAACAGGTATAAGCTTTTCTTGCCAAAAATCACATCTTTCTGTGGAGGGGTTGCCTGTACAGGTGGCTGGAGGGATGACTGGACTGAGGCACCCAAGAAAAGAACAGAACACCATGAGGACAGTGATGGCCCACGTCTAGAGCAGCAGTGGTCCAGTACAACCCAACAATAATGTAAGGCAACCCCAGCTTACGAGTTATAGGTTATGGGCTTGAACCCAAGCTGGCGCTCTACTTTTCAGAAATTATTTCATCACCACTGCCCTCAAAACGGTGAAGGTGTGTGAGGAAACCGGTATGTCCGGCGGCCTAGAACCCAAAATTCAGACATGTGACATCCACCAACCCTTACTGGCCCGCTTGGTGGATTATAGCCCACTCCTTCTCACAGAAAGGAGGCCTGTGTCTCAGCAATTGGAACATAATAGGCTGATTATACTATACATGTTTTTAAACTTAGTTTTTTTTGTGGGACATGAGATAATTCTAGTCATAACATGAAAAAAACATAACAACTACCTATACTTTGCTACAGGCAAATCCTTCTGAGCTTGTCTCAATTTTTTAAGCTTATCAAACTTCTCCTTATTCTTAAAATCAATGTAAACAGATACAATATTCATGAATGCTTGAAACAATCTTTTATCCAATTTCTTTCTGTCTCTGTCATAACATACAGTGTCCATATATTTTATGGAACTTGTAAAGTTAATGCAGTGAAATTTGGAGAAGATCTGAGAAGGTTCTTCACTGTTTTCTTCGGGTCCATAATCAATAATAGGTTTGCCGGCTTTTTTTAAAGTGGCTTCGTATTTCTTTAGAAACACCCAAAAGTCGTCAAGATTATTCACAATAGTGTTACTTTCACTACTAGACAGTATTATTTTATGTAAATCTCGCTTGTAGTTCATAAAACTAAAGTCTTCTTCGATATTGTTAGACGTTGAAGGAACAGGGCTTGTTTTTCGAACCTTGCGTCTATCTCTATCATGGGAACGTGAACGCCTTCGTTTGTAATAATTACTTCTGCAAGGAGAAGGGCTTCGACCCATTTTTAATTTATATTTAATTTCACAATCATAATAAACAGATCAAGATAGCAGTAATGATTAATGGACTATGTCAATGTCTGTCATATCGACAATTTGACATGCCAATGACAGTGACAGTATTTTTTTTAATCGAAGCCTAGGCCTATGCACACCATTTTCTTTTTTGCTATGCTATTATTGTACCTTTACTTTCCCTTCCAAACTTCTCTATCTTGCGTGCATCTTATAGTACTAATGAATTCCACGGTATCATTATATCCGATAACTAATTTAAGGTATGTACGTGCACACCAGTGACATAATAGGACGCCGCGTGTGTTTCGCATAGTAGACAAGTCGGCCGGCCGATTTAAATAATTACAACCTGTATAAATGGCGCCTGTACACTCTTGCGCGAGTACTGCTTCCGCGAGAAGTCGAGTGATGAATGCAACCATTGTACACCTCGTGGAGTAAATATGTTCCTTGATGTTGTACACTCTCGTCTTATTCAATACGGTGGCGAATACCGAGAAGATGGACGCGTTACAAGTTACGGCAGCTGTAACCCTATGCACCGTGCCTATGCGCTATCAGTTATTACAATAACATGCACAATACCATTAAAAAATTTAAAAAACGCTCGGTTTGATATATTTCCATAAAATTTTGTTCAGCTTCGTTAATCAAGCGAAAGTCAAACGACTAGGCGGTTAGAGTACTCTGTGTTAGAAAGTTTGCGCTAAACTGAACGACATTTGCGCTACCAGTCGCCAGCGATTCGGAGGATTTTTTAGATGCCTTATTTTAGTTTTGCATTAGACTAGCAACATGGTATGTACATGGGGCCTAAAAAGGCCACTTTGGCAGAATCATAAAAGGATAACATTATGAATCATAACATGGCAAAGACAGTGCGTGTTTTTCTTCTTTTCGCTGCACTACGTAGTATAATCAAAGAGATTGGGATTGGATTTGGATTGGATTGATTGGTATTTTAGCACAGATGAAAAAAACTGAAAAATCCTTCACCAATGCGATTTGATACGATTAACTTAACAGTTAACTGTCCATTATGATTCATAATTTTATCCTTTTATGATTCTGCCAAAGTGGCCTTTTTAGCCCCCTGGCCTTTAACGATTGTAAAAGACGCTCGGAGCGTAACTTTGTAGGTAGGTACTCCCCGCTATTGTGATCAACCATTGTTTTATTCTGTCCTGGGAACCTGGATTACGTAGATTATATTGAAGGTCGAACCTTTTTTACTTTTTTTCGAAACGAAAACAAGTTTTAATAATTATAAACAGCGATGTTTCACATCAAAAGTTGCTTCCCAGCAATACTTGTTTTTTTGCTTATTGTTGATCATAATATTTTCGTGCGTCTATCGGCCACTTTGCTATCAATCTACTGTAAATCTTAATTACTATCGTAGATCCTTTATTCGTATCTAGTCATAATATGGCAGTGTGTCAAGCCAAGTTCGGTGAACACGCCGGTGTGATATCTTATGAAACATTTCGAGCTACGACCATTCCCTTCATTAAAGACTATTAAACCTGCCAATCTACTACTCGTATTCTGTAAAAGATTTCACCGTAATTACAATAGGTGAAGTGATTTTTACAGAATCAGCAGGCAGATCAATTTCGCGTGTCAGTTGAAGTACAAAATTTCATAAATATAACTTTCAAAGTGCTTGATAGAGTGACGTCCAAAAATCACTATTTTTGAAGTGAAAACTTCTTTAGCGGCGCTGTGTACTTTTTTTGGAATGGGTAAAAACTTCTAAATTCGCGTCAGGTCACGTGACCCTGATCGAAAATTCGTAAGACGTAAAACGTCAGACGTAAAACGTAAGACGCGCGTTGTTGAGGACAGCGCCATCTATGCACATCGGGAAGAACTACGAGGGCCTCGCGTACTAACGTCAGACGTAAAACTTAAGACGCGCGTTGTTGAGGACAGCGCCATCTATGCACATCGGGAAGAACTACGAGGGCCTCGCGTACTAACTACGTAGTTCATCCAACAACGACGAGATGGCGCTGAACCACGGATATATAACTGTGTGCTTATTTGTAAATCTGAATAAATTCCTTTCACGAGAAGAATAAACCAGTCACTTTGGTCATCATACCTGATTTGCAAAAAACCCTATAAAATAAGGAACACACCTTAACACGCGTGTTTTGTTTATAAGACGATTCACAAAATACACTCGTAATTGTTCAAGTTTTCACTACTGTCGGCACTACCGGAGTGCCAGTGTTTTTTTATCACTGTTTCAATGACTCACTCATCAAAAATCACATCGATAGAAGTTGGATTAAAGTTTTAGGCGTTTACGAAGGAAAAATCTAATAACTGAAAATTATGTACCTATTTATTAACCGACTTTAGGTTATCAATTCGCCTGCACCTATTGTATGTTACCGTATAACTCCGACAAATATGCACCGCTGCTTTTTTTATTGAACGCATATTCACAAAAAAAAGTTCTCAAAAACAATACTAACTGTTGAGGATTTGACAACTTACCAAGTTGCATTCAGCAGCAAGGAACCTAATCAACTGTCTTTCAGCTCAATTGAACATCGGCGAACTTGGCCCTTTTTTACAATTATGATTCAGTTTTTTCCGGGAGTATATAACATTTTTGGCCGGCCCGTTTCTCATTGATTCCAAATCGGCCGCAGAGGTTATATACTATAAGGTAACTAGCACCATGTCCTCATATTTTGTAATATCCATAACGGTTGTGTGCTTTCTTTACTACTACTTCACCAGAAAATTCAATTACTGGAAAGTTAGAAATGTCAAAGGACCGACACCTGTCCCATTCTTCGGAAACTTCATCGAAGTATTTTTCAGAAAAAAGCACGTTGGAGTGCTGTACAGTGAACTCTACAAGCAATATCCTAACGAGAAAGTTGTTGGTCTATATAGAATGATGTCTCCCACCTTGCTGATTCGTGATCTTGATATGGTGAAACAAATTCTCATTAAGGACTCTGATTATTTTCCTGATCGAGGATTAAATTTCAGCAAGAAACGATTGGGAGATAATCTCTTTCATGCCAGCGGAAATGTGGCGAAAGTTTTAAGAAAACCTTTAAGCTCAGTGCTTACATCTAGCAAGTTCAAGGCCAATTTTCCTGTTCTTGCCGACCGAGCAGACAAGTTCATTGAATTTATTGAACGAGCTACTATGAAAGAATCAGAACTTGATATGTTACCAGTATTTAGAAGATATGGTGTTGACTCAATCATGATGAATGCATTTGGTATTGACCTGGACCCATACAATGAAGACAATCATCTTTGTGATGTAATGGATGCAAGAATTCAAAAGACAAGCTTCTTTCTTGAACTGGAATTATTATTCTCTGGTACTCTGTCTAAGTTTAATTTATCCATTTTTCCTGACAAAGTTTATAAATTTTGCAAAAAAATTCTTCAAGCTGGCATCGAACGTGAAGCTACTCCAAAGACTGGGGGAATTACAACAATGGATATCTTGATGGGTTTGAGACGGGAAGGCATGGTCAGCTCGAGGAAGAAAAGTGAAGATGATAAAGAACTTTGGTTGAAAATCACGGATGATGTTTTATCTGGACAAGTGTTTATATTTTATGCCGCCGGATATGCAAACATTTCGTTATTGTTGAGTTTTGCATTGTTTCATCTAGCTAAGAATCCTGTTGCACAACAAAAAATGATAAACGAAATTGACGAAGTCCTACACAAGCATGATGGTAAATTTACTTACGACATACTAAAAGAAATGAAATACGTACAGATGGTTTTCGATGAGACGGTGCGAATGCATCCTTTAGTAAACTCGGTAACCAGAAATGTTGCTCGGGACATTCAGTTGGACGGTAATAACTACGTCATTCATAAAAATACCGTAGTTGTAATTTCTCCGCAGTCCATTCAAAATGACGAGAAGTATTATCCTGAACCTGAAAAGTTTAAACCAGAAAGATTCTCGCAAGAAAACATAAGAGAGCGACATCCTTGCACTATGATATCTTTTGGACTTGGGCCTAGGAGTTGTCTTGGTAAGTTGATTATCTATTTATTATTATTTATTTTATTTAATTTTTTATTTATTTAGGTATTATGGATACGGGATATCTCAGTTTGATTTCAACTTTACAGGTTTTTAAGATTTTATATCGCAGCAAAAAGAATGCCTGGAAGGATTTGGGGGAGGCCTTTGCTCAGCTCCTATTACTGAGGAAAAGCACCACCTTTTCGCTGCGGCTGCAGTGTAGGATAACCTAAAAATATTTTAGTACACACGGCTACACATTAAGCTATACATTTCCAGTTTTACCTGACCTCGCAATGTACCTATAGATTTTTCGTACAAACAGAAGGCAGCTTATACTGGTTATGTATAACTTGATACGTAGCTGTGCATACCTCGCACAAGATTTTCAAGTTTTACCATAAAAAGTCCCTTGGAGGGGCCCGTGGCGAAATAATAACAGCCGCACAGGCAGATCGATAAGGTTAAGTTACACTTGCCGCGGTTGGTCTGTGGATGAATTACCATCTTTGCATACCGTGAACCCTCCGTGGCTCGGAAAGCACGGTCCCGGCTGTCATTCGTGGATATTTGACAGTCGTTACGGGTAGGCAGAAGCCCGAAAGTCTGACAACCAGTCTTACCAAGGGGTATCGTATTACCCAGTAACTGGGTTATGGAGGTCAGATAGGCAATCGCTCCATGTAAAATACTGGTATTCAGCTGCATCCGGTTAGACTGGAAGCCGACTCCAACATAGTTGGGAAAAGGGTAGGCAGATGATGATGACCATATAGAGTCGAATCCCTTATTATAATAATTAAAAACAATTTAATTAAATGTTCTGTGTGCTGTAATGTTAATTACTTTGCATATCTAGTGTTGTATACAATCAAGTATTTTCTAACTGTACAGACAGCTGTGCTGCTGGGGAGTTTGTTGTGCCACTTCTTCTTCCCAGCGAAAGCACTATAATAGGAAGTGGTGAAGGGCGGGCGTTTTGGGGGACTGTCTTTTGTAATTTTGACGTTCTAAAGTGCTGATAGTAGTATAGTATATATGCCTAGTTTGAATAAATGACTTTTGATTTTGAATGTATTTTTCATGAGTTATATTTTTACAGGTTCCAGATTCGCAAAACTTCAGTTCGGGATCTGCATGGTGAAGGTGTTTTCCAAGTACCGTGTTGAGTGCACCAAGAACACGGTGGAAACCTTCACATACACAGCCTGGCGATTATTGATGACTCCTAACGAAAGGACACTTCTAAGATTAGTACGGAGACATACATGAATAGAACTAGTGATACTGTTGTAACCACAGTGGCCTCGAAAAGTTAGTAGACATTTTTTCTCTTCAGCTGTGAGTCTGTGACATACCACGTTATGATTTACAATCTAGTTTTACAAATGTTTGAACTGTAGGTACCTTCATCCTAATTTCGAAATACACCATCAGTCTATATCTGAATCATTTGAAGGATATTTATAAAGATATTTGCTAATCCATTGCTTCATAAGTTCGAAAAACGTGTCTGCTCAACAACGTAAATAACGCAATGAATGTTATTAAACTGTGAACTGCTACTGATAGTGTGTGACGCAATTACCCCGCTGCACTATAACGTTTTTATTGACTTCAACCTATGACATCATAAAAAATAATCAAGTAATTCCACAGAATAATCTGATTTTTTTTTTATTTTTAATCATAATCTGGCATCACAGCTGAAAATGAAAAATATCAATTAACTTTTGGACAATAAAGTATTTTTATTTGGTTACTGTTGTTTATTTAAACTCATTGAATAGAATCCATAAATCTCACAGATTTAGCACAAAACTCAATTAAGTTTACTTACCTAGAGGCAGGGCTTGGAACCGGTAAAAAACAAAACTAAAACACAGATCCCAAGACACCGATTTCCGAAATTGAAAGTTATTTCATAATTTTGAGTTAATTTCTTTTTGAAGTCGATTTAATTTTTTTAAATAACTTTTTTTTGATGTCGGTTAAAACCGAGATCAAACAATATCTTGTAGGTATTGCAGCAAACAATCAACTACATAGTTCAAACATAAATAAAAATATATTTTCTTCAAAATAAAAATAGTTTTACGTAAAATAATCAAACTGAAAGCTATAGTTTCTGGTATAGATATTGATTTTTATTTTTCTTTATTTTTCTGCGCACTTTTCTTTTTTTATCCCCGCTTCCCCCAACCTTCCCTCCCCTCGCGAGGGTCTGCTAAGTGCTACCATGCCTACCATACCACTGTAACTAAGTAGGTAAGGTTTGGACTTTGTGAATGTCCAGACTCTTATTGAAATGTCAGGCTTTATGTCAGGACTTTTCAAATTTCAAAAACCCTAGATGCAATACACTTGTCTCACTCTAACTCATTCCATATTCGGCACAGATTTATTCCTAGACGCCTTACTTTCTATAGTTTTTATAAGGGCAATCATGTTGCGGTGTCGCGCGTAGCCTTAGAAAAGTGTTGAGAGCGAACATGACTGTTCTTTTACCTATCTGTTGCAAAAATATGAGGGCCAACTCTGTGCGATATAAAGCAATCAACTAAGCTGCTGACTCGAAACAGATTTATAATTGTTTTCAAAATAGCGAAGGACAATGTCTGTGTACTATTCAGCATCACCTAGTGTTGGCTCATATAAAGGGATTGGCTTTACGCCACGAAAAAAAATCAGTCGTCCCATACATTTGCTCAAATATTTGTATGGGACCACTGATGTTTTTTTGGTATAATATGTCGTTTTGGGCATAGGCTGTATGCAGAAATACCTTTGCCCAGTGACGCGCCTACCGCCATCTTTGAAAATAACAGCGGTGAGCGGCGGCATGGCATTTGAGTTCGACGTATCCCATTCCCGTAGTTAGAACACGCAGTGGGCAGCGCAGCCCAAGATATTGAGGTAGGTAGGTAGGAGGGAGGTACCTACATCTCCTC
Source organism: Luperina nickerlii (assembly GCA_963855955.1). Classification (NCBI taxonomy): domain Eukaryota; kingdom Metazoa; phylum Arthropoda; class Insecta; order Lepidoptera; family Noctuidae; genus Luperina; species Luperina nickerlii. The sequence goes on along the minus strand of OY979677.1, from coordinate 15,330,965 downwards.
GTTGTTGTAGCTGTCTGGTCGCAAGCGTTATTGCTGAGCATGACGTCCTAGGTTTAATTCCCAGGTTGAGTAAAGTGTTATTATAGGTTGTTTCATTAGGAATTTCTCAGAAGCAGCCCAGAGTCTGGGTTTGTGCCCGGTCGGTGGCAGTAGGCTCGCTCCCTATGACATGGGACTTAAACATAACTGGTGAAATGTGGGTGTAAGTACTATTAATAAGTAGGTAAATCTTTGCATAAAGATTTGTCATAATTTTCTTACGATTTTTGCAATTTGCAGCTCAGTGTCTGGGTGTACGTTGATTAAAATAATATGATTGGCGACTGTAACAAATATAATGATGTATTTACAAAATTATAATCATTAGAATCAGTAATACAACTCTAGGTTTCATGAAATACGAATAGTCATTCAACAGTATCACTTGGTCTTAGAGTTGTGTTGGTGATTGATTTTAATGATTATAATTCTGTGAATACATATTTGTTACGGCCGCGAATCATATATTAATCAACGTACAACTTAATACTTACCAGCAGTTTGCAAAAAACCTAAAAAAAATTGAATTTCGCGGGCTACCCTGGCATGAATTCTCCATAACCATCGTCTCAGATTCCCTTTTGTTGATGTGTGGCTAGACAAAAATAATCTTAAACACAAATATGGATTTCTCTCTCACCCATGTTGTAATGGGATTCATCCAATAATGATCATCCGTTCGTCATGCAACTATACTATTGCTGGTTTTTGGTTAGCCCGCGGACCTTTTCTACTATATCTTGCATGAGTTCTTAATAGACGTGGAGTCGGTCTTATAGAGCCAAGCATAAAAGATTGCATAAAGTAGCGAGCATAACACACTACAATATATTAGACGGAAATATGACTAAGGATACTCGATGAATAACTTATATTTTAGATAATATAATTATTTTCAAAATATTTAGTAATAAAAGTATGGGTTTTTTAGTGTTGCAACAACAAAATATAGACAATAAATAGAAAAGGCTTTGTAGATCTGTAGGTCTCTGCCTAGATGGCTGTATGGGCTCAGTTCCCCTTGCCTGTCCCAGAAAGGGACGAAATGAACCAAAAAAAAAATATCTCTGCCTAGTCGCCCTCTATCGTCAGCAAACAGTATTTTTTATAATAATTTCCGCCATTACGTTCCGCCATTTTGCTTGGTCGCGGAGTGAACGTAAAATTTATTCTCATGTATTTTATCGTGGATAACTGTTAGTTAGTTTAGAATTAGTGTCTCAATTAACACTAATGGCTTGCTTAAATACACTTAAGTTAGAAATCAAAACTTTAGAACAAGTGTTTCCAAAAAGCCATGAACGGTTTCAGATAATGTCAGCCAGTGTCGACGAACTGACCTGCAGATTCGTTGGCAAAAATGGAAAGAAATATGAAATACATGCCAATATTACTGTAAGTACCATATTTACCTAATAAACGTTAGTGACATAAAAATATTAAGTTGGCTTTTGACATAAAAATATTAAGTTGGCTGCGGGGTGCACTTATTGATTATCTTTAGCTGGGACAAAGGGTCGTTGTTTATGAGGGCAGGGCTGTCAACAAAAGGTTTACGGAAATGAATTTACATTTCCCTGTTTCAACTACACGTTTGTCAAGTTTCTGTGTTCATTATTTACAAAACATTGATGTTTTAGACTTAATCAATAGTCGCGCGTTAACGAGTTTGCGGTTCATATGTTTATTGAGCATAAGGTGCCATGTCGAATCGCCGCGCTGTATCGATCATTTCGGGCACAGAACGTCATTATCAGTGTTCGTGTTACAGCTATTTTATAGAGAGTAACGTCTGTTTTGTTTGGATAACGGTATTCAGGCTCGTTTTTGACAAAGGCTCTTAGTCATCCTATCTACCTTCTGTTTGTCATGTGGACATTTTGTTGGACCCATTACTGTTATTTTTACTGATGCAATAATGTAAGCTTGGAATGTAGCCTTAGTTGGCCCATTAATTGATAACAGGTTATTAGTGTGCACTGAATGTATTTAAACATTACTGTTTACTAGGATTCATGTGTAGTATAAACATGTATTGTTTATGTACAGCTATACAACTATCAGTGTGAGTACCAAACAATGATTACAAACAGTTATCAATATTTGGTACATATTAACCCACTGTATGGTCATGTATTGTTTCAACAAATACTGTATTGTTATTTGATAACCTAATTACACCACACTTCTATTTTATGCCCATCTGGTTCAAATGAAGACTCCTGAACATAACAATTCATTAAAAATTGTTTATTTTTTGCAGCAGCAGATATAAAATACTGACCTGAATAATGTGCTGTAAACTTCACACAGTCCCTAAAACAATAGTTTTATGGCCACTAGCTTTTTGCTAAATTATTGCCTTGCCATAACTGTATTTGCAATGTGCAACTGCTTGTTTTAACTAAATTTCTTTAGGTTTGCATAAATTATGTTGCAAACCTGAAGAAATTGTGTTAGGATTTTAAAGGTATGACAATGTATATTATATTTTTTTTGTAATTTAACAATTTGATCATAATAGTCGTCATAATTTTTTCACTGATCTTTATACAACAGCAATATAAATACTTATTCCCAGTCAAGCCCAATCAATACTCCCTACATTGAAACTGTTGTGATTGGTTGAGTAGAATACTGAACACTATCATAAAAGCTAACTAAGAAATCCATACTAATATTGTAAATATGAAAGTGTGTCTGTCTGTCTGTTATCTCTTCACGCTTAAATCACTAAACCGATTTAGATGAAATTTGTTATATAGTTTGAGTCCTGGGAAAGGACATAGGATAGTTTTTATCCCAATATTCCCACAGGATCGACACTCGGGTGAAACCGCGGGGCACTGGTAACAATATAAGTCTGTAAAAAAAGAAGTACTAGAATGCACATTACATACAGCCGTGCATGTCATACAGTACCCTTAAATAATTTAAACTAGATGACCCGGTGAACTTCTTACCATGAAAATTTACGACACCAGTTGGCACCACTTTGACAAGAGGTCTTCCATTTTGACAATGAATATAAAATATATGATGACGTTTATCATGCCTGGACCTGACTTGTCAGTGCTGCCACCTAGCGAACGTCATTTCAGAAAACTCATACACTATTTAGATTTTTCAGCTGTAACTTTGGGGTTTTCTTAATTTTCTCTTTAGGGTTTTCTTTAACACGGAAGTGCATGATTACCTGGAAATTCCGACAGTCAGGGAGGAAATAGAGAGTTCCTCTGTAACCCACAAACAACGCCTTGAGCGACACAGCAACCATCTGGCTACACAGCTAATAAACACCAACAATTGCCTATATCGGCTGAAAAGAATGCGATTAGCTTCCATATAAAATTCATTTAAAAACAGAAAGAGATGACAGACACATCACAGGATGTGCACTTTCTTAAAGTCAAAGAAACAACATCCCATCTGATTAAAGCTACTGCAGCGATTGTAGATTAAAAGCAAAAAAAATAAAAACTTGTGGTACGGAAACCTTTGTGGGTGAGTCTGACTTGCACTTGGCCGGTTTTTCCCAAAACACCAGGTGTACTGATACATACAATAAAAAATAATTATTCAAGTTGGTCAAGCCATTTTCAAGTTTTTGTGACACAATCAAACAGTATTGATTTTTATATGTAAATTTTAAATAAAAAAAGTATAAACTGCACAAGATATACATAAACTATAAAAATATAATTGTTTTAGTAGAGCGAAGTCCATTTTTGAAATAAAACTCAACCTAAACATATTGGAGCTCAGTTCACTGCTGACAGTATTATTAAGGGGCTTACAGGATCTAAACACAAAAAACGGAAGTATTAGAAACAATAAAATTATATGATCGACTACAGCAAACAAAATTAGAAAAATATATGATATTCTTCAGGATATATGCTAGATAGATGGTGTATTGAAAACATAAACATAATATGTACATGTACAACTAATTTGATATGATAGAAAAAAATCATGAAGATACCTCTAAAAACTTTCCTTTTATAATAAAAACCATACTAATATACAGACAATCATTATGATTTTTGTTAGATTATTCTACAAGCAACATACTAAAGCACTAGTGTTCTAATTTTTTAGTCTTAACAATAGATTTTTTGTAAATAGATAATTGCTTTATATTTAGCAATAAATTACAAGCATTGTCATCGCGCTTCTCTTTCTTTTCTATGCAGTCCAACAAAGACCGAGCTTTAGGTCATGTAGTCTCGTTAAAGTAATGCAAGATAGCATTTTACTTGTGCCAAGTAGTAACAATTGATTTTGAAGTAACCTGTCCCTGAAAGTAGAGTGTTAGGTTGATTGCACACAGGCAATTATTATTATTGATCTTTAGTCAATGTAAATTATGTACCGCTGGTTAAATGATCTTTATTTATTACTTTAAATAAAGAAAATTGAGGATTTAAAAAAAAACATCAACTTTATATTTATAGTTTTAATAGTTTTTGCATACAAAAACATATTATAAATATAAGCAAAAATAAATATAATGAAGAAAAAATTGTTAATACCTGTCTTCAAAATATCTATCTGTGTGGTATTCTTTTTAGTTTAAAACTACCAAATTGCTTTTAAGCTTTGCTAAGGAAAATTATAGGTTTTTGTCATCCCACAAATGGATTAAGTAGCTCAAGCTAGTTATTTATTTTACTAGAATTTGAAAATGTATGCTGTGATGATGTAATTACAGGACTAACAACTCTACATCTATACTAATACTAACTTCTGCCCGCGACTTCGTGCGCGTGAAATTTCTTGTTACTCCGATCCACCCCGTCGCACCGCATCGCCTGCCCGCGCTATTACTTCGTTTTTGCTTAGCTTTCTTTATGACTTTTTTTCTTTTTTCTCGGCTCCTAAAGGTCATAGCGTGATGTAAAATAGCCTATAGCCTTCCTCAAGAATTGGGCTATCAAATGCAAAAAGAATTTTTCAAATCCGACTGGTAGTTCCAGAGATTAGCGCGTTCAACCAAACAAACTCTTCAGCTTTATAATAGTAGTATAGATATATATATTTATGTAAGTATAATGAAGCTAAAGAGTTTGTATGTTTGAACACTAATCTCTGGAAATACCAGTTGGATTTGAAAAATTCTTTTTGCATTTGAATTTATTTTACATCACGCTACGACCCTCGACCCGTATGATCTGAGCAACAGTGAAAAAATCTGAAAAAACACTAAGCGGAAACGAACTAATAGCGCGTTTCATTTTAGTATATTGTGGCGTGGCGTCTTACGACTTCCACGCGAATGAATCCCCGAGTAGGAGCTAGTATCAAATAAAGTTGCAGGGTAGGGACATTACTAGGATTTCATGTTTCAAACCCTAGTAAGCTATTCTCAGTAACATTCCTGTTGCCACACCCTACTGCCAACCAACTCAGTCTTCCCTAATTATCATCAATTAGTATGGGCAAAGGAAAAACAAGTCATCAATTTCAAATAACTATATTTACTTTTTTCCTCTTGTGTCAATGACTCAAATTTTATCTGACCTGATTTAAATTCTGGGTAGTGAAAGTAGTTGTCCCTAACATTCAAGAAAAAGATGCAACATATCCTGTAAAGGGGCTTCCTACCCATAAAATTACTATTGTCACGCCCAAAAAATAGTGCAGTTCTCCCTTATTGTTGTTATACATTTTATTACAATGAACATATTTCCGTACGCAAAATACGCGCATTGACGTGGAGTTGCGGACACCAGCCCGTATTACCTATTACCTACAATGAACATAATAATTATGTCTTATGCTAACATCACACCTAGTTTTCCCGAAGGGTTGGGCAGAAGTGGACCTATAGTATACCCACATTTCGCCAGTTTTGTTTAAGTCCATGTAATTGGGGACGAGTCTATTGACAGACTCCAGGACTGAGAAATTACAATGAACTTTAATTTCTTCTTCCTCTCCTATGTCCATAACTTAGTACAACCAATACATTAGCACCCTGGACAGTTTTCGCTTCCCTTATTTAAATCCTGTAGGGTTGCAGGTAGTTGTGCATGGCGGCCAAGAAAGAAGATGCAACATGTCCTGTGAAAACGCTCCACCCACAGTCACAATCTCTCACATATCATTTTTATAAAAATATTTTTTGCTCGCCAGGAGACATACCCCAACACACCGCCTGTATGGTTTGCTGACAGCGAGGATCCCATAGTTACAAATGCTGTCCAGATCCTCACCAATACACAGGGCAGAGATAACCATGTTATAAACCAGGTAAGGATGTAAAATGTATGTTACCTACTGGGCTATTATTTTTAAATGACGTAATATTTTTGAAATTTGTCCCATGATATATATATATTTTTGTGTGGTGTGTTTATGGACAATAATTATCAGTGGGATAATATTTGTACACTATCGAGCTATCAATTACACTTCCAGTGCTTACTTCCTTCTTTAGATAGGCCATGTTTAATTGAGGAATGTTGTTTGCTGTCTAGGCTAGTTTTAATATTTATCTATTTTATTTAACCATTTATGCACACATTTATAAACACAAGAAGAAAGGAATAGAAAAATATGTACAAAGATGATGCTTATTTCTAACCTTTCGACGGCCACACGTCAAAAAATTAAAAACGTACCCTCGGCGTCAAACTTTGTCATGTAGTCGAATCGTGGCGAGCTGGGCACATTTTGGTTTGCCATCTATACATGACTGGCGGTCAAAAGGTTAAAGAAATGTTTTCCAGCTTATCTGCGATAGGAAAATAGATAAAGAGATGTAGACAATGTGTGTAAGAGATCAAGAAAGCAAAGTACATAAAATCAAAAAAACAATTCATTAATTTAAATGTACAATATGATAATTATATAATATATATATATAATTATAATGTTAATTAAAATAATAAATACATTATTATGGAAGTATGGCGAAGTGGAAAATATCTGAAAAGTCTGGATTTGTTATGTCCTTGACTAATAATTCATCCGCCTTCCCTGCAATTTATTCGGGGTGGCGCAGCAAATCTTCTTCAACAAAATCTTTATTAGCTGTCAGCGTCGTATTTACCTTGAATCAAAAAGACGAATTTTAATAATTATTCTGCATTGGTTGCCGCTTCAATTTTTTTCCTTAATTATATCTCTTGAATTAGGTAATTAACCAAGCCAGACACTAGTCATTGTTTTACAGAAATTGTGAGTAAGTTCCTGTTATATTAAAACTAACGTATTGTCACACACGGTCATTCCCCTGATCATTAAGGAAACGATAATAACTTAGTATTCATAAAATAATAAGTTATACTCCCAACAAGAGAAAGGATTGTGTACTGGCAGATTAAGAGGTCAAGTACTTGTTTGCGAGGCTTATTTCGGGAAGCAGTGGTAACGGCCGCCACTTACAAGTTACAAGTTGTAGGTCGTGGGTTCGAACCCAAGCAGGCACTTTGTGTAAATTATTTCATCAGCACTGCTCTCAAAACGGTGAAGGAAAACATCGTGAGGAAACCGGCATGTCCTAGAACCAAAAATTTGAAGACATGTGACATCAACCAACCCGCACTGAGCCCGCGCGGTTGATTACGGCCCATTCCCTCTCACAGAGGCCTGTGTCTGAGCAGTGAGAACATTATAGGCTGATTATGGTTATGGTAAGGCTTATTATTCCTGTTAGCCTGCCTCATCCCACTGCTGGGCAAAGGCATCTCCCCACGACTTCCAGCTCTATCGATCCAGGGCTAAAGTGGACCACTGGTCGTTTGTTTTGTCCAGCTCGTACCGCCATTTTCTACGGGGTCTACCAAAATAACCACCACCTGGAGCCCTGACACAGCTCAGCACACACAGAAGGCTTATTATTAACTAGCATTAAAGATAGGATCCTAATTCATTCGGCCTTATTTCAAAATGGGGTTTATCTTTACACCCAGATACGACCCCACCGCCCCCCCCCCCTCCACCAACGAGACGTTTTAAAATATTGAACTACAAGTTAAAGTTATTATTACAAAAACTGACCTTAAACCCGAGTCTAAGTTGTCAATTTTGCATTAGGGTATTTCCATTGTAACGGGTGCGACACTGACACTGCGTTTTTTCAAGATAATAAAGTGTTTGTTCAGATATATCAAATTACATCTATAAAGACAAATAGTATGAAAAATTAGATATTTAACTCAAACAAGATCCGTATAGAAACTTGTAATGATAAACTTATACAACGTCATGAATCGCGTAACGGGTGTGACCTTAGAAAATCGCCAAATGCGACCAAGATGACTTTCAGTTCATTACCTGTAAAATTTTCGATGAAAGTATGCAGTAAGATTTTTTGATGTAAAACTTGAATAGTTATCTTAAATAACTACGTTATTTAAAATGTACAAACATGTATAATGTAGTTTATACAAATTTTTGAAAATGTAACGGGTGCGACAGGCCTTTGTAACGGGTGCGACACTGTATGGTTTTTCAAGTTTTATCGTAAGATAAAAAATGTTCTAATCAACGTTGCTTTATTAAAAATCATTCCAGATAAGAAAACACAGGAAATTAACATGAGATTTGGTCTAAAATTAATATTTCTTTTGACGATTGTGCAATTTCCCACCTAATTTGAAAAATTCGCTTGTAAATTATATGTAATTCTCTAAATCACTTAGCCTTCTTGGCATCTCTTCTTTTCTTGTCTCTTTCTATTTCTTTTAGCAAATGTGTTTCGTAATTTTCTTTATTTTCTTTCAGGTTTTTTCGATGTTTTTGCATTCTGTTGGTGGCTTTCATATCTGGCAACAAATAAATTTCAAATTATGCGTAAAACAAGCTAATATAAAAATTAAAAAAAAAATTGTAACGGGTGTGACATATATTTATCATCAAAAAAAAGTCACTTAAAGTTTCTATCCAGTATTGAAACTCGTCCGTGTTGATTATTAAAGTAAGCTTCTTATTATTACAAAGTACAAAGATTTTAAGGTTATAATTTACGTCACAGTAAAACTATTTGCGTATTTTTTGTAACGGGTGCGACATTATTACACTCACTGCTAAAAGCGTAGTAAATCAAAAGTAATACTTACTTGAAATTCTTAAAATCACTTTCACAGGAATCTCAAAAACATGCACTTCGCGCCACAGTAATGTGCAGACTGACAAGCTGTCCACAAGATGGTGCAATAGCGAGCAAACTTTATAAAAAAGAAGGCACTACGTAGAACAAAGGCGGTTGCCATACAAACAGATTAATTTATATAATTTTGGAAACGAGCTAAAATTTTTATTTTACTAGTCTTTGAGAGTATGATTATTGAGAACTCCAGATATGGTTTTTGTTTTAGTTAATAACACAATTGAATTTTTATCACAGTAGGGTAAAGTTTCATGGAAATACCCATTAGGAACTTTACGTTTGTCGGTATATAGTTCAAAATACAGTCACTGGCTCGAAGGCTTAGACTAGGTCTAAAGTTAGAACTCGTTTAGATATAGTAGTCTGTAATAAGACGCTTCATATTTTTTTTACTGTATTTTATTTTCACAAAACTATAAATTAGCTTATGAGATCAGAGAATATTCTGAAAAGGAATAGAATCGGCAGAACTTGAAAAAAATAAAAAAGGATCATTTTTGCATTTATTTTGCAGACATAGGTACAGACGCCAGCTCGTCAAGATTCTACAATATGTCAAATTTCATTAATACAGTTTCATTTTTATTGCTAAAGCATTAGGTTCAAGGTTGATTGGGAAAATTTTACAGTTTCGGGTAGCTTGATGTACTGGCGTCTGTACATAGCAATATCTGAATAATAAGCTAAATATAGCTCTTAGGGCGCGTCAATACAACGTGTAAGGGTTGTATATGAACTCTGACCTGGTTAGCGGCATGTATGACGGAGACGCCCCGATGGTATTGTCACCGTTTACTTGGACTATGCTACGACACAAATGGTGTGTAGAAACCAGTGTTGACATGATTTAAACCACGATGTAAATCAAATTATTTTTTCAGTACAAATTAATGATTTCATCAAGTGTCTTCTCATTTCGAACTTTGGATTATGAAACTCTAAAGTAACGATTTAAATGTAATCGTACACTCGTCATTATCGGTCATTTAAAATTAATTAATATAAAACTCAACTGTTGGTAAAGATATTTTTCAGTAATTATATTACTTTAAAATTTATTTCATTTTATATTTTTATTATGCTTCGAGGATATTTTTACCACAAAAATTTTAATTTTAATTGTTATTCGGTGTTTGGTGTTTGGTTTTATTTTTCATAAAAAGTATTTTGAACTATATGTTAAATATTGAACTATTTCCAATATAACGTGTTTTTATAGAATTCTTTGAAGTATTTAGATGAAACTAGTAACATCGAAGTTAACACAGCTTTTCTTCTGCTAAAACAGAGATACAGTAATTATAATAACTATAGTGTCTCCATAGATTTCGACCTAAATTGAACAAAAACTTGAGACAAAATGTTATGGTATTTTATTAATGTTTAAAGTAGGTGAATGATAAATATGTACCTATGAAAAGAAAATGTTTGAGTACCTGCTGTTCATACTTACATGTAATTTACATTTAAATAATTGATTGTAAAATCTTAACAATTAAAAACGTAAGTCAATCTTTAGGTAGGTTATACCTAAAGATTGTTTGAACACGAACTCGAGTTCATTGAACTCTGTCAGTACAAAAATAAGTGCCCACACAAAGTGTAAATTGAACATGCCAGTAACTATTTTAATTTTTTTACACACGTGCGAAGTCCTAAATAGTTTAACACTTGCCAAATATTGTTAACAATACAATTTTAAGGTAATAAAAAAAAACAGTCTTAACTCTATGATCTATTTTTTTTTAAATCAAGGGCGAGGTCATTATTATGAAGGTGAGTTTCAGTAACAGAAAGTGATCGTTTGCCGTTCTTTTTAAAACCTCGACGTTTAATTTTACCAGAAAAGCAAAATTACTTATTGTATAATGTTAGCAAATTAATTTTATGTAAGTGAAAGTGATATTTTGTGGTTCCACGGATTACAGTGAATAATGTGATAATCAATAGTGTCAGCGTCAATGTATTCTTCATTTCTTTAAGAGTCGACCTAGTTTTTTGGGTCTACATCGAAAGAAAACAAAAGAGGACTTCTCTTGACCGACACATAAACTATATTATAAAAGTTCTGTGGTTAAAAAAAATTGCCAATCGCAAGGTGTAGCGGTGCTGAGTTCTCCAGGGTGCGGCTGACGCAGATTTGGGCGGGCCGCACAGCATTGCAAAACGCCTACATCACTTTCGTAAACTTTGTATGAACTATCGCACACTACTTGTATTGAAATGCGATGCTCTGCGGCCCGATGCGGCTATTAATTATGTTTGCTTAGATTCAGGAATCACCACTTGTGACTTTACTATAGCTGAATAGTTTGTTACGCGCCCCTGGAACTGCCAGTCGGATTTGAAAAATTCTTTTTGCATTTGGTAGCCTTATTCTTGAGGAATGCTATAGGCTATAAAAGGCTTAACATCACGCTGTACCCTTAGGAGCCGAGCAAGAAGAAATAAAGTTAGAAAACAATACTAAGTGAAAACGAAGTAATATCGCGGGCTGGCGATGTGATTCGACGGGGTGAATCGGGGGAACAATAAATATCACGCGGACGAAGTCGCGGGCAGAAGCTTATATAAGAAATTTTACCATCAAATAAAATAAAGTGTGATTTTCAATTTCTAGACCCCTTTATTTCCCACTTTCCCCCACCTTTCCACCAACAATGATATCAGCAGACATTTTGGTTTTAAGTTTTTTTTTCATGTTGTTTCTAGGTCGGTATACTGCTGCGAGAACTATGCAAACTACATGGCGTACCAGAACCACCAGATTTGGATTCATTGTCTCTTCCAGTGCACCCAGCTCCACAGCAGAGGTTGGTACTCACCAAAAATATACTATACTTTGATCTCTTCTTCCATGCTTCTTCATTATAAGCTCCAGTAAACTAATCGGGCCGGTAATCCAGTAGGAGTGGGCTATAATTTACACGCGAGCCCAGTGCTGCGGGTTGGTAAATCTCACGTCTTCGATTTTTTGGTTCTAGGATGTGCAGGTTTCCTCACGATGTTTTCCTTTACCGTTTTGAGAGCAGTGGTGATGAAATGATTTACACCAAGTTAAGCTCCAGCACTGGACCGATCTGGCACAAGGAGAAGGACATAGAGCCATTTTCATCCTGGCTATATGTATTTAAGTAAATAAATACACACAAATTCTCATTCTATTCTTAAGTTTATCTAGTAGATTCTTTATGGAGGAAAATAAGCACAGAAAAAATTGTTCCTTACATAGATCGGTTCTGAACGCAATGCAGTACTGTGCTGACAAAATACTTAACTGCAGCACCTGACAATCTATTGTCAGCGTCGTTTTTCATATCAAATGTAATCTACTACACAACACCGAGAGCGTATGATTTCCTGTTTCTTAGGCTACAGTCTCGTATAAACGTTAACAGCGGTGTTCAGTGCATTGTCGTTCGCTGCGTTAAGATTCTTGCTAACAAGATGTACTGGTACTGATGTAGTATTTTGAAACGCTCACATCAGCTGGAAAAAAAACTGAACTTTTCGCTGACAACGATAGGGTTTATAGGAAACTCTAGCCATAAATTATAATAATAATTATGTTTGAAACCTAGGAACATCGTCTTATGTATTTTATAACAGTTAACTAAATAACCATCTTACTTGTAATTAAAAAAATACTACATGGAATATTTATACTACGTATTTTATTTTGTGAATTGTGAACGGTTTTAAAAGTAAATATACCTAATTTCCTCAAAAGAGACTGTTAAATTTGTCGACTACGAAAAGATACACTCAAGGCCAAACTGCGATGTTTGCTGAAATGCTGTGGAGCTTAGTCATCTTGCGTGCCTTGCAAGATTATCACTAATTTCATATTGATTATTTTTATAACACTCGTGTGCAATACATTCAAGGCTTTTAGATTTGCAAGCGATAGCAAAATATTAAAATAATATCCTAATCGGACGAAAAATGCATTAGGTTTTTGAAGTAATTCAAATGCATGTATGTGACATCCAACAAACCACACTGGGCCCGCGTGGTTTGATCACCCACTCCCTCTCACCAAGAGACCTGTGTCCCAGCAGTGGGCACATTTTAGGCTTATTATGTTTATTTCTGTGAAAACATATTTCATCTTCTGTAACTAAAAAAAAAAATATGCCAGACTGGGTCCGGAATCTTAACTAATACCTCAGTGTGAGCAGTGGTGGCACTGTGATATACAAATAAGAAACACTTTATTATCTATCAAACACCTTTTGTGCCGCAAAGGCTGAAATGCCGAAACAGTTTTTTTAAGTTTTAAAGTTCCACTCACTGGCGAACGATCATAAGAAAGACTGAAGTTGTGGCGAGTCAGTGCTTCCTTACCCAAACCATTCGTTCCACCCGCTGAAGATGTCCCACATGGACATGAGTTACCTTGGGTAACCAACCTGGAAGTCTTTAAACAGACGGTCCGAAGAAAGGAAAACCTGTTCAGGTGGAGATTCGTAGACGACTCCGCCTTGAAGTGTAAATGTGGTGCAGCTCCACAAACGATGGGACACTTAATATCGTGTCCTGTCAGCTGCATGTTACAGGAACCAATGGACGCTGGTGAAGGCGCCAAACAAGTAGCCGAATTCTGGGCCGAGTCCTTTTAGATTGCTATCGACACGCTAAGAAGACCGTTCTATCTTTAGAAGAAATACCTACTCAGCTTAATGCGGAAACCGTCTTTTGGTTTTGCCAAGATCTTATAGTAAAATTGTCGAACAGGCAATTTTTATGGGTTTATATTAAAGGAGTGACTTCATAGAAAAAAAAAATGCGCATAGAGGTTCGATTGCTAATCAGGCATAGTATTATTGATGTTTTTGTCTGGAATTAGTAGTCCAGTCTGGAGTCTGGATGATAGCAGTAGGCCTGCGTTACATGGAACTAACCTCGGGGAATACAGGTTTAAAGACGGAAGTCTGGGTGATGTGATAACAATGGGCCTGCATCACGTGGGACTTAAACATAATTAGCGGAATGTGGGTTTACTACAGGCCACCACCTGCCCCGGATATACAGGTTTAAATATATGTATTAATACAGAATATGTCTGTCTTTCTAGGGTTCCAAGTGTAACGTCCAACGGCGCCGAGTCGGGAACAGAAGAGGATGAAGAGATGGCAGCGGAGGAAGATGAATCTGAGGGAGAAGACGACTTGCCACTGGAAATGGTCGACGACGCAGCACGCAGCAACAAAGTATGTAGCATTTGTCTGGTTTATCACTCTAGGGTTGTGTAATAGTGGATGTCTTGTAGGTAAGGAAACAGCTAGTTCTTCAAAGTAGAGAGATATATTCTCACCTATCACCAATAATCACCATCAATCTATTAGGCGAGGCGGAAGCACGTTGTCGATCTGTCTCGGCCCGGGCCGTGAGCAAAATGATCGAGACAGTCAAATAAAAATGGCTACTGAGAACGCACGCTGGTGATCTTCGTATTATTTAGTTATTTTAGTAACATTTAGTGTTGGGATTCCAACACACTCGTCATTCTTAGGGTTTAACTTAATACTCAATAATTTATTACACAAAAAACAATTTCTGACATCAATCTACATGGTTTTTATATGATCTGACCAAGATTATGTCTGGACTTTGTAAGGGTCAACTCACACCGAAAGAGCGGCGAAGCGGCGAGCAGTTTCAGTGTCATATAATTTTAAACCTTATCTTCATTACTATAATACATAGTATCGCTTGAGAAACTTGAGTTGTCGGAGTGCTCGCGGCGCCGCGGGCGGCTGCGCGACCTTTCAAGTTTCTCATTTTCTCAGTTTTTTCTCAGTTTCTCATTTTTATCTTCATTACTATAATACATAGTATCGCTTGAGAAACTTGAAAGGTCGCGCGGCCGCCCGCGGCGCCGCGAGCACTCCGACAACTCAAGTTTCTCAAGCGATACTATGTATTATAGTAATGAAGATAAGGTTTAAAATTATATGACACTGAAACTGCTCGCCGCTTCGCCGCTCTTTCGGTGTGAGTTGACCCTAAGGCACTGTGACCTCTGAGTTTGTTTCGGCCTGTCTTCTCAGAGTAGTCAGATAGGAAACGCCGACCTCATCTACACTGAAAAAAAAGAATGATTGATTTTACTAAATTCCGCGTAAATTTTATCAAATCCGTGGGTTATATAGGTCCTACACACGAAATTGTTGATTTTACCAATGGATTTTGTTAAATTCACTCTTGTTATAGTAAAATTAACTATGAAAAGGTAAAATTAACTATGAAAAGGGTTGACTATGGCAGTTCATTACTCAACCTACGCTACTTTAGTACATTCAACAATTCTTTTTTTTCAGTGTAGTTTTTAAAATATGATTGACGTGTTGTGCAAACCTACTTACAAGAATAAAATCGTTTAGCATTATCATTTTCATTCCACAATGTGTACGTGTGTAACTTAAATTTTAATGAGATCATTATGGACCCTGTCGGGCCCAGCAAAATAGTCGGAGAGAGTTGGCTGTAAAACTTTACTCATATATTCTTGAAAATGTTATTAGGGTTTTTTTTAAATATATATGTATACATTTTCAAATAAATATCATTTTTAATCGACGAAAAAAAAGGAGGAGGTTCTCAGGTCGACCCGGATATTTTTATTATGTAAGTACTAACTCTTCCGTATCGTTTAACACTCGCGGTTCAAAATATGGCACCGCATGTATTCGTTGAGACTCAAAATATGTCACCTTGTCGTCGATCCACCGCGGTCTAGGTCCACCATCACCCCCTAATGTAGGAAAGACTTGATTCGGCAGTGTAAAAGATTTGAGGCAATCTTCTTCGCGTGTCGATTGCAATCTAAATTGAGTCGGTCCGGAATTCAGTCACGATTTCGGATACAATTAGGCCCGTGTGCTCCACAAATCACTAAAGGCGTTTAGCGCTATACGTATTTAAAACATCATCGTTCTATTTCAGTCAATCCTTTGAAGATGACAGAGGTGTCAGATGGCAGAATGGTGTCTATATGCTTATATAAAATTTAAAGTCCTGACTGACTGATATATCAACGCACAGCCGCTGGTCCTAGAAACATGAAATTTGGAGGTTGTGTTCTTTGTGAAGAGTAGGTCTTTTTCGAGTAAGACTTTCGAATGTCCACCCCTAAGAGGGTGAAATTTCACGCGGACGAAGTCGCGGGCAGAAGCTAATTTTTAATTACATTTAGCGCTAAACGCATTTAGTGTTAAGTGTCCCAGAGGTGTGAGTGATTGGCCAGCAATATGTTAATCGATAATGAATAATAATAATAAACCCATGACTGGAGATGGTTTTATGGAACAGGATTTTTCATAGAATTTGTTATGATTTTGTCATGTAAGTCATCCTTCTATCCTATTAAGCAGGCATTGCATGACATCACACACAAAAGTACATTGTTAGTTTAAATGTCGTAAGAAGCGATAAAGGTTGTTTTACTGATACCCATCTTTATGGGCTACAGCATTACTAAATGACAGGATATTGTAACCATAATCACCAAACTTATCTGGTAGAATTTTTGAACACAATAAAACAATTATCGGTCAATGCACACGCACAGATTTGTACAGTGAAAGTGCTACTATCCATTTTACACTAGCTTTTCAAACAGGTAAAAAGTACCAGCACCTACCAAAATAAATTGTCAGTTTAAAGAAAGAAAAATAGATTATTCTGCACCAATAAAACGCACATTTCAAAAAAATATTCAAGTTTTATCAAAAAGGTGTGGTCAAATTTAAGGGTGTTGTAGCGATATCTACAACGCCACATGCGAACATAGCGTCATACGTCGTGACGTCACGCAAAATCTTGCATCTCGCAAGCAGAGTTTACCGCGCAACTAGCATATATACAACGGCCCGACATGAATCATCGGGCAGTTGCCCGCCAGACACAACACTCGTCTGGTAGGAGGATCCTCCCTTTTCTATGGAGGTTGAGTGAACTTTAATATAAGTATTATTAAAGTAATATTAAATCGTAGTTTCTAGTCAGCGGGATTGTCCGAAAGAGTTACCGCTGGCCCGGAATATAAAGGACGAAGGAAGGAACACGGGTGGGTTCTAGTCAGTAAGAGTCTGACACTCCCTTCCGCTCCACCCAGAGCGGGAGGGTTCCCATCCTGAAAAAAAAACAGAGTTTACCGCACAACTAGCATAGATACAACGGCCCGACATGAATCACACAACACCCTTAGAGGATCCTCCGTTTTCATTATCGACATCAAACTGAAGAATTATAATTATCTTCATGGGACCAACATCGTAATCGCGAAAAGAATCAGTTTGACGGTCTGTATCACAACCTTCAATTTGTCTACACCTTTCTAATACACCCTGTTGTATACTGTGGGACCTGCAGGTAAAACCTATCCCTATAACCTAGATTATTACATTAATTGCGTCTCAATCCTTGGTGAAAAGGATCATCCCAAGGCCATGTAACGTCATATCATGCAATAGTCTCCACTTTTATTTTCGATGGATACAAAAACGGTCGAATAGTGTCAAATTTTAATAGGGGGCATAAAAAAAATTGTTTTCCGGTTAGAAGGGTTGGGGTGCCAACGCAATTGCTTATATTATGAGGTCGATGACCAATTTGACCATTTGGACGACCAATTGGAACTGTGCACCTAGCTTCTGACGTTTCATAAGTGCCCATGTAGGTTTATGAGAAAAAAAATATTTTGATTTTGAGGCTTTTCAAACTTAGTGGGAAATATAAGGAGGCCCCATCTGACAATTATATTCATCATCATCAACATCTGCCTAGTCTTTTCCCAACTATGTTGGAGTGATAAAGGCCAGAAAGAACGCTCAGCGAAAATAAAATAATAGCGCGGGCGAGCGATGCGATGCGACGGGGTGGGACGGGGAACAAGGAATTTGACACGGACGAAGTCGCGGGCGGCTAGGATTACAATAAACAAAATTCTGCAGAATACAATGCATATACATGTAATACATGCTTTGACAGGTCAATGTGACAAAATTTACAAATTCTATTAGCATAATAATGTAGTCTGTCTTTGTACTAGGTATGTTAAATTCAGTATGAATGTGACTGTTCAAGTTCGAAAATAACTTCGCGTTTCGTATGGAAATATGAATTTCACTTGTTTATCACCTGCATTATTACGTTATGGAAATCTGTGTGTCAATGTCGTATTATTTATGCCATAAATATGGCTTGCTATTTGAATATGCAAGCGCCTCTCATCAATATTAAAACGCATATTCCTGAAATATGTAATCTTCATACCTACTCATTTTCCATTCATTCTTGTCCCTACATACGCCTGTTTTATTTCACTTTACTAGCGACCCGCGCCTGCTTCGCATATAGTGTAATCTACTGATGTGGCGCCATGTCAAAATATCGAGATTTATGTGCTATATTATCTAAGTTAAATATTAATGTCATAAAAACATACACCTTCCGAAATAAATTCTCTAATTGATAGTGATAACCGCGCGTGTGTGCGCTGGGTTGACGATATTATCGTCAAAGTCGCGGGAAACACCTGGATGAGGGACGCACGGAACCGGGAAACATGGCAGAAGAAAGGGGAGGCCAATACCCAGCAGTGGGTGATTCTGGTGGGGTAATTGCGTACCACACTAACAGTAGAAATACGATTTCATTTTGACAGTTCAACAACATTCATTTAGTTACTTACGTTGTTAAGCAGACACATTTTTCGAACATATGAAGCAATGGATTAGCAATATCATTCAAAATTATTCAGATTGTGATTGATAGTGTTTTATGCAATTAGTGTGCGGGCTGAAATGACGATGATGGTAGTGATAACCGTATCAAAATCCATTGTAAACTTTAGAAGAACTAAACGGACAAAAAGACTGAGATAGCGGCTTTGTCTTATACTATTCAAATATTAGGGATGTACAGTCTCAAACTGTACATGTTTTGCTGACGCGGTGCCTCGCACCATACGTGCGTCATTTTAGTGGTATAAATATTAATGCCTTACAATGAGTGCGATTACTGCAACGCGGTGACTAACATTAGAGAAAGGAATCGTCAACAATTTTACCTGTAAACACGAATAAATCTATCGGGAACTAAGTGATCTTTTCTCTACGCGCTCCAACCTCAACTTTAACTACTCTACAAGTGTACGAACCGTACAAGGGATCAATTTTAAAACATGGCCGTTCTTATTGATCGGTATAGCACAACAGTGAGGAAACTTCGGCGTAAACAACATTGTTCTATAAATAGACTCTACTTACTGACGATACTTAATACGCTGGGTCCTAGGGACTCAGACCAACTAACAATCTTGCATTGAATTAGTGGAAGAAAAGCGTTGAACAGTTAAGTGGTTGTTATTGTCGCTTATATTCTCAACATCTGCCAACAAAATAATCTGAAATGTAATCTAGCTTAATATGGCACACCCTCTCTTAAGGGATTAGTAAAACAAATATTAGAAGTTTGTGAGAAATGGCCCATCTATTACAGCGATGAAGCTTAAGAGAAGGATAAATCATTTTTATCATTATTGTAACCAAAGAATTGCAAACGTAAGTGGCTGTGGGCGGGCACATCGATCGCAAGACGAATGGCCTACGCCTAGTTACCGGAACACGTAGCGGACTGGTATGTCGCGAGAATCCTGGTGACGTTCTGAAGCTTAGAAAGAAAGAAAATAGGTTTATTTGTCACAGAAACACTTGCATGCAAGAAGATAATTAACTCTAATAATAAAGAAAAATAAAAACTTAATAGATCTATAAGCACAAATCAAAAATAGTCGAAAGCTGTAGATCATGACTGTGACACGAAGGCATCCACTCAGCATGAAGCTGTGCTATAGGGGGCCCCCCAACTTCTTAGGGAATGCCTATGTCCACTAGTAGACATCTTTGGTCAACTAAATGTTGATGACGATGATTGTAGAACCAATCCTCCTAATTTTATAAATGTGAAAGTTAGTGAAGATGTTTGGATGTTTATTACTCAATCACGCGTAAACCGTTGAACAGATTTGGATGAAAATTGGCAAATAGATAGACCATTTCCTGGATTAAGACATGGGATACTTTTCATCACGATATTCCCACGGTATCGAAACTTACGCAGGTGAAACCGCGGGACGTTGCTAGTAATTTATAATAACCAACGTTTCAGTGATATAGAACGGTTATAATAACATAATTTCCTCTTTGTTTTTCCAGGACGACATGGAAACAGAACACTTAGCCACACTGGAACGGCTGCGACAGAACCAGCGTGCAGACTATTTATCGGGCAGTGTGTCCGGCAGTCTACAGGCTACTGACAGACTCATGAAGGAGCTCCGGGACATATACCGCTCGTGCTCCTTCAAAAACAATATGTATTCTATTGGTGAGTGTTATATCACAAGTGAGTGAGTTGGGCAGCTTACACTCAAGGAGTTAGGAAATCTAGGGCACTACTCATAGACATAAGTTTATACAACACTAGCGACCCGCACATGCTTCGCACGGGTGCAATCTGACTGATGTGACGACCCGTAAAAACATTTAAGATTTCTTTGCCAAATCTAAGTAAAAATATTAATGTACAATGCGTGCCACGAAAGATGAGACTTGACACACCACGTGGTTTGACATGCGCAGTACACGATTTAAGGTATCTTTAGCGGTATGAGGTCTGAGTGCGGGACGGGACCGGACGTCATAGGGGCGGCGGAAAGAGCGGGGGAGGCGGGGTCAGTCTCATCTTTCGTGGCACGCATTGTAATATACACATTCTACTATCCTATTTCCTATCCTACCAATAGTTTTTGAGGATGGATGGATGTTTTTTATTCTTTCACGTAAAAACGACTGAACGAATTTAAATGAAATTTGACACATATATATAGTTTATAACCAGTCATGCGACTTAACCGCAGGGCGCTGCTAGTTTGCACATATACATTTCGGAATAAATTCTCTAAATTATGGTGAAAACCACATCAAAATGAAGCGTTGCGTAGTTTAGAAGAACAACGCGGTCACAAGTTTAATTTATAAAGTATAGATTATCTTTTGAGTTGCCTAGCTCTGTTGTGGATAGTGAAGGGACGATGCTTAAACAGATGCCGCTAACCTGGCCAAAAGGGGTATTGCCGAAATCAGAATTAGGTAATAGGTTATTACCTATCGGGCTGGTGTCCGCAACTCCACGTCAATGAGCGTATTTTGCGTACGAAAATCAGAATTAATAATAATTTATTTTTGCACCATAATATGCTTACGAAATAAAAAAAAAGTTGTTGCATAAGCATTACTTGTCAATGCGAATATTGACAATGTGTACAAGCTAGACAGATTATGCTCTTATTGAGCATAATCTGTCTCAACTAAAGTATACTTTCAACTTGTGACCTTCCTCAGTCATACAATCATAGGCTAATCATAGGCAATATATACTATTGACGCTAAATTCTATTGTAATATTTGTAAATATGAGGCAAACGTTTGTATAAACCGTCCATCTGGCGCAGTCGGGTATAAATTATGTTGATCGATGTCTCGTGTGGACTACGCCATGAGTTGCGCTACATATTTCGTACCTAAAGTTCCTTCAACTTTTGTTTTTTCTATTGAAAGCAGTCTTCAAGTTACACAAACATTTTTCTGTAAGGTCAATGGAGGCTATTGCAACTATGGGGCTAAAGCAACTAACAGCGATATCTTCCATTCTAATGTTTTTTAAATACATTGCCATCTATGGGCCTGGAGAAAAGTCATAGTTTAACCTATAATAAACAGATGGCGTCAGAGGGATGAATACTGTTTGACCTACAGAGATTTTATGTTAGTCACCGTTTTGAACACGTGTTTGGTGACGAGCGTGTCTTCAATTTTAAACAAAAAAATAACCTTCTCGTGCATTTTAAACACGGTTTTAAGCAGAAACGAAGAAAATGTAAAGTACTTAACCTTAAACACTTACGTTTTTAATATTATATCTTATATTTCCTAAGATAATGTAGTAGTTACATTAGCCTCCACTTATCTCTTTGCGGGGTTATTGCGACTAGTTTTTTTGGTTACAATAGCCCCTTCGTGTTTGTATAAAATAAAATAAAGCCAGTGATGTCGAATATCGATAATTGTAAATCGATATATCTACAGCATACCTTAGAAAATTCTCGAACTGAATCCATTCGATGGATAAATTGCGTAAATAAAAGTTACAATTTGTTTTATTACAATTTCAACTAAGATTCAAATCTATTTTCCTTTCAATATGGAAATACTGTTGTATGGTTAAATACTGTAGTTAAATAGGGGGTCCGACCTAATGCATTTAGTTCACGACTTCATGCGTAGGTACTATAACAACCCATAGGTATTACTCAAAATCTCTGAACTAATTTGATATTTGACTTGTTTTAGATGGTCCGAAATATTATATTAAAAAAAAAAGAAAAGAGCTATTCAAAAGAAAAGCTTCTAGAGGCACTTCAGTTGGTTAAAAGCAGAACGTTAAATAGTTATGAGGCAGCAAAGACGTTTAATATTCCGAGGTCTACTATAATTTCACATTTATAACGCACACGTGGTCAAAAAAATGTTACCTTCAAGATTTTATATAATTTTAGATTATTTTTTGTTATGTTCTTAGAAATTTTTGTATTATGTTTTGAGAAGTACCTATCTAAAACTTTTAATTTTTGATGTGATGATTACGAATGAAAAATATAAACGAAGCATGGTTTTATATTACTTATGTACCTATCAGTATCGATTGCCTACACATTTTAAAATTTATCGATATTTTTTACGTCAACACAACACTAACTCTATAGAAAATAGTCGCATTAGCCCCAAACATTACGAAACAAACTTTTAGTTTGATCGGGACTCTACTGGTTCAACTCGGAGAACATACCTGCGTAAATTTCACACTGGGTGACATGTGCTTCGATTCTGAGCATATAAGCTACAAAAACCAATGAGTTAGTTTAAATAGTCACATTTACCCCAACATGGGGCTAATGTAACTTTTCCTACCCGCATGGAACTTTTAATAAGATTTTAACCAAATCCTACGGCTTTTTGACATTATATTATATCGAAAGTAATCTCAGATATATGCTTAATAATATAGATTTAATAGATTACCCCATAAAGTCAAATGGCCATCTTTGGTGAAGGTTCAAGTTTCAACATATTTTTTTTTAGTTACAATAGCCTCCATTGACCTTATGTACAGACGCCAGCACATCAAGCTACTACAATCTGTCAAATTTCTTTGATAGATTTTCAACTTTATCGCTAAAGCATAAGGTTCAAAGTTGATTGGGAAAATTTGACAGTTTCGGGTAGGTTGATGTGCTGGCGTCTGTACCTGCAGTGTCGGAAATGCCTAGTACATAAATACTAGCTGCGCCCCGCAGATTCACCCGCGTAAATGTCGATCCTGTGGGAATATCGGGATAAAAAGTAGCCTATGTGTTAATCCAAGGTGTCAGCTACCTCAACCAAACCGAGCTACAGTCGCCGGCACGTAACTTGGCAAGGTTTTCACATAGTGGGAGTAAGTTAGCGCATGTTCACTTAGTGCAACACGAAAATGGTCACTTTTATTGTTTGTCATTATACTATGGTTATTGCCATAGATTATTTTTAAACATGTCTGTTTCGAAGAAAGTCAAAGAAAGGAAAAACACATCTAACGATTCTTGCCAAGTTACGTGCCGGGAACTTTACATTGCAGATAAGTTGCTGCAACATATCTTGCAAAGTGATATATCATCAATCACTCTTCCTAGCATTATTATTGCTTGCCAAATAAATTATACTAACATATTCCAATTTCCTCCTATTCCAGAGTTAGTAAACGATTCCTTGTACGAGTGGAACATCAGGCTGCGTTCAGTGGACCCCGACAGTCCGCTGCACAATGATCTGCTGGTCCTCAAGGAGAAAGAGGGCAAGGACTCGATACTTCTCAATATTATGTTCAAAGAGACATACCCCTTCGAACCACCGTTCGTTAGGGTTGTGTACCCAATTATATCAGGTGAGACACATTTTAGTTGCCAAAGTTAAAATCAAATGAGAGTCTGAACATGATTTAAAAAATAATTTAACATCATAGAGACCAATAAATAATAATAATATAAGATTTATTTCCGAGTAACATGGTAACATGGACTGTTACTGTCTTAATACAAAACGAATCCTTATTTCAGACCTAGCCTAAACCTTCGAGCCAATTACTGTATTTTGAACTTTATTCCAACAAATGTAAAGTTTTTAATGTAAAATTGACAACTTAGACTGGTTTAATGTCTTTTTTTATAATAATAACTTTAACTTTTTTGAAATTTAAAAATGGCTCTATGGTTTATAACCTGGGTCTAAAGATAAACCTTGTTTTGTAATAAAGCCGATAGTGTTAGCAACAAATTGTTAACAAACTATGTATGTTAGTAAAGTTTGCCACTCTGCAAGATTGCAAGTCCAGCAGTGATATTAAAGCCAATAAGGCCAAAAATTTGCTAACAAATTGTCAGACGCCCGAACCTTGATGTGATTGGGTGAATGAATAATCAACAGCTAATCGCATCACTTGAGTGAGAGAGCGTTTTAGGTATGGCACCGCGCATTTACAATAAATTACCAGATGTCATAAAATTTTTGAATGCTACCCAATAAAAAAAAAAAATTAAACTTGTTAATTGAAAAATGTTATTATACCACTGATGAATTTCTAAATGATAAATTAATGTAGACTTATTTATTTATTTGACTGGAGAAACTAATTTTAATTTGAATATTGTGACTAATTTAAATTTATTTATTTATGCATTGACTGTAGAAATTATTCCATATTGTTTTTATTTAGCATGCAACCATTTTTGTACGCCTCTTGGCATAACATAGCGACCTATGTACTTTAATTTAAGAACTGTATTCACTACCTATGTTACACAAATAAAAAATGATTATGATTATGCGTTTTAATCTGACGCGTCGAATATTTTCGCAAAAAAATCTTTCCATTCTAATCCACTTATTACCATTTTCCAGGAGGCTACGTGCTGGTGGGAGGCGCGATATGCATGGAGCTCCTCACCAAGCAGGGCTGGTCGTCTGCCTACACAGTGGAGGCCGTCATAATGCAGATAGCGGCCACGCTGGTCAAGGGCAAGGCGCGGATCCAGTTCGGCGCTACCAAAGTCGTGTCACAGTCGCAGTACAGTCTCGCGCGCGCGCAACAGAGCTTCAAATGCCTCGTGCAGATACACGAGAAGAATGGTGAGATTGAGTATTTGACAGTATACAGTATTTTATAGCTTTTGCCCGCGGCTTCGCCCGCGTGGAGGACGGAATTAAAAAAAGACTTCCTTCCTTCTCCATGAAAAAATACGTGTAAACGCCAACTTTCATATTGATCGGTCTAACGGTGTTAGGGTATAACAATCTTATATATATGTTTTATATTTTTAGATCTTTGAGATCTAGGGGCCTAAAAAGGCCACTTTGGCAGAATCATAAAAGGGTAACATTATGAATCATAATATGGCAAAGGCAGTTCGTGTCTTTCTTTTTTTCGCTGCACTATGTAGGTATAATCAAAGATATAGGGATTGGATTTGGATTGGATTGATTGGTATTTTAGCAGAAATAAAAAATAACTTTTATACAATTTGATATGATTAACACTTTACTGTCCATTATGATTCATAATTTTGTCCTTTTGATTCTGCCAAAGTGGCCTTTTTAGGCCCCCAGGTTAGGCCGAGACTGCTTGAGCCACATTTTACGTATAATTTTGGACCATTACATATCATGTTTTCCTAAGAATGTGTTAGAAGTTAAGGAGATTGATTATTTTATTAATTTTTGAGTAGAGCAGATTAGTTGCGGGATAATTGCGTGACAATTGATCATTTTGACATTTAAATTCCTAACCCATTGCTTTTTATGTTCGAAAAATTTGTCTGCTCAACAACGATAATAACACAATTAATTTTGTTGATCTGTGAAATTGATAGAGATTGCTGACTGTTAGTGTTACTGAACTAGCCCGCAGGCTACAGTTGAGATATTACCGTCTCACCGTTTGATATACTGATGCTATTGTTGTGAATGCGTATATTTGGTCAAACATTTAAAGCATACAGGCTCATGACTTATGTCTTTCTGCAGCAATAAGGCAATTACTGTGATCAGCTCAAAAAGCTAGATTTTTTAAAATCTATCTGTTGTCGACCATCCTAAAACAGCCAGTAGCTTCAGCTTAGAACTCCATATCTGTAAAATGATGGTACCCTTTACAAAAAAATTACAAGTACCTAGTTATTGTAATCAATAACAGTTTTACCTAGGTAATACGGGCTGGTGTCCACAAATCCAATTTTACCTAAAAATGTGTTTTAAATCGCTAATATTTATAGAGATTTCCTGGTATTAGTAATGTAACATACCATACCACATGTGTCCTTGTTATTATCAACAGTTACAATTAGACTGAGGGCTGATTTTTCCATCGCCAGATAACTTTTATTCAAGGAATAAAATTGACGTTGGAAAGTTTTTATATGAGCGTTATGTTCTGGGCTGGGCCAAAGATCAAGGCACAGGTCTAAACTCTCGGGACAATACCGAACTTGGGGGTGTACTCTCTATGCCTGTCAACGAAGATACGGGCCCGTCCGAAAGTATGTAGTTGCTGTCAAAACATGTGTCAAATTAAATTTAAACACAACGGTAGTAGGGACAACTCACAAATCGTGTTCACTCTTAGTTTGTGCACCGAACTAATCTGATGTCAAGTGGCACGGAGTAGGAAACGCCCGTAAAATCTGCTTAAACTACGGATTACATGCTTTAGGGAGTAGGCCTTCTGGAGTGGGATTTATCGTTATTCTTTGTGAGGTAATTCTCATGGACCTCCATCTGGGGAAAACCTTTTATTTTGCAATCATGAGCGGGAGAAAGTGTGGCATTCGCTCCAGAGTAGTAAGTAATGTTTGGTATTCGCTCGCAAATGCTCCACGCCTCCAACCGCCGAACAATATTTTAAAAACAAGATGGCTTTTCTTTTTCTAGCTGACTGATCTCTGAGAAGAAACGTCGAAACAAAATCAGAGGCCATGGCCCCCTTTACTTACATTATTATTTTGATATCAATATGTTCTCTTAGAATGTAATGAATTTCAACTCATATTTTTTCTTTACACTACAAGAAGTAAAAACAGATAGACTTCCTTTACTGCAAGGCAACGCCCACCGCAGCCTACCGTAAGTTGTAGGCGTTGTAGCCCAGTTGTCGCATTTAGCAGTTATAATGCAGTCCGTCTGTATACACACCAAGTTACTTAAGCCATTAACATAATATTCTGTGTAATTCCAGGATGGTTCACACCGCCGAAGGAGGACGGCTAAAGCAGGCCATCTTCCTGCCGTTACATTTAAGACTAAACGTGTAACATTGACGGTAACGCCCAAACAAACCAACAACCACTCCAAATTTGAAAAGTGACTATGAGTTTGCGTGAAACTTTGCATTATGATTCCATTATGATGTTCGTTTATTATTGAAACGCAATTATGTATGTGTTAAGTATGACTGAGGGACTACGTCGTTATCTCGAGTATTCTATGTGTACTTTAATCGTTAAGTGCTATGTCTTACGATGTGCGGGCGTTCGCGAGAGGACTATACAAGACTTATAGGAAATGTTTAACTGTGTAACGTTTTTGTAATCATTAATTTTCTCAGAAAAAGTTATCCTTATGGTAGCCTTAGACGTTACTGGAGTGTAAAGTTGAAAAAATTCTTTGCATTTCTTTTTAGTTATTGAAATAAAAAACCTGTGATTCTTACACTGTATTTTGTTTTTGGTGACCCCGCTTTGGACCTTGTAATATAAATAGCTGGTTTATTTAAATATTATAAATATAAATGATACACAATAAAATATACAATTTATCTTATAACACGTTTTTGCTCTTTATGACCGACCATCATTTCAAAGTGCACTAACATAACTTCGCTAACTTACATAATGGAATTTAGCTGACATCTGTCAATACTGCATTTAAATGCAATATCTTTAAGGCGTATACTGGAAATTCGACACTCGCGTTCTTTTTAATCTTTTTCCTTTTAGTTAGGCGGTATTATGTCTTCTTGGAACTCATTTAATTGTTTCTTCAAGTAATTACATTATAATTTAGCATTTATAAGCTTAGATTTCTGTTGCAATTTATTGTTCGCCATAAAAGCCTTTAGTCCGTCTGAGTGCTCCTTGCCACCGGAAATGTTAATCTTTTTACAGTAATCGGTTTTGTTCATGTTATTGTACCATTGCTTTAGTTTTGGGAATCTGGAAAATAAGAAGACGGGTTATTTTTTATCAATAATTTTTTTTTTATGCAATCTGGGAAAAAATACTACAAAACTGATGATTTATTGTCACTTTTTTTGTTGTATTCATTGCATAAGTTCATACTTATTTCGGTTTCGATTATCAAGAATCGCTACAAAGGCAGCATAACAACCGACTGATATTCGATCGATATTATCTTTATCATAATAAACCAAAATATCATTAATGCAAAGAAAATTCGTTAATAAATCTGTGCATAAATCATTTGGCAATGCGGACTTTTCTATAAAATATACTACTTTCCTTTCTTCTTGCAATAATATCCTAGTCAACACTCGTCAGTACAAACATAACTGATTGAAAGCCTCAATGTTTAACATAACTTAGATTAGATGATAAAAGATATACTGACCTCTTTTTATCAATAGGAACTAATCCAACAAAACTGGCCATAGTGGAGACTATACTCAAGTCAGCAATAGTAATCACATCATCTGCCATATACAAGTTCTCTGACAAATAATCTTCAAGCGTGGAGTACGCGTCTACAATATTCCAGATCATTCTTTTGGACATCTCTGTAAGTCTCCCCATGTAGGTTGGTGCCTAGAAATATAATAGAAATAGGTATAAACCCACACAATTTTTGTATTCACAAAGGAATGATTGCTCTTTCGTGTCGACGTGAGCTGTCGAGAAAAGTTATGCTTTATAGAGATTGCCCAGTCAATAAGGTTAGTTCCTAGCAGTGTTAACTGCCCAGAGTATTACTGTATATATATACGACATAGTAATAGTTCAAAGTATGGAATCTGCGGGAACCGGGTTATTCCGTTTATCCCCCAAAAAATCACCCTAAAGGTACTATTTAGAATTGAACTGCAACTGCCGACAGCACGTGTAGCCGCACATGTCTCGCTCGTGT
This sequence comes from Luperina nickerlii, assembly GCA_963855955.1. NCBI lineage: Eukaryota > Metazoa > Arthropoda > Insecta > Lepidoptera > Noctuidae > Luperina > Luperina nickerlii. Next base: position 15,301,514 of record OY979677.1, on the reverse strand, counting down.
TTGGCTTGTGCAGTGGCTCGTGTCGGCATGCAGTCTCTGCACGTGCTGTCGGCAGTTGCAGTTGGCAGCTCGGTTCCAAATAGTACCTTTAGGTGGATACGCGCAAGTCCGAGAATCCACCCTAGGCCTAGTTCGATGAACGGAATTTATATAGGCTTTCTTTTTTTTTTTCAGGATGGGAAATCATCAAATGACCCTTCCCGCTCTGGGTGGAGCGGAAGGGAGTGTCAGACTCCTGACTAAAACCCACCCGTGTTCCTTCCTTAGCCCTTTATGTTCCGGGCCAGCGGTAACCCTTTCGGACAATCCCGCTGACCATTTATATAGGCTTAAGGTGAATTTTTGGACATGCGTTTCCGCGTATCCATCTTAGGTTGGATTTTATGGGGTGAATAAACGGAATGACCGGTGGCAGAAACCAAGGTGAATCACTTCGGTGATAAGTCATGAATCTACTGAATACAAACATGAGCTTAAATTCAGTAGAGTAGCCATGGACTTAATCATAATCTCGTTTTGTCTCACAAAACTTGTTTAAATAAAAATATTACCATAACGGTCCTCAGTCTTTGAAAGAAAATCCCACAATCGAAGAACAATATCTGATGAACAGTTGCACGCTTTCTGCTATCAACTGGATACAACTGTGAATGCTCTGGTTTTCCATACTTTTCCAATAGGTAGATCATTATTGCATGACTGTAACAAAAACATGTAGGTAACTATGTATATGTCTATATATCAAGCAACTGCAGCAAAAACAATTCTATGGATAGAGCAACAAGGTTTATTTTTAAAACATCGTTTTACCTGTCAGCCAAACAGAAGTCACCTTCGTCTAACATAGGTATAGTTCTCATGGGATTTTTCTGAAAACACATTTAATTGTTTAGTAATCAAGAATGGTCAGGTGTACTCCATCTACCGCTGGCGTGTGTGTATGACCATTATATGAACGTAAACAAGGCAAAATAAGAATTTTGCCAAAGATCGTAGCAGGTGGCGTTTTGTAGTTTATGTATGTAATAATTTAATAAAGAATTCAAAGGTAAGTACCTATACTGTACATTTTTAGGCATCATCTGCCAAGCCTTTTCCCAACTATGTTGGGGTCGGCTTCTAGTCTAACCGGATGCAGCTGAGTACCAGTATTTTACGTGGAGAGACTGCCTATCTGACCTCCACAACCCAGGTACTGGGTAGCACAATACCCCTTGGTAAGACTAGTTATTATACTTTCGGGCTTCTGGCCACCCGTAACGACTGTCAAAGATCCACGAATGACTCGGAATGACAGCCGGGACCAACGTTCTTTCCGAGGCACGGAGCGGTTTTGGCAAGTATGTAAAGATGGTCACCGTTCCACGGACCTATCGCGGTAAGTAGAACCGTACGGCTGTTTTTACTTCGCCACATGCCCCTTGTAATGTACTGTACTTACATGTTTTTTTAGGTAAGTCAGTATCTACTGGCTGACTGATTCATCACATTGGCTGTATGCCGTGTCCATATTGTAGTTTTAAAAAACATCTTGATTGTCCTGAATGTCGTTGATGAAAAATATTGATCATGTTCACATACCTTTTTCATTTCTGGTGCGTCTTGTTCCCGTAACACAGGGTTCAAATCCCTTTGCTCGATATGATTCAACCCTAAAATATCGATGACCATCATCACAGCTCTAGCAGGAGGACTGGCGTTCGATTTGTAGAGTATTGCCGGCATTTTAGCCCTACCTGTTGGTAAAATAAATAGGTACCTACTTATTTGTGTTTTATCAAACTCAAAGCATTTATTTCAATTAGACCATTTACAGGCACATTTAAATTGGCATAGGAGTCCGGCCAGTCAGAACGATGAAGCTTTACCAGATGACTTTTTTTACCGTCTAGGACAGAAACGGTATAGAAGGTGAAGGGAGTAGTAGCCTATGGCACAGAAACGTTTTTTAATCGACATTAATATATTTTAAAATTTTAATTTTTTTAAATAAAAACTGCCATACGCTTCTACTCCGTTCACCTTTTATACCCTGTTTTTGTCCAGACGGTAAAAGTCAGTCAGTATACATATCAACGCATTATAATTATTAGGTAAACACGCAACAATGACTATTTGTCTGTCAGTGCGCTTATGACTCGAAAACATGTGGTTCTTATTTTGTTTAGTTTCGGTCTGGGGTTGTTTAGGTGCGCTCCGAGTTGGGAATGTAATCGATTTGAGCGTGCTTATACCCGTACCGAATTAGCGTGAGCGCGATAACGATGTCCCGTGAATTGTCATAGATGACGTCATGAGATGCGCCATCTTGCGATAACGCCGACCATGCCTTATAATATCACCGTGGTGTACGTTACCCCAGCAAGAAAGTGTCTCCTAGAGTTATAGGAGTAGAACGTATAATATGTGCCCTATCTGCTGTAAATGTGCCCCCAAATAAAAAATGTGTGCCCCCTGTCGTTTTGGAAAAAAACGGAAAAAACGATTCCTGCTGGGGTAACGTTTTTCTAGCAGGAAAATTCTAAACGAATGATCGGAGAGAGAAAAATTGTGCATGGCCAGAGAGCTTATAGGTGTGCCTTAATGTGCCCCCAAAAAAAAAATCTGTGCCCCTTCAGGTTTTCGAGATATTGCATTTCCTGCTGGAGTAACGTTTTGATGAATCGTATATCTCTACAACCATTGCATGTGCCCCTGTAGAGTAAACATACACGAGTAGCTCTTTATGTGTGCCCCTTAGTGCCCCAATTAGTTTTAAGAAAATATTTATAGTTTTCAAGTTATAGCGGTTTTATGAAAACCCGAAAAAACATCGCAGCGCCTAAATTAGACAAGAAACAAGTTCGCTGAAAACTGTATTCGGTCCTTCTTGACGCTAATAATAACCATACAAAGTTTCAAAACTATTCATGCATGCGTTTTTGCTAAAAGTCAAAACGATGGTGTCCTAACTTTGACGGCAAAATACAAGGAACCGGCTCAATCCGAGATGTGTAGGTGTAAACCAAAATCATGTGCCTTTAGTCAAAAATATATGGTGAAAATATTCAGCTTGGAATGTTTCGCATTAAGTAAATATTAACAAAAAACCAAAATATGTAAGCAACGGCTGGTTATCCGACCAAATTTGAATGACTACTAAAAAGCGACGGATTCATACATATCGATGACCTTCTTTACTTTACTCACTAACCGGTTCACACGTGTTGTGCCTGAGTACACTGACTTACAAAAGTAATATGTAATTAAATAAAGTTGTTATTGGATTATATTCTACTAGCTGTTTCTATGACGTTACACATGATTAAGTACATTATAAATAGTAGCCTAAGTGCTATTTCAAGGTAAGCTATCTTCTCGATTCTAAATTTCATTAAAATACATCCAGTAATTTATGTGTGAACGAAAGAAATACATCGAGATATTTGCCAGGTCTTTGACTTGGTCCCGATGTTTAAAAAAAAATATAGTTCATGAAATGTGTGATGAATACCTACTAATGCTGCCAGCCTTCTGGGCACTTTTCCTGTTGACAGCGATGTGGACGAATTTTTCGACGCCCTGTAACTCTTTTTGATACTTGTAAATATTTTTATTTCTATTATAGAGTTAGTGTGTAAATTCTTTTAGCTTTAATAAACATACCTACTACTAAAAAGAGGTAGCTCTTTTTTGTATATAAATAAAAAGCCCGTATTTGTCTTTTTATATTAGGTACATATATATTTATTGATAAGCCGTAGGTTAGGTGAATTAACAGTACAATGCATGCCACGAAATGAGACTTGACCCGCCTCCCCCGCTCTTTCCGCCGCCCCTATGACGTCCAGTCCCGTCCCGCACTCAGACCTCATACCGCTAAAGATACCTAAAATCGTGTACTGCGCATGTCAAACCACGTGGTGTGTCAAGTCTCATCTTTCGTGGCACGCATTGTAAGTTTTTCATCATTAAGGGGAATGCTCCAACTAGCCCGCGAAATTCAAAATTTCTTGCGTTTTTTGCAATTTGCAGGCCAGTGCTAGGTTGTATGTTGATTAAAATATTATTCGCGGTTGTAAGACGTATATAGTTACAGAATCATAATCATCAAAATCACCAATACAACCCTCCAAGTTCATAAAGGCATAGGAACAAAAAAAAAAACAGAAAAAATTTGAATCTTGCGGGCTGGTTGGAGCATTCACCTTACTTAATAGAAGATTCCCTTTTTTCGCCTCCCCACACCGCTGCATATATCTCTGGCCCCGCGGCATCCGCTGACGTCGTGTCGCAAGGAGTCGCTTTGTCTAGCTTGGAGAAAGTGAGACAGCTATTACGCGTACGGTGTTAGTGTGACAGAGACAGGTTACGTGTAACGTCGCTCTATTATGAATAATAGGTACGAAGTGTTTATTGAGGAAGTGCGTTTGGATTATTACTTGGTATTGGTAAACAGTTGCAGTTATGTTATGACGCCAAGGACACTGTTATGTTATGACGCCAAGGACACTGTTACGTTGAGTCACGCAGTTGCACTGATACTGTTTGTTTACTTTTTTTTGAGTTGGTTGAAAGTGGCGTATTAAGCATTTTATAACAATTATGTGGTTGTAGGGGTGTTGAATTTTATGGCACGATCTGCGGTGGTAAGTATTTAATGGCATTGTTTTGAATTACCTATTTAAAAATACTTGTCTTATCAAGTACTTGGATTTTTGACGTGACAACGTCTAATAAATCGATGAAGCTGGCTGCACTCACGAAAAAACATGCCTCATGTAGCGTTACCTCGCGGCCTCGCTCTGTAGCGTTCCATGGCGGCTTGAAGTGCAAGCGAATATTAACAAATGCAATGCAACTATTCCATCAGTATTTTCTTATGACGTTGTCACGTTCAACTATCGTCAGTAAACCGACTTTACAGACAACCGATTTTTTTCATTACTTTATATACTAATTTCTAATATTTATAGGTAGGAACTTTGATCTGTGATTTGATGCAATAATTACTTTAAGAATTAAAATTAAGGGAATAAAAATAATAATTTCCACATCAACAAGCTGTTTCATTTATTATAGTCACAAGGTGCATTTAATATATTTTTTAATTAGCCCCCAAAACTTTTGAACACGACTGTACGGACAACAGCTTAGGTATAATACGTTCAATAAAGAAGGTCATCGATATGTATGAATCCGTCGCTTTTTAGTAGTCATTCAAATTTGGTCGGATAACCAGCCGTTGCTTACATATTTTGGTTTTTTGTTAATATTTACTTAATGCGAAACATTCCAAGCTGAATATTTTCACCATATATTTTTGACTAAAGGCACATGATTTTGGTTTACACCTACACATCTCGGATTGAGCCGGTTCCTTGTATTTTGCCGTCAAAGTTAGGACACCATCGTTTTGACTTTTAGCAAAAACGCATGCATGAATAGTTTTGAAACTTTGTATGGTTATTATTAGCGTCAAGAAGGACCGAATACAGTTTTCAGCGAACTTGTTTCTTGTCTAATTTAGGCGCTGCGATGTTTTTTCGGGTTTTCATAAAACCGCTATAACTTGAAAACTATAAATATTTTCTTAAAACTAATTGGGGCACTAAGGGGCACACATAAAGAGCTACTCGTGTATGTTTACTCTACAGGGGCACATGCAATGGTTGTAGAGATATACGATTCATCAAAACGTTACTCCAGCAGGAAATGCAATATCTCGAAAACCTGAAGGGGCACAGATTTTTTTTTGGGGGCACATTAAGGCACACCTATAAGCTCTCTGGCCATGCACAATTTTTCTCTCTCCGATCATTCGTTTAGAATTTTCCTGCTAGAAAAACGTTACCCCAGCAGGAAACGTTTTTTCCGTTTTTTTCCAAAACGACAGGGGGCACACATTTTTTATTTGGGGGCACATTTACAGCAGATAGGGCACATATTATACGTCCTACTCCTATAACTCTAGGAGACACTTTCTTGCTGGGGTAACGTACACATCACCGTGAGCGCTGTCAAAAATGACTGTGTGTGTGAGGATGTGTCAGTGTGTATTTTGTTTTGAGTTGCATATATCTTTAAATTAAACTAACGTGACATTTTCGAAATTGTGCTTCTGGCTGACAGTCGCCACCTAACCAAAGAAGAACTGAAGAAGAAATGTGGTGTTTAAACAAAGAATACTGTAATAATATCGCGATCGTTTTAACATTGACTAAGCACTGTGTGCGTGTTCACGAGCTCTCAACTGTCATAATCGTAATATAACGTATAAATCGGAACGCGTGTGAGATGATGTGCGTGCTGTGAGCGATTATATCTAATTCGGAATGCGGCCCTAGTCTACATAAGTAGGTACCTACCTACTTATTAAATTAGGTATTCACAAGTCATTTACCTGTAGGTACTTAAAACAACTGCCAGCCAGCTACTTCACATAATTGAAAATAACTAGGATAACCTTTCATCTAAAAATACTATTAACCCATTGAAGGACACTGAACGCCCCTCGACGTAATAACAATAAAACTTCTATTGTATCTCGTACAGTGTCCTTCAATGTGTTAAGATACAAAGAAAGAAGATAATTTGGTATACCTACTAATTTATTATCTCAACCAGACCGATGCAAGTTCAAGGACTGGCTGACCAAACGTCTGTTCGTTTCATTGTATTTAATTGACCTTTGTAGGTACTTACATAACGAAAATGTTTTTTATTCTTTCGCATTTTTAGTTACAGTAAAAAAATATTATCTTTATTTATTCTTTTCATAGGATTAGACTTTAGACACTTCGAGAAGGAAACAAGTTTAACAGGAACTTAACCTAAAAACCTGAAGTACTTACCTAGATATCTTAAGGAGTAGAAAATAGAAGATAACCGGTACAAAAAATACTCTCGGTATAGGTAGGTACTTACTAAAACATAGCACCGTTATTTGATACCTACTAGTAATGAATGGTATTATTGGGTCAATATTTGCTTTCAGCATTTATAGAAGAAACAAACACACAGGCAATGCGATAAGTAATAGGTAGTTAATCTAAACATAAACACTTACCTTCATTCAAAGCAATTGTAGACTTGTAGCCAAAATATAAAGAAAATAATTTTAGAAAAGTTCACTTTAGTCACCCTCGATTGGCATCACTAACACTAGCCGAGGTCCGGAGGTCGTTGTCATCTGTTTCTACCAGCTGATAACTTAGTAGTTACCATGCTATCTCATAGATGGCAGCACGGTCAAGAAAGTAGTTGAAAATAGTCGAAATTGCACGAATTGCATGACTGCTGATGGTGGTCTATGTTGCATGTGTATGGCGGTGAAGAAAATTAAATGCCAAATGTTTCATTATGGGTGTCGTTTTCATGGTTTTCGAGTGCTGAAGCCGATAGTGAGGTCAAAATGGAAATCCATGATGGCGGTTGAGATTTTTTTTGTCATAATAAATTTTTGATCTTGGATTTTCAGTTTGAACTTCGTACCTGCCGGAGGTCACCCGACCCGACCCCACACGTTTTTTTAAAACCTGTGGTTATGGGTAAGGTAGGTAGTAGAGGTGATAAAAAGATCAAAAAATGATAAATAGGCATAATATTACGATATTTTTAGTGTCCACTTTCCCCTATAAATATTTATTTAAAGGGGAAAGTGAACGCTTGACTATTGTGGACCACAATCTATCTCATCTATCTGCATTTTGGAGCTAGCGCTAGAACTTGACACGCAACCTGCATTGCATCAGTATTTTGCAGAGAACTTGCTCTTTCGAAGGTTGGGTATATGGTATACTTAGGTAGGTATCTCCATGGTTATTTTGGTCGATGAGCCTATTAAGCAAAATAGGTATAGAATATTACTGATATTGGTGAAATATTTTGTTTATGCTATCGAAGCAGTTCATTCCTATGTTATCTGCAAATAAACTTTGACCTATACGTTGCTCACGTCATTCTGAATTTAACGTCTCTCATCACAATGAATTTGGGGTCAGTGCAACATAAAATCTTTCGTCTCTTTCTATTCCAACGTACGATAATATGGCTGGAAAGGGAGTGACTATCGAGATGACGACCGATCAGTGCCGTATTATCCATAAGGCACTTTAGGCCAGTGCCTAGGGGCCCACTATGACCAGGGGCCCAGCACTCCCGATTAAAAAATGAAAAAAAGGGGATTGTGTGGTTTTATGAAACCACGGTAAAAGTGAAACTTTTTTCACATTATAAGGTAAAAGCCAAATTGCGTTGTTGTGGTATGAAAAAGGGGGGGCCCGAAACGAGCTGTGCCTAGGGGCACCGAGATGGTTAATCCGGCCCTGAGACCGATGGCCGATTCTTATAATATACGGACCGTTTTTTGTTAAAATTAAGACTTGTATCTTTACCAATAATAAAGCAAAGACCTCATAGATTTGCATAGTAGACCTTCCCATATGGAAGTAGCTAACACAGGTAAAATTAGCTTAGGAATCAATTTTTATGCCCAGACAATTGTTCTTGCAATAAAAAATGTTGTGCGTTGTGTAAGCAAAACGTTTCAAATCAAATCAACTTTATTTGTTAACACAGGTAGAGAAATACAGATCTTGAGTTTGGTGTATAGAACGCTATGTTATGCCAGGAGGCGTACAAATATGGTGTGCATGTCTAGCTCAATATTACGAATTTACATTTCAAAATACACAAAAGATGTTTGAGACTCATGCATAATTAAAATTTCTGAATAAATTATAACAATTATATAATGTTATTTTTAAAAAAATTGTGATGTCAGATTTAAATGAAGAATTATTTAGTTATAAATGTCAAAAATGTTTCGTTTTTGTTTATAAGAACCAAAATACAGAAGTACGGAAGAAAAATACATGTTGCGCCGACCCCAAATGAATTAGGACATTGGCAGGAGAATGAAGAAGACGATATCCTCCATGGTTTAACTTAGCAAGTTGGGTGAAGAGCACCTGGGACACGCCAGGTGCTCAGCAGTTCCAAATGATGCTTGGTCGTTTTTGCGTGAACACAAAATAAATTTAGAATCGTAAATAAACCTACTTAACTACCTATTATTAGTATTTATATGTTGTGTTTAGCGCAACAATCTTCGTCTATATTGAGATAAGATAAAAGTGGTTAAGAGTAATTTTTGTTTTTCATTACGTTATGTTATTTAACATTCTGCTTATCTGAACTTGACCTTTATAAACGTTAATTATTGACATTGGTCATTCCCCTCTCCGTCATCATCTGCCTAGCCTTTTCCCAACTATCTTGGGGACTGGGGTCGGTTTCCAGTCTAACCGCCAACCGGATGACTGAATACCAGTATTTTACATGGAGTGACTGCCTATCTGACCTCCACAACCTAGTTACTGGTAGGGATATCCTTTGGTAAGACTGGTTGTCAGACTTTCGGGCTCCTGACTACCCCTGGTTGGACTGGAAGCCGACCCCAACATAGTAGGGAAAAGGCTAGACAGATGATGATGACTTCTGTATTAGTCGTCATTTCGGTATTCACCTAGCCACATCACCATATCACACAGTCCATTCTTCGTGTTTTTGGATAAAAATGTAAACAACAATGAACGTCTAGGTCAATTTTGATTAGAACGGAACTGTAGGTAGGTAATTTGAAAAGGAGCCTCACATTTTAGGTAATTTGTCGACATGCAAAGCCAACCGTAAAATGAGGGTAGAACCCTATCATATCACTTTAATGACAAGGTGAAATTATGTATACTTTGATTTATAATTTGCTGGACCAAAATGATAGTTGTGACCGACCATTTTTCGCAATTTTTGAAGACGTAAGGTTTTCATCCAATGTGTCCTGCCCGTTATGACATACGGTGCCAGAACATCATCACTAACAGTTGTTCTTTGAAGGATAGAATCAGAAATGAAATTATACGGAAAAGAACCGGAGCTCGGAGTTACCGACATAGCGTGCAGAGTAAGCAAACTGAAGTGAAATTGGGCTGGCCATGTTTTATCGAAGGACCGATGGTCGGTGGAGCATATGAGTCTTGGAGTGGAGACCGCGTATCCGCAAGCGTAGTGTGGGACGCCCCCCAGCTAGACGGACTGACGACCTTAAGGGGCTCACAGGATCTAAACACAAAAAACGCAAGTTTTAGAAACAATAAAAGTAAATGATCGACTACAGTAAACAAAATCAGAAAAATATATGATATTCTTCGGGATATATGCTAGGTAGAGAGTGTGTTGAAAACATAATACAACTAATTCGATACGATGGAAAAAAAAATTATGAAGATACCTCTAAAAATTTTCTTTTTACAATAAAAACAATATTAATATACATACAATCATTCTGATTTTTTGTCAGATTATTCTACAAGCAACATACTAATAGTCCAAACAATCGATTTTTTGTAATTAAATAATTGCTTCATATTTTGCAATGAATTACCAGCGTTGTGTCATCGCGCTTCTCTTTCTTTTCTATACAGTTCGACAGTGACAGCGCTTTAGGTCATGTAAGCCCCTTAAGAAAGTGGCGGGGACAGACTGGATGCGGAAGGTGGAGGACAGGGTGCTGTGACGCAGCCTGGGAGAGTCCTATGTCCAGCAGTGGACTGCGATGGGCTGTTTTGATTATTCCAAAATCAGCAGTCATAAAATGCATGCATAATATGGTATGCATCTTCGTCGAAACTTGAGGAAAGTGAAGTGAATTTTGTGAATTTATTGTGCTTTTTTTTTTGCGTAATTTTTTTAATCCCTAGTTTTATAAACCTGATTAAAGTATAGCTAACTTAGCTACAACTTATTTTGTTCTCCGTGTTAAGTGTTTATTTCATCCTATTTAGGTAACTGTTTTTGAAATACTTATTCATAGTTCCCTTTTAATTGAACACAACATGGGTTTCGCTATTATCTCTGTTCGGTAGGTACCGAGGGAGTACTGAATACCGACCAAATAAATGTGGGAAGTTAGAGGTTTTTGAACAGTTATTTATTATATTAATTGCATCGTAAAATAATTGTAAACAAGATACACAGTACAGTCGAAAATGAGACTTAACTAAATCCACGTGGAACATTAAATACCTTCCTACCTACTTACTTAATTTTCTTGAAAGTGAATGATTGCCCCTTTATGATTACGTTTTCATTTATTGCCTAAATTTTCTTAGCCTTGTATTACTGAAGAATCACAAAATTAGTTACTCTGTTATTTCTATATATAAATATATTTTACTGACAACGTTGTTGATAATCCTTGGGAGAAAAAAGGGGAAAACTTTGAAGAAAAGTGGTTTAAAAAAATTATGGAGCTTCCTATAACTCAATAAAACCGGACACGGGGTTACCTAAGTAAATTAGATTTTATTCGCACTTGATAATTATAAAGAAATTACAATAAAACGCTTAAAAATAGTAGATTCTTAACAATGAGTAATATGGAACCTTTTCAAAATTTGCTAAATAAAAAAAGCTAATTAGTAAATCATCATAAGAACTAAGAAATTCTAATAAGGTACGTTTGTAAACAAATATGAAACAGATTCGGCGTAATGAGTACGTCTTATTGCCTCAGCAAGCATCACAGATATGTCGATAGTTTGTATCTTCGGGCACATTTTCATGTTAATATCCTGAGGGATCGTATTTGTTACCACAATGCCTTCAAGGCAAGACTTATTAATCTTTTCGATAGCATTTCCTGCAAATACTCCATGTGTCAATATCGCGTAAACTTTTGTCGCTCCGGCCTCACGTAATGCTTCCGCTCCCTTGACGATTGTATCACAAGTGTCTGCTAAATCATCAACCATTATCGCTGTCCGGTTCTTTACACTACCGACAAGGACTGTCGAATCTCCTTCGTTAGCTCTCTCCCTCTCCTTGTGGATAATCGCGAAATCTATGTCCAGTCTGTCAGCAATGGCTGTCATTCTTTTCACACCACCAGCATCAGGGGATACCATTACACTGCTCTGCCATTCAGGAATATTTTCCTTAATCCACTTTGTGATAGCGGGCTCAGCATACAAGTTGTCTACAGGAATGTTGAAAAATCCTTGGATTTGTGAGGAGTGCAGGTCAATTGTAATGACGTGGTCAGCACCAGCAACTGATACGAGGTTCGCAAGCAGCTTAGCCGTGATTGGCGCTCTGCTCTTGTCCTTCTTGTCTTGCCTGGAGTACGGGAAGCAAGGAATTACAGCTGTGACGCGGGAAGCCGACGCTATCTTACACGCGTTGATCATGATGAACAGCTCCATCAGGTTGTCATTAATTTCTCCGCAGCCACTCTGAACAATGTACACATCCTCACCTCTGACCGACTCGCCGATCTCGACATTAGTTTCCTTGTTGCTGAACTTCTTAGTAGTAGCTCTTCCTAGATTTATATTGAGTCTTGCAACAATTCTTTTCGCCATCTCAGGATGCGAGCTCCCGGTAAACACTTTGATGTTCGGCATTCTGGCACCGGGGTTGTTGAAACTTGTTTTACGTTGTTCTTCTGTAGGCTCTTGCAAATTGTTCTCCGGTTTCATTGGTTTCCGGTCGAGAGTGAAGACTTCCTTCACTGGCCGCGGTTTACCACAAAATAAGTTATTTTTTGATGTTAACGTAGACTTATCTGGGTTCACTATGAGGTCAGTTCAATATAATCTATGTCCCCCGCAATGGAACTGTCCGCGGTCTTATCCATTTTACTGTAAACACGCGTATAAAAACACTGTGAGCTCTAGGTACTTGTTTATTGATCGAGCGTCGTATTACGTAATGTACCGCCTATTACGAAAACGCGTGTAAGTATAAAGTACGAACACATAAGGCTATTTTATTGTGTTAAGATAAGGGGGTCGTATAGTGATCTGCCACTAATTGCATCATTGCAGATAAAATACCTACTCGCAATAACCTGTTTGTGCGTTGGCATGGATACAAATAACAATCGATAGCGTTTTGTTTCTATTGCCAAAAGATTTAAAGAATTTATTGTATTGACGAATGTACCTAAATAAAATACTGTGCCTACGTAAGCGGGTTCATTTACTATAAGATCTAGGGAAGGTGTTTGAACGAGTAATGTGCATGTGGGATGAGCTGAGTATTGAGAAAACTTAGTAGTTCTAAGGAAAGGCCACAGGCCCGTACGGATTTGTTAAGAAGAGTGAAATTTTGTTAGCTATTTTTGAGATAAATACATATTTTTTTAAACCGTAGTAAAGTTCGCAAACACAAAAAAATCGCTCTTATTAGCAATCGGCTTGTGTCTTATTTTATTATTGTCCCACATGATGTAAAAATTTCTACTATATCGTGAGTATGCTCAAATAAGCGTGCGGGAATTTAACCCGTGGCCCGTAACGCAGAAGTCATGGCCTAAAAAGCGCAGCGCACAGTTGGCGCAGCAGTGGCTATAGGCCCTAGTGATTGAGCCAACTGTGCCCTGCGCTTTTCCAGTAACGTTCATTTTTATCGATTCTAAATAAATTACTTTTTCTTGATTTCTTCTTAATTAATTTATTTATATATAAAAACATATAAACACAACACTAAATAAAAAATAAAAACTTTTCGAAGGTTTCATTTATCCAGACGAGACTGTTTGGGTTTTCCAAACGACGAAGCTAATCTGAGCGATCGTGCGAGAAAGCGGCTTATTGAAAAGGCTATCGGATTCTGGACCAGTCAGTAAGGTAAAGGATTCTATTTTCAGCGTCAGTCACAATAGACAAGAGGTAAACTTCAAATTCTTCTAAAGCACCTAATATACTTACAGTCAACCTCATGCACATCAGTAGGTAAAACTACGAAAACCTTACCTACTGCTACGAAATAAAGGTGGTGTGAAAGTTCTATATAATCTAGATATGATCCAGCCTGTTTCTTCCTGCCCTCTCCCCAGCGACTCCCTAAGCCGAGGTCCGTACCCGCCATTAGTGTGTATCATCATCAATTCATCATCATTATTTAAAGATAATCACTGCTGGATATAGCCCCCCCCCCAACTATTTCCGTGTGGTGCCGGACATAAAGTAATAGCACCATCCCATTTCTTCCCGTGGGTGTCGAAACTTATTAGAGAATGGGCAGCAGCGTTTTTTATGCATTTTACCACTATTCTGCGATAGCCAATCCGCCTGCCAAGCGTGGCGATTTTGGCAAATCCCACCTCCCCTCCCAAAATGACACACACTAAGAAAAAAATGGCCCCTAATGCCCTGCGGCCCGCCTACCCTTTGCTACGTTAACGTGTATAGTCGCTTAGTTTATAAGTTTTATGCTCTGGCTGGAAGCCTTAATTTGTTAAGGCATCTAGATGTTAGCCCGGTAATGCCTTCAACCTCATGGGTTGACCTACGAGATACAGAAAAAAAAAACTTGCTAACAAACTGTTCCCCACACTTTGAACAGAGGGGCAAATTCTAATTTCCCTACATTTTTGACAAGTTTTTGTCATTGATTGTCGCTGAGATGAGATTGCGACGATTTTGAAGGTTTTTAATTACGGGAATTGGCCGTCAGAGTGACTATCAGAATCTCTCGTAACCCAGCTGAAAAAAAGAAACTGTAACAACAGTAAAAAAAAATCACGACGCAGTGGGAGTGGTGCCTTACATTTCTATGAAACCATATGAGTGACACTAGCTGTGACCCCTGCTCTTGCTCGCATACTAGCTGCATTGACCTAGTTATTAGTTCTAATAATCCTTTGATTTTTTGTTATTGGATTTCAATAGGCAATATGACCCATATTAGCCATAAAACCGATGACCGTTAAGGTAGACGTGTTCTTGAGTGGAGACCGCAGATCGGCAAATGTAAGTGTGCATACGAGTACCTACACTAGTGTCAACACTGAGTGCGGTGCTCAAATACACGAACGGCGTGTTGTCGACGGCTGCCGCCGACACGTACCTACAATGCGCGCCACGAAACATGAAACTTGACCCCGCCTCCCCCGCTCTTTCCGCCGCCCCTATGACGTCCGGTCCCGTCCCGCACTCAGACCTCATACCGCTAAAATCCCCAAAAAATCCAACCTAAAATCCTGCCTAAAATACCTAAAATCGTGTACTGCGCAAGTCAAACCACGTGGTGTGTCAAGCCTCATCTTTCGTGGCACGCATTGTACCGACAGTTGCAGTTGCCTCTGTCGTCGACACGTTTCGCTCGTGTTTATGCACACTAAGGTAGGACGCCCTCAGGCTAGGTGGAGCGACGATCACCGCAGGCTGGATGAGAGTTGCCGAGATTCGACTTGAAAGACGTTCAATTCGAGATGTCTGCGACCAGCAGAGGAATGCTGTAGGCTGATGATGATGATGAATAGGATCACTTCCTATTACATGGGACTCAAACAAAACTGGCGGAACGTGGGTGTCCTATAGGTACACTTCTACGTAACCCTTCAAGGAAAACAGGCGTGGTGTTTGTTATGTTTTTGTTTCATTAGTGGTTAAGGCTGGTTTTCCACCAGAGATGAGCGAGGATGCGTAGCGAGGGATGTGTGTAAAACTAACCAATACCAACGCTAACTTGGTTCAAACGTTGAAAATGAAGCGATAAATGACATGAAATAAATTGTTAATGTTTCATATAATTTCCTGACTTCTATCTTTAGCGACACTCAAAATACACGTAAAGTAAAATCTAGTTCTTTTGATCACATGATTTGACCAAGATTATGTCTGGATTTTAATTAAAAGAGCCCCAAGACCACCAGACCAGACCAGACCAGACCTCCAGACCAGACCAGACCAGACCTCCAGACCTTTGAGTTTGTAGTCAGATAGGAAACGCCGACCTCATCTAGTTTTTGAAATAAATTATGATTGACATGTAAAAGCGTTTGTGCAAACCGAAAGTAAGTACCTACAGAAATAAAATCATTTAAGTATCATTTGTTATTATTGATTTGTTTATATATACGAGTACATTTCCAAGCCTTCTTGTTAATCAAGTCACGCTTCATATTTATTGTAAACAAAAGCTTCTTAATATGGTTTGGTGTTGCAGAAAACAACAACACTTACTTTGCATGAAGGCTATGTTAAGTAAGTGGCAATGTCCTTTCAGGATAAATATTTTATTACATCTTGCGCCAATAACGAAATTCCAGGTAGGTACTTACGGAAAAATAGGTTTAGTTTGAATGTGAAAATACTTCATTAGGCGCTTCTGAAATCATAACCTTGCGGGGTTTCTAATTCAATAACCTACTTTTGCTGTTCAGACTATGATTTTTATCATTGAAATAATATTATGATACTCAAATGAAATTTTCATTACGCCTCGTGTTCGCTGAGAAAACTCGTGGTTATTTAATTAATTCTCTCTCTTTCTGGTTCAGTCAAGTTGTTTTGAATTCTAAAGCAGTAAAGCGATTTTATTTATTTTAAGGAATCGATGTGAATCCTTTGAACTTCAATGTAATTAATTGAAGTTTGCTTCAAAGTATGCACTGATTGAACAGCTCGGAGATTTATTTAGATTTCAAGTAAAATCAGAAATACTGTTTTATTTTTATTGACATGTATATTAATGAGAAATAAATAAGTAATACTGAAAGTTCAATGCGCTTTTAAAAATACGGTAATGGCTTGCCAAAGCACCATTGTAAAAGTCTTATCAATACAGGGTGTAAAAAGACACATCACATATCCGTCTACTACGCCTACTGTACCTACTAAGTAACATTGTACAAAAATAATTGCTGGGAAACCACTTTTATTTTTGCTGTAAAAAATTCTGTTTGCACTATTGCGCAATGTAACACACGCAAAACATTGGTGCATACAATGTTGCAGGGGTCGTGCGGGTATTTAAAGTTGTGTTATATTATAACATTAAAAACTGCTTTTCATATAAAAAAACTTCAGTGAAAGTTGGAATGTTGACCTTCAATTATTCCGAAACCAGAAGATTCCCAGGTATGGTCCAGTACAAAAGAATGATTACATTGACGGGGTATAGAAGTGACTCCCGGCTTCGTTAAGTGTGTTTTTACACCTGTTATATGGCAAATTGAACTTACATTATCAATCTACAAACTTAAAAACGATTTCATCATTTTCTACAAGTTGACACAAATCTATTAATGGAGTTGGACTACTAATAAGTTTCTTTACATCATAATTATTTTCCTTTTCATCTAAACCATAAATCGCTAACTCTCGGACACTTCCCGCCCATGTAGCTACAGTTACATCGCAAAATACTTTAAAATCTACTCTCTCCTTATATGCAGCAGTAACTGTAATGGCTGTTGCATTAGCTTTGAATGTTAGAGTCATATATTCGTTCATATATAAATTTCCAGTAGCACTACATGTTGTTACTGTATTTATAGGTGCATCTGTTGTAGTTGTAATTTCTTCATCTTCATCAGTCTGGCCTGTGGTCTCTTTAGTGCTGGTTTCTTGTGCAGAATTCGTGTTGTCATCATCTTCAGTGGGTATAGATTCTGTAGTACTAGCTACTTTCGTAGTTTCAGTACTAATCTTGGTTTCACACTCAAGTGCTATTACAAGTGAGTATCCTGATCGAAGGCGAGTTAAGTCAGCCAATAACTGTACCTCCTAGAAGAAAGTTATTTGGTAAGTTAAACATGTACAAAGAAATTAAGAATATGTGCCAAGGTTTCTAAAAAATCAGGTAAATAAGCGGGTCTGATATGATTGAAAGATTTATCTTTTCTGCGTCAGCGTGTCGAGAATAGTAAAGTTGTACTCATGGATATAATTTCATGAAATAATTGACCTTACCTTCTGCATAATAATGATGGAACCAGCGCGCACCAAAGTGAAGAAGTCAGATTCTGTCGTAGTCATAGTAACTACAGATCCCTCTTCTCCAATGATTTTTAAACCACCCCAGAATTCAAACCACGTCCCTGGAGGCATCCATAAGTGGATATGGGTTTGTCTCGGTTCCAAATTTGGAACTATCAACAGATCATCTCCAACGGAAAATTGACTCGTCAAGTCTGTTAGGGTTTTAGACGAAGGAAATTGGTAGAACATTGGCCTTAGAAGTGGGCCATCTTGGAGAACTGTGTAGATGTATGGTAGAAGACTCAGCCGTCTATTCAATGCTGTTACCATCTGAATTCTGTCATTACCAACAAATGCTAAAGGATCTCTCGGAATTACTTTCGAGTGTATCTTTATCATCGGCATGAATGTTGCTGCCATGTACCATTTAACACATAGTCTGATTTGTGTAACGTCATTGAAGTCTTCTGTATCGCCACAAATGGGGGATGACCAGAACCAGTGACCAGAAACGCCGCCCAAACTTGCCTCCACGAGTTCCTTTCGAAGATTAGTCCACGATGTTGATATGTTCTGTCGATTTATGGTAACGTTTCCATTCATCCATTGACTAGTGGATGACATTGGGACGGACCCTTTGATTTTTTCAAATGCGTTGATAAATTGGTTTCCGTACTCGTTGTGTCTTATTAAATATTGTTCTCCTGGAAACTCTATTTCGTTAGTAAGTCGTGTGGTTCTGGAAACTGGTCGAGTGGGTCGAGTGGCATTCCATTTGGGAGTAATATTAAAAGCAGCTTCAAAATTCTGAAATCGAATGGTAATTCATTAAATTTACAAGA
Organism: Luperina nickerlii; assembly: GCA_963855955.1. Taxonomy (NCBI): domain Eukaryota; kingdom Metazoa; phylum Arthropoda; class Insecta; order Lepidoptera; family Noctuidae; genus Luperina; species Luperina nickerlii. The sequence goes on along the minus strand of OY979677.1, from coordinate 15,282,922 downwards.
AGAAAATCTAAATTGTTATTGTATTGTCCTGTATGAAATGTCTCTGTAACTGCGTCGGCTTATTTTATAGATATTTTGAAAGGGAATCTAATTAATTGGATTATAAGATGGTAATTGATACAATATATTCCAATAACAATTATTGTTTTACTGGTTTTTATCCGACTAAAAAACAGGTCCTCAAATTGCCGCTTTAGGCTCAAGCCTACTCAGCCGGTGTTAAATCCGCCACTGAACATAACTTATCCATCAATTTTAAAACCAAATTTTGCCATTACGTAGTCGTTTGACCTCTAACAAAAACCCCGCTTTTAACGCGGTCCCCAAAGTTAAAGTTCAAATTTCGGTTCTTTGGGATAATAATTTATCATCGAGTTTTTCTTTAGTAGGTATACTATGAGTGTGAGCAGTGGGGGTCCAGTGGAAACGGGCGTAACTTACGAGTTTATTTTATTTTTAAATTTTATTTATTAGGGAAAACAAACAGTGATACATCACATTTTGTAGGTAGAAATACAAAAAAGATACGGCCAAATGTGTAACTAACAACATTTTTCACCGAATAAAAGAAATATAACCGAGTTGTAGGTGTTTGAACCCCTACAGGCGCTTTTCTTTGTGTAAGTGATCTCACACCACTGCTCTCAAAACGGTGAAGGAAAACATCGTGAGGAAATCGGCACGTCCTAGAACCAATAATTCGAAGACATGTGATGTCTGCCAACTCTTCCTGTGGATTAAGGCCCACTCCTTCTCACAGAGAGGAGGCCTGTATCCCAGCAGTGGGAACATTATAGGCTTAATATGTTATATTATACGATGATTTATTATATTTAAATTAGGATAAATTAACCCTTTATTTATAAATGTTGCTTAAAGTTAAGTAATGATTAGCGGCTGTTTGACCATCAATTGTTGGCGTTGAAATGTCTAAACTTCAACGTTTATAAGTGAACCCTTAGATGTTTATAGACTTCCGTCGTCTAATAAATTGCTCTCTATTAATTAATTTTTATCCAAATCAAATATTAAACATTTTCAGAATTTTGTTTTGCAACTTACCTCATTGAAATACGGCAAATATTCATAAAACGCATCACGGTCCTTTTCAGATTCGTCTAAAGGCCAGTTGTTTTCCAAAACAACAGCTTCAAAATTAGTGTTGAAAACCCACAAGCTCTTCATGAACTTTTCGCTTGCCCAAATGTAACCAGGATAGATGACGTCATGTTTGCTAACTTTGCCTTTATATAGGTGGTAAGAGTCTGGATCACGGATATTGTAACGATCAAACTCTTCGTCATCAAAGCAACGTTCATTTTTTATTGTTGTTGTTGCTTGTACCGCTTCTGTTGTTGCTTCTACCGCTTTAGTTGTTGCTTTTACTGCTTCTGTAGTTGATGCATCACCTTCTTCCTCGTTAGGTTCCGCTGGTGCTGTGTATTTTATCTGTGAAAGTGATAACGGCAATTTATTTTCCATTCCTATGATAATTCTTCAGGTTGGCTTTTAGGCTCCCGCTGACAGGCGCGACGCGAAGGTGCACCGCGAGTCTGGTAGAACAATTTCCAATAAGTTTTCATAGAGATTGTTCTACTAAAGTCGAGTTGCGCCTGTCTGCTGGAGCCTTTTCTTAGGTCTTAAGGAAATTAGTTTCCTTACCAATTTATAGCTTAGATAGTATAGACAATTTAGAACCATTTAAGCCATGGTGGTCTTAGACGAAGTCTTACAATTTTTTTTTACATAATATATCTCTCAAAACGGTGAATGTTTTAGAACCAAATTAGAAATAATTTGAAGACATGTGATATCTATTATGCTCACTGGGTCCACTTGGTGGATTACGGCCCGCTTGCTCTCATCGAGAGGATGCGTGTGTCCCAGCATTGGGAATATTATAAGCTGATTATGTTTATGTTATTTTTTAATTGACTGATAAGCAAACAAAATGAGTTTCATTCACGTTGTAAAATCACTAGATTTTCCATCATATTGAATTCTCAAAGGGAGCTAATTTGTGTTGCCTCAAAGGGAGAATATTTGTGGTGAATACATTTTATATCAAATCAAATTAAATGTCATTTATTCAAAGAAAAACCGGCATGTCCTAGAACCCAACAATTCGAAGACATGTGACATCTACCAACCCGCACTGGGCCCGCGTGGTGGATTACGGCCCACTTCCTCTCTCTGAGAGGAGGCCAGTGTCCCAGCAGTGGGAACATTATAGGCTGATTATGTATTATGTAAATCAAAGAAGAAGTGACGCAACAAACTCCCCAGTAGTACAGCTGTCTGTCAGTTAGAAAATACTTGATTGTATACAATACTAGGTATGCAAAGTAATTAAAATTACAGGTAGGTATTGTAATATGCTAATTTTATAACTGCATTTAGATTATAGCGCAGTTTGCTGGTGCCTTGCAGTATTTTAGTAAAAGGCAATCCTCTTTCCTTACACCATAAAATGGTATACGATGTTCATTTTTTTTTTATTGTTGGTGCTTGAATTGTTCATGGGTTTTGTTTTGTATCAACATCGAAAGTCATCATCTGCCTAGCCTTTTCCCAACAATTTTTGGGGTCGCCTTCCAGTCTAAACGGATGCAGCTGAATACCAGTATTTTACGTGGAGAGACTGCATATTTGACCTCCACAAACCAGGTACAGTACCCGGCGATAAATATTGCACATCGAACTTTGGAAAGAGACAATCGGCTAATTTCGGCTTCGTAGAGCGTTATCTCTGTCGCACGAAATACAAACAGTCCGGTATCTATTAGGAGCTGTTAAAACAATTATGATTTGCTTCTTTTGATAATTATTTTTATTCTTTGTATAAAATCGATAGGATCGAATAGGTCGATGTGCAATATTTATCGCCGGGTACTGTACTGGGTAGCACAATACCCCTTGGTAAGACTGGTTGTCAGACTGTCGGGCTTCTGACGAACCGTAACGACTGTCAAAGATCCACGAATAATAGCCGAGGCCAACAGCTTAACGTGCTTTCCGAGGCACGGAGGGGTCTCGGTATGTAATGATGGTCACCCATTCGTGGACCGGCAGCGGCAAGCGTAGCGTAACCTCATCGATCGACCCGTACGGCTGTATTATTTACTATTAGTTATTTATTATTATTTACTATTATACAGAACACGTGAATCAAGTGTCTTCCTCTTAACATAGTTAATAAGAAAGACGTTATCGGACGATTTCTTAATATTATAGTTACGTAGCAGTTTAAGTTATATTTAAATTATTTATTAACTATAATACGCTAGATTGTAATGTGAATAAAGTAGGTACAACAGACTGCGATAAAAAAAGTTATTTATTAAAATTAGCCTGAGAATCGGTAGTTTTTAAACGACAAAATTACATAAGGCAGTCCCCCAAAACGCCCGCCCTTCACCACTTTCTACTACTTTTGATGGGAAGAAGTGGCGCAACCAACTTCATCACGATTTCCAACAGCACAAACGTTGAAGAAGGAATTCAATGATGGTACTTACATATGGTGAAACATGAGGTACAAACTTCTTCCCAGCATTCCTGATCTGCATTACACTCTGGTCGACAAGATAGACCATGGTATCGTTGCAATCAGTTGCGAAGACCACAGGAACAGCGCCACAGTGACTCTCATACGGAACTCTTTGGGTCGTCGCTGAAGATATGAAGGTACGGAGTTCTCCAAGTGGGTCGTTCGATGTTTCTTCCCTGAAATTGGATTTTTGGTCGACATGTATAAAATAACCTTAAATGTACAGACGCCAGTACATCAAGCTACCCGAAACTGTCAAATTCTCCCAATCACCTTTGAACCATATGCTTTAGCGATGAAGTTGAAAATCTATTAAAGAAATTTGACATATTGTAGTAGCTTGATATGCTGGCGTCTGTACAAGTATATAAAAAGGAAGGGTAATAATCAAAGGGCATCAAAAAATCCAGGAAAAGTGTCCAAAAGGCTAGCAGCATTGCCACTTTGTGTGACTATGCTGATTCTTTGGAAAAAAATAGGACAGCCCTCTGGTCACGTGAAAAGTCGACAAACCGCTTGGCATGTCTCGAAAAAAATAATAATAATGGAAACCCCACCATTGTCAGCAAAGTTCGGTCAGTCTCTGCCCGAACTTTGCTGACTAGCTTATCTTTTTGCAGCAGCATTGATTTGGCCAATTCATCTAGCTCATGAAAATATTTAGCTTCTTTAAATATAATTTAATTATAAAAAAAATAATAGACGCAGGCAAGAAGGCTACCAGGCTCAAATGGGATTGGGCGGGTCACATCAGCCGCATGTAGGATGACCGCTGGGCAAAAGTTTCCACACAATGGTTGCCTGAAGATGGACGGCGCCGCCGAGGTCGACCCAGAAAGCGGTGGTGAGTTGATCTGCAGAGGCCGCAAAGGGCTGTTTCGAGGTGGCGTAGGTAAAGAGTTCCTTGAAGGGCTTGGGGAGGCTTTTAACGAGCAGTGGGACAGTAAAAGTTAAACAAAAAAAATATCTCCCTATTCCTCTCCCAATCCTCTGTCCTCTTTTCAATAACAACTGATCCAAATGGCTCATAAAAAGATTTCTTTTTTTTTTTTTTTAAATAAACGTTGCCCCACACTAGGAATTACCCCTGTATCGTGGGTGCGTTTACAAACATTTGAATTCACATACACAAACAGCCAGATTTAGTTGTTTCCTTTATTTTTCTGTCCTCTTCATCTCTCTTCAATAACAATAAACATTCTAAAAATATCCTTCGAAAAAGGAGCCAAACTTCTGTGGGATTTATTTATTTATTTTTATATACTTTATTTATGTACACCACAAAAATACATAACATAAAAATTACATAAAACACTACAAAATATACAATGGGGAGCCTTATAGCTTTCTGCGATTTCTCTGCTTCTCCTTTTCTTCCTTGTTTGTCTTTGTTTTCTTTCTGAGATGGTTCTTAGAAGTCAATGAATTTGAAATGACGGATTGTGATTAAGTAAATTAGTTCGACGAACTTTAAGTAAGTACTTGTTCTACAAGTTACACTTTAAATATCAGTCAACTCAACTGCCGTAACGAAGATTTGGATAATAAGAAACTTAGTTATATGAGAGCTATTTATTTCTATTGGTTTTAGAAAGCACAAAGGAATTTCCTTTGAGTTTTCTAAAGCCAGTCTAGAGCTAGCCTGACAGGCTTAACTTATTATAGAACAATGACTTTAATATTTTGAAATTAAACCCAATATTCAATCACGCGTAAAATGTTGAATAGATTTGGATGAAAATTGGCACATAGATAGTCCATTTCCTGGATTAACACATAGGTTACTTTTTATCCTGATATTCCCACGGGATCTACGGGTATGGTAATAAAGTTAAACAAAAACTCACCTACAAACGTGAGCGCCCAGCATCCAATATTCAAGGTTTCTCTTCGCTCCTATAGCGGCCACGACATCTTTCATCACGTCGCTGGGTTTCGGTCCGACAAACAAATGAAACTTCAGTCCCAAATTTGTGATACTGCGAAGGACCAATTGATTGTCCCCTCTGACAATTACTTCTGTAGGGGCCATCGATTCAATCAACAAACCATGGTAGGACCCGTTCAGCTTAGCAAATATTAACGGAATAGAATCCAGTCCACCCTTATGATTGTATAAAACTTTCACAGTATCTGGTTTTAATGGTATTTCTCCCAGGCCGTACATTGTTTCATTTGTGAGTTTAAAGGATATCTCCCATATGTTATCTGCAGCTATCAACGGTCCCCGAGCTGTGTTGAAAATCATTCCTTGAGTTGAATTCACGATAATATTTAATTCCGTTCTATCTGAATGACTTGTATCAGGGTTAGTTATTCCGTATGAATAATTCTTCTTTGTAAGTCTTCGACCTTCAATATTGTTGGAATGGTAGAATGTGAAGGAAAGATGTGTAGCCGTTACTTCGTCGATAGACAGTCTGAGGTTTTTATAGCTGTCTTGAGCACCATCATACGGTATTGTTGGCATTCTTGGATTCAAATATGTGTCCTCTGACCATTTTCCATGGAATACGTAGGAGAATCTTGAAGGGTATCTATGGTAGCATAGATCGTGGTGGTGATCATAGCAGCATTGTTCGTGGCATTTCTCGGGTGGTACTGCTTCTCTGCCACATGGGAGCCTAGCTTCTCTTGCTACGACGCAAGAGCCAGTTGATAAGCCATCAGGTGCTGGTCGCTCTAAGCTTGGGAACATGATGAATTCGTATACTAGAACTGGAGCGATAATTGAAGCTATTATCATAATAAAGGCTACCCTTACAGGTCTGTTCAGTAGGATCTGGTCGTACCATTTTAAATCTGAAATGGAAGAAAATATTAAGTTTATTGCTTGTATTGATTGGTGTTTAAAAGCTTGTTAATAAAAAACACAAACCCAAAATAGAACAATCTTTGATACTATCTCATTCTCACCTATGTAGTTTTATATTCATGTTCATGTCAGAAGCTTAGGCCGGCTTAGGTACTAATAGATAATAATTCAGTAATCTTTGAGCTTAAATCTCTTGTAAGTGCGATAAATGTTGCATAGAAAATCAAAAACCTAACAACATTTTAATAAGGATTAAAACAGGTTTGTTAAGTCTGTCGAGTGTGTCGTGACAAATATGTATTTAGTCTCAAATGGAAATGGTAAATTTTCATCTATTTTCTTAAATAACTTTAAAACTATTATCTATTATTTTAAAATGATTAAAATTTATATTTAAGACACTCGCACTAAACCCTTTTGCTTGACATGTCACACAGTACAGTTTGTAAAAAAAACTTATTTGCCTCCCAAAAGTAACCCCCATAATCCTAAAATTAATTAATTTACTTTATACGTCCTTGTTCGGGTAACAGAAATTCATATATGCACCAAATAATTTAATCGGTCCAGTAGATTTGGACCAAATTTGCTGCGACAGATGGACAGACAGACGCACGAGTGATCCTATAAGCATTCCGTTTTTTCATTCAAACATACGGATCCCTAAAAAATCCTCCTTACTGCACTCTTGTGCAAAATTTTCTGCTTCTGGACTAAGGGTTTGCGTTGTCCTTTAGTGAATGAACAAATGAAAAAAGTTATGATATTGTTACGAACTTGGGGTTCGTGACAATAAAAACTGCCGATTTAAGGCGAAAGTTCCAGAGTAGCCCGCGAAATTCAATATTATTTAGGTTTTTTGGAATTTGCTGGTCAGTATTAAGTTGTACGTTGATTAATATATGAATCGCGGCCGTAAGAAATATGTGTTTACAGAATTATAATCATTAAAGTCATCAACACAACTCTCTAAGACCACGTAAGTCCAAAGAATAACTGTTTCATGAAATCATCATTCTTTGGACTTACGTGGTCTTAGAGAGTTGTGTTGATGACTTTAATGATTATAATTCTGTAAACACATATTTCTTACGGCCGCGATTCATATATTAATCAACGTACAACTTAATACTGACCAGCAAATTGCAAAAAACGTAAGAAAATTTGAATTTCGCGGGCTACCTTAGCGCTTCCCCCTTAATAACCAAAAATGACACTATAATCAACAACACTAATTACAACTCAAACACATTAATTATGAAACACAATTTCACTACCGATCAGTCTTAGTCGCACTTGAATATCGCTTCAATGTACTCGCTTGTATCGCTTATTCAAATCTATGTGTCCCGCGGCTCACACCGGCCTTATATAGTGCCACAGAGCTACTATATAAACATCTAGAACGTTCGAGTACATACCGGTCCCGACTGACCCGATGTCGATAGTGCTCGGAATTTCTAGGACCTTGACCCTACTAGTTCTGCTACCCGATACTAGATGGCGCCAGTGGTAACTAATGTCACCATGTACCAGGCATCAATTGTGGCGCGCAACAATATTTATTAAGTCAAAGAAGAAGTATAATGCATTTATAAATAAATCCGTTTAAGATTAGGTAATGGCGGCATGAGCTGGACTCCTTTAATAAAGATTGGTCCGTGGCAGCTTTGGACAGAGAGAGGTGGAATAGAGCAGGGAGGCCTTCGCCCAGCGGTGGGAGATTAATGACCAGGAGAAAAAAAAGATTATATAAACCAATAAGATGCTTAAACAAAATACTTGTCATGCAGAGTACCATTTTATCAACCATTTATTAGGTTAAAGCCTCTCATATAACCACTTTTAGGAAGAGAGCAATTCGAAATAAGATATAAAATATTAGATTTCCCTTAGAAAGTACTCGTGCCTAATTTACTATAAATGTACGAGTATGTAAAAGCTTTTCCACGAATTCGGTGTTACTTCTAAATTGTAAGGTGTCACTTCCAATTTAGGAGCATATTGAGTACAATGAGTATTGTAAAGGTTGTACGCCAAAGTCGACCTTATGTATTGCAGGCTGGTCATAAAATAATGTTGTATGAGGTTTTTGTTTGGAAAGAGGAGTACTTCGATCGGTTCTGTGCTTCTCGAATTTAAATATAGTAAACATATAACTATGTATATAGCTATTAACAACTAAGAGAAGTAATCACCTTCCACTCTAGTACTGTTAAGTACTTAATTTTAACATAAATAAACTTGACTACTTAGTGTATCTTAGTAGAACATGTTTCTCTATACTAATTGAATTTACAAACCTTCACGATAAATTCGTGTACGAAGTTTCAGACTACAGTATCAGTGGCTAAACGAACAAGCTAGTGAAGTACTATCTTATAATAAACATATGTATGTTTAGGTTAAGGTATTTACATACGGGCCGCCGTCTCGCCTGAATAAAAAAAAAGGGTAGTTAGAAAGCGGCCAAGTGCGAGTCCGACTCGCACACGAAAGGGTGTACAGACGCCAGCACATCAAGCTACTACAATCTGTCAAATTTCTTTAATAGATTTTCTACTTTATCGCTAAAGAATAAGGTTCGTAATTGATTGGGAAAATTTGACAGTTTCGGGTAGCTTGATGCGCTGGCGTCTGTACCACCGTACAATATTTAACACATCATATTAAAAACAAAAATGCGTTTCTTGCATGTGTACCTTAAATGTTTAACTTGTTTTTACTTTATACTCTTTTATTTTATGTTTTTCTTTATTTGCTGTTATAGCCACCATAGTAGTAAATACTCTGTGAAACTACAAATTTCAAGTATCTACCTATGATGGTTCAAAAGATACAGCCAGTCGGAGAGTGAAAAATATAGCCGGACAGTCGGGCGGACGGACAGTGGAGCCTCAGTAATAGGCGTTAGCGCACTTTGGATACGAAACCCTAAAAGTTAGTTTAGCGGCACTCCCGCGAGGGAAGCCTGTGACATCCTTTTAACATGCGTCGAACATTTTCCGTACAAAAGGTTACTTTATTAACGCTTCTCTTTATTTAACAACAGTTTAATTCCATGGTTTCCCTTTGTAATGAGAATTTTATGCTTATTGGTCAATTTGGTTGGGTGGTGTACAGTCACCAAAGGAGATAAGTAACAAGGGTCGTCGGATATAGCTGAAGTTTAATAAGAAACCGATGGATGTTTACTAATAAATTTAATTTAAATAATAGAAAACAAACAGTTCATTTATCAAATTAAATTTCATTCGAAAACATCAATTGGTTTCTTACTAAACTTCAACTATATCCGACGATCCTGCAGTGCGATTCTATAAACATCTCACCGTGAAAACTTAGGTGAAGTGAGCTATCAATAGTGTCAATTCCTAGCAAAAACAAACTCACTTCACCTAAGTTTTCACGGTGAGATTTTTACAGAATCGACCGGCTGGTTACTTATCTCCTTTGGTGACCGTACATTGTAAATTATTCCCTATAATTGTTACAGCCAGACCTGCTAAATAATCGCGTACTAAATAGTGAGTGTATTGACCTAAGGGTGCGTTCGCATCTAGCGTTTGTTGAGAATTCTATCGAAACTAATGTTGTTAAGGGGGATAAACGTGACAAATATGACTACATAGAATTATAACCATTAAAATCATCAATACCCCTCTTAGTTCATAAAATCCTATTGAATAACTATTCCATGAAATATCAATCTTGTTTATGAACTAAGAGGGTTTTTTTATTTTATTTTTTTTCTCAGGATGGGAAATCATCAAATGACCCCTCCCGCTCTGGGTGGAACTAAGAGGGTTGTATGGATGATTTTAATGATTATAATTCCGAGATGTCATATTTGTTACGCTCACGAATCATATTTTAATCAATATACAACCTGCCACTGACCTGTAAATTGGAGAAACTTAAGAAAATTTGAATTTCACGGGTTACCTAGCGCATACCCCTTAAGATACGGCTTCCTAGAAGCCGCGTGGCTACAGACCGCCCCCCACATATCGTCTGCAATTATTTACCGGTGATTGAAGACACTGAAACGTTATTTATGGTTTATGGTATAAGGTAAGTTGGTGTGTTTTCCTAGAGAGCGTTTTTGACACCGTAAAGTCAAACACTGCTGCCTAAAGATTTAAATCGCTAGATTTACCCGTATGTACTTAGTCACGTGGAAAAGTGTGCACACTCACACATTATCATATATCGTTTGACAATCTAGTCAAGGCACTGCGTCATTTTTTGTCAGAGGTGTCAAAACATAACAGAAACGCAACTATCTTTTGACGCGGTCGGGCGAAACTAACGATTTAAATATTTGCCGCTGTCATCATTTTCATGACAGTTGTCACTGCGGCCGTTATGTGCGGTGTCCGCTTTTTAGATAATAAACGTCGCGTCCACAGCAGCGGCGTTTGATAAACGCCTACGCTGGGTACTGCACCCATTGAAGTACACTGAAAGGGACACAATAGAAGTTTTATTGTTATTACGGCTGGGGGCGTTTATTGTCCCGCAAAGTGTTTAGCTGGATTCACAGGTCTGTGATGTACTGTTTCAGCAAAACGGGGTGACTTTAAAAAACTTGGGCGACTTTGGTGATTACTTGAAATGGAAATGTTTTACTCAATTTTACCCGTAACAATTTACCCGTAACAAGAATTCAAGTAGTCAGGCTATATTTTGCCAGCACGATAACTATTAAAGTTACTTCTGAGTGGAAAGAACAACACTGTAAAGTTTACCCTGAATTTTCGTCGAAAATGTGTTCTTGATGGGGTGACATTAAACGGCAATTAAATAATTGGGGTTATCAGTCCCATTTTCATTTCCTCCTTTTTTTCAAGTATTGATATTTAGATACCTCTTAACCCTTCGTATCGTATCCGTATCATAACTGAACGTGGATCCACGCGAGACACAATGGCTTTCAAGGTTGGCGTTCAAAGCATTTATTTCAAATAAACCAAACGACGACACGGTTGGCGCAGTGGCTGAGCGGTCGACTGCTGCGCTGCGTGTCGCGGGTTCGATTCCTGCACGGAACAAATATTTGTATTGCCTACAGGTAGTTGTTCCGGGTCTGGCTGTTTGTGTATGTGTATTTAAATGTTTGTAAACGCACCCACGATACAGGAGTAATTCCTAGTGTGGGGCCACGTTTTTAAAAAAAAAAAATTGGCACAGGCACTTTTGTATTGTCAAAGGGTCGGTCAGTCAAAAAGGAGAAGCTAGTTGCTCGTTCCAAAGCGTAGTAGGTAGGTACCTATGAAGAAGAACGGGCAAGAAACTCCACGGACACTCATTTAAATCATAAAATGTTACAAAATATTAGTTACATCATTCATCATGTTGAAATTATACATGTGAGAACGATGTAGAAAGACGTGCACGTTAAAAGTGTACAAAAAATAATAAAATAAAAACAAAAAAATAATAAAAATAAATTAAAACAAAATGTAAACCACATTAAACATTAACTCCTTTAATTTATTAACAGACAAGAAAGAGTTAGAAGACAAGTGATTCGACGCTACGGCTGGCGCAGTGCCTAAGCGATCGACTGCTGCGCTGTGAGTCACGGGTTCGATTCCCGCACGGAACAAATATTTATATTGCCTACAGGAAGTTGTTCCGGGTCTGGCTGTTTGTGTATGTGAGTTTGAATGTTTGTAGACGCACCCACGATACAGGAGTAATTCTCAGGTTGGGGCAACGTTTAAAAAAAAATTACAGAGACAATTAAAAAACTATTGTGTGGGTGTCAAAGGGTTAAATGACAATAATGACGTGTAAATAAACACTCGCTAATCATTGAATAACCTTAAGGGGCTTACATGACCTAAAGCGCGGTCACTGTCGGACTGCATCCCCCATCCTGAACAATATCATATATTTTTTTGATTTTGTTTACTGTGTTCGATCATATACTTTTATTGTTTTTAAAACTTGCGTTTTTTGTGTTTAGGTCCTGTAATCCCCTTTTTTTTTGAGGTTGGGAAATCATCAAATGACCCCTCCCGCTCTGGGTGGAGCGGAAGGGAGTGTCAGACTCTTACTGACTAAAACCCACCCGTGTTCCTTCCTTAGCCCTTTATGTTCCGGGCCAGCGGTAACCCTTTCGGACAATCCCGCTGATCCTGTAATCCCCTTAAGCAACGTTTACAAATAAAGTCCAAATTGTTTTCGCTTATCTCAATAAGATTCTTAAGATCCATAGAGGTCCAATTCATCTGCCTGTGTTAGGTAATTTGTAAGTATGTGAACGTTACTTAGGGTTTACTGAGAAACGCGGTGGGTCGTGGATGCCCTGCCGTCGCGTTTTAATTAAATGCTGTTGCCGTGCTACGAAAGTAGCATTTTATTTGTTTATTATTAAGCTTTTCAACAATGAGTATATACTGTTACTCATAACTCTTAACTTAAGTCTAACTTAAGTGTAATATTAGTACAATGCTATTTTGCTAGCTAGCGTACTGTATAATATCCTAGTAAGGGGATGTACACATACTTTATGACCTAGCCTGAATGAAACGAGCGGTCTTAATTACTGAAGAATAGTTACCCATAAAAGTCGCCAGCGGCCGGTCAATAGCCCCACTAAACAGCCATTTAGACACATACCCGTAGATGCCTTTCCCATTTCAACCCTTATAAATTTTTCCTTTGATCCCTTACTCCCCGTACTACACAAACATTTCATCAAGGTTAAAAGTGAGATTAAGTCATCCTTTTTTATCGTTTAAGGAACAAAACCAGATATTAACACCTAGCCTTAAGCCCAGTGGCGGACTAAACCTGTCAGGGGCCCGGGGCGGCAAAAGTAAACTCAAACTCAAACTCAAAGCATTTACTTTAATTAAACCTTGTACAGGTACTTTTGAATTGTCAAAATTTAAATAGTCTGTCAGTTATTCAGAAAGTTAAAGCTAGTTGCCCATTCCAAAACGTAGATCTCTTTGGAGAAGAACGGGCAAGAAACTCCATGGACACTCTTCTAAATCAAGATATTACAAAATCCTGGGTACATTATTATTGTTGCTTATATATGTGAGAACAATGTAAAAAAAGACACAAATGAAGAAACAATTCAAAATATGAGATTAAAAATAAGCCTTGGCAGTTAAGAGATGACCAATCTCAACCGACAGAGCCCGTTCACGAACATGACGCGTGGATCAGCACCATCCATTCAACCATTTTGTAGGGAACCGAATGATCCAACACATGCGCCACCATCGATGAGACATTTAAGTGACACGTACTCAACTGCCATGCTCATTCAAGTCAACATGAAGAAAATCATAATAAACGGAAACATGGTTCTTACATTTTAAAAAATTAAATAAATGCTTCTAAATTATACAAAACCATGGTTTGCAATTTATTTAACAGATTAATAGAATTTTACTACCAAATATTCAACAATTAAAACTTGATTGAATAAAACAAAAAATGAATTATGTTCGTAATGAAGAAACACTAAAAAAAGTAAAATGGAAGCACCTTTTCCAATTATTGAAAAGTGCCTGTGGAGCAGGACCAGCATTAAGCCAAGCATTTTTATCTACGATATAATCATGCAACTTGTAATGTGCGTTTAATGCATGTTTTAAATTTCTTCTCATTTAGTTGAAGAATATCGAGTGGTATTTTATTATAACATTTTACACAGTAACCCATAAAAGAAATTTTTACTTTAGACAATCTCAAACGCGGTTGATCTAATTTGTCCTTATTTTTAGTGTTAAAATTATGCCTGTCACTTATCTTACTAAAAAGATGTAGATTTTTTCGAACGTAAGTACATAATATTTTCATATATATATTGACAAGGAACCGTCATGATCGTCTAATTGGGGCCCAGGAATTAATGAAATATTTAGCACCCTGCTTCGAAAGGGTAAGGTTTTCTTTTGACTATTGCTATAGAAATAGGAGATATTTTGTCGCAAATAGAAAAGTTAGAGCATTAGACGACTAGAGAACGGTAGAACACACGAAGCGAGCTCGGAAATGTTTGTACCCCGTATAGTTCAAATTTTCTTCTGACATTTATTCAGAAATGGAAAACTTTGTCAACCTACAGAAAAGTTTGATAATCAAATGAATCAAAAATGTTAGCACCCTACGTCTGTATATAACATGCGTAGGGGGCCCTTAACTAGAAACTGCCTAATTACTTACTGAACATTATTTTGGTCTTGTTTGGGATTTGATTAAAAAGTATTTCTCAAGTTTTGGGGGCCCCCTAGGACCCGGAGGCCCGGGGCGGACCGCACCTGCCACCCCCCGCCCCCTTCTCCCTTAGTCCGCACTGGCCTCTGCTACCTAAAAATACACTACACGGCGCAACCAAACACGAACTTGTATTTAATTACGAGGTACAGTCGCCGGCACGTAACTTGTTAAGGTTTTGGCGTAGTGGGAGTTAGCGCATGTACACTTAGTGCAACAAGAAAATGGTCTCTTTATTGTTTGTTATTGCCATAGATTATTTTTAAACATGTCTGTTTACAAGAAAGTTAAAGAAAGGAAAAACGTATCTAACGACTCTTGCCAAGTTACGTGCCGGGGACTGTACGGACCGCCATTGAAATACTATAGAGTGCTGTGACATTCTGGTTATTCATTGGTGGTTTGAGTTGGTAACATGTTACATTTTTGAATAGCAACTCGCTAAAAGAAGGTAGCATCGGGGGCGATCGGCCTTAGTCCTTACAATATAACTTGAGGCGCTCGAGTCCGATGTCTCGGATTCGAGACTACAATGTCTGTCAGGGATAAAAGTAAAAAGACGAAGGTTATTTTTATGTCGAGGGTAGGACAAACGGTCACTGTGTTGTATATCGTTTAGATGTATAGACGCCAGCATATCAAGCTACTATAATCTGTCAAATTTATTTAATAGATTTTCAACTTTATCGCTAAACCATAAGGTTCAAAGTTGATTGGGAAAATTTGACAGATTCGGGTAGCTTGATGTGCTGGCGTCTGTATTTAGGGCAGTTGTATAGGATTTATCGAAACTTCTGCTACAAAGATTTAGGAAGAGTTACTGTAAATCCGTTAGCGTTAAATACAATGTTTATTTATTTCCGTAAATTGGTTTTAACACTTTTTTTTAAACTATATGAGGTCGGTGTTCTATGCGACTAGAAGAAACATCGAAACGAAATCAGAGGTCACATTTTTCGACGCCTTATTCTAAAATAAGGCGTCGAAAAATGTGACCTATAAGAAAAACTATTAACAAACTAATTTGTTAATAGTTTTTCTTAAGTTAGGCTATTATATTTTTATTTTATTATTTACTTTGGTATAAGTTGTTATTTATGTTCCAATCATAAGAAAATAATATCCGAAGTTTTTTTTTCAGTTTACCTTTATTGTCCCACGACTGGACAAAGGTCTCCACCGTATTCTTCTACTTTTCTTTGAGCTGTGCCCAGGGCCGGATTAACCATCTCGGGGCCCCTAGGCACAGCTCGTTTCGGGCCCCCCCTTTTTCATACCACAACAACGCAATTTGGCTTTTACCTTATAATGTGAAAAAAAGTTTCACTTTTACCGTGGTTTCATAAAACCACACAATCCCCTTTTTTTAAATTTTTTAATCGGGAGTGCTGGGCCCCTGGTCATAGTGGGCCCCTAGGCACTGGCCTAAAGTGCCTTATGGATAATACGGCACTGGCTGTGCCTTCTCCGTTCAATCGGTTAGGAACAAGTCCAAATCGTCACGCCAGCGTTTCTTAGGCCTGCATCGTTTTTGTGTTTTTAATTTGTAAAAATAAAATAAACGAAAAAAAAAGCTCGCTTACTTTTCACATTTTCAACAGCGAACGGTACGTCATCTTCATCTACTCCTTCTTGATATCCATTCACGTGTGGTATCATGGCTCATATCAGCTGCACCTGGAACAAAACGATTTTTTAAGTATCTAACTATATATACCTGACTCTAAAAGCATGAGGAGAAGGTTGATTTTAGAATGAAGAGGGTATAAAAATGGTCGTCTTCTAAATGCAGTAAAGAGTTGAGTACCTATTATTTGCCTTGAGCTTGAGTATGTTTTATTTTGTGCAGTTTTATAATATAGCATGTTTTGATAGCGCTACCTAGTTTGATATAATTATAAAGGTGAAAAGTCTGTACCGTAACCATACCTAAACCTTTTCCTGGGGTCAGTTTCCAGCCTAACCGGATGCAGCTACCAACCCAGTTACTGGGTAATAGATACCTACCCCTCGATAAGACTTGTTGTCAGACTTTCGGGTTTCTGATACCTGTAATCATTGTCAAAGATCTACCAACGAAAGCCGGGACCAACAGCTTAACGTTCTTTCCAAGGCACGGAGGGTTCTCGGTATGTAAAAAGGGTCACCCATCCACGGACTGGCAGCGGTAAGCGTAGCTTAACCTGATTGATCGACCCGTACGGCTGTTATTACTTAGCCACGTGCCGCTCAAAAACAAACATTATTTATTAAAATTAGCCTGAGAATCAACAGTTTTTGAACGACAAAATTATATAAGGCAGTCCCTCAAAACGCCCGCACTTCACCACTTGCTATTACTTTAGTTGGTGATAATAAAAAAAAATAGTTTAATTCAAGTAACAAGACTCATACATACATACAAAGTTGGTTAGCTAAAGGTCATACGGATAACTAAACCCTGACTCCTAAACTAGGTGATCCTGTGACTTAGAAGTCAGTGTTCTGCTGTCACTGTGATACCAGAAACCTTTTATGTTGTGTTCTAACATTACAAAAATAGTCATTGACATTGCAGGTTACAATGCATGTATAATAAAAATCAACAACGAAGGAATAGGCGATATTAGAAACGAATTTTAAGGTGTATATGTGTGTATGTTAGAGTGAAGATGTGTATGTCAGGAGGAAAAAGGATGTATGTAGGAGTGTATAGTAGTGTTTAGCGTATGCGTGAGGGTGTGTTGAAATGTTTGAGAATGTGTAGTGTATATGTGTTGCTGATTTGTTCCAAATAAAGAGAAAAATTCCAAACAGCAGTAGAACAGGTTTATATATTAAATACGCCTACTGCTGGTGGTGTAGTAGTTCTTCTGTTTGATCGTAGTCTTGATCGTGTAGTCAACTCTGTACATTATCTTATTGCCAACTTTGTACATTGAATATGTATGTGTGTGTATGTGTTGTGTCATGTGTGTGGGTATAATGATTGCTGTCCTCCTACATAATTTATACGTCGGTGGGGGAAAAAAATGCCACAGTATAACTTTATCCGCCGTATGTCAATTGAAGAGTTCATCGCCTTTGATATTGACGACCTCTACACTAGATGTGACAACAAGCACAGTCTTTTGTTTTTGTCGTTCTATTCTTTTCTAAATACTGCTTCGTGGCCAGCATCAGCATTACAAATGAGAGGCTGAATATTTTAAAATGTGCGTTCGAATTTATAAGGGTCATTGTACTGTGAAGCTGTACGGCAGACTCGTGATAAAAATGTTAATGAATTTTAGTGAATAATGTGTTTTTTGTATTTTTATAATCTGTCTTGAATGCAAAGCTATAAGAGATAGTTTGGGATATAACATAAAAATATTATTAAAATCTCGATTATGATTGTAAATGTTTGCTTGGTCAATCCCTAGCATCAGTGGGATGACACTGATAGCTAACTCCACACAAGTTTTCACGGTGAGATTTTAACAGAATCGACCGCCTGATACCTGTCAGTGTCACAATTCTAGTAGCAAATAAAGACTGAGGGGCAATTCTCGTAATTTTAAGAACGTTCACAGTCTGCCGCTCGATTCTGTAGAAATTTCACCGTGAAAACTTAGGTGAAGTGAGTTTGATTTTGCTAGGGATTGACACTATTGTCAGCTCACTCCACGCTTACTTCACCTAACTTTTCACGGTGAGATTTTTACAGAATAGCACCGCTGATCTCAGTCTAAAACTGTCAAAAATGCCTGTAATTTACCTACATTTTGACAAGTTTTGGATATTTGTTTGTCGCCGAGATAAGACTGCGACTAGATTTTGAATGTTTTAAATTAAGAGAATTGGCGTACTGCAGTGCGATTCTGTAACCATCTCACCGTGAAAACTTAGGTGAAGTGAGCGTGGAGTGAGCTGTCAATAGTGTCAATTCCTAGCAAAAACAAACTCACATCACCTAAGTTTTCACGATGACATTTTTACGGAATCGACCGGCAGGTGTCTCGACGGCCGCACTGTAGTTATTGTTTTTTTCCTTGGTCGTGACGAAAGGTTACAATAACACCACTATAAGCTACGGATTCGTGTTTTCAAACATACCGCTGCTTATCACCTCGAGATAATCTTCCTGAATCAAATCACATTTTGATAGCACTTTGCGGAAGCGCTCACAGTGGTAAACTGTTTCGAGTGTGGTATAATATAGAATTAGGCATTTTGAGAATTAGTCATTTATAGAATTAGCCATTTTCAGAATTAGTCCATTAGAGACTCAGTTGACATTTTGAGAAGTGAGCATTCTGCGCCTAAATCTTCTTTATTATAGCAAGATTACACAAAAATAACATACATAATGCACAAATAAATAAATAAGGTTAAAATTACACTTAAGAAAATTAAATATTACCCGTATAACGGCTTTTTTAAATTGGCTAGCTAAACTCTGTCTCTTATTTTAACGTGTTAAGGCTCCTGCAAACAGGCGCGACGCGCGATGCGAATCGCGCGCGACACAAAGGCACCGCTCGTTGCGCGACTTGCGGTGCCTTTGTGTCGCGCGATTTTATCGCGTGTCGCGCCTGTTTGAAGGAGCCTTTAAGATATAGATACCCATCGCGTTTGCAGAGTTTAGTTACCCAATTTAAAATAACCCTGTGCAAAATGAGACGCTTTTAAACTTTTATGCGCATTGATGCCATATTGCCTTCCTTAAAAATCTTGGTTGCTAAAAATTAAATGCTCAGTATATGTTAATTTGTTTCTTAAATGACACCTATCTACTGTTACACAATTTGTGATGAGTTTTGTAACGAGAATTTTTAACAACTGGCTTACTGTTTTAACTCACAAGTTTTGAATACAATATTTCTTAATCATTGAGTTAAGTATGTAAGCGACACATCGAATTAATCCGTAGGCACGTACTTGTCTACACGTTTTTCCCAGAACTGCCGGTCGATTCTGTAAAAATCTCACCGTGAAAACTTAGGTGAAGTGAATTTGTTTTTGCTAGGAATTGACACTATTGACAGCTCACTCCACGCTCACTTCGCCTAAGTTTTCACGGTGAGATGGTTACAGAATCGCACTGCTGGATGTCATAAATATTATGTTAAACAATTTGTGAGTTTTATTGAAATTCAATGTAACGTTAGCCGGTTTTTTTCTCGATCAAGCAAAGCAACTAACTTTTTTATTTTTTATTAACCTGTTTGTCCAGTGGGACAAACAGGTTAATAAAAAATAAAAAAAGTTATGTGGAAAGTTATGTGGCAGATCTTTGCTAAGCAGTGGCTTAGCAAAGATCTGCCACATAACTTTCCACTGTTCCTTAATGTGTTACCTGTTTCAGCCATCTCCTGTAAACGCATCTAAGTCATCACGCTAGCGTTTCCTTAGCCTCTGACTAGACGTAACAACTATTAATTTAACAAAAAATCTCTTTTCATTTACTATAACAAAAGATAACTCAGAGTTTAAATACAATTTTATCACAAAGCGTCTCACACATAATTCCTACTTTGTTGTCACATCAAATAAGGACCAGACACTTTACGACGACTAACAAAAATATTAATTTCACTTACTTTGTTTTGAAAATCCGTACCGAAGGACCAAAGAATTTCGAAATACACTTTTAAAACAACACAATGTTTCAATTTGTAATTTAAATTAATTTTAAAGAGAAAACAATACAATCAAACTCATTCTTTGTTCAACAATGTGTTATCTATGACGACTATTGATTATCATAATTACTGATTTAAATGTAGGATAGGACTTGCTGATAACGTGGATTCGTATTGAAAAGGAACTCGATTAGATATTAAATTGTTAGTAGCGTTATATTTTGAATACATTGATAGTGATTTGTTTTGAACAATGATATCATTGTGTACATTTTTGGGGATATTACTAATGCGTGCTACTGCACAATCTTTTTTAAGTACCGACAAAATTTGGTAATTACGGATCAATCGCTCAGTAATACCTCCATGCCTACATTCTTGGACAGTGTGGGAACCAAAGTAATTAGGTTATTTTAAATCCTGTCTGCGGTAGGAACTATGTCATGTGACAGTTTAGACTGATATTGTTCCAGACAAAATCAAATTGGTTGCTAATTTAATTGTAAAATTTATTCTTTTTTGACGTTAATTTACATTTTGTAATTACTTTACCTCACACCCTGACTTATAACTTGCTATTAAAAAAATATGTGAAAATCATCTATTTTTAAAATGTTTGTAAAATATGAGCACCATGTATCTATCACATAATTCGTTTATATGTCATGGTTTAATTTTTAATTCTTTTACCTATTGTAGTATAGTGATTTTATTTTAGGTGCGTCGTCTTCACATATATTATGGGTACATATAAATTAAGTACATTTTGCATACATTGCAAAATATTGTAAAACATTTTAAAAGAGTACTGGAGGAGTTCCTTGCCCATTCTTCTCCATACGAAAACTACCTTTTGGAAGGAGCGACTCATCGATTCAATTTTATTACACGAGCTACACGCTCAAGCGGCAAGTGTCATGCGACAGTCACTGCGGAGAAAACAAATGAAAGAAGTCGTTTAGACCATGCCACGAGCTTAGCCATCGTTAATCGCTAATCCGTAACTAAAAAAAGTCAACTTAAGTCAAAATAAGTCAAACCGTTATATTTCGGATATTTACAGAATCCCATGGGGCCGTACCAACTTGCGAAGGAGCGAGTCACAACCAAATGTAGTTCATAAAATAACTCCTATTTTTGAAATTAGTTTTACGTTTTTGTTATGAAAAAGATTCCCGGATTTAGGACATCAAAAATAAAAGTATTTTTAATTAATTGTACGTATTTTCCTATATTAACTTAAAAGTTAATCCATTACTCGAACTCTTAACTTAGTTATTTAACTAGCAACAGATTAACGAGATACGATCTTGTTCCCAGCTTTGGCCACCGCGAGTCTCCGCGCTTGTTAATGTTTTACCAATAACCCTGTATACATGCAAACCTGGGCATAAATTAATTACTGAACGGACAGGGTTTGGAACTGGTACCAAAAGTACCTACAGGTTCTGTACCAGTAGTGGTTCTTGACATTTTGGTACCTGGGTCTGTACCCAGGTACCAAAATGGCAAGAACCGCTATTGGAACCGGTGTTCCAGATGGGTACCGGTTCAGTTGGGTACCAGTACTCCACCTAACAAGTATCGGTACCAAATTCAGGTACCCGGCGTGTAACATAAATCTCATATTCGTACGAGGACCCTCGTACGGTTGGCGACTTTGAATTTATTTTTCTAATATCTAATTCTATTCTTTTTACTTACTAATTTACTATATTTATTTTCTCACTATTACTTACGGATATATTTTTTTGGTACCGGTAAAATACCGATACTGACTAGAAATAGCAATAGTACAGGCATTACGTCTGGTATCGGTACTATTAGTATAGATACAGATAGCGCAATCCACGAGGACGGGTCCCACTCTTCTTACTAATCGCTTGTCGTTGTCGCTAGTTAATCTACGAAGACGCGCCCCACTCTTCTTACTAATCGCTAGTAGTTGTCGCTAGTTAATCCACGAAGACGCGCCCCACTCTTCTTACTAATCGCTAGTAGCTGTCGCTGGTTTATCCACGAAGACGGGCCCACTCTTCTTACTAATCGCTAGTAGTTGTCGCTAGTTAATCCACGAAGACGCGCCCCACTCTTCTTAATAATCGCTATAGTAGTTGTCGCTAGTTAATCCACGAAGACGCGCCCCACTCTTCTTACTAATCGCTAGTAGTGGTCGCTAGTTAATCCACGAAGACGCGCCCCACTCTTCTTACTAATCGCTAGTAGCTGTCGCTGGTTTATCCACGAAGACGGGCCCACTCTTCTTACTAATCGCTAGTAGTTGTCGCTAGTTAATCCACGAAGACGTGCCCCACTCTTCTTACTAATCGCTAGTAGTTGTCGCTAGGGTTTTAGTTTTTTATACACACTAATTACCCACTAATAAGTAATTACTGTGTATCGACAAAACTAAAACACTAGCGGAATGTTGCACACTTGTAATGTAAGCGATTAGGAAGAAGAGTGGGGAGCGTCTTCGTGGATTGCGCTATCTATAATATCAATTACCGGTTGATACCAGTATCAGATGCTGGTCCTGCTCCATAGGACAATCTAGAGTCTAGACAAAATCAAACGGGTTGCTAATTTAATTGTAAATTTATTTTTTTTTATTTAAATTGATTTACATTCTCTAACTAATTAACTCGCACCTGACTTATTACTTGTAATTTTTAATTTTTATTTAAATGAAAATCGTTTACTTTTACCATGTTTGTAAATATGTGAGCACCATGTATCTATCAGATAATTAATTTATGTCATGGTTTCATTTTTAATTCTTTTACCTATTGTGGTATAGTAATTTTATTTTAGGTGCATCGTCTTCACACATTATGATTATATAAAATGTATGCAGAATATTGAAAGAATTTTAAAAGAGTAACGGTGGAGTTTCTTGCCCGTTCTTCTCCATACGAAAACTACCTTTTGGAATGGGCGACTAGAATCAATTTCTATTAGTTGTAATTTTTGACGTTCAAAAGTGCCTTTTATGTGCCTATTTGAAATAAATGCTTTGACTTTTGACTTTTGTCAGAGGTGTAAGTCTGTACTGCATTACCGGTACCATTGGCCTTTGTGTGATCACCAAGGCCAATGGTACCAGTTCCCAAAATATACCGGCATTTCAAGCCCAAACAGTGTAAGACAATGTTTATTTATTAATAACCAACTTATATTAACAGTTTGCACCACACATACAATGTGCTCAGCCATCGTGCTTTAAAAATTAATAATTATGGTTTTGATATTGGAATCTTCCCTTATGAGCCCCATTAACATCCGACCTATCTATATGAAACAGTTGCGGAATTCCGAATGCATTAAAAAACATTAATAAACTTATTATTATTAGTACATGCAATTAAGGGGCCTTGCTAACGATCGATTTACCTCTTAATTTTTGCGCTAATGAAGCAATTATCATTTGTTGAACGACTGTTTGCGTGACTTGATTCTGTAGGATTCTGAGCAGTAATACTAGAAATGTGCAACACATACTACAAGTTATTCGAACAGAATGTATATTAATAACTAGCTTCTGCCCACGACTTCGTCCGCGTGAAATTTCTTGCTCTCCCTACTCATTCGGTCGCATCGCATAGCCTGCTCAAGCTCTTATTTCGTTTAGCCTTCTTTCTAACGTTTGTTATTTTTGCTCGGCTCTTGATAGTCCTATCGTGATATTAAATAACCTTATAGCCTTCCTCAAAAAGTGGGCTATGGTGCAAAAATAAATTTTCAAATCCGACTGGTAGTTCCAGAGATTAGCACGTCCAAACAAAAAAAAACTAACCCTTTAGCTTTATTATTAGTATAGATTATTATTTCCTTTATTAAACTAAATACAAATAAATTATATTTTTAAATATTAATATAAAAAGAAATATAAAAACATAACAAAAATAGTAGCCCACCGGTATCGGGAACAGGGTCCAAGCTACCGGCGGTCAGGGTTCCAGAGAGAGGAACCTCCTTACAATGCGGGCCGTGTCCAGAAGTACCGCTCTCTGAATCAAGCCTTTGATCCAGCTGCCCAACGAGAGCCTCCTTAGGTGTTGGTTGAGGCTCTTGGCTATTAAACCATTGGCTGTCACGACTATCGGCACAATGATCGCTGAGTCCACATCCCACATGTCGACAACCTCGCGAGCCAAGTCAAGATTTAGATTATTATTATTACTTTAGTATATATTATTATTAGTAGTGCCCAAAGGGCAATTGAGAGGGCTATGCTTGGAGTTTCCCTGCGTGATCGAATCAGGAATGAGAATAAGTTTGTGTGTTTTCCTAGACCTGTCTAGACGTGTAGCTTAATTGCGTAACACATAGTGTGTTATCAATCACAATCTGAATCATTTTGAAGGAATTTGCTAATCCATTTCTTCATAGTTATGTTCGAATAATGTGTCTGCTCAGCAACGTAAATAACGCAATGAATGTTGTTGAACTGTCAAAATGAAACCGATTGCTACTGATAGCGTGTTACGCAATTACCCCTCTGACATTACGGTGTCAAAAAACGCTCGTTTTTTGACACCGTAAAGTTAAATGCCGCTGCCATAATTTTCAGGACAGCCGTCACTGCGGCCGTTATGTGGAAGCCAGCCCTCTTCCAGAGCAATTGAATAGGCCTCTCAGGGCCGAAGCCTGCCGGGTCAGCGGGATTGTCCGAAAGGGTTACCGCTGGCCCGGAACATAAAGGGCTAAGGAAGGAACACGGGTGGGTTTTAATCAGTAAGAGTCTGACACTTCCTTTCGCTCCACCTAGAGCGGGAGGGGTCATTTGAAGATTTCCCATCCTGAAAAAATAAGAATAATAAACTCTCTTCCAGGAAACTGAAGCTTTAACATAAGCAGCCTATAACGTGCCCACTGGCGGGACACAGGCCTCCACTCTGTGAGAGGGATTTGGCAGTAATCCACCACGCGAGCCAAGGTCTCGGTTTGGGGTCTAAGGCATGCCGATTTCCTCACGACGTTCTCCTTCACTGTTTTGAGAGCAGTAGTGATAATGAAAATAAATTAGGTACAGACGCCAGCATATCAAGCTACTACAATCTGTTAAATTTCTTTAATAGATTTTCAACTTTATTGCTAAAGCATTAGGTTCAAAGTTGATTGGGAAAATTTGACAGTTATGGGTAGCTTGATGTGCTGGCGTCGTAAAGTGCCTGTCTGGGTTCGAAGCTATAACTCGTAAGGCGGAGACGTTACCATTGGGCCACCACTGCTCCATCTCCTGCTTGTTTTTGAGGAAATTGGAATAGTTGCAGGTTATTTCCAACTCCAACTAATTTGCCTTTTCCGATCAATATCGTTCTGAGTTCCAAGAAGACCTTTGTATGTTTCCTCTGGAAATCGCAAAACTTCAATGACTCGACGTTTTTCTGATTGGCCATTATTTAGCCACAAAAACCCGAACGAAGGTTCGGGTTTTTGTAGCTTCATAAAGATGAAGCTAAACGCGCTATTACTTCGTTTTTGCTTAGCTTGCCCTAAAGGCACTTAAAAACGAGAAAATATCTACTAGAGATATTTTTCTCGTTTCTTAAGTACATATTTTTCTCCTTTCATGTTTACTTTTCTTGTGCTACTGCAAAAAGTGTTAATAACGTTAAAGTAACTTGCAAATTTCAAACTTATTTGAAGACTTCTTTTTCTGTACTTATATTTGTTTACACCCACCGCTGTTTGTTTATATCTCTTCGTATTTATGTACTGACGCCAGCACATCAAGCTTCAACAATCTGTCAAATTTCTTTAATAGATTTTCAACTTTATCGCTAAGGTAGAAGGTTCAAAGTTGATTGGGAAAATTTGACAGCTTCGGGTAGCTTGATGTGCTGGCTACAATGTCTTCTTAATCGATTAGCACGAATTTACTTGCCCGAAACGTATCTTAGTTTTTCTACAGGCAACTCGCGCGAAGTTGATTTATTTGTAGGCGAGACGACAACTCCAGAAATATATAGGTATACATACATACATACATCCATCCTATGCTGATTTGGGCTACGGTGACTGCTATTGTTTCCAAAAACTATAGGTTACGGGCGTGTGCTCTGATGTGGCTAACGTAATCTATCTTCATTGTTAAGATAGATTACGTTATCTTCACTGTAAAGGTACGTACACAGTGCGGACACGTTAGGCGATTATCACACTGCCACGCATCATGCAGCGGTGTGCGGGAAACGGAGCCAAATTCCACGCACGTGAGTGCGTTTTTATTGAATTTGTATATAAAAAAATCACGCGCGTGAGTATCTGCGCCCCGCTGCGTGATACGTGGCAGTGTGATAATCGCCTTAGAATGCCATTGTAGTAATGGTATTGTATGCTGGAGGGTGGCTTACTCTTGAGGTGATCTCGCCTGCTGTCGAGATCTCTCCTCCGCTGGTCTTCAAAGTTATAAACGATTGTTTTACCAAATGCCTCCAAACAGGTCTATCCTTTACCAACTCCTCTCAACGAGAGGGATCAATATTCCATCTCTTCATATGTCTTTTCTGAACATCATTGTATAGAAATATATATTAGGCAATTGGCACATTTTGAATTCTATGCAATGAAGTTAAGAAAAAAGTACACGTTTTATCATATTTAACTCTTATCACTTCTGTGCGACTATTGCTATTTTTTTTCGACGCTGAGTTTAAACACTTGACCTTGACCTATGTTAAAAGTAAACAAGTTTGAGATAAGCTGTCTCAGTTGAACGAGTAGCCTGCCGGGTTAGCGGGATTGTCCGAAAGGGTTACCGCTGGCCCGGAACATAAAGGGCTAAGGAAGGAACACGGGTGGGTTTTAGTCAGTAAGAGTCTGACACTCCCTTCCGCTCCACCCAGAGCAGGGACTGACGCCAGCAAATCAAGCTACTAAAATCTGTCAAATTTCTTGAATAGATTTTTAACTTTATCGCTAAAGCATAAGGTTCAAAGTTGATTGGGAAAATTTGACAGTTTCGGGTAGCTTGATGTGCTGGCATCTGTACAAAGATGCAAAGAGGTCGTCGACATCCCAAATCCCACTTCTGATCCTACAGGAGATGAGTATGTAATAATTATTATGTCGTTAGTAAAGAGAGCAGAATATTAAAGCCCTCAGTGACATAATTTGGGTTGTCATTAATAACCTAGATTCGAGTTTGTTGTGAAATGTCTTGTACGTGATTAAAATAGTAATTAATTTTCGTTTATGAATGGTTTCGTTACGTGATTGAGTTAACATAATTTACCAATTTATTAGATTGGAGGCTCCTTTTTAAATGGGAATTATTGCGAAATGTTTGCGTATATATATCAATTTTATAGTAACACGTCTGTATTTATATAGGGTTAGACAGAGGTGCATCCATAATAGTACACCCATATTTCGCGAGATAAGTTTAATTTCAAGTAATAGGGGGCGAGCTTATAGCCTGTAGCGTTATCTACAACGCCACATGCGAACGACGCGTCTTACTGACGTCACACAAAATCCTGCATCTCGCAAGCAGAGTTTACCGCGAAACTACGGCCCGACATGAATCATCGGGCAGTTGCCCGCCAAACACGACACCCATCTGGTCGGAGGATCCTCCCTTTTCTATGGAAGATGAATGAACTTTACACCCTGTTCCTCATACCGCTATAAGCCAACAACCTGGCGCCAATCCAGACTCCGGGATGCTACTGAGAAGTTTCCGATGAAAACACAATAACACTTTGCTCGAACCGGGAATAGAACCCAGGACTTCATGCTCAGCAGTAACACTTGCGACCACTAGACCAACGGGGCATTGTTAATAAATACCTACTAATGTATAATTAGATGTGTCCCACTTTTTTTGCTTAGGCTTAGATCCGAGCTTTTTTCTTTTTTGTACATTGTTTACCGAGGGGAGAAAGTGACTGATTGAGAGTCGCTTTCTTTGGAGTGATACATATTGCTATAGACTGTAAACTAAGAGGAAAATAAAATTCATTTCTTTAAAGTGAATGTTATATTAAAAATGCTGCAGTTAAAACTCAATGTAATTCTTTTGCCAGGGTGAATGATCAGCAAAGTATGTGGCCAGTATCATTATGTGCTTGGTGATAAAAACTTTTTGTCTTTACTTATTTAGGAAAGGACCTAAATTAAAAAAAAAAAACAGTACGTTAACAATGGATTGTCATACACTTTTTCGACCCGCTTTGTATAACAGTAATGACGTACCTACTTTCTGCCTCGTTTAAAAAAAAGTAATAAGGTACTTTCCGAGCAGGTATAGTATATAAGTATCTTGTTTGACTTGGTAATAGATATCTTTTTATGAGTGGAAGATTTTTTGTTATTGGTTGAGTATTTCCAGTGATATTTTTTTACAAACTGACATGAAACTTTATCTCATTAGTTTCAACAAAGATTTGTTGGCATGTGGTTGTATGGTGCACGTGGTTGTATAAATAGATACACACATCAAAACGTTCTAGGGATATATTAGTTATTCATGTATTGAAAAGAATCTACTTAGAAAATCTTATAACATGCTTATATCAAAAGAAGTATGTATAAGATTTTCTAAGTAGTTATACTCTAATATGAAATCAATTAAAAATCTTACTTTTTTATTTGGCTTTCATACTAGAAATAAAGTTAACAATGTACAAAAACACGTACTTCTGCTTTTGGTGATTAAATAAGGAAATCAAAATAAAAGAAACATTAAATTGATTACAAAATAAATATTATTAATTAGTAGCGTCCCGCGGTCTCACCCGCATTAGTGTCGCTCCCGTGGAAATATCGGTATAAAAATATCCTATGTATTAATTCTAGTCTGTTATAAACTATCCGTGTGCCAAATTTCATTCAAATGCGTTCTGTAGTTTTTGCATGAAAGAGTAACAAACATACATCTATCCATCCTCACAAACTACAGACACACAGTTGATGACCCAAAAGCATACCTACAGTTGCGCTATTTTCAAAATGGCGGCCACGCATAAGACCTATACTGCCGTGTCATAACTAACATGCCGTTATCCGACATCTGGTCGATTTTTAACTTTTAATGCTATTATAAAGAGGAAAAAAAAATCTATCGATCTGTGTTTCCGAATTTTCAATACCTTGAATAAATGATTATTTCCAAAACTATTCAAGGTATTGAAAATTCGGAAACACAGATCGATAGTTTTTTTTATTTATAATAGCATTAAAAGTTAAAAATCGACCAGATGTCGGATAACGGCATTTTAGTTATGCCACGGCAGTATATAAATCTATAGCTGACATTAATGCAAACAGAAAACATACTAAGACCAAACCCCGTAAAGTGCCACATTTCCGAGATATTGACGTTCAAAGTTGATGAATTGAGTCACGTGATCAACTTTGAATGTTAATATCTCGATACATAGGTCGCATGCGTGTCCGCCATTTTCAAAATGGCGCAAAAGTAGGTATGCCAGGATCCATAATATAAAAATGTTCATACCCCTTCCGTTTCGTTTCAGAATTATTTATATTTGTTGTAGTAGTTAACATAAATTTAAAAGCAATAGATCACTTTTATAAGAAGAGGCCATGTTTCGTGGGTTTGCGGGCGAGGAGTTGAAAGTATATGAAAGTCTTTATGAACAATCACAAGATGTCTAATCCAATTATGCGTGAACGACGTTTCACCAAGTACGTGGGGCGCGAGCGCAATCAATTTACTCACAATGGGATATCATAGCACAATTCCTCCAATCAATATCACCTTTTGCGATCAATCCATGTGAATATATTCCTCACTTCTTTTTTTTATCCCAGGCAAGCCGCCTCCCTAGTGCTGTTACGTCGAATAGACAGTTGACATATCTTCTAAAAAAAAAAACAATATTAATCAAAGAGGTTGGAACCAATTTTCTCAACGTGCCGACAAACATATTGTGCGAACCTAAGTGCGAACCACATAGCTATACGAACAATATACAAAATCAATATTATGTTAGCATTTCTCATCAATCTTATGTAAAATAATAATATTAATTATTACCTATAATATTGCAGTATTTTATACCGATTTCTGACCAAATACTGAATCAGAATATCATTTCAGAAGCACTGACTTTCAAATAGAAACGGACATTACCTGGCCGCTGAAGCATTACACAATAAACATTTCAAGCTTCACAATGTTGACAGCATGATGTGGACAGCTCGAGCCATTTCAATGCGTATTACTCGATTACGTCAATTCAAGCTCTATTCAATCCAGCTTCGACTAAGCTGGATAAAAAAAATGCTTTTCATTCAATTACTAAAGTGCAAACAATCAATTTAAAGTTTACACGTCGTAAGATATTCAAGTATAGCAAGTCTTTTTTTTTTTTTTTTCAGGATGGGAAATCATCAAATGACTCCTCCCGCTCTGGGTGGAGCGGAAGGGAGTGTCAGACTCTTACTGACTAAAACCCACCCGTGTTCCTTCCTTAGCCCTTTATGTTCCGGGCCAGCGGTAACCCTTTCGGACAATCCCGCTGACCCGGCAGGCTCCGGCCCTGACGGGCCCCTTCCATTGATGCTGACATCTCTTTGAGGCGCGCGTGGAACACGTACGCGCCGTCCGCCACGGGCCTGGTCCTGATCGGACGGTGAGTTACCCATTACTCTCCGCCCGCAGGCCCGCGCCTACGGTGGCCGGGAGTCGTCGCGCGGCTCCCGACGCCCGGAGCGTCTCCCGCGGCGGCTGGGACGGGAGGCTCTCTCCCTCAGCCGTCCCGCCGCCTCCTTCGCTAGCATGACTGCTTCGCAGAAGGAGGCGACTGCCCCCCACTCCCTCTCGCCCCGGACCATGGCTTGAACCAGGGCCGGACGCGAGAGGTCTCCGCCGCTGCCGATCGCCTCTACGAGGACACGGCGCGGCGGTGCTCCGCCCAAGCGGGGCAGACCTCCACCGTATCCTCCACCGTGTCCTCTGGGCGATCCTGGCAATGGTGACACCCGGGCGTTTCCTCCCACCTGATGATGTGCAGGAACCTCCCGAAACTTCCGTGTCCGGTGAGGACCTGCGTCAGGCGGTAGGTGAGGGCGCCGTGAAGTATAGCTAGTCTTCAAGTCTAAAAGCGAGCACATCGCTGTCGTATGTGACGAGGGATAAATTAATTACTGTTATCATTGATTAACTGTATGCCGAAGAATCTTTCTGAATAGCTTTTATTTTAATTAACTAGCTTTTATCAGGAACCATACACTTTGCATTTTCCTGAACTATCTCTATGCGAAAAATCACTACGTTCCATTTTTCGTTTTTGTAGCGCGTCGGGTATGTTTGCCGATGCGCGGGTAGATGATTTTTATGCCATCATTCGTAAACGATGCGCTTCTCTCCGACGCAGAACAGATGTCAGCTCCCACAGCATGTTGAGGGCATTGAGTGACCGGTGGGACTGCCCGATGCTTGGCCGATGGATGAGGCTGCACACACAGGTCGACTCAAAGTAGCTACTTTGAGTCGACCTGTGTCGTATTTAAGTTATACGTCATTTATGTGCTTTTATGTTTTGTTTTCTACAGTGTGTTGTATATTATTGTCTGTTGTTATTTGAATTGTACTTGTTGATTGTGTGTGTTACTAATATTAGTTAAGTAAGTCTGTTTCATGTACCTATTACTAACATTATGGACCGAGGTCTGCAATAAAGTTTTTATTATTATTATTATATTATTATTATTGTCACGGGAAAGAAGGCCAAACCGACAAACACGCTTTCACAATAAAATTATAATATTAATTAACATTTTGATTAAGACCTAAATACCGACACAATGTTCTAATTGTATAATACCATAAAACTGGTTTTTATCAATCAGTAACTGTTGAATGAGATTCATTCATAATGTCTACGATATCCGCTGTCTACGTCACATTGTGCTACGAGGCTACGGCGGTTACACGTCTCGTAGCGCTACGAATTTTCGTAGACTTCCGACGCGTCGAAATAAAGTTTCATTCGGGTGTTGTTGGTGAATAATATATTGTAATAGGTTTAATTAATTCATTCATATTTTAGATATTATTCGTGGTGTTGTGATGTGTTGTGCTTAGTTAAAAACATAAACATTAAAAGTTTTTAAATTAACGAATGGTGTGTTTAATTGTAATTAAAACAAATATTTCTAATTAATGTATAATAAAACAATTGAAGTGTAATTTAGGCTACCTTTTTATGTTTTAGTGAAGTGTGCAAAAGTTAGTAATTTTTTTTTTCTAATTGATTATTAAATTAAGATTAATCTCTTATCACTTGGTTTATTAAAATAGATAGATGTGTTAGTAAAGTGAATAAAACTGTGGCAAAAAAGTGTGCCTAAGGTGTGAATTTAAAAAAAAAGTTATTAGAACAACAAAACTTATATCTAAAAAAAAATGTGTGCATGTGTGCACCAAAACATTAGCACCACCAACCAACCAAACAAAAATGACATAAAATAAAAAATAAAATGTTTCAAGACTCTGCACCGGATGTAGAAGTCGACTGCAACCAACAATTCTGGGATTACTTCAACATGGAGAGTACTTCAATAGTCAATGTCACCGAAGTGGTTGATACCACGGTGCCTGCGCCGGAGCAGGGGTTCGTTGTGGGAGTATACAGCGCGCTCTTGGCTGCTGGGGCAGTCGGGAATGTTGGCGTGTTCGCATCGCTCATGCGCTCGCGCCGGCGAAAATCGCGCGTCAATCTGCTGATGACGCATCTAGTCGTTGCAGATATGATTGTGCTCTTCATTGTTATACCGTTAGAGGTAGGTGCCTTGTTTTTATTATATACTAACCGTCATACGTTTTCCTGTCCAAATTAAAATAACTCATAGAAAACATTAATTGAAAAAGGTAATTTCAGTTTTTCCTGAATTTTCCAATTTCCCGGTCTATTCTTCCACTTTTTCTTTCTCTAAAAATCTTATTCGGAATATAAGGAAAATAGAAAATAAAACTAACCGATTCGGCCCAACAGCTTTCAAGTGCTGCGCTTACCAACGAACAGTATTTCAATTTTATTTATACATACAGATATTGCAGCAATGAAATTGAATAAATAATTTTTTGCTAAAATCCTGCGCTGCTCCCAAGGACCGGATTGCTGGTAACTAAGAAAGATTTACGTAATCATAGGAGCTAATATCGGGATTTTTTCAAAAAACTTGCTCATCTTTGGTAAAATGCGAAAAACGACAAAGATTATGAACGCTGATTGGCTGGTATGAACGTTATGCACTGATGGATGCGCTGTTTTGATCAACAAAATACAGATTTCCAATAATCCAGTCCAATAATCTCAAAAAAGGTTACACCCCACCATGACCAATAAAAAAAAAGGTAGTCACGGGAAATTCCGAAAGAAGTGAAAAACTGAGAACTATGTTACAAAAATCACCCTTATAGCAACAGATATACTATTAACATTAGCGTGTTGGTGACGCGAACCCATAAGATTTTCCACAATCAAAAATCGCTTAACGCCCCTAAAGAAGTTTCTATTTAACAACGTTCCACCTAGACACGTGCAGTTGACGGCATGATCGATGACATAAATCTTAAAGACGATCTTAATTGACCCGTGATGTCTGCCGGTTGACTCGGCACTTTCCACTAGAAATTTAAATCTTTCGCTATAATGTTGGTTCCTATAGACTCTATAGTATATAGATAAGAGCGGCAATTCCTGTATTTCTAAGAATGTTCGCATTCGAATCTCAGTCTCAATCTGTCAAATACATTTTTGATAAGTTTTTGACAAACTTATCAAAAATGTATGTTGATTGAATCGATTGTATTGTGATTGATTTTTTTTTTGATTGAGTGGCAATCTCATCTTTTTAAATTGAATTTGAAAGTTTTTTATGTACGAGAATTGGTCTTCTGATCACACATCAAAATCACATCCATCATTCTTTAAAATGTTTTCTACTTTTTAACTGATGTGTACTCTGTAAAGTTCATTTGAACCTCATTCAAATGACCGCGTTCAAATCGAAAACGAACTCATTTGTTTTTAAAGAAGTCATTGTGGAATCACAACAAGACACCGTTCGAATTTAGAACTGATGATTAGGGGATGAGCAGTGGCGGTCCAGGGGTAATGGCCGCGATTTACGAATTGGAGGTCGTACATTCGAACCCAGTCAGGCGATTTACTTTGTGTAAATTATTTCATCACCACTGATCATAAAACGGCAAAGGGAACCATCGCGAGAAAACCGGCATGTCCTAGAACCAAAACATTCGAAGATATGTGACATCTACGAACCCGCTTTGGGTCCGCGTGATGAATTACGGTCTACTCACTGAGAGGAGTCCTGTGTCCCCGTAGTGGGAAGATTATAGGCTGATTATGTGTGCTTCTTAATACCTTCGTCCACGTAAGTTACGCGAACAGCTTGCTAACAACAGGATATCTGGGAATCCAACCTACGAAAACGTAAAAATGTAGGGATTATCTTATTATTCTTAGGGACCGAGGTCAAGCTCAGAATGCAAGATTAAACATTATCTCAAGAGTACACATACTCTTTAATAATGAAGAATACTAAACACTTTAGGGTACAAAAGCAATAAAAGGTCGAAAGGTCCATAGTAAAAAAATTAACCCTTGCAAAGTATTTTAGTGCAAAAAATGTTAACTTTATTCGTCATTGTAACTCTTGAAGAAGGAATCTTTCTTAGAGGGAAACTTTTAATCCTTTATCCCAACCTTTATGCATCGATCTTTAGTTTCCTTTAACCCTTAGTATTTAAAAGCAGTTTAATCAGGGCACGGCTGATTTATTTTCATTCTACACCTAGATTCAAAGACTGGAAAAAACATACACCAATCACAAGGGCAATTCCAAGTATTTTTAAGATTTTTTAAAGAACGCATCACACCTGTGTCACGCAAAATCCTGCATCGCGCAAGCAGAGTTTACCACGCAACTCGCATAAATATGCAACTTCCCGACATCAAGGTTGGGCAGTTGCCATCACACACGACACCCGTCTGGTCGGAGGATCCTCCCTTCTCTATGAATGAACTTTACACCCTGTTCTTTATACCTCTCATTGTACCAGTGTAACAGTGTGAAACAGTGTGGTAGATTAGGAATGTTCTCGACTAACTTTTAAGACGATTGTATCCCGCTTATGCGTATGAAGTTTAATTAAAATCGGTTTATTAATTTCGAAAAATAAGGGCTTGAAAGTTTGTATGAAATGCTGTACGGCGTAAACGCTCTTAAGTACGAGAATTTTCCTTCTGGTTGTGTGGTAGTAGATGTCGCTTTCAGCGATATGAATTACGCCATTGCCCCCTTAGAAATAACGACATCATAATAACCCAAAGCTGTTACAATTTTGGTGACAATAAATATCAATCTCGCTTTCGTCACTTCAGTCTAGTCTTCCTTTGTTTTAGGAATTTGGTTGGTTACCCACTGCCACCTACACAACCCAATTAGTTGTGAGCAGAATCCATCACGTGTACATATACAAGGTGCAACAGAATAAACGCAAGTCCTGAAAGTAGGTTGTTCATAATATTGATTACTGAATCAATTTCGGTAACTTTTATGATGGTATTAAAAAAAAAATATGTATATTGCCATACTGACCGCCGATTGAGCCAAAGAAAATTGAATCTTATCTCAAGACAATAAGACTGAATTTTAAATGCATTAAGTAATGATAGGGTCAACACAATATTTAATAATAATAGCTATAAAAAAATTGTTTTGATCATTGTATTAAGGCTCCTTCAAACAGGCACGACACGACACGCGACACAAAGGCACCGCAAGTCGCGCAACGAGCGGTGCCTTTGTGTCGCGCGCGATTATATCGCGTGTCGCGCCTGTTTGTAGGAGCCTTAATGCTTTTAACTCAATAATCTAATTGGGGTGTATGAGGTCTTGCGTTAATTATGTTACCCGTTGTATAGGAGTAGTCGTCGGGATGAATTTGACGCTTACAGGAGGGATTGCAATTAACGTCCCTGCGTCGGTAAAATAATGGGCAAGTTGACATTAGGCTATGGTAACTTAGATACATTATAAACAGACCCGCTTAAAAGCGAGAAATAAAATCTTTTTAACAAAAAAACCGACTTCCGAAATAAATGTTATTAATCACTTTGTAGTGTTTCTTTTGGAAGTCGGTTTTTTTTTATTAAAAAGTTTTTATTGTGATTCTTTTTTTAAAGGTAACGTTTAATGGGACACGTTGTTATAGGCAATTTATTTTTATTTTACAGCTCTGCTTTTTTATCTATCCATACTCGTATTAAAGTCGTTTTTCGTGTCTGTTTATAGGGACTATAGATGGGCAATCCACCCGGGTTTAAACCCGGTGCTTTGATAAACACCCGATAAACACCCGTAAACACCCAATTTTCCGGGTGTTTATGGGTGTTTATCGGGTGTGTGTGCAAACCAATGTTGCCAAACATTGGTTTGCACACACATCCTCTCACCCCAAACGCATATACCGTCTCCATACCGTCGTGGGTAAAAAGTTTTAATTTTCTCTTTTATTTTGGGAAGTCGGTATCAAAAAACGAAAATACGGATCCAACGACACCGACTTCCTACATATTAGCTCCAACCAAATCCTGGAAAATGCATATTCAGGATTTAAGTGAATTATTGGCCGCAGCTGCTATCTAGGCCATTGCCGACCATTTTGGTCAATACAATTTGTGTGGGGTATTATTACTTTAGTCTTCATAACTTCGTTTAAACCAGGGCCAACTAGTGTGTGTCCTTCTACTGTATAAACAAAATATTTTCCTGCCTTTTTATAACACTTGTGAACAGTTGTTCCGATTGCTCACAGAGCCGTTTTTGACAAACATGCATATTATTGTAGAGAATCGAATTCTTCTAACTTTAGAGACAGCTGTGCTGCTGAGAAGTTTGTTGCGCTACTTCTTCTTTCCAGCTATTGCACTACGAAGTAGTGATGGGATGTTTTGGAGACTGTCTTTTGTAATTTTGACGTTCAAAAAATACTGATTTTCAGCCTACTTTGAGTAACATCTTTGAATGACTTTTTATTTCATTATATATATGTGTTATTTTAGTGTCGTGTAAATTCGGCAATTTTTGTGTTTAAGAGAGACTCTTTGTTTTTCAAAGAAGTTGTATATGTTCTGGTCCTGTTAACTTTTCCGACGAAGCTAAATATGTTTGTGCAAAGCTAAGATTGGTTTCTCCTGAATAGTGCGATTAGTGAACGGAACGGAACGGAACGGAACGGAACGGGACTCATGATCTCTTGTTCGCCAGTTCGCTCCATTACTCAAACTCAAACCATTTTTTTTGTTAGCCTTGCTGGCGACGGGTGTCTTGTCTGGCGGGCAACTGCCCGATGATTCATGACGGGCCGTTGTATCTATGCTAGTTGCGCGGTAAACTCTGCTTGCGCGATGCAGGATTTTGCGTGACGTCAGTATGACGCGTTGTTTGCTTGTAGCGTTGTAGATACCGCTACAGCCTCTTTTGTGTCCCACTACTGGGCAAAGGTTTCCCCTTTTTCCTTCCAAACCGGGGTGTCTTGTGCGATCTCTGGCCATGTTGCCTTTGCAAATGATATTAGATCGTCACACCACTTTCGCCTTGGTCTACCTCGATGGCGATGTCCTGCCTCAGGCGTC
Organism: Luperina nickerlii; assembly: GCA_963855955.1. Lineage (NCBI taxonomy): Eukaryota > Metazoa > Arthropoda > Insecta > Lepidoptera > Noctuidae > Luperina > Luperina nickerlii. Next base: position 15,245,065 of record OY979677.1, on the reverse strand, counting down.
CAGTGAGTGACGATTAAAGCAGAGCAAAAAAAGAAAAGCATTAAGAAAGCATACAAAGCATAACAGACACTTTTGTATTGTTAAGGAGTCAGTCTGTCAGAAACATGATTCTAGTTGTCCATTCCAAAGCGAGAAGAGAAGAATGGACAAGAAATTCCATGGACATTCTTTACCATTGGGCTGTTGCTAGGACAGACAATGTAGGCGATAAATTGTTCCGCCGAACCGCACGTTACAAAATTTTGTTTCAGTGCGGTTAGTGGAAGTTCTCAGGTGCGGTTGAAATCAGTGCTCTGAGTGGAATACCTCGTTGAGGTTATAATCAATGCTAACTCGAATTTACCAACTGTCGATACTTGTGAGAAAACACATGCTGATATTAATAATTTTTATAAAATATAATATGAAAAATAAACCAAACACAACAAAATGCCCTCGACCCAGTTTTTCATTTAATTCAATACGAGTGAAAATGTTATAAATTTTTATGCTTTAAAAAATGGCAAACAGATTTTATATTACGAACGCTTTTATTAAAAACACAGATATTTTATGAACGAATGGAAATAAAAATAAACTTCCGATTGTTTGTTAATTGTTATGAACTTTTTTAATATTTGACGTTTATCTTTCTTTGCATTGTATTTTGTTTTCGCTGAATTCTCATTGTTGTTCTCGATCTTGTTAGGTACCTTATTTATTTTTATTATTGCGGCCCCTTGATAATTTCGGTTCCATTCGAAACACTAATACTTCTACATCTGGGGTCCATAAAAAGGCTCTCAAATTACACCACAATTATAGCCCTTACATCTTCCGCAATTAAAAATGTCACTCGGCGCGCTATGGAGCGAGCTATGCTCAGTCTCTTTGAAGGATAAAATCAGGAATGAAGTTATCCGGAAAACAACCGGAGTTACTGACATAGCTTGCAGAGTAAGCAATCTGAAGTGGCAGTGGGCTGGCCATGTTTGTCGAAGGACCGATCGCCGGTGGAGCAGACGAGTCCTGTAGTGGAGACCGCGTATCTGCAAGCGTAGTGTGGGACCCCCGAGCTAAGAGTAGATAGGTGGACGACCTAAAGAAGATGGCTGAAACTGCATGCGGAAGGCGGAGGACAGGGTGTTGTGGCGCAGTCTAGGAGAGGCTTATGTCCAGCAGTGGACTGCGATAAGCTGAGTTGATTGAATTAAAATTGTAGTAATTTTCATTACCCTGTTAAAGAAATGACGCATAATTTTATTATGACGCCGTTCACAAACATGAATATCGTCGTTGCGCATGCAAAAGTCGTTGATGTGTTCTTAGTGAACTTATTTGAGCTATATTAGCTATATTAGCTATATATTAGCTACATTTAGCGTGTTTATACGCAACTTTCGATTTATGAATATCACATAGCTTCTTAACTGTTTAAATATTGCACTTATCACATAGCTGTTTATACAGTATGTGTGTATTGAAATAACGATTAAAACTGCATGAAGAACCGAAAATAACTAAATAACACATAGCGGCTTTTGCACGCGCAACGACGATATGTAGACAGTTAACCTCAGAAAGATATATACATATTTACATCGACAAGGGTTCATATGATCTTACTCGTATACATTTTGTGTTCCATAATACGGTTCCATAATATCAATGTGTGCTTACAACTACACATTGATGCAATTTTATGGAATAAAGGCAATAAAATGAATTCTTGTCGATGTTCAGTCAACAAAAGAGATAGGTACGTATGCAGGATCGTCAGATATAGTTCAAGTTTAGTAAGAAACCGATGGATGCTGTCGAGTGAATTTTAATTTGATAAATGGGATGTTTGTTTTCTATTAATAAAATAAAATTTTATTCGAGAGCATCCATCGGTTTCTTACTAAATTTCAACTATATCCGATGATCCTGCATACCTATCTCTTTTGTTGACTGTACCTATTTATATTTACTAGCTTCTGAAAATTTTAATTCGGTACACAGCAATGGGGACAATTATAATGCAACAGCGTAATTGAAGTGATTGATCCAGTTTTATGAAATATTTGCATAGTATTTATATTATTATTTTCTGTATAATTTATGTACCATTTTTATGTTTTTGAAAATACTGTCGGCAAGCACCGTCATATATGCCTATACATATTTTGGCTCAAGGTTGGTTAAAGCTTAGGTACTTTCGAATAAAAAAACGAGCAAGTGTGTATCGGACCATGCACAAAGAAAAGAAGAAGGGTTTCGTAGTTAGGTTGATTTTATCCCAAAAACAAACTTAACATGGTAGTTGAAAAACATGTTTTCCCATACATGGAAATACGTCACGGTGAATTCTCCAACTGCAAATGTAAGTTTGTAATTGCATTTTTTTAATGTGTATAGATAAAATTACAAATTAATGATTTTCGGACTTTTTCCTAAACTTGTGCTGTGAGACCTTGCTTCTTGCCAAATGTTCATGATTCTAACTCATCGGGAAGTACCAGGTTTTGATTTATTTGCAAGTGTCAAAATATATTGCATATTTTTTCATTGCGTTGACTAAGAGGCTTGATTTTTTTAGAGCTGCGGACCCACAGTTTGGACCCTGCAGAGCAAGGGACCGTAGACTTACGTTTTTAATATATGTCAACTTGATAACTCCACGCGTTCCTGAAAAAAGGGTCTTGACAGACTGACGGGCGGAGGGACATACAACGAAGTGATCCTAAACACCCCTTGATCACTTAGTTGTCCATCCGTCTGGTTCCGTCATATCCTTTTGAGATACAGAATCCTAAAAATAAATAATAGTTTGCTAAAAACGCTTTTGGCGCTAAACCAGTCGACTATACGATAAAACGGAGCTATAAAATGTCTGTCACAGAATAATGATATACTTGACCTGCTTTTCAAGAGCTTTTAAGTATGTTGTAGCCCTGTAATGAACCGCCTACGCGCTTAATTGAACTACACATATTAAAAGAGTGCCTTTAGACTGCTAAAGGCTAGATTTAATATTTTTATACACGGTACACTAACAATTTTTCGATTTGTACTTAATGTGCTAAAGTGTCAATGGCTGAAGTGGGTAGGTACGTATGGGATAAAAAAAAAAGAATTTATTTAAAAAATATATATATTATACACTAACGTTAAATACAGCTATTCTTAAATCTATGTCGAGTTCACCCATGATTTGTGCCTGAATTAGGTACCTAATCTTGTATTTCAGGCGATTGGAGGTAACATTATTTGATTAAATAATCATATACTTATAATATTTATCTTATTACTACATATTTAAAAAGGTGTATAAAATTATATTATACGAACAATATTTACTTTAGCACAAGTAATAACTTCTCTGTATCTTCATAGGACATAGTGTGAAAAGCCTCCATAAGGATTTTCTAACAGTTACTAAAAAAAATGAAAGATCAATAACTTGGCCGTTAGGCCAAAGTACCTATACGTAAATGCAATTTGAAGAACGGAAGGTGAAAGTGTACACAAGGAATAGATACACTTGGTTAACTCCAATATTCATACGATATAATTATGCAAGCAAAATATATTTTCCATTGCAATGACGTATTTAGTTTTATACATCATTGTTCCATTGACATGAAAAAACCAACTGACATTTCGTTATATGACAGGTGAGTTTAAGGACTTTTGAAAATTTTATTTGTACAGTCATTGTATGTAGTTCCTTTTTAATTGCAATAAAATGCTTTCAGAACTTACTACGTATTTTAAAGAGCCCTGTGGCAAAGGCCGCGATTTACGAGTTGTAAGGTCTTGGGTTCAAACCCAAGCAGGGACTTTACTTTGTGTAAATTATTTCATCATCACTGTTCTCAAAACGGTGAAAGAAAACATCGTGAGGAAACCAGCATGTCCTTGAACCAAAAAGGCCCGTGTGGTGGATTATGGCCCACTCCTTATAACAGAAAGGAGGCCTGTGTCACAACAGTGGGAACATTATGATCATATTGCTGATCATGTATAAACTACGCCGTAGAAAACACGTGACTGTCAACAAGTTTCCATAGTAATCCATACAACACTGACGACTGTGCCTACATGGCGAATAAAGGCTCCTACAAACAGGCGCGACACGCGATATAATCGCGCGCGACAAAGGGCACCGCTTGTTGCGCGACTTGCGGTGTCTTTGTGTCGCGTGTTGTGTCGCGCCTGTTTAAAGGAGCCGTAGTTTTTGACGACAAGAAACAGCAGTGGGAATATTGTAGGCTGATTTTGTTTCAATAGTAAACAGAAGTTGAGGATCAGTTTATAAAAAATGTTGCCAAAAGTACATGATTTTTTTCTGGCATCAGTGTTTCGCGACTATTGTTAATCATGGTAACGAAACTTTATACAGGGTTTTTGGGACATCGACGTGCAAACTCATCATCATCTGCCTAGCCTTTTCCCAACGATGTTAGGGTCAGCTTCCAGTCTAACCGGATGCAGCTGAATACCAGTATTTTAGATGGAGCGATTGTCTATCTGACCTCCACGATCCAGTTACTGGGTAATACGATACCAATTGGTAAGACTGGTTGTCAGACCTTCGGACTTCTGACGACGTGCAAACTGTTACCATGAATTCAGTAGATAGGACTCTAGACGAGAGTTGCCACCTTTTTTTGGGCGAATTATAGTAGATTGTACAACTAGTGCTTAAAATGGCTCATTTATGCTCGAGTTATATACTCTGCTTTTCACTTCGATTGCGAGAAAACAAAACAGGCATAAAGTATATAGGTACCATATTTTCACTGTTCAAAGATGTTGCAAAATTGAAGAAGAGAATATTTAGCTAATTCCCGCCACAATGCCTTTTAAAAGTTTTATTTTTAATTTTCAACATGTGTCATTCGACTTAGGTAGGTACTTCATACTGCCAAGTCATAAAAAAGTTTAATTGCGTTTTTAAATAATAAATGACAACTATTTTATCTAGTTTTATTAAATTAACGATTAAAAACACTGAATTGAAAATAAAGCAAATTAAATAAAATAACAACTTGCGACGTTTTGCATGTGGCTGTTGGGCCTGATAATCTTAGTCTTACAAAAAAAAAATACTTAATGCATTAGTACATTAAAAGCCACTTTATGTCGCCTACGCACAATTTACTGGTAAAGACGAACTTTTAGAGCATGAGAAGTAAAAGGTATTTTTTAATTTCAGTAGAATGAAAATGAAGTACACAGCATTAAAAATGAGTAATTATTTACTTGCTAGCTGCGTCCCGTGGTTTCACCCGCGTAAATGTCGTTCCCGTGGGAATATCGGGATAAAGAGCGCAAACTGCGTAACCATGGATTCAGTAGGCACTTCATCATTCTGAAGCCCGCTGAGTTGAAAAAACAAGTATAAAGCTATAAAAAAAATTTGCTCTTTCATACATTTTGACAGCGTAGATTTTCTATGAAACAGCAGATTTTTTTTTTATAACCGCCGAAATATTTCCACGCTAGAACAAAGGATCACTTAAAACGAAATTGAAAAACATTATACAGGATAGCAAACATAACTAAATAAAGTCAATTCAAACTTATGTTTCAAATTAATATTATTTCAAGTTAAACAAATATCAACTGTATTTAAATGGTAATTAAGTTGATCTCAGAGTGACTAGTACTATTGAAAACGTTGTAAAAATGTCTGAATATATGTAGTGTAAACTAACTATATTGTGTAGGGTTTAAAGTTATTTTGCCATAAACTCATATTTTGATTACATCTTTGGCAAAAAATCGTGAATGCAGATTACATTGTATAAGATTGAACCATATAAGTAGTAGGTATGTAATAAGGTGGTGCATTGTTATGTAAAAGAGCGCCTCTCGCCATCAAACGTAAAAGTTTGGCGAGTTTAGATTTAAGTTACACCTCTGTATTTTTGATATCATTAAATAAATAAATAAAAAAAAAAAAAAAAAAAAATGTGCTGAATTAATGGCTAGGAACAATTTGCGCGCCGATGTCGCTGCCGCTCTGTACCTATATCCTCCTGCTTACCTAGACTTACTAGGTACCACTTCTTGTTGAAGGCTTTGCTGGAATTGCTCGAAAACATAAGAAGCTTATAAAAAAAATCTCCAATAAAAATAATAATTATATAATTTTTTTTTTAATATATATAATTATATTAATTACTAAATTGCGCCCCGCGGTTTCACCCGCTTAAGTATCGATCCCGTGGGAATATCGGGATACAAAATAGCTTATATGTTAATCCAGGGTGTCGGCTACCTCCATACAAAATTTTGTCAAAATTAGTCCAGCCGTTTAAGCGTGAAGAAGTAACAAACATATAAACACACACATACAAAGTTTCGCCTTTATAATATAAGTGTGATTTATTTTTAAAAACACTTTTTGTTGCTTTTCGCAACATTCAACCAATATTAGTCTTTCTTGAAGATAGTTAAACCTCGTTTTTAATTAAGTTTAGGAAAGCTTTGTTCCTTTCGTATCTCCACTTTACATTCATAAGGGAGAAAATGGCCAGTAACAGTCAACTTTATACGTTAATAGAATATTTTATCTAGTTAAACATCATCGTACAAACAAATCTTTAATACCTACTTGACTAGTAATGTATAGGATGACTGATATTTTTTTCACGATTACGATGTTGGTCTCCGGGAAAAAGTTGTTCAGTTTGATGGCCCATACCCCTTTTTTTTTGAGGATGGGAAATCATCAAATGGCCCATCCCGCTCTGGGTGGAGCGGAAGGGAGTGTCAGACTCTTACTGACTAAAACCCACCCGTGTCCTTCCTTAGCCCTTTATGTTCCGGGCCAGCGGTAACCGTTTCGGACAATCCCGCTGACCCGGCAGGCTTCGGCCCTGACGGGCCAGTTGATGCTGACATCTCTTTGATTCGCGCGTGGAACACGTACGCGCCGTCCCTGAAATATATTGTATTATGGGCAAACTAGCTTCAACTTTCTGACTGACTGACCGACTATTTGACAATTCAGAAGTGTCTGTAAATGGTTTAATTGAAATAAATGCTAGTTTATAAAGTACAAACTCGTAAATCTGTCCATTCCAAGTTTGCCGAAACGGAAACGATATGAAATGAATAAAGAAAAACGATATAAGAAAATGTACAGTCACGTTTTCTTGTTATCCATAGCATGCAAGCATAAAAAAAATGTGCGTCTATTACTTACTAGTTTATGTACAAGTAGGTACCTACCGTTCTTCATAAGTTCGTGTATACTCGTATTAAGATTAACATGTATCCCCCCGGTGGGTTCCCGCATTGTCGAGGCGGGGGGGGGGGGGTCAGTAGCCGTGGCTTGGACACCCACGGTGAAGCGAAGAGGAACCCGAGGAGGGGCCGCTCGTCAGGGATTTTGCTGACAAGCCGACGACGTAGCGGCCAAAGGTAGGTTGCGGTGTCGCTTGGGCGACATCGCAACTAAGGCGGGCCGCGATGTCGTACCGGAGGCATCGCGGTTGAGGGTTGGAGGCCGCGGCGGGAGTGGAGTGCCGGTATTACGGTGCGCCGCTCTCCCTACCTTCCGCGGCCTTGACGGGGTCGCCACCGTACGATGGCGGACGCGGTGGGGCTGCAGGGGAAGAGGAGTGTCGGTATTACGTTGGCCGCTCTCCCTATCCTCTGCAGCCGAAAATTGGCAGGCGGCGGGGCCAATGTCCTGACCCGTCGCAGGGGGGACCAAGGGTGCCCAGACACGGGGTCGTCTGGCGCCCATGTGCTGGTTTGGTCCCTGGGGTGGTCACGGCGTGCTATGTGTTCTGGTGCGCCGGTGATGGGGAGTACTCCCCAGAGGAGTGTCCGGTAACGGACGGCCGCGGCGGGTTCACGGATGAGTGCTAACGCGTGCCCGTGTTCCCGCCGTAAGCGGCAGAGGAGGACACCGTAGAATTTTAGTAGGTTAGAGTCCCACATAACTGCACTATCTCCCCGTGGTAGTGCAAGTATGCATGAGCATTTCTCCACGTTAAAAAAAAAAAAGATTAACATGTATTTCTCATGATAAGTGAATTGTATTCTAGTATTGTAGTATATTATGTATAAGTAGATGTTGCCAGCAACACTGCAACATTCTATGTGGGCAGCAACATAAATATTTTCTGCAAAACAAAAACATCGTTCAGGCTCAGAATGTCCCTTTCTCAAAATGTCCCTTGGTTTCAAATAGTCCCTTTGCCGAAATGTCCCTTTCCCATAATGTCCATTTCCCAAAATGTCCCTTTCCCGAAACGTCCATTTCCCAAAAAATCCCCTTCTCGAAATGACCCTTTCTCAAATGTTGCCTAAACATTCTTTCGCAACTTTTGTTTTCATGAATACCTATATGTTACATACAAAATAACAGACTTCTATCGGTTCTTAAACAGTCAGCCTTGAGACTATCTTTAGAATAGAATGGAATGGAATGCTTATCATGTACACCACATAAAGGAGATTGTTAATTTGGGCCCCTGTATTCAAACGCCTATTAATCGTTTATACCTCAAAAAGTAACCAATTTATCATTTCATGTAGTCAATTTTTTTAAATAAGTTCTAAGCGGAATCATGAAATCGTAATAAAAAGAAGAATTTTCGATAATGCACTCTATTAATTCAATTCTAGTTATGGTCGTCAATGTCATAAATGCAAATAGGTATTGAAAAAAAAGTTATGTACCTACCTAATTACAGTGGAAAGCGCCACGATAGACTGCAAAATTCAAATTTTCTTACGTTTTTTGCAATTTGCAGGTCAGTGTTAGGGTGAACGTTGAACAAGACATAATTCGCGACCGTAACGAGTATGTATTTACAGAATTATTATTATTAAACTCATCAATAACAACTCTCTAAGTTCATTTAATAATATTGAGTGACTATTTCAATGAAATATCAATGACCGTGATGTGTTGTATTGAAGGTTTGTATAGAACGCGTGTAGAAGGTTTACTATCAAAACAAATGATAGGATAAAAAACCAAAATATTACGCAGCAAATTTTCTGAAAACCGCGGCATAATGGTTCCACCAAACATGAACCATGCATTTAGGTAGTGCGTATTTTTAAAACGCGTTGGATTCTGTATAGTGGTTGTCATACAATTTTATTCATGTCCAGTATAAGCTAACCTCTCATTGTAAGCAAATTCATTATAAGTACAAGTAAAGCATATACAAGCTTTTCAGCTCAAAGGCTTGTTTAGGCTTTCCGTGAAACAATTAAAAAGCCATTGTGTCTCGCGTGGATCTACGTTCGACACGCGAAGGGTTAAGAGAGGGCTGAAGGCACGAAATTGATAAGACTTATGTATAAAATCAAAACAATGTGAGTAACTGCATGAAATTTCTAAACTTTTTGTGGAACAGAAAGATAAAACGATAAAATATTCTCGATAGAAAAATATCACGAAATGAAAATAAAATGCGTGAATTTAAGTTGTGTTATTAGCACATTAAGTTCAAATCGAAAATTCAATAAAATAGCGCTAATTGGTCACGCGTCTTTCAATGCTGGAGCAAACGGTTGAACATTTAAAAGATAGGTCATGTTGTTCTAGTAGAGAATACTGGAGAATTTTGTCCCTTATCGTATATGCTGGGGAGTTTGTTGCGCCACTTCTTCTTTCCAGCGGAATCACTATTAGGAGGTGGTGAAGGGCGGGCGTTTTGGGGGACTGCGTTTTGTAATTTTGACGTTCGAAAAGTGCTGATTCTCAGCCTAGTTTGAATAAATGACTTTTGATTTTGATTTATGCATCACCATTAATATAAGGACGATATTCCTTTAACGGTGAAAAACAAATACAAGCGTTAACGCCTACCTAATGCCCCTCGAGCAAATGTAAAGACACTTTACCATAATGAGGGTATTCCCGTTTACACTCGGTTTAATTTTATGCCTCCATTTTGCGGATTATTACCAGAACCACTCGTACATGCATAGGACAGACTCATTCGCAGCTCGCGGAATTGAGAATAATTAGAGCGAATTTTAACGGGGTAAAGCTCGGTACACAGGATGAAATTGAAAACTTGCCCCAGCTCGAAACAGGAGGTTCAGTAGCTGTTACATAATTATTAAAAAGTGTCATTTCCCAAATCCTATGTTCGTACAAAAAAGGGCGTGCCCTTTTTAAAGAGTCGAAAAGTAAATGACCGCTAGCTCAACGCGTTGCCAACTCGTTGTTGTGAACTCTGCGGCGAATGGATCGCTTATCGGGCGAGCGCTAAAATTGATACTTACTTTAATTTTCTTGTTTTAATAGATTATGATTTAGGTACCTATATAAGTATATATATTTATTACTGGTAGCCGATAATTCGTGTCTACTTGAACGCAATATGTTAGTTTGCACTATCTAAGACGATAATGAGACGATAAAAAAAAGATAGATTTGGAAAATGACAATTTATAATGACTATGTTACTGTTACTGAACCTCCTATTTCAAGTTGGAACAGTTTTTAATTAGATCCTGTACACTGTTGTGTATGAGTACCTACAGGTGGCCTAAAACGGCCACTTTGACAGAATCATAAAAGGATAACATTATGAATCATAATGGACAGTTAACTGTTAAGTTAATCGTATCAAATACAATAGGTGAAGGATTTTTCAGTTATTTTTTTTGTCTGTGCTCAAATACAAATCAATCAAATCCAAATACAACCTCAATCTCTTTGATTATACCTACTTAGTGCAGCGAAAAAAAGAAAAACACGGACTGTCTTCGCCATATTTATAATGTTATCCTTTTATGATTCTGCTAAAGTGGCCTTTTTAGGCCCCCAGTTGACAAGAGACATACATAAGTGCCTGGAATGTAACGTTACGAATGTGAAAATAACACAGGAATTGTGTTCAAAAAAAAAATTATAGGCGGAAAAAAATGACAACTTGACAATTTTTTACGGTAGAAACAGAAAGTATGTAATTCTTCAGTATTAAGTTAGATGGCGCTAGTTGTGTTTGATTTAACTTCCAGTGATAGGCGAATTTTAAAATTTGTGAATTTTCTTTCCAAGTAAAATGTACATGACGGCGCAGCAAGTGGCGCCGTCTAGTTTTGCGACGGAGTTACTAGGAACCATCGAAGAGTCGGTCGGATAAGAGCGTCACTAGCTAATTATTACTACATCGCATCGATGGTTGCGTGGCAGCTGGCTTCAGATGATGTTAAAGGAGCCGCTGTCGTATCACGTTCACGACGAACTGCTATAATCTGGCACCATCGTGATGATATTGAAGCTACTGAACCACTGATACAGGTAAAAATATAAAAAAACAAAAGGAAAAAGGAAGGAAAATAACTCAAGAAAGAAAGGAAGTTAAATAACTTCGGGTAAAAAGTTGTAAAAAAGTGGTTATTAATTAGGTATACAGGGTGGCATGGGCATCGACGCGCAAACTGAAACCTGAACACAAAAAATAGCTAGAATCATGTGCTGATCCATGGTACCATAGTCCACGTGGAACTAGTTGGCCGCGCCTTGGGTGGGGACGGGGGTGAGGGCGGCAGGGTTGCCTATTGTTCGCAACGCACGTACTGAGTAATGACAAAGCGCCCCCGCCCCTCTGTCTCACCGCTCACATACCTAAGGCGCGGCCAACTAGTTCCGCGCGGACTATAGGTTGCGAGTCGATGTACCTGCCACCTTGTATGTTTTTTTGTGGAAATTGCTATAAACAGAATACCAAACTCTTTTCCTGACTGTACTACATTTATACTTAGTAGTAAGTATGATTGTCTTAATAATACGCATAAGAGTTAAAATTCAATTCCATGCCATTTAACTGTAACCAAGTAAATTGGTTTCACTGGTAAGATTATACCTGAGCTTTTAATTTAAATGATAAGTAGTAGAAAGCCTCGTTTCGGGTAGCTTGATGTGCTGGCGTCTGTACATCAACATTTTACCAAGTTTATTTAAGTCCCTCTCGACCCTTTTACAATATTATTTTCTTTTAAATATGGACGATCAAACGTGCCTTTTAATGGCCTACCTGAAATATATGGTTTGACTTTGACTTTGTCGTCTAGCGAGCACAACCGGCTGCTACCAAGAATTCCTGTTATAAAACTAATTGTTCCCGATTAGGACAATGAACCCAGTGGGCTTAGTACAAACGCGTGGAGTTGGAAATAAATTAACGGAACGTAAATTGAAACGACTTAAAAATTGAAAATACTCATTTCGCACGTGATCTTAACTCAATTTTAAGACTTACTTCGTATCTATGGGTAATACTGATAATAATTATGCTCGTTGCAAAAATATAAACCACAATGCTATAGAATAGTTGTAATTTCGATTAAAAAATCATTCGAATTTACGTTAACTTTACGTCGCGACTTTTAAAATAAAAATACTCGTTTTATAGATAACTAGCTTCTGCCCGCGACTTCGTCCGCGTGCAATTTCTTCTTACTCCGACCGACCCCGTCGCATCGCATCGCCTGCCCGCGCTATTACTTCGTTTTTGCTTAGCGTTCTTTCTGACTTTTTTTCTTTTTGCTCGGCTCCTAAAGGTCATAGCGTGATGTTAAATAGCCTATAGCCAGAATTGGGCTATCAAATGCAAAAAGAATTTTTCTAATCCGACTGGTAGTTCCAGAGATTAGCGCGTTCAACCAAACAAACAAACTCTTCAGCTTTATAATATTAGTATAGATATTAACTCAATTTTAAGACTTTCTTCACATCTATTGGTGATACTTATATTTATGGCCGTTGCAAAAATGTAAACCAAAATGCTATAGAATAGTTGTAATTTCGATTAAAAAATCATTCGAATTTACGTTAACTTAACGTCGCGGTCGCGACTTTTAAAATAAAAATACTCATTTTCTACATAATATTAACTCAATTTTAAGGTTTTCTTCATATCTATGGGCTATACCGATTATGTTTGTCTCAAAAATGTTTACCAAAATGTAATAGAATAGTTTTATTTTCGATTCAAAGATCATACGAATTTACATTACGTTTACGTCGCAAGTTCGCGCTCTCTCTGGGATCATTGTCCGAATTAGTTTCGGTGTTATTAAGTTTTACAATGGTAATCCTTTGCGCTTAACAGTGGCCTCTCCGGCAACTAGGCAACGCCCCATCCAAGACAATAAAGGGTTTAAATTATTTTTATCTTAAGCACGATTACAGAGAGCGCTCGCGACTTAAGGGTTGTTCTGTGTACGTGTTTATACTAACAACTTACAAAATAATGTCAGTTGCAAGACTACATAACAAAGCACTTGAGAAAATTGTGTAATGATCTTAGCTGCTGGTAGAGATTAAGTGTTGACGTATACTGGCGACATGACGCGATGGAGAGATTGTTGAGTCATAATGGAATTTAGTATGTAGTTGTAGGTATATCTTATATATAAAATTCTCGTGTCACAATGTTAGATACCATACTCCTCCGAAACGGCTTGACCGATTCTTATGAAATTTTGTGTTCATATCGGGTGGGTCTGAGAATCGGCTACTATCTATTTTTTTTTATCGAACTAAAAGAAAAAATTCCTAGAAATAATCTATATAGCAAAACAACGTTTGCTGGGTCAGCTATATACTTATACTTATACAGTATATATAGACTTATTTTGCTTGGCACTCGAGTGAAGAGTGATATTTGATATTTCTTGGAATACGCGTCTTGCTGCCCGTCCGTCGTAGCAAGACGCGTATATCTTGGAATACGCGTCTTGGTACGATGGATGGGCCCGTGGCTAAATAATAACAGCCGCACAGGTCGATCGATCAGGTTAAGCTACGCTTGCCGCGGTTGGTCTGTGAATGGGTGACCATCTTTACATACCGTGAACTCACCGCTGGTCCCGGCTTTCATTCGTAAATCTTTGACAGTCGTTACGGGTAGTCAGAAGCCCGAAAGTCTGACAATCAGTCTTACCAAGGGCTATCGCATTACCCAGTAACTGGGTTGTGGAGGTCAGATAGGCAGTCGCTCCATATAAAATACTGGTATTCAGCTGCATCCGGTTGGAAGCCGACCCCAACATGGTTGGGAAAAGGCTAGGCAGATGAGATGACGCGTCTTGGTACGACGCTTCTAGTCGTCAAGAGTGCTTATGATTACGTATATGATACTGATAACATAGTATCTTAAAAGATATAGCATAATCAGCCTGCAATGTTCAAAGTCAAAGTCAAAGCATTTATTTCAAATAGGCACATAAAAGGCACTTTTGAACGTCAAAAATTACAACAAATAGAATTGATTCTATTCGCCCATTCCAAAAGTTAGTTTTCGTATGGAGAAGAACGGGCAAGAAACTCCACCGTTACTCTTTTAAAATTCTTTCAATATTTTGCATACATTTTATATAATCATAATATGTGAAGACGATGCACCTAAAATAAAATTACTATACCACAATCAATAGGTAAAAGAATTAAAAATGAAACCATGACATAAATTAATTATCTGATAGATACATGGTGCTCACATATTTACAAACATGGTAAAAGTAAACGATTTTCATTTAAATAAAAATAAAAAATTAGAAATAATAAGTCAAGGTGTGAGTTCAGTAGTTAAAGAATGTAAATCTATTTAAATAAAAAAATAAAAAATAGAATACATTTACAATTAAATTAGCAACCCGTTTGATTTTGTCTAGTTCCCACTGTGACAGCTGGGATATAGCTCTCTCTTCGACAGGCAGTGGGCTGTAATCCACCACGCGGACTCAGTGCGGGCTGCAATGCAATGTTTGGTTCTAGGACATGCCGGTTTCCTCACGATGTTTTCCTTCGCCGTTTTGAGAGCAGTGGTGATGAAATAATATACGTAATGTATACTTTAACGCTTAACTTCACGTTTATAAATGAAAATGGTTGCCTTACTTGGGAAGAGACTGGACCCCACGACACAGGGAATCCTAGTGCCCACACTAGGATTCCCTGTGTCGTAGGGTGTGTCTGTGTCGTGAATACCCTGGACCCCAGTCCAGGGCATTCATAAAAACGTAGCACCTAAGGCTCCTTGTAATCTGCTACTAGATTTTTTTTTTAATATTGTACCGTGTTTTCTTTTTCTAAACTGAATATATCTTTTTTATTTATTTATTTACAAAGTTACATTATATTCTAAGTCCAGTTTATTTTATTTTACTTTATTATTTATTTGTTAAATCTGTACATGTAAATCTTTAAACCTGACTTGGTTTTTGTATGTCATTTGCGGGTGACTACTAAAAATCAGCGCTGTGCTGTGGGCCTCCCATAACGAAGGGTGAGTGGAAGCCTTCTCGTCATGATCACAGTTACGATGTGCAACTGCTAATTTATTCCTTTGTCGTGCTTTTGTTTTTCTGCTGCTAATTTCGAGGAAAAGAATATACTTATTGGAAAGGCAATGTTTATCGACGGAAGTTATAAAGATAAATATCTACAAACTCCTGCAACTTATCGTGTGATTAACTTATTCGTCGAATCGTTGAGCTCCTTAAGTTTTGAGTTGAGCTGTACGATTACTGACAAATGCGCGCCCTAGCTATTCAGATCCAACCAATCTGCGTGATTCTCACCTCAAAAGACGATTTCAGACATCAATATACATGGTCTTCACATGATCTGACCAAGATCATGTCTGGTCTTTAAAAGAGACTATGACCTCTGAGTTTGTTTCGGCATGTCTTTTTAAATATGATTGACGTGTAAAAGTGTTTGTACAAACCTACAGAAAAAAAACTTTCTACCAAAAAAATAAACCACTTCAAAAAAAAAGTCGGTGTCAAAGACGAAAATGCGGAACCAACGACACCGACATCCGAAACTAAAGTTATTTATCACTGTGGTTTTTTATGTAAATAAGTTTTTAGTTTTCACTTTTTAGTTATACCTACCCCATACAAAGTCAACTAACATTAGTGTTTTGAAAAATTTAAGACACTGACTAGAAGAATCATCAAAATTCGCACAGAAATGCCGGAGATGCAGTACATTTAATGCATATAACTTCGTACATAAGAATATATTATAATAACCATAATACTAAAACCTTCCTGGAAGTATGTGGATCACTTTAATGAAATAATTATCAAAATTGGTTAGTTAGTTTTTGAGAAAATCTCGGACATACAGACATACAAACGGGTCGAATGTAGAACCTCCTGTTTTGAAATCGGTTAATAAAATCATTTATCATTTATTAAGTTAATTTTCGCGTCAATTAACACAAAATTGCCGCTGCTCATTTAAGTAAGGCTTCTTCACTTAATTGACTCAAAGTAAATAAATTTCAAGGGCTTCTTATTTTATTGTTTTGGGTCCATTTCGAAGTTTCATAAAAACCACAGAGCTCGGAATCGGCAGTCACGGCAGTACGAAAGTCCTTTCACAGTTATTTTACCTCTGACTGCTACTTCCACCTAACGGCAACCTAATTACAACAACAATAAAGTTCACTGCGATTTTGACAGACTTGACATTTGCAGAAACCCAAAAGCAACCTTATTGTCCCGAGATTAAAGATTACTGTGTTATTGACTGGTCATCTCTTAGTTGCCACGGCTTATTTTAATTTCTGAATTGTTTTTAGGGTTCCGTACCCAAAGGGTAAAAACGGGACCCTATTACTAAGACTCCGCTGTCCGTCTGTCACCAGGCTGTATCTCATGAACCGTGATAGTTAGACAGTTGAAATTTTCACAGATGACGTATTTCTGTTGCCGCTATAACAACAAATACTTACTCAAAACAGAATAAAGTAAATATAATAAGGGGGGCTCCCATACAAAAACCTGTGCGACAGGCAGACGGACAGTGGAGTCTTAGTAATGGGGTCCATTACTAAGACTCCACTGTCCGTCTGTCTGTCAAGAGGCTGTATCTCATGAACCGTGATAGCTAGACAGTTGAAATTTTCACAGATGATGTATTTCTGTTGCTGCTATAACAACAAATACTAAAAACAGAATAAAATAAATATTCAAGGGGGCTCCCATAAAAAATATAATCATTGAAGTCATCAACACAACTCTCTAAGACCAAGTAATAATACTACTGAATGACTATTTCATGAAATCTTGACATTTTAAGATTATCTAACCTTACATTTAATTTTGCCATTGACACGCTAAGAAGAAGAAAGAATAAATACTCAAACCATACACATTTCACAATCTTTTAATATATCCGAATAAAACTAGGAGTTCTAAGCAACACTTTTTATTAGTTCTTTTCTCTCCAAACAAAGCTCTTATCTACGAGCCCGCCGCCGTAACAAAAGAAATAAATTAATCGAGTGCCTTCATTCTCCGATCTTCAATGTATCTTCGTTAGGATAGTATTTCATGATCAATGTGACACGAGAGCAGCGCTTTCTATTCCTCTTAGGCTAAGAACTCACGGAGCGATTTTCGCCCGCGTCCGCTGCGGTTGCGGGCCCGCAGCTTCTGTAGAATGCAAATATTTATATAAAAAATTAAAGCACATTTCACGACGCGTTTTACGCCCGCGGTGTACGCGGTTGTATGCGGCTCCCGCTGTACCAGCGGGCAACTAGTAGAATCGCGCGGGCCGCGGTTACCCGCAGCCTCGGCGGGTGGCGCCCGCGCGCTTTGCGATCGGTTGGCGGGCGACCGCGGGGGCCGGCGCGGGCGTCGCGGCGGGACCTCAACTGATCGTTAACCGCCCGTCTTGCAATCTTGCGATCATCTCCCGCCACGTTTGCGGGCGATGATCGCAACCGCGGCGGCCGCGTAACCGCGCGAATAACCGGTCTCGTGAGTTTTGAAATAAAACCGCAGATCCACGACCGCGGCGGTTGCGGGCGAAAATCGCTCCGTGAGTTCTTAGCCTTAGAATACATGTCTTGTATTTGTTGCGAAAGCTTTGAAACTCAATATATCATTGGATTTAAGGCTGTTGTGTTGTCAGGTGTGGTGGTCTTGCGGTAAAAGGAATGGACAGGTCATGAGGGTGAAATCTATTTTTAGCGAAGGCGAATGGTATTTAGATTTATTGTAGGTATTTCTTTTTAAAAAGGTGTGCATATCGCGTGCCTTCTTATACAGGATGACAGGGACATCGACCCGCAACGTATTACCGTGTTTTTTTTAGGTTCCGTACCCAAAGGGTATAACGGGAACCTATTACAAAGACTCCGCTGTCCGTCTGTCACCAGGCTGTATCTCATGAACCGTGATAGTTAGACATTTGAAATTTTCACAGATGACGTATTTCTGTTGCCGCTATAACAACAAATACTTACTCAAAACTAGTCAAAACAGAATAAAATAAATTTAATAAGGGGGGCTCCCATAAAAAAACCTATGCGAGTCCGACTAACACTTGGCCAGTTTTTTTGATAATTGACGGAAATTCCTACGCTAAAAAAAAGGGTAGTCTTTACTACTACTACAGTCTAGGGTTCAGAAAATTCGGAGAAATTTTTGCATTAAAGTTACTTTGAAACCTATTTGTCTATTAAGACATTATTTAAAAAAAAGAACTTTAATTTGAATAAAAAAAACCTGTAATTCAGGTCACAATTTATCTATCAACTTTGACTTAGTTTGTATCACTTGGAATTTAGCTTTTGCTTCTTTGCTTATTTGGACTTGAAATAAAAAATTAAAATATTCATAATATTTGCACGCCATACTACATATGTCGCAAACATGTTATCATTTACCTAGCCTTTTAATAATAATAATAATCATTTTATTATCAGGCAACTATGCCCACAACTTAACTTTTCCCAACTATGTTGGCGTCGGTTTTCAGTCTAACCGGATGCAGCTGAAATCCAGTATTTTACATGGAGCGCCTGCATATTTGTCCTCCACAACCCAGTTACTGGGTAATGCGATACCCCTTGGTAAACTGGTTGTCAGTCTTTCGGGCTTCTGACCATCCGTAACGACTGTCAAAGATCCACGAACGACAGCCGGGACCAACAGCTTAACTTGCTTTCCGAGGCACGGAGGGGTCTTGATATCCGTGCGGTTATTATCATTTAGCCACACGCCCCAAAATATGGCAAACATGTCTGATGCTTTATTTTTTTTAAGTTATCCTGAATGTATTTTATTCTTGTATGTGTACACATATTTGAGCGGAAAAAAGTTGTTGAAAAACTGACATTTTTTTCAAATGAAAGCTAGGAAATACCTATGTGAAATTCTTACTAACCAAAACACCGACTTACTTTCTTTGTAAAGGTACCTTTACAACTTACAAGGGACTCATTACGTTCCAATAAACTACGTACCGAAATGTTCGCTGGGCGAATTTAATGGACCGTTAGAGGTGGGGTACATTTTGCGATGCTTGAAAGTACATAATAATATCTTGAAATTGATTTCACCTTTTTCCGTACTCAATAAAGGTAAAATGGCTTTTAGACATTTCCTGGTAATGAAAATGTGACAGTTTTATTGTTTCAATGATCGTAAGCGCGACTTTTGATGGGGTTGTTGGGTTCAGCATCCGGGTTGGTAAGTGTTATTATTCATTTAAAATTATTTGTTTGCCTATATTGTGCAATACAACTGGGGGAAGTGATGGCCCAATGGTATTAGCCCCGATTTACGAGTTGTTGGTCGTAAGTTCGTACCACTTTAGGCACTTTACTTTGTGTATTTAATTCCATGACAAAAAAAAAACGGTGAACGAAAACATCGTGAGGAAACCGGTATGTTCTAGAACCAAAAATGTCCTCTCTCAGGCGTCCAGTTTTTCTTAGTAGTGAGGTTTTGTGCCCGCTTAAATTCTAGTAATTCGGTTTGATTTATTGAAATTCAATTTGAGTTTCCCAGATTAGTTTCTAGTCGAGTTTCCTATTTATTATTCGATGGCTTATACGTTGTCAACTAAATGGCAAAACAACTAAGTTTCAGAGACCTTATTGACCACCTAATCCGGATTACTGAGGAGGTAGACTGGCGTGGGTTATGCCCGTTTTCACTAAGTCTAGTCCGTTGTATTTTCAACGCTCAGCTCAACGCCAAAAGTTGAAAATCCAATGGCGCGCTTCAAAAACATTGTTTTTTTTTCCCTTATACGATCCAATGTGCAAAATGTAGTTAGAATGTTCAAAGATTATTTTTTTGGGACCAAGTTGTAACAATACTCGATAAAACTACTTTTAGGATTTTTATCGTAATATATGTACCTATATAGTTTATGGTTGTAGTTTGTCGTACCAACTGTCGATGAGCACAAAGTTTTGTCATTTTAATGGGGCGACGACGGTCTGACTTTTACTTGATACGTTTTTAAAATATTTTTATTTTACTTACATTATATACGTACCTACTTATCATCACCTACGCCATCTAGTATCGGGTAGCATAACTAGTGGAGTCAAGATCCTTCTAGAAATTTCGACGCTAGAACTTTCGAGAACTTTCGAGAACTATCGACATCAGAAGGCCAATTCTCGTAATTTAAAACGTTCAAAATCTAGTCGCAGTCTCATCTCAGCGACAAAGAAATGTCAAAAACTTGTCAAAATGTAGGGAAATTTGAAGTATTTTTTGACAGATTGAGACTGAGATCAGACTGTGAACGTTGTTAAAATTAGTAGAATTGCCCCTCTGGTCAGTCGCCAAGCTCGTAACAATAATAATAATATAATTATACCTAATAAGCCTGATATAGTGGTGGTGGATCGATCAGAGCGGCGCGCAATGATTGTTGACATAGCCGTCTCGCATGACGAGAACCTTGTGAAAGCCGAGAAAGATAAGCAAATCAGGTATCTTGACTTGGCTGGCGAGGTTGTCGACATGTGGGTTGTGGACTCAGCGATCATTGTGCCGATAGTCATTACAGTCAATGGCTTAATTGCCAAGAGCCTCCCACTTGAGGTGTCCAGGTAGGTATCCCAAAAAAAAAAAAAAATTCCATGATTTTATTTTACCACTTTGTCGGCGTGATTAATATGATCGTAAAGTTACGTGGTGCTTGTGATAAATACTGTTACAATTTCAACTGACTGTCGTATTGTGATCGCCATTTTACCCATAAATGTCGTACCTACCTACATCTGGCGATTGGCGAATGAACCTAATTTGGACAGTCGGAGCTTCTGCTACCTTGATGACTTGCTTATAATATTTCTACCGCTTTATCTATATTACAGCTATTTGCCTATTGTAGTTCGTGCCAACACGATATAATAAGAGAATAGATTTGACATATACATGTAATCAATCAATCTGTCTAGCCTTTCGGCTTTCAGACTAAGGTGCAGCTGAATACCAGTATTTTACATGGAGCTATTGCAAATTTTATTGAACCCTGGAAGTTTTTTTGCAAAGCAATAAAACTTCCAGGTATTCCAATTTCGAATTTTCCGAACATTTTGATGTCACGTTATTGCTTAATAAGTGAGCCATTTTATTTATTTACTGCTGTATCGACAAGGGGATTTATTGCTTCTAACTTTAAATAGCATTGTAATAAAAAACCAATCTTGGTCTCTATTCAATCCAATGTTGATGTCACCTGGGAAACGTAAATCTATGCCAAGGTGAGACATATGACATATGAGCTATATTGGTTCAAAATTAAATACAGGTATGTCACAAGGACACAGGAAAATTAAGTAGAATAAAGTCATCAAAGCATTTTGCGGGCTGTCGCGTAAAATTAAGGGCTAAAAGGGGTTTTCGTTTATTGTTCCAAATACTTAAAAATAGGAACGTCAAAAATCAAAATATTTTATTTCTCTACCTACATGGGCACTTATGAAACGTCAGAAGCTAGTTGCACGGTTCCAACGTAGTATTTGAACATCCTTATTATCCTTTAAAATAGATCAAACGGTGTTATGGACACTGGCAGTTTTTCTGATCGAAGCACCGAATAAAGCGTGATTTAAAAAAAAAAAACAAAAAATGAAAATGTTTTTATTCACAGACAAAGATAATACTATTTTAAGAATACATTTTACACCTTTGCCGGACTATAAAGTAGTTTTTTGGCGGACCTAGCTCCCTTATTAGCATGGGCTTGCTCTTGACCTATATCTCGCCTTGTGAGAGATAAAACTGATATTCCTTCTTGAATTATCAATGACCCATTGCAGACGTTCACGCAAACATCCACACTTTGCGAATCTTATAACAATATTTTCGTTAAAGTTTTCGTTGCCAAAATGTACATTTTCATACTTATACTAGCTTTTGCCAGCGGCTTCGTCCGCGTGTATGTCGGAATACATCCCACGGGAACTTATTACCCGGATTAAGAGTACCCTATTTGTTAATGTAGGTTATAAATGATCTGTATGCCAAAAGAGATAATGCCCAAAAATAGTTGGGCCAAAAACCCAGGCTCGATGGAAAAATAACGTAATATTTTTTCGTTATTAGGTGTAGTGTTACTACAGTTTAATCGATCTTTTTTATTGTTTTCATATAAGTCTATTGGTCTAAGATTAAAGAACGTTTAATTACGTTACGAACGCCAGTAAAAAAAAAACATTCTTTTTGGACCAAACACTTAAATAAATCAGCCAAACTTCGTGACAGTTGGTCGGCAGGATTAGTTCCCAGTCAGCATGATTTTTTCCGACATTTTCAACAATCATCGTCATATTTACACAAAACCTTAAGCCGTCGCATCGCATCATCTGTCCGCGCTATTACTTCGTTTTTGCTCAGCGTTCTTTCTGACTTTTTTCTTTTTGCACCACTTCTAAGAGCTCTAGCGTAATGTTAAATAGCCGATAACTTTCCTTAAGAATCGGGCTATCAAATGCAAACAGGATTTTTTCAATTGCGGTAATTCCAGAGATTAGCGCGCTTTAACGAACAAACTTAGTATAGATGTTAGATAATTCAAGGAGAGCATGCTGTCGGTTCAAAATGAAATGTCACAAGTACTCGTAAGAAAATTAGGTTTTTTTTTTTGAAACTAATAGATTTTTTATTAAAACATCAAAAATATTTTTGAAATTGTTCGAGCCGACTTAATATCTATCCAACAATTTGAGTTTATAAATCTTTAATTAATATTTATTTACATTATAATGTGTAGGTATATTTGGTTGAAAAAAATAACAAAATTAAATTCTAACTTAAGTAAAACTATACAGAAACTAAAATATAGAAAATAAGGTGTATTAAGATGTAGAAACAGTACACGGCCATGGGCTTTCCAACTTGGTAAGCAGATGAGAGGTTCGAAGGACGAATGAGGAAGCAATATGGGAAGAAATAATTATAGGATATGTGAAGTCGTGTGCCGAGCAATAACAGTGTTATAAATTCTGAAGCTTGTCTGTTGACCTTGTATCCAATATTATGTTATAGGAACATTCTCTGTATAAGATATTTTTTTCAAATTTAGTATTAGATATTTATTTCTAAATTGACGTTTTAATCCTGACTAATCTATCTATATAAATAAAATAAAGTCGGGTTAGTTATACTATTTATGACTAAAGAACGGCTGGACTGATTTTGGACTGAACGGTTTCTGTTGAAATTTTGCATCTGGAATAGGACTTAGGATGTATGTAGAACTTTATACCTACTTGTAGTACTGTAGGAGAGCTTTACGAGCTCTCAAGGTACCGGGAGGAATCAATTAAACCACAGTTTGTCGTATATGTCGGTTTGTGTGTGTCGTGTGTGTGTGTCGTGTGTGTGTGTGTGTGTTTGTGTGTGTGTTGTTATTGTTGTGTTGTTGTTGTTGTTGTTTTGATTTTTTCCCTTGTTTCGGAATTGTTTATACTAAAATCATCCTCATTAAATTTTTCTCGCTCATGACACGTACAATTTTATTGATATAAGTACATTCCGTGTAAACAAAAGAGAGGCATATATTAATAGTTGATCGCTGACTGTTCACACTGCCGGCGAGGACTCGCTCCACTGGTTTGTCTCTGAGCGACAAGAGCTATCAAAGATAATACCTACTCGCTCAGCGATGCTCGCTTGGCGGTCAGAGCTCACGTCCGCTATATATATCTCCGCCCCGAGCGAGTGGTGCGAGTAATCACCCGTCGCACTCGGACATTCGCTGAGGATTGCCCAGCGATAAAACTATCGGAACTATAACACACTCGCTGCTCGCTGCTCGCCAACTCGTTTTCAGTTGCTAGTTCTACTCGCTACTCGTTCATCGCCGGCGGCACAACTGCCTTATGCCGCCGTATTTTACTGAAATTCAAGAAAAACACATGCGTGAGATTTTTTAGTTAGGAAGGCAAAATTTTCTCGGCAATCGTGCTCTTAGTATAAATTCACTTGAATTCACGTCTATGCGGTAAGGTTCGATGTGAAGGGTTAGCCACACGTATAGTATAGTACTTGTACACGCGCAATTTTGGAAGATTAATTAATTCTCATGGAATTTCACATAATTATTTTGCGATGTGTATTAACAAGGAATTTACATTGTTTTACCTAAGAAGTGTATAGCCACTATTCTAATTCCTAGAATAATTATAAATTGATAACTTTGCTCTGCTAACATGGAATGTGTGTTCATTAACGAGTTGAGATTATAAAAAGATTACATGAACACGAGGCAGATTTTAATGAGAGGAACGATAAAATCAATAGAAACGAGGCAACCAAACATTCTTGCCAATTAGCATCTAGTAAGCCCCGTTAGTTGGAATCAAAGAATGTACTAATTGCCAGTTTATGACTAAGTCGAGAACTTTTTTCATCATCATCATCATTAGGAAAACAACGAGAACATTTGAAAAAAAACCGAGTTAATCTGTAGTATCTAAATATGTGAAGAGTGAGCGTGGGGACTGTCTTATGTAATGACGTTCGAAAAGTGCTGATTTTCAGCCTAATGATTACATTTTTTTTATATCGATTAAAAAAACTGTAATCTTCAATCAGTCGCAAGACTAATAAGCAGATGAGTTTAATTAATATGGCGTTTATGCGAAGAGACCAGTATTTCGAATAAAAATGACTTATGATTTTATCGATAAATATTAAAAAGTAATTTAAAAAAATTAAATTGACTTCAAAAGGAAATTGACTCAAAATTATTAAATAACTTTAATTCCGGAAAAAACTAAAATACACCGAGTATTTTAGTTTTTTACCACCAGTTTTTTGTTAATAGTTGCGGAGAAATGCGTGGACAAACATACATACCATACATCTATAAAATTTTGTATATTTGTTTGGAAGCCCTAATAGATTGTCATATGTGAATATAGCGCAGTTCCAATAATCTTGGTCAGGTTATATGGAGACCATGTAGATCGATGTCTGAGATGGTCTTTTGAGGAAAGAAACACACAGATTGAGAGGACCTGTCCAGTCAGTGCACGCATTTGTCAGAAATCGTGCAGCTCAACTCAAGACTTAAGGAGCTCAATTTCGATTTGACGAACAATACCAAAAAAGGACATTTGGGTAGGCTACATAAATTACTCAAACTGCCAGACCATAGAGAGAATAATAAAAAAAATATAAAATGTATAAAATAAATGACCCACATCGTCTTCACATTCACAATAATTAAATAATATATCTAATACTTTACAAACTAAGCAAATGTCATTGTTTAAAAAAAAAACATTAATGTCAATGTGTATATTACCTGGGGTTACTACCTAGGGTTCCTGGTGTACCTGAGGTACCTGGGTGGGCTACCTGGGGTTCTCTACCACAAACCTTTCGAATGCAGTCATTGCGTCTTCAAGGTTTATGCGGAGAAATGTCGGTTTGATTTTTGAGATTAATAAAAATCAAGGCGCCTAGTCGAGGCTCAAATTAAAACTCAAAGCATTTATTTGAAATAAACCAATTACAAGCACTATTGAATTGTCAAAGGGTCGGTCAGTCAGAAAGATCAAGCTAGTTGCCCATTCCAAAGCGTAGTAAGTTCCTACGGAGAAGAACGGGCAAGAAACTCCACGGACAAGTGTCCGTTTTAAATTATAAAATTGTTACAAAATTGGTTACATCATTTATGTTGAAATTATAACGTGCACGTTAAAAGTGTAATAATAGATATAAACAAAAAAATAAAACAATTCAGAAATTAAAATAACCCGTGGCAGCTATGAGATGACCAGTCTCTACTAATGGCGCCCATTCACGAACATGATGTACCTATCAGCATTCAGCTCAACCATTTTGAAGGGAACTTAATGATCTAACACACGCCACCAACAGCAAAACACTTGAGTGAACATGACATTATCATTATCTGTACATATGCCGTACTTAATAAATCGACTGTCTGTCTGGCGGGGTGTGCTGAAGCGTTAACACGGCGAAGAAAATACACGCTATTTTTAAAAGAGTAACCGTGGAGTTTCTTGCCGGCTCTTCTCCATAGGAAACGACTAATTGGAACCATGCACATAGCTTCTGTCGTTTCATAAGTGGCCCTGTTGGTTTATGTGAAATAAAATATTTTTATTTTATGACCGCTGCGCGCTGTTGCAAAACTGATCAAAAACAGCCTTACACCTATAAAAGTATGAAATCAATGTAATATTATTACGATTTCTATTGTATCCGAGTATCCTTTGTTGGAGATCACAAATATAAACAAATATCATAAAAATTTGTTTTAATTAATAAAATGTTTCTCTGTAAACGATGTTCGAGAGGTTGCTTGCCTTTCGAAAAACCTCCTACATACAGTTGCCCGTGTGAAAAGCAACCCTGTGGAGACAAACCGACAAACAGACGAAAATTCTAAAAATGGTAAAAATGCCATCTGTTGCGTATTCTTATCACTCCAACTATTTGTTTTGGAAATATTCTCAACGTACAGAAACGTCTCATCTATAGATTAATTAAACAGGATGAAATTAAAAACTTGAGCCAAATCGGTTTTGAGATACCTACAGTAAGTAACTGTTACATAATTATTATAAATTGTCATTTCCCAAATCTAAATTCTTGGAAAAAATCGTGTATATAGATAGTGCAAACTAAGTTATTGCCTTGAATTAGACATGACTCATCGTTATTCGTCGTTCCAGTATTTTTTTTTTCTCAACCATTAGAAAAATTTAAGTATCAATTTCAGCGCGAGCCTGAAAAACAATCCATTCATTCATTCAGAGTTCACAGCACGAAGCAAGTTGGCAACGCGAACTAGCGGTATTTACCTACCTAATTTTGACTGTTCTTGCGAAAAAAAGGGCGCACGGCGACGTTGATAAATCGCTCGCCAACACGAACGTATGGGCATGGCTTATTGACATGCTCTAAATTTACTTTATAACACGTTGAATTAGATATTTTAATTTGGCGCACGTATTCAATTTCATACTGTATATTATTAATAAATCATACGGATTTATACGGTGTTAGTAACAATAAAATAAACTTACAGCTATGTTAGTGATACAATTACAACAACAATTACACAAACTAACAACAAAACAATTACTGCTTCCGCAATCTAGCTGAGATACTGGAGCAACGATTTGCAATACAACAGTCCAGCCTATCAGCAATAATATTAGCTGTTTATGAGATATAGATTATAGAGATTTAGAGAGAGTATCTGCAAGCTTTAAGAATAATTGAAAGATTTTAAACACAGTTTATTTATGACGAGAGAAGAACGCATTCTCTAAAGAAAGAAAATAAGTTTATTTGACTCAGGTTAACGGCAAACAATAGTCACACAAAAACAACAAAAAAAAAAAACTGAAAAAGAAATACAATTGAAAACAGTATTGTGTGCCTCACGGCTGCGCCAAATAGGCTAGGTAATAAAAAAATACATAAATGTGTGTAAATAGAAAAATAGATAAGTAGATTTAAATGTGTAAAAAATAATAAAAAACCGATTGAATATGCGGCCCTAACGGGCCCCTTCGGTTGATGCTGACATCTCTTTGAGGCGCGCGTGGAAGGCCGTCCGGCACGGGCCTGGTCCTGATCGGACGGTGAGCTACCCATTACTCTCCGCCCGCAGGCCCACGCCTACGGTGGCCGGAAGTCGTCGCGCGGCTCCCGACGCCCGGAGCGTCTCCCGCGGCGGCTGGGACGGGAGTCTCTCTCCCTCAGCCGTCCCGCCGCCTCCTTCGCTAGCATGACTGCTTCGCAGAAGGAGGCGAATGCCCCTCACTCCCTCTCGCCCCAGAGGCCCAGACCATGGCTCGAACCAGGCCCGGACGCGAGAGGTCGCCGCCGCTGCCGATCGCCTCAAAGAGGACACGGCGGTGCTCCGGTGTCGATACCCTTGCACCATCTCATGTTACTAGCACAGCGTGTTCAGGCTCACCTGCTGCCTGTTTACTAGCAACGTGTGCGATAAAACACATTGCCTTAACGAAATGGCAAGGCGCGATTTCTGTGGCGGTGTGAGTGAAAAAACTTTAATGTAGTCTATGTGTCACTTCGCAACTTGTCAACCGCGCGAGCGGCCGATGTATTTTTTGTGTCCTCTATAATTTAAAATAAACAAAATTTCCAAAAGTTCATTAAAGTAATTATTGAAGAAACCAAATTCCCAATAATTCAACCCTTTATGTCGTAATAGACATAAAAATTGGCGACCGTGACAGGACACGAAAATCTAAATTTCAACAATTGGTTCATCGACGTGGCGTGATCATCGAGACCACAAAAGGCCGAGTTCCCGTCGTGAAGCTGAACCCAAGAACTTCCTGAAGCCTAAGCAT
Source organism: Luperina nickerlii (assembly GCA_963855955.1). Classification (NCBI taxonomy): domain Eukaryota; kingdom Metazoa; phylum Arthropoda; class Insecta; order Lepidoptera; family Noctuidae; genus Luperina; species Luperina nickerlii. The sequence continues at coordinate 15,216,461 of OY979677.1, read as the reverse complement.
TCGATGCAGCTAAAGTATCGACACAGGTAACCTACTGAAGAAAAAGGAGTTGCAGAAGATTCATGTGAAGCGGATCACCATAAGTTAAGTGCCCTTCCTTCCTACCTTCCTATCTATTCTCCAAATCATACCATCAGCTATCCTAACTAAAACGTGCCTTACACTTGTGCAATAATTTCAATTAATTATTTCGGTATTATTGAAGGGTCATTCGGGATCAAAGTTTTACTTGATAAAACTTATTTGTACTACACTTAATTCACTATAATATCGGTGTATTTCATTAAAGGCCATCATTAATAGTCCATATCAGCAAGTTGGCATGCAATTTATCCAAATAATCGTCCGAAAATTCCATTTTAAAATATATTTTTTTCCATTTTTTCATCTACCTACATCGTGTATTTCTCATGTCATTCTAGGAAAATAGTTCCTAATCAGTTTTTAACATTGTTCGTCAAACTTTTCAGATACCTCGTAACATCACGCTAGCACCATTGGTATCAGCAGAGCTTGCGTTCCGTGCTTGGCAGTGTGAATCCGGTTTCCCGGTCGGCGGGTGACGTCGAATTGAGGGGCGTGAGATTCTTTATATAACTTACTAAATTATATTTTTACACTGATACGTGGTTGAGTCTGCTTGCTAGTCAATTATACTTAACATATTTTGCTTAAATAAGGTGTAAATAAAAAATAAATATGTCGCAAGAAGTCGATGTAAAGAAATTACGTGAATTGACTGTCAGGCGTAGCTCAATTAAAGGTCAAATTACCAAGTTTAAAAACTTTTTGGATATATTGACGTCTTTGGACTCATTGTCAAATAAGGATATTGCTGAATTAAAGATTAAACTTGGTAGATTCGAACAATTATCAGCTCAGTTTGATGAGTTGCAAAGTCAGATTGAAGTCTTAAATAGTGAGAGCCTGGCATTAGAGATTGAGGAGCGGGACAAAATTGAAAATGATATGGTGAGTGGGCTTGCCATTGCAAAAGGTTTGTTGGACAGCTGTGTGCAATCATGCAGTCATGACTGTCATGAATCCCGATTCGAATCTCGTGACTCTGGTATCAGATTGCCACGCATACAAATTGCTAAGTTTGACGGTGCATATTTTAAGTGGCTCGAGTTTAGAGACTCTTTTTTGAGCTTAGTTGATCGTAATAAGCAACTCTCGCCGATACACAAATTTCATTACTTAATATCTTACCTGGAAGGAGACGCGTCACGTATAATTTCTAATCTTGAAGTATCATCTGAAAATTATAAGGAAGCTTGGAAGTTATTGTGTGCTCGTTACGATAATAAAAGACTTCTGATTGATTATCACATGAATTCATTGTTTAACACACGTTCATTTAGCAAGGAAACTGTAGGGTCATTACGATTTTTAGTTGATCATGTCACGAAAAACTTAAGAGCATTATCTAGTTTAGGAATGCCCACAGATAATTGGGATATGTGTGTCATATTTAATTTAACCTCAAAATTAGACCATAATACACTTCTAAAATGGGAGGAAGTTAGAAACCAGCTTGGTGACAAAATTCCAACCTTAGAAAACTTTAAACAAGTTTTAATAGATCGCGCTGATGTGCTTGATGCTTTAGATAGGAATAAAACAGATAACAGCCACCAAAAAGGTTCACAAGCACAAAATATTCACCACAACAAACAAGATAAATATCAAAAAATCTTTATTAAGGCAGCAACAGCTACTAAAAGCGACACTTCAAGTTCATTTATATGTATAATTTGCGGTCAAAATCATAAAATATATGAGTGTCCTAGCTTTAAAAACAAAACTATACAAGAAAAATGGGCAGATGTAAATAAATATAAACTTTGTTCTAATTGTCTTAAACAGGGTCATCCAGCAAAGGCTTGCGGATTTGGACCATGTCCTGATTGTAAACAAAGACATAATCGTCTTCTGCATGACTCTAAGCAGTCAGTTAATAATAATCATGCACATTCAGAATCGGAATCTATAAACGTTAACTGTTTAGAATCGGAATCTGTGTACGTTAGCTCATCGGAATATCAATTCAATCATGTTTTATTATCCACTGCCTTGATTGAGGTTCATAATCCTAATAACAATAAATATGAAACAGTGCGCGCATTGTTCGATTGTGGTAGCCAGGGCAGTTTTATTACAAAATCGTTAAGCGATAAACTGTCACTTGATTCCATTCCAATACCTAGTGTTAATATTATAGGTATAGGAAATCACTTGTCTAATAAAGTAGAGGAAAGCTGCACTGTTAAAGTGCAATCTATTTATAAACAGTTTGATGTTACTTGTAACATGCTTGTCATGAATGAGTTAACTGGTTATTTACCGAAAAGCCAAGTTAACATTAAATTTAAAATACCTAAACACATAAAATTAGCCGATCCTAGTTTTAATGAACCCTCTCAAGTTGATATCTTGATTGGATGTGATCTTTTCTGGGATATCCTGGGAAATGAACAAATTTCTCTAGGCCCAGACAATATAAAGTTACGAAATTCCAAATTTGGCTGGTTAATAGCCGGTCCGATAAATAAAAATAATTTGAATAGCATATATTGCAACAATAGCATTATTACAAAAAATAACAAGATTCAAGAGTCTTGTATTAATAAATTACTTACCAAATTCTGGGAGATTGAAGAACTCCCAAACAAACCCATTCTCAGCGAAAGGGAAAGGGCTTGTGAAAGGCATTTTTTGAAAAATACGGTCCGTTTGAGTGATGGACGATTTAATGTTAAATTACCTCTAAATAGTTCTCCAAGCGACTTGGGTGAATCTTATAATACTGCAAAAAAAAAGATTGCTTAATTTAGAATTACGTTTTAGGAAAAATCCTACACTAAAGGCACAATACGTTAATTTTATGAAAGAATACGAAGAGCTAGGACACATGTCTTTAGCACCTAAAGGTAAACAATTTCCCTCATACTTCTTATGCCACCATGCCGTATTTAAAAATAATAGCCTATGGTGGTCAGGTCCAAATTATTTAATTAATTGTGAAAACGATTGGCCAAAACTAAATTGCATTGATATCGATGATGTACCTGAAACTAAAAATACATGTAAATCCAAAACTAAATTTAAGATTACAAATAAAACCAAATACTCACCCAAGACCGTCCCAACTGCTCCGCTCGTCTCAACTTTACCACCGGCGACGCAAGCAGAGCAATCAGCATCTGAAACAAAAACTCATAAAATACAAAATTCATTCGTTACACCTAATAACACCTTAATTGATCAAAATAAAATAAATACTTACCTTAATACTAACATACTGCAACCTATAATAGATATTGAAAAATATAGCAAACTAAACAAACTTATCAGAATAGTCGCATGGGTAAAAAGATTTTGTTTTAACATTCGTAATATTCATAACAAACAGGTTTTGCCTCTCAGCGCTAATGAGTTAGATGACTCATTTCATTATCTATGCCGTGTTGCGCAGATTAAATGTTTTCCTATTGAATACAAGGCGTTATCTAAAAACGTACCTTTAAATGTTAAATCTAAATTACTGTGTTTGTCACCTTTTTTAGACGAAAACAATTTAATTAGAGTTGGAGGACGAATAAGTTCTTCACTTTATAGTTTTGATAAAAAACATCCCAAACTACTTGATTCGTCCCATCATTTGACTAAACTTTTACTTGAAAGAGAACATTTAAGACACCTGCATGCTGGCCCGCAGTTGCTGTTATCACTGATAAGGGAATCAGTATGGCCGCTAAATGGCAGAAGGTTGGCTCGGCGCACAGTTCACAACTATTGTGTGCGATGTTGTCGTGTCCGAGGCCAACCCAATGAAATATTTTGTGATAACGGGGGTAACTTTGTAGCTGCTGCTAAAGATATAGGGAATTTTCTTAAATTACATAATAGGGACTTATCTGAATTTGCAACTCAGGAAAATATAAATTTTGTATTCTCACCTGCTCACGCTCCTCATTTTGGCGGCATCTGGGAAGCCGGAGTCAAATCTGCAAAATTCCATATAAAAAGAGTTATGGGAAATACCCATCTTACCTTTGAAGAAATATCGACACTTTTCGCACAAGTGGAGGCCGTTTTAAACAGTCGCCCCTTGTGTCCTTTGTCCTCCTCTCCTGATGACTACCTTCCTTTGTCTCCAGGGCACTTTCTCATTGGAAGACCGCTGAAGGCACTGCCTGAACCTAGCTTGGAAAACCTGAAAGAAAGTCACCTGAAACGATACGCTCGACTGCAACAGATTCATCAGCATTTCTGGTCACGCTGGCAGCGTGAATATATACACGAGCTACAACAACGGTTGAAGTGGAAGACGAACTCAAGATCCCTACATATTGGAGACCTCGTGCTTATCCATGAAGATCATGTACCGCCATTGTGTTGGCGCCTTGGACGAGTTATTAGATTATTTCCTGGTCTGGATGGAATTTCGAGAGTGGCTGACTTGAAAACGACTAGAGGTGTTCTCCGTCGGCCTGTTATCAAGCTGTGCCCGCTACCCACTGCTGAAGATTTACGGTTGAAAGACAAGCCTTTCAACGGGTGGGAGGATGTTCAGGCTCACCTGCTGCCTGTTTACTAGCAACGTGTGCGATAAAACACATTGCCTTAACGAAATGGCAAGGCGCGATTTCTGTGGCGGTGTGAGTGAAAAAACTTTAATGTACCTATGTGTCACTTCGCAACTTGTCAACCGCGCGAGCGGCCGATGTATTTTTTGTGTCCTCTATAATTTAAAATAAACAAAATTTCCAAAAGTTCATTAAAGTAATTATTGAAGAAACCAAATTCCCAATAATTCAACCCTTTATGTCGTAATAGACACAGCGGGCTGTGCTGGCGTCACTGCTATGGCTGCTGAGACCCTCAAGCGGCGCAAACACTGTAACCTTATGGGTAACTATAGCTTTGAGCCGTTTGGGGTTGAAATGCTCGGAACATGGGGCACGAGTGCGCGTCTCCTTTTTAAGGAAATTTTTCGCCAGCTGGTCGACACTTTACGTGACCAGAGGCCTGGGTCGTTCTTTGGCCATAGAATTAGCATTGCCATTCAACGTGGCAATGCTGCCAGTCGTCTGGGCACTTTTCCGGATGACAGCGATGCGGACGATGACTTCAACGCCTAAGTGTCCTTTGTTTTTGTATTTATTTGTATAGTAAGTTCCTTAGTCAATCTATTTAATTTAGTATCTAGTGTTAATAGTTATTCTATAGTCACAAAAAATAAATATTTAATTTTGGTAAAATTAAAATAAATGTTTTGTCAGTATAACGTTACTTGAATGTTAAAACCACACAGAAATTGTGTGTGGATATAAACTTTACAGGCTGAAAAACATGTCTATTTTGAACTTCTATATTTTAACAAAAGTAGTAACAAGATAAAACTAACCAAGAACTTGCCCTTATGAAACTGATACGTCGAAAATTTAAAACAAAAGCGTTGTATTTATAAGAGAGAACGCAAACGACTGTAAAAAAATTGGTAAAAAAGTCAGTGAAAATAGAACATTCAATACTAAACGCAGACGTCTCAAAAATATCGGTCCAAAAACGACGTCGAACAAAAATCTTTGATGGTACATACGGTACGGAGAAAACGGACTGGTCAGCGTGTTAGCTGTTGAAGCGACCAGAATATCCCGCGATTTGTGTCACCTGTTACATAGCGCGATGGCGTTGGAAATTGTGTAGGTATTGGAACAGACATATAGAATTGCTTTTCTTCCCACTTTTTTGTCCAGTGACTTGCAGTTACACGTTTGGTATTATTATTTATATTTTCTTTCAACTACGTAGTAATGTTATCATTAATCACTACAACAGAGGATGTATTTTTTGCTTAGAACTAAAACAGTGCAGAAATGTTGTATGAAATCTCATCAAATTTATATCTAAATAAAAAAACAGTGCGTTGCATGCGCGTAACTGTTTTTTTATTTAGATATAAATTTACCGCAGAGGTTTAATATCTCCTATTAAGTTTAATATAAAATGTATGCATTAGATCAAAAAGATACTGGCTGAAAATAAAAATCGGCTGAATAAAACCAACTTGGTGAAAAAAAAAAAAAAACAAATGGCGCGCATTTTGCACCATTGTAAAACTTTGATACTTCATATTTAAGCAAGAAAATATTAAAAAAATGGAAACAGCGATAGCGATATGAATGCAACTCCAGAAAGTATAAAAAACAGCTGCAAATGAAATTGTTAATAACCTTTTGCCGCAAAAGTCGCGGGATAAATATTTAAAAGCTTAGGAAAACTTTGTTTTCATTAACTTGAGTTTTTATTTTGAGTAGGTATATTTTATCACGGTAGGTAGATTGGTAGTTGAAAGAAAAGTAGATTACGCACCTTGCTAAAGTGAGTAATTAATGCACTCGTGTTAATTTAGTGCTCTCGCATGCGCTCGGGCACCAACATAACTCTCGTGCATAAATAACTCACTTTGCGCCCGATACAACAATCTACTATTAATTAATATACAAGTAACTATGGACTTAAATTCACGCATCAAAAGTCTCAAAAGCCTAAGGATCAAGCAAGTTTTTAACAAGTTACTAAAATTCAGGGTTTTTAATTATCTTTTATCACGCACTGTTCTAATTTAGCACTCTGTGACCTAAACCCGCACTTAAGTCATGCTTATTTGTGATTAAGTAGAACATTTTTACACAGAAGAGTTAAAAATGAGACTTAAAAATGCGCGTTTAAGTCACACGTGCTATAAAATATTATACGGTACGTGTGACTTAAATAGTATTAATGCACGGCGTGTAATTAAATGTGTGCTAAACATATCGTAATATTCTGTTTTATAACACCTATGGGTGTACCTTTTTGTAAACAGTAGCCAGAGAAATGGGTCCGTAGTTGTTTAAGTCCGCGATATCGCCCGATTTATTTTTAATAATGGGCACTACAATTGTTTTAGTCATATGACAAGGCTTATTCGCATGACTCACACAAAAGTTGTAAAACATTGCTGACACATTGTTTTATTCAGACAGTTCAGTTTTCCAGAAAAAATGAAACGTAGGAAAATCCTCACACACGAAGTACGTACTTTATAAATGTACAGACGCCAGCACATCAACCTACCCGAAACTGTCAAATTTGCCCAATCTACTTTGAACCTTATGCTTTTGGTGATAAAGTTGAAAATCCATTGAAGATATTTAACAGATTGTAGTAGCTTGATGTGCTGGCGTCTGTACATGTGGGAAAACTTTTATCGTCCAGACTGCCTGCGACGATTTTCATAGCTATTGAAGTAGAAACCGTAACCGATTGCGTACCTAATAGTCTTTTTCAGAATTTTTGAGGGAGGTTTTCTGTTTGTTCGTGGCTACATAATAAAAGCCGCACGGGTTGATCGAAAGTTCAACTACGCTTGCTGCGATCGGGCTACTGTCCATAACTTAACGAGACCCCTCCGTACCTCGGAAAGCACGTTAAGCCGTTGATCACGGCTGTAATTCGTCGATCTTTAATAGTCGTTACGGCGGTAGTCAGAAGCCCAAACCTCTGACAACCAGTCTTACCAAGGTGTATCGTGTTATCGTGTAACTGGGTTGTGGAGGTCAGATAGGAAGTCGCTCCATGTAAAATATTGTGTATTCAGCTGCATCAAGTAAGACTGGAAGCCGACCCCAACATAGTTGGGAAAAGGCTAGGCAGATGATGATTTTTTACCTACTTAGGTAGTTACAAAACCTTAACCCTTCTGTGAATACAGGCGTGATGATATATTATATATGTTTAGTTACAAAACAGTGTGATAGAAGTCCATAGCGTGCATTCTAGATACCAGCGTAAAGCAAAGCGCGCATCGCTTCGTGAGATAACAATACTGAACTTAATTTCAGGATTTTTATATTACAGGGTAAGTTTTTGTCAGGCCATCATTATCATTTTACTTGGGGTCGGCGCAATACCCTTTTCTTACACTCATTGTCTCTCCGTCATTCGCTCCTTTTTGCTTGATATTATATCATCCCTTACACAATCCATCCATTTGTGTCTTTCAATCACTCTCTATATGTCATCATTTAAATTCATCACTCTTTTAGTTAGGTACAGACGCCAGCACATCAAGGTACCCGAAACTGTCAAATTTTCCCAATCTACCTTGAACCTTATGCTGTAGCGAAAAAGTTTAAAATCTATTAAAGAAATTTGACAGATTGTAGTAACTTGATGTGTTGGCGTCTGTACATGCTTTTCCTGCCTCCTTTTCTCAAAACGGTGAAGGAAAACGTCGTGAGGAAACCGGCATATCCTACAACCAAAAATTCCGGAGACATGTGACATCTACCAACCCGTACTGGGCCCGCGTGGTGGATTACTGCCCACTCTCCCTCACCGAGAGGAGGCCTGTGTCCCCGTAGTGGAAACATTATAGGCTGCATCCCTCCTCATCACATGCCTTTAACAAGACAAACGATTCTCTTTTAAATTGTCTGTAACTGGCGTTACTTTCAAACTTCCTCTTTTATCCATTCATTTCTTATTAAAAAGAAATTAGAAATTGATGGCTGTATAGGACCATAAAGGCTCCTACAAACATGCGCGGCACGCGATACAATCGCGTGCGGCACAAAGGCACCGCTCGCTGCGCGACTTGCGGTACCTTTGTGTCGCGCGCGATTTTATCGCGTGTTGCGCCTGTTTGTAGGAGCCTTAAATTCAATGATAAAATTCCAACTATTCGTTAACGTTACAAATAGAAGCTATGTTTCCAGAAATCTATTGAAAATGTTTTGGAAATATAACATTTTTGAATGATTTATAACGGGATTTTAGAATTGTAGGAAACAGTCATGTTTTCTGGCTAGAACAGGGTAAAATGTGAAAAAGTTCATATTTTTCATGTTCTAGGCTATACGTGGAAATATGTAGAACTTTTTGTTTGGAACGTGTGAGTCTGATTTTGACATAGTTCTGAGGGGCAATCCTCGTAATTGTAAGAACGATCAGAGTCTGATTTTATGTCTACCTGTGGGCAATGTGGTGGGTTATATTATTACTAAAACCAGATTGTGATAAACTACTTGTAAGTTCTTATAATGAAACTGCTGTTCGTTTTAATAAAAATAAAATAAATAACGACGGGAGCGCATGCAGCTAAATCTCATAATTCCTTCTTTCTTTCAAACCTTTTATTCTTTACACAACTATTTTTCTGCAATAAAGGAAGTACCAACGCGTGTAAAGTCGACTGATCGATATGATATCGGATTGTACTTCGTTCAAGGGTCACAATAAGAGTGTAATCCTACTATTATTGGGCCGTGTTACCCGTTATTGCTCTGTTGGAATCGGAACGCTCGGATTTGAGGGTAAAGCCCCATTTACACAGTTCAAGTTTATTGCCTGTGGCATATTATGAAATTAAAGCAACAATAGATTGGTACCGTGTAAACAACACGTACAATTGTTGCATGAAGTGGGCAAGTTAGTTGCCGTTCTAAACTGGTGTAGGTGTAAACAGCACGTGCAATAAAATCGCATTTCAATCTGGCATGAAGATTTTCTATAATTCAATGTTAAAAAAAGAAGAGCAGCGGTGGCCCAGTGGTAACGGCTCCGACTTACGATTTGTAGGTCGTGAGTTCGAACCCAGCCAGGCGCTTTACTTTGTGTACCTAAATAATTTCATCACCACTCCACTCAAAACGGTGGAGGAAAAATCGTGAGGAAATCGGCATCTCATATCGACGTCACGACGTCTGCAGTTGCTTCTGCCGGTAATATATGTATAATATTTATTCCTCAATTTTCATGATCTTACCTACCACTGTTTGTCTCTGCATCACCCAAAAGCTGACTGGTAGAAAATAACTATGGAATTAAGTCCGCCTCTGTACATTCATGTGGTTGAAGTATTAAATACGAGTACATAAATAAGCACTCTGCCTGGCTTCAGAACGTTGCAAGTCGGACAAGTTCTGTTTAAAATGGCGGGTTGGGCCTCCGAGCTGTTGCCAATGGAGTGTAGATAGCCTTATACACATATCTACAGAGATTAATTATTACATTACGAAGTGAGATTAAACCATAAGTATTCAAATCCCATTACGGATGACAGATACGTTAACAGCTTCATCCCAACAGGATTTAATTAATCGTAACATACCTATTTGCATAATTTTAAATGAATTAGTATTCAATTCCGAACCCAATTTACATAATTAATGAGGATATAAATCAATATAATTTATGCCGGCATCCGTATAAATGGTTCTGTAACCATTTTTATATTTGAAAGCAATAATATTTGATATTACTGTTAATATCGGATGATACTGCTTTCAAATATAATAGTTTTGGTTACTGCCACAGAGCACACAGACGCCCCAGCGGCCGCTGTTAGAAGCGACATTGTCAATACTTTCCATACAAACCAAGCGTGTCTCACTTTACTCGCACTACGATACAAATTTTAATGACGTATGCAATCGGAATGCGCAAACTGTATCCATGAATTCAGCACATGATTGACCCCTAGCGTATGATTGACCTCTAGCGTAGCAGCACATGATTGGCCCCTAGCGTAGAAATTAAAATGCTGTTCAGTAGATTTTGACCAGCGTTTCATGCATTTTTCTTTGAAACAGCACATTTTTTTTTGATAAACGAAGAAAAATTTATCCGGTAGAACGTCTAGTATCATTTGCTGAATTCGTGGTTGCAGTTTGCGCGTCGCTGTCCCTGCGTTGTACAAGTAAATTTATGCCATCCTGTATAAACTGACGGCCTTGAAGATTGTCCGAGATGTACAGACGACAGTACATCAAGATATCCGAAACTGTCAAATTTTCCCAATCAACTTTGGACCTTATGCTTCAGCGATAAAGATGAAAATGTATTAAAGAAATTTGACAGATCGTAGTAGCTTGATGTGCTGGCGTCTGTACATACCGTGCATTCGCGATTTATTTGCCAAAAACGTAAGCAAAATAAGAATTAATGGAAAAATAACTTTAATTCCTACACAATAAAATTTAGTTTACGCTACAACTTCAAACATTTTTATATATTTGTCAGTAGTGCTAGTCACTTTGAAATAAACTTAATTATCATTGCAATAAAGTTGATATTTGTTTAACTTGAAATAGGTTAGGGGTGTGCAACACTCCGCACTTTTACTTTACGCAAGTTGTGCGCTCAAAGCACTGTCGGCGCCACGAATTTTATTAGTTCTGCCGTCTCTAGACATTGCTGGCGCGGCGATTCCAGGCTTTATGGTTTTTGTATATTCTATTGTTAAAATAATACAAAATTAATCTCATCATCATCAACCTAGCCTTTTATCAACTATGTTAGGGTCGGTTTCTAGTCTAACCGGAACCTGAATTCCAATATTTTACTATCTACCGACTATCGACTGACCTCCACAACCCAGTTGTTACTGGGTAATACGATGCCCCTTGGTAAGACTGGTTGTCAGACTTCCGGGCTTCTGACAACCCGTAACGTAGGACCACGAATGACAGCCGGGACTAGCGGCTTACAAGGCACGGAGGGGTCTTGGTATGCAAAGATGTAATACAAAAGTAATCTATCATTAATAATATTTAAAAACTGACTGATGGACAACTCAAAGCCTGTAGACAGGCAAATGAAAAATATGTTAATTTTTCAAACCTCTGAACGCTTTCTTCGCGCAAAGGTCACCGCCAACAGCTGGAATATCTTCTACTTCATATATAATTAAGAAGATGCCATTTATCTGAACACTTATTATGCGTAATATCATGATATATTCACATAAATTTTTTAAAGCCATGATAATCTTTATGCCACTTTTATGGTACAGTGAGCATTTTATTGGTATATTTAATATAATGGCATGCTTAATATTACGGCGACTTACCTACGTTTTATCATTTACTGCAGTGAGGATACCTAATGGATCCTTACTTAACAATTTGAAAATTGGTCGTCGCTTTTAGGGGTAGCTTTCGCTATGCGGCTTCCAAAGTGTGGAATAACCTGCCACCACCGATAAGAATAATCAGCACAATAGACACTTTTAGAACACGTTTACGGCAGTATCTAATAGAATCGCAACGGAAGTTGGATATGGTCGCACTGAATTTCTCAATTATATAATGTACAAAAGGGCCGCGCGCCGCGCCGCCGCAACGTCATGTCGCATTTTGTGAGACCTGTGGTATGAAAAATAGCACACTAAAATAACCGCCTATATATTTATATTTATTCACATAATATGCCTTGTAGCAACGCAGGCGCACGTACTTACCCGAAATGCCTGGCCCACTTGCACGCGACGACTTTAACAAACGGTGGAGCGGCGTCAGGATGGCTTCCTCACCCAGCATCCAGCATCCAGGCATCCAGGTCATTCGTAACTAATGTTATACCTTCTGTTATACCTTCCCACTTATGCATCGCTGAACCATGTTCGCTTGTAAACGTACCAAATGTTGCCTGGCCTATTTGCGCATGAATGAGACGTACAATGTCGGGATGGCGCCATTTTTACCCATCCTTCACCAACTGCGTGGGCACTGGGCGAACCTCTGTGCAGTTTGTGATTTGACATCCATGAGGCTGTGAAAGTGAGACGGAAAATTGAAAGTGGGTAGTTTTCATATCTCACATTATGCCAGCATTCATTATTTTTTAATTAAGTACATCAAATATTTCTATTATCGACTAGCGCTTACCTTTCATCCTTTTATGTTTCGTTTGTTTGTTTTTTAATTTCTTTTCCACTTTCGCAAATAGTGTTTTAGCTGACTTATTTAAAGATGTCATATCCTTCGTATTTGGTTAATCCAAATGCAAACAACAGCTAATACAAGTTCAAAGCACACACACACAAGATGCAAACTGTTCGAAAATAGTCCGCCGCGCTCGGCTGCTTGCAGCGTATTGTGCGATGACATTACAGTGCACGGATTAATAAATTATTATGACAATGTGTCCGAGCATGGCAAGTCAGGCATCGTTTAAATTAAAACAGGTTTCTGTTCTGACTCGTTTCGGAGAATTTCTTATTTGCATAAGAAGGTCTATCATGCGGCCATGTCACTTATCTATTTATTAGTATTTATTTATTTATTGTTTAGTTTTGCAATGTTACTCAATATCACGCTTTTTATACATAGGTACCTATTCGTTACTGTTTTATGTGACACTAATTTATTGTTATTTATTTATTCAATTATGCATACACATTACACACATCACGATGCAGTATAAAACTGATTTACATCCGTCACCTCACACACCAGGTCCAGTTGAAAACCAGCGTCAGGCACCAGTTGTCTGGCATTTTTACTGAACTGGGCCTTTTTGGCAGCCGTGAGGCACACTTTCCTGCTAATTTCTTACATCGGAATTTGCACTTTTTATTTTTTATCTTACTTTATTTTTTTTCCCTGATGTACGACTATAATTATCTAACTATCTGGTGTATTGTGTGTCTCTTAGTCTGTGCTAAATAAATGTATTTTCTTTTTTCTTTCTTTCTATCTTTTAAATAATTATTCGCTCAACAAAAAATATAAGGATTTCATTATATTTTTTAGCGTTTTCTATACTATAACCTACTTAACCATCGACGATACCAAACCATCTGCAAGATAACCGTAACTGGTACTTATGCGAATGTGGTCAAATGGCTCATATTATTCAAACACTATGGACGCTACAGAGTTATTCACTATGCAGGCTCAGTTACTACGAAGTTCGTAGCAATCATAGCTACGACTGCTACGTCGTAGCACTGTCGCTACGCAATATCGGGCTACATGTTTTCTGTTTGTCAGCAGCAGTATTTCGATAATCAAAGTTATACATTGCTTTTGAACTTGGAGACACACTTTCGCGTACCTTACACACAATTAAAAGCAACAAACACTTGGTAATGTAAAATAAAATAAAATAAAATTGTTAATTGTGTCTCAAACGGTTACATTTACAAATGTAAGTAATTGATAATACTTGTGTTGGGGTTGTCTCGCTCCTTGCCTTAATTGATAGTTAACAATATTGAGACTTGATGTGTTTATAATAGTTTAAATATGCAGAACTAGTATACTGAATAAAGGTTTTGACCTTTATGTAGCTGAGCCGAAGTTGAGGTAAATAAAGTATGTTTAACCTTCAAGCGGGCGCGCGGTCATTTGTAAAGACCCTAAAAGACCTATGGGATATTTCAGGGAATTAAAACCCTAATATAATCTTTTTTTGTATTTATCACTTCATCATTACGTTATAGGACATAAAACAAAATTATAAAATAAAAAAAATATTTATTTGACACTAAGAATTACATGTTACAAACCAGTCATCATAAAATAAACATGAATGTATTGCCACAAAACTGATCCTTACCCCCAAATTAGGCCTGGACCTGTATTTTGGGGGTCAGCGTTCAGCCATGGGTTCTATTTTCTGACTAAAAGCATTTATAGGAGTGTCACTCTAAAATTGACAGCCAAAGTTATTGCCGTTTGGTAACACATATTGGTCAAACAAAAATTGTTAAAAACCAAAATAATATTTTAATTTTCTTTGGATTAGTAAACAATTTGGCATCATACATTTTCTTATACCTCTAATTTTCGCGCGCTTGCGTGCTTTCGATGCCTGCGCCAAGACCAAAACAAATTTACGTTACTTTGAGTATTAGTAAGTATGTAAGTAATCCCATTCTACAAAATCGTGCGGAAAATCCGCTTCATAATATTAAAATGAGGAAGCGCTGCACGGTTTTTATTAACTTTACGCAACATTTTACAGATTTTATTGCAACTTGGAAAACTCATTAAGTAACAATTAATTTTTCATTTCCTGACGGGTATATACAGTATGTTAACTAACAGAGGACGTTCCCGTTAACCCGCAATAGCATAGCATCCATACATGCTAAAAAAAATATTACCATTCGAAAATAAAATGTTTTTATTTTTTTTATATTTAAATATTCACTAAAAATCGTAAATTGATACTCTATTTATTTAATTAATTCTAATTTATTTAATTAAATAAATTCCGACATTGCTGTCCTTCAAGTACGCGTGGACAGAGTGTTTCTTTAACGTATCAATTTACGATTTTTAGTGAATATTTTAATATAAAAAAAAAATAAAAACATTTTATTTTCGAATGGTAATATTTTTTTTAGCATGTATGGATGCTATACTATTGCGGGTTAACGGGAACGCCCTCTGTTAGTTAACATACTGTATATGTATGTCGCTGTTAAACGGCAGATTTTGCAGTAGTACTTTTACTGTAGTTGCAGTTTCTAATCATAAATCCTAACTATAACATTGGCTTATTATCCATATATACTTACACATATATATACACTTTAGTACACTTTTTTTTTTTTTTATAAAAACGTTGCCCCACACTAGGAATTACTCCTGTATCGTGGGTGCGTTTACAAACATTTAAATACACATACACAAACAGCCAGACCCGGAACAACTACCTGTAGGCAATACAAATATTTGTTCCGTGCGGGAATCGAACCCACGACACGCAGCGCAGCAGTCGATCGCTCAGCCACTGCGCCAACCGTGTTGTCAAAACACTATACATACACTATAGTGCACCTACATTACTGAGAGTAGTGGTCGCCGTGAGTTACGACTTCTAGGTCGTAGGTTTGAACCCAGACAAGTGCTTTAATTTGAGTAAATTATTTAATCACCACTGCTCTCAAAACAGTGAAGGAAAACATCGCGAGGGAAGCGGCTAGAACCAAAAATTCGAAGACATTTGTGATATCTACCAAAACGCACTGGGCCCGCGTCGCGTGGTGGATAACGCCCCCCCCCCTCTCACAGAACAGGCCTTTTCGGCCTGTGTCCCAGCAGTGGGAATATTATAGGCCGATTTGACAGTAAAATTGCTCTTGAATTCGGTTGTAATAACCTCATATTTACTCGTATGTGACAGGAGATTCAGTAAATTCACTGCAGGGCTTTTTTTTTCTCTTTTTTTGTTTTGGGGTTTTTGTCGAAACAGATATGTCAATCCCATCGTGCCTTTTAACACTTATAATAATTTTAACACATAATAAGCTTATACTAAACAGTTCAACAATCTATGAAACAGTTTGTGATAAAAGATAGAAGTCACCGATGAAGGACTGTTATTAAATGATATAACTTTTTGGCACCTTCTGAATTTGGTTGGGATAAAATTGATTGTATTAATCCCACGTCAAGCCTATTAAGTCTAATTCTTTCAGAAGTAACTCCCTCTCGCGCCTGTTACGGACACAATCTATCAGCAAATGCTGCACGTCCTCAATCTGATTACATTAGGGAATTAATTAATTTTAGTGTGTGACCTAATTTCAGCTAGAATGTCAGAATATCAATAGTTTATAACCATCCATTGATCGTATAGTTCCTAGAACAATGTGTATAGAACTTGGATCTCGTAGGCACAGACGCCAGCACATCAAGCTACTACAATCTGTCAAATTTCTTTAATTGATTTTCAACTTTATCGCTTAACCATAAGGTTCAAAGTTGATTGGGAAAATTTGTGAGTTTCGGGTAGCTTGATGTGCTGGCGTCTGTACATAATTGTTCCCTACGCGAGCGAAATCCTCAGCGTTAAATTAGACTGGCGTATTAATGCGAGCAGTTGGTTAGATAAGATAATTCCTTTATCATTACCTAGAGAATATTAACTTACATGCTTTGAGTTTGAGTTTACCACTGAAACTCAAAGCATTTATTTCAATTAAACCATTTACAGACACTTTTGAATTGTCAAAGGAGTCGGCCATACCGAAAGATTAAGATAGTTGCCCATTCTAAAGCGTTCCTATGGAGAAGAACGGGCAAGAAATTCCATGGACACTCTTTTAAATTATATTGTTACAAAAATTTGTTATATCATTAATGTTCAATTTTACCTATACGTGAGAACGATGGAAAAAGACATGCGCCGCCGCCAGGGGTCATTAAATCATCCGCGTAGCCTTTTCCCAACTATGTTGGGGTCGGCTTCCAGTCTAACCGGATTCAGCTGAGTACCAGTATATTTACATCGAGCGATTGCCTATCTAACGTCCACAACCCAGTTTGATATGCATTTTTTCCTTTTTTTATGATATTTAATACAATGTTTCATGCAAAATAATTTATTTTTGCTAACTCTACTCGAAATTTCTTGGAATCAATGTATGTTATGTATGAGCATTAAAATTATGAGAACAATGGGTTTTGGAGCGCAGTGGAACAACCCCTATCAAGATTGTCTGCGAAAGGGTACCTTATATCATGCAGGTTGTTAGAAAATTGACTGCTTGCGTGAGATCACTCAAGCGGACTTAGAATCAGTTTCTCACAGGCACGTAAAAATGAGCACGTTCTCTTGAAATAAATAGCGAAAAATTCTGTATGCCATCCAGGCATAAGAAAATAAGAAGCAATATAGGATTTTTTTGCAAGCGCTTTTTAGCCTATCCGAATCTTTATAGGGTTATAAAGATTCGGGTAGACTAAAAAGCGCTTGCAGGAGCCAGCAGGACTTTATGTACTTCCGGAAGGACGCAACTTTTTAAATATAAGTCAATGAGTCACAGCACCGTAATGGTATATTAAAAAAATAATTAAAATCAGAGTAGGAAATATAGGTACACCTTAACAAATCTCCATATTATATTACGTTTATATATACGTTTCTTTCTACCGTCAAACTGGCTGCGACGCAATAAAGAGAGAGCAAACATTTTTGATGACTTTCTTTTCCCATATATCATGTTTGTTGTGCTCAAAGACAAGACCTTGGAACACAGTCAAAGTTTCAGACGTGGATGCAATGAGTAAGGTGTTTGCAAATTGTAAACTCATGTTCAATCAACCACTAGGTGGGAATATTTGATTTTAATATTTAATTTATCTTTTTGATAGACGCTTTTTTTGTGAACGGTGTAGGCTTTGTACATTGTTGATTTGTAGAGCATTTTTTTATTTTATTAAGTACATCAAAACAACATAAAAAGTCAAAAAATTACAAATCAATAAATGACTTAATGACTTGTTGACAGGCCTACACTGTCCTCCCATACCCATTAATACTGTAATATGAAAATATTGTCAAAGCCAATTATTTTTAAAAGAGAAACCATGGAGTTTCTTGCTGACTCTTCTTTCTCCTTGTCAGTTGTATGAAGTGGCGTCACGAGTACGTTAATTTGACGTATAGCATTGTAGCGGAATATCACCCTCACATATAAATTAAGCAAGTAGGGTATTTACCAAATATTTTGTTCAAACAAATATTTATATGTACCCACTATGTACTGATTTTTGCAACAGTTATGATATATAAGGAACCGGCTTTTGGAAATAAAAACACTACATACTCAACCTGCATCTGCGTCTCATTCTCATACCCTGCGTACCTAACAGTGGTGACCCCGACGGAAGAATCTCCTTGAAGCAAACATGAACCCGAGCATTTCAAAACTAAACGATGGAAGCGAAACATCAGCACCGCAAAAAGATTCGCACGAACTGTCAGCCGTCTCGTACAACCAACGGATACCGCCTCTATGGAGAAATAGGATCAAGCTGTGGTTCCTGCAATTTGAAGCGATCGTGTCTGCTGGAAAACTTACCGACAAGGAATTATCAGAGCTGCTCATCCGCCAACTCGACCTACAAGATCTAGACGAAATTCAAGACATCATGTTCGACACGAAAAATGCAACAGAAAACAATAGGTACGCCACCATGAAGATGAGACTCATACAAACCTACGACGAGAGCGACCACACTAAACTCGAGCGGCTACTGTCCAATGTTGAACTTGGAGACTTGAAGCCTTCGCAACTGCTACGCCGCATGCAAAATTTAGCCGGTAACAACATTGCTGAGAACACGCTGCGTGTTATATGGACGAAGCACCTACCGCCATCTGTACGCGCCATTCTAGCTGTGAGCGAAACTATAGCCAAGAAAACCGAACTAAATGAGTTAGCAATAATGGCCGACAAAATGCTGGAACAACTCCACCACCAAATATCAGCAGTACACAACACTTCGTCACCGCCAGCACCATCCACTCCACCTATAGCTACAAATCATGAAAACGCATTACTTCACGCGAAGATCGATATGTTGGCGAAAGAAATATCGGAATTAAAAACACACCACAGCCGCTACAGAAGCGTACAGCGCGGGCGCAACTGGCGAGGCGCGCGTCATCGATCACGCAGTTCATACCGATCGCCGCATGGTAACAGCCGGTCAGACTCAAATCAGCGACACAGGACCGAGTACAACGACAATTCCGTTTGTTATTTTCATCGAAAGTTCGGCGGACAAGCTCGAAAGTGTACTAGACCATGTACTTATGAAGATAAACACCCTTCAAGCTCGGGAAACTAAAGCAGGTGTTAGCAGAGACGGAATCTGGCGCCTGGGAAAAATCACACCGTCTATTTCTGAAAGACAAGAAGACAAATCTAAGCTTTCTCATCGACACTGGTGCAAACATATCCGTCATCCCTAGAAAACGCTGTGAAATCCTGAAGCCAACCACATTCAAACTTTATGCAGCAAACAACACAGAAATATCTACCTTCGGTGAAAAAACATTGGACCTAGATTTCAACCTGAGACGACCATTCAGATGGAAGTTCGTTGTAGCAGCAGTCAGCAAGCCCATCATAGGCGCTGATTTCTTGAAGCATCATCACCTGCTAGTTGACCTCGCTGGAAAATGTTTAATCGACAAGATAACAAATTTGTCAGTGAAGACGTCCATCTGCAAATCTACAGCACCAACCATCAGAACTATAGACCTGGAACAAAAATATCATGACATACTGGCGGAATTCCCCGATATTACAAGACTTTCCACTATGAAAAATACTCCGAAGCACAACGTCGAGCACCACATCGAAACAACAGGGCCGCCATTATACTGCAAAGCTCGTCCACTGCCACCTCACCGTTACGAAGCTGTGAAGAAAGAATTTCAAACAATGATGGATCAGGGATTATGCCGGCCAAGCAAGAGCCCCTGGGCCAGCCCACTTCACGTGGTACCCAAACCAAACGGAGACTTACGCGTATGTGGAGACTACAGAAGGCTTAATGCCATAACCAAGCCAGACCGATACCCAGTACCACGGTTGAAGGATTTTACTTACCAGTTGCACGGAAAGCAGATATTCTCAACGTTAGACCTAAATAGGGCATATCAACAATTACCTGTTCTGGAAGATCACATCGAAAAAACAGCCATCATCACCCCATTCGGGTTATTTGAATTTCCCCGGATGTGCCCAGGACTGAAAAATGCAGGACAGACTTTCCAGCGTTTTATTCACGAAGTACTCCACGGACTCGACTTTGCCTACCCTTTTGTCGATGACATCATCATTAGTTCCAGTACAGAAGAAGAACACAGACAACATTTACGAATTACCCTACAACGACTGAACAAATACGGCGTCACTATAAACCCATCGAAATGTGTACTAGGCAAGAAAGTGATCAAGTTCTTGGGACACACTGTCTCACAAGATGGCATCAAACCACCAGCAGAAAAAGTAGAAGCAATCACCAACTTTCCACTACCAACAACCATCGAACAATTAAGAAGATTTCTTGGCACCGTCAACTTCTACAGAGATTGCATTTCAAAGGCAGCCGAGATACAAGCACCTCTAAATGCATATTTGCACAATAGCAAGAAACGAGACAAAACAAAGATTGTATGGAACGACGAAGCCAAAAAGGCATTTGAGTTATGTAAAGCTGGCTTACAAAACGCGGCATTACTAGCTCACCCCTCACATAACGCACCGATCGCATTGATGACTGACGCCTCTGATACGTGCGCCGGTGCTGTACTGCAACAATATGTACACAACAAATGGCAGCCACTGGGATATTTCTCCAAAGCATTGTTAAGCGCGCAAGTCAAATACAGCACATACGACAGAGAACTATTAGCCATATACATGGCCGTGAAACATTTTAGAAAAATGTTCGAAGGTAGACATCTTATTATATTCACCGACCACAAACCGTTAACCTACGCGATAAACAAAACATCGTCAGACAGCGAGACACCGCGCCGAGCCAGACAACTCATGTACATAAGCGAATTCACAAACGACATTCGTCATATCAGCGGGCAAGATAACATAGTCGCAGATTCATTATCACGTATCAACACAGAAACCATCACCTGTCCTACAACGATCGACTACAAGCAGCTTGCCACAGCGCAAGAAAGAGACAGCACTATACGTGACTTAATGAAGCAAAACAATTTACAATTGAAACGCATACTCCTACCCAACACAAATTGTAAAATACTGTGCGACACCTCAACACAACATATTCGCCCGTACCTACCAGAAACATTTCGCCGAGCAGCGTACGAAAGTGTACATAACCTGTCACCCCGGCACGCGCACAACAAGAAAAATACTCAGTGAAAAATACTTCTGGCCATCGATGAACGCTGACGCGGGAAAATGGACGAAAACCTGTGAAGCCTGTCAAAGGTCAAAAGTCAGTCGACATACAACGAGTCAAATCGCAACATTCCCACCATCGGAACGATTCCAACATATTCATGTCGACATTGTTGGGCCCCTACCACCGTCACAATATGGACACAAGTACCTACTCACTATTATCGACCGGTACACGCGATGGCCCGAAGCAATACCACTCCACGACATAACTGCAGAAACAATAGTCAAAACGATTTATGAAGGCTGGATAACAAGATTTGGGTGCCCAATCACGATAACAAGTGATCAAGGTCGTCAGTTCGAGAGCCACCTCTTCTGTGAATTAATGAAGCTAATGGGAATAAACAGAACGAGAACAACTGCATATCACCCACAATCAAATGGAATCATCGAACGATGGCACCGCTCACTCAAAGCCGCACTTACCGCGCGCTGCACTGCTAGTGATAACGGAAAGTGGTTTGACGAGTTACCGACCGTACTACTCGGACTACGCGCGGCTACTCGCAGCGACACAGGGATTAGTCCTGCACAATATACCTACGGAACATCGCTGCGATTACCCGGGGATTTTTTTGTTGAAACAAAAGGAAGCCCAATGAGTCACGATTTCGTAGAACAACTGCGACACACTATCAACGCATACCGACCAGCTGCGACCCCGCATAGCAACAACAACATGTTTGTACACTCCGACCTTCGTACCTGCGAAAACGTTTACCTACGTAAAGATTGCACGAAAAAACCACTGCAGCCGACATATGAAGGCCCGTATCCCGTTTTGGAAAGATGTGAGAAATACTACAAGCTCCAACTACCAGGAAGAGTAACCAACGTCTCGATCGACCGACTAAAGCCTGCCTACACCATGAACGAACAAGAAAATGACACGCTGAGGACAACGCGATCAGGAAGAATAGTGAAACCAGTAGTACGCTTCGCTTGAGGGGGTGTACTGTAGCGGAATATCACCCTCACATATAAATTAAGCAAGTAGGGTATTTACCAAATATTTTGTTCAAACAAATATTTATATGTACCCACTATGTACTGATTTTTGCAACAGTTATGATATATAAGGAACCGGCTTTTGGAAATAAAAACACTACATACTCAACCTGCATCTGCGTCTCATTCTCATACCCTGCGTACCTAACAGCATAAATCAATCTATAATGTTCCCACTACTGGGACACAGGCCTCGTCTTTGAACAAAGAGAGTTGGCCATAATCCACCACGGTATGGTCTGGTAGTTCGAATTTTTGGTTCTAGGATATGCCGGTTTCCACGCGATGTTTTGAGAGCAGTGGTGGTAAAATAATTTACACAAAGTACAACACCTGTCGGAGTTCGTACCTACGATCTACAACATGTAAGTGGCGGTTGTTACCACATGCTCTATACTGCTCTCACGTGACGTATGTAGAATGTCAATTTGCTTAATGCAATTAATTTCTCAAACTGTTCGTTTTGATCACTTAGCTTACGAATTGCGGGTTCAGACGCGTGTGATGCTGGTTGCACACGAGGGCAGAACTGTGAGACAGAACATTAGGACAGAACAGTTTGGAAAGACAGTGGCGTTCAAATTTAAGCCAAATAATAGGACAGTCCGCGAGTGCTAGCGATAGCGGTGGAGCGTCGATGACGACAACGACAACACTTACACCACTTACTCAAAATTGCAGCACAACTAGCTCTAGATGAGCTAATTGAAATTGTTAAGAGTGAAATAAATAGGAAATAAAAACTTTGAATCAGGCCCTGGGTAGCAAGAAGACCAGAGCTTTGTTGTTTAGTTCAAGTTTTAGAAGAAATAAAGATGGAAGATCCCAAAAAGTTTAGATTGATTATGCGTCTGACAAGGGAAAATTATGGAGCATTGTTGCACCTCATCAGTCTGGCAATCCACTGTCCTCGCGTTCACACGAGTCTAGCTAGCCACATGACGAGCGAGAAAAGTGGTGGGGTGAGCAAACTGCCCCGAAAAACTAGACCGGCGAGCTATTAACTGTTCTGCCTTGGTTACTGTCAAGACAGTAACTGTTCTGTCACGGCGTGTGCGTTCAAACAGTAGCAGTACTGCGCTGTCTACTGCTCTGTCTCACTGCCCTGCCCCCGTGTGAAACCAACATTATTCACATGACTGTAATCAAATGGTATTGACTCGCCATGCTTATAAATGGGACTGTTGATTAACACGCTCTATACATTGATATTTGCTAGAATGAAGATAGATATTATTCACAAGAATAAACAAAGATACGTACACGAATCAAAAGGAGTAAGTAACGATCCTGAATCTAAACCTATGTTTTGTGATATACGCCCTTTGAGCCCAGAGGTATCGATATGTGTCTTTTTGTCTCGACTGTATCCACGGGTAGCTTTAAACAATAGATGTTCCTAAGTTCGAATGTGGGTCCAGTTAACCAATAAAAATACAGAAAATAAATGATGTGGTCTACTGGACCCGCGGGTCCAGAAGCGACCGGGTCCAGCTAACCGAAGACTCCATAACAGATGGCGTTCTGTGGTTTCTGACTAGCGCTATGGGAAGAAGGCGTGAGTCTATGTATGTGTATATGTAAAGTAAAAGTGCGCAGTGCTGCACACCTTCAAGTTAAACAAATATCAGCTTTATTTCAATGATGAGTAAGTTGATTTCAAAGTGACTAGCACTATTGAAAAAGTTATAAAAATGTTTGAAGTTGTAGCGTAAACTGAACTTTATTGTGTATGAATTAAAGTTATTTTTCCATTAATTCATATTTATTTACATTTTTGGCAATTGGATCGCGAACGCAGATTAGAGATTCATAATATGTTGAAGTGTTAAGTATTATATTATTTTTTAATGATTGTGAATGTGAAAACAATGTGGGTCATATTGTTTTGTTATTTTCAGTTCGTTTTAATCACGGTCTGGCAGTTTGAGTAATTTATGCGGCCTACTCAAATGTCCTTTATTTGGCATTATACAGGTACACTCAATCTGTGTAGTTTTTTCCTCAAAGTAGAGAGTGTCAGACATCAATCTACATGGTCTTGATCTGACCCAGTTATATCTGGACTTTAAAAGGTGACCTTTGAATTTGCTTCGGCCTTTCTTCTCAGAGTATTCAAATAGAAAACGGCATCTCATCTAGTTTTGAAAATATGATTGACGTTCGTGTAAAAGTGTTTATACAAACCTACTTACAGAAATAAAATAATTTATCTTGTATCGAAATTATTAAGTACACCATCTTTGAAGTTTTCTGTTTGTGTTGTCTGTAGTATGATTAAATAAAATAAAAAGCTTTTAATTTAATCATACAAAAGTGAAAAAAAAACAGACAACTAAGTAACGCTCTTAAATTCGGAAGATAAATACAATTTTGTGATCGCATTTCATTTAAACTTCGACATTTCGAGCTAATAAAGTTAAACCTTAAACGAAGAAAACCCAGACAGTTAAATAAACATTTAAGTTTTCACACACTCACACTTCACTTCACACGATCTCGGCTCAGATCCTTCAAATTTTTGCCACAGAATAGATAGGAATAACTTTTTCTATTTTTTTTTCTTTTCTTTCAACTCAGCCTATCGCAGTCCACTGCTGGACATAGGCCTCTTGCAGACTGCGCCACAGCACCCTGTCCTCCGCCTTCCGCATCCAGTCCATCCCAGCCACCTTCTTTAGGTCGTCCGTCCATCTACATAGCTGGGGGGCGTCGAAAAAGTTATAAGCACCGTACCTATATACTTTCATTGCATATACGCCCGATGCCTGCCCGATGTATACATAGATAGAGGTTTGTTGCGTGCAAAACATGTAGTTTGGCCTTTCACAGCGTTCTAGAGCTGTCAGTGTCAATATTTCACAACAATGATGCTACTGACAGCTCTAAAACGCGGTTTAGCTAAGTTCAGTGTTCAGCCGGTTGATTCTGTAAAAATCTCACCGTGAAAACTTAGGTGAAGTGAGTTTGGTTTTGCTAGGAATTGACACTATTGACAGCTCACTCCACGTTCACTTCACTTAAGTTTTCACGGCGAGATGGTTACAGAATCGCACTGCAGTTTCATTGGTGAATTTCGCCCTCAGCCTATTCATTGCTCCGGAGATAGTATAATCAACCTTTATAGTTCCCAGTGTTGGGATACAGGCCTCCTCTCTTTAAGAGGAAGTAGGCCATAATCCGCGCAATCACACGCGGGTCCAGCAGTGCAATTCTGTAACCATCTCACCGTGAAAACTCAGGTGAAGTGAGCGTGGAGTGAGCTGTCAATAGTGTCAATTCCTAGCAAAAACAAACTCACTTCACCTAAGTTTTCACGGTGAGATTTTTACAGAATCGACCGGCAGTGCGGGTTGATCTTTGTAGTTTAGTAGTACTGGCCTAAACTGGGGTCTTTTTCATTTCAAAATAAAGCTATAATGGTTTCTGTGACTATTTTATTCTATTGGCACGAAGTCTCATCAAGTATAAGTTAAACACAAAATTTGGGCACGAAGTCTCATCAAGTATGTAAGTTAAACACAAAATTTGGGCTTATAAGGTTTCAATAGATATATTTATGTTTATTGAACTGGGATAATTTGGGCCGAATTCTAAGCATATACGAATTTTATGTTATATTGTCTACGTGATGTTCACAAACGGCAATTTTGTGTTTGCATATTGTAAAATAGATTTTAGATTCGTTGTTTCCACTCTACAGTGATTGTAATCAAGTGAAATAAAGTTAGTAACATCCAAAATGTTTGTTACCCCAAGGGCTGTATTTGTCTGCTCATTGCATGATAATTTGTTTTACCAATTCAGCATTATACAGGGCAAATTAAATTAGCTGGTTAAACTCCGCAGACGTGATAGGTAGCGATATTTAAACCTGATAAGATAAAAGAAATTAATTTGATGATTTTTGTGGGGTCATCGACCGCAGTTAGTGTATTCACTTGAAATATCAGTTTAAAAATTAGTTTTTTTTTGTGTTAACTTCACAGACGTGATAAGTATCTATCGATATCTAAACACGTTAAAACATATTTTCTTAACTCATATTTCAAGTAACAACACTAGCAGCAGTCGTTGACCTAAGAAAATCACATAAAAAAAAACTAAATCTTTCATATTTTTATTTTATCGTGTTTGGACCCATCATGTCTGCAGAGTTTCCCTAGCTAATTAAATTTGACCCTGTGTAATCCGTCGTTATGTCAGTAGTAGTCAGTGTGAATGACAATCAGACATGTCAGACCGCATTATAAAATTTGACACCGAAAGACAATTAAATAAAAAAAGATTTACGAATCTTTTTTTCATGAAATGGCCAGGCCATTAAAAAGGTTTAAAGTTGATGACTGTATTGGTAAAAGTTGTATGCTGTTTTGATATTTGTCTTCAAGTTATTAAAGTTTACTATGCAAACAGACTGCTTGCTCAGTGCCGTAGCTTCAAAAGGTTCTCGTATGTGTGCAGACTTCATAATGGAAAGAATTTATTAAAAATAAGTGAAAATTGTATTATATTTTATTTAAGGTACTTCATATTGTATTTTTTTTTCATTTTTTATGAAGTATATATACCTAAATATTCACGCTTTTATACCTCATATCAAAACCTAGTCAATAGACTTGAAACATATCTCATTTAAACAGCCTTGGCTTACTGATAATTTCTTAAAAAAGCGACGACCGTCATAGTATGGGGTTTTCAAGAGAAAACAATAAAATATGGTCATATTTTGTATTAGACAACAAGTTTGATCTCATAATTGAAAATCGTATAAAGGCTCCTACAAACAGGCGCGACACACGATAAAATCGCGCGCGACACAACGGCACCGCAAGTCGCGCAACGAGCGGTGCCTATGTGTCGCGAGCGATTTTATCGCGTGTCGCGCCTGTTTGAAGGAGCCTTGATGCTGCCTATCTAAGATACACTGATGGGCGTTATGTATTCCACGTCTACGAGGATGTGGGGAATCATTAAATACCTAACTTGCAAAGTCTAAGTGTCTTATCGCTGCCCTTCCGTTACGAGATTACAGGCTTAATAATATGTTATGTTTTAAGTTTAATATTATATTATTCGGCTTTCATTGGTGCCGATTCTGTTGTTCACAAACTAAACTAAATTTTAGTTTGGTCAAACTAATCAGCGCTTCATGTAAATTGACTTAATTTTAGTAGGCAAGTTTTTAATCACGTCTAAACTTGTATGGAGTAGTGTCAGGCGCTGATTAATATGACAGGACTAAACTAAAATTTGTCGTCTGTACTGAAAGTAAACTTAGTTTAGTTTGTGAACAAGGGAATCGGCACGAATGTGTTAGATTTCTTTCATTATGATGAAAAATACAGTTCAGTATCTACCTATGTCTTTACAAGGAATACTAGTGTGATAAGTAAAATGAATAGAATAGATTACATCGCAAAATGTAACATAAATTGTGAATGTTCCACATATTTATACCTACTCCTTGATGGAATATAATAATAGGTGTGATATTTTGTTGTTTCATGTTCCATATTATATACGTCACGCAATTTTTATGTTTTATCTCTTTTATTGTGACTAAAAATAGAACACAAGCAAGCACCCATATTTTTGTTAGATAAAAGTGAGATATGTTTTTTCAGGAAACCCCATATATTTAAGACTTGATACAAACGGTTTGTTATTTTGTAGCCCGTAACGAAAAATGTGAGAGGAAAATGATGTGTGTTGGATCGAAACAAAATTGAGGCATGGGGCCTATAGTATTTTTCCTATCGCTCTTTCTTGTTCTCCCAACCCACTCCGTCGCATCCTTTCCGCACACGCGCGCGCGCAGTCGCTCCGGGCGTCGGGAGCCGCGCGACGACTCCCGGCCACCGTAGGCGCGGGGCCTGCGGGCGGAGTGTAATGGATAGCTCAACGTCTGATCAGGACCAGGCCCGTGCCGGACGGCGCGTACGTGTTCCACGCACGCCTCAAAGAGATGTCAGCATCAATTGAAGGGGCCCGTCAGGGCCGAAGCCTGCCGGGTCAGCGGGTTTGTCCGAAAGGGTTACCGCTGGCCCGGAACATAAAGGGCTAAGGAAGGAACACGGGTAGGTTTTAGTCAGTAAGAGTCTGACACTCTCTTCCGCTCCACCCAGAGCGGGAGGGGTCATTTGATGATTTCCCATCATGAAAAAAAAAAAACCCCTTCCGTCGCATCGTATCACCTGCCCTCGCTTTTACATCGTTTTTGCTTACCGTTTTGTCTTATTTTTTTTTTAATTTTGCTCGGCTGTTATGGGATCTGGCGCGATGTGAAATACCCTAAGCCTTCCTCAAGAATTGAGCTGTCAATTATTGCAAAAATAATGTTAAAATCCGACTGGTAGTTCCAGAGATTAGCGCGTTCAAACAAACAAACTCTTCAGCTTTATGATTAGTACCAGTTGCGCCCCGCGGTTTCACCCGCATAAGTGATGATCCCGTGGAAATATTGGGATAAAAAGTAGTCTATATATTAATCCAGGGTGTCAGCTACCTCCATACAAAATTTTATCAAAATTGGTACAGCCGTTTGAGCGTGAAGAAGTAACAAACATATAAACAAACACACACACTCAAAAACTTTCGCCTTTATAATATTATCAGTGTTACTAGTATAGATTTGACATTCTTTTATTCTCGATCTTAGCATATTGTATCGAATATATTAAATAGGTACGCTTTTTTCTGAAAAGGTTGTAAGAACAGACTTTATTTTTTTTTATTTTATGGTACCTACTTAAGAGAGGCTCAGCAATAACACTGTTGTTATAATAAAAAGCAAATAAAATTTTGAGGTGTATTCTAGTGCCGCGATAAAAAAAACATGTATTTATTACGATGTTCAATAATAAAGCTAAGGTGTAGCCTAATACATTCACTGCGAAGATTGGCTTTCAGAATGTCAAGGCTACCCTTTCAAAGCTCGACTTAACTTCAGTTCTGTAAATAGATTTTCTAAATTTAAATCCATAGAGAGCACCTCTATGGATTTAAATTTAAAAAATCTATTTACAGAAGTGAAGTTAAGTTATAGAATAGCATTAACAGCCTATAATATTCCCACTGCTGGGACACAGGCCTCCTCTCTGTGAGAGGGAGTGGGCCATAATCCACCACGCGGGAAAACCCCAACTACTACTTTGTCAAGACCTGGTTGGAAAACTCCAACTCTTTTTTGCTAAATAATATCTAAATAATATAATAATATCCTTTTAAAAATGGTCCAAATTTGAGTTTTCAAAGTCCTCAAGAGGATTGGAGGATCCTCCCTTTTCTATGGAGATTGAGTGAATTTTACACCCTGTTCCTCTTACCTCTATACTCCTCTATAGTCTTGCCAAATCTAACTTTTTTTCGCACCAATAGATTGATTTATTTTTTTATAAGTACAGCCTTTTCTGTACGTTTCTAAAGACAGAATTCTGATAGATTCTTTACCAGATTCGTGCCCTTGTATATTTCTATTTGTCTCGACTGTATCCACGGGTAGGTTTAAACAATAGATGTTCTTCTAAGTTTGAATATGGGTCCAGTTAACCAATAAAAATACAGAAAATAAATGATGTGGTCAACTGGACCCGCGGGTCCAGAAACGACCGGGTCCAGCTGACCGAAGACTCCCCAGTGCGGATTGGCAGATGTCACATACCTTCGATTCTTTGGAGAACCAAAGAATCATCAAAACATCGTGAGGCAACCGACATGTCCTAGAAAGGACATGCCGGTTGCCTCACGATGTTTTCGTTAACCGTTTTGAGAGCAGTAGTGATTAAAATCTAAATATGTATATAAAAATCTCGCGTCACAGTGTTTGTTATCGATCTCCTCCGAAACGGCTTGACCGATTTTTATGAAATTTTTTGTGTATATTTGGTAGTCTGAGAATAGGTCGCAGGCTATTTTTTATGCCCCTAGGTGATGAGGGTGGCCCTCTCCAGAATTTTTTTGGAATCGAAACATACGCGGGTGAATCCGCGGGGCGCAGCTAGTAATTTATACAAAAGTAAGGTGTCTGCTTGGGTTCGAACACATGACCTATAACCGCTAAGTCGCGGCCGTTACCAGCAGTGGGAACACTTAGGCTAATTTTGGTATTTATATTATATATATATATTTATTTATTTATATTAAATTTTGCTATCGTTACGAGCTTGGAGTTCGTGACAATAAAAACTGCCGATTTAATAACCAAAAATTTACACTTTAATCAACAACTCAAATACACTAATTATGAAACACACTACACTACTGATCACTCTTAAGTCGCACTTAAATATCGCTTTCGATGTGTTCGCTTGTATCTCTTATTAAATACTGTGTGTCTCGCGGCCCACACCGGCCTTATTAGTGCCATAGAACTACTATATAAACATCTAGAATGTTCGAGTACATACCGGTCCCGACTGACCCGATGTCGATAGTTCTCGGAATTTCTAGGATCTTGACTCTACTAGTTCTGCTACCCGATACTAGATGGTGCTAGTGGTAACTAATGTCACCATATACCAGGCATTAATTGTGGCGCGCAACACTATTTTCAGAAACTAAAGACGACCTAGTATTTGCTTTATCACTTACTAGCTTCTGCCCGTGACTTCATTTGCGTGAAATTTCTTATTCCCTCGACCCATCTCGTCGCATTGCTACACCTGCCTGCGTCTCCTGCCCTATCACTTCGTTTTCGTATAGCGTTTTTGCTCGGCTCCTAAGGATCATAGCGTGACTTTAATAGCCTATAGCCTTTGTCACGAATTGGGCTATCAACGGCAAAAATAATTTTTCTAATCCGACTGGGAGTTCCAGAGATTAACCCCCTACATACAAACTTACAAACACAAATTTTATCTCTTTATAATATTATTAGTTTAAAAGACACTAATTTCCACTAAATTGAAACTTCATTGAGTTAAATTTCTCGTCGGCTGGTCGACACTTCACGTGACCAGAGGGCTGGGTCGTTCTTTGGCCAAAGAATTAGCATTGCCATTCAACGTGGCAATGCTGCCAGTCTTCTGGGCAAGTTTCCGGATGACAGCGATGCGGACGAGTACTTCGGCGCCTAAATGTCCTTTGTTTTTGTATTTATTTGTATACCTACTAAGTTAGTCATTTAATTTAGTATCTAGTGTAAATAGTTTGTATTTACTTTTGATTAATCTTAAATGTGAATAATAAATGAAACTATCTAACTGTCGCATAGACCTTACGATATTTTCTTACATGCAGTGAGTTCAAAAGTTTCTTGGAAACATGATAATCATAAGGGTTGTTCGTTAAGTCCACAAATAAACACGATGAGGTCTTCTCTTCAAACTTGTATTAGAAATAAACGAACTTTCATTTAGGGTTGGGAGGGGGGGGTGGCAGAGACAGTGCGGCAATCTGTTACCATCGATTTAATACATGATTCCGAACCCCCCTTCGTTGAAATTGATCGTAGGATATAAGAAAAATAATTGTTGTTTCATACATTTTGACCGCGTAAGTTTTCTATGAAACAACACATTTTTTTGACGTCAAATGTCTACGCTAGGGTGTCCTGAATTCATGGCTAGAGTTTGCGCGTCGTTTTCTCTACCACCGTATACAGTAAAGTTCACGTAGTATATTGTATGTAATCCTATCCATGTTATTACCTCACTGGCTATGTTAGCCGTTATGGCGTAAGCTGAGCCACAATTAATTCCGGATTACGCTTGCCAAACCAAAACCATTTTCGTATTATTAGGCAAATAGAATTTCATTCAACTTTATCGCTAAAGCATAAGATTCAAAGTTGATTGGGAAAATTTGACAGTTTCGGGTAGCTTGATGTGCCAGCACATCAAGCTACCCGAAACTGTCAAATGATGTCAAAAGTCTGTACGTTCGTATGTCGGAGTGATTGGTTTACCAGCTGCAGTGTTTCAAATGTAATAGAATTTCATTTGTCAATACAAATGAAGCTCTATTTGCTTTGCTATTCAATAATAACAAAAGGATTCCGCTATTAACACCCTAATGTTTTATTACGTTTACCAATTTATTTCGTACATTTTCGTGGTAAGCACACATTGTATACAGTACCCGGCGACAAATATTTCACATCGACCTTTACCTTTTTTTGTATTTTATACAAATAATAAAAATAATTATCAAAATAAGCAAATCATAATTGTTTTAACAGCTCTTAATAGATACCAGACTGTTTGTATTTCGTGCGACAGAGATAACGCTCTACGAAGCCGAAATTAGCCGATTGTCTCTTTCCAAAGGTCGATGTGCAATATTTATCGCCGGGTACTGTAAGTAGGTTGGGAGGCCCTCTTTAAGAGAGGAGGCCTGTGTCCCAGCAGTGGGAACATTTTAGACTGATTATCTATGTATGATATGTACTTAGTTTGCTCACATTACGCCAGTTATGTTTAAGTCTCATATAATAGGATTCGAGCTTGTTGCTATTGTTACGAGCTTGCGGTTCGTGACAATAAAAACTGCCGATTTAATAACAAAAAAATGACACTTTAATCAAAAACACTAATAACAACTCAAACACACTAATTATGAAACACAATTGCACTAATGATCGCTTTCGATGTATTCGCTTGTATCGCTTATCCAACACTGTGTGTCCGGCTCGCGGCCCACACCGGCCTTATACATAATACAGTGCCACAGAGAGTTTTAGAATGTTCTACGGTAGAAACATCTAGAATGTTCGAGTACATACCGGTCCCGACTGACTAGATGTCAATGGTTCTCGAAATTTCTAGGATCTTGACTCTACTAGTTCTACTATCCGATACTAGATGGCGCTAATGGTAACTAATGTCACCATGTACCGGGCATTAATTGTGGCGCGCAACACTATTAACCGGCCAAAGTTCCAGACTCTCCAAATCTCAGACGCGCCAAATAAATATAAAAGCGCCAAGTAAAATAATGGCAGCTTGATTGATCTTCATGAATTTTGTGATTGGCGCCGCCTAAAAATTATAATAGTTACTGTTACTGTCAGCCTGTATCATCCCGCTGGGAAAATACCTCTCCCCATGACTTCCAGCTCTTTCGATCCAGGGCTAACTAAAGTGGACCACTGGTCATTTGTTTTCTCCAGGTCGTTCCGCTATTTCAAAATTAGTAATTTACATTACAAGCTTAGACAAAATCAATCTGCCTAACTTTTTCTCAACTAATTTTCGTAACGTTTAGTTTTCTTTTTCGCTTTTCATTTTCTTTTTTCGTCGGTTGAATTTTTGTTAAAAATTTTGTAATGTTGAGTTTTTGAATTTGTTTATCGGGGGTAAATCTTCGGAACTAGGTACTGACCCGATTCCGAAAATTATTTCACTAGGAGGAAGCTACAGTATTGCCGAGTGTAGGATATAATTTTGTTAAAACAAGACATTTCAAACGCGGAAAAAGGCACTGGCAGAAGTTATAGTAGTGGTTAATAAAAATTTTTAAATGTCTTGCAATAATGTGTAGGTACTTAAATGTGTCTTATTATATAGACGACATCTGCCCGCGACTTCATCCACGTAAAATGTCTTGCTCCCCCGACCAACCCCGTCGCATCGCATCGCCTGCCCGCTGTATTACTTCGTTTTTGCTTTGCGTTCATTCTTTTTTCTTTTTGCTCGACTACTAAGAGTCAAAGCATGATGTTAAAGCCATCCCCAAGAATTGGGCAATCAAATGCAAAAAAAAATCCGACTGGTAGTTTCAGATATTAGCGCGTCCAAATAAACAATCACTTCAGCTTTATTATAAGTAAATATTTATAAATACATGATATATGTAATCCGATAAATTCATATCAAGGCTTCATTGACCTAAAAGGTAAAGATTACGCTAAATCGAGCCACAGTGCCAACGATTGAAGAATTGATATTGCCTATCTCAGATTCACGGAATAATATTCCCGTCTTTATGAGCAATGTAAATCGAGCAGAGCTTATTTTAAGAGATCGTTTCGCTGTAAGTGGTTGATAACATTCACGGATATCTATGATAACATTATTCTAAAAGTAGGTCGACGTTAAATGCTTGTTATCAGGAAAGTGTGCAAGAGTAGTTGGTATTTATGATTGTGTGTTTATACTCGGAAGCTTATTTAATATTTAATACTAGCTGTGCCCGCGACTACGCTCACGTGGAT
The DNA here is from genome assembly GCA_963855955.1 of Luperina nickerlii. NCBI lineage: Eukaryota > Metazoa > Arthropoda > Insecta > Lepidoptera > Noctuidae > Luperina > Luperina nickerlii. The sequence continues at coordinate 15,181,764 of OY979677.1, read as the reverse complement.
GTCGGAAAACAGTAATGTGTTTTTACAATTTTTTTATTCTAATTTAAAAGTCTAAAAGCTATCTGCCAGTGACAGTGCCATCAAAATAGGTCCAGCTGTTTCGGAGATTAGCCGGAACAAACAGACCGACGGAAAAAAAAATAAAAAAATGTGTTTTTGTAGTAAGAACCATACTTGCGGATTAAATCTATTCACGCGTGGGTCATCAGTTCCACACATTGAGAGCTCATACAACACTTGTTTTTTTTTACAGTAAGTCAACGTGATCTCAGCCTTATCGCTTTAAGCATAAGGTCTACACGATAAGCAAATAAATTTTACACTTCGGTAGCCGTGTTTGACATAAAGAAAGCACCAAATTATACGGCTATCGCTTACTGTCATCCCATGAACTTTTAAAATACGGTTACAGCTGTACCGCGTCAGAAGGTGTTAAATAATGTTGGAACCACAGATATACACCTATACATACGCAAGAGCAACTACTTCGCGTGCCAAAAATCGCACTAGCTTACGTACAAAAATCGTAAGCCGCCACTTTCGCGGTCAGTCCTGTGTACTGCTGCCTGGGTGAGCGTGAGCACTGGCGCAATTAAGGCCCCGTGGGTGGGACGAGACGGGTGCCGCACGCGGCGGCGTCTTTGAATCGATTTGATTTTCCCATCAATAAATAGTGCTTGTGACGTCATAGTTAGTCAAAAAATGGCATGCTTGGCTTGGTTTTCATACAGATCGTGATACTTGCATTATCTAGGTCTATCTATATCTGTGGTTGGAACTGTGGTTGGTGTGTTTAAATCTGAAAGAAATTTTATCATCATCAATATCCATAGCCCGACTTCGCCCACAGCTGCCCATAGGCCTCTCTTTTCTTGTGGCAATCCCCAATTCAATCACACTAGAGATTTTATATAGCTGAGCATAAATAAAATTATAATAAATATAATATTTTCATCGAATATTTTGGGACATCGCCAAGCGGTTGGTTGACTTTTCACGTGACATGAGGGCTGGTCTATTTTTAGCTGAAAGAATCAGCATAACCATCCAATGTGGTAATGCTGCCAGCCTTTTGGACACTTATCCCATTGACAGCGATGTGGACAAATTTTTTTTATGCCCAGTGAGCTCCTGCCTTTTTCTTTATTTTTTTATTATATTAGTACAATTTTTTAATACAAACTAACTCTTAAATATATATATTTAAGAGTTAGCTTGTAAATTGTAACTATTATAATAAATAATATGTACGTAAATAACAACTAATACCTTCTTAACTAAAAATAATAAAATTATAACCTTACTTGACTAAAACTATTCACAAACCAAACAAGCGTCAAAAAATTCATCCGCATTGCTGTCGACAATTAATGTACCCAAGAGACTGGCGGCCTTACTACGTGGCAATGCTAAGTGTCTAGCCAAGGTGAGAGCCAGTCCTTGGGTCACATATCACAATCATGCTTAGTTATTATACAAACTATGGGTGTGTTTTTTGTAAAGATTCTTGATTTTATGACGTACCTAAGGCACACCTCTACTTTGTGTAAATTATTTCATCACCACTGTTCTCAAAATGGTAAAGGAAAACATCAACTAAAACTTCGAAGACATGTGACATTTACCAAACCGCACTGGGCCCTCGTGGTGGATCACCCAATCCCTCTCACAGAGAGGAGGCCTGCGTCCCAGCAGTGCGAACATTGTAGGCTGATTATGTGAGGCATGCCTACCTGTAATTTTCTTGGCAAAAAATATCCGACTCACGTCAAGGTGAAACCCTGTCCTTTACTTACGTTTCGGGTATGGGTCGGACAAAGGGCTTTCCTGTGCGTGATTATTTGGTCCTTAATGAAATGTCAGGTTTGACCCATTCGGAGATTTTCTAATGGACGCATTATGGAACAGGCAAGAGTTGTCTGTTGTTGATATGAGGGTAGGTACAAGCAAAAGAGGTTTCTTGTGTATGTAAAAAGTTCTATGATCGTCTGTATGTATTTTTTTATACAGGGTGGCAGACTTATCGTCGTGCAAACTGAAACCACGAATTCAGCACTTGAACCCCTAAAGTAGAAACATTTCGTCGGAACAGCTGTTTCATAGAAAAGTGCAGTGCCTACGCTGTCAAAATGTATAGAACAGTTGATTTTCATATTCTTCTTAGAAGAAAATCTCTCCATTTGAGGCCAAAGACATTAAATTATTTACAATAGACGGGACATAGCGAACAAAATCGTAATCCGTTACTTTAGTCCTAGTGGCCCAGTCTTTTAGTCTAGTGTGGTACGCCTGCGTGTCAAGTCGCATTCGTGTCCACCAAAAACTAATATTTTCTAAGGAAATATGCCCAGTAGCGCATTACGATTTTGCAAATCTCGTTATGATAAAGAGACTTGACCTAATTTCGGTTTATGTTCGTATGAATTATTTATATTTATTCAGTAATCAGAATTAAATAATTTTCATAAACTAGATCTAGAAAATTCGCTAATGTTGTAATAAACGCCCTCTATCGTTGAGTAGCTTTACTACTGCCGTGCAGAGTTGTGATGTTATTTATGCATTTTTTTATCGATAATATTAATTATTAGCTATAAGAGTAGGGGAACCGGAACACATAACAATCGATGGATGGACTGTGTGAAGGAGGATATGGAAAGAAAGGGGGTACTTACCTAGATGACGACTAACACAGAAGTATATAAATTGGCGCCAAATAAATAGGGGCAAGAGAATGATGATGAAGAAATGGAAAGTAATTCATATTGACATTGACAGACTAAGACTATTTTTGTCCTTCCGCATACTCAGGAGTTAAAGCTGTGTCTAATGACACGGGCGCTATATTGAATCCTGAGCGCAACGAAGTTTTCTAGTGCTCCCGAGCGCAGCGAGAGAGATATGACCAGAATGGGTATGGGTGCAGCGAAGGATTCAAGCTCATCCAAGACACCTTTATCCCCGAGGAGAATACTCTACTTTTCACAAGTTTGTGAGGTACCTAATAACAAGCAATTCGACTTTCGAAAATATTTTTTTTTGTAAAAGTTCTAATTGTTTTTTTTTTAAACAGCGGGTAATAGTGGAATCAGTACTGGGGGCCTAAAAAGGCTACTTTGGCAGAATCATATCAGGACAGAATTATGAATCATAATATGGCGAAGAAAGTCCGTGTTTTTATTTTTTTTTGCTGCACTACGTAGGTATAATCAAAGAGATTGGAATTGGATTTTTTTTTTCAGGATGGGAAATCATCTAATGACCCCTCCCGCTCTGGGTGGAGCGGAAGGGAGTGTCAGACTCTTACTGACTAAAACCCACCCGTGTTCCTTCCTTAGCCCTTTATGTTCCGGGCCAGCGGTAACCCTTTCGGACAATCCCGCTGACCTGGCATTTGGATTGGATTGATTGGTATTTTAGCACAGACAAAAAAAAAAAATAATCAACTTTTTTTGGTGAAGTTTTCCCATATTTTAATATTCTGCTATTCGGAGCGAAGCGAGGAAGACCAATCCAATAAATGAAAGATTATAAATCAAAAATCGGTCCAGCCGTTCTTGTGTTAAAAATGGTGTAACTACCCCGACTTTTTTATTTATATATGCACTAGCCTCTGCCCGCGACTTCGTCCGCGTGAAATTTCTTGCTCCCCCAACCCATCGCATCGCATCACCCGCCCGCGCTATCACATCGTTTTCTCTTAGCATTCTTCCTGACCTTTTTCTTTTTGCTCAGCTCCAAAGAGTCCTGGCGTGATTAAGCTTTCCACATGGATTGGACAATCTAATGCAAAAATAATTGATAATTCCAGAGATTAGCATGTTCAAACAAACAAACAACAGTTTGTTTTTCTGTTCTATTAACTGCTAAAGGTAACTTTATTTAATAATAGCTGTGCCCCGCCGTTTCACCCGCGGTAATTTCAGGAAAAAACCTACTAAAAACTTGTTGACAAAAAAAAAACAACCGACTTCCAAAAAAATACAAAGTGAAAAATAACTTTAATTTCGGAAGTCGGTATCGTTGGTTCTGTATTTTCATTTTTTGACACCGACTTTCGAAATTAAAGTTATTTTTCACTTTGTAGTATTTTTTTTGGAAGTCGGTTGTTTTTTTATTTTTAAGTTTTTATTTTTCACTTTGTAACGTCGTACGTTACATTTTGCATAATTAAACACATTTTAACTAATTAACAACAAAATCACAGCAACATTCCAATGTTTACATACATTCAACTGTCAAAGAGCCGCAGATGTCAAAATATGACAACCACAGACTATTACAAATAGAGCGGTTGTAAATAGTAATGACTAAAGGCACAATATGTTCAGCTATCGGCGCGTGAGTGAGAATTTATCTATGCGCCCCTTAGAGCATTTAACCTATGGAGATGGCAAGCAGCGAATCCCCGAACAATTTTTTCTGCCACTTTCTGCGGGAGGCGAGGAAAACACATACAGCACACTACTTAAATTTGACAACTACACGCAGATACATGCTTCCTATTGCTACAAACGCACACAAAAACAGAATAGTCACACAATAAAAAAACACACATATATTGACAAATTTGTACGTATCTATGCAATTGTCCTATGACAACAAACACAAAGTGCTAGTGTTGCGGCACAAGCAATGTATGAACGAATGAATAAAAGTATTTCATTGCATGAATGACCGAATAAAAATATAATATTGTTTTATTTTCTTGTACAGACGCCAGCACATCAAGCTACTACAATCTGTCAGATTTCTTTAATAGATTGACAGTTTCGGGTAGCTTGGTGTGCTGGCGTCTGTACAAAAAATACTCAATATTATTAGTGCCTACGAAACTACGTAGCAAACTTAGTAAACTACGTAGTAATGACAAAACAATTCATACCCTAGTGCTATAGATAAGTACGATTGTATTTATTTTCATAGTCAAACATTTTTTCTTATTACTCAATAATATTATAGTATTATATTGCTTTCCTATCATTCTGCATTTAGGTTCGGCAATTCGGGACTCATACTTGAACCCCGTTCTTTAATACGGGCTTTTAATGTATACGTGTCAAAAAGTAGGAAAGGGTAGAATTTAAAATAATACAATCAATCAGATAATACTTTTATTATAAATAAGCACTTTTAGACATCCGTTTTTTAAAACCATTTGAGTAGGGTGTTGTCTAGCTAAATGATGAAACAAACTAAATTATGTGTTTGTATTTGAATACATGCGGGTGTGGCTTTATAGCCATAGTTAAATATATATTTTTTTTGTTTTTTTTTGGGAAAACAAACAATTACACATTAAGAATTACAAAAAGATAGAATACAGAAATGAAACAAATGTGGAATCAACCACGTTCTCCACAGATACACAATGAGACAATTTGGTAAATTTAAGATTAACGTTGTAAACAATAAAAAAGACGGATATTAATAGTAAAGTATCAACAAAACAAATTGATTAAAGTGCCGCAAAAGTGGAACAACAACAGTGCCACATTATATGTCTGAATGATGATGACTAGACGAAATTACTGATTTTTGAAATGTACCAGTTTATTATATACATGTCGAACACATTTCTGTGGATCTACTTTTTTGGTTAAAAAGGATAAACGAACATTTGTGTACCTTTCCATAATTACATTCGCTAATTCTAAAGTATGGTTAATTAGCCCGTTATCATATGCATGATATGCAACATTAGGAAAAAGTTCTTTTCCCACAAAATGTTTCAGTGAATTTGAAACGATAAATTGAGTGGTTATTTTTGAACCGAGTTGATTTTTATCGTTCAAATTCTTACGAATCTCTTTTTCGCATATTCGGCACAAATCGATTACCGGTCGTGAAGCATATATCAGATACCCTCGGCTTTTTTGGTATATGAGACTTTTTTTATTGACAGGTCCTAACAGCCCTCTTATGCAAGTGGCACATTTCGCTTCGCACGGGTGCAATGGAGAAACACTGATAATTTTAGAGCCATTATTTCTCGTAAAAAGTATAGGATAAAAAATGGTTATTGTGGGTTATCCCTAAGAGATAGACATATACCACCGCGGACTTTTTTGTAGACCTTTTTAAGGTGTACAATACTGTAGTACATTATTTTGATCTATCTCGACGGGTTCAGCCAGCGTTTACAATGTAAGCGCAAAAAAATGTGTTTATTTACGACATTACATTAGAAACCTCTAAAATTACCAGTGTTCCTCTACTATATTATGTATGTATTATACATATAAACCTTCCTCTTGAATCACTCTATCTATTAAAAAAAACCGCATCAAAATCCGTTGCGTAGTTTTAAAGATCTAAGCATATATAGGGACAGACAGACAGGGAAGCGACTTTGTTTTATACTATGTAGTGATAATAATCGTTTTTTATTTCAACCTGGCTTGTCCAGATACATGCACAAAAAAACCGGTTACTGAACCTATTGACTAGAAAAATAATTTATTTAAACAATCATTCATTCACGTTGTCCCAGCACTATGCGAATCCCTATCCCAGTTAGCCCCTGTACTGCGTTTGCGCTACCAACGTACCACTGTATTTTTCTATGGTTATGTCAATAACGATTACTTCGACATTTTACTTAATAAAACTATTTTAATGTATAATTTATACAAGACATGTGGTAGGAAACACCATGATTTCGCAAATTTGAAATTGCAGATCGGTTTTTGCACGAGGAAACAGCACAATTAACCATTTTTTGGGAGCACTTACTTGCGACACAATACGATACACAATGGCGGCGGTCGGCGAATGAACTAGTTTTATGTAACGTGCATGGTCATATGGCCAACCGACTTTGGCAGAGGGGTTCGTTCAGCTATGCCGTCTCCATAGGTTAAATGCTCTAAGATGCGCCCGCGCATGTCCCATCTCTATCCAACGCGTCTTTCGTTCGTCATTAGGAATTTTGGTTTTTCCCGAAGCGGTCACACGTCTCACCAGATAATTGATATCAGTGATTTCACACGTGTCTTAACTCGCCATTATCCGGGCTTAAAAACAACTACCTAATCTACGAAATTCTCCGCCATCGAGCAATTAAATTCGGTGATTTTGAAACCCCCATACTGGGTAAGTGTTGGATAGCATTTTCATGCGTATATTTTGTGTTCTTTTCTTACAGGTTAACTTGGCATGTATGCTTATTTTATCTGAATTTATTATACGCTAAATCATGTATTTCATTTTAATCTAAGGCCTTCAGCTTAATGCATTTTGACTTTTCGTGCTTCACACTCAAAATGTATTGCATCATGCCTTTTTTCACTCTTCCCATTTTGTAAACTCCGTCTGATTGTGACAATCCACCATCACCTTCATTAGCGCACTGTATTGCTACTCGCTCTGCTTAGCTTGGTGTCGCAATCAGCGGAGTTGACCAATGGTCATCTCGTGACACGCTGGACGTCATGTTCCAGGGTCCCAAGTTCCGGTTAGGGAACACCTCAAGCTCACGGCCGCACATCTGGAGCTACGCGGCTGGTTCCGTCGTGACTCGTGCGTGCTGTAACGTCCAGGCATCGGACGTCCCATTTGTTGGCCGTCTTGCCAAGTGGGCCGAGCTGACTTACGAAGGTCGGCGCAAACACCTGTCGACCGGCACCCCTGCGCATCCAGCGTGGCACCTCGCTGCGGTCATCGCCACGCCAGCTATCAGGGCAGTACAGCGCTACCCACAGGGTTGACTCTGGAAAAATTGTGACCTGTAGACCTACCCACACCTTTTATTTAATTATATTTTTATGTTGACTTGGATGCGTGGTCTTATTTCCATATAACCTGCGCCACGCATACCCCTTTCGTCACAACTTTTTAGTTGTACCTGCCTACCCCAAACAAATTCATATAACACTACTTGGTATATGAATATCAGTGACAGGAAGCTATTGAACACATCTGCCTACCCCTTTCAAAGGTACAGGCGTAATGTTATGTTGTGTGATTGCGTAAACAATGCATACATATGCTATAGCAGCAATCGCGGTTGATTTGCTGGCATTTATTGAAGAGTTCCGTTGTCTGTCTCCGAAACTCATCATCAGATCTTTATGAAATTTAAATTGGTCCTATTTAAATTTCATAAAGATCTGATGATGAGTTTCGGAGTAAAAATATTTCCGGAATAAAAATATTTCGAATAAAAAAAATTTTTGCAAATCCGTCTGTCTATACATATTATATGAGGGAGTTATGCCCGAATATACATAAAAAATAAAAAATAGAAACATCCGAATTGAGAACCTCCTCCTTTTTTGAAGTCGGTTAAAAATATATTCCATTACTTTAAGATATTACTTAAGATTATTACTTATACATGTAAACTATGCGACTATATTACTTGTAAACTATGCAACTCCTAAGATATTCATTGAAATCAAATGATGTCAAGGGCAATTTTATTCAACATTAAAGACTTGTGATGAATAACGTATTTATTTTGATAAGGATTAATATTGTTTATAAAAAAAACCTTCGCAAATAATGCATTAGTTTAGAAGAAATTTGATTACCATAAAAAAGGTTATAGTGAGTAAACCTTAAAAGATAATGTACATTTCAACCGCGCGGCCAACTCATAATATTTGACGAAACTTTGCCAGGAATTAGTGCTAATTTGTTACTTTACACACCCCTTTTCGTGAATTTGTTACAAAAAAAACTAAGACGCTATGACAAAGAATAGTTGGCCGCTAGAACCGCCACTTGCCGTAATCATCGCCCGTGATTACACAGAAACTATATAATACAGATAGACGAATGATGCATCAAAAGAAAGGTCTTAATTTGTTCAATTTGTTACAAAATTTAAAAACGTCATAACGTAAATAAACAAAAAGTTACGCAATATTTAGTTCTCAGGTTATGAGTAGGTAGGTATCTCACCATAAATATCAAATTAATAGAGGCTAATGTGTAAGTATGGACAATTAGTTACTAATTTGTTACAGCTAAAAACAGAAAAAAAAAATACTAGAAAGTAGGTTCAATAATTTGTTAGAGTCGATTTTAGTTGGCCGCTCGGACGGCAATATGCCTAAAATACAATGGCGTTTATCTCGTTATAAAAAGTAGGTTTAAGCTAAGTTTTAGTACTAATCGCCAGGTAACGTAACATAGTTTGGATAAATATGGCGAACATAACTGCAGCATCCATATTTTAGAATATATTTACAATAAATAGTAGTATGAAACCGTATGAGAGTAGGGTGACCATGAATTTTCACAATGAAGTGAGACTGAATAGTGATTATTGGAATGTTCGATATTCATATCTTATAGCCTTCCCCGATAAATGGACTATCCAACACAATAATATTTTTTCAATTCGAACCACTATTTCTTGAGATTAGCGCGTTCAACCAAACAAACAAACAAACTCTTCAGCTTTATCTATACTAATCTATATCTATATATCTATTATCTATATACTTATACTAATATAATAAAGCTGAAGAGTTTGTTTGTAAAAGCCATTAAACGAAGAGAAGAAGAAGAAGAGTTTGTTTGTTTGTTTGAACGCGCTAATCTCAGGAACTACTGGTTCGAATTGAAAAAATATTTTTGTGTTGGATAGTCCATTTATCGGGGAAGGCTATAGGCTATATAACATTACGCTACGACCAATAGGAGCGGAGCATCAATCAAAAATGTTGCAAAAACGGGAAAAAAATATTCCTTTTGAGAGCTTTCGTTGCGTACGCTGCGTAAACGGTTAAAGTTACGCAAAAATCATGTATGACGGAATTGTTTCCCTTTAAAAGTTCTAAAAAAAAGTCCGCGACAGCATATGTCTATCTTTTAAGGTTTACTCACTATAACCTTTTTTATGGTAATCAAATTTCTTCTAAACTAATGCATTATTTGCGAAGGTTTTTTTTATAAACAATATTAATCCTTATCAAAATAAATACGTTATTCATCACAAGTCTTTAATGTTGAATAAAATTGCCCTTGACATCATTTGATTTCAATGAATATCTTAGGAGTTGCATAGTTTACAAGTAATATAGTCGCATAGTTTACATGTATAAGTAATAATCTTAAGTAATATCTTAAAGTAATGGAATATATTTTTAACCGACTTCAAAAAAGGAGGAGGTTCTCAATTCGGATGTTTCTATTTTTTATTTTTTATGTATATTCGGGCATAACTCCCTCATATAATATGTATAGACAGACGGATTTGCAAAAATTTTTTTTATTCGAAATATTTTTATTCCGGAAATATTTTTACTCCGAAACTCATCATCAGATCTTTATGAAATTTAAATAGGACCAATTTAAATTTCATAAAGATCTGATGATGAGTTTCGGAGACAGACAACGGAACTCTTCAATAAATGCCAGCAAATCAACCGCGATTGCTGCTATAGCATATGTATGCATTGTTTACGCAATCACACAACATAACATTACGCCTGTACCTTTGAAAGGGGTAGGCAGATGTGTACAATAGCTTCCTGTCACTGATATTCATATACCAAGTAGTGTTATATGAATTTGTTTGGGGTAGGCAGGTACAACGAAAAGTGAAAAATAAAAACTTAAAAATAAAAAAACAACCGACTTCCAAAAAAAATACTACAAAGTGAAAAATAACTTTAATTTCGAAAGTCGGTGTCAAAAAATGAAAATACAGAACCAACGATACCGACTTCCGAAATTAAAGTTATTTTTCACTTTGTAGTATTTTTTTTGGAAGTCGGTTGTTTTTTTTTGTCAACAAGTTTTTAGTAGGTTTTTTCCTGAAATTACCGCGGGTGAAACGGCGGGGCACAGCTATTATTAAATAAAGTTACCTTTAGCAGTTAATAGAACAGAAAAACAAACTGTTGTTTGTTTGTTTGAACATGCTAATCTCTGGAATTATCAATTATTTTTGCATTAGATTGTCCAATCCATGTGGAAAGCTTAATCACGCCAGGACTCTTTGGAGCTGAGCAAAAAGAAAAAGGTCAGGAAGAATGCTAAGAGAAAACGATGTGATAGCGCGGGCGGGTGATGCGATGCGATGGGTTGGGGGAGCAAGAAATTTCACGCGGACGAAGTCGCGCGCAGAGGCTAGTAATATTATATAGTATAGATTTGTTCACCTGCTGACTATTTAATTTCAAACAAAACTACTTGTGTAAGTCGTGTTGAGAAACCCACGCGCTTACACAGACATTGTTTTTCTTTGTTTCTTTTACCTACGAGTAATATGCACTAGTGACTGCCTCGTTGGTTGCAAGCGCTACTTCTAAGTATGAGGTCCTGGCTCCGATACTCGGATTGGGCAAAGTGTTATTGGGTTTTTTCATCTGGAATTTCTCAGTCTTCTTAACATATTGATGGACAAAAGTTCAAACATTTTTGACCCAGAATTCAGCAGCGCGAACTCCGCAGCAATTTCTAAGTAGCAGCTTACTGAATTTGGGCCCGGTTGATGTCATTTATTTGTTTTCTCTCAATTACCTAGTTTTAATGATGGTCTGGCAGTATGAGTACTTTAAGCGGCCTACTCAAATGTTGTTTCTTTTAGGTAATAATTGTTCGTCGAATCATTGAGCTCCTTAAGTTTTAAGTTGGGCTGTACGATAACTGACAACAAATGCGTGCACTGGCTAAACGGACCCATTAAAATGTGTGTGGTAGCAAGGTAGGAAATGCCGACTTGATCTAGTTTTGTTTTTTAAATATGATTAAAGTGCAAAAGTGTTTGTGCAAACCTACTTACAAAAATAAAATCATTTATCATAAGTATAACATTCTTGGGGAAAGGCTCTTTAAATGATAGATTTAAAGAGCAAATTACCAAACGTAAATTAGATTATTTTATAAAGTGAGCTAGACTTACTTGATATAATAAAAATAATATGACTAACCGAACAGAAGTAGTAATAAAGGCATAATAAAAAATAAAAAAACTGACTACAAAAACAAACACTACAAAGTGAAAAGTTATTTGTCACTCTATAGTGTTTTTTTTTTAAGTCGGTTGTTTTTTTTTTTGTAAAGCTTTTATTTTTCACTTTTTAGTTGTACCTACCTACCCCACACAAATTCATATGACATTATTTGATACGTGAATATCAGTGACAGGAGCTATTGAACACATCTGCGTGCCCCTTTAGAGGGTACAGGCGTGATGTTACGTTGTGTGATTGCGTAAATTGTTTACGCAATCACACATTGCATACATTTAACAAGAAACAACACAAAACCAAACGTATTTTTTATTTAAAACGTTAAAATAAACAAACATCAAATATTGGCTATTTTTGTAAATATACAGAACTAGTTTCTGCCCGCGACTTCGCCTTATTTGCTGATTGTTTGATTTGCTGGCATTTATGGAATAGTTCCGTTGTCTGTCTCCGCAACTCATCATCAGATCTTTACGAAGTTTAAATGGAACCATTTCGGAATAAACCTCTTTAAACATCCGAATTGAGAACCTCCTCCTTTTTGAAGTCGGTTAAAAATAAACTTTATTGAAAAACATTACGAAGGTAAGGTAACTTCGTGATGTTTCTCAACAATAGAGTTTATTTTATTACACACACGTACATAAACACGGGTCAAAATTACAGGATAATTTTTGTAACACGCATGTTCGTGTACTTAATATGCTAATTAATTTACTTTTAAAAAACATAAAAATAATAAAACATTTCTGGATATTATTACGATAAAACGTTTTCAGCACTTTCTACGTTCTTATTCCGAGGAAGAAGTCGTCTTCTGTCTCATGTTCTGGAAACTACACGCTTTTCTTATTTCATAATCGTGTGCAAGTGTGCGCGGGAAAGTTTTTTCTGTCTTTGTATCTTGTGTAAGCCCGTCTTAAAAATAGTTAGTCTTCCATTACTTAAATAAAGTCTGTGGGTTTTAGTATTTACTTAAGAACAGACAAATATTAAGGTCAATATTTCACTAAAATCTCTTCAACATTTTTGTTACCTAAGATTTATTAAAACGAATGTCGGCAAATATTTTTTACCAGACCTCCCCGCACGGTTGGCGCAGTGGTTAAGCGATTGACTGCTGCGCTGCGTGTCGCGGGTTCGATTCCCGCATGGAACAAATATTTGTATGACCTACTAGTAGTAGTTGTAGTGTATGTGAGTTTAAATGTTTGTAAACGCACCCATAAAACAGGAGAAATTCCTAGCGTGTGGCAATGTTTTTATATAAAAAAGAAAATAGAATGCTAATTCTATTTTTTTTTTTTTCTATTGCTATTCAACGTGGCAATGCTGTCTCCTGGGCACGTTTCCGGAGGACAGCGATGTGGAGGAGTACTTCGACGCCTAAATATCCTTTTGTTTTGTATTTATCTAAAGTGTAAATAATTAGTTAAGAGATTATGAAAATAAAGACTCCCATGATATTACCATATTAAATAATAAATAATTTTATTATATAATACAAATTAATTGAGTAACTAAGGTATTTTTTTTCTACTTATAGGTAAACTTAGTTAAGTGCCGCTATATCTAGATAGTTGTGTGTATTTGTGGCGGTATTTTTATCTAAACTAATATTATACAGAGAAAAGATTTGATTTTTCATATTAAGGCTCGTACACACAGGCGCGACGCGACACGCGACACAAAGGCACCGCTCGTTGCGCGACTTGCGGTGCCTTTGTGTCGCGTGTCGCGTCGCGCCTGTGTGTACGAGCCTTTACGCTTTCTCGCTAAAACGGCAGAAGGGTTTTGGTTGAAATTTGACACATGGGTAGACCCGTGACTTTGATATGGATATAGGATACTTTTTGTTCCAATATTTCCAAGGGATTGAGACTTATGGCGACTTACCGCGGGGCGCAGTCTCGGATAAACGTATATTAACGTTAAAAAGGCGTTTATTCAATATTGAAATTGCTTTTGATCTTTAAAAACGGTAACAAACACTCTGATTTGTTCAAGTTTGATTGTTTTTTATATTAAGAATGTTGTTTTTTTTTTTCTTTACAGATTGGTTGGCGAACGACAAACGCGTGGCTGGCAGGCAACTTAGCCTGCAAATTCTTCCTAGTCTTAAGGGCTTTTGGTCTGTACTTGTCATCTAACGTCCTGGTCTGCATATCTCTCGACAGGTAAGAAATGCTTTAATACTATTATACAGGTCAAATTAGCTAGCGGAACTCTGCAGACGTGTTTGGTATCGATATCTATACCTGATAAGGCACAAAAGAAATTAATTTGATGATTGAGATGATTTTTTGTGGGGTCATCGACCGCAGTTAGTGAATTCACTTGAAATATCAGTTTAAAAATCACTTAATAAAAAAAAAGATTTCATGTTTTTTTTATTAGGGATCAACGACCGCTGTTATTGTTGTTACCTGAAGTATGAGTTGAGAAAATATGTCTTATCATGCTTATATATTGATACCAATCACTTCTGTGAAGATTACACAAAAAAAATAAAAAAAAATTCAAGAGAATACACTAACTGCAGTTAATGACCCCACAAAAAATAATTAAATTATTATCTTTTTATTGTATTATGTTTATATATCGATACTCATCACGCCTCCGGAGTTTTGGTAGTTAATTTAATTTGACCCGGTATATAGATTATAACAATTAACCTATGTTAATCAACTGAGTCCCCCCCCCCCCACACGCCGTCACTCGAGCGCCAAAAGATCTCTGTAGCAGTGTATGAGGATGATGGATGATGACTATTGAATCTGAAGATAAATTAATGACAGGAAGATTATTTACTCGTAATGTGCCTGTCTTTACCATAGTTGGAAATTGGTTTAAAAGCAAGTTCAATCTATCTAACGAGTCAGATGCGTGTGACTCGTTAGATACAATGAACTTGCTTTTGAATGATATCTTAGGGTCTATAATGTTGTCGAAATACGGACTAGAATAATGTATATAAATTGTGTAACGACAAAAGTGATGAAGTGCGAATGAGCCGTCTCCGCGCCCGTCTACGTCTAAAGAACAGCGTGAACCATCACGAATGTCAGAAAAAAATAAATTTTCTCAAAAAATACATCCTGAAAAACCGTTTTCTGAGACTATTTCTAATTCTCAAGCTGTAAATAAATCTACAAGTGTAACGGATGGTAGTAATAAAATTGTTACGTTACACTTCCATAAAATTGATCAAATATAAACATTAGCCTCTAATTATTTATATTTATTGCTCCTAATTGCATGTAAATAAATAAACGTACTATTCTTATTTATAAGTTGCGCTTACTTTTTTTTTTTATAGAGAGTGATAAAAAGTAAAGTGTCCACCTCGGGAGCAACACTATTTTAAGCTCGAGTGACGTACTTTGAATCCCTTGCTGCGCTCAGGATCCTACTTTAGAGCCCCTCACTGCGCTTGGGATTCTACTCTAGAATCCTTCGCTCCGCTCTGGATTCAAAGAAACACTCTCGCCTTCAAAATAGTTTTTTGCTCTCTTGACAAACAATCTACTATTTGCTCAGCCTGCTACAATAAATATTAGTTATATGATTGTTAGGTGATACACACTGTCGTTACGAGCCATCAGAAGCCCGGAAGTTTGGCAACCAGTCTTACCAAGGGATATTGTGTTTCTGGAGATATAGGTATAGCATTTGTGGATATGATCAGATAAGACTGCCTATCTGGCCTCCACAAATACTATACCCCTTGGTAGAAGCTCCATGTAAAAATAATATTTGGTACCTACTCTGTTGCAACCAGTTAGACTGTAAGCCGAACCCAAGATAGTTGAGAAACAAGAGATGATGATGAGGTGGTACAACACTATCACACATTATTTTAGTGCAGCAAAATTGTCGTCACTTCCTCTCGACCTGACTGGCTGTACTCCTGTATCATAATCTCAATAAAAGTAAATTATTACTTACCTACTGGTGGACTTCACATTTCCTGACTCGACCTACCCGAAGACGTCCTACCTAAGGCGGATCACACACTACACCGCACCACGCGACGGGTAACCCGGCCAAATACCCCAATTTTTATTGAATTTGTATGTAAAAAATCACAAGCGGTGGCGTGTTATCTGCGTCCCGTCGCGTGGCGCGTTGTAGTGTGTGATCCGCGTAAAGCCGCTCCTCGTGGTATTTATCTTGTATACGACCACGTTACAAAGATCTGATACTCCCTCATGGGGATATGGAACCTTTACGGACACCATCTAGCAAGATAAGAGTAGTGTTACGAATTTGATTGAATGGTTCAGGCACATACACAGCTGCTAGAATTGATTTTCTTATGAAAATAATTTCTTCGAACTGACACCTTCGCTGTTAACTAATAGCAAGTCTGGAGCACGAGTCTGATTCCAAGGTAAGGAAAAAGTTTATTAAGAAATTCTTAGTACCTAGAAAATTGAACTAAAAATTTCCTTCAATGAATGGCTTTGGAATTTTCTGACGTTTCCCTAACAACAGTGAAAAGTTTTTATGAATAAAAATTGAAATATACAGTGTGCAAACAACTTAGGTATACTTTTAATAAAAAATAATAAAATTTGAGTAAAAATCTTTTTTTAAAAACAAGCTCTTATGAACGCAAAAGTACAATATAGAACTTTAGAAAATGGTCGGCCCTGTGGACATCAAATTAATGTCATAATGTCCGAGCACGTGATGTTGGTTCAAATACGTGCAATAACCAATGTGACTTCAATTCATGTGTACCTACTTTCCGAGTTTTTCTTGGACATTTCTTGCCTCTGCCCATCCCTACATGTAGTCGATCACATCAAATACTTAGGAGTATATATAGACAAAAATCTAAAATTTAAAACTCAAATTAACCAACTTACCAGTAGAGTCCGTAAGTTAATTTATATATTTAAAACCCTGCGAAGTATTGCGAATCCAAATATTATACGTGTAGTTTACTTTTCCCTGTGCTTATCTATTGTTACATATTGTATCACATGCTGGGGTGGTGTCGGGAAAACTATATTAAAACCACTCGAGATCGCACACAGAGCGATACTGAAAGTGGCTACTTCGAGACCTATCATGTTCCCTACTGATTTATTGTATAGTAGTTGTAACAGTTCTTCTACAGCACCGTAAAACCCCCTATAAAATAGTAACAAGGCGTAGGAAATACTTAGTTTGCACTGTTCCACTAGTACGCACATCGTTTGCGAGTAGATTTTGTAACTACTTAGGCCCGACTCTGTACAATAAATTTAATAAAAGCTGCTTGATTTACGGATTATCTAAATTTAAGTGTAAAAAGATTCTACGTTCATTTCTTCAAAATAAAAGCTATGATGAAACAGAAAATTATCTCAGTAAGTGACAGTGAATGATCAAATATTACCTCACACGATTTTAGTCAAAACAAACACACACTCTTTCACTCTCTCACACACACACACACACACACCCTCACACACTCACACACACACACCTACACATATACAATCACTCACACACACACGCGAATGTATTCAATTAAAACATTGTTGTAGTATCAATAAAAATAAAAATAATGTATATTTAATTGTACTAGTTTATTGTAACTCATTGTAAGGGACAGGGACTGTTATTCCTTAACACAGGTTATTCTATAACTTAGCTAGGAAAGCAGAACTTCACCCACCAGATTGTGTTGACACGGTACAAACTTAAATGTATAACTTTATTTATGCCTCATGTACTACAATCTCCCTTTTTTATGAAATAAATATTATTATTATTATTATTTCTGACAACGTGAGGAAACCTGGACTAGCTTACCCGGCGAACTTCGGACCCCCTCAGAATCAATCATGATTCAAAAGACACGTGGCGCCATCTATTATCATAATAACGCTATTGTTGTGTTCCTCGGGAACAGCACTATTTTCGGGATGAAAGGTAATCTATGACCGTTTCTGTACACCTGAAAAAAAAAAACTTTCGGGATGATCGGTTTAGTGGTTTAGGCGTGAAAAGGTAACAAAAAAACTTACTTTTGCATTTATAATATTAGGTAGGATTTAAGTCGGAAATCGCAAACCCGTCTTGAGCAAGCGTGGTGATCTATGCTCGTGTCTTCTGTGTATGGAGAGAGGCCTCTACCCGGCAGTTGGACAAATAATAGACTAATATTATTAATTTAAATAAAAACGACAAAATAATCTAACAACAAACTAAATAAATGGCGTCGAAACATTCCTTCCCATCGCTGTCGATTGGTAATGTGCACAAACGACTGGCCGCATTGCTACGTTGTATGGCAATGCTTAGCATCTGGTCAAGATAAAAGCCAGGCCAGGCCAGGCAGGTGAAGCCAGGCCAGGCCAGGCAGGTACAGTTTCTATCAGAAAGATATGGTAAAAATTAAGGGCACAGACCATCAAACTTAACAATTTTCTCCGTGGGACTAACAACGTAAACGATAAAAGATTACCAGCCTTCCCATACATTTTGGTCGAGTAAAGTACAGACGCCAGCACATCAACCTACCACAATCTGTCAGATTTTCCCAATCAACTTTGAACCTTATGCTTTAGCGATAAAGTTGAAAATCTATTGAAGAAATCTGACAGATTGTGGTAGGTTGATGTGCTGCGGTCCGTACCAAAACTACAATACCCGTCATTATAGTTTTGTATGGGACAGTTGGTTTTTTGTTTCGCGATTTCGATGTTGGTCCCATGGAGACAGTTTTCAGTTTGATGGTCCACACGCTATTAAATTTGACCACTCCTTCGTGCTTACATCATCTGCCTAGCCTTTTCCCACTAGGTGGGGGTTGGCTTCCAGTCTAACTGGATGCAGCTGAATACCTAGTATTTTACATGGAGCGACTGCCTATCTGACCTCCACAACCCAGTTACTGGGTAATACGATACTCCTTGGTAAGACTGGTTGTCAGACTTTTGGGCTTCTGACTACCCGTAACGACTGTCAAAGATCCACGAATGACAGCCGGGACCAACGGCTTATCGTGCTTTCCGAAGCACGGAGTGGTCTCGGTATGTAAAGATGGTGACCCATCCACAGACCAACCGCGGCAAGCATAGCTTAACTTGATCGATCGACCTTTGCGGATGTTATCATTTAGCCACGAGCCCCTTTTTGCTACATCTGTACTAAAAACAAAGCTGAAGAGTTTGTATGTTTGTTTGAACGCGCTACTAGTAATCTGGAACTACCATTCGGCTTTAAAAAATCTTTTTGAATTTGATAGCCCAATTTTCAAGGATGATATAGCTGGCTATTTAACCCTCTACGACCCTTACGTGCCGAGCAGAAAAAAAATCAGAAAGAACGCTAAGCAAAAACGAAGTATTAGCGCGGGCGGGCGATGCGATGCGATGGGGTGGGTCAGAAGAACAATCAATTTCACACGGCTGAAGTTGCGGACAGAAGCTACAACACAACACACATACCTGTCTGTGTGTGTGTGTCTCTCTCTGTGTGTGTGTGTCTGTGTGTGTCTCTGTGTGTGTGTGTGTGTGTGTGTCTGTGTGTGCCTGTGTGTTATACAGAGTTGATATGACAGAGGGGCATTAAATTACACTACGTATACTATACGTGTATAGTATTAATTCGATACAGTACAAAAATAGAAAGCGCCAAAAATGAGATTTTTTTTTTTTCAAACAAACTAAATAGCTTAAAGTCAGAGTGAAACGCAACCACCCTTTATAAATAAATTTGACTGACCTTAGTTAGATGCCTAGGTAACAAAGTCGCGCAGGAGCGCGTGTGCGTGTGTGTTATCTCTCTTGGCGGGGGCGCGGGGGGCGGGCGGTTTAGACCGCTCGCGCCGTCCGCGCCCGGCTGGTTGTTAAGTACGCGCACACACAAAAACACAAAATTTTTAAATTCTCGATGTGTCCTCGATTCATATTAATGCACAAATTATACCGACGGAGAATATTGTTATTTATTAAATCACTGTCCGTCGCTAAGCACTTTAATTCCCGTAATCTTTGTACTGCCAATTGTATGGTGCCGGCGCGCGGCGTTCCTAGGGCTATTGCGCCGGTCACCATACCTTTCTCGGTATGTTCGCAGAGCTAAATCTGCGTTTCCACGGCATTCACCGTAAATTAAAATCATGTAAGTGTATTCTGACGCCGTGTAAGTTACACGAGGCATTGCTGAACACTTTAATGATTACACACACACACAACCAACGTTTAATTACGTATCCTATCACAATAAAAACAGTCAAACACAAAAAAACACTAACACTAAATAATAATATTCCCAAGTTAAACTTATTTAGTGTCTATCACAATAACAAAACAAAATCACAATTATTGTCAGCGAGTTCGACAAAACATAAAGGCGCGGCGGCGGGGGGCTCCCGTATTACGTAACGTACGTCCCGAGTGGATGACGCTTGCGCACTGTCCACTGAAAGAAAGTTTTTTAGCAAATTCCCAAGGATCTAGAATGCAATAGCAACATACTGACCTATTTCTATTCCTTTTACGCGCGGGAAAAAGGCGCGGGGGTTTTGCTATGATTGTCACTCTCATAGTGAAAGTGCAAGTGTGTGTGTATTTATTGCTTCGTGAAATATTTGGTTGTACTTGTGCGGCAACAATGTATCTTATACTCAGATTATCGTTTTAAGGTGCATGACCTATGCGTATGAGATAATCAGCTGTTAGGAAATATACATCGTGTTCAAACGTAGCAAAAACTTCAAAAATCATTTGTGACTAAACTACTGCTCCTATTTAATTGATTTTTGGTACAGAGCTTGAAAATGGTATCTAGTATAGGCAGTTTAAAGAAAAGCCCCTCTGTCGTATCAACTTTGTATACAACTGTCATTTTCAACTAAACTGAATTGAGCTTTTCTAGTTATAGAGTTTAGGGCTGATTTTTCAATCATCTGATAATTTCAACCGAGGAATAATTTTGAAATTTTGACAGTTCTTTCATACAAAAACTGTCAAACGTCAATTTTATTCCTCGAATAAAAGTTATTTGGCGATGAAAAAACCAGCCTTTAGTTGAAAATAAATGTATCAAATAACATCCAGAACGTGCTTGATGTTATTTCCATTTATTTTCAACTTTCTCTGAACAAAATACAAGTTATGAGAACTTCTACAAATAAAAATTTAATAACATAGTTAATAGGTATGTTTGTATGCACTTGCATTTGTAGAAAGTGGAAGTATTATTTACTCTTTTAGATACGTGCTATTTTCCAGTACTCAAAGCTTAAAATATTGTTAAGCCCCATGTTGGTAATGCACATATAGTTAACTAGCTGTGTCCCGCGGTTTCACTCGCGTTAATTTGAGGAAAAAACCTACTAAAATATATTCCTTTACTTTAAGAGTATTACCCTCATGACCGACCGCCTTGCGGAGTTTAAAACTATGATGTCTCCTACGATATTCATTGAAATTAAATGATTGATGTCAAGGGCAATTTTGTTAAAAGTTAAATACTTGTGATGAATAACGAAGGTATTTATTAGGATAAGAACTAATATCATGTTTATAAAAACACCTTCTCAAATAATGCATTATTTTAGATCGTAGCGTGATGTTATATACTAGCAGCACCCTGCGATCCCGTTCGATAGACACGTGGCGCCATCTATTATTATAATAACGTTATTGTTGTTTTCCTCGGGAACAGCATTTTTTTTCGGGACGAAAGATACCCTGTGTCCATTTCTGTACACCTGAAAACGTTATGCAAAAATTCACGATGATCGGTTCAGTGGTGTAGATGTGAAAAGGTAACAGACAAACTTACTTTTGCATTTATTATATATCTGCTATCCATTATATTATATCCATTTATCGAGGAAGGCTTATAGCCTTGCTCGATAAATGGACTATCCAATACAAAAAACTTTTTTCAATTCAAACCAGTAGTAGTTCCTGAGATTAGCGGGTTAAACCAAACAAACAAACATCAGCTTTATAATATTAGTATAGATAGGAATAGTATATTTCATTACAAGTGCGGAAAGGTTGTCATTGCAAAGAGTTCCGACAAATGTCTACCCGAGCCGAGGCGCAGCCGAAGGCGAGGGTTGACAGTCGGAACAAGTTGCAATGACGGTTTCGCACGTGTACTGAACGACTATTTTTAATACAGTTGCGAAAAAATGAAGCAATTTAATAAAATAATAAAAACACAATAAACTCAACTAACCAATGGCGCCAACCGTAGAATATAAGCAGAGATTTTTTTTCTTCGCCCATTCTGGTAGGCATAGGGAACTATGCCCATACAGCCAAGTCTTCAGTAGGACTTTTTTATTGATATGAAATGAAAATGAAATTTAATGAAATGAAATGAAACCTAACCTAACTCATTCAATCAAATCATTACATCTGATATTGAAACAAATTATTAGCTTCTTTTTAGAAATATACGTAATTGCATGAATTATAAAAAATTCTATGATTTTTTTAGTAAAAACTTCATGGTTGGTTTTTCTTTTTAATATACATTATTTTGACAGTTGGGAAAGAGAACGCACGAGTTCGGGAAAGGTAAAAAAAAAGCACGAGTATGTAATAGCCCACATCCCGAACGCTATACGTCCCTGCAATACGCCACTTTTTGAGCAACTGTATTAAAAAGCTATTTTTATAAATTAACTTGTTCTGAAATTGCTTTTCGTAAGTGATAACGGGTTTCTCGTTCGATTGAGGCATGCGTAACGTGACCATTAAGTTTTTGTCAGAGCGGGACGCTTGCGGAATTAAACCAAAAAAACTTATTTTTACTAGTTACTTATTTATTAAAAAGGACCATGAAAAATAATATATTAGCTAAGTATAATGTAATTAATATTTATCGACTACTTATGTTTTATTTTTTGTGCTGTCTTATATTTGTTGATATTCAAATACAATGTAAATAGTTCATGAATAAATTGAATTGAATTGAATATCGATTGGTCCCTTTGTAAAACTGGGAGATTTTTGCTCTGGTTGGGGACAACGGGACAGACAGCCTGAAAGCGGAACTGTCCCGTCCAAAGCGGGACGAATGGTCACGTAAGCGCGTAGGTGTTCCACGCGCGCCTCAAAAAGATGTCAGCAGCAATCGAAGGGGCCCAGTAGGGCCGAAGCCTGCCGGGTCAGCGGGATCGTCCGAAAGGGTTACCGCTTGTCCGGAACATAAAGGGCTAAGGAAGGAACACGGGTGGGTTTTAGTCAGTAAGACTCTGACACTCCCTTCCGCTCCACCCAGAGCGGGAGGGTCATTAGATAATGCATACTGCTTGCATTATAATAGTATATGTATCATACTGGCCAGTACTATGGGTACTTATGTGCGTAAACCCAGTTTTTTTTTTGAAACAAGGAATATTGTTGTTTTTTTATAGTAATAACATTTATCTCAACAAAAACAAAAAAAAAACAAAAAGGCTCGCCCCCTTAACTGGTAAAATGTGGATAAACTATACTAGGTATTCCAACTCCTAGGTCACGTATTGTGCAATAAAGTGCTTCCATTGGAACTTCTTAGGAACAGAGCGAAATGTGAATTTTTCCCGGTAAATGTCAATAGCTTCGCCACCTAACATGTGATAATAAAATATCGATATGTGAGAGCACTATTCCTCTTCTTTCTTTCCCTTCGTGGAAAATAGACGCATTGTTACAAGTATGTTCAGTATTTTTATCCTACAAAGCGACACGTGCTTTGCTTCTGGTAAATAAGTGTACAAACACGCTGTGAATGTGTGCGTGAAGACGAGTAGCGTCAGCATATAATACATACGTATACACCTCTGACGGTATTGCTATTGTTTCGGACGGTACAGACGCCAGCACATCAAGCTACTACAATCTGTCAAATTTCTTTAATAGATTTTCAACTTTATCGCTAAAGCAGAAGGTTCAAAGTTGATTGGGAAAATTTGACAGTTTCGGGTAGCTTGATGTGCTGGCGTCTGTACCAAGAGCTCCTGGGCTCCAATTCTGTATGGTAATTATTATTCCCTGCGTAATGTTACCACGTCAATATCGTGTCTGGTAGAAACCCATGTTACGGCCAGGAATTGAAATGTCAATCATACGTACGTTATATATTTTGACAGTTCAAACCACCCCAACTTCGCGTTCATTTCCTGCGGTTTCATTCATTGTGTCATCTAGAATACGTTAAGAGAAAATGCGGTCGGAGAGACTTTTTGAAAAAGCCTAAGTAAAAAGTCATAATTCGAGGTTCGGCTCTCGCCTATTTTCTATTAGACCAATTTAAAAGATATTTCATTAACAGAATAAGAAGGATATACATATACAGAAGAAGAACTAGCAGGGGTGCTAGTTCTTCTTCTGTTTTAATCTCTGTCTTATCCACAATAAACTTTCTCATTCCAGTCTGATCCCCTTTCAGTCAATCACGATTAAACAAAAGAAAGCGTGACTTCTGTGAAGTTTCGCCATATGATTTGATTCGACCTTGTAATACTGAGCAATACGAACAGTATTAATTAGAAGCATTATTTTTTTTTTTGTTTCACGATATTTTTCCCCTGAGTTTGTGTCGCCATTTTCTTATCAGGGGTAGCCAAATAGGAAATGTCGCCTCCGTCTGGGTTATTTTTTTTATATGATATGTAAAAGGGATTCTGATATCCTATTTACAGGATAAAGAACTTAATTCATTTCACTGGTCTATTTACCATTGGCCTACAAGCCTACCGCACTTTCCTCGTGGTGTTGTCAATACCTAAAATTCGAGGTTATTCTTGTAGCGGTATCTATAACGCTACATGCGAACAAGGCGTCATACTGACGTCACGCAGAATCCTGCATCTCGCAAGCAGAGTTTATCACGCAACTAGAATAGATACAACGGCTTGACATGAATCATCGTGCAGTTGCCCGCCAGACACAACACCCGACTGGTCGGAGGATCCTCCCTTTTCTATGGAGGATAAGTAAACTTTACACCCAGTTCCTCATACCTCTATATTCTCAAAAGCTTGAACACGTGATTCTTCAAAAGGTTTCACTAGTTCAATCACATTTCCTCGGCACTTTGATCGCTAAAATACTTTAACTCAAAGGCTGAGGCTACATTAGGCCGCGACGCGACCTGCGACACATGAGCGATTAAAACAAGTAAATGAATGCTCACGTATATGGCTACACCGTACATCAAATATTACTAGCGATCTTTGATTTCTTTATGCGATAGGAACAACATTACTGAAATCACGGCATCGGCTACATCAATGAGCGAAATTGAAGCGAATTTATTAGAAAATTGCTTTTTTTTTCGCTTGTAATGTAGCCATACCATGTTTTTCTCGTTTCGCTCTTCCAGTCGCATCGCAAATCGCTGCCTACTGTAGCCTCAGCCTAAGGGTTGTAATGTTGTATCGTTTGGCAGCCCCCTCCCCTTGGCACCAGTTTCATGAAAAGGCAACGCATCGTTCTTGAGAAAAACAAATTATTGTAACCTAATCTCAAAACATTTTAAACAAAAGAGTTTTCAGCCATTAAAGCTATTAATAAGGAATTCTTTTAATTAAATAGAGATCGAGGTTATGGCGGAAACATTTTGTAGGAAGTGATTATGAGGAAATAACAAATATTATATTTACAGTTTTTAATTTTGACATTTTCCATGTCAAGTAAATATTTACTTGAAAGTTTTAAATCACCGAAAATAACGAAATAGTTGAATTAAGCCAAACTCATAAATGAACGAACAAATTGTCAAATTAATTTATTGTAGCCCATCTGGACCTAGCTATGGTCACACCATCTAGCTTTGTCCGGCCTTCCCGCTTAAATAAATAAAACATCTGTTAAGGTCTATGAGAAAATTCAATAGGTTATTTTCGTTTGTCAAAGAATTATTGTTTTATAAGTTTTTAAGTAGATATCTGTATGCCCGAATAGCCTTTATTTTTACAGGCGAAAGGTCACGTTCAATTATTAAATTTTTCTATTAAGGAAACACAAAAGCTTTTTCTCAGCGAAATAATATAGTTCTAGTTCCATTCTGTTGAAACCTATGGCTTTAGTAAGTACCTAGGTAACGAAAAATAAAAGGAATCACCACATTGAAAATAATACGTAAAATTTTTAAATATTAATATTTTTATTTTCATACATGCTTTAATTGGGTTTGCCCAATTAAAAAATGTATAAAAATAAAAATATTTAAAAAAAGAGGTTCGTTGCTTGACAACAGATGATTTTAAAAGGAATATTAGGAAAAGAAAAATATAATTAGGAGAGTTTAACAATTTCTGAATATTTTAAAGGTAAAAATAAATAACGAATATCGCAAGTTTTACCAGATTGCAATCGGGTTTTAGGCTCGTTAGAACAGAATTTAATTTTTTTTTTATAAAATACTTTAGTTACCTATACATATTGTCCTGAGATAAAAAAGGTCAGAGGACTTTTAGTCATGCGAGTGACGATATGGCATGTTGTCATGTCAAAAAAACGAAGTCCTTTTGAAAATAACATAAAAAAACAGGCATTATTTGGAAAAAAAGTTTTAACCTAAGAGGTGAGGTTTTAACAGCAGAGGTAAAGCTGCAGTACCCTCTTTCTAGCAAAAAAAGAAGGTAACAACCCTATACGAGTAACATACCTATAAGAGAGTGACAACTCTGTAAGAATGAAATAAGTTAGCCTAAATAACCTAACTTAGTAAACCATAATAAACGGCATCAAAGTGTAGCAGAAGCGTGGAGAATAGTTGTACCTAACGACTTTTACGCAAAGTGACAAGAAATATTCAGATTTTTAATGGAACCAAGTGATGAAAGGCAAGAGATGTTTTAATGAAAAATTAAACTTGTAGGGTTGCTAGTAGTGAAATGAAAGCCCCATTGACTTCATGATATTTTTATTGGCAACTTGCTTATTATAATTTACTACAGTTACAATAATTTATATCAGGTGGCAACCCTAAGTGGAGGGATGAAAGGGACTGCGTGGCTATCTCCCTTCAGACCTCCCCTAGCTGTCTAGTTCCTGAAGACAGCTAGGCTATCGAAGCAGGAACTAGGTTTACTGAGGATCAGAGCTGGCTGCGTGGCTGCCGCGCTCAGAACCGCTAGCTAGTGAATGACAATTTGTTCGAAGACAGCTCTGCTTATAAAGCGGTTTCGGTTCATATGTGTGCATAACATCGTCGTGTGGTCCTATGTAGATGTAGTGCAGATAACTCCCGAAACGGCGCTGGTTCAGAATGTTTCGCTTGTTGATTGTAGATGGCGTCACTTGTCTATCAGCCTTGCTGTCTGCCATGTTATTGATCTGCTCATCATAGTACTTTGGTTAAGTGATTCTAGATGGCACTGTATGTTTGTTACAAACTAAAAAAAACAGTTTCAAAAACTTGTAGCAATTTTCAAGTATTCAAAAAGTGATTTGACAGCTGTCAGTTGCGAAGATGAGCAATTATTTTTTCGTGAAAAACATAAAATGTTTAAAATATTTTGTATGACGTAATTGGCACAGTAGAAGAGCAGTTTGAATTCAGAGAAACTGGTTTAAATACCCAATTAGTGATAAATATAGTTTTATAGATTGACTCTTATTTAACTGCCTCTTTGGTCTAGTGGTTGCTAGTGCTTCTGACGAGCATGAGGTCCTGGGTTCGGTTCCCGGATCGGGCAGTGTTATTAGGTTTTTCTGTCTTGGAATTTCTCAGTAGCAGCCCGGTGCTTGTATTTGTACCCAGTTGATGGCAATAGGGTACCCCCTGTTACATGGGATTTAAACATAACTGGCGAAATGTGGGTAGGGTGTGCGTTACTCTGGAAAAATTCCGCAAAATGTTGTGCTTTAGAAAGGTGAGGCTATAACAAATAATTAGTGTATCACGAGGAGTAATTTGTTTACTATAGGTCTGCCAGAATCTCATTGCATTAAAAAAACATTGTGATTTTCATAAGGCAAGGTCAATCTTCTCCATAGGTACCTACGCTTTGGAATGGGCAACTAGCTTCATATTTTGTGACTGACCGACTTTTTGACAATTCAAAAGTGCCTGTAAATGGTGTAATTGAAATAAATGGTTCGAGTTTGAGTTTTTAAAGTCACATTTTTTTTATGCCATGAGATTCTAGTAGACCTGTTATAGCAAAATTTGTTTGAATTTGAAACCTCTGCCTAACTCTTCGGAGAAACAAGGCGTGATGTTATGTAAAGTCTAATTTGCATATTGTTGTAACTATGCGTTCGCATCCGAAAGCATCAAGGCGCGGGCGCACCGCGGCGCATGCTGTGCACGGGCACGCGGCGCATTTTAGCTGCGTGTATTAATTTGTTTGACAACGTGGGTCTACGTTTCCACTGGAGTACACGAATATGACCCACGACTATGTATAGCGTGGCACGGCGCACGGAGAGGCTACGCACGTGCCACTACAATCCATGGACAAACAACTGACTGAAAACTGCGCTGCGATAAGAGAGCTGTACATAGTCGTGGGTCATATTCGTGTACTCTAGTAGAAATGTAGACCCACGTCGCCAGCGTTGAGCTATGTAACCGCCTATTCGAGCAAGCCACGCATGTATCAATGACGTCAATGCATGCGCAGCCTCTCCGTGGGTTGCAGTGGATACAATCACATACATTTTCTTCCAAAGCGAAGCTTAATACACGTGCGTAGCGTCTCCGTGCACCGCGGTGGGCCCGCGCCTTTAAACTAGTGTTGCCCAAAATCGGTCTTGGTCTTGCAGTCTTGGTCTTGTTCTTGCATTTTTGTAAGACCAAGACCAAGACCAAGACCGACTTATTGTAGCAAGACCAAGACCAAGACTGAACCCTGCAAGACTTGAGCAAGAACAAGACTAAGCCTGCAAGACTCTTGCGTCTCGCAGTTAAGTCAAACTGAGATTTGGGCGTTATAGTAGGTATTTGGTTTCAATCCTGATTGTGATAGACTTTCTCCAGTATCAAAACCGTATCGTCATAACACTAAAAGGTATTGTATTGATTATTATATGTTTCGACTACTTATTAAGTAGGTAGGTAGCGTGTTACTTACTTTGTTCCCATATGTGATAAAAATGTACCTAGCATAACTTCCTAGCAAAGTTCATTTCATACCTTGTAGGTATATCTACTTAGAGTATTATATTATACTTGTATAAGTCTAATGTGCAGATCTATCGTTAGTAGGTTGGTAAAAATTATGTGGAAATTTATGTTTCAAAATTTAGGTATATTATTCTTCTATTCAGCAAAATTTAAAACTAACAGCGAGTCGAGTAGGTCTAGTATGTACTAGTAGCAGTTTTTAAGCCAGCCGATGTTATGGTACAGATGCCAATCTGCCATATTTCTTTAACAGATTTTCAACTTTTTCGCTGAAGCATTAAGGTTCATGGTTGATTGATAAAATATGACGTTCCGCGAATAAACTGTTGGTCGGTCAGTGTATTAGAAAGAAAGAAAGAAAGGAAAGAAAATAGCGCATATTACGTACCTACTTATTTGATAAACGTAAAAATTAAGAAAAAGTTGACGAAAATTTTCAACACAGAAGTCCAGAATCATGTACTGAATCCATGGTAAGCGGTTGCGCGTCGCGTCGATGTCCCTGCCACCCTGAGCAATAGGCTAATAGGTATTTGAATGTAGTCTAGTCTAAGTAGTAGAGTCTCGCAAGACTTGCGAGACTCTTGCTGCAAGACCAAGACCAAGACCAAGACTGAGAGCGCAATACCAAGACCAATACCAAGACCAGGTGTATTGACGCAAGACCAAGACCAAGACTGGCTAAGGTCTTGTCTTGGTCTTGCATTTGGGCAACACTACTTTAAACAGGAAATCGTATAGAAACTTGTCACATATAACACATCTCACAACAATTTTTTTTGAATTTGCATTCGCACTATATAAATCGAGTGATATTTTAGGCAGATTTTGAATTTTTACAATGTTTTTTGGGTAAAACATGTCAAGTAATATAAAAGTCAAACACAGTTCAACAAGTTGTAATCAGAGTTTACAACAAGTTTTGGTAAGAATGTTTCGAAAGGGCGAACGCACGGTATGGGTTTGCAATCTACTGAAACAATAGTTCCGTTACATAAACAAATGCTGCGTGGTGTTGAGTTTGCCACGACATTGTAGCGCACCAGGGATGTTGGTAAAGCACCACAAACCTCTGCAAACACCCCTGTTGCGCAATGATAGTAGTCTATACGCGGCGTATAGAAGACTATGAATCATGCAATCATGATGCGGCGGGTGCGAGGGCAGCGCCAACAGCCTCTTGGGCCCTGAGACCGATAGGGTTGAAGGTCTTATACGTACTCAGATACTGGACTAGGACGCAAGAATCCCACTGCCTTCAATTAATGCCGTGAAATATAGGGTCTTACGATAAAAACTTAAACACTTGTTCAGCGTGTGTCTATGGTCAGTGCTACGTCAAAGTCTATCCCCCTTACTAATAAACGTATTATACCAGATGAATAGTTACACACGTGAATTCTCTCTTTCAGTCATCAGTAATTTGACTTTCGAAAGAAGAAGACAAAGCGTTGTGTAACACAACAGACGCTGTACAACGTTTACGTATTAGTACACACCTTTTAAACACTACATAATTATATACCCCCTATATGGTTATGTCGTGTTTAAAATTAATTTAAAATTGATGTCCTAACTTGTAGCACATTTTAACATAACTGTCTTTTTTTTCCAGATTCTTCGCCATCCTGTACCCACTAAGGCTACCTATAGCAAGAAAGAGAAGCAAGATAATGCTGTCTCTTGCGTGGATCATCGCTCTTCTATGCAGCCTTCCACAGGTGATGCCCTTAAATTACTTTATAAACTAATAATTAAACTAGGAAACTGAGGTAATTTATAAGTCAAAGTGTATTTTGGTTTGAATACAGATGTTTGTAAGGAGTTTATGACAAGTGCCAATCTCCTGACCTCCTCTTACTGAAGCGTTATTCCTACATCATTAATAAATAAATATTCGTGTAAAATTTACTTTGAGAAAACAGCATAATCAACCGATCTTCCTTGTTGCTGTGACACAGACCTCCTCTCTGTGCAAGGAAGTGGGCCGTAATCCACCACGTGGGCCCAGTGCGGATTGGTGAATATCATCTCACCAGTCCGTTTTAGTTCTAGCACATACGGGTTTCCTCACGATGGAATTTCTCACGGTTAGGCACGGCAAACAGAAGTGGCAGTGGGCTGTCCATGTTTGTCGAAGGACCTGTAGCGGTATCTACAACGCCACATGCAAACAACGCGTCATACTGACGTCACGCAAATCCTGCATCGCGCAAGCAGAGTTTACCGCGCAACTAGCATAGATACAACGACCCGACATGAATCAATGGGCAGTTGCCCGCCAGACACAACACCCGTCTGGTCGGAGGATCCTCCCTTTTCTATGGAGGTTGAGTGAACTTTACACCCTGTTCCTCATACCTCTATAGACCGATGACCGGTGGAGCAGAGATGCATCGCTATGGAAGCTTGTTGACGGTATGTTTTTTCTACGACGCGGTTTATACGCTGTTCGTAGGCACAGTCGTCATTGTTGTATTGATCACTATGGAAGTTTGTTGACGGACACGTTTTCTCTACAGCTTATACGCCGTACCGTAAAGAAACAGTGCCGTGTACAAAAGGCCTTAAGATCTGTAATTGATTGCATGTCACGTTCTTTTGCTAAAGTTCGGAGTTTGGTCTGTGGTTTGGTGAACATTTCGCGCTCTTAAATAATGAGTTTACGCAGTGCAAATAAGTGATTGTGGTGATTAAGTTATCACATTAATTGAAACCACGTATTATTTACATTACGTTATTTAAACACACACAATTAAAATAATTAATAACAGTTAGGTATCATTCTAGCCGTGGGGCTTTTTTATCGTTTGAATATTTAATTAAAAACATTAACCTTATTTTGTGAGTATTTGGTGACAATACAACATTGGCTTTAAGACATATTTTTGAAAATCGAGACGGTACTACCGCGGGCCCAAAAATTTTTTGTGGTCTAATAGGAAAGACACTAAATAATTGTGGTAGCCTTAACAATTGTTAGCCAGACATAACGAAGACCGTAACGATCTGAGCACAGACTAATTATATCTTTTAGAAGCATGTCAAGCAATCAATAAAGGCCAAGTCACGAAAGTTTGACCAAATGTAAGCTTGGCAAAATATGTCACACAAGATCACACAAGATGGCTTACTGCAGCAATGAGTATTCTGCGGCTCTACGTATTGACCAAAAACCCTTCTGACAACCGAAAATATTGTTAGAGTTCGTGGTAATAGCCTATGTGGTTCCGTAATAAAACTCAGCCGCATGGCATTTTTGGAGCCAAACATTTGTTTGATACAATGAAACTAGCATGATAGGTACCTGTCAGATAGTCTCAAACAGGTGACAGATCCCGTGACGCAACGAAATAGGTATTTTGGCCACTATGAAAATATGAAAGAAAGAAGGAAAAATATTTTATTTGGGACACGCACAGGAAAAACAAAAAAATACTGGCCAAGTGCTAGTCGGACTCGCACACGAAGGGTTCAGTACCACAAGGCAAAAAGCTGAAAAAAAACACGTTTGTTGTATGGGAGCCCCCCTGAAATATGTATTTGACGGAGAAGGTATAGTGTTTCTTGTTATTATCAGCCATATTTTAATTATTGTGGGCGTACTATGTGGGTAGTGTTGGTTATGGCGCAATAGAAAAACCGTTTGCAGTTCAATTCAGATTATATTTTCACGAACAATTTAATCACACTAGCAAATTACACACTGTAGGTACACGACACAACCAGATACGGAACGCGGGACAGTTTCTGAGCACATGTTGTCCGTACGATGTCCAATGTCCAAGTCCAAGTCCAAAGGTGAGCTCCACATCGTTCTGTCGAGCTGTTTTCTAACCCCCACGAACTCAGGCTAGACTCTGACAAGCGCCGCCGGGTGGCGCTAGCGTTCCGAATAGTCAAATGCATGACCGGATGCGACATATTAATTTTATTCTGTTTTTTGTATTTGTTGTTCAGCGGCAACAGAAATACATCATCTGTGAAAATTTCAACTGTCTAGCTATCACGCTTCATGAGATACAGCCTGGTGACAGACGGACAGTGGAGTCTTAGTAATAGGGTCCCGTTTTGACCGTTTGGGTACGGAACCCTAAAAAAGAACATTAAATCTAACAAAATCATGCAGACAATAAAAAAAGAACATTAAAACTTTTAACATTATCTAATAAAGATTAAAATTAGCATAATAGTGAAAAACATCAAAAAAAGGAAGACCTGTGCGAGGCCAAAAAGGCTCCTATCTCAGCATGATGCTGCGATATTTAAAAAAAAAACCGCAGTGTACCAGCGCTGCGGTTTTCTGATAAGGCCCGAAAATATATTAATAGCCATATTATAGCGTTCGATCGGAAACACATTAGAGAAATTGCCCTTCGAGAAATTTTAAAGATACATGATTGTTTTATTTGCTTTGCACCTTTACGTGTGTTTATAGATCCGTAAAATCATGTTCACCAAAATTGAATTATGCTAATTATAATTCAATTTTGGTGAACACGATTTTACGGATCTCATATTATTGGAAAACCCTACGAAACCAACTCTTGTCAAATGTTTCCTACCGAAGTGATTTTAGAAGCCTTGGCAGAGTACCATAAAATGTATTTCGAAATTTTATCAGTTTATCGCGGGATCCCATGGCACACTCAAGTAACCGAAAGATGCATAAAGTTAGTTACAGAATTTTGCTAAGCAGTCTGTGAGCCGGGAAGTAAAGAGGGCTGGATTAGGAAAAAAGGTGGACTCATGTCGTATAATGCCCTCGTTCATTACAAAAAAAAATATACAAAATTGATAAAGTTTTGATTTTTTGTTCATTTTCTGTTTTTTTTTTTAGTTTTCTCACATTTTGTTAAACAGTAAACTGTACTATTTTAATTTAAAAATGTTTGTGTGGAATTTTTAATTTATGGACATACTCTATGGACCTACGTTTTCCCTCTTAATTTAATTTAATTATCTCCATAATTAGTTTTAAACCTGATACCAGGATGCAACTTTCCCGTTTCTCGCCAACTGGTTTTTAGTTGCTAGCTCAACTCGCTTCTCGTTAATCGCCCACAGTGGGAAAGGTTACGTTTCCATTGCGCATTTGTGTTTAGTGTCTCTGAACGTAAACAAAGCAAAAGGTGGCTTTTCATCGATCGATCCTTACAGATTCCTCCATACTTCCTACTTAAAGACAAACTAATATTATAAAAAAAAAGAAAAGCTTTGATTTTTTTGTATGTTTGTTTGTTACGCTTTCACGCTAAAACGGCAGAACGGATTTGGATAAATTTATTGACCATGACCTAGATTTTTACATAGGATAATTTTTATCCCGCTATTCCCACAGGATCGAGACTAATGCGGGTTAAACCGCAGGGCGCAGCTAGTATGTAATAAATAATCCCTAAAATTAATCATCACAATTTTCTAATAACTTGGAATGTCCGGAATCTTAACCAACCGTATTGGAGGGGCAATAGATTGATCGTTAAGAAAATAACCCTTGTAATCCTTGAAAGTACATTTGGACTGAAAATCATTTGCCGGTTTCTTGCGGTTGACAACCCCCAATACAATACAGAGACCCCATTATAAATGACCTTTCGGCTCCAATTTCGCCTGGAACACTAAGGAATATTTATTTGTACCGCTTTTTAAATTTCACTTGGAGAAATGAGCCGTTTCTCTTACTTTAATATACTCGTCGTATTTCATTTGGCTCTCTTTAGAGTTCAACATTAAACATCGAGTTTGTATTATAAACGCGACTAAGAAAAGCTTTTTAATTTAAATTCCTGGAAAGGCAGTATATCAAGCGGGTTTTGAAAAGGATTTTAATTTTAATACGAATTGGCTCTCTTGAACGACTGAGCTATGTTTTTGATAGGTACAGACGCCAGCACATCTAGCTACTACAACCTGTCAGATTTCTTTAATATATTTTTAACTTTATCGCTAGAGCATAAGGTTCAAAGTTAATTGGGAATATTTGACAGTTTCGGATAGCTTGATGTTCTGGCGTCTGTACATTTTAGAACAAGGGAACAAATTCCAACTATTTATGTAAGTTGCAATGTGAAAAGTTTTAACATATTTTGCATTTTGCACTTTGCCATCCCGACTTGAAACAAGTATTTTATAATTATTTTAATAGCTAAGTCTGGCGCCGCATATGTTACACCAACCCTATAATTATTACTTTTTGAACTTGGAAACGCTATTTAAGGGGCTTACAGGACCTAAACACAAACAATGCAAGTTTTAGAAACAATAAAAGTATATGATCGACTTCAGTAAACAAAATCAAAAAAAATATATGATATTCTTCAGGATATATGATAGGTAGATAGTGTGTTGAAAACATAATACAACTAATTTGATACGATAGAAAAAAATCATGAAGATACCTCTAAAAACTTTCTTTTTACAATAAAAACCACACTCAATCATTCTGATTTTTTGTCAGATTATTCTACAAGCAACATACTAAAAAAATACTAGTGTTTTATTTTTTTCGTCCATACAATAGATTTTTTGTAATTAAATAATTGCTTCATATTTTTACTTTTTTTTTGTTACTAACCCAATGGATCACTGTTATCTGAATAAATAATAATAATTATATTTTGCAATAACTTACCAGCGTTGTGTCACCGCGTTTCTCTTTCTTTTCTATGCAGTCCGACAGTGACCGCGCTTTAGATTATGTCAGCCCCTTAAATTAATTAGGTTAGTAGAACATGTATGGAAAATGACTGTAATCCAACGCGAAGTCTGAAATCGATTATAACATTTAAACCCAGTGGTATAAGCGACAGTTCACACGGTGCTGTACTGTACGAGTACCTACAGTATTTTACAGTATAAAGTTAGGATCACACCTCAGTATCATACTGTACATCGGGTTAAAAAAATGCTGTATGAAACTGGCATAAGCATATATCGTGCCCACTGCTGAGACCCAGGCCTCCTCTCTCCCAGACAAAGTGGGCTTTGCCATACGGATACAGATATTGAAGGCAGCCAGATATTTTCGGATTTATTTTTACCTTACGCCAAGAGAAGTGCTGGATTTTGTTATTGACTTAGCTATATAAATGTGCTCCATTTAACCCAATTAGAATTATATTATTGGGTCATATTACGTGTTTAACGCACAGAAAATATGTTTATATGCGGTAAAAATTTCGCAGAGAATGGACACAAACACAAAAGAGTACGTGCTTGTTCACGTAGGAATTCGCGGGCGCGGTGACGGGCGCGAGCGCGGTGGACTTGGTTCGCCGCACCTGCGTTTTGTACGTGAACACTTCCATACTATGCTGTGTGTTTGATATTTCGTGACCGCGCCCGCCACCGCGCCCGCGAGTCAACATGTTCAAGCACTAAGTTGGGAGAAAATATGCGTTCCATCCACTCAAAGCGGCCAGCGCTCAGCATAATGCTACGACCACAGATATAGATAACGCGAGTATCATGATCTGAATAAAAACCAAGCGTGCCATTTTTTGAATACCTACTATGACGTCACAAGCACTATTTAGTGATGGGAAAATCAAATCGATTCAAAAACGGCGCCGCATGCGGCACCCGTCTTGCCCCACCACACCCGGCCAGCAGTACACAGGACAAGCGCGAAAGTGGCGGATTACGATTTTTGTACGTAAGCTGGTGCGATTTTTGGCACGCGAAGTACATAGTTGTTCTTGCGTTATCTAGGGGTATCTGTATTCGTGGCTACGACCCTATGCGAGACATAGCCTCAGCGCTGGTTTTCAGCCACCTAATGTAAAATAATGTTTAGTTATTATAATGTAAAATAAGTAGTAAAATTATAGGTCACATGGTAACATTACCACATTTTGAACTAGATTAATTTCCTAAACTCTAATTTCGTAGCTAAAATTCATGCGATAATCTTTGTTTACATGAAAGTTACCTACAACTAGTGTGGGTGGAGCATATGTAGAAGCTGTTAGAGTGGTGCATATATTTTGCTTATACGGGATGAAATTGAAAATTTACCCCAAATCGAAATAGAAGGACATAATAAATTATCATTTCCCAAATATAAATTCTTGAAAAAAAAATGTGTAATAATTGTCTCAAGTAAGACACAAATTTATCGTCGTATTTTTATTTTTCAAAATTATCAAAACAAATAATCAAATAAGAAAATTGAAGTATCAATTTTAGCACGCGCTCGATAAGCAATCCATTTACTGCTGAATTCAAACCATGAAGCAAGTTGGCAACGTATTCAGCTAGCGGTATTTACTTAGTTTTGACCGATTCTACGAAAAAAGAGCGTTGAATGTTGCTGCAAATCGCTCGCCTACGCGCACGTAGGTACCTATGTGCTTGCCGTTCCTTATTGACATGCTCTAAATTTACTTTATAACACGTTGAATTTCACCTATTCCATTTCATCCTGTATATTCGGGGTTGATTCGCGTTTACGATGGCCGCGAGACGCATCTATGTTGTTGTGCATATATTAGGATGAATACTATTACATCAATGCAGATTATCAATCTTTCATGAGCTGTGGTAGCCCAGTGGTTACGGCTGCGACTTACGAGTTATAGGTCGTAGGTTTGTACCCAGATAGGCGCTTTAATTTGTCTAAATTATTTCATTACCAGCCACCATTGCTCTTAAAACAGTGAAGAACTACATCGTGAGGAAACCGGCACGTCCTAGAACCAAATATTCGAAAACATGTGACATCTACCAACCCGCACTGGGCTCGCGTGGTGGATTACACAGGGTATTCTCACGATTCCGATTCATGTTTTTCTGTTGAATATGTAAGTATAAGTACAGACGGCAGCACATCAATCTACTACAATCTGTCAAATTTCTTCAATAGATTTTCAACTTTATTGCTAAAGCATAAGGTTCAAAGTTGATTGGGAAAATTTTACAGTTTCGGGTAGCTTGATGTGCTGGCGTCTGTACCTACGCAAAAATACCGATAAGGTCAAACTTTTATTAAAGACGAGTTCTATGAAGTCTAGCAGTCAAAAAACAAAATCCGAAATTTCATATTTGAACAGTTTTGCGCAATCAATCAAATATACTATGATTACTTTTACAACAAGTCAAGAGCAATTAGTTTTTAATTCAAGCTAATAGACATCAGGTTCAAAAGACGAGGGAGTACTGAGTAACAAAGAGTATATTAGAACATAGAACCTAATTTAACGTTTCAAAATGTTATTTATTTAGTTCAGCTCATTAAGCTAGAAAATTTTGCTTTCTCTTTGAAATATGTGAAACAAACTAAACTATTACTTTATGCAAGTTTTCTGAAGCTTCAAGAAATAAATCATCGCGATAAATTTCAACACCACACTGCGCTCCAAAACTAGCGTCTAAGTTATTTTTAATTTGTACCTATTAGTGGATCGTGTACTTATTTATTTCCTAATTTATGTTATAGGTATTTTTTACCGGGGCTTGAGGCTTGTGGCTTGTGGGGAGAGGCATTTATTATTTTTTTTTTTCAGGATGGGAAATCATCAAATGACCCCCTCCCGCTCTGGGTGGAGCGGAAAGGAGTGTCAGACTCTTACTGACTAAAACCTACCCGTGTTCCTTCCTTAGCCCTTTATGTTCCGGGCCAGCGGTAACCCTTTCGGATAATCCCGCTCACCCGGCAGGCTTCGGCCCTGACGGGCTCCTTCGGTTGATGCTGACATCTCTTTGAGGCGCGCGTGGAACACGTACGCGCCGTCCGGCACGGGCCTGGTCCTGATCGGACGGTGAGCTACCTATAACTCTCCGCCCGCAGGCCCGCGCCTACGGTGGCCGGGAGTCGTCGCGCGGCTCCCGATGCCTGGAGCGTCTCCTGCGGCGGCTGGGACGGGAGGCTTTCCCTCAGCCGTCCCGCCGCCTCCTTCGCTAGCATGACTGCTTGTGGCGAGAGGCTTGTGGTTAAGTAATAACAGCCGCATGGGTCGCTCGATCAGGTTAAGCTACGCTTGCTGCGGTTGGTCCGTGGATGGGTGACCATCTCCACATACCAAGAGCCCTCCGTGCCTCGGAAAGCACGTTAAGCCGTTGGTCCCGGCTGTCATTCGTGGGTCTTTGAATCGTTATGGGTCGTCAGAAGTCCGAAAGTCTGATAAGCAGTCTTACCAAGGGGTATCGTATTACCCAGTAACTGGGTTGTCGAGGTCAGATAAGCAGTCGCTCCATGTATTCAGCTGCATCCGGTTAGATTGGAAGCCGACTCCAACATAGTTGGGAAATGGCTAGGCAGATAATGGGGTATTTTGTACCGACCTTTTTTATTTTTAGTGTTTATCATGTGGAAACTTGTAAATGACCTCTAATTTTATTAGTTAAGAACACTGTTCAAATTAGCTGTAAATTTCCTGAATACAATAAAATAAAACACAGATTACTGACGTTGCTCAAAAAGCCACTCAGCAGACGTGGGACTAGGCTGGCCATGTCTGTCGTAAGCCCAATGAGTTGTAGGCCAAAATAACCACCAAGTGGAGCAACGACACAAACAGAAGACGTCGCGGCAGACTCGTAGAAGATGGCGGGACAAGCTGAGTAATAAAACGACAAGTGACCCTAATAACCCGGTGTCTTAAGAGCTGGAACCGTGGGGAAAAGCCTTTGCCTAGCAGGGGCATGAAAAAAAAAAACACCGACTATACAGGATGTAATTGAATAGGTACGAAAAATTAAAATATCGAATTTAATTTTGTTGTCTTTCAACGTTTTGAGAGTATTGGTAATGAAATAATTTGCACAAAGTAAAGCGCCTGTCTGGATTCGAATTTACGACCTACAACTCGTAAGTCACAGCTGTTACCACTGGGCCCCAATTGCTCTTTTCGAAAGAAAACTCGTCGAGTGACATTTCTCCACTACTTTGACCAAGCCCTGCGAACATTTCTTGTTAACCACTTTCAAATCCACATAAAACCTTTCCTGTCTTTTCATATATGATGAATGAATACCCGTCTCAAAACGAAACCCTTACAAGCTAGGCAATAGCAACAACATTTAAGATTTATCCGCCCATTTGCAACAGAATATGAATGATTTACGACGAGGATAACTACTTACACATTACTCTTAAATGTTCATAAAATGAGAAATATTTATTTATTAAAACTTTATGCACAAGTAAAAGAAATACTGTACAAAGGCGGATTTAATGCCTGAAGCATAAAAAAAATTAAAAAAAAACAATAAAGACGGAAAATGGCTCAGATTTTTTTTGAAAGTGTCAAAAAATTGGTTTTCAATGTGAGTTTTATTAAAATTTTACACCACCAGTTGCCACCACTTCAACAAACGGTCTTCCATTTCAACAATGCATAATAGTATAAAATATAAGATGACGTGCATCATTCGTTTCATTCATTCGTTCATCATTCAGTCACGACTAAAGAAAATATAGGCGCTTTGACACTTTTGACAGGTGCCCGGACCTGACGCCTCAGTGCTACCACCTAATGAACGTCATTTCAATCTAACTTTCTCCTCTGCTCTGAGGGCCAATGAGGGTTTTCTGAAATGACGTTCGCCAGGTGTGCAGCACTGACACGTCAGGTCTAGACATCTGTCAAAGAGCCTATATTTTCTTTAGTCATGACTGAATGATGAACAAATGAATGAATCGAATGATGAACGTCATCATATATTTTATATTGGAAGACCTCTTGTCACAGCGGTGCCAACTGGTGTCGTAAATTTTCACGAAAACCCTCATTCTCGTAAATTTAAGAACATTCACAGTCTAGGTGCTTACTCTTCAATTTAATTCCGATAGATCGACATTGGAATTGTGACGTTTCGTACTCTTGAGTTCGATGCTAGCGCCAAATGATTTTTAGATTGGGTGTCCATTTTGGAGAACTAAGTGGAATTGGGTTCGGGCTTGGCGTGGGGTGATTGTTGACAATATTGTTTCAAGAGTACCGAATCACGTGACTGTAAAATTAACATTGGAATCATATTGGCATCTCATTGGAAAAATTAGTTTGGAGAGTAAGCCCCCTGATCTCAGTTGAGACTGATCTGTCAAAAATATCTCTAATTTCCCTACATTTTCGACAATGATTGTCGCTGACATGAGTTTGTGGCTAGATTTTGAACTTTTTTAATTACGGGAATCGGCCTTCTGATATTATTCTGACCATAAATGACCGCCTTGTTGGTCTAGCGCTCGTAAGTGTGGCTGCTGAGATAAGCTCGATACGTAGGCTGGGCAAAATGTTACCTATTTGATTTTTCCTTGAATACATTCTTAGTAGAAAACAAGTCTGTGCTCTTGACAATAGGTTGGTCCCTTATTCCAGGGAACTTGAACACAACTGGTGAACACCTGGTGGATATTAGCACACCGACATTTCACCAGTTGTGTTCACTTTACACCTCTACTTAACCCTTCGGGAAATACTAACAGGCGTGATGTCGTGTGTACAGACGCCAGCACACGAAGCCACTACAATCTGTCAAATTTCTTTAATAGATTTTCAACTTTATCGTTAAAGCATAAGGCTCAAAGTAGATTGGAAAAACTTGAAAGTTTCGGGTAGCTTGATGTGCTGGCGTCTGTACAACCACTGTTTATGAAATACGGGATTACTCAGATCCGGAACAAAATAACGAAGTAACAAACACCGAGAGAATTCTGTTTGTGTTTATTTTTTTAGTTACAAGAGCGATTAGGAAACTGGATGGTGGTGTTTTCGTTAAACTTTCTATCCATTAGAAGTTATTACTTCAAAAAATATACCTACCTGTTCTATGTACCTACCCAAATCCGTGATGTTATTTTATGTAATTTTACATTTATTAACTATAAGCACTTATCCTTGTCATTTGTGTACCAATTAACACCTTACGGCGCGGTAACGGCTGTAACCGTATTTCAAAAGTTCATGGTATGACGGTACGGCGATTGCCGTATAATTTGGTACTTTCTTTATGTCAAACACGGCTACCACAGTGTAAAATTTATTTGCTTTATTGTGTACACTTTATGCTTAAAGCAATAAGGCTGAGATCACGTTGGTATCACGAACAAGTGGTGTATGTGCTTAAAATATGTGTGCCATACTCACACGTAAACAGATTTCATGCACAACGCTCTACACGGATACGGTTGTAGCCATCTACCGTCCTAGGTAAACGATTTAATTTTCCCTTGTTACGGTTGTGGCAGTATTATGATTTTGTACGAAAAATTCTACTATCTTTCCCTAATAAAGTACCACGCCGGAAAGTTTTAAGTGAGAGGGCGATATAATACACCTAAAACGATATGAATTTTATAACTTGAACTCTGGAATACGTTTATGGGTCAGGGTTAAGTGTCCTCAGTAGCACAATTCGCTTGTAAAGGTTTTAATTTCCGGTTTGAAAGTTATCCTATGTCGTTTGAACCCTCTCCCAATGAGTCGCATAAGGTTTATGGTGCCTGTTTAACTATTGCGCATTGTGCGAACAGTGAGAATTTTAAAGCCGATATCAGACGCTTCACATTTTGTTCTTTTGCCTTTCGTTCGAAGTGAAACGGTTGAACACAAAATGAATCAAAAGC
This sequence comes from Luperina nickerlii, assembly GCA_963855955.1. Taxonomy (NCBI): domain Eukaryota; kingdom Metazoa; phylum Arthropoda; class Insecta; order Lepidoptera; family Noctuidae; genus Luperina; species Luperina nickerlii. The sequence continues at coordinate 15,139,176 of OY979677.1, read as the reverse complement.
GAAGAATTAACTAATTAGTGAACCGATCCAACGATGTTGGATTTCGGTCCTCGGCATCTTTCACTCACCTACCGAATGATCATAAATGAAAGGTTTAAATGTAATTTTATAACATATTTGCTCGTAAAGGGTCTCTTATTTCACCAATTTCAATATCGTAATGTATCTCATTACGCACTTGTGCGGTAATGTAAAGTAAATCGCACGGCTTATCAAGATGCTCCGTCAAAACGAACGGTACTTTTTTAAATCTTAGCAAAGAGTTTTTATTTCAGAAAAGATGTCAACATTTTATGAATAAAATTAACTTTGGGAGATAAAATATAATAAATAAACATTTAATTCTTTAATTTAATTAATTTTGACATATCTGTAACAAAAACAAAAATATTAATTTACTTTATTAATAATACTGGCTGTTTTGTGCCTATGCCTGAAAAAAAAAGCGCGAACGCGCGCGCATCGCTTATCTGTTAAGAAGTAAAAATTATTCCGCGCGGTTTTTCTTTTCGCTGTACTGTTTTTTATTTGAAAATGTCGTCAAGTAATGATGAATTTATTAATTCCACACCGCCAGAAGTCTCAGAGGCAGCGAAAAAGGCTACTCTAAGCCTCGCCCGAAAAATCGACCGATAGATACTTACAAGCGTATCAAAATTTCATCATATGGAAAACAAGCAAATATGCAAGTTCAGTCCGAGTTTTATTTATTTCCTCGCAAATATGTTATAAAACGTCGTATGACATACGTGCGCTTTGAAAATTACAGTCTCTGCTTTCTTTTAGCCCTCGCCTACGGCTCGGGCAAGCAATATCGCCTCGGCTGTAATTTTCAACTTACCGCACTTATATCATAATGTACTACTGTCGGTGTAGTGTGACCGTGGAATGAAAGAATAATAAGACTTTCACTCGAGTGAGGTAAATAAAGACCCAGTAGGACGGTTAAATTAGAAAAGAAATGTCTGCTGGAGAAAAAATATTTATTCGTCTCCCCTATAGACTGGTTTCAATGATTTTCTATCATGAAACATTTGATTTGCTTGTAAGTTACGTTTAAGAAAAGTACATAATTAATTGTTATCTTCAATGTAAGGTTCTGAGAATCGGCACATTTTTACGTCAAAAATCCCGAAGATTCTGAATTAATTCAGAATTAGGGCCGATTTTTCAATCGACAGATAAACAAAAACAAAAAAGAATTAGTAGAGAGATAGTGAGAGAGTTGGTGTGAGAGGGTTATTTTATATGAGGAATAAAAATTGCGTTTTGACAGCTTTTGTATAGAAAATATTTAAGTCAAACCGCAATGTTTATATTCTACAGATAAAAGTTATCTGACTATTGAAGAATCAGCCCAAAGTCCTTTTTAGTTCATCATATATCATAATTTGTCTACTATGTACCTATATCTAAGATGAAAGTCGATTTTTGTGTCTATTTGTGTGACTGCGTTGTTCTTTTAAACTACGCAATGGCTTGTTTTATGCTTTTTTATACCATCATATTTTAAAGAATTTATTCCGGAAGGTTTATGTGTATAATAAATTAATATTAAAACATATCTTGATGTTTTTTCGTACGAAGTAGGGGTAGGGGAGGTCTTTGTAATAAAATTATCTTCGAGAAGTCAACCAATCTATGAATGATCTTTCGGCGGAATTCGGTTCGAGTTACTTAGACATTCTATACCGTTCTTCATAACTTCATAAGTCTGTTATTGTCCCAGTTTGATAAGGGTTGGATTCAGATTACCAGCACACTAATTGCGTGACATACTTTCCAACACAATCCGAAGGACTTTGAAGGAAATTCGTAATCCATTGCTTTATAAGGGTCAATATCAACAAACTGAATATTTTTCAATTTTGGTGGCGAAATTTTTTCTTCAGTTTACGTGAAAAATAAGGACCGGTGGCGTGAAAACGCCACCAAAACCACCAAAATTGAGCCACCAAAATTGAAACCAGATATAAAAAAATCTCTAAAAACAGGGGTTTTTAGTTACAATTAAATTAATATCACTGATTTATGCGTAACCCAAATCACTATCTATAATGTGTAGCTTACTATTAAAACACTTTAAAATTAACAGCAAATCGATCCACCAAAAATTGAACAATTTTTGTCCCCCGTGCCACCCAAGATGATACTTACGTTTTTGGCGGAAAATCATAGCACTAATCACACACCTATTACGCGCAAGTGCACAACTGAGAGATGTGAAATAATAAAATGTGATTGATCGCACACGCACGAACACGAAGCTTCATATTATAGTATGTTGAAAAAGTGCCACCAAAATTTTGATTTTTACTTGGACAAACTTTGATCGACTACCCTGTGCTTTTAAATTAGATTTTCTAATATGGTTTAATTGTTTTTAGATAATGTGTCTTAAGCATATACTAACGAATTTATTTATTTTTTATTGTACAGCAAATTGTTGATTTGGTGAATGCAATTATATCAAAAAATGGAGCTGGGACAAGCCACCTAACTTGAATTTTAAGGCGATTTATTTTTTCCCTATTTATTTAAATACACAGTTATAAAAAAAATGTGGCCCTAATTGAAACAAGTTACGTAGCTTACTATAAAAAAAAATGAGAAACATCCTATCATTTAACACCTCGATTCTCAACGTGGACGCGTAAAATTTGCTGCTGGGATATTCACCCATAAATGATATTTATTTCTGTAAATTGGTTCAAAAAAAGCCTATATAAAAAGTCATAATTCGAGGTTTGGCTCTCGCCTATTTCCTCCTCCAGTTTTGGACCAATTTAAAAGATATTTCATAAACTGAATAAGAAGGATTTATACTATGTCTCTATGTTTTTCTTTTTTCATTAATAGTTGTCAAATTTGCCACCTAGGCAAACAGGTTGACAGCGGTTTAAATCGGCATTTTTTGAGGGTTCTAATGCTTATAAAATAAGCTATTGTCAGAAATCATGCAGCTCAACTCAAGACTTAAAGCGCTCAACGATTCGACGAACAATACCAAAGAAAGGACATTTGGTAAGGTCACATAAATTACTCAAACTGCCAGACCATGGAGAGAATAATAAAAATAAATAAAATAAATGACCCATCGTCTTCACTTTCACAATAATTAAAATAATATAATACTTTACAAAGTAAGCAAATGTCATTGCTTTAAAAAAAAATCATTAATGTCAATGTGTATATTATTAAAAAAAAAACAAAACAAAAACACTCAAAATGCAGAAATTGGAAGCAGCTCAATCCAAGCCTTTTTGTCCTTAATATAATCTTTAACGGTATTTAAATAGGCTTTCTTGCACAACTTACGTTAAATTAATTATTTAAATTTATTTAGGCTTAGATCTTGAACGTGGCTTGGTAGTTTATTATAAAAGCGTATACATTGGCATCTGAACGAGCCACCTATTTTCTTGAGCCTTGTTGTAGGTACAACAAATTTGTGTTTGTTTCTAGTATTTATATTATGGATATCACTGTATTTTTAAAACAATTTTATATTTTTATGGGCATATAAAAGATTTTCATAAATATACTGAGAAGGCACAGTCATTACATTAATCTCTTTAAATTTGTCTCTGAGAGAGTGTCTCGGACTTAATTTATAAATTTATCGAAAAGCTCGCTTCTGCAAAACAAAGATAGTCTGAATATCAGCGGCATTTGCCCACAATAGAATACTGTACGACATTACACTATGAAAATAACTAAAGTACACTAAACGGGCAGTCTCTATATCAGTTAAATTACGAATTTTTCTAACAGCGTATGCTGCGGAACTTAGCTTTTTTGAAATTTTTTCTATATGGACCCCACTGAAGCTTAGCATCCAAAGTAATGCCCAAGAATATTGTGCTGTCTTCAGGATTCAATTCCTCGCCCTTCATCAACACATTAGTTTTCACCTGCCTAACGTGGGGTAGCGTAAACTTAATGCATTTGGATTTTTTCTCGTTTAGAAGCAAATTATATTAATATTGAACCAGTGGATTACTTTCGAGATCGCACTATTTACATCGTCAGTAACCAACTGCTGACGTTTAAGTTTGAACAAAAATGAAGTGTCATCTGCAAACAACACTATATCATGATTATCCTTTATGAGGTATGGCAAGTCATTAATATAAATAAGAAACAAGAACGGACCAAGAATTGAGCCCTAAATGGGTACATTCACCCTATATAGGTACAATGTCCCGACATCAATCGTCGCAGGATCCTCGTTTTTCTCCCAAGTTTCAAGTCCACTCTTCCTCCATAGGATGAGTGGACTTTACACCCAGTACCTCATTCTTGTATAATCTCCAAATTGAAAGGTGTCATTATGATTTTCCGTTAGCGTGCCACTGAGACCAAATTAACATAATTGTTCGTATTTGGTAATCTGTTACATTATAACATTGACCCGCCTTAATGAATTTAGGAGATTACGAGCTTTTAGCACAGAAGTAGGATTATCGTAATGACTCTGAATAATCTTTGAAAATAGCAGACTTGGTCCCTTGATGACTTGTCAACCTTGACTGCCTGTCCATCAGAGTGAAGAAGGGCCACTATGTTACTCAACCTGATAGAATTCCCTACCTGGTTGTTATTCCACCAATTCGCACTAAGCGTTTTCAAATGTCCTTTATAATGCGCACAGCATAAGAGTGGAACTCTCTACCTGCGTCTGTTTTCCAAGCACATACCTACAACACGAATCTTTGCAAAGTCAGAGTGAACAGGCTTCTTCTGGCTAAGCTCACTCCATCGTCGACTTTGTCTCTGTCACCCCTGACATAGACTAGAGTCAAGAGCAAACCCATTTCATACAAAAAAAAAGAATTTCAAATGATTTACGTCTTCACTGCCCTCCGCTTCGGTGGACATGAGTACAGGGGGCCTATAAAAAGGCAACTTTGGCAGAATCATAAAAGGATAACATTATGAATCATAATATGGTGAAAACAGTCCGTGTTTTTCTTTTTTTCGCTGCACTATGTAGGTATAATCAAAGAGATTGCGATTGGATTTGGATTGGATTGATTAGTATTTTAGCACAGACAAAAAAAATATAACTGAAAAATCTATCACCAATTGGATTTGATACGATTAACTTAACAATTAACTGTTCATTATGATTCATAATGTTATCCTTTTATGATTCTGCCAGAGTGGCCTGTTTAGCTCAGGCCTGAGCGTTGTAATAGCTGAACGTCCACTTGAGCGGAGCGAGCAAGCATAGCAGGGCGAGGTAGTAGGTATAGTGCAGGGCTGTGTAGGAGTGACCGGTAGTAGGTATAGTGCAGGGCTGTGCATGAGTGACCCTGTACCTACTGAAATTTGAATTGTGAATGGAATTAAAGGAATTCTATTGGTCAATGTTTATACAGCTCAAATACACAAGCAACGATTTTATATTCCAACCGCGGAAGTTATGCCAAGCTTTGTCCGCGAAATTTCCCCGCGTTGAATGCATTGTCACTGTTGCACTAGATACTCGGTTTCGTATTGCTCACCCAGAGGACCTCTCATGAAAGCGTGAAGTAAGCATGAGCATAAACAGCCTATAATAAAGAAACTTTTTTAATTTTTTTTTTAATCATGTTCCTACTCCTGAGACACAGGCCCCCTCGCGGTGAGAGTCATGTCTTCTAATTTTGGGTTCTAGAACATGCCGGTTTCCTTACGATGTCGTCTTTCATCGTTTTGAGAGCAGTGGTGATGAAATAATTTACACAAAGTAAAGCGCCTGTCTGGATTCGAACTAACAACATATTTAACAAGTATTTCACTTTGTAGTTACTTAAAGGATTTATTCTTGTGACCTTAAAAATCGTCACAAATATGTTATCTATGTTTTTTTAAACATGTTATTTAATTGCCATTTTTCTATTCTACCAACAAGCCTTGTAATAAACGATACTACGCACTCTTTAGATATATTATCTTAGGTTATTGGTCGCCTCTGTGCGTGGAATAGCGAAAATAAGGAGAAACACAAATATTTATTGGCACTAACTTTACTTGATAGCAATAACAATTTAATAAAAATATGACGGCAAAAATGTTTTGTGCCAAAGGGCCACCATAAACTCTTGTGGTAATACATACTCTTTTAAAGCTGTGAGTAACAAGTCAATCCGTGTCTACTAATATTATATAGAGGTAAAATTTGTGACGAGGGAGGGTTCGGAACTGATCCGATTCCGAAAATTCTTACCAAGCCAAGTGTCATAGGATATTGTCATATTATATATATTTTATGTCAAAACAAGAACTTTCTCGCGGGTGAAGTCACGCGCAGTAATTTTTTTTTCATTTATTGTCCAATACATTAAATTACACTAACTAATTATTATACAAGCATACACTTGTCTAAGAACCTTTGAAGGTTATAACAATTCGAATTGAATTAACACACTGACAATTTGCCATGTCTTAGCCATTTCATACAACTATCAAAGAATTATACAGATCGGACTAACTAGCTCACTCAATACCGTTAGGATATTGAGTGAGCTAAATGACAATGCTTCATTAAACTTAGTGGTAAAGATTATATGACTATCAAGACTGAGCCTAGGGGTCAATGTCTTGATTATAACAGAAGAGAATCCACCGATTTAGAGCAAATTCATAAATTGTTTTTCTTTGCTAGACAAGGAAGGTAGTACTATATCAATTGAAGTGATTAGTCTTTCTCCTCTCAGGAAAGCGTCGCTGATAATATGGCAGCAATCCGTGAGTGACTCCTGTGCATTGGTTGTGGAGATCACATTTGACAGTGAATATATCTACAGAACATGCACTTGGATCAGGAACTTAAGTGGCAGTGGGCAGAGCACATTGCCCGCAGAACAGATGGCCGATGGGGCGGAAAGGTTCTGGAGTGACGACCGCGTACCGGAAGACGTAGCGTTGGAAGGCCTCCCACGAGGTGGTCCGACGACCTTGTGAAGGCCGCAGGAACCCGTTGGATGCGAGAAGCACTGAATCGGTCGAAGTGGAGGTGCTTGGGGGAGGCCTATGTCCAGCAGTGGCCGTCTTTCGGCTGAAATGACGATGATGATGATGCCAGTCTACATTAAACCGTCTTCACGACTAGACTCATTTGTTTCTTTTAAAAGACCTTCGGCAGTGCCTCCCGTAGTCAACTATCTAGTGATTATCGTTTTGTTTTGTAATACATATAATATTCTGAAGAGTAAATTTATTTACGTTTAATATTAATCATATTTCACCCTAAAATAAACACGTTCTTTGGTTAATTTATGAAATTAGTCTTCTATACAAATAAATAAAATTGAAGTGTCTGTTAGTAATGTAAAAAATATACGGTACCTACTTCTAATTATAACTTTATCTGTCTGTTTGTTCCTGCTAATTTTCGAAACGGATCTACCGATTTTGACGGGATGTTTACTGAAAAATAGCTGATATTATAAGGAGTAATTTAGGCTACTTTTATTTTTGAAAGAGAATTCGGGTTCCGCGCAAAAAATTAAAACCCGTGAAATACAATTTGTTTTCTGACAATTCTCTTCAATATGATTAGAAAAGAAAATATTCTTGGATTAATGGCATTACACCACAGGGTAACTCGCTGTGGTGTAATTTCATAAGTCCAAGGAATATTTTCTTTTAGGTAAACGACGAAGTTTACTCAAATTAGTAACTAAAATATTGAATGAAACCTTTGTCTACCCGCATTTTCTTAAATGTCTAATCTTTTAGTTCAAAGACTATTAAATTCTGAACTCCGGCGACAGACCTAAGTCAATAAAAAATCACTTCCGCACATTTACAGACAAATAATGGTCCTTTTTCCGGAGTTCACATCCTTGAGTGCCTAAACGGATTGCAAAGGGACTTTGTCGAGAAGATTTGAGGCATAATTTTTGCTTTTATAATAATGTAGTATTTTTGATACCAATGATCATAAACTTTAGCGTCGTCCAAAGTCAGGAAAATTAATTGCCTAGCAACTTGAATTATACTTTATTAAAGACTAAAGAAAGAAAAAAATTCACATGTGGTAGAAGTGAAACCTTCAATCTTAAATCTTATGAATTTACATGACTCTTTTTACTGTCGCTTTTTCGTTTCATAAACTTTCAAATCACAACGATGCTAAAGAACATCCATCCATCCATCCATCCATCCATCCACACCCACACCCACACCCACATCCATAAATTAGTAGCGTAGGATTAAATGTGATGTCATTTTTAATAATAAAAAACAAAAACACTGTATAATGCTTCCTATCTCATTTTCTCCCACGTTAAATCTTATATGTCTCTTTTTACTGTCGCATTTTCGTTTCATAAAATTTCGAATCACAACGATGCTAAAGAAGTTTTCACTTCAAAAAAGAAAATTAAGATTAATAAATCTTACTTTTCTACACAAAGTCAAAGTAAAGGTTGACAGTGTATTTCTGGATGTTTTTCATTAGTTGTGAATAAGTATGGCTCATGAAGACATTTTACTTACACAAAATCTATGCTTACTCGGTAAATTCAATACGTATAAACCATTAAAGTTACAAAAAATTCAAAAGCGTTTTTCTTGCGAAATAAAAATTGCAACTTTGAGAAAACACCTGTTACATTATTATGAAACAGGTGTTTTCTCAAAGTTGCAATTTATTAAATTTCAATTTGCCATGTTTTTGAAGTGAAAACTTCTTTAGCGGCGCTGTGTACTTTTTTTGGAATGGGTAAAAACTTCTAAACTGGCGTCAGGTCACGTGACCCTGATCGAAAATTCGTAAGACGTAAAACGTAAGACAGCGCCATCTATGCACATCGGGAAGAACTACGAGGGCCTCGCGTACTAACTACGTAGTTCATCCAACAACGACGAGATGGCGCTGAACCACGGATATATAACATTTTGTTTATAAGACGATTCACAAAATACACTCGTAATTGTTCATGTTTTCACTTCTGTCGGCACTACCGGAGTGCCAGTGTTTTTTTTTATTTCAAGATCATGCAATAGCATGATCTTGTAAGGGCTAAAACAAGGCAAATTGTCCAAGTGTGTTAATTTAATGAACAGTTACTTACTGCGCGCGACTTCACCCGTGTGGAATTTCTTGTTTTGACATAAAATATATCCTATATATTAAACTAAAATATGGCTCAATGTAAGAAATAAATACAATCTTCATCGTCATCCTTATATATCTAAAATTTGGAGTCAGCGCATGTCGTCTTCTTTGTCGTTACGGGTCTGAAAACCAGTGTTACCAAGGGCGACTGCCTATCTGACCTCCACAACTCAGGTAGGTACTATGTAATAACCTAATACCTGGGTTGTGAAGGCCAGATAGGTAGTCGCTCCAAGTAAAATACTGGTATTCAGCTGCATCCGGTTAGACTGGAAGCCGACCACAAATTAGTTGGGAAAAGGGAAGGCATGTGATGCGTATTTTTTGGTAAACAATAAACAAACAATTATGTAAGTGGCACGTTAAAACATGGCTAATTAGCAAATCTGAACTCAGTTTCGCGCCGGCGGCAAAGCGTTTAACAATATAGTCAGGCTCACAAGCATGATTATGCGGCATGTCGTAATTCTTTTCGGAAGCGAAAAAGAGACATCTTTTTCCCATTTTTTTTTCCATCTTCCTGTCTCTCGGCGTGCTGTGCTGGCGCTGCTGCTGTGGCTGCGGAAAACCTCTAGCGTCGAAAGTATAATAAACTTATCGGAATTTATATTTTCGAGCCGTTTGGGGTTGAAACTCTCGGGTCGTGGGGTCCGAGTGCTCATAGCTTGTTCAATGAAATTTCTGAACGGCTGGTTGACCCTTCCCGTGAACCAAGGCCTAGCTTTTACCTTGGCCAGAGGCTAAGCATTGCCCATACAACGTGGCAATGCCGCCAGTCTCTTGGGTACATTACCAGTCGACAGCGATGCGGAGGAATATTTCGACGCAACATTTTTATTTCTCCCGATATTAAACTGACTTCCACGAGTCATCTAATATAATGTAACATTACAATATTACATTATTTATGTGAGCGTTAGTGTGCCATTTTTGAAGAACCCCACCCCTCTCCCCTTCCTCCCTCCTTCCCCTACCTCTTTTTACTTATAACTAGCTTCTGCTCGCGGCTTTGGCCCCGTGGATGTCGGAAATTATCCCAAAGGGACCGTGCTACCGCGACATAAAGTAGCCTATTTCCTTTCCCAGGATGCCATCTATCTCCATGCAAAATTTTACCGAAATTGCCTACATCTCTTTCGGGCGTCATTTTCCTATACCTATAATTGTAACTACGAATATCAACTGGCAGTAAACAAAAGAATTTCAGACGCTTGTGGCTAAATAGTACAATGCGTGCCACGAAAGATGAGACTTGACACACCACGTGGTTTGACATGCGCAGTACACGATTTTAGGTATCTTTAGCGGTATGAGGCCTGAGTGCGGGACGGGACCGGACGTCATAGGGGCGGCGGAAAGAGCGGGGGAGGCGGGGTCAAGTCTCATCTTTCGTGGCGCGCATTGTAACAGCCGCATGAGACAACCGAGGTACACAATCATGTTAAAAGTTGACTAATTAGCAAGCATCAACTCAGTTTCGCGCCGACGTGGGACGGCAAAGAAAGAAAATACATTTATTTAGCACAGACATAAAGACACACAACACAATACACCAGATACACATATCAGATAAAAACAAATAAAAAGTGTTAAGTCCGATTAGCGTGTAGCAACATAATTGAGTATCAGTTTGAGCACATGTTTGAGTAAACAAAATAATTCGAGACTTTTTTTTTTTAATGGACATATTTAACACGTTCAGTAGGTATACCGAATATCGGCCACCCTTAATTTTGCGTTGAGATAATGGTTCATTATCCTCGAATGGCCGCATATGAGATTTCATAATTATAACTGAGCCAATAGCCTAATGGTATAAGGCACGGTCTAGATGATCGGCTGGCGCCTGGTGATGCGGGTTCGTATCTTAATCGCACGCAAAGTGACTTTTTCAGCGGGATTGTCCGACTCAGCGGGATTGTCTGAAAGGGTTACCGCTGGCCCGGAACATAAAGGGCTAAGGAAGGAACACGGGTGGGTTTTAGTCAGTAAGAGTCTGACACTCCCGCTCCACCCAGAGCGGGAGAGGTCATTTGATGATTTCCCATCCAGAAAAAAAGGACTCTTAAACTGCTAGATTATAATTATATTATATTTTGGTATAACTTTTACATGGTTTAACGATGTATTCTCATCAAGGTAGGTACACGTTTTAAATAGCGATTTAGTGTCATCATTATGATTTTTTTTATCGACCCAATTATTTTAATTCACATTCCTATCTTCATACAGCGGTTGACAATATGTTCAATTTTCCTAAAATGTTTTCTTTTTGCGTAAAATTAATATTTTGCTAGATTTACAGAGGTTTAACAAAGTTAAAAAGTACTGCAACCTCGCCTTACACAGCCTTGGTTATGAAGTACCTACTGTCATTAGGGCTCTTTTAAACCCACGTAGAATTAATTAAATATTTTTGGCATAGCAGGGTACAGATGTTATCATATCCAACAATTTTTCCTTACTGCCCTTCCTCATCTCCTCATTCATTGCCTCATCTTCCCTTTTCTCAAATAATCTTTTTCACCAGGACAGGTGTCAGGATACTTGAAATTAGTGATATTCACTTGTTTTAGTGATATTGACTTGTTTTTGTAGCATTAATTTTTTTCACATAAAAAAATCTCATTAGATCCATTTTATTTATTTTTTGATAGAAATAATGAGAAAACAATCGTCACTAGATCCATCGTGGATCTGGCGAATGGATCTTCTGAGATTGAACGGTATTTTTAGACCCTGAATGTAAGCTGTGGTCATAATGTAAGATTTAATATTTCGATGGTAATGAAATGTTTGTTTTTGAAGAGCAGTGGTGGCGCAGTGGTAACGGCCGTGACTTACGTGTTCTAGGTCGTTGGTTCCAACCCCAGCAGGCGATTTACTTTGTGCAAATTCTTTTATAGAAGTACGAGAAAAAGGGAGGGTCCTCCGACCAGACGGGTGTTGTGTCTGGCGCGCAACTGCCCGATGATTCATGACTGACGGGCCGTTGTATCTATGCTAGTTGTGTGGTAAATTCTGTTTGCGAGATGCAGGATTTTGCGTGACGTCAGTGTGACGCGTTGTTCGCATGTGGGGTTGTAGATACCGCTACACTTTCATCACCACTACTTTCAAAACGGTGACGGAAACCGGTATGTCCTAGAACCAAAATTTCGAAGACATGTGACAATTACCAACCCGCACTGGGCCCGCGTGGTTGATTATGGCCCACTCACTCTTACCGAGAGGAGACCTGTGTCTCAGCAGTAGGAACATTATAGGCTGATGATGCTAAATGTTTGTTTCTATTCTGTTTATTTTAGAGCTGGCATGATGTTACAATCAAAAATAGGTTAAGGCCCCCCACACAGACGCATTTTGTCGACACGACACGCGGCGATTTCTTCTTCAACACGTCACGTCTGGGGCAGTCGCGTGCAACATCATAATAATACCGTGCAACTTCATAATAATAATAATAGAGCGAATGTCTGTTTTAAATTATAAAACGAAGACGTTCGGTCTAGTGATCGCAATTGCCCTACTGGTGAGAAAGAGGTCCTAGGTTCGATTCCCAGGGTCGGGCAAAGCTTTATTGGGTTTTTCTATCTGTAATTTCTCAGTAACGGCCCGAAGTTTGGAACTTGGCAGTGTGATAAGCCCTTGCCTCGGAAAGCACATTGAGCCATTGGTCCTGCGCCTGATCTCTCTCCTCCGGTCGTGTCCGATTGTCGTCCCATCGGACTATGGGAGTGAGGGAAGAGTGGGTGCACGTGTGTTTGTGCACACACTTGTGCACTATAATCTCCCGTGTAGATGGCTAGTCTCCGTTGATATTGGTACCCATGGCCGAAAATCGGTCTGGAGGACTTTTGAAAGTGTTTGGAAAATGAATAAAACCTTGCGTTGCTAAGTCTGCCATGGTGCTAAGATTATGTTAATTTATTAAAGTTGATGTAGCCTCCATTGCCTAGCCGTAGCGTGGCATTTAAGTCTCCTTGAATGCATAAGGAGAAGCATTATAAATGCGGTTCTCAGAATTCCTAAGAAGTTTCACTAGAATAACTCATACAGTCATAACATGAGCAACATTATACACGTTATCCAAGAACTTCATTATCTTAATTGGAACATCATTAAGTTAGCATAACGTTCACTTCACACGAATTTAAACCTTATCTCTCTTGTTTCAGAGTCTAGTCTTCCGTGTCATGAGTCATCCGAAGGTGCCGGATTTTCAGCAATGTGTATCTTTTGAGGCATTCGCTAACCAACATCAGGAATTAGCGTATAACGTGTTTTGTCTTGGAGCTGTATATTTTCTACCCTTGACAATAATATCAGTGTGTTACGCCTGCATTTTTTATGAAATTTCGAAGAATTCTAAAGAAAATTCAGGTGAGTTGATTTTTCACACATTTTTTTTTGTTACTGTTGGGGGGCGATGGAAAGCGATGGATGAAGTCTATGATGATACGAGCATGCCAAGAGGATGCCTGTTCACTCTTGCTTAGAAAGAAGACGGGTTAAATGTGGAAAGGAACACAGATGCTGGCAGAGAGTTCCAAACTTTGGCTTTCACTTTTCTCAGTTAGTACGGTCAGCAACAAAAAAAGTCAATGAACACTTTTCACTCGATTAAAAACGTTTTTAATCTTGATTATTGAGTGAAAAGAAATGGAAGACGTGTGACATCTACCAACTCGCACTAGGCCCGTATGGTGGTTTACGGACCACTCTCTCTCATTGAGAGGAGGCCTGTTTCTCAACAGTGGGCATATTATTGGCTTATCCATGCGTATATACCGAGCGTGAGTTTCTTAGCGAGGGTTCTACCCGCCAAGCGAGCGTCGCTGAGCGAGTACTCTCTGTCTCTTGTCGTTGTGACAAACGCGGTGTGATCAATCAGCGATCAACTATTAAATAATTGTACACGGGACCTATAATCTTTTGCACGTTTCTTGAGCAAGAAAATCGTTAATAGCTTCCTCGCCTGTAGTGAGACAGATGCCTTAGGCATTCAGCAGGCAGTTCATTTCAGAATTTCTCTCTTGTACAATTAAATCTGGCAGCCAAGGTAACATACCTACCTCTAGTCTAGTAACGCAAAGTTCTTTTATAAGGGCCTCAAAGTTTTTCCCCAAATACTTACTTAACATTTAGGGCAAATTTCAACCCAAATTATGTTGGAAAGATTTACATTGTTAGATTCGCCCTCACCGAACTTTGTCGCGAGCTCACAAACGATAAGGGCGTTTCTATGACGATTAAGTCGTCTCTGTGACAATGTGTGTGTCAGAGGTGACAAAATGAAGTAGAAACGCGACCATCTTTTTATGTATTTAGGTATTGGATCTCTTACAGACTCTACACGATTCCATGTAAATTTACAAGAACAGGGACAAATACTGGTGTGCGCTTCAATTATGGAAGACCACATTATTAACTTATAAATTTTGATCTAGATACAGATGCCAGCACACCAAGCTACCCGAAACTATCAAATTTTCCCAACCAACCTTGAAACTAATGTTTTAGCGATAAAGTTGAAAGTCTATTAAAGTTTGACAGATTGTAGTAGCTTAATGTGCGCCAGTCTGTACTTACAATAACTTTGACAAGGACCAAAATATTTAAATACATAATCAAAATTCATTACAGGAATATTATACAAAAAAAATTAAAGTGAAATGCAAATTAATAAGGGTATAAAATAATACAAACTTATAATAACAAAAAAAGAATAACGATAAAAGACAACAGACAGAAATAACAAAATGGTTTTGATACTTTTGACGTGGTAGGGCGAATCTACGATTTAAATCTTTGTAGTTGGGTATATAAAGTGTTTCAGAAAGCACGTTAAGCCGTTGGTCCCGGCTGTCATTTGTAGAACTTTGACAGTCGTTACAGGTAGTCAGAAGCCCGAAAGTCTGACAACTAGTCTTACTAAGGGGTATCGTATTTCCCAATAACTGGGTTGTGGAGGTCAAATAGGCAATCGCTCCATGTAAAATACTGGTATCTAGCTTTATCTGGTTAGACTGGAAGCCTACCCCAACATAGTTGGGAAAAGGCTAGGCTGATTGGACTTGGGTATATAAAGTTTCAATAACAACTCATGGTCAAATTAGTCTTTTAATAGTAGTTATTAAATACTGTTATAGGATATGGTGTAACTTAGCCACCGACGCAAGAAGATCCTTAAGGTTATTTATTTTAATAAAAGGGGTATAATATTATATTAATATGAGAAGTATTAGCATTCCAACGCCCACTGGGGGGTTGTTACAGTTTTATTTACACCCAAGACCACATAGAAATTTGATGTGACACAGTATGAATACAATTATTTTCTTAATAGGATTACATACGCAAATATGTTATCGGATGATATTCATCAGTTCTATTTAACACACTAGTGCCATATTGTTCATAATATCTTAATAACCTGTGGTCAAAGTCGTTGGCTTGAATTTTTAAATTAAAACTTTTTGCTACAAAAGATTAGGTGAATGTTAAAAGACTGACTGCAAAAGCTTTGCGTGGTTGTGTTTTGTTTTAATTTTGCGTGCGGCGAGAAAGCGAAAATTAAAAACGTTGTTTTTTGCCTAATCCTGTGTATCCAACGGTTAAACCGCCTCTGTAATAAAGCCTAGTTTACACTAGGAGATTTTCGGCTGTAAAGAGACGAGAAAGTCTATGTGAGACTCGTAAACGAGAATCGCCAAGGGGGTTATCGCCCAGACCCACTCACCTTGTAAATTTGTAAAAGTTGAGGGCTTTTGGTGTGAGTTACGTTAGCATTATTTTGCTAAATCAAAAGGCGACATTATTAGTACTGATATACAAACCCTTTACAGAAAAATACCATCAAACCGACCACAGTAGAGTGATGCTGAGGAGATCCGATCAGAGACCACTGGCCAGAGCCAGGAGAAGAACGCTGAGGATGACTGTTACCATAGTAACGGTGTTCGCTTGTTGTTGGCTGCCATATGCTACGATGACTTTATGGTAAGTAAATTATTACGTTTGACTAGCTGTGCCCGCGACATCGTTCGCGTGGATGTCGGGCATCAATAATATATCGCTTAGGTGTAAGTACCACTCCAGCCCCTCGATTGAAAAGAAAAATCTTTTTTCTTCTTATAAGTTTAAATTTTTTTTGCGCGGTACCCTATTTCTTTTTCTAAAATAAAAGTAGTTTAATTCGCTACTATAACATCAGCTATCTACCAGTGAAAATCGGTCGAGCCGTTTCAGAGATTAGTCGGAACAAACAGGCGGACAGACAAATATAAAAAAAAAGATTTTTTGTCTTGACATTACAAACAGACACTTCAAATTTATTTATTTGTAAATATTTATGTATGCAGTTGGAGGGAACTGGAATGAAATACTATTTTCTTACACACAGACTGTCTAAAGCGGCACTATAGGTAGGTAATCTGTTCATATAATATTATGATGATAATAATTAGTTAATTTAAAAAAATATGCCGAAAGTTTTTAAATAAGTATGTATTTAACAAACATCATCTGCATACCATATTCCCAACTACTTATATTGGGGTCGGCTTCTAGACTTATCAGATGCAGCTGAATACCAGTATTTCACATGGAGCGACTGCCTATCTGATGTCTACAACCCAGTTACTCTGATCGAAGACTCATCTATTACCCAGTAACTGGTTTGTGGAGGTCAGAAAGGCAGTCGCTCCATGTAAAATACTGGTATTCAGCTGCATCCGGTTAGACTGGAAGCCGACCCCAACATAGTTGGGAAAAGGCTAGGCAGATGATGATGAATTTGTGCTGATATTTAAACCAACATATTTGGTCTATACCTGACGATCGACACATATTTTCTTAACACATACCGTTGTTTTTTTTTATTTAGTACAAATTTTTTATCTCACGAATAGGCGCGTGCTTTACTTGTGGTTACCAAGTGTACAAACACGCTGTGAATGTGTTTGTAAGCGCAGGCGCTCTCGGTGTCTTCCGAGACAATGGTGAAGTTGAAAGTGTGTGTCTGTGTGCTGACGCTTTTTTTTCACATCTCGTCTCCACGCACACATTCACAGCGTGTTTGTGCATTTGGCTATCACAAGTAAAGCGCGCATCGCTTCGTGAGATAAAATTCTGTATTTCTTCGTCATGAGGGGCAGAAATAGGTACTAAAGAATACACGTGTTATCCAATTTTGCGTTTATTTCCTTGGCCTCTCTTCCAAGAATTATTGATAATTTCTGACCGTTCCGTTCCGTTTTGTGATATATCAATGCTAAATTGTAGGGTTTCGTATTCGCATTCACTAGTCTTTACGGGTTTGTGGGCGTTGAATTACTTATTTTATATCTTATAATGTTGTATTGTTTCTTTTAGGTATGATTTTCGCATAGATTTTATTAGTTTTTGATTACAGCAAATTAGAAAAATCTGTCTTTTTAAGATAGCGTTACTGATAATGTCGGCTAGGGATAAAAAAATAGTTTAAATGTTTTTTTTTGTCATATGTCAGGGTTGTACACACGGCAACATATCAAGCTAAAGTATCACGTATCTAGTATATAAGCTGACTTCTCAATGTACGAAAAGCCTATATAATGCGAATTCAGCTAAACCTGGAAATGTATAGCTTGATATGTGGTAGTGTGTACTAGACACTTAATTAAATCCCTCGTTTAACCTAACACCTTGTGCTAGGTACTCTTTATCCGGGTACAGCTTGTAGTTTTCCCAGGACGCGAGTAAACCGCAGACTACAGTTAGCCTACAAAAAATTATATAGAGGTAATATTTGTGACTTTTTATATAGGGGTAAACTTCGGAACTACAGATCAGATTCAGAAAATTATTTTAATAATGTGTAGCTACAGTACTTCCGAGTGTCATAGGATATGGTATTTATTATACACTGAATATAAACTTCTAAAATGAGTGCTGAATTCTATCTTACTAAAACTATTAATATTTTAATCCTCCTCAATAAATACCAGCACGCGTAGCATAGCCGCCCGCGCCGTAGAAACGGGTTTTGTCTTCGGAAGAATAGAAAAAATGACAGATTGTAGAAATATTTGTACGCATTCTACGTGTAATACGTCGTGTAAAACGTCGCCATGTTTAAGTAGTTAAGTTATCTGCTTAATGTTAGTTATGACTTAAGGTTGCCAAACTTGCCAGACATTTGACACGAACACGACGTAAGTGTCGGTCCTAAGGCGAATACACACTAGAGCATTGTCTCGAGCATTTCCATGTAATGTAACATTCTTACAAATAGTACAATACAAGCAAAAGCTCAGTTTAAAAAAGCGTTTCCATGTAATGTAACGGCCCTGCGAATGCTCGAAACGGTGTTTGAAGTAATGCTCACGGCGAGTGAGCATTTCTCTGTAACAATCCTTTTTTTGCGCACTTCGCTACGCGTTGTTTTGCCCACGTTCGTGTCTTCGCTCGTTGAAATGTTATGTAATGTTACACAAAATTAAGTTTTAAAAAGCGTTTGGCGTCGTACTCACACACATTAGAGTGGCTCGATGTGTTGACACATTAGAGTGGCTTGATGTGGTGACACATTAGAGTGGCTTGATGTGGTGACACATTAGAGTAGCTCGATGTGGTGACACATTAGAGTGGCTCAATGTGGTGACACATTAGAGTAGCTCGATGTGGTGACACATTAGAGTGGCTCGATGTGGTTACACATTAGATTGGCTCGATGTGGTGACACATTAGAGTGGCTCGATGTTTTCTTACAAATAAATGTTCTAGTCTATACTGACATTTGGACGGCCATTATTCGGTCAAAGATTTATTCCATTGGCCAAGATGTTAAGGACAAGCAATCTTTTATTGCACTGCATATTTTTTTCACTGCGGTCGGCGAATCGTCAATAGTTACAGTAAAAATCGAGCAATATTCTGGTTGTACCCCAGGGATGTGTCTTGGGAACCAGAAAAATACATATTTGCCTAAGGTTTGTTTTTCATGCAATAACTAATAAATAAATGAAATATTTTAGTAAAATATAGACCCAAAATAAATATTCTAGACTAGTGATAAAATAAAACAGCTAATATAAGAACACCGCAACGCCATAAAATAAATAATAAAATTTTTATATGAATCTGAAACATCTCTGTTTATTACCTTATTATTTCGTCAGAACATGCGACATCACGAGTTTACTGTTGTTTTAGACTCTAAAACAACAGTAAACTCGCATGCAACTCTGAAATCCATTGACTCCAAAATTTGGAGTCAATGGATTTCAGAGTTTTGGCCATAGTTTGAAAATACGCTTTTGGAGAAGGACGGTGGCCGCAGATTTAAGACGCTTCAAAATAATAAGCTAAGAAGTTTAATGTAGACGTTATTGTACGTATTAGTATTATTAAAGCTGTTTTACAATTAAGACATATAAATATAATAAATTAAAGTCGCTTTTCGTGTCTGTCTGTATGTCGCTTATTTATTACTAATAATCAAGCTGAAGATTTTGTTCGTCAGACCGCGTTAATATCTGAAATGGCCGGTCGGATTTGTAAAAAATATTTTTCCATTTGATAGCCCAATTCTGAGACGTGACGGGGTGGGTCGGGTGAGCAAGAAATTTCACACGGAAGAAGGCAGAAGCTAGTTTCTTACGAGTATAAAGACAGTTGTAAAAATCATTTTTTGGCCTGGCGAGAGCCGTGGTGACGCAGTGGTGACTGCCGCAACTTACGAGCTGTAGATCGATGGGGTCACGGGCGTACAGAGTGGGGACTCTGTTCGCCCACCAAGTGACCCCAGGGAAGACGGTGGCACAGTGATCACGTGCTGCTGTGCATAGCGAGGCTCAGGGGAGGCCCCTTTACAGTCTCCCCAGGGATGTGCCTTACAGGCGTTGCACGGGGGGGTTCTGGAATTGGTCTTTTAAGATGACCCGGAACAACCCCTATGTGCTGATGGTGATCACCGGGGCGGTTTTAGTGAGGTAAAAATCCCACACTCCCCGACCTCCCCGGAGGTCGGGTGCCTTTTGAAGGTTTCCCCCCGACAAAAAAACAGGTTCGAACCCAGACAGGCACTTTTCCTACTTGTACTTTGTGTAAATTATTTCATCACCACCTTTCTCAAAACGGTGAAAGGAAACATCGTGAGGAAACCGGCATGTCCTAGAACTAAAAATTCGAAGACATGTGTCGACTTTGACAGGTTATGGCCCTACCCCTCCCACAGAAAGACGGGGAGCCTGTGTCCCACCAATGGGAACATATTAAGCCGATTATGAAAACCATGCGATTCCAGCAGACAAGTTGCTAGTAAAGTATATCATTCTATCTATCCATTCCATCCATACTAATATTATAAATGAGAAAGTGTGTTTGTCTGTCTGTTACCTCATCACACTTAAACCGCTGAACCGATTTAGATGAAATTCGGAATGGAGATAGTTTGAGTCCCGGGAAAGGACATAGGATAGTTTTTATCCCGATATTCCCACGGGATCGAAACTTATGCGGGTCAAACCGCGGAGCGCAGCTAGTCATCTATATTGCAAACATTTATACCCCGTTTCTTATTTCTAAGAACGAATCGATGAGCCTGCCAATAGTATTTTTTCGATACTGATAAACTCAGTGTTCGGATAAACCAAAACTTCTAAAAGCTTTTAGCGGATAAGAAGGTTTATCATGTGAAGATAGATGGCTGCACTTTCATTTTCGTAGGATTTGGTTAATATTCGTAGGAACAGCCGAAAAAAGTGGTCTAAAAATCTAAGTATCCAAACAGAATATGCCGAAGGTACGCGACCGAAGTTCTGCGGCTGATTTTACGTTTCGACGTATTCAGCTGATATGACACCCCATAAGTGCCGAACTAACGCAGCAGAAATTCAATTGCGCAATTTTGTGTGTATTCAGTGTCTCGAGCGCTGTCGTGGCGTTGTCGATTACTATAGCTTGCATCTCCATTGTTCCATAAATACGGTCGCGACTCAACCGCGATGATTAATTTTTCTGAATCAAACATGGAGTACCTATGTTTTATTGACCCAACAAAGCACGGTTATCCTGCACAGACAGAGGCGAAATAAACACAACGGGCGGATATGCGGGGCGCGGGCATGCCTGCCTCCCGCTGCTTCCCGCCCCGTATCTTTTTTGGCACTTCGGTCGCGTATAATATTTTTTTTTCTAAACTTTTCGTTTAATATTTTTGTACGGAACTGCTTCCGTACAAAAATATTTCTTAACATTGGATTTGTAAAGGCACTTCTTTTGAAAGGAAAATTCTTTAAACTTCTTCGTCGTTACTTTGTCGAACGTTGATTATAGGTACGGAAAGGTTTTTTACTGTGTATTTTTGTCGTAGGTATTTAGCTAAAACTTTATTATTAAGGCTCCTACAAACATGCGCGACACGCGATATAATCGCGCGCGTCACAAAGGCACCGCTCGTTGCGCGACTTGCGGTGCCTTTGTGTCACGCGCGATTTTATCGCGTGTCGCGCCTATTTGAAGGGGCCTTTATACGTTATTTCTTAAAATTATACTTAAATGTATCTTTTTTTCTCATAGGAAGTTGAAACTGCGACCACTGGTTTAAGTTATAATTTCTTAACATAATCCAAACTTCAAATGAATTAACCACTTTTTCTTGAACAGGTACATGCTAGATCGGAAGTCAGCAATCCACGTCTCCGCAAGGGTCCAAGACCTGTTCTTTATTATGGCTGTCTCCAACTCCTGCATGGACCCTTTAGTCTACGGTTCCTATATCATTGACCCGAGGACTTTCAAGAGGATGATTATGAAGATCTTCTGCATACACGTCAGTCCTTTGGAAATACCAGGTAAGATTATTTTTCTTTAGTATGTATCTATATGGTCTGATGAGAGACCAGACCAGTTGCTATGTTGAACTGGGACTGGGCTGGCCACGTCTGCGGTATGCCCACTAAGCTGTGGGCCAAAATTACCACCACGTGGAGCCCTGACTCAGCTAGGCGTTGCGGCAGACCCCGTAAATGATGGCGGGACGAGCTGGACAAAACAAACGACCAGTGGTCCATTTTAGCCCTGGATTGAAAGAAGTGGAAGTAATGGGGAGAGGCCTTTGCCCAGTAGTGGGATGATGCAGGCTAACAGTAACAGTATCTGTATGAGGTATATAATAATGGTTCATTATCTGTAAAGATTACCTTATAGTCTGCATCCAGCAGTATGCAGTAGTGCGCCGGGCGATAATTTGCATATTATGTAATTTCGTCACTCGTACAAGAGGCTCTTTAAAAGCATTTTATAGCACTCTGTGACCTAAATCCGCACTTAGGTAAGTTACGCTTTTCTGTAACTTAAAGCGTGACTTAAGTGCGGGTTTAGGTCACTTGAGCTATAAAATAGTATACTGTGACGCATAATTTCACGCCGTGCAATAATGGGCCACTTAAGTCACACTTATCGTAATGTACAATTATTTACATAATTATCATTATAATACAGATTTGTTTTGACTTTGCTGTTAATGACAGAATGAGTCGGTATCACACGTTTTCTCATATCACGTCTGATATTGGCAGAATTGTCGACATCGGCACCATTGCCTTAGAGAAAAATAGAATAGAGTCGGTATCAGCTATTCTTCACGTTGATTTGTTTAAAATGGATAATAGGGAATCAAGATTCGACAGGCCGCGATTTGTTACAAGAATAAATTTCCAAACGTAGATTAGGCTTCCAATTACCTTAAGGTTGAGGCCAGATCAAAGATTCGGGCTGATTTCTATTCCTGATATGCACAATTCAAAATTTATCATCCTAATTTAGGCGCAGATGGTTAACACTTTTACACATTGGATTATTAAGAATACAGAAAAATTCGGTTAGCAAATCTAATTTAAATTAAATCTCACGGTAGAGGTTGTAACTGGTTGTCTGAAATAACAATCAATCAGTCTGGCCTTTTCCCAGCGACGCGGACGTTGTGGTCGGCTTCTAACTCAGCCGCATGCAGTTGAATACCAGTATTTTACATCTGATCTCCACAACCCAATTACTGGGTAACACGATGCTCTTTAGCAAGACAGGTTGTCAGTCTTTTGAGGTATTGACTACCCGTAACGACTATCAAAGATCTACGAATGACAACCTGGATCAACGCTTAAACATGTTTTCGGAGGCGTGGTTTGTCTGACTTAAAATCAGATTAAATCATAGAGTTTTAGAAACTAGGAGCGTTGTGCTTTTGAAGAATGAATTCCTACCGTTATTTCAATTTCATTTACTTCGAACTGCTTTATGAGATTCAAGATAGTTTTGGCATTTTTTCTTTGGATATCTCACACTGTAATTTCATGAATTATGTATTTCCATTCATTCAACTGAGTATTGAAATAACTTATTTACGTAGCATACATTAACAAGAACAATAATTAAGTCTTTTATTTAGGTTTCCTTTACTAACACTCTTTCTGTCGGGGTACGTAGCGAGGTGTGTGTGTTTTTAAGGAGAAACAAGTGTTTATGTTGAACACTATTTATTGACTTACTCTCAAACTGTTCTTGGTGATAAAATGTTCATGGAATGTTTGAATACACCCGGCTAACGCGGTAGACAAAAGTGCACTGACTTTATTATCTAATATAAAATAATAAGTAATAAAATTAGGTCAACCCTTTGCGCCGATATTGCTAACTAAGGTGTTTGGTGAAAACACCAAACCCTTTCGTAAAACATTTAATACATCAAAGGAAACCGTTATTATAACAACTCCTTTGTTTACGCCCACAAGTAAAATGGAACATACCTGTTATTCTAAGAGAGCCTGAATTTTGTTGTTCAGACGTGCGAAGTATATATTATTTATTACAAACGACAAAATTATGTATTTGTACAGGATGAGTTTGAATTTATTGCGATCTTTAAAGGAGGTATAAATAAATACTCATGAATGTGGAAAGGTGGAAAGCTAATATCATGGGATCGATCGGATCGGACATAGCAAAAAAATATAATGATATTTTTTTTTGTAAGTTCATATATTAAAAAAGTGATTCTGTTAATACACAATCACTTTTTTAATAATACTTTAAAAACTAGATGAGGTCGGCGTTTCTTATTCGACTACTCTGAGAAGAAACACAGAAACCAACTCAGAGGTGAAATACCTCTGAGTTGGTTTCTGTGTTTTAAAGTCCAGACATAACCTTGGGTAGATCATGTGGGTACCATGTAGATTAGTGTTTGAAATGTCCTTTTGTGGAAACAACTATAGAGGTATGAGGAACAGGTTGTAAAGTTCACTCATAGCAATGTGATAAATAAGGAAGCTCAAATTATAATTATTTATTTCGCCCTAAGTAGCTTGTCATTATTCATAATGCGCGGGCAATATGAAAAATGCCCGTATTTATTACTTGGTCCATAACATATACAATGTTTAACGAATAAAGAAATCTAATCTAATCTAATCTAAACTTACCTACCTAGTTTTCTTGCTCTAGACATAATAATGTTTTTGTTACAAAATGAGGTATCAAGTTAATGTTGACATTGGCTGAATAATAAAACATCATTATGCCTTATTTGGTATTCTTTCAAATAATCTTGTTTTGACGTGGTCACTATTCCTACTGTTTTGTCTGTGTTGTTATGTTATTTTAGGCGCCGTGCTTTAATTTATTTTTAAAACATTAAAAACAAATAATGCAACACTTACTCTTACTTTACTTTTAAAATGTAGCTTTTAAAATTTTGCAAAGTCAAAGTCAAAGCATTTATTTCAAATAGGCACATTAAAGGCACTTTTGAACGTCAGAAATTACAACAAATAGAATTGATTCTAGTCGCCCATTCCAAAAGGTAGTTTTCGTATGGAGAAGAACGGGCAAGAAACTCCACCGTTACTCTTTTAAAATATTTTACAAAATTTTGCATACATTAATTATATAATAATATGTGAACACGATGCACCTAAAATAAAATTACTATACTTACCACAATAGGTAAAATACTTAAAAATGAAACCATGACATATAAATTAATTATCTGATAGATACATGGTGCTCACATATTTACAAACATGGTAAAAGTAAACGATTTCATTAAAAAAAAAAAAATTACAAGTAATAAGTCAGGGTGTGAGTAGTAAAGTAGTTACAGAATGTAAATCAATGTCAAAAAAAAGTATAAATTTACAATTAAATTAGCAACCAGTTTGATTTTGTCTAGGCTCCAGATTGTCCTATGGAGCAGGACCAGCATGCACCCAGCTAGTTACCGTAGTCACTCATTATCTGCCGAATTAGTTTCTCTAGGATGCGAGTCAGACCGTGGGTAAAACTAGCACGTAATATATTATTCGCAGATTATTTTGGTCACGCTAGTTCATCGAATCACAATGACTTTTATCTTTATTACATTCATTCATTCTTTGTCACGTTCGTCTTGTCACGTTACGGTCCTTGGCTGGTGGACGTGTAAACGAAGCATGAAATATCGGGTGTAGGCAAGTTATATTTTGGGACGAAATATCCTTGTAAAGATGGTCACCCATCCACAGACCAACCGTGGCAGTTATTGTAT
This sequence comes from Luperina nickerlii, assembly GCA_963855955.1. NCBI lineage: Eukaryota > Metazoa > Arthropoda > Insecta > Lepidoptera > Noctuidae > Luperina > Luperina nickerlii. The sequence goes on along the minus strand of OY979677.1, from coordinate 15,113,494 downwards.
AGTAGGTAGTATACAAGTATATTTAAAAGGGCAAGTAACCGTAGTAAAAGTTTAAGTTTTTCAAGGATATATCATTTAATACATAATTATGACTAACTAGCTAACCCGGCAAACTTGGTACCGCTCAGAATAATTAAGAACGAATGTATGACAAAATATATTATCTTCTTTTTTTTGTAGATTTTTCCCATGTTTTAATAGTTATTCTGCTATTCGGGGCGGATACAAATCCAACAAATCAAAGATAGGTCTTGTTGGTCTTGAGTTATATATGGTGTAACTAACCCGGCTTTGTTTTATGTATATAGTTTTATATATTTAGTTTTTGTTTTAGATATATATGTATATAGATAGATATCTTATTGACATATCTCAGGACCCTGGGATCCCGAAACTTTGGAAGGCGTACCAGGGGCCGAAGCCAACTCACAGAGGCTCCATAAACAATTTTAAATGATGCGGAGGCACCAACCGACCATTAAGCCTGTATGCACTTTGCGAGTGCACCCAAGGACAACCCTTGGTTGATGCAAGACTATGGCAACTAACATGGACACAAAATATGTTGTTGTTGTTGTTATAATTATGTTGTCCCCTTGGTTCGCAGACAGAAATTTCATAGAATTTCGTTTTCCAGAAAATGTCTCACGGCTGCGCCAAAAAGGCCCAGTTCAGCAAAAATGCCAGACAACTAGTGCCTGACGCTGGTTTTCAACTGGACCTGATATGTGAGATGACGGATGTAAATCAGTTTTATACTGCATTGTGATGTGTGTAATGTGTATGCATACCTAATTAAATAAATAAATAAAAATAAACTTGTTTTACATAAAAACAGTAACGAATATGTATGTAGGTATAAATAGTGTGATATTGAGTAACATTGCAAAAATAAACAAAAATAAAAAATACTGATAAATAAAATTGAGATGGCCGCATGATAGACCTTCTTATGCAAATAAAGAAATTCTCCGCAACGAGTCAGAACAAAATCCTGTACCCATTGAAATTGGCAATGCCTGTCTTAGCGTGTCTACTAAGATTGGTGGCTGAACGGTAATTGGTATGAAAACGCTGCGTTCGCACAACTCGCACAATGTCTGGGAGACAGTATACGATAATAACGCAAAAGTCGGCGTCACTCAGACGTTACAATTATTGTAACGTCTGAGTGACGCCGACTTTGCGTCACTTTAGCGCAGCGTATACACTGCGAATACGTTTAACAAACGCCCACGCTGGACGTGACAGCGTGGGTGATGCTTTAGGTTGCTGAGCATTTCATATGTGCGACACTACTGTGACAGACAATTATAATGACATTGTAACGTCGCTCGTAAAAGACTACAGCCGGTCGATTCTGTAAAAATCTCACCGTGAAAACTTAGGTGAAGTGAATTTGTTTTGCTATGAATTGACACTATTGACAGCTCACTCCACGCTCACTTCACCTAAGTTTTCACGGTGAGATGGTTACAGAATCGCAGACCTGTAGTGAATATGAGGTAATTATGATTGAATTTGAATGAGTTAACTATGATTGAATCTGAATTTGATTTATCTGATTTGTGTGTTGATGTTGTATTAATATTGTAGATATTTATTCGTTTGTATTTATTGATGTGTGATTTTTTATTTATTATTGAATGATTTAAAGATGTTATCTAACATGGGTTATGTGGTAAGTAATTATTTTTAGTATTAATATTCTTAACACTACAAGAGGGGATCGATCAGGTTAAACTACGCTTGTCGGGGTTGGTCTGTGGGTGGTTGACCATCTATACATACCGAGACCCCTCCATGGCTCGGTAAACATGTTAAGCCATTGGTCCCGGCTGTCATTCGTGGATTTTTGACAGTCGTTACGGGTAGTCAGAAGCCAGAAAGTCTGATAACCAGTCTTACTAAGGGGTATCGTATTACCCAGTAACTGGGTTGTGGAGTTCAGAGAGGCAGTCACACTATGTAAAAAACGTATTCAGCTGCATCCGGTTAGGCTAAAAGCCGACGCCGACATAGTTGGGAAAAGGCTAGGCAGATGATGAGATTCACTCTTAACACTACAAACGAATTAAAATACCAAGAAATGGAATTTTAAATGCTAGCCACGTTGTTCAAAGAATACACGCCGTAGAAGACAAGTTCATTAAAAACTAGTGAGGCACTTTGTTTTAAAAGCTTTTCTCTGAAACTTGCTGATCTTTAGAGCTTTGTAGAAAGTTATATTATTTTTTTTTTAAAACGTTGCTCCACACTAGGAATTACTCCTGTATCGTGGGTGCGTTTACAACAAACATTTAAATTCGCATACACAAACAGCCAGACCCGGAACAACTACCTGTAAGCTACATTTATTTGTTGACAAATATTTGTTCCGTGCGGGAATTGCACCCGCGACACGCAGCGCAGCAGTCGATCACTCAGTCACTGCGCCAACCGTGTCGTCAAAATAATATGAGCGATTATTGCGTTAATTTTGTTAGGAGAGGCTTGTTGCTACGTAATTAATTGTAATTAACAGCCGCACCGGTCGATCGATCATGGTAAGCTACGCTTGACTCTACGTTACACATGTTTACATACCTTCGCGAATAAAGAAAATAGTCACTACCTCGGCTTAGTACAAAGCCTTATTTTGTTTTCCACGTGTATAACTCTGGCGTTTTAGCTATTTTTTGGTTCTAGGCCATCTCGGTTTCCTCACGTTGTAGTCCTTCACCGTTTCGAGAACGCCAGTGAAGAAAAAAAAAACACGTTAACGTTTTTTTTCTTTCGACATTGATTTAAGTTGCTATTTATTATTAATTAATTTGTATTTTAAATGTGTGATACTTTATAATTGTTTTTTTTTTTATTATACTGGCTCATTTAATTTAATTATTGAGACTGCTGGCTTGATTATTTTGTTTCAAACATTTGTACGCTCTCTGGCATAATTCTTTATCTTTAAACACAAAACACACACACATAATTCTTTTTCTTTCTTTTCTTTTTTTTTCTTTTTTCTGCGCCCCGCGGTTTCACCCGCATAAGTGTCGATCCTGGAAGATTTGGGGGAGGCCTTTGCCCAGCAGTGGGACAGCATAGGCTAAAAAAAAAAAAAGAAAAAGAAAGTGTCGATTCCGTGGGAATATCGGGATAAAAAGTAGCCTATGTGTAAATCCAAATTTTATCAAAATTGGTACAGCCGTTTGAACGTAAAGAAGTAACAAACATATAAAAACACACACACACAAATTTTCGCCTTTATAATATTAGTGATTAGTGTGATTATTATTGTATCTATGTTAAACAAATTAATTTTTGCATATCTTTAACCACCATATTTTAGTAAGTAATCAGGCTATAATATGCCCACTGTCGAGACACAGTACTCATTTCGGTAAGAAGGAGTGGGCCGCGCTTGGATTGGTAGATGTCATATGTCTCCGAATTTTTGGTTTTAGGACATGCTGGCTCCTCACGTTGTTTTCCTTCACCGTTTTGAGAACAGTACCTAAACTATTTACTTTTCTGCACCAACAGGTATCACTGGGCCCGACATACGAACGAAACTGAGTATACGACAGCCAAGCAGAGAAGTTACGCAACTGGAGAACGTAAGTCCTTACTCAACCTAAATAATTATGTTATACTGTACGACCCAGTTTCTCAGGCCTTGTTTTAATTAGTAAGAGTAATAATGTACAAACAAAAAAAGAGATTCCTAAGTAGTCAGGCAGAACGCTCGTCTGTGTGTTTCTTTTGTTTAAAAGTTATTACAGAAAGAAAGATAAATTTAGGTTTATTTGTCACTGAAACACGTACTTACAAAAAAGATAACTCAAATAAAAGAAAAAACAAAACTGATCTATAATCGCAAGCAATAAGGACCAATTTTGCCTGCATAGATCATAGACGTTTATATACGTTGTAAGGGACATCGACACGCAAACTGTTACATGAATTCAGCACATGGTTCTAGACCCCTAGCGTAGAAAATTTTCGTCACTTATATAAAAAAGATCCGGCTTTCTCATAAAAAACTGTAATACCTACACAGGTCAAAATGTATTGAACAGCTGTTTTTTTTAACAACCGCCGAATCAACCTTGTTGGGTCTTCATGGTGGCAGTTCGCGCGTCAAAGTCCCTTACACCGTGTATACCAATCTGTTTTGCTGACTGTACTCTAACACCTGGCGTAACACATTGCAGAGAATTATTGAACAGCTAGGCGCTTACCGCCGAGAAACGTGATATTATTTAACCATTTTGTTGTTCTGGCGCTATTACCAGGAACTGTGTTACTTTACGGAAAATGTGTTTTTGCTTAAGCCTGTGTGTTTCACCGGACATTCTAGTGGTATAACAAAAGACAGAAGGAAAATACGTTTTTTTTTTTTGTAAACATGACTCAGAGAAAGGTTCTTGAACCAGGCTATAAGTAATTTAACATTACGCTATGACCCTTAGGAGCCGAGTAAAAAGAAAAAAAGTCAGAAAGATTGCTTAGCAAAAACGAAGTGACAGTGCGGGCAGGTGTTGCGATACGAAGGGATGGGTCGGGGAGCAAGAAATTTTACGCGGACGTAGTCGTGGGGAGAAGCTAGTCTCCCCATAAGCGTAAGCATAATTTAATTTTGATCATTAAATTTGTATTTCCAAATCTGGTCGTGGCTTTCGGTTGATTTATTACCTAACAAACTGCCATCGTTTAATTAATAACAAGAGACAGATTTAGGGTTGAGCCCATTACAGAGGTCGCTATAAATTTCTAAGTTTTAGCTTTTCTAGGAAAACATCGCTTTGATACATTTATACGTATATTCCTCAAACTAAATTTCCACACCGTGATAAATAAGTTGAAACACAGTAATTTTATATTAATTTAATATTGAGCAAAGGTAGGTATTAATGATAAATGATTTTTTTTGTAAGTAGGTTTGCACAAACACTTTAACACGTCAATCATATATTTTTTAAACTAGATGAGATCGGCGTTTGCTATCTGACTACTCTGAGAAGAAAGGCCGAAACAAACTCAGAGGTCAGAGTCTCTTTTAAAGTCCAGACATAATCTTGGTCAGGTTATATGAAGATCGTTATATATAGGCATTATTGAAATTTTGATTTTATTTGTCCCCACCGTACTTAATTACGCCAAAAAGTGTCCATACAACAGAGAAGAATAATTGGTCCATACTGAAAAGACTCACACATTATGAATGCGAGTTATTTTAGTAATTTTGATTATCAGTAGGGTATAATGAAATAACAGTAGTGTTACTTTTTTATTTCGTCCCATAAATAATGTCTGGAAAATCGTGCTAACTACGCAACACTTGGTTGTTCCAGATTTAAAGAACTTGTCTTATGTTAAGGGGGAAGTGCCAGGGTAGCCCGCGCAATTCAAGTTTATTACCTACGTTTTTAGGGTTCCATAGATACCTCAAAAGTAAAAACGGAACCCTTATAAGATAACTTCATTGTCCGTCTGTCAAGACCCTTTTTCTCAGGCATGCGTAGAGATATTAAGTTGAAATAAATATAAAATAATCAGGGCCGCAATCCTTTGAAGCAGTGAAAAATTCAAATTTCCAAGTCAACGCAATAAAAAGATACGGGCCTTTTATGTTTCTTTGATGCCGCATATCTTTGACACTCACAAGGGAACCAAAACCTACAGGGTACTTCCTGAAGACCAAGAATCATGAAATTTGGCAAAAAGCAATGTCATGTAGCACAAGTAAAGGAAAAAATCCAAAAACCGTAAATTTGTTCTTAGTTACATTCCGCTTTTAAATCTTGCATAAGTGTAAGATATTAATTGTCGTGACTTGATGTTATCTTATGAACCTATGTTAATATAATTTGTATGTAATAAAAGTACAGTTTTGTGGTTTTTATTAGATACCAGGTATACTTATAAGCAAACACCAGCTCTGAAAGTGTATGCCTTACATAAATTGATGCTGGAGGAGAAATCCCGACGGAAATTAGAAGACGTCGTTTGATATGAAAGAGGTTGTAGGTAAGTATAATGTAAGTGCAAAAAATCTAATCTTCGTAGAGGTTTACATAACGAGGTACGAACGAGCCAGAAGAAAACCCTTTTTAGAATTTCATTAAATGATCTCATTTGGTAAATGAAAATCTTAAAAGAGGTTTTCTTCTTTTACATAACATCATCATCTTGAAGGAATAGGTGTGTACAGTACCCGGCGATAAATATTGCACATCGACCTATTCGATCCTATCGATTTTATACAAAGAATAAAAATAATTATCAAAAGAAGCAAATCATAATTGTTTTAACAGCTCCTAATAGATATCGGACTGTTTGTATTTCGTGCGACAGAGATAACGCTCTACGAAGCCGAAATTAGCCGATTGTCTCTTTCCAAAGGTCGATGTGCAATATTCATCGCCGGGTACTGTATTATACCCATATTTAGTAGATTTTTTTTTTGCTAGCTTGTGGTGTCCCACTGCTGGGCAAAGGCCTCCCCAAATCCTTCCAGGAACTCTTTTCCCGCGCCACCTCGAACAAACCCTCGCGGCACGCGTCCATGTCATCTCGCCATCTCTTTAGCCAGTTATATTTAGTTAAATCTAGGTACGCACGAGCGATTTTCCACACGAGGATTTTTATTGTGTACCTAATTGGATTTGCAATCCAACTGAGTGCACCTCAGCGCGTCAAAAAAAATACACAATTTTTTTCAACTCTCGGCGCTAACTTTGCTATGACAATACAGCGCGCGATAAAAATCGTCCATGGGGTTAGTTCTGTGCTCTATAGGCCAAGCCCATCCATTTCCAATGGGTTTGAAAAATAAGAGACTGTAGCAAAATTGCGTTCGAATTCGTGAACCACTACAAAGTTTTCCGTGAAAAACACTTTTCGCAATACACATTCAGTATTTTGTCACGAAGCGACACGCGCTTTACATGTGGTATCCAAATGTCCAAACACGGTATGAATGTGTGCATGAAGATGAGTAGCGTCTGCACATAACAGACTCTCAAGTCTCACGTACACACACACATACTCGACATTGTTTCGAAAGGTACCGAGAGCTCCTGCGCTTACACTCACATTCACAGCGTGGTTGAACACTTGGTAACCACAAGTAAAGCATGTCTCTTTGTGCGCTAAAAATACTACAAAATGACCAAGGCCCATCGTCCACTCGACACAATCAATCACAAACCAGATAATGTCGCTTTAGTAAGTCGTATCGTGTACTGAACACCAATGAAATACTGGTGCTGTGACATTCTGGCTCATTGGTGATTTTGAGTTTGTAATACGTTACTTTTGAGTACCGTCGATCGTGGGTTTAAACGTTTAATTCACACATAGAGTAGTATGTTAGAGCGCTCCGATACACGTCAACGCGAAAGCCAGCGCAGCACAGAGCATACCAATTTATTTCAGTCCACTAACCACCACAGTCCAGTCACTGCAACCGATGTACAGTACGGTTTGAAATACTGGGACATTCTAGAAATTTCACAGTATTGTACGCACGGCTACAATTAAGCTATAAGTACGGTCACCAAAGGAGATAAGTAACCAGGGTCGTCGGATATTGATGAACATTTATATATTTTCGAATAGTTAATTTTATTCATAAAAGACATTTAATTAAAGCTAAAAGAATTTACACACTAACTCTATAATAGAAATAAAAATATTTACAAGTATCAAAAAGAGTTACAGGGCGTCGAAAAATTCGTCCACATCGCTTTCAACAGGAAAAGTGCCCAGAAGGCTGGCAGCATTGCCACGTTGGATAGCAATGCTGATTCTTTGGCCAAAAAATAGGCCCGCCCTCTGGTCACGTGAAGAGTCGACCAACCGTTTGGCGATTTCCCGAAATACTAGGTGGGCACTCGGGCCCCATGGCCCTAGAGTTTCAACCCCAAACGGTTCAAATACATAATCGCCAATTAAATTATTGTATTTGCGCCGTTTGAGGTTTTCAGCACCTGCAGCAGCCGCCCCAGCGCAGCACACTGTGCTAGGAAGATGGGAAGGTGCAAGGGTGTCGACGCAAGTTGCGTCCCACACCAAAGGCCTACCCAACTTCCATGGCATTATGGTCATACCATCTGGTCTCTTGCCATCGACGCGTGCCAAGCCAGAGGGTTCCAATAAAGCTGGCACCCCGGCGGTGGCAAGAGCACGACGGATGAGATCATTAATGCTAGCGTGCCGCGCTATCCGACCTGCACTCTTACTACAAGAAAGGCCATGGTGTCCGAGGCAGTCGACTGCTTCACCACATTGACAGCGATGTGGAGCAGCACAAGGAGCGCCCAAACGCAAACATGTAGCGAGCCGGAAGGTTGTATCACTTAACATAGTTCCTATATTAGGTGACGGTAGAGCCTGAAGCCAAAGGCCCGACTCCCACTCACCCACAGCAAGCAGGCGGGCACGCTCAGCAGTATTGGTAGACGTATTAATAAGTTTATTCCGTACCAACCTGCAGAGCGGCTCATCCCACTGTCTCTGGGAAAACGGATTCTCGGGCCGATCCGTGTCCGGGCAAGCCACTTTCCAGGCGTCCTCTGCATCGGACAAGCACGGCACTTCCGAGCTAACCAGGGAGAGAGTTAAAATTTTCCTGGTTAGTTTTTCAGTGCTGTGGACAGAAGACAGGAACGCCGGTAAGCTAACACTAGAAATTTTTCGAATTAAATTTTATTTAGAAACAGTTCATTTATCAAATTAAATTTCATTCGAAAACACCCATCGGTTTCTTACTAAACTTCAACTATATCCGACGACCACAGTATGGTTACTTATCTCTTTTGGTGACTGTACATAATCAGTATAAGCTGACTTCTGATTGTACGAAAACGCGAGAATTAATGCGAGAATGCGAGATCAGCTAAAACTGGAAATATATAGCTTCATGTAATCTTCATTCACAGTTATAGCCGAATATATGTTGCTATGCATATGTCCGATATCTAGATGTACCACAAATGAAAATGGAACGGAGTACACAATTATACATGTCCATCCAAACGTCAATTCTCTCTAATGCATTCTGTTTGTTTTAATCGATTCCGATGAACTTCGCGGCGGCGCACTCAGTGGACTGGGAATGGTAGTTCGCAGTACCTGCTTGTATTTTAAGTTTTAACTAAAACCAACCTAAACACATCATTGTGTGCTATTGCATATAAAATTCTCACTGCTGGGACACAGGCCTTTTGAAGTGAAAACTTCTTTAGCGGCGTTGTACACTTTTTTTGTAATGGGTAAAAAATGTTAAACTCGCGTCAGGACACGTGACCTGATCGAAAATTCGTAAAACGGATGGCCGTAGTTGGTACCGCGCGTGTTTTGTTTATAAGACGATTCACAAAATACACACGTAATTGTTCAAGTTTTCACCTTTGTCGGCACTCCCGGAGTGCCACTATTTTTTCTGTAAGAGTAAATGGGCCATAATCCACCACGTGGGTCAAGTGCGGGTTGGTGGATGTCACATGTGTACTTTTTATTTTTAGGACATTGTTCTTGTGCCCAGCCGAGGGCATAATTTAGTATAGACCTAATTTAGTAAAGCCACCATACCTGCATAATGGTAAATTAGTGCATATTTTTACCAAACCAAAGTAGAAATATTACTGACTGCCACCTAGGTCTAGTGGTCGAAAGTGCTATTGCTGGGCATAAGGTCCTGGGTTCGATTCCCGGATCGAGCAAAGTGTTCTTGGGTTTTTCCATCTGGAATTTCCTAGTAGCCATCCGGAGTCTGGATTTGTGTCCAGTTGATGGCAATAGGCTCGCCCCCTATTACATAGGGCTGTTTTTTTTTTCAGGGTGGAAAATTATCAAATGCCCCCGCTCTGGGTGGAGCGGAAGGGAGTGTCAGACTCTTACTGACTAAAACCCACCCGTGTTCCTTCCTTAGCCCTTTATGTTCCGGGTCAGCGGTAACCGTTTCGGACAAACAAACCCGCTGAAGTACATAGGGCTTCGTTGGCATTATAACGTGTCCGCACTGTGCACGTACCATTACAGTGAAGATACCACGTTAGCCACATCGGAGCACACGCCCGTAACCTATTATAGTTGTCGGAAACAATAGCAGTCACCGTAGCCAAAATCGGCATGGGATGTATATTATATACAGGGTTATTTTTAAAACATTAACAAACTCTTAGGAAGTCATTGTATTCAAAATTTTGGACACCGTTAAACCGCAAAAAAAATCAGCTGTTCCCTACATTTTGACGAGTTATACCAACATAAATGCAGGGAACTGCTGATTTTTTTTTCGCGATTTCAGGTTTGGTCCCATAGTAAAAGTTGCACAATTTTTGCCGCACTGCTAGGCCGCAGGTAACTGAAATCACAAGTTCCAAAGTTAGAGTAGCCGGTTTAGAGTTTGTCGTGGGGCGACAGGTCGCATGCGGCGTGTAACTAAAATCGACCATGACAGCCACACGGCAAAAATTGACCTTGTGTAAATCCCCTATAATACAGTTTTATGGCATTTCCTTATTGGCGGTTTTTCTAAAGGGATTTATGGGTATGTTTATGTCTCAATAAACACTACATCCCATCAAAGGGCTTGGTCAAATGGGTGCCATTTTATAGTTGTGGGAAGATAACCAATGAATATCTGAGTTGGTCGCCTTAATGCATACTAATGTTGCGCGCCGCAAATAATGTTTGATACATGGCGACATTAGTTACCACTAGCGCCATCTAGTATCGGGTAGCAGAACTAGTACCTCGGTACTAGGACCTTGACCCTACTTGACCTTTTTCTAAGTACTAGTAATTCCGAGAACTATCGACGTCGAGTCAGTCGGGACCGGTATGTACTCGAACGTTCTAGATGTTTATGTACTAGCTCTGCGGCACTATATAAGGCCGGGTGGGCCGCGAGACACGGATAGTTTCGAATAAGCGATACATGCGATTACATCGAAGGCGATATTCAAGTGCGACTTAAGAGTGATCAGTAAGTGCAATTGTGTTCCTAATTATTGTGTTTGACTTGTAATTAGTGCTGTGATTAAAGTGTCATTTTTTTGGTTATTAAATCGGCAGTTTTTATTGTCACGAACCCCAAGCTCGTAACAATTGGTGTCAGAAGTGGGATAAATCGTACTCACTTCCAAGAGTACGATTTATCCCACTTCTGACACCAATTGTTACGAGCTTGGGGTTCGTGACAATAAAAACTGCCGATTTAATAACCAAAAAAATGACACTTTAATCACAGCACTAATTACAAGTCAAACACAATAATTAGGAACACAATTGCACTTACTGATCACTCTTAAGTCGCACTTGAATATCGCCTTCGATGTAATCGCATGTATCGCTTATTCGAAACTATCCGTGTCTCGCGGCCCACCCGGCCTTATATAGTGCCGCAGAGCTAGTACATAAACATCTAGAACGTTCGAGTACATACCGGTCCCGACTGACTCGACGTCGATAGTTCTCGGAATTACTAGTACTTAGAAAAAGGTCAAGTAGGGTCAAGGAGGAGCAGGCCCGTCGACAGGAGGAACAGACTCGTCGGTTGGAGGAACAGCTCCAGCGGGACAAGGAGGAACAGGCCCGTCGGTTGGAAGAACAGCTGCTGCGTGACAGGGAGGAACAGGCTCGTCGACAGGAGGAACAAAGCCGCCGACAGGAGGAACAGGCCCGCCGACAGGAGGAACAGGCTTGCCGACAGGAGGAACAGGCTCGTCGGTTGGAGGAACAGCTCCAGCGGGATAAGGAGGAGCAGGTGCGCCGCCAGGAGGAGCAGATGCTCCTCATAAAGGACCTTCACGCAACTTTGGGGAAAGACATGAAGGAGGTGAAGGAGAAGGTTGCCCAGCATGACAACCGCCTGTCAGAAGCTGAAACTCAGATCAGCAAGTTTAATGACGTCATTGCTAATGTGAAGCAAGAGTTGGGTAACCTTAAACTGGGGGATGGAATCGCAGCTCCCGTAGCTACAACACCTTCGCTACGTGGATTCAAAGTGCCACCGTTCGACGGAACTTCTTCCTGGTCGGCTTACAAAATCCAGTTCGAGGCTGTCATGAAGGCGAATGGGTGGAATAAAAGTCAGGCCATGACTGCCCTCACCCTGGGCTTGCGCGACCAGGCCTTAACTGTTCTGGAAGCTCTCGGAAAGGAAGTGACTTACGAGCAGCTCCTGGAGGCATTGGAGGCTCGGTATGGCGACGCTTACCTGGAACACGTGTTCCGTGCGCAGCTGAAGGATCGCGTGCAACGCAGTAATGAAAACCTGCAGCAGTGGGCCCTTGAAGTGGAGAAGCTGGTTCGCAAAGCTTACCAGTCCGTACCTGCGCTTATTGATGGGAACCTGGTGCAGGCATTCATCGACGGCATCCGCGACCTTGAAGTTAGAGCTGCTGTAAGGCTCGGTCACCACGGAACGCTGAAGGACGCCTTAGCCCATGCACTGGAGGTTGAAGCGGTGCGGCAGGATCATCGTTCCCATCGCGTCAGGGAGGTTGCAGCGGCTACAGTTCGCGACCGCAATAAAGGATACAGCCCTAGGTGCTACGGCTGTGGTGAAAGGGGCCACCTTCGATCTAGTTGCCCTAAGCGAACTGTAGAAAGAGAAGACGGCCGATCCACGGAGGGCAGTGCGGCTAACAGCACCGCCCAACATCAGCAGCAGGGAAACGAGTAATAGCCAGGACTGCGGGGCGGGTGCTGGCTGATGTTCAAGGAGCCCCAAGAATTTCGATCACACAAACCCATGACGGGAACAGCCTAATCATCAAGGGCGAAGTCAACGGAACACCTTGTAAGCTGACCATAGATACAGGAGCCTCTCGCACGGTCGTCAGTTCCCAACTTATAAGTCGGTTCCTTGGGGACTCCGCACACAACCGAGAACACATTAATTTGGTTACAGCCACCGGTCAGCGCATACCCGTCTATGGAGAGAAGAAGATAGAGTTGAAGCTAGGCAACAGAATCTACCTGCATAATGTCATCGTGGCTGATATAATGGACGATTGCATCCTGGGCCTTGACTTTATGAGGAAGAATTGTTGCGAGATTGACGTCAAGCAAGGTGTTTTGAAATGTGGACGAGAGGAACTTTTCGTGGAAGGGGCGTTATCGTTACCAGGAAATGTGTACAGCCTTAAGAAGATTGTTCTTCCGCCGAGATCGGAAACGATTGTGCCGGTTAGTCTTCCTCGGAATCCTGGTCAAACTCATCGTTGTGTACTCGTGGAAAGGGTAGACAATGACCTTCCATGGAAAGTGGCACGAACTTTGGTCAGAGCCACCGACATCTCAGGGGTACGTGTGCTGAACCTTTGTGATCAGGAACAGATTATAGAAAAAGGCACACTAGTTGGTACTTGCGAGGAAGTGGATTGGTTGCGTCGATGCCAATATCTATCGACTGGGACCCTCAGCAAGGATGCACCAACGAGAGTGACCACCCTTTTAGAAGACTGCCGCAGCGCTCTGTCCCAAAGTGAAATGGTCAAAGCAAAGAAGATGTTACTCAAGTACGCCGATGTTTTCTCGTCCAACGATGCTGACATCGGAAAGACTGGCATAGTTCAACACAAAATAAACACAGGAGAAGAATTGCCTATCCGTCAGCGGCCAAGGAGAATGCCGGTAGCACGTGAAAAGGAAGTGGAAACCATGATTGAGGGAATGGTGAAGGATGGTGTCATAGAACCTTCATCTAGTCCATGGTGTTCACCTGTAGTGCTGGTAAGGAAGAAGGACGGCAGCATGCGGTTTTGTGTTGACTATCGTCGTCTGAACGACGTTACGACGAAGGTTCACTGGTGTGGTTGCACAATCCAGTCCGCAGCAAAGGGAAATCTCCTAAGCTTCAAGCTAAATGGGACGGACCGTACCGGATTGTGACAAAGATCAATGATGTAACCTACCGGATACAGAAAGGTGCAAGAGGTACTCCTAAGATCGTCCATGTGGATCGACTGGCGCGTTATTATGGGGCCAATAATGCTCGGGACGAGCATGTCTAAGGAGGGGGCAGTGTTGCGCGCCGCAAATAATGTTTGATACATGGCGACATTAGTTACCACTAGCGCCATCTAGTATCGGGTAGCAGAACTAGTACCTCGGTACTAGGACCTTGACCCTACTTGACCTTTTTCTAAGTACTAGTAATTCCGAGAACTATCGACGTCGAGTCAGTCGGGACCGGTATGTACTCGAACGTTCTAGATGTTTATGTACTAGCTCTGCGGCACTATATAAGGCCGGGTGGGCCGCGAGACACGGATAGTTTCGAATAAGCGATACATGCGATTACATCGAAGGCGATATTCAAGTGCGACTTAAGAGTGATCAGTAAGTGCAATTGTGTTCCTAATTATTGTGTTTGACTTGTAATTAGTGCTGTGATTAAAGTGTCATTTTTTTGGTTATTAAATCGGCAGTTTTTATTGTCACGAACCCCAAGCTCGTAACACTAATATAATATCTATGCATGTAAATGTTTTGTTGCTAAGAATGAACTCTTCTTTATTTATATAATATTACTACGTGGGAGAAACTAGTAGTAGTAGTCTCTCATTACTAAGAGACTGTAACTAACTGAGCTATCATAGGTCATCGGATATACATATGATTATGAATATTAATGTGTCTTCATGTCGCACTAACGTGATGTCGAGCTTCAGTGTGTCGCACAAGCGTGCATTCGAACTATGGTGAGTCGCAGTACAGTTCTTGTCGCACAAGTGTTATTCGCACATCCATTTATCGAGCTCAAAGGCACATCCCTGGAGCGACTGTAAAGGGGCCTCCGCTGAGCCTTGCTATGTTCAGATATACCTGCGAACATATTATTGGTATGTATATAAGCCAGGACCTGAGCCAGGGCCTGGTCAGGTCTACAATGGCAATGCCTTACATTTGACATTTTAACAATATTGGAAGAAAAAACAATAATATACCTAATAAAAGAATAATTATGTAGAAAAGCAGTTTCCTTCGAAATCGGATTGTGATAGAAACTGGTGACAATAAGATATAAAGTGGTGTATGCAATTGAGTGTTGGTCTGGTCGCCACTTTGATCACTATTTCATTCATGGACGTGGCTTGACTTTGTTTTGGCTTTATCGTACCGCGATCCGTTCCCACTTGGCCAGAGGATGGGCCGGAGGGAACAAAAAACACTCTTTTTCGACGAAATTTGAGGAATTAAATGAATGCCGAAGATTGACAGTTATTGGACGCGAAAGTATTTCGGAGCGGGAAAGCCAATTAATCGATTGTTTGAAAGGAGCATGTAATCAAATAATTTTGTACTAATTAGTTCGATGTCAGAGTTTCCGTGACATTAAATAAACGTTCAATAATTGAAATAAATTATTTTACGAACAACATTGGTATACAGCGAAGTACCTAAATATGTATAATTATTTCATCAAATCAAAATGACAGAGACAAAGTCTACGATGGAGTGAGCTTACCCAGAAGAAGCCTGTTCACTCTTACTTTGAAGAGATTCGGGTTGTATGCACTCGGAAACACAAACGCAGTTGGTTCAGCAAATGGCAAATGGTTCTCAAACATAATCTTTGATAATTCAGCGGAGGTCCACGCTCGAGGTTTGCCAGAGAGCTATGGAACGGAATATTCGGGGTATTAAAACTTGTGGACGGCTTAAAAATAGAACAATCCGTTGCATCATTAAAATAAATGATGTCTCTCGGAAAGCTGCCACGCTTAAATGGAATTGGACTGGACACATCTGCCGCATGTCAGACGATCAGCGGGCCAAACTTACGACACAGTGGGTCCCGCTTAATGGCAAACGATATTGCGGCAGGCTCAGACGGAGATGAGGACGGTGTCGGACAGTGTCGGATGAGGTGGACTCCTTTGATAATGATTGGTCCTTGGCAGCTTTGGACAGAGCAACGGCTAAAAATAAAAATAAAATAAAATATGGATGTATTCAAAATCGGTCGAAGTGGAGGTCCTTGGTCTATGTCCAGCAGTGGACGACTTTTGGCTGAAATGATGTGATGATGCATGTTTTATACGTGAACCTACACGGATCCGTTTATCTCATATGCATGAGAGATCAAAGCCCAAAAATAGTAAAAGAAACGCAGCAATTCACTTCAGTCTTTGTTTATATAATGAAACAATGCACTCCTTTATGATTGAAGGTAGTACGGTGAAATTCTGTTGTTTTCATTTGCTTCGCGGAAATGGAATGGAAAGCGGAATGTTGTTCACATAAGACCTCGTTCGTATTCGAATAAAGCTGCAATTGCTTTTTCTTCCAGAAATTCTCCTGCATTATTGGCTCACATAACAGATAATATAATGTTTGGATTCAAAGAGACCATGGCTTCTGAGTTCGTTTCGGCATTTCTTTTCAGAGATCAGGGCCTAAAAAGGCCACCTTGGCAGAATCATAAAAGGATAACATTATGAATCGTAATTTAACTTTAAGACATTTAACTGTTACGTTAATCGTATCAAATCCCATTGGTGAAGGACTGGTTAACAGGGAGGTTGTTAGTACACATTCGTGAAATTGTCACAGAAATTGTATTGAACAAACGTTTTATTTATTTCTATATTTATAACCAATTACAGAAATTAAAGACACATAAAAGATAAAATAATCAAGTAAAAAGTCAAAAAGTTAACAACACTTTCATAAATCCCTCTCATAGTACTTCTGACATGCCGAAAAAACCTTTGTCCATTCGTTCGCGAGTCCTAGAAATCATTATCCGGTTGAGAATGGAAGCCGATCCCAAAATAGTTGGGAAAAGACTAAGCAGATTGTATGATTTATTTAAGTCAGACACGGAGAGTGTTCCATATTTATATTAATATACTTATATTTTACAGACACGACGAAGACCTACAATCTCTTGTACGTTTCTTGAGCGAGAAAGTCTTTGGTAGTTAGTTACTTCCTCGTCAGAGGTGGCACAGGTGCCATTATAACGAACAATTATTAAAAGTTTTCAATCGTTTAAAAGTACCTATATAAGGTACACGTGTCACGGCTTGTATGTACTGATTCAAGATGATTTCAGTATTCCAGAATTTCTCCAAAGACGTGGGCGCTTTTAATTACAAATACTTACAAATCTGTTGAATAACTCAAGGAAAGTTCTCAGTGCAAATCATTACTTAAGAACTTTACGGCGTACGGCGTTTCAAGGTCTAAAAAGTTAGTAGAGAACATTTTCGAAATGTCTTAATTAAAAAAAAGATAACTGGAAATCTTAATTTAAAAAAAGATAACTGGAAATCTTAACTAAAAAAAACGTCACGTCATACTGTTTTTTTTTTTAAATATTCAATGGATCCTTCATGCTATTGGATGCTAAAATCCTAATGTCCCGTCTATTAAAGGCGGAGGGTAATGTCGGATTTCTGCCTGACTAACCGGTACCTAGCTATAGTCGGCCGCCGATTGTAAGCCGGCTCACTGTGAGCCCAAGTATAAACGTGAAGTCGCGTGATAGTGTGTTGTCGGTTCGGTGTGAGACCGCGTTCACACTAATACGTATAGTCGTAACGTGAGTACGCGCGTACGTCTCCAAGCCTGCAATATACTAGACAGAATAAAAATATTCCTCTTTTTTGTCCACAGATACGTTTAAACTGCGTGCGCCGCCATAAAGTGCGCTTCGAGGAGGTGTCATCGGTGAGACCGAGCATCAATTCGGACCCAATCCCTCACTGGGCTGACAATTCCATAGACGAGAGGACTGTGAAAGCCTCTCACAGCTGCGAAATATTCGTGCTGCACACTCCAAAGAGGAACTTTAGGTAGCATTCGGCAGTACCTGGAAGATTTGTCCAGGAAAGTGAGTTCTAATCTGAAAAATTAAAGTGAGAATCTATTTTTGTTACTATTAGTTGATCGGTGTTTCGAGTGGTAAATATAAAAATATTACAAAGAGGTTGTGAACAAAATATTTTAAAAGAAAGAATAAGTATTGTACCAAAAAACTTTGAGAGTGGAAAACTGATTAGTTTTTAGAGTATTTTGTAAGATAGTATTGTGAGTAAATGGGAAATAACCAACATCTTCTGACTGTTGTGAGATTCCTGATAAAAATATTGTATAGGTACATTGTACCTACTTTTATTTGAAAAGAGCTAACGCAAGGGACTTGAAAATAAGATATCAATGTGATAAAACAAAATACATAGAACATTTAGTTTTTTTCAAAAATCTGGACGCAAAACAAAATGTAAAGTTTAGAGAATACATAAAAAAAAATATTCATGCTAAAAATCAGTAACAAAAATTGAGAAGTTAAAAAATTTCCTTTTTATAGAATAAAACTGACATTTGACACATACATGCTACCTTTTTCAAAAAAGCTTTCTAAGCCAACGTGATAATTAGAAAAGTCTTTTATCTGGGGGCCTAAAAAGGCCACTTCGGCTGAATCTTAACAGGATAACATTATGAATCATGTTAGGCCGAAGACAGTCCGTTTTTTTCTTTTTTCCGCTGCACTACCTTGGTATAATCAAAGAGATTGGGATTGAATTTGGGTTTGATTGACACAGATAAAAAAAATAACTGAAAATTCCTTCACTAATCGGATTTAATACGATTAACTTAACGGTTAACTGTCCACTATGATCCTTTTATGATTCGGCCAAAGTGGCCTTTTTAGACCCCCTGGTCCATAGAAGCAAAATGATGGAGGGAAGAATGGCGTAAAAAAAGGCTTTCCTATATCATTTTAGTTTTAGAAAGAGATTTTTTTTTTGATCTAAGCTTTTGTTCGTAGAAATCAGAACTTGATCTCTCTTAAAGATGCCAGGAAATTTAGAAATAAAGCTGTCCTTTAGTAAAATTTATTCAACTTTCTAGCTTTTCTCCCGGTTATACAAAGTTCTTTAGATTTTTCATGAAAAAAACCGATGGGAAATTGTGAAAGAAATTGGTTTTAGCAAGTACAACACTATTATTTTGTATTGGGTTCCAGACTTTGTTTTATAAAACGTTTCTGATAAAGGTTTTGCGGTAGACATGTTCGTGTTTAGTCATATCTTTATTTACGTTTGTCACCATAAAATAAATACGTGTTTTTGGAACGAAGTTCACTATCGCACGTCCTACTCTGCACGCTTAGCGAATAAACTGATGCGGGTGGTTAGGCTGTGATGTTGCATCATCGCCGCTTTTATAACTTTCGAGGCACTCGTTGATTGCGGCATTCTCTAGGTCATAAAAGGTGCAAGTGAACAAACCTTCTTGTTATTTTTACTTCTTTTATTTAAATACAGGATCTTGTTTTTCTCGAATTAGCACTGACTAATAAGATTTGTTATACATTACTCAACAAAGTTTATGGAACAAGGGTATTCATAATAATTATTTTTGTTTTAACACTTTTTATGTGACATATTTTATATCAAAAGAAGCATAATTTAATACACCTTTTAATTGTTTAATTAAATAAAAGAGGTGCTAATTAAAAAATAAAAAAAAAATATTATGAAAATCTAAAATGGTACCGAAAAAAAAATACTTTGACGTGCGTCCACAATTCAACTTCATTTTATTCATGAAAAAAAAAAAAACATTATAGACAGTAATCTTTACAGTTTATTACGTTTCAAAACGACCAAGTAAAGTTTTCCCTCTTTATTCCAAAATTCTTTTGTTTTTAAGTTTTATTTTTGAAGTGAAAACTTCTTTAGCGGCGCTGTGTACTTTTTTTGGAATGGGTAAAAACTTCTAAATTCGCGTCAGGTCACGTGACCCTGATCGTAAGATTCGTAAGACGTAAAACGAAAGACGCGCGTTGTTGAGGACAGCGCCATCTATGCACATCGGGAAGAACTACGAGGGCCTCGCGTACTAACTACGTAGTTCATCCAACAACGACGAGATGGCGCTGAACCACGGATATATAACTGACGACGAGCTCCATGGGCTTGCTTCTCTTACCACTGCCGCGACCAACACCACGAACTGAAGTCTATCCTGTGTGCTTATTTGTAAATCTGAATAAATTCCTTTCACGAGAAGAATAAACCAGTCACTTTGGTCATCATACCTGATTTGCAAAAAACCCTATAAAATAAGGAACACACCTTAACACGCGTGTTTTGTTTATAAGACGATTCACAAAATACACTCGTAATTGTTCAAGTTTTCACTTCTGTCGGCACTACCGGAGTGCCAGTTTTTTTTTGTAAATTTCGAACCTTAATTTAATGCAGCTTCAAACAACATTTACAATTTTTTGTGGCCAGTACTTTTGTAAAGAGTTTTCTTAATAGTCAGCTTGTTCTCTAGACTTTGTTGATTAGTGTATGTAGATCCCTGACCTGAAGGCCAATTCTCGTTCTTCAAAAAAACGCAAATTGAAGTCGCACTTTCATTTCAGCGACAATCAGTGTCAACAACTTGTCAAAAATGTATGTAAATTCATTGTATTTTTGACAGATTGAGGCTGAAATTAAAATCCGAATGTTCTTAAAAATACGGGAATTGCCCCTCTGATTTTTGCGACTAATCCGTTGCTCACAAAGCTGTCCCAAATTTATTGCATTTACTCGTATTTTGTCCTTCGTATTGCCAAATATTTCTAAGTGTGCGGTTAAGTAGATCGGTATATTTTCAATAGTAAAGAAAAAAAAAAGTGGCTGTATCCCATGGTTTCTGAAAGCCTAAGTATTGAATTTATCACACTAATATTATAAAAGTTTGTGAGTGTGTTTGTATGTTTGTTACTTCTTCACGCAAAATTTTGATGAAATTTGACACATAGATAGTTTATAACCAGGATTAACACTTAGGATACTTTATATCTCGATATTCCTACGGGATCAAAATGTATGCGGATGAAACCACGAGGCGCTGCTAGTCTGTTATAATTATCATGTCAAGTGATTTGATCGACTGTTGTTATTTCAATCAATCACAGCGGCTAAAGCTACCGTTATCTAAAAGAGACGTGGTCGCCTTACAGCGTCCACATCTCTTTGGACGCTCCACAAATTAGATAGGTAATGTACAGACGCCAGCACATCAAGCTACCCGAAAGTGTCAAATTTTTTCAATCAACTTTGAACCTTATGCTTTAGCGATAAGGTTGAAAATGTATTAAAAAAATTCGACATATTGTAGTAGCTTGATGTGCTGGCATCTGTACCAGCGAATGACGTCACTGAAACGATACTTATGAAAGTAAGTTGGTGTTTTTTCCTAGAGAGCGTAATTTTCATGAAAACCGTCACTGCAGCCGTTCAGTGACGTCTACCTCTTTTCTAGGGAACCATAGCTTTAGTATGACATTGGTGCCGATTCTATTTTTCACAAACTAAACTAAAAACTTCAGTGCATCTTTTTCTTTCTATTTCGTTAAGAAAAGGACAGAAGATAAATTTTAGTTTAATCTTGTCAAATTAATTCGCGCCGGAGGCACAGAATTACTAATAGTACCTACTTAGCCTGAGGTAAATTGACGTATTTTTAGTAGCCAATTTTTTTATCACGTCTGTACTTGTCTCTGGAACTTTTTAGTTTAGTTTGTGACCAAGGGAATTGGCACCATTGACGGTGTGTTTTAGTTTTGTGTTCTAAAGTGGTTACTGTCAGATGTCTAAAAGACGCAATGATGACAATCATTGCTCACCAGTACCTATGCTCATTTGTCCAATGTATTTTGTGCCAAGTCTATTTATAATTAAAAATATTGTATGTACATAATTGTAAATATAGTTAATAAAGAGAATTGTCGACATTTTCATCGAATCGGCAATTACTCGAAATAATATCCTTGTTGTATATACTTACCAATTTGTTACATCTCTACTGAAGTAAACCAAATGAAGTAAAGTAAATAAGTCTACATAAGCTCGACTGTATCATGTAATGTCGAAAATTGTATAGAAATAAGTATTTGAGAAAATAAACTTCTTATTCCTAATTGGTTGCTATTTTATTTAGAAATAAGCAATACCTGGAAATATGTGTTTCTATAACAACCGAAAAGATTTCAAAAACATATTTATATCTCCTGTTATTCGTTTTCTACGCTCGGACGAAAGCCCAATTCAAAAATTCGAAACGAATATGAATGATAATCTAAAATGTAAGCGTCCACTAAGGTTTCAAGATAATAAAAAAAAATTACGAACCCGAGATGAATGAAAAAAACTGCATTCAGTTTTCTCGATTCTCATAAATTAATATTACAACAAAACATCCAGGTTTTTCGAGTTGTAACCCTATTTTATCGGAGGTGCGATATGATGATTGATGCATGAATAAGTTTAATGGAAATCAACCGAAACAAACTTATTTCGATAAACTACCGTGTACTTTTGGCTTGGAATTTCTGCGTTTCCTCCCAAGGGTGTCGTGTAAGGTGACCAAGGGTCAGGTATAGCATAAGGATGGTACGGATATAAATCTGGAGTCCCAATGGAATCTGAAGGTCAGACGGTGGTACCCAATTAGGCCTTATTTGGGAGTAACAAATTGTTCGTTCGCTACTCCGTAACCCTATTTAGGATTGTTTCGTTACATTAAAATTATTTTATTAAAAGAATGGTTTCGGTTTGTTCATGTTATAGTTTTGGGACACCCAGACAGTCACTTTACTTTGTGTAAATTATTTCATCACCGCTGCTTTCAGAATGCTGAAGAAAAACATCTTAAGGAAACCGCGCTGCATGTCCTAGAACCAAAAAATCGTAGACATGTGACATCTACCAACCCGCACTGGGTTCGCGTGGTGTAATACGGCCCGCTCCCTCTCACCGAGAGGAGGCCTGTAGTGGGAACATTATAAGCTGATTATGAATAGTTTTGCGATTATGTAATCTTGAAATATACAATCAGATACATAGAAGATTTCTTCATTAGATTCAGGAGCCCTTAATCAAAGGTGTTCACGCAACGACGTTAAAAGTCTGCTAACTAATAGAAGAACAGATAAATAAAAAATCCCGATGTACTTAGACCCCGCTGGCAAACTTGCTGTCTTGTAATTCTTTTCACTTTCTCGTAAAGCTCGTGACGAAATGAAAACAAAAGAAAATCACTAAGTACTACTTACTGATCTTTAGTTCCTTCTTTTTTTGTGTGCTTCTAAAACCTAGTGAAGACTAACGCTGACGTTATTATCAATAAAGCAAGGTATAAGACGAATAACTAAACTAAATCAAGAACATTTTAAACATTACAGAGTTTTCAAGTAATAATCTTAGCTTTAACATCTGGTTTTTAAATTGAGAACTTATGTCCACTTTAGTATAACTTAAGGTGAAAGATCGCGAAATTCAACATTTATTTGCAAAACGGTTGAATGAAAAAGAAATGTTGAATTTTGCGGGCTTTCACCTTTAGTAGTGCTAATTAAAGTATGACAAGTTCTCAACCACAAATTCTCTTTTCAAAAAACTAGGTGTAAGCCATTTCGTAACTCCCTAGGGCCCAGCCTAGAGAAAAAACTTACCTTATAAAGTGTTACATATTGGTTTTCGCGGTAGTTTTTTGCATACATGTGTCTTGGGTATATCAATCACAATAAATTGTACATGGGTAAGTACCCTTGAGAACTAGAAACAATAGAAATCTGCCTAGCGTTTTCTCAACTAGGTTGGGATCGGCTTCCTGTCTAAATGGATGAAGCTGAGTATCAAAGTAAAAAATCTCACCGTGAAAACTAAGGTGAAGTGGGCTGTCATTCCACCTGATGCTAGGGATTGACACTATTGACAGCTCACTTCACATAAGTTTTCACGATAAGATCTTTTACAGAATAGCACTGCAGTATTTGACATGGAGTGACTATCTATCTGGCCTCCGCTTTTTGTGGCGAGTTCGCGTATAATAAGCTTAGCAGGTGACTGTAACACACCACGTTAAATGCTTGTACATGGATAAAGATAAAGGTATACTCTTTTTTGCACTGCAAATAAATAAAGCAAAACATATTGGGATTCTACCAAAATTATGAGAGTAGTCCAAAATGAAGCCATCCGAGTAGTTGAGCACTTAAAGCCTCTTGTGATTATTCAGTGATCCATTTCAGGGGGTAAGTAATAGATGATATAACATCTATTACTTACCCCCTGAAATGGATCTCTGAATAATCACAAGAGGCTTATGATAAGAAGAGACAGAGGCAGAGGCATAAGATATAAAACTTATTTGGTCTAATAAAACAATAACTTTGTATTTTGTTTAAGAAATATTTAAAAGTATTTTTTCTTTGTTTTATTCTTTGTAAGTTCTATCGTAGTTATAGGTAATAGTCACCTAAGTAGATATTAAACATAACTAGTAACTAATTACCACCTGCGTTAAGATAGGTCGACGGAGCCCCGCTTCGCGGGGCTCCTATTTCTGTGTGGTTTAAAAAAAAAATAACCACGAAGGCTAAGGCGGGAGCTCCGCTCCGCTTCGCTCCCGCCTTAGCCTTCTAACCTAACCTATCCGAGTCGGGGTACTCTGAGTCGGGGTGTTAACCATAATGACGTTTTTATATACATATATTAAACGTTAGACCTAATGATTTTCAATTAAATAAACAATATACATATAAACGTTAGGCCAAATGATTTTCGATTACATAAACGTTATATCAAACAACGTTATACTAATTAAGTTTTAGAATAAATAAATGTTATATGTAAAGAAATTATATCAACAGTTGGTATATCTCACGTTGATTATATCTTATGAACGATAATAAAATGAAATTAGACCAAATGAGTTTATACGTTATGGGACGCACCCCATTTCAGGAAAGCGTTTAATAGATCCGTCTTACCAAATATCGTCGCTCGCATGACTAACTCTCCTATCTCATTTTTTATGGTTTGAGTTAGGACAACTACATTTTTCTATTCGTGATTCTTTTCATTTTGTTGCCTTTCAAAATGGTTATATTTTGAGATCCAAATAACATGAGATACGACGGTTAGTGAAAAATGTAAAGAAACACGAATATAAAAATGTAGGTAGTAGTAGGTAACGCAATCAGCTAAAAAATTAGATAGGGCAGTTAGTTTTGCGAGCGATATGTCTCAAGAAAACAACACGTAATTCAATTGCTTTTATTTTAACTTCGAGAAATAAAGTTAACTTGCCTGTAATCTCAGTACAGGCCATTTGTAACAAGTAAACTATCCTATATTTCCCCATAGACTTTAATAAAAGGATACTGTTGAAGGTAGGAAATAAGAAATAAGGTAGGAAATAAAATTTAAAAACAAATTTGGCGAAGGTCATTGAACTAGCGAGCTCGCAACATGTTGTGTTTAACTGCAGATGTCTTTATTCTGTCGGTGCTGGCCTGTAAACAGATACATCATGTAGAAAATGTTAAAAATAAAAAATAATGTCCAGTGACGAAACTATTGGATATTTGATTGAATTTTTGT
This sequence comes from Luperina nickerlii, assembly GCA_963855955.1. NCBI lineage: Eukaryota > Metazoa > Arthropoda > Insecta > Lepidoptera > Noctuidae > Luperina > Luperina nickerlii. The sequence goes on along the minus strand of OY979677.1, from coordinate 15,088,088 downwards.
ATGCAGACTGGGAACGTCATTAGGTAGGTATACGAAGTTTAATTTATTGTTGTATTGTCATCTCCACATTGTTCTAACACGAAGCGTCTTACTACACTACTCGGCTCACTTCAAATCGCATCGAGACATCGTCAACATAATTATTGCACGCGTCGTTTCGTCGTTAATTTCGTTTACATACACAACATACGATGAGTGGTAATAAAAACATATTAAAGGTAATGTTAAAATTCATTGTGCTTTTTTATTTTATTTACCCTAGTTTTGTTCCGGTGCATTGCAATCATCAATCATCTATCTTCTTTTTCTCCATTTCTTTTTAATTTTCGTGGAGTAATTAATATGCACGTAGTTATAATACGCGAGAGTGCACATTGCAACAGCAGCGGCCATTTGAACGTTATCCATGATGCATAGCGTGTGGACGTTGCATGAGTGATAGTCACGTAGTTCAGACTTCTGTCAACTTCGAACTATATTTCGACGAAGCAACTTCGGGAGTAGTATAATGGAGGCTTTTTTTTCAGGATGGGACATCATCAAATGACCCCTCCCGCTTTGGGTGGAGCGGAAGGGAGTGTCAGACTCTTACTGACTAAAACCCACCCGTGTTCCTTCCTTAGCCCTTTATGGTTCCGGGCCAGCGGTAACCTTTTTGGACAATCCCGCTGACCCGGACAATCCCGTTGACTATAGTGCAGGCTTTAGCTGGATTTCGAAGTTTAGAATTGAAACAAATGATGGTGGAGACTGAATATAGAATGACGTGAATGACGTCATTGAGTAAATTTAGGTGTTCGGAATAGATCGCTATGCTGTGTGAAATTTGATTTACCTAAGTAAAATCTACCTGCATCGCCATTACGTTAATTACAGTCGAACAGTAGTTTCAATGGTGGATCGTGATAGTTAACCTAAAGTTTACCCAGGGAGATGAACTTCGTAAGCTATTTGTTTCTCTGTAGCTATCAACACACACAAACACACCCACACACACACACACATACACACACACACTAATACTGTGTTTGTATGTTTGTTACTTCTTCACGCACAAACAGCTGAACGCATTTGGATAAATTGTGGCACACAGATAGTTTATACAGGATTAACACATAGGGATGATTTTTATTCCGCGCTGCTAGTAGAAATATAAAAACACACACAACACACACACACACACACACACACACACACACACACACACTACACACACACACAATACACACTTCCATATTATTATTAGTATTACTAGCTGCGTCCCGCGGTTTCACCCGCATAAGTGTCGATCCCGTAAGAATATCGGGATAAAAAGTATCCAACGTGTTAATCCAGGAAATGGTTATATGTGCCAATTTTCATCCAAATCTGTTTAACGGTTTATGCGTGATTGAGTAACAAATATTCAAACATCTTCACAAACTTTCACATTTATAATATTGGTAGGATAAATGGAAAATAATTGTCTGTCTGTCACGTGAAATAGGCTACTTTTCATCCTGGATATTTGTATTAAAAGTTATAAAAAACACGCAAACAAAGCTACAGCTAGTAAATATATATATTATCATCGTCATCATTTCAGTCGAAAGACGTCCACTGCTGCCTCCCCAAGCACCTCCTCTTTGACCGGTTCTGTGCTTCTCGCATCCATCGACCGACGACCAACGACCTTGTGAAGTCCCCAGGAATGTGAACTCGAGTTACCTACATCACATTTTTTTTTAATCTTTCCCAACTTACGAGTTTATATGTATGAAAAGATTTATAAACCCAATATAGTTTGCTTACCTACAGTTAAGCAAATTATTTTCTGTCGTTTTGAGCAACACATCATTCTAGTACATAGCTTGCATTCCAAGAGGACACTTTACGTTCATCTTTTAATCTACATTCATGAGTTAATTTTCACTTTTCAGCGTTGTGAAAATCAGAACACAATGTCGCAGATCTATGAAATGAGAATTACACAAAATTCACAATTCCTTTTCAATAATATTTATTACTAGCTTCTGCCCGCGACTTAGTCCGCGTGAAATTTCTTGTTACTCCGACCCACCCCGTCGCATCGCATCGCCTGCCCGCCCTACTTCGTTTTTGCTTAGCGTTCTTTCTGACTTTTTTTCTTTTTGCTCGGCTCCTAAAGGTCATAGCGTGATGTTAAATAGCCTATAGCCTTCCTCAAAAATTGGGCTATCAAATGCAAAAATAATTTTTCAAATCCGACTGGTAGTTCCAGAGATTAGCGCGTTCAACCAAACAAACAAACAAACAACTCTTCAGCTTTATAATATAATATTAAAAATATTAATTATATTATTATATATTATTTATAATATATAAGTATAGATAACAGTGCGAACTGCTTATTACTTTTATTTCCACTTATCCCTGTCTATTTCTGTATGTGGCCAATCTTTAAGAAAAGAGTCGAGTTCGTCACGCTATCTACCGCGTTTAGCCTACCACCTCGCCGTTTGATGCTTTTTGGGGCCCTCTGTATGGCTATTTTAGCTCCTCCGGCATGAGACAGTTGTGGCCAATGTTGTTCCATTTATACTAGGCATCCGTGTAACCTACATTTTGGTCTATTTGTTATAGATCTGCAATAAGCCTGAATCAAAACTCTAAAGCGGATATTCAACCAAGACTATTAAAATAAAATTTAGTCTTCGCTTACAGAACAACTATTTCAAGTAACAATACTCAAATCTTAGAAGTCTGTAGGCCAGAGGGGTTCATCCTTGAAGAAAAACCCTAAGTTACTATAATGTAGGGTATTCCTAAGTTAAAAAATAGGAGTTCGTTGTATAAATGTACTGTAGGCCACCCGCGTACGTCAGTCAATTAGATATTGTTGTGCGAACTACATCGTTCTTTTATTCTACAATGGCGACGAGGATGGCGAAATTTGACGAATTCGATATGAAGAACGGGAATTGGCAGTCGTACTGTGATAGGCTGGATAATGTACTTTGTGGTGAAGTCTGTGAAGGACGAACTAAAATTACCAACGCTGATTGCATTCATGGGTGAAACGTCGTATGAATTAAGGCTCCTACAAACAGGCGCTATACGCGATTTAAGGCTCGTACACACAGGCGCGACGCGACACGCGACACAAAGGCACCGCAAGTCGCGCAACGAGCGGTGCCTTTGTGTCGCGTGTCGCGTCGCGCCTGTGTGTACGAGCCTTTAATCGCGCGCGACACAAAGACACCGCTCGTTGCGCGACTTGCGGTACCTTTGTGTCGCGCGCGATATTATCGCGCGTCGCACCTGTTTGATGGAGACTGTATTAGTAAATTTGTGCAGTCCTTGGAAACCGGCGCGACCTGTCCTTCACCGAAGTTGGAAATGGAATTGTTTTTCACGCTAATTTGAATTCTATTTCAGTTGTGCTTTAGTTCATTTTATCAATGAGAAAATTACTCGAGCAATTAAGTAGCAACGGAACTGCTCGACGGTAGTGTAGTCTTGCATTTAGTACTTGTTTTATTTTATTGAAATAGAATAATTTTATTTAAATACTATTTTCTGAGCAATTCAAATGTAACTGTGCATTTGGATTAAGGATAACGTAAAAAAATAACTCTTCAGAATAAATTTATTTTAAACACAAGTTATTATTCCTTACAGCTTTCAATCGACTAGTTAGACTAGAATGTTATGATGAATAGTTTAAAAATTATTATTAATTAACGTCTTTATATTTAAAGACTAAAGATAATTAATAATAATTTTGTTGTTAGTTGATTTTTAAATAATCGTAATAAAATTATAAAGGACTTATAGCAATATAAAATAATATATAATATAAAATATACATATTTGTTGTCCCTAAATAAGTAAATAGCACATTTGAAAACCAAAAACATAATGATATTCAATTTCAATACTTAGGAATAAAATAAAGCTAATATATTTTCATTTTTTAAGTTGGATGTGCCAGGGATGCCTGCGAAATTCAAATTTTCTGACGTTTCTGCAATTTGAAGGTCAGTGCCTTATCAAGTACCTATGTATTTACAGATTTATAATAATTAAAATCATCAATACAACCCATTAAGTTCGTATAACACTATTGATTGATATTTCATAAAATAGTCATTATAATTCAGTAAATACATACTCGTTACGGTCGCTAATCATATTTTGTTCAACAAACAACCTGACACTGAGATATAAGCCCTAGTGCTTCCCTCTTAACAACATTTTTTATAAATTCTTTATTATACACAACTTATTTGATAAAACGATTTTATTTTTTACTTCTAACTGATATTAGCATTTTTTATTATTGCCGAGAATCATGAAAACGATAAAACATTATTTACATTCATATTAGGTGTAAATAAATAACACTGTTTAAATAATTTACCTCAATATCTTTATCAAAAATATAAACATGTTCAAGGACCTAGGTACTTTTTTATTAACGTTCGTAAAATATTAGCTTTTCATTAAAATATGATAATATATTTTGCTTATACCTAGTACTATGATATTATTTAGTAAACTATCTGATATTTTATTAGATCGAAAACATACGGATTGCTGTAAACATTTTGTTCATACAGTTGCCGAAAATTTTAGAGAAATTCTATTTAAGTGAATATACTCAACATGGTGCAACACATAGACTAATTAATGAAAATAAAAAAACCTAAATTTTTGTATTTTCATAACTTAGTGTCGATCCATTAAAATAAAATATCAGTGTTTTGTACAAAAGGTGACACTGAACTTAATGCATTTATTTTTACATTAATACTTGGCTAAACCAGACACTAAATATTAGTCTTAGTTCTGACTAAATTCAAATGTGTATTTTCGCCCAAAATAAGTCTGTATTTTATTTTGCCGTATGGAATTTAATAATGTTTATTGGTAAAAAAGGATTGGCATATGGCGCACATTCTACAGACGCACATTTCTATTTGATGATATTTTTGATTAATGTGCCATTTATCCTTGAAAGATATTCAAAAGGATGAACTATATTGACATCTTGCCTTTCGAGGGCTGGCAGAACGCCAAACGATTCTTTTGCCAAAAAAATATCTCCTTATCATATTTGTTTTATGGATGAACGCCGAGAACAATACAGTAATTATTTTATTTTCCACCTTGCAAAAAAGTTTTCGACATCAATCATCACGGTGGATAAAAGTGTTACCATCTGTACAAACAAAATGTGCAATTTTACTAGCTTTTTTGCAACAGAAGCCTTAAACAATGAGTTTTTTGACATCGCGAACAAAAGCGAATTGTAAAAACTACACAAAAGGTCCCTTCTTTACATATATCTTTCTATAACCTAACCTAATTTTTCAAGCTACAAAGGTGGAGTAATTCAATACCAATTTAATTAAACATAATTTGTAGAATAATTAAGATTTCTCAAATCATTTATTAAAATGGCTGATTTTGGGTGTAAAAAGTCCGGCAACTTAAAGGTCAATACGGAACTCTTAAATTGACGACGAATTGTAAGGTATGTTTAAGCAGACAGAGTGTTTAGAAAGTAAATAAATCAAGAATGAAGCCACATTGGGACTTTAGTTAAAGACCTATAAGTTGGTTAATAAAATACAACATTATTGCATCAGTAAAATTACATACCTATAATATGTTCAATATAAGCTATGGAGGGGCTTATGGATAACAGCCGTTGGTCCGTAGATGGGTAACCATCTTTACATATCAAGAGCCGTTGTTCCTGGCTGTCAATCGTGAATGTTTAGCAGTCGTTCCGGGTAATCAGAAACCCGAAAGTCTGACAACTAGTCTTACCAAGGGGTATCGTATTTACTAATAACTGGGTTGTGGATGTGGAGGTCAGATAGGCAGTCGCTCCATGCAAAATACTGGTACTCAGTTGCATCCCGTTCGACTGGAAGATGATAATGGCCTCGGTAGATGATGATTATGTTCAAATAACTGGGAACAGTGTTATTCAAAGCATTTTCATGCTTTTATAAAACTGTAAGTACTTGTTAAATGCACTTAATTGATTGTTCTAGGAAGCAAGTAGCAAAGTAAAAGAGAATCAAGCTAATTTTCTGAGCTTGTTTTGTTTATCTTAAGAGGTTAGCGGGCCTTATAACATTGTTATTTTAAGGTTATTATAACGTACGTAATAAACACGTTTATTCACGTATTTACTGAGGATTTTTCTTAGCAGTTATAATGTAACTTAATGTCTAAGACCAGCTTAGTCATAAGTTTAGTTTATGGCTATAAAAAAACTAGACAATAGCCAGACAAAATAATAGGTTGTCTATAAAAAGCTAGACAAATAAATAGATAATCTATTAGGCTACCTCTTTGTCTAGCTTTGCTTTACAGCAGAAGATTCCTCTTGGAATGCCTGATTCCTAAATCTTATAAGAATACCAGCCCCCTATAAATTGTACTATTGAAAGGCAAAGGACTTTTCTTATGAGAGCATTAATCACAACGCTTGCTCAAAACGGGATGGCGACTTATATTAAATACTAGCTGACCCGACAGACGTTGTCCTGTTTTTGATTCGAAAGACACGTGGCGCCATCTAATATCATAATAACGTTATTGTTGTCTTCCTCGGGAGCAATACTTTTTTTCGGGATGAAAGGTATTCTATGTCCATTTCTGTACACCTGACAAGGTATATGCAAAATTTCAGGATGATCGGTTCTGTGGTTTAGGCGTGAAAAGGTAACAAACAAACAAACAAACTTACTCTCGCATTTATAATATTAGTTAGAATAAATCCTGGTTTTCACCCGATATTTTTCCGTCACGGATGTGAGTAAATTTAAAATCTTACAGATCTAATATTGGTTTGTATCTTTGGCTTCTATACCCAACTCTTCTCTCTTTCTTTGGCTTCTCTTTGGCTACTTTACACCCTGTATCTCAAACCTCTATAGGTTTGAGATACAGGGTGTAAAGTTCACTCATCTTCCATAGAAAAGGGAAGATCCTCCGACCAGACCAGGGTGTTGTATCTGGCCGGCAAGTGCCCGAAGATTTATGTCGGGGGATTAAATTTATAATATACTAGTTGCGCTGTAAATCTTGCTTGCGCGATGCAGGATTTGGCGTGACGTCGGTGTTATGCGTAGTTTGCATGTGGCGATGTAAATGCCGCTACAGGTTTTCTGCGTAGTCATAACTAGCGAAGTAAATCTATGCATCATTCGGAATATTTTACAAGTCAAATTACCTACGGCTACCGGCTATTATTATGATATAATTAATGTATACAAAATATTGTAAAACATTTTAAAAGAGTAACGGTGGAGTTTCTTGCCCATTCTTCTCCATACGAAAACTACCCTTTGGAATGGGCGACTAGAATCAATTCTATTTGTTGTAATTTTTGACGTTCAAAAGTGCCTTTAATGTGCCTATTTGAAATAAATGCTTTGACTTTGACTTTGACTTTGACTACCTTACTACCTACGACAGTGACCACCGGTTTATGGACATAGGAACCAGGCATTTTACACATTACAAGTTCATCACAAACATTGTTATATAGAACTAAAATTAACTAAAACTATGTGATGACAGAACAAACAGCCGTAATTACAAAACAGAGTACAATATTTTCAGTGAAATATAATATTTCAAGGTAGTTTGTTACAAATACAAATAGACGTAACAATTGATTAATCTTTTACGTAGGTAATATTTACTTTTTTAGAACGAAGTATAAATAAAGCCCTAATTATGGATTACGTAGCAGATTTTTTTTCATTTAGTTTGTTTTCAAAATTTCTAAATAACACCTTGTTGTTATAATACAATATCATTTTACTTACACCCGCCTCTCTGGACTATTCTGAAATGATACATTTCATGAAAACTTAGTTGAAGTGAGTTTAAAGTGATCATTCCATAGCTGACGCTAGGGAATGATAGCTTACTTCATCTACATTTTCACGATGAGATTTTGCAGAATAGACCTGACCTAATCGAATTCTGAAAGCCTTTTGAATTCAGTTTATTTTCATTACATCTCACGATGATTGGGTTGTTGGTTTTTCGGCCAACCAATCACAGACGTTACAACTTAGCATCACATTACTGTATTGCCTCTTAATCAACTATCTACTTTAGCCTTATTGCGTTTAAATTGATTATTGATTGGCCGTTTGTAATAAAAAGGTCTTAAATAAAATTCAGTTGCAATGGAAGTTGAACTTTGTTTTGTATGACATTGAGTTTGTGTTTCGAAAACTTATTAAGTAACTGAGATTCTGAATGTAGTTACTTTTTGTGCTGATTAGACTCTCAGAAAGTGGATGTATCTAAGTTTTGAGATGCTGCTGTAAAATCTTCTTTTTGCTGTTCCTTTCAGAGTACTAAATTAACTTGGCAAAGGATTTTGCAAATCTCGTTAAATTGCGATATAAAGTCTGTTCATCTAGAGACAAAGGCCAGAGCAGGAAACTTGAGAGGTACACAATTTTACTTTTTACTGAAAGCTATTTGAGTAGTTGATTTAAGTTTCATCAGTTTTTTTAGTAATATAAAATTAAAGTTTTTGAATGTTTTGAAGTGTTGCAACAAAAGTTTTAGTTCCTTGCAATATCCTATCGTATTTTTTCTTGAAAAGTGTAGTAATTTTGAAAGCACCATTCATATTCTGTAATGTTTCTTAAGTTGATATTTTTTTCTTTGAAAATGACTTATCAAACCTTGGCTTATGATTTATTATCATTTAGAAAACAAAACAATATTTATTTACATTTAAACCTAATTAGCATTTCAAGCACATTACTCTGTACTTTCCCTTGCATTGCTTCCTGTAACTCCGTAACTGTCATCACATTCAGTTAATGACTATACTTCGTAAAAGATAGCTTGATCTCTGCGACACCTGTCAGTAAAATCACGCCTATGAAGTTCTGAATTTCATAGTAGTACAGACAGTACCTGTAAATGTCATACTTTATGGGCATGCCGACCTACTTAGTGATGGGCGATGAATCAACGTGACCACAGACTATAAACTATTGATATTTTAAATAAAACTTAATTTAAAATTAAATTTTTTTTAAATTTTATTGTATATTTTATTTTAATATCATAACATTATTTACATTTGTATATACTTAAATGCTCTAGCGATTCAGAAACTGATTCAAATATGGATTTGGGGTGTACTCCGTTACGAGAATAAATGTATTTAATATTCAAATATTCGTTTAATTTAGTAACGTTTGTAATTAAATTAAACCCAACTAAATGTTACATTAGCATCGATAATAGTAAGAAACGTCGATAATTTCTATCGACAATTTTTTATATCATGACAACCCTAGAAATGTCAGTTTGACTTATGTCGCAGAGATCAAGCTATCTTTTACGTAGTATAACAATATTATATTAATAATCATTGAGGCATAGGTGATACGGATCTCCTTGCTTGCATCGCCTTGTTATTGCAGTACGCTCTCACGTCTTCCATCGTCTGCATTAGGAATACAGGCACGTCATCATCGCGTTTCTGGAAAAAAGAAAAAAAAAAACAAATTACTCTATCGCTCTGTGTCCATCTAATATTATAAATTCGAAAGTGTGTCTGTCTATCTGTCTGTTACCTCTTCACGCTTAAACCGCTGAACCGATTTAGATGAAATTTGGTATAGACATAGTTTGAGTCCCGGGAAAGGATATAGGATAGATTTTGTCTCGATGTTCCCACGGCATCAAAACTTACGCGGGTGAAACCGCGGGGCGCTGCTAGTCTCTCTATAAAGCCTCGTTTACACGATACGAGTTCTTTCACTGCCTTTTAGTGTAGAGGTCGCTAGCGCTACTGCTAAGCATGAGGCCCTGGGTTCGATTCTCAGGTCGTGAATTGTGTTATTAGGTTTTTCCAACAGGAATTTATCAGTAGCAGCCCTGAATCTGGATTTATGCCCGCTTGATGGTAATAGACTCGCATCTTGTTACTTAGGGTCAGCTCACACCGAGACGCGACGCGGCGCGACGTGACGCAACAATAGTGCAAAAGTGTATCTTTTCTTGTAATAAATAAAGTTAGATTTTGAGTCGCTATTAAAACGCAGCGTGGCGCCGCGCTGCGTCGAGCTGCGTTGCGAAATGTATATCTTTTCGAGTAGTACAATGCGTGCCATGAAAGATGAGACTTGACCCCGCCTCTCCCGCTCTTTCCGCTGCCCCTATGACGTCCGGTCCCGTCCCGCACTCAGACCTCATACCGCTAAAGATACCTAAAATCGTGTTCTGCGCATGTCAAACCACGTGGTGTGTCAAGTCTCATCTTTCGTGGCACGCATTGTAAATAGAGTTAGATTATGAATAGCACTATTGAAAATTGCGCACAGCGTCGCGTCTCGGTGTGACTTGACCCTTAACACGTTCGCGTGCAGGACGTATGGATACGTAAAAAAATCGAGATACGATGTCGCACAACGTATCGATAAGTCAAATTTTATATTACCCTATCAATCAGTACGTAAGGAAACGTCCGTTTCTCATATAAAACTCTTATAGTGACGTCACAGTGCCACAACATATCAAAATCTTGAATTCGTAGTGTCACACTGCATCGACATTTTAGGCGTTTTGTGGGTGCTTTTCACACATAAAAAGACACCTACCCGCAAACGCAGAACGTACATAGTCGTCAACTTGCGTATGCGCCGCCATACTGTCAGTCGGGCTGTGCACCGTTACGCGACGCACGTGCACAGTGAAGTGAGTTCCCGAGTTACGAAACTTTTAAATCGTAAGTTATCACATATTTTTTACTGAATTTAAATAATAGTGTGTGTATTATATGGAATACAATAATTATTTTCACATTTAAGCAATAAAAGTAGTTTGTTTTTAGTAGGTACTAATTATAGAAATTCCATTGTTTTAGATGAACAAAACAAAGCGAGTGAGAAGAAAGAAAAGTAATAAAATAGGTGACAATACAAGCAAGGATCCATCACAACCATGGGCATAACAATAAGTACTAGACGTTGTTTATATAAGATTCACAAGTTGTTTGACTAGTTACAACTATACCTATGTTGCGGAATGTCACCATACGTCGACGTATAATGTCGTTCTAATCATAGTTTATTATTGAAATAAATAGAGGTATTAAAGAACGTTTAGAAACGTCAAAAAAAATGTATGGGGGAAAACAGTGCTCCTTCACAAGTTTCGAAAAAGTGACCACCGCGCGCGAATGTGTTAAAGGCCATACAGGACTCACATATAGGACAGGTAGACATAACTTGCGACATGGGAATTCAATAAAATAGGCACCTACCTACACCTGTATCTTATCCTTCGGGATTATAGGCGTGATGTTATCCTATGTTGTAAAGCCATTATAAGATTGTATTGTATATATAATATATTATATTGTATATATACACAATTTTGCAGTAGCTATATAAGGTCCCATTAAAATAGATGGACAAATTTTAACACAGCGCTCAGTACGTCTAACTAAAGATATCCAAGCAAAAAAAAAAAACACTGATCAGTGATTTTATTTTGACCTAAAATAATAAATTGCCGGCACATTAGTGTATTTTCGTTAGCTGATTATTTTTCTTGTAAGTATCTATGCGTTTTTCTTATATATTTTTTTTACCATCGTCCTTATTTTGGTGGTCTGAATGATTTCTAAATGTTTGTCCATGTCATTAAAATAGATTAATGGGACCTTATATCGCTACTGAGAAATTATAGCAACAAACGACTTGTATCGTCGAAACATGTTTAGATTGAGACGGTTATTGTTCCTACAACTTATTGCATTTAACAGGCAATTAAATTGTGCTATGTAAATTAGATATGGGCGCTGCGCCGGCGCGGCGCCGCCGCGCGCCCGCGGCACGCCGCCGCCGCCGCCGACATTCACCGCGCGGCGTGAGTGGCGTAAAGACGTGTATTTGTTTTCGTGATTGACTCATCCAAAATGACTGAATTATCAAAAACTACAGTGAATAATCTTTTCCATAGACGTTTTTTTGTCATTCCTTTCCTCGTACATCAGGGAAATTATAAATATTAATAACGAGCCAGAAGCTTTAGCCGAAAACGCAGGCAGTACAAGCACCAGATGTAATTGACACATCATTATTGCACAAACTGTCAAGGAAACAGTATGAGTTCATGCCAAGGCATTCAAGGTGATCCAATAGAGCAAGAATGTTGGCGTTACATTGCTGGTGCTGTTCCTACAGAGCCAAAAGATGGTGATTTATTATTCTATTGGAATAATATTAGGTCCTTACATATGAAATTAGCGTTTTGTCGTACTGACCACTTTGATCTGAAATATCTCCTCTTTGGTTAAGAATTCCCAAATTTATACATTCATTTAGCTGGTACATTTGAGTTTTGAAAACAGTCATTCATTTGTTTTTTCCTCATTATTTTTTTCTTTGGCGTCGCTTATTACCGCACAATGGAAAACATGAAATATTGGTATATTTACGAGTACAAGTTCTACCGTGGCACCAGTGCTGCAGAAACAGCTCGAAGGATTAATGATGTGTACGGCGCTGGTGTCGCAAAAGAAAGTACGGTACGTTTTTGGTTTAACGTTTTCGTAATCGGAAGCGCTCGTCGCAATGGCTGAACCCTGGAGAACCAGCCAAATCCTGCCCTAAACGAAAATTTACTCAGAAAAAGTTACTTGTGAGTGTTTGGTGGACTAGCGCCGGTGTCGTTCACTACAGCTTTCTAAAAATCTGGCCAAACGATTACGGCAGATATCTATTGTCTGCAACTGCAAACCATGAAAGAAGAACTAGCTGCTAAACAACCGAGATTGGTCAATCGCTCTAGGCCACTGCTGCTTCACGACAACGCAAGACCACACTGCACAACAAACAACCACTAAGTTAGATGAGCTACAATTGGAACGTCTGCGACATCCACCGTACTCCCCGGACCTTGCTCCAACAGATTACCATTTTTCCGGAATTTGGACAACTTCTTACAAGGAAAAAAATTCAACTCCGATGCGGCAGTCCAAACCGCCTTCAAAGTGTTCATTGATTCTCGCCCCCATGGTTTTCTTAGTAAAGGGATCAATGAACTACCTATGAGAAGGCAAAAGTGCATAGATAACAACGGTGCATACTTTGATTAATTAAATATATTTTACAAAAAAAATTGACTTTATATTCCTCCCGTACAAAACGCCAATTTCATATGTAAGGACCTAATAAAAAAGAACCTTTTCTTGCTGCTCTTGTTAGAGCTTTACTCTGTATACATGCCACTAACACTCCGAGTGAGAGGGTATTCTCGGTAGCTGGGCTAACAGTTATGGCCAAAAGATCTCGCTTGAGCTCGATTCGGGTTAATAAAATCGTATTTATTCATGATAATTATAAAATATGTAAGATTGATAATAATGACAAACTTTAATTAGTATTTATGCTTTGATATCTGTGTCTATGTTGAAAAAATTTTTACGGGGCTATTAAAGTGTCCCTTTGGAAAAAAGGTTTAATTTTGTACCTGATGACCTGATCTGGAATTCTGGACAAGGTATTTACTGTAGGTACTGTATAGGACTGACATTTTCCTGTCGTCCGCCTGAAACGATATTAAGGAGCCGGCCGGCTTAAAGAAGATAGGGAGTAGATTGCGAGTTTTAGTTGTAGGTAGTAGAAAACCACGCCGCCGGCGCCACGCCGCCGCCGATTGAAATTGGTCAGCGCGCCGCCGCCGAGAATTTTTAAGGCGGCGCCCATGTCTAATGTAAATCATATCAATGAGTTAAGGCTCCTTCAAACAGGCGCGACACGACACGTGACACAAAGGCACCGCAAGTCGCGCAACGAGCGGTGCCTTTGTGTCGCGCGCGATTATATCGCGTGTCGCGCCTGTTTGTAGGAGCCTTTAATCTAATCGTAACTTAATCTACGCACTAACACACTACGTTAAGACTGATGTGTTACACGGGTGTGACAGTGAGTAGATTAAGTTGAACTTGACAACCGTATCCATTGCTTGATCAGAATAATTCATTGTCATGAAATAGGGATTTTGCGGCAACCTCTGCTACAATCCATTCACAGTTATTATATTTTATCTCTGACAGCAGCAAACCAATAGCAACCTTATTGTGACAAGAATAAAGATCATTGTGATTTGATGGAATTGTTCATGTCAGCAACCGAACAGCAGCCTTATTCCAATGCTTATAAAGATCACTCTGAATTTGATAGTGATGCAAAATCAGAGGTAAAATAGGTAATTGTGTAAGGACCTAGGTCCCGCTTTCACCACAAATCACTAAAGGGGCCGTCTATTAATCACGTGATGTTTTTTTGGCATTTTTTAACCCCCCTCCCCCTTGGTGATACATGGTGAGGTTTAAGACTAGCCCCCCTATATCACGTGTATTTTTTAGTACCTACAAAGAATCTTAATTTTTTTTTTTTATATTTATTAAATACAGGTATAAGTTTCATCTAATTTCATAATCTAATTAATTGTACGCGTTTGACGAAAAAATAAATACACGTGACGACGCTTTTCGGTTCAGTATCGCGCGTTTGCCGAAATAATAAATACACGTGATATATTACTACACCCCCCCTCCCCCCTTGTGATATTTCGTGATTATTTATGGGCCCCTCCCCTCCCCTTTCGAGCCTCACGTGATTAATGGACAGCCCCAAAGACGTTTAATTAAAATACTTAAAACGTGAAATGCGCTTTCACCTCAAATCACTAAAGACGTTTAATCAAAATACTTAAAACGTGAAATGCACATTTCATAAAGCACCAACTAATGAAATACAATAGGGAACACTTGTTCAACACTGCCGATTGATTATGATGATAAGTACTTATCTTTGAAAGTATACAATTCAGAAAGTGCAAATAGCCTAGCTTCTTTTTTAACAATATTACAGGCTGACTTTTAAATGATTGCCAATTTTACAGGGATTACTTTACATTTTTTTTTCCTTTACAGTAGGTAAGTATGTATACAGGCTGACTTTAATTTAATTTGCAATCTTTCTGGGGGTGAAAAATCTCTTAAAAATGAACAACTTTTACCATGGGATCAACTCTGAAATATCGCATAAAAACGTTCGGTTACATACTTTTTCATTTGAGATAGTAGATAGTAGGAAAGAAAGATTCTTTTTTTTAATTTGAGAAGTTTATTGTGACTCGTACAAGAAGATCACGAACTAAACAAAACAGTCATAAATAAAAACCGGGCAAGAGCGAGTCGGACTCGCGCACCGAGGGTTCCGTACCATCATATGTTTTTAAATTTTATTTTATTTCAATATTCGTCAGAGATTTTTTTCAGCGCCATCTCTTGACCGTTAATGGAACTAATGTAACTTTTGTTGATGATTTCTGAAAAGTATGCTATTTAGAGACTTCGTTTTATTTTTTCTGTAATCTTTACATAAACTTCTATCACATATAGAATAATTTCAGATTTTTCTCTTTGCAAACTTCGGAGATAAGGATTAATAGGATAATTAGAAAGATTCGGAGAAAATGTAAAAAAAATACCTTCCCCCCGAAGGTAATTTTTTTACATTTTTCATCAAAAGTCGAAAACTATGCGGCCTAAAAAAAGTTTTGAGAATGTGCAAACTGCGCTCTTTTATATGATAGCCCACATGATCTACTACTTCAAATTTTTCAGACCCTCTCAGTCCTTGTTGCAAAAAATATACATATATTTTTATTTCTTTCTTATTTACAAAATAGTTGGGCCAACGTTATCTAAAACCATTCCAAATTTCAAGTTGATAGCATTAGTAGTTCTTGAGATATCGAGCTGTGACAGACATACAGACTGAGTCTCACCATAAGGGTTCCGTTTTACCATTTTGGTACGGAACCCTAAAAGTACAAAAACAAAGTTATATTTAAAAAAAGTAACAAAAATTATTTAAAAAAAAAACAAAAACCGACTTCAAAACCTAATAAACACTAAAAGCTTAAAAATAATATTAAATTGAAACTATAATTAAGAATAATTTAACCTAAATAACCTTACCTAACTTTAATCTACACTATATTTTACAATTTAACAGTTTTTGGAGTCGGTGCCAAGCCAAGTGTATCTATCTAATTGGGCCATAAAATATTCTCCCTTAATTTTTATTACAATAGTTTACGAGAGTAAATTAATATCATATTATTAGGTACTGATATTTTTTCAAAGCTGTTAAAAGTTTTAGTTAGCGCTCGATAGATGGCGTTGTACCGTATTCTGAATCGCGACATGATTTCGTTAGGTACCGAAAAACCTATGAAGATCAAATTGTATTACTTACGAGTTTCACATTTCGTCCGCAAGAGCGCGCCACTATCTGAACAAAAACAACTCCGTCTTCTGTTAATATTCTGTCTTGTGTTGTAATTTTTTTTTTCAGTTTGTTTTGTTGATTGTTAATATTTTTTGCTGATATAGTACCTTTTTTTTGGTTAATATTTTGTGAGTGCGGGCTTGGCACCGACTCCAAAAACTGTTAAATTGTAAAATATAGTGTAGATTAAAGTTAGGTAAGGTTATTTAGGTTAAATTATTCTTAATTATAGTTTCAATTTAATATTATTTTTAAGCTTTTAGTGTTTATTAGGTTTTGAAGTCGGTTTTTGTTTTTTTTTTTAAATAATTTTATTTTCTAGTTTTTAGTTTAAGTTTGTACATAATTCATAGTTTGAAGTTTCTTTTTTCAATTTTTAATAGAAAGAAAATTAATTTTGTATAATATGGGTAGGCCTACTAAACGCGCTGCTCAAATGAGACAGCGCCGTTTGGAAGAAAGTAACGACGAAAAGGAAGAACGTTTAAAGAAAAGTAGGGAAAGAAATACTAGAAACATTTTAAATGAGAGTGATGAGCAGCGAGCGTATAGACTTTCTCAGAAGAGAGCAAACACGAGATTATCAAGGCTTAATGAGAGTCCAGAAAGTCATGCTCAGCGGCTCAATTTGATTCGTGAACGATTATCAAACGAGACTCAAGAGCAACGTTCTCATCGTCTTGATATCATTCATGAACGTTTGTCTCACGAGACCGAGGAGCAACGTTCTCATCGTCTCGGTTTGATTCAGGAGCGCTTATCAAACGAAACCGAGAATCAAAGTTCCCGTCGTCTACACGTGCAATACGAGCGTCTATCCAATGAATCTGCCGAATCCAGAGCGACTCGATTAGATATTATGCGACAAGCTAGTCGTAATCGCCCTTAAAAGCAAACTGGCGTAATGTTATGTTATGGTATGGCTTAAACTATGCATACACAAACAATCGCAGCAATCGCGAGACATGTGCTGTCGATTTTTAAAGATTTCTATCGTCTATGGTTAGTCCATCACCTCCTGACCTGATGATCACGAGACCAAAATGGCAAACGCCCTTCCAAACATCAAAAAAAAATTATTTAGGTACTTAATCAGTCGATGCTTACTCCTTACTGTTAAGGAGTCGTAACTTCCATCATCAGCTCAGCTACATGAGATGATGATCACCATACGCAAGTACTTAAATTACTTCATAAGATTTGCGAAAAACGATGTTTGGGCCCATAAAATTTGAGGGTTGCCCTCGATTTCTCCATGATCCAATCATCAGATCCTGACTTGGTGACTATGGGACCACTTCAGAAGTATCTCCTTTCGAACAAAAAAAGAATTTTGAAAATCGGTCCACATTTGGCGGAGTAATCGCGTAACAAACACACAAAAAAAAAAACATACCGTCGAATTGAGAACCTCCTCCTTTTTTGAAGTCGGTTAAAAAGAAAGAAAAAAGCAAAGTCCTACACGAGGCCAAAAGGCTCCTATCTCAGCATGATGCTGCGACATTTAAAAATAAATGTCGCAGCGCTGGTATTCTGATAGGGACCGCTATGAGGTCACGGGCAGTTACAGATGTTGTATTTTTTTATTAAGGTTAACCTGTTGCCTAGTATTTAAAGCCAAGGATTCTCTTACCTACATTATACTTAGGATAATGTTTGAAGTTTAACAAAATAAAAAAGTACCTGGAACAAAACTTCGCCTTCGAAGTAAGTCAGCTGATGTTTCCTCGTCCTTATAAGTAGTCCGACAAGTTTGTCGTTGATAACTGTGTATATCTGTGAAAGAAGAGATACAATTTGTAATTAGAAAGATAAGATAAGATTTCACAGATAAGTTGGTAGGAGTGTAATTAGAAAGTTTGTGAAAGAAGGTTTTGTGCAAGAAGTATGCTTGATTTTTTATTTGACTTTCTTATACTATTCACCATTCGGCTGTATTTATTTTCCTCTAGTGGTCTACTCTCCAAGTCCGTCAACGAAGATACGAACCCGTCTGAAAGCAGTAGATCCGTCTAAACAGGCGCAAAATTCAATTTAAGGGATGGGAAAAGACACGTCATGGATTGGGACAGCTGTCGAATCGTGTTTTCCTTCATTCTTAGTTTGGAAACCAAACTAAGAATGAATGAAAACACATATCACGTACGGACTTTAGATATTAGTTCAATCTAACGTGCATAAGTGATATTGAGTAGGAAACTCCCGTAACTTCGACTTTGACTTAGGGAGTAGACCCCCTCGCGAAATAAAAAATAATGCAGGAGAAGATTGGATGGTAAAGGACAAAGACCGAATGACGTGGAGTAAGATGAAGGAGACCTTTATTGAGATCTCAATTAAATACAATAATTAACACACAGCTATTTTTGTCATTAACTTGTTAATTAACTATGTTTAAGACCCTCGTGGCTGATCACGGTCTCTTAAGATACAGGTTTATCTAGCTTAAGAGGCAAGGTTTTAATACTTGAGTACAGATTTTAACATAGAACCAGATGTATACAATGTATAGTATCTCATAATAAATCAACTAGGTTTCCACCTGTATTTTTATGGCAAATAAATTTATTATTATTATTAAACATATTTGTTTTGAAAATATTGTAATGGTAATAGTTATCTGTTAAATAGGTACTGCAACAATGACTATGCATGCATGTTTAGGTTTTTATCAGTTTCTTTCTTTGATTATAAAAAAAAATTGACATTGAAATAATTGTATTAAGGGTGAATTGCACCACACTTTTATACATAGACTTAGTCTTATCCTGAGAATAAATTTTGAATCTCTAACAGATTTTCAATTCAGTTGTCAGATGTCAATTTTATTCTACGGGTAAAAGATATCTATCTGACTTTGGTAAAATCTTCTTTAAAAACTTAAATATTCTTCTTTTATGTCCGCGCCTTTTCCCATTACGCGGGATCAGCATTCCCAATCATGCGACGCCATTATTTCGCCATTTTTTTCTATATTTTTTCATCGTAAAACGTTGTGAAGTGGCAAAAGATCCTTCCAAAATCTGATGGCTTCAAAAAATAAATTCAAACCTGTCGATCGCGGAGTAATCCACTGTCCCACAGATTGGATTTCACTCGAGTCTAACGACTTTATCCCAAATTATTATTTTGTTATGCCCCAGTTTACAGAATGATTATCTCCGTTGGAAACCGGGCAAAATCAAAATGGTCTGAGATGCGAGTTATGGATATTGTGACATGTGAAAAATGCATGACAATGACGGGTAGTCACAATATTATGAAAGATAAAGAAGGTGCTGCCATTAGGTACATAATTTTAATACTGGAACTATTGATTTAAAAATAATATTTATGAATATCATGTTCATTACAATCTATTTATTATTTAAGACGCTTAATACAGTTTTAATACTTTGCATTTTAAAAATACTCATAAAATCGTTTCAATTCTTATAGTAAGCATGTACCAATTAGCCAATTACCATCTTATTTCTAAAATTGGCGAACATAAATATCTCCCTGAAAACTTGAATCAAAATAAATTAATGTTTCAAATTGAAATATTTCCTGCAAAGTTTTGCCAAGTAACGAAAGCTGTGGTGTATATATAATTAACTCTTTGTCTGTGCTGGCTCAAACTTTATCCATGTCTTTACCTACCCGAAATAAAGTGATATTTTTCTTTTTAATTTTTTCCAACAATTTCTTCCAGTTTTCTCACAAAGAAACTGCCAGTATACATAATAATAAACGGATAACAAACAACGTGCATCCATTTCAACCCGAGGTCACAATACCACGGAAAAAGGAACGACTCAATACCCTGTTTTCACTAAGACAGGTGACACCTAAATTAATGCCTAAATCAAAGCGTGCTGTTGGATTGTAAACTTACAGCGTTGAGCAGAGCTTTGAAAGTGCAAAAACGCTCTTTTTTCGAAAACGGGCAAATCTGTCAAACGCTCCCCTAAACACATTAATTTCCGAATCGTCTTCCTTTTTCGAGTTCCGAAAGCTCGCAGACGCGTAAAAAGCTTGCCAGACCAAAATAGACACATAATATGTTGCTACTTACTACTAGAGAACCAATTTGTTTTGTCTATTAAATAGATATGTTATAACCACTGAAGTGGATAGGATAAGATTAAGACTCGTGTAGATAGAGAGAGATAGAATATAGTTAATTATTTTGTAATGTAATATCGGCATCAAAGTTTTTTTTTGCGCTAAAATAAAAATGCCCATCATCTGTCAAGCGTTTTCCCAATTATGTTGGGGTCGGTTTCCAGTGTAATCGTATGCTATCGCTGTTTATCAATATAATACATGGAACGACTGCCAAATAGCTCACCTCACTTTACAATGGAAGCTAATAGGTATTATTACGAGCTTGGGGTTCGTGACAATAAAAGCCGATTTATTAACCAAAAAAATGACAGTTTAATCAACAACACTAATTACAACTCACACTAATTATGAAACACAATTGCACTACTGATCGCTCTAAGTGACACTTGAAGATCGCTGTCGATGTGTTCGCTCGTATCGCTATTCTTGAACCTTCTACTGTAGAAAAATCGAGAATGTTCGAGTACAGACTGCTTCATTAAGTGGTTACCCCTCCAAAAGATATGTGCGTTCAAATCCGTGATAGGCCCAAGTTGGTTTTTGTATTTTGTAAAAACATTTTATTTTAATTCATTTATTGTTTTAGTGAATAAATAAGTTTAAGATAGTATTTATTTTTTAAAATTCTGTTTTTATTATTGTTTTTTTTCAATAAAACGTTAATACTTTTATTATTGCGAAAACGACAAGCAATAATAGGGTTAACATTTACGAACGTTTTATTCATCGTCTAAGTAGACTAGAGGTTTCAAGACCGCTTGCCGTGCCTATGAGTGGAAGTTCAAATCATAGCCACGAATTGTGCTTTTTGTTCATTATAATTATTATTTTAATATATTTTTCTATTTTGTTTTAGTAATTATTTATAAAGAATTTAAAAATAAAGAAAAATAAAATACCTTAATAATCATATAATAATATTTATTATTGCTATTATTTAACAAAACTATGATCTTATTTTACAACAAAGATTTATTTTGATTTGATAATTTTATTTACAGTTATCATAATATACTATTTTGCCAACTGACACAATTGGGTTCCTAGACAAGTGGCATCCTATTAAGGTAAACGATAAAATAGTAAGCGGTAGAAATATTTTAGATTGACATAACCTAACGAAATGTCACGTGACCTGTCATGTCGTCTCAGCATACAAATTTGACATTTGACAGTCTGACAAGTGACATCGAAAGTGACAAGTTTTGAAGCGTTTGCAACTTGTCTAGGAACTAGAAGTTGGTTTGGCAGGATTACAATCATGAGCATAATAAGTGAATAAACATGTTATCAATAGATAATCAATTAACATCTCTTATTAGCTCATGATATCTACTTAGAATATTTTGCTATACAAAGTAAAATAGTGGAATCAAATGAGTTAAATGTCTTCGTTGTTTATTTTGTTGTCATACTTAATTAATATAACTGCTATTTCTGGGCAAATCGCAATCGTTCTCTTCGATGTTCTTCTGTTAGACATATTTTGCAGGTCGATAACTGTGAATGTTCGCTGCGTGTAAATGTCTTCGAACCGTGGACAGAGAGATATTCCATGCCGTTGCGAACTGTAACGAGTGGATGTAAACGGCGGTGTAGTGTGAACCTTAACAATATCCGGATGATGTTCAGATTGGTCCGTATAGATCCCAGTAGTTCTCCGACCCATGGTCATTGTCTTAGCATCGCCGGTTTCTTGAAATCTGCGCACCCATAAGCGCACCGTTTGTCTCTGTATAGAAAAAAATGGTTTTAAATAAGTTATTAAATACCACCACACACAAGATACCGCAAATAGCTCAACAAAAAAAAAAAAATCGGAGAACACAATTAATATTATAATGAACTTACTGTTATGCCAAGCTGTCTCGCAATTCCTTTTATGCTCACATTTTGTTCACACAGAACAACTATTTTAGTTCTCATAAAATCATAAATCATTTTAAAAATTAATGAATAAATCGTAGTCGTTTACTCTTCGCCGTTTTAAGTGAACGTATACATCAAACGTTATAGTTATAACTTGAGGGTATGGATTAATTTTATAAAGACAACGTAAGTAAGTAAAATTAATGGATACCCTCAAATTATAACATCTATCGATTAGACATCCCACCTAAAGATAAAATGACTCAGACCATAGTAGATAACAATTTCAACGCAATTCATATGGGCTCGCTGGCTAGTTCGTCAAACTGCCGGTATGAGTATGACGACGTTCGGTGATGCGATGGTTCGAATCTGAGTCGAAACAATGGGTTCTTTTTGAAGTATTCTTTAGATCATTTGTAAGGAATTTAATGTGCAACATTTTAAAACTTGAGGGGTTAGCACATACTGACGCTGTCTGTACAAACCAGTCCCGACTGACCAGACGTCGATAGTTCTCGAAAGTTCTAGCGTCGAACTTTCTAGAAGGATTTTGACTCTACTAGTTCTGCTACCCGATACTAGATGGCGCTAGTGGTAACTAATGTCACCATGTACCAGGCATTAATAGGGAATATGCATGATTTTTTTTTTATTTAAAAAATTAATCCTCATTCATGTAATAAACAGTTTAGTAAAACTGTTTTTCGGATAACTATGAAATTAAAAAAGATATGAGCCATCGAAGATTTGTTTCTATCTCTTTCTCGCAAAACGAAATTTAACACGGAGTTTATATGGCCGTAGTGACATGTGACGTCACAGTCTATGTCGGATCTCTCTGTCTAATTGGTGTGTAATCAATGGTTTTAAATGCTCATATCGGCCGTGTTTCTTGGCCGATTTTAATTTTAATTTCACTTTTTGTCATCTCTACTACGGTATTTTCATATTTTGTTAATAAATGCCATGAAAAAAATTCATGCATATTCCCTATTGTGGCGCGCAACAGTATGTATAGACAGGGTCAGGGTCATCAACGCGCAAACTATCACCATGAACGCAGTACCTCCATGATTCTGGACCCACCAGCTGCGTTGAAATGCTTCGTCGGTTATTAAAAAAAACTTGCTGTTTCTTTCAAAAGTGCATCTACATGCTCAAAATTTATGAAAAAAAATATAATATAGATGTATATGTATGGAACAGCTGATTAAAAAAAAAATCACACGGCGTAAAAATTTTACCCTGACACCCGGTATAATTCATACTAATATTATAAATGCGAAAGTGTGTCTGTCTGTCTGTCTGTTACCTCTTCACGTATAAACCGCTGAACCGATTGAGATGAAATTTGGTATAGAGATAGTTTGAGTCCCGGAAAAGGACATAGGATAGTTTTTATTTTATTTTATTTTATTTATTTTATTTTATTTCTTAAGAAAACTTACAGCTAGGATACAGATAGTTGAAAGATAGTGAAAGAAGGCCAATTAAAAGTTTTCACTGACATTATAAGAATAGCACAAGAAACAGTAGACATGCAAGAGAAAGTAAGAATTAAGCACTCGTAGAGAATTAAGAAAATAATTAACTGATTTTAGTGACGTTCAAAGAAGTTATTACAAAGATTTTTTTTTAAGTTTTTGAATACTGGTGGAAAATAAATCAAGATCATCAATACTCTGACACATTGAGTTGTATGACCTGCTAGCTCTTATCACATAGGAGTTTTGTCGATAAATGCACCGCACAGCGGGAACATACAGAGGTTGATGGTTCCTTAAGGTGAAGGATGGAACACGCAACCCAATTTTCCCCATCAGTTCGGAACAGTCAGTTGCACCATTAGCCAAATTGAATAGGAATACCATGTCGGCAATTTTTCTCCGCTCTACTAATGGAAGAATGTGGAACTTCCTGCAGCGGCTGTGGTAATTAGGTAAATAGGTTTTGGATCTATACTGAATGTACCTTAAGAATTTCTTTTGAATGCTTTCAATGCGATTGATGTAAGCATTATAAATCGGATTCCATACTGGTGAGCAGTATTCGAGATGACTGCGTACAAAAGCGCAATAGAGAACCTTGAGTGTTTTGATATTTTTGAAATCGGCTGAAATCCTCAAGATGAAACCTAGCGCCTTAGACGCTTTTTTAATAATATTATCCCGATATTCCCACGGGATCGAAACGAATGCAGGTAAAACCTCAGGGCGCAGCTAGTTATGTATATATTTGACGTCCCGTAGTTCTTAGCTTACCGAAGAAACTTTGCGAATAGTGTAGTGCAGGTTTTACGCTGGGCCAGGTATTAACGTGCGGCCTACTGCACCGCAACCGGGATAGTCAACCCGGTACCACCCTAATGATAAAGAAATAATTAACAATACTTTTGTAGTGTAATAAATACAGTTATAAGCAAATTATATTACGTAAAATAAATCACCAGATAAGATTGTTAATGCAAAACATGTTGCATGACCAAAAAGAAAATGTACAAGAGAAAATTAAATATTTGCACACCATAAATGTAATGGTAGAATGTGGGCCATTGTAGTTTAAGATCACGTCATGTTAAACCTGGCATGTTTAACCTGGTTAATTCGTTTTTTTTTAATTATTTTTAAAGCTTTAAAATACAAAATTTTGTAAACTAATCTCTACGAAAATCGATTAAAAAGCCTATCCTTAAATCGTCTAAGTACCCGTCAGCGAGATATTTTTATAAACTTTAATAAGCAGCTCATGAATCTGTGCTTATTATTTGTTTCAAATTCGAACCCTTCCAATCGATGTTAATTCCTCTTTTAAAAAAATATAATTATCAACTATAAGCCAATGTAGGCAAATTAAATTTGCGTATTATGTTTGCATTTAAGTATGAAGATATAGCGCAAACTGAACTTTATGTGCAGGTATTAAAGCTATTTTGCCAAAAACACAATGTTTGTTGACGTTAATTAAACGGCGAACGCAGGATATATCATTGAAACCTAAATTAAATTGTAAATGGTTACAAGATCGCTTTTCACAAATGTAGAGTTTTCATAAAAGCGACTTCGTAATCAATCTAATTACCTACTTAGATCGAGTTCTTGCGAATAGCATTTATCTCTTTTAATCTTACCTGCTTGCTTCAGTTCAGATTGTAATAAAGACTAATTACGATTCGAAGACGTACATACGACTCATGATTTCGTCAAAGGGTGTTTTCATTGAATAGCTAATGGTAAAGCGAGTTTGTTTGTTTGTTATGCTGTCACTCTAAAACGGCTTAACGGAGTTGGACGAAATTTGACACACAGGTAGACTTTGACAGTAGCGAAGGGTTTCATTTTGACAGTTCAGCAACATTCATTGCGTTTTTTACGTTGTTGAGCAGACACATTTGTCAAACATATAAAGCAATGGATTAGCAATATCCTTCAAAATGATTCAAATTGAGATTTATAGTATGTTACGCAATTAGGGTGCTGGGTATGGACACAGGCAATACTTTTTTATCTTGGATCGTAGACGAAGTCCCGTGGAGCTAGTTGAATAAAATTGTTCTCGTACCTTTGATGGATGCTCCGTAAATTTTATTTGATGTCTGCAAAGTTTTGGTCTAGATTTATCGCATTTATTTCAGCGATTCGAATTTAAATAAATATTTCAGAAAAATTTTATCGTAAAGAAGAAGTTTCTCAACTATTTGAGAAACTTCTTCTTTACGATAAAATTTAGGTAGATGTGCTGGCGTCTGTACCTATGTACAGACGCCAGCACATCTACCTACCCGAAACTGTCAAATTTTCCCAATCAATTTTGAACCTTATGTTTCAGCATTAAAGTTGAAAATGTATTAAAGAAATTTGACAGATTGTAGTAGGTTGATATGCCGCCGGCGTCTGTACATCAGCATTTCTTTGTGAAAGAACGTTCATTCATTTACGCTTGGATCGTTTACAAGGTCGATAGGAACTTTTCGTGTTAAAAAGTTCTGCGCAACTTTCTAATCTTCATCTTACAATTCCCGTTAATCTTACCAACCGATATTGTTTCTCTCTTTTGAAGGATGGCAGGATCGACCTTGCTAACCTGTAAAACCATTTTTAATTGCTGCTAGCAACTAATATGCATAGCAAATATGATGTCAAGATATTTTCATCATCATCTGCCTAGCCTTTTCCCAACTATGTCGGGGTCGGCTTCCAGTCTAACCTGATGCAGCTGAATACCAGTATTTTACATGGAGCGACTGCCCATCTGACCTCCACAACCCAGTTACTGGGTAATACGATACCCCTTGGTAAGACTGATTGTCAGACTTTCGGGCTTCTGACGACCCGTAACGACTGTCAAAGATCCACGAATGACAGCCGGGATCAACGGCTTAACGTGCTTTCCGAGGCACGGAGGGATCACGATATCTAAAGATGGTCACCCATCCACAGACCAACCTCGGCAAGCGTAGCTTAACCTGATCGATCGTCCTGTGCGGTTGTTATTATTTAGCCACGGGCCCCTCTCTATTCAAGTAGTCAAGATATTTTCATCAAAAACTAAATATTTCTTGGAACAACTGTTAATCACGATCCACAATCCTTGTTTTAATCGCGTTATATCAATCACCAAAGAGATTTGAAAGAGAGAGAGAGAGAGATGAAAACATCTATAAATCCCTGACCTATCTTACTGAGGTTATGCAATTCAAAATTGAATACAAAACAGACTGATTTATTTCTATTAAACGCGTCAATAAACAAACGTAAACACTCACGTCACGGCATCCCGATAACACGGAGAAGTAAAATGAATGGAAATATAAAAACGCGTTTAAATTTCCGTCCACGATAACGTTATCTCAACTCAACTCAACCTATTGCAGTCCACTGCTGGATATAGGCCTCCCTCAGGCTGCACCACAACACCCTGTCCTCCGCCTTCCGCATCCAGTCAGTCCCAGCCACCTTCTCGAGGTCGTCGATAACGTTATAACGTGCACAATCATATTTGCATAAATTTTACGGACTTGGACGTCCACAATCATAATATCGCCAGAAATAATAAAAGCGGAAACTCATAATGTAGGTATCCCAACGTTTATTTCTGTCAAGCGCGTTTTGTGTTTCCATATTCGGATGTGTACGGAACCAATGTGTTTATGTTAGTAATTACGCGTCATTGGACGCACTGGCGAGCGAAAGGAACGCAAAGGGTTGCCAAGTTTTAAAATGAACGACCGCGTAGTATCTACGTTTCCCGTAATTATTTATATGTTCAGTGCATTCCTTAGTTTGTAAACAGATTCGAGCGGCCGTGACTTATCATAGAGGTTGGAAGCGTTTGCGATCGACGTTAAAAGCTATATGTATATATTTAGCTAGATTGATTACAAAATTTTATAGATCTACTGTTTATGCTTGCAGAGTACTAACACATCACTTCCGCATTCATAATATCGCTAGGTTTGCTCCCTTCGCATCCGGTTTTGATTTAATTATTTCACGGCAACGACGTTTTACATGAGCCTTGATGCTTTTATTAGATCACTTAGGATCCCTTGAACCTGTCCTAGATAAACCTGTTTGAGTAGGTATGAAAAAATCACTATAATGTATAGTCAAAATGACACTTCTTACTGTTATTTTGTTAAAAAATGTTGCCACACTATCTTTACTAATGATGTTTTCTCTACTAGTGATGATTAAAACGCAATGAAACATCGTTTTAATTTAGATATTCGAAATCGACCAATTTTTAGTTAACCGTAAACAATCAAATACTCTTTGTATTGGATCAGATAAAAATATATGTTGTAGTTTCAAATCAGCGTAAATACAAAGTCTACTAAAGATATTTTTGTTTGAATTTTTACTCTAAAACTCCTACTTAATAACGATCTAAGAAATCAATTTTAATAAAATATTGTTTTCATTAGGAATAGCGTTTACTATACAGGATTATTTGCAAAACACCAAAAACCTCAAAAATAAGAATATTTAAAAGATATGTTTGTGATTAGAAATAATGCTTTTTATAAATCCAATCCGACCACTCATGTGATGAAAAAACAGTAATTAGGCATTGCTCAATGTTTTATTCTAAACTTATATTATCCTGAATTCAGGTTAACGAAATTATTTACTCATTAAGAATAACACAGTTCACTCAATAATGAGCTTAAGTAAAATAAAGTAATGTAGGTAATATACAGCGATCGAGCAATTCTAATAGATGTCATAAATGTATTTTTTAAATTTTGATTTAAACACTGCAAGCGATTTGCTATCCTTGATATATTTTTTTTATTTTTTCTAAGCTGACATCTATCCTTACAGGGAAACCTATTGCGATAGTGTACATTTATCTAAACTCTTATCCTAACTTATTACTAAAGGCTCCTTCAAACAGGCGCGCCTCGCGATAAAATCGCGCGCAACACAAAGGCACCGCAAGTCTCGCAACGAGCGGTACCTTTGTGTAGCGCGCGATTCGCGTCGCGTGTCGCGCCTGTTTGCAGGAGCCTTAACTCCTTATTATAATTAAATTTTGTAACTTATTACAAACAATGCATTCTTTGTGAACTCACTCAGAGAACAACAGAATAGGTCCGTGTCACTAGTTATGAGGTTGAGAGTGAATATTATTTGGCAGTTTGTTGTATAATTGTGCTCCTATGTGATAGTCTTTTTACTATAGTTTGTTTTTTTCCTATTTCTTCGCAATTTAGTCTGGTTCGTGTTTCTTATGTCATGTTAATATGATTTTTTAACAAGTTTTATATCAGATTTTAATTCACCAGTCATTATTTTTCGCACTAAATAAGCACACTGTGTAAGTGTATGTTTGTGTTATATTAAATATCTTTGTGTTACGGTATAGTGTACGTGACTCTCTCAACCGATTATACTTAAATAATGCTTTTATTAGGTACTTTGTTTTGTGAAATTTGTAAATCCTTAAAATTCGACTTCACAGCACTCCCCCATATTTCAATTAAATACTCCAGATGTGATTTTACCAGAGAGTTGTATATGCCCATTCGTACTTTATGAGGAATGCATCCTGCCGATCTCTTTAGAATCCCGGTGAGTGACTACAGTTTTGACCTTAAATAAGCAATATGGGCCTTCCAAGAGAGTTTATCATCTCATCGTAGACCTAAATACTTTTCTTGGTGCGAACGATGAATTAATGTATTATTAATATGGTCAGTGGAGCCGGAGGGTGTTATGGATTTTTTTTTTGTTTTTTGCCAAAACTTTATAAACCACCTAAAGATTTAAACGCAAGGGGGGTTCAGAATGATGTACTGAATCCATGTTAATAGGCTGCGCGTTGATGTCTCTTCCATCCTTTATAAGTTTAAAGTGAAGGTTCGTATCCTGTATTTTGTTATGGTACCACATTTCTAACTAAATAGTTTCTAGGCTTTACTTAGAAGAAACACAATGGTACTCGGCAAGCTATTGCCGAGTACCATTGTGGTTCTTTATTCTATCATTGATAAAAAGCTATACCTACTAATAGCTTTTTATCAATGATAGAATGTTTTATGTTGGATCAGTACTTCCAGTGATTACCTCTTACGAACAAACAATTTTACTTCTATACATATAATACTAGCTACTGCCCGTGACTTCGTCCGCGTGAAATTTCTTATTCCCCCGATTCACCTTGTCGCATTGCATCGCTTGCCCACGCTTTTAATTCGATTGCGCTCAGCGTTCTTTCTGACTTTTTTTGTTTTTGCTCGGTTCCTAAGGGTTCTAGCGTGATGTTAAATCAAAAGAAATGCGAAATAAGAAATGCGTTATCAAATTGCAAAATAGTACATTACTTCAGAGGGAAGAAAGTGACAGTTCCATACCGAGATTATGGCATTTGCGCCACGAGCTTGCGAGGGGCGCAAACCATTTGAGGTATGGAACTGTACTTTATCCTGAGGGGTGTATAGTGCTTTTTATTACACCTACGAGGAAAATTATGGACATAAATGCATAGAAATGTTTATATTTAGTTAAAAGTACAATTATTAAAAGTGCAGCTATTATAAGATGTTACATTTTGTCCGGGTATCTTGATATTTTGAGACACGGCAACAGATTATCAACAACTTCTTGGGCCGTCTCTAATAGTTCTGGCGGTGTGTTAGGGATAACATCATCACTGTCGCTCGAAGTATCCATATTTTACAAAAAACACAAAGATAAATGTGTTTTTGCGAAAATGCGCGGGCTTTTCCATTTTTTATTCGCCCGTTTCTGGAGTAGGCTAAGATCATAAGGTCATGCAGCCACTTCTTCCGTGATTCCGCGCGTTTTATATACAAAAATAATTTCGTTTTTAATTTTCTGTATGCACCAAGGAGGTTGGTAACTGGTAAAAAAAAAAACTGCATGTGGCCAGTAACAATTTACTTGAAATTTAATTAGTAGGTAGACAGTTAAAGTCTCTTGGCAGTATGACTGCTGACAAATTAAAAAAAAAAAGAAAAACCGGGTATGTAATGGAATTTCATACATATTTCCCACCCTTGGGTCGGAAGGATTTTCATACAAACTTCCATACCTTGGGATGAAAGGATTTGAAGGGCGGGATAAAGGCGTTTCTTCCCTCTAATTGGTATAATTAGTATGTATTTTCAGAGCAGGTGTGATAAAAACAATTTTTCCACTCCGAATGAGGTTAGCGCGTTTAAACAAACAAACTGTTCAGCTTTATTAATAGTATAGAGATTAGTTTAGAAGTTTATATTCGAATACGTTAAATATGACTGAATTATTAATAGGTACCTCCTACACATTGAATCGGCTTATAAAGGGGAGAGGGGGAAAAACTAATTGATCCAGCCAGGCGTATTTACTAACCTCTCCAACTGCGCTAAGTATAATTGGAGTGGAATAACATCAATAGTGCAATAAACGGGGTTCAAGTTCACGATTTCGCGCTAGCTAAGTTAGTGCCACAACGGCAATAATCTTATAGAAAAAAAAAGAAAGAAAATTTGTTTTATTTTGTTTATATTTTTTTTTTGTTAATTTGTTTTTGTTTTTTTTTTGTTTTTGCTTATCTGTTCATTGTTACTTATTTATCCTTACCTAATAAGCAAGCTGTAGTGGCAAGTGGGCCGGCCACATGGAATTTATATGTAAAAGCTTCTAATTAGCAAATTTTCCTGCCTACGAATGAATTTTAATTGTGTTATTAGTCTGTTTTAATTAAGCTTTCTATAAAAATAAAATAAATAAATAAACCAATGTCCCTTGGGGTAGACGACTGTAGGTCGCGAATAGGTAAACGTAAGGTAGGACGCCCTCAAGCTAAGGTGAGCTACGGTCTTCGCAGGCTGGTGGTAGCAGCAGGATGAGAGTTGCCGAGAATCGAGCGGAATGGCGTGCAATTGGAGTGGCCTATCTCCTGGATTGCTGTAGGCTGATAATCATGTTGTATAAAAAGTAGTAAATATGGCGGTCTTAATGCTACAAAGCCTTAATTATCAATTAATATGTTGCTTATATATCTCTCTATTCTTGTATTTTAAAACCATTGCATGTTTCGTAAAGTTGTCTTTCAGAAAATGCCTAAGTATCCCGCTGACACGTGAAACGCAACAGTGCTACTCGACTCTAGTAGAACAATTTCTATGAAAACTTTATGGAAATTGTTCTACCAGAATCGCGTCGTACCGTCACGTCACGCCTGTTTGCGGGAGCTTTAAGGCAGTAACATTTTGACGACCATCATTCATCATTTTAGCCAAAAGACGTCCATTGCTTGCATTCCCCCGAACTCCACTTCGACCGGTTCTGTGCTTCTCGCATCCGACGGGTTCATGCGGCCTTCACAAGGTTGTCGGACCACCTTGAGGGAGGCCTTCCAACGCTACGTCTTCCGGTACGCGGTCGCCACTCCAGAACCTTTCGGCTCCATCAGCTATCTGTTCTGCGAGCAATGTGCGAATTTGGCAATTCTTCGAGCTATGTCGGTTACCTTGGTTCTCCTGCGGATCTCTTCATTTCTGATTCGATCCTTCTAATAAGGCCCATTGTGAGTGACCACGTTTCAGTGCCATAGGTCATCACTAGCAACACGCACTAGTCAAAGACAAGAAGTTGTACGCAATGTCTCAAGTTGTTTTGAGACGTTGTGTAGTTTCCCGAACGCTACCTACCAAAGTCGGATTGATTTAACGACCATAAAGTTTTAATAAATAAATATTACACTGTTGAAAAGTTGCTCGAGCTTTTTCTGAAGCATTTACATACACACATCAAGAAAGTCAGACAGGGCGCTATGGAGCTCATTAGGGGCGGCCTATGTCCAGCAGTGGACTGATATAGGCTATAGTATCTCACTTTTATTATATTGACAGTTTTTGAAAAAAAATTGTGGTGAGTATTTTTTTATGTCATGGGGCTACGCTATTTGACTGCTGATGAAATGCAGAGAGCTGTAGGATTGCTACAAGCGGGAAGAAATCAGTCTCAGGTATCTCGGCTTTTTGGCAGCGTTTCGTTAATACAGGGGATTCTGCTGAGCAGCACACAGGACGTGAAAGTAGTACAACTGCTCGATAGAACCGATACATACAACTGACTGCAAAACGTCACCCGATGTTAACCGCCCGGGAGATAGGTTTAAAGCTACAATTCTCAACCGGTGTTGTTGTTATCCATCAAACCGTGAGAAATAGGCTGCATGAATACGGCCACGAGCACGACGCCCAATTAGGTGCCCACATAATATACGCCATGGGAATCGCGCCCGTCGAAACGAATGGTGTAGGGAATACTTGACGTGGATCCAGGAGCAATGGGATAAAATTTAATTTTGCGATGAGTCCCGGTTGGAATTTAGGCCTGATATGAGAAGGGTAAGAGTGTATCGTCATCCTGGAAATGCTGAACGGCTGAGATGCGTCTAGGATGTGCACCCTTACAGTGGCTCCACAGTGATGGTATGGGCGGGTATTATGAAGAACAGACGAACTGAGCTCGTTTTTGTAGATGGCAATATGAACGCTGAAAGTTACGTTGAAGATGTCCTCGGGCCTTATACCCATTTGCACAAAGTCTTGGCTCAGATTTCACATTGACGTATGACAATAAGCGTTCGCACACAGCTCGGAGAACCAGAGAGTACTTGGCAATGGAAAACATCTGGGTATTTCCGTAGCATCCAAAATCACCAGACTTCAATCCCGTCGAGCACGCATGGAACATGCTCCAGAGACGTGTTCTAGAGAACCTGGACGGAGTGTCGACAACCCAACAACTGAAAGACTTCTTAAAATTCCATTGGGAGCGATTGCCACAGGATCAGATAAACAATGTTATAAATTCAATGAAAAATCGTTGCCGACAAGTTTTAAACAATAGAGGTGGTCACACTTTGTATTGAATAGCACATTGCATAGCACAGAATGATGTGAGTTCTATGTACGTACTACAGAGCTACCATTTACCGGATAATATGCCTTTCATTGACTAGAATGTGCCCTGGCAGCTGAATAGTATGTCATGCTCACACAAATGGACTGAATCATTTAGCTCCGTTCAGACTGGTTGAGCTGAATGGTGTTGATCTTCGTGAACGGGCGCCGTCAGTTGGGGCTGGTCATCACATAGCTGCTCGGCTTGCTCTGGACGCTTTTAACGTGTACGTCATTTTTTACATCGTTCTCGCATATAATTATAAATTCAACATTAATTATGTAACTAATATTTTTGTAAAAATATTATTTAAAAGAGTGTCCATGGAGTTTCTTGCTTGCCCGTTCTTCTCCATAGGTACCTACGTTTTGGAATGGGCAACTAGCTTCATATTTTCTGACTGACCGACTTCTTGACAATTCAAAAGTGCCTGTAAATGG
Organism: Luperina nickerlii; assembly: GCA_963855955.1. Classification (NCBI taxonomy): domain Eukaryota; kingdom Metazoa; phylum Arthropoda; class Insecta; order Lepidoptera; family Noctuidae; genus Luperina; species Luperina nickerlii. The sequence goes on along the minus strand of OY979677.1, from coordinate 15,053,909 downwards.
TTTAATTGAAATAAATGTTTTGAGTTTGAGTAACCAAATAATAAAAAAAAATGTCGTTATTTAATTTTGTAAGACTTGAAAAGTTTAAATTCGTTTTAACTTTATTTTATACTACGTATGATACAGTACACATATTGTTAATTATTGTGACTAAATGAACAATTGAATGAAGGATTTTGTTGTTTTAGTCACTACTGCATCAAAAAATGCTTAGTTGTTAGATATTTATAAAAGAAATATTCAAAATACAATAGAAAAAATCGTTGCAATAGTACAGCACTGTACAGCAGTAGTATATTACAATAGTAAAAATCTATCAAAATTTCAGAACCGTACATGTTGCATAGACTTTTTTGATGTGTGTATTTAGTTATTCCCAAGTTTTTATCCAACCCATTTCAACACTGGTCTCTAAAGGATAGAGCTAGTTGACATAAAGTCGCCTGGAGTTTCATCACACTTACTTGATTATTCAATTTAGGCAACCCAGTTCGTTTGACTAGATTTTGTGAGCCCTTTCAAAATAAAATACTGAACGAAAAAGTTTGTGTAACACGAAATAATGTGAACACAAGGTTTAAAACGAGTGAAAATCAGAGCGACAAAAAACCTATTCCTATTTATATTATTAGAAACAATGATGCTTAAAATGTTTTTGTTTGAAGTTTTTTCAACCCCGTTTAGTGGAACTTGAATTTATCAGTCGTCGCTAAGGGTGATTTAGTTGTATTGGGGGAAAAGTCTATATTTCCCTTGAGACTCAGGCACGGACCACAGAACGGGTATTAGAGATACAAAAAATACTAGGTTTTATATTAGTTAACCTACAATTAATTGTTAACCAGATATCAAATTCTATCTTATGATGACGACCTTGTTTTAAAGTAGGCGAACTCCAACATACTCCTACGCTACTGCATTCTTGGATGATTCAAGATGATTTTTCATCATCATACCATCCTAGATGATTCAGGACGAATTGCACCCAAAAAAGTTAAGTACTAAGGTTTATTTTGGGGAGGCAACTATAATGTCACATACGACCATCTCAGTGCACCTGACGTAAAACAAAACCTTCATTTCGCTAACGAAGTTATATCTACCTATAGAGAAACCCGGCAACAACCGTCGGGTAGTAACCCATCAGATAAAACACCCTTCTGGTCGGAGGACCCTCCCTTTTCAATGAGGAATTAGATACTTTCCACCCTGTTTCTCATACCTCTAAAATTTCAACAGTGCACAAGTGAGGTAAGTAATATTAAATTGTGCTATCAAGCTTAAATGGGTTGTAGTATAAACGTAGCATTCCCATGATTCCCATGAATGAAAAGAGTAGGTAGAGATGAATGGACCGCATTTTAACAAAAAAACTCGCTTCTACACATTCTGATTCGGATTTATTTCTGTGAATGGATGGAATCCATTCAAATGCAGATCAAACGGAACATGTAGTTCGCAGACCGAGGTCGTCCCTTTGTACTTTTACTTCATTGTGACCACTTTATTTGTTGGTAAGATTAGCAAAGTGAAACTAATTATTTCATTCGTTTAAGGAAACTCCGTAACAAGCAAATAGAAGGCTAAGCTTTTCAGTGCCCGTTCTCGTGTTGTGTGGAACGGAATTAAGGTTGAACCATTGTTAAGAAGAAAATAAAGAATGCATTCCTCCTGCCTGCTGCCAAGTATACCTACCTGGTAGCAGGCAGGTGGAATTCATTCTTTCAATGGCCAATACTTTTATTGGGCATTTCAGGGACTTTTTGCGAATACCTTAATAATTTGGACTTGTAAGGATAATTAGTAATTCATTTGTCTTTGAGAAATCACAGTTACAGGTACATAAAATTTGTCTATTAAAGATTGCTCAATGAAGTAAAATTGCCTTTTGTTCATCTTTTAAACTGTACTGCAGTGCGATTCTGTAACCATCTCACCGTGAAAACTTAGGTGAAGTGAGCGTGGAGTGAGCTGTCAATAGTGTCAATTCCTAGCAAAAACAAACTCACTTTACCTAAGTTTTCACGGGGAGATTTTTACAGAATCGACCGGCAGGGTCCAAATAAAATAGCCAGCTTAATTCCACAATGTAACACACTATCAGTAGCAATGGATTCCATTTTGACAGCTTTTCTCAACTTATATTCCAAGTAACAAAACATCCAGCGGTCGTTGAACCTCAAAAAAAAAAAAAAAACATGAAATCTTATTTTTGTTTTTATTTTATAGTGTTTAGATATCGATACCAAACAGGTCTGAAGAGTTTCGCTAGCTAATTCAATTTGACCCTTTAAAAATGTGAAGAGAAAATGTACTAGGGCAAAGAGAATGGAAAAAATAAAGTATTCTCTGTACGAAAGTAACCATAGAGCACATTAAAAAAAAAGTTTGATAAATCATCATATTTGAATCTTTCATTTATTCTTTTTTTTTTTCTTATTCTTTTAACTGCCAGGAACTGCCAGCCCTACCATTAGTAGGTAAACCGATTCCAAATATAACACTGGCCATGACGGAGCGAGTCGCCACGCGGAATGCGTCTGACGTCACAGGCCACTAGCAGTCGCTCAGTGTCGCGGCCCGTCGATGATACATCATCTCTCCTATGTTTATTTGTACACTAGCGCCGAATAATTCTTAGTAGTCTTGCTACTTGATGAGTGGACAAAGGAGGACTGTTTTGATTTGCTTAGTGTCTATTTATTGCACGTGTGATTCTTGGATATTTCCGTTAGTGTTTTGTTTTGCTAATAATTTTGTCCCAGGACTTGTGCAATGCGCTTGCTCTAATTTTTAACAAATTAGTTCACATTGCAACACAGAATATAAAGCATTGCGTTCCAGTTTGTAAGGCCTTGAGGATCAAGTGCAGACTTTCACCGTGAAAGAACTCTTTAACCTCGCTCCATCTAAACATAGAGACATCACGCCCAAAGAAGTATGCGGAGGTGTATGAGTAGGTACAGACGCCAGCGCATCAAGCTACTACATTCTGTCAAATTTCTATTAAGATTTTCAACTTTATCGCTAAAGCATAAGCTTTAAAGCGATAAAGTTGAAATTCTTAATAGAAATTTCCCAAAAAAAAAACCCTTAAAAAAAATCCCCCCCAAAAAAAACCGAAATTTTCCCTTTAAAATGAACTTTGAACCTTATGGTTCAAAGTTCATTTTAAAGGGAAAATTTGTCAGTTTCGGGTAGCTTGATGTGCTGGCGTCTGCACTACTAGGTAGTAAACTCAAAACCACAGCCATTTATCAAAAAAATACATTTAAAATTAATTGACAAGTTGCTGCTGAGAAACGAATAATGAAGCAGGAGTGGTTGCTTAAGTATCTGCTTACGATAGACACTACCTAAATGGGTGATACTAAACTTAACGTTGGTGAAAACGGACATATTATTGGTGATATTATAATTATTATGGCTGTTGCTGAGAATTTCCAACGTCTACTCTATAAGTCAATCAACGACGACACGGGCCAGTCCAAAAGAAGTTAATTCGTCAATACAAGTAACAAAATACATTATAAAAACGGGCAAAAATACATCGCGATTAGGAACAACTATCAAATCGTTTTGTCATTCATTCGTGGTTCGGGCTCCGAACTAATTTTACATTCGGAGTACACAACGCCCGTAACTTCGCCCAAAACTACGGATTTCGTGCTTAGAATGATGACAAAACTGCAACGTGACCTGCCCCATCTATTTTAATTTCCTCTCTAGAAGAAAACCGCACCCCCATCTAATTTATATGCGGCTTCAATGCGTCAATATTGTTGATTAATAAAGCTCCTACAATTTGGCTAAAATACAGACGACAACGATTAGAATAGGAAATTTAAATTTGTATATAGTTTCATTAAATAAAAACGGATTGAACCCCTGAAAGTTCGTTACATTCTTAATCTCGTCTCGTTGGGCTTACTTACTAGGTGTTGCTATACTTAACGTTAACGTAAAATACCATATTTCAATTGACAGGGCACAGATTTTGAAGCGGGGCTGTTACTGAGAATTTGCTGATGACAAAACCACAATGTGATTAGATGCGGCTTCAATGCGTCAACATTGTTGATAGATAAAGCTCCTACAATTTGGCTGTATCATATAATTTTTATTGTATCATGCTCCATTACATGAAATTGTCTATTGGACAAATGAAGTGTTGGTCTAATTAAATATGAGGATGAAATATTGGATAGACAATGAGCGCCAAATACTTGAAGTCTGCACATTTGATTTGAGTTTGTTCCTAGCTACATTAGAAACTGATAAACCTACGTACAGTCACGAGCATAAATATACAATTGTGATACAAAGTGGTAGGGAAATCGACGCGCAAACTGCGGGGTAATTGCTTAACACACTGTCAGTAACAATGGGTTTCCTTTTGACAGTTCAACAACATTCATTGCGTTATACATGTTGTTGAGCCGACAAATTTTTAGAACATATGAAGCAATGGTTTATTAATAATCTTTCACAATGATTCAGATTGGGTTTCATATTGTGTTACGCAATTGGGGTGCTGGAACGTCGATTATAAAGAAAAATCTGCTGTTTCGTAGAAAAGTGCAATACGCGATCAAAATTTATGGAACAGCTATTTTGTTTTTATTACCAACGAAATATTTCTACGTTTGGGGGTCTAGAATCATGTACTGAATCCAAGGTATAACAGATTGCGCGTCAATGTCCCTGACACCCTGTGTTACAATTATTTTATTTTTATTGCTGAATGGCCCTGCTCTTGACCTCGATCACGCGTGATGGAAAGCGATGGATGAGGTCTATGGTGAAACGAGCATGCGCAGAAGATGCCTAAGGCACTAGAACTCCCACGCATCTACGAAACACAGTATGCTGCTTGACGCCGGACTCCGGCAGGAGGGTGGTCGCAAACCAGGCGGGCGTTAGCCCTACCACCGCAAAGGAAGAATTGGCCAGTCAAATAAGGCGTTGGGTGTGACTGTCCAGGATGCGCCGAGCGCTCGGTTCAGTTGAGTAACTGGCGGAACAAACTGCGCTACTCGAGGCTTCTTCATGCAATGCGATGCAGCATGCATTAGTTATTTTGGCACATATTTGTGCTACCATAATGCCACTTCTATTATGCTTTCCACAAATGATCACATATTTTTGCCGTCATCTTGACTACAGATATTTATGGATGATTCATGAAATCAGAAGGCCCAGTTCTCATAATTTAAAACGTACAAAATCTAGTGGCGGTCTTATCTCGGCGACAAACTAATGTCAAAAACTTGTCAAAAATCTAGGGAAATCAGAGTTGTTTTTAACAGATTGAAACTGAGATACGAGAATTGCCCCATTCATATTGCCGAGCTGTCCACATCTGCCCATCTGCCTAGCCTTTTCCCTACTACTTTGGTGTTGGCTTCCAGTCTAGCCGGATGAAGCTGAATACCAGTATTTTACAAGGAGCGACTGTCTATCTGACCTCCACATCCCAGTTACTGGGTGATACGATACCCGTTGGTTGGAAGACAGTTGTCAGAATTTCGGGTTTCTGACGACGCGTAACGACTGTCAAAGGTCCACGAATGACAGCCGGGACCAATGGCTTTACGTGCTTTCCGAGGCACGGAGGGGTCTATTTATGTACAGATGATCAGCTATCAACGGACTAACCCGGGCAAGCGTAACTTAACCTGATCGATCAAGCCATGCTGTTGTTATTACTTAACCACAAGCTCCTGCCTCCTTCCGAGCTGTCCATAGTAATATCTTTATGCTCGTGAATATTTCTGATATATCTTGCTCAGGAATTTATTTCATTTGGTTGCCATGAAAACCGTTCGTAATGTTCAAGCGATGTCGAGAGGAATCTTTCTCGGCTAATGGCTTTAGAATTCTTGTCTAGCTATTATTAGTATAATAGAGAATGTGGTCTAGACTGTAACAATTATGTCTGTTTATTGTTGCTGTCTAAATGATAATTGAATATTACATGAGTACTAATATTAATATTGCTTTTGAGAAAGATAAACTAGTATCTTAACTTGCCTCGCGAGAATGACGATATGTGGGGTGTGGAGACGGCGGTTATTGTGCCGATAGTCGTGACAGCCAATGGCTTAGATAATAGGCAAAACTACCAGCACCACCCTAAATGTTTTGAGTTTGAGTTTGATATTGATGTGTTTTGTTTTTGATGCTACTGGGTTTTTATGTAGAGGTACCTACTTACATGGAAAGTGCTGAAAGTTCGTAAATATTCATTTATACAATCTAAACTCAAATTTTCTCAAGTTTTTTGCAATGTACAGTTCAGTATTAGGTTGTATGTTAATGTAAATAAGATTCGCGATCGTAAAAAATATAAAGTAATAGAATTATAATCATAAGATTCATCAATTTATCTCTCTAATTTCATATTACCCTATTGAATAACTATATTTCATGAATTCAAATCATTTGAGGCCAATTTGCTGATTCTAGTGATTATAGTTCTTTAAATCGTTGCCGTTCAGTAAATCAATACCTATCATCATCTGCCTAGCCTTTTCCCAACTATGCTGGGGTCGGCTTCCAGTCTAATAGGATGCAGCTTATTACCAGTATTTTACATGGAGCGATTGCCTATCTGACCTCCACAAACCAGTTACTGGGTAATACGAAACCCCTTGGTAAGGCTGGTCAGACTTTCGGGCTTCTGACGACCCGTAACGACTGTCAAAGATCCACGAATGACAGCTGGGACCAACGGCTTAACGTGCTTTTCGAGGCACGGAGGGATCTTGGTATGTAAAGATGGTCACTTATCCACGGACCAACCATGCTGCATCCGGTTAGTCTGAAACCCGACCCCAAAGTCAGTATCACTGCGCGAATTTTTAAACCATTCTACGTATCGTGCGAAACATGTATTTTTAATAACCTCGTTATTCGATTTATTTACTTTTTTGCATGATTTATCGCCTCCTGTTTATTTGAACACTTGTGTAATTATTATTTTTTTGCACACATTACCGTCCGAATAAATGTTACACTGTGGTTTAATGATATGATCATCAAATATCAGTAATTTATTGCACGCAGACCAGTAAACGCGTATTTAAGTTTTAAAATTCTTTGGGATTTTTGCACCGGATAACGGATACACAAGTATTTGATTTACCGTACCTATTCCAACAAATGTTGTTGTTTTACAGTACCCGCGATAAATATTGCACATCGACCTTTACCTTTTTTGTATTTTATACAAAGAATAAAAATAATTATCAAAAGAAGCAAATTCTAATTGTTTTAACAGCTCCTAATAGATACCGGACTGTTTGTATTTCGTGCGACAGAGATAACGCTCTACGAAGCCGAAATTAGCCGATTGTCTCTTTCCAAAGGTCGATATGCAATATTTATCGCCGGGTACTGTAGCTTATTTTGCTTGAAATGTATTTCACTGCCTCGTTGGTTTTGTGGTTTCAAGCGCTACTGCTGAACAAGACGTCCAGGTTCGATGCCCAACTTGGGGAAAGTGTTTTAGGGTTTTCTATTTGGAATCTCTTAGTAGGAGCCCGGAGTCTGGTTTTGTTCATGGTTGATGGCAATGGGCTCCCCCATCTATACTATCTATACTTATATTATAAAGCTGAAGAGTTTGTTTGTTTGGTTGAACGCGCTAATCTCTGGAACTACCAGTCGGATTTGAAAAATTCTTTTTGCATTTGATAGCCCACTTCTTGAGGAAGGCTATAGGCTATTTAACATCACGCTATGACCTTTAGGAGCCGAGCAAAAATAAAAAATGTCAGAAAGAACGCTAAGCAAAAACGAAGTAGGTAATAGCGCGGGCAGGCGATTCGATGCGACGGGGTGGGTCGGAGTAACAAGAAATTTCACGCGGACGAAGTCGCGGGCAGAAGCTAGTATTACATAAGACTTAAGCATAACTGGCGAAATTGTGAGTGTACTGTCTAGGTACAGCCGGTTGATTCTGTAAAAATCTCACCGTGAAAACTTAGGTGAAGTGAGAGTGGAGTGAGATGTCAATAGTGTCAATTCCTAGCAAAGACAAACTCACTTCACCTAAGTTTTCACGGTGAGATTTTACAGAATCGACCGGCAGGTACGCCTGTGACCAACCCTTCGGGGAAACAAGGCGTGATTGTATGATAATATGTATTTCAATAAATGTCAAAACATTTATTGAAATACATATTAACATAAAATCACGCCTTGTTTCCCAAACAAAAAAACAAAACAATTTTATAAATAGATATTTATGGCGTTTCAAACAGAATTAACTAAAAACAAATTTTTTGTTAATTCTGTTTGAAACGTCATAAATATCTATTTATAAAGTTTTTTTGGTTGTAAAATCTTACAACCTACTTTTAGAAAACTTTTGGAATTTTTGTACCAGTTTGTACCTGTTTTATTTTATTAAAAGTGATGTGAAAGTGCCTTTTGAGAAACAATTAAATAGTTGTGTATGTGTATATTAATCCCCTTACTAATAAACGTTGTATAGCGTCTGTATAGTTACACAACGCTTTGTCTCCTTCTTTTGAACGTCAAATTACTGACAACTCAAAGAATGAAATAGGTGTGTAACTATTCATCTATTATAATACGTTTATTAGTAAGGGGCTAAGGGATTAAATTTGTAGAAAACAGTTTTCCAATGGATCGCGTACGGCGCTTCGGGCGATAATGAAACATAATACATTTCTCCTCAAACTTAGAATATTATCATATCACGTTGTTATGGAAACTATGAGACGCGCGCGTATATGCTTTAAAATAAAACAATTATTATTAAATACTTCCCTTATAATAATTATGAGAGATCTTAGGTGTGTCAACTTCATCTGACAGCTCTGAAGACATTGTCATATTGACAGCTTGTCAAAAGTCTGGTAACGTTCCGTTACTACAATGGTAATCACCTCAGAATATTCAGTCTACCGCGAGATACGGTCAGCAAAGGAGATTAGTAATCAGGGTCGTCAGACATAGTTGCAGTTTAATAAGAAACTGATGGATGTTTTCGAATGAAATTTAATTTGATAAATAAACTGTTTGTTTTTATTAATTAAATTAAATTTAATTCGAAGACATACATCGGTTTCTAACTTAACTTCAACTATATCCAACGACCTTGGTTACTTATCTTCATTGGTGACCATACATGTGTATTCCGACACACGATATTACTCCAGCAATAATAGAAATTATCATCATTTCCAAATCTTGGGCCGTCTGTTTAGATATGTATTTAATCCTTAATTCCTACATTCAACTTGAGGAGTCTTTCTCTAATTGAATATAGATATTAGCCATCTACTATTTTTATACAGGTAAAAATGGATCAAACGAGACAGGGCGATAGTTGGGTCACTTGCATCAAAAAAAAATCTATCATCACTACAAAAGTGATTTATCAGTAGTACAAAAGTGAGTTATGACAGTGGGTATCATGATTTATCAGTATTGACACTTTTTTCAATATCTTTAAAGTCTCACAAAAATATATGTATTTGTAACTTTTGAACCTTACTGTAAACACTCAAATTGTCATAACTTTTAATGACATCAAGTTAGGGCTCTGCCACAGAAATATTTTTTACTGCAAATAATCCCAATTATCACCCTGTTTCGGTTGATCCAGGATTTTTTGACCACCCTGTATATCGAAGCGTTATGCTGAGATAGGAGCCTTTTTGGCCGCGCTCAGCGGTGCTATTCTGTAAAAATCTCACCGTGAAAACGTAGGTGAAGAGAGCGTGGAGTGAGCTGTCAATAGTGTCAATTCCTAGCAAAAACAAACTCACTTCACCTAAGTTTTCACGGTGAGATTTTTACAGAATCGACCGGCAGGTCTTCTTTTTTAACTTTTTTAGTTTAAAATATTTTATTTTTACTATTTTTATTTCCTATATGTGTTTCAAATAATTTTTTTTCCTTTCTTTCAACTATGAACATTATGTTTAAAGCTCTTATTTACAAATATTTGGACATAGAACATTGTTGGTATTTAAGTTATACTATGCTAGAAGGGTATTTTATTATCAACTGAAATGAAGAGAATAAGAAAAAACACATACGTTCATGCTAATTTAGACTTTATCGAACAGAATACCGTAAAGGGCTTCGATTCTGCAACAAACTAGGTGAAAAAAAAAACAACTGACATTTCATATGACGAATGTTCGTTTGTGGAAGAGTTTATTTCCTTCGATTCTAATTTAGACCTGTGTATACAAATACTCATAACCACATTTGCGTCATTTATTGTTAATTTTAAAACAAACATTTCAGCTAATTATAAGACTCAGCCAGTCGTATGATTCATGACAGAATCAGTCTGAAGATTGACCTCGCGTTTGCTTTCCCAACAATGAGAGGTCAGCTTATACTGGAAACGTATAGCTTGATATGTGGTCGTGAATACAATAATTGGAAGCCGTAAAGATGAATCAGAACACTCGAAATATGAAAACAATTTATCATTAATTCTGACAATACAGACAAGTTTGGTATGTGTGAGGAATCTCAACGATTCATGATAAATAGTTTCAATGTGTATCGCGTATTGTAACTGTGCCAAAATATTTAACATACTACGTAAGTACTTGTATTCAGATATCATTTTAGTGTAGATGATAAATAATTTTATTTGTAAATAGATACATACAAACACTTTTACACGTCAATCATGTTTTAATAACTAGATGAGGTCGGCGTTTCCTATCTAACTACTCTAAAGAGAAAGGCCGAAACAAACTCAGAGGTCACAGTCCCTTTTGAAGTAAAGACAATATAATCTTGGTCAAAAAAATAATATTATCACACAGTTATTACTCTTTCCGAATTACTATTGATTTCAGACAAAGAAAGTATCAGTAAGTAAGAGTCATTAAATCACATTAATATTATATAGGCGAAAGTTTGTGAGTGTGTGTGTGTGTGTTTATATGTTTGTTACTTCTTCACGCTCAAAAGGCTTTACCAATTTAAAAAAAAAATGTAGCGGTAGCCGACACCTTGGATTAACATATTACGGCTACTTTTTATCCCGATTTTCCCAGGGGATCGACATTTACGCAGGTGAAACCGCGGGGCGCAGCTAGTTTGCTATTATTATAGCAAATTATTATTATAATTATTATTATTTGCTATTATTATTCAGTTTGTTTATTGGTTCATTATTATGAACCAATAAACAAACTGATGAATAGAAGAATACCATAAATATTGTGTTTTGGATCAGTCATCCTCTATTAAAATTCAGCGAATTCATGACTTTGGATTCTTTGAGAAAATTCTCTGATTTCAACAAACAATATTAATAATGAACATTTCCCGACATTTCAAGGCAGCAGACTAAATGAGAAAATAAAGTCATTGTCTGTTTGAAACATTGTTTGACTTTAATGTTATTTATTAGAACATATGTAGGTCACAACGCTGTTGTAAGGGTTATAGGATAAACAGCTGGGTAATTACGTAAAACACCAACAATGGCAATGTCATTCATTTTGATAGTTTAACAACATTAATTGCGTTATATGCGTTGTCGAGCAGACTACTTTGTGTAAATATATGAGGCAATGAATTAGGAATTTCCTACAAAATCCTCCTGGTTGTGAATGTATGTGACTAATTTGAAGCCAAGTGCGTGCGGACCACGCACAATGAGGGGTTTCAGCCCCGTTACTCGTCCGTTATAGGTACACTATAAGAACTTTTATAATTACAAAAACCAGAATGAAATCTTTCGGAAAACGGAACGATTTTGCTGATACCGTGAAAATCGATGGATAATATTTTCGAACGCTGTACACGCACATCATCCTTAGTCATTAAAGATCCATTAAAGAACATTGGCCTTCCCCTTGAACATCTCGGGTCTCAGGGTATAATGCCATAGCTATTACACTTGGCATGTGTATTGACGACGCTAATATAAAATAATAACGTTTTGTATTTTGTTTTTGTGTTTGCAGCATCACTATAGCAGGTACAGCTTGTTCAGCGAAGTACAACACACATTGTAAACAAAAAACTTGGACGTATGTAAACATAAGCTACTTTTTACTCCGCACGTGTAAACTAGTATTTACTGAAAACTAGCCAGAGAAACTGTTTGTAAATTAAGACGAAAATTACGTAAATTGTGGTGGAGCACACTACCGGACAAACAGACAGCCAGAGGGGCGTAAGAACAATATTGTATGAACTAGCTTTATTTTGTTGTTGATACTCGTACCCTCGTAGTTGAAGATTTCGAAAACGTATTAGGAGGTAAGTATGCGTGTAACTTCGAGACCGTATTTCGGCTATGGCGGCCAATCTCTACGTAGACTAGCCTTCGGCGCGGGAGATATCGTAGTGCACAATGTGTGCGTAGACACAGGTGCACTCAATCTTCCCTCATTCTCATAGTCCGATGAGACGGCAATGCGACACGACCGAAATGAGATCAGGCGCAGGACTAACAGCTTAACGAGCTTTCCGAGGCACGGGGGTATCACACCGCCAACTTCAAAACACCGGATTTTGGAAGTTGGCGGTGTGATAACCCCATGCATAGTAGCAGCCGGGGCTGCTACTGAGAAATTCCTAATGGAAAAACCCAATAACGCTTTGCTTGATCTTGGAATTGAACCCAGGACCCCCACACTCAGCAGTCGGACTTGCGACCACGAGACCAACGGGGCAGTTCAATAAATAATGCTGCTAAATACCTTAGAGGCGGAAAATAACACAATTTGCTGCAAAATATAAATTTACATCTTTCATATTATCCACTTAAACTGTTACCGCTACATGTCAACACTTGCTCTAAACAAAATATTATTTTGACGTGAACATTTGAGAATTTATTTTAGTTTTGCCAGTCTGACCTTGTGACAGAAATAAAGAAAACAATGAGCTTTACATAATTTTGACAGGTTCACAGGTGTTTAAAAGATAGATGCGGAAACGTGAGTCATTTTGAAATGAGTGGATACTTAAAAATATGTAGATATCTTTTTATTCAACAAAAGATTTTTCATTCATCACTATCACCTCGTAAAATAAATGAACAACTGTTTGTAATATACTTTTAATAGCATGAATAAAATTGGTTTGTAATATACTTTTAATAGCATGAATAATTGTTTGTTTTTTTTTTAATTTTCTTTGAAACTATTTATAGCTAATTTACGAGTATTAGGTAAGGATAGGTACATGTTTGTTTGGAAATGATTAATACGAAAAAGTTATGTATGGGGTTGTTATGCGAGATCAAAAAAGCACACCCTTAATTTTATACTCCAAAACGTTTTTCAAATTTCTAGGAAAGTATTCTGAGGCATTAGATAAAGTGACATTCTATCAGCGATAACAACGATGGAAAAAAAATCAAAATCGCTTCAGCCGTTTGGGAACTACGATGCCACAGATAAACTTATAACAACTCTCTGTTTTCGTCAATGTTTAAAAAGTTTTAATATATGAGACTGATAAACTACCAAAAAGCTTCGAATAATTATGTCAATCCAGTTGAAGGTCATTGTAGAAATACGAAAACCTATGAAAACGGTTTTCACTAGTCTAGCCGCTCTGTTCCAAGTATTTCTCTAAGCCTCCTCTTCTTTTCTTTCCCTTATCGATCGATTCCAATAATTCACGGACCATGATTGATTAAAATTAAGACCCAGTATCTTTACCAATAATGAAGCAAAAACCATTGCATAGTAGAACCCCCATGGAAGTAGCAAAAATTAGAAAAAAAAAAAAAACATGCAGGTAAAATTAGTTTACGAATCTATTTATAAGCCCAGTTTGTCAATAAAAAATAGTAAAAAGATTCGTATTTGTTTATGGCACTCGAACATTAGTCGACTATAAAAGACCAACTTAATGGGTGAGGACAACGGACAAGGACGAGGCGGGGATGTTTGACCTTTGCTTATCCATTGCATGTTAAATGGCGCAAAGCTCACAGAGGAGCCTGGACGCGGACGCATGATGTCATGTCGGTGCCACATCTACGTCCAGCCAAGGAAAGTAGTCTGACATAGATACATAGAATATACTTTATTATACAGACGCCAGCACATCAAGCTACTACAATCTGTCAAATTTCTTTAACAGATTTTCGACTTTATCGCTCAATTATGTTCAAGGATGATTGGGAAAATTTGACAGTTTCTCAAATATGTATTGCTAATTAGCTTCTGCTCGTGGGTCGCCCGCGTAGAGGTTGGACATTATCCAACGGGAACGCGCTACTGGGATAAAAAGTATCCTTTGTTCTAACCCATGTCATGGTCTGCCTTGTGCCGAAAGTAATCGAAAACGGTATGAAGAGGTTGTTACAACCTTTTCACCCCAAAACGGCTGAACAGATTTGTCTGTTCACAAAAAGAGTAACTTTTGAATCACACTTCCATACTAATATCTATACTTAATATTATAAAGCTGAAGAGTTTTTTTGTTTGGTTGAACGCGCTAATCTCTGGAACTACCAGTCGGATTTGAAAAATTCTTTTTGAATTTGATAGTCCAATTCTTGAGGAAGGCTATAGGCTATTTAACATCACGCTATGACGTTTAGGAGCCGAGCAAAAAGAAAAAAGTCAGAAATAACGCTAAGCAAAAACGAAGTAATAGCGCGGGCAGGCGATGCGATGCGACGGGGTGGGTCGGGAGAACAAGAAATTTCACGCGGACGAAGTCGCGGGCAGAAGCTAGTATATTATAAAGGCGAACGTTTGTGAGTATTTGTGTATGTTTGTTACTTCTTCACTCACAAACGGCTGGACCAATTTTGATAAACTTTTGTATGGACGTAGCTGATACCTTGGATTAACACATAGGTAACTTTTTATCCCGATATTCTTACGGAATTGAAACGTATGCGGGTGAAACCGCAGGGCGCAGCTAGTTTATAATATTGCTATGGCTTCTATGGGAACAATGGCAGTCTTCTCGCTGTTCATGGTCATAAGTATCAGTTTCCTCTGCCGTTGGGTTGCCGTGGGATTTTTAAATAATACAAGGAACCAACCGACCGACGACGTGCATTAATGGCTAAAAGCAATTCCCGCATTTCTCTCGTAGCATGACGCATTCGTCATTGTCGCTCGTCTAATATGTCGCTTATAAAATGGTGACATTATTCAGAATCATGTACTTTTACTTCAAGTCGATCGTAAATTTCACGAGTCTAGTGACAAAAATGTTACCATTATGCGTCGAATGATGAATTTAAAGTAAACATGGCAAAATAATTATGTTAGGATCGTAGTAGGTGGCCTTCTGTAGAATCTAACCCCATGGGAAGAACGGATGACTTTATGTATGTATGTAAAAGGACCCAACCTACGACCACTGCCGCCAGACACAATTTCAATGACACTTTTAAACTTCAGAGAATCAAAAATAAAATATTTTACACTGAAAGAAATAAGCAGTAAATAAAAATGAGAAAACATTGATCTGAACTGCTTTAAACAATTCCTTATGAGCCTAACGTTCAAAACACTATTTTCTACTGATCCGAAAACAGTTAAAGGTTCAGGCAAAATGTCACCGTCATGACAGTAAACTTTAACGTTTTTCTCAGTAAATGGTATGTTCAATAATTAAACGTTACTCTTTTGTCTTTTATTGTTTTACAAACTCTTCTTCTTGCTGCATAAAGTCAGTAAACTTTGATGTGATGTAGTGAGAAATTATTTTTTTCAGTGTACCAATATCCAATTTCGATTCTTTCTAATTTTGAGACCTGTCTGTCAATATTTACGCGGTTTTGCCATTTTTAAACCTGAGACGATATGATGTAGTCATATTATTTTGGCTCTTTCTTTTATTGTTTTACAAAAACTTCTTACTGTATAAAGTCAGTAAACTTTGATGTGATGTAGTGAGAAATTATTTTTTTCAGTGTACCAATATCCAATTTCGATTCTTTCTAATTTTGAGACCTGTTTGTCAATATTTACGCGGTTTTGCCATTTTTAAACCTGACACAATATGATGTAGTCATATTATTATGGCTCTTTCTTTTATTGTTTTACAAAAACTTCTTACTGTATAAAGTCAATAAACTTTGATGTGATGTAGGTAGTGAGAAATTATTTTTTTCAGTGTACCAATATCCAATTTCGATTCTTTCTAATTTTGAGACCTGTCTGTCAATATTTGCGCGGTTTTGCCATTTTTAAGCCTGACACGATAGCGATACGATGTCGTCAAATTGTTTTGGCTCTTGCGCTAGTCGAATAGACCGACTTATTTTGTACGGGCATTGTATTATAGTTTGCCGTTGCTATACCTATTTTCTCATATGCCTAGTCACAAGAGTTACTGCTGAGCATGAGGTCCTGGGTTCAATTCCCGGTTCGAACAAAGTGTTATGTCTGGATTATGTGCCCGGTGGATGGCAATAGGCTCGCCCCTACTATATGGGATAAGTCCCATCATAACTGATTAGCGAAATATAAAGAAAAATAAATAAAGAAAAGTATTTATTGCGACTCGTACAGGAAGATCACAAACTAAACTAAACACAGTAAAATAAAATTTCAAGTTATATAAAAAAAGTAACAAAAGGAAAATTAAACAGAACGTCTTATACGAGGCCAAAAGGCTCCTATCTCAGCATGATGACATTTATTTTTTAAATGTCGCAGCGATGGTATTCTGATAGGGCCAGCTGTGATGTCACGGGCAGTTATAGAAATAAATAAATAATAATTATGTAAAATATTAGCAAATAATAAAATAAAATATTTTTAT
Source organism: Luperina nickerlii (assembly GCA_963855955.1). Lineage (NCBI taxonomy): Eukaryota > Metazoa > Arthropoda > Insecta > Lepidoptera > Noctuidae > Luperina > Luperina nickerlii. The sequence continues at coordinate 15,037,145 of OY979677.1, read as the reverse complement.
GTAGGTGTACCTAGTATAAAGTACATATATTCAAACTTATGTTTCAAATTAATATTATTTCAAGTTAAACAAATATCAGCTTTATTTTAATTGTAATTAAGTTGATTTCAGAGTGACTAGCATAATTGAAAAAGTTATAAAAATGTTTGAAGTTGTAGCGTAAACTGAACTTTATTGTGTAATGTGTAGGACTTCAAATTACTTTTCCATAAACTCAAATTATCATTTGTTTACATTTTTTGGCAAATAATTCGCGAATGCAGATTAGGTACACTACTGCCTAACCCTTTGGGGATTACAGGCGTGATGTTATGTTATGAATCTATACTTACATTAAAATTACGATAACCATAATTATGCTTACACTGTCCCACTACTCAACAAAGGCTTCCCTCAAATCCTGCCGGTAGGCTAAGAGAAAAACAAAAGAATCTTTACATCCATTCATCTTTTAATCGTAATTACCAAATAATTAGTAATCGGTTCTTAGGCTAAAAAGACTAAATGTGTCGTTTTGCGTATATATAAAATAGATATTAAAGGAGATTTTATCTCCAAACGCTTTAAAAGGATGAAGGGTGAAATACCTATGACAACGTTTGTGAAGATGATTAATGATCTACGAAACCTACGGAATTAATCTTAAATCAATATTTGACCTTTGTTATTAATGAAGAATCAATTTAATCGGTAAATTTCTTTGAAGGATCAATTTATTTAATTAGGTTATTTCCTATAAATAATATTAGATAGATACGCTCCTATAACAGAAGTTCATAATTAAATCAAGTACGAATACATCTATTATTATCTATTATGAAAAAACTTATGCAAATGAGTTTTATTTTAATACAGTGCGTATTAAAATAAAACTCATTTGCCTAAGTTTTTGAAAAAATGTTTTAAACTTCTGACGAGCGCAAGTCCAAAATTAAGGTCACCGTACTGCTGGAAGGTACAGGTAAATTTCATACAAAATGCGTAACGCTAGCAGGACTCGCAGCGGCTGGAGTCTTTGAGTTTACTCAGAATAGTCCGGAAAAGTAGTCACGACCTCTCAAGGTCAACTACGAGACGCCACACCAAAAAAAAAAGGACTCGCATCTGTCTTCCCGCAGGACACAAACGCGTCCTTCCCGAAGAGCTTCCAGCAGGACAAGTCATCGGGTGATCTATCATTATTAACCAATTTAAAAAAAAAACATTTGCCCATTAAACTGGAGCAATGAACTTAAAACGAGTAGAATTTAAAGCCATGATTTTTTTACCAGAGTATCGCTCATATTAGGTATTATCTTTATGTACCGTCAGGATAAGCAGGGTAAACAGATTTGTATGCAAAGAGTACGCTCGTAAAAGGTTATTACCATGAATATAAGTCAATTTTGGTTATAAATAAAGCCTATTTACTTTATTCAATTCATGATTACAACACTTCGTGGAAATACCACAACGTTTATAGCAACAATTTACCAAAATGCACTTTTAAAAGTCAGTTAATAATTAACACATTAAAGGACACTGAACGAGACAATAGAAATTTTATTGTTATTATGTCGAGGGTCTTAAGCGACAAAGTGTTAATTAGAATGTTGACCTTGCATAAAATAATAATTATGTTCATCAAATATGCGTCCTGGAAACCAAAATTCAACTTCCCGATTTCAAAAAGCTTTACGGCTTTTGTGTAGTTAAAATCTTAGCTAAAGCTAATAAATTGTTCGAAAATTACCATACTTTATAATCGAGGCGAACATTTTTTAGGCGCCAGTTCCACCGCTGGCGGTTAAGGTGTAAAGATGGCTCACTGACCTTGTGCATGTGGGCGGAGCTAAGCGTCCTACTCCCGATGCTTGCGGCGGCGCGATACACTAAAACGATGATCAAAGAATATGCAGAGGCGCAGACATGCCGCACGTAGGTCGCCATTTTTGCCTACGATTCCAGAAGGGAATGGCGAATGCAAGACTGATATATTTTGTACTAGCTGTTACCCGCGACTTCGTCCGCGTGGAATTTAAGAAAAAAGTTATTGTTGAGTTCGCAGAGTTTACGATAACTTATTAATTCTGTATTCCGCGTAAAGATATACCTATGCTACTTTTAATGAAATTCTTCTAATATTTCTCCATTTAGTTCTTTTTGATCGTTTTTGCATTTTTAGTTTAATTATTATTTATTTTTAGTTTTTCGTATTAGCCTTTTTATATACAATATTTGGTGTACGATTTTCTTAAACAAAAACACTAAGTATATTATTATATTATTTATTCAATCAATTTCTATGGAGATTAAGGAATCTTCACGTATAGGATCCACTTATAAACATAACTATACTCCGTTTCTTTATTATGATTTGATTACATTTGGAAGTACCTAATTAAACGGAGTATAATACAACCTCCCTATTTGAATCGGATATTATTCAATATTTCATTTCATTGATTTTAATTTTTTTTCGTTGGAACCTATTTTGTTTTTTTTTCTAAAATAAATGTACCTAGTCTAAGTAACTCCTTATTCACCTATATGCTAGTGAAAGTCCCGTCTTAATCGGTCTAGCCGTTTCCGAGATTAGCGGGAACAAACAGACGACAAACGGACAGACAGACAAAAATTGTAAAAAAAATATTTTGGTATATGTGCAATTTAACAGTCAGAAGTCGACTAGCAATCTCACAAAACTATGGCATAGCAATATTAGTACTTATGACCTTCTTCTATAAGAACGTTTGACAACACTACAAATTGGCAACATGATTGTTATTACAAATTTCAAAAAGTTTCGTAAGCGTTACGGTGGCCAAAGTGGCTAGCACTGTGCCTCGCATGGCGAACATTCGGGTTCGAGTCTCACATCGAACATGAAAAATATTTTTTAAGTATTACATGTGAAATTAGAATGCCGAGTTGCTAACCAATAATTATGTTAAATATTCCACAACTAAACGAAGATTCTTTTGTTTTACAATTATTTTCAATCTTAGCGTCGTTTTTAAAACATGAGGGTAGATTTCAAACAAAGTGTTAAGTTCACTCTGTTTCAAATCTATCCTAATTTTTTAACTACTTTACTAGTTCACATAAATTATTCCACTATTCGCGGCAAAAATATATGTGCAAATATTGTAGCGTCTATGCGTCGACGTCTCATTAGCTGTATCGAGGCTAACGGAGGTCACACGAAATATTAAAAATCCTAAACAGGTAGGGTAATTATTTTGTGTCAGGGGACATACTTAGTGGTCGTAACTTACCAAATTAGTATTTATATTATTGTAATATTGAGGTTAAGTTTCAATCCTCTTTTCATTGAGAAAATGAATAATTAAGCTGAAAAAATGATATAAATGATATCAGAATTTTCATAATATCCATAATATATAACCTAAAACCTTATAGTTCAGGCATAAGTATTCCGGCCTCAATTGATAAAGTTGCCTTATTTCGATTCGTCGTGAAATAGTGATCAACATATTCGCCACGGGATACAAGTAACCAGTTGGTCTCGGGGCATAGGGCCTGGTTAAGATTTCTCGCCGTGGGTTCGATCCCAGTCGGAGGATCTTCTTTGCGTCAATCAAGACATTTTGTTTTATTTTTATTTCGCTTTTTGGTATACTTTGTTCTATTTTTAATTGTTTTTTTTTATATACTTTGCTTTATGTTTCTGTTGTTTACTTTTATTTGTTTCCGTTATTTAGTAATTAAGGTGTGTTTTTTAACATTCAATACTATAATAATAACATAAGTAAGTGTAAAGGATTTCTTATGTATAAAAAATATTACAATGTTACCATATCAAAATTTATTTCATTTGTTATCATATTATAATAATAAATTACCTTTATTGTAATATCTATTTGTTCAAAGTAATTTACAAAAATAAATTACTAACACATAATAATAATTATATAAAACATCAAAAAAAACTGGCCCAACTCGGATTTGAACTCACATCTATCCCGATCACATTAGCGAGTGCAGCCTCGTTACCGATCTAGCTAATGTTTACTTATGTTATGTTATCGAAATTTTGCATTACTATGAAAAAAATAATCAACGGTGATAAAAAAAACAAGTTACTGATATTGTCATCCTTGTCTAGCATTGACCACATCTTTAACTACTCGTAGCGATGCTACACGGCATGTTAATTTGTTAGCGTTGGAGCATCACTCACACGGATAAATATGCGCATGTGTGTATAGACGCCGCAGCCCGTATAGCGCAGGCGATAATGGTCATTGCGGTGTAAGTGGACGTCTAGAGGTTGACTGTACCGTGTATACATTCATATGCATTTAGTAAGAAGCGGTTGTTTTAATATTACAAACAGACACTCCAATTTTATTTATTCGTATAGATAGATAGATACTTATTAGTCCACTCAACGAATAACTATTAAGAGATAGAGATAAGAGGTGTAGAGTGCGTGAGCTGGGCCCTGAGCGATTTCTTCACAAAGTTGTTCAGAGTGCTTAGGGAGTGAACATAGGTATTAAAAGTCCCCGCGTCTAGGAGGTGAGCCGGAGTGGGGGGTATAAAAATTCCCACATTTGAGTTTTTCGCTAATATCTATAAAACGGTGCGTCGTCGTAGAGAAAAAGTATTTTTCTTGACTTGCTTTGCTTTGGCATTTTTATTTATTTACAAATTATCTTATATTTACAAAATAAACAATATAAACAAAAACAGTATTTAGAAATGGCACCACTAATAAAGCGTCCACGCGGACAATAGAAATGGGCCCTCTGCAGCGAGCTAGTCTATAAACGCATACTGATACAATTCGTTCATAAATATTTGCACTAACACAGCCAAACGCGCGTAGTCGATCGATAGCCGGGCGGAGCAGCGAGCGACACAGCCACCCCGTCTCAGTGCTAACGCACGACTGCCGCCCGCGCCCGCGCAGAGCACCTCTGAAGCTCTATCTCAAAATGGGGCATTGTCTTTGCAACTGTTGATTGATTTAAAAACGCTATTTCAAATATGTAGTACTTCTAACCATCAATTTTTCAGTGTAAAAATATTTCCAAACATCAAAGCCGTTTAGAAGTTATAAGGAAATATTAGCCAAAATAGCGTTTTGGTAAATATTTTTTTAAGGCAAAAGTATTAGCTTTATGAAAAAACCCTGTTTCAAAAATGCAGTACATGAATCTATAGCAAACATATATTTTTTACAGACCTTCTAACCAAACCGTTAATAAGTTATAAGCTTCATAAAGTGACCGTGTTACGGTACTAAACGAGAGTAAGGCCCTTAACGAGAAGGCAGTAGCGCTATAGTAACCACAGATGAATTGGCGAGCAACGAGCAGCAGGTGTGCGACGGCGACTAGCAATTACTCGCTGGTATGTAAGTGTTCAAACACGCTATGCGAAAGGTACGCGACCGAAGTTCCGCGGCTGATTTTACAACGACGTATTCGGCTGATATGACACACCATAAGTGCCGATCTTACCCGGCAGAAATGCAGTTGCGCACACGCGGGGCGCGGGCATGCCTGCCTCCCGCTGCTCCCCGCCCCGGATCTTCTTCGGCAATCGAACCGAACTTCGGTCGTGTATAATGTGTGCTCTAGACTACGTTGCCGCCTAATTGCCGTTGAACTTACGCCCGACCGAAGTTCGGTTGTACGCTATAACGCAACGTAATTTCGGCATAACTTGTCGTCAATAATTCAAATAGCATTGCAGGCGTAATCATGCCGAACTTCGGTCGCGTACCTTCAGCATAGTGTGTTTAGACATTAAAAGTCCTCCAGATTGAATTTGGGTCATGGCGACCGACCTTAACGGAGACCAGCCTTCGGTACAAGATATATTATAGTGCACAAGTGCACTCTAATACATCTCCTACTCCCTCATGCTCATTGTCCGATGGAGCGGCAATCCGATACGACCGGAGAGAGATCAGGCGCAGGGCCAACGGCTTAACGTGTTTTCCGAGGTACGGCGGAATGACATCACACTGCCAACTTTCATACTCCGGGTTGTTACTAAGAAATTGTCAATGGAAACCCAATGACACTTTTCCCGAGTCAGGAATCAAACCCAGGATCCCCGGCTCAGCAGTCGAGCTGGTATGTTTGGCTGGTACGTACCAAGCATCTCTCAGCGAGTGTTTTGCCCTCCAAGCGAGCGTCGCTGAGCGAGTACTCTCTTTGATAGCTCTTGTCGTTGCGACAAACGAGTACCTACTCACCGGGGGTGTGAACGGCCAGCGATCAACTGTTAATATCTCTATTACTTAAACCTACAATGTTTTTTAGGTTTCTTGAGCGAGAAAATCGTTGACAGCTAGTCGCTACCTCGTTAGTGGTTGACGAGGTGCTTTCGGCGGAATTTCCTATTCAAACTTCAGTGCGGTTTAAAGGAACAACCATCCCTCTGAATTTACAGACTTTAGAACTCCTTTGTATTCAATCTCTTTTAATCTTATCGTCTTTTCATTTGAAATAGTGGGTACATAAATTATTTTCAAAATTGCTTCTTCTCAGCTTGAACGGAAACATTGAACAGTGTTTTCCTTTTGAGATTATCTTAGTACCCGGCCACTTCAATAGATGTTGACTTTAAAAACTATCAATTCTATTTTGCCTTTGACATTTTAGGTTCTACCAAGTAGAAGTCCATCCGATATATATCCATATGGTACGGTCAGCATCAAAAGTCGATTTACACTTCAGTTCTTTTAATCTTAGTTATTGAGCAAAATATTAACACTTCAGTATTTTTTAATCTCAGTTATTGAGCAAAATATTTGTTGAAAATTGCATCGTACTTCTGCTGCAATTTTGAATAAATATTTTGCTCAATAACTGAGATTAATAAAACTGAAGTGTTTATCGACTTTTGATGCTGACCGTACAGCCCGACTTTACCCACTGTTGGACATAGGACTCTCTTTTCATGTGACAATCCCCATGCTCCTGTGCCAGCCTCAGCCAGATTTTACCCGCGATGGCAACAAGTAGAACTACATAGAGGAAGCAGGATAATATTCTAGTTTCCAAAAAAAATTAAAAACGTTTAAGAATATGAAATGAGGAGTGTACTAATATTTTTGAGCTCGCCTAAATAGATTCCTCACTCAAAAAATTGAAAGTGACATATCCTTGACATTTAGTCTGAAGAAAGCCCGATAAAAACCTTCCAAACATGTCACTTTAAGAAATCGTATACCGAGCTCCAAGATACAGACAATCTGTCTTGTTTGGGGCGCAGTGGAAAATTATACGTATACTAAAGAAATATTTGTGGCAAATGGTAACCTTGTTTTTTTTTCAGGATGGGAAATGATCAAATGACCCCTCCCGCTCTGGGTGGAGCGGAAGGGTGTGTCAGTCTCTTACTGACTAAAACCCACCCGTGTTCCTTCCTTAGCCCTTTATTTTCCGGGCCAGCGGTAACCCTTTCGGACAATCCCGCTGACCCGGCATTTGGATTGGATTGATTGGTATTTTAGCACAGACAAAAAAAAAACAATAACTGAAAAATCCTTCACCAATGGGATTTGATACGATTAACTTAACAGTTAACTGACCATTATGATTCGTAATGTTATCCTTTTATGATTCTGCCAAAGTGGCCTTTTTAGGCCCCCTGGGCTATTGAGACTTCCTTTAGGTTAGATTTGTATGACATTTAGTTCACATCACCCTTTAGTGTGAAAAAAATTATTGTATACTTCATGGTAATGACTTTTGCTCAAAAACGTAACAAAAACATCGTGGAAATGAAGTCCGTGGAAAAATAAAGTTGTCCCCTAGCTCGATAGATGGTGTTGGTATCGAATTAGATCTCGCTATGGTTTCGTTACCGCGCTGCATATAAGACTCAGCGTCAGCTATACTTTGATAAACGTAATAATCTATGGTTATCATATTTTAATTTTTGAAAATCGAACCGACTTCGGTTCGATTTCATTTTATATCTGTACAATATAATATAAAGGTGCGAATCCACCGAACCTATCTGAAATCTGAATAATCTGATTAAAATTGAACACATGGATCAGAAAACGTAACGGAGGGGCCCGGCAAATTATAACTAGTGTTGCCCAAATGCAAGACCAAGACAAGACCTTAGCCAGTCTTGGTCTTGCGTCAATACACCTGGTCTTGGTCTTGGTCTTGCAGCAAGAGTCTCGCAAGTCTTGCGAGACTCTACTACTTAGACTAGACTACATTCAAATACCTATTAGTCTATTGCTCAGGGTGGCAGGGACAACGCGACGCGCAGCCGCTTACCATGGATTCAGTACATGATTCTGGACCCTCCTGCGTTGAAATTTTTCGTCGGCTTTTTCTTAATTTTTTACGTTTTTTTCTGCATTTTTTTTTTACTGTAAACTGTATAAAATCATTATTTCTATCTGACCCAATAAGATTTTTAAATAAAAAATAGTAAATTCACTTATTTCACTTAAAACAGCAATGTAAATAAAACTCGAAAGGGCTACCTGATCAGCTGTATTGCTAAAGTTTATTTGCGAGGTCAACACTGTCTTCGCGCTCACGCTATTCGCTTTAAAATGCCGCGACAAAGGGACCGCAGCGCCAAGCGGTCTCCTCGTATTATTAACGCACTTGAAAATAAATTTTAAAATTATTACAATAAAGTGCATAAATGCTTGAACCTGACAAAAAATGCGGAAGATTGCGGGAATCCCCGCGCGGCGTCGAGTCGGCCATGAATACCAATGAATATAACAGACGCGTCACATAAGGCATTTTAATCATCTACATAATTGAATGACCCATTTACTACTTTTATTTTAGATTCGTTATGAGGGGATCATTATTTTTCTAAAGCTTCATCGATTTAAGGGGGAAGCGCTAAGGTAAATCAACCATGAACCTTAATGCTTTAGCGATAAAGTTGAAAATCTATTAAAGAAATATGGCAGATTGTAGTAGCTTGATGCGCTAGCGTCTGTACCATAACATCGGGTGGCTTAAAAACTGCTACTAGTACTAGACCTACTCGACTCGCTGTTAGTTTTAAATTTTGCTGAATAGAAGAATAATATAAACTTTGACATAAATACCTAGGTACATAATTTTACCAACCTACTAACGTTAGATCTGCACATTAGACTTATACAAGTATAATATAATACTCTAAGTAGATATACCTACAAGGTATGAAATGAACTTTGCTAGAAAGTTATGCTAGGTACATTTTTATCACATATGGGAACAAATTTGTAAGTAACACGCTACCTACCTACTTAATAAATAGTCGAAACATATAATAATCAATACAATACCTGTTAGTGTTATGACAATACGGTTTTGATACTGGGGAACGTCTATCAAAATCGGGATTGAAACCAAATACCTATTATAACGCCCAAATCTCAGTTTGACTTAACTGCGAGACGCAAGAGTCTTGCAGGCTTAGTCTTGTTCTTGCTCAAGTCTTGCAGGGGTCAGTCTTGGTCTTGGTCTTGCTAAAATAAGTCGGTCTTGGTCTTGGTCTTGGTCTTGCAAAAATGCAAGAACAAGACCAAGACTGCAAGACCAAGACCGATTTTGGGCAACACTAATTATAACCTAGTTGTAGGTAATATTTCGAATCCTATGTTTAACCTGCCTCTGCCTACTGTTAATCAACTTAGCCTATCGCACATAGGCCTACTGGACATAGGCCTCTCTCAGGCTGCGCCACAACACCCTGTCCTCCACCTTCCGCATCCAGTCCATTCCAGCCACTTTCTTTAGGTAGTCCATCCATCTAGCTGCCTACTGTAGGTATTACCTGGATAATGATCTATTTTCTATGTCCCTCTAAAGCTAAATGTCTTGCATTCCTAGATGCATCAAACAGAGATAACATGAGTACTGCAGAAATTCACCCAGTTCAACAAGTTTCCAAGAACAATGTATGTGCAGCTGTATAGGTAATGTTTCTCCAAACTCCGAAACTTCCCAATCTTCAGGAGTATGTAGCTTACTATCGTGTCTCGTTGCGTGTAAAGGAACTTGATACAGACTATAGAAAACGCGTCGCTTGAGTCGACAACTAGTACGAAAAGTTTGCAGAACACTGTGTATACAAGTGAAGTAATCGGGGAACATACAAATAAAAAATAAAATAAAAGATCCCGACGAACAGAGAACCTCCTCCTTTTTTGAGAACCCATTAATTTTGATCTGAATAGTTTAATAATATATAACGATACGGTTCAGTTATACTCCACCTCGTTAGATATTGATAAAATAAGGCCCCTATTAATTAATAGCTATTTCAATAATTGGAACATAATGTCACGTTAGGTTTCGCTGTTATTCCGCTTCGCAGAAAATACCGAATCCTTGTGGTGTTTGGGATTTGGTTTAATTAAAAGGACTTTGTCTGCCCCAGACCTTACTATTCAAGAGAATTTTCACCAGATTGAAAAGGCATTCGGTCTTTAAAAAATAATGAGCCTACCTGCTTACAATGATCGATTTTAGTGTAAAGTTAAATATGAAAATTGTAGTCCTTGATGGAAAAACTACACAGAATAACCATCCTTCTAACAAAGTAGGGTCAAAAAAAAGAACTAATTAAAAACGCACACATAGAACAGTCTATTAATACCTACAGGGTGTAAAATGACCCAACACATATCCGTCAACAACGCATCCTGTACACAATAATGGGGAGTAAAAAAAAACAATAATGGGGAGTACCTACGAGTACAAGTGACTCTCGGCTTCGTTAAGTGTCTTTTTTTACACCTGGTATGTTACTTAGAATATATTATTATTTGCTCATTCTATACGGACTATTGTCCGTATAGAATGAGCAAATAATAATATATTATATTATATAATATAATAGATAAACTGATATATTATATAATAGATAAACTGATAACAGAAACCATATCTACTTATTGCATGTTTCTCGTCCCCCATGACATTTGACCTAGATTTCTATGTCCAACAGTCATTTACCAAAAAGGTCACGGATTTCCCCTTCTAGCATAAAATAGTTAAAGGAACAGAAGGTCGGCTACTTACAATGGACGAAAACAGGCGCACGCACACAGACACGTGATGTCTGTGCCAAAAGTATCCAATGAAAGTGTAAATAAACCCTGTTCAAGTTCAATTCTTACGCAATCACTCATTATAGGGAAATAATTTCATTCATCTGTATTTAAGTTTTACATCTTAACAATTTATCCAACAATTTCTTACTGTTTTTTTTTTATTTAGGTAATATATTTTTGATTTTTGTTTATAAAGTATAATTATTATATAATAAATAAACTACAAATTATTAAAATAACGATATAATATTCTGATCTAACTAAAACTATTAAACAACTAACTACGGTTTGAATGACATTATTGAATTGTAATTGAAAAAATATCGAAATAGCATATGGTTATAAAATTATCCTAAATCAATTGTCAATTTATGAAAAACATCTTTATACGAGTCTATTAAAAATGCTACAATCGGTGGGTACGTAGCATTTTTAAACGATTCGTATTTGTTTATAGGGACCGAGTATTAGGCTACCTTTCCACAGTGATTTAAATTAAGAATTTTGGGTTTAAGTATTCTTCTTCTTCAAATTACAAACCAAAAACAAAACACTCAATTTGTAAGTGGAGCTACAAATTCGCGTCTTTAAATAGGTTTTTTGAATAATTTGTTTACCTTTTTGTCAGACATTTTTGTGTTAGACTATATGCGAGGACATCTTAAACGAATGCCAATCGCGAGTAAACTTGCAAGCGCTGTTTGTGAAGCGTGTCTATGTGTGGTATTCGTTGCATGAAGCCGACCTTCTGTCCCTATGTTGTGTAATTCCGCTGTTTTGTCCCTATCCGTCATTGCATTAATCTCCGATCCATATCCATGATATACGACCCCCTAGAGAAATGACGATCGTTTTATAGTAAATCAGATAGTGTGACGAACCAGTTAAAGTAACTATTCCCTTGCTAATCTGCAGTGCGATTCTGTAACCATCTCACCGTGAAAACTTAGGTGATGTGAACGTGAAGTGAGCTGTCAATAGTGTCAATTCCTAGAAAAAGCAAACTCACTTCACCTAAGTTTTCACGGTGAGATTTTTACAGAATCGACCGGCTGATCTTATATTGAATCACACTATTGATAATGCTCGATAAATTTCTGGGAAAGTTTTTCCAGTCAATTTTCTGAAAAATGACCAATGCTGTCTAGCTTTGGTCCTCTGAAAGGCTTAAAGGACACAGTCCATATCTTGAAACTTATAATTACGAGAGCTTTAATATTAAATTAATGATGCACCATACCAAGGATGGCCGGCACGGGTCGATCGATCCGGTTAAGCTACGCTTGCCGCGGTTGGTCCGTAGATGGGTGACCATCATTACATACCAAGATCTCTCCGTGCCTCAGAAAGCACGTTAAGCCGTTGGTCCTGGCTGTCATTCGTGGATCTTTGACAGTCGTTTCGGGTAGTCAGAAGTCCGAACATCTGACAACCAGTCTTACCAAGGGGTATCGTATTACTCAGCTGTGGAGGTCCGATAGGAAGTCGCTTCATGTAAAATACTGGTATTCAACTGCATCCGGTTAGACTGGAAGCCGACCGATAATTTGTTCCGAATTTCCCTTATATGCCTAACTAAATAATGCTGACCGCAGAATACAGCTGGTTATTAAGAAAATATGAAAATATTTTGAACTTGAAATGTGCTCAAAGTAACCATAAAGTTTCGAAGGTTCAATCCACTGATGGACAAAGTTTCATGTGACCGATCATTAATCTTTACAAACTTGTTACTTACCGAAAATAATTCCCCAAAGGAAATGACGCTCGTAGCATCTTTCAGTTCAGGAGGAAGGAGACTCTTGCAAGGTGTTTTTCCGTACTGGTGGATGATTTCACATAGTTCTTTCATTTCTGTGCAAACTCTGGCTTGCGCTTCAGCCCCTCGGAACTCCGTCATCGAACCGGGAATGGGTCTAGACAAAGAATAAAAAAAAAATATCTTATGGAAAAAGTCGCACTTCAAAATAGTTTTAGTCAGTAATCATTATTGTTCACCATAGCAAATACTCCTGATGCTGAAACGTATCAGATAATATTACTTTTCGTTGCATTATCAGAAAATGGATGGAACATACAATCAAATTAAATTTATTCATTCCAGACTAATTTATTTTATGTCCATACTATATATTAATAATGGTTTTAAAGTTATGTTAGTCAATACTAAAATCAAAAATAAAACATCAAATTCAAAAATCACATGTCAAAAAATAAAAAATCACAGTAAGTAGTAGTGTCATCTCGTCACATGAAGATGGATGAATCTCCCCAGCACTGCAGAGTCTGACCTCTCAGAGATCATCCTTAGGATTCTGATCATCGTCACCATCATGTTTTCTTACGCATAATGGCATAAAAGTCATCAACTCTTGCGTCAGCAAACATACCCAACACGCTGCAGAATCGAGGAATCCTCACCCGAATCGTATATTATATTGTACGCAAAGAACGCTGTAGGCCATTTGGGTGTAGTTGAGCCATAAAGCGCTGGCGTAAAAGTTTTGGCAGTAGGCTTGTAGTATACAGCTTTACTTTTACGGCTTTGAACACCTTGCGAATCCAGTGTCGTGTTTTTAGTTTTAATTTTCATGAAATTTTATATGAAATTATCTGGCGAAATTTATTCGAGAAATCGGTGTGAGGAATATTATTGGCATTTACATTTTTACACCAATTAAAAGTGAAAACTTGATACTCATTTTAAGTTTTTACTCACAAAGATAGCTAGGAAATTAATTTTCACAATTTGACGTAAGACCTCCGCATCCTAACAAAAACGAAAGTATTACTTTCTTGGAAAATTAGGTTCTTATAAATTGATCCTCTAGCTAAAGTAATGTTTATAGCACTTTCCATAGTCCAGTATGACAGTCATTTTTTTGTGCCTTACTCTAATGAACTGCTGAAACTTTGACGTCACTGTACTTCAATAACTACTTATCTCTATCTTTTAAAAATTTTTAAGAATTTAATGTCATTATTTTTAATAGTGGCTCCTTATTTTTCGGAGAATTACAAGTTTCACAAACTCAAATTATTTATAAATTGTTAATAGAATTTTCATATTTGAGCCTACGTAAAGTTAAATCGAAACTAATTAAAAGCATCTGCCAAATGAACTTAAGTCTAATTAACCGTTCTTTAGCAATTTAGTAACTCTTAAATTAAAATAATTATGATGTTCTTAATTTCATAATAAGACATAGAAGTTCATACAGTTGATGATAAAAACACCGTTTTCGCTAGAAATTGTAATAGTATGTTACATATAAGATTTTGTCCCTCTGGTGGTAAGGAACAAAAGCTCAGATGCAAGGTGGGTTGATAGGGTAAGACAAAGAAACAACAAACTATCTCGACAATATAAGTATATTCATAAAAATAGCGATAGCATTAAATCGAAATATACAAATAATAAACCTAAGTAAATAAAAGGTAGGTAATGCCAGCCAGCGTAAAGTTCGGTCGGTTATGAACAATGGTCGTGGGGGGTTGAAGATAAAGCCAGTACTGTTTTCAATAGTTAAGATTAAATTAAATAAAAATAAAATATCAAGGTACAACCTTCCAGATTTATGAATGTAAATAAATTATAAATGGGCGCCAGGAACTTGAAGAGTTCCAGATCCCGGAGACGACGAAGATGTCCAATATTCTTCCAGTTAGGTGAAGGTGTCGAACCCGGGGTCCTTTAATTAAGGTTAGTTGCAGACCGGCTTCCAAGGTTGAAGACCGGGCAGTTGATAGACAGGTTTATATAGAACCCGTAGAAATAAAATAAGAGGGTAAATTATAAATAAAAAAAACCGTCCCGCCTGCGCCACAACACTAGGCGGACCCTGCCACCGCACAGTCGTCTCCACAGGAGGCTGAGTAGGCTCGAGGAACGGGTCTCGCGTCCAGGCCCCAGAGGCTCCGTTAGGTCCTGGCGGCGAGACGAATCACTCGAGCTGCCTCACAGTTGTCTAAGGGAAAAATCACTTGGACTGCAAGATGCGGCCGGCACAAGGTCCACCCTCCACAGTTGCGAATCCTTCTAACGCATGGAGTCCTTTTAAAAAATTGGACAAAGTTTGGTCCGAAGCTCAAGCGAGTTCAATCGCCAAAAGAACGGCCGTGAACTCCCCAAGGTCCTGTCATGTCCTCCGAACCGGAATTAGACGGACCACCTAGAAAATCTCCCCTGTTTCAGGTAAAAACCTATCAGAGCACGGATGACTGATGAATGATGAATCACTACACCAAGATATTTAATTCTTCAAAATCCCTGACAACTGTCCAACACGACGTTTATTCTCTGAAACAACAACAATTTACAAGGTCCAAGCTAACAAACTCATTATTTCTTGTTTCTAACCCTAAAGTTTGTCAGCTTTACCCCCAGAGTCACACGGCGAATTGAGAATGTTAACATGGCCACCCTAAATCGTTTACAAAGCACAGATTAAATATGCAATGTGTGCCCTCGAAGTTTCTAGAAAAAATGTCTATAATAAAAAAATAATTTTACTTCCGTTTACGGTCAAAAGAGAAATATGTATTTAAAGAAAAAGATGAAATTGATTAAGGATTGGTTGTACGATTTCAGTTCGTTGGTTTCCAATCCACATGCTAAAATTTATCGATCAAAACTACAACTGTGAATCTGCAACCGCTAGGTGTCGCCTCCAACTGTCACTGTCACAAACTGACGTTTGACTGAATGACATTAGAAATGTAAACAAACCACCTTGATTACGATATGAGAGATCTAATTTATTATGGAAACCTGTTTAATAGGGCTTTGATAAGTGATTTATCGTCAGAAAGTGTTACTAAAGAGTCCAGTGACGAAGTACAGATGAAGGGATGACTCCTTCTATAAATCGCAGTCTAAAGTCATTGTCGCAGACAACAATGAACATTTCAGTTGGAAAACCATTGAGATCAATATTGGAAACCTCACAATTTACAACGTATGCTCACAGGTAAATGTTAGGTACAAAAAAAACAACGTAACAGTACCTCCCCAACCACCAGAGATTTGGCCCGATAGGGCAAATCTCGACGCTGGCCCTCCAGCGTCAAAGCATACTCAAAAGAGTCAAGCATGCACAGCACAATCCTCCACGCTCATCCCTGAAAACAGGAACTGAGGAAGGAAAAAAAAATTAACCGTAGAAACCGGTGCCCGATTAGGTAGTCAAGGTATATATACAGCAACAATACAACAGAAATATTTTAGATAGTGTTACTTCTGGAGCGAGTCTAATCCATTTACAAACATGTAAAAGACAAGCTTCAAAAAGGGTAGAAATGTGTAAGTATCTGCTGAAGTACTAATATCTTAGTCTGACCTACTATAATTATATAGGACAGACCATTTCACCCAATCGCGCACGAACACCAGGTCAGGTAGGATTCACATGCAATAATCACTACTCAACCTCAAAATCATAACTTTAAGGCTTATTTTAGGAGTTGTAATCCGCTCGCATCTGAAACAACTAATAAGATGAAAATATAAAGATTTAACAAAGGCTTTTTTTTTTAAAGGAGTTGTCATCCGCTCCAATCAACTTTTAGAGTTGAAAGTCAACAAGGGCTTATTTTTTATGGAGTTGTCATCCGCTCCAATCAACTTTTAGAGTTGATATGGTTCTAACACCGTGGCGTATACAGCCACTAATGCTACAAGTAAATCAGTGATCCCAAGGCATATACAGCCCTCAAAGGTCACTGCGACAAACTATAACTTACATACAAGAAAAAGTTAATCCTCGCCACATGGTGATTTAAAATCCTTGATATGCCATGTGCCAAGGTTTTTACCGGAACTACAGCCTTCCAATTCATACACTAAGGGTGAAAGTTTTTTCCTAATTATACATTTCTCATATTTAGGAGCTAATTTGGCCATAAAGAATTTTGAGGCGTCACTCTGAGGATATGTTTTCTTCCAAACAGTGTCGCCTACCTCAAACTCAGCATGTCTCCTACTACTATTATAATAACGAGCACTACGTTTATGTGACTTGACGAGCGCGTCCTTTACTTTATGGAAGATATCGCCCAAATCCCCTAACTGATTGGCATAAGAACTGCGGGAAGCGCAAGCTAGAGTGGGCTGTGCAACGGTATCATTGCCGAAGACATCTCCACTACTAACTGCCTCTCTGCCATGTACTAGGAAGAACGGGGTAAAACGGGTAACCTCGTTTGTGGAGGTGTTCATAGCGAACTGGATCTTTGAGATGTTAACATCCCAAGATCGATGATCATCCTCCACGAGAATTGATACCGCGGTCATAATGGTACGGTTATAGCGTTCAACGGTGTTCACGCTTGGGCAGTAACGAGGTGTGAAGTGAATTTGAGGTATTTTGTACCTCCCCAATAGTGAACGTAACTCATTACCCGTGAATTGCGTCCCGTTGTCTGCTATAACCGTACGGGGTATACCATGTACCAGGAAAACGCCGTCTTCAAGTTTTTGGGCTATAGCCTTACCAACAGCTCTACGTAAAGGAAATAGTAAACAATATTTCGTAAAACAGCACACGACAACTAGGAGATAAGTGAATCCCGCTCTGGACCATGGTAACGGACCCACCAAGTCCATGCTTATGGTTTCAAACGGCTTGGAACACTCTTTCGCATCACCCAAGAGTCCGGGCGGAGGTAATTGTGAATGTTTATATGCGGCGCACTTATCACATTTAGCAACGTAGCTGCTCACGTCCTTATACATGTTAGGCCAGTAGTATCGGAGTGCAAGTCTTTTGTAGGTTTTAAATACTCCGAAATGTGGAGATAATTCGCCACTATGGTGACTCTTTAACAATTCAAGTCGATTGCCTTCCGGTACCACCTGCTTCCAGTCATAGTCACTAGCCACACCGAATTTATTTTTAGAGTAACGGTAAAGTTTATCCTCCTTAATAATATAGTTAGGGCATGACCTAGGCGTACTGACGCATTTATCCCACAAAGCTTTAAACCATGAGTCATTAACGGGCACTTTAATTTCCAACACCGGAACACCACGAGATAGGGCATCCGGAACCACATTGTCCCTGCCTTTGCGGTGTTCAATGGTGAAGTTGTAAGGTGATAACCGACAACCCCAACGGGCTAATCGACCAGAGGGATTGGTTAAGTTAAAGAACCATTTTAAGCTTGAGTGGTCGGTTATCACTTTAAATGTCGGACCGCCTTCCACGTAGGGACGAAAGTGTTCGACGGCGAAGACTACAGCGAGGGCCTCACGCCAAAAGAACGGCCGTGAACTCCCCAAGGTCCTGTCATGTCCTCCGAACCGGAATTAGACGGACCACCTAGAAAATCTCCCCTGTTTCAGGTAAAAACCTATCAGAGCACGGATGACTGATGAATGATGAATCACTACACCAAGATATTTAATTCTTCAAAATCCCTGACAACTGTCCAACACGACGTTTATTCTCTGAAACAACAACAATTTACAAGGTCCAAGCTAACAAACTCATTATTTCTTGTTTCTAACCCTAAAGTTTGTCAGCTTTACCCCCAGAGTCACACGGCGAATTGAGAATGTTAACATGGCCACCCTAAATCGTTTACAAAGCACAGATTAAATATGCAATGTGTGCCCTCGAAGTTTCTAGAAAAAATGTCTATAATAAAAAAATAATTTTACTTCCGTTTACGGTCAAAAGAGAAATATGTATTTAAAGAAAAAGATGAAATTGATTAAGGATTGGCTGTACGATTTCAGTTCGTTGGTTTCCAATCCACATGCTAAAATTTATCGATCAAAACTACAACTGTGAATCTGCAACCGCTAGGTGTCGCCTCCAACTGTCACTGTCACAAACTGACGTTTGACTGAATGACATTAGAAATGTAAACAAACCACCTTGATTACGATATGAGAGATCTAATTTATTATGGAAACCTGTTTAATAGGGCTTTGAAAAGTGATTTATCGTCAGAAAGTGTTACTAAAGAGTCCAGTGACGAAGTACAGATGAAGGGATGACTCCTTCTATAAATCGCAGTCTAAAGTCATTGTCGCAGACAACAATGAACATTTCAGTTGGAAAACCATTGAGATCAATATTGGAAACCTCACAATTTACAACGTATGCTCACAGGTAAATGTTAGGTACAAAAAAAACAACGTAACAAGTAAACGAAAATCAAAACAATAAACCATGAAAGGACGTCACAGAAATCAGTCGAGATAATGGTATACGTACCCCACCGGGTATCGTATTATGACGGCATAAAGGCTTACAAACAGGCGCGACACGCGATATAATCGCGCGCGACATAAAGGCTCTGCTCATTGCGCGACTTGCGGTGCCTTTGTGTCGCGTGTTGTGTCGCGCCTGTTTGAAGAAGCCTTAATGCTACCATGATTCCAGTGTAAGAGAAAGACGGAGATATAATATGACCGATAGCACCATCCTTTTTAGCACTGGAATCATGATGGCATAGCTCGAGCTGCGCAACTTCCTCGTACAGCTACTGATAAATCGCATTACATTCCCACCAGAGATATGCTGTGAGGATGTTAAAGCTACGCTACGAAACTATGCGATCATTTCCACTAACGCTAAGCTGTATAGCAGAGCGAGTAAGATGTGCTATGAAGATGCGCCGCCGTGGGGTAGCTGTGCGAGAAAGTCGCGCAGTTCGAGCTATGCGATGCATTGATAGTAGGGAAGGCATGGAGAGTATCTTCTCTAGCAACGTAGCATAGCACATCTCTGATGGAAAAACAGCCTTTATCAGCCAACAACTTACTAGGCAGCAATGCTAGATGTCATTCATAAAAAAAATGCTTGACGTCTTACACATCTATCGCTAGACTGCTTAGCATGTCTCTGATGGAAAGGTACACACACACACACACAACGAACACATACGCTACACTAATAAGTCTTGTGCGATATCTACTCACTTGCCATATTCATCCTTTGAGAATGTAGGTTTGTGGTTTTTGTCGAAAGATCCGCTGAATGCCGTCACCTTTTGTAGGTCCGTATGTGATTGAGCCTTTGTGTCGAATGCCGAGATCAGGTCAGTCAGAGAAGAGCTCTGAAAATAAAAGAACAAAGATTTTAATAAAATTAAAGCAAGGGCCAAGAGCCATCCCATCTTTTGGTGACGTTTGGGGAGGCCTATGTCCAGCAGGGGGCGCCTTTTTGCTACAATGATGATGATAATAATAAAAAAATCCTTTCAAGATCGAGTCGGATTCGCGCACCGAGGGTTCCGTATTGCGAAACGTGAAATGTTTTTAAATTTTCATCGGCGCGGACTATATTCCGAGAGAATTTTAACACTGCGGTTTAGAATATTGCAGTTTTAGGTCAGCGCCATCTCTTGACCGATATTGGAACTAATGTAATTTTGATTGATGATTTCTGAAAAAGTGTGCTATTTAGAGACTTCGTTTTATTTTTCCTGTAAAAAATATTTGACAATGTGTAAACAGCGTTCTTTCATATGATGATGATATGATACCCCACATAGCCCCACTTCGAATTTTTCCCTTTCAGTACCGGATGCAGAAAAAAACTTCTTTCTTATTTGCAAAATGATTGGGCAAACGTCATCTAAAACTATTCTAAATTTCAAGTTGATAGCATTAGTGATTCTGAGATATCCAGCTGTGATAGACAGACAGACTGAGTCGCACCATAAGGGTTCCTTTTTACCATTTTGGTACGGAACCCTAAAAAAGTAGCAGCCATTTTTGCTACTAAAGCTGCATTATCAATCTCTAATTCAAAAAATCGCCCATAGATATAAATTATTCAAAAAATGATTGCCTTTGCCTCTTTATCAACGGTAGAATATTTTTGTTCCACTTGACTCAGTTTTTTGCTAGCATAAACAATACCGTTTTACCTACCTATGTTCAACAAATAAAAACATTTGTATTTGTATTTTACACGTAACAGATAATTTTATCTGTTCCGTGGTATTTTACCTCTAATAGATAAAACTGCTCCCAGACCAGTTTCAGATGCATCACATGTGAAAATCAGTGGAAGAAGTGGGTCAATATTGAATTTGAATAAGTATTTATTTTATACTGATAATTCGACTGCCGAATTAAATACAAATAATGTCTGAATTTGTAGAGCAGCGATGCGGTTAATAAAAAAAGTTTTCAGATTTTTGAAGTAAACATTCGTTTGTTTTTATGATTCATAAACTACATTTGCGGGTGTTTATTTATTTAATGCTTTCATTAACGCAATCGAAATGCGTTATAAATTAATAAATACGACTTGGCATCGGCTGGGGTTTAAATATAGACGTCTGATTAACTTTGTATGTTCGACAACCTAGCATTGTGTCGTATAAATAAAGTACAGACGCCAGCACATCAAGCTATCCGAAACTGTCAAAATTTCCCAATCAACTTTGAACCTTATGGTTTAGCGATAAAGTTGAAAATCTATTGAAGAAATTTGACAGATTGTAGTAACTTTATGTGCTGGCGTCTGTACATTGAGTGGCTTGTGTTCATGAGTACACACATACATATCATAATGCCTGTACCTATTCCTTAAAGGGTAAGACAGAGATGTACCTATATGAATATGACATACATATCGCCAGATATATTTAAGAGGATTACAGGACCTAAAGCGCGTTTACTGTCGGACTGCATAGAAAAGAAAGAAAGTCATCAACACAACTCTCTAAGACCACGTAAGTCCAAAGAATAACTGTTTCATGAAATCATCATTCTTTGGACTTACGTGGTCTTAGAGAGTTGTGTTGATGACTTTAATGGTTATACATATATAATTCTGTAAACACATATTTCTTAGGGCCGCGAATCATATATTAATCAACATACAACTTAATGCTGACCAGCAAATTGCAAAAAACGTAAGAAAATTTGAATTTCGCGGGCTACTTTAGCGCTTCCCCCTTAAGTCTCAACTAATAGGGGCCAGTCTACTACCATCAACAGCGCACAAATCAAGTCTCCGGGCTGCTACTGTTAAATTCCAACTGATGTGGTACGCGTCCGGGGCCTATAAAGGCCACTGGCAGAATCATAAAAGGATAACATTATGAATCATAATGGACAGTTAACTGTTAAAAGTTAATCGTATCAAATCCCATTGGTGAAGGAGTGTTCAGTTTTTTTTTGTCTGTGCTAAAATACCAGTCAATCCAATCCCAATCTCTATGATTATACCTACGTAGTGCAGCGAAAAAAAGAAAAACACGGCCTGTCATTGCCATAATATTATGATTCATAATGTTATCCTTTTATGATTCTGCCAAAGTGGCATTTTTAGGCCCCCAAGTCGTATCACCACCACTTTCGAGACCGGTCCATTGTATGTACCAATTATAAATAAGTTTGGAGAACATTCGATCATAATTGAATAGAAAGCGATTAGGCTACCCATTTTATATTTTGTAGTATCATATATATTTTTTGTTATGTATTTTGTGGTGTATAATCAAATATATGTAAATAGAAAAAAAAATAACAATAGATCGGTACGGTAGATACGTATGTTTTATTCTAGTATCGTGAATCAAAAAATAAAAAAAAACTCTGCCAGAACTGTATAGTTTTTTGGTGTAATAAATTGGAGTTTTTGAAGATATGAAGTTGGAAGTTTTCAGTTACATACAAAATGGATGTAATATTTATTATTCTTTGCAATGCAGAACAAAAACTTTCAGCCGCTTCCGAGAATGCTTTAAATCGGAAGGAATCCAAAAACCTGAAGAGCTTATGAAAAACGACTTCATCAAGAGTTATTCTTATCCCAATATCCAGCAGCCCGCTCATATGAAAATAATACAAAACCATTCTGACGCCTTTGTTTGAACAAAAGTACTAGTGGTACAAACCAAAAATTAATATGTTTTTTTTTTTAGTGCTGATTTGCCATGTTCTGAATAACGAAAGGGTTCTTTAGACTAAACCCGTTCATTTGTTTTTCGATTTATGAATTACGAAGATCTGTATTATTACCGCTTTAGATAAATAAACTTTAGATCATTAAATTTAAAACTTCTTTGTGTAAACTTTGATATGATAATTGTCTATGTTTTAAAGTAAATTCCATTGAATAACTTCTGAGCGTTACGCCAGGATGTCGAAAAAAGAAAAAAAAAAATAGATTTAACTTTGCAATTTTTTGCAATTTTACATGATCCTAGACCAAAGAGTCAAAAGACATTATACCATAGTTTTAAATCCTTATTTCACATACTTAACAAGTTACACGAAATAGAAAAACTATTTTTTTTCAATATATCACCTTAACATCGTTGGACATATCTAACCTTGTTGTACTGAAAACGATCAGAGGAATAAACAGATTAGAGATTTTTCGAACACAAAACCATTGCTTTAATGAACTTATAAGTAGTTCATTTATGTCGAACGTTGTAGTATAAATATCTGATTGTTTGAAATAAACAGATATTTATATTACAACGTTCGCTAATTAAGTAATCACAGTGCAAGACTTATAAGCTTTTTATATAAAGAATCTTGGCTTGAGCAATAAATCGTAGACACATAAAAACTGGTGCTATTTCATTTTCTTCTTTATTAAAGTAATAACTATTATAGAATTTGTCGACTCAATAATTTACCTTAGCGCGGGTCATTGGAGCCGATGGCTAATGGGGCATGGTTGAGAGTCTCCACTAACAAGAGGACCTCGTTAGGCGGCTGGATTAAGGGTTTTATACCTACGCATAAACCAGCTCAACATCAAACATGTTATGTTATATATTGCTGTAGCGCTTCGGGAATGTTCTCAGATGCCCGCAGAGATGATCTCTACGCCATCATGCGAAAAAAAGCTGCATTCTCATATTACAGCGCCTGCAAGGTACAGACGCTAGGACATTAAGGGCCTTACTCTCGTTTAGTACCGTAACACGGTCACTTTATGAAGCTTATAACTTATTAACGGTTTGGTTAGAAGGTCTGTAAAAAATATATGTTTGCTATAGATTCATGTACAGCATTTTTGAAACAGGGTTTTTTCATAAAGCTAATACTTTTGTCTTAAAAAAATATTTACCAAAACGCTATTTTGGCTAATATTTCCTTATAACTTCTAAACGGCTTTGATGTTTGGAAATATTTTTACACTGAAAAATTGATGGTTAGAAGTACTACATATTTGAAATAGCGTTTTTAAATCAATCAACAGTTGCAAAGACAATGCCCCATTTTGAGATAGAGCTTCAGAGGTGCTCTGCGCGGGCGCGGGCGGCAGTCGTGCGTTAGCACTGAGACGGGGTGGCTGTGTCGCTCGCTGCTCCGCCCGGCTATCGATCGACTACACGCGTTTGGCTGTGTTAGTGCAAATATTTATGAACGAATTGTATCAGTATGCGTTTATAGACTAGCTCGCTGCAGAGGGCCCATTTCTATTGTCCGCGTGGACGCTTTATTAGTGGTGCCATTTTTAAATACTGTTTTTGTTTATATTGTTTATTTTGTAAATATAAGATAATTTGTAAATAAATAAAAATGCCAAAGCAAAGCAAGTCAAGAAAAATACTTTTTCTCTACGACGACGCACCGTTTTATAGATATTAGCGAAAAACTCAAATGTGGGAATTTTTATACCCCCCACTCCGGCTCACCTCCTAGACGCGGGGACTTTTAGTACCTATGTTCACTCCCTAAGCACTCTGAACAACTTTGTGAAGAAATCGCTCAGGGCCCAGCTCACGCACTCTACACCTCTTATCTCTATCTCTTAATAGTTATTCGTTGAGTGGACTAATAAGTATCTATCTATCTATACGAATAAATAAAATTGGAGTGTCTGTTTGTAATATTAAAACAACCGCTTCTTACTAAATGCATATGAATGTATACACGGTACAGTCAACCTCTAGACGTCCACTTACACCGCAATGACCATTATCGCCTGCGCTATACGGGCTGCGGCGTCTATACACACATGCGCATATTTATCCGTGTGAGTGATGCTCCAACGCTAACAAATTAACATGCCGTGTAGCATCGCTACGAGTAGTTAAAGATCAATGCTAGACAAGGATGACAATATCAGTAACTTGTTTTTTTTTATCACCGTCTGATTATTTTTTTCATAGTAATGCAAAATTTCGATATCATAACATAAGTAAACATTAGCTAGATCGGTAACGAGGCTGCACTCGCTAATGTGATCGGGATAGATGTGAGTTCAAATCCGAGTTGGGCCAGTTTTTTTTGATGTTTTATATAATTATTATTATGTGTTAGTAATTTATTTTTGTAAATTACTTTGAACAAATAGATATTACAATAAAGGTAATTTATTATTATAATATGATAACAAATAAAATAAATTTTGATATGGTAACATTGTAATATTTTTTATAGATAAGAAATCCTTTACACTTACTTATGTTATTATTATTATAGTATTGAATGTTAAAAAACACACCTTAATTACTAAATAACGGAAATAAATAAAAGTAAACAACATAAACATAAAGCAAAGTATATAAAAAAAAACAATTAAAAATAGAACAAAGTATACCAAAAAACGAAATAAAAATAAAACAAAATGTCTTGACTGACGCAAAGAAGATCCTCCGACTGGGATCGAACCCACCACGGCGAGAAATCTTAACCAGGCACTATGCCCCGAGACCATCTGGTTACTTGTATCCCGTGGCGAATATGTTGATCACTATTTCACGACGAATCGAAATAAGGCAGCTTTATCAATTGAGGCCGGAATACTTATGCCTGAACTATAAGGTTTTAGGTTATATATTATGGATATTATGAAAATTCTGATATCATTAAAGAGGTTACAGCTTAATTATTCATTTTCTCAATGAAAAGAGGATTGAAACTTAACCTCAATATTACAATAATATAAATACTAATTTGGTAAGTTACGACCACTATGTCCCCTGACACAAAATTACCCTACCTGTTTAGGATTTTTAATATTTCGTGTGACCTCCGTTAGCCTCGATACAGCTAATGAGACGTCGACGCATAGACGCTACAATATTTGCACAGATATTTTTGCCGCGAATAGTGGAATAATTTATGTGAACTAGTAAAGTAGTTAAAAAATTAGGATAGATTTGAAACAGAGTGAACTTAACACTTTGTCTGAAATCTACCCTCATGTTTTAAAAACGACGCTAAGATTGAAAATAATTGTAAAACAAAAGAATCTTCGTTTAGTTGTGGAATATTTAACATCATTATTGGTTAGCAACTCGGCATTCTAATTTCACATGTAATACTTAAAAAATAGTTTTTCATGTTCGATGTGAGACTCGAACCTGAACGTTCGCCATGCGAGGCACAGTGCTAGCCACTTTGGCCACCGTAACGCTTACGAAAGTTTTTGAAATTTGTAATAACAATCATGTTGCCAATTTGTAGTGTTGTCAAACGTTCTTATAGAAGGTCATAAGTACTAATATTGCTATGCCATAGTTTTGTGAGATTGCTACTTCTGACTGTTAAATTGCACATATACCAAAATATTTTTTTTTACAATTTTTGTCTGTCTGTCCGTCTGTCGTCGGTTTGTTCCCGCTAATCTCTGAAACGGCTAGACCGATTAAGACGGGACTTTCACTAGCAGATAGGTGAATAAGGAGTTACTTAGACTAGGTACATTTATTTTAGAAAAAAAAACAAAATAGGTTCCTACGAAAAAAATTAAAATCAATGAAATGAAATATTGAATAATATCCGATTCAAATAGGGGTTGCATTATACTCCGTTTAATTAGGTACTTCCAAATGTAATCAAATCATAATAAAGAAACGGAGTATAGTTATGTTTATAAGTGGATCCTATACGTGAAGATTCCTTAATCTCCATAGAAATTGATTGAATAAATAATATAATAATATACTTAGTGTTTTTGTTTAAGAAAATCGTACACCAAATATTGTATATAAAAAGGCTAATACGAAAAACTAAAAATAAATAATAATTAAACTAAAAATGTAAAAACGATCAAAAAGAACTAAATGGAGAAATATTAGAAGAATTTCATTAAAATTAGCATAGGTATTTCTTTACGCGGAATACAGAATTAATAAGTTATCGTAAACTCTGCGAACTCAACAATAACTTTTTTCTTAAATTCCACGCGGACGAAGTCACGGGTAACAGCTAGTACAAAATATATCAGTCCTGCATTCGCCATTCCCTTCTGGAATCGTAGGCAAAAATGGCGACCTACGTGCGGCATGTCTGCGCCTCTGCATATTCTTTGATCATCGTTTTAGTGTAGCGCGCCACCGCAAGCATCGGGAGTAGGACGCTTAGCTCCGCCCACATGCACAAGGTCAGTGAGCCATCTTTACACCTTAAGCTACCGGAAACTGTCAAATTTTCCCAATCAACTTTGAACCTTATGCTTTAGCGATAAAGTTGAAAATCTAAGAAATTTGATAGATTTCAGTAGGTTGATGTGCTGGCGTCTGTACCTAGTGACAACAGCATTCTCAAAATGATCGCTACCAGAGCGAACTGTCCCTTTCAGGGACACTTGGTGGCGACAGTCATACGACTGAAAGAATAATTAATTTGTGAAAACTATCAACACTTAACTATTTACCTAAGCACTATTGTTACTAGCATCAAAATACTATGCAAAATATGAATCTGAGTCTGAAATAAAGTTATATTTAATTGAATTTAAGTTGTCGATTACAGATCTTTGTTCTTTTTTTAAAACATCTACTTAGGGTGATTTACTGAAAGTTTTCATGAAACGAAGAACCAGCATAGACATAATTTATTTTATCTATGAGCATTGTATTTAAAATTTTGTCATTCTTATGACAAAATAAGGGAAAGCCAAATCAAAGTCACATAGGTTTGCCTGTCACAAAATAAGGGAAAGCCAAATCAAAGTCACATAGGTTTGCCTGTGACAAAATAAGGGAAAGCCAAATCAAAGTCACATAGGTTTGCCTGTGACAAAATAAGGGAAAGCCAAATCAAAGTCACATAGGTTTGTCTGTGACAAAATAAGGGAAAGCCAAATCAAAGTCACATAGGTTTGCCTGTGACAAAATAAGGGAAAGCCAAATCAAAGTCACATAGGTTTGCCTGTGACAAAATAAGGGAAAGCCAAAGCAAAGTCACATAGGTTTGCCTGTGACAAAATAAGGAAAAGCCAAATCAAAGTCACATAGGTTTGCCTGTGACAAAATAAAGGAAAGCCAAAGCAAAGTCACATAGGTTTGCCTGTGACAAAATAAGGGAAAGCCAAAGCAAAGTCACATAAGTTTGCCTGTGACAAAATAAAGGAAAGCCAAAGCAAAGTCACATAGGTTTGCCTGTGACAAAATAAGGGAAAGCCAAATCAAAGTCACATAGGTTTGCCTGTAACTAGATAACCTAATTTCTTAGTAACAGTCCGGAGTTTGAAAATAAGTGGGGTGATACTCCCGTGCCTTGGCCATGCGCCTGATCACTCGGATTGCCGTCCCATCGGACTATGAGAGTAAGGGAAGAGAAAGTGCACCTGTGCTTACGCACTCACTTTTGCATTGATTGGTCGCCATGACCGAAATACGGCTGAAGGACAATTATTATTATTACCTAACCTAACTTATAATCTTTTATTCCTCAACTATCCTATTTCTGTCCTCTCAACTATCCTGCTTGCGTCCTTGACCAGTCATGTTATAATAAAACCGTAGTCATCATCTGCCTAGCCTTTTCCCAACTATGTAGGGGTCAGCTTCCAGTCTAACCGGATGCAGCTGAGTACCAGTATTTTACATGAAGCGACTGCCTATCTGACATCCACAACCCAGTTACTGGGTAATACGAAACCCCTTGGTAAGACTGGCCATACTTTCGGGCTTCTGACGACCTTTAACGACTGTCAAACATCCGCGAATTAACGTGCGCCGGGACCAACGGCTTAACGTGCTTTCCGAGGCACGGAGGGATCTTGGTATGTAAAGATGGTTACCCGTCTACGGACCAACCACGGCAAGCATAGCTTAACCTGATTGATCGACACAAGCCCCTATAATAAAACCGTAATACCTCGACGAAAAAGCACACAATGCCTTTACAAGTTTCGCCCTCGCCGAAAAAGCACAGAACGACCTAACAAGTTCTGCCCTCGTCGAAAGGTAACGACAGTCCGTGAAGTCCGTAAACAGATATTTATCTTTGTCTAAACTTCACACAACTTTTGTAAAACAAAAGTTATTCAATACTTACAATAAGTACTTTTACCCGTTCGACTAAGTACTTCTTTCCAACTTTGTTTTATCTACCCCAGAAGTGAGGATTTTTGAACAAAAGGGAATCTTTATTTACGGCAAAATAATGAGAGTAATCAGAGGCTTATGTGCGCGCTTAATTAACTCCGAAAGTTGGTAATTACAACCTTCGAAAGGACTCAATGTGTCATTGAGTTTAATTTATTGTGTCCGATTTAACTGACGAGTTAATTAAATGGATGAAGTTTCCGATCTACGGCCGGAAAAAACCAATAATATTAAAACAACAATATCAATAACAGTCCAAAGTTCGTCTGCTGCGAAAACCATGAAAACGACACCCATGATGAAAAATTTGAACATTTTCTCATTTTGCCATTTTGGATTTTTATTATGACCTCACCATCGGCTCATCACCCTCGAAAACCATAAAACCAACACCCATGATGACAAATTTGAAAATCTTTTCAACCGCCATCTTGGATTTTCATTTTGATCTCACTATCGGCTTCAGTAGCCTCGAAAACCACGAAAACGACACCCTTGATGAAAAATTTGAACAATTTCTCGTTCGCCATTTAGGATTTTTATTTTGACCTCACTATCGGCTCATCAACCTCGAAAACCATAAAACCGACACCCATGATGACAAATTTGAAAATCTTTTCGGCCGCCATCTTGGATTTTCATTTCGACCTTTCTATCGGCTTTACCACCCTCGAAAACCATAAACGACATCCACGATGAAACATTGGTGAATTGTGGATGTACTATACACCCCCAACCGTCGTCGTCGTGTCGTCACGCAAGTGGATTCACGTAAGTGTCTTTCGCGCAAATGGATTCACACAAGTGTTCTTTGCGCAAGTGTCTTTCGCGCAAGAGTCTTTCCCGCAAGAGTCTTTCGCGCAAGTATCTTTTCGCGCAAAAGTCCGTTCGCGCAAAGTACATTCGCGGAAATGTCTTTTCGGGCAAATGGGTTCGCGCAAGTATCTTTCGCGGAAATGTTTTTCGCGCAAGTGTCCTGCTACCTTTTTCAATTAGTGTCAAAAATAACTGCGGTCCCAGATCCCACAAAAAATCTTAATACTTTTTTGTTTTGTCTTGTTTAGATAACCATACCATCTAGTTTGCGGAGTTAAGTTAGCTAATTTAAAATAACCCTTTATAGTTTATACCTACTTAAAAAAGTATTTTTCTTTCATCTTTTTCGACCGAAAAAGTAACTAAATGTATAAAAATTTTCAATGTCTTTATCTAAACAAGCTTTTTATATCTTAAGAAAGGAGGGAAAAAAGAACAACAATTTTTAGGAAATTATGAACCGTTAACTTACATTTTGTCGTTGTCACATTTTGTTGTTGTCACTTAATACTAAAGTTTCTAAAGATCAGAAAGTTTTCAGACTTACACATCCGTAGGCGGCAAGGAAGAAAAAAAATTACATCAACTTTTATTTTTAACTAACCCCCTGCTTCGCCGGTTTTTCATCATCATCATCATCATTTCTGCCGGAAGACGTCCACTGCTGAATATAGGCCTCCCCCAAGCACCTCCACTTCGACCGGTTCTGTGCTCCTCGCATCCGATAGGTTCCTGCGGTCTTCACAAGGTTGTCGGACCACCTTGAGGGAAGCTTTCCAACGCTACGTCTTCCGGTACGCGGTCGCCACTCCAGAACCTTTCGGCCCCATCGGCCATCTGTTCTGCGAGCAATGTGCCTGCCCACTGCCACTTAAGTTTGGCAATACTTCGGGCTATGTCGGTTACCTTGGTTCTCCTGCGGATCTCCTCATTCCTGATTCGATCACGCAGGGAAACTCCAAGCATTGCCATTGCCCTTTGGGTGACTTTTAGCCTTCTTATAAAGCCCATTGTGAGCGACCACGTTTCAGGGCCATAAGTCATCACTGGCAACACGCACTGGTCAAACACTTTCGTCTTGAGACACTGCGGTATGTGGGACGAGAAGATATTGCGTAGCTGCCCAGCCGAGTCGGAATCGACGATTGTCTTCTTCCTCGAAGTTAGACCTACCGCAGGTTTTTACGACTCGACAAAGTGAAATTTGAAAACGCTTAGTGCGAATTGGTGGAATAGCAACTAGGCAGGGATGGTAACATGCAGTGGGGGCCTGTGGAATGAGATCGTGGAGTTCTTGGGCACACTCATCGAACTACAATCTGTAGAAGACCGACAGGCAGGCAACCTTGCAGCTTCACAAAATCAGTGGAAAATTACTGTCGTACCTACAATGGTAAGTAGTTTCTTCAATAATCTATTTCATAAGCATAAATCATTCGACAACATCTAAACTTTTACTATTTATAGAACATTATACAAGTTTCAGCGTAGCCCTTACCGATGTTTAGACGCCAGTTGTTCCTAAAACATTATGTAAACGATCTTTATTGCCAACGCTAAAGATGTTTTCTTGGTGGATTGTTTAGCATAGCACTGTTTTGTCTAGAATTCAATGTATGAATGGATTTGTTTGAAATGTCAAGGATTTTGAATAATTTATGTGCACGATAAAGTGATGAGAAAAATTTTGGTATTACGTAAGAGAGAGTAAGTAATAAACAAATGAATATCAAAGAAAATTCAACACTGTAATTCTTTTTGTTTTGTTTCCCTTGTTAGCTTTTTGTTTTTAAGTTTGGCACGAGTTACTACACGGTTTCTTTCTGTAGATGATAATTTATAATTAAATGCAAAGATCAGAATTTCAGTTTTGTTATATTATCAAATAGTTCAGATATTTTGTGTCAAAGTCCAGATGTTTGTTTTCGATGCGGAACCTTGGCACATTTAACTTTAAATATAAATCCTCTAACGATTATAAATGGCGTGTCACACTATTTTCTACTTAATTGATAAATATTTACATTTTATTATTTAGCTTATCACTTATAATATCAGTCTGTTCAAAAATTCACGCTTCGATAGACTGTTTATTTTAGAGACAATAAATTTATGTTTAATTTCCAATTTACAAGTTTGTACTGGGGGTAGATTCAATCTCAAAGTAAATTGTTTTTTTTTTAGTTCGAACCAAACTTCTTGTAAATGATTAAAGGTTGATTTCCACCAAACGGCTCGTATCGCATCGGATCGGATAGGATACGAATGGATGCAGCGACAGCCGATCGCATCCGGCAGGATGTTGACGCATACGATCGGCTTCGTACGTCGCTTGCGAACGTATCCATTTCTGCGCCTAGTCAGATAGTTTCATTCCTACCGCGTTGACTTGTACTAATTTAAAAAAATGCTTGAAGTTGACGTAGTATTGTTGGTTATTGCATTAGAAGAAGAAGAAAATAATCATAAAACACAGAAGAGGAAAAGAAAAATTTTGACAACAGCCGAAAGGATTCGATCGATTCGACGACAGGCGTACGGAGCCGATCGCGCGTCGCAGCATACTTTCGGCTACGATCGCGTATCGCGGTAGACGCCCGCGGTCAAGCTGCTGTGCGCGGCTTGGTAATATAGACTTTAAACACGATTTAATATCGTTTAAAGATTGTAAAATCCGTTCCGATCCGATGCGGTGCGAGCCGTTTGATGGAAATCATCCTTTATTAGAAAGTATGATGGTATGAAATTGATTGAAGTTGTACAAAGAACAATTAAACATAATCACGCTGGTTTTTCCACAAAAAGCCGATTTATGCTTACCTATACTATACCTGATTCTTTTTAATCCATCCGAAGATTGTCTTTAAAAGTTCGCTCTTAGCGATAAGACCGCCCATTGTGTCACCATTTGTAAAATTTCTATAATTAATGCCTGTAATTTTTTAGGTGTAAATAATAAAGAGTTTTCTATTCTATTCTAAATTCACCAGTAGTGCTTAAGTCTCATATAACAGGGGCGAGCCTATATCAACTGGGCACAAATTTAGACTCCTGACTGTTGCTAAAAAATTTCTGATGGATAAACCACTTGCGACAATAGAAAAATGAGGTAGGTAGTCAGAGCGGTATACAAAAAAGTTTCCGGGTAAAATCACTATTGCGTCGTCTACATAAACTAAATACCTAAAGCATTACATAGTTTTATTTGGAAATAGACTCTATTTTGCTAGAATATGAAACGAGGATTCCAATATATACGGAAATGCTCCGATCTACTTTATGATAAACGCAATATCGTGAAGTACTGTAATTAAACTCATCCAGATTTATATCTGACAGAAACCCGGCAGCTGTCCCAAGATTGAGTCACGTTTAGTACAGATGTTCGCAGTCTATGCCAATTTCGGATTGAATAGTGTGAGAATGTATGTATAATAAAACGTTTATATTGACAGAATATAAATTTAAATAAGAGGAATTCTTGGCTGCAAAGATTGTAATTTAAACCTCTACGGTTTTCGATTATCCTATTCGCAGAGAGTAATAATAATAATCAAATTCCTAGTAGCAGTCCGGAGTATGGATTTGTGCTCGGTTGATGGCAATGAGGGTTTCCTGAAATGACGTTCGCTAGGTGGCAGCACTGACACGTCAGGTCCAGGCATCTGTCAAAGAGCCTATATTTTCTTTAGTCATGACTGAATGATGAACGAATGAATGAATCGAATGGAAGACCTCTTGTCACAGTGGTGCCAACTGGTGTCGTAAATTTTCACGAAAACCCTCATTGGCTCGCCCCTATTACATGAGGCGTAAGGTGAATGCGCAGTGGTAGACCGCGAAATTCAAATTTTCTTACGTTTTTTGCAATTTTCAGGTCAGTGTCAGGTTGTATCTTGATTAAAATATGATTTGCGAGTATAATAGATATGTATTTACAGAATTACAGTCATTAGAATCATTAATCCAGAGTTTCCAGATAAAATCACTATTGCGTCGTCTACATTAACTAAATACCTAAAGCATCTACATAGTTTTATTATTTTAAGTTAGATTTGTTCCATAAGCACTTTTCCATAAGAGATTTGTTCATAAGGAACAAATCTAACTTAGAAAGATGTATTAATGATTCTACTGATTATAATTCTGTAAATACGTTCCTGATATAGTCGCGAATCATATTTTGATCAAGATACAACCTGACACTGACCTGAAAATTGCAAAAAACGTAAGGAAAATTGAATTTTGCGGTCTACAACTGCGCATTCACCTTAAACATAACTGGTGAATAGTGGGTATACTTATAATAGGTATGTATAATACCTCTGCCTCACTCTTCGGGGATTTCAGGCGTGATGTTAATGTTGTGTTGTAATAATAATAAGCGGTGAAAATAAAACTTTTAAGAGTAATTCATATTTTGTGAAGCGATCAATATCCAATACTCAATGTACAGACGCCAGCACATCAAGCTACTACAATCTGTCAACTATCTTTAATAGATTTTCAACTTTATCGCTAAAGTATAAGGTTCAAAGTTGATTGGGAAAAAGTCTGTACGTGAAAAATGGCGGAAATAACTGAAATATATTCATTTATTACGAACATCATTTTTCTTGTCAGTTTCAAAAAGAAGTAGGTTTTTTGTAAACATTGTGTTTCAGCACTATAATTAAAAAAAACTTTTACCCAAAAAACAAACAACCTACTTTCTGTATAAAAAAGTTTTTTATTTTCAGGTTTTAGTTACTTGCTATGTAAATACTCGTAACAGTGACGAGAAGTATTATAACATTATCAAGGTACACAAAGTGGATTAAATAATTAAGTAGTTTTTGAGTTAGATTCCATAATACGTTATCGAATCTAACTCAAAAACTATTTAAGCAAAGTTAATACAATTTATATGGAACCACCCCTGGAGGCAATATATAGGGTACCTATATTCATTAAAAAAAATATTTTCGATATCCTCCTCTTTTTCAAGTCGGTTAAAAATGTTTAGAAAAATCTACATTTTTAACTATTTTTTTTTATTTAAATGGGTTGTTTGTAAGATCAAATTAATATGGCTAGAAAAAAAAGAATCGCTATTGAGATGACGGCTAATAGAAATCAATAAATCGTAATGAGGGCAGAAGGATGATGACAAGAAGTCTAGAACCCGCAAATAAAAATCTAGACGAATAGAATGAAGACAGAAATACCAGAATTTGTCATTGTTCGGGTGTATGACAGAGTGAATATTCGGTTGGCGTTGCGCCTGCGACCTCCGTAATTTAACACTCATTACGTTTGAATGATGGCTGTTTTGACGTACTTATGAGCTGTGATTCATGCTTCCGTCTACGTACTTGGAGTATTCACAGGAATTTTACAGGATTAAACGAAGCAGTATTTCATGAACAATTTTGAACGATTTTTGCTTTCATCTAAAAATATATGTACGAATCATCATTTCTAGCATAAAACATATAATAACTTAGCAGAATCAGCCTATGATCTTCCCAATTCTGTGACACAGGCCTCTAGATAAATTCACCACGCGGGCCTAATGTACGTTGGTGGATATCACAGGTCATCAAATTATTTTCGGTTTCGGTTTAAAGAAATTTATTTCTCATAAGAACATACAGTCCGCTTATAATGAGATACAGAGTAATAAGTATGATAATACAGTACAATACAATTTCCTCCAGAGTATTAGAAGTTATAATGTGCATACATATTTCTTAAGCTTCTTTTTAAATGTATTCACGTTATCGCACTCTTTAATATCGTCCGGTAATTCATTGAACAGATTAACTCCTTCGAATAATATTGTTTTTCTACCGTAATTTGTGCGTACGCTGATGACTTCAAGTTTGTTTTTGTATCTATTTCTCAGGTTATGTGACATTGTTTTTTTCTTTAATTGTATGTTAGTTTGTATTGAGTTGGAAATTATGTTTTTAATAAGAATGCAGGTGTAGTAAATGTATAGCTGTCTAATATTTAATAGTTTAGTTTTTTCATATATGGTCTTTGTTGGAGTAAGATAATTAAAATGGAATAAAGCTTTAATTATTTTGTTTTGAACTCTTTGCAGTGAATTTAAATTAGTTACGGCTGCGGAACCCCATATTTCGATCAAGTATTCTAAATGCGATTTGACTAACGAGTTATAAATCAAAGTGCGCACTTTGTTTGGAATGCAGTTTGCTACTTTCCGTAATGCTCCCAATAACGATGTTAATTTATTTCTGAGATGGTCGATGTGTAATTTCCAATTTAGTTTCTCATCTACCCTTAATCCAAGATATTTTTCGTTTGTTGATTGTTTTATTATTTCGTTATTTATTATGAGAGGCGAGAAGTCCGGTATACGCTTGTTTTTAGTGGTAAAAATCATGAATGAGGTTTTCGACGTATTAATTGTGAGAAGGTTGTACTTTAACCACTCGTTTAATAAATCAAGGTCATGTTGAGCGTTCTTTATGATGTTATGAATTGATTTGTCAAAGTAAAAGAGACAGGTGTCATCTGCATATAGTGTTAGGTGTCCTATTAACCCTATTTTATTAATATTGTTTATATAAATTAGAAAAAGTAACGGACTGATAATTGAACCTTGAGGACAGCCGTATGACATGGTTTGAACCGAGCTAGTGTGGGTATTTCCTATTTTAACAACTTGACGCCTGTTTTCCAAATACGAATTGAACATTTTATGTGCTGTACCTGTAATACCTATGTTATCTAGCTTCTGTAGCAGTTTTTGATGGCTCACGGTATCGAACGCTTTTTTTAAGTCGATGAATATTCCTAAGGCATAGCTCCTTTGATCTATATTGGTTTTAATTTTGGTAACAAGATCCGTTGCAGCCGAGAGAGTACTTGATTTCGGGCGAAAGCCATACTGTTCGTTTATTAGGAATTGTTTATCTATCAAATAATTATTTAGGCGACTATATAATACGCGTTCAAATATTTTGGACATTACGGGTAACACCGACACTGGTCTGTAGTTGCTCGGGTCAGTTCTCTTTCCAGATTTGTAAACAGGACTGACCCTAGCCACCTTGAGGCTGTCGGGAAAAGTACCATGCAGTAAACAGGCGTTTATACAGTTAGTCAGCTGCTCAACAATTATGTTTTTTAAACATTTTATTGCCTTAGTACTGATACCATCTAGACCAGTGCTAGTGTTACTATCGAGGTTGTCTATAATTCTAACTATTTCCTCTGTGGTGCATGGCGTTAGTTCGTTTAGTGTTATGTCATGTGTATAGTTATGATCGTACATTAATGTGTTGCCTGTATTTGTGTGATATTTGTCTGGGATTTGTTTTGCTAAGTCTGCGCCTATAGATGAGAAAAAAGAATTGAACAAGTCACATATTGAGTTACCTTCTGTTAGAAGTCCAGCGTTTGACATTAGTTTGGGAGGAGCAGGGCTGTCTTTAATTTTATTTAATCCTAAGTTATTAATCAGTTCCCACATTTTTTTTGGTTGATTGCTGCAGTTTTTAAATAAATTATAGTAATAGGTCTTCTTATGCGTGTTTGTTAGCATCTTCACTTTCTGTTGTTCTTTCTGGAACCTTTTCCGTAGATCGTCATTATCTGGGTCTGATTTGGTTTGTTGCCATAAACTATTTCGTGAATTTATTGTGTCTATAATGTTCTGATTAATCCAGTCTTGTTGGGGGGGGTTAAGAATTTTAATCTTATCTATTTTGTTCTTTTCTATCTGTTCTGAGATAAATGTCTCTAGGTGGTTGTAGTCGTGGTCGTCATTATTATATTTTGCTTCTAGCGTGTTGTTGTACAGATTTTCATAATCCAGTGCTTTATAATGTTTCTTTTTGTTCTGTTGAGGAGACAAACTTCCTATTTCTAGATACATCTGTTTATGGTCAGAAAGGCTTGATTCAATTATCGAGACGCTGAAGGAATGGTTGTTTATATTAGTACATACGTGGTCCAGTATTGTGTTTGTTGTGGCCGTGTCACGTGTGCTGTATGATTTGTTGATTTTATTTATTATTCTATAGCCGGCTTCTTGTACTTCATGTTGGTATTTTGATACATTACTGTTTGAATTTAGTAAATCTATATTGAAATCTCCAAAAGCAATTGATCTTTTTCGTCTCTCCAATTGGGATGAATATATTTCTAAAAAGTTGTTTACGTTAGTATCCCCCGGTTTATAAATTGCTCCAATATTTAATGATAGTTTGTTTATATATATCCATAAATAGTGGTTTCCGTTCTCACATAATTCTTCAGTTATATCATATTTAATGCTGTTGTGCACATAAATGGAAACTCCTCCGCCTTTCCAGTTCTGTCTATAGTTATAGATATGATTGTAGTTAGGTAGTTGGTATAGTTTCGCATCAGACTCCGAGTTAATCCACGTCTCAGTAAAAATCAATATGTGGGTTGTCATTTTTATGGCCTTTAGAATGCATTTTATTTCATCGAACTTTCCAGGTTTACGGATACTCCGTAAGTTCGCATAAAGAAATCTTAGTGAAGACGGATGCACAGGAATATCTTCATATTTATTTACTATTTGGTGGCATAGTTTCTTAGAACTATCCGTCAGTTTGGCATTTTGTAATGGGGTACTTACTGGTTTTTTTGGTTTGCAGCAACTATTGTGGGTGTGCCTCTCACATATTTAATAGTGAGGTTTGTTTCACCCTCCTGTGTACGCTTATTTAGCTCTTCCTTCAGGGATTCTAAGTATTGTTTTTGTTTTGGGGTTTGATCCGAAAAAAATCAGCATGTTTTCAGGTAGCTTAGTTCTATTCTTTAACAGGTATTTAGCAGTCTCGGAATTTTCGAAGTGAACTTTTATGGGTCGGTTCTTGTTTTGCACATGTTTTCCTAGTCTCTGAGATTTTATCGGCTTAGGGCAGTCTTCAAAAAGTATTGTAATTAGTTTCATAACTTCCTGATTATCGTGATGTTGTCTTGATTTCCAGTTTTTGTCATTTATTTCCGATATACCCACAATTACAATATTTTTCTCGCGGTCGCAACGATCCTTAAGTTCTAGGATGAGGTTTTCGTGACACTCGACGGGCGATTTTATTGCCGAACAGTTTGTATGTTGCTCACTTTTGATTTGGGATATTTCGGTTTCTATATTTTTTATTTTGTCCTCAGTGGCTATTGTTTTAGCTTTGATATTTGCTATTTCTGTATTGGTATTTTTGAGCTGTTGAGAAAAATTTTCAGTAGTTATTTTGACTGTCTTAATTTCGATCTTGATATCCGATATTTGTTCTTTAATTTGGTTTAGGTTTTCGGTTTGTGTTTTTCCAAAATTGGTTAGGAAGTTCATCATTTCCGTGCGGAAGCTCATGAAATCCTTTTTATAATCACTTTCTTCCGTACGCTCCTTCCGCTTTCTTGCAGTAATGTTAGCGTGTAAGTTTTCATCGCTTAAAGTGGATAAGTTTGGAGCAGATCCACTACCGCTCTCGCTACCGCTTATCAGTGTCGTCGTGGGCGGCGTCATCTGCACATTCATGTTGTTGTGTTCCGAGTGCGTGCGAGGAGATGGGAAAATATCGGACGCTCTCTTTTCCCCGCGGGGGTGAGCGGTGCTGCGCGCGCGCCGGTGTAGTTTCTCGTGAGGACACAAGGTCTTGAGTGATGACACAACTACGATGCTAATTTGACTTAAATAGCGCACTTATTAAGTTCACTTTACTTTGCTTGTTTTTTTATTAAAAATTTGTAATATTCTAACACACGTCTGCTTCCAACGGGCTCCGGAGGTGGAATTTTAATTTTGAATTGTTGTTTTCTTACCATTTGCTGTACTCTGGACGCTTTTAACGCGTACGTCTTTTTTACATCGTTCTCACATACATAATTATACATTCACATTAATGATGTAACTAATATTTTTGTAAAAATATAATTTAAAAGAGTGTCCATGTGGTTTCTTGACCGTTCTTCTCCATAGGTACCTACGCTTTGGAATGGGCAACTAGCTTCATATTTTCTGACTGGCCGACTATTTGACAATTCAAAAGTGCCTGTAAATGGTTTAGGTGCAGCGCAGACGACAGACTATCCGTGACGCACTTTTTAGTCTGTGAAAACAGAATTATATGCAGTAACGCATACGACGCGCAAAAAGTCCGGCGCACAAAAAGTCTGCATGGCGCGCAAAAAGTCTGTCGCGGATTTTTCACAGACTCAACGCACACGACGCACATCTTCGATCATTCTGTCGGCAGAGCTTAGGGACGTAGACGCTATGGAAATCGTGCAGAGATCGCGAAGTATTATTTTGTACATGAAGTACAGAAAAAGAAGAAGAAATAAACAATTTTGGGTACATCCTATACTTTCGGAAAGATTACTGAAGGGACAGTTACATACTAAACATTCAATTCTGAAACAACATCCGGAAAATAATTTTCAAATATTAAGTATAAAATGTCTGTTACTAAATTTGACCGCACCGCGCCGCGCCGCGCCGCTCCGCACAAAAAGTGTGTGAAAAAATTGAACGTTTGCTTCAACGCGCGCTAACGCAGACGGCGCACACTTTAATCGGCAATCTGCATTTGCTAGGGGTGGACGTAACGCACGCGATCTATTATCATGGCGCCAGAGGTCGATGTAACGATGTTAATTCAAGAAATACAAAACAGACCAGCACTTTATGATACTTCTAAGGCAGAATATCATGATAGACATTTAAAAAGAAAAATGTGGGATGAAGAAAGATGTGCGTCGTGTGCGTTGAGTCTGTGAAAAATCCGCGACCGACTTTTTGCGCGCCATGCAGACTTTTTGTGCGCCGCAGACTCGATCGCACAACCGTCTGCGCTGCACCTTAATTGAAATAAATGCTTTGAGTTTGAGTTTGCTTCATTCGGACATGCCGATTTCCTCATTATGTTTTCTGTCACGTTAAGCAACAGCAGTGCAGCAGTGGTGTTGAAATAAATTACACAAAGTAAAGTGCATGCCTGCCTGGCTCCAAATACACTTCTAAGTAGGTAGTTGTAAATCGGAGCCGTTACCACTGGGTCACCACAACTCTCCCATCATCATCATCATCTGCCTAGCCTTTTTCCCAACTATGTTAAGGTCGGCTTCCAGTCTGACCGGATGCAGCTGAATACCAGTATTTTACATGGAGTGACTGCCTATTTGACCTCCACAATCCAGTTACTGGGTAATACGATACCCCTTGGTAAGACTGGTTGTCAGACTTTCGGGCTTCTGACTACCCGTAACGACTGTCAAAGATCCATGAATGACAGCCGGGACCAACGGCTTAACGTACTGGTATATAAAGGTGATCACCCATCCACAGACCAACCGCGGCAAGCGTAGCTTAACCTGATCGATCGAACTGTGCGGCTATTATTATTTAGCCACGGGCGCCTCTCACCACAGCTCACTACAGAGTGATAATCCGCAGTGACGTAAGAGTATTTTGCATCGGAATAAATGCACGGCCATCGTAAACGCGGATCAACCCCGACTATGTAAGCAAATATGCACGACTCTAAACCCTGTATACGACTTAGCAGTGATGACGCAAAAACAATTGTGCATCTATTCGCAGTTTTGAACAAATAAGCAGAATTGTTTGGCTTCCGAATCAAAAAACAATTTTGCATAGCTGGGTTTTCGGTCACAAAGTTATTTATTTGCCTAGTCCCAGCAATTAGCTGACGGAAGAAAAGAGGTCGTTTATTTGGTTTAAACTGTGAAAATTTTCGGGTTTCGAATTTGTGAACAGCGTTTAACGTTTTCTTCTTCGTTAACATTGATGTTCGATTCGGCACGGAAGTGCACAGTCAACAAAAGAGATAAGTTTGCAGGATCGTCGGATGTAGTTGAAGTTTGGTAAGAAACCGATGGATGTTCTCGAATAAAATTTAATTTAATTAATATAAAACAAACAACTCATTTAACAAATTAAATTTCAGTCGTCAACATAGATTGGTTTCTTACTAAACTTCAACTATATCCGACGATCCTGCATACTTATCTCTTTTGTTGACTGTACCTTTCAAATGTTTGTGAATGCGATGAAATGCGATGCTGTTCTGATTTATGTCTTTCATTTTATTGTCATTTTATGACTTCTCTTGTATATATTTCTATTGAAGATTTTCCAATGCCATTGTTTGTTCAATTTATGAATGTTTTGA
Organism: Luperina nickerlii; assembly: GCA_963855955.1. Classification (NCBI taxonomy): domain Eukaryota; kingdom Metazoa; phylum Arthropoda; class Insecta; order Lepidoptera; family Noctuidae; genus Luperina; species Luperina nickerlii. The sequence goes on along the minus strand of OY979677.1, from coordinate 14,994,818 downwards.
AGCTTCTAGAAGCAAGTGTACCTATGTCGTACAAAATTATTTACAAGTCTGATCAAAATACTGACAAACGAGACAGGAATCTTTATTGATAATAATATTATCAAGACCCGTGGCAACCGACCAAGGACAGCTAGTGGTAGAAATAGTTGAGGAACGTGCAGACAGGCACGACAAGATTTTAGTAGAGTAATTAAAAAAATGAGAAGGAAATTATTCCACAAGAATCTCATCACTCAGAAGCCTTAAAGCAATTTCGTTTGCCTATATGTAAAAAACTAGTCAAAAGCGAGTCGGACTTGCGCACCGAGGGTTCCGTACCATCATGTTTTTAATTTTTCATCGGCGAGGCCTGTATTCATCAGAGAATTTTAACACTGCACTGCGGTGTAGAATATTGCAGTTTTATGTCAGCGCCATCTCTTGACCGATAGTGGAACTAATGTAACTATAGTTAATAATTTCTGAAAAATTGTGCTATTTAGAGACTTCGTTTTATTTTTCCTGTTTTCTTTACATAAACTTTTATCACATAGAATAATTTCAGATTTTTCTCTTTGCAAACTTCGGAAATAAGGGGGAAGAGAACGGTATTTTTTTTACATTTTTCATCAAAAGTCGAAAACTATACGGCCTTAAAAAAAATGTTTAAGAATGTGCAAACTGCTTTCTTTCATATGATATCCCACATGCGTTAGTAGCCCCACTTCGATATTTTCAGAGCCCGTTTCGGTCCCTGTTGCAAAAAATATACATATACATATTTTTATTTCTTTCTTATTTGCAAAATGGTTAGGCAAACGTCATCCAAAACTATTAAAAATTTCAAGTTGACAGCATTAGTAGTTCTTAAGATATCCAGCTGAGACAGACAGACAGACAGACTTAGTCTCACCATAAGGGTTCCGTTTTACCATTTTGGTACGGAACCCTAATTATAATAAATAAATTTGATCTTCTTCTTCCCTCCCTGGTCCGGTTACTTGGGGTTCCTTCAAATTAAATTAGCTTGCAAAACACTTCAGACGTTATAGGTATATAAACACGAGAAACAAAAGAAAAAGATTTGTTGTTCCTTTTTATGCGATCAACGACTGCGGGTAGTGTTACGAATTTAATTTGGCTCTGTATACGTTTAAATTTTTTCTAAAGCTCTTAGACACATCACATAACATAGGTAATCATCTGTTCTCACTGCTGGGACACGGCCCTCCTCTCTGTGAGAAGGAGTGGGCCATAATCCACCACGCGAGCCTAGTGCGGGTTGGTAGATGTCACATTTCTTCGAATTTTTAGTTCCAGGACATGCCAGTTTCCTCACAATGTTTTCTTTCATCGTTTTGAGAGCAGTGGTGATGAAATAATTTACAAAAAGTAAAGCGCCTGTCACTTTCTTTCTTCTTTTTTGCTTCATCATCATTCTCCTGTCCTTATCCCAATTTATTCGTGGTCGGCCCATGTCTTTTTCTTCTATACTTCTCTATTAGTCGTCATCTCGGAAGTCATCCCCTCTCTAACCCTATCATCATTCACACATTCCATCAATCGTTTCCTTGGTTTTCTTCTTCTTTTCTGCTTATCACAATAGATTTTTCATTTTTATCGGTCTCTTTTAATTTTAATTTGACAGTCGTAGATAGACGATTAGATGAAGGTCGAGGGGACAATGGAGGGGCCCGTGGCAAAATAGTAACAGCTGCACAAGTCGAACGATCAGGAGGGCCGTAATCCACCACGCGGGCCCAGTCCGGGTTGGTAGATGTCACATGTCTTCGAATTTTTGGTTCTAGGACATATCGGTTTAAGTTTAAATGTCACGAAAACATTTTTAGAATGCATGAAGAAGTCTCCTAGTGTTGCGTAGTTTGTTCCGCTAGTTACTCAACTGAACAGAGTGCTCGGCGCATCCTGGATAGTCACACCCAACACCTTATTTGGGTGGCCAATTCTTCTCTTGCGGTGGTAGGGCTAATGCCCACCTTGTTTTGCGACCACCCTACCACCGGAGTCAAGCAGCCTGCTGTGTTTCGTCGATGCGAGGCAGTTCCAGTGCCTTAGGCATCTTCTGGGCACGCTCGTTCCATCATAGACCTCATCCATCGCTTTCCATCAGGCGTGATCGAGGTCAAGAGCGGGCCTTTTCAGCAAAAAAAATAAAAATAAAAAAAAACAAATTCATTCATCAACTTTCTGAAAGGAATTGTTTTCTTTTTTGTTAGGAAAACGATGAATTTTGATTGTTCGAATAACGTATTATGTCGCAACAATATTATCTAACTAGCTGTGACCGCGACTTCGTTCACGTGGTTGTCGGATGAATGATCTAACAAATAAAGACTTCTGAAATGCTAATTTTGTTTTTTTTTAGTAATTCTTTTTTTAGTAGCTTCTGGTTAAGTAATAAGAACTGCACTGGTCGATAGACCAGGTTTAGCTACGCTTGGCACGATTGGTCCATGGATGGGTGACCATCTTTACATATCGAGACCACTCCGTGCGTCGGAAAGCATGTTAAGCCGTTGGTCGGGACCTATGGCTTAAATACACCCATGACCCCTGCGGCCCTGTAACGTTGACTGCAACTTTGACTGCAACCATAAGCACAATGTTTTGCATGTGTTACATTGCGCACTACCGCAAACAACAAACTTTCTCACCAAAAATAAAAGTCGTTTCCCATACAATTATTATTGTGCAATGGTACTTAGTTTGATGTATAGAATGCGTAGTTGACGGATATGTGATGGGTCTTTTAACACGTTGGATTTTCAACTCTTGCCGCTGAGCCTCGCGTTGAAAATCGAACAGTGTGATTTGGTTTAGGCATTACATCTTGAGTAGAAAGCAGAGCAATGGTCCCGACTTCCGATGTGTCGTGGGTTTGAACCAAACCAGAAATTTTACTTTGTGTAATTTATGTCATCATTAAAAGTACACTATGTAAACAGGGATATTACAAATTAGAGGATTATATCAAAGATAAGAATGCTTGGAAACATGCTGGTGCTGCTCCATAGGACGATCTAGTGTCTAGACAAAATCAAACTGGTTCCTAATTTAATTTATATATTTTTTAAATTTTATGACATTGATTTTTACAATCTGTGACTACAGTAACTCACACACTTGTTAGAGTTCTAGAAAGGTCATCTACTTTTCCAATATTTGTAAATTGTAAATATGTGAGCACCATGTATCTATCACATAATTGATTTACCTGTAATTGCTTAATTTTTAACTCTTTTTATTATACCAGCGTCAGGCACCAGTTGTCTGGCATTTTTGCTGAACTGGGCCTTTTTGGCGCAGCCGTGAGGCACACTTTCCTCCTAATTTCTTACATCGGACTTTGCACTTTTTATTTTTATCTTATTTTTTATTCTGATGTACGACTAATATCTGACTACCTGGTGTATTGTGTGTCTCTTAGTCTGTGCTAAATAAATGTATTTTCTTTCTTTCTTTCTTTCTATTATTTTTTTGGGGTAGACTTTTATTCTAGGTGCATCGTCTTCACATATAATTATATTATGTATACAAAACCTTGTAAAACATTTTAAAAGAGTAACGGTGGAGTTTCTTGCCCATTCTTCTCCATACGAAAACTACCTTTTGGAAGGGGCGACTAGAATCAATTCAATTTTACTGTAAGTTTTGACGTTCAAAAGTGCCTTTAATGTGCCTATTTGAAATAAATGATTTGACTTTGACTTTGACTTTGACATCACTGCTCTCAAAACGGTCAAGGAAAACATCGTGAGGAAACCGGCACGTCCTCGAACCAAAAATTCAAAGACATAAATGACATCCGCCAACTCTCACTAGGCTCGAGTGGTGGTTTACAGCCCACTCTTTTTCACAGAGGGGAGCCTGTCTCAGCAGTGGGAAAATTTAAGCCTGATGATGCTATGAGCTATGATTCTCTAAGATATTTCACGATGTAAGAAAAAACCGAAGCTTATTAAAATTCCTTCTGAAAATACCTTTTTTTTTAGGATGGGAAATCATCAAATGACCCTTCCCGCTCTGGGTGGAGCGGAAGGGAGTGTCAGACTCTTACTGACTAAAACCCACCCGTGTTCCTTCCATAGCCCTTTATGTTCCAGGCCAACGGTAACCCTTTCGGACAATCCCGCTGACCCGGCAGGCTTCGGCCGTGACGGGCCCTTTCATTTGATGCTGATTTCTCTTTGAGGCGCGCGTGGAACACGTATTCGCCGCCCGGCACGGGTTCTGAAAATACCTTACGTTACTATCCCCACTTCATCCATGATTCCTACGTATCTACGAGTATCTTGTCCCACTTTGTGACAATTACAGCGATATCAGTCGTAACTTCGAAAGTATTCAAGAAATTCTTGGCAACCATCCCGCATAGAACGAAATATATAGTTTTTATTATTACGTGTTACACACAAATGCTGTTGTTTCGCGAAGTGCTAATGGAATATTTTAATTAATTGGCCATCTTTTATTTTCTCACTTTTTTGTTTTAATTTTTTAATCTGGAAGCTTAGCGCTTGTTGTGACATAGTAAGGTGCTTTAGGCCTGGAATACACATTCTACTTGCAAAAAGGTAGGCTAGTAGCTTGTCATGTCAAAACACTTGAAAAGACCATTTCAGACAGAAATCTATATGGTACTCACATGGTCTGACGTAGATAATGTCCGGACTTCAAAAGAGACCCCTGAGGTTGTTTCGTCATTTCTTCTCAGGGGAAGTCAAATAGGAAATGTCGACTCCATCAAGCTTTTTTTTTAATATGACGTGTAAAAGTGATTCCGACATCCTATGTGCGGAATAAAAACCTCCTTTCATTTCATTTTGATCATCGTGTCATACAATTAGAAAGCACAATGCCATGCAAGCTATGTATGTACTTCCAAACTTTTGTACAATTTACAGACATAATGTTATTGTGTATTCCTTGTTTTATTTCGGTTTCAATGACAGTTCAATTTCGGAGAACAAAGAGAGATGAGGCGAAATAAATGCTGTGTGACGTCACATAAATTCCTTAGGTACGTTCCTGGTGATTCAGAGGGAATGTTGGATCGAGATAAACCTTTGGATGCATCATGCATGCAATGTTGTTGCAAGGCATATCTCGTATACGATCTGATATAGAATCTCATTGGGAAACATTTCTGTTTTAGTAAATTTGGGATTGCTATTTTTCGTATATACTGCCTCGCAAGCGCTACTGCGGAGCATGAGGTCCTGTGTACGATCCCAAGGCCTGGTACACTGTTCTTGGGCTTAACTATTAGGAATTTCGTAGTATGGATTGTGCCCAATTGTTGACAATAGATTCGCTCCCTAATGCGTGGGACAGAAGGCTCCTTCAAACAGGCGCGACACGACACGCTACACAAAGGCACTGCAAGTCGCGCAACGAGCGGTGCCTTTGTGTCGCGCGCGATTGTATCGCGTGTCGCGTCTGTTTTTAGGAGCCTTTACACATAAATGGCGAAATGTGGGTATACTATAGGTATGAAAACCTATAAATACAACCTAACCTAACCCTAAAAGATCTGTAGGTACAGATCTACTGTCATCATCATCATCATCATCATCAGCCTATAGCAGTCCACTGCTGGACATAGGCCTCCCCTAATGAGCGCCATAGCGCCCTGTCTTCAGCTTGACGCATCCAGCATCTGCCTGCAGTCTTTCGCAGATCGTCATCCCACCTGGCCGGAGGACGTCCTACACTACGTTTGCCGAGTCGCGGTCTCCACTCAAGAACTCGTTTACCCCAGCGGTTGTCGGTTCTACGCGAGATATGGCCGGCCCACTGCCACTTCAGCTTGCTAATTCTTTGAGCTGTGTCGATAACTTCACTACTGATCACGAAAAGCACAAATGGGTAAACACCATCAATGCTAGAGAATTATAATGTATGTATTACAAGATCATATTATATTGTTAGCGCGGGGAGCAATAAATGAGTGGACTGTTTTTTTAGGCAATGGTTTACTGCCGTTCCTATTTACAATATTAACTTTCCCGGATAAACAATAAATTAAACTTAAGAGAGGAGTATCGTCCGTCGCGGTGGAGTCCGTGGAAGCGAGTGGTCGTCAGACCGAGCCGTGCCGTGCCGCCGCCGCGCCGCGTTTCAACTAGCCGATGACGCGCTGAACACGCTACCTATAATACGCATAAAGACCACGTGCAACGCGCTGTGTTGGGTTTGGTGCGGTTAGTGGAAGTGCTCAGGTGCGGTTCAACCAAGTGCTGTTGGAATCAGTGCTCTGAGTGGAATACCTCCGATTCCCAACAATATAATCAGCTTGTAATATTCCTACGGCTGGGACACAGACCTAGGAAAGGTCTGTGTCCCAGCTCTGGGAGTGGGCCATAATCCAACACGCTGGCCCAGTGTCGATTGGTGGATGTTATAATGTCTTCGAATTTTTGGTTCTAGGACACCGGTTTCCTCACGGTATTTTCCTTCATCGTTGTGAGATCAAACATAGACAAGACAATATTACTCTTATACATAACTGGTGTAAAAACCCTTAACGAAGCTGAGAGTCACTTGTTCTTCCCGTTATTCTAATGATTTTTTAATGCTGAACCATACCTGTAAACCTTCTAGTTACGAAGATATTGAAGGTCAAAGTAAGATTTTTTTAATGATTTATGTACGAAAACAAATTTCAAGTCTTAACTTTAAATACTCCCACGATCGCTGAACCGTTGCATGCTGAAGCACAATGTTTTGCGTGAGTTACGTTGTGCATAACCGTGAACAGCGAATTTTCACACCAAAAATAAACGTCTTTTCCCAGCAACTATTTATGCACAAAGTTCCTTAGTTTTATGTACAGAATGAGTAGATGAAGGTCTTGTTACACTCTGGTACTAATAACATGTTCTACTAACGGCTGTTTACCATGCTGTCTTAAACTTTTGTATAAAGTTGCAAACTCAGTTTTGTTTTTATTTTATAAAACAAAAGCTTTAAGTTAGGATCTCGGACGATGATAAAAATATTATGTTAACGAGAGAGCAATTATTATTGTACAATTTTCCTCTGTGTAAATATTTTACGTCGAGCCTTACCTCAAAAATTTTCAACGTCTATTAAGTTTAAGAGCGCCAACACGCTGGGACGTCATGGCGACGTCGCCGGCTACAATTCGTGTTGTAATAATATGACAGGTAACTCACTTGGCTACGGTCTGGCGACGTCGCCAATTTGGAAGCGTAGCCACGACCGACCGGCCCCTACGTGGAGAATGGATACTCTGGCGGCCTGGTGATGCGTAGCCAAGTCGCCATTATTTTGTGCACAAGTAATTTACGCCTCCCTCACTCAGTGGCCAACTGATCACTACCAGGACTGAGAGTAAGTAGCCACTGGCTACTTACTTGGCAACCTTATTTGGCTACGGTAGGTAGCCACAGATAGCTATGGCTACGTAGCCAGCGACTTCGCCATGGCGTCCCAGTGTATAAGCGCTCTAAGTCTACCCTTTGGGGGCTTGTGACATAGCACATACCTACTTTGGCTATACAGTGTATTCACAGTAGTTTTACCTCTGATTTTGCATCTCTGTCAAAATCACAGTGATCTTTATATTCGTTGTAATATGGACGCTGCCGCTGTTTGGATTCCGGTCAAAGGTAATATAACTGTGAAAGGACTGTGAGCGTTATTCTTTTCACTTTCGCACAACTGTCAAAGTACAATGTGCGAGATAGAGACGGAAACATGTCTCAGTCTAAATACGGGCTAAATAACGTTTATAGATCTCGGCATGAATGTTAACATAGCTTATCAATTAATCTATGTGGTTAAACCGGAGATGGGTGACCATTCATAATATGTCGATACGTAAACTACCGGTTTAGTACCCTAAATGCGTTTCAATCACAATCTGAATCACTGTGAAGGATATTGCTAATTCATTGCTTCATATGTTCAAAAATTTGTCGGCTCAACAGCATAAATAACGCAATGAATGTTGTTGAACTGTCAAAATGAAAGCCATTGCTACTGATAGTGTGTTACACAATTACCGCGCAGGTTGTCAAACGGTCTTCGTGCCTATAATAGAGACTTGACACACCACGTGGTTTGACATGCGCAGAACACGATTTTAGGTATCTTTAGCGGTATGAGGTCTGAGTGCGGGACGGGACCGGACGTCATAGGGGCGGCAGAAAGAGCGGGGGAGGCGGGGTCAAGTCTCTTCTTACGTGGCACGCACTGTACACGGTTTTAGGTATCTTTAGCGGTATGAGGAATGAGTGCGGGACGAAACCGGACGTCATAGGGGCGGCAGAAAGAGCGGGGGAGGCGGGGTCAAGTCTCTTCTTTCGTGGCACGCATTGTACAAATGGTTTAATCCACAAGGTCTCGCTAGAATATCGGATTTCAATTTCGGTTGTTTTAATTAGATGCGAGTTGCTCGATGTAAGATATTCAGGTCACATCTGGCTAGAGCAGACCAAAGCCAAGGTCAATATACCTAATAGGTTTATCGTATTCCCAGTACACAAACTGAATTAAACAAACATGTTCACAGATTCATATACAAGAATTAAAATAACATTTAAACATTGTCATGAATGAAGACATTCCTATTATTTTTGGCTCGAGTTGGAAAGAATGTGAAACGTCATTGTTGATGTCTAGACTATTATACATAAACATTTAACTATAGCACCAGGAAAACTTTACAGACGTAGATACAACAGCTGGAAAAACCAATCAATGGTTGTATGATTCAGAAAATCTTAGCACGTTGGTAAAACGTTCAAACTAAAGCTAATATCGCTGCCCTTGTGTAAATGGTTCACTCGAGTGAAGGTTCATTTTGTTTCACTCCACGTTCACACGACACCGACAAAATTAGAATGGAAATCTTTATTATGTAGGTCGCATCGGGCGTCGGCGGAGGGCGGATAATGCCTTCTTCCAGCCCCCCTAAATGGGTGCATACACCTTAAAAATACATGTATAAAAATTGTTAGCCAAATGCGTACATTTGGTTTACGAACTAGGGAATCGATTGCAATCGGTTTTAGGATCGGACTATTAAATATGTATCGTAAACAAATCTCAACATTGAGCCAGGTCGTAAAAACCGTACGAAACATGGGCGTGTCGCTTGTTTTACAGATAAACAAGAACAAGTAATGTGACACACTCGGGAATTACGACGTATAAGAGACACGGATCAAGCCGAACGTGGACTTGACCGGATTCCGTACAAGTGTCAATGATGCGTTGACAGAACGGTCGTGAACTTGGCCCGTCGGGAAACGTATTGCAGTGAAACTGGTTGTAAGATATTGTGCGGTCAATTTAACCTTATATTTTATCGGTAAAAGTGACCTTGGTGGAATTAAGAGGTCGATGAACGTTACGCAGGAGAACCAAGGTAACCGATACAGCCCGAAGAATGGCCAAACTTAAGTAGCATTTGGCAGGGCACCTTGCGCGCAGAACAGATGGCCGATGGGGCCGAAAGGTGCTGGAGTGGCGACCGCGTACCGGACGTAACGTTGGATGGCCTCCCACAAGGTTGACTGATGGCCTTGTGAAAGCCGCAGGAATCTGCTGAATGCGGGAAGCACAGAACCGGCCGAAGTGGAGGTACTTGGAGGAGACCTATGTCCAGCTAAGGACGTCTTTTGGCTGAAATGATTATGATGATGATGAAGTACTTTATCTACATAATTTTGTTAATTTTGACGGTATATATTTTCAAATTGAGGACAGCCGAGTACAGATCGACAAGATAGGGAAGAGTAGAAATAAATGCAAATACATAAAAAACATAATATGTATCCAGGTTGTATCAGATGGTAATAGGATAGTAATCAATAAGCATAATGGGCCCGTAATTTTCCCACTGATGGGACTCAGGCCCACTCTCGGTGAAAAGGAGTGGGTCGTACGTAATATACCACGCGGGCCCAGTGCGAGTAAAGAGGTAAAGTTTGTGAGGTTGTAGGGGTAATCTTCGGAACTACTGATTCGATCCCGAAAATTCTTTCACTAATGAGTAGCTACAGTACCCCTGAGTGTCATAGGTTATATTTTATGTTAACACAAGAAACTTCACGCGAAGAAAGTCACGGGCAGAAGCTAGTACTAAATAAAATAATAATCATGTCTTTTGTAATGAAGACAGTGATACATCAATATCTTCATTACAAAAGAATGAATCACATTTGTTATGAAGTTAATTAGATCGGTTATACTCGTAAATTAACCAACTTGCTGCCTCAATATTAACTCATAATAAAGTTGGTACTCAAATAAACACGTGTTAAACAAAGAGGTATCAAATATTATTTAGTTTGGATATGTAGTCAAGAAATAGATATATGTGAGCACCATGCATCTATCAGATAATTAATTTATATGTCATGGTTTCATTTTTAATTCTTTTACCTATTGTGGTATAGTAGTTTTATTTTAGCTGCATCGTCTTCACATATTATTATGATATAATTAATGTATACAAAATATTGTAAAACATTTTAAAAGAGTAACGGTGGAGTTTCTTGCCCATTCTTCTCCATACGAAAACTACCCTTTGGAATGGGCGACTAGAATCAATTCTATTTGTTGTAATTTTTGACGTTCAAAAGTGCCTTTAATGTGCCTATTTGAAATAAATGCTTTGACTTTGTAATAGATAATGTTGTTATTCAACATTATAAACCATGAGAAACTAAAGTAAAGCTTCTGCCGCGACTTCTTGTTTTAATCCACACTCCACACTATTTATATTATAAATGCGAAAGTATGTCTGTCTGTCTGTCATGTCTGTTACCTCTTCACGCTTAAACCGCTGAACCGATTTAGATGAAATTTTGTATAGAGATGGTTTGAGCCCGGGAAAGGACATAAGTTTTTATCCCGATATTCCCACGGGGTCGACACTTATGCGGGTGAAACCGCGGGGCGCTGCTAGTCACAATATAAAACCCTCTTCAGTTTATATGTCCACATTAAGGCTCGTGCGCACAGGCGCGACGCGACACGCGACACAAAGGCACCGCTCGTTGCGCGACTTGCGGTGCCTTTGTGTCGCGTGTCGCGTTGCGCCTGTGTGTACGAGCCTTTACGCGGGAAAATGTATTCCCAACTTTTGTGTGTCCAAGATTGGAGCGCGGTAAATGACAAAATGATATCAGAATTCTCATTCCGCCCACATACACATACACAATCCTATGTTTTAGCAAAACCTTGGATCTTTGCTAATGAAGTGCTGAATATGGCTCAGTGTTAGGGGGAAAACCAAATTCTACTAGTATTAAAAAGGAGAATGTTTGTGAAGATGTTTGGATGTTTGTTACTCAATCACGCGTAAACCGTTAAACAGATTTGGATGAAAATTGGCACAGCAATTTCCTGTGTTTTTGAAACTTACGCGAGTGAAACCGCGGTACGGTGCTAGTGAAGTAATATTTGGCTCACTAAGACGTGTTTCTCGTGCCAAAAGTTACGGATTCACTCAGTCACTGACTGAGTTTTTTCGTTCTATTGTTGAGTCGGATGTTTTGAAAGGAAAGTGTGTCTGGCTAGATTATTTTTATGTTTTTATTTTAAGGAAAATATAACTGTTAGCAAATTAATATTCTGATAAGACCACGATGGATAAGACCAATAAATCAAAATATTGATGTGTGATTGATTGGATTGGTTTCCTGTATATTGTCAGCACTAGAAATATCTCTTATTTAACCCGGTATAACATTAGATCCATAGAGAATAAAATATTTTTTATTCAGAAAATAAACATGCATTATCTTTGTTTACATAACAACAACGTGCAAAGAAGCCTTACCCTTGATCGCCTCTGAATGGGGTCATCTCCAGGTATCGTGAGGAAATTGCCGCTCATTTTCACTTTTAATAAAACACGATTTATAATAAAAATACACTTTGTCTTTGTAACTGTTTAAAAATAGCGCGAGATTGATTCGATTTTCGAGCGTGCGCACGCGACTGCGTTCTGAGTTCAAATGAAGTATCAAGAGTTTATGAATGGGTGACGTTTTAAATAGTTCCCCCCTCCTTCGAGTGTAGTGACGTTCACGGTTTGTAGCCGGGCCGTGTAGGAGTGTCTGCGTTCCGATCGAATTGTTACCCAAATAGCCTGTATGATCAGCTGTGTAGGTACTGCATGGAAAGCTCCTGCGGGTGACGGTTCGCGGTCTCTGACGTCATCGGACTGCATGTTGACACGATGCATGATGACTGTATTTTCTTTCTTTCTTTATTCCGAAAATTCAATGGAATCCGGATCATTTTCTGATTAAATTTTATTGGATTTTTAGTAAAATAAATTATTAGTGTAACTGAAAGGGCTCAAAGTCATAATGTCGAAAGTTTATTGGCAATCAAGAATGTTTAGATATACGCAAATAAATCTGGATGGAGGTTGATTGGGTAATATGCTGCGTTAAGGCTCCTTCAAACAGGCGCGATACGCGATAAAATCACGCGCGACACAGGCACCGCAAGTCGCGCAACGAGCGGTGCCTTTGTGTCGCGAGCGATTCGCGTCGCGCGTCGCGCCTGTTTGTAGGAGCCTTTAGTGTGTTTTTGTTCAACTCGCTGTAATTTATATCTATCATTGACAGAATTGAATAAATCTTATAAATCTTCCGTTTTATTACCCCAGTAGGTAGGAGATTTTCACAATAACGATATAATCAAGAAAATCAGCATAAATTTCGGATTTTAGTGCTTTAGTACTGCCTTCTAACAATAAAATTCGTCGACTAGACAATCATCAATTATTATAATTAATTGTATGCTGAACGTAATAAATATTTCAAAATTTACTTGAATATGATGCGAGAAACAATGATTTTTAATACAAAAGTCGTCTTGCATATACAACATCACATTAAATTAGCTAGTGAGACTTGGCAGACGTGATATATCGGTATCGGTATCGACATCGAATGAAAATAAAAAAGACCTTTTCTTTTTCTAAGCTCTAAATAATTTTAGCTAACTGTAATAAAAGCGGCCTTTGACCCCGTAATCAGCTGTAGTTATTTGTAATTATGGGTTAAGAAAATCTTTTTAGTCGTTCTCGCCTTTAGATATATAAGACACCCACCATGTTTGTAAAGTTTCACCAAGTAATTTAATTTGACCTTGTATATCGTCGCTGACAGCAACATTCATGATGACCGAGAACTTCATTCTGAGTTTCTTCCTCTTTCATTCGTTCTCTTGAGAAAGTAGAACAAAAATATCGGCACTGACCGTGTCAGACCCTTTTATTTCTATGTCTGGTTCAAGGAGTGGTAATGACATGTTGACCTATTTATCCCCTTCAGTATTGTTTTCCTCAATGGATTCATACATGAATCAAGTTAATGATATTTAGGTTAGTAGGTACCTATGTTTAACTTTTCCTGGAGGTTGCGGTTACGGGTTTCAAACGTGACGATGGGACTTCAATGTCAATGTGGTTTTATATTGTTTTATTACTGACTACAAGAAGGGAATTTATCCATCGTAAAAGCTTCTAAAAGCTGGTCTAAAATTGTGTGTGTGTGTGCATTTACTAAAAATATGAGTTGGACTCTGATCAATATGAAGATTTTACACAGATTATTTTAGTAGTTACATGCAAAAAATGTTCATTCAAACTTCAACTGGGATTTTTCTTGATGCTTGCCCGCGGTTTTATGAATGATTGACAGCACGACTAAAATCACGGTGGATAAGTTATATAAACAGCATTAATGGAACAAAAAATATGTTTTCAGTATTTTATCTGCTCGGTTTTAAAAAGATTCATTTTGGGCTTAGTCGAATACCGTGGTAGTAGTCCAGGAGCCGGTAACACTGAAAGTCCCGTCAAAGCGGAATAAAAAAAAAATATTTAAATAAATAGAACATAAGTATAGGAATAAATTAAGCTCGGTGTGCGTGGATTCCTATTTTTTCCATTTTAAACATTACAAAAGCTTATTAAAGAAACCATAGAACATTGTTTAAACTTAAATATTTACAACATCAATATTAAGGGGCTTACAGGACCTTAACACAAAAAACGCAAGTTTTAGAAACAATAAAAGTATATGATCGACTACAGTAAACAAAATCAGAAAAATATATGATATTCTTCAGGATATATGCTAGGTAGATAGTGTATTGAAAACATAATACAACTAATTTGATACGATAGAAAAAAAATCATGTAGATACCTCTAAAAACTTTCTTTTTACAATAAAAACCATACTAATATACATACAATCATTCTGATTTTTTGTCAGATTATTCTACAAGCAACATAAAAATACTAGTGTTTTAATTTTTTTTGTCCAAACAACAGATTTTTTAAAATTAAATAATTGCTTCATATTTTGTAATAAATTACTAGCGTTGCGTCATCGCGCTTCTCTTTCTTTTCTATGCAATCTGACAGTGACCGCGCTTTAGGTCATGAGCCCCTTAATATCTAGTTATTTTTGGAGTCGGAGCCAGCAAATTATCATTATAAACCTACAGTATTCGGAGAATTTTAATGAACTTGTAACAAACAATGTAACAAAATATCTGAAAAGAACGCAATCAGTATAACAGACGACAGAATTACGAGCGTCCGCGCAGTGCAGCACTGTGCGCAGACTACAACTAACAACAGTAAAGTTGTCCCAGAGAGACAATCACACTTTAAAAACCCAAAGACGCTGGCCCGACCTAGGAACCCAGAACCCAGAACTTAATGCCCAGCAGTAAGGCTTGTGGTTGCGACCACTAGACCACAGGGGAAGTCCTACTGGTAAATTTTATTTCTGAAAACTACTTGGTGCGTCAATTTTACTGAAAACAAGTCAATATCTCGAAAGTTACCGAATAAAATGTGAAATCTATACTAATATTATAAACCTGAAGAGTTTGTTTGTTTGTTTGTTTGGTTGAACGCGCTAATCTCTGGAACTACCAGTCGGATTTGAAAAATTATTTTTGCATTTGATAGCCCAATTCTTGAGGAAGGCTATAGGCTATTTAACATCACGCTATGACCTTTAGGAGCCGAGCAAAAAAAAAAGTCAGAAAGAACGCTAAGCAAAAACGAAGTAAAAGCGCGGGCAGGTGATGCGATGCGACGGGGTGGGTCGGAGTAACAAGAAATTTCACGCGGACGAAGTCGCGGGCAGAAGCTAGTCTATACTAATATTATAAACCTGAAGAGTTTGTTTGTTTGTTTGTTTGGTTGAACGCGCTAATCTCTGGAACTACCAGTCGGATTTAAAAAATTCTTTTTGTATTTGATAGCCCAATTCCTGAGGAAGGCTATAGGCTATTTACCATCACGCTATGACCTTTAGGAGCCGAGCAAAAAGAAAAAAAGTCAGAAAGAACGCTAAGCAAACACGAAGTAATAGCGTGGGCAGGCGATGCGATGCAATGGGGTGGGTCGGAGTAACAAGAAATTTCACGCGGACGAGGTCGCGGGCAGAAGCTAGTATACAATATGCACCAAAAGAGAAACGTCATCAATGAAATTTTTTCAGATTTTTCCATCAATTCAAAAAACACAAATAAACCGCCCACATCTTGAATCTTGTATATCTTCTAAATAATAATGTTTTTAAATCCAAAAATAAATCTATTTGCTTTTAAGCGAAACTATTTTGGACTGAAAGGCAATAAAAACAATAATATCCACAATTGTTTATCTGTGATCGTAGCTCCGGCTTCAATTTCCTGTTATTATTATTGAATAATAACTATAGATATGAGATTAAGAGCATCAAGAATAGAATGCATAAAAATACCTATTTGGTTTAATTTGGGAAGGTAGAATCAACGTGCAGATGAGAACGTGGGCGACGTGTTTACTTTCTGAGAAAACCGTATCCCGTTCTTTAGATAATTGTCCATTTATATTTTTAAGCAGCGGGGTCATTGCGGTTCAGATTGAGATCGATAGTGGGTTACTCATGATACGTCAATAAAAGGCGGTGGTTAGCAACGAACTGTTTATTCGGGTCCACTACCCGACACTGTATAAACTATTATAATATAAACATACTTCGGTCGTCACATATCTCCTCACTAAGCTTACAAGACCGTTATTTGAAACTAATAATACACACATGATACACAGTATAAGTATGGATAGGTTATATGTAAACTAAACTAACGTAAACTAAGTTAAACTAATTAAATGTAATCTAATCTAACTTATTAGAACGTTTAGCTCGATTGAAGGCACGCAGTGCTCGAGCCGATACACCAGGCGGTGTCGGTTCTGGTATAGGCGACCGCTTTTCTGGATCAGCCTTTGGCGATAGGGTTGTTGACGGTGCATCCGCCACCTCACTGTCACCGCCCAATGCATCCTCATACCGATCATCGTCGGCTCCCTTATTGACCGAACGTCCTAAGTTAGTACTGTGTCTTTCTTCGTCCACAGCTAACCCTACCCCGCTCATTCGAGATAGAGAGTACCTATTTTTATTGTTATTTACTGGGATTATTTGGTCGGCATGACGCCGCCATTCTACTTCGTCCCCCACCTTGATTCTATATGATACGGGACCAGTCTTTTTAACTACTGTAGCTTCGGTCCATTTATCCCCCCTTGCTGTATAGTCGCGAGCTAATACCGAGTCCCCTACGTCAAAATGTCTATCGGTGCCGGAGACGCGTGCAACTTGGCGCTCCTGCTTGGCGCGTACAGTGGCCGCTACGTCCGGCCGCAGTGCGTCCAGTCGGCTCCGCAGTCGCCGCCCTTGCAGTGCCACTGCGGGTGATACCCCGGTCGTCGCGTGCTCACAGTTTCGATATTGTAACAAGAATCTACAAAGAGCCGCGTTTACATCTTCATTTTCATACAACGCTCTTTTGATCACCTTTTTTATTGTTTTAACAGCGTTTTCCGCCGCGCCATTTCCCTGCGGCCTATAGGGAGCCGACGTTGTATTCGTTATATGATTATTTGCACAATAAATTTTAAATTCTTGAGACGCAAATGGTGGTCCGTTATCGGTCACGAGCTGCGACGGTAAACCAAAACGCGCGAAAATACTTCTCAAAACCTTAATTGTTGAAGCTGCATTTGTACCTTTCATTGGTAACGCCTCAATCCACTTTGAGTGAGCGTCTACAATAACTAAATATCGAACGCCTCCACAATCTGCGAAGTCGGCATGTACGCGCTGCCACGGGTGCAGCGGAAATTCCCAAGGGTGTAACTGTGCGTGTGGCGGTGCGTCTCGAACTATCCGGCACGCGGCGCATGATTTACATAATTCTTCTATATCTTTATCTAAATTGGCCCAATAAATATAGTTACGTGATAAACTTTTCATTTTATGTATACCTAAGTGACCTTCGTGCACTTCCTCCAAGATTTTCTTTTGTAAGGCATGAGGCACGACAATTCTGTATTTGAAAATAACACACCCTTGGTCTACCACGAAATCTTGTCTTCTAGAAAAGTAAGCTTTTTCCGCATCGCAGCTCGGGGCCGACGGCCAGCCAAAAAGTACATACCCTTTAATCTTACTTAGTAACGTATCGCGTTCTGTCTCTTTTGCAATATCCTTATAGCAAATAGGCAGTGCCGCTTCAACTAGATTTAAATAATCCACGGTTCCTGGATCCGTTAAGCGACCCTCCTGAGGTAACGGTAGTCGTGACAAAGCATCAGCCGGACCATTGTCCGCCGATCGTACGAATTCTATACGGAAATCATATGCGGCCAAACGCGCCGCCCACCTTTGCAAACGACTGGCAGCCGTTTGCGGAATTCCTCCCTTTTCCCCAAAAATATATGTCAGCGGCTGATGATCAGTGCGCAGTATGAATTTTCTACCATATAAGTATTGATGGTGTTTTGTGACACCGAACAAAATAGCCAGTGCCTCCTTGTCCAATTGACTGTAGTTGCGCTCGGGCGCATTAAGTGTTCGCGAGACGCAGCTGACGGGCCGCTCGCTTCCGTTCTCGTAACGGTGCGCCAGCACTGCGCCCAGTCCGTACGCACTACTGTCCACCGACAATACAAGTTCGCGCCCCTCCTCATAGTGTGCCAGTACTCGTTCACTCAAGAGGGTTCGCTTTGCCTTCAAAAATGACTTTTCACACTTCGAATCCCAATTCCAGCGGACCTCTTTTTTTAACAAATTATGCATCGGTTGTAGTAAAGTACTCAGATTCTGAATGAATCGTCCATAATAATTGAGCATTCCAAGAAAACTTTTAAGTTGAGATACGTTTTCAGGTCTCGGTGCGCTGGTAATGGCCTCTAGTTTCTCAGGATCCGGCCGCAACCCATCTTTATTAATAATGAAGCCCAAATATTTTACACTGTCCTGTATAAATTTACATTTACTTAGCTTGACCGTAAGTCCCATATTACGTAATCGTTCGAGTACAGCTCGCAGATTCTTTATATGTTCTGCTTTATTTGAGCCTGTCACACATATATCATCTAAAAACACGACGCAACCGGGCACCCCGCGCAGGGTTTCCTCCATGATCTTTTGGAATTTCTCAGGGATACAAGATAAACCGTACGGTGTGCGTTTGTAAACATAGGTACCCATGTGCGTTGTAATCGCTGTATATGGTTGGGAATCATCGGATAAAAAACATTGTTCATACGCATGTCTTAAATCGATTTTTGTAAATTTCTCCCCACCGCTAAGATTTGTAAATAATTCTTCAATTCGCGGTAAGGGATAATAATCCCGTTTTAATTTGGGATTGATTGTGACCTTGTAGTCACCACAAATACGTATATCCCCATTTGCTTTTACGACTGGTACGATTGGAGTCCCATAATCAGAGTAATCTACGCGGTAGATGGTTCCATCTGTCTCTAAACGTTGCAATTCCCTTTCAACTCGTGCGCGGAGTGCCAGCGGCATAGGTCTCGCTCGCACATAAACCGGTTCGTTATCTGTCAGCTGAAGGCGGATGGGCTGTTTACAAGTCCCTAACTTCTCACTAAATACTTCAGGGAATTCATTACTTAATTGCGCCACTAGGCCGTCATCTATTATTTCATTGAGCGTAATTTGAGTTATTTTTAAAACGCGCATCCACTCTCGTCCCAAAAGGGGTCGTGCGCCACCCTTTATGACGTAAAGACGCAATGATTTCCCTTTAATTTGCCCTAAACAGACATCTACTTCAATGTAACCTAATGACTCAATCCGTGAGCCCGAGTAACAACGTAACAATAAATTGTCCGCGACAATTTTTTTATGCGAAAACATCTGTTTGTACATTTCTTCACTTATAGCCGAGATACGGCTACCCGTGTCCACTTCACATTTAATGTTAATGTTGTCCATCGTTAATTTAATAAAATATGGTTTGTTACCTCGAGCTGCGACGTCGATGTTAAACATACCGTCCTCGGACTCATCTTCGCATACGTAGTTTTGCCTACTACCTTCGCTGCGCGCTTGTTTACACATCACTTTTAAATGTCCTTTTTTACCGCACTCATCACAATTATAGTTCCTAAATCGGCATCTATCAGCCGTGTGCGCCTTGCCGCAACGCCAGCAAGATGGTGCGCGCGAGCTCGTAGGCTCCGCGCCTCCGCTGCCTGGTCCTGCGCCTTCACTGCTTGCCGCTGCGCCTCCGCCCGCGGCGCGTGGCTGGCGCCCGCGCTGGCCGGCTCGTCCGCCGCCGCCGCGTGCGTAATGCAGGCCTTCGCCCGCCGCGCCGCCTGCCACTGCCGTTGAGTCCGCCGCTGTCCCCGCTACGGTGGTGCTGCCGCTCACCTCAGCATGTTTCTCTGCTGCTTCTAGAGCCAAGGCTAGCTCCACTGCTTCTTTGTACTGGATTTTCTTTTCCGCAAAGATCCTGGACCGCATCACGTCATTTGTTAAACCTGACACGAACTGGTCTCGCAAGTTTTCTTCTAGGGTTGCACATGAAGTGCATTTGCCGAAATTGCACGTCGTCGCAAGATGTTTTAATGCTTGCAAATACTCCGTGAGAGACTCGCCGGCCCGTTGTCTACGCAATCTGAACACGTGGCGCTCCGCGATCTCTGAACGTTGTGGCTCCAAGTGTTCCGTCACCAGTTTTACTAGCTCGTCATAAGTTTTACTCTCTGGATAACTGGGTGCACACAAATCACACATTAATGCATACGTTTCTTCACCGACCACGGTTATCAGCATAGACACTTTCAAGTCATCGTCAATGTCATTTAACTTTATATACTGATTAACGCGACGAACGTAAGCTGGCCACTGGTTGGAATTTACATTGAACGGTTCAATTTTCCCGATCGGCATTTTTGAAAAGTCTATGTACAATATTTTTAACAAAATTAAATGAAAATCACAGATCCCGTACTCGTCGCCAATGATACGTCAATAAAAGGCGGTGGTTAGCAACGAACTGTTTATTCGGGTCCACTACCCGACACTGTATAAACTATCACAACTCAATGGGGGTTTTCGTGAAAATTTACGACACCAGTTGCCACCACTTTGATAAGAGGTCTTCCATTTCGACAATGAATATCTAATATCGTCATTCGTCGTCATTTGATTCATTCATTCGTTCATCATTCCGTCATAGGCTCTTTGACAGATGCCTGGACTTGACGTGTCAGTGCTGCAACCTAGCAAACGTCATTTCATAATACCCTCATTAGGGTGCAGCAGTGCGATTCTGGAACTATCTCACTGTGAAAACTTAGGTGAAGTGAGCGTGGAGTGAGCTGTCAATAGTGTCAATTCCTAGCACAAACAAACTCACATCACCTAAGTTTTCACGGTGAGATTTTTACAGAATCGACCGGCTGGTCATTTCATTCAGTTCATTTCTATATCTATACTAATAATAAAGCTGGAGAGTTTGTTTGTTTCTAGGGTTCCATACCTCAAAAAAATGAAAAACGGATCCCTTATAATCTACTTCGTTGTCCGTCTGTCTGTCCGTCGGTCAAGAACATTTTTCTCAGGAACACGTGGAGTTATCAAGTTGAAATTAATATCAAATACTTAGGGCTGCAATTCCTTGAAGCGGAAAAATCAACGTTCTAAGTCAACACAATCAAAAGATACGGGCGTTTATGTTCCGGAATCAAAATCTATAGGATACTTCCCGTTGACCTGTAATCATGAAATTTGGCAAGAAGCAATGTCATGTAGCAAAAGTAAAGGAAAAAATCCGAAAACCGTAAATTTGTAGATACATTACAATTTTTTTCCCGTGATAAATTATTTACATACCTACAAAGTACGGAACCCTAGGTGCGCAACTCCGTCTCGCACTTGACCATTTTTTTTTATTAAACGCGATAATCACTGAAAGTCCCAGTCAAATTTAAAAAAATCTCTTTGCATTTTGTAGCCCAATTCTTGAAGAAGGCTATGAGGTTATTTAAAATCACTCTAGGCTAGGACCCTTATAAGCCGAGCAAAAAGAAAAAAAGCAGAGTGTTAATCGAAAATGAAGAAATAACACGTGCAGGCGATGCGATGGCGTGGGTCGGGGGAACAAGGAAGGAAATCCGCAAAATCCCATACAAAAAAAAACTAGGCTCGGCGCAAAAGATATTATTATGTATCTCAAATTTCAGAGTAATAATAAGTACCTATTAGAAATATTGTAAAGTATCGCTACTGCCAAATTAGGTGGTTAGCATAGTTTTATTGCCCGGAGAAGTTTCATAGGGGCTAGATGTAAAAACCTGGCCAAGTGCGAGTCGGACTCGCACACGAAGGGTTCCGTACCACAAGGCAAAAACGCCGAAAAAACATCATATTCTGTGAAACCGTCAAGTGTCTAGCTACCACAGTTCATGAGATACAGCCTGGTGACAGACGAACAGACGGACAGTGGAGTCTTAGTAACAGGGTCCCGTTTTTACCCTTTGGGTACGGAACCCTAAAATGACACTTTTGTCGTTTGACATGTTAGTATATCAGACACACTAACGGCTAATTTTGCTGACGCGTGTTTCAAATAGATTGGAAATATTTAATCAATCCAGTCAGTGTTCTTGAAGCAGTTCAGTGGAAGCGCCACATCATTTTCGGGGAGCCTATTGTGTTTGTTGGCTAGTGATACAACTCGGTACGGCAAAAATTTCTTCAAAGGCCTGTGATATTTTTTTCCATATCTTTATAGAATGTCCACGCAAATGTTTGTAAGTTGGCATTTAGTGTGTAAAAGTCTTGAAGGTTTTAACCCTTCGTTGTGTTCCGTAAGTATTTTGCAAGTCTCAATCCCCACTTCTTTGTCTACCTCCTTCTTTTTCCTTTGGTCCAGTGTGAGGAGCTCTTTGAGATAAGTGTGTTCTAATTTTTTCCATGAGTTATACCTAAGTATATAAAGGTTTCTGAAGTTGATGTTTCCCATAAACAGTCACAATCATTTGTTTTTATAAATCCGACTTGTCACAAAAAATTTAAACCAAAAATACAGGGTCAATTTAAATTAGCTAGCAAAACTCTGCAGACGTATCGATATCGATAGTATCGATATCTAAAGAAGACAAAAAAAAAAAAAAAAACTTGGTATTTTTGGGGTCAATAACCGCTGTTAGTGTTGATACTTGAAGTACGAGTTGAGAAAATATGTTGTTTCGTGTTAAATCGATACTAATCACGTCTGTGAAAACACATAAGAAACTGATTTTTACACTGATATTTCAAGTAATTAATTGCGTTCGATGACCTCACTAAAAAATCATCAAGTTCATTTATTTTTGTTTTATCGTGTTTAGTAGCGATACTCATCGCGAATGCGAAGTTTCACTAGCTAATTTAATTTGACCCTCTATACAAAAATGGTCTTATTCAAGTTTATCGCGACGATGGGTCGTGGTGGAGCAAAATGAAAATGATAGTGAAGTGTATAATATTATGTACAGTGTAAAACTCTTTATAACGAAACTCAAGGGACTGAGCATTTTTTGTCGTTATAGAGAGTTATCGTTATATGGAGTGAACAAAATTATCACACAAACTTTTTCGTCAACACTAATCGCTTTCCGTTTACTGGCCATGTTAAAAGTTTCAAAGTAGGTTTACGACTGATAATACGATAGGTACCCAGTATGCTTGGTCGAATACCATCACATCCGAGAAAACAGTGCCATACTGCACGTGTTCAAGGCAATTAAGGATAACAAAAGAGTGTTCAAGGCAATTAAGGATAACAAAAGCTAGACCGACCTGGGATATTTCGGAGCTTCAAAGTCTTTTGTTACCTGATAACATAACATAAACAATAATACCGATAATAAATATTTACTGTCTAAAAATATGAACACATTTCTTCGTAATAGAGAATGGCGTGTCGCTATAAAGAGTTTTTCAATATGTGGGTTTTAACGCAAACCAACCAAGTTGGGCTCACTTCAACGTTACAGGGAGTTTATTGTTATAAAGGATGACGTTATAAAGAGTTTACACTGTATAATGAAATAAGAAATTACAACGGAACGGTCGGCATAAAATATAAACAAGAAAATATTATGGGCGTTAATATACGCGTAACCGCAGCCGTGCGTGGAGGCGTGCAGCAGCTGACTGTCTTGACGCGGGGGTCAGAGCTCGGCCGTCGGCTGGCTGACTCAGGACCTTGTCCCCCTCATTCACTGCTGCCAGCGCTCGGTGATGTTGAGTGGAGCGGTCTCAACAATACGTAACTAAATCCTTCTTGATTGTTTTGTTTAAATTATTAACATGGAAAATGCATGACAAAAATTGTGTTAGCTATTGATTTCCTCATTCACTTACTATGTCATTTATGATACACATAATGTTTTTTTAAGCCAGTAAAACGCTGGAAGGAAGAATGGGCTGAAAATTAGTTTAGATCAATTTTAGAACCAAACCTCATCTGTCGCTTTTCACAAGGCGAGGTTGGGGTCAAGAGCTGGCCCATTTCGCAATAGATTAAAAAAAAAATATTGCCACCTGTACCTAACTGAGACTGACTGAGAGGTAAAGAGTCATACGTCAGTGCAGTCACAAGCATAAATATTTAAGTATGGATAGCTCAGCAATAAATCTGATTTCATGATTCATCCAATACATCGGTTTCAAAAAGATGTGTCATCTTTAGAATGCAATTTTGTTTTTTATAACATATTTGCTCGTAAAGGGTCTCTTATTTCACCAATTTCAATATCGTAATGTATCTCATTACGCACTTGTGCGGTAATGTAAAGTAAATCGCACGGTTTATCAAGATGCTCCGTCAAAACGAACGGTACTTTTTTAAATCTTAGCAAAGAGTTTTTATTTCAGAAAAGATGTCAACATTTTATGAATAAAATTAACTTTGGGAGATAAAATATAATAAATAAACATTTAATTCTTTAATTTAATTAATTTTGACAGTAAATTACAACCATTAATATCTGTAACAAAAACAAAAATATTAATTTACTTTATTAATAATACTGGCTGTTTTGTGCCTATATGCCTGAAAAAAAAAGCGCGAACGCGTGCGCATCGCATATCTGTTAAGAAGTAAAAATTATTCCGCGCGCTTTTTCTTTTCGCTGTACTGTTTTTTATTTGAAAATGTCGTCAAGTAATGATGAATTTATTAATTCCACACCGCTAGAAGTCTCAGAGGCAGCGAAAAAGGCTACTCTAAGCCTCGCCCGAAAAATCGACCGATAGATACTTACAAGCGTATCAAAATTTCATCATATGGAAAACAAGCAAATATGCAAGTTCAGTCCGAGTTTTATTTATTTCCTCGCAAATATGTTATAAAACGTCGTATGACATACGTGCGCTTTGAAAATTACATCCTCTGCTTTCTTTTAGCCCTCGCCTACGGCTCGGGCAAGCAATATCGCCTCGGCTGTAATTTTCAACTTACCGCACTTATATCATAATGTACTATTTTTGTTTTGTTCTTTATATATCAAATCCCATTTATACATTTGTCGAGTTTGTATCGTATTGTATCGTATAATGTGTTTCGTACTGTAACACTTGCAAATTACAGTTGTATAGAATCAAATTCTTCTAACTGAACAGACAGGTGTGCTGCTGGAGATTTTGTTGCGCTACTTTTTCTCACCTAAAGCACTAGGAAGTGATGAAGGGTGGGCGATTTAAGGCTCCTTCAAACAGGCGCGACACGCGACGCGAATCGCGCGCGACACAAATGCACCGCTCGTTGCGCGACTTGCGGTGCCTTTGTGTCGCGTGTCGCGTCGCGCCTGTGTGTACGAGCCTTTAGGAGACTGTCATATGTAATTTGGATGTTCATAAAGTGCTGATTCTCAGCCTAGTTTGAATAAATGACTTTTAATTTTGGGTGTAGTAGGCTTTATCACGACATTGAGCCGCAGCATAATTGAAAATTTGTCATTTTCGATTTGACAATCTGTCGAATGGTTGTGAATAGAATGCTGCGGTGCTATTCTGTAAAAATCTCACCGTGAAAACTTAGGTGAAGTGAGCGTGGAGTGAGTTGTCAATAGTGTCGATTCCTAGCAAAAACAAACTCACTTCACCTAAGTTTTCACGGTGAGATTTTTACAGAATCGACCGGCAGTAGTGCAAACTGCAGTGGGAATAATGAAACGAAACGAAATATATTTGAAATACGGATATTTATTTATTTTTTCATAAAAATTCTAAATTCAATAATGTGTTTAAACATGTAACATTTACATATATGCATTTATACAAAGATGTATGCAATGTTAGTGATATTTAATACTAAAATTGGAGCGTAACAGACTTACAATGATGCCGATGCATGTGACGATCACATTATTACACTTACAAAATAATATTTACCAAGTATTGTCAAATGGTAAAGGTTTATGTGTCAATACGATTTTTTAGTTATTATATATTTTGATGAGATTATAATGAATACTGTGCGCTTTTCTTTTATACTAGCTCGAATCGCAATATCTTCATAAACAGTGGTCACAGAACTTTGCTCATACAGAATATACTTTAAATTAAATACACGAAAAGTAATACTGATATATTTTGGTTTATGTAGATATCACACGATCCCATCAATATAGTGTCTTCCCTTCACATACGGTGGAAGTTCGAATTGCAACTATTTACAAATGTATGATCCAATAATGATTTTGTTATAATGAAACGTTTATTTTAAAATAACACAATCAAAAAATTCTATTTGATGGGCGTCACTATATTTTTCCAAAATATTTTCTTGAAAAGCTCTATTCAACGCAGTAATGCACATACAATTAATTATCAATTGGTTATTTAATTACTTTATCGTGGACAAAGAATGTATTATATCTAATTCAATTGTTTATTTCAATAGTTTATTATTGCGCACATTATTACATTGAATAGAATAAGTATTTTATTATTTTGAGATAATATATAACAAAATAACATTTTTAATAATTATTGTTGCAATTTTCTATTACGCTATAGTTATACAGATTCAGTCAACTCGGAAATTTAAATTACAAATAATAAAAGTATTTTCTATATATTATAATAAGACGAGGAAATATATAATTAATTAATACATATTATTGAGATTTGGACTAGACAAACCACATTCTCTATCTACAGATATGTAATCCATGATAAATGCTAATATTTAGAAAATCTATGTCCCGTGTCAGTTAGTGATGTGCCTATCTACACATCGTGTGCATTTTCAACGTCATCAAAGATTTATTACAGGTATAATACTCAAAGGACCTCAAAATTTTCAGAAAACTTCCTTAAAAAACGATACAGTTGTCAAAAATACCGTTACAAAAGGGAAATTCATTCTATTATAAAAGTTATAAGTTGGAATAACAAAATAAAAGTCATCTTAGGTGCACTTAAAAGAATCAATATTATTTAATTAATGCTATTGAAAATGTACACACATTAAAATGTATTTATGTGACGACTTTCAAACGTGTTTGAGTTTTGGACTGTGATATTTTTTTAAGTATATTTTAATTATTATGTTAATAAATCAACGATTCGTTATTGTTATTTGCCATAATATAGCCTTAAAAAATTATTTTTGAGCACTGGGGCCTTAACTTGGAAGGTTTTTTTTTCATTATTGATAACAAAACATTCAGTAAAATACCTAAATGATTAACATAATATGATTTCTATTTAAAAACAGTCTCAAAAGTAACAAAATGGAATGACATGTTACAAATGGAATGTTTAATTAAGTAATAAAAAATATTTTAATATTATTATTAACAATTAGCATCGGATTTATTAAACAGATAAACACGACAGTTACGATATTACGTCATTTTTTTATAACAATATCACAATTTTCAATAATATACAAAAAGATTTTGGAGATTTTAGATTACACTTCAAACAGGCCAAGCTTAATAAAGTAATAGCAAATATGGTGATATACACATATATTAACATATACTTATTGTTATATACATGTCTGTAATAAATATGGATCACATAGATATAATATAGGTCACTCAAAACGGGACACGTAAAATAATTATTTATTATTTTATAAAAGATGACAATACCGTACATTTTTTATCCATTGTGTTACGCGATACTTTTTGAGGTAACATTATATAGTATTTTATGGACAAGTTATGTTCTTTGTAGTATATAAATTCAATGATTTCCGGACGATATTTTTGTCAAAATTACATGACGTACAGAGAGTAAGAAATAAAATAAATCAAAACAGACTACTTCCTCTGTTGATTCAGTATATTTATCGCAGAGGCCATTAGTATTAA
The DNA here is from genome assembly GCA_963855955.1 of Luperina nickerlii. Lineage (NCBI taxonomy): Eukaryota > Metazoa > Arthropoda > Insecta > Lepidoptera > Noctuidae > Luperina > Luperina nickerlii. The sequence goes on along the minus strand of OY979677.1, from coordinate 14,967,117 downwards.
TCGTTGCGTCTGAATAGAGATATATGGTTCAAGATAATTTGTTTCTAATTATATATTTACGTACAGACGTCAAAACGTACAGACGTCAAAAAGCACCGCGTAAAGGATATCAAGAACGAACGACGGCTATGACTATATTAATTCCATTTTATATAACACTCATCACCTAAACGAACATGCTTTATGTACTTCGCATAATTCTATACACCACGCATTTACCGAAAGGAAAATATATAGAAACGCATCTTAGCACTCGGGACACATCCTCAACACTTTTACACGTAACCGACTCGACAGAAGCAATGAACCAACAAACAAAGGAAATAATTTACATAAGGCCATATATTTTACTGTACACGTATAACGAGTAGATGATTAATTAGATAAATAATTATCTTGCATTTTAATATTAATGTTTAAGGATTAATTCATCCATATTTACGACAGTTTGGTCCATATAAATATTATTACATAAATCGTGGGTCAACGATGCGTCCGCGAATTTAGGTACCCAGCAAAAGTGGTTGGGCAGTTTAAATTGGAAGCAAATAACTTCGCTACTGAACGATAAGGAATGAAAAAGAGTGAAGTTAACAAACATGGTAGGCAAAGTAAATTATTGCCGTATATTGAGAAAGTTCATGGTGTCTCTTGAGATATGAATGCAGAAGTAGCTGGATCCCTAAGTCGCGTCCGCTGCGGCGCCCGGCCGCCTACGGTCAGTCTTTTCTGCTAATGTTTACGAATTTGTGCAAAATATCCTACTATCCGCGTAACTTAACAAAGATAAATTTTATTTACAAAACGCATCTCCGTCGAGATTGTACGAAACAAACCGAACGAGCACTGACCGGGAGCCGCCGGAGCGCCGAATGTCACTTCCTTACTCCGTTGCAGTGGCTTCGTCTCATTCGCACGCATCGTGCAGAACATGGTTCTGTCTCGCTTGCGCACATAAAACTGATTTGAAATACTAAGGGACATCACAACCGGATCTGTCAGTCCAGTCGCAGTCTTGGAGTTGGTAGGTTGTGTAGAATGCTGTGGCACGTGGGATTTGTTTAAATGTTTCACGCTGGGCCCTGTGCCCCGGCGGGCGTCTCGGTCCTCATCTCTGACTTGAGCTTGACGAACTCCCGGGCCACTTCATCGTTGTGCCTCTGGGACAGTATTCTCAGTATCGTCCAGCCTGTCTCATCCATCTTGATTCGGGTGCCTAAAGGCAACCAGCACGCGATGGCACCCTGCAATTTTTATTTGTTTATAAATGGTCAGTTTATATTGTGTGTTAATAGTAGGTAAAAAAATTAGAATAAATAATAACTTCGACTAATACCTTTTTATAAAACTCAGATCACCTGCGTACTTAAAAATTAATAGCTTATAAACCTTATTTGTCATAAGATGGTTTAAAGATTGGAGGGTTTTAGCCTTTGTTATAGAAGATGAACTGTAATCTAAAAGATGTGTACCTGTTCTACAATTTCGGTCATGCGCATAATAGCGACGCCGACGAGTCTGTCCTCTCGCGCGAAGCAGTAGTCGCGCACACACACGTGCAGCTCGAACAGATCCAGCTGCTCCGAGTTGCTCACCATGCTGGAAACAACGAGTAAATATTTAAAAAGACTGCTCTGTTTAAAATGATAAAGAGAGGACCTCTATTCACAAACATCATTCCGGGAGGACCAGGAATGATGTTTGTGAAACCGTTTTTTACATTTCTATGGTCATTACATTTTAAGACAAGCACTGCAGTATTTTTTTATAGGTATATGCAGACCCTTTATCGATTGTTGTGATGTTTCAATATTTTATCAGGATTGGAAAAACAGTGTTGTATTTGAAATTTTTGATTAAAAATTCGCTTTTTCTTCCTTAGGTCGTAATGGTATTTTGCTTGACAAACTGTTAAAAAAAGGTACTATATTTAAAAATATGAGTAGACAGTACCTACGTACTGTCTACTCATATTTTTAAATATAGTACCTTTTTTTAGGTACCTTTGTAGGTAGCTACAAATTGGAGTTTGTAAAGTAAATAAAGGATCTAAAAATGTACTCACAAGTGGAAAGTCTCATTGAACTTGGGGCTCCAGTTATTGCTCTTGGACTTGGTGGCGAACTTCCTCTTCTTCTCCGCGAGGTGAGGCCCGATGAGGTTGACCTCGATGAACGGACGGAACATGCCGCTTGCTATCACCCACTTCAGGTCATTCGCTGCTACCACTGTAAGGATTTATAAAGGTTTTAGTAAAAAACAAAAAATTTAAAACTATAATTTATTTTAAAAAAACTTGTCATGGAACATTTTACATCACAATAGCGCTCAATCTTTGATACAAAATAAGATTATGTGCGCTATTAGCTTATTTTAGAGTGAAAGGCTATGAACCTACACGCAGACCTCCCCCATTCTTCTTCAACTTCCCCACGGTAAAGTAGGCTTTTAAGATGTTTTTAATTTGTTGCCCTTTTTGTTTTCTAATTTTTTTGGCAATTTCCTTTATCAGCTTATTTAGAATGCCTCGTTTCGGTCTATTTTGTATCATTTAACAAAAGTAACTTTTTACCTTTCACGGTGATTTTGTGTTCGCCTGTATTGGGATGCGTGAACAGATCCACTTGTAAGGACACCTCACCCACGCTGCCTTCTTCCACAACTGCAGCATCTGAAAGAGTTACAAAAATATTTAAGTCATATAGCATAATTATAGAGAACATATACACAAAATATAATTATCTAATTTCAGATATGATTTATTGAACCAATGTTACAAGTATTACTTTATAATTAACTTAAAACGTCGGTATGTAGCTGTTAAAGATCATCATTTGGATCTTTACGGCAGTCCCTAAACTTAAATTGCTCCAAGATGTACCCGAAGTGGGTGATGGTGATGCTGTTTGCTGGTCTAGATGGCTGGCTAAGTTGGTATTAGTCTAACGTATCATCGTGTACAAAGCTAAGGGTACCAATAGCCCAAGATTTTCAAACATTTATTCTATATCACAGATTTAAAAGCGGAGCTTCCTTGATTTACATTTATAGTCCACAATTGCATGTTTTGTATTGTACAACTAGTTCGGTTCAGCACTCCACGTCTAAGCGCGCATTTTGAGTACGACAAAGTAATGTATTACGCAGTGTAGTAAAATGTAAACGAGACCAAAATTTTTTTTTTTTTCTTCAATATGGGAAATCATCAAATGACCCCTCCCGCTCTGGGTGGAGCGGAAGGGAGTGTCAGACTCTTACTGACTAAAACCCAACCGTGTTCCTTCCTTAGCCCTTTATGTTCCGGGCCAGCGGTAACCCTTTCGGACAATCCCGCTGACAACGAGACCATCCTTATACGTATTTTACGGAAACTTTTGAACTGCTCTCAACAGGAACCTAGGACTACAGGTCTTAGGAACGTTTTTAAGATGCATGAAAGCCAAAATGTTCAAGTGACGGTTTTCAATTATTTTGGACGTGTGCTTCAATTTAAGTCAATTTACCTTGGTTCTGCTGACAGCTAACAAACGTCCTGATGAGCGTGTCAGTAGTCTGAGTGTACAGACTTAGAGCATATCTCAATGACTGCAGTTCTGGACTCTTTTCTAGGAAGGCTTTCTTGAGTCCGTTGCCTCCTGCGTGGAAATACAGCTTGATAGTGTCCAAAGCCGCGTCTAGGACTCCACACTGCTTTGGTGTCAAACTCTTCTCGGCTGACAGATGCTGTGGGTCGAAGAAATTGGTATTAGAGTTTGGAAGATTGTCGTATGCCAATATTAAAAAAGAAAATCTGGTATGCACGATTTTAGAATCACGAAACCACTTTTTCTGTAGGTCTAGTTAATAAAAAAGTTCTAATGATTTTTATAAACGGATTTTCTTTTCGAATTGATGATACAACATTCGTCTAAATTACTCTCGCCCAGTAGGTGGCCACGTTGATCGCAGCTTCAGTTATTTCTGGTATTATGAAACGATTCACTAACCATGAAGTGAAGAGATATTAATCATCCCTTATTTCGTGTTTTGTAGTCAGTAGACTAAAGACTGAATTTAGGATTCTAAAACGGTCTCATGCACCTTGCCACTCAAGATTAATTGTACGAGGAAAAACACTTCCTTAAGTTAAAGTCTTGTATGAGAACTCCAGGTACAATAGCTGCTATCATCAAGATGAAAAATAGTAAGTTAGTATCATCTTACAACTCACCTCTTTCGAAATATCCATGACGCCGGAGAGCGCATGCTTGACATCCTGCTTGCCCACTGTGCTCTTGAAAAGCTGCGTCATATCCTCGATTTTCGCATTCGCTGCCAAGTTCTTGGCGTTGTTCGTCAAATTCTTCAACATCATCTGAATAACAAAAACTTGATAAAGTATTTACACAAGTTTAAACTACGAAATGCTTTCATTTATTAGGTTTTCTTCCTAATTCTGCTTGAAACAAAAGAGTTCTGCTAAATTGTATTTTCATTCCTATTACGTGGATTATTTTATTATTATTAGGTTTATCAGAACAGTAAATTTGAATCACTGTTAAAACAGCATTCACCCCTTTTTTAATAGCCTCCTCGCATATTGTATCTATGCATCTTTAGTTCTGTTTCACAATATAAGTTATAAAAATTATTGTATTGTATTAGAGAAGTTTTACCGTTTTATCAGTCATAGGCGGAAGTACAACAGTCTTTTCTAATATCTTCATCACAATCTTCCACAATTCCTTTAGTAGTCGTTTAAGTACAGTCTTTTCACAGGATTCTGCGTACATTGTGAGAGAGCCATCCTGCACATAAAAAAAATGAATAACAATATTGAGACAAGACCAATTTAAAAAAATCTTGTATCATTATGAATTTAGCTAATAATCACCGTAAATACTTCTAATGTGTGCGTTTAATAAACATAATAGGAGTCTCATTTAAAATTTTGCAAAAATATTGTAGGAAGTTGATAGCTGAAACTGAAACTTCATTCTTCTACTGGGGTACCACAGGGATGCATTTTAGGCCCCCTGGTATTTTTTGTTTTCTATACCAAGTCACTTATGTTTGTATGTTGTCCTCACCAATATATCCATGAGCGGCCGCAGCACCTCGTCCGCCTCGTGGTGCACGGGGGGCTGCTGCTGGCCGGGCGCGCCGCCACCGCCCACCTTTTGTAACAACTCTCCCAATTCTTTCACACTTGCCGTGATTCGCGTCTCCAAACTGATAAGAGAAAAGTTATGGTTAATAATTGAAGTATTTTTTAAGAAACCTATCTATATTAATCATTCATCGTCATCATTCATTGTTATTCGCCTGTCTTCGTCCTAATTTATTGGGAGTCGGTGCACCATGTTATTTCTTTAATATTCCTTTATTACTCGCCATCCCTTATATCAAAATTAATGTCATATTTTAAATTAAGTTACACTTTAATATAATGAAAAAGGCGCTGGAGAATGAACACTTGGATGAAACACAACTCACTTTAGCCGTCATCCTATAAAAAGGATTAAAATTAAAACAAATGAAGTACTATCCCCTTACCTAATAGCAAACATGGATGCCAGATCATCCAACGTCCCGTTTAGCCTGTTCTGTAGATCTTTCAGAATATCAGCAGCGTCGCGTTCTAGCTTGGTACCTCCCATCGACTCGAACATCTTCTCTAACTGGACCCGCAGTTGTTGAATGTTGTTCATCAAGATACACGCCTGGAGTAAAAGAGGTTAGGGTTAAACAGGTTTGTATTATTCGATAAGGTCATTAACATTAACACTTTCCACGAAGTGTTAGGGCCCTATAGCACTAGGTCACTAATGGCGGAACATCCAGTCGCGCTATCAACGAAATGTATACAGCTGTATAGAACGAAGATGAACGAGGATGTGTAGCGAGGGATGTGTAAAACTAACCAATACCAACGCTAACTTAGTTCGAGCTATGAAAATGAAGCGATGTTATTGGTTGGTATCACACACTTCCCTCGCTACGCATCCTTGCTCATCTATTGTGGAAAACCAGCCTTCAGACGTGGTTTTTTTCCAGAACAACGTAATTTTTATCTGAGTTACCTCCAAAAGTTTAATTAAGTACAAGACTTTTTACAAATCATATTCTTTTTTTATCAATCAAATACCTATACATGTTTTCAATTCATTAAGTAAAATATATAAGTCTAAAGTATTTAACATACCACTCGTTCCTCCTTCAAATGTTCAGGGAATTCCTTCTTCACTATGTCAGCGTAAGCTATGAGGACCTTCACGATGGTCTTCGCGAACCTCTTCATGTACCTCTTCCAGATCTCAGGGTCAGGACACTCCAGTTTGGAGACCACGTCGAAGCATTGCGTTAGTTGGGTGAACACGTCCACCACTGAGTTACTGAAGAGGGCGTGCTCGCTCGACTTTTGGAACTGGAAATTATGGAGTAATTGGACGATGAGTTACATTTTGACGTAGTTTGAGGATATTTTGTAGTGGTAGATAATAGGTAAGTTGCAAGTGGTACATTTAACTTTTGTTATGCGTTACCGGAATTTATCGGAACAATTTTTTACCGTTTATTTTTATTAAATTATCTTAGTTATGGTTGTACTGTCATTGAACACAAATAAACGATTTCTGATTCTTATTCTATTTTGTTTGCTGGCATTGTTTTAAAATTGTTTTTTTTTAATTGAAATCATGAGTGTTTTATGCTTTCATGATCATTACTGTATTTTTTAAATTATATAATATTTGCAATTATTGTTAATGGGTCAAACTTTCATTATTTGATAGCAGTGCTTATTTAAATCTATTCGATTCGATCTTATTAGTATCAAATTAATTACACACACTACACAAACTATACACACGCATACTACACACACACACTACACACACACAAACACACACTACACTATGAGTCTTGTTGCTCTTAAGAAAATTATTATCTTGAGTGTTTTTTTTCTCAGTTCTTAGGCAGGTTTTAGCTACATTTACGGGCCAAAGTCAAGTAAATGCAGCGTGTGGTGTGTATTAGGGTGTGTTTTTATTATTATTAATTCTACTCACCCCATCTTTCTTATCCCTGTTGAATGCTCCATTTAGATATTCTAGCGACACGTCATCATTCTCGTTGAGCCACTGCATCACGAAGGGTTCGAACCAGGCTGGGTACTCCGGAACAGCCCCGCAATATGGTGGTACGTCTTTCACGTAGTTTGTGTGGAGCCATTTCACCTGTAGAAAGTTGCTCGTGGTTAGAAGTTAGCAAGGTATTAGTAACACGTAATTCATTATTGTGAATATCGTTCCGTATCGTTATGACGGACGTTAAATTGAATTTTTGTTTTTTTTTTGTTTTTCTGGTTATCACGGCATTGGAAATTTGCAGAGGCGTCATCGTCAAGTCGCATTCTCAGTGATATAATTGTTTCGTGTACCTGTAATTGCACAACACCCTACATGGCTTCAAAGTGGAACACAGCATTTCTGCGTGATAGCAAAATTCTGGAGGTATGGGGCAGTACTTCTACATACAAGCTCTTCATGAAGACCTCGACTACTATTCATCATAAAATAAACTAAATTAAATATAAGCTTTACCTTGAAGTGTAGGTTCATGTAAGCTGAAGACTTGCAGAGGCGATGCTGTTCGTGCTCCTCCAAGGCATACTTCATGTCGACTGCGAATAGGGACCACATTGTCGCCGCCGATAACTGCAAATAACATTACATCATTCATTAAGTTGTAAACTTGTCTCGATTACTTTAATCAAATTAAAACTAAACATTTTTCTTTTAATTACACGTCATTTTCTATTCGTGGTTTTATTTGAGTCAAATCACTCACTCTAACTCACTCGCCTCTCTATTAAGATTGCAACTCTTGTAAGTTAGAATCTAAAGCCAAGAAGAACGTCGTGAAGCTTAGTGAGTCTCTGGTCAATGATTCTACTTTCTTGGAACGGAATTTGTAGAAAATAACATTACAATAGTAGAAATCTATATTACACTAATAAAAGTGAAGAAATGGTCATTAAGGCGGATGAGTAATTACATAAACAAATATAATTATAGTCAAATCCATACCTGTCCAATGTTCAACTCCTGAGGAAACTGGTTGAGTACAGGAGCATAGCTGTTCCTGTCCTCTTCTATCACAGATACGATAAGAGCGATCAGCTTGTGCCAGAAGTCCACTGAATCCAACTGTGGCCCATGGTCTGATGGATCCCGCTTAGCTTCATTTGGATCCACCTGAAATGTAGAATTTTGATTTGAGGATATTTCTTGCAGAACCTGTCATTTTTAGTCCGTACTGAGAGGAAGCTATATAAAGTCGGACTTTTCATTAGCTGCAGTAAAATGACGGCTTATGTGTTACTTAAATGACTGAAATTGGCGTCATTTTGTTTTTGTCGCTGCCATCAACCAAATCTTGTTTTTCTAGTACAGAATAGTGTAACAAACGAAACTTATTTGACTTGCATATCTCTAAACTCAGTTCGAAATGAGTCATTAAGAAGTGTCATTTTACTGCGGCTAATTAAAAGTCGCACTATAGTTTGGCTATTGGTAAATAAGCGTGTTAAAAAGGAGCGTCCTCTCTCTTGAATCAATTCTGTTCGTGGCTGGCGTCTTTATACAGTAGCGTGGGTATACCACAAGATGAACCGACGTTCTATATTAAAGTTCTTGCCTCGAACTTTCTTTACTTCTCTACTCCGTGTCCAGAAAGCGCAAGATCGGTCGCTGTGGTGACGCCTGGAGACCATGGAGTCCCACGTCCAGCAGTGAATGCCTTTTGACTTTTATGATGATGATGAACAAAATGTTATGCGTGGTCATACATAAAAAAAAACAAAATATGTATACCTATATGCGTCGACTTGAGAACCTCCTTCTTTCTTTTTTTTTCGTCAGTTAAATATGTGAATTAATATTACCTGAAACTCTCTGTTGTACAGCTCGTAACAATTCTCGAATAGAAACTGATATGTTGATCTAAGGCATGCCTTCACGCAGTCTTTGACCACGGTGCTGGCGCGGGGCGGACTGCTTAGCTCTTGAACCTTGACAAACAAAACGTATTTGAACATCAGAAAGCCTGCTTGGGGTAAAATGTGTGATACTGATAACTTTATCAGTTTAATATTAGGTTTATAAGTTGACATCTCTTATGTTGTTGATTTTGATTGTCTGTCTATTTGGACAATCAAAATTGTCTATCTACTCAGACAGACAATCAAAATTTTGTGTGTTATTTTGTGTTTGATATCAACTTGAAATGTCGCCATTTATTATTGAGATTCACATTGACAGGTTTACCAGATTTAAATTGAACGCTTAGCGCTTACCTACTTTACACAGAAAGTCGAGGTTGACAAAGCAGGCAATCGGTAAATAGCACCAAGGTACAAATTATGAAAAGAATATTTTGTGCTTCTGATAATAGATAATGCAAAATAATTAATCAATGCTAAACGGTAGGAAAAGCAAAAAAAAATATCCCTGATTATTGCCAAAATATGTATAAATTGTCATATACTTAAGTACCCAAAATAAAAATAAATTGTGAAAAACTTGATGGCACGCACACACACACACTTGAAACTTGCGTGTTTGTGTGTGTGTAATGAAATTATGGATAAGTACAGTATTCAAACATATATTTTTTAATTAATCAATGATGAATATTTTGGCACCCTACCGTTTTGTCTTGTTAGGCCTAATAAAAATACATACATGGCACACGTGGCCTAATAAAAATGATAATATTGGTGAAAATCGAGAAAATATTCCTAAGTTAATAGTATACCTTCATCCTAAAGAACGTAATACTGGTAAGCAGGTCAACAGTAGACTTAAGGTCCATGAGTTTCTCTGCACTGGATGCTGGGAAGTTGTTCCGGTACATCGACAGATCGATCCTCAGCGAGTTGTGTAACTGATCCAGCAGTTTGACGAATTTCTCTTTCTGTGGAAAAAGGTGGGTACATTTTATTTTGTGTTTCATGAACTGTTGCATTTCTTTTCTTTCTTTTGCTTTTCATAGATTTAACAGGATTTTTATTAAATTGACTGCCAGATAATATTCGGAAATGGTATGGTATGCTTTTTAATTATATACAATGTAGAAACGACGATAGTACTGTAATTTAATCGTTTAATCACCGTTAATCAGACACAATTGATTTTTTATTGTAATGAGCCGCTATCGGCCCGCGACGGTACGGAGCGATTAAACTTTGCGTATCTAATGAATGACGTTCCTATTTTGCATATAAAAATTTAACCAAATAATATACAATAATTTAGTCACAATAGCCAGTTGGTTGATTGGCAAAACCTATATTCAGCAAATCACTACTATTTAGCTTATTTGAAAAAATATATTTTCAAATTAAATGAAAATATTTATTTGATAGTTTCAAAATACTCCTATATCCGACAATAACTGAAAATACTGGATTTTTAGTTATTGTCGAATTTTTTATCCACATGGTTTATACATTTTATCTTTTTCATTTGTATAATTTTTATACATTTATTAACAGTGGCTTTCATTTAATTTAGATACATGCGAGATCTATAATTACGACAATAATTGTGGGTTATTTATTTATTTAAACTTTTCGCACAAAAAAGGTACCTAGGTACAAAGCCGGACTTAATGTTATGTTAATGTTCACAAATACATAAATAGGGGAGTAATAGGGGTAAATGCTGTAAAGAAAAGAAAAAAATACGTTTATTTGCAGCAAACGTGATGCATGACGCTGTACTTCTATATGTATTTAGTTGGTAAGTCGCCAGTACATTTTTTTTTTATTTGAAATGTGTATGCTCTTGACTCTAATCTAAGTCAGAGATAACAGAGACAAAGTCTACGATGGAGTGAGCTTACCCAGAAGAAGCCTGTTCACGCTTACTTTGAAGAGATTCGGGTTGTATGCACTCGGAAACACAAACGCAGGTAGAGAGTTCCACTCTTTTGCTGTGCGTAAGAAAAAAGATATAAGAATGAAAATTATACTTACTCCAAAGTTAGAAGCTGCAAATCGGTCAGAGGCCGAGACTGCTGACGAGGCGGTTGTGTGTGCGTAGTAAGCATTGATGTTGGCCAGCAACGTGGACATGACGGCTGGAACTCCGGCGCACAGGTACTTCGTAGAGAGGCAGTGGAAGTGCCTGAAGTAGAGAACATATGCCATGATGTTAGTGAAGTTATTGTTTTAACGTTCCAAAATAAACCTAGAACACGTTTAGTGCACGTAGCCTAGTTTAATATTAGGTTACGTCCCATTTTGATATTGTAAAACAAATTCCGACTTAAGGCTCCTTCAAACAGGCGTGACACGCGATAAAATTGCGCGCGACACAAAGGCACCGCTCGTTACGCGACTTGCGGTGCCTTTTCAACCAAATCGTATAATTCATTCTAACATAAATCACTAATTACTTCCAACCACGGTTGGCGCAGTGGCTGAACGATCGACTGCTGCGTTGCGTGTCGCGGGTTCGATTCCCGCACGGAACAAATATTTGTATCGCCTACAGGTAGTTGTTCCGGGTCTGGCTGTTTGTGTATGTGAATTTTAAATGTTTGGTAAACGCACCCATGATACAGGAGTAACTCCTAGTGTGGAGCAACGTTTAAAAAAAATCGTCCAGCAGTGGAATACTTTCGGCTGAAATTATCATCATTTCAGCCGAAGACTTACATTGCTGTACAATTACATAAAATGTGGCCTTTATAGACGGTACTTACGTCATAGCCTGATAGATGGCTTCAATCCCGTATCTCATGGCGAACTCATCGACGATCTCTTCGGGTATATCGTTGAAGTACACCTTCCAAGCGTCGTCGCCTCTCGCAGCGGGTAACGTGACTGCTCCGCTGTTCTCCTCACATAGATAGTGAAACAGGTTCTCGTGAAGACAGGTGTACTGTAAGAGGACAAAATAATAATTTAGAGTATATTATTATTTAAGTAACATAAAGAAAGTTTTTTGAATACTGACACTAATTAATTATCTGGGAGCAATGATTTCTCTCTCTCTCTCACACCCATAGAAAAGACCTGATTCTCAGCAGTGGGAAAATTGGTAGCTAATTATGTGATCCACAATTTGTAAAGTCTTCATTACCGTCCACATAATCAAGTTGATGATAAGAAATGAAGGAGTTATATCACACTAATATAATAAAGGCGAAAGTTTGTGAGTGTGTGTGTGTGTGTGTGTGTCTGCATGTGTGTTTCTGCATGTGTGTGTCTGCATGTGTGTGTGTGTTTATATATTTGTTACTTCTTAACGCTCAAACGGCTGGACCAATTTTGATAAAGTTTTGTATGGAGATAGCTGACACCCTGGATTAATATATAAGCTACTTTTTATTCCGATATTCTCACGTTAAAATTAAAACGTTTCAGCCTCACACCACACGATAATTGAACCGATTTTAATGAAACTTTATACGCCTGCAGGATACAAAGGTCTAAAGAGTTAGTAAAGAACATTTTCGAAATGTCTTATTAAAAAAAAGTTATTTGGAAATCTCTGTTTCTATGGAAAATTGGTCTAATTTGGCTGTAGCACTATTTTTACACACGTTCTTAACTAACTTTTTAGACCTTTGTATCCTGCTAATGCATATGAAGTTTCATTACAATCGGTCTATTCATTTCGAAAAACAAGGGCTTGAAAGTTTGTATGAAATGCTGTACGTCGTAAACGCTCTTAATTTGTCTTAAATTATTATTATTAATTGTTAACATACATTATTATGTAAATATTATCTTATTCGTTACATAAAAATATTATAATATTTAGTCGGAGCGTTTTCTCATTGAACATAAACTAGAATATTAAAAGCTCGATATGTAATAATGTTACATAATAATTCTATGATGCCAATATACAATATTTTATGATCCATCCGATCAATATGCAAATAGTTGCAGAGCACAGCGATAAACTTTATAGAAAACGTTCGAATCTGACGTAAATTCAGATTTCCGAAAGAATTTTTAATATCAGTTGCACTCTGTCACATGAGAATGTTATATCGTCGAAGTGGATAAATTGAGCTCAAGGATGTACAAATTCTGCCCCAGCTTTTGATTAAATATATCTCAAAGAAAATAAAAATTAAATTAAATAGCCGTTTGGGGTTGAAATATGGGGTCCGAGTGCCCACTTGGTTTTTCGAGATATCGCCAAGTGGTTATTCGACTCTTCATGTGACTAGAAGGTTGGCCTATTTTTTTCGCCAAAGATTGCCAACATCGCCATACAACGTTTTTTGATGCCCTATGATTATTTTCCTTCTTTTTTCATATACATGTAAATGTTATAAATATTATTTTAAACCTGTTAGCTTATTTTAAATATTATTTTGAATAATAAAAATATACAATTGAAAAAAAAAGAAAATATGAATTTTTGTAAGTACAAAAGTTTCCAATATTTCAGATTCATCTGTTACATCATAAATCCTAACCACGAAGGACTACAAAGTTAGAAATTAAAAAACTTCGGTTCACACAAAAAAAGTTGCATACGTTTTTTTTTTCAATTCGATTTGGTGCTTCTAAAACAAAATCAAAACCGCTTGGGAAATCGCGGTGCAAACCGAAAATAAATTGAATTTCCACTCCTGTTCGACCTCGTCTGACAGAGAGAAATATATGAGTGAATATTGTGTGCGTTCGAGTAATGTTTATTCCATCAGAATATGGATGCGGTTTGGCACATTTCGTGTATTATCGTTCAGAGCTTTTAGTGATACAGGATGACATGTTTTCGTAAATCGTTTCTTGATCTAAAAGTTAAATGGAATTAGGATCGTTATAAACACATTTGGATAGAAAATGTTATACAATGTGCTATGTCGAAGATGGATTGTCGAATCTGCTGTTTTACAAAATACCTCCGTTATGTAAAACAACTGAACGACTTGTATTCAACATAACCTCGTCTATTGACTGTCTTAAAAAACAATCTTAGGACGTTCACGTTAAGGCTTCTTCAAACAGGCGCGACGCGAATCGCGCGCGATACAAAGGCACCGCTTGTTGCGCGACTTGCGGTGCCGTTGTGTCGCGCGCGATTTAGTCGCGTGTCGCGCCTGTTTAAAGGAGCCTTTACTGTGAGTGAATATTGTGTGCGTTCGAGTAATGTTTATTTCATCAGAATATGCACGCGTGTTGACACGTACTTTCGTGTATTGTAGCTTAGCGCATTTAGTGGTTCAGTCGACATGTTTTCTTAGATCATTTCCGTACTTTTTTGTAAGGAAAATATTATAGAGAGTGTATGTATTTCAACAGTTTTGTATTCAACATATTACCGCCTAAAGACCGCTATAAATAACAATAATGGTAGGACGCTATAATTGATACAACGCGATCTATAAAAAGATTATTTTTGGGTACATGATTTTGACCTTTGCTTTGTGCTATTTATAATGACATTCACATAAAACGTTACTTAAAACAATTAGTATATATTACCAAAGAAAATAGTTTAATAGGTACCTATGTACATTTTTTTACGTACTTATAATTTTATTTTCGAAATACGACAACACTAGCTATCGCCCGCGGCTTCGCCCACGTGAATTTTGGTTTACCGGGATAAATTCAACATTCAACATTAATGATGTAACTAAAATTTTTGTAAAAATATAATTTAAAAGAGTGTCCATGGAGTTTCTTGCCCGCTCTTCTCCATAGGTAGAGATTAACTACGATAACATGGCGCGCCCCTCCAAAATTCAGAAACGTTTGAAAGTATTTGTGTAAGTATTTACAAAGCACCACCAACACTCACAACGCATGTGTGTGTAATGCAAAAACCGTCAAACAAAAACAAATCCACGGATATGTTGCTCGACTAGTGCCGTCATTAATCGCTCATTATTATTAGTATGGCGCTGCACTGAGGTATTCTATGAAACGAACACGTGCGTTGTCTTGCGCGGTCGGCTAGTTATGATTAGTTGACCAACAAATCTGGTAATAAGTGAGATATTACGAGTACCGATTGCACAAAACTATGAATAAATTTTATTGTGTTCAAATATTGAAATTTAATTTACTCTAAATCTAATATTTTGATGTTTAATGTTTTCAATAAAATGAATGAATGAATGAAATGTGACTCTTATTATTTTTATACATATTAATAATTTATGACTGTTTATTATATTAATCATTAATGCTTTATAAAATAAATATTTAATAAATGAAATCTTTATAATATATTTGTAACACATTTATTTTTAGTTACTAAGACATCAAAATCATTAATTAACAAAAATACGTAATCATAATTATTATAAAAAAGTACATAATATACATTATGGTCCAAGTGACAATGAGGGCATTATTCATACTGCCCGGGCGTTATTAATAATACCCTCATTAATCACTTGGCCCACAACGTTTATATAAAATAAAAAAATCTTAATTATCTCTATTAGCACTGGAACTAAAATTTTGTTCATCGCTGTCATAGAAGCTTGATGTGTCGTTTTCAGAATCTGATTCTCCTACGTGAATAATAAATTCTTGCTCGTCGTCGTAGTTATCCCAGTATTTGGATTCCGTCTCCTCCACATGTCTGCAAGTGTTGGTCCACATTGTGCAATCGATCATGTCTAGATCTTCATGAAGTAATTTCATTATGGATGTGTAGTTATGGTCTATATTTTTGTTTGCGACATAGTTTTTTAACACTCCCCAAATTTTCCATGACTAACTTATTTTGCAATCAGTACTTTCGTGTCACTGAGCGATATAGTATCAACAACTTGACTGTCTCAGACCGCTGCCGGCCTGCTACTGAAGACGAACACTTACAACTACATACAAAAACTTTCGTAAGGATATGGCTAAACACATCGAAACAGTAATTTGGAGGGGCGCGCCATGTTATCGTAGTTTATCTCTACCTACGCTTTGGAATGGGCAACTAGCTTCATATTTTCTGACTGACCGACTTCTTGACTATTCAAAAGTGCCTGTAAATGGTTTAATTGAAATAAATGCTTTGAGTTTGCGTTTGAATAAAAATAATCCTTTGTGTTAATCCAGGTTATAAACTATCTGTGTCCCTAAATCTTATTAGCCGTTGTAGCTTGATTGAATAACAAATAAAAAACATTCAAACTTTAACATGTATAATATTAGTAGGATTTAAATCCTTCTAAAAAGGTCCTAACACCTTTTTTTTTTTTTTTTTTTTTTTTTTTTTTTTTTTTTTTTGTCGGGGGGAAACCTTCAAAAGGCACCCGACCTCCGGGGAGGGAGGTCGGGGAGTGTGGGATTTTTACCTCACTAAAACCACCCCGGTGATCACCATCAGCACATAGGGGTGGTCCCGGTTCCTCTTAAAAGACCAATTCCGGAACCAGCAACTTAAAATCGGAGAATATGAAACTGAAATTCCCTCCTAACCTCAATCCCAGAATCGTGCAAGGAAAAGATAGGTACAGACGCTAGCACATAAAACTACCCGAAACTGTCAAATTTTTCTGTTCAATTTTGAACCTTATGCTTTAGTGATAAAGTTGAAAATCTATTATAGAAATTTGACAGTTTGTAGTAGCTTGATGTGCTGGCGTCTGTACAACACTGAATCCATTACCGAGCGGATGTTGAATGTTTTGATGTTCAAAACTGGGAATTTTGTGGGCGTAACTGCGACGATACGTTATCAGACAGACATTCAGGCCGTTACCCTAATCGTGGAAAGGTTTTCGGCTGTAGTAATGCAGTGTGTGCATATTTTATTTTTGTTTTGACTTTCCGTTGTATTTGGCTCGTTGCTAAATAAAAACTGCTGCTAGCTACGTTTGCCGTGGTCGGTTCGTGAATGCCATAGATGGGTGACCATCCATTACCTACCAAGACCCCGGCTGTCAATTATAGATCTTTAACTGTCATTACGGGTAGTCGGAAGCCCGAAAGTCTGACAGTTTACCTAGTCTTAATATAGGGTATCGTATTACCCAGTAACTGGGTTATGGAGGTCAGATAGACAGTCGCTCCATGAAAAATAATGGTATTCAGCTGCGCCCAATTTGGCTGGAAACTGACCTTAAGTTAGGAAACGGCTAGGCAGATGATGAGCATTCTTTATATTGTTCAAAAGTAAAGAAAACTTGTTCTGGTAAGCCAAACACTTTTCACAACTCAGAATAAACTTTTAGCTCGTCCGTTTTTACCGGTTTATACGCAAGTGAATTCTCAACATTGTAAAAACACACTATCTTTATGCTTTACAGCTTGCATTTCCGCTTTTTAAATGATTCTAGAAACTTTTACACACTTAAACAATAAAACTTGTTTTACAAAAATTAACAACTGACTTCAAAAAAAACAAACTAGAAAGTGAAATATAACTTTAATTTCTGAAGTCGGTGTCGTTGGTTTCGCATTTTCGTTTTTGACACCGACTTCCGAAATGAAAGTTATTTTTCACTTTGTAGTGTTTTTTTTGGAAGTCAGTTGTTTTTTTTTTGTAAAAAAAGTTTTATTTTCATTTTTAGTTGTACCTGCCCCACACAAATTCATATAACACTACTTGCTATTTGATATCGGTGACAGGAAGTTATTAAAACATCATCACTAAAAACGAAATGTAAAAATCGTATTATTGAAGCTAATTTAAAAACTACCCAAGCAAAGTTAATAAAATGTATATGGGACCACCCCTGAGGCATACCTTATCCGATAAAAAAATGATTGTGCAAATCCGTCTTTATAAATATCGGAGCTATGCCCGAACATTTATATAAAAAAATATATATTGAGAACCTCCTGCTTTTTTGAAGTCGGATAAAGTATAGTCTGTTTCTTACTATAGGTACCTAAACTAATTCATCGTCTCTTTGTTACCTACATAAGTTATAATAATAGTTCGGACTGCTTCCAGAGACGTAAAATTGTGTTAAGGAACGAAAAATTCATAATAGAATGGAAATTAAAACGATTTTGTACTAGCAAATGAAATCCTCAAACCCCAAAAAATTGTGTTGGTCCTACTACCAAACACCCTGTGTAAATATATATTCTTAATTATTCGAATTGACGTATATTTTTGTATGCACGTGTTTCTGTGGCGACTAAACGATTTTTTCTTTATTTTCCTTCTTAATTAACCAATTAGCTTAGACTATCTATCATAAAGCTCATACAAGCGATTGGTTATGGTATTTAAATATTTCACTTACTGCACTAGAAACATTAGATTCTGGTCCCTGTTTTCCATAATCATTCCCCTGTGTAAGTCTATACCATCCATGTGGCAGGGCGTGGCAAAAATATGGGTAACCATTTCGCATCTACCCAAGACCCTTAGAAGTCTTCAAAATTCACTCACCCTACAACATCATTCCATATAAATTGTCTTTAATATCAGTTACCAAGCCAGACTTCCAAGCCTCGAGCGAAATTTCCAAAAGTAATTTATTTTCACCGAAAAATATTTTAGTAGGACCATCATTTTTCCCGAAGTCTTCCGAAGTCTCTATTATCGTTAGCTCTCGGTTTCCTAAACCATTTGCCTGAATATGTAAATTTTCTTATCTAATCCAATTTGTGTTAAGGTTGTTTGTAGATAATCAAAGTTTCGTGGAGGTGTTTGCTCTGTATAACAAATAGGAGAGTTTGGAGTGTGTTATCACTCAGTACTTAGTTGTTGCTTAGATTGAATTATTGTTTACTTTTATGGAGTCTAAAGTCCTGAGAAATGGATTATTTTCTGGGAACGTCTATAGCTACTCATAAAGAGGTAAAACTTTAGAGTTTGTATGTAGGGGATAATCTTCGGAACTACATATCAGATTTCAAAAATTCTTTCATCAATGGAAAACTACAGTATTACACAGATATAGATAGACCTAGATAACGCAAGTATCACAAACTGTATGAAAATCAAGCGTGCCATTTTTTGACTATCTACTATGACGTCTTATAGAATAGAATAGAATACTCTTTATTATGTACAGCATACAAATTACAAACATAAATATAGAAACTGTACAAAGGGTGACACAATGGGCGGTCTTATCGCTAAGAGCGGTCTTTTAAAGACAACCTTAGGATGGATTTAAAATGAGGAAAGACTGACAAATACTGTAGGTAGTCCGTAGTGTAACATTTACATAATACAATAAATACATACAAAGCGCGCCGCGCGTGGCATCGTCTTATCATAACATAACCATAGGCCTTAACATAATTTTTATGTTAAAACAAGAAATTTCGCGGACGAAGTTGCGGGTAGAAGTTAATTTTCTTATAACTTTTAATGGAGATTATTATAACTGTGGGTGTTTTGCAGTTTCAAGTATTTGGCTGTAAACATATTTTTTTTAATCCGACTTTTAGTTCCGGAGATTAGCGCGTTCAAACATACAAGCAAACTCTTCAGCTTAGTTATTAGAATATGTATTTTAGGCACGTTGAACCTATGTTAATTATACTACAGTAAAGGCTTTGATGAACATCTATTGTTTTTGCGTAAAGGAAACGACTATGTTTGTAAGCCAAACGGGTACGAGATACGGAACCTTTGGCTAAGCTTGGTTTAGGTAAAGCAAACTTGGGTGTTGTATATTTATGTATGTAGCTCATATTTCTTGAAGAGGAAGCAAAGAGGAAAGAAGTGGAAGAGGAATAGCTTTTGATCTACGAGTTTGATCTTATAAGAGATCCCACCATCACCTTTACTATAGGGTATCTGCACTTGGTGGATATCTTGACCAATCGTACTCAGCGCTTTTTCTCCACATTTATTATGTTCAAAGCCAAAGTGTGGAACTCTCTGCCCGGAACATAAAGAGCTAAGGAAGAAACACGGGTGTGTTTTAGTCAGTAAGAGTCTGGAACTCCCTTCTGCTCCACCCAGAGCGGGAGGGGTCATTTGATGATTACCACACTGTAAAAAAAAGCGTCTGTATTCCCCTCCCACATTTAAGCCGTTAGCCTTTAAAGCAAGAGTGAAAAGGCTTCTTTTGGAAACGCTCCATCATAGACCTCATCCATCGCTTTCCAAAAGCAGGTCCATTCAGCAATAAAAAAAAAGAAAATATTATGCATATTAAACACTTACTTACAAAATGTGATATCTTTACAATATTATGACGTTTTATCAGGCGGACACATTTTGAAGTGAAAACTACTTCAGGCTCGTTGGGCATTTTTTGAGATGGGGAAAAACTATTGAACTCGCGCCACTGTTACCGTAACCGACACCGCGCGTGTTTTGTTTATAAAACGATTAAAAAAAATACCCGCTTCGGATGTGTTCGGCTGTCCTCGGGATGTACTCGGTTTTAATGTATATCCGATATGAGAGTGAGTGATGGCAAAGTATTCTGTTTGTGTTTTGTTTTTACTTCTGTCGGCACTCCCGGAGTGCCACTGTTTTTTTTTTCTACGGTGCGGTTTGTTCGCTTTACCGTAAAATAACCGTACCGTGTACAAAGGGTCTAATTCTCCTACAACCTTACGACATTCATAAACAATATAAAAAAAACTAATCAAATTACTCTCCGGTCTGACTTTGCGAACTTTGAATAAATACATCGAAACACTGTTACCGTTAAAGTACTATAAAAATACACTTTTTGAAACTTTTCTTTTATAAACATCTAATTTTATCGGAAAACTTGGAAACGTTAAAAAGTTCGCCCCTAGAAATATTGTAATACCAATTTTCTTGAAATAATTTTTAACAAAGAATAATAATGGGTTGCTTTTTGTTTTGGGCGTACATTGGGGGCTAATTAATCATCGTCACAATTTATTTATTAATTGTTTTTTTGTTGTTGAATAGGTCTTGACCTCGATCACGCCTGATGGAAAGCAATGGACGAGGTCTATGATGGAACAAGCGTGCCAAGATGCCTAAGGCACTGGAACTCCCACGCATTGACGAAACACAGTAGGCTGCTTGACGCCGGACTCATGTGGGAGGGTGGTTGCAAACCAAGCGGGCGTTAGCCCTACCACCACAAGGGAAGAATTGGCCAGTCAAATAAGGTTTTGGGTGTGACTGTCCAGGATGCGCCGTACGCTCGGTTCAATAGAGTAACATGGCGGAACAAACTGTGCTACACGAGGAGGATTCATGCATAAAAAAAGTGAGCCGTCACGGGACGCCTGGCAGATGTGAAACATCGACATTATTTTGTAAAAGTAATATGATTGAAAAGAACAGATTGCGATATAAACTAAATATGGCAGATTGATAAAATAAAATATTACGATTTTTTCCAGAAAATGATGACTGTTTATTTAATAAACATTTATTTTCATTAAATATAAAAACTGTGTGGCGAGAGAGAGATAGCTTAACGCCGGATCGAGTGGGAAGAGAATCGCAGTCGATTGCGCATGGCGACGCGTCGCCACACAGTACACAAGACTGTGACTGTATATATACACCATCATATAGCGTGGCGACGCGTCGCCACGGCATGCGTTGCCACGCCAGAAATTTGTTTTACATGCGGCTATAGATGTTTCACATCAAAAAAAAACCTATTTATTTATGAACTAGCTTATGACCGCAACTTCGCCTGCGTGGATATCGGAAAATATCCCACGGTAACGTACCACCGTGATCAAAAGTAACCTAAGCCTGTGTGCCAAATTGTATCTAAATCCATCCAGCCCTTTTTGAAAGACGAAAGAAAATAAGTTTATTTGACCCAGGTTATGTAAGGCACACAATGTTCACACAAAAACAACAAAAAAAAAAACAGAAATAAATACAACTTAAAACAGTATGTTGATGTATGTATGTTGTGCCTCACGCACAACATACATCCAGACAAAGAGACAAATGGACCAAAGTCCACACCTCTTGGCAATTACTTTTTTTTTAAATATTTTATGTAAGTACAGTTTTGACTACCTTACTATTTTATTATATTAATTTATGAGTAAGAGAACTTTTGGGAAAAGGCACTGGTAGGTTTCCATTGTTAAACATATTTACAGATTTGATTTTCCTAGTTTTTCCATAATTGAGGCTTCATCAAGTTCTTCTACACATCCCACAAAAGAAACAAGCCTTATGTATGATGCTTTAACAGTGTAATTGGTTTACATTCTTAAGAGACGTTAAAGTTACTGTCTTGTAAACACAAAAATACCTAGTTGTACAGCCAGCACATCAAGCTACCCGAAACTGTCAAATTTTCCCAATCAACTTTGAATGCTTCAGCGATAAAGTTGAAAATCTATTAAAGAAATTTGACAGATTGTAGTAGGTTGATGTGCTGGCTGGCGTCTGTACATAAAGGCAATTAAAACTTGAACTATTATAACTTTGTTGTGAGTTGTTATAATCATTAGCGTAGACGAATGGGTGAGAAGAAAAAGGATAAAATTCCATTAAACACAATTTTACAGGAGCAACAAAAAACTAAATTGAATGAAAAATATCAATAAATATTAAAAACTACATTTTGGTCAAATAAGGGCATATAAGTATACATTAAAATCGAATTCACGAAATTAATATATTGGGTATGTTATCCTTGGGAATTTTATCCTTTTTGGGAATTTTATCCTTTTTCCTTTATTGGGAATGTTATCCTTTTTCTTCTCATCCGTTCTATTGTTTTGGTACGCTCTGAATATATTATAATTTATTATTTATTGATGAATTGAGGTTCGGCTACGAGTAACGATTGTTTCAAGGCTTTTTTTTTTCAGTATGGGAAATCATCAAATGACTCCTCCCGCTCTGGGTGGAGCGGAAGGGAGTGTCAGACTCTTACTGACTAAAACCCACCCGTGTTCCTTCCTTCGCCCTTTATGTTCCGGGCCAGCGGTAACCCTTTCGGACAATCCCGCTGACCCGGCATTTGTTTCAAGGCTGAAAAAAACAATGTCAAATAATATCAACCGATTGGAATGCTGATGGAAGCCACAGTTTGCACGAAGTAAAAATATAGCGCATTGGATTTTCCACTCTCGGTATTGAGCCAAGCATTGAGAATCCAACAGAGCGCATCCCAGCGCGTCTCAAAACCACACTGTTGAATTTTCAACTCTCGGCGTTAAGCAGTGCGTTGAAAATCCAATGCGCGAAAAAATCCCGCCCCGTTATTTTTACGCCCGCGTGCGAACGTCGGCTAACCCGCGCTATAAGAGAGTTGAATTTAAAATGGCGGTACTAATCATTTCTTCTCACTCCCTCATTATACTGTGCGAGTGAAAGGGCATGATCCTTAGCATACTAATGATGGCAAAGAAAGGAACTCTTTTTTGGCCGCCATTTTCAATTCGTTTTTTTTTAGCGAGGGTTATATTATGTAGGTAGGTATATAATTTTAAATGATTTTGAATTCTCTTATTATTTTATTACTGTAATATAACTGTAGATTTTTTTTTTGACAAACCTAAAACGATTTTTGTTTTTAAATCCTTAAAAATATTAACAATAATTTCGTAAGTCCCCAAGGACTATTTTGGCAAAATTGAGATAAACCACTCATCCCTCTCGTTAAGAAAGTAGGCAACACTGAATACAGCGACAGGCATTCATTTGGTGTATTTTGTTTTGTTTTATAATTGCGCTTTTTGCGAAGCTTCCGACTAGATGTAAAGAGCATGATAGAGCATCATTTTTAACCGACGAAAAAACGGAGGAAGTTTTCAAGTCGACGCGTTTTTTTTGTTGAACAGCTCACGGTTTTGCCTATAGTAGTCCTTTTTTCGCTGAATTTTACCGTTTTTTGAGGCGGTTTGAGCATTTTCAAGAAACGTTTCAAAATTATGCTTTGCTAGCAACAACCCGCGGTTTCACCGCCATAAGTGTCGTTCCCGTGGGAATATTGGAAATAAAAAGTATCCTATATGTTATTCTGATGTGCTATATTACTGTACAGTTTCATCAAAATCCGTTCAGTAGTTTTTGTGTGAAAGAGTAACAAACATCCACCCATCCACCTATCCTTACAAACTTTCGTGTTTATAATTAGTGGAAAGGATTTTTTTGCGTTAGTGATATTCTGTAAAGAACACTTCGAGACTCACAAATAAAGCCAAATTTACACGGTGCAATTTAAAAGACTGTAGCATACCATAAGTTGGAGCAACAATAAAGGTTGCACCATTTAAACAGTGTTTAGACGATGCAAGTCATTCGTTGCTTCAATTTTATTTTATGCCTCAGGCAAGAAACTTCTACTGTGTAAATAGGGCGTAAATGACAACCAAAAAACCGTTTTTTTGTTCTCTGATTTACCCTTTGATATCATTCAAAGGGAGTGGTGGTGGCTCAGTGGTAACGGCCGCGATTTACGAGTCGGTCGTAGGTTCAGCGCATTACTTTGTGTAAATTATTTCATCACCACTGCTCTCAAAACGGTGAAGGAAAACATCGTGAGGAAACCGGCAAGCCCTAGAACCAAAAATCCGAAGACATGTCACATCTACCAACCCGCACTGGGCCCGCCTGGGATGCAGGAGGCCTGTGTCCCAGCAGTGGGAACATTATAGGCTGATGTATCGTTCGAATATCGAAGTGACATTTAGACATGTACAGACGCCAGTACATCAAGCTACGCGAAACTGTCAAATTTTCCCAATCAATTTTGAACCTTATTCTTTAGCGATAAAGTTGAAAATCTATGAAAAAATATTGACAGATTGTAGCAGCTTGATGTGCTGGCGTCTGTACATGGTAACATTAGTTGGTAGATTAAAATAAACGTTAACTTTGCATAAGAATAAATGAACCAGCCTTTATTATCATAACATTAGCATCACTAAATACACTTAGCTCCAGGCAAAGTCCCGGTACAAAACACTGTAATAACAGTTATTAGAATGTGCCTCGACAACAACCCTTTTACTTTTAAAATTAACACCCTCGCTAGATCCTAATTATCTTAGTACTTGTAACATTTAGTACTGTTAAGGAAAAAAGAAAATGGACCATAAATTCTAGAGAAAAATCCCAGAGAAAAATCCCAGCTTTCAAAACAAAATAAACTAACATCGTGCCCCTAATCTCCGAAATGTTAGAGGAAATGCGGGTAGGTCGTTTCTCCATAGAAACACTCGCCTGTTTACTTTCTGGTTAATGACCATAAAGCAATGATTTTTTACAGAATAATAAATATTAACTACTTGTTTGTCTCTATGTTTTCATTTCTGATGATACATTATTTTTATAAGCACTCGAACCGTCAAAAAATGCCTATTTAAGCCGCTGTCAACATAGGCCTAGTGTACAAATTTGACAACTATTAATGAAAAAAGAAAAACATAGAGACACAGTATATATCCTTCTCATTCAGTTTATGAAATATCTTTTAAATTGGTCCAATATTGGAGGAGGAAATAGGCGAGAGCAAAACCTCGAATTGCTTTTTACTTAGGCTTTTTCAAAAGTCTCTCTGACCGCATTTGCTCTTAAGCAGAGGTGTATTAAGGTACGGACAGACGTGCTCATTACTAGCACGAAAGCATGCTTTTATTGAGCAAGTGCTCATTAGTAGCATGTGTGTCGCAACATTGCTAGTAATGAGCATGCTTATTTTAAGCGTGCAAAACTATCAACCGACGTTTGATTTTCGAGCATGCTACCTGAGGCCCGGGTAGAAGGGGGCTTGCTCCGAGCGCGTCTGAACAGGTTTGTTTATTAGCATGCTATTATCGATTCGATCTCGATCCGCGACACTTGCTGCGTCAATTTAAAATAAAAACGAAATAAACCCTCAATATGTGGCGTTGGGGAGAAAAAAAAACTTTGCTTTTTGTGTCATATTATAGAAGTTACGAATGTCTGTCCTTTATACAGGGTTATTAGTAAAACATTAACAACCTCTTAAGAGGTCATTGTACTCATCATTATGAACAACTTTTACTATGGGACCAAATCATATAAAAATAATATTGCACGAAATAATGCTTGTTTAACAATGAAAATGAGCCTGGTGCCAAATAGCACGTCTGTCCGTATGTTTGCTTCGAGCATGCTTATTTATGAGTATGCTTAAAACAAGCATGCTTATTGCTGGCAAATGTGAACAGTTACAGGGTATGCTAATTTTAAGCAAGCTTATGAGCATGCTTTTTTTTGAGCACGTCTGTCAGTACCTTTAGGCTTTTTCAAGTCTCTCCGACCGCATTTGCTCTTAAGCAGAGGTGTTACCTACATTTCGCCAGTTATGTGTAAGTCCCATGTTATCAGGAGCGAGCCTTTTGCCATCAACTGGGCATAGATCCAGAAGCAATAACACTTTACCTGACCTGGGAGTTGAACCCAAGATCTCCTGCCCAACAGTAGCGCTTGCCACAACTAGACCAACGAGACAGCTTTCAAAAATTCTCAGAAAATAGAAAAAAATAAGTTTAAAAACTAAAACCCGACTACTGAAAAGGATGAAACAAGAAAGTACCTTCCCGTGATCGCATGCCGCTGTACAACATACTTATAAGCTGTGGTAGCATGCGACCACGGGAAGGTACTTTCTTGTTTCATCATTTTCAGTAGTCTGGTTTTAGTTTTTAAACTTATTTTTTTAAATTATTTTGAACACATTTCAATTAGGTATATTTATATTTTTGGAATGTGCTAATTAAGCTCTTTCATTTGATAGGTAACCAACAAGGCACCATCCCAAAATATTTATTTATAAATTCATTACTTATGTCCTCTAGAGGGCACCATATTGAATTTAGTGTAACGTTACATAGCTTACAACTAACGGACGGTCAAGACGCTTCTAACGATATCTGATTTGTCAAATTATTATAAGTACTTTTGAAGTTATGAGGGAACAGATGAACATACATATCGGTCAAAATCATAACCCTCCTCTTTGCTTCGCCGTAGTCGGGTAAAAACTATAAAGATAGTGTAGACGGAAAAATTAGTTCTTACTCGTACAAATTGGAAATAGAGATATCTATAAAGTGGAACCAGGTGGAAGAGAGAGCTCGTTTTAGAGTAGTTACGATGAAAAATATATATCTGACGGCCTGCTGAATTCAACGACTATCCAAATCGATACTTTGTGCCAAAGTGGAACTTGAAGAGGCTTCTGGTGAAAATAGTGGGCTTGTAAACTTTGTAAAAGTGTATAGAGGTAGGTTTTTAGTTTGTTGTTGTGTTGAACACTTTTTTGGTAATACAAAGGATGCTATTATCTTGGAAAATGCCTGGAAACTGTTTTTCTGAAGTAAGAATTTTTTTGAGCATTTCTGGCGATGTTGCCTCTAATTTGATTTATAGTGCTAAGTAAAGCCGCAGTTAAGTTAATTTTTACGCAGAAAAGCGTGACTTAGGTGCGGTTTTGGTCACGCGAGCTAAAAAGTTGTTTAAAATACGTGTGAGTGTGACTTAAGTAGTCTATTAACACACATATAGTAACGTAGGTAATATTTATTATAAATATTAGTTATCACTCGGTAAGTTACTAAACAAGTTTTCAAAACGATAAAATCAGAAATTCTTAGGTTTGTTTGAATAAACTCCTTGCGCAAGATTTAAATTTATTTTCTTTCAAAAAACATTAAAGTTTATTGTCCGTATAAAATATCACATATAATATAATATCACGGGTGATTTCCTCAAAATATTTTGAGTTTTTCATAAAATTTAATTAAATACACTTTATTTCCTATATACAGGCTGTAAAAAGACCCATTACATAACCGTCAACTACGCATTGTGTACATCAAATTAAAGTTACATTGCACAAAAATAATTGCAGGGAAACGACTTTTATTTTTGGTGTAATTTGCTGTTTGCGGCAGTGCGCAATGTAACACACGCAAAACATTGTGCTTTTGAGTGCATGCAACGGTACAGTGGTCGTGGGGGTTTTTTAAAGTTGTGTTATAACATTAAAAAGATGTTTTCATAAAGAAAAAAAAGTAAAAGTTGGAACTTTGACCATGAACTTTGATCATCATGTTTTCATAAAGAAAAAAAGTAAAAGTTGGAACTTTGACCATCAATTTCTCCGTAACCAGAAGGTTAGGTATAGGTAGGTATGGTCAGTTTAAAAAAAAATATTATAATGACGAGGAGTAAAAAGTGTCTTTTTACACCCTTTATTTACGTCTGTGAGTAAAACATACTTGTTTAATACGTAAAATTTCAATAACAACTTCACGCTTAATTGAAATTCATTCATAATGCATTAAACGCAGCTGATTAATATCAAAATGGTTACGAACCTCCATTTAATGTTAATTGGAAAATAAAGGGAAAACAGCGGATTCGGGTGCATTATCGGAAGCTGGTGTCGCCATTCACTTGGTCAGATCGTAAACATTTAAATCAAATAACCTTTATTTAATTATGAGCATAAACATAGCAATGGTGGTCGTAGGTTCAAACCTAAGTAGGCCCTTTACTTCGTGTACATTATTTCACTACCACTACTCTCAAAACATCGTGAGGAAAACGGCATGTCTTAGAACCAAAAATTCGAACACATGTGTCATCTACCAACCGCACTGGGCCCGCGTGGTGGATTACAGCCCACTCCCTCTCAAGGACAGGAGGCCTGTGTCCCAGCAGTGGGAAAATTATAGGCTGATTACGCTATAAATAAAATGAAAACGTAGGTATAATATAGAAGTACGTGTTATTGGGTTCAGGTTGTACCTTTAATTATATGGACGTTTAGATTAGAGTGAATAATATAAACTTTTCTTTTTACCACACAAACACACACACACACGCGCGCGCGCACGTACTCACATACACACCACCACACACACGCCGTCACACACACCGTCACACTGTCCCAATTATTAATTTACTATTTACTTAAGCTATATGGCGATTACACATCGTCTTTACATGATCTGACCAAGATTATGACTGGACTTTAAAAGAGAGAGTCTCTGAGTTTTTTTCGGCCTTCTCAAAGTAGTCGAATAGAGTTTCTAAACTATGATTGTTGTGTAAAAGTGTATGCATATCCTACTTACAAAAACAAAATCATTTACCTAGCATCTTTAAAAATAAAGCAAAGTCTGGTAACTAAGTTAAACCATTTGTAACTAGAAATGGCTTGAACGATTTTTATGATCTTAGATTTGTTGAATTTGTCACCACCCCGAATAGCAGAATAACTTATTAAAAAATGAGAAAATATCACGAAAAACGCCGCGTCAACGCCGGCTGCCGCTGAAAACCAGCGCTGGGGCTCTGTCCCGTGTATGGTCTTAGCATTATGCTAAGCGATGGCCGTTTTGCGTAGATGTGACGCATACTTTCTCCCAAATCGTTATTTTGTTTTGTTTGTTTTTTTTTGTAATTATTGTTTTTATGCGTGATGTTTGTCACAAATAAACGTATTTTCTTTCTTTCTTTAAAAAAATGCTAATTCATTTTCTCATAAGTACATTTTGTATGGCATGGCTTTTTATTCTCGAGAACGAATGGACTGATTTCGCTGGCGGGACGAAGTTCGCCGAGTCAGCTAGTTTATCATAAAGACACTTCATGTCTTTAGGAAAAATAGATAGCCAAAACTTTGAGCTTCATATTTTCTGGTGTTGGCACGAGCAATACGTGAATACTAGTAATATATAAGACTATGGTGAATAGCCACATCATGGTAAAAACACGAGACAAATAACAAGCCTACAAAGTTGCTGGTCCTGACTGCTCAAGGTACACGAACCGTACTCAAGTATCATTACTCGTTGAGACACCTCTTATGCTCAATTCTCACCATTTGCTTAACTGGCGTATTTTCTGAGCAGTAATTTGTCGCACCTCGTTTATCTAGCTTAAAAGCTTTTCCTGTAGGTATTTCGGAATTTTCTTCTTGGCAGCATTTTGTAAATTTACATAATCATTAAGTATTAACACGAAGGTGTTACCTATGCATACATAAGCTACCTTGTAAGCTCGCGTAATTAGTTCAAACACATTGACCTACTTTTTCCACCCAATTATACAACCAAACATTTATTTTTAAAACCGTTATTTATCACGTACACACTTCCTCATTAGCGTGGACTGCAAGCATAAACATGCACGCGATTATAAATCTTATCAACATAAAAATATTAACCCAAATGGCATAAATTTTACACTCGCAAAGTTCTGGAATAATTTGTTTGGGGAGGTCTCACCAATATTTTGGACACCGTTTAATTAAAGGGACCGTTAATAAATCAAGTCAAGATAAATTGGTTTAAATGGATCCCTCCTACCTTCCTAGAGGTAACTAAGTACTAGGTCGGTGTAATTTATACGAATGTGAACCTGACCTTATCAAATACCCAGGAGTCCAAACTTGTTTTCAATGGACAGAAAGGGACATTCATTATGAAAGTTAAATTATTGTGTGGTACTTAACAAAAATTTTAAAACCAATATGATTTGCGGACTAGTGTTGAAACGTCCCAAATGGTTCTAACAAAAGTATGCATCCTTTTCCTTCCCTTATATTTTTTAAAGGAGCAATAAATATTTAACTTCCATGGGGCGAGCCTATTGTCATCAACCGTAAAAATCTGATTACGATGTGACATTTTGTCTACTCTTCCGTCGGCAAAACCCGTTTCTATGGTGGTCATGCTACGCGTGCGTATTATCTATGACACAATGACCGAAACCGCGCGAAATAGCCAACGAGGCAGTCAGGAACGAAGTAATCTATACTTGTATACTTATATTATTATATATATATATATATATATATATTATATATAATATTATTATTATTATTATTAATATTATAAAGCTGAAGAGTTTGTTTGTTTGTTTTTTTGTTTGTTTGGTTGAACGCGCTAATCTCAGAAACTACTGGTTCGAATTGAAAAAATATTGTTGTGTTGGATAGTCCATTTATCGAGGAAGGCTATAGGCTATATAACATCACGCTACGACCAATAGGAGCGGAGCATCAATGAAAAATGATGCAAAAACGGGGAAAAAATATTCCTTTTGAGAGCTTTCGTTGCGTACGCTGCGTAAACGGTTAAAGTTACGCAAAAATCATGTATGACGGAATTGTTTCCCATTAAAAGTTCTAAAAAAAAATCCGCGACAACATATGTCTATCTTTTAAGGTTTACTCACTATAACCTTTTTTATGGTAATCAAATTTCTTTTTTATGGTAATCAAAGACAGACAACGGAATTCTTCAATAAATGCCAGCAAATCAACCGCGATTGCTGCTATAGCATATGTATGCATTGTTTACGCAATCACACAACATAACATTACGCCTGTACCTTTTAAAGGGGTAGGCAGATGTGTTCAATAGCTTACTGTCACTGATATTCAAATACCAAGTAGTGTTATATGAATTTGTTTGGGGTAGGCAGGTACAACTAAAAAGTGAAAAATAAAAAAAAACGTTTTAACAAAAAAAAACAACCGACTTCCAAAAAAATACTACAAAGTGGAAGTCGGTTGTTTTTTTTTTGTAATAAAGTTTTTAGTAGTAGTTTGTAGTAGGTTTTTTCCTGAAATTACCGCGGTTGAAACTGAGACATGAAATTTGGAGGGAGTGTTCTTTGTGAAGAGTAGGTATCCACTAAGACAGGGTTTTTAGAAATGCCACCCCTAATAGGGTGAATGGGGGGAGGGTGAAATTTCACGCGGACGAAGTCGCGGGCAGAAGCTAGTAGTACAATAAGTATTTAAATTTGAAAACGAATAGGTATTGTAGTAAAATTAAAACCCAATGACTTAGTACAGACATTAGGCATAGTAAAATACCTACGGTCAATTTGTTTCAGAGAAAGGGTACAATTTATGCATCATTAATTAAACAATCGGATTAAATTGGTTTCACGAGAAGGCAATGTAGGGATTATATTTATTGAAATAGCTTGACTATTTTAATTCGTAGATATTAGGAATGGTACGGAGTAATGGCACCAATGATGTATCATTGGTAGACATTGGTTTTGTTAGGACTTGATCCTTTTTAGGATTCCGTACCTCAAAAGGAAAAAACGGAACCCTTATACGATCACTTTGTTGTCCGTCTGTCAAAGTCAAATCATTTATTTCAAAGAGGCACATTAAAGGCACTTTTGAACGTCAAAACCTAGAGTAAAATTGAATGAGGGTTTTCGTGAAAATTTACAATACCAGTTGGCACCACTGTGACAAGAGGTCTTCCAATATAAAATAAATGATGACGTTCATCATTCGATTCATTCATTCATTCATCATTCAGTCATGACTAAAGAAAATATAGGCTCTTTGACAGATTCCTGGACCTGACGTGTCAGTGCTGTCACCTAGCGAACGTCATTTCAGAAAACCCTCAATTATTCTAGTCGCCTCTTCCAAAAGGTAGTGTTCGTATGGAGAAGAATGGGCAAGAAACTCCACCGTTACTCTTTTAAAATGTTTTACAAGGTTTTGTATACATAATATAATTATATATTATGTCTGTCTGTGAAGACCCTTTATCTCGGGAACGCGTGGAGGTATCGAGTTTAAATTAAAACCATTATTCAGGTCTGCAGTCCCTTGAAGCTGTGAAAAAATCAAACTTATATGTTCACGTAAAAAAGATACGGCCGTTTGTGCCGCATAAACGTATATTTCGACACTCTCAAGGGAATCAAAATGTATAGGGTTCTTCCCGATGAACTAGAATCATGTTTGGCAAGAAGCAAGGTCATGTAGCACAAGTAAAGGAAACAATCCGAAAACCGTAAATTTGTAGTTGGGTACCTTAAAAAAACCCGTGATAAACAATTTATATACCTACTTTGTACGGAACCCTCGGTGCGCGAGTCCGACTCGCTCTTGGCCGGTTTTTTTTTTTTAAACACAAAGGATGGTCGACGTCGACGAGTGGTGGCCCAGTGATAACGACCTCGACTTACGAGTTGCAGATCGTGGGTTCAGACCCAGGCAGGCACTTTGCTTTTTTGTAATTCATTCCATCACCATTGCTCTCAAAAATGGCGAAGGAAAATATCTCGAGGAAACCAGCACGCCTTAGAAACAAAAATTCGAAGACATGTGAGATCTACCAACACGTGCTGAAGACAGGTTTCCTCACAATGTTTTCCGTCACTGGTGTCATTCATGTATAAGATAAACTCAGAATAGTACTTATGAATTGCAAAAGTCAAGTCGTAATGACCTGGGAGCCTAAAATGCCACTTTAGCAGAATCATAAAAGGATAACATTATGTATTATAACAAGGCGAAGACAGTCCGAGTTTATCTTTTTTTCGCTGCACTATGTAGGTATAATCAAAGCGATTGGATTTGGATTGGATTGATTGGTATTTTAGCACATACAAAAAAAAAACTAAAAATTTTCAATAGAATTTGATACGATTAACTTAACAGTTAACTGTCCATTTTGATTCATAATGTTATCTTTTTATGATTCTGCCAAAGTGACCTTTTTAGGCCCTCTGGTAGTTACTACTTGTTTTGACATAAAATATATCCTATGACACTTGCCGATACTGAAGCTTTCCATTAGTGAAAGAATTTTCGGAATCGGATCAGTAGTTCCAAAGATCGGAGCTCTTAGTTAAATACTAACAGCCTTACGGCTCGGTCGAAGCTTAGGCTATGCTAGCCGTGGTTGTTTCGAGGATGGATGACCATCCATTACATATCTAGATAAATGCTCTTTGTGCCTCGGAAAGCACGTTAAACCGTTGATCCTGGTTGTCAATCGTAAATCTTTGACAGTCGTTGCGGGTAGAAAAAAGCCTAAAAGTCTGAGAACCATTCTTGCCAAGGGGTATCACGATGCCCAGTAACTGTGTTGTGGAGATCAGATACCCTATATTCTTCATGTAAAATACTGGTGTTTAGCTGCATACGGTTAGGCTAGAAACCGACGCCAACATAGTTGAGAAAACGCTAGGCGAACTGATTGAGTTCCGAAGATACAAACTCACATATTTCACCTCTTTGACAAGCGATCTACAACGAGCAATCTGAATCAATAGACGATCTCTTGAGAGAGATTGTGAATCAATTCTATTACGTCGTCTAGCTACCTAGAAATGTAACGCCCTAGAGAGAAGCCGGGGATATTGAAAACGTCTGATCAAAGGCGCCTTTGCCCTATAAGGCCTGGTTTGCCATTCTAATAACCTTACTATCAAAACACAGAGGTCAAAAGTATCGGTTACTGTAAGAAGCTATATACTGTTTTAATGTCTACGTTAATCTTTCTTGAAATAAAAGACAAAATACAAAACCCATAAACCCAAAACCAAACACCAAAAACATAACAAAACCCATGCATGCATTTGATATTAGCAAAACCCATGTATGTTTATTTGATTATATATTTATTAATTGAATTACAAAAAACTTCGCAAGTTTATTATTTATTGTTTTCTGGCATTAGAAAGTGCCAAAATACCCATTGACCACAAGATTTGAGAGAAACGTCCTCTTTCATAAATTCGAAATGTTCTCACATACATTTTATTCACCAATGTATGTACTGAGAACGCCTTTATTCACAAAGCCGGTATCCAGTGATTACATAATATATACAATTTAATATATTATGTATGTATGTGAACGTTGCCGTATCTTCGTATTATGTAATCAAAAAATCTTATCGCGTGCGTGTTCTCATAGGCATCTGCTCCATCTTACAACATCAAAGAGTAACGAAAAAAGCGAGAATTGCTTTACTTTTTTTTTATTTGAAATGGGTTTCTTAACTCTTGTCTAGGTCAGAGGTGATAGAGACAAACTCAACGATACACTGAGCTTACCCAGAAGAAGACTATTCACTCTTACTTTGAAGAGATTCGGGTTGTATGCGCTCGGAAACACAGACGCAGCTAGAGAGTGCCACTCTTTTGCTGTGCGCATTATAAAGGACATTTGAAAACGCTTAGTGCGAATTGGTGGAATAGCAACTAGGCAGGGATGGTAACTTGCAGTGCGTCTGGGTGTCCGAAGGTAGAAGGGGGCCGGTGGAATGAGGTCGTGGAGTTCTCGGACACACTCACCGAAGTACAACACGACCTCTCAAGGTCAACTACGAGATGCCCTATCAAAAAAAACCGAAGTCCAATCTACTCATAAATACAAGCATGTAGTACATAACCCACATAACATCATCATCATCTGTATTGCTTAGGGTTAGGCAGAGGTGTAGACCTACAGCCCGAAGAATTGCCAAATTTAAGTGGCAGTAGGCAGGGCACATTGCTCGCAGAACAGATGGCCTATGGGGCCGAAAGGTTCTGGAGTGGCGACCGCGTACCGGAAGACGTAGCGTTGAAAGTCCTCCCAGAAGGTGGTCCGACGACCTTGTGAAGGCCGCAGGAACCCGTTGGATGCGAGAAGCATAGAACCGGTCAAAGTGGAGGTGCTTGGGGGAGGCCTATGTCCAGCAGTTGACGTCTTTCGCCTGAAATGATGATGATGAGACCTACAGTATACAGTTACAACGAAATTTCGCCAGTCATCTATATATATTCGTCCCTTGCATTAGGGGGTGAGCCTAACCGCGTATTACAGTACCCGGCGTTAAATATTGCACATCGACCTTTGGAAAGAGACAATCGACTAATTTCGGCTTCGTAGAGCATTATCTCTGTCGCACGAAATACAAACAGTCCGGTACCTATTAGGAGCTGTTAAAACAATTATGATTTGCTTCTTTTGATAATTATTTTTATTCTTTGTATAAAATACAAAAAAGGTAAAAGTCGATGTGCAATATTTTTCGCCGGGTACTGTACACGCGGACAAAATCACGGGCAGAAGCTAATCATCATCTGCCTAGCCTTTTCCCAACTATGTTGGGGTCGGCTTCCAGTCTAACCGAGTGCAGCTGAATACCAGTATTTTACATGTAGCGACGGCCTATCTGACCTCCACAACCCAGTTACTGGGTAATACGATACCCCTTAGTAAGACTGGTTGTCAGACTTTTCGGAGTACTGACGACCCTTAACGACTGTCAAAGTTCCACGAATGACATCCGGGACCAACGGCTTAACGTGCTTTCCGAGGCCACGGAGGGGTCTTGGAATGTGAAGATGGTCACTCATCCAGAGACCAACCGCGGCTGTTATTACGGAGCCATAACTTCCTCATTAAGCAGGGCAGAAGCTAGTCATTGTAATAGGTA
Source organism: Luperina nickerlii (assembly GCA_963855955.1). Taxonomy (NCBI): domain Eukaryota; kingdom Metazoa; phylum Arthropoda; class Insecta; order Lepidoptera; family Noctuidae; genus Luperina; species Luperina nickerlii. The sequence continues at coordinate 14,931,023 of OY979677.1, read as the reverse complement.
TTCCCGATGTGAAACTTTTCACAAGGTATACTCTTCTACTAAATAAATTACCACTGATATTTTAGTAGCATCTTAAAAGACTTGAACCCTCGTATATTGTCTAAAGTAAATATATAGTGGCGCACACTATAATTGGATTATGTTCTAACGCGATGTTCCGCTGAGTTTGCTCCTGCAAAATTCATTATAAGTTATTAGGTGCTATGCCGCAAGGGTGTTGTTTTTATATCTTCCTGGCTGGAGTCTGCTCAGTGAATTAGATTTGGAACTATGATATAATTGAATAGAAAGGTGATTATTAGACATACCGTGCGTGTCTGTAAGGAGATTGATGTACGACATAACGATTTACGATAGTGAGAAGGAAGGAATAGTGCCCAAGACCGACACGATTTAAATCTTGTTTTACTGGAAATCAGTCAATAGAGTCCTTCCAAAAAGAAAAGAGTAATATATTTACGAATATGAATTCCTAAATACTCGTACAAGGTGGCAAGGACTTCGACGCAATAACAGACTGCGCGTCGATGTCATATCATTGTAGGTATATATGTAAAGTATGTACAGAGGGTATTGATAAAAAGAAAAAAAAGTAAACGGTACAGTATATTTCTTATTTTCGGTCTTTGGAAAAACTCAATTTAGCTATGGAACGAAGTATTCTGGGAATATTAAACTTGTGGACCGGGTTAAGAATACAACAACCCGTTCCATCACTAAAATACAGTACCCGGCGATAAATATTGCACATCGACCTTTACCTTTTTTTGTATTTTATACAAAGAATAAAAATAATTATCAAAAGGAGCAAATCATAATTGTTTTAACAGCTCCTAAGGTTGGGATCGGCTTCCAGTCTAATCGGATGCAGCTGAATACCAGTACTTTACATGGAGCGACTGCCTATCTGACCTCCACAACCCAGTAACTGGGTAATACGATACCCCTTGGTAAGACTGGTTGTCAGACTTTCGGGCTTCTGACCAACCGTAACTACTGTCTAAGATCCACGAATGAGAGCCTTGGGACCAACTGCTTAACGTGCTTTTCGAGCCACGGACGGGTCTCGGTATGTAAAGATTGTCACCCATCCACAGACTAACCGCAACAAGCGTAGCTTAACCTGATCGATCGACCTGTGCGGCTGTTATTATTTAGCCACTACCGCTTAAAAAAAATAATACAGTCGTGAAAAAAAATTCTTTGAGTATACAATCTCCTTTCATAATGCGACGATTTTAACTGCGTATGGTCATCCCTCTTAAAATACACTCTACAAGCCCTCTAGTTATGTCAATCAAAATGTACAGACGTCAGCACATCAAGCTACTACAATCTGTCAAATTTCTTTAATAGATTTTCAAGTTTATCGCTAAAGTATAAGGTTCAAAGTTGATTGGGAAAATTTGACAGTTTCGGGTAGCTTGATGTGCTGGCGTCTGTACAATATGTTACCCGAATATATAAGAAAAGAAAAAATAAACTCCATCTTTTCACGAACAAATTAAAAAGCTATTAATAAGAAAATGTTATTATAGTGTCAACGAATATTTAAATGTTAAATTATGATTATTATAAATTAATTATTTATAAGTGTGTTTAAAATAAGTTAGATTATAAGATACGTAAATGATATTCTTCTCCACATATCTTTCTTTTGCTGTGCCTGACGGGGTCCATGATTGTTTCTTTTGGCAAATAGTTGCCACATAAGCCTACATTGTAGAATGCAAAAAAAGAATTTAGTATTGAGTATAGTATTTTGAAGAACGTCTTCTGACCTTGACCTGTCCTTAGCTAAATGAAATATTTCCCCCAAAAGGTTTCGGAATTTAATATAAGATTAAAAGTATTATTTTTCTATCAATCCGTCTTTCCTTGTAAAGTTTTAATAAAAAATCTAAACTCGATTTTCCCTGGCTCGTATCCTTGAAATGTAGTTTTAGTATTAAATGATTAATAATCATGTTAGTTTTTATGTCTCATAAAAACTAGGGAAATAAATAGCGTGGTGCTATAAATTAGGTGGAGTTCTATGGAAGTCGGCCTTATACACTTATATTTTCCAAACACACACAAAACGTAACATCACGCCTAAAATAATACCCGAACGGTTAAGCCGTTTGAACATGAAGAAGTAACAAACATATAAACATACACACACACACTCACAAACTTTCGCCGATATAATATTATTGTGATGTGTAATGCCAAGCAGGTATAAAGGTATTATATACGAAAACAGTACACGGAATCACCCCGCAGAAATCAAACCGTCATCACTTCTTATACCCCAACCCTTTACCTGTTCGGAATTCGATAACTAATCAGGTAGAACAACAAAGGTAGTTGGGGGGGGACTAATAATTTATACACCACCCCGTTCACCCCGTAAAATGTAGCGTGCAAACCATTGATATTCGAATAAATTTCGTATCAACCTTCATAACTCTGACACTTGAAAATTGAGTTCCCAAGAGCTGAAATTACGCATGAACTTTGACACGATGACCTGGTTTTATACTTTTCAAATATTAATATGTTGGTATGTTACGTGTCTGCGGATGATTTCGTTCATTTTGAGGGTCTGATGAAATTAATGTAGGATTACTTTGTGAGTAATTAATTTAACTGACGTAAAGAAATCTTTGTGATTGGTTTTTATTTTTGTAAGACTCTAGTTAGTCCTCAGTAAATCCTCATTGTACTATCTAAAAAAAAGGCTAACGATTAACACTATGTGAATCTCCAATGTGCACTGCCTTTTCCCAACTATGTTAGCGTCGGCTTCCAGTCTAACTGGATGCAGCCGAATTAGGAAGTATTTTATATGGAGCGACTGCCTATCAGACCTCCACAACCCTTCACACCACAACACTGGATAACACGATGCACTTTGGTGAGACTGCTCGTCACACGTTTGGGCTTCTGACTTCCCGTAACGATTGTCAAAGATCTACGAATGACAGCCGGGACCAACAACTTACTCGTGAAAAATGTTTTGACGTTTAAAAAAACGTCTCTTAACTTTAATAAACATTTATAAATAAACCTTACAGTTTCTAGATAAGATTACTTGAGATCAATCAACGAAAATGCCTTCCTATTCTTAGGTACATATTGACCTTGTAAAAACATAAATTTATGGACTTTTTATATCTTTTTAAAGACAAAATTCATCATACGTCTGAAAAAAGTGGTTTTCTTTTAAATCCTTTAGTGCTTAACTGTTAAAGGAATCTCCAGCCCACGGCTTCGTTGTACTCTCGGAGATTGGAACATAAATTTGTACTACTAAGTGCATGAAGCTTCATAAGATTTAAAAGGGCTTTGAAGATCGTAAAGTCACAAAAACCATAGGCTGCTCTTATATGAGATTGAATGACGGTAATAAAAGATTCCAGATATTAATAAATAAATAAAAAAAAAATAATAAAAAAGCCTTTAATTCCATGCATTTACATTGTTTACAATTTTTCCATCTTGAGAATTGTTATTAATTGATTAATTTTATTTAACATGCATTATCTATCATTAAAATTTTTCGAATTAATTACTATAGTTGATTTGTTATTATAATTTCGTTGTTAATATTTATTTAATTTCAATTTTTGACGCCTACTTGCTTATATACAATTCGATCTATTCATATTTAAATTTCAGAAAATTTCGGAAAATCTATTATTATATTTATTATTCGACAAAATTCATCATACGTCTGAAAAAAGTGGTTTTCTTTTAAATCCTTTAGTGCTTAACTGTTAAAGGAATCTCCAGCCCACGGCTTCGTTGTACTCTCGGAGATTGGAACATAAATTTTTACTACTAAGTGCATGAAGCTTCATAAGATTTAAAAGGGCTTTGAAGATCGTAAAGTCACAAAAACCATAGGCTGCTCTTATATGAGATTGAATGACGGTAATAAAAGATTCCAGATATTAATAAGAATATCTTATTCATCCAGTAATTAATCATGTTTTTATGTTGTCGTTGTAGAACTAAAAAAATCTAAATGTTCATAACCCCTGAATCTAAACTAATATTCACTACTTTCCGCCTCGCTGCTTCCCTGCGACTATTATAGGAGCACCTTGTTCTCCTCCTCATCACTGTCACTGTGGTGAAGTTGTTAACCAAAGTGCGGTTCACGCGTGAACATTAAGGCTACCTTTCCACCAGAGATGAGCGAGGATGCGTAGCGAGGGATGTGTGTAAAACTAACCAATACCGACGCTAACTTAGTTCAAGCTATGAAAATGAAGCGATTTTATTAGTTGGGTTCACACACATCTCTCGCTACGCATTCTCGCTCATCTCTGGTGGAATGGCAGCCTTATGACATTATCTGACGAGCTCTTGTCACCGTCAGCGTTCTAGTTGTATTAAAACCCAATGTCTTTAAACACAACGATGGCAAGGTAGGCCTTTATTGCGAGATGCAACGTGTGTCGATACTCTTGCGCCATCCCATCTTCCTAACTCGGCGTGCTGTGCTTGCCCTGCCGCCGCGGTTACAGAAAACCTCACGCGGAAAAATTATAATAACCTAAGTAATTATATTTTCGAGCCGTTCGGGTTTGAAACCATCGGGCCGTGGGGTCCGAGGGCTCATGGCTAGCTTAATGAAATCTCCAAACGACTGGTTGACGCTGCCCGTGATCCAAGGGCTGCCTTTTACCTTGGCCAGAGGCTAAGTATTGCCATACAACGTGGCAATGCCGTTAGTCTCTTGGTTACATTACAAGTCGACAGCGATGCGGAGCAATATTTCGACGCCATATTTTAGTTTGTTAATAGTTTTAGTTAGGTTAGGATATTATATTTATATTTTAATAGTTTGTTAGTTTATTTAGTATTAGAAGTTTAACCATGGATATCGCTATTCGCTATCTATAAGTTTAACTAATATTTTAATGAGGTTAAATCCTATAAAAAAATATTTCACTGACAGAAAGCTTTTCTATTGTCGAGTGACATTTGTTATGTGTTATGGTATCGTAGACTTCCATGATGACGAAGTCACGGACAGAATCTAGTGAAATACAAAGTTAGAAGAGTATCGTTAGATAGAAAAATAGAAGCTGTGTTTTAAAAATTAATTATGTTCAAGAGGTTAATTTAGTAATGAAATAGGGCTTCAGAAGTATAAGTTACTTAAATACTATAGTTTGTGTTTATGGGTTTATTAAATCAGTCAGCTCCGGTAGCAACATTCTAGAAATAGCTTGCTCATATAATTTTACCTGGAAAAGAGCACCTCTAAATATGCCAGACAAGGAATCACTAATGTGAATATTTTGATACTGTGAACACGAAATATGCATACTTCCATACTTATAATAATAAATGCGAAAGTAACTCTGTCTGCTTGTCTGTTTCTATGTTTGTCTGTTATCATTTCACGCCTTAACGGCTGAACGGATTTCTATGACATTTTTTATTTTATTTGCATTTAAAGTTCTTTAACGTAACGTAATAAATTATTTCCTATTTGCTAAAACCGGCTTTTATGGGTAGCGAATCTAAATTGAATTATCGCGATATCCTAAAATCCTACTTGAAACCGAAATAACCCAAATTCACACATAAATTCAGGATTAGGGTCGTTATTAGGGGCTTTGGTATGTTATATACCATGTAGATTATATTTTGTTCCCAGTTCCAGCCTAAATGCTTAATTTATTCATGTTTGCTAGACGACAGTATATATATCTGTAATGCTATTCTGTAAAAATCTCACCGTGAAAACTTAGGAGAAGTGAGTTTAAAGTGAGCTGTCAATAGTGTCAATCGCTAGCACTAAGTGGAATGACAGCTCACTAGTAACTCACTTCACCTAAGTTATCACGGTGATCTTTTTACAGAATAGTACCGCTGATATAAAAATTGAATAAATTATTGTCGCCTTCCATACTCTATACCTACTAATGTTATAAATGCGAAAGTGTGTCCGTCTGTCCGTCCGTGTGTTTACCTCTTCACGCATAAACCGCTGAACCGATTTAGATGAAATTTGGTATAGAGATAGTTTCAGTCCCGCGAAAGAAGATAGGATAGTTTTTATCTCGATATTTCCACGGGGTCGACACTTATGTGGGTGAAACCGCGGGGCGCTGGTAGTTTTAAAATAAAAACTGACATTTTGTACGTGTAAAACTTCACATTTATATTAAAAGCTAGAATATCAAACAGAGCGAGTATTGCAATTAAAACTTCATTATTTTACACATAACATGACATCACGCATGTAATCCCACAGGGCTAGTCAGAAGTGTAACTATTATATAGAGCAACCATATTTCGTCTGTCATGTTTTTAGTCCCATTTAATAGAGGGCGCACCTATTCCCATCAATTGGGCACAAAACCAAGATACCTGGCTGAGAAATTCCTGGTGAAAAAACCCAAAAACTCTGCCACCTGGGAACACACCCTGAACGCCCGGCCTGGAACGTCATTATTTTGTTCCCTGAAAACTTATACTAACAACAATTTGAAATATAATATCTATTAACAAGGGGCAGTTAGTTTTAATTAAAGCCACTGTCTCATTTCTATCTGGTTTAAGCCTAATTATTATACTATAATTACTTATTCTGTACATACAATTAACCCGTCCGTGTGTTGCACAGTGGTTTATATAATTATACGGTTGGACAAGGTGTGACCCGTATTCCCCTGGGAACACCCACATGGCAAAATTTTGTAGCTACGAGAGAAATACTGGCACAAAATACAAAATGGCGGACGTGGCTATGCGTAATCTGCATTTGCGTTTTATTTGCCAAAAATGTAAACAAATATGAGTTTATAGAAAAGTAACTTTAATTCCTACACAATAAAGTTGAGTTTACGCTACAACTTCAAACATTTTTATAACTTTTTCAATAGTGCTAGTCACTCTAAAATCAACTTAATAGACATTAAAATAAAAGTGATATTTGTTTAACTTGAAATAACATCCAATTTGAAACATTAGTTTGAATCAAGTTTGAATAGACTTTAGATTTAAAACGGAGAACCTAATTTACTAAACCAAAGGTGTGAAACAAAAATATAACAATATCACGCATGTATTCTATACCATCATCTATGCCATAAGTAGGTACGCACATTTCACCAGTTATAATAATAATAATTCAGACTATATCCATTACAGACTTACTGGCACCGATTCCCCTGTTCACAAAATAAACTAAATCTAAGTTCAGTGCATCTTTTTCTTTCTATTTCATTAAGAAAAGGACAGAAGATAAATATTAGTTTAGTTCTGTCAAATTATGATACTCCATTTACAAGTTTAGACGTGATTAAAAAATTGGCTACTAAGAACGCGTCAATTCACGTCAGGCGCTGTCTAATTTGACAGGACTAAACTAATATTTATCTTTTGTCTCATTCTTAATGAAATAGAAAGAAAAAATATGCACTGAACTTAAAAGTTTATTTTGTGAACGAATCGGCGCCATTGTATACATTGTGTTAGTAGGCACAATATAACAGAGGGCGAGCAAATTTAGACTACGGGTTGCTACTGAGAAGTTCCTGATCAAAAAACTCAATAACACTTTGCCTGACCCTCACACTCTCAGCATGTAAAAAAATGATCATGTAAACAAAACAAAATAACTTTTCCATTTGCGTTCTCATTTGTTTGGAAAAATACAAAGTCTTTGGATCATGGTGTAGCAATCTAACACGTTTTTCTTATATCTTGCTCCGTACTAGGATTTTTATTCCGTTACGAATACAAAATTCAGCAGAATATTTATGTAACGTAATACATAATATGTATGTAGATATTATATGATAGGTACGTGTTTTTGCGTACCAACCAATTTGTGATGTACGAAAATGGGACGCGTCATCCTTATCCTTACATACTCGTAGCATAGAACAAAGGCGCCGAAATGTCTGTACGCGCATAACTTCCGAAAGACTGTACCAAATTGGATAATTATTTTTCGTTATTACCAGGACAAGGTTCGTATGAAAGATAATTTCAGAAAAAAAAAAATGCCCTCACGTAAATCTGGGGCGGACCGCTAGTTAAACTATATCGTAGGTTATGCAGCCAGCAGCTTGGACCGGTTAAAGCAACCAGAACGGAAAAACACCTCTGTCATTAAAATGTTTAATATAGACATGTTGACTTTGGGTTATCTCCGGAAAAACCGATTTTTGATTTTGAAAGGATTTTTGGTTTGGTTTATGGAATTAACTTGGTGGCAGAGTTGAAAGTTACAGACATCCAGATTACGAACGTGAATCTGCCCAGCCTTTTCCCAACTATGTTGGGGTCGGCTTCCAGTCTAACTAGATGCAGCAGTTTGCCAGTATTTTACATGGAGCGACTGTATATCTAACTTCCACAATCCAGTTACCTACTAGGTAAGGTATGATACCTCTTGGTAAAACTGTTTGTCAGAGTTTCGGGCTTCTGACGACCAGTAACGACTACCAAAGATCCACGAATGACAATCGGGACCAACGCGAGGTCACCCATCCACGGACCAACCGCGGCAAGCGCAGCTTAACCTGATCGATCGACCCGTGCGACTATTATTACTTCACCACACACCCCTCACACACGCCACAAGCCCTCCAGATTACGAACGTGAATGGTATGAATTAAAATGAAGTATAGTTTATTTTTAGTGTTTCTTTTGTGCTGTGTTGAACGAATCTTACGTGGCCAGTCAACTCCAAGAATGAGAAAGAAAAGAAAGAAAGAAAAAGTATTTATTGCGACTCGTACAGAAAGATCACAAACTAAATTAAACATAGCAAAATAAAAAGCCAAGTTATATAATAAAAAAGTAACAAAATGAAAATGAAACGGAAAGTCCTATACGAGGCCAAAAAGCTCCTATCTCAGCATGATGCTACGGCATTTAAAAAATAAATGTCGCAGCGCTGGTATTCTGATAGGGCCCGCTGTGATGTCACGGGCAGTTACAAAAATAAATAAATAATATGTAAAATAATAGCAAATAATAAAATGAAAAAAATTAATCCGTGCCAGACGTAACCTCATTACTTGTCTATGACTTGAGCGTCAGAGGTACTCTGGTGTGTCTGTGGCATTGCTGTGACAAGTAAATGGTCGCAATGCCGTTTGACTATCATCTAAATCTTATTCATACCTAATAGTTAAAACTTACACAGTAACACCGGTACTATTAGTTATTCTGTGGTAACACCACGATACGTTTATTTCCTTGCGGCCAAGCGTGGCTAATGGAGCGTCGATAATCGTGAAATGTCGTGCACGCGATGAAGCCGAGTCAGTCCCGGTATTTCTAAATACTACCCTACATTATCCCGATGTCATCAATGCGTTATACACTTCCACAGATTTAGTACCATCAAATAACTCTTAAATATGGCGTCAGTTTTTCCTCATTATTTGTTCGGTCAGAAAACTACATAAAGGAAATTAGGGCTGGTCCTTTATAAAACATTGTGTTAGGAAGCGCTAGCATTTACTACTGCCCTTTGACCTTCTACATGAGTAAAATTTTGTGTTGTTTTTTTTTTTGCGAACAGTACTTTGATATTTTTAGGTCGGGTTATTCTGATTTTTTTATAGGATGGTCGTTTAAAATCAATTTGGGATAAGATAGATGGTAAAAAGAAATAGCGTTGTATTTAGAGGGATAAAATGTAAGAACTGAAACGTTGTAATTTTAGGTGGAAGGAACTCCAACGCAGTAATTAAAACTTAACTTGTACTTTATACAAGATTCATCACAAACTCAAACTCAAAGCATTTATTTCAATTAAACCATTTAGGTACAGGCACTTTTGAATTGTCAAGAAGTCGGTCAGTCAGAAAATTATGAAGCTAGTTGTAGTAAAAAAAAGAACACACTAAAATGGTTTGGTACCATTTCAAGACTAAGATTGATCTTTAAAATCTTCTTAGCGGGTGCATCGATGAATAAGACTCAGCCACGCTCAAATGATAAACTCATAAAAAACTAGCCTCTACCTGCGACTTCTTAACGCGTGAAATTTCTTGTTCCCCCGGCCCACCCCGTCGCATCGAATCGCATCGCCCTTCGTTTTCGCTCAGCGTTCTTTCTTAGCTTTTCTTAATTTTGCTCGTCTCCTAAGGGCCCTAGCGTGATGTTAAGTAGCCTATAATTAATAGCCTACCTCAAAAATTGGGCTATCAAATATAGGGCTAGCAAAAATATTTTCTCAAATCCGACTGGTAGTTCTAGAGATAAGCGCGTTCAAACAGATATAGATAAGACTCAACCATGCTAATAAATAGAAAAAATATTAAAACTAAAATAAGATTAACCCAGAATATTTCAACCCTCCTACTAACAGTTCATAATCATCCCTCTCAAAAAAAGCTGACGCACAAGTAAAGGCATCAGTACACGTACAAGCAGTCGCTAGAGAACCATCATCTTTTCAATGGGGTAGTTCCGCACGTAAAAATGCCCATAGATGTTAAGTATAAGGAAAATGCGGGTAAACCATTAATCCTAAGGAATGGAGCCCGTAAGATAGCAGCACTCAAGCCCATATGAGTAAGGGAGAAAACAGAAGTTGTCGTCTCATCTCCCTATCCTTTACCGAAATATATTGGGGTCAGTTTCAGTCTCACCAAATGTGACTAAGTGTCTGGCTAGACTAGCATTTGACCTCTAGTATTTATCATAACACTTTAGATTCGGATTTCTCTCTGTCACGATACAAAACGAACCGAAAACGGATAACGTAAGGTTAGGTTGGGGTCGACCCTAACTAATGACCTTTACACGTACATATGCTAATCCGAATATTACGGTAACAAAACAGGAAATAATCTTAAGACTCGCATTGGCATACGCTTCTTAACCTCATATCTCACTAAATATATCTCGATGAAATGTTCTAAGGAGCAAATTCAGTAGTAAAAGTTCCCCTCAAACTACACGGGCTTTACTTTAGGGCCGGAGCCAGTAAATGGCGGACCGCGGTCCGCATCCGGACCGTCGACCTATTTTGTGTCGACCTTAAATAAACAGTAAAAATAACCAACTCTTAATTTAATCTATTAAAATAAAATAAAAAATGAGTTTTAGCTTGCACCAACATTATTACAGACTTTAGACAGATACTCTTGTAGTTCTAAGTAAAAAATGACTGAATTAATTTTACTTACATTTTTATTTTTTGTCTTTATTACTAAATAAAAATAATGTTTCTTTTTTCTAATGTTGTTTGCTAGTAGGTAGGTAATCGACTATCAAACGGACCGCAAGAGTCATATTATTTTTTTTAAATGGACCCCAATGGAACTAATTGGTGATTCCGGAGGATCCGTACTTTTCTACGGAGGATGAGAACTTTATACCCTGTTTCTCATACCTCTATAAAGTTAATCATGGCTGCTACAATAACACTATTACCAAGACCACTTTTGGGTACTTTTCTGAATGAATGAAATTTCGTCATATTTTTCAAAAGGCTTCATCAAATCGTCAGATATTTATGTATTCACTATCAGGACATTTAACACTATTGCACAGAATAAATTTTATTCGCCCTGAATATCCTTATAATAATTGTCCATATCTGAGTTTGCAAAGTCGTCAAATTTAGGGAAAGCACACAATTTCTTCATCGAATTTGCCTATTTAAGTCATGGGGTAAGGCCGCACACGGTCATACTAAAATCAACCAACCAGATCACTTTAATTTTGGCCCAATTTTGAAATCTGAAAGTGGACTCCTGACCAAGGGGCTCCTATCTGAAACTTTAAAAATATATTTTCGATGTAGTCTTCTCATGTCACACCTACTCAGTTATCAACTTTTCGCCCTGAATATGCTAGTTCATAAACCCTCTGGGCGGGACTACCATCTCTTCAGCCTCAGATCGCTCATTATTGATAGTATACCTTTTTCATGTTATCATCATCATTATTATCCACTGCTGGCTATAGGCATCTCTTTTCTTGTGCCAATCACCACGCTCCTGTACCAGTCTCATTCAGGTCTTGCCCGCAATGGCAACAATGTCATTTGCCCATCTCGCCGCCGGACGACCGACATCTCGTCTTTCAGTCCTTGGACGCCACTGTGTGAGATCCTTACTCCATATATCATCACTGAACCTTGCCAGGTGTCCTGCCCAACTCCATTTGAGTTCCATAATATGCTTTCCGATATCGAAGACCTTCGTACGTCTTCATATTATACGTTTGTTATTATAATCTCATGGTCTCATTTATTTACTTCATAAAAGTGTGATAACACAGTTCAATGAATTTTTTTATGTCACAATAGCTTCCCAGTTTTTTCTTTGCTATAAATTTTTTAATTGGTTCGTTATTTCAGTCGTTTAAGCTTTGTAGCTGGGCAAGTTTGTACACTTATCCTAGGGTATTTAATGTTCCTGGATGAAAGTAGTTCTGGCTAAGTTATAACAGCCGCACGGGTCACTCGATAAGGTTACATATCAAGACCTCTCCGTGCCTCGGAAGGAAGCTAAGCCATTGGTCCCGGCTGTCGTGGATGTTTGGCAGTCGTTACGGGTCGTCAGGAGCCCGAAAGTCTGACAACCAGTCTTGCCAAGGAGTTTGTATTACTGAGTAACTGCGTTTTGGAGGTCAGATAGGCAGTCGCTTCATGTAAAATACTGGTATTCTGCTGCATCCAGTTAGACTGGAAGAGTGGAAGATGACCCCAACATAGTTGGGAAAAAGGCTAGGCAGATGATGGATGAAAGTAATATAGATTTAATAACTATATCCAAATATACGTAGTTGACGCATTTTCTGCGTGACTGATTTTTTTATTATTTCAGGTACCTACCTAATTATAAGCGGGAAGGTAAATATATATTTTCTGAGTTCAGTTGCTCTGAATATACGATATTACAGGTTTAAACGTTTTAAACGAATTTGCAAGTTCGATTGAAATTCCGTGATTGCAACGTTCGGTGTCGTATCTTTTATTGAATATTTATGATTTTGATTCACCATTGTATTTGATCGCGAAATATATATTATTTGGATTGGCTTTTCAGATATTCGATGTAAGTAAGACTTTTAAATATTCACGTGACATTTTCACCAGGGTAAATTATAACAGTCTCCACGAATGGCAAATGTGGCGATACTTATATGTATAGTAGACCTCGTAATTTTTTTTACACTTGACTTGAATTCACTAATGGTTGGAATTATCCAACTGTCACATAGATTGTTGTTTTATGACGTGCAAGCGACATTCAATCTTAGGGTGATAAAGGAAATACGAGGTCGACTATACGTCCGCACCCAGGGCAGTCAGTCCTGCTATCATATTTTTACCACGGCATGAGCTAATCTAATGGCGGCCAGTGGTAACGTCCCCGAATTACGAGTTGAGTTCATGGGTTTTCCAGACAGTCGCTATACTTTGAGGAAATCATTTCATCACCACCCCTCTCAAAACGGTGAAGGAAAACATCGTGAGGAGACCGGCATGTCTTAGAACTACAAAAATCTAAGACATGTGACATCTAGTAACCCCCACTGGACCCGTGTGGTAGATTACAGCCCACCCTCTCTCGAAGTGAAGATGCCTGTCTACCAGCAGTGGAAAAATAGGCCGACTATGAGCTAATCTATACAGCAGTGTGATTCTGTAACCATCTCACCGTGAAAACTTAGGTGAAGTGAGCGTGGAGTGAGCTGTCAATAGTGTCAATTCCTAGCAAAAACAAACTCACTTCACCTAACTTTTCACGGTGAGATTTTTACAGAATCGACCGGCAGTTCGTGCTAATAAGAGGATATGTGACTTAAACATATATAGAATTAACTCAAACTCAAAATATTTATTTCAAATAAATTACAGCGACTTTTGAATTGCCAAGGGGTCGGTCAGTCAGAAAGATGAAGCTAGTTGCCCAGTCCAAAGCATAGTATGTACCTATGGAGAAGAACGGGCAAGAAACTCCACGGACACTATTAAATCATAAACTTGTTACAAAATATTGGTTACATAATTCACGTTTAAATAATATAGGTACATGTGAGAACGATGTAGAAAGACGTGCACGTTAAAAGCGTCTGAAAGATAAAAACAATTCGGATATTAAAATAAACTGGCAGCTAAGAGATGACCAGTCCCTACTGAACTGTGTTTTAAAGAAGATACACTATAGTTACCTAAGTTTGTATGTACGTAAGTACATCCTAAGTACAAAACTCGAACAGTAACTTTGATGAATATTCATCGTGAACAAATATTATCGCAAGCTTGAATTTTACGTACACCTACAGTGTAAGTCTTTACATGCATAGGGAATTAAAATTCATGGCAAGGCAGTTAAATTATCATAATTTTAAGTAGCATAAATCCGGAAAGCTTACACCCTGGAACAAAGTATTCTACGCAATTCAAGTCATTTTGGTCACACCTCTATACGCCGAGAACTCGACATCAAAAAGCGTCTATCTGTTCTGGTCCGAACGCGCATCCTCAAATATTTCGGACACAGATCGAGGCGTGAGGGTGTCTCTATAGAGCGTGCAAATCGTGCAGGGTAATGTGGAGGGTACAAGACCACGCCGACGCTCACTCACGAGATGGACTGACCAAATCCCAGTGGGCGATCCCTTAAATGAGTGCACCAAGAATACCTAAAATCGGAGTAGGTTTGGTGAGAAATCGTGAGGCGAATCAAATCAGCCCCTAAACCAGAATCTATATGAGGACCACGACCGCTCTGATAAGAGAGCCACGAAAAAGAAGAAAAAATTTGGTTATTAAAATTACACTACACATAATGTATCCTTGACTAATAAGTCATAGATGCGTCGTAAGTTAACTGAAACAACACGAGAGACGGCATCTGATGTGATACGAGTACGTGGGTTATATCTAAGTCCTGACTGGCTACCACAGACCCATGGTTTGTTCTAGGCTTTAAAGCACAATTACCAATAGCATCTAAGGTCTTAAACTTAACGGGCGAAATATAGGTAAAGCGCTGCCTCACCCTTTGGAAAAACTGGCGTGATGATAAGTGATAAAAATATATATCAAAACACAGAACTTAGATTTAATAACATAACAATATCATCTACAGAATCCACACACACTACACGTCTTCGGAAAACACCCATCAAAAACCAGCAATAACAAAACCTATTACAAAGTTTCCATTGTACTAAAGTTGTGACGATACGGCTTTTTACACACGCGTGCGGAACCATAAAAAGTAGGTATAGGTAGGTAGCGTAATGCAATTAAAAGTTGGTGGCGTGCGACATTGCCCGCTTTGTGCGGCAATTACCTCTGTAAGTGCCGTAAGTGGTTATAATGCTTGAAGGTACGTTTTGAGTTAAAACGTCGTATGTGCGTCGTTCGTAGTTTTTAATGGGATAATAGTAGTTAGGACCCCTGTGATGGTGGAAAGTGGTGTTAGTGACTTCGTATGTGAGGGTGTAGTGCGGTAAATGGTGTAGAGAATGGTTAAAGGTTCACTATGAAAAGGTTGATTGCAGTTGGTTATAATCAAATGTAGGATGCTATAGTATGAAGACTTTTAAGATAGATATGGTTTTTTACCGAAAACCAGACTAATTTTGAAAGAAAAACGGAGGCTACTTATTTCTTTGGAGTCTGGGTCTATAAATTGAGCTGCTTAACATTTGATTTTATTAATTCGTGTTAAATAAAAATGTATGGTTATTGGATTTTCTTTTAGGAGAAACAAAAATCTAAAGAAGTACCAAGTTTATGAGCGACTAGCTTCTGCCCACGACTTCGTCCGCGTGAAATTTCAAACCTCCCCCATTCACCCTCTTAGAGGTGGAATTTCGAAAATCCCTTTTTTTAGTGGATACCTACTCTTCACAAAGAACACACCCTTCAAATTTCATGTCTCTAGGACCAGCGAATTAGGCTGTGCGTTGATATATCAGTCAGTCAGGACTTTGAATTTTATATACTATTATATAGATTTTAAACCTAAACAATCACTTATAAAGTTCACTAGTTTATTTATTGTATAAGTTCTAACAGCAGAGCATCGATATGGATCCGGCTCGAAGGCCCAACGTTAACTTCGTAATACCGATTGATGTCACTCAGCCGGTCATTTAGCCACAACCCTTTGACGTCTAACATAGTTATACAGGTTGCAGTCTTAACATAGTTATACCTACAGGTGTCACAGATGTAGTTAAATCGGCGCGGTAAAGCAATCTCCGCGGTTAGCTGCTGAATGTGGCTATCGCGTTAAGCTGTTCAGACACAGTCAGAGCTATATTTGATCGTAGGTAGTTAATCTTGTTCACCGCAGTAATTGACCAAAGGACGTTTGATCTTGGTTGTTGACTAAAATACGACTGTCGGTATGAGAGTGGAAGAGATTTAAGAGCGCGTTAAATAATTATGCAACGAATAATGTGATATGAATAATTACGGATACGGTAGTAGGATTTTTTTATAATCAAAAAGACCACATACTTGTCGTTCTGTGTCGTATTGGAAGACCGTAGGAAAACAACACAAGCAAATTATGGCACTATACCACAAAACTGAACAGCTCTTCTCTTGAAACGAAATTTCATGATGCGCTTCACCTGGCCAAAGATAGACAAAGATGGCGAAACATCGTCAGGAAAAAGATGTTTCCAAGAGAGGATCACGACCCTCAGTAATGAGGAGTACGACTAGAGGAGGAGCTTATCACAAAACTTTACAAAATAAGGAAGCCTGTTAGTGATTAATAGCAAGCAATAAATCATGCTGCATGTAGGTTCTTGTGGATTATTCAAGAATGCTGTGGCAGCTGCGAAACCAATGAAGAAATAACCTCTTTTTAACACATAACCACAAACTATCCCATGGATTAGTTTGGTCTAATGTGTATAATACTTTATCTAATTTGTCTTTTACTTGTAATGGATGTAAAAAGACACTTAACGAAGCGAAGAGTCACTTTAACTCCCCATCATTGTATTTTTTTTTGTACTGGACCATACGTGGGAATTTTCTATTTACGGAGATATTGAATTCCAACATTTACTGACGTTTTTTTACGAAATTAAGTTTTTAATGTTTTTTTTTTTTTTTTTTTTTTATTCTAGAAAAGGGCTTTGTCGCGAATGCGATTATGCCGCCCTGGTAAGGTTTACAATTTATAACTAGTAATGCAATCTTTAACCAAATCTTAGCATAGCTAGTCTGTAAAGTGCTCCAGCTGCGTCAGAAAGTGGCGCAGCCAGAACACTGTTGCAGTAACCTATTTCTCTAAGCCTACAATCTAATCTATGTCTAAATTCTGCGTTGCGGACACACTCTGCCAATATGTGATAAACATCATCAACGGAGTTATTACAAAAATCACATTTATCCGTTGTTGATTTTGCCATTAGGTATAAGAACTTATTACACGGAATGTGTCCGGAACGAAGCCTTAGTGCAATAACAGTATCACATCTGTTCAACAACTGGTTATCTATCCATGGCGAGTTCAAGGGATGTGGTTGGATCGTTTTGTACCAGATTCCTTTATCTCGAGATCTTTTATTAAAATATTCTTTCCAAAGTAAGTAGCAGTCCTGTTTAATTTTTGGTATAAAGTTTGAAAAGTAAGGAGAAAAGTTAACAGGAATTCCATCACATATGGCTTGCTTGGCTAGTTGATCAACAATTTCATTGCCCCTAATTCCAATATGTGATGGAATCCATTGAAGGACTACGTGCTTTCCGTCAGATTGTAACTTCAAAATAATTTTCAGTATAGTGTAGGCTATCGGTGTTCCTCGAAAGGTCGAGGTACACCGAGCCAAATGTTGGAGCGAGCTTCTGGAATCTGTTAGAATTACAATATGGTTTTGGTGGATTGATTCGACATAAGACAGAGCTTCTGCGATCGCGATCAGTTCAGCTTCCATTATACACACACTGGCATTTATTCGAAATTTCATTGAATTTTCTTCTGACTCGTAAAACGCAGCCCCTACATTGTCACCCTCCTTAGAACCGTCTGTAAATATTTTTACGTAAGTCAAGTATTCGGAAGTAAGGTAATCAATAAATAAGTTTCTTAAGCTATCAGGATTGTATTGCCTTTTAGGCCCAGACATGAAGTTTACGTCGTGTTTTATTATTTTATCACTATCTATTTTACTAACCCAAGTATTCAGGGAAAACATATCTAATTTCTGACTGCTGTGAATTTTTAAAGTGTGTAGTGAGTCATTAACTGAGATTAAAAGGGGGATTCTTTTGTTTTGCCAATATGAGGAATTATTACATAATGAAGATAATTCGGATAGTAAATTGATACTTCCGATATTTGCCTGCAAAGCTTTAGTCTTAAGCCAGAATTTGCTGGCCAAGAAGCGTCGACGTAAGTATAGTGGCTGCAGGCATAATTCGCTCTCCATCACGTGAATTGGTGTGGTTTTAATAAAACTACCCACTACTCTCATGGCTTGGTTCTGTAATTTATCTAATTTTTCTAAGTGAGTTTTTGCACTGTTATCATAGAAAATGCTTCCATAATCAATACGGCTTCTAATTAAAGTTAGATAAAGTCTTCTTAAATATTTTGGATGTACACCCCAACTCGAACCGGCCAACACTTTAAAGATTTTAATGAATTTGAGAACTTTTTGGCTAATCTCATTTATATGTTTTCCCCATCTGAGAGAACGGTCCAACCACATACCAAGGTATCGTACCGTGTCCACAACCTCCAAACTATTACCTCTAATTGACAAGTTAACCGACCGTCTCCTATAGCCTCTGTCAAAAATACAAATTTTACTCTTATTTGATGATATGTTGAGATTAAGGGAATCAAATTGATCACATAAGATATTTAACGCTTCCTGTAACTCAGCGGCTGCTTGATCAATATTATCACAAGTTATATAAAGTACGTAGTCATCAGCGTACTGAGAGACAGTTATGGAGCTGGGTATTGCTTTACAGATATGGATGGTCGCAATATTGAATAGTAATGGCGACAGGGGGTCACCCTGTGCCAAGCCCCTTCTGGCAATTCTAGTTACAGTATTATCTATGCCACTAATTGATAAATACCTTTCTTTAAGAAATTCCCATAGATACCTACAGTATTGTGATCCCACACCAAGTTGGTCCAAGGTTAACAGAAGAGCGGTGACGTCAACGTTATTGTAAGCGTTATCGATATCAAGGAAACATCCGATAGTCACAAGTTTTTTTGAAAAACCAATTTGTATTTTCGAGGTTAGCAAATTTAAATTATCTAGACATGAGCGAGCTTTCCTGAAACCTACAGTTTCTTCCGCAAATAATCCTCTACTTTCTATGTACCACTCAATTCTCTTATTAATAATGGAATGAAAGATTTTACATGGACAGGACATTAATGAAATAGGTCTTATTGCAGAAGCAGAGGTCAAATCTCGACCTGGTTTGGGGATTGGTACTATGCGTACTTGGCGCCATTGTTCAGGAACAAAATGTAACGATAAAAATAAATTATAAAGATGTAGTAAAATATTTTTAGCAAGGTCAGGGAGATTTTTAATCATCGAAAATGAAATATCATCGTAGCCCGGTGCAGTATCCTTAGATTTCACACATTTGTCAAACTCCTGTCTTGTTATATCTATTTCCAATTTATAATTTAGAGAGGAAAAGGTAGGTCGTGGGGGACATGTAAAATCAGGAGCTAAATTAAAGAGGACTTGTTCAGCCAACGTCTCCTCCACATGGAGTCCAGCTGAACGATATCCCTTCAGCCAGCGCATGCGTCGCCACATGTCACTAGCCGAAGTGACCTCATCCACTGAAGAACAGAACTTACGGAATCCTTCCTTACTAGCCCTTCTAGTTAGTTTTTGAGCTTCACGAGTTTTTTCTCGTAACAATTCTAAATTATCTGGAGTTGGGTTTTTTCTAAAACGCGTTAAAGCTAATCGTCTTTCCGCCACCGCTTTAGACAACATCGGATACCAATAAGTCTTTGGTTTAAATTTATTACAGGGGTTTTGGCTAAATTTAAAATAAGGAATGCTTACATCTGCTGCCCTGAAGTTTTTAATGTTATAACACAACTTTAAACATACCTAAGACCCCTGTTCTGTTGCATGCACCCATAAGCACTATGTTTTGCGTGTGTTGGCAAATAGCAAAATTTCACACCAAAAATAAAAGTCTTCTCCCTGCAATTATTGTTGTGCAATGTTACTTAGTTTGATGTACAGAATGCCTAGTTGACGGCTTTGTGATGGATCATTTAGGGATAAATTACGCAACAATGCTTCAACAGAAAACTCGAATCTACAGAGACGAAAAGTACTTTTGCTTGTTTACAAATGTAGGTATCTGGTTTAATTACCTTCCCCATTATACGATACCTAAATAAAAAGACCATAAAGATCAGTAACTACCTTTCTTACAACCACCAGTGAAAAGGTTGATCAAACAAGGTATCTTTATACTCTACAACATTTTATATTAAGAAGCGAGATACTTTCACTAAGTCAGAATTTAGCTTTTAGCTATCAGTGATAGCTTAACGAAAAATACTTTGCCAAGAAATGGGATATTAGCATGCTAGTTAAGTACTTACGTACAATGTGTACACTGCGATTGGGATTTATTTGCCTATTAAGTAAACAAATATTTATTTTTATACTTTTAAACTGAACGTTTGAGTAACTCACACGTACAGTTTGCGCTACAATTAAAAAAAAAATGACTTTTTCAATAGTACTGGTCACTACAGATATTGGGTCCACCTATGAAATTGGCGTTTTTTTCTGACAAATAAAGAAGCTTGTCACTTCTATTATTTAAAATATTCATCAATTGCTTGAAATTCTATCGGATTATGAGCATCATAGACGACTACCAATAGTAAAAAAACCTTAGTATATATAGTTTTCTAAACATAAAAAATACCTTAAAAATGACTTCTTTTTTGTTAGTAGAAATGACCACTATGTATTTGTTTTAACTTAGCCAAAACTTATTTTTGTCGCTTAATCTAAGTGGCATACGTTATCTTAGTTTTTAAACATTAGTGCATAAAAGTTTTAAAACATTAGTGTTCATGGTTGTTAAATAAATTAAGAAAATGTTAGTAAGAAAAATGCAACTTCTTTAAAATTCTCCATACAAAACGCTGATTTCATAGGTGGGGACCTAATATATAGTTGATATTTGTTTAAGTGGAAATACCGTCAATTGAAAACAAGGATTTGACATACTATAATACGTAATAGCCATTTCGTTGCAGATGCATATGCGTAATACGACATTTTCTTCTCAGTTAAAGTCAGATTTTTGCTACGATACCCCTTTTGGCCAATCATGTTAATAGTGGTACCTACTTATTTCGTTAAGATTCAGGTCGCTCAGCTCACTATAGAGCGGGCTATACTCGGAGTTTCTTTGAAGAATAAAATCAGAAACAAAATTATCCGGAAAAGAACCGGAGGTTCCAACATAGCTTGCAGAATCGTTGAGCTCCTTGAGTTGAGCTACACGATTTATGACAAATGCGTGCACTGACTGGACAGGTCCTCTCAATATGTGTGGTTCTTTCCTCAAAAGACCATCTCAGATATCGACCTACATGGTCTTCATATAACCTGACCAAGATTATGTCTGGATTTTAAAAGAGACTATGACCTCTGAGAGTTTGTTTTGGCCTTTCTTCTCAGAGTAGTCAGGAAACGCCGATCTCATCTAGTTTAAAATATATATGATTGACACATAAAAGTGTTTGTGCAAACCTACTTACAAAAATAAAATCATTTATCATTTATAGAATAAACAAGCTGAAGTGGCAATGGGCTGGTCATGTTTGTCGACGGACCGATGGCCGGTGGAGTAGACGAAACTTCGAGTGGAGACCGCGTATCGGCTAGCGTAGCGTGGGTCGCCCCCCAGCTGGATGGACCGACGACCTTAAGAAGGTGGCTGGGGCGGACTAGATGCGGAAGGCGGAGGACAGGGTGTTGTGGCGCAGCCTGTAAGAGGCCTATGTCCAGCAGTGGACTTCGATAGACCGCGTTGATTGACTTGTTGTTTGTTCAACAGAAGAAAAACAAAAAGGTACGCATAGTGATGATTAATGATAATGTTGGTTAAATTCGTGTTTTTTCAAGATTGGAATTTTAATTTTTTTTTTTTTCAAAACACTGTTTTTTAACATTAAAATATTTTAAAACAGTACGAAACCCAGTAAAACTACTGAGACTGTTTTATACATAATTATTGCTGGTTTGCGTGATCTTATGAGAAGGCAAACAAAACCAAATGTAGTAGAGATTTCATGCCATGCAAAATACACTTTTTTTCATACAATGAACATGGAAAATAGGTGAAGTGTTAAAAGCGGTTCTTTAAGCAAAACGCGATTATTATTCGCACCATTATACATGCTCAAATTACCATATAACGACCCATTATAATTCTCTGCTAACTCGCATTTAGCCAACTAGGACTAAATTAACTACGTCTTATTAGAGAAATTTCTAATTTAAGTACTCTAATTCCGCTAGTATGGTCTTTATTTTTAACGCAGAAAGATGATAATTTATTTATAATGAATGAATTCCAACTAATATTATAAATGCGAAAGTTTTTTTTTTTTTCGTTTGTTTGCTTGCACGCTAAAACGGCTGAACGAATTTGCATGAGATTTGGCATACAGCTATCTGCGTGAAGAAGTCCTGGGTAAGGATATAAGGCTGCTTTTATCCTGGATCGCAGCATGAATTTGTTTATTTTAAATTTTATGTACATACGTTAAATTGGATACAGATACGATATTTTAGTATTCAGTACAAAGTTACTGCTTATTTCTTAAGAAATTTCTTCCAGCAGACTTGCGAAAGGAGAAATTAAAAAGAAATGTAGACAATAATTATGTGTGTGAGAACAAGAAGAGGAGAATTTGATTTTGTAAATGTAGTGTTTATGGTTTATTTAACTAGACGGAACGGAAGTGATAAAAGCTAGTGCACTATAAAGCTTCGTTCTTAGTAGAATTTTCCTTTTAAAATATGTAGGTACATTATAGTTTGGAACTTGTTTGTGCTACTTGGAGTACTGATAAATATATTTAGAATACCTACAAAAGATTGATATTTAAAGCTGTCTTTTCTGTCATATATATCTTAGCATAGTGTAAGATAAAACATTTTAGGAATACTAACTGCACTATCCTGTATTAAAATCCGGCTTATTGGAGATAGCCGTCGAAAAAGAAATAGAGTTTTCCCGAGCACATTGTCACGTTGGCGGGCGCTAGAAAACTTTAAGCTTAGCGCGGCTCAGTACTTTCCAAAACCAAATGGATTGAATAGTTTTCTGCAACATTTTTCTCAACTGCATACGGAAATAATAAATAGAGAAATAAGAGAAGACTTGAAAAGCAGTCTATTGCCTTACAAACTCATATAATTGGCTTTTGTAACCTAAAACACACACACCACACACCTAACACTAACATAATTCTGACAACTTGAACGTCCAACCGGACGATCAAGTTGTCAGAATTATGTTAGTGTGTAGTAAAGGTTAGTTGCTACTGTTAGACAGACTATGTAATCCTTTTAGCTTGTTTTCTAACTTAGTATCCTCATTGACGATTCTATAACGACCAGAGAGTCATAAGTTAGCTGA
This sequence comes from Luperina nickerlii, assembly GCA_963855955.1. NCBI lineage: Eukaryota > Metazoa > Arthropoda > Insecta > Lepidoptera > Noctuidae > Luperina > Luperina nickerlii. The sequence goes on along the minus strand of OY979677.1, from coordinate 14,907,381 downwards.
AGGTTACTAGCTAGCTACTAATCCTAATAGGTATTATAAACGTGAAAGTTTGTGAAGATGTTTGGATGTTTGTTACTCAATCATGCGTAAACAGTTGAACAGATTTGGATGAAAATTGGCACATTGATAAACCATTTCCTGGATTATTGTATAGGATACTTTTTATCCCGATATTTCAACGGAAGACATTGTGTCATCTACCAACCCGTAATGGGCTCACGTGGTGGATTACGGCCCACTCTCTCTCTCACTGAGAGGGGGCCGGTTTCCCAGCAGTGGGACCATGATAGGCTGATTATGTAGATGCGGTGGACATCAAACTACTACAATCTGTCAAATTGATTTAATAGATTTTCAACTTTATCGCTAAAGCAGAAGGTTCAAAGTTGACTGGAAAAATTTGACAGTTTCGGGTAGCTTGATGTGCTGGCGTCTGTACAAAATACCTACCCTACTTAATTCTTTGTGCAAGTAACAAGCAACTTGTTTCCAAGTTATGTCAAAGTTATTTTCGGCAGTTGAAATGTGACAGTGCACAAAACAAGGACTGTTTTCTCTTGTGGTACATTTACATTTACAATACGTGGGGTTTATTTTTAAGACTTGATTTATGCTAACGTTTGCTCACAACATAAATAGGTACTAATTGGAATGCCCAAACATTAGTTATATAACTTGTCAACGTATTAAATACATTTGAATCCACCCTATAGCTCTTAATTAACTAGCTTGCTTTCGACTGCTGTCACAACGTTACTTGCACTAAGTACTTTAACTGAGTAATTTATCAACTCAACAACAATAACATCTACATGCCTACGGTCCATTTAGGACGACTTGCAGAAAATCAAAATAAATTATATTTTCATTCTGAAGTCGTCTTTCATAAAACAAAGTTACATCGTGTACCTCTTAAAGGCACGAACACTTAAAAGGTTTTGTAAATCCCTTTTCTTGGAACACTTTTATAATCAAGAATTCTACAAATGAATCTTCTGTCTTGAAACAAGTCCTAATACGATATAATCTGCCAGTGACAAACACTAAAATACTTACATTAACATCTACTCTACGTACAGTATAACATCCCCTATCTTTTTCTTCATGACGCAGCCTCGAAACACCACACCAGTAATCAAATGCGACAGTTTTAAAACAGGGTGTAACGTAACGAAACTAGAAAACACTGGCAGTTTTAGAAATTTTACAGAATACCTGAGGGATTACAAAGTTTCTGGTAACTTATTTTGTGTTATTTTGTAGGTACCTAGTTCTATACTCATTGGTCTATAGGCCGACCGCTTATCTGAGACGTTACCTGAGGTAGCTGCGCGGTGCGGGTGGAGTGATAGTTGTTACAAGTTGACGAATCACTGAGCTCTCGCATCACGTCACCACACCCCTCCCGCACCGCGCTGCTACCTCAGGCAACGTCTCAGTTAAGCGGTCGGCCTATAGTCGTCGCAAGTTCGAACAATCAGCGGGGAGTCCCGCAGTGCTACTCTGTATAAATCTCACCGTGAAAACTTAGGAGAAGTGAATTTGAAGTGAGCAGCTGTCATATAGAATAAACCTAGCTGAACCCCAATTGCGTAACACTTTGCCATTGATATTATTATGCTAGCCATTGCGCATATGCTTAAAAATTGTATGCTCGACAACGTAAATAGCACAGTGTATATTGTAGAACTAGCTTCTACCCCTAACTTCGTCCGTGTGAAATATCTTGTCTCCCCATCCCGCTCCGTCGCATTGCATCGCCTGCACGCGCTATTACAGTACCCGGCGATAAATATTGCTCATCGACCTTTGGAAATTGGTGTATTTTATACAAAGAATAAAAATAATTATCAAAAGAAGCAAATCATACTTGTTTTAACAGCTCCTAATAGATACCGGACTGTTTGTATTTTGTGCGACAGAAATAACGCTCTACGAAGCCAAAATTAGCCGATTGTCTCTTTCCAAATGTCGATGTGCAATATTTATCGCCGGGTACTGTACTTGGTTTCCGCTCAGCATTTTTCTGCCTTTTTTCTTATTTCGTCGGCTCCTAAGGGTCACAGAATGATGTAAAATAGCTTATAGCTTTTCTCAAGAATTGGGCTATCAAATGTAAAAAGAATATTTCAAATCCGATAGTTCCAGAGATTAGCGCGGTCAGACAAACAAAATCTTTGGCTTTATTATTAGTATAGACAGCTAGATATCGTCAAAATGAAATCGCATTGGGATTTTGATTGTGTTACGCTTATCCCGCTGATTTTCAAGAACGGACTAAGTATCATTGGGTTTTTTCATTACAAATTTCTCCTTAGCAGACCCTTGTCTGGATGTCCGTTTAATAGTGATAGGCTCGCTTCCTAATACATGGGAATTGACTGGCCAGATTTCGTTGAGAAATTCGTATAGGAACAAGTTTGCCTACCCCTTTCGGGAATAAAGGTGTGATGTGAAGAGTTAGATTTAGTTTAGAGAGTTAGTTTTAGTTTTTATGTTGCTACAGCTGTGTAAAACGTACTTCAAACTAAACTTTATTTTCATCACAAACAGTGCTTCGTTTTACTGGCGCGGAGATGAGAATAATTTAGAATAAATTCAGGCGAGGAGCTGCTCCTAAGACTTGTTATAAAGTTGTACTTAAATTACCAAACTAAGGAAAAGTGATATCAATTGAGAATAATGTAATTACTTGAAGTAAAGAATAGAGTAGAATAGAATACTCTTTATTATTTACACCATATACTCTATATGGTGTAAATAAGAAAAAAAAGTGTAAATTGTTGTTTAATATATCATTTTTCTTTGGAGAAAAATGGATTTGTAAAGTCTTAGTCCTAGCTAATATAGAATTTAAAGAAAAAATCGAAGTAATACGTACCAATAAATTGCTAATAAGTTACCAATCGTATATATTTAAAGAATAGTAAACCATAACTAATTTGATATCTTATGATTTAATTGCCTCCTGAACTTTAGGCTAAGACACTTCAACACATTTCGATTCAAATTCTTGTAGGTATTTTCTCTACAATAAATAACTTAGGTATAAACGGCAGAATACCAATGGCCTATTGAAATTGTTTATTGAAATAATTTATTTACATAAATGTTTACAAATTAGGGCCTTAAACTAGAGGTAGGTAAGAAATAATTGGACCTATATTTGAAAACATCCCGTCAAAGACATAGGATTTGCGACAAACCTCACAACGTGAGCCTCCGATAATCCAAAAAGGGTCTATCAATATGCTAAAAATGATACGGGAAGGTTGTATATCTATTTTTATATATAAAAATAAAAGGATATGCAGGCCTGACCGGTAAATGCGTCCGTTGAAAGGCCATTGGCCTTATATCTAGTTGTTTTTTGTTTGAACTTTAACTTTAAATTTGTTAAAACTTTAAAGTCACGTTAATTCAAAGTAGGATAAGTTTGTAGGCATCGTGTCCAGTAAAAAGGCTACTATATACATATTTACCCAGCTAAACGGGATCTAATGCCTCCATTTGTGAAATTTTGGTACGCAATAGGACATGATTTTCTAACTCTTCGAGAATGAGAGCAATGTACGAAAAATAACAGAAGCTCTCAAACATTTGACAAAATCTATACAAAGCAAGACGTTACTGTTAAAAAGTACTTGTTTGTCCACGGTGAAGCCTAATTTACAAGGTGCGATTTAATTGCCTGTGGCAAATCATAATGACACAAGTAATTTTTAACACACTTTTATATTAGCTTCACTTGTAACTAACTTACAATGTAACAAAATCTTAGAAGTCAATTTTAACCTACTTCTAATAGTCGTATTGAAATGAAACTTTGTATTGTATAAATAGTTTGGAAGACAAAAGTATAATTTGATATCTTGGTTTTCTGATGATGGGGCCAGGAGGTGAATAGTGTAACCCTTAAGAGGCTACTTACTAGTTAACCACTCGATTTTAGGGTCATATGATCCGTTTTGATGAGTTCAACATATTGCACTTGGTGTCGGAAGTCTGATAATCGAGCCAGGAAAGGGATAGTGGAACTCTTTAGGGGCTACTTGTAAACCCTTCGAGTTTGCTAGTTGCCCCTAATCGTCATAGCTTCGTTGACTTTATACTTATTAACTAAATGAAGAATATACTAGACGCAAAAGTTAAAAATAGTTGTTAAAAAAACTAAGAAACACTCTTAATTCTCTCTTAATTAACTCTTAATTATTTTAATACTCTTAACTAACTCTTAATTATTTTATAATTTTTAGCGCGTGATAAATCACGCGCTAAAAATTATAAAATAATTAAATTGAATTCTAAAAGGGTGGAGCGCACTTATAATTATCACTCCAAGCTTTTAGAATTCAGTAAGTCAATTTAATTATTTTATATTTTTGTAGGTACCTACCTCATAAAAGCGTGTTATTTTGCTTCAGTTTTATTGTATGGTATTGGCAAAAATTGTATAGTGAAAATGACGCATTAAGGAAAATCCCTAAGGGAAAGCCGCTATGAAACAGTGTTATTTTTCTATTAAAAATCTAGAAGCAGACGTCCGTATAATATGAAAATGTAGGGACTAGGGCTGTCAAACGACGTAACTTTTAATAACAATGGATTTTACTTTGAACACAGAGGATTTGAAGAAGTTTTAAGAATTGTATTAATACTCTGTGGTGTGGACGGGAAGAAGGAGATTTTCATGTGGGTAGATATTCAAAATGTGAAAAAGTTGTTGTTTCGTACTGTGAAACAAAAGACTCAGCCAGAGATTCCGAAATATGGTTGAAAAAGGAACGTTTTGTGGAATTCGAAATTGATAATCTTCTGCCGCCATATTCTCCACTCTGAATTAAGAAAAGAAGAGTAGAGGGTTCCACTCTTAATTTAGTAAAAAAATATATAGTAATAAATTAATAACAATAAATTTATTGAACCAATGTTACAAATATTACCTTATAATTAACTTAATGTCGGCCTGTAACTGTTAGCGATCTTTACTTGTATCTTTACGGCGGACCCCAAACTAGGCGGCGCCTGTATCTTGGGGAAGACCATAAAAGCATACTCGTAATAAAAGCCGATTGAGAATTTAATTATTTATAACTCTTACGATACCAGGGAGAGTGTAGGTGATTCTATACCAGGCACTGAGTGTGAAAAATATTAGGTTTACCCAAGCAATGCGGAAAACAGAATATACCAGTGTTATAATGTTCATAAAGTTAAGTTACAGAATTGATGATTTCGACAGCCCTTTTGGTCAACATAACCTTAACAATTTCTGTATAAAATTTACGCAAAATTAAAGCGAGATAACTGGCAAAATTTTTCGAAAATTCAATAAATTAATATTCAGACATAACCCAGTTTGTCTTACGACTTCCACTTTAGAAAGTGTATTTTACAAACATTCAGTTGAAAAGTTGAGGGATGAATGGACATGTAAATCTTTGAATTGCAGAGTGGTTTAGTCTTTGCAGCAGTGGTGGCCCAGTGGTTACGGCCGCGACTTATGAGTTGTAGGTCGTAGGTTCGAACCCAGAGAGGCGCTTTACTTTATATAAATTATTTCATAACCACTGCTCTAAGAACGGCGAAGGAATACATTGTGAGGAAACCGACATTTAATAGAACCAAAATTCAAAGACATGTGACATCTATCAAGCCGCACTAGGCCCGCGTGGTGGATTACGGCCAATTCCACTCACAGAGAGGAGGCCTGTGTTCCAGCAGTGGGTACATGAACTAATTAATTATGCTATACTTTAATAGTTCTTGTAATTCGCGAGCGTGCGTCATATGGCTCTTATGCCATTAAAGTTTGAAGTAAATTCATTGTCAAATTCACACAATTGTTCCAGCCATTTTATACAACTGTCAAAGAATGTCATTTGTGATTTGAATATAAATGGACAGTTTAAGTTAGGCAATTTGATAAACAATTAATTTCTCCGACTTTATAAATTGCAATGGTTATTGTGTGAAATGTAAAAACTATAGCATGAAGCATCTCTCTTGCTGCCGCATAGGTATCACCTGGTCTGTTCCAGATTTAGAGGACGAACATACAGCGCTAACGCCTAACTTCCTGCATATATTTACCATAAAGTTTGCAAGTATACTGTATCTACGTGAACGCAGTAAAATTTCTGATTGCATACAATTTGTCGTGATGTTTTACATTAATGTAATTGTGTCAAAGTTTCTCCATCGCTGTGTATTTTGTAACTAAATTGTGCTCGCTGTAAATTCATTTTTATTGTGTTTTCCTTTTCAAATTTCTATTATGACCCAGATTTTTTGCAATTCTTTATGGATCGTGCTTTTAGTTTATCTGGCCCTATACTAATATAATGCTATTTTTTAACGTTTTCTGGCTTTCGATCTTTGCGTAAGTACATATTTATGTATGCAAAGATCGAAAGCCAAAAAACATGCCAAAAACTTTCATAGTTGAAGCATTTCTAATCAACTTGCTATGATTTGATTAATAGCCTTATAATGATTTCGTGAAAGCTAGAAACATTTTCATTAGTGACGACGTTATGTAACATGTCATTAATGAACCAAACTTGTACACATAAGTCTAACCAAATTAATTAAGTTTAAATTAAATATGTCTTGTCTTGGAGGGCTTATAATGTTTCGGTAAGTCAAGGACTTTCTCGTGGAGTTATTAATTCATTGAAAGGTCACAGGAAAAGACATAGGTACCTACCTACGTCTTTAAACTAAATAATGGATAAAGATCGTTGGGACCTCACAAAGATCTTTATCCATTATTTAGTTTCAGGCTTTTGACAAGACTATTGTTCTTATTAGTAGTTTTGTAGCAGCATCTACACCGCCACATGCGAACTACGCATTATACTGACGTCACGCAATATCCTGCATCGCGCAAGCAGAGTTTACCGCGCAACTAGCATAAATGTAACGTCCCGACATAAATCGTCGGGCAGCCCACCGGACACGACACCCTTCTGGTCCGACCATCCCTTTTCTCCATAGAAACGACGATTGCGAACAGGGTGTAAAGTTCACTCAACCTCCATAGGTTGAGTGAGTTCCTCTATAGTTCTAAATAGTTTATGAAGACTAAGGCCGTTTGTCCACCAGCACCGTCAAGTGACGTCAACGAGAACGAGATGACGGCGCCGAAGAAGCGATACATATGTACATTTACTATGGCCGCGTGTCGACCGCACACCACCGTACGTCACGTTCGGTTGGAATAATATTCCTTTCGTTTTGACGTCCCGTTGACGGTGGCGGTGGACAAAAGTGTAAGGCCCATGATGCAAAAGTAATTAGTTACAAACTCATATCACCAATGGTTAGTCAGAATGTCACAGCACTAGTATTTTAATGGCGCTCCGTACACGACGCGACTTACTAAAGCGTTATTAACTACATAGTTTGTAATGGTTGCATAAGCATCCTATATTGTTCCCACTGCTGGGACACAGGCCTCCTCTCTATGAGTGGAAGTGGGCCGTAATCTACCACGCGGGCCCAGTGCGAGTTGTTAGATGTCACATGTCTTCGAATTATTGGTTCTAGGATATGCCGGTTCCTTCACAATGTTTTCCTTCAACGTTTTGAGAGCAGTGGTGATGAAATAATTTACACACAGTAAAGTGCTTGTCAGGGTTCGAACCTTCGACCTACAACTCGTATGTCGCGGCCGTTTACTTTGGGCCACCACTGCTCCAAAACATGTAATCTATATATAGGTAAGTATATAAAATTCAAAGTCCTGAGTGACTGATATATCAACGCACAGCCTAAACCGCTGGTCTTAGAGACATACAATTTGGAGGGTATGTTCTTTGTGAAGAGTAGGTGTCCACTAAGAAAGGGTTTTTCGAAATTCCACCCCTAAGAGGGTGAATGGGGGGAGGGTGAAATTTCATGCGGACGAAATCGCGGGCAGAAGCTAGTATTAAATACATTTCGTCTTAAAGAAATTTATTGAAAAGTGTACTTCAAATTGGAATTAAATCCAGAGTAAGCTCAAGCGTTGACGTCAACAAAGAGCATACCTACGAGTATTACCGATGAAATCGTGGTGTTTGTAGGGTAAATAGGAATGATGCTATCTGAAAACGAACTTCTATTTAGCTAGTAAGAGATTTCTTATCAGAAAATCGTCGTTAGGTATTTAATAAGTGATTACATTACTTGTCATCATTGATATCAATCAAAATTGGACTGTCGAAATGAATAGTATGTTTGTGTTCTGAAATCACATGTTCTTTTCCAACAATGTCCATAATTTCGACAGAATTGATCTGCGATTGTAAATCCAAGGTTCTTAGGTCCCGTTTGTGGTTATTATGTCATACCTACCTATGTATTCTAAGTTCCTCAACGTCTATACGTTGAGCATCTTTTTTGTTGGAAATAGACAGTTTTTAATTGATCGGTAAAGCATTATGTGGATCATTATCATACCACCATGCCTTGTTTCCTCGAAGGGCTGAGCAGAGGTGTACCTATAGTATGCCCACATTTTGCCAGTAATGTTTAAGTAAGTATATGTAATAGGGGACAAACCTATTGCCATCATCTGGACAGAAATTCCAGGTAGAAAAATCCAAATTTCTATCTGGAATTTAAATTTTTTGCCCGGCGTCTAGATTTGTAAAGTGCGAAAGTATTATTACACTTTGCTGGACCTCGGAATAGAAACTAGCCCCTCATGCTGCACTAGACTAACAAGACAGCCGTATGGTTGTCTATCAATAAACATCTATCTATCGCTCGGAGAACCCGAGAAACTGAGAGGACCAGTATTCTAAATTACTGTAACATTATCATCACATTACTTCTTATTTTTTTCTTAGTGTACACAATAAAGAGTATTCTATTCTATTCTTCAAAACAACGACTATCATGTATCTTTTTCCCTTCACATTATTGTGTCTCTAACCGCTGTATTGTTATCAATCGAATGATACCATTTATCATCGTAAAGCAATTCCATGTCTGTTCAACGATTTATTGTTGTCCCATTATTTTCGTTGAAATTCTTTAGCTTTTGTGTCGCAGCCGAGAATTTAAGGCCTTGACGTTTTGCCTTATTATTTGCGATAGGTAGGTGAGAGGTTCACAAATAATTTACTTCAATTTAACAAAACTGCCAGTTTTGAATTGAGTTTCTCGTAAATAAAGACTAACTTGAGATGACTTAAGACAAGTTAGAGTTCTTTACTAACTTTCTAGACCTTTGTATCTTGCTTATGCGTATGAAGTTTTATTAAAATCCATACATTCATTTCGAAAAACAAGGACCTGAAAGTTTGTATGAAATGGCATACGTCGTAAACACTCCTAATTGCTCATTATACATAATGTAATTAATACAGAAAGACCATGATCTTGATGTTATATAAAGGTGGGTGGTTGGGTTCAAAGTAAATAAGAAAACCTAAAACCTAGTCTTGGTAAATAAATAAATGAACCAAACATATTGAAGAATTATTTTAATTAATCAATCTTGTAGCACCTTCAATCAAAACATAATAATATCAATATCTCAAAACTTCATTAAAAGCAGAAACATGCGAATCATCTTTTCTTTGAAACATGAAAATACTTCGAGCACTTTTTCATTATTGTACTAAAAACTTAGGGCGCCTAAAAATTTTGTGTAACAGCATTCAATTTCACTTTGTCTAAAGAAATTTTAATTCCATCAGCCTTAATGAGCTCGTGCCCAAACTTTGCTAGAAAATAAACATTAAAATTCCCAACGGAGAGGTCGCACAACCGACATAAAGTAGCCAGCTTAAATTATTTGCATCACAAAACTGGCCACAGTCCCCAACACCCCGCTGAGACTGAATGTGACCAAGAAATTATACTTTTGCATTAGCTAGCAGTTTCGCTTAGTTAGCCGGTTACACAAACTTTTCACATTTATTCGGAAAAGTTGGTCCATTCAGCTCCCACGTCTGGGTTTAAGCAGCTACCTACAACTCCACAACTGGATTTGATTGTATGCTCGACTGAACAGGGGGCCTAAAAAGGCCACTTTGGTAGAATCATAAAAGGATAACATTATGAATCATAATGGCCAGTTAACTGTTAAGTTAATCGTATCAAATTCCATTCGTGAAGGATTTTTCAGTTTTTTTTGTGTCTATGCTAAAATACCAATCAATCCAATCCAAATCCAATCCCAATCTCTTTGATTATACTTACCTACGTAGTCATTCATTCGTAGTGCTGCGAAAAAAGAAAAACACGGACTGTCTTCGCCATATTATGATTCACAATAATATCCTATTATGATTCTGCCAAAGTGGCCTTATTAGGCCCCCTGAAGTCACCTTGTAATAAGATGTAATTCGAACTAATGACATCAAAGAACGATTCGACCGAAAATTTTTGGGGAACTTTTGGGACTTTTATAGTTTTTAATTACGTAATATCCCCAAAATTGATTAGATATCCCGAATTCGCGAGGCGTTTCGTAAATCTGTAATACAACTTTTGTATGTTGGTATAATTTTGAAGAATTAATTCCATCGTTTGTTGAAATAATAATTTTATGTAACACGTGTAACTCAATAATGAATTTAGAAGAAGTGCTGTAAAAATCCTACATAAGGGTTAAAGGTATTAGACATATTATTTTCTGGATTTTTGTAAAATTATATCAATACATTATTATAAAAAAAAAACTGTATGCTGTAAACGAAAATATTATCTAATATAATAAACTCATTTTCGTGTATCAATGTAATTGCCAATGAAAATACATTTTTCCCTTTACCACCAAGTGCTTGGCAAATAAAAATGATTTATTCGAGCTTTCGTAGCCAGTTCTCTAAATTAGGTAACAAAACGGGGAAATGTTTTCGTGTTAAGTTATAAAACGGAAACTGCGATTTGTTCTCTTAAATCAAATGTTTGTTCCCACATTAGTTGTAAGAGAAGGCCAACAAATCATGACGAAACAATATCCAATTATGTTTGTCAAGTTCAGTAGTTGCGTTAAATAACAAGTAATTACCGACACCGCTGGCTGTAGGCCAAGGGGCATGGTGCCAATGCCCCGAGCAACCTGTTGACTTGCGAATTGGAAAACATTGTTTATAAAACGCAAGGAAAGGTGAAACCTGGCTATAAACTACATCTGCAACCCGGTCGTTGCCCTTTCGATACCCCTATATTAATATCAGCAATGTTAGAATTAACTGTCCTTATTTTCATAGACATTGAAAACGTTGGAAGCAATAAAAGTGTAAAGTATTTGATTTATAAGACGGTAAAGTTTGTTCTTGATAACAAAGTTTTTGGTTTGATTGAATATAAAATGTTCCTGCGATTCTGGTAGGCATTAGAGAAATGTTGCTGAAAAAAAGATTTTGCAAATTTAATCACTGACCTGGACATGATACGGTGCCACCTTCTCTTCGCCTTTGATCTCCACATTGATGTGCAGTCTGATGGCCCCAGATACGGCTGACTTGTCTGTTCTTTTCTCCAGGTTGTACCAGACGTCCATCTCGCCTGACAGGGTTCTTACCTACATAATAATCGATTATTAACTTTCGGAGACAAAAACGAATCCAGTACCTACCTTTGATCTTCATATTTAGGCCTATTCGTTACACAACTATGATATATTTTCCATACTTAAAATGATCAAAGAATATGCAAACACAAGGGATATAATACCAACAAATTATTCCACCTAATAAATATTTATTACATGAGACTAGTCTCACACAGCGAGGGTTTTTCATCATAGTTCACTTATCAAGAATATAAAAGACTATGCTGAAATCTGAATTAATATTTCTAGATTACTTAGTTACGCTTTTCCTCCATTTTGTTTTTGGAAAGACACTTGTTTTAATTTTGTTGAAAAAAAAGCTCGTAAGAAATATTTTTTTTAAACTTATTTACCTCGATGATTGTCTGACCCAAGAAATCGTCAGATTCTCTCGTCAATTTCTGGCGTAGTTTTGATTTTAAATCGTTGTCTTCATCCCATACTCTCACTTTAATACGGTCAGATGAATTATGGCATTCACTGAAATGAAAAGTACAGAATAACGCTCATTGAAATGACAAACATGAAAGTTTTCGTTTCCATGAATAATACGGCGGTTTTCGGGTTCAGTGTAGAAATATGTTTGTACTCACAAGTAAAACTTCTCATTCCACACGGGGTTCAATTCCTGAGGCATAGTTCTTGTTCTCTTTTTCACTTTGCTTACTTGGACGGTAACGTAGGGGTCGGAAGTTCCACTCTTATCTTTCGCGATGAGGCCTTGAGCACAAATAACTGCCCACGAAGGGCCAATTTAGTATTTCATATCGGCATTTCATAACAAGTATTTTTAATATTAAAAATCATACATACTATATAATACAAATACTTTAGCAAGACCTCATAAAGAGGAACTTTTCCCCAAAATGTAGATTGCTTACAAACTTATTTCAAATATATTGCTTCAGTGGGTCTACGAGTAGTAAGAATAATATAGCAGACTATTCCAAAACCCTCCGGAACGGTTCATTAAGTTCCAGCAAACGTATTTCTGGTAAATCATTCAAAAGTAACATACATTCATATTCATGGTTGTTTTATAACTACTTATTATGGTTTCGTGAAATGTTAAACTACGCAATGTACTAAATTTACATTACTCTCATATTCTTCGCCATGAAGCATTATTAGCATTTATAAAACCAGCCTCAACTTACGCTAAAGATAACCTTACCAAGCTATCTTCTACCTTACTTACCATAGTAGGCATTCTGTGCTAAAATTTCTCGAAAATCTATAAACAGGGTTTCGTGTGATCAGAACCGATCGGGGTCAAAGAAGGAGACACTAGCTTCAAACTACCAAACTTTTTATCTATGCCCAAATTCGATTTCTAAAACAAGTTGAACATAGCGCCTACATTATCGCAACTTCTAATGCAAACTTCGACCAAGAAGAAAGTTTCAAAGAAGAAGTATATAGATATGCGCGGGAATCAAGTCTAATGGTATTGGAATTTTCACGAATCGAAAAGTTTTTGGCAGTAACAGTAGAGAGGTAGAAATTTCGGGATAATTGGGGTCCTTCATTCGGCATGCTATTATTCCTTCTAAAATTTCATTCACTTACAAACGACTACTGAAGTATAGGTTTCTATCATCGTCGCACTGAAAATTAAACAGGTTAATGTTCGAGATGTGAGGCCCTATCTCCATTCATGTTACAGTGAACGAGCATCGACTCATAATATTGTTAATTTGTGACTCTCATGCAATTTGTGTCAATTTAGCAGACGTGCTGCCGAGTTGTGGTTTTGCAAACATTATAAATGAACGTGGTTTGAATCGTGTCGTTTCAGGAGTATAAAATTTGTGTGCGTGAAAATAATTTGTTTTATCATCAGATTTGAGTGAAGTGTTATAGATTCGTGGAATTTCCTTAGTGTTAATGATTAAATCAAGCTACGTTTTTATCGATGGAAGTGATTAGAGGCGGTGCATTAACGACCGTGATTTTTCGGGTAAGTATTTGAAGTATAGATATGCAATAGATTTCTTTTTGATATCTGCTGAAGCTGCAGCTTACAGTTACTAAAGCATTTACATTTTTCAACTTGGCATAATTATTATACTGTCTTACAACACTATTACGCATTTTTATAATGTAATGGAAATCATAATTTGAAGCAGATATCAAAAACAAGGGAAAAGAGAATTCAGGCGAAGAGTCTGTCTAATAGTATCAAAATTGCGAGCGTGCGGTTCGTAGCCGCAAAAGACCACCGCAAACCTGTAATGGCGATCTTGCAAGACCACTTTGATGTTCCTTCTATAGTGACTTGCTTGGCCTGTTCAAGACTGTCAATGTGAGTGTCTGGGTCGACGTTAAAAGTCCGCCTGTCCGCCACATGAAACGAAAGATTGAATACAATTTAATGTTGTGTTTGTATTGTGTTTTTATGCCTTTCGATGTTTTCGCCTCGTCTGGTACCTAGATCCTAGAGAAGAACATTTAGTGCAAACACTGTACGTCAATCGAACCTGTGATGGCGATCTTCGCGCTCCATTTTGATGTACCATCGAGGACTGATTGCTTCACTGTGCTCATGTGCGCTGCGTGAGGCTCCCCTTCGATGCTGAACACGCGTCTGTCACATACACACTCGTGTCAGCGATTGCTTTCCGATATTTTCATTGTACTCAACGGAATCTTCTATGATTATAACGTTACTTTTTATGACATCGTCAGAAACAGCTCTGTTACAAGCGATTTTCTGTTATATAAAATAGATTTCAAAGGGGGTGTTATTTACGTGCAGTTTAGCTATTGCAAATTTATGTGATGCCTTTATTTCAGCTAAGTGATACTAGGCAAAATGGTGTTGTAGGTTTATTATTGTTGAGGTAAATATAAAATCGTATACCTGAATCCGACCCATTCAAAGCAAATCGCTGAACAAAGTTTGGAATTTTAAACATTATCGTAAATCAAAATTGGAAGTATCATTACCTGATCAGTTCGAATATCTCGGGTTTGTCGCGTTCGCGTTGTTTCATTCTTTCCTTCATAGCTGTGATGATGGAATTGGCTTTGTCTTCGGCACCATGTTTGGAAGACTTTTCGGCCGCCCCTGCGAAACACACTGATCAGGCAGTGCCAAAGTAGTTCTTGTTAGTTGCGGGATGCGCCGGGACGGCCCCCCGCCCCGCGCCCACACCCGCTACGACCACTCTTGGCCTCAACCTGACAAGACTCCAACTTCGGTATGTAAATTCAACAAACTTTATGTATGTCAGATCTGATCAGGTCATCGACCTCGAGCGGCGCCGGCCGGAGCGGATCTGAGCACGGCGCCTGGCAAACAAAACTCAATACAGTTCAACGCTTTGTTAAATTATTATTTTTTTCAGGAATATTATTGGCAGCTTATTAATATTAGGTATATCATTGGTAGGTGGGAAGACACTGTATCAACAAGCTGCCAAGTATGTCCAAAAGGCGTTAAAACTGCATCGCTCACTAAAACACCCTCTGTATTTGTATGTTGATGTATTGTTTGTTCATCCATTTACCAATATTTTTAAACGAAACTCGTTACATATATACAAATCGATACTTTTAATCATTTAAAGCGCTGAACATCTTCAGGGATAGAAGTGAAAACATAAAGATAGTAAAATTAATACAGAAACGTGGAACTCTATAAATCAATAAAAGTAAAATAAATAAACTAAAGGACCACATATAATATAGAAGTGGACAGACACTGGATTGCGTGCACACATTGCTAACAGGCACATCGTAACAACACGTTGCATTTGTCGGATTTGTTTGAGCGTTCGTGTTCTTAAAGCTTCTAAACCGATTTGTAAGAAAAACGGTGTGTAAGATAGTGTAAAATGTAAAGTAGGGTAGAGAACAGTACATAACACAAGTAATTTAGTTTAATAGGGCTTTAACAAGTTTCGGCGCTGGGCGGGGCAACCCGAAAGGAACTAACGGATAACAGGACCGGAACCCTATCTACGTGAGCTACATGTCCACACTTCGAAAACATTGAATAATAAAATCATATTACTAATACACAGAACAATCTAGATAGAGAAATAAATAATGAAACAATAAAAGAAATAGTACTTACGTCAGCAAATAAGATATAACCATTCCAATATCTTGAATCATATTGAATTAAGAATACTAACATCAAAGTGGAAATAATTAATGATCCTAATTAAGTAAATGATAAAATTTTATAAATTTAAATATTGAATTCAAAGTGTAGACTAGGAATGAAGATGGCGTGCAGTCGATAATCTGTTTTGTTAATTAACAATTTGTTTATAAAACGCGGTTCACCTAACGACTGCTCGCCTACTGATCGTGCAATGTCATCTAGAACCGAATATTATGCGAATAATAAAATTTGGAATATAATATTATCTGTGTATCTCATCGATAGCCATGCACACCGATAAAGCAATGGTCAAATCATCAATTGGGAAAGGAAAACACATCATGCTATTTGCATTATATGAGGTCAGAGTAAACATGAAGAAAAAGGGAGATAAATAAAAACCACAGAAACATAATTACAACAACGATAAAAAATATAAAGAAATGTATTATTCCTATGATTGCGTGAATCCCGGTGATGTCGCTAGTTGTGTCTTTCTGGCGAATGGTCCTAGCTGTGTTTTTAAACGTGAAGAATGTTTGATCACTGACGTATAGCGATCAATACATGCAAACAATTTTACACATGCATATCAACTGAACTAGAATGACAGTAAATTTTACTACAACGACATTCTGGATTTTGAATACCATTTATTACCTTTAACACAGACATCACCTAGAGAGCGGAATCTAACAAATTAAGTAAATATCTAATATACTTATGTTAACATTTAGAAATTACAGAGCGTCACTCTATAATACTGATAAATATGAAAATTTACAAGATCTGAAAGCAACAACTAGATCGACAAACGCTGGAAGACAATCTCAGATATAACAAACAATGGCCATAATTTACGAAACTGATTTCAAACAAATAGATAACTCGTATTTGGGATGATAAATCTATGAGTCTCCATTATATCTAGTGTAGACTTGATCAAAGTGCGGGCACGAAGGTTATAACTCTCGACAAGACTTGCTCTCCATTAAGTACCATTGAAACTCTCTCTATGTGGGAGACTTGTGGACTAACTCCTACTTTCGACTTATACAACAACGTCGCTCATACCTCGATTTTAATTTTAATTTCAAAATCATTTATTTCCACTGTCTTCACTTGTGATCTAGACACCAATAAAATTTTAAGCCCGAATTGTGCTGCCGCTTTTAGATAGCAAAGGATTCTCGTTAAATTGAAACAAAGCAATAAATCTAAAGGCTCCAAAGACCACACAATCTAGACTGACTTAATAGAAGACGAATGCTTCGACATTACTTAAATAAATAATTAAATTACATAAAGCGGAACGGTCCAAGCTCGCGTTGAATCGTGCTCCGTCTTGAGCGCTTTAAGTACAATGTTCTTTAGAGACTGTGCATTAAATATTGATTTTGTACTGCGACGCTGTGTATCCAAAGATCTTGTCTACAACGAGTGACCCGTCAAGTGCTTCTTGACTCACTTGAGTTTAATAAGGAGGGAACTGCGCTTCCCAGCCAACTCTAAAAACCTAAACATTTCCCGCTTCTCGAACGTTCGCAAAGATATCTATGAAGTGACGCTCTTTAAGATTTAGATTAGACTTTTTAATCACAACATTTTCGTAATCGTTGCCTTTGTGATTAAAATTTGTACATTAAAATTTTTAGCACATATAAATATCTTGTGATCGTAAGTAGGAGAGTATTATTCATCATCATTTTTTGTAATAAAATGCTCTTTCGCATAAGCAAATAAAAGCAGATATTCTCATACTTGCTTACACTGATCAGGGGGTATACAACATTGACATTGCAGGAATTCGTTCCATTTTTTTAAAAAAAAAAGGTTCATACATGAAGGCTATTATGTGCAGAACACATTGATTTATCACTTTTTAAGGTAATGAAACCAATCCCTTTCACTTAGATAACAAAAATATACCCATAGACCATCACAGGGCTCCACTTACTCTGCAGGCAGTCAGCATTGAGCAAATCCTTGCACTTTTCGTGACACTTGACACCACATTCAGTGCACCTTACACCTTGCCTCGCGATGCCCCAAAGTAGCCCTTCGCACTCGTAACAATAAGTGGGCGAAGTTGCCGTCCATAGAACGAAGTTGTGAGGCGTGGTTGATGATATTGGGTAGATGAGTGCTTGTAAAGTCTTCTTGTACACGTGCATTTTCTGTAAGACCTTATTAAATCAGTAATGGTGTGCAGGTAGATGTCAACTTTAGTAAGTGATTATAGGTTTCAACTCACCAGTTCTTCATCATTCAACGTAGCCCGATGCACAGCTGACGTCAAACCTGCATTCCTCTTCGTTGCGGCCATGGTCTAAACAGCAGAAAATATATGAGTAATGGGCTTACACATGTCACTTCATCCTCAGTATGTAATGGCACTGAGTCTTGTGTCTGCTATTTCTAATCAAGCATTGAATTGCCTACCTAACTACTATTTTGAAAAGTTTACTATTTTTAGTTCTCTAGAAATTCAGAATCCTTTGATATCATTTGCAAGTTGAAGCTACTCATGCTTTGAAAAAAGCTGTTTTTAAGCCTGTCTTTTAACAAAACCTTATCTACCATCTCGAAAATTTCAGTAGTTCTTATACCGATGAAAAATTCGTTTGATTATACAAAAAAGTAATTGTAAGTGCGTGTAAAGTAAAAATGTGTGTGTGTGTGAGAGTCGGTACAACACTGAAACAGTATTACATTTGAGGGATCATGTTAATTGGTGTTGAGATGAAAAAGACTTTTCAGTCGCAAAAATAATATTTTCTGTGATATTGAAGCTTCGCAATGAAAACGGAATCGGCAAGCACGTGCATGTTCCCAGTGTGGAATTCAATTTTCATTTTTATTATTCGTTTATGTATGCTGTGATGGTGTTACGCAATCGTTGGATGTATAACAATATTATGTAGCTTTACCTTTATACTTAACCAACATCTGAAAAATGATATAAAGCAGAAACATGCAGAGGCCAAATCAAATTTAAATAAAATGTCAATGCAAGCACACTATGTACAGTGAGTGAAAAGAGAAAAATCTTGATTCAAGGTTGGTGACCAACATTTTATCTTTTCACTGTTGATCAGAACTGCATGCATAGAATAGAAGTGTTATTGGGATAGAAATACCTTGAGAACCTGCAGGTCCATGGTAAGGGGGTAAAATGCAATGATATTATTAATTTTTATCAGGAATTAAGAGTCGTTCATTCGGTGACTACGGTTCCGCTACTGTAGTTTTTGCTCCGGTGACCCCTATTTTAACTTTGACACGGTACAATAAGGGTTGGGATGGTATCTAAGAATAGGTTAAAGGCCATCTAAGTAGTAAAGATCGGAAGGAAAAACACAATACAGGTAACATTGAGACATCAATGAAGAGAGAAGGGATCAAATAGGCCTCTTTTATGTTTTTTTTTTTATTTGAACAATATATGGAGAGTTAGTCATTTTTATAAAACAAGGTTTAAGTTCTCAAAGCGTGAATAAATATCATATTTCACCCGCCACACGTCATATGTTAACAATTTATAAGGCAACTTCCTGTGTTATAAAATTTAACATTTATCCAAGGGCAAAATTCAACGACCGCGATGCAATTTTCTTTAACAATCTCCCCGTAAATTGTTCAAAACACATAATATGGAAATTTTCCGTGTAGAAGAAAACATTGATTACGCGCCTAATATTACTAAGCTTCAGGAAGCATACGTCGATGCGAGCTTTAAACATTTACGACCAGTTTCAAATATCTACCTTCCATGACCCTGAGTGCTGATAAAAGCTTATTATGCCAGGATAGCCCTTTTATAATAGCTTCAAGTTTTCAAGATAGTGAATTGAAACCGGTCAGTGAGAAAGATAGCTAACCTCCATCGGATTCGTAACAATAGAGATAGGTTTAAGCCTCCTGCAAACAGGCGCGACGCGCGACGCGAATCGCGCGCGACACAAAGGCACCGCTCGTTGCGCGACTTGCGGTGCCTTTGTGTCGCGTGTCGTGTCGCGCCTGTTTGAAGGAGCCTTTATATCGATAAGGAAAAATTCAAACGGTACTTACAAGTTCTGAAACGAGGGGTATCGATTTTCTCCTAGGCCTGATATCGGGCATGCTGTCAATGTTACTGTAGAACGGATTTTCGTTTCCTGGCGGCCTATAAAAACGGTTTAGTTAGATTTAATTTGTTCAAAGGAAGTTTACATACCTTTGCTTTGATAAATATGAAAGTTTTACAAGAAAGTCCTGGGATTTTCTGTTAGTGGTAGGTATAATTATTAAAAAGTTATTGAGCAGATTAATGATGAATGTCTCACACCTATTAATTTCTTATTTCTTATTTTAAGTACCTAATTAACAAATGTAATTTCATTTTAGTTGTAATTTTCAAGGTTTTTTTTTTTGGTAAATTTAAATTAAAATATATTTTTAGTTCACATACCCATTTCCTCTACCTCCATGCTCGTTGAAGCCAGCGGAGCCATTCTAAAAACAAAAAAAAAAACAATAAATAAAACAAAATAAAAACTAAAATAAAAAGCTAACATTTCTTTATTAAAAACAAATAACAACCAACAACACAGTAATATTATAATATGATTAATTTTCTATGACAAATGAACCGAAGTCATGATAGCTATACGAATGCATTTCAGAAAGCGTCTTTTTTATTTGTATTACAAAAATTCCAATTTTTTTTTTCGAGAATCTTAATCCGTTTTACCATGTAGTACATTGATAATTAGTTGAAATAAAATTATTATTAACACCTTGAGGGCCACTAAGTCGTAATAACAATAACACTTGTATTGTGTCTCATTCAGTGTCCTTCAACCGATTAAGAATTCAATAATTATTGGTAACTATTATTCTATTGTTATCTGTTAGTTAACTGCGGGGTAATTGCGTTACACACATAATGGCAATCGATCGCAATGCATTTATTTTGATATCCATTGCATCATAGGTTTTAAAATTCGCCTGTTCAACAACGTAATAATAATAAAATAAATAAAAGCGATAAGTGTTGGCAACAGCAACATCAACATTTTTAAGGTAAATTTTGACGTTTATATTATCTGTGGAGCACTGTATTTCGCTCTCTTCCAACCACGAACTGTGCAATAAATGGACGTGTCTGCTACTCCAGAGTTTTACTTCACCAAGTACTGAAGCCCTCCTGCCCTACCAGCAACCTAGCAACATCACCACAGTCCACTGCTACGACCCTCGTACAATAAGGCCGCTCATTGTATGTTTTGTAGTGTTAAAAGAAATGTTTTTTTTTTATAAATAAATAAATAACGTGGCTGGACTGACAAAATGAAAGGCGTTGCAATCGGTTGTCATTTTATGTGTTAAACTATCCTGTTGGATACGCCAAAATATGTGTTTTATTATATTTAACAAAAGGTAGACAACATGCTTTCTAAAGTGATCCTGTGAAGGGATTTGTCATGGAAACTTAATCGTACATATTCAACACTTATAATAAAACAGCTTACATGGAGAATTAACCTCACGATAGAACATAATTTATAATATAGTTAACAATAGTAATAATGCTTGGGCAGTTTATGACTGTAATGATATCTTCATTTTTGATCATGAAATAATCACTGAATGTATTACAGTAGATACAATTCGGACCAAATAAATCTTCGAAGCTTGAAACAACATAGTTGTTAAAAGTAAATAGTAGTGCTTAGGGCTCTATTTCACTAGGACACTATGATGGCGCAACCATGGTTGCGCTGCCAAAAAATGTATGGTTGGTTGCACTACCGTTCAGACGCCTGATGAGATACTCACCATAAAGCTATGTATATTTTGCATGGGTCATTAGGAAACCATGGTGGCGCCACCGTAGTCGCGCTGCCAGCAAAATATACTCAGCTTCATTGTGTCACGAGGCGTCCAATTGGTTGCGCAACCAACCATACATTTTTTGGCAGTCCGACCATAGTTGCGCCGAAATGGTGTTCTCATACCAGCAAAGTTAATAATAAAATAATTCACAAAAAAATTACCTAATCTGCCCATAATAATTATAATTATTATAATTCTACGCAATATCGTTCAACATCTAAAACTTTCCGCTAAATATTTTTATTACATAAAGTGCCAGCTATATTTTTATGTAAGTGTAAATAGCTATACGATTACCTAAGCCGTGTGATATCTAGTAAATACGTTACGATGTATATGTAATTTATCCTATTATGATTATTTATATAATTCACTCGATTAAGACAATTAGGTAACAATGGTTGTGAAATGTTTTCAAAAATAGAGAGGGGAATATAAACTAGTCACTATTGGTTTTTTGGAAGAAATCGTTTTACATATTTTGACCCGACTACGGCACTACTTATATATTATAATTTATGGGTTTTCATTCATATGTAATGATGTAGATATGTAAATAACATTGGCAGCCAGAAGCTCTTAGCAATATTAAATCAAAGTGTCGGTTTGGTTCAATCAAAGATTCAAGATAAAGGAGAATATTTTTGTCCTCGCTTGATTTTGAGATCAAAGGCAGATGGTCTGATAGAGAAGGTGACTTGTCTGTAAACTCGGACAGGATTTTCATCATAATATGTTTTACGATGAAAGTCCTGTCCAAATCTCGGACGACAACGATACGAAAACGTGTGTACGTTTTCTTAGTTTGGACCTGTTACACTGTTTTTATTTCATACAGTTATATGGTATGTATAATTATACTTTAATTACCATTATGTGGAAAATATGTTGTAAGTAAAGTAATCTCAAGTAACTATTATTTGTCTAAACTAAACCGTAGTCGAGTGTTTATATTGAAGATTATTCCTTATTATCCATTCTATATTGTTTAGAAAATAGTGAATATGTATTTACGATTGAGAAATGTTACTTATTTCAATTCTCTATAAATAAAAGGAACATCTTTCTCTGATATGAGATGATATGACCATGAATGAATTTTGTACGACAAAATGCTCCCCAAGCCGATACATGGATGAATTTAATTATAGACAGAAAATTCATTAATTTAACTCTAACATTATCAAACAATATCTATCAAGCAACAAACACATATAATACTGAGTATATAATTGTATGTAAAGATTACCATTTTTCCAAGTATAAATATCGTTAAGCAAACCTTTATTAAAATTGTATAATTGTTTGGTTGAATATCATCTTAAGCTTTATGTAAAAATCCTTTAATACATATAGAAAGTTCTTAGTACCCTATTGCGTTGGTTATATCTAATTATTGCCTCAATTAAATAGAAAGAGCGTCAATAGTAAGTAAGTATCATATAAGTATAATATTGTATATACGAGCACCCTATACTATGCATTCAAATACATATTTAGCAGTACATGGAAAAAACGAAACTGGTTGAAATATTTCTCACAACCGCAGTTAGTATTTTAGGTCAAAACTACCTAAAATATGTAACGTCAAAATTAAATATTTTAACAGAGCCCTGCTTTCGGGGAAATTGAAGAATACTTGTGTAATGTTTCACTAAAAGTTGTTTAAAATGGACGACTATAAATAACAATTACACATCCTACTTTCTAATCTATATAATAGGTATGTTATATTAGGAGTAACTTCATTTGTATTGAATTAGAGTTGTAAAGCGGGTTAATAATGTTAGCAATGGCTTGAGTATATCAGTCTAACTATTAATTTCAAATAACCGTGGAAGTGACCTGCAGCTTATAAAATATTTCTAAACAGCTTATGTTTAACTCTTAACTCTAATTTCATGAAACTTTTGCATAAGATAACTTACACCTGCGCTGACTTTATCCTTTTCTGCGAGCGGCGTCGTAGCTGCTGGCGTTTCTGAGGTCTTCTCTTCGGCTTTTCGGTCTTTCAACGCTTTGAGAAGCTTCCATTTGCTTCCAACAGGAGCGTCTTGCTGAGGCGGAGGCTCTTCAAGAGGAAGAGAATCTTGATGAATTTGTGGCATATCATAGTCATCATCTAGTTCGTCACCACTTTGAACTGGACTGTCGGGTCCTGAAGTTTCTCCTGAACCGGAATCCTCAAATGACTTATCATCATCGGATTCCCTGTCTTGTATATCATCTATTGTTTCTTCGATGACTGGAAAAGTTGTTATATCTTTCCAAGAATCTTTAATTGGAGATTCGTCATACTTTTGTTTAGTAGTTGCTGTCTTTAGTTTAAGTTCCCTTAGTACAAAAGACATTTTTTCTTTTAAATATTCACCTGAGTCTTCGTCTATTTCGTCAATTTCTGGCACTTTCGGCACGGTCAGTTGCCGCTCAGCCTCTAATTGAGACTGATGCTCCATTTCTTCTAATTTCCTTAGTTCGTAACAATACCATTCATCTTCAGAATCGATACTGTCCTCAGTACTCTGTCGCCTGGAAGACACTCGGGATCCGCTCCTCCAAGAATGGGTACTCCTACTATCGTCATCGTCATGTTTATTTGGTATTTCCAAACTTTGCTGATGTCGTGGTTGAAACTTATTTGGTAGGCCTCGAGTACTCTGTATGGATGGACTTCTTTCTGGTAAGTTATTAGAGTCTTCATTTAGGGTTAATGAATTATTTACCACTTCAGGTGGACTTGGTTTACGAATTCTCCTTTCTTTTTGTTGATTTACAAATTCCTCGCTTATTTCTTCTTGTTGTTCTGCCTCCCCTTTCGAAGGAGAAATGTCGTTTAAGTGTTCATCTGAGACTGACGTTGACTTACGTAGACGATATTTACCTAAAGCTCTCGAAACTGCAAATTCTTGCGAACTTCCACTGTACGATTTATTACTTTCGCTTAATCCTTCATCAGAAATGTTTGAAGTCTTTTTCACGTCTCCAATAGTAGCAAAGAGGGACCCAGGAGATTGATTATCTTCCTTTTCATCTTCTTCAAATAAGTCGACATTGGATATGTCGGTGTCAATGTCCAATTTTTCTAATTTCGGTATGTTGTCTTTTTTCATTTGACTAACTCGTGCAAAATGAAAGTCAATATCATCACTTTTATCTCTCGGTATAACACTACTGGCTGCTGTTAACTTTTCAGGTTCTTCTATTATACATTCAGTGTCATCGTCACGAAATTCCATTTCTTGCTCTTGTATTCGTTCCTGTATCATTTGTTGCTGTTCTACAATTTCTTGATTATTTATCTTTCTTTTAGGTTTAGGTGCTACTTTTGGGAACATGCTACCTTCATGTGTAGAGTCCGAAAATACGCTATCACTATCCTCTGACTGAGCACTGGATCGACCTCCGGACCATTCAGTTTCAGATGTCTCTGGGTCTGATAGTGATTGATGACTGGCTTGTTGCTTTCGCCTTGCTTTTTGTAACAAACCAGACATTGAAGCCACCAAATGATATTTCTTTTTCCTTCTTTGCGCAGATAATATCCTTTCTTTTAATGTTTTCTCTTGCTGAGGTTGTTCGACTGTATCAACACCAGAAGGTAGTGAGTGTGATCTATGTTTTTTAGGCAAATGCAAATCTGGGAGCCAGTGACTCATCGATGACATAGCGGACTTTAGTGATGAAGTCCGCTTTGGTTTTTTGGGCTGTTTATCTTGAGTCTTACCTTTATAGTTGTTGGATATCGATAAGTAGCCTGACTCAGAAACAAGTATACCACTTGACTCAACATATTGCTCTTTTCTCGTTTTACTATGTTCAGGTACAGCGTCTTTGTCGAAGCCTTGATTTTCATACATAACATTACCATTTCGTTGATCATATTGTTGCTGTTTAAAGTATTCCTGTTGTAGTTGATTTTGAAATTGTTTTCTTTCAGTTATACTCAAGGAATGTGATTTCAAGCTCGATGTTTCCATTGAACTGGTCGGGGATCTACTGCCACCTTGCCACGAGATCTGATCTTCTAAAGATGTTCTTTTAGGCGAATCATACCTAGTCGATGTAGGGTAATACGAGAGAGCATCAGTGAGATTGCCGGGAGGATATCCAGTGCGATGTCCTTTATAACCATTTTGATAAAAGTGTGGATCATTCGCGCCCATCGTATTAGCTCTAGTCAGGGGTCGTTTGTTGGCATTAGCCGCCGACATGACTACAGTTTGTGCATGATAACTAGGTTCCGGCGGATAAGAATCCACTGCGGGCCTCGCAACAGATTCAGAAATTTCATTTCTATCTAATAATTCGGAAAAACTCCTATCCTCAGACAACATTCCTCTCGGAGTACTATACACAGTTGTGAAAATTGGTTGCCTATTTCCAGCTACGGAATATATTGAAGGGGCTTCGTTTCCGTAATAATATTCCCCAATATTGCTTATTTGAGTCATTTGATCTGTTGCCGAATATGGAATATCGGTTTTTATGTAATCACTATCCACTTTTCCTTGCAATTTACTCAAATCTCTAGAGCTAATGTCTTTCGTCATGATATCTGTCTTTCGTAAGTTGTAATCACTCTTTAAGTTTGTCCCTTCATAAAGATAAGAATCCACAAGCGTTTCTATATACGGTTTCGGTTCGACTTCATACGACATTCTTTGTATTGGTTGTGAGGAAGGATCTCTCATTTTATGAGAATCGTGACTTCCATGCGTAGTAATTCTTCCCGTTTTAGGTGAACCTGGACTTTTTTCTAAACTTGACCATCCACTCATAGATGATAATCCTGAATCAGATTTTGCAGCTACAATATTTGCTGAATCCCTCTTTACGTGCTTAGGCGAAGTTCTTGGTGACTTTGGAGATCTGGGACTTAAACGCATACCATCATGGGGCATAGCGCTACTTGTAGATAACATTGGTTGATGAGCAACCAGCTCGTTGTTATTTTCTATTGATGGAAAACCGTCTGTCCCACATGGTGGAGCCGGTGGTGGGGGACTCGGAGATTTTCTTAGCCTGTTATCTTCATAACTTAATTCGTTAGTACTAGGTCCGTTGTATATTTCGTGAATTGACATGGGCGAGAGTTGTTCTGAACCACCTGATTTATACATCTCGTTTAGAGGCTGAGATAAGCCTTTGTTAGAAAAATAATTTTGTCTGGAAGTGTCTGTTATTTGATACGGAGAACTATATTCAAATCTTTCCCTTGAAAGAGCACTAGGTGATTTGGATGCTTTAGCTGCATTTATCTCAGCATTGGCTACAGCCGAACTATATGCCAGACGCCCAGTTACAGTCGTATAAGGTTCTGTAGTAGTTCTCTCTGGGACAAACTTTCGACGAGGAGACAAAGTTGGTGGCAAATAATCTATTGTTCTATCCGTTACGTTATCAGTTAGTGACAACCTAGATGGGGATTTCTCTCTTACAATAGAATCTTTAGGCGCCGCTAACATAAAGTCATCAAAGCTTTTCATCATGTCGTTAATAGCCCAATTGTCACCACCTGAATAGACGTTTTTCAGTTGTTCATTTATTATATTGCCATCTTCAACCAGTGCCTTTGCTTCTATTTCCCTGTCATGTTTTGATAGTTTTGTTTCAGGACTAAGAAGCCTCGTTTTCAAGTCTTTTAACTCTCTGGAATCTTTGTGTAATTGTGTTGTCAATCTATCTAATTCATGTAATTTATCTACTGTAATTTGATCTATTGTACTTAAAGCAGACAAATGTACCAAATCTCTTTCACTAATTACAGGTCCACCTTTTAATCCGCAGTAATCTTTATAGTCTGATGAACTGTATATTTGTCTAGAGCTTGTTGACATCATTTCTATGTCTGGTTCTTCTGGAGCTTCCCAAATCATATCTAATTGTGATGGTGGCCTAGACGTTTCATCGCAAACTAAATCATCACGATAGGCTTGATTTAAGCTCTTATAAAATGCTTCGTTTGATTCCATTATCTCTTCTTGATGGTCTAATAATACTGAACTTCGTCCAATATCTAAGCCTTCTTCTATGCCATCTTCGACAGTGCCATTTCCTAATATTTCTCTGATCACTTCTAACCGAGTGATGGGATCTCTGGCACTGACAGTTCGGCATGTGTAAAAATCCAGTAAAGTTGATATCACTCCCTGTTGATCGGCGAGCAACGTCTCCAATCGCTCGAGACGTTCCCACATCCTGACATATTCTTGGCTGAGCAGGTCGAGCGCTCGCCATGCATATTTGAGTTCTGTTTCGAGGATATTGAGACGTGTGCCGAGGCGTTCCATGTAGTCGCTGATGATATAGTCGCCGGAGTAGGGGGGCAAGTCGGGAGGAAGCGCGAGGGAGCCGCAGTCGTCCATATCGACCTCGACAACCCCATTCCCGCCGTCCTCGCTTTCCTCCATCCCGCCGCTTGCGCCTGCCCCAGCATTGTCGTGGATATCGCGCATCATCTTCGGATCGGACAGTGGGTTGCACATAACATTTTGCACTATGAGTCATCCCATATCGTTTTATTGTTCACACTTTCGACTCGAAACAGTCCTGTGCCACTGACAGTCCTCACTAAAGTCATTGTACCACACTGAATGTTCAACACGTCATATTGTTAATTTTAAAGTTCACTTTCTAAATCTATTAATATCTGTTTTCAACACTTTTAAAATGTATACTTTGTACTTCGACGGAATGAAATTGATAATTAGTTTACATCAAAAATATACTTTGAGTTACACTTATCACTTTACTGCAACAAGAAAGATTTTCGTTAGCGGATGTCGGGTTCCACTGGTTTGGGCATAAGACGGCTTATGTGCACACCAGTGGGTGGGAGGCAAAGGAATACCTCGGCGGAACATGTATACTTTGTAGCCTGCGCGACCCAATTTTCTTGACGGAAATGTTCAAAATATATTATGGTCGAGTTTTCTTAAATTAAAGTTTACATGTTCCTGTGTGAGGCAGCTAAGCGGTTCGTATTTGATTCCACGTGAGCAAATGCATCTCAGAGGTGGAAGGCGTCGCTCGGCTAGGGAAGGAAATAGGATGAACCGAAAGGAAATTAGACCGAGTCCCACCACCGCTTCGCTTAAATAAACCGTAGGACTTTTATTAGATTAGGACAGTACCATTGTAACAAGTGGTAAACAAAACTCCGTCATATTTGTTGCCTAGATTTATGTGTATTTACATTACAAGAAAGCCACGTTTCCTTCTTACAAACTAAATAAATGAAGAACGTCTATAGAGCAATACGTGACTGGATCACTAAAGAGGAATGCCTTTGATACCACATAGAGGAATATTTGAAGGAGCGTGTATATTACACACACCTACGTCTTTCTAAACAATATGCGTCGACGTTTTGTCATATTATGATAAATACTTCATCCTAGAAATATTCCTATAAGTCTTTATGTCCAATAATATGTACGCAAATATTACATACCGTCCTTCATATGTTTTTATTTTTATTAAATACCGATGTCTCAGTTATGTGACGTAACGTAAGTATATCAACGCTGCTCTAATTCTCGAGGGTTTATTATTCCGTTTATTATGAAGATTGTTTAGGAGCGGCATCCAAGCTTAATTAAGAACGTTAAATTATTGTTTTTTATATAACTTTAATAATATTTCTACAGCATTTTCATCTTTGTTGGAAAAGATGATAACATTTTAATAAAATAATAACTTTTTCCATGTCGTAGAACACTCGAGAGCCAAGGAAGCTTCCAAGTCGTTAGTCCCATCTCTATAGGTAGGTGCAGATAAAATGGGCCCTACGATCGAATAAACAATAAAGCCTTATCGATGAAAAGGGGCGTTTTGATTTCTTTACACTTAAGAGTTGTTCAAGAATTGGTTCCCGATATCGAAAGAATTTTGATTTTGTTTTTAGCGAGACTAAATATATTTTTTCGCTTCGTAAGTAACGTAAATAATGTAATGAAGTGTCGATAATGTCGAAAAATGTAATGAAGTTCGATTATATTTTATAAATAAATATGATATTATCTTTAAACAGATTTTATTTTTTTTTTCAGAAATAAATGCACAAAAATTCTCCATGAGCATAGAACGTTTAGTTTGATCACGTGTAAAAACTATATTCAATTATCTACTATTATTAACAGTTTCCAAATTAAAAAAAAACGCACTATAAGCGCCGCAACGAGCATTAATCTGGTAACTTGCAAAGACATTTCGGAACTCGAAGATCGCTAAAGTAAACCCCCAATTCGAGGAACGACCTTTACGACCACTAATGCAAAGTAATCACCAACCAATTGTCTTTCTCCTCACGCAACCTAAATTAGTGGCAAAAGACCAACATAACGCTTAAAACTGGTTGGAAAGCTCCAATTGTAACTGTTGGATATACTCCAAAATCTACCAAGAAACTTTTGCTTAACACTAATTGGATTTGTAAGCCTTTAACTATGGGAAAAGGATAAGAAGTCCACTGGGTATTATTTCACTGTTGAAATGATGTATATTCGTTCTAAAATGTGAAGCTGGAATTTTTGGCCACCTGAGGTTTTGAATTGGTATTTTGTAGATGAAAAAGCTGGGATAGCCTAGCCTTTTCCCAACAAATTTTTGGGGTTGGCTTCCAGTCTAACCGGATGCAGCTGAATACCAAAATTTTAGGCCCATCTGACCTCCACAACCCAGTTACTGGGTAACACGATACCCCTTGGTAAGACTCATTGTCAGACTTTCGGGCTTTTGCTCTTTCGTTACGGGTCACCGTGACTACTGTCAAAGGACCAAAAGCTTAACGTGCTTTACCGAGGCATAGAATTATAAAGATACCCATCCACGGACCGACCGCGGCAAGTGTAGCTTTACTTGAGCGATCGACCGTGCGGCTGTTATTACTTAGCCATAAAAAAGAGGAATGTGACCTTAATTTACTAGATTATTCATTTTTTTACAAAGTATTGTTGTCCCTTCACCTAACCCGGGTGTGCTGCGTCACCTGAAGCTGTGTGTGCCAGATCGGTACGTGTGGAGACGGAGGCGACCGCCACTGCTGGCCGTGCCTGCTGCCAAAACCAACCTGCTGTCGAAAACACCTCTCATCCGCGCAATAGGCGTACTAAATGAAGTCCATGAAAGAATTTACATATTTTCGTGCAATTTGAGTGAATTCGCAAGAGTTTTGTTGAATTATGTTAGTTATATTTAAGTATTAATATTGTGTGTTAGATTGTTATGTATTGTGTAAAGTGCTTTGTATTTTTAAAGTTTAGATTTTTATTTTAAGTATTAGCTGTAAGTAGATTTTTCATTGTATTTTTGGTAGGTATGTGTTTTCAAATCGCTATTGTATTGGGGTCATCCTGTCAAGATAGTGTGTGTAAGTTTAATAAATAAATAAAAAACACACGCATCTATTAAGTGTAATTAAGTGTAATATGTAATTCAATTTTTTGCCTGCAACTTCGTCTGCGTGAAATTTCTTATTCCACTGACCCACCCCGTCGCATCGCATCGTTATTACTTGGTTTTTGCTTAGCGTTTTTTCTGACTTTTTTCTATTTGGTCGGCTCCGATGGGTCTTAGCGTGATGTTGATGAATAGCCTTCCACAGAATGAATTGGGCTATCAAACGCAAAAATGTTTTTTCAAATCCGACTATCAGTTCCAGAGTTTAGCACGTGCAAACAACAAACTAAAAAACAATCTTTTCAGCTTCATTATTAGTAAGTAATAATATATATTTCGTATAAGCAAAACTTAACAAAGCCACCGCTTCTGCAACTCATAGCAAAGACGTTCAAGTTCACGTGAGAAATAATAATCCAATAATGATCAAAGGTACGATATTTCAACTTAAGTATTCAATAAGGTTTGATGGACCTACTAATATTACTGAAAGTAAAGGGCTTTCGGTAACAAGCAACAATTCGGTAAGCCTCGATTCGTGCGCACAAAGTTTTGCCGATACTTGAAGCAATATTCGAAGTAAGAGTACTTGCGAATGTAACGTATTACGTATCCCGTGGCCTCCTATAAACAATGATTTTTTAATACAGTTGCTCAAAAAGTGGCGTATTACAGGGACGTATAGCGTTCGGGATGTGGGCTATTACATACTCGTGCTCTTTTTTTACCTTTCCCGAACTCGTGCGTTCTCTTTCCTAACTGTCAAAATAATGTCTATTAAAAAGAAAAACCAACCATGATGTTTTTACTAAAAAAAATTCATAGAAGATTCATGCAAATACGTATATTTCTAAAAAAAAGCCACTAATTTGTTTCAATATCAGATTTAATGATTTGATTGAATGCGTTAGGTTAGGTTTCATTTCATTTCATCACATTAAATTTCATTTTCATTTAATATCAATAAAAAAATTTTACTGAAGACTTGTCTGTATGGGCATAGTTCCCTTTGCCTACCAGAATGGGTGAAGAAAAAAAAATTTTGCTTATATTTTACGGTTGGCGCCATTAGTTAGTTGAGTTTATTGTGTTTTTATTATTTTATTAAATTTCTTCATTTTTTCGCAACTGTATTAAAAATAGTCGTTCAGTACACGTGCGAAACCGTCATTGCAACTTGATCCGATTGTCAACCCTCGCTTTCGGCTGCGCCTCGGCTCGGGTAGACATTTGTCGGAACTCTTGCAATGACAACCTTTCCGCACTTGTAATGAAATATGTATACTATTATCATGGTTTTGGCGTAATATTTTCTGTGGTTTAACGCGTATAAGGACAATTATTGAAAGAGTGTACTGTAATATATTACTGGGGACTAGTCACGTGTTACAATGATTCATTTGAATTCTGATCGTGACATTTGTGGTACCTATGTTATAATTTTCTATTATTAGGTATACAGGGTGGAAAACTACCCATTACATAGCCATCAACTACGCATTCTGTAAATCAAACTAAGTAATATTGCATAAAAATAATTGCTATATGGACCGGTAGAAAAAAAATGACGGGGAGTACAAGTGACTCTCGGCTTCGATAAGTGTCTTTTTAAAGTCGTTATTAACATGACTATTGACATTAGTAGCTTCACGTCTGGATGTAAAATGATTGAGATGAGAATGTACATTGTGTTATTAAAACTGTTAAGTTTTAGGACATACAAATGCGGTGAAGGAAAACATCGTGAGGAAACCGGCATGCCCTAGAACCAAAAATTCAAAGACATGTGACATCTAACAACCCGCACTGGGCCCGCGTGGTAGATTACAGTCCACTCTCACAGAGAGGAGGCCTGTGTTCCAGGAGTGGGAACGTTATATACTGATTATTTATTATATAAATTCAAAGTAAACTTGGTTATTATACAATCAAAACTTGAACTTCGCCAATTCAGACCTGCCATAAAGTACGATACACAGAGTTGGTGAACGATTTTTGTACAGGTGCCTTTTCAATTTCAACCCTTACCGTGGTCACACATCAATCTTACATGTCAACCTTACACAGAATTTATGTGACCGTCGCTCTATTAACTTAGGGTGAAAAATGTTGTTAACATGTTATTTATAAAATTCTAAAAGAATGTTCGAAAAAGAAAGGGGTTACAGATATTTATTTAACAGTTTTTCTGCTTCATTTATGAATTCAAGAATTTAGTGCACTAACAAAATGCTCACAGTTAACGCGACACAAACGATAAATATTCAAGTTAATCCTGGGACGATAGAGTTTTATTCGAGGTACGACTAATCGTTTGAGTGCCTCAGTTTCTAGAAGGAGTTGGTAAAGGTAAGTGGGTTGATAAAGCTGTAGAGTGAACACGAGGTGCGAAAGTTTGCGACTGTTTTATGTCGCGTTTTACAGGAAGTAAACGCGACATAAAACAGCCATGCAAATTCTGTTTCTGTTTTAAACATTTGCCTGGAATTAGTATAAAACTTTTGCCTGCTGCGAGATCGAGACGGGAACGTACCTAATACTGGGAGAAATAGTATGTCCTAATATCTACAGGTAATGATATATCCGTGAGCCAATTTTCATCCAAATCCGTTCAGCCGTTAAGGCGTTAAAAGGTAACAGGCGGAGTTAATTTCAGACTGCCTTGTTGGTCTATTGGTTGTAAGCACTACCGCTGAGCTTGAGGTCCTGGGTTCAATTCCCAGATCGGGCGAAGTATTATTGGGGTTTCCCATCAGAAATTTCTCACTAGCAGCTCAAGGTCTGGATTTCTGCCGGTTTGATGGCAAAAGTTTCGTCTCCTGTTACGTGGGACTTAAATTTTACTGGCGCAATGTAAGTGTGATAACATAACATAACATCACAAGCACTGGTGATCCTGTGCTTGTGATGTTATGTTATGTTTATTTTGCATTTATACCCAATATTAAGGCGCAAGCGCCAGGGTAGCCCGTCAAATTCATTTTTTTTAGGTTTTTTGCAATTTGCTGGTCAGTATTAAGTTGTACAGACGCCAGCACATCAAGCTACCCGATACTGTCAAATTTTCCTAATCAACTTTGAGCCTTAAAGTTTAGCGATAAAGTTGAAAATCTATTAAATAAATTTGACAGATTGTAGTAGCTTGATGTGCGACGCCAGCACATCAAGCTACTACAATCTGTCAAATTTATGACTTTAATGATTATAATTCTGTAAATACATATTTGTTACGGCCGCGAATCATATTTTGATCGACGTACAACTTAATACTGACCAGCAAATTGCAAATAACGTAAGAAATTTTGAATTTCGCGGGCTACCTTAGCGCTTCCCCCTTAAGTAATATTAAGTATGTAGGTATATCGACAAGAAAAATCATACTTAGTTTCAAACTGGTCATAAAGAAAGATAACCTTCATAATGAAGTCTACTCTGGGTTAAATAGGTATCTACCTACTACCAACATTTATCATCATCCAGTAATATAGAACTAGTTTCACGTACAGACGCCAGCACATCAAGCTACCCGAAACTGTAAAATTTTCCCAATCAACTTTGAACCTTATGCTTTAGCGATAAAGTTGAAAATCTATTAAAGAAATTTGACAGATTGTAGTACCTTGTTCATTGGTTTATTTTCAAAAGTTAGTCTGTATACTTATCGTGGTCACGGATAATCTGCTCAAGCCACAAGCGTAATACACAAAGTTAGTTTTAGTTTTCAAATACATTTAGTCTTCTCTAATGATTAGTGTTCACCGTTTTTGTGCAAAGAAAATGGCTAACTTATCGTTCGTGACACAGAATCGTTTTAAGCTTGAATGCTGTAAATTTACTAACAAATTTGATTTGTATTGCTTTGTTTGATTGTCCAAAATTACGAAACAAATGAAATAGGTATATGTATTGAAAATGGTGGAATGATTCGCTTATTAGTGTACTAGGTTCTGCCCGCGACCTCGTCCGCGTAAAATTTCTTGTTACTCCAGCCCACCCCTTCGCATCACATAACCTGCCCGCGCTATCACTTCATTTTCGTTTAACGTTCTTTGTGCCATTTTTTCTTTTTGCTCGGCTCCTAAGGCTTATAGCGTAATGTTAAATTAAGAAAAAAAGCCTTCCTTAAACATTGGGCGATCAAATGCAAAAAGATTTTTAAATCCGACCGGTAGTTCCAGAGATTAGTGCATTCATACATAAAAACACTTCAGCTTTATTATTATTAACATACACACAGGAATAGATTCCTTATAAATGCAAGTGTAATCAGTGTTATTTCCTAAATAAAAGCGCTTTTTACACATGTAACAGCGCAAAAAGAATCAACAAGCTGCAGATTAAATTCCTTTAAAAAAGACGTCAATTCCAAGGCACAATACAATAAATCATAGGAGTCGCAGTCAGTCCAGTTTCCAGCCACAAATGGAGTAGGGATTAATACGCCAGCGTGCAGCTGTTGGCATTCGTTCAAACACGCCAGATGTTACTTCACGCTTGAATCAAGACTACGGAACGATCTGGTACACTTTATTATTCACGGAAAATTATGTAAAATTGGAATTAAAATGTAAGCGTAGGAAACTGCTTGATGGAGCAGTTAAATTATAACAATCAATAATACTAAGACGAACTGCTATTGATTGAGCTAAGAACCTATTTTGAAGGTCAACCAGGTGATAGGGAAAAAAAAGGAGACCTAAATCCTGGCAACAAGTCGGAAATTAATCAAGCCACAAGGCAACGACAATATAGCCGTAAATCATAGAAAATATTGAACAACCCTGATACAAGGAGTTTGAAACCAACATTCAGAATTTCATTAAAGCGGCAAGAAGATTAAAACAGATCTAGTACAAAATTCTGCCACTGCTGCCAGAATTTCTGAAACTAATCAAGAGATATTCCCAAGAGATATTTTGTCACTGCGTCTTTACATAACTTCTGGAGTTTTAACAGCCGTTGCTTTTGTACATAATGTTTCACAATACAGACTTGCTGAACGACTTAATCATTGCAGAGGCTAGAGATTATTAACAACGCGACAGGATGCAGTAGTTGGCAGTCGTTCAAACGTAGCAGATGTCACGCCTTGCGCTCCAGATTGTTAAGTAGTGAGAATGTTAAGAGCATATTTAATGTAGCTGGTTTCTGGGGTGAGATTTTGATGTCTTCGTTGGTATTTTGTATTTTTGAATGTATTCTAGAGCCCCAATTGCGTAACACACTTTCTTTCACAATGAGAAGAATTGTGAAGGAAATTCCTAATGGAAGGTTTCATAATGTGTGAAAAATTCATCTGCTCGACGACGTAAATATCGCATTAAATATTTTTTGTGTGAGGGAGGGAGGATTAGAAAAATTGATTTGTTTCAGAATTGCCTAGTTTAGGTGACAGTTTTTGTTCGTAAAACCAAAACCTACTTACGTAAGTGATTATTTATGACATATTTCAGCAACAAAATTTACTCTTAAATAAATTATATAGGTAGTTGGTTCAAACTATGCTGCACTTCCTCATCATAGTTTCGTTCTCTTTCTTTCAGGTATAGAGATTTATATTGTAAGAAGATTTATATTTGATAAGTTATGATAAGTTATCAACAAAGAGCCTTATCATCAGTCTCCTGTCCTTATACCAATTTAATTGGAGTCGCCGCAACATGTTTTTTTTTCATCCATACTTCTCTATTAGGTAGTCGTCATTTCTGTAGTCACCGACTTTCTAGTCGTACATAACACTATCAATACCAAAACCTCAATTTTCCTACATAATACGTTTGAACTTTCCAAACAATGCACGTCAAACTCCATAGATATTATTTACACTTCTGTTTAAGTTTACCGGCGAATACAAAACAATATTGATTTAGCGAGTACGTACCCACGAAGGTGTGAACACACAAATTGAATAAATTATCCCCAGTACAAGTTAAGGGTAGGTACTTTATCGACTTCAGGATCGTAATTCAAGGTTATAAAGAAGTTATATTAAATGTTCAAATATTTTCAAGTACGGTAGGATTAACATCAGTTTTGTTTTGTAATTTTAAAAGTTCTACATAAATCTTGAACTAAATTATATTAAAAAGGTCAAGTTAAAGTGAATTAAGCAATGAATCTTAAGTGTGGTAATAGTACCACACTTAAGATTCATTGCTTACCATAATTGCTTGCGAACCATAGGGTTATCATGTGAAATAATAGTACCAAACGATATCTTTACACCTAACAACAAAAGTAATAAAAAAGTAATTTTTACAAAATACAATTGATGTTCATTCACTGCCCTATCTAAGATCGGAGAATAAACACATAAGGGTTCCTACGTGTTCGATCAATAAGATAAATGTGTGTTGACTGTTCCTATTGAAACGTTTTGTGGTATTTCCTGAACATTTTCCTTTTAAAGTTGGCAAGTCTACACATTGCAGGCGAAAGTTAAATGGGCCAAATAATGTTCTTTATGATTGGGTAGTTGTTGAAAATACGCTTTTATTTGGAGTTCGCGTAAGTATGATTCGGTTTTATACGGTAATTTGTTCGCGTTTATGCTTTATGTCCACCTTAGGTATTACACTACACTATTACAGATACGTAGGTCAAAATTATCTTAGTAATCAATGTCAATCAAATTCCTAAACACTACACGGTTTGTATTTAAAAGGTTATTCTATATTTTTTATAGACACACGCAACGAACGTTTTACAAAAGTAACAAACGCAGAAACACGCCACAGTTTTATACCTAAACGTGAAACTTTATTTGTCTTCTGTAAACCGTTGAAAAATAGACGGCGGAATTTCAACTTCAACGCTCATAAAAAATCTCGTATTTCCCCGCACTGAGGCGAGGCTGTTCAAATAGCAAAAAAGTTTCAAACGTGGAAACAAGTGAAAAAAAAACCGTTTGTGAGGTAAGTATGTATAAGCTGGGATTGTCAACAAAATGATTTTGAGCGTGAGTGTACGTCGCCGTCGGTCGCCAGCATATCGCCGACTCATGCCATTTCATTCAGTCGAAACGTTTTTCACACCCAGTTTTTTGCAGTTTACGGAAAAAAATATTTTTCACTATCGTACTGATGGGATCACGTAGCAGGATTGGCTTCTAATAAAATCCGATTTTGGATCGAGCTTTACTGATCGACGAAATTTATGGATTTCAATCGCGAAAATATGCGAGTATATATCCATATCCATGAAGAGGGCTGTGTGCTCCGGTTTATCGGAGCAATTTTTCATGTGTGTTTTTGTATGAACGATTTTTCCATTCCTATCGGCTGCAGATATTATTTTGACTACCAGAATAGAAGTGTCAAATCGGGATTATTTATTGGTTAAGCTACTTTTTAACCGACGAAAAAAAGAAGGCGGTCCTCATGTCGACGAGTACTTATATTTTTGTTTGTCGTCGACGAGTAGGTACTTATATTTTATATTCATGTTTCACTTGGAAGTAGGTATGTTTGAATAGATCAACGTCAACCTGTCCTATAAAAGGTTAGTTTATCTTTACTTTGAAAATCCAAACCTTGTTATGTTAAATACCGAATTCACTTTCAAACCGTCCATTCTATATCTATGACGTAACGACACACCTTTCACAAAGTAAACGCTCTCGCCACGTATCTAAAATTTTCCTACATTCCAAAAAACCTTTTTAATAAAAACGGGTTGAGGAATCGGCTTTGACACGGTGACCCAAACTGTCAGATCCCCTCATCCATCGGGACCCGTCCCTTTGCTGACGTTTTTCTCCACATATAACAATATAAACCAAGCTTCTCATTCGGGAATGTCAACAATACGTCTAAAACGTCAAATTATGGGTTTAAACTATGGAACGTTTTAAACTTCGTGTTAAGTGTTGTTTTGACGGTGTCTTGTTTTTATCTATTTCAGTATTTACGTATATTTGCACTTTATAAACTACTAAATAAAGTCTTGTCGCTAAGTAACTTAGTAAAAGTTCTTTATTTACAAAATTTATGGCTTCTCGTGACGGGGACTTTAGACCTAAGCTATCATTTAAAAAACTATTATTTTCGGATTTGTCTTCATTAGAACTGGCGTGATGTGGGTATTACTATACACCTCTATCCGAGTCTTCGGGGATTAAAAGAGTGATATTATGATATTTTGTGAGTCAGTGTCGATTGAATAAAAATTACCGGCGGCGTCTAATCACAATCACACTAATATTATAAAGGCGAAAGTTCGTGAGTGTGTTTGTATGTTTGTTACTCCTTCACGCACAAACGGCTGGACCAATTTTGATAAATTTGGTATGGAGGTAGCTGACACCCTGGATTAACACATAGGATACTTTTGATTCCGATTCGATTACCACGAGATCTACACTTATGCGGGTGAAACCGTGGGGCGCAGCTAGTATATAATAATAATCAGCCTGTATTGTCTCACTGCAGGGAAAGACCTCCCTTTCCTGTTTCCATTCAACTTGATTCTGAGCCAATAAGGGCAAATCCCTCATATAGGCGTCACGTTCATCCCTCCATCTACGCCTGGGTCTTCCGCGATGCCGTTAGACATTTTCAGGGACCCATATTGTGGTGGTCTTAGACCACAATGTGTCAGCCTGCGGCAAACGGGTCCGGCCCAATCCTATTTGAGCTTGGCTGCTTTTTGGGTGTCGTCTGCGCTTTGTGTCTTAGAGCGCAGTATTGTGTTCCGTATCCGGTCGGTTTGTCGAATTCCAAGTAAATAAGTAATTATTATTAGTAATTATTATAATAAGTATTATTATTAGAATTATATTATTAAATTGTCAATATTTTTTAGACTTGAGTATGAGGCTTTTGACTACGTTGTATGTGTATATTTTGTCTTGTTTATTTTATTTTTTATTTTTCATGAGCGTTTTGCTTGTGCAGAATAAACAATTTTTCTTTCTTTCTTTTTTATTATTTAACTAATTTAAAACATTTTAATAAATAATCACATCCATTCATTAACCTTTAATCAAGTAACCAAAGAAAATAGTAATTGTCTATCTGTTAAATTACTTTGCGATAGGTAGTAAATTCCATCCTTCTTCTCCCATGACGTAATTTGCTTCTGAGTAATTTCAGAGTAATCAATTGTTTTGTTCCCAAAGTGATAAAGTTCCAGACGCACGTTACCGTTACAATATAGCCCAGAATTAGGACAAGCCGGAATTAGTTTAACTAAACAAACTAAAACTAAATCATGGTCAACTTAAATCGGTGCCCAAACCGTAATTCTAGAGAGCTAACGAGCATGAACTTGTGGACCCCGACTAAGAGGAGAATTGTTTAGGCAGACAGTGGAAGGAGCCAGTATCCAAGACTTGGAAGCTAACATATCCTTGTAATTTCTATACAGTGTATAATTATATGCTATACAAATGTATGGGACAGTTGATTATTTTTTCGCGATAACTATGTTCGTCCCATGGAAAAAGTGGTGACATTTGTTTGATACACGCTATATACATAGTATAAAACAATGTTGCTTTTACGTGTTTGTCTATGTGGTCACTTAGATCTTCATAACTACACAATAGATTATGATGCGGTTTTTGCCAATATGCAAAGAATTTATTCTGGAAGGTCTAAGTGTATAATACATTTCTATTTATCTTAGATAATATGGCACAGAAATCTTAACGGTTTGATATGTCGCCACATCAGTAGATGGCGATGGCAACGGCGAAGCAATTTATATAACTATCTACTACTTCATACGACCACACAGACGGCATGCTTAATTGCAGCAAATATACCTACCACCCGAGAATTTCTTAGACTAACTTCATCATCTGCCTGGCCTTTTTTTCCCAACTATGTTGGGGTTGGCTTTCAGTCTAGCCGGATGCAGCTGAATACCAGTATTTTACATGGAGCGACCGCCCATCCGAATCCGACCTCCACAACCCAATTCCTGGGTAATACGACACCCCTTGGCAAGACTGGACTTGTTTTTAGACTTCCTTCATCTCATCCATAAATATAATGTGAAAGATAAAACATTGGATTACATTGGATCGCCCAC
Source organism: Luperina nickerlii (assembly GCA_963855955.1). NCBI lineage: Eukaryota > Metazoa > Arthropoda > Insecta > Lepidoptera > Noctuidae > Luperina > Luperina nickerlii. The sequence continues at coordinate 14,866,399 of OY979677.1, read as the reverse complement.
AGCTAAGAGTAGGCCACCCCATTCCGTCTCGTGGACTCCATAAGCGGACTATCTGATTATATCTGTCGGATGTCCGGACTCAGCCAGTACGTACATAGATAGCATCGTATTGCTAAATTACATAAGCCATATCTTGTATATCGTCTTAAACTTCTTCGTCTAAGGCCGCTATCCCACTGGCGTTTTACGAGCGTTGACGTCAACGTCGCGTCTGCGCGGCGTCGACGCTGCGCAGACGCGATTTTGACGTCGCGTCATCGCGTAACAAGCATAAAACGTCCGCTGAACGCGACGTCAACGTCGCGTCTGCTTAACGTTAACGTCGCGTTTGTTGGCAATAGTATCATCTGCGCGACGTTAACGTCGCGTTCAGCGGACGTTTTATGTTACTTACGCGATGACGCGACGTCAACGTAGCGTCTGCGCAGCGTCGACGCCGCGCAGACGCGACGTTGACGTCAACGCTCGTAAAACGCCAGTGGGATAGCGGCCTAAATTAAGTTTTTTATACATCGTGTCATAAACTTTTACTATGAGTTCATAACATGATTCTAGACCCACCAGCGTTGAAATTTTCGTCGGTTATTATAAACAATAAACTGTTCCATACATTTTGACGTGTTAGTGTAAGTATTGCACTTTTTGTTTGAAACAGCAGATTTTTAAACCGTTTATTTTATAGTTCATCATTTTTATAATCCCAAATTTCATGTCGTTCTGATAATTCAGCTTATGTTAAAGCTCTGACAGCTGGAAAATTAAGAACAAAATTACAAATCCTTTCAAATATACGAGACTTATTTTTAGAATATTTATTAGAGTTCATTTGACTTCCAGATTCTCATGTTGTTCTAGGAATCCGATAAAGAATGAATGTAACAACTAGTTGTCTAGACTAGTGCAAGTTCTAATAATAAAGTAGATTGGGGTGCCATGAGACCCTCAGGCAATAGTTTAGCCAGAAAATACACGACTAGGACTACTACTACAAACATTTTACGTAAACGGTTTTTGAGTTAATGTAAGTGAACATTGAATAAGAAAGTAGATGTTACAAATATATATATATAAGATGTTATGTATATAAATGTATAAGTATAATAAGTTTCAAATTCAATAATTAAGTTCTAATAGGTGACATGAAATTAAATTTAATCACAACATAAAACGCTAAAGGCTCCTTCAAACAGGCGCGACACGACACGCGACACAACGGCACCGCAAGTCGCGCAACGAGCGGTGCCTTTGTGTCGCGCTTGATTATATCGCGTGTTGCGCCTGTTTGTAGGAGCCTTAATACGGAAATATGTTTACAGAATATTTTTATATTGGCAGACCACTAGTCTAAAGCACAACTTATATTTCATTTGTACCTAAAATAAATTCCATCGACGTTAAGTGGATACTAAAAATAAAATAATTAATGATACACAGAATTTGAAATGTTGACACGATAATTTCAGTCTCCAAGACCAACATTAACAGAAGTTGGTAATTTGCCTGTCAATACATGTTACACCACTTCACAGAAAGTAACGAAATGTAAACGAACAGTTAATTTATTTACTAAGTTACCACCAATCGGCAAGAAATATAGTAAGGAATAAAGTTGACATAATAATAAGTATGATTCCACTGCTGAGCACTGAAGGATTAAAGGGAATTGAAGACCAAGCTGGATACAAAAAAAACTACCTATTTAGAAATATAACGAAAGTTTCAGATGAAATCTGCATTATAAAATATACATTCGGGCAAAAACACTAAGACAGTTTTAGCCAAACTAGGTCAAAAAATCGTCGATGAACTTTATATTGGTACAGAACAAAAGCGGTTTAACGCAGACCCTGAACGACGTATAAAATACTAAAGTGTTACCACTGCGAATCGTAAAGGGAACCGACCTTTATAAGAAGAGAAATGAGGTCAACAATCACTGGACTCACAATATGATAAATGGAAGAATTTCAGCAAAAAACATTGGGGTGAGGGAATTAAAATTCGTCTGTAAAATTACTCTTTTAACATATTTCAGGCATTTTATTGCCTTTTCCTTATTGTTCTTTTTCAATATCATCTTACGTAATAAAAAGAAGGATATTGTAAATTAATTTGGTGGCAAAATTGATAAAATGAAATCAATCATGCTTCCGCCTCTTATTGTTACTTAGATTGCGAAGTTTGCACCTCGGAGTGAATTTATAATGTCTGCCGGTCTCTGAATTGCCTTGACTGCCAAAACGGCTATTACAGGCCTTTACCCTCGATTCGTCTGCCAGCTATAATTCAATTCCAACCACTATGTAAACATCTGCCTTACCTACGAAAATTTGAACTTAAATGTCGCCCATCGACAGCCAACATTATAAAACCATTAATCAATTCGACAACACCCTAGCTCAACATGGAGTTACCGTGTTCTTACCTTAACAGGTCTTACGAAGCAATTTGCGCTTAATGAATAATGTCAAAGGGTTTATTTTCATTTGGCGTCTAGCTCGACGTTTTCCTTCGGTCCCAAACACACACCCTTTGTGTCCCTTGCGACCGGTGCTATCTTGGCTCTGTTTTCTGTGGTGGCAATTTCATAAATTAAATCGCACCGTGACGGGAAATGTCGTCGGTAATGTTGTGCGTAACTTGATTTAGGTTATTTGTATAACGCATTTTCTCCGAACGACGACGACTCGGAAATTCTTTTTCATGTATTGATTTCGTCGTCGTGTGCTTCATTGATATTCCTTTGCGCTTCACTAGTGTTTACGTGTCATTGTCTCCAAATGTATTGGAAAGTATATCGGTAACAGTACACTTTCGCATAAGGAGATAGCACTCCAGAGACTACTGCATGGAGATCGCGCTTCTAAAGTACCTAATCTTAGGCTAGGTTAAGCCGAATTTCGCGATTTTCTATATTCTGTTTAAATTATATGAGACGCGAAATCGTGAGCTTAGGTATGCCACCCACGAGTTCCTTAAACTAAATCGTCAAACGTCTTCAGATTTTATGCTGAACAGTTTTGCAACTCCTACTACTTCGAAATCTTTGCAAATACCTGAGTCCCTAAAACAGGTAATAAAACTTTCCTGTTTGAACAACTCGTAACATACTATTTCCTCTGAGCATTGCTATAATTCAGTAGTGTATTACAAACTTTACGTGGGTACCTATGCGTTAGAGTAGGGACAGTTTGTGAACGGTAAATTATTTCTAAAGGCTAAGACCCTTAGCCCTTAGAAATAATTTACCATTCACAAACTTAGCTCTTAGCCTAAGGGGTAAGTTTTGATCGTTATTGTGGTCAAGTTATATTACGTGCTGGAGCATATCACGCGAGCTTTTACAAGTTATTTTATAGGTAAAAGAATTTCTCGTGCTGTGTCAAGGCTCACTGAGATCGGCTCCTGTTACGCACGCGAGGAAAAATGTTAACTTTTTTTTTTAATAAAGACTTTCGCATCGTACTGGGTCAACGTTTCCTGACATTCTTCCTCCAATGCATTTACACAGCGAAAAATACAAGCTGAATATACTAGTAACAAAAGCGTTTTGAATACCAACAGCCGTTTAATGCTGTGGCCTAAAAATTGTAACACTTTTTTACCATTTTAATGTACGTCCCTAATGACTGAGGAATATTCTTTTATTTATGTACAGACGCCAGCACATCAAGCTACTCGAAACTGTCAAATTTGAAAACTTGTGCTTTAGCGATAAAGTTGAAAATCTATTAAAGACATTTAACAGATTGTAGTAACTTGATGTGCTGGCGTCTGTACCAGCCCGTTAGCACAAAATTGGTAAAAAAACAAAGACACGTCTAATTTTATATGTCCAATATCAATAATAAGCATAATAATCAGCCTATAATGTTCCCACTGCTGGGACACAGGCCTCCTCTGTTCAAAAGGGAGTGGGCTATAATCTACCACGCGGGCCCAGTGCGGGTTGGTGGATGTCACATGTCCTCGAATTTTTAGTTCTAGGATATGCCTGTTTCCTCACGATGTTTTCCTTCACTGTTCAATAATGTAGTGGTCAAAATTGAAATTCTTTCTCATAAATTTAACGCAATTTATCCGAATGACAATTAATCATTTAACCGGGTCACTGTAATAGGTCAGGCGACCATTACATGTCGTTTGTATCAAACGCTAACGCAAACAAAATCAACGGCTGTACTGCACTCCACGTTTTTATACGGCAACACGGCTTCGCAAACATGTATGGATAATTGAAACACAAATTGAATTAATTTATGAATAAAGAGTTGTTTAAAGAAAAATTAAGAATTGTAAAGACACGAAAATTTATTTGATTTCTGTAAGTCGGTTCGTACCAACACTTTTACACGTCAATTAATTATTTTAATAAAAACTAGATGAGATCGGTGTTTCGTATACGACTACTCTGAGGAGAAACGCCAAAACAAACTCAGAAGTCACAGTCACTTTTAAAGTCCAGTATGTCTAAAATTCAGTATTAATAAAATAAAAGTCATCTTTACGAACTAGGTATAGTGATTCTGTGTCTGTAAACTGTGTGACACAAATACGCATCCTTAAAAATTGCTAATAATACAACTCCTATCAATGTAGATTAATTTTTAAAATTTGGTCCATTCTGTTCCTATCAAACATACCTATCTAATTTTGTATCGATAAATTGTTTTGTTTTAGTATATGACACTATTAGTTTACAGTCAGAACCAACAGCTTTTACGTAAATAATCACGATAAAAGTGGCATCATCATAAAAATTCTAATATCAATTTAATCTCACATCAGAATATGCGGATGTCAGCGTTATTCATTCGTCAGATTCTCGTTAGCTGAGGCTGAATGCCGAAGAAAGGTTTCCTAGCGGTATCCGTGAGAGCCTTTGTTCAGTAACCGGTTGAATCCGGTTCGGGCCGCTAATGAGGTACAGTCACGAACGATTCACAATCGGGCGCAACTCGTAGTAAAACTGACCTCGATTGAATTGTTGATGAAAAATAATTTACCCCACTGAAGTGTTTTTTGTTTTGATTTAGAACTTAGTTATTATAATGTTATAAAGACTACGCGCAGAGCTGAATCACAACTAGGTGTCGTTCGTGGAATAACTATAATATGGAGAAACTGTTCCACTGAACCCCGCTTAACAACATTTTGTTACAGTGCGATTAGTGGAACAACTTAGGTGGCGTTTGGACATGTGTCGTTCGGTCATGTGTCGTCAAAATCTGTGGTTTAAGTGAAATATCTCATCTGTATCTGTAATGTGTACTAAAATGTCAAAGACATTATGAAAATTGCCCTTGCGCCGTTTGGTCTCAACCAACACAGACGCTCTATATCTGGAAAGCTTTAGTTTACTAGGAAAGCTGTTCCGTGATTTTATAACTGCCATTATGAACATCTATCATTTACATCAGTATTTGACATTTGTTAGTCAAACCCCGCTGCCCAAAGATTTAAATCGCTAGATTTGCTCTCACCGTAACTGAGTCAAGCTAAAAAACGTCCATACTGAGAAGAGTGAGCTCACACATTAATAAAATTATTGCGTTTCCATGACAATTAAGTAAAGTCACTGCATCATTGTGTGTCACATATCGCGAGTTATGTTAAAACTCCATGTCTAATACAGACTCCAGACTGCTACTGAGAAATTCCAGGAATAAAACGTAATTTTAAGAACGTTTACAGTCTGATCTTAGTCTGTCTGTCAAAAAAACTCTCATTTTCCTACATTTTTGATAAATTTTCGACATTGAATGTCGCTTAGATGAGATTGCGACTAGTTTTGAACATTTTTAATTACGGGAATCGGACTTCATGATGGATGCTCAACAGTGACGCTTGCTTGCGACCCACTGGTCGTGACCAAAGAGACAGTTAATTTAAAAAAAAACATACTTCAAAAATCTCTCTCTATTTCAAGCATAATTATTGAATCAAACCATATCGCAGGCTGTAGGAAAGCGAACGAATTGAATAAACAAGGCTTCCGCTGAAACTTTCATCGTACATTCATTACAGCATTCCAAAACAATTAGTTTATATCCAACAGAGCTCTCAACTGAGCCATTACTTTGTAGATTTAAAACCTAGTTTAATTCACAACTGAATTCAAGTTTGTATGAGAAAATTCGCTTTTGGAATTGTAGATTTTCGTACATAAATCTAGCTTATTATTGAAGAGGGGTGTAACTGTGGTTTCGAATTTAGTCTTTTTGAAATTACAGCACTTAAGTATTATGACGTTTAAAGTGAACTCTAAAGTTCATTCATAAGGTTTTATTGTACAGTCAGCGAAATCAATAATTAAGCAAATTAACACCCAACGTCACTCACCCGTGCCATTTCAAGTAACTATCAAAGAATGACAGGTGTGATTTGAATTACAATTAATTTTCCTGACTCCGTTGGGCTTTTCACGAAGTTTCTAGAACCAAAAACAATACATTTTTAATATTGTCAAAGATAAACAAAGTAAGAAAAACTTGTCGCCATTAACCTTCCACAAAACACATACTTTCAGTTTCAAACTCAAAGTCCAAAGTTCATTCACCCCAGATAAGATAAACCTTATGAATAGACACTTCGCCATTCTAAATAGGGCGAAGTAAAAGGCCTGCAAAATAACCCATGACATAAGCAAACTAGAGAGGTATGACATCAGAACTTGTTCAGGACACACCTCATTACACTCAGTAAAGGAAACCGAACTTGATATATTTAGGGCTGGAACTTTTTGCCCTAGTATAACTACAGTTCTATAGGACGAATATTCAGGATGAAATTGAATAGGTGTGCCAAACTAAAATATCTGATTCAACGTGTTATAAAGTAAATTTAGAGCATGTCATACTTTTTTGTACGTAGGTGAGCGATTTGGCAACGTCGTCGCGCGCCCTTCTTTTCATAGGAACGGTCAAAATTAGGTAAATACCGCTAGTTCAACGCGTTGCCAACATGCTTCATGTTTTGAATGTGTGTGTGTGTTGCTTTGTGTTGTGTGTGCTCTGCGATGAATGGATTGCTTATCAGGCGCGCGCTAAAATTGATACTATGATTTTCTTATTAGTATTGATAATTTTGAAAACAATTCTCTTTATTCCGAAACTTTTTGAATAAATATATTTCTTTTATTTATTTTGGTATGAAAATTTTGGTTGTCTTTGAAGATCGAAATAAAGGAATAACTTGAAATTAGTATTAATTTTATTGTAGAAATCTTTATTAGCTTACTTTCATCGGTGTGAACTTTCAACCATTAAGTACTTTTTGAAGACTAACAAATTAACTTTTGCTTACTACGTGGAATATCATGTCTACGAGGAAATAGACACATACATACAGGCATAAAATCACGCCTTCATCTCATAGGGATGGGCAGAAACTGTAGAACGCCACCTGCTACGGTCGTTACATACTTCTTTAAAAATTAAGATATATTATCTCAATCTAAAAGAAAAATGAAAACCCGGAAATAAATCCCGAGCACCAATTTACACGCCATATTTTTGAAAAGGTTGCCATTTTTACTTCAGCTATAACAACAATTTCTGAAAATGTTATGTTAACATTTCCATTTTAAGCTTGGGAGAAGGAATTATCTCACTCGCGTAGACCTTTAAGTACCGACGCTTGGAGTACGCTAAGAAAATTTAAATCCATTTATTTCGGTTTGCCCGTACACGGTTGAATAATATTATTAAAAGTGTAAATGCAGAGCTCTTCACAAGTTATGATCAAATTAACAGCCGATCTTAGTGACAAAAGAACACGACGAATGACTTGCTCACTTTAAGCTCACCTAAGTTTTCACTGTGAGATTATTCAGAATTGACCTGCTGGAATTCATACAATTTTCTTGAAACAAAAAACGAAATGCTAGGAGATCTTTGAGTGTATGCTGAACGCTTCTAACATTATCACACTAATATTATAAAGGCGAAACTTTGTGAGTGTGTTTATATGTTTGTTACTTCTACACGCTCAAACGACTGGACCAATTTTGATAAAATTTTGTATGGAGGTAGCTGACACCCTGGATTAACATATAGGTTACTTTTTATCCCAATATTCCCACGGGATCGACACTTATGCGGGTAAAACCGCGGGGCGAAGCCAGTGTAATATAAATTGGCAATTAAGGTCAATGTTGTTGTTTAGGTAAATAACATGATTGTTGTTGCCAGGAAGTTTTTACCTAATATTTAATCTAATAACTGTACAAAGGACAAAAAAAGATTTTTCATGACATATGCAATACCTCATTAGGTACTCCGACGTAGGTATTATTGTTTGAGCATGTACTTTGAATTAAAATCAAAGGTACGGCCATGAACAGTGATTACGATCGGGGCCCAAATATAAGGCAAACAACACCAATTTACATACAACATAAGCATGAATGAGTTGCACCTTTTCTTTCCAAGGTCGGATTTCAGGGGGCATGTATAGAGATATCGCGACAACTGTTCTGACCTATATCCATCTTATTGTCTGCAGAACGGTCAGGCCACATTAATTATACGAGGGATCATCAATCAAGCTACTCCCCCCTGTACCCCCTTTCACCACCCCCGTGCACCCCTTACAAGAATAATACCCATTAGTGACAATTTGATCTTAAACGCAACGCCCTTTATTTAAACCTTAAGAAAGTTGTTCAGTTTTATTTCAAGTCGTTATCGTTCAATCTTGCGAAAGTATTTCTTGGATAAGTTTAAAATTATGTTCTATTTTTGTGCTTATCAGGCTACCGGGGAGCGAAGTATTTTCAGTGTGAGGTCTTAATGAAAAGCATTTTCAAAAAATATTTTTGAAGTGAAAACTTCTTTAGCGGCGTTGTACACTTTTTTTGTAATGGGTAAAAAATGTTAAACTCGCATCAGGACACGTGACCTGATCGAAAATTCGTAAGACGGATGGCAGTAGCCGGTACCGCGCGTGTTTTGTTTATAAGACGATTCATAAAATACACACGTAATTGTTCAAGTTTTCATTTCTGTCGGCACTCCCGGAGTGCCACTGTTTTTTTTTTCTTTTATACTAATGACAAACTTGATTCCTACAAAAAAGGCTGGCCCACAATAGGCAGAGGATAAATACAGGGTTTTAAAAACCCATCAAATAGCCTTCACCTACGTATCTGTACCTACATCAAACCAAGTAACTTTTTGCAAAAATAATAGCTGAGAAACGACTTTCATTTTTGGTGTGAAAAATCGCTGGTTACGGCAGTGCGCAACGTAACGCACGCCAAAAATTGTGCTTATGGGTGCACACAAGGATAATTATATTGGTCGTAGGGGTATTTAAAGTTGTGTTATATTATAACATTAAATTTCAATGACGGGGACCACAAGTGACGTTCGCTTTCGTTAAGTGTCTTTTTATACCCGTTAGATAGACATCAATAAAAAAATGGGGTTACACCAAAAACAAAAATCTTTATTTTACCTTTAAAAGTTATCTAGAAAGCCATTTTTCCGATATCAATAATTTTATTATCAACTCCATTTAAAAAGACATCGAACTTTTCCTAATACTTTTCTTGTTATGTATAATTTAGCACTTATAAACAAAACATCAAAGAACTCTTCAAGCAAATAGTTTCTTTTACGGGGAATTTACTTTTTGTATCATGTGACATCATGATGAATAAAAAGGCTTGAAAAGGGATGCCCCACAAAAAAGTTTTGCGGAAAAAACTCTTGGACGATGTTTTTAGGTCTCTTTTTTATTCTCGGTTATAACACAGGGAATAAGAAAAAAGTTGCTGAATCTGAATTTTATGTGCGTCAAATTGTATAAGAATGTTACAAAGTTAAGATTTCATGAGATTTTTTCGTTTCTTTTGGTCTAAAAAGAAACCGAGCTCAAATGGAACTGGACCGGACACGTTTGCCGCATGTCGGATGCATTTTGGGCTAAGACCACCACAACATGGGCCATCGCGAAAGACCCAGGCGTGGATGGCTGGTATGAACTTAACGCGTAGAGTAGGAGAATGAGTTCATACTGGCTAAGGATCGAGTTGAGTGGAAAAAGGAAAAGGGGCCCTGCAGGGCAATATAGGTGATTATTATTTCTATTATTTGGTTTAAACAGTTAAGGATTGCAGCTGATTCATGAATAAAGGTTAGAAAAAAAATAATTGACTTCATTAAAAGCATCAGATGCCTTATGTAATGACATAGTAATCTGTCTAGTTTGGGCAAGTGTTCTGTTCAGTTGTTTTAGGGTACCACCAATTACCAAATAAAATGTAATATACTTCCCATTATATTTTTTACTAAGGTAATCATATTTATAGCCGAACTCAAGTCTAGTTAGTTGCCTAGTACTTAATACTATGTATAATACAACGGCTCCTAAGTCAACAGAGCATGACAAAGCCATCGTAATTCAATCAGCTTCAACAATGCCAATAATGATTTAATATATCTTGCATCCTATGCATGTACAGTAAACTCTATGTAGGTAAAGCGAGGCAAATTAATTATTTAGTAAATTGACTACCATCATAAATTGTCTGTATATCGTCGTTGCGCCTGCAAAAGTCGCTATGTGTTTTTAGTGAACTTATTTGAGCTATATGAATTATAACATTTAGCGTGTTTATACGGAACTTTCGATGTATGAATATCACATAGGTACATTCCTTAACTCTTTAAATATTGCACTTATCACATAGCTGTTTATGCACTATGTGTGTATTGAAATAACGACTAAAACTGCATAAAGAACCGAAAATAACTAAATAACACATAGCGGCTTTTGCACGCGCAACGACGATATTCAAATCACAACTATCATTCTTAGACAATTGTATGAAATGGCTATAATACGGTAAGCTTACATAGTCTGTCAATTTGATAAACAATTAATTTCTTCACTGTGCAGGAGTTCACAAAAGTCAAAATACTTTCAAGTTTTGTGCAACAGCCTATTAAGATACAACCCTAATAAAGAGTTAATTGGTTCCTTATTATCTTGCCCTCATCAGTCATTTAATTAGACCCTGCCACGGACATGATAAGAAAGTTGACGAAGAATAAAAACCATTGTTATTAATACCCTGGGGAAGTCGTCTACCCTTACTGCTAATACTTCTTTAGTAACTTATGACGTCACCATTATGAACTCATATTGGGGAAAATTACACAGTTATTAACTCTGCCAAAGTTTCGTGTTCCCGCAAAAATGCTCGAAATTAGATTTTTAACTGGCTAAGGGCTGATTTTTCAATCATCTGATAACTTGATTCGAAGAATAATTTTGTAGTTTTGACAGTTATTTCATACAAAAACTGTCAAACGTCAATTTTATTGCTCATATAAAAGTCATTCTGACGATGGAAAAATCGGCCCTAAGACAAAATTACCACGAAATACACCGTGTCACTATAATGGCGACATTAAGCTAACACACGGGTAGGGGCTAGTGGCCAGTAGGTAATCATAAAAATTATAACAACATAAAATAATTTGAAAAATACCACTTGCGCTGCTTGCCGATATAGGGCTCTCTCTCAATTTGTATACTTTTTTACATTTTCATTTCATTGATGCGATGTTCTGTTGTATGAAAAGGACCCCTGCGCTACAGTTCTTTAAGTACAGACGCCAGCACATCAACCTACCCGAAACTGTCAAATTTTCCCAATCAACTTCGAACCTTATGCTTTAGCGATAAAGTTGAAAATCTATTAAATAAATTTGACAGATTGTAGTAGCTTGATGTGCTGGCGTCTGTACAAGATGCTCCAAGATGCTATTTTAGAAAAATGTTAATAAATAATAACGTTTAATGAAATATTATGACCATAAAACAAAAATGCGAAACCGTATACGTGTGTTAAATCAAGCGACACGCTGTATACCAATAGATTGAAGACAAAAGGCTTAACTGCAAAACAACAGACATTGGTTACTGAACAGTATGTTAAGCACCCTTTTGTGACCCTCAAAAATGATCATGGGTAATTATTCAATGGTCAACATTCAAGCCATTTACCACACATGTTTGGGTTGTTTTCCCAGTCTCAAAATATATTATGAACGAAGTTGCGTCTGCGATCCAAGATGAAAAGTATCCTGTGTCCTAACCCAGATCATATTATACCCATGTGCCAAATTTCATCCAAATCTGTTCAGCCGTTTTAGCGAGAAAGCGTAACAAACAATCAAACTTGATTTTGCATGTATAATATTATAGTTAGGAAACCCTGGTCGCTTCCTGCGGTTTCACCCGCATAATTAACGAGCCAATGAATTCAAACGACCAGCCTTGCTCGCCAAAAACAAAATGCTTCTTATATGCAGATGACCTTGTTCTAGCCGCCTTAATCCGTCGAAAACTCAAACCTGTGTGTTCAAGCAAACAGGAATCTCAAGCATTTCTAATTTGGTAGGTACTTACGTTGAAAAAGTCGCCGATTATCATTTTTTATCGCATGCATTTAAGACCTTGACTTTATCTTATCTAAATTCTGTTTGATCTACTTGTACAAGTGTACTTGTTTAAAATAAATGGAACGTATGTATCGCGTATTTCTAATAAATTGATACTTATTGCAAAGGTTGCCCCTAATAATACGTCATAATAACAATTACGTCACGTTTTTTATCGACAAAGGTCTCCAAGCTAGTTTCAGCTATCTTTCACTTCATAAAAAGTTGGATAATGAGACTATGGTCGAGATTGATAAACGTTATGTAGCCCGTGAAAATTAATTAGCCGTCAGATTCAGATCAGTCAGACATTTGAGTCGAGCAGGTATTGAAGTTTTGTATAGGAACAGTTCATTCACACATGTTTTTCGTACAGTGTTGGTCCAACGAGAATGTTTTTAATTTGATGGTCTGTATCACATCCTTAAATTTGACTACACCTTTCTAATATACGCTGTAGGTAGGGAATAATCCAAAAATGAAACTCATTATTTATAAAAATTAAAATATTATTTATTGATTACAATTTTTTTGTAAAATAATATAAATTTATTACCTACATTGATTAAATTTATTACACTGATTAAATTGATTACATTGATTAAAATAATTGATTACATTGATTAAATTGAATACATTGATTACATTGATATTAGTCATAAATGTTATACTGTGTCTTAGGTCCAAGTGACACTTTCATTGCTCAGTAATTAATTAGCATTTCCATTACCAAGTAATTCTGGTAATCTAGCATTTATAGTCGCAATTGTCGCCAGTTGCCTCGTTACTCCTTGCAAACGATTTGAAACGCCTACAACCCCGTCGGTGCTGTATATTTCTATCAAATTTTCGATTAAAATTCCGGCACGAGCAATTTTCTTTAGAATATAAATCGATAACGCTTCAAAAGCTTGTTTTAAACTAATAAACCGAATAGACTCATCAAGACCCTCTGCTTGTTGCACCAACATTGCGTAGGTACATCTAATAGTATCGTTTTGTAGTAGTGATACTAATATAGAAACTTTTACAACAGCGTGTGTTCTTTCAGGATAAGCGTTTTCACCCAGATAATCTGTTGCTAAGTTTTTTAGACTGAATGATCCTTCTGCTTCAGGACGCTCTCTCGATATTTCTTTGAAGATGGGAACAGTATCGATGAAACCCAAAACAAGTGCTTGAAAAACATCAAACAATCCATACCTCTTCATGAGCCGCACAATTATGTAGCGATAAGTCCTAAAAAACAAACATAAATGGAATCAACATTTTTTTAAGCCATTTGCACCCAAGTCTGAAGTTATGGTAACAATGAGTTGAACAAGCTTTTCATGTCAATTTTAAAAACAAGGGAATGATTAGCAGGTGACTCTGTTTGAGCACAATCTCCTTAACAAGTTGTATTGATTCTGTTTTGGTTCTAAGCAAAAAATACGTCCTTTGTGATCGGTTTTGTAGTTATCAATGATAACACTATTACGTAGTTGAAAGAAAAGTATGTAAGTGTATGTTTACCTGGTGAACTTTTGAAGTGATATACACGTGTTCGGGTCACATGATTTGGTACAGCCGGGCGGCAATATCGAATTACATATAGTTATATGTTCGGGTGCAAACCACTCGAACTAGCTCAAATTGTGCCCAATCGACCTGAACATGATTCAGCGAAGGTATATGTTGAGTGGAGTTTGCTCAAAGCCGAATATGTGTAGTAATTGCTTTGGTCGGCTTTGTTGTTAAACAAGTATTGCCTAATCGAATGTGCCGACCCGAATAGCACCCCTAACTGCCAACGTCGTGGGTGTAGATACTGTGTCAGTAGCAACTCTGCTTACCACTTTGGGTAACATAGCAATGATTTTATGTTAAACCAAAAACTAAAACAGTTTTAAAACAATGTATATTATAATCATTAACGAAAGTCCATCCTTTGTGATAATCGTATAATTACACATACTTGTTTCCGTGGCGAATTTACTTTGTGGCGAATGTACAATAACTCTAATAATCGTATTTTAAGATGCTGTAATGCTGTGCTGACGCTGCTGTTGCGGCTGCGGAAAACCTCAAGTGGCGAAAATATAAAAACCTTATCGAAAATTATATTTTCGAACCGTTTGGGGTTGAAACCCTCGGGCCGTGGGGTCTGAGTGCTCATGGTCTTTATAAAGAAATTTCGAAACGGCTGGTTGACACTTCCCGTGACCCCAGGGCTGGCTTTTACCTTGGCCAGAGGCTAATGGGGATTGTCCAAAATTTCTAACCATTAGATTTTATTTTATTTTTTGAAAATTTAGAGTATTTTGAGAAACTAATTTGAATATTTTGATGATTGGCTCAATAGTTATTAAAAAAAAATATTTAATTATTTTAAGTTTTTAAGGTAGGTGACGTCATCAGTGGCATAAAGATTAAGTGCCGTTGCCTGACTAGTACATAATTAAAATTTTTAATCTGTCAACACAACGTCATCAATCCAAAGAGTACTGTCACATCTGTCAAAGTGTCAATAGGCCGAATAGACGTCTTAAATAATCGAATCCTACCTTAGCGTATTTATTTACAAATGGTGTTTTTTTATGTTTAAGTGTCCACCAAGGAATATACTACTCTCTATCGTCACTAGAACAATCGACGCGGCGACTTAGAAATAGAATAATAATGCACGCGGCGACATTATTACTATTATTGCTGCAAGTTGGAACAAAGCACTTCCTGTATTCTATAACTCTTCCAGTGTATTAAATATTGTCGAGTGTTGAAATAATGTACCTATGTAATGTAATGAGATATAAACAAGAATGTTTATATTTTTGACATATTTATAATAATTTGACATTTGACAGATTGTAGACAATCTTACTTTTTTTTCTGAGGTAACGATACAAAACTGTACGGCCAAAGCCGACGTAATTTGAAGAGCAAAGAAGGTCAATCGTATTTTATCAAAAATATCAATAAAATATGACTATTTTTCATAATTAATTAGTCCGTAATGATCAATAACGCTATTCCTAGAAATGGTTTTTCAATTACAACATTTAAAAAAATATGAACAATGCCCAATCGCCAGTCTCTTGGGTACATTACCAGTCGACAGTGATGCGGATGAATTTTTCGACGCTATTTTTTAGTTTCTGTATAGTTTTAGTTAACTTAGGATTTTGTTATTTTTAGATTTGGTTAAAGTAAACTTGTATTTATCTTCACTGTATCGGTAATATAATTTTTTTTATATTTGTTTGGAAGCCCTGATAGGTTGTCACGTGTAATATAATGCATTTCCAATAATATTAGATAATCTGTTACAGTGGTAAAAATAGTGTGGTCAATAAGTCGCATTGCAAATAAAAAAAAATAGTAGATAACTACTATTTTTTTTTTTACAACTACTAAGTACTACTTTTTTTTGGACAATAAAAAAGTCCTATTTGTTATAATGCGCAATATAACTTATTGGATTCGCAAAAAATAATAGAGGTTTGTCCATGTAGTTATACCTACCTACATAATTATAACAGCTATAAACAAAATAACATATCTGAATAAATAAAATAATAAAACAATAATAATAATAAAACAACATAACTGGCCGAAATATGGATGTTCTATAGGAGACCTCAACCCAACCCCTCGGGAAATGCAGGCGTGATGTTATGTCAACTGTTACGTTATCTCCAACAAATATGTTCTTTTTGTCTTGTACAAACGCCAGCACATCAAGCTACCCGAAACTGTCAAATTGTCCCAATCAACTTTGAACCATAGGCTTTAGCGATAAAGTTGAAATACTATTAAAGAAAATAGACCGATTGTAGTAGCTTGATGTGCTGGCGTCTGCACCTGAATCTACCAGACTCATTGATTTTCAAGGTTTTTAACGTCGAAGTAATCGATTTACTTGCTTTTATTATTTGTAGCAAATTATTCCCACAGGTTTTACACAATAACAAAATTTGGTTTAAGAAAATCCCCCATAGTCATTTTCTGTTGCCTGCATTAATTTTATTTACCTTACGTTTATGTTGTCTCAATTCCTTTTGATCCACTAAAGTTTGCTTTTTTATACAAAATTTTACGGTTATCTAACGTAGGCATCGTGCTTTACATACTGGTGTTAATAAATGAATAATGCAAAACATTGACATAAATAAATAATATATTTTAGGTACCCTCAAGGTTTACTACCACCCATGGAAATCCGCAAGAGCGAACGCATCGCAGATGTGTTCCCTATCCAGACCCAAACCTGAAATGTATCACGTGCTTGTAATTACTACGTCAACTTTTCATAATAATTGATTAGATTTTTGTTGATTTATATTTTGTTTCTATATTATTTAAGTGATCTCATACTGATGATTTTATTTTGTTGAGTTTAATATCACGTTGATGGCAATGTATATTTTATGGAATAGAATAGAATAGATATTTATTTTGCAAATATGGTTCATACATAATAGGTGTTCTAATACATTAAAGCTCAATCATATTTCACCATTCGGCATGCAACATTTATATTATTAACATTCACATAAGTCTAACCAAAGGTCAGATTTTATTGTCACGAGAATTACTATTGTCACGCCTATTTCTTGGAAATAGACGTTCAGAACGACTTAGATTTTGCTTTACAAACATGGCTACTTCGAAAATATAAATACATACAAGGAAGTGTCAAGATATTTTACTGCTGAAAATATGGCTTGCAACTGTCTGTCGGTTTAAGTTTAAAAATTGATTTACTACTTACGTAGGGGGTACTATAACATTATCTGTGTGGTTGTTTCCTCAAAAGATCATCTATTAAACAACCATCTATTACATTTTATTTAAATGACAAAAACTAATTATCTTCACTGTATAATTAAGTGGCGTTAGAAAAATAATTTGAATATAAATTTAAGTAAGACAAAGATTTAGACAACGCACGCCCGTTGTAACTAATTTTCTCGTAAATTACAAAAATATTAATTTTGACGAAACAAATAATAGCTACCTACTGAATTTTTTGGATTAATATCTAAATCATCATCTGCCTAGCCTTTTTCCAATTATGCTAGGGTCAGCTTCTAGTCTAATCGGATGCAGCTGAATAATATCTAAATATATTGTGTAAAAAATTAAATTCATCTGTATAAATCTATACACATACATATATAAAATTCAAAGTCCTGACTGACTGATATATCAACGCACAGCCTAAACCGCTGGCCCTAGAGACATGAAATTTGGAGGGTGTGTTCTTTGTGAAGTGTAGGTATCCACTAAGTATTTTTCGAAATTCCACCCCTAAGAGGTGGTAGGAAAAGGGGAGGGTGAAATTTCACGCGGACGAAGTCGCGGGTGGAAGCTAGTGTTTTATATAGGTAGTTTATCCTCCATAGTAGATACCAAAACACTTCTTATGACTTACCACGGTATAGTGTAATCTCACTTACATCACGGTGTCATTTTCTGGGAGAACTACAAAAAGATGTATCAGTTAAAGAAGTAAGAAAAAGAAGGAGAAAGAAGACGTAAAGAAAGAAGAAGAATTGAACAAGTTAGAAGGTGTTTAAGAAAATAACGACGACGAACGACGTTTAAGAAGTTAGTATAGTAGGTCATGGGCCTAGCCTTTTCTCAACTATGTTGGAGTCAGCTTCCAGTCTCAACGGATGCAGCTGAATACCAGTATTTTACATGAAGCGACTGCTTATCTGACCTCCACAACCCACAGGCTCCATTACCCAGTTACTGGGTAATACGATACCCCTTGGTAAGACTAGTTGTCAGACTTTCAACCTTCTGACGACCCATAACGACTGCCAAAGATCCACAAATGACAGCCGGGATCAACGGCTTAACGTGCTTTTCAAAGCGCGAAGGGGTCTTGATATGTAAGATGAGGTGACCATCTTAAATATCAAGACCCCTTCGACCCGTTCAAAGACCAACCGCGGCAAGCGTAGCTTAACCTGATCGATCGACATTTGCGGTTGTTATGACTTAGCCCCTCTTAAATTAGAATAGTAAGTGTTACTTAAAATTCATGACGCAGGATATTGAAATGGCTGTGTTGGAATGGTTTTGTCAGATAGTTTGAACCCTGTGTGTGACAACATATCATTTGAGGAGAGACGGAACAAAAGCCGTTATTAACTAGGATATGATTTTTTATCGCTTCTCAAAGTTCAAATACACATAGGTACCAATATACTACTAACAAACCGCTTCAAAAACCAGTAATTCCTACAGAAATTTTTTTTTTAAAGTCGATGCTTTGATCAAAATCAAACAAATACATCACGTTAAAATACTATGCTATAAGGTTTTTATCATTTTCTGAAAAAAAAAATGGATTTAACGGTTTTTGATTAGATACTCCTCATTTACAAACGTTTGGTAAACATAACATGTCTTTGTCATTTTCTTGACAACAAATAGGGACAGAATAGAAATTCCTTCTTTTTTTTCGTAGAAGTATATCTAGTTTATTTTTATTAAACGTTGTGTTTAGCGACTTTTTGACTACTTGTAGAAGTTTGAACGTTTCTTAGCGTTGAGCAAAGTTATTAAATAAAGGGTTACCTATGTTTAGACGGTTTATTTGGGGTCGGCACCGCTTGGATTTTTCTTCTCTGTAAGTCCTTTTCTTGGTAGTTTTACTTTATATAAAGTCCATATATCGTATCTTTTATCCCCTATCCTTAAAGCCATTCGTATTCATACTAAAAAAACTTTCTTCACGACATTTTCCACATTCCTTCGCATCACAAGCCCATACAATGACAACGGATTTCCAGACAACTTTTTAGTCACCGATGCCACTTTCAGACTTCCTCTTAAGTAATAATTTCATATTCTATCCAGTCACATACCACCACAAATCCCTCTTATCATTCTTACATAAAGCAGTTACAAAGGATAAACACAGATTGTGATATCAAAAGTGGCTTATAAAATACCGCCAGATTATAAAGGTTGTGTTAGTACCCGTTAGGGGATTTGGTTTCCAGAGTGAATCATAAATTATTTTAAGTTTTTATGTCAATCATATTTAAAAAAACTAGATGAGGTTGGCGTCTCCCATCTGATTACTCAAACTCAAAGCATTAAGAAGAAAGGCTGAAACAAACTCAGAGGTCACAGTCTCTTTAAGCTCAAGACATAACCTTGGTCAGATCATAATGATAACCATGTAGATTAGTGTCTGAAATGTTCTTTTGAGTAACACGTTAAACAGTTTTTTAACACGACAACATAGTTTTTTCAGTAAATTTTAACAACTTTGAGTTTGAGACCGTTTCATGAGTGTGTGCGTCATTTATTTTCATAGTTTGTCTAAAACTGCCTCAACTTGACTCAGGCCTATGAACAGTCTAATTGACATAATTTTTTCAAAAGTAACCTGTTTTCGACATTTACATAATCCTCAGTAAAAGGGGACAATATATTGTAAACCATTTTAATTTTTAAGTCGCCTGTATGTTTGTAAATAAAGGTGAATATCGTCTGCATTTAGCAAACCTCGGAAGCAGAATCTGGTCAATGTGCGCATGGCTGGGTTCTTTGATCCGTTCAGTAAAATGAATCTTGATTTATAGACTGGAATAATACTTAGATAAAGACAATCAGTCGCTTTTTGCTCGAAATAGTTATATGCAGAACCCAATATAGTTTCCATTAGTTCCCAAGACAAAAGAATCTCTTGTCTAGTGATATTTTTAGTTGTATATAGATTGACTATTAGACTAAACCCAAGGCAAAGCTTTTTGGTGTCTGCCTTTACAAAAAGCGGTAATTACATTGCAAAAACGTGATATTTCACTTAAATTTTTGTAGAGTTTAATAACTGTACAAGGGCTGAAAAAGTCATAACTTTATTTAAAATATAATTACATGCTCGTGCAGGAAACACGAATGACCTGATTAGAGACTTGAACTAATTTTCAATATAATAGCGTAACACTAACACAATATATGAAGTGAGTAATCAGAAGCCTATTATTACACACTTAGTTCTTAATTACTTTTATGTTTAGACGTTGATATGTTAGACGACTTCTTCATATATTCCTTTATGGTGGCTTTCATTACATAGGGAAGTAGGTCAAGATTATGAGCAAGGAATTTGTAGAATTTATGTCAAAACGCCCTTTGATCTAGCCTTTTTAAACACTATGGAAACTGTAATAATAATAATTCGCCCGCGTAGCACTCACGTAGCTTCTATCGTAGCCCAGGTGCTACGAACCGACTACGCTCACGATAGTTTGAATGAAACGTAACGATATTAGACGATACACATAAGTATATAATGATCCCGGATAGTTGATAGTTTATATGCTAAGTTACCGTCTAGGCGGTAATAAAGATAAAAGCCTTAAAAGTTTTCTTTATACGATTTGTTGCCGTTCATCGGAATTTAACTTGTAGCATATTATATGTTTTTATAAACAATTTTCATAAATTAGTTTTAACATTAAACTTAAACATTTCTATAGAAAATTATATTAATAAAATTAAACATTTCTATAGAAAATAATATGAACGTTCACACGCCATAGAATGTCGCTGAACGAATTTACGCGGGCAATCACCGACACAACATTTTTTAATCTATAAAAAGCTTTCCCCTATATTCTATAGACGCCTATAGCGTTACCACAGAAATGCTTTTGCCATTACGGTCGTTACATAATTGATTAACTAATTACACTACACGGACGGTAAGTCGTCACGTCGAATTATAAAATCCTCACGTGGCTGAATTACAATGGTAAACGGTCACTTCACATCACTATCACATGGGTTTTGTTTACCACAGGATAGGGTGGGTAATATGTACAGTTAGGGATATGGGTAGGTTCGCGTTGGGCGGTCGGGCCGCCACGCGCGGCCGGTATTGCGGCCGGCGGAGGTCGCATGTACCAGTGTGAACGCGGCCGACCGGGCTGCTGGCGCCCGGTGCACTACTGCGCGCGCCGCCCCCGCCGCCGCCGGCGCCCGCTCGATATCCGCGCCGCGCCCCACACGACTCATTATACCACCTGTGAGCACCGTCAAAACACCGCGCCATGGTTTCGTGAGATCTACCCAGCGTCGTAAACATGCACCGCCGTATATATAGCCCAGCGTTAGGGGGCTGAAACACGTTCACAGATCCTGTGAAGATGTCGTTTCGAAATTTCTCTCGCCAAGTTTCAGAACCGTTTATCATGAAATGAAACTCAGTAGAATCGATCAAAAGTTTCGCTTTCGAGCATGTGTTAAGTTTGCTTTAATATTCTCTTTGATATCCACGTTATGACCGCCATTAGGATTTTAAAAAGCCAAGTTTATATAGTTTTTATTGCAATACCTTGCCAATAAAATTTCCTATAAAGCTTGTGAAAAGAGAGAAAATAGGGTGAACGGAGGCTGACATTAAAATCAGATCAGTCTTGCTCACGGATGGTAAAAAAAGCTCCTGCGGTGAAGAGCTGTCATCAATTATTTAATCGAGTACCTATTTCAATTGGGCGGAATTAATTAATTTTTGCGGAGATGGATTCTGGCCTAATAAGCTTAAGAACCTTGCTGAAATATATTTTTGAAATACACACGCTTACCTGCGGTTATTCCGAATTTATTAATTTATGACTGAAAACCTAAAATGAAAAGTTTGAAATCGATCTTTAAATATATTTAGAACTTTTCACTGGCTAATCACTAATCGAATCATACTAAGATAAACGTAATATATTTATACAGGTACCTACAGGAAAACTTTCCCCATATTTTCATCCTCATAAAAAAAAAGATCAGGATTGTCTAAAAATATAATTCCTTTGTTTGTGAATATCGGAAAGGTCCCTGTTACTTTGCATGACAATATCGCACAAACGTATAGTGTCGTTATGGTACCTACTTGTGACTTCCAAATCGCTTGTGAATATGAAATAAGACAAAATATGTGCTATCGGAATTGTAAAACAATCGGTTTTTATTTAAATTCAATGGTTTGATAAGAGTTTAAATGTAGTTTTACACGTTTAAAAAAAAACTTGTGAACGATTGATATTTAGTCTGAAAGTCTACCATAATCTATTTGGGAAAATGGGTATGGTAGATAATAATTCGTTTTATATTTATAATGATGTTGTAGTTTTCCCTCACACATTTTATACATGCAAATGGTAAGAACACAGCGCTTTCAAATGACAAGTTTCTATAATTTAGAGGGTGCGTATTCTGAAAGTTGGCAATGTCGTAGGTACACCTCATCCTCATCTGCCTTCTTTTCCCAACTATGTTGCGGTCGGCTTCCATTCTAAACGGATGCAGCTGACTACCATTATTTTACATGGAGCGACTGCCTGGTTCTGGAGTGGCGACTGGGTACCGGAAGACGTAGCGTTGTAAAGCCTTTCACAAGGTCGTCCGACGACCTTGTGAAGGACACAGGAATCCGTTGGATGCGAGAAGTAGAGAACCGGTCGAAGTTTAGGTGCTCGGGGGAGACATATGTCCAACAGTAGACGTCTTTCGGCTGAAATTATGATGATGATGACTGCCTATCTGACCTCCACAACCCAATTTCTGGGTAATACGGTACCCCGTATCCGTAACGACTATCAAAGATCGGCAAATGACAGCCGGGATCAACGGTGTAGTGAGCTTTCTATGCTTTTCATTGGTACACTTAAAACTTAATATTACAATATTATTTTAACACTACAAAGCGATATTTCAGAACTTAATGTACCTAATGTTGACGCATGAATCAAAACAGCGAAATATAGTTTATATCTATTTGCGACGCTGCCAAATTTCAGAATGTGTTTACCAGAGAAAGGCCGCTAATATCAAAGATCCTCTCTCGAGTGTCATAAAATGTGAATATATGGGATTATGAAAAAAGTATGCTGTTCCTTACTGCTTACTACCGTATCAACAACCGAAATGAGGTCAATTGTATCTTTGTCAAATGTCACTGTCACATTTATATACACTGTATTATAATCATTTCTGTGACGTCATAGCCCGTACAAACAATGTATCGGCTATACGTGGGGCTTATTCTAACAGGCTAAATTTGGTGAATTAAGGCTAATAAGGGTATTTAATTAACTGTATTTTACGAAGACGTGAGAAGATAGTAGATGTCGATGTCGAGACAGAGGAAATTTACCGGAAAATTGGTCAATGCAATACTGGAAACTACCCATCATAGTGGAAACCTAATTAGTATGAACTGTCTAGTTTACATAATCACAGTTGTAATCAATCGTCATTGATAGGTAATTATTTGGATTTCAAATACTGATATATTGTTCAATACTTTAACATTAGTCACTTCAACCAATCAAAATAGGATTTGTTTCAACATATAAACCAAATCAAATTCGAAATTTCGAATGAACATGAAATTCCGCAATTATTGCCATATAAGCCTAGATTAAATTCTATTTACAATTTGCGTCAATTCCATCAAGTATCGAATTTGTGCATTCAAAATAGAACGCCAGTAATGACCTAACTCCATGAACGCGGAATTGTCAAACACGGCGTCGCTGGAAGGTGTTAACTTGCTAATCCAATTGCTTTTGCCTGCATTTCTGTTTGTGAGTCATACACGATATAAATTGAAGTTGCTACAAGTGTGTTTTGCAATACGGTAGAGGAAACAGTTTCAAGTTTGTTTTAAGTAAATTCATTACAATGGTAAGTTCAAAACGTGTACTGTTTGTTTCTGGGGAATTTATGATATTTATAAGGCTTCGCCAACCCGTTCTAAACAAGCATGGTGATCAATTCTAGTGCCTTTTCTGTATGAGATATGGCCTTTGTCTTGCAATGGCGCAACATTAGGCTGTTATTATGATTATTACTAGCAGCGCTCCGCTGGTTCACTCGCGTAAGTTTCGATCCTCGGGAATATCGGGATAAAAAGTATCCTCTGTGTTAATCCAGGAAATGGTCTATATATGTGCCAATTTTTATACAAATCTGTACACGGTTTACGCGTGATTAAGTAACAAACATCCAAATATCTTCACAAACTTTCACATTTATAATATTAGTAGGATAAGGCTTCAGTCTAACGTCAGTTTCACCTTAATATCTATAAATGATCTCAAAAAAAGGTAATATACCTTCCTTACTTTTCATGCTTACAAAATAGTTCTTAGTTCAACATTATCTACATACTAGTGCGTATATTTTCCAAGAAAACTAGGACGTAATATATTGTCACTTTGATCCATTGGATCGGACAGAATGTCAGTATTTCAGATCTCAGTTCAAGGCCTAAACCAACATAAAAATAGAGCGAACATCTATCAGAACTTTTCAAGATATATTTTCTGATTATACCGCTCCATTTTGTTGAAGTACTTTCTTCGGTTTCCATTTTAGTTGAGCTGTTATTAAAATCATATTAGTTTGTTCTTTAAATGTTTTAGTGAATGATATTATGTTAATACCGGCTTGGATTTGATACTGACTTGGTTGTATTTTTATACCATTTTAAGATTTTCAAATAGTCTAACTGATTCATCGAATATACTCTGAAGACAACTTTAAATTATGAGAATGTCCCTTGCAAGAGTGATACCTACTTCCAAGCGATTGATATTGGTTAGTCACGTTCAGTCATGCTGATATTAGAAGTGTTGTTTTTCTATGTCAATCAATGTCAAATGTTCAGAATTTTGATAAAAATATAATTATATTATTATGAGACTTGGATTGGAGAATAATAATTATTATATTATTATTCTCCAATAAGATTTTTAAAAGTACATGCTTGCTTTTATATTTATATCTAAACTAGAGGTAAAATTTGTGAGTTTGGATGTAGGAGGTAATTTTTAGAACTACTGATCCGATTCCAAAAATTCTTTCACTAATTTGAAACTACATTATCACTGGGCTATATTTAAATATATGAGAAAGTCTGCTTTACAGCGCTAGTCCTATCTAAATTTAAAGTCTCAATAATTAGCAAAGGGTTCCTGTCTCCTACATTTTCCATTCTATGGAAAGACGTACCCCAGGTACCGTATTGTGACGGTTTAATGCCATCATGATTCCAGTTCGAATAAGGGATGGTGCTATGAACTATGCCCTGAACTGTTCATTAATAATATCGTTCCATCCATTATATTTAAATAATGTAAGCTATTGTAGTCTAGTTTGGGCCAGGCGTAATTAGAACTTGCGCTTTAGTATTAATTGGTAGTACCCTGATCCGTTGGGAGTCGTTAAAGTTTGGTTATAATTATTGGATACCTATCTAAATAATATATATATGATAATTTAAGAATACAGTTTATAATTAATTAATGGTGTTTGTCTGTCTGTAGTAGATAAATAGTCGGTTTACCTGACACATGCTGAGCTGAACTCCCATTTGGTGTAACAAAAATACACAGTGCGGTGTGCATCGACGCACACCGCACTGTGTATTTTGGTTATTAATTTGTTTTTAAGTATTTGTCATAGTGCCACTTTTACTTCGATATGTATGTTTTTCTTTTTGGTTTTATATCGGCACCTTGTTTTATATTATACTCATGTAGATGATTGGTTATCATCTAATTGTAGGTACTTTTGTGTGTTGTGCTATAAATGGTTTATCTATCTAGGTCTCGGATTCAAATGAAACGTGAACTATAAAAATACGTTAATGTCATCTTGTAGAGGCGATGCGATGCTGTCTTTAGGAGAGGTATTTTCTCACTATTTTAAATTATTAAACAAGTGATTGTGTTTGAGGGCTGATTTTACCATAGTCAATTAGTTATATTTTATCTGTGGAATAAATTGAAGTCTGACAGTTTTTATTTGGAAAAAACTGTCAAAAATTCAAAATTTATTCTCAGCATAAGAGTTATTCTAGGTATAAAAGTTTGGTGAAATTCGCCATTAGACGAACTACAGACGATTTAGAATGATGACATTAATTTACATTTCGACAGTTCTTTTGAAATATCCTTGGCGGTCGCCATCTTGAAAATGAACTCTATTTAATTAAAAGATGTCTTTCGTCCGGAATATGAAATTACCGTTTATTTTCATCCCGATCAAACAACCAGAAAATATGTAGTAATTACATTACTTATGATGTAATTACATATTTTTCTGTTCCTTGCCTCTGTCCTATAAACCACATGTTTCATGGGATCACCATGAATTTAATAAGACCAGCGGGGCAATTGCGTAACACATTAGCAATCGGAATCGGTTTAATTTTGACGGTTCAACAACTTTCATTGCGTTATTTGCGTGTTGAGCAGACAAATTTGTCGGACTTATGAAGCAATGGAATAGCAATTTGCTTCAAAATGATTCAGATTTCGAGCGATATTATTTACGCAATTAGGGTGCTGGAAAGAGGTTGGCTACTCTCATTTTCTGTCTGTCTATCTATTTAGCCCATAATATCCCACTGCTGGGCAAAGTCTCCCTTTCCCTTTCCCACACACTTTTCCTTCTGTCCTCTGCTATTGCTAGCCAGTCCTTTCTGTAAGAATCACGTTCGTGCCTCCATCTTCACCTCCTCATCATAATCTCATTTTCTATAATATAAATAAAACAAAGTCGGATTAGTTACACCGTTTATATTTCAAGGACGGCTGCTCTTCGATTTTTGATTTGTTGGATCTGTCTTCGCCCCGAATAGCAGCACGAAGAAGAAGTTAATTAATGTTCTCATTCTCATACTTTTTGTATGGAACGGCTTTTTTTAATGATATCTCGAGAATGGATTGACTAATTTTAGGACATTGGATACTTTTTATCCCCATATTCCCACGGGATTGAGACGTTTGTGGAAGAAAGTGCGAGGCGCAGTTAGTTTTTATTAAAAGTTAGTACTGTGTGAATCTCTCTATTCATATTACCACTACCAGCTTCATTTACAAATGTTGTGGCAGAAATCGGAAGCCAGCCAAAACCACTCGATTTAAAAATCACATTTATTTGCTACCTAAACCGTTTTAAGGCTCCTACAAACAGGCGCGACACACGATAAAATCGCGCGCGACACAAAGGCACCGCAAGTCACGCAACGAGCAGTGCCTGTGTCGCGCGTCGCGCCTGTTTGTAGGAGCCTTTACGCGAACGTTTTAAATACATAAACTTTTTGTCGCTGAACTTTTACAGCCTACATAATATAAACACAAAAGTAAGATCACGTACTCACGGACGAAAAATATCGCGGAAAGATTTTATCGCGCGCTGGATTTTCCACTCTTGGTATAAAGGCGAACATTGAATCCAGCAGAGAGCATCCCAGCGCGTCAAAAATCACACTTGAATTTTCAACAGCAGCAGAGCTGAGCAGTTTGTTGAAAAACAAGTACGCGAAGAAAAATCGCCGCGGCAAAAAATCGCCCGGGCAGACCTGAGTTTGTAAAGCTACATAAACAAGTATTATACTGTACTTTCGTGTTTTGACTTCCCACATACATTTGTTAATATTTAAATATCGCTAAGCCTTGTGAATGTGTGTTAATCCTTATGTATTTTACTTTTTACATAGTCCTACAAGAATATTATGAAAAGCTGGTATGTAAATGTATTGTTTTGTGTAAAATATTATAAACACATTTGTATGTGCGCGTTAAGTCCTTTAAAATCCAGTAAAATACGCGACTTAATCTTTAGTACTGGTAACCTACAAAACATAATTTCACGCCTTTTCCCATGGGGCCAGGCAGGAACTATAGAACTCCACCGCCACCGGCTGCAATCATTAATGCTAGGGAGTTTGTTGCGCCACTTTTTCTCCCCAGCTAAAGCTCTAGGAAGAGGTGACGCGCGGAAAAGAAAAAATTATAATATTATATTTATTATTTTACATAATATATTATTATTTATTTTATTATAATTATGTATTTTGTTTTTTTCTTTTTTACGTTCTGAGAACTGTCTTATTTGAATTTTGACGGCTTTTGATTTTATTACATTACTTCTTTAGTTACTTGTGTAGATACTTACCGATATTACCCACATACGGCTCATTTCAATTCAATTCAATTTATTTATTTCAAGTATCATGACTCATTTCTTTGTAAAAAATGTATCCTATGTTAGTAATTCAGATAACTTTTGTATATGTACATAACTTTAATATACATCCTAAACAAAAACAAACACAATTCCTATACAATACACGAAGCGGCAGTACTGTGCGACGCTTCCTGCGGCTGCACCATTCCATGGGATATTTCCCAGCAGCGCAGCAGCAGCGATTCACGTACAGTACCCGGCGATAAATATTGCACATCGACCTTTGGAAAGAGACAATCGGCTAATTTCGGCTTCGTAGAGCGTTATCTCTGTTGCACGAAATACAAACAGTCCGGTATCTATTAGGAGCTGTTAAAACAATTATGATTTGCTTCTTTTGATAATTATTTTTATTCTTTGTATAAAATCGATAGGATCGAATAGGTCGATGTACAATATTTATCGCCGGGTACTGTACGGACAGTCCAGCCTGCTCGAAATTAGCAACAGGATACTGTTTAAGAACATAATGCAAGAGTAGAGTATCCAAATAAATATACAAATAAGTAAAGGTCACAGCATAATATCTTATGGGTGCTACACAAATGATTCGGCACCGGTCGAACGGCAAAATCGAATGTATACTTTGCCACCCGATAGTGTGCCGAATCATGCCGACCCGAACAAGAGTATAGCATGTCTTACTTCCTTGGCACACAGCCTGCCAAGATAGATTTAAATTACCAGTCACGATCTTCAGAAATGAGGAGACAAAAATGTTCCTCTTTTAGAGTAAAAATACGTCATTTAAAGCCAATATTCGATGTCACGTTCTGTGCATTATTTTGTACATTTTTTTAGGAAGGAAGCCGTTTGTTTCTTCTACGGCCTATTAATATTATAAATGTGAAACTTTGCAACTTTGAATGCTTGTTATCACGCAAAAACGGCTAAGCGGGTTTGGAGGAAATTTAGCAAACAGTTTATAACCTTAATTGACACGAAGATTACTTATTATCGGTAGTACGTTCGCGTGGGATAATTTCCGATGTCTACGCGGGCGAAGCCGCGGGACAAGCTAGAAGGTTATAAAGTCACTCTTTTTCCATCTGTATATATTTTTTTGTGAATAAGACAGTTATAATTATTTATGGACGTTGGAAAGTAGCGTCTTTTTCTTTGATCATAATGAAAATACTTACTGAGAAGTGTTGGAGACGACACTTCAGAATCATCATCCTTCAGTACCTAATCTTAATTTGTTTTCAGTTTCGACGCTGTAGGTAGTACCTATGTTCTTTTTTTCTTTAACACCTTCATCTCTATCAGCCATCGATACTAAGATTATAAATTCGAAAGTAACTCTGTCTGTCTGTATATTACCTTTTTACGCCTAAACCACTGAACGGATTTCGATAAAATTTGGCAGAGAGATAGATTGCATCCCGAGGAAAAACATAGGATAGTTTTTATCGACATACCTTGCTGGCGAAGCCGCGGGCGGAGGATAGTAATATATACTATACTAAAATATTATAAATTCGAAAGTAACTCTGTCTGTCTGTCTGTATATTACCTTTTCACGCCTACACCACTGAACGGATTTCGATAAAATTTGGCAGAGAGATAGATTGTATCCCGGGGAAGGACATAGAATAGTTTTTATACCGATATTTCTACGGGATCGACACTTATGAGGGTCAAACCGCGGGACGCTGCTAGTCATCTATACATACAAACAAATAAAACTGAAGTGACTATTTGTAAATTTAATGTCTAAATAACAGCTTGTTACTATTATAAATGCATTTATAATAGTATATACGGTATTAATACAAAAAGAAAATTGTTTGTCTTTATGTCTGTCTGTTTGTCCCTGCGAATCTCTGAAACAGCTGGACCGATATTAACAGGATGTTATAAGGAGTAACTAAATTAACTTACTTTTATTTTCGGAAAAGACCCACCCACACATTGTTGTTTTCTGACATCCACGCAAACAAAGTCGCGGGCACAGCTAGTCTTTCATACAGTCCATCCATAATTTCTTTGCTGAGGTAGGCAAAGCTATTTGCAAAGCTTTGAATGGTTTCTACCTCATTCTTAATTTGCTTTCAAGTAAAAAATAGCTGGAGGCTGATGGAGAATAGTAATTAATGTCCAACAAAATTACCCGTTGTTGTCTTATAACTAATTTGCTCAAACACTTATTATCACTCTTATTAACACTGTTGTTATAACAAACAGCAAAAAAAAATGTGTTACCATACTAGAAAGACAACAAAGGAAGAAAATAGATAGGTACGTTTATTTGCGGTAAACATAACGCATAAAAACAACACAAAAAAAAACAGTGGCACTCCGGGAGTGCCGACAGAAGTGAAATAAAACATAAACAGAATACTTTACCATCACTCAGTGACATATCGGATATACATTAAAACCGAGTACATCGCGAGGTCAGCCGAACACATCCGAAGCGGGTATTTTTTTAATCGTCTTATAAACAAAACACGAGCGGTGTCGCTTATGGTAACAGTGGTGCGAGTTCAATGGATTTTTTCCCATCTTAAATAATGCCCAACGCGCCTAAAGAAATTTTATCTTCAAAAATAACACGTTGGGGGAAATCATGCGTCACATCCACGCAAAACGGCCATCGCTGAGCATAATGTTAAGACCCTATACGAGACAGAGCCCCAGCGCTGGTTTTCAGCGACAGCCGTCGGTAGACGAAAAGGTAAAGGCACCAAAAAGCGCTAAAGCTATTACAATAACTATCTATGACGCCGTATGTGCTAGAGCTCCTGTATCTAAATAGGTTACGTAAGAGACACCTACGTTTAGTGCTTAGTATCATATTAAAATTTATACACACTATAATGTGCGGGTATCAGGGTATAGGAAACTAACATTAGTGTTGACTTTGCTTAAGCGTTATCGATGCGGTCGAAAATTACTGGAGTTAAGGAAATGTCTAACGTCAACACGTCTTTGAGCGGCCATATCTAGTGAAACAGCCGATGAATGTTGTCAGTTTTTATTCTGTACATGCATTGTGCGGGTATCAGGGTATAGGAAACTAACATTAGTGTTGACTTTGCTTAAGCGTTATCGATGCGGTCGAAAATTACTGGAGTTAAGGAAATGGCTAACGTCAACCCTTCTTTGAGCGGCCATATCTAGTGAAACAGCCGATGAATGTTGGCAGTTTTTATTCTGTACATGCATAATATTGTATCAGCCTTCCTAGTTACTGTATTTTTTTTTTGTAACCATAACTCGTTTCGATTTGGACTCGTTCGTAACCGATTGGACAGAGAATGCAGAGCACAAGGAAATGTGGAAGAATATGGGGGACTTTGCCCAGCAGTGGGAAAGTACAGCCTAACGGGAAAAAAAAACAGTGGCACTCCGGGAGTGCCGACAGAAGTGAAAACAAAACTCAAACATAATACTTTGCCATCACTCACTAACATATCGGATACACATTAAAACCGAGTACATCCCGAGGACAGCCGAACACATCCGAAGCGGGTACTCTTTTAATCGTCTTATAAACAAAACACGCGCGGTGTCGCTTACGGTGTTGTCGCTTACGCGGTGTTGCGAGTTCAATTGTTTTTCCCTATTTTAAAAAATGCTCGACCTGCTGAAATAAGTTTTCACTTCAAAAAATTACTCGTCTTTGTGCGGCGATACATCGTCATTTTGCCAGCCGCATGCGGGAAGACCGTCAAAATTCTCACCAGAGTGGTGCGTGTAGGGCCCTCCATACCAAATACTAAATCAGCCTTCCTGGCAATAGTTACCAAAAGTAATATGGTCTTATTTCCTTATTGGGTTGGAATCCTCGTCATTATCATCAGCCTATAACAGTCCACTACTGAAAGAAAAGAAAGAAAAAGTATTTATTGCGACTCGTACAGGAAGATCACAAACTAAACTAAACACAGCAAAATAAAAATCCAAGTTATATTTAAAAAAAGTAACAAAAGGAAAACGAAACGGAAAGACCTATAATACGAGGCCAAAAGGCTCCTATCTCAGCATGATGCTACGACATCGGCTTCTATAATTGAACGCCGTAATTATTTATATAACTCAATCCTCGGATTCTCTTGTCCAGCTACCCTAATATCGTCACTCCATGTAGCCTCCACTAACACTCCATGTAGTAGTTTTCAACAAAGTGCAACTGTTTTTTAACAAAAGTAACTGATGATAAACATACTGCATATGGTATGTTTTTATTCGGCTGAACTTGAATCGAACCCATCAACTACCCTATTAAAATCCCGAGAAAACCAGTACAAAAAAAAGTTATCGGATTATCCTTCAAAAAGTTGTCGAAATAATTCATCTTAGTCCCGTTACGAAAGCATCGAACGTTTTTCTATAGACTCATCATAAACCTCCCTTCGCCCGGCTGGATTGTAGGTCAAGGCCTCCCTTAAACCCGTATATAACTCCGTACGTACCACCATTATCTGATTCTTTTAAAGGAAATCTCATCTTGGGAACAAATTAAAAGGCGAATATTTTTATGTGATACGTGTTAGCCTTGCCTTTGTTAAAGGAGTCTGTGCTTTTCGTACAGTTGGTTTTTTATTAGTTTACTAGCTTCTGCCCGCGACTTCTTCCGCGTGAAATTTCTTGTTACTCCGACGCTATTACTTCGTTTTTGCTTAGCGTTCTTTCTGACTTTTTTTTTTGCTCGGCTCCTAAAGGTCATAGCGTAATATTTACTAATTAACTAATAGTCTATAGCCTTCCTCAAGAATTGGGCTATCAAATGCAAAAAGAATTTTGCAAATCCGACTGGTAGTTCTAAAGATTAGCGCGTTCAACCAAACAAACAAACAAACTCTTCAGCTTTATAATATTAGTATAGATGTAGGTACTTGGTTCAAGAATCTATGGAAAGGGTAGAAGACTTTTCAACATAGAAAGGTTGTTTCCACAATACCTGAAAGTGAAACGAAAAGTATCATACTTGACGATGCTATTATTACCCCTATAACCTTGCAACATTTCAATAATATACGAAAAAGATACCTAGTGCCATAGGTGGACATTTGCATGAAGAATCTTAAATGAAGTACTTAAATGTATAAAAGTTACATGTTAAAATGTAACTCAAGACTCTAATAATTTTGTTAAACAAGACCTTGATTGAGAATCAGTAGTTAATACATAAGCTATGCCAGGAACAGTAATATCATACACAATTGATGAGAAAGCCAAACGGGCCCAAACATGAATAACTCATTCAGCTCTAAAGTCTCTCAGTTCAGAGGAATTATCCGATCATACCATTTATTTTCATACTGATCTCTGAATTAGGTATAAAACGATATCTGCTGGTTACAACTGTAGGTACACCTACTTATTAATCTGTAGTAAGAGCTGTCGATAACGATGTGAAGCTCGTAATGAGAGCAACGAAAAATCGTATAGACTATTAGCTCAGTTATAATATACTATGCTATGATTTGAAGGAATATTAAGATTAAGCAATGAATAGAGTTGATGATACGGACGAAATCATACACGATGTGACATGAACAGCCGTCATAAACACAATGCCTGTTAGAGTATGAATTGTAAGCAAGCATATAATATCTCAGTTTAAATATATAATACACATTACCACTCCAATATCCAAAATCATATATTTTGTAACAACAATAAAAAATGAGCAAGAGCAACAATCTCCCGGACATCACACGATGTAACTAGAAAGCTACAACAAAATACACAAATACTTAGACGTTTCCAATATAAAAATTCCTTCAATATCTTATATATACATACAATATTGTATACGTACAATAACTTTGGGATGATCGGGAGAGGCCGTACTATCGGCCTATCCACTTGATCCCCCGTATGCCTATAGCGGCCACTCAACAAGATATATTACAGGGTAGAAAAGGGTTACGTTGATAATTTGAAGTAATGTCAAAAGCCCTTGTTAGAGTCTGTATGAAAAAGATTGATATATATGAACAGATAATGCTAGAAGACGTGGAGAAATGTCGGCGAATTTGTCCAGCGATTATTGGTTGGGGCTTACTGAAGAAAATGAAATACTTAGGAGATCTTTGAGCTAGGAATATCTTACACCGTAGACATTGTTATCTATAGGGCTCAACGTCTCACAAGAATAGATGAAAATACGATCCGTGAAAAAAACCTAAGAGTTCATTCTGAAATATTTTTCGTAGTTTCCTACAATATTTAGCTCTCGCAACGAGAAATTCTAAGCAACTAAAGGTTTACATGTGAGTTTCAATTTCATTTAAGCACCTGCAGAATTTAAGTGCAAAGTAGGAACTACCCATTTCTCCTTTCTTAGCTTACATTTGCAATGTAAGCTCTAATACTCTCCGTATTAGAGCTTACATTGCAAATTTCGGGGACGCCTGCCCCGGAGCTTTTCACTCGACGATGTCACAAGCACTCGCTCGAAATAATCACGTAAATAAAGCTATACACACAAGTAGGTACATAAACAAACAAACATTTCTCTCTCAAAAGTAAATGAGCGGAAGTGAAACAGACATAATTAAGGACACTGGGTAAATTTGTATGGGAGCTGGATTATGAACCAATAAAGTTTTGTTCAGATGGTCACATATTCTTTTTGCTGGTTAAGATATATCTAACGTTTCTTAGACAAAAAAACTGATACAAAAGAGGGTGTGTGCTTATAACCACATTATAGACGTGAAAACTTTTGACCGGAGCCGTGTACGAGTATATCCGTATATCACCGACCTGAGCGTGACGATTCAGTTTCGTTCACTGTTCAGAAAGAGCGCAAAGTGCTCCTAAAGAAGTTTACACTTAAACAATTAGTGAAGGATACAGACATAATATAAACCGCGATAAAAACATAAAAGAAAGATCTTGAACTGCTTACCAATTCATTTGTTTTCAAAGAACATAAAATAATCACAACGCCGTTTGTACATAAAAGTGATTCTCGTATTAAAAACGCAATATGTACAGCGTGCATAGAAGTGGTGATATAATCACGCACATATTAAAATGCAATGTGATCGCAACATACGAGAATATGGGTCGGTCGTATTTATAAACAGCACGAATGATATAACCATCGCCTGCTTGAAATTGGATTGCGTATACAAATTGAATAGTGATGCTTTCGCAGCATCACTTGCGGTGATTGATATTGAGTTTTCGGATTATCCTGGCTTATATCGAACTTTGGAAACTGAGACTGGTTTCAAGGTCACTCAATTATCTCATAGTGTAACTAAAAGACAGCGCGCCCTTCTGTCTGTTTAAAAATACTAATCTCAAAAGTGCTGAACTAATTGTATTCATATTTTCACTAGTAGGCCTTTTGGAGCTACTACATTTCGTTGATTTTATTTTATTCACCTGAATGAAGACAAAGAATCTTTTTCACTCATACCTACTGGAGCTATCTAGGTACATACAAAACCATTTGAGTTTCAGTCTCCAAATTGTCCCTCCCAGATACAGTAATATAGTCTACCCATGTCTGGTGTTAACTTAATATGAATACCCTGCTATCTTTGCAGAAAAAATGAAATCCTACAAATCTGCAAAGATCACAGGACCGTCTGAACAAAGAAATATGGAAATTCAGCACTTTCTTAATGGTGTAATAGAGTTAGGCACTAGACAAGTTACCCTTCTTACAAGTCTTGGAGATTCGCCAGAATATCTGGCCTAGTACGTTGACATAGTGGTTATATCTTAGCGTACTAGCTTTCACTATATTTGGCTCATTTTTATTATCTGCCGTAAATATTTTTATATGTAGGTACTTACCCAATATTAAGTGAATGTGACTTTCCTGTGAATATGTTATATACTTAAAAAACTTGATATCTTTTCAGATAGTTACTTGTTGGAACGAAGTACTTTAAGAGACTTGCGGTAGGAGTGAACTGGTAGAATTCGTCTTGTAACGAAAAAGCACTATGCCCGCCCCCTCCTTACGACTTTCTGTATTTCTCTGTCTGTCTGTCAGAGACAGAGAGAGATTTTTAAATCCTCAGTAAACAACTAAGGGCGAGACTATTATTTAATACTTAGAATAAGACTTCACTTGCGAATAGATTTCGCTGAAAAACTGTCAGGCGTCAATTTTATTCCCCGGATAAAAAATATTTTTTACCTTGGGCCTTTACCAGCCCTCCCAACAATAATTCAGTAAATTCAATTTAAATATTATACTTGTGACTAGGTCGAGTTAAAAGAAAGAACTTTACTTAAAAGCTTAAAAACATGGACCTTTTAACCTTCCACACTCAAAAATAAAAGATAAAAAGACACTCAACGTCATTCAGTGTTTACACGCTAAAAATGTTATTTACGAAGTAATTAAAGAATTAGGGCGTGTTCAGACGCGCGTAAAGTTAGCGACTGATTGTCGACGTAATTGCTTTTGCCAGCGAAACGTTAACGTGGTTGGCTGCGTTTGTTTTAGTGAAGACAATGTGCTTTGTATGGTATTTAGCTGAAGATATTCTCTTTGTTATTTTTCTAAGTGCCATGTTAAAGAATAGCTACAAAAACCTCAAGAAGTTTGTATGTACATTATTTATTTATGAAGCCAAATACATTTCGTTCCATAAACACTATTTACATAGACAATATATGTATATGGGTATATTATATATCATGCTTATACTTAGGAATGGTTCCAAAAGTCATTCGTCACTATACCTACATGTTTATTGCAACTTTGCGACATTTACAGAATCAACTGATTATTGCGTTTTTTATTCACTGTGTGTTCGATCAGCTTTAATTGAATATCATCATCATCATTACAGCCGAAAAACTACTAGACATAGGCCAAGCACCGCCATATCGACCGGTTTTGGTCTTCTCGCATCCAGCAGATTCCTGCAGCCATCATCAGGTCATCAGTCCACCTTGTGAGAGGCCTTCCAACGCTACGTCCTTCGGTACGTGGTCGCTACTCCAGAAACTTTTGGCTCCATCGGTCATCTGTTCTGCGAGCAATGTGCCCTGCCCACTGCCACTTGCTTGCCACTTTAATTAAACATACTCTGATGAAAAAAAAACAAATTCAGCCTACTTTAAATACATAAGTAAGACCCAATTCAATATCAATATTTATTCCTAAAATGCTAGCTGTTTATTCAAAATTCCGATCTTAATACGATCACCGATGAGCCCGATTTTGATTAATTATTTAGGTACAGTCAAAAACAGCTGTGAAAAGCATCACTGTTCTTGGTAATTAGCAGACAAAATTTTCCTCAATTAGGTAGCTGTCGGTATCACCGAATTACACAGTGATCGCGACTGATCGATTGTTGTTGTCTTACCCGGATTTTCAAAAAAGATAATCATTGTAAAAGCTTTTTCTTTTTTGATGATTGAAGATGTTGTCCTCCTTTAATTTTATCAGAGATGTTTTCAGAATGTTTCAGATATAGAAATCTTAATAAACTCAAAAATCACAAAAAAATATTAGCTCACAAAAATTAGAAACTGAAATTTGAATTTTCGTAATTTTAATCCAAAATATCCTTTTGTAGAGATTCTTTTTATTGTCAATCCAAGGAAACCTTTTCTTGTATTCCACCAGCCTAAATTACTTCTGAAGAACCAAAAAAAACTGTTATTATTCCAATCCACCGTCCAATCAGATTATAACTTATCTGAGCTCCTTACTTTTTCTTCAGGTAAAACTGTATAACAAATGTTTAGCTTAGCACAACCTTCAACCATGAATTACGTAGACTGATATATACCTGACCTTCGGAGCTTTTTAAAAACCCGGGATTTCACAGCGTTTATTAGTTCACAGGTGGATATAGCCGACAAACTGGTTGAGATACTCCATTAGTCACTTCTAATGATAGGTATCTGTATTGGAATAATCTGCTTTGAGAATTTTTGGAAATTGAGATTGAAGCTAACTGTAAATGGCCATTATTTTTCCTTTAGGCTACATGATTAATAAAGACAGGAAAGACATGAGCATTTTCATACATTCAGTATTCTAGTCTAGATTTTTTACAAAGTATACTTTTAGGGAAAGTCTAGTGCAGCTTAGTGATTATGACTTAGTAATATTATTACTGTACATTATCATGATAATGAAAAAATGTTATTATAATTACCCCCGTAAGAATTATCTTAAACCATCAAATTATGTATCATCTAAAATATTTATAGGCATTCTAAAAACAATCTTCGTACCTCTAAATATCGCGTGTTGAAATCTCATAAAAGCTCGTGATTACTTAATATTTGAGCTTATCTCGTTTTATTACGCTCCATGTGAGGTAGACTGTTTACAGGGTCATTAAATATAATAATTTATAAATGCCTTTGCCCATTTTGAAGGGATAGTGTTGGAAATGCTTTTCTCGGATAGAAACTAAATGTTGTTGAAAATATTTCTTGGATATTAGAGACCTTTTTCATCAGTTCGTTTATTTATGAAGTTGTTGAAAATTAAGTAACTTGAATATTTTAATTAGGCTAAACGATGAAACTGCCCAATTAGGCTTTAGATATAGAAATTACGCTACACTGAAAGAAATAAGCAGTAAATAAAAATGAAAAAACATTAATATGAACTGCTTGAAACAGTTCCATATGAGCATAACATTCAAAACAGTATTTTTACTGATCCGAAAATAGTTAAAACTTGAGGCAAAAAAATGTTACCGTCATGACAGTTAACTTTAACGTTTTTAGGTTATATAATTTAAAGGTATGTAAGATATCTATATAATAAATAGATATTTATATTATAAATTTACTTACAATACAGTAATGGTGGTTTTCCTTTTTTTTTCAATAAATAGTATGACATTACATTATATGTAATTTGTTTTTCAATGTAAGTAAAAGTCATTGCAACGATGTATTTTTTTCAACAATTTCTAACTAAATACTTCAACTATTCCTGAAATTCCTTAAATCTTTTTAAAAACAAGCTGCGAATTTAAAACTAATGTTGTTTGTTGCTATATTTTCCGAGTGAGTCGAACTTTTCAATTAGCCACGTAAGCAAGGAGGCCTTATCTACAGGGCGACACTCTTGTGGGTCAATACAATTTATACCCGTGGGCGGGTGTTTTATTTAAGCGTTTTTATGTTTTATTTTTATTTTTTTATAATTGTTTTGGACTACTGTATGTACCTGCTGATACAGCAAGCTTACGCTTAATTTATATGTAAATAATATGTGTAATGTGTGTGTGTGTATGTGTGTGTGTGTGTGTTGTGTGTGTGTCTGCGTGTGTGTATGTATGTGTCTTAATTATGTATAGTAAAATTATGTACAGAATTTTGACCTTAATTTAAGGATGATCCTTTTTAGGGTTTGTCATCGTGTTCACCGAAAAAACTACTATTTGATTATTTTCAGATTCTAAAGAAAAATAGATTAACTTGTTTACACCTAAATATAAGTGTGGAAACTTAAAATCTTTTAACTGCAATCAAAAATCTAAGAAACACCATCCTTTTTATAGAACTAAGAAGCCTTAATTCTCCTCCAGTTCACAATTTAAAACCGAGACTATTCCTAGTCCAAGCCTTAAATAACAACTTGGACAGACTTGGCGTAAACTCGAATCGATAAAGCCCGTATTAAATTAGGAACTACTAACATCTGTGAGGCTCCGACTAGCCAAGATAAGCATCGCAGCTGCATTAGAAATAGCCTTGTTAAAAAACTTTCTAAAGGAAACTTGGTCCAGGAGAAGTCCAGTATAATAACTTGCTGTTATAAAAGGAAGTTTTTATTGATATTTTAAATTTGACGAAGAACTTAGCAAGCATTTTGTACGTGTTGCTCTATCTTTTCTGTCAGTGTAACGAAGGGTTCTTTTTTAACCGACTTCAAAAAAAGGAGGAGGTTCTCAATTCGGTAGTATGTTTTTAATTATTTTTTTTTGTTTGTTACCTCGGTACGCGCCATCATTTATAAACCGATTTGTAAAATTATTGTTTTATTTTAAAGGATATTATACTTCCAGATTGGTCCCATTTTTTATCAAAATCTAGTTCTAATTCCTCATGGATCCCATGATCCATGAGGAATTGAGGGAACTCCTCAAATATTATAGGCACACCCATAGCGATTTGGGTATTTTTTATAGTAACTCGTGCATTTGCTCTCGGAAACCACCATTTGGTGAAGTGGAACTGATGAAGAAGACCGCAGATGGCCAACGGAACTACTCAATGATAAGTATTTCACGGGTTGCGATTCGATTACTTCAATATGGTTGCTAAGCAAATTATGCTCGTTACAATGCTAATGGTGAAATGGAGCTGGTGGTGGAATACTAGGACAACTCTTCAACAATTAACGTCCCAGCATCGGGATAAGCAATATTTTGTAAAAGGCGATGATGTGAAGTTAATATAATGGCAAGTTGAAATTAAGTTATTGTAACTTAGATACATTATAAACAGACCCACTAAAAAGCGACAAATAAAAACTTTTTAACAAAAAAAACCGACTTCCAAAAACAACACTACAAAGTGAAAATTAACTTTAATTTCGGAAGTCGGTGGCAAAAACTAAAATACAGATCTAAAGACACCGACTTCCGAAATTAAAGTTATTTTTCACTTTGTAGTGTCTTTTTTTTGGAAGACGGTTTTTTTTTGTTATTACTTTAAAATTGGTAAAAAAATCAAGAAGGTAGGTAGGTATATCCATGTTTAGGACGAGTTTTCAATGTTTTTTACCGGTACTTTTGCTGACCAAACGATTTTTTTTCAAACGTCATCGAAGTTTTATAGTACCTATTTTTTATTTGAATACCAATACCTTATCCTGTGAATGATTGATGTAAGCCTCTAGAGATTTATACATTCAACATTTACAAATGGATGGTTCGGAAAAGTGATTATTGAAAAAAGTATATTACACCACCACACCCAAGAGGGTACCGGTACGTTCCTTTCGAACCCTAAGCCCCAAACGACAGACAAGGGAATTTAAATATATAAAAGGGAAAGCTCAGAATCGAAAATGTTGTCCGAAAAATTCCGCCATTTATGTACAATTTGGTATTTACATAGTTCTATGACACGGGGATATTTGGCATCGCTGGCAACGCAACAAGTGCCAGATGTGACTGTGACGTTCGTGCCAGTTGTGGCAACGTTGCCAAAGAGCCCCAAGTCCCCACACCTTGTCAGACGCTTTTATTGTACTTTTTAACGGTACTGTAAACACGCGTGACTTTTATGAGGCTGTAGTCTTGGTAAAAACTTGTTTCGATCAGGTATATGTTGGAAGTTAGGTTGGAAGAGAAAAGACATTTGTGTTGTATGCTTGTTCTAGATTTTAGATCCTGAGTGTAACGTTTTAGGATTATGTTGTGCAGCGTGAATTGGAATGGATACATTATCATGTGTACTTGCTTTCGTGTTCGTTAAAATTTTAGCTATAAGATAGTCTGACGCCGTTTGTTCTTATTTTCTATAAAACGGAACTGGACACATATTTACGATACAAGAAACTCCACTTAACTTAGTCCTAGTTTATTTAGCAATCAATCTCCATTTTGAGCCATGATATTTAAGGCATCACATGACAGTCATATAAATATGTAACATAATTAACGCAAGACCTATTACATACACACATGGGGTGTATGTAACACCCCAATTATTAAGTATTGAGTTAAACTGACTATACTTTTTTTAAAGCTATTATTATTAACAACATCGTGTTGACCCTAGCATTACTTTATGCATTTAAAATCGAGTCTTATTGCCTTTAAATAAAATTTAATTTTCGTTGGCTTAATCAGCGGTCAATATGGCAAAATACATATAATTAAAAAATATATATATAACTGAAATCGATTCAATAGTCAATTATGAACAAACTACTTCTAGGACTTGCGTTTATTCTATTACATCTTGTATATACTTGCCCAAAATTGCATAACCATTAGATAAACAATTCACACGAAATACCGATAAAACAAACAGAGCCCCTTTATAGGAACAATTAACTTATCCAAGCCATAGAACCGTCAGAGCTGCCTTAATTAGTACATTCAGCGAACTACGAATAAAATTCATGGACATAAATTAATTAAGCAATCGTAACAACACAGACATTGTCACGGATATCCGTGTCGCGTGACAGTTTACCACGAACTATTTAATTGGAGGCCTAACACGAACTTTTGTCTTGAATTTTAA
This sequence comes from Luperina nickerlii, assembly GCA_963855955.1. Classification (NCBI taxonomy): domain Eukaryota; kingdom Metazoa; phylum Arthropoda; class Insecta; order Lepidoptera; family Noctuidae; genus Luperina; species Luperina nickerlii. Next base: position 14,823,731 of record OY979677.1, on the reverse strand, counting down.
TCTGAGATTGTGTCTTGACTGCAGTCTTTGTGTTACTAAACTCGGTTTTGTCTATGGTCCAAAATAACTGAATATGGATACGTACTTTCAGGCCCATTTACAAGTCCTTCGTGGGAAATGCTTATAGAGGCAAAGGGTTGTCGTTAGTTGCTCTAAGTCTTTTTTGGGTTTGACAAATCAGCATATAAGTGTGCACACACACGAGCGACACGCACAGTTCGATCTAGAAAGAAAGAAAATTATGTTTATTTGGCAAAAAAAAAACCTTAAAAATAAACAAAACAAATTCAAAATGATTAAAAATAGTAATGCCAAAAGGGCCTCAGCTCAGCATAATGCCAGATGGCAACACAAAGTGCACCACCTGACGCTGATTTTCAGCTGCTGCCCACGAGTACCATATGTATATGCTCGAAAATATAAACACATTTAAAAATTCTAAAATAGGTATTTGCAAAAAATAAGAATGTACTAAAATGAAATGTTACGACTCTTAATAAAAAAACAATGACAAAAATCTTCAAAATTGATACATTAGAAATAATTATATAAAGTTAAAATGAAATTAGTAACATCTATCAGCCCGAAAGTCTGATAACCAGTTTTACAAAAGGCGTATCGTATTAGTCAGTAACTGGGTTGTGGAGGTCAGATAGGCAGTCGCTCCATGTACAATACTGGTCTTCAGCTGTATCCGGTTAGACCGGAAGCCGACCCCAACATAGTTGGGAAAAGGCTAGACAGATGATGATGATGGTGACACACGAGCGAAATGCGTCGACGACAGAGGCAACTGCACCCGTCGACGCGTGTCAGCGACAGCCGTCAACGCGAGTCGGCGGCTGCGTCGACGCTTCTGTACTTGCCGTCGACAACGTGTTGCTCGTGTACTTGAGTACGGTGCGCAAATACACGAGTGGCATGTTGGCGACGGGTGTCACTCGAGTGTATGCACACTTATTATATACCCTGACTTACATGTTCATAACTGGGGGTATATTCCTTTTCTTCTTAAATGGATTCGGCCCAGAACTCGGCTACGTGTTTGGCGTCATCACTAGCAGATTTGTTGTTAGACGATTAATTTACAAAAGACTTCTGCGGCATTTCACAATGTCGTTTCATTAAAAAACAAACAACGAAATAAGTCAGCCGGAATGAGCATTTTAAGTAGGTAATTAAATAGTTTTATACACAAAAGAATTCATGGTTCTGCAGCTCTAAAATAATTAAGAAGTAAGATTAAATTCAGTACACAGGCATCTCAGTAAAAGAAAACCACAGTTAGGAAGTTCTGTATTTATGTAAAGTTCCGTAACTAAAGCCGGATAATAAGAAACAGAACAAGTAATAAAAAGAATGGAGTATTTAGTTTCACTAGAGTTCCTATGAATAAAGAAAACACCGAAGAACTATTTCCTTTGAAAAATATTTTCTTAAAGGTGTAGTCTAGAAACATTAATTCCCCCCAATAGTTTTAAATATAAAACAGGAACTATTTTGAAGAAAAAGAAGAATTGCCAAACTTAAGTGGCAGTGGACATTGTACGCAGAGCAGATGGCCTATGGGGAGAATGGTTCTGGAGTAGCGACCACGTACCGGAAGACGTAGCGTCGGAAGGCCTCTCACTAAATGGACACATGACCTTGGCAGGAATCCGCTGGATGCGGATTCCTGCATTGATAGTCACACTAATATTATAAAGGCGAAAGTTTGTGACTGTGTGTGTGTATGTCTGTTTATATGTTTGTTACTTCTTTACGCTCAAACCGCTGGTCCAATTTTTATACAATTTTGTATGGAAGTAGCTGACACCCTGGATTAACATGTAGGCTACTTTTTATCCCGATATTCCTTCGGGATTGACATTTACGCGGGTGAAACCGCGGGGCGCAGCTAGTAAGTAATAAAAGTATTAAGCTCATGCTATAATTATGTAATAATTCGGTGGACGATGGCACAGTCTTGTATAGAATTTATAAATCTTTTCAATAATATTTACACGAATAATTAATAACTTATGTCCTATAAAGTAAGCAAGATGGTAGAGCTTGGCAGTCCGGGCTGTGCCTAAATTATACTCTAGTATATATATATACTATATATATATATATATATAAATTCCCTGACCGTCTTTAAATTTTCTAGGAACTGACTTAAACATAGGACTACATTACCTTTAAAACTCCGTACCGTTTGCGTTTCATGTTGAGTCGTAAAAAGGTTGTATGTGTAACAAAATATGATTCGCGTGCGTAACAAGTATGTATTAAGGACTAGCTGCGCCCCGCGGTTTCACTCGCGTAAATATCGATTCCGTGGGAATATCGGGGTAAAAAGTAGCCTATATGTTAATCCAGGGCGTCAGCTACCTCCATACAAAATTTTATCAAAATTGGACTAGCCGTTTAAGCGTGAAGAAGCAACAAACATATAAACACACACACACTCACAAACTTTCGCCTTTATAATATTAGTGTGATTGTAATCATTAAAATCATCAATACATCCCTCTAAGTTCATAATATAATTCTCATCATCATCTGCTTAGCCTTTTCCCAACTATGTTGGGGTCGGCTTCCAATCTACTCGTATATTCAAGTAAGTAATAAGTTCATATACTTAATCCTATTGATTGATATTTCATGAAATAGTTATTTCAAAAGGAATAGAAAAGGTAAGAAAATTTGAATTTCCTGGGCTACCTAGCGCATCCCCCTTAACAACATTGCTTCAATATATACAGAATTGTATACATATATATAATGGAGAGTCGACCATTTCGGTAATCGATAAGGCCGCTTCACGTATCCATTTCTCTGTTGATAAAACCATTCAGTTGGCAGTAGGATACTAAATGCTAACAGTTGTACAGACTAATGTTGGCGTTAGCTTTATAGTGTTGGCGCAACTGGTAGCTGTAGTATAATAATTTAAATGTAGAATTGTCATTTGTATGCATTACTGTTGTCACCTAATTACGTTTCGATATACGTGTTACATGGATGAGTTGGCACGCCCGTATTGTACATACGGGTGTTGCCATCTTGATACATCTATAAGTATGTTCTAATTTAGGTTGTTTATCTAGTTGTCATGCTCACATAAATTTCTTACTAATGGAGGCGCGTGTGTTGGATCATTCGGTTCCCTACATTGAGCTGAACGGTGCTGATCCACACGTCATGTTCTTGAACGGGTGCCGTCGGTTGAGACTTATATATTTTGAATTATTTCATCATTTTTTTCTTTATAATAAAATTGTTCTCACATATAGAAGTCCAGGATTTTATAATACCTTGATTTAAATGATAAATGATTTTATTTTTGTAAGTAGGTTAGCACAAACACTTTTACACGTCAATCATATTTGATAAATGAGTTTCCTTGGCGTTTCTTGCCCGTTCTTCTCCAATCCATTCCAAAACGTAGATATGTAATATGTGAGTTTAGGAATGCCCAACTAGCTTCAACTTTCTAACTGACCGAATCTTTAACAATTCAAAAGTGCCTGTAAATGGTTTAATTGAAATAATTGCTTTGTGTTTGAGTTTAAGTTGGCTCTTTTGGGTATAGTTTCCTTTGTTTTCTCGTCTGTTATAGTAAGCATGGTTGGTGTCCTATCTTTGGACGAAAAGGTGAGAACATATTGCTATAAGAGTAATCTTTAACGCACTAGTTCAAATTGAAGGTAATTAGATTGACAAAGTTGTTATGTTTTCCAACAATAAGGTGGTAAGGTGCCAAGCGCAAATAAATCAACTCAATGATGCAAATAATTTTGCAATAAAACACACGCTGAACAAAGGCGCATTACATGTAATGACAGGGTAGGAGTAATAAATTCATTAAAGACGTCAAGCTTACATGGATTAATATTGCGTTTATCATTTCTGATGTAAGCACTGGGGTGATTTTCCGAACGTGTGAACACATTGCTCGCTATATGAGCAATGGCGTAATTATCATCCAATATCGACCGAGCAATGAAAGAAAATAGAAAGTCATTGTAATTATGATCGTCAGATAACGTAATCGCAAAATTGCTTAGGTACGAAAAGTTGTTATCCAAAGTTTCGTGTTATTTCATCCTTAAAATTATTTGATTGAAACTAAGAGATTATTCAATAAGCAGGGTTAAGCACTCCATAAATTATTCAAATTATCTACGTAATTACATTTCAGAAAGCAACAGTAATTATTTTGTTTTGATTTACAACAATTAGCTCAGACGAAGATTAAAATCATTAATAATCACGCTTTTTTCTTAATTAATTAAATCAATAATAATTGGTTTGCCCTTGAAATTGACCCCTGAAATTGTAATTTTCATATTTCAAAATATTCCTCCATGAATAATTTCGACATAATCTTATGCAAAATACGTCTTACAGTAACAACTGCACTACTGGGAATTTGGTACTAATTATGCAAAATCTCACGAGTAATGCTCTCAACTCAAATCTCTTGCACGAACGGCATACGAGTTGGGTTTTTGACGTCATTTTACGAAGTTGCTATGTTGGTGGTGGAGAAAATGTCTATGTTTTATAATAATACAAAGCTTCGAGTTACTGAAGCTTGAAAACCAAAACCAATGCGAATTCCGTTTCAGTGCAAGACGTCGAAAAGGAAAAAGATTGTTTTTATAATATTTCGTTACCTATATAAACTGGTTTGATTTTATTTATTTATGTACACACACATTATTTATTTATGAACATATTAAACAAATACAAACTATTTACACTAGATACTAAATTAAATGACTAACTAACTTACTATACAAATAAATACAAAAACAAAGGACACTTAGGCGTCGAAGTACTCGTCCGCATCGCTGTCATCCGGAAATGTGCCCAGAAGACTGGCAGCATTGCCACGTTGAATGGCAATGCTAATTCTTTGGCCAAAGAACGACCCAGCCCTCTGGTCACGTGAAGTGTCGACCAGCTGGCGAGAAATTTCCTTAAAAAGGAGACGCGCACTCAGGCCCCATGACCCGAGCGTTTCGACCCCAAACGGCTCAATGCTGTAGTTGCCCATAAGGTTACAGTATTTGCACCGCTTGAGGATTTCAGCAGCCGCAGCAGCGGCGTCAGCACAGCCCGCCGTGCTAGGAACATGAGATGGCGCAAGGGTATTGACCCACGAACTGGTTTTGAATGTCAAAATGAGAATTAATCGGCATCGATATTATTATTACCCTTCTTCAAATCCGATCGTTAGAACAATACTCCTCCAGGGTCATACCATAAAAACATTAAAATGAAATTGTATTCTCCCAAATGTTTCTCTAAAGGCCTTTTGCGAGTGGGCCGAGTAATAACATTCAAAGAGACCGCTATGCCAACTTGGGGGGAGGTAGAATGGTCGGATACAGCGTAATTAAAATTTTAGGGACCTCACAAGTTGTTAGGAATTCCCAGAGTGTCTCTGGCCCGGCAATTTGAAGGATGACCTCGGAAAATTTCGGGTGTTTCCGACATGCGTCGGTATTTATGTTATTATTTGGTATAGTTGACGGGAACCACGAGCGCGCGTCATATGATCTTTATGTCATTGACACAATGTTTAAACTCCATCGACGCGCGTTTATAAATATGTGTGACAATACAGGCTGTTTACTCGGAATTGAAAATAACAATAACTTAAATTAAAAATTTAAATAAACAATGAATTTAAATACGTATTAATTTAATTCAATTTTTTTATTTTACATTTAATTTGTCTGCTCAAAACTAAACGGTTTTCAGCAGACGATTTAAAAATGTCGATCGTTATGAATAATAGAGGCTTATTTCGAAGAAGTTTCTTCGACTGAAATAATAATGTTAATGTCTATTTCTGGGTATTGATGGAAATGTACAGACGCTAGCACATCAAGTTATTCGAAACTGTCAAATTTTCCCAATCAACTTTGAACCCTACGCTTTAGCGATAAAGCTGAAAATCTATTAAAGAAATTTGACAGACAGTAGTAGCTTGATGTGCTGGCGTCTGTACGATATTATTCTCAATATCCTAACATCACAAGTTCTACCACTTCCAGCCATCTCTTGTTAAACATACAATTGTCTTTTAGATCAAGAATATTATTCTTCGCCGCCAACGCATAGGTCTCCTAGCCTTCCTAGCAACATTTTGACAATACATTTAAATGTCATGAAAACAACTTAAGATTATTCTAGACTAAATAGTAGGTACTATTTTAGGACCGGATAAACCGCTCGTTCGATCATAGACCTCATCCACCGCTTCCCATCAGGCGTGCTCGAGGTCAAGAGCAGGCCATATTAGCAATAAAAAAAAATTAAAAAAATAAAGTGTACAGATGTCAGCACATCAAGCTACCCGAAACTGTTAAATTTTCCAAATCAACTTTGAACCTTAACCTATAGCGATTAAATTGATAATCTAATAAAGAAATTTGACAGATTGTAGTAGCTTGATGTGCTGGCGTCTGTACCTAAACTTTTTTTGCACTTTGTGCGTCACCGACATGCTAATGCTAACAGTATATCAGTTGCTATGAGTGAGTACGTGCTGCGCTTAGGCAGCAGTAAAAGCATAAATGTATAAGTTAATTAATTTTTGATAATTTATTTGAAAATTCAATAAAAACTACTTTTATTTCATAGTTCTAAGTTTTTACTTCTGTCGGCAGTCCCCATGACTAGGCTATGTATTTTTCCTGTATTTTTTAAGTTCAAAACCTATTTATGTTGAAAATAAAACCTTAATCAAACTAATTTGCAATGAACCACCATGTTTGAACGGTTAAATTGGGTCCCAATAAAACGTACATAGTAACTTTATTACGGGTGACTGTTGAATAATTTACCGTCGCTTCCGATGGCCCGGCCAAACTGACATGTCACACTTTCCACCACGCTACACACTAGTGATGCGACACAATCGAAGCTTCACTATGGAACGAGTGAATGGATTGGAATTTATTGTTGTTGAAAAATCGATGACAGTGGTTTGATTTTGGAACCAGTGGAAGCGATTTGAAGTTCGAATACGTTATGTCTTGGATATAAAATAGGATTGATTGTGTTACCAAATTACCTTCCATTTTGTATTATTGAATTGTTTGTGGGTTTTAAGTTCTTAGAAATCTTGAGTGCTAAACAACTTATTTCGTGATGCGTTTTAATATTGGAGTTCTAAAAATCATACCAAAATCCTAAAGATATTCAATTCTGGCTGTATCTCTAACAACCAGAGCGTGAATTCTCGTGACGCAGAGCACACAACTTTTTTGTCCTATTTTAGATACAGCTGTCACAACTGACAGTTAAGATTGACATCACCCTGTGTCCATTCACAGATATTTTACCTCTGATTTTGCATTACTGTCAGAATCACAGTGGTCTTTATACTCCTTGTAATAAGGCTGGTCTGTTGGATTGCTTCTACTGACAAATCTGTCAAATCACAATGATCTTTATTCTCTTGAAAGGACTGTAGGTTTGCCGCAATGTATCGTGATGATAATTTATTATGGTCACAGCGCAAGCCATCTTAGTTTTTTGACCACCCTCCTTTTTAAAATAAGGTTTTAATTCACAAAAGATTCGATAAAGGATACCTGTTGGAACTACATCTCTATTCGCACAATACAGCTGTCCGTGTCCGCCCGTGTGTTACGGCGGTTTCCTTATTGCGCGGCGTTTGTACTGCGTTTCAATTTCAATATGCTATGACCTCTACTGTTTACAGTACACACGGTGGCATTTATCAAGCTAAACATGTGTATGTGTGAGTGCGTGGTAGTGTTTTATCGTTTTTATGCATATTATTTGTTTTATAGTTGCAATATATTCTAAGCACCGTTTACTTTACTTTATTACTTATTAGTGTGGACATTTTTAAACCCGACTTGGTTTCCGTACATTAGTTTCCGGTGACCACTGAAAATTAGCTGTGGTTGCCCCATAGCACAGCATCATGCTGAGTGGAGTCTTCGTGCCACAGTCACGACATGCAGCTGCCGGCTGTTTCTGTTCTGGATTTTTTATCCCGAAATTCTCACGGGATTAAGACTTAGGTGGGTAAAACCGCGGGGCGCAGCTAGACTTTCTATACACTGGCCTCGCAATGTAAGTAGAGACGCTTTTAAAAGTCTTGCAGCTTCAGGCAGCACCATGGCTGAACTGAAAGATATTTCTATCAACTGAAGGCATTTCTAACAGTCCTCCAGACCGACTTTCGATCTGGGCGGGCAATCTCAGTGGAGACTAGCCTTTGGCGGGGGAGATATTATAGAGCACAAGTGTATGCGCGGACACAGATGCACTCTCGTAGTCCGAAGAGACGACAATGCGTCACGACTGGAGAGATATCAGATTTCCAACAGACATACTTAACAAAGTAGACTCTCACAAGTACCACCAATGAATATCTGTTTCCTCTATTTTAGATCAAAAACAAGCAACGCAAAAGCTCTGTTTGACCACCAGTTAAAAGCATTGCATTTACTTATCTAAGTTAAATTCCAACTAAACTAACTAAAATGTCAGTTGCTATGATTTATGAACTATTTATTCTGCAAACTCAGAGGATGGGTTTTAGTATCACAATATTCTAAACACCTCTGGGATATCCGGACCCAAATATGGATCATGATTCAGAGTAAAGTTTTAAAGAGAAATTCGAACATTTCATAAATATTTTGACCGGAATTTCGAAACGAAAATGAAAGCTCGTGGTAAGGTAGCCTATAATTAACACATTACATAAAGAGAATAGGTAATATATAATGTTATTTTTCTCCAAATTACCGAGCCTCCCTTGCTTCGCACGGGTTCCAATGTACTGTTGCGACATGTCAAAGTATCGAGATTTCTGAACTATTTTTAAATTAAACATTAATGTATTATACTCATAAACCTTTCGGCTGCCATTCGTGGATCTTTGAAAGTCGTTACGGGTAGTCAGAAGCCCAAAAGTCTGACAACCAGTCATATCAAGGGGTATCGTATTACCCAGTAACAGGGTTGTGGAGGTCAGATAGGCAGTACTCCATGTAAAATGATGGTATTCAGCTGCATCTGGTTAAACTGGAAGCCCCCAACATAGTTGGAAAAAGATTAGGCAGATGAAAATGATGACCCATAAACCTTTCGGAATAAATTCTCTAACTGATAGTAAAAACCACATCAAAATCCATTGTGTAATTTAGAAGTAGGTATAAAGCGGTCATATAGACAGACATGATAAGTCACTTGGTTTTTTACTATGTATACACGACGAAATTGTCTAAGGGCATAAAAACCACGAAGTGGCGAGTCTGGTCAAATGGACCCACTCGAATTAGACCCCGCGGGTCCACTTGACCTAATAACATTTTGAATAGGTCGACTGGACCCACTGCCCGCGCGCCTACACCCGATATCCTTGTTTAACCTGAATACTCCTATCACCCATGATTAAGAGATTGTTTCAGTTAACTAATAAGAAGTAAATATTACCATAGTGAACATGATCACGGCAGGAAAATTCATACCTATTATAGTCAGATAATCTAGCGTTTCATTTCTGTACCCTCGAAACATATTCGATTTCCATCTGCCAATACAGTTGGCGCGAAATTGAACCCAAAATTGTAGCAATTTGTGGAATATTGCTACATAATTAACTAGCTGAATTAAAATTGAAATGATTCAGATTGATAGCAAAAAGTTTCGAAATTGTTGAATAAATGAACATTTTCAATACGGCTGTAGATACTGTTTCAATTCGATTTCATGGTTGAGTGAAAGCGATTGTTGTCAGTTACATAGTTTTATTAAAATTTTAACTGGATTGCCGCTTAAATCCGTTTAAAGAGTTCTATGGAATGTTTCTTGTTTGATTTATTCTTTGAGAATATTTTTATAATTGAAAGGCTTGAGTTGGATACGACCTCACCTGATCTATCCTATACAAAATCGCGAAGCAAAACCTTCAAAGGCCCATCTGTAAAGATTTTTTTATTACCTTCCTGGGAACGCTGCAGGTGATACTCTGCTATCCTGAATAAAACAATCACCCGCTGATATACGTATATAATATTTTTTCTCGTAATTGAGGAAACTATTTACTCTGACGTTCTGCGTTGTGTTATCCCTTTATTCTGTTTCTCCCATGAGGAGAGAAGGCGCATATATAAAAACATTTATGTTATGTATATAGAACCTGTGACGAGGTTTCGCGCTACTTGAAGTTTCCCCTCCCTTTGATAAAGTTTCAAGAGGCAGAGTTTGGTTTGCCTCTGACGTAGGTACAGTCGAACTCATAACGGCTTTATCAACCTGCACATGACACTTATCAATGATAGTTGCACAGTTTCATGTCAAAAAACTACAATAGGGACAGTACCCATATTTTAAAAACGTTCAAATAACCTACAAATATTGGAAAAGTTTATGACAATGATTGTCGCTGAAATTAATGTGATTGCGGCTTGAATTTTAACGTTTTTTAGTACGAAATTTAGCCTTAAGATATGTCTGGTTATGTGACAGTTACATGGTATCAACCACGAAGGTTTCAACCTTCGTGGTTGATACCTAGGAATTTTGACAGAAATGGTAAATCATTTACGAGGTTGACTATAAATACGACATTTCAGACCTGACCTAATATTTGTTATTTACTGTTTGAATATTGAAAACTGCATTTCAATAAATGTGTGCTAATAATGGCGACCTGTGTTGCGAGTTTTATTGGGTTCGCGGATTTTACAAGGCCTATAAATATTCCTAGTTTTGGGGCAACAAGCTGTGCTTTTTAATTTTGTGGGACATTGGCGTGACCACTTATTAAATTTCACCCTCCCCTCATTCACCCTCTTCGGGGTGGAATTTCGAAAAATTCTTTCTTAGTGGATACCTACTCTTCACAAAGAACATACCGTCCAAATTCCATGTCTCTAGGACCAGCGGTTTAGGCCGTGCGTTGATATATCAGTCAGACAGGACTTTGAATTTTGTATACATCGATTTAAGCCGGTAGCCGGTTAGCATAATATGCACAGCTATCAAAATATATTTAACCGCAACAAATGCGTCAACTTAATTCAAATTTGTAATACTTATCTTGCATAAAACATCTTCCTACAAAGTTTATAAAATATTCTACACAGCGAGCTGACGTCAGAGTAACAAGTTGTAATTCCATATCTAATTACATATATTATAACATTTACCTTTACCTACATGGCTATTTACTTTCATTTCAACCCGCATAGAAAAGTTATTATGCTAAAAAACTGAAGACACTGTTGGACTTCCAAATACTTTAAAAAATCTTCACTGTGATAAGGCATTCACAGTGAAAACAAAAATTGTTGATAGAAAGTCAGACAACCAATTGTACCAAGGTATCCAGTATTTTACATGAAGCGACTTCCTATCTGACCTACACTGGGTTATGTAGGTCAGATAGGAAGTGTACGGTGGCGCGAATTCAATGGATTTTTCCATCCATTCAAAATATGCCCAACGCGCCTAAAGAAGTTTTCACTTAAAAAAACTCTTAAAGACTCCTGCAAATAGGCGCGACGCGCGACGCGAATCGCGCGCGACACAAAGGCACCTCTCGTTGCGCGACTTGCGGTGCCTTTGTGTCGCGTGTCGCGTCGCGCCTGTATGTACGAGCCTTAATGCCCGCTTCATATACCTACGTAGTACATACCTATATATTCTCTATACCATTATGTGCCTTCCGCATTTCGTCTTTCCTCCACCCAATATTCCTTTATCAGATAACGAAAGTCCCATTTGATGTAATCAAAGATGCGACGAGGCGATTTTATCGAGCGTCATGAATAGAAGAAATGAATGGAGCCGCCTTACTTTGCACACTGACTTATTGACACTAATGAATTTATAGCCGAAGCCTCTGTAATACCAGTTCCTGAATATCTGAAGAACCAAAAGGTTCTTTGTTCGCAAAGTGCTGAGTTAATATCATAAGACTTGTAAAAAGTCTGTTGGAAATCATGAGAAGGTTTTTGCGTCTCATTTTACAACATTATTATTTGTTAGGAAATATCCATATTTTCCATGAAATATGAGACCGTAATAATATATTGCTGTAGGAAGGATGAGTGTTTGATAACGCAATTACTGATGTCCGCTCTTTTATGAAAAAAATTAATTACCTAATAGGGTCACAGGGCAGACACAGGGTGTAGCTCACCGTCCGATCAGGACCAGGCCCGTGCCGGACGGCGCGTACTTGTTCCACGCGCGCCTCAAATTGAAGGGGCTCGTCAGGGCCGAAGCCTGCCGGGTCAGCGGGATTGTCCGAAAGTGTTACCGCTGGCCCGGAACATAAAGGGCTAAGGAAGGAACACGGATGGGTTTTAGTCAGTAAGAGTCTGACACTCCCTTCCGCTCCACCCAGAGCGGGAGGGGTCATTTGATGATTTCCCATCTTGAAAAAAAAAAGGCAGACACAGGGTCACTCAGCTCCTCAAAATACATGCATTGTCTGCCAAATTAATGTCAAATAATGGTTCTTAGATGGACGGATGACCTAAATAAGGTGGCTGGGGTAGACTGGATGCGGAAGGCCTATGTCCAGCAGTGGGCTGCAATAGGCTGAGTTGATTAAATGGTTCACAATCTCCAGAAAAATTAACCCTTAATTCCAAGAATATAATTTCTCCTATTTACTTATTTCACTGGAGTGTTATTTTGTCCTCGGAAAACACGAAAGTTACCAAAAACATCGCAAATATAAAATGCACGCAAAAAAAAATCTCCTAAATTATTTCAAAAGACTGGGGCCAGGTTTTAAATAATTATAAAGCAGGAGCTTTTAAATTACTATCCCCCCGCTAACTTGTCACTACCTATCCTCTTACCGTGCCCACACAATATATCCGTATTGTCCTTTGTACTCCCTGTCATGTGTCTCGTGTTCTGTTACTATGTCGTGTAGGTATTCCTTTGTATGTTGCCACAATGTTTCCTATAAGAGAAGCACAATTTGTATGTACAGTGTAACTTCTGTAGTCTGTTATGTGTTCGTTCGCTGATTTTGCGCAAGATGTGACACGTTTTACTATCAAGTATTAGTTGACTTATGACTGATTTTTCAATCATCTGATAACTTTATTCGAGGAACACTTTTGAAATTTTGACAGTCATTTCATACAAAAACTGTCAAACGTTAATTTTATTCCTCGAATAAAAATTATCTGGCGATGGAAAAATCCACCGTGGCAAGCGCAGCTTAACCTGATCGATCGACCCGTGCGGCTTTTAGTACTTAGCCATAAGCCCCCTCATTTTTTGTACTTAAACACTAAGTCATCATCATCTGCCTAGCCTTTTCCCAACTATGTTGGGTTCGGCTTCCAGTCTAACCGGATGCAGCTGAGTACCAGTAATTTATATGGAGCATTATTTAAACACTACGTATGAAATATAAATATACGCAGATATAGTATCTGGCAACAGGTGGTGGCTAGCAAAAATATCTGCCAAATCTTTATCATAGGGCGAAAGAAAGACCACCGTCAGGTATAGTCTATAGGTTTCCAATAAAAACTTCCATTTCTCTATATATGAAGTAGTACTCAAGACCTCACGAATACAAAGCGATCGAACCTACAACCTCATTAGCCAAGAAGCGTGCTGAAGGCATTCAAAAGTAATGAAGTCACTATACGTGTATATCTCTCTCATAAATAATTCAAGACCTTCTAAAAATACAACAAGATCGTCGTAGAAAATGTCACCATACACTTAGTTTCGACATTAGCCTAAAATATATTCAGTGGTCTTGGTTTTTGGAGTACACGCCGCTGTACTAATTAATACTATCTACAAGGATTTACAATTGTATTTGACTTGCTTATTTAAATAAACATTCTAGTTGAGTAAAGCTCAAATTGTAGCCTGGATGTCCATAGATCAGAAGGTCAATTCCCGTAACCGTGGGCAAATAGCTTCATATTTTCTGACTGACCAACTTCTTGACAATTCAAAAGTGGCCGTAAATGGTTTAATTGAAATAAATGCTTTGAGTTTGAGTTTGAGTATTTTAAAATATTCAAAATCTAATCGTAATCTCATCTCAGTGACAATCAATGTCAAAAACTTGTCAAACATAGGAAAATTAGAGGTATTTTTGACAGATTGAGACTGCTATAAAGACTGTGGACGTTCGTGATCTTCCTGTACGAGTCGCAATAAATACTTTTTCTTTCTTTCTTTCTTTTCTTAAAATTATGAGAATTGCCCCTCCGCTTATTGAGCTATAATTTGTGTGTTTAAAACCCCTAAATGCCAACATGCATAGAGCAAAAATGTTCAACCATTTTCAAATCGATGCTCGTTTATACTTTCCTTTTTTGTAAAGCAGTCCTGACGTGTATTCTGTAAAAATGTGACATCAAGCTTGCTTCATCTAAGGAGTATTATTACCTAATTCTACATTGTACACTGTGTACTGTCTTTGTGCTAATTACCTACCATCATATAAGCTGTGAAAATATTAACAAAGCTCACATTTAATAACTAATAAAACGCACTTCGTCAATAGTTAAATGTTGTTAATTGGTCATCATAATCTAGACATTTAATATTTCTAAAATTGATTGTACTGTTTCGATAAGTTTAGAATCAATTTATGTAAAGCTATTGTTCAAAAACTCAACAGCAAACCCAGGTTTCATTTGTTTTTTTCTGTTCCGTGGGTTTCATGTACAAAAACCGACGATAATTTAATGTAAAATGTGTGATGTGCATAAGTGGAAATAAATAAATAAACTACGAATCTATAATTTGCTTTTATAACATCAATTTACAGCTACAAAGTTAATTAACTGACGATGAATTCTATAAATTTTGAATTGAAACAATCCAACAGCGAATGACGATACAAAATTAATTGAATCATAATTCTGTGACTTCTGTAATTGGAGCGCAATGGGGCTTTCAAAGAGAAGTATCGTTAGAAGGTTGGAAAATCATAATTAAGTTCTTCTCTGATATTAATTCATAAAGCAAGTGCTTATAAGGTAAAACGCTTCCGGTAAGTGTTTCTGAGAATTCTCTTTTGAACCCTGCTACTACGTAAAACTTAAAATTATAACGAAGGAGTGTTGACGTCAAAATAATTAAGGAGAAGTGGCGACGGCTTAGACGAAAAGTGAATATTTTAATAATGAATTAATTTACGTAATTTTAAACCCATGGCGCGTCTCAATTTTGTTTGTTTATTATGAGCAGCGTTCTCCTAGCTGTCTAGTGTTTAAGTGGCATAATTCGACACAGCCTGGCGGAAAAATGAAATACCTACACACCACTACAGCTCTCGTGTAAACATATAAAATCATATTTCTCAACAACAAAAACTACGACCACGAAAAACACATAATAAATTCAAAACAAATGACTGCAAACTACTGAGAGCTACCCATAAATAAGTGGCATGTGTAAAAAATCCTTACTGTACACGTAAACTTACTTCGCAACAACACGACAGTTTTTCTCCCGCACACAGATCATAAAAAATACCTCCCATTTGTCGTGAAAACAAAAGAACTGCATTACGTATTGTAAAAATAACAAATTGCTTCTAATAAACGTCGTTTGTCGAGTCTTATCACACGTCCTAACACGAACGCGCGACATAAACGTAACGTAACAAAATACGTTCGCTTTCGAATCGAAAAAAAACCATCCTATAGCATTTTGGTTTAAGTTTTAGCGACAAGCTCAATTAATATCACCCAATCAATCTGTCTAGTGTTTTACCAATGTTGGGGCCAGGTTCTTATATAACCGGATAATGAATACCAGAATTTTACATAGACCGACTGCCTATCGTACCTCCACAACTCAGTCACTGGGTAACACTCTGTGTCACCATACCCCTTGGTAAGACTGGTTGTCAGACTTTTGGACTTCTGACTAGCCATAACGACTGTCAAAGGTCATGATATCCGGGATCAACGACTTCCCATGCTTGCCAAGGCTCTGAGGGGTCTTGATGTGTAAAGGATGGTCACCCATCCAGGAACTGACTGCGGCAAGCATAGCTTAACCTTCGATCGCCCCTGCGGCTGTTATTATTTAGTTGCGAGCCCCATCACAATTAATATCACCTATTGATATCACCAAAAGAAGTATTTTCAATTTTCAAACCGGAGTACTCACGTTGCGTTTACTCCGTGCGTTTGTGCCAGGCTCGCAGGGAAACTCTGTCGTAGTTTACCCGATTTCGGCGGAGCCCAATAAGAGGGTACTGTTTTAGACTATTCGACGCACGGAACGGAAACTATCGGAGCTGAGGTATCTTACTGGATTCATGTTAGATTTATCTGTCTTGTCAGATGAATCCCAATGAAACAGGGTTAGATCTGGTTGTGGCTAGGACGTATTTGTTACCTACGAGATATTGAACATGCAATGGGATTTTTGTATCTATTTTTCATCCAGTTGGATTTCTTGTGCTGTGTAATATTTTTTTTCTTTGTTCACAGGCGACTTAATTTTATGAATCATTTTCTAATGTCAAGTTAAATAAGTATGACGGCGCGGTCATAATATGAACGCGCGAATATTATTATTCTGCGTTCTTTTATTTAATTTGTGTAGTGAATTTGGTTGATCAAATTATTTGTATCGTAAACACTGATTTAGATTTTATTGTAAATAAGTCGCTCAACAAAAGAGGGGACTGCTTAGTCCGTGTGGGCTTGCGAGTGACGTCAGCGCCGGAAGTAGTATCGGTTGTTGTAGCAAAGTGGGGGTAGTGGGGCGACCGGTGCCTTTATAAAGCAGCCGGCGCGCGTTGTAGAGAGGCACTTTGACTTGGTCCGTGGCGCTGGCCGTACGCTCGCAATTTCACATACCTCTTTGTCTTGATTTTTCGTTGTCGTCAGCTCGGAAATCCTACAAGTATATAGGTGTTTGGCTGTTATTTAAACTTGAAAGCTGTACAAGAATGTATAACAGAATAATATAATAAAATAATAATATATAATATAATAAATATATATAAAATATAATATATATAAACAGCCGGAAGAAAACACATCCAGTATATGATAATTACCACGTCTCACGGGGACTTCAATTGAAGTCAAAAGGTTGGCATTGCAGTAGCATCTACTGCATTGATGTTTAAGAAAACACATTTAGAAACTACAGTAAACACCAAACTTTCCTTTTAAAATATTAACCAAAAAATGTACGTGTAAAAATATCTTATAAGATCAATAGAAATAAAAATAATTTTTCATTTCATTTCAATTTTTAAAATAAACACTACTGCGAATAAATTGTATTCAAGTCACAAAAATAAAAGCAACACACTGCAGTAGAAACAGAAACTCTTAAGTGTTAATCAAGTAAAAGAAAAAAATGGAAGCAGTGAAATCTACCGCTAAGCTTTAAAGCCCGAATGGGGCTTAACAAGAGCGCTTTCCAAAGCATACGAGCTTCTTTGTCGACAGTGAGCACTGGCTTTCAGAAGAAATGTATCTCGTTATACCTGGGCTTGTGGATTTTCTGCTTTTTATAAGTTACCCTTTTGTAATGTGATATATTGTAGCAAAAGAATTGTTTAATGCTGAAAATGAACTTTGTTATTTGCATACCAAGTCAACGAAATAATCAGCAATGTAGCAATGGAATGCAATGCAAAATGCAATGGTACTCAGTAATGGTACCCAGTAATGGGGCTCAGTAATGGTACTCAGTAATGGTACCCAGTAATGGTACTCAGTATCGGTACTCAGCAATGGTTTAGATAAGTTATAATGGCATAAGTAACTTCAAACATTTTTATAACTTTTTCAATAGTGCTAGTCACTCTGAAATTAACTTAATTATCATTGAAGTAAAGTTGATATTTGTTTAAGTAGAAATAGAGTGGGGGTTTGCAGCACTGCGCACTTTTACTATAGGTCAACTATGCGATCAAAAAAGGACTGTTGTTATTATTTAGTTATCTGTCAACCACTGCTAGATAATATATTAAAAAAAAGCATATAAGCGTTACTTAGCGCGTACTTTATTTCTGTCACTGTCGCACAACTGTCAAATTAGAAGTGCAAGATAGAGACGGGAACATGTCTCTCTGTCAAAGCACGTGCTAAGTCTACAGATCTGCCTTAGTTCTTAAATAATTTTGTAAAGAAAGTTCACCTCCGATCCTGTCACGTTTGACACCATTGGCAGAAAATAGTATCACGCTGTGGACATTAATTTAGCTTAATTAACAACCCCAAGGGGTATATATATGAATTTCTTTAATAAAATTGTATTTTCTATTTACATTTCTTCCCTATTCGTTTAGAATTCGCAATTGTGACTGTATTTTTAGGCCCTGGGTTTGATATAAATCTAGTCATCCAAAGTTACTTCTCTGCCCAACCACTCATAAAACCAGAAATTCGTTTTTAATCTAAATCGACTATTTCTATTTTGGTCCCGTGATTAAAGATCTATTTTGTTTTCATTTTTTTTATTATTCGAGTCAATTATCCTTTTGTATGCACGTGTTTCTGAGACAAATAAACCCATTTTTCTTTTTTCTTTCCTAAGTTAATCGCATAGATACGTAACCCTCATAAGATGCAGATACAAGTTCTTGATGTCATGAATCTATTATTTACCTTCCTTAAAAGATTGTTCTAAAAGAAAAATAAACAAAAGAAACATATTATTATGTAATGGGAAAAAGCCTCTATAGAAAACTTTTTAGAACTTTGGGAGTTTTTCTTTGCACAAATATTATATTTGTTTTCATTTAAGCTTGAATAATGTTCAGTCTTTTATTATTCTTTTGCTTTTTAACGATTGCTTTTTGACAGTTGGAATCGTGAAGACTTGAATACTTTTTTATAAGTATTTTTATCAAGAATATTATCAAATTACATAGCTTCGAGTTATTATAATAATTATGGCACGGTGTATTTTCTTACAAAATAGTTTTTTTTTTTTAACTTGTCTGAGATAAACATAATTATGGAGACAAAGATAAAAACGTTCGGCCTAACTGCTGTGATAACAGTAAGATTCAAAATATTATTATAATCTAAACCTACCACGATATTTTTTACCAAAAGCTAGATTTTTCAGAAAATTCCTAGTTTATAAAACCTTTCAAAAACTCCTACTTTTTCCATGTTGCTAATAATGCTAAAGAATCGCGACATGGAAAGTGGTTCTCACCACTTATGAGATACAAAGAGATATGCAAATGTATTATCACACTAATATTATGATGGCGAAAGTTTGAGTGTGTGTGTGAGTGTGTTTATATGTTTATTACTTCTTCACTATCAAACGGCTGGACCAATTTTGATAAAATTTTGTATGGAGGTAGCTGACACCCTGGATTAATATATAGGCTACATTTTATAAATCCATGATGTATAAAAAGATGAAAAATCCATACACAAGAAGTATATGGATTTTTCATTTTTCCCAGATAAAAGCCAATCAACGAAAGGACGAAAAGTAAGTATTTTCATTAATTCTTAACTTGAACCTAATAAAATCGCACTGTCTCATCTATTCTATATTAACTGGACACTTGGACAGATTATTATTGATATACCTCATGGCGTTTTAACACCAAAATTGATGTCGGCCACGCCTTAACGTCCTCAATGAGCCAATTAATCAATTTCTTGTATATAAATTGAGCCATAAATGTCGAAGTACGGCTAACGTGGACCATTCTGTAAAAGGGCATCAAACTGCAATTATTTAACAAGCAACTAATTAACAAAGACGCCTAAAAACAATACGTGTAAGAGTGACAACGCTAAATTTAAGTTAAGAGCTAGAAAGAGAAGCCAGTCACACGTACTAACACTAAATAATTTTCATTTAGTTCTTGCTTCGTCGTTCGCTCATTTCATGAGAAAAAAGTTAGCGATGATAATGCCGAGACATTGTAATTTTTTCGACGTCTGAAACTTTCTGGAGATTAAATATTCAAGCGATAAAAAATCTTTGAGGCGCCAAAGTGTCGCTTCAATACTCAAACTCAAAGCATTTATTTCAAATAAACCAATTACAGGCACTTTTGAACTGTCAAGGGGTCGTTCAGTCAGAAAGATGAAGCTAGTTGCCCATTCCAAAGCGTAAGTACCTATGGAGAAGAACGGGCAAGAAACTCTATGGACACTCTTTTAAATCAAAATAATATGGTTACAAAATCTTGGTTACATCATTCATATTAAAAATTATGCATGTGAGAAAAATTCAGAACGTTAAAAGCGACCGTAAAGAAAAGATAGAAAAAACTAATTCAAATAGTAAATTAAATTAAAATAAGCCATGGCAGCAAAGAGATGACCAGTCCCTACTGACGGCGCCCGTTCACGAACATGTCGCTTATTTTACAGCTGCTAAATAAATAAAAAAGACTGAATTAAAACGTCTAACGTTTAGGCGTGATTTACAGGTTATTGTGTAAAACTAGAAACATTGAATTGCCTCTATTTTATTGCAACATAATTATTGATGACCTTATTGGTAATGTTTTTCTGAAGGGTCAGGTGCGTAGTACCTACTCGCAACCAACGTGCGCTTATGATCAGTAGGCCAATTCTACTAATTTAAAATGTTCAAAATCTAGTCGCAGTCTCATCTCAGCGACAAAGAAATGTCAAAAACTTGTCAAAATGTAGGGAAATTTGAAGTATTTTTTGACAGATTGAGACTGAGATCAGACTGTGAACGTTGTTAAAATTAGTAGAATTGCCCCTCTGATGTATGAACATAAACGAAGTAAAAGGATTATGTGACGGTCGTAGCAGGTGATTTTCTGTAGTTTCTTACCCACCCGCATGGGAAAAGGGCTTGAGTTTATATACTTATGTGAGTTAATTATTCATAAACTTTAGCCTAGAATTCTAGTTAGAATGAATAATACAAGCTGTAGGGAAAGGGGCTTGTGTCGTATACATAGGTAGGTATGTGGAGTAGAAACTACTATTAGCTCACTTTATAATTTATTTTTTTATTTATTATATTGACTTTTACACATTGTGTATACCAGTCCCATTATACCCTAACCACATCTGACTGCCAATAGCTTATACTAAAAAATAATGTAATATTAAAATTTAATTCGATACCATTAATTCAAACAGACACTTTGCTACTTTAGAATTGGGTTGACTAAGAATCACATTGAATGTGCCAACATCCAGTCTGTTTAGTTCAAAGGCATTTGCTAGACATGTTCTCCCAGACTCAAATCGAACACATTCCAGCAACACTTTATAATTACGTTTTGCTGATTTTAAACCAAGCTAAAAACATTGTTTGGTTATTTCATATTAATAATAATTGATTACATAGGAAAGGACAGTGAGGGGCTTATGGTTAAGTAAAAACAACCGCACGGGTAGATCAACCAGGTGGATGGGATCTTTACATACCAAGACCCCTCCGTGCCTCGGAAAGCACGTTAAGCCGTTGGTCCCGGCTGTTAGTCGTGGATCTTTGACAGTCGTTACTGGTCGTCAGAAGCCCTAAAGACTGACAACCAGTTTCACTTTCACTTTGATCTCGATATTTAATTTAGTTTTATACAATCGTTTGCAATTACTTACCTACTCTTACAAGAACTGCAGTGGTAACTAGCATTATGTATCACAACTCTGGTCCCCAAGATATAGGCGCCGCCTAGTTTGGGGACCGCCGCCGTAAAGATCCAAATGATGATCGCTGACAGCTACAGACCGACGTTATGTTTTATTAATTAAATAATAACACTACTAACAATAAATAATAGGTACTCATACAATACTTACTAATACTAATAATATAATAGGTACTTGGTAATACTTACTTGTAACATTGGTTCAATAAATCTTAATCTTAATTGTAATCATAATGTAAAAAAAAAGGCTATCAAAGAATTACGAAATACCATTACTAAAACAAAAGAGCAACCTTTGTCTTTCACTCACTTGTCACTTGAGTGAGGGCCGAAATTAGTTCTGGGTACAGAATAGTACCTACAACAAATGTTTAAGAAATGAGGTCGCATGAGGGACTAACTAAAATATACAGCGTAAATGAGATTGGAATTAGAAACTTTTAATGGAACATAGCATGACCATGAAACTCAGCAATGGGGCTTTCACTGAAAAAGACATGAGTTTAACTTAATCCAGTTACGTAAGCATTGTGGTATAAATACGGAAGTTTTCTCATATAATTTAATTTTGTGTGATCCTGGTCTGTGATCCTGTACGTATTACAATATCTAAAATTAAAAGAACTAACGTAAAATAGCCTACGTTCAAAATCCCTAAAATCTAAATACCTAATATTTGTTTCACTTATATTCAAAATACCGAAAGCTTAAAATGTCAAATGGATATGTTACTGAAGTTCATAAAGCTAAAACTTGAAATTCCTTTGAACAAAGTTCCTTAAATTGGTTTACCTCGCCGTTAATTGACCAAAATGAAACATGCCGAACTAAGTACCTGGGTACGTAAAGTTCAAAATCCAAATAAAAACACAATTATTATAATATAATATAATGGTATATGGTAATGGTATGGTGGGTGGTGGTGGTATGGTATTATAATAACTACAGTTATTATAACTATTTTCGATATAACTACGGTTTATTCACATATGTTCATAACACATATTGGGCGACTGCACTACTGGTTTACTTACTTAATTAAGATTAAACTAAAATATATTTGCATTAACGAACGATTAATCTAATGGTTTTTTAAGATAATTAGATATTTCAACTATGTATGAAATACCTAATGGACGACTCGCTTACAACTTATTAATACTACGCGCTCGTTTTATTTCTAACGACGTTAGGTCGACGGAGCCCCTCTGCGCGGGGCTCCTATTTATGTCTGCAGGGCTTAAAGGAACCTAACCAAACCAAACCTCGGGGTGTATCAATCTACCCTCTTTTATGCTCGCGGAACCTGATCTACTACTTCCTACAAATAGCTCGCAAGTGATGCATCATTTAGGTATTTCAAATGTTGGTGTATCAAACTTAGGTGTAATAACTGTTGATATTTTAAACATTTGATATTTAGTCCAATCAGTATTTTAAATTTATGTAATTCGTAAGTAGGTGTTAGTTGCTTAGGTATTTAAAAACATCAGGTATTTAGATTTGGAATTTTGAACGTAGGTTATTTTATGTTAGTTCTATTAATTATAGATATTGCAATACGTACCCGTGATCCTGTGATAAATTCATCTTTTTTAGGTTCCTTTTAATAAACTTGGCTTAGTATCTTATTTTATTTTTAAGTCCAATCTTAAGATTTTCCTAACCCCCAATTTTCTTAATTTAAGCCAGTATTTTAATTTCCATTAGTGCTAACTAGGAGCTGAATAGCAGAAAACCAATGTTCCTGTAATCTATAAAACAGAAACATCACAAAAAACTATATCCTAACACTGTACAAAAAATGTCATAACCCAAACATTGCTACATCGCGCGCACAAAACATTCTGCTCGCACAAAACACGGAATTAAAGTGATTCTCACATTCATTCCGGACAATCAGTCAGATTCCGCGGTTGCATTCTCAAAAGGGTTAAATTGCGCGAATGTCAAACGTGAGTTCACCTTTTAATAAACTTGTCTTAGTACCTACCTACCCTTAAATTTATGGAGAAAAATCCTGGATCCTCTTACATTCGAGTTTTATATTCTCAAGCTCAATCTTACGACCTTCCTAATTCAAGCTAGTGTTTCAGTTTTTAACTACTCAGCAAAAAAAAGTAAAGTACCAGTAAGCTACAGAACAGAAACATCACAAAAACGCTATCGTAACATAGAACAAAAAAAATTCTCAACCCGAACACAGCTGTATCGCATGCATAAAACATTGAACACGCACAAAACACGGAATTAAAGTGATTCTCACATTCATTCCGTGCTAACGTCAGATTCCGCGATTGCGTTCTCAAAAGGGTTACGCAAATTTCAAACGTGCAGTGCGCCGGACTTGCGAACAAAGGTCGTTGTGTCATTGCGCGTCCCGTGTCTCGTCACTATTGTGTCCCGGTCCCGGTAAGCAGCTTACTGGGACTGTGACACAATAGTCCCTAGCTGCTAGTGACTCGTTCTAGGGTTAGCGGGAGAGTGATTTGAGTTAATTGCTTTGATCTTCAGCTCAGGTCTAGTAGGTACTTAAAGCTGGAAACAAATCCTGGTTTGAGTAATTTGTGCGATGAATTCTAAATGGGTAAAAGCTTGCTAGGCAAGGCTTTGAGGTTATCGTCTACGATTCAATATGATTTGGCTAGAAGAAAAGTGATAACCGCGATGGCGGCTAATAGAGGTGGCTAGAGCTGGGCTTTTATTTTAATTTTATTATACTGTACCTTAGTTGACATTTGCCATTATTGTATTATTGTGACATTATTACTGTAATTCAAACGATTGGACAATAATTTGTATTTAGTACTATTTTATTTTCCTAATTGTTATTTTAAATTATTGTAAATTAAATAATAATATGTTTTGCATGCCCATGTGACGGTAGAGCATGGAGGACTCTTATAATAAAACATCTATGTACTAAATACCCATGTTTGCAAACCAATAAATGATTTGATTTTGATTTGATTTGCTTTAGAAAAAGAAGACATGCTGTGCTAACCTCACATAAATTGGAATAAGAGCATGGATGACGATGATAACATTCGACTTTTTTCATTTTCTTTAAATAAAATTTTGAAAATCGAATTTTTCACTTGATTCGCTTCTGAACGAAGTAAAACGATACTTGTATCTCAGGAGCCAAAGTTCCTCATATTTGATTGATCCACTTTCATGCAATTAGGTCAAAATCAATCAGTAATTAGATAAATGTATTATGTGTGTTGAGAAAGGTATACATACATGAGGTGATCATTAAAAACAATCTGTATCATCGTAAGACTTTATTTACAAGATTCAACACTAGAACGCCGTAAATGAACTGAATAAATGTCTCTAATGTATAATTATTATTCACTTCTGTCGTTTCAGAAGTAATTACGTCTATAATCTACGGAGATAAATGTCTTTCTCAAACCGATAATGATTCACGTTTTATGTTACTTCCATTCGGAGATATTTCTTAGTTACAGAAGAGATTCATTCCGCTCAGCATTCCAAATACAAAATTTTAAAAATACGAAATTTAACCCTACGTGGGCGAGCGACAGATGAATACGCCGCGACCGTCGGGATTTATGTTCAAAATTGGAAAATACGTCGTTCCGTTCGTGCCAAACGTCATTGTTACCGTGACGGTTTTTATTAGCAACGGAACTATTTTGGGACCTCAATAGCTTTGTGAATCTAGAACATGTTTTATGCATTTCACACCGTAACAGTGAAACTGACGATTGACGACGCGTTGATTTTAAGTAGTGTTTTAGTGTCTACTATTTCCAGTTCAACTTTATGGTTCCAGCGACATTTTTGAAAAGTTTTACAATGTTGGAAACTATTAAAATAACACGTTGAAATATATAAAACGCGTTTATAGTTAAGTCGTTAAAATTTTAAAGGATTTCAGCTAGTTACAACTTTTAACGATGGATACCGATATTCATATTTATTACAGCCATATCAGATGACGTAGTAACTTCATTGTAGCTGGATGTATAGGACACATTTTAATGCGTTATTAAGTTCCCCTCCCCCCCTCTTCTCCACCCACTGAGTCAAAATGGGGTTAAATGTACAAAGTTGCGGTTGAGACGAAGCAGATCGAGAACTACGTCATAGCGTTATATTAAAAGGAAAGCTATTCGTTACAAGCGAACTAGAATGTAATATAACCCGACAATTCCCGCATCGAGAATAAAAGCTAGAAATACGTCTGTGAAACGAGACAAATAAAATACATAAATGCAAATTTATACGTAACATAATCACAGCAACGCGAGGAACGAAGTATACCAGATACTGTTAAATCTTAAAGTTTACGATTCCTCGCTATATGGGGCTTTTGAACATCTCACGTCTGCAATCGTACCTATATTATAGCTTTTACAAGATGTCAATATACGTGGAATGTCTCAAACGATGTTAAGTAGACGATTTGTATTCATACGCGCTTTGTTTTAGCATGAAGCGTAGTCCCATATCATCAGTAATTCACCCAAATTACTGGATGGCCTCATTTTCCGATATTAAACGCAGACGTGCGACCTCTTATTTAGTGGCATATTAGTGGTCTTACAGATTCTTGAAGGAGGCTTGTGATGGGTCGAACGATCAGGTTAAGCTACGCTTGCCGCGGTTGGTCCGTGGATGGTTAACCATCTTTACATACCAAGACCCCACGTACCTCGGAAACCACGTTAAGCAGTTGGTCTCAGCTGTCATTCTTGGACCTTTGACAGTCGTTACGTGTAGTCAGAAGGCTGAAAGTCTGAGAACCAGTCTTATCAAAGGAATAGGTACCTATCTGGGTATCGTATTACCCAGTAACTGGGTTGTGGCACTCAGATAGGCAGTCGTTCCATGTAAAACACTGATTTTCGGCTGCATCCAGTTAGACTGGGAGCCAACACCAACATATTGTGGCAAAAGGCTAGGCAAATTGATTGACAAGTTCTTGGAGCGCTAAAATGGAGCTTTCCGTAACGCGTGCTAACTATGGGCCATGTAATAATTATTTATTTTCCTAATCAATAAAAAAAAATATTACATGCTTAAACATACTAAGAAGTTTTTAATAATACTTAAAACTCAGACAATATTAATATGAAACAGAATTCCTTTAGCTGCGGTCGTTACTATTGTGCCCTGAAAAGATGAGCTCACACTATCAAGTTTACGAGATGAAGTTATGTTTCTCAGTAAAAGACAAAATTTATTCATAAGTCAGTAAAAAGCGATAAAAACTGATGAGAAACTTGGTCATCGAGTAAATCTAGATGCCAGAATAAACCATTTCTTAGTAGTTACAATATTATTTCGGGATTAGCTTTAAGCAGCTCCTGCACCCTAATTGCGTAACACATTATATTCAATATTCATCTCAACCTGAATCATTTTGAAGAATGTGCTAATCCATTGCTTCATTTGTTCGAAAAATATGTTGGCTGAACAACGTAAATAACGCAATGAATATTGTTGAACTGTCAAAATGAAACCCAATGCTACTGATAGTGTGTTTCGCAATTACCCCGCTGCGACCGCATAGTATTTTGATCAATAGAAGGGGTCCGTCAGGGCCGAAGCCTGCCGGATCAGCGGGATTGTCCGAAAGGGTTACCGCTGGCCCGGAACATAAAGGGCTAAGGAAGGAACATGGGTGGGTTTCAATCAGTAAGAGTCTGATACTCCCTTCCGCTCCACCCAGAGCGGGAGGGGTCATTTGATGACTTCCGATCTAGAAAAAAAACCCGAGTAATATATTTATTTAAATATGAAATGAATCTGTTTTTATGTTTGTCGATTTGTTATCCCTACAACTAGTGTAAAAACTATCCAAAACGAGAGTCTTTATAATTATTACCTATTAGCTTCTGCCCGCGACTTCGTCACACCGAAAACCTATCCAAACATAATACTATTTATCGACAAGTCAAAAATATATATGATCAGCCATCGATCGAACTCAAACAGCGGTCGCGAATCGCGATGTATCAAAACTTGGCGTTGTCACATAGAATCACGATTTATTACTCGAAAAAGGTCACGATAGCTTAAACGATGCTCCGTTGTTTGATCTTAACCATAAAAAATAAAACACGACCTGAAAGACAATACTCATAATTTAAAACGTTCAAAATCTAGTCGCAGTCTCATCTCGGCGACAAACAAATGTCAAAAACTTGTCAAAATGTAGGGAAATTTGAGGTATTTTTGACAGATTGAGACTGAGATCTTGGGGCCTAAAAAGGCCACTTTAACAGAATTATAACAGCCGGTCGATTCTGTAAAAATCTCACCGTGAAAACTAAGGTGAAGTCAGTTTGTTTTTGCTAGGAATTGACACTATTGACAGCTCACTCCACGCTCACTTCACCAAAGTTTTCACGGTGACATAGTTACAGAATCGCACTGCTGGATAACATTATGAATTATAATAAGGCGAAGGCAGTCTGTGTTTTTCATTTTTTTCGCTGCACTACGTAGGTATAATCAAAGAGATTGGGATTGGATTTGGATTGGATTGATTGGTATTTTAGCACAGACAAAAAAATATAACTGAAAAATCTATCACCAATAAGATTAGATACGATTAACTTAACAGTTAACTGTCCATTTTGATTCATAATGTTATCCTTTTATGATTCTGCCAAAGTGGCCTTCATAGGCCCCAGACTGTGAACATTCATAAAATTACGAGTATTGCTTCTCTGTTATTTTTGTACCTGTTATAGTTGTAAGGTCTAAATCAAAACTAACTTCACTACCTTGTTTTTCAAATAATAATCATACCAGCCTATTATTTTCCCACGGCATGGCAAAAGCTTCTTGTCATACAAAGAAGGCACTAGCATTGATCACCATGCTTGCTCAAGACGGGTTAGCGATTTCAGACTTATATTAACCAGATTTTTCTTCAAGACATTTTCCTTCAGCAACGTCAGTAGGTAAATGTCCAAGATAAACTATACATACATTTCACAAAATAGACCTCTGTCAACGTCATTCGAATACCAAAAGATCTTTGTAATGTATTTTCTGTTTCCGTGCCTGTTATTTTTAAACTGAATACGTAACGTCTGCGTCTGTCTGTGACGGAAAGTCACGACGTGATATCAGTCTAGCCTTGTACTTAGGTTTGAAGCTCGAGGCTGTATTTTTGAATCGGTCATGTAGCTTTGCTAGTGTCTCTGGTTGGTATAAAAATAGCATATAGTATTGAGGTTTTTTTTTGCTGTAGTATGTAAAACGTAAAATAATTAAAAAAAATATTAATTTACCTTTTACATACTACAGTAAAAGTACAGTAAACGTAAAATAATAATATAATTTTATTTGATTTGTAATAAACAAATCAAATAAAATTGTATAATTATTTTAATCGGCAAATCTTTTACTGTTATTCATTTATTCCAATCCCAAAACAGAGTAACAAATTATTTTATTTTTTAAAGTAAAACTAAAAAGCGGCTACACACAAGTTTTAAACACATTTTCCATTAAAAGAAACTCATAACAATTAGTCAGTCATATGGATTTAAAAAGTTTTAACTCCCAGCCCCGATACAAAAATAGAGAAATATTTTTCAGAAGCACCTCGAAATTCAATTTATTCAAAATGTGGGGAACAGCTGTTTTTTTTTTTTCGCGATTCCAGGTTTGGTCCAATCGTAAAAGTTGTTCATAATGATTACAGTGACCTCTTAAGAGGTTGTTAATGTTTTACCAATAACCCTGTATAGTGCAGCGTTTTCCATGTGGTGGTACGCGAACCGGTACCGGGTCATTAAAATTAAATACCAGGTCACAGCATTGTTTGACATATTATTATCTTGTCCCGTTTCTGAGGAATCAACTTGTATACAAACTATTTAGACTCGGACCTGTTTCCAAAGATTCAAAGCTGGTTTTTGGGAACTGCAGGCAGCTAGTATTTCTCTCAATTACTTTGTCAATGAAATAACCTGCATCCCTGATATTTCAATGGTTGTAGAAACCTGTTTTTAAATAAATAACATAATAATACTTATAGTACACCCACATTTTGCCAGTAATGTTTCAGTACCGTGTAAAGGGCGAGTCTATTTAAAATGTTTATTCAAAATATTGAAGGTGTTTTTGTATTTTTTCTTATTACTCGAGTTAATTATCTGTGTTTCTGCGACAAATAATTGAAATTTTCATTCTTTTCTCTTTTTTTTCTATTCACTTCAAAAATAAAGTACTTACTTTCAAGTTTTCAGTGTTAAGTAACACATTTCATTTCTCATTGGTCTCAAAATACGTTAAATTTTAGGTAATAAATCATTTGAAAATGTAGACTCATAATTCGACGAGTATGAGCAATAATGTTAGCCTTGACATCTCCAGACATATAATATATATATTCAGGCTCATATCTCATTTTCATGCGAGCGACAGAAAATATTCAATTTATCTAGTTAAGATTACGATACTGACATTTATTTTTCATTTATTAGATAGATTTATATTCCAAATCTTATTAGTAAAATAATAAGTGTTATCAGTAACGTGTATTTCCATTCTATACAAGGCCAGAAAGCATAGGTGTGAAACTAATCACGTATGGATTGGAAATCACTTTTTTGCTAAGGTCTTACAATCTATACAAGAGTAGTACGCAAATACTCGCGTATACTTCGTAGTGACCTAAATAACTACCTTATTCCATAATATACAGTGCCCGTACGCATACGGACTAATCATAAACGCGGCGAAGTCTGAATTCCAATCTATGTACACGCGAGCAGTTGCATGTTCGCTATTTTGATTTGTTGACCTCCGTATATACGAGTATTATATTATATACTCCGTATATGTATTATAACCTTTGTCAAAGATTAGGTCATATCAAACATAGTCTAATTTTTTACGATAAAAATATTAATTTATTTCCATCATTTGTAAAATTTTTTACATCAAAATTTGACAATCGTTAAAACCCTCTTTAAATAAATAAAGAAAAAAAAAACCGGCCAAGTGCGAGTCGGACTCGCGCACCGAGGGTTCCGTACAAACCTGCAAGGTTTACAAAGTTCGTTCATTACGACAATCGAGTCATAACCGGCCGGCCGGCCGGCCGGTTCTACATTATTAAAAAAATATATATTATGTGATGTAACTAAAAATTTATGGTTTTCGTAATTTTTCCTTTATCTATGCTATAAGACGTTGCTTCGTACCAAATTTCAAGATTCTGAGTTCACGGGAAGCACCCTGTAGGTTCTGATTCCCTTGCAAGTGTCGAAAATTTGCGGCATAAACGGCTGTATCTTTTGATTGCGTTGGCTTAGAAGTTTGATTTTTTCACAGCTTCAAGGGACAGTAGACCTGAGTAATTGATATAAATTTCAGCTTCATACCTCCACGCGTTCCTGAGAAAAAGGGTCTTGACAGACGGACGGACGGACGGACAGACGGACAACAAAGTGATCCTATAAGGGTTCCGGTTTTTCCTTTTGAGGTACGGAACCCTAAAAATACGACAATCATATCATAAATACTGACTGCACAGCAAATTAACCCCGAGCCTAAGCGAAGGGCCACACAACCCTATCAAGGACCTAGCTGACACAAAGGAGCGAGCGCAGGACAGGGCGAGCGGCGACATGACTAACAGATAACGAGAGACAATTCAATTGCGAGCGAAGCGAGAGCGAGCCCGGCGGGCGGAGCGAGGAGCCAGAACATTTTTTTTTTCTTTTTCTTTATTTTTTTTATATATATTAAAATATAAAATATATGTTATTAAACTACTAGCTGTGCCCCGAGATTTCACTCATATGAGGTTTTCATAAGTTTCAATCCCGTGGGAATGTCAGGATAAAAAGTATAAGCCCCTCAATGTTTGAGTCAATAACTAATATTATTGAGAACTGCAGTGAACATTAGCGTCATAAACGAATACGTTTACATGGTAATTGCAGGTCTGATATCTCTTTAACCCGGTTTTTCTTAGCCTTCTGCTCGTCATAAAAATTGATGTTTATGAATAAACATTCATTTGATGTATATTTGGCTTTTATTGGACATACCGGCCAAAATACCCATCATTCTTTGAATTTTTGGCAATTTGCAGGTCAGTGTCATGTTAAATGTTGATTAAAATATGATTCACGAGCGTAAAAAGTAGGTATTAATTTACAGAATTATAATGATTAAAATAATCAACAACTCTCTAAGTTCACATAATATACATAGTTCATAAAAAAAACGTAAGAAATTTTAAATTTCGCCAGCTACCTTGCGCACCCCTCTTACCTAAGGACAAAATCCAAAATTATCCTAGTATTATTTACAGAACAATAAACACACATTTTCCCTGTTAATAACACAAGTCAAAATGCCCTTTTGTAGGCGTAATTACAAGAAAAAGACCCATTTACTGTGACCAAGCTTTTCAAAACAACACGGTCTTTGTCATGCCGCCCTTTAAAGTTCATACCAATGAATATTTTAAAAGTTCTTTTACAGCCTTACAAACAGGAAAATAGAAATACATTCCCTTTGTATATCGAGTTCCGAAGATTCAGTTTGAACTTTCCACTGTTAGAATCAAAATTTTAATTACTTAAATAAAGTTCGGTTCACGATATGAGAAAATAATGTAATTTTGTTTGTGCTACTCAGTGTTGCGTTGAAGTGTAATGTTAAACTAACATCTGGCTCATTTTGTGTAAGTTTTGATGATATCTTCGGCAGCGTTTGTAAGTGGGTTTTACATTGTATCCTCATCAGTAATTAACTAAGTGTGCGTACAAATGTGATCTTTGTTTAAACTCTGAAAATGATAACTGTAATAATCTAATAAGCCTGTTCTAGAAACTAAATAAATATTATACTTTTATTCAAGACCCACTTTATCTCTGACCTCAATAACTATGTATTTTTATATAAATATAGAACATAAGTTATGATCATAAAACGCATTTGCCTAGATCCCAGGGGTACAATACATAGTGCTGGGACTAAAATCAGGACAGCTCGTAAACTCCCACAAAGATTTGATACTACCCCCATTTAGCAAGACTACAAATAACAAACAGCGCATAGTTTTACACTAACGCTGAGCGCATACTCGCGCATTCTGCATGCTTTCATCCGTCACTGCGACAGACAGTTTCATTCAAAGCATTTTTTCACTATATTTCTGCGATGCAAGCAGCAAGCTATTTCTAGTTTTCCATTCGAAATAGCGGAACAGAATTCCGATATTCCGTTTTATTTCTACTATTGTGACTCCTTTCCGACTTTTGCTGTGAATAAAAATCAAGCTGTTTAGGAGATGGGAAAGATTTGGAGAACTTAGTAGACACACATCATGCTAGCAGGCTTAAACCTGAACTTAAAAGCTACGCGCTAAACGCCTCGAAAGCTAAAGAGACTCTAGGCACTTTAAATTAAACCGCATTTAATTGTGGATTAGAAATTCAGCCGCTATCCAAGTTTTAACTAAACCTCAGTACACACACGGATAGAAATCAAGTGCTCATTGGCATTCAGGGAGGGAAGTTGAGAATTTTGTGAAGTTTCCTTCTACGGACTTTTGCCGGGCGGTGCTCGTACGGTGACGTGCCGGCACCGGTATCGTGCCGTGTCTTTAGTGTGGGCTCGAACTAAACCGTCACGTAAACGTCTACAGTATATTACATGGAAGTTTAACGTCCGAACGAAGCGAGATAATTAACAAAGTTCACGGCGTTGCTCCGAGTTGATTCCCTTATAGATCGTCGGTTAGCTCTCGTCATTCGTAAGATAGTTGTTTTAAAAGGTCAACGGAGTTTGTCCTAATTACTGTTATAGAAGATTATTCTTGGATGTTTGCATTATTCCTCATTTTATTACGGTAGCACAGGTTCAGCCCATATTCAAACTTATAACTTTTTAATATATTTTAATCCTGCTCTTTAAACTATAATAATGAGCTCATAGCATATCATGCAGTTTGTAATATTTTTTCCAAAATATCTGTTTAGTAAATATTTAGGGCTCAAATATTAAACTATGTTTTCGGGAAACCGGTAGATTGAAAAAGATATAGTACGCTTTTAACCCGGGCTTACTCTCCCTTACGTAACTCAAGGTAATTCAAAACAGAACTGCTTAAAGTGGCTCCGTCCCCATTCATATTTAGCACCAAACTAAGACAATATTCCAATTACAGCTTCTGAACTATATCTTAATTCAGACTTGCGTATCGATTAATGAACTAACAGTCGAGTCGGTGACCTTTTCGACTAAATCTCCATCGTGCCGCAAAGAGCACGTTAAGCTCCAGCTTCTCGCAAACTAAGTCGTCCCATTAACTTGACGTAAATAAAAAGTTCGACCGATGACGTCAGAGGAATCGGAACTGGATAATGCTAGCTCGGTAATTTGTTCTTGTTTTTAGAGGTCACCTTGTTAAGGACTTATTGAGGGGTTCATCACGTTTCAAAGCGGTTTTTTTTTTAATCTGTGCCTCTGTTTTAGTACTTTTTTTATCTAAACGAATACAAAATGTATTCTAACTTTGATTCAAGCTTAGACTTTCAGACAGCTTCTATAAGTAGTTACCTAAGGGGATCTGGGAATACAACAATACGTACTTACAAAACTTACGTAGTTAAATAAGTCGGAATAAGGTTCGAAAAGCCTTATTTCGACTTATGTAAAGTTCTTAATACAAAACTAACAACTCAGACTCGGGTTCAAAATCAGTTATTGAATTTGGAACTTTAAAATTGTCACAATAAAGTTCGTAATTCAAAAATACCTGTACGGTTTAAACTTAGGTCAATAGATCTTCTGGCATAGAAGATAGAGATATACTTTTGACTGGTTTATTTATTCCTTTTACATTATGTGAGAGTTAATTTTGTGATACAGAACCATTACCGACACATTGCATTGATTACATGCTGAACCGTCACATTGTGCAAAAGGCTTGCGATTTAAAAAACCGAGCAACCGCAAAACAATGCCCCGCAAAGAAAATAGCTGAGACAAGATACATCACTGTCGCACAACTGTCAAATTACAAGTGCAAGATACAGACGGGAACATTGTCTAAGTCAAAGAACGAGCATAGTGAAGTTTAATAGATCTCGGCTTGAAAGATTATCTCAAACGTACGAACGCACAGAATGACGAACGTTGAACGGTAAAAGGGGAGACAGACTGGCAGATTTCATAAGACAACTGTTTGAATTATAACTCCCCCTTTGAAATAAAATAACAAAGGACAATGCTCCGAGTTTTCGTGGAATAATGAAATCTAGTATCTAAATCGGGTTTTACCTGTGATCTATATACATAAAATTCAAAGTCCTGACTGATATTACTGACCGACTGATATATCAACGCACAGCCTAAACCGCTGGTCCTAGAGACATGAAATTTGGAGGGTGTGTTCTTTGTGAAGAGTAAGTATCCACTAAGAAATGGTTTTTCAAAATTGTACCCCTAAAAGAGTGAATGGTAGGAGGGTGTTTCACGCGGACAAAGTCGCGGGCAGAAACTAGTCTAAAGTATAATGTTTCATAGACCCGTTTTGAATGATTATTGTAGAGATATTTACGAGTATTATTTGTTTATTTGATGCTTAAACTGTTCAGTTTATTTTCCTTTAATCTCTATGATATAATATGAAAGTTAAGTTGGCTTATTATGTAACGATTTAGGCAGCTGTTTTAAGCTTGATTAAATGGATACTAAGTCGGAATTTAAAACATATTATTATTGTGCTAGTAAAATACTTTTGTATATTATACTTTCTTTCAGAGATTCAAATTGAAATGATTTTATTTCACATAAACATAGATGGGCACTTATGAAACGTCAGAAGCGAGATGCACGGTGGTGAGATGGTCAGATTGGTAAGTATTTTTTATGAAAAACCGTGTTAAAAATTATGTAAATCACGCTAAAAATGACAACTGTAGACAAAATATAATAAAATACATGTATTTTTCACTGTATAATGAATCTTTACCGGGGTTATGGGGCCTAAAACATACAAAATATTTCTACTAAAAGCGTCATTTATATCCTATACATTCATGGCCCATTTTTATAGGAGTTTATTTTCCCAGACGGGGTTTTATGTGTAGGGCATTGTTTTAGTAACGTTATATATTTAAAAGCATGGCAACAGAATAAGTCAAGAAAGTAAGCCCAAGAAAATAGCCATATGGTTTTGGACAAGAAATAAACAATATTCTTTCATGGGTACTAAAGGCTAAAATCGCGTAAACTAATAATATAATTATAACAATATTCCGTGACTCTTCTTATTTCTTCATTTAGCTTATGTGGCATTGTGGCTATATCTCATTTTAAGTTATTTTGAAGAAACCCACATTGCACTCAAACTCAAAACTTTTCAGCACAAAGACAAACTGAAGTTAGAACGTCTCATTACCTCGATGAATAGTTAAAATGGCTGAATTAATGAAACTCAACGTTCTTTCGCATGAGATAAAACTTTAAAAGAATTAAAAATAGTTCTCGATTTTAATAGATTTTAGAACTTTTAGTTTTAATGAAAAGTAAAACCATTAGCTGGAATGCTGTTTAGTTTTAATTATAAAGTATAATTTTATTATTCAAAGCAAAATGAAGTAAACGAGTTGCAAAAAGAAATTAAAATGGATTTTATACTGTTATTTTTGTTAGAAGTTTTCAAGTTTATACAATTCAATTATTAGACTCTCAATTAATTTTTAGACTCTCAAGTCAGAATCGACGTTGAAATAAAAGATTGGAATAGATGTTTCAGTTTCAATTATTGTTCAGGACTTCTAAAATAACTCCCAGATCATTATCATTTTTGAGCACGACTTCAAGATCAACAAGACACTGCTTAATAAACTTCCAGCAAAAATTCAAATAAAAACACGAATAAACAAGTACCCATGAAAAGTGAAGGTCTATATAATTGCATCCCTGCCACTCAGAGGAAACCTTTAGAGAGAATGCACTTTTATTACAGTACCTCGAAAGTGGGTCAGGACGGGAATAAAATGCGGGTAACTTCGCTACCCTCTGTATATTGTCAATAATTTATATTATAGTCCTGCGCAAAGAGATGCGGGAATAGCTATTGTTATTTCCAAAAAATTTAGGGGTGTAAAACGGTGTAAAGTTTGAGTGCGGTGTTAAGAGGCCTCTTGTTTCAGGAAATGGAGGAGTTGAGCCTGATGTTTATTTGTTTAATTGGATTGAAGTGAAGTGTGATTTTATTGAACGCATAATGTTTTGGTGGAGACAATTTTCTTGTCTGAATTTTTGCCTGGTTCTTGGCAACCGGCTAGCCACCCATAACTTGGGACTTACACATGACTAGTAAAATGAGAGGTGCACCTCTACCCAACCTTTCCGAAAATACAGGCGTGATGTTATGTAATTTTCTTGATTTTATTGCGAATATTAAGATATTATTTGCAGCGTCATTTTCATATGGAGGAGGATGTATTTTGGTGACTGATATAGCTTGTAGAAGTTACCTTATATAAATTGGTAGAAAGCTGGTTTCCACTGAATTCCTGAAAGTCGTTAAGAAAATGTTAAACTAACAACCTTAATTCAAATTAGTCCGAGAATTGGTTAGATATACGATTGTTCAATGTTAGCCCTGAACAAAGACACGTTTACTAACCCCAAATACCCAGATTACCCTCTAAACAAATCTTGATCATCCAAAAAACCCCCAGTCATGCATAGGCAATTAATTTCAGTACCAATAGTTGCACAAAAAGCAACCTAACACACAGGCTGTAATAAATCTTCGAGCTGAGTGTACTCGTATAAGGCTTCGATTGCCTAACTGGGACTACGATTAAAGTCGTCTGGTCCGTTTTTGCTACTTAGCGTACTATTATCAGATGCATAAGTGCTTAAATGTTACTTTTTATCATGGAGCAAGATTACTGAGCATATATTTCTCGTGGCCTTTACGATAGTGAGTGTAGGTAATTTTGTTTTTTTTTTATCTAGCCAGTGTTAGTACATGGAGGTGACATACCTTCAACACACCCCCTCAACTCATGTACGATACGATTCACAAAAATAAAACTAGCGTTACTTTCGCACACACAATCCTGACGCACTTATTAGAAATTCATGACTTACGCGCGGCAAAGGTTTAGTGAGGACATCTGCCAACATCTTATCAGCTGACAAATGTTCCAACGTTATTGCTTTACTGTGACGTAGCACATCCAAACTAAAGAAAGCTGTGACAACCATTGGGAATATTGAATATCCAGTAGGTACAAAAGATGAGACAAAACAAGGGAGGGGCTTGTGGTTAAATAATACCAGCCGCACGGGTCGATCGAAGGTTAAGCTACGCTTACCGCGGTCGGTTCATCGATGGGTGACCATCTTTACATATCGAGACCCCTCTGTGCCTCGGAAAGCAAGTGAAGCCGTTGGTCCCTGCTGTCATTCGTAGAACTTAGGCTTAGATTTGTAGACGCAAAAGTCTGACAACCAGTCTTACCAAGGGGTACCTATCGGTAACCAAGTAACTGGGTTGTGGAGGTCAGATAGGCAGTCGATCTATGTAAAGTACTGGTATTCAACTGCATACAGTTAGACTGGAAACCGACTCCAACATAGTTGGGAAAAGACAAGCCGGATTGATTAGGTAATGACAAGATTCACACTTATAAAACCCTGTGCAAAAACAACTCACGATAAGGAGGACAAAGCGAATTATACTGTGATAATTATGTTTACAACGTCTTAATAACAGTACAGTTGGACCTGGTTTAACATTAAAAGCCTCTAGATTTCTAATGTAACTTTACGAACTGTGAAACTGAATGTAAATAAATTAAATATTACTTTCACAACATTACAGTTAGCTCTCGCCGTATAAATGTAAGAAGAGCAAAAAGGGCTCACCATTAATTAATAATTAAATTACATTAGTGCTTGCGTGCATGTGTACTTTATTATTATCTTTTAGAAAATATTAGAGAGGAAAGATTTATAATACACTGTATACAGGGTAGCACACTGAAAAAAAAGAATGATTGATTTTACTAAATTCCGCGTAAATTTTATCAAATCCGCGGGTTATATAGGTCTTACACACGAAATTGTTGATTTTACCAATGGATTTTGTTAAATTCACTGTTGTTATAGTAAAATTAACTATGAAAAGGTAAAATTAACTATGAAAAGGGTTGACTATGGCAGTTCATTACTCAACCTACGCTACTTTAGTACATTCAACAATTCTTTTTTTTCAGTGCATGGACATCAACGTGCAAACTATAGCCATAAATTCAGCACAATTATGATTCTAGAAATTTTTCTTCGGTTATCAGAAAAAAAAACGACGGAATGCAACCCACTCCGGGAGTGCTGGCAGAAGTGAAAACTTGAATATTGCGTTGTGCATTTTTGATATTTTGGAATGGTTAGGGAATAATTTTGCACGAATTGTTTTAATTATCGGTATAAAAGTAGTATCATTTATGTGGTAGAATACAATATTCTGTCACCATCCATGGATGCGCGTGGCACGCTGTAACATAAACACACACGAACATTCGCGCAAGCGCCCTGCGCCGCGCCGCCTAAACGAAACAGCAGGCGCAGGCATACATTTTTGCCGCGCCGTAGAAAGAGAGGGGGATACTTCCTCTCCTACGCCGCACCGGCTGTCTACTCTCCATCCGTCTTACAAATTTTCGATCAGGTCACGTGTCCTGACGCGAGTTTAACATTTTTACCCATTACAAAAAGTGTACAACGCCGCTAAAGAAGTTTTCACTTCAAAAATCTTCTGTTTCATAGAAAAGTGCAATTCCTACGCGGTCAACATGTATGTAAGGGCTAAAAGGCTTTTTTTAACAACCGAACCTCACTTATGGTTCAGATTCATGTAGTGAATCCATGGTAACAGGTTTCAAGTCCATGTGCCTGCAATCCTGTATTCAATAATTTTATTTTTATTGTAAGCATATTTCCTCTTGGAAAGTGAAGCCTTTTGAGAGAAAAACTTATAAAACAAACAAATAAGTGAAGCGTATTGTGTTCACGACAGTTGCAGTGTTACTCAGTTAGAAAAAAAGTAATGTTTATTTGCATTGTAGTCATAATATTTAGCTCCTACAGTTTAAATTTGGATTTTATTATTCGTGCTATTTAATAGTGCACTTGAGAGCAGTGGTGGCCTAATGGTAACGACCGCGATTTACGAGTTGTAGGCCTCACAGGTTCAAACCCAGATATGCGCTTTACTTTTTGTAAATTATTTCATCACTACTGCTCTCAAAACGGTGAACGAAAACGGCGTGAGGAAACCGGCATGTCCTAGAAGCAAAAATTCGAAGACATGTGACATCTGCCAACCGGCACTGAGCCCGCGTGGTGGATTACTGCCCACTCTTAGGCCTATGTCCCAGCAGTGGGAATATTATAGGCTGATTATGATGAAAAATTCACTACAGATTCGTAAACAATATGAAGGGGAACAATATGAGGGATCTTACAGCAATGTGCAGCATCTTATTTCATTTCAAATCTTGAAATTCAAGATTTGCACAAAGATTTATACAGAAAAGAAGGCCTAAGAATCAATGAGCCTTTACCAATGCAAACCTTTGCACAAAAAAAAAACAGCAATCAAAGTTACAACTTGTAAGAGACCAAATCTTGATCATTGATAGGCACTTAAACTTATAAATACAAGAACAAAGTATCGAGTTTTTCAATTTGGACTTTCTCAGTAGTAGTTTTTTGAGATGCATGAAGAAACGTCCTCGTGTAGCGCAGGATGCTTCGCCAGTTACTTAACTGAAACAAGTGCTCGGCGCATCCTGGAATGTCACACCCAACACCTTATTTGACTGGCCAATTCTTCCCTTGCTGTGGTAGGGATAACGCAAGCTTGGTTTGCGACCACCAACACTGGAGTCCGGCGTTATGCAGCCTGCTGCGTTTCGTCGATGCGTGGGAGTTCTAATGCTTTAGGCATCTTCTGGGTACGCTCGTGCCATCGTAGACTTCATCCATCGCTTTCCATCAAGCGTGATCGAGGTCAAGAGCGAGATACAGTAATAAAAAACATTTAAAAAAGTAGCAGCCCGGAGTCTATTGATAGGAATAGGTTTATAGAGGTATGAGGAACAGAGTGTAAAGTTCACTCATACTCTATAGAAAAGGGAGGATGCTCCGACCAGACGGGTGTTGTGTCTGGCGGGCAACTGCCCGTTGATTCATGTCGGGCCGTTGTATCTATGCTAGTTGCGCGGTAAACTCTGCTTGCGCGATGCAGGATTTGCGTGACGTCAGTAACTTAGTATGACGCGTTGTTTGCATGTGGCGTTGTAGATACCGCTACAGGTTCGTCCCTATTACATGAGACTTAATCAGAACAGCCGAAATGTGGATGTACTATGACCTTTGGCTGACCCTTCGGGGAAACAACGCGTGATGATAATTATGCTATGTTAACATTTTGCACTTCGTTTACGACAATACCGAAAAATACTTCGCCTAGTATATCGAAATCTACAATCTAATGCGCTAATAACCCAATGAAGGAATTATTAACTATTTACAGCGTAGGTTTTATATTTTGTCATCAAAGTATCGAGCGCTTTGTAGTTTGAAATTTATATTTTGTATGTTAGTACCCTAAAAATAAAGGCATAACACAAAAATACACGGTTATGAATAAAGTTGCGCTTTTATAGCCCCTTGGCCCCACTAATGAGAAACTTCGTGAACTAAAACAATAATTAAGAAACTCTAGCACGACTCACAATGCCTCGGAAAATGTTTTTCTCTATAAATACATTTTCTTTTAAACTTGAAACGGTAGTCAGCCGCCATTAATTTAAAGGAGATCGGACATTTTTGTATGGACTTTGGTCCAAGTGGCGTCGGATGATGAGACCTGCTTTATTTATTTGATAATTTAATATTATAACTATAAACAAACCCGCAAATAAATCGGGACATGGAGATAAAAGTTATTGACTTTTAGGTACCTATATCATTCATATTATTATACAAGGGGGTATTATATATTTTTGTTATTAATTATTTCAATGTTCATTATTACAAAGACAAGATATATTTATTGCACGTATCTCTCTTGAGCCAAATGTATAAGCTTCTCAAATCGTCTTCGGCTTATTCCATACAGTGTCGCTAGCCTATCGTCTGATTCTCCACTTCTGAGTTTTGATAGGTACATTCCTAATATTTTCTTTGGCTGGGGACACCTACGCAAAGATGGTGTTTCTGCTATAATTGTGTTGAATTCTTCGTGAGTCCGCCCGGTCCAGTAATGCAATTCGTCTGCTCTCATATTTTCAACATGTTCAAAATCCATGTGTGATGCATTTGTTATTGCATTTTTTTAAATGGATATGATGTCCATTATATGGACACTCGAAAAATCATGAGACCTGTTTGGGACATCAAATAACTCCTCCCAGTTATTGGATTGCATATGTTTGTCACAGACTCTAGCATTTGGTGGGACATAATAGTTTGCGTTAATTAAAAAATCGACCTTTACTCTCTCAGGTATTCGGCGTCGCGATATCAAACGGCAACCATGAAAAATACATGCGGTGATGTCCTTGAATAATAGCGAATAACTCACTGACTAGTGAAAAATATGCGGGCTGACGCAGGTGCGGCGCGGGAGCATCACCCCCCGCGGCTCCCGCCCGCGCCGACTACGCCACGCCCCTCGTCCTGTTTGGCCGACGGATTTTGGCCAACAATCCCACCCATTTTTGCATTATAATAAACCCATTTTTCTGGATTGTGTAACTTTTTTCTCCATGAGCCAATTTTTATGTGCCCATAGAAAAAAAATATCCTACATTCATGAACTACTAAATAAACTAGGTTTCATCATCCGACGCCATTTGGACCAATTCCGCCCGTTCTCCTTTTTCAATGGAAGGTAAATTGTATGAAGTTTGTTCCTCTATACCATAGGTTCCTTATTTTGCCCACTTTTTCACATAACAAACACACAAAAAAAAACATAATA
The DNA here is from genome assembly GCA_963855955.1 of Luperina nickerlii. NCBI lineage: Eukaryota > Metazoa > Arthropoda > Insecta > Lepidoptera > Noctuidae > Luperina > Luperina nickerlii. The sequence goes on along the minus strand of OY979677.1, from coordinate 14,781,057 downwards.
AAGAGTATTCTATTCTATTCTTTTTCCCACTTAGAGATATTTTTTTCTCGAGCCCCCTATTTTTTTTACTTTCTGTCGATTACATAATAAACGCGTAAAACTACATAGTCGTAAGATAGGATATATAATTTTCTCTGGGTCATATTCGTGCCCCCCTGAAAGTCTCAAACGCCCACGAGGGGGCATTATCACCCACGTTGAGAACCTATGCTCTACAGCATTATCATCCTTCTGCCCTTATTTAAATTTTTCCGGGTCTGTGCATCAAGTCTTTTTCTTCCATACTTCTCAATTAATCGTCACCACCTTTCTAACCATATATCATCATTCACACAGTCCATCCATCGTTTCTTTGGTCTTCGCCTACTCTTATAGTCATCGACATCTACAAACGGATCTACATAAGCTTAAGAATAAACTAACACCGATAATGATGCTATGGTAAAAATATGGCATATAAAACTACTAGCTGACCCGGCCACGCATTGCTGTGGCTAACGTTTTTGTGCAATAAAATAATATTGCGATTATAAATGGAGATGTGAGCCATCCTATCTTTCAAGTTGGATCAAACTGCACACGGTGTACTAATTTGATTAAAATCGGTTAAGTAGTTTAGGAGTCCATCGCGGACAAACATCGTGACACGTAATTTATATATATTAAGAAATTTCAGCCACATGCACAGTCACCAACTGTCTGCACTCGGTGGGTACCTGAGCATGGACGGCGCCGACGAGGCCGTCCCAGGAAGAGGTGGCGAAACGATCTAGACGCGTAGGTACTGCTAGGGTTGGATGGAGGTGGCTCTAGAAAAGGATGCTTGAGAGGATTTGGAGGAGGCCTTTACTTAGCAGTTGGACAGTGAAGAGAAAAAAAATTGTAATTATGGATGCTTATAACAAACACTGCGATCACTGTTCTGAAGGCCTGAAGTCCTAAAGGCCAATTACCGTAATTAAAAACGTTCAAAATCAAGTCACAATCTCATCTCAGCGATAATCAATGTCAAAAATGTAGGGAAATAAGAGGTATTTTTGACAGATTGACACTGAGATCAGACTTCAGCACGTTCACGCTTAAAATTAGGAGAATAGCCCCTAAGACTTTGAATGTTCTTAAAATTGAGTTGTCCTCAGACTGAACGTTCTTAAAATTGAGAGTTGTCCTCAGACTGAACGTTCTTAAAATTGAGAGTTGTCCTCAGAGTGAACATTCTTAAAATTTAAAGTTGTCCTCAGACTGAACGTTCTTAAAATTGATAGTTGTCCTCAGACTGAACGTTCTTAAAATTGAGAGTTGTCCTCAGACTGAACGTTCTTAAAATTGAGAGTTGTCCTCAGACTGAACGTTCTTAAAATTACGAGAATAGCCCCTCAGATCATAGCTATATCTTCCAATTAATGATCGGGTATGAACATTATGTTCACTCAGTGGAATAAGTGGAAAAAGATGAAGAATGCTTCCTAAACATGAAAGCTAGGATTATCTCAAAAACGCTAGGATAATTTACATAACACCATCACATTTTCATCTCGAATACGTAGAATTTCACTTCTCTCCGCGTTTTATTTTGACACAAAAGTAACAACGGAAAGTTTAATGTTTCATAAAACCTTCACACAATGCAGTTCCATTTAAATTTGTGGTTTAATAAAGACATTTAAAATACTAAAAGTTAAATAAAAAAGTATTAACACGACGTAATTTGCATCAAAAGTCAATTTTGTACACAATGCACATTTTTATTCTACCTTAATTAAAGTGAGAATTAATTGGAGAAAATTGTCATGTTCTGCTTTGGACTGTAAGACTGGCATTCAATATTGCAATACGCTCAAGATCAATAGAACTGCTGTGAGTTCTATTATCGGAAACGGGGGATTGTAAATAGGCTATTTGTCACTTGCAACCGAGTCGTATCCCGGGAACGATTAAGTGGTCCTATTATAAAGTGCTGGTTGGAATAAACTTTTGCTTCTGTAATTGGGTTAATGGGAAGTTTTTGTATTTTGTACCTTTGTTTCGCTCTAATATAAGGTACTTTCAACACTTTTGAAATAAAGAAATACAATTTCTTTTTCCTTTTTTGAGACTCTTTTTTTCTCTGGGGTTCGGGGAAGAAATATTTGTTATTCATTCATATTACTTATTCATATTTACACTAGTACGAGGGGATAGGGCGAATCAGACTATAGACAACCAAACCATCTTTTCATTGTACCATTTCACATCCAATGATCTGTCTATTTGTGTTTATTATTGAGTTACTCTGTATGATTGTCTCAAATTTGTGAATAAATGTTATTATTATTATTATTTTGAGAGTGTTTTTTTTCTCAGCTCTTAGGCTGGTTTTAGCTACATTTTATTATTATTATTCATGGATAAAAAGTAAAATGTATTTAACTGAAAATGCAACTTTTTTCTACTCACGGTATAAAATGCAGAACCATAATACGTTTCTCTTACAACGTCAAACATTCGCAGTCCTGCAAATACAACTAAACAAGGCAATTGCGTCTAGAAACTGGTGTTATGTGTCGAGTCATAAGTGCAACAAAACTAGCAACGGTGTAGAAATATCAACCTTGACACCTGAGGTATAAAGTTGGAAGTGGAATGTATCGTGTTGTCTGTATAGTTTAAAAAGAGCATGCACCAATATATTGTTTCGTACAGGTTTTCTCGCAATACCAAAGTGTGACTGCCCTCTTTTCTCTGCATTTTAGTTCGAATGTCCTTTGTGACTCACTGTATGATGAGGTCAACCACTTTGTGTGTTACAAAGTTTCTTAATGAAATTATTGAAGAAAATATTGTGGGAGTGGGCTGGCCATGTTTGTCGAAGGACCGATGGCCGGTGGAGCAGATGAGTCCTGGAGTGGAGATCGCGTATCGGCAAGCGTAGTGTGCGACGCCCCCAGCTAGATGGACCAAAAAGGTGACAGGGACAGACTGAATGCGGAAGGCAAAGACAAGGTGTTGTAGCGCAGCATGGGAGAGCCCTATGTCCAGCAGTGGACTGCGACAGACTGAGTTAAAGAAAATATTATAAATTCAGAAAGCCACAAAAGGCTGCTTACTGATATAAACAGTAAAGCAGGTGATGATGATGTCACCTGCCTAGCCTTTTCCTAGCTATGTTAGGGTCAGCTTCCAGTCTAACCAAATGCAGCTAAGCACCTAAGATATAAAAAGTAAGTACTGGAGGAAAACTTGTCCATAATAATCACTTTCTTTTCATCTACGTTTATTTTATTTTCTGTTTTTCCTGTCTTTCAATTATTTATATCTTCCGATGGGTTTAATTCTTAGTTAGTTTTTTATTGTAGGTACCTACTTATCGCTCTTTAATCTGATTATTACGTGCCAGAGACATTTTTTTTTCCAGTAATACCCGTTTTCTAACCACGGTTTTACTTGAGCCTCGCTAATTTATTAACCCCCTTAGGGTAAAATGGAACATCACAAATAATTGAATTAATATTTTTTTAGCGCCAAAGCAGTCATAAAGGGGAGCTTACACTTCACCGTTTTCATGACAGAGACAGTTCTTGCAAATTAAATTGAAACAATATTCCGGAGAGTTACCATACACACATATACCTTATAAGCAGCTCAATATCTATATTGTGTATACTTCTATACTTAATAATATTATAAAGAGGTAAACTTTGTTTGTTTGTAGGCATGTTCCATATTTGTTTGTTTTATGTTATTAAAACTAATATAATAATTTTTTTAAATTTTTAACACTAAGCAATTGATTTCTCCATTCTAGAGGGATACGGCACTGTTTCTCTTTACTACAGGCTTTTATGTAGCCTTTCTAAGAGGACAGTACCCCAATCATTTTTGTTGTATACCAGTGTTCACTTATAGTGCATTGTTTTTAATGTATTTACTGCAACACCTTTTATGCAATAAAGTTTTTATTTTTATTTATTTAGGTGGGTAATCTCCGGAGCTACCACTCGGTAATGAAATATTCTTAATGCATTTGATAGCCCAATTTTTGACAAAGGTTAGGACCCTAGGGTCCGTAGGAGCCGAACAAAAACAAAAGTCAGAAAGAACGCTTAGTGAAAAAAAAGTAATAGCGCGAGCAAGCTAGTTCCAAATGTCCAAATGCGTATACACCATAATTCAAAAATTTCCTCCCTGCATTATTTAAATTGAAGGCTAATTAACTACCGTCTCTTGCATTACAAGTTTTCCTTGTGTGTTCTTCAAAAAACCGGCTTATAAAGTTAAATGGGTTTCTTGGTTTTTGTAAGAGAAATTGAAACTTGGAACTAGAATGAAAAGTTGTTAATTCTTTTAGAAATGATGTTCATAATTTTTATAGATTTTTTTTACCTTTGTGACGTACAATCTTATTAAGAAATGAAAATGAGTACATAAGAGGAAGTCTCAAAGTGGCACCGGTAACTGAAAAGTCTCAGCAGTATCACTTCTGACCACTAGAGCAACAAAGCAGCTATCACTACGAAGTACCTACTTAAAAATTCCAATAAAGATAAAAAGCTAAAATCTAAAAACTTTTCCAAGGCCACAGGTTAATAAATTCCGCATATCATCGTTGCGCCTGCAAAAGCCGCTATGTGTTATTTAGTTATTTTCGGTTTCTTTATGCAGTTTTAATCGTTATTTCAATACACACATACTGTATACACAGCTATGTGATAAGGGCAATATTTAAAGAGTTAAGGAATGTAGCTATGTGATATTCATACATCGAAAGTTCCGTATAAACACGCTAAATGTTATAATTCATATATCTCAAATAAGTTCACTAAAAACACATACTGACTTTTGCATGCGCAACGACGATATATATATTATTTATTGGTATTGTGTTTCGGTCTTCTTCTTAGCGTATCGAAGGCAAATAAAAAATTTGGTGTGAAAATTCCAGATGGAAAAACACAATAACCCTTTGCTCGTCCTGGCAATCGAACAGAAAACCCTCATGGTCCGCAGTAGCGCTTGCTACCAATATATCAATGAGGTAGATTTATCTATAGTTTGGGATTGTAGCCAGCGTTATGATCTTCGTGGTTTACATAGAAGGTATGTATCAAAGAATGGTCAAAAGCTGTTTTCTGTTGGCAGACGGAGGACAGTACTTCTTCACTTCTTGGCGTAACCTCTGTATCATTTTACGAAGTCTACAGGTGGGTTATAATATATTCAGTCTAAAACCTATACTTTCAACTTAGAGCTACCTTGGCTTAAACATTATCAAGTAAAATCAAATCATCTTGTCACGCGTTTAATATTATATTTAAACAAATCTCACCCACTCTACATTCGTCAAGCAACATAAAATTTTCAATTCCCAGAGCGTACATTTTATAAAAGTTAGGTAGAGCGGCAAGGGCGCGTCACGTGCATCCGTTCCATCTCTACGTACGAATAATACCCGGGATAATAATTTCCGTGACAAGTGCATTTATGCGTAAAACAAGACTACCGGGGTTGGGTCAAAATATTATGATGTACAGATGCCAGCACATCAAGCTACTACAATCTGTCAAATTTCTTTAATAGATTTTCAACTTTATCGCTAAAGTATAAGGTTCAAAGTGGATTGGGAAAATTTGCCTGTTTCGGGTTGCTTGATGTGTTGGCGTCTGTACCTAATACGGAGTCGTCAAATTAACGGATCGTGTTCGAAACATAATACTGCGCTCCAAAACAAAGATAGCTGACGTGGCTCAAAAGGCTGCCCAACTTAAATGGGACTGAGCAGGACATATATGCCGCATACCTGTGGTAACTGGTGCCCTGAGATAATGAGGCGGGGTCGCGGCAAACCACGTAGGAGATGGTGGGACGAGCTGGATAGGTTCCGTCGAAACTGGAAGGAGGACGCGCGGGCTCGAGAAAGATGGAAGGAATGGAGGGAGGCCTTTGCTCAGGAGTGGAACGAAGTAAGTTATAAAAGAAATAGAATATGTTGATCAAGTTTGTGAATGTTAACGGCTTTATTTAAAGCGAAAGCACCAGGGTAGCCCGCGAAATTCAATATTGTTTTAAGTTTTTTTGCAATTTGCTGGTCAGTATTAAGTTGTACGTTGACTAATATATGATTTGCGGCCGTAACAAACATGCATTTACAGAATTATAATCATTAAAGTCATAACACAACTCTCTAAGACCAAGTAATCCCGCAGAATGACTATTTCACGAAATCTTGACATTTTGGGATTATACTAACCTAACAAGTTGTATTACTGATTCTAATGATTATGATTCTGTAAATACATATTTGTTACGGCCGCGAATCATATTTTGATCGACGTACAACTTAATACTGACCAGTAAATTGCAAAAAACATAAGAAAATTTGAATATCATGGGCTACCTTAGCGCTTCCCCCTTAAGTGTTCATTTCAGTGGTGCAGGACTAGGTTCTCACTCGAATTTGAGCCCGTCATCTTATTTGACGTCATATAGTTAACGCCGACTATCGGTGAAAACCAACGCTGGATCTCTCGGGGTCATAGCATTATGCTGAGCGGTGACCGTTTTGATGTGACGCATATTTCCCCCCATTTGTTCATTTTTTGTTCTTTCTCTGCGTCATGGTTAAACAAATAAAGGTATTTTCTTTCTCATTTCTTCCCAGTGGAGGAAAGAAGCTGATTTCGCAAGTGGCGTTGCCGTATTTCGGTGAACACGGCAACGCTACTTGCATTGTTGTATTCCGGTGAATACGGCAACGCTTACGGCAACGCAGCCGGAATACAACAACGCAAGTAGCGTTGCTGTATTCACCGGAATACAACAACGCAAGTAGTGTTGCCGTATTCACCGAAATACGGCAACGCTACTTGCGTTGTTGTATTCCGGCTTGAAGTGTATAGATGCTTAAGTGCTGCTTTAATTGCATTGAGAACGAGGAAGATTGTCCCACAGTAATACAGTTTATAACTAGTAGAGGCGTCAGAGTGAATCGATTCCGTAACAACCTGAATTTAATTACTGTGCACCGAGTTCCTTATTCGGTATCTAATCTTTTAGGTTCATAGAAAATAAGTACTTGTAAAATTTGTCTTAAGGTTGTAATTCTTTTGGCAATATAAAGATAATGGATATGATCATTATATGTAGGTATGTATACATGGCATTTTAGCATTGTTTCCGAAATGACTATACATCTGTGATGCCTTGGGTCATTTCAGAGGTTCAAATGTGATGATCACCCGGAGCGGCCCGTGGTTAAGTAATAACAGCCGCACAGGTGGATCGTTCAAGTTAAGCTACGCTTGCCGCGGTTGGTCCATGGATGGGTGACCACCTTTACAAACCGAGACCCCTCCATGCCTCGAAAAGCACGTTAAGCCGTTGGTCCCGGCTGTCATTCGTGGATCTTTGACAGTCGTTACGGATATTCAGAAACCCGAAAGTCTGACAAACAGTCTTACCAAGGGGTATCGTATTACCTAGTAACTGGGTTGTGGAAGTAAGATAGGTTGTCACTCCGTATAAAATACTGGTCTTCAGTTGCATCTGGTTAGACAGGAAACTGACCCCAATATAGTTGGGAAAGAAAAGGCGAGGCAGATGGAAAGGTGGCGATCACCACTTTCCTTCAGATAAGCCATCAGGTTCTTTAACAACGAATTACATAAGAAGCTTTGTCCAATGACAAAATGTAAGAAATTTACCATGATTAGACTGTCACATTTAATAGTTATTGATAAGGTCCACTATCCAGCAAAAGCTATAAGCTATAGCTATAAACGAGCTATAACGACATCATAACACCTTTACGATGTACTTTGATAATGTGTTACGGGCACATTAAATGCATTGCTATAAATATACAAAGCTATAAAATGTTTAAATGGGCGTAATGAGTAAGTACTTCCAGTGAAAAATTAATTATTTGTCAACTATTGGGTTTACGAGTTTGAACATATTTATATAAGTAAATTAAGTACAGACGCCCGCACATCAAACTACCCGAAACTGTCAAAGTTTCCCAATCAAACTCAAACTTAAAGCATTTATTTCAATTAAACCATAAACAGGCACTTTTGAATTGTCAAGAAGTCGGTCAATCAAATATGAAGCTAGTTGCCAATCAACTTTGAACCTTATAGTTTAGCGATAAAGTTGAAAATCTATTAAAGAAATTTGACAGATTTTAGTAGCTTGATGTGAAATTTCTTTCTGGACAAAGATATTTTCTTTTTAGTTTCCCCATAAGACAACATCATCAAATCAAATAATTAATTTGCATAAAACAGGTTCAGTGGATGTTACAAATGGACATCATCATTGGTAGCTTTGTTGCCCCCCACAAGTGAGTATAAGTCTCCTCTCTTTATGCCCTGCTTCCCTGGTCTGTGCGAGCCTCAACCAGAAGGCCGATTCCCGTAAAGAAAAACGTTCAAAATCTAGTGGCAATATCGTCTCAGCGACAATCAATGCCAAAAACTCGTCAAAAATGTAGGGAAATTACTAGCAATTTTTGACAGATTGAGACTAAAATCATACTGTGAACGTTCTTAAAATTTCGAGATATTTTTTTTTAAACTTTGCTCCACACTAGGAATTACTCCTGTATCGTGGGTACGTTTACATACATTTAAATTTACATACACAAACAGCCAGACCCGGGACAACTACCTATAGGCAATACAAATATTTGTTCCGTGTGGGAATCAAACCCGCGACACGCAGCGCAGCAGTCGATCGCTCAGCCACTGCGCCAACCGTGTCGTCAAACAGTGAAATTGCCTCTAAGGTATCCCCAACCAACCCATGTCTTATGGTGATCTTGATCATTTAATTTTATATATTGCCCATCCGTTCTTCTCCATGGAAAAAAGGGGCAACGAACTATTTTACTTACTTCTTATAACTTTATAAATTGTTGAAAATGGTCTTGTTGAGATTTTTAGTCAATAAAACTTTAACCAGATGAAGTAACACTAAAATAATTATTGTTAAAAAAAAACCATAAATAACATAGCATCACGCCTTGTTTCCCGGAAGGGGTTGGGCAGAGGTGTACCTTCAGTAAACCCTCAAATTGCCAGTTAGGTTTAAGTCCAATGAAATAGAGGGTGAGCCTATTGTCATCAACCGGGCATAAATCTAGGCTCCTGGCTGCTACTGAGAAATTCCTGATAGAAAAACCCAATACCACTTTGCCCGGGATTTGACCCAAGACCAGCTCAGCAGTAGGTTCCGAGGCAAAAAAAAACAATATAAGTTCTATTCAAATTTATATTGGCAATTGATGTTCTTCTAAGTTAAACAAATACCAACTTTATTTTAATGGTTACTAAGTTGATTTCAGAGTGACTAACACTATTGAAAAACTTATAAAAATGTTTGAAGTTGTAGCGTAAACTGAACTTTATGAAAGAAGAAGAAGAAGTAGAATATATATTTATTTCGCACAGACTAAAATACACAATATATGGTGTTACAAAGTGATGATACAAAGTTATTTTTCCAAAACTCAGATTTGTTTACATTTTTGGGAAATAAATCGCGAATGCATATTAAATGCAACCATGGGGTATTCCCACTGCTTTTAACTCGAGCAATACATAGTTCAACATTAACCCTAGTGACGATAAAGAGTTGAGCAATAAAATAAAACTGGAATTGTTCACGTTAGTGCTCAATAAATCTTATTTCCCACTGAGCCTTTAAATGGTTCACCTTGGCATTACAGAACTTATGTCTATATAGCGTGTATCAGAATGATGTGGTCATATTTTGAGCCCCTAAAGATAGTTGTTCAGTTGGATAGTCTGGTCCACACCTAATAATCAGCCGTAAATGGAATAGTTGCTACTATTGTCGCTATTGCGACAATAGTAGCAACTATTCCATACAAAACTTCAATACCTACTCGACCCAAATGTATGGGACGGCTGATTATTTTTCTGAGTCTGTACCTACTCACCGATGAGTTCTTAGGTGAAACTCATTCTCAAATCTGAAACCCAGTCAAAGAAATTGTCATTTCTTTTGATTTGTTTCGTGTTTTTTCGCGAGATCATGTCAATATCATTCGGTTCTCTATAAAATGGTTGAGCTCGATGGTGCTAATCCACGCGTCATGTTCGGAAACGGGTACCACCGTTTGAAACTGGTCTTGTTTTAACTACCAGGGCTTATTTTTAATCTTATATTTTTTAAATGTTTCTTCATTTTACTTTTTTTATTTTTCTCACATAAAGAAAGAACAAGAATAATGTACCCACGATTTTATACAGAATATCTGGATTTAAAAGAGTGTCCTTGGAATTTCTTGCCTGTTCTTCTCCATAGACATCTATGTTTTGGTATGAGTAACTAGCTTCAACTGACTTTTCAGACTAACTGACCGACTCTTTGACAATTCAAAATTGCTTTTAAATGGTTTAATTGAAATAAATGCTTTCAGTTTGAGTTCATAAAATTATTACTCTGTTTTTTTTTTATATATCGCATTCGATTTCCGTCCGACATATGAGCAGTAGATAATTCAGAAAATTAACAAAGCAATTTTAATTTCCTCTATAATCGGCCGCATTCACCGATTTCTCAGTTACTGATATTATCGTAAAGTCACCCTGTATAGTTCCAACACGTTTTTCGGTATAAAGCGACGGAATATAAATAAGTAAATGTATGCAAAGTAGTTGTGAATGAACTGGCAAGAAAAATACGGTATGGTAATGTAGAAGGATTTCAAGCATTTGTGTTCCATAAATTTTTTTTTCATTATTTTCATCAGATACGTCGTCGTGGCAGTGGTTTATGGGCCTAATTTTTGAGAAAATTGTGCGTTCAAAATCTGACATGTTTTACGTAGTCACCGTTCGCGATTTATTTGCCAAACATGTAAACAAATATGAGTATTTGGAAAAATAACTTTAATGACCACACAATAAAGTTCAGTTTAGCGTAAACTGAACTACTTCAAACATTTTAATATTTTTTTAAATAGTGCTAGACACTCTGAAATCAACATAATCACCACTAAAACAAAGTTGATATTTGTTTAACTTGAAATAACAACAATTGGAAACATACATTTGAATAGATCTTAGTGAGTGCGTAATACCCATAAGTTTATCGGAAAAATCATGAAGAAACCTACGCTAGTCTTGACGTAGGCCTCATCATCATCACCCACAGCCCGACATCACCCACTCCTGAACCCTTCCTTTCATGTGCCAATCACCACGCTCCTGTGCCAACCTCATCCAGGTTTTGCCCACGTTGGCAACAATGCAGACGCAGGCCTAGTAATGATCAATGCTTTGCTCAACTCCGTGTAAAATAAACCGCTACCTCTAAAGAGACAGCATGTAGTGAAAAATTACAAAATAAATCATTCACGTCTAAAAATCGCAGTATTCCATAGTTTCCAACTTGTGTTGACCTTCGATTTCATTACTCTTTCCCAATCAAAACATCCCATGATGACCTTGCTGTCGTAAATTTAAAATGTTTAAAATCTGGTCGCAGTATCATCTCGGCGAAAAACAAATGTCAAAAACTTGTAGGGAAATTAGAGGTATTTTTGACAGATTAACACTAAGATCAGATTGTGAACGTTCTTAACAACTTAACTGTCCATAAAGTAGACACATGAATCATATATGACTCATGGGACAGGGAAGCTGTTAAAATTATGAGAATTGCCCTGATGTAACGTTTACTTTGTTAACATACTTAAGCGAAGGCTCTACTGAACGCAAACGAGAAAAAAAAGTCTAGAATAAAAGAGAATTAATGCAAAAATTCCTCTCTGTACCTAGTTGCTTCATAAGATTTGTGAGTATTACGTGTGGGAATTTAGGTATTTCACCTTTTCAGGCCTACCTTAGGGCTTTGAATACAACGACTGAAATATTAGCGCTTCAAATAGTCAGCGTCTGAAATACAGTTAGTCGAAACTAATATTATAAAGAGAAAAGATTTGATTCTTTGTATGTTTGTTTGTTACGAATTTGGATGAGTTTTGACGCATGGGTAAACCATGACCTAGAAAAGGACATAGTTTACTTTTCAGCGATCGCAGACGAAGTCGCGGGTAACAGCTAGTTATTTATAAACTTAAATATAATATAATATAAAATATAATAGTAAAGTGCGGCCGTGTGGTTTGTGGTTGAGAGTAAGCTAAGCTTATCATAATATAACTTCATCATCATCATCAGCCTATAATGTTCCCACTGCTGGGACACAGGCCTATTTTTTTTAATTTGTTTATCAGTGTACAAATAGTAACACCGAAATTACAAAGAATAAAAAAGGCAATCATGGCGTTAGATTTGTGAAAATCCACAATAAATACGGAAAGATTCATTTGGATAGTCTAATTCCAAATAGGATTATTTTTGCTAAAGATATAAAAGGGTAAAAATAATAAATTTGTTAAAAACTTAAGGCGCTGCCTAAACGTAGGACACCGTAGAACGAAAAGACTTAAGGCGCCTATAAACAGCGCGACACGCGACAGAATCGCGCGCGACGAAAAGGCACCGCTCGTTGCGCGACTTGCGGTGCCTTTGTGTCGCGTGTCGTGTCGCGCCTGTTTGTAGGAGCCTTTATCCAAAAATCACACTGATATTATTATAAAGGCGAAAGTTTGTGAGCGTGAGAGTGTGTGTGTGAGTGTGTGTGTGTGTGTGTTTATATGTTTAGTTACTTCTTCACGCTCAAACGGCTAGACCAATTTTGATAAAATTTGGTATGGAGGTAGCTGATACCCTGGATTGACATATAGGCTACTTTTTATCCCGATATTGCCACGGGATCGAAACTTATGCGGATAAAACCGCGGGGCGCAGCTAGTATTTTATAAAAGTAAAGTAGTATCATGATAAAACTATCGTAAAACAGAGCTTTATAAATTTGAGCGTAAGCTGTCATATGTTATGTAATGATATTAAAAGGAATTCAATCAACTAAAGAAATACCTTAAATTTACTCCACTGAGCCGAGCATTTATTTTTCAATTTAATTAAAACTTTTTTTTTGTTGATTGGTGGAAATCCTCATGGACTTCCTCCATCGTGGGGGTGACAGAGGGGCATGCAGGACTCTTACCGGCTAAAACCACCGCGTTGTTCCACCTCTGCCTATGGCCGGGGGTGCGGGATTCGCATAAGCATTCACCGCTCCCTCGACAGGCTTCGACTCGCTGTTCCTCAGGGGGTCCCACCTCCCAGTAATTTAATTAAAACCGCAAAATTAGTTTCAGTTTGGTGATCATTCGATTCAACTATGTAACATCAAATGCATCGCTGTTTTGAACCTTATTTGTTGCCGCGATGTTCTGTTGTCAGTTACCTAACAATTTGCTTCTTACCACGCCCTACGATCACTCTTTTAATAATAAAGGAATAAAATCACAACGCAGTTTGATCATTCAATCATTGTGAAAGGTACTTTGTAAAGTTTCCAATAGTTAGAGCTCAGTAACGACATCTAACAAGCAATTTGCAACTTACAACAATTTAGTCGGTAATTGTTTGCTGGTTGTATTTTGAGAGGAAATAAACACCTTTTTGTATTGAATCACATCGGACAAAGTGAGCTGCGATGTCAATGCTCCTTTGTTCTATTTGTTGTACGATTAATAAAAATAAATAAGTATTTTATAAAATTGAAGGATATGATAATGAAAAACCAAAACAAAAGCATATCTATCCGTGTGTGTAGGTCCCAACAAACTATTACTAATATTTTCACTAACCTAATTTAATATAGTCGTCGCAATGAGATATTTCATATGAAATGTTTTTGTGAAATTGAGCATTCACAGACGTTGTTAACCGCTCTACACCTTTAGTGGTAACTGTAACGCTGAAGCCACATTAAAAAGAGGTGAAAAACATGTTTAAAAATATCCTTTTATAAACCACGAACTAGAATTATAAAAGAAACATTCACTATTCTTTTCAAAAAATACACAGTTTAACCACTTCTCCATTACATTTTTCCCAGTCTCTCATTCCAGGGTCTTGTATTAAGGCGAGGACATCTTCCTGTGCTTTGTAGGAACATTTCCGTGGCATCTCTTTCACAGAGCAAACGTTTGTGCTCCCGTGTCGATGAAAATGTGGAGAATTTAATACGGTAGAACAATATTTTTCTTCAACTATGTGTGGTGTGTGTTTTAAAGATGGGAAAATGTTTATGGAAGTGAAGGTGTTATGTTATGTTGTTCTAGGTTTCCTCCGTCATATTAGGGTGGAAAATATTTTGACATTTGTTTAATTCTGGATATTTGAAACCAATTTCAAATACTTGCCTACGAGAGCAAAATCTTAGTAACCTATTTATACCCAAAATAAATAATCAGGTTAAGGCACTTTAGCTAAATTACCTAGCTCATTTACTAAGTGTAGTAATTTATAGGTACATAAAGTAATAGCCATTTAGCTAATCCTCTTCCTTCCAAAAAGTCGGGCGCAATCAAAAAAACAGTGACATTTCGGCTTATTAGTCGATTCGCATAAATTTACTTGCCCGAAACGTTGGAATCGTCACTTATAATAATATTATTTTTTCTATAGGCGACACGCTCGAAGTTAATTTATTTGTAGGCGAGACGACAACAATGTATACTTTTTTCTTAACTTCATTGCATAAAATTCAAAAATAAATTAACTTCGTGCAAATCGCCTAGATAAAATAATATTATTTTAATGTGATGATCCACATGTTTCAGGCGAGGGAATTCGTGCGAATCGACATTTAAACCAAATGCAGCGAATAAACGGAACAATAAAATGGAATCGGTAGTTAATATTTTACGAACCTCGGATAGCAGAACAGAAGATAATTAAGACATAGCAGAACTACCCAAACTTATATATATAAATAAAACAAGGGCAAGCCAGAACGTAAAAGCTAGATATATAAACAGCATTTATAGAAAACCGATACTGTATCGATAAAAGTTGGTATTGACGATTTAATGCTTGTTCGTGGACGCGCAATAAACATAATATTTTTATTGAAATCAGATTGTCAATTCTCGTACTATATAGAATGGCTGGTTCGATGTATTCTCAATTTAAATAAGCGATACTGCCCATTCTATATTTTGTAGTGTTCGATCTATTTTTTGTAATTTACAATAAAGTATATAATTATTATAAATAAATAAATATTAAAATCGTTTATAGGTACAGACGCCAGTACATCAAACTACCCGAAACTGTCGAATTTTCCCAATCAACTTTGAACCTTATGCTTTAGCAATAAAGTTGAAAATCCATTAAAGAAATTTTACAGATTGTAGTAGCTTGATGTGCTGGCGTCTGTACAATCCTTGTTTTCATTTGAATGGGACTGCCGGAAGAAACGAACGTAACAATAATCAGTGGAGTAATTGCGTAATAGTCGCAACGCCAATGCCTTAAATTTTTACAGTTCTACAACATTCATTGCGTCATTTACATTGCTAATCAGACGAATTTTTCAAACTAACGAAGTAATGGATTAGGAAATTCCTTCAAAATCAAAATTAAAAGTTTGTTACACAAAGGTGTTGTTGGTATTTCGGGATTCTGCCATTTTCCCGAAAAGATTTTGCCAATATTTCACTACCCAAAAAATTTTAGCAACCTTTTTTTATACTAATGCAATGTTTGGAATGATTTTAGTACGCCCATTTTCATTTGGTCAAATATTTATTTGGCAGAATATTATCAAGGATAATGTCATTTAGACATTGGTCTTTGATCAAATGATTTATTACAGCAAAGAATCTTTAGACAATAAACATTTAGTCAAAAGATTTGTTATGAAAAAAAATATATAGATAAAAATTTATTTTTTTGGGAATTACGTGGTTTTACTTACATAATTACTTTTTAAATTACATTGCATGGCTGCGGTCGGTCGATAGGTGACGCAGGATGCATGAGCGAGCGAAGGGCACCCCGAGGTTCGGTTTTGTTAGGTTACTTTAAAGCCTTTTCACAGAAATAGGAGCCCGGCGGAGCGGGGTTTCGTTGACATTGGACGCAAGAGCGAGCGAATGAGAATACAAATACCTTGTATCATATTAACACAGGGCTAATTGAAATCATAGGCAGTCAGAAATAGGTGCCCCGACGACGACGGTACTAAATATTTGGCTTATTTTATATTGAGTAAAATATGTTGTACCAACAATATTTGACTACATTAAAATTGGTAAAAGTACTAGTTGGTAAGCAAGATATTGTTTAAACGTTCACTTGCCAAACATTAGGTTTGCGTTACAATTTTTTGTGAAAAGTTTATTTGCTAAGTAATGATTTGGCAAATGAAATTATGAAACAAGTCAGACCCGGGTATTTCACTAGCCAGAACTTTCGTAAAATTCTCGATTATTTACGCCAAAAGGTACGTAGCCATTACTTCGACGCAATTTTAATACTTCCGTCTTGTTGATACGATACGATATCGGTGACTATGTAATTTTGCTAGTTCATCGAGCTTAGGATACTGAATAGCAAAAACAACCAAAAAAGCTTAAAAGGGGAATTTTTTTTGACACATTTTAATAACGTCACGACAAACTTTTCGCGTGTTTACACAAAAGTGAACTTTCAGCATGAATATTAAAAGAGTTTTGAGTCAAACTGTTTATTTTGAGACAAAAGGCGACTACCGCCTTTTGTCTCAAAATGAAAAGTTTGACTTTTTAAGTTACTTAGTGAGTGAAATATGTAGATATTTCACTCACAAAGTACGTAATTTGAAGACAGTGTAAAATGAAAATAATATTTTAAAATAAAGAGAAGGTATGGCTTTGCACGTGAATGGAACTATTCTTTTGATATAGGTATGAAAAATCGATTCTAACTTGATTAGCCTATAATTTTCCCACTGCTGGGACACAAGCCTCCTCTCGGTGAGAGGGAGTGGGCCGTAATCCACCACGCGAGCCCAGTGCGGGTTGGTAGATGTCACATGTCTTCGAATTTTTGGTCCTAGAACATGCCTGTCTCCTCTCAATGTTTTTCTTCACCGTTTTGAGAGCAGTGGTAATGAAATAATTTACACAAAGTAAAGCCCTGTCTCGGTTCGAACCTACGACCTAAAACTTCTTACAGGCTTCTGACTGCCCGTAACGACTGTCAAAGATCTACAAATTACAGCCGGTACCAAAGGCTTAACTTGCTTTCCGAGTTACAGCAACACAACCTGTTTCTGCTCTTTTCCATCACCTAAAGCAGCTGTAGCATCTAATTGATACCCATGGGCACATGGGCAAACACCACAGAGTACGACACCGCCACGACGGCCGGTCGGTCTTTAGTTTCTATACCTATCGCCTATTCAAGTACATGTTTTCAATTGATATTATTTCAAGTTAAACAAATATCAACTTTAGTAGAGCGGAAATCAAGTTGATTTCAGAGTGACTAGTACTATTGAAAAAGTTATAAAAATGTTTGAAGTTGTAGACTAAACTGAACTTTTTGTGTATGTATTAAAGTTATTTTTCCAATAACTCATATTTTGTTTACATGTTTGGCAAATAAATCGCAAACGCAGAGCACCTACGTCATTTGTGTAGTTGTGCGAGTAAACGGTGACACGCGTGGTTTGTATGGAAAGTGTTGACCGAGGCGACACCGTACTCTGTGGCAAAAACCAAACTGACTTACGTCTATATAAGTAATAATATACTCCTAATCCCCCATCTTTACTCAAAAGAACCCTTGATTATCTTGTATAAATCGCTTGGATTAGATCATAAAGGATCTCAATTTCTGCCTAATTACGACCGTAGGATAACGTAATTCTCCGATTTTAAGACCCTATTCGCGATAATGACGACGTAAATGGGGATAAATTAATGTAATCCTGTTTCAATTGGAAACAAATTTTAATTAATAGTGTATAATAATGAAGAACTACAAGTTCAGTACCTACCTAGGCAGTACCGTGCTCCCTTTGAAAATTGTTTGAGATTAAGAGCGGTTACGCCGTACGGCATTTCATACAAACTTTCAAGCCCTTATTTTTTTTAATAAATGCACTGATTTTAATGAAACTTCATACGCATAAGCAGGATACAAAGGTCTAAAGAGTTAGAAGAGAACATTTTCGAAAAATGGTGTTACAGCCGATTTAGACCGATTTTAAATTTTCCATAGAAACAGAGATTTCCAGTTATCTTTTTTTAAATAAGACATTTCGAAAATGTTCTCCTCAAAATTTTTAGACCTTAGTATCCTGCTTATGAGTATGAAGTTTCTTTAAAATCGGTACATTAATTTCGAAAATAAGAGCTTGAAAGTTTGTATGAAATGCCGAACGGCGTAAACGCTCTTAAATCTTTTTCAGTAAGAGTTTTACTTCAAATATAAGAATTAATAATTATTTAGTGATACAGTTTAAAATTGGTCAATAATCTTATGTTAGTGATACAGTTTAAAATGTAACATCTTGTCTTGATAAAATAATCGTAAGCTGGAACTCATCGTAAATACGACAGTAATACCATCAAATACCGTAAACTGTCCGATAAAATAATGGATCATCGAAATCAATCTCTATTGGAAAACACTCACATTACCTTGTCTGTGGAAAAAAAACTTCTTATAGATCGTGAGGAAACCGGCATATTCTAGAACGAAAAATTCGAAGACATGCGACATCTACCAACCCGCACTAGGCCCGCGTGGTTTATTACGGCCTACTCCCTTTCACCACGAGGAAGCCTGTGTCCCAGCAGTGGAATAATTTAGGCTGATTATATAAAAATCTACTTATTGTACATTAAAAAATCTCAGACAAAAAATGTCCACAAAACTAACGCACAATTTTGACGAAAACCAAAATAATGTAGTAAGAATTCTCAAAAACCAAACTGTCTCTTTTGTCCACAAAAAAACATTATCCATCACACAAAATGAAGTGCAAACAAGTGTTAATAAGATCTCCACCACAAGTGTTACGGTTTCTGAAGAGCACAGCACTAAAACGTGTCGAAACCCTCTTAGTCGGTTTATGCTCGACCCAATTCTTGACACTTAACCGTGAAACTTTATACTGTGGACGTAATTACCGATAATAGGGATGGGTATCAATGTATTAGTTTGTTTGAAGTTGATATTGGAAAGAGGAAATTATTTATTAGGTTATAGTTGTCTTGCGGCTGAAATAACAATAATAAAAACCTTATTCAGTTCAGAATAAACACGGTACAATATTAAAAAAAAAAAACTTTTAGCAGATTGCATAGGTGGTTTAGGTGCTTGATTTTTACAAATGCCCTGGACCCCATACTAAGAGTAGGGACTCCTAGATACATGACACAGGTGTGTCCTGAGGTGGGGGTGGTGGGGTTATGCTTTGATTCACTTATATATTATTCAATCTATATGTTTTATGAGCAAATTGATTTTATTTGATGATGATAATGTTATGAATTATGATTTCTTTTTTTTTTGTTTTTTCGTGTGTCAAGAACGAAAATCAGCCTACCATCTGTTTTCAAAGCTGAATCCGACTCAAGATTAAAATCAGAACTGATAGTAAGATGGTAAGCATAGTTATAGAATTCGTATTCTCGGGGGTCAAGGGTATCTTAGAGATTGATATAGCTTTGCTATCTCTAACTGATTATGCGGGTAAAGTTACATGGCAGCTTTAGTTATTTCTATGTTTATGAAAGTATGTAAAGGAATTTATAACATATTTGCTCGTAAAGGGTCTCTTATTTCACCAATTTCAATATCGTAATGTATCTCATTACGCACTTGTGCGGTAATGTAAAGTAAATCGCACGGTTTATCAAGATGCTCCGTCAAAACGAACGGTACTTTTTTAAATCTTAGCAAAGAGTTTTTATTTCAGAAAAGATGTCAACATTTTATGAATAAAATTAACTTTGGGAGATAAAATACAAGGTGTTGCTTTGCATCCTCGTCAAATTCAAGGAGGTAACTATGCTAATGATTCTTGACCCGAATCAATAATAAAATGAGTAGGTATTTTTTTTCTTATCATCGGAAGTCGGTAAGTGTATACCACCCTTATTAAAACGCAGCGCGTCTATACTAGCCCTATAACCGCGCATCACAAACACAAACAAACGCAAACGTTCATTCGATAATTTCGTATTCCCTAAACTCCGCCCACCCGCACCCGCGGCCAGCAGTGCAATCGACGCCGCCGAGCCGTGTGCATGCGCAAATTACGCTCCTCGTGTATGTAGTGTAAGATGACGGACAATTACTCCAATGTTGAGTTGGTGGAGATGGTCCGCTTGTATGCTATCAGCGGAGACAGCCTACGTCGAGCCATCCAGCTGTTCGTGGAACTGTTTCCCAATCGGGAACCCCCATCACAGAGCGTTATGCTGGCTGCTACGCAGAGACTGCGGGATCATCGGCAGTTTGACGTTCCCCGGCATGCTCAAGCTCGCGGCAGCGAAGCCCTGCCTGTCGCCTTGCAGGAAGATATCCTGGAGTACTTCCAGCGAGAGCCACGGGCAAGCACGCGGGAGGCTGGTCGACGGTTTGGAGTGCACCACACCACAGTGTGGCGACTATTGAGACGTGAACAGCAGCACCCGTTTCATTACCGCAAGGTGCAAGACCTACATCCAGGTGATAACGCCGCACGGGTTACATTTTGTCGCTGGTTACTGGAACACCAAGACGCCAACATCCTGTGGACGGACGAGTGTTTATTTACTCGAGTTGGCGTCTACAATGTTCATAACGAACACTGGTGGGCTCACCGCGACCATAACCCACACGTGACTAAACGACATGCATTCCAAGTGCGGTTTAGTCTAAATGTGTGGGCTGGCATAATAGGGGACCACGTGCTTGGACCCTATTTTATCGACGGCAACCTCAACAGCGCCACATACCTTGAACTATTGCAACACGTTGTCGAGGAGATGTTGGAAGACGTTCCCTTGGCACTCCATCGCAACTTGTTCTACCAGCAGGACGGTGCCCCCCCTCACTACGGTCGGCAAGTACGCGAGTACTTGTCTGAAAGGTTTGGCAACCAGTGGATCGGCCGCGGTGGACCTGTGGCCTGGCCACCGCGTTCTCCGGACCTGACGCCCCTGGACTTTTATTTGTGGGGAGACGTTAAACGGTTAGTGTACACGGAGGAAGTCACCAGTGTTACAGAATTACGTGCAAAAGTGATCAGTGCTTTCGACACTTTAAAAACGAATATGTTAGTGTTGCGTAAACTGAAACAAAATCAGCGACGTCGTGCTAGACTGTGCCTAGAGTGTGGTGGTGGAAACTTTGAACAATACCTCCAGGTAACTTAAGTAGGTAATTTATTTATTTGTACATACACAATCATTTGTAAATACGTACGTTGTTAGCTTATAATTAGTGTAAATAAGTTGATTTCAAATTTTTAACTACGCCAATAATACCTATCAGACAAAATTACCACCACATGCCTACTTAACTAGCACATCTTTCCATCTTCATCAAAAAGCAAAAAACATTTTTAGATTTAGTAAAACGGTCTAAGGTATTTCTGCCGGTCCTAAGCCCGTTAAGTAGGAAGGAAAATTTAAAATCAACCAATTTCAATTTCCAAATCCAATTCAAAACTAAAAACAAAATAATAATGGTATGAAAAACTCGGGCTGAATAATACCTACAATGCGATCTCGGCGCATTTTAGGTAAA
Organism: Luperina nickerlii; assembly: GCA_963855955.1. Lineage (NCBI taxonomy): Eukaryota > Metazoa > Arthropoda > Insecta > Lepidoptera > Noctuidae > Luperina > Luperina nickerlii. The sequence continues at coordinate 14,759,398 of OY979677.1, read as the reverse complement.
TACAACATAGCCAACAAACAGCTGTGCGCCTCAGGTTATACTTACTAAATCTTACCGGTAGGTACAATTCGTGCCACGAAAGATGAGACTTGACCCCGCCTCCCCCGCTCTTTCCGCCGCCCCTATGACGTCCGGTCCCGTCCCGCACTCAGACCTCATACCGCTAAAGATACCTAAAATCGTGTACTGCGCATGTCAAACCATGTGCATGGTGTGTCAAGTCTCATCCTTCGTGGCACGCATTGTAGTAGGATTGTTACATGTTTTTATTATTAAGGGTTCTTTCAATTTAGATGTTTCGTGTCGGACCGCTCGGTACCGAAGCGGTATTGCGCACGCACGGTCGTTTGTTTTCATACAAAGCGCGCGGTGCGGCAACAGTGCGGCGTCGGTACCGCGAACGCTCGACAACAGGACGGCAACGTCGCAAACAATAATAACACACAACAAACACTACACTAACACTAACACTAGCATACAAACGCACGGCAGTCGGATACGCTTTCGAATTAGGCGTTTGGTATCGGACTGCTACCGTACTGCAGGTGCAGCGGCCCGGCACGGTAAACGTGCGGCAGCGGTCCGACACGAAACCTCTAAATTGAAAGAGCCCTAAGATCTAAGAATACCAATTTTAGGATTGTTCTTTCAGCAGGATTGCAATAAAACGCAATAAAGCAAAACTAACATTTTGTTAATCAGCTGATAACTACCGTAGGTTACTACTTACAGTAGGTCAATGAACTTTTCTTTGGGGCACTACTGCTTTCATTAGTAAGATTTCTGCATTCTTATGATACCTACTTAAAAATGAGTTAATTATCTAGCGTAATTTATGACAATAATGAAGGTGATTTTCGAATTCGAACTAGGATAAATTATGGCCATACAAACGCACGGCAGTCGGATACGCTTTCGATTTAGGCGTTTGGTATCGGACTGCTACCGTACTGCAGCGGCCCGGCACGGTAAACGTGCGGCAGCGGTCCGACACGAAACCTCTAAATTGAAAGAGCCCTAAGATCTAAGAATACCAATTTTAGGATTGTTCTTTCAGCAGGATTGCAATAAAACTCAATAAAGCAAAACTAACATTTTGTTAATCAGCTGATAACTACCGTAGGTTACTACTTACAGTAGGTCAATGAACTTTTCTTTGGGGCACTACTACTTTCATTAGTAAGGTTTCCGCATTCTTATGATACTTAAAAATGAGTTAATTATCTAGCGTAATTTATGACAATAATGAAGGTGATTTTCGAATTCGAACTAGGATAAATTATGGCCATTTATTCGGTCATTCTAGGTATAAAGCGCTCACGTGCGCAAGCGCGTGTATGTGTGTCGTAGGTACCTAAGTGGGCGGTGCCTCGCGCGTGGAATGGCGACGGGTGATTCTCCTCTTTTATGAAGAGCTTCATTCTGAATTAGTGTCAAATGTAAACAACAAAAAAAAGGAGCGTTTATTATTATTGGCCAGGTACCGTAATTTAAATTGATTATTTACGTCTTTTATGACAACCTCCTGAATTTTGACGAGGATGCAAAGCAACATCTTGTATAATAAATAAACATTTAATTCTTTAATTTAATTAATTTTGACAATAAATCACAACCATTAATATCTGTAACAAAAACAAAAATATTAATTTACTTTATTAATAATACTGGCTGTTTTGTGCCTATCCTGAAAAAAAAAAGCGCGAATGCGCGCGCATCACTTATCTGTTAAGAAGTTATTCCGCGCGCTTTTTCTTTTCGCTGTACTTTTTTTTATTTGAAAATGCCGTCAATTAATGATGAATTTATTAATTCCACACCGCCAGAAGTCTCGAGGCAGCGAAAAAGGCTTCTCTAAGCCTCGCCCGAAAAATCGACCGATAGATACTTACAAGCGTATCAAAATTTCATCATATTGAAAACAAGCAAATATGCAAGTTCAGTCCGAGTTTTATTTATTTCCTCGCAAATATGTTATAAAACGTCGTATGACATACGTGCGCTTTGAAAATTACAGCCTCTGCTTTCTTTTAGCCCTCGCCTACGGCTCGGGCAAGCAATATCGCCTCGGCTGTAATTTTCAACTTACCGCACTTATATCATAATGTACTATTATTTCTGCAATGTATACTAGGAATAAAAGGGTAGATATCATACGTGTATCAGGTGCTAAAATCCCCGCCCATGTTAGCAAAGACTCAGGTAGATATTTAGATAAGTAGACGAGGTTCCGTTACAGGCAATGGGTATATTAACATGAATATATCTTTTTCACAGCCGTATTCCATATGGTGTTTTAAGCGATATGTTTCGCAAATCAAAGGATAATTGATGTAATTTGGTGAGTGTGGCTTAGAAGATAATATTTTTATAATTTAACTAATAACGTAATTAGAATAGCGACTTTTTTAACTGTATTTGGACAATTTTTATTCCAATTTCGTAGCTTTAAGTAATTTCTGTAACTTTTTACGCAAACACCAGCAGTGAAAAAGACTCTTTCGCAGATTAGCATCTGTAATTAATTTATGCAAAGATTAATAAATAATTAGCGTGCTAATCGGCAAAGTATGAGGCACGGTGCCTTTGCAGATTTGCCTGCTAAGTAAGGAAAGTAATTAGTTAGGGTCCCCAGCTTGCCCTTGAAGTTAGTATGATTAAATATTCGTCGGGCGAGTCCAATTGACCCAGTTACTTGCGTAAGGCATTAAAATGAACTTCATCCATTTAATTAAAATTATTATTATTATTATTAAAGTAGTAGTTGTATTATTTGTATTTTTAAAGGTACAAAGAAGTGAAATAACAAGAAAAAATACACCAAATTTAGTGATATTTTAGCAGGGGGCCTAAAAAGGCCACTTTGGCAGAATCATAAAACGATAACATTATGAATCATAATATGGCGAAGACAGTCCGTGTTTTTCTTTTTTTAGCTGCACTACGTAAGTTTATTCAAAGAGATTGGGATTGGATTGGATTGATTGGTATTTTAGTACAGACAAAACAAATAACTAAAAAATCCTTCACCAATGGGATTTGATACGATTAACTTAACAATTAACTGTACATTATGATTCATAATGTTTCCTTTTATGATTCTTCCAAAGTGGCCTTTTTAGGCCCCCTGGCCTTTAGATAAAGCCAGGTAAAGGCAAGACGCTTCGCAAAATCCAAACAATAATAATATTATAATGAATGTCAGGAAGAGAAGAACGAATGGAATGTAAGTGAAGGACCGAATGATTGAGAGAACGAAGGAGTCTGGGAGAACCAATATGGCTGCACGGTGTGAGGACGATTTATACTTAGTATTTGAATCCCAAACACTACATCATTAAGAATGATATGTCTATAATAAGCTTTTGTCTCATAAATAAGGCTGTTTCGTACATCTCGACCATTTTGCTCCATTTCAAATTCATTTAAAGCTTACATTTTCTTGTCATTTCTTTTCAAATTAAAGACTTCGTCCGGCTTTGTTGAACAACCAATTTTTATTTCACACTGTGATGGTTCCGAAATATTTATTTGACGAAGGTTTTTATAAAATTAAAGTTAAAAGAAATAGGGAAAAAAGTGTAAAAGAACGAGTAAAAGATTGAAATGATCAGTGAGTATTACAATAGGGAAAAATAAAAGAATTCGAACATTTATATTGCTGAGATTTTCTTAAAGAATGGGGAAAAAGGACAATTGCCATGTTATTGTTAATTTATTCGAGTGCGTGCAGAATGAAAAATATATATGTAGAGGATGATTTTTTTTTCCTGAAGAATGAATCTTTTCGCACGTACACCAATATATTATGTCGTTTTGCATGATCCATGGGCATATGGAAACATAAAACAGAATAATGGTGATGTAGATATTCTAACACATTAGGGGTTTTATACGATTTCATGAGCTTCACGAATTGACCTTGCTATCCGATTCTTAAACGGTCGGCAAGTAAGAAAGGGAAAGAAAGAGTTTAGAGCTATCCAACGAGAAAAGTTTACTGGAGGAATATTCTGAAGTATTTAATTGTCATCTTTCTTTCAATATCTAGCTTCCTTTTCTTATTTCCTCTGCAAGCAAAAGAGAGCAATAGAACCTACTTTTGCTATCTATAAGATTAGCTAAGTCGGTATCAGTGTATACATTACTAGCTTCCGCCCGCGGCTTCGCCCGCAAGGTATGTCGATAAAAACTATCCTATGTCCTTTCCCGGGATAGAATCTATCTATCTGCCAAATTTTATCGAAATCCGTTTAGTGATTTATGCGTGAAAAGGTAACACACAGACAGACAGACAGACAGAGTTACTTTCGAATTTATAATATTAGTATGGATAATCGGTGCTTAGTTATTATATTTATTGCAGTACCTAACCAAACCGCCTATAGAGGCATGAGGAAGAGGGTGTAAAGATCACTCATCCTCCATAGACAAGGGACGATCCTCTGAGCAGACAGATGTTGTGTCTATTGAGAATGGCATCTCTCAGGCCAACCTAAGAGGTTGTCATCTGCTTAACCGGTCTTGCCTGTGGGTGCCTCAATAAATTAAGGCCTCCAGCCAGGGACCCGTTGTATAATATATGCCAGTCACACGGTAAACTTTACTTGCGTGATGCAGGATGTTTGTGTGACGTCACTATGATGCGAAGTTTGCTTGTGGCGATATAGATGCCGCCAAAAAACAAAACCAAATATAACTAAATATCATTAAAAGGAATGATTTAAATTATTCAACTGTAAAATGTGGTTTAATTAAATACAGACTATGTACTTTGCAAACATTTTGACCTCAAAATGACATCCGGATGTGTACATACGTAATCACAATCAGCATGCAGAGTCGCGGTCTGACGGGACACGAATAGATTAATCAGTAATACTGTTATCATGACAATAAAATGAAATCCTTTATCCAACTGTGCAAATATTTTGATTTAAATTGTGTGTTTGTTTTTATTTGTTTTACTGAATCGAACTACAGCAAAAGCATTTTAGCAGTCCAACCATTAATGTAATTATCATCCATGTAATTTGTTAACATTTAAATGTGATTTTATGTTTAGTGCTATTTCTTTTGTGTGCACCAAATAAACGATTTATAGATCTATCTATTTATCTATGTTTCTCATTCATGTTTATTGTTGGATAAACGGTGTAATTAAATAATCTTCATTTCTGGTAGTCATCCTTCCTACTAAATTCTTGATTGTGTCGAGCCATATCCCAACACACACACATCATAAGTTACCACTCCAGTCTTACGTCACAATATATGTAAATTGTGAATAGTGGTTGTAATAGCAATATCATTGGTTCTAAATAGGTTTTAATATTTTATTTATCATTTGGATAAATTCTTTTATATTTTTGCGATATATTTTTTTTTAAATCAGCGTGACCCGTAATGTTGTAAGCATTAAACACTAACGTAAGTATGACATAAACTTGTTCATGGAATATTCCTAAGAAAATATCGACATTACCAACACGCTTGCCTAATAGATTGCATAAAAATTACCTCTACGAGAGCCCATACTTAAAAATATAATTTGCGCCCCCTGGACAGCCTCCGAGCTACCACCTTTCTGGCTAGCCAATAAGCCGATAGACAAGACATGAGAACCAAGACATTTTCCTAAGTTTATGCTGATACGAAAGCGAAGAAATATAACAGACTAGAACCGCCTCGCGGTTTCACCCGCGTAAGTTTCGATTCCGTGAGAATATCGGGATAAAAACTAGTCTAGGTCCTGTCCCGGGACTCAAACTATCTCTGTACCAAATTTCATCTAAATCGGTTCAGCGGTTTAAGCGTTAAGAGGTAACAGTCAGACAGACAGACTTTCGCTTTTATAATATTATATAGTATGGATTGGTGACTTTAGAACTTATCTACCGTATTTAAGTAAGCTACATACTATCTCCTTAAAATAAGTCATATGCTTAAATATAGACGTCCAGTAGTAGAAAATAGTCAGACAAAGTTTTTCCAACGACAGCTTAAGTCTACTCTGAGGCCTAACAAACTGATCACGAAAGATAACAAGTAAGTAACATAAACTAGTTACGAAACACAATCCCCCTTTTTTGTTGCTACATACAGTATCGTAACTAAATTACTGGAGCTCTAGACCTTACTAAGATAGTGTCAGATTTATTTGCAGCCTAAAACCGAGTCTGGCAGGGCTGTGGGCAATAAATAAACGGTTTTATTCCTATTTATGGAAGCATGGGAGGTTTACTATCGATTTGGGGAGCAATAACATTGTAGTACGTTACAAGAAATAGTTGGGTAGTAACAAAAGAATACTGTCGTAGGAGACCTTAGGACTATCAAAACAAATGACTGTCGATTGGGATTTCTGTCTGTACAGAGTGATAAATTGCAAGACATTTTAGCTCGTATTAACAGTCTGAATAAAATATGATTTTAGCAGTTTTCCGACTTTTAACTTGTAAAATTGTATCTCAGGTATTTTTTGAGACACACAGACACACACACACACACACCCACACACACACATTCACATGAATACATTTTATTGCTTTTTCTTAACAGTGATGTCAGAAAGTGTTTGAAAATTACGTACGAGTACGTACTTCTAACGATAGATGTCTATTTGTATAGAAGAACCAATGTGGTACAAATTAAAACCGTAAACGGTAACCTAAGCCAGAGGGGCTGTTCTCGTAATTTTAAGTACAGACGTCAGCACATCAAGTTACTACAATCTGTCAAATTTATTTAATAGATTTTCAACTTTATTGGTAAAGCATAAGGTTCAAAGTTGATTGGGAAAATTTGACAGTTTCGGGTAGGTTGATGTGCTGGCGTCTGTACATTCACAGTCTGATCTCAGTCTCAATCTGTCAAAAATATCTCTAACTTCTCTACATTTTTGACAAGTTCTTGAAATTGATTATCGCTGAGATAAGATTGCGACTTGATTTCCTTCAGCTCTTCCATAATATCACTAGACCACAACGTGTTTGTACAAGACAAAATAACGTAGGTAGATGCGCGTAACCCCTGAAACAAAAAAGCATCACCATTTTTCCGTATATCCACGACACGCAAAAACCCGCCCCGAAAGACCCAGTAACAATACACGTACCGTCATTATTACAATATAAAAAATGTGTGGCGAGAATGATAGATTCGTTTGCTCGCATACAACTTGATTGTACAATCTAGAGGCCGTAATTCCGTACGTGTGGCCTGAAACGGAAAAACGTGAGACATATAAAACATTTTTGAAGTTAATCACTGAGCGAAGATTTGCGAAGCGAAGGTTTGGTACATTTTTTATAAATAGAAAAGAAACGATAGGATTATGGTGTAAAAAAAACAGTTTAAATCGCGATCCTGTGCGGAATAATCATAATAATAATCTACTGATGCAAATGGGAAGGAAAATTCAATGATAGAAGAAGTGTTAAGGATGACTGTTGATAACTTTATAGTTTCCAAAATAGGTAAGGTATACAAATATCAGCCTAGAAGCATCTCTAGCTGAGTCTAGCTCTCCCGAAGTCACAAATCCGATGGCATATGGCCAAACCAGTCTGCAAATCACAAAAATGTAAGCTTGGGTCTTCCGATGGTCTCGTCGTTTTAATGGTAGTAAGCGCTGTGAGGTTCTGGGTTCAGTTCCCAGATCGAGCAAAGTGTTATTGTGCTTTCCCATATGGAATTTCTCAGTGGCTGCCCGGAGTCTGGAATTTGTGCCCGATGGTCGCAATAGGCTCGCACCCTATTACATGAAACTTAAACATGGAAAAATGTGGGTGCACTATCGTACACCTCTGCTTAACCTTGCGGGGAAACAAGGCGTGATGAGTCATAAAATAACATCGGTTATGGGTTTCGTATAACGGGAGTTACTGTTACTGTTAGCCTGCATCATCAAACTGCTGGGCAAAATCCTCTCCCCATGACTTCCAGCTCTTTCGATCCAGGGCTAAAGTGGACCACTGGTCCTGCCGGGTCAGCGGGATTGTCCGAAAGGGTTTCCGCTGGCCCGGAATATAAAGGGCTAAGGAAGGAACACGGGTGGGTTTTAGTCAGTAAGAGTCTGACACTCCCTTCCGTTCCACCCAGAGCGGGAGGGGTCATTTGATGATTTCCCATCCTGAAAAAAAAAAAGTGGACCACTGGTCGTTTGTTTTGTCCAGCTCGTCCCGTCATCTTCTATGTCGGGGACGCCTTCTAGCTGTGTCAGGGCTGCATGTGGTGGTTATTTTGGCCCACAACTCATTGGGCATACGGCAGACGTGGCCAGCTCAGTCCCATTTCACCTTAGCGGCTTTTTGAGCAACGTCAGCAATCTGTGTTTTGGAGCGCGCGCGGTGTGGTGTTGCGAATATGGTCTGTCAATTTGACGCCTAGAATATTGCGCTCCATTACACGTTGGCAAACCTTGAGTTTAGACTTTTGTGCGTTTTTCAAAGACCAAGTCACACGTAAATACTAAAAAATAATTAAAGCATAAATCATACAGATCACCACTGCTATACGGAATCGGTATTTAAAAAAAATGTGAATACTTTAATCTGTGTTTTGGAGCGCGGTGTGGTGTTGCGAATATGGTCTGTCAATTTGACGCGTAGAATACTGCGCTCCGTTGCACGTTGGCAAACGTTGAGTTTAGACTTTTGTATGTTTGTCAAAGACCAAGTCACAAGTAATTACTAAAACGAAATCGGTTTTTTTTTAAATGTGAACGTCTGCCATTATGAACATTTCAATATAGAGCCTGGCATAAATAGCAATACCGAAAACAAGGCGTGATGTTATTATATGTTCAAAATGTTCACTTTGTTTACGACAATACCGAAAAATACTTCGCCCATTACATCGAACGCTACAATCCAATGCGCTACTAACCCAATGAAGGCATTATTAACTATTTACAAAGGAGGCCACACAATACAAATAGTAACAGGGTTATGTCGACGAATCGTTAATTCATTGGCACGTCAGCCGTTTCCCTTAACTGTCAGTAAGACAGGCGGTAAGCTGAACGTTTTTCTTTCATTTGTGGTGAGTTCTGGGTTCTATTCCTGCAGTATTGTTCTCTTGGTTATGAATATTATCTGAGGATTTATCTCGCCTCTTTTTACATTTTGTGTGTCGTTTGATTTATTATTGCGTACTTAATTATTATTATATTCTGCTACGTTGTCATATTCAGTCCTTTTTTTTGATTGGGATATTATCAAATAACTTCTCCCTCTCCGGGTGGAGCGGGAGGGAGTATCAGATTTTTACTGATTAAAACCCACCCGTGTTCCTTCAGTTGCCTGTGCCAGGGGCCACGCTATCTCTTTCGAACAACCCGTGACCCTGGCAGGCATCGGCCCTAGCGGACCCCGTCAGTTAGTGCTGACATCTCTTTGAGGCGCGCGTGGAACACAACGCGCCGTCAAACCGGGCCTGGTCCTTACCGGACGGCGAGCTGCCCATTGCTCGCCATCCGCAAGTCCGCGCCTACGGTGGCCGGGAATCGGCTGTCGATTCCCGACGCCTAGAGCGTCTCCTGCGGCGACTAGGGGCGTGAGGGCGCAAAGATTTCCTCTCCGTCACGCGCTCCACCTCCTCCTTCGCGAGCATTACTGTTTCGCAGAAGGAGGCGACGGCTTTCCATGCTCTCTCGCTCCGTACCATAGCCTGGACTAAGGCCGGATGCGAGAGATCGCCGCCGCCGATCGCCGCCCTGAGGACGCGGCGGTGCTCTTCCCAAGCTGGGCAGACCGTATGCTCCACCGTGTCCTCCGGGCGATCCACACAATAATGGCGTTTCCTCGTTCAGTCCTTTACATTCTTCAGATAAAATAATAACATTTTTTACGATTGAAATGCCATACATATGATCTCTGGTTAAAAGTTCTACATATGCCTGTATTTTAATGTTATTGAAATAATGCACATAAAAAATAAAATTCAACAAACAACACTTTGACCATTGCCTTTCATACATAGTTAACAAATAAGATAAAGCTTTCGCACAAAATGTGTACAAATAACCCAATTCGAGTTAAGTAAACACCGCACTGTTCTATACCGATACGTATGAAACTAGCAAAACAGTATTGTAACTTGCGACATAAATGTTGCCAGGCGGCATTAGACAATAGCTACTGTTACACAGTAAGGCAAGTATTGCAATAACTACTTGACTTACTGTTTGTAGTTCGGATTAAGATTGTGGCTTAAAGGGGCTAAGTCGTAGCGTGACTAAATAGTATAAGACTCGCAGAAGTTTATTTATAAACATTGTTTAATGTTAAGTAATGATTAGCGACTGTTTTACCCTACATTTTTGACGTTTAAAAGTTTAGTCTCTTAACTTTTAGCAACGTTTAGATAAACAAATATATGTCATGTATAAGATTTGTATTGTTAAGAAGTGGAATGGTTGCATTTGATGAGATAACGACCTAGTGATTGTGTTTTGTTGGATTTTTGGATCCTTTTTATTACGACATTTGCTAAGTTATTAAGATCCAATAATCAAGTTTTAATTTTCCCTAGTCGATGTTCGGTAATTGAAAAAGTGAGAAAAAAATATTGAAGTCAAGTCAAGATAGCCAAGTATTTTTCAACATTGTAGCTATATTCTTCTTGTACAGACGCCAGCATATCAAGTTACCCGAAACTGTTAAATTTTTCCAATCAACTTTGAACCTTATACTTTAGTGATAAAGTTGAAAATCTATCAATGAAATTTGACAGATTGTACACACACTCATGAGTGTGACATTTTTTTTTATGTGGTAGAATGTAAGGATGGCGTTATGAAGTTTGCCATATTTTTATACAATTTTTTTTTCAGATATTACTCTTTGCTGTAAGACGTGGGTTAATTTTGTATGGTCCACGATCCTTCTTCTTTAAAACGTTTGTACAGGCATTGTAAAATTCAATTTAGAAATTCAGAATTAAACAAGTGAATTCACTTCCTCTGTTCGAAAAAGGTAAGAAGGTACCTAGTAGATATTATTTTCTGTTAAGTACTAACATACCTACCTACCTAATAGAAACATCCGCTAAAACTCGATGAATCGTCAAAGTATTATACGTTTAAAATGTTCTCGACGTATCATTACTGTAATGGGCATTAACAATGGTGCCGGAATCAGTAAAAAATGACAAATCACTACCAACTCATGTTCACGAAGTTCGATCATAATTTACGAATGAACTTCACTATCTCACTATTAACACCGATTCATCATTAATTCAGTTATATCGATTTGGCCTTATGTCGATAAACCGATTCGAGCCACGAAATCAGTTGCGGTTAACCGGTGAACCTAATCCGACCAATACTTAGCTGAATTTGTAAGTTATCGGTTATACAATATTTAAGTTATAGGTATGGTTTATTTTGATCATGGAAATCACCTCCTATACATATTATCTATATATTACATAATATATATATTACTAATAATAAAGTTGAACAGTTTCCTTTTGTTTGTTTGACGCGCTAATCTTTGCAACTACTAGCCGGATTTTAAAAATTATTTTTTTATTTTATAGCCCAATTCTTGAGAAAGGCATAAAGAACTCTAAGCTCAAAACGTAGTAATAGCGCCGGCAGGCGATGCTATGCGACGAAGTGGATCAGGGGAAAAATAAATTCCACGTGGTCGAAGTCGCGGGCAGAAGCACGTTTTAAACAAAAGTCGCTTCTCTTATATGTCTGTGTCACCGCGTCGTTCATTTAAACTCCACAACTGATTTTGTTGCGGTTTTCACTATTACTTAGAGAATTTATTCCGGAAGCTTTATGCGTGCAATACATTCATATTGAACGTACGTATAATAGATCAATCTCGATTTATTGCAAAGTCTTAAAAGCCGTGTGAAGCAGTGGCGGTCGCTAGTTTATTATAAGTAGCTGTAGAAGTTTGTTCTACAATGGAAAATAAAATTAATGGTAATAATTGACATTGTTTGTCTCTCAGGAGTATTTTGTTGATTAAAATCTAACTGCATAATACCTATTATTAACTACTCGAGCCCAGCGAGGGCCGATATCGGGCCATTGCAATCAAAAATCAATTGGTCTCATAAGCAGTGATTAAGAGGTTAAAACCAATAATTTGTATATATATTATAAGTATATATTATAGTAAATAGTATGTATGTGTATATAACTTATTTATGTATTTGTGTAACTAGTTTTAATAGTTTTTTTTTTATCATTGTTCCTCTCATTCAAAGCACCTGCCATCCAATCTCTTCACCACCCTTGGTTGACTGGTAGAGAATGCCTAAGGCATTAAGTCCGCCTTTGTACCTTTTTGTGCGAAAAGTTTAAATAAATAAATAAATAAATAATCGTAAAGTCAGACGAAAAATTGTTCGATCAGGAGTCGTAAAAAATGAAGAAAATCTAATCTAAAGAAAATGTTATTAATTTTAATACCCCATTTCGTCCATTCATTTTATTTTCCTCATGATAGTGCTTAATGTTTTATGACGTCATAACCTTTATTTATCATCCGCTTTTAAAACATTTATATTTACACATGTGACATAAACCGTCATAGCTTCCATAAACCTGAGAAAATGAAACGCTGAAATATTTTAAAAGCCAAAATCCTTAGATCGTAGTCACACAGCTATTTGCTTTACAGTGCTATACCACGCGTTGTGACATTCTCCTAGCGAACCAGCAAATGGTTTTAGATCTCAATGACGATTTGCCAGCGTATTTTCAGCGAGCCGGTTTGTCAACGTGCTCAAGCGGGCTAAACGCGACTTCGCAACGTGGTATGCGCATTTTTACAATATTGTACACTCGCTGGGCCAGCTCTCTTTATGCGAACGTGGCGAAAACGTGGCGTGCTTGTTACATGTATGCAGTGACTCAGTGAGCGCGTTAAACAATCGCCTTGCTGGAAACACGCTTGCAAATCGTCAGTTTAATAAGGCTCCGCGTCATTGTAGCCATTGCTATAGGTAGCAATGACCATACTGACGATTAGTTCTACACTGTACGACTTGTCACTTATCCGAACTGCGCTACTCACAGTTCATATTTGCCTTTCATTTGGCATCTTTCACTCCATGTGAAACGTCTGAACACAAATTAGTTAGATTGATGTCTGAAATGGTAGTTTGAGATAAGAACCACACAGACTGAGACTTTCACCGAATAAACGAAAAATGAAATGAAAGGAGCAAAATATGAATTATACAGGAGTATTACCTGTAGGTACGATTTTGTCGGTGTCATGTGGTCGTGGAATGAAACAAAAATGAACCCTTACTCGAGTGAAACGTCCGATATTGGATTTAGCAAAGCTCCTGGCTGTGTGCCTTCGACCTTAGTTACGAGTATATTGCTAAAAACAGATTAGATAGGTACTCAAAACCGACCGCGAACGACTATAATATTTATTTGCCGGCGAGTTTGCGAAGATACATTCTAAAATAGGATTACGTATACAGTGGCTTCCGGACAGAGCCGGGATACACATATATTATTCACTCAGTAACCTTATTCGAGCACCACTAAGTTTAAACCTGGATCGATTCAGCCTTAACGCTATGAATACCGTTTGGACGAATTATCTACGATGTTAGTTTAGTGTGGCGTACTACGTTTTTTCGTCGAAATTTATTTTTGAATGGACAGATGAAATTCTAGTGAAAAAATACTCGAATGGTGGGTCATTTCTATTTTGATTTAGTACTTTAACATATACCCAATAAAAATCTGTACAAACAACAATTTTTTATCCACGAAATGGATGAAGGTCATTTGGCAAGAAATATTTTTAAAACGTGTTCCAAAGTCCAAAGCTATTATAATGGCCAGTCGTTTAAGAATTGAGTGCATGAGTTGTGGGTGTTTTTAAATGTGATCAGGAAATTATGTCAGGACGATGGACAAAAATGTCCCCCTTTTTCAAAATTGGTCCTTCGACCCGTTTACTGAATAGTTCTTAGAACGGCCTTCGCCGTAAACAGTCTATCACGATGATTACAAAAAAGCCCCCAATCAACGTCAAACCAATCGATTGACTCGCGTCAATAAATAATTCACGAACATAAAAGTAGTCCAAAATTATCGATTTTCTATTTTTATCATTTCACCGAACGACTTCCGATCTAGCGTCAAGTTTACTGATTACCTTGTTTGTTCTACAAAAATTGGATTGTACGGAATGACACAGAATATATTGATTCAGAAGGCTTGCTGCATACTAAGAGCGAAAACAGGCGCACATACACACAGACACGTACCTAAGTACGGCGGGCGATCTCAAATAAATGACAGTCGTGAATGCGCTCGCTGTACGTAGACGCGTGTCTATGTGTGCGTGCGTTTTCTAATGTTGTATGGAGCAGACCTTCTGTACCTATCTATTCTGTGGCTGTGGTTCTGTGGCCCTGGGACATAAAGCTCACTCATTATTTGTTTGTCATTATCTGCTCATCAGTATCTGACCTTTAGAAGGACGTTTGTACATACACGTATAATTGGAAACGTGAATTTGCAAATGTACTCTGACTTGTTTGATTTGAATTTTAATTGGGTATGCGTAGGTTTTTATTTATGTGGAAGTAGGGATAGATATAGATGTATTTATTTAAAAAAGAAGGAAAAAAATCTAAAGGAAAGAAAATAAAGAGAAAGAATATTTCATTGAGGCTATGTAGAAAAAAACAAATAGGTATCCGAATATTATAAGGCACTAGCCAAGATCCGACAAACGATGCCAGAATTCCCAGAGGAAGTACTTATGCCTGGCCAGTCAGTGCAAACACAACTGAATTAAAATGCAAGTGCAGTTTCCTGAATATCAATGTCTTTGTCTAGCAGGTAAACATTATGCTGCACGCATAAGTTTATGTATTTCAGCAAAGAGACACAGAGTCCGAATTGTATGCATGAACACATGCAAAAGACACGTAGTCAATTAGGGAATGAATGCACGAGCGTCCAAAAGGTGCCAACATTGAAAAATAAACTTCTGAGAATGCGCCCCACCTATACTGATCACCTCAGTGTCCACTTCATTAATTAGTCTAATCTAAATGACACAATACTCAAACCACTAATTAGAAAAACATTAATATAAAAGTGATAGTTAATGCCAATTATAGCGGCACCCGGCGAGGGGTAAACATTCAGGGTTGAAGACGAGGCAATGATTATGACGAATGGTGACAAAAATTTAATTATGTTAATATTACGACTGCCGCTGGATTCAATTAAGGCACTCGTATTTTCAGGAAATTTTGTCTGAAAAATTAATTTTAGTTTCGGTAAACAGAACGTTATTTGATGATAATGATAATTTCATGGAAGTTTACTAGGGACTACGGCAGTCTACCTAATAATTTGAACGAAATTTGTAATTTTTCATATTAAGTAATGTGTGGGAGACTTTTTTGTCTCAGTTGGTATTGTCTTAGAACCTAATAGTTCAGTTGATATAGCTACAGGCTCCGACTTCGATAGGTAGGTGTAGTCCAGGAAATTATCTGTTTATCAAATTGACACGCTACGTCAATTAACCGTGTCAAAGCCATCTTACAACTGTCAAAGAATGACAGTTGAGATTTTAATATACGGGCATTAAGTTGGAAGTCGATTTTCTAAGCAATTAATTTCCTGAGTTTACTAAGGGTAATAATAAATTCAAGGTCGCTCAGCGGGCTATGGAGCAAGCTATGCTCAGAATTTCTTTGAAGGATAAAATCAGGAATGAAATTATCCGAAAAAGAACCGGAGTTACCGACATAGCTTGCAGAGTAAGCAAACTGAAGTGCCATTGGGCTGACCATATCTGTCGAAGGACCAATGGCCGATGGAGTAGAAGAGTCCTGGAGTGGAGACCGCGTATCGGCAAGCGTAGTGTGGGACGCCCCCAGCTAGATGGATGGACGACTCAAAAAAAGTGGCTGGGGTAGACTAAATGCGGAAGGCGGAGGACAGGGTGTTGTGCCTTTGCCTTTGCCTCTGCCTGACCTTTCGAGGATTATAAGCGTGGCGTTGTGTTTATGTTATGGTACCGATAAACATATTGAAATTAACAAAATACAATAAAAACCTTTTTTCAAAAAAAAAACCAACCGACTTCCAAAAAAAAACACTACAAAGTGATTTGTTTGTAAAAAAGTTTTTATTTTTCACTTTTTAGTTGTACCTACCTACCCTAAACAAATTCATATTTCACTACTTGCTATGTGAACATCAGTGACAGGAAGCTATTGAACACATCTGCCTACCCCTTTAAAGGGTACAGGCGTGATGTGTGGCAATGTTGTGTGATTGCGTAAACAACGCATACTTAAGCTAAAGCAGCAATCGCGGTTGATTTGCTGGTATTTATTGAAGAGTTCCGTTGTCTGTCTCCGAAACTCATCATCAGATCTTTACGAAATTTAAATGGGACCATTTCGCAATAAACCTCTTTCGAACAAAAAAAAAATTTTGCAAATCCTTTTATACATGAGGGAGTTATGCCCGAACATACATAAAAATATATATATAGGTACATATTAACACCCGAATTGAGAACCTCCGCCTTTTTTGAAGTCGGTTAAAAAATAAAGATATTATAACAAAATACGAGCTACAATAACCATTATTTCGTCTGTCTATGTGACCATAATGTCGTTAGCATAAAAATCCTGGCAGGCTACACAAATATTTGTTCACGGCTAGGCCATAAAGTCAAAACGTCTATAAAATTTCACGCCCCATCAGATAAGTAGATAAGTGTGTAATTATTTGCGTAAGTTTATGAGCTCTCGGTGAGTGTGTGTTTTTACGTTAATTTGTAGAGGTATACCTGAACACTGGCTAGTTAGATTGTGCGTATCATTTCACGCAGGAGATACTTCAAACCGTTAGTTAGAATATGTTTTAATACAAACACAATATTATTTTTTTAAGCTAGGATAAATTAATTTAGGGTAAAATTAGTCAAGTATTTTTTTAGGGATAGCCAATCCAAACACATACATAATAATTAATGCCCCGATTTTCCACACTCCTTTTACTCGCTTAATTGAAAGAGAAAGAAGTCTTTACCCTAATATGCTAATGAATCAGTATTTTTCTGGATGTAGCAAATTTCATAACCTAACAACCAAATAGTGATCGATCGATACACGTTTCATAAAGTTACAGGTGTATACGATAAAAGAGCAAACACCTCCACGTGGTTCCAAAAAATATATTCAAACCAGAATACATTCACCGTAAAAGAGCAAAAACATCACCGAGAAAATGAGAGAAAACTTCTCTCCCACGCGTGTAAAAACAAGATTTATTCAAAACAAAATATTCTTGACCTACAGAAACAGCAAAACTCGTTTACACATCAAAACATACGTATCAAAATATTTCCCTCGTCTCCACAGATGGCTGAATAGATAAACAAACAAACCCCAATCACTTTCGCCCTTTTGTTTCGTTCGTAAACTGTCATGGCGTCGTTTTTCCTTATATTCCAGAGATTCTCACTCTGTATTAATTTCAGAGAAACCTGTTTGATATCGTTGTAATGTTTATTTAGTAGCTTTTAACTAGTTTTCAGACAAATCAGCGAAATTCGGGATATTATTACATTATGCTAAGCTCGCGTCAGTACGATGGGGAATTGTTACATCAAATGTTTTGTGGGTCAGACTTAAATGTCGGAAAAATTAAAACAGCCCGGGTTATATTCACTCAACCATACAGCTGGGGTAATGAGGGTTATGATTTTGAACCAATGGTCTCTATATTGACATATCCTAGTTTAAAATCTATAATTTTTATGCTTATAGACCAAAGGAACCTTAAAATGACCAAAAATACTATGTATCTGGTCATCTGTTACGTATATTGCTATCAACCCTTTATAAGCCTCCATTTTACTAAAAAACTGCTGACAAAACAAAATGTCTGTTAAGCCTATATTCCTGACCTCGCACAAATTCCCAGAAAAAAGTTAGACATTGTTACAGTAAATGTATGGTGGATCAGACTTACCCGGAAATGTTGAATAGATTAAAACAGCCCGGTTCATATTGACCCAACCATAGAGACCAGGTAAAATATGATATGTGATTTCGGACCAATGGTAAATTATTACAAATATTAACATCTAGTTGATAATCCATAATTATTTTAAACCTATGGACTAAAGGAAACTCAACAGGACCAGTAATTACATAAAAGTCATCTGTTACCTATACTGCTGTCAACCATTTTTAAGCCTCCATTTTTCCAGAAAACTGCTGACAAAACAAAATGTCTGTTAAACATATATTCCTGACCTCGCACATAATCATAAAACAAACATAATGTATTCACATGTAAAACCTTGTTTCCAACAGATAATGTGTTATGTGTTTAGTTATTAGCAAACAAACAGAAGGTATTTCTCTGTGCGTGACTATCAAGAATAGGGTCGGACATTCGTATGTACTGATCTATGCATCATTGTCATGCATTGGTGTATTGCATTTGCACTGCTGTTAAACATAATGTATAGATGTAGGCGTTTGAATTGCTGACGGACAAATGTACACACCAGATAATATTATGTACGTATTATAAAAGATTTACCAGTTTCAAGCATTTAAGTATAGTACGAGCACATTTATTTATTCCATCATAGGTTCTCAACGTTTGTTAGAAGCGGCTTTTTAAATAACAGTTAAGTAGAAACTACTTAACTTAATTTGTGCATTCATAGTTTCAGTGTTAACGCAAAAGCTTAATTTATTAAGCCTAGTCAGTTTCTTATTTTATCAAACGAGCAACAAACGACGGTAAAATAGCCATGATCTTGTCTTTTAAAAACAAAACGTTCAAATGAAAAAAAAAACTGTAGCTCGCTCCGGTTTTAACTATTAATATTTAACTTTGCATCAATAAAACAAGCAACCACAATTATGAGCCTGTTCATAAATGTTAAACTTCGAACCTCAGCTTCGTTAAGAAAGACCTTGGGGACAAAGTAAGATATTTTTCTCCAACTTAAGTACTTTTATGCCCGCCAGGACATTTATTGCAGTCCGTTTCGGGAAACAGGGACCAATTTAAAGTACATAACCGTTCCAATTAAACTTTAAGCGGGATTCAAAGAGAAACACCGATAAATAACAGCATAGAGCGTTCAAGGGTCCAATAAAATATTATTAATTCTCTTCCTTCTAAGATACGGAACCCAAGTTAGGTACTTGAAACACAATGTGAGAAAGGTTGTAAATTGTAATAATTTTGACACTGATAATGAGCTCCTTGGTATTACGGTTTCGTCCAGGGCGGGCGAATTTTGCTGGAGTTCATAAACGCGCTTGTGAACTATGAACTATAATATTTATATGTATGCTCCAACTACACGAGCTTTACATTTACGTGACTACGCGCGGATTATTAAACAACGACGTCTTTTACGGTAAATATATGAGCGTATCGATATGAGCGTTATTCGAACCAAATGTTCTTGACAAGCCTTGAAAGAGCAACTTGTAAGGCCTCGATGATTAGTTGATATTTTAATAACTAATTTCTGCTTTACACATCAGCCGAAATAGCAACCAGTCTTACTAAAGGGTATCGTGTTACCCAGTAATTGGGTTGTGGAGGTCAGATAGGCAGTCACTCCATGTAAAATACTGGTACTCAGTTGAGTGCTGTGACCACAACATTATAGGGAAAAGAGTAGGCGGATTGACAGCCGAAATGGCTGATAGTTCATTATAGCAAAATGGACGCCTATTGAAGATAGTAAGGCTATTGTTATGACTGGTAGAGGCTGAAGTGCTGGATATGTGACCTGGGTGTTTAATAGGCTAATAGGTACAGTCAGCAAAAGAGATAAGCACGCAGGATCGTCGGATACAGTTGAAGTTTAGTAAGAAACCAATGGATATTCTCGAATAAAATTTTATTTTATTAATAGATAACAAACAGATCATTTATCAAATTAAATTTCAGTTTCCTATGAACAGAATAAGTTAATTTGGGAATAGCACGCATGACTGATTATCTCCGGAATCCGTTTAGCATCAATTCGTCGTTAATTTACCGACTGATTAGTTTTCATGGCTTTAATATTTTTAGTTATTACCTACTCTACAGAAAGGTCCATAAAGTAAACAACCTAGTACAAGTCAAATGTGGTACGTGGACCGGCATGGCTATTGAAAAAGAATTAGTGTGTCAGCTGCTTGCCCACCCACGCACATTGTAAGGCGATCGAACGGAATTTTACTATGTAGGATACTTGATATTGTTGTTGTATTATTGGTACCGATACCTACTTTGTTGTACAACATACATACGGTATAAGTGAGATCTGAGGGACAATTCTCGTTTTAAGAATATTCACAAGCTGGTCTCAGTCTCAACCTGTCAAGAACACCTTTAAACCTATATTTTTGTCAAGTCTTTGACATTGATTTTCGCTAAGATGAGATTGCGACAAAATTTTGAACATCTTTAATTACGGGAATTTGTCTTATGAATGTAAAGAGGCTTAAATTCTACCAAGCTTTACCTACAGAGCAAGACGAAAAGGAGGTACAGTACCCGGCGATAAATATTGCACATCGACCTTTGGAAAGAGACAATCGGCTAATTTCGGCTTCGTAGAGCGTTATCTCTGTCGCACGAAATACAAACAGTCCGGTATTTATTAGGAGCTGTTAAAACAATTATGATTTGCTTCTTTTGATAATTATTTTTATTCTTCGTATAAAATACAAAAAAGGTAAAGGTTGATGTGCAATATTTATCGCCGGGTACTGTACTAAGCTTTTTGGCTTTCGGCTCAGTGTGCTAGAGTATAACTTATTATGACTCACTTAACCCGTCAAGCACCGCGCGTATCTGATACAATAGAAAATCAATTGTGTCTCATTAGCCGAGCCAGAGAGGTCATTTCAAATCTTTTCCTGCTACTTATTTTGAAAACGAGATAAATAGATAGATTTTTAAACTTTGATGTTTATAATCAAAATATGATTATAAAAGTAGTTCTTAGTAGTATTTTATCTTTCTTTATTTTATTATATTTATTTGGGAAAATAAACTGTTAAACATTAAAGTATTACACACAATATGAACTACAGAGCGAGTAAAACCCACGACATTTTCCTCATATTAGAAAGACAAATTATAAACCTAATGTGATGTGCGTTTACAAATTGTTAGGTCCATAAAATTTCATAATCTAAACAGTTACAAACTTGCATTCGCGCAACACCTCTTAATTTCACTTCAGTTAGTGATAGGATGACATACAAATTCTATAATCCCCATCTTATATTTCTATCTTTCCATATTCATGTTTCCTATTCATTAAACATTTACAGGAACCTAGCTTCCTTTGAAATTATCCACCCTATAAACTCACAATTCACCAACCGCTAAAGTCAAGGTCATTATCAAGGACACAGTGACAAAACGCAAAAAGAACCTAAGAAGACATGAAAAATCACGTAAGTAATATAAAAAACTTGAACCCACATAGAGGGTACATGTTTTGGCGGGGCGGGGCATGGCTGGGCTCCTCTATTGATTTTGCACCCCCTCGCCCCCGCGGTACCCCGCACGCATCTCACAACTGTTGCTTAACTCTGGCTGAAGAACAGTAGGTCAGTTAGATTATATGTTTCGAAGTTGGCTTTTGGTGGTGTTATGGTGGTGAATAGGGGAAACGATTCAACAGATTTATGGTGACTTTAATGATGGAGTTTCAAGCTAAGACCAAAAAGAAAAATGAATTGAAAATAATAATAATAAAGTTAGTATTAAAGGAAATAATAATAACATATTTATTTCAGACGTAGTCTATATACTGTTAGTAACACAAAAACCTTATAAAACTATTGTTTGTACAGACGCCAGCACATCAAGCTACCCGAAACTGTTAAATTTTCCTAATCAATTTTGAACCTTATGCTTTAGATAAAGTTGAAAATCTATTAAATAAATTTGACAGATTGTAGTAGCTTGATGTGCTGGCGTCTGTACATACAAAAACAAAGCCACAGAAAGAAATAAAAAATAAAAATCACAAAGTGGCACCGCACAGGAGCGTCAGTTTATGGCAACCCAAAATTAAATTTGTTTTTCTCTACTTCTATTAGTTCTAAAGGCTGAACAAATAAAGTTTTGACGTACTGCATTTATTTTTGTGATGTTTTAGTACTATTAAAACCAATTCAAGTTGTGTTCATTTTCTGCTTTACCGAAAATCGTTAAAATTGGAAGACAATAAAACCTGTCCTTCTGTTTGTCCTTAACAAGGCACTATGCATAGGTACAACGGCCTTGGAAGAACGCCCAAGGATATTCGGATCTGTCAAAACTGTATACGGATATACTAAATCATAGTATACAGGTTACCATGACAACAGATAAGTATTACCTGAGGCCATATTCAGTGCTTTTTTCAACACCTTCTGATGTAAAAATTTCAGGCTTGCTCGTTTTTGCTCGCGGCGCTTTATGTGTATTTGTTTTGTTTTGTTTGTAGGGGAAACGGAAGTGCTGTCTCTGACATATAAATTAATCGAATTACACGGTAACAATTAAGTAAATACCAACAGAATTTATGAATACAGATATACACATATATAGCAACTAAAATGATAACTTCAATTCAATAAATTGAAAGTCCCACTCCCTCTAGTGAAATATAAATTTATTGAATTTCTTCACACGGTAATTAAATATTCTCAGAAGCTAGGTACTTCGTATGGAAGCGAGAACGAACATTAAATGTTCATTCATCTAAAGTACCTATAATAAGTTTTTGCAATTACATTAAGCAGCTATGCTCGTCGTCGTCGTCGTTATGCTCAACCTACGACTACTAGAAATAACTTCGGTTTATGGTAGGTAACTATAATATTTTAATTTTCCAAGTAAAACCTAAATCTTCGACATTTAAGGGCGTCAAAACTTGGTCAGTTAGTAGAACAGCCTCCGATTTCTGAACGACCTTATCGCTTTGAAGTCCTTTGTGCAAAAATCTCCCAAAACTATGCTCATATATTTAAACATACATAACAAAATAAGATGAAACTATGATGAATCAATTTATTATAAGTAATTAATCAGGCATTTGTCAAAGGGAAGTTTAGCCAGAATCTGTCATCTAAGCTACGATATATCAATCATTTGGGACAGGATCAGGGGGCCTAAAAAAGCCACTTTGGCAGAATCATAAAAGGATAACATTATGAATCATAACGGACAGTTAACTGTTAAGTTAATCGTATCAAATCCCATTGGTGAAGGAATTTTCAGTAATTTTATTTGTCTGTGCTAAAATACCAATCAATCCAATTCAAATGTAATCCCAATCTCTTTGATTATACCTATGTTACCTATGTAGTGCAGCGAAAAAAATAAAAACACGGACTGTCTTCGCCATATTATAATTCATAATGTTATCCTTTTATGATTCTGCCAAAATGGCCTTTTTAGGCCCCCAGAACGTTGTTTAACTAAGCTTGAGGAAATGCAAATAGGATTCTGATATGATGGGACAGTGATGATGATGAGGGTGGGACAGTTTCATCATACAAAACTACAGACGAATTTTCTTAAAATAATTCCATGTTTCACACCTAAAGTATTTGGTAGTTTGTTATTAGAGCTATTCTTTTCCATGGATACACTTTACCCAAAAATTAAAGACGTCTGAAATTGCCAACACGCAACGCCCGCCTGTATTATCTTATTACCACTGCTTTCAAAATGGTGAAGGAAAACATCGTGAGGAAACCGGCATGTTCTAGAACCAAAAATTAGAAGACATGTGACATCTACCCACCCGCACTGGGCCCGCGTGGTGGATTACGGCCGACTCCCTCTCACAGAGAGGAGGCCTGTGTCCCAGCAGTGGGAACATTATAGGCTATTGTGCTAACCCGCAAAGCGTGATAAACGCTCGGGACTACAGGGCAGAGCCTCTTATCAAACAGAGAAGGTCTGTATGAAATGAGGCTCTGTCCTGTCTTAGGGCCATAATAGGCTGTTAATATTACTTATTCACCCTACAGTAAAAAAACCTTTTCAAGTCAGTTTTATAAAAGACAGTGTCAGCACTATACGCACAAGCTTTCGAACCTCTTTAGAATTATCATATCCTGATACTATTACGCAATGTAATTGTTGTAATTTCTGACGTTCATAAGTGCCTTTAATGTGCCTATTTGAAATAAATGCTTTGACTTTGACTTTGAATGTACAGACTCCAGCACATCTAGCTACCCGAAACTGTCAAATTTTCCCAATCAACTTTGAACCTTATGCTTTAAAGATAAAGTTGATAATCTATTAAATAAATGTGACAGATTGTAGTAGCTTGATGTGCTGGCGTCTGTACCTACAAACTCATTGTCATTTAGCCATAATATAATAGCACCTAGTGGTCTTGAGGTCAGTCCCACAGTCCCTAATGTGTTCTGTGGGTCTGAATGTAATACAAACATTAAATGGAGTTCATGTAATGAGGAGACTCACAGTTTATGAAGGACAAAATACTAGTATAGAAATAAACGCTGAAGTTGTGGTCGCAATTATAGTTACACTGTCTGCTGTGATAAGAACTGGTTTTCAACTCATTAGGAAATGAGAAACTAGGTTATATCTAAATGACACTAATAAATTTCTATGTTTTTTAAACTAACGAATAGCTTTTTAATCCTGAAAATAGTTAGTTACATATTTGTATTATATAAACTTCTACAATACCCAATATTGCAAGGAAAAGGTTTCTTCTTTAGAATTGTAGAAGAAAAGTGTGGTTAGATTAAAACCAAAAAAAAAAATAAAAGAAATTATTTTATATTATGAAATAGAGAAAGACACCTTTTTATTTTATAGTAATAGTGTAGTGTAGTAGTGTAAGTAGTGTCTTCATATCTATCACAATTTGTGACCTTCTTTTTTGTTTTATTAATGTACAATAATTATGTATATTGGGACTTCGTACAATAAACCCTAATTACCTAAGTATGTTTTCAAACCATAACTCTCTTTAATGTCCAAACAGCAGCATTTAAAAATAATAATTACAGTTACAGCAACGTATTGTTAAGGTGACAACCTTATTGTTGAAACAGTATTATTTCTAAATGGGAAAATATTATATTCATAAAATTTATAATGTCATGGATTTTTATGTGAGCAATTTTTCTAAGAAAATGATTGTTATTAAATCAGAAAGAAATATATTATGTACATTTTTATTACTGTATTATGTTCATATTATAATGTCAGAAACGTTATAAGGATCATATTTTCATAGATATTCGCGATAGTTTTAAAATTTCATGGATTATATTGTCCTTAGAAAACAATGGACATAAAATCAGAATTAGGTAAATATGTACAATTTTAATAACCGTATTATGTCCAAAGTCCAAAGTGTGTAATGACAGAAATCTTACTAACGACCATAGTTCCATGGAAATTCGTAATAGTTTATAAAAACATTAAAATTGGACATATAAAAACATTAAAATTGGACACATGAGTCCATGTCCCTCCCTCTGAGAGGCTGTCTCCACGAGCGAGAGAATCGCGGCGATAGTCTCGCCGTGCCATCAAATTTTCGCCGCGATTATATCGCCTTGTGGAGACATGATCTAAGAGAGTGTATAAAAATACGTAGCACGACGATAATATCGCCGCGATTCTCTCGCTCCTAAGACGGCCCCTAAATGGAAAATACAAACTCAGTAATTCAAAACGCAATCCTAGAAACCAAGATTCTGTGAACGTCTTCATTTTGACAAGCAATTTCTGGTTGAAAAAATTCTCTTCCGAGAACTATTCAGCACATTGAATATTGTTATGAAAATTGTGTCTTCAGAAGATATTTTGTGTTGCTTAAAGTTTAAAAGACACTTAGGAATTTCAAATTGAATATAGCATCCTTCTTGTAAGTTTTTTAACGTCCTTGACGCCTGAATGAAGTGCTTTCTTTAAGAATTTTTTGAGTTCAATAATGCTATAGTTTTTTTATTAATGGCCTTATATTTATATTCTCGGTAATATCGGGGTGACATTAACCCAAGAAAGTATGGCATATCTTAAGATTTGGTTTCGTAAGAAAGGGGTGAACTGCTTTAATACTTTACTGCAAGCAGTTTACTGAAGTTTGGCATAAAGTATCAGTAACCGAAAACATGTATCTTTATTCACTCAGATCAATATAGTAAGTAGACACGACCACACATCATGATCGATATACATACTTCTATACTAATATTATAAATGCAAAAGAAACTCTGTCTGCGTTTGTAAACGGACGACGCCGTTTGTAAAACGCGGAATCATACAAATTGCTTGCGACATATTATTTATAAGCGCTTTCGGACTGTGTAACTAAATGAAGCTAAACAAAAACCTTTTGAAATGTTCTGCAGTTAAAGGCACTCAACTGCAGAACTGTATTAAAAGAAATTTATTTTTTAAAGCCAAAAAGGAAAAGTTATGAAAGAGGTCGTGATTTGCAAGGTTTTGTGGTGCACTCGTTATTTTTGTACCTAGTGGGTTTCTTTTTGTTTTCATCATCATCGTAACATCACGCCGGCACGGCCTAAAGGGTTAGGCACAGGTGTATCAAATATAACACCCACATTTTCTTCACAACACTCACATGTTTTTTCCTTTTTTAATAAATTGAACAGGTACATAACTTACTAGTAATATTTCTCAGTTTCATTTGGTTTATAAGACTGAAGCTAACTTCTAAGTTTTTTAAGCCTTTTTCTAAAAAAAGTCTAAAAAATTCAGCATAAATAGTTTCCCAAAGAACGAAAATTTCCACGAATTTCACCAACCAAACAAATCCCATTTCAGTTAAATCGTAAACAAATTAAACACAACAATTCTGCAAAAATATAAGCAGCTTAACTCTCAAAAATAAAAATAAACCATACCGAAATCCTCATTTGAAAACTCAGTAAAATCTTTTCGAAAACATTTGTATGAAAAAACCCATAGGATCGATGTAAATTGACACATTTCCCTATGCTAACGTTAGCAGGGTCGCGGGTTGCCTGTCACATGTCAGTGACGTCACTCCTTTCTAAATGGGATGAAACGGATCATGTCTTCCAAATACTTTACATGGCTTTTGCATTGATATTAAACGGGTTTGAATAGGGTTGGGCCAAGTTAAAAAAGGTTTAGAAAAGGTCAACGACTTGTGATTATTTTTATTAAAATTTAGCTGACTTCATGAAGGCACTGGCAAATAATGTCTCGGCCTTGTGGCGTTAGGATAGCATAAGCATATTCAGCCAATAATTTTCCCACTACTGGGACCCAGACGTCCCCTCGGTGAGGTTAACTTCAACTAAATCACTATTCAATTGTACATAGACATACGAATTAAAAAATAGAAGCTATTAAACCGGTCAAGAATTTAGTATATGATACTTAGTAGTAAGTCTGACGCACGCTGGGCAGGGCACCTCTTACCATGCTGACTAGATCATATTTTTACCAACGCATAAGCTGCCGTTACCCAAGAGAAGAAAAGTCGTTAAAATAGACATACTCATACAGGGATTACCAAATTATTTCATACAAGGTGGTAGAGCGATCGATACGCAAACTGAATCCATGAATTGAGCACATAATTCTAGACCTTATAGCGCACGCATTTCTCGCCGGTTATCAACAAAAAACTTCTGTTTTAAGTATAGAAAAGCGCAATACCTACGCGATTAAATTGTATGGACTAGCAAATTTTTTTATAAAAACCGACGAAAAATTTCAGCGCGCCCTGCGCTGAAATTTTTCGTTCAGAATCATGTACTAAATCCATGGTGAAAGGTAGCGCTTCGATATCCCTACCTGCCCTTTATGGTAGTATCTTGCCTAAGAAGTAGAGAATATAAAACTAAATTAATTTAGCATCATTACAACTGTTCTCAAATTTTACCCAATAAACCAAGTCCCCGTCAAACCTCGATTGCTTTAATTATTAAATCTCGTGAGAGATTCAGAGAGATATATCGGCATAATGTCAATAGACGGAGTGCCAATCGTCCAACACAATTATTAGTCATTCAACTGTAGTATCTCCTAGATTCCCCGGGAGATCTGCGACGTGATTGTGTATTTGAATGCAATTATGCACGAATAATTGAAAGCTGTGACAGAATGGTGGCCAATGTTCGGCCAAAGAAACCAGGGCCATCCAAAAGCACGCTGGGTTGACGAAACACCTGGCCGTGGGTCGCACAGAACCGGGAAGAGTGGCAGACGAAAGTGGAGGCCTGTCAGAGAGTGATTTCGGGCTGAAATTATGATGACGATGATGATTGATGGATGAATGAAAAAAAAAACGATAGTTGTCTTGTGAATGAACCTAGGACAATGAAGGATCTATTAACCTAGTTGACAAGATGTCAGGGGCAAAAAAGGAAGCAACTTGCACCTACTTTCCAACTAGATACGCCAGAATCGATGCCGAAGTTGAAAAACTGGTTGGTCTCAATATAAAATCAAGTTTTATTCAGCTGTGAACTTACACAGCTGGATAAAACTAAGACTAAATTTAAGTGCCTATATTTTTCCTAAAATGAATTATCCAAGTAAGCACCATGATAAGCTATTTTAGGAAAAATATAAGCACTTAAGTGTTATTATTTTTTAGTGTCTAAAAAAGAGCGTTATTTTGTATTCATACGTGATATTAACACTACACCAAGACGAAGAGATACCCTCGGATACATAACAATTTCTGAACATAATCACAAACCTACCACACTCTTTCACAAATAACAACAAATTACACAATAATGACTTCACCAAAACCCAGCAAAATACAGCTGCACGATTGAACAATGGTGAACGGGGAAATATGCACAATCATTTATGCTTGCAGTCACGCTAAATATTAAAACAAACGTACGAAACCACGGACTGAACGCACTGCTACCTAATTGCGACATACGTAATGGCGAACTATTTTGAGGAGACTTTATCTTGTAGTAAATTTTGCTTTAAATATTCTGGGAAATTCTGTTTCCTATTCAACTAAAATTCTTGAGCTTGTTTTTGAGCGGTTGTAATAGAGTACCTACAATATTTCAAAACTGGAAAAAAATCAACATTATAATGTTGACGAATTTGTCATTTCTCATCTCCAAATATGTATAACTCAAAAATGGTGAAAGTTTTTGGGAATAGTCTCTGTTCAAAAAGTTATATACAATATAAGTTTTGAGTTTGATACAAATAAACAGTCTGGGCCCAACTAGCTAGCATTTGTGATTATGGGGCAATAAAATATTCATAGGTAACGCTACTAAATATTTAACTGGCCCATAATTAGTAAAATATGCAGAGGTCTTTGCCTCACAAGGCTATATTCAACATAATTTCGTCATCATTCAATCGATTTACTAGTTCATCAATTTTATTTTTCATTTTTTCATTATGTATGCATTAATTTATATGATAAAATTATGATATGATAATAAGATAAAATAATAATATGATAATAAAGATAATATAAAGTAATAATATGATAATAAAGAGTAGGTATCATATATATAGTGAGGCGATTCACATCAGCCCCTAGACAAAAAACTACGTAAGGAACACGACCGCTCTAACAAGAGTGCTACCCAGAAAAAGAAGATTCTGTTCTATTGCTTTGCCTAGCCTATGACAGATCAATCACCAAATCAGGACGAAGTTCTTAATGACGCCTGTCCCCCACATCTGCCGGCAGCAATTTAATTAATTTATCCCTAAACAATTCATGCCTATAACCTTCAGAGGCCTTAACTGACAGGCTTCAAAACACATGGCTAATAAACGTTTATTTGCCTTCAACTATAAACTATTAGGTTGTGCGCCAACTAATTCAAGACTGTCTTATAGGTTTATGACTATTCTCTTTACTAATAAACGTATTATGTCAGATGAATAGTTACACACCGATTTCTCTCTTTCAGTCGTCAGTAATTTGACATTCGAAAGAAGAAGACAAACGTTGTGTAACTATACAGACGCTATACAACGTTTGTTAGTAAGGGGGTTGATCTATAATAGACAGAATTGAATCTCTATGAAACTAATGATAGCCTACATGCAACAGTGGTCAGTAGTGGCCTAGCGGTAACGGCCCCGACTTTAGAGTTGTAGGTCGTGGTTTCGAACCCAGGCAGGCGTTTTACTTTGTGTAAACAATTTCATGACCACTGCTCTCAAAACTGTGAAGGAAAACATCGTGAGGAAACCAGTATGTCCTAGAACTAAAAATTCGAAGGTATGTGACTTCTACCAGCTCGTTCTGGGCCCACGTGGTAGATTGCAGCCTAATCAGGAAGAGGAGGCCTGTGTCCCAGCTGTGGGAACATTATCGGCCGATTGATTATACGGGGTTATTGGTAAAACATTAACAACCTCTTAAGAGGTCATTGTACTCATCATTATGAACAACTTTTACTATGGGACCAAACCTGAAATCGCGAAAAAAAATCAGCTGTTCCCTACATTTATGTTCGTATATCTCGTCAAAACGCAGGGAACAGCTGACTTTTTTTTCACGATTTCAGGTTTGCTCCCATAGTAAAAGTTGTTCATAATGATGAGTACAATGACCTCTCAAGAGGTTGTTGGTGTTTTTCCAATAACTCTGTATACTACATTAACACGCAACAAAAAACAGTCCAAAAATCAAAGTTATTAAAATGTTTACTAATTAAAAATCTTGCTTACACAAGCAGCTCAATACTGGTACTTAAAATTGATCAAATCTTATCTCAGTTTCAATAAAATTGATGTAAAGGTAAACACGCACCTTTTTCCAAGAGATTCCAAAAGTTGAAAAACGGCTAAGACAAAACTGTTTTGTCTACGCTAGACAAAACTGTTTTGTTTCAGTCTGTGTACACGTACAGCCCTAAGATAAAGTAAATTCAATTAGTATCTATTGTAAAGTGCTACTTGTTTTCAAGGTACTCGACCTGTCTCGACAGCTGTGTCAATTAAAACGTATAGAATTGGCAGTCCTTAAGAAGGAAAACGATGGATCTAATTCTCTTTTTCTTGACTTTGAGAAGATTGTGATGTGCGCAAGAGGCTTATGAGAAGAAATTGACTATTAAGTATGTATGGGCTGATTGTGCCCACTAAACTAGCTCTCAAGATAGTTCAGCAATCCCGTCATAGTTCAGCAATCATTTACTTAAATCTTTACAGACTTGAGATAATTGTAATATACAACCAATTTCCTCGTCACAAAATATTCCTTCACCCAAATTTTAATTTACGGCCAACTCTGTCACCTTATTAAAACCAACATTATTCAAGATAAGTAAAACCAATTATTTACAATACAAAAACTCATTTCCTGTCGACTTCATTTACCTTTGACCAAAGTGGGTCAAACTAACTGCTACAGTTAACACAAAACAGATGAGTACAGAAGGTTGGCTTCACATTGTGCAAAAACGCACGCACACAAAGTCACGCTTTACGTACAGCGCGTGACTGTGCACTTGCGACAGGTATTTGTTTGAAATCGCCGCACGTACGCGTCTGTATGTGCGTGCGCCTATTTTCACTCGTTGTATAGAGTTGGTATTGTGTACCTATTTATTTTCTACAGTTGACGTCGTCGGGTAAGTTACAAATGAACTTCGCTCACCGATACCAATATTAACATTCTGAGGTCGTCCTGTTTAAATAAATAAAATGAAACGAGCAGTTGTTGCGACAGTTGAGTCTTATAAATAACAAGACGAAGATGGAACTTAGTGTGTAATGTTGAAGTTGCGAATGTCTTTTTCTGTTAACAGGAATTGTAAGAAAATGTACTTCTTAAGAGGTCTTCTTAAAGCGCGGTCACTCTAATGACTGCATAGAAAAGAAAGAGAAGCGCGATGACACAACGCTGGTATTTTATTGCAAAATATGAAGCAATTATCTATTTACAAAAAATCTATTGTTTGAACAAAAAAATTAAAACACTAGTGCTTTAGTATGTTGCTTGTAGAATAATCCGACAAAAAGTCAGAAAGATTGTATGGTTTTTATTGTAAAAAGAAAGTTTTTATAGGTATCTTCATGGTTTTTTTCTATCGTATCAAATTAGTTGTATTATGTTTTCAACACACTATCTAGCTAAAATATATCCTGAAAATATCATATATTTTTCTGATTTTGTTTACTGTAGTCGATCATATACTTTTACTGCTTCTAAAACCTGCGTTTTTTGCGTTTAGGTCCTGTAAGCCCCTTAATACCGAAACAAAAGGAGTATGTAAGGATCTTAGGAGGTGAAGCAGTCATGCTAGCGAAGGAGACGGCGGGATGGCTGAGGGCTGAGAGCCTCCCGTCCCAGCCGCCGCGGGAGACACTCCGGACGTCGGGAGCCGCGAGACGACTCCCGGCCACCGTAGGCGCGGGCCTGCGGGCGGAGAGTAATGGGTAGCTCACCGTCCGATCAGGACCAGGCCCGTGCCGGACGACACGTACGTGTTCCACGCGCGCCTCATAGAGATGTCAGCGGCAATTGAAGGGGCCCGTTAGGGCCGAAGCCTGCTGGGTCAGCGGGATTGTCCGAAAGGGTTACCGCTGGCCTGGAACATAAAGGGCTAAGGAAGGAACACGGGTGGGTTTTAGTCAGTAAGAGTCTGACACTCCCATCCGCTCCACGCAGGGCGGGTGGAGTCATTTGATGATTTACCATCCTGAAAAAAGAAAGGATCGTAGGAGGTGGCGTTCTGTAGTTTCTGCCTATCCCCATGGGAAAAAGGTGTGAGGTTATGTATGTACTCACGTCTATTATATCAGGTTATACATTTCCAGTTTTAGTTGACTTCACATTATTTAGGTTTTTCGTACAATCAGAAGTCTGCTTATACTGGTTAAGTATTGCTTGATGTGTACCCGTTCGTACCAATTACTTTTGTTAAATTACATAAGGTTATCATTAGAGAACCTAATGGTAGTGTTTGTAATAAAAATACGGGTCAAATGCGAGTAAGGCTCGCGCACCGAGGGTTCCGTACCGTAGGTATGTAACTACAAATTTACGGTTTTGAATTTTTACTTTAGATAAGTAAAGGAAAAAATCCAAAACCGTAAATTGCTTCTTGGCAAATTTTATGATTCTAGGTCAACGATAAGTACCCTATAAGTATTGATTCCCTTGCGAGTGAAATTAATATCAAATACAATTTGTTATCAAATTGAAATTAATATCAAATACTCAACGCGTTGCTGAGAAAAATATTCTTGACAGACGGACAATGAAGTGATCTTATAAGGGTTCCGTTTTTCTTTTTGAGATACGGAACCCTAAAACTTTTGGGTAAGTATAGAAACCGCTAGTAGTATTATCCCTGAGCAGAACGACCCCTGCTTTTAATTTTATTAACACCATGATTTGAGTTTTCTTAAAGCTTTGGCCAATACCACCGAGGCTCTATGCAATATTTTACCCAAGCTTCTAACGTGATTTTAGTTCACAGTTCATTAAATAAATAGGTTAATATAAAACCTCATTATTTTCACTCTTACCTAGACGACAAAATAAAATGTCATTGTATCGATTAACATTTTAATAGCTTTCATGTCAGCGAATAAATATTTATAAAGGTTTTACATTAACAACTGTATAATAATCGCTATAGAGCTACTAGTAACACTAATTATCAACGAATAACCCGCTTTGTACCTAATTATAGGGAGGACCTAATGTTTGATAACATTAAAATACACATACAAAGTACCTACACACATACATACACACATCTTTTTCCCATGAGAGTAGGCACTACAGAACACGACCTGCTACGATCCTTTTTTTTTTCAGGATTGTAAATCATCAAATGACCACTCCCGCTCTGGGTGGAGCGGAAGGGAGTGTTAGACTCTTACTGACTAAAACCCACCCGTGTTCCTTCCTTAGCCCTTTATGTTCCGGGCCAGCTGTAACCCTTTCGGACAATCCCGCGGACCCGGACCTGCTACGATCCTTACGTACTCCTTTTGCTTCATCAAGAAAGAAAGAAAGAAAATACGTTTATTTGCGGCAAACATGACGCGTCAAAAAAATAACAATTTGGGCGAAAACATGCGTAACATCTACGCAAAACGGCCATCGCTCAGAATAATGCTAAGACCCTATATGAGACAGAGCCCCAGTGCTAGTTTTCAACAACAGCCGGCGTTGACGTCAGCCAGTGTTGCATACGATAATATTTAAATAAAAAACAATAATCAAAATAGAAAACAACATACACATTACATTTCCATAAAAAAATTAAATTTAGAAACAGTTAAAAGGAAAAACATAAAGTTTAAGAATAAAGATTACACTATCAGACATACGTGTAAACGTGTCATTTATACTAGTATAAACATCATTAATCATTTACATCAAAGTAAGTTTTTTAACATGACTTTTCAATAAGGTAATATTTTTGTATCATTCATTTTTATGGTACTCGACGATGGAACGGTTACCGCCCAATGGGATCCCTTGGGTGTCATAAATAAGGGAATCTGTCAAGATTATTACCAGCCCTGGGAGCTTATAGTACTCCAGACTATATTTCGGTTATGGCGGAACATCTCAACGGAGAGTAGCCTTGGATGCGGGAGATATTATAGTGCACAAGTGTGTGCACAGACACAGCCACACTGTCTCTTCGTTCACTCTCATAGTCCGATGGGACGGCAATCCGACACGACCGGAGAGAGATCAAGCGCAGGATCAACGGCTTAACATGCTTTCCGAGGCACGGGGGTATCACATCGCCAACTTCCAAACTCTGGACTGTTACTAAGAAATTCTTAATGGAAAAACCCAATAATACTTTGCTCGACCCGGGAATTGAACCCCACGTTCGGTAGTTGCGCTTGTGACCACGAGACCAACGAGGCAGTCAGAAGCCTGGGAACTTACACAGTCATAATTGGATATGATAAGCATGCACAATATTGCACATTAGTGGAGTAGCAAGTTACACAAAATATTATTTTAAAGCGTTCAAAGGAAATCTACGAACAATTTTCTGTAAATAAAAATCGACATTTGATGTCTTTTGTTGATTTGGAATCTTTTAAGTTACAACCCAGAATTTGGTTAGAGATCGAAAAGTTTACGGCCTTATAACAAAATAAGCTTTATTTTTAGACCCAGGATGATTGATTGATTTTGAACCATAGAGACGTTATAAAATTCGAACTATATTCTGAAAAAGTTAAAGTTCTTATTACAAAAACTGACTTTAAATCCAAGTCTAAGTTGTCAATTTTGCTTTAAGAACTTTGTGTTTGTCGGACTAAACTTCAAAATACAGTAACTGGCGAAAGTGTAGGCTAAGTCTTAAGTTAGAAATATTTTTGTAATAAAACGGTATAAGTGTAAATTCATTCTACCATTTACTCTTTAAAAACATATTTTAGTTATTCTTCAAACTTCCCAGCTAAACATCAACATAAAACTAACATTGCAAGTACCTCTAACAGTCACCCATCAACACCTATAAACGTATAATGCTCAAAGCTACTAAATACCTACATAGTCAGTGTAAAATCAGATTATCTGGCGAGGAAGACAGAGCGCCACTCATTAGTTAATGGCGGCGATCAATCTCCATCAATTAATCACCCTGCCGCTATGATGTACTGTTAACCTCTGCTGAATATGTATGTACTTCTTTGATGTTGCTGTATGAATATCAGTAGTGATGAAGCTAGCTTTTGATATCTTTTTTTTTTTTTAATGATGCATGGGGCGATAAAGTTGAGTTGGAAGTTAGAATTAAATTATCCATCAATATGAACACACACAATAAAAATCGAAAGAAAGCTGTTGTTCTAAAGCTACATAATAATGTAGCAAAGCCGGAACATATTGAATTACTCCGAAATACAAAACACAATGTCGCATAAAGTCGTAATAAACGTGTTATATGATCCATTCGTCGTATCATTACGACCTCATTCCCACATCTTCAAATGACTGTAAAAACAATACCAGAAGTGCCTATAAGAGCAATTACATTTATGTCTCTAATCTTCCAAAATGGCGCTTAAATCTGCAATTTATGAGAAAACCGTTACACAGGTTCTTTTCTCTTTGAAAATAAGATTAATAAAAAGGGACCAAACGAAGTAAGCAAGATAAAGGAACCCCGAAAATTCCGAACAAGTGGCTGAACTTTTGAATCACATTTCATTTCACTGCTTGATTTAATTCTGTTCTGAACTCTCATATTTGAACACACACAACAAAAATCGAAAGAAAGCTGTTGTGCTAAAGCTACATAATAATGTAGCAAAGCCGAAACATATTGAATTACTCCGAAATACAAAACACAATGAAATTATCCCTCATATGTCACGCAAATCTCAGATTTCACATCCGAACACAAAACAATAAACAGAAACAACCATTTCTTTTGTTTACATTTCGCATAAAGTCGTAATAAACGTGTTATATGATCCATTCGTCGAATCATTACGACCTCATTCCCACATCTTCAAATTACTGTGAAAACAATATCAGAAGCCAGAAGTATCTATGAGAGCAATGACATTCATGTCTCTAATCTTCCAAAATGACGCTTAAATCTGCAATTTATGAGAAAACCGTTACACAGGTTCTTTTCTCTTTGAAAATAATATTAAAAAGGGACCAAACAAGGTAAGCAAGATAAAGGAACCCCGAACATTCCGAATAAGTGGCTGAACTTTCTGAATCACATTTAATTTCACTGTTTGTTTTAATCCTGTTCTGAACTCTCATAATTATATTTTACGGAATATTACCATTTATTGGAAAAAGTTTTATCAAAGTCCAATACTTTTTTTAGGATCGTAACAAGTTGCGGGCAGTCAAAGGAGCTTGTAAATGGATTCTAATTGGTTGAAGATCTTTTCAATAACTTTGTAAGTGTAGCGGAAAATACTCTTTATAGAATTCTCGGTAAACTTCTACTACCTTGTCAAGTAATATTGAAAACTACCTGATAGCGATCGAGGCATCTTTAATGCACGATCCCAATAAGTTCTAGGTAAATGCAGTGCGCCAGCGTGAACCCTTGGTTGTTGTAATCTAGACTTAAATGTAAGCCTATATGAAAGCAAACCATTTCCTTAACTTAAATATGCTTAATCACTGATTAATCTGATTATGCATTATTATTATTATCAGCCTACAAAGTTTTTTTTTTTTGTAATTGATTCTAATTCTATAATGTAATGTAA
The DNA here is from genome assembly GCA_963855955.1 of Luperina nickerlii. Classification (NCBI taxonomy): domain Eukaryota; kingdom Metazoa; phylum Arthropoda; class Insecta; order Lepidoptera; family Noctuidae; genus Luperina; species Luperina nickerlii. The sequence goes on along the minus strand of OY979677.1, from coordinate 14,722,155 downwards.
TTGTTATTTATAGTTAATTTGTGTACCTACTAACATAGATTTTAAGCTCCTGTTGTACTAACCACTATGGATCATTTGTAATCTGACATATATATAAATTAAAAAAAAATGTTCCCACTGCTGGGACACAGGCCTCCTCTCGGTGAGAGGGAGTTGGCCATGATCCACCACGCAAGCCCAGTGCGGGTTGGCAGAGATGTCACATGTCTTCGATTTTTTGGTACTAGGACATGCCGGTTTCCTCACGATGTTTTCCTTCACTGTTTTGAGAGTAGTGGTGATGAAATAATTTACACAAAGTAAAGAACACTTCTGGGTTCGAACCTACGACCCACAACTCGTAAGTCGCAGCCGATACCTCTGGGCTACCACTGCTCCACCATACTATATGTATACAAACCATTTCCTTAGTATAAAAAATATGAATTTAGACTCCAGTCGATGAGGACAAGCCAAATAAACAAAGCCAGAGCACCCCATTACAAATATATCAACATTACACGAAGGTACACGCCGAAATGCCAAACAAACATATACGGAACATATTTGGAGCTTCAGCAAAAAATTATACAACGTGGTCATATACAGGGGAGGACAAAATGGACGGGTCAACTTGTTAACGATATTATCCCCGTATATATTTCGGTAGAAATATTACATAGGTACTTGGAAATATGTGCGAACTGACATGACGCATGACGTAGCTTACAAAAAAATCTCTGTAACATTAATATTTGATAAGTAAGTACTGACGATACTGCTTGCCGGAGTTGGCGTAATAAGGGATCATGAGGGTTGGGTGAAAATGTTTTTTAGTAACGTTGCTAAATAGGATTGTGGTGTAAGCTTAGTTTTTAGTTCAGATGCCTGCCAACTTTACAGGTTTGAGAACTAACAAACGTAGGATCGGGACGCTCTCAGATGGAACGTAAATTTTGTTGGGGGTTGGTAGCACTTGGATAATAGAAGACAAAAATCGAGTTAAATAGCGTGTGATTAGAGAGGCTTATGTCTTGCAGTGGAGTAAAGGAGAGACAGAAACATTACCTGTATATACTTTTTGATAGAACTCCCTAAGATAGGCTTATGACTTTCAGAGGTCTGGAAAGGGTAGATTGTTCATAAAGCTACGGTATACTTCTACATAAGTAAGGGTTTAATGTTGTTCGTAATATACCTACAAATAATATAAAGACAATTGTCTGGAAAGTTATCCTTATGCTGTGCAATTTAACTTGTGACCCAGTATCTGTGTCAGACATTGTTTACGCTACTGTTTTTATCGCAAAATAAAGCTGTAGGTACTTATTTAAGTGGGTCGGTGACACTATCAGAATGTTTATGTGTTAAATAAAGTCACTCAGACCATAAACGAGTGTACATTTACGGTCTAAGTGAGCTACGGCTGACAAAGGTAAACCCTATCTCTGAGCTTGATAAACGCATGGCTGGTCACCGTAGCGGGAGATAATGTAAAAATGCTGCGGAATAGAATACTAGAAATCCTTAGTTGCCATCTTCAACACCCATGATTGAGTTGGAAATGCTCCTTATTATAGCAATAATGAACTTTCAGTTCGATTATGTATCACATAGGCAACTCCGAAAGGAAAAGTTATCTATGTATATTTACAACAGCTGTTACCCACGAATCCGTCTGCGATCTAGGATGAAAAGTAGCCTGTGTCCTTCTCCAGGCCATGGTCTAACCATGTGTCAAATTTCCATTTTAGCGTGAAGAGTAACAAACAAACATACAAAAAAATAAATTATTATCTCTTTATAATATTAACTTTAGAAAAGCAAAATTACAATACTCATCACCATAATTTCATCGAACTGTTGAATGACTTTAAAATCCCCGATTCCGACACCATTATAGCATTCATTTATCCTATATTATGATCAGTTTTAGTATGACAACAAAACGTTCAGCTTAATCCAGCTAAAAGGTTGCTTGGCCGATTGCCAATAAAACAGTGTTTTGCTGTCATCTCATCTTATGCCGGCACTTTGTCTGAAAATAATCACGGTTTGTGATAGATTCGACTGCACAGAACAAGATGGAGCAATGTTATGCTTAAGTTATTTTGTGAATCTAATATTGATTGTGCCTTTTGAATGGTTAAGCAGGATCCTAATTGCGTTAGACATTTCCTATCTCAATCCGAAGGAAAAGGATTAAAAAGGATTTTAAAGGATTTATTCCTAATTCATTACGCCATAATGATTGAAAATTCGTCTTTTCGACTACATAAAAAACGCAATGAATGTTGTTGAATTGTCAAAATTAAAGATAAATTACAATTCTATGTGTTATGTATATTACGTAATTAGCTCGCAGGAGTATCTGTCATCTTTAAGATATGTTTTGAGAACTTTTTTTTAATCTCTCTGTCTTGTCAACCTTTAAATCTAGACTTGCATTATATTAGCAAGTCATTACGTCTCTTTTTTGTATTTACATTTTTTTGAAGTGAAAACTTCTTTAGCGGCGCTGTGTACTTTTTTTGGAATGGGTAAAAACTTCTAAATTCGCGTCAGGTCACGTGACCCTGATCGAAAATTCGTAAGACGTAAAACGTCAGACGTAAAACGTAAGACGCGCGTTGTTGAGGACAGCGCCATCTATGCACATCGGGAAGAACTACGAGGGCCTCGCGTACTAACGTCAGACGTAAAACTTAAGACGCGCGTTGTTGAGGACAGCGCCATCTATGCACATCGGGAAGAACTACGAGGGCCTCGCGTACTAACTACGTAGTTCATCCAACAACGACGAGATGGCGTTGTAAATCTGAATAAATTCCTTTCACGAGAAGAATAAACCAGGTACTTTGGTCATCATACCTGATTTGCAAAAAACCCTATAAAATAAGGAACACACCTTAACACGCGTGTTTTGTTTATAAGACGATTCACAAAATACACTCGTAATTGTTCAAGTTTTCACTTCTGTCGGCACTACCGGAGTGCCAGTGTTTTTTTTTTTTTTACTGTAATACTTGCATATTTTAAGATAAAATTTCAAAGAGCTGTGGATTTTGTGAATAAAAAACACATAAATAATAAATATTCATAATTGTGGTCCTTTCGCTTCGGTTACATTTTAAATGTGGTTTTATTTATTTATTTAATCTTTTCGCACTCAAAAAGGTACAAAGGCAGAGTTAAGTTTTACATACAAATAATTACATTAAAAAAGCCTAAAAATCACTGCGAAACCTTTTAAATTAAACATTCTTGACCACAACTTTCCTCTGTTCCGCAGTTTAAACAACTCTAATACAACGCATTAGACCTATAATACGAGTATAACATCCTTCAGGGACCTTGCTTGCTCCACTATTACGATAACAACCTCAAGGGAGTTCCAACCCTATTTGTGTATGAGAAATGAGTTTGGCTACGATAGATAGATCTGGTTTTTTGTTCGTGCTTCGAAAGCCGAATTTCAAGCGAAGTTTCAGGGATTCTGAGTTTGATTTTGGTAGTGTAGTCCTAGGGAGCTATAGTCAAAAGTGTTGTTTTTTGCTTTTAAAAGCATGTAGGTAACCGACTTTTCAAAATAATAAAGAAATAGTGTATTTATGTTTTCAAAGACGTCAAAATTATTCCACACGCAAAAAGTATTTCGCTCACCTAACTAGTACTCTCTAACGTACATAAAATAAGGTTAAGGTATGCAATTTTGTCTGTCTTTGTTATCATTATTTGTATCTATGAAGACTAAAAGAGCTTTGTTCTGCGTATCACATAATAAGAGCTATGTCTATATTTCTGTTTAAACTGGGAGGTCATTATCTGCCTAGCCTTTTCCCAACTATGTTGGGGTCGGCTTCCAGTCTAACCGGATGCAGCTGAATACCAGTATAACATGGAGCGACTGCCTATCTGAGCCCCACAACCCAGTTACTGGACTTACTGGGTAATACGATACCCCTTAGTAAGACTGGTTGTCAGACTTTCGGGCTTCTGACTACCCGTAACGACTGTCAAAGATCCACGAATGACAGCCGGGACCAACGGTTTAACAAGCTTTTCGAGGCACTGAGGGGTCACGGTGTTTACCCATCCACAGAGCAACAGCGACAAGCTTAGCTTAACCTGGTCGATCGACCTGTGCGGCTGCTATTACTTCATTTGTCTATACTAATATTATACAGTTTGTGTATTTATATGTAGGGGGTAATCTTCGGAACTACTGACCCGATTTCCGAGAATTCTTTCACTAATGGGAAGATACAGTATTACCGAGTGCAATTAAATATATTTTATGTGAAAACAAGAAATTACACGTGGAGGAAGTCGAGCGCAGAGCAGCTAGTACTGTATATTTTTCTCAAAGTAAGTATGAATTGCAATTCTATATGCTTCTTACGAATTATATAGAACCCAGCCCTAGTAATTATTTTTGTGCAATGTTATTTAGTTTGATGTATCTACAGAATGCGTAGTTGAAGGCTATTTGATGGGTCTTTTTACGCCCTATATGTACCTATTGTGACGAAAGGGGTTTGCGTGGCGCAGGTTATAAAAATAAGACCACGCAACCTTGTCAACATAAAAATATATATTTAGAAAAAGAAAAGGTGTGGGTAGGTCTACGGGTCACAATTTTCCCAGAGTCAACCCTGTGGGTAGCGCTGTACTGCCCTGATAGCTGGCGTGGCGATGACCGCAGCGAGGTGCCACGCTGGATGCGCAGGGGTGCCGGTCGACAGGTGTTTGCGCCGACCTTCGTAAGTCAGCTCGGCCCACTTGGCAAGACGGCCAACAAATGGGACGTCCGATGCCTGGACGTTACAGCACGCACGAGTCACGACGGAACCAGCCGCGTAGCTCCAGATGTGCGGCCGTGAGCTTGAGGTGTTCCCTAACCGGAACTTTGGACCCTGGAACATGACGTCCAGCGTGTCACGAGATGACCATTGGTCAACTCCGCTGATTGCGACACCAAGCTAAGCAGAGCGAGTAGCAATAGCAGTGCGCTAATGAAGGTGTTGGTGGATTGTCACAATCAGACGGAGTTTACAAAATGGAAGAGTAAAAAAAGGCATGATGCAATACATTTTGAGTGTGAAGCACGAAAAGTCAAAATGCATTAAGCAGAAGGCCTTAGATTAAAATGAATTACATTATTTAGCGTATATTAAATTCAGATAAAATAAGCATACATGCCAAGTTAACCTGCAAGAAAAAAACACAAAATATACGCATGAAAATGCTATCCAACACTTACCCAGTATGGGGGTTTCAAAGACACCGAATTTAAATGCTCGATGGCGGAGAATTATGTAGATTAGGTAGTTGTTTTTAAGCCCGGATAATGGCGAGTTAAGACACGTGTGAAATCACTGATATCAATTATCTGGTGAGACGTGTGACCGCTTCGGGAAAAACCAAAATTCCTAATGACGAACGAAAGACGCGTTGGATAGAGATGGGACATGCGCGGGCGCATAGATAAATTCTCACTCGCGCGCCGATAGCAGAACATTTTGTGCTTTTAGTAATCACTATTTACTACCGCACTAGGTACTTGCAATATTCTGTGGTTGTCATATTTTGACGTCTGCGTTTGTTTGACAGTTGATGTATGTAAACATTGGAATGTTGCTGTGATTTTGTTGTTAAATTAGTTAAAATGTGTTTAATTATGCAAAATGTAACGTACGACGTTACAGTACCCCGCCGCTTGGTGAGGGTTTTTACCTCAGTAAAAATCCTTTACTCCTATTATACCTCCATCTGAATTACGACCCCTTGTATTCTTCATCGTTCATCCTTCATATCTCATATTCGTAATCTTTGCATACTGGCAGACTACCTTAACAAGAGGTGAGTCCGCGCCCTAGCAGCTATGTGAGAGTTACATGTCCATAGTTGACTTGTTACTCGCGCAAAACAGACGTACATTCGGCTTATAGAAGCAAAGAACTTACTGGGTTTATACTATTGAAAATGGAAATTAAAAACTGGACGAAGGCTTATTTAAGGAGTATCCACCCGCTCCTGCATAGGCTTATTTAATGAGTTGCAACCGCTCAGAAATATTAACTCCCGGTAAGTGAAACGTACCGAGTTTGGCAACAACCAATCCAGAGGTTCCGATAAATGTGGAGAGACCACGGGTAAGGCACATGATAAAATCAAGTGAGCGTGGTTCTCCATCGGGGCTGAATACGGTGGCCGAAAAAATTGACGGATTACGACACGTGTGAAGACACTGATGATGACATCTAGTGAGCGTGTCTCCGTCTGAGGTTGAAGTTATGCACTGTGTTATGCAGTGGCTTAAACATAATATAGTAAAAAAAAATGAAGTGAAAACAAGAATAATATGTTATTATTTCAAATTGAGTTGTGTTGGGTAGCAATCCGCATGGCATGATAAGCGTCAAATACTCCGACTGTTACAAAACAAACTAAAATTAACGTCTTGGTTGTTGTCCGTGTAAAGTGAAGGAAACTACGTTATGAAATATAAAAAGTAATAAAAAAAATTTTTTTTTTTTGTTTTTAAAGTTTGAAGTTTGTTTACTTATTTTAAACATATTAAAAATAATCGGTGCAACTAATGTGTACGCTTATGGTATTAAATACTGAAATTTGTAACTATACTAGTTTTTTAAAATTAAAATATAAGTCACTATTGACACCCAATGACAAATTTTTGCTGTTGACTGTACTTAGTAACAACAATATTGAACAAGGCAAGGGTAACAAGTCAATAGGCAGGTAGACAGTTAGTTGGATAATTATTAATTAAAAGGAGGTAGGTGGGAATTGTGGTTGCAATACTTGTTGGAAACAGCTGGTAGATCAATGAAATAGTACTGTACTTTTGAGTTGTCAACAATAAAAACGTTCACTGTATGGAACATTAGTGATCTAGGTCAAATGTAAACAAGTACAAGATGTATTGATAATTAGGCTATAATTCCAATATACAAGTTTGTAGATACAAGTTGTGTGATACTATTTTTAGTTTTAAGTTCTAATGCTTGATTTTAAAAATTGTTAATTTTTGTTCTTACAATGTTTTTTAATAAATAAAATAAATGATTCTAAGTTTTATTATAAAATTGACTCTAAGTTATGATAAAAAAATTGACACATATGAGTGTTATTTGATAAAAACACTGTTTGTGTACCAGTAGACAATGTTGTTAAGTCTAAAGTAGCCAGTAATTGATAACCCGGCAACCCAATCCCTTCATCCGGCACACAGCAGAGCTGCTTACCGGAAGAAATAGGAATGAGCGTGGTACCTCCCCGGGGCGAGCCGTTACTATTGGCCCTACCACTATAAAAGAACGATAAATGCGTTCTTTTTTTTTAATTAAAAAAAAAAATTAACAATTAAGTTGCAACAGTGCAATCCGTTCCTACCAAACAAGAAAAAAAACAAGGTAGCGCTGCGTACACCTTAGTTGCTGGCAACCAGAACGTTTTACACAAAACAACCACCAAAATACACCAACATACAAAAAAAAAATACCCACAAGGTAACCCTGAGGAAAATGTGACCGTAAAACCACGTTTTAGGGCGCCAATGTGACGAAAGGGGTTTGCGTGGCGCAGGTTATAAAAATAAGACCACGCAACCTTGTCAACATAAAAATATATATTTAGAAAAAGAAAAGGTGTGGGTAGGTCTACGGGTCACAATTTTCCCAGAGTCAACCCTGTGGGTAGCGCTGTACTGCCCTGATAGCTGGCGTGGCGATGACCGCAGCGAGGTGCCACGCTGGATGCGCAGGGGTGCCGGTCGACAGGTGTTTGCGCCGACCTTCGTAAGTCAGCTCGGCCCACTTGGCAAGACGGCCAACAAATGGGACGTCCGATGCCTGGACGTTACAGCACGCACGAGTCACGACGGAACCAGCCGCGTAGCTCCAGATGTGCGGCCGTGAGCTTGAGGTGTTCCCTAACCGGAACTTTGGACCCTGGAACATGACGTCCAGCGTGTCACGAGATGACCATTGGTCAACTCCGCTGATTGCGACACCAAGCTAAGCAGAGCGAGTAGCAATAGCAGTGCGCTAATGAAGGTGTTGGTGGATTGTCACAATCAGACGGAGTTTACAAAATGGAAGAGTAAAAAAAGGCATGATGCAATACATTTTGAGTGTGAAGCACGAAAAGTCAAAATGCATTAAGCAGAAGGCCTTAGATTAAAATGAATTACATTATTTAGCGTATATTAAATTCAGATAAAATAAGCATACATGCCAAGTTAACCTGCAAGAAAAAAACACAAAATATACGCATGAAAATGCTATCCAACACTTACCCAGTATGGGGGTTTCAAAGACACCGAATTTAAATGCTCGATGGCGGAGAATTATGTAGATTAGGTAGTTGTTTTTAAGCCCGGATAATGGCGAGTTAAGACACGTGTGAAATCACTGATATCAATTATCTGGTGAGACGTGTGACCGCTTCGGGAAAAACCAAAATTCCTAATGACGAACGAAAGACGCGTTGGATAGAGATGGGACATGCGCGGGCGCATAGATAAATTCTCACTCGCGCGCCGATAGCAGAACATTTTGTGCTTTTAGTAATCACTATTTACTACCGCACTAGGTACTTGCAATATTCTGTGGTTGTCATATTTTGACGTCTGCGTTTGTTTGACAGTTGATGTATGTAAACATTGGAATGTTGCTGTGATTTTGTTGTTAAATTAGTTAAAATGTGTTTAATTATGCAAAATGTAACGTACGACGTTACACTATGTATCGTACATTTGTCTATAGGATGTCCCCAATTTCCACAGATCTGTAATCGGCGACAGCTTTGACACAAATAGCAATTTCCCACTCGAGTGGTAGATAAAAGAAAAACCATTTCGACGCTCGTCATTGGCTAATACGCTTATACCGACTTAAGGCTCCTGCAAACAGGCGCGACACGCGACGCGAATCGCGCGCGACTCAAAGGCACCGCTCGTTGCGCGACTTGCGGTGCCTTTGTGTCGCGTGTCGCGTCGCGCCTGTGTGTACGAGCCTTTATACGTATCTGTTTTGGTTTTACAAACCTAAGTATGTAACTTAAATACTAATTTAAGCTGGCATGTTTCTTTGTATTGATTACTAAGTGGGTTGCTTATTTTAAAATTTGATTGACCCCGGACTCAGGTTGGCCGAAGCAAGGAAAACCTGTTCAGGTGGAGATTCATAGACCCCTCCTTGATAAACAGCCTTGGCCGCTTGTGATAGATCGCCTTGGAGTGTAAATGTGAAGCTGTTCCACAAACGATAGGACACTTACTACCATGTACTACGTGTCCTGTCAGCTGCAAGTTTTTTTTTTAATTTATTTTTTAAACGTTGCCCCACACTATGAATTTCTCATGTATTATGGGTGCGTTTACAAACATTTAAACTCACATATACAACCACAAACAGCCGTTACAGGAACTGATGAACGATAGTGATAGCGCCAAACGCGTAGCCAAATTCTGGGTCAAGTACATTTAGATTACCATCGTCACGCTAAGAAGAAGAAATTTAATTTATGTAACTGTTTTGTTAAAAAGACCCAAAATATTTCTTTTTTAGATAGTTCTGTTTGGTAGTGATTGCAGCTTTAATATCGCTGTTGTATTTTGTATCGGAAAATAAAGTTTCCAAGTGAACTATATAGTAATGTACTTAAGTACAGACGCCAGCACATCAAGCTACCCGAAACTGTCAAATTATCCCAATCAACTTTGAACCTTATGCCTTTGCGATAAAGTTGAAAATCTATTAAAGAAATTTGACAGATTGTAGGAGCTTGATGTGCTTGCGTCTGTAAATCATTGACAACTTAGAAGATTGCTATCAATTTCGTCCAAATTTCTTTAAGAATAATTACTCCAACATTATATGTACTAAAACATACCTACATTTTAAACACCAAAAGAATTTATCAACTTGTTTTGCAACCCTTTGTACAATAAGCGATGTATGAAAAAAACTTAATTATTATGTAAACATTTTATTTCAACACAAAATATACTTTTTAAAATTTACAAAGAGCAGATATTACAAATATGAACATACTCTCGTTGACATGAAAAAAGAAATTCACTGAGTTGGCTTTGTAAAATGTATTTTTCATTCCATAATAATGTGTACAATTTTTTACGTAACATAGAGAATTATGACATGCTTCAATGGACTTTGACCTTTAAATATTAAAGGATCATAGAATAAAATGAACTTTAATTAATGATTCTACAGTCTTCAGAAGATTAGCTAAGAGCCATCAAATATATAGGAACATAAAGATAAAAAGTAATTCTCAGAAAGTAAAACGCAGTTATTGCTTTTGTAAGAAATTTATACTCCGTGGGATTACTGCGGCCTTATTAGGAAAACACTACTCGTATATATTTTAATAAAGCAATCAGGAGTTCTGGAAATTTCTCGAACAGACACAATTACAGAGTTGCGAGAATTTGGTTTTACAAATTAGAAAGTGTATTTTCATAGGATGCGTAGTAAATGGTTTGTAATATATTATAAAGCCTCTTTCACTGTATTTACAGCGAAAGAGGCTTTTATTTTAATTTTCCGGAATGTATACAGTATGTTTATAAAGTCTGCTAAATCCAGATACAATATACATACTTTGTGCCAAATTAATTGTATCTTTACAACGGGATTGAGTAAGTAACATACCTAATAATGTTGGTAAATCCAAAGTTTTTCATATTTACCTCGAAAAATTTTCTACTCAGCCCGTTTTTGGAACGACTGACATAAATATACGGTATGTGCACATATGTAAAATATTTAGTATATTTTATTTACAATTTATTATACACCTCTCTCGATTTATGTATTAACCTCACCCCCCTCGATTTATGTATTAAAACACAAACTTTCGTAAAAAAATAGATGTTTCAATAAATTTTCGCAAGTTTTATATGACATGTATATTAATAAATATAAATATCATGTCGTTTCGTACTTTTTGCCCTTTTGATGTTAAGATATGAGTAATATTTTCATCAGTAAGTACGCCTTTTTATTATTTTCATAGTCACAGTTTATTATCTTTAAAATACGAATAATAAAATAAAGATTCTAGATGGAAATATTACAGTTACAAATAAAATATGGTTAGGTTTGTGAAATTTTCAGTTAATATTAAAACAAAATATAACTAAACTGAAATAAAATGAATATTCATGAAAGCAAATGCCAAGATAATGATCATAATTGGCCTTTATGGATGGTACGTTTCCTACAGTATTTATTACGTTTCATATCTTTTTCATTTGAATATCGATGGATTTTAATTAAACCCCGTTGATAAGGTTTTAAATAAAACACGTGTTTATTTAAATAAACACGTACGACTCTCAAATCCATCAAAATTAAACATTTTAAATACGATTAAAAAACACTCATTACTTCTTCTTATTTTGAGTCGATGGTACTTTTTTTCAAATTAGTTGAACCCAGTAGGACAGCATCAGTGGCGTTCGTTAGATCCTCAAAAGTGTAGGTAGGTGTATGGCTAATTGGAACAGTCCAGCATATGGGTCATGTTCTGGCCCGACCCACTCACATTGGGTGTCAAAGCCGTCGGAAGGGTCTGTAATGAAATCCAGTCATTATTTGAACAGTTTATTAGAATTAAAAGCTCAACGACACGACGCTATCTGTTACATACGACTGTCATTGGGTATACGCGTGCACCTTGCGAAAGACGATGCGACAAGTAGCAAGAGCGTGCGACTCTAGCCTGTCGTTGCGATTCTGCAACTCGACGCCAAAAGCTTTGATCCAAATGTATGAAAGTTGTCGATCACAGCCTGTCATTGTGTCTAGTCGTCGAGCTGTCGCAGTCGCATGTGGCATAGATGCTATATCTTAATCGTAAAAAGAAAGTATCATCAATTAAATCGAAGTTCATACTTCACACTCAAAATTATCGGTAGCGCCATCAAAAGCCGTTAAGTTATTTGCTCGACATTAATTAAGCTTTAACACGACCACCGAGGTTCAATAATAAAAGCTATATAATAGCAGTTACAACGACGAGGGCCCATCAATATTCTTGTTTTAATATTGGACGTATAAAGAATCCATTTGCCATCCATCCATCCATCTATCCATTTGCAACAGTACACCTGTACTGTTGCACCTCTGCATAACCTTTTGGGGTATTCAGAAGTGATGATAATAATTATGTCGATTGCTTAAAAATGTTCCTATTGAATTATAAACATAACCAAACCACTTCAATAAATCTGCCAAAAAAGTAAATTCTACGAAAATAGTATTCATTTTCATTTGAATTCCTCCGTACGTTCAAAATACTCTTAGTTTAGTTCCCGGAAAACACAACATCGTAAATAATTACTAACACGACAAATATTAGGATGCCTACTCAAGTTTAAACAAGTCTCCAAATATCATGATTGTATAACTTGCGCAAGTACTTGCAAGTTTAACTTGCGGGCACGCAAGTATGTGATGTTATTATAACATTGTATCCTCGGGAACTTCCACATAGTTGATAGTTGAATTCTTTATGAAATCCGACCTTTGCTTGTTATGAGGTAATTAAATTTGCTTTAATTAAATATGACGTAGTAAGCTTATGATTTATACAGATTGGCGTTCATAGTTAAGTTTTAAATCCTGCACGTAAGGTTATGCGCGCCGACCCTAATGTCACAAACTAATAAAAATAGGGCAATTTTTATTTCTGATTCTGTTGCAAATAAAACAAAACAAGCATGGCAATAAACTAGAGAAGTTAAATTAGGTTCCAAAACATTCACAAAAATCGAAAAGATTTTTGTCACCGTAACGGATACCCTACGCCGTAGCGGATAGCCTACGCCGTAGCAGAAAGCCTACGCCGTAGCAGACAGCCCTCGTGTTGATTTGAGCAGAAAGAAGGCCAATTCCTGTAATTAAAATTTGGTCGCAATCTCATCTCAGCGACAATCAATGTCAAAAACTTGTCAGAAATGTAGAGAAATTATAGATTTAAATTAACATAACTGTCCAACTGCAGGTCAAAAGCCTCTTCTCATACATAGAAGACACGAACATTGATTCAGACTTATATTTAATATAAGTCTAGATTTCGTCACGATCATTTCCTTCCGTTGTCAGTAATCATCATCTGCCTCGCCTTTTCCCAACTATGCTGGGGTCGGCTTCCAGTCTAACCAGATGCAGCTGAATACCAGTATTTTACATGGAGCAACTGCCTATCTGACCTCCTCAACCCAGTTATTGGATAATACGAGACCCCTTGGTAAGACTGGTTGTCAGACTTTCGGGCTACTGACGACCTGTAACCTGTGACGTGTAACTGCTTAACGTGCTTTCCGAGGCACGGAGAGGGTTTGGTATGTGAAGATGGCCACCCATCCACGGATCAACCGCGGCAAGCGTAGCTTAACCTGATCGAACGACCTGTGCAGCTATTTTAACTTAGCCAAAAGCCCCTCGATGTCAGTATAATACGAAGGCCAAGATAAACTCAATAATTAAAAATGATTTGATAAAGTCATTGGTACTTGCCGAAATATTTGAACCAACAACCTCGAGCACGAGAGGCGAAGCCTTAATCGCTAAGCCATCAAAACAGCTAAGAAAAAAAAAACAACCAATGGATAAATACTTCGAAATCACAGTTTAAAACACTACTATTTAACTATCAAGATACACAATCAGCTTTCATTTCCTCGCAAAGGCGGACAAGTATCAAGTAGATTTACGCCGACCCGGCCGCTAGATATACATCGAATCAATTAGATCTGGGCTAATCGCTCCACGTACACGATATGGCTAACGATTGTGTTGCTTTGGAATTGTTTATTGATTGCTATTATGGGCTTAAAAGGAGACTAACATACACAAAACATCACGCCATTAACCCCTGAAGGATTAGGCAGAGGTGCCCACGTTTCACCAGTTAATAGGGAGCAAGCCTATTGCTATCACCGGGCAAAATCCAAATTCTGGGCTACTACTGAGAAATTCCAGATAGAAAACCCCAATAACACTGCCCGGGAATCGAACCCAGGACCTCATTCTCAGCAGTATTGCTTGCGACCACTAAACCAACGAGCAGACTGCTGTCTGTCTGTTGGCTGTCTAGATTATAATTATATGCTCGTATGCGAGAACAATGTAGTAGTGGTCGTTAAGGCTATGGTCTCCTATTTTATGCCTAACGTGGCGTCTGATGTTAGCGTCAACGTTTAATTCCGTTCCGATCGACGTCTGAATGCAACGCACAGCGTCGGCGGTCAATACATCCGCAGCAGAGAATGGCGTTTTAGTCGCTGCTCGCAAGCGGTCGATCCGACTGCATCACTAATTTTTTCCCAACATTGATACTTATAAATATTGTTTTTATGATTTTTGTCACTTTTATCATACACTGCATTAAAAGATTTAACTGCTTCTATCAACAATTATTAGTCTTTTTCTTTATTAAACCTCATCATTTTGTATGACGCGAGAGACGACCTTCACGCTGCAATGGTTCGGAATGACTAGAGACGCGACGCACAGCGTTTAGATGCCGCGTACGGCGTCAAGACGCCAACGTCGACGTGTGAAAGAGACCACAATAGTACATTTCTATAGTAAACATTGTGACGCAGCGTACGACCTAACGGGACGCAGCGTACAGCGTGAAATAGGAGACCATAGCCTAATGACGGTAAGATTATAAACCTTTTGTATTTTTGCACACGCCATTAACTAGGCTTTAACACTAGTATTGCCGTCAGTATTTGTCACTACATAGTATTGTTGCCGCTAAATTATGTAACGATAGTAACACTTAATTAAGGGGAGGGGCCCGTGGTTAAGTAATAACAGTCACACGGGTCGATTGATCAGGCTAAGCTACGCTTGCCGCGGTTAGTCCGTGGATGGGTGACCATCGTTACATACCAAGACCCCTCCGTGTCTCGGAAAGCACGTTAAGCCGTTGATCCCGGTTGTCATTCGTTACTCTCTGACATTCGTTACGGGTGGTCAGAAGCCCGAAAGTCTGACAACCAGTCTTACCAAGAGGTATCGTATTACCCAGTTAGTCCAGTAACTGAGTTGTGGAGGTCAGATAGGCAGTCGCTCCATGTAAAATACTGGTATTTAGCTGCATTCGGTTAGACTGGAAGCTGACCACAACAAAGTTGGGAAAAGGCTAGGCAGATGATGATGAATAACACTAAATTAAGGCAGTCATAATGTAGCAAAGACAATATCGACTAGAGGTGTTAAACAACTTACATGCACACAACATACGTGACACTACCGGTCAATTAGACCATAAAACAACTAAATTAAGATGTTCTTTCTTTCTATCGACAGATAATTTTTATTCGTGGAATAAAATTGACGTCTGACAGTTTATGTATGGAAGTACTGTCAAACATTCATAATTATTCCTCCGGTAAAATTATCGGCGTTGGAAAAATCAACCCTAAGTCACTGAAGAAGTTACAAGAAATTTTGGCTCGAATGTCCAATTCCTGGTACTACCCTCTCGCAGTAGCTACCTTAATGAAATGGGCAAAGTTACCCGGAATGGGTAAAACGTGCCTGTTCCCAAAAAAAAAATTGGTAACAGACGCCATTAAAGATGATAAGAAGAGAATTTTATATTGGTTGTTATACTTTTATTAGATTGTCTTAAGGAATTTTTAATAATGTTAACCGTAGCTAATGAATCCTGGGACGGCCAGTAAATTAAAAGGCTCGTTTTTCAAATTTATTAATTAACTACTACGTATTTTATATTATAGAGATTAAGATATATTTTTTTTTAAAAAGAACTTGCCGAGTTTTAGCAAGATAAGATACATCTTTAATAAAATTTTGTTAGTTCAGTAAATCTAAACTAACAAATTTTTATATCCCAGAAGTAGGTACTTCATCAAAGGGCCTGAAATATTAAAATATCTGAATTTAGAACCTCCTCCTTTTTTGAAGTCGGTTAAACAGACACAGTAGCTGGAACTTAAATAGGGCTAATTTCTCAACAGTCAGTTAACATTTATCTGAGGAATAAATATTGACAGCTTTTATCTAGATATGTCAAACTTTCAGATTTATTCTTAAGATAAAATTTATTTGACTATTGAAAAATCATCCCTTAATCTAAAAAGAAAGATATAATTTTGACATGTTTATTATATTTGACTTGTCAATTTTGTTACCTAAATATGTTTTTGTGTGACTTTTTAGTTTGTAAATTGCTCTGTACAATGCCTTGAGATTCAATTCTGTAATGATGCGCTTGTAATCTGAAATAAATAAGTAAACTTAAGAAAATGGTTATGCTAAATACAGAATGGCCCAAAAATCAGTACCAACCTACTCAGTACCTACTAAAACACAACTTTACCCAATTTTTTTTTAAATGTGACCTTCCTCCCTTCTTACAAGGGTAACATTGATTAATATGCTGGCCGTAACGACCGGATATTAGCAGTCGACTGCGGAACGGAAAGCGTCTAGAGTACAGTCTATAAAAATAAATACAGTAGCATTTTATTAGGTGACTTTAAGGGTGGCATTAAGGTGAGTCGCTAGAATAGGAATAAAGTGAATAGGGTTAATGACCTTAATACTGTAAAAAATTATGTTTATTCCTTTCTTTGTACCGAGACTGAAAATTAATGCTTGTGAGGTTTTTGTCAAATCCACCCACAAAAAATGTTAAGGGTTTTGAAGGTCCGTGGCACGGTGGCATACCTACCTGTCTGACAATTTGATTTTTTTTCAAAACGCCTGCCACGCATGAAACCTGTAGGTATAAATCAATAGTTGACATCAAAGCAATGAAAAAAAAATGGCGGACAGATAGGTCAACATGCCCGGCTCCTTATATAACTCTTTAAGAGAAGCAACAACATATAAAAAAACGACAACAACAAAAAAAGGAAACCAATATGAAAATATAAAAATGTCCTTTACTTTTAATAAAATGTTCATGTATTTTCCGTGACCCGCATACTTTGTCCAACAAGAATCTGTCAATAAATTAAGTCGCCGGATCGCACATACAGGGCCATATGTACAGCATTATTTATTAAGCAAAATACATACGCAATTGGAAAGTGCACGGAATGCTCGCTCCGCTTTATTCAGCGTGTATGTATGCCTGAAGCGCTGCGCAGGTGCTCGAGCCAATCGGCTTTAAAATATAAACGAGACTGGGACAAAAATCTGTGACAAAACGTGACAAGAGTTTGTAAATGTATAGTTGGTGAAAAAATATGCTGGTTAAGTAACTTTTTGTAGGAATAGTGAAGTATTTAATCGCTTTTGTGTGAACTACAAATGGCTTTAATGGATTCCTCATTTATTAAATTGAATTAGAATTTGGTCTCAAAAGGAAAACGGCTAGTGTCGAAGCAGTAGGAACGTCATCGGCTAGATATGTTTGTGTTGTTAGTCTCGAAAGAATGATTAATTACTCAAACACTCCAAAAACATCCCATATAAACCTCTCCGCAAATATCAAAAACCCTTTCCAGGCTTACCTCAATTTTTGATTCACCTTATTCACATTAATTTCAACAAAGCTTTCACGAGCCTACGTACAATTTACCACTAATTCACGATTCTAAACGGTGCGACGTGTGTTCCATTCCAACACCAGTTCGAGACGCTCGAAACTCGAGCACAGGTGCAAAACACGAGCCACCCAGCTTTAAAATACAAACGGATTTGATGCAAATTTAATCAGGAAGCTTTACAAGGCTCGAACCACCTGAACAGGTAGCTACAGATACTTATAAAGGTTCATGCACACATATCGTCACGTCACCGTCATGTCACCGACCAGCTACTCAAATATATTTTGGTAGAAGTCGCAAGACATATACCCATGCGACAGTCACATCGCTATCAGCGTATCGGTCAACGTTGCGTCATCGACACGTTGTAACGTATATTGCGAATAAAAACTACCTCCTATTTATTCACTAAAATGTACTGGAAAGCAAACTCTTATTATTCTAAAAATCAGTGTTAAATCCTGTATCTTGTCTAGCATATAAGCGATTTGGTGTTTCAAAGTCCAAAGTCAATGCATTTATTTAAAAAAGGCACATAAAAAGCACTTTTTAACAATAAAATAGAATTGATTCTAGTCGCCCTTTCTAAAAGGTATTTTTCATATGGAGAAGAATGAGCAAGAAACTCCACCGGTTAATCTATAAAAATATATACAATGTTTTACAATATTTTATATACATTCATTATATAATTATATGTGAACATGATGCAACTAGAATAAAATTACTATACCACAATAGGTAAAAGAATTAAAAGTGAAGCCATGACAGATAAATAACGTATGCGATAGATACACGGTGCTCAAATATTTACAAACATCGGAAAAGTTTCAATTTAATTTGTTTTAGCGTAACAGTATACTGTAAGATCATGTTGTATTTTTAATAAATAAATACACCACGTCATGTCTAGAAACTTGACGTGACTGATCAGTGACTGATGTGTGTGCACGCACCTTAACGTAATTCGTGTGTATATTTTTATTCCCATAAACACGAGAGATTTCGTTTGCCAAACAGTTCTGAAGAGGCGTTCCGCAATGAATGAGTTCGTAGGGTATTAAAAATTCACGTGTGGAAATTCGCAATGTTCCTTTGCGTCGGATTGTAAGGATGTATTTCATATCCTTTGTTACGTCATCACGTGTAATCATTATGACGTGTTTGTACATATATGTTAATACCATAAAAACGTATATTGTCATTATGGGTTCAAGTCAGGAAAATAACTGGCATTGGTAACCTTTCAGTTCTAGTATCTAAACTATGCTTTTCTTCAGTGGTCATAAATTAAATACCCATAGATGTGCAGTCTCTAGCTTAAATACCTTAAGGGGCCGGCGGACCATACGTAGTTCATACAAACGTAATACCGAAATAATTTGTAAATCAAACATAAGTTGAATGTAATGTGTATTTATTCCGACTGGACTACAGAATATCTAGGTTCCCAAATACATATTTTGAATGGGCACTGATTTAAAGACGAGTTATGAGAAAATAAGTTTTCCATAGAAATTTTAAATTCCTCATAAATCTCGTCTTTATAACAGAGTCCTTTCAAAATATATATTTGGGAACCTAGATATTCTATAATCTAATCGGAATAAATACACATTACCTTATGAATATGTTAGATTTACAAATTATTTTGGTATTACGTTTGTATGAACAACGCTTTATCATGCGTAGTTCGCCGGCGCCTTAACTATTGCAGTTATCATCGTTTATCATTATTTTATCTTTGAATGTGTTTATTTTTTGGGTTTGGTTTTTTATTGTTGGTTGTTTCGTTTTATGTTGTTGTTTTTTTTTAAATAAAGATCGATTATTTTAACCATTTACGTAAGATTCAAAAGCGATTTTCTACTAAAGTTTTGGTAGATTTTTTATATTGTTATGAACAATATTATCGAAACAATACTAGTAAGTATCGTACACAAAATACGCGCATTGACGTGGAGTTGCGGACACCAGCCCGTATTATCTTTTTTTTTTTTTCTTATTATATTTCTTACACAAAACAAGTTATTTTTTACAGTTTTTTACTCGCCAAACTTTACAGTTTGATGGCGAAACTATTACCTACTAGTAAGTATGAAATAAGTATTATCAATTTTTTTTAAGTATTTGATTTTTAAGTGTGTACTTTAGGTATACTTCTGCCAACCCTTCGGGGATTACAGGCGTGATATTATGATATGTGTGAGTTTTCTCAAAGTAGCAATTTTTCTTTCACGAGGAAAACACTTTTGAATTTTGCGTAGGTGGTAAGTATTTATGCTCGTACTACAAGAGTTTCGTATGATGTATAAACATGAGTAAAATGTATCTTTAATGCGTACATACAGAGCTTTTTTACCCAAAGTATCTAAGTATCATAACATATGACACGTTTAGCAAAAACATGCACGGAGAAACATCAAACCCGAATATTATCCAAAAAGGATTTCCAATTGATTAAATACGGATTTACGAAACGGATTGAATCCACACAATTACAAAATGTTATCTACAAGAGGAAATCTCTTCCTCTACCGCAAAGATGCCTCGTTCAGTACTTATTGATCTTACTCGTAATTAAATCAAAATTAGCAGGTAAAACAATTCATATCATGTTGTCCCATCTATTAGTTTGAACTCACCATAAATCCTTGGTAATTCACCTATATCTTTGTTTGTACACCTGTTTTGAGGCATTTCGTTCGTCTGGTGATCTTTTAGGGAGGTATCTCCCTGTTGGTTATCTTGACGGGGCGGGGTGTCTCAGCACAGGGGCATTTGTGATTTGTGATGTTTATGGTGAGTGTTGTTCTTTGTTATTGTATTTAAGTAGGTACTAACAATAGTTCTATGTTTTTGTATGGTTTTTTCGAATTTGTTTGTTAATATAAGTATAATCTCGATAGTCTGTTTAGACTTATTCAAAAACTTATGGTACAGGAAGTCATAGGTCATTTTGTCATTTTTTTTTACGTAGATAGTAAAGAGATTACAATGTTTTGCCAGAGGGAGTATAAATGTTTGTTTTATGTGACGAATTTCATAATAAAAATTTAGTAATAATAAATAGCAATAGAAATCAATGATTGATTCGTTGAAAACTATGCTGGAAGGTAGATTACTTCTTTTTTATTTCAGGCACTATCTCTTGACTTGGAAATCACATACATTGGAAGGTCTGTGACAGTTACTGAAGTCTGTTATGATGTTTAGTACTGATTTAAGCTCAGGTACGAACGGACGTATTTTTATCGCGGCGATTTTTTTCGCGCAGTGGTTTTTCAACGCTTTGTGAAGCGCCGAGAGTTGATAATCCAATAATGTGTTTTATTGATGCGCTGGGATGTGCTCTGTTGGATTTTCAATGCTTGGCTCATAAATGAGAGTATAAAATTCAGTGCGCAAAAAAAATAGCTGCGATAAAAATACTCCCATGCGAAGCTGGGGTAAGGCGATAGTCATAATGATTATAGAGGTATGAGGAACAGGGTGTAAAGTTCGCTCAACCTCCATAGAAAAGGGAGGATCCTCCGACCAGACGGGTGTTGTGTCTGGCGGGCAACTGCCCATTGATTCATGTCGGGCCGTTGTATCTATGCTAGTTG
Organism: Luperina nickerlii; assembly: GCA_963855955.1. NCBI lineage: Eukaryota > Metazoa > Arthropoda > Insecta > Lepidoptera > Noctuidae > Luperina > Luperina nickerlii. The sequence continues at coordinate 14,700,978 of OY979677.1, read as the reverse complement.
CGCGGTAAACTCTGCTTGCGCGATGCAGGATTTGCGTGACGTCAGTATGACGCGTTGTTTGCATGTGGTGTTGTAGATACCGCTACATCACTCCCCCCCGGAGATCGGAGGTCGATAGTAGGCTGAGTCTTGTATCTTGCGATGCTTGCCAGGCCAGCTGAGGTTCCAGTGAGTCGATACCGCTACATGATCATATTATAATGTGTAGCTTCCTAAAATCTTGCTAATAATCTATACTTTATTTACTTAGTGCCATTTAACACAATGTAACACAAACTTCAAAGTATGTAAATTCAATAGAAAATACAATCGTATTTAGTTATTAGCTGCTGCCAATAATATGAATGGAATGAAAACATGGGGCATTGTTTTAGTTTCACTAAATATTATCGACCAATTTGCCCAAAAGTTTTGCTCCCGATTAGTATAAAAATAATATTTATAATAAATGTTTGTAAAAATGTATATAAAAATAGTTTTTACCCTGCGTATACAATGTTGAAATCCTATGCAGCAAATATTACTGAAACAAGGTTTAGAACTTCTAAAAAGTTGGAAAAATACTATGACAATTCGAGCAACTAAAACAGTATTTTTTTGTTCATCCTACTTTGTAGGTGTTATTTTGATGAGAATTGCATTTCAAACAATTCGACACATTTGATAGAAATAAAATTGTTACTATTCTAATTCTCAAATACGCATTGCCTGAATTTAAATATCTTTCGAATGTAGTATGTCGAAATCTTATTTCAAATCCTTGGGGACTTGAGAAATGGACTCGAAGGTGTCCGCGCGCAGAGAATATGCGGTTGCTATATTTCTTAAAATTATTTTTAAGAAAAAAATTCGCAGCTGAAAATGTAACTTCTCACAGGAGCGGGAATCATGGCAAAGTTGAAACTGGGTGAGTTCTAGTTTGTCTGTATGATTTGAAGTTATTTTTTCGTATAAACTCATATTTGTTTACATTTTTATGGCAAATCAATCGCGATTGCAGATTAGATGTATAATGACCATATAACCTTTGCTTTTTGTACTGCAATATAATTCTCTAAAAGTCAACTAATTTCAGAACAACATTAATGCAAACGTGACGTTGCATCCGCGGCACTTAAAGTGCCTCGGAACAGATGTGTGTGGTACTAAATAACGCGTGCTACGCTCTGCTAATCTCTAAACAACATTCTGGAACAACGAAGAATTTACGGAGGTATTTTTGGTAAGTTCCCGTTTTGTTGTAGTAGGTATAACATTTTGTAGATTGTTTAATGAAAATGTTTGCAGAATAATTTAAAGTTTATCTTACATGATGCTGGTAGAAATACCCTTTTTTTTAATTTTAAAACTTATATAAATACTATTGGAACCGTTTTGGGTTAAGTTGTTTGAACCTTCACTGGCTGTCTGTTGTACTTTTGTAAGCCTTGTAAACTTTAGATCTGTAGACCATTTTTTATTTTATCAAGTGTACCTGGGTACTTGTTGACAGACCTACGCTGTCCTCTCATACCTAATGTAATTTGAAAACTTGAAAACATAGGAAACGACTAATTAGAACCGTACACCTAGCTTCCGACGTTTCATAAGTGCCCATGTAGGTTTATGTAAAATTAAATATATGTATTGATTTTGATTTTTTTTATTTTGAAAACAAGAAAACAAACCAAGAAAGTTCGATTGGTTTAAAGATTGTCTAAACTTCGCCTAAGTCGAGTACTTTTGCTAGTCTAAATCAAGAAAAGCCAATGACTTGTATTGGACGACGACAATGCCTGTGGACTGTAATAGACAGAGTTGTCTTCAAAATATTGGAATGCGGAACTGAGCTCCCTCTACTCAAAATATTTGTATTCTGCCCCACAACGTCCCTTCCTACACTATAAGTAATATTAAACGATTATAGCTCCAAGGAAAACATAATTCTAAACTCCTACAATAATGTCACAATAGCAAGAACGAGCGAAGTCGGAAACAATAACCGGCCGTGTTTTCGCACAAAACAGTGGGAAGTGGGAAATGCAAATTGTTTTACGAACCCAGCCTTGGAAACACTGGGTGTGCATTTGTGTAAAACGCGTCGCCTTATAACTAAGTTATGTAGCCTGTTTACAAGATGGGTGCATATTAATATTGTTGGCAGGCATGGTGGCTGTTTTAAAATCATTCGCTGACGTCTCAAAATGACAACCAGTCTTGCTAAGGTGTATTATGTTACCCAGTAACAGGATTTTCAGTAGAGGTTAGATAGGCTCTCGCTCCATGTAACATACTGGTATTCACCTGCATCCGGTTAGACTGAAAACTAACCCCAACATAGTAGAGAAAGTACGGGCAAATGATGGAAAAGATTTAAAAGCTTATGAACAATTTTCAAAGGCACAGATGAAAGGTTAGAATTAAGGTGTATTTGCAAATATTGTATTGCATATTAAAAGGACAATAAGTTAGAACAGTATGTGGTTTCTGCCTACTCACACAAGAAGATTTAAGTACATAATCTACATTCGCGATTTATTTGCCAAAAACGTAAACAAATACATATGAGTTTATGGAAAGATAACTTTAAATCCTACACAATAAAGTTCAGTTTACGCTACAACTTCAAACATTTTTATAACTTTTTCAATAGTGCTAGTCACTCTGAAATCAACTTAATTACCATTAAAATAAAGTTGACATTAGTTTATCTTGAAATAATATTAATTTGAAACATAAGTTTGAATACACTTTATGTAATTTAGAAGACTCAAGTTGTGTTGACCCTACATTGCGATTTATGCAAACTAATTATTTCATGAGTCAAATTAGTTTTAGTTCATATTAAATTACTCCAAAATAAATAATTTCATATTCAAGGACACATCCGTTTAGTTTACGTTTCATCCGTTTACTTTTTATCCAATATTCTGTTACATCTGGCTTAGTACTATTTTTTTTTTTAATTTCAGTCTATACCTCATAATTTTGTACAAGAGATCTCTTTTGCTCAAATGCTTGAAAAAACTTGCTAATAATTTAAATAAATTATGCAAGGGAGTTACATAAGCTTGTTTTCTAAGCTTCGCCAAATTTAATCTGTAACTGAATAAATGTAAATTAAATAACTTTATGAGATTTGTCGTGTGATGTTATGTATTCAAAGTTATGGACTAAAGTTGAGCCTTACGAGTTGTAGGTCGTAAGTTCGAACCCAGTCAAGCGCTTTACTTTGTGTAAATTGTTTTATCACCACTGCTCTCAAAATGGTAAAGGAAAACATCGTGAGGCAAGCGGCATGTCCTAGAAACAAAAATTCGACGACATGTGCCATCTACCAACCCGCACTGGACCCGCGTGGTGGATTACGGCCCACTCCCTCTCACCGAGAGGAGGCCTGAGGCCCAGCAGTGAGGATATGCTCTACGAATCGATTACTTCCAGAACAAATGTCATTTGACAACTGAATTACTAGGGTACTTCGATATCCCAGAGATATCTCAGAGTTTCGAACTCCTAAATACCTGTAACGACTATTAGAAGTATGTGGTATAGAAGATAATATATTTGAATGAACACCAGACCCGACAATTTTTTGTAGGTATTCAGCAGAGCATGATGGGGTCTCAACGGCCATCCATCCGCGGACTGACCGCGTCGAAGACAACTTAACCTTATAGTTCTGTTTCATTGTTATCTTAAGCCACTAATTGTCATAAGGCGTGTTAAGTAACAAAGACTGATTTACATTGAATATATTCATACCTAAAAACCAACATTTATTTCATACATCCTCGCTTTATATTAACTATACCCGCATCCATATACGAGTATAACGTCCTTACAGCGCTATAAAGTTGCAAATCGTGGCGTAAGAGCGGTTTTCATTACGCATTCTCGTAAACAAAGAAGACAAAACGTAACATAATGAAACAATAGGTACCTGGTACTTTTAATGAACGTTACTTCACAAAGGAATATGCAGTGGGTATTGTGTGAAACAAATATAGTGAATTAAAAAACGAGGCATTGTATTATTGACTCGGTCACAAGGACATTGTAATGGGAAGATGTCTCTGTTTTTATTTTTAACCTCATCCACAAAGGAGCAGGTTCTCAATTCATTCGCTTTTTGTTTTATTTTTATGTTATAGTGGGCTGGCCACGTCGCGCGAATGCCACTGGAAAGATCGGCAAAAATGGTCACTCACTGGACCAATCAGGAGAACATCGCCGTCGACGCAAACCGCGGCGAAGGTGGTGTGACGATCTGATAATGTTTTCGGGGCCAAAGTGGGAAGAGATCGCACAAAATCGAGAGATTTGAAAGGAAAAAATGTAGGCTCAGAAAAAATAAAAATGTAATAACGTTAACATTTTTTTTAACTATCTAGTCATATTATTAACATATAGTTTGATCATTTCTGTCGTATCTTTACGTGTCAAATAAAGTAAAATGTAGGTACTCATCCGACCATTTTCACATTCAATTTATTTTACAGTACTATTCAGCGTTTCCACGAAATGTCACAATCAGCATCGCGTTTTTGACTTCCATGATGTTGATTGTTGATAATGTAAGTCATTTCAATAGCAGTTATTTCGCCTAACTAGTTATTACAAATAGCTACACTGATTACTTTTTATTTTATTTCTTCTTCAACTATTATTATGTCATCATAAGCGAGGTAATAAGTTATAAAAGAGCAAAGTCAACGGTATAAGGTAGTTTAGTTAAAACAATCGGGGAAAGTTCTAAGAAAATTACTTACAAACTACCTACTACATGACTCGGTATAAAGTTTGCTCGCATACAAATTAAATTTTTTACCGAAGGAACAAACTCGTATGACATTCTATTTTAATGAAGTTCCTGGAAGTATTTATAAATTATACATGTGTAACGTAGGGTTCCATTACAATGAATAATGTAACATTTAATTCTCAACCACTTCAAATGAAATAAAACCGGCGGTTGGGCTGCTACACTGTAGCAACGGCGTAGCACTTACTCAGAAGAAAGATTCGACTCATTCGTTTTAGTACTACGTTTCAAATAAAGCTATTATTAACCAGAAAATAATGAGCATTTATGCAAACTACAATCGTAGTAGTAAGAGCATAACGGACATTTTTCAAAATACCTGAAAACTTTACCCGACAAACGCCTTATACATCTCAATAATCTGGAACGACCTTAATGCATTTATTATTTATAGATTCTCTAAACACCTAGCTTCGACAATAATTACTTAACTTTCCCGATTTAGGTAAAAATTTGCTTGTAAATTTTATAGCTAGTCAGGCCTAGCTAATTCAGTAGGAGTCTGGCAACTTCAAAATTAGTTTAAAATTCTTATGCAGTAGTTATTGGATGTGAAACTGACGGGGCGTTGCGCAACCTACGAATCAGGGCCTTCTGTTTGCGATACAGTATTTTTTTTATCTAGAAATATTCTGGAATAGGGTGAAATGAAGTCTTTTAAATTGAATCTTATCTTTTCATATTTGTGCTACAGTGTAAACGTTGTCGTAAAAAAATTGTTTAATATCATCTATACAAAAACAAAACCCGTAAAACATTTACGCTCTTCGTGTACACTACAATAATGACGTCTTTAGGATTCTGGTAAGGCTCCCTCGATTCTGCAGCGCGTGGGGCATGTTTGCTGACGCAATAGTTGATGACTTTTATGCCATTATGCGCAAGAAAACAGCTTCTCTGATGCGCCAGATTCGAGGGAGCGCTAACGGAATCCTAAGGATGATTTCTGAGAAGCCAGACTCTGCAGTGCTGTGAAGATTTATCCAGCTACATGTGACGACATGACATTAAAACTGACTTTAGAAAGTCTTTAAAAAGATTCCAGACCCAGTTCGGCCGAAGCAAGGAAAACATGTTCAGGTGGAGATCATAGACGACTCCGCCTTGTAGTGTAAATGTGGGGCTCCACAAACGATGGGCCACTTAATATCGTGTCCTGCATGTCCTGTTAGCTGCACGTTCCAGGAACTGGTGGACGCTGGTGATGGCGCCAAACAAGAAGCCGAATTCAGCGCCCTACTTAGGTAACACATGATCAATCTCGATCAGAATCATTTTGAAGGATATTACTAATCCATTGCTTCATTTGTTCGAAAAATTAGTCAGCTCCACAACGTAGATAACGCAATGAATGTTGTTGAACTGTCAAAATGAAAGTAATTTCTACAAATACTGTGTTAAGCAATCACCCCTCTGGGCCGAGTCCATTTAGATTGCTATCGACACGCTAAGAAGAAGGGAAGGGGGGTTATAATAATGATACCTGCTACGACCTGGAGACCATGAATCTGCAAACGTTAGGTAGGTCGCCCTCAGGCTAAGTGGAGCGACGATCTTCGCAGGATGGCTGGTAGTAGCTGGATGAGAGTTGCCGAGAATCGAATTGAATGGCGTGCAATAGGAGAGGCCTATGTCCAGCAGTGGACTGCTATAGTCTGATGATTATGACCTGCTACGATTGTTACATACTCCTTTTGCTTCATTTACGTTCATACATCATATTTTTGACAGACTGAGATCGGACAGTGAACGTTCTGTTATAACCCTTATTACAAGCCAATAAAGCCTAAGTCAGCTTTTACTTATTTATAGTGTACTTTTTCTTTACAAAAGTACTGATGTTGCATTTTTACCCAATGCACAGAAATAATATGGATTATTGAGTTAGATTCTGCACGCTGCCGCGTAAACTAGCTGCCCAAATTAAGGGAGCAATTTATTAAGAGGGACATTGCCAGAATATAAGTATCCAAGAACTTGTGTTCCTGTGATTTGAACTGGTGAAACTTGTGTGTCTGTAATTTTTGTATTGTGGTGAATTAAAGTAGTTCCAGTAGAATAATTGTTTTTTTTTTTAAAGACAAACGGGGTCGGCTTAGTGATATTTCTTAAAATTACGGGAATTGCCCCTCTGGTCATACACGCACGACGATTAATAACATATAATAATTAACAATTCATCAATGCTTAATCAGATTTACGCTAAAAACGTCTATACATAATCACAATACACCCACACTTCGACAATTAAACCAATAAGTCCATAGTAACGGGCACAATTCGCACGGACGCCATATTTTTATTTGGCCTTTTGGTCATTAATATGCATGGGGATGGCACGGGATTGGCTGGGACAATTAGCTTGGCATATTACGTGACCTGAGTGCTGAATTAAAGCCAGTTCCGTGGCGGATTTATGCCATTTTTGAGTTGGTTATGCACTAAGTTTAGTGATTACAAGGTTTGGTTTATTTCGCTGTGCTGGGTGGTTTCAATGAGTCGAATTTTGCCACCAGTTAGCTATGCATTGTTCAGGACCATTGTGATCAATCGTCCCTGGAGTTCGTAATTATTTCTAAATAGACAATGAAGCTATTAAAAAAGATTTGTTTTATTAATAAGTATTTGCGTATAAACATATTATTTGAAACGAGTCTCCACAAACTTACGTTTAAAATAATATTATTTCAATTTTAACAAATATCAACTTTATTTTAATGGTAATTAAGTTGATTTCAGAGTGATTGATATAAAAAAAGTTATAAAAATGTTTGAAGTTGTAACGTAAACTGAACCTAATGGTGTAGGATTTAAAGTTATATTTCCATGAACGCATATTTATTTACATTTTTCGCAAATAAATCGCGAGAGAGAGAGAAGGGGCCCGTTAGGGCCGTAGCCTGCCGGGTCAGCGGGATTGTCCGAAAGGATTACCGCTGGCCCGGAACATAAAGGGATACATAAGGAAGGAACACGGGTGGGTTGTAGTCAGTAAGAGTCTGACACTCCCTTCTGCTCCACCCAAAGCGGGAGGAGTCATTTGATGATATCACATTCTCAAAAAAAAAAGTTTATTTCACTTTATAACAATATCCATCCGAACAACAAAATCTTTTAAACCATAAATAGAAATACTTTTTTAATTTTATTTTTGATCAATCAACTTGCCCTCTAGACTCTAGAGCGTATTCAATCAATGAAAATAAAAAGAACGTTGTGTTTTGTTGATTCTGCGTTAATTAAAAATTTTGCGAATACAGGTTCTGTAAATACAGCTCACGAAAACGAGCAAAAATCGTTTGCAGTATTTCGTAAACAGCGTTTTATGTAACAGCGGATTGATATGGACTGGGAAGCAAATAGCGTGGATAGTTTAGTTTATCTTTGTCTGGATAGGATAACGTGATAGGCCATATAGCTTACATGACACAGTACCTAGGATCAAATGTAGGCTGAACTGAGTCTTGTAGTATGAGCCTAGAGGTTCAATGATTTACATGTGTACCAACAGTGGCAGTAATTCAACGAAAGAAACCCAAAATTAAAGCCGATGCTTTCAATTTAACCCAATCAATTTATACTTCTTGTTATTTGGAGAATAAACTTTAAATAATATAAAATACTTTACAACTTTTCAAATGAAATTATGGTCTGTAGTTTCAAAACAAGGTGGTTTTAAAACATAAGTAGTTTCAAAACTAAAGCTGACCTTCCCAATCTTTCACGTTAAACTTCTATTAGCTATAAAAATCGACTCACTGATAGTACCTAATGTGAGCGCGTGTAATGCTCCGCGAACAGCGATAACTAGCGCCATCTTTCTTTCGGAAAGTAAACTACTGGTGCAGCGAGAAAAGAGACATGCCATTAGTTCCAGAAACTTCTGTTTGAAGAAAGATATAAAGCGTATGTTTCTAATAGCTTTATGTGACGTAATGCAACTAAAGATAAGGGACTCGTTGCTCAAGCACAAGGTTGTTCAATCAAACCTAGCAACTACTTCAAATTCAAGTAAATACTTTCTAAGATAGTTTTGGATATTACTAATTTTGATATAGGGAAAAACAGTAAAAAGCCAGGACACAGTATTGAAATTATTCGTCAGATATGAAAAAAAATCAGCGCGTTCCAACGCTGTTGCGTCTAGAATCGTGCTGAATTAATTCTAAAGGTCATAGCACACGTATCAAATTGGGAAGGGATCGACACCTTATCGCTTTTCGCCTCGCCGTCAAACAGGCGTCAACCTAACGTAAGCAGGTAACCAAAGCGGATCAGAAGCTCCGATACGTTGACTTAGCTACGGCTAGGCGACGCGACGCCGCGCTTACTGCTCGCCGACCGCTGGTTAATGGTGCAGCAGGCACGCCGGAGGGGTGAGAGGGGCAAGGGTAGACGAAGAGACGTAAGCTCGGGTACATAGAGACGTAAGCGCGGGGACGACGAACCGTAAGCGCGGGGACGACGAGTCGTAAGCGCGGGGACGATGAGCCGAAACGCACCGCACCGCGGTTGAGAGCTTGTCCCGAGGCGAGGCGATTACGTGACGTTCCGATTTGTGTGCGTTGCAGTAAGGAGTTTCATACAAAGAATACTGAACGACTCGAGTTGATGCGGTGCCGATCCCTTTCCGGTTTGATACGTGTGCTATGACCTTAGCAGTGTGCGAGTGGATGTCCATTAACCCTATAATATTTACCATTATTATAATAGCAATATATATTTACCTAATACATTCAAAACAGAAAATTAAGAATTAAGTGACATCTTAAAAAGTTTAAAAATCTTTCGTCTTGATTAAAATTAAATCAGCGGGAAGCCGTAAAGATTGCGGAGCGATAAATGCAATTAGAAAAACACTTTAGCGACAAGCGAAAACAACTTTTCGCGGATTTAATCCTTTTTCATTTGACCAATTTGATGAATCTCTTTTTTTTTTGCCATTAAGTAATGCTTTCGCTTCCTCGGTGATTTTAATGGTAATGCTTACTTATTTTTTTTTTCATGTTTGTTTGTATTTAGAATCATGCTAAATCGGGAATCTTGATATTCAATTAGATTTGAGTACAGTCTTAATTACAACTAATACTGTACTCAAATCTAATAAAAAAAAATTATTGAAGGATTTCATACATGAAATCCCTCAATTTTAAATCGAGTAGGTATCACGATTGGACGTTGTGGAAAAATTTCTCCTTGAGACTTCTGAAATGACAATATATTAATGCGAAGAACTCACGAGGTTTAGGTACATGAGTTACTTTATTTAGTTTTATGTTTAGAAAACCCTTACCACAATACGTGTTTTTGCTAAGTGTCTGTCGTCTGACAAAGTTAAGAACAAAGATTAAAATAAACTTTGAATTCCATACACAGATACAATATTTTGTGGTAAACTGGTTACCACTAAATATATTTCGCAAACTAGATGCAAACTTTGTGATACTGTTGTCCCAGTTTTAAAGTGTAGAAACTTGACTTTGTCATTGTCTTGTATCAAAGACGAAGTTTTGTCTGAATCAGAAGGACATCGCAAGGACACTGTACAAGTAGGTACAAAGTAGGGAAGCGGAAATAACTAATGACTTTTGTTTTTGTTTGGTCAGTTTATGGTTATGGTAGCAAATTATTTGAATTTAGTGGTTCTAAAGATATTTTGATTGAATATTGGTATAAGGGCTTAGACATGTTTGAATTATTAATACATTAAAGTATTTTTTCTATTCAACTAGTCTTGGCAAGGGGTATCTGGTTACCCAAAAACTGGGCTGTGGAGGTCAGCTAGGCAGTCGGCCTATGTATGGATACAAATATTTATTTGCACCCGGTTAGACTGGAATCCAACCCCAACATAGTTGGGACAAGACTAGGCAAGTGATGCAGATGATTTAAGCCATTGTCAATACAGATTAAATTGATTGACAGCTGGTGTTATGGTAAATATCAAAATTCATATTATAAGAACTGACCACATACTTCATTAGGCATTTTATTTAAAAACAAAATCAAATATAGATTGGGCACTGCAGAAGAGAAGCTTTTAGCGAACCATTTTTAATGTAACCAAAATAAAATCAGATACATAAGTCATACATTTATGACATAAATCACATAGATTCTAAAATACGATTCGTATCACACGTTCGGCCTACAAAATGAATATTTATGTGCCGTATGTGCACAGACTAACGTTATCATACATGAAGCACATAACTTCTCATTAATTTCGTTTTGGGAATGAAATCATAGAACAGAAAAAAGAATGAAAGTAGGTATAGAACAGGGATAAACGGTACAGTAGGTACTACGGTCAAAGAGGGATAAGGTCAAACAATTTTGTATAAAATTCCTTTACTACAGAGCGGGCGCATCTCACATTTTCAAACTTAAATTTTTATTCAAAATTCTGGCAATGACGTATTCGGAAAACTAATAAGGTGCAAGTAAATATTAACCTTAAACCCCCTTAATAATAAACGTTGTGTAGCGTCTGTATAGTTACACAACGCTTTGTCTTCTTTCGAAATTCAAATTACTGACGACTGAAAGAGAGAAATCGGTGTGTACGTTTATTAGGAAGGGGGAAAGTGTTTAACATATATATTACTGAAATGTTCCTATTTTAATTGTGTTCTTAAATGACGACCACACATCAGAAGAATAATTGTGTAGGACGCTCTCAGGATAGAATGGAGAGGTGATCTTTGCTAGGTGGGTAGTAGCAGCTAGATCAATGTAGCTATGCATCGAGGGTGTAGATTGGAGAGGCTTGTATCCAGCAGTGGTAGCAGTAGACTACTAAAGGCTGGTGATGGTGGTAAAGGTGGTGATTATTTTTTGTCTAGACAATTCGTATAGGTGTTTATACGAATGATCTAGATAAAAAATAACTTCAGGAACTTCAGGAAATATAAATTTTAATTTTGCTGCAGATATTCGGTTTCGTTGCGTTTAAAATAAATTAACCCTTAATATAAATGCTTTAAGTTTTAAATTGATCTACCGCCGGTATCTTGTTTCAGTAGGATAACTTAAAGACCAATATTAATTAAATCTCATACAATCATGTGTTTCTTCTCTTCCACATTAAAAACTCTTACATATACTACATATTACCAATAGCTTTAGCTACATCGTTGTAGGTATACAGTATAATAATATATATATATATTTTTTTAAATCAAATTATTTATTTGATAGAATGCAGGTAAGTATACAAATAAGGTCGTGAAGAATTATAGTTGAGCCATACATTCTGCCCAAGATATACATCGATATTATACCGACTATTATACATCGATAGCTGCCCCAAATGCAACTAGTGACCCATTCAAATAATAAAACGTTAATTATTATTATTATACATCGTTAGCTGCCCCAAATGCAACTAATGACCCATTCAAATAATATAACGTTAATTATTAATATACATCGTAAGCTGCCCCAAATGCGCCAAATGCCAAAAATCAACGTTATATTATTTGAATAAGTCACTGGTTAGTGACTTATTCAAATAATATAACGTTAAAAGCCACTGGTTAGTGACTTATTCAAATAATATAACATTAATTTTAGAATGCTCACTAAAAGCATAACCCTGTTAAAACTAATAACACTAACTCCACTTCAAACAATTTTGAAAGCCAGGCTTCATTTTATTATCTAAAATATTGGACTAAAATGCTTCCGATGTAGTTATTAATATACATTCGGGTCATTGGCAAAGCTTGTGGGTATTACACAGAAAATTCATCATCTGCCTAGCCTTTTCCCAACCATGTTGGAGTCGGTTTCCAGTCTGACCGAATGCAGCTAAATACCAGTACTTTACATGGAGCAACTGCCTATCTGACCTCGATAACGCAGTAACTGGGCATCACAATACCTCTTGGCAAGACTGATTGTCAGACTTTAGGGCTTCCGACGACCCGTAACGACTGTCAAAGATCCACGTATGACATTCGGGACAAACTGCTTAACGTGCTTTCCGAGGCACGGAGGGGTCTTGGTATGTGAAGAAGATCACCAATTCACGGACCAACAGCGGCAAACGTAACTTCACCGGGTTGATCGACCCGTGCGACTGTTATTATGTAGCCACAAAGTCCACAAATACACAATACCTACCTAAAAGGAATAACCTCAGAAAAAATCAATACATGATTTGGTGCTTTTCGTACTAAATACCGAACGTTCAACATATTTAAAATGTATTTATATTTCCCAAGCAAAACATTATTAAAGAGCATCAAAGCATAAAATATTACTTCCTTACTTTCCCTAAGCCTGTACTTTCGAGTGGAACTGTACACGCCCTTTCAAATGACTTGAATTTAGGCCTGTGAAAACGGAGCCTACTAATCGAGCCGGGCGACATTTTGTCGAAATACTAGAACAACGGAATTTATTTAATTATATTAGGCAATGTTCGTACTTTCGCCACAAAGGACCAAAATTTTCACTAAATTCTTGCCCCATGTATTATGCCTGTCACCGCATAGAGGAAAACAGCTGTTTAATTACGTTAGGTAAAGTACTCCTAATGACAATCATTTTTTACAACATGTCATTGTATTAGGAGCAGTGGTGGCCAAGTGGTCGTTACCACTTGGCCACCACTTACGAGTTGTAGGTTTCTACCCAGACAGGCATTTTACTTTGTGTATATTATTTCATCGCCACTGCTCTCAAAACGGTGAAGGAAAACATCGTGAGGAAACCGGCATGTCCTAGAATCAAAAATTTGAAGACATGTGACATCTACCAACCCCGACTGGGCCCGCGTGGTGTTACAGCCCACTTCCTCTCACAGAGAGGAGGCCTGTTCTCCTGTTTTCCTGCCTGTGTTCCCAGCAGAGGGAATGTTAAAGGCTGATTATGTTATTGTACCACTCCTGTTTTTCCAGAAGGGTTAGGTAGAGGTATTCACATTTCACCAGTTATATACTATTGTTTTGTTTCATCTTGTTTCATTTTTCACTTAGACAATTCTATAATACATTCATTGCGCCGTTTGTTTCAAATCCTTTCGCAGGATAACCAACTTAACGCAATGGATATGGTTGAAATGTCCAAATAAAATCGTTTGACATTTGGAGTGTATTGCGCAATAAGCCTTACGTATAGGAACATAGGTTTATTTCGGCCTATGCACGAAGCTTGAAACAAAGTTTGAAGTTTCCTATAGACGAAGGCGACTATTTCGAAGCTGAGCTTGATTGATAAAGTTAGGTACACATCACTAAACTCTTTGACGTGAATAGCCGTTGTAGCCGACACAACAACAAACTGAAACGGTTCCGCTAAAGGTTGGGCTAGACGGAGCGATGTCACTCGTGCGTTTATAATCTCGTGAGTTGTGTGTTCGTGCATTGTACTCTCACATAGAAACGTAGGACCAAAATTTACTAAAATTGACGTGTAGTGTGCACGTTTAAATCTTATATTTAATGGCAACAAAAACCACGTTACCTGAACTGAATTTTCCGTGCGTAGTATTTAACTTCCAACCTGCACTATACGAGATGCAAATTATAATTAACAATGTATTACAAACTTCATGCAAACTGTATACGAAGTCGCAAAAATAATTAAACTCAACGTAAGACCCAGAATCAGTACAAAGTACTTACATTATTCAAGACGCAAACGCGGCAAGTTTGTCTTAAGCAAACAACCCTTTTTGTTGAAATACACAAAGAAGTAATGAATCCTAAGAAAAACACTAGGTACCTATGTAAAAGTACCTATATAATATACTTAAATGTTACAAACTCGGAAAAGACGCACAGAAAAATTATCCATATATCAAAAGGCGCGGAATGCTTTTGAAATGGCTTCCCTCGCGGAAAATGTGAAATATTACAGTCAACACTGAAAAGCTACGGACCACGTTTTTAGGTAAGGTTGCAGTAAATTTACCTTGTATAAATATGAATATTCATGGTACCGTATCATTGAAATGAACCAGATAATATTCGGATGGAGCTGCATACGGATAATTTAAATTTAAACTGTTTTCATAAAATGTGGATATGAAAATGGTGCTTGAATTAAATTTTTCACACATAGTGTGAAACCAACTGTAATTTACATCAGCAATTTATAGACCGCTGCTGGATAAAAACCGGAAACTACCCAGTTTTAATAAAATGAAATGTAAGACCAGCAACCTCACGAATGTGACAAAGATTAAAACAGCCACAGCATCTATGCAGAATAATATTGGTAGTTGTGTTAACACAGAATACGCGCAAATTGTATTAGCAAAATGAGACCTTAATTTAACGTAAAAGAAGATTCAAAATTAAATAGAGATCCGTTATCCGATTAAATAGAGAGACGCCAGCACATCTAGCTACTACAATCTGTCAAATTTCTTTAATAGATTTTCATATTTATAGCTAAACATAAGGTTAAAAGTTGCTTGGGAAAATTTGAGTTTCGGGTAGCTTGATGTATTGACGTCTGTACATTATACCCGTTCAAAAATAAAACCTATCAAACAAATCCGATGAACTGAAAGACCTAAAATAATACGATCCACAAAATCCTAATATCTTTTTTCAGAATCCTACTCAGTACTAAATTATTGGATATCTGCCCTCACTATTGCTATAAAAATTTAGTATCGTCGATTTTTATGGCACTCCAGTATTTCAACCCGGAGGCTTGAAGCTCCACATTTGGCACATAATTCGATTAAGAAAAGCTGGATGTATTTTTAGACTTTATATTGCCTGGTCATGAACATTTTGAAGCGTGTTAAATTGACCCAGATTGATCCTAGCCACCGTCAGGTGCTGGCGAGTGCATTGTATGTCATTATCATGACATCACCTTCAATTCTTAGAGCCACTTGCACCACGAATCACTAAATGCATTTAACGCTAAACGTATTTACGACACTCGGTCTCCGTCATCTTTAAACGTTTAAAAGAATTAGAACGATGTTTTAATTCCGTTTATCGCTAAATTCTCCTGTTTTGTGGTGCAAGAGAGCTTTAGTCTAATTGTTTTCATATCCTTTTTAATAGTGTTAAATTGTGTTCTATGCCTAGTGGGTCCCGCTTAATGGTAAACGACATCGCAGCAGACCCAGGCAGAAATGGTCGTAATGAGCTGAATTCCTTTATTAAAGATTGGTCCTTGATAGCTCTGGACTGAAAGAAGTGGAAGCATAGTGGGGAGGCATTTGTCCAGCATTGGGACATCAATGACTAGTAAAAAAAAACAGTGGCACTCCGGGAGTGCCGACAGAAGTGAAAACTTGAACAATTACGTGTGTATTTTGTGAATCGTCTTATAAACAAAACACGAGCGGTACCGGCTACGGCCATCCGTCTTATGAATTTTCGATCAGGTCGCGTGGCCTGACGCGATTTTAAATTTTTTTACCATTTACAAAAAGTGTACAATGCCGCTAAAGAAGTTTTCACTTCAAAAATCCATGTTGTTCCAGCAAACGCTGGAACAACATAATACATTTGTGAGACTACCCAACATTGTTGTCGCATATTATACAATTATGTTTTCTTTTCTCCACATACATATTTCTCCATGTATCGCCTAAGGCTTTTTTGTTATTATTCTGGTTACGTTAGATATCTTGAACCTTTTCTAGAGCGAACAGAGCTAATATACTTAAGATTTTTTTCCTAGACTTCGTCGCATGAACACGAATTATAGTTTTATCTTAAAAACATCTTTCTTGTGTTTATATTTTTAGTTGGTGTTGAGTTTCTAGGTAGGACGTAAAATTGTCTTCATTCTACAGAAAGAATTCATGATTTTTCCTTGGCAACAGTAAGTACCTACTTTAGTTAAATGTTTCGCACAAAACGCTTTTACCGTCTCCAAAACATTTTTATTCGGCGTTGTTCATAATTGATGTCAAACTCGGTGTCATCTTTATCCGTTCTTAAGAACCACTTAGGAAAGGAAGGTCTCATTTCTGACACTGCTTTAAATTATAGTTGTCGCACTTTGGCATGGCAATAGCTTTCCCTAATATCTCTCCGTAGGAACGCAAACAATTTATTTATTCATTTTAATAATTGTGTAGCATTGCTTAGCTTGATGTACTGGCGTCTGTACATAATATGTCGCATCATATTATGTACAGACGCCAGTACATCAAGCTACTACAATCTGTCAAATTTCTTCAATAGATTTTCAACTTTATCGCTAAAGCATATGGTTCATAGTTGATTGGGAAAATTTGACAGTTTCAGGTAGCTTGATGTGCTGGCGTCTGTACTTCTGTATTGTTAGAGAAAACACTGAACAAGAAGCAGCTTCTGTCCTAATAAACTATATATTGTTTTTCGTTATTGGAGCATCCAACATTGATACAGTTTGACTAACTTCATTTCGGTTTTTGAAATAATAAATGCTAGAAAATGTAAGTAGGTCAATGACCGCTATTGCCACGCTAAAATTCGACAGCTATAGCACTTTACTTGGAAAAAATCTAGATGTGTATCTTTACTAATTGCAATAATTGTAGTGGTGAATTTGGAGGTCTAAGTTCATATTTATCCCAGAAAATTAAATAAATAAATTGTTAATCGAAATCTTTCTCCGAATAAAATAAGGGAAAGTTATATTTACCTTTAATGTTAACGATACAAAGTCCAAATATTCCTTAGATGATCTGTTTGATGTGCGGATAGCCTTTGAAAAAAAATAACTGAAATATTTAACGGAAAATCCGCTTTGCTCATAAAAGTCGGATCGCCTTATGGTTTGGGACAAGCCTTAAGATAAAGATATAAATTATAAGATAAAGTTTAAGAAATATGCAGACCTTCCTCAACCAATTTAATGAAATTTTCCTTTGAAATCATCATCTGCCTATTATAGCCTTTTTCCAACTACATACCTAATTATGTTGAGGTCGGCTTACATTTAGTACCAGATAAAGATAAATACAAGTATTTTACATGGAACGACTATTCAACCTCGACAACCAAGAAATCCCACTTCCTCTATCTTTGTTTTTAAAAGACATTATATACAGATAAGTTTGTGTGGACAAGACATAATTTCAAGCATTAATACCACAATTATAATCACAAGTAATTATCATTCACGATTGGTGGCATATGTTTACAAAGCTGCTACTAATCCCAGTGGCATATCGTGTACCTGCATAGTTATGCAATGAATTATTTTATTATCAATTTATCAACTAACACTTCGTTAGGTCAAAGAATAAGCATAATAGCCTCTAATATTCTCACTGCTAGAACACAGGCCTGCTCTTTGTGAGAGGACGTGCCGGTTTCTTTCACCGTTTTGAGAACAGTGATGATAAAATAATTTACACAAAGTAAAGCGCCTATCTGGATGCGAACCTACAACACAACTCGTACAGTACCCGGCGATAAATATTGCACATCGACCTTTGGAAAGAGACAATCGGCTAATTTCGGCTTCGTAGAGCGTTATCTCTGTCGCACGAAATACAAACAGTCCGGTATCTATTAGGAGCTGTTAAAACAATTATGATTTGCTTCTTTTGATAATTACTGTGTTTTGTATTTTACTGTGTGTACATAAATTATAAAATAAATAATTAAATAATTATTTTTATTCTTTGTATAAAATACAAAAAAAAAGGTAAAGGTCGATGTGCAATATTTATCGCCGGGTACTGTAACTCGCAGCAGTTACCACTGGGCCACCATTGCTAGTTCATATTATTATTATAACCAGAAATTACCTACCAGCGGGGTAATTGCGTAACACACGATCAGTAGCAATGGGTTTCATTTTGACAGTTCAACAACATTCATTGCGGTATTTACGTTGTTGAGCAGACACATTTTTCAAACATACGGAGCAATGGATTAGCAATATCCCTCCAAATGGTTCAGATTGATAGTGTTTTACGCAATTAGAATTAGGGTGCTGGCTATCAATATATCTCACAGTAATATATGTAGGCTGGTAATGGTGGTATTACAGACAAACATAAAGATCTATCGTAACAGGAAGGCGCTTTAGCTACATTAAACAAGTGAGTTAGGGAGAATGAAGGGAAAGGGGGGGGGTGAATTAGGTGTATCTATCTTCATAGAACTAGGCTATAATATGCAGCGCCCGTACTTCCGATTCACAGTGAATGGAAAAACAACGTATGGTTTTAGGTTGAAATCTGTACAAGTTCATAAGCACGCACTTTAGCTCAGCGTTGTTTCTATCACTGTCGCGCAACTGTCAAACTACAAATGCAAGATAGAGACAAGAACATGTTTATGACAAAGAAAGTGCTATGTAACATTTCTACACCTTAGTCTTTGGTAGGGCGCCATAACTCTCTATTCACTCCAGATAAAAAAGGTAAGAAAAATACAAACAAATAAAAATATTTATTGCAGACATGATGTTTATAAAATACAAAAAAGATGAGAGAGTGTCAGAATTAGCAGTTGGACGATCAAATTCTATAATCCATCAAATGGATCAAACACTAAAATTACCTTAAAATTAAACATTTTGCTTCCTACGTTGTAGCCAAACATAGCTTCCCTCGTTCGCCCATCCAAGACAACATTTTAATTTTATTAAAAGCAAAGTGATACGCCTTTCTTCGCAAGCTGTTAGAGGCAAGCGAGAATAAATGAGCTGCTTAATTTTAATCCTGGCAACTTTCTAGTAGCTAAACTAAATGCTAGCAACACAGCGTCGTTGCTTAAGGCATTGTAAATTGTTTAAGTCAATACTTTATTATTCTTCGCTTTAGGACACGCCCATCAATTAGGTAAATGCTGCTTAAAATTCCGGGTAACTGTAAGGAATGGCATGTGTTTTCAAGTCGTCGTCATTACTTCTGTTTATATAATAAGTAGGTACTTCTTGGTAATGTACACACGCCAGCACATCAAGCTACTACAATCTGTGAAATTTCTTCAATAGATTTTCAACTTTATCGCTAAATCATAAGGCTCAAAGTTGATTGGGAAAATTTGACAGTTTCGGGTAGCATGATGTGCTGGCGTCTGTACGTTGCTAGTAGGATAAACGCTGTGAAAACTACCTTGGTGGTACTTCCAACCGAACTAATAAAGGTGGTAAATCTTAGACTCCAGTGTACCAGTGTGCTATTGGTTGAAAAGCAGTAGTTAATAAAATGTTATAAGTGGGTAAACTTTCTCACAAAAAGCTATACCTCTGATTTCTTAACTTAATACATGTCCTTATTATAATGAAACCATTTACAAAAGTAATAACAACACGTTAAAAATATTTCTAGAAATCTAATCTCGAAATTGTCAAGTAATTCATTTTACTAAGCGAACTTGTGACATGATCTCATGACAAAGGATTTTGATAAAGAATATTAATCATCTTTTGTCCTTGAGTTTTGTGTTAAAGCTTCCCTAAGAACTGTTGAGATTTTATTCCTCTTTTGTTTAATATTACAACAAATACCTTATTAGTCTGGTGGTCTCATTGTGTTGTTGTTGAGGCTGCAGTCCTGGGTTCTATGCCCGGATCAGGGAAAGCGTTATTGATTTTGGAGGAAACTGTCTGTTCGAGGTCTGGATTTATCCCAGTTTTGTGGCATTCGACTCGCCCTAGTTTGAAATGTGGGTGTAGATACAATTGTACACCTCTGACTAGCACATTGGGAGAAATAGGCGTAATGTTTGTTTGATTGAAAGGCATAGAAACCAACTCCGTAACAATAGATTTTTGTCTTTTTTGAATTATAACACAATTTGTCTGCGATTTTCAAAATACTTTACCTGTCTATTTACAAGGCAAGTCTGGCAGTCTAGCGATTGCTACAAAAATCAAATAAACTTGCTTTCTTCAGAATAAAAATATTAAGTTTAACTCTCCACGGACCTCTGAAAAAGGTTGACTTGGCTGAGTATTTGGTTACCGACCTCTTCACTTCAAGATTGAAACAAGAGAATCTCATTATTTTTTATCAGCCTTTAAGTGCATGAAAACGTAAAATTGGTTGCGAAGGTAACTGAATTTTAAGAAATGAAATGTTTTTGTTTGTTTATTCTTTGTATCTGTATTTATTGACTTTTTTACGGGACTTGAGCTGTGTCTGTTTGAAAGGACGCTCTTATAATTTACTTAATAGACATAATATTTAAAATGAATACTTTAATATTCTACAACAAACACTTAGAATCCGTATTGAGAACTACCTGCGTAATTAATTAGGTATCCTAAATTTAAGCAGAAATCAAAAAGTTACGTATTTGTTCTTTTAACAGTCCAAATCTGAACCAATTAGTTTACCGCGGTGAAACTACCTACCTACTTCCTCAAAGTTGGCTGTAAATCCGCACTTACGAAACGTGAAAATTTCTATAGACGGCCCTCGAAATAAAACCCATAAAAACCAAAGTTTTTTTTTGTAAAGTATGTATTTTCTGATGTACAAAAAAGTATATATAAATAAATAAATAAACCCACTTATTCAACGTTTCCTAGTATTTCAATCAACAATTTTCATAACAGAATATTTGTTAAAATTTTAATATAATACCGAAACAAATTCGCCCAGTTTCAAGCTAAACAAATGGTCAATTCGCCGTTGCATCAACAGCTTCATGATTTCTTCCTTTGCAATTCCAGTCAAGGCTAATGAATTTATCGCGGTAAGCCTCGTTATCGTTGCCATAATCATAATTGCCATAATAAGTTTAAATTAATTTCGGTTTAATTAAACATTTTATGTTTTTGTGATTTTTTACGTTAGGTTACTACTGGAGCCATTATTTTTGCGTTTAGTATTTTTAGTGTGATGTTGTTTTAGTGTTATTGTTTTTAAGTGAAAACTTCATTAGGCGCACTTTGCGCTCTTTCTGAACAGCGAACGAAACTGAACCATCACGCAAGCGGGATAGTTTGGTTAACTCAAGGTCAATGACGCTTAATCAGGCATACTTGTACCCATTTTCAATCGGTCGGTAACGCTAAATCGCGTAGACTAGGCGCTGAATCGCGTATACTCGGCGCTGAATCGCCTATACTCGGCGCTGAATCATATACTCGGCTCAACATTTTTCAAGTTTTGACTTCTCATAAGCACACACAGCTTTTTTTTTATATCGAGGTCAAAGTTTTCTTTGCCGATTAAAATAAAATTTCACCGTGATCAATTTCGGATAACTACTAGATTCTAATTAAATTGTATCTTTACTTTCCTGCTATTATTGCTACGTGAAATAAATACTTTGCCCTAGGGATTGCGTGACGGTGTTAAGACTTCTTCAAACAGGCGCGACACAAAGGTACCGCAAGTCGCGCAACGAGCGGTGCCTTTGTGTCGCGCGCGATTATATTGCGTGTCGCACCTGTTTATAGGAGCCTTTATAATGTTCCTGTCACAATATGTCAGTCTTATAACCTGTCATGACCTAACCTGACGACTGGGGAAGTGACTTGCAACTTCTGTAATAGAGAACAGTCCACATTGTTAGCAGATCAATCCATCAAATCCGGCATGATATTGTGGGCAATATGATTTGTGACTTCTACTATGGAACTGTGTTAAATAATGAATATTAATAGCCTGACTTCCTCGTTGGTCTAGTGAACGCAAGCAATACTGCTGAGCATGAGGTCCTGGGTTCGATTCCCAGTTTGGGTCAAGGGTTATTAGGTTTTTCTTTCTGAAATTTGTTAGTAGCAGCCCGAAGCTTACATTTATGCCCGGTTGATGGCAAAAGGCTTTTTTTTTCGCCCCATGTTAAGGGCGATTACGACGGCGTTTCATACAAACTTTCAAGCCCTTATTTTTCGAAATGAATGAACCGATTTTAATGAAACTCCATACGCATAAGCAGGATATAAAGGTCTAAAAAGTTACTTAAGAACATTTTCGAAATATTATCTTATTTAAAAAAAGATAACTGGTAATCTCCGTTTCTATGGAAAATTTTTAATCGGTCTAATTTGGCTGTAACTATTTTTCGAAAATGTTCTTAGGTAACTTTTAGACCTTTTATCCTGCTTATGCGAATGCAGTTTCATTAAAATCGGTTCATTCATTTCGAAAAACAATTATTGGTACATCTCTGGCCAACCCTTTGAGGATAAAAGGCGTGATGCTAAGTTTTAATAGCCTGTATCTTTCCAGGACAAAGCAAACCCCTTTTCATATATAATTTAAGTTTAGTGTTTTAGCATTACTTTTTCGGTTCAGTCAACCGATTTTAAATGTAAGTAGTTTTTTTAATTCAATTATCCTTCATGGAGTAAAAAACTTTCTTTATTTGACTTTCAGTTCTAGGACAAATTAACTCATTTCATTATAAAGTTAGGCTATTCTAGCTTGAGATCGGCTTAGTTTATTTGAAGTACTAAAGTTATTTACTAAACAAATTTTAAGGTCTTAAATCGTGCTTAAAAGTAAAATAAATTTTAACGTGAAACTTAACAAAGATAAATATACCTTCAGTTTCACGTTTAGTGTCTGTTCTTGATTGTTAATTTAAAACAATCTTGTTTTGTGAATTATTCCATCTATAAAATTGAATGCGTAACTTAATTTTGTGAAAATTAACATTTCCAAAAACCAACAAAGGAAAACTTGTTTAAAATCAAAAAAGGTTATTACTTGTTAAACATGTATTAACAAGTCATGACCTTTTTTGATTTTAAACAAGTTTGCCTTTCCATCAAGTTGCCAAAACTATAATGACTTTACAGTAAACAGACCGAGTAAAGAAAACGTGTTTGAAGCGTAGCAGATTTGCTACGATGCGGCTACGGCGTAGCAGTGACTTCATTGCGTCTGCTACGCCCCTGTAGCATAAGTGCAATACTCTTTGACCAAAACCACAACGGAGAGTACAAAGGAAATACTTTACCCCGAGTTTTATAGCGGTCTGCAACATTATTCCTAAAGAAAAAACACCTAAGCTGCTTATCTTTCCAAGTAAATTGTAACAATCTACCCTCTGAAATTGGGTCAACATCCTTTTGATGATTATGTCAGTAAGGAACATAGTTAAGAACTATATTGGCGTCTTTTGAGGCTCGCTTACTTTTAGGTAGGAGGATTTTATCATTTAGCTTAATTGAAGGGCAATTTGAAGTAAGTACAATATATTAAGGGGCTGGTAGCATGCGTAGTTCATACAAACGTAATAACAAAATAATTTGTAAATCAAACATATTACACACTATCAACAAAATTCACATACAAATTGACGTATTTACATGTACTAGGAGTGAACTCGCAAGGGTACTATTATTTATACTACGCTACACATAAGTTGTGATAGATTAGGCAAAATATGTTTTTGTATTGTATATAAATGTGTAGTGTTAAGTATTAAATGTTATTAAGTTATATAATAGTTGTTTAGGATAGGTAATATGTTATAGAAGTTCCTTATTAGGTTAATTTAATATTGTAAGTAGGTACATAAATACACCATCGCATTAGGTTAATCCTGTAATGATAGTTGTAAAGGTAAATAAATAAATATTCTTATATTCCGATTGGATTACAGAATAAATAGGTTCCCAAATACATATTTTGAAAGGACTCTGATATAAAGACGAGTTATAAGGAATTTAAAATTTCTACAGAAAACTTATTTTTCTCATAACTCGGTCTTTGAATCAGTGTCCATTCAAAATAATTATATATTTGGAAACCTAGAATGTTGTAATCCAATCGGAATAAATACACACTACATTAAGAATAATATGTTTGATTTACAAATTATTATAATATACACTACAAATCGCAATTCCATGAGTATTATAAGAACTGGCTACGCTACTAATTTCGTCCACAGCTATTTTTTTTCGCCCGTCTCAATAAATCTTTGATACATGAGAGGTAATTTGATATCCACAACTCCTCAGTTGTCTAAAAAGATTTTTTACTTCAAAGGAATTTCGTCAACGTTTTCGTATAAGTGATCTTCAATTAAGCATTAAATTACCGTTTTAAATTCTTGGAATCTGAGGAAGTTTTTTTTGAGTTAATGAGATTTTGTAATTATATTTTTAGCGTGCAAATCAAGTTATAATGTCGTGTCATGTGTCGTTTCAATATTATTATTTATGTGCACACAGTAAAATGGATACAGATACGACTTATTAGTATTGAATACAAAGTTACTGCTTATTTCTTAAGAAATTTCTTCCACCTGGGAAAGAAGAAATGAAAAAAAAATGTAGACAATATTATGTGAGAACAAGAAGAGAAGAATTCGATTTTGGGACGTCATAAACTAAAATATTAAATTCTTGTATAGAAAAATCAACATAAACTATTTGATAGGATAAGATAATGTTTTTTTTTTGATAAAAACAGTGCCTTACATTTTCTTATAGAATACATTATTAATAGCTGGGTTTACATTAAAAAAAAAAACAAGAAACAGATTGTTACGATGACACATTTAGGTACTTTACCAACGACAATTTATGAAAAAAGCCTGCATACCTCTAACAGTCAGTGACTAAAGCCGACATACCTCGAGAACTTAGCTAAGCTGTAAGCCATGTAGTATAGTGCCTTCTGTGGTTTTAGTAGCAGAGAATATATTACATGTAGATTTTGTTGAGTATAATTTGTAAGTACACTTTACATGAAAAAAACATAAGATCAAGCTATCATAATTATGTTATGATTAGAGATCGGATATTCGGATGCATATTCACCTAATGTTGAGATGTTGGCTAATACGGAATGCGCTTTTGTATCGAAAAAAATCCCGCGGTTCCGGGATCAACAAATTTAGGTTTCTGATTGTAAAATCGGATGTATATTTACATACTTTCAAATGTTGGCTTATATGGAACGCACTTTTGTATCGATCTTAAAAATCCGCGATTTCGGAATTTTGTGTTTTTTTTTGACAATAGAATCGAATGCATATCTTAGGTAGTAAATTTATATTGTAAAGTAGGTAGGTAGATACCAAACTGCAATAGCAAACAACGTCAAGATAAGATAACGGACTACATAATTATATTCAGAATAATTTTCTTTATGTAGTTCCTTCCCTCCATACTATAAGTACACCCGACTAGTTATGCATTCCCAGTGTTCCTGGCATCCCGGAATTTTTACAGAAAAAATATTTTAAGAAGCTGCTTCCATACTTTCATAGGAAATTCACTTTAGGTAAATATGCATCCGCATATCCGATATCTAGTTATGATACATATAAGGTACAATATATAAACAACTAGCTTATGCCCGCGGCTTCGCCCGTGTGGATGTCGGAAATCATCCCACGGGGCCATGCAACCGGGACAAAAAGTAGCCTAAGTGCTTTCCCAGGTTGCCATCTATCTTCCTTCCAAATTTTATTTAAATGCATTCAGAGGTTTAGGCGTGAAAAGGTTGCATACAGGCAGAGTTACTTTTGAATTTATAAAAATTTAGTATGGATACTGTTTCAATAAATCTCTTTGAAATATGAAATCACGACCACATTAATAATAATAATGCAACTGATAAAGATTGAGTATCTTATTAACCGACTTAATAAAAGGAGGAGGTTAGGAGTTTTTCCTTCAGACAACTAATATCATCACCACGCGTGTGCAGTCAGCACACGCGTGGTGATGATGATCCATATTTTGGAGCAACCGTGAGACACACTTTCCTGCTAATTTCTTACATCGGACTTTGCACTTTTTATTTTTATCTTTATTTTTGTTTTTATCTGACGTACAGACGCCAGCACATCAAGCTACCCGAAACTGTCAAATTTTCCCAATCAACTTTGGACCTTATGCTTTAGCAATAAAGTTGAAAATCTATTAAAGAAATTTGACAAATTGTAGTAGCTTCATGTGCTGGCGTCTGTACGACTATTGTCTGACTAGCTGGTGTATTGTGCGTCTTTTAGTCTGTGCTAAATAAATGTATTTTCTTTCTTTTCTTTCTTTCTTTCTTTTTGTGCCTTCGACTTTCATTAGGGCCGTTACAGACTCATCATCAATCTATACTAATATTATAAATTCGAAAGTAACTTTGTTGGTATGTCACCTTTTCACGCCTACGCCAGTAGACGGATTTCGATAAAATTTGACAAAGGCGTAGATGGCATCCTGGGAAAGCACATATGCTACTTTTGTCCGGTAGCACGTTCTCGTGGGATAATTTATGACATCCAAAGACGAAGCCACGGGCAGAAGCTAGTGCTCTATATTGAATCCAAGCCACACTAAGAATCGTCACACAAAACCTCACCAAATACTATTCAAAGTAAGGATTCTTTCAAACTTTTGAAAAAGGCGAGTCATACAGTTTCGCGAAGCATTTCCAATATCTGCTCGACTGCGATGTAACTCAGTAGTGGCTTTGCTTTTATTTGAAAACTTTCCCGTTGTTAGTAAGGAAATATTCTGTTATATTTTTACTAGTCACGGTGCTGTTAAATAGCGCTTTGAAAATGGTGAAATACGGTTGGAGTTGGTATATTTCTGCTGGTATATTAATATTGTAAAAGTAGTGCATTTTTGTTAAAGATACTTTAGTTTTATTTTTGAGGATGTCTTGCTTTTTCTTGTACAAAAGTATGAGAGACTAAATATGCAAAATGTGCATAGTTTTTAGTAACAAAAATCAGATGCAAAAGGCTTTATTTCTCACTAGCTGCGCTCCGTGGTTTCACCCACATAAATGTCGATCCCATGGCAATATCGGGATGAAAAGTAGTTTATATATTAATACAGGGTGTCAGCTATCTCCATACAAAATTTTATCAAAATTGGTCCAGCCGTTTAAGTGTGAAGAAGTAACAAACATATAAACATACACACACTCACAAACGTTCGTCTTTATATTTGTGTGAAGTGCAAGCACAGCCATAATATCACATGCAAAAAAAACAATTCCGAGAAACATACGCCATTTAAATAATTAAAAAAACGAGGAACATAAACGTCAGCACGTTTGTTTTATGATTTATTTTTTATTTTTATACTAGGCAGTTCTTAGCTTTAGCCTTAAATAAAACTCAGTCACTATACCAATCAGCCGAACGATTCTGTAAAAATCTCATCGTGAAAGCTTAGTTGGAGTGAGTTTGTTTTTGTTATGAATTAACACTATTGACAGCTCACTCCACGTTCACTTCACCTAAGTTTTCACGGTGAGGTTTTTACAGAATAGCACCGCTGGTCGTTATTAAACCTATATTTATCACGAACAACACTGATAACTTTCATACGTAGGTAATAAGTGACACCATAAAAGTCAATTTCGCTCACTAAGGGCGTGTTTAGAATACTAACATTCTATCTGTAACGCCTACTCAATTTTAGTTCGCAATTGTGCACAATCACGTCTTACTGCATGAACGCTTAGCTGTTAAGAATTTATTTTATAAGTACCTACGCTTAGTACGACAATTTTGTATTTTTTTCTTCTTCCTATTGTCTTAGCACGGAATACATCTCTTAAATTATCGGAAGCTTTTTTATTTTAATAATTCTGGATATAAACCCCCAACATGGTCCTAACGAGCGGATATTAATGAAGATTCAATAATAATCAGTGGAAATAAGAAAATTACGGATTTATACTGGAATTATAATATTGAAGATTATTGAAGCAGCCCGGTACACGGAGTCCAAAGGTCAAAGCGAACGTCGACTTGGAAATCCTGCCATATTTGGAGATATTGGATACCTGGATGTGGATAAATACAGTGTTCAGTGGATAATATTATTGATAATACCCAGTACTCTTAATTAGGTTTGTTTTAAGGTAATATTTCGCGTAAGTTTCCGAAAATTGTTAAGGTTAGTACTACCTACATTATTTTACTTTGATTGTTATAACCAGATAATTAATTTATTTGCAGTTAACTGATTACATTTAAAATTAAGCTGAAACTAGGTGTATTGTTTATAAAGTGATTATATCAATATATCATTAAACATTAGTGTAGTTTTCAGCTAAGTTATTATTAGTGTAAGGTGGTATAAAACAATCTGTTAGGTAGATTACTATAATAAATTATTGTACTTTAACTTGTTGTATTTCAGCTGCAAGACATTGTTATTGTGAGGCATTTGTTCGTTATTTAAGTGTAACTTTTGCATATTTCAGTGTAATACCGGTGTCTCAAAATGACTGACAAGGAGTTAATTAAAAAAAGGGCAAGTTATAAGGGACGTTTGACAGCTTTCTCTAATTATGTCAATGATTTGGAAGATTCGTTGAATCCATCACAGGTGTGCGAATTGCAACTACGTTTGGGTAAGATAGAAAATTTATTTGTACAATTTGACGAGGTTCAATTAAAATTGGAGTGTTTAGTCGATGACGTCAATAGTCAATTACAGGAGCGAAACGAGTTTGAATCTATATATTACAAGATCTTTTCAAAGGCTCAAGAGTTACTTACACGTAATTTAAAAACAACTAAGGATGATGATTCTTTGGAAAATGATAACTGTTCATCACGAACGCGTAATCGTAGGCTTGTTAAATTACCTACCATACAACTGCCAAAGTTCTGTGGTTCCTATGAAAAATGGTTGGAGTTCCACGACACATTCTCTAGTTTGATACATTTTAATGATGAAATAGATGACGTCAACAAATTCCATTACCTTAGGGCTTCTCTCGAGGGTTCAGCTGCTGTGGTGATTCAATCTATAGAGTTTTCAGCCAGTAATTACTCTGTCGCATGGAAAATATTGTGTGAACGTTTCGACAATAAGCGGATTTTAATACAAAATCATGTAACGGCATTATTCAATCTCGAAACAATTAGAAAGGAGTCATCTGTTACTTTAAAACGTATAATTGATTCTGTAAACAAGAACTTGCGTTCATTGGAATCACTAGGAGAACCAACAGATCATTGGGACACGCTCTTAATTCATATAGTTGCAAATAAGTTGGATTCTAAAACATTTCGCGAATGGGAAGAATTTAAAGGTGGTTTAGATAAAGAAAAGTCCATCACATTAGACATGCTTCTTGGGTTTTTGCGAAATCGGTCGGACTTATTAGAAACTATTGAAATGTCGCAAAATAATTCAAATAATAATTCTTCTAATTCTAACAGTAAACATAAAAGCATGGTTTCTGTGACCAGCACATCAACTAGTCGACCTAATTCTGGTTCCAATTCATTAAAGTTGTGCCCGAAATGTCAAGGTGAACATAGCCTCAGTAACTGTCCACAATTTTTAGGACTTAGTAATGAACAGAGGTTAGAGTTACTACCACAATATAAATTATGTTTTAATTGTTTCCGAACAGGCCATTATGCCAATCATTGTAAATCAAGTGGTTGCAAAGTGTGTAAGCGCAAGCACAACACACTTGTTCATGTTACAGATGTCAAAGCTAAGTCGACAATTAAACCATCTACTACCATTGGTGACCGTGTTGATAGCGGTGAAGCTACTGAACCATTAGCTAACAAGAATGTAACATTATCAGCACAAGTCACGACGAATGTACAAAATAAAGGTGAAGTTCTTTTAGCCACTTCATTGTTAAAAGTTTATGATGGCAATAATCGCGAATATCTCGGTCGTGCCATTCTTGACAGTGGCAGTACGTCGTGCCTTATAACAGAAAAATTCTGCAATTTATTAAATTTACCGACTATCAAAGTTAGCGAGTCACTGATGGGTATAAATAACTCTAAGTCACCAATAGGTAAAATGTGTTGCGTTCCAATAAAATCATTAAATGAAAACTTTTCTAAAAATATTTGCTGCTTTATCTTACCTTCTATTACTGATGAAGTGCCTTGTCGTCACTTGGATCTTAATGAGTTAAATATTCCGAGTAATTTATGTCTAGCTGATCCTCACTTTTATGCACCATCTCCTGTAGACTTAATTATAGGTGCAGATGTTTTCTGGGATCTCTTGGGTACAGAAAAGATAGACCTCGGTGTTGGCAAACCGGTGCTATATGAAACTAGACTTGGTTGGATAGCTTCAGGCCCTATACTACATAGTGGCCAAGTTCCGTGTTCGCTTCCTCTACTTTGTAATTTAACAAATATCAATAATCCCGAAACTAATGTTTCAGTGGAAAGCTCTAGTACTGATGACATTCAAAACCTTTTAATGCGTTTTTGGCAGCTTGAGGAAGTTAGCCATCAGTCATCAGTATTCTCTCAAGAGGAGAAAATGTGTGAAGAGCATTTCATTCAAAACACAACGCGATTCAAGGACGGCCGTTTCTGTGTGAGGATACCTTTAAAACAATCACATAATAACTTAGGTGACTCTGTTAATAGAGCTAAGCACTGTCTGCTTTCATTAGAGCGCAGGTTTAAGGGTCAGCCATCATTTAAAGCACGTTATTGTGACTTCATGAAAGAATATGTTGAGTTAAAACATATGTCTAAATGTGTACCTGATCCACAGAAGGTTGCATATTTTATACCTCACCATGGCGTTGTGCGTGAAAGTAGTTTAACTACAAAACTCAGAGTGGTGTTCAACGCTAGTAGTCCCACCACCTCAGGAGTATCATTTAATCATTTACAAATGACAGGACCTACTGTACAAGATGACTTGGTGTCAATTCTTCTCCGGTTTAGGAAATATAAATATGTCCTCTCCGCAGATGTGGAGAAGATGTACCGCCAGGTAATAGTACACCCAGATGACAGGCATCTACAGCAGATCCTATGGCGCGATGATCCCTCAAAGCCTATGGTAGCCTACCAGTTAAATACGGTTACGTACGGTACCGCTAGCGCACCGTATCTTGCAACTCGGTGTCTTAGACAGGTAGGGCTCGATTGCACCGACAAAAAAATTGCTGTAATCATAAAACATGATTTTTATGTCGATGACTTGCTTTCGGGAGGGGATACAATTGAAGAAGTCCTTGATATACGTCATAAGGTAACCGCAGAGCTGGCTTCAGCTGGAATGCCGTTACGTAAATGGAAATCAAATAATTCTCAAGTGGTCTCTGATCATACAGATCATTCTTCATTAAGCTTGAACATTGGTTCAATAGAACCCTGCAAAACTTTAGGTCTGAGCTGGCATACTGAGCCCGACGTGTTATGTTATTCAATTAATCCCAATATTACTAATGCAATGACAAAACGTGGGATACTTTCTACAATTGCTCAGATTTTTGATCCGCTAGGTTTATTAGCTCCTTACATTATTATTATGAAAACCATCATGCAAAAACTTTGGGTATATAAATTGGGATGGGACGATCAATTGCCATCTGATATATCAAAAATTTGGTCCAATGTTATGCGTGACTTACCAATGTTAAATACATTAAGTATTCCACGGATTGTACTTTGTGATTCGTATAAAGATATAGACCTGCACATATTTAGTGATGCATCGCAAATTGCATACGGTGCATGTCTATATGTTCGAAGTACAAGTCATGATGCTAATGTCCTAGTACGTTTGCTTACAGCCAAAAGCCGAGTAGCCCCCATTAAACCAACTACGATACCAAGACTTGAGCTTTGCGCGGTGTTGGTTGGTGTTCGTCTTTACGAAAAGGTGATTCACGCTCTTAGAGCTCAAGTCAGAAGCGTCACCTTTTGGACTGACTCGACGGTTGTATTAGGCTGGCTTAAGATGGTACCCAATAAATTACAGCCGTTTGTGCGCAACCGTATCGCAGAAATATTGGACAAGACAGCTGCATGCTCTTGGAGGTACGTCCCTACAAATTTAAACCCAGCTGACAAGATATCACGCGGAACAGATGTAAGTCTTTTACAATCTTTAGATTTGTGGTGGGAAGGACCTGAATTCTTGAGATACGACATCTCGAAATGGCCTAGTAATCCTACAGTCACAAAGCAAATACTTCCTGAAATTCGTTCCGAAGTTTCTTTACTTGTTACAACCGCAAGTCCTCGACCAGTTATAGAATTTAATAGATTTTCAAATTTTACTACTCTTAAACGGTCGGTGGCATATGTTTTGAGATTTATAATTAATTATACTAAAAATGGATCACCTGGAAATCAATTTCTCAGTACTGACGAATTAAAACAGTCACTAAATGTTATTATAAGGCTCTCGCAAAAGGAGTCATTTCCAGAATACACATTTTTATTAAATAAAAAGGATTTACCAAAAAAGAGTCCATTGATTAAGTTCAAGGTTGTTCTAGACGAACATAAATTAATGCGTGTCGGAGGTCGACTCGAAAATTCACAATTTTGTTACGACAAAAAACATCCTTTATTAATACAGTCCACTCATATTGTCACAAAATTATTGTTTGAATTTATGCATAAAAAACTTATGCACGCTGGGCCGCAACTGTTACTAGCGTCAATTAGAGAAAATTATTGGCCGATTGGTGGTAGACGCTTAGCTAAATCAATTTATAATAAATGTATTTTATGTTGTCGTATGAAAGGACAGGTTGTCTCTCCTCTCATGGGTAATTTGCCACAGCAGCGTTTGATTCCCGGGGGTTACCCCTTTGAAACAGTAGGTGTGGATTATGCTGGACCGATTATGTCAGCTACTAGACAAGGACGTGGTTGTCGTCTTACTAAAGTATACGTTGTTCTTTTTGTATGTTTCACGACTAAGGCGGTACACATCGAATTGGCAGGTGATTTAACAAGCAACAATTTTTTATCAGTTCTCCGTAGATTCATTTCGCGAAGAGGAAAACCTAAGCACATCTATTCTGATAATGGGACCTCGTTTGTCGGAGCATACCACGAACTTGGCCAGTTCATAAAGCGTAATTGCAATTCGTTGTCCAGTGATTTAGCAAATGAAGAAATTAATTTTCATTTTATCCCTCCTTATGCCCCTCACTTTGGAGGTCTTTGGGAAGCCGGTATTAAATCTACTAAGTATCATTTAAAGAGGGTACTGGGAAATTGTAATTTTACATTTGAGGAGCTGAACACTGTGTTAGTTCAAATAGAAGCTTTACTCAATTCTCGCCCACTCACACCACTCTCATCGGATCCCAACGATTTGTCGCCGCTAACGCCTGGACACTTCCTGATAGGACGGCCACTGACAGCACTACCTGCATCTAACCTCGAGGACCGATCCGTGACTTCTTTGACCAGATACCAGAGGATAGAGCAACTCCGTCAACATTTCTGGTCTCGATGGAGCAAAGAATACGTCTCAGAGCTACAGCAGCGAGTGAAATGGCGATCCTGCACTAAGCCATTAGAAAAGGATACTCTTGTGCTCATTAAGGATGAGAAACTACCTCCTTTGAAGTGGCGATTGGGCCGAGTCACGGCAGTTTTCCCTGGACAGGACGGCATCAGTCGCGTCGCTGACATCAAGACGACATGTGGAGTGGTTCGGCGAGCTTTCAGCAAGATATGCCCGTTACCTCTATCTCACACGGAGGATTCTGGTTGAGAGACGATCTCTCAACGCCCGGGGGGATGTTTAGAATACTAACATTCTATCTGTAACGCCTACTCAATTTTAGTTCGCAATTGTGCACAATCACGTCTTACTGCATGAACGCTTAGCTGTTAAGAATTTATTTTATAAGTACCTACGCTTAGTACGACAATTTTGTATTTTTTTCTTCTTCCTATTGTCTTAGCACGGAATACATCTCTTAAATTATCGGAAGCTTTTTTATTTTAATAATTCTGGATATAAACCCCCAACAGGGCGATCAATCACTGATCATTGACTTTGCCTCCTGTTTAATAATGCATAAGGTGTAAATCAACGCGTCATGTGTAAATCCTTTAAGAAATTGTGCTGCTCTCCTGTGGATGACGAAGGATATTTAGGCCTCATTTTCAAAGCGATGTTTCGTTAGGATGAGTAATTACATAAATAAAAGGCGAATTCTAGAGTCTACATAGTCAACCTACTAACAGTGCACGACTGGTTTCTTAGACCGTTTTGACACTTAGGCGACGCAGTCACGCGACAGACGCGCGACCGTCGCCCAGTCAGAATTTCATATCATAAACAGAAGTTGAACAGAGCAGTGGTGGCCCAGAGGTATCAGCCGCGACTTACGAGTTGTAGGTCGTAGGTTCGAACCCAGACAGGCGCTTTACTTTGTGTAAATTATTTCATCACCACTGCTCTCAAAAACGGTGAAGGAAAACATCGTGAGGAAACCGGCATGTCCTAGAACCAAAAATTCGAAGACGTGTGATATCTACCAACCCGCACTGGGCCCACGTGGTGGATTACGGCCCACTCCCTCTCACAGAGAGGAGGCCTGTGTCCCAGCAGTGGGAACATTATAGGCTGATTATGATTATGATATGATAAACAGAAGTACGGGAGCCGCGCGCGGCCGGCGCGGCCTCTGTGTGCGCTAGTCAGTTAGGAGTCAGTGTTGCAAGCGCACGTGATTATAGACTGCACAATGAGCGAGAGAAGGCATCTGCTTCTGCCGCGCTGCTAACATCCTAATGTGAAAGCGACCTTAATTTCACTAAAATATTTTGACTCAAAACTAATCTATACGAATAAATGAAATTGAAGTGTCTGTTTGTACCGAATAATCTCTAGACTTTCACTGGCAGACAGCTGATGTAATAATATAAGAAGTAAAATAAGTTTAGAAAAAGAATCAACGCAAAAAAAAAATTATGCCCAGGAAATCCAATTTGTTTTCCGACATGCACGCGAATTAAGTCGCGGGCATAGCTAGTGGTCATACAATTTCCCAAATTACTAACATTCCACTGAAGTGCCTATGTCAAGAAGAAATTTTTTCGACCTCAACGCTCACAAGTTAATAGAATATTTTTATTTTTTTATTTTAATGATATTTCTCGGGACCCTGGGGTCCCGGACCTTTGGAAGGCGTACGGGGGCCAAACGGGGCTTTATTATTATTACGGTTTTTATTTTTAAAGTTTTATTATTACTGAAAAAACTATTACTTTTAAACAAAGGAACCGGACAGAATGTACCTATTACTAGTCAGGACCACGACCACTTCGTTGACCTAACTAGTAATAAATTATGTTTGATTCAAAACAAATCCACTGAACTAGAAGATACCTATCCGTAATTGTTCCTGTCTAAGCTTTGACATCAAAACCATTCTACTGAAATTTCTCGCCAATTCGTGAAATTAGCAGGTCCCTTCTCAAAACGATGTATTACGTATTGATGAATATCGGAAATATTATAATAGTTTACCTACCTGTCTTACTCAGGAATTGATATTGATACCGCTGGACATATCAAAGTATTATTTACGTTTACAAGGAAATAATATTCTCAGTAAATGAGCTTCCACTTATTGTTTTGAAACCGATATATTATTAATTAGTAGAGGAGTTCGTGGGTGAAATATAATAGTCACACGGGTTAGTTAACCTTAAAAGTTAAACAACGCTTGGCGAGGTCAGTCCGTGGATGGGTGACCATCCATAACATACCGAGAGCACTCCGTACCTCGGAAAGCACGTTGAGCAGTTGGTCCCAGCTGTCATTTGTAGATCTTTGGCAGTCGTTACGGGCAGTCAGAAGCCAGAAAGTCTGACAACCAATCTTGCTAAGAGGTATCGTTGGGTTTAACAGTTCTTCATTATAACATGCCCCTCTAAAAACAAGAACTGATTGATACCTATAAAATATTTTTGGTTTTCCATTCAACAATTAAAACAAAAGAAAGTTACTACTACACACACTTCATAAACTGTAATAGAAAAAGCAAATGAAATACTCCCGAGGACCATAATCTGAAGAACAATTATTTACACGCAATCAATATTAAAAGCATTTACACATTAACATTGTTACGACTATACAGAACTGTAACAACTCCTCACAAACTTAAATAAATGTTAAACCATTCTACACTAGACTCTATTTCTTACACAACAACGGTTATTCACGCTGCAAGATTAGATAGGTATTTCAACCTCCCAAGAGAGCAATCGAAAATAGCCGCTAAACCGATGCAGTAGGGTCGTTCAGATCTCATCAATTAAACTATGCTAACGATGATTGCACTGCAGTGTAATATGCCATTACACGGGGTTGAACAATTAAAGTGTATTTATGACCGAACGATTACACCTTCCCCTGTAATATATGTGCGATTTGTGATGGGAGGCGACGATGTATCGGTGCCTTATAATTATTGTTGGTTATAGTTTCCTGTATTCAAACGGTTGACTGTTTCGCAGCAGGCAACTTTATAGTATTGTTTCGTGAAATTATTGTAAATTTATCGCGAAAAATTATATATTTGTTTACAATAATGCTGACACACCTATTTTCCATTGCGGTAGGAAGAGACTACAGAACAAAAAATGTCAAGAGTTAAAAGCTTTTTAGGGCTCCGTACCCAAAGGGTAAAAATGGGACCCTATTACTAAGACTCCACTGTTCGTCTGTCTGTCTGTCTGTCACCAGGCTGTATCTCATGAAACGTGATAGCTAGACAGTTGAAATTTTACACATGATGTATTTCTGTTGCTGCTATAACAACAAATAATAAAAATAAAATTAAGCTAAAATTTAAAGGGGTATAAAAGAAACGATTTTTTCGGCGTTTTATGCCTTGTGGTATGGAACCCTTCGTGTGCGAGACTGACTCGCACTTGTTCGGTTTTTTTATTTAACCTTGGCGTTCTCTAATTACATCTCTTTTTCTTTAGGCAAATAAATGAAGTATGTTGTCTAATTTAACTGATAATTAAAAACAAAAGTTAAGTGATAAAACAAAAGACCAATAAGTTAATAACTACATGCTCATTAATAAAAACGTAGGTGAAGTTCAAACAGCACTACTTATAAGCATTAAAAGAAACCCCGCTACTTCACGCAGGATGCACTTTTAACCCACACATAAAAGATCTTGCCGAGACTCTCTCCTATATTTCACAAGTAAAAGCAAAACTTCTTTCGCACTTTTCGAGAATGTTCTACAGAAGTATGTTGTTGGTAAACTTTCAAAATATTTCTCTTAAATATTATATGGTAGAGGTCCTATCGACAGTCTGTACCCTATTTGACCCTTTAAATCGGTTCGGCCATAGCCGAGGTCTAAAAATGCTATCTCGCGACCGGTAACGGAGTCCTCAACATTTTATCAAACCCTTACGTGTTTGGAGATATTTACGCAGAAACATAGTTGTGTATTTCACGTATGATGTATTTATGCGATTGTCAAGGGTCTGAAGGGGTCAAATATCAAAATGCTACTACGATTTATCGGCATTTCTCACAGAAATTAATAATAGTCCTCCAGACCCGATTTCGGCCAAGCCGACCAATCTCAGTAGAGAATAGCCTTCGGCGCGGGAGACATTTTGGAGCATGAGTGTATGCGCAGAGATAGGTAAACTCTCTCATCCTTCTCTCTCATAGTCCAATGGGACGGCAATCCAACACGACCGGAGAGAGATCAGACGCAAGACCAGCGACTTATCACGCACGTTAAGCCAACGTCCAAACTTCGGGCTGTTACCAAGAAATTCCTAGTGGAAAAACCAATAACACTATGTCCAACCTGGGAATGTCAAACCCAGGACCCCGCACTTGTGACCACGAGTCCAACTGAGCCGTCAAACACTCACAGTAAATACCAAGACGCTTAAAAGTTAATTAGCAATGAAATCCTTCAAAGTTTTAGTTCAGGGGATTTCTGTTCATTATAAAGACAATATATCAGTCCTTCTCACATTTTAGTATTCTTGATATTCGCAGAATCCTGCACACTTTATAAAGAACGGGAAGATAATTTATCTCCCTTTTAATGCGGCAGGTAATAAACTACAACCATTTTCTTTTATGCACTGTCCCAAAAACGGAGCGTTCTCACTCACGGTACAGCATTTGTTTGCTAAGAAATTAAAACTTCATAGCTCTCCCTCTTGAGTACAATAACAGCAACAAAAGCAACGTCAAACGTGTACTTCGTTGCTGCAATGTTGGTGTAACGTTGCTACACAACCCCAGAAATACAACTCGAGAATTGAACCCTTGGAAGTAATAAAAGATATTTTGTATTCTCCGACGTTAGCGCGATTAAAATCATTCCGTTTGCAACTCCTGTTCACAAAGTTAATATTATAGGGAGAGAGCTCTTTGCTGTAATTCAAGTGCTGAGCAAAATGAGAATCTCATCAACCCCAGCGGGTTTATATCAGTTTAAGCCGGTTTTTTGGGCACATAACTAGTTTGTGTGCTGCCTTTTTAAGAGCACACGTAATATTTTGTACTTATGCCTATGTATAGTAGTTAGTGTGTTTCTACTTCAGTATAATATTATATTATGAATACGGCATGTCCTGAATATATTTGGACATAATTGGGCTAAAAAAATGGCTTACCTAAGGAAGTCATCTAGTTGAGATTGACACCAGGCGATTTATTTTGATGTCTGGCCTTACAATATTTTAAAACCAACTCGTGTCCTAATTGAATTTGTTAAACCCGTATAAATGGACATCAAACGACTGCTAAAAAATGTATTTCTCAAAAACCACATAAACCATCTTATTTACTAAAAGATCGTAATCCTAACTTAACTGTCACTCAAGTAAACTCACTTACTTCTCACAATAAAATCTGTTCGCAACTAAAACTTGGTTTATTGTGTCGTTAACTTTACTGTGTGTTAAGTTTAAATGAAAAAGTTGCTCTAACACAGATGTTATCAGACTTTTTAATCGTAATACTATATGATTTATGTTGAGCAAGCAAAGGTTTCTAAATGATTTATAAATAATGATGCTAGCAAAGATTTCAATTCGAATACTTGTACTTTTGTTTTTTCTTATAAAAATGCTATGTTAATTTTATGTTAATTTAAAGCAGCAATAAGACGTTTCCCATATTTTTCCACGTCGTAGTACAGTGATATTTTTGATTTGGTGTAAAAATATACGATAAGTTGAAAACTATTAATATATCTTGGATACGTTTCAAATCGTTTTAAGGCACGGTTTTAAGGATGGTCACCCGCAAAACTCAAGCCTATTTCTGACTTATTCTTTAAACACAATATCTTTGCTATTTTCATTTACAAAAACGTGGCTTCACACACACTTCGCACTACAATATGATAATAGGTTGATTATTTTTTCAGATCACGACTCCGGCATAGAACTAGCCTGGTGGAATTTCCACTGCCCAGGAAAAAACGATACACAAAGATTCGGCACGTGTCCTTTATTGTAACATAATCTGTTAGTGAAGTTAAAATCCGTCAGAACGCCCCTTCGACTCGGATATATCCGAATTTCCTATACCTAGGTCCAAGGCCTTAGCTAAACGTCGATAACTCAGTCAGACCGAATGTTTTATAGGTAGGCAATAAATCTTTATGATCACTAAAGAAAAAGGTCTTGGAACGATGAGCAGGACTTCGGATCCGTCAGAAAGTTTACAAGATTGAGATATTTAAAGCGAAACTTTTTCATATCTTTTTCAGGACAATTTTTTGCGGAGCTTATCAAAGGTGCGGGTTTTTAATTTAAAAGAAGTTTATTGGAGGTTAATGGCTTTAAGAATAAAAAGTTTGAAGTTAATTTCAATAAATTTTGGTTGGTTTAGGTTGTTATTCTTAAAGAGAAACTTCTTAGACGGCGATTCGATAATTGGACGAGAATTGAGCGTTTCACGGACGCGTCACGTTCAGACAGATTTCGTTACCTGAGAGAGAAGAAAGATATAACTCTCTGTTTCTCACACTAAATCTTTCTTATTCTTTTTCTTTTCGTATTTCTTCAATGAGAGTATTTTTCTGTGACTTTAAAGATGTAATTGGCAATTCTTTTGTCTGTGTTAATAAGCTGATACGATTTATCTAATGAATAATACACGTGTTTTTTGACAAAGACTGCTTATCTAATCGTAATCTTACCGGTTTCTTATCTCAATCTAAACTACCAATCGGTTTTATGGCTATGCAAATCGTAATAACTCAATATCGGGTCACGTTCGCTCAGCTATCATACCGACATCGTACTATAGCAGTGCAAATGCATAAATTGTTTGCATTCGTGATGAAAGCCATTCTGTGGACTGCTGGCTTTATATTTCAGAAAAGCACTCAAGTTTTATGTGATAATAGAACGGTGTGCGAGATTCCGATATATATAAGTTTGAATATCCGTTCGCCGTAACTTTTGCATTGAATGTTCGGAACTGAGGACATACTCCGGTGTTTGCACCTACTATATTTTATAGGATACCTATGTTTGATTCCGTTTTAGACATACCTATTTAGACTTAGACAATAGCTTGTTACGTCATCATCGTGGTATTCATACTGCGTCTCATGAAACGTCTGTAACTCAATAGGCACTGTTTTAACCTTTTTGAAGCTATTTATGTTACAAGATTTTCTATTATTTTGTATGGAATAAAACATACTTACATGTTACACCGACCCCAAATAAATAAGGATAAGGACAAGAGAACGATGATCTTCGAAGATTTTCTCAAATGAATATGTTTGTTTTAAAAAAGAGCAAGAAGAAAGCAGTTTCAAAGATAACCTATTAAAATAAACCAAAGTGTCTTTTTATCACCACATTTAATAAAAGCCGAACCATCACTCTAATTCCACCTTAGATTCACTTCCTGACATGAATAACGCATCGCAGTATATTATCAAAGCTTTGGCGTATTCAATTTGACATTTACATTATGCACGCACGGTCTCAATTTCAAACGAAGGAGGCTCTATGGAACCTTCTCCGTTTCACGGGGCCAGCAAAAAGTTCTTTTTTATTTTAAATCCGAACGGGAACAAATTTATAAGAACATAGTTTTTTTTTTTTTCTTAAAATTATCAAAGACTTTTGTTAATGTTGGTTTTCTTTGATAGTTTTTGTCTGAACCAAGAGTTTCTAGATATTATTATCTATGCCTTCGGGGTTTCGAAGCTTATAAAAACAGAAGTTAAATTGTGAAATATGGCTGAGCTTTAATGTATTATAACACGTAATGGGTAATAAATAATACGTGTTATAATACGAGTACTTCGATGCCTTTGTCCTTTGTTTTTGTATTAATTTGTATAGTAAATTAGTTAGTCATTTAATTTAGTATCTAGTGTAAATAGTTTGTATTTACTTTTGAATAATCTTAAATGTGAATAATAAATGGAAAAGTAGATAATTATATTAAAACATTAATACGTGTTATAATACACCGCATCAGTTTCGATCCCGTAAGAATATCGGGATAAAAACTATTCTATGCCCTTTCCCGGGACTCAAACTATCTCTATACCAAATTTCATCCAAATCGGTTTAGCGGTTTAAGCGTGAAAAGGTAACAGACAGACAGACACACTTTCGCATTTATAATATGTAATAGTATGGATTAAAGCTTATATTTTCAAAATAAACGTTTATTCTATTCTATTCTAAAAAACAATAAAGCTAACACCAACTCAGATGCTACCATCCAACAATGAAACACACTGTGGTTGAACATAAAATCAAACGGTCGGATCAATGTTCGACACACCTGAACAACTAATGTTATCCTTGCACTAGACGCAACAACTTAGTAATAATGTGTACCCGGCGATAAATATTGCACATCGACCTTTTTACACAAAACCATTTTATACAAAAAATAAAAATAATTAATCAAAAGAAGCAAATCATAATTGTTTTAACAGCTCCTAATAGATACCGGACTGTTTGTATTTCGTGCGACAGAGATAACGCTCTACGAAGCCGAAATTAGCCGATTGTCTCTTTCCAAAGGTCGATGTGCAATATTTATCGCCGGGTACTGTAGATATTGATGTTTAAAGTGTTACAACAACATTTTGTGTGGACAACAACTTTATCAGTTGTTATGTAAATAGGTGTTGCAGGTTTGATATTGTCTATAACTCCTTGACAATCGATTTAACATAAGTACAGGCCGGGAAATTGAATTGTTAAACAAAATTACATCATATATCAATTTTCCGTGTACGATTCATACAACTCCCTAAGAGTGCAGTTGCTATTTGAATATCGGCACAATAAAACCTCAACCTGCAAACAATATGTTGTATCTTGCTTCATAAGTAACCAACACAATAGAGGAGCACTTCTTGTAATTTTAAAAAACGATCGCAGTCTGAAATCAGTCTCAGTTTGTCAAAAATACTTCTAATTTCATTTGCATTTTTCATTGTGCATTTTGACAAGTTTTTGACATTTGTTTGTCGCTGAGATGAAACTGCCACTAGATTTTAAACGTTTTAAATTACGAAAAATGCTACCGGCAGCATTCTAAATCATATATTTTGTACAATTCCGAGTGTGGCCAGCATAAAATATAATAACCGCATAAACCCAAGT
This sequence comes from Luperina nickerlii, assembly GCA_963855955.1. NCBI lineage: Eukaryota > Metazoa > Arthropoda > Insecta > Lepidoptera > Noctuidae > Luperina > Luperina nickerlii. Next base: position 14,657,940 of record OY979677.1, on the reverse strand, counting down.
TCTAACAATTTACCGGTGTTTTACCGCTATTTTACCGGTGACGTTATGATTTAGATACGTGACCGGAGTAGGAAGCTCTTCCCCAAAATATACAGCTTCTAAAGGTTTTAGTGCAGCACATATCCATTAACTTGCAATATCAGTGGCAGCAATTACACCGCAGCGAGCGCTCATATTTACGTGACATTCATTCTAAACACTTGTTCGTAAAATAGGTAAGTTAATTTAAGGAATATACATTACAGTGTGTTTAAAATATTTTGAACAAAAATTAATTTTAGTTTGGAAACTAAACTGGTCAATGACATAATATTTTTTATTCCAGTGACATTCAATTTATTAGGTTTTTTTTTGTATTGAATAATGACTTAACATAATTCAATTTAATTACTAACAATAATTTTACATGACGTGATTGTTCTTATTTTTTTACTATAGTTCCGTTGATTTTCAAAGCATCGCACGCTTTCTTTATGGTTACTAAGTGTTTAATCATGCTGTGAATGTATATGTAAGCACAGGAGCTCTCGGTACCGACCAAGACAATGGCGTCGTCTACAAGTAAAAAAGAAACGAAAATAACAGAACCTATGTCAATATTAATAAGTACAGGTCTAAGTAGGGATCATAAGCGCCACCTGGATACTTATAGATAATTAGGATATTAAACACAGACAGTTTCCTTTATGACTCTACCTCCGTAACTAGAATATCTCTCACACACCATTTCATCCCGTAATTACGACGCAGATCCGACCGAAATAATTCATGAGCCCCGGCGCTGTATTTGTCAACCTATCTCTCATATTATGAGCCGACAACGTCCTAATGGCACGTATAGCTAACGAAGTCTGTATCTGACAGACCCAACCGAAATACACGAGGAAATAAACTTATAATAAGTTAATATTCACACAAAAAAAAAAAAGTTACGGAACAACAAATGTTTCATACAAACCGCAGACACTGGATTAAATTTAGCCCTTGTGGTGTAAAATGAAACGTTCACTGTTTGTATTCATTGTTAATAATGCTACTTATTTTTCACCTCACAAAACTAATGTAACACACCTTCAAATAATGAAATTCGCGCCGACGCGTGTTTAGGAGACAAATAGCGCTCATTTATTACGCCCGAATTCAGAAATAAAACAAATAAAAAGGGTCTCGTGGCTAAATAATAACAGCCGCTCGGGTAAATCAAAGGTTTAACTACGCTTGCTGCGGTCGATTTGTGGATGGGTAACCATCCATTATATTACGACACCTCTCCGTGCCTCGAAAAGTACGTTAAGCAGTTATTCCCGGTTGTCTTACGTAACTGGGTTGTGGAGGTCAGATAGGCCCTCGCTCCATGTAAAATACTGATATTCAGCTGCATCCGGTTAGACTGGAAGCCGACCCCGACATAGTTGAGAAAAGGTTAGGCAGATTGATTTAGTTTTTTTTTTTATCACTTCGTTGTAAGTGGCGATCATTAAAGTGTTAGATTTAACTAAGGTTGCATGATTCTGTTGGTATATTATATTGTGCATCTATTCTTTGGAATTTAAGATGCTATTATGTATAACATTCTGAACCAAAGTGCCCGGGAATTTCTGCTCAAAATACCTGTAGGAATACCAAAACAGGGGCTATAATGTGTTGCCTTTTGTTGGATAACGTTACGTTTTAGTTTAAATCCTGTCAAAGGCCAATTAAATTGTTAGTGCATAATACGTACTTCTTCCTGACGTTATTTTTTTATTTAACCGGTACCTAATGTATTTTTTTATCATATAAACATGATTAAAGTGTCAAAAAACTGACGAATGCGGAGCGAGACATCTTTATCGCCGTTTACGACGAGAACATGACGAAAATCCTTTATTTTATACTTAATGTTTGATGTTTACCACAGTTTACTTCGGCATGAGATTCTTTTAATTTTATTTGTTTTATAAAAGTTTAAAATGCTGTTTTCTGTGTACTAATTTTCTCTCAAAAGATAATTCCAGAAACAGTACGATTCTCTGTATGTCAGTACGAGTCTGGATTTCTGCCCAGTTGATAGCAATAGTCTCACCGTATTACATGGGACTTTAATATTACTGGAAAAATGGGGATGAAGACCTCACAGGCGTGATTTTCTATTGTTATGTAGTACTATTGATATACTTACATCTTATGGGCACATTGTTCTACGCTCATTTACGGTAAAGAGAACCGAAAGTATTAAGTGGGATGCTTCTACTTGGTTTTTTATTTATTTACTGTAACCTACATTAAGAAACTGCAAAAGTGTATGTCGTGTAAAAATGATGGTCTAGGAAAAAAAGACGCACAACGGTGAATACAAAAATATGAGTTTTGAACGTCCGCATATAACGGTCTGTCCGTAGCAGCGCCAAGCAGTCTATTATAATGAGAATGTCAAAAAACACACATTCAACAAATGGTTTTACAGTTTGGCAAATATTGATTCCTGTTGTATTGTGTAATCTTTTGGGAAACAATAAACAAACAAAAGACGAGAAGATATAACTCAAGAAATAGGTCTCTGTTTTTGCACCCCGCTTCGCATCACTTATCCCGAAAACAATCCTTTAATGTCCGTGCACGTAAGATAAACTATCTCCAAACTAAAGTTACCTACCGTCCGCCGAAGCCTCAAGATTCTACCTTACCTTACATGTGCTTAAACTTTGCTAAGATAAGACCGCGAAAATGTGACTAGGAAGCAATTTCCGTCAGGTAGAATAAGTAGGTACATTTTGAGTTTGATTTTCTTGAAATTGTTAAACTCCTTGTCTAAACATTTAATAATAATTAGTGATTTAACGAACTTATCTGTAAGTGAAATACTCTCATAATAATTATATGATAGCCTCGTCCGAAGAGATTAGCAACCCACCCTTCCCTTTACTTTTTCAGCAGAAAGGGCTGCTGAAAAGTAATACTTGAAGTGCTTACAAGACGTGTACAATGCTAATCTCGAGGACGAGGCTAAAGTATAATAGTATTCTAAAACATGTTTCCGTTTATTCCCAGTGATAATAATTATGCTACCTACAACTTCATTTTCCCATTGACCATTTGCCGTAAACCTTAGGTCCATCGTCCACGATGGTACTCAAAAGTAACCGGTTAAATGCGAACTCAAAACACCAAGGAGCAGCCAGAATGTCAGAGCACTAGTATTTTAATGGCAATCCATACACGACGCAACCAATCACAAACTAGTTAACGCGTTATAAAGTTGCGACATGAACGGACCGCCATTGAAATTGTAGCGCTGTAAAATTCTGGTTAGGTACTCATTGGTAATTTGAGTTTTTAACATGTTACTTTTGAGTAGCGTCGAGGATAATAGGATAAGGTCTATTAATGGCTTCTATTATACATTATATCTAAACTAATAATTATTGACTTTTTGTATGTTTGTTTGTTACACTTTCACGCTAAAACGGCTGAACGAATTTAGATGAAATTTGGACCGTAGGTACACTATGACCTAAATTAGGACATATGATACTTTTAATCCCGATATTCTCACGGAACTGAGACCTATGCGGGCGTAGCTGGGGCGCAGCTAGTCCCCAATAAAATAAAACAAGCATCAAGTGCCGAACATCTAAGCTCTGTTAATAAAACATCGATGTCTACTTCAACAAAACCAACCTTGCAAAATGCATTATTCTGCAACTAAAAGTCGAATTCATTTCGCATTCATAATTCAGGTACACAATTGAGACCACAATCCCTCTTCCACTATTCATTGGAGACAAAACCCTCACTGAATGAGATCCATGCAATAATATCGTGAATTTTCTTTTGTACAGAACTCATTTCTAGTAGAGAACAGACCTGTCTGCTGGTGAAAGAAAACCTCGTAATAATATTTCAAGTTATTGTTATAAAATAACTGGCAAATTACGCTTTATGAGTGTATTTGTGTTTATGTAAACAATGCAATCGGTGTGGTATTTGCAGTGTTGTTGCGTTTTGAGATGAGTTATTAGATTATTATGATTTAACTCGCTGAATAACATAATATCACGCCAGTAAACTCCGAAGGGTTAGGTGGACGTGCATCTATAGTACGATCACATTTCGCCAGTTAAGTCCCATGTATAAATGTGTTGTTGGTAGACATTTTTTTGAAATTGTGTCACAAAATTGTATTGAAAAAGCGAGATGATAGTTCCAATTTTGGTCACGTGACAAAATGTCCTTTTACAGATATAAAAAATTATGGGTTTTCAGAAATCGGGTTAGTTTTCAAACTACAAACTGGGTAAAGGAAATACCAATTTAAATCAACTATTACTATTATCGTGCTAATAGAAGACAAACAGAACCACTAAACTACAGTCTAAGCAGTACTAAAACAAACTTCTAAACATGCAACAATATCGCATTAATTTGAGTGAACACAACAAGTTACCGGCAGCCATCGGGCATCCACAAAGGGTGCAGTCAACCGGTAACAAGCAAACATCTCCGTTATAAAGGTATCGACTCAAACCTCAAAATTGCTTATAGTTTAGACGCTGAACTAACTTCAATATTTGAAAGCATTTGTGAGTTAGCCAAAGGTATTATCTGTGCTAATATACATTACACCTGGGGGCTATTTAAGAGGGCGCCGACCAAACGCCGACCGCGCAGTGGCGCCCTCATCATTTGTTTGGTTATTTGGTTAAACGGATACTAGTGGCCACTATTATCCGTTTTAGTGATTATAATAAAACCAAATAATGTAAATAAATATAATAAACAGTGAGTGAGGGTTTATTTAACAGCACCTGTCGTGAAAATGTGACAATTTCGTATTTTTTTTATAAATATGTCGCATTGTCAGTTATATTCAACTAGTTGCGTCCCGCGGTATCACCCGCGTAAATGTCGATCCCGTAGGAATATCGGGATAAAAGTTAGTCTATTTGTTAATCCAGGGTGTCAGCTACCTCCATACAAAATATTATCAAAATTGGTCCAGCCATTTGAGCGTGAAGAAGTAACAAACATATAAACACACACATACTCACAAACTTTCGACTTTATAATATTAGTGTGATCTAATATCCCTGGCCCCCTGGTTTCCTAAGAAGAAAGAGCGTGTAGCTTCTCCATATTTCAAACGATTTTACAGTTTTTTTCGATTATCTCTATTGCTATGCCTTCTTTGAAAGCATATTATTTGTTCGAAAATTTCTCATATTAGTCACTATCCCTATTCTAACGTTATAAAAAAGCGAATAGTTATGAAGTTCGAATAGTTAGGTACTTACATACACACATGGGGAAACTACTTAAGTATGTCATCTGAACATAAGACGGGCCAAATATAGGGCACATAGTCATAATACATGAGGGAGCACGATAGGAATAAAGGACAGGCATAATAAGGATTCAGGACGCATAATATGACGATCGCTCTTTGAACGAATTCGGAGAACATACGTAACGTCATTTGTATAATAACGTTACTTTTTCATATCCTGGTAATGTCAATAAATTTCCTTGAATAATGGTCTCGAGAATGGGAGAATGGGAGGGGCCCGTGGCTAAATAATAACAGCTGCACAGGTCGATCGATCAGGTTAAGCTACGCTTGCCATGGTTGATCTGTGGATGGGTGACCATCTTCACATACCGTGACCTTTCCGTGCCTCGGAAAGCACGGTAAGCCGTAGGTCCCGGCTGTCATTCCTAGATCTTTGACAGTCGTTTCGTGGAGGGATATCGTATTACCAAGTAACTGGGTTGTGGAGGTCAGATAGGCTCTCGCTCCATCTAAAATACTGGTTTTCAGCTGCATCCTGTTAGACTGGAAGCTACCCTAACATAGTTGGGAAAAGGCTATGCAAATGATGGAATGGTGTCGAGAATGGATGCATAGAGTGACTTTATACATGACTCTTGTCTGGTCACTGGTTTCCTGCATTCTTTACGAGACTGACCATAGGTACCAGTCCCGGCTCACAATAATCAACACAGGAACATATCTATGAAAATAATTGTTTGAAGACCGGCCAGAAATCGTATGAAAATGGTTGTGCAGATAAGAGAGAAGTTAAGATTGCACATACGGCCTCAATTTAAGTTGATATGTTAAAAAAAACTGTGGTTTTTCTATTTCGTGTAACTTGTTAAGTATGTGGAATACGGATTTAACATTTTGGTATATGTTTTTTGACTCTTTGCTCTGGTATCACGTAAAAGGAATAAACGATTCACAAAACGATAGAAAAAATTGCAGTTAAATCTATTTTTTTACTTTTTTCGACATCACGGCGTAATGCTTAAGAGTTATTCAATGAAATTTACTTTAAAACATAGAGAATTATCATATCGAAGTTTACTCAAAGTAGTTTTGAATTTTATTTATTTATTTTGTTAAAAAAGGAGTAAATTCGTTTTGGCACATACGTCGTTTTATTCCGAGCGCACGCACATTATGGCCATCACTCTACTTTTGCGTTTCAAAAGTAACTGCATCACTTTCGTTCACTTAGTAGGTTTTCGAGGATTTTAGATTTTCGAGGTACATTCAATTCTCTTTAAACTGCACGAAATCTTTTTGAACTCACATCCTCTTCAATAAAGGTTTCCGACCTTTAATGCATTGTCGGTATTACGGGGATCGTGTTGGCAATGTCGATCGTTGAATCCCTGAAGAACGCTGACGGTGGAACGAACACATCGCGTAACAAATCGACCTCTATAAAAGCCAATTTATTCTCGTCCTTAGCACAGCGACACACTAGCTGAAATTACGTCGCCTTTGACGTAAGCGTAAAAATTGATCGGCCGGATTGTCCACCTTCTATGCAGTTTGTAAAAGAATAACGAAGTGTGATTTTCGCCATGGTATATTGCATTGCAGGCGTGGGCAATTAATCTTGAAAAATTACGCTACGGATTATTGGTCTTGTTAACGCCTGCAATGCTTTTTAAGTTACCTATGCAAGCCGAAATTACGTCGCATAATTTTCCTCGAAAACGCAGCAAAGTTTCTGTCCCATAAATTGTCGTCAAGTATGTCGCTAGGCTTAAAGTAACATCGAGCTACTAATTCGTGTAGAGTGACTGAACGATTTTTATCCGAAGCTCTTTATTTCGACCCGTATCGTTGTTGAACGAAGGGCTCAATCTCTTAGAAACACACGTTGTTTTAGTCAATCTTTATTTTAAAGAAACACTATTTCTTAAGTCGGAGGGTTTTATAGAACGGTTGACTTTGGACTTTGAACTATCGCACATTTATTGCAAACAGTAGAAAAACATTCATGTTAAAACGGTTCTTGGAGAATAAAGGACATAAGAATAAAATATGAGACTTTTGAGGAGCATACCGATGTTTTGCGTACCGTTATGTTAAGTTATGTCGGAAATCTAACTGAGACAATTTTTTTAATAAAATAAATATGCAATAGACCATTTTAATCAATCAATTATTATTGTTTTAATAAAAACATAGGAGGGCACTCATATTTACAAAAGATCTTAAGCCCATTCAGGTAACTGAGCATTTAAAATCTTATACGGTCCAAAAAAGACCTACTTACCTACAAATTAAACGTCACCCATTAAGAACTATTAAGAAATCCCATTTCCTTCCAAATCACGACCTCTCGCCTGGCTGAATCTGTCGAGTGGCCACTAATTATGAGTCATTATTTATTCCATGGGGCATTTTCCGCAATCAGCCAGCCCTTTTATCTAAATACGGCAGAAAAGAAGGATGAATTTCTTACATTATTGTGTGTGACGTAAGAAGCTTAGGTAGACACTTTTTCTGTTTGACATCAGAATCGGAAAGTAATTTGTTTTACAGTGGCTCAACTTTTGTCTCGAAGTGTAATTGTGAAAGGAAATCACAATCGTTTTTTTTGTCATTTTGACTATTCAATAATGTTCTCTGATTTTCAACATTCTCGGCACTGATTGCCAAAAAATTATGTCGGAAAGGTACTGCAGAACTCCCGAAATAGCAGTTGCTGTCGCTACTGCGTACATATTTTTTTATGTAATTGTAAAACATTTTAAAACAGTAAGGCCACGGACACGAAGTCAGCGAATGTGGGGCGGCGGTGGCAGCGGCGCGAGGAGCGGCGCGGGGAGCGGCGCGGGGAGCGGCGCGGGGAGCGGCGCGGCGACGCAGACCCGGTCTCGAAGCCAGCGGGCAAATCGCGCGGCGCTAGAACGGCGTAGTGTTGTTTTATGAGAAAATAATGTCCTTTTTCGCGAAAGAAATGTCTAAACAGCGACAACATCTTTTTGAGACAACATTTTGAGCCGTCGGTCGTTAAAAAGCAAAAAATATAATGCACAACGCTACGTCAATACAGACGCGCCATGCCGGCACCGCTAGACTGGTGCGCACCGCTCGTACGCCGCTCTCCACGCCGCGCCACGCCGCCGCTGCCTTCGAGGCCAGTTCCATGAAAATCTATGCATAATCTGCAGTCGCCGCGACGCGCCCGCAGACTTCGTGTCGGCAGCCTAACGGTGGAGTTTCTTGCCTATTCTTCTCCGCACGAAACTATCTTTTGAAAAGGGCGACTAGAATTAATTATATTTTCTTATACCTACATTTCGATGACCAAAAATGCCTTTTAAGAGCCTATTCGGAGTACATTATTTGACTTATGAACGCTACGATCGCGTATTCGCATGACGATCGCTTTTGGTTAGGATGCGGCCTTAACCTCTGTCCCAACATAATGCGTTATTAGCAAAGAAGATAAACTGACATTACACCACAAAAGAAAATCTTCTGTCTTCTGATATTTTAGCCAACCTACTATTCTTTTCTTAGCGTCCCGATGGCAAAAACAACACGAAAAAATATAATAGATTTTTAAATTTGTTTGGCCCAAAATTCGGCAACGCGAATGCCGTTCGCTGACGCAGCCATTAAGCCATAGATAGTCATTAAATCATTATCTAACTATTCATTCAGCACATAATTCTACTATGAGTAAACTTAAACGTAAACAAGAAGTCAGAAGCCCTAGAATTATTTTCAAACAACAAAAAACCTAACTGCAAACAGACTGAGTTTTGTGAAGAAATAAATGTTCTACCACAAAAGGTCCGCTCGGGAGAAAAACGTTACATTTTTAATTAAATTAAAACGAACTTCGTTACTGTATGTAGGTTAAATTCTTTAACTAGTGAACATGCAATAACAACATTTTGAAACTCCTGTTAAAGTTGTACACAGTAATATTACTCGTTAAGTAAATTGAAAGGCCAGATAAAAATAAGTACACACGGCGACATATCAAGCAATACACCTCGCACTGTATAGGTTTTTCGTAAGTGACTAGGACTGGGTGTGTCACACCTATAGGATGCATTCAGACAGATGGGCCAAAGTCGTCACACAGTGAGTGCCTGAAGACGGGCGTCGTTACCGAGGCAGGCCTAAGAAACGCTGGCGTGACGATTTGGACTCGTTTCTAATCGATAGGACTGAGAAGGCACAAGACAAAAAAAAGTGGAAAAATATGACGGAGACACGGAGAAATATGGAAAAATATGGCGGTGACACGGAGAAATATGGAAAAATATGGCGGAGATTTTATAGAAATATGGCGGACAATATAGGTTAAGGAAAAAAAAATAAGTCAGCCGCGGAGGAATACTTTGTATAATATCTTTGTATTTATAATTCACAAAGAGTTCGTGAGTTTTTCCATTAGGAATTTCTCAGTAACAGACCGGAATTTAGAAAGCATGTTAAGCCGTTTGACCTTCCTTCGTATCGGAGTGCTGTCCCATCGACCTATGATTGAGTGAAGAGTGTCTCCGCCGAAGGCTATTCTCCGTTGAGATTGACCGCTATGATGGAAATACTGTATGAAGGACTATTATATATTTTATAATTCTTTTTTATGTACGTATGTCAATTTGACGATTTTTTAAGTGTCTTTGAATAGATCCCTGGACGGTTTAGATTCAAAATTGGACCCGGTAGGTGGCTATTCTGGTAGAACAACGTCTGTCAGGTCCGCTAATTACAATATGCAAAGTGATAAGGAAAAGTCTTAAGAAACTTGAATATTTAAATGATAAAGCTTTTATAAAGTAAAATGTGATTACTTTATAGCTAATTTGGGAAAACGTTTTTAACATTAATCTACATAACAACAACATCAGTAGGTACAAACAATATACATATATAAGATCGTGTAAAATATAAGTTGGCATAATTTTACGTGGCTCGGGTATGTAAAAAACTGAGTTTAACGACCTTCTTTTTTAATTGAGTAAAACTAAAGTGGCCTATTCCATATGTATCATACATTTGAAAAAGGTAAATTTACATAAAGAGATTACTAAAAAAAAAATCAGAAGGATTCATTTTTCTGTTATTCTAAAAAAGCAATAATTTCATTGATAATACTAACAGATTGAACCTCAACTCTAACAGTACAAACAATTTTAAAAATACAGAAAGAAAAACCTAGGTACAGCTAGGAAAGCTCTCTCCATTATCCTATTGCAATTAATCCCGTCAGTCCGCTAACTCCTTTGCCAATAAACGGAGTTCCGTAGCGAAACTGTAAAACCCTTTTTACGGCATCGCGTCGCAACGGCTTAGCTGTTTGCTGATAAGGCGGAAGATTAACTTTTAGATCGTTACGATGTTTTTCATTGTAACATTTTAATTGAGAAGTTATCTAAGGATCGATCGGGTGAAGATTGCGTGATTATCTGGGTATTTTAATCGAGAAAACGATTAAGAAACGATAGAATTGTTTGAGAATGTGTGCCTGTACCTTAGTATCTTTCAACCTTTTTTAGAGATAATTTTAAAGAAAATAAGGAAAATACTCTAATTATATTTGTCATTTAGCAGCTTGTCAAACTCAGTGGACAAGCAGGTATCAAACATTTTACTGAAGAGAAGACTGTTGGACGTATATATATGTACCGAGTGGTCCACACTACAGAAGGCCGCAAACGGGGAGACGCGTCTTATGTGGTCGCGATCCTCAACATTACGGAACGATGAAGAAGAGAACATTTTACTCCGAAAACACCGAATAGAAAGAGCCTAAGACCCCGACATTTTATGAAGGTTACCTACTTATTACAATAAACAAGCTATTCATTCCACTATCGTACGCGTAGACGCAAACATCCCATCCTACCAGGGGTTGTCATCATTTCGCGTATTCTCATACAGTCGTACAAAGTTAACCCACCGTGTTACGTCAGATGCCAGTTTACATAAATCGTGGGCGCTGATTTATGTCAGACACTGGTAAAGTCATGTCGTTTCACAGTGTAAAAAAATATAAAAAGAAAGGGCTCGCTTTGTTAGCTAAATCACGACATACTGGATAGATGTGGAGCTAGTTTTTTTTTTGTTTAGGTTAATGTGGTCTGTGATACTGTCGTCATGTAGTTTTCCTTCATGAAATGCGATTTTATCGTAAGCATAGACAATTTTAGTGTTGTAGTTTGATTCTTTATTTAAGAAAAATTCTTACCTACATTTGTGCCGGATTAGTTATCTTTATTTTCTTAGAGAAACCCTAGGATATACTAATTGTTCGTTTTAAAAATCTTCTAAGGGCGATATTTAAATCTTCAGATAACTTTTATTTGAGGGTTAAAAATTGCTATTTGACAGCTTTTGTATAGAAAACATTTTAGACCGCCATATTTTTTCTTCCGTTAAGAGTTACGCGTCTATGGAAAAGTCGGCTCTACGAAACAGTCTACCTTGTATTCCAAGGTCGCTGCCAAAATACGAAACAATTAAATTAAAATAATTTTGACAAAGGGTTTATTTATAAACGGTGATTAAAGTTAATTGACGCATGAATGTAAAAAATGTATGGTTAAACAGTCGCTAATCACTACTTAACTTTAATCAACGTTTATGAATGAAGGGGTTAAACTATAGTAATTGTGAAGTATGTTACGCAATTAGGAAACCGATCTTCATCACATGTTTAATTAATGTCACCTCAAATGGTAGCCGAAGCCACTTACGGCCTGAAAATACCCTTTGATGTCATCTCCGCGAATATCAAAGTGATAATACCCTCTCATTCTGCTGAGCCCTTCAATCATTAATAGATTAATTATTATCCCCATTAAATTATTTATTATAGTTTATAGGCTGATCATGCTAAACACAATGGGTTTCTCAGCTAGTTGACATTACTCATAATAGTTATTGAATAATTATTGAGGTTATAGAAGAGATATGGGTGAGGGGCATGTGGCTCAATAATAACAACCACACCAGTCGATCGATCAGGTTAAGTTACGGTTGCCGCGGTTGATACGTGTATGGGTAACCATCTTTTCATACCAAGACCCCCTCCGTGCCTCGGAAAACACGTCAAGCCGTTGGTTCCGGCTGTCATTCGTGGATCTTTATATAGAACAATGCATTGTTCCACTGGTATACAGACGGAATTCGGGAGAATGCAAGAGGTGGCCTTCTGCGATTTGAATGCAGGTTGCTACAGAATGGAAGGAGTGAAATTTAGAGATGTTTGAAAGATTAGGGGGTTATGCCAACTGTAAACTAAACGCAAAACGTGTAGGTATCGCTAATCTGAAACTCGTTTCTGAACGCACCGAAATATATCAAAACGTCAAATGTCACCAATGTCAATGTGTTCTTCTTCTTCTCTTCGTTTAATGGCTTTTGCGGAAAAACCACCACAATTTAGCCAATGTCAAGTGTAAAAATGTAAAAATAGTATACTCGGCAACGTTGTACGGTTCAATCAATAAAAATCTTCCAAAATCATTCGTAATCTTTGGCAGCCATCGTAATGGCTGCCAAAAGTCAATGTGTTTTATCGGTGAAATACCAAAGCATCGGTCGATAGCTGTCACACGTGTCAAAGAGATTTAATTTTTTCATTTAGTGGATTTTAGTACGTGAAATTGGCAAAATTGTGGTGTTTATTCCACAAAAGCCATTAATCAAGAGTTGAAGTTGAAGTTACCAATGTATGAAAACGAATGACAAACGGATGTCGAATGGAATGCCGTGATTGTATCTAAAATCTGGGTTTAACTATGTGTATTAAAACGTTAAACGTCATTTTATTTCTTTCTTATCAATTCTTGGGAGTTTCTAGAGCTTTACCTTTTGCCTTTTGGTTGTATGCACAGATTTAGCAAAAGCATGGAAGGAATTCGCCAAGGCATTTGGTTAGATCCTTACACCAACTGCTTTTGCTTCGTTTACCTTCATACATCTGGTCATACACGCACGCCAGTGGCCGGTACTATGAATCTGATCTTTCTAACATCACCAATAAGGTCCGGGTATATCCGTCTAAGACATTCACTCCCGCCGTTTCCATTTGCATCTGCCTTATCAAAACCTTTTGTTATATTGTCTAATGATTATAACTTTACAAGGTATTCTGATATTTCAAAATTGCCAACTTGTCAGGACATACAAAACAGAGCATTACGTTGTTGAAAACTTGAAAACTTTCCGATTTTCCGAAGACCTTTTATCAAAGAATCGCAAGCTTTTGTAATTTGTAAACATCTATTCATTCAAGAACTAAACTAATTAGGATTAGAGAGGTAGTTACAACCAAAAAGGGCCGCCAATTTTCTCTTTTACAAACAATATCAAAATAAACAAAGCGCCCAAATTGTTGTTCTCTTCATTAAACTTACTATCGTGAAAATCTCTCAGCAATTAATAAACTATAATAAAATTAGTAATAACGATTTTAAAGTAAAATTTACTAGAACAAGGGATACGACCTTTCAGTACTAGACTCATAATTTTCATGGTAGGTATCATAAAATCGAAGCGTGATTTGAGAACATTAATATGAAATAACTCGGTTTATAGTAATGACTGTATTTTGTAATAGCTGTTACACACGTTTTGCTTAACCCTTTAACCCTTTATTTAGCAACTTATTTTTATTAAAATGATCTATTACTAGATTATTTCATTATTTTGACTCACAGAGCACGGAATTGCCTACTATTGTCCGGACGCTGAGAGAATGCATTCCTGAATGCAACAATTATTCTAGTAGCTAAAGTCCCCGTAACGAGAAGCTATAATTTTTTTAAACACGTTCAGGGATTCGCAACCTTCAGATCAATAAATTTATTTGTTGTTCCTAATGAATTTTATTTTATATAGGGACATAATTTTATTATGTTAACACACACATCATATTACTACCGTCAGACGATTCCGAGTATTCTGCATCTGCATTCTGCAGCATTGACAGCGTCAGCGTGAACTTACTTCAAAATGGCGGCCTAAATGTTTACGTTCCCATGAGTCAGACGCATTTCAGTATCACATAAAATTAGAAGACAGCGCTTTAAATCGCTAAAATATAACCCGACCAAGTTAAATTGCTCGTTAGTTTCGTATTAGACGTACCTATGTTACTTTGAGTTGATTGAATTTGGGATCATTTGTTGTTGATTGAATTGTCGCTACGTAACTAACTAGAAGTTCTTGTTTTACAAAATTTATAGTTTCTTGTGACGTCCCCCGTCACAAGAAACTATAAATTTTGTAAAACCTTTAATAAAGATCAAATTCGCAAAACACGTAGGTACTAATTGTATAAAACTGTCAGGGGTCAAGAACGCATTCTCTCGTTTGCCGCATTAAGGCTCCTAAAACAGGCGCGACACGCGATTTAATCGCGCGCGACACAAAGGCACCGCTCGTTGCGCGACTTACGGTGCCTTTGTGTCGCGTGTCGTGTCGCGCCTGTTTGAAGGAGCCTTTATAATAAAATTAATAGCCCCAAAATTACATTGAACGCACAGCTTCTGTCATGGTCCGACTTCAGTGCTGCTGGTGCCCTTAAGACATTTGTGTCGTAGTGTGGTGACATGGTTGGTTTGTATGGAAAGTGTTGATAATGCCGTCTCTAACAGTGGCCGCCGAGCCGAGGCTGCCGAAATTATCTGTGATATGACTATTTTAAGCTTAAACTAAGAATGTATCTGTGTACCTCTGCCTCCGACGCAACTGGAGCTGTCTGGTCTATGGGTATTGTCATTTTGCTAATTTTTGAGAATTTGTTTATAAAAATAATGTTTAATTTATTAAATTAATTTTCAATGAAGGTCGTGAAAGGCACGAGATGTGTGCCTTTTTTTATGTTTGTAGAATATTGCTTTATTATAAGTACCTAACAAGGCAGATGAGAGTGAAAACGCTTGGATGGAATGCCCTAGAAGGTCATAATTATAGAGACATATGGGTGAGGTTCTTCAAAAAGGTCAGGTACTCGTAACCGGTGTATGACCAGAAAGCCAATTCTCGTAATTTAAAACATTCAAAATCTAGTCGCAGTCTTCTCGGCAACAAACAAATGTTAAAGAATTGCCAAAAATGTAGGGAAATTACAGGTATTCTTGACAGATGCGGACTGTGACCGTTTTAAAAATTACGAAAATTGCTCCTCAGATGTATGAACATAAAAGAAGCAAATCGTCGTAAGCAGGTGGACAAGGGGAAGAAGGGTTGAGTTTGGTGTGTATGCGTGTGTGTATGTGTGTGTGTGTGTGTGAGGGTGTGTGTGTGAGGGTGTGTGAGAGGGTGTGTGTGTGTAGCTGTATTACAAGTCGTAATTTTAACCGATATCAGTTAATAAGATAATAGAACAAGGTCTGTCTGATCATTCTCTATTCATTTTCAATAATTAAAAATTGCTAAAATACGACACAACGAAAGCATTCTTGGGATATAATACATGACCTTTAGCTAATATAACAAAGAGATGAGAAACTAGTAATAATTATTATAAGCTGGTATTTTGCTAACAAGGATGTTTTCATAATGAGCCTCATGCTAACAGTATTATTTAGTTTATTATCTTACGGGTAACCAGGTATACCTAATAATTAACAGAAATGTTATCGTATTTTCTGAAAACATGGCAATATCCTTAGGCCATACTGAGACAATATTTATTTATTTATTTAATACTTCAAGCACATAAATGTACAGAGGCGGACTTAATGCCATAGGCATTTTCTACCAGTCAACCTTTGGGTGATGCAGAGACAAACAGTGGTAGGTGCAATCAGACCATTGTGGAATAAATATTTTAAATATAAAGATAGGCATAAACCTATTAAAACTGAATATAATATATACCTAATTACATATAAATATATTACAAATAAATATACATAAATATACTTAATAAAAAGAAATAAGACATACAATGAGAAAATATTATCGTTGTTATGATACTGCCAGCTTCTTGCGAATGTGCTCGCGAACCTTAACCTTAAAGGATAATCGGTTGGTTGCCATCCTGATTTCAATATCTTTCCATGATACTACTATATTGTAAAGAATAAATGAGCAATGGTGGCCCAGTGGTCACGGACACGACTTATGAGTTGTAGGTCGTAGGTTCGAACCCAGACAGGCAGTATACTTTGTGTAAATTATTTCTCACCACTGCTCTCAAAACGGTGAAGGAAAACATAGTGAGGAAACCGGCATGTCCTAGACCCAAAAATTCGAAGATATGTGACATTCACCAACCCGCATTGGGCCCGCGTGGTGGATTACGGCCCACTCCCTCTCACTGAGAGGAGGCCTGTGTCCCAGCAGTGGGAAATTTATAGGCTGATTATGATGAAGAATAAATAAAATAGAAAGTTACTCGGAGATAAATCTGTGTAATTTTGATACTTTCACGTATAAAGGAGGAAAAATTGTGAAGTAAAAAAGTTTTTTTTTTGTTTGGAACAATGATAACTTGACGTAATAATATTACAATGGAAATGATGACAGCTACTAAAGTTAAAAACGGTGTCGCACCTATCAAAAACAGTCTGAAATGAGTGGTTAACGCTGTCAATGGATCTGCAATACCAGGGTTATCAAAAAAGGCAAAGACATTTTACGGGACAACAAATAAAGAGAACTAAAATAGCGTTAAAAGTAACTGCAATAACTCTAAAAACAGTATGAAAATTTCAAAACGTTGAAGGAAGCCGTCATGTCGCTAGAACCAACGAATTCGGAGACATGAGACATCAACCAACCGGCCATCGGTTCTTACCGGACGGCGAGCTGCCCATTGCTCGCCGTCCGCAAGCCCGCGCCTACGGTGGCCGGGAATCGGCTGTCGATTCCAGTCTGTTTAGACCCTTCGTTTCGAATGTAACTGCATCAGCTATTCCTATAATCGGTAAAACGAAAACAATGTATAGATACAGCTATGTTCAAACCTCACAATACGAGTAAAACATTCCAATAGCTCGCTGTGCGATCGTTAAAGCTGCCGATTTTACAATCACCTGCCAATTTTAAACTTTACAGCATTTTTTGACGTCAGAATAAAACAATTTTTATTTATTCCCTCTCGGTCAATTTCTTTTTGCGAACACTAAAGTGCAAATGAATTTATTCATTTCATTCAATTCAATTCTTTGGTGAATATTTGTTGCAAAGTTTACTGTGAAATGTTTAGAGAAATGTGTGGTATTTATCAAGATTTTGGATTTAATTTGCAGTCTGGTTCAGGGATATTGCTTTGTTTAATTTAATCAAGTTTTTGCTATGAAAAACTTTATGACAGAAAATTCTCTGCAGAAATTATATCTTACGTTGCCCGTTGTCCTATTTAAATGTCCTGCACCTACACAGTTGATTTTCGTATATGAATATTATAATATTTGAATATATTTGGGTTCCTTAAATTTACATATTATATTGTTGCAAGTCTTTGTGGAAAGCCACAGAAGTTCTAGCTGAATATTTATTGCAGAGATGTAAGTTTCAATGCATTCTATCGAAAATTGAAACCGAAGCTAGGAGAAGTCCACAAAATCGTCTCGGCTTCAGCCGAAGACAAGATGTCAATTCTTTTCCTAAGAAAAAAACACATAGGTACCTACAGTATATTCTTCTTTAGAGATCTTGTTTGGTAAACAAACGTATCATTCGCATCAATAACAAAAAGGTACCAGGTTTGAGTATTTTTTTTTATCTCTATGAGAAATACTCTTTCGAACAGTATCATTATCACTAAGTTTTATAAAACAAAGCCCCCCGCCGCGTCTGTCTGTTCGTCTGAACGCGACAAACTCAAAAATAACAGAACGGATTTTCATACAGGTTTCACAAGAAATGAAGTGATTCATGAGGAAGGTTTAGTTATATGATTCATTAAGGTTTTGTGTAAATTGGCTGAAAATAATATGACAATGAAAAAAATCATGCCGACTGCGAGCTTTACTGGCGTTATACGAAAACAATGTATTACGGAATTATTGATTAACACATAGCATACTTTTTATCCCAGTAGTAGGTACGCACTCGTGGGATAATTTCTGAGCTGCACGCGAACGAAACCACAAACAGCGGACAAAAGCTAGTTTAAAAAGAAGTTGAATCTCAAAATCGGAATCGCAGTTATCATCATGATGATAACTGCTATATTTTTGCCTATATCCCGAGTCTAAGCGTTACTAAGATATTTACTAAATAAGGCACTTAAAGAAAATATACTTTAGGTAAGTACATTGAGTTATAGAGGCACCTGGATAGAATATAAAAGAAAATTGAAATGCCAGACGTCTTATGTAAGCTCATATAGTAATTTAATTTATCGAACCAATATATTACATTCCATCTTTAACTAACAGGAGCATTCCGTTTCCAATAATGGTTCCCATATTGGTACCGACTTAATATATAAATTAATATTGCATCCATATGAAATTGTCTGTAAAAGTATAATTCTATTTTTGTAAACGAGTCATTCGTTCGTGGTTCCAGACTTTCTTTGAGAGAGAGATATCTAGAATGCTAGAAAAGTTTTTGCCTTTAATGAAGTCCACGGAAAGGGGAAAAACTAGAGTAGAACAATTTTTTCCTACAAGATTCGAGTATAGAAATAACTACACAATGTATATTTAAAAAAAAAACAGACGCGTCTGTTCTTTCGTGAAAATAAGAACTAATATACTTATTATTCTGAAAAAGCGTTAGCTCGATCCATTCTAAAATAATAATAATGAATCTATTAAAAACCCACAAATACTGATAATTACAATCAAAATCAAATGGAATTATCTGCTTAATTCACATCAAATTAAACAACGTGTCCGTGTAATTGACTCACACAGCCTCCACAATGATCGAAAATTCCACTCTGCTCCGGATTTAATTCCGGACGCATGGTCTGCCGGAATACGTACGCATTGAGCAGTACCCTTACCATGAGTTGGCAAACTTTACGTAACCGTACTCGCTAGCGAGGGCGTAAACAAGTTTCTATGGAGAATTGTACAGCGCCTCTGGCGGTCACTTATGGCGCTGTACAATTTTCCATAGAAACTTGTTTACGCCCTCGCTAGCGAGTACGGTTACGTAAAGTTTGCCAACTCATGGTAAGGGTACAGATTACATAAAGGTTTAACGCAACTGCAAAATAGGTAGTAACAGAAGGTCGGTTCCGTACAATGAGCGAAAACGCACGCACACATAGAACGCTTCACGTACAGCTAATGCAAGCGCACTTGCAACTGGTATTTGTTTGAGGTCTCCATACGTACGCGTCTTAGATGCGTGAATGCGCTTAATTTCGCTCGCTGTACGCAGCCGACCTTCTTTACCTAAGTATTATACGGCACAAGTACATTGCTTTGTTTTGCTCTCAACATTATTGTTGCAACAGAATTCCAATTTGCACCGACATTTGCAGGTCGGATTCGCAGTAGTATAACAAAATTGACAATGTTGGGAAAAAAGTTACAAACATGGAAACATGTCAAAGGGTTCAATGTTTATAAGTTACAATACTTTAATAATCCGTCTAGTCTTGACGTATCCATTACCACGACTAGTTGCAAGACCCCATAACCTAAACTTACCTAACGCGGATTAATAAGATAGTACGGCAAATTTTATGGCAGCACGAAGTCGCAAACAAGAGCTACGAAATATATTAATTTTTTTTCTAATTAAATGTTCCTCGCTTCATGAATAAAGTATATCATAAAAATAGCAAACGTTACAAAATGGAATAATGGTTGAAATGTCTGTTAGAATTACAATGTTCCACGTTGCTCAGTACTCCGTTACTAATTGAGAGCAGACGTAATAAATTAAATACAAGGAAATGTAATTTTTATGCTTTTAAATAAATAGGAAAGGGTATCGTGGAAGCCGTTAAATAAATTGGAAAGCGGAAATTAAACTGAACAAGGTATTAATCTAATTGTCGACCATTTATAGCTCGCTTTTGTTTAAAAGCTTTAGTACAATTTTTTTTTTAATGTCTTTATTTAGCTTCTCAAGGTTTTACGTCAGCAATGCTTAGCCAACAAATTACTGAAAGTTATGCCTCCTATCATTTAACAATACATAAACAACTGGAAACTCGTGATAGCTTAACAGTTAAAACTTCAGGTTGACCAAAGCGAGGTAGTGAGTTTGAAGCTTGAGCGTTACTACCGACATAATTTAATATAAGTAGTAGAGTTTTTGAAGTGAAAACTTCTTTAGCGGCGCTGTGTACTTTTTTTGGAATGGGTAAAAACTTCTAAACTCGCGTCAGGTCACGTGACCCTGATCGAAAATTCGTAAGACGTAAAACGTAAGACGCGCGTTGTTGAGGACAGCGCCATCTATGCACATCGGGAAGAACTACGAGGGCCTCGCGTACTAACTACGTAGTTCATCCAACAACGACGAGATGGCGCTGAACCACGGATATATAACTGACGACGAGCTCCATGCGAGCGGCTTGCTTCTCTTACCACTGCCGCGACCAACACCACGAACTGAAGTCTATCCTGTGTGCTTATTTGTAAATCTGAATAAATTCCTTTCACGAGAAGAATAAACCAGTCACTTTGGTCATCATACCTAATTTGCAAAAAAACCCTATAAAATAAGGAACACACCTTAACACGCGTGTTTTGTTTATAAGACGATTCACAAAATACACTCGTAATTGTTAAAGTTTTCACTTCTGTCGGCACTACCGGAGTGCCAGTGTTTTTTTTTTATCCTGCTTCTTACTTCGATCACGCCACGATGGAAAGCGATGGATGAGGTCTATCTATGATGGAACAAGCGTGCCAGAAGTTGCCTGTTCAATCTTGCTTTGAAGGCAGGGTTAAATGAGGAAAGAAAGAAAGACTCCGGCAAGGTTATTTTTTTCATGAAAATACCTACTACAAACATCCAAAAGCATTGAAAAATCTCGGATGAAAGGAAATAGAATATTATGCTCAAGATATTCATTCCGAGATATCCATTTAGTATCATTTAAGCATTTCAGAACGGGCTACCTAATGTAAATTTGCATTCAAGTAAAATGCAAATATACGGTAACAAAACAGGATTTAATTTAAATTCACGCAAACGTTAACTGAATCAATTATATACAGTGGATTAATACCTTAACCGTTCCTGTAGATTTTATTACAATATTTATTTTAGGTACCGACGCCAGCACATCAAGCTACCCGAAACTGTCAAATTTTCCCTACCAACTTTGAACCTTATGCTTTAGCAATAAAGTTGAAAATCTATTAAACAAAAAAATGTATACACATGTATATATATTAGATCACCTTTTTTCGACGTACTTTTCTTTTTGTTTTATTGTTTTTAATTCTGTGTGTTGTCTCATTGATTTTATGTTATGCCCTGCATCCCTTCACATTTACTAAATAAGTAATTATGTTCTCACACCGTGTGGTGGGACTCTGGTGATCTGCTATACAGGTATTCCTAGTGCAGACACCAGTCTCTCACAGACTAGTTTGTAAGCTTGTCTGAATTTATTTGATACCATTGCTTGTAAAGAGAACGAAAAAATATTTTAATTTCTACGCAGGAGCGTTTAGAATCACGCACTGATTACGTGATTACAGTTTGCGCGCCGATATCCCTGCCACCCTGTAAAGCCGTAACTGGTGAAAAGAAGATTTATTGTACAATTCTGTTTACCCCTTCAGTAAACAAAGTCGTGATGTTATTCGGCACTCCAAAGCTAATTTATGCTAATCTCATAATACATCTAATAACAGTCCACATAACATTCCGAAATTCCGACCCGCTAATTAATAATCGTAACACTAATTACCTGGATCTTAATTACGTATTAGATGGACTAAGTTAATTTATTAAGTTAATAATGAAACCTTCGTGGGATTAATTGTCTAACCATGGCATAATAAAAGAAAGTAGGTAATGTGTTTACATAATTTTAAAGAAAGGAAATACATTCATTTAGTAGCAGACTAAAATACACACAATACACCAGATACATACTCAGATAAAATCAAATAAAAAAATTTAATAAAAATTGTAAGAAATTAGCAGGAAAGAGACAGGGGGGTTCTTCTTTTACAACAATTTAAAAGACTTGGACATAAAAAAATACACAGTGCCGTTCAAAATCAAAATCAAATCCAAAATTACGCGGTGCCATTCTGTAAATATCTCACCGTGACTTAGGTGCTTGAAGTGAACTGTCATCACACCTGACTCTAGAAATTCGAAGTTCATTTTAAACTCAGTTTTCACGCTAAGATTTTTATAGATTGCACTGGCTGAACTTTGGTTTAGATTTTTTTGTGCTTTGTTTTTTGGTAAAATAAGGGCGAAATTGAACACTTGGTGCGCTAAGGCTGGGTTCAATATCCAGTTGTTTAAGGTATTATAGGTGTCTACGCCTGAACGCAGCCCTTTAATATTAACGAAGATACGAACGCGTCTAATGTCAACGGCGCTCGCGACACGCTTCACGCGGACGAACCGGGACTAACTTCACTTCACGATTAGCGCGCACCGCCATACTTGTCGCGACATATTAATATTGTAATTTTTAAATAATAAACTACTTGTCTATTAATCGAGGTCGGTCTTTATTGTATCGCCCACAATAGGGATTTTCTACTATGAAATTCTCAGTAGCAGCGCAGTCTGACAAGGAACTAAAATCCGGTGAACCCTTTAGGGAAATCAGTCGAAACAATTATTATACTACTAGAAGCGGCCCGCGATTTAACCTGCATAAGTGGTCGATCCCGTGGGCATATCGGGATAAAAACTATCCTATGTCCTTTCCCGGGACTCGAAACTATATCTATCCAAACTTCATCTAAATCGGTTCAGCGGTTTAAGCGTGAAGAGGTAACAGACACACTTTCGCATTTATAATATAGTATGGATGGATCACACTGACACTGAAATAACAGTGCATTAGTTACATATAGGTAAACACGACATGTATAAAACAATGCACAGAAAAATAAGCTTATTTACTAATATGCGCTAATAATGAAAAAAATTGGTAACATCGGTAAAAAGTTACATTTAAATGAAATTAAAATTGACATTATTAGTAATATAATGTTATGGTAATGCTTTACTAATTAGGCGAGACATCGACGAAATTTACAGCAACTAAACTACGTCATAACAAGAACACCTCTAGCAGTTAAAAAACCGGCCAAGAGCGTGTCGGGTCACGCTCAGTGTAGGGTTCCGTAGTTTCCCGTCCGTCACAATAAGTGTTCCCACTTACGAGTTTAAAAGTGGGTATCCATCCATCGTATACGATTATACTACAAACAGTCCAGAAATTATTTTGTACAACTTTTTGCCTTTTTTGTACAAAAAATGTTGTTTCCATCAAGCTCAAAATAATTTTCCTAGAAAGTCCTTATAAAGTTCTACTTTTCAGATTTTTTTCATATTTTCTAAACTTATGGTTCAAAAGTTAGAGGGGGGGGGGACACATTGTTTTTTACTTTTGGAGCGATTATTTCCGTAATTATTGACATTATCAAAAAATGATTTTAGTAAACCCCTATTCATTTTTAAATACCTTTCCAACAACATATCACACGTTAGGGTTGAAATTAAAAAAAAAACACTTCCCACTTTACATATAGGGGGGCTACCCTAATAAAACCTACCCTAATATAACTCGCTCACAAAGAACTGTTGAATCGCAATTGCAGTCCGTAGCAATTCATGATCGGGATATTTCGAAATCGATTCCAACACTCGATGCGAGTACGGAATAGGGACGAACAGATGTTATATTGTACTAGAATATTCGATACAGGACTTTCAGACCTTTCACAGTTATTTTACATCTGATTTTGTATCGCTGTCAAAATCACACTGATCTTTATTCTTCTTCTGACAAGTCTGTCAAAATCACAATGACCTTTATTCTCGTTACTAAAAAGTTTGCTGCTGTCAAAGACAAAATATCTGTAAAAGACACCTTGACATCCTCAAAAGTGACACTAAAATTAAAGACAAAAAGTACTCTGTGTTAGAGAACGAAGACTGTCAAGCTAGTATTAAATAAACTAATTAAAAAAAGACATAAATCCGATATGAGAAGCCAGTCATTACTTCGTCGCCCTAGAAGGAAATAAGTACACCAAACGCAGTGTGGATGGCCTTCGAAAGGGCAGGTAAGTAGTTAGTACACGCACCCGAAGCACGTGTATGACAAGGCCAGAAAAACGGAACCCGGAGAAGAGTAGCATGTGGTTTTCGCTTAGCCCAAAACGCAGCGTGAGTATATGAATATCTGTATTGAGATCATATTATTGTGTGGGCACTATTTACAGTAAAACTTTTACATCTATCTCTTCGCTGAGTTTCCACCTTAGATAGCTTCTATTTACTGAATTCGTGAACAAGCTCCTATAACATCAAATCATTGAAGATAACAACAGTGGTGCCATCTGTATTCACCCAGCGTTGTTTTTTCGTGGAAAACTCACAAAGTTTTCACTTGATGACGCGTGGAAATGCCAATAGATGGCGCTGTCCACAAAATAAATAAACGTCGTCCTTTTATGTTTCACATAATAATCAACTTTCATTGTGTAATCTATAAGTAATCTTTTAAGTACTAAACAATAATATTGAAGTTTAGCAAATACAGAATCTAGTCTAAAAACCAGTAACTTTGCTGTTTTTTAGAGAAATATATCTAGAAATTATAGCTGTTGCTAACTAAAGACCCTCGTTATTTCTTAGGAAGCCACGTTAATAAACTGTGTGCCATAAACCATGTCCTCTGTGGGGAAATAACTGTACATTAGGTACGTAGCCTTTTCTCTTTATTACATACAGTGCCGATATCACGTAGTTTCAGTGGCTACGAATGTAAGCGAGAATTTATTATTCGGAGCCACACAGGAATTTATATGCTTTAAATTATTGGGAATAACTAATAATCCCCCCTTTGATTGAATTTAGAAGAGAAAATAGTCTATAGCTCTTTATTTAATGAAAAGGTACAGTAGTTTGGTTGAAGGATCATAAGGATTTGTATTATTGCTATCTTAGCTTTTTTTATTATTGTTGATTGGTCCTGCTCTTGACCTCGATCACGCCTGATGGAAAGCGATGGATGAGGTCTATGATGAATGCTTTGCCTTCATTTGACCCTAGTGTTGGTGCAATTTAGGTGGAGTGCAGAGGTAGACGCACTGGCCTTACAGAATAAATGGGACGATATCGAGACCATTTCCGGATGTGTTCTATTTTTAGCTAGGCCAGCACGTGAATTATACAGTATGTTAACTAACAGAGGGCGTTCCCGTTAACCCGCAATAGTATAGCAATCAATTAGATCGCCGCACACGCGGCCCGTCATTCATAAATGAATTCCGACATTGCTGTCCTTCAAGTACGCGTGTACAGAGTGTTTCTTTAACGTATCAATTTACCATTTTTAGTGAATATTTTAATATATAAAAATATAAAAACATTTTATTTTCGAATGGTAATATTTTTTTTAGCATGTATGGATGCTATACTATTGCGGGTTAACGGGAACGCCCTCTGTTAGTTAACATACTGTATAAAGAACTGGCAGTGCCCCGCATTTTTTCCCGCATATGTGTCGAACCCGTTCGAATATCGGAATAAAAACATCTTATGTCCTTCCCCGTGATGCAATCTATCTCTCTGCCAAATTTTATCGAAATCCGTTCAGTGGTTTAGGCGTGAAAAACAACATACAGACAGACAGCCAGAGTTAGATACTTTCGAATTTATAATATTAGTATGGGTGGATGCCAGTATAAAGAACATGGCCTACATTTAGAAGAGGTCTTCTGTCTTATAAAAAATTTAATTACCTCTTTCTCGTCTTGCTACCGACATAAGACAAATGCCAAGTAGGTAGCAGATGAAGTGTGTATATTTTGCTAATCTCGTCAATTTTGTAAAGGAAATCGTACTGTAACGATGTTAGTAAATTTATCAGCTTTTCCTTCTCATTGTTTCAGCTTCACTTCATTCATTAAGTTCAATGTTCTTCTTGTAACATCTCTCAAAGATGTATCAACGTATTAGTAAAAAATCGAATATATGTGACATCTATCAACCCGCACTGGCCCGCGTGGTAGATTACTGTCTACCTACTCCCTCTCACAGAGAGTAGGCCTGTGTCCCAGCAATGGGAACATTATAATCTGTTTATGCTTATGCTATTAAGTATGTACAGCTGGTCTATTCTGTACAAATCTCACCGTGGAAACTTCGGTGAAGTGAGCTTGAATTGAGCTGTCATTCCACATGATGCTAGGGATTGACATCATTGACACTATTGACAACTCACTTCACTTAAGTTCTCACGGTGAGATTTTTACAGAATCGCTCGGCAGTTCCAATCTTTTATGTAGGTAATAGACTCGTAAGTTTCTTTAAATCACTCAAACTCTATTTCTCTCAGCATTTATTTCAATTAAACCATTTACAGGCACTCCTCTTGAGTACCTACTTACAAATAACATGCGTTTGTTTAGTTTGTAATAAATCATATACATTTTATTGGACTTAAGATATCAAACTTTGATACATATAATTATAGAATTATTAAAAAAAATTGAGAAGTATTTTCATTTATTGAAGATGATAAATCATGGATCAACTATTATGTGGATATTTATATTAATCACCTTAATGTTTATGACTATATATATTAAAACTAGTCAGTTACAACAAAGAAAATACATGTTTAACAAAGATAACAAAAGGATTTTTAATACCGCATCTGAATACGTGTTATTCCTTTTATGAGGTATAGGTATCTAGTTCCATTGAATGAACTACTTAGATATATTTTATGAATGGATGGACAATGTTCCCCATTCATAAGACAAAGATTAGACAGTATAACAACATAAATGTTTATCTTTTTTGTATACGAGGATGAATCTACAATAAAATTATAGACAAGGTGTTGCTTCTCGTTCCGTAAAAATAATTAATTTAATCGATTATTAAAATAATTATTTTTGCCGAGATATTTGCTGTAATTCATACTCCAAATTAGGTACTTTCATAAATGATAGGAAAAAGAGAAAAAATATAGCTAGTATAAAGTTAATATTATCAAACAATTATTGACCAATTGGAACCGTGCACCTTCTGACGTTTCATAAGTGCCCATGTAGGTTTATGTGGAATATAATTATAAATATTTTGATTTGATTTGAAAAATAGTCACTTTCATATTTTTCAATAATTCCGATGGCGTCTGCTGTCTGAAAGAGCGTAATTTATAAAACACGAAAGCCTAGCTTTTTTTACTGTATAAATATTATGAAACAGTCGAATTCAAACACACGAAATGTGTATTGATTATAACGTAACATCAACTTAAAGACCAAGTTGCGAATGAAAATGATTAAATATGTGGTAGTCATAAGGTATTAGGACAAAGTGATGTACCTACCTATGTTGTCTCTGAAACACTTTAACAAAGAGTAAATGAATGACACGTGTCTAAATATTAAAACCTAGACATTTCCTTAATTATTTTTATAAATTAAATTATTTAATTACTTGTAAACAAACCGTTTAAACATCCCACGGTACCCCAAACGGTGTGAGCTCACAATAAAACAATTTAGCTCGTATCATAAACTATAGCGATCGATCGAGTCATCGACGCGATACAGATTTCAGCGCAAACATAACAAGCGTTGAAGCCAATCGGTGCTCTTGAGCAAAACAAGGCAGACGGCTAAACAAGCAGTACCTCGAAGATTACCATACGGTCAACATTGTGCTACGATTCCAATAACAAAATAATTTAAAAAAAGAACACTCGTATTTTAATAAAAAATACAGTTTTTTTTATTATTTTTAAATTAGAAATACAAAAATGTTGTGTGAAAAAAGTTGATCACGGGATGTGAAATACAAGACAGGAAATGTATCGCAGAATAATTTTCGTATTCGCGATCTCAGTCGTCATCACACTACAGGTGAGTTTTTGTTTAGTTAAATTAAAGTTTCCTCGCTTTTACGGTTAGGATTATAGAAAATATTTTAAAATATTATAGGCTCGAAAATATAATAATTTCATAAGAAATTGATTTTTCTTCTTACTCCGTTATACAATCATAATTACAATTTTGCAATGATCATTCACATTTTTTGTTTAAAACTGTTTTTTTTTTGCCGATTAGATTTTTTTTTTGTAAAATTACCAGCTGATTTATTTTTTTGCAATGCAGATCGTCTATTGTATTTTTACCTTTCTTAAAGAAACGACTTAACTCTGTATAAAAGTAGGTAAACAAAGTTTTAATTGCCTACGGAACGTTTCATTTTTCATTGTTTGCCACATTGTTTATCTTTCATTCGGAAAAACAAAAGATTAGGAGTTTAAAAGTAGGCAGAATGTGTGTAACGAATATAGGAAACTGTATCATAGATTTCTGTACCAAGTAACGTAGGTGTGCATAAAAAACGTACCTTACCCCAACAAAACATCCCAATTTATCATAAATAATGAACCCCGGTAAAACTATCCTCTTTTAATTTACCATATCATCAAGGTTGTAATCCCCAAAGGGTTAGCCAGAAGTGTACTTATAATACACCTAGATTGACGACCATAAACCAAAAGAGCAGTAATCTCTTCAAGTAGTCTTTTAATTTTGTTCACTTAATTACCTTTTCATCGTTTTATAGCTTTCTCAATTTTACAGTTACATTTTTCGTTGCTTGTAAGTATTTAAT
The DNA here is from genome assembly GCA_963855955.1 of Luperina nickerlii. Classification (NCBI taxonomy): domain Eukaryota; kingdom Metazoa; phylum Arthropoda; class Insecta; order Lepidoptera; family Noctuidae; genus Luperina; species Luperina nickerlii. Next base: position 14,628,908 of record OY979677.1, on the reverse strand, counting down.
TACACTGCCTACATAGGCATTAAAAATATAACTTTTTTAATACAGTTGCTCAAAAAGTGGCGTATTGCAGGGACGTATAGCGTTCGGGATGTGGGCTATTACATACTCGTGCTTTTTTTTACCTTTCCCGAACTCGTGCGTTCTCTTTCCCAACTGTCAAAATAATGTCTATTAAAAAGAAAAACCAACCATGAAGTTTTTACTAAAAAAATTCATAGAAGTTTTTATGATTCATGCAAATACGTATATTTCTAAAAATAAGCTACTAATTTGTTTCAATATCAGATTTAATGATTTGATTGAATGAGTTAGGTTAGGTTTCACTTCATTTCATCTCATTAAATTTCATTTTCATTTCATATTAATAAAAAAATTCTACTGAAGACTTGGCTGTATGGGCATAGTTCCCTTTGCCTACCAGAATGGGTGAAGAAAAAAAAATCTCTGCTTATATTCTACGGTTGGCGCCATTGCTTAGTTGAGTTTATTGTGTTTTTATTATTTTATTAAATTGCTTCATTTTTTCGCAACTGTATTAAAAATAGTCGTTCAGTACACGTGCGAAACCGTCATTGCAACTTGTTCCGACTGTCAACCCTCGCCTTCGGCTGCGCCTCGGCTCGGGTAGACATTTGTCGAAACTCTTTGCAATGACAACCTTTCCGCACTTGTAATGAAATATACTATTATCATGTTATGACCTTTCACCAAATATAAACCCAAACGATTTTACGACCTTACTAACCTTAATGTCAAACAATTTCCTTCACATGAAACACTGTTAAATATTAAAGAAAATGTAAATAAAATATTGCGTAACTTTATACTAGAATATTTTATAAGTTAACCTCGCCTCATTAGCATTGCTTGTTACTGTAGGCATTAAAAGCCATAGCGTCAATGACGAGCCTAAACGAAAAAAAAAGTAAGTTCAGAAAAAGTTACATAATCAAGATGGCCGTAATTTTTTGAATGAAGAACTATTCTTTGCTAGAGGAAAATTTGCACAATGTAGATCAGAATCATAATAAAATTGCGAGAAGTTCGTGGTTTAAAAACAGCGTGAATCAATCTGACTATGAGGTTAAGATACCCTTGCCGCGGTCAGTCCACAGATAGGTGACCGTTAATACTTATGTATGGGCCTTTCTTCTCTATCTCGGAAGATAATAATGGGAATTTAATTATGATAGCAACGTATGCTGTTGGTATATCAAACGATTGTGTAACTCTTTCTGTGTTCTGGGAAACCCAGGTGCCTATTTGAGAGACATGGTATGTGACTTAGATTGTCATATCCTACGTATACAGCGTGTATGAAAAAAGTGTTGTCTTTCGGGGTGTGGTACAAAACCATCAAACTGAACAACTTTCTCCATGGGACTAACATCGTAATCGCGAAAAAAATATTAAGGGGCTTACATGACCTAAAGCGCGGTCACTGTCGGACTGCATAGAAAAGAAAGGGAAGCGCGATGACACAACGCTGGTCATTTATTGCAAACTTTGAAGCAATTATTTAATTACCTATAAAAAATCTATTGTTTGGACGAAAAAATTAAAACACAAGTATTTTAGTATATTGCTTGTAGAATAATGTGACAAAAAATCAGAATGATTGTATGTATAATTAGTGTGGTTTTTATTGTAAAAAGATTGTTTTAGAGGTATCTTCATGATTTTTTTCTATCGTATCAAATTAGTTGCGTTATGTTTTCAATACACTATCTGCCTAGCTTATGTCCTGAAGAATATCATATATTTTTCTGATTTTGTTTACTGTAGTCGATCATATACTTTTATTGTTTCTAAAACTTGCGTTTTTTGTGTTTAGGTCCTGTAAGCCCCTTAACTGCCCCATACAAAACTTCTATACCTACTCGACCGAAATCCATGGAACGGCTGATAATGGTTTAGGTTACGATGTTACTCCCATATTTTATAGAAAGTTGTTCCGTTTAATGGTCTGTACCTCGCCCTTAAATTTTACCACACCTTTCTAATACATGCTGTACAACCATGAGCTTTTTATTAGATTCGCCATTTAATTACCTAATGAGAAATTAGATTTAGAAACAAGAAAATCCAATCAAAGTTGTCATTACCTGCTGTCATAAATACCGAACTAATCGATCATTAAAGATTGAGTTAATGAACAATTACTCGATAATAGAACCCTTAACTGAGAAATAATGAAGTGAAATGGTCAATTTTCTTGGTTAATGTCAGTCGGTTCTGTACTTGACGAAATTATTAAATTTTTAAGGTTCTGAACTAAAATTAAAATCGTAGCCTATACAAGGTTGCAAAGATCGATGCGCAATCTGTTACCGTGGATTCAGTACAATATTGGTTTCAGAAATCAAATCAAGTTCAATCCCTAATACAGCGTTACAAATTTTAAAGCTTTGGCTATTCTTTAGGAGGGCAAACAAATATAACAAAAACAAGAAAGTGAGATTAGACATGGTGGCCGGGACATTGATGCGCAAAATTTAACCTTGAATTCAGGATTCTAGAACGTAGAAATTTAAAAAATAAAAATCAGCGTTACTAATTTTAAAGCCAGAGTTTTAAAATTAGTAACGCTGGATTCTAAGGATTGAACTTGATTTGATTTCTGAAACCAATATTGTAACATCACAACAACCTAGGGGCCTAAAAAGGCCACTTTGAGAGAATCATAAAAGGATAACATTATGAATCATAATATGGCGAAGACAGTCCGTGTTTTTCTTTTTTCACTGCACTACGTAGGTATAATCAAAGAGATTGGGATTGGATCTGGATTGGATTGATTGGCATTTTAGCACAGACAAAACAAAATAACTGAAAAATCCTTCACCATTTGGATTTAATACGACTACCTTATCAGTTAACTGTTCATTATGATTCATAATGTTATCCTTTTATGATTCTGCCAAAGTGACTTTTTAGGCCCCCTGCTAGTAGTGTCTTATGACAATCCGGCAGCCGTTCTACTATTCTTATAAGATAACTAGCACTCAAGTCTTAGTATTCCAGCTGATATCCCCAACATCAAAACTCTTGTTGTCGTAATTACTTGGCTCGTCTTATACATTTATAATATTTGAACGCAGCATGAATACATTGCTAAAATGTTTTAGGTAATTGCTCTCCAATACATTATACAAAATAGATCATACAATATTGCCGTAAGTACATAGTTTAAACAAATACCATCCCGTGATTAATAATAATAGTAATTTATTTTGATGTGTACCAATCTGTACCAGCTATGTGACTAACAAAAATATTTGTTCAGTTGTTTTTAAACAAATCGTTTGTCGAAGACAATAGATAGATGACTTCTATAAGCAGGATTTTTGTTTGAATAACAATCTTATTCTTCCGGACTTTGCATAAAAATTTGTTATGTATTAATTGCATCATTTTTCCCAACAATCATTGTGATAAATTATTATAAATCCCATTTCCTTTCATCCTTCTGTTTGTTTTAAATAACAATGGAGTTTCAACTTTCAATATTACCATAAGATTTAAAACAAATTTAGTAAAATAAGGATAGTTTAAAATATAATAGCGTCTGCTACATCTCACACAAAACCAGCAGTAAATCATTGTACACTAGTTTTGTAACTCACGGCAAGAAATGTAACTCATTAGTTGACGATAAAATAAAGTTAACAGTCAGTGACAAAGGTTGTAAATTATAATTAATTATAAAACAAAATTATATTTTATATTTTAATTATTATTGATCAAAGAATAAAGTTTTGCATAACAATAAACCTTGCACAACAAATAAATAAAAAACTCAATAGTAAAACTAACAAACAACCTCTTTATTTTTCAGACGACAGATTTTCAAGATAACCTAATAAATGGATACCGGTCGCTGATTGCGGACATTCAGGTCCGAACACAGAAATCCCGGGAGGACATGGACACACTGGTGTCCCAAATAAAGTTGCTCATGAAGAACGAGGCGGACAAAGCCATTAACTACATGACCGTGTACCTCGAACAAATATCTTTGTACTTCCAGGTAAGGATTTGTTTTAAAATTGGCCTTTTTGAACAGAACTTGGACTACACGTTTCTCATATTTTATTCATTTCTCAGATTGGACGTTTCTTAAGATTTTGTTAGTTAGGATGCTGTATTATTTCAGAAGAAAATTGTCAGATAATAATTTATAATTTTGAATGTTACCATAAAACTAAATTAATAATCACATCAACTCGCACTGTACTCGCGTGGTGGAAAATGGCCCACTACCACACACGAAAAGAAGGCCTGTGTCTCGGCAGTGGATATATTACAAGTCAAATATGATGTCATTACAACGATCATTCAAAGAATCACCAATAATGCAAACCACGATCAATCAAATGCACAAAATCACCATAAACCATATCCATTCAAAATTCAAACCCTAAAATCCAAGTTAACACATCCTAACGACTTTCAACAAATTACTGCAAGCGTTCATCCGATTACAGCTGGCCATTTTACTCTTCCCTAGGTGATAATACACGACCGTAAACCTCGAAACGGGACATATTGCAAAGAGAGCATAGTTAAGCTGCTTGGCGAGAACTTGCAACTGGCCGACGAAAATGTCACATTGTGCCTCGCTCTTGGGTACCAGAGGGTACAGAGATTACCAGGTATGTTCTTCATATTATATGTATTTACTTTAACATACAACGGCTATTAGCCAATTACAGTAGTAAAAGACAAAAGCGTTACCCAAAATTTATGTCATACAAACATGCAAAAGCAAATCATAAATAAAAATACATCTTCAATTACAAGGCTTATGAAAACAGAGTTTCTGCTTGCAATCCACTATGAGTTTATGTTTAGATAATCATATATGTTGAGAAAAAATTTGGGGGTTGATAAATAATAATGGACCCAAGATAGCTCCTTGGGAAACACCGACAACTAACAACAACCAACAATGATATTTACTAAAAGGATTTAGTCCAACAGCATTAAGAGCGTCCTAAGAAACTTTTAACTATACTTGGATTTACTTAGTTACTAGTAAAATCAGAACACAATGAAGTTTTCCACTTCCATGGCAATATAGGTGATATCCACGTCCAGTGTTGCCTTCCGGTTGGTACGATGTTATTGTGTACATAGTCTGTGTTGTAGTTTTGGCTTAATGAATGCGCGGTCGAGCTCAGTTAAATCAGCCTTCCTGTTTGTTGGAGAATCGATTAAGCTGGCACTGGGCAATATCCTTTCTCTTTGATCACGTCAAGGTATTGAATTTCTTGATTGTAAGTGACGTTTATTGGAGAGCGTTTTGACTTTGGCAGTAGATGCCAAACTGTTTATTAATGGAGGATTTGAGTCAAATTAATGCTTAGTGGACTAGAATTATTGATTGTTCTCAATTTTTAAGAAGATGTTATTATTGCATTTATTTCTTATATTACAATGACACATTTAGGAACCACGGGTCATAAAATTTGCGAAGTACAAACAAGATTAGACAGATTATACGATAAAAAATATAGATTGAGAAATTGTCTTTTTATTCAACAAAAGTAGGCTTTCCGAAATCCTCTATAAATATCCTCTACAATAGCGGACTATTTACTGCCAAGGGTAGTACCAGAATAACATAAGTAAATAGGTTGTCAGTAAACTAGGTGTGTTTACTTTAAATCTAAACTGTTTACGATTTGGCCGTCGGCTTTGTCAACCCACATACGTCCGTATTATTTTGGAACAACGTTCCTTGTTTGTTAACGTCAACATATCCGCTATTGACAATACAGGTAGTGTCCAAAACAAACGTAGCGCTGAGTAATAATAACAAAGGTAATGTGTGCTGTAGTAAAATCGAGTATTATGATGGTAAACGTGTTAATGATGTTTTTAAGGTTTTGTTTAATCCACTTTGCCGAACTAATGTGACGAAACAAACACTGTAAAAGAGTATTAGGAGAACGTTAGAGTTTTGTGTACTGTTTTCAACCATGAACTATTTAATGAATAATATATTGTAATGTTTGAAAAAAAATCGAGAAACGAAGAGACTGTTTTATGCATAGAAAAAGTTGTATATATTGCATCAAATCTCACGATAATATTGGAATTTAAAAAATATGTATTTGTCCCAGAAAAACTACAAGTCCACTTCGAAACGCTGGAGAATTTGAAGAAATATTCCGCCTCAAAGCTGTTCGAATGTCAGAAGCAGCAGCAAGTTGGAGGGAACTGCTCCCACGAGAGTCAAGATCTCGAGAGGACTGTTGTAAGTATCAAGACTTTACCAATACGTACCAATTTAGAGTAAAATTGCCAATGATCAATTTGAGACTTAATTTTTTGATGGAATAACTGGACGCTTGTGAGATGAAATACTTGTAGATATCAATTTTATTCCGTTTAGGCTATGCGTTTATCAGATTGATGATATCCGCAATCTCAACACTTATGACGGAGCTGCAATGCCAGATATGCTCAGAATTGGACATAATGTATAATTAACAAACACCTACTGATTTGACAAATATTAAGGTTTCGTTTGAAAAGTAGTTGTTATATTTCAGACTGTTAGCGATCTTAAATATTTTTATGATTTAATCGATTTCTAACTATTCGCATTTACTTTATTACCTCCAAGTTTCCCACGACTATATCAAGCCTCAATTTCCTAACAAAATTTAAGTTCCAAAAAAGTATATCGTTCACTATCGTCCAAAATCCGCCGCATTTCCTCCGTGTCACCGACTTCCTGAGTATCAAATAGCACGCAAATAAACAGAAACTAGTAACTAGCAATACGTAACACTAGGTACATAGGTCAACCCCGAGAGATTAGTTGAGTAGCAACCGGATACGTGATGTCAGGAATTGAGTTTGTGAGGAGGCCCGGCTCTGGAATATTGAACGTTGAAAATATTGAGGGAGAGAAATTGTGATAGGAAGAGTTAGAGATTTGATAACAGTTTTCATAATAAAAATAATGATGTTTAAATCAAGACTGCTGACAAAGGTTAAGTTAAGAAACATGGTCATTTTGTTGATATGCAGTTAACAAAATATATAGAAACAGATATCGACAATAATTAAAAAAAAAATCGCACAGTTTATATTGGGGGATTATTGGTTGCATTATAAACTGTATCATCAAACAGACAATAATGTAAAAATAAATGTATACAGTGTAAAGTTTAATTTTAGATATACGATTCTTATATTGCAAAATATCCTATTTTGTTTATCGTATACGTTTTAAATTTCAGTTCCTGTACGAAACATCGCCATTCCCTGTAGTGATGGCTGAAATAGCCATCCACGGCTTCAAAGAAGTTTCAGATCTTAGCGTGTGCCTTAAGGACATCATCTCCAGAATGATGACGCACTCCGTGAAGGTCATCGGAGACTTCAATAGATGCATCCATAACATAGAGATGCCAAAACTCAAGTATTTACTCAAATTCATGAAGAAATATGCCTGATTGAGCGCATGGTTATTTTTGACGGGGTTGCCAATTTTTACGTGCATTTTTGGAAGAACTAATTTACATGTCAATTTTCCAATGTTAAAGTACCAAATTTATTTTTTTGATTTTATGATAGGTTATTTTATATCTATGCAATACCCGGGTTTTAGGTTATTTTAAATTAATAAGTATCATTGTGAAGTTGATAATAAGCGTTGTAGTTATTTTGTTATTATTAGACCTTTTACGACGATTTTTAATTCAGTTTACTTTGGTATAAAATTATAGTTAATAAAATGGCAACCCTAGATATGAATGAAGTATGATTTGTATGAGTTAATCAAAATGTAAATAACGTGTCTTTTATTAACATTCGATATATTAAATTATAGTGAAATTCCGTTTTAACGGTCAAAACTTGATGAGATTTCCGATTTGAATAAATAAAACTAAATTGTCTTTTGTTTTATTCATTACGGACGTTAGTTTTCCTATTATACTCTTATTTCATATTTATAATATAAATAAACAGATTTTTATTCGTCTTGTTTTATACATTATTCATATTATAACAAGTTATCTACAAAAAGATTGTGGTAATGACAGCATTGCAGTTGCCTGATGTATAATTTTCCTACAGTCTATCTATCTGTACAAACAATAAAGCTAAAGTTTGTTCGTTTGTTTGAACACGCTAATCTCTGAAAGTACCAGTCGGATTTGAAAAAACATTTTTGCATTTATAGCCCAATTCTCGAGGAAGGATATAGGCTGGTTAAATTCATGCTAGTAGTCGGGCAACAACAAAAAAGGCAGAAAGAACTCTAAACAGCACTAAAAAGCACATGAGTAGACAATTGTCTACTCATGTGCGTAAAAGCGTGGGCGGGCCTTGCAATTGATTTTCAAATACTGCCTTTTAAAGTGGGTTAAAAAATAGGGGAAGGTACAAAATACACGCGGACGTAGTACTTGATATTACACACCAGTGGCGCAGTAGTGGTGGTATTGAGAAGTGGTGGCCCAGTGGTAAAGGCAGTGACTTACGAGTTGTAGGTCGTAGGTTCAAACCGGGACAGGGGCTTTACTTTGTGTAAATTATTTCATCACCACCGCTCTCAAAGCGCTGAAGAAAAACCTCGTGAGGAAACCGGCACGTCCTAGAACCAAAAATTTGCAGACATCATCACACCATCTACCAACCCGCACTGGGCCCGCGTGGTGGATTACTACCAACTCCCTCTCACCGAGAGGAGGCCTGCGTCCCAGCAATGGTAGGCCTAGGCAGATTATGATTGTTTTTGTCCACCAGCGGCAGTGTCGCAGTCCGTGGTCTACGACAATAGCTTTATTTCCACCTTCATACCTACTACTGTAAAGTACAGTGCACACCAAGTCTTAATCTTACGGTTTCTTCTGGGCAAGCAGTGCACTATCCATGACTGTATCAAAGGTCATCCAGTTTGTTACGAACGCGACGATCTAATATTGGTCAGAGTTAGAATAAGTCGGACAATATTGACATTAATAAATAAATCACGCACTACCTATGCAGGCACTGAAAATTGTTTGCACTCATTCCAATAAATAGAGCTATTTAAATAAAAATGTAAGGTAGTTGAAAATTCATGAAATTCCCGCCACGCGGTGACGTCACTGCTTCCGTATGCATTGCTTTCTATTCTATTCAATGATTCGATTCATTGAACCTTAACACAAAGTCTAGGAAATTGACTGGAAAGAACTTTGAAAGGAAAATAAAATGGGTCACTGACACTGACTGTTTTATTATGAGTAAAGTCACATATTGTTATTTCTGTTGGAAAGTTAAACAATACCTCTTTGCTCAAGATTACTTCTGAAGACCAAACGAGATACGTCTTCAATATTTCATTCACTTGGCAACTTATTAAAATCCTTTTTGACCGACGAAAAAAAGCCCGGTTCTCAAATCAACACGTAGGTTACTTATTTAATAAAACAATCTAAAAAGGTTTAACAATCCAATACTTTTATTAAGCTTAACGAGACTCATTAACACAAACCTAAGCACGACGACAACGCCATCTGTTTATGCGCGGTAGGAACTACTAAGTCGAGTAACAAAGCTTGCTACGAACACACGATAGAACAGTGCTGATCACATATCTACTCGCTAATATGTAGACCTTCTCTGTCCAGAGGAACGATTCTCTTACTTATAAAACTTAAAAATCTAAGTTCTCGATTTGGATGAGATTCGGTTATCAGTTTATTGGGTTTCAATAAATTTGAGAATTAGGCGAATGAACATTATTTAACATACGTAATTGAAAAATATTTTTCAGTACCTACGAAAATTACATTCATTTGGCGTAGAAGTTAAAAATTTGTCTTACCACCTACCTATATCATTTGGCACTTATTACGCCAAAAAACGTTTTTCTTCGGAGGCGAGAATTTGATTTGTATCAAGAAAAACACCTTTATTTTGCTGTTTTCCTGTCTTTAGGGAGACTAACAACTGGTTTCTGCTTATTTAGCAAGATGTTTGTGGAGAAAAATCCGTATCATCCGTACCTATAAAAGTGTCGTATCATTATAGAAATATATAAAAGAATATTGTTTACCTAAACAAATATTATAAAGAGAAATTATTTGATTTTTTATGTTTGTTTGTTACGCTTTAACGCTAGAACGTATTTGGATGAAATTAGGCACATGGGTAGTCCATGACCTTGACATGCAGAGAAGGACGTAGGCTACTTTTCTTCCTGGATCGCAGACAAACTCGCGGGCAACAGCTAGTATTATAGAAAGAAATACCATTTTATTGCTACACTACACAAACTCAAACTCAAAACATTTATTTCAATTAAACCTTGTACAGGCACTTTTGAATTGTCAAAATTTAAATAGTCTGTCAGTTAGTCAGAAAGTTGAAGCTAGTTGCCCATTCCAAAACGTAGAACTCTATGGAGAAGAACTACGGGCAAGAAACTCCATGGACACTCTTTTAAATCAAGATATTACAAATCCTGGGTAAGTACATTATTATAATATGTCTTATGCTGGGTTCCTGTAAACAAAAACGAATCGTTTTACTACCAATGATAGCATTTATACTTGCCAAACTGAGCATATAGATTCGTAAAAAAAAACTAATTTTACCGGTGATAGCTATTTCCATATGAAAAGGTCTACTATGCAAGGCTATGAGGTCTTTGTTTCATTTTAGTAAAAATACAAGATTCTTCGAATCACTAACGTAGATTATGTATATTATCTGTGCTAATACTAATAGTGTCTTACTTACAGTATGTATTCAATGGGTTAAGAGAAGGTTAACATGAAAGTTGTTCCTGTTTTAACTAAATCTAAACAAAGCTTAAATTAAAAAGTTAGTCTATCTCAGGTGAATTTGTGTTGCAACAACTTTAGAAACCGCCAATCTCACACATGAACTTAGATTGCCTCTACTTAGATGTAGACATTTATATAGTCTTCATTAAAAGTTACTTTACTAACGGTTATATATGTATAGTCTGGGAAATTAACTGTTTATCACATTGAAACACCGCTTCAATATGATGTGTCATAGCCATTCCATAAAACTGTTAAAGAAGAATTAAGCAATGAAGCAATTCATTTCCAGGAAACATAGAAATTTATAATGAAATGAGATTAGGTACTTGATCAGTGATTCCAGTAGTTAATCATTGAGCATTTTATACAAAAAATAACATAAAAGAATGGAATTTATTGAATTCAATAGGTACGAAGTTTAGAAAATATTTTTACTACACTTTTTATATTGAATTCATTTCATTTATTTTTTTATTTCATTTAAAACATTTAATTTCATTTAAAACTTTTTATTGCTAACATTACGCGTTGATTATAAAAAAAAGTACTTAGTTTGAAATTATACTTGAGTCTTAATTTGAAACTAAATAAGTACTTTTTTAGATTAGTATGATGTCAGTTCGAAACTTGTTGCTGAGCGCACTTAGAAGTTAATATAACTAAAATGTGTTTCCACCACAAAGTAGTATTTTTAAAATGCAATTTGCTGGCTTCAGTCTCTCTGTTTAACTCGACGCCCTTGGGAATCAACAGACGTCATTTAAATAAAATAATATGATTGCTTGTGTACGAACACGTACGAATCAATTCGCAGTGACACATTGGAAATACTTATTGGAAAAACACTGCTCCAATAATGCATGTGCAATGAACAGATTTGCCTTTAAAGTTTCTAAAGTCATTGTTTCTAAGAAAAGGCTATGTTCCCGACCTTGCGTAACAAGAAGATTTTTCGTAAAAAAGGGGATTAATCCGAAACAATCGACGAAAAACTATAGACAAGCAAACGCCAAAAGTTACGTTACACACATGTAAAATACTTCATAAATATCAGCGTAAGTTTTCTAATAAAATAACTGTCACAAGATTTTTCACAATTTCAGTCAATTAAGTAAAATTTCCTCGAAACTAATTGCACCAATAAATTATTAACAACAGACACTAAAGATAGGGTTCCTAGACGTTTTAAATTGAACGAACTATAACTTATCTATAGACGGTCAATGAACTTTTCCTAGCCTTCCCACTTCATCAACAACTACAAATATTTGCGCCTACATAGTACTATTAGGTATAGATAGATAATAAAGTTTAAAATAACGAGAATAAAACTTATCATTAAGTAAAGCTCCTTATTGTCTCACAGTTTATAGCTCATAATGTCAAATGATATCGATGTAAACAATTGATAAGGAGTTTATAACGCAATCATCACCCGTCAGGGCTATTTGACAAGCTTTCACGACCAATATAACGGTACACTTGACTGATAACGATTATAAAGCTGGTTAAACATTGTGTTTAAGCACACAAACTTCACTGTAAAAGATAAACGCTAGAGTAGAGTAGGTGTTAAGTTTTAGTTAAAGACATTTATGAGTCAAGTTAATAAATCCATAATAATAAAACTAAGTGGTGCCACTCACCAGAGTTATAAGAACGTCTGCCGAACAAGGTTGGTACTTGAGCAGTCTACTGAATCTTAGCGTTCGTTGGGCCATCGTCAGTGGGCCCACGGGTCTGGACACGTGGATGTGCGGCGACGGGGGCGGGCGCGGCGGCGGCGTCGACGACAGCGGCACATTCCGGCGCACCGTCTCCAACGGCACAGTTCGAGCCACCAAAGAGTCACTCCCAACAGAATTCACACTACCACTGAACATATTCATCAAGTCCCCGATAGAACCACCACCGCTCGAACCACCGCCACAACGCAACTTGTCCAAATCCGTCAAACTAGATCCACGACGCACGCGGAGGCGCGAACCGCTCACATTCGAACGGTTCTGATATTGCAGCGCCTGCTCCCGTCGGACATCCGCCTCGCTGATCGCTTGACCTTTCCTGCTCCGGAACATTTTACGAAAGTGTGATGACACATCAACGTCTACCACAACACTGAACGTTAACACCTGAACGAAGAATTTGCATACAAACGAGTGATAGGTGCGATATCAATAGGGCCACGGTCGCCCGCAGGATGCCGCTATCGCGTCCTCGCGAGTTTCCGCCGACATCGCTTGCGCAATGTTTCGTACCCTGAGCAACACTTTCGAATTTCTTCTGATTTTTATTAAGGGGTGCGTACTCAACAAAGTCTGTTAACGGACTGAGCGGGAACGCGTAGTTTCGTATGTGCGTATGTATGGAGCAACTGAGCTGGACTAATGAGGTGTTCGAGTTCAAAGACAGTAGGGTCTCTGCAGGCGACGACCGCCGCTGCGCTAATAGCTCTACGAAAAACAGTTATCCAGCCCTACAGAAAAAGCCCTAAGGAATGATAATAATATATTCAATTTCTATCTGTAATAAAAAGTCAAACTGATACGCTCACTGGGGAAGCCTCTCCCACAATTAGCCCGGGGTGAGATTACACAAAAGAACAAACGTATTTTCAAAGGTTTTCGCAGTGTTTTTCTTTCAACAACAGTTTTGTTATTGGATTAATGTAATCTACATAATTTTGTTTATTTATGTATGGCCTTATTCAAAGTTATACATTTTAATTAGTAACTGGCAAATTGACTTTTTGTAGGTATTTTAATTTGGTGGCGTTATGATCTTCTGCCTAGAAACCTTCATCAACCAGTTCATCGTGTAAATAATAAGTTAGTATAGATTTGTAAAATGACCGCACTGTCGTATTGGGTAAATACACCTGTAATGAAAGTAAGGGAGATTTTAATAAATAAATAAATCTTTTGAGTAAATGTGCTGAATCGCTTTAGCTATTCATATTTCAGATTATACGAATGAACCATAATAAGGCTGCTTTCTAAGTAGATAATAAAGCCTACTCGATACAAAAGCTTTGAACTTGGCAAAGCGTAATAAATCTATGTAACAGTTTTCACAGATAACTTAATCTAACGAGTTTATAAAATATGGTTGACGTGTGAAAGTACAAACCTACTTGCAAAAATGAAATTATTTTACATAATAACAAAGCTGAAAAGTACGTGAGATTCTGGTGCGTTTTGCCTCTAAGTTATCTTAAGGGTTATCCCTGGCCTCAGTTGCCATTTTTCAAAAATATAACTGCTTCAGTAAATTTCTTCGCTAACGATGTGCGAAAATTAATTTACAAGACATAATATAATGGCTAATGAAGTGTTATTTTACGAGTGCACTCGTTGAGATGGGTTCAATCAATTACGATCGGCGTTAAGCAAATCACTGAGTAGTGAATATGTTAATGAAATTCTAAAGAGATGTTTCTAAAAAGATTTTATTTTTATTTGCGGAAGTGTACAGTTAATGATTTTGAAGGGAACGTTGAATATTGAATATAAAGTGTATTTGTTTGGTTATACTTTTGTAAGAATAATCTCAGAAAATACTGAAAGGACCTCGGCTACTATATTTGAATTTAAATTAACATTCTAAGTAAAATTTCACTTTTCAAATTTTGGCTGTAGGTACTTTAGGGATTAGAAAAAACTTGATATTGAAATTCTCCCATCGCTTTCCTACTTCTCAATGGGTGTTTTCCTTCTAAGTTTGCTTCAGCCTTCTCAGAGTAAACGCGAGTCGGAGAGGAAACTCAGAACTCATCCAGTTTTTTTTAAATAAGATTGACGTGGAAAAATTTTATTTCTGTAAGTAGGTTTGTATAAATACTTTGTACAAACCTACTTACAGAAATAAAATCATTCATCACTTAAGTTATAATCCAAAAACGGTGACGCTAGGTGTCCTCATTCAATACGCAAACAAAAGGATGTAGGTATTCGATTTATTTCATTGGTTTTGTTTTAATCAATCCATTGTTCTCCTCAGATTTGAAGCAACGAAATGATGTTCAATTCAAACATTTATATGAATTCAATTTATGAACCCAATTCGGTCAAATATTTACAAAGAGAAATCAAGTTGTTTGACAAAACATTGTTCTCCTGTGGGATTTCGATCTAAAGTTATTATTGTGTTCTGAAAAAACACAATATAGTTATTATGTACATAATTCTAAACTAATATTATAAACAGGTAAACGGTTTTTTTGTTTGTTAGAGGTAATTTCTGGAAGTACTGAT
Source organism: Luperina nickerlii (assembly GCA_963855955.1). NCBI lineage: Eukaryota > Metazoa > Arthropoda > Insecta > Lepidoptera > Noctuidae > Luperina > Luperina nickerlii. Next base: position 14,613,853 of record OY979677.1, on the reverse strand, counting down.
ATGATTACAAAATTTCTAACAAGAAAGCACAAGCTACATTATTGTATCGGAGAGTTTCAGCGTTGCAATTGTAAAGCAGCTTATGCGGAGACTGATTGGTACTAACGCTAGATAATGAGGTAGATAGATGGAATATTCTTTATTAGGAATGTATACCATAAAAAATACAGATATAAATGTAGACATTTTACAAAGGGTGACACAATGAGTCTTATCGCTAAAAGCGATCTTTAAAAAAAACCATTGGATTAAGGCAGAAGTAGAGCCAATACTGAAGCTAGTCTATGGTGTACCATTTTTTTTTACGTGATTTATTTTAATATTATGTTACTAACACTCGTTGGGTTCTTTGTTCCGAAATAAAACCCTTATTTATTTATTTATTGAGTGCCTTAGGGTATATTTTATGGTATAGTTAACTTCCACGTGGACGTGTATATAAAGCAAATGCGTGACAAACATTTCATTTAAAAATTTGATCCGTTAGGAAACTTATAGACATAAAAAAATATTAATAATAAATCCAAAACACGGTTTACCGTCTAGCAATTAATGTCATATAGGTAATCTAAGCACCTATGGCATAATTATTACCTGTTTTATCTTATCAGCCATTAGCATTTAGCAAATTAAGCTTCTTGTATCTAATCTGATTCCTATGACAATCTATTTGATATTATTAGTAACACTTTACTACTTCATTGATTATCCGATGCTAATCGTTTTGATGTGACAACGTCTCACTTCACTTACTATCAAAAAGATTGCGTAACGAAAATTATCTCGTCTAACCTCAGCTTTTCTTGGAAAAGATAAAGTAAATCCTGCAATAAGTTTATAATATATCTATGTAGATTGACCTTAGCCAAATTCACAGCTACGAAATTCAAACAGTAAAATGATTTGGATTTCTTTCAGTAATAAAAACTGATCAATTATTTTCAAAAAGGCTTTGTAGGTATTCCGGACACTGTGCTATGAGTTCAGTAGATAAAATCTACATAAAAGAATACGTACGATATTGTAAAATAGAGAACAGTTGCTACAGGTGTTCACTAATAGTAGTGGACACGGACATGGACCCGGCGGCAACTTTGTCCAGTGTGCCTATAGAGGTACACTGGACAAAGTTATCGCCGTGTAGTTTCACCCTTATGTCCATATAAATAAAGTTGGTTAGATAAAAATGGTCACCCGCGAACTTTGTCGTCTGTATCTATATTGACTCGATAGCGAATCGCCGGGTCATTCATGTGTTAGTAATTCTTTCACAAAAGAGACGTGTTTTTATTTTCCAATACTTTACAGCAGCTGTGATTTTTATACCAATATTCTGAAATCATTTACGTATACATTATCTACCAGATTAATCAATCATAACAGTAACTGGATAAGTTAAAGTGATGAAAAAAGTCATAACGATTTTTCTACACATCTGCTCTACCCCTATGAAAATTAGTCGATTCGAAGTTAATTTATTTGTGAATGCAATGAAGTTAAGAAAAAAGTACACGCTGTTTTCGTCTCGCTTGCAAATAAATTAACTTCATGCTAGTCACCGATAAAAAAAAAATATATTAAGTGACGATTAGCTCTTTTCGGACGAGTAAATTCGGCCTTTGAACTTTCCGTTGCGTTTGCTACTTTTGCAACTGTACTTAGTGAGTATGAGTTGTGAAGCTATAAAATATGGAGATAAAATCATAATTATGCAAATGTCTTGCACACCCACGTTAGGGTAAGCTGATTGGAAGTGGGGCAATTAAAGCCACCCAGAGTCCAGCAGTGTTTGCACCGCATAATCTTTGTTCGAAACTTTAGTTATTAGGACAATCTCTCATAGATTGCGAGGCGATATGAAGTGGAGCGATGCTGGAGAGTTAGGCCAAATTGTTATGCCAAGATCATTTGGTTTTAAACATAACTATAGGTACAAGGTGTAAGGGATATCGATGCGCGAACTGTTACGATGAATTCAGCATATGATTTCCTATCGACGACATTTTTGGTCGGTTATTTACAAATAATATCTGCTCTTTCGTACAACGGTCCTGCATGGTCAAAATGTATGCAGCAGCAGCAGAATCATGTAATGAATTCATGTTAACAGTTTGCACGTAGATTGTCCTGATAAACCCTTGTAATCAGGACACTATACGCATATTCAAGTTAGATTCTAACCCCCTTTCTAATAAACGTTGTGTAGCGTCTGTAGTTACACAACCCTTTGTCTTCTTCTTTCAAAAGTCAAATTACTGACGACTGAAAGAGAGAATTCGGTGTGAAACTATTCATCTGACGTAATACGTTCATTAGTAATTGGTTTAAAAACTTTACTTTCAGTACAAGTTGATTATTATTCTTAAATTTCATATAGTGAGAGACGCATACACCTTCTTTCGAAAGTTCAGAACACGTTATTCAAAATAAGTCCAAGACGTGTTAAACACAATCGGCCTTATTAAAAAAGGCCGAAAATTTATATTTAATATCGAAATTATTTCCGACAATGTTAAAGTTTTAATTATAAATAATTTTAAACTAAAATCTAAATTGACAAATTTGTAAAAAGAAATTTTAAAGAATTTTGTAATTTTGTACTTCTGTTGGAATACAGTTCGAATTAGAATTAGAACTCGTTTAGTAATAAGAAAGAATGTCTTTTCCAATCCCATTCCAATCGGATGACATTTCAGCAAAGTAAAGTACTCTTCTAATAGCTTCCATGTTCATGCTTGTTGTTTCCATGTTGGCTTTACTAGCTTCCATCGCTGTGTAGCACATCTACCTATTAGTGTGCTAAAGTCCTTACTAGTTATTACCAGCGGACTGTTAGAAACTACTTGACCGGACAACTTTGCCATAGTTTGCTGTTCTAATGCTGGCGTGTTAATAGCTTCGTTTGTGCTGGAATTGCTGGGGATTTAACATTTAACTATAATTATTGTGTTGGTTATATACTATCTACGTACATATAAGAGGTATCTTGGGTATACATATATTTTATGGCAAGTAATGGCCGTAACTGAATACAGAAATCACCTATTTTTAAACCTGAGAAGAAAAATATATATAAAAAACAATATATAAAACAATACTTCCAAAAGATGCATCGTAAGTAACGTAATCCGTAGTAAATGGTAAAAATACTTTTATTTATATTTCGAATTCGCTTGGTATAAGTAGAGGGTAAATAATGTCTTGAGGTAACTTTTAAAATGCAACCTGTACCTACCCACCTGCCAATCCAATCATAGAATTTTATTTTTGGAAAATTCACCATTTTTCTTGACCATAATTTTAATCAACGCAATATTTTAATAACATCTCAATCAATATGTCCCCAATCTCCCATTTATTGAGTTCCCATTTACCCCGTTCAAGGTCAATCCCGTTCGAAGGTCACATACTAAACAACATTTAGCCATTTTCTTTCTCCGCCATCTTGATTATGTGCCTACCCGCACAGCGCAGCGGGGCGTAAAGCACAACGCTGTTTCTATATGCGTTTGTCTTGTTACAGTATTGTACAGGACTTTGCACTATTTGCGTACTGTGTAATGCATTGGATTAAAGTTCAGTTGCTCCACTATGCAGCGGGATTATAGTCTTGAATTTAGAATTGGTCTTAGTTTGTTTCATTTTAATGTTCGTATTGTGTGTCGTTTAATTTTATTATGCGTAGTGCTGTACGTTTTAGGGCGCGTATTGTTGAAGATAGAGGAGTGGTTAATAACAACAGGGCTTAATGATATATGAACAATGAAGCAAATATGTTCTGTTTAATAGTTTCATTTTGAATTTCGGAATAAAAAAATGCTAATTATAGTTATTAACGTTTAAATTATCCAATTTAAACGTTAATAACTATAATTAGCATTTTAACAACAAATAACGCTAGAATATAGTAAGTGATTATCCAATCACTTACTATATTCTAGCGTTATTTGTTTTATACATACATCGACCAAAACTCCTATTATGTTTACCTAAGTAAGTATTCTTGTCATAATTTCAAAGTAGGTACTAACATTTAGTTTGAAACTGGAGCAATGAACTGCAACTGTAAGTTACATAGTTTTAATCTTGTATTGTACGCACATACAAGGCTTTGCACTTAGTATATTATATGAATAGCTGTGTTTTGCATTCATACGTCGGGTTAAAGCTTAGAATGCGTCGTAAATGCATACAGAACTGCAGTTATCGTAGTGCGATATTGTGTCGGAAATAAACTATTAAATTCATCGTTTATGATATAAAAGGCCGACCTATTTGACCGTTTAACACAATCTCACTTCAGTCTAAACTTTGTTTATCGGACAAACTGTACGAGTTATTTAAAATATAATTTACAAAGTATAATATTTTACATTTTGATGGATATCGTATTTAATTATTTTGTAGAAACCTAAAACAATATTTTTGTAACATATAGAAGCTCAATTTCTGTACTTGCCTTCAAAATCTCTCGATATAATGGAGTTCGTTGTAAAACAACAAAGTTTTAAATACATAATATAGTATGAATATTTTCTTGATAATCTACAGGAAAATTCTTATGACGAATTTATTTTCTTAGCAACTGATGGCTACGAAATCACAATGGCAAACGTAGATAGCCTCTTCAATCAATAAGTAATATTTATTAACAATAAAAACCCTTTTTCTTATTCCAACCCTCTTCTGCCTACAACACTTTTAGTAACCTCAATTGGTGTTCAGGCGTAATTAGTGTGTCCATTAAATCGTCAGTAAGGCTATATAACACGGTAGGGGGTAATCCATGGGTGACCCCTGCTGAACCAGACGTTCTGAGTGTAAACTTGTGTTTGGCACTTATCCATACAATAAGAGCTTTGAGGATTTGGTTAGTGATATCTATAGACGAATTCAAAATGGGTTGTTTGATTTATGTGTGCTATGAAAGTTATTCGTTGTTATATTTAGAAAATAAATTATACGGCCTATTTTTTTTTATAACAAAAAATATGTTACGTCCTGTGACGTAAGTTAAAAGTTATAAATACGAGTATTGTTGTATTTATCATGGCCGTGGCTTTCTAATTCAACATTCTGTTTTTGTACATCTACAAAATAACAAAATTACAGTAATGGTTACACAATATCTTATCAATAATTTAGTTTTAACACCGTGTGGTATCACAAGATTCAATTTCGGTTTTGACAACAACTTAAAAAATTATTAACACTGTTAAAATGGTTTAAATTCACGTCGCTCCTATAACACAATTTAAAAATATAGTCAAATTGTCCTAAAGTGATAAAGAAAACAAAAATAGACCGCAGACGTATTAAACTGGAACTCTTAGCATACATTGATAAGCATACAAGAAAATACGTTTATTTATCTATAATAGCCTCATATAAATTCACGTCAGTCACTTCGTGTGACTTTGTTGCTGTAAAAAACTTGTTTTATTTCCCTAACATAGCAAGTTATTTTCCTAATTGTACTGCTAAAATATGTACTTGAATGTTCATTAAATTGGGACACTGTACAACAAATTTAACCTTGTTTCGTCCGTACCTATATTATTCAATTATTTTCACATTTACATTCAGTGATTATGACTTACCTGGTCCTTTTCAATTGAAAGCTATGATTAATTCTCCATGGTTTAAAAAAAAACCTTACACAAGTATTAAAACAACAAATGAAATATTAATCAGGTGACGATGGTTGCAGATTTCGTAGTATTCAGTAGTATCAGTTCTGTTCGTTTTGGTAGTAGTTTAGACAGAAAATCGAAAAGGAAAACAAAGGAAGAAATATAAAATCAAACAAAATGAAACGTAAAATTACATTAAATAAAACGAAACATAAGATAAAATAAAACGGCACATAAAATAAAATTAAATTAAAAACAATAAATTAAATCAAGTTAAAAAAAGAAACAGTTTTTTCTAAATTCCTACTTCTGCACCCATCGTTATAATCAAAAAGCGTACTCACGTTCAGCTTCATCACGATCTTATTATACGCACGATGCCACCTCTGCCTCGGCGTCAGCTTCGGCTGTTCTGGCTGGAACTCCAATCTGTCTTCCTCAGGCCTGTCCTGCCCCTCACGGAACACACTATCCTCTTCTTGATACGGTTCGTCCGTCTCTTGGAACGGTTCTTGGTCATCGAACTTCTCCCTTTCTTCCCGAAAGGTATCACCTTGGTATGTATCGTGAACATCACGGTACTCTTCGACATTATCGTCATATAAAGGTTCAGCTTCGTGAAAGCCGTCAGTCACTTCAGGTACCTCGTGGTAAGTCGTGCGCTCTTCTTGGAACGTAACTTTAGTTTTATCCGTGAGTGAATCTGCGAAATGAAGCTTTTCTGTTATTAAGTATGACCATTTTATCGGTGTTTTGTTGGGTATCGGAAGATAATAATTAACTGTGGTTTTAGTATAGTAATGTGTTCACAAGAATGGTTTGATCTGAAAAACTTAACAATATTTTAACACTTTAAGAGCTAATTTTTCAATAGTCAGCCACCTTTCATCTGAAGAATAATTACGACAGTTTAATATATTTTCTTTACGAATACTGTGAAACCGCAATATTTATTGCTTAGATAAAAATTATCTGGCATTTGAAAAATCAGCCTTAAGTGCTTTTAAACCGACTCATTAAATGTATTTTTGATTTTATGAATGTTTTTAGTTATGAATCACGACAGTCATTTTGGTGTATTTATAAGGAAAGAGATGTCATATAACTATACTACCACTACTAACTATACTATGTATGTGATATCCTACTAATATTATAAATGTGAAAGTTTGTGAAAATGTTTGGATATTTGTTACTCAATCACGCGTAAACCGTTGAACCGTTGAACCTACTACGCTTTGGAATGGGCAACTAGCTTCATATTTTCTGACGGACCGACTTCTTGACCATTCAAAAGTGCCTGTAATTGGTTTAATTGAAATAAATGTTTTGAGTTTAAGTTTGAACAGATTTGGATGAAAATTGGAACATAGATAGACCATTTGCTGGATTAACACATAGGATACTTTTTATTCCGATATTCCCACGGGATCGAAACGTATGCGGGTGAAGCCACGGGGCGCTGCTAGTTTGAAAATAAAATAAGAACAAAAGTCAGTTACCTTCTTGTGTAGTCGGGACAGCAAGTTTCTCTTCGGGGTGAAAAGAACTTTGCGAGGTTCTACGATCAACAATCGACGGCGTTTGACTGTGATAGCTGTCAACTGAAGGTTTCCTTATTTGAGCCATAGTCCTCGTCGGAGACGCCTGCTTCTGCAGGCTGGGGCTCGGCGGCGCTTCCGACAAACGCCTCTCGTCGGGGACTTCTTCAAGGATGGTATCATGAATAAAGTCATCGTCACGATACCTATCCAAAGAAGTCCTATCGCGGTCTATTGTTTGATCGTATTCAGTCTTATTATACTCGTCCTCGTAGGCACTTTCGTCGAAACTCGGCTGGGTTAACTCTTCGGGTGCGTCTGGTAACGTCCGAGTACGACGCACCGAAGGTCTTTGTATGGACTCCTGTCTCCTTAGAGACGGAGTTCGCGGTAATGAAACTGACGCAGACGTGGTCACAGTCACAGTAGACACTGGCACTGATGGCAACATTTCTGGGATGGATGTTGTCGCGGAAACGGTACTTGTGAACGGAGCGGATGAAGCAAAGTGGCTTATTGGAGCAGTCTTCGCAGGTACTGTGTGTGGAGGCTGGCTCACTGCTGGAGCCGACACCGCTGCGGCGGCTGCACCAAAGAAACTTCCCAACTTCTTTGCACTTCCAGCCATAAATGAACCTAAAGTAGCAGCACCGGCTATTACACTTGTTTGCAACTGTTGAGCAGGTTGTTTTGCATGCTGTTGTTGTTGCAACAGATGCTGCTGCTGTTGCTGTAGCAGCAGCTGTTGCTGTTGTTGTTGTTGCTGCTGCTGAAATTGCAACTGTTGTTGTTGCTGTTGAAATTGTAAATCTTGTTGCTGTTGTTGTTGGAATGGCAATTGATGTGCTTTCTGTAGTTCATCATGTTGAAAGTATTGCTGATCTTGTAAATATTGCTGATCTTGTTCAAACTGTTGCGTAAAAATCTGGTGGGAAACTGGCTGTTTCTCTTCTTCTGGGTACTGTGACTCGAATTGTGAATCATACTTGTAGTCCTGCTGTTGCTCGTAGTCTCGTTGTTGCTGGTAGTCTGGTTCTTGCTGATAATCCTGTAGATGTTGTTGTTCTTGCTGATAATCCTGTTGATGTTGTTGTTTAACATCATACTGGCTTTGTTCAGGAAACTGTTGGTCTTGTTGGTTGAACCGATACTGTTGCTCTTCATACTGTGAATCAACATCCGGATAATTTTTCCCTTGAAACAAATCTTGTTGGTGTGTCGCAACTGACAGTTGTGGTAAATAAGACGAAAGTGTTGATGGCACTGTTTTCGGTAATAATGCATCGATCTCACTAGTAATAGGGTATGTGAACTGTGATATTGTCTCTGTTTCGGTCCACGGCGTTTTTTGAGCTGGAAATTGGAAGAAAACGTTGTAAATATTAAATGAAAACTCGCCACACAGACAGTGTATGAATCGGGCTGTCATGTTTAAGAATAAAAAAGAACTGATGGTCATAACAAATCTATACGCCGCCGTGGTGCGGAAGTTCTTATCTTTTATGTAACTGAATCATTTTTAATGTGAATTATTATAAATTCTTGCTATTGTTGTACTGGCATTGACATAATTTTGATATCGCAAACTGTATTATAAATAGATGATAAATGAGATGATATTCAGTGTAGATTTACTGACAGACTCAAACGAATTGAGCTCTAGCAAGTGATTGTTAGACTTTTGACTATTCGTAATGTCGAAAATATTTTGTACTTAGGAATCATTTTCGAACAATTCTACTTCTCCTATACCGTCATCTATGTATATTGATCAAAGTAAAGGCGATAATGAAGACATAATTACCAGCTGCAGGCGGAGTGGCATGTGGCGTTTCATCAAAGAACGGTTGCATCCCATCCGAATCATAACTGTAACAAATATTAAGAGTAAGATACACTTTAGCAAGAAGGGGCTTGAATTCTGAGCTGAGAATACCTTTTAAACTACCGAGTTAAACTCTTGTGGTTCACTCCATCCACAAAAAAAGCGTTAATGTGGACTTTCTTATCCTTTGTTAACTACTTCCTAATTTTACTACAAGAAGAATGAGCAGTTGGGTCTTAAATGGGTTATACAAATGGAACGAAATCGTAAGGGAATCTTTTGCAGTTCCTCATCTGCCTAGCCTTTTCCCAAGTATGTTGGGGTCGGCTTCCAGTCTAACCCGATGCAGTTGAATACCAAATTTATAGTCCGTCTATGCAGACTGCAGATAATAATCATGATTCAGATTAACTCAGGAAACTCGTGCTTCTCGATAAGTATGTAACTGGATAATATGACTCGTTCATGCATAATATTATACTTATAGCATGAATGATTCCGTCCGTGTTAATGCATTTTTATTGTTTCCCGATACAGCATTTTATAAAACTGGTCATGAAATCCATTTTCCTCAATTTGGGATTATGGAATCGGCATTTTTTGGAATAAGTTAATCCTATCGGTTTAGCTACGAAATCTTTTCAAAAGTTGGGCACATTGTCCCTTCCTTATATCATTATAAGCCTGTGATGTCCCACTTCAGAGCAAAGGCCTCCCCTTTTTTTTTTCAGGATGGGAAATCATCAAATGACCCCTAGGGAGTGTCAGACTCTTACTGACTAAAACCCACCCGTGTTGCTTCCTTAGCCCTTTATGTTCCGGGCCAGCGGTAACCCTTTCGGACAATACCGCTGAAAAAAAAGTCTTTTCATCCGCAGATTTGAACTCGAGACCATCGCATTGCTAAGCCGCAGTGTTAACCACTAGACCAACACGCCATTTTAGCAAAGGCCTCCCCCTACTCTCTTTCCACTTCTCTCTGTTCAAAGCTGCTAAGGACCAGTTCTTGTCGAAGGAGTCCAGCTCATCCCGCCATCTCCACCTAGGCCTACCACGATGTCGCTTGCCATTAACAGGGACCCATTGGGTCGTAAGTTTGGCCCATTGTTCGTCTGACATGCAGCAGATGTGTCCAGCCCAGTTCCATTTTAGCGTAGCAGGTTTCCAAGTAACATCAGTTATCTTTGGGATGGAACGGATGGTCTGTTAGCCCGGTCTGTTAGTTTGATACATATTTTCGGTTAGTTTGATACCATATATTTTTGTAATGTCCTCTTTTCGGTGAATTATTATTATTACAATCTGACCTCGTAGAATACGGCAAGCCGAACCAATGCGAGGTGAGCTTATACTGGAATTGTATAGCTTGATATGTTATGTAGCCGTGTGTGTACCTACGAACGTTTGTAGCCTGTTATTTCATTTACGGCAATTTTATAAATGACCTACATAAAATGATTAAATCGCTATTAAATCAACAGATAATTTTTAATCACGGAATAAAATTGACGTCTGGCAGATTTCGTATGGAAGAATTGCCAAAAATTCAAAATTATTCCTCGGATAAAATTATCTGGCGTTGGAAAATCATTTAGCAAAAAATGTATGGTTTTTTGACTGGTCTTGGACTTTTCTATTATAATGTATCGCATGCGTACCGTTTATTTTGCAAGGTCAAAAGCATGTAGGTAGCTCTATTTTATACATATAGTAGTTATATTTTTTAAGTGAATGATTAATATTTACTGTATACTAAATGTACTTACGTCGTATTATTATAATTAGTATCTTGATACGGTTCTGTGGCAGTGTCTTGAAAGTCTTGCTGAAACCCGAAGCTATCGTAACCATAACTCACATCAGGAATGGGTTTTTCAGGTTCTGTAAAATAAAATTTCCCTCTAACAAATCGTTCAGGTAGAAACTACGCTCAAAGAAATATTACGGGATTTGGGTGCTATTTATTAAATAATCTATAAAGCCGATCGAACCGGAGAAAACCTTACCCGTACAATACCTGTAGAATACATTTTTGTATAATTGTTCTTACCACACGCCACCCCGCTCTAATCTTCCGCTGATAGCGGCAAGGTCGTCCCCGGGCCGTAATAAGTCCCGGAGGCCGCAATTGCGTGACAGGCGTTTCGTGTAGCGTATGGCGTAAGCAACTCAATGCGGCCGCGTCCTAATATGTAGAAAGCAATCGTCACGCAATGTATACGCTATCGTCGCGTTCTTATGTCACTTTTAGTTTGATAAACCGGAACGCGTAGTCGCGCCAACAGAGGGCGCTTTACAGTTTACCGAACAAAAAGTGATAATATGAACACGACGATCGCGTTTTCCCGTAAGGATCGCTTTATACTATGACGTCTTTCAGATGCTCGCTGGGACTCGGTACTCATTTTCGTAACATATTGCATTCGCGCTAAAGTTATTTTTCTTCACGCAATAAAATAACAAAATCTTCGTAAGCTCAGCTCACCGGGTACGTAAGGCACGTGCGTAAGCGTGGAGGCGGAAGGCGCGCGCCTCGGGCGCGTGAAGCTACCGTACGACGTCATAGATGACGTCATCGGCGTGGGGGGCTGCGGCAGACGGCGGCCGCGGCTGCCGCGCGTCGAGCCAGACTCGCTGCCCGGCGGGACCGGCAGCGCGCGGCCCCGCTTCGGGGTAGACGATGGCGTGGCTGGAAAGGAAGCACATTGATTCACGGGAAGCTTTGCCGGCACTTAACGCGTTCAGCCAATTTTATCACACAATTTATTTAATATTTTTCAGGACCTACAATATCTATTTATGTTGGTCCTCAGTTTCTGTCACCTGAGTTTTGCTGAAGATTACCACATTCGCAAGGTTATTATTTTGTTAAACCTCTCTCTCGTCTTTAGCACTTGGGCTCCAACTCGATGTTATGTTAGCACACGTATCAAATCAGAAAAGGGATCGGCACCGTATCGCCTTTCGCTATCAAACAGGCGTCAACCTAACGTAAGCAAAGCGGATCAGAAGCTCCGATTCGTCGACTCAGCTACTGCTAGGCGACGCTGCGCTTACGGCTTGCCGACCGCTGGTTGATGGTGCAGCAGGCAGGCCGGGAGGGGCAAGGGTGGACGAAGAGACGTAAGCTCGGGTACGGAGAGACGTAAGCGCGGGGACGACGAGCCGTAAGCGCGGGGACGACGAGCCGTAAGGCCGTAACGCACCGCACCGCCGTTCGTGAGCTTGTCCCGAAGTGAGGCGATTACGTTACGATTCTGATTAGTGTGCGTTGCAATAGGATTCATACAAAGAATACTAAACGGCTCGAGTTGATACGATGCCGATCCCTTTTGCGGTTTGATACGTGTGCTATCACCTTAAAACGTACTAGATAATGATGAATAAATAATAATACGTCTCTCTTACCTTTTTTTGTCTATTAAGTATAATAATAAGAGCTGGACTCCTTTAATAAAGATTGGTCCTTGGTGGCTTTGGACAGAGAGGCGGAAAGAGAGTAGGGAGGGCTTTGCCCAGTAGTGGTACAGACGCCAGCACATCAAGCTACCCGAAACTGTCAAATTTTGGCAATCAACTTTGAACCTTATGCTTTAGCGATAAAGGTGAAAATCTATTATAGATTGTTGTAACTTGATGTGCTGGCGTCTGTACATTAACGGCTAATAAAATAAAAAAGTTTAATAATTATTATAATTTCTAAACCCTCTACCGAATCGAAGAATTGTTTCGAGTACAACTATTATTATTTAAACACCGTTTCTCGTTTTGCTGTCGATGATTATTCCTGTTTAGCATCGCCACATGTATCAATATTTATTTAGCACTTATGTACGTTTAGGTACTATAATTTTACCGAAGCTTTATAAATGTAGCCTTAGAATAAGGAGCTGACCTGGAAGACTAGCGGCAGACCTTCGCGGCCGCGGTCTGTAGGGCGCCATCTCATTGTAGTCGGAATACCTTGACGATGGCACCAACTGGAACATAAGAAAACACTTTAATGTATTGATTCCTAATAAATAACGTTTCAAATCTATAATATTCGTTTCAAGTATGTATAATATATAATAAAGAATGATTGAGCTAGAAAAAACTTAATTAATTAAGTATTTTTAGTGAACTTTTAAACAAATTAGTAATTAAGTAAGTAATTTATTTACCAAAAGACTTAGCCTAGGCAGTGTTGTTTCAATAAGGGATGGATATGGCAATCACAGATGAGTAAGATTATATTTTTAATTAAAATCCCAGGATGGACACGTTTTACAATATATGTAATGTATTAAATACATTCTTAATTGCGTAACAGCTGTGAGGTTAACATACATATTTATTAAATGGCCTTGTTTATTTGTGTGTGTTGCTAAGTTATATGTGTCATACTTAGAAAATATCTGTCAAGATAATGAAAAGTTAGGTATTTAAATTGCAGAACAAATTGATAAACGGATAGAGGTATGAGGAACAGGGTATAAAGTTCACTCATAGTCTATAGAAAAGGCAGGATCCTCCGACCGGACGGGTGTTGTGTCTAGCGGGCAACTGGTAGTTCGCATGTGGGTAGATACCGTTACAAACGCAGTCGGGTAAAAAAGCCTTAAAAAACCATATTTTATTTCAAACTGAGAAATAAATTTATGTTACCGTAAAAAGTATTACGCCATTTAAAAGCACAGTAGAAGGTACCTTCCTCTCTTATTGTTAAACAAGAAAGAAACAAATAATACGTGAGATTTTTACATGCATCCATTCTAAAATAATTCAAGAAACAAATTAACGGTAGTCTCTTCTATCCGGCCAAAAATAGGTACAGACGCCAGCACATCAAGCTACTACTATCTGTCAAAGGACATGTTAGGTTTTTGTATGGAGGCTGGGCTTTTATTCGAAGCTACTGTGAACAGGGAAGAGATCATATTTTTATGAAAGTACATAAATTAAGGAGACTTTGTATATTTTTTAAATTTTTTTTGAAAGCACCCTTGCTTTAATTATTATACATTTTAATAATCATTATTTAAAAAATAAATTGCAACCCACAGTAATTATTGATTTTGGCAACACTTTTCGGTTAGATGTCATTATTGTCATTAACGTCAATCAAGTGTCAAATTCAATTCAATTTTGACCTGTGTACTGACAGCTGACAAGTATGACAACCTTACTGGCACAGGTAATATTTTCATAGATTCCATTAGGAGGCAAAGGAATTAATGCCATACATACAAATCATGGAGTTGGTTTTATTTTAAGCCATCCAATATTATTTTAGAATATTTTAAATGACAATAAGGTGTATTATTTGCTTTAAAAAATTATATTTAACCATTTTTTCTTTGTTTCAATGTGCAAAATAATATTATGACACCAAAAATATCTGGATTTAAAATATGTATTTATTCAATAATGGTGCTTTTAATATTTTTTCTGTTTTTGTCAGGCCATCCTGAATAAGTTTCCCTATCAGAAAAACCATACATAACAGCTGTTCAAAAAAAATATTATTTTAAGCCCATTTCCTAACATGTCCTTTCTTTAATAGATTTTGAACTTTGTCGCTAAAGCATTAAGGTTCAAAGTTGATTGGGAAAATTTGACAGTTTCGGGTAGCTTGATGTGCTGGCGTCTGTACCTAAAAGAATCAGCCTAACATGGTCCCACTGCTGAGATACAGGCTCTTGGTGAGAGGGAGGGGGGAATAATCCACCACGCGGGCCCAGTGCGGGTTGGTAGAAATCACCTGTCTTCGAATTTTTAGTTCTAGGACATGTCGGTTTCCTCACCATGTTTTCCTTCACCGTTTTGAGAGCAGTGGTGATAAAATAATTTTCAAAAAATAAAGCGCCTATCTCGGTTCGAACCTACGACATACAACTCGTAAGTCAAGACAGTCACCACTGGGCCACCACTGCTCCTAAACATATTCAACCTCGCCATGGTAGAACCTTGTTTCATCTAGAGACAGCAGTACTAATAGAATTCGTATAAGTTCTGTCACGGAACGCCATTCAAAGCCGTTTTCTATACGTCATTTGTGTCGTAGTGCGAGTAAACGGCGCGGCGCCACGCTTGGTTTTTATGTCTCCGTCATCTTATATCTATGGTCTCCGTGCTCTATAATATAATACTACCATCACGGAGGTTGCAATATTTTTTTAATGAATTATTCGAAAGTTCTATTATCGATGGTCTTAATATTTTAACTTTGGCCTTCTTATAAATTAACTCACTGGTTTAGGCGGCACTTGCGGCAACTGAACAACTGAAGACCTTCTCTTATTGACAACATTCTCGTACTCTGTCGGCGTCAGGCCTTGCCCGTCATCGAAGAAGTACTGACCGCCGCCGCCGCTGTCCCACTGCCGAGAGTCGTCACCTACGTACGACGTCTGGTAGGGGTACGACGACGAGTCATAGAACTCCTCGTAACTCGCCTGCTGAGATAAATGCGAATGGTCCCTGGAAAGATAAAGGTGGTGTTGAAAGATGCATTAGTTTAAACAGATATAGTCATAGGTTTTTATTACAGATCGACATTCAAACTTTGAACACTACTTCAAACTCGATTCAACCAATCAAAGCCAAAAAACCCTCACTTTAATAAAAATGTCTGTTTATTTTTAATTTAAGAAATGAAGGAATAGTTTTATTAACCTGTATGTGAAAAAGTGTCATTATAAAAATAAAATAATGCTAATATTTAGAAAAAAAAAGGTACGTCTGCCAACAAACTGCTTTGCAGTTTGGCGGAGGTAAATATATTTTGCAAAAAATAATTTCTGTGAATAAACACTTTTTAATTTTTTTTCAAATAAATTAAGACTGAGTTTAAAATGAGACTACAAAAGTTGAAGAAGTTCTTCAATAAACTTTTCATCACACGGAACAAACTTGTAAGCAGTCAACCAGAATTTCAATCATCTTTCACCAGACATTTTGCATGCAGTGGAGTGCATTATGTTGACTTTTACCAACATGCGTTAGGCATTCTAATTGATACCATCCTATGATGACATCAGAGTCACATGACACACATGCTAAATATCACTGAACAACAAACAAAGGTGCTCTAAAAGAGAAGATGGTGGGACTATCCCAATTCTTTTCTCATAGAATGCCTACAGACTGCGATCTTTGGTCTATCTTAAGATAGCGATAAATGTAAGGAGGGAAAAGAAGCCGGTAGTTTGAAGACGGACACTAAATAAATAACCATGACATGGTTATTCTTTTAGTATCTGACTGCAAATTAAAATGATACTCTTAGCTTGCATCATCCTAGTGCTCGATAAAGTCCTCTCCCCATGACTTCCAGCTGTTTCGATCTAGGGCTAAAGTAGACCACTTAGTCTTGTCGTTTGTTTACTCCAGCTCGTCCAATTCCTATTAGGTCTGCCGCTACGTCTTCTAGCTCTGTCAGGGCTCCACGAAGTGGTTATCTTGACCCACAGCTCATTGGGCAAGTAAAATGTATGAGTTGATTAGAACGTACCTCGTGTGCGTGATACTGGTGCCGTAGGTCTCAAACCCATAAATAGGCATGCTGTCATCATACAGCGTGTTCTGACGCTCCAGACTTGGCCGACGCTGCTCCTCTGTGAAACGAAAATTAGATTAATAAGGAAACCGAGGAACCTAGTTTTAATTGGAAAGAAGTTCTTTTACGGGGCTTACGGTAGGAGTAAACTTGGAGAAATCGTCACGTCATGAAAAAGCGTTATGCCTTTTTATGCGAATTTTTATTACATACTAGCTTCTGCCCGCGACTTCGTCTATGTGAAATTTCTTGTTACTCCGACCCACCCTTCGCATCGCATCGCCTGCCCGCGCTATTACTTCGTTTTTGCTTAGCGCTCTTTCTGACTTTTTTTCTTTTTGCTCGGCTCCTAAAGGTCATAGCGTGATGTTAGCCTATAACCTTCTTCAAGAATTGGGCTATCAAATGCAAAAAGAATTTTTCAAATCCGACTATTAGTTCCAGAGATTAGCGCGTTCAACCAAACAAACAAACTCTTCAGCTTTATAATATTAGTATAGATAATAGAGTCAGAATGAAAGAGAGAGAGATAGTATTCATGGTTTTCAAGGGTTCTGAAGAACTTCGTTCCTGCGGGTGGTCTCCCAACCCCCACACGTTTTAATTGATCTCTGTGTAATGTGTGTATAACAAGAGTTACTTTAACCTTTTACATTGTGTCAATGGAGGAGATTCCGCAACGAGTATTGTGGGCAAAGAGATACTTGTTAGGTAAATAATTTAATATGATTCTAGGTATATTGCGACAGTTTCCGACGAAGAAATGAACAATCCAACTGTTTCATAAATTGCAACTTGTGTGGAAATCAATCTATGATATACAGGCTGGCAGAGACATCGACGCACAACATGTTACGATGGATTCAATACATGATTCTTAGCCCTCTATGTTGAAAAATTTCGTCGGTTATTTAAAAAAAAAAATTGCTTCTCCACACATATTGACCGGGTAGCAATTGCACTTTTCTATGAATCGGCAGTTTTTTTTTATAACCTTCGAAACATAATATCGTCCGCATGCAAGATGACCGCTGGGCAAAAGTTTCCACAGAATGGGTGCCTGAAGATGGACGGCGCCGCTGAGGTCGACCCAGAAAGCGGTGGCTAGATGACCTGGATGCGTACCGCGAGGGCTGTTTTGAAGTGGCGCGAAAAAGGAGTTTCTGGAAAGTCTTGGGGGAGGCCTTTGCCCAGCAGTGGGAAAGTATAGGTTAAAAAAATAAAACTCGAAAAATTTCTACAGCCTAGAATCATGTGTTCGATCCATAGTTTCAGTTTGCGCGTCAATGGCTCTGCCGCCCTTTATACTATGTATGATCATCAATCTGTTAATCAAGTGTAGATGTTTAAATATAATTTTGGTAGCAACCACAAAAATAAGCAGTTGGCGTGATCGTCGGAATCGTCACTAAATTAAGAGTGCAATACTTAAAAGGAAAAAATTGTGCTTACCTCCAGACGGCCAGTCAGCCGCGGTCCTCCATGATATCGCTGACTCCACACTCACTTGTGCGTGCAGCTGTGACCACGTGTCTATCCTGATTAGCATAAGAAAACAAACATATCAGTTAGGATACACATACAATTTCGTCGTTTGGATATGAAACACAATTTTAATTTTTACGATAAAAATAATCTGACGTGATCTTAATTTCCATATTATACAATCTACGCGTAGCAAAATCAGTCTATAACTTTCCCACTGCTGGGACACAGCCCTTATCTCTGCGATAGGGGGTGAACACCATTAAAATGCTACATCGTATTTTAGAAAAGGTTAAACCTTTTTCCCTTTATGTTTGTCACTCATAATCTGTTTGACATGCATATTGACAAATTTTTTGTTGCTTTTTTCATATTTTGTATTTGATTTTTTTCTGTTTTATTGTCATTTTTTTCTATTGATATTTATTATTAGTTAATTTGTATTAAGAAATGTGTCGTTCTTTATAATTATTTTTTTATAGTCCAGGCTTATTTTTATTTTATTTTACTGTAGAGACTTGACTAGCTTGATTACTAAATCACAAACATTTGTACATTTCTGGCATAACATAGTGCACTCTTTATTATCTTTATATAACATCATTATTGTACCTATGTTCAACAAATGAATAAATTACTTATGCGAGTCCTTTTCTACAGCTCGATAATTATGTTATACAAACGCAGAGTACGATGAAAGAGCAAAAATATTAAGCAATTTTGTCAATTTTCTGATTGTCATTTTTATTCAAAATGTTGTCAATTTTTATACCTCTATTGAGTCTTATCCTGAGAATAAATTTTGAATTTTTGATGGTTTTTCCACACTATTACTGTCTGAAGCAAATTTTGTTCCAAGGATAAAAGATATCTGACTTTGGTACCTTCAGTCCCTAGTCGAATAAATAATTAGGTGCAAGTAAAAATCAACCATAAGTAAGGTGTTTAACATTTGCGTCTCTTGACTATACATAGCGTCAGGTGTGGAAGCCCTTTTAGAACAGTAAAGTTAGTACACGGAATGATTATATCGTTAGCATTCAATATTAAACTTTAGTGTTATATTTACCTGTTGGTCCGCGGCTGACTGTTATAATACAGCGGGTCGGTGTCCCCGTGTATGTGGTACTCGTCCCTCTCGTACGAATTCTCACGAGATACCTCCAAAGATCTCTGGAATTAGAAAGTAGAGGAATGCTTAGAAAACGTGATATCAATTAATGACTGTAGTTTTATAAAACTATGCGTCTATAACAATGCTTAAGATGTTACCAACACCACAAATGAAGAATACGTGAGTCGACGAACTCGACCTGTCAAAGGTTAAAAAATTGAGTACCTCATGAGTTGAGGACCTTTATTATTCAGCGGCGGCGGCGGCTAAATATGACAGATTCCCAAGTCTGTCATATTCGTCACTGCCTACCACAGTCGATGTAGGCATCAAAGGGGAGAATTCTCTCTCATAAATACCCTGTTGTCGCTAACCCGCTTTAATAAACATCAGACAGACTACAGTTGGCTGCTAGGACTGAGCAGCGACTGACACTAATACAAAATCAACCTAATCTGCGTTCGCGACTTAGACGCCAAACATGTAAACAAATATGAGTTTATGGAAAAATAACTTTAATTCCTACTCAATAAAGTTCAGTTTACGCTACAACTCTTTAAACATTTTTATAACTTTTTCAATAGAGCAAGTCACTCTAAAATCAACTTAATTACCCCTAAAATAATGTTGATATTTGGTTAACTTGAAAAAACATCAATTGGAAACATACATTTGAATAGGCCCTAATTGCGTTGCCCGAACACTGTTAAAGGCTATGACGCTAATGTTTGTCACTTTGCTCGTTTATTTCTATGTATACCTAGTATTTATTTTGTTTCCAATAAAGGTTAATGGTTTCTGTTATATAAATCAAAACTAATATTATAAAGATAAATGGTTTCATTTTTTTGTATGGTTGTTTGTTATGCCGTCACACTAAAACAATAGGGTAGTTGACTAAGAAAATATATTTAGTCCATCAGTTAGATTACTAAAAAATATTGTATACGTATTTTTTCTTTTGTCTGGCAAACAAAAAATTACGAAGATACAGCGCTTGGAAATTTCGTATGACGTCACGCCGTGCTACAAATTTTAGCACGTTATGACGTCAAAGCCCCCCACTCCTGAACTTTGATGTGATATATCTTTGTAATTTTTTATCTAATTGATAAAACAAAAAATACGTGTTCAATATTTTTTAATAATCTTACTGAGGGACTAAATCGAATCGATTTATTTTTACCCAGGCAACATCCCTATTGAACGGATTTTGATGCTATTTGTCAAACGGCGACCATGACCTGGATTAGGACATAGAATACATTTTGTTCCGGTATTCCCACGGGATCGTAATTTATGCGGGTGAAACCGCGGAGCGCAGCTAGCACACTTAAGACTGCGGTGCTATTCTGTAAAAATCTCACCGTGAAAACTTAGGTGAAGTGAGCGTGGAGTGAGCTGTCAATAGTGTCAATTCCTAGCAAAAACAAACTCACTTCATCAAAGTTTTCACGGTGAGATTTTAACAGAATCGACCGGCTGGACACCAGTCCCACAGCCGACGATTAACGAGAAGCGAATAGAGCTATCCACTAAAAACGAGCTGGCAAGTAACGAACTGTATCTTCCTCGATGAAATGCCAGCCCACGCCGTACCTGAGCTTCTTATTTTAAATTCAACCTCTGAGTTTGTTTCGGCATTTCTTCTCAGAGTAGTCAGACAAGAAACGCCGATCTCATCAAATTATTTATTATTTAAATAATAATAATTTGATCCAGCCTGTCCCATCTTGCTGTCCTCTCCCCAACGACGCCCTAAGCTGACCTCAGCTTAGGGCGTCGTAGCTCGTACCCCACAGGGGGTGCCTCAAGCGTGCAGTCGCGTAGTCTATTGGATATTCGGCCCTGGATGGAGGCTTTAAGTTTTCTTAAGGCAACCACGGGATAGTCAGGTTTAGTAGTCACGACCTCTCAAGGTAAAATACGAGATGCCATTTCGAAAAAAAAAAAAACGTACACTGTGTACGTGACGGCGACAAGCGATTACTTGCTGGTATGCGTATATACAAAGCGTGAGTCCCTCAGGGAGTGTCCTGTCCACTAAGCAAACTAAGCAACTCTTTGATAGCCCATGTCACTGCGGCAACTATAAGTATACTTATTTATCTCTTTTACTTACAAAAGATTGCAGGTCCCGCATACAATCTTTTGTACGTTTCTTGAGCGAGGAAATCGTTGAAAGCTAATCGCTTCCTCGTCGGCGAGACAGATGCCTATCACAATCCTTAATGACAGGTTTGCCGGTATACTCAAAAAATATGCTCTAACAGAAAAAAAATATTGTGGATCAAGAATTTAGCTAGATTAATACAAGATAAGATAGAACTAAGAATGATAATGAACATTTATGTAGTTACCTGTGGTGTGTGCATCTGGTGCGCGTGATTGCGGAACTGCGACGCGCTGCAGTTGGCATGCTGCCCCACTGGGTAGTTGAGGTCCGACGTGTAGTCCGAATCCTCTGAGTATCCCGCTGAAATAGGAGAAATATTGAAGGTTAGAGATGAAAAGAATACATTGGAAGTGAAATGTGTGTTGTATACACACATCAAGCAAAAAAATTGTCAGTTGACCTGTCTCTATTGACAATACAGGGTCAAATTAAATTAACTAGCGAAACTCCGCATATGTGATGAGTATCGATTCCTAAACATGATAGAACATAAAAATAATTAATTTGATTTTTTTAAATGGGTCATCGACCGCAGGTAGCGTAGTCACTTGAAATATTACTTTAACAGTTTTTATTTTTTTTCATTTCAAAGACGTGATGGATATCTATATGTCAATACAAAAAAATACAAAAGAAAGCAGATTTTCTTAATTCATACTTCAAGTAACAACACTGCCAGCAGTCGTTGACCCCAAAAAGGAAACATAGAATCATTTTTTTTTTCATCTTGTTTTGTTATCGGGGTATCGATAACAAAACAAGATGAAAAAAAAAACACGCCTGCAGAGTTTTCCCTGTATAGCAATTAGAATAACTAAATTAGTGTAATTTCAAATTAAACAAGTAACTACCTTAACTTTGTATACTGCAGTGCGATTCTGTAACCATCTCACCGTGAAAACTTAGGTGAAGTGAGCGTGGAGTGAACTGGCAGTGTCATCTTACCAGATACTAGGGATTGACCAAGCATACATTTACAATCATAATCGAGATTTTAATAATATTTTTTTAGCCTAATCCTATTGATATTTTTATATAATTCAAAGCTAGTATTTTAGTGGTCAAAACATTAATATTTTGTGGGGTTTTACTTACAATAAAATAGCAAAACAGAAGCGCAGTCAGAATCTCAATCCTGTTTTTTTTTATTTTTTCCCTAGTCTAGTAAGTCCTTATATAGACTGAGGCGCGAGCGCGTCACGCACGAACAGTAAATAAAATTAAAACATTCACGTTTATGACAGCTAGACTGATGAAAATACGCATCGACATTGTTTGGTTATTATGAGCAATTGTAGATCGAGTCTAGTAAAGACTGCGACGATGTTCAGCGTTGTTATTAACCCAAATCTATTGAATTAGAAGAGATAACCGAGTGTGTCAAGTCATCGAGTGCTAACGGATGCCTAGCTGACGGACCATAGAATGTAATCCCACGTAGTTTGTGTGGCGTGATCACTCCACCCGATTCACGACACTAAATGTCGTAAATCGGGTGAAGTGAAGGTGAAGTGATAAGATCACGCCGCGCTTGCGCGTTAATCACTGTCATTATCACATTGCAGATTGCGTGATCACTTCACCTTCACTTCACCCGATTCACGACATTTAATGTCGTGAATCGGGTGGAGTGAAGGTGAAGTGATAAGATCACGCCGCGCTTGCGCGTTAGTCACTCATTATCACATTAGAGATTTGTTTTTACATATTTAACTTGTAAGGCGTCATGTATAAGAACATTAGGAAAATGCAATACCAACGTCAAATAAGTGCAAATATTTTATCGCTCATCGCGCGCCCGTGTTTGCACTGCACCTCTAGTAACCCTTAAATGAAGAAGTGGTTGGTGTCAACCCTGAAGTGTATGTATGGTCCCTAATAGTGCATAACGTAGTAAGTACCTACACTCCTTTAGAATATAAGTAAGCAGTTTACATCAATGCGCATTGTAACATAAATTCACTAGATATTCATTAAAGTACATTCTATCAAGCTGGTTGTCTAATTCTAACGACCCTTGAACCCCCAACATTTCATGGCGACCTTCGATATGGCGACCCTGCCTTAGAGTCTGCCAAGGGGCAGATTAAGCAAAGTTTTCGTTGAGCGATTTTCAAAATGTGTAACTCTAAAGTAGAAAAAGACGAGGTATTCGCCAATCAAAACGCGGCTGGTGGAGGTGTTGACGCCGAGGTGGTGTTGCCATGGTTACGAGATTCGAGTGGAGTGATATATGGTACATTCCGAATTGCACTGTAATCGACTACAGCGTGCTTACACCTTGACCCCAATTCTGCTGTATGGTATTTATCTATTATTCCCCGCATAATCTTACCACGCCGTACGGTTGTCAAGCGTGGTATTTTGACAGTTCAAACCGGTTTCGGTCATTGTGTCATAGAGAATACGTTAATAGCAGATGTAGTGATTAGGTTATTAAGGAATTGACGTGGTTTCGAAGTAATGAATCATTAAGTGGTCATAGTGAATTAGGGCCCTTTTCTGAATTAACGTGAACGCGATAACGATGTCCCGTGAATCGACATATATGAAGTCATGGCATGTGCCATCTTGCGATAACGCCGACTACCGACCATGCCCTAAATTAATAATTATCACCGATCTTTAAACTAACGTGGCATTTTCGAAATTGTGCTTCTGGCTACAGTCGCCACCTTACCAAAGAAGAGGAAATTCGTGGTGTATACACAAATAAATACTATAATCCAACCATGAGTAACTATTCAAGTGAATAGGTATATTACTGACTCTCAGCTGCCATAGTGGTCATTTATCTAAATCGGAAAGCAAATTATTCATGTGAGCGATGATGACTTAATTCGGAATGAGCCATATTTCACGCCGCGCAAGCGCGTTAGGCGCTGGCGAATGTTTTGACCACTAAAATACTAGCTTTGAATTATATAAAAATATCAATAGGATTAGCATTAAAAAATATTATTAAAATCTCTTTTATGATTGTAAATGTTTGCATGGTCAATCCCTAGCATCAGTAGGATGACACTGACAGCTCACTCCACGCAAGTATTCACGGTGAGATTTTTACAGAATCGACATGCAGGTATGAGGAACAGGGTGTAAAGTTCACTCATACTCTATAGAAAAGGGAGGGTCCTCCAACCAGATGGTTGTCGTGTCTGGTGGGCCCAATGATTCATGTCAGGCCGTTGTGTATATGCTACTTGCGCGGTAAACTCTGCTTGCGAGATGCAGGATTTTGTGTGAAGTCAGTATGACGCGTAGTTTGCATGTGGCGTTGTAGATACCGCTACATTTGTTTATAGTTTGTTTGTTTGTTCGAATTACCTTTTATCATGCGTGAGATTAGACTAGTCTGGTACCTACCTTACTATTTACCTATGTCACTATTTACATAATATAATGCGGTTAATATAACGATTAACTTAAGCTGCTTTACAACAATTGATATAGAGCTGTAATACAGCTACATACAGCTGCTGTATGGATAACATGTATGGATAACATCTATAAATTAATCTTCCTGGCAAACTATGGCTGAACGTACTGTAGATTGATATGTTACAATCCCGTTGGTGGGTGTTAAGCTCTAATTCATAAGAGAACTAGGGTATAAACATACAAACTCTAATTCTAAAAGCGACGTAATGACTCATCATCATCATAATCAGCCCATAATGTTCCCACTGCTGGGACACAGGCCTCCTCTCTATGAAAGGGAGTGGGCCATAATCCACCTCGCGGGCCCAGTGCGGATTGGTGGACGTAATCACGACTGAAAGATGAATTTTGTCTTAACGATCGACTCTTCATAAGTTGATATGAAAGCAAATACATAACACACGCGAATTGTAATCCATGTTCTTTTCGAAATCGGTTCAAAATGATTGCACCATAATAGGATTCCGTTCTATACTTACTTATGCTGGAATCGTACCATAAATCTTATATGCACGAAGGCTCAGATCCGGAACTATCATAATTATAGACATTCATTCTGAACTGGAATCGTTTAACGTCATACAGCTACTATTACAGTCCAGGTATCGACACGATATATTCGAAAATAGCCCCTATGATTTTATTAAAGATTCGCTACGATAACTGTACTTAGCCAGGTTTGCTTCCTGGTATACTCATTGTCATTTTTTAACTAAACCATTGCTAATAGAGCCATCAAATTCTTCAAACTACTTTGTTTTCAACTTACAAGATTTTGAACTTCACTTCAATTTTAAAAAAAAAGCACATAAACCTACATGGGCACTTATGAAACGTCAGAAGCTAGGTGCACGGTTCCAATTGGTTTTTTTTAAATTTCCTATGGAGAAAAGCCGGCAAGAAACTTCACGGTTTTTCTTTTATAAATAATTGGCTTTTACAATGTTTTCAAATTACAGTGTTAACATGTAAGGGAGGACAGGCGTCAACAAGTATCAGGTACTTAATAAAAATAGAGAATGGTCTACAATTTATACAACGTTCCCACATTCACAAAATATAAAAGAATCTATATAAGAGATAAATATATATATATATATACTGACCACCTACCGACTACCTACCTCCTGACTACCTACTGTTTTGTCTCTGCATCACCCTAAAGTAGACTGGTAGAAAATGCCCAAGGCATTAAGTCCGCCTTTGTACATTATGTGCATAAAGTTTTAATAAATAAATAAATATATATATATATATATATATTTCTAAACCTATTTGATCTAAATGACATGATTGCAATTACAACCACTAATAAAGAGTTGAAATTAGAATTTCGGAAGGTAGGTTTAGAGGAACAGGGTGGTAAGTTCCTCATGACCCATCAAGAGCTTGAATCCTCCGACCAGACGGGTTTTGTGTCTGGCGGGCTACTACTGGTTCTTTGAAATTCCACCCCCCAGAAGATGAAATTTCACGCGGACGAAGACGCGGGCAGTAGCTAATTCTTCATATTAGGCACGAAAAATGCCTCATCTTTCCATTAAATTTAGGTACGTACAATGAGCAATGTACTGCATCTGCCGACGTGCCTGCTCGGCTCTCTCTGCGTCCAGCGTGCCGTTGAGCAGGTCGAGTTTGCGCTGCAGGTCCGCACCACCTGTGCCTTCTGCGTCTGGAAGAAGGAGAGAGGGAAATTTGATTAAATACGTCTTTAAGCTTTAATATGTCTGTAAGAAATCACCTGGTGCGATAATACCGCCCTTTGCACAATAGTTTGAAAGATGTATTTTCTTTTGTTTTATGTGGTATGTATAATAAAGTATTTAACAAATAAATAAATAAGAAAGCTCGGAAAAGGATAGTAGTTTTGTAATGGTCAACAGAACAAACCTGTATGCCACATAGAGGTTATTCATACAAAGAAAGGTCCTCTCCTCTTAAAGATATACTCATATGTATGTCATTTTTGTCACCATACAGTTAATTAGCATAGAATGTTGTGCCACTACAGTGCTCCTGTCATGTGTATCTTCTGAACGTTTTGAAAAGTTAGAGAGTTAGTTAGCTGGCCTATTTTTGACCTAAAAATCAGCATCGCCATGCAATAAAAAAAATCAAAAAGACGTTATTCAGAAATGTTATAAAGTGCTACCTAAGTGTAAAGTATGAATTTTTAAGTATGTATAAAGACTCGTCAGACCCCACAGTCAAACCATTACTACGGTTTCGTGAGGCTCAGTTTGCAAATCTTATATTTTGAATTGTTTCTTCATTTGTGTCTTTTTTTTACATTGTTCTCACATATAGAAGCAACAATAATAATGTACCCAGGATTTTGTAATATCTTGATTTAAAAGAGTGTCCATGGAGTTTCTTGCCCGTTTTTCTCCATAGAGATCTACGTTTTCGATTAGGCAACTAGCTCCACTTTTCTGACTAACTGATAGACTATTTAAATTTTGACAATTCAAAAGTGCCTGTACAAGGTTTAATTGAAATAAATGCTTTGAGTTTGAGTTTGAGTAAGTTTTATTTACATGATGTGAGCTAATTAATAATATTAATAACAGGGCGATGCTGCCAGCCTTTTGGGCACTTTTCCTGTTGACAGCGAACTTACGACTTTTTGAACGGACGAATTTTTTGATGCCTTTTGATTCTTTCCCCCTTTTATTTTTTTATATATATGTACATTGTACATATTATTGTCTTTTATTTCAAATCTGTTATCTTATATGTGTTTGTAATGTTTTACTCGCTTACTTATCGATCCCGTGGGAATATCGGAATAAAATGTGCTATTCTGATGTATAAGCTATATATTAGTGTAAAGTTTCATAAAAATCTGTAGTTAGTAGTAGTTTTTTCGTGAAAGAGAGTAACAAACATCGTACCAGCCATCCATCCTCACAAACTTTCGCGTTTCTAATATTATAGTAGGATTATCTTGGTTGACAAATAAATTACATATTCTGAACGTCCTAAAACGCATTTTCGGATGCATTTCCAACAAGCTCCAAAAATGGTTGCGAAACAAGATACACTATATTGGAAGGTATAATTTTAAGTTGGGCTTCACCACCATCGCTAACGAAACCCTAATCATTCTACAACCCTTAAGAAATCCGTCGTTATAATAGTCAACGCAAAATAACCAAACCAGAAGCTAATTTGCCCGTAACTAGGGTTCCCAACCCTGTTCGATACAGAACATAAGAATGTATCCGAATTTAGTTTTTTTTATCTGTATAAAAATAGACAAGCGAAAATAAAGAAGTGTACGGACGAGTTTTTCTTACAATACAGTTTTGCTTTAAACTAAATTTTCTGGTGTTTCAATTATAAAGTTACCGAGCTATTGAAGGAGGAAACAACAGAATGGTCCTTCTAACCGTCGTCAACAAGAAGATAAATAATTAACACTTGTTGGAGTACCATGCGCTAAGCTACTACGCATCAAGGTAGGAGAGGTTAGCTGACTGCAAATCCACGAATAAGAAGATTCTCACTCAAGAAGATACACTCCCGAGGCGCAAATCTACGCGGCGCGCTACTCCGTCTGCGTAATACTCGAGGAAGTATTATAAACTTCATTTGAAGAGGTCTTCGGAGGTTGCAGCAAAGAAGAAAAAGTCTATCCAGCGGTATTTTACTGTGTGGAAGCGACATTCAACGCTTGCAAACAGCGCGGGAGGCATTTCTCCGCGTTTTGCAAGAAGAAAACTGTAATTTTTATTCATCGTTTTCATCAATCATCAAAAAGTTGAAGGTATTGTCTGATTTAAATTAAAAAAAAAAAACAACCTGCATCATCTTTGCTAGGTGTTCTACGGGTCAACAAAGTGGCAGCACCGTGTGTATCCGAACGTTCAACAAAAATTTTCGTCCAATCACAGCGAAGAGCGCAGACGCCATACTTTTTTCAATTGTCAAACTTGTCAAACCAGATTTTCTTTGTGCTCAATAATTGTTGTAATTTTTAATGTAAAAAGGCATACAATTAAGTTAATTAGTAGTATTTCATACTAGTTTATTGTATTATCGAAAAAAGAAACAGGTAATTCCAAAATTTTGCGCATCTGCAAGTATCTTTTGGTATAATTTTGTGCAAAGCACTCACTTAATTGGGCTTCGGCGCTTGTTTGTTATATATATAGGTGCAAAGGATGTCGGACGCAGAAGGCAAGGAAAGGTTGAAAGTTATGAGACAGGATAGAGGATACATTAAAGGAGGAATTTCTAGAATTAAAAACTTCTGTAATTCTGAACAGTTTTCCCAAAGTGCGCCAACATTATTACATGAGATGCGTGTACGTTTGGTTACGTCATTGAAACAATACGACGACATAAACAGGGAGATTTTACGTTTGTGTCCTGATGATCCTGAGGATTATTTCGCGACGGAAGAAAAGTATTTTACTTCAATTGCGGCGATCGACAGTGCTCTGAAAAATGCATCTGATTCAACGCGTACCGTAGAAAATAAACCTGAAGGTGAGTTCAAACGACTTCCTGCTATCAATATCCAAACGTTTGATGGGAAAAATATCGCTGATTACTATCCGTTCATTAATATGTTCAAGGCTGTAATCCATGCCGATGAGAAGTTAGGATTATGTGAGAAATTATACTATCTTCGCACCTTTTTGTGTGGTGAGGCTTTAGATCTTATTAAAAACCTTACACTAACAGATGAAAGCTACGCGGCTGCTTTAGAGTTGCTTAAAAATAGGTATGATAATATTCCTAAAATAATTAACTATCATATAAATTGCTTGTTGGACTTGCCGTCTTTCACAAAATGCACTGCTTCTAACCTGCGTTCTATTGTCACTAATGTACAGTTGCATTTAGCTGCATTAAACAATTTAAAACAGCCAGTAAAACAATGGGATGTGCTTTTAGTCAACATCTTGGCAAAAAAGGTAGATATCTACACTTATAGGGGTTTTCACCTAGAGAGGAATATGAAAGAGGTTCCCACACTTTGCGAATTTCTTGAATTTTTAGAAAAGCGTGCAACTGCTATGGAAACCATGACTGAAGAGGGACCGGCTAAGGTCTCAAAGCCTGAGAAGTCGGCTCCTAAGCCGATGAGTGGTCTGGTTTCTTCTAAATCTTCAACATGTAAGTATTGCACTCAGTCTCACAAGCTTTATGAATGTGCTAAGTTTAAAATGGCTACAGAGCAGGCAAGAGCTGACTTTGTGAAAGACAAGAGACTCTGCATAATTTGTCTTAATGAGCATAAAGGCAAGTGCTTACTGCGCCTTAAGTGTGCTACTTGCAACAAGAAGCATAATACGCTTATGCACGCAAATGCGCCTAACAGTGCTACTAGTGATGATTCCAACAACAACAATGCTGTGGTAACTTTGTCAGGCACCACTCGCACTAAAGATATTTTATTGCCAACGGCTATGGTCCGGTTGATTAATAAAAATGGTACATTTAGCTATGCTAGAGCCCTGCTCGATAGCGGGAGCCAAGTTTCTTTCGTATCAGAAGCGTTAGCAAACAAAGTAGACTGTAAAATATTGAACTCACCTCAGCTGATCGCTGGCATATGCAATAATGCTGAAACTATTAATAAAAAGGCAGATATTGCTGTATATTCGTCAATAAACGATTTTAAAATTGAGGTTTCATGTGCTGTAGTTAGAAATATTACTTGCCAGCTGCCACAGCAAAGTTTCGATATTAAAAATTTTTATATTCCATCCTATGCTAAATTAGCAGACAAAAAATTCAACCAAACGGGTGAAATATCCTTACTATTGGGGTGCGACGTGTTCTTTCAGGTGCTGCAGCGTGAATCATTACCGCTTACTCCATCGGGTCCGTTTTTGGTAAATACAAGCTTTGGTTATGTGCTGGCTGGAAGTTTACCAGTTCCGGTACATACTTGCAAAATCTCTTCAGCTAATTTATGCCTAACTGCTCAAGGTAACAATTTTCCTAATTTAATCAGTAATGCACAGGAAAGACCATGTCATGAAATTGATACCACAATGTCACATTTCTGGGAATGTGAAAAAGTACCTATCATTTTTAAAGAGGGCAGCACGGAGCACCAATTGGCTGAGCAGGTGTTTATGGAGTCTGTTAGGTTAGAAAATAAAAGATTTTCTGTTGCCTTGCCCTTGAAAGTTGAGGTAGAAAATGTTCAGTTGGGAAATTCCTTTTCCTGTGCATTGCAGAGATTGTATAACTTAGAAAAACGGTTTTGTAAAGATAGTGATTTGTATAAAAAATATAAAAAATTCATTGAAGAATACATTGAGCAGGGCCATGCTAGGTATTTTAATATTTCAAACTATAATTTGAATGCGGGTAATGTTTATTTTCTTCCGCATCATCCTGTAATTAATCCAAACAGCAAAACAACTCCTGTTCGTGCGGTATTTGACGCTAGTATGAAAAGTAAAAACAATTTGAGCTTGAATGATATCATGCTGAATGGTGCAGTTGTTCAGAGTGACCTTTTCGATATTTTAACATTGTTCAGAACCTTTGAGTTTGTTTTATTATGTGACATAAAAACAATGTATAGACAGATCCTTGTTGATGAAAAATATCGTCGCTTACAGAATGTATTGTGGCGAGATTCTCAGCACGATCCAGTAAGGTGCATTCAACTACAAACTGTAACTTACGGGTTAAAAAGTTCGGCGTTCCTTGCGACTCGTTGTTTAATAGAATTGGCGCACAAATATAAGGAAAGGTATCCAGCAGCGGCTTTTGCGTTGCAGCATTCCAGTTACGTGGATGACATTCAGTGCGGAAGTAATGATATTTGCGAGCTTACTAAAATAAAGCAGGAGTTGATAGAGTTAATGGACAAGGCCAGCTTTTCATTGCATAAATGGTGTTCAAATCACAAAGACATTTTGAAAGACATTCCCGTTGAATCACAGCACTTAGGTGACAGGGATTTTGATAAAAATAATGTTTATGTAAAAACGTTAGGGCTTACCTATGATGTAGCGTCTGACACACTAAATATGAAATGTCCGGAAAAAGATGTCCAGGAAAAATATACCAAAAGACAGATGTTGAGTTTTATAAGCAAGTTTTTTGATCCCCTGGGTCTTGTGGGACCAATACTAGTTCAAGCAAAATACCTAATGCAACAGGTCTGGTTTAACAATATAAGCTGGGATGATGAGTTGCCACCGAACCTTAATAAAAAGTGGGTTGACTTTGCGCAAAGTTTGGTTCAAATGTCATGTATTTCTATACCTAGAAATATTAATGTACAATCGTCAAGCTTTATTGAAATTGTTGGATTTGCAGATGCGTCAAATATAGCCTGTGGATGTTGCTTATATTTGAGAGTTATCGATACTAACAAAAACGTAAAGGTCAATCTCTTATGCTCAAGATCGCGCATTAATCCAAAAAATAAAATATTGACAGTTCCCAGACTTGAATTGAATAGTGCCTTGTTGTTAGCAATGCTTGCCAAAAAAGTATATAACACTTTTTCTCTCAAATACAATGCAAAAGTGTTTCTTTATTTAGACTCAAAAATTGCGCTATCTTGGCTTAAGATTGAGCCTATAAAACTCAGCGTATATGTAGCAAATAGAGTAAATAAAATCAGAGAGTTAACTACTGAATTTCAGTGGAGTTATGTAAAAACACTTGACAACCCGGCAGATTGTTTATCACGAGGTGTCGACCCTCAGTCTCTGGAGGGGAGTCTGCTATGGTGGCATGGACCACAATACCTACAAAATTCAAACTACATTCATTGTAAATTTCAAAATAATGAAAAGTTAAATGATGATGTATTGGAATTACAAAGCGTTCCAATGTCATGTAATCCGTGTAATCAAGCAAATTCACTTCATGAGTTTTGTGAGAAATATTCTAGCATAGATAAAATGACTAGAATAATGTCATATATAAAAAGATTTATTTTTAATTGTAGAAAAGAAAATGTTAATAAAAGGAGTAGCAATTTATGTCCTGAAGAGTTAGAATCTGCGCTGCATACTTTAATAAAGATTGAACAAAGTAAATATTTGAAAACTGAAATTAAAAATCTTTTATCAAGCTCACCAATAAAAACAAACTTAAATAGTTTAAACCCATTCCTAGACACCTTTGGGTTGTTGAGAGTTGGCGGGCGCTTGCAAAATGCCAACCTACCGCTTTCCAAGCGTCATCCAATAATAATACCCAAAGGGTCAGCTGTTTCTAAACTCATAATTTTAAAGGAACACTTAAGACTCAAGCATGCAGGGCAGAAACTGATTCTAAGCGTACTCAATGAGCAGTATTGGCTTATCAACGCCAACCGAGAAATTAAATCGGCAATTCATAAATGTGTTATTTGTTTTAAATTAAAAGCAAAAACTACGACTCAGCTAATGGGATCTCTGCCGATCGATCGCGTCAATATTACGCGGCCATTTCAAATAGTCGGCACCGACTATGGCGGGCCATTTCGGGTGAAGCAGACTAGAGTTCGTAACCCGGTAATTACAAAGGCATACATTGTCATATTCGTGTGTTTCGTCACTAAGGCGATTCATATCGAGTTAGCCTCTGATATGACCACAAACACATTTTTAGGATGTTTAAAAAGGTTTATTGCACGCAGGAATAAACCGTCCAAAATATATTGTGATAACGGTTCCTGCTACAAAGGTGCTAATAACGTTTTAAACGGGTTGTTTGAGATGCACAATGCTGCCCATCGAGATACTGTTATCAACTATTGTAGCACAGAAAGAATAACGTTCCATTTTATACCCTCTTACTCGCCCGTGTTTGGTGGTTTGTGGGAGGCAGGCATCAAAAGTGTTAAATACCATTTAAAACGTGTGATAGGGGATTCGGTTTTAACCTATGAGGAACTGTATACGGTGCTTGTACAGGTAGAGAGTATTTTAAACTCCCGACCATTGACGCCTATGTCGCGAGATCCTGACGATATGTCTTATCTCACACCGGGGCATTTCCTCACAGGCTCACCTTTGACCTCTTATCCTGAACTAAATGTTGTTGGTAAAAACATTGGTAAATTAAGTTTTTGGAAACAATGTGTTAAAATGCAACAGCACTTCTGGGATCAATGGCACAAACAATATTTGGTGATGCTGCAAAATAGACCTAAATGGAAAAGTGAAAAACCCAATTTAGAAAAAGGGACTTTAGTTCTTCTTAGGGATAACAATGTTGCGCCATTAAACTGGCCAATGGGCAGAATTGTTGAAGTCATGCCAGGGAAAGACGGCAAGGTAAGAGCTATTCAGGTAAAAACAACCAAAGGGACTGTTATAACAACATCCCTCATGAAAGTATGTCCATTGCCTATAGATTACAGTTAAAAATAAAATAACATAAAATGTAGTTTGCTTTTCTTTCGCTTGCTGACTTTCACCTGGTATTCAGGCAAAATAAGTTAAAATAGGTAATTAAGTAAAAGTAAGTAGAAGTAGTAAGTAAGGTTTATAAATCTTTTATTTTTATGCATACAATAAGTTAAATTAAGTAAAAGTAAGTAATAGTAGTAATGTCATGGAACAAATTGTTGAAAAATTTTGTTCATTGAAGTTTCTCAGCTCTAATAAGATTGTTATTTTTATGTTAATTTAAAAGTGAAAACTTAAAAGTGAATGTTAAGTTCTTTATGCGTAGGTATACATAAAATGATAGTTCTCTATACACTTTTAAGTTCTAGGTATACACTTTAAGTTCTATAAACTTTGAGTTTTTGTTATTTTTGGCTGAGGCCCCAATATGTTCGATACAGAACATAAGAATGTATCCGAATTTAGTTTTTTTTATCTGTATAAAAATAGACAAGCGAAAATAAAGAAGTGTACGGACGAGTTTTTCTTACAATACAGTTTTGCTTTAAACTAAATTTTCTGGTGTTTCAATTATAAAGTTACCGAGCTATTGAAGGAGGAAACAACACAACCCTACTATACAATACTCCCGTCTCTCTATATTATTTTCAATTGAAATCTACCTTTCACATCGTACATTCAACCGCACACCGGTGCACTACGAAAATCAGCCTTACTGCTACGACATATAGACACTGTCAATGTCAAATTGTTACTGATATGCGGTTGCCTGTACACCAGACCGCATCACTTTCTAATTAAATGGTGTTAGTAGTTCTTGTAGAATATATAATTTGTTAGGTTGAAATTAATTTAAAACATTCTGATAGTGGATTGAAAAATAGTTTATTATTTTAACAAAAGATTCGATCCCGTGGGAATATCTCGATAAAAAGTCCTATGTATTAATTATCCTATGTATTAATCATTATCCTATGTATTAATCCTAGTTATAAACGATCTGTGTGTCAAATTTCATTCAAATCTGTACAGCAGTTTTTACGTGAAAGAGTAACAAACAAACATCCACCCATCCTCACAAACTTTCGCGTTTAATATATTATAGTAGGATAAACTGTAAACGTGTTATAAACTATAAAATATATTCATATAGTCTCTTATTTTATACGCTATAATTATAGCGCGCTATTTCAAAACTCGGGTGCAGTCTGAACGCGAAGACGTTATAATTTAGCAACACGCTATCACGCTAAACGGACTTGATGAATTGATGATACGCGGTAGATGTTATTTCGCAACGCGCTATACATGATTGATAAAGAAAATATAATATTTCGTGGAAGCGTTAAAGTTTGCTAAATTGCTACTCGCTAGTCGCTAACGCTATCTTGCCATCTCGTTCTGGCTCCGCTGTGTGCGTTTAAACTTTTATTCGTTGAGTAGATTGAGGCGCTATAATATAGCGCGAAGTCAGAGCCGCTATAGCACACGTTATACGCTATGTACACATAGTCTGTTATATTTGGCGCTGCTATTCTCTCTCTGCTATATTTTATTAACCACCACTAAATAGGACTAGCAGCACCCCGCGGTTTCACCCGCATAAGTGCAATTCCCGTTGGAATATCGGGATAAAAATTAACCTTTCTGTTATTTTAATGTATAAGCTAAATTACTGTAAAGTTTCATCAAAATCTGTTCATTAGTACTTGCGTGAAAGAGTAACAAATATCGATCCATCCATTCTCACAAACTTTCGCGTTTATAATATATTTAGGATAGGATACTAGGATTTAATTCTTGATCAATTTACCTATGCAATCTAGAGGAACCCCAAATAATAACTATACGAGTATGTAGAAATATAGTTAATTACAGTACCCGGCGATAAATATTGCACATTGACCTTTGGAAAGAGACAATCGGCCAATTTCGGCTTCGTAGAGCGTTATCTCTGTCGCACGAAATACAAACAGTCCGGTATCTATTACGAGCTGTTAAAACAATTATGATTTGCTTCTTTTGATAATTATTTTTATTCTTTGTATAAAAAAAATCGATAGGATCGAATAGGTCGATGTGCAATATTTATCGCCGGGTACTGTAAGTATGTAGAAAAGACGGAAGTATCCGCTTACTATAGGTTCTGTTCGAGCGACCCAATTTCTTAGATTAAATTAATTTCCCCAGCGACTCAAGTCTTCTTAGATGTCATTAGCGACCTATGTTACGAAGTTGCTAATTGATAAACTAATGTTTATAACGTGTTCGTTGACCGGGATTTGTTCTTGGTTTATCAGGACACTTATATTTTCATAGAAATACAATATCTTACAGTGATTTTTAGGGTTCCGTACCCAAAGGGTAAAAACGGGACCCTATTACTAAGACTCCACTGTCCGTCTGTCTGTCTGTCACCATGGTGTATCTCATGAACCGTGATAGCTAGACAGTTGAAATTTTCACAGATTATGTATTTCTGTTGCCGCTATAACAACAAATAAAACAGAATAAACTAAATATTTAAGAGGGGCTCCCATACAACAAACGTGTTTTTTTTTCGGCGTTTTTGTCTTTTGGTACGGAACCCTTCGTGTGCGAGTTCGACTCACACTTGGCCAGTTTTTAATCGACGACTACTGCCCGGTTTCTGAAGTCCCCAGATAAACTCTCATTAACTATGGATTCAATAAAGTTATGCATAAGATAAACGTCGGTTAACTGTCACTGCGTTTCTGGACACGCAACAAACCATTCAATAACTATGAAACCGATAACTAGGGGTCTGTATACGGGTTCGCGTAAAAAAAATGTTATTTATGAGCAGGTTACGGCAGATGTTTGAACGACATCATTGTCATTTTTTTTTTAAAGAAACCTTAACTGCAGTTCATTGTTTTTGTGTAGTATTATTTTTGCTTTGCCGTTTCATTTTAAGTTAAAAGTCTGTTTGTCTTTCCAATGGTTAGTGTTTTATTCATTATTTTGCAAAATAGCATGGAATCAAAATTTTACTGAAAGAATAATGATGCTTCCTATCGAAGTGGCTAATGAATTTCACTATATGATCGACAATGATGCTAACACTCATTGTATTCTTTACTGTATAATTATAATATGTATATAAATATTTTAATATTTTATCTTTCACACGTCATTTAATTTCATACCTTCGTACATAAAATTCGTACCTCAGAAACCGGGCATAACACACGTTTTTGATGTAGTTTTCTATGAAATGCAACGTCAAATATAGTTATGGAACCGATAAACGGCGAACATTGGTCAGTTAAGTTAACTTGAGTTTAAACGGAGTTTATCTTACATTGCGGTGTTCGGAAACGCACTTCCACAAGTTGTCGAACCAATAGCGCTAATGGATAGATAAACCACTGACAAAAGTACCTCAGAAACCGGGCATACATATTTTCATACAGTAGGAACTACTGCAGGTGAAAGGGGCCCGTGACTAAATAATAACAGCCGCACAGGTCGATCGATGAGGTTAAGCTACGCTTGCCGCGGTTGGTCTGTGGATGGCTGACCATGTTTACTTACATACCGTGACCCCTCCGTGCCTCGGAAAGCACGTTAAGCCGTTGGTCCCGGCTGTCATTCGTGGATCTTTGACAGTCGTTACGGGTAGTCAGAAGCCCGAAAGTCTGACAACCAGTCTTACCAAGGGGTATCGTATTACCCAGTAACTGGGTTGTGGAGGTTAGATAGGCAGTCGCTCTATGTAAAATACTGGTATTCAGCTGCATCCGGTTAGACTGGAAGCCGAGCCCAATATAGTTGGGAAAAGGCTAGGCAGATCTGATGAGGAACTACTGCAGGTGACAATAATGCTAACAATACAAAATACAATGTTCCCCGCGTATAGAGTTTAGCGGCCAGCTCGCGTAGCCTGACCAATGCTATCTCTATTCTACCAAAAATAGACAACGTTCTTTCTATCGAACTCGACATCTCTTCTGCTCGTGTACGGGGCGACCCGTAGATTCGTGTTTCTATTTAAACAAAGGCATTTATTCTTTGCATAGCAACGGGGAGCAAATTCTAAAGTCAATATAGATTCTTGTCTAAGACCGTATGTGATGATTGAAAATTTAATTCTATTTGACACTTTTTGAGAAGAAATATTTCTATCCCCAAGTGTCAAAAGTAGAGAAAAATTTGTCATCATGCTTTACTTTGTAGACTTGTCGTCGGCTAAAGAATAGAAACATTTTTTCTCTTCACCGCCGTGCAATCTTTCGTCAATCTGCCATTTTGTATATTCTTCTGTCGACAAAACTCGTTTCGTGGGCATGTTACACGTGTTCTCCATGCCTTAGCATTATCGTGTATCCTTACTAATATTATAAACTCGAAATTAACTCTGTCTATCTGTCTATATGTTACCTTTTCACGCCTAAACTACTGAACAGATTTCGATAAAATTTGGCAAAGAGATAGATTGCATTCCTGGGACGGACATAGGATAGTTTTTACTATCCCGATATTCCCACAGGAAGGAGGAGCAGGGCAGGAGGCGCTGCTAGTTCTGTATAAATTATGTAAAAAGTGTCAATGTGTTACTGTCATGGTCATCAGTCAATAGACTTTATCCTCCTCCTCCTCACACGTTACTCACTTACTTTTATATGAATCGTATAAACAGCTATCAGCAGATAATCTTCTTATCACACACAAATATTACCCCACCAACCCCATTCGCGACTACACACCTACATATACACATAGGTACAAACTATTTGCAACTCAATACAGTGTTGAACCATTACTACTACATGCATGATGAATATATCCGTCAATAAGTGTACAGTAATGACGTCTTCGATATACTTAAATCTTTCTTTGAACCTGACACTAATAGGTCATTGCACTCTAAACAAGTCTAGCAAACTTGGCATCGTCGGCCGCCAGTTCAAAACATAATTTACATTTAATTTCCCGAGTCCTAGAACAAGCAATGTCGACGAAAGATGGAAAAGATTACTGGGAACATTACATCAAATTTCGTTTCAAACCGCAACCGAACAGGCTGAATTTCCAGCCGTATTTCCTAGAATGGCGGAAAAAAACTAACTTCGAGATTATATACGGAAATTCTTTATTTTATTACTTGCACGGAGGTTTACTCAAAGTCCATTCGCATAAATATAAACTTTAAACCATAATCCCATCAAAAGTTAGAGCAATCACGAGAGCGCTCGTAAAATTAAAAATATTTTTCCGTGCGTATTTTTATCGGAACATGGTCGGAATTTGCATAAAGGCTCCTACAAATAGGCATGCGATATAATCGCACGTAACACAAAGGCACCGCTCGTTGCGCGACTGGCGGTGCCTTTGTGTCGCGTGGCGTGTCGCGCCTGTTTGAAGCAGCCTTAACAGGCATGAGCAAGCAATCACTTGGTACGTTTGACGTGGGAAGTAACCCCGCGAATTAGTTAAATGATTTATGGGTTTATGGCAGCTTAATAGTAGACCTTAAATATGTAAACGATACAATCAATGACATCGAAGAAAGGTTCATGACGCAGTTTTATTAGAGTTTTTTGTTGGTTGTATAAACATTAAACACTCAAGTTTTGTTTTCTTGGAGATTTACCATTATTTAAAGAGGGTTATACAATCAACGAGCTAGGGCGTTTTTGTATAATTATGCCGGCGTTGGTGGAAGTCGCCGTAAAGGCTGCGCTGTGTCTTAGGCCACGTCCTAATGTCCAAAAGCGATCGTCGTGTGAATACGCAATCGTCGCGTTCATATGTCGGTTAGGACGTGGAGTTAGTGTCAGGATTGTTTATACATAAATAAACGTTGCGTTAGCGCAACGTATGAATTTGACAAACGCATACGCTCTAAGTTCTAAGTCAGTAGTAGCCCAATGGTAACGGACTTGACTTAGAAGTTGTATGTTGTGGGTTCGAACCCAGACATTCGCTCTACTTTGTGTAAATAATTTCATCACCACTGCTCTCTTTTGAGAGCGGCCAAGAAAAACATCGTGAGACAACCGGCATGTCCAAGAAACAAAAATTCGAAGACTTGCGACATCTACCAACCCGCACTGGGTCACGTGATGGATTACGGCCCACTCCCTCTCACAGAAAGGAGGCCTGTGTCCCAGCAGTGGGAAAACTACAGGCTGATCATGCTAAAGAGTGTAATACAATCAACGAGCTAGGGTATTTTTTGTATAATTATGACGTGGGTGAACGTCGCCTAACCAAAAACGATCGTCACGTTCATAATTATGTCATTTTTTGTTCGGTAAATCGGAACGCGTGGCTCACAGAGAACCGCCTCCTGGTTTTCCGAGCAAAAAGTGACATGTTATTATAAACGCGACGATCGCTGGACGCAGTCGTTACGGGTCGTCAGAAGCCCGAAAGTCTGACAGCTAGTCTTACCAAGGGGTATCGTAGCATCTAGTAACTGTTGTGGAGGTCAGATAGGCAGTCGCTCCTTGTAAAATTCTAGTATTCAGCTGCATCGGGTTAGATTGGAAGCCGACCCCAACATAGTTGGAAAAAGGCTAGGTAGATGTATGATCGCTGGACGCGAAGTAAGTGTCATCACTGTTTATAAATGAATTTTAATTAACACGTAAAAAATTTAGTTAGAATAAAATTGCTTATTAGTGTTATAGGCTAGATTTTAATTAATTATTTGGTTCTTTTTAATAAAGGATAAAAAACTATTTATAAAGAACATTGATTCAGCGCGACGTATGCACTCGACGAAGGCATGCGCTCTGGTGCCTTCACGAAGGGTATATTTTCATTTTCAGTCATTTAACTTTAGTGCGTCTTACGTCACCGGGTTATAAAATTGTCATCCCTTCAACTGAACTGACATTATAGGACATACATTGAATAGGCCGGTATAGCACGCACTTAGAGCACCCATCAACGCATAACACGCACTTTGCACGTGATGTTACGTGTTCTCCCTTAATATTTTCATGAAATGGAATAGAATAAAATACTCTTTATTATGTACATCATATAAATTACAGACATAAATGTAGAAACTGTACAAAGGGTGATACAATGGGCGGTCTTATCGTTAAGAGCGACCTTTTAAAGACAACCTTTGGAACATAATTACATTTAAACATATGTTTCAACGACAACTATTTTTGACTAACCATGTTGTGAAATGTGCGTGTTCTGATTACCGTTACCTACATAATATTTTACATAAAAAACCGGTCAAGTGTGAGTTGCACACGCGCACCGAGGGTTCCATACAAATTTGTAGGTATGTAAATAATTTATCACGGGAAAAAAGTTTTTTTTTGTAATGTACTTTATGGTTTTCGGTGTTTTGCCTTCACTTGTGCTACGTGACATTGCTTCTTGCCAAATTTCATGATTCTAGGTCAACGGGAAGTACTCTATAGGTTTTTGATTCCCTTGCGAGTGTCAAAATATGCGGCATAAACGGAACATAAACGCCCGTAACTTTTGATTGCATTTATATACAAGTTTGATTTTTTCACTGTTCAACCTTGAGTATTCAACATTAATTTCAACTTGATAAATCCACGCTTTCCTGAGAAAAATGGTCTTGATAGACGGACAG
The DNA here is from genome assembly GCA_963855955.1 of Luperina nickerlii. Lineage (NCBI taxonomy): Eukaryota > Metazoa > Arthropoda > Insecta > Lepidoptera > Noctuidae > Luperina > Luperina nickerlii. Next base: position 14,572,175 of record OY979677.1, on the reverse strand, counting down.
ACAGACGGACAACAAAGTGACCTTATAAGGGTTCCGTTTTTTTCTTTTGAGGTAAGGAACCCTAAAAAACATGTTAACGCAAGACCTCATACAACCCAATTAGAGTATTGAGTTAAAAGCATAATATAATAACCAACATTTTTTCTTAAACTAAGTAACTATTATTATTAAGAAAATCGTGTTGACCCTAGATTACTTCAAGCATTTAAAATTGAGTCATATTGCCTTGAAATAAGATTTAATTTTCTTTTGATCAATCGGCAATCAGTATAGGAAAACACATATTTTTTTAAAGAAATCCCTACCTATATTAATTATTATATACCTATATACCTATATTATTTCAATCTTTACGTCAATAATCTGATCGAGGAACTCAGTAGCATTGGTATCGGATGCTCTATTGATGGCAAGATAATTAATAGTATAAGCTATGCAGATGATATGGTGCTGCTGAGTCCCTCGATTGATGGACTCAGACGGATGCTTAAAACATGTGAGGGGTACGCCATGTCTCATGGTTTGTTGTACAATGTTCGGAAGAGTGAGCTTATGGTGTTCAGAGTGGGTACTAAGAAGCCTGAAACAGTTCCTCCGATATGCCTGTATGGTGTACCACTAAATAGAGTGTCGCAGTTTAAGTATCTTGGCCATATAGTGACGGAGGACTTGACTGACGAGAGTGACATGGAGCGGGAGCGAAGAGCGCTGTCGGTCCGATGTAATATGCTGGCCCGTAGGTTTGCACGATGTACTAAAGAAGTGAAACTCACTCTGTTTAAGGCGTTTTGCCAGTCATTTTACACGTGCAGCCTGTGGGTTAGACATACACAGAGGGCCTACCGCGCTCTTCGCATCCAGTACAATAACGCTTTTAGGGTGCTGTTGGGGCTCCCGCGGTTCTGTAGCGCGTCGGGCATGTTTGCTGAAGCAGGTATAGATAGCTTTCAAGCAATTATGCGAAAAAGAACAGCATCCCTGATCGGCGGCTTCGGGGGAGCACCAACAGCATCTTAAAGGTAATAGTGGATAAACCTGACTGTCCGTTCCTGGGGTACTGGACCCGTATACACAGCTGCAGGTCTGGTGCACCGGGAGGCGGACTTAGTTATAGCTGTAGGTTTTTGAATTGATTATTTTATTTTTATTTTATTTTATTTTATTGTAATGTAAATGGTTAATATTATAAAATGAGAATGTTGCTAACATAGTTTGTAAGTATTACTAACAACAATATGAATCACGTGTGTTCGACATAAATCTATACATATAATAAAATTGTAGAAAAGTGGTGTCTGTACAATAGAAATATATAAAAAAAAGTAGCAGGAGTTGTTATTATATCGATGCCGAATCCGAAATTGTAATTACATTTTTTTTTGTCTGTTTGTCTGTTTGTCTGTGTGTTTGTGCACGCTAATATCAGAAACGGCTTATTCAATTCAGATGCGGTTTTCACTAATATATTGTAGTCAGCTTCACTTAACATTTAGTGTTTATTTCATGTCAATCGGTTCATAAATAAAAAAGTTATGTCAATTTAAAGAATCACGGCGAACATTTCGCACCCTTAATAATATAAAGACACAATTCAAAAAAGTAGTTTTTTGAATTGCGCCCTTATATTAAGTAATATAAGGGCACAATTCAAAAAACTACTTTTTTGAATTGTGTCTTTATATTATTAAGGGTGCGATTTGTTAAGGTATTCTATCAGAGTACGTACACGACACGCCTCGCGCCTGCGCGTCCGTGGCTATATAAAGCGCGCTGAGAGCCACGCCGCTGCCCGCCCCACCGACGCTTTTTTTTTTCAGTATTGGAAATCATCAAATGACCCCTCCCGCTCTGGGTGGAGCGGAAGGGAGTGTCAGACTCTTACTGACTAAAACCCACCCGTGTTCCTTCCTTAGCCCTTTATGTTCCGGGCCAGCGATAACCCTTTCGGACAATCCCGCTGACCCGGCAGGCTTCGGCCCTGACGGGCCCCTCCGAATGATGCTGACATCTCTTTGAGGCACGCGTGGAACACGTACGCGCCGTCCGGCACGGACCTGGTCCTGATCGGACGGTGAGCTACCCATTACTCACTGCCCGCAGGCCCGCGCCTACGGTGGCCGGGAGTCGTCGCGTGGCTCCCGATGCCCGGAGCGTCTCCCGCGGTGGCTGGGACGGGAGGCTCTCTCCCCCAGTCGTCTCGCCGCCTCCTTCGCTAGCATGACTGCTTCGCAGAAGAAGACGACTGCCCCCCCACTCCCTCTCGCCCCGGACCATCGGACCATGGCTTGAAACAGGCCCGGACGCGAGAGGTCGCCGCCGCTGCCGATCGCCTCAACGAGGACACGGCGGTGCTCTGCCCATGCGGGGCAGACCTCCACCGTATGCTCCACCGTGTCCTCTGGGCGATCCTGGCAATGGTGACACCCGGGCGTTTCCTCCCGCCTGATTATGTGCAGGAATCTCCCAAAACTTCAGTGTCCGGTGAGGACCTGCGTCAGGCCGTAGGTGAGGGCGCCATGACGCCTCTCTAGCCACTTCTCAAAGAGGGGTCTTACCGCCGCTATCGTGGCGTGCCCTCCCCACCGACCTTTGCTCTATGTAGCTGGGCCGCAGCTGAGCCTGTAGATTTAAATTCCCGACTGTGACCTCCGAGTTTGTTTCGGCCTTTCTTTTCAGAGTAGTCAATTAGGAAAAGCCGACCCCATCGTTCTTGAATGATGATGATGTTCGTGATGCGGAAGCGGTGCGCATCCTTGGTCCGTAGGTTGAGGGGCAGCGCCAACAGCATCCTGTCTATGATAGCGAGCAGGCTTGATTGTGCGTTTGTAAACCACTGCTGCAGGGTTTCGGCTGGGCCTGTCACCATGCATCAGTGATGTCACAATCTGTTTTTGTGTTTTTGGTTTTGTTGTATTACTAACATAGTCTGTAAGTAGGTATATTGTTACTAACACTATGAGTCTTGCTACTTGAAATAAATTATTATTATTATTAAATAATCAAAAATCGATCCAGCCTATCTCAACTTGCTGCCTTCTCTCCAGCGATGCCCTAAGCCGAGGTTCGTACCCCACAGGGGGTGCCCTTAGCGTGTAGTCACTTAGTATACTTAGTTAATTTAAGCCCCTGGCTGGAGGCTTTGAGTTCTCTCAAGGCAGTCACAGGATAGTCCGGTTAAGTAGTCACGACCTCTCAAGGTCAACTACGAGATGCCATAGTTAAAAAAAAACACGCCGCTGCCATAAGGATTCAGTTATTCGTAGCGAACGCACGTATAACGACCAAGCAGCAACAATAAACGCTGAAATTTTGAGCTATGTTCCGGGGGATTATGTTGAGTATATCTCCATTAACAGAGTCATGGAAGAAGGAGAATCTACAAGCTACCCAGTAGAATTTTTAGAATCCCTCAATGCTCCTGCACTACCAGCACATAAAATAAAATTAAAAGTAGGCGTACCCATAATGCTTCTAAGAAATTTAAGCCCCCAAAACTTTGCAATGACACCAGGTTAAAAGTGACCAATTTACAACGAAATCTGATAGAAGCAGAGATTTTAACAGGGTGTTGAAAAGGTGAAAGTGTTTTCATTCCTCGGATTCCTCTCATTCCAAACAATTTTCCATTTAGTTTTAAACGAGTCCAGTTTCCAGTCAGCCTATGTTTTGCGATGACAATTAATAAAGCCCAAGGTCAGACGCTGAAAGTTGTGGGTGTAGATCTAAGTATCAGCTGTTTCTCGCACGGTCAGTTGCATGTGGCTCTGTCGCGGGTTAGCAATCCTAGGAGCCTGTATGCTTTCATCCCCGATGGCCATACGTCAAATATCGTATACAGAGAAGCATTACTGTAAAGTAAATTTTTAGCTACCCAAACGACGCCTATTTATGTAATTCAAAATATGCTGCCCGAAAAGTCACTATTACACGCGGACGAAGTCGCGGGCACAGCTAGTAAATAATAATAATAATAATTAAAAGTTACTGGAATCGGTTTATTTATTTATTTAATATTTTAAGCACGCAAATGTACAGAAGCGGGCTTAATGGCATAAGATTTTTTTTTTCAAGATGGGACATCATCTAATGACCTGACCCATGATGAGTGTCAGACTCTTACTGACTAAAACCCACCCGTGTTCCTTCCTTAGCCCTTTATGTTCCGGGCCAACGGTAACCCTTTCGGACAATCCCGCTGACCATGGCATAGGATAAGTATAGGATTTAGTGGTCAATGATGAACAAACTACTTTCAGGACTTACGTTTATTCTGTTCAGTAAATTTTTTGCTGTACCTACCTACACGATTTTAACTTAGGTAGCGTAATCAAGACAAAGTTACGACCATTAATAACCTCACGAACGAAGTAACAGAGATGGCTAGTTATAAGCATAAAATTGTAATTAAGCACAATCATTTCTCAAACTCAATTGCACGCCAGCTTTAAGTCTAAGTAAACGTCAGAATATTTTAATTTCCTCCGCGTTCTACCGTCATAAATAATTAATAAAATAAATATCCTTTTCTTTTTAAAAAACTTGACGTTTTAAGTATAATACACTTATTTCTTTTTAATTAGCGTCTGAAAAGGCCCTTAAATAAGTACGGAAATGTAATTAGTCCAATTTGGAATACGCTGCATTCTAAATTATTTAGAGAAACAAGGGTCAAGCTTTGAACTCTGACATTTGACCTTTAATAATATTTCAGACATATTCTGTGGGTAGCGATAGAGGAGCTCGTGTCTAAAGTAAAATCAGCAGTACGGGTCGATCTAAAGCTAAGCTAGGCTTGCGATACTTGAGGTCGGTCCATAGATGGGTGTCCATCCACTACATATCGAGACCCCTCCCTGCCTCAGAAAACACGCTAAGCCATTGGTCCCGGCTGTAATTTAATTTTGTAGATGATTGACAGTCGTTTCGGGTAAGTCCGGTCCGAAGCCCAAAAATCTGTCAACTAGTCTTGCCATTAGAGGTCGGAAAACAGTCCCTCTATGTAAAATACTATTAGGTATTTAGCTGCATCCAGTTAGTCTGAAACCGACCCCATCATAGTTGGGAAAAATTTTGGCAGATGATAATGATGGCCCAGTAGCAAAAACGGCCGCAACTTACGAGTTGTCGTTCGGTCGCTGGTTCGAATCCAGACAGCCACTTTACTTTGTGTGAATTATTCCAGCTACACTGCTCTCAAAACGTTGAAGGAAAATATCTTCAGGAAAGCGGCAGTCCTAGAACCAAAACTTTTAAGACATGTGACATCTACCACTAGGCCCGCGTGGTGGATTACGGTCCACTTGCTCTCACTGAGAAGACCTGTGTCCCAGTAGTGCGACACAGCACACGCACGCTTTACACTTCGACCTTCAACAATATTTCAGACTTATATTTAGTGAGATTTATTGAGATCAAGAAGAATAAACGTAGACTTAGGCTTAGGCCTACCGTTCTTTACTTAAACCTCGCGTTTACAACGTCATATCCATCTTCACTAATTACTAGAACTGAGTTTTACGACTCAGCTTAGACAACCCTAAGGGCCAAAGCACACACGCTACTTTTAGCATCGGCGATCTGGGGTTTTGTGACAGTATCGATGCTGCGTCGCGTTTTGGCGTCTCTCAGCGTTCCATCGTAGAATTAAAATCGCGCGTTTTGGAGATTCTATCGATGCTGCATCGCAATTTCGCGACTTCCTGTGTTCAGACGCAGTATCAGAATCGCGGGTTTTAGCGATTGCTCCAATGCTGGATCAGGTCGGCTGTAGTGCTGCCGATCGATAGTTTGCCGATTTGCAATGGTATTGTTTACAAAATAATGATACATTTCTAAATGATTTCTTTCTTTATTCTTATAAAACTGTAGCAGTTACAGAGGGAGGTAGCAATATCAAAAAAATATACTGGTTTATCTGAATAGTCTTCGTTTAATTAAATTACTGTTAAAACATACCCAATTCCATTGATATATTAAAAAGAGGAAGATATCTGACGCGCTAACATCGCAACCACTACACCTGGGAATAACCAGTTCCAATATCAGTCGCGCCGTAGACGATATTGGTTACCCAATACCGTCTTCGGCGCGATTGATATTTTCGCTTTATCAATAAAGCAAGCAGTAATGCAGCTTCATTAGAATCCATGGTAAGGGTGTAGCTTCATCAAAATCTAGTGCAACACTGAGTGGTGTTCTGCAGATGCCAAATCGATGCGACCGGCATCCGAATGTGTGCGGAGTGTAGCGTTCAGCCGCTGTGCCGAGCTTCCGAAATGCGACTCAATCGCTGCGTTTGGCGTTTCTAAGTGTGCGGTGCGGAATGTTTGGTCGCTGCATTTAGCTTCTAAAAAGCGGCTAAATCGCCGATCGACGATGCTAAATGTAGCGTGTGTGCTTTGGCTCTTACATCATTGAATAGCTTTAATTATGCAAAGGAATATCCTAAAATCTTTTCAAAGTATCAAATAGGATTTTAGGCGCATATTATAAATTATATGCGCTCCGCATTTTTCCCGCGTAAATCGCGATTTCGTGAGAATATCGGGATAAAAAGTATCCTATAGGACGTAGAATACTTTTTATCCAAGTCATGGTCTTCCAAATTTAATCCAAATCCATTCAACCGTTGTAGCGTGAAAACGTAACTAACGAATTTACAAAAAATCTAATATTTTCTCTTTTTATTATATTAAAAACACGTTCAAAAATCTCAAGGACCGAATATTACTCTATACTAAGATATAAAATCATAAAACTCTCTTAAATTACATTGTCCTTTACAAAATAGCCTACTTTGAAGTTGAGTGAAGAAAAGAGACCATTTCCATGTAACAAAGTTATCTTAAATGCGAAGTGAGTGTTTTATTTGTTCGTAAACGGCTTCAAAGGGGACAGTTATGTCGTATCTAACATCGAACGAGATATTATATTTTAGGGTTGGAACTCACGATTTGCGAACTGATACGACGCAGTATGCAATAACCTTTATAGTTTCTGCTACTTTCAATTGGTTTCACATAAACATCACATCACCTCTGTATTTACAAAAAGGTTAGGCGTATACGTATAGTACACACAAATTTCGCCAGTTACGTTTAAAAAAAAGTCTCATTTAATAGGGGTCGAACCAATTGTCATCAACCGGGAACAATTCCAGACTCCTACTGAGACCTTTCTGATGGAAAAACTCTCAATAAAACTTGGTCCGACCTGGAAATTGGACCCGGGATCTCATGCTTAGCATAGCGTTTAACAATGGTGGTGTCAATTAATGTTAATTGTATTGTAATATTAATGTTAATTGTTGTTTTTTTTTAGATTATTTAACTTTGTATATTTTTATTTTTTATGAAATCTTATGGTCTTCCGACCTAATTTGTACACCAGCCATGGTCAAAGATGTTGTGCCAAAGAATATCCTGTAACACCTATAATAAAGATTATACCAAGTATATTATTATCTACACATGTTTTTTCAAATGAGTCTTTATCTTTAATTGTTTTATTTATTCTTATACACACGTGCATCCATGTCCCTGCAACCCTACATACGCTATGCTAAGAGGCTATACTGTCTTTAGTCAGACTAAAACTGTCTTCAACAGACGCAATAGTTTTCGTGTTACTACTGCGTGTAACCGAAACAATTGCTTTGGTCAAACTGAGGTGAATCCCGAGCGGGATGCAGGACGAGATTTTCTGCCGCCGATTACGCTCGTATGTAGGTGTTCAAACTGACGCGAATAGTCGTGTGATTTGCCTAAGTTTTAACAGTTCTTGAGGCAATAACATTATGAATCATAATATGGCGAAGACAATCCGTGTTTTTTTTTTCGCTGCGCTACTTAGGTATAATCAAAGAGATTGGTATTGGATTTGGATTGGATTGATTGGTATTTTAGCACAGACAAAAAAAAATAACTGAAAAATCCTTCACCAATGGGATTTGATACGATTAACTAAATAGTTAAGTGTCCATTATGATTCATAATGTTATCCTTTTATGATTCCGCCAAAGTGGCATTTTAGGCCCCCTTGATGTAACTGCACCCAGTATGAATAGAATATGCTCTCTGTACCAATAAGCTACACAACTCATTATAATCATTCTTCTGTCCTTATGTCAATTTATGTCTTTTTCATTCTCAATTATTCTTTGCTATTAATCGTTATCTCGGTATCACCCCCTTTCTAACCATATCAACTTTCACTCAGTCCATCCATTGTTTTTTGGTCTTGCCCTACTCTTAGAGCCATCCATATTAATACTCAAAATTCCCCCCAGACACCTTCCTCATTCCTCCGCATCACAACTGATTTCTACACTACTTTTCAGTCACCCGAACCACTTTCAGACTTCCTTTTACAAATAACAATTTTTTTTTTATTGCTGGTAGGTACCTGACCACAATTACGCCTAATGGAAAGCGATGGATGAGGTCTATGATGGATCGAGCATGCTCAAAAGATGCCTGAGGCACTGGAACTCCTTACGCATTAACGAAATACAGCAGGCTGCTTGAAGCCGGACTCCGATGGGAGGGTGGTCGCAAACCAGCCTGGCGTTAGCCCTACCACCGCAAGGAAAGAATTGGCCAGTCAAATAAGGCGTTAGGTGTGACTGTCCATGGTGCGACGAGAACTCGGCAAAATAATTCCTGAAACCACTCGCTGACAGTAGAACCGCGCCTCATCATATCGCGTAACATACAAAGTTATAGCGTTTTGCAATAAATGCGTCCGCCCATCGCTTGATCGTAAAATACAAAGATATGCATGTGTACGGAAATGGTCGTGAACCCATATGGTGGTCGTGTACCCATATGGTGGTTATGTACTCAAATACACGTGCCAATTTGTAGATAGAACAATATGATCGAGTTTTAGTGAACATAAACGCGCTAATCTTTTATAGGTAATGCAATAAGAGAGCTTCAATATTTTGCCAATGGGAGACTGTTCATAATAAAGTTGACACAACGATAAATTATAATCAATCAACTCAACCTTTCGCAGTCCACTGCTGAATATAGTTCCATAACACTCTGTCCTCCGCCTTTCGCATCCAGTCTGTCCCAGCGACCTTCTTAATGGAGAAGCGCTAAGGTAGCCCGCGAAATTCAAATTTTCTTACGTTTTTTGCAATTTGGTGGTCAGTATTAAGATGTACGTCGATCAAAATATGATTCGCGGCCGTAATAAATATGTATTTAAGGGGGAAGCGCTAAGGTAACCCGCGAAATTCAAATTTTCTTACGTTTTTTGCAATTTGCTGGTCAGTATTAAGTTGTACGTCGATTAATATATAATTCGCGGCCGTAACAAATATGTATTTCCAGAATTATAATTATTAAAGTCATCAACACAACTCTCTAAGATCACGTAAGTCCAAAGAATAACTGTTTCATGAAATCATCATTCTTTGGACTTACGTGGTCTTAGAGAGTTGTGTTGATGACTTTAATGATATAATTCTGTAAACACATATTTGTTACGGCCGCGAATCATATATTAATCAACGTACAACTTAATACTGACAAGCACATTGCAAAAACGTAAAAAAATCTGAATTCCGCGGGCTACCCTGGCGCTTTCGCCTTAAGGTCGTCGGTCCATCAAGCTGGCGGGCGTCCCATCCGTCACTACGTGCAGCCTGTGGGCCGACTATACTCAAAAACTTTACAGTGCCCTCCGAGTCCAATTTAATAATGCATTCAGGGTGCTCTCGGGGCTGCGGCGATTCTGTAGTGCATCAGGGATGTTTGCTGAACATCGCGTAGACTACTTTTACGCTACGATGCGTAAAAGATGCGCATCCCTGATGTGTAGAGTACGTGGCAGCGCCAACAGCATCCTTAGCATGATAGCTAGTCAGCTGGACTGTAGCTACATCAATAATTGCTGCGCCATTTGTCATGGAATGGCGCAGTAGTGATTGTTTGAGTTGATTGTTTAAGTTGTTATTTTTTTATGTTTTGTTGTGGGTGGTTTTAAGTTTTACTAACACTAGTCTATAAGAACATTGTTACTAACAAAATGGACACCATGGTCTGAAATAAATTATTATTATTTTTATTATTACTACGGTACCAGAGCGATGACGGACAGCGTCGTCATCGTTGAAAAAGGATTCAGGATTAAAGGTGGATAAGGAGGAGGAGGCTCTGAGGTCACCAACCCGCTTGCCCAGCGTAGTGAATAAATTATAATAATAATTATGGAAAAATATTGAGTAACGCACGAACCAATTGGTATCCTCGTTAACACTGCAAATTCTACATGAACTTGTTATTTTTATGCCAAAGCAATGATTGAGTGACATTCATCTACGCTTATGAACAAGGAGACAAAGTCATATCTGTATAAATTACAGAAAAATCTTTGTTGCTAATTACATATCTATACAAAGATTACTTACCTAACTCGTTGTTTCAATTTAAACGTATGCAGTTAACACGTTATCTGGTTTATTATACAAACATCAGCTACCTAACTATACAGGTTAGTTAAGTAAACATTACATACATTCCTATATGTACATACAAACATGTAATCTGCATTCGCAGCTTATTTGCCAGAAATGTAAACAAATATGAGTTTATGGAAAAATAACTTTAATTCCTACACAATAAAGTGGAGTTTACGCTACAGCTTCAAACATTTTTATAACTTTTTCAATAGTGCTAGTCACTCTGAAATCATCACTTTGAATAGACTTTATGTATATAATCTGCGAAAACAAAGCAACGTGACTAACCTATGCATATATTGTATGAACATACAATTAGTATAGTCTTCGATCAAGAGTACAATGGGTATCAAAAACACTTGACTCATTTATACAGGATGGCATCCCCGATGCACAACCTGGACCATGGATGCTGTACGACTCCGAACCTCGCAGCGTTGAAAATTTTCATCGTTATTAAAAAAAATATATATTAGCTTTGCCATACATTTTGACCGCGTAGGTATGGTATTGCACTTTTCTATGAAACAGCAAATGTTTTTTAACCTTTTGACCGCCACAGTCATGTATAGATGACAAACCAAAATGTGCCCAGCACGCCACGGTTCGACTACATGACAGACTGACGCCGAGCGCACGTTTTTGATTTTTTCACCTGTGGCGGTCAAAAGGAAAATAACCGACGAAAAATTTCTACGCTAGGGGGCCAAGAATCATGATTGTGCTGAATTCATGGTTTTAACTTGCAAGGCGACTTTTTTACTCAATCAAAATCAAATCAAAGCATTTATTTTTTGATGGGTAGGTATCGTCTATTCAAACTTATCTTTCAAATTAATATTATTTCAAGTTAAACAAATATCAACTTTATTTTAATAGCAATTAAGTTGATTTCAGAGCGACCAGCACTATTGAAAAAGTTATAAAAATGTTTGAAGTTGTTGCGTAAACTAAACTTTATTGTGTAGGATTTAAAGTTATTTTTCCATATATTCATATTTGTTTACATTTTAGGCTAATAAATCGCGAATGCAGATTACATGAAGTAATACATAATTAGGTACAACAATAGTTCTTTTATCCATATCCTACCATAGTAGGTGTGCAAATATCTATTAAAATAAAAATCAACACATAAATGTACTTCCTCTAATAGGGGTAGGCAGACGCTACAGAACGCCACCTGCTCGGATCCTTACATACTACTTTTGCCTAGCTTACTATGATGGTGGTTCGCAATTCCAGAATGTTCGTTCGAACTTAAAGAGAGAAAACATTGTTCAATGCTGTACATTTCAATAAACATTACTACGTAAAATAGCCGCAGTAATTAAACGCAAGGCAAAACTGAGACACCAATTAAGACTACTTATAAATAACTACAAAGCTTCCTACGTAGCACTTACATAATTCACGTAGCACCGTAGCACACTACGCCGTAGACACATTATTACAACAGAATTTGTCGTAGCACACTAACAAAGCTTGAAAGTATTATTAAACAAGGACGGCGGGTCATCGTGACAGCTCGAAAGATGCCCTCGTTTCGTCACAGACCAACCAGTGTTACTGACACACAGAAATCGTAAACACGACTCTATTCCGACTGATTAAAACTCACTGTTGCTAACAGCTAGGTCGAATTTTGCTTGATTACCGGAGGCGCGGTTCCAAAGCGAGTTTTCTATTTTAAAATGCGTGAAACCACTGAACTTTTATTCGAGCCTTAGTTTTAATGAGTTAGTTCATGTAATCAGTTTTATGTGCGTCATTGGTTAGATTTCAACTTGTTTACTTGAAATGTTTAGTGACATTTTCCGACAAAATTAAAGTTGGTGAGGCGAATAGAAATTTTATTCGTATTTCAAACCTTTGAGAAACGTTTGAAATACGAATGATTGATAACTGAGTTTGCAGAATATTCTATTTAGTAGTTATGTTTATTTTTTTATTTATTTAACCTTTTGACCGCCACAGTCATGTATAGATGACAAACCAAAATGAGCCCAGCACACCACGGTTCGACTACATTTGACGCCGAGGGCACGTTTTTGATTTTTTGACGTGAAGCGGTCGAAGGGCTAAGCATAAAAATGTAAATAGGCGAACTTAATAAAACAGGCATATTCCACCAGTCAACTTTTGGGTGATGAAATGTTACACAACCTACCACTGTTTGTCTAAGCAGTGGTAGGTTGTGTAAAATTGAGGAATAAATATATGCTTGTGTGTAATTTATGTTCTTTTCTCTCCCTCTATCTCTTTAAATAGCATAAAAAGAAGAAATCGCATTACGACTTTTATTTGTATATCCTGCTTTGGATATACTTGATCGATTTTCATGTAATTTTTACCATGTCTGATTGATCTTTATCACATCACTTCTTGAGAAAAGTGGAAGTTAGCAATAGCTTTATATTTCATCGTCAAACAAAGCCAGAGTGGTGCACTAGTATAAACAAAACACTGCTCAGAAGTCCTCATTCCACTGATTGCGCCATAAAAGATTAACAAAGTCTGTTTCCTTTCAAGCGTGCAATGATCATTCTGTTCCTTTTATTTAAGCATAAAGGTTGCCACCAAATAAAAAATGTATAAAAACCATAATATTTCACAGCGGAACACTTTTAAATGGCCGCGCTCGAGTCGTAATCCCGTACATTTCAAAACAGCCGGCAGCTTTATTATTGTGCCAACAACGAAACTTTTTTAAACTTGAAAGGAAAAATAAAAAAATATTTGGAGCGCAATTCGTATTCCGTAAACGGAGTCTGTGCATGAGTAGGTGTGCGACAGAGACCAAGTCTTGTATACGCGTTGTAACAGGCTAGCAGGTAAACTAATATAGTATGCACGCGTATGTAATGTGGTATGCGCGTTAGTAGCTTGAGCAAAAATTCTTGGATAATTTATCGTAACTTGACTATTTTCGTATGTAGTAGTCATCTAAAACTTAAAATTAGACACGGTGTAATCGACATCGCGCATCGACGCGTAAACTGTTACCCCGCCGCGAAGAAATTTTGAAGTTTTTTTTTTTTAATCTGTTGTTTCATATAAAAGTGCAAGACCTACCTCGTCAAAATCATCCTACGTGGTATGGAACAGCTGATTTTATAAATTAACAGTCATAAAATTTCAACACTTGTGGGTTTCGCAGTCCTAGCGTTGATGTCCTCTTATACGTTGATGCTTACATGGTAATTCCTATATCAGATACCTAAGGTACAAACACTATTCACATTCTTAATGATAGTTTAGAACCCACGCGCGGTTTGTTTCACGCCCGCTTTTTCATGCCCAGCTATGTGTGCGTGGGCTCTCACAGACGCGTTAACGGCGAAGGAATAATGCCTCAAACACAGTTTTGCCACTGAACGGTGTATAAACTTGACACTATAATGTAGTTAGCTTTTTAAACTGTTATTTTTCAACATGAAGTTAGCAACACATATAGCGCTACAGGTCCGCCATCTTGTATATTCAATACATTTCACTAAACAACATCACAAAATGTTTATCAACAGCGTAGCCCTGTCAATGTCATTTGAGCGACAAAGGATCCTTTCATATCCGAAGATTTTACATCATTTTGGAAGTAAAATTAAGAAATTATAGGTGCGAAAAGTACAGTATGACGTTAAGTCTTTGTTGTGTAGGTATATATAATCTTGTGATATGTTCGGCTGTTACAAACACATGGAGTATGTAACTGTGTAAGTTTATTTGCTGTTCGCGACTGGAAAATTGCAAGTCCGCATTGGGATTTTCCAGTTTATTATGTGACTGGGCTTGATTGTTTCTTTTTTTTATGTCAAGGTAGCGCGTTGATAACTTTCTACGCTTAATAAATATGATATCACTCACGTATTATTTTACTCAAGTGCTGAAATGAGTGAATTAATAAGTATTATTTTTATTGTTCTTGAATGGTAAATGGCACGGCAAAATCGTGTGATTCGATTATTTTTTTTACCTATTACATATTTTTAAGGTGGGTTCTGAAAGAATAAGCAAATTAGTTGAAAATAAAAACTTTTTTTTCAACAAACAAATCTTTTTTTTTAAACAATATCTTTCGATTTACCTTCTTCTTCTTACTTTTAGAGAAGTAAATACAATCTGCGTAACCTTTTCCCAATGTTGGGGTCAGCTTTCAGTGTAACCAGCTGCATACCAATTTTTTACACGGAATTTACTGGGTAACACCAAACCCCTTGGTAAGACTGATTGTCAGACTTTTGGGCTTTTGACTACCCGAACCACTGTCGAAGATCTATCGATGACAGGACCAGGGACCAACTGCTCATCATGCTTTCTGACACAGAAAAACTTCTAGAAATTTTGTCTTGATCATAATTTATTCCTTTATAAATATTTACTTTTGTATGCTTACATAGACTTAGTATTAGGTATTAATGTACCAATCTGCTTTTTCTCGAAGTTGTTAATTAATTATGTTTATATCAGTTTTATTTAAAAATTAATGCTCCAATTTAATTGTAATGTAAAGTGATGGCCTGAAACACAGGTTTGAATAAACCTAGTTCGTGCGGGTCGCTACCTAATACTCTAATTCCGAACCATCACTTGCACCTGTAATCCTAACTATAATATAATAAATATAATATTATAAATGCGAAAATAAGTTTGTTTGTTACCCTTTCACGCTTAAACCACTGAACCGATCATCCTGAAATCCTGAAATTTGCATATACGTTGTCAGGTGTACAGAAACGGACATAGGTTACCTTTCATCCCGAAAAAAAGTGCTGTTCCCGAGGAAAACAACAATAACGTTATTATGATAATAGATGGCGCCACATGTCTTTCGAACGGGACGGGTGAAACCGTTTAGTTTATTTTTAGGCACTATAATTGTACCTATGGAATATTTGCTCTTCTTGGCTATACATATGTACACTTTTTTAACATTTTTATTTAATAAATTATTATCTTTAGCCACGACTGAACACAATTATTCAGCCACGAAATGAAATAAATAAATAAAAAATATTGCCGCCGTTAATACATTCATCATAACTTAGAGTAATGTAACAATGCATCTGCAAAGGTACTGCTACTGATTCCCAAGCTAAGTTTGAGCTTGTGTTATGGGAATCAGTGTTCAGCCCCAGGAAGTATCACATAATAAAATACGAATACATTGGTTTGAATGTCGCTGCAGTAGATTTACAATATTCTTAAGATCATCATCCTCATCATCAATTCAGCCGAAAGACGTCCACTGCTGGACATAGGCCTCCCCTAAGCACCTCCACTTCGACGGGTTCTGTGCTATTCGCATCCAACGGGTTCCTGCGAACCCGCGACTGCGATTCTTAAGATAGTTTTCGGTAATTCTTATTCTATTATCTAATTTTTAAATTTTATTAAGTTTAGCAGATGTGTGTGATCTGTGTGTGTATGTGTGTGTGTGTGTGTGTGCGCGCGCATGTGTGTGTGTGTATGGTGTGAGTGTATGTGAGAGTTTGTTTAGAAGCATTGTGTGATATATGTTACGCAATATATGCCAGCAGGTCTTCCGTCGTTTGATAGTCTAATAGTTAAAGCCATTCAGAGACTATACCTTTAAGTTCGTGTCTGCTACGAGAAACAATGTTGAGATATATGTTTACGGTGTTGTATAGCTTACAACTGACCACCTTGTATTGTCTCCTTGAGAACGAGGTCTGGCATGGAACATTATAAAGAAACAAAAACAAGGCAACAACACAGGCATTTTGCTGCGTCTATTGGGGAAGGGTAATGGTACGCTTTGATGTTTCCTGAAAACACAAAGAGCTCTGAGCACAAAAAGTTGTGCTGTGTCAAAATAAATTGGGATAACGACAGGAGAATGATGTTGATGGTGATGACCTTCTTGGCTTCAACCAGCAGAAGATAAAGCAACACTCACTCAATGTACAGACGCCAGCACATCAAGCAACTACAATCTGTCAAATTTCTTTAATAGATTTTCCACTTTATCGGTAAAGCATAAGGTTCAAAGTTGATTTGAAAAATTTGACTGTTTCGGGTAGCTTGATGTGCTGGCGTCTGTACATCTTTTATTCTGTATCGTCCTGAATAATGCTTTTGATCGCAATACGTAAAGGACTTCATAACACAATGAACTTTTAACTTATTTGTACCCATTGTACAAAGGGAGCTGTTAATTTTGTAGACAATACATTCAAACAATGGTGAGGTTTATATGCCTAGTTGGAAACTGTACATTCAAACAAAACATTCTAATAATACTTACCAATCTGTCTAGCCAGTTGACTAGACAGATTGGTAGCAACTATGTTGGGAAAGACTTCTAATCTAACCGGATTCAGCTGAATACCACTATTTTACAGAGAGCGACTGTCTATCTGATCTCCTCGACCCAGTTATTGGGTAACACGATACCCCTTGGTAAGACTGGTTGTCAGACTTACTATAGCTTACTACCCGTAACGGCTGTCAAAGATCTACGAATGGCAGCCGTGCCTGCCGATGCCCGGAGAGGTTACCTCGATATGTGAAGGATGGTCACCAATCCACGAACCGACCTCGGAAAGCGTAGCTTAACCTTCGATCGACCGTCCTGCTGTTATTTTTTTTTTTAAACGTTGCCCCACTCTAGGAATTACTCCTGTATCGTGGATGCGTTTACAAACATTTAAATTCACATACACAAACAGCCAGACCCGGAACAACTACCTGTAGGCAATACAAATATTTGTTCCGTGCGGGAATCGAACCCGCGACACGCAGCGCAGCAGTCGATCGCTCAGCCACTGCGCCAACCGTGTCGCCAAATCAAATTCATCCATCGCTTTCCCAAAAGGCGTGAACGCGTGGGCCCATTCAGCAATTAATAAAAAATAAATATTATTTAGCCTCAAGCTCCACTTACCACTGAGTAAAAATAAAATAATGTAATCCATACTAATATTATAAATGAAAGTGAATCTGTCTGTTACCTCTTCACGCCTAAACCGCTAAACCGATTTAGATGAAATTTGGTAAAGAGATAGTTTGAGTCCCAGGAAAGGACATAGGATAGTTTTTATCCCGATATTCCCACGGGATCGACACTTATGCGGGTGAAACCGCGAGGCAAAGCTATACTCCATTTACAATAAGATTAGACATTCAAACAAAACTTTTTACAGTCCGTTCAACCGATTTTTACTTCTATTCCGTAGGCATAAGGACGGCATTAAAAGCAAAAACGTGATTATAATACCAACTGTTTATTGCAGCTGCCATTTGTCATGCCACCAACGCAATAGAAGTCAAAATCGGTTGAACGGACTGTAAAAAAGATTTATTTCAATGTCTAATCTTATTGCGAATGGGGTATAGAAAAAATAAACTAAACACTGTAGGATTGGTCTGAGGGTTAGCTAGTACTTATAAGGAAACGTCCGAATGTCGTGCGATCTATTTATTCACTGATTAAACATAATACATATTTCCTATACTACGTAAACTGCTTGCAAGTCATTACTGCAAGCTTGCACATCATATTACATACCACATCATAGGGGTTGTTACAAAAAAAAAAATAACGTAATGTTTTTTTTTTTTTTTTTGTTCCTTTTTTTTACATTTTATTTGCCCAGAGCAAATAGTTTTGATTTTAATTAGCAAAACAAACATTAGCTTAATAGGTAGTTGGTTATTATAGTCTTATTCTAAACACATTAACATTTAATAAACATTAAACATTCAATAATCATTAAACATTCAATAAACATTAAACATTCAATAAACATTAAACATTCAATAAACATTAAACATTCGCGAATATTTAAGTAAGATTAATATAATTCTAAACAATGTAAATTACTATTAATTTTAGTGTCACTGTCATTACATGATATCACTTAAATGTTAACTTACCGATTAAATATAGCTACTTAAGTTACATATCTCTTTGTTCTATTTTTATGAACTGTCTCTAATTTATCGCCTTTATTTATAACGACATTAGGTTCGTTATCGCTTAACACAGTATAAGGTCCTTTATATAACTTATCTAATTTTGTACCTGTTTCATTTTTTATAAGTATCAAATCACCTGGTTTATACGAAATAGGATTACATTTTCTATCATACACTATTTTCCTTTGAGTTTTTCTTAAAATTAAATTATTCCTAACTTCCTTATGAGCTAACTGTAACCTATATTTGAGTTCTAATACATAGTTGTCTGGGTTGTAAAGCGGTTCTACTACGTCATTGGTAAGATTACTAGGTAAGTTGCATGATTTACCGAAAACTAACTCATACGGTGTGTATTTTGTTTCCGTGTGGACGGTAGTGTTGTATGAAAAACACCAAAAATTCAACCATTGACTCCATGTTTCTGGATGTCCGTCACACTGAGTACGTAAAAATGCTGCAAGATGCTTATGGGTATTTTCTAAAGCACCTATCGACTGATGATGATATGATGTCGAATTTATTTTATTAATTTGCAGCAACTTACAAACCTCTGACATTGTTTCCGACATGAATTCCGTACCTCGATCGGTAGCGATGATTTTAGGTAAACCATACCTAAGTATAAAGTTGTTTACGAATGATCTAGCTACACTTACCGTATCTTTTCTCTGTAATGGATACGCTTCGATGTACTTACTGAGCTCACATTGTAAGGTTAAAATATAAACGTTACCTTCTAAATCCTTATCTAATGGACCAACTAAATCTAAAAATACCTTTTGAAAAGCACTTGTCGCCGTTGTAGTTACGACCATCGGTTCTACTATATTTCTAGAATACTTACTATTTTGGCATTTTTTACACTGAGAAACGTAGCGTCGTACGTCGTTCTCCATGCCTGGCCAAAAGTACTTACCTTTGATATTATTTATCATACGTCGTACGCCTGCATGCCCACTTGTTGGCAGCAAATGATAGTCATGTAGTATGTATGTCTTTTCGTCATTTTCTAGGACTCTTTTTATTCCTCTTAGTATATTTATTTGTGGTCCGGACCACTGTGGTCTACTTTTTATTTCATTGATCAATTCTATTATGAATTCGACATTGTTTTTATCTTTTACTATGCATAGTTCTTTTATATTTATTTTTCTACAATTTTCACTCAATAAATCCGCAAATTCGGCTCGCGAGAAATGCGACATATAATTGAGATTGATAAATAGAGTAGATTCATTCTTAACATAAGCAAAACATTTGTTTTCGAAATCTATATTTTTCTTGTTTAGATCTTTTCCTTTTAAAAATTTTAATTCTACTGCTTCATTAGGTTTTCTTAGTATCTCTGCTATCCTTGGTTGGCCTAACCTCGGTTTGTCAGCTATATTAAGAGAACCATTGCTACTCGGTTGAGGTATTGCTTTGCACTCCGAGTTCATTTTCGCTCGTTGCGCCCTTGTCATTACCATACTTACAATTTTTTCATTTAAAGACTTTAATTCGTTCGAACTTATGGTAACCCTACTCAATGCATCAGCAACATTATTCTCTGTACCTTTTATGTATTTAATATCGTAATCGTATTCTTCTAATATTAATCTAAACTTTAAAAGTCGTGTAGATGGATCTTTCATCCCAAATAGATAGATGAGTGGTTTATGATCCGTTAGAATAGTAAATTTTCTTCCATATAAGTACGGTCTAAAATATTTTATACTCCACACTACTGCTAAAAGTTCTTTTTGTATCGTAGGATAATTTAACTCTGCTTTATTTAGTGGTCTACTGGCGTAAGCTACTGGTCTCAGATCGCTGTTACATAAGACTGATCCTATTGCCATATTAGATGCGTCCGTTTGAAGTATGAATTCGTTTTCCTTAGAAAAATCGGGATATTGCAAAATTGGTGGTTTTATTAACTTTTCTTTGAGAATGTCAAAACTTTTTTGACACTCACTTGTCCATACAAAAGTTTCGTTCTTTCTACATAATTTATTTAAAGGTACTGTAACTTCTGCAAACGATCGAATGAATTTTCTATAATAGTTGCAAAATGCAACGAATCGCCTAACCTCTTCGGCATTTTTTGGTACTGGGTAATTTTTAACTACAGTTATTTTTTGTGGATCTGGTAATACACCATTAGCTGAAACTTCGTGACCTAAATAGAGTAGTTGAGTTTTCATAAATTCACACTTTGCTGGATTTAGTTTAAGGTTCATTTTTCTTAAACGATCGAAAACATCCATAAGGTTCTTATTATGTATATCTACTGTCCTACCGAATACAATAAGATCGTCACAGTAAACGAAACATTTCTCAAATGTTAGTCCCGACAAGGCAATTGACATGGCTCTAGAAAACGCATTTGGTGATATTTTGAGACCCATAGGAAGGCGCTTCATACGATATTGACCTTCACTAGTCGAAAAACTGGTGATATCCCTACTCTCTGGTTTTAAATTGACTTGATAAAATCCTTGCTGAAGGTCTAAATGACTGAAACAAATACTTCCTGAAAGAGAGTCTAAGATTTCGGTAATGTTTGGTAGTGGAAATTTATCGTCTTGAATACAATCATTAACTTTTCGGTAATCCACTACTAAACGCCATTTCTTTTCTCCATCTGATTTTTTGGGTACTAAAAGAATAGGACTGTTCCACTCACTGCTAGAGGGCTCTATTATGTTGTCCTGTAACATTTTTTTAACTTGCTTATTAATTTCCGATTTCGATGATTGTGGCAACCGATAAGGCTTAGTATACACTGGGATCGTATTTGATTTTATTGTTATTGACTGTTCTACTACATTTGCTGTATCTAGTTTGTCTCCTTGTAGGAAAAATATGTCTGAGTATTTTGCACAAATTATTTCCAATTCTTTTCTATCGCTTGAGTTTAAGTGTGTTAAATTTAGTTCCGATAGTAATTTTTTTACTCGTTCCAGTCCCGTTTCTGATTTATTAAATAAGCAAATATTATAGTTATCTAAATACTCGAAATCATCGTTGTGTATTAATTTTGATTTCGGTATTTTGATTAAATTTTCATTTGTGTTTAAGATTTTTACTGGAATTTTTCCTCGTTTTGGTTGAAAAATACAACCTGCTATGAATAAGTCGTCATTTATTTGCTTGGGGTGTAAAACGCATTCTTTGTAAACATTTTTGTTTATGTCGATATAGTGGATAGACTCACTTCGACCTGGAATAAGCAAATAATTTTCCGAGTTCGTACGAATAGGTTGACGGTTTTGTATTTCGATGCGATAATGCGGCGCTTTGTCTTTTAATTGTAAGCTGAGTACGTTTGTCGGTAAATCAATGTTTGCATTATAAGTTCTCAGGAAGTCTAAACCGAGTATTCCATCTGATTCACATGGAATATTATCGAACAAATAGAACTTGTAACGAAATTGTACACCCGTTTCTAATTTCAAAGATATATACGCGAAGTTATATGCCTGTATTTTTCCACTGATACCTTTTATGGTTGTTTGATCGCTATATAATTTTGTTTCGCGTGTTACCGACTCACTGTTGATTAATGAAATAGATGCGCCCGTATCGATTAAAAATTTTAGTTTTTGTTTGCCAGCGTATAAATAGATAAAATCGAGACTTTTACATACTAAACCATAATTAGTTGCTCCGAAAAAACTGAGCTAAATTTTCCTCTTTATCCTTTTCCTCTTTTGGCACAGTGACAACATTTACGTTGTCCTGCTTGGCACCTCTGTAATGACCCCTGTTACTTCTATAGTAACTTTTATTCAGTGGTCTAGAGTATCCACGCTGTTGGTAATGTCTGCCACGGTAAAAACCTCGATGTGCGGGCCCCTGACCCCTGTAATGCTGGGCTGCGTTGTTACCTCGGTAGTAGGAAGGATTTCCACGGTATTGAGTATACCCACGATGGTAGTTTCCGCGACTCCGACTGTACCTTGAGTTTCTACCTCGTATGTATGATAACACGGCATTCTGACCTGAAGTTCCGGCAAGTGACAGCTCCTCATCACCTGCTGCTCGTACAGCATCCTTCAGTTGACTGTAATTTCTAGCTGCTAAAATGGTGCTAAGTCGACGATTTCTCAGACCATCTGCAAATCTTTTTACTACTAACCTTTCGTTTATTGGACTTAGTATCTCGGCGGCTGTCTGGTTTCCGTCTGCTTGCGCTATGGTAAGGGAAGTAAACAAATCTCCTAGTTTCTCTCCGTATTCGCCTATAGTCAAGTTGTTTTGACTTATATTATTTATCTGTGCCATTATTGAATTGGCAGATTTTTTTGTCAGAAGATAAGTTTGAATATCTTTTACTAAACCAGAAACTGTTTCGTAACTTTTTTTCAGTTTTAATTTCGCTATTTTTGACAGACGAGTCTTTAACACAAATGAAACTAACAATTTCTTACAATCTTCTTCTTTCAAACAACTTTCATACATCTCTATACCTTCGATTATTCTCTCTACTGTTTCTTCCTTTCCGTCCATAACTGGAATCAAAGTACTAGCCGTTTTTAAACTGAAACTCTCCATTTTGTATGTTGTCTTATTTTCCTCTATATCTAAAAATTCGTCGGACGAACTTTCTGAAATATCCGTTACCTCTTTATAACCCAAGATTTTTCTATATATTTTCTCAATTTCGTTAGGTATTGATGGATCTAAATGTAATTCCTTTTTACGTATACGTCCGTATTCAATTAATAAAGTAAACTCATTATACAAATTATCAGCCTCCTGAAACTTTCGCTGTCCTACTTTTACGCGTCGCCGTTTAGGGCCTAATTTTCTAATAGTAACACATAAATCTAGTAAACTTTCATATATTTCACTAAGTCTTTCCATGAATAATTATAGAGTCTATTTAACACTTCATGAGCACTGCACTCATACCTTTCATCGAGTTGGTCCGACTCGATGGCGATGGGCTGCTAGGCTTGTCCTCTGGAAGGGCTGCTTGTACTGCATCCTGGGCTGCTTGGTTTGTCCTCCGAAGTCACTGCTTGGCTCATCCTCAGGAATGGCAGCTTGGGCCGGGCTATACCCTGGACACCACAGGTAACTGAGCCGGGAATACCCTGACTCCTCCAACAATTAAATTTTATTTCTTCAATCTTCTCTTCTGTTTTTTTTTTATTCTTCTGTAATTTTTATTTTCTTCAATAATTGTTCTTCGTTCTTCTATTATTTTATCTCCTTGCTTCACTTCTTCATTATTTATTTAGTTTTCGTTTTATTTACGGCAGGTACAGGAAACGCAGGTAGGTTCCTCTCCGGATCTAGTGGTCACGCGGCGAAAGGACCGTCTCAAGTTTTGTGTCAATACTTCGCTCCTAATCCAATTCTGATGACACTTTTTGTACAAAACGTATAGTCCGTAAAATCCTGCAATAGACAGTATTGTGCAGATGACGAACATCACGACGCTTATATTTGAAAGGTGATATTCCGCGCTGTTGTTTGATCCTCCGGAAGCACTCTGAGCGATGAATACTTCGTCCTTCTTGATATCTGAGCGACACATTTTGATGTAGGTACGTTAATTGTCCATGTAGATATTTAAATAATGCCAAAACGTGGTTGAAATCCTGGCATCTTCTGATCCGCAAATTCGACTGGCAGGGTCGCCATGTAGGATTGGTCTGAGGGTTAGCTAGTACTTATAAGGAAACGTCCGAATGTCGTGCGATCTATTTATTCACTGATTAAACATAATACATATTTCCTATACTACGTAAACTGCTTGCAAGTCATTACTGCAAGCTTGCACATCATATTACATACCACAACACCTCAGACCAAATAAAAAGTCAAGACAGCGCTGCGAACAATACAGTGAAGCATGCAAAAACTACACCTCCGCCCTGTGCATACACGCTCACACGCACACATTTACAATCAAACTCCACCTCAGTGTGCACACATGTTTACGAATCCGGCCCGAAACAGTAGTATTGGAAACTTATAGAGATAATTCATAGCTTTATTTATGTATGTAGATGGGTTTAAATTGAACGTAGTATAATCACGTTTAAATACTAATTTAATTCTAGCTTAATGTCGAAAACCAATGCGGATAAAGCTAATTAACTCTAAATACCTACCTTTTAAATTAGTAAACCACAACGCTAAAATAAACTCACCTGGATATTGAAAATCTAAATTCATTCTTAACACTTTTATGCTTTTGAGTTTCGGAGCTGGAAAACTAAAAACGATTTTCAGCACTACAAGTTTTTTAAACTAATTTTTGTTTCTAGTCATTCGTTGGTTACTAAAATAAGGTGGTTAAATTCCCTTTGTCCCCTTTAACGGGGACACGGATTACGGGGACACGGATTACGGGGACAACGGGAATACATCGGCATGTTCTGTACATCCTAATAAGCGATTTTTTTCAGTTTTTTATTTAAAAAAACAAACATTTATGGTTTCAGCAACACAAAACGAATATTCCAAATAAAAATGAAGATTATTCAGAAAACACACATTTATGGTTTCAGCAACACACAAAAAGAATATTCCAAATAAAAATGAAGATTAATTAAAAAGCTGAAGGGTTGGTTTGTTTGTTCCAACGCACTAATCTCTGGAACTACCAGTCGGTTTTTTTTGCGAATTATAGCCCAAACCTTGAGGAAGGCTATAGACTATTTAACGTCATGCTAGGAATCTAGGGAGAAAAAATGTAAGAAAGAACGCTAAGCGAAAACGCTAAGCGAGTAGGCAGGCGATGCGATGCGATGTGATAGGAGAGTTTGCGGTATCAAGAAATTTTACGCGAACGAAGTCGTGGGCAGAAGCTAGTCGCTGAATAAAGTGCATCGCTGGTGCCTGCTTGAAAGGTTTTTTTTTTAATGTGCCTTTATTATAGAAACTTAGAACTCTCTCGAAAGCTTAATAAAGACGAAAAGACATTGGTTTATCCGGGTTTATCCGCAAGCTCGTGTAATAAACATGCACCCAAACTTGCAAACTTCATTATAATATGCAAGAGACAGCAAGATAACAGCCTTATCAACGAGATTGGTTCTCTGAATAGCGCGACTCCTCTGAGAGAAAGGCCTCGAATTAGGGCAAGAGTTTATTAACCAGAAAGATATGGTGGCTTGAAGCCTTCGGTCCATTTATCAAGAGGCACTCACGTGATAACCGCCGAGCTATAGGTATACCATAGTGGACAGGAAACAGTAGTATAATTGCGTAAAAACTGTCGGTTTAAATACTTGCTACCTACTTACCTAAACGTTAATTCGCTAAACAAACATGACTTTTTGTGGCAAACTTTAATTGAGTGTGAGTTAGTTTCATAAAAAAAAAACTAGGTATCATAATTTTAATCATCAGAATAAATAAAAACACAGACGGACAGTCAATGAATTCACCATAATGGCCCGAATTGACGTGTTGGTAGCTTCAAAGCCTCGCAATTGGTTACAGCTAATTTAAAGTACAGCCAGAATACTATCGAATATACTGTTCCTCAGTACTTTAGCAGTGACATACGTCATACGTCGGGACACATACGACAAATCAGCTATGTCTATAAAGTTCCACTACTGTTTACACTATACTGTGTACCTTGAAATACGGCCGTTTAAGCTAGTACTATGTACAAATTTCGGATATATCCGTTAGGCTTTATATCTTGGGATTATGTTTAGACTGGGATATAAGAGATACCCAATGCATTGATGAATAAATCCATGAAAGTTATAGGTATCATTTTAGTAAGGCTTTTGCAGTCTACTAGACGGAAAATGCTCATCACAGAGAGAAGAGTTACGTCAAAAACTACGCAAAACTTGTCTTTAAGCTAAAACATAGTGCTACTAAAGAATAAGTGGTTTTTCTGCTATATCACCTCATTGAGATCTCTATTTTTCTAATAGACTTCAATTGCTTTTGCTATCAGCTTAAGCTGCGTTTTTTCTGTCTTGGTTTAAATAAGTAGACCTGCTCAGGTGGAGATTCACAGATGACTTCACCCTGGAGTGCTAATGTGCTTCTGTTCCACAAACAATGGAAAGAAGAAAGAAAGAAAGAAAGAAAATACGTTTATTTGCGGTAAACATGACGCAAAAAAGAACAAAACAAAAAAAAAACAATATGAAAAGGTTGCAATGGGACACTTAATATCGAGTCCAGCGTGTTCTATTGCCCGCACGTGTCAGAAAATTATGAACGGTACCAAAGGTGCCAAAACACGTGGCTAAATTCTGGGTTGACTCTATTTGAATTGCCATCGACAAGCTAAGAAGAATAATAGTGGGAGTGGGAGAAATTAGTGGGAGCAATGTCTGGTGAGTATGGTGGGTAACGGAGAGTTTCTAGTCGTAATTTTGTTATTGTTTTTCAGGTGAGTTCATACGGTACCCACTATCCGAGTTGTATAACTTTCTAATTTGAAATTAATGATTTAATATCGATTTATCACTTACGTTGAAGGCTGCTGCAAGTTCCAACGTAGATTGAGATGAATCTGCTTCCACTATGACCTTCAATTTATAGTTATTGACTTTCATCTCCGATCGGCCACGGGGCTTATTGTTGAGATCAAAATTTCCAGAACGGAAGCAATCAAACCAAAAACGGACCGTGCGTTCACATGTGGTACCATATCCAATTGTCCACATACGTCGTTAATATTACGTGCTGTCTGTGGTGCGGTGGTGCCACGACAGAACTCATTTTCTAAAATAGCGCGCAATTTCAATTTTTCCATGGAACAGAAACAGCTATATTTAAAAAAAATCGAACAACGGGAAAACAAATGATTAACTGATTTTGAAAAACAAAATAATATTATGCTATTCTATAAAATGAATTTGAATTTGGAATTCCAAATACAATGAAAGATCTCAATCTCAATCAATCAAAAATCCGAAATTTCATAGGTAGATACCTAGATAGAATATGCTTTAAAATTTTTTGATGCCCTGTGATTCTTTCCACTCCCTTTTTTATAAACTTGTACATATTATAATTATTATTTTAAAATGGTTAGCTTTTAAATTATGTTAATAATATTATACAATAAATTATTGTCTATATGCTTTATTGCACACCAACTCCAAAAATATAAGTAGTAGCAATTGATTATTATGATGAGAGAAAATTTCAAAATTAAAGTAAATGAGACACAGTATACATTTTTAAACAATCGCAATAATCAATGAAAATATAATTATTATGTTCAGATATTCAGACGTTAAAATGCATAAAGCATTCCCATTCGTTTCCTCTTTCATGGTTATCGATATTCCAATATTTTAACACGGTGACAACTGTCGATTCCTTTGAGAGCTGAAAAACGTGTTATAAAGAAGATTGCGATATGATAAACTGCTTGCCTTGCGATCTGACTTCTGAATTCCCAGGCTTGTAAATGTTTTCGCTATTGAAATTCCCATTAGCAACCAAGCAAACAATTTATTTTTCTAATTTGTCAAAATATACTTTTTTTTCGAATAGTTACTTGGTTTTTGGCTTCAATATTTTAGTTTTCTTTCTTTTAAGTGATTTCCTACACGCTGCCATGACAGAATTTCAATTTTTATTTCATGTAAAGCCCAGACCATCAAAAAGATTTTAGATTGATATCTGTTTTGATCCCAGTTATCAAGTAATTAATTATAGTTTTCTATGCAATATTTTACTCAGCGCAATAGCTTCAAAAGATACGTATTATATGTCCTGCCTTGATAAAATAAAGAATTTGAAACTATTTGAAGAATTTGAAAATAGGTAACCGACATAGCCATAAAATTGCCAAACTTAAGTGGTAGTGGACAGGGCACATTCCTCGCAGAACAAATGGTCGATAGGGCCGAATAGTTCTTGAGTGGCGACCGCGTACCGGAAGACTTTAGTGTTAGAAAACCTCCCACAAGGTGGACCGATGACCTTGTGAAGGCCGCAGGAACCCGCTGGATCCGTGAAGCACAGAACCGGTCGGAGTGGCGGTGCTTTAGGAAGGTGTATGTCCAGCAGTGGACGTCTTTCAGCTGAAATAATGATGATGAGACAGTCCCTACAGAAAAAAATGGCAAGTCCTCATCAACAAAACAAGTTTTTAACCTGAAAACAAATGATCCATTATAATAATGGGCATGTTACGATGTGATATTAAAATGAAGACATTAACTGTTTAAAATATCATTTATTTCTCAAACATTTACATAATCACATGATGAGAAACAATGTTTTATTAATAACATGTAAAGAGCGCTTGTCGGGCAGTTAGCTAGTAATAAAATTTGTTGTTTAAATAAATTTTAATCTGGTGAGTGGCTATATTGTAAAAAAATACTCAAAACGCGCGCGTCGTTGAATTGAAGATATTATGTAGGTAGGTACATCTGGCCGTCGACTCAACCCTCGAATAATATATGCGGTATCTCGTAATCGGAGCCATCTTGTCATTACCTAGAAAGCGTTGGTTTATTTAAACGGACTGCTGCGGCGAGAGCGGGTTAATGCTATGAGATTTGTGTATTCAGATTTAAGATTAGACGTTTGTTGCAAACAAGATGTTTATTTTAAAGCTTGGATAAGAAAATTATTTAAGGTGAATGCGCAGTGGTAGACTGCGTAATTGAAATTTTCTTACGCTTTTTTGCAATTTGCAGGTCAGTATCAGGTTGTATCTTATATATAATAGATATGTATTTACAAAATTATAGTCATAAGATTCATTAATATATCTCTATAAGTTAGATTTGTTCCATAAGCACTTTTCCATATGAGATTTGTTCTTATGGAACAAATCTAACTTAGAAAGATGTATAAATGATTCTAATGAATATAATTCTAATAATTTATTTTGGTATGCAGTAGAGCTTTTGTATTAGAGCTTTCCCGGGGAAGTACTACCACCGTACCTACCTATTTTTGCCGCCAAGCAACGTTGCACCTGATGGCGGCATGTACAAGACACATGCGAACTACGCCTTCAACTGACGTCAAGCAAAATTCTGCAGCTCGCAAGTTAAGTTTGCCGCGCAACTAGCATATATCCTGACATCAGTCTTCGGGTAGTAGCACATCAGACACAACACTCGCCTGGTCCAAGAATTCTTACTTTTCTATAGACGGTGAGTGGACTTTACATCCTGTTCCTCATAGCTCTATACTGGTGACCCCGAACATGGATATTGCAGCAGGAATTTCACCTTTATCTCTGTGATCGCAACGCATCTGTTGTCACATTTAATACTGCGGATATTCTTAAGCGCTGGCGGCCACTTACCACCAGATGGTCTACCGGTTCAATCATCTACCTTTCCAAACTATCTTGGGGTTGGCGCGCAGCCTAACCGGATGCAGCTGAATACCAGTATTTTACATGGAGCGCCTGCCTAACTTACCTCCACGATCCACTCACAGGGTAATACGATACCCCTTCAATACCAATAAAAAATCAGCCCGTGGTACAGCAATGTTTTAATCTTTAATTGTGGCCAATATATGAATGATTTACCTGTTATACTTGTCCGAATTCATTTACCCCGAGTAGCAGTCAATATTCCAAATTCCCGAGGGAATTACCCTTGAAAATGTTCTCACCAATTTCGTTTGTAATACGTTCTGAGTTCATTCCAATCTCATAAATTATATTTACCATTGTACAGACGCCAGCACATCAAGCTACTACAATCTGTCAAATTTGTTTTATAGATTTTCAACATTATTGCTTAAAGCATAAGGTTCAAAGTTGATTGGGAAATTTTGACAGTTTTGGGTAGCTTGATGAGCTGGCGTCTGTATCTGTAGTTTGTTGTTTCAAACCAAAAGCGACATTCACTGTTTAAATCTATAATTACGATCTTTTTTAGTACTCAATCATTGTTAGAATCGAATCGGACATTTATCAATTTATTCAATCAGGTGCCTTATTTCGTGTCCCAAAAACATATAATCGATTGAACAAATGAAAGCCCTTATCATAATTGGTATTCTATCATGTATCACGTCTATTATAATAGCATTAATAGACATTACCCAATTTGGTAAACTAATTCAAACAATACAGAAGAAGGTTTCTGATAACGGTCAAATAAAATAGAGTTTACCCGGAATCACACTAATAATTATTATATGAATATTATAAGCCATTTGTGAGTGTGTGTGTTTATATGTTTGTTACTTCTTTACGTACAAATGGCTGAATGGATTTGGATGAAATTCGGCATACAGATAGTTTATAATCAGGATTAACACATAGGCTACTTTTTATCCCGATATTCCAGGGTTATTGGAAAAACACTAACAACCCCTTAAGAGGTCATTGTACTCATCATTATGAACAACTTTTACTATGGGACCAAAATTGAAATCGCGAAAAAAAATTAGCTGTTCCCTACATTTTGACGAGTTATAGAAACATAAATGTAGGGAACAGAAACATAAATGCAGGGAGCTGACTTTTTTAACTTTGTTTGTTCTAACCTCTGTAACTGTACAAACACAAAATCACCTCTGTAACAAGCGAACAGCTCGCGTTAAAAACACCACCCTGCGCTCCATAACAAGTATCAAGTAGGGGGTGTGGGAGAACAAACAGTCAGACTGAAGCGGAATTGGGCTAGCCATGTTACACGAATGCACATGGAGAGATGAGCAAAGATCGTCACTCACTGGACGGCTGAGGGAGGACACCGCTGGTGTCGTAGACCATGAAGATCTAATAAAGTTTGAGGGGCCAACGTGGCCAGAGATTGCACAAAATAAAGAGGTATGGAAGGAAAAAGGGGAGGCCTCTCACCAGCAATGGGACACAAAAAAGGCTACGGAAAAAAAAACCTCTGTCACTGATTGTCGGTACGACCTACATAATACATAATTGGAAGTGGGGCTGAGTGCCCAGTATACGCCTGACGTAATTAAACATCGTCACTTGTGTGGTAAATCAGTACTATAAATTAAAAGGGTATTAATTACCAAGTTTATTTTTAGATAATACTTTAATTGAGCAAGGCAACTTCATGACCCACACAACCCTATCAGTACTACACTCGTATGTATAGGTATCTACTTAACTCGTGTTTACACAAGCGTTATACAAGTTGTGTTACATGTTTTCGACAAGTCTTGTAAAATACTTGTCAAAAACATATGTGTATAAAACATGTATCATACATGCCTTGACGATGTTTCAGACATGGTTTGATAACTATTTTGTTCACATTCTTGACCAGTTTTTTATACAAAAAATGTTTATAACTTGTTTTAAGTGTAAATAATAAACAGTAGAAAACATGTAGAATACATGTTTTAAACTTTGGTGAAAACGCGGGTATAGTACCTCACTAAGTACACACACATACAAAAGTAGGTAATTAACTACACAAAGATATCATATTCGTGGGTTGTTTGTCATGATTTATGACAATACTTTGCTCAGTAGCTGTTGTGTTGAGTGCTCGGCATCAAGTGACACGAATGCTAAACCCAAACAGATTTCGTAATAAGGTATTAGTCTCGAAATAAGGTCTGGAAATGAATTATATTTGCGGTTCGGGAAATATTCTGTTTGTTTGTTAGTAAATGAATGAGTCACAGAAGCTTTTATATATGACAGGTGTTTGACCATTGAAAGGGGGCTTATGGCTAAGTAATAGCAGCCGTATGAGTCGATCGATCAGGTTAAGCTATGCTTACCGCCGTTGGTCCATGGATCGGTGACCACACTAAAAAAATGGTTTCTTCCTACAGCACATTAAAGTGATTTCATTAAGATTTACTGACTTTATACAGTAAGAAAAAATGTTTGTATTTAACAGTAAAAGACAAAACAGTAACTTTTAACGATCGAACATACTATTTACTGAAAAAACCAACAAAAAAACAGGAAAACCACCATTACTGTAATGTAAGTAAATTTCAATGGTTTGAACGATATCACCAAATGAATAAAACAGTTAACTTTGTGACCTTTTAGGTATATAAAACGTTAAAGTTTACTGTCATGACGGTAACATTTTGCCTCAAGCTTTAACTGTTTTCGGATGAGTAAAAAATACTGTTTTGAACTATGGCTCATATGCAACTGTTTAAAACAGTTTAGATTAATGTTTTTTTCATTTTTTTTTACTGCTTATTTCTTTGAGTGCATCTTTACATACCAACACCCCTCCGTGTCTCAGAAAGCACGTTAAACCGTTGGCCCCGTCTGTCATTCGTGGATCTTTGACAGTCGTTACGGGTCGTCAGAAGCCCCAAAAGTCTGACCACCAGTCTTACCAAGGGGTTTCGTATTACCCAGTAACTGGGTTGTGGAGGTCAGATAGGCAGTCGCACCATGTAAAATACTGGTATTCAGCTGCAACCGGTTAGAAGCCAACCCCAGCATAGTTGGGAAAAGGCTAGGCAGATGATTAGATTTTTGCCCATTATCTGTCTAGATGGAAAAGCGATGATGCGGTTTATGATAATGCAGGCTGGCTTGCCTAGAATTAACCTACACCATCAAGCGAGGCAGATACATCGGCGCGTAACCTGGATACCATGGATTCAGAACATGATTCTGAACCCTGCGTTGAAATTTTTCGTCAGTTAATAAAAAATATTAGCCCTTCATTACATTTTCACCGCGTAGGTATTGCACTTTTCTGTTTTTTCTTTATTTTCTCTTTTCTTTTCTATAGCAGATTTTTTTTATAACCGACCAAACATTTCTACGCTAGGGGTCAATCATTTGCTGAATTCATGGTTAGAGTGTACGCGTAAGGGACTTATTTTTAAATATTTTATTTTTGGATACTTCTTTTCTTAATATTTCCTGTACTCGCTTTTAACGCGTACGTCTTTTTTTACATCGTTCTCACATATAATTATAAATTCAACATTAATGATGATGTAACTAATATTTTTGTAAAAATATAATTTAAAAGAGTGTCAGTGGAGTTTCTTGCCCGTTCTTCTCCATAGGTACCTACGCTTTGGAATGGGCAACTAGCTTCATATTTTCTGACTGACCGACTTCTTGACAATTCAAACGTGCCTGTAAATGGTTTAATTGAAATAAATGCTTTGAGTTTGAGTTTAATGTGGGATGTTTTAATACTAGAAATAAATATAAATTAGATCAACCTTTTTTCAGATTATCTAAAGTACATACATCTTTTATGGGGTACTGTGTTAAATGCTACAACAAACTACCTTGTGACATATTGCAATTAAATGAAAGAAAATTTAAAACTCATTTTAAAAGTACACTATGTAAACAAGAATATTACAAATTAGAGGATTATATCCAAGATAAGAATTCTTGGAAACATGCTGGTCCTGCCCCATAGGACAATCTAGAGTCTAGACAAAATCAAACTCGTTCCTAATATAATTTATATTTTTTTTTAATTTTTGTGACATTGATTTTTACTATCTGTGATTACAGTAACTCAAACACTTGTCAAAATTCTAGGAAAATCATCTACTTTTACTATATTTGTAAATATGTGAGCACCATGTATCTATCAAATAATTGATTTACCTGTCATTGCTGCATTTTTAATTCTTTTTACTTTTTGTGGTAGACTAATTTTATTCTAGGTGCATCGTCTTTACACATAATTATATTATGTAGGTATACAAAACCCTGTAAAACATTTTAAAAGAGTAACGGTGGAGTTTCTTGCCCATTCTTCTCCATACGAACACTACCTTTTGGAAGGGGCGACTAGAATCAAATCAATTTTAATGTAAGTTTTGACGTTCAAAAGTGCCATTAATGTGCCTATTTGAAATAAATGATTTGCCTTTGACTTTGATGTCACCTTGTACAAATGTTTACAAAACATTATATTTTATTATGTAGCTTAGCACACGGATTTAACGTTCCATGGAAACTTGAACAGCCATCAATCATTTCCTCAAAACATGTTGACCCCGGAACACACATCGAACCGTAGGCCATAATTATATACTTACCTATATACCTAACCTACATACCTACAGTCGGCCGTAAATATATCACATGAGCTTTAGAAAACGTTCTGCATGGACGCCGCCATCTTTGTCACTTAGGTACTCGTATATAATCTACTACCTGCGGTGCTATTCTATAAAAAAATCACCGTGATAACTTAGGTGAAGTGAGCTACAAGTGAGCTGTATTTCCACCTGATGCTAGCGATTGACACTATTGAAAGCTCATTTCACCTAAGTTTTCACGGTGAGATTTTTATAGAATAGCACTGCTAACCCGACAGACATTGTCCTGTTTTTAATTCGAAAGACACGTGGCGCCATCTATTATCATAATAACGTTATTATTGTTTTCCTCGGGAACAGCACTTTTTTTTGGGATAAAAGGTACCCTATGTCAGTTTCTATACACCTGACAACGTATATGCAAAATTTCAGGATGATCGGTTTAGTGTTTTAGGCGTGAAAAGGTAACAAACAAACTTACTTTCGCATTTATAATATTAGTTAGGATAACAGTGTTCATAATCTCAGATAATTTACAATCCATCGCCACTTAATCAATTATCTACTTTAGCGAAATGTTTTCTAAGATAATTTTTGAGTGAACATTTGTAATAAAAAGGTCATACCTAATAAGTTTCTGGTTGCAATGGAATTTGAACTTCATTAGGTATGACATTCAGTTTGTTGTTCCATATCTTGAAAATTATCTCAAATTCTTAATTCAAATATACAGTCCTTTCCACTGATTTTGCTTCACTGTCGAAATTACAGTGATCTTTATTCTCATTCTAATAAGGTTGCTGTTGGGTTGCTACCACTGATAAGTCTGTCAATATCATTGTGATTTTTATTCTCGTTATAATAAGATTGCTATTAGTTTGCCGCTGTCAGCACCAGCCCTTCAGGGCAGTAATTAATTACTGAACCGTAAAACAAATGACTGTAAACATTTTGTAAAATAACACATCATAATACCAACGCCAGTATGAAACAAAAACAAACGTATTCAATCAAACAAAAATCTATTTTACGCACATATAAACAAAGTTAATTTTAGAATAACAAAACCGGACGATTTGAAACTGATTATATATGATGGTTATTTTTAGAAGCATCTTATACAGGGTCCCATTAAAATAGATGGACAAATTTTAACACAGCGCTCAGTTCGTCTAACCAAAGATATCCAAGCAAAAAAAACACTAATTATAGTGATTTTATTTTGACCTAAAATAATAAACTGCCGGCACATTTGTGTATTTTCGTTACCTGATTATTTTTCTTGTAAGTATCTATGCGTTTACTTATATATGTTGCAGTCAAAACTCTTAACCAGTCAAAAGTACTATTGACTAGCAAAATCAGTCAAAAGTACTTTTGACTAAATAGGTTGGTCAAAAGTGGTTTTGACTGAAAATTATTGGTTATTAGTACTTTTGACTGCAAATTTGCGGTTAAAAGTACTTTTGACTGACGCTCTTCGTCAAAAGTAGTTTTAACTGCAATAAAGCATCAGTCAAAAGGTATAATGTTCATTTGATGTAATGTTCCCACCCCGAGGTTCGGTTTTGTTAGGTTACTTTAAACCCTTTCCACAGAAATAGGAGCCCCGCGAAGCGGGGCTCCGTCGACATTGGATGCAAGAGCGATTGAATGAGAATACAAATACCTTTAGGTACCTAATATCATATTAAACAGGCAAATTAGTGCATTTGAAAATTCGGTCAAATAATATTATTTTAAAGAAATAAATATGCTAAATAAAGATCTACCAATTAATTATTCGGTCAAATGAATAATTATACGAAATGACTTTATTGTAACTAAAATTAGCCGGACCGATTTTCGAAAAAACGTTGTTATACCAAACAAGGGTGAATCTAAAAAAGATATATCAATAATGTCGTAGATTTCCTCAGCCGGCAATATTATCGACCATCTTAACTTTTTAAGAGTTTTGACTGATACAACCAGTCAAAACCATTTTTGACGGAATCACTTAGTCAAAAGTACTTTTAACCAGCTCCATTGGGCAAAAGTACTTTTAACTGTTATTTTAGTCAAAAGTATTATTGACTAAAGCATACGGTCAAAAGTACTTTTGACTGATTTTGCTAGTCAATAGTACTTTTGACTGGTTAAGAGTTTTGACTGCAACATATATATTTTTTACCATCGTCCTTATTTTGGTGGTCTGAATGATTTCCAAAAGTTTGTCCATCTATTTTAATGGGACCTTATATATACGAGAATGAACTTTCGTTTAAAAGTTCATATGTGTGAAAACTAATGTCTGCCAGTACGTCCTGCCCATGCCCGTTATAACATACGGTGCCGAAACGTGGACACTGACAGTCAGGCTGGTCTACAACTTTAAGATCACTCAGCGCACTATGGAACGGGCTATGCTCGGAGTTTCTTTGAAGGATAAAATCAGAAACTTAAAAGTTATCCGGAAAAGAACCGGAGGAGTTACCGACATAGTAGATTGCAGAGTAAGCAAGCAGAAATGGCATTGGACTGACCACGTTTGTCGAAGGACAAATAGTTGGAGGAGCAGACGATTCCTGGAGTGGAGACCGCGTATCCGCAAGCATAGCGTGGACCGACGACATCAAAAAAGTGGATGAGACAGACTGGATGCGGACGGTGGAGGACAGGGTGTTATGGTGCCGTGCAGCATAGGGATGCCTATGTCCAACAGTGGACTGCAATAGGCTGAGCAGATCGCTACTTTCATAAGCTGAGTGTGTACCACAAACAAATGCCGAGACTTTCAACATAATCCAGTCACAAAGAGTTCCTACAAAGAATGATGGGCGTTTTGGCCGGTATGTCCAATAAAAACCACTTACACATCAAATGAAAGTTTATATCATAAGCATCAATTTTCATTATGAGCAGAAGGCTGCGAAATTCCGGGTTAAAGAGATATCAGACCTGCAAGTACGACGTAAACGTATTAGTTTATGACGCTAATGTTCACTGCAGGGGGCCTAAAAAGGCCATTTTGGCAGAATCATAAAAGGTTAACATTATGAATCATAATGGACAGTTCACTGTTAAGTTAATCGTATCAAATCCCATTGGTGAAGGATTTTTCAGCAATTTTTTTTTGTCTGTGTTAAAATACCGATCAATCCAATCCCAATCTCTTTGATACCTACGTAGTGCAGCGAAAAAAAGAAAAACACGTCGCCATATTATAATGATTCATGATGTTATCCTTTTATGATTCTGCCAAACTGGCCTTTTTAGGCCCCCAGATCTCAATAATATTAGTTATTGACTCATAACATTGAGGGGTCTTATGGCTAAGTAATAACAGCCGATCACGGGTCGATCGATCAGGTTAAGCAGCGCTTGCCGGGTTGGTCTCTGGATGGGTGACCATTTTTACATACCAAGACCCCTCCGTGTCTCGGAAAGCGCATTAACGTTGTTATTATACGAGTACATAATAAAATAATCAAATTGTAATCAGATGTCACCGTCGTGCCCTGATACTATCTTTTTTTTTTCTGGATGGGAAATCATCAAATGACCCCTTCCGCGCTGGGTGGAGCGTAGGGCAAAGGTTTAGGCACTACTCTTATTCAGTATATTAAATTATGTAACTAACTGTGCGGGCTCCATAAGGTAGCACTAGTCGCTATTTTTTCATACAAATTTCGGGAGGGTATTACTCCACTATTTGACATTTTGCATCCAAAGTTAAACATGATATCGTTTTGTCTTATTATTAATTTTGTCTTTACGGAAACAGAATAGTAAAATAAAAGCCATTAAAAAGTTATGAGCCAACAAAGATTCGTTTTTCTTGCTATTTTTAAGGTAACTTTGGGTGTAGATAAGTAATAGAAAAACTGTAAAATCTTCAAAACAAAGTCAGTACCGACAAAGCTCAGTTATCGAAGAGTTCAATAAACTTTATTTGTAATTGATTTATGCACTGGTTTTTTTTTACATAAAACTCGATTTTCCAAAGGACTTTTTTTACGCGCGTTTCAGTTCGGAACGGTGTTTGCGTGCGTGAGGACTAGACGTTGTACATGTAGACTAGCGTCTAAATGCTCATCACTGATACTATTTCTGTCGGACACGATGCCAGGTGAGACAGCATGCTCTTTGGCCATGCCCACCAGTGAGTTCGAGCTCGCGACTAGTTCCACCTTAAACGTGAAATTCGGAAAACGTGTCGCAATCTGTCAATATAAGTATATGAGGTAGATGAACTATAACGAATAAACATAAAAACCAGGGATTGCAATTGGGCTGCTGATCTACCCTGGGCAATCAGCCACGCTATACCCTTCATTACTCGCATGAGATCACCGTACTTTCTTGTGACGAAAAAACGAACCTGCATTGATTGAAACGTCCTGGCGCTCCGAGTAGCTTCATAATGCGCCTTAAAGACAGTGATTTAGCATCGATTAGGCTGCTGCAGATACAGGATGCGTCGCTGCTGATTTAAACTGTGACGCCATGCGAGTAAAGGCTCGTACACACAGGCGCGACGCGACACGCGACACAAAGGCACCGCAAGTCGCGCAACGAGCGGTGCCATTGTGTCGCGTGCGATTCGCGTCGCGCGTCGCACCTGTGTGTACGAGCCTTAATTATGTTTTTTTTTTTGAGCAAGGTAAGATACTCATATTTTTAATTATTTCAACGAAGGTGGCTATCATTTCATATTATATTAAATCAATTATTTTATTTATGTTTTATATTCTTAATATAAATTATAATATTTTAAACATTGGTCTTATATTGTCTCCTCTCAAAAACATGCCTTCTAACTAATTTAATTTGATACTTTATGCAGCAGTATCTTACTATAGGTATCACATCCGTCATAAACCTACAAAGTGCAAATTCGCGAACAAATATCGTTGGGCGCAAGTTAATTGGTATTATGCTTGCAATAAAAGAGAATTAGGTTCCGAAATGCTATTTTGAGTCCGGGATCCTGTCTTGAATTATAATTGGGGCGCTGAAGCGAGGGTGGTTGACCTTCCAGTTATTTAAAACTTATTTCACCCAACGGTATGCGAAGGGGAAAGTAAATTTTTGAAAATA
Organism: Luperina nickerlii; assembly: GCA_963855955.1. Classification (NCBI taxonomy): domain Eukaryota; kingdom Metazoa; phylum Arthropoda; class Insecta; order Lepidoptera; family Noctuidae; genus Luperina; species Luperina nickerlii. The sequence goes on along the minus strand of OY979677.1, from coordinate 14,532,739 downwards.
TGCGTCGTGACTTTAAAATGTTCTGTAGTGAGATGAAAATTGTGATGACAATTTTAGTAAATGATTCGTCGATTTTAGGGGAGCGGTTTGAATATTAACAACAAGGTTTGAAGTTGATTACTTAACCATATTTTTCATTGAAATAGAAATATGCTCAGATTGAAATAATTAATTGTACAAGAACAAAAGGGTACGATTGCAGTAAAGAGACACTATAGTAGAGGAATATATTTTTCTATTTTTATACAAATCCAAGGACCGTTGAACAAATACTTCTATAGTCCACTGATTCGTGCAATATGAATATTGCTGCGCCTAATCAAAAAGTTTTGTAAATTATCTTTAAAAAGTCGGAACAACTGTAGGTATTATTGCTTATTAAACACTAAGTACCAAGATACAATAGTGTTATCGGGTATATATCTTTCAACAATCTTAGGAACCAAACAAACAGGTTAGTATTCATCCAGCACTAAAAAACAAGTTCATAAAAACACACATCGATCCGACAATTTTACTTAAAGCAAAGTCCTCCCATACAAATTCATCTTACCCAGTTTCGTAAACAATATCTTCCTCCCTATCCCATCATCAAAAATATGAAAGTAATTTAAGAAAGTAAACAAAATAATAAATAATCTCCGAGCTTAAATCAAGTACACATTTTTTCCTATTTTTCGTACATTTATACAAGAATTTAGCGCGATACAAAATTAACGCAAACTGCCAACATGGTTCTCCTAAAACCGTGACAGACAATTTTATTTTGTTGTTATTTGTAGACAGGAGGACGCTGCTGCATCTCTATGAGTTTATGACATTTGCTAATCACTATTTAGTTCCATAGCAGACACAATATATTGCCGCCCGTTGTATGTTTCGTAGTGGTTTTTTTTCTATAAAAAGGTCGCCAAACCTGTGGCAGAGAGTCGCCAAAACGCGATGCAGAAGTCAAATAACTGATCACGGAATATAGTGAGTGCGGAATATTGTGCTATGGCTCTTAGATCACCCAGAGAGTTGGTCACGAAAAAACGTGTGCGTTCGGGGGACTCCCGTCAGGAACGAAGTTCCTTACGCGATACTCTCTCGCACAGACTCGTAAATAATAGAAAGAGACGGAGAGATTGAGAGAAAGTGTGAATTTAATACGCATTTTCAATACAAAGCCATCTAGTATCAGTTTTTAGAAGATCTCATTAAGTGAAAACGGCACACCAATAAAGAAAATTTTCGCCGCCACCATCTTGGATTTTCATTTTTACCGCAGTATTGACTTCAGCACCCGCGAAAACTATAAAAAACTATCTCTCTTTCTCTCATTCGCAGCACATAAGGGCGCATAACGCTTTTTAGTTTAATCCTACCGCAAGCTCCGAAAAAGAACTTCATTCCAAAAATTCTTCCCCGTGTCCTTCTTGGCATGAATTAGACCGCGATCACACTAAACGTATACTCGTAGTTAGCTGTAAGCGTCTACTTCAAAATGTATAGGACGACTGTCCGTTGTTTTTTCATACATTTGTATGAACTCGGTCATATAGCTGATAGTTGTTCCGAGTCTTAATGTTCTTGCATGAGAATGTAGTTTATAAACACTCTCCTGATACAATGAAATCCTATATTATGTCAACTTGTTATTTCCACAGTAAACATAACATGAATAAACAAATTACAGATGAGCATACAACTGCGAATAGGAACGGCAATGAAACTATAAACAAGGTGTAACCTAGATAGACATCAAAGACCCATAACCCACGCTCCAGTGAGCACATTAAATGGCAAAACTTTGTGAAAACAGGCATCGGTTATAATTAAACAGTTTTACCTGCAACAAAGTGCCTACAAATGGGTATGACGACTGGAGTGTGTTCGGCATATAATTAATTCACTTGCAACCGAATTTGGTGTCTTTGAATATGTGGAAGGCATTCATTATTACTAGGAGGAGTTGCATGAATATCCTAATGGTCTTCTACAGTTGTACACCAAGGGAATTACAGACACATTTCCGACCTTAGAGACTAATTAATTATGTGTCTTAATTTAGTATTAATTTGAGGACGAAGTGTCCTGCCTATCACTACACTTTGATTTGGTAGTTTATTTCTTCTAAATTTTCATGTCTACATCGGCAACCCTTTATTTCTAGAATCTTATTTTATTATTCTGCCCTGATAACAAAGAATGCAGTAATCGACATTTTTGGGATTTTTACTTTTTGCAAGAAATGGGATCCCAAGGAGTTTATTAACATGTAAAAAAATATATTTCATATAAAAAGTTCCCGGAAGTATGCTTTTTAGCTAACGATTTTCGCAGTACTTACATGAAAACTATATCAATGATAAGAAAAAGCGCAGTATTAAACATATGCTAAAGAAGAATGCAGTATTTGTTGGAATGCCCTAAAATAAAGTGCAGTAATAGCCATTACTGTAACATTTTATTTTAGTATCTATAGACCAGTTGCTAAGCCAAAACGCAGTACTCCACATTACTGCATTTGTGTGTAGTAAAAGATCGCGAGATCGTAACCGTACGATACAGTGCCGCGTTTTGTTGAAGCAAATCAGTGCGTCGTCATCGTTCGGCGAAGTGAGACGTGCGGCACGTGTGCTGATCCCGCGCGCTGTTGTTTTTTAATGGAACGAAATTTTGGTAAGTTTTTATAATTATAGTCTGCTTTTATATATAGTGTATTATAGAGCATCAGGACCTTGAAATAAAAAAGCTATCATCTGACGCGGCAGTCAGATTTTGGTTTTATTATAACCTATAAATACAGGGAAAAGATACATTTTAGTATCTAACATTATCGCTAAGGGTTAATATCTATCATATAGAAGTATAATTTAATTGTAGGAATAAAATCTTAAAATAAAACTTACAACGACAACTAAATACATACTCTGCAACTTTGTTTACATACTCGTATACCTACAGGATAACTAAAGTTACATAACTGATAGAATTATTAAGAACATCGTAATATGAAGGTACTTAATATTTCTAACAGATAGGTAAAGTTAGCTATCTGATATGTAGGTATTTCATATTTTTAACAGAAAGGTAGGTAACTTTAGGTATCTATAGACAAATCTAGTTCCGATTAGGTAGTTAGTTTATAGTAGATTTTAGGTATTAGTATACGTATATTTCGTGACGTGTTTCGATTTGTTACGTGTTTTTTTTGTTTTTTTTTCCTGCTTAATGTACATTTATTATTTATGTATTTCAGAACATTGTCTTCATAATGTCTGTCAAAAATTCCCGCGGAAGAAGCATGTTAGACATGGTGCTGGGTAAATCGGATCGTCAAACAGAACCTTCTATTTCTACAGAATTTAATTCAAACCAGGGAGATGAATCATTTAGTCTGTTATGTGATGAAACGTTACCAAGTTCTTTGATGGATATATCATTAACAGATCTAACATTTGAAACCAAAGAACCCTGTGAAATGATTCCTATTGCATCTAGTTCAATGATTTTGACAAACGAAGAGCCCCAAGATAACAATTTGTATCATGACACACCTACAACTGAATCCAGTCATGTTGTAAATATGGAGTCCGAAAATAATATAGAACAAGTTACTTCACAGGAAAAAACTAAATCAGGCAAACCAAGAATGAGACGCAAATTTGTGGAATCGTTAGAAACAAGATTAAAAGAGAAGAAAAAGAGAAAACTAGATAAAATGACGGTAAAACCTGGTTGCAACGAAACCTGTACAAAGAAATGCATGTCTTCTTTTACGGAATTAGAACGCATATGCATAAATGAAACATTTTGGAAGTTAAATTATGAAGCACAGGGTTTATATGTAAAGTCGTTGGTTACTGAAAAAGAAGTACAAAGACGTATTAAAGATAGCCAGATGATGCGGACGCACACGTATACATATTTTTTTGAAACAGACAATAAGAAGAAGGAAGTTTGTAAAATATTCTTTCTCACGACTCTGGGATACCACAAAAATAATGATAGACGTGTGCTTGACATTTTGAAAAAGCTTCCTGAAGCTCAAGGGGATCGACGCGGGAAACATGGTAATTCAAAACAATTGGACAGAGAAACGATCAAACAGCATATCGAGAGTTTTAAACCAGCCATTGCACATTATAGGCGTGCACATGCCCCAAATAGAAGATATCTTCCAAATGATTTGACTGCAACCATGATGCATACAGATTTTATGGAGAAGAATCCAAATTTTAAGGTATCTTATGATCTCTACAGGAAAATCTTAAAAAAAGATATGAACATATCTTTTGCCCAGTTAGGTAATGAAGAGTGCGAACAATGTGAAACTTTCAAATTACATCAAATTTCATGCAAAAATACAGAACATTGTACTGATTGTACTACATACCAGATCCATCGAGAAAAATTTGAAAAAGCACGAACTTATTACCAACAAGATGTAATACAATCTATGAATAGCTCAGGATCTTCAAAATGTTACTACTCTGCTGATTTGCAAAAGGTCATTATGTTACCCAGACTAGACATGTTTAAAGTTGTAATGTTTTGTCCGAGACTTATAGCGTTTAACGAAAGTTTTGTGCCTTTGGGCTCTAGTAAAGAAAAACCTTTCGCAGCGGTTTGGCATGAAGCAGTATCTGGCAGAAAACAGGAAGACATTATTAGTACATACAGATCTTTTTTCGAAAGTAAACGTGATTGCGATGAAATCATTGTTTGGACAGACAACTGCACTAGCCAAAACAAAAATTGGGCATTTTTCACTTTTCTGGTACAGATTATAAATAGCCAATTAATTAGAGCAACTAAAATCACAATAAAATATTTCGAACCTGGGCATACATTTGTCTGCAGATAATTTCCATCATCAGGTCGAAAACCAGCTCCAAAAAGCAAAGAAAGTATATGATTTTTCGGATTTTATAGATTGTGTACAGCTAGCAAACTCGGGAAAAGTTAATGTTAAACCTATGGAAATAAGTGATTTCTACAAATACAAAGATCACTCTTCACAATATAAACTGAAAAAATGTGAAGAGAGAACATATTTAAAAGATATTGTTTGTGTCGAGGTACTAAGAAACAGCATGAAACTATTTGCTAGGACGAGCCATGATGACAACAATATGATAGAAATAGATTTTCTGAAAACCAAACTAAGTAATAAAACAATCTGCAATACCGGAACCAGAGAGAAACCAGAACGCACGGGGAATAACTCAAGAGAGGAAGACTGGTATAATAAGAAAACTAGGTGATATAATACCTCCTAATAGACTGTTATTTTGGGAAAACCTCCCTGTTAACGATGAGTCTGTAGATCTCACTGAAACTAGAGAGCCTCAAGAATAATTATATTTTTTACTCTTCCATAAGATTTATTGTTTTTATAGGAGTTATGTTTTTTATGTTCATAATATTAGTTTTTTTATGGGTATTGATTACCTAAATTTTATTTTAATGTTTGGATTAAGAATATGCCTTTATGTAACGATGAGCCTACTTCTGTGATAATTAAATAATAGTAAGGTAAAGTCACTAATGCTCGACACTTTAATGAAATCACTATGTTTATATGAAAATAATTATATATTTATCAAACAAAACAAATCACAGCTTTTTTTATATGAATGCGGTGTATCTTAGAAAATTATCCTAAGTAATAAAATTTCCAATAATCAACATATTTTTAATTATTATTAATTATTTTTTTTATATTGTCTTAAGTACTAATAGATAACATCACAAAAAAAGAAAATCACCTTAAGTAGACAGTCAAATGCACTAATAGTTGACATAATATTTAATTAATGCAGTTGGAGTTTTAAGGGCATCAGTGTGCTTGATATACTTAATTAACTTAGGTAATAATTACTTATCCATCAACCTCTAAGCCACTATCAAATTTGTATTTACTATTATAATAAATATGATTATAGCTGGTGATATTTGGTTCATCAAGGATTTTAATTATTTGAGATTCAGTTATAGCACTGATATCCCTATCATTTTCTTTGAATACTGTTTTAGACTCATCACATGCTACCATTGCCATAACTTCAATTTCTGTTTTAGTTACTTTTTGGACAATACAAACATATTTGTAATATCTCTTTTTCCCAGGAAACTTAACGATAACATAGTCACCTTGCTTAATTCTACTCTCTTCCTCATATCTTTCTTCTTCGTTTTCCTCATCAGTGACTTCATCAGAAATATCATTCACGCTGTCTCCAGATTCTACCCATTCTTCTTCGGTAGTTGAGCTATTATAGTCAGTCTTTTTAAGTTTTTTTTTAATAATATTTTTACTTTTCTTTAATTACTTCTTATCAGTCTTAAGTTTTCGTGCTTTTTCAGTCTCTTCTTTCTTTTTTTCCTTTCCTCAGCTCTTCTTTTTTTCTCATCCTCTAATTCAGTCTTTTTCTTCTCTTTGTTTTCATGGTATCTTTGCCATTCCAAAGATGATACAACAGATGGCACTTTTTCTTTCCTTCTTTCTTCTGAGTTTTGTTTGGAGCTTCAGTATCATCTGAGCTACATCTCAGATGATACTGAAGCTCCAAACAAAACAAAACATGTTCTTTCCATTTTTCGTTTCATTGGTGTCTTACCCTTTATGCAGCAGAGTTACCCTAGGTACCCCAAATTTTTTTGCCGCAGTTGACGTCGGAACTCCTCTTCTGCATTCTTGAATAGCAGCTTCCATATTAGCTCAGAGTAACGAAACATCTGTCCTTTTATTGACGGCATAATTATCCGTCTGGATCAATAGAACCAATAATTGACATCATGTATACCCCAATAATAGACACCATGTCTACCTTTAGTTAAAGTGATCCAAAATTGTTGATATCTCTAAAGTAATCATTTCATTAGGAATAGAGTTCAAAACCGTACCGAACCTAACATAAGAGTTTAATATCTTGAAACACCAATGGATGACACACCTGTCATCTATTAGATATTCATTATTTTTTGGAACTAATAGTAGACATATCATAATTTATCAGAAAAATATTAGCAAACACAAGAAAAGCACGTTTATCACTATCCCAACTTATCATTGATACGTTGACAAATGAGTAAAAAGTATTTTTTTAATAAATATCGATTCAAAACTCACCTTCAAATTTTGGCGTCCTTAACATAAAAAATAAGAAAACGCGGACCGCGTGCTCACTTCATTACATGATTGACAACGACTGACGACATTTTGAAATTTTGTTCAGAAACTGTTGGGAGTTTTTGAGAACAATTCATATATGGTGCTAGGTGTCCGATGATATTGTAATAAGAGTCATTTTACTAAAACTGTTTTTAATACAAGAACATTTTTTCGTAGGTGTCATCCTTTAGGTCACTGTCTTGCATTAGTGACTTTACCTTACATAGTCTCATTATGTAGGACAAAATGTAGTCTATTTTAAGATAAACACATTTTTTATTATTATTATGTCCTAAAAGACTGTTAAATATATGATTAGGAGTGAAGTAATTAAAAAAAGATATGTAATTTGTTATGAGAATGTATAACTATTATTTTCAAGTTATATGTGTATCTGATATCCATTTCATGATATACCTAGTTTACGTACGTATTTACCTACCAAATTGTTTGCTTTTAAGTTATCCAAGACTGAATACTATTAGAACTAGGATTGAAGCAGTCTTATTTACTTTATATATTGAGAAAACGCTTACAATTAAGCAGGTAATATAGAAAATATTGTTGCTACTTAGAGATTAATCTAATATTGTTCCTACTATTAAATAAATATATGTGTCAGTCTAACTGATGTTAATATGAATGTTGTCTTAATAAAGCTTAATTTTCTTCTACAAATTGTTTAATTTTAATATCCCCGCAATCGGTTTAAACCATAGAGCAAACTTTTAAAATCCTTGTAAGAGGATATTAGGTATACATCTACTTAGCCCCGGACATTAAAAAGCGGTATTTAATACTTAGCAATAATGCAGTAATCAACATGCGCTAGACCATAATGCAGTAATGAGCGCAATTGCTGCATTTAATCTTAGTATCCTGTGCTTTCCACAAGGCCTGATGCTAAAGCTAAACGCAATAATACGCATTATTAATGGAAATACAAATTTATGAAATATAAGATAATTATCTTTGAAAAGCTTTTATTTTTTCCTATTTTACTGATATATTTGAATGGCTATAAAATACATACATCTTCCTCAAATATGTAAAAATGTCTTTCCCGCGTTTATCTCGAAACCGCCATTTTGCGATTACTGCATTCTTCGTTATCACGGCAGTATTAGATCCAGTAGGTGCCCACTTTAATCGCAGTATCAGCAGCTACTTTAGTCCGTCAAAAATGCAGGTGTAGGAATTGACGATAGTGCCACTACTCGTAGAACATTCGAGATTGAATTATCTAAAGAGACTACTCAACTATTTGGTGGAAATATTTAAGGTCCGATCTGACCGATATTGGAGCTCGCTAGACTCGATATTCATACAAAAATAAAATCAACCAACCACAAACCTAAATTCTTCCCAGATCTATTCGTCTTTACGCCCCGAGAGCAGTTACTTAGCAACGTAACTAAGTATAACCTAAAAATAATTGCTCCAACTAAATTAATACTGTAATCGAAAGTGAAAATATAATGACTGTGATAATCGCGACGGTCGAGAAGACTTACATCTCTCCTAACTTTCTTTGAAGACGATTAATCAAGAACTCGATCCCGAAGGACGAATTACAAGGTTTCTGATTGAGCAATATTTAACTACTCGTAATTATTTATTTTGTACTAGCGACCCGCCCTTGTTTTGCACGGTTATTACGTCTTGACAAAATTTCAAGATATCTTTATTATTTTAAGTAGGTTATATATTAATCTAAACTTAATAGAATACGGTGAAAAGATTTTTGTATGTTCGTTTGATACGCTTTCACGCTAACACGGCTTGACGGATTTGGATGAAATTTAGCACATGGGTAGACCATGACCTGCTTTAGAATATAGGGTACTGTTTACCCCGATATTCCTGCGAGATAGAGATTTATGCGGCTGAAACAGCGGGTTGAAGCTAGTGTTTTATACACATAAACCTTTCGGGATAAATTCTCAAAGTTATGGCGAAAACCGCATTAAAATCCGTTACGTATTTTAGAATAACAACGTCTTAACATAGACACACACGAAAAGTGACTTCAACATATATTATGTATATATTTATTATACCATTTATAGAAGATTAAAAGCTCGCAATTAGAACTTTCGAGACTGAATTTTCTAGAAAGATTAATCAACATCATTAAAAAACCCATACCAACCCCCACCACCCCCACTGGGTGGTGGAGGTCAGATTTACAGTCAGAGACAGATGGGCAGTCGCTTAATGTAAAATACTGGTATTAAGCTGCATCCGGTTAGACTGGAAGCTGACCCCAACATTGGCAAAAGGCTAAGCAGTTGATGACTTAAAAGATAAGAGACCTTTACATCTATTACCACAGTTTATTTTAGAACATAATGAACATAGAACATGCCTGCTTGTCGGTCTTCTACAGATTGTACTTCGGTGAATGTGGCCAAGAACTCCACGACCTCATTCCACCAGCCCCCTTCTACCTTCGGACATCTAGACGCACTGCTAGTTACCATCCCTGCCTAGTTTCTATTTCACCAATTCGCACTAAGCGTTTTCAAATGTCCTTTATAATGCGCACAGCAAAAGAGCGAAACTCTCTACCTGCGTTTGTGTTCCCGAGTACATACAACCCGAATCTCTTCAAAGTAAGAGTGAACAGGCTTCTTCTGGGTAAGCTGACTCCATCGTAGACTTTGTCTCTGTCATCTCCGACCTAGACTAGAGTCAAGAGCAAACCCATTTCAAATAAAAGAAAAACATAACTCATATGTACGCAATCTCCCATATTAAATCATTGTATTTATTTTGTTTTGTTAGTACAATACAATATTAGGTGGGACCAGTCTATATAATCCTGAGACGAGATATTACAAAGAATATACCTCAACCTTTTTCTATTACCTTCCTACTAATGGACATTGATAAAAGAGCAACACACATATACAAACACACATGCACAGACTCACTTTGTATCTCTTTATACAAGCGCCCTAATACAATAATGTGGAACACATGTACCCACACGGGAAGTACAATACATTGATTAGACGGTGCACCCTCCTTTCACCCACTTCCCTACTTTCCTACAGACATAGAGTACCTGAGAAAGCGGAGACAAGACGGATGTCGGTTTTCTGTTTACCTACCTACGTATATCAAGGCATTATTATGAAGGAAAGTTGAAGCAACCCTTAAATTTCGAAGTAGGTTAGCTAAATAACCTAAATATTGATGCTACCAATTTTAACTCAAAGGAAATATTCAATTAAAAATAATAATAATTTTTAATTAAGTTTTTCTTATATTTATACCGACTTCAAAAAAAAGGATGTTATCAATTCAACACGTATGTATTTGATATTATTGGAATTGCATTATATTCACATATGAAAATCTATTAGGGCTTCCAAATAAATATATAAAATTTTATAGACGTATGTATGTATGTCCACGCATTACTCCGCAACTATTAATCGGATCGCGACCATTTCTTTTTTATTGGCTTACATTTAATTCAACTTAGGGAACAGTGCAAGTTTAATCAAAATCGAATAAGTAATTTTCAAGATATGGACTAATACGATTAATTGTGACCGCCTGGCTTATACGAGCTACGGGTGTAGTGTCAAAATGAAAACATCTCAAAACCTTGGTTAAATTCTAGTGCAATATTTACAACAAAACTATTATTAGAAAGACATATTCCAGATTTTACTTAAAAATAAAAATTACGAAATAAAAAAGTAACCAAATAAATTAAATCGACTACAAAAAGAAATTAGCTCAAAATTATGAAATAACTTTAATTTCGGAAGTCGGTGGCAAAAAACTAAAACTAAAATACAGATCCCAAGACACCGACTTGACCGTAATTAAAAGGTCATGGTCATACTGATACTCTCTATTGTTTTGTTTTCTCGTTGTTCCCATCACATTTTATATTTTACCTGTTCGGAAACTGTTATTTTTTATGATATTAGATTTTTAACCTTTTATATTTAATTTTGGATGCATTTTTATTAGCAAATTATACGTGTTATAAATAGTAATGTTATTTTTTTACTTCGCTACAAAATGTTGTTGTTTTTTATTCGTATAGTCTCTAAGTATTTAGCTAAGTAATTAGCACAATTATTCCGACGAAGCAAAAGTTATACTGATGAACGGCTATTCTGCTGTAAATATCAATCTTTTGAAGCATTTTTAAAAGTTGAGCGGTAAAGACACGTGATTGCCATATTTAAAAATACAACCTTAATTATTTTCACACGGCAATTTCCGAAGTCGCCTCCGCTGCCTGTATCAAAATAATAACTTTCGAAAAAGGCAAATCTTTTCAACATTCAATCCGCATAATCAAATTGCATAAAAATTAATTGGATCCATTTATAATTGGGAGAAACTTCGGTTATCAGAATAGCAAAATTAAATGAATATCTTTTTCCTCAAGCAGGCTGTCGGAAAGTTTGGCGTTATTAAAATGAAACTGGATATTATTGTTACGGGATTCTGTTTTGCATGGCCAAGGATAAAAAGACTATGGATGGATTAACAGCTTGAAAATTACGTAAGATGGAAATATGGTTGGAATGGCAACTCAAATATCGATAGTTCTAATACTATCGTTAGTATCGCTATTAATTGTTGTAAAACACACTTTTATAGTGATAGTATCAATAGTATTAATAGTATCACAACTCAATCTTATCGATACTATTGCTCTTCATCAAAGTATTACTCATGTCTGACGATTGATATTATGGATAGTATTGTAAAATTCCAATACTATCGATAGCTCTATCGATATTGTTACTAGTTTTCAAGGTCAACTATCAATAGATCAACTATCGATAGCTAGGCCACAGCCACACTATTAAGTATTTTACGGTAGTGCAGTCAAAACATGTGATTACTCTTCGGACCATAAATATCTAAATACTCTAGATTTCAATTTAATTGGTGCAACCTAGGATTCGTAAATATCTACACAGCTTTGAATATTAAACTAAATGGCCTTTACCATTAAATTTATTTTTGCTTGTCGTAACAGAAGTACGAGTAAAAATACGATGTTGCCGTTGAGGGATGTCATAACTGACAACTTCCAAATTGATTTTTTTTTAAAGAAAAAGATTACAATAGGATATACTTCTGTCAAGAGATTGTTCAAAGAATTTAAGACAACAATTCGAGACATGTCAAATTGTCAAGATATTTTTCATAGAAAAATTGCATAGATATTTGTGAACCTAACTTTGCGTTCTAAAATAAGTAATATGAACAAGGAATTGCGCACAATTTTTCGAGTCTTTGTCTGTAGCAATATTATTGATATAATGTAGTCACATATTTATGATGTCGCAGATTGTTTACAATTTATTTTAAGACAAAGCTGTTTTATGAAAGTTTTATGAAATCTCAGAATACAGAAAAGTACATGAAACTTACCATTGCCTATAGATTTTTGATTCATGAACATGCTCAGATATTAAAGAACTCGACTGTACACACTGATTGTTTAAAATAAATAGAGGGAGAAAATAGATAACGTATGGTATACAGCACTGACCTATATTGATTTAGAGTTACTTCTAGATAAGATTGCCAACCTTCACTCTAACAAAACATTTAAAAGCACATTATATAGCCTCTACACTAACACTGCGACTTATCTCCCCCTTTCAAGCTTAATCGTCTGGTGACCCTCGATTTATCATAAACGTACGAGTACAGGAACTGCCTAATACGACCACAATCCATCAATTTTGACGCACGGAACCACCCCGCTGCCAATATATAGCTTTTATGCACCTCATGTTTTGTAATTATGTCTGCAATGTGGGGCACGGATTTGATGAATGGTAATTTATGATTAAGTTTAATATAATGACGCGTGATTGCGTTTTACCATGTCTGAGGGAGAACCAGCGAAATTAGCAACAGTAAAATCATTATTAATTTGCGAGTTTTATTGAACACTGACAGTAATGGAACATGGATAACCTACATGGTTATTTTGGTTCTAAAAACTGATTTAAAGTTATTTTGTTTTTGAATAATTAGTATTATGCACACAGCCAAAGTGTGGAACTCTGTGCCAGCGTCTGTGTCAACTAAGTGTATAAGACAGCTTTCAAAACAACAGCGAACAACAGTGTCTGGAAACGCTCGTTCCATCATGCACCTCATCAATCGCTTGGCAACAAGCGAGATTGATGCCAAGAGCAGGCCCAATACCGTAATAAAAAAACTGAAACAATGGTTCAATCAATGATATATAAACTATAGATACGTTGCCCGCACTCTGTAATGGCAATATGAATGCAAGGTAATTACCGCACGACCATTTAGTCGCGTACCAACCAGTGCCGCAGCTGTATGTGACAATAAAATGACTAATTGTGTGAATAACTTTCTCAAATATAAAAACAAAACATGCCGTCCTGTGTTTCTAGGAAATGGAAAAATTATGCTGCAACTGTGAAAGATAAAAAAGTATCATTTCATGTGTAAGTATCAAGAAAATTGTATTTTTTTTTCGATACCTTCTAATGGCGGCTGGCGCCTCAGGTAAATCACGTACCGATAGAGGAAGATGGGGTACTTTGCATCAGTATTTATAAACCTATATTTTGATGAATGATATTCTTTGAATATAATTATATGTGTTAAGAAACCTAATGGTCAATAAATACATATTAGATTACCTAAAGATGGGCTTATGAGTGAAAGGTGGTTAAGGGTTTTAAGGGCTCACCGGCGTGAAGACGATTGGCTACCCACAAAATACTATACTTTCTGCTCGGAACATCTTCTAGCCAGCGATATTATACATAACGAAGCATAATTTTTACGTTTATAATATTACATTTTGTTTTATTAATTAATTAACATTAATTACTCTTGCGAAATACTGAATTCATATTTTTAAGGATCGCAAATAATTTATTATTTTACCGGTAAATCAACTACATAGATCAATCGATGTCCGTTTTTCCCCACATGCCTCCTTTTGTACGCGCTCGGCCATTGAGTACACGGCATGCACCACAACGTAATTAAAAAATATATCTACCTCTCTCTAACAACAGAAATTCCGCAAATGACATTTTATGTTCTTTCCCTTTCTTCGTGCGTATAAGTAGCTACCTAGTTACCGATCTGTTTTCGAGTGCCGTGATGTTCATGCATGACGCGTCTATTCACATTACGTCATTGGCTTCAATCCCTTTTTTTTTCCCGCTCCATAAATAGAACAGGCAACTTGCCATAACTTCATCCATATTACCATTAAAAAAAATAACACACATTTAAAAATAGAACGCGCAGCATTTCGCGCCAAATCGTCTACAGCCAGCCATAGACGTAATAAGGCTATCCGCTGTCCATTCATTTCGGTCGGGCGGTCGCCGAGTTGGTCACGTGACACAGAGACCTTGGCACCCGCGCACTGAAGCGTTCGCCCACGAGTCTCACATAGCCGCCCAGACGGCGCCTAATGTTTGTAATATTGTGGACAAAAATAAAAACCGTCTCGTCCTAGCGACGACGCGTCCTGGCTGGATATCTTTTGTTTCCTTTTCGTTAACTTTTTAATGGTGCGTTCTAAAATTGATCACGATTGTCGAAAGAACAGAACCACAGAAAAAACCAAAACTGATATCTTTAAAATTCAATCTAGGACTAAAAATAATATAAAGTAATTTCCCCAAAAATTCATAACGGTAGCAATTATTTAACCGTTTCTATTTCATTAAGCCCTTTAACATTAACAATTCAAGTGTATTAAAAGTTTTTAATGCTTCGAATAAAAGATAGGGTAGTAAATGACTTTCTAAGTGGCTATTTCAGATGTGATCTCATCAGGTAACGTAATGGGAAAGCAAAGAAAATAGATCGCTAGGGTCTGTTACTCCAAACTAAATTGGATCACCTTCTGCGATTTTCTCGAATATGAAGAAAAAGTGGAAATGTTCAGAAAACTCTTAACGGATCTATTCTCATATAGGGCAGCAATGCTTAGGTACTATCTATAAAGGAGGAGGTTCTATGTCCATTTGTATTTTTTTTCTTATAGGTTTATATTCATCGATATTTTCATCAATTCTGTTCTGATTTAGAAAATACTTTTTTTTTGCTTTTACTTGCTATTGCTCATAGATTCACTCGCGCGTACCCGTTTTTTAAGTATCCTTATGATACAAAGATAGCTAGACTATAGGTATCCTAGATTTCAATCCAGGACACAGAAAATCAGCTAGAAATATAGATGACTATGACCTACAAAATTACTTTTCTTCCAATCCATAAACAAGAACGACTTGTATGAATGTGGAATAAACCATCAGACACCATTACTCTCGTTTACTGGTCTGACCTAACCATAGATTCCCGAAAATCAGGACAGGTAGCGTGCCAAGGCTCAACCAGCCAACCAGGCGCCAATCTGACACACTTGAGATTTGTGCCAACTCGAACCTATCTATATCTTTTTCTATATCGATTATGGAATACGAAATATCCTGAAGAAACCCACAAAATAGTGTTACGCCTCCTTGGGCCTACTACGTCAGTTTTCGTGACAAGGGTCCTGGGTCACAATAATGTTTTACCATTGAAGTTTTACATTGTTTCAGTTAGATTCCATCTCTTCCCCCTTCGTGGGTCGGAAAGAGGCACAAGATCAAGGGTGCGGGAATATTTATGTGTGTATGTAATGTATGCGAGTTTCTTAGTAAAATTGCAAATGAAAGTTTTAACAGTTCCTTACAATTCGTTTTTGGTTCTTGCGTCTAATGCTCCAGCTAAGCGTTGAAAAGACGGTATTAAAAAGTTTAAGAAAGGAAAGTTGCTAGAGCTTCATTACTCCGAAGCACGTAGACAAAAGCTCGGATAGCTAAATTAAACTTGGCTAATTCACAACAGAATACTTCATTAGTCTAGTGATCGCAAGTGCGACTGATGAACATAAGTTTCTGGATTTGATACTTATTGTGGGGCAAACTGTCATTGAGTTTTTTGTCAGTAATTTTGGAGTTAGGCGACTGACGACCTTAAAAAGGTGGCTGGGACAGACAGGGTCTTACTCTTCAATTTAATTCCGATAGATCGACATTGGAATTGTGACGTTTCATACTCTTAAGTTCGATGCTAGCGCCAAATGATTTTTAGATTGGGTGTCCATTTTGGAGAACTAAGTGAAATTGGGTTCGGGCTTGGCGTGGGGTAATTGTTGACAATATTGTTTTCAATAGTACCGAATCACGTGACTGTAAAATTAACATTGGAATCATATTGGCATCTCATTGGAATTAAAATTAATTTGGAGAGTAAGCCCCCTGGATGGGGAAAGCAGAGGACAATATTGTGTCACAGCCAGGGTCTATGTCCAGCGGTGGACTGCGACAGGCTCAGTTAATTGATTGATTATTTCAGTAGCAGCCCAGAGAAGGTACTAGTGCCCTAGTAGATGGCAATGGGCTCACCATCTATAACATCGGGTTTATAACGAACGACGAAATTTAAGTGCACATCAGCTCACCCGAACCGGAGATAATGTGAGATATTAAGTTGCTTCAAATTCATGACCCATTTATAATACCTCTAATAAAACGCTTATTAAAAGTAGTTAATATATAAGGGAGTTAAATATACAAGGGAGTGTATATCGATATAATAAGACGCGATAATAAAGCTTAAATTGGCGTTAATTATGAAGCCCTTCATAAACTATCGGGATTACTTTAATATTATCACATAAATTATAATGGAGACTCGTAGGGGTTATCTTTTGTGTTCAGTTTAAATGAAGTTCGAATATTCTTCAAAAGTTGTGCGGTTCTGGGAAAACAGGGTACCCAATTAGTAATTGTTTTCTTTTCAGCAACACACAGTGAAGACTCTGCTTTACAACTCTAATGAGGTTTTTGTTTTATTTAAAAATAATTTGTAGTTTTGTGACCAGTATTAACAAAAAAAATGTTTTTACTCATATCTCATAATTTATTTAAGTACATATAACTCGAAGTAATTTTAATTTTAAATTGAAATCAAATTCATTCGCATGTTGGGCTTTTAATTATGAAATTTTGTAAGCGAAAATATCAGGACGTCAAAGAGTTTGCCGCAAATTAAAAAAAAAATTGTTATCCAATTCAGCAGCAGATTTTGCAAACAAGTAACATGGTTTCAGAATGTAATTAATGATGCGTCGTCCTCTATTTAACAGCTTCGTATATCTTTAATATTTGCTCACTCTTTTTCCGATCCCTGCACGCGTAGCATGACCATTCTGAGATATTAAATATCTAATTAAAATAAACTGTACAGACGCCAGCACATCAATCTACCCGAAACTGACAAATTTTCCCAATCAATTTTGAACCTTATGCTTTAGCGATAAAGTTGAAAATTTATTAAAGAAATTTGACAGATTGTAGTAGGTTGATGTGCTGGCGTCTGTACATTAGTGACAACTTAAAAAAAAGCTAGTTAGGTAAAGTAGCATTTTTTTCAGGATTGTAAATCATCAAATGACCCCTCCCGCTCTGGGTGGAGCGGAAGGGAGTGTCAGACTCTTATTGACTAAAACCCACCCGTGTTCCTTCATTAGCCCTTTATGTTCCAGGCCAGCGGTAACCCTTCTGCTTTAACCCTTTGCTTCTGCTCGCGATTTCGACCGCCTGAAAAATCGGTTGATGCGATTCTACCGCCCGCGCTATTACTTCATTTTCACTAAGTATTTCTTCTGCTCGGCTCCTAAGGGTAATAACGTGATGTAAAATAAAGAATTGGGCTATCAAATGCAACATATTTTTTCAAATCAGACTGGTAGTTAGTATTAACGAGTTCAAAAAAAGAACTCTTCCGCTTTATTATTAGTATAGATTAATTAAGAAATATAATATCCTAACTTCTATAATACCATACCGTTACCATTTTGATGTATTCCCGTTGTCCCCATAATCCGTGTCCCCGTTACGGGGACAACGGGACGTCATAAAATTCCTTACCGTTGTCCCCCTTATGATGTATGGGGCAACGGGGACAACGGACAATTAAGATTTCACGTTTCTTGTATGCCCATTGTCCCCGTAATCTGTGTCAACAGAACGTCATAAAATTTCCTTACCGTTGTCCCTCTTATGTACATATGGGCCACGGAGACAACGGACAATTAAGATTGCATGTATCGTGGTCCACTTTTGTGCTCATTGCCGTAGAGACCATGGGTGCTTGGGGCACTGAGGCCAGGAAGCTCGTTAATGAGATAGGGCACAAGCTCCGTGACAAAACGGGTGACTCCCGCTCCGGCTCGTTCTTGGTGCAAAGGTTAGCCATTGCCACCCGACGTGGCAATGCAGCAAGCGTTTTGGGCACCTTTGCACCGGGAACAGTTAGAGGCGGCTTATTTGACTAGGTTGACGTGTTGTTCTTGTTGTGACTGTTATTATTATTATTATATTAATAATTTATGCAATCTTATTGGGCAATGGAGAGGGCTATGCTTGGAGTTTGCCTGCGTGATCGAATCAGGAATGAGGAGATCCGCACGGGAACCAAGGTATTCGGCATAGCCCGAAGAATTGCCAAACTTAAGTGGCAGTGGGCAGGGCTCATTGCTCGCAGAACAGATGGCCGATGGGGCCGAAAGGTTCTGGAGTGGCGACTGCGTACCGGAAGACGTAGCGTTGTAAGGCCTCCCACACGGTGGTCTGACGACCTTGTGAAGGCCGCAGGAACCCGTTGGATGCGAGAAGCACAGAACCGGTCGAAGTGGAGGTGCTTGGGGGAGGTCTATGTCCAGCAGTGGACGTCTTTCGGCTGAAATGATGATGACATATCTTATTGATTTGAATGTTGTTTGTTTGTATTATGACATTAAATTGTATTGTCAACTTCTATATTTACTTGAATAATATCTCAAAAACAAAATGTAAAAAGTTTATTTTATCTACACCGACAAAATATTTCCACTGTGGAAGGCTTAAAGGAAAGCTAGTGTTATATATAAAGACAGTAAATATCTTGATCCATAATGATATTGAGCGGGTACGGTCAGCATCAAAAGTCGATTAACACTTCAGTTTTTTTAATCTCAGTTATTGAGCAAAATATTTGTTCGAAATTGCAGCAGAAGTATAATGCGATTTTGAACAAATATTTTGCTCAATAACTGAGATTTAAAAAACTGAAGGGTTAATATTTTGCTCAATAACCGAGATTAAAAAAACTTAAGTGGTAATCGACTTTTGATGCTGACTGTACCTATTATTTCAAACAGAAATATGGTTTTCCTAACACACACGTATTGAAGAAAAAAACATTATTCAAAAACCTACGTAGCAAAATAACCTCAATGTATGCGATATTACGAAAAAAAGCTGTGTTGCCAACCAACTGGCGTAAAATGCTTGGTCATTCGTATTGTTCTGCGTATTGTTCCAGCACCAAAGCAATTTGATACGCTTTTTTTTATAACAATTTCGTGTTGTCCCATTTTTACCGATCAACTTTTCCTCCATCAGTATGAGGAAAAAAAAATGACAACCGACAGTGTAGCTTTTTTACTCTTATCAGACAGGCAATTTCCACATTTTTAACGCATTGAAGGACACTGAACGAGACACAATAGAAGTTTTATTGTTATTACGTCGAGGGGCGTTAAGTGTCCCGCAAAGCGTTAAGAACTTTCGCATTCTAATCTCAGTCTCAATCTGTCAAAAATACAATAAATTAACATACAGTATAGACAAGTTTTTGACATCGATTGTCACTGAGATGCTTACTTAACACATTGAAGGACACTGAACGAGACACAATAGAAGTTTTATTGTTATTACGTCGAGGGGCGTTAAGTGTCCCGCAAAGCGTTAAGAACGTTCGCATACTAATCTCGGTCTCAATCTGTCAAAAATACAATCAATTTACATACAGTATAGACAAGTTTTTGACATTGATTGTCACTGAGATGCTTACTCTAGGACGCATATCCGGTAGGCTCTTAAATCCTTACCTATCCTACGGGCACGTCTTCCCTACCATTACCGCGCCCCCCGGTGTACATATTCTTTGATATGCAATGGTCGCTGTAGCACCATGAACTTGAGGCTACAGGAGCTAGTGCGAATCTTGGGGTTCATTCGATTAATCGATTCTGGTTTAACCACGCTGGGATCGGTGCAATTCATTCATTCATTGTTGCTGAGATGAGATGTGACTTGAATTTAAACGTTTTTTTAAGTACAAGAATTGGTCTTCTGGTGCACCGTAACCGAAAGTCGAACCATGGACAAAATGCTTAAAACTTTTTAAGACAGATTTCTGTCTCTGTCATCTTCAATCAGTAAATTCAATCTCTGTATATTGCATAAAATCCAGAACCTTCTGATTAGGAGAAGACGAAGAGTTAATGTAAGACAGGTGTTGTACTTAGCGCTGGAGTCAGGTCTTCCCTTGTTTGTACACATTGTCAAAAAAGAAAAGGAAGAGAATAAAGAAGAAAACCTTTGACAGAACCAAAACGATATCTTAATTTCGTTTAGCGCTAAACGTGTTTAGTAATATGTACGAGTATGTGGTGCAAGTGGGCCTAAATCGTCGAAGCCTATAGAACACCAATGATATGACATCATTTAAACATTCCAATCTTAAACGAATATACAGGTTCACAAGTAAAAAGTTAAATTAATTTTTTTTTTTTAATTCTCCCGACCCAAACAAAAACCTCTAAACAGTAAAAAAATAAAATATGTAATATTAGTTGTAGGTAATATTTTGACCCAAGCGTCGATGCGTCGGGGGACGGCTACTGAAAGTAGGAAGTTAACAGCAGCTATCCTTCCTACAATAGCATACTTCCTTTTTTGCTAGATACACAGGAATGTTTTTAACCAGTACGCAAACTGTAAACATGAATTCAGTACATGATTCTAGTCCCCTAGCGTAGAAAATGTCGTCGATGATCAAAATACAGTGGCACTCCGAGAGTGCCGACAGAAGTGAAAACAAAACACAAACAGAATACTTTGCCATCACTCACTGACATATCGGATATACATTAAATCCGAGTACATCCCGAGGACAGCCGAACACATCCGAAGCGGGTATTTTTTAATCGTCTTATAAACAAAACACGCGTGGTGTCGCTTACGTTAACAGTGGCACGAGTTCAATGGTTTTTTCCCATCTCAAAATATGCCAAAAGCGCCTAACAAAGTTTTCACTTCAAAAAAAATCTGCTTTTTCATAGAAAAATGAATGGCAGAGCAAATTTTTTATAAATAATCGAGGAAAAATTTCTATGCTAGCCCCGTCTAGAATCATGTGCCCCCGGTCAATTTTTTTTTCCTGTATAGTTTATATTATATGCCTCGTCTGTTTGGCGTTTTGGAACTCATACTATCGACGTATCGCCAGTATTTTTATTCACACGTAATGAGGTCATATGCACAGAATGGACAATAGCAGGTAGATGATTATATGTGAGTACTTACCGAAGGGTGGCTCGAACCTGCAGTCCAGTAGCAAGGCATTGCCAGTGGGGCCGGTGGTGCCGACGACAGCGCCACCTCGCATCATCACCTGCGCCTCAAGTTCCACCCACCGCCCCCCACCGTCCGACTGGAACAACAATATATAATTAAATGATACTTAATGAGATTTTATTTTTGGAAGTAGGTCTTTTAGGGCAGAATTCATGAATGAAACTGAATGCGTTTAGCACATATAAACCAGGTTTGAGGGCTGTCAGTGTCATCATTGTTTTGGTACATTGGCACTGACAGCTCTTGAATGCTTGAATTTCGACGTGCTGATCACGTTCAGTTTTATTGGTGAAATTGGCAGTTACACATAAAAAATAATTATGTTTTAAGACTAGACGAGTTTGGCGTTTCCTACCTGACTCTGAGAAGAAAAACCGAAACAAACTAAGAGGTCAGTCTCTTTTCTAAAAGAGACTATGAGAGACTTAGTCAGATCATATGAGGACTGCTGCTGCGGCTGTCATTGCCACAAATGTTAAAAGACGGTCACCACTTTCATGACGAACATCTTGTGACGGTCACATCTATCTTAGGTTGCTGCCTAGTGAAGAAGGAAAGACTGCAGCAGAAGACATTCAGATTCATTACCTTGGTATAATATACGGGATATTGTAAGTATCCGTGAAAAATCGCAATGCTGTGGATTTTACTATGCAACAAATCTTAAAGCGCAACTGCAAATATGCGGGAAAACAGAACTGAGTTACATCATGGGTAGGGTACAAAAAGCACCAAAGGAAGATTTAGTAACGAATCCGCCACCATCGTCTTCCTTTTCTCAACTTTGTTGGGGTCGGCTTCCAGTATAACCGGATTCAACTGGATACCAGTGATTACATAGAGCAACTGCCTATACGCCCTGCACAACCTATTTATTGGGTAATACGATACCCCGTAACGACTGTCAAATATCTACGAATGCCGAACCAACGGCTTTCCGAGACACGGAAGGGATATCTTATAGATGATGAACCCGTCCACGAACTGACCCCGAAAAGAGTAGCTCTGTCGTCGACCGATCTGCTGGCTGTTATCAGTTAGCCACGAGCCCCTCTAAGCATCCTCCTTACACTCCAAGTCTATGAATACCAAACTTCACGATAATTCCCTCTCATTCCATTTACATGTACCAATTACCCCCCAGGAGTAAATGTATAATGAAATGCAAATGCAAACACTCCCGAAGGATGAATATTGTGCTTTTAAGCTGGCCTTCTGGTAATTCGAATGAAAATAGGAATACGCAGCAAATTGAGGTACCTGCTCTGGAACTGAACATTTCCATTTTGCTGTTTAAGGGGACTACATGACCTAAAGCGCGGTCACTGTCGGAGTGCATAGAAAAGAAAGCACTGGCAACGATGTATTTATGAAATGTTTTATTTGCACCATGTTCATTGCATGCTGTGTTAATTATTGTCCATTTACATTTAGTTAGTTAGTAGGTACGTCTGTACCTACTGACAGATTGTAGTAAGTTCATGTGCTGGCAGACGCCAGCACATCAACTTACTACAATCTGTCAAATTTCTTTAATAGATTTTCAACTTTATCGCCAAAGTATAAAGTTCAAAGTTGATTGGGAAAATTTTAGTTTCGGGTAGCTTGATGTGCTGGCGTCTGTACATATCAACTCTTTCTTCTTATTAGCGTGTCGATGGCAATCTATATAGTTTGCGCAGAATTTGGCTAAGAGTTTGGCACCTTCAATAGCGTCCGTCAGTTCCTGTAACGTACAGGCAACAGGAAACATTGGACACGATATTGAAGTGCCCAATGAGGGTTTTCGTGAAAATTTACGACACCAGTTGGCACCACTGTGACAAGAGGTCTTCCAATATAAAATATATGATGACGATCATCATTCGATTCATTCATTCGTTCATCATTCAGTCATGACTAAAGAAAATATAGGCTCTTTGACAGATGCCTGGACCTGACGTGTCAGTGCTGCCACCTAGCGAACGTCATTTCAGAAAACCCTCATTGTTCGTGCTTCGACCTACACAGGTCGGGAGTCTATTTAAAGAGTTCCAGGTAAGCCTAGGCAACTCATGTCCAGGTGGTGATTTGGTGGTGTGGTGATTTTCAGCACTCATTCCACCCTTAACACCCGGTTTATTCATGATATTACAGCAGAATAGCACCGCTTTTTTTTTTCAGGATGGGAAATCGTCAAATGACCCCTCCTGCTCTGGGTGGAGCGGAAGGGAGTGTCAGACTCTTACTGACTAAAACCCACCCGTATTTCTTCCTTCGCCCTTTATGTTCCGGGCCAGCGGTAACCCTTTCGGACAATCCCGCTGACCAGAATAACACCGCTGCGGTATTAATATTTTAAATACCGCAACATTATGCTGAGATGGAGCCTAATCGGTCTCGTCTCTCTTTTTTTGGTTTATTTATTTTTTGATTGTTTTTAATGTAAGTTAGTTGTTTTTAAGTGCTTCTTTTTACTGTTTGTATTCCCTGTGAGTGTCAATAAATGGCTGTAATAATGATGTATTTTGAAGCACCCATCGGTAAATCCATGAAATTAATTTAAAAAAAGACACCCTAATGTCTATCACATTAAAACGCAACATCAACCGCAAAAACCCATCCATATCTATTCGCAAATGAAGTAAAATAATTAGCAAAGTACTGGAATCAATCAGCCATGAGCTCATTAGCGTGAATACCAACTCCCATTAATATTTCATAGGTAATCTGATTAATTGACTGCTGATGACTGGGCTGCTTCCGACAATTACGTATTGACGCGCATCGGTCCGACGTTTTGACGTGCGGAATGTGTTTTTTTTTTTAATTTTTTTTTAGTTTTTTTTTTGTAATAATTTTATTGCGATGCATTTTCGTTCTGAAACTATACCGATTTTTGGGTAAGCTTGTGTAGTTTAAAAAATAAATCAAAGTATTTTTGTTTCATAACACAACCAGCTTCTGCCCGCGATGTCATCCGCGTGAAATTTCTTGTTTTAACGTAAAATATATCCCATGACACTCGGCAATAGTGTTGCTTTCCATTAGTGAAAGAATTTTCGGAATCGGATCAGTAGTTCCGAAGATTACCCCCTAAATACAAACTCACAAATTTTAAAATATTTGTTTAGATAAGAAGCTCTAACCTTTTTTTTATCTAATCTTACACTGTTTATAATATTTTATGAAAGATTTTAGCTAGTAACTATGTTCATCAACTGCCTAGCCTTTAGCCCAATCATGTTGAAGTCGGAACCACGAATGACTGCCGGGACCAACGGCTAAACGTGATTTCCGAGCCACGCAGGGGTCTCGGTATATAAAGATCACCCATCCACAGAACAACCGCGACAAGCATAGCTTAACCTGGTCGATCGACCTATGCGGCTCTTATTCTTTAGCCACGGGCCCCTCCAGCTAGTGGCTAAATTAACGCAGAATATTATTACTGCATAAATCAATCCATACTAATATTATAAATGCGAAAGTGTGTCTGTCTATCTGTATGTTACCTCTTCACGCTTAAACCGTTGAATCGATTTAGATGAAATTTGGTATAGAGATACATAGAGCAGGATAATAAGGCCCAATTTAAAAGGAAAATAGTACAAAAACCTCTGGTAGTACCTCGAAGCAGATTAAAGTTATGTGACAGAAACTGCTACGCCATGGCGGTGAAAATTTATAATAAACTACCGGAAAAAATAAGAATAATGAATAACTTAGAATTTAATAGAACTTTAACGAATTGGCTTTGTGACAGATGTTTTTATTCAATAGATGATTATTTAAATTTTAAACAGACATGATGTACATAAATTAATGAAGACTTATTTAAATTTAAATTGACATTATCTATAAATTAATCATTGATGAATTGTCGTAACCATGAAATATAATTTTATACCTAAAAATAGCTAATTTACTAACTACTTATTTTAATAATTATTTTTTATAATGTAATTAATGTTCCTAACTAATACTAATCGAAGCAAGACTGTAAATTCTATTATCTATGACAATGATGTACCTATTATATTGTGTATGACTAATGACATTATATGATATTATTATGCATGTACTAAAAACATTTGCACGACTGATAAGTCGAATATAGTGAAACTAAAATTATTTTACCATATCATGTAAGCACCTATATTCTGGCAAATAAATTTCATTTCATTTCATTTCATTTCATTTCATAGTTTGAGTCCCGATACTCCTACGGGATCGAGACTTATGCGGGTGAAATCGCGAGGCGCAGCTAGTAATATATAAAGACAGCAAGAGGTACTTGGTAAAAACGTACATAAAATGAATATTATAGGTACTAATTTAATTAATAAGCTGTGCTATATTAATATTAAAGTAAAATATCACAGGTAAGGATATCCCCGTGACGCAATCTATTGGATACCACAAAGAATGCTTGACGAGGATATCCTTTTAGACATTATGTATGACTTGGCAATTTGTTCAGGTAGGTACAGTAAGTGATCTGCATAACCTGACCTCTTTGCCCCTCTTCTTTCTTGTAAGAGGGTTCAGATAATGCAGGGCACTGACCGTATTATATTATGCCTATAAAAGTTGTGAGGTCGTGGTTTTGAGCGTTTCAAATTAATCCACTAATAAGTAAAGTAATACTCACTAAGCAATAGAATATCTGAACAGAAACTAAGGGCGAATTTC
The DNA here is from genome assembly GCA_963855955.1 of Luperina nickerlii. Taxonomy (NCBI): domain Eukaryota; kingdom Metazoa; phylum Arthropoda; class Insecta; order Lepidoptera; family Noctuidae; genus Luperina; species Luperina nickerlii. The sequence goes on along the minus strand of OY979677.1, from coordinate 14,506,387 downwards.
ACCAATGAAACTGATCGAGATAAGCACATCTAAGCCGCGTTCAAGAGCTTTTAGTGACAACATTCCACAACAATAAAAAAATTTAACTGACAGCTCTTGAACGCGGCTTGGGTGTACTGATTATGTATAGATTCATTGGTGAAATTCCCCCTAAATCAGGTTTAAGTAAACGATATAGTTTAATCTTAACGTATGATTCAACGTCCGATTTTGTACAACCCCTGTAATATTACACTCAGTTAAAACCCCCAACTTGTTAGTTCATTAAAAATCTCGTCCAGTAAGCGGTTACCGTGTTAACAAAAGCGGTGCTGTGTCGACGCTACGGAAACCGCTTACAGCCTTTATGTATGCAAATTCTGTACAATTTGCGTACCATAGTAAAGTGGATACCCCATATATCGGGCTTAACAATGATTTCCATGAAAATTAACATCCATTGTTCAGTAAAAGCTTACTAAACGGGAGTTTCAACGTATCCGTGTGGTATTTAATTATCGCGGTCCGTTTTTAAAAACGTTGCTTTTTTCGTGTTAGGAGGAATTGACACAAAGAGTATTTATTACGCCAGTATTTTCATGATCACAATTCAATCAATCTACCTAGCTTTTTCCCAACTATGTCGGGGTCGACTCTAGCCGGATGCAACTGAATACATCCATTCTTGTGTTCACCAACATTTAAATCAACTGATTAAACATTTAATCAGTTCTATATTTAAACTTTCCTGAGGAAATATGACCATAAACCAATTGTTTAAATACCTAACCATTGGTTTGAATGTTAGTGAACTCAGGCCCCAGTATTTTACATGGAGCCACTGCCTATCTAACCTCAACAACCCAGCTACTGGGTAACACGATACCCCTTGGTAAGACTGGTTGTCAGTTTTTGACTTCTGACTACCGGTAACGACTGTCTTTCTGTCTGTATATATACGAATGGCAGCCAGCATCAACGGTTGAACGTACTTTCCGACGTACGGAAGGGTCTCGATGTGTAATGGACGGTCACCCACCCACGAACGGACCGCGGCAAGCGTAGCTTAACCTTCGATCGACTCTCTATCTTCTTGATCTCGATCACTCGGTAATTGGTTGCCTCATTATTTGGTTTCAATTATTTACCAATTGATCTCTAAAACCTATTTCTGCCGTGAAACAGATTTGACATAAAGCACATTTTTAACAAATGTGTTTTCTGGCTAATACCGAAATTTTGAACGCGGTTGAAGTTTTTGGGACGTTGAAACTACCTTAGTTTAATTTGACACACTGAGAAATTCCACATGGAAAACACATTAACATTTTTTTCCGACCCAATCGACCCAATCGAACCCAGGACCTCATGCTTAGCAGTAGCTTGCGACTACTACCAGCGAGGCAATCAAAATAATAATAGAGATGTCTTCTCACACATGATACAGACCAAAAAAATCAAGAACAACATTCTCTTTTCTGAAACCTCATTACACACACTACAAGCAATCACAATCTATACCAAAAGAATTGGCTTTCTCAAGAATTTAAGACGTTCTGCCGACATGAAAGACCGTGTTCTGAGCTAAAAATATTTATTGATTTCTACTCAGTAAGTACAAGGCACTGAGCTACGGTATATGGTTATTATATTTTGCGGTTCTTATTACGCACGTAAAGGTATAAATACATCTTACACGTTTTCCTCTTGTTTTTCCTGCATGACACACAAACGAGTATTGAGCTACATGAAAAAGAACTATTTTGACAGCCTCCTTTGGTCTAGTGGTCGCAAGCGCTGTTGAACATAAGTTTCTGAGTTTCGATTCCCAGGTCATCCAGCTCGTCGTGTTGTGTGTAGCATTCCTCAATAGTAACCCAAAGTCTGGATTCGGTTGATGACAATAAGATTGCCCCCTATGTAAGGTATATCTATTCATACACGAAATATCTGAAGGGGTCATTGTACTCATCAATATGAACAACTTTTATTATAAGACAAAACGTGAAATCGCAAAAAAAAAACTGCTGTTCCATTTTCATTTTGACGTGTTATACGAACATAAATGTAGGGAACAGCTGATTTTTTTTTTGCGATTTCAAGTTTGATTCTGAAGTGTCACGGTTAGATCCAATAAAACATACTTGGATAAAATATACATAGTAAAAGTGGTTCGTAATGATGAATACAATGACCCCTTAAAAGATTTCATGTATGACTAGAAAGATCTTATATCATCATCTCATCTGCCAAGCCTTTTCCCAACTATGTTGGGGTCGCCTTCCAGTCTGTCGGATGCAGCTGAATACCAGTATTTTACACGGAGCATTTGCCTATCTGACCTCCACAAACCAATTACTAGGTAATACGATACCCCTTGGTAGGATTGTTAGTCAGACTTTTGGGCTTCTGACGACCCGTAACGACTGTCAAAGATCCACTATCGTGCTTTCCGAGGCACTTTTCCACTCGATAAATATTCCAATGGCTTAACTCGAACGGCTAACAATAGATAGACCTTATATTGGGACTTAAACAGAACTGGCGAAATGTGGGTGTACTATACACCTCTGCCAAAGTCAAAGTCAAATCATTTATTTCAAATAGGCACATAAGAGGCACTTTTGAAAATTACAATAAAATAGAATTGATTCTTGTCGCCCCTTCCAGAAGGACGTTTTCGTATGGAGAAGAATGTGCAAGAAACTCCACCGTTACTCTTTTAAAATGTTTTACAAGGTTTGGTATACATTAATTATATATATATATGTGTGAAGATGTTGCACCCAACCCCTCGGGAAAACAAGGCGTCATATTATGATAATAAAAATAAATATTTTGGGTCTTAAACGCATTAATCAAAAGTGTTCTTAATTTTAATACGGTAGCGTCGCGTCAAAGTCAAACCAATGTCGTGTCAAAGTCTAGTTTTACAAGTACGATTAAAATAACAAACGAAGAACCCTTACACCATTAATTAATTTACTTGCCAAATTGAATAATCGTAGGCCAATTCTCGTAATTTAAAACGTTCAAAATCTAATCGCAGTCTCATTTCAGCGACAAACAAATGTCAAAAACTTATCAAAATGTAGGGAAATTATAGGTATTTTTGACAGATTGAGACTGAGATCAGACTGTGAATGTTCTTCAAATTAAGAGATCGCCCTTCTGTTGCTCTTCTTGATAAAAAATCTTGCAAAAAGACGCAGATTACAGACTGAATTAAAAAAAATCTCCAAATAGGAGATGGGTTTGTCCATTTTAAATCCTTTAGCAAACTGCATAATCTCACGCACATAATATCTACTCATAAACAATTTCCCATTCGTTTTTCGTTCCGTAGAAAAGATCGGTCCATCCAAGGTTGATCTATCCTAAGGTTGTCTTTAAAAGATTGCTCTTAGCGATAAGACCGCCCATTGTGTCACCCTTTGTACAGTTTCTATATTTATGTCTGTAATTTATATGGTGTACATAATAAAGAGTATTCTATCTATTTAAATATTAGATTCGCCCTGCCGCATCAAAGATGGCCGCGCCTCCGTTTCCTTTTGACACCATTGACACCCAAAGTTGCCGAGACCTGATTGTCATGAAAACTCCATTATTATTGAGGAAGCCCGCTCTTCAGTATGGACACTTTCGTGCGACTTAGTACGGTTAGGGCAAATCTATTGAAATCTTTGTTCAATAGCATTACACGAAAAAGTACTACCCCAACCTTTAAGATGTGGCTCTATAGACCAAGTAATAAGTATAATGCAATATACCAAGGGCCTTATAAGAAGGCTAAGAGTCACCCAAAGGGCAATGGAGAGGGCTATGCTTGGAGTTTCCTTGCGTGATCGAATCAGGAATGAGGAGATCCGCAGGAGAACCAAGGTAACCGACATAGCCCGAAGAATTGCCAAACTTAAGTGGCAGTGAGCAGGGCACATTACTCGCAGAACAGATGGCCGATGGGGCCGAAAGTTTCTGGAGTGGCGACCGCGTACAGGAAGACGTAGCGTTAAAAGGCCTCCCACAAGGTGATTCGACGACCTTGTGAAGGCCGCAGGAACCGGTTAGATGCGAGAAGCACAGAACCGGTCGAAGTGGAGGTGCTTGGGGGAGGCCTATGTCCAAGAGTGGATGTCTTTCGGCTGAAATGATGATGATGATGAATATACCAAGGAGTGCCCAGCGAAGGCCCGTTTACATTTAAGGAAGCATTTAAAGGGATTGCCGTTTCATGGCTGGCGGACTGTCTCAGATGGTAGAGGCAAAAACACAGGACTACACGTACGCATAGACTTCCCAAATGCTATTTTAGCGAGAGGATTTTATCGACTGTCTTTTGTTATTTAGTTTTCTAAAGCATTCTAGATCGCATGTTTGTGTCGTATGCACTCAACTTCTACGGTAGGAATTATAGTGCACTTAACTTTTAAAGAGGAATCGAGAAAAGACAATTCACAGTTTCATGCAATCGTTATTGATGTTATAGTTTCATTGGTACTTTAGCAGCTTAAAATAACTACTTGATAAATGAATGTTACACCTGAAATTATGCAAAGACATAAGAGAAGGCATGTTTGGATCATAAATTATCTCGACCAAATGCAGGGTAGCCAATTCGAAACTATACAACTTTAAATTAGGATCATTTTTATTACTAATGAATATAAAAAAAAATAATTTTAGCAATTTTATATAAAAAATAACATCCGCCAAATATCCACCTTTTTGCTGGTTTAAAACATGATCGCTTTTCATCGTGTTTTTGAACAATTTTTTTGCACACTTTATTTGGTATTCCACTATCAGAGTCACAAATATTCTACTTTTAAAGTCAAAAATTGGCCGTGACACATTCCCTTAGTTAGATAATCCTTTATGAGTCCTGACTCTTATGGGGTTATCTAAGGCGATGTGTCACGGCCAATTCAAATCTGATGAATTTGAATTTTCAATTAATGTCAACATTTATTGCCATCTATTGTCTTGGAAAGATTCCTGTCAAAGTTTCGATTATGTTTCGTGCTGCATGGTTTCTGGCTCCATCCTATTGGAACCAGGTGTTTTCTAGGTCTAACAATTGATTTGATCAAATAAAAAATTCTTAACACTATTGCAATTGCCAGTCGCAGTAACAGCAACACCTGTCCTGAAGCCTCTTCAAGGAAGAATGATGCAATTACTCCACTTAGCTAGTCAGACAAAAAGAATTTAAGAGACTGGATCAACAAAGGTTACTCTTCTCCACAATAGTGAAAATGTTGTTTATTTACAAATTATCTGTGATCAAAATGGGAATAGTTACAGAATAGTAATACAGGTTTTTTCTAAAACCTACTTCAGGCACCAGCTCTCACAATGTGAATTTATATAGTTCAAAACTGTAAAGTGCTACAAAAACATTGTAAGAGAAATAAATAAACTTATTATAGTTACTCAAATTGTTTATTAGAAAAAAAATTGCATCGTTTTTTTAATCGGCTTAGGAACTTTGGGATAAAATGACTTAAGTTAATGCGATAATCACTGTCTTATAAATGGCGCATAATTTGCCACATTGCAACTAAATAGTGGATATCCAAGAACCGTAATATTTGGCGTCAAATGAAAATTGTGGCCAAAAAAGTGGTAACCATTCGGATTGGCTACCATAAAGAAGTCTCCCTAAAATATAAGGGTCAGAGGGTCGTCTTCGAAGAGACAGTGTTAGGTATATGTACTTATACACTTACTTACTGTAATTTATATACATACAGTACGTACTAGACATACTTCAGTAATATACATATTACAAAAGATTTAATAGAGCCTACAAAGTTTTCGTGCTTTTCTGAAATAGCAATGAGTCTGACTAAACAATACTACCGACGCGACGCCATCCATACTTAATATTTTGAAAGTTACTCTGTTTGTCTGTCTGTATGTTACCTTTTCACGCCTAAACCACAGAACGGATTTCAATAAAATTTGGCAGAGAGATAGATTGCATCCCGAGGAAGGACATAGGATACTTTTTATCGACATATCTTGCGAGCGAAGCCGCGGGCGGCAGCTAGTATTCTATATAAACATTATATGTTTATTGGAGCATTAACAGTGATAGGTTTCTTGTTTACAGCCAATATACGCACATGTAGGTAATGTTCCTAACTCAGTTAGTTCAGTACCTTATGTTGGAGCATAAACTACTTGCACTCGAATTTACAGCCCATAAACTTTCAGCGCTGAACACAAACCCAATAATCGGTACATGAAGCAGTTATAAGAGGGAATTGCCTTAATCGCCGTACTTGGTGATAGGAGTTTCTGGTTTTCATTAGCTGACAAGAAGACACTTTTCATTTATCTTCTTAACAGAAAAACAAGAAGAAAAGAAAAGAAATTTGTTTTATTTGCGGTAAACATATAGCGGAGAAAGAACACAAACACAAAGAGAGATGCCTCACATCTACGCAAAACGGCCACCGCTCAGCATAATGCTACGACCCTATGCGATACAGAGTCCCCGCGCTGATTTTCAGCGACAAAACAGAACACCTTTATGTTATAGATACCCATATTTTGTGGTAACCAGTAAACTATTTCGGGATCATATTATAAAGAACTAAAGCTGCACCTAGTTTGACTGGAAGCCGTCCCCAACATATGTAGTTGGGAAAAGCATAGGATAAAGAACTTTCGTATAACCTGCCAGTTGCGAAGTATGTAGGCTTATTATAGCGAAATCGGTTTAAAATAAATGCGCTTATATAAAAATTATAGTTTTATGCACAATAAACTATATAGATTGTTAACATTCTAGTGATGTTTATTTTAGAAGTATGTATGTAAGTATATTCTCATATTATTTGTTTTGATTTAAAAACAATTCACGTATTGTTTTTGATTCTATGTTTTGTTTTATTTTCTCTTTTACTCTTACACACGCTGTCTAACATCTCTCTATCTATTATCCTGTTGTAGGTATGCTGGAAGAGATTTTCTTTAGAAATAAGCATCGCCTTTGTGGTTATTTTTCTGTGCATTTTTCTTGTCTGTTTATATGTGTACATAAATGATAAAATGAATAAATAAAATGCTATTTTTAGCATACGTAGGAATCGTGACTATAAATATTAAACATTTCTTTTAGTTTCTCGCTGTCTCTGGCACATATTTTATTAATTCAACGCTCTATATTTACACTATGTTTATCTCTTTCTGTCTTACCTCGTTATATGCGACGGAAGTGAGAGGCAGGTAGTGATAGCCGAGCGCTTTGTCCCAGATGACGCCTTTGTTCCACACTTCCACTAAGAGACCCAGGTTGATGTCATTGATTTCACTGTTGGACAAAAGTTTTTGCATTAATAATATAACTAAATACACTATAAAATCTGTAGCCATACGATGCCTCTATATCCGTAGTAGATAGGTATAGTCCGGGAAATTAATTGTTTATCAAATTGACGAACAATTGAATAACAATTGCGTTTTGAATAATTATACCGGTAATTTAAATTGGTAGACAATTTAGTAAAATATTAATTTCCCTGTCTTGCGAAAAATGTATGTGTGAATGTAACACTACAGACGGACTTTTAATTAGCGTCAGTAAAATGACACTTCTTAATAACTCATTTCAAACTGAGTTTAGAGATATGCATGTCAAATAAGTTTCGTTTGTTACACTATTCTGTACTAGAAAAACAAGATTTAGTTGATGGCCGCGAAAAAACAAAAAGACGCCAATTTCAGTCATTTAAGTAACACATAAGCTGTCATTTCACTGCAGCTAATTAAAAGTCCGACTATAGTCACATTACATATTAGTCTTCACCACTGCTAGCAGTTTTTTTTTACTTTTAGGCTGTTACTTTTATTTTTGTTTGTATTTTGAAACTGAAAATTGATATCTGAAATTAAGTCTCCACCCATTGGGATTTATTCGGTGAATATTTCTGAATCTGGGACATAATATCGGTGCCAACGGATTTAGAACAAGCAGGTCGGAAAAAGCCTCATTAGTCAGGCGATGACATTGCGGAAACTCTTTTGTAGTGTGCTGGAAAAGGAATCTTTTGATTTCTGAAATATAATGAAATTGTCTTTAGCTTGACCTTATAGTCAGTATAAAATATTAAGGTACAATTTAAAACACAGATTCGTAACTCATGCAGACAGACGTAGAAATAGGCAGACGGTATTGTAAACAATACCATTTCAAATCGCAAACAACAAACCAATCACCCTGGCCGCCAATCTTCAACATGTACTTGCCAACGAACAAGAAACAAAAAACGACCCAAACTAAATGTAAACAGTCCATAAAATCAGCTCCGTACGATATGAAAGAGCTTACTACAGCGAAACGAAGCGTCGTCCTGCCAACGAATAAACCACAGAGCACTGAATCTCCGCACCTGGTACGTCTGGAGACTAATAAAATTTGTAGTGCCGAAAATGAATTGAGCGTTTGCTTTTCACGGTCCGCCATTTAAAAATCAAATGAAATAGAAGTGTTTAGTCTGTAAATAGGATATCAGAACCACTTTTACACGAAAAATAGGAAATAAATAAATAATAAGCAAGATGTCGTCGACATTTCTTATCTGCCGCTGAAAAGAAATGGCGAAAGATACTCAGGGGTCAAAGTGTCTTTAGTGGTCCAGATCAGTCTTGTTTGAAGTCTTGAAGTGAAGACCATGCAGATTAGTGTCTAAAATGGTCTTTTGAGCGAAAACAAAGATTTGAGTGGACCTGGACCGGACTAAACCAGTGTCCAGACCAGTCTTGTCAGTGAAAGCATTTGTCAGAAATCGTGTAGCTCAATTTAAAAAGTTTTTTAACAAAGAGGATTCTATACGTCATATACGTAGTTGTGCGAGTAAACGATGACACCCTTGGTTTTTATGGAAAGTGTTGACAATACCGACTTACAGCGGCTGCCAAGGCGTCTACGTGTTCTGTGGTATAAACAAATCACATAGCTTCGGTACTATTTTCATGCAGTAAAGTAAAATTGAAAAGTTTTCCGGGTTTACCGAAATTTATGTATCCGTGGTTTTGGGAGAGATGTTTTAAATTGTTGCAGTTTATTAGACGGACAGGATAGATGTTGTGCTGCCGAGTTTCTCGTACTCTCAGTATATCATTTGAATATCTTGTTTATGAGCCTTGATATAACTTGGCAGAAAGTAGGAAGGTGAATAAGAACAGTATTATTATTTATTTCGAAGCAATGCGCGCTTTGCTTGTGATAACTAAGTGTACAAACATGCTGTAAATGTGTCGTAGAGTAGCGTCAGTATATAACACACACGCACCCACACACACACATACACATCCGACCTCGCCCGTGTCTCGGATGGCACGAGAGCTCCTGAAAAGCTTAAGCTGTCAGAGTATGTTCATAACAATCTTATTTTACTCGCTCATGTATGTTTCATGAATTGTACATGAAGGAAATACACGGCGGCAGGGACATCGAAGCGCTAACTGTTACCGTGGATTTAGTACATAATTCTGAACCCCCATAAGTTGAAACTTTTCACCAGTTATTTAAAAAAAAAATGCTGTTCCATACATTTTGACCGCGTAGATATTGCACTTTTCTTTGAAACAGCATTTTTTTATAACCTATGAAAGATGTACACTATGTATATGGGGGTTATAATCATCTGCTGAATTCATGGTTTGTGCGTCGCTGTATACCACCCTCTATTTGGTAGAAGTATATGATTTAGGAATACCAATTATTTATTACTAGCTGTGCCTCGCGGTTTCACCCACGTAAATGTTGATCCCGTGGGAATATCGAGATAAAAAGTAGGCTATATGTTAATCCAGGGTGTCGGCTACCTCCGTACAAAATTTTATCAAAATTGATCTAGCCCTTTGTGCGTGAAGAAGTAACAAACAAATAAACATACACACACTCACAAACTTTCGCCTTTATAATATAAGTGTGATATGTTTTGCCAAAATCAAATTACAAAAAATAAAGAAAGTCCTCCAGACCAAATTTCGGCCATGGCGGCCAATCTCAAAGGAGACTAGCCTTCGGCGCGGGAGATATTAAGTAGGTATAGTGCACAAATGTGCGCGTAGACACAGGTGCACTCCCTCTTCCCTCACTCTCATAGTCCGATGGGACGACAGTCCGACACGACCAGAGAGAGATCAGGTGCAGGACCAACGGCTTAACGTGCTTTCCGAGACACGGGAAAAAGACAAAACAGACAAAACAACAAACGAACGGGACAAAAGAATACGAACTTGAGAGTTTTATATTTCACTAGCTGCGCGCCGCGTTTTCACCCGCATAAGTTTCGAAACCGTGAGAATATCGGGATAAAAAGTAGTCTATATGTTAATCCAAGGTGTCAGCTACGTCCATATAAAATTTTATCAAAATTGGCCCAGCCGTTTGAGCGTGAAGAAGTCATAGTCATATGCCTAGCCTTTTCCCAACTATATTGGGCTCAGCTTCCAGTCTAACCGAATGCAGCTGAATACCAGTATTTTAGATGGATCGACTGCCTATCTGACCTCCACAACCCAGTTACTGGGTAATACGGTACCCCTTGGTAAGACAGGTTGTCAGACTTTCGGGCTTCTGACTACCCATAACGACTGTCAAAGATCCACGAATGACAGCCGGGACCAACAGCTTAACGTACTTTCCGAGGCACGGAGGGGTCTCGGTATGTAAAGATGGTCACCCATCCACATACCAACCACGGCAAGCGTAGCTTAACCTGATCGATCAACCTGTGCGGCTGTTATTATTTAGCCACGGGCCCCTCCGGGCCCTGAGCGTGAAGGAGTAACAAACATATAAACACACACACACTCACACACAGACACACTCACTCACAAACTTTCGCCTTTATAATATTAGTTTGATTAGCTTCTGCCCGCGACTTCACCCGCGTTGCAGGTAACTATACCATAAATTTAATACTCTACGGCACCCGGTAATAGCTGTGGCTTTCTACCGGTGAAAGAATTTTCGAAATTGGATCAGTACTTCCAGAGATCACTTCCTACATCGAAACTTACAAACTTCAGCGCTTTCTAATATTATAAACAACGTACAATCAGCCTATAGTGTTTATAATCTTATCATTAATCTCTGCAAAACTGGTGAAATATGAGTGTACCTACCTACTATATACCTCTCATCATTATCATACCATAATCAGCCTAAAATTTACGCACTGCAGAGACACAGGCCTCCTCCCAGTTAGAGGGAGTTAGCCGTAATCCACCACGAGGGCCAAATGTGGGTTGGTATATCACATGTCTTCGAATTTTTGCTTCTAGGTCATGACGGTTTCATGATGTTTTGCTTCACCGTTTTAAGAGCATTGGTGATGAAATAATAACACGTAAATCCGAGTCTATAATGTTATGACTCGGATTTACGAGTTATTAAAATGGTTAACAGTATTGTATTACAATTTTTGACAGCACCACTATCAAACGAACCAATCGCCCAGAAAACACCATATAACCTTCATTAGGATGTAAACAAACTATTATTATTATTTGATTATAAAAAGGCTCTGACACACCTTCCGTGATTCATCACCGCTCCCTCGTTCACTGAAACTTATCAAAATATACTAATATTCGCTAGGAGAGCGCTGTTTTTCTTTTTAAATTTGTTTTCTTAGCCCGAAGTGACAGAAGCATGAAGTTTAACTTATATTATTCTTACGAGTACTAGAGGCAGGAAAAAGTAAAGTTTTACGAGCTAATAATTTTCTCCGAGGTAGTATTTCTCATTTCCTCGGTTCAATTCTAAGTTATGATTTAGTTTAATGGACGTACTCTTGAAAGAAAATGTAGTTATAACTGCTTGTGTTATTGACTTTTGCAGAGTTTATTTGTTCTGTGGGAGTTAACAAACAAGGCAATTTTATCTTGTGAGATGACATAATGACCATTCAAACCTTATTTATTGTTAATTGTAATTTGTTTTTGCATACCGTTAAAACGGTGAGACATGTTGCTACATGTCTCACCATTTTAACGCAATGTTATGAACACCTTTGTAAACACCATTTTTCTGGCAAATACATATTCTATTCTATTTTATAAACATAACTAATTTTTAAAGAGGTAACATTGTTTGTAAGAATTTAATCTCAGTAAGTTTTGTATAACTAGCCTATAATGTTCCCACTGCTGGGACACAGGCCCCCTCTTTGTGTGAGTGAATGGGCCATTATCCACCACGCAGGTCATTATCCACCACGTGGGTCATTATCCACCACGCATGTCATTATCCACCACGCGGGTCATTATCCACCACGCATGTCATTATCCAACACGCGGGTCATTATCCACCACGCAGGTCATTATCCACCACGCGGGTCATTATCCAACGTTCAAAATCTAGTAGCAGGCTCATCTCGGCGACCAACAAATGTCAAAAACTTGTCAAAATGTAGGGAAATTAGAGGTATTTTTGACAGATTGACACTGAGATCAGACAGACTGTGAACGTTCTTAAAATTACGAGAATTGCCCCTCTGATGTCTTTGCATTTTTGGATCTATGACATGCCGGTTTCCACACGATGTTTTCCTTCCTCGTTTTGAGACCAGCTGTGCTATTCTGTATAAATCTCACCGTGAAAACTTAAGTGAAGTGAGCGTGGACTGAGCTGTCAATAGTGTCAATTCCTAGCAAAAACAAACTCACTTCACCTAAGTTATCACGGTGAGATTTTTACAGAATCGACCGGCTGCCTGCAGTGATGAAATTATTTACACAAAGTGCCTGCTTCGGTTCGAACACACGACCTACAGCTCTAAAGTCGCGCCCTTTGCCACTGAGCAACCACTGAAGTATTGACACGATTGAAAATATTCCTTCAGCTAAACTATAGCCAAATGCCATAAGATATGTTTTATGGTATAATTGTCTTCCACGGCAAGCCACTGGTAGAAGCTAGTAATCAGTACAAAGTAGGTAATGCTTGAAAACATTAAATACAATAAAATGTAAAAGTAACTCCGAAATTCGAAGGAGACCTCATTAACGATAATAATAATACCAGCCTATTATTCTTTTACTGCAAGACAAAAGCCTCTTCTCATACACAGAAGGCACGAGCATTCATCACCACGCTTGCGCAAGACGGGTTGGCGATTTCAGACTTATATTAACTATAAGTCCAGGTTTCCTCACGATGTTGTCCTTCGCCGTTGTCAGTCATGTCCAAGATAAGCTTAGTAAGTACAGACGCCAGCACATCAAGTTACCCGAAAATGTCTAATTTTCCCCAATCAACTTTGTTCCTTATGTTTGCTACAGACAGATTGTAGTAGCTTGATGTGCTGGCGTCTGTACATATGAATTGGAAAAGTCACATTGGTACTTGCCCGGGTTTGAATCCACAACCTCGTGCATGAGAGGCGAGGCCTTGCCCATTGGGCTGTTTCCATTAACGGTAATGGAGGATATAATAATATTATAACAACAAGATCTGAAGAAGAAAAAATACTAAAAATAATTCGTACTAGAATAACATTCATACACCATTACCCCTTGGCGAGGTTTTCTAATTCCTTCAAGAAAACACATTGCTCTATCCTCTCATAACAGTTAATTCATTTACTATAAAGAACAACCTTTGTTCTCGTAGCAAATAAAATTGTATACTTTTCATTCTGGCTGTGCACTCCAAAGAAATAACTGACATGAAGAATCTACTTTACCGTGGAGTTGTTATTTAATTTTTTTTTTATCACACCTGCTCTGAAAATACATACTAATTATACCAATTAGAGGGAAGAAACGCCTTTATCCCGCCCTTCAAATCCTTTCATCCCAAGGTATGGAAGTTTGTATGAAAATCCTTCCGACCCAAGGGTGGGAAGTATGTATGAAATTCCATTACATACCCGGTTTTTCTTTTTTTTTAATTTGTCAGCAGTCATACTGCCAAGAGACTTTAACTGTCTACTAATTAAATTTCAAGTAAATTGTTACTGGCCACATACAGTTTTTTTTTTACCAGTTACCAACCTCCTTGGTGCATACAGAAAATTAAAAACGAAATTATTTTTGTATATAAAACGCGCGGAATCACGGAAGAAGTGGCTGCATGACCTTATGACCTTAGCCTACTCCAGAAACGGGCGAATAAAAAATGGAAAAGCCCGCGCATTTTCGCAAAAACACATTTATCTTTGTGTTTTTTTGTAAAATAGGGATACTTCGAGCGACAGTGATGATGTTATCCCTAACACACCGCCAGAACTATTAGAGGCGGCCCAAGAAGTTGTTGATAATTTGTTGCCGTGTCTCAAAATATCAAGATACCCGGACAAAATGTAACATCTTATAATAGCTGCACTTTTAATAATTGTACTTTTAACTAAATATAAACATTTCTATGCATTTATGTCTATAATTTTCCTCGTAGGTGTAATAAAAAGCACTATACATCCCTCAGGATAAAGTACAGTTCCATACCTCAAATGGTTTGCGCCCCTCGCAAGCTCGTGGCGCAAATGCCATAATCTCGGTATGGAACTGTCACTTTCTTCCCTCTGAAGTAATGTACTATTTTTTTTAATCTTTTGTGCTGGTGCTGCTTTTCAGTTCCTTTGCTAAGGCACTTTTTCATTCGCTTTTCTATATGAGCTTTTACATAAGTTTGCATAAGTTTGCCGCGAATATACGAGGTCAAATTAAATTAGCTAGGTAAACTCTACAGATATCGATATACAGGATGTCCCAGAACTCAACGTCAAGCCGAAACGGGGTGACAGGATTGATCATAACCATCACGAGAAAAATATAAAAAAATCTATCCCATGCAGTTTGAAAATTATGGGCATTTTAAGAAAAACCTAGAAATTTGATCAAACTGTACCATTTTTCGGTTATTGTGGTTATTCTTTTTTATTTTTGTTCAATTAAACTTTGGAAACGTAATCCTAAATAACATTTCTAGAATCCCAATAAAAAATAATGACACGATTGCCTCAAGTTTCCGAGAATTGAGACTATTCGTTAAACTACGAATTTAAAATTTTCAAGATTCGTCGACTTTGATTGGCCCTCCTTTAAAAAAAAATGTACTAGAGTGCCTTGGCAAGTGGTATTAAAAGTTGGCGCGTTTAATCAGAATTCTAAAATGGTACAATACTTGTTAGTTCCATACAGTAAAAAAGAGTAAAAAAATTAAAACCTCAAGTAACCCGATTTTTGCTATCTCAGTTAAAATGTTTTTGATTCGCACAAGCTCTAGGTAGGTTCTTAATTTTAAGGCAAAATGATGAGAGAGATGGATAGTGGGTATGTTTGCCATGAGTGAGCGAGACAGATAGTGACGCCACTTTTATTAAAGTGAAAAAAGTGAAAAAAAGTTAGTAAAATAATGAAAAATCTTGATCTAGTTTAATTTAGGTTTGTTGGAATAAAAGTCAGATAAAGAAATAACATTTTTATTACAATAAATGTTCAAATTGTTTACCATCAGCCTCAATACAAGACCTACATCTTCTTAAAAAAGATCTACTTATTAGTCGGGCATATCTTCAAGAGTTGATCTCCTCAGCTGCTTGAGAAATGCGTTCACGCAGGTCGGCTACGTTCTCAATGGGCTTATTTATTGTAATAAAAAACGTTATTTCTCTATCTGACTTTTATTCCAACAAACCTAAATTAAACTAGATCAAGATTTTTCATTATTTTACTAACTTTTTTTCACTTTTTTCACTTTAATAAAAGTGGCGTCACTATCTGTCTCGCTCACTCATGGCAAACATACCTATCCATCTCTCTCATCATTTTGCCTTAAAATTAAGAACCTACCTAGAGCTTGTGCGAATCAAAAACATTTTAACTGAGATAGCAAAAATCGGGTTACTTGAGGTTTTAATTTTTTTACTCTTTTTTATTGTATGGAACTAACAAGTATTGTACCATTTTAGAATTCTGATTAAATGCACCAACTTTTAATGCCACTTGCCAAGGCACTCTAGTACATTTTTTTTATAGGAGGGCCTATCAAAGTCGACGAATCTTGAAAATTTTAAATTCGTAGTTTAACGAATAGTCTCAATTCTCGGAAACTTGAGGCAATTGTGTCATTATTTTTTATTGGGATTCTAGAAATGTTATTTAGGATTACGTTTCCAAAGTTCAAATGAACAAAAATAAAAAAGAATAACCACAATAACCGAAAAATGTTACAGTTTGATCAAAATTCTAGGTTTTTCTTAAAATGCCCATAATTTTCAAACTGCATGGGATAGATTTTTTTTTCAGATTTTTCTCGTGATGGTTATGATCAATCCTGTCACCCCGTTTCGGCTTGACGTTGAGTTCTGGGACACCCTGTATAAACACGATAAAATAATTTAAAAAAAAAATGATGCTTTTTTTAGGGGTCAACAACCGCTGTGTTGTTACTTGAAGTATGAGTTGAGAAAATGTGTTTTATTGTGTTTAGATATGGACACCAATCTCGTCTGTGAAGTTTACATAAGATAAAACTGATTATCAAACTGATATTTCAAGCGAATACACTAATTGCGGTCGAAGAACCCACTTTTTTTTTCTTCTATATCTATACATATAATAAAATAGTAACGAAGTCAAAACTGTACATTGAATGTTTTTGAAAAAAAAATTGCTACAAGGTGTGTTCTCAAAATTGCAGGATTGTCAAACATATTTAACTTATCCTGGTTAGAATGATTGAATAATAAAAAACCATTTTTGGACTTGTCCTTTGGTACACAGATAGTTTAACTATAACCTGGATTAAAATTAGGGTACCGTTAATCACGACTGGGATATTTTCCGACCGCCACGTGGGCGAAGCCGCGGGCAAAAGCTAGTAACTGAATAATCGGTAATAAAAATCGGTAATCAGCAATTTTGACTGTTAATTTGATTGACATAAATTACCACCCAATTTCCTCCTCAATTGTCGAAAATTAAAGCAGTTATCGAAATGAGGTCCATTACATTTACTACACACCGCCTTTTTTAAATGCCCAACTTTCGAACGTAGTTATACTTTCCTTGTAAAATTTTAGGGATATCTAAATGTAAGTAAAAGCAGTTCCTAACTACTTTAGTCATGTTTGACAACTAGAGGATAAATAAACGAGGCTTAAAGCCGCAATCAATATAACTTTCAGATTAACCAAACATTTATCGAGTTTTAAGTTTGGCATAACTTTACTACGAGTTTATTATAACAAAGGTGCAACTGCAAGCGGTTATCTAATTTATATACAAGATGGAAACGACAATATTTATTTGATAGTTCCAAAATACTCTTACTACTCTCTCTTCTCTGTTCTTTTCTCTTAATACTCTTCTTCTCTCTCTCATTTCAAGTGTTTTCATATATTTTCGTATTGTTCGCTCCACATTGTATATATATAATACATTGCGTGCAAGTAATTGCGTAACACACTCACAGTAGCAATGGCTTTAATTTTGACAGTTCAACAACATTCATTGCGTTATTTATATTGTTAAGCAGAATTTGTTTTTAAACATATGAAGCAATGAATAGCAATATCCTTTAAAATTATTCAGATTGAGATTGAAATTGAAAATATGTTTTTCAACATCCATTATTTTCTTAGTTTCTCTTTACGAACTCATTAAGCTATACCTACGAAAATTAATCTATTAAAAGTTTTTCTAATAACTACAGGAGTAGACCTGTCACCATATTTCATTGGAATAAAATCAAAGTAATGGAGTTTGCATTTTGAATACGTTTTGCAATTAGAATGAAAGCCTCCCATAATCATAAGAAACAGCGATGTTTTAGAAGTAGTTAGTTAAAGAATCATAATTACAAGGAATACATAATCAGCCTAGAATGTTCCCACTTCTGGGACACAGGCCTCCTGTCGGCGAGAGGGAGTGGGCCGTTGTCCACCACGCGGGCCCAGTGTGGCTTAATAGATGTCACATGTCTTCGAATTTTTGGTAGAAGAAAGAAAGAAAATACGTTTATTTGCGGCAAACATCACGCGGAAAAATAAAAAAAACAAAATAATAATTTAGGAGAAAATAAGCATCACATATGCCCAAAACTTAATCTCACGAAACGAATCGAATACGAGACAGAGCCCCAGCGCTGGTTTTCAGCGACAGCCGGTGTTGATGTGCTGAATTCATAGTTACAGTTTGCGCGTCGATGTCCCCTGTCTATACCTTCCTTCTAAAATACTGCCACTGATTTAGTTACCTGCATCCATTAAGCTTACAGGCAGACAGGTTTGGTTGCACAGCGAGTTTCTTTGAAGGATAGAATCCGAAAAAAAATATCCGCGAAATAATTTAAAAAAGTAGGCTTGCCTCGTGACGCTTCCTAGCGATGTGCGGAAGGCGAGGGACCGGGTGTTGTGACACAGTTTTGGATTGAAGTGGCCTATCTCCTGCAGTGGAATGCAATAGGCTAAGTTGATGATCCACTAATGGGTGATTCTGTCCGTCATAATGAAAGAAAGATAGAAAATACATTTATTTAGCACAGACTAAGAGACACATGAACTACTACCCAATGAAAATAATATTCGGTTATACCATAGAAAAAGGTACAACAGAAAAAGTAAAGAAACAACATGTGTATGTATGAAAAGTTTTCTTTTTTTTCACGAATGATATGGGTATATAGGTAGATAGATAGACAGGCAGAATCTCCCCCTCCTCGAATGCACGTGACTAAACCAACAGCCTATATAGTGGCAAAAGCTTTATTTCAATTGAAATACTGTTTTTTATAAAAGCAAAGTTTACTATGAACAATGGCACGTAGATCTTTATTGAGGCCATTTTTGTACAATATGATTCTAAACTTTTCAATTCTATTGTCTAAGAGAAACGTGTATTCAATATTTAATTATTGTTCCCTATATATCTAGGGATTCGATGTTTTCTGCGGCCTCCTCTCTGTGATCCACCAGAATGGCCGTAATCCACCACTCGCGCCCAATGCGGGTTGGTAGATGTCACATATCTTCGAATTTTTGGTTCTAGAATATTTTGCATGCATGGTTTCCTCACGATGTTTTCCACACAAATAAAAGCACCTTTCTGGGTTCGAACCTACAACTCGAAAGTCATGGTCATAACCACTGGACCACCACTACTCTCTAAATAAAGGTTGACAGGTAGAAAATGCCTCAGGCATTAAGCCTTTGTACAGCATTTTTTTTTACTTGCACAAGTCTTAATAAATAAATCCTCCTTTAAATAAATCCTCCTTTTAAATAAATCCTCCTTTTGTAAAACACGCTTAAAGCTATGGACACACAGAAATGCGATATTTTCTAAAGTATTAAAATCTTCAGCATGATGAATAGTATGTTTACAGAAGGTATTTTCATCTTGTAAATATGGTTCATATTTTCATATTTTCTTCAAGAGAAAATCGCTCCAGAATTTCAAACTCCATCATGCATCTTGTTACACGAGACTTTGCCTCCAGTTTTTCACTAAATAATTCTTCTCTGACTCCTAACGTATGTGCCTGGATTTTTTTCTCGGTATATTTTCACAAAATGTGCATTGCATTGCAATCCTGTTCTGTAAACCGTCTTAAATTTCTACTTCTAGGACGTCGGTTGTAAGTTCAGTCGGACATAGACAATGTTTATCCCACCAAAAACATTTTTATGTAAAATGTTGCCAAAACGAGACCATATGGCTCGCACTTTCAAAAAGTTATCAGATCTCATGTAGAGCCAAGCTTCTAACTCTACACGCCCTAACTCTATAAGCCCTAACTTCACAAACTCGACACCTTAGACAAAATATGAGACTTGGCCGTTTCGTTACAGTGACGAAATCGTGTTTTTTTAGATATCAATAAAATCTAAAGCATAAGAGCTATGCAATTGAAACTTTATATGTGATGGGGTTTCTGTGTCAGACCAGTGTTTAATAAGTCTACTATTGACATCATATTCTGAGAATTTTGTTTATCTGGTACAATCCAAACCTAAGTTATGAGGGTTCAAAAAACGACGAAGCGCTTCGAGAAAAGGTAGGTAGTGCCCTTGCGCTTCGCTTGGCTCGTCTTGACGGGGGAACTACCGTACCCGCAGATCTACTTATATAGTTTCTAACGTGACGATATTATCTTGGATGTCAACCTCCTTTAAATGTATAGAAATACGTGCATGTTATGTTATCGTGGCCGGAAATTTAACAGCGTCTTTATAATATATTTCTAAAATGATCGTGGCTTCAACGTTAAAGAAAGTTAACCAGTTTCGTATAAAAAACACCTTCTTTTACTGTCATTTTCATAAGTTACCACCGTATTGGTGGCCCAGAAGAAACGGCCGCGGCTTTTGAAATGTAGGTCGTTGGTTCGAACCCAGATAGGCGCTTTACTTTATGTAAATTATTTCATCACCACTGCTCTCAAAACGGTGAAGGAAAACATCGTGAGGAAACCGACATGTCTCAGAAATAAAATTCGAAGACACGTGACATCTACCAACCCGCACTGGGCCCGCGTGGTGGGTTACGGCCAGCTCCCTCTCGCAGAGAGGAGGCCTGTGTCCCAGCAGTGGGAATATTATAGCCTGATTAATTGATTATGTATGTACCTATGTATGTAAGTATATAGTTGATGATCGATTTCTGGCGCTTATATTAGAGGTGACCTCCGTCTCCTTTAATGCGTGAAATGTATGAATGCATGCCATACCTTTTTGAGGCCTTCTTTTTTTTTTCTTTTTAATTTGTCATTAATTTTGTCTAAACACGACCATGTAACCGTAGACCGTATCGTCATTATAATCAACGCAAAAACGTACTTAAATATTAGTCAAACTATAATGAAAATAAAAACTAATTGCCTAGAAAGACTTAAGTAAAATCACGACTAATACGTATAGGTATTCGAAAGCTTCGTATTTTGGCCCGAAGTCACCTCTTTCGTCCCTAATTGCACCCATTGAGCCCGGACAAAACGACTTTATGTCCCATTATAACATTAATGGCCTATATTCAAGAATACAGGGCACACACTTGAATCCAGCCAACTTTGAATTTCGTCTTTGGTGCAGGTGAAATCAAACTATGATAAAAATTTGAACTAACTAGTTTTTACACGCGGCTTCGCCTACGTGAAATTTCTTGTTCCCCGATCGAGCCCGTCGCATTGCATCGCCTGCCCGCAGATTTTTTTTTTTACCCGGTTCCTTATGGTCTTAGCGATGTAAAGTTAGTTAGCCTATGGCCTACCTCAAGAATTGGACTATCAAATGCAAAAAGATTTTTTCAAAACCGACTGGCAGTTTTAGAGATCAGCGCGTTCAAACAAACAATCAAACAAACTCTTCAGCATTATTATTAGTAAATACATTTAGATAGATGCCAAATTATTTAGACCCAGTAAGTAGAATAGAATATGGATAGAATAGAATATGGATAGAATAGAATCTGGATAGAATAGAATATGGATAGAATAGAATATGAATGATGGATCTGAGCTCCAAAGCAGATTGAAGAAATGGCCACAGAAGCTGGATAATGTTGTCTTGAAAATCAGCAGTAACAAATATGGAAGTATGGAAGAAAAATACCTACATTTTGCACCAACCCCAAATAAATTGATATAATAGCAGGAGAATGATGAAGAATGATGATATACACCATATGAATTACAGATATAAGTAGAAAATTTACATAGGGTAGCACAATGGGCGGTCTTATCGCTAAAAGCGATCTTTTAAAGACAACCTTTGGATAGATTTAAAAGGAGAAGGAAAGACAACACAATTAAATACTGCAGTCTGTGGATTACAATTTACATATTTATGTCGCAACCATCTCGTATCCGGTACGCCAGCGCTATATGGTGGCGCTCGACAGAGTCTAGCCTGAGTTCGTGCGATCGGTATAGAGCCTCTCTTGACCCTTGGCCATAGTACGTACGGACAACATGTGCTCAGAAACTGTCTCGCGTTCCGTATCTATTTATATCGTGTACCTACAGTGTGTGATTCGCTTAACTGATGGGGTCCGCTAGGGCCGATGCCTGCCAGCGTCGCCGGTTGTTCGAAAGAGTTACCGTTGCCCCTGGCACAGGCAACTGAAGGAACACGGGTGGGTTTTAGTCAGAAAAAGTCTGACATGCCTTCCCGCTCCGCCCAGAGCGGGAGAAGTTATTTGATGATCCAAAAAAAAAGTTGTGATTCGCTAGTGATTAATTTGTTCGTAAATTATAATTTGATTTGAAATGCAAACGGCTTTTCTATTACTCAATAACTGACACTACCCATAGTACGCCCACGGCAGTTAAACTATGACTGATGATAACGAGACAGACGTCCTCCTCCGTCATATACAATAAATACAGACATACATAAAGCATATACCAAAGCGTTTCTTTTTTGTTGGCCTGATGAGTGGCCTGATAGAAAATGTTACTGCCGGCATAGAGACTCAAGGATACATGGGATAACCGACACGTTGTTAAAAATAAATCCCACTTAAAACTTAACGAAAAAGTAAGTTTTTAATGAAATTACGTGTTATCCACGATTTTCCATTCAGAACGTCTTTTTCTTACGTGATACCTAACTTTTTTATAATAAGGAAAGAGAAACAACAGTTTTTCGATTCAAAGTCTTACATTGAGTGACTTAACATTTTTTAAAGTTAAGTGCACAACCTGTAGGAACAATCAAACGGAGCCTAATTTTACATGTAACGAACAAGGGCGGATCCAGGGCGCGGGTCATGGGGGTCATTTTGTTTTGCCGCCCGGGCCCCCCGCATGCTTAGTCCCCCACTGGTTGGAGCCTGTCCTGACTGGACCTCGACTTTGTGATCCCCCCCAGACTCGAAAGCTGGATCCGCCCTTGGTGTCGAATATGTAAATGTTTTCGTTCTTGGTTAAAATTAAAAGGAAAATATTTACCTGATCCTCTAAAAGCTTATTCACCTTCTAATAATGAACACTTTTGTAAATGAATGAACCTCTAAAGTGAGCGGTGCCGCAGCAGCGACCGCCAAGTACTGCATCCAAGTTGTGCGCAGTTTACTTGGCTATTTAGTATTAATTTATTTAGTAGTAGGACTCGAAAATAAGAATTATTTGAGGTTCACAAAAAAAGGCGCAATCATTATATTAGATAATTAATCAGAGTTTTCAATAATATTTTTAGGAGCGCAAAATGGGAATTATTAGAGTTTAGTTTAAATACATGCCAAATTAAAAAAGACATTCTAAGAATCAATTAGGTACTCGAAATATTCTTTCGACTTGATATGCTAGTGATGTCATAATCAAACAGGTTTCAATCATTTCTGAAGCTGAGCAGCGATGCAAAATAAAACTAAAAAATCCAATATCTTAATTTTTTAAACTATTTACGAAAGTAACTCGCATTTATATTGTTCTATTCTTAAAATATTGTAGGTACTTTCTTTTGTTATTTGATACATAGTTCTAAACGTTCAAAAACACAATGGATAAAAAAATTCCCAAGGTGTACGCTCAATCATTTCCAAAGTCCGGAGATAAATGTCTGACATCACGCGTTATTTCAAGAGGCATTTCAGGCAGGCTTAACACGACACGAGCACTGAATCTCAAGATCCCTGTATTATAAGACCTAACCTTTTTTCAAAATGAAACTCGGAGACGTCTTACTGTCTAACATCGTAAGGCTACCACCGACTTACGTCTGAGAGACGTGTGAAATTAAATTGGACATCTATTGGACGTGGACCTCAGTCAATGTAATCAACAGGGCCACAAATTAGATGTACTGAAGTCTATAGTCGTGACGTAATGATTCTCGAACGAAATTGCTACTGTTTCCTTGTATTCGATTTATTTGGCCTAGAATCCGCCGGAAAAATGGGGGTGCGAAAGATTTGGTTGCGATTTTATGCGTGTTTTTGGTATTTCAACAACAAAATATCCACTCATCTACTTTCGGTACAATAAACGCAGAAAATTAAATCACTGACAACGTTAAAAAATCGTGTAATAAAAACCACAAGCTAAACCTCATTTAACATTGAAATCACCACTTCATTTAATTCTCACAATCAATCAAACTCATTGTTGGAATCGATTTTAAAAGCCCAAGGGTTTTACGCACTAGTTATCGAGAATCGATACATAATAAAGCTGAACTAAATACTCGTTTGCAAAAATTGGTAGGTACCTACCTACTACCTACGTCGCACAGTCTTATCATATTAATAACGTGCACATTTGATAAAAATCTAGTGTTCGATTTATTGATCGGTACTGCGCGTGATGTTGATATAAACATTCTATATTATATTTCATTGTGTTCGTTATCCGCTTAGTCATTTTTTTTAAAGACGAACACTGCTGGACATAGGTATCCCTCTAGCATTGCCACTTCGACCGGTTCGGCTGCCCCATTTCAAAACCTAGTAAAGACTTAAAATGAAATTTTACCGGAGAGCGCATAAACAAAATATTGGTCAGCCTATGGAAAGTATTTTTTGAATTGGTTAAAGTGACTTACTAGGTTTTAAAATGGTCACTAGGGAGTGAAAGGTGCACTTACTAGGTATCGATGCTTAAATATATCTCCTTTTATGTAAGTTTAAAACGCTGGTGTTTTTGTATTTGGTAAAGACCTTCTAGGTTAGCAAGATTATGCAATAAAACGATTTTTGTAAAAAGTGTCCCTTACTAGGTTTTGAAATGAGACAGCCGGGTTGTGCACTTCTCGCATCCAGCAGATTGCTGCGATTCCTTCACAAGATCATCGGCCCACGTTTTGGGAAGGCCTAACACGCTACGTGTCGTGTCTTCTGATACACAGTCGCCACTCCAGAACCGTTCGGTCCCATCAGCCATCTATTCCGCGAGCAATGTGTTCTGTCCACTGCCACATAAGTTTAGCAAATCTTCCACATACGAGGGGCGTTCAATGTATTTTAGGTATCAGGGTGATTTACTAATGATGTGGGTGATATGACTAATTAATTAACATTATCTAAGGGTATAAAGGTAACATTTCACATACTTGTGATCATTAGTTTGCTAGTTATCCTCAGTCAACAACAACTGGAATGGCTAACGTGACAATGTTGAAGAAAATCGAGCACCGCGCTGTTATTAAATTCCTTACCAAAACAAGGAAAATGTCTAAAAACTATTCACGAAGAGATGGTGGCTGTTTACCAAGATTCTGCACCTTCGTTATCTATGGTTCAAAAGTGGTCAAGTGAATTTAAAAGTGGCAGAGAGAGTAGAGGTGATGATTTTATGTAAAATGTCAACAACTGTAGAATGAAAACTTTAACGGAATACATTTAAAGTCATCTCAATCCTCATAAATTGCTTAATTTAAAGATAAAGCAGCCAATTAAAACTCCATTGATAAATAAAACGGTCCCGGAACGATTTGTACATAAATGTATTTACAATGTTTTTCTGGAATCCCTGTTATGTAATAAGCACAGATAGACCTAGATAACGCAAGTATCACGATCTGTATGAAATCCAAGCGTGTCATTTTAAGACTCCCTACTATGACGTCACAAGCACTATTGTTGCGTTATGTAGGTAGGTGTATCTATATCTTTGGTAATAAGCATTCTAAACTGAAACCGCGATGTATGTCAACACCAAATGAAACCACATTTAGTAACAATATTAATACTTACCACCTTACTAGTAAACGTATTATATCAGATGAATAGTAATAATAACCTACACACCAATTTCTCTCTTTCAGTCGTCAGTAATTTGACTTTCGAAAGAAGAAGACAATGCGTTATGTAACTATACAGACGCTGTACAACGTTTATTAGTAAGGGGATTAGTTATTAAATAATAATACTAAGATAATAATACTACATAACATTAAATGGGACTGAGCAGGACATGTCTGCCCGACAGGCTGTAGGCCCAAATAGCACAGAATTGGTGCCCTGAGATAGTGAGGCGAGGGTCGCGGCAGATCACGTAGGAGATGGCGGCACGAGCTGAATAGGTTCCGTCAAAACTGGAAGGAAAACGCACGGGCTCGCGAAAGACGGATGGACTGGAGAACTTTGCCCAGGAGTGGGACAGCGTGGGCTATTAAAAAAAAAACATAATCACATCATCACATGTTTGTAGTGCTCATATATTTCGCCATTTATGTTTAAGTCCCATGTCCCATGGGGCAGAGCCTATTACCATCTCCAAAAAAGAAAACTCCATTTGCTTGTTGTAAATTATATACAAAACAAATAATACCATAAGACCTGTATTTCCTCAAGGTGTAGACAAAGATGTTTTAGCACACCTTCATTATTTGTTTATCTCCCCAAATGTTCCTAAGGCACTTAGAGCATCTAAAGATATTTTTAACCACTCTGTTTTAGCACACATTGATGTTTGGCTTAACTCCACAAATGTTCCTAAGGCACTTAGAGCATCTAAAGATATATTTAACCACTCTGTTTTAGCACACCTTCTTTTTGGTTTCACTCCACAAATGTTCCTAAGGCACTTAGAGCATCTAAAGATATCTTTAACCACTCTGTTTTAGCACACCTTTTTGGTTTAACTCCACAAATGTTCCTAAGGCACTTACAGCATCTAAAGATGTCTTTAACCACTCATAATGATACATAGGACAATAGGTACAACACAGATTCCATTATCTTCACTCACAAGACACATTACATCTGAAAGCATTACTATCCTTATTAAATCAAGTACCTAAAGTTTTATATTTAGACGTATAATGGCAACACTAGGCGTGCCAGTGACGTACGTCATCTTTGTAGGGCAACACTCTTCAAGCGTTATTTTTCGTTTTTTTTTTTTCATCAAAATTCTCTATTATAAATGGTTAAGGGGACGCAAAAACTCATCTCGTAAGCAACGTACCGCTACCGACTTATTTGTAAAATGGTCTTTATTGTAAACTAATTTTTACTGGCGGATTTGCTCGCGTAGTTTTGGTAAAAAGTAGAGTATGTTGTATGACGTATCTGTGTTAATGTATTATAATGCCACATCTCATTACGATAATGCATAGGCATAATCAGCGTACAATGTTCCCTTTCCTGGGACACAGGCCTCCTCTCTGTGAGAGGGAAAGAAGGCCTTAATCCACCAAGCGGGCCCAGTGCGGGTTGTCACATGTCTTCCATTTTTTGGTTTTAGGACATGCTGCACTGAAAAAAAAATATTTCTTTCACATTAAAGCGATTTTATTAAGACTTACTTACTGACTTTATACAGTAAGAATAAATGTTTAAAAAAAGTAAACGACAAAACAGTAACTTTTAATGATTGAACATACTATTTACTGAAAAAAACAACAAAAAAAAGAAAACAACCACCATTACTGTAATGTAAGTTTTCAAAGGTTTTAATGATATCACGAAATGAATAAAACAGTTAATGTTGGGACCTTTTATATACCTAAAACGTTAAAGTTTACTGTCAGGATGGTAACATTTTGCCTCAAGCCTTAACTGTTTTCGAATCAGTAAAATATACTGTTTTGAACGTTAAGCTCATATGGAACTATTTGAAGCAGTTCAGATTAATATTTTATCATTTTTATTTACTGCTTATTTCTTTCAGTGTGATTTTCTCATAATGTTTTTCTTCGACGTTTTGAGGTAACTGGTGTTGAAATTAAATACGCAAAGTAACGTTCCCGCCTGGCCTCAAACTCACGACCTTTTTCGGGGGAAAACCTTCCAAAGGGGCGGTCTTTGGGAATAAAACCAGGGAGTGTGGTATTTTTACCTCACTAACCTCACCTCCCCGGTGGTCACCATCTGCACATGGAAGACACCATTACCTCGCAAAATACCAATCCGGCGCCCCCTCTGTGCAACGCCTGTTAAAGCACATCTCTGGGGAGTAAAGGGGTCTCCCCGAAATCTAACTGTGCAAATACGCAAGGCAGCACATGACCACTGTGCGCCGTCTTCCCTGAGGTCACTCAGTGGACCGACAAAGTCCCCACTCTAATCGACCCTGACCCCATATTCCCGCCTGCCTTAGATGATGCAGGCGGGGTTTCGGCGTGTTAGGCGCAAACTCACGATCTACAACTTGTAAATCACCTCACACATCAGGTCCACTTGAAAACCAACGTCAGACACCAGTTGTCTGGCATTTTTGATGAACTGGGCCTTTTTGGCGCAGCCGTGAGGCACACTTTCTAGCTAATTTCTTACATCGGACTTTGCATTTTTTATTTTTATCTTTGTTTTTATCTGATGTACAACTATTATTTAACTATCTGGTGTATTGTGTGTCTCTTAGTCTGTGCTAAATAAATGTATTTTCTTTCTTTCTTTCTTAAATCGGAGCGGATACCACTGGGTCACCACTAAATTAGACGAAAAACAGGACAAATCAATAACGAATCCTTAAGGCAATATCCACAACATAACATAACGCCTGTAATTCCCAAAGGGTTAGGCAGAAGTGTATCTATAGTAACACCCACATTTCACCAGTTTTGTTTAAATCCCATATAATTTGGGACGAGCCTATGGGTGCTTACATAAAGAAGCGGGTAACCGGTAAAAATAAGTCGGTTCCGATCCGTGCGGGTTCAATAGTCCCCTCTTAACGTATGGGCTCACACATAAAGAAACAGTTAAAACATGTAACCGTTTCTTTCCGAAGATGAACCTGCAGCGATCTGCCGGTCGATTCTGTAAAAATCTCACAGTGAAAACATAGATGAAGCGAGTTTGTTTTTGCTAGGACATGACACTATTGACAGCTCACTCCACGCTCACTTCACTTAAGTTTTCACGGTGAGATTTCTACAGAGTAGCACCGCTGTATAGGGAGTCGAGCCCGGAAACCCGCTTCTATATGCAAGCACCCTATTGTCATCTAACCGATCACTGGGCACAAATTCAGACTCTGGGCTGCCACTGAGAAACTCCACATTTTGCCGATCCCGGGAATTGAAACCAGGACCTCATGCGCAACAGTAGCGCGACCACTAAATTAACGATGCAATATCTAATTTCATAAAAATGTCTAGCAATGTAAAGATAAGACCAAAACGTCATTTCTATGTATATACACAATTCGGCTGCCCATTTCAAAACCTAGTAAGGACTTAAAATGAAATTTTACAGGAGAGCGCATAAACGTAATATTGGACAGCCTATGGAAAGTATTTTTTGAATTGGTTAAAGTGACTTACTAGATTTTAAAATGGTCACTAGGGAGTGAAGGTGCACTTACTAGGTATCGATGCTTAAATATATCTCCTTTTATGTAAGTTTAAAACGCTGGTGTATTTGGTAGAGACCTTCTAGGTTAGCAAGATTATGCAATAAAACGATTTTTGTAAAAAGTGTCCCTTACTAGGTTTTGAAATGGGACAGCCGAATTCAATATGGTTACTTTGTCCAAATTGAAAAGTATAAGCGCCTGGTTTACTTCCGGCGTATGTAAATAAGCTCTAAACAAACATTCTTGTTCAAACTACTTTATGTTAGTTCTAATGATATGATCAGAATTCCATTAACAACATTGGTAAGTACCTGTTGAATGTCTTTTAATGTTCTTTATCACTGCGAGGTGAAAACTAATGGCCACTAGATTACCATCACACCATCACCATACCTTCTTCAGTCGGATATAAGACAAGACAAGAAAGATGGTGTAGATGCTATCTCTTTCTTTATCTATTAATTATCTACTAGCTGACCTACAAGGTAATTGCGTAACACGTTATCAGTAGCCATGGCTTTCATTTTGACAGTTCAACACAATTCATTGCGTTATATATGTTGTTTAGCAGACAAATTTTCGAACATAAGAAGCAATGTATTAACAATATCCTTCAAAATTTATTTAGATTGTGATTTATAGTGTGTTATGCAATCAGGGTGTTGACTTTTTTGGATACACACTTTAATATACAGTAGAATGCAAAGAAGGATCAATTCTTAAAAAAATCGTTTCTTAGTGCTCCTCTGTCTTTAGAAAAATCCATGCTTCATCCATCCATACTATAGTCCTCGCGGAACTAGTTGGCCACGCCTTTTTTTTGTAGGTGGAGACAGGGGCGAGGCGGCGAGTTGCCTAGTGTACACAACACACATGAGATTAATGACAGCAAGCGCCCCCGCCCCTCCGTCCCACCGCTCACATACCTAAGCCGCGGCCAACTAGTACCGCGCGGACTATAATACTAATATTATAAAATATCCTAACTAAGCCTAAATTTCCTAACTAATATTATAAATGCGAAAGCGAGTTTGTTTGTTTGTTACGCTTTCACGCTAACGGCTGAAATGATTTAGATAAAATTTGACACATGGATAGACCATGACATTGCAGAAGTCACGGGCAACAGCTAGTACTTAATATTATAAATTCGAAAGTAACTCTGTCTGTCTGTCTGTCTGTTTGTTACCTTTTCACGCTTAAGCCGCTGAACCGATTTAGATGAAATTTGGTATAGAGATAGTTTGAGCCCCAGGAAAGGACATAGGATTGTTTTTATCCCAATATTCCCATGGGAAACTTATGCGAGTGAGTCCGCGGGGCACTGCTAGTCTATTATACATTCGAAAGTAACTCTGTCTGTCTGTATTTTATGTTCAGTGATCGGAGTAGGTAGAGCTGTTTGGGGTGAATGACCGCAAACATTGATGTTAACATGGATATGCTTCTGAAATCCCGGGATTTTGAAATTGTCGATTGATTTAAGTGAGTTAATATGGGTAAGTAGGCAGTTATGAGCAGGTAGTAGGTGAGCACCCAAACAAAAAAAAATAATAATAATAAAAAGTTTCTTAAAACAGGTTTTTTAAACAGTATATACTAACATATATACACACACAAGGATCCTGGAATGTCGATTTAGATGAAATTTGGTATAGAGATAGTTTGAGCCCCGGGAAAGGACATAGGATTGTTTTTATCCCAATATTCCCATGGGAAACTTATGCGAGTGAGTCCGCGGGGCACTGCTAGTCTATTATACATTCGAAAGTAACTCTGTCTGTCTGTATTTTATGTTCAGTGATCGGAGTAGGTAGAGCTGTTTGGGGTGAATGACCGCAAACATTGATGTTAACATGGATATGCTTCTGAAATCCCGGGATTTTGAAATTGTCGATTGATTTAAGTGAGTTAATATGGGTAAGTAGGCAGTTATGAGCAGGTAGTAGGCGAGCACCCAAACAAAAAAAAAATAATAATAATAAAAAGTTTCTTAAAACAGGTTTTTTAAACAGTATATACTAACATATATACACACACAAGGATCCTGGAATGTTGTGAGAGGTAGCTTCATGAAATATGAATTAATTAAGTAAAACTGTTAGAAACAATACTAAATATACATTACTGCACAAGGAAATATTATTATATATTCCGAGAATTCCCGGGATTCCGGGAAATATTTGGCATATCCATGTTGTGTCCGCATGTCGCAAGTAGCAAAAACAGCTCTAACTACTCCGATCACTGGTTATGTTATATGTCCTTTTCACGCCCAAACCACTGAATGGATTTCGATAAAATTTGGCAGAGAGATAGACTGCATCCCGGGGAAGGATTCCGCGATCCCGCAACCGCGCCGCTCTCCGCCCCGTGCTGCCAGTTTGGCCAAGCACTTAAACCACTGAACCAATCGTTATGTAATTTGACAAATAGGTAAACTGGGACCTGGAAAATTAATTTGGTCATATTCTTCCTGGATATTTGTATTCAAAACTAGTCTTCGCCCGCGGCTTCGCCCGCGTTGGTGTTGGAAAATCCCACGAGAACGTACTACCGGAGTTAAAGGTACCCTATGTAACACATCCAGGTTATAAACTATCTGTGCACAAACATCCAAAACCGTCCAGCTGTTTTGCACCAATCCGGAGCAAATATCCAAACAAACAAACAAACGGACAAAAATTCTGAAAACTATATTTTTGTTTCGTTCAATTACTTTCATTCAAAATATATTCAACGTACAATTTTGAACACGTAACTATTTTATTATAATTATATAGATGATGTCCTACAAAATACACGCAGACGAAATCGCGAGTACCTGAGAATTATTTTTACCAAAGTTCATATTTTGCCTTCAGTAATTTTGGGTAACTACGCGTAGCGTGGCCGAGTCATTCAGACTCCGAGCAGCTACTGAACTCTATATTTTCTTTCCGTTATACCAATCGCTTAGTTTTATTTACTCAACTAAAAATAAGCGCTCAGTTTCATTATAAAAAGGCTGTAAGAAATACATCGTTATTTTCAACATTTATAGAACGACACACGGCCTCATAAAGACCGAATCTCGTTTTACACAAACCAAGCTTTTAAAATTGGCTACAGGTTTCTAAAAATAGACACAAACAACACTAAATTCAACCTATTTTCTCCCCTCGACAAATCCTGCTTCAATCAGACGTCATACCGCAACGCATATTGTGACTTAACAACGCTCAACGCTACGCAATGTTCAAGCGACAGTAGAGGTTGAAATGCTAATATAATACAAATTGTAGTCGCCAGCAACAAGGTTAGCAAACTCGGGATTTCCTGCTCATCTCCTAAATTATGATGTTTGTTTTGGGATACCATTTCAAGCTTATAATAATTAGTTTCGTAATAAATTACGCAGCCTTCTGGGTGTTAAAAGACAGGACAGAATTCGGAACACCACGCTGTGTTCCAAAACGAGCATACGCTGTAGGAAAGAAGGCTGCCAGGCTCAAATGGGATTGGGCGGGTCACATTAGCCGTATGCACGATGACCGTTGGGCAAGAATCTTCACACAATGGGTGCCTGAAGATGGACGGTGCCGCCGAGACCGGCCCAGAAAGAGATGGCGAGGTGACCTGGACGCGTACCGCGAGGGCTTGTTCGAGGTGGCGCGGGAAAAGAGTTCCTGGAAGGATTTGGGGGAAATCTTGCAGTGGGACAGTGTAGGCTAACAAAAATAAAAATAACATTATAGCACGCTTGTATTTCTTGAAGGATTAAGCAGCGGTGTGCCTGTAGGTATGTCATGTGACAGGGTGCGATTCTATTGTCATCAACCGGGCACACATCCACACTCCGGGCTGCAACTGAGAAATTTCAGATAGGCAAACCGACATGGGACGTCACAGTTGGCGCAGTGGCTGACCGATCGACTGCTGCGCTGCATGGCGCGGGTTCGATTCCCACACGGAACAAATATTTGTATTGCCTACAGGTAGTTGTTCCGGATCTGGCTGTTTGTGTATGTGAATTTAAATGTTTGTAAACGCACCCACGATACGGCAGTAATTCCTAGAGTGGGGCAACGTTATTAAAAATAAATGAAAAACCAATAACACTATGCCTGAACCCAGGACCTCATGCTCAGCGCTGATGCTTTCGAGCAGTAGACCGACCGACGAGGTGGTTTTGTTTCGTTTCGTTGTGGTAATTAAATAAATTATGATAATACGTCGATTTCAGACACTTTGCTGTCACTTAGGTATTTAAAAAGTATTGTCTAGCGACGAATTACGGTAGCCTAATATGATAATTATTTATTGACCGCACTAAGACTTAATGTCAAGGTTTGTTTGGGTTACTACTCATTTTACGATGTCCACACATGGTGACTCTAAAGAGTCTAAAGTTTTGCTCATAACTCGTAGAAACAACTGTAAAATACGTAATACGTGTAGGTATATAATTTTTTTTTAATTCTGCCTTTCTTTTTACGTTATTGTTTTGTTTTTTTTTATTAAATGATTGTTTTAAATTTTTTAATACATAGTATTTTTTTTATTATCTGCGGGAAAAAAAATACGTTCTACTGGATAACGCCAGCAAAGGACAGTTTTGGACTGTATTATGCACGAAGTTAGTTACACTTCCTCGAAAGATCTTTCTTTATTGCACCTTACTCAATAAAACAAAGCCGTTACATGTCACATTGTTCCGTCTTTATCAAGTAATACAAAACGAAACAAGATGTCTGACACATCTTGTTTCTATTTACTATGCAACACCAGCTGTAAGACACAATTGAGATTAATGACCCACGGCCTAGGACCAAGGCCTTTGGTATTTTTGGACTACGGGTAAAGGAACGTACCACATTAATGAAGCGCAATGAAATCTTTTATTCAAATTAGGCTTGATGGTTTAATGTTGTATGGGGTTAAGTACTTCCTCTTTAGTTGAAGAGTTCAGTACTGGTTTTTAAAAGACGCACGATGCCAATTGCCTGATGACATAAAACTATTACCAATTATCCAATTTAAAAAAAACTACAGACATTCTTAATAAATAAATGTTATTATGATGTCAAAGATTATTTAGGTGACAAACATATTGTATTTTAATGACAGCAAAGGTCCGGATAGTAAATAATGTTATATATATTATATGTTGGACATAATTAATCATATATTTGATATAATGTTACACATAAATAATTTATAATTGATGAATTCGATATAATTTCTGGATTTCGTTTCATTTTATTTTTATTTTAATTTTTCATTTTTAATTTGTATGACAGTATTATTTTTAATTCCTTATTTTGTTGACTGATCTGAAAGTTATAATTCTTGTTTTATATTTGCACACCTTATATGGTTGTTAACAGTGTACCATTTGACCTTTTATAGCATCCACTGAACCTGTTTTATGCAAATAAATGATTTGATTTGATTTGATTTGATGCTACTGACAGTTTTCCCAGCGCGGTTGGATTTTCAAAGCTCACCTCAGTGCCGAAAGTTGATAATTGAACAGCGTGGTTTTATTTAGGCATTTGTTGAGGTGTCGTTTAGGGTTCGAGAAAATGGGTTACAGCCTGATTTTAGTGTAAGAGAGAGAGATGGAGCTATACATGACCGATAGCACCATCCCTTTTAAGGACTGGAATCATAATGGCATTAATACTTCATAGTAAGCCCCCTGCCTCTCTTATTTTAGTCCTCTTTTACTTACCAAACTGAAGTATTTTTACCTTTGCTAAAATCACAACATAATATTATTATTGCCAAATGGAACGACGAATTTCTGATGGCGTATACATATTGACAGTCATAAAAGTGACTTCTTAAATGTGAGGCCATCTATTAATACCTAAATGCCAACGATTTGGCATTGGAAATTCACAAATAAACAAATTTAAGTTTACTCAGATTCTCCTCCACATTTATTATGCGCATAGTCAAAATATGAAACTCTCTGCCAGCGTCTGTGTTCCCTTCCACATACACGTCTGCCATAAAAGCAAGAACTGAATCTTCTGGGCACGCTCGTTCCCTTATCATAGACCTCATTCATACTTTTCCATCGGGCGTGATTGAGGTCCCGTTCGAAAATAAAAAAAGCATACATTTTAATACCGAATCGTATTTAATTGTTGAATTTGGAGGAAATCCAATCACGCTAGCCAACTAACAGAATAAATTGCCGATCCTAGCCAAAGTTAATCACACTACACAAAATTGCACACAATTTGACCCATCTAATTCACAAAACAACTAGCCTCCACATACATAAATGCATGCTCATAAACCTATACGACCTACACAGAGGGCAAAGTCATAAAAATCCTAGCATTTCGGATTCGATACAACCCTAGAACGCGGTTAGGAATGACAAGTAGTCATTTGCGACCTACGTCAGTGAAAACGACGTCCCGGTGCGATGCTATTGTCTCGCTTACAGATTGTTCGTCCCTTGGCATTTGTAGGGTTAAATGAATTAATAATACTTGCACCTACGTGTAAAGTTTATTGTCGAAATGGAAAATGGGGGCAACATTTGTAAAGCAAGTGATTTTGCACTGAAGTTTAAAGTTGTTGTGTCAGTGTTTTTTGGTTGAGAACGTTATTGCTCTTGCTTTTAAACTTTTTTTTAATCAGAATGAAACATTAGACTATGTAAGTTCAGACAGTCAACTCCAAATAACAAAAATCAATAATTATTTTTAAATGCTTTGATTTGTCAATAGTCTTCGAAACAAAAGAGGGCTTTATGTGGACCATAGAGTATGGAAACTACAAAGTTTCTTCCTTTTGAGCAAGATTTCAAACTAAAAGTTAATAATAGTCTTTGGATCCATATTTTCATTTTGTTTTAAATCTTTTGTTTCATTTGAAAATGTCTTAATGTAATAATTTAACATGATTTAAACTAAACGAAACATCTATTTAGTTCAGTATTAGGTGCATGTAAAGTAACTATAAATAAAAGCGCTGAAATTCAATACCTCTGGAAATCTAGGTAAATTCCCAGATTACAATACTAGGCTAAGCACAAAAAATCCAAAATGTTCACTAATTAGACAAGATTCCTAAGAAAAATAAAACCACTCACTTTGACCGCTAGAAAACACTCTACTTCACACAATTTTCAGCCTATAGCTACGAGAATAGACGCTAGAATTGCATGCATACAATAATAAACAAAAAAAAAAGTTAAAAATACTCACAATAGGAAGTCTTGCTCCCAACATGGAGTCGGGCCCTTAACTGTCACCGTCGTAGACTTGACATTCTGTAGTTTGAGTGTCACGTAAGTGTTGAACTGCTGTACCCCTGCAATACAAACCTTATTTTTACAACTAGTAAGTTTAAAATCGCTTAACAGATAAAGACAGGCATTCAAGCGCATGAAAAGAAAGACTATTATATAGGTTTCCTGGTATAGGATCAATCAAGGGCCTAATGAGCGTTGAAAGTTAAATTAGAATGAATTTAGGGTAGTGGAAAGGGTTTTGTGCGGGTCTGTGTGACCGCTGGACATGTTGAACTTAATTCAAAGGGTTCGCTGAATTGTAAATAGAACATGGATTTCAGGGTTATTTCTTGTATACGTTTCTTTACACGTAAAATCATTTACAGTACCCGGCGATAAATATTGCACATCGACCTTTGGAAAGAAACAATCGGCTAATTTCGGCTTCGTAGAGCGTTATCTCTGTCGCACGAAATACAAACAGTCCGGTATCTATTAGGAGTTGTTAAAACAATTATGATTTGCTTCTTTTGATATTTATTTTTATTCTTTGTATAAAATACACCAATTTGATTGGATTCGATGTGCAATATTTATCGCCGGGTACTGTAGTATAGACCAACACTGCTTAGAAATATATTACATTTATTATTCGCAAATAGAGTCCTCATAATCAGCCTATAATTTCCTACTGATGGGACACAGGCATCCTCTCTGTGATAGGGAGTCGGCCGTTATCCACCACGCGAGCCTAGTGCGGGTTTGTTGATGTCACATGTCTCCGAATTTTTGTTCTAGGACATGCCGGCTTCCTCTCGGTGTTTTCCTTCACCGCTTTGAGAAAAATATAGTCCTAACGCCACGTAATTTAAAGATTTATAATTATTTTTTATGAATACTAATATACCTAACATGCAAATGCATGGAGGCTCCATTTAGTAGTCCAGGAGTGTATTTTGAAACAATTGAAAAACAATAAAAAAAAACATAATCTTACCTTGCATAGAAACATAGCGCGCCTTTTTTACTGAAACAAACAAAATAATCAACATTAATTACAGTCACTATTATTACACGGTTTTG
The DNA here is from genome assembly GCA_963855955.1 of Luperina nickerlii. Taxonomy (NCBI): domain Eukaryota; kingdom Metazoa; phylum Arthropoda; class Insecta; order Lepidoptera; family Noctuidae; genus Luperina; species Luperina nickerlii. The sequence continues at coordinate 14,468,879 of OY979677.1, read as the reverse complement.
ACCCCTGAAATGACCGAGGAAGGTCGACAACCCCTGTTCATATAGGTACACTGTTAGAAATTACTGAAATTGTTGGGCGGGATTCTTGGTAAACAGTAACTACAATCGCGGACTGAAAATGTTCATCACCCTAAGGTCCATAATTGCTTGCGTATTTATGTTTTAGGTCCTAGCTGACCCGACAGAGGTCCATCCTGTCCAAATTTCAATAATTCATAAAATAAGACGTTTAGTTTGAGGGAATTTTTTCCAATTTTTCTTTCCATAAAAACCTGATTCTACGAAAACCTTACTATTACGAACATTTTAAAACAAAAAATAGCCGAATCGGTTTAGATGTCCTCAAGTGAGGTGCTTAACAATGATAAGCATTTCATTTTTATTATATAGACGTATAGTTAAGACTGCTTGAAAAAAAATTAATGGAGAATAATATTCATCACTGGTAAAGAAACATTCTTCAAAGAAGAATAATATTATAATATTCTAAGATGCAAACAATTAATGCTTAAAAACTTAAATAACATCACCACTTATGAAATGAAAAAGAAAACATTATTACCTATCCAAATAAATAAAATTTAAATGTCTGTTTGTAATATTAAAATTTTAGTTTTTTACTAAATACATATGAACACTACTAATAACAAAAAAATTAACATTTTTTTTTGTCTGCCTGTCTGTTTGTTCCGGCTAATCTCCGGAACAGCTGGACCTATTTTGAAATATTTAGCCTAGTATCATTAACTAGGGATAAAATCGGGGAAAACGTTAGTATGAAATGAACGCTAACGACTACGTGACCAATTTTTCTCAGAAATGACATCTTAGACCTTATGACACACAGCGATACCAACATTTCAGTCCGCGACAGTACACTAAGCTTCGTTTACTTAACTTAAGCTGAAGTTGCACAGTTACTGTCCTGTTTATTTTACTTCAGCAATAACTTCACCTGCATGGAGCTCTCAAGTCATTTTTAACTTAGATTTTCTTGGGCGGAGAGTTGAAGTAGTCATAAAAGTAAATTGGCTTTATAACATAACACCTCGCCTATATTTCCCGAAAGGTTAAGCAGAGGTGTACTTATAGTACACCCACAATAGGGGGCGAGCTTACTACCATTAACCCCTCAAGTGTCCACTTTACACCAAGGTGAACAAGTGTACACAAGAGAAAGTGCTCAACACGTCAACGGTACACCAAATGTTTTCAACTATTGTCATTTTTCTACTGCCACTGCGCCAACCGTGTCGTCAAACATGACACAATGTCATGTTTGATGACACGATTGGCGCAGTGGCTGAGCGATCGACTGCTGCGCTGCGTGTCGCGGGTTCGATTCCCGCACGGAATTAATATTTGTAATGCCTACAGGTAGTTGTTTCGGGTCTGGCTGTTTGTTTATGTGAATTTAAATGTTTTTAAACGCACCCACGATACAGGAGTAATTCCTAGTGTGGGGCAATGTTTAAAAAAATATATATTAAAAAAATAAAATAAAATATTGTCATTGTGAAAACTATGACTTCACTGCGTCCATTCAACTGCTCCGACACATAGGGTGTTTCGACAGGTAGGCGGGCAAACGTGTGAAACTGGACACAAATTCAAACTCCGAGATACTACTGATAAATTCCAAATGGAAAAATCCAGTGAAAGTTTACCCGACCCGGAATTGTACCCAGGACCTCATGCTTAGCCGTAGCTCTTGCGACTGCTAGACCAACGAGGCAGTCAAATTGATGATTGAAATTACTCAGGTTTCCATTTACGAGTAGTACATATAAATGGGTTCCCTAAAGTTCTATAGTCGTTATAGGATCTTGGTTTGGGATAACAGAAACTACGCAGAAGAACCCATTAGGGTCATGAAATGTCGAGACTCTCAACTTTTGGTTTCCTAGATCAATATATAATATAACACTTCAGTTAGCTTAGGAGTTTGTGCGACCTCTTAAATGGCTAAACATACACAACAAAGTACACCTATTCTTGAATATGACGCTATATTTTCTTGGCTGGAAATACTACAACAATAAATGCCTGAAAAATCAATGAGGTTTTACAAACTTAGACTTGAACGACTAATGAGGATTTAGGAGGAGAAAATGTCCAAAACAAAAAAACAGTTTTGTGGTATCTTGTGTCCTGTGCTCGTCCCACTAAACGTACTTTCATAGACGTACTTTGCACAAAAATATGTTCTACTTACTTAGCAATAGAAACAACTATAATATAATTACACTGCCTGGATTATTTTACAAAACAGCTCTTTGAAATTATTATTAGACTTGTAGAGAACCCTTTCACTTATTCACTTGCATGACTTCACTTGAACACTTACCCCATTATTCATAAATAACTTTAAATTATCATAAACATAAATATATTGTTACAGTCTAAATCTTTTTACTTGACGTAAACAGCTAGAATTTAGAAACACTTATAAAAAATCAGTTTTATAAATAATAATGGGATAATACTTTCCACATTTATTTACAGGTATAAGCTTACAGTAACAATATAATTTATAAACACTTTTAAAAGTCCAGTTTTAAAATCAAGGAGCTCATAATTATTTTACACTTCAAAGTTTACTGTAACTGTGCAACCAAATCACTTTATTTCAACCATAAAATGTGGTTAAAAACTATGTTAACAACGTGCAGCGTTTGCGTGAGTACCGTTGCTACTACAAGAATAGGTACCGCAATCGATGGTACCACCCCACCATGAGTTATTGAGTATTAGAAACGTAATGAACTGTAATAAATATGGCTGTGATATGTTTTAATTAATTATTTAGAGCGCTAAATAATTTGAGGATAGTCTAGTAATTATTAAGTTTTTTATGATAAGTAAATAGGTCATGTATTTGTGTTTGAATGTGGTCTTATGGTGGTCTTGGGCTGCAATGCCTCTTCTATATTAAGGGAATTTTGTTAAATATAGGTATTTTAGGCACTTAAAATTAGACACAAGTTACGACATCAAACTACATAAAATAGTTTTAACACCTTACATAAACATCATACGTATTTATAAGAAACACAATTAAAACCTAGATATAACAACAAATAATTAAAACATTAAAGTTTCTCCTAACCTCCAAACTCTAGACATGAATTATGATTGTTTCAAACACAAAAATACCTAATTAATACTTTGATAAATGGAAGTTCTCCAATTATATTTGTTAGCCGGTCCCTTCGAGGATACAGAGAAACAACAGGTACACAAAAACTTTAACTACCCACAATCTGTATCAATTTATCAAATCCCCGAAGGCGGAGTTTGGAGACTTATCTAGGGGACTTGGCTAAAAGTTAGCTCATTGAAAACATCGTTCCCACGACGGTAGATAACAAAAACTTTACACTCCGACATTTGAATACTGCGAGAGGGAGCGGTTGTTAAATTATAGTGGTTTAGTTTACGGTTAAAACTATTGTAAGTTATCGACGATTTAGAACTTACTACAGTTTATCTATTCTGTAGAAATCTTACTGTCAAATTTAGGTGAATTGAGCTTAAAGAAAGCTGTAACATTGTCAATCCCTAGTATCAGGATTTTTACAAAATAAAACAGCTATTCTAATTTCACGTCAAATGTTGTTAGTTCTTTTTTCTTTTCTGCTGTTGGTTATTTTTAGGGTTCCGTACCCAAAGGGTAAAAACGGGACCCTATTACTAAGACTCCACTGTCCGTCTGTCACCAACTGTATCTCATGAACCGTAATAGCTAGACAGTTAACATTTTCACAGATGATGTATTTCTGTTGCCGCTATAACAACAAATACTAAAAACAAAATAAAATAAATATTTAAGGGGGCTCCCATACAACAGACGTGTTTTTTTCGGCGTTTTTGTCTTGTGGTACGGAACCCTTCGTGTGCGAGTCCGACTCGCACTTGGCCAGTTTATTTCTTTTTGCTGCTGTTTTCTTTTTTTGTTATTTGTAGCTCTAGTTAAAAGTGTTAAAACTAATAATAAAAAAGTTAAATTGTCCAGACGATAAGAAGAGACAGCCAACAATGTGTAACCTTATTATCGATTCTCTACAGGATTTTTTTTTACCAGTGCGCAAATTGTAACCATGAATTGATTGAAGATGAATCTTGACACCCTAAAATAGAAATTTTTCGTCGATAATTAAAAAAAAAAGTTAGTTGTTCAATACATTTTGACCGCGTAGTCTATGAAACAGCAGTTTTTTTTTTGTGATAACTGACGAAAATTTTCTACGTTAGTTAACAGTTTGCGCACTGGTTCAAATTGTATCCTGTAGTTGTACATAAAGAGAGTTCTTTATTTACTTCTAGCAGTAGACCTTGTCTTGACTTGTCTTAAATTACCGTATTCGTCATCTGCGTGTTACGTCACTAAAATAATTCAAATATAAAAACTAGGTAATAGATAATACGGGCTGGTGTCCGTAACTCCACGTTAATGCGCGTATTTTGCGTACGGATAAAAAAAAATATATATAAACACTAATTCAAATATAAAAACTATCTCAGTAAGTCTAAGCAAACACTTTAAATAATTGACTCCCACTGGACGGCCTAACATTTCCCCCCGGACCACACTTCGCCTTCAATTTCTAGATCTATCTCCAACACTAGACACACGATAAAAAATAGGAAAAACTGTAGGTACATATTTTATGTAGTTTTGATCGCTTTTCTGTTTTATATAAATTGGTTTTGATATTTTTGTGACGGTAAAAAGTAACGGTCTTATTCATAATAAGTTATGGAACATCTAAAGGCTTGCTAAAGTCTCGTTGTCAAAAATTGGTATTCATAAACGCATTTTAGCACTAAAACGTTCTTTAAACCTACTATAAAGTTATGAAACCCAGAACCCTACTTTAACAGTATTTTAAGGAAAAAATGGCCGACTTTACATCAGCTGATGACATTTGACGTACAATGTAACATGTGCAAAAAGTCAGTTTCGTAAACAATCGTACTTCGAGGTTCGAGGAGCTGCAGTTGTATTTCATTTATTTTGCACTTCTGTTTAACCAATTTAGTTTATTTATTATTATATACCTACAATGCAAAATAGAAGCGAGGAAAAATATAACGCAACAAGAAATACTGTGGGACGCTGCTGCTTTGGACTGTGGAAATTACGCTTTCAATGTTTTTTACATGGCATACATGCAAACTAGGAAATGTGAAAACAACCATAGTGGCTAGAGCAGTACTTTACAATACTTATTGCAGTTGACCGTGGAGACATGCAGTTAGAAGGTAGCAATATCATGAATATCATACAAAGTCACCCAAAGAAGTTGCAAGGGGAAATGCAAATGCTATTTTACAAACTATCAAGGAAACATTCCGCCGAGGTAGCCCCACTTTACCAGGTTGGAGGTACACCTTCCCACTTGTGTCCGGAGACGGTTCAAGGATTTCCGTGAGGATCACGAAGTTTACACCCCGCAGGAAGATGCTCCAGTAGGATGCAGCAGTAGGGTGTGGTTGTGAAGCTGTGTCGCAAACCATACTCCACCCCCTATCCTACCCTATGTGTCCCAAAACATGCAGTCAAAGTAACCTCTGCGCTACCACTGACGACGTTGTGGAAGTGGCAAAGTTTTGGGCCAAGATCTAAAATACAGTTGTCCCCGCGACACGAAGAATATAAAGAGGAGACATTTTAGCGAGTAGTTCATTAATAAAAAGCTTATGTACAAATATCTGTTTAATTTATTTATTTTTATAATACTCTAAACTTTAATTCGGCTTCTAGAACTTGTGCTAGCAGAACAACATTTTTTAAATGTTTATTTTCATTTGCCATCTATGCCATCTCTTCTGTAGGCCGTTTCAGTTTCTGCTATTTGTAGTGAAGCACCATCCTTACTAGTTCTACTGTCCTGAAACACAAAATTAATGTTATAATTCTTTCTCTTCATTATCTTCTAAATACTAAAATAATTAAAGAAGTGGTGGCATAAAAATAACTAATATTACTAATACTAGTAATTATTAGTTATTGTTATGGCGGCGGTTTTTTTTTTCTTACAAAATAAAGAGTTTTGTACAGGTAAACGAAGTTCTTGACATGCTTACTCAGGAACTTTGTAAGTTTTAGTAAATTGGATAGGCACCTAATTCGTAAATCATGCCAGGCCGCCCCTTTTTCGCGTTGGTTTCGGTCAGTATCAGTGTTTTTATTTTCTATCTTCTTCTTAGTGCGCCCAGAATTTGGCTACTTGTTTGGCGCCATCATCAGCGTCCACCTTCATTTTCCATTATGGAGACCCTCTCCCTGACCAATTCTTCCAAAAAGATCTAAGGAAAAGCAATGTTTAATAAATTATGAATGTTTACAAAACAAAACTTACTTTGAACACCTTTTAGCTGTAACAGTACACACCTCATCGTCCTCCAACCAATATTCACTTCTTTGCCCTTTATTGGAACTAGTCTCCGGTCTTAATTCCATTTCTTATAGATACAAAAAAAATATTCAAAAGTTTTCGCTCGCGCCTGTTGTATCAAATTCATTGACATAAAAAACCATGTTATGACATTAACGCGTCAAAACTGAAGAAACTGTAGACAATAAATTAGTTTTCCATACGTCTTATTGTCTATGGTCACAATTATTCAGTGCGTAGACAGATATTCTCGTTTGATGATTCAATATATTGACCAATTTGTTGGACGATTTCATTATAATGGCAACATATTGAAGTTAAAGGACATTTTAGTTATAGAACGTTTATGAAGCGTTTATGAATACAAAATTTTATCGAACGTTTTAAAGGCTTAATGAGCATTTTAACTAAAGTATGTTTTAAACCTTCTATAAGCTTTTTTTATGAATAAGACCGTAAGTATTTTGTTAATCTTTAGGTACAGACACCACCAGTACATCATGCTATTACAATCAGTCAAATTTCTTTAATAGACGTTCAACTTTATTGCTAAAGCATAATGTTCAATGTTGATTGAGAAAATTTTACAATTTCGGGTAGCTTGATGTGCCTGCGCAGAACACCGCGGCAGCGGCTATTTCAGTAGACTGCTTTGCAATGACCAATTACCGAGCCAAGATTGTCAATTGCAGTGGGAAAACCATGTTCAGAAATAGACGTAACGAGCTAATATTTAAGGCTTCTACAATTCCTTATTTTATAGTTGAAAAAAGTTATTGCAATGAAAATCACATCACAAAATTAAACCGTAAGAAAAACAATACCAATATGCTAGAGCCCGCGCACTGCGTTAAAAATTTCTTGCAAAATAATTTGCGTTTGCGATTTTAAATCGCATGAACATGCGATTATAAAAATCGCGCTTAGCCTAAAGACAGTTAATAAAACTTGCAAAGAAGAACCCAAAAAGATCAGAATAAAATATGCTCCAATTTGTAACACACCAAAAATTAAATCAGCCCAATTAAACAGTGTGACGTATAGTCTACCCAAAAGCTTTCGTGAGTAAAATACTTCAGAAAGCCCTTTAACAACGTGCGGCACGTTGCCATTTGTGTATTTTCACATGCAAATAAAAATTACCGCAAAAAGGTCACACAAGCAGCTCCGACGAGTAAAAGGTATGTAAATTTGTCCTTTTGTAGTCAAAGTGTATAAATAAAAACGGGAATGTAAAGTATTCCTAAGCTTGAACAATTTTTCAAGCAACGTCGAATAAATATTGGCAGCTTTACAAACAAAATACTTTGCAATATTTTATTTTTTTATTATGTGTAGCGTTGGTAAACAACTGTAAAGTATGGGGTGTGTTTGTGTAAGGTATTGTGTGCATGGGTGTGTATTTGTGTGTGCGAATTGGAGACAAGCAAAATGGGGCACGGTATTTTTAACTGACTTCAAAAAAGGAGGAGGTTCTCAATTAGGATGTTTATATTGTTTTTTTTTTTTTTAATTTGGCAACCTATGTTTGAATTTGTTACGACATTTTTTCTCAGAGGAGTCGCACAGAAAAAAACTGTACCTATCTCATAGAAAATTTTGTGGTAAAGTGATTTAAATGTACAGACCGGACCAGACCGGCACATCAAGCTACCCTAAACTGTCAAATTTTCCCAATCAACTTTGAACCTTATGCTTTAGCGATAAAGTACAAAATCTATTAAGGAAATTTGACAGGTTGTAGTATCTTGATGTGCTGGCGTCTGTACAAATTACAAAGTTATTTTATTGCTCGTTGAGTTCTTATAGCTACTGCCTACCCCTTATTCTCGAAAAAAGCATGTGAATAATTCCCAAAAGTTTTATTTTTCAGTTGTCTAGTAGGCTTCCAAAGCTTGGAGGTACCGAGGCGAGACATCGTGGGAAACTACATGCAATTTATATGAAGACAACTGAAGGATTATATGTCCAAAGTACGTCCGTATGCAAATGCCTCTGTGCCTCTTGCCTCTACTGGTTTATTTAACGAACTTCCTCAAACTGCTGTAATTAAATGTAGGAAGAGGATTTAGTTGGCAAGTTTTGCGAGTGACTGCTGAAGTGTTTGTTTCATTGGTACTCGATCTCTCTTGAATAGGTTTGTTAGTGGCACTATGAGATACTGACCTGTAAGATTGTACAAGTGAAATGGGGAATTTGATTGTTGTGTTTTTGTTTTTGCTAACACTTTTTGTTGTCATCAACATTGAGTAGCAGTCACCATCATCATCGTCATCTGCCTGCCCCTGCTCCCATGTTACTTTTAAGCGACTTCAAAAAAGGAGAAGGTTCTCAATTCGGATCTTTATTTTTTTTTGAAGTGAAAACTTCTTTAGCGGCGCTGTGTACTTTTTTGGAATGGGTAAAAACTTCTAAATTCGCGTCAGGTCACGTGACCCTGATCGAAAATTCGTAAGACGTAAAACGTCAGACGTAAAACGTAAGACGCGCGTTGTTGAGGACAGCGCCATCTATGCACATCGGAAAGAACTACGAGGGCCTCGCGTACTAACGTCAGACGTAAAACTTAAGACGCGCGTTGTTGAGGACAGCGCCATCTATGCACATCGGGAAGAACTACGAGGGCCTCGCGTACTAACTACGTAGTTCATCCAACAACGACGAGATGGCGTTGTAAATCTGAATAAATTCCTTTCACGAGAAGAATAAACCAGTCACTTTGGTCATCATACCTGATTTGCAAAAAACCCTATAAAATAAGGAACACACCTTAACACGCGTGTTTTGTTTATAAGACGATTCACAAAATACACTCGTAATTGTTCAAGTTTTCACTTTTGTCGGCACTACCGGAGTGCCAGTGTTTTTTTTTCTTATTCTATTCTCCCCTGTCACCGCTACGCTATCATTCACTCCCTTCTCTTTCATTATCATTTCCTTCTAAATTAGCAGTACCGAATCGAAAATATGGCAAATCGAGTTTGAGACAAACTTCGGCTTTAAAGCTTGTACACACAGGCGCGACGCGACACGCGACACAAAGGCACCGCAAGTCGCAGCAACGAGCGGTGCCTTTGCGTCGCGCGCGATTCGCGTCACGCGTCGCGCCTGTATGTAGGAGCCTTTGTAGAGCCTGTCTCCGTCATGCCTGTCAATCCCGAGGTGGCAACTGTAACACTGTTCTTACCACAGTTGCAACCTTGATTAGACACAGTTTCCAACAACAAAATTGATACAAAGATCTCTTGCATGTGTTCAAAAGACTCGTAAAGGAGCACTATACTTGTCGTTGTGATCTTGTTGTCCTAACTGCAATCATCTACAGTCTTCTTTTATTTTCATTACCTATATATAAACCCCCTTACTAATAAACGTATTATATCAAATGAACAGTTAAACACCGATTTCTCTCTTTCAGTCGTCAGTAATTTGACTTTCGAAAGAAGAAGACAAAGCGTTGTGTAACTATACAGACGCTATACAATGTTATTATTATTATATGTTAGTATGTGTTAATGGTTAGTATGTAGATATGTATTTATGAATTTATAATTTTGGATATCTATCTGTGTATTTACTTTAGTGTATTGTATATATAATATTTGCACCAACAACAGCCCCATTTTATGTCCAGGAATATCACTGTCCATTCCAAGGTTGCCTGGAAGAGATCGCAGAAAGCGATGAGGCCGCCCATTGTATATTTTGTAGTGTTTGATGTATTTTTTTATGTTATGTATTTTTGTGGTGTACAATACAGTATAATCCTACTAATATTACAAACGTTTAAACGAAAGTTTGCGAGGATGGATGGATAATATGTTTGTTACTCTTTCACGCAATAACTATTAAACGGATTTGGATGAAATTTGGTATGGAGATGGCTAACACCTTGGATTAACACATAAGCTACTTTTTATCCCAATATTTCCACGTGATCAACACTTATACGAGTGAAACCACGAGGCGCTGCTAGTATATAAATAAATAAACCAATCAAAGAGTAAGTACTTCAACAAATAAACAGATTTACTCAGTCTTTGTTTTCAAGTACCTCTTCTTCACATATCCAGATCCTAGGTACGTACTCTACGTAAACAAAAGCTCGTAAAACTACATTATTTACGTTATACGTTCAAAAGGGTCGCTTCGCACTGAAACCAGTGTCCGTTTTATGATTCCACCGTACCAACACACATTATACGTCGCCTGAATTCGTGATTATATAAACTCTGCCGATCTTTTTATGTTCGTGTTTTATGTACTTTAGATTTTATGAAAGGCGATTAAGGGAATTTGTTTTAGATTGGAGCAATGTTTACTTGATATTCTAGTGAAAATATAATTATAATATCCTCTATATCGTTTATTATAGTGAGTAATATCCGTCCACAAGAAAAGTAACTGATCTCATTGTTTTGTTAACTTAGTTCTGTAGTGTAGTTATTTTTTTTTTGCTTGCCTATGCTGTCCCACTACTGGGCAAAAACCTCCCCCAAATCCTTCCAGTGTAGTTATACATATTTTATTTATTACACTAATAATACTATAAAGGCGAAAGTTTGTGAGTGTGTGTGTGTATGTTTATATGTTTGTTACTTCTTCACGCTCAAACGGCTGGACCAATTTTGATAAAATTTTGTATGGAAGTAGCTGACACTCTGGATTGACATATAGGCTACTTTTTATCTCGATATTCACACGGGATCGATAATTACGCGGGTAAAACCGCGGGGCGCAGCTAGTTGTATATATAACTAACTTTTTACAACAGGTACGAAATTAAATGACTAACTACTATACCTGAATGTTTTTATTATTAATTAATGTTATAATTAGTGCTATAATAATTATCATTATTCTTAAATAATTCTAATCTATTCTCTGTGATAATATGGACTGTAAATTGTAATGTGTAACATTGTCGGAAATAAAGATTGATTTTTATTCTGTATCCTTGGTCTATTGAGGAGTATTGGATATTTGCGAAGAGCTAAAGATGAAATTAATTGCATTGTCATTAATATGGAAAGTGTTTATAAAGTTTAAGATTATTTTCTTTTGACGTACTAATATTAAGAGCAACTAAACAAATAAGAAGAGGTAAAAACTAAAGTAGTGTAATATCGCTACGCCGTAGCACTCGTTACGAGGTGGCCTACGCCAGCTACGACGCCGTAGCAGATAGTCAATTCTCTACGCGCCGATTCATTATCCCTGAACTTTGTTGAGCGTTGCCGTCGAACGAGTTTTTGAGTTATTTACATGTGGTTTAGCAAAATGATGACATTTTTACAATAAATGCTGCTTCAGGAACTTTTAAAGAATTTTGATATCGCAAGGGAAATAGCATCAAATGATCACAGTATATAATGTGTAACTGAATTAATGCACATTATAATAGTAGTTTGTTTAGAATCGTTAACTGAATCGATTTCTGTAATTTTTAATATAGGTAATTTTTATACCAAAAATGAAATTAAAAAGCCGCGTAAATTACAGTTGTGCTCCGCTGTACACTAAAAACAAATCAAAATGGACGAAGTACCTACTACGCTAGACCCTTATACGTGTGCGACTCTGCGCGTATTTAGATTTGTAATGTGACCACAATAAATTTTCTCCTACAATCAGTATGACCAATTTAATTAATAAACAATGTTTTAGACATAATAGTAAAATTCAGTGTATTTACATACACTGAACACATAACATAATAATCTAATTGAGGGTTTGGTGATGTGCGTTAATTGCGCGAACTTTAACATCAAAAGAAAATATTTAAAAAAAAAATATGATGTAACATTTTGTACGCCACCATTGACCAACAAAGCCTTCGTTTTTGTTGACAATAATAAGATTTAGGTAACAAAAGCGAAGAGAAGGCTCTTACGTACAGTCGCCGTCAGATATATTGTAGCAGACAAGGTGACCAAACACTTCTGAACAATTCAAAATGTCAATAAGTTCCATACACTACAAGTTACCATTAATATCTGAACATTCATTACTTCATTAATATCTGAGCAAATGCTTGTCAATAATTTCTATACACACAACTAACCAAAAATATCTGAACACTTACAACGTGAAGTGTATCTACGCAGACAAACATTGAGCTTACCTAATTCGTTACTGCGTGATATAAAGGACGAACCAAAAACGACCCTCGACTTGACTATCTGTGGTTAGTCCAGTCAGTCCAGTAGATACACTTGACGTTGTAAGTGTTCAGATATTTTTGGTTAGTTGTGTGTATAGAAATTATTGACAAGCATCTGCTCAGATATTAATGAAGTAATGAATGTTCAGATATTAATGGTAACTTGTAGTGTATAGAACTTATTGACATTTTAAATTGTTCAAAAGTATTTGGTCACCTTGTCTGCTACAATATATCTGACGGCGACTGTACAATGACAAAAAACAACAACCGCTCGCCACAAATTTAAATAAGTACCATTACATTAATGGAATTCTCGGTGTGAATACACTACAAGGGATTTATCTGTTCACAGATAATGGCGAATATTGGTTAGCGCAGTGGTTAAGCGATTGACTGCTGCACTGCGTGTCGCGGGTTCGATTCCCGCACGGAACAAATATTTGTATGACCTACAAGTAGTTGTTCCGGGTCTGACTGTTTGTGTGTGAGTTTAAATGTTTGTAAACGCTGGGTGCGTTTACAAACATTTAAATACAGGAAAAAATCCTAGTGTGGGGCAATGTTTTAAAAAAAATATATTTCTCTAGAAAATAAATTAAAGGACAATGGGCCCTAGCGTCCCTAAAATTCTATAGAGTCTATAGTCGATTGCCCACCGTACTTAGCTTGACAAATAAACTTTGTCTTAAAAACTGCGACTACATGGGTACAGATCTATTTTTGTAAAAACATTACAAATGCTTACTTATGAACTTATTTTATTTTCAGAATGTCTGGCTTAAAATGTCACAGGTAAACGAAAATATAAAAATTATAAGTAAGAAAAATATCTTCAGTAATTCAATATCTCATTAGATATTATTTACCTTCAAAATTCTAAGTATAAAACTTGAATATTATACAACCTCATTAGCTAAGCTCTAAAGCAACAAGCAAAAAAAAAATAATTAAATTTTCTTTGAGACTAAATCATAATTTTATTTGCAGAGTATAAATAACAAGATATAGTGCGCTTGTTACGTTAATTTTTATAAAAGGGGAACGTTATAAAAATATAAAATGCCTACTTTATAAAAAGTTTGAGGTTTTTCTTGGTAGACTTTACTTTGCAAGTTATAGCTTGATTGGCACACTGTGACTGTTTCTTTCTATATTATAAAACTAACTAGATTATATTTTCCCACTGCAGGGCTTCCACCTCCCTTTTCCACTTACTTCTGTCTTTTGCTAGTGCCACTCCTTTCGGTAGGAATTCGTCTCGACCTGCCGCCATGGCGTCGTGCGTTTACCATCCAATCGGTGGTTCTCTTAGCCCATTTGTCATCTGACATGCGGCAGACATTTCCGGCCCAGTCCCACTTAAGCTTAGCGGCTTTCTGTGTAACGTCCGTGGGCTTCCTTATCGCACGCAGTGTTTTTAGTTCCTATTATTCAATTCCGTAAAAAATAAAAGTTCAAACGGCTACAGTTAGTACGTAACTCAAGTGTTCGCAAGATAAGTAAAACGCTTTTCCTAGGAAAGGCAGACAGACATAAATAAAGGTAATAATCGCCCAATTTTTAATTACTTTTCCATAACTTTGTAGCAAACTCACACAATTTTCATATTCGATTTAACCAGGAAGAATACTTTTTTTTTCTTTCTTCTTTATTTATAAAACTACTAAAGTAAAAAGAAAATCCCGTCTCCTCCATCTAATTATAAATTATTCCCGCCGTGTGGTTAGAACTTGGAGTTGTTCCACACACCCACGTGCACTGTCGACCAGATAAACGAACCCTTGATTGCTAATTGGTTACATTTTGTCTTATATTTTTACAACGATTTTACAACATGATTTGATTTGACGATGAAAGGGAATGGAATTCGTATTTTTTTATAAAATATTTTAAGGGTCGGAGTCTATATTCTAAAATGTTAAATGTTTCATATTATAACAAAACGGGACACTTTTGTTAATAACTAAGTGAAAGACACTAGATATGTAAAAAAAATGACTAGACCACTTGAGCATTAAGCTAAAGCTTCATGTTATTTTAATGTTTCCTATTAAAACAAGATTAATCAAGTATTCAACAACTTCAGAATCACACGCGCGTATTCCAAACCATCACAGCTCGGTAAGCGTTCATAATTTTAAACACAGATGTTCGTCAACACTCGTAAATTATGCTGTTCTAAGACATTTGGCCACAATTGTACAACGCATTGTATTGGCACCCACGGGCGCACTGAAACAATTATATTACTGAAATCTTTTGGTGAAGAAATGTTTTAGTAGATTATTAGAATTATACGAGAGTTTGTTAATCTACATTGTTGCTAAACGTGCCAAAACAACTCTTACCTATAGCATCAGGCTATAATGTTCCCACTGCTGGCTGACTCAGGCCCCCTATCTTCAAGGGGGAGTGGGCTGTAATCTAAGTGGACCCAGTGCGGGTTGGTAGATGTCACATGTCTTCGATTTTTTGGTTCCAGGACATGCCGGTTTCCTTACAATGTTTCCCTTCACCGTTTTGAGAGCCGTGGTTATGACATTATTCACACAAAGTAAAGCGCCTGGCTGGGTTCGAACCGACGACCTACAACACGTAAGTCGGGGCCGTTTCCTCTCGGTCGCCACTGCTCTCTATACAATAAATGATATTTAGTTCTGTAAATAGGTTTTAACAAACACGTTTACCCATTTAAAGTATTGTAGATTCTGTACCCTAACAAAGCTTTGCATAAAGAGGGTCATCTCAACATGATCCTATAAGTTTGAACTTTGTAGGCGGCGATCAGCGGTCAACAGTGGGCGTTCTTGAGGACTTCTGTCATTGACGGTCAATAACTAAGCAACAGTGTTCTTTGAAATTGACCTTTGTATGAATTTCCATAAGAAACGAATCTTTGAAACTTGTGGGAAGCCGAGTTCAGGAAGGGTAACGGGGTTAAAAACATTTAAATTGACGGTCTATTGAACTTTAATAGATGATTTCAACAGTGACATGTTAACTAATTGTGACTTATAAACCTTTTCTAGAGCTGTTATACAATGTTGTTATGGTGTTAAATACAGAACGAATATATTCTATCTATCAATTTATAAGGAAATTACAAATCGTTTTTAACTTTTTAAGTGCCCTCTTATTAACACTCGCACACAATAACACCAATTTATATAAGTCTTTTTCGTTTAGATTTTGATTTGATAAAAACTAAATCCGTTATTAAATTTTAATTTCATGACGACATAATTATATTTGAGGAAAAGCCTGCACCGTCCATAAAAAAATTAACAAACCATTTCGCAAGTTATGTGGGTGGCTTAACCACCTTCCCATCTTCATGATATGAGTCTACCTCTAATTTCAAGCTAGTTTTCTTTTCAAAACTGGGCAGATATCCAACCTGACGTGGTACTAACAGTTTCTGTATCGTGTCACTTGACAGCTTAACGCTTGGAGTGCTACCAAATGTTCGATGTTGTGATCTTTGGCATGGCATTTGAATAGGATTAAAGAAGCTATATATGTACATAATATATACGCTATGACTGTGTACACAGTATTGTGTATCACTTGTTGTCTGTAAAGAATTGAATTGCTACTTAGCCCTTTTACTCTCTCCTAATTTTTCTGTGCGTGACAGGGTCCATATTGATCTTTTACTTTGTAATACCATCTATGTAATACATATGGAATGCAATAAAGAATTAAGTATTGCGAATAGTCTCTTCTGCAGTCTGTTCTTTCTGTATGTTAAACGATTCTATTTGAACCTTATCATAGTTTTTGTACATTTTTAAATAGGCTCTATGAAAGCTCTCAATGTTTGCTCTGCTTCTCTTAAATATTAAGTAAGTGAGTTTTCAAGAGGATGTCGAATGTCCATCGAGAGCCCGAATCATAAGGTAGCATATTTACCTATTTAGTAATATACGACAGAAATTACGAACCTTCGTGAACGTTAGTCATGGGCACTCGAAAAGTGACTCACTTTTTCACGAATCATAGAATCGGTTTGGGTTTTTCAATGAATGTCTAGGTTTTTAAATAACATTGTGTAACTTTCATGTGACACATTCATGTGTGTTGTTGTTTACGGGTTGTCTCGCGTGTTTTTATGACGATTTTGGACTAAATATCAAATAAGTTATTGTAAGGTTGGTAGATATAAGTTTCTATGGTTGGTACCAACCGAGCATATGTAAATTCTCTTCCCACTAAACCAAATTGTTTTTGTGAAAACAGTAATAGATCATTCTTTGAACTCTAAAATAAAACTACACGTGGGTATATGAAATTGTCAACAACACACTTCAAGAAGGTAAGCGTGCCAGTACTTATGAACGACAAGAATATATTTTTTTCAGTCGCATGTTATTATAAGTACATGGCTTCAGGCAGTAATAACATTATGCATCAATGCACTCCGCGCTCCTACACCTGTTTACATTATTGCTGGAAAACATGGCCATTATGCATATTAAACTAAATTTACAAGAGAATTCTATTAAATTTCCTATAATGTAGTAAAACAGTGTGTGTGTAGTGTAGTTATTATTAAAGTAGGCTGCGAAACATAATGCGGAAATTAAGGTAGATAATGACTATCTCGATGTTCATAATGATGGGAAATAAATTTGTGTTCCAAGGGTTATTTACTTTAAAAAATATTGCGTAAGATCAGTTGCCAATAATTGTGAAATTTTGTTGAATTGGATTTATCTGACATATAATATGGACTTCATCGAAGGGCTGATTTTTCCAACGCTAGATAAGTTTATCGGAGGAATAATTTTTCATTTTTTCCAGTTCTTCCATACAAAAACTGTCAGACGTCAATTTAATCTCACAAATAAAAATTATCTATCGATAGCAAAATCTGCCCTAAATCTATTCTAGGTTTTTGGGTATACTATACACCTTTGTCCAATCTTTCGGGCATTACAGGCGTGATGGTATGTCATTATTTTGTACGAATTTTCCTTGATTTAGAGTGACTTTATAAATCTATTGCAAGTACACAACACAACAAGTACAAGTAAAACAAGCAAGCAAGAAAAGAAAGGAAAGGAAAAAAGCAAAAGAGCAAAAGTAAGGAAAAAGCAAGAACAAAAAAGGAAAGGAAAGGAGCAAGATTAGTTCAGGTTTACAAGTAGTTATAGGTACAGGTGAGCAGCAGTGCTGGCTCAGTAGTGACGACACCGACTTACAGTACCCGGCGATAAATATTGCACATCGACCTTTGGAAAGAGACAATCGGCTAATTTCGGCTTCATAGAGCGTTATCTCTGTCGCACGACATACGAACAGTCCGGTATCTATTAGGAGCTGTTAAAACAATTATGATTTGCTTCTTTTGATAATTATTTTTATTCTTTGTATAATTATTTTTTTTCTTTAAGGTCGATGTGCAATATTTATCGCCGGGTACTGTACGTGTTGTAGGTAGTGGGTTTGAACACAGGCAGGCGCTTTATTTTGTGTGAATAATTTCATCACCGCTGCTCTCAAAACGGTGAATAAAAACATAGTGAGGAAACCGGTATGTCCTTTACCCAAAAATTCAAAGACATGTGAAACTTGTGTGGTTTTTTATTCCTCTATAGTCTATACTATAGCTGAAGAGTTTGTTTGTTTGAACGCGCTAACCTATGGAACTACCGGTTGGATTTGAAAAATTATTTTTGCATTTGATAGCCTAATTCTTGAGGAAGGCTTTAAAACATCAAGGTACTACTCTTAGGAGCCGAGTAAAAAGTAAGAAAGAACCTTTAGCGAAAACGAAATAGAACCTCAGGCAGGCGATGCGATGCGACGCGGTGGGTCGGAGGAACAAGAAATTTCATGTGGAAGAAGTCGCGGGCACGAGACAGTTTATTTATGAAGAACTTGCGGGGTAATTGCCTTACAAACTATCAGTAGCAATGGGTTTTATTTTGACATTTCAACAACATTCATTGCGTTATTTACGATGTTGGGCAGACACATTTTTCGAACATATGAAGCAATGAATTAGGAATACTCTAATGATCCAGATTGAGATTGATAGTGTATTACCCAATTACGGTGCTGATTAGGATTTTCACTCTCATCACTCGCTACCCTAGTAGTGAGTAGAGACTTGGAATGAAAACTCTTGTCAGACACACATCACAGCTTGGCTCATCGCCGCAAGGTTGCCTGCTTGTCGGTCTTCTACAGATTGTACTTCGGTGAGTGTGCCCAAGAACTCCACGAACTCATTCCACCGGCCCCCTTCTACCTTCGGTCATCCAGACGCACTGCAAGTTACCATCCCTGCCTAGTTGCTATTTCACCAATTCGCACTAAGCGTTTTCAAATGTTCTTTATAATGCGCACAGCAAAAGAGTGGAACTCTCTACCTACGTTTGTGTTTCCGAGTGAATACAACCCGAATCTCTTCAAAGTAAAAGTGAACAGGCTTCTTCTGGGTAAGCTCACTCCATCGTAGACTTTATCTGTGTCATCTTTGACGAAGATTAGAATCAAGAGCAAACACATTTCGAATAAAAAATAAAATAAAAACACATGCTCATTGCATGCGTTTCAGCTGAAAGACGTCTACTGCTGGACATAGGCCTCCCCCAAGCGTCGTCACAATCACATAGATTGATTCTGGCTTCTATATAACTTACCATAACAATATCAGCCCAGTGCCCCAGTGCAGAGGAAAAGCATCTCATACCACATACCTTATATACACCGACCGTACCGTACATATCTTTTTTATTTGACCTCGATGTATTTATATTTTCTCTTTTATGTGCATGTGTATTAACTGTCTTTAATTTTTGTAATTGGTTTTATACCGTTTTCATTAAAGAAATAAATACCAAGAAGGGACGAGCAAATAGCATTTATTTGACACAGAAACCTTAAACAGTTAGCTGAAGTTACACAAGCACATAGTCTGCAAAAGTAAGTTTAAATGTTTTGTAAACCTCAAACTTGTAAACTTCCTGAGTTATGTTTTGCAGTTTACACTCAAAACAATACTATTAATACTCCAAACTTTAACAATAACAAATGACATCAGGTGGCCTAAAAATGCCACTTTAGCAGAATCATAAAAGGATAACATTATGAATCATAATGAACAGTTAACTGCTAAGTTAATCGTATCAAATCCCATTGGTGAAGTATTTTTCAGTTATTTTTTTTGTCTGTGCTAAAATACCAATCAATCCAATCCCAATCTCTTTGATTATATCTCCGTAGTGCAACGAAAAAAAGAAAAACACGGACTGTGTTCGCCATATTATGATTCATAATGTTATCCTTTTATGATTCTGCCAAAGTAGCCTTTTTAGCCCCCCAGTAGAAATAACGAATATAGCAACAGTTTCACAACGCATGTTTAAACCCCCCTTCCCCCATTATTGGCCTCCGAAAACCCGCGACAAACCACAACACTATGGATTTATAAAAAGCCTGACCTGCAAACGACCAGGGTCATTATAAGGGTTAATATTTTTGCAATTCACGCAAATATCAACTTTGTTACTTAATTGTAAAGTTGATTTTCTAATGATTGAAATGTATGAAAGGATATAAAATATTTTCAGTCGCAATGTAAACTGGACTTTAGACGATGGAAAGAAAGTTTACAATCCTTAACCGCAATCACTTAAAGTGGCTTATAGGCAGGTGATTTCATACGATTTTTTTGCAAGTGTTCATTTCTCTTTTGCAGAACTTTATCTATACGAATGATATGTTAACGTAATTAAGTACGGTTATAATTATCTATTATTTTTTTATTATTTTATTTTATTATTTATTTAATTTCTAAAACACTTAGCCTAATTCACATTTATTTTTAGCCACACAACGAAAACCTCACAGGGTTTATCTGTATGTTGGCGAGCCGTTCATATCTATAATTTTATAACAATGTTAACAAATTATTACATTCCATTAATACATACATTAGGAGAAATTTTGTGTAAGGAAACGCTTTGATTTGTACTTATAACTTTTTGAACTCATTTTGTATAACGTTTGCAAGTCTTCTGGAAGTTTATTAAGATAAAAAGGTACTAAATATTCTGCAACCCTCATTCCGTACACATTGTTAAATTTTGGTAAGATGTATTTATTTTTGAGTGGTATCGTTCTTAGAAAGTCAGGTCTTGCTTTTTCGGTTAGCAACTCAGGTCTATTGACTTCCGCTAGAGTACAGAATTCAACTTTATTGAATACATTCATAACATTACAATATTTAAAGAGGTTGTCGTCATTGTTTTTGAATTTCTTGTTTACGTGTTTGGGCGTAATTACTTTTAATATTCTTAGTTGTAGTTTATAAATATCGGTCAGGTATGTATGATAAGTTCTCCCATAGCTGCTCAGTCCGTAGTTGATAACCGAGTCTGCTAGGGCCATATATAACATTCTAAGCGTTTTGAAAGGCAGTTTATATTTCAGTATGCTAAGCTTACCTAGAACAGACCGTAGCTTGTTGCATACGTAATCTTTGTGCGGTCCCCAACAGAATCGGCTGTCAACCAATAGACCGATATACATATGTTTATCAACAACTTCTAATATCGGACATTTGCAAGTCTTTGGCGAGCTATGTAGGCAAGTGTGTTCGTGTGCTATAATTGTAGGCACAGTGGAGCATTTATTGTGTGATGAATGTATGTGAACAATTTTTGTTTTTGTTGCGTTTATTACTAATCCTACGTCATGAGCCCATTTACACATTTCGTCGAAGTTACGTTGTAGGGTATCTTCAGCATCCTGGATGTTTCTGTTAGCGACTAATATACACGTGTCGTCTGCGAATTGGTATACAGAGCCTGAATTTATAGCTTTACTCATATCATTAACATAAAGTAAGTATTCTGTCGGACCTATAATTGAACCCTGGGCAGTTCCTTGCGTGGATGGAAGCTTAATACTATACTCATTTTGTATTTTAACTGTGTTGTATCTGTTTGTGTGGTAGTTTTTTAATAATTCTAATAATGGCCCTTGTATTCCATTTTGTGACAACTTGTCAAAAAGTGTATCATAACGGAGCACATCGAATGCTTTGCTAAAATCTATAAAAAGTGTCAAGACATGTTTTTTATCATTTAACTGTCTATTGACTTCATCGGTAAATTCTCGTAGTAATTGTGTCGTACTCTTATTTTTCTGAAATCCATATTGTTTATTGTTAATTATTCCGTGTGTTTGCAAGAAGTTATTTATCTCATTACTAATGTAACGTTCTAAGATTTTATTTATACAAGACAATATAGTGATAGGTCGATAATTATTAACATCATCACGTGAGCCCTTCATCTTAAATGAATATTAAGTTAAACATGAGATTAGCTACTACGAACTATGATTAACCTAAGTGGCTTACTTTGTAAGATAACATTGAGGCAGTTTCTCACGCTTAAGTGGAGGGAATATTATTCTTAAAGGCGAGACTATTATGTGAGATAATTGACCGCGAATCATCATCTACCTAGTGTTTTCCCAACTATTTTAGGGGTCGGGTTCCAGTCTAACCTAGGTTCAGAATATTTTACGTGGAGCGACTGCCTATCAGACCTCCAAAACCCAGCTACTGGGTAAGACAATCCCCTTTAGATACTAGCTGTCAGACTTTCGGGCTTCTGACGACCCGTATCTACCGTCAAAGATCTAATAATGACAGCAGAGACCAACGGCTCAACGTGCTTTCCGAAGGACGGAAAGGTTCCTGTATAGAAAGACGGTCAGCCATCCACGGACCAACAGCAGAAAGCGTAGCTTAACCTGATCGATCGACCCGTGCGACTGTTATTAAGCCTTGTACGGACTAAGCGTTCTAATATACGTGCAGTCGGTTACGCGACCAAACTGAGATCGACTATAGTTCCTGTGTTCTCGTTTTAGTCGCGTAACCGACCACGCGTACACTGGAACGCTTAGTCCGTACAAGGCTTAACTTAGCCACGAGTCCCCTTATTATTTAACCATGACTAACCGCAAATATTGTTGTTATGTAATAGTTCTAGCCGTAGGGGTTGTTTGGGTTTTAAAGAAGTGGACCGCATGTTTACCGACCGAACGGCCGTGTGTTCTGGGTATGCAAATTGCTGGCAAAATCGGTACAGTCCATTCATTTTACCTCTAATTTTGCATCACTGTCCAAATCAAAGCGATCTTTATTCTCATTCAAATAAGGTTTTAGTTGGGTTGATGCCATTTACACGTCTGTCAAAATCATTATGATCTTTATTCTCGTCATAATAAGGTTGCTGTTAGGTTGCCTGTCATATACAGCATGTGAAGCTGCGTTTTCAACACTAGTTTACCTTAAAAATAAATGTAGAAACCGAATTAGAGTGAAACCAGTCCTCAGGATAAAACTTTCATCATTTGCGGCAAACTTTGATTCTTTGGTAAAAAAAAAGCAGCTCCATACTTTGCACTAAATAGCCGATACCGAAATATAGTTGGAAAAGTTTTAGTAAAAACATTTCCAATTGTAATACATATGTCGTTATAACTAGTAGTGGGGAGTGGGGTTAAAAGTATTGAGTGGGTCACGAAGGGGCAGTATAAAAATTACCGGGCCATAGCAGAGCAATGTTACAGAAAACAAAGGTACAGAAAACTTTCCTAAGATGCCTCTTCCAAAGGTTATACCATTTCTTTCCGTACATGTACCCTACCAATTATCTTTTAGGGATGTTGGGGTTTAACTCATTGGAGGTGAGAAGAGGCCTTGATCAACTCACTGTAGCCTGTAAGGTATTACAGGGACGTATCGAGTGCCCGGAACTCCATGGCCTTTTCTGCCGACTATTTGTGCCCGACAAATACATCGGACTCCGTCAGAGCCGCCGGCACAATCTGTTTGCGCAACTACCAGCCAAAACTGTAGCCAGAACCGAATCCCCAATCTATCATACTCTAAAGGTGCTGAATGCCCTTCTGGTTGTCAACCTTGAATGTGATGTGTTAGCGGATGAATAGATTAAAATTATGCGTATATGTCTGGAGTTCTGTGAGAGAAAGTATGCAAGGGAGTTCACTGTTCCATGTTAGTTTTAAATTATATTATTGTGAACGTAATTATTGTCTGTATGTTAATTAATGTAATTGGTGTTTTCCCGTTTTAATTAACTAAAAATAAATAAATAAATGTTTGGGAAAAAGGAAACACTGCCCTAAATCATAGTGACGAACCTAAAATCTATTGTAGATCCTGGTGCTGATTCTGTTGTTCACAAACTAAACTAAACTAAAAAGTGCATCTTTTCTTTCTATTTCATTAAGAAAAGGACAGTAGATAAATATAAGTTTAGTCCTCTCAAATTAAGATACTCCATAGACAACATAGACGTCATTTAAAAAAAATTGGCTATTAAAAATACGTCAATTTACGTTAGGCGCTGACTAATTTCACAGGCCTAAACTAAACTAATATTTATCTTCTGTCCTTTTCTTAATGAAATAGAAAAAAAAAGATGCACTGAAATTAAATTTTGTTTAGTTTGTGAATAACAGAATCGGCACCATTGTCGAACTAAAATTGTAGGAGAGTAATAAAATCGCCCGACATGACATTGGGATCATATGAGATAAATTCTTAAAGAACTTGTATAATAAGCCGACACAAAACCAGACATAACTATTTTTCAAACTTACAGTAATGTCAACTTTACTAATAAGACAACTAAGTTGAGTTCAGAATGACAGAAAACAATTTTGCAAATAAAACTGAATTTTCAACCATATTGAAAGGATTAAGGGTCCCAGTCCCAAATCATGTAGGATCCCTTATATAATAACTGGTGTTGACACGTATAGTTTCCAGTCGTTAATATTATGTAATGTTATAAAGAGACTGTTACATAGGTATTTGTGACAAAAACAACGATCTATATAGTAGAATTTTTTTTTTACTTTTTGTCCATATTTACGTCTCGGTAGGATAAAGGTAAACGTCCACTGATCCGCAGCGGCCGCAACGCACACACGGCACGCAACATATTAAACGGATCTGCTGATGGTGATCCGGATAGTATCACTTCTTTGCAAATAATTTGAATGTTGTTGAAGTTTCAGATTACATATCCTACAATTCTTCAAATATTTTTACTAATAGAGTTAAAAGTGAGTCATTTAGTAATTTTACAATGGTTTTGGCGATTCTCACCTTGATTATAAACAAAACAACATGCGGCAGTGAGTGATGCACGCAATCAACTAATTCATGTGACGTCACCGGCACGTAACGCATTTTTATAGTGGACGCAGTGCTACATATAAGAATCCATACAAAGCAAACCAAAACCAGTTGCGTACGGTGCGTGCGTTGCGGGCGGTGCGGACCAGTGGGCATTCACCTTGAGTAGTTGTCTAAGTTTTTTCAAATGAAATATATTATTGCGAAGGTTTTTATGTCACATATAACAATAAGTTACGTGCGGCGACTACAAATTTCTCTACTTTCCGTGTCCATTTTGGTACCGTGCAGACAAAGGGATTATACCTACAAGATTGGAGACAGTGTATGTATGTACCTGAAGCATAACACAGATTAGTTTTGTGTATTGAATGGATACTGCCAAAGCTTATTCAAGTAATTTTCATTTGATGAAGTGCTTTTAGAACGCTCATCGGCTCACAATTAATAGAGCCTTAAAATAAAGTGTTTTTTATATCTTTGAAATAGCCCGAAAGAACCCGCATCTACCATCAATAATATAAAATGCAACGTATCTCTATCTGTCTTTCCGTTACTAGGTTTATAACTCGAGAACCACTTTTTCGAATTAGGATCGTATTTTAATCTATTTCATGCGAGCTAAACCGTAAGTACAGCTTAAAATTTTACTTTAATTGCCCCATAAACGTTCACTGTTGAACATGACTACTTTAACCAACAGTTCCACAAACTACTGTACATTGTAGACGGCTTTGATAAAACAGTACATTATATCCAGTTATTGTTAACAGACAGAAAGAAACCATTCCTAATGCTCCTTGACATAATCCCATAATCGTAAGAGAAGGGTAGCTTACTCCTAGCCAAGACGCAGAAACCATTACACATATTAAGCCTTATAATCTTCCCGTCATGCCGTTACAGGCCGAGGTCAATAGGTCAGGTTAGTAGCACTAAGCTACCCGCATATTATTAGGTTAATTAATACTGAAATAATAACTAACGCCTCGAGAATTAATTACTTACTGTTATGACATGCACTTGCAACGTTCATGTGGCATGACATTAAATAGAAGGAGAGACAATGATACTCGTAATTATGTAAATGAATAGGAATCATATTCTAAAAGAGTAAGAATAATATTGGCAAAAACAAAAATCCTGCTATAATAATCCTAACGAATATTATAAATGCGAAAGTAAGTTTGTTTGTAACCTTTTCACGCCTAAACCACTGAACCGATCATCCTGAAATTTTGCATACACGTTGTCAGGTGTACAGAAACGGACATAGGGTACCTTTTTCCGAAAAACAGTGGTGTTACCGAGGAAAACAACAATAACGTTATTATGATAATAGATGGCGCCACGTGTCTTTTGAACGGGTTCGACACTTATGCGGGTGAAACCGCGGGGCACTGCTAGTAATATTATAAACGCGAAAGTTTGTGAGGATGGATGGATGTTTGTTACTTTTTCACGCCAAAACTGCTGCACGGATTTGGATGAAACTTGTCAGATATTTTATAACCAGGATTAATACATAAGATACTTTTTATCCCGATTTTCCCATGGAATCGACACTTATGCGGGTAAAACCGCGGGACTATTCTAGTACAAAACTAAAAAGCCATTTAATATACTTCCTAATTACAATTTTTTTACAAGAATATTTCATAACAAAAAATGATATTATGCACAATTTAATTTTTGTATCGGTGCAATTTTAATTTTTAAATATCTGCGTTTTTATATTTGAATTCTATGTAGTGCTAAATTGTAATTGTATTAATTTATTTGTAATAAGTATTAATTAATTAAATTTGTATTAGACGCCTCCTTGGCGTAGGCCTCCCCCATTTTTTTCCAGTAGTGCCTGTCTCTGGCTTTGGTCATCCAGTTCGGCCCTAGTCTTTGTGTAAACAGACCTTTTTATACTTATATAAATGGCAAATATCTTAATTTAATCTTTTGTTAAGCGTAATGTTAATTAATATGCATAATATTGTATAGAATCAAATTAAACAGCTCTGATGTTGGGGAGTTTGTTGCGTCACTTCTTCCCAGCTAAAACACTAGGAATTAGTGAAGGGCGGGCGTTTCGGGAGACTGTCTTATGTAATTTTGATGTTCGTGCTGATTCTCAGCCTATTTTGAATAAATTATTTTTGATTTAGATTAAATTCTGCTTTACGTACAAGGAGTAGGTACTAATGTGTGTTTGTCGCTTATTTTTTTGTTCATTGTATTTAAAGATTTTACAACTTCCTCAAAGTCAATAAAATTATTACCATCAAATAACATGCAGCAAAAATTTTAGTTCTCTCATTTTGTCAGATACTTTTATCCCACGAAGCGACGCGCACGTAACACGCTGTGGATGTATGTGTAAGCGTTCCTACGCTAGTCAATAAAGGGGAACAAAGTTAAAGATAACAATAATAGCGAACATATTAGCAGTTGTCATTTTAATCCAGAATCCTTAGGTAAATAAGGAAAGTTTAAAATAGTAATGTGCTATGATTACGCTTACCTAGAACGATGTTAGGGAAATATCTATTAAAATAATTACAAATATTCATTCTCTCGTATCGGCAAAACTATACAAGAATAAGTCATTCCGAGGTAAAAGCAATTCGCAATGTGTTAGTGGGACTGCTCCTGCTCCTGCTCTCGGTACCGTCCGTGACACCAACGAATTCAGAAGTGTGTGGGTGTGTTACGCTATGCTGACGCTACTCGTCAATGACTATACTCACTTGTCTTCATGCACACATTCACAGCGTGTTCGTACACTTGGTTACCGCAAGTAAAGCGCGCGTCGCTTCGTGAGATAAAAATACTGTATTAATTTATGTACAAGTTGATGAGTTGAGTTGTTTGTTGTTGAGTTGAGGTGTTGCTGTTGTTGTATTTGTTGTTTGTTTTGGTTGTATGAGTTGAAGGAGGTATAATTATCTATCAGACAAATATTTCACTCAAAACGAGAAGCGAAAGTTTACCAGCTGTCTAGTTCGAACTCTAATGCCTCAGTTTTTAGCCAAAATTTATTATTCTGTCTGCTTCACAAAAACTTATATACGATCATCCTACACACACTTCACATAGTACAATCCAAACAATATCAACTACAAAACCTTTACACAGATAAAAAAGAGCGTTTTCTTCGAAAAATTTCGTATTCAGTAAGTAAGCTTCCTAATCCCACACGATGTTACTCACAAGTCATATAATATGTACATACTCTTATATACATAGGTACATAAATTTCGAGGAAACTCAATGAACATTCGTTTCCTTCTTACCATAAAGTAATGCCACTATTTTATTTCGTCCAGACACTGTATTTGACTAGCCTTAAACATATTAGTCTTTCGAATGGAATCCTTAGACGGGCTATATGGATTTTTAACGATACACTGGGCACAATTGTTCTTTATTTCATAATAACCAACATACGAATAAATACAAAAAATCCTTTTGGTTTTTGGTCACTTAAACGTTGAAGTACTCTTTGGCATCACTGTCATCCGGAAACGTTCCCAGAAGACTGACAGCATTGCCACGTTGAAAGGCAATACTAATTCTTTGCCCAAATAACGAGCCAGCCCTCTGATCACCTTTATAAATATTTTTATTGAGTTATACACGATAATAATTAGAATAGGTTTATTTAATTACCACTCATATAACGTCGCACTGAAAAGATTTGAAGTGACGTAATCAAAATTGTATTCATAACGCAAGCCCCAAACAACATCATTTAATTTAAATACTTAAGTAGGAATCTTGTAGACGTTACAAAATAAACTTGCTCATGTGTATTTTGCTTCATGCTGTATTTTCCAAGACAAAATATATATGCTGATAATATTCCATTTTTTCGCTGTTCTACAAAGATCTCAGTTGGACTATTGTGGGTAAACCACTTACAAAACTTATCTTCTAAGCTCAGCTAGAAGAATTCTAGAAAATACAGGAAAAATGCAACGTCTAGAATAAAATTCTAGTATGCACAAAGTCACCTTAAAGATACACCACACTTTTAGCAAAACAGAATATTATAACTACTGTATTACCCTTTGTCTATCTAATACGTGGCAATTCGAACTTGCTGCTACTCACACATCGTGTTCAAAATGTAGCAATCAAGCAATTCAAGCACCTGACAGAAACGATTGTGTTGAAAAAGCAGGTAAGTATTTATCTAGCTGTAGAAACGATTTCTGAAAAATACTACCCTAACAACACTGGATAAAGCACATACTTTTATACGAAACCAATTTTACAACCAAATAATAGAGCTCACATCGCGAAACTATTGATTTTCTTGAGCTTGAAGAACCATCTAAACGACTGTACGAAGATTTACGGATCGTATATATTTGAACCAATCTAAATGGAAGGGTGAAAGGAACCATTTAAAGGACTAATAACACATTGAGGATGTACTTAAAAAGGTCGATTTATACTGTTGCTTTTTACTGTGGTGATAAATCGGTGCTCTCTTTCTATTTATGTTTTTTGTGGAGAAAACAAAGGCTTTTTTAATGATCCCATCAATACGTTAGTCTACAAAAGTTCACCAATAAACATGGGTTTCCCATGACCGCAAAGAAAAACGATCTCAAACGGAAAAGAAGGTATAGAAATATAAGGAACAGGGTGTAAAATTCTTTATTCTCTATAGGAAAGGAAGGATCCTCCAACCAGATAATTGTTGTGTCTAGTGGGATACTGCCCGACGATTACAATCGGAATGTTGTATATATGGTAATCGCGCGGAAAACTCTTCGATGCAGGATTTTGCGTAACTTCAGTGGCATTGTAGATGCTGCCACATTGGAAAGAGAGTAGGAAGAAAAAAGAGGTGAAGGGTTTGCGACTATCATCACGCCCTGTCTGAAAAGAGGTGGCATATTATCACAACAACACGATTCAGATTGAAATTACATTTATTTATTTTAGGAGGTCATACCTATACCATTCATCATCGGATATTGTAATAATATTCTTTGGATACTTTCCAAAAAGATTGCTGAAAAAGGCTACGTGCACATAGGGTATATAGAATGGATAATATATGTTTCCCTGGTCTAGCAAAAGCATTGAAAGGATCCATGTTTTTTTTTTGCTCAGTCACGGCAAAAGGTGAAAAAAGTCTCACAAGATGGATTGCTGGCAATATTGCCCACGCAGTGGGATAAGTTGGTACGATTATTTTAACGATGTGTAGGAACATGAGGCTTACCTAATCTGACACCTGATAAATGGAGACTACAAAATGCATGGAGATAGTTTGTTTTAGGTACTTAGGATGAGTCTAGCATCTTAATTACGCTCTTAATGACAATCGTTTTCATCTTGAAAACACAATAAAATCCATTGCTCCATATCCTTGAATTTGCGGTTCAACAACCATATTTGCGCAACGCATGTCGTGTAATTTCAAAATAAAGCATATTCTATCTTACTTCGAAAGCTATTGTCATTAGGAGGTGTTACGCTTGATAGCATCCTGATAAATACTGAAAATACTATGTTTTAATCTGATAAAATTAATGCAACACGCCTCAACGGCAAAGGTAACGGCAGCCATCGAAAATATGCCGCTAGTTTATTTGAGCACCGTGACAACTCGTGTGTATGCACAGTTACTTAAAATAATAGAAAATTTTGCCATTTCATGCTTAGCGAAGATATGGTATTTATTGGCGGTTTAGTATCTGCAATCTACTCACTACCAACATCAACCACAGGATTGTAGATATTTATAGCTTTCTTATGTTTACAGTTACACAGGAGTATCTGCAAACTCACTACGAAACGTTAATCCTATTTCAGATGCTGGGTTGAAATCGAAACAGATTACAGTAGGTATTTGAATTGAATTGAATAATTGTATCAAGCATTGGAGCTTGCGTTTGCAACTTGGAGGCAGGGTAAATCTATCAAAGTCGCACTTACAAATAGTTATTGTTATAAACTTGGTTGCACCCTGAACACGGGTTCAAGAAGAAACACACAGAAGAAGATGCCTCATTGATCATACGGAAGCACGTCCGTCAAACTTAGCTGGAAGCTACTTGAAATAGGTTAGAATTTGTACCCCATTACACCCCTCCTTCCCCGACACTATGAATACAAATTAGTGTCCTTAAAGGCAACAGTGTTGGCAACACCGAGTGAAGCTACTTCAAGAGTCGGGCAGTAAAGTTTTTGATCGAAGCAACCGAACATATCGCCATTACTTTTTTGAAGCCGGTGAATGCGTTTGATTTTGCGTTGATAGTATTTTCGGAATATCCCTCTCTTCTATCTTTCTTTGGTTATATGTTTATATAATTATCTAATATGTGTTTTAAATAAAAGGAGGGTAGAAATAGTTAACATCAAAACATAGGTACTTAAAACATTGTCACTAAAATTCCTAAACTTAGTTTTCACTAAAACATTTTATCTTCATTTTATTGTCAAGTTACAATGAAACGGCCTCGTAAAGCGTTGAAACTGATTCACAGAAGGAGAGTATAACAATAAATCTCGGGTAATATTTATTTAGTAAATAGGTCATGGAGGATTTAGGTCGTTTATCATTTTCCAGAGTTTTCATGAGGCCTTCGAGACATTACCACAGATTTTCGGAGCCACCGACTGAGCTTTTAAAACATTGCTATTTCTAACAAACAGCACGCTTAGTATGACCACTATAGATTTCAGTCTATCAAAAAGTACTCTGTGACCACAGAAACGGGATTTGTCGACGTAAGAATAGACAAAATTACAGATAAAAAATTTGGAGAATTCAAAAGTGCAGCACTCATAATGCTCATTTGATCGTACAAAAAACCATAGCTGATAAATAATAAGACATTAGGTATATTGTTTAGTTAGTCTTTTATTAATTTTAATTAAACTACATTAAATAAAAGATCCATTTTCAATAGGGTTCCTTTATAGAGAGAAACGAATCTATTTAAAAAAAATTACACAATTAATTGATTTTTTCGCAAGCTACAATGTTTTCAGGTTTCACACTTGATTGACAAGAATTTTTTAAGAAATATTTTGATGTTTTTTTCGTTTCAGTTTGCATTAAATAAATTTTTGAAAAGTAAGAATTAATCTCCAATAAATTATCTTTACAATGGTATGTAAATTAAATAGGTCTGTGTACGAGTTACTATATTTTCTGTAGAAATCTGTCTACAATCTGTAATTTTGTCTATATTTCCGTCGACAAATCCCGTTTCTAAGGGGCCGTCTCCACGAGCAAGAGAACCGCAGCGATAGTCTCACCCTGCCATCAAATTTTCGCCGCGATGAAATCTCCGTGTGGAGACACGTTCTAAGAAAGTGTATAGAAATACGTAACACGACGATAATATCGCCGCGATTCTCTCGCTCGTGGAGACGGCCTCGTAGGTGATTATGCTACGCATACTGGTGACACAAGAAAGAGATGGATTAATTTTAGAACTGCCAACTACTGCCGGTCGATTCTGTAAAAATCTCACCGTGCAAACTTAGGTGAAGTGAGTTTGTTTTTTCTAGGAATTGACACTATTGACAGCTCACTCCACGCTCACTTCAGTTAAGTTTTCACGGTGAGATTTTTACAGAATAGCACCGCTGCTAACTACTGCGGCGTGATGTGATATGTGTTAGATACACAGAATACATCACGCCTATAATCCCCAAAGGGTTAGACAGAGTTGTGCCTATAGTACACCCACAGTTATGTTTATGTCCCATGTAGCAGGGGGCGAGCCTATTGCCATCAACCGGGCTCAAATTCAGACTCCGAGCTGCTAATTTAGTTCATGTCAAATTGTCTTAATTATATCTTAATGATGACACGGTTGGCGCAGTGGCTGAGCGATCGACTGCTGCGCTGCGTGTCGCGGGTTCGATTCCCGCACGGAACAAATATTTGTATTGCCTACAGGTAGTTGTTCCGGGTCTGGCTGTGTGTATGTGAATTTAAATGTTTGTAAACGCACTCACGATACAGGAGTAATAACTAGAGTAGGGCAACGTTTTTTAAAAAAAATAAAATAAACATGGTTATTTTTATTAGGTACAGGTATTCGATACGAAATTTGGCTATTAACTTTCATAGAAAAAATATAACAAGGTCATATTCCAATATTTCATTTTATCCGTAATAAAGGGCCGTAATTGTGGGCCGAGAATAAGGCTTAGTACATAACATTAAGATTTTGTGTCAATGACAGTCTGCAAGACTTCTGGGCACCAATAAACACCATCGTGAAATAAAGCTTTATAGACTCTGAAGACTTCGTCTGCAGATAAAGAAATAACGAGATTTATACACTTTTGTAATTTGGTTCAAAGTGATTGGGGACAAGATTTTTTGGGACAGTCGTTTCATAGATAGATTTTTCTTTTCAGATGTTCAAGAAAATAGGTCTAGGATTGTCATTTAGCTTTAGATAAATCTGTCTATCTTTCTAGACATTCTTTACCTACCTTTAACCAATAATAAAACTGAAGAGTTTGTTTTTTTGTTTGTTTAAACGCTCTAATCTCTGGAACTACAAATCGTATTTGAAAAATTATATTTGCATTTGATAGTCCAATTCTTGAGAAAGTTTGCATGCTATCACAACATCACGCTACGACTCCTTAGGAGCTGAGTATAGAAATTAAAACTTAAACCACTAAGCAAAAACGAAATAATAGCGCAGGCGGAGGATAATTTCACGCGGGTAAAGTCGCGGGCAGAAGCTAGTGCCTTATAAAGTTTTACTATGATACGTTTACTCAAAACGACTTTTGCAGCATATGGGCCTTAGCGAACGGATTAGTGGTTCCTAGTGTCTTATTATAACCGTAAAATTATTACGGGGAGAAAGAACTAATTTAACATTGAAATTACATAGCTTTACATGATTTTAAAGTCCCTAAGACATTATTTAAACTACTAGATATATGGACTTATCAGTCAAGCTCGATCAACATTAAACAACCCTGAACACGTCTAGGAAATCTCTCTAAACGCCTGGTTGAAACTTCCCGTGACCCAAGGGCTGGCTTTTACCTTGGCCAGAGGCTAAGCATTGCCATACAAGGTGGTAATGCTGCCAATCATTTGGGTATATTACCAGTCGACAGCGATGCGGATGAATTTTTCGACGCTATATTTAAGTTTGTGAATAGTTGTAGGTAAGTTAGGGTATCATTTTGTTATTGTTATTAATTAATTAGGTATTAGTTGTTATTTACTTAAATATTTAAGTGCATTTATTTACATGATGTTGTTAAATAATAAAACAAAAACCCACAACAAGAACGCATTTAAGATACCGAACAAAAATCTAGCAGTCACACCACAGCTAGCAAGTAAATTAAAGTCTCAGACAATACGGGTTACGGTAACAAGCAAATTAACTTGCAGCGCTATTTACAATGTTATTTCAGCGTTGTTATTTTTCAGACGACGCTTTATACAGCTTATAAAGCGCTGTATAAAACAAAGGAGCTTTCTTTTTTGCACTAGTGATTTCTTGCGACAATTGTTGGCCATCGTTTTTTAATCAAAAGGAATAGTTTTTCTAATCAAACCTTAAACAAAAGGACTCCTTGTCATATATAATGGCCAAGAAATAATTACAGTGTTGAAAGGATCTTTTGACGTTTGAATCACATTGCAATGTTGGATGTGTTGTTGGATGTTGGATGGATTTTGCATTGTTGGTAAGCATAATCAATACCTAAAATGTTCCCACTGCTGGGACACAGGCCTCCTCTCGGTGAGAGGGAGTGGGCCATAATCCACCACGCGGGCCCAATGCGGGTTGGTAGAAGTCACATATCTTCGAATATTTGGTTCTAGGACATGCCGGTTTCCTCACGATGTTTTCTTTCACCGTTTAAGTTGAAAACCACTGATAGTTATAAACCCTATTTTATTCGATATAAAATGTTGACATTGGCAAAAATTTATATTCTGGAAACAGTAATGTTTGTTAATAATTATTGTTTGTTGTTTGTTTGGCAATAATGATTTTTAATCATTAAAAATCATTATTATTCTGTTCTGTATTTAAGGATAAAATCAATAAAACACTGTAAATCACAAAGACGCGTGTAATGGCTGACAACCAACTGCAGACAAGCCTACCCACATATGAATATATTACTAGATATACCACATCCCTCCACCACTATTTTAAAAATACTTATTATTATAACTTATAATTTAACTGATTCCTAGTTTTCCTTATCGGATACCGGCGGACAACTTGAGGTTCCTGATGTGCTTTATTGCTTGAATGAGACTGATTTGAGTCAGGAGAGCCTGCGTCCACAAACTCATCATCCGATACCGTTCCGATTTCCTCTTCCCCATCTTCTCGCACTGGCGACATGGGGGAGGCAGAAACCTGTTGCAGTGATGTCAGAACCGGTTCAGATACAATACTAGTGTCACGATCATTTGACTGACTGGTTATTTTAGGGGAGCAATCTCCAAACACACTGAAATCATCATCCGGTTCCAATGATGAGTTTCCTTTGTACGCCAGTAACTGATCGACATGTTTCCTTACATTTATATTTTCGTCTAGAATATACACGGAATACATTCGTGATCCTAAACATTCATTTACTATGCCCTGTTTCCAAATATGTTTTGTACCGTTATTAAAATATTGTTTTAGTAAAACCTTGTCGCCTACTGAGAAAGACACATTTCTTTTCCCACCAAACTGTTTACATTGGTTCATTTGTGCCTTTATGACATTCGCTTTGGCCACGGACGACGAGGATGATGTATTTTCTTGTGAAGGTAGTCTTAACAAATCGAGTCTGCACCGCAAGGGACGTCCAAACATCAATTGCGCAGGAGAAAATCCAGTAGTCAAATGAATAGAATTTCTATAATCGAACAAAAATTTATTTAATACTTTCACGAATACTTTTTGTGTTACGTTATTGTTTAAAATAGCTTTTAAACCATTTTTTACGGTTTTGACACTGTTTTCTGCTTGCCCATTTGACATAGCATGATACGGCGCGCCCGTCAAGTGTTGCATTCCGTTTAGCCGACAAAACGTCTCAAATTCATTTGAGCAAAAATTGGTAGCATTGTCAGTAACCAACGTACGCACTAAACCAAATCTACTGAACATCTCGCAAAGTTTACTAATAATAGATTCACTATCTGTTTTTTGCATTGTAAAACATTCCACCCATTTAGAATGAGCATCCACCGCAATTAAAAATTGTTTACCCCCTATCATAAACATATCTAAATGAACGCGTTCCCACGTGCGCTCTGGGTATGGCCATGGAGCTAACGGCATTTTTGGTGGATTATTTCGGAGCGTGTTACATACACTACATGAACCTATTTTTTCTTCAATGTGTTTGTCGATACCGGGCCACCACATACGCATTCTGGCTTCCGCTTTGGTTTTGACTACACCAAAATGAGAATTGTGCAGCTCATTTAGAAGTCTTTCCCGATAACGTGAAGGAATCACGATTTTATGACCCCGTAATATACATTCATCCTCTACAGCCAAATCCAACCGACATAAGTAAAATGGACGCAAATCCTGGTTGGTCACTTTAGAAGGCCAACCGTTTTTTATATATCCTATTACCTTTTGGAATACCTCATCGCGGTTGGTTTCAATTCGGATATCATTCAAAGTCAAAGGTAATAAAACAGATTCACCTACAAAATTAATATATCGTGACTGATCTTTTATTCTAGTTTTACCTACTTCGAGCTCATTTGATTGAGTAGGCACAGACCGCGATAAAAAGTCAGCCACGTTTTCCTCACTCTTTACATATTCTATAGTGAAGTTATATGCCGATAAAAACAAAGCATAACGTTGTAATCTGTTCGCTGTTAAGACGGGCACCCCTTTTCCCTTTCCAAAAATCGACAACAGCGGTTTATGATCCGTTCGCAATACAAATGGCACCGTACGGCCATATAAATAATGATTAAATTTCCTAATCCCGAATACAATAGAAGTGGCTTCCTTCTGAATTTGCGCATAGTTCACTTCGGATTTCAGCAGCGTACGCGAGGCATAGGCTACCACGCGCTCTGTGCCGTCGGGCTGTTTCTGCGCGAGGACCGCACCCAGGCCGGTCGGGCCGGCGTCGCAAGTAACGACCGTCGGGTACTCCGGGTGGTAGTGGGCCAGCACGCGATCAGAGGACAATTCATTCTTTATTTTAACGAACGCTTCAGACTGATCTTTTCCCCACTCCCATTCCATACCTTTTTTCAATAATCTGTTTAGAGGACTAAGTACCGATGATGTATTCGGAACAAAGCAGCGATAATAATTCACCATCCCTAAAAATGACTTTAATTCATTAACGTTTTTAGGTGGTTCGCACTTAATAATAGCTTCGATTTTACTGTTGGATTTATGCAGCCCATTCTTATCTATAACATACCCAAGATATTCCACTGAGCTTTTGAACAATTCGCATTTATCTTGTTTTACTCTCAACCCTGCGTCTTGCAATCTTTTCATCACGAGGTCTAACCTTTCTAAATGGACCTGCCTATTGGGAGCAGTAATTAAAATATCATCTAAATATATACATACACCGTCAATGTCGCCTAATAACTGTTCCATGGTACGTTGAAATATAAAAGGAGCATTAGCTAATCCAAATACGAGTCGCGTATACCTATATAAACCTCTATGCGTGTTTATACAACACCATTTCTTTGAGTCATCGAGTTCTAGTTGTAGATAAGCCAATTTCAAATCTAGCTTGCTGAATTCTACCCCACCATGAAGCTTAGCAAACAAATCTTCGATCCGAGGCAGTGTATAATTGTCTAGATATAAAGCTTTATTTAGCGTTACTGAAAAATCTCCGCAAATTCGGACGTTACCGTCGGAACGTAATACAGGAACGATCGGCGTAGCGACGTCAGAATGATCTACTTTTTCTATAATACCTGCTGCCAATAATCTATCCAATTCCTGCTCAATTTTCGGTTTTAAAGCTAGCGGTACGGGTCGGGGCCTAAAAAACTTCAATTGTGCATCTGGTTTTATTTTTAAGCTTACTTTGTACTTGTTAAATCTGCCCAACTCATCGGAAAATAATGTTGAGTATTTTTTTATTAACATTTCCCCTGTGTTATCGCTTACCAAATTGTTACAGTTTAAGCTACACAAATGTATACCAAACAACCTCATGAAGTCACGGCCCAACAGTGGCAAACGTTTTTCATTTGTTTTGATAACATAAAAAAATATTTGCTTAGTGCGGCCTTCGTAGGCTATAGACAATGACAAACAGCCTAACGGTGAAATTTTGACTCCTGTATAAAAGTTAAAAATCTCCTCACACGGCTGTAAGCGATGATTGTTATTGTTATCGCCCCCGAACAGCTGTTCGTATATAATAGCCGGTAAAACGGAGACAGCACTGCCACAATCAATTTCACATAAGATTTCCCTGTCATTTAACTTGACTTTACATGAGATGGGCTGATCCTTCATGGTGTTTTTTTAATTAAATAAATTATAAATACCTCCGTTAACAACATCATCGTCATCCGTTCCCAAGAAATTGCTATCACTTATCTTAGCCTTGCACACTCTTTTTAGATGTCCTTTTTTGTTACACTTTTGACAGGTATAATTAACAAAACGGCACTTCTCTTTCGAGTGATTTTTGTACCCGCACACTTCACAACTCTTAGACACTCGCGACTTGTTATCGTTATCAGAAAAACCGCTCGGCCGCTGCAGCGCGAACACAGGCTGCGCCTGCGCCACCTCCGCAGCGCTCGCGCCAGCCGTGCCGGCCGCGACGTTGCCAGCTTGCGCGGTTTGCAAAGCGGCGCGTGCACACCGCACGCTCTGCGCCTTCTCCAATGCCTTGTTGAATGTGAGGGTTTCAATGCTTTCTGCGAACAAATTCTCTTTTTCCTTCGTATTTTCTAATCCTAAGACGAACTTGTCGCGTAAAGCAGTATCTAACTCAGTCTTGAATCCACAGTACTGTGCCAAATTGCGCACTCGCGCCGCCCATTCGGCTAAACCTTCCCCAGGACGTTGTTCCGCGTTGTAAAAATTGTACCTTTCAGCGAACGTACTCTTTTTTGCTTGGAAATGGCCGTTCAATTTTTCTAACAGGTTTTATACTCGACGTTGTCCAAATTTTCAGGAAAAACCAAATCTCTTGCAACGCGGTAGGTATCTTCCACCAGCGCAGTGAGCAGAAGAGCTCGTCTTCTCATTCCAGACTTATCGGTGTCGTCTCCAATATCGTTCGCCGTGCAGTACTGGATAAAACGACTTCTAAAAATGCTCCACTCATGCACGCGGTGATCAAATGAGAGGTTGCCGCCAAACGCCATATTAAATGTATTTGCGTGCTCCTTGGTCATTGAAAACACAATCACTAATTACACAGACAATAATAACACACGTGAATAACGCCTCGTCGCCAAATGTTCTGTATTTAAGGATAAAATCAATAAAACACTGTAAATCACAAAGACGCGTGTAATGGCTGACAACCAACTGCAGACAAGCCTACCCACATATGAATATATTACTAGATATACCACATATTCATAATATTTGCACGCCATACTCGGTGGCAACTTTGGAGGAGGCCTTCACCTGTGAATGCAGGGTTCTTGCTAACAAGAATAAATGAAATTTAATAAACTAACACTAGAATAAGCAATTTAACATAAACTATAAACCAAGGAAGTAAATGTAAGTACATGTAAGAAATAAAAGGCTTTTTATTTTAATTTTTTTATTAACTAGGTGGCAAACATGTCTGATCCTTTTTTTCTTATGTTATCCTGCATGCATTTATTTTCTTGTATGAGCACACATGTTTGAGAAAATAAATTATCTTATCTAAGAGCAGTGGTGATGAGATAATTTACACAAAGTAAAGCGCCTGTCTGGGTTTGAACTTACGACCTACAACTCGTAAGTCGCGGCCGTTACCACTTGGCCACCACTGCTTGGTTGTTGTTGGTAAACATTTACGAAATTGGTTTGTTAAATTATATTGAAAAAGAAAGATGGCGGCATTAGTTCCGATTTTGGCCACGCACCAAAAGATTCTTATACAGTTATACCTCCTATATTTTTGTCAACATTCAGTAGGGTTTCCAATTTATATTGTTTTCTCTATAAAGCGAAACCTACAAACACATGTACATGTGTCGTAAAAACTTTATATTATTACAATACCAAAACAAAGACGAAACCAACAACAATAAACGGGAATGAGAAAGTTTATAGTGGATAAGATAAGACAGAGATTAAAACAGAAGAAGAAGAAGCAGGCGATCGAGGAGGGAGGGGCTGGAGGGGAGTTCAGAGGATCAGACCGGAATAACTCTATTATTCAAATATATATGAGAGTCAACACAGCGAACAAAACTAAAATAAAATCTAACAATAAGTGACCCGAACATTTACACTGCAGTTCCCCGAATCCAGGTTTATTTATAGCGAAAATGCTATTGAGCGGTACTGATATCCATTTAAACTGTCCGATTTACTGGCACTAGTGATTGTGTTTAGTTATAACTTATACCAATATTGTTTAGTTATAACTTATGCCTATTGTGTTTAGTTATAACATTGCGTTTTGATATAACTTATACCATACAGGGTCAGTCAAAAATGTTACCAATACTGCACTGCTAGGACTCAGGGAGCCGTAACCATATGTCTTTTAATTTTTCCTATATAAAGCAGAGCAGTTCTTATATAAAGATCTGAATATTAAAAA
This sequence comes from Luperina nickerlii, assembly GCA_963855955.1. Lineage (NCBI taxonomy): Eukaryota > Metazoa > Arthropoda > Insecta > Lepidoptera > Noctuidae > Luperina > Luperina nickerlii. Next base: position 14,428,348 of record OY979677.1, on the reverse strand, counting down.
TTCTGGCTTAAAATACATATGATGTAAAAGTTAGAACGTTCTGTAAAATACAGCTGGGCATGAGTGTGGGCATGAGTGTACTGCGACAACGGAGCAGATAGACAGACAGCCCTCATTATTAATGCATAGTTCTAAATTACCCTCAGTCTACAGGCTAAAACGAGGTTGAATTTTAAAGTCGGCAGTCGATACTTTATAGAATTTAACATAAAACAAATATTAAAGGTGGCCTCCACTCATGTTTGTACCAATAAATATATTTAGTTAACACATTCTGAGTTAATTCCTTCATGCATTGTTCGTATAAATTATATTTTTCAATTCTAAAATATAAAAATTAAAGAAATCGCTCAATGCAACACAAACACAATACGAGCTCTAGCGAGGAGTACTAGCTTCTAAATCAGGCCGTCTAACGAGACCCTCGAGAGATGTTAGTCGAGGCTTTCGGCCATCAGACCATTGACCATTACAACAAGTGGCACATCGGTGTGATATTATTGAAGTGAAAATTTCTTTAGGCGCACTGAACCTTCACGGTCGTGTACGTAAAGCGCCTGACTGGGTTGGAACTCACGACCATATACAACTCGCAAGTACGTACCACTGGGTCACCACTGCTCGCGATAAAAATGATGAGATGGCTATATTTATAGCAAGGCTATTTCAACTCATGATGTCATTGTAAGATCAAATTAATAGCAAGATACCTTAAAAGATAATGAAATGCGTATTTAACTTCTTATTTGAATTGCGTGTGTTAAAATATATGGGTCGTACAGTTAGAATTATAGGCATATTAACATTTTGGGTTTATTGCCGCAACAGCTAAGTGTGTTTCAAGATTTATCAAGATGATATAGATTAATTAAAAGAGAGAGATAAGGAGACTATGGAGAGAAACAAACGAGGTTTCTTTTGTGAATCCTACCAATATTATAAACGCCAAAGTTTGGTAGGATGGATGTTTGTTACTCTTTCACGCAAAAACTACTGAACGGATTTTGATGAAACTTTACAGTAATATAGCTTATACATCAGAATAACACATAGGATACTTTTTATCTCGTAATTCCCACGAGATCGACACTTATGCGGGTGAAACTAGTATTTTTACTTTTTGGTAATGTTTATAGCATTTATGCAATATAAAGCACGAGGTTTACATTTAAAACTTAATTCTTTCGATAATTTTCGTAAAAATCTCACCGTGAAAACTTAGGTGAAGTGAGCTTCAAATGAGCTGTCATTCCACGTCCTGATGCTAGGGTATGGAGGGTAGAGGTAAGGAGAACTATCTCTGTTGTGAAAAAGTGTCCGTCAAACTGGGTTAAATTAGGGTGCGCCACAGCCATAGGGTAAATTTCTCACAACAGTAATTTTAGGTTATGTTTACAAAATTATTTAAGACTCCGTAAATAGTTGAGGTTTGGTATACTGGGCTGTCACTAACTACTCTATTCACTAAAAATATTAAATTTTCTAACTCGACATACTTCAATCCATCAACAACTGCTACCATATCCCTACGTTAGCGCCATTTTGGAGGGTTTGTGAACTGTTATTTACTGCTTATAGCTGGATACTTTTTCAACTTTCCCTCCATATGAGACGGTTCTCCTTACCTCTACCCTCCATATGCTAGGGATTGAAACTAGTGATAGCTCACTCCACCTAAGTTATCACGATGAGATTTTTACAGAACAGCGCTACAGCCGGTCGATTCTGTAAAAATATCACCGTCAAAACTTAGGTAAGGTGAGTTTTTTTTGCTAGGAATTGACACTATTGACAGCTCACTCCACGCTCACTTCACCTAAATTTTCACGGTGAGATTTTTACTATATTATTTTACAACATTTTATAGCAAAAAAATGTTTTTTTTAAAGAGTGAATAACGACGTATATTTATTATGACTTACACATATTTCACATTTTCATTACGACACACGACACTCCATTCAACCAAAAATGCTTTTTCGTTTTAAATTGCTTGTAGGTACTAAAAGTTTTGACAGCCAATTTCTAAGACGCCATGTTTGTTACGAGCTGGGCCAACATTTCATGACAGATAACTAAATTGGGAACTCCGGTTAGACTGGAAGCTGACCCAAACATAGTTGGGAAAGGCTAGGCAGATTATGATGAACTTGAAGCTATCTAAGTTCATGACTATGAAGTCATGCACCGACACGCACCGCCTGTGCTATTTTTAGTTCAAATTTTTTGAAAATTTGTTACAGTTTTTGGCGCCAGTAGCATGAGCTGCTGGCGCCAGAAACTGTAGCAAACTAATGTACTGTGAATGTTCCGTCATAAGTGTGTTACAAAAAATTTGAACTAAAAATAGCATAGCGTTGCGTGTTTACAAGTTATTAAGCATAGCGCACACGAGCTTACGGAGAATGATTCCAAATACCGGATCACGTAATACAAATAGGTACAGCGCATGTAAATAGGGCACTAAATTTTCTTAAATTACGTCGACGATAACGATAACGGCTAAATTAATTTTAAAAATAATTGAAAATGTATCAGTGTACTAGCGAAACGACGTGACTAGGGTAGTTAAATTAAGGCAATTTATTTTTCGCGACTTGATCGTTTTTATGGCTGTTTCAGACATTATTGTAAAGCAAGTTTTACTTTTTTTTTACTTCGTCCTCAGTGTGCATAAGCTCAGATAATTTACATTTATTTTATCGCCACTTAATCAGCTATCTACTTTAGAGTAATGTATTCTAAGTCGATTTTTGAGTGACCATTTGTAACAAAAAGGACCTAACAAGTTTTTGGTTGCAATGGAATTTGAATTTAGACATTCAGTGTGTTATTCCATAACTTGAAAATTATTTCAAATTCTTAAGGCTCCTTCAAACAGGCGCGACATGCAACATAATCGCGCGCGACACAAAGGCACCGCTCGTTGCGCGACTTTTAATTCAATGAACTTTTTCCAAATGGTCTTTTGTTTGGTTCCGAAAACCGACTGAAGTACCTACCGGTAATTGAATAAGCAAATGAACTTGGTTACTATGGTACACTATTAGGTATAGCTCAGCAATTCTCAGATTCACTTACCTGGTATTGTTTCTTATATCTGGTTTTTACAAGAATAAGAATAATTTATTTGCAGAAAATATAGGTGTTACCAGTTGTAAAAGTTGGTGGTTTAATGTACAGACGCCAGCACATCAAGCTACTACAATCTGTCAAATTTCTTTAATAGATTTTCAACTTTATCGCTGAAGCATAAGGTTCAAAGTTGATTGGGAAAATTTGACAGTTTCGGGTAGCTTGATGTGCTAGCGTCTGTACAGACGCCAGCACATCAAGCTACTACAATCTGTCAAATTTCTTCAGTAGATTTTTAACTTTATCGCTAAAGCATAGCGTTGGTTGGAAAAATTTTACAGTTTCAGGTAGCTTGATGTGCTGGCGCCTGTAGTACATGTATTTTGCCTGTATGCAAATTAATTTTACATGAATACTTATTTTAATAAAATATACATAAAATTGCGTTATGTTCTAAAACCGTGTATTAACAAATATTACTTTGACTTTCGATACCTATAACATTCTATAGTGAGCCTTCCAGAATCAGACGCGTAAGTAAAATGGTCTTCCAGTTTGTCTGACATAACTTGTCAACTACTTAATAAATAAACTTCGTAATAAATGACGAAAAGCTTGGCAATATTCCAAATACTTCTATTTTTCTGTAATGTCGCCATCGACATCATTTCGTGTTCACTAGACGACATATCAAAATTATACAACTACTTAATACAACATGATTAGCCTATATGTTAAATGTTCCCACTGCTGGGACACAGACCTCCTCTCTGTGAGAGGAGTGGGCCGTAATCCACCACGCGGGCCCAGTGCGTGTTGGCAGATGTCACATGTCTTCGAATTTTTGGCTCTAGGCCATTCTACACCGTTTTGAGAGCAGTGGTGATGAAATAATTGAAACAGAGTAAAACGCCTGTCAGGGTTGACCCTCGACAACCCACGACCTACATCTCGTAAGTCGTGGCCGTTACCACTTACACACACATCTACTTAATAAAAATCTCCTCTTGAGGCCGACGCGCCCTTTAAATACCCAAAATAAAGATGGCGACTCAAACCCACAGCTTTTACGGGATGAGTTCGTATTAAAGCCTACTAGCCGTTTAAATAGACATAATTATTACGAAACCATTCATATTTTTTTTAAATTACTTTTAAATTTCAGTGACAGACAAGCGCAACTTTAACGCTGAGTCTAGAAGCAAGATTTTATGCACAAGAGTTCCTTATACAGGGTTTATTTTCAAAGCCCAGCCAAATTTAAAGGTGTGGTACAGACTATCATACTGAACTTTTTCCATGGGACCAATATCGTAATCGCGAAAAATTTATCAACTGTCCCTTAAAAAACTTCAATACCTACTGGACCTATACGTCGGGGACGGCTGAATATATATATATATATATATTTTATATTTATTTTGAATATAAATATATTCGCGATTACGATGTTGGTCCTATGGAGAAAGTTGTTCAGTTTGATGATCTGTATGTATCACACCCTTAAATTTGGCTGGTCTTTGAAGAATAACCCTGTATAGCGAAAGCGAGCACTAAATAAGGATTTTTGAAAATAAATAAAAGAAGACAAAAGAAGAAGAAAAAAGAAGAAAAGAAGAAAAAGAAAGGAACAGCAGACTTTTTTTTCGCGATTTCAGGTTTGGTCCCATAGTAAAAGTGAGATGACTACAACAACCTCTTAAAAGGTTATTGGCGTTTTTCCAATAACTCTGTATAAATTAAAATAAAATAAGTTTGTATGGAAGTTCATTGTTTATAGCGATGGAAAGCCTCATCGGACACACGGCTAGTTTCCAGCATAAGCTAACCTCAGATGGCTTTCTGTACAATGAGAGGTCAGCTTCTACTGGACTTCTATATAACTTCTAGACTTCTATATAAGTCTTCACATTTCGTCATTGTACGGACTTTATATATCGAATTGGAGAACAGTGTCGAGTATGGTTATTTTATAAAATAATATTTTATTCAAACGCCAAACTTGTCTCTGAGACACCACTGACAGGGAAGAAAAACATCGTGCAGAAAATTGAACTTAATATTCCGAAGTCGCTTACAAGGGGAAGTTACTGAGATGATTAATGGTCGTTTCTTCTCTATATGAAAAGGGGATTTTGTCCTTCAGTGTGACAGTAACAGGCTTATATTACTTACTATTCTATCAGCAAACCTGTGACAAGGCGCGTATAAAGAGGAGGGGCAACGGATGCAGTTGTCTCCCCCTGGGCTTCGACCAAACTGAATCTAAAACTTGAAATAAGAATAATAAACATACTTTTACAACCTGTAGTATCCGCATAGTAGTCATCCTCGAAATGGGGTACCATACTTGAGTTTATGAAAAATAGGTGTCAAAGGTTTTTTTGAAAAGGCTTGTAAGATCCCAACCTCCCTCAGAGAGAAACATTTCCCCCGCCACCCCCTTGCTTGAGCAAAAACCTAGATCTGCGCCTGCCTGTGACTACAGGCTAACAGGTACCTAACACTTAAAGGATTCTTTAAAAGTAATGCAAGATTATATCTTAAGAGGAAATGCGGGTGGTTGTTTCTCCACAGAAACGCTCTCGCCTGTTTTCATTCTGGTAAATGGCTATAAAACAATGATTTTTTACAGAATAATAATTAATATTAACTACTTGTATGTCCCTATGTTTTCCTTTTTGATGATACTTTATTTTTATAACCACTAGAACCCTCAAAAAATTAAACCGCTGTCAACAAAGGCCCAATATACAAATTTGACAACTATTAATAACAAAAACTAAAAACATAGGGACACAGTATATATCCTTTTTATTCAGTTTATAAAAGTTTTATACTTGTGATTTATAGAATAACTAGCGATCCGCCCCGGCTTCGCACGGGTGCAATGCTGATAGTAAATACACTACAGAAAAACTGTGAACGTTGTATATAAAAACATAGCGGCCCGCTCCGGCTTCGCACGGGTATAAAATATATAGCCTATGTGATTAAAATCGATTCAGTAGTTTTGATTTATTCATTACTGCCCGTGGCCCGCAAGCGTTAAATTTGGAGTAAAACAATCCCCCTTTCTTATGTAGGTACTTATAATTACTATAAGTGATTTATATTTTAAAACTACTATCATACAATTATTTATCGTAACTTACTTATAATTACTGATACGTTGTCGCGCTGAAAAGCACGTTTTTATAATAAACGCGTCCGATCGCTGCTAAATTCAAAGTGCTATAGGGAAAACCGCGGCCTCAGACGCGCTATTTATAGGAACGCTCTTGCCGCACCGGGCGGCCGGCCGGTACCGCCGCAAACGCTACGTCCCGCAATTTTTAAATCTGTAATATCTTCGAAAATATTCACTTAAATCATACGGTGTAAAGGGCCATATAGATCTATTAAATGAACAATGTATTCAAGGTATTTAATTGGTTAAGGATTAATGCTGTATTGGTTAAAATCGCTTCGAAAATTAGCCATTATTTGTCGTAAAAAGTAAATGACAAAAAAAAGTTATTGTGGGTTATCCATAAGAGATAGACATATACCATCACGGACTTTTCTGTAGACCTTTTCAATGTGTACAATACTTGTACATTATTTTGATAAAACTCGTAGGGTTCAGCCTGCGTTTGCAATGTAAGCGGAAAAAATTTAATTATTTACGACATCACATTAGAAACCTCAAAAATTTATACATATTATACATATAAACCTTCCTCTTGAATCACTCTATCTATTAAAAAAAACCGCATCAAAATCCGTTGCGTAGTTTCAAAGATTTAAGCATACAAAGGGACATAGGGACAGAGAAAGCGACTTTGTTTTATACTATGTAGTGATTATACCGGCTGATCTGTTTATGAAATATCTTTTAAATTGGTCCAATATTGGAGGAGGAAATAGGTGAGAGCCAAACCTCGAATTATGACTTTTTACGTATACTTAGCCTTTTTCAAATGTCATCTTTGTTACTTTTTTTTCAGCTTTTTTTGATGTTTTGTAATACATACCTGTATTGTGTCTTTTGTTGCACTTAATAAACGTTTTATCTATCTATCTAAAAGTCTCTCCGACCTTATTTCCTCTTAAGGCAATCACAATACCATTTCATCGTCTTCCTGCTCTAGTCCCATGTTACTAGGGGTCGGCAAAAACGTTTTCTCTTTCGATTCTCCCTTGTCAACCGTCACACTATCATTCAATCCCTTCTCTTTCATATGATTCCTCACACAATCCATCCATTTTTTCTTTAGCCTTCCTCTACCTCGGCATCCATCAAAAATTATATTTGTACTAGCTTCTTCCGCGCGTGATTTCGTCCGCGTTAAATTTTTGTCCCCCCGTCCCACCCCGTCGCGTGGCTTCGCCTGCACGTTATATTACTTTGATTTCGCTCGGTCTTTCTGTTACTCTTAAGGGTCTTATTGTGATGTTAATAAAGCATAAAGGCTTCCCCAAGAATTAGGCTATAAAATGTAAAAACAAAAATTCAAATCCGACTGGTAGTTTCAGAGATTAACGCGTTCAAACAAATAAACTTAACTCAACAAATGAATCACAATATCATTTAAGAGGTAAAAAACTAGTGGAAATACTAACAATTTTAAAGAGAATCACAATGTAAATTGAGGACGAGAGTTCATATATCTCCTAAAATCTTGTCCTCAATTTATATCAACTTCTAAATCTGACTCTTACTGTCGTGTTTGCTATTAAAAGAACTTAAACAGTTTATCCTAAAAATCCGATTGTATTTGTATCCTTCTCTACTACTAATCTAAACAACTCAGATTTCGACGAAAATTAATAGCGATACGGAAAGCTACCAACGATAATATTTTATCTGTTTGTCCACGGGGAAATAACGAGGGTGCAAGAAGTAAGAATATTCCATGAATTTAAGATATTATGTCAATAACAGCAGTGCATTTATTTATTGAGTTATGAATATTCATAAAGTGAACATACACGAATGAATATTCATAAGGTGAACAAAAACGAGCAGTGGTGGCCTAGTGGTAACAGCCCCGACTTACGAGGTATAAGGTCGTGGGTTCGAACCCAATCAGGCGCTGTACTTTGTGTAAATAATTTCATCACCACTGCTCTCAAAACGGTGAAGGAAAACATCGTGAGGAAACGGACATGTCCTAGAACCAAAATATCTAAGACATGTGACATCTATCAAACCGCACCGGGCCCGCGTGTCAGATTCCCCGCCTACCCATCCTGAACGCTACACCTGTAAGCCCAGGAGTGGGAACATTATATGCTGATTATGAAAGTGAACATTACAGGGGTATTTATGAAACTCTGAAGCTTGTAAGCGATGATGTTTAAAACACGCATACAAGTTGCTTTGGTGTAATACAATAGAGTAGCGTTATTTACGTTGTTCAGCAGACAAATTTTTCGAACATAATATGAAGCAATGAATTGGTAAAGAATTTGAGTGTCGAACAAAAAAAATCAAGAATATAAAGATTACATTGTAGACACATAAGTACCGGATAAGTTAATAAATGGAAGGTTTGAAAAAGCTAATTGTACTTGCCAGGTTTTGAACCTCGCATCGGGTGTTCGAAAATCGGGCCCCTTAACCTCCGAGCACCAAACGCTTCTAACAGCTAAAAAAATAATTAAAATATAGCTCCAATATTTATAGCTCTCGCTGCCCATATAACATTTTTTAGTGTGACATTTCAAAATACGGTCGGTTGGCTTAAATCCCAGTGGGAAAGACTCCGCTACATTAAATAGAATTAAAGAAGATTGTGAATGATTGGGCTGGAATCACTGCAACGCTTCGTAAAATGTTTCATACAGAACAAATTATTGTCAGCAGGTACAACATTTTACTGCTGAGTATCCTGGGGCTCCTCAGAAACACTGAAAGAAATAAGCAGTAAATAAAAATGAAAAACATTGATCTGAACTGCTTTAAACAGTTCTATATGAGCTTAACGTTCAAAACAATATTTTTTACTGATCCGAAAACAGTTAAAGCTTGAGGCAAAATGTTACCGTCATGACAGTAAACTTTAACGTTTTAAGTAGCTAAAACGTCACAAAATTAACTGTTTTATTCATTTGGTGATATCGTCCAAACCATTGAAATTTACATACATTACAGTTTTCTTTTATTGCTGATTTTTTCAGTAAATAGTATGTCCAATCATTAAAAGTTACTTTCTTGTCTTTTACTGCCGGTCGATTCTGTAAAAATCTCACAGTGAAAACTTAGGTGAAGTGAGTTTGTTTTTGCGAGGAATTGACACTATTGACAGCTTACTCCACGCTCACTTCACTTAAGTTTTCACGGTGAGATTTTTACAGAATAGCACCGCTGTTGTACAAACATTTCTTCTTACTTTATAAAGTCAGTAAAAGCTCCTACAAACAGACGCGACACGCGATATAATCGCGCGCGACACAAAAGTACTGCTCGTTGCGCGACTTGCGGTGCCTTTGTGTCGCGTGTCGTGTCGCGCCTGTTTGAAGGAGCCTTAAGTCTTAATAAAATCGCTTTAATGTGGTAAGAAATTTATTTTAAAACGTTTAATATAACTGGTTTAAGGCCAACTAAGCACGAGGGCTGTTAATGGTTTTTTTCATTAGGAATTTCCCAGTAGCAGCTCAGAATTGCAGCGGCAGCCCAGTGGTAACGGCCGCGGCTTACGAGTTGTAGGTCGTAGGTTCTAACTCAGGCAAGCGCTTTACTTTGTTTAAATAATTTCATCACCGCCGCTCTCAAAACGGTCAAGTAAAACATCGTGAGGAAACCGGCATGTCTTAGAACCAAAAATTCGAAGACATGTGACATCTCTCTAAGAGAGGAAACCTGTGCAGCAGTGGAAGCATTATAGACTGATTTTGCTGATGCACAAAGGCGTTAGTTTAAAACCTGACTAAGTCTTTTGGAAATCAGGATTTAAAGGTTTTACGCCCCAGTGGTTTTCAAATGCTTCTTTTTTTCTCTGTACAAAAAGAAGCCATTAGGGAAATACAAATTCGTAAAAATATGATACTCTCATTCGAGTTAATAACAACTCAAGTTTGTTTATTTTTTATAAACGAGACACACTATTGAAATCATAATTTATCGTGCCTGCATTTACATACAAAATGTTTAAATAAAGTAAAATCATTACAAACATGTCCTAATTCTCCAGAATATTTGAAGCCGATTTAAATCATATCATTTTATATTCTGTTTACATAGTTAGTTTTTTCACTTAATTTTTATTCATTTCGTTTTTACCTTATGTTATCACTTATCACTGTATTTGAGAATGTTGGTTCACCTGTTATTGGCAACTGTATAAGCACATAACTGTTACCTACTGTTATTTGATATTTTGGTATACAGAAGCTGTTGGTGTACCTTAAGAAATAAATAAATCTCTTTCGTAGACTCAGACAATCCGTATAAACGTAACGTAAACCTCATTTTTTGTGTAAACGTTTTTTCGCACTATCTAATGGGGGTTCTGATTAGCTCGTTTGCAAAGTTTTCAATTACGTAACATACATAATCAGCTATAATGTTCCCACTGCCGGGACACAGACCTTCTTTATTCAAGAGGGAGTGGGCTAATAATGTACCACGCGGGCCCAGTGCGGGTTGGTAGATGTCACATATGTTCAAATGTTTGGTTTTAAGACACGAGGCCATAAGTTTTCGAATATGATTTGATACTGTGGTAGAAAGTGAATTTTGTTTTTTTTTTGTATTGTTATAGAGCACGGGAGAAAGCGAAAATAGTAGACAAATGCTACTAAACTATTTATAAAAACCAACATGAAAATTCTGTAACATTATCAAACGAGCTCACAGTTCTTAGTTTTATATTTACAGCAAAATAAGTAGTGTGTTGGTAAATGTTTTCAACGCAAAACTTCGCGATTATGTATGTGTGTGAAAAAGCAGTAAGCATTTCCTTGAAGCAAAACTCTTTATGCTCATTACAATGAACTCCGTCGTCGTCTACATATAAACACAAGGTAAGTTTTTATTTGATTTACAGGGTGAAAAATATAAGTAACATAACATCACGCCTGTAATACTCGAAGGGTTAGGCAAAAGTGTATTATAGGACACCCATATTTCGTCAGTTAGATTTTTAATGTAAAAAGAGACGAGCCAATTACTCTCAACCTCTCAAGGCCGTATTTTTGCCCAAACCAGACTCCGGGATGCTACTGAGAATTTTCTAATGAAAAAACCCAATAACACGTTGTCTGACCCGGGAATAGAACCTAGTACCTCATGCTCAGCGTAAGCGCTTGCGAGCACTAGGCAAAAGTATAAACGAATTAAAAAAAAATAGCGTTGGTGTCAGTGACTATTAAAGAAAAGAAAGTTCTTATTTATTATCTCTTAGTAAGCAAAAAAAAATTTTCTCAAACTTCGATATCAGCCGGTCGATTCTGTAAAAATCTCACCGTGAAAACTTAGGTGAAGTGAGTTTATTTTTGCTAGGAATTGACACTATTGACAGCTCACTCCACGCTCACTTCACCTAAGTTTTCACGGTGAGATGGTTACAGAATCACACTGCTGTTTCGAAGCATTTAGTGACTTTTCTACGGAAATCATAAGCACCCTGAATCATTTTTCGTTTTTTTGTCTCAACATAAAAACTTACTTTGTACAAACAAATAAACACAATATAACTATGTATAAAACAAACAATACTTCTGGTATAAGCGAAGGTTGGAACCAAGTTTTCAGTTTATAATTATATTCTTATTATTTAAATTAATGGTTGTTGTACTGTGGAAGTTATAATAATTATACTAAAAGTTTGAAAACTTTATATTGTTCTTGTTAAACTTAGGGCGATAACAACTGGGGCATTTAGTTATTTTTAAGTGACAGGTAAATAATACTATGCATAAAATTAACTAGAAGCATAATTAACATCGTTGATATTTTTATATTTCTGTGGCCGGTATCCACATCGCCACATGCGAGCATAGTGACGTCACGCAAAATCCTGCATCGCACAAGCAGAGTTTATCGAGCGATATACAAAAAGTAAAAGAACACTATCTTTCCACTTTATCATAGTTGTGTATGTATTTATTTTTGTCTTTCTGATTACGTTTTAATATTTATTAACATTCTAGTGATATTTATTATAGAAGTATGTATGTTTATTTGTATTCATGTAAGTATATTCTTATAATATTTGTTTAGTTTTATTAAGTGAATTGTTTTTAGATTAGATTGTATGTATTATATTTTGTCTCCTTTACTCTTTCACACGCTGTCTACATCTCTCTATTTATTGTCCTATCGCAGGTATGCTGGAAGAGATTTCTTATGAAATAAGCATCACCTTTGTACCTATTTTTCTGTTCTGATTTATTTCGTGTCTGTTTATATAATGTGTGTACATAAATAGTAAAATAAAATAAAAATACAACATCCCGACGTCAATCATCGAACAGTAGCCCGTCAAACACAACAAGTCTGGTCGAAGGATCCTTGTTTATCTATAGAGAACGACTGAACTTTATACCCTGTTCCTCATACCCTGATATTTCCTTTGAAAAAGAAGGGAAACTACTTCAACAAAGAGTATGAAAACGCCTACATTACAAGATGAGCGTAATCCCATAGCTACATGACAAAATAGATGATTGATTGATTACTGATTAGATAGTACCTAGTTTATAGAAATTTATTCCGCTCTGATCTCCTGAAACCCCTCCACCCCCCCCCCCCCCTCCTCGATCCCCTGCTAGTTCGTCTTCTGTTTTAATCTCTGTCTTATCCACTTCATCTAGGTTACATTTATGCTTTAATAGTTTCAACGTTCTTAATCTCCAAAAACTTCAATCGAATAATAGAAGTACCTACTACATCGTAGAAAGTTAAAAATGAGCTTAGATGATGGATGATGAGAAAAAGTGGTCGAGAACCAGTCTTACCAAAGGGTATCTATCGTATTAACCAGTAACTGAGTTTTGGAGGTCAGATAAGCAGTTGCTCTATGTAAACTACTGGTATTCAGCTGCATCCGGTTAGACTGGAAGCCGACCACAACATAGTTGGGAAAAGGCTAGGCAGACATGGATGATGAGAAAAAGGGGTCGTGAATTAGCTTGGAGAGCTGATTGTCCCCGTGAGCTGTAAAATAAATACATTCTTTGTTCGGAATAATTATCATGATATTAATTTACATTACACCTTTCATTGATTCCGGTAATAAAAGAGCGCGGAGCTCTTATAGTACTATACCGACCTCTATAACTATAGGCTTATACCGCAATTTTGATCGCGTTTTCAGCTTACGATACAGTAAGTTCAACCTGACAGGAGTGACAGGATTGTACTCGGTACGAATCTGACTGATTGAAAGTACTGTACGCTCCGAATCCTTAGAGTAATAGCGTGATTTTGAACGCGTTCAGATGTAGTGAAGAGAGAGATAGAGGGTAGTACTAGCTTCTGCCCGCGACTTCGACCGCGAATTTCTTGTTCCCCCGAACATCGCTCACGCTTTTACTTCGTTTTTGCTCGTTTTTTCTTTTAATTCGGCGCCTAATAGTCCTAGCGTGATGTTAAATTACCTATAACCTTCCATAAAAAACATGAGTGTCAATTTATTATTAAGAAGAGTGTCGATATTATTATTGTTATTTTTGATTTCAATTTTTCGGACGGGCAAATTCGTATCAGGAGTGAAGACAACTATCAAATTGTAGTGTCACTCAGTCTTAGTTCGGGCCCCGAACTAATCATACGTCCGTAAGTGATACGGAGTAGGATAGGCCCGTAACTTTGGCGGAAACCCCCTGAGATTAGCGTGTTCAAACAAAGACAGAAAACAAAAAAACTCTTCAGATTTATTATTAGTACCTATAGATTATTTATTTTCTATTTCCATTGACTGAACAAAACATGTGATCAACAATGCATTGAATCTTTTGTCATGTCAAAACAATAGCTGACAAACTAAAATCCTATCTAGTAATCCGTTCACATAAAATATAATACAGTTAGAGTAAGCTTATATGGCCTGTTGTACATGGTACGGTGATATACGGTAGGTATAAATCGCGACATAGAAAAAACCTGTATGTCAACAAGCTTATAATAGTGGTCCATACAAAATTGACAAACCTTGCCTACACACGGCGTATAAACTGCGCCGTTTTTAAATTTTGCCGTGTACTAACTTCCACCAGTGATCCATACAACACTGACGATCGTGCCTACACACGGCGTATAAACCGCGCCTACACACGGCGTATAAACCGCGCCTACACACGGCGTATAAACCGCGCCTACACACGGCGTATAAACCGCGCCTACACACGGCGTATAAACCGCGCCTACACACGGCGTATAAACCGCGCCTACACACGGCGTATAAACCGCGCCTACACACGGCGTATAAACCGCGCCTACACACGGCGTATAAACCGCGCCGTAGAAACAACGTGTCTGTCAACAAGCTTACACAGTGATCCATACAACACTGACGATCGTGCCTACACACGGCGTATAAACCGCGCCTACACACGGCGTATAAACCGCGCCTACACACGGCGTATAAACCACGCCGTAGAAACAACGTGTCTGTCAACAAGCTTACACAGTGATCCATACAACACTGACAAACCTTGCCTACACACGGCGTATAAACCGCGCCTACACACGGCGTATAAACCGCGCCTACACACGGCGTATAAACCGCGCCGTAGAAACAACGTGTCTGTCAACAAGCTTACACAGTGATCCATACAACACTGACGATCGTGCCTACACACGGCGTATAAACCGCGCCTACACACGGCGTATAAACCGCGCCTACACACGGCGTATAAACCACGCCGTAGAAACAACGTGTCTGTCAACAAGCTTACACAGTGATCCATACAACACTGACAAACCTTGCCTACACACGGCGTATAAACCGCGCCTACACACGGCGTATAAACCGCGCCTACACACGGCGTATAAACCGCGCCGTAGAAACAACGTGTCTGTCAACAAGCTTACACAGTGATCCATACAACACTGACGATCGTGCCTACACACGGCGTATAAACCGCGCCTACACACGGCGTATAAACCGCGCCTACACACGGCGTATAAACCACGCCGTAGAAACAACGTGTCTGTCAACAAGCTTACACAGTGATCCATACAACACTGACAAACCTTGCCTACACACGGCTTATAAACCGCGCCTACACACGGCGTATAAACCGCGCCTACACACGGCGTATAAACCACGCCGTAGAAACAACGTGTCTGTCAACAAGCTTACACAGTGATCCATACAACACTGACAAACCTTGCCTACACACGGCTTATAAACCGCGCCTACACACGGCGTATAAACCGCGCCTACACACGGCGTATAAACCGCGCCGTAGAAACAACGTGTCTGTCAACAAGCTTACACAGTGATCCATACAACACTGACGATCGTGCCTACACACGGCGTATAAACCGCGCCTACACACGGCGTATAAACCGCGCCTACACACGGCGTATAAACCACGCCGTAGAAACAACGTGTCTGTCAACAAGCTTACACAGTGATCCATACAACACTGACAAACCTTGCCTACACACGGCTTATAAACCGCGCCTACACACGGCGTATAAACCGCGCCTACACACGGCGTATAAACCGCGCCGTAGAAACAACGTGTCTGTCAACAAGCTTACACAGTGATCCATACAACACTGACAAACCTTGCCTACACACGGCGTATAAACCGCGCCTACACACGGCGTATAAACCGCGCCTACACACGGCGTATAAACCGCGCCGTAGAAACAACGTGTCTGTCAACAAGCTTACACAGTGATCCATACAACACTGACAAACCTTGCCTACACACGGCTTATAAACCGCGCCTACACACGGCGTATAAACCGCGCCTACACACGGCGTATAAACCGCGCCTACACACGGCGTATAAACCGCGCCGTAGAAACAACGTGTCTGTCAACAAGCTTACACAGTGATCCATACAACACTGACAAACCTTGCCTACACACGGCTTATAAACAGCTTCGTAAAAAAAGTGTCCGTGTACTAGTTTCAATAGTGATCCATAGAACACCGACGATCGTGCCACATGGCGTATAAACCGTAGTTTATGACGGCAAGAAAAACGTGTGTAAACAAAGGGCCTATAAAATACGATTTCCCTACTATATCTATTGAAATAGACAATAAATCTAAAATCGACAGGAGCGATTGAAACTAAACGATCGTTCAAAATAAATGGTTCAGGGGTGTTACAGTGACAACTGAACTGTGCCAATAAGCTGATCCGCACGTGAGCTTCCTAGTATAGATTTGTGGAGATATATATCATTTTGAGATAGATAGATAGATAAGTCTTTATTTGCCTTAACCATGGTATAAAGTTGTTACAGGCTGGTTTTGATATAATGTACACATGTTTAGTTATACAGAATTTTGTATCAATTGCAAGTAAAACAATTAATACACGAGTTAAAGGTGAAATAAACAATGTTACAGATTAGTTTTTAATACAATAACCCCCTTATTAATAAACGTTGCATACAACGTTTACTATACAGACGCTATCGTCTGTATAGTTACACAACGCTTTGTCTTCTTCTTTTGAAAGTCAAATTACTGACGACTGAAAGAGAGAAATCGGTGTGTAACTATTAATCTGATATAATACGTTTATTATTAAGGGGGTTATAGTCATGTGTGAGTGTTTTGATATCTAGAGACCATTGTATTGTATGGGAGTTGATATAACACTTGATACGAAAATTGTATTATATCATGTTACAGTACTGGGGTGCTATTCTGTAAAAATCTCACCGTGAAAACTTACGTGCAGTGAGCGTGGAGTGAACTGCTAATAGTGTCATTTCCTAGCAAAAACAACCTCACATCAGCTAAGTTTTCACGGTGAGATTTTTACAGAATCGACCGGCAGGACTCATACGTACATGTTACAGTGATAACCTATTCTCCACTATGTTAATTAATTCTTTTGTAATACTTTTTACCGCCAGTCCCAACACCACACTAGAAAGTGGTTACTTTCGACAATGAGACCTAAAAAACCGGTCAAGTGAGAGTCGGAGTCGCGCACCGAGGGTTCTGTACAAATTTGTAGGTATGTAAATAGTTTATCACAGGTTTTTTTTTGTTATGTAACTATAAATCTACGGTTTTTGGATGTTTTCCTTTACTTGTGCTACATGACATTGCGTCTTTCCAAATTTCATGATTCTAGGTCAAGTCTAGGGAGTACCCTATAGGTTTTTATTCCGGAACTTAAACGCACATATCTTTTGATCGCGTTGAGTTAAAAGTTTGATGTTTTTACTGCTTCAAGAAATTGCAGCCTTGAATATTTGATATCAATTTAAACTTGATAACTCCACGCGTTCCTGAGAAAAGGGGTCTTGACCGACAGACGGACAACAAAGTGATCTTATAAGGGTTCCTCCTTTTTAGGTACGGAACCCAAAAAATCCAAGGCTAAATAGAATAGAATAAAATAGAATAGAATACTCTTGTTTGTGTACACCATATAAATTACAGACATAAATATAGAAACAAAAGGTGTAAAAACAAAAGGTACAAAGGGTGACACAATGGGCGGTCTTATCGCTAAGAGCG
This sequence comes from Luperina nickerlii, assembly GCA_963855955.1. NCBI lineage: Eukaryota > Metazoa > Arthropoda > Insecta > Lepidoptera > Noctuidae > Luperina > Luperina nickerlii. Next base: position 14,410,619 of record OY979677.1, on the reverse strand, counting down.
ATCTTTTAAAGACAACCTTAGGATGGATTTAAAAACGGGAAGCACAGACATATACAAAGTTGAAAAGCCTTATGTCCCAATTACTTCCAGTAACAACGCGAAGTGATCGCTTTCTTTATAACTACACATACAACCTAGTTACTGGGTAACATCCCGTGGCAAGACTAGTTTTTAGAAATTAGATTTCACACCTATCTGCCATTAATTACTACTTCCAAGCATTCCTCTACCAATCATAAATTGCCTTCATTAAAGTATATCAGAAACTATTTACAGAACACCATTACAGACAGGGCTACTTCTGAAACCGAACATTTCCGAGCCTCCACGAAGTTGGCAAATACATTAATTATATCGACGAGGCAACCATGTCTAATTTATCTTTCTATCTTGCTGATCCAATGTCTAACTTGAACGACCTTGGCTGTTTATTAATATTTTACTTTTTTTTCTTTTCATCTATATGTGAAAAGGTTATCTTATCTAAAGCTGTCTGGGATCATTAGCAAGGTAATTTGACAATTTGTGAGAAAAAAAACATTGACCAAGTAAAGATAATGTACAGTCGACCAAGCTGTTTGGTATATAGGTAAGGAAACCATATTTAATGGCGCAGGATAGAAGTGGTCATCATATTAGTAACTTGAATATGGTACGACAGTGGCTCCCCTGACAATCTATCATATCTATCAGAAAAGAGTCACCACGCAACTTCTATTCATATTAAACAGAACACAGTTGAGTGCAGGCAGTAAGGGGGGACCTGCTGGTTTCTGTAATTTCTGCCTACTCTCATGAGAAGAAGGCATGAGTTTATTTCATTTCATTTATTCATAAAATAATTTACATTGTGTTGAAAATATACACATGCAATTTAAATACAAGTACAAAGAACTATGAATGATTAATTAATAGTCCAAGTGAAATTCAAAAGTGCAAAACAGTTTTAAATATAATGTCAAAAAGTTTTAAATATAATGTCAAACAGGTTTTAATATGATGTCAAATAGTTTTAAATATACAGTCAAACAGTTTTAAAAGATTCTAGAATTTATTATTTATATATATTATTCATTTATTATTGTGTGACATTAGTTCCGATATATTATACTGATTTTTTTCTAATGAAAAGGCTTTTAATTTTGTTTTAAACAATGTGTATGTTGAAAACAGTACTTCTCTACACACAAACATATCTCCACAATCCACATACACTCAGTATAATTCTCTAATTGGAATCCACATAGGATCTAGGATCGCCAAGTCAAAAATTTCAAACAAAAAAGATTCACCAGTTGTTACAAAATACAGCGCGCTTACAACAAAATTTCAACCTTAAACTTATGACGTTAAGGTTTAATATAACAAATGTGGGATTATAGGAAGTTTTCGTAATATGGATAGAAGTTAATGGCTCTGTGCCAGCAATAACGGATAGCCGGCTGGCCTGTGCGATATTAGCCTTTATTACAAGGCAACAGATATTCTATAAAGTTTGTGATATTATTACTCGTAACTATAATTTTATGGATTTATTTTTATCGTTACGTTAATGGTCATACTAGGGTATATAGGCGACTGCCTATACCATATATGCCATATATGCCTATATCAGCTGAATACCAATATTTTACATGGAGTGACTACTCCATGTAAAATATTGGTATTCAGCTGAATCCAGTTAGACTGGAAGCGGATCCAGGCACGCAGATTGATTGTTAGTCACTGAAGACGTTCGTTGTGATGCTGTGTCCATTGGAGCAGCAGCATTAGGACCAGTGGTGGCCCAATGGTAACGACCTCGATTTGCGAGTTCACTGAAAAAAGGATTTCTTACTTCAGCACATTACAGCGATTTAATTAAAACTTACTGACTTTATAGAGTAAGAAAAAACAGTAACTTTTAATGAATGAACATACTATTTATTGAAAAACAACAAAAAAAAGGAAAACCGCCGTTACTGTAATATTAGTAAATTTCAATGGTTTGAACGCTATCACCAAATGAATAAAACAGTTAATTTTGTGACCTTTTAGCGAATTAAAATGTTAAAGTTTACTGTCATGACGGTAACATTTTGCCTCGAGCTTTAACTGTTTTCGGATCAGTAAAAAATACTGTTTTGAACTTTAGGCTCATATGGAACTGTTTAAAGCAGTTCAGATTAATGTTTTTTCATTTTTATTTACAGCTTATTTCTTTCAGTGTGCGGACACAAATTTTAGCGTTCATTTAACTAATCCAGCTTTACTCAAAGCTCTCCCCTCACTACTGCGGAAGATCCTAAGGGTCTCAACTCAATCAACGCGCCTCGTTAGCGAATTGTATATCGCAGCATGATGTTATTACAACCCCCTGTTATAAACGATACCGAGAAAATGAGATAATAATAAACGATGTAATACTGAAAAATAAATCTATACAATATCTGGGAGGTTATTTATGGGAGTCGGTTTTCACCGCTTACCAAATCGCCTCACAATCCGAATCGCGGCATTTAACGGTTTTAGTCACCTTTGTAAAGCCCATATAACACAGTGAAACAGGTCGAAAAGAAAAAATTAAGAAAAAGCCGAGAGAAAGAGGAATAACCTAATAAGTTGTAGTAAACAGTCGACAAAACTTAAACCAGGCATTTCACTTGAGTGAATGGTTCATTCGATTGAATGTCCATTTTTATTTCATTCTGCAATCATACGACACCGACGAAATTACATAGAAATGTACAGATGCCAGCACATCAAGTTACCCGAAACTGTCAAATTTTCCCAATCAACTTTGAACCTTATGCTTTAGCGACAAAGTTGAAATTCTATTAAAGAAATTTGACAGATTGTAGTAGCTTGATGTGCTGGCGTATGTACATTCATCTACAAATTTTATTTAATTTTTCGATCATTCGGTAGGGGAAACAGCGCTGTATGGGTTCACTAATGAGTTCATTTTTCACTTTTGATTCATTTTGTGTACTGGCGGTTCACTTAGAGTGAAAGACAAAAATTAACAAAAAGTGAAGCGTGTGATATCTGCTTCAACGTACAACTAACTTTTGATTGATGTCATACTTTAGCTCGAAGTATTTGGCTCCTATCGTACCCATCCTTTTCTGAACAGTTTCATCATCTGCCTAACCTTTACCCAACTATGTTAGGGTCGGCTTCCAGTCAAGATGGATGCAGCTGAATACCAGTATTTTACATGGAGCGACTGCCTATCTGACCTCCACAACCCAGTTACTGGGTAATACGATACCCCTTGGTAAGACTAGTTGTCAGTCTTTTGGGCTTCTGACGACCCGTGATGACTGTCAAAGATCAACGATTGACAGCCGGGACCAACGGCTTAACGTGCTTTTCTGAACAGTCTATATGCAGGAATAAAAGGTTGGTGAAAAAAGAATTGTAAGGCAATAAAACTTTCACGTTTCTCTCCATTCTTTATAGCTCTAAGCCACAGCTTCTGCTTGTCACGCAGGAATTGAGAATATACATCGAAGACACACTTTATTGGTAGGTACAACTACATTCAGTAAATTATTTGTTAAGCAAACCGGGTACCAACTAAATTCTTTACCAATATTATAAATTCGAAAGGCTCTCTGTATGTATGCTACCTTGTCACGCCTAAACCACTAAACGGATTTCGATACAATTGGCAAGGAGATAGATGGCATCCTCGAGAAGGACATAGGATACATACATACATAGGCTTTGTCTCTGTCATCTCTAACCTAGACTAGAGTCAAGAGCAAACCCATATCAAATAAAAATAAAAATAAAACTTTTTGTCACGGTAGCACATTTCTGAGATCCACGCTGGTGAAGTCGCGGTTAGAAGTTAGTTGTCTAAAAATATAAAACGAAATACGGAACGAGACCTTCAAAAAGTTAATCCTCTGCTACTGTCTTTTAAATGAAATCTTATTTATAAATAGGAATCTTATTTTTTTTAATCTAATATATTATATATAAAATTCGAAATCCCGACTGGCTGATATATCAACCCACAGGCTAAACCGCTGGTCCTAGAGACATGAAATTTGGAGGGTGTGTTTTTTGTGAAGAGTAGGTATCTACTCGAAATTCCATCGCTAAGAGGGTGAATGGGGGAGGTTGAGAAACTAGTAGGATATAAAAATCTAAAATCAGTTGATGACAATGGCCACAATAGGTAAAGTAGGGGAAGTTAATTAGTTATCAAATTAACTAAAAATTGAGGCTCGCCGTAAATTCATATAACGACTGTCATTCTTTGACAGAAGTATGAAATGGCTTATCCTCATCGTCATCATTGGCAGCCTTGTTCCAGACACTGCCGAAAATAGGCCTCCTCACTTAAAAAAAACACAAATAATCAACAATACGGTAAATTAACTGACGAGTTATTCCGGTCTGATCCCCGTAACACCCCCCCCGCTTGTTCGTCTTCAGTTTTAATCTCTGTCTTATCCACTATAAACTTTCTTATTCTGGTTTGATCCGCTTTTTCTTTTGTTTTTATTTCTTAAGGATCGTCAGCAACAAAAATAAGTACAGGGTTTATTGATTAATTTGCTTTACGGTTCGGCTGGAGCGTTCGCTTGATTCGATTCGTTCGATTTTGAGCATTACTTTACAATACTTTCTCCTTGACTGACGAGCATTCGCCTATAATGTAACATTAGATTCGATTTTGAGCATTTAGTTGATTCAGTATCAAAATATTACACATTGTATCATCAAGTTGTGCACTGTAATGTTCGGTTCTCTTCCCTCATCAATGTAATGCTCGACTCTGTAACGTTACATTACATGCGAATGCTCCGAGTGAGGGAACACCTTTATAATAAATTTCCCTTACTTTACCTACTGTGACCATTGTCCTTAACTGATTTTAGATTATTATATCCTATTTATATCAAAGGTACAATTAACTAGCATACGCGTAAAGTGCTTTTACTGCGAGCTTTTTCACAATTTACTGACTAACGACAAAACTGGGCATTAAAATACTAGTACGGTTTCACAGTTCTAACTAAATAAACCTGACCTTAGCAATGTTAAAAGTCGTCATTAAAGCCTAAAGGCTAGCTTTAAAGCTGAACTGAGTCAATAACAAGCGTTTGTAAATAAAACTATTTTGTTGACTAACTCCGTTCTACCAAAAACTGTTTTTTTTTTTATGGAAGTGCTTCGACTACCCTCAACCATAGACTCCTGAAAGTCAATGTTTACAATATCACCCCGCGAAAAAAACAAAGAGACAATGAAACCTTGAAAGTTCCAAGGATACTAATTTAAACTGCCTTGGAAATTTAAAAAAAAAAAGTTAATTGTCGGTACAGATAATTTAATCGTTGGTCTGGTGGCCGCAAACGCTACTGCTGGGCACGAGGTCCTGGCTTTGATTGATAGGTCGGGCAAAGTGTTTTTGGTTTTTCACTCAGGAATTTCTGAGTAACTGCCCGAAGTCTGGATTTGTGCCCGATTGATGGCAATAGGCTCGCCCCCTATTAGATACGTGGGACTTAAGCATGGCCAGATGTGGTTGTTACCATAGGTGTACCACCTCTGTCTAACCCTTCGGAAATTACATGCGTGATGTCATGACAATAATAATAATCTTCACCTTTTAACATACACACAATACATATATACATATATATACAAAAAATGCGTTCGACACGAAGATAAAGTTTCGTAAAATTGTACACTTTTCGGTGCGCAGCCCAGCTGACGGACATCACGCGGCTAATGTCAAAAAGGGTGCGCATCGAATGTTTTAAAGGAAGTTTCTAGAATGTTCTAGAAGCTCCGACATGTGTCCAAAACCCAAGAACCGTATATGTGAACAATCATTTATTTTGAATCGAATCACGAGCAGGACCTTCCCTCAAGTAAGACCTTAATTCGAGAGATGAGCAAGATTCACTAATATTTCCATAAATAGTACTAAACAAAGTCGCTTTTCGTGTCAGTCTGTACGAGCACTTAGTTCTTCTAAGCTATACAATAGATTTTAATGCAGTTTTCACCATCATTTAGAGAATTTATTTCGGAAGGTACAGACCAGCACATCAAGCTACACAATGTGTCAATTTTTCTGATACACTTCGTTGTTTTGATCGATATGTCGCGACATGGGTAGATCGCACCCGTGCGATGTGGTAGATTGCTAGGTTTACACAAAGTTGGTCACATACTGAACAAAAGAAGTTCAAACTCGAGATTTGCCAACAGGAAATGGCGCGCAGCCTAATAGGTGTTAAGCGAACAGATGGGGTTAGAAACACCTTGCTGAACTGTATTACTCAAGTACAAACAGCCAGACTGAAGTGGGAGGATATCGCCTTTGTGGTAGACCACGGGGAAGGTGTGTGAGTCACGGAGAAAGTGTGACGATGTTATAATGTTTGCAGGACCAACACGGCCAGAGATCGCACAAGAAAGTTGGAAGGAAAAAGGGGACGCGTTTGGCTAGCAATGGGACAATGGAACACAATACAGGCGAACAAAACAAAATTTAGTCATAACGCCAAGGAACCCCACGCACAAAATGCGATCAGTCATTTCATGCACGTTTTATATCGGTTCACTCATACGGCTCGAAGGTCGGAAAGCGAATAAAACCTCCTTACTGCTGCTTTTATTCAGTTAGGTTTTCCTTACGTCCGTAATATATTTTGGTTACTTAGTCATATTTCTGTCATAATAATTTAAATGAAGTTTCCTTTTTTACGTAGAAAAATTGTAAAATTTGGTTTCTGTTTTACTTTTTTAGTCCGTGTATGTGTTAAGTGCGTATTATTACCTGTTTGAAGGAGATGGTACATATGCCTCGTTATCTTCAGCCATATTTTAATTACTGTGGGCGTACTATGGGTAGTGTTGGTTATTGCGCAATCAAAAAACCGTTTCCAGTTCAAATCAGATTATAATTTACGAACAAGTTTAGAACCAGTTTAGAACCACGGAACCCGGGACAGTTTCTGAGCACATGTTGTCCGTACGATGTCCGCTGGTCAAGAGAGCTGCACACCGCTACTGTAGTTCTCTCGTCGACTTCCACGAACTCAGGCTAGACTCTGTCGAGCGCCGCTTGGTGCTGGCGTCCCGAATCATCAAACGAATGACTGACGTACTTCCGACATATTTATAAACTTTTTCATCTTTTTCTTTTTCATTTTTTTTTTCATAATCCGCACTGTCTAATTTGAGCAATCCACAAAATAGCTTATTCAACCTCATCCATTATTTCAAATAAACCAATTACAGACACTTTTGAATTGTCAAGAGGTCATCATCATCATCATCATCATTTCAGCCGAAAGACGTCGACTGCTGGACATAGACCCCCCAAGCACCTCCACTTCGACCGGTTCTGTGCTTGTCGCATCCATCGGGTTCCTGCGGGCTTCACAAGGTCGTCGGTCCACCTTGTGGGAGGCCTTCCAACGCTACGTCTTCCGGTATGCGGTCGCCACTCCAGAACCTTTCGGCCTCATCGGCCATCTGTTATGCGAACAATGTGCCCTACCCACACTGCCACTTAAGTTTGGCAATTCTTCGAGCTATGTCGATTACCTTGGTTCTCCTGCGAATCTCCTCATTTCTGATTCGATCACGCAGGGAAACTCCAAGCATAGCCCTCGCCATTGCCCTTTGGGTGACTTTTAGCCTTCTTTTGAGGCCCATTGCGAGCGACCACGTTTTAGTGCCATATGTCATTACTGGCAACACGCAGTCAGAAAGATGAAGCTAGTGGCCCATTCCAAAGCATAGTAGGTACTTACGGAAAATAACGGGCGAAAACTCCACAGACACCCTTCTAAATCAAAATATTTTCATAAAATATTGGTTACATCATTCGTGTTGAAATTGTACAGACACCAGCACATCAAGCTACCCGAAACTGTAAAATTTTCCCAATCAACTTTGAACATTATGCTTCAGCGATAAAGTTGAAAATCTATTAAAGAAATTTGACAGATTGTAGCTTGATGTGCACGTTATAAGCGTCCGTAATAAAATAAGCCGTGGCAGCTAAAATATGACCAGTCCCTACTGACAGCACCCGTTTATGTACATGATGTTTGGATCAGCACTAGGTACACTTTAAAAAATACTTGTTTAGGTACTACACAAAAAATTATAATTGGTAGCCCTAACAAAATCGTATCACGCCTTGCTTATTCCAATAAAAAGAAACCAATAATTAAGAGAAAATATGCACACGAAAACAACATGAAGTTTATTACAATATTTTTTGTAACCACACCAACATTCTCTCGTAATAAAAAATAATAATAAAAAAATAGTATGGACGTAAAAAGGCTAAAACAAGTTAAAAACACTATGAAAAAATAGCCACAAATAGTACAAAAAGGGTAAAAATTAAAAAAATTTAAAAAACCCACGACGGTTAAATGTAATTGGAAAAGGATAAAATAATTTAATAACCCCTTTTTTTTTTCAGGATGGGAAATCATCAAATGACTCCTCCCGCTCTGGGTGGAGCGGAAGGGAGTGTCAGACTCTTACTGACTAAAACCCACCCGTGTTCCTTCCTTAGCCCTTTATGTTCCGGGCCAGCGGTAACCCTTTCGGACAATCCCGCTGACCCGGCAGGCTTCGGCCCTGACGGGCCCCTTCCATTGATGCTGACATCTCTTTGAGGCGCGCGTGGAACACGTACGCGCCGTCCGGCACGGGCCTGGTCCTGATCGGACGGTGAGTTACCCATTACTCTCCGCCCGCAGGCCCGCGCCTACGGTGGCCGGGAGTCGTCGCGCGGCTCCCGACGCCCGGAGCATCTCCCGCGGCGGCTGGGACGGGATGCTCTCTGCCTCAGCCATCCCGCCGCCTCCTTCGCTAGCATGACTGCTTCGCAGAAGGAGGCGACTGCCCCCCACTCCCTCTCGCCCCGGACCATGGCTTGAACCAGGGCCGGACGCGAGAGGTCTCCGCCGCTGCCGATCGCCTCATTTAATAACCCCTGACTTAAAGAATTTATGTAACGAGACTAAAACGGATAAACTCATATGGCAGTCGAGGGACCTCTTAGAATTGAAGGTGTTCCACAGAACGCGTCGTGAGTTTATCCGTCAAAAAATCATTATTAATTTACAGTTGAAGAATAATTTTTAAAACTCAACAGATTTTTTTCTTTTATTATATCCTTTTTCTAGTTCTTCCTTTAGTTATTCAACTTTCTTACAAGTATTTCATAGCTATTAGATATCTTATGTATTTCAGATCTAGTTTATAAAATGGGACTACGACCCTATCTGGTGTAGAAATACGTTTGTTAACTACTTAACAAACCCTACTTATTTCTACACCAGATAGGGATAATTATGATAATTCCATTCGTAAAAATGGTCAAACTCAGTGGTCGTAGGTACCAGTCATCAGCGGCCATCTTGAATCGATTTTCATCAAACTTAGCTAAGAACACTTCCAACTAATTCACCTTTCAAACAAAAAACAAAATCAAAATCGGTTCATCCGTTCGGGTGCTACGATGCCACAGACAGACACACACACACAGACACGTCAAACTTATAACAAACACCCCGTCGTTTTTGCGTCGGGGGTTAAAAAGGAAATAAATCAAAACATAAACAAGGAAAAAAATCGTAAACAATTATCATTGGTATCACGGCAAATAATTTCAAGGAATTTCTACCGGAGAAATTGTGTACTTTACCGAATTCTAATGTAGTCCGCGTTATTCTGCAAAGTTTTCTTTAGAAGTTAAGAACAATGAAACAACAAGAACCCAAACAAAGTTCAGGGTTGAACCTAGGAGCCCCGTGTTTGCTGTAGCTAAGGGTTTTACGCAGTATTTCCATTTCCAGTCACATTTTGGTAGAAGGGGGACTCTAAGTAGGTACAATGGACAACGTTTCTTTATGCTGAAATATAAGGGTTTATTTATAAACGATGATTAAAGTTAAGTGACGTTTAAGGCCTGAGTTCGCCAACATTCAAACCACCGATTGGGTATTTAAACAGTTGGTTTATGTCAAATTTCCTAAGGAAGTTTTAAATATAGAACTGATTAAATATTTAATCAGTTGATTTAAATGTTGGTGAACACAAGGCTAAACGTCAAATATGTATGGTTAAACAGTCGCTAATCACTACATAACTTTAATTAACGTTTATGAATCTATCTATCTAAATGTTTAGGGATCTAGTCTCGGAAGCGAGAGAACATGTTGTACCAATTCATTTAGGTATCAAGCTACATAACATGTGTTAAATATCATCAACGTATAAGTTTTCTGATAGTTTAACTGCAAATATGTACAAACAAGAAAAACATAGACCTACATCTTCTGCCTAACCTTTTCCCAACTACTTTTGGGGTCGGCTTCCAGTCTAAACAGATGCAGCTGAATACCAGCCGGGACCAACAGCTTAACGTGCTTTCCGCGGCACGGAGGGGTCTGGGTATGTAAAGATGGTCACCCATCCACGGACCGACCGCGACAACCGTAGCTTAACCTAGTCGATCGACCCGTGCGGCTGTTATTACTTAGCCACGAGCCCCTCGTAAGAAATACATAGGTACATAATCAATCGTAATTATAAATATATAATAGTAATTGTACGAGGGTCGTTAGCAGTGGACTGTGGTGATGTTGCTAAGTTGCTGGTAGGGCAGGAGGGCTTCAGTATTTGGTGAAGTAAAACTCTGGAGTAACAGACACGTCCATTTATTGCACAGTTCGAGGTTGGAAGAGAGCGAAACACAGTGCTCCACAGATAATATAAACGTCAAAATTTACATTAAAAATATTGATGTTGGTGTTGCCAACAGTAATAGGATATTTTTTTTATATTTTTAAATGTTTTTATATTCTAATATTTAAAAATATATATTATTTAATAAAATATAGGAGATAATAATAGAATATTATTATTATAACATTTCTAATAATATTGTATCTATACTTAATATTAAAGCTGACGAGTTTGTTTGTTTGTTTGTTTGGTTGAACGCGCTAATCTCTGGAACAGCCAGTCGGATTTGAAAAATTCTGTTTGCATTTGATAGCCCAATTATTGAGGAAGGCTATAGGCTATTTAACATCACGCTATGACCTTTAGTAGCCGAGCAAAAAGAAAAAGTCAGAAAGAACGCTAAACAAAAACGAAGTAATAGCGCGGGTAGGCGATGCGATGCGACGGGGTAGGTCGGAGTAACAAGAAATTTCACGTGGACGAAGTCGCAGGCAGAAGCTAGTTATTTATAATTAATCCCGACCGCATTTCAGGCGGCGGCGGCGAATCTCAACGAAGATTAATCAGGTACCTACACAGAATATTCATTACACAGACGTACTACCAGTTCTTTAACTCTCATATTCCGATTCGACGGGTACATATTTATTCATGCACGAGTTAACGCTACGCACGAAATACCTCACACGGTGGTACAAAGATTTTGCCAGTCAGCAAGGTTGGTACGGGCCCAGGTAGTGCCAGATATAGATAGGTAAGTATAATCAGTCATGTATGCTCACAGTCATAGATATGTATAACTCAAAGCTTTGACAATGGAGCTTCTAGTCGTAGAAGTTTGTGTGTGTGCATGTGTGGGTGATGCAGAGAGTATCAAGTCTGTTTGAGGTAACTCGACCTAATGCAAACTGATTGTTTGCAAACTAATAAGCGCTTGACCCGTTCCGTTTATAGTCGAAGATCTAAAGACAAAGTGGTTGACAATTAGGTCGATTTACGTGGAGGAAGCTGGAGCAAGGAATATTGGTATGTGCAATGATATATGTTCCGGATCTTGTGCATGGTATATTTGTGTAAAAGAGAGGTACGGATATTGATAATTTATGCCATTTAAATCATTCTAAATTTGAAAAATTAAGTGAATTGCCTATGTCTATCAACAGACTGCTAATAAACTGATAATGATGATGAATTGAATTTGTAATGGAAATTACACTCTCGTACAATGTAAATAATGTTATAATTTTAATAACAACAAAACCTATATCCATACTTTTTTTTTTTTTTTTCAGGATGGGAAATCATCAAATGACTCCTCCCGCTCTGGGTGGAGCGGAAGGGAGTGTCAGACTCTTACTGACTAAAACCCACCCATGTTCCTTCCTTCGCCCTTTATGTTCCGGGCCAGCGGTAACCCTTTCGGACAATCCCGCTGACAACCTATATCCATACTTATATTATAAATTCGAAAGTAACTCTGTCTGTCTGTATGTTACCTTTTCACGCCTAAAACACTGAACGGATTTCGATAAAATTTGGCAGAGAGATAGATGAAGGACATAGGACAGTTTTTATCGACATACATCGCGAGCGAAGCCGCGGGCAGAAGCTAGTATCTAGATAAAAATAAACAAAAAATGCATTCATATTATTGAATCACAATACTCAAGGTATTGTTCTGTATTCATCCATGAATTTTACTTAGTACCGCTACATTAAAATCGACTCAATTTATCGACACTTACACGATAAAACTGTATATGTGATACATTACCTACATTTCAGTATGACTACACGAATTTGCAATCAGATAGGGTTATCATGCGTCCATTCCCGGTATTGGCCTAATTTTATGTAAACGAATGTGCACAAAAAGATAAGTATGCAAGTAGGCAACAACTTTTTTAACCCATTTCGCGAGTCCCAACTGCTCAATTTCGTCGATGGCTTGTCTGAATGAGAGTTTATGTAAAAAAGGTATTACGCGCACAAAATCAATGATCGACGAATTGGACTTTTTGTAATTTAAATATCAGTTATCACCTTTACATGTGTTTTTGTGTGTTTCCTATCAGACTACAGCTGACAAGAAACATCAAACAAACTCACAAGTCACGGTCTCTTTCAAAGACCAGTCATCCATACCATATACTATCCATACTAATACTAATATATTAATAATATTATAAATGCGAAAGTGTGTCTGTCTGTATGTTACCTCTTCACGCTGTACCGATTTAGATGAAATTTGGTATAGAGACAGTTTGAATCCCGGGAAAGGACATAGGATAGTTTTTATCCCGATATTCCTACGGAATCGAAACTTATGCGGGGCGCAGCTAGTTGCATATAATGATTAGATGATATTATCAAATGTTGCGCACGTAAGGCAAAGAAGTTGATTATTTTCTTACCGACCATAACCATTTGATACCATATTATACCTACACAATTTTTGCTCAAGCCCAAAAGGCTCCTTCAAACAGGCGCGACACGCGATAAAATCGCGCGCGACGCAAAGGAACCGCAAGTCGCGCAACGAGCGGTGCCTTTGTGTCGCGCGCGATTCGCGTCGCGCGTCGTGCCTGTTTGCAGGAGCCTTAATACGCTCATTGAAGTGTGAATAAGTATCTATATAAAATCCCCTTTGGCCGTAAGTACGTATACAAGCGAGATAATGCTTTGTTTACCTGAATGAACATCCGTGACCTTGTCCAGTATTTGAGGTAACGTATGACTAAACCGATTAGAGGATTACGTTGAATGTACGATGGAATAATTAATGTTGTCTTGGTAAAATGTATTTTAAGGCTCTTTCAAACAGGCGCGACACGCGATAAAATCGCGCGCGACACAAAGACACTGCAAGTCACGCAACGAGCGGTGCTTTTGTGTCGCGCGCGTTTATATCGCGTGTCGCGCCTGTTTGTAGGAGCCTTTACGGTATTGTAAGTAGGTTTAATTTTGTAGATCAAGTTCTTAGCAAGATATTTTTTGCCCTGCATAGCTATTAACAACCATTCGATACGCATCCGTGCCGAATCGAAGATCAATCAATGTCATCGAACGAATCCTCTAAGCGCTGTTCATAAATCCTATACCCGAAAATATAGACGACCGCTGTACTTCCGACGGCTATTTGCTGTTGGGGACTAGCCAAATCAGGAAATCAAAAATGTGTCATTTTCAACTCGGAAGCGTGTCGAATGGTTGTGAATATATATGCTGGTATATATGGTTACAATATCTATCTGACTTAAAACCAATGGTATAAATTCATTAATATAATGTTATTCACTCTACCGACTTAGGATGATGTAAATTTACGCAAGGTAACTCTTGGTAATTCTGAAATTGTTAAATACAGTCGGCGTAAAACGATGTTTGTTTATTTATCTATCTCAATTTAAAATAAGAAAGAAGATCTGAAGTCAAATTGTCCTGCTCAAAAATGTTCAAATCTACGAGTAGTCGCAATCTCATTTCAGCGACAATAAATGTCAAAAACGTAGACAAATTAGAGGTGTTTTTGACCGATTGAGACAGATTAGAATGTGAACGTTCTTAAAAATACGACAATTGCCTTCAGTTTTAAATCTTACTTTGAACTTACATTTTATTCATCTCTTAAATAGTTTGTTAGTATGTTAGTTTGAATTGCAATTCACAATCAAACACCAAACAGAATCATTTTGTGAATCTAACAAACTAGATACACAATAATACATTCATTAAAATTCCTTACAAACCTCCATTCAAACATAAACTTATACAGTCAACTTGAACTGAACTCCACATTGCGCCACAACATCCGTGTAATGACGTCACGATGTGGCCGAGACCTTGATGTTCGGGGAAGGGCGGATTTCGCCATTGACACAGAATAGATAACTACAGAGGGCCAGGTCCATACAACGAGCGAAAACGCACGCACCACACATAGACACGTACATAAATCCGCTCAAATCTGTGTTTTTTTCTCAAAAGAACATTTTAGATACTAATCTGCATAGTACCAAGCTATAATACGAAAAAGGTTGCTTCTACAGGGTGAAATTAAATTCATGGGCATCCTTTTAAGGGTTCATTGTACTCATCATTATGAACAACTTTTACTATGGGACCAAACCTGAAAACGCGAAAAAAAAATCAGCTGTTCCCTACATTTATGTTCGTACGAGTCGTCAAAATGTAGGGAACAGCTGATTTTTTTTTTCGCGTTTTCAGGTTTGGTCCCATAGTAAAAGTTGTTCATAATGATGAGTACAATGACCCCTTAAAAGGATGCCCATGAATTTAATTTCACCCTGTATATTAAGACGAGTGAGAGACAGTAGCAATAGCATCCTCAGGATGATTGCTGGCACAGAAAATAAATGGATGTGTATATCGACGGGACAATACTGACATAATTATTTTATTTTATTGTAATTATTATGCACATGTATGATTTCTAATTTTAATTGATTGATGGACATAATAATATCTAATATTGACATTGATTATTTAATTTAATCTATAATTATTTTGTATCTTCGTTTCTATTGTATCCTTATTGTATCAGTTATTTATCGAATTATTTTACTTCGTTAATTATTATATTTGTACGCTGACTATCTTTTTACTAATATGCTTTATGGATTGTTTCTGAAATAAACGTTTTATTATTATAGTCCTTATTTGACCCGATCAAGATTATGTGTGTACCTTACCTCTGAGTTTTATTAGATTTTTTATGACGTTTTTTTTAATAAGTAACCTATTTACAGAAATTAATATTTTTTTCATTTTGAGCCCGATGACTAAAATTAATTATTAGTTCCACTCATTGCCGTGGGACTTCCTTCGTATTACGGACTCTACGCACCTGCTATCAAAACAAATGACAGTCGCGAGCGTCATGCTGTAAGTAGGCGTGCGGTTTGGCACGTTTTACAAAGCCGACCTTTTGTACTTACCTATTTTGTGCCATCGACCTCTGCATTCCCGCCCTGAGGCATATCCAAGGTATCGTGCTGACATTCAAAAAACATATTGTCTTGTTTATATAATGGAAGGTGAATTAAATATAAGGTAAGAATATTTTTGAGGAAGTTTCGAATTTGGGATGGAACATAAGTATGCTAGCCTGGTAAACCCGAAATTAAGACATGAGTAAGACAGTGAACATTAGCAAACATAGACACACATTGTAAAGTATTAATTACTTAACAATATACCTTTTTTAGGGTTCCGTACCCAAAGGGTAAAAACGGGACCCTATTACTAAGACTCCACTGTCCGTCTGTCTGTCTGTTACCAGGCTGTATCTCATGAACCGTGATAGCTAGACACTTGAAATTTTAACAGATTATGTATTTCTGTTGCCGCTATAACAACAAATCATCTGCCTAGCCTTTTCCCAACAATATTGGGGTCGGCTTCCAGTCTAACCGGATGCAGCTGAATACTAGCATTTTACATGGAGCGACTGCCTATCTGACCTCCACAACCCAATTACTGGGTAATACGATACCCCTTGGTAAGACTGGTTGTCAGACTTTCGGGCTTCTGACTACCCGTAACGACTGTCAAAGATCCAAGAATGACAGCCGGGACCAAAGGCTTAACGTGCTTTCGGAGGCACGGAGGGGTCACGGTATGTAAAGATGGTCACCCATCCACTGACCAACCCTGGCAAGCGTAGCTTAACCTGATCGATCAACCTGTGCAGCTGTTATTATTTAGCGGGCCCCTCTGCGAAAGGAGTTACAAAACATTAATAGTTAATTTAAAAATAGCACAGAAATCATGATGGTTTAACGTACCACCATTGTTGTATGAATTGTAACATGTGGGATATTCTTGTAGTAGTAAAAGGCGTAATGACAATACAATCCATCATGAAAAACAGTAGTTTACACACACTGAATGTTACCAGCAGCGGATACGAGAAACTTCTAATCAATTTCTTCTTTCATTATACTGACATCCACCTCGCACTGTGGCAGGAAATGAGCATCCTGCCTCTAACCTCTGTACAGTACCCGGCGATAAATATTGCACATCGACCTTTGGAAAGAGTTGGCTAATTTCGGCTTCGTAGAGCGTTATCTCTGTCGCACGAAATACAAACAGTCCGGTATCTATTAGGAGCTGTTAAAACAATTATGATTTGCTTATTGTGATAATTATTTTTATTTTTTGTATAAAATCGATAAGATCCAATAGGTCGATGTGCAATATTTATCGCCGGGTACTGTAGCATATTACTCTGTGTAAGTAATTATAAGTACGTCTTATCTCTTCTGCAATATAGGACTGATAGTAGTAATTCGTAGTTCGGAGGGGCTCGTGGCTAAGTTATAACACCCGCACGGGTCGCTCGATCAGGTTAAGGCGCTACCTCTAAAATAAATCGTAGCGTCTGATCTACTAAGCGAGCGAAAGCGATGCAATTACTTTTGAAACGCAAAAGAAGAAAAAAAACGCGCGCACATTATAGCCATCTCGGCTATAATGTGCGCGCACTCGGAATAAAACGACGTATGTGCCAAAACGAATTTACTCCTTTTTTAACAAAATAAATGAATTAAATTTAAAACTACTTTGAGTAAACTTTGACATGATAATTCTCTATGTTTTAAAGTAAATTCCATTTAATAACTCTTAAGCGTTACGCCGTGATGTCGAAAAAAGTAAAAAAATTGATATAACTTTGTCATTCTTTTGTATCAAGAAAAATTCATTGAATCGTTTATTTCTTTTACATAATACTAGACCTAAGAGTCAAAAAAAAATATACCAAAATGTTAAATCCCTAATCCACATAGCTTACAAGTTACACGAAATGGAAAAACATTTTTTTTCACAATATATCACCTTAAGCTACGCGTGCCGCGGTTGGTCCGTGGGGTGACCATCTTTACATACCTAGACCCCTCCGTGCCTCGGAAAGCACGTGGTCCCGGCTGTCATTCATGGATCTTTGACATTCATTACCGGTAGTCAGAAGCCCGAAAGTCTGACAACCAATCTTACCAAATGGTATCGTATTACCCGGTAACTGGGTTGTGAAGGTCAGATAGGCAGTTGCTCCCTGTACAGTACTGGTATTCAGCTGCATCCGTTTAAACTGGAATCCGACCCCAAAAATAGTTGGGAAAGGGCTAGGCAGAAGATGTACCTATGTATTTCTTTTTTGTACAATACTTACGGTTAAACTATCAGAAAACGTATGTTGATGATATTTAAAAGTTTCGTAAAGATAATAACTCATTGTTGTATAGAATCAAGTTCTTCTAACTGAACAGACAGCTGTGCTGCCTGGCCACCAATTTCATTCTGACGAAGTTACGGGCAGAAGCCAGTAATATTACAAAGAGATAAAATGTGTTTGTATGTAATCTCTGGAGCTACCAGTCGGATTTGAAAAATTATTACTCTGGTAGCGAGTTAAAAATGATCAAAACGACTCGACGGGAAGAACAAGTCACTTGGCTTCGATAAGCGTCTTTTTTTTACACCAGTTATTTCGAGAACATTCGGCCAATTGAAAAGGCCCCAGCCATTTACGATGTTTTCAACGCACTTCACTTATCAGATACGTAGGTGGTATATGTTCACCTCTTAACCTTTCCCGTAATAACTGAAACAAACACTTTAAAAGGAAATAACTAAACCATGTTTGTATATCTTTTTATGACCTTTATTGTTACCTGTAGGTACCGGTGATCGTAGCGTGGGTCGCAGGTAACTAGATAGACCACGACCCACCTTGAAAAGGCGACTGGGAAAGACTGGTTGCGTAAGAAAACCGGGTGTTGTAACCCAAGTTTGAAGAAACCAATGTCCAGCAGAAAAATGTGAAATGCTGAATAGTTTGACGATAGTTAACTGTTCACCTCATCACACTAAGGCTACGATCATGATACGTATTTGTAATTTAATAACAAAACATTGGCGATACAAGACCAATTCTTAACTTAGCGAAGACATACGACAGTTTTAAACTCATTGTTCATACTCGGCACTCAAGCCGTTTGAGCTTGATGAAGTAACAAACATAACACACACACACTCACAAACTTTCAATTTCATAATATTAATGTGATTAAACTAAAACCCTTTCCTTTAAAAACATCAATTATTTTTATTAAAAAAATACCAACAAACATTTTCTTTTTAAATTATTCAGACTCAGAGCCACAAAATAATATATATTAACTGCATAACCGATGAAATAGAAAACAATTAATCCACCACTACATAAAACAGCATAAGAACTTGAACATCTTTCTCTTTCAAGCAGCTCAAAACAAACAGTTTAAATTACCAAAACACTAGTTTACCAACACGAAGCGTTACTAGTTTGTTTATTTACCCACAAACCGATTGACGCAATGACAAGGGCAATATACGCCTTACGTTAACACTATTACGTCATATTATAGTTCACACTATTGGGAACGTGTGCTTTCTATTATGAAACATAAATAACGCAATGTGCAGACGCCAGCACATCAAGCTACCCGTAACTGTCAAATTTGCCCAATCAACTTTGAACCTAATGCTTTAGCGATAAAGTTGAAAATCTATTAAAGACATTGACATTGATTAGAGTACCTTGATGTGCTGTCTGTACATATGAATCATCATCATCTGCCTAGCCTATTCCCAACTATGTTGGGGTCGGCCTCCAGTCTAACAGGATGCAGCTCAATACCAGTATTTTACATGGAGCTACTGCCTATCAGACCTCCACAACCCAGTTACTGGGTAATACGATACCCTTGGTAAGACTGGTTGTCATACTTTTTGACTTCTGACAACCCGTAACGACTGTCAAAGATCCAGGAATGACAGTCGGGACCAACGGCTTAATGTGCTTACCGAGGTACGGAGGGGTCACGGTATGTAAAGATGGTACACAATAATGAGTTGATTGTATAATTTAATTACGAAGCTAAAGCCACAACCTTATATAATGTTCTGCGCGTCATAAAATATTCAATATACAGCCAGGCTTTCATGAAATTGAAAACAGAGTTATTATTTTGTACATAATACGAAATTTAGGTTAGTATTATGATGTGGTTATGATAAGATTCGACAGGTATTATAAAAGGAGTAAGCCCAGCTTCGTAGAAAACAAACTTAGCATTATAAGAATCGTTTTACTTATTTGTTTTTGTTTATTATACACGACGTAACTACAAGAAAAGTATATCTGCATATCTTTCTTTCAATATAGCTTATTACTTTCCCCTTTTATTAAAATTCCACATCAGAATCTCTAGGATTGCGTCACGTAGTTTTTGCGTAGCACTTTGCTACGGCGTAGCGCTTAGCTACGGTGTAGCACGTAGCCTCTTCGTAGCACTAATAGCTTTAGAACTAGCAATAAGATAAATGTGAGGAAACTTCTTTCATTTTACGTGTAAGGGATTGTATGGATGATCGACTTTAGCGTTGTGCTTAGGAACTCCTTAAGGGAGTAAATAAAGGGGAGATAAGTGAGGCTGGGGGTGAGGAATAAACGCTCACAAGTCATGAATAGGGAAATGTGAAAACACGGCAAGACCAAAGTTGGATTGGAGCAGGACCAAATATGAGAAAAATTAAGTGTCCAATGAATGAAATAATCGCGGGGAACACATTGAATACTCACCCAAACTCATAACTGAAATCTGAAAAATAGTTATATACCGTAATTCAGTGCAACTAATAAAACAAAACTTTCCAACATAAATATCCGTGGGTCCACGAAAATGTTCCCGGAGGAATTGTAGAAGCTGAAATATTCATAACATTACCCAAAAATGCACAATAACACATCTTTTCATGCAACTATTACAAAACCAGCACTTGCCTGCGGTAAAGTGTATCCTATATTTTAATCCAAGTAATAAACTACCTGTGTGCCTTATTTCATCCAAATCCATTCAGCCATTAAAGCGTGATTGTGAAACAAACATATAATGTCACAAACATCCAAACTTTCGCAAATTCATAAGAAAGAAAGAAAGAAAAGAAAGAAGAAAGAAAATACGTTTATTTGCGACAAACATGACGCATAAAAATAAAAGACACAAACAACAGAAAAAAACAAAAATAAACAATTTGGGAGAAAGTATGCGTCACATCTACGCAAAACGGCCGGCCGACGGATAATATTAAGTAGCCATGCCACAAAGCTTTCATGAAACATGTTAACTATTAATTATACTAAAACAGCTAAAGTGCATAATGGATAATCTGGCTTAAAACATGAAGTTATGTATCGGTTAATTTTAACTTCAGTATCCGGTAAACTCGCGTCATTGGCAGAGTCTTAAATTAATGGGATAATGGTACGGAAGGATTGCAAACCACAGTTTGTGGTGTAAGTTGTAAGCGATATTATCGAATATTTTTTAAGGTTGAGGTGGGACAGAAGCTTACGAACCCGCTTCTTTAATTGTAATGTCAAATATGTGTCAATAAAACTATTTCATTTCCAATATGTGTCAATTTAGCTGTTTTAAGGTCAAATATATATTAAATCAACTGTTTTAATGTCAAATATGGGTCAATACAACTATTTTAATGTCAAATATGTGTCAATTTAACTGTTTTAATTTCAAATATGTGTCAATTCAACTTTATCGACTTAATATTTCTGGTCTGTGTTCGGAATTATAGAATTTGGTTTTAGGTCCAAAGTATCACTTACTGAAGTTAAGTTATCGTTTTCATATGCACATGGTTCTGTGTCAATAAACTTGTTTTATTACTTTCTTTCAAATATGTGTCTGTCTATTCAACTTTTTTTGTATCTAACAGACATTGTGTGAATTCATTTCAAATGGCTATAAAATAAAACTTTGAAAATACATATTTACTTCGGTATTAGGAAGTATTTTGGTAAGGTGACAATCCCTTGTCAATACACGTCTTTCCTTTCCTCAGAGATTTGTCATCTTAAAACCTTTATTGGCAATAGTGGGACCAATAACGGATTTAAGACGATTTTATCTAATTTAGAAAGAAGGTTGAATTAAAATGACAATAACGGAGGATGACGAGAAGTTCTGTTTATAAACTCAAATGTACAGACCTACATATAATTAAAATAATAACACATATCCACAGGCGGAACCATCAATCTGAACACCATACTTACTATTTCATCATCATCGTTTCAGACGTCCACTGCTGGACATAAGCCTCCCCCAAGCACCTCCACTTCGACCGGTTCTGTGCTTTTCGCATCCAACGGGTTCCTGCGGCCTTCACAAGGTCGTCGGACCACCTTGTGGGAGGCCTTCCAACGCTACGTCTTCCGGTATGCGATCGCCACTCCAGAACCTTTCGGCCCCATCGGCCATCTGTTCTGCGAGCAATGTGCCCTGCCCACTGCCACTTAAGTTGGGCAATTCTTCGGGCTACTTACTTACTACATATTTAAATAATTAATATTATGAACATGCGACAATACACCGACCTCGTTGTGTGAAGGTTGTTTTAAAAATAGTTCAAGTTTATATTTTTTTACAATTCCTTTTTTATAACTGTAGTTCAACTGAAAACATAAAAAGTGTAAGCTTTATTGGAACACTATTTGACAAATAAACGAAATCAATGATAGTTACCTCCGCCAATCTGTATAGTAATAATAAAACTGAAGAGTTTGTTCTTTCGGAGCCGAGCCGAGCAAAAACCAAGAAAAGTCAGAAAACGTTTAACAAAAACGAAGTCAAAACGCGGCCAGGCGATGCAAAGCGGCAGGGTGGGTCGGGGTACAAAAAATTTCACGCGGACAATGTCGCGGGCACAAGCTAGTATGTAATATTCAGTCACATTCAATCGTATGTGTGTGTTATTTTGGCCCGGGGATTTCGTCATCAACGGGCGAAAATGATCACCATAGTGCGGGTAGGTAAATGTCACGTCTTCAAATTTTTGGTTCATGCCGGTTTCGTCACGATGTTTTCCACAACCGTTTTGAATTAATTAACAGCAAAACACTATTTCCAACTAAGTCCGCACAATTTGATGTAGTACTCTAAACTGAAGGTGAAATCCCTACACGCGTTGAAGCACTCTAGCGTGCATATTATGTGCATACTAGGTGCATATTATATGCATACGTAGTATATTATATGCATACGTACTATGTGCATATTATATGCATACGTATTGAAGCGTCCTCGGATCGGGGACGGCATTTAAATAAGTGCATTTTAATGCTTAATTATTATGTGGGACTTATGAATGTACTTATACGTATTCTACTTAATCTATCATATCATAATCAGCGTATAATGTTCCCACTGCTGGGACACAGGCCTCCTCGCTTTCGAGGGAGCTATAATCTACCACGCAGGTCCAGTGCGGGTCCAGTGCGAGACATGTCACATGTACCAATCGGCATGTCCCTCTCGAATAGAGCCCCAGCCCCAGCCGTGGGAACATCATAGGCTGATTATGTTATTCTACTTTCCTTAGTAGAAAATTAAGACCTTTTCAACAAACCAAAACGGTTAGCCTAGAGAAAGTAATTTGTATTATTCGAAGGCCTTCAGTTTGCATGTCGATTCGCTAATCAAAAATGTGAAGCAAGGCCAACACAAGGGCTATATTGGTTTGTCATGTTTTACAATCAATGGGAAAGATTTCTAGGGGTTTGTAGGTCACCTAGATTTGCGATAGTAGTATTTAGATTTAATAAGCTGTAGGACCTGGTATTTTCCACTACCTAAAAGTTGCCCTTTCTTGTACGTAAGGTATATAAGTTGTATTTCAAATTATTTTATTACACGTAAGTTTGATATCAATGTCTTAACACATCAAACTTCCGGAATATATTCTCTAATAATGGTGAAAACGGCATCAAAATCTGTTGCAAAGTTTAGAGAAAATTAATGCAGTCACACAGACAGACACGAAGTTTATTTTATAACTAGCGGCCGCCCTATCTTCGCATGGGTGCAATTTTTTTTTTCGAAGTTCTAAAATTTTATTTCATACAAACATTGTCTTGGCAATGCTGAACACAACAAAAAAAGAATTATCCAATTTGGTGCAGTAATTCGGAAGTTAAGCGCGTACAGACATTTCGGCGACTTTGTTTTAGAATATGTAAGGATATAAAATGTATAGAAGAGTACTGTAATAGTAGTTTATAAAACTGTCGCATAATGAGGGGTATTAAACACGAGTGTGTGTTTACAAACCGAGCGGAGCGAGGTTTGTAATAGTATCACACGAGTGTTTAATACCTTATTATGTGCAGTTTTATACAACTTTTTATCTACTTTCATACATTGAGATTGAATATACTAAAAAAAAGATCAAAAGTTCAAAAAGTAAGACATACTTTACTGCTTATGATATTATTGAAGTTTTGTATAAGTCATTTCCGTCGCCGCATCTAAAATATCGGGCGGAGTCAAATTTCCTTCACATTCACTGGTAGGTATCAGACATTTTTAAGCAATAATAGAATAAAACACTAAATTCAGAAAAAAACGTAAAAATGGCCCCAAAAACCCAGCTCTTCACCGCACTTTAGCGCAACCACAGATAAGTAAAATTTACACAACAAAACTTCACGCTTCCGTATATATGTAAAGCCCCATCCACACGCTGGCTGTTTGTCACAAACACCGCAAACAGCACACAAAGTGACACACACATCCTTTGATCTGGCAAGAAAAACCGACACCGATGCCGAACACTGCCCAACACAAACACAAACAGGCAAACAACGACAAACACCCATCCACATGTCCGTGTTTGCTGTTGGCTGTTTGCCATTGTTTGTCAAGCATGTGGATGGGGCTTAACGAGTTCGATTAAAAAAAGTTATGCATTCTCCTTCGTGATTTAACTTCTTGGTTAACCTGTATCGTAATGGAAAAAAA
The DNA here is from genome assembly GCA_963855955.1 of Luperina nickerlii. NCBI lineage: Eukaryota > Metazoa > Arthropoda > Insecta > Lepidoptera > Noctuidae > Luperina > Luperina nickerlii. The sequence goes on along the minus strand of OY979677.1, from coordinate 14,386,002 downwards.
ATTATTTTATAACATTATTTTGTTCGAGAAATAGTGTTATAATGAAATTTTTTTTTTCTATTTCGGTATTGTGTTTATAAAGTATGTCAATATAAACTCGTTTAAAATTTTATAATTAGAATTTTACGACATGAAAGTAGATAAAGATTAATACATTACCGATGAATCCTGTCCAGGTAAAACCTGTACATAAAACCTTTCCTTTTACCAAAAAACGGACATGATTTATCCATACATTATTTATATATACTTATTTATATATACTTTATTGTACACCAGAAAATACATAACAAAAAAAAAGTTAGTTATATACGCCTTACAAATCATGGCACGTGCCGCAAACCACTTGTCACACTTTTACAAGGAAGAGGCACTCTAACGTATATAATGTGTTCCCCTAACTTTCACTTCCGTCGTCCTTTACTCACGACAGTGTAATCATATTAGAGGTTTATTCGCGTCCAACTTCCGTCCCATTTGGCTGAACGTTTTTTCCTATTGAGTAATCTCCTAATAATTACTTATCCAATACTAAGATGCTTCTTCAGGTAGCATAAAAATAAAATTATTCTTGTTTATTCTTGTCTTGTCGTTACGGGTATTTGAAGCCCAAAAGTCTGACAATTAGCCTTACTAAGGGGTATCGTATTACCCGGTTACTGGATTGTGGACGTCAGGTAGGGGCTCGCTCCATGTTGTACTGGTATTCAACTGCATCCGGTTATAATGGAAATCAACCCCAACCAAGTTAGGAAAAGGCTTGCCAGATTGATTCTTGTCTTGTTTTCTTTTAATCGGAAATCCAAATATAGTTTGTTAGACTCAAAAAATAATTAACCATTTAGTTGTTCTTAATTGTACTAAGAGGAACATAAACCTACCAAGTTTTGGCACTAATATAATTCAAACATATTGTGTACAACACTACAGGGTTCTTTTGATGCGTGGTCAAAATCGCAACTAACGCCGCCATCTTGTTTTGACACTACAATTTTTGTGACAGTTTCACCAATGTTTATCAACAAGAACAACGCCTCCTGTCAATGTCATTCAGGCAACAAGTTCCTTGTAGCACTCTACAGTCCGTTCGTAGTTATTTTACCTCAGATTTTGCACGACTGTTCAAATCACAGTAATCTTTATTCTCATTCCAATAAGGTTTCTGTTGGGTTGTTGGCACTGGCAAGTCTGTCAAAATCAATTTGAGCTTTATTTTCGTTATAATAAAGTTGATGTTAGGTTAGGTTTAAAGGGGTAAAATAACTGTGAACAGAATGGAGTTGTTTTTCAAAATTAATTCGTAGATATCAAAAAGGACCTCCTTACTTCGAAAACACGAAAATACTCCTCCATTTTTTATTCCATTTAGGTATCAGTGAAAACCAGCAATCACGAAACTGCCTATTAAATGATTTCCTGGAACCAATAATACGGGATTTCAATTCCAATATTCAAATGATTTCGTGTGGAACTGACGGAAGACTCATTTTGTCTATTATTAATATTTAATTGGACAACATCTTTGTCAATCGTTTATTCTGAGTGGTACCCAATTATTTTGATTATAATACCATCTTCTTGACCTAAGAGATTGGGTTTTTGTATTGTTTTATCATTATTTTTGTCTGTTTTGTGTCTCAAAATTTTTAAGGAACTGAAAATATAAATTTTAGTAATGATTTGCTTTGTTCCTGTCAGCTTACAACAAGTATACAGTGATCTTCAATTGTTTCGAAAAGCGTGTTTCCTCAACAGGCCGTGTCCTAATAGAAAGCGATCGTCGCGAAATTAATATGACGTAGATACGAACACGATCAGTCGCGTCGCCTTTGTACAGACGCCAGCACATCAACCTGTCAAATTTATTTAATAGATTTTCAACTTTATCCCTAAAACATAAGGTACAATGTTGATTGGGAAAATTTTACAGTCTCGGGTAGCTTGATGTGCTGGCGTCTGTACGTAATCTAAACTTAATACTATAAAGAGAAAAGATTTTATTTTTTGTATGTACGTATGTTTGTTTGTTTGTTACGCTTTCACGCAAAACGGCTGAACGGAATTAGATGAAATTTGGCACATGAGTAGACCTGGATTAGGACATAGAATACATTTTATTGCGATAGTCTTACGGGGTCGAGACTTTTGCGGGTGAAACCATGGGGCGCAGCTATCCTACTTTACGCGAAAGTTTGTGAGGATGAATGGATGTTTGTTACTCGTCCACGCAAAAACTACTAAACGGATTTTGATAAAACTTTACAGTAATATAGCTTATACATCAGAATATTTTTATCCTGATATTCTGAAATGTTGGGGGTTCAAGGGTCGTTAGAATCAGACAACCAGCTTGATAGCATTCTACACAAAACACAAAAAAACACACACACACACAAATAAACACACAAATTCACACAAAAACACACACACACACATAAATGCATACATGTGTGTTCTCACATAAATTCACTAGTTATATTCATTAAAGTAAAGTGAATTTATGTTACAATGCGCATTGAAGTAAACTGCTTACTTAGCTTAAAATGATACTTATATTCTAAAGGAGTGTACTTACTACGTTATGCACTATTAGGGACCATACATACACTTCAATTCCTACGGAATCGATGCTTATGCGGGTAAAATCATGGGGCGCAGCTATAATCCATAAAAACAATCTTATCGATCGCGGGGATATTTTTTTATTAGGACACGGGGTAACCGTTCATTATAACTGTCAATAACTAACATCTGATCTAAGCATAACGTTATTTGCCATGGTTAATGTATGTATGTTTTGTCATGCACAAAGCGCAAAGGCCGAAATTCTCTATGACACAATGAACGAAACCGCGCGAAATCAACGCGAGATTAGCGGGATAATCTAAGGAATTGACGTGGTTTCGGGAAGGAATCGTTAAGTAAACATAGTGAATTAGGGCCCATACGAGGTATGACTATGATCTGGCAGATGCATAATCTATAGTCAACAATAGTAATAAATATGCAGAATCGTCGGATATAGTTGAAGTTCAGTAAGAAGCCGATGGAGTGTACCTACGTCTCTTGTCTTTAGTTATTTTGTTAAACACTTTCACTTAATTTAATCCCATAACCATTATTCGGATTAATCGTAATACTCGCAACCGGCGCGCGGCGTACACATATATATATGTACAGACGCCAACACATCAAGCTACCCGAAAATGTCAATTTTTCCCAATTAACTTTCAACCTTATGCTTGAGCAATAAAGTAAAAAATCTATTATAGAAATTTGACAGTCTCTACAGTCTGTCAAATTTCTTTAATAGATTTTCAACGAGACGCCAGCACATCAAGCTTCTACAAGCTTGATGTGCTGGCGTCTGTACGTAAACGAATCAAAAGGAGTACAATATAATGAGGATCGTTGCAAGAAGCGTTCTGTAGTTTCTGCCACTCCCCATGGGAAGAAAACATGAGTTTATTTTACGTGTTGTTATGTTTACGACCTTGAGAAAGTGGCTGGGATAGATTGGGATAGATAGGACAGGGTGTTGTGGCGCAGCATGGGAGAGGCCTATGTCCAGCAGTGGACTGCGATAGGCTGGGTTGCCACAATCTGTCAAATATCTTTATTAAATTTTCAACTTTATCGCCAAAGCATAAGGTTCAAAGTTGATTAGGAAAATTTATCAGTTTCGGGTAGCTTGATGTGCTGACGTCCGTTCCAATTCTTCTGACACTAGAAGCACTATTCTTATTTCTATTTACGCAGCAATTCACAATCCTCTATCTCACTGTAACTAATGGCTCTCGTATATTAAAATTCAAACGAGTAAGCATGCAATTACACACTGGATTGCGTTCGCAGTTCATTCACTCTGGATTCATTTGTGGGCTTGACATACGACACGACATAATACAAATGTTGTTACTATGCTAGGGAAAAATGCGTGAGTTTATGTAGTAGATATGTATGTAACTTTGCGCTACCTTCTACAGACGCCAGAACATCAAGCTACACAAAACTGTCAAATTACCCCAATCAACTTTGAACCTTATGCATTAGTGATAAAGTTGAAAATCTATTAAAGACATTTGACAGATTGTAGTAGCTTGACACACTTTCGAATTTATAATATTAGTATGGATATTGATTGTAAATTCAAGTTTTTATGGTCCGTAACCACCTTAAAATTTCGTCATGTCCTTCTGTCCGTTCGTGCTTCGACACACTCTCGGTCTACTTCAAATAAATAGGGATAAGCAGGCACTTTATTCGTGTATTTCTTTTCATCACCATTGCAGTATCATCATCATTCGATAACCCTTATGCCAATTTGTACATAGTATTGTAAATAAATAAATACTTAGAAAATATTATTTCGCGAGGCCAATCTGAATTCTCGGAATTTTAACTCAGTTAAACAACAGCTAACCGAAAAAAGTTTACAAATTTTATTATGAATGATGTTTTGGCTACCTGTTGCGTCCACAAGTACCAGTGTTATGTCATCACTAACCAGAGTTTAAACGGTTGATATATGATCGTGATGGATTGGTGTACTTCACCACCACTTTCGTAGCAACGGTACGTGTCTTTAGTTCCAATAAACAATTCAAAAACTACTTACGATTTTTGATTTCATATGGACTTCTTTATAGTACGTGTTTGACTGAAAATTTCTTGAAGCAGTATTTTTATCTCATGAAACGACGCGCGCTTTACTTGTTGTTACCAAGTGCACAAACATGCTGTGAATGTTTGTGTAAGCGCAGGAGGTTTCGGTACCGTCCGAGACAATGGCGAAGTCGGGGGTGTGTCTGTGCGTGTGAGTGTTTTCTGCTGATATTACTCGTCTCCACGCTCATATTCACAGCGTGTTTGTACACTTTTTCACCACAAGTAAAGCGCGCGTCGCTTTGTGAGGTAAATATACTGGAACTATCTACAGTACATGCGGCCGCATAACCGCTAATATGGCACCTCATATTTTAGAAAAAGTTCAACTTTGTATAGTGTCGGTCATGTCACCTATTACCTCTGTGTGATATTCTATTTCTACATGTCTAACTGCCCTATACACAACGTGGTACTATACTTTAGATACAAATTGGCTTGAAAAAAAATGTCCTCCAGACCGGATTTCGGCCATGGGAGCCAATCCCAGCGGACACTAGTCTTCTTCGCGGGAGGTAGTGCACAAGTGTGTGCGCAAACACAGGTGCAAACACTCTTCCTAACTAGTTAATAACGTGTTGTTAGCTCAAAGCTTTAGGTCGAGATCTACGAGTATAAGCATTACTTAGCACATGCTTGAACTTAGACATGTTCCCGTCTCTATCTTACACTTGTAGTTTGACAGCGACAGGAATAACGCTTAACCAAAGTACGTGCAAAGTAACGTTAGGTCGGTTAGATTTGCACACCATATTTGTACGCCTCCTGGCATAACATAGCGCTCTGACCATCAAACATAAGATCTGTATTTCTTTACCTATGCTAACAAATAAATAAATTATTATTTAGAGTGTTTTCTCTTCTCAGCTCTTTGGCTGGTTTTTGCAACATTTACGGACCGAAGTCAAGTAAATGCAGCTTGTGGTGTGTTAAGTTAAAGATGTGTTGTGATGAGGACCTATTTCGTTTTCATCTATTTGCATGAACTTTCTGACAATGCGACATGTATTTAAAATTGCAGCTTTTTGTAGGGTGATATACAGGGTTTCTTTTAGGTTTAGTAATTTAAGGCTATGGAGAAGGTAATTTGGGATGACGCCTGTTGTGGAGAGGACTATAGGGACTACATAAACTTTTTGTTGGCGCCATATTCTAGTTATTTCATCTTTGAGTTCTGCGTATTTACTTATTTTTTCAGATATTGTCTTCTGAATGTTGTGTGTGTTGGGAACGGCAATATCTATTAGGTAAGTTACTTTATTTATTTTATCCTGTAGGGTTATATCCGGTCTATTGTAGTGAATTGTCCTGTCGGTAAGAATGGCGCGGTCGTAGTAAAGTTTGTGTGTGTCGTTTTCTAATATTGTTTGTGGTGTGTAATTATAGTAAGGAGTGTTTGTGTTTTGTATAAGTGTGTATTTGAGAGCTAATTTTTGGTGAATTACACTCGCCACCTGATTGTGCCTGTGTGTGTAGTCTGTCTGCGTGAGAGTTGTGCATGCTCCTGTTATGTGCTGAATTGTTTCTGGTTGGTTGTGACACTTGCGACATTTATCATTTGTTACTGAGGGATCTTTGATAATAAATTTTCTATAGTTTTTAGTGTTAATAATCTGGTCTTGAATAGCAATTATAAATCCTTCAGTTTCTGGGAATAAATTACCTATTTTAAGAAACTTATTTGAGGCTACTTTGTTCACATGGGATTGTTCTAGGTCATGAGGATGTCGGCCATGCAGTACCTTTTTCTTCCAGTCCTGAATTTTTTGTATTTGCGGGTCATCGCTAGTAATTTGTGGAGTATCTAGCTGTTCTTTTAAGTTAAGTGGGGTGTAGTTGAAATCATTTTTATTATTATTATTATTATTGTTAGATCTTGACCTCAGGTAGAGTAGATCGAAATTAAAAGAAATGTTTGTTTTATGTAAGTAGATACTTTAAAACACTTTTACATGTCAATATCTTGTTGTTCAATATTTTAAAACTAGATGGAGTCGGCATTTTATAGCTGACTGATCCCTGAGAAGAAATGCCGAAACAAACTCCGAAGTCATGGTCTCTTTTATAGTCCAAACATTATATTATTAGGATTTTATGTGAGTTGTGTGCGATGATCTCGATTATTTTGGAAACGTTAGAATAATTTTAAGCTTTCAAAAATTTAATGTAATTGTTTTGGCCTGTTTTTAGCCCAAAGAATCAGCATTGCCATCCAACGTGGTAATGCTGCCAGCAATTCGGGCACTTATCCCATTGACAGCGATGCGGACGAATTTTTTGATGCCCAATGATCTCCTCCCTTTTCTTTAAACTTTTATTGTATACTTCTATATAATATATATATATACATATATTAGTGTTCGCTTGTAATTTGTAATTAAGGCTATATATTTAATTTTTGTTAGCAGTGTTGTCTTTCTGAATAAATTAACTATTTAATTGTTTCGAGTGTTAAAACACTTCTCTGAACCGAGTTAAAAAGTAATGTACCCAAAAAGATTGTATAAACACTTCGAAACTTTTTACCCTTGACCTGCGAAGTACAACAAAAAGTCGATTTAGGAAGAGGTCTTATTGTTTTAGGTTTAAAATCAAATATGCAAACACTCTGGTCAAGTTAAGTGAGTTTTTAAGTAAACTAAGCGAGGAGTTTACTTTCGGCATTTAGCGCACTTTACTTACTTAAATATATAAAAGATACTAGCTGACGCCGGCGAACTTCGTACCGCATCAGAATCAATAAGAATGAATGTAATACAAAATAAATTATTTTCCTTTTTATTTATTTTTTGTGACATTTTCTCTTGTTTTAATAGTGATTCTGCTATTCGAGGCGGAGACAAAATCAACAAATCAAAGATCATAAAAATCGGTGCAGCTTCTTGATTTATAAATGGTGTCACTAACCCGACTTTGTTTTATTTATATACATAGATTTCTATTAAGTTTTATCCTACAAGACTCACTCAGTGGAGGAACGCCAAGTTGAAGTTTTTATGGAAAAATAAGTTGCCTCATTTTCCCATATAACTTATATTGAAGCGGAAGCGAAGTCACTTTTATAACATTAGGTACTTTTAAAATGGCAATATTGTTACGCAACTTAGTTAAGGGGCCGGCGGAGCATGCGTAGTTCATACAAACGTAATACCAAAATAATTTGTAAATCAAACATATTATTAATGTAGTGTGTATTTATTTCGATTGGATTACAAAATATCTAGGCTCCCAAATATATAATTTGAATGGACACTGATTTAAAGACGGGTTATGAGAAAAATAAGTTTTTTATAGAAATTTAAAATTCCTCATATCTCCTTTTTATATCAGAGTCCTTTCCAAATATATATTTGGGAACCTAGATATTCTGTAATCCAATCGGAATAAATACACACCACTTTATGAATATGTTTGATTACACATTATTTTCGTATTACGTTTGTATGAACTACGCATTTAGTATGCGTAGTTCGCCGGCCCCTTGAGGACTAGTCACGCTAGCACCTTTCAATAATTCCTAAAGACCTCATTTAAAAGAGGACACTTTAAATGTCATTTTATATTGAAAAGCGCTTTTTAAAGCAAGGTACAATGCAATATGCCTCTACCATTTATTAAAAGCTTGCGGTTCTAAGGAGGTTAACTTGAACGTTTTCAAATAACCTATGAAATTGGTATCAGAGATTTTTAGACTATAATGTAAAGGTCATTGAGGTAAAAGAAAGTTGGAGAAAGGAATAATGTTCGGTGACATTTGTAAATGTTTTTTTTTAAACTTTGGCATTAAACTCGTCGTTAATGCATCAATAATGGTATAGCTTGCTAGGTTAGTTACCCCACGTTCGCAAGAACGTAAAAATATCGGGGCGGGATTTTATCGCGTACTGGATTTTCAGCTCTCGGTGTTGAGCTGAGCATTGAGAATCCAATAGAGTGCATTCCAGCGCGTTAAAAAAACACACTGTTTGAATTTTCAAGTGTCGGCGCAAAAAATCGCACTGCGTTGAAAATCGCGAAAGAAAATCGCCGCAGCCGGCGACCCAGCCGGTCGATTCTGTAAAAATCTCACCATGAAAACTTAGGTGATGTGAGTTTGTTTTTGCTAGGAACACTTTTGACAGCTCACTCCACCCTCACTTCACCTAAGTTTTCACGGTGAGATGGTTACAGAATCGTACTGCTGTACCAGGGCTTATTGAAATCGGTGCCTTAGTATACGAATTCTATGATCAAACTGTAGGAATAGAGTTTATTATAAATATGTTATATAGGTACCTATCCTTAATGTATAGTTGTCATTGTAATTGCTGTATCATTTTTGAAAATAATCCCACTAAATTGAAACTTCACAGCACTAAGGTTAAAAATATCTAACTGCCGCATAGACAAACTAACCTTATCGTTTTATGACGTCCAAGTGACATTCAACCTTATGGTGATGAAACAGTTACGAGCTTGACTATACCTACGATCTAAAGACGGCCGTCCAACACATTTTACTAAATAAATTGCAGCTGTCTATAATTAATAACAATTAAAATGTTTTAATTACCAGTGACTAAATTTACCGCTGAAAAAGAACGATTCCCTAACCAAAAAGACAACAATTTTTTACGTGGTTATTTTTTAAGTATAGTAGGTATACTTACGAGCCCATTATTGGTAAAAAAAATTTTACTAGCAGCGCCCCGCGGTTTTACCCGCCCAAGTGTCGATTCCGTGAGAATATCGGGATAAAAAGTATTCTATGTCCTTTCCCGGGACTCAAACTATCTCGATACCAAATTTCATCTAAATCGGTTCAGCGGTTTAAGCGTGAAGAGGTAACATACAAACTGACAGATACACTTTCGCATTTATAATATTAGTATGGATAACATTTGTAATTATTTATTTATTTAATATCACACACACACATATAAACAGACAAGAAGAAAGGAACGGAAATACGGAACGGAGGAACGGACAGGGGCAAAGGTGATGCTTATTTCTAAAGCAATCTCTTCCAGCATACCTCCGATAGAAGAGTACATAGATAAAAAGAGACGTAGAAAACGTGTGTAAGAGTAGGAGGCAAAACAAAATACATAAAATCATAAAAAATTCTCATAACTAACTACCTTTTAAACGACTAAAGTTTACTACATTTGTGATGTAGGTGTAAGTACGTCAATTAGTTATAACACCCTAGCTACAAGTTAATGATTAAAATCCTATGTTCGAATTCTATGATTCAAACTATAATTGCATACCATTCCTAACACCTACTTAATTAACTAAAATGGAGATATTTTCTCTCACAAACTTTGAAGGAAGTACATACACAGGTGGATGTAAACCGTAATCTCCGAGTATTTAGGGACATTGAAATTGATGAAATATTCTAGAATCTGGAATTCTAGATTATAGAGCATTGAATGTGCTTGCTTTAGATACAGACGCCACCACATCAAGCTACTACAATGTATAAAATTTCTTTAATAGATGTTCAACTTTATCGCTAAAGCATAAGGTTCAAAGTTGATTGGGAAAATTTGACAGTTTCGGATAGCTTGATGTGCTGGCGCCTGTAGACACTAAGTGCTAAAGCCTAACCTAAAGCCTACTTCACATTTGTGTCAACCGATCTATTCTGTAAAAAATCACCGCCAAAACTTAGATGAAGTGAGCTGCTGTCAATTCCTTTTTTTTTTTTTTTTTGTCGGGGGGAAACCTTCAAAAGGCACCCGACCTCCGGGGAGGGAGGTCGGGGAGTGTGGGATTTTTACCTCACTAAAACCGACCCGGTGATCACCTTCAGCACATAGGGGTGGTCCCGGTTCCTCTTAAAACACCAATTCCGGAACCCCCCCGTGCAACGCCTGTAAGGCACATCCCTGGGGAGACTGTAAAGGGGCCTCCCCTGAGCCTCGCTATGCACGGCAGCACGTGATCACTGTGCCACCGTCTTCCCTGGGGTCACTTGGTGGGCGGACGGAGTCCCCACTCTGTGCGCCCGCGACCCCAAAGGTCCACCTACCTTGTTGGTAAGCGGATTCGGCGTATTAGGCGCCAAGGCGGTTGCCACCCCGACGCCTCCTTCTCCGAGCAGGATCAGCCCTCTCCCGATCCCGCTCGACAGCCTCCTTCTTGACCATCACGGTCTCACAGAAGGAGGCTACTACCGTCCAATTCTCTGTCTCTGCCAGCATAGCCCTCACTACTGCCGTCAGAGACAGGTCTCGCCCGATCTTGGCAACCAGGACCCGCCGCTCTGCTCTCAATCCCTAGCATCTAGTGGAACAGCTCACTTCTAGATCACTTCGATTAAGCTTTTCCGGTAAGATTTTGACGGAATCGAACGATTTTGACCGAGGATTGTCTTTTGCAAAATGAACAGGTCCGATACCTGCACGAAACAAACATTTATTTCAATGTATGTAAATGCAAGATTTTTGTCTGAGCAACGTAAAAAAACCCATTTAAATCAGACATTTTAACATTCAAAACATTTTTCGCGATCAAACTAGCACCCTAATTGAGTATCACATTTTCAATCACTGTCTGAATATTTTTGAAAAATATTACTAACTGATTGCTTCATATGGACGTAAAATTTGTCTGTTCAACAACGTAAATAACGCAATGAATGTTGTTGAACCGTCAAACTGAAACCCATTGATATTGTTAGGTACAGACGCCAGCACGTCAAGCTACTACAATCTGTCAAATTTCTTTAATCGATTTTCAACTTTATCGCTAAAGCATAAGGTTCAAAGTTGATTGGGAAAATTTGACAGTTTCGGGTAGCTTGATGTGCTGGCGTCTGTACGTATGGTCAAAGAGCGAAAATGTTAAGCATTTTTAAAACAAATTCCTTTTCCACATAGCAGCCGCATGTCACCTTTGTATTACCTTTATGTATTTTCAGGGTTCCCGTTGTAAATTAGACTCACGAAGACCAGTAGATACAAAGTTTATTCATAGACACGTTACATTAAAAATTATTAAAAATACAAACTGCCTCACATCCATCTAACAGCTAGTCGACCACAGACGCCCCAGGCCCGCGCTTTTATGACAGACACCCATAGACATTATACATTTTTTTTTCTTATTTGATGAAAATGGAACCAAAATTACAGAATTTATTAAATAACTAACAGACGGCCATTCTGCCGTGGGGATGACCCCATCCCCAACTGAGCTCGGCCATTCACTGTTAGGTATGACCTCATACCTTGACATACCTTGATTTGTTATAAACAATAAATTGAAATATGTTGAAAATAATTAGTTATCATGTTTTTTTTTTTATTAAATGGATCGGACAACAAATAAATCTGATATTTAAATATATAAATAATTTCTACTTATTTTAAATTCCATTTTTAACTTTACTTATTTATCTTATTCTATTATAACACAAATCTAAGAACAAATAATGATTTATATTTTTACGACTTCAAGAGAACTGCTAGTAATAACTCCAATAACTTATTCATAAACTTAATAAAACTTATAATTATTATCATTCATAGCTTATAATTATGAAATGCAAATAAATTAGTTCAAACACTAGAGCCACACTAGGGGCACACAAATTATAACCAAAGTACCACACTGGGGGTAGATTTGATTAACTGCAACCACACTTGGGGATTCTCGTTCACTTCAGTGGACAATCATCATTAGTGTTCACACTTGGGAACTTCATTAGGTACCACACTTGGGGTCCATTGTTATCTATTTGTATTGGCCACACTAGGGGCTATCAACCACACTTGGGGATTTAATTGATCTTGGGTAATCATCATAGTGTTCACACTTGGGAACTTTAGTACCACACTTGGGGTCCTTTGTTAGCTATTCTGTAAGGGAAAATAGTGGTAAGTGTATAAGATGTAAGTCGGTTAATTAATAAAGATATTTACTCAGATAATAGATGCTTTAAATTACTCTGAAATAGAATCGTCAGTTGTGGAGCTTATTTCATCAGTAACAGAAGGTGCCCCCATCGTTATCCACGGTTTTAAATGGTCTGCGGGGAAAATATTGCGGTATGCACGACCAGCGTGTCCGCGAATGCTAGGTACTTCGTACCTGTCAATATCTAGGATGCGTGTTATCTTAAAGGGTCCCTGAAACTTTGGGACTAACTTCTTACTTTTGCCTTTTTCTGTTTTATGATTGGGAATCATAATAAGATCACCTTGCTGAAATACTTTAGTGGGTGCTTTGTTTTTGTCATAATTATTTTTCATTTTTAGTTGATTTTCTTCTATATTCTCTTGAACAGTCTGTCTTAGTTCTTCTCTTTCTGTACTTGTCATTTGCTCTGTATCTTGCAAAGCGCCTTTAATAATTCCTTCTGAACGGCCTATCGTTCTTTGTCCGAAAACTATCTCAGCAGGACACTTTCCTGTGCCTTTATTAACAATGTTATTTAAGCTCCATTGTAGCCAAAAGTACACTATGTAAACAGGGATATTACAAATTAGAGGATTATATCGAAGATAAGAATGCTTGGAAACATGCTGGTCCTGCTCCATAGGACAACCTAGTGTTTAGACAAAATCAAACTGGTTCCTAATTTAATTTATATATTTTTTTAAATTTTATGACATTGATTTTTACAATCTGTGACTACAGTAACTCACACACTTGTTAGAGTTCTAGAAAGGTCATCTACTTTTCCAATATTTGTAAATTGTAAATATGTGAGCACCATGTATCTATCACATAATTGATTTACCTGTAATTGCTTAATTTTTAACTCTTTTTATTACTTTTTTGGGGTAGACTTTTATTCTAGGTGCATCGTCTTCACATATAATTATATTATGTATACAAAACCTTGTAAAACATTTTAAAAGAGTAATGGTGGAGTTTCTTGCCTATTCTTCTCCATACGAAAACTACCTTTTGGAAGGGGCGACTAGAATCAATTCAATTTTACTGTAAGTTTTGACGTTCAAAAGTGCCTATTTGAAATAAATGATTTGACTTTGACTTTTTGACTTTGAAGCCTTCCTAAATTAAGGTCCCAATCTTTTTCATCAAGGCCATGATTCATTGCTGCCAGTGAATTCAAGATGGTCCTATTATACCGCTCGATCTGCCCATTAGCGCGCGGTGTCGCCACTGCGTTATACACATGTTTGGTACCAATTGAGCCAGTAAAAGCCTTGAATTCACTGGAAGTGAAGGAGGAACCCTGATCAGATATAATCACTTTAGGGTGACCAAATACCGAGAAGATTTCTTCTAAAACCTTAATAGTTGTTTTAGTTTTGGTATTTCGTACGCCTTTAACAAAGATAAACTTGCTGAAGGCATCTATAATTCCAAGAATGTAAGAGTTCCCTCTTTTGCTTTTGACAAATGGGCCAAGATGGTCCATATGGATGGTGTGGAAAATAGCGCTAATCTTTGGAATGGGATGTAATTCACCACTTTTCTTGCCCGAAATTTCCTTATTATAGGCGCAATTAATGCATGCTTTCACGTATTTCTTGACGAAGCGGTTCATTTTTGGGAACCAGTAATCAGATGCGATTTTCTCAAGTGTTTTCTCAACAGAAAAGTGACCCGCTTCATCATGATTCATTCCCAAACAACATTTTGACGCTAATTTCCACCTCTGTTATCGTTTGTATTGGTTTAACGGGTGTATAAAAGCGCCCAGTAAAACTTTTGTTTACTCAATGGTCATGACTATAACTAAATAACTCATCAAGATGAGTAACAGTAACAAGAAGACATAATATGACTAAGGTAGGTATAAAAGATAAAAGCTGAACCACAGTAACACTAGGTATAGTAACTTCAAGTAACAATAAGTACCTAAGGTAATAGTTGGATTTCTAATAAGTCTCACTATTTTCAAGTGTTCTTAAAGAGTGCTAAGTAAATGTTTTATACCACCTATCTTGCCTAGGAAACGTATTATTACTTAAGGAGGTATAAACGGTACAATCGCAACCATCATAGCACCTGCTTTTATAAATTCAAGTAACAGAAATGACTAAAAGTAATATTATAGTTTGTTATAACTCTTTCTACCAACAAGAGCTCTTGAAAATAGTTAGCAAAATATTTTTATCACCTACGCTGCTATAAGAGTATTAATTGCAACTTATTTACAGCTACTTAATTCAGTAATCAGAAACCCCTATTTATGATAGCAATTGGTATTATGGAGTTATTTTTAGAGCCCTAATCGTTACAGTGGGGTTCAAATTTACTTTTATGTTATTCTAAGCCATAATAACACGGAATTTAAACATTGTAACTCTTTATTTTCACTCGAAATCTTAAAAAAATAATTTTCTTTCATAGTTGAATTTGGACAATTTATCTTTTCATTATAATTCTCTTCTTGAAATCTATAACAGTTAAAAACACTCATATTGTACCATGTTATTTTAAAGCTGAATAATTTTATTTCAGCAATTTGATTTGCAATGTATCACAATATTAATAATTATGAAAATACATCAATTAATCAAAAAAAAGCATTTAAATTATTAAAACAGAAAATGACATAAATATTGATTATTGGATTTTTTTTTTTTTAAATTTCCTTCACCTTTCTATAAATCTTGTCATCTCGGATTGCATAATTTTGAAATATGTCCTTTAGTTTATGTCATTTTCGTTTTTCTGTAGGATCTGCTTAATCGTTGTTTTGGGCGCGATGATCTTTCGGATGTAGTCGATGAAAGCGAATTATCAGATGATGATGTGTTAGATTGGGGACGACGCCATCGTTTCCTACTCTTTGCGTGTCGATTTTTAATATAGTATAAATCATCAGAGCTTTCAGACGTACTGGTAGCAGAGCGGCGAGGGCGTTGGTAAAAGGAACGTGGTCTACGTGCATGTCTGCCACTATTCGTGCTACTGGACGAGCATCGCCTTCGAGATCTGCTACGGTCAGTTTGTCGTTTATGACGGCGTTTATCACGCGAGCTTGTCACGGACCGACGTCTCCGAATGGGCTGGTCGTCCCGAGTTTTGCTACGACACTCTAGTTCGCTCATGATTGAGTGAGAGACGCCGGGGTGGTGGCGTATAGCCTGACGTTTCCGTGGAAGACATGTTCAAGATATACCTCGGAAATCTAGTATGGGTGGAGACTATGTATACGTCCACAAAGTAGCAAAACAAGATAACAGGTGTATATAAATAAAATAAATGAGTGAGTGAATGTGTGTGTGTGTGAAGGAAAAGGAAGAAAGTAAAGGGGTAAGTGAAGGAGAGAGGAAGAGAAGAAAACAATAAAATTTATTATTATGCAATGAATAGGTAGGTACGTGTAACTGAACGTTAACACCCTATTATTCTTAAATTATTAATTTTAAATTAGTCTATTAAGTTGTATCTGTACTGTACAATTTTTTTTTTTTTTTTAAGATGCGTAGAACATGATTATTGTAAGTAATGGAATTTAAGCAACGTCAACTGCGGTCATAGACATGTGCAATAATGTATACAAATAAAGCCCAGAACTCAGTCATGTATTCAATAGTTAATAATTCTTCTAGTGCTCTCGGCCAGGGGTCAAACCCAGGCTCTCTTACACACGCACGCCACCAGACGTGCTATCATGTGTGTAGTCTTTGTTATCATAACCATAGGAAGCAAAAGAAACCGATACGAGACCGGTACCCTACTTCCAACGGCTGTGGGTGTGGGTAGGTGGTTTGCTCTGCGACGACCATAATTTACCTACTTACAACTTTTATTCGAAGATAGATAACCTACCCAATATAGTTTGCATGTGTAGTACACCCTCAGATGCACTATAAAACTACTTAATTACCACATCCACTGTAAATATGTTTGTAAAATAATAAGTGGGCTTATTATTCCAGTGAGATGAAACGGCCTGACACCAACTAAATCAGACACCAATTATGTTTATTTCTATAGAGGTGATTACGTTTGTTTATAGCAAGGCAGATACCTACTTGCTGTAATGTGAGTATCACCATTGCTCGTCGCCCTTTAAGGCAAGTGACGGGAATTACCCGAAAAACTAAGATTGTAAAAATAATGTAAACAACATCTTTGTAGGTAAGTATACGAACCGATTATGTAGTGATTTACATTACGAGTATAATAAAAAGGTTAAATACCAGCAGATTTTCTCCAACGGTTTTACCACTTCTGAAGTATTACCTTTATGTATTTTCAGGGTTCCCGTTGTAAATTAGACTCACGAAGACCAGTAGATACAAAGTTTATTCATAGACACGTTACATTAAAAATTATTAAAAATACAAACTGCCTCACATCCATCTAACAGCTAGTCGACCACAGACGCCCCAGGCCCACGCTTTTATGACAGACACCCATAGACATTATACATTTTTTTTTCTTATTTGATGAAAATGGAACCAAAATTACAGAATTTATTAAATAACTAACATTTGCGAACTGTCTTTTTCATTCAAAATGTTGACCATGACAGTAATAAAGTCAAAAATAACCTTTAAGTGTTTAATATACTTATTCCTTCACTGTACATAATATTAGTTCCAAGTGAGTTTTGAAACGCCAAAATAACACCAATTTATCAGCTTAACTATGCGTGGTAGTCTTGTCTAGATATTAACTTAACTCGAATATTCTCAATCAATATTAATGAGAGTAGGTAGGTATCGGCAAAATCTAAGAATAGAATCGTAATTAGACATGTCAAATACAGGATCAAGTTAAATTAACTAGTGTAACTTCGCAGAAGTAATGGTATCAATATACCCATCACTGGCTACAGATATTGATCTATAGTCTGTTCAAAAAGTATCTGACGAAAGTGTAAGCAAACGGTTTTCAGATTAAATTCCGATGCAATCCGCTAAAGGGAATTAGTAGCACATTTATCAGTATTTAGAACGTTTCAACTTTTAAAAATTAATGTTTGAATAGGTATATTATTAAATTGTAATTGAAAAATCATCAACAAAAATTGTCATAGGACCATATTCACACAAACAATAAAAAACATACAATAAAAAATATATTGTTATAAGTAAAACATCTCTAAGGTTATTTAGAATGTCGGTACCAGTATACAAATAATTAAATCAAAGAACTCTCAAATGCAAGTGTTACTACATATTGACATGAAAATGATGTGCAATTTTTTATTTAGAGAAAATATACCTAACTATTTACACTAGATACTAAATTAAATGACTAACTAACTTACTATACAAATAAATACAAAAACAAAGGACACTTAGGCGTTGAAGTCATCGTCCGCATCTCTGTCATCCGGAAACGTGCCCAGAAAACTGGCAGCATTGCCACGTTGAATGGCAATGCTAATTCTTTGGCCAAATAACGAGCCAGCCCTCTGATCACGTGAAGTGTCGACTGGATCTGGTCACGAAAATGAAAATGAAAATTATTAAAAATGTAAACAAATGGTTCAGAAAAACCACAATAGGAACAGACCATAATTAAAGTAACACAAAAAAAGTTTTTCTAATTATTTGAATTTGTGCCTTTAAATAAAATTGCTCTGAAGTGTTCCATAAATATCTTGTTTCAGTTTCTACTTCTAAGTCTAAAAAATAGGCTCGTTTAATTAATATTCAACTAACAATATCTTTAACTGAATGAAACAATGAAGTTTCTAGTAGGGTCTAATGAAAACCGTCAACGTTATTGATTGTCTAGACGAGACTAGGAAATTGACTTCATTTAGTATTAACATGTTCTTTATACACAAGTAAAAAAAATATACCGTACTAAGGCGGACTTAATGTCTGAGGCATTTTCTACCAGTCAACCTTAGGGTGATGCAGAGACAAAACATGGCAGGTGCAACGTAAGGGATAGATAACTAAAAAAAGTATAATTAGGTACTATATATATATGTCGCATCCGGTCATTCATTGGACTATTCGGAACGCTAGCGCCATCTGGTGGTGCTTGACAGAGTCTAGCCTGAGTTCGTGGCGGTTAGAAAACAGCTCGACAGAACGAAGTGGAGCTCTCTTGGACATTGGACATCGTACGGACAACATGTGCTCAGAAACTGTCCCGCGTTCCGTAACTGGTTGTGTTGTGTACCTATAGTGTGTAATTTGCTAGTGTGATTAAATTTATCGTGAAATTATAATCCGACTTGAACTGCAAACGGTTTTTCTATTGCGCAATAACCAACACATACCCACAGTAGTTAAAATATGGCTGATAATGACGACACACACTATACCTTCTCCGTTACATACATAAATATAAACAGAATAAACTTTAGTTAAAAATAGACACAATATCACGCCTATATCCTGAGGGGCTTGTGGCTAAGTTATAACAGCCGCACGGGTCGATCAATCAGGTTAAGATACGCTCTCCTCGGTTGGTCTGTGGATGGGTGACCATGTTTACTTAACGAGACCCCTCCGTGCCTCGGAAAGCACGTTAAGCCGTTGGTCCTGGCGGCAATTCGCGGATCTTTGACAGTCGTTACGGGTAGTCAGAAGCCCGAAAGTCTGACAACCAGTCTTACCAAGGGGTATCGTATAACCTAGCAACTGGGTTGCGGAGATCAGGTAGGCAGTCGCTCGATGTAAAATACTTGTATTCAGCTGTATCCAGTTAGACACGACGCCGACCCCAACATAGTTGGGAAAAGACTAGGCAGACGATGACATACATACATACTTATAAACAAAATAAACATTAGTTAAAAATAGATACAATATAACATTAAATCACGCCTGGTTTCCCCGAAAGGTTAAGTGGGAGTGTACCTAGAGTATATCCACATTTCACCACTTACGTTTAAAAATAAACGAAGTTGTCTAAAAAAAATAGACCACAGCGTCCACAGCAGCTAATTAAGTAACTCTCCCAACTATATTACTGGTCTATGAAATAGCGGCATGCCTCCTTATATTGATAACCTTTTTTTTCCGGATTGGAAATCATCAAATGACCCCTCCCCCTCTGGGTGGAGCGGAAGGGAGTGTCAGACTCTTACTGACTATAACTTACCCATGTTTCTTCTCTAGCCCTTTATGTTCCGGGCCAGCGGTAACCCTTTCGGATAATCCCGCTGACCCGGCAGGCTTCGGCCCTAACGGACCCCTTCAATTTGATGCTGACATCTCTTTGAGGCGCGCGTGGAACACGTACGCGGATGGGTAACTCACCGTCCGATGGTCCTGAACGGACGGTGAGCTACCTATTACTCTCCGCCCGCAGGCCCGCGCCTACGGTGGCCGGGAGTCGTCGCGCGGCTCCCGACGCCCGGAGCGTCTCCCGCGGCGGATATTGATAACCCTTCATATCAGACGGCTAGCACACTTAATAGTCAGGACGTGACGTTCCAAAGGCCTCGACGTGAAAAGGATCTATGCCCGTTCTCACTAACACCAATTGAATGCCTAAATATGAGCACGATGTGGGATTATCGACACAGCTCGGCGCCTATAGTTGAAAATCCAACAGCGCGCTTTTGGTGTCATCTAACGTTAGTTAAAACGAGCACTCATGTTTTAAAAGAAAAAAAGAAGAAAGAAAATACGTTTATTTGCGGCAATCATGACGCATAAAAATAAAAAATAACAATTTGGGAGAAAGTATGCGTCACATCTACGCAAAACGGCCATCGCTCAGCATAATGCTAAGACCCTATACGAGACAGAGCCCCAGCGCTGGTTTTCAGCGACAGCCGGCGTTGAAGTGATGACGTCATCCAGTGCAGCATACGATTAGATATAAATAAAAACAAAAATCAAAATAAGAAATATAATAAAATATACATTACAAAAAGATGGTATGAACATGAAATATATCAAGCGGTAACATTCCGGGCAACGGCTCACGCGCCGCCGCCGCCGGTTTTTTGCCAAGTCTACAGACTATGACAGGTATTGTACAGTCAAAGTCGATTAGACACTATTTTAGACCTACCTTCTTTATTTTTATTCTTCTTTACGAATTTTGTATAAGCCCTGCAAGTATTATTCCCCACGGAAAAAAAAAGAAATACGGGTCTATTTATAAAAGATGATTGAAGTTAAGTAGCGTTTAAACGTCAAAAATGTATGGTTAAACAGTCGTTAATGACTACTTAACTTTGAGCAACGTTTATAAATAAAATGGTAAATGACCTAAGTGGTGATGTTCTTCGGAAAGGTCAAAAGTACTCGCAACCGGCGTTCTTATATGACCAGACCGTATGGACGTAATCGAATCAAATGGAGTATGTAAGGATCGTAGCGGGTGGTGTTCTGTAAATTCTTCCTACCCCCATGGAATAATACCCCCATAAGGTGTGAGTTTATTTATGTATTTATTTAAATATTATTATTCAAGACTGTATTAATTAATAGTTCATTGTAAAGAAATAAATGTACCTCCGAATTGATATTTTTAAGAGTAAACTAGTCGCGAGCTCGAACTCACTGGTGGTCATGGCCAAAAAGCACGCTGTCTCACCTGGCTTCGTGTTCAACAGAGCTAGTATAAGTGATGAGTAGTTAGACGCTATTCTACATGAACAACGTCTAGTTATCACGCACAGAAACACCGTTCTGAACTGATAGGCGCGTAAAAAATTCGAAAAGTGCTTCGGAAAATCAAATTTTATAAAAAAACCACTACAAAAATCAATTACAAATAAAGTTTATTGAACTCTTCGATAACTGAGCTTGGTCGGTAAGGACTTGCTTTTGAATATATTACAGTAATTTTATTACTTATTTACACCCAAAGTTACGTTAAAAATAGCAAGAAAAATGAATCTTTGTTGGCTTATAACTTTTTAATGGCTTTTTATTTTACTACTCTGTTTAAATACAGTCAAAACTAATAATAAATCAAAACGAAATCATGTTTAACTTTGGATGCAAAATATTAAACAGTGGAGTAATACCCTCCCGAAATTGTATGGAAAAAATATCGACTAGTGGCACCTTAAGGTCGTTTGGGTGAACTAAAAATAGTTGGAAATGTAAACAAAGTTCCGATTGGTTTATATTTCAAAAGGGTTATGAAACAAAAGGTTCCTTTTGAACGTTTTCTTGAATCCACTCAATCGATTTATAACAATATAAATTCAATTGTATCTCATTTGCCACAGTAAAGGCTCCTACAAACAGGCGCGACGCGCGATATAATCGCGCGCGATACAAAGCCACCGCTCGTTGCGCGACTTGCGGTGCCTTTGAGTCGCGCGCGATTTTATCGCGTTTCGCGTCTGTATGAAGGAGCCTTAATGGGTCGAATGCATTCTCCATCCACGACTATGCCTTACAAAGTTTTAATTTTAGTTTTACAGTTTTTTTTTTCTTCAACATCATCATCATCACGCCTGTATTCCCCGAAGGGTTAGGCAGAGTTGTACCCACATTTAGCCAGTTATGTTTAAGTCCCATTTAATAGGACGCCTAACACGCCGAAACCCCACCTGCATCATTGAATGCAGGCGGGACTTTGGAATCGCGGGCGCTAGGAGTGGGGTCTCTGACTGCCCACCAAGTGATTTCAGGGAATACGGTGGCACTGTGATCACGTGCAACCATGCATAGTGAGGATCAGGGGAGACCTCTTTATAGTCTCCCCAGAGACGTGCCCTAACACGCGTTGCACTGAGGGGTTCCGGATTGGTCTGTTAAGAGGTAACGGGCCCCCCTCCATGTGCAGATGGTGATCACCGGGGTGGTTTTAGTGAGGTAAGAATCCCAGTCTTTTTCCCCCAAAGTCCATGTGCCTTTTGAAGGTTTCCCCCTAAAAACAAAAAAAAAATTGTCGAAAGATTAGATTAAATTTGCCCTTTCCCCTTCTTTCCCCTCTTGAAAACGAAATTAAATCTAATCTTTTTTCTAAACAACGTTTTTAATATTCCTCTGCGCTATCATTTGTTTTTAGCAGAAATTATTTATGCAGAAGATATCCAGCATTTCTAGTAAATGTATTGTAGTAGATACTACTGCACTTCCTTTGAACATTTTTATTCATCTTGGCGAAATCTAGGCCATCGGGGAAGACGTTTTTCTATAGAGGCTACTAAGCGGCTTATTGGGTCAGGATCGGTTCCAATTAAAATATCGATAGGAAACTACTATTCGCTCTTCATAACTTTAATAAATGGCGTCTTATTCAGTCAGTTAAACATACTTTATGTTTTTACTTTTTCTTAACTGAAACAAGTTAGCGAATGTTTACCGTCTCCGGACAAAAGTGGGAAGGTGTAAATTCAACCTGGTAGGGCTACCTGGACGGAATGGCAGCAGGGTGTGATTGTGGAGCTATGTCGCAAACTATGCTCCATCTCCATACTGCCCTCGGTGTCCCAAAACTTGCAGTCAAGGTGACCTCTGCGCTGCCACTGACGACGCAGTGGAAGTGGCGAGTTCCGAGCCAAGATCTGAGAAAGTCGTGCCAACGACACAAATAATAATAATGAGACAGTACAGACGCCAGCACATCAAGCTACCCGAAACTATCAAATTTTCCCAATCAACTTTGAACCTTATGCTTTAGCAATAAAGTTGAAAATTTATAAAAGAAATTTGACAGACTGTAGTAGCTTGATGTGCTGGCGTCTGTACATAATGAGTGCTATGATATTTGCTTCCATATTCTTTGCATTCCACAGTGAGAACTAAGGTTGGTTGTCGGACACAGCAAACCAAGAAACAGAAAGCTTCAAAAGCACTACATACTACTTACTATATAAAGTGACATTCTATCAACGGTAGCGATGCTGATGTAAGGTCAGCACTACAGTCCGTTTACAGTTATTTTACATCTGACAGCAGCGATCCTTATAGTAACGACAATAAAGATCACTGTCATTGTAACAGACTTGTCAATGGCAGCAACCCTACTGCAACCTTATTGCAACTATTATAAAGATCATTGTGATTTCGACAGTGATGCAAAATCGGAGGTAAAATAACTTTGAAAATTCTGTATATTGGATTGACATTAGCTACCGAAAACCTTATGTCAATTCTGTTGAGAGTCTTTATAGAAATACCGACGAAACGCTTTGAAAGCGATTACCACTTGCGTAGGCCCTCAGGTTTCTATTTGTCTATACAGGGTGGATAAAGTGGATCAAACGAAACAGGGCGATAGTTGGGGTTATTTGCAGTAAAAAAGAAATAAAAAAATAATAAATAAAATGTATCATCACTACAAAAATGCTTTTATGATAGTGGGTACCATAATTTATCAGTATTGGCACTTTTTTCAATATCTCTTAAGGCTCACGAAAAATTATTTGTAACTTTAGAACCTGGCTTTTATTTATTTAATACTTCAAGCACATAAATGTACAGGGCCGGACTTAATGCCATAGGCATTTTCTACCAGTCAACCTTTGGGTGATGCAGAGACAAACAGTGGTAGGTGCAATCATGAACATTGAGAAATAAATATTTTAAATATAAAGACACGTATAAACCTATTAAAACTGCATACAATATATACCTAATTATATATAAATACTGTAAACACTCAAATTGTCATAACTTTTATGGAGATCAAGTTAGTGCTCTGCCACAGGGATATTTTTTACTGCAAATAACAACCCCAACTATCGCCGTTTTGTTAGATCCACGTTTTTTTGCCCACCCTGTATACATACAACTCACACCTTCTTTCCATGTGGTAGGCAGAAATTACAGAAATCCACCTACTACGATCCTTACATACTCCCCCTTTCCCTCCCCCCTTTTTTTTTCTTTTTTCCTCTTTATTTCACTACGCACCTGACCTTTCTGAAGAACATCACCTATAAGGTCACTATATATGTCCTTCTAGGGCGCCCCCTCCCGCCCGGGCTTCCACTTACATCTGCCTTGTAAATTCATACTAGAATATATTATAATATAAATGCAAAAGTGTGTCTGTCTGTTACCTCTTCACGTTAAAACCGCTGAACCGATTTTGATGAAATTTGGTATAGAGATAGTTTGAGTCCCGGGAAAGGACATAGGATGGTTTTTATCCCGATATTCCCACGGGTTCGAAACTAATGCGGGTGAAACCGCGGCGCGTTGTTAGTATTTTATATATCTACTCTAATAATAAAATCTGTTCAACAACCCTACATTTTCTCGTCAAGAGATCCTACGTCAATTGACAGGGTGACCTATTGTTACCTCAAGAGCTTCTATTCACATAACATGCATTCCCAGAGAGCTTCTGTTAAATCGAGTGCCACTCATGATCGCTTAGGGCCCGATGTATCCTCGCCCGGGCTATTCATTGCTCGCTCAGTGCGACAGGTAGCAGTTGCCTTTTATCTACAAAGAGCAGTGAATGCGTTCAATTGCGTTGCTACGTAGGTACGGGTCGAACAATGACTTGGTTCGCTGTTTGAAATTAGCGATGAGTTTTGTGCACTGCACTGGCTGGAAAGACGACTGGTTTTTTTTTTCGTTTTTATAAATTGTAGTTTTTAGTGCCAGTGTTATTGTGATATCTGACTGTACAGTATTTTTTTTAACTAAATATAGCTGCGATAAAATATCAAGCCTTGAAGACACATTATAATTAATTATAATTATACATGTGTATAGACAATAAGTTATTATTTTCAACCATCTTCTGAGTGACGATAATAATCAAGCTTAAGGAGTTGATGTTTACCTACTTTGGTAATACCTAAGATATCTTTATACTAAGAAAAATAATCAAATAGTTGACCTCTAAAATATCCTTTTCGAAAACCCAAGTCGCTAAAAAAATTGTATAATTTGTCATCACTTATAATACTATGTCGTGTCAAGATGGCGTATCACTACGCCACTGACATTACAAACTACGCACACAGAACACATTTACATAGCAAGGAGGTTTCGTGCAAACAATAACTAATTTCCCGCGTATGTTTACTACGCCATAAATTCGACTGCACTATGCTGTGGAAGCCGTTAAATTTTATGTCTGTTACGTGTGTGTAGAAATTAATAATAAACGATGACATGACCCTATAGAGTATTAGCAGTTTACAGGTACTCAGTTTACCACGCTACTAGGATCTTTTGGTGCTCAAATGACGTTCTTTCTGCTGCTGTTGCCGTTCTGCTTCTGCTTCTGTGAGCAGAAGCAGGAGCTCTCGGTACCGTCCGAGACACGGGCGTAGTCGGAAGTATGTATGTGTGTGTGTGTGAGCGTGTAGATATGTGTTCTGTGCTGACGCTACTCGTCTTCACGCACACAGTCACAACGTGTTTGTACACTTCGTTACCACAAATAAAACGCGCGTCGCTTCGTGAGATCATTTTCCCAAGCAATTATAATTTCGCGTGTTGTTTAATCAACGTACTTTAACTACATAGCCGAGTAAATCCTCTTCTGTGTAAACGCAAAAATTGTATCTACCTACCTGCGTGCAAGGTGAAAGTTTCAGACCCCTGTTGAATAATAAATGAAGCTCAGAAATGTGTAGAGATGAAATTTAAAGGTTATGTTGTTACACGTACCTACCTAACTACCTAAAACCTTTGAAGATGTTCAGAAAACTAAGCGCCTAATATAAAATGTTGATAGCTTGCTTTGTATTCTTTTTTTTCTACTTTCAATATTTGATTCAGAATTAAAATAAGTAAATAACAACTAATACCTAATTAATTAGTAACAAAAATAAAAGAAATATATCCTAACTAAAACAATTCACAAACTAAAACATAGCGCCGAGAAATTCATCGCATCGCTGTCGACTGGTATTGTACCCAAGAGACTAGCGGCATTACCACGTTGTATGGCAATGCTTAGCCTCTGGCCAAGGTAAAAACCAGCCCCTGGGTCACGGAATGTGTCAACCAGTCGTTTCAAGATTTCCTTAAATATTAGAATCTCAATGCTTCCTGAACATTCTTAAACATAATAAGATAGGTCAAAATAGATTTTTTGTTTAGATAAATAAGTTAGAAAATTAACGACTTACTAAGTTACCTTTGAAGAAATTTTGGACAAAAGGAAATAACAACTAACTGACAACTAGCATGATAATTATAGCTTTCATACTACACTAATCAACTACAACTTTATTAATGAGCTCATTAAGCTTATATTATATCAACCAAAAACCCCAACATCCGTCCGTAAGTAACGGATTACTTTCGAATGTTCGCTAGTAACTTGATGAGTAGAACTCATAGCATTACGTTGAGTGTTAGTTCTGCACGAGTTCACACAGGAAAATTAGTTTGTAGCATAACTGTGATTTTGAACGGTTACACACAACGGCAGTCGCTGCCTCCAGGCCACAGTTGCTAAACTACCCAACTTTATACTGGTATTCATGAAAGATATACACAAACAAATGTAACACACAGATATTTTTAAGAAGCCCTGTTGTCTTATGCTCGGTTCCTATAAACAAAAACGAATCGTTTTGCTACTAATACACTAATAATAATACTGGGCATATAAATAAGGTAAGGTAATTTCACCTGTGATAACTATTTCCATATGGGAGAGTCTATTATGCACAGCTGAGTTCTTTGATTCATTATTAGCTTACAATCAATACAATAAATTAATAATAATTATCTTAATTTTAACCAATAACGATCTGTAAATTATAGATATCGGAAGTAGTTACTATCAGTGTTCTCGAAATGATAAATGGATAACCGCTAATTGCTTCATTTGATTATCAAATCAAATCATTTATTAGTGTGATTTGAGTAATAGAAACTTACATACCTACAGTAAGGTCTTATAAAAAATGTACGTGCTCAAATATCTACCCATCTCAATTTGTCACATTCATTTATTAATTATTTTTCAGAATTTAATTGTGTTTATCTTATAAATTTATGGACCAAATTAGCTGCCACAATAACGACATGACGACAGTCCCGCAATTAACGCACACAACCAAATACCCCAATTAGAATATTATTAAGTTATTTATATTATATTATTATGTCTTTTTTACATCTTTCTCACATATAATTATAAATTCAACATTAATGATTTAACTAATATTTTTGTAAAAAATATAATTTAAAAGAGTGTCCATGGAGTTTCTTGACCGTTCTTCTCCATAGGTACCTACGCTTTAGAATGGGCAACTAGTTTCATATTTTCTGACTGACCATATTCTTGAAAATTCAAAAGTGCCTGTAAATGGTTTAATTGAAATAAATGCTTTGAGTTTGAGTTATAATCATACACTCAATTTTTATTACTTCAAAAATAAATTTATTTAGAGAAAATTTAACTATTTACACTAGATACTAAATTAAATGACTAACTAAGTTACTATACTAATAAATACAAAAACAAAGGACACTTAGGCGTCGAAATACTCGTCAGCATTTCAAATAAATATATATATTATTATGTATAAAACATTGTTCATATATTAAATTAGTTATTCTGATTGTGGGACGCACACAGTCGCACACGTACTCGTATAGGAGTCAAGCGTAATACGCAATAGCGTAATATAGGTATTTTTCACCTATATTAAACATGATAGAAAGCGATTTAGTAAACGATTCAGAACAAACTACTTTCGTAATGTGCATTAATTCAGTTACACATTCTATGCCATCATTTAAAATACCATTTGACCATTACAAACTATGCAAAAAGAAATCATAGAAAGATAACAAAAACCATCTCGTTTCAACTGCGGACACTTTCCCATCAAAGACGCTTGATGTCAAAGGCACAATAGTCCTAAGACGGACTGGCGATCATGAATGAGGTCGGGAGCTCAATTTCTATCGCTTTCTAAGGGTTGCTAACTGCTAAGAAATGGAATACTGGCTGGATTTACGGTTCGGCAACCTAGAGCGTTAGCTTAGTATTCAACGCCAAAATGCTGATAATTCGGTCACTAACAACGTGATTGAATAACTAACTCATCACCATCATCTGCCTAGCCTTTTCCCAACTATGTTGTGGTTGGCTTCCAGTCTAACCGGATGCAGCTGATAACCAGTATTTTACATGGAGCG
The DNA here is from genome assembly GCA_963855955.1 of Luperina nickerlii. NCBI lineage: Eukaryota > Metazoa > Arthropoda > Insecta > Lepidoptera > Noctuidae > Luperina > Luperina nickerlii. Next base: position 14,357,401 of record OY979677.1, on the reverse strand, counting down.
ACTGCCTATATCTGACCTCCACAACCCAGTTACTGAGTAATACGATACCCCTTGGCAAGACTGGTTGTTAGATTTTCGGGCTTCTGACTACCCGTAACGATTGTCAAAGATCCACGAATGACAGCGCGACCAACGGCTTAACGTGCTTCCGAGGCACGGAGGGGTCTCGGCATGTAAAGATGGTCACCCATCCACAGACCAACCGCGGCAAGCGTAGCTTAACCTGATCGAACGACCTGTGCGGCTGTTATTATTTAGCCACGGAACCCTAACTAAACACCCTTTCTTGAATAACTAACTATGCACATTCAAAAAGCTGAACATACATCCAAACTTGTACAGTTGGCAGAGTCGCTTAGTTATTCCAGCTGGTTCGATATCAGCTCAAGACAACTTATGGCCTACGGGTAATTGTTGTAGGTCTAGTTATTTGTGCTTGTGTGATTAGTATCTAACAATGAAGCTATGACCCAGGATTTATAGAAATAATACTTCAAAAAGGAAAGGATGAATCAAATCGACTCAGAATTGAGATCAAGATAACAGTCTATAAATCAAACAGTCAGTCTCGGTCAGGTACGTAATACTCGCAACCGGCGTGCGACCGGCGGAGTAATTGCGTAACACAGTACAATGCGTGCCACGAAAGATGAGACTTGACACACCACGTGGTTTGACTTGCGCAGTACACGATTTTAGGTATCTTTAGCGGTATGAGGTCTGAGTGCGGGACGGGACCGGACGTCATAGGGGCAGCGGAAAGAGCGGGGGGGGCGGAGTCAAGTCTCATCTTTCGTGGCACGCATTGTAACAGTAACAATGGCCTTCATTTTGACAGTTCAACAACATTAATTACGTTATTTACGTTGCTGAGTAGACAAATTTTTTTAAACATATGAAGCAATTGATTAGCCATATCCTTCAAAATGATTTAGATTGTTATTGAAAGTGTGTTACGCAATTGGGGCGCAGCTGAACGTAAACGAAGCAAAAGGAGTAATTATTGTAGCAGATGGCATTAGTTTATATGTAATGTATATCTGTCTATTTACCTTGGATCTTGAGAGTAGAGAAGTTGGAATCGCGCCACAACAGAAACTTCAAATCGTTTGTGGTGCGGCTTTCAACTCAGTACCTAGAAACCTTCATGAAGGAAGAGTTTTGACCGAAAGGTGTGGCGTACCGTGGTGTTTTCGTGGAAGGTTACGCGACACCATGCAGCGCAACACGACGCCGACAAAGCCAGTTTGTTTTCTTAATTAAAATAATATGTACATTTAGGTTATGGTATTTATGTATTGGCCTGTGTCGCCTGAAATAAATGGATTACAAGCTTAATCAGGACAACCCGTGGTTGAAAGGGAGATTTCGCGGAAGATCACAATCCCCGGCCTAGCGTAAAACCGTCCTTAACGATAACACAGAACAACTGCGTGGGAGGTTGATAACCTAGTATTCAAATCCCAACCATTCACGCTAATATAATACTATAACAATGGCACGCCAGCATTAACGAGATCATCCGTCGGGCTCTTGCCGGGGTGCCAGCTGTTTTAGAACCCAATGACTTGGCACGTGACGATGGGAAGAGGCCAGATGGAATGACCATAGTGCCTTGGAAGTTGGGTAGGCCTTTAGTGTGGGATGCAGCCTGTGTCGACACCCTCGCGCCATCCCATCTTCCTAGCACGGTCGGCTGTGCTGAGGCGGCTGCTGCAGGAGCAGAAAACCTCAAACGGCGCAAACATACCAGCCTTATTGGGAGCTATATGTTTGAGCCGTTTGGGGTTAAAACACTAGGGCCTTGGGGTCCGAGTGCTCATCGAATATTTCGGGACATCGCCAAGCGGTTGGTTGAATCTTCACGTGACCAAAGGGTTCGCCTATTTTTAGCCCAAAGAATCAGCATTGCCATCCAACGTGGCAATGTTGCCAGTTTTTTGGGCACTTATCCCATTGACAGCTATGCGGACGATTTTTTGATGCCCAATGAGCACCTGCCTTTTTCTTAATTTTTTATTATATACTTGTATATAATACATATATTTATATAATACATATATGTACATATTTTATTGCTAGCTTGTAAATTGTAATTGTTGTGTCTTTGTGAATAAATATTTTATACAATAATAATAAGTTAATATTTTCCACAAAATATTCACGTATTCCCTTATCTTCCCAAGGATTTACTTACAAGTAAATAAAATCGACTTCAACCGATCTTACGGTCAGGATTCTACGAAATCTAATTTTATGCAGTTTATGATAAACCGCAGACGACTCTAGGACATTAAACTATATTTATAAAAATATTGTCCGGTAATTGCTTCACTGCAGCGCAAAGGCATCTTTTTAAGCAGAGAATTTTAAAGGCATCTTTTTATCCAATTCTTAGAATTCTCTGTCGGACCTCGGAAGTGTCTCAGGCATCATAAAAATGTCAAATTGGAACCTAGTTTTATACAGCGTGTATCAGAAATGTGTGGTCATATTTCAGGGTGTGATAGAGACCATCAAACTGACCATCAAACGTTCTCTATTAGACCAACATCGTAATCGCTAAAACAATATTCGCTGTCCCATATATTTGGGGCATAGAGGGGCTCGTGGTTAAATAATAACAGCCGCAAAGGTCGATCGAAGGTTAAGCTACGCTTGCCTCGGTTGGTCTGTGGATGGGTGACCATCTTTACATACCGAGACACCTCCGTGCCTCGGAATGCACGTTAAGCCGTTGGTCCCGGCTGTCATTCGTGGATCTTTGACAGTCGTTACGGGTAGACAGAAGCCCGAATGTCTGACAACCAGGCTTACCAAAGGTAACTGGGTTGTGAAGGTCAGATATGCAGTCGCTGCATGTATACTGGTATTCCAGCTGCATCCGTTTAGACTGGAAGCTGACCCCAACATAGTTGGAAAAGGCTTGGCACATGGCGGGTATTGAAGTTTTGTTTCGGTCCGCTGATTATTTTTCGCGACTACAATGTCCCATCTTCTTGGGACCAAAAGTTCAGTTTAATGGCCTGTAAATATAAAAAAAATTGTAATAATAAACCACACAATTCTGATAAATTCTCAAGCCATCAAAACTACTTATTTACCTTAAGACATTTTTATTCGTCGCCTCCAACTTTTAAATAACACAAATAAGCTGTCATCGAATACTACCTACTTTAGGTATTAAAACACTATCTCTCTCTTTAAACACCATTTTCCTTGTTCTATGCACTTGTTTCATGATTATTATTGTATATTTTTATATATTACTGTTTATAGGTAAATGGTACAGTCAGCATCAAAAGTCGATTAACACTTAAGTTTTTTTAATCTCGGTTATTGAGCAAAATATTAACCCTTCAGTTTTTTAAATCTCAGTTACTAAGCAAAATATTTGTTCAAAATCGCATTATACTTCTGCTGCAATTTCGAACAAATATTTTGCTCAATAACTGAGATTAAAAAAACTGAAGTGTTAATCGACTTTTGATGCTGACCGTACATCACAGACTACATTCAGTATTGTCTCTCCTTCTGCCTTAAACCATCCAGAGGTTGCCTTGAAAAGATCACTTTCAGCGATAAGACCGCCCATTGTGTCACCCCTTGTAAAACGTCTAATTTATATCTGTAAATATGTACAATAAATACATGTACGTATAGTGTACGTAATATAGAATATTCTATCTATCTAAAAGTATCATAGCCTATTTACCAACATTGTGTATCAGAATCTGATGTGTCACTGACCTACTTGGCTTTGCAATGAAACGTACCAACACAAAGAAGTAAAGAAAGCTTTGAATGCGAAGCTGTGAGTCAACGGCTCTTATTTACAGAAGGTATCTTGCTGTACATTTCATATTTGCACTTTCGGTGATGATAGAAATGAATAGGGTTTATAATTTTCAGTGTGAAAGTGACTAATTATTAAAAACAACGTTTGCGGTCGGGAGACCCGGAACGAAGCACGCACTCATTTATTATAATAGAAAGAGACAGGGAGAGAGAGATAGTTTTCATGCTTTTCGAGGGTGCTGAAGCCAATAGTGGGACAAAATGAAAATCCAAGATTTTTTATACGGTATAGATAATTTATACGGGTGACTTTTAATGTCGTCTGGACAAGGTATTATAAAAGGTGAACGGAATGGAATCCTATGGCATAGAAGTTTCTTTTTTTTTTACATAAAATAAAATTATCTTTATTTTAACATTTAATCCTCTGATTGAACGTCGCTACAATTTCATTAGTAGTTTCCGGAAGTAGACATAATAATAAGCAGAGATAATAATTTAAACATTCAACTAAAGGCACCCCTGCCTTTAAGTTAAGTTTTTGTATTATTTGTCGATTTTGTTACTTCGTTTCTTTTAATTTATGAACTTTTCTTCTAATACTGGCAGACGGCGTCACGATGTATAATGAGGAGCATAAGTTCTAGAAATGAATAGGCAATATAACATATATTATAATATAGTGCGTCTTTTATTTCCCTCCCGGCTGTCCTTTGCGAAACTGGCCCAGTAAACAAAGCTGTCCAATTTCAAAACAACGTAATTCCATGCATTAAATATGTTGCTTATTAGTCGATTCGCAAGAAATTGGCACATTTTGAATTATTTGCAATAGATTACCTATAGAAAAAAGGACATTAGCGCACAGAAGTTAATTAATTACTATAAAACGTGTAGTTTCTTTTGTTTTACATCCAAAATGTGCCAATTGCCTAATACTTATTTCTGGAGTTGTCGACTCGCCCACAAATAAATTAACTTCGTGCGAGTTGCCTGTACAAAAAAATTATATTATTCAAAAGCGACGATTCGTGCAAATCGACTAAGCCGAATAAGTTGGCTCAAGGATTTATTTACAAATCTAGACAATCCTCGAATACGAAGCATTTCATAAAGATCACAAGATTCCTTCTACGCAACGACAAACAATTTCCATCTGAAATAGTATCCAGACGGATAATATATCTGTAGGATGAGCATCACCGGTGTTCTACAAACATACTTTGTTCACTTATGAAGATTGGTGATTATGGTAATATCCCTCTGGAATACGTCGTTATGGACCTTTATTGAGTTGCTCCGTGGACATCATATAAGTGCTGATATGAAGGCTATTTTTAGTACAAAACTATGCTGTATTACTTACTTACTTAGGTATAAATACTTTGTTTGTGTGAGGAAATGTTATTGGAAATTTCTCTTGTGCAGTGACAGCGTGAATAAATACAAACAGCCAGAACTCAAAAGGGTGAAGGCAGATATTGTGAGGAAACCGGCATGTCCTAGAACCAAAAATCAAAGACATGTGACATCTACCAACCCGCACAGGGCCCGCGTGGTGGATTACGGCCCACTCCCACTCACTGAGAGCTTGTCCCAGCAGTGGGCACATTATAGGCTAATTATGCAAACAGAGAGACTCGGAACATCTTTCTGTAAATTAGACAAATGTTTGTTCCGTATGACCGTATGGGAATCGAACCAACGACTCATTCGCACCAAACGCAAAATCTGCCGCCGACTGTCAGTAAGCTTACTAATAGCTCATACGTTAGTAATGTCTGTTTGGTGTGAACGAAAAGCAGAATTTGTATGGATTATGGTAAACTGCGTAACGCACGCTCACAGCCGGTGAAGGACAATACGTTTGCTGGGTATACGCAAACCGCAGCAGTCAGTTCCTCAGCCACTGCGCTAAACGCGCCGTCAAAAGCTTAATGATTCAATACAAATGTATGTAAGCTAAATAGATTGGTGATATTTACTCATGATTGAAGGAATGTTTAGAGACCACGAGTATTCGTGTTTATATTTGGGTATTTCCCCGGCGAAATTCCATTTATAGAGATGGAAGCCCAGTATGTAAATTATTAGATCTATTTCCACTGGCTTGGCTTTCGATCCGGCACAAATGCCTCTCAATTTCATATAAGCATAGAACGACAGCTGTAACAGTACCCATTTTTGTAGGAAAAACGGTTTTTGAGAACAAGCCAATATCAACATTTTTTGGGTAGGATGCTCTCAAAAATACTAAATGAAAAAATCTTTACTTTTATGGAACATAAACGACATCGTGACATATTTTCATTTGCTAATATTCTGCAGGAAATGGTTTTTAATTTACCTACAATATTCCTTACAAAGTTTTAATTTAGACTTGGAAAATAATTATCAGTGGGTTTCTAGATCTAAGTGGTACCAACCTAGTGCCTTATAGGAAATGTAAAGGAATATGTAAGTACAGCAGTAAAAATTGATTGCTTAAGGGGATTACAGAACCTAAACGCAACAAACGCAAGTTTTAGAAGCAATAAAAGTATATGATCGACTACAGTAAACAAAATCAGAAAAATATATGATATTCTTCAGGATATATGCTAGGTAGATAGTGTGTTAAAAACATAATACAACTAATTTGATACGATAGAAAAAAATCATGAAAATACTTCTAAAAACTTTCTTTTTATAATAAAAATCATACTAATATACACACAATCATTATGATTTTTTGTCAGATTATTCTACAAGCAACATAATAAAGTACTAGTGTTTTAGATAAACAATAGATTTTTTAGATAACAATAGATTTTTCTCCCTATTTCCCTACCCCCCCCCCCTATTACCCCCCCTATTTCCCTTTTTATATTTTCCTATTCTTTTTTTTACTTCCCCCCGATTTTGCAATAAATTACCAGCGTTGTGTCATCACGCTTCACTCTCTTTTCTATGCAGTCCGACAGTGACGCTTAGGTCATGTAAACTAATATTTTAGCCAACCCAAACCGATAGGTAAGTTTTGATAGAAATAAAACTGCGGGGTAGTTGTGTAACTCTTTTCTTTTTCATTTTGTTGAGCAGACAAATTTTTCGAACATATGAAGCAACTAGCTGCGCCCCGCGGTTTTACCCGCGTAAATATCGATCCCGTGTGAATATCGGAATAAAAAGTAGCCTATATGTTAATTCAGGGTGTCAGCTACCTCCATACAAAATTTTATCAAAATTGGTCCAGCCGTTTGAGCGTGAAGATGTAACGAACATATAAACACACACGCACAAACTTACGCCTTTAGCGTGATGATGCGTGATGCGTGCGTGATTAGCGTGATGGATTAACAATATCCTTAAATATGATTCAGATTGTGATGCATATTTATTTATTTATATATGCTTTATTGTACACCACAAAAATACATAACAAAAAGAAATATTACGAGTATGTAACGCAATTATGGTGCTGATGTGTCCATAGTACTAAAAATATACTTCCGCTACACCTACTGCAACTCGGTTTCTAATCTCTTCCTCTTCTTAATACATAAAAAGAACACCGTTTTACCTTTTCCTTCACGGAGTTTTTCCGAACAGAAGCGTAGGTGTCAAAGAAATCATTGACAATCACAAACTGCTTTCACCCACGTCTTTAATGGCTTTACCCTGTGGCTACTCTTGGTTACCTTATGTACTTTACCTCAGAAAATTCTACAGCGTAGGTAGCGCCCATGACATTAAACTCACGAATCTCCGATAAAGGTCGAAGTTTATATAAATGCTCATTTAATTTTATAGCAAACAATTTGTTGTGTAAGTTTACAAGCGGATTTTCACGCGATGGAAGCTTTAAAACCGACTCATAAGAGCCTGTAATTACTGTCGAATTGAATACATAAAAAAGTAAGTGTTTGTGTGACCTATATAAATGTTTGTTTCGATTCTGAAGTTCAAACATAGGTACACGTTTTCGGTTATATAATCATTCTTCAAGAAAATTTAAAGTCAAAGCTTTCATTTCAAACTAGCAGCGTTCCGCTGTTTCGCCCTGTGGCGTGTTGAGTTTCAATCCTGTGGGAATATCGGGATGAAAACTATCCTATGTCCTTTCCCGGGACTCAAATTATCTCTATACCATATTTCATCCAAATAAAAAGTGGTAACAGACAGACAGACACACTATCGCATTTATAATATTAGTATGGATTTGTATGGATAGGCAGATAAATGGCACTACAGGTCCACCTCTGCACATCTATTCTGTAAAAATCTGACCTTGAAAACATAGGTGAAGTGAGCTTGAAGTGAATTGTCAATCCACCTGATGCTACGGATTGACAGTATTGGCAGCTCACTTTAAACTCATTTCACCTAAGTTTTCACGGTGAGTTTTTACAGAATAGCACTGCTGGCCAACTCTTCGGGGAAACAAGGCGTTATGTTACGTATGTGTTATACAGAATCAATTACAAAGTACATCATTCCACAGAATAGCACCTGTAGAATGATGTTATTGTTATTGATTCTCTCTCTCGCCCATACGTGCAATATACTTCAATGCGCACCATTTCACCTAAACTGCCGTTTACGCTATTACTACCGACACAACATTTGTACACCAGTGTTCTACATCAGTGTTCTACTCCAATCAGGGGATGTACCACAGACTAGATAGCCAACAGAGATTAGACAGCTCATACAATCATTCTGTACCCGAATATACTTAAAAAAAAATTCTTTGTAAAGGAAAACTTAGAGGAAAACGTACACACCTCAACATAAGCCTTGAATTTGTAGGTTAATAGCGCCATTTTTATGATATTCGGAGCGGACGTTTCAATATTTTTGTATTCGAGATCGTTGAGTGGATTTTTGAGTCGGAGCAATAAGGATAGATACCATAGATAAACGTTGTAGCTTCAATTCACAGAAATTTTGATCAGCATTCAAAGATTTTGAAAAAAAAAATGGTCTGCAAGAAAATTGGCAATTTACAAAAAAACTTTTTTTGATGCCAATCAAACCTGTTTCTGATAAGGATCAAAAAACTTTGTAAGTCGATGTTTGAGTAGTAGAAAAGTCAGAAATAAACTTTTCCCATACATTTCGTAGAAAATGAAACTCCATCTTACTTTTTTATGATGGATAGATTTATTATTCTATGTCTTAAGCACTTAGCAACAAATGATAACCAAATGTTTTTCATAATCAAAAACAACCAATCTAAAACCAGGAATCTTCCAAACCATATCTCAATGTTGCGAGGTGTTGTGCAGCTTTAGTATGGTTTTCCACCAGAGATGAGCGAGGATGCGTAGCGAGGGATGTGTGTAAAACTAACCAATACCAACGCTAACTTAGTTCAAGCTATGAAAATGAAGCGATGTTATTGGTTGGTGTCACAAACATCCTTTGCTACGCACCCTCGCTCATCTCTGGTGGAAAACCAGCCTTATTCTGCACCTGGTAACATTTTTTCTGGCCTCCCTCAGCAACCGAATCCGTATCCTCCCTAGAAACCATTCTGGAAAGGTAAAAGGTAAAACCAATGATATTGCTTAATATTTTCGGGGATCTGACGGTCCGATACCAATACCTCCGATATTCGAGAGACAGATTGCCATGGTTACGTTAGAAATGCGACATAAGTATTTGTAAAAGTAGACATTTTTGTATAGAGAACATACGACTCTTGGCGATTTTCCGGCCTATTGTCACGTTTCATTTAAAGGTCGTGCACTCAATTAGTACAGCCGTTTCTTCTCGCTGAAGGAAAAATGGATTGGATTGGTTAGATTTTCCTTTACGTAATATTCCTTAGGTTTGGTCCTGTTCAATAGGTTTATTAATTGTTTAAAATGGCGGACAACAGTTTTATTTGGCGTGCACGCACACGCACAAATGTTCGACATAAGTAAATAAGTGGCTTCATTTTATTTTAATTTAATTTTAGTTTATAATATTAATTGTTTTTTTTGTCATTAAATAATTGTTATTACTTTTACTGTTTATTTTATTACATAAAATATCTGTAAACGGACTGTATTTTAAACTTGATGTGCCATATTAACGCCAAGGTACAGGGTACATTAGTTTTATAACACTTGCGGCTGACCTCAGCAATGAACGAGCTAATTTGCTTACTCGATTTTCGCTGCTAGATTCTCTTGTTCAGTCATTCTGGACTCGTTTCAAGTCTGAGTATCTCCATAATCTCCAATGTCGCGAGAAATGGAATACCTCATCTAATCCAGTTTTGGTCGGCACAGTAGTGCTACTAAACATGGAAAATGCACCTCCTCTTCAGTGGCCTCTTGGTGTTGTCACTAAGTTGTTCCCTGGAAGGGATGGAGTAACTCGCGTCGTTGAAGTTAGGACCAAGAACGGTGTACTTAAAAGACCGATCGTAAAGTTGTGTCCATTACCAACTCAATAATTGCTCAGCCAGCATACATAAAGTTTACCTAGTTCGTAGTAATAATTTGTATTAATTTTGCCTCATTAAACCTTAGCTTTACTTCGTAGTTTAATACTCTTTCTCCTACTTAATTTGAAAGGGTTCCTTCAAGGTGGGGGGGATGTTCGATATTGTTTGATACACCTCACTATTTTCTTCGCATTCATTAGTCAGTGACATGTCCCATCCCTAATCCTTCCGCACGTCACTTCCCTTCGCTTCCTATCGCTCGATTGCAATGGCGCGCGCGCATTAGAAGAAAAAATCGTTTTAAATAAGTTATTGGCCAAATCTAACTCTAAACTAGTGTTTTTCGTAATAATAATAACAATTGTGAAGTGTAATTGCTGTGGTGGACGCTCAAACAACCCTCAAGGACAATATTTGGTGCTTTGTTACCGCGTGCACGCGGAAGAAGACTCCGCCATTAAGCAAGAAACTTAAGAAAGGTGAAAACTGGACAATCGTAAGTGGTTTGCAATCCTCTCACGCCCTAAACCCCTTTTCTGTTGTTCACTGACTTCCCTCAAGGTTTAATTAAAAAAAAATACAGTCCACATCTTTAAAATCAACCGACCTTTTCGCTAATTCACCAACAACACTAGTTAAACTTTTACGGCCTTATTACAAAACAAGGTTTATCTTTAGACCCAAGCTTAAACTATCGTGCCATTTTTAAATTTCAAACTATAATCCGACAAAGTTAGTTCTAATTACAAAAACTGACGTAAAACCCGAGTCTAAGTTGTCAGTTTTACATTAGGAACTTTACGTGTCGGAATAAAGTTCTAAATACGGTAACCGCCTCGAAGGATTTTTTTTTTTCAGGATGGAAAATCATCAAATGACCCCTCCCGCTCTGGGTGGAGTGGAAGGGAGTGTCAGACTCTTACTGACTAAAACCCACCCGTGTTCCTTCCTTAGCCCTTTATGTTCCGGGCCAGCGGTAACCCTTTCGGACAATCCCGCTGAGACTCGAAGGATTAGGCAAGATCTGAAGTTAGAACTCGTTTTGTAATAAGACGGTTAAAATTCAGATGTATAGTCAACTGTACGTCAGTAGTAAGTCTTGAACTACGAAAACATACACTAACTGGAAAAAATACGTATTGGAAACTAACTACTCAAGCTAAGTTAGTGCAATATATATAGAACCACCGCGCAAACTTCCTCTCATCGTCATCATCATCATTTCAGTCGAAAGATATCCACTGCTGGACATAGGCCTCCCAATAGCACCTCCACTTCGACCGGTTCTGTGCTTCTCGCATCCAACAGGTTCCTGCGTTCTTCACAAGTTCGTTGGTAAGACTTCCTCTACCAAATGAAAAAAGAATTGGTCCACAGTTAACGAAAATATCGATGAACTTATTATAAATATATATATAAGGTCCCATTAAAATAGATAGACAAACTTTCAAAAATCACTCAGTCCACCAAAATAAGGACGATGGTAAAAAGATATATAAGAAAAACGTATAGATACTTACAAGAAAAATAATCAGCTAACGAAACGAAATATACCTACACTAAAGTGCCGCCAATTTATTATTTTAGGTGAAAATAAAATTACTTTAGTCAGTGTTTTTTTTTTTTGCTTGGTTATCTTTAGTTAGACGTACTGAGCGCTGATATTAATTTTTAAGAAGTCGATTAAATCTGCGGCCATTGTCGTCGTTGCAATACAAATTTTTTAACCTGAACGTTTTACTGTACTATTCAACAAGTAACCAAGTGTCCAATTATCGTCTTAACACAGAGTCTTAATTCAGTATTTAGGGGCGGAATCCATCCAAGTGCCTCGCTTCACACTTGTGACGACACGATTAAAAAATGGTTCATCTTGACATAGTTCCCCCGAGTTGGTTCACCTGTCTTTGAATGTGTGGTACAAGGCATGAGCGGTTAGTGGTCTGGTATTTAATGAGAACAAGAAAATAAAACTCATAAAAGGACTAAATTAATGGATTTTTAAGTTTAGAGAATCTATTTAATGAAATAAAATCTGAAATTCATTCACTCACTGACAGATAACGCACAGCTTAAACCAAACGCATAATCAGCCTATGATGTTCCTACTCCTGGGACACAGGCCTCCTCTGTGTGAGAGAGTGTGCCGTAATCCACCACGCGGGCCCAGTGCTGGTTGCTAGATGTCACATGTCTTCGAATTTTTGGTTCTAGGACATGCCGGCTTCCTCACGACGTATTCTTTCACCGTTTTAAGTGCATCAAATTGGTCAAATTGTGCATAAAAGTACCTTATATTAGAAAGGATTTTAATAGGGAATGAAAGTTTGTATGGAAAAGTTCATTTTTTTTTTGCCGATGAGGAATCTCGTCGGGTATACACGGCTTGAAGGGTATAAAGTGGTAGAACATCGCTTAAACCACTAATTAAATAAAGCTTACAAAGGATAAGCCTTTATGTGTAGCATCGATAACTTAAAGAATACATCACACTTCACACTTTTTTTTTTCACTTCACTCTAATACTATAAAGGCGAAATTTGTGAGGGGTGTGTGTGTATGTTTATATGTTTGTTACTTCTTCACGCTCAACCGGCTTTACCTATTTTGATAAAATTTTGTATGGAGGTAGCCGACACCCTGGATTAACATATAGGCTACTTTTTATCCCGATATTCCCACGGGATTGACACTTACGCGGGTGAAACCGCGGGGCACAGCTAGTTTTCTATAAAAGATAAAGATATTTTTATAAGGTGTTACATAATATTAAATTTTCTGAGCAAGTAGTTTCTAAGTTATTTTTGGTACTCGACAATGACCCCTTAGCCCTTTCTTATCCGTCGGTGGCGCAAGACGAAACTACTTAACAAATTGATTTAATAAGTGAATGAGGAATAGCCTGCTTCCGCCTCTTAAACCAATTACCATCGTCAGTAACAAAATGTGTCCTTAATATTTATTAAGAGTATAATAAGATATATTATACGTTCTACAAGTTCTATCTACGGGGCTTGTGATTAAGTAATAACAGCCGCACGATCAGGTTAAGCTACGCTTGCCGCGGTTGGTCCGTGGATGGGTGACCATCTTTACATACCAAGACCCCTCCGTGCCTCGGAAAGCACGTTAAGCCGTTGGTCCCGCTGTCATTCGTGGATCTTTGACAGTCGTTTCGGGTCGTCAGAAGCCCGAAAGTTTGACAACTAGTCTTACCAAGGGTTTTCGTATTACCCAGTAACTGGGTTGTGGAATTCAGATAAGCAGTCGCCCATGTAAAATTCTAGTACTCAGCTGCATCCGGTTAGACTGGAAGCCGACCGGATGTATATATTTATTTTATTTTTTCCCATACAACAAACGTGATTTTTTCGGCGTTTTTGCCTTGTGGTACAGAACCCTTCGTGTGTGAGTCCGACTCGCACTTGGCCAGTTTTGTTTTATATTATACTTAGATTTAAAAAATGTGTCTATGGCTTCTTCAGCCCTTATAGGTGTATTTCTATATAGACCAGCCGTCCTGGGTTCAAAACAAGCAATTCTAAATTCTTTCTGGTAATATTTCAAGAAGAGAAAAAAAACTCGCGAGTCGGTTACACAATGTAATAGCTCTCATTCAAGTCATAGACGCCTACAACTAAAAAACAGACTCTACATTTATCAAACATGAAAAAACATCTGTCTGATTTCGCCTACATTCTCTTAAAAAGTAAAAACTGGCTGAAAAATCGCTGACAGAAAAAACGTCAAGTTGATTAATGAACGTACTATGAGTTGAATTTTTCAGTATTACCTACCCATTAAGCCTAGGTTCGCATGGGCGTGTTTTCCCGCAGCGATTTTTTCGCGCACTGTATTTTCAACGCGCTGCTTAGCGCCGAAAGATGAAAACCTAACAGTATGTTTTTTTGACGCGCTGAGCGCATGCTCTTTCTGTTGGATTGTCGACCTTTAGTTGAAAAAAAAGTGCGCGATAAAATCCCGCCGCGAAATGTTTACGTCTGTGCGAACGTGGGCTAACTGGGCTGTAGAGGTCAGATAGGAAGTCACTCTATTTAAAATACTGGTAAACAGCTGCATCCGGTTAGACTGGAATCCGACCCCAACATAGTTGAGAAAAAGCCAAGCAATTAATGATGATGATGACTTTAAGTAGAATTTTCGAATGTAACTGAAAAACTGTAACTTCGTACTTTTACTTACTTAAAAGTTTTATTTTTGTTTTCGGAAAACAAAATAAAACCAGTTTTATTGGTGTTATGAGCGTTCTTCATGTTGGTTTCAATGCCGAGTTTTATATAGGTTAAATATGAATTAACGTTTTCAAGAGATTCTCAACGACAGAAGTATGTTGGTTCGAAAATTTCATACAATCAATAATTTAAGAGAAAATTACTTTTAAATATTGTATAAGGGCTGATTTTTTCATCGCCAGATAACTTTTATTCGAGGAATAAAATTGACGTTTGACAGTTTTTTATGAAATAACTGTCAAAATCATTCCTCGAATAAAGTTATCAGATGATTGAAAAATCAGCCCTAAGTGTAATGTTTTATGCTCGTGAGTGTACTCTACTTATCTTTTCAGGGATACCAATAAATTCAAGCTTATATCCACCAAAGGTCCTATAAGATTTGTGAATATGTTCTTGAATCATTTTGTACCCTCAATATCTGTCAACGAAGTCACGTTCGACTTATAGTTATTGAAAATGAAGTGTGTGTCGCTCTCTGGGGAAATCTTACTACTGTCTTAGAATTCAAAATGGATTCAATCAATTTTACACAACACAGAACAGGAATTATTATTTAGAATCAATTGTTTTATAGAGGAAAAACTGTGTAATTAAAAGTTAGAAGACTTTATTACACAGCTTGGTCAACAATTAATAAAAAAACTGGCCAAGTGTTGTGTTGTATTGTATAACACTACATTTCATTTTAAACACATTTCTTGTATGGGTATTACCCCTTTCATTTTTAACTATATTTCTTTGCATACATGAATGACTTTAGTCAATTTAACCCATTTTCTCAACACTTATTTTCAATTCAAAATACTTTGGCAACAAAATAAACTGGTGAAACGTGGGTGTTGGTACTGGAACTGTGGAACCATAGGTACCCTCTGCCTAATGCCCTTTCGGGGAATATAAGCGTGATGTTATTTTATGTAAATACTTTAATTGATCTTGATGATAGATTTTCCACTTAGTATTTCACAAAAACAATTCAACGCACTTCTCCCAGTCTGCTCTGACTTTCGGTATCTCGGCTCACTCGTGCCAATGGCGAAGTAGATCGGACGGTTAAGCAAAGAATTAACACTGGATGGATGAAATGTCGGCAGGTCACGGGAACAATCTGCGACTCCCTCATTCCCCTTAAACATAAGGGGAAGATATATAAAACCATGATTAGAGCTGCTGTCTTGTATGGATCAGAATGTTGGGCTACAAACGGGATGAATGAGAGGCAATTCCATGCAGCTGAGATGAGAATGCTAAGAGGTATGTGTGTTGTTACACGAATGGATAGAATAAGAAATGAGTACATAAGACGAAGTTTGAAAGTGGCACCGATAGCTGAAAAGTTGTGTGGAAATCGGTTGTCGTGGTATAGGCATGCGTGGCATGTGTTACGAAAAAATGAGGAAAATGTCGTGAGGAGAGTTTTAAGTAGGGATATCGATGGCTATAAGAGTAGGGGAAGACCAAAGAAACGATGGATGGAATGTGTGAATGATGATATGGTTAGAAAGGGGGTGAATACCGAGATGACGACTAATAGAGAAATATGGAAGAAAAAGACGTGTTGCGCCGACCACAAATAAATGGGATAATATTTTACAAAAACAACCAACATTTCTCTCTTAAATAAACAAAACATCTGTAATCAAAACAACCACGAAAGCTTCCATTGTAGAGAACATAAGAACAGCCAACAATAAGATGTAAAGCGATTCACGCACAACAGCATCTGTTGTTCATGAATATCTAAACGATCCAGCTTTTTCCGGTATACCTCGCTTTATAATTCATGCGAAAACTGACAATCTTATGTGATTACAATGGAATGAGTAAACACGAGTTCTGGGTTCGAAAATCACGTTTATCTTTTGTTTTTTGGGTGGGAACATAATGAATTATTCATATTATTGTGTTGTGTGGTGTCGTGACGCCTTCTGATGCAGTGTTAGCCAATCAAAACTCGTTGTGATTTGACGTAGTCCTGAACACATTCGTTTGATTGGTGTATCCCGAGTCACGACACAACACGTCACAGTAACGTGTCTGTGGCTTTATATACTATTGAATGCAGTTTTATTCGCACTATATGGTAAAAGGGATGTTTTGTGTTGTTTCCCGGGATATCTCTGTAAAAAACATTATAGAGCCTCAAAATATTTGTTTTCATTTAAAAATATGTAGGTATATAAACATCTACAGCTATCTAAAATACGACTGAATAAGAATTTAAATACGATGACTCAATATGCTCGCCCCTAAGAATTACAAAGGACTAAAACATTACTGGCAAATTGAGGGTGTTCTATACCAACCCCTTCGAGGGTTACAGGCGTGATATTATGTGTTGCGTAGGGTAAACCATAAAGTAAAAAAAAAACAGTGGCACTCCGGGAGTGCCGACAGAAGTGAAAACTTGAACAATTACGTGTGTATTTTGTGAATCGTCTTAAAAACAAAACACGCGCGGTACCGACTACGGCCATCCGTCTTACGAATTCTCGATCAGGTCACGTGTCCTGACACGAGTTTAACATTTTTTACCCATTACAAAAAAAGTGTACAACGCCGCTAAAGAAGTTTTCACATCAAAATAGCTACACGCTACCGCCCATAACTTAAACGAAGCATACACCAGTTTAATATGTCAATATGAGCTTATATGAGACCGTTGTGAAGGCAGGGCTCCAGTACACTGTCATAGAACTTGGACACACTAGCGTATACAACGTGCAACCATTCTTTAGTCCTTTACGGTACTGTGTGTGCATGGGATTATTTTTAGTCGCTAGTATTTCATGAAAGCTTGAGTTTGTATTATTTCTTTGATGTTGTTCTATGGATAATACGTAATAAACATCAAAGAAAAGTTGAGTTCGCTGGTGAAAGCAGTTTAGTGAAAAATGTTTATAGAACTTAGTTTTTAGACAAATTAAATAATATTTTCAAAGAAGTTTTTAAAACAAGAAAGTTCTCTTGTATTTTTTATTGCCTGAGTAACCAATGGTATGAACATTGCTTTTGTTAATGATCTGGATTTTTTTGACTTTGGTTAGTCATCTGGATTTTTCCCTATAAATTGTTAACCTGAAAGAATTATTATTTAAGTAGGTCGTCCAAAAGTCCACCTGAGTATCATTTCTGTACATGAAGTTTATGTATTATGTATGTAAGTAGTCAAAAATCATATTTTGAACAGCTCTTCTGCTATCAATTTGTTTCAAAGTAGGTATCAGGCTCCACTAGCTTGTAAACTTCATCGTAAGCTTTAACTTCGAGAGCCAGTTTCGTAAAATAGTTATTTCAGAGGAGCCAATTTTCACAACTTGCGCAACAACTTTTTAAAATGCCTGAACAGCACTGACCTACCAATTATAAGCTGCACGACTGCACGTAGGCGGTAAAAGTCGATAGAGAGTCGTAGGTTTTTTAAAAAGATCATTATAATTAAGTTATTTTGCAATAACTTCGACGAACCGCCGAAGTTAATGCGCCTGTCATTTGTTTTACGGTCGCACAAAGACATTGTAACACTTAGGCGCTTTGTATACAGCTTGGTTTCATTACAGCACGGCTTATAAACCGCGCTGTAGAAAAAACGTGTGTGACAACAAGCATCCATAGTGATCCATACCACACTGACGACCGTGCCTACACACGGTGAACAAGTCGTAGTTTTTCACGGCAAGAATAACGTATGTGGACAAAGGGCCTAAGCATTTCAACTTGTTTATACTATTCTAAGAACGTTCTCACCTGAGCTCAAAACTTGCTCAAAAGAATAAAGTATTATGTACGTGCGCGATTAATTTTAAACAATCTTAAAAATCTGGTTTGCAGCTCCACCTAAACTTCAATCTTCGATCGTTTAGTCTTACGTATTCACAAACATTGCTATGAGATATCAGGTCCGCGCGGACGCACAGGGTCCGAAAAACTTATTCATAGACAATACTTGAGTGGCGTTCGGCACTATGCGTAACTTTATGTTTATGAATTTAAAGGTTTGTAAGGTTTGAACGCATTGAGAAATGCCTTCGCACAGTATTGCTACTTTACATAGACAAGTCTTGTTTGTGAATACGGGTGTTAAACTCTTGGCAGATAGACTAGATAATATTCACATATACACAGGTACAGACGCCAGAACATCAAGCTACCCCAAACTGTCAAATTTTCTCAATCAATTTGAACCTTATGCTTTAGCGATAAAGTTGAAAATCTAGTAAAGATTTCCCAGGAATAGTCCCTTACTCGCCTTAACCGATACCCGTAGGAAGGAACGGCTTCGCCATATTTGTGACCGGAAACGAAACGAGGAGATACATGGATACTTCATATTGTATTACAAAACGAGCATAATGTTTATGTAATGGACAATGGCAAACATTCGTTGCGCGAGCTTTTGTTACGTATCGAACATTCAATCGCGAAACGAACGTTCGTTCGCGAATAATTGTTCGTTGCACAACAAATGCTTGCAAAGCAAATTCGAGAGTGAGTATGTTCCTATAATGTCAAATGTACAGTCTTATCACACTTATTTTACCTCTAACAGTAGCAACCCAACAGCAACATTATTGCTAAGAGAATAAAGCTCACTGTGATTTTGATAGCCTTGTCAGTGGCAGCAACCCAATTGCAACCTTATTGTTAAGAGAATAAAGCTCACTGTGATTTTGATAGCCTTGTCAGTGGCAGCAACCCAATTGCAACCTTATTGTTAAAAGAATAAAGCTCACTGTGATTTTGATAGCCTTGTCAGTGGCAGCAACCCAACAGCAACCTTATTGCTAAGAGAATAAAGCTCACTGTTATTTTGATAGCCTTGTCAGTGGCAGCAACCCAATTGCAACCTTATTGTTAAAAGAATAAAGCTCACTGTGATTTTGATAGCCTTGTCAGTGGCAGCAACCCAACAGCAACCTTATTGCTAAGAGAATAAAGCTCACTGTGATTTTGATAGCCTTGTCAGTGGCAGCAACCCAATTGCAACCTTATTGTTAAAAGAATAAAGCTCAATGTGATTTTGATAGCCTTGTCAGTGGCAGCAACCCAACAGCAACCTTATTGCTAAGAGAATAAAGCTCACTGTTATTTTGATAGCCTCGTCAGTAGCAGCAATCTAATAGCAACCTTATTGCAACGAGAATAAACATCACTGTGATGTCGACAGCGATGCCAAGTCAGTGGTAAAATAACTATGAAAGGATTGTAACTGGTTAAAACACGCGAATCATCAGAAAGAAATATGGGTCTTAGAAAAAATCTTGTTTGAATGACAAATAATAAATAAATAAATTCTAAGTATAAGAGGTAAAGTACAGTTATGTCAACACCAACTCTTTTTTTTACTTGAACTTACAAAAGACGGTTCGTTGGTGAACATTTTTTCAAAAATCAACATATTTTTTTTTTCGTAATTATTACACAACACCTCACTCGTCTATTTTACACATTATATCAACAAACGTCGAAATCAATTTCTATATATGGTCACTAGTTGTAATATAAAATATGAAAACCAAATTAAACGTAGTTTATGGTAGCATGCATAAAGTAAATTAAATACTAACGTTAATAATATTACCGATCAATTGTTTATATTAATATCAGCACTTTAAAATAAAACTGTGTTTTTGACGTACCCACAGAACTTAAATATATTGGAAACGCTAAATATAAATTTCCTATATAACGATGAGTGATTGCTATTAATTTAAAAATGACCAAACAAAGGCTTTTGATCCCTTCGTATAATATTTTGTTAAAATAAACTCGAAGTGTACACAAAAGGTAGAGTTGAACAATTAGTAAAATATTGGCGAAAAAAAACCACGTTTTTAACCGACTTCTAAAAATGAGGAGGTTCTCAATTCGGATGTTTAAATATATTTTTTTTTGTATGTTCGGGCATAACTCTATCATATTATATAGACGGATTTGCAAAATTCCTTTTTTGTTCTTAAAAATTCAAAATTAAAAAAAAATGACTTCTAAAGAGGTTTATTCCGAAATGGTCCCATTTAAATTTCGTAAAGATCTGAAGATGAGTTTCGGAGACAGACAACGGAACTCTTCAATATATGCCAGCAAATCAACCGCGATTGCTGCTATCGCATATATATGCATTGTTTACGCAATCACACAACATGACATCATGCCTATACCCTTTAAAGGGGTAGGCAGATGTTCTCAATAGATTCCTGTCACTGATATTCACATAGCAAGTAGTGTTATATGAATTTGTGTGGGGTAGGTACAACTAAAAAGTGAAAAAATTTAAAAAATGCAAAAAAACAATCGACTTCCAAAAAACAAAAATGCAGAACCAACGACACAGACTTCCGAAATTATAGTTATTTTTCACTTTGAAGCGTTTTTTTTTAAGTCTGTTGTTTTTTTTTTTTGTAAAAAGGTTTTTTAAACTGAATAAGTTTTTACAAGCTATCATGCGCTGCTACATCTAAGTAAACAACTTAAGCAAAGTAAAATATGTATGCACGACAATACATCAAGCTATACATTTTCAGTATAAGCTGACTTCTTACTGTACGATAGCTAAAAAACCGGTCAAGTGCGAGTTGAACTCGCGTGGAGAGCTCAGAGTTTCGGAGATAAGGGGGGGAATGGTAAATATTCGCCTATTTTCTTAAATAACTTTAATACAATTTACTTTAAAATAAATTAATATATATACTCGTATATATATAATATATTTGATATCCTCAAAGAAAGCTCTTTCATTTGATATTTCACACAGTACAGATTGCGAAACGTTTATTTGCCCCCCAAAAATGACCCCTATTCAAAATTCATTTATTTACGTTACAAATTTATGTTTGGGCCACAGAGATTCATACGTGTATCAAATTTCAACTTAATCAGTCCATTAGATTCGGAGCAAATTGGCTGTGACAGACGGACGGACAGACACACGAGTGCTCCTTATAAGATCACTCGTGTGTCTGTCCGGTTCTGTTTTTTCCTTTTGAGGTACGGAACCCTAAAAAAGGAAATGTACAGACGCCAGCACATCAAGCTACTACAATCTCTCAAATTTCTTTAATAGATTTTCAACTTTGTCCCTACAGCGTAAGGTTCAAAGTTGATTGGGAAAATTTGACAATTTCGGGTAGCTTGATGTGCTGGCGTCTGTACTTGATATGTCGTCGTGTGTACCTCAAAATACTAACTACTAACTGTTGCCCCTTCTCTCACGTCCTAGGGAACCTACCCACCTCCATCCTTCGTTCATAACCTATGTGCTAATCCAAGACATTGGCTATTATTCTATCTGCGTGCCAATTTTTTTGAGCCATTGATGCATGATATAGAATCAAACATCTTCACAACCATTTATATCCGGAATACTAAGGATATTAGGATAATAAACCTACCCTAAATATATGTATTAATCTATCTTTATGCAGTCGTCTGCATATAAAGGTTGCCCAACAAGAGCGCCGGATTGAAATTTGCCGCCATTTTGTGAATACGATTTGTACGGTGATTTTTTTTTTACAGTTGTCTTGTCACGTACAGACCACACGTTACGTCAAGTTTTCGGTCGCAATAATGCGCCAAACGAATCGGCACAAACAGTTGAACATCTTAAAGAGGAAATACGGCGCATCATTGGTGAAATACAGCCACATTTATGCGAAAACGTTTTTCAAAATTTCAACAAAAGAATAACCCTGTGCCAGAGGTTTCGTGGTGGCCATTTGCCTGATGTAGTATTTCACGTTTAATCGAAACTAATTTTCTTTATGATGAAATAAAAATATTTGCTTAATTCAAAAATAAACGTATTTTTCTTTTAAATTAAATCTTGTTGGGACATCCTATTTAAAGATTAATACATTTTTTAAATAAGATATTTACAAAATACATAAGCTTGTCTTAAAATAATAATAACGTTCAAGTATAGGTATATGAAAAGGGAGCAAAAATAACATAGGACATCAAAATATCCGTCCGCATCGCATTCAACAGGAAAACTGCCCAAAAGGTTGGCAACATTGCCGAGTTGTATGACAATGCTGATTCTTAGACATAAATTGGATATAGTACAAACGACTTCCATAAAAACTTAGACACATGACATATTAATCAAGGAAACCCATCTGTTCAAACATACATATTATAACAAAATGAGCAATGTTACTTACCGAAGCATTACATGATATCATCGGTACCTATAAATCGTGAATATCAATGCGAAATGTTTGCTGGGCACGCGAAATCACACAATATATTCGTAGATAATAGTTGAAAACAACGTAAGGCTTATTACCGATATGCTTTTCGTACATCGCAATCGCATCGCAATCTGCCTAGCCTTTTCCCAACTAAGATGGGGTCGGCTTCCAGTCTAACCGGATGCAGCTGAATACCAGTATTTTACATGGAGCGACTGCCTATCTGACCATCACCCGTGCGGTTGTTTTAATTTAGCCACGAGCACTGCCATTGCTTTTCATACATTCAGTACGAAAAATCTTTCGGAGTCCATCGACTATAATTTGTCAAACGCGATCGTTCTTCAACTAGGTACTGCGACAGCTTAAAAAAATGCAGGCAGGAATTAAAAGAGTCAAAATATTTAAGGATTTCTAGGTAGAACGTACAGACGCCAGCACATTAAGCTACTAGAATCTTTCAAATTTCTTTAATCGATCTCCAACTTTATCTTTAAAACATAAGGTTCAAAGTTCATTGGGGAAATTTGACAGTTTTGGGTAGCTTGATGTGCTGGCGTCTGTACAATAGACTCAAAAGCTAGTAGATATGGCTTTTAGCTATACGATCAGGGAAATTAACTGTTTATCAACTTCACGCATTAGGTACGGCAATTTGCCACAATTTGTTGTGATTTAAATAAGCGGGTAATTTTAGTTGGTAGTGAATTTGATAAACTATTCATAGCCCTGGTTTAACGACACAATTTAAAAGTTATATCAGTATGGTTCGTTAAAACGATCAATTTTGAAGTAATGCGACAATTTAAAAAAACTCAGGCTGGAAATGTAGACTCATGATCATTTAAATAATAATAAAGGCACAATATATAATGAATATTATAAAGGCGAAAGTTTGTGAGTGTGTGTGTGCGTTTATTTATATGTTTGTTACTTCTTCACGCTCAAACGGCTGGACCAATTTTATTTATTTATTTATTTATTAATCACAAAATCCACAGCTCTTTGAAATTTTATCTTAAATATATATAAGCTAGACTTACAGCCAATTACGGATTTACAATTTAATAACTATATAATACATGCAGCAGAAACAGAAACAAAAATACAGAATGAGCTGCTAGAACCACATAAGCATTGTTAAGTGTACAGTGTGAGTGAGTGTGTAGGAGTGTACATGAGGAGTTGCAAATGGGTGTGTGAGTATGTGATAGTGGGATGTGGTGGGTGATTATCTGTATACTTACCTTTTATACAAGTCAGTTTTATTTAGATTTATTTGTCAATTCGTCACATACTAATGCTATTAATTGTTTCCTGAATACAACTTTTTTGGTATTAAACATATCAAGACGAGAGAATCTTTTGTTAAAATTATGGTAACTGACACCCTGGATTAACATATAGGCTAGCTAGCTTTTTATCCCGATATTCACACGAGATCGACACTTACGCGGGTGAAGCCGCGGGGCGCAGCTAGTAGAAAAATAAGCGAGTGCTTGAATATATTAGTTTGCCAACACATCAAGCTACCCGAAACTGTCAAATTTTCCCAATCTCCAACCTTATGCTATAGCGTTAAAGTTGAAAATTTATACAGTGATGTCTAAAGGGTTAGTCGGTTATCTGAAGGTTAATAAGTAGACTTAGAATAGTATGTTTAAATGTTGATTAAATATAAATAAAAGGAATGTTTCATAAAGCATAAATTATATTACGTAGAATACGAGTATGTAATGTATTTTATTAGCATATTACAACAGGTACAGCCACTGACTACAGACGGTCGATTCTGTAAAAATATCATCGTGAAAACTTAGGTGATGTGAGTTTGTTTTTGCTAGGAATTGACACTATTGATAGCTCACTCCACGCTCACTTCACCTAAGTTTTCACGGTGAGATGGTTACAGAATCGCACTGCAGTTTTGACATCTATGAGAAAGTACCTCGACCAGAATAAAATTAATTAAACCAATATTCAATAACATGAGAACAATTAAGCACTTTCGCTTTTGTTTTAATCATTTTCAACGCAGTTTCATGAGTGTCAGTGTTACTGAAATTCCGTCGGAAATCCATGGAAACCTGTTGCAGTTTCAAGTTGTTTAAAGACCAATAGTGCCAATTTGCGGCCGTTTACATGTTTGTGTTTGAGATTTATGCTGCAAAGTAGTCAAGCTGAAACTTGTTTGATTCAATCTTCGGCTTACAAAGGCTTAATATGTTTCTTACAAAGGTTTAATATGTTTCGGCAAGACATATAATCAGACTATAATGTCCCCACTGCTGAGACAGGCCTTCTCTCTTAGAGAGGGTAGGCTGTAATCTACCACGCGAGCCCAGTGCGGGTTGTTAGATATCACATGTCTTTGAATTTTTTTCTAGGGCATACCGATTTCCTCACGATGTTTTCCTTTACCGTTTTGAGAGCAGTAGTGATGAAATTATTTACACAAAGTAAAGCGCCTGTCTTGGTTCAAAACCACGATTGACTTCGGGACCGTAACCGCTAGGCCACCATTGCTCTCATTTGTAGTACAATTTGATATAAATTTGCAAAGTTTGTAATTGCGCTCGAGGCGGGATTAGTGATGCATTACGAACCAGTTTTCGAGTGTGTAAAATTAATATTTTGTAAAATAACATAACATCACGCCTGTATCTCGAGCTGGGTCAGGTAGAGGTATACCTACACTACACCCACATTTCGATATGTTTAAGTCACATTTAATAAAGAAAGAATGAAAGGAAGAAAATACATACGTTCGTTTCGTGTTCGTTTGTTTTATGTTTGTTTTTTTTTTTTGTTTCGTTTATTTTGCGTTGTTTTGTAATGGGGAGCGAGCCTACTGTCAACAAACGAACACGATTGCAGGCTTCAAGCTGCTGACAAATAAAGTAGCGAAATAAGGTTTATTATCTCGTTTGTTAGTCTGCCTTCTGGTAGAAACTCTAAGTAGCAATAATTCAGGGATTAAACGTTTAAGCGCCTTAAGGGGACTTAAACGAAAAAAAACGCAAGTTTTATAATGCCTAAAATTATATAATCGACTACGGTAAACAAAATCGGAAAAATATATGATATTCTTCAGGATATGTGCTAGTTAGATAGTGTGTTGAAAACATAATACAACTAAATTGATATGATAGAAAAAAATCATGAAATTTACCTCTAAAAACTTTCTTTTTACAATAAAAACCATACTAATATATATATACAAGCAATCTTCAATCTGATTTTTGTCAGATTATTCTACAAGCAACATACTAAAGCACTAGTATTTTAATTATTTTGTCCAAAGAATAGATTTTTTGTAAATTGATAATTGCTTCATATTTTGCAATAAATTACCGACGTTACGAGTATGTCATCGCGCTTCTTTTTCTTTTCTATGCAATCCGACATTGACCGCGCTTTCATGGTTATGTAGTCCCCTTAAATAATAACAGACGCACAGGTCGATCGATCAGGTTAAGCTACGCTTGCCGCGGTCGATCTGTGGATGGGTGACCATCTTTACATACCCCTCCGTACCTCGGAAAGCACGTTAAGCCGTTGGTCCCGGCTGTCATTTATGGATCTTTGACAGTCGTTACGGGTCGTCAGAAGCCTGAAAGTCTAACAACCAGTCTTACAAAGGGGTATTGTATTACCCAGTTACTTTGTTGTGGAGGTCAGATGGGCAGTCGCTCCATGTACAATACTGGTATTCAGCTGCATCCGGTTAGACTGGAAGCCAACCCCAACATAGTTGGGAAATGGCTAGACAGATGATGATCAATACTGTTTAAACTTACATGATTTCCATCTAAGTCCCTAGTCAGTTTCCTATGCCTATATTCTGAAAACTCAGTGCAATAAAGCTAGGAGTCATCCGAAGCCTCTAACTTCATACATACTTGATTAAGTTCCTAAAGTTAACGTTTGAGTTGGAGCGCGTAAGTCGAAAATCTATTGAGTTTATTAATTAATCACAGATCTGTGCTATGTAAAGGACAACAATATTGTGCCACGTTGCACAAGAATTCCATACACAACCAAAGTGGGGCACTGGGAAGGGTTTATCAAAATTCACCCCCTAAAGGGTTCAGCAGGGCATGAAAGTTTGTATAGAAGTTCGCTATTTTTGCCGATGGTAATTTTAAATACGGTTTGCAATAAATTAGTCTGTCCTGAACAAGCGTTTTATTAGTCGATTTGCACGAATTTATTCGCCCGAAACGGGCGAATCATCACTTTTAAATAATATCTACTATTTTTTCTATAGGCAATTCGCACGAAATTAATTTATTTGTGGGCAAATCGACAACTCCAAAAATATGTATTAGGCAATTGGCATATGCAATGAAGTTATGAAAAATGTACACGTTTTAAAATATTTAACTCTTAACACTTCTGTGCAATAGTATCCTTTTTATTATACTTTATTGCATAAAATTCGCCCGTTTCGGGTAAATTCGTGCAAATTAGCCGAACAAGCATGGTGTTCAAATCTCACGCCATCCCTGTATGAAAAGAAGCATTTTCCCTACGATATGAGTGAGGGAAGAGAGAGTGCACCTAGCTGTGTCTGCGCCCACGCTTGTACACTATAATATTCTATTTCTAGTCTCTGTTGAGATTGGCCATGGCCGTGGTCGAAATACGGTCTGGAGGATTATTATTATATGCTAAGAATGCATGAAACTTGAATAGTGTAAATAGGGCTTTAAAACTGATCAACACAAAGAACAAAGATGATGTTCATTTTTTCAGAGACTTCAAAAAAAAACTCGAATAATAAAGCCTTGGCAGTCATTTACGTATACTCCTCAATTTGATACAGCGCAATTTTCAAACTAAGTTTTCGAACCGCGACTGTCTATACGTGCGAGCTAATGTCGGAAACTACTAAACGGATTTCGGTACGGTTTTACCGCCACAGAGAAAAGTTTCGACGTAATTTAATCAATTTTACGCGCGCCAAGCTTCCATTGGTTTATCTCCTTACAATTTTAAACAAATTTTAAGTTAATTATTTTATAATTACGGTTGGGTGGACATTTAGTGGGAATTTCTTTATTTATTCCCCTTTCGTCCCAGAAGATATTTTACTTGGAAAAAGTAAATATATTCTAGTAAATACATATATACTCAATTAAACAAAGAATAATTTTCCTCTGAAGATGCCAAATTATTTGTAATTTAACACGATTTAAATGATCTCCACTAAGTAGTACTTTGGAGAATGTATGTAGATTAGGCGCAATTATAATATCTAATATCTTCTTACTTTGATCTGTATATCTCTTGCTTTTCCGCGAATTAAATGACTCAAAAAATGTATCGTACAGTAAAGTAGTGTCATAGTACATACATTTTCACCATGTTAGGCAAAGAGGTAAGTTCAAAATTATCTGGCGAAATCCAACTATGTAAAAAGTTGTGAAAAACTTGTTAAGTAACGTATATACTCAAACCATAGCTAAAGCTTACGATAAGGGCGGGAATTTTTCACCACCAAAAGTCTCGGCGAAAAAATATTAGTTATACCGAATACACGCACTGGAATTAATTAATCAACGTTTTGACAACTTAAGAGACATTCATTATGGACTGTCGAGTAAAAATTATCAAAACGCCGCATAAAATATTGTGGACATGAAAAAAAGCTGAGATGAAATAAATTTTTATTATCTTCTGGTGTCTTGCTCAGGTCCTAAGGTGATATTAAATAAACTTATAGCCTCCCTCGAGAATTGGGCTACTAAATACAAAAACATTTTTTGAATCCGTCTGGTAGTTCCAGAGATTAGCGTGTTCAAACAAACAAACTCTTCAGCTGACGCCAAAAGAATTGTCTGGATAAATTATGATGTCTATGAGTTCCACACATCTATTTTACAAAAACACGTAAAACGACCTTGATCGACTAGTTAATCATGTTCAACTATAATGATTAATTTTAATGAAAACGTATATTAAGATTCTGTGTCTTTCTATGTTTAAGATATATTAACGAATCCTAAAAAACAAAGTAGGTAACCCTTCGAAATTCCACCCTAAACAAATTCAAAAAGTATACAATCTAGCTCAATAAATAACGGAATTGGACTTCCTCCTGCCATTGATTGCTTCGTCGACATTCCTTACGTTGGCATCCCACTTATTTTATAGCGAGGCGTGATTGCATTAAATCTAATAGGAAAACAGATTAGTACGTCTCCTTTTTGTATACTGATATTCAGTATAACTCCTAAACAGATTAAAGAATATCTTATTCAAAAGTTCAATTTAAAAATCCGCATTACAAAGTAATTTACGCCGAAAACTACAACCGCAACAATGAAATACAGCCCATAATAAGTAGGCAGTTAATTGTTTTAGTTACAGAAAGGCATCTTGTTATGGTCACGACCTACATCCGCATTAAATGGGACAGAACATTGTATACTATAGGTATACTTAGCCACCCTGCGTGGCTCGTCGATGCGCCCGCTCTAGCACTATTGAATTAACTACCTCACTTCAGATAATGCGGCCTTTCTTCAATACATACAGCGAAGATGTCTGAATAAGTTTAACATTGCTATTCTAGACATTGCGGCGGCATACACCGACTGCTGAAAACGTTAGAGCATAAACAAAACACTTGAATAGCGCGCAATGTAGACCCACATTTCGGCACGGTGAAAAAACCACTTCTAAATAACGTATAATGCCGTACTTTCAACGATTTATTATTATAGAAAATGTCACGAACATTAATAAAATCTATAATAATGCTAAAGTGCAACATGAAGCCACGCGTGGCGTGACTATGACCTTTATAACCAATAGCACACGGTTGATACATGCGATATGCGATCGTAACCCACGCAAAACAAACTAATATATCGAAGCTGGTAATCAAACTTTATTTATCTGATATCAGTTAAACAAAAAGTTCTCGGAAATACATTAAGCATGCGGTCATAGCTACCAACACTGAGCTATATGTAGCGTCTCTACGTAGATGGCTCCTAAGAAAGAAACTTGTTTTCCCTTCAATTATCAATGTAACGTGGCTATTAGTTGATCGTATTACGTTGCCTCAGTCGAGTCCTTAGCCCTGACCACCATAAGTACCTGAGAACATTCAGTACGCGTCCATAACGACCACAAATTGCTGCGTAACTCTCGTATATCTTAACACAAAGCGGGTTAGCACCATCAGGGGGGAACACAGCACTATATACCTGTGACGCTGAGCAAGGACATGATGGGACGAGCGCCCGTCTGGCCAGGCTGGCCCGTCGACCCGAGGCGGTCGGCGGGGCCGGCGCCTCACCGGCCGCCACGGGGCGCCATTTGTAGCACACGCGCGCCCGGCTCAACGCGCGGCCGGCGACCGACTGACGCCCGGCTACCCACTGTACCCACTAGTACCTACTAGCGTCCTCACGCATGCGCTCCCCGAACGTTCTGACATCACCGGTACCCGGATTATTTTCGCCCGGCGAGGTAAATACCCTCACATCGATCGAGCCCGGTTAAACTTGATGCAATTATTGCACTGCCCTAGTCCTTACAGATGCAGTTTTAATGATCGCTAACGAACTTCTTCCTTGGGCCGCAGGTGCTGGCGCCGAACCAACGATTATTAGTATCCGAGCTGTTTTCAGTCTTCACGCG
This sequence comes from Luperina nickerlii, assembly GCA_963855955.1. NCBI lineage: Eukaryota > Metazoa > Arthropoda > Insecta > Lepidoptera > Noctuidae > Luperina > Luperina nickerlii. Next base: position 14,327,075 of record OY979677.1, on the reverse strand, counting down.
TTTTAATAAGCGAGTGGTTGAGAGCTGCACAAGTTTGCAATGAGTTTCATGACTCGTTAATTATTTTCACAAGAATTCTGAGCTCAGTTTTTACAACGTGCTACGTCTGTTAAAAAGCGTAATTTCTCACAAAGGAAAAGCTGCAAATCTAAATTTAGCTTTCAATGCTGTTGCTGGCGATATAGTGAAAATAAATAATCGTAGAGTACGGAGCACGAGCGCACGCGAACCATTTTTCTTTTTCCTTAGAAAAAGGGAATCAAGTTTTATCTCGATGTCAAACTGTCTGTCTCAGTGCGCCTTCCCTAGATATTTTGACTCAAGCTTGCTCCAATCGCGATGAAAACAACGCACAAATGGAAATGGAAATAATTTTCACAATGCAATATCTAGTTCCACGTCAAGTGGCACAAACCATTTATTTTAATCGACTGCGGAACGGTTGAATGAATTAAACGATTTTGTAGAGGCTGGAAATGTGTAGGTTTGTTTTAAACGATAAACTCGTTTTCGAAGTACTATCACATCAGCTCGTTTCTATGAAAACATCACCCTTCCCATAAACTGTTTCAACAAACGCTCTTGGGGACATATTATCATGATCAACTTTACTTCGCAGGCCATTTTGGAGACCGCAGTTTGACCGCAATTTTATGACACAAAGATTCTGTACACATCCTTTTGATAAAATCTCGTAGCCGCCTTGTGAGAGCCTTCGGGAAGTGCAACATCCGTTTGTTGCCGAGACCTCGTAGACTCATAGCATAAAAGGTAGCTACAAGGTAAACTTACTACGTTCTTATTTGCACCTTGAAACTTATCAGCTACGAGCTACAACAAGTTCGTAGCGCGCTACGCGTTGCGTAGTACCTTGCTACGAAGCTATTCTTAGCTCGCGGCGTAGACTACGCTTTACGTAACCAATCAAGTTTGTTGTATTAAAAACATTCTCTTACAGCTTTTTTACATTATTAATAAGTCATCATCATCATCATTTCAGCCGAAAGACGTCCACTGCTGGACATAGGCCTCCCCCAAGCACCTCCACTTCGACCGGTTCTGTGCCGCCACAAGGTCGTCGGACCACCTTGTGGGAGGCCTTCCAACGCTACGTCTTCCGGTACGCGGTCGCCACTCCAGAACCTTTCGGCTCCATCGGCCATCTGTTCTGCGAGAAATGTGCCCTGCCCACTGCCACTTAAGTTTGACAATTCTTCGGCCTATGTCGGTTACCTTGGTTCTCCTGCGGATCTCCTCATTCCTGTTTCGATCACGCAGGAAAACTCCAAGCATAGCCCTCTTCATTGCCCTTTGGGTGACTTTTAGCCTTCATTTTATTAATAAACACTGAATTGTATTTTAGATTAGGTTTTGTATACGTATATTATTATGCAACCATACCTTGAAATTATTAATGTTCATATAAATTTTAATTTGTGCCCGACTATAACTAATTCACAGGTACAGCCGAGTACAAAATTGTATTATAGAGCGAAATAGGAATTTAATCACGTAGTCGAGTGCAACTAATGGGTTATAAATTCAGTGCATGTCGAGACGCCCGCAGGCATGCTCTGAGCTACCACTTCCGAATGCCACTATCTTTGTATATTATACTTTTATGAGTCTGTACTAAGATATTATTAATTGCTTTATATATTTTAGGGAAAGAGAAAGGTTCGGGTTCAATATATTACAATTTATTAGTCGTTTCGTCCACTGCTGAACTTTGTCTGACACAATGAACAGGGGGCCTAAAAAGGCCACTTTTGCAGAATCATAAAAGGATAACATTATGAATCATAATATGGCGGAGACAGTCCGTGTTTTTCTTTTTTTCACCGCACTACGTAGGTATAATCAAAGAGGTTGGGATTGGATTTGCATTGGATTGATTGGTATTTAAGCACAAACAAAAAAAGATAACTGAAAAATCCTTCACCAATGGGATTTGATACATTTATCTTAGCAATTAACTGTCCATTTATGATTCATAATGTTATCCTTTTATGATTCTGCCAAAGTGGCCTTTTTAGGGTCCCAGATTTGGTGATCGCGGTGAGCCACCGCAGTATTTTACGATACCCATAGACTATAAAATATTTTTTTTTGTCGTGAACAACTTGGAACTTATTATTATGATTAGTTTCACAAAAAGTACTAACAGCATATTTTTTTAATTTTTGACGAAATTCTTAGGGGCAATTCTCATAATTTTAAGAATGTTCACAGTCTGATCTTAGTCTCAATCTGTCAAATTACCTCTAGCTTCCCTACATTTTTGACAAGTTTTTGACATTGATTGTCGCTGAGATGAGGTTGCAACAAGATTTTGAACGTTTTTATTATAGGGAATTAGCCTTTTCTTTTTTTCTTATTGCAACTTATGAAGGGGTTTACATTTTAACTCCTACCTAAGTATAACTGGACAAAAGACAGTAGCTACATTCAGATTGAGTTATGCTCCAATAATATGAAGAGAAAAAGCATTGACTGAATTATTTTTAATGACAGAGCCTCATAGGCACGATGAGACACATTTATTACCCTACTACGTGAAAACTTCGTTCAAAAATAGTCCACAATTTATTCATGACTTATTTTAACTAGGTTAAATTGCACCTACATTTATAAACCTCCGTGCAATGAGTGAAGCAGTTCATTACTTATGCAGGTTGGCTTGTTAAGTCCTCCACTACCTACTCCTCAATTTAAGTAATTTGCGCGGGATTTAACTTAATTAGCAAGTTAATTTCATGACCTTTGAGTATTTTGGCCTTTAAAATCATTTCTTCCATTTCTACACACATCACATACATAAACTCATGCCTCCCACCCATTGGGATAGACAGAAACTACAGAACGCCACCTACTACGATCCTTACATACTGCTTTTTTTTGCGAATTGGACCTCAATCTCACTAGGGGGCCCAAAAAGGCCACTTTGGCAGAATCATAAAAGGATAACATTATGAATCATAATGGACAGTTAACTGTTAAGTTAATCGTATCAAATCCCATTGGTGAACGATTTTTCAGTTATTTTTTTGTCTGTGCTTATCCAACCAATCAATGCAATCCAAATCCAATCCCAATCTATTTGATTATACCTACGTAGTGCAGCGAAAAAAAGAAAAACACTGACTGTCTTCGCAATATTATGATTCATAATGTTATCCTTTTATGATTCTGAAAAAGTGGCCTTTTTAGGCCTCCTGGTCGAAAACGATGGATGAGGTCTATGATAGAACGAGCAAACCAAGAAGATGCCTGTTCACTCTTGCTTCAAAGGCTGACGGGTTATAAGTGGAAAGAGACCCAGACGCTGGCAGAGAGTTCCATACTTTGGCTGTTTTTCTCCACTCTTTCTTCCACTTCTATTGTGTTGATAAGAGTTATGTGTATAAGAGACCCGTACGCAAAATACGCGCTTTGACATGGAGTTGCGGACACCAGCCCTTATTTATCTATACCTATGAATTAAAAAAAGGTCATGCTTAGAAGAGCGAGCCAGAAAGATTTTTAGCAAGGATTAGTGTCTGAAATGATCTTTTGAGGAAAGGGCCACACAGATTTGAGTGGACCTAGTGGCCTAGACAAAATCCAAGCATTTTCCGTGCACGCGTTATCCGTTCACACTAAGGACTTGACGTTAGCGTGTTACAAATGGTAGACTAGTTACACATGGAACGCAGAGCTCAAAGCGCCCATTCCGCAGTTACCCGAACGAAACACTTTTAATTTAGTCTTTGGAATAGTGTGTAGCAATTGTCACAGTGACACTATTGCGCTTAGCAGTGTCCAGTGTGCGCTATGACCACGGAGTAAATTTACTCCGTGGCTTTGACTATTACATTTGTTGAGAATAAGGCACATCTTCTCTAGCAGTAGGTTTGGGTAACAGTGTAATGCGGTATGCATTAAAATAGTCTCCAGGGATGGCATTATATGTACGTCTGGCGCACCCTAGACAGTCAACCTTGCTGACTGGCTAATATTTTTACCAAGACATAGGATACTCCATGAGCAGTGGTGGCCCAGTGGTAACGGTCCCGACTTACAAGTTGTAGATCTTGGGTTCGAACCCTGACAGGCGCTTTACTTTGTGTAATTTATTTCATCACCACTGCTCTCAAAAACGGTTGAGGAAAACATCGTGAGCATGTCCTAGAACCAAAAATTCGGACTTAAGACATGTGACATCTACCAAACCCCACTGGGCCCACGTGGTGAATTACGGCCCTTTCTCCCTCACAGAGAGCAGGCCTGTGTCCCAGCAGTGGGAACATTATTTACTAATTATGCTATGGTATCTCTGATAGTTCATGACGCTACGAGAGCAGTATTGAGAAACTTTATGGTAATCATAATTAAAGTCTTCCAGCTACAATAGCTGTGACGTAGATCATATAACGTCTGCCAAATATATTCTTAATTAGATAGCCAAAAAGCATGTAATAAGCATGCAACCTCTATTTCTGGAGCAGTTGGTTAAAAACGGCACGTATTCTGAAAACGTTATTGTATTAAGTGTAGACGTAAATAATAAAGCATCGATAGCACAAAAATATTCTATTGAAATAGAATAGAATTCCGATTGAAAATGCTACAACATAAAATTCTGAATCAGAAGAATTGAATTCAATTTCGATGAAAACCTCTAATGGGAATGCATTCAACAGATAAATAAATCAATGGGACTCGCTCAAATTCGTCTTAACACGCAAAATGGTTTTTGGTTCGTAAATGGATTCAAGTTTCGGGATTTTGAAATTGGTGATGGATTTTTCAAATTCAAACTCTTTTTTTCAAACTCAAATAAATGCTTTGAGCATTTATTTCAAATAAATCAATTACAGGCACTTTTGAATTGTCAAGCGGTAGGGGTCGGTCAGTCAGAAAGATGAAGCTAGTTGCCCATACCAAAGTGTAGTAGGAACCTATGAAGAAGAACGAGCAAGAAAATCCACAAGCACTTTTTTCAATTCAAAAAAGTGCTATTATTAGAGTCTGTTAAAAGCGCTTTATCAGTCAAAGAATCTGCAATCAATTCAAAACGTCAAAGTTTTTTATTTCGCTAACATTTCTTTATTCTAAAAATCGCCCGATGTTGTCCGTTTGTGTTTGTGCGGCAAAACGTTGGCACAAATAATCTTTGTCAATGAGTTGTAACCATCATTGCGTAACATGCACGTGGTGGCGCGTCACTCGGCCCTTTCCGACCTTTAGCGGGAACGACCGAATCCGAATATCGATCGGAACGAGCCCGCGAACAACGCGACACTGCTGTGACGTCATGTGATGTGCGACTGCGAAACGTCCAAGCACCAACCCTTCATCAACCAAAAATCAACTCTATTCTTCTTTTTACCTAAGGTTGAAATTGCAATGGATAGTGGCAGTTTTGAGTCTGTTTTTTTATACAGAATGAATTATAAAGGTGGCGGTTCCCCGCGTGCGAGCCTTCCTGACCCACATCGGGCGATGCGTAATGCGTATGCACCTGTTATTTGTACTAGTACCCTAGTACTATGTCGTGAAGCTCGACGTGTGAGTAATACCTACGACAAAAGGGGGCACGAGTTCGAGTATTGTTTATAGATGGGGAGATCAAAATGAAAATGGCACTTATGAAGTGTCATTGCGGATTTTACGGGCGATATTTCTGGATAATGTTAAACTGAATGTTTACAAATTATGAAACTGACGAGCTAGTAAGTCATAACAAAAGAAACTTTGCGAAAAAAATTGTGCTTGTGTTTTATTGATTATCAAGCCGTGTGTCCGACGAAATTCCCTGTCGGCAAAAACGACGAACTTCTATACATCTTTCTTCCCCTTTTTAACCTCTTCAGGGGATGATTTTTCTAAAAACTTTCCTTGGTGGTAACTTTCGTTATTTATGGTAAGTTTGTGCAAAATGTCATGCTTCAAGATCCAGCGGTTTAAACAGAGCATAGTTTATCAGTGAATGAATGAATTTAAGACTTTTATTATGTAAATTTCATAATACACAAAAGACAAATTTATTTATTATTACTTTGCAAAAAAATAATTTAATAAATCGCCAAAATTTCCTAACAAAACATCAATCTAGTAAGGATTTCTAAAATCAGTGACGTCTTTATAAAGAAAGATCTAGGTACGTCGCTACGGTGCTACGGGCTACAAGACGCTGGCTACGAACCGCTACGAAGCGTAGCACTGCCACAAAAACTTGCAACGGGGACCAAAACTCAGCGTCTGATCATTTGACGTTTACCACGCTTTTAAGTTTATTAAGTTTTTAAGTAAAAGCGATGCAATAGTGAATTTGTTCTACTTCGCTCGAATATTTCAGACGATCTTTTTTTTTTATTGCAGAATTGGCCGGCTCTTGACCTCGATCACGCCTGATGGAAAGCGATGAATGAGGTCTAAGATGGAACGAGCGTGCCCAGAAGATGCCTAGTAAAAAAAATAAAGATTTTCTTGCTCTTTTCATATACAGACGCCAGCACATCAAGCTACTACAATCTGTCAAATTTCTTTAATAGATTTTCAACTTTATCGCTATAGCATGAGGTTCAAATCTGATTGGGAAAATCTGAATTTCGAGTAGCTTGATGTGCTGGTGTCTGTACACAAAGTTGGGTATTAGTAAGTCGGACAATAGTCGCGACTTATTAGTACTCTCATTGCTTAACTGACTTTGGTTACGTTATTTGGATAGTGGAATATGTGCAACATAACCAAATGGTGCACTACCCATCACTTTTCAACTAAAGAAAACTCGTGATACGACGCTCGCAATGATGCCGCTTTGAGCACGCTTTGACGCTTATGGTGATCATTTTGTGAGAAACTACTATTTGATAAGCTACTAAGAACATATAGGAATATGTTCTTTTTTTAAATCGTCGCTGGGTTTTTTTTTTTGGACATTCTCCTTTGGAAGAAATACACCGTATTCTGTGCACGGCTAGAAAAATGGTGTAGAGAAATTACGAAAAAAATATCTAAATAAAAAATATCTTTTGGTAGCCTAATTCTTGAGGAAGGCTTAACATCACACTAGGACTCTTAGGAGCCGAGCAGAAAGAAAAAAGTAAGAAAGAATGCTAAGCTTTAACGAAGTAGTAACGCGGGCATGCGATGCAATGTGACGGCTATTTTTCTTGATCCCCGGAGACCAAGAAACTTCATGCGGACGAAATCGCAGACAAAAGCTAGTTTTAAATAAAAAACAACATTTAAATTAACAAAGTTTATTGAAATGTAAGAAGTGTCTTTTATCTGAATCGAAATCTATTACATTTAGAAAATCACACATTATATTATTGGATACTTAGATAGGCTAAACATTTGGTACAGACATCGTAAACATTAATAATTGAATCCATTTATATTGGCAATTATCAATATCCCCATAATCATTTCTTATAACTAAAAGATGTAGTTTACATTACGTTCTCGTTTCATTGGCATAAAATGAGAAGGCCAGATAGTATTGATGAAGCAGTTACTTCTTTTCTAGTTATTCTGTATGGCAATTGGTGCCGATATCGACAATTCTGCCAATGGTGCCGATTCCGTTGTTCACAAACTAAAAAGAAAAGAACAGACGATAAATTTTAGTTTAGTCCCGTCAAATTAATCAGCGCCCGACACTACTCCATACAAGTTTAGACGTGACTTAAAATTTGCCTACTAATTAATTCCGCGCTGATTAATTTGACAGGACTAAACTAAAATTTATCGTCTGTTCTTTTCTTAATGAAATAGAAAGAAAAAGATGCACTGAATTTAAATTTAGTTTAGTTTGTGAACAAGGAAATCGGCACCATTGTCAACAATTCTGCAAGTCTAGGTACAACCCGATTCATGGGTCAGCGGGAGGGAGTAGCGCACTTCAGAGCCGCCATAAAGTTTGACGCCAACTATACTTCTACGTAAAATTACAAGGTTGTAATGATTATAGGAGTAAATATTTAGACATTCATTCATTATTATCTGCCTTCGATCTAAAATCGACGTCACAAGTTTCCAAACACGGCGTCGTTTACTAGAAAAACTACTTAATTACTCGTAATACCGTGAAGGGTCACGTATAAATACATGAAACAAACATTAAACTTGTAGCGTATTCCTCTTATTTTATAATGAGGAACTTCCATGCTTCATCTATAATTATACTTCATACTTGTAGTAATGATACGATCATTTTAAAAATTGACTTTCATTTTTCATTTTATTTCATTAGGAAAGCCAAATTGAATGGTGGCGATAAATATTTTATTCATTTCAGAATACAATAGTGACGTCAATATACCATAATAATTATTTTATTGAACATCAGTCAATGTCTTATCGAAGAATACCCTTTCAATTGATTATTTAATTTATATTAACTATAAAATGCACCAACACTACTTTGATACCTGTATTTTTATATTTACATTTAATTTATTTTCGTACGCACTGCAGCATTAAAAATTATTAAAGACGATGAGAAAAGTTTTTAGAGTAGCCAGATTTTTCACCGCAGTCTTACGAGCCGACAAAGGTCGTGGATTCGAACCCAGACAGACGCTTTACTTTGTATAAATAATTTCATCACCGCTGTTCTCGAAACGGTGAAGGAAAACATCGTGAGGAAACCAAGCATATCCTTGAAAAAAAATTCGAAGACATGTGGCATCTACCAACCCGCACTGGCTGGATGGCTGGCTGGATTATAGCCCATTCCCACTCGAAGAGAGGAGGCCTGTGTCCCAAGCCCAACAGTGGGAACATTATAGGCTGACTATGATAGCATATAATGATAGCTGTTTTAAACAGTTCCAATACATCTAGGTTATATACAGAGATCAACATTGTCGAAAACGAACTTTTTTTTCTATATTGCAAATAATTGGATATTAAATTAAATATTTCATTTAAAAAAAACCTAATCTCCTAGAATAACGACTAAAACTGGATTAATACCCGAAAAATGCAGTAATTCTAAAATATATTTATTTTACTATACATTACATATGAACAATTTCTGTTCAGGCTAACAAATCTAACAATAGCGCCATCTATTTTGCAATATATATAACTATAATATGCACTGTTAGGACATTTCTCAATTCGGATGTTTATTTTTTTTCTCATACAAGTTTGAATACAAGGGATTCTATTCATCAAATCAAGACTTAAATGATAAAAAAATCTTATATTATGAGAGTGCAACCCCTGACTAGATTTTTATGATATAATATAAATTATAGTAATGATAAAATTGTAAAATCATTTCATGCATCTAGACTGCATGGTATGAGTGAGGCATTCAGAATAAACAGGTAATTACCCTAGCCATCAATTGGTAGCAGCCTGAGTATGTTACAGTTGATTTACATACTATTTAGTGATTAAAATTCAAAAAGAGACCTTCAAAAAACTTTAGGTAAGTTTCATAGGCAAGAGAAGATTTGGTTTCTTCTCTCCGCCTATGTTTTATCAATGCCTTCTCATGCCTAATCAAAACTTTATAAAGTGGACAATTCCAGAACCAGTTGTTTTTTTGTTTTTTAACATTACTGTGGTGCTCCGTCAAGTCTGCATTAGCACACTTTTCACAAGGCTTTTTGCGTTCAATTTCTAAAGGTGGCTTGGTTTTATTCTCGACAAATCCATTGAATTTGTTCTGTACACCCAAATAGTTATACATTGTATCTAGAATTTTATTCACAATAAATCTTCGGTGATACCAGATTGACTGGTGATTTTTGTAGTACTTCAGCAGGTCATCATTTGATAACAATTCATAGAACAGCAGTTCAAGTTTGATTAAAGTTGAATTCCAAATTGCATAACATTTGCAATTACCTGGAGCATAGCCCAACACAAGAGCAATTAGATCATCATCATTTGTTGTATTCAAGATCTTGCTAGATGTCACAACTGGTTCACTAATCAAATGATCAGCTAATACCTTCTGGAAATTCTCGCGTAAGTTTACCTTCAAATCAATTTCAAACTCTGGCCACATAGCATCAATTGTGAAAAGGTTGCTAATACAGACCTGACGATAGTGAAAACAGCTGTAGTCAGAAACGTGACTTGCTGTCCAATCCTTAATGAATTTGTATTCGTCGATGTGAACCAGGTTGCCGTGGAAACGGTTTCTATTGCGCAAGCACAGATCCATTACAAAAGCGCGGTGGTCCCAGCAGTGATAGTTGTTCATGCACTTATCTGCAGCCATATTGCAGACTCTAATCTCTTCATTAATGAGATCAGATAAAAATTCTGTGCCTCTATCCTCTGAAACCAAGAATAATGATATTTAATGTCAAAAAAGAAGTTCAAAACAGTTTGCTGGAGTCTGGATTTGTGCATGGTTGCTTGCCCCTATTGGATTTGAAACAAATATTTCAGTGTGTCCAGTGTTTGTAACAGTTTGCTGTGAGCAACAAAAACAGTCTCTTAACCACTCTGTATTGTTTGTTTTGGTTGTGCAATAACCAAATTATTATTGTAACTAACTGTTGCCTGCAGCATCATTTGTCACTTTAAAAAACTGCTACACATAACCAGATAAAAAGTATTCTAGATTCAGGTCTCCTCAGTGCCAAATTCAATCTAAATCTATTCAGCCAAACACCCAAATTAATATCATAGTTATCTATTTATAATATAAAAATGTGATCATTTTTAATGCAATAATAGCAAAATAATGTTCGAACAATTGGATACTTTATTTAAGTGTTTGTATTATAAAAAATAAGCCTCTCATACCATAATAATACAAAACTTACCGCTTAAAAATAAACTTGTTAAAATCCATCTCCTGTATGCATAGGCCTCATTACATTTTGGCTTCCTTGTGAGTACTAATTTAGTAAAATGCATCTCTGAGAGCCAGCCGTGAAAGCGCTGCGACGTCATCTCTCTTCTTTTGTTCCATAATGAGGTTACATCAGGGTTTATCAGAATTGTTGCATTTAAAAGGTTATAAATCCTCTTATAGTTTAGATTTGATAATCTGCTGAGTCTTCGCTTTGGCTCAGTCAAAAAGTCCCGAATTAATTCGGAATAGCAGTAGTTGTACACATGCTTCACACACCAAGACTCCAGTCCTAACGAAGTTGCAACATACAGAACAGGTGATTTGTTAGTAGTTGAGTCCACAGGAACAATATCAAACTCAGTCCTGAAAAAACATGTTGGATTAACACGCAAAATCTTTACAGAATACTTAACATGTATCTTGAATTTTTGCCAATTTGTAGTAAATATTTACAATCGACGGTCCTCTAGAACTTGATTCAACTCCTTTATTATTTTCTCCACTAGTCCGGATAGTCCGTTCCTATCCTCGTTCATAGTTGACATGACAATTTTAGCTTTGTAGAAACTAAAAATATATTAAATATGTTTTGACTCTTTTTAGAAATCAAATACATTTAGATGAAAACAAAATCACAACTCACGAAACAAATAATTGTATATCATCTAGAAACGTCACTAAATCTTATCCAAAATGTCATTGTCATTTTCATTGATTTTCAAAGACAATATCCGCCACTTTTTCAATTTCAATATTGATTTTTTGATATTTGGGTCCTAGGCGTTTGTTTGCTTCATAATGTAAATTAATATTCAATGTTACTATTCGGTACAGTTATTCGGAGTTCAGCACGCGTATGGGCAAAGTCTGGTCAGGGTATCACGACTAATATAGAGGTGTGTAGTTAGCTACCTATATTGATATAATAATATGTATTTCATTGATGACTTTCAAACTCGCTTCGTTAGCTTTGTATCCTGCATTCTCCTACTTCTCAGACTTTACTGCATACCGAGACGAGTGGGCCCCACTTAGTTCTGTCCCGGGTCTCCGATAAGCGATTATCACAAGTCACCGCACTCCGTCACGTAGCATGGGGCGGCAGATTTATTGTATCAATTTATATCACTGGTACGCTGGACTTCATACTATCGATGACAAAATGAAGACATTTTATTTTCGCCGTTTTGGCGCTGATAGCAACGTTAGGGTACGTGGAACTAATATTAGAGATGTGACATATTCTTCGATAAAAAAATACTTCTATGAACTTTATCGATCGTTCTAGCCACTGAGAGTAATTTATTACCTACTTAAGAGAATAAAATTGAATCACTCCCAGTTATTTTTATGCTTCATTTTTAAGTAATAGAATAATTGTTGCAAAGGTTAACCTGAAAATTCATTAGGGCGCGGTCAGATCGCAAACTATAAACTAGTGGATAGTGTGCTAGTAAAGTTAGGTATAGCGCATGACTATCAGATCAGTGAGCTTTAAATATGAGGATAGGTTTACAATTTAGTCTAAAACTTCTATGGTTGAGCCGTAACTACTTTGTTGAGACGGTGGGAAATCTGAAATTAAGTAGGTATATAATTAAAGTAAAAATGCTAAAGTATACAAGTAACATTGTAGATGGCAAGTTTTATTTCGATGTTATTTATGTGTTTACTTCGGAAACAAGTAAACATTAGTTACAATATTTACCTTTTGTAATTAGAAACTAGTAAGTATTTGCTAATTTGTTTTAGCTAATCAAATTGCAGAAATTTCTGGCACCACTAATTTTACAACCTACCTCTCTTTATTTTTACACGAATTATAAGTAGGTAGGTAGGTATTAAAAATTTCTTAAAATCTTTGAAAGCGCGATCAAAATAATAATGGTTCCACCAGCTCCGCCTTCATCATTTCTCATGTGCTGGACGCCTTTTAGTGTAAAGGAAACTAGTCCTTACTGAAAATTAAACGAAGTTAGGTATCTTGACCATTTTATAGTCTTGCATTATTGCACCCTAATTGTGTTATAAATACACTTTCAATCACAATCTGAATAATTTTGAAGGAAATTGCTAATCCATTGCTTCTTATGTTCGAAAAATTTGTCTGCTCAACAACGTGAAAAACGCAATGAATGTTGTTGAACTGTCAAAGCGAAAGCCATTGCTACTGATAGTGTGTTACGCGGTTACCTAGTTATCCTTGCTGGAAATTAAAACAAGTTTGGTATTTTAACCATTTTATAGTCTTGCGTTATGCTTGCGCATCAGCATTTCAAGTCATGTTACATATTTTTTTGTTTCTTTTTCATTCTTTTATCTGTTTAATTATACATTTCTCTAATTGTACATTTATTTAATCAATCCGTTACAATGAATACTTTAGGACTATCTATCCTAACTAAATGAAAGCTGTTGCAGTATTGCTAGCTAATAAAACGTAGTTAGGTACCTACTTACAATCGCACAGTATTAAATTTTTATCTCGCGAAGCAACGCGCGCTTTACTTGTGGTTACCAAGTCTACAAACATTCTGTAATGTGTGTAAGCGTAGGAACTGTCGGCACCGTCCGAGACAATGGCCACAGAGCACGTAATGGCGAAGTCGGAAATGTGAAGATGTGTGTGCGTTATGTAAAAATACTTGCTGTAATAATAATAATAATAAGGCCCAACGACTGTCGGATCAGGTGCGGGTCATCCAACGCAATCACAGGTTGGACGATATCGCACTTGATAGGCTGCGCTCAGAGGTACTGAGCAACCACATCGTCTCGACTTCGGCACAAACTGCGGCACAAGCGTCAACTGTTGATGCCATCCCGCCGCAGTCCAATCATGTTGAAGAAGAAGATGATAGGGTTGCCACAGTAAGTAGCCAGTACAACGTCCGACTGAGGAGCGCACTGGAGGATGCATTACGCGAGTATAGATCCACTCCAACCGAACTTAGACCCCGATTACCACGGTTACCTATGCACAAGAAAAATAGGGCGCTGGTGTGTGCCTTGGACTCGCAGCTCAAGAATTTCTTTGAGAGCAGCGAGGATCTGGTTGATACACACTCGATCCTGTATTGCGCAGCTGTTGCGGCATGTCGTTTAGCTAACGTCAAGTTCCCAACTTATGACGAAGCTATTCGACCAAAACCAACCGTACCAGTCTGGCAACGTAGGATCGAGGGTCGTATCGATCGGGCCAGGCTACTCATCGGCAAACTATACTGCTTCAGGGAGGGCAATACACGACCACGAGTGATGCGCTTTGTAAGGCGGGCATTCTCGGGGACTGGAATCAATCCTCGAGAATACATGTCCCGTGTCACAGAGCGCATCGACTTCCTGAAGCAGAAAGTTTGTGCATGGGCGAGCCGAATTCGGCGGTATAAGCGGCGGGTTGATCGATACACGCAGAATCGCATGTTCCAGAGCGATGAAAGGTGGGTATATAGAGCTTGGGAGCGACCTGATCAAAATGTGATAGATGTATGCCGCCCGGATGATGCCACCACAAGTGCATTCTGGCGCAGCATCTGGTCGGTACCCGTCTGTCACACTGAGGCTGGCTGGATGCAGGATGTCGAGCGAGTGTGTGAGACTATACCAGTAATGGATGCAGTCATAATTATGCCATCAGACGTTACCAGAGCGGTCCGTCCTTTACCGAATTGGAAATCGCCGGGACCGGACGGACTGCACAACTTCTGGTTGAAATGGCTAATTAGTTCGCACACTTGCTTGGCATCTCAGTTCCAGTCATCCTTAGAGTCTGGGTCGCTACCGCAGTTTCTAACAACAGGCGTTACCCACCTGCTCCATAAGTCAGGTAGTCCCGCGGAACCCAAGAATTATAGACCGATCACGTGTTTGTCGACGGTTTATAAACTTCTTACATCAATTTTGAGAGTGAAAATTAATACGCACATTGAGAATAACTCGATTATGTCTGCCTCTCAAAATGGATGTAGGAATGGGTCCCGCGGTACTAAGGAGCTACTCCTCATAGACATGGCCATTAGCCAACAGGTTCAGCGATCCCGCAAGGATCTGTCAACATGTTGGATAGATTACAAGAAGGCCTACGACTCGGTGCCACATACATGGCTCATGAGGGTGCTGGAGTTGTACAAAATAGATGCAACTCTACGCACCTTCCTTGAGTCGTGCATGGGGCAATGGAAGACGGTCCTTCGTTATCCAGGATGTCGACAGATCCAGGGGAATGATGAGCCTGTATGGATTAAACGGGGAATATTTCAGGGCGACAGTTTGAGTCCACTTTGGTTCTGCTTAGCCCTGAATCCTCTAAGTACACTACTGGAGGATTCAGGTCTAGGTTATCGGTTGAGGAGAGGTGGTCAGGTTATATCTCACCTCCTTTACATGGATGATTTGAAACTCTTTGCCCCCAACAAATTGCGTCTGATGGAGCTACTGAAGGTAACTGAAACTTTCAGTAGCGCCATCAGGATGGAATTTGGTGTGGACAAATGTGCAGTCATGCATGTAAAGCGAGGGGAGATTATGGAATCCGAGGGAATTCAACTCTCGGATTCCATAAACCTCAGATCCCTCTCCTCATCCGAAAACTATAAGTATTTCGGTATGTCGGAAGCGTTAGGCATCAATGATGCTGACATGAAGCAATCATTGAAGGAGCGCTTCTTTTGTCGCCTGAAGAAGGTATTAAATAGTCTTCTTTCGGGCGGAAATAAGGTGCGCGCATTCAACGGTTGGGTCATGCCGGTTTTGATGTACTCTTTCGGCATACTCAAATGGACTCAGACCGAACTCGACGCCCTGGATAGAAGAGTCCGTACTCTACTGACCGCAAACCGGATGCATCACCCACGATCATCGGTGATGAGACTGTATATCCCGCGGAAGTGTGGGGGTCGAGGCTTTTTAAATGCAAAGACCCTCCACAACCGCGAGGTGTGCAGTCTCAGGGAATATTTTTTAAAAGCCGAAGTGGGTATGCATCGTGATGTGGTCGCAGTGGACAAAGGGCTCACCCCGCTCTCCATGGCTAAAGAGAACTGGCGCAAACCTGTAGTACTTTCTACTGATGACCGCAAGAAGATATGGCAAAGCAAGGAGCTTCACGGACGCTTCTATCGGGCTCTTCATGAGCCCGGTGTAGATTTCTTAGCGTCCGTATCCTGGCTACGTTTTGGTGACCTTTTCGGGGAAACTGAAGGTTTCGTCTGTGCAATCATGGACGAAGTTATCTTAACGAATAACTACCGGAGACATATTATGAAGGACGGGACGGTTGACGTGTGTCGGGCATGCCACCGTCCGGGTGAGTCTATCAGACATATTGTCTCTGGTTGTTCTCGTCTGGCTAACGGTGAGTACTTGCACAGGCATAACCAAGTGGCCAGGATTATTCACCAGCAACTTGCTTTGAAATATAAGCTTGTGGAGTCTGAGGTACCCTATTACAGGTATGTGCCCGACCCAGTTCTTGAAAATGACCATGTCACGTTGTACTGGGATCGATCTATCATTACTGACAGGACTATTGTTGCCAATAAGCCTGATATCGATCTGATAGATCGATTAGCGCGCTGCACAATGATTGTCGATGTTACCATTCCACATGACGATAACCTCGTGAAAGCTGAGAAAGAGAAACAAATTAAATATCTCGACTTAGCACACGAGGTTGTTGACATGTGGAATGTGAGCTCGGCTATCATTGTGCCGATTGTCGTGTCGACCAATGGTCTTATAGCCGAAAGCCTCGATCAACATCTATCGAGGCTCTCGTTAGGCGGTTGGATCAAGAGCGTGATTCAGAAGGCAGTACTCCTCGATACGGCTCGCATTGTGAGGAGGTTCCTGTCTCTGGAGCCCTAACCACCGGTAGCTTGGACCCTGGTCCCGACACCGGCGGACAACTATTTTTTTATATTTTTAAATGTTTTTTTTTTTACTTATTTTTATATTTTAAGAAATATTTAAAAATGTAATAAAATAAGAAAACTAAATAAATAAATGAATAATAATAATAATATTTATTTCAGGTAAATAACACCCATTATTAGTAGGTACACGTATAAAATAAAATCACATAAAATTTAAATAAAATCAATACAAATCAAATTAAATTCAATACAAATCAAATTAATCAATACAAATCAAATTAAATGCACATAGAATAAACCAAATTAAATTAAAATAAATCAAATTAAAATAAAAAATTAAAATAAATAATCGAAACAATAAAATTAATATACAAACAAAAATTTATAACGTCATCCAAAACAAACAACTAATAAAACAAAAACACATAATATTACATAATACGAGGGGATGTGCTACTATGAAGCTGCATCCACCTCTGCAACAGGGGCAGATCCCACCGCTCGGACAATACCTTCAGGCCGCTGTTCGAGCTGTTTTGTAGTCGACTTAATAGCGAAGCATGTACTTAATGCAAATAGCTCTGTAAAAACCTCACCGTGAAAACTTAGGTGAAGTGAGCTGCCATTCCACCTGATGCATGGGATTGACAACACACTTCACCAAAGTTTTCAGGATGTTTACAGAATAGGTCGGGTAGCGTTAACATCATCTTTAAACTTACCTACCTGCTTTTCTATACGTTTTAACTAATTAGGTACATAACATGAAATACCCAGTTAACGTCAGAACTCAGAAGCTGTCTTCCACATGTGAGGTGCGTCGACCATAACGCCAGCATTGTTGTGACGATGACATCTCCTTGAACTGAGCGAGCACAGAGTCAAACGCGCTCGTTATGTCCTCTCTCTTTCTCACGTCGCATTTGATGAACACCGCCTTATTGCCGTGAACATTGTTCAGACTCTCGGCTGTCGCCTCGACAAGCTCCTCGGCGATATCTAGGATAGCTACGTTCTACAATGAGAAAAAAGGGTGTGGAAGGTTTAAAATAAAAAAAAATCATTTAATTCAGGCAAGACCCATATTTACATAAAATAGTATAATTTAAAGATTAGGTAAATAAAATTAAACAAATGTTTAGTCATTGGTTGCATCGTCTAAACACTGTTTAGACGTTTAACTTTTATTGTTGCTTCGTTGTGTAAATTAGGCTTTAGACGCTAACAATATTGTGTAAACACATCTTTGCTCCGATTTAGGAACGTCCCTGCATACCCAGCGCAAATTTTCTGTCTTTTGTCTCCATTATCTTTGCAATCCAGATGATAAAGAACTAAGGAGTGTGAGTGTGTGACTGATATGATTATATTATCTACTAGCTGCGCCCCGTGGTTTCACCCGCAAGTTTCGATCCCGAGTGAATATTGGGATAAAATGTATCCTATATCCTTTCCCGGGACTCAAAATATCTCTATACCAAATGTCATCTAAATTGTTTGAGCGTGACGAGGTAACAAACAGACAGACAGACAGACTTTCGTATTTATAATACTTATTAAGTATAGTATGGATGCATGTCATGTAGAAACAAGATATGTACTGTATCAAATTTTGCTATCAGTTGGAAAAATTATATCACTATAAAAATATATAGGTAGGTACTTATACTTACAGGGTTATTGGTAAAACATTAAAAACTACTACTATGAAACCAAACCCAAAATCGCGAAAAAAAATCATCTGTTCCCTACATTTATGTTCGTACAAAATGTAGGGAACATACTTGGAACAGATGATTTTTTTTCGCGATTTCAGATTTGGTCCCATAGGTAGTAAATTTGTTCATAATGATGAGTACAATGACCTCTTAAGAGGTTGTTAATGTTTTACCAATAACCTTTATAAAAAAAATATTGTGATAAGTATAAATAAGTAGGTAGGTAGTATAGTGTAGTAGTATTGTGCAGTAATTTTTCCAGCTGATAAAAGGGCAAAGAACTCGAAAATATTTTTGTAAGTCACTACCAAAAGTATGCCATGTACGGTTAGAGAAATCAACTGTTTAGCTGATTGACAACTTCGCCGATTTGCCGCGCCTTCGCCTTTTTTATTTTTTTTTATTGCTAAATGTGCCCACTCTTGACCTCGATCACGCATGGAAAGCGATGATGAGGTCTATGATGGAACAAGCGTACCTAGAAGATGCCTAAGGCACTGTCACTCCCACGCATTGACGAAACACAGCAGGCTGCTTGACGCCGGTTTCCGGTGGGGAGGGTGGTCCCGAACCAGGTGGGCGTTAGCTCTACCACCGCAAGGGATGAATTGGCCAGTCAAATAAGGTGTTGGGTGTTTCAATTTCATTTTATAACGTCTCTCAAATATGGACTCTGTCTCTGTCTGTTGTGGTCCAAATATGAAGAAAGATTTCAATTCACTAAGCAATATTTTCCCTGATCACTGTAGATAGCACAATCAGCCTTTATTGTTCCCACTGCTGGGACACAGGCCTCCTCTTCGAATTTTTGGTTCTAGGACATGCCGGTTTCCTCACGATGTTTTCCTTCACCGCTTTGAGAGTAGTGTTGATGAAATAATTTACACAAAGTAAAGTGCCTGCTTGGGTTAGAACCCACGACCTACAAGCTGTAAGTCGCGGTTGTTACGACGTAGCCACCACCACACTGCTACTATGTAAATAGCCATAATGTTTTGATTACATTATTTATTATCTACGTCTATGTAGATACGTAGATAATAAATAATGAAGATTAAATATCCTGACTCGACGACCACGAGGTTGTCGACATGTGGAATGTGAGCTCGGCTGTCACGTGCCGATTATCATATCGGCCAAATCGATTAGGGGGTTGGAGCCAAGTTCAAGGGCCTATTTCATAAGGCAGTAGCCCCTCAGTGACAGCGGCAGTGGCTTCTCGATACGGCTCACATTGTGAGGAGGTTCCTGTCTCTAGAGCCCTAAACACCGGTAGCTTGGACCCTGCTACCGACACGAGGCCCACTATTTTTTTTATATTTTTTAATGTTTTTCATACTTACTTATTTTTTTTAAGTATTTCAAGAAATATTTTAAAATGTACAGACGCCAGCACATCAACCTACCACAATCTGTCAGATTTTTCCAATCATCTTTGAACCTTATGCTTTAGCGATAAAGTTGAAAATCTATTAAAGAAATCTGACAGATTGTGGTAGGTTGATGTGCTGGCGTCCGTACATATAAGATAAGGAACTAAATAAATAAACGAATAATAATGTAAAAACACACATTGTATGTTTCGAAATGCTATTATATTATTTCACTTCAAACTACATTATATTTACATAATTTAAAAAGCTAACAGTCTTAAAAATAATAAAATATGTAAGTACCTACAAGTGTATAAAAAGAGGGGAAATATCAAAGGGCATCTAAAAATTCGTCCGCATCGCTGTCAATAGGAAACGTGCCTAAAAGGCTGGCAGTATTGCCACGTTGTATGGCAATGCTGATTCTTTGGCCAAAAAATAGGCCAGCCCTCTGGTCACATGAAGAGTCGACTAACCGCTAGGCGATGTCTCTAAATACTAAGTGGGCACTCACTCGGACCCCATGGCCCTAGTGTTTCAACCCCAAACGGCTCGAACATATAAGTTCCAAAGAGATTGGTGTATTTGCGCCGTTTGAGGTTTTCCGCACCTGCAGCAGCCACCCCAACACTGCTCACTGTGCTTGGAAGATGGGATGGCACAAGGGTGTCGACACACGTTGCGTCCCACACCAAAGACCTACCTACCTTCCAAGGCATTAAGGTCATTCCGTTTGGTCTTTTTCTATCGTCGCATGCCAAGCCATTCGGTTCTGAAACAGCTGGCACTCCGGTGGTGACAAAAGCACGACGGATGATGTTATTGAGCCAGGCAAGGGGCGCCCCGACGCAGACAAGTACCGAGCCGGAAGGTGGTGTCACCCAGCAAAGTGCCTATGTTATTGGGTGACTGTTATAGGGTCTAAAGCCAGAGGCCCGACTTCCACTCACCCACAGTCAGTAGGTGGGCATGGGCACGCGCAGCAGTAGGTGGAAGTATAAATAAGATTATATCATACCAATCTGCAGAGCGGCTCATCCCATTGCCTCCGGGAAGATGGGTTCACGGGCCGACCTGTATCAGGGCAAGCCATTTTCCAGGCGTTCCCCTCATCGGCCAAGCACGGCACTTCAGAGTCAACCAGGGAGGGGGCAAAAATCTTCCCGGTCAACTTTTCGGTGTTGTAGACAGAGGAAAGGAGGGGCCCGTGGATAAATAATAACAGCCACACAGGTCGATCAATCAGGTTAAGCTACGCTTGCCGCAGTTGGTCTGTGGATGGGTGACCATCTTTACATACCGTGACCCCTCCACGCCTCGGAAAGCACGTTACACCGTTGGTCCCGGCTGTCATTCGTGGATCTTTGAAAGTCGTTACGGGTAGTCAGAAGCCCGAAGGTCTGACAACCAGTCTTACCAAGGGTATCGTATTACCTAGTAACTGGGTTGTGGAGGTTAGATAGGCGACTGCCTATGGAGGGTACATTAAGCGTCTGCTCCATGTAAAATACTGGTATTCGGCTGCATCCGGTTAGACTGGAAGCCGACACAACATAGTTGGGAAAAGGCTAGGCCGATTATGGACAGAGGACAGGAACGTCGGTAAACTAATACTTACTGATAATTTTACATTGTATGTAGATACAAATTAACTTATTTACTTTTCACTGTTTTACTGTACCTAACACAAGATTCTCAAAATCTTTAAAAGCTCCATCAATAACTAGTGTAATATTTTTAGCTGCTTTATCGTCTGTAGACAACCAAATTGATGCCGGTGGGCCAGTTTTAAACATCTCAAGCACAGCTGCAACGGCGGAAGCTGGCCTGAAATAGACAAAATATACTGATTTAAAACTCAAAGCAGCTTGGTATTGAAAATAATCGGTAATTCGGTATTTTTAATGCAGGTGCTGTTGGTCTTGTTGCCCTGAAATCCCATTGACTGACTGACTTCTTTTCACCATCATCAGCAACAACTCAACAGAAAATTGTCCATTGCCGTACAAATAGGCCTCCTTCTGGGGGGGCTACCTGCGTGCTCCGGTACGTGGTCACCGCACTCGAGGACTTTGCAGCCTCATCTGCTGTGCATGCTGTAAGAACTGTGCTGTAGTAAATACCTAGGTTAGACCACTTACTTTTGATATTCGACTCCTTCAGCGACAACCATGTCGGCCATAATCTTTCCCATTTTTGGTTCATATGACCTTAATTCCAAATTATGCAGCAAAGGAGTATCAGTTACTCCTAAACACAAAGTTAGAACTCTGACGCCGGTATGGTCGTAGAATGGGTCCATCTGGAAAGAGAATTTGATAATAATATCAGAATTACTAAATCACTATCTCGGAAAACGAACGATGGTAAAAGCAAGCTGTAGTTTCTTTTTTATTGCCTGATGATGGCCCTTTCCCTGATCATAACCTCGAGTTTGGTTTGAGTTTAGTGAATAGTTTACTAGATAAGTGAGTGAGTTTTTAAGAATTAATAAAAATAATTACATATTTACAATCCTGTTTGAAAGATCATGATTACACCTATTATACAAACGATAAGTGTCTTTTTTAGGGCTCCGTACCCAAAGGGTGCTAATGGGACCCTATTACTAAGACTCCGCTGTCCGTCCGTCTGTCTGTCACAGGGCAGGGCAGTATCTCTTAAACCGTAGTACAATAGACGTTTAAGATTTTCACAGAGAACAATGGTAACACGTTTCTTCTAGGTTAAAAAAAAAAAAAAGTTTCTTGTATGGGGCCCCCATACAAGAAACTTTTTATTTCACTTAAGTGTTTAAAAAAAATACAGTGGTACGGAACCCTTCGTGTGTGAGTCTGACTCGCACATGGCTGCTTTATGTTCTTGTCAAAAAGGTCCAAATGATTACCTATACTTAGCCAACGTCACCTTTGAATCACTCACCGCTAAACATTGACTGAAGTGTAGCACAGCCATTTTGGAACCACTGTAAATCGGAAGGCTTGGAAACTTAGTCAATGCTACAGTTGAAGCGATGTTGATAATTGTTCCACCGACACCACCTTCATCTGTCCTCATACACTTGACGCCTTTTAAAGTGAAGGAAACTACTCCTTGCTGAAAATTAAGTTATGCGTCTTAGTTTCCTTTCACCAACAATTAGCAATTAAGTACTTAGTACTCATAGTTATAGTCATTTAATAATTAACAATAATTTGTATCAGAATCTACACAAAATAAATTAAATTACAAACAAAACAAAAACAAACAACATTGATTAATTTGACAAAATTAATTCAGTTACATAAATCTTTTATTAATTTTAATTATTACAATAATCAGATATGAACTACAAATCTTAAATGGCTATACTAACAACCTATTAGGTCCACATCATTCCTCTGAGTTAGAGATCAGAATGATGAGAATGTTGAGCTGGATAAGTGTAGTGACAAGAATGGATAAAGAAATGTGTACTTAAATTACTTATAGGACGTTTGAAAGCGCTTGTCTTATCTTATTGTGGACATGTGATGAGGATGGATAATGTAACGCTTAGAACTGAGTGAGTGATAAATACGAATACATATACGACTACGCTTTGGAGTGTAAATGTAGTGCTGTTCCACAAACGATGGTAGACTTAGGCTACGCCTACCGCCTAGTGGCGCCCTCATCGTTTGTTTGTTTATTTCTTTTATTTTAGAATGCAAATGCAGAAAATAAGCACGTTAATTTGTGCTCCACAAGATTATACGTTAATATTATTATAAACGGTTTTACATTGTTTAGTTTTCTTATCATCACTAAAACGGTAGTGATTATAATAAAAGAAATAACCAAACAAACGATGAGGGCGCTACTGCGCGGTCGGCGTTTAGTCAGCACCCTCTTAATATTGTGTCCTGTCAGTTGCACGTTACAGACGCTGGTGATGGCGCCAAACAAGTAGCCGAATTCTGGGCAGAGTCCATTTTGATCGACACGCTAAGAAGAACACAAACATAGATGGAAGACGGAGGGAGAAAGCAAGACAAATATTTTGCACCGGCTCCAAGTAGTAATAATGATCTAATGGCAGGCAAAAGAAAGTAAGCGAAAAGGGCAAAGAGATAGAAAACGAGGCTAGGCTAAATATTAGGTACACCTAAATGATAAATGATTTATTTTCTGTAAGTAGGTTACACTTTTACACGTCAATCATATTTTTTTTTAATAGATGAGGTCGGCGTTTCCTATCTGACTATTCTGAGAAGAAAGGCCGAAACAAACTCAGAGGTCACAGTCTCTTTTAAAGTCCAGACAAAATCTTGGTCAGAGCATGTGAAGACCATGTAGATTGGGTGTTTGAAATGGTCTATTGAAAAAAGAACCACACAGATTGAGCGGACCTGTCCAGTCACGGCACACATTTGTCAAAAATCGTGCAGCTCAACTCAGAACTTCCGGAGCTCAACGATTCGACGAACAATACCAAAGAAAGAACATTTGGGTAGGCCGCGTAAATTACTTAACTGCCAGATCATGATTAAAACTAACTAAGAAGGAAAAAAGAAATGACCCACATAGTCCTCACATTCACAATAATTTAATAAATAAAAAATAAAATTTATTTTAAACATTTTATATATAAAATTCATCAATGTCAATGTGTATATAAAAATCCGGACATAATATTTGAGGACCATGTAGATTGGTGTCTGAAATGGTCTTTTGAGGAAAGAACGACAGTTTGAGTGGACCTGTCCAGTCGGTGCAGGCATTTGTCAGTAACCGTGCAGCTCAACTCAAAACTTAAGAAACCTACCCAATTAATATCAGAAGCCGTCCTCCAAATGTTAGGTGCGTCGACCATAACGCCAGCATTGTTGATGATGACATCGATCTGCTTGAACTGAGCGAGCACGGAGTCGAACGCGCTCGTTATGTCCTCTTCCTTGCTCACGTCGCATTTGATGAACACCGCTTTATTGCTATGAACTTTGTTCAGACGCTCGGCTGTCGCTTTGCCAAGTTCCTCGGCAATGTCTAGGATAGCTACATTCTGCAAAAAAATAACAATAGGTCACGTTCGCCTATAATTTATTTTCCCCTTCATCATCACACGTTCACTTGTCAAGCTGATTACGTGATGGCACAGACTACAATATAATGCATCTATAGTGCAAACAAAAAGCGAAATACCTATAATAGGAGGTTTTTAATGCTTTGTCAGGGTGACAATGCTTCTTGATTTATCACAGTTACGTTGCAAAAAAATATTGTTAACACAAAGGGATTTTATTTTTACTTAGTTAATGCCCGTGGCTTCACCCGTGAGATGTCGGAAAATATCCCACGGGAACGTACCATAAACTACCGAAATTAAAAGTAGGTAGGTAGCCTAATGTGTTATAAACTACTAATATTATTGTTCAATAAAATACAATCTGTAGTAAATATACAGCCTATACAGGGTCAAAAACTAGCGAAATTCCACAGACGTGATGCGTATCAATATCGAAACACGATAAAACAATCTGGGGTCAATGACCACTGGTCATTGACTTATACTAGCAGTACGTTACTTGCAATAGTTGTGAAAATCTGTTATTTTGTTTTATCATGTGTTTAGATAAAAATAAAATAAACAAATTGAAACTGATGTTTGTAATTATTTTTTCATTAACTAGGCAGTCGCTCCATGTAAAATACTGGTACCTATTCAGCTACATCCGGTTAGACTGGAAGCCGACCCCAACATAGTTGATAAAAAACTAGGCAGATGATGATGTGTTAAGTAATTACTGTCATTGGACCCCAAAAACAACAATGTTTTTTTTTCGTGTTGTCGAACGAAAAACAAAAACGAAATAAAAATGGGTATCGACTTATCACGTTTGCAGAATTTCTCTGGCTAATTTAAATTGACGCTGTAGATTGACATAACGTAACGTGCTCATCAGAGTACCTGCTACTGGGACTCAGATCATAAGGCCAGTGACAGAGGGGACTCTGAGAGAGAAAGTGGACAGTGGAATGTATGATGGTCCTACGTGAGCCCAGTGGGATGTGGGACTTGATAACTTCATACTGGATAAATAACACAATTCAGGACTTCATTAAAGTCGTTTTATTAGTCTCTTGGTTTACTAAACATCGAAGTAAGTACTTAATTTTCTTCAAGAGGCTTCTAATTTCTGTTACCACAAAACACACACCATCTCATTTAATTATCTATGTGTAAAGCCAAACAGACCAGCAGTCAATAATAATAATAATATTTATTTCAGGTAAATAACACCCATTATTAGTACACGTATAAAATAAAATCGCATAAAGTTAAAGTGACTTCTGCGCTGCCTCTAACGACGCCATAGATGGCGAAGTTTGGGTCCAATAAAATTTGAAAACTATCGTGCCATCCACACGAAGAATTGTTGTTGTTTATAATTTATTTCCTTAGCTATAAATGCTAAATATTATAAATACCTTTGCTCCTTCATTTAGGAAAGCTTCGGCGTATCTAGCCCCCAGGCCAGAAGCTCCCCCGGTTATCAAAAATGTTTTGTCTTTTGCGTCCCACTGTGCCATTGTAACGATACACTCTTTAACTTGGTACTGGTGTTTGTATAATTAATATTTGTTTATATACATGTGTGTTATCTATATCTATCGTCTCGTATCTATTCTATATGTATATTATATTTATAATAAATCTGTAGATACACGAAGCGTTTCTGTACATCCATACTAATATTATCCATACTAATGTAATAAATTCGAAAGTAATTCTGTCTGTCTCTCTGTTTGCCTGTCTGTATGTTAGCTTTTCACGCCTAAACCACTAAACGGATTTCGATAAAATTTGGCAGAGATAGATTGCATCCTGGGGAAGGACATAGGATAGTTTTTATCGACATACCTTGTGGGCGAAGCCGCGGGCGGAAGCTAGTATTATATACGAGGGCGACACTGAACGTTTTTAGAACTGGCCACTTGTAAACGATATAATAAAAAAATAAGTTCAAATTTTGAAAAAGGAACTGCCAAAATATTGTTGTGTATGTATTTTATTAAATTGTCATATTACGTTTTTGCGGCAAATTGAAAATTGTTTGTGTCACGTCAGCATGAATTTAACGCGAGAAAATTTTCGTACAAGAATGTTTATGACTTTCAATGTCATTTAAGTCAACAAGAAAGTTATGATAGACTTCGATTGGCCTTTCACGATGAAACCCCATCTCGTGCCACTGTTTACAACTGGCTTAATGAGTTTAAACGTGGTCGCACTAATCTCACCGATGATCTGCGTGAGGGATGGCCTTCTACGGCGACGACTGAAGATAACATGTGTTGTGCGGCGTATGATAGAGACTGACAAAAGAGTGACTTATCAGCAGATTCGGTCAAGGTTAGGCATCGGTGTGAGTCAAGTGCACAAAATTCTCCATGAACATTTAGCGGTCAGGAAGCTCTGTGCCCGGTGGATACCTCATAATTTGACAGAGGCCCAAAAACTCCGTCGTGTTGATTGGTGTCGTGAAATGGCTCAAAGATTTAACGGAGGTGACTCAAATGCTGTGTTCGACATACTTACGGGTGACGAAAGCTGGATTGATTGTTCTGGTCCTGAAACTAAGCAAAACTACCTTCACCACGACAACGCCTCGTCGCACACCGCCAAGCAAACGATCGACTACTTGGCGACGTCAGACGTGGAAGTACTGGGTAACCCGCCCTATAGCACGAGGCGGGTGCGGTTGGAGGCCCCGATGCGGACCGCAAGCTAAGGTTTGCGGCGGTCGTGGAGGCCGCATCAGGCGGGAGGAAACGCCCGGGTGTCACCATTGCCAGGATCGCCCAGAGGACACGGTGCAGCATAAGGTGGAGGTCTGCCCCGCTTGGGCGGAGCACCGCCGTGTCCTCGTAGAGGCGATCGGCAGCGGCGGAGACCTTTTGCGTCCGGCTCTGGTTCAAGCCATGGTCCGGGGCGAGAGGGAGTGAGGGGCAGTCGCCTCCTTCTGCGAAGCAGTCATGCTAGCGAAAGAGGCGGCGAGACGGTTGAGGGAGAGAGCCTCCCGTCCCAGCCGCCGCGGGAGACGCTGCGGGCGTCGGGAGCCGCGCGACGACTCCCGGCCACCGTAGGCGCGGGCCTGCAGGCGGAGAGTAATGGGTAGCTCACCGTCCGATCAGGACCAGGCCCGTGCCGGACGGCGCGTACGTGTTCCACGCGCGCCTCAAAGAGATGTCAGCATCATTCGGAGGGGCCCGTCAGGCCTGAAGCCTGCCGGGTGAGCGGCATTGTCCGAAAGGGTTACCACTGGCCCGAAACATAAGGGGCTAAGGAAGGAACACGGGTGGGTTTAAGTCAGTAAGAGTCTGACACTCCCTTCCGCTCCACCCAGAGCGGGAGGGGTCATTTGACGATTTCCCATACTGAAAAAAAAAACCCGCCCTATAGCCCCGGACTCGCACCTTGCGATTTTTATTTGTAGCAGAGTACTGTCTTTGCGGTGAAGCATTTGCAGAAACGATGCGAGGTTTTTAATAGGAATAAAAGTAAATATAATGTCTGAAGAAAATGTATTTAGATGACAAGTTGAACAGTGACAGACAAAAAAAACCAACGAAAAAACATTGACAAGTTATGTCTCTTCAGCTGTAGCAGATTATCATATTAAGAGGTTTTAATACTTTCCCTCAGCTGATAGTAGACCATTTGGTTTATCCGTCAAACCCAGTTTCTGAACTAGGTCCTCTAGTCTGGGTCTGGGTAGGGCCTTCGTAAGGAAGTCTGCTAGCTGGGTAGCAGAGCTCGTCCTCTCGACTACGATGTCGTTTTGAAGCACAAGTTCCCTTACGAAGAAGTGCCTCACACGAATGTGTTTGGTCCTACGGTGAAATTCTGGATTATGTGCCAATTTCACCGCGGCTTCGTTGTCCACGAACAAAACTGGTATTTCTTGTTGGCCATTCAAGTCTTTGAACAGTCTCTTTAGCCAAATTAGCTCTCTTGCCGCTTCGCTTGCTGCCACAAGCTCAGCTTCTGTAGTGCTAATGGCAACTGAAGCTTGTCGCTGGCTCATCCAGGAGATTGCTCCTCTTGAAAATAAACACAATACTACAGTGGTAGAGCGACCTGTTTTCAAGCATCCAGCATGATCAGCATCACTGTAGGCTTTTATTTGGTTAGGAGAATTTGCATCATGAACATACATTATTCCTCTTGATAATGTGCCTTTCAAATATCTCATTATGTGCTCAACCATACGCCAGTCGCTAGAAGTTGGCTTTTCTAAGCTCCTCGAAGCCAATCCTACAGCATAAGCCAAATCAGGGCGAGTGCCCACCATCAAGTAAGCGAGCGAGCCTACTGCTTCTCTATAGGGGAATGATTGTGATTCTTTGTCAGCTTTCCCTTTTTCAATAGTTCCTTCTTTCTGTAAAGGAGTTGATACTGGGTTACAGTCTTTCATATTGAATCTCTCCAAGACCTTATTTGCATAAGCTTCTTGCTTAATGAAAATCGAGCCGTCCTTCATTTGTTCTATCTCTAACCCCAGATAGTATGAAACTGGTTTGCTAGTAATCGTCAAAATCTTTTCTAGGTCATTGATGAAACTCTTTGCAAGGTTCTCATCACTCGCTGCAACTAAGCCATCGTCCACGTAGAGTGCTATTAAGATTTTCTTATCTCCTAAGATTTTGGTATATAGGCATGGATCAGCGTCGCTTGTCTTGAAGCCTAAAGATTCGAGTATTTCTGTAAAACAGTAGTTCCAGCACCGTGGTGCCTGCTTCAAACCATAGAGGCTTTTCTTTAGACGACATACTCTGGATGTTCCATCTTCAAAGCCTTCTGGCTGTTTCATATAAATCTCATCCGTTAAATTTCCATTGAGGAAAGCTGTTACAACATCGAACTGAATAAGATGAAGTCTCTCTCTTGCTGCAATGCTGAGCAAAGATCTTATAGTTGCTAACCTCGCTACTGGGCTGAACGTTTCGTTATAGTCAAAACCTTTCTTCTGCTTAAACCCTTTTACGACTAGACGGTCTTTATACTTTTCTATTGTGCCGTCAGGGTTGGTTTTTACTCTATAAATCCATTTACATGGCAGAGCTTTTCGATTGCTCGGTAGATTCTGCAAGTCCCAAACTTGTAATCTTTTCAAAGAATCGATTTCACTGCTCATCGCTTCTAACCATCCATCTCTACTTGTTCCACTCGATATTGCTTCCTTATACGTCGAAGGTTTTTTTCAGTATCGACTAGGAATAAACTATAGTCATCCAATTTACGTGGAAGTTGAAGACTACTTCTGTCCCGGAGATTATATCTTGGAACGTCTGATAGCGAAACGTCTTCCTCTAAATTCTCTTCTATCTCAACATAGGCAGGAACGGCATCTTCAAATTGTTCGTCATTTTCAGTATCTGAAAATCCGGTTTCGTCTTCTATAAACTCTATTTCTCTTTCTCCCTCTAATTGGACTGACTTTCTTTGATGTCCTAATTTATTTGCCTCTATTGATGTCTCAATAGGCGTCCTTATATGTCTATCTTCTTCCAATTCTCCCTCTAATAGAATAGATCTCTGTTCAGATTGGGCTTCCTGATTCAAGGGATTGTCGATTTGCGAATGCTGTTGAATTGTATTTTCAGGAACTGTATCGTATGACACGGTCCATTCTTTCTCAATTGGTTTTGGATCAGATTTAGCAACAATTCCTGAAGCTTTAGCTTCAATCCCTGGAATAGGTGTCTCTTCGAAGATAACATCTCTGGATCGGATCAGATTGTCAACTTTATACTGCGTTTCATACCAGATACGATAACCGTCATCATTGTCGTATCCTATGAGGATGCCTTTAGTTGCTTTCTTATCCAATTTTTTTCTTTTATTTTTCGGAACATGGGCATAACACGTACTTCCAATTATTCTAAGATGCTTTATATTAGGCTTCTTCCCAAACCATAACTCATGAGGTGACTTGCCTTTCTCTCTAGTAGCACCTGTTTGGTTTAAAATATAAGCAGCTGTCATAACAAGTGCCGCCCACAATGCTTTTGGCAGTTCTCTCTGAGCATTCATCAATGTTCTTACGGTTTCTACTAATGTCCTGTTTTGGCGCTCGCTACAGCCATTCTGCTCTGGCGTGTACGGCATAACAAGACGTTGCTTAATTCTTTTTTTGTTCAAAATATCTCTGACTTCCTTGTTGTCAAACTCAGTTCCGTTATCACTCAGCAGTGTTTTGATTACATGTCCTGTGACCGTCGCTTCTTGTAACATTATGGTCAATTTGTCTTTAACTTTGCTTTTGTTTCTCATGCAATAAACCATGCAGTATCCGGAAAAATCGTCTTTAAACAGTACATAATAACGGTATTTTGAAAAACTCATTGGGAAAGGACCGCAAACATCTGAATGAATAATTTCTCCTGGCTGTGTAGATCTTTCTCGTATGCCAAATTTCAGTCTATGCATCTTTCCGTAGATACAAGCTTCACACGATTCTTTATTTATAGGAAGTGTCAATCCTAACTCTCTTTGAATGACTTCCTTAACGTGCCTTTTGTTTTGATGCGCTAATCTTTCATGGTAGAGCTGCATCAAATCAGTTGTTGTAGTAGCAAGTACAGGTACCGGTGGCAAGATGTTGCGAACTTTCAACTTAAAAAGCCCTCCACCGTGGTTACTTTTACCAACAACTACTACTTCCCCATTCAAAATTACTTCGCAAGTTTCCGGGGTCGAAACGAACTTGCTATTCCTCTGTTTGTCATGCATAGCTAACACAGAATACAGACTTCGCTGTATCTCTGGTACATACCAAACGTCCGTGAGTGCTATGTTCACAATACTGCCGTGCTAAACGCAAAAGCGGTATCTCAAGAAAAGCTAGTTTCGAGAAAATTGAAGTTTTGTTTTTTATTCTCTCAGTGATTTGAGGTAAAGCTGAGATAGGGAACACTTTTCTAGGGACTTTTTTATTAAGATACCGTTATTTGGCTGAGCTCATTGGATGCATATTTCTTTAAGCTATCCTATACCACAAAAATCAACTTTACAATTTTTTTTGAGATACCGCTTTTGTGCTTAGCACGGCAGAATATTCCCTTTGACATCTGCTTCCAAATATATTGTTCCTTTGCCTCTTGCTTGAACAATGTTACCATTCGCTGTAGTAACACCTCGGATCTCGTCAAACTGTTGGAATGTTTGGAACAGGTCACTCCTGTTGGTCACGTGACTAGTCGCGCCATTGTCCACGTACCATGATTCTTTATCTTGCGCTACGAATGCCATGACATCCACACTCATAATAGCCATATTCGCACTTTGACTTGAAGATGGCTTGTTATTACTGTCTTTAGGCGGGCAACCATCTTTCATCCACTTCTGGCAGGATCTTACTCGATGTCCCAGTAATTGCATCTAATATGCTTATCCTTATTCTTCTTTCCTTTACGAATGGTGCTATTCTTTGTCGTACTCGTCACTAATACCTCTTCACTCGATTCACCATTTCTCTTTTGAAGTGACTTCTCATGAGCGCAAAGGTTACTTGTCAATCCTTCGACTGTCCTTTGTTCTTTGGCTAACAACAACCAACTTGATTTAAATTCGAAGTATTTCTGATCTAATGTATCCAGAATTTTACAAATGAGGAATATTTCTGGTAGTTTCATATTGTGATTGTCTTTACCAATCTCTCTATTCAACTGACACCAGAGAGTCTTCAATTTGCAAATATGTGTGGCCATATCATCAGAAGTATTTAGTTTAAATCCGAAGAAATCTAGGCAGAGATTATAAGCTCGTTTCTCATTATCTCCATCAAATAACCGATGTAGTTCTAGCCATACTTCTCTTGGACATGTGATTGACATTACCTTTCTAACGACATCTTCGTTCAAATTTGTTGAAAGCAGGATCATAGCATTATTTTCTGCCTGTATAAAACGCGCTAGTTTCGTTCTAAATGCAGTAACTTCTGCGTCTCTTCCACCTGCTGGCAACACGGGTCTCGTACATCTTCCTTCTACTATATCCAATGCATCTGGTATGCTCCTAAGCAGGATGGATATTTTATATTTCCAAGTATCCCAGTTATTCTTACCTTGAAGTGGTACAATTTGTACCTTTGTACTTAAATTTTCCACTTTTTCGCACATTTCCACTTTTCCGCTAGCACATAATCTGTAGCAGAGTACTGTCTTTGCGGTGAAGCATTTGCAGAAACGATGCGAGGTTTTTAATAGGAATAAAAGTAAATATAATGTCTGAAGAAAATGTATTTAGATGACAAGTTGAACAGTGACTGACAAAAAAAACAAACGAAAAAACATTGACAAGTTATGTCTCTTCAGCTGTAGCAGATTATCATATTAAGATGTTTTAATATTATTTATTTCCGAAAATAATCTTAATCTTAATCTTAGAGGAAAACGTTTAATGGACGCCGAGGAAGCAGTGGCTGCGTTTCAAAATGCCGTCGAAGAGACCCCTAAGGACGAGTGGGCAAAGTGCTTTTCTCAGTGGTTCCATCGGATGCAGCAATGTATTGATGTAAATGGACACTATTTTGAAAAGATATAATAAAATTAATAACTTGCTAGTTTGTTCAGTTTTGATTTTCTAAGAACTTTCAGTGTCACCCTCGTAATATTATTATTAGAAATACGAAAGTGTGTCTGTCTGGCTGTCTGTTACCTTAACACGCTTAAACCTCTGAACCGATATACATGAAATTTTGTATAGAGATAGTTTGTATAACGGGTGAAACCGCGGGGCGCTGTTAAAATATTTCAAAAAAATATAGTTGGGGTGTTACCATGTTACCAACAGATGCCATTTCATCAATTTTTGGAATTTTTGTCTGGTTGGTCGGTTTGTCTGTTTGGATGTGAGAGATTAACTATTTGGACAGGTATCACGTAAAAAGTACCAAACCAGTATATGTAGTTTCAAATCAAAGTTAAGATAGTTTATAGACATTACAACCTATATGAGGTTGTCGTTTGCTTAATTTACTGAGGCCACCAGCCAAGACTTAAAAAACTATAACTGTTCGCATTCCTGTCGAATATTCTCCTTAAGGGCTGCGATTGTCTGAGGGACGCTAACAAATACTTATGGTCAAACATTTGACATTGAACTAAATACCTCGTAGGTACTGTTGGCATAAACCCGCGACTTCAAGTAGCCCCAAAGAAAGAAGTCTGGGATGGTTAAAGGCTCCTTCAAACAGGCGCGACACGCGATTCGCGTCGCGCCTGTTTGTAGGAGCCTTAAATTGAGCGACCTTGCTGGCCAAGTCAAATCGCCAAAATCGGAGATTACGCGATTAGGAAACGCTTCCTTCACAATATCCAATACCTTGCGGAGTATAGCCACAGATAGCGCTCCATTGCTTGTCTGTTTATATACTGCAGCTGTCTAGTTCACAAATGTCAAATATGATTGACGTACGACGCCATTCGCAAAATATAACATCTTCCGATAGAGTGAAATTGTGTCATCTTGTACTTTCTACGTTATTTCATGTTGATTACTGAACGAATTCAGTCTGTGCTGAGTTGTCATGTCACTGCCATATGTCAAATTGTTGGAGTCAGTGCTGCCATATTTACAGATTTGTCTGTATACATACAGATTTTCCGATTATATTACAGATAGCAGATTTGACCTTATTTTATACAGATTTACGACCTCGGCACACTTTCACACGTTTTTCCAACGGCGCGGTTTGTACGCCGTACCGTAAAGAAAAAGTACCGTGTACAAAGGGCATATCAGTACTCCCACTTATTTACTGCCGGGGAACACTACATAGTCTGTGCTCTGTGCAGTCTGTGCGCCGGTGCTTCTCGATTTTCAAAGGAGCGGTCTATACAAAAATGAGTAGGTATCGTATTGTTTAGCTTCGTCTTGAGATGTACCTACACTTAAATTATAATTTAATTAAATTCGACATTAAAATAATACGGAACACGCGGTTTTTTTTTTTTTTAGGTAGACTTCATAAAATATATCGCTTTAGAATACTAGTCTATTAGAAAATACAGATTTATACAGATTTTTTAGGTTGGTATCACAGATTTGCCCGCGTCATGGGTGGCAGCACTGGTTGGAGTCAATGATTGTGAAATGTCAAACACCATAAGGCACCCAAAATATTGTTTTCTTTTAATTTATCAGTGGAAGGAAATAATTACAAAGAATTTTTTAAATCAATAGCATCGGAACTAAGAAATTGTTAAGATGGTATAGTCATTATATCTTTTACACGTCTAATATTCTTCAAATAGTGAAGTAAATAAGGATCAAACTAAACGCTTGTTTTACCTTTGTTTTCAGAGTGCTATATTTAATTTTCAAAGCTTGCTGTCCGTGATACTACTGCTCATATGCACCTGTGCGTACTTAAGATCATTTTTTCCAAGCATTATGGATCGCAATAAGACTGGGTAAGTGATTATGTAGTTCAATAGGCCAAAAAATTCATGATAATGACTGCCGGGTACACAAACCTTGTATTCGTAGATATTTTATCACAATTTTGTGGCTTGTATGTCCAGGCAACTGTATTTGTTAGATCGAAATATAAAATATGTATTAAATTTAAAGAAATCATATTGAAACTAACTTATTATTTGAAGAGCTAAAGCCGATCAGAAGCGAAAACAATATGTAAGATATATTATACAAGTTGCAAAACTGGTAGAGCTAACAAGGCTCCACTTTGTATTACTTATTATTGGTTTTCTTTTCAGATTACTTGGAACCTTTTGGAAGTGCGCGAGAATTGGTGAAAGAAAATCTCCCTATGTTGCTATGAGCTGCATTGTCATGGCATTCAGTATATTATTCCTCACGTAATTGTAAAAAGAATATTATTTTTAATAGCTGTAATAATAATTAACTTGCATATTTTAACATTTGTAAATAAATATTACTCATTAAAAAAATAATTTTATTTTATTATAGAACCATAATCCTCCAAACATAATATTTTAATTCATAATATTTTATTTAGTTTAGAGGATACATAGGTTGGTAACTAGCTATAATTATTATTCATCTCTTACTAGCCTATCAGGGCACATAAGCATTTTGTTCACATATAAATAAAAAAGAAATGGGGAAAACTAATAAAAATATATTAATTTTTATCAAGTTACGTTTCATACTGACCAGGGAAGAACCAATCGATCTGCATACCCTCAGACAGCAAGGCTGTCCTGCAAGTGCTATATGGCCACACAGTCAACTCTGGGCTAATATTAGTGTCACCAGCGCCTGAATCCAGGTGGTTAGCCTCAATAACATAACCATTCAATGGAGACAGTGGTTCACTAGGCAATGTTGCATCCAACAAACTCACCAGAAAGGGGTCTAGCATGGCACCACTGGGACCCGAACCCATCGCGCCACTCTCCTTCGGGTACGACGAAACAGTAGCTCATGTGCTTTTAAGTTTAAAAGCAATAAGTTTTCGCCAATAAGTTGCCACATACAGGGCACAGTACTTCAGTAACCCAGGTACCCTCAGTGAGATTGTCAGTAACCTCTCTGGCCTTCTTTGAGGTCGTTCTTTGGTCTAGGTTGGATCTAAAAATCAATTGTCCCACCCATACGCAAAATACGCGCTTTGACTTGCGAGTTGCGGACGCCAGCCCGTATTGCCTACTCGGCTACGGCTAGGCGACGCCGCGCTTACGGCTCGCCGACCGCTGGTTGAAGGTGCAACAGGCAGGCCGGAGGGGTGAGAGGGGCAAGAGTGAACGAAGAGACGTAAGCTCGGGTACGGAGAGACGTAAGCGCGGGGACGACGAGCCGTAAGCGCGGGGACAACGATCGATCGTGAGCTTGTCCCGAGGCGAATTACGTTACGATTCCGATTAGTGTACGTTGCAGTTGGAAGTTCCATACAAAGAATACTGAACGACTCGAGTTGATACGGTGCCGATACCTTTCCGGTTTGATACGTGTGCTATACCTTTAACGTGCTTTCCGAGGCACGGAAGGGTCTTGGTATGTAAAGATGGTCACCTATCCACGGACCAATCTCGGCAAGCGTAGCTTAACCTGATCGATCGACCCGTGCGGCTGACATTACCTATCCACAAACCCCTCCGGGTCCAGCGGCTGATTACAAAATACGGTCAAATAAAACACACAGTAATTTTCTGTAATTTTAATTTTATACGTGTCTGGGTTTCTAAAAATAGAAAATGCTAAGGGATAGAATAAAACAGTCACAAAATCTAATACTAACCATTATAATATACCTTTTTATTATTTTTTTCATAACTGTAATGAAAACAAATAAATGCCTTCAAATATATAAATAGCAAGTGTAAGCATCAGCTGAGTGATATGCAGATATTAACTAGTGCAAACACTTCACAAACTGTGCCGATCATAAAACTGTGAATATTAAACATGCTTGCAAATATTGCATTGAATTGTAAAATTAACATACAATAAATACATTATTCGCAAATAAATAATCATAAAACCAATATGATTTTATCAAATAACTTTGTTTGATTGGCGATCAATCCGTACTAATGTAGCAATTCCAATAAGCTTATACTTTGTCAATATGCCTAAAAATTGAAATAAAATAAACATAAGCATTGTAAAATGTTTCAAAATATTAACAATATCAACTCCTATGCTATGGATATAATCTCTGAATTTCAGTACAAAATTTTTATCAAATGGGCCGAATATTGCAAATTCTTATCACTTTTTGTTACAATTTTGTGGAAAATCTAGTGCATAATACGTAATACTAACAAGTCTAATTGGGCTTAATTCAGTCTAGACATTGTCCTATCGTAAGCTAAACACACTTAAATACAGCGACGACACATCCACTAATTCTACAAGCTAATACTAAATAAATAAACCTTCGATGCATTGATGTGCGTTATTACATATTCCAGTCATTTCGAGATAATCCACCACTGTACAACTATCCTGTATTTAAAAAGCCTTTGCAATATTGAAGACAGGCGGCATAAGGACAAAAGAGAAATTCCTTATTTAAATCAATATCCATTTGCAATAAAATTAAAAATACTCTGTAATAAAAAAAAAAACTAAATGAAAAAAAAATGTTTATATAATTTTACAATTCCAAAGAAAGCAGCTGATTCTGATTCTATCTTTAAACCTATGAAGAAAATAAATTAATAGAAATACTTGAAATTAGCGTTGCGTCGCCTGTGTTACTTGTGTCATAGAAAACGACAGCGATTTTATTTACAGCAGCTTAATAAAGTTGTGATGTAAAGCGAGTGCAAGTATATAAAGTACAGAATATATGGCACTAGAAATATAAACTGTCTACAGTAACAACACATTTATTGAGCAAGAGGAACGGGAAGAAGTTCGCAACGAGTTTGAGTCAGCGAGTCTACAGATTTGTCTAATTTACTTACAGTTACAGCACCCAAAAAAAGGAAAAAATAAGTCAAACAAATCAGTAAGCACCCTAAGGGTCATTTGTACACATACGTTTTTCTTGCCTTGAAAAACTACGGTTTATTCGCCGTGTGTAGGCACGGTCGTCAGTGTTGTATGGATCATCATGGAAGCTTGTTGACATACACGTTTTCTCTACGGCGTGGTTTATATGCCGTTCCGTAAAGAAACCGTGACGCACCGTAATATAAATCATATGAGCTTATATACGCGCATGCGGCGACGGCTTGGTCCCGTAGTACCGCTGTGTCGTCAACAAACTTCCATAGTGATCCATTCGGTACTGACGACCGTGCCTACACTCCGAATCAACCGTAAATTTTCACGACAAGAAAAACGTGTGTGTCAGGGCCTTACACAGTAAAAAGTATCTAAATGACAATTTTAATAAAATCATTAATCACAAAATGAAATGCAAAATTTCACGAAAGTATAATGAGACATTATCACAGAGAATCAATATAGTCGAGGTGCACAGCAATGATTATAAGTGCAACATTCAAAAATGTAATTTAGCAAAAACAACACCAGTCTACAAGTCACGACTCATTTCTATCACATTCATACACTTTACCTAGTACATTTTTGGTGTCATAAGAATGATGGTCGAGCTTTACTCCTAGAGTTATCTACATCTAGATATACTACTAAAATAATCGGACTATAAAGTACAAAAATCTAAATAATCGAATAGTGTAAAAGGATTAATAATATTATTCTATTCTTTATAAATTTAAAGCATTTTCAGTAAGAGGTATTCTCATAATTACAATGATCTCAACTTTATTATTGCTGGCGAACTCGATCGAACGCCTAAGAATAATCGAATCATTTATTTTAGCAAAAGATTGCCCGATTTATGAATCAAAGAAGACCTCTCAATAAAAATAAATACTGAATGTTTAAATATATAAATGGAGCATATTTCTCGCTCATAGATTACTCTTAATAATTAAAATAAATGCTCAAGTTAACATAAATAAATGTTTGTTTTTATTTTATTTGTATTAACAAAAATCTATAAATAGGTCTTATAATACTAGAGAGCTGATCTTTTGTTCATTTTTAAATAAAATTGCTTTTTAAGAAAGTATTATAAGGGTATATAAAATACGCACTTAGAAACGTAACTTTTGGCACGAATAAGCTGGAAACAAACGTGTAGTATGCGTACGTTGTCGTTAAAGTAATACAAGACTAAAGCTAACAATGACTATGCATGAACGACTATTGGAAATTCCTTATTTCTACGTCGGAAGACTTACGTCTGCCGCTACCTTTACCGATACTCCGATACAATTACTGCCTGTTACCCTGGAAATAAGAAAAAAACAGTCACTAAAACAAACTGACAGAATTACTTCACATTAGCTTCTGCCCGCGACTTCGCCCGCATGGATTTCGGAAATTATCTCACGGGAACGAGCTACCGGGACAAAAAATTGCCTTCCCCAGGATGCTATCTATCGCCTTGTCAAATACATATAACGAAATTTTTTTAACGAAATCAGAAGGCCAGGGATTCATCCGCGTGGAATTTTTGTTCCCTCGACCCACACCGTCACATCGCATCGCCTGTCCGCGCTATTACTTCGTTTTCTTTTTGCCCGGCTCCTAAGGGTTCCAGCGTGATGTTAAATAACCTTCCTCAAAAATTGGGATATCAAATGCAAAAATATATTTTCAAATCCGACTGTTAGTTCCAGATATTAGCGCGTTCAAACAAACAAACAAAAAAATAAACTCTTTAGCTCTATTATTAGTATAGATTTGTCAAAGAAAAACAATTCATAGTATGCCAAGTTACCTGTGTATTAGTCGTTGTATCCTATCTGATCATCTCGAGATACTTGTGCTTGTGTTTGGTGAGCATCTCGGTCACGGTCACCAGTTTCCTTATGGCGGGCTGAGTCTTGGCCAGGCCTTGCAGCTCCGTTAGGTGAGACACGCATATGTGGTGAAGTGTCGCCAGTTCTTTCGCTGTAGAAGAACATTCGGTTTTTTTATTCGATAGAAAAGGGCTTTGAAGATTTTTATATGGAGCCACATTTCCGAGATATTGACGTTCAAAGTTGATGATGGAGTCACGTGATCAATTTTGAACGTTAATATCTCGGGAACGTGACACTATACGGGGGTCAGCTATGGATTTTATTATATAGGTCTCATGCGTGGCCGCCATTTTCAAAACTGACAAACATAAAATTCCTCATTGATGAAATTAATTTATTGAAAAATCACACAAATTAAATTTTTTTTTTAACCTGAAAGCATAATTTGTTGGTCTACGGAACCGGGACCGTTTCCGTACTGAAGCGCACTCCATACTAGTCAACACTCAAACTTAAATCCATATATCCGAATATCCGATAACTGGTACCTACATATTTGTATGAAACTCGTAAATAATAATGTTGAGATTTTGTTCTTACCAATATCGAAATTGTTGTTAGGAGCGGGAGGCGGGTTACCAGGATCAGGCACGTTGCTGAGCTGGTCTAAGAACACAACCATACGCTCTTTATTCTTCAAGATGAACGGGTTTACCACTTCCATGTAAGGTTCCTGCAAATATCAACAATTTTAGAATAATCCGCCTATAATGTGCCCACTGCTGGGACGCAGGCCTTCTCTCTGTAAGAGGAAGTAGGCCATTAATACACCACGCGGGCCCAGTGCGGATTGGTAGACGTCACATGTCTTCGAGTTTTTGGTTCTAGGACCTGCCCGGTTTCCTCACGATGTTTGCCTTCACCGTTTTGAGAGCAGTGGTGATGAAATTAAATACACCATGTAAAGTGGCTGCCTGGGCTCGAACTCACGACCTACAAACACGTAAGTCAGGGCCGATATCACTGGGCCGCCACTGCTCTTTCAACAATTTTTCTATTAATCAATTGCTTTTATGTATTATTTTTATGTGTTATTTTAATATTTATAAAGGTCTTAAGTCGAAACCGAAGCGTCAGCGGGCCGGGACCGTTTACAATGCAAGACATTAACTATGTGATTACTATCACCATCGCTAAGGCATGCGTGGATAAAAAGTTCTCAATATAAATTACGCTTCTTCTCAAAACAGTGGCGGCATCTACATCGCCACATGCGAACTACGCATTATACTGACGTCACGCAGAATCCTGCATCGCGCAAGCAGAGTTTAACGCGCAACTAGCATATATACAACATCCCAATATCAATCTTCGGGCAGTAGCCTACCATACACAACACCCATCTGGTCGAAGCATCCTCGCTTTTCCATGGAGGATGAGTAAACTGCCGGACGATTCTGTAAAAATCTCACCGTGAAAACTTAGATGAAGTGAGTTCGTTTTTGGTAGGAATTGACACTATTGACAGCTCACTCCACGCTCACTTCACCTAAGTTTTCACGGTGAGATGGTTACAGAAATGCACTGCAGTTCCTCTGCCTCTATAAAACTATGTGCTAGCTAGCTAGCTATCACCGCCCCGCACAAGACTCTTTATTACATTTTGTGGCCATAACAAATTATAACGGCATGATACCTTGGCCCCGAACTCCACGAGGTTGGCCAGGTTCTGCAGACACTTGGCCACCATGAGCAGGCTGCGCTGCGCGTGCGGCGGCGGCGCGGCCGGCACCAGCGCCCACGCGCGCGGCTCCACCAGCGCCGGGCAGATCAGGCGCAGGAAGATGAAGCCTGCGCGGGGGAGGGACGTCACGTAACATCTTTTGAAAACCTTCTTCAGAACTAGTATACAGATTTATGTCGTAACGCTACAGCCCGATGCAGACTTTATGGCCGGTCGGAACATGAGGCGAATCGCTGTTAGTAACAATTTCGTGTGTCAACGGGGGCGACGGGTGAGGTACTGCGTAGCTAATAGCGCAATTCAGACCCGCCATCACGTTTGACGCGTACTATACCAAAACGGTGGTGTCCAAACAGCACGGCGTAAATAGCCACTGAATTATGATCACGTATAACTTGACGTAATTGGATCATATATTAAATTGCGATGTTTATTAAGACAAAAATAGGTCTATAACCATCTACCTAGCCTTTTCCCAACTACGTTGGGGTCGGCTTCCAGTCTAACCAGATGCAATTGAATACCAGTATTTAACATGGAAGGACTGCCTATCTGACCTCCACAACCCAGTTACTGGGTAACACGATACTCCTTGGTAAGACTGGTTGTCAGATTTTCGTGCTTCTGACGACCCATAACGACTGTCAAAGATTCACGAAAGACTGCCGAGACCAGCAGCTTATCGTGCTTTCCGAGACACGGAGGGGTCTCTGTATGTAAAGATGGTCACGGATCAGCCGTAGCAAGTATAGCTTAACCTGATCTGTGATATACATAACCATTTGACTTTACAGCACTGGTATTACCTAGACAAGGTGATTTTACACATTGAAGCAACAAAAAACGTTCTCATATCCATATTAATATTATAAATGCGTAAGCGTGTCTGTCTGTCTGTTACCTCTTCACGCTTAAACTGCTGAACCGATTTAGATGAAATTTGGTATAGAGATAGTTTGAGTCCTGGGAAAGGACATAGGATAGTTTTTATCCCGATATTCCCACGGGATCGACACTTAGTATGAAAAACCATTGCTGTTCGTTAGTCTCGCAGAAACTCGAAAATGGCTTGACCGATCGTGATGAAACTTGGGTACGGTGTTGTGTGTGCGCCGGAGAAGGTTCCTAACAAAGAAAAGGCATTGCATTCCGGACATAAAGTAGTCAGCCTTTAGAATTTACATACCTGAGACAACTCTGGTGCGCACGAACCGCTCATTGGGCCACTTCGCGACGGCAGCGCGTTGCAGACAGCCGCACAGGTAGCGCACCGGGCGCGGACACGCTTCCGGCGACGTGAAGATTGATAGCGTTATCTAGAACACCATAGATTAACATTTAAACGTCATCTTTAGCATCATCAGCCTATAGAAGTCCGCAGCTGTTTACAATAGGGCCGATGACTGATTAATATCAGAAATGTTCCAACAAATAATGTAATTTCAAAGAAAGCACAGTAAAGCGAGATAATCAAACAAATCTCTAAAATCGATGGAAAATGGAGACGCTACACGCTTTTAAAGTTTTGAAATGTCCCGTCCTTGTCGCGCCTTACGGATATTGTATTGCGCTAGTATGAAGTTACACAATCGTGACGTCACTTCTCTGATAGTGCCATCTTTGTCTAGCAGTTATTTTAAAAGTTTATAATTTGGCAATATTTTTTAAGCGTTTACACTTTTTATAATATTGTTTGCACTTTTTTGGAGTCACTACATAGTATAAAACAAAGTCGCTTTCTCTGTCCCTATGTCCCTTT
Organism: Luperina nickerlii; assembly: GCA_963855955.1. NCBI lineage: Eukaryota > Metazoa > Arthropoda > Insecta > Lepidoptera > Noctuidae > Luperina > Luperina nickerlii. The sequence continues at coordinate 14,283,491 of OY979677.1, read as the reverse complement.
GTATGCTTAAATCTTTGAAACTACGCAACGGATTTTGATGCGGTTTTTTTTAATAGATAGAGTGATTCAAGAGGAAGGTTTATATGTATAATAACATCCATTAAATAGTGGAGAAGTACTGTTATTTTTGAGGTTTCTAATGTGATGTCGTAAATAATTACATTTTTTCCGCTTACATTGCAAACGCAGGCTGAACCCTACGAGTTTTATCAAAATAATGTACTAAGTATTGTACACATTGAAAAGGTCTACAGAAAAGTCCGTGATGGTATATGTCTATCTCTTATGGATAACCCACAATAACTTTTTTTTGTCATTTACTTTTTACGACAAATAATGGCTAATTTTCGAAGCGATTTTAACCAATACAGCATTAATCCTTAACCAATTAAATACCTTGAATACATTGTTCATTTCATATAGATCTATATGGCCCTTTACACCGTATGATTTAAGTGAAAATTTTCGAAGATATTACAGATATAAAAATTGCGGGACGTAGCGTTTGCGGCGGTACCGGCCGGCCGCCCGGTGCGGCAAGAGCGTGCCTATAAAAAAGCCGGAGCGGGCCGCTATGTTTTTATATAGGTACAACGTTCACAGTTTTTCTGTAGTGTATTTAGTATCAGCATTGCACCCGTGCGAAGCCGGAGCGGGTCGCTAGTTTAAAATAAAATATTTGTCATTATCCCTATTGTACCAGCCTATGGGATGCAATGAGATAGCATCTTCGGCCAAACTCATCCATCTTTTCAATATATTGACACTATTATATTAGCTATATAATCCTTTATGCGTCTTTCCGGCAGTAAACTGCTAATTTTGGTGGTTGGAAATTCTTAAGCGCCATTTTATGCTCTTTTCAAGACAGTGGACCGCGGATAACTGTCATGTGAAGAGGAGAAAGAGTTTTTTTCTTTCTTTGCACGATAACCAATGGGTGGTTATCGTGCAAAGAAAGAAAAAAACTCTCACGAATATTCATTATAAATAGTAGACTCTTTACCTGATCCAATATCATGAGCAAGAATTCAGCATTGTTGCACGCGTCGTCCGGTGAGTCCATTTTCGTTGGATTCAATTCGGCTGATTGTTTCGCGTCTATTAGTCTTTGAACCGTTTCCGAAATGGCTGCCTGCAAACAGAAAACACATTTTTAACAATATGCCACATGATTATTTCGACTACGATATAAATAAAAATATGGGCTTCATTCGAGTCCGTAAATAGTCGAATAATCCCGAAATATGCACGAAAGTAAAACACGAATATTTTTTTAAGAATTAAGAAGATTTCAGATTTTTTTAATTCGTAATCACGCAGCGCTTTTGAACACGTGTTGCATGATACGAAGATGAAATATTTACCTGCAGGAATGGCTTGCAGTGCGCTCTCATAAACTCGTCGACGAGTGCGGTTGCTAACGAAGCCGCACGGAACATAGCTCGGTGATCAGTCTCGCGAGCCACTTCCGCGCTAACTAACTCTCGAGCTAGCTCCGCGCCGCGCCCACATTCCGTGAAAGCATGCAGTAAGGCTGAAAAAGGATACAAAATCGAGAATAAGACAGCCATCGAAACAGACACAAAAACCTTGTATTTTTTTATTAATAAATCCGAAGCCACTACAGACATATTTAATCCAACCACATAATTGATAAAATAACGTAATTACCGGATCTTATTACTTTGCCTGTTTTGTCAAATCATTTATTTAAACTAGGCACCTAAAGCATACTTTGGAGAAGAATGGGTCTTCTCCAAACGAAACTACCTTTTTGGAAAGGGCAACAAGAATCAATTCAATTTTGTTGTAAATTTTGACGTTCAGGAAACTCCACCATTAATCATTTGTGGCGAGAATGTGCAAGTATGCATAGGAGATACTAGTCAAGCGATACATTATACATTTATCTGTGAGCACAGAAATGTAAAATTTAATGACCAGATAATGACGTCTTCAAAATAATAAGATAATACTCACAAGTAGCCAAGGGTTGTCTGTCAGTGCGGCACAGATCCGCTAGAGCTTTGACAGCAGGTAAGCCCGGTTCCAAGAGTAACTGACGTAATGGGTTGTATTCTTCTCGAGGCATCACCAATTCTTGCATGTATCTGTAAATTAAGACACGACTATTCACATCTAGGACTTTTGATTGTAAGTAAATCGGTCAAACTCAAAGCATTTTTTTAATTCAACCGTTTACAGGCACTTTTGAATTGTCAAGAAGTCGGTCAGTCAGAAAATATGAAGCTAGTTGCCCATTCCAAACCGTCGGTACATATGGAGAAGAACGGGCAAGAAACTCCATGGACACTGCTGTCTCATTTCTGGCATTATAGGTCTACCTTTAACAACCTCGCTTTCTGCCAGTTTTTAAACGCATCCGTGGTTTTGAAGGTAGTGTAAACACTGTGGCATTATTCAATTGTTTTTTGACAGTATCTTAAGAAAAAGTGTTTAAAAAATACCTTATACGCAGTCTCAAAGATCCCCACTCCCCAATAGGCGTCATACCCGCGAGCGGGTACCATTCCTCGATCTCTTCACCGTTCGCCAGATTCGCTAGTTCGATAGTCAGTTCAGCAACCTGAAACACAATTCATACATAAGCATTTCTGAAAAACTTTTAAAATTTATTGACATTCAATATTGTTTTACTTACTTCAGATTCTTTTCCCCTCTTTCCCGTGTTATGGACAGTGATTGTAAACGATGTTACATCGGGAGGCACGTCACTGTAAAACAAATGAAATTAAATTATTTTTTAAATTGTTTACAATTTAAAAAATGCCCTAGCTATGTTTTGGACCGATTCATTTTAATTTCGATTTTTGGTCAGATAGGCAGTCGCTCCATGTAAAATGCTGGTATTCAGCTGCATCCGGTTAGACTGGAAGCCAACCCCAACATAGTTGGGAAAAGGCTAGGCAGATGATGGTTTCGCAAAACGAAAAGTCAATCACCACGTTAAGTTCTCGTCGTTTGAAAAGCTTTACATTAATTTGTTGCTTGTGTACAAGCCATTTCGGCGGATGAAATAAAACCACGTTACGTTTTTGCCCGTGTGTTCGTCCCGTATCCCGGGCGTGCAATATACGAACGTCGTCAAAGCTATTTAATATGAATGTGCGTGTGTACTCACTCGAACACAAACTCGTCATCCCAGTGCGGGTCGGGCGAGGGACGTGGCTTGGTTGAAGCCACGGGCGCTGCGCCTAAAGCCAGGCGAAGATGCGGGCGAGGTGCTAACCGTGCAGGAAGACGGTGTGCAGTTAGGCAGCGTACGCGTAACGCTCGCAGCCAAACTACGCGCGCCACCTTGGGAAGGGAACTCACATTCAAACATACTACAGACAGACGCTTAAAAGTCTCTGTCACAACAAACACTTGCAGGAGACGACTGTGACGGGCATCAACAAATTCACGCTACCTATATTTGAATTCAGAATTTGAGATAATTATCAAGTTACGGAACAAAAAACTGAATGTCATACATAACAAAGTTCAAATTCCATTGCAACCAAAAACTTATTAGGACCTTTGTGTTACAAATGGTCATTGAAAAATCAAGTTAGAATACATAACACTAAAGTAGATAATTGATTAAGTGGCGATGGAACGTAAACTATCTGAAGCTGTTACTTGTATGCTGATGCATATAACCGTGCAGAAGCACAAGCCCTCCGGCAACCCAAACTGTCGTTAAAGTTTGGGTTTCATAAGAGAGTGATGCCGTGATATAGAAATAGCATGATGGCAGCTGTCTATACATAGAGAACGTGGTCATTTTCAACCGTAAATTGTCTTTTTTTTCGGCCGTTTTGTGATGGCACGCTTTCTTATGAAACCCAATCTTAACCCATGACTCCTTTACTATAGTCCTAGTACTAAACTTAAATATACTATTTGTAAAGAATACATACCTTGCACTGATGTCTCGCCTGCTGCGGCACACAAAGCGGCCTAAGCGCATCAAGCCAGGCGCGTTCTTCGGTCGCGGAGTTAGCAGCGAGGAACGTGTGAGTTGACAGGCACGGTAACGCACGCTCCACCAGTTGGAAACAGAATTCACGCTCCCAGAGAGACTCATGGACCTAGGAACAAGAAGCAAGAATTGAGATTTTATAATGCGCAAGGCAATCCATACTAATATTATAAATGCGAAAGTCTGTCTGTCTGTCTGTTACGCTTAAACTGCTGAACCGATTTAGATGAAACCAAATTTCATATAGAGATAGTTTGAGGCCCGGGAAAGAACATAGGATAGATTTTATCCCGATATACCCAGAGGAAACGACACTTATGCGGGTGAAAACGGGGGGCGCAGCTAATAATTAATACACTGTCATAGCTAGACGGTAAATTTGGGTCATTTAAAAATCTTGCTATAAAAATCTCAATCGGAGAACAAAACCTCGGACTTCAGACCTACAATTGATTTTGCACATCTAAACTATAGAATCACAAGTCACGATGCAGTGTACAGTAACCACACTTCCATGGTAACTACTTGACATTGACAGCGCCTTTATGTCGTAGCAGTAAGAGCGGTTTTCGTAATTTAAGTTGCAAAATACAAGCTTAGAAATATGTTGACAATATTATCATATTTAAGAAAAACAAATTCTCACCTGATAAAGGTAAGCACACGACAGGTCAATCAATCCTTTAGGCTTCGTCCTCTTCGGCGAGTCATAGAAGTACAGATGCGTGTCAGTCCCTTCTTGCAACAACACGAAGTACAGCGCCTTCCATTTCTTCGCTCCCTTATCCGACTTCTTGTTGAGATAGCCTTGATGTTTGATTCCCTTGGTCTTCTTCAGGCCTATTTGGTCACGGCACTCTCGTAATGTAGCGTAGATCTTCTCAGCAGCTGCCCCGGTTGTACTTTGTTGTGGTTCGATTACATGGCCTTCCGCTATTAGCTGTCGAGATTAAAATATGTGTTAAAAATGGTGGATTTTAAAGAAACTGTTGTAGATACACTTTGTGTAGCAGTTTGAAGGGTGAGTCACAAACACTGTAGTGTTAATAATGTAGATGTAATGTGGATTACAATCCACATTACATTTACATTATTTAAACCAAAATATAAATAAAATGGTCCTTAAATGCAGGGTGGCAGGGACATCGACGCGCAAACAGTAACCATGGTTATCAAAAAAGAAACTAAATAAGTTATTTCATAGAAACGAGCAATAACTTCGCAGTCAAAATGTTTATTATTCTTTTAATAACAGACAAAAAAATTTAACACATGGGGTCCAGAATCATGTACTGAATCCGTTGTAACAGGTTGCGCATTGACGACCCTGCTACCCTGTATTAGTGGGTACAATATTAAAATTACCGAGAAGTAATTATCGTACTGAGTAAAAGTATGAAACATTTTAAGTTATAAGGTCCTCTCTCTTCAATTATTCTGTTGTGAATGATAAACAGATAAAAAATGCGACGCAAAAACAATCATGTACTTGATACTAATCTCCTATCTTATCAAATTATTGTGAATATCTATGAAATATTTACAAATGCCTTTTATGTCGTGATAACTCACGATAATTTGTTTACAATGCAGATACATTTTATATAGGTTATGCAAGTTTTAATACTTTAAAAACATGCTAAACTCTTTCCTGGCGTGATACGAAATTATAAGGAAGAGAAAGTCATGAATCGAAAAATTACAAGGTTAGAAAAAAGCGCAAGAAATGTATTTCCTTTCTTATCTTCTTTTTCAAGTATTAAAATAAAACTAATATAAATAATACAACGTCGTCATAGCAAAACAGCGGTGCTATTCTGTAAAAATCTCACCGTGAAAACTTAGGTGAAGTGAGCGTGGAGTGAGTTGTCAATAGTGTCAATTGCTAGCAAAAACAAATTCACTTCACCAAAGTTTTCACAGTGAGATTTTTACAGAATCGACAGGCTGATCACATACTAAACCCGGAGCTGTGCGTTTGTTGGAGTTTCGTTGCTATAATACAAAGCATTATTTTGTTTAAGCTACCCAAACATCAAATGAAAATAATGCAAATAGTACATTAAAAACAAACTCACCGGCTGTCCCAAAGTATGTCCTTCAACAATCTGCTCCTTCCTGTACCTATTGATGACAGCATCCAAGCATTCAAACGTCCTCCCACCCATGAGATACCTCACGCCTTTCTTCTCTATCCTGAACCTTTGGATCTGGTTGTTAATGTGGAAGAACAAGGAGTAGTCCCCGGGTGAATTGTCAGAGGGTCTCACGAGGAAGCTCCCAGGTCCAGCCTTGACTAACATGTCCACTGCCTCACTCTTAGTGCAGTTGGGATGGAACCATGAGAAGACGGTGTTTGGATCTATTGATGGGTCAAGATCCTCAACCAACTCTCTGAAGATCATTCCTTGCTCTCCAGTTCTGTTCAGACAAATATTTGTTTCTAAGTTACACATATTTACTGCACGACACTAGTATATTATACCAGACAATGATCCAAACTAAACAGGTAAATGGTATTTCAAGAGACATAAGGAAAATCATATGCGCTAATAAATGAAGTATTGCATTCATGTTTAACCTAATTAAACATCACCTACAATGATTAACCAAAATCCCACCCTATACCCCTATACCCTAATGTTCTTACTAATGGGACACAGGACTTCTCTCTGTGAGAAGGAGTGGGCCGTAATCCACCACGCAGGCCCAGTGCGGGATGGTAGATGTCACACGTCTTAGATTTTTTGGTTCTATGACATCGCGGTTTCCTCACGATGTTTTCCTTCACCGTCTTGAGAGCAGTGGTGATGAAATAATTTACACAAAGTAAAGCGCCTGTCAGGGTTCGAACCTACGACCTACAACTTGTAAGCCGCGGTCGTTTCCGCTGCTCCCAAAACAAAATAGCGTATTATTACAATAAAATAAATAACCAATCATGCCTACTATATTGACTTCCTTCCTACGCTATAGTGACCATTGACCTGTAAATAAATTGTGCTACGAACGCTAGAGCCTTTCTAAATATAATAGCCGTTCAAGGGAACTACGCATTAGTTGTACATTTAATAGCAGGATGTTAGATATCGGGAAATAAACGGACGCATTGATGCCAAGGCAAGATATCGGGAATTATCTACTTGAATGAACAGTTACTCATAGTAGAGCGACATGGTCTGTGTCACGTTTTTGGCCATGACTTTTATATCAGCAAATTGTGTGTGGGGTACAACGAAAATTGTATGTAATTCAAATCATCATCTGCCTAGCCTTTTCCCAACTGTGTTGTGGTTCGGATGCAGCTGAATACCAGTATTGAACATGGACGTGGCCACCTACTGGGCTGAACCAATATAATAAAGTAATAATCAATCAAACTACCGGCGACACGAAAGGAATTAGAAGACATGAAGTGACTGTTTATCTGACCACCACAAACCAGTTACTGGGTAACACGATAAACCTTTATAAGTCAATCTGCCCTCGTCAAATGAGGGACAAGATACAATATCTGAAACAGGTCTGGCATATAAACTTCCGCATGAAACAGTCAAATCTAGCTAAGTATATCTCGATAGTGGCATAGTATAGTGGTCCATTTTAGCCCTAGATCGAAAACGCTGGAAGACATGGGGAGAGGACTTTGCCAAGCAGTAGTATGATACAGGGTAACAGTATCAGTAAGCATATCATAAATATAATGATAATATATATAGTAAATAAATAAATATATCTTACCTATGTGCAGTGACCCAGAGCCAGCCGTCACCCATGTCGTTGTGCAGAAAGAATATGTCTCCCTTCTGGAAGGTAAGCTCGTCTGTGTCGGGCATCTTCGTGTAGGGGAGAATTGCTACTACCCTCTGTCAACAAAACAATTCAATATATAAATATTGGGTAAAATCATCAGATGTATCGATAATGAACCCAGGAAAATAAGTTAAAATAAAGACAAATCTGCAAAAAAAATTATTGAAGATTTATCATCAGGATTACTTTTATTTAGGCATTATAAATACTGTGTGAAACTAATACTTTTCGAGATTTTTTCAATAAACTGATTATCGGGATGTTTGACATCTAATATTGTTTTAATCACACATGCTGTATGTATTTCTAATGCCTTATGTGAAGATAATCCTGGTGACAATTCTTTACTAAGATTTTTATTTTCTCAATAAATATTACTTCCCTGGGTGATAACACCACAGGGCGAAATTAAATTAACTAGTGAAACTTCACAGATGTGATGGGATGTGGTGGTCAGCTCCACAAGGTTGAAACCTTGTGGAGCTGATGACTGATCGACGCTGTGTCGAACTATGGCATAATTGAATGCAATTTGGTTTAAAAGGCGCGCGTGAGTTTATGTGTGTGTGGTTTATACCTTTTTATCGTTGACAGGTTCGGGTGGCGGCACTGGCTCCACGAGCCGCTCTCTCTTCAGGAGGTCAGAGCAGTGGCTGTAGAAGCCCACGAGCTCAGTCAGGGAGTCAAACTGACGACCACCTATGTAATAATCGCCACATACCGCAGTTATTCTGTAGGTCACAAAACACAATAAATGAAACAGGAAGGAAAACGAAAATCGGAGAATTCATTAATAACAGTTCAAAATTGCATTGCATGGTAAACCAATAAGTAATTGTATTTAGGGGAAATCGATGCATGTTGTTATAAATTAAAGTTGCTTTTTGTGTCTGATGTGTGACCGCATTTTTCTTCTAAACTAAGCAACAGATATTGAATGACTAAACAACGGATGATGAAAACCGCATGGTTTTCAGAATTCCGAAAGGTTTCTGTGAAACTTACTAAGAAATGTCGATGTTTTTTTTTTCTAATTGTCAAGTCGTAAAAACCCTGCGAAGCGTGGGCGGGTTGCTAGTAAAACATAATATTTGTAGAAGATCAACATTTACTTACCTAAAATGATTAATTCCAGTGCGGCCCAAGTAACTCAAAACATATGATCCTGGTTTTCGATCACTCTCTCGTACTGAAAAGAAAGAAATTCATTGATTTGTAATGTGATGTCGTAAGAAACATATTTTTGTGCGTTCAACCATTTTCTTTACTCTTGTTGGATAACCTGTAACATGGGTCTTACATATGTGTTCTGACACGAGGACGTTGTTACAGGTCTGGCTGTTATGCTAGCCTTTTAAGATCGGTGCTATGCGCGATTAAGTCGTGATGCCTTGGTACAGCCTTGTGGTCAGATGATTTGGAATTGATCCGGGCGCAGGCAACTTTGAACCCTTGAGGTGTGGTCATCTGTTGTTCAAGAAGCCCTTACCTAGCCGAGTCCAGGTGATGAGGGAAGTTAGGGAAAATAACGATTATACAGAGCAAACCCGAGACACAATACTCTATAACAACTGGTCTTATCACCTAGTTCCTACAAAAGGCCTAACTCTCTCATATGTTAAATTATGACAACATATTTTTTTTTTAACGTGGAGAAATGCTCATGCATACTGCACTACCACGGGGAGATAGTGCAGTTATGTGGGACTCTAACCCACTAAAACTCGACGGTGTCCTCCTCTGCCGCTTACGGCGGGAACACGGGCACGCGTTAGCACTCATCCGTGAACCCGCCGCGGCCGTCCGTTACCGGACCCTCCTCTGGGGAGTACTCCCCATCACCGGCGCACCAAAACACATAGCACGCCGTGACCACCCCAGGGACCAAACCAGCACATGGGCGCCAGACGACCCCGTGTCTGGGCACCCTTGGTCCCCCCTGCGACGGGTCAGGACATTGGCCCCGCCGCCTGCCAATTTTCGGCTGCAGAGGATAGGGAGAGCGGCCAACGTAATACCGACACTCCTCTTCCCCTGCAGCCCCACCGCGTCCGCCATCGTACGGTGGCGACCCCGTCAAGGCCGCGGAAGGTAGGGAGAGCGGCGCACCGTAATACCGGCACTCCTCTCCCGCCGCGGCCTCCAATCCTCAACCGCGATGCCTCCGGTACGTACGACATCGCGGCCTGCCTCAGTTGCGATGTCGCCCAAGCGACACCGCAACCTACCTTTGGCCGCTACGTCGTCGGCTTGTCAGCAAAAGCCTTGACGAGCGGCCCCTCCTCGGGTTCCTCTTCGCTTCACCGTGGGTGTCCAAGCCACGGCTACTGAGCCCCCCCGCCTCGACAATGCGGGAACCCACCGGGGGGGGAAATTATGACACCATAGATCAACTCAGTGTTCTCTCAGTATAATTCCTTCACGGTATACGCTCTCAGTTAACGCTATCAGTTGACAGGTTTAAGGTCCTTGGCTTCGAGCACAGGATAAAGGCTCCTTCAAACAGGCGCGACACGCGACAAAATCGCGCGCGACACAAAGGCACCGCTCGTTGCGCGACTTGCGGTGCCTTTGTGTCGCGTGTCCTGTCGCGCCTGTTTGAAGGAGCCTTTATATCGCGTGTCGCGCCTGCCTTAAACCTGTGTTCACACGCTAAAGTGTTCACACTGCTGAACATGACCTTCCCAATATATCTAAAAACAGTATAACAGGAAACTAACTTACTGTTATTGTACAATTATGTACTTACTTATTTTATTACAAAAATACTGTTCAGACATAAACAAAAATTATAACTAACGTGTCCTTTGTTTTAGTTTTCTATAAATAGTTAGTTGGAAGTATATCATCATCATCGTTCTGCTGCCTTTATCCCAATTCATTCGTGGTTGGCGCAACATGTATTTTACTTCCATAAATCCCTACTAGCCGCCTTACTAAGAAACGTTGTATAGCGTCTGTATAGTTAACAACGTTTTGTCTTCTTCTTTCGAAATTCAAATTACTGACGAGTTGACGACTGAAAGAGAGAAATCGGTGTGTAACTATTCATCTAATATAATACGTTTATTAGTAAGGGGGTAGTTATACAACTACCCCATTTATACTGTAACCTATACTATACAGTATTGTTTACAGTATAAATCGATCTAAGGTATGTTATAAAAAAAATTAGAATTATAATAACGCAGTAGATAGTAGTAGCCCCTGACAAATTTATCAGATACTAGCCTCTGCCAGCAACTTCGTCTGCGTGTTTGTTGTTCCCCGACCCACCCCGTTGCATCGCATCGCCTGCCCGCGCTAGTACTTCGTTTTAGTTTAACGTTCTTTCTGACTTTTTCTTTTTGCTCGTCTCCTTAGGGCCCTATTAGCGAGATGTTATTATAGCCTGTAAGCCTTCCTGACTGGGCTATCAAATGCACCAAATCCGATTGGTGATTCCGGAGATTACCCCCTACATTCATACAAACAAACAAATTTTACCACTTATATTAGTATAGATTATAATTAATCTATACTACTATAAGAGGTAAAATTTAGTCTAGTCTATACTAATGTATAAAATAGCTAATGCTTTATGCGTTGCAATGCCTTTTTAGAGTTCCGTACCTCAAAAGGAAAAACGGAACCCTTATAAGATCATTTCGTTGTCCGTCTGTCTGTCCGTCAGTCAAAACCCTTTTTATCAGGGAAGCGTGGAGTTGTCAAGTTGAAATTAATAGCAAATACTCAGGGCTGCAATCCCTTGAATCAGTGAAAAAATCAAACTTCTAGTTCTAAGTCAACACAATCAAAAGACAAGGGCGTTCATGCTCCGGAATCAAAACCTATAGGGTACTTCCCGTTGACCGAGAATCATGAGAGGCAAGAAGCAATGTCATGTAGCACAAGTAGCTAAACGAAAAAATCCGAAAACCGTAAATTTGTAGTTACATTACAAAAAAAAATATTTATTTCGCGTGATAAACTATTTACATACCTACAAATTTGTACGGAACTCTCGGTGCGCGAGACTCGATCTTGACCGGCTTCATATTTGTTAGGAACCTTCTCCGGCGTGGACAAAAAAACTTATCAGAGTTTCATGACAATCTGATGAACCATTTTCGAGTTTTTGCGAGACTAACGAACGTCAATTGATTTTTATATCAAAGTATGATGATTATTATAATTGATGTTCAGAACAATGTCTTGAACATCAACAGTCTTAAAAAAAATTGTTATTCTGTTACAAATGCATACATACAATAACATCCCATTGTACCAACTTTTGACTTGCTAATAAAAACTAGTAACCATATACATACGAAACTACCTACATTGTGTTATCATTGTTGAACAAGTGAAAACAACAGAACAATGAATCTTACATTGTAGTTGTATTATCATATAGCTTTTGCCCGCGACTTCGTCTGCGTGAAATTTCTTTTTTTAACATAAAATATAGAATTGCATGGCCTGCTATTACTTCATTTCACTTGCAGTTCTTTCAGACTCTTTTTGTTTTTGCATAGCTCCTAAGCGGTTGTAGCGTGATGTTAAATCTATACTAATATTATAAAGCTGAAGAGTTTGTTTGTTTGTTTGTTTTGTTGAACGCGCTAATCTCTGGAACTTATTATAAAGCTGAAGAGTTTGTTTGTTTGTTTGGTTGAACGCGCTAATCTCTGGACTACCAGTCGGATTTGAAAAATTATTTTTGCATTTAATAGCCCAATTCTCGAGGAAGGCTATGGGCTACCTTTTTTCTGACTTTTTTTCTATTTGCTCGGCTCCTAAAGGTCATAGCGTGATGTTAAATAGCCTATAGCCTTCCTCAAGAATTGGGCTATCAAATGTAAAAATAATTTTTAAATTCCGACTGGTAGTTCCAGAGATTAGCGTGTTCAACCAAACAAACAAACTCTTCAGCTTTATAATATTAGTATAGATATGGATTCTTAAAGGAAATGTCATTAATTGTAATCGCATATTTTTTTATCATCGAAAACACCATGGGAACTGTTTCATTATTCTTTGTGTATTGTTATGACTGAAAGTTTGTAATTAAATGTGCCTACAAGCTATTTAAATGACTAGCTTCTGCCCGCGACTTCGTCCGCGTGAAATTTCACCCTCCCATCATTCACCCTAATAGGTGTGGAATTTCTAAAAACCCTGTCTTAGTGGATACCTACTCTTCACACCCTCCAAATTTCATGTCTCTAGGATCAGTGGTTTAGGCTGTGCGCTGATATTTCACCCGCGGTAATTTCAGGAAAAAACCTACTAAAAACTTTATTACAAAAAAAAAAAACAACCGACTTCCAAAAAAATACAAAGTGAAAATTTCGAAAGTCGGTGTCAAAAAACGAAAATACAGAACTAACGACACCGACTTCCGAAATTAAAGTTATTTTTCACTTTGTAGTATTTTTTTGGAAGTCGGTTGTTTTTATTTTTGTTAAAACGTTTTTATTTTTCATTTTTTAGTTGTACCTGCCTACCCCAAACAAATTCATATAACACTACTTGGTATGTGAATATCAGTGACAGTAAGCTATTGAACACATCTGCCAACCCCTTTAAAAGGTACAGGCGTAATGTTATGTTGTGTGATTGCGTAAACAATGCATACGTATGCTATAGCAGCAATCGCGGTTGATTTGCTGGCATTTATTGAAGAGTTCCGTTGTCTGTCTCCGAAACTCATCATCAGATCTTTATGAAATTTAAATGGGACCATTCCGGAATAAACCTATTTCGAACAAAAAAAAAATTTTCCAAATCCAATATGAGGGAGTTATGCCCGAATATACATATTATATACATAATTTTGTAAATCCAATATGAGGGAGTTATGCCTGAATATACATACAAAATAAAAAATAGAAACATCCGAATTGAGAACCTCCTCCTTTTTTGAAGTCGGTTAAAAATATATTCCATTACTTTTCTTAAAGTAAACTCTTGTATTACTTAAGATTATTACTTATACGTGTAAACTATGCAACTATATTACTTGTAAACTATGCAACTCCCTAAGATATTCATTGAAATCAAATGATGTCAAGGGCAATTTTATTCAAAATTAAATACTTGTGATGAATAACGTATTTATTTTGATAAGAATTAATATCATGTTTATAAAAAAAAAACCTTCGCAAATAATGCATTAGTTTAGAAGAAATTTGATTACCATAAAAAAGGTTATAGTGAGTAAACCTTAAAAGATAGACATGCTGTCGCGGACTTTTTCTTAGAACTTTAAAAGGGAAACAATTCCGTCATACATGATTTTTGCGTAACTTTAACCGTTTACGCAGCGTACGCAACGAAAGCTCTCAAAAGGAATATTTTTTTCCCGTTTTTGCATGCTCCGCACCGATTGGTCGTAGCGTGATGTTATATAGCCTTTAACCTTCCTCGATAAATGGACTATCCAACACAAAAATATTTTTTCAATTAGAACCAGTAGTTCCTGAGATTAGCGCGTTCAAACAAACAAACAAACTCTTCAGCTTTATAATATTAGTATAGATTTCATTTGATAAAACTTTTTTTGTACATTCTAATTTCTGTTTAAGTACTTAGTTATGTCATTTGAAAACTAAAAACATTCAAAATCTAGTCGCAATCTCATATCAACAACACTCCAATGTAAAACCTTGACAAAAATGTAGGGAAATTAGAGGTATTTTTGACAGATTGACACCGAGATTAGACTGTGAACATTCTTAGAATCTAAAAAATTGTCCCTCTATTATTTAGTTATTTTTCAACACCAAATATGGTGTGTTCCTGAGGCTATAATGATAGATAATAACACAATAATAAAGCAGATAATTAATCATTTTTTTTATTAACAGATAGTAATATGTTTTCTGTACTGATTTAGGGTATTCATTTGTTTTGTATAAATTCATTATGATAACATACTGTGATAAGGAAGTACAATATTTTGTTTTAACAATACTATTAACTTGACCATAAGCTGTGAGGTTTATTTATAAATGATGATTAATGTTACCTAAGTGACATTCAAACTTCAATAATGGGTGGTTAAACACTAATCACTATTAAACATTAAGCAATGTTTATGAATAAGAGGGTGTCTGTTTAATTGTAGCATCAAATAGATACTCTGAATATTACAGTAAGTATTTAAACTTGTTAATGGTGTAGCGGAGGATTCAGGCTTTGCTTATAAATTCATTTAACCGCTCGCTACTCAATTGCTATTCACTAACACCTAGACATTTATTGTCTTAGATCTCTAGGGTCTAAAATGAAAACATTTCAAAAAATACATTAGATTGTAAAAGCATGTCTTACCTAGATAGCTCCCAAGTTTCCCAGCAGCCCAAAGCCTTTCTTCAGAGGTGTACCTATCCAGCCGGCCATGGTACCACTCGGTCTCAGGAGGGGCCAGCACTGCCTGCCTTTCACCTGATTCAAATCATCATTATATCAACATCCATTCATGCAACTCACAAATAAATAAGGCCACATTTAATTGTATTGTCTGATTAACATACCATTAGTGCTAGGTCCATCAGCTTCATCCAGCTCTAAATCGGCCGCTAACTCTGCGATATCACCGCCACCGTCCTCAGATTCCGTCGATGGAGACCCTAACTTATCCTTTACAGGGGGTCCGATCGGCGCTCCCATAGCACGAATTAAATCGGCCATCTTTCAAAACACAAACAATTTGGATCCGATACACTTCACTTGTATGCGTTAGAGCTAAACCAGTGACTCATAGTTTATTCAGGAACAGTATGATATAAAAATTTTAAGAAATATCTCAAACGTGTTTACAAAAGAAAAAAAAAACTAAATAGATGCCGTTGAAACAATGAAATTGTATGTAAACCAAGAGCAGCAGTACAGTATTAACACATTATTTTGCCGCATAAACTAAGCGATTTCTGTTATCACTGGATAGATGACAAAAATATTCTTTCTTTAATTTTTTAAGAGTCAATTTTCTTTCGATACGCCCGCGTCACAGATGATAAAATATAAATAGATTCAAGAATGGTTCTATCAATCGGTTCAATCTAGTTCAATCAAATGTTTGACATTATAGATCAGTGTTGCACTCTCTTACTAGTCGCAAAGCCAATCGAAGCCACCTAGGTACCCGCATAGAACTACAAACCACAGAGCATGAAACTTTTACTACAAACCAGTCAAGTCGATCAAATGAAATCATTTTAGTTTGTGCACAGAAAACGACATTTTGATTGGATCCTTGCAAGTTCGCTATAAGCCAAACCAACTGCACTATCCACCATCACCTAGTGATTTTCTATTTGGCGGTTGGCTTCCAGCGTATGCTGGATATACGATGTAAACCCTTTGTAAGACTGGTTGGCAGATTTTCGAGCTTCTGAATACCTGTAATGACTGTCAAAGGTATACGAATCAAACTGAAACTCAAAGCATTTATTTCAATTAAGGCGAAAGCGCCAGGGTAGCCCGCGAAATTCAATTTTTTTTAGGTTTTTAGGAATTTGCTGGTCAGGATTAAGTTGTACGTTGATTAATATATGAATCGCGGCCGTAAGAAATATGTGTTTACAGAATTATAATCAATAAAGTCATCAACACAACTCTCTATGACCACGTAAGTCCCAAGAATAACTGTTTCATGAAATCATCATTCTTTGGACTTACGTGGTCTTAGAGAGTTGTGTTGATGACTTTAATGATTATAATTCTGTAAATACATATTTGTTACCGCCGCGAATCATATATTATTCGACGTACAACTTAATGCTGACCAGCAAATTGCAAAAAACGTAAGAAAATTTGAATTTCGCGGGCTACCTTAGCGCTTCCCCCTTAAGGCGAAAGCGCCAGGGTAGCCCGCGAAATTACATTTTTTTGGCAATTTGCTGGTCAGTATTAAGTTGTACGTTGATTAATTTATGATTCGCGGCCGTAACAAATATGTATTTACAGAATTATAATCATTAAGGGAGAAGCTCACCGTCCGAACAGGACCAGGGCCCGTGCCGGACGGCGCGTACGTGTTCCACGCGCGCCTCAAAGAGATGTCAGCATCAAACGAAGGGGCCCGCAAGGGCCGAAGCCTGCCGGATCAGCGGGATTGTCCGAAAGGGTTACCGCTGGCCCAGAACATAAAGAGCGAAGGAAGGAACACGGATGGGTTTTAGTCAGTTAGAGTCTGACACTCCCTTCCGCTCCACCCAGAGCGGGAGGAGTCATTTGATGACTTCCCATCCTGAAAAAAAAAAAAAAAAACTCCGAAGAATGACGATTTCATGAAACAGTTATTCTTTGGAGTTACGTGGTCTTAGAGAGTTGTGTTGATGACTTCAATGATTATAATTTTGTAAATACATATTTGTTACGGCCGCGAATCATATTATATTAATCAACGTACAACTTAATACTGACCAGCAAATTGCAAAAAACCTAAAAAAAAATGAATTTCGCGGGTTACCCTGGCGCTTTCGCCTTAAAGTCATCAACACAACTCTCTAAGACCACGTAATCCAAACTGCAAAAAACGTAAGACAATTTGAATTTCGCGGGCTACTTTAGCGCTTCCCCCTTAAACCATTTCCAGGCACTTTTGAATTGTCAAATAGTAACAACTACATCAACACAACTCTCTAAGACCACGTAACCCCAAAGAATGACTATTTCATGAAATAGTCATTCTTTGGGGTTACGTCATGGACTTGAGGCCACAGAACACATATACTTCTAGCGGAGGCCGACTCTGTGGCCTTATTTACTTTTGGACAAGAAGGATGAAACCGTAGACTGAGAATATAGGTAGACAAGTCCTCAGCGTATGCAGTATGAGATAGCGATAGTTCGACATAAGTACATTACTCCAGCTACGTGCAATTAATATTGCCATACCTAGACGTTTTCCCCCATCGTGTGGGTAATCTGGTACTTAGTATTTTGATCAAAGAGTACAGTATAGTATATGAGAATTTTGATTGTACTGTCTACTAAGTCATTCAATTAATTGTCATTAGACTTTCAGGGGGTGACATATTTATAACTTCGAGAGTATGTATGTTTAAAAAATACATAATAGCAAAAAAAAAAACATCAGTTTCATGCATTTTTGTATGCAACAGCAGATTTTTATTTTGATATTTCAGGGTTAGTCTCATAGCAAAACTTTATAATCAAGTGCTGTAAGATTATTAGTTAACAGTAGTGTGACAAATAACAACAGGTCGCGCGCGAACTGAATGCGACCGGATGCGAGAGAAGTGAAGGTGAAGCGCGAAAACAAGTGAGTTGTAATTGTTATTTTAATACAATTTAAACTACGATATAAATTTATTTTCACCTCAAGATGTAAATAGCACTAGTTGGATAAATCATAAGTAGCACAACTTATTTACGCGCTTTATCACAGGCCCTGAAATAATTCAGTTCGCGCGCGTAGTATAGACGTGCTATAATTTTAGATGCAATAAAAAAACTGTGTAGATCAAGTATAGTTTAATTAAAACCTTGAATGACAAAAGTATACATAATAAAATGGTACTTAGGACTAAAGGGAAACTAATCATTCCTTTTGATCTGTGTCCTGAAAAACGAACGAGATCTGATTACCAAACAGGTTAATTGGGTACTACTGACCTTTAAATAAAACTAATTTATTATAAAAAATTCTGACCTTATCAGTTTTTTCAGAAAGCTTTTTAGTTGCATAATGAATACGAACTTTGAGATATTTCAAACTTATAGCCTTAATTAAGAGTGAATAATTACAATAAAAATTTAATTAAGAAAGTACCAAATAATCCTTTGTTTCCATATCAACCCCCAAAATATCACATTTAGAGGAACTCGGTTGATCTAAAGCCGGTGGGACCTGAAATTTGAAACAAAACGGACACGAACTTGCGATTAACTGCTAAAATAATCAAGGAATAATAATTTTTAGAATGAGTTAGTAAGTTTTACTGTATCTCCTTTACATTGTTTGGTAGCTTAATAATTAGGTTAGTATATATTCCACTTAAATGAATTCCACGTAATAATATTAAAAAAGTCATCTCAAATGATACACTATTATTTCCGTGTCACACGAAATAAAGTCACAACAAATTTTTATGTATCAAAGTTAATTAAACGTGTAGAACGAATTGGTATGTATAATAAATTTACTTTACCTGGATGAAAAGTGTGGATATCGAACGTGGATTTAAATGAGTACTATTTAATTTCTGTCGAATGCAACTAGCTTGAAAATGTCGTGAGCAGATTCGGGAGTGACGACTTGGATGCCAGTTAATTCGGCCCGTACATTCCGTCCACTTTTTCTTAAAAATGGTTCATTCGGAAAACTAAAAAAAAAAGTAAAGAAATTAAATACGTTCAGTGGTAAAAATAATTAAGTGCTGGTATCCCCGTCAAGTTATTATCCGACTATTGACAAATGACACGAAGTAAAATAGATAACAACCTAACATTAAATGCCTCACACTTTGGTCGGTTAGTACAAAAAACAAGTTAGGATTTTATCGTCTTTTTAGATAAAATTATCAATAAATTTTGCTTAATATTGACACAAAATAGTCTTGTGTACAATAATTCTTTGATTTACTTGCTGTAATAGTTAAAAAATGCTACTTACCGATGAAAGGTTATGTTTGGTTGATTTCGTTCACTACGACTTTTACAGCCATATATACTGCAATTCACCATCGTTAAACACTAAATAATACCTTTTGGAATATCACTATAGTCACAAATTACACAAAGTATGCGTTTCACAGTTTATATCAACAAAAATATTTTGACACCACAATTTGTTTGCCATCAATGACTAGTGATGGCAAACAACAAAAACCGATACGCAAATAGAGATAGAAAACTTATGCTATGTCCTGCTCACACATATACATTTTGAAACATGTGTCATCTCGCTTTCGCAATTATAGCATGTCTACCTTTATTCTCTGTCTACGGATGAAACCGAAGACGAGGCGTCGGCCTTATTTACTTTTGAACAAGAAGGATGAAACTGAAGACGAGGCTTTGCCCTTACTTTTAGTCAAGAAGGACAATAAGCACTTAAGGGGGAAGCGCTAAGGTAGCCCGCGAAATTCAGATTTTCTTACGTTTTTTGCAATTTGCTGGTCAGTATTAAGTTGTACGTCGATCAAAATATAAATCGCGGCCGTAAAAAATATGTATTTACAGAATTATAATCATTAAAGTCATCAACACAACTCTCTAAGACCACGTAAGTCCAAAGAATAACTGTTTCATGAAATCATCATTCTTTGGACTTACGTGGTCTTAGAGAGTTGTGTCGATGACTTTAATGATTATAATTCTGTAAATACATATTTGTTACGGCCGCGATTCATATTTTGATTGACGTACAACTTAATACAGACCAGCAAATTGCAAAAAACCTAAAAAAAATTGAATTTCGCGGGCTACCCTGGCGCTTTCGCCTTAAAATGAGGCGGTATGGTCTAAGACCTTAGCCTGCCCGAGTAGGCCAAAAAAAAAAATTCGTGTTTGTGAAGTGAATGATTGGAAATGGAATTGGAAAATCAATTTGAGATTGACTCGCGTTGACTAAACAGTGTTTTATTGTAAGTTTATATTTTGTACTGACCTTGTTACCTACTCCTGCTAAGTTTAAATTGGTAAGCTCATCCAATTATTTATCGTTGTTACTCACAACTGCCTTTTGATTTTCCCTCTGTTGAAATATGACATTGTCATTTTTAGTTTTACAACCTTCGATCAATAATTATTGATCGAAGTTTACAACAGATACGACGATTGACGAATCTACATTTTACGACGCCATTTTGTGATCGCGAACTTTCTTTGTTCTTTGTCCCAGTTCGGTAGCCTTCTCGTATCGGAGACTTCAACCAAATTTATAGTTTTTGCCGTCCTAAATAGTTTCCCTCGATTGTTACAGATATCATAATGCAGATTTTCGTGAAAACCTTGACGGGTAAAACTATTACTCTTGAAGTTGAGCCATCCGACACTATTGAAAATGTAAAAGCTAAAATTCAAGACAAAGAAGGCATTCCCCCAGATCAGCAGCGACTGATCTTCGCTGGAAAGCAGCTGGAAGACGGTCGCACACTGTCTGACTACAACATCCAAAAGGAATCCACCCTCCATCTTGTTCTGCGTCTCCGTGGTGGTATGCAGATTTTCGTTAAAACCCTTACCGGTAAGACTATCACCCTTGAAGTCGAACCTTCAGATACTATCGAGAATGTGAAGGCTAAAATCCAAGACAAGGAAGGTATCCCCCCAGACCAGCAGCGACTGATCTTCGCTGGCAAGCAGTTGGAAGATGGACGCACACTCTCCGATTACAATATCCAGAAGGAATCCACCCTCCATCTTGTACTGCGTCTCCGAGGAGGTATGCAAATATTCGTTAAAACACTTACAGGTAAAACCATAACACTAGAAGTGGAACCTTCAGATACTATTGAGAATGTAAAAGCTAAAATCCAAGACAAGGAGGGCATCCCCCCAGACCAGCAGCGACTGATCTTCGCTGGCAAGCAGTTGGAAGATGGACGCACACTGTCCGACTATAACATCCAAAAGGAATCCACCCTCCATCTTGTTCTGCGTCTCCGTGGTGGTATGCAGATTTTCGTTAAAACCCTTACTGGTAAGACTATTACCCTAGAAGTCGAGGCTTCTGATACTATCGAGAATGTAAAAGCTAAAATCCAAGACAAGGAAGGTATCCCCCCAGACCAGCAGCGACTGATCTTTGCTGGCAAGCAGTTAGAAGATGGACGCACACTGTCCGACTACAATATCCAGAAAGAATCCACCCTCCACTTGGTCTTGCGTCTCCGTGGAGGAATGCAAATATTCGTCAAAACCCTTACTGGTAAGACTATCACCCTTGAAGTTGAGGCTTCGGATACTATTGAGAATGTGAAAGCTAAAATCCAAGACAAAGAAGGCATTCCCCCAGACCAGCAGCGACTCATCTTTGCTGGCAAGCAGTTGGAAGATGGACGCACACTGTCCGACTATAACATCCAGAAGGAATCCACCCTCCACCTTGTACTGCGTCTCCGAGGAGGTATGCAAATATTTGTCAAAACCCTTACTGGTAAGACTATTACCCTTGAAGTCGAGGCTTCTGATACTATCGAGAATGTAAAAGCTAAAATCCAGGACAAGGAAGGTATCCCCCCAGACCAGCAGCGACTGATCTTCGCTGGCAAGCAACTAGAAGATGGACGCACACTGTCTGACTACAATATCCAGAAAGAATCCACCCTTCACTTGGTCTTGCGTCTCCGAGGAGGTATGCAGATTTTCGTCAAGACCTTGACAGGCAAAACCATAACTCTGGAGGTTGAAGCTTCAGACACAATCGAGAATGTAAAAGCCAAGATACAGGACAAGGAAGGCATCCCCCCAGACCAGCAGCGTCTTATCTTCGCCGGCAAGCAACTGGAAGATGGCCGCACCCTTTCGGATTACAACATTCAGAAAGAATCCACCCTCCACTTAGTCTTGCGTCTCCGTGGAGGTATGCAGATTTTCGTCAAAACCTTGACTGGCAAAACCATCACCCTTGAGGTTGAACCTTCTGACACTATTGAAAATGTAAAAGCCAAGATACAGGACAAGGAAGGCATCCCCCCAGACCAGCAGCGTCTTATCTTCGCTGGAAAGCAGTTGGAAGATGGACGCACACTGTCTGACTATAACATCCAGAAGGAATCCACCCTCCATCTTGTACTGCGTCTCCGAGGAGGTATGCAGATTTTTGTCAAGACATTGACTGGCAAAACCATCACTCTGGAGGTTGAAGCTTCAGACACAATAGAGAATGTAAAGGCCAAGATACAGGACAAGGAAGGCATCCCCCCAGACCAGCAGCGTCTTATCTTTGCTGGAAAGCAGTTGGAAGATGGACGCACACTGTCTGACTATAATATCCAGAAGGAATCCACCCTCCATCTTGTACTGCGTCTCCGAGGAGGTATGCAGATTTTTGTCAAAACATTAACAGGCAAAACCATAACTCTGGAGGTTGAAGCTTCAGACACCATTGAGAATGTAAAGGCCAAGATACAGGACAAGGAGGGAATCCCCCCAGACCAGCAGCGTCTTATCTTCGCTGGCAAGCAGTTGGAAGACGGACGCACATTGTCTGACTACAACATCCAGAAGGAATCTACCCTTCACTTGGTACTCCGTCTTCGTGGCGGCAACTAACTTATCTATCCTAAAGATATGCCTTAAGCACATGCAAATTCTCAATATTCTTGTCATTCCAGCTACAGTAACTAATTGAAACTGATTGAATAAATAAATATCTTTCACTTCTGATATTGTTGTATTGATTTTTATACCTTACACACCCTATACAAGTTTGTTTGGTCTTATTTGAGATTAGCTTCTCAATTATAAACTACGACTACATAAATTAGTAATTACACAGTATTAGGATAAAGATTGGTCATAACTTGAATTAGTTTGCAATCCATCCACAAATTGATCAGCCTTTAGCACTTCTGCTGGTCATCATAGGCCTATCTAACGCCATGCCATTTAAACTAACGTCAACTAATCTTCCAATGCTACAAGACGCCTTGCGTCATGTGTGTGTTTGTCGCCCTTGGCCCGGCGCTGATCTATAGCCTAGGCTCTGCTACCCTACTACGGCACACAACCTGCGCCGACGCGACGATCGAATAATTGAATTGCAATAGGTATTTCAAAAAGACTACAACTTCAAAGCATAATTTTATTCATTCCATAGCTCGCTAGAATTTGTGCACCAGTCATACGATGGATAGTCCACGTCTTAGCGAAACAGGCGATAAGAGAAGACTACTCCCCACACATCCGTACTAAGTAGATACCTGAGTTACTGTCTCGTCTCCGAGCTCGATTTTAAATGAAAAATGGCTGGCTAAGGCTTTCTATAACACCATCCCCCCTTTAGCTTTGGCTGATGGCGGTGGTGGCGAAAGGAAGGGGGCGTGTCAATATGGCAGCTTGGCGACAGGGCTGGCGGAGAGGCATGGTTGCTGACGTCAAGTCCGTTACATATTAGACCGTACAAAAATTAATTCACCACAAGCATTTCCTCGTGTCTTTCTCCTCTTGCTCTTGCGTTGCATATGTTCTACACTTGCATTTGCATTATAAAACTACAATGACCCATTTACATTCTACCATTGCATAATATGGTGTTCAAATATTTTAATTTTATCTTTCATAATGCTATTATTTTAATTAAAATTTTTAAAAGTCAGCAATAGAGCTAAATAAGCAGCAGATGTATGGTTTATAATTTTAATAAGGTCGTCACGTACTGTTTGCTAGAAGTTGGTTATTTTTTTGCCAAGGTTATCTACTTTGTGTGTAATTAACTCAATTTTATATAAGTACCTACCTACTTATTCTAGGCCAGGCAATAAATAAAAAAAACTGCTTGCAAGATGTTGTATATATTCAGTGCTATATATTCAATAATGCACGAAGCATTTTTGTATGAAACTGCAGATTTATTTTTAATCCTAGTTCAAATAAAATTTCTATACCTATCTGACTTTAGGCGAAGCAACGTCGAGGTTATTTGAAAGTTATTACTTTCAAATAACTTCGACGCTCTCGCTGCATCGTAAGTATACTGTAACTTACAATTTGCTCATCTTCATTTTAATGTTAATTTTGGCGTCGTTGGCTGCCATGGAACCTTAGAAGGAAATAATCCCACGCAAAAACAGCCTTTACTTACTTACGTTATAACCAGACAATTGAGTTTGAGAATACTTGGCTACATAAAGTAGGTGAGCATATTTAAATGAAACAAATATAAGTGTTTAATTGTTAACATTTTATTAGGAGGCGAAAACGAGCAATAAGTTTCGGGATAAATTTTAATACAAATCAATAATATTTGCATTACATCTCCTAAATCGTCAAGTTTAAATCTATGAAATTACAGTATTTTAAGATTACAGTAACATGAACAAGAATAATACACTATAACAGACGTATGTATTCGCATCAATAGCAAAATATTTTGGGATCCAATATAATGATAGTGCTACGACACGTAAATATACTTTGGTATGCTAACAAATCACCTTTCAGGATAATGGTACTTATTGTTGGAATAACTCGACTACAATAATTACATTAAAGATACTGGCAAGTTTTTTTACTTACCAGTATTTATGTAAGTTTGAATGAAGTAAACCTTCAAATCGTTGTTTTAAAAACTGAATGAATCAATTGTGAAGCGTGTAACAACAAGTATCATTACCAAACAAGCCAATGATTCGACATACGTAACAAGTGAAGCAACACTGAACCAACACAGTATAGGACAACTACAAAATGAGTGTTTGATAAACTAGTCCCTTTAACCTTTCCTAGGTGGTAGCTAACGTGAGTAGCTCAGGTTTCCAGCAAAAAATTGGAAATCATTTGATCATTATCCATTCATGAACACAAATAAGTATGAAAATTGGCTAATTTTATCGTGATTTATAATTTATATTGTAGAAGCGATAACTGCGACACAAGGATAGCCGGTTTGTAAAATTCGGCAATAATTTAATTAGGCAGTTACTTAATTGATTTTCGCTCTTTGTTTCATACTTATTTGTGCTGGCGACTGTACATGCAAATGTTGAGTGTCATTTTATGAGCTCAGCTACCTAATGTTTTGTTTGCTTTCCTCATGAGCAGGCTAGGCTAGTTTATCGAACACGGAAACAGGTTCACATCGTTCATATCAATCATTCACTCATTCCCAAGCTAGTAAATTTATACACATTTAAAACAACAACAGTCTAATTCCGCTCTGTAGGATAGTGATAAGATCGTACTGCATTCGATTAAATGGTATGTATATTGAGAAGGTCATAGCGATATTACGTGATGGCGGACATATTGTAACGCCCAGTGCACGCCGTATCACCTCACATTAAACATTGAAACATGACATCCTCGTAACATTGATGAATATATTTATTTACTCAAAATACTTATATTAAGAGACACTTGAAGATAGAACAATTATTTATGAACTTACATACAACTAACATTAGATCTAGGTATTGTCTTTTGTATGCCAGAAATGTTATACAATGGGGTCCGTTTACGACAATAATGATGCGATGAATTTATTATAAATTACTTATGTTCAATATTACTGCAACATCAATATCGGACAAAGTGAATAATATGACGATTTAAGATCTTACCTCTCAAGTGCATTAATTAAAGTACATTTAACATTACTATTGAATGAAGGCCATGTACATTTAGTAATTTCGATATTTTTTGGTATCAATCATACACATTAAAATATAGTTAAAATAAGTAGCCTAGATAGTGTAATGACTAAAGGAGTTATTATGCGAAATGTCGAAAAAGTAAATGGGGACTGGTATAAAATATAAACAATATAATATAAAAAAATACATGACAGGACACCGCACCAACAGCATGATATATATAGTTATCACAATTACATTATATTATGTTTTATAGCTTGCCAATAATACATCAAACATCGAAACGCCATAGATTTCTGGCAATAATTCAACAACTCTTACGACTCCGTCCCTTATACTCTCACATTAATTGTATAATATACGTTACATTGTATACTTTCTCCATTCAGTTAAATAATTACCCGCAAACATACAACTATAAAATCTAATCGCGTGTGTTAACTAGTTTTATATAATATAGTCCTAATACATACTATAATATCCCGTTCCTGTGCCTTTACTTTTCGGTACAAATTAGGATAATAAACTAAATAACTAATAGTACGTCAAAGGAGAATACTATACAAAGGGTAATGCACCTAAAAAAATAGATGCACGATATTTAACTAATATACAAACGTTAGTTTAAAAATATCACTTTACAGATTTTTTGCTGCTTCGTGGCAGAGAGCCGTCAGCAATAATGTATTGCGATTGACATGACGTATCACTTTGCTTAAAATTATCAATCTTATTTATCGTATCCACATCGATAAACTTGAGCTGTATGTATTTGGAATGCAACAGGTCTGGCATACACTTGCCACTTTATATACGCACAGAAACTTTATTACTATGTGGACAGCACTTCATACTTTAGCTATTAACAATCAATACGATTCCTCGTCCTTAGAGTCTGAGCAAAGGTACTCCAATTGATGTTGGTATATTTGGCGTAAGTCACTTTTAAAACTAAAAATACCTAATACAAAAAAACGGCAATTGATTCCCAACTCATTACTAATATAAATCGTCATGAAGTAAAATGGCAACATGATTACAATGATTTCTATTACAATAATTTTAATATTAAATAATTACTTATTTTGGCAATAAATGCAAACAGTAGGTAGGTATGATACAAAATAATTTCATAAGTAAAATTCGTAGCATTATCTCCTCGAGATTAGATTAGATGTTTACATCTAGAAAGTCAAAAACATTCAATTTTATTACTATATTTTTAAAGTTTGGAAGATTGATAACATTTTGAGTATTGATATATTGAAAGACATGATGAAATATCGTCAAAGAAATTCTGCTACTATAAAAGGATGACGAAACTGTGAAATACACCGGAAGACAAATTGGAACCGATAAAATTACATAGTTCATCAAATTATTCGGCGTAATAAAGGAGGTACTATAAACAGCTTGCCATTGAGCTTTTGACACAATAATAGATTCAAATCTACGTAATACTGCGTAACGTGACGTCGTAACGAATGAGTAAGAAGTGTAACACAACCTTTACAAAGGTTGGGCCAACTCGGCATTGATACCATTGTTCAAGTTGAGATTCCTTGCGGGTACTACGGGGTCAAGTTAAATTAGCTAGCGAAACTCCTCAGATGTGATGGGTATCGAGATGTAAAGAGAACAAAACATGACTTTATGATAAAAAAAAACGTGGTAACCTTATGAAGTGTATCTACCTACTTGAAATAACGGTTTAAAAAAATCAGTTTTGTTTGTGTGAGCTTAAAACACTTTATTAAATAAAAAAGAAACTAATTTTCTCAAATCATACTTCAACTTACTACAATTGACTTTAACCGTTGACTTTTTTAAATCGTGTTTAAATATCGATAATATCCATCCTTGATACGTTTGCGGAGTTTCACTAGCTAATTTAATTAAACCTGGTATATGATCTCGCATTGTATCGGTTCGTCTTCGTAGCAATATAAAGTTGTGTTACATCAGTAGGGAATGAATGAATACGTCGGTGGTTAGGTGTGGTCGCGGTGCTTACATGTTGGGTAGCGGCACAGTGACCTGCACGTAGCTGATGGGGAAGTAACCGGTCTTTCCGTTCACCGAGCCCTCGAACCAGTTGTCGTCAACTTTGTTGATAAGCGTGATCACGTCGTTCTCCTGAAACAAAACATTTACATTCCCAATTATGAAATTTAGTGCTAATTTCACATATGAAACTAAACGAGTTCAGCAAATCAAAGCTGCGTCAAAAGACCTGTCGTTTAGTGCTAATTTCACCAATGACACTGAACACGTTCAGCAAATCTAAATTGTGTTCAAGAGATGTCGTTTACTGTTAGTTTTAGCAATTGATACTGAACGCTTTCAGCAAATCTAAACTGTGTTCAAGAGCTATTATTTAATGCTAATTTCACCAATGAAACTAAACGCGTTCAGCAAATCTAAACTGTGTTCAAGAGCTGTCATTTAGTACCAATTTCACCAATAAAATTAAACGCTTTCAGCAAATCTAAACTGCGTTCAAGAGCTTGAGCTGTTATTTAGTACTAATTTCACCAATGAAACTAAACGCGTTCAGCAAATCTAAACTGCTATCGAGAGCTGTCATCGAATACTAATTTCACCAATGAAACTGAACGCGTTCAGCAAATCTAAACTGCGTTCAAGAGCTGTCAGTGTCAGTATTCTACAATCATTATGTAACTGGCAGTCTGGTAGCTCTTGAACGCGGTTTAGATATGTTGACTGCGTTGTTTCATTGGTGAAATCGGATCTGATTAGTTAGTAAAATATGTAAGGACTTTATATTGGGATCGGGTCTCATGCTTTTAGACATTATCAAGAAAGTCAGCGGCCGTCCTCCTCCTGAGACGGTATTATAATAAAGCGTTAGTGCCGTTATTAAATCAGCACGAGAGAGAGAGAGATGGAGTTATACAGGACCAATAGCGCCTTCTCTTTTTCGCAACGGAACAGTGATGACTTTTTTGATAATAAACCCTCTGGGCACAATTTCTCTTTAAATATAGGTATATACTTGCTTATAACTTTTCTAAAATGTCCAACTTAAATTGTCTATTACATAACATATTCAAATCACATCTGTCATTCTTTGCCAGTTGTGACGTTGGGTCTCAATTTGCCTAACAATGAATTTCCATGACTGTAAAAAATAGTATAATTTAGATAATAAAGCATACCTTAAATCCTAGTTCGCCCTGATTTTCGGGCTCGAAGTCATAGAGAGCAGTGCAGCAGGGGCCTTTGTTGGCGACCACTGGGGTCCGCGCGGGCGACTTAACTGGCGACGGTAACGGGGATGCTGCGGGGACAATAAGTTTTAGTACGAACATATACACTTAGCTAAACTTGGCTTTTATCACAACGCAGCGAAACAAAACGGTGGTGATCAAAACTCCTTGTTTTTGAATTAACGGTAGAGACGATATACATATATGATACAAGGGACATCGACGTGCAAACTATTACCATGAATTCAGCACATAAATCTAGATTATATTTGAATTTAAAATTTGAGATATATTTCAAGTTATGGAACAACAAACTGAATGTCATACTTAACAAAGTCCAAATTCAATTTCAACCAAAAATTTATTAGGACCTTTTTGTTACAAATGGTCACTGAAAAATTAACTTAGAATACATTTCACTAAAGTAGGTAACTGATTAAGTGGCGATGGAATGTAAATTATCTGAGATTATGAACACTGCTATAGAAAAAGATCTGCTGCTCCCATACATTTTGATCGTATAGGTTGCATGTTTGTATTTTTTTATGTCCCTTACACCCTGAGTACTGGTAGTGTTGTAGATATTTTAGCTCGCTTCCGTTTCGCTTTCGCTGCAGTGTGCCAAAAGGCGTTAAGCCCAAAGTATAAATGAGAAACTGTTAGCGACAGCAATCGTTGACTTTCCACTAATTACATGTATCTTAACCATGTTTACTAAGGCTACGTACGCACTTACAGTTGGCTTGCTTAGAGCCTAGACTCATCGACTTAACATCCTTCGATACACTCTAGGCGACTAGCCTAGAGCGTTCGTTTTACTTCGCTACTCGGAAGTTTACTCGCTAGTTTCTAGGCGCTAAGCAAGCTACCGGTCAGTGTGTACGTCACCTTAGGGTAGCATTATGTTAAGAACTATAAGAGCTTTCTTATAGTTCCTAACATAATGCTACCATATGGCTTATAATAAAGCACCGATCGCAGATGCTAAAAAAAACCACATTATTCTTTGAGCTCTAAGGCGGATATACAGTCGTCAACATCAAATTCAACTATTCTATTGTACCTATGTTGTACTTCTAAAAATGCTATTATTCAATTGATCATCATAAACGGTAGTTAACCAAATCTTTCCGTTTACTTGTTAGTTAAAGCTTGATGCTGAAGAATGTGTTTTCGCCTCAAGTAGATACTACGTGTTAAGATAACGATAATGCAATGTTAGATAAGGTTGCCTCAGTAATTCAGCCTCTATAGATAGAGTATGCTTTATACGCGGTTACTTTAAATCGGCTAGCTAAACTCCGCAGACGCGATGCGTATCGATAACTAAACACGATAAAACAAAATAAACCGGTCAAGTGCGATTCGGACTCGCGCAGGGTTCCGTACGTACGCGTAGGTATGTAACTACAAATTAACGATTTTCGGATTTTTTCCTTTACTTATGCTACATGACTTTGCTTATTGTCAAATTTCATGATTCTAGGTCAACGGGAAGTACCCTATAGGTTTTGCTTCCCTTGCGAGTGTCAAAATATGCTGCATAAACGGAACATAAACGCCCGTATCTTTTGATTGTGTTGACTTAGAAGTTTGATTTTTTTTCACTGCTTCAAGGGATTGCAGCCCTGAGTATTTGATATTAATTTCAACTTGAAACTCCACGAGTTCCTGAGAAAAAGGGTATTAACAGACGGACAACTAAGTGATCTTATAAGGGTTCCTTTTTTCCTTTTGAGGTACCTACGGAACCCTAAAAATAGTAAGATTTGATGTTTTTTTTGGGAGGTAAACGACCGCTGTCAGTGTTGTTAAGTACTTGAAGTATGAGTTGAGAAAAACTGTTTTCTTATGTCTGTGAAGTTTACACACAAAAAAAACAGATTTTCTATACTGATATTATTTTCAAGTGACTACAAAAAATGAGATCGCCGACCCAGCAAAAAATTCAAATCGTTTTTTATTATCATTTTAAGATAGACACCACCCATTGCATCTCCGGAGTTTAGCTAGCCAATTTAAAATAACCCTGTAAGTGAGTTCTACGTTA
The DNA here is from genome assembly GCA_963855955.1 of Luperina nickerlii. Classification (NCBI taxonomy): domain Eukaryota; kingdom Metazoa; phylum Arthropoda; class Insecta; order Lepidoptera; family Noctuidae; genus Luperina; species Luperina nickerlii. The sequence continues at coordinate 14,252,135 of OY979677.1, read as the reverse complement.
AATCTAATTTATGATACAGCAACTCGTAGTATCTACCAAACAATATGAATATAAAAAACTGCAATCAATGTTTATGAGAGTATGTATGGTAATTTGAAATCCTTTCACAACAATGTAATGAATGTTTAACAGTTACATGATATGACCATATTATTATGGCTATGCTGAAGTTTCGAAAGCGCATGCCATCAAATGTATCGCATTCAAACGAACACTACTGAACGTCACACGGGTATGTTTCTATGATTCTTCTTTTGACATGCACAGCATTATTTTATTTAGGGCTGATTTTTCCTATCAGATAATTTTATCAGACGAATAATTTTGAATTTTTGACAGTTCTTCCATACAAAAACTGTCAGACATCAATTTTATTCTACGAATAAAAATTACCAGTCGATTTGAAAAATTCGCCCTTAGTTAAAAACTTACATTTAGCCGGTTACGATGTAATTTTAGCCTAAGTTTTTAGCCAAAAGACAATTTATTCATAGGTTTTTACTAAGACTTCACAAAAACGCCACACAAGTTTTAAGCAACATTAAAAAGCCGTAATAATTTTGTCAAAGCAAGGGTACAAACTTTAAATCATAATCTACTCTACGTGTTTTGTTTTGGTCTGAGTCCAGTCAGCGGTTTTTAACAAAATAGAAAAGCATTTTTGTAAACTACTCGAGTTATATTTTTCTAAACGATTTGTGTCGGTGTATGGTGACGTGTGAAAGATTGCATTTCTCTTTAAATATGAAAGCTGATTAGTTATTATAATGTTTAAGAACTAAATCTGCTTTTGGTACAAAACTCAGTATCAGAAGGCCAATTGCCGTAATTAAACACGTTCAAAATCTAGTCACAATCTCATCTCAACGACAGTCAACGTCCAAAACTTGTCAAAAATGTATGGAAATTAGAGGTATTTTTGACAGATTGGGACTGAGATCAGACTGTTGTGAACTTTCTTAAAATGACGAGAATTACCCCTCTGGTACCTGGAACGAAAATTAATTGACGTGTCAAAATTAACAAGTCCAGTGTTGTTATTGGCTGTTGATGATTAATTCAACGAATCACAGCAGTTTAGGCGCGTTTAACAATTTGTCAGCTGATTTTTGTGTTGACTTTTGTTCCAGAAACAAAAAAAAATTAAAATTAAAAAAAAACTTCATTCATATTACTACTATGTTTCAAACAGTTCACTAAAGTTTTGTACTAAGTCGAAACTATTTCATAATTTTGAATAAAAAAAAAATAATTAATGAATCACGTCATAATATTTACAGCAATCATTCAAAACAATCAATCTAAAATTTTAGTACAGTCGGGTAGCACCTTCACGATCGACGTAAAACCATTAATAAGTAATTTATCACGGTAATTTATACTTATAATAATGAGTTAAGCGTTACATTGCAATAACTTACTTAATGGTTTTACGTCATTCAAATTTAACCATGAATGCGCTACTTCAGGCAGATCTAAAAAGATGCAATCTCTCATGATGTATGTGTTCGCGTGTTACCATTGGTTGAGCGCGACGGGTTGCCCGATCCCGGGAACAGTTCCAGGTTCGATGGCGGCTTGTGCTCCGGGGAACCGGCGTGGGAACCAGCTTTGCACAACGTGAACAAACCATATACTCAATGCCCACAAAAACTAATTTCGTAAATACAAAAGTTGTTTCGTTAACGCCAAAGACGTTTCGTAAATGCGAAAGTTATTTCGTAAATGGATCGAATCGATGTACCGGTAACAATCGATTAAGTTTTCTTTCCGAGGTTTTATACTTTATAATTTACCACAATACACGATGCAAGCCGTGCAAGGGATATCGACGCGCAAACTGTTCCCACGAATTTAGCACATGATTCTGGACTACAAAAACAGAATTTTTTCGTCAGTTATTAAAAAAAAATCAATATATTATTTATCTGCTGTTTCATACAAAAGTGAAACTGCTACATCGTCGTCAAAATGTATAGAACAGCTGTTTTTTTTATGAACGGTGAAATATTCCACCACCGATGGGTCTAGATTCAGGTACTGAATTCATGGTAACAGATCGCGCGTCGATATCCCTTACACTCAGTATTGATTAAACAGAATCAGAACGTTTCTCTAAAATAACTGTTTTTTTAATCATTAAAATAATATTACAGTGTAGCTTTAATTTCCCGTGATGTGCATGTCAATCAGTTCGTCTGTAAAGGACTGAACATCGAAAACATCTTCAGAAATAAGAAAGAGACATCAAATATCGACTACTCGAAGAAACAGGAAGAAAGATCATACCATACTTTGCTTTCCTACCAGAGACAAAAATACATAATATAAAAAAAAAATAGAAAGAAACATGTATTATTGTTTTATAAAGAAGAGACAATTATTAAGCACAAATAGTGTTGCCAGTTACAAAATAAAAAAAAAATAGCAAGATAAAAAATCTCGGGTAAGCAAAAACTATTTTAACTTTCTTGTTATTACTGGTAACACTAATTGTAGTAACACACATATTAATTTGAATAAAATTGATAAGAATAAGGTAATTCCTAAGTTAAAATGGGAGGAGGGATATAGGAAAAGGATTTTCGGCAACCTGTAAAGAAAAGTTGTCAATAATCGTCCCACGCCTGTGAGTGCACCTTTTCGGTTATAAACAGAAAAAGAGAAGCTCAAAATAAAAAGAATAAAAATGTTATGTCGAAGTAATCTAGCCACAAAATTATGTACAGAAGATCTTTCAAGAACTGGGCGACCTGAAAACTATTGGCGGAACTACAATATTTACATTCTAAATGCTACTTGTGAAATATGTATTCCATGGAAATCGTTTCTAAATATGTGCACACCTTCTACCCGGCTTTGGAGAAACTGACAAACTCAAGAATTTACTAACTCGCTTAACTGAAATAACAAGAGCCAATCAAATCACTTGACACAAGATTTGGCAACATACAATATGGAGACGACTATACGACAATTTATCTGAGTTTTAAGTCAATTTATCTGATAGTTTTAAAATACTCCTTATTTTAAAACTATCAGATAAATTCTAACATAGATATTAAAAAAAGAGATTTTTTATTTTAAAGTCTGTTTTTTAATCTCGTAGACTAAACTGACATTACGAGTGTTGTCAGTTTATTGCAATTTTTAAATAGTGATGTGGCACAACCGAAACTTAGTGTTAATAAAATCAAGTATCGTTTTTTACAATAAGTTATCCTGAAATAATGTGTAGGTACTTATTTAAAACGTAATAATATAAAATTAATAATGTAAAACATATATTTTTAATTACATAACTTAATTACAGGTATTCGCGTTAATCTGATTCAGATAATGACTCCATGTCTGAGGAATATTGTGAATCATCAGAATAGCCACCTACTTCTATGATAAACCTATCAGTAATGTCGTCGGTTATATGGCCCAGATGACACATTTGATCTTCAATTTTAATTACATGGACTACACAGTCTTTCCACCGCTGCGGGGTCACTTGACGAAGCCCTTCTTCAAAAAGGCTTCGTACTTCATTCATTTTGAATGTTTTACTATTTTTAGCGACATGCCCCTTTACTTGAGCCCAGACCAACTCAATCGGGTATAGCTCGCAGTGGTAATGGGGCAGTCGCAAAATAGTGACACCCCGTTCAGCAGCCATCTCGTCGACGACATACCTTTCCTGGGCGTTTTTGTGCTTTCGGGCAATTTCATTTAATTCGGGCTTTAACATTGTCTCGTCATATGAAATATTTTTTGATTTTAGCCAATCTTGGATTTTTTTAAATGGTCGGATTACGCATGGCGTTGCGTGGTCAGATTTCCCTGGCAGTTTGTAGCACGTCGTGCAGCCGTGTGTACGTACGTGAATTTTAAATATAAAACTTTGAATGAAATTTAAATTCGTCTATTATAGATAAAAAGTTACGATTCAACAAACCGGTATCGTAGGTACAACACTGCACAAAAGAGCTGGCAACATTATTTGTAAATTTGACATTTGCATGTGTCAATTTAGTCTACGAGATTAAAAAACAGACTGTAGGTATTGGATTTATTGTATACAAACCCAATAAATTAAAAAATCTCTTTTTGCTGGGAGCATTTGCCGACTGGGATCATCATGAGTTATTAATCAGTTTAATTTATTGCCGTATTTTTATTTATTTACTATTGTCATCTCCACCTTATATAGAAACCAGAGGTTAAACTTTTTGACATCTAGTATATATTAACATAATTTTATTTATTAACTATCTAATGTTTTTTTTTGTTAGGAACCTCTTGGCTTGCCAAAGTTACCACTTACCAAAGTTTCATCACAATCGGTCGAGCCATTTTCAAGTTTTTGCTAGACTAACGCACGGCGATTATTTTTAATACAATTGTTAATAAAGACTTAAGGACCACAAATTGATTATTCACCAAAGTTTTGGGAATCATTAGTCACAATTTACACGGAAATAAATACAAGTAAAAGTCTATACTTACTGCAAATAATCCACTTATTACTAGCAAATTATTGGACAAAATTTTATAAAGACTCTTTAACTAAACGTCCTATTAATTCGCTTCTAAAATGTGTGTCACCTTGACAGCATATGAAATATCCCGTATGATCGTTGCCAAATCCAAAATTAACCACATTTAATGCAAGCCCCGTTCCAAGAAATTAACATTATTCTAATGTCTACCGTGGTTAGTTATGAGTGATATGTGTATTATTAGTCCACCGTCCTACCACAAAATAGATGGGTACAGAAGGTTGGCTCCATACAAAGAGTGCAAGCGCATTCTTCGACCGAGATCACCGTATGTATGCGCCAAAGTGCCTATTTGAACGATGAAACTGAACGCGATCAGCACATCAAAGAGCTGTCAGGGTGTTAGAATGCTAAGCAGCTGCTGCTAAGGGAGCTGTGACGGTGTTGCTAAGGAAGGAACACGGGTGGGTTTTAGTCAATAAGAGTCCCACACTCCCTTCCGCTCCACCCAGAGCGGGAGGGGTCAATTGAGGATTTCCCACCCACAAATAAAAGGTGTTAAAATAGTTCTGGAATATTGACACTGACAGCTCTTGAACGCAACTTAGATGTACTGATCGCGTTCAGTTTCATTGGCGAAATCCGCCCTAACTGTGTGGGCGCCTGTTTTCACCCGTTGTATGGAGCCGATGTTCTGTACCACTCTATTTTATGGTCCTACCGTGTCGCGGAACTTGCAATGTGCCCAGAAGCGTGCGGAATGTCCTCAATGAAATGTGTAATAGTGCTACAAGATTTCAACCATGGACCGCTCCCAAAAATAATAATAAAATAAAATTAGAACCGCCACCTAGCCAAATCATGGTAAACAAAAGTTGCGGAATATTTTTGGAGTAACATGCTTTTGTGGAACACGTTACCAGCAAGAACAAGTTGCTGCAACATTACGCAACTTTTGTTTATTAAGAACACAAAGGCTTTACCGTCCATAACCAAAACCAAAGATATAACCCAGCAAATAAAACCAAAATCACCTGTCCAAGGGTCCCTTCCATTGATCTGATTTCTTGGCGCCGGATGCGGTTTGAACCTTGGCGCTGGCCTCGATTGGGCACGATAGGGTGGGGGTGCTTCCCAAGCCGTGAAGGGGTCTGTGTTGCTGAGGTCGCCGACAGAGGAAGAAGGGGGGATGTGTTGGCGAGGACGGGACAAACTCTGGGTGGAACCGTACCGCCTACCATTGTTCAAGTCGTGGATGCCCTCGATGTTGAGGTCCGCTAAGGTCTTTGGTACGAACTCCATCTTGGGACGGTTCACCGCTTCCTCTTTCCTGGAAATGTACAAAAGTGGTAATTTTAGTAACTAATCAATCCTAATAATATTATTAATTTGAAAGTTTGGATTCTGTAACTTTGCACAACAAGCTACCTGAAACTGTCAAATTTTCCCAATTAACTTTGAACCTTATGCTTTAGCGATAAAGTTGAAAATCTATTAAAGAAATTTGACAGATTGTAGTAGCTTGATGTGCTGGCGTCTGTACTCACTTTTCCATAAGTGTAGAAACGAGTCCTTTGAGGATCTCCGTGCATTGCTGATGGTACTCCAGTAGACTCTCTGCGAAGAACGTTAGCTGTGCAACTTGCTCGACCTGTGAACAACATACACGTTAAGCATGGATAGATATACTTAGAATAGGAGAATATTTGTCACCCTTTATAGATTTGTGACGTAGCTTTAAAGCTCTATAACACTCTGTGTGAAGGCTCGTCCGGGGATGTTGTACTAAAAGCAGCAAGTAGCGTTTATTTATATTATTATTTTTGTACATAGTAAAACTGATACGACGTAAACAAGGTGTAAAAAATTAATGAAAGTCTTGAAAGTAGCTTGTTCATAATTGATTACTGAATCGATTTCAGCAACTTTTATTAAGTATAGGTATTAAGCCAAAGAAAACTAAATCTTATTTCAAGGCAATGAGATTCAATTTTAAATGCATAAAGCAATGCTATTTTTAACAAGATTTTCTTAAAAAAATTAATTACCTAGTTTAAAAAAAAATACCAAAACATAATTCGACCAAAACTTTTTTTAACTTGATACTCGAATTGGGGTGTATGAGATCTGGCGTTAATTATGTCACATAATGCATAAGTATTGAGTACAAAAGTTCTGCTTATTACTTAAGAAATTGTTTTATTTGGAGTTGTTGTTTCGGTATAAAGCATTGATATAGGTACAGGTAGATTTAAACTTCATCTATGGTACTGCAACGCCTACCTTTGATATTGCAGATTTTCATAGGCAGTGGTGGCCAATATTATGAGATGGGACTTCGACTTGTTTGCCAAAAACTTACATAAAAATGAAAAAAAAAAACAGTAACAAGGGTTTGCTTACGTCATTGTCCAGGAGGTTGAACATCCCGATCTGGGCAAGTTGAAGCGACTCGGCGAATTTCTCCTCCGCCTGTCGGATTTCGTCGTCTGCAATATGAGCACCTGATGTTACGGACGCTTCACAAACGTACGGTTACGCACACGGATACGCAACAATACGGATACATACGCGAATATTAGTAAAAAAAAAAACACAAGAAAAAAAACGAAAAGTGCATACAAACCAAACGGCGAAAATAATACTCAGGTTATGAATGGTGGTTAGGAGCGACGCAGACGTAGGACGGGAACAAAAACATGAAAAAAACGAGCGCACATTATACGATTTGAATAAAATCTAATGAGGCTTTGAATGACGTGTTAGCTCTGCACTACAGGCCTATTGTGTTTTTAGCTTAGCATTTTATATTTCCCCACATACCCTGTCTTGGTGTGTTGTGACTTGGGCTCATGTAAGGGCTCGCCCGACCGGGGCCTGGCCAATACATTCGGAAAAAAGAAAAGTAAAAACTTAGAAAAATAGACGAAAAATGAAAGTTGATAGAGGCAAACCAATTAAAAAGAGGATTATGGAATGTGATCCATAAATGGTAATCACCTTTAGCCTGTCTTCGCCGTTTGCAGTCGAAGTCCAACCGGCGGCCCTGTAGTTTTTTTCGGTGATGCTGAAAAAGAAGTTGAAGCAATCAGTCAATTATTTATATAAACCCTTTCCTTTTGACGGCTACCAGCTCCGATAAAAACTAGAATACGCAAGGTTCAGTAGTGCAACTGTTCCTTTGTGAGAAAGCTACTGATGGTAAAATGATAACTGAAAAGCACAGAAGCTGACCAAGACTATATAAACACTACACTATAATAAAATGGTGGTGGTATGGTGTACATCATTTGTAAAACATACACAAGTAGTAGTTAAACCAAAATCTAATGAATAATAATCACCTACATAAAAGATTATAAACAGGGACTCACCATAACTTCCTTAAGATCTTTAGTCTGCAAATGATGAAGAGGTTCCAGGAAGTTCTGCTTAATGTTGTCGTCCAGGGAATACTTTACGTCAGCCATTTGCTTCAGAGCCTCGCCCATCTCGATGAGACAATTCGCTAAGAAGTTATTTTTTATTAAAACATTAATCCTATAAATAGCCAGAAGAAAAAGGTGCATGCTTTTATCTTCACCCCACTAATAATGAAACAGGGTATTTAATACTATTATTTTAAACCATTTAGGTCTGGTTTAAATAACATAGGGCAAATTCTGGATGGGATCGAGCCCTGGACCAGTTATGGGTTTATTGAGGTTTATTTTATATACTTGCAATTTTTCGTGTCCTGGAAAGAACGTTTTTCATAAGTCATAATGATCTAGATAAACAATTTATAGACAGAAAATAATAAAAAAATAAATATTTGATGCAAATCTAAAGCTGCAATTTGATTTCATTAAGTGACTACACTTATCTTAGACTTCCAATATACGCCAGATAATAGAACTGATCCGGCTTCAATAACAAAATTAATATTATGAGAAAATAAAAACAAATTAAAATTATGATTACAACTGAAAAATTGTCAATCAGTTTATGTCCCATCATATTGGCGTATACTGGTCGGGCAAGCGCGACTCCCGTGGGAGCGCGCAGCATCCGCAGCGTTCACGCTGCGTGCACGTCGCGTGACTGCGAAACGATAGAACGGAACGAAAAAAAAACAAAAAAACGGGCGTCTGTGCGATGCCAGGGTAGCGTTCCACCGCCGCGCGACGTGCATGCGACGTCACGCGTTCACGCCGCGTCAACGCTGCACTCTCGTTCGAGTCACGCGCACGCCCGGCTCACACCAGTGTGCCCCTCCCGCCATACCGTGTCCATCTGAATGACAAAGTTTGGTTCACCATCTTCGAAAAACACTCTCAACACATAAATTTTTTTAGAGAGAAACTTACAGAAGACGGTGTCCTCCCCCAGTTTCTTGCCGTAGAGCAGCATGCAATCGCCAAGCACGCCCTCCGGCTGGGGGTAGGTGTTGCTCTTGGCTTGCCCGCTCAGTTTGCTGATGCCCTTTACGGCCGCCATCTTCGCCCGAGCCGTGGGGTTCGGCTGCAGGAACTCTTTTGTTTTTGTTTGTAATTCTTCCACTAACTCGCAAGTGACGTCCGTTTTCTATAAAAAAAACGTATTCAATATTTTACATTCATGGTAAAATATACATGAGATAGGTAGCTGATGAAGTAAAATGAGATGTTACGGAACCGTACGAAATTTAGCCTTCCACATAAATCATGTTTAATAACATTCATAAACCTTGGCAAACAAAATGTATTCGGAAGCGGTTACGAGCTTTACATAAACGTCCTCACTTTTATTACATTTGATTGAGAAATAACATCTGAATCTCATATTGCTCTCCGAACCACGTATCTGAAGCTTTATTGTGTTTCGATAAACGCAAATAGTTACTGCTGTACTTACTCTTTCCATCTCCACAAAGTCCAAATCCAATTTTGTGCCCTCGGCACCTCCCATCTTTTCTGTGACATACTGAAATAAAATAAAACGAATGTTATTTATAGTCAGAAAATGATATCAAAACTTCAATAGAACTGCTTCCAAGTCTATACATTCTAATATTATAAATGCGAAAGTGTGTCTGTCTGTCTGTTACTTCTTCACGCTAAGCCGCTGAACCGATTTAGATGAAATTTGGTATATAGTTTGAGTCCCGGGAAAGGACATAGGATAGTTTTTATCCCAGAAATCATCCTTTAAGGGGTGAAAAGGGAGGGTGGAAGTTTGTATGGGGAATCAATAACGGCTGAACCGATTTAGATGAAATTTGGTATGGAGATAGTTTGAGTTGTGGGGAAGGATATAGAATAGTTTTTATCCCCGAAATTATCCCTTAAGGGTATAAAAAGGGGGGTGGAAATTTGTAAAGGGAATCAAAAAGAAAGTACTATAAGACTTAAGTCACTAATATTTTTTTTATTATTTAAATAGTAAGCAGTTTGATGAAAAAGCAGATTCGATAAAAATAAGCTACCCAAATTACTAATTCCATGCGGACGAAGTCGCGGGCAAAAACTAGTAATATAATAAGTGAATATTGTAAGAATAACGAGCACCTTATATAACTACTGAATTTAATTACTTAGTAACCACGAGCAGGTATTGCTTTTTAAAACTGCCACCCACTGAAAGAGTAATTGATCGGAAAAAACGGTGCTAAGGTTTCATACTTGTCCAATGAACACCTTAAACATTTATCAAAGGAATCTAATAAAGGAGTGAAAGCATTAACTCGTTGCATTTTACTGTAAAAAAAAATTATACAAAGGATAAACCGCGGAAGTACTGGGACCGTTGCGCGAACAAAGGCTTAGGTCGAGGTTTAGCCTTGGCCGGATTGTGCTCGTTCTACATTGACATCGAAATTGTAATAACTGGGAAAGCTTCTGCGTAAATGACTCACTATAAACGCAATCAGTGTCTGGTAATGGTCGATATTATTAATAATTAATCATTACCCTTCCATTCATGGATGAGTTTTGAATTCTACGCCTTTTCTGAAGCTAACGTAGGTATTTCCGTGAAGACGTGAAGAAGTAACGGTCTCATAAAAAGCAATACAGTTAATAATATAATAGAAATAGTATTCTTAAAACGTTTACTTTCCGAGAATAAACCACAGACAATAAGCCTTAAGGTACATTTAATGTAAACAGGGAAAACATGAAAAGATTTGCGGCTTCTCAAAGTGGTGGAAAAAGTGTAGCTACATTATTGATGACCCCAAATTCTAAAAACGGAACTCGTACTTTACATTACCAGCCATTTGTTATATTATTATATCCTAAAGCAATTTATAATGTAAGCTTCAGACTACGAAAACTGGAAATTGAAATTTAGATTTTCGCTAGCAGATAGGTAACCAATTGAAAGTTTGGTTATTTTCCTAATTTCCTTTCAAAGCCTTGGGTTTTATAGTTTGTTTGGATTACGACCTTTATTTATAATTATTACTAGCTTTTGCCACGGTTTCGTCCGCGTGGATTTCGGAAATTATCCCACGGGAAGGGAACGTACTACAGGAAACAAAAATAAGCCATCTATCTCCTTGCCAAAATTTTACCGAAATCCGTTCAGTGGTATAGGCGTGAAAAGGTAACACACAGACACAGTAACTTTCGAATTTATAATATTAGTATGAATTTGCTAACCAAACCATCAAGTAATTCTGAAACCCATTACAAATAGTTATTTGACAAGTTATTTGTTATGTTTAGTTATTTGTTAGTTATTTGATTTTCCGTAGAGTAGTTACTCTACGGAAAATTTGGAACATTTAATTCGCGAACATAAGCCTAATGTGCCATCTGAAAATGTTTCTGGAAATAACCCGGCAAGTAATATATGATATAATTACAAAACCTCTAATATGACGAAACGACCGAATGAGATACTGAAATCTTCGAAAAATAAACATGACTGTTTATTGCTATAATACTGTTCTACCGGCTTAAATTAGGTACGTTCTACTGAAAACTATGAGTCTCTAATCAATCACTCTAATCAATTAATATATAGCTAGGTAAAGGTATTTGTATTCTCATACGCACGCTCTTGCATTCTATGTCGACGGAGCCCCGCTTCGCGGGGCTCCAATTTCTGTGTAAATAGTTTAAAGTATCCTAACCAAACCTAGCCTCGGGGTGCCCTTCGCTCGTTCATAAATTTGTTTTATGTGCAAGCAAGCATGCAACATGCAGCATGCATGGTTTCACGGCTCCGGCGCTGCGGGGCTCCGGCGGTGCCCCGTGAGCTCATCGTCGCAAATGGTTTTAACGCTCACCACCGCAGCTTCGGCTTGCTGGCCGGCCAGCCTCAGCCGCGGCGACGAGGAATACACCCACCTGCTCCTCATCTCGCAGCCCGCCTCGCCCCTCCGCGGGCTTAAATTACACTAGGGGTAGGGCAGACAATGCTTGCAAGGTTTTGCAGCTATTCGTTTGTCACTAACTTTTGTAGCACAACATATTGACTTTTTAAGACAGTACCACGAAGTCACGAAGGCCTTCTAACCCAACCTATCCGAGTCGGAATTACATATTTTAAACGATATACCTAATGATTTTCGATTAAATAAACGTTATAATTATCCAATAACGTTATACGAAATAAGTTTTAGAGTATATAAATGTTATACATATATAAAATACATTATTAAACAGTTGGTATTATATTTCACGTCTATTTTAGCTTGTGAACGTTATTGAAACGAAAATATACCAAATAACTTTATATGATATGGGACGCACCCATTATTACCAGGACACCTAAAAATCATAATGTAATTTCGTTTCACACAACTACGCGGGTACAGGCCCATTTGCAACAATACAACGGACAGTACACAATAAATTGAAGAGGGCGGGACTTTTAACAAAGACCTTGTTAGTCGAGAAATAAGATCCTTGTCATGTCTCTTGGACGTCGTAAAAACAGGGACGGACTCGTAAACGTTTGTGGTTTTACTTCACAACTTATAGATAAGCAAAAAAAATTGTCCTAGATGAAACGAGACATGGCTTCTGTCTTTCACAGCGCTAATCTATTAGGAATTGTTTTTTTTTAGTGTTCCATACCCAAATGCGCCACCGGAACCCTATTACTAAGCCTCCGCTATCCGTCCGTCAGTCTGACTGTTAGCAGGCTGTATCTCATAAACCGTAATAGGTAGACAGTTGAACTTTTCACAGGGTGTGTATTTTCTATTGTCGCTATAACAACAAACAATAAAAATAAAATAAAGTAAATAAAAAATAAAGGGAGGTCGCCATACAAGTAACGTGTTCTTTTTCAGCGTTTTTTTGCCTTGTGGTACGAAACTCTTCGTATGCGAGTCCGACTCGCACTTGGCCGGTTTTTGAAGTGAAAACTTCTTTAGGCGCGTTGGACATTTTTTGAGATGGGAAAACACATTGAACTCGCGACACTGTTACCGTAACCGACACCGCGTTTCGTTCGGATGTGTTCGGCTGTCCTCGGGATGTACTCGGGTTTAATGTATATCCGATATGTCAGTGAGTGATGGCAAAGTATTCTGTTTGTATTTTGTTTTTAAAACGATTAAAAAATACACACGTAATTGTTCAAGTTTTCACTTCTGTCGGCGATCCCGGAGCCACTGTTTTTTTTTTGTATATAGGTACCTTGTTTCTTTTCTTTTTATCATTTAATTGAGCTTTAGTGTGTTGTGTTTAGTGTTGCCCAAATGCAAGACCAAGACAAGACCTTAGCCAGTCTTGGTCTTGGTCTTGCGTCAATACACCTGGTCTTGGTCTTGGTCTTGGTATTGCGCTCTCAGTCTTGGTCTTGGTCTTGGTCTTGCAGCAAGAGTCTCGCAAGTCTTGCGAGACTCTACTACTTAGACTAGACTACATTCAAATACCTATTAGCCTATTGCTCAGGGTGGCAGGGACATCGACGCGCAACCGCTTACCATGGATTCAGTAGGTACAGACGCCAGCACATCAACCTACTACAATCTGTCAAATTTCTTTAATAGATTTTCAACTTTATCGCTAAAGCATAAGGTTCAAAATTGATTGGGGAAAATTTGACAGTTTCGGGTAGCTTGATGTGCTGGCGTCTGTACATGATTCTGGACCCCCTGCGTTGAAATTTTTCGTTGGCTTTTTCTTAAGTTTTACGTTTTTTCTGCAATTTTTTTACTGTAAACTGTATACAATCATTATTTCTAGGGATGCATCCGATACCGATACCGATATATCGGCGATACTTCAGGTTTGCCGATATATCGGTATCGGCGATATTTTTATGGCCGATTCAACGATACTTTTCAAATTTCGCGCTTTAAAAATGAAATGTAAACGCGCGTGTTGTCCCGTCTATTTCATTGCAAACGAGGCACGAACTAACTATGCTCGGGGAAACCCCGCGCTTTATTCAGTGTTTTGTTTCGCCCGCCCGCTTTGGCCTCGCACTCGCACATCTATCCCATTTCGTTAGGTTGAATGTTGTTGCGCGTAGTATTTTTCCATGCAAATAAGATTAAGAATTACATATAGTAATTGTTTGTGTATTGTATGTCATTTATAACTAGTCGTTTGAGTCAAATAAAATAAATAGTAGTCATATCAACTTCAAACCACAAAAGTGCTATATGGAATCACTTTGAAATTTCGACAATTGAGAATTCCATAAAAATCTTATAAATGTCAATTTTGAAAACTATTAATTAGTTGTGTTTTATTTAAAATACCTTCCTTTTTGAATTCAGTAAGCGTATCGGTATCGGTATCGGTATCGCCGATATTTTTATAAGAGTATCGGTATCGGTATCGTATCGGCAAAAAGGCGTATCGGGGCATCCCTAATTATTTCTATCTGACCCAATGAGATTTTTAATTAAAAAATAGTAAATTCACTTGTTTCACTTAAAACAGCAATGTAAATAAAACTCCAAAGGGCTACCTGATCAGCTGTATCGCTAAAGTTCATTTGCGAGGTCAACACTGTCTTCGTACCTACGCTATTCGCTTTCAAATGCCGCCACAAAGGGACCGCAGCGCCAAGCGGTCTCCTCGTATTATTAATGCACTTGAAAATAAACTTTAAATTATTACAATAAAGTGCATAAATGCTTGAACCTGACAAAAAATGCGGAAGATAGCGGGAATCCCCGCGCGGCGTCGAGTCGGCCATGAATCCCAATGAATCTAACAGACGCGTCACATGAGGCATTTTAATCATCTACATAATTGAATGACCCATTTACTACTTTTATTTTAGATTCGTTATGAGGGGATAATTATGTTTCTAAAGCTTCATCGATTTAAGGGGGAAGCGCTAAGGTAGCCCGCGAAATTAAAATTTTCTTACGTTTTTTGCAATTTGCTGGTCAGTGAATTTCGCGGGCTACCTAAAACCGCTTTCGCCTTAAGTAAAGAAGATTAAAAAAAAAACGTGCAGAAGTGTATTGATAGTCACGTAATTTTTCGATATTTTTTTATTATCAACAATAATTTTAGTTTTCAATGCAATTCAACAATGTAATTTACTGATTCATAAAAAAAAATACATCCATTTTCGCATAATCGGGATTGAAACCAAATACCTACTAAACGCCCAAATCTCAGTTTGACTTAACTGCGAGACGCAAGAGTCTTGCAGGCTTAGTCTTGTTCTTGCTCAAGTCTTGCAGGGTTCAGTCTTGGTCTTGGTCTTGCTAAAATAAGTCGGTCTTGGTCTTGGTCTTGGTCTTGCAAAAATGCAAGAACAAGACCAAGACTGCAAGACCAAGACCGATTTTGGGCAACACTAGTTGTGTTATTTCTTTTGTCTGCACTGAATAAATGGTTTATTCATCTATCTAATATTGCACTCAAACTTGCTCAAACCTAGTTTATACTTATTTATTTTTAGCCTGTGTTGTCCCACTGCAGGACAAGGCCTCCCTGTCTTCTTACCAATCCTCTCGATTTTGAACAGGTTCGGACCAATAGTCATAGTCGTCTGACAGTGGAATATTGAGGGCCATATTCGTGGTAAACTATTTCTTGTTGTAATGTAATATTGTTTTTTTTTTATAATTTATAATTATAGAATAATTTATAGTTAATGAATAATGTATAATCTGGTTTAAGGTCTATATGGGTGTATTCCTGAAATAAAAATGATTTGATTTCATAGTCGTTGTCATTTATTGATAAGGTATTCTTAAAACAAACAATAAACATAATTACCAATATTAAAAAAAAAACAATAATATTATTAATCCTGTCTGTATTGTCCGCCATCTAAAAAGTTACCTAGACGAAAGTTCACAGCTTCAGATACATAAAGATGTAGGCTGTGAATATAGCAATCAGTCAAATCCGTCTCGTTAGATTCTATGAGCACCTCGCCCCTCTATGTCATCACTGCACCCTGTTAGCTTAAGTTTTCTCCTAACTATGTCGAGGCTAAAAGGATTGAGGTTGAGTCTCTCCCGCATGCCCTAGCTAGATGGGTATGTGGGTGACCTCGAAAATTATTTCAGGGATAGCTTTTGATAAAAATAGGGTGAATTTATAAGAAATTAAGAAGTAATGAGCGAGTGTCCATTTGTAGAGAGAGTCCATATTGATAATTTTACCGAAACACCTAATAAGTTTTTAATTAGTAATATTATCTACTAACTTACTATCTGGATATTATGTGGGTATGAAATATGTTCACTGTCCGTGAAGTAGAGACAATAGTGAATCTTAGGGACTGAGAAAGGGTTAAGATGATCTTTGCCATTTTCTCGGCAAGTATGATTAATTTTCCATTATGCATTAATTTCAAACTGCCTTCTATCTCAGTATCCCCTGCATACATAACTCCATTAAAGCGATCTAAGTGTACTGGGAGCTTCAATGTCGCAGGACTAGAGGGAAGCTGCGAAGGCCGTTATAATTGGGGCACCTCGTCGATATAGGGCAGGCTAGGTCACGGCCAACCTCTCTACCCGCTCTTCCCTTTTATCACCCAAGGTGGGATAATTCGAGTTTTTCACAACATTTGCTTCAATCCTCATAGATTTATAACATGCATGATGTATATAATATTAGCGTAGTGTACATAAATGACAGATAACATGCAGGTTCCTATGTAAAAAAAGGGATGTAATTTGTTTGTCTATTAGGTCTAAGTCTTTCTGAATAATTTATATGAAGGTATCATTTGGGATGTTATATTATTCATTACACTCTGTCCACTAGGTTAACCGTTTTTTTGACAGCTGCTTTAGAACGTAACTATTCCAGATTCGCTTCAAATGAATAAATCGAAAATAATAATTTTATATTATAAGTAAATCAGTAAGTATAGAAAAAACCTTGCATCGAATCAAATATCAATAAAGTATATTAATTATTTGACAGGATACGGATTTGCCACCATAAACAAGATGTGAATGTTTTATTTAAATTTTAAAGCTTTCATAAAACGTTATGAATAAATAACGTTGAGTTTTTAATATGTATTAAACCCTATATTTATGTGTATACAACAACAAAATGAATACGGCAAACCAGTGCATACTTTATTTTTACGCTGATTTCCGCTATAAAACCTGCAAAATTGAAATTAAAGTAAACAAAGCGGCAAATTTATATTGTTTTGTATTTAATAATAATAAACACACGCATAGAAACCGCACCATTCTTTATTCGACAGCAAAAAATCGATAATTGATACTACATACAAATTAAAGTGAAATTATCGAAATGTGTGTTGCTGCAATCACTAGTTCAATCTGTCAAAAAACGGTTAACCTAGTGGACATAGTGTACGAAGGTACAATGTTGATACAGCTTTATGATTCATTTTTAAGTGGATTCTGGTTATATTTATATGAGAAATCGATCGCGTGGCCTAAAATAACTGAATTATTTCCTTAGCTTGTATGGCATGGTGATTTGTTACTGTTCATGTGAGCACGGATATGACATGTCGACAACTAGGCGTAGGCAGCGTTTTCCGAGATCAATAAAGATGGCCTTATGATGTCATTCGAACAGAATATGGTTCATGACTACAAGAATTACTACGCCCAAGATGCGAGTTATTACGAACATAAACATCCCAAATGAGAGGAAGTCTTAGTGAAATATTTGGTCTGAGGTAACGGCACATGTTGCGAGATTATCGTCAATTGAGTTTATCGCTAGGTTAACTTCCTACAAATTGTATAAAACGTGGTCGCGAGTTCAACCGATTGACGCACTCCGCATTCCCCGAGTCCTGACTGTACAACAAATTACATTACATCGAACGCAATTTCTTCAATTCGATTATACTGAATGTGTCCGTGATTTATGAGTACTTAAGTATTTTATTTTCTATAACAATTCGCAAACGTAAGTGGATCAAAATGTGTACCTGTGTTTCAAAGATGACAGAAGAAATTTGCAGGTATTTGCTAATATGTACTATAAAACATGCCTATACAGCTAAAATCAAATTGTAAACCGAATATTTCATTTATTTTTCATATTTCGTGGTTTTACACGGCCTTGGTTGTTTTATCGTACTTTTTATGACGAAAAACTGCACGGTAAGCAGACCAGACCAGTTTATTACAGCGAAATGTTTTGTGGTCCAGTAACAGTCGTAAAACGCACATAAACGAACGTTTACTAAACAACAGAAGATGAAATTTTTTTCACAGAAAGAAAGATGTAAAAAGGGAAAGTCGAAAAGACTCAAGACAAACGAACTGCGATAAGCCAGGGTACACGACGAAGGAACTTATCTCGTAAGACAAACGGATTCTTTAAACGCGTTCTTTATCTAAGAAAATTTGGTTAATTTGAATGCATAGAATTTTTGGCAGTTCATGACCATGAACTGAACACACTGTGTAGGTTGACTACCTACCTATCTGTGTAGGTTGCTTAAAAATATATAATTATGGTGAGCTAACGTTATAAAATTCATAATCAGCCTAATGTTCCCCAGGGGAACGAACCGTAATCCACCTCGCGGTTCCAGTGCGGGCTGGTAGATGTCACGTCTTCTTAATTTTTGGTTCTAGGACATGCCGGTTTCCTCACTATGTATTCCTTCACCGTTTTGAGAGCAGTGGTGATGAAATAATTTACAGAAAGTAAAGCGCCTGTCTAGGTTTGAACTTACGACCTACAACTCTTTAAGTCGCGGCCGTTATCACTGAGCCTTAGTGGCTCAGTGATAACGCTCTCAATGTATTTGTTATTAAATTATGTAGGCAAAATGAATTAGAGATAACTTGAAATAATATTTTCCATCCTTTGACAAAGTTTACACAGTTATCTGCGTAATTTTCATTAGCGTTGAGACTAATTTAGCATGAATTCCACTTTTAGTTAAAAATAGAAAAAGCAAATTTCGCTCTGTACGAGATATATAAGGGAGTTTGCCTATACATTTCACGGAGAGATGTTTTCTGGGTGGTTGTAATCGAGATTAGCCATTACCGGGTCTGTCGAGCCATCAATCACTCCAGATTTGCTTGCCTTCCTGTATTAAGTAAAGTATAGTCTTCATTCTGGAGCCGGACGATTGTTCCGATCTAACAGATATACCGTCTAATGGCCACATACGATCAGATTCTTCTCCTATAGAAGATCTAATTTCCCATAGAGTAAAAGTATTCTTGTCTTAATAAGATAGGTACCTGGTTATACCCAGTTGTTCATGTACTTTATCAATCGGGCTAGCTATGCTAACGGTGGATTTTTTTGCCCATTCTTCTCTATATGAAACTTTTGAAAGGGGCGACTAGATTAATTTCTATTTTTTTTGTAAATTATTACGTTTAACACATTGAAGGACACTGAACGAGACACAATAGAAGTTTTATTGTTATTACGTCGAGGGGCGTTAAGTGTCCCGCAGTGTTAAAAATGCCTTTTATGCCAATTTAAAATTGTCTTTGACTATGATGAATTCATGACCGATGATATTGTTGAAGTAGCTAAGTATGAACTGCTATGACTGCAGTGCCGTAATAGTAGGAAAAATTACAGGAACACAGAGTACCTTTTCTTGATGACGTAATGTTTATTTATGCAAATGTTGTAAAAATAAGGACCCCTTATTTTTACAACATTTGCATTTACATTAAAACATGAAAGTGGTACGAGGCGAAGCCGAGGGTGATAATAGTTTCACATGAGTGTTTTAATACCTATATAATTATGTACAGTTGCATATAAGACTTTATCTACACCCATGATATGAATCCTCTATAAAAGGTTCTGACAGTTTTTTTTGCAATACTAATATCGAACAAAAATTGCGGCCGGCAGGATACAACGTGAATTCGACCTGTAAGTTATTTTTTTTTATTACGGCTCTGTGGTAGTGAAACGCGCGTGCATGACAATGTTCTTTTTTTGAAAAGGAGCATAATGAAATTTAGTACAACATTTTATCGTTTGGATGATATTATGGTTACTATGACACTGGTTGTTTTAATCTTGGCAATAAGCTTACTGTTTCAGAAACTTTTATAGAGGATTTATAGCATGGGTGTAGATAAAATCTGTTTAGTTAACACCACGAGGACTCGACAGTGCGCCGCCGCCTCCGCACTTTACGAGCGATCCTTATGTCATCATTCTACGTAATTTTGCGAACAACAAAGTTTAAAAAACAGTGATCCACGCAGACAAATGTGCCAGACACGTTAAAATTATGACTCCACAGGGATTAAATGTCACCAAAGCTTATACTTAAAAGTATGTTCGTTTAAAAACTTTATAGCAGCGGCTATCGCAGTCGTGAATCTTTTCATGAATTCATTACTCAGTAGGTACGTGCTTTGAGCTTTGAGCCCAGACTGTATCCCCGGAGGTCGAGGTGCCCTCAGTTTATTTTTCATCAGGTTTTAGGCGACTAAATAAATAACCGACCTGGCTTTCACAGTACTCGGCAAACTGTTAAACATTTCATTCATTAACAGGAAACATAACGCTGGGGAGAGGAAACTAAGCTTACAAAACGGCGGGATTGTTATATTATCTAAATATTGTTGTAGGCTCAGTGAAAACAATGTCAGGGATGGTATGGTTATTAACTTAAATAAACTTTGTGCGCATCCAGCCGGTTAATTGAAAAATATTTCAACAGAATCAATGGTACCATATTATGTTGCGAGGTGAAATGCTGACTCCAGGCCAAATTGAATTTAAATAAAAAAACCGATCAAGTGCGAACCCTGGTTGCGTGATAAATGTTCTCTGCATTGGCGTATTGGTATTGTTGTAAACAAAAGGCGGTAGAAAAAGTTTGTATTAAAACATAAACACGCGAGCGTGTAGTTGTGTGTAGAGTAATTGTGTACTACTTACCTATTTCCTGTGTTGGAACTATACAATTTGACAGGGCTGTGATGCGAGTAAAATATTGGATTTGATATCATACAAAGAAGGAAAGAAGTTCTTATGAGTTCGACAACAAACAAAAACAATCTCAATAATTTTCAACAATTTGACAGGGCTGTGATGCGAGTAAAATATTGGATTTGATATCATACAAAGGAAGAAAGAAGTTTTTAAGAGTTCGACAACAAACAAAAACAATCTCAATAATTTTCATCGTAGCATGTTTTATAAATAACATGGCCAAACGAATAAATAACCTTTTACTTTGTAAATTGGCTTATTCAACAAATCAGCTATGCCTCAGGGCAGGTATACATTTTTACACTTCATTTATTTTTTCCCAAAACAATGTTTAGATTTGATTTTCAAAAGCTTTGGCTAATGGCAGCGAGGCGTTAAAGGTACACCTCATTTGTATTTCAGATTGTTGAAAATAAATACAAAAGTAAAGTCATAATCGCTTTGATTTTATCCATGCGAAAACAGTACTAGCAACCGAACGGCTTTATAAATATTTATTAACATTATACGAAAATATAGGTCTGATATTTCGATCCTAAGTAATTTATTCATTAGGTTCTATGAATTAAATCCAAAATATAATTACTATGAATGTCAAATCTTTTCGTATTATAGGTACTACAATACAAACATCATCATGTGCCTAGCTTTTTCTCAACTATGTTGTGGTCGGCTTCCAGTCCAACCGAATGCAGCTGAGCTCACAACCCAGTTACTGGGTAATACTATACCCCTAGGGGCCCTAGGTAAGACTGGTTGTCTGACTTTCGGGCTTCTGACGGCCCATATTGGACTGTCAAAGGTCCACGAATGACAGCCAGGATCAACGGTTTAACGTGCTTTCCAAGGCACGGAGGGGTCTTTGTATGTAGGGATGGTCACCCATCCACGGACCAACCGCGGCAAGCGTAGCTTAACCTGATCGAGCGACCCGTGGGGTTGTTCTTAGCAATAAGCCCCCATATAGATATGTGTATATGTATTACTAAAGCCAAACAAGACTTATAATAAACAGGACATTAAAATACCTACCTTATTATAGAATAAAAATAAAATCTTAACAAAATGATATCGAAATATAAATAAGAAATAATATACACCAACACTTATTAAGCATTGAATTAGAATTATAAGCTATGAAGCCTGACAAAAGTTTTCTGTATATTCCCTCCGTCTACGAGATATTTATAATCCGCCAAGCTTTCTTTAAGAAGTTTTTAATCTGACTTAAATATTTTTCGCGAAGACTTGGCTCCTTATAAAAGTACGTTTAATAATAAACTCTCTCACCTGATTGGCTTTGTTGATTTGCTTCTTTAGACCGGCGAAAGCCATGGTTGTGACGTTGCGCCTATCCTCGCGTTAAATTATCTGGAAAGAGGAGAAAGTTAATTAACATAAATATAACATAACATCACGCTTGTATTCCTCGAGGGGTGGGGCAGAGGTGTACCCATAGTACACCTATATTTAGCCAGTTATGTTTGAGTCCCATGTAATAGGAGGCGAGCCATTGCATGGGCACAAATCGAGACTCCGGTCTGCTACTGAGACATTCCAAAGTTCATTAAATTTTTTATAAGCATTTAATTTCAGGATACTTTTACAGAATCAGTGGGCATTAAAAGTTCCTACAAACAGGCGCGACACGCGATAAAATCGCGCGCGACACAAAGGCATCGCAAGTCGCGCAACGAGCGGTGTCTTTGTAAACGAGCGGTGTGTTTGTAGCCTTAAAGATGAATGGTTTCCTGTTAATATAAGCCTAGAACAATGAACTTTATGCCGATCAATTAATCGGAGTTCAAATATAAAATATTTACTGCTAAGTAAGAGTTCTACTTATTACTTCAGTTGTGTTGTAGGACCAGCTTCTGCCCGCGACTTCGTCCGCGAGAAAATTCTTGTTTTCCCGGTCCACCCCGTCGTACCGAATCGCTTGCCCGCATTATTACTTTGTTTTCACTTAGCGTTCTTTCTGACTTTTTTCTCGACTCCTAAGGGTCCTAGCGCATGATGTCATGACGCCTAATAGCCTTCCTCAAGAATTGGACTATCAAATGCAAAAAGATGTTTTCAAATCAGACTGGTAGTTCCACAGATTAGCGCGTTCAAACAAACAAAAAAACAACTCTTCAGCTTTATTATTATTAGTTTAGATTACGTGCTCCAGGAAGTACTATTTCCATAAATACGAGTGTCTACGTTTAATGAATTCAAAAGCTCAAGTAACTGTAAAGTAGACGGCTGCTAAGTAACTGATAAAATGTAAGTTTTAAAGTTTGGTCGCCGCGCCGACCGTTCCGAAATAATTATTCTGTACGTGTAGCCGACACGGGCAGTAAAAAGCACTCACAGTTTTAACACCGAAACTTTTATCATCGGGGGCAAGTCCTTGTTCTCGGGAGTCGGCCAGCACAGAGAGTAGGGTAGGCGAGTTTGTTATTGGCACGGCGCCACATTAACGGATCGATACGGTCGCGGGAACCGTAAGTAACATTATGTAATCGCCGGCTTGTTCAACAATAACCCTATTACGGTACTCCAGTCTAATGTGCACTATGACCGAGTCCGGCGACTGACCGCTCACCCTACTAATGGATAGTTGATAATCTATTATCTTTGGCCTTGTAATACGATGTCGGTTGTAAGGGTCGACGGGGGAAAAATCTCGACGGGTTTATGTAACACAATTTATTTTAATGAACGGACGAACTTACGTTGTTTAAGCTTAATTTAATTAAATCTCAGATTACTTTAATTTCGTTACTTATACTAAGGTCTTCTTTACTTTATTATCACAGTATATTCTGTTGATTTATAATTGTCACTTGCGAGCAAAGAAAGCAATATGTTACAGTGAGTGCCCTCCAAAAGTTAGGTGACATTTTGCCACCTCGGCTGTGAATACACCACATAATGATTTAAAATTCTATTAACAAATGTTTGAACTTAAACCCTCAGGATTACCCGATTGTTTTTTTTTTAATTTTAAATCATGTTTGTTTTTTTTTTAATCTACATAATATTAACATCTCCACTTGATGGATATTTTTAAGTGTTTATTATTTGGTAGCCGAAATACAGGCTATCGCCTAGTTCGGCTATAGATGTCTAATTCATTTGTAACAAGAAATTACAGCCTTAAGATATGTGTACCATTGTAAACAATTATTGAATAAACTTATATTTTTATTATTATATTATTAATATGGCATCACAGCTGAAGTGGAAAAATTTCAATTAACTTTTGAAGGCCACTGTACATTATAGAATCATACTTGTACATAATACAGGCTATATTAATAAAAGCACATGGCAATGTACACTGTTGCGGGTTAAGGGCCTATAAACTCCTTAGCCGTGTCATAACCATTCATTTCTACGTTAACGACTTGAAGTATTAACTATACACTTTTATATATCTGTCAACCTGTTGTTCGACTGAAAATCGATCGTTACAACCTGAAATAGCGACACATAAATAAGTTTCAGTTGGACTATGGAAGACAGCAGACAATTGCGAAGACAGTTTAATTTCAATGTAGGTACAATTTGACAGGAGAGGTATAATGTTCTCATCGTCACGATATTATACCGTTCTAAGTAATATCCACGTGAAAATTCTCGTTCGCTTTTGTAGGAGGATAATAAATAACATTCACTTGTTTGAATAAATAATCCGAAACATCATGTTTGGATTTAAAATTCTGGGGCAGTCTTACCCGTTTCGTAATTCATGACAACGTTAATTAAAAATTCACTAAACGAAGATAATATAAATCGTAAAGCAATAAGAAATAATAATAGGTATTATTAAAAAGTTTATTTATAGGAGCTCGAAATGTTCGCGAAGATAACAATGGATCGTAAAGAAACGTTTACAAAGTTTGCTTAGCTTTATTCTCGTAGCGCACCGTAGCACTTTGTAGACCTAGCGGCCGGGGTGGCTACGGCGTAGCGCTACACATTAATGTACTTGGAAAATTAAGCTCATTACGTGAATTATGCTGGTTTATTCTAGTGTTGTTTTGTTTGTCTACTATATTTAGCTAATCTAGCACATTATGCTTCATGGTCTGAGTCAATCTGTTTAATCCTATGAATGACGCCACTGTCATTAGTATGCAAAATGTCCGTTGAATTGATTCAGTGCGCAATATATTGTGTCGCTTGTTATATCAACAATAGTGCTCCACCTAGTTTTGATTCAAACGACGCGTTTGGTAAATGTACCCAAGGACCAAAAATTTTTATGTACCGAAAGCCCAAAATTGCTTGTGTGAACCCTTAGCATTAAAGTTAGACGTCTACAAGCCTGCAACTATGTCAGCACACAACCACTTACCTAGATAACAGGCGCTCCAACTTAAATGGAGTCGAATGCACCGACATCAAATCACATACAACTTTCTGCAGAACTCGTTCTTTGTCCGCAGAGAGCCCACGATTAAGTCTAATTGGACCCCTTAAAGTTTCATTACGTAAAAGATTGCAATGTTATTTTACACTTCATAAAGGAGGTTTTATAATGTGGGAGATATATAAGGTTTGTCATGCTCATGAATATATAACGGTAAATGGAAATTTGTGACATTAGATAGCGATACGTGGGCGGTCTCGTGTTACTCATTACTGTGATATTAAAATTTGTACGCTTGTGAGCGCGTCCCTTATAATTTTATACTACCTTTGGGTTTGAAAGTAATTTCATTACGTACTTAATTTTTCATTGTGGCTGAATTTTCATTCATAATTATATTTTGGGACGGTTTGTAGGCCTGAGGAATGAAATTATATTACTAATAATAAGGCTGAAGTGTTTGTTAGTTTGTTTGAACGCGCTAATCTCGGGAACTTCCTTTTTGAATTTGATAGCCCAATTCTTGAGGAAGGTAGTTATATATAAGTTATTTACCATCACGCTACAATCTTTAGGAACCAAGCAAAAAGAAATACAGATGGAAGAGAAGTAATAGCGGGGGCGGGCGATGCTATATTTTATGTTAAAACATGACATTTCAGGCGGACGAAGTCGCGAACAAACAAAAAAACTATGAAGGAATAGGATTAAATATGAAGGGAAAATAATATATCACCAAGTATATCAAGCAAAAAAAAAGGAGCAACTCATTCCCAACCACACTCAACATTAATTACACCTCTTTACGTTTCAGTAAAGCTTGTATTTAAGCAAAGCTCATTAAAATTAGACTTCAAACTTAGACTTCAAACCTGAGCTAGCTAGATTTTATGTGAAGACTTACTTTGATATTTTTTAACAAAATTTCGAAAGACCTGTTTTGAACTGTTTCGTGTCAACGAAGAACAAGACGAAAAAAAAACATTAATCAAAAAGTTGTGAAGATTAAGGCTTTTTACACAAAGAGTAATATCAGCGAGAAGAGAGGTTGAAAGTCTCGCTGATAAATTCTGCTTATTCCTATATTTCCATTATTTTGTTATGGAAGAGTGTAGGCGGTGATGACACCTACGGGGAAAGGCTTAAATTTGTTCTCATTATTTCGGTGAGTTCGTTGAAATGTCAAATTGTACCTTTCACAGTTTTTGGTTACGTAACACTATATTAATATTTTTCACGGCCCACATTACATATTCTCGTCCAGTTTGTGTTGAAATGAAAAAAAAAATTATATAAATTTATAGAAAATTTAAAGAGGGGCCTGTGGCTAAATAATAACAGCCGCACAGGACGACCGATCAGGTTAAGCTACGCTTACCGCGGTTGGTATGTGGATGGGTAACCATCTTTACATACCGTGACCCCTTCGTGCCTCGGAAAGCACGTTAAGCCGTTGGGCAGCCTAAGAGGGTGAATGGGGAGGGTGAAATTTCACGCGGACAAAGTTGCGAGCAGAAGCTAGTTCTACATAAATGGATTCTCACACACTCTGGCACCCACTTATCTTCTCATTTTTATCTCCTCATGCATGTTAAATTTAAATTATAAAGATTGAGTGAAGCACAAAGCTTTCGAGTTTACAAAAAAGTAATTTGGTAAAATCGTTGGTTTTTAACAAGCAAATAAGTCACAGTTTCAAATTACACCTTTATTCGAAACCTCATTACTTAGAGAAAATGTAACTGTTTACATTAGATACGAAATTAAATGACTAACGAACTAACTATACAAATAAACACAAAAACAAAGAACACTTAGGCGTTGAAGTACTCGTCCGCATCGCTGTCATCCGGAAACGTCCCCAGAAGACATTGCCACGTTGAATGGCAATGCTAACAACCTCATTATTTAAATCCTTAATTATAATTATGGTGGTGCTAATGGAATTATTTAATTTTCCCCGGCGTTATGAGCCCCGAGCAGTCGAGTTCGCGCGTACAACCCGTGACTGCGTTAACATCTGCTAATAAAACATCTAGTGAAGCCAGTTTCATTTCAATGGGTTTATATTAGTGGCACAACTTTATATATTGACTAAATTGCCAATTACACATAGCCAATGAGCGCATCGTTGCGGTTTCACACAAACGGACATTTCGCTTCACTAACCAATTACAGAACATCAAAGATAATATCAAATAGGTTTCATTAGCTCCAACTACTTATTAATACATATGTGCGACATCCTTCTACATTGATTACTGCAGAGATTAATAGCTTATCTATTCAAAATTGTCTGTGAATAGCCATTAATCTTACTAAGCTCAATATAAAGGTCAAAGCAAAGTCTGTGTACGTCAGCGATAAATGAAGATCCAGCATTATGTAAATCGTCCGGGTTAATTTATACGAACGTGAGTTTTTGTTTGAACCATACAGCGGAAAAAATTACAAAGAGAAAAGTGTGAACATGAAACAAATGTAATTTAGGGCGAGCTGTATTTGTTTCGGTTGGCAACATTTGCCTATTGCGGTGTGTTTGGTTTCATTAAGCTTTATACTACTACTTGTGTCGACGTAGCTTGACATTTACAGCGAAAGCTATTTGGGAACAAACAACAATAATGATGGAAATGACTGGAATCATACGGAATTAGTAATGAAACCGGGTTTTGGAGCTTATAATGTCAAATGGGCCTAGTAGGTATCTTATATATTACAGAATTACCATATTTTAACATAGAGCAACATTATCATATTTTGAATGTCCGCTTGAGAGCAACACAGACGGTTTATTAATATAAACCCGTTACCTTTAATGGACCCGTTTATATAAATGAAACATATGGGATTTTCTACGATATTATGATTTACAGTTCACATCGGAATCGTCCCGAAGGACCAGAGCAAAACATATTATTAGAATGTTCGCTGAACGGTTACGTAATGTTAGAGAATAAAAACTTGTATATGTGGTCGTCCAAATCAAAAGGGACCTTATGGCGGTAACTAGTTTCCGAGATATTAATAAATTTGTAAAATACCTCAAAAAAATCGTTTTTTTATTAACTGTATTTTTAAAAAGATGATTGTATTTACTACATGTAGATGTGTTCAACTTTTCGAAAAGTCAATTTAAAAAAGTTTCGTATTCATCTAAAGTTTAGTAAAAAAGGAACCTTATCGCGGCAAGACCTAACAAATCGTTTTTCTTGTAATTCAAACCATATATTATATCAACATTTTAATATTGCAAGGTAGGTATAAACTAAACTATTCATTCAGGATGGGAAATCATCAAATGACTCCTCCCGCTCTGGGTGGAGCGGAATAGGGAGTGTCAGACTCTTACTGACTAAAACCCACCCGTGTTCCTTCCTTCGCCCTTTGTTCCGGGCCAGCGGTAACCCTTTCGGACAATCCCGCTGACCCGGCAGGCTTCGGCCAATACGGGCCCCTTCGTTTAGTGCTGACATCTCTTTGAGGCGCGCGTGGAACACGTACGCGCCGTCCGGCACGGGCCTGGTCCTGATCGGACGGTGAGCTACCCATTGCTCTCCGCCCGCGCCTAAGGTGGCCGGGAGTAGTCGCGCGGCTCCCGACGCCCGGAGCGTCTCCCGCGGCGGCTGGGACGGGAGGCTCTCTCTCTCAGCCGTCCCGCCGCCTCCTTCGCTAGCATGACTGCTTCGCAGAAGGAGGCGACTGCTCCCCACTCCCTCTCGCCCCGGACCATGGCTTGAACCAGGCCCGGACGCGAGAGGTCGCCGCCATGAGATCGCGCCGGAGGTCTGTCCGCTCCGCCGCAATTTGCTGCGGAAGCGGAGTTTCCCCCCGGCGTAGTGCCTCCGCGCGCCACTCATACAGGCGCGCGAGGACTATCCCCTCCAGATCCCATGGCGGCAGTCCGGCAAGGAGGCTTGCCGCCTCGCCCGAGATCGTGCGGTACCCCCGGATCAGCCTAACGGCTACCACCTTCTGGGGCGCGTTCAAATAATGGGCGGCTCGCCGCCGCAGTGAACGCGCCCACACCGGGGCCCCGTTATAGGGCCATGGACCGCACGACCCCCGCGTAAAGCCTCCGGCAGGAGGCGTTTAGCCCCCTCAGGTTGGGCAGGAGCCGCTTGAAGGCGGCCCCGGCCCGTTCCAGTTTGGGAGCCAAACGTCGGAAATGCTCGACTAAGTTCCACCGGCTGTCGAGGATGAGACCCAGGTATTTCATCGTCGTCTCGACGCCGATGTGAACCCCTCCTACCGTTAGTTGGGATCCCGATGGTGGCGTATTCCGGAACCCATGAAACGACATGGCCTCGGACTTGTGCAATGCCACCTCGAGACCCAACTGCCGGATCCTCTCCACGACTATCGCAACCCCGCGTGTCATCGCGTCGGCCGCCGCCTGATGCGACCTCCCCTGCGCCAGGACTAGCGTGTCGTCAGCGTAGCGTATAGCTGCCATTAGATAGTGTCGCACGCCGCCGCATGCGACATTCTTTGTATATGCGTCTTAGGTCTAAGGTCCCACTATTGTAGTCCATATTTTGTTTAGGTACTTTTAATAGAGGTAAACAATCTTGTTAGGTATGTTTTTTATCATAAAATATATTTTTAAAATAGGCTAAGGCTAATAGCAAAAGTAATTCATTATAACATCTGTTATTTCATTTTGTTTTATCTTGTAATGGCTATAAATTATTTCATAAATATATTTTTCGACAAAAACGTATCAAGATTGTTTACCTTTATTAAAATACTTAAATTAATTAACTATACTAAGAGATAAGTGTCAGCAGACTGCAACGGACCGCCTTAAGGGCCCTTTTTTACGTATATACTTGTTACGAATTTTCATACCTTGTGAAAATAAAAAAAAAATTGTTAAATAAGTAACATTTTCATACCTTGTGATAATAAAAAAAGAAAATTTAAGTTATCTTGAATGTTGCACTAAAATATTGATTATGCATGCTAAAAATAAAAAATATTGTTTAGTGCCCACCATTAGGGCCCTTTTTTAATTTGTTTGAAGAAATTGTTCAGTTCTCTATGTAACTTTACAAGATCATAACTAACAGTTATCATTGATCTCTTAGCTTTATTAGCATCTAAACCAATTATGTATAACCTATTTAGTGATTAAGTGTTGATTTTGTTACTGTCAGATCTCAAAGTTTATAAAAAATAAGAATTCTTGCTAGTAAATAAAAACTATTTTTTTAAAATTATGTGTTGTTTTTATTTACATCTAAGGCCTTTCGCAAATCTATGTAATTAGTAGCAATATAGAAACGATAAAAGTTTAGTGAGAAACAGGCGGTTTACTTATTTTTAATACTATTATCGATACTTTGCATCTCATTGATAATGCATTATGTTGGCGGGTCTAGTTCCCACAACAAACAAGTTTATGCAAGGATTGTAAGAATTTCCATTAGTAATAATCATAGTCAATCAAAGTATACCATCAGTTACATAACTTCACACTAAAACATAACTTTTTTGTACGGCATACTTAAATTGCGATTTTCTCGAAACTTATAATTTCGATCAGTGAATTTCAAAAATTCGTAAAAAAATAACGGTAGTGGTTAGAAGGTTGGTTCTTGGTTCTATAGTTCGGTACATTTATGTAGTTTTCAGCTCTGTAGATAACTCATTTCCGCCATAAGGTCCCTTTTGATTTGGACGACCACATATGACAGCAATATGTCCGCGAGGCGTACAATACACAATACTGTTCCATTATAAGTTTTACGCTGTGATAGGAAACTCGCAACAATAGTTCGAGACCCTTTCTGTAAACATTTCATGGATGTAATGTCAGGGGTTATAATCCCGATGGATTAAAGTTACTTGTGACATTTACTTTGTACATCAATATTAATACAAAGTACCAAATGCCTATATTATAATAATCAGTTTCTATGGTAGGTAAAGGATTCATGGAAGTTCTAAGAAAAGAAGCCACCCACCTCTTCTTGCAAATGACGTAAACTCATTGTTAGCAGAATTCACTTGTTTCCTGATAACATCAGCTAGAAACTGCGGGTTAATTGCGTAAAGGCTCCTACAAACAGGCGCGACACGCGATAAAATCGCGCGCGACACAAAGGCACCGCAAGTCGCGCAACGAACGGTGTCTTTGTGTCGCACGCGATTGTATCGCGTGTCGCGTCTGTTTGTAGGAGCCTTATACCACGTGTCGCGCCTATTTGTAGGAGCCTTTATACACTAAAAGTAAGAATGGTTTTTATTTTGACAGTTTAACAACATTCATTGCGTTATTTACGTTGCTAAGCAGACAAATTTTTCGAATATATGAAGCAATGTATTAGTAGTATCCTTCAAAATGGCTCAGATTGTGATTGATTCCAGTCAATTCCTCTAAATAAAAATACCGTAAGTACTATTGAGAATCCAGGGCTGGTTTAACTTATAAATAAAATTTTCAATGAAAAGCGTTTTAAATATTTTTCGCGCGTAGATTCTCATAATAAGCTTATTACAAGCTTGTCGTACTTATAGGAGTAATACTCTTTCCGAGAATTTTATTATATTAATAGGTGCCTGAAGATGGACGGCGCCGCCGAGGCCAGCCCAGAAAGAGATGGCGAGGTGACATGGACGCGTACCGCAAGGGCTGGTTCGAGGTGGCGCGGGAAAAAAGTTCCTGGAAGGATTTGGGGGAGGTTTTTGCCCAGGAGTGGGACAGTATAAGCACGCAAAAAATATAATATATATATATATATATATGTATTTTGGAAAAACGAGACAAGACAAATTCCAAATATAAATAGATATCCTATTTCGTATTCTCAAATATTCAACATGAAAACAAGAAAGTTAAAAACATAAATCCAACTACGACAAAAACGCCAACTAAAAAGGTATAAACAAGACATCGATATTGATTTTTTTCGGTTATACAGCCGGTGTCCACGCCATGTCTAAGTCATGTATGTAATTAAGGCATGAATCGTGCAGATAGATCGAGAGATAATCGTGTCAGTCTTTATCTACATAATTATGACGAACCAAAACATTGAATACCACATTAGGGTCTATTCCCTCAAGACCCACAGGTATATTAATATTAGTTCTGGCGCTTAATAAATAATTGACGCTGTCTGTAGTTGAATAACGGCTCAAGGCATACCTTCACAAAACACTAGATCATTTCAATCGAACGAGCTTCGTGTTTTGTTAATCAAAATGTTCATTTGATCTCGAATGGGCCCGACGTGTTACGAAGGTATTATTAAACGTCTTCGTTAATCAAAAGGATTTAAAATAAATATTCGTTCTGCGAATTAATGTTATATAAGCTGGTTGCTCAAAAAGCCGCTAAGCTGAAGTGGGACTGGGCTAGCCACATCTGCCGTATGCCTACTGAGCTGTGAGCCAAAATAACCACTATGTGGACACCTAGCACAGCCAGAAGGCGTCGCGGCAAACCCGTAGAAAAAGGCGGGACGAGCTGGCAAAAGACCAGTGGTCCACTTTAGCCTTGGATCGAAAGATCTGGAAGTCATGGGCCTGGAATGGCCTTGCCTTTGCCCAGCAGTGGACTGATGCAGGCTCACAGTAACAGTAGCATAAACTGGTACCAAGATTTCATAGGCTATAGGAGTTTAAAATGGCACGTTTCAACTATGAATACTATTACATGACGTAACACTTTTCCGATATCTGTAATAAGCAGCACTACTTATAGCCGTAAAGCCTTAGTATCCCTGCTTGAAAGCCGATAAGACTCCCGTTTTTAATAACACCCATTTCGAAATATAGGCCAACGCTTTTCCTGTGAGTGGAGGCTAAAAGTCGCCAAGCGATGGATAGCTTTCTCCTATTCACCAATGAATTGGGTATGCTAGGTTATTATGACCGATTTTCTTATGATATGTTCTTCGTCTTCACCTTCAGCAGCTCAAGAATCCCTAGGATCTCGATCCAAAGTAGATGTACACGAGTAACTACCAATAGAAACACATTCAAACTCTTTCGGTATGATCAGCCAGACATTTATTTCTTTAGGAATTTGTCAATGGCAGCTTGAAGTCTAAATTTCTGTCCATTGTGGACTGAAATATAACTGGTTATGACCGAAGTGGGTGTACCAACATCTGTGCTTAACCTTTCAGAGGAAACAGGCGTGATGCTATTAAGAATTTCCATCTTCTTTTACGGCTTCGCAGGAGGATAAGCGCCGGATACATTTTATGTTTATCGCCCTCGCCGTGGAGGCACACTTTAAACTTATAATTATGTTGAATCGATTCGATCGTCACTTCCCAACTGAGGTTAATCGGTGACACCATCTGCGAAGGTTTCATTTGATCTAGGAGATTATTATTAGTTTATCGTTAATTGATCGGTGAAAGAAGAATCTTCTTTGTAATGGAAAGTTCAATAGTTGAGCGCAATAAGGTCGCATGTAGCCCTTACAGTGAACAAAGAGATATGATGTGTGTTGTTTTCATAAATGTATCTAAGTGATGGTTTTACTTTTACATAATAATACCAAAATCAGTGTAACTGCTTATTTTAACAAACCAAGCGTTGATAACAATCAGACTCAGACATAATACCAAGGGTTTTTAATTGTTTTTGAATATTGAAATGCATATTCTATTAAATTTTCTATACTATTAATAAACGGACCATCAAAGACAGTATCAAACGTTAGAATGAACAGAACACGAAAGTGTGTTGCAGTTGATTCCCGAATGACTTCGTTAAACAAAATATGTTCTAAGAAAAATCATATTATTTGCATTACTTTAAACCCTCATAAAATGGAATAAAATGCTTTAGTAAAACCATAAAACCATGCAATATTGGTTCCTCTTAATCGGCTCCATTTTATACTAGCGCATTCGTTTCGTAACTTATATCCATCAGTAAAAGAGAATGCTCTGGATATTACGACATCATTATATCAGGCATGAATAAATTCAATATTATCAAATAAAATTATGTTCTACTTAATATTTATTACATACCTTGGGTCCGTTTTCTCAATAAGTTCCCGCGACTCCTTTGAGATCACGTCACTGATTCACTTTGACGGTATAAGAATATACTGAGTTTGTTATCGTAGTGCTACGGCGTAGCAGTCAATAGTTCACGTAGCTCAGACGCGACTGAAGCGCTGGTAGCGCTACGAATCGTAAGGGTGCGCGCGCAGCCTCGCCCCTCACATGTAAACCCGATATCAATCCGCTTCCAAACAATTTCGAAACGAATTGCGAATATTCGATTTAAAGTCGTATCCTTAATGTATCGACATCTCAAGTCTTATCGTATCTCATAATTAGGTGGAAACGAGGGAGATTCTGCTCATCAAAAATACAATTAATATCGTTTACATGGAATCTGCTTGGTAAGTATCACTGTATCATCTTAGGATTTCGGTTTTTCATATTTTGACAAGAACCTCGTATAATTTTAGATAAACATACGCAAATTGAACAATAACAAACGTGGGCTAATCGACCGCTTCAAGGCTCTAAATAGGTGACCTCATCCTTTCTTTTTATTGTTAGAAGCAACTATAGAATATAAAGCGGACGAGCGGCTACAATGCTACATCAACTCCGGTCCATAAAATAGAACCTCTGTCAAAGATTGCGGAAGTCAAACGACTATAACTCAGTGTAGCGTGAGAAATTGGCCATCGTTGATAAACTGGGCTGCGCTGTGACCTATGATTAGTACCTACAAGGAAAGCGAAGATTGAAAATCTAAGACTGAATAACAAACTACGCGGGGCATATAAGTTGCTTAAAATTCGTCTAGAGCACTAGGCGGCAAGATTGGCGCCTCCACAAATAGAAACGTCTGATGACATAACACGAGTTACCTATTATGAATTTATGGAAATGTTTCAGCTGCCTGCGTTATTTACTTTTACAATCTCTATGTACACGATTGCCAGGTATAAAACGTAGAACATAAAAAAGTGGGACATCTCTGCTGCATTTCGTTTTATTAGGACGTGAAGAACTTTGTCCAGGCGTTGCAGAACACCGCATCGCCAACTTTGTCCTTCACTAAATAGATTCGTCTCTCGCCAGACACCGAAACTTTTTAATTTAGAACTTCAGTTTAAAAAATGACCTATCACAGGACAATATCTAATTGTACGTAGACATCTAGCCTGTTCTAAAAATATCGACAAGTAACTTATCAATGTCGCAGAGATTTGGCTTGAGAAGGGAAAACATAATCCATTTGACTTGAGAGCTCCGCAAAATACCTAACTACGTCAGAGGTATTAAAGCAACTGCTTTTTCTCGAATGTTTTATTTATAATATCTACTTCATAATTCATATGTTAAAGCTCTTATGTTCTTCTGGAGGATAATCTCTTGTGAAAAGAAATAAAAGTATCTCAGACTGAATTTCGGCCATGGCGAACAATCTCAGCATAGGAACAACCTTCGCGCGGGAGATATCACAAGCGTGTGCGCAGACACAGATGCACTCTCTCTTCCCTCACTATCATTGTCCGATGGGACGGCAATCCGACACGACCGAAGAGACATCAGGCGCAGGGCCAACGGCTTGACGTGCTTTCCGAGGCACGGGGGTATCACACCGCCAACTTCCAAACTCCGGGCGGTTGGTTACCTCAGATTATAATTCCCAATGGTAAAACCCAATAACATTTCCCGATCTGGGAATCGAACCCAGGACCCCACGCTCAGCAGTCACACTTGCAACAACGAGACCAACGGGGCAGTCTTGTGAAAACACGAAGAATATAAAATGAAAATCACGAAACAGTGCGAAACAGGGGTTTGCAATACTCATAAACGGTTTTATCAATTCCGGACAAATTTTACGGAAAGGGACTCTTTTAGCTTTTAAATGTCAGTGATATTGCGATAATACTGTGCGAATTGAATGAATACGATATTTCTGTATATTTCTGACTTCAATTTTACTTATTAATAGATAAGAGATTTATACTTTCATTTTATCACATTTGAAATGGGTGTCTTTATACGTAGTCTATTTTCAGGACGAAAAGTTTTATAAATATAACTTGAGTTATAAAAAGCTGCTACAAGATGCGATACAATGAACTATATTCTATCTATTTAAAGGCCACGACTACAAATTGCCTGCAGAGTACACTCGCCCTGGAGATCAATATAGAATTGGGATTCCACCGCACGTGTCCTGCTCCACGAAGAACTATGAAATAACGAGGGAATGCTATATCGTTTACTAGCTTCTGCCGGCAATTTCGTCCGCGTGAAATTTCTTGTTACTCCGACCCACCCCGTCGCATCGCACCACCTGCCCGCGCTATTACTTTGTTGTCTCTTAGCGTTCTTTCTGACTTTTCCTTTTTGCTCGACTCCGAACCGTCCTAGCGTGATGTTAAATAGCCTATTGCCTTCCTCAAGAATTGGGCTATCAAATGCAAATATAATTTTTCAAATACGACCGGTAGTTCCAGAGATTAGCGCGTTCAAACAAACTTTTCAGCTTTATTGTTAGTATAGTAGATATAGATTATGATATAAACTCTGTACACACACCACAGTGACAAACTCGCCATTTTTTATTCATTTCTGACCCAGCCACAGACCAAAAACCAAATTTGCTTCGATAAAAGTTAAAATTGAGAATTGCTCGCTACTGTACTATTTATTCCGTTAAAGGAACTCGAAGTCGTTGATCGCTTTGTAAACACATAACAATATTGTTTCTAGAATTTTCAGATTTTCCTGATAATACAAAGAAAGATTGATAAATATTTTTTTTATTTGATAATTTGCAGGAATCCGTATGTATAACTGTAGTTCCGTTCCTATAATTGCTTCGAACTCCAAGCTTGAACTATTTATAGCGCAAGGCAGACTTATTCATGGAAATTTAAAACATGAAAACATGCGAGTATTTCTACGATAAATATATTTTAAGGATTCTAATTAAAAATACGAGGACGCAATGATGAGAACTGGTCAAGAGCTTATTATAAAGGTCAATTTAAGAGAGTTATTCTGGAAGCAAGATATAAGACCAGTGCAGTCACAGTAGTCGATTAAAAAATTGCCAGAGAAACCATTAGTTACGTGTATTTGCACCTACACAGATTACAGGGTTGAAATTTGAAACGAGCTTGTAGGTAATAACCACTACCTTAACCGTCATTGCTACAGGAACACGTTCCTAGAACCGTTCATTGATTTTAAAGACATTGCGACAGCCTTTTAAGAACATTATCCAGTTCATATGCCAGTTGTGTTAGGTTTTACAGCCCCTTCCTTTTGTTGCACCTTGTTTGTTTACTACTGTGTAGTATTTATATTACTGACGCTTATCTTAGAGGGGCTCGTGGCTAAATAATAATCGCTGCACGGGTCGATCTTTAGTGTTTGGCCAGACTGGCAGCGCGGCGCGGCGAACTCAAACATGAAATTATGAACTTCCTTTGAGTGTCCATAGTGGGCACACGGGCACGGTGAGCGGTGCGGGCTGCTCGGCGCGGGGAGCGCGCGGGCAACTCACGCCATGGCTCGTTCATACAAGTGGCCGCAGTGGGTGCGCGGGCGGCCCACGCGGAGACCGGGGTTCTTAAACTAGTTCGAGCTTTTTTCTAGTAAAAATAAGTCTTATTCAACCATATTATATTTTGACAAACACGACAACACGCAGAACGCAGCTGCGCTCCAGTGCGGACAGGCAACCCGCGCGCGTTCCCGCCCGCACCCGCGCCCCAATCTGGCCAAACACTCAAGGTTAGGCAACGCTTGCTGAGGTCAGTCCAATGAATGGTCCCGTGCCTCGGAAAACACGTTAATCAGTTGGTCCCGGCTGTCATTCGTAGATCTTTGAGAGTCGTTACGGGTATTTAGGAGCCCGAAAGTCTGACAATCAGTCTTGCCAAGGGGTTAATCGTGTTACTCAGTAACTGGGTCGTAGAGGTCAAATACACAGTCGCTCCATGTAAAATAGTGGTAAGCTGTATCCAGCTAAGACTGCGAAGCCGACCGCAACAAAGTTCGGAAAAGGTTAGGTAGATGTATAGGTACTGATGCTTCCTTTCGTTTAATACAGCATCCAGTACAAGTACATCCTATCAAACACAATAGATCATTGCTATTACGTTCAGTACACATACGTCGACGTACGTAATCGAGTTTACTACGGAGATGAGCACAGTCTGTCGGCGCGCTAAACTAATAGCAGACCTTGGCACACGTTGCACGGCGATGATAGCGTTTAAACACGTTGGTAAATAAACACGTAATACATGCTAGTGTTCAGTGGCGTGCCTAGGGGTCAAACTTAGGGAAAGCCCATAGATTTTCAACGTATAAAAAAACGGCCAACTGAGGGATTGGCTGATTTTCTTATTGTGTACGTGTGTGTTGCGAATGTTTGACTGGTATTTTCTTAAATATATTTTTTACTGATAGGTTTAAGTACGTTTGTTGTTGTGAATTATGATTTTATTAGGGCAAGCCGGGCTTTTTGGCTTCTATGAAGGTACCGCCACTGCTAGTGTTTATATGTTATGTTGAGATCTTCGTAACTATTCAATACGTTTCCATGCTAAATCAACACATTCAAAACAAATCAAATGTCATTTATTCAAATAAGGCCGAGAATCAGATTTTTTGAAAGTCAAAATTGCATAAGACAGTCCCCCAAAAAGCCCGCTCTTCACCACCACAAGAAGTGGCGCAACATACTCTACTCAAAACTTGATTCTATACAATATAATATAGGTAAAGTAATTAACACAGAACATTCAATTAAATTTATAATTTGCCATATGTCATCAGTCAATGTTCTCGAAGGAGTTCTCTTACACGGCACAATTTATGGTATGGCGTATAAACCGCGCCGTAACGTGTGCGTACAAAGGGCCTAACGCTGTTTACAAATCAGGTAATCATAAATGTGTCATTTTCGGTACGTCATCAGCCTGTCGATTAGTTGTGAATAGCTGGATGCTGGTGTGGTGGTGGTGGTTTCTTTCGGTAAGGAGATAGGACTTGTACAAATGGTTGAGGTGCCAAGAGTAACGATTAACTCACGGTGGGGTATCAACTCTGTTTCCAACTTTGTTGAATACTGCTACAACTACGATAACTCAGCGACCCAAAAAAGTGTCGTGGCCTGTCATGCGAGGGTACTTCGCTCTTTACTAACGACATGCGCTCATAATCGTATAGCTCTTACCGACACGAAAGAAGAAGAAAGCGATCAAAGGCATCCCTAAGCCAACAAAATAACTTCTGAAGAAATCTTTAGGTTCTTGCCTAATATTACGCAGTAACATAGTTTCTACATATATGTCACGTGTAAATAAAATCATTGACAGCATCCAGCATCGCTTGTTTTTATAAGTGTACAATGCGTGCCACGAAAGGTGAGACTTGACCCCGCCTCCCCCGCTCTTTCCGCCGCCCCTATGACGTCCGGTCCCGTCCCGCACTCAGACCTCATACCGCTAAAGATACCTAAAATCGTGTACTGCGCATGTCAAACCACTTGGTGTGTCAAGTCTCATCTTTCGTGGCACGCATTGTATTAGTAGCGCCCCGCGGTTTCAAGCGCATAAGTTTCGATCCGTTGGAATATCGGGATAAAAAGTATCATATATGTGTTAATCCTGGTTATAAACTATCTGTGTGCCCATCCAAATTCGTTCAGTAGTTTTTGCGTGAAAGAGTAACAAACATCCATCCATCCATCCATCCTCACAAACTATCACGTTTATAATATTAGTAGGATAAATTTTAATATCTGTAAGTAACAAAAACGAATAATGAGCTAATATAAAGCATAGTACAAACTGTTTTAGTTAGAGTCATGTATAACGTGTTTTAAAGTCGTTAGTGACGTTAAAATGTAAATCCAAGATGGCGGCTGCGAAAATTTTCGTTTCCCCGACCGAACACGTTTTTTTTAGCAGATTTGTGAAGTTAAATTCCCTATAAAAAAGTTGTTATGTATTGTGTTACGTCTAACGATGGCTGTTGTTTAAAAGTAAGGCTCCTCTTATTTTTCTGTGAATAATGTTGTAATCCCTACGCTCGAGGCATGTAGTGGGTGGGTGTTAGTACCCATGTAATTGATGCTCGTCGTCAAAATAAATCCCTAAGTACCCCTCAGGATAAATGTGAGAAGTATATAATGAAGATTCCAAGAACTACTTGGCTTTTTACTCGATTCAAAGCTTACTGTGCTGGTGTGCTCTCCATAATATAAAAGTACCCATAATTAAAGTTTGATTGATTTTTTTCGGGAATAATGCGGTCTTTGCAGGACTCTGACTTTATATTTACCGTTATTACAAGCTTTTATTTAACTTGCATTGTTCGTAAGTAAGTACATATGTATGTAAAATTTGCAAACCATTTTTCGACCCTTGATGTATCCGATTAAGCTGAAATTTTGTTTAGTTCTTGTTCTATGTTATTTATATTTGTATATTTTAAAATGTCACTTAAATTTATTTCTTTTTAGTTCGCGATATTCTTTCTTTTTTAGGTTACGTTTTTATTTAAATAAAAGCTTGTTTTTAACAACATTTTTTTATTTTCATTTTTTATAGGTACCTAGTTAGTTCTTTGTAGGTAAAAGTTTTCCACACTCGGAACCATCTAATGGAATTCAAAGTTAGCCTTGTATAACACACAACTTATAAAAAATACTCATTTGAATTGATATTTCAGTTGCCAGAAGTTTCATGTAATCATTTTTTTACGAACAAGCACAGTATCCTATTCCTTGGAGCTAAACATAGAATCTGCGTAGGTAGACATAATCAAAATGCTTAAAGCAGTTTGTGTTTAATTTAGACTTGATTATCTTATCAACTCTGGATGTCGGGTTAGAATAGCGAATTAATTCTTGTTATCGTAAGGTTTATTTTTGAACTACGAAATTCTATCTTACTAATCTAAGCGAGGCTAATTGCTCTATTTGTATATCATTGGGGAGTATCCTACAAACTATTTCTGGACACGTAGATAATTACTAATTAACATTTTCGACTGCTATCCTTGAGGCAATCTCGTGAGACCAAGATAGAATTCTACTATCCCATAAACAAATTTTGCCAATGGCGATATAAGGTTATAATATGTCAACGTAACATGATAGCGTGGGATGGTCTATCTTCAAATGTTAATAGAACAACCTCAGGCCTGTATTCGCCGCAGGGTTGGGCAGAGGTGTCCCCATACCACCACATACCACATTTCGTCAGTTATGTTTAAGTCCCATGTAATAGTGGGCGAGTCTATTGCTCTCAACAGGGTACAAATGCAGATTCCAGGCTGCTACTGAGAAATTCCGGAAAGTAAAACCCAATAACATAAAGGGTTCAGCAGTAGCGCTCGCGAGCACTGGGCCAACGAGGCAGCAATGTTAATAGAAACACGTCATAGTTTTAAAACCACGTGCATATAAAAACCAACCCGCACTGGGCCCGCGTGGTGGGTTACGGCTCACTCCATCTCATCGTGAGGAGGTCTGTGTCCCAGCATGCAGCAGTGGGAACATTATATGCTGATTATGCTATGATGATGAATATACAAAAGTTCTACTATATATTGATTGTAGAATATAAGATAAATTCAAAACGAATTTGAATTTTGCAACTTGGACACATCTTTTTTTTACGTGTTTAGTCCATAGAATTTCACGTCAGAAACGAACTGCGGTGCTATTCCGTAAAACTATCACCGTGATAACTTAGGTGGAGTGAGCTATTATTCCACCTGCTCCTAGGGATTGACACTTTTGACAGCTCACTTTAAGCTCACTTCACCTGTTTTCAATGTGAGATTTTTACAGAACAGCTATGCTGGTAATACCAGCCATCGATATCATAACACTCTATAATTCTAAATCATTGTTGGTGGATTCATCAATCTTAATTTCATAGAGTTAATATCTTCCACTTTATCACTGCCACTAAAACAGGCGTGATTATATTTTTGACCTGACATTTAGTGAATTAAGTTGGATTATTTACAGACTGATGGATAAACACGAACAACATTTTCTGTTTAGAAGATAAAGTATATTCATGATAAACAATTGAGCATTATATTGTTGCGGAAAATCATAGTTATTAGCTTAACTCGATTCCCAGTAAGTTGTGGGTATGAAAACAGACGCGTAGCCTCCCACAGTCTCCACCCACGCGCCGCTGAAATGCGGCCACAAAGAACGCTCTCTACTTGTTTATTTTCTTTAATGTTTCAATCAACCCTATTAATAGAATCCAAACATATTAACTAGAATTTTAGGTATTTAAATATCTGAAATAAAGGCTCCTTCAAATAGGCGCGACATGACACGCGACACAAAGGCACCGCAAGTCGCGCAACGAGCGGTGCCTTTGT
Organism: Luperina nickerlii; assembly: GCA_963855955.1. Taxonomy (NCBI): domain Eukaryota; kingdom Metazoa; phylum Arthropoda; class Insecta; order Lepidoptera; family Noctuidae; genus Luperina; species Luperina nickerlii. The sequence goes on along the minus strand of OY979677.1, from coordinate 14,209,561 downwards.
GTCGCGACTGTTTGTAGGCGCCTTAACGTTTTTGTTCGCGTCTCCGAATATTTACATGCTTCCTTCATGAACATTTATGAGATATCTAATTCGAGTTCCTATACAAAAGTTCATTGCTTATGGGCAACAGGCTGCATCGGCAATAGGGCCGCCCCCTTTTAGACTAAAGCACAAATGGCGAAATGTGGGTGTATTATAGGTACACCTCTGCTTAACCCTTTAAGGTTTACATGCGTGGTGTTGTGTTAATAGTGATCATTGATTATGGAAAACGAATCAATGCATGTTATGCAGGGCGGAGAGAACTAGGCAGAAAAGGCACTAGGCAGCCCAGATACAATCCATTGCAGCGTCACGTACTGCAAGAATGTTGGAATGACCCATAAGGCCGGCTGCACAGAAGATTATCTTGCTCATTGTAACGCTCCAACGGACGGCTATTTAACATCACTTTATAACCCATGGAAGCTGAGCAAAAAGAAAAAAGTCAGAAGGAACGCTAAGCGGAAACGAAGTAACGGGGCACAGTTATAGGATAATATTTCATGTTAAAACAAGAAAGTTCACGGGGACGAAGTCGCGGGTATGAATGAGCTGGTTATGGGTCTGAAATCGCCAATTCGCCTTGAGCAAGCGTGGTGATTCTGGGTGATTCATGTTCGTGCCTTCTCTGTATGAGAAGAGAGAGGCTTTTGCCCTGCAATGGGACAGTAAGAGGCTGGTTTTATTATTACAACTGCATTTCATTTTTAACTAAGCCCAGAATCACTGAAGCTAACGATATTTTTATTGCAATTGTCAGATTAATATCAAAAGTAATTCAATTTTCTTTAAGAGGTATCTAAAAGACACGCCTTTGGAATATTTGGAATCTCCCTAAGGGATGCGAAAGTAATTTGGTAAGAACTTACCGAGATTATCTGTTTTATCGATACACGGTTTCAAGTCTAACTTAGAATATCTATAAGTAGAATCCGTCTCACGAGGGAAGTCTCGCGGTAAGAAGTCCAAATAATATTGGAACGAAGTTCTTTAACGGAGCTCGTGGTAGGAGTAAATTTGGCGAAACCGTCACGTAAAAAAAAAAACTAAAAAGCGTTATGCCCCCTCCATGCGACTTTTTATTACATATAATAGAGAATGTCAGAGAGAGAGAGATTTTTAGTTTTCATGGATTTCGAGGGTGCTCATTAAGCACAACAATTTTTCGAATATATGAAGCAATGGATTGGCGATATTCTTCAAAATGATTCAGATTTAATTAAGCGGTCTTTATATTTCGGTCTGCTTTTTTTCTCATATTAGCACGACCTACCCGTGTGCCACCACGTGCTATATGTTGCAAGTCATCAAGGTAGTAGCAGGGCTGACCACCCAGCTTGCACCGGATGTATATTTAAGTGTCGTTGTTCTTAGAAGCTATTTCAATGCACCCCACCCCAATTTAAAACAAAATAATGCACTTAGAAATAACTGTTGTAAAATGACGCTTAACTACGAGTATATTGTGTAACTACGAGTATAATGTATTCTTCCCGTTATTGTGAACCCGTTTTTTTTTTTGTTTTAGACCTGGGAACCTTCTGGTTAAGGAGATATTGAACGTTAAAGTTCCAACGTTTTTTTGACAAATTTCAAATGTTATTAACTTTTTTACTTAGTTTGATGTACAGAATATTCAGGGTTATTGGTAAAACACTAACAACCTCTTAAAAGTTCATTGTACTCATCATTATGAACAACTTTTACTATGGGACCAAATAATTGGGCTATCAAATGCAAAAAGAATTTAACAAATCCGACTGCTAGTTCCAGAGATTAGCGTGTACAAACAAACTCTTCAGCTGGGCAAATAACAGGTATACACTTTATTTTTTAAATTTTAATCTATGAAATATAAAAATGATTATTTTTTTTTTTCAATATAGTATTTAGGGCCGGCAATTAAGTATGGAAAATAATGTCAGACAAATATCCACCTCTAGCAGCATGGCAGATGTGAATCCTTTTCATTGCGTTTTTCATAACATTTCCACACATTTCCTGCGTTATCTCAGTGACTGCATCTCGGATATTTTGTTTTGATTGTTAAAGGTTCATTGGCCTATTAGCATAGATACGTCCCTTTAGATAGCCCCACAGAAAAAAGTCAGGAGCTGTTAAATCCGAGTCTAGGGGGCCAATCAATGTCACCGTTTCTTGAAATGAATCGACCTGGAAACGTTTTTTTCAATGTGTCGATTGTGGCTCGTGCCGTATGACATGTGGCCTTGTCTTGTTGGAACCACATGTTTCCGAAGTGACGAGGACTTGCTTTATCTGTTCGACGAGGAACTGCTTTATCTGTTACAATGATGCTCAAATTTATTCACTAAACGAGTTTGTTGTTAGCCGCGAAGATAAGTGATTTCTACCAAATTTGGCCGCAATTTTCTTAGTTTTGGCAATACATGATTAGGTTGAGTAGAATGTTTTAATAATTAAAACACGTTGTTCAGTCGTAAAACGCTCCATAACACATTTGCCGTATCTATACAAAATAATTTTCTTGAAACAACTATCATACCGCCGCCGAGGCCGGCCCAGAAAGAGATGGCGAGATGACCTGGACGCGTACCGCGAGGGCTGGTTCGAGGTGGCGCGGGAAAAGAGTTCCTGGAAGGATTTGGGGGAGGCCTTTGCCCAGCAGTGGGACAGCATAGGCTAGCAAAAAAAAAAACTATCATAAAAAAATGGCGGCAAAAAAAAGTTGTATACCTCCAAGTTGGCCACCCTGTATTAGATATAGATTGTGAGATAATCACGTCGCACGTCATTTTCATTCTGTCATTCAAATACATCTGGCACAGTAGAACTCATCACTTATATTATTAACCTTCGCCACCAATATAGTCTAATGATAGACTAGAAGAGCAGCCAGAGACTACAATGTTTTATTATTTACGCCTGATATAATAGATGATTTTGATTTCTGATATCGAAAATGCCAACTGTAACCATGAATTCAGCACATGCCATGCTTCTAAAACCCCTGGCAAATTTTTCGTCAAACTCGTCGCTGTTTCATAGAAAAACGCGTTCAAAATGTATAGAACAGCTATTTTTTTAAATAAACGACGAAAAATTTAAACGCTGTGTTTCAGAAACATGTAGGACTTAGTAGAAGGATATGTGTACATATTGTAGACATGGGCGCCGCCTTAAAAATTCTCGGCGGCGGCGCGCTGACCAATTTCAATCGGCGGCGGCGTGGCGCCGGCGGCGTGGTTTTCTACTACCTACAACTAAAACTCGCAATCTACTCCCTATCTTCTTTAAGCCGGCCAGCTCCTTAATATCGTTTCAGGCGGACGACAGGAAAATGTCAGTCCTATACAGTACAGTAAATACCTTGTCCAGAATTCCAGATCAGGTCATCAGGTACAAAATAAAACTTTTTTCCAAAGGGACACTTTAATAGCCTCGTAAAAATTTTTTCAACATAGACACAGATATCAAAGCATAAATACTAATTAAAGTTTATCATTATTATCAATCTTACATATTTTATAATTATCATGAATAAATACGATTTTATTAACCCGAATCGAGCTCAAGCGAGATCTTTTGGCCATAACTGTTAGCCCAGCTACCGAGAATACCCTCTCACTCGGAGTGTTAGTGGCATGTATACAGAGTAAAGCTCTAGCAAGAGCAGCAAGAAAAGGTTCTTTTTTATTAGGTCCTTACATATGAAATTGGCGTTTTGTACGGGAGGAATATAAAGTCAATTTTTTTTGTAAAATATATTTAATTAATCAAAGTATGCACCGTTGTTATCTATGCACTTTTGCCTTCTCATAGGTAGTTCATTGATCCCTTTACTAAGAAAACCATGGGGGCGAGAATCAATGAACACTTTGAAGGCGGTTTGGACTGCCGCATCGGAGTTGAATTTTTTTCCTTGTAAGAAGTTGTCCAAATTCCGGAAAAATGGTAATCTGTTGGAGCAAGGTCCGGGGAGTACGGTGGATGTCGCAGACGTTCCAATTGTAGCTCATCTAACTTAGTGGTTGTTTGTTGTGCAGTGTGGTCTTGCGTTGTCGTGAAGCAGCAGTGGCCTAGAGCGATTGACCAATCTCGGTTGTTTAGCAGCTAGTTCTTCTTTCATGGTTTGCAGTTGCAGACAATAGATATCTGCCGTAATCGTTTGGCCAGATTTTAGAAAGCTGTAGTGAACGACACCGGCGCTAGTCCACCAAACACTCACAAGTAACTTTTTCTGAGTCAATTTTCGTTTAGGGCAGGATTTGGCTGGTTCTCCAGGGTTCAGCCATTGCGACGAGCGCTTCCGATTACGAAAACGTTAAACCAAAAACGTACCGTACTTTCTTTTGCGACACCAGCGCCGTACACATCATTAATTCTTCGAGCTGTTTTTGCAGCACTGGTGCCACGGTAGAACTCGTACTCGTAAATATACCAATATTTCATGTTTTCCATTGTGCGGTAATAAGCGACGCCAAAGAAAAAAATAATGAGGAAAAAACAAATGAATGACTGTTTTCAAAACTCAAATGTACCAGCTAAATGAATGTATAAATTTGGGAATTCTTAACCAAAGAGGAGATATTTCAGATCAAAGTGGTCAGTACGACAAAACGCTAATTTCATATCGATACCGGAAATTTCAATTGTCGTAAAGGACATTTTGCCGAAAATGAGTTATATACATATTTGAAATCAGCGTCGCGAGCTCTATCGATTGGTATATTTGAAATATTTCTATCTTTAAAAAAAAGCCCTTTACGACCTGGGTTTTCAACAGCTCTAGCTCGATTTTTTATACTATTTGGGATGTATCGTAAAAATAATTTTCAATAGGGAGCGTAAAGTCATGTTTTAATTATTTATGAGGTCGTAATGTAATTTTTGCATTGAACTTGTTATACGACATTATAAACAATATCGAAACCAGAAATTTCAATGGTCGTAAAGGATATTTTGAAATTTCAATTGTCGTAAAGGACATTTTTCAGATTAGCCAAGGTACACACGCCAGCACATCAAGTACTACAATCTGTCAAATTTCTTTAATAGATTTTCAACTTTATCGCTAAAGCATAAGGTTAAAAGTTGATTGGGAAAATTTGACCGTTTCGGGTAGCTTGATGTGCTGGCGTCTGTACATACATCTTTTATGGGGTACTGTGTTAAATGTTACAATAAAATAACTTGTGATATATTGAAATTAAATGAAAGAAAATTTAAAACTCACACTATACGTACACTTTGTAAACAAGCATACTATAAATTAGAAGATTATTGTCCAAGATAAGAACGCTTGGAAACATGCTGGTCCTGCTCCATAGGACGATCTAAAGTCTAGACAAAATCAAACGGGTTGCTAATTTAATTGTAAATTTATTCTTTTTTTTTATTTAAATTGATTTACATTCTGTAACTACTTGACTTATTACTTGTAATTTTTATTTTATTTTATTTAAATGAAAAATGCACGCATATGGCAAGCATAGAAAAGAGATCATGTCATGCAGAGAAGTATAGTGATGAAGATAAAGCATACGCAAAAGCTTTCATCCGAAGCCTTCCAGCCGTTCCTTCGCATTATTGTCGTAAAAAGAGTTCATGTCCATATTTACCTCAAGAATTTAAATATGCTACAAATTTATTTAGGATTTATCTCAAACATTGCCAAAATAATTCAAAATTACACCTAAGTGAAAAAGTTTTTATAGGAGTATTTAGATCTACCGTCTTTAGGAACTGTTAAAGACATTCTTCCTGAAACTGACGAGGAAGACGATATCGACGCAATTGATCTCTATGATTTTACATTTAAAATGTTTAAATAATGTTCCCAGTGGGACACGGTTATTCTAATTTTATTATTATAAAAGACCACTATGTTTTGAAAAAAATATTTAGTGCTTATGTTTAATTACTAATAATTTTAAAAGACTGAAGTTACTTGTCATTTAATTATACTTTAGAATATCAATTGTTTGAGTTTTCAGTTCTGGTGGGCTAAATTTGTTATTATTTTTGGTTATTTTAATTATATCTATACTTAGTATTATAAAGCTGAAGAGTTTGTTTGTTTGGTTGAACGCGCTAATCTCTAGAACTACCAGTCGGATTTGAAAAATTCTTTTTGCATTTAATAGCCCAATTCTCGAGGAAGGCTATAGGCTACTTAACATCACGCTAGGACCCTTAAGAGCCGAGCAAAAACCAAAAAAGTCAGAAAAAAGGTAAACGAATTAAAAGCGCAGGCAGACGATGCGACGGGGTGGGTCGAGGGAACAAGAAATTTCACGCGGACGAAGTCGCGGGCAGGAGCTAGTTTTAAGTATAAGACTGTTTTGATCAATATTATTTGAGTTTCATTAATAATTATTAAAAAAAACTAGTTAGTAGATTAATTTATTAGCTGATTATTCAAAAAATTTAGTTGTTTTTCAGCATCGCAACGATTGCTTGCGATTTAAATAAAAAAATAGCATCACATTTTGTTTAAATTTTGAGTTCATATTAGAATAACATTTTTGTTACTTTTTTTATAAAATATTTTGATTAATAAATAAAAAATAATAAAAAAAACTTTTATTTCACCTAGTTTTACTACCTATTGTAAGTATTTCTTAACTAGATCTTTAGTTTTTTTGTTCCTTTTACCCCCTTAGTCTCTGATTTAATTGACTTATACTACCCATTAATGATCAAGATTAGTCCTTTACGACTCATCTGACTTTACTATAACCAATTTTTCGTGGCTGTAAAGTACTTAAGTTCTATTTTTGTGGGCTGTAAAGGACTCTCATTTTCGTCAATAGTTAAGTTAAGTTTATTTTGTTAATTTAAAGCGATAGAACACGAAAAAATAGTTGGGGTTTCTTTTGACATCATGAATATTGTACTTTGTTTGAAAAAGATATTAGTTAAAAACAATTTATTTTTTTGTTTTTTTGTCTCTACTGAAAAGTCGTGTTTTGTCCTTTACGACAATTGAAATTTCCGGTATCGATATGTAAGGACCTAATATTATTCCAATAGAATAATAAATCACCATCTTTCGGCTCTGTAGGAACAGCACCAGCAATGTAACGCCAACATTCTTGCTCTATTGGATCACCTTGAATGCCTTGGTATGAACTCATACTGTTTCCTTGACAGTTTGTGCAATAATGATGTGTCAATTACATCTGGTGCTTGTACTGCCTGCGTTTTCGGCTAAAGCTTCTGGCTCGTTATTAATATTTATAATTTCCCTGATGTACGAGGAAAGGAATGACAAAAAAACGTCTATGGAAAAGATTATTCACTGTAGTTTTTGATAATTCAGTCATTTTGTATGAGTCAATCACGAAAACAAATACACATCTTTACGCCACTCACGCCGCGCGGTGAATGTCGGCGGCGGCGGCGGCGTGCCGCGGGCGCGCGGCGGCGCCGCGCCGGCGCAGCGCCCATATCTAACATATTGATAGGTAGAATACAAGTAAAACAAGGCGTTGGGATCTCAGAGCGTTGTTTAAAGTTATCGAAAAGCCTTAAGTGTATTTTTGACAGTGCTGGTGACATACCATGAAAATCATGATTGTTAATTCTGTAACAGGTTGCGGGTCGATGTCCCCTGCCACCCTGTATTTGATTAAGGCAAACTTGCGCCAAAAATCACTGTTGCGTTTAGCATTGAACATAATTATGTATTTAAAACATCACTCTGTCTCAGTATCTTCAAACGATTGACAGCAATAGAACGATGTTTTGAATTCATTTAGAGCTAAAAATATTTGGTTATTTGTGGTGCAAGCGGGCCTAAATGTTAGAAAGAAGCAAAAAATTACAGCTTATTTCTTCTGACAAACTTCATAATATTGGTGGAAGAAAATTTTGCCTTTTCCGGTCATAAGATCTAGGTTAACCAAGTATAAGTAAAACCCAAGACCAGACTAGCATATCGTGTAGATAAAAGTAACTATTTATAGACATGCTAGAAATTAACTCCGCTGCTTTGCATCAGGCTGGTGAAATCTTAATTATAAGCGGGTTCACTAGGATATTAGTTAACATTTTATACAACAGATTGTGCAATATTTTCTAGAAGTTTTTCATCAACATAGAAATCTTTTCATCATTTTATTTTTTAGGTTATGCATGGAAATAATGAAAATATATTAAGAAATACCAAGACGAAAACGTAATACGTAAATGATTCCAATATTACCAATAATGGTAATCTACCGCTTGTTTATTAGGTATATTCCCTTTCAAATACGACGAGCTCAGGCGCCACAAGGCCGCGAAAAAACCAAACTCCATCGATGCAGTAACGTGTTTAATTTCACCGAGGCTGTTTAACTTTATTGCTATCATAATTCAGAATCTATTTTCGTTAACCTTTTATTGTGTAAACCTGCCAATTTTACTATCCACGTATGGAATGGCTCGGTTGTTTTATGTACAAAACGTTCCACACGATATTGGTTAATTTGGCAAGCCGTTGCGAGATGCAACATCTGCATGACGGAATACACATAAAATTTAAGTAGGGCTTTGGGATAGGTGAACAGCTTCCAGCATTCAATATTTAAACAGCAGCTCGCTTCCTTGACTTCTTCTCTCCAACTATACAATCGGTTTATTCAGTGTTCCCCAAACGAGTATTTCTCACAACTGCGGACGTTAACGACTAACACAAAAACGTAATGTCATATCGCGTGTCCATTAATTATGATAAAAAAATCATGAACAATGCTTTGTACAAGCACTCAGATAATAAGGGACTTTGATCTACCACGCTGCCTTTACATTATTCTACGTTTATCTAACATGGTTATTAAATTCCGGGCAAACGGAGTCGGGGTCAGCTGCGGACAAGAAAAATCGTGCAATCTGCGTGATTTTATATTACGTGGACACAGATTTTTGCCACAAACTGTATAACGAGTTGGACATTGTGTATTTAGAAGTCCAAACAGAAATCTGAGACAAATTCCGACAATCGTTTGCGTGTACCTGCTATATGATTACCTATGTATGGACCGACAAATACTATTTCTAGCCAAATAAACTTAGTGTAGAGCTACACTTTCGTGCAATTTATGTCACGAGTTGAAGAGTGTAGATATGGAATGAATGTCCGCGTATAGTATAACGGTATAATTAGATCATAGTCATCAAGGCAGACGCACACGTGACGCCACACGCTCGTGAGTGACCGGTCTTTTCATTCAAATGTCTGGCTGGTTGGATCGAAGCGAATGCGCGCGCATCCTCCGCCACGCTGACGACACGAGACACTGGCTTAGCTATTCTACATAAGGAACTTCACTATTTCTTTCGAAATTGCCAATACTACTATGTATGGAACGTTGTGTACTGTATGGCCATGGAAAAAAATCATCCTCCTAATATTAAGCCTATCATAAAGGCAATCCTAACAAAAACAAAACGATTTGCTAGTGAACTGTCAGCAACAAGAAATATTGATAGTTTTTGTGCTCCCGAATTCGGATTGGCTGTCTGTTACCGTTTTTACTGAATTTCGACGCCAAATATGACCAAACCCATAGTAACAAGTGAGGACATGTAATAAGGACTTTATGTTTATTTAAAGTCAGTCAAGAATAGCCTGAACCATATTTTACGTTATAAACAAGATAGGAACTAGATTAAAACTTTTTTCATAAATTTGGTAAATTCCGAGGCCCTCCCGTCTCACAGACTGTTTTAAGAGAGTCTTGTCGACGACTGTAAATGCATGTTTTATTTCTTTGTTAGCTACTTATTACTTTATATCTTTATAACCTTAGCGTTTCTTATACTCACAAAGAAAGTTGTTATACAAATAGATAGAAGCTCTTCTGGATTTTATTAGAAAACGTTTACAGACACGTTTACGTTTCTACAACGAGCGTCATTACGACTAACCAACCGTAAAGCCATCTGCTGATGGGGTAGCTAAGTTTTAAACGGGTCGAACGTTTCGAATGTAAGTCAATGTGTCAGGGGCGCGAACGTATAAAGAACCGTTCGGAAATGTGGGTCGCGAACCATTGCCTCTCTACCTCTACCTCTCACACCCCTACCCGTCGTTATCTCCATCTATTTTAAAGGTATCATAATAGCCTTTAATATTCTATTAAAAGGTTTAATTCTGTTGGCTTTGAATGTTAAATTATATTTCAGACAGGAAATGTGATGACGATATATTTATCAGGATATAATTATTATCAGGAATAAGCCACACATTGGCTGTCTATAATTACTACAATAATCAATGAAAATAAAGGAACTATTTCTCTTTAATAACCGCTTTAAGTTTATGTAAGCCTCTGATGTTTTCCTATCCCGAATCCACAAAAAATACCCACTTCTATGTACATATAAATCAAAGGAATCACTACCAAGGTGGTACTGAATTACTGAAGGATATCTTAGGGCAATGAACACAGACCTTCCCGAAAAAGCGGTTCTAGTCTAGCGTGGGCGAGATGCCATTATCTGGTGGTTGAACGTCTCGGGGCGCCCGTCTGTCTGCCGTCATATTCCACTGCAGAGCAGAGAGAGCCAAATAGGTCAACAACATGGAAGTAAAAATAATATAGCAATAACATTAGCCGCTACATAAGTTAAGCCAACACGTTTAGCTTGTGTTATTGGATTTGAAACGCTCGTTATTGTACTTTAAAGTAGTATTCCACTTATATAAAAGCCAACATGAATTTTTATCTAGCGGACATGAATCAGCAGTAAGCTTTGAGGGCCTGTCCGCGGTGGTTTCAGAAGTGGTGATATAAATTAATTGAGAATATAAACGTTATCGAGCTTTAAAGTTAACTCTCGTCGAAATGTTTCGACGGTTATTATAAAAATGCTGTTAAATACATTTTGACCGCGTAGGGCGTAGCGTTTTTTTATAACTGACGAAAAATTTCTGCTCCAGGGGTTTCAGAATTATGTATCATGAATCATGTCATCATGAATCACGTTTCTAGAATCATGTGCTGATTTTATGGTCACAGTTTGCGCGTCGATAGGGATGCCACCCTGTGTAAAATAGTTTAATGAGTGCTAAGAAAGGCGGGAATGAACTTTTATCTGCCGAACATAAACTAGCAGCATTGTAAGAAACTTTAGACTTGAAGACCTAACCGCAGAAGTATGTAATTAGAAGTATAAATGAATTGAGGATATGACTAATGAACTTTAATTTCGTGACCTTTGCGATAATGCACAAGTCCAAAAACAGGTGCTAAAATCAGATGAAAAGAAAATTGCTAACGGAAGTAACGGAAGGGTGAAGAATGAGGGTACTGTTACTATTTACGACGGCAGAACTTGCGTAACTAAAGTTAGTAAAAAAACATTCCTTTTTCTTGCAAAAACAAAAATAGGCTCTGCTTTTAACCTAATTATTTAGGTAAAGTATTTTTATCACATCTATTCAAAAAGAGCTAGTGTATTCTTCGTAAACAGGAACTAAAATAGCTCTTACTAACTTAACTAAAATATCCCTATATATGTATATATAGTCTAGGAACTAAAAGTGATTTGAATTTGGAATGTGGATATTGTTAGTACTTAAAAGCTACAATCACCAAAGAGATAAATCACGGACATTGTATGAACAAGTAACAGGCTGTATGATAAAGTAAAACGCACGCGAGCCAAATTAAAAACAAAAGATTGTGAAAAAATAAAAAAACGTCCGTAAAGCATTCTGCCTTCGTTCGTAATTGTTTAATTTAAATAAATAAACGTACTATTCTTATTCCTAAGTTGCACTTCATTATTTTTTCATAGAGGGTGATAAAAAGTAGAGTGTCCACCTAGGGAGCAACACTATTTTAAGCTCGAGTGACTTACTTGACCTAGAACCAAAAATTCGGAAACATGTATCATCTACCAACCCGCACTGGACCCGCGTAATGTATTACAACCCACTCCCTCTCGCGGAGAGGAGGCCTGTGTCCCAGCAGTGGGAACATTATAGACTGATTATGCTATACCAATATGAAGTACGTTATAGAGCACATACTATGGTAAAAGTGAGAGTCTTGGCCAATGGCAAAGAGAAAGTAAAATGGTGGTTTTACTGATAGTACAGTTTTCTACAGCTGTCCAGCATTTTCATCTTTCGCAACGCACACGTATCAAAACTTCAAAAATAATTAGTGTCTATAGAGAAACATTTGTAGCCAAAAATGTAAATCTCCTGAGAGTTCGTTTCAATCTAGTCATTAAGAATACAATCTCCTAATGGAAATCTATTACAGAGAAACTAACTCAGTTGGGTCTAATTCGGTAACAAAATATTTCATTTCTGGATATACTCGTATTGCTTGCATTAGTAATACATTCACTTCTTCACTTACAGTCTAGACTTGTTGAAAATAACTAAATTACAGACAGAATTCAGTTAGATACTAAAAGCCTACGGGTCTCTCAACGAAGACACGGGCCCATCCGAAAGTTGTAATTAAATTTTTGGGACGGTCAAAAACACGTCGGGAGTTGAGACAACTGTCAAATAAATCGTGTTGTCATTCTTTCTGAGTTCAGGCCCCGAAATAATCTTATGTCCATAGGTGACACGGAGTAGGAAATGTCCGTAACTTCGGCGGAAAATACGGACATCGTGCTTGGGTATTAGACCCCCTGATCAAGTCAAGTATTAGTTTACTAAAATATCAAGAACTAACAATCAATTAACAAAACAATCAATTAGTATATCAATAAACAAAACAATTATTATAAACATAAGTTCGGATGCGATTTGAGTAGGTACCGACAGTATTGTCATTGTATAACTGCTCTACATTTTTATTCCACGTTATGCAGGTGGTCATTCTGGCAAACGCCCAAATACCGAATCAGTAAGATCTGCAAGCCCTCAAATCGACCCTGTTCAACAGAATTGAAATGGGAAAACCTCCAAAGGGGCCGTAACAAAATGTCGTAACGTAAACGTAGCTGGAAAAATCAGTACCCAGTAGACTGGTCCAATTTGTCACGGAAACGAAAATCATCACAGTTCTTAGAAATAGATGTGGAAGGGTATCATGGGATCCTTTACACGCGATTAATACCTACGTACTGTGAAAAAGCGGAGGGTTACTTTGACGTGTGCCATCCAAACACGGAAACATTGTATTATCTGTGCGAAGATCTGGTTACATTCCAGCGGTACGCATCTGTTGATAAATAACATGATGCACATGTTATTAACATTTGGATGAAATATGAAAACAATATCGTAAAATAATAAATTTTAGTTCTGTCTGGGTTAAAGGTTCAAATGGTGAGTAATTGTGAGAAGACAGGGATGCTTTTCTTTACTCGGATACAATTTAAATCAGCTGGTTCAGATCTCGGATTGAGGTAAGCAATGTCTGAAAATAGTTTCGTTACCTAACCTACGTTACTTTCAGTTCAAGTTTAAGATAAGGTAAGATTGGGTTTACCCGCAATGCGGTACTAATGTGTTTATGTAAAGTTTATTGATAATTTAACGTTATTTTTTACGTACTGACTAATATTAATTCTCCTCATAGGTTTTCTTTATTAATAACAATGCTTCTTAAATACACACAATTTCATTTGAAAACGCTATACATATGTAAAGTTATTATACGCGTCATGTTCGTAAACGGGCGCCGTCTGTTGTGACCGGAGAAGGCTTATTTTTAATCTTATATTTTGAATTGTTTCTTCATTTGTGTTTTTTTTTTTACATTGTTCTCACTTACATACAGAAGCAACAAGAATAATGTACCCAGGATTTTGTAATATCTTGATTTAAAAGAGTGTCCATGCGAGTTTCTTGCCCGTTCTTCTCCATAGAGAATTAGAGATCTACGTTTTGGAATGGGCAGCTTCAACTTTCTGACTAACTGAACGACTATTTAATTTTGTCAATTCAAAAGTGCCTGTACATGGTTTACTTAATTGAAATAAATGCTTTGAGTTTATATATTAAATTATTGTTTTTTTAATATTTTTTGTGATTTTTTAATTGTTTATTTTATTGTTACTATTATTATTTTTATTACATATTATTATTCTTGTACGCAAAATACGCGCATTGACGTGGAGTTGCGGACACAAGCCCGTATTACCTGTTTATTACCTATATACTTATTATTATTTATTTTGTTGTTAGTTATTCGACACAATAAAAATTAGTAAATATATTGATGTCAGTTTAGAGAAAAATACACCAATATATATATATTTTTAATTGTGTTCTAACAAAATACACCTCATAAATCTGTGTTTAATTATAAATTGCTGGGTATTCAAAACAATGAGCTCTACATAAACGTAAGTCTACGTTGAATTGAATTGAAAGTATTTCCAATGACACAGCTTTCAGTTTTGAATGAATTTCAGTAATGAGCTGTCCATCGACTTGACTGACCTATATATGTATATAAAATGTCATATTCATTTATTTATTAAAACTTTATGCACAAAAGGCGGGCTTAATGCCATAACACAGCACACGAACCATCGATATTTCCCATTATTAATGAATATACGCCAAATAATATTGATATGAAATGAAATATGTACCTACCAATCCTATACTGTATGTTTATTTAATTAAATCAAGTATTTGAGAAAGCTTTCTATTAATCTATCAATGTCTATACCTACAGCAGATATCGATATGTCATTTATCATGTAATCATATGGGCAAGTTGATAAAATATTACTGATTCCCTCAATTGAGTTTATATTTGGCAAGCTGTAGGATGGCACATATCTCAGATTGAATTTCGCGGTGAACTATTGATAACAAATCTTTCAGTGATAAAACGGAAGCCCGCACAACACAAATGTTACGTTGCTTTTATTACACTTGATGATAAAATTAATGAAGATACCACTTGTACAGTCACGAGCACTAATAGTCAACACTTGGCAACTTTCAATTGCAATTTTTCGTGAAATGACGAATGCAACGTTGAAATACGACACTTTACATAAACCTATGGGTTGGAAAATACTATGTTCGTGATAACATAAAATTTAATTAAAAAATAAAGGAGCACATTGCCTTTGAATAAAGACAAGTGTATACATACTTATGTTCGTGACTGTACAGCAGCACACAAAGTAAACACAGCGAAATGATAAGATATGCTAACAAAAAAATCTGCGCCAATTAAAAATTATTTCAGATAACAGCTTAGCGGCCTAAGATCGGATAAACGAGCAAGATGCGGTCCCAGCTGACCTTTCAACTTTCTGAGTTTCTCATAAATAGATGTACTTACTGAAGAGCGTGAGAGCAATCAAGCGTTTATTGGCACATCCAGTGAAACACACAGCCAGGGTGAAATAGATGAATAAACTAAACGGATTCTATACAACCGCTTTGCGTGCATTTTAGCTGTAATTCAATAATCCAAATGATTACGGTTCATTTGGTTTGTGCAAAATCATGAATATTGGAACGATTAACTAATAATTCAAAGCTGTAGTTATTGGACTATTGGGATACGATGATTTCGGAATATAAGTATTGAAGCTAACACCGTCAGCCAATCAATTAGCTGTTGTATACACTACAGCAAGACGTAGCGTTGGAAGGCCTCCCACAAGGTGGACTGATGACCTTGTTAATGCCGCAGGAATCCGCTGGATGTGGGAAGCACGGAACCGGTCAAAGTGGCGGTGCATGGGGGAAGCCTATGTCGAGCAGAAGACGTCTTTCGGATGAAATGATGATGAGCACTACAGTAATATCACTAGTTACATGCTTAGCTGTTGATAGTACCCCTACATTTGCCCTGAAATAGGCTACAAAAGCCAACGGCCTTGAAAACGACAAGTCACATAAATATTTTTATTTATGTCTACATGAAACGCCACATTTTATACACGTGGAAGATATATTGTCCTTGATAGTGACTTCGAAACATGGCGGATAAAAATAACCCTCCATGAGAATTCACCCCAGCTTAGTCGATACTCGATACGTTAGCCATTTCAACATAACATACTTTAAAGGTGAAGCATTCTAAAAATGCCAGCCATTTTGCAGCGCCCTCGCTTCTGAGGAAAATTCCTTTCGCGGAAAGTTGAAATCCGGATTGTTAGGATATTTTCTTGGTTCTCCGCTGCAAAGTGCCTTTTACTTAACATTATTAAATCAATAGATTGCAGGTAATACACGGAAATGTCTTATACATATGCCAATTTGTTTGAGGTCGGTCTCAGACAACGAGAATTATATAGTCTTTGGTCTCAGAAGACATCTCCTTTATAGTCCAGTCAAAAAATTAACTGACCAGGCTTTCCTTATAAGCTATATGCTATTCCTTGTAAGATACACCCATCCGTTTACCAAAATCTCCGTTTGCGGTTAATTTCTCTCAAAATACAACAACGGTCTAATGACCGTTGTAGTATTTTGAGAGAAATTAACTGCAAACATATGATATTGCACTGTTAATATGGCCCTACTAATAGGGCCATATTAACAGTGCAATGTCATGCTCAAACATTGTGGTTGTGGCTGTAAAATAATGCCGTAGATACAGCCATTAATTAAACTCAGAACCTTAATTTCAGTTGCATGACATACCGGTGACGTTTTACAAAAAAATAATAACATTTTCATTGTACTTACAAGGTAAGGTCAAGGTAACATGATTAACTACCTATATAATTATAGTGTGATAATAATATTAAACATTTTGATGTTATCGCTCACGGATTAAATAACATGGAACCTTATCAAGCATATTTTTTAAGGATAACAATGCAAAAATTAATCAGAAAATAGCAAGTGGATTAGCCGTGTTTCATAAATCTAGCGAACGTTTGTGCTATTTCTTTCGGACAAAAACGGTACTAAATACTCGCACATTTGTCGGGAATAATTGCTGCCACTTCCCGTCGTCAGTTTCAATATAAACAATTACGGGGTTTACGACCTCATTAAACGGTTCATATGATCAACAAAGATAAAAACGGTTAGAACAAAACAAATTACTGGCAGCTTGAAAATAACGCCCGTTTTATTTTTTAAAAGCTTGCTCTCTGTGAGAAGTCAAGGCGTTAATTGAAAGGGACTAGCGGCTGCGGCTGGGGGAGCGGTTCTAAAATAGATGGACCCCCACGACGACCGTCAGTCATAGTCACTAAGTGCACTCTGCAACTATTGGTTAATTTACAAACATGGCCAACCGATGCGGGATGAGGTGCTATTTCGGGGCCATTTCATATTGATTTTCAAGCTGTGTTACTCAGACCAATAAAACTGTATTTTTAATATTAGAGATGTCCCGGTAGCTCTGTTTATTTGTTACTAGCTGCGCCCCGCGGTTTCACCCGCATAAGTGGCGATCCCGTGGGAATATCGGGATAAAAACTATCCTATGCCTGGATACAAAATTTGGCATAGAGCGCTCAGTTGTTTAAGCGTGAAAAGGTAACATACAGACAGACAGGCAGAGTTACTTTCGAATTTATAGTATAATTACTATTATAGTAGATATGGATGTTTTAAAGGTTGAAACCAACTCCTTCGGTAGAGAAGTAGCTTGGTACACTTGAATTGATACATTTTATACCGGAAGACGACCCTTACACGTTACTGGATCGTGGGGTTATCTAGTAAATTATGATCGTGGCAAGCATATAATCCAATAATGTATGTATGTTATTCACTCATAATGCATTAAAGGTTTCAAATATTGAATCAGCTGTCTAAACGGGGATTCCAACAAACGAATCTTTGCTTTATTATCATTTTAATCGATTCCAAACGTAAAGTTTAATATGAGTAGGTAGGTGTAATATCGCGTAATTTATAACGATTGTACTGCATGATATGTTAATGGAAATCCTACATGACTAATACAAAACTAGATTCATATCTGAGGAACAAATGATTATCACACGAAGCAGCTGCTTTGCTCTACTGCATTTTGAAGCCGAGAGTACAAAAGAAAACAATTGATTACTTATTATATACTTAATAGAGCATCTACTGTTCTTTGTGCTACTCAAAAAGTTCTTAAAACGTAACCCCCGGATGCGGGTATACTACATTAAGATAATTCTCAACCGATTGTGAAGTTCGTAAGCAGTGTGTGCGTTATAATCAAAGCAATAACAGTATATCTCGGTTTACTTTAAAGACAAGCCGCATTGTACTCGGCTATATTAATTGCTTCCACGTTGGACAAGCTAGGAGTTACAGAGAGCCGAGCTACGACTTTGTTGATTGAAGAACGATCTAATCAACGATACCTTAGGAAAGGATACCTTACCTTATAAGGATACCACGAAAGGATACCTTAGTATCCTTTCGTGGTACAAGTATTGTACCATTTGTACCTATTGAGGATGTAGGTAATGTAGGTATGCGATAGATTCATTCCTTTTGTGATTATTTCCAGGATGAATGATTGCACGACTTTTTAGTAGAGTGGGCTATAAGCAGGCTTATGTTTAACAGTGCTCTTTTAGGGCTACTTCTTCTTAACGTGACGATGTCGTACTAGATTTTAATGGGCAATTATTTTAGCACAGTGATGGCCACGCTTAAGTCTTCCTGTACATGAAGCTCCGGCTCCGGCGTCATGTACAGGAAGCCTAATTCGTTGTCAGTGGCTTGCACAAAAATAATAGCCACTCAGCTGTCCATCGCCGAAAATAGACAGCGAACGAAAACCACAAGTGGAATTAATCGACGGAAAATCAAATAAAAGAACAAATTATGAAGATTATGGACTGTAGACAGCTGCCGTAAGCACTATTCGTGAGGTCCACCTACAAGAAACTTGGGAATCGAGAAGTGCTACACTAATGTTGCTGTGGCTATGTGGTCGGCTATCTGCATTAGGGGATTATTTTGGAGACCGTAAACGCCCACTACGTAATCCCTAAGTCAAATTTCCAGACTCCTACGCTCCTACGGAGAGATAGAAAATCGGATACTGCTGCTACTTTACGCTGTAGAGACTGTGCTGTGTACTTATTTATATTTGAGAAGGATAAATGATACTTAAATGATTTTATTTCTGTAAGTAGGTTTGGTAAACACTTTTACATATCAATCATATTTTAAAAACTAAATGAGGTCAACTTTTCCTATCTGACTACTCTGAGAAGAAAGGCCGAAACAAACTCGGAGGTCTCCTTTATTTACAATCTAGACATAATCCTGGTCAGATCATGTGAAGACCATATATGATACATGTTATTCATGATAGACAAGGATTTATCGGTACGGGACTGGTGAAAAAACAAATTGGTTGTTAGGATTCGAATATCCCTGTGTGATTTTACGTAACTCCACGCGCCAGAACTTGAGTAAATTATCAGTGTTCTTATTGTTCTGATCTCATAAATGACAATTGAACATTCTTTCAACTTTAAAAAGTTGATTTAGCACGACAAAACATCGCGTCTCACAGCAAATTCGGGTCAAATCTAGTAAGCGAAGTGAAGCGACGCTAACTGCAAATTACGTTCCTAATAATAATTAGTCTAGTAGAATTACTACACTCAAACGTGGGACGCCCCCCAGATGCGTTTGGTAGCCCGCGAAATTCCAAGAACATTGGTTAATTCTGAATGGACACCGTACCAAAAAAAAAATTGACTGTAGCAATATGAACTACTTATGTCTATATTTTATGCCCTCAGGGAGTAGTTTAATTAATCCTAAGAAAGCATGTCTGAATTCACTTGGAGAAAAAAGATATTTGAGGCATTAAGATTGATTTTATAAAGGGAAATATTTAACTTATCCTCTAAAAACTTATTGACCTTCTGATAATGGACCCTTTTAGCAGTTAATGAACCTCCAAAAACCTTTTGCGCATCTAATAATGCCCTTTAAAAAAATTATTGGGTCTCTTTTTAACTCTACGGCTTTTTCTCACAGTTGGTGGTAGTAACTAAGCTAGGGTCAAACAATAAAGTCAGCCTATTGCAATCCACTGCTGGAAATAGGCCTCTCCCTACTCAACACCCTATCCTACACCTTCAGCATCCAGGCTGTCACAGCCAACTTTTTGAGGTCGTCTGTCCATCTACCTAGGGGGCATCGCGCATCACACACTACACTGGCCAATACACGGTCTCCACTCCAGGACTCGTCTGCTCCACCGGTCATCGGTCCTTCGACAAACATGGCCAGTCCACTGCTACTTCAGCTTGCTTACTCTGCAAGCTGGTGGCATACTGCTTCACAACTTAGAGAGGCGAAACTTTGATGTGGTTTGGACTCGACAAGGCGTGCGAATTATATGACTTTCATCTTGTCCAAATTCATGGCGAGGCCAACCCACCGAGAGGATCCATATATGCTCCAGTACCTTAAAAACGTCCTCTAAAGCATTGGTGAACAGTTTCGAGGATATCTTACTCTCCTGAGTAGTTGGATGGGGCTGGTTTTCATATCCTGGACCTGGACAGTCATCGTGGCAGCGTCATACAAACACCTCAACACTTCGATGTATCGCCAGACAATTCGTCATCGTTACAAAGAGGCCAGAACTGCCCATATTACGATGGAGTCAAAGGCTTTCTCGTAGTCCACAAATGCCATACACAGCAGCTGGTTGTACTCTTCGGTCTTCTGCACAATTTGCCGAACAGTATTTAAGGGTGTGGTCTGCGGTAGTAAAGCCTTTTCGAAAACCGGCTTGATCTTGTGGCTGAAACACGTGAAGTCTCCTGACGAGACGGTTCGTGACCAGCTTGTATACGTGGCTCAGAAATGAGATGGGTCTCTAGTTCTTCAGCAAGATTTTGTCACATTTTAGCTAGGGTACCTACCCCGACCAAACGGGTTAATTGAGGTTCGAACTGTGACTAACCGCGCAAGTCAAGCGAGCGCTGCATCCAAGTCGGTCGCAATTCCTGTACTATTCAGTATTTTTAGGATCCTAAAGTAGGAATTATTTGAGGTTCACAAAAAGAGTCTCAAAAAATCTCAAAAATCATTATATCAGATAATTAGAGTATTCAATAACATTTTTAGCAGCGAAAATGAGAATTATTAAACATTTGATTAAATAAATGCTTTCTTTTGTGAACCTCAAATAATTACAGAAAGTTAAAAATAGGGTCAATTATTTAAAAAAGTGCATCATTAGAAGCGCAAAAAAATTTATAGGTTCATTAATTTCAAAAAGTGTCCATCAGTAGCAGGTCAATAAGTTTTGAAAGGATAAGTTAAATATTTCCATTTACTAAAACAATTTGATTTCCTCACATAACTTTTTTCTCCAAGTGAATTCAGACATGCTGTCTTAGATTAATTAAATTACTCCATGAGGCAATAAAGATCAATATAGTTCATAATGCTACAATTGACTTTGTGTCTGGGTACAGTCTTACCCATTCTCCTTTTCTTATGTTTTTTTGCAATTTTCAGGCCAGTGTCGATTTATATGTCGAACAAAATATGATTCGCGAGCTTAACAAGTATGTATTTACAGAATTATAATCATTAAAATCATCAATACAGCTCTCTAAATGCATATAATCGTATTGAATGATTATTTCATGAAATATCAATCTAAGGGATTAATTTATTTTTGCAGGAGACCTAGCGCATCCCCCTTAAAAAGGTAGCCAGGTCAGACGGATGGTGCAAAAGGTGGAGAATCGAGTATTGTAGTGCAACTTGAGGGGCCTATGTCCAACTGCAGACTGCTTTTCACTGGCTTAATTGAAACACTCAACGGATAAAGTGGAAATTGTTGTGATTTGTTTGGAAATATCAAGAAAACAGTCAAAGCATTATCAAGTTTACAAACCTCATTTTCAGAATGATAGCATGTCTTCACGAAATTGTGAAGTTACATTATTTGTTTGATTTTATTCTCATTGTTATGATAGGGTGATAGGGGTTTTATTATCATGTTTTATCTTATTATGTATTTTCCAAAATATTATATGGCCTTTTCTTGGAAAACCACAGCCACAGCATGCTTACTTTGATGCATTATTTTCATGCCTGGGTATAGATTGGATCAGCTGTTTAAAACAGAAATACTAACAAATATAATTTTGGTCTTTATTGTTTCATTCAATTCCAGATGTATAGGTCTTATGACTAGGTGCAATAGGTTCCTTTTTGTCTCAAAAATAATCCTAAACGGGGCGAACAGGGGATGAAAGTTTGTTCAGTAATCATTATTTTATTTTCTACTATTCAATTCAATTCAATTATTTATTGCAATCACATGTGTTTTACAAGATCTTATAATAAAAATATAGCTCACATGGACCCTGTCGGGCACAACAATTTTATATAATATTTGTAGTAGCATTTAAAGATAATTAGATAACAATGATTAGAAATTAATGAGATTATTTTAATAAGCAAAATCATAGAAAAAATTTCATTAAAATAATAATAGTCAAAATACAGTCATGTTAAAGAAATTGTTCTAATACAGTACAATAATGCAATGTCAATAAATAAAAACCAAAATTCAATAAAAATAAGAAATAAAAGTTAATCCATTAAGATGTCATCATTAAAAAAATCGTTCAATGTATAATAACAATTGTCAATTAGTAATTTTCTGAGTCGTTTTATAAATATGTTGTCATTGTCTTCCATTCTTATCGCATTAGGTATTTTGTTATAAATTGTTATTGCCGTAACGTGATGGCTAGTACTATGTAGTTTTAGTTTCGATTGGGGTAATACGAGGGTGTTTTCGAAACGTGAACGCGTTGCATATCGGCGAGGTTGGTCAGAGATTTTGACAAAGAAGTTTGGATACTGCCTTACAAACTTACAGATTTCTAATATATAAAGTGATGTCAAAGTTAAGATGTCCAGTTTCTTGAAATGTGGTACTATGATAATGCATTATGTGTTTCTGATTAATAACTTTAAAACTGCTTAAAACTATTAGTGAGCTGGAGAGTAGGTATTAAAAGATTACAAAAGTAACCAAACCTTCCATGGTTTTATCTCAATTACCTTGGCAGATGGTGGAGAAAAATAATGGATGACATCATACACATTGTGCACCTATGATGTATGAGTTCAAACAAAAAATCTCCAAAATGCTCAACAACTCTGAGTATTAAGGTTCAAAGTCTTCTGCATTTAGTCTGGTCAATAGTCAATTTCATTGGAACATATGTACAGCAAGTTATTAGTTTCAATTAGACACAAGTGTCTGTTTAAAAATAAAACTTTATTCAGATATTATTGTGCCAGCGGGAAACAGAGGCCAGTGAATCCAACTTATCATTATCATTGTGAATTGATATTGCATACACAATTAGTTATTAAGATAATAATAAAATTAATTAGTCACAGCTTTAACTAATCATAGATTAATTTATTTATGAATCATGTTGTTATTATAAACAAAATCCTATTAGCCTTATAGAAAGTAGAATATTTTATATTTATTTAGTAATCAGCCGAACGCCTCCGCGCAACATGCTGTATCTTCAAAAGTTGATAATTTATGAACCAATTTATTATATCAGACTTGTAAGGTATGACTAAGTATTTATTCATTTGAGCGAATATTGCACACAATGAATAATGTAAAAAGAAAACAAAATATCATATCTTCATTGTTCTATCATCCCTCTACCATATATTTTATTCCAGATAACATAATTATTGATTTGTTGGTGTTAAAGTGACTTACCTGTAATGTTGACTTCTTCACCTCGTACTGTCGGAACACAAATTTCAGAGTCACACTTCTAGGTCACCAGTTTTTCGAAATAATGTCCTTCAATTATTGTCCAATGCGTCCTTGATTCTTTTAAACAGATCAATACACAAAAAACAGCTCATTCAACGAATAAACGTTGGCATTCATACTTCTCTATCTATATTCTATAGGAAGCAATGTCAAAGTTGTCAATCACCAGTCAGTGCTAGCTTTTTTTTTTGTTTTTTTTTTTTATCATTAATTGATAGAAAGTTTTGAAATGTATTTTATCATAGAAATAAATCAATTCTTTACTTAATGATATTGGCAAAGTTTTGAAAAATTTCAAATTATTTTCTATGATTCTGTTGCCCACACACGACTTTGAATACCAGTTATTTTTCTTCTTAGAAACACCAAAACATATGGATAGGGTTCGTTCGAAAACTGTGACTGGAGGATGCAGTCCACATTTAAGATTTCTAAAATTAGATGTGCATTTTCAGTTTTTCTGTTCAAATTGTTAACAATATGCCCTTGTTTTATGTAACAGTATTAAGAATACGTTAGTTAAAAATGGCTTTTATTTTTTAAATATTCCTTCGGGGATTATTGATTAACATGTTCTACTTATACTATTTTGAACGCACTTAACATGTTTTATCTCTTTCTTTCCCTACGTCATTCTCTCACGTTCGATGTGAGGTGTCAGAGAAATATTCGTGATAAAATATTAATAAAAAATAATTAGATCTTGAGATGTTTAGAATATTTATTTCTTTTGTAAATTATGTATTTCTTTAGTAAAACGATGTTAGTGACGTTCGGTTATCTGGGATTAATCTAGCGAAGATATTTTTTGTTTTATTAGTTCATTATGAACTGTCACCAAGTATTAAGTGGTGCCTGTAATTCAGGAGATCAATGTTTTGCTGTTGGTTCTGTCGAAGGAATACCTTTCACAGTAAGTACTTAGATTAATGTCCGTGTCGTTGTCGACGGCCAAGTCTTGTGACTTAGAATCCTGTGCACATAAAGTGGTAATTGAAAAGTGATGTTCCTAACAGGAAAATCTAATTTAGCCTAGTTTGATAAGCATAACATTTTCGTTTGGTCACTAAATACTATTATATTCTATTGGTAGTGAACGTACTGTACCTCATTACTTAACATTTGTTACAGAGGAGATATACAAATAGAATGAGTTTCCTTGAATGCTAATTTGCATCAGTCATTTATAGATATTTAAATAACAATATTACTAAAGGCGACTGATAACTGAAGAGTTAGTGTTATAACATAGCTCCTTACCTAGTTTTTACATAAATATGTAGTATGAGAATATTTCCATTTACAATATTTGATAATAATTAGTTAAGTAAATATTTATGAAGATGTGTTAAAATTAATAATGAACTATTATTCTACACAATCATGGTATAAACATTTGTACAATACAAACAGTTATTTTTAATAAACAGACACTTGGCATATTTAATCTACTTGTGACCTTATGTAATCTTTAAAATCAAACCTTAGTTGGGTACATAAAATTATCTGCAATAAGGTATGTATTTATAATTGATAAAGTTTGAATAGGATTTCAAATAAAACATGTATTTGAAACCCTTTTCAAACTTTATCAATTCCTCCATTCCTTCCAAATCTACCAAATCCCTCACAGAGACAAAAATATTGTTTATGCCCTTCTTTCAAATTTCTTAAAATATTATGATATACTTATTATTTAATGAATCACACATCACGGTTACCTAACTAGTTGTGTTATTTCCTTAACTGCACAGATGTCATAACAAATAAGTCCTTGAATGCTGATTTATTGGGTTTTCACACAAATTGATCAACTTGTATCATTGCTTTATACAAAGCCGAGTCAAAAGAACTATTCAAAATGAAATCTAAATGTCACTCTCAAGTGTCCTGTTCTACTATTGTATAAATAAATAATTTCTGAGACATATTGCAATAACTTGCAAATAATTTCTGCGGTATATTTGAGCTACATTAGGTGTTTATTATTTTTATATGTATACTGTATTTTACACCAGCCACCACTATAAGTACTGTGGATCTTTGACAGTCTGTATGTGTAGTCAGAAGCCCGAAAATCTGACAACCAGTTTAACCAAGAAGTATCCTATTACCCAGTAACTGGGTTGTGGAGGTCAGACAGGCAGTTGCTCCATATAAAATACTGATATTCAGCTGCATCCAGTTACACTGGAAGCCAACCCCAAAATAGTTGAGAAAAGACTTGGCAGATGATGATGACTTTATTTTACACCAGTTCTTAATGTGAAATACTAATTTTCAATGTTCTCTGGTAGTCACTGGGTTGTGAAGGTGCATAGGAGGATAGGCAGTTGCTTCATGTAAAAGAGTGGTATTACCTGTGTTATGTTTGAACCTTGCTGATTGTATTTATTAGTTGTCATGTGTAACATTTTTGTAATGAGGGTAAAAAGGAAATAGAACAGTTTGCTTTCTGATCTTGACTTGGTTGTATCTTTTAACCTGCATCCAGTTAGAATGGAAGTGGACCCCAAGATAGTTGGAAATAGGCTAGGTAGATGATGAGATGAATGTTTAATGGTCTTGGTAGTGTGTCAGCTATTCAACATGTTCTTCTTTCCTTCAGGCATATGCAGCAGGATGTAACATAGTGATCTTGGCCTCCAACTTCGAAAGGGTACAGATAATTCCAGGAGCGATCCATGGTTACGTCCGCATTGGCTCTTTAGACTGCAGCACTGATACAGGGAAGATCGCTGCGTCTTATGGGGCCGAAGTGTGCATATTTGAACCAACGCCGCTCATACATACAGCTGCTACCACTCATGTAAGTAATTGTTTAGTTGACTCAAGTAAAATATCTTGTACTGGTTTTATTAAGAGTATTTTAATGTGATGAAAGATTTAATAATTGTAATATTTATTTTATATGTAAAACATCTTCTCTTGTATGTACCACAAACTAAATAATAATAGCCAATGGCATAGTTAACTTATTAGCCAGTCAGCAATACATTCAAGAATCACTATTTGTGGAAGCAACATGAATTTCCTCCAAAAATCTTCATAATGTTACTGTAAAATTGATTGATATGATTAAAAGATTGCAGATTAAATGGGATTATAGTAGCATGTAGCATGCACTGTTATCACAACAGAAATTTACAACAATAACAGTTAGAATGGTTAGGTTTGATAAGATACAAAATAATTTTACTTGTTAAAATAAAAATATAATATCCTAATCTACCTAACTAAAACTATTAATACAAAATTGAGTGGAGGTAAAGCAGAAATTCTTATTAACCGGAACAATAAATAAAAATAATAAAATATAAACATCCAAATTTAGAACCTCGTACTTTTTTGAATTTGGTTAAAAAATTGTTGAAACTATGACACAATGCACTCAAGCAATTAGTTAATTAACAATTAACAAATATTTTAAATACTGATATGTCATTGTCTCAGTGCCAGATGAAGGGCAGAAAGAATAACTAGATAAAAGCTATACTACGTGTTCTGCTATGTACTTACTCTAATTGTTTATACTAGCAACGTCAAGGTACTGACAGTGAGTTCATGTGACATTTTAATTGATGTTGTTTAATTATCACAGTCCAGTCAATAGTAATCTTCTTGAGGCTAATTACCCTTTTATATATATTCATTACAATATTATGTCTTTGTATGTAGGCACATTTCAAACTCTTTAAAAGTCTGCTGCCTAAAGTTCGGCTTTTTTAGGGGAACTTGTAAAAGTTACGAGGTTGCTGCCAAGGCCATTTGGACGCATTTCAATTACAAAATCATTAATATTTACAGAAATTTTATATGCAACATCAAATATTTGTCGTGGCTCGCGAAATGCAAACATAAAAGAGATTCTTTATATTATCGATGTATTGTCCGCAGTCGAATTAATGGTGCTTAGAATTACGTCATCCAGATCTGAGTTCGGATATTTGTTGAATGAAATAGGAAATTTTCAGATGTTTATTACGTAATAGGTCTCTGAACTTCGGCGATTGCTGATGGCGCAGCGCCAATTGACCATAATATGAATGCAATTGGTCAATTTCTATCATATAAAACTGTCTTCGCACTCGGATTCATTAATCAATTCAACGTGACATGTGACTGTTCAGGGCTTGGAGTACCGGTGGGTGCAAACCGGCAAGTTGGTTGCGGATGGGCCGATCACTGCGTTATCATGGAATCTCGAGGGCACCCGGCTGCTAACAGGCGGCAAGATACTGCAATTATGGCACCAAGCGTCGCTCTATCAAGATGACAGCCAACGTAAGATATTGTTTTCTTCCAGTTTATGCGAGACGCTAAAACTCTTGATTCAAGTAGTATTATTATCATTGTTCATGTACATCTTTATCAGGAAATAAGATATCGTGATTTGAGACGATCTCGAATTGTTTCTGGCGCCAAGCAACTGCACCTACTTACATTACAATTTTTTATTTGTTAATGCGGCAAAGTAACTATTTTAAGGCAGCGAAATTAACCACGCTATAATTCACTTTGATCGTGCCGGAATTGAAACTAATTTATAACAATGTTAAGGAACTAGAACTAGTATTTCGTAGTATCAATTAATTTATACTCTAAGTGCAGGGGCGTGTCAGTATTTTGTTTCAGGTTGTTTTTTTTTAACCGACTTCAAATAAGGAGGAGGTTCTCAATACGGATGTTTATATTTTTTTTATGTATGGGCATGGCATAACTCCATTATAAATGTATAGACGGATTTACAATTATTTTTTTTGTTCGAAGGAGTTTTATTTAGAAATGGTCCCATTTAAATTTTTACATATGAGGGAGTTATGCCCGAACATACATTAAAAAATATATGTGTATATGTACATATATATAAACATCCGAATTAAGAACCTCCTCCTTTTTTGAAGTTGGTTAAAAAGCAAACCAAAAAGAGTACCAAAGGATCTGGCATGTTACGTTTTATGATTCTACCTACCCCTATAGATGGTATCAATATCCATGTCCCAATCATTTTCTTTTATCATCATACTAATATTATAAAGAGACAACTTTTGCGAGTTTTTATCTAGGGCGTAATCTTTAGAACTACTGATGCAACCCGAAAATTCTTTCACTATTAGTACAGAATAACTAATAGCTAATAGGAAGAATACGGTGTATAGTATACATAGTACACGGTATTGCCGAGTGTCATAGGATATATTTTATGTTAAAACAAGAACACGCGGATATCTCGTGGGTAGATGCTATGTCGTAATATAATTAGCCAGTCAGCAAAGTTAGCACGGTTTACTGTCAATGGCGAGCGCACGCGAGCGGAAGGACGCTAGTGCGTCATTCATGAAGGCACTTGTACGTAGTATCTTTAACATTTTGACCGCCACACGTCAAAAAATCAAAAACGTGCCCTCAGGGTCAAAGTCTGTCATGTAGTCGAACCAAAGGTTACATACTCTGTGGTCGAACCGTGGCGTGCTGGGCACATTTTGTTTTGTCATCTATACATGACTGTGGCGGTTAAAGGTACTTCTTTATTCAAATAACCCGCGTAAAGAATCCTTCTCTTATTTCCAGCGAGTTCAGGAGTGACATTCCAGATAGGTGGTGATAAGGATGACAAACCTAAGCAGGCCGAGGAAGACGAGCCCGTGAGTACAACGCAGATTGTGATATGCTCTGATAAGATAAAACATACAACAATATACTTCACCGTCCGCCGTTATCTTTGTTTTGTTTTTTATCTATTATGGTCTGTAACAACTATATTTAGTATGAATACAATGATCAATTAGATGCACTAACTACAGTTTTATAGTGGAGCGGTTTATAATTGAAATAGGCTTTCCACGTAACCACCCACCTAAGAATTAAACGTTTTAATTTGACGGAAATCGTTACGGAAATTATACAAGAAGGTAATCATTTATAGATGAGTTTTCCAGACTCGTTCTGAATGTTAAACTTCGCGAAGTAAGACTATACTTGTTTGCGTTCCACTTAAATGCTCTCATTTCGTTGACCGCAATATTTCTATAGCTATTACGTGATGCATGAAGACGCAACTAGAATTTTGATCTTTAAAGTTTGTTATTTCACTGAAGTACTATCTTAAGGCGACAGCGTCTGGGTAGCCCGGAAAATTAAAATTTTCTTAAGTTTTGTGTAATTTGCAGGTCAATATCAGGTTATATTTTGATTTATTTATAGAATTGTATTCATAAAAAAACATCAATACATCTCTAAGTGTAAGTATATTACCTTATTGAAGTAACTCAATTTTTATTATTTCATGAAATCATTACTTACATATTTTCAGGCCAATTCTAACTTAACGAGCTATATTACTGATTCTAATGATTATAATAATGTAAAGCCATATGTATTACGGTCGCGAATCATATTTTAATCAACATACAAGCGGACACTGACCTGCAAATTGCAAAAAACGTAAATAAATATAATTAAGGGGCTTACATGACCTAAATCGCGGTGACTGTCGGACTGCATAGAAAAGAAAGAGAAGCGCCAGACACAACGCTGGTAATTTATTGCAAAATATGAAGCAATTATTTAATTACAAAAAATCTATTGTTTGGACGAAAAAATTAAAACACTAGTATTTTAGTATGTTGCTTGTAGAATAATCTGACAAAAAATCAGAATGATTGTATGTATATTAGTATGGTTTTTATAGTTAAAAGAATGTTTTTAGAGGTATTTTCATGATTTTTTTCTATCGTATCAAATTAGTTGTATTATGTTTTCAACACACTATGTACCTAGCATATATCCTGAAGAATATTATATATTTTTCAGATTTTGATTACTGTAGTCGATCAAATGTCCATTTATTGTTTTTGAAACTTGCGTTTTTGTGTTTAGGTCCTGTAAGCCCATTAAAAGGGCTCGTGCTATCGAAAACATTGACTTTTCATTAACAGTTTCCTATCAAAATCTGTAATCTTGATGTAAATTACTAGTTTCAAATCTCTAGTTGATGAAATATTTTGTAATTTCAATCAATCAATCTCAATATATAAATTGCTCATTTTTCTTTTAGGTTTTTTTAGTCTTGATTTAATAAAATATTTCATGAGACAGTGATTGTGATTTATGATTACGACTAATTTCTGTTTTACGGGAGTATTATTTCGGGCATGATAAAAAGTCTAGGTTTCAAGTCCGCAGTCATTTTTGAAATAAGTTAAGTCTTGAGAAATTAAAATAAGTATTAGGAAGTTTAATATCGAATTTAACGTCGAGATTTGGTCACAAGTCACAACAAACTTGCAAAACGAAAACCAACGACGCCGCGACGTTTCGTAAAGTTATTTGAAAATCTCAAGAACAATCTATCCAATTTCTCCGTGTCCTAGGGGTGGATATGCGTGTGGCAATGTCACACGGCGACTCCGGCGCATCACCTCGCGTTCTCACCGGACGGCGTCCTGTTCGCCACATCTGGGATCAACGACCGACTCGTCAAGATCTGGTACCAGAACAAAGGTAATAAAATAAATCGTAAACAGTTTTTGCCGTTAACATAACACATCAAGCTTAGAGCTATGACCAAACTGTAGCGAATCCCGCGCGGGATGCGGGATTAAATTCCCTTGCGGTGATTGTTGCAAACTACTGATCTGCACTGTTAAAATCTCACCGTGCAAACTCCTAAGTTTTCACGGTGAGATTCACCTATGAAGTGAGCTGTCAATAGTATCGATCCCTAGCATCAGGTGGAATGACAACTCAGCAGAATCAACCGGCTGGTATGAAGGTGTTCAAACTGGTGCTAATAGTCACGTGACTTCCTAAGCATTAAAACAAAAAACGCGCGCTGTCGCGTTCCGTGCGGGAGTCCCTTCAGTGTGAGAGAGCTTTAGAAAGAAACTGTCACACATGTGAAAGCGACAGAGACAACGCTGTTCATTCATAGCCGGACTTTTTCTTAAACTCTGTCAATTTTTATGGCCAGTTACTGCTGTACGTGACATTTAAACAGGTGCGGTATTGAACCTTTAATTAATTCATATCGAAGATGATATCGAATTGTAACTTACTTTCATCATAAAATAATAAGTAATCTATGCTAATATTTTTTATGACTAAGATGATATTTCGATACAATGAAAGGTGAACTCCAAAATGTTTGGGCTGATAAGAAGCAAAATCCGGCTTTCGCGTCTTTGTAAAAGTAGATGTTTACGTAAGAAACCGACTTGATAAGGGAATGTCCCTCCCAATAAAGGTAAGTGCGTTGGCTAATCTTCTAGACGTAACCATCTCGAGATAAAATGGATTATGAATGCCATGATGCGTTTCAATATTTGCGTAACGCAAAGAACTATGGAAAGTGCAGTTCTAGTAACTGCTGTTTTACTCTCAAAATAAAAGATAAATAAGGTCAAGGTTTCAATATTTCAAAAATGTGACTAGTTACGATAACGGCAAATACAGGGTGGCTCCCTGCCACCTGTATTTGCCGATGACGCGCATCCTGTTATCACGGATTCAGTAAGTACTATATGGGGTGCAGATGGGAGCTTCACGATATAATTGAAAAATACTTCGACTAGAATAATATATATTCACGACTTTACATTATCACGTTATTTCTAGCACTTCTCCTAAAACAATCTACCACATTAGAATATTTGACAATTGCTTGAACGTTCGAATGGAACACTCCGGAAAATACAAACACTACACAGTCTGTATAGTCTCTACAGTACTTACATGATTCTAGACCCCGAAGCGTTGAAATTTTTCGTCGGTTATTAGAATCATGTGCTGAATTCATGGTTACACTTTGCGCATCCCTAGCATCCTGTATATTTTCTAAATCCAGATCAAAAAAAATATTATGCAGACATCAAATCAAATTGAAACCATAAAGATGGCTAACATAAAACAACCAGTATTCAAATTCCACTAATAGTTTAATGGTTGGTATGTCGCCTAATTTGTAAAACCAGTTAATACTCATTACTCATAGTAATTTCATAGAATGACATTGAAATGACGCGATAATTTTTGTTGAAGCAATCTTCGTCAGGGAAACGGCAGTGACATCATTTTCTATTACAAAACGAACAATACATTATGCATTTGTTATTTTTGTAGTAAAATTTGACACGCCAAATACGATTGAGTTAGGACATTGTTATTCCGATGTTCTTTTATCTGAGTTAAGTATAATATACAGGCAAACAATATGTTAAAGTACATATACATAATTATTCTGTTTGCATTATGGACACACCCCGAAAAAAGATGACAATGGCGTGACCACTCCATTTACCTCTACTAAAATGCGTTAACTGAAGACTACAGAAGATTTCTTAGGCAAGCGTTGCTTAACCTTGAAGATCGGCCCGTGCGACTTTTATTATTTAAGCACGAGCCCCTTCTTCAGTAATAGTACTAAAGAATCAACTAGAAATGCTATTATTTCCTTGTTTCAGTGCTCGCGCAGGCACATAATGATCACTCTCCGCCCGAGCTGAACTACACATTCATATACGTGGCTCATCCTCGCGCTATCACACATCTGTCATGGCGGAAGACTAGCAAATACATGCCCAAGTAAGTTATAAATACTTTATTCCTCTATCAATTTTTTAATACTAAGAAAGCAACAAAAATGATTTATTTAATAGATAATTAGTGATCACATAAAAATTGCCTTTTTCTGCATTTGTTTACTTCAAAAGTTATGAACGAAAACACTGCCTTGTCGGTCTAGTGCTTGCAGGTGTGTCTACTGATGTGAGGTCCTTGGTTCGATTCCCTGGTCGATCAAAGAGTTATTGGGTTTTCTCATCAGGAATGTTACAGTAGCAGCCCGGACTCTTGACTCCAGGTTGCTACTGTAAAATTAACAAACAGCGAGCCTATTATTACATAGGACTTAAACATAACTGGTGAAATTTTTTCGCTACAACACCTCTTTCTACCACTTTGGAGAATAAAACCGGTATGTTACATAGATAATTAAAGAGCTTACTAAAAATTACTTCATTCTCCAGGGGTAGCGTCGGCAACGTGCTAGTGACGTCATGTGTGGACAACATCTGCCGCGTGTGGGCGGAGACATTGCTGCCCGAGGACGAGTGGGGGGGCGGCTGTGTGACGTCACACTCGCGCTCGCCGCCGCGCAGACAGCGCGCCACGCACCGTCACAAGCACCGGTTCATGCAGCGCTTGAAGCATATGAAGTAGGTGTCACTAGTATATTAGGTCAAAAATCTCCAGGATACATTAACGACTGCTACTAAAAACTAACTTCCTAAACCACCGTCCCATCCCTCGAAACTGCGTGCTGCGTGACGTCACGCTCATGCTCCTCGCCGCGCTGGCAGCATCACGCATCGCTTCATACAGCGCTTGAAGCATGTGATGCTGACGAAATTACACAAGGACCTGCTGATCAAATACTACGACTAACTTCCCACCCCTTTTGAACCTTTTACGAGCCCTGTGCCAATGTGTAAATGCGTTCGTATAAATAAAAACTACTAAAGAGACAAAGACATTTTAAAGAAATACTTTGTGTTCTTGTTAGCGGTTGTGTGTATTATTAAATAGTTGTAGCGTCGCATTGGCACATTAAATTAGCTAGCGGTATCCATCACGTAGTCACACTAGTGTGACAATCTGATGTGACAACGAGTCCGCACCCATTTAAACGATTCAGCTGGACTCGGTTCCCGGATAGAACAAATAATAATTATAGCGGTTGTTTTATGTTTGTGTATGTGATAACATGAAAAGAACCGCTATAATTGTGTCTAAAATACGCGATAGAGGACAACATATTCGTCAAGAAAGAAGGTCCTATCAACCCCCGAAATCCTAAGATTCCATTCCTCTTATAAGAAGCGCCAGTATCAACAAAAAAGCAATGAATGTCGTCTCATATTATCTCAACATTCTCAACAGCCTTGACTGTAAACTTTCCTTTGTGATTCACGAGTTGTGACCATTTATGATCGACTCGCTTGAACGATTTCAGCGCAACACACAATATGAGCATAATTTTTACTGATGCTTGGGAAAAGTTTAAAATATATATACAATAGAATCTTTAGGGACTGAAAATAAAAAGAACTAGTATTTCAAGAATTTCCGGTCACTATTAATGACTTCTTAAATTGAGTATAATATTGATGCCTAAAGATGACCAGACAGATGAATATCCGTATATTACAACTAACTGATGTCTCCCTTATACCATTATCTTTCATTTAAAACCATTATCAGAGTTTCGACCCGCGACTACCCATCAGCTCGCTTAGCATGACCATCATAGAAACTGTTTTTTTCGGCGAAAGAATAGACAAAATGATAGATTTGTTAGAAAAATAAAAATCCTTTTGTCTATGCTTCCGTCGACAAAACCCGTTTCTATGGTAGTCATGGTACGTGTGCTGAACTAAAAGTCTATCCTCCGACTCGTGCTTATCATTTTCATTCAGTTATATGTCATGTGTAATATGTGTATTGTTGATGCATTGTCTCCATAGATATAAGAAAGAAGGAGATATGCCCGGTAGTTGACAATGCATCGGAACCCAGTGTCGCTAGTGTCCCCCTTCCACGCGCCACTACTACACATACAGTTCAGTAAAAGCAATAGATACGAAGTCGCGCACATACTCGCAATTCATAAGTCAGAACGTACTACACAGTCAATTATAAACCTTAATTCATCAAACACAGCGTGCATTTACCATGCACTATTTCCTGCGAAAATGTACAGTCGTTGCGATATTTGGAAACAAAATTAACTTAGTAAAAGCAAGAAATATTTTACGTTTTGTTGTTTTCATGATTTTAAAGACAAATATAGTAAAATACTTATATTTATATATAGTAAGTGATTCCATGATTTAGAAGGTTCTGTGTTGGCTTCGGTTTTTACAAGAAACCACTGAACAACGCGGCATTTTTATATTTTGTCACAATCACGGTCGAAAGCGCACTAGTTCGCGGGGACGGCCATTTGCCTAGTACATGAGCATTTTGTTCTTGATGCGTGTACGTGTCTGTACACGCCCCCTTGCCACTTCTCCTGTTTTTTACATTTCTATATTCATCAAAACTCTGAAATCATTGCTTCTAAATAAACCCTACTTTTACGAACTAGTTTTGTTTCCTGATTCACGTTCTATTGCAACAATATTTAGGACCCGAGTATCTAAAAGCAAGGAGTTGACTATCATGTCAGTGTAAATCGTCGTGTCTTGCATTGATATTTGATTGTTCCAGGACATGTTTCCACATCAGACGGACGGCCCAATCGTCCAAGCAGCCCGGCGCGCCCATTCCCACGTTACCTTCTACGTACAGCGCCCACGACTTTCACAATCCTTATCATGCTACTTCTTATACTGGAGGTAAATATACTGCACGTTTTTACTCTTATCCCTTACATTAAAAAAAAGTATTTCTGTCTCTACAATCCACTTACAAATGAAAGAGACAGCATGTACAGTGCGTGCCACGTAAGAAGAGACTTGACACACCACGTGGTCTGACATGCGCAGAACACGATTTTAGGTATCTTTAGCGGTATGAGGTCTGAGTGCGGGACGGGACCGGACGTCATAGGGGCGGCGGAAAGAGGCGGGGTCAAGTCTCTTCTTACGTGGCACGCACTGTATAGCTTAGAACTCCATTTATGCTTTTTTTAATTTTTCAGTTTTGCTTTCAAATAATTTTTATTACAGAATCTTTTTATAGTCATTCTAGCACTAGATGTCATAAATATAATATGCATGAAGGCTATAGTAAAGTCGTTTATCGACTGCATTAAAGAGAAACTTAATTTTATTGGCAATAACAATTTTATGGGTCATATAATGTTCTTAATAACACTGAGTTTACTACGCCATACCATCGTGATCCTATCATATTATCATGATGAAAATCTTATTAACTTACGGACGCGAATCATATTTTGATCAATAACCAACTGATATAAAGTAAGAAAAAAATATTTTGCAGAAAATGAAGTTTAGGGTAGCCCACCCTAGGCGCTTTCGCCCTAAACCAACTAGAGAAGCTACTTGGCACCTATTCTCATTAAAAAATTACTTAGGTTTGATCAGAAAAACGCGTTTAGGGCTTTGGCCAAATTTACTGCCGTTTGATCAGAAAAACATGTTTAGGGCTTTGGCCAAATCTTCTGCCACTGAGTGTATTTATTTATTTTATTTGGGAAAACAAACAGTTACGCAAACGTCGTAATAAACAGGTAATGAGAAAACACATGTGTGGCTGGTTTTTGTTCTGACTCGTTCGAAGACTTTCTTTGTTGACATATTAACGAAGGTCTATTATGCGGTCATCTAATTTATTTCATTATCAGTATTTTTTGTTTATTTTTTGCAATGTTACTCAATATCCCACTATTTATAAATATTCTTTACTGTATTTATCTGACACAAATTTATTTTATTTATTTAATTACACACGTATTAATTGAGCAGAACTAATGTTCCACAAGATGTTGTCCTCTCCTTTGTCTGAAGCGGCTAAAGCGCTGTTTATGTTATTTAGTCGTATGCCATAATTTAGTAAGTAGATGTATTTTAGTTTAAGTTAGAGTACGATGGTACTTTATGTAAAAATAAATAGACATTAAAAAAAAAATACACGCGTCACGTTGCAGTATAACACTGATTTACATCCATCACCCCACACATCAGGTCCAGTTGAAAACCAACGTCAGGCACTAGTTGTCTGGCATTTTTGCTGAACTGGGGCCTTTTTGGCGCAGCCGTGAGGCACACTTTCCTGCTAATTTCTTACATCGGACTTTACACGTTTTTTATTTGTTTTTATTTGATGTATATCTCTGGTGTACTGAGTGTCTTTTAATCTG
Source organism: Luperina nickerlii (assembly GCA_963855955.1). Taxonomy (NCBI): domain Eukaryota; kingdom Metazoa; phylum Arthropoda; class Insecta; order Lepidoptera; family Noctuidae; genus Luperina; species Luperina nickerlii. The sequence continues at coordinate 14,171,947 of OY979677.1, read as the reverse complement.
TGCTAAAAATGCATTTTCTTTCATCTTTCTTTCTTTAGCTCACGACGTTATCTACATCTTAAATACTACAAAATTATTATGGAACTAGTAAGCACGTGCCTCACCACGAATATGAACATCCACACATTGCGAATCATGCGATAAGCGCCGTGCACTGCGCATGCCTCGCAAACTCGCAATGTCTGTCTTTACTTTATTTGCACACGAGTGAAACTTAAAAGGAAAATCTCAAGAATTTTTTTATTGCATTCCACAATGTGCAGTTAGCTTGGAGCCCTGTCGAGCACACTTCAAGTACAAAGCAGGTTATTGGAAGAGGCCTTGTGAGCCTTTACACGGGACGGGCAAGATGTTGGTGTAATATGCACTTCTTTCTGATGTGGTGACCCCGTTGGGAAATATAACCTTGATACTATGTTTTACTACGACCTGCCCCTGCTTCGCACGGTTTTAAAGATTTGACAAAACATTCAGATTTCTTTATTATATATTTAAGGTTAATATTAATGTATGTGTAAGGTTTAACGTACAGCGGACCGAATGGGAGTCTAAGTGCGGAAACGGGAGTCCCCCTAATCATCATCATCATGAGTAAGGTTTTTGTGTACCTATACAAAAATCTTCCGGAAGGTGAAAACCGCATCAAAACCCGTTGCGTAGTGTAAAAGAACAACGGGGGTCACACAGACAGACACGATTGGCGACTTTTTTATAATATGTAGGTATAGATAAGTGTCTCATACTAATACAAACCTCCCACAGGTCTTCACTTCCACCTGGCAGCTTCAATAAACGCGGAGACGGATATACCTCTGGTGCCCTCATTGGCTGGAGGGGGCCGCTTCATCCTGCACTGGCTTCACAACAAGGAGATGCACTTCACCAGCCAGGCTGAAGCTATACTGCATGATCTTACTAAAAAAGTAATTATGTTTTTAAAAATCTATATTGGGGTGCTAAATTAAATATTACTCGTTTTAAATTCTTGCTACGCCCGCGGTTTCACCCGCGTAAGTTTCGATCCCGTGAGAATATCGGGATAAAAACTATCCTATGTCCTTTCCCTGGACTCAAACTATCTCTATATCAAATTTCATCCAAATAGGTTCAGCGGTTTAAGCGTGAAGAGGTAACATACGGACAGACACACTTTCGCATTTATAATATTAGTATGGATATTAAAATATTACTGCCGAGAGTTTTAAATATTATCCCAAATTCTATAAACAATCATTTTGTTTTTTAGATTTTAGATAAAGAAGAAACAGACGAGGGTGGATCAGGTTCGGATCACACCGCACATCCCGATGGAGAGCATGAAAGTGAGTGTTTTTTTTATATTCTTGCCAAATCAATTAATGAAAAATTTGGTAGAATAATCTTCAGAAATATTATTTGGACAGGTACTTAACATATTGTCAGAACAAATTAATTTAACCTTATTAGCGGAGCACAATCAAATAAAGATAGTGTTGATGACAACACAAGGCACATATTTACCTTAAGGGAAAATGGTCTTATTATCGTACAAATGTTTTGTTACGCTCTTTCAGAGCAGTTTAATGAATGTTCCACAGATTTTTCAATCGGCTTTGATGTAACAAAACTACATATGTATATTGATTAAAATTACAACCTTCGATAAAGATGCTTCCATCAGTATAATATGCGTAACCGCTTACTTGAATCAATGTGCTAATTAAAGAAAAAGTAATTTGGTGCCTTATTGTAACCTACGTAAAGTGTATTTTCGTCTGGACAACCATGTAATTGTCATCTAGAAAAGTGTTAAATCAGTATAATTTACTTATTTAGTTGTTATCTCAAACCATTATAGTCTTTATTATATTGTGCTTCAAAGTATAATATTGGGTAAAGCTCGCTTATTTATAAGCCTAATTGCTTACTTTATTTCACGCTGCCGTATAGAAAATAGACGTCCAAGTCATCATTTAACTAAAATGCAATCCGAGGATAACAGCAATAGCGATGAACAACCAGGTAACTGAATATTCATGCTGCATGCTTTATTCGTGTGGAGTACATACTAATGCATAGTGTGGAGATCGTGCATACAGGCTACAGGCAAGCGAGAGCTTTTTACATCGCCCTGCGTAATATTTTGAGAGTAATTTGTACTATCTAACATGACTAATGTAAGATAGTGCAACTACTCCCAAACTGTAAGCCACCGCTTCTGTCAGAGCAACGCATGAAGCTGACCGTGGCAAATGTCAAGATCCAATCGGCAGAAGATTGCGGTATTTAATAAAAACAATTGATAATCAGCCTGCAATCGCAAATGAAATTATACAGCCCTCCAACAAAATAGATTAAGGCGAGGCGCCAGGGTAGCCCGCGAAATTCAATTTCTTTTTTTGCGTTTTTTGCAATTTGCTGGTCAGTGTTAAGTTGTACGTTGATTAAAATATAAATCGCGGCCGTAACAAATATGTATTTATAGAATTATAGTCATTAAAGTCATCAACACAACTCTCTAAGACCAAGTAATCCCACAGAATGACTATTCAAGCCCCTTTTTTCCATTGGGCACTCTGGGCAAGTGCCCAGGGCCCCGCGATCTTCGGGGGCCCCGGCCTGCTCTCATAAAAAAAACATTATTTGCAGCCACCGTTCCATTCTATGCATTATGAGTACCTACCAGATTCAATAAAATAAGTTATTTGCAGTGCGGTTTACAATAAGTTTCTAGCCAGTTATGAAATATTAGTATGTTTCTCTTACTGTCTCTAATTATCTACACAGGGGCCCCGTGATCCTTATGTGCCCAGGACCTCCAATAGTTTAAAGACGGCCCTGTGAATATTTCATGAAATCTTGACATTTTGAGATTATACTAACCTATCAAGTTGTATTACTGATTCTAATGATTATGATTCTGTAAATACATATTTGTTACGGCCGCAGATCATATTTTAATCAACGTACAACTTAATACTGACCAGCAAATTGCAAAAAACCTAAGAATATTTCAATTTTGGGGTTACCTTAGCGCTTCCCCCTTAAAGCGTTTAAGTGCCGCTTAAGATAGATCTTAAGCGGCACTTAAATGCTGTCTCTTTGAAAGAAAGAAAAATATTTTATATAGGACCCCCTCTTCAAGTCGTACTCCTCATTCCTGAGGGTCGTGATCCTCCCTTGAAAACATCTTTTCCCTGACGATTATGTTTCGCCATCTCTGTCTATCCTTGGCCAGGCCAAGTGAAGCGCATCACGTCGGACCATCGAAAAGGGCTGCGACCTCTTTCTTTATTTAGGACACTCACAGGAAATACAAATAGTAAACAAGTGTGAGTCGGACTCGCACATGAAGGGTTCCGTACCACAAGGCAAAAACGCCGAAAAAAATACACGTTTGTTGTATGGGAGCCCCCTTAAATGTTTATTTTATTTTTAGTACTTGTTGTTATAGCGGCACCAGAAATACATCATCTGTGAAAGTTTCATTTGTCTCGCTGTCACGGTTCATGAGATACAGCCTGATGACAGACGGACAGTGGAGCCTTAGTAATAGGGTCCCGTTTTTACCCTTTGGGTACGGAACCCTAAAAAGGAGCATTTAATACTAACGAAGTTACATTAAAAACTACCAAAAAAAAAGACCTGTTGCGAAGCCAAAAAGGCTCCTATTAAAAATAAGAATAATTATAAAATTAAAATACATATATTAAGAATATGCGTGAACTGTCAATCTAACGAAGTGTCAATCACTGCATGAATCCTCGGAATGTAATTCACATGTATTGTAACACAGCCAGCATATGTCAGACTCGGAATGGTTCCAGAAGGTATACCGCTTGTCTTACAATATTGTATCTCACATACACACAATCAAATCTTGATCGATTAATTTCTTTGATTAATAATTGACTGTGTATATTATTTTCAGACTTAAAAAATGTATTGCCACTATGAATGAAACTAAGGCCCATATGCACGAAAAATCTCTAAATGCGAACAACGCTAGCCGAATTAAAAACGTCGTTCTATATCTGTCAATCGTTTGAAGATGACAGTAACAGAATGCTGTTTTAAATACGTTTAGCGTTATATGCATTTAGTGATTTGTGGTGCAAGTGGGCATAAGAATTGAACATACCTCTAACCTTCATCTTATTATCTAGGTAGCGGCAACCACAGTCACCCAAGTCTATCAAACACGACGTCTATAAACTCTATAGCCACTGACGTCACGTGTACACACCTACCGGACTCGCTAGACGCTAAGATAGAGTCGTTACTACGGGACTGGCATCAGAGTCCCGATCTACTGTTCTCTATACACCCTGTAGATGGCAGCTTTCTTATATGGTGAGTAAAGTGGATAAAAATTAAGGAAGAACGTTAATATTTCAAGGTGAATTGGTGTAAGTTCAATCTGGAAGATGAGCTTTGACTAGTCCGAAAAAACGTAACACAATTCAAAAATGTACGACCATGATTGTGAGCTGCAGCGTTTTAAAGCTGATGTTTTGACATTGTTCATGTTCAATAAATTCGCACGATCTCAAAATATGCCACGCCAAAACAGTTTTGAAGTCTCATAGTCTGTTCATAAACGTTGTTCTTTTTAGGCATCTATTTTTGACCCCTTTTGAGGCAGATGGGTTTTTAATCTTCACATCGTATTATCGTAACCATAAATTCAAAGGAGGATTCGACATTTTATAGAAACTTTTCCTTTCATACAGGGTATGCGAATGGCTGGACGAGTTACAAGCGGGCGCGATCCGACAAGCACAAGTGTCGTTCTCAGCGCGGATACCGTCGGCGTTCCCTCTGGGCGACGCGACCACCATGTGCACGCCGGCCGCCCTGTACCACGCGGCCGCGCAGCCGCTGTATGTGAGGCACAGGACTAAGCCGGTCATGCCAAGTAAGTTTAATGTGTCATTTTGAAATTAGAAATGGAAAGAAAAATGAAAAATATAAAATTGAAAAAGCAAAATGATTAAACTGCGTTCGCGATTTAGTTGCCAAACGTAAACAAATATGAGTTTTTGGAAAAATAACTTTATTTTCTACACAATAAAGTTCAGTTTACGCTACAACTTCAAACATTTATGTTACTTTTTCAATAGTGCTCTAAAGTCAATTTAATTACCACTAAAATAAAGTTGGTGTTTGTTTAACTTAAAATAACATCAATTCGAAACATAAATTTGAATAGCCCTTAGTTGCAAAATTATTCATACATCTTTTTGTAATTGAATGCGACGTTAATCATGATAAAATGTCTGAACTAAGACCATAAAATCGAATGTGTTAGCTGTTTCTACGAAGGTAGTTGAATATATTAGTAGTACTGTTTGGTATGTACTATTTAAACTACTCATTATTAAAGATATTCGAAATGACTTGATGTTCTACAGACTTCCTAAACCTAAAACCTCCATGTGAACAAAATAATAAAATTTGTTGATGATTAATTTTTGTTGTACTACAGTGGGTCCACAACCGCCAGAAGCAGTAACGACGCCGCTCGCGAGTGTACAGGAGGAAAAAGAAGAGACTGAGTGGCCGCAAGGCGAAGGCGAACAACATGGGAATCAGGAAAATGGTATGATGATACTTTCTAGTTTATTGATGTAATTAGTAACTTACAGAAAAGTATGCTCTTCGGGAATCATCGTCTATCTTCGCAAATACGAACCCGTGTTATGTGATCTAATATAGAGCTGTTGTAACCATGGAAGTACTTGCCTATTTTGTATTACCATGTTTATAAAATTGTAGATTAACAATTCCATGCAATCCAAAAAGTATTTTCAAAACTGTTGAGTGATAAATGACGATCTGACACCGGAGTAGGTATTTCTACAACCTTCATACAAACGCAAAAGGATAGGTGCACTACTACAAAGTGCAGTAGTACATGACTTAGAAGCATTGCCTCTGTGGGGGATTACTCTGTGCCGCAACGTTCGTGCTAATTCGGAAATACGAATATTACCGAAGCGTATACCTTTTCTGGTTTACCTTGCTTGCTGACTTGTAATAATGACATTTTACTTTTAATTTCGTTGTAAGGAAACAATTTTTTTTCGTAGTGTTTAGAGTTTACAGTTTATCGGTCCTCAGTTTTCAGAATCAAGATAAAACTACTGATTTTCAACCCAAATTAAAAAGGTATACATGTGTTTGTAAAATTGTCTCACTAGAACCTACATACAAATTTGTAAGAATTGCAAATACTTAAATTAATTCTACTGCAGCTTATAAGCGTTCGAGAAGTACATACATACTCTTGCCTATTTCGATAGACACAGCCAAAAATCATTGTTAAATCTCTTTTAATATTTTTATTCAGGAAATCGAGAAGAGAACAACAATGAAATGCAACGTAAGACGAGCGTTGCTACCGAAGATTTAGGCGAGAACCAGGAGGGTGACGTGTTGGACTCGGCGCCCGTCATATCCATGGTCACCAACCATACTAACGGAACCTTGAACCTCTGGCAGTTAACCTTCGATGATAAGTCCAAGTTTTCGCAGGTACGAAGTAAATTGCTACCTACTTATATAAAACATAGAATGATAAATTATATTTATTTCTGTAAATTGGTTCAAAGACACTTTTACACGACAAAAATAAATGATGTTTTGAAGCTGATCTAGAATAACTAGAGGTGTTTCTAACCGACTAGTCTGAGAAGAAAGACCGAAACAAACTCTGAGAACTGAAATAAATATGAAGGGGTGGAGTTTACCAAATACCTATCATGTCTTTGATCTTCAACTATCATATACTTTTTTCGAGAAGAACATAAGTAGATCAACACAAATGCTGAATAGAATAGAATACTCTTTATTATGTACACCATATAAATTACAGACGTAAATATAGAAACTGTACAATGGGTGACACAATGGGCGGTCTTAGCGCTTTGCTAGCTTTGGCATTACAAAAGTCGGAAGTAGATTATTCGATCATTTACCACAACTAATGACTATCAATATTGATTTAAGTGTCAAAAAATTATAAATTCAATTTCGGATGTGCTATACGGACGCTGTTTCTAACCGATTTTCTTCGAATTTCGCAACTTACTTTTCTCGACTATTATAAATATTTAGATATAGATTTCGATTTAGCTATGCAGAAAATAATTATGCGTTTTAATTTCAGGTGCTATCAATAGGCCACGCTTCAAGGGCGTCGGGCCATAGGTTTAGAGTAAACGATATTACATGCCATCCAGTATTACCTCTACTATTAACTACAAGTCATCATAACATATCCGGTAAGATTATATTCATTAAAAAAATATTTGCATAAAACAAATACTGTTCTGACGATTCCCGATATCTTTTCATTTTGAATGTATGTGTAAATGATACACACGTTTTTCATGTAATTGGGTCACATGAAAGAAAAATATAATACAAATATTTAAAAAAAATCGTTTAAAACTAACAAAGTTACATTAAAAACAACGGAAAAAAAAGGGAAATAAATTTAAAAAAGGACCTGTGAGAGGCCAAATAGGCTCCTATCTCAGCATAATGCTGAAATATTTAAAAATAAGTACCGCAGCACTGGTATTATAACTTCTGCATTATTGCGTGCTTTACTCGCGTATTGTATTGCTATGTGACAAGAGCAAACCATTCATAATATGTATGTCACCACACCAACGTCAATAATTCAGGTGCCGTAGTACCGGAAGCTTTCCTATTCCTTCAGAACAATAATTTCTCCCAACAGACAGTGAACGGGACCACCACAAATACGACGACGACGCAGCAGCCGGCGGACTATGTTCCGAGCTCATCATGTGGCGCGTGGAGTGCGTGGGGCCGCTCGGCAAGTCGGGCGGCGTGTCCGAGCTGGCGCGCGTTAACTCGCCCCATCTGTCTGCCTTCAGTAATGTTGCCTGGCTGCCTACTTTACTGCCTAGGTAAATATCCTTTCAGACATTAAGGTTTTTAAGTATTCCATCCATACTTCTAGATTACTAGATATTAGTGTTGCCCAAAATCGGTCTTGGTCTTGCAGTCTTGGTCTTGTTCTTGCATTTTTGCAAGACCAAGACCAATACCGACTTATTGTAGCAAGACCAAGACCAAGACTGAACCCTGCAAGACTTGAGCAAGAACAAGACTAAGCCTGCAAGACTCTTGCGTCTCGCAGTTAAGTCAAACTGAGATTTGGGCGTTATAGTAGGTATTTGGTTTCAATCCCGAATTTGATAGACGTTCCCCAGTATCAAAACCGTATCGTCATAACACTAAAAAGTATTGTATTGATTATTATTATGTTTCGACTATTTATTAAGTAGGTAGGTAGCGTGTTACTTACTTTGATCCCATATGTGATAAAAATGTACCGATCATAACTTTCTAGCAAAGTTCATTTCATACCTTGTAGGTATATCTACTTAGAATATTATATTATACTTGTATAAGTCTAATGTGCAGATCTAACGTTAGTAGGTTGGTAAAAGTTATGTAGGTATTTATGTTTCAAAGTTTATATTATTCTTCTATTCAGCAAAATTTAAAACTAACAGCGAGTCGAGTAGGTCGAATGCACTTTATTGTAATAATTTTAACGTTTATTTTCAAGTGCGTTAATAATACGAGCAGACTGCTTGGCGCTGCGGTCCCTTTGTCGCGGCATTTGAAAGCGAATAGCGTAGGTACGAAGACAGTGTTGACCTCGCAAATGAACTTTAGTAATACAGCTGATCAGGTAGCCCTTTCGAGTTTTATTTACATTGCTGTTTTAAGTGAAACAAGTGAATTTACTATTTTTTTTATTAAAAATATCATTGGGTCAGATAGAAATAATGATTTTATACAGTTTACAGTAAAAAAAAATTGCAGAAAAAAACGTAAAAATTAAGAAAAAGTCGACGAAAAATTTTAACGCAGGGGGTCCAGAATCATGTACTGAATTCATGGTAAGCGGTTGCGCGTCGATGTCCCTGCCACCCTGAGCAATAGGCTAATAGGTATTTGAATGTAGTCTAGTCTAAGTAGTAGAGTCTCGCAAGACTTGCGAGACTCTTGCTGCAAGACCAAGACCAAGACCAAGACTGAGAGCGCAATACCAAGACCAAGACCAGGTGTATTGACGCAAGACCAAGATCAAGACTGGCTAAGGTCTTGTCTTGGTCTTGCATTTGGGCAACACTACTTGATATCCTACGAATATTATAAACGCAAAATTTTGTGAGAATGGATGTTTGTTACTCTTTCACGTAAAAACCACTGAACAGATTTTTATGAAACTTTACAGTAATATAGCATATACATTAGAATAACACATTCTAATACCTTTTATCCCGATATACCCATGGGATCGAGATTTATACGTGTGAAACCGCGGGGCGATGCTAGTAATTATTATAAATAAATATCGTCAGACAGGTCAAGTAGACGTCTTCCTCTTTGTTATATGATTGTGATATTTTGGAGATTCAATCAAACAAGATCATCCCTTTTTCGCACCGAAATAATTACATCGTGTTGATGATTCTTTAGTTCCATTTCTCTCTCGCACTGAAATAACACATAACTAGCGCTAATATATCTCGATACTAGCAACATGTGAGAGATTTCAGTCTTTTAGTGGCCCCTGGACGATTTTTCATTAACTTCTCTATTTTCAGTACGACCCTCGGCAACCTATCAAATTCACCGTCAGCGTGTTTCGTAGCGAGTGACGGCGAGAGTCTACGGGTATTCCAAGCTGTGATAGATGCGCGCACACTATTGGCTGAAATAGCCACATCGGAGAGACGGCATAAAGATGTAATGGTAAATAGTTGGTAGTCACTACACAGCAGGTTAATGGCAGTTTCCACCGTAGCCGGGAAGAGAGATATAACTCGTAAGCATGTGGCATTGAAGCTAAGCGGACAGACGCAAACAAAACCGTCACTTTTTGGAGTGTCCAGTGCCCAGTACTCCTTTACGTGTGTGGACGTAAAGAAAGCTATACTGACGCCGCGATCAACGTGGCCACTGGGCCAATGTTGTTTCACCGATTCGAAAAGAAGAAGAAACAAAATGGTTGTTCCAGGCGAATCTTCCCTCTACTGCGGTTTGGTGGAAACCGGGTGAGCAACCGCAACCTAGGTCGGTCTGGAAAGCGGTTCCATGCTAAAACCAAACTAAGCAAATCGAACTTAATTGGCAAATAATTTAAAATGATATTTTCTCTAAAAAGCCACTGTCTATTTTAGTCAAAATTACACTTGTAATCAACAATTTACTTTTATAATTGGCGCTAACAAAGTTGTGCCTCAAAATTTTGTTCTACGGACAGGCACACTATACATTACTTCTTTGGCCTCCGGCTCATTAGGCGACCAGGCCACAAGGCCATGGCATGTAAGTCATGTCAGGTCGCATAACATGCGGGAGGCCTAACTTCACTTTATCTACCTCCACTTTTGACCAACAGCACGACACAATGTCGATGTCTTCCGAGTCAACCTTAGAGGAAGGCGGAGGCATTCCGTTGCACGAGCGCATACAGATCGTGTCGCAGCAGTCAACAGCGCGGCCCGGCGCTATCATACAGCTGCACGCGATAGCCGACGCGACGCACGACTGGCACAACACGCAACTGCTACACGTATTCCAGGAACAACTTATTACTGGTAAGTAAGAAGACGGAAACATTGAAGAAACTAAAACAACTCAGGAACGTTGTTTGGCCATCAAATTACTTTCAGGGGCCGTATTCCCTATGACACAATGAACAAAACCGCGGGAAGTGAACGCAAGATTGGCGGGATTAGCTAAGGAGTTGACGTGGTTTCGAAGTAAATTCCTGACTTCGAAACCACGTCAATTCCTTAGCATTGAGTGGTCATAGTGAATTAGCGCCCAGTAACTGAGAGGGTGTCGGTGTTCTTGAAGCATGTAAAATTGAAATACATCTATTTGACTGACATTAGACCTCCACCGAAAAAACTGTAGGAACTGCCGAATCATTATGCTTATAACAGTCTTGATCCAGACAGAGGAGACTAGCGAAACTCGTTAGCGAAACGCGATTAACATTCGTCGCCCGGTCAAGTTACTGTACTAGTATTAATGTGTATATTTTATTCTCAGGTGAACGCTCTTCAGTGGAACCCGATAACGCAGACTCAGGCTTAGAAAGCTCCGAAATGAACACCTTAACGGAAGCTGGCTTAGAAGCGATAGTCGACTTACGTAAAGCGGCGACCTTCAACGAGCCATTCTACATCGTGGTGTTAGAGAGAACTGATGGAGGATCCACCGTGCATATGTGGAGACTCACTGTGTCTTCACAGGCGGATCCTAACGGTGAGTTTTTACAGAATACGTACGCAAATGGGCTGTAGAACAGTATATTAAACGAAAGACAGGTGAATTACATACACAGAAACGAAAAGGACAAATCATTGCTGTCAGCCTTGCAAAGAGCTGCACACAAAAAAAAACTGGCCAAGTGCGAGTCGGATTCGCACACGAAGGGTTCCATACCACAAGGCAAAAACGCCGAATAAACACGTTTGCCCCCATAAATATTTATTTTATTCTGTTTTTAGTCTTTTTGTTATAGCTGCAACAGAAATACATCATCTGTGAAAGTGTCAACTGTCTAGCTATCACGGTTCATGAGATACAGCCTGGTGACACTCAGACAACAGGAGTCTTAGTAATAGTTCCCCCGACCGCACAATTACGTGATACTCGCACGCACCCACTCACTCAAATATAATTGAAAGAGAGAGAGAAAGTCGCATGGAGGGGGCATAATGCTTTTTCGTTACGTGAAGTTTGATAGTGGTAAAATTGTTTTGAGCACCTAGTGTATTCCATCTATGTATTTGTACCTAAGAGCTATTGTTACTAAATAGAGAAAAAACTTACTAACGACAACATCCCACCTATAGCGTTTACCATAAAACATCTGACCGGTTCACATGCATTTTTTGTAGAGGACGAGGATAATATTTTTTTAGTCTGTATAAATAAAACAAAGTCAGGTTATTTACACCATTTATAACTCAAGAACGACTGGACCGATTTTTATGGTGTTTGATTTGTCTGCGCCCCGAATAGCAAAATAACTATCAAATCATGGGAACATTTCACGAAAAAAAAACATAATTCATTTTCTCATACATTTTGTATGGAACGGCTTTTTTGATGATATCTCGAGAACGGATTGACTGATTTCGATGGCGGTAAGAAGTGCGCTGGGTCAGCTAGTTTGTCATATAACCCGATTGACACACTAAATATTCGCTCTCTTTCTCAGATGACCTCACAAACAGCATGATGTACGTACCTGACAGCGCGTTGGTACAAGAGGACGAAGGCGAGTCGCGCAAGAACTCCGTGTCTATGGACAATGACCGCGCACCGCCGCAACCGGTCGCGCATTCACACATCTCTATATCTACCAAGAAGGTATGTTTTAAAGGAGTTCACGGATAAATTTGTCGGGACAAGGGACGGGAAAGTTGCGCGATACAGGATTTTGCGTGACGTCAGTGTGATGCGTAATTCGCATGTGGTGATCTGCATGCCGCCACATCACTCATCACAATGTAAACGATATCTTATGAATCCAAACCTTCGATCAATAATTGTACTAGATGCCCGATAAGCGCTTCAAAAACGGCCCGAAAAATAAGAGCACAAATACATTTGTGCTCTTATTTCAAAATAGTATGGTCCAATCATAGCCAACGTTAAGACGTCAAAATGCCTCAGTGCGCGTTCAAAAATTGTGTAAATAACCACCGTAACACCAAGATTTTGGAAGGAATATCTTTTTTTCGGTAAGTTTCTATCATTTAATGTTTTTCATAAAATAATAACACAATTAAATAGTAAATATAAATAAATTAGCAAATATTATGATTGTTTGGCCAATGTTTGCGACAACGCGCCAACTATTTTAGCAAACATCGACTATTGTGGAACAGGGGCATGGAGTGGTGTTATTTTATATGTTATTTTTGTTTGTAGATTTCCTAGCGACCCATTTCGATGTGCAGAATGGGTATCTATTGTCGCGAAAGAAAGGGGAGAACAAATATACAAACCTTTTAAAAGCTCTATCTCAAAGTGGGGCATTGTCTTGGCAATTGTTGATTGATTTAAAAACGCTATTTCAAATATGTAGTACTTTTATCCATCAATTTTTCTGTGTAAAAATATTTCCAACAAACATCAAAGCCGTTTAGAAGTTATAAGGAAATATTAGCCAAAATAGCGTTTTGGTAAATATTTTTTTAAGGCAAAAGTATTGGCCTTATGAAAAAACCCTGTTTAAAAAATGCTGTACATGAATCTATAGCAAACATATATTTTTTACAGACCTTCTAACCAAACCGTTAATGAGTTATAAGTTTCATAAAGTGACCGTGTTACGGTACTAAACGAGAGTAAGGCCCTTAAACGCATATATTGAAAAAGATGTGTTTTCTGGGGAAAACGAACACAACCATAAAATAAGCTTGATGAAACTAATTATAGAAAAATTCATTGATGTAAGATTACGTTATATTTGTAAAAAAGAAACCGCTCAAATAAAAATTGATTCCAAAAGACAACTTTATAACAAGCTGAATCTGTTTAAAGGAAATTAAACATACATTACGTTTAAATACACCGATTAACACAATGGTACTATTTTAGTCCTCCTACTTTTTTAAATCGGTTAAAAATATTTGCCACCATACAAAACGAACCTTCGCCTAAAAATATTATATTCTGCAACTCCAATACTTACTGTGTTCTAAGCATTGAAATGCAATACCAAGAACTACGTCTAGTTCCAAAATACAGTAAGCACGAAATTGTCAACAAAATGTTTTTAACCTTATTGCTTAGAAATTAAGTTTCATTTTAGAATAAATATTTTTGAAGTTATTATAAAAATGACTTTTTATTTTCAAGTGACATTTTAAATTTATTGCTTTTAACCTATCTCCGATGACAGAAGGACTTAAATATTTATCATTTGCATTCGTAATACAGCTTTATGTTAGAGTGTTAAGGTTTATAATAATTTGAAGTTGTTAATATTATTAAACGTTTTTCTACAGTTCGTAGTAAGAAATATAAATGTTTATGTGTGTGCAAACGTGGCCACTTTAGCGACTTACTTTTGTTCCTGATCATTCATCTAGTACTATTATTGATCGAAGATCCAAACATTTAGAAGTGTTCATTTTACTATACAACAAGATTTTGGTGACGAAAAATAGCATACAACTAACCAGTCTTATTATATGTGGTCGTCCAAATCAAAAGGGACCTTATGGCGGTAACTAGTTTCCGAGATATTAATAAATTTGTAAAATACCTCAAAAAAATCGTTTTTTTACTAACTGTATTTTTAAAAAGATGATTGTATTTACTACATGTAGATGTGTTCAACTTTTCGAAAAGTCAATTTAAAAAAGTTTCGTATTCATCTAAAGTTTAGTAAAAAAGGAACCTTATCGCGGCAAGACCTAACAAATCGTTTTTCTTGTAATTCAAACCATATATTATATCAACATTTTAATATTGCAAGGTAGGTATAAACTAAACTATTCATTCAGGATAGGAAATCATCAAATGACTCCTCCCGCTCTGGGTGGAGCGGAATAGGGAGTGTCAGACTCTTACTGACTAAAACCCACCCGTGTTCCTTCCTTCGCCCTTTGTTCCGGGCCAGCGGTAACCCTTTCGGACAATCCCGCTGACCCGGCAGGCTTCGGCCAATACGGGCCCCTTCGTTTAGTGCTGACATCTCTTTGAGGCGCGCGTGGAACACGTACGCGCCGTCCGGCACGGGCCTGGTCCTGATCGGACGGTGAGCTACCCATTGCTCTCCGCCCGCGCCTAAGGTGGCCGGGAGTAGTCGCGCGGCTCCCGACGCCCGGAGCGTCTCCCGCGGCGGCTGGGACGGGAGGCTCTCTCTCGCAGCCGTCCCGCCGCCTCCTTCGCTAGCATGACTGCTTCGCAGAAGGAGGCGACTGCTCCCCACTCCCTCTCGCCCCGGACCATGGCTTGAACCAGGCCCGGACGCGAGAGGTCGCCGCCATGAGATCGCTCCGGAGGTCTGTCCGCTCCGCCGCAATTTGCTGCGGAAGCGGAGTTTCCTCCCGGCGCGGCGTAGTGCCTCCGCGCGCCACTCATACAGGCGCGCGAGGACTATCGCCTCCAGATCCCATGGCGGCAGTCCGGCAAGGAGGCTTGCCGCCTCGCCCGAGATCGTGCGGTACCCCCGGATCAGCCTAACGGCTACCACCTTCTGGGGCGCGTTCAAATAATGGGCGGCTCGCCGCCGCAGTGAACGCGCCCACACCGGGGCCCCGTTATAGGGCCATGGACCGCACGACCCCCGCGTAAAGCCTCCGGCAGGAGGCGTTTAGCCCCCTCAGGTTGGGCAGGAGCCGCTTGAAGGCGGCCCCGGCCCGTTCCAGTTTGGGAGCCAAACGTCGGAAATGCTCGACTAAGTTCCACCGGCTGTCGAGGATGAGACCCAGGTATTTCATCGTCGTCTCGACGCCGATGTGAACCCCTCCTACCGTTAGTTGGGATCCCGATGGTGGCGTATTCCGGAACCCATGAAACGACATGGCCTCGGACTTGTACAATGCCACCTCGAGACCCAACTGCCGGATCCTCTCCACGACTATCGCAACCCCGCGTGTCATCGCGTCGGCCGCCGCCTGATGCGACCTCCCCTGCGCCAGGACTAGCGTGTCGTCAGCGTAGCGTATAGCTGCCATTAGATAGTGTCGCACGCCGCCGCATGCGGCATTCTTTGTATATGCGTCTTAGGTCTAAGGTCCCACTATTGTAGTCCATATTTTGTTTAGGTACTTTTAATAGAGGTAAACAATCTTGTTAGGTATGTTTTTTATCATAAAATATATTTTTAAAATAGGCTAAGGCTAATAGCAAAAGTAATTCATTATAACATCTGTTATTTCATTTTGTTTTATCTTGTAATGGCTATAAATTATTTCATAAATATATTTTTCGACAAAAACGTATCAAGATTGTTTACCTTTATTAAAATACTTAAATTAATTAACTATACTAAGAGATAAGTGTCAGCAGACTGCAACGGACCGCCTTAAGGGCCCTTTTTTACGTATATACTTGTTACGAATTTTCATACCCTGTGATAATAAAAAAAAATTTGTTAAATAAGTAACATTTTCATACCTTGCGATAATAAAAAAAGAAAATTTAAGTTATCTTGAATGTTGCACTAAAATATTGATTATGCATGCTAAAAATAAAAAATATTGTTTAGTGCCCACCATTAGGGCCCTTTTTTAATTTGTTTGAAGAAATTGTTCAGTTCTCTATGTAACTTTACAAGATCATAACTAACAGTTATCATTGATCTCTTAGCTTTATTAGCATCTAAACCAATTATGTATAACCTATTTAGTGATTAAGTGTTGATTTTGTTACTGTCAGATCTCAAAGTTTATAAAAAATAAGAATTCTTGCTAGTAAATAAAAACTATTTTTTTTAAATTATGTGTTGTTTTTATTTACATCTAAGGCCTTTCGCAAATCTATGTAATTAGTAGCAATATAGAAATGATAAAAGTTTAGTGAGAAACAGGCGGTTTACTTATTTTTAATACTATTATCGATACTTTGCATCTCATTGATAATGCATTATGTTGGCGGGTCTAGTTCCCACAACAAACAAGTTTATGCAAGGATTGTAAGAATTTCCATTAGTAATAATCATAGTCAATCAAAGTATACCATCAGTTACATAACTTCACACTAAAACATAACTTTTTTGTACGGCATACTTAAATTGCGATTTTCTCGAAACTTATAATTTCGATCAGTGAATTTCAAAAATTCGTAAAAAAATAACGGTAGTGGTTAGAAGGTTGGTTCTTAGTTCTATAGTTCGGTACATTTATGTAGTTTTCAGCTCTGTAGATAACTCATTTCCGCCATAAGGTCCCTTTTGATTTGGACGACCACATATTACCTATTTACAAATTTACTAAACAAACTTATCTAACTACCTAAACCCGATTCACGCATTTTGTATACGATTAAAAACTTTCATTCCTGGAGACACATTTTGTGCGCTATACCACAAAACTTTACAAGTCTACCAAATTATTAAACAGTAAAAAAAAGTGCTTAACACAGTAATTACAAAAGTGTATGAGTTACAATTTGCATTTTTTTTAAAGTAACTCAAAGCTGGGCTATGCATAAATTGTAGACTTGTCACTACATTTTACGTATTTGTAGCGTTTTTTCGTTAAAATTGTGTGGCTCGGAGTTTTGTGGTACACGCACTTGTAAAATTTATTTTGTAAATTGTAATTGTTAAGTTTTGTTGTATAGGACCCCGGTATTTATTAAGCTACATTTATGTGGTACTTTTTTTTCCAGGTTTGTGAGTGCCCACTATCGCTGCCTGATGGTGTGGACGTAATCCACGCGACGCCCGCGGCAGGTCACCTGAGCTCTGCATCTATCTACCCCGCTTGTCTAGCACCATACATCATGGCTACTGCTTGTTCTGACAGCACGTTAAGGTAAAGCAAAGAAAAGGTTCAATTCTATTCTTTTTAGGGTTCCGAACCTAAAGAGTGCCAACGGAACCCCATTACTAAGCTTCCGCTGCCCGTCAGTCTGTCCGTCTGTCAGCGGGCTGTATCTCATAAACCGTAATAGGTAGACAGTTGAAATTTTCACAGAGTGTGTATTTCTATTGCTGCTATAACAATAAATAAAATAAAGTTTAAAATTAAAAGGGGTCTCCTTGTAACAAGAAACGTCTTTTTTCGGCGTTTTTTCCTTATGGTACGGAACCCTTTGTGTGCGAGTCCAGCCGCACTTTGCCGGTTATTTTAATCACATATCTGAATTAACGTTGTTTACTCGTATCTTTATATTTGAATCATCATATAACGAGATTTCTTCTGACCGTATACATGTGTATGCTAACTATGCACTGACCTCTAGTAAACAAGCACGCTGGAGTAAAATATATACTATACAAAATGACAGTTGTTTTTGTGCCTATTTAAAGCGCCCCGCTTGAGGTTCTTCGGAACTAAAATTCAAATAAATAAAGTTGTGAATGTTCCATGTCGACGTGTCGAGAATTTTCTTCAGACAGTGAGTAATTTTAAATTTACGTCTTTCAAAAATTTCAGATTTTCCACCGACTCAACTAAACAGTTATGTTTATATATATAGTATAGTAGTTTTTAGGCAAAATTTTAAGTCTATCCTCATATTCAAAGCTCACTGATTTGACCGTCATGCGCTATAACTTTACTAGGACACTCCACTAATTTATAGTTTGCAATCTGACCTCACCCTAATGAATTTTCAATAAACCTTTGCAGCAATTATTCTATTACCTAAAATAGAAGCATAAATATGACTGGGAGTGATTCGATTTTTTTCTCGTAATAATTAATTTCAGTGGTTATAACGATCGATAAAGTTCACAAAAGTATTTTTTTATCGAAGGATATGTCCTATCTCTAATATAAGTTCCACGGACCCTCATCGTTGCTATCAGCGCCAAAATGGCGAAAATCAAATGAAGACATTTTGTCATCGATAGTATGAAGTCCAGCATACTTGTATAATACAGGTCAGTGTATGTATGACATAACTATGGGATTTTGCAGATTTTGGAAATGTCACGTGACGAAGACGGAGAACGAAGGCATTGATTACACATGGAAAGAGTGGGAAATGATGAACAAAGACCATGAATCGGCGATAGACATTCCAGGTAAGACCCCGATCTTGATAGTTTACATTTGTATTGCCACTCAATCAAGTATCTACTGTACCGCTATGGCGTCTAAGTCGGTATCTGAGTGATCGTTTGTAATAAAAAGGTCCCAAATAAATTTTGGGTGCAAATAAATTTGCACTTTGTATTATAAACATTGAATTTATTTTTCCAAAACTTGACAAATATTCTCAAATTTTAAATTCAAATTCCTCTACAGGCCAACCCCTCCACATAAGCGCAGCCTACTCCGGCCGCATCGCGTGCGCCTACAAATGCGGCCGTTCATTCACTCGTCCTAAAGGCGGCACAACCAGCAACAGTACAAGTTCCGACGCTCGTTTCGTCAACCTATGTGTCTGTGTGTATGAATGTGAGAGCACAGGAGGAGCCGAATGGTTACTAGAAGATACGATACCCTTGAGGAATGTTAGTCTGCCCAGAGTCGGTGTTTGTACGGATACGCAAATCGATCTATCGTATCTACATGACACGTCGTTTATGCAGAAGAAGCAGAGGTTGAATCAGGTATGTAAACTTGTAATTTATGTCACCTTATCTTCACTATTGTTGTCAAAAAATTCAAATACTAATTCGCCGTATTCAAACACTTGGTTTCTATAAGGCTAATCAACACAAACATTCTCTCACAGACTGTCAAACTCACGACAAATGATTGATTTTCCGTTAGTTCAGTCAGCCAGTCACAGAAATTAACTAGAGCTTCAGAGGATGTTAGCTAATTATTGTGGCTTTTAGACACTAATGGGCCTACCACACGCACAAGCTTCACCACAATTTTGCCTGCGCAAGCCGGTTTGTACACGGAACACCGTGCGTGTGGTTGGTAAAATTGTATCGGTGTTCCGTGTACAAACCGGCTTGCGCAGGCAAAACTGTGGTGAAGCTTGTGCGTGTGGTAGGCCCATAAGGGGCCGTCTCCATGAGCGAGAGAATCGCGGCGATTTTATCGTCGTGCCACGTATTTCTATACACTCTCTTAGAACGTGTCTCCACACGGCGACATCATCGCCGCGAAAATTTGATGGCGAGACTATCGCCGCGATTCTCTCGCTCGTGGAGACGGCCCTTAACACCCTATTTACATAACACACTATCAATCACAATCTGAATCATTTTGAAGGATATTGCTAATCCATTGGTTCATAAATATTCGAAAAGTTCTCTACTCAACAACGTAAATAACGCAATGAATGTTGTTGAACTGTCAAAATGAAAGACATTAACTACTGTTAAATTAAATGTGTGTGTTAAATTAAATCTAATCTCTAAATCGATATTAGTCAATAAGTAGTTTCCATACTTACTTTCCAGTAAATTTAAATCTGGGATTTTGATACCCACCCTCTTCGTTATAAATTGTTATTTTTATGATGTAGTTCACTTCCTTATAACCTAACTGTTTTATCTCAATAATTTTTTAACTCAATAACAATAATAATATAGAAGTGTTGTGTTAAATAAATAAATCTTCTAGGTACTCCAAACCCTATCATCAGACGAAAGCCGTAACAATCGTAACGGCGAGGGCGACACAGGCAAATCAGCTGGCTTACTCGCAGTCCCATCATTTAGCACCCTTCAATCACTACGCAAGAGTATTATGGAGAATGGCAACACTTGTCCGTTGACGCAGAAACATTTAGTTCAACTGGACTGGGTGTCGAAGGAAGATGGATCGCACATTTTAACAGTTGCTGTTGGTTCAAGAGTATTATTATTCACCCCTGTATCCAGCGATTTAGCACAAGCTAATCTAAAGGTAAGCAAAGTACGCGGTCTTTTATATGGCACATCGACTTTTAGGCTGCCTCGTGGTCGCTAGCTCTACTTCTGAGCATGTGCTCCTGGGTTGGATTACTGGATCGGGTTAAGTGTTATTGGGTTTTTTCCATATGGAATTTCCCAGTGGCAGCCCGGAGTCTGAGTTTGTGCGATATGGGAATGAAACAAAACTGGCGAGATGTGAGTGTACTATAATTGCACTTCTGTCTAACCCTTCGGGGCATCCAGCCGTGATGTTATGTTGTGTTATAAAAGTCCGGCTTAGTAGAGCGTCGTCTCCATCACACATTTCTCGCCATCAAACGTAAAAGTTTGGCGAGTTT
Source organism: Luperina nickerlii (assembly GCA_963855955.1). Lineage (NCBI taxonomy): Eukaryota > Metazoa > Arthropoda > Insecta > Lepidoptera > Noctuidae > Luperina > Luperina nickerlii. The sequence continues at coordinate 14,151,049 of OY979677.1, read as the reverse complement.
AGATTTAAGTAACACCTCTGTATTTTTAAAATCATTAAATAAAAAAAAAAAACATACAGCCCGGTTCAAAATTTATGGCGGCTCTGAACTGCGGTGCTCGTTGCGCAGTACCTCCCCCCCTCCCCCCTTCTGACAGGTGAATTTGTTACTGCGAAGCGACTCTCCTCATGTTTTAATCCGCCATAAAGAATAGGGCTGTACCTCTGTGTGTTGTGTAACTGTCTTTTTTCTCGATGTGCCATATTATCGCCCGGATACAGTCAATTGTTTGTTGTTATTTTTCTAACGTGAAAAGCTTTGATTTCAAGTACTCAAGACCTTTTACAGTCGTTCAACGTCGGTCGTTTCAACGTTGCAAGATGTCCTTCTTGCGATGAAGTACGAAAAAAAAATACGGTTACTGTTTCTTTTGTTTTGCTAAGTAGACCGTTTCTTAAGTAAAGACCATAAAAATTATTCCATTATATTTCACGAGTGCGCGTCAATCATTGCAATTTAAACCTTATGTCAATAACTTAAAAGTCACATTACGCGCGTTCGTGATTTTCAAAGACCATACCTATTCAAGTCCTTAGCTAGATAATCACAGTATGTTAGTTAGCAGTCAACAAGTAGGTATAGTTCTAAGAGATAGGTTTTCGTAATTTTATAGTCAAAAACATACTCATTTAAAAAGCCAGCGTAGCCAATACAACAGAATAAACAATTATATTTTTGCTAATAGAATAATTAAACTTCAAACATTTTTAGGCAATGAAAGAATCAATAAACGCCAACCGTCCAATCCTACGCAAGGCGTCTTCACTAGCCGCTCCCCTATTTGTCGAAGAGATCAGATGGATGCAACTCCGGCGCATAGAGTTAAAGACCGCTGATGGTCTACCGCCTTTACCTATGCAAATATCTTGGGTTCGAGACGGTATACTCGTGGTTGGAATGGACTCGGAAATGCACGTGTATTCGCAGTGGAAGCCTGAGAATCCTCAGACGGCCTCTGGATTGATGGGTACACAGGTATGTAGTTCAGGCAGTTTTGGATTAAAATAAACTATCAGTGTGATTAGTATTGAAATCAAGAGACTATTAGTATGGAACACATTAACAACACAATTAATATAATACACAACGCGCAACGACTTTTTCTACTTGACGGAACAGATTTTTGGTGACAGATTCTAAACAGTTTCACTCGAATCTTAAAACACTGTGATGTTGTTATACAATCTCTATCAATGAGGGTTTTCGTGAAAATTTACGACACCAGTTGGCACCACTGTGACAAGAGGTCTCACAATACAAAATATATGATGACGTTCATCATTCGATTCATTCATTCGTTCATCATTCCGTCATGACTAAAGAAAATATAGGCTCTTTGACAGATGCCTGGACCTGACGTGCCAGTGCTGCCACCTAGCGAACGTCATTTCAGAAAACCCTCATTAGTTTTCCTGTAGAACACTCAGCGAACCTAAACCTGCTTCCGGAATGAGTGAGTTCACCGAATAGTCCAAAAAGTGAGGTTCAATTTCACGACATTTTTAATTATTGCCACGTTTGGATAGCTTTATGACGCCTATATGAGGAATTGATCCATATTGGCTCAAGATCGAGTTGAGTGGAAAAAGGAAAGAGAGGCCTTTGCCTTGTAGTAGGACCATATAAGCTGATTATTATTATTATTGTTGTATAGCTTTACTTGAGTAATCTTAAAAGTTTTTTTGTTTTAACAACTACATCCAATTCTATTACCATTGAATTGGTCATAGTCAACGGCCTTCACAATTTTACTAAACCCATCTGGATATCAAACAGGAACTGGAAGAAGGTGGCGAATCACGTGCGCTTCGCGACTCGGACTTGCGTATATCTGCGCCTCATCTACAGCGTGTGTCGTCAATCAACTTGCAACTATTAGAACGAGACGCTAGAAGACGTACTAAAACACAACCGGATCAACCCCAGGTAATCATTTATTTTGACATCGCGTCGTTGTATCGATAATGAAAAGAAGAAAACTTAAACTTTTTGGAGATGGCAAACTTCGAATGAAAAATTTTATTCAGCAACAACTTACTGTCTAAGTTTTCACGGGTATCCTAGAGATAAATGCTTCATGTAGGTGGATGAAAAATATCCTATGTGTTTATCTAGGAGCTATTTTATTTGTGGGCCAAATATCTAAAATATCCCATTCAGCCGCGATTGAGTAATAATCTTCTTCGCAAAGTTTAACTTTTATAATATTAGTAAAGTCAAATCATTTATTTCAAATAGGCACATTAAAGGCACCTTTGAAAGTCAAAAATGACAATACAGTACAATTACATTACAGTAAAACTAAAAGTATTGTTTTACTGTAATGTAATTGTACTGTATTGTAATTTTTCGGCTGTTATTCGTGGGTCTTTGACAGTCGTTACGGGTAGTCAGAAGCCCGAAAGTCTGACACCCAGTCTTATCAAGGGGTATCGTATTACCTAGTAACTGGGTTGTGGAGGTCAGATAGGCAGTCGCTCCATGTAAAATACTGGTATCAGCTGCATCTGGTTAGACTGGAAGCCGACCCTAACACAGTTGGGAAAAGGCTAGGCAGATGATGAAAACTAAGAATATTGTTTTATTTACCAGCCTCTGTTGGACTACATGCCAGACTACGGTTTATTCGAGGCTTCACAAATGGCCTGCCCGGTGCTACCTCAATACCATCCCAAGCAACTGATGGAGCTTCTGAACAGTGGCAAAATACGATGGGTGAAAGCTATCCTTGCTCATTTAGTGAGGTACATTATATTTATAATAGAAATACTTACTGCTTTTTGTAGGGTCCAAAACAGGGTCAAAAATCATTGAGGTCCTGTGACCATAATTAGCCTATACTGTTTCCACTGCTAGAACGCAAGACTCTTCTATTCGAGAGGGAATGAGTGTGGTTGGTAGTCAGGGTCACAGGACCCGTGGTAACCCGGTGTAACCTAGGCCGCCACCACTGCTATACGGGTCCTGTGACTGAACATGGCTAATAGTATTTTGTTATCAATGGAAGGAAGTTATACACAATGGTTTTCCATGACCTGAATCGGACCCAATTTCAAGCGACATTTATCAAAAATACAACAATTATTTGACTTAATATTTGGATATTACCAGATGTATCGGTGGAACTTACACTGGTCGCAGTTCTCAAGGTGACGAAGATAGTCTATCCAGACAGGTATGGTCTTTTATTATTACTTTAAAATATAACCCATTGTCTATGCTCGTCTATACTCATTTTAATGTAGCATTCTTTGATTGAAAAAGTAAATAATAAAATGGCATCATAATGTTGCCATGCCAAACTAACCAACACTGAATATTATGCATAATAATAATTGTAACACAAAATAAACGCGGCAATGTATTGTGTGCGCATAAAATATCACTGAACGAACTAATATTCACTTGAATATGTGCTGTATATCTTACAAAATAATGTTCACACTAGCTTAATACCCACGAACTGTTAATAATATTTACATATTATTTTTGTGTTTTTTTTTTAATTACTGAAATATTGATATTGTAACATGTTGTGTTTTGATGTAATATTGCGATGTGATGTGTCGCTTGCTTAACAAATATTTAAAAGGGTTTTAATTTAAATTAAATTAATAAACTGTTTTTGACATCTAAACTGTGATTAAACAAATCACTAAACTACAATAATTTCCAGGGTGTGTTTTGTCTGGTGTTTTAAATAATATTTTTGAAACTAAACACTTAATTATTAACCAATAAATAATATACTTGATAGCCATAGAAAGTAGTTTAGAACTTGATTGTATTGAAACTTATGTAGTACCAAAAAATGTGTCCCATTTCTACTATAAACTCGTGATCTCATTTATTTGAATAGCTAAAATAATATGAAGTGTGAAGCAATCACAGGTAGTCGCATGAATAAATCCCACTAGGAAGGTTGCCATCATAGTCATACACTTGAGATTAATCTTCCGCAAGAAATCGCCTTAGCAAAAACCCACATGATTGAAGACATAATAATTCACTGTCAGTGGCGAAGGGCCAAACGAAAATTACACCTGAAAGACATCAGTAATTGAGGACCTTGCAGCAAAAGGGAGGCAGATCCAAATTTTTACTTTTTACCGTTACTGTTTTTTTGACCTACAATTTTCAAAAGCTTATTTATTTACCGTAAAAACTTTAGCAAAATATGTAGGTAAATATGTTTATAACTTTATATTAATATTATACCATATAACTCGTATACATTAGACTAACCAATAATTTTTAAAAACCTTTTTTCTTATTACCTGATATTTCTTATACTTGGACTTGCCTCCCTTTTGCTGCAAGGTCCTCAATTGCTTTATTTCGAAAAAGAAGCCAAAGGTTCCCTTCCCTCTTTCCAATTTTGCCGGTCATCATCACCATTCTCCTGCCCTTGTTCCAATTTATTTGGGGTTGGCGCAGCATGTCTTCATCTCAAATACATCTCTATTTCTCGTCTCAGTAATCACCCCTTATCTAGCCATAATTTCATCTCTCATACAGTCCATCCATTATTTCTTTTGTCTTATAAAAGACAATAGGCATTAGTGTTCCAAACGACCACCACAAAGAGACCTAAGCAACTGAATAGTCTATTGTTTATGGAGTAATTTTTACAAAGACTTAAAAATATATGTCAACATAAATTATAAATGAAAATGATTATTCATTATTTTAGCATAAATCGATTGATTGATTTAAAAAAATTGGTGTTATTAGATTTGTCTTGAAACCACGAGGAGAGTGATGAGATGTTTGTTATGGGCGTCTTAATAAAAATTTCTTCTCATTTAATAGACTATTCAGTGGCACAGGTCTCGTTACGCCCCAAATTTTTGTGGCCCAATTTCCTTTTGGTTAATCCTTTAAAAAGAAGAGAATCTGTTACAAACCCTTCGCCACTGTTCATTGTACACCTGCGATTATTTGTCTCGCCGCTGTTGCATGATGCACGTGTGTTGCAGCGCGGCTGGTCGCGCTCTCGCACGCTCTCCGTGTCGTTCGCCGCCGGCGCTGCTTCCCCGTTAGATGGCATTGCACAGGTAACTTTAGCTTTATATACACGGGCTGAAGACACTGTAATATATTGTATGTTTTATGTTCTTTGTGCAGATTTTGATGTGAGTACCGCTACTGAAAATATACAGTGGTTTTTTTTTTAATAGTTTGGTTTATAAGTGAAAATTCGGTTCATTGAATCAGGGATTTCAATGGATTGGTGGTCGTACTGATCGCACAATATCAGCTATTTACACCCCCGCGCCCTGGGCGCTGCTGGAATGATCATGAACCCATATCTATGGGAACCCATATTCTACGACAACAAGAAATTTAAAAGCCTGTTCACAATTTTCAGACATTTTTTATCGGTTTCGACGACCTCTAATTTTGAGACACAATAGTTTGTAATTGTTATCAGCAATATTTCATACGTCTAATCAATTTAGATTTGACCAATGTAACACTATAAACAAATACAGATAACAGAGGACGTCCAGTTAGACTACGCAGAAATTACGTCGGTGCCACCGCTGCCTCTATGGACATTACTTGTCGCTGACAAGGAGTCTCCGCATCATCCGTCCACTATTCAGGAAGCTAAGGTAAATCCTTATAATGCAGCATATTGATATTTGAAGCTTTGAATCCAAAATTGTACATGATTGAGAAAATTTAAATTTTGATGGGATCATCATTATTGTCTTCCTGTCCTTTCCCAATTAATTTTTCCTTTCATCTCTATCTGACGTCATACAGATAAGTGTTCACTTCCTTCCTAGCCATATCATGTTTCATATAGTCCATCCATATTTTTTTCTTTGTGCTTTATTTTTATGTTAGTGCGATTTTCAATTTGAACTTGTTTTTTCGCAGGATTATAACGAATTATTCGAAGGCACAATACAGGATACAGAGGAAGATCTTGACGCCTTATTGTTGGGTGAAGAAGAGGGAGTCAACAGGCGTCCCTCAATGCCTGAACGACAACCTTTGTCACACTTCGGGCTAAGACAAGGTAAAATGCCATATAAGGGTGTTGTAGTACACACGACACGACACCCCATACTTCCTGTGGGTGTCGTAAAAGGCGACTAAGGGTCGTAAAGGAGGATGGGCAGCAGCGTTCTCTATGCATTCCACAATACCATACTTCGATCGGCAACCCGCCTGCCAAGCGTGGCGATCATGGCAACCCCTCCCCCTTTTGGGGGAGGCCTATGTCCAGCAGTGGACGTCTTTCGGCTGAAATGATGATGATGATGATGAGTACACACGACGACACATCAAGCAATACATTTCCAGTTTTAGCTAACCTCCCATTGGCTTTTCGTACGAGAAGTCAGCTTACACTGGAAATGTGTAGCTTGATATGTCGTCTTGCATACATATGGGCCGTAATATAACCACCGCCGTGGCCGCCGCCGCCGTGGCCGTTGGCGTGTTACTTAATTTTATTCAGTCTTGTGTTTGTTTTTTTTTATATTACCATATAAGGTTCCGTGCATATTTTTCTTTCTTTCTTGCGATCTAGGTTTTTGAGTGTATATGTGTGACAAAACAGTTGGATTAATTATTCAACTGTTTTGTCACACATGTACACTGGTTTCTAAACGACCTCAATTGGTTTTTCAAGTGATTTGGCTGTTGAAATTTTTGTTTACCCATCACAGCAGCAATTTAAAGACGTGACATCCACCAACTCGCACTGGTCCCGCGTGGTGGATTACTCGTATGGCCCACTCCCTCTCACACAGAGGAAGCCTGTGTCCACTGCTGTGGGAACATTATAGGCTGATATAAAAAAAAACAAAAAAAAACATCACAAACATCGCTATCTTAAAACGATATAACGCTTTTTGAGTTCAACGTTATTTATATTTTTATTAAGACACATTCACATTCATATTTTCCGCAGGTCGCATCCTCTCCCGTCTACTGACCCACACACACTTGCCGGGCCTCAGTTCTCTAGATCAGATGCACTTGCTAGCGTTAGCAGATACCGTGTCTACGTGTGACGCAGACTTCGCTGAGCGACTCGCGACAAGCGCGCGCGTTGATGTATCACAGGCGCAGGGACAGGAGATATTGCCAGGTGTGTTTATACTGACAGATATTGTTGTTGTTGGATCAGGTAGTATCTATACATCTATATCTATACAAATAAATGAAATTCAAGTGTATGTCTGTAATATAAAAATAACAGCTTTTCATTAAATGCATATGAAAGAATATACAATGTAGTGGTATCTACAACGCCACATGCGAACAACGCGTCATACTGACGTCACGCAAAATCCTGCATCTCGCAAGCAGAGTTTCCCGTTCAACGAGCATAATTATATACAACGGCCCGACATGAATCATAAGGCAGTTACCCGCCAGAAAAAACGCCCGTCCGGTCGGAGAATCCTCCCTTTTCTATAGAATATGAGTGAACTTTACATCCTGTTCCTTATACCTCTGTACGGTATTTATAAAAAAGAACCTCCTCCCTTTTTCATCGCTTAAAAAGAAAAGGTAAAATGTATTTTTTTTTTTAAATATCCAATACTTAGGACTTCCAATATGTTCACCAGACTCCCTCGACGACTGCGGCCTCCGCTTCCTCCTAGCTATGAAGCACTACGGCTATCTGCTCCGCTGCCTACCCCTGGCACAGCGCGCGAACCTTCAACGCACCGGCGTCGGTACCTGCAACCTAGTGTGGGCCTTCCATTCAGAGACGCACGAACAACTGCTCGCGTTGATACCCGGGTATACTAAGGGGACGCCGAAGTGGTCTACTATGAGAGAACTTGGTAAGTTCTATACTTGTCTCATTGCAGAACAGTTTTATCAATATTGATAAAACTCTTTTGAATTCATTATTTTTCCCATCCTTGATTATTTCATAAGCGTTATGTGTATCAAAGTATAAAAACAATACAGAAAAAAAACCTGCTTCAAAGGTGTCAAGCAAAGACCGTATAGTATCAGGGCGTATGATCCCGTCCCACATTTTGCGTTTGTTCGAATTAATAATTCTCAATAATTATTATTAAACGGCTGCGACTTACGAGTTGCAGGTCGTAGGTTCGAACCCAGTTAGGCGTTTTACTTTGTGTAAATTATTTCGACGGGTGCAAAGTAAAAAAAGTCAACTGCAATTTTGAGATTTTTGGTTTTTTGTAAAAACTAACTTAAAATATAGCAAAAACAAAAATACAAATATCACCTTATTTTTGGTACTTTTGTCACGTAAAAGAAGACAACTACGCCTGTTTTTTGAAATTGCACGATGTAGATGCGAATAACTACCGCCTGGCCGTTTATACGCGCGACGCGCGGGGGACCAGCGGTCAGTCATATTTCGTCATCAGTCAGATGACATGTTCTTCGCCGGCCGGCACGAATATTTGTTTTGGTTTGTTAAGTGATAAGTGTGTGTAAAAGTGTTATCATATTAGTAAACAGTTTGGGTTCAACACAATAGACATGGAAAGACGTAAATTATTGGTGAATTTGGGCAAAACGAGACGACAATGCGATATTATGAACCGAGAAGATCTATTTAAATTCCCACGTAGAAACGACCAAGTAGTAGTTAACACAGTTGTCATATTTTTAAGCGCAATGTAGATGCAGACAACTACAATATCTCGTAAATTAAACATAATTAGAACAAATGAAATATACATGTGGATATATTATTAAATAATGAAGCAATGATTTAAATTTCAATAAATTTGGTTTAAAATTGACAAAATGGGAGCATTTCTTCCTATTATGCGCTCTCCTGAAAAGTAGCTGTTTTGTAGATGACTCTTTTTACTTTGCACCCGTCGATTTCATCACCACTGCTCTTAAAACAGTGAAGTAAAACATCGTGAGGAAACCGGCATGTCTTAGAACCTAAAATTCGAAAACATGTGACATCTACCAAGCCGCAATGGCCCGCGTGGTGGATTACGGCCCACACCCTCTCACTGAGACGAGGCCTGTTTCCCAGCAGTGGGATCAATAAAAGCTGATTATGCTATGCTTATTAAATTCTTAAAAGCGTAGAATTGTTTTACTCGACTCGATTCATGATAGAAATAACACCTTCATAATATCTTATATGCCATCTTCATTAAACGCAGGTGTCGGCTGGTGGGTCCGCGGCGAGTTACTCCGCACTTGCATGGAGAAGCTAGCCCGAGCCTCCTACATGCAGAAACAAGATCCTATGGATGCTGCCTTGTTATACCTCGCCATGAAGAAGAGGATGCTGCTGTGGGGACTGTTCCGATCCAGTAGGGATGATAAGATGACTAATGTAAGAACTAGCTTACTCAGAAACTAACTTCGACTCTGACCGACTCCTTGACAATTCTCAATTGCCTGTAAATGGTTTATTTGAAATAAATGCTTTGAATTTAAACATTTTGAGGTGCCCGTAAATGAAAAACTATTGCGTATTTTTTGTTGGCTACTTTACAAGGACTTAGGGCCAGTTTCAGTGTAAGCATGATCGTTCAAATAATTTGAACTCCTTTTTGGAACTCGGTTAGAAATGGAGCGGAGTGCCTCCATCACCACTCTTAAAAAAAAATTACATAAATATAAATACCCATTATTTTTACTAGTGAAAACTTTAGTTCCTTATTTTCATGTTGTGGTTCTCTGTTTAGTTCTTCTCAAACGACTTCACGCAAGATCGTTGGCGTAAGGCTGCGTTGAAGAACGCGTTCGTTCTGCTCGGCAGACAACGATTTGAACATGCGGCCGCCTTCTTCTTGCTCGGAGGGGCTCTCAAGGATGCTTTAGAGGTACTTACCTTACACAAAATGTTTCCACGGCCGCGGCGTTAATATGGCAGCTTTAGCCCATATACGCACTGAAGTAAAAATATCGCGGCGGGATTTCTAACTGTTGTGCCGAGCGTTGAGAATCCAATAGAGCACACCCCCAGCGCCTCAAAAGAACACACTGTAGGATTTTCAACTCTCGGTGCTGAGCAGTGCGTTAAAAATCCAATGCACGAAAAAAAAAACGCCGCTGGAATAACGCGCCCATGCGAACTTGGACTTAGACAGATTACGCTCTACAAAGGCGAACGTTTTCTAACACTCGATTTGCATGCATATTAACAGCTAGGTACGTCACAAATATTTTCTCAGTCAAATATACTTTGTTATGTACGGTAAAATATCTTTCACAACTTGTTTGTTTACTAAAGAAATCTTATTGCGTCATTTCTTGTAGGTGCTTATTACACGTCTTGGAGACTTACAACTGGCTATGATTGTGGCGCGGCTATACGAAGCGGACAACCCACTGCCGACCAGCCTGAAGAAGTTAATAATGGATGAAGTGTTGGGGTAAGTGATCATCTAAACGTCGACGGCTGAACATACCTAGGCCATATTATCTTTTAGCTTATCAATTACGCATGTTTAATGTAATGTGCCGTGATTCCAACAAATTCCACAGAAGGAAAGTTAAATGGTATTCCTCTAAAATTTTTGGTATCGCAAGGCACGGATAAATACTCCATTCTGCTAAGCATTCGATCTTTACAAAATGTGTACCCAGTTCACATTATTTCAGACCAGTAATCTAGCGAGTCAATCCAGTCATGCTAGGCTGGATCATATCGTCTATATTATTCCAGTCATTCAGTCAGCCAGACAAAAACAACAATGCTTGTTAACAGTGTTCAATGTTTAATCCAGTACTGGACTGGTCTACACTATCCCAGTAGCGCTGGAATGGATGAGCTGGAATTAAAAAGTAGACTGTCAATCCAGTCACTGGATCCATTTATTCCAGTGCATTCCAGTACCGGTCCACATTATTTCATTGGCATTCCAGCGCTGGTTTCGACCGCTGGACTGGAATGCTACTAGAACAATGTAAACCGGGCATTATTCAGTGCTATTATTATATAACTCCATCGCCACCTGCCAGTGCCAAACAACACTTTACTAATTTCACCATTATCCTACTCAGTGGTGAAACAGAAGACGATGAACTAGACCTGGAACGCGCTCACCCAGACCCGTTCGTCCGTTCCATGGCACTATGGGAACTGAAACGCTATGGTGACGCGCTTGACACGTTGATAAGCAACGCGGGAAGATTACATGCGGCGAAAGATAATGAGCCCATGCCGAGCGTGTTCAACTTCTACGTGTATCTGCGCACGCATCCCAGGTTGAAGAGACATAATATGCCAAGCCAGGTGCGTATTTGTAGGAATATTCCCACTGAAAGGAGTATTTTCGTGGAATATTTTAGCATATTTTGTACAAAATATGTAACACATAGTCGTCAGTAACAGTTACAAACTATATTAACTCTTCGCACGTCGAGTGTACACCATGTGTACCGATAACAATAAAATTTCTATTGTGTCTGCTAATTGGACGCGCGACGAGTTAATATCGTGATATTACTTAAAGCAATATTTTATGTTATAATATTAGCCCAGTTATAAGTTAACATAGCTGCGCCCTAACAGGGTGATGTACTCATTTGCTAAGCCTAGTCTTAGTCTGTAAGTGTCTAAACACACTATGCCGTAGGTACGCGACCGAAGTTCGGCATGATTAAGCCTGCAATGCTATTTAACGCAACCTAATTTCGTCATAATGTGTCGTCAGTAATTCAAATAGCATTGCAGGCGTAATTAAGCCGAACTTCGGTCGCGTATCTTCATAATGTTTTTATACACTAACTTTAGGCAATAAATGAATACTTATATAAATTAATTGTTTCGACCAGCTAACTAAAATATAATTTTATTTAACAGGGCGGAACTTTAGCCCTCCTCCAACAGGAGCCAGAAGAAGGCATCACTCGCTTAGAACGTCGCCTCTACTTCCAAACAGCGCACGGTCACTTCAAGGCCGGCTGCCCCGCCCTTGCCCTGGAAGTCCTGTCCAAGCTACCAGCGAGAGTGCGCGACGAACGTATCAAGCACCCGGTGGCCGCGCTGTCCATAGATGACGCGGTCATCCACTCCGGACAATTCGTGGATAATACAGCCAAAAGTACGCAACGTTCACGTCCGTTTGTACGTCCGTTGATTTATGTTTTGTTTTGTGGTTTTTTGTTGCATTTTTTGTTTATCTTTTCCGGTTTTAAAGAGGTTTTTGGGTTAGTTCACCCGCTGCGGCTAGGCTACTCTATTCTCGTGGCGGACAAATTGCGCAGTGTGATACCTCGTGGCGTACTTCAACAGGATCACATTTGATTTTGGCGCTCACACTGAATTATGTTGTAGAAAAAGTTCTATTGTGTGTGCAGCGTCGCGTCGCTTCTCGGTGTGAACTGACCTTTATACAGTTTGTATACAGCAGGGGTGGCCAACCGGTCGATCGCGATCGACTGGTCGATCGCGACTATTAGACTAGTCGATCGTGGCAAGGAAAAAAATATAAATACGTCGAACAGACTCTACAACGTACCAAATCACTAACTGCTGCACGCATCATCTTGTGTCATTTTTCAATCGCCGTTCCGTCGCGTTATTTATCCTCTCTTCTATGCAGCATAGCTCTCTTTTGTTTTCGGTGCGCGATAACAATAAGCGAGAAGCGTGTGGGACGCGTGAGTGGGGCGCAGGCGGTTGACGACAGACTTAAGGCTTCTACAAACAGGCGCGACACGCGATAAAATCGCGCGTGATTATATCGCGTGTCGCGCTTGTTTGAAGGAACCTTAATGGAGTTACTAGTGGTTACGAGTTATATTTTCCCTCTTAATAATATAAAAAATATTATATAATTGTGTACTGAACTATGCTGTTTCATTTAGGATTTCAAGAAGTATGTAACTGGTAGATCGCACAGGGTGTCGTCAGTGAACAGTAGATCTTGGGTCAAGCCAAGTTGGCCACCCCTGGTATACAGGGTGGGAGGGATATCGACGCGCAATCTGTTACCATGTATTCAGTACATGATTCTGAACCAAAAGCTTTTCTTGGTTATTAAAAAAAAATGTTGTTCCATACATTTTGACCGCGTAGGTATTGCACTTTTCTATAATAAGGCTGATTTTTTTTAATAACCGACGAATTTTTTCTGCGCTAGAGGTTTTAAAATCATGTGCTGAAGATTACAGTTTTTCCGTCGATTTCCCTGCCACCCTGTTAAGTTCTTATTCTGAAAACAAAACAAAAAAAAACATAACTTTGAAATAAAAAGCGAACGAATTCTTTCTCATTTATCTGACACCCTTTGCTGACTCTTGAAATAAAATGCATGGCAATACACAATAGAAATATTTATGGACCTCTCATTTATTCGCGACTCAAGGTAAGTTCATGTCCACAGATATATCCTCCAAATGGTTCTAAGTTCTTAGCTAATCCATTTATGCACAGATGAAGATCCGACTAACATGGATTGGGGTACAACGGCTGTAGATGTTGACTGGGGAGCGCCTGTCGCAGCGACCAAAAATGATGAACTGGTCCTTAGTTGGGAAGATGAAGATGATAAGGAGTGAGTCTAGTTGTAACTACAGTATAATAATACGTTTAAGATAACAAGCGTCACTCATTTGCGTACCTACCAAAATTGGCGCCTTTTTTGGCGACCAGTGACGAAACTTTATAGTTAGTAGAAAATGACAACAAACAAAATTTTAAATGGCAGAGAAGCTTAAAAATCTGTCTAAGCTGAGTTAAATCAATTTCATATATAAAAACATTGTGAGTTTACGAATGAGACTAGGGCGATATCCGAAACTATAGGTACTAAAGCAAAGTGGTCAAAGGCACCATGACTTCGATTTTAGAGGAAAATAAAACTGCATTTTATTTATAAACAAAGATAATAGCACTAATCCATCTAATATTAACTAACTTGCAAAATAAATGTTGTCTGAAAACGTCCTAGATTTGCGGATTCGCGGACTTCACTCAAGAGCACAATATCTTTGCACGATCTTTAATCATTTACAATTGTTTACTATCATTGGTTTCATAATTAGTTATTGCAGGCTATAGAAAAGTAAACATCGTGACCTACAGCTATACATTTTAGTTTGATGGCAGCATTACTATAGTCGGATTTTTAATTTGCTGCAGTAAAATGACAGCTTATGTGTTACTTAAATGACTGGAATTGGCGTCTTTTTGTTTTTTCGCGGCCATCAGAATAGTGTAACAAACGAAACTTATTTGACATGCATATCTCTAAACTCAATCCGAAATGAGTTATTAAGAAGTGTCATTTTACTGCAGCTAATAAAAAGTCGGATTATAATAATTTTATTATTTCTGACATAGATCGGACGAATCCGGAGCCTCAACTCCACCATTAGAGATGAAAATGGATAAGAAAGAAAAAAAAGAAGAGCCACCAGTGAACGGCAACGCCGAGAAAGACAAGGAGGGAGAAGAAGCGCCCTCTGTCGACATCATGGCGCAACAGTTGAAGTTTGTGGCTTGTCTCAAGATATTGATGGAGGAACTCAGTACATTGGCTACTGGGTTTGAAGTTGATGGTAAATGATCATATTTTATAATATGATTATGATGGTCTTGTAATTTTGTTGTTGCGGCAAAATAAATAATCGAAATCACAGTAACGAAAGCTTGAAAGAAGATATTTTCTCCTGCCTATGTATAACAATACGAAATTCTCGCTAAATCTCATCAGAAACGTTTATAACATCACTTCCGTCTCGTAACACGTTCATTTTATTCCTTTATAGGTGGTCACCTCCGCTACCAGCTATACATCTGGCTAGAACGCGAGGTGGAAGCCCTGCGACGTTTGTGTGGGTACCTTGCGGCTGGCGGCAGCGGCGGGGGCGGAGCCCTGCTGTGCGCGGAGCCCGAGCTGGCGCCGCTGCCTGACAGGCCTACCTTACATCAGCTGCTGGTCAGGGAGAAGGCGGACTTTGAGGCTAAAGTGCAGCGAGCGATTAATAGGAAGAAGTGGTTAAAGGGTTAGTGCAGTTAATATGAGTCGTATATAGTTTAGTTTTTCATTCCTTTTGTAGAACTCAATGCCATGCCGTATCCCAGAATAGAAAAAAAATGGAATTACATTTTGATAACATTTACTTCTGATACACTTCTCTCTTGGAATGAAATGTTTCATCCAATATAAGCAGTCCAATAATTAAGGCAAGTAATAAGACAACGTTATTTGTGCTTGTATGCAAATGGCATTCCTTCTTCAGCATACGTTCTTCGTTTTAAAATCTAGCATGTAATATTAATCTAGCACAAACAGAATGTCCAGTGCATTTTAACCTTTTGACCGCCACACGTCAAAAAATCAAAAACGTGCCCTCGGCCTCAAAGTCTGTCATGTAGTCGAACCGTGGCGTGCTGGCCACATTTTGGTTTGTCATCTATACATGCATGTGGCGGCCAAAAGCATAAAGCAAAAAAAAAAACAAAAAAAAAGCATAATCTGCTTATAATGTTCCCACTGCTGGGACACAGGCCTCCTCTGTTCGAGAGGGAATTGGCTATAATCTACCATTTGGGCCCAGTGCAGGTTGGTAGGTGTCACATGTCATCGAATGTTTGATTCTAGGATTATCGTTACGCGCGCTAAAAAGCACTCAGGTATTCACCGTCTCATGAGGCTTGTCTTGATAACTTATTCCTAGACATAGGTGTGAAGAGTAGAAGAAAAGATTGCAATTAAATAATTTCCTTTTCCTCACAGCAAACGAGACTCTCCTCCGAACGTTACTGTCGTATTGTTCCCTGCACGGCGCGGGTGGCGGTGGCCTGGCCTCAGTCCGCATGGAGCTGGTGCTCCTACTGCAAGAGTTGGGACAAGACAAGCAGCACCAGCAGTTACTGTCACCGCTGCCATTCCCCACCACACTGCCGTTGTTGGCAGCTGCTGTTGCCACCAATAACACTGTTGTTGCTGATCCTGTTAGACATTTACAGGTGAGTTTTCTTAGTTTCTCCTTAGATTCTGTGAACCATCGAAGTGCCGACAATGCATGACTTATAATTCCAGCACCCCAATTGTTTGAAAAATTAATCTACTTGACAACGTAAATAACGCAATTAATTTTGTTGAATTGTCAAAATGAATGATATTGCTATTGTAAATATGTACCATAATTAACCCGCAGTATTTCAAGTTTGAGTGAGCCTAATGCCTGTATCTCTTAATGACAAATTGAATATAGAAAGACCAGGGGCGGATCTACTTAAAGGCTTTTTGGGCTGCAGCCCAGGGCCCCGTGGATACAGAGGGCCCCCAACCGAACTGAAAACAATAGATGATATTGTCAATAATAAAAATTATCTAGAATTAAAAAAATCTGATCATAAAATGGCAATTGGTTGAGTAATTAGGTAGGGCTTCAAAGCAGTACTTCCGGGCCCCACAAATTCAAGATCCGCCCCTGAGAAAGACATCCTATTAAGGTCAATTTAGACCAAACGAGCGAATGTACATTCTATCCCTACACAACGAAATTCCTTTTGTATGATCAGGGACAGTAAATTCCTTTGTTGGTCTTTCCTACTAAAATGTCAAGAACATTAACAAAAGAATTCTCTAGCTCTTGTTCTGGTTCTATGTGCGTTTAATCTAAATCAACCTTGAGCCTAAGGTATATAGGAAGAGACTGCCCATAGAATCAAGTTTGTCTTTGGTGAACTATTTTTGTGCAATAAGTATAAAATAAATAATAACGAGCCAAATATTCCGTCCTAGTGATTTTAACGCAGTATCCTGTTGCCAGTTTAAAGTGGCTTGCTTTCATATACCTACAGAATTATTCTAATGTTTTCGCATTTTCAAAACTTTTTTATTTTCAGTCCGTAGCCCACGACATGTTGGGCACTATCGGTGAGCTGGGCATTCCTGGCGGGTCTGCGACCAGAATACTGCACACACTGAGAGAGTTATCAGTAGCCCTGTCCGCCTGCATCTACCAGAGTCTGTGCGACTCCGACACGTTCAGCGTGAAGCACGCGCATCATCACGATCAGTAAGTTATTAATATGTTGATAGAATTACCATGAGCATGGTTTTGATTGGAACTCAAGCATTGTTTGAGCCATTTCGGGATGAAACCAGAAGCCCAATTATTGTAATTTAATTCGTTCAAAATCTAGTCGCAGTCTCATCTCGGCGACAAACAAATGTCAAAAACTTGTCAAAAATGTAGGGAAATTAGAGGTATTTTTGACAGATTGAAACTGAGATCAGACTGAAGTTTTTAAAATTACGAGAATTGCCCCTCTGTTGTTTGTGGTCGCACATAGACATGAGACAAACAAAGGTGCATATAAAATTTGACGAAAGGTTTTAGTGGTTTGAGATGCATAGCAAATTGATACGACTGACTATCTAAATTGAATTAATGTTGAATTCAGTGTTCAAATATTTATTTCATATACTTTGTTTGACAGTATCATAGCTGAAGCTCCTGGTACTAGTCAGATCCTCACGCGGCACAGACGTCATTCCACTGATGAGCTCACTGTCACAACTCCACCGAACAAATGGCCAGGTATGAAAATTTTCGTTATATTTCCACAGAAACGAAAAAAATAAAACAACTAAGAAACATCGACGTTGTTGTTTTATTATTTCCCATTACTGGTTCGAATCCTGATCCCGAACATATATTATATAACCGAAATATTTGATTATTTATTCGGTAACATAATATATGGCATAGCATGTTAATATTTTGGTGGGTCCACAGGCGTTTCAGCACTCCGCGGCCTCGCCCTCCGCGCTGCCGAAGAAGAAGACTCGCCCCGCCTCGCCGTATTACTGGCCGAAGCATTCTGCGCAGTATACCTCGCTCTGCTGGGCTGGGCGACCGCGGCGCGGGACGCGCACCTGCTGTACCGCCTGTGTGCGCACGCGCCTGTCGCGCCGGACCACGCGAGACTGTTTGGAGGAGGAGTTAGGAGGCTGTTGACTACTGCTCCAGCTCCGTCGTTGCAGGTCAGTAGTAATAGCAACTACACAGTCCTTACGATATTGCTCGGAATGCTATGCGATAAAAATTTAATTGATGATGCTGATAAATTATATTTATTACTGGAAATTGATAAAAAACACACGTCAAAAATAAATTAAGTTTTGAAACTAGATCTGCATAGCTATTCACAACCATCCGACAAGCTGCCATATCGAAATTGAACACATTTAGATAAACTTATTTGCCTCGCCCCGCCCCCGACAGCAAACAGCAGTCGGAGGAATAGCGGACGTCTATTTGGTGTAGGGCTGATTGTTCAATGATAAATGATAAATGATTTTATTTTTGTAAGTAGGTTTGCACAAACACTTTTACACGTCAATACACTTTTACACGTCAATCATCTGATATCTTTATTTGAGGAATAATTTTAATATTTTGACAGTTATTTCGTACAAAAACTGTCAAACGTCAATTTTATTCTTTGAATAAAAGTTATCTGGCGTTGAAAAAATCAGCCCTAAAACTGACAAAATTTTCGGGTTTTGAACTTGTGAACAGCAGCGTTTAGAGGATCGCTACTATAACTTTGATTGACGGTACGGAAGCGTATAGAGTAGTTGTGAATAGCTATGGAGGGCGGTGTTTCCTATCCGACTGAGGAAAAAGACCAAAACAAACTCGGAGGTCATAGTCTCTTTTAAAGTAGCAGGCAGGAATAGACAGACAACCTCTTGACTACCATCTTACTACGTCTGCTGCTCACCGCCCAAAATGTATGTTACACAACCTATAAAACAATCTGTACTTTCAGCCAAAGTTAGTAGAGCGTCCAGAAGGAACATCAGTCTGGTCGTCCCTGCGGGAAAAGCGCGCGTTACTGAACATGCGCCTCCTAGGACTTGGACCGACCGCCCCGCACAAGAACATTCAAGAAGGGCGACCTACCTACAGAGAACAGTTCGTGCCTCCACACTTCAGTATACTTACTTATCTGCTTACTAAGGTAACTAACATTTAATTAACTGAATACTACTGATTTATACCAATGACTAAAGATTCGGACCCTTTGAACTAGCGCGATAGCGTAGTGGGTAGAGGAGGAATATTGTTTTGGCCTAAAAATCTTGGGTTAGGATTGATACTTTTGCATTTGAGTTGTAATTTAAATATTAAACTTAGTAATAACAGACGCACGGGTCAATTGATCAGGTTAAAGCTACACTTGCTGTGGTTGTTCCGTGGATGGGTGACCAACTTTACATACAAGACGCCCTCCGTGCCTCGGAAAGCACGTTAAGGCGTTGGCCCCGGCTGTCATTCGTGGATCTTTGACAGTCGTTACGGGTAGTCAGAAGTCCGAAAGTCTGACAACCAGTCTTACTAAGGGGTGTCGTATTACCCAGTAACTGGGTTGTGGAGGTCAGGTAGGCAGGCGCTCCGTGTAAAATATTGGTATTCAGCTGCATCCAGTGACTGGAAGCCAACTGCAACATAGTTGGGAAAAGGCTAGGCAGATGATAAAGAGAAACGTATTGTATCTTGAACATGGCAAGAACACTAAATAAAACAGATATTGAAGCGACAAAATTTATTTAATCCATACTAATATAATAAATGCGAAAATGTGTATATTTGTCTGTTAAATACATACTCAGCCTATAATGTTCCCACTGCTGGGACACAGGCCTCTTCTGTGTGTTTGTGTGTCTGTCTGTCTCTCTCTTCTCTGTGTTACCTTTTCACGCTTAAACCGCTGAACCGATTTGGATGATATTTGGTATAGAGATAGTTTGAGTCCCGGGAGATTACTTAGGATAGTCTTTATCCCGAAATTCCCACGGGATGGAAACTTACGCGGGTGAAACCGCGGGGCACTGCTAGTAATTGAATACGCCACAGTCATAACTAGTTCTTCTTCTCTAATTCTATAACTTCTGTGATTTACATACATACTTAAACTCACGCCTTCTTCCCATGCGAACATAAATTCCCAGACAGAAACTACAGAACACCATCTGGTACGATCATGGAGTATGTTCATTTACTTCGTTCATTTTGGTGATTTTGTTTAAATTAATCACTTACATGTTATCTTAGCCCACGTCCGAGCAAGACCCTGAGAATTACGACTACGATTCAGCAGAGTCCGGCAATGAAGATATCGATGAAGATGATTACAGCGAAACCGAGGATGACGATATCTTCGACACCACCAATGCCAAGTAAGATTGAATTTGTATGTGCTACTATTAGAGAACCATTAAAACAGACTATAAAACTCTCATTACTGTCGATGGATTCACGATATTATTAGCTAACGCCCCAATGCATTTTTTTACTTAGCAACCTTCTCCGGCGCGCACACAACAACTTGCCAAAGTTTCATCACAATCGCTTGAGCCATTTTCGAGTTTGTGCAAGACTAACGCACGGCAATTGATTTTTATATTTATAGATAGAAGACTTTGTAAAAAAATAATAGTAATGTAGTTACTATATGTCCATGCCATTTACATGTAAATTCTGATGGAAATAAATAAAATATTTATTCAAAAATTATAAGGCATGAAAATTATTACAGTTTTGCTAATATAAAAATTATATTGCTAAGACACGTGCCTAAACTAAGTAGTCCTGTGTTTCAGGCGAGAAGAGCTAAAATAGCTTTAACAGCTCTAATACCACCAGATGTAATATTTTTAACTCCACACAAAACTAACAGAAACAACATTTTCCAGCAGGAAAGAGAAACATCGCAAACTAGCGAACACTGAGCATTCGGACCCAGATTCTTACTCGTGGCTCGTGATACGTATCGCGGTACTGCGGCTCGCGCAGCAGAAGTTGCAGAACTTCCTGCAGCTGTGCGGGATTGAGATGTCAGGTATGTTTATCGATGGAGAACCTTTTGCTTTGCTAGGTTCGTATTAACTTTTCCGTCTCAATACAAAATGAGTTATAAATTTAGTTCAAGCCAAACCTTCGAGCCATTTATTGTATTGTGAACTTTAGTCCGTTAAGTGTAAAGTTTTTAATACAAAATTGACTTCAGTTGACTAAGTGGAAATATTGTGATTATAAAAAAAAAACTGACGGTTTTTGTAATCACAATATTTCAATTTAGTGGCGATAAAGTTCGAATTTCTAAAATGGCTCGATGGTTCACACCTCGGGCTAAAGATAAACCTTGTTTTGTAAGTTATTGTGTTTTTATTTTCATTACAGCCTACATTACAGTAGCTTACATAATCGTATGGGTGTAGGTTGCATGCTATTATTGTCTATCATGGCATGGTGCCGCCTCTGTCTGAACAACCCATAACTTATGATTGGATAAAGATAATGGCATACAACCTACTTGCACACCATTGTGGAAGCTACTGGCATTTTTCCTCATTGAAAGTGCGTGTGGTTCGCAAGCAGTAAGGCTCTCCCCCACAGGCGCGTTATTATCGATCGATAATATCGGATGCGTTATTGCGATAATGCGTCCTGATTACTTGCCACAATTTCTATTGCCCGATATTTCTAACGTGTGCGTGTAACTGCGTGTACACTACTACACTACACGGTACTACGTTATTAACGTAGGTGTGTGTAAGATCGTATGAGTCCTAATACAAAATGTTCTAAGACTCATATCGGAATATCGCAGGACGGACGAACGCAAGCGTCCTACTTGTATTGCGTCGGTAACTTCGTGGCTGTCCTAATACAAAATGTACTGAAAACAGATGTTGCAATAACGCATCCGATATTATCGACTGATAATAACGCACCTGTGGGAGCGAGCCTCTAATCAGATGTTTACGAGTCGGCCTATGTCTGATTATCCAGCTTTATAAGTTGATTGACACATATTATTTCTAACAAACAGAACTAGCGACAACGAGTCCGATGGTCCACGGCGCCCTTCGCCGCGTTGACCAGTGGCAACAACAGCTGACTGAAACGCTGGAGTCTCGCGCTCCGCCGTCGGACTACATCCCCGGCTGTTTCCCTGAACAACTACCCACTGGACCACCTATTAATAAATACAGGTATGGAAAACTGGACATGTATTACGAGCAGTCGTGTAAACATAAACGTCATGTTATTTCATTAGGCCAATCCCCGTCATTAAGAACGTTCAAAATGCAGCGACAATAAATTATAATTAGAGCTATTTTTGACAAATTGGCACTGAGATTATGTAGAATGCGAACATTCTTAAAAATACGGGAACTGCCCCTCGTATGTAGAAAATGTTGTATGTCTTCAGCTGACTAAGTATTGTCTGTGCATTTTTGTTTTCTAAGCCCTTAAATATAAAAACCATTCGGGTGCCCGGGTAGACTCTTTAGATTGCAAGGTACATCATACGCCCGAAGTATTAGTGGGTATATTTTTATTTGCACGCCGATTAAAATTTCTGTTCGTGTTCAACTGCGCTTAACTTCACGAAGTTATTCGTTACTAAGTTTAGAAAGGCCTTTTGTCTTACAAGCTATTTAAAAAGTAATTATTTTGTTACAGATGTTTATTAGAGAAGCATAATACACCTTTCAGCTCCGTACTATTTAGTGCTGCGCCCGCGCGAAGACTGTGGAGTTTCCTCGTAAGACAAGAACCGGTCCAGGTAAAACTTTCGCTTCAGGATTTTGACCCTTACGGTTTCTCAAAATGATTTCTTATTAAAAGTATTAAAACCTTCGTTATTTGTAGGATCTCTTCATCCGAGCCGTATTCTCCCGTCGTCGAACTCAATCAGTCACTGCTGAGACGATGGCAGCGGAAGGGCGGGGCGGGTGTATACCACAAGCACAACGCGAGCGCGACCTGGAGCTGCACAACCCTGTGCGCATCATTCACAAGGAGCAAGACTCCATCGCTGCCTTTTGCCTCAACAAGGTAAAAAGTAAACTCTATACGTAAAGGCCGAGACAACATTTAAAAATGCTACTGCTTCAAAAAAAATGGTGTCTTTTTCTTGAAGTTCGCCCATAATTTCAGACCTTTTGAATATTTTTTTGTCGTAAGCATTTCATCAGCTTTTGTTTTTATGCTATAGTGTTTTGTAACTCTCGCGCGTCACTTTTGAAACGGTGTTCTTTAACGCGGCTTGTGGTAGTAGTATGTAAACTGAAAATCACTTAACGAAAAACCGTTATACCCCTCCATACGACTGTCTCTCTCTTAGAGATAATATTCATGGTTTTGAGGGTGCTAAAGCCAATAGTAATGAAAATCAAATTGAAAATTTAAGATGGTAACTGTGAAAATTTTAAATTTGTCTTCACGGGTGTCGTTTCCATTGTTTTCGAGGGTGCTAAAGCCGATAGTGAGGTCAAAATGAAAATCAAAGATGGCGACAACTATAAGAGAGCTTCTAAAAACATATACAAAATAGCTCTGTATTAAAAACACATATTAAACTCACATTTTCTGTGCGAGTATCGCGTAAAGAACTTCTTTTTTGACGGGGGTCCCCCGAACGCACAGGTTTTTTTTATAGTTTTATTCATTTTTAATGATAAAATCATTAAAAATCAATAAAACTATAAAAAAAACCTGTAAAAAGTACATCAGCCTGACACTTTACAGTTCGAGTCACATTCTTTTGACATTTTTAGAATATTGCCTAAAAAGTTACGACTAATTCTCTGGCTCAAAATTAATGTGCCAAACTCTACAATGTGAGAAGTGACCCAATCAGTAACGGCTGAATCGGTTTTACTGCACACCACGTCAGGAAAACAAGGTACCAATATTGGCCAAAACCTACCTACTAATGAGTGGCTTAATGTAGCGAAATAAGCGAACGAAACGGTCGCCGAGTTAGGGAAAGAAATGCTCTAATATCGTTGAAATGGCTGTGAAACAAATGAAAGCTATCACAAAGGATAAGGAGGTTGCAACCTCCTATTGATGATAACAGATAACAGTGTATTCCTATTTGACAGGTCGGTGGCTGTCTGTTAGCTGTAGCAACAGCCCGTGAAGTCCAAGAGATGGACGTGTCACTGCTCCTGCGCGCAGGCGCGTGGTGGGCCGAGGACGAGTGCGAGCTCGACCTGCTGGCGCTCGCGGCCGACCCCGCCGCGCTGCCCGACACCGGCTTCTTGCTCATACAGCATCACGACAAGTGAGTCCACTGACTGTGCAAGGGATGCACTCCTAATACCATTTTTACTAGAATAGGGCACAACGTGGTGAAAAGATGAGCCGACCGTCAATCAGCAACCTCGCTACCAAAACGAAACTGCCCAGAATGTCGGTACTTCAGAATCATCAGCGGCGACAATCATCGTCAGCGTCGAGCAAGTGCACTTTGGTGGACTACATTCCAACTTTAGAATGCTCGATACAATAAGCATGCAGACAAGGCAATACCAACTTTCACCAGAGGATTAATGGAATCATTTAGTAGGCCGTTACACCCAGAAGATAAAATATGTATTTAATAGCGATGGTCCTTTTCTTGCTTTCAACGTCTCTTAAAAAAATCTTTTCTTAATACAGACCAAACAGCGGTTCAGTGCCAGGCACAGGGAATAGCTCGCCACTAAATCCCAACGCGCCACAAGTGCCCGTCGGCATGGCCAGTCAAACTGGACGAGGCGCCAGCGTTGTAAGTACAAACCCATTACCAATTTTATCATACATTTTATTTGCCTGAAGTAGCAGAAAACACGCAGAATATTGTTCTATGAATTTCAAATTGCTTAAACTTTTAAATAAAGAGTTACCAAGTCCCAATCAAGAAGAAGAAAAATTGGGTTGGTGAAAATCACATCGATAGCACGAAAGTTTCTTTGGATTTATGCATTATTTGCTTGCCTATCAGCAGAGATTACTGGCACTAATTCTATCAATCACTCAAGGTTAAAGGCGTGATAATGTCGTGTGTGTTTGGTTTTTATGGCCCTGCATACTTTTTTATCAATTACAGTTTAGTTTCCAAAGCAGTGAATATGATCTTCAAAAAATAGATGATAATAATTGGATAACATGCTTTTATCACGTTTGTCTTGGATTGTAAGTAACGTACGCTAAAATCGTAGTTTATTCCCTGGAAATAATGCACTAATACAAATAACATACTAATTTTACATTTAAAAAAATTACGAAATAACTGCCATGTGAGTTTGAAGTGAACTTTCATCCTGTCTTCTGATGGTACAGATTCACATAACAATTCACTTCAAGCCCATTATACTTCATCTTAGTTTTTATGGTGAGATTTTTGCAGAATAGCACTATTGGTTTAACCTTTTAACCGCCCGACTTCATATCGGTTGGCGTGCCCCCAGCGCCCGGCACAGTGAATCAAAAAATTAATACCTACATCAAAGAGGGATGTGCAATAATTAATTTTTCGATGTCGATATTTCGTTTTAATAACGACATTTGCATCTGCGAGCGTGGTTCACTAACAACTACCTCGGCCAAGCTAAGTTTGCACCTCGCGTCGATTACGTCACACTGACGCTTAGGTACGGGTTACAAAAAAGGATTAGCGATGACTTTAAAAAATAAACAAATGTTTGTTAGATTTTACTTTGCATTTATTGTTTTTAACATTATATTATACATAGGTACACGGGTACACGCCGCATTCCAGCGAGGTGCAAACTTAGCTTGGTGGAAATATAGGTACCTACTTGAATACTACTTATTATTCGGCATTTTTCGTAAGCCAGTAAAACAAGAAGTGTTTAAAAATTAGAACGATTTATTAATTAGTACTTAGGCTATTCACAATAAAATCAGTCCAGAGAAGAAAACAGAGTTCTTTTGTGTATTCATTTACACTCCAGTTATCCTGCTAAACAATTAACAACAAACGTAAAAATAAAAATTTTACTTGGACAACGTCAATAACAGTTTACCTATTGACTTGATTGTAACGATATTTATCACAATCACAATTTGTATCACACTAATTAACAACAAACATAAAATAAAAATAAAAAATTTACTTGACAATGTTTGGGGTAGCAATTTACGTTGTCCAATTAGTGGTTGTGACATTGTTTCCTTGAATCTGAAATGATACAAAAAATAATTGTAGAGTAATAAATTGTGTGAGTGGAAAACTCAAATACATCGGTCTCCAAGGTGGAAAATTTGAATAGCCTACAAAAGCAAAATAGCAGTGCGATGCAGTGCGGTGTGTGGCAGCGCGGCGGCACGCACAAAATAAACTCTACCTACAATGCGTGCCACGAAAGATGAGACTTGACCCAGCCTCCCCCGCTCTTTCCGCCGCCCCTACGACGTCCGGTCCCGTCCCGCACTCAGACCTCATACCGCTAAAGATACCTAAAATCGTGTACTGCGCATGTCAAACCACGTGGTGTGTCAAGTCTCATCTTTCGTGGCACGCATTGTACGTATCTACGAGCGAGACAGCGAGCACACACGTGAGTCGCGCTCCAACCAATCAGAATCACCGTTCCAGAGTGGCCGCGCGCGCATTCTCATCGCACGGCGCGCTCTCGCCATCTCAACTCTAATTAAGTTTAAAATTTTCATTCAGACATCACCACCATACTACACAATAAATTAAAATAAAACTGGGTATGTAATAAAAAAAAATTACCTCTACATCAATGTCAAATTCTTCGTCTGATAAAAATTCTTCATTTTCATCGCCTTCTAGAATTCGTATTAACTCTTCAGTAGTCGTCATGATAAATTTCTGTCATGTACATTTATCGACATACGAACGTAAAACTACATGCACAAGCACAACACTGATGGAAAATTCCAGAAGTCGGCACTCGTTTATGACGTAAGAAGCGGTCGTCTTTATCCGACTGTGGCGCAGGGCGTACTAACAAAGTAAGTTTCGGAACATGTAGGCTAGAGATGGGAACCATCAATTCAGACGCTGACAATTTACAAGTAAATTTACTAAATTTTAAAGGAATTAAATGAAATAGTTACAAATATTTGTAAAAAAATGTTTTATTAACAATTGCTGTATTTGTTTTAAAGTTAATTAGTCAGTATAACGAGAAATATTTTGATTTATGTTTATTTTTGTATCGGTAAATCTTGTTTATGTCCCGTCCCTCATGTCGGATTTTGTCGTCATGGGCGTTGCACATCAATACAATTTTCTAAAAAATAATGTTAGTAATTCATCTAACTTTGGACATTATTTTTAGGACTTCTAATTAAGAGAATAAGGTATATTAAACTGTAAATGATTACTTAGTTAACTATTTACCCTATATAAACATATTTTTGATAGAATACAGCGTAATTAAATAAAAAAGCTGATTAAACGAGCAGTGAAATTTTGGTCGTAAATATACGACTCTGGCGAAATGGGCCCGAAAATATTTGTCGGATTAATCCGACGTAGGCGGTTAAAAGGTTAAAGCGATGAAGTCAAGGAAAAACTTGAATTATTTACCGTGCGTGACAACAAATAAGTGTATCCTTGCCACATTAAGTCGGCCGAGAGCATGCATGGAATGGTTTTGGGCGTTACAAGAACTTAGCTCTAAGATCAAAGTTTGCAACTGTGAAAACAAATCGGAACTAATTTATAAGAGTTTTAAGCACTGGCGACCGAAAGGTCCGACAATAAGGTTATAATCTTGGTGACCTATTTGTGAACTTGCCACTAACATTAACTACCTAATGTTTTACTTAAAGTGGTTAGAATAATCCTTTCAATAATAATACCTAACATAGAAGCATGAACTAACAAGGAACTGTAAATATAACATCCTAACAGGAGCGGCGGTCGAGCAGCGTACCGACCGGCCTAGAAGCGTATATCGTTACAGTACGTGCACGTAATAACTAATGCACTAAACAGACTTACTGGGTGAATCAAAGTATCAACAATTAAAAAAAAAAAAAAAAGTTCCTTGAATTCTTTGATGATAACAATAGCTTCTTCTGCGTTGTAGTTACTGAAAGAAGTGCAATCTTTTAAAAGATAAAAAAATTAAATTATGATAATATTTTAAATATAATGCTACAAGATTCTTTTGGAGCGTGGCCAAAACCGGAACTAACGCCGCCATATTGTTTTTTCAAAACATTTTACAAAACAATATTGCACAAATGTTTACCAACAGTGCCGCCCTGTCAGTATCATCGCGCGCCAAAAGATCCTTGTAGCAGTTTAAGAGGTGTAATTTACAGTTCATGAATTGACATGGTATTACCAAATTTAATTTGAACCCCGGCTTTTAGGTTTTTCGTTCGTCCAATTTTGATTCAAAGCTTCAAAAATAATTGCACACCTCAGCCTGGGTCCTAGGTAACATCATGCCGTTACACTTTCAAGTTTTTTAAAATTATTCAACTATATTTTATGAAAATCGAAGACGTAAAAGAATATTGATTCATCCAGTAGTCTAAAAAGATGCTGTGAAATATTAACGTGGTGTGGTTATTGTGTGCGTGTCTGTACTTGTTACATTGTCTCGTGTCGCCTCGCGCTTCGCCCGCGCTTTCCTTACTAATCTCTTTATAACCTATTCTCCGAAACTATACTCAAAGGAGACCCAGAAATTTTATTGTGCGATTATCAACTTTATTTCAAATAAATGACAATTTAGGGTAAACAAAATAGTTTTTAAGTCTTCTATTAATATCCAGGAAAAAAGGGTAGGTAACCGCGTACCTAATTGGTTATGGATTCAAAGCCATTTTTATAGTGAAAGGTATTGTATTAATTTCAGTCATTCAACACTTCGTAGTTAATAGGAAGTGGCCTTCTTGTCTTTAAAAAGTGTATGATGAGTGTATGTTCGGTATAACAGAGTGTTGATCGCAGGTGAAGGGTCTACAGTTCCCGGGTTGCCACGACCCGAAATACTGTCGACTGGTGCTGCATCGTTCGAAGCTTCTCATGAAACCGGTCAGTGACAACCCTAGCCACTCCTCCGCCATCTTCGTTACGTCACATCCCTAGCCAGCGGTCGCACTCCCTAAAATTTATTTCTAGCTCGATGTACATTTTTTTTTGTTGGATTATTATTTTATTCTTCTCCCGTGATGATTTCTTTTGTTTTATTTTTGGTTTCTCATTCCACGTACAGTTCACTAGGCTGTTCACATATGTGCCAGTTTTTTTTCTCATCAGTCTTCATTTTGCAGCAGTTCTCAAGAGCAGCGGTTTTTACGTTCAGGCCACCGTTTTTTTTTTTTTTTCGTTGTAGAGGTCCGTTTTGTAGATGTTTCTGACCAGTGTTTCCGAATTATTTTGTTAAGTTTCCACTGTCTCTTTTTGCTAATGTATGTTGCGTTGTCTATTGCACATTTGTTTTATGAATAATGTGATGCATGATGATGTCTATGTTACTAACCGATCTAATTGTTGGAGATGATTATATTGTCCGTCATTAAATATATGTCGGCATTTATCAATATTTTTTGTAACAATAATGTTCTATTTAGGTGCTGAAACACAAAATCGACAACATCAAAAGGATGGCAGCGCATCCCTCACAACCATTGTGTAAGTGGATGCTGTATTTAAAATAAATTATTTTAGTGTCATTTCAGCAAGCACACTTATCGTCATTTTAGGAACTTGGCCAGGGCTAAAGCCCAGGGTTCACCATGCATCCTCCGAAAATAACTACTAATTTGAATTGATTATATATAGACGATTACTGAAATTCCTAAAAATTTAGTAGCATAGTCTCAGCCAAATAAATCTATTTCATCCCGAAAATTCATCCTGACCATGATTATCAATTTATTAGTCGTAACTTTGACATGATGCCAATATCATATTTCAGACCTCACGGGTGGCGCGGACGGTTCAGTCCAACTCTGGGAGTGGGGTCACCCCTCCTGTGTATGGTCTCCGCGCGCGCCCGGTGCGTTCGCGAAGGTGACGCGCGTGAGGTTCTCAGACTACGGCAACAAGTTTGCCGCGTCGGATGCTGACGGCAACCTGGCGATGTGGCAGCTGCACCCAGCGCCGCACCAGGCGGGACACCCGCATGCATCGCCCAGGCCATTCTTTGTAAGTTATTTATTATTGTTTTAAGCAATTCACACATTCTTCTGAAGGTTAATTCCCGTAACCAAAAACGTTCAAAATCTAGTCGCAATTTCATCTCAGCGACGATCAGTGTCTAAACTTATCAAAAATGTAAAGGTATTTTTGACAGTGAAATTAGAATGCGTCCGTTCTTTTAATTACGGAAATTGCCCCTCTGTTGTTAGTTCAAGAAGTATGGCTGTGTCTTCAGGTCTCTTCAATGGTAATGATGGATCCAGAGGGAAGGGAAGAACCCAAAGCTATTTTTGTTGATTATTGACGCGTTTTTGTGGATAGACTTGCAAAATTGCTGGGTCTCTATAATGTATTTTATTTCTTTTACAGACCCATCAATGTCATAGCAAAGGAATTAGCGATTTCGTGTTCCTCGGTTCCTGCAGTTTAGTAGCAACAGGTGAGTTATTATTATAATTGTAAGCCTAGAGATATTCTCTTTTAAATTTATTTATTGGTGAAAACCGATCTCAAGATGTATTAAGGTGTTAACTTGTTTCTCATTATTTCAGCTGGACATAGCTCCGAGAGTAAAAACGTTGCCATATGGGACACATTGATGCCCACCAAGAAAGCTTTAGTGGTTTGTGAGTATGAATTTTTAATTGGTCGTACTACTTATTTTTTCTGTAGGCTATATATTTTTTTTGCTTTATTTGTGGTAAAGCATCATTGTAAACTAGCAAAACCTTGAGAAATCTCATCTAACGCGAAGCCACTGAGGTTATTATTTGTCAAGTAATATGAGCGAAGTGGTAAATCCTAATCCCATTTGATTATTTGTCTGTGTAGTAATACCATCTATCTAAATCTAAAAAAAAATTTTGTTTGTACAGTTCATTCAGTTATTTTATCTGATTTTGCATCACTGTCAATATCACAGTGATCATGACAATGAGGTTGATCTTGGGTTGCTGCAACTGTCAAGTCTGTCTAAAGCATAGTGATATTTATTGTTGTTGTAATAAGGTTTCTGTTGGGTTGCAACTGTCAGAACTAAAATAACTGTGAAAGGACTGTAAAAAATAATCAATGATTATAAAACATCTTTCACTGATAAAAAGCTACACTATTGCCTAGTGCTATAGCATACATTTTATGTAAAAACTAAAAATCTCAGTCTGAATTTATTGACATACGTTCAAAATGCGTGTATTTGCCCATAGCGTGGACGTGTCACGAGGGCGGCGCCGCATGCGTGGTGTGGGCGGGGTCCCTCGGCGCCCTCGTGTCGTGCGGACGGCGCGGCGACGTACTCGTGTGGGACTTGCGCACGCGCGCAGTCAGGCATCGTCTGCACGCGCATCATGCGCCCATCAAGTGCGTCGCGCTGTCGCCCAGGGAAGATTACTATGCTATTGGAGCCGCTGATGGAGACATCAAGGTATAATAATACCAGCCTATTACTTCCCACTGCAGGGCAAATGCCATTTTTCTCATACGGAAAAGTGACAAGAGCATTGTATCCACGCTTGTTTAATACGAATTGTAATTTCAGACTTGTTTTGACTTGAAGTCAATAATATAATGCATTTCACGAGCGCGCGTCGTGTGGCTCTTACAACTGCACAAGGATATTTTGGCGCGTGGTAAAAATCCGAACTAACGTCGCCATCTTATTTTTTCAATACAATTTTACAAATGTTTACCAGGAATATCAATATCATTCAAGCGCCTTATGGTCCTGTCATTGGAATGATTGAAGCGCATTCGTGAAATGCAACTGATGCTGCTAGCTTTCTTTTGTTCCACCTGCAGATCTAAAGCAGTCAACCCATAGAAATAGACCCTCCTAGAACAGATAACGCAGTAACTTTATGTTAGTGAGGCTGTGAATATGGAATAGTGGTTCCATCCTGTCGAAAGAACAAAACTTACCTGCAATACTACCTTAATTTTCCAGGTGTTCTCATTGACGACGCATCAGTTGCTGTATACTTTTGCCGGGGAACACGCCAGGAGTTCCTTCTTCAAGCACATCGGCCAGGGTGTCACGCAAATACATATCGGTATGTATCGTTACTTCATTACTTTAATATCCTTTTTTTTTTCACATCGTAAGATGTAAGTTATAAAAATAAGCGACAAATTCACGATTAAGGGGTTTCATAATCGTGGCATATTTTGAAGGCATTATGCGCCCTCATGTTATTATAATTTCTGCATTTTCTTAATAAATTGGTGCTGAATTCGACCCTAAGGACCATTTCTCGGAGCATTTTAAAAAAATAGTTATTTCCTAGTTAGGCAATCCTGAATACTTGTTCAAAAAAGTAATGTGACTACTGTAATGTTTATCTGCAGACAACGCCGGCCGCCTGTTCTCGTGCGGCGCGGACGGCACGATGAAAGTGCGGAAGTTGCCGGAGCGAGACTCGCCGCTGCCTCATCAGCCACAGTATTAACGCACGCAAGTGACGTCAGTACACGGTACGTACGATTTGAACAGACATGGGTGTAAAAAGACGCTTAATGAAGCCAAAATTCACTTATACTCCCCTTCATTATGATCATTGTTTTGTATTGGACCATACCTGAGAACCTTTTGGTTACAGAAATGTTGAAGGTCAAAATTACAACTTTTTACTTCACGAAAACAAGTTTTAATATTATAACTTAACTTAAAATACCCCGCAATTCATGCAGAAATTTATCACACCAAAATAAAAGTAATTTCCCAGCAATAATGTTTGCTCAATGGTAATCTAATTAGTTTGATTTATTGAATGCGTAGATAACGGCTATGTGATAGGTCTTTTTACACCTTGTATATCGCGTAACCGTTTGCTGTGCAGTGACATGAATTTATCTTTGTTATAGGCAGGCGAGACGCAGTATAGAGCATAATCTGATCCGGCGCGCCGCGTCTAGCCTTACGCTCCCTTGTGATGTACCTATTTATCGTTGTTGCTATTCAAATGTTACGAGTATGATGATCATTATACGCCGTTAGACTAGTCACTGAGTAGGCGATGTTGTATCTTATAATGTATTTAAAATGTTAATGAATTTTTAGTTATTTGTAGTGTGAAATATTCGCTATTTTTAACTTAATCAAAACATGTCCTAGATAAATATATAATTTATCTATTAGCACTCGCTGTCAGTCGACCGGCTGGAGCCGCGGCAGTGGCCCAAGTCGCGCCGCATACACAGCGCGCGGCGGTAGGGGAGTACGTTAGTGTAACATTATTATATGATGTGGTGTATTTTTAGTGTAAAGTGCAATAAATTACTCGATGCTAACTTATGAATCCGACTACTGACGACGTCGAAGCCTTTACTAGATAACAGTTTAGCTCTTTTAAACGATTTAGCTTATGATATGAGTGCATATAACTTGTTGGCGCATAATAAAATATGATTTATTAAATACGTGGGTATTTATCGATCCATCTCTATATAAATCGTCTTTGGCTTACTGTAATATGTTTAGAACTACATATTTAATCGCGTGGTTCGTACGCAGTGGCAATCGGTCTGCGTCGTATTTCATATAACATTATTATACTTAATCCCCCATATATGGCACCCCATGTTTCTAGTAGTAAGTATTATATAGTTATCTATGTATTCTATATATTGTGATGTATTCGAGATTATATGTTCATGTTATTTTTAAAGCAATATTTTGTTCCATGAAAGCATTTCTAAACGAAGCAATAAAATTATAAATATCGAATGTTTTGTGCACTTTCCTGTGCTTTATTTTAACAGTATTATATGTTTATGGTGAGGGAAATAACAAAATTATTTTAGAATCAGTATAACCTGCAATGTGTTCTATTTCTAAACTGCGCTTGTGATACATACAGTGATAAACTTAACAAAATATAGCAATTTTCCAATATATTAACAACAAAAAAAAACTATGGTAATCTTAAATATTATTTTATTTATGTACTTATATTTTAAAATTTATTTATTGTTGAATTAGTGAAATCTAGCAACATTACTTACACTCCCATGTATCGTATTAAAACGTTAGTAATAATCACTACCTTTAGCAAATAATTCATAATATTGATGTTAGTCATATTATTAAATCCGTTGACTAAATATAACATGTTCGTTTAAATGAAACCCTATTCTGAGTGAAATAAAAGACATTGGTTTCGTTGTTTTTCTTTGGTTAACTATTTGTAATATTGTTTAGGTTAATGACTGAACACCAAAGTTTATTCTATCGAACATAATTGTACAGCTGCTACATAACATATTAAATTCAATATAGTAAGTTACCAAATTTAGGCTTTATGAATGAAATTAGCACAATACACATGGTATGCAAAGGAAATATATAGAATAGTTCTAATAAGATTCTTGCTATCACCGGTTATAACTCTATAACACCTGTTCAATAAGTAAATTGTTGTCTAATCAATGGCTACTTATATATGTAGCCGGTGGCTGTTTTCTTCAGCATCCAACATTACGTGTCGTATGTTTATATCTGTGATGTATACGTGTAAATTGAATCTATTTGGAATCATGTTGATCGCATCGCATCGTTTCAAACACGAGTACTGTAAAACGCGCAAACCTACAAGGATTGCTTCATATCGCTTCGCTTATCATACGTAGGTACCTATAGTTTTATGTTGTTGAGGTACGCCACAACCCTATCTTGTTAGGGAACCACATTTTAAATGAGTTGTAATTCACTGCACTTGTTACTATATAATAGTTGAATGAACAATGTTCAATGCTTATTTTGTTTTATTTATGAAGGAAACATTTAAAATAAAGTTTAACTCGTATTTATTGTTTTATTTCGGCGCCAAATTCTATGCAATTTAATTTATTGAGAATACACAACTGGGTGATGATTGATTTCTATAATATTAAAGATTATCGTAGGACGCACAATGAAAGAAGGGAGGGGGTTCCGCAATAATTTATTATAAAATAAGACAAGTGAGGGAATCGAAGATAAGAATACTATATTATAAAATATATTCTATGAAGATGTCTGCACAGAAGTCACTTAACTCACACACATTTGAAAGTTTTACTGTGAACTTGTGACTGTGTGTAATCTACTTATATTTATTTCAAAACTAAGGCGGATATCACACTGCACCGGGCTCTTTCGCGTAGCGTGGGGCGGCCATAGCAAACAATCTGCAGATTGTGTTTTCTATACAAACTGATACAATATTAAATCAGCCCCGCAGTACGCGACGGAGCGCGGTCCAGTGTGATATCGCCTTATACACAGCAACACTGGCACGGCTCAATATTATCATACCAACCAGTTGTCGTCCAATGAAGGACGTTGCGGTTATGTATTTAGACACTTCAACAATTTATTGAAAAAATAATTAGGGTCAGATTGTAAAAAGGGCCACAAAGTGAAATGTGGGTAAGTCGGGTTCCTCTGACAGCCTCATATCATATGAAAATATATACATAAATAATATACATAAGCATCGCCAACACATGAAAGCACAGCACGCGAATAAAGCCATGTTTCCTACAAGAACCACATTGAAGTATAGTACAATACTATACTACATTGTTAATATTATTTTAGCATGGAGAACATTATAACGTGAATGTTTTATTTATTACCGCATCGAGGTATTACCTAGTTAATAATAAATAAGTTATATACGATGTCCGACTAAGTATAACGTCTTTTAACACAAATAATCATTTAAATAACTTCTTGTCGACATCGCTCGCTTTAATTCCCAAGTAATCTGTGACGAACTTTAATGCATCATCCTGATTTAAAGTACGTTTTCCTATCGGATTTTCTAAGAACAAAGTAGCTGATCTTATGCCATTCGCGATATTAATAAATTTGCAGAACGGGCTAGTTTTAGATTCGCAATCTTTAGGTTTATTAGGAGAAGCGATCAAAGTTTTAGAATTTAAATTTGTAGTGTCTTTTACCTCAACCCCATTACACCATAATGTAAACTTCATACCATAGAGACCAAAGAGAACAGTAACCTCATGGTAAAGGTTCTCTAAAGTTATAAACTTATTCATTTTATCCTTAAGTATAAGACTGCCTTGCTTACTCGAGACACCAAACCGAGGCGTCAGATCTTGTAGAACAATATTCGCCCAAGGGTTCGCGGGCAGTTCTACCTCCTTCCTCCAAGTTATAACTAACTTTAGCAAAGAACCTTTTAGTTCTTGCGTCTCTTCAATAACTACAGGCATAGACGGTTTGATCTGTTCAATCGGGATCAAAGGCCCTTTCACTGTACTCTCAATAAACTCACGATGCAAGTTTATGATACGCACAATATCGCTGGACTTGTTAACAGAGAAGTAAATGTTGACATCATCCGTCGGTACTAAGTGGGCTTTCTTCCGTAACTTTTGAACTCTATTTATAACCTCTCTAGAAAAACCTTCGTCAAGCATATCCTGATCGGGAGTAACATTGAGAAGAATCAGTACATCATTATCACTATGCGCTTCGTATTGATCGTTGCCTTCGGCCTGAAATATAATTCTTACTTCAGAGACATCAATGCGATGTCCAACTAATTCAATAAATCCATCCGCAATAAGTTTTTCGCATTGCTGGTTGTTAAGGTCCTTCAAACCTTTAGTGACAGCTTTAAAATCGCCTTTCAATCTTGTCCCAAGAAGTTTATGATCTGGCTCTGCTCTCAGTGTAATGCCATACTTTTCTTTGTCACTTGTTAAGTGCAATTTCTTAATATTCAATTCTTCTAGGACATACTGCTCCAAGGATTTCACATCATCCAAGTAAATAGGGTCACGGTGAATGACAACCATTTCTGGCAAAGGATACTTGATCGGTACTGTTTTCCTGTCTCTAACGACTCTTCCCAATTCGATGACGGCTTGCATTCTTTGAACAGCCCTTTCTATATCGTTGTCTACTAATTCTATCTTGGGATCTGATATCATGTTGAAGTGAACACTCTCGAGTGAATCACCTGGCAAAAGTTGTCGAAGCGTCTTGTACATCAGTTCTGTAAGGAAAGGGGTGAAGGGTGCCATCACTCTTACCATATCGGATAAAACACCAAATAAAGTATCTAAAGCGACCTGACAGTCTTTAACACCACTCTCTCCCTTCAACCTTTTCCTGTTCATTCTTACATACCAGTTGGTGAGATGATCAATAAACTTGGTCAACCTCGGTACAACAGTATACAATCTATACGCCGCCATCTCTTTTTTCACAAACTGGATCAGAGATTGTGTAAACGATGTAATCCACTTATCCATTACGTTTTCTCTTACTGCCTTTTCGTTAAACCTATAGTCGATTTTATCCTCTTGGACGATTCTTTCAACATTTTGCATTAGAAATCTAAAAGCATTGTACCACGGAAGAAATACGTCTTTAATGATATCCCTGACACCTTCTTCTTTAAATCGAAGATTCTCTGCTTTAACCACTGGAGAATTGACGAGATAAAGGCGTAAAGCATCAGCGCCGTATTTCTTCACTACTTCTAGAGGATCAGGATAGTTCTTTTTTCTCTTTGACATTTTTTGACCATCAGAAGCTAAAACTAAACCATTTGCAATCAAGTTCTTAAACGGTGGTTTTTTGAATAGTGCTGTCGATAAAACAATGAGAGTATAAAACCAGCCTCTTGTTTGGTCGATACCCTCAGCAATGAAATTAGCTGGGAATACATCTTCGAACTCCTTTTTGTTTTCGAATGGGTAATGGCATTGCGCGTACGGCATAGAGCCTGACTCAAACCAACAATCAAATACTTCAGACACCCTTTTTAGTGGCGGTTGCCCAGGTCGTGATGATGGGATCTCCAAATGATCAATGCTTTCCCTATGCAAATCTTTTATTTCCTTACCAGTCAAAGCTTCTAACTCCGCAATGCTACCAATACAAACGACCTCCTGTCTGTCGCTCGAAATCCATAAAGGAATTGGTGTACCCCAGTACCTATTACGACTAATAGCCCAATCACGAGCTTCTTTGAGCCAATTTTTAAATCTCTTCTCTTTCACATATTCAGGTACCCAATAGGTTGCTTCACAAGATTTCAAAAGTTCTTGACTCATATTTTCAACCCGAACAAACCAGGAAGGCACTGCCTTGTAGATGAGTGGAGTTTCTGAACGCCAACAAAATGGGTAGCTATGCTTAACTTGACCTAATTGGATAAGTCTGTTGCGAGTCTTCAAATTAGCAATAATATTTTTGTCGGCGTCCTTGACATGCTGTCCCAAGAAATCTTTGACTGGCTCCATAAACCTACCACTGGGATCGACAGGGCATATAATATCCTGATCCCGAGTAATGACGCCTGCTGCTAGACAAACCCTAAAATCGTCTTCACCAAAGTATGGTGCTTGATGTACAATGCCAGTACCAGAGTCGTCTGTCACGTAACTATCAACCAGCACTTGAAACGCGTTAGGACATTGGTTTACAAAGTAATTAAATATAGGCGTATACTTTATTCCTCTAAGTTTCTCTCCCGCAAACTTCTCAAGAACATCAAAGTCTTCAACATTTTTGAAAACAGCAGGGAATCTTGTTTCTTGGATTACATAACAAGTACCAGTGCACTTTTCTTTTACTTTTAAATAAATTAGTTTTGGATTGACACAAAGAGCTAAGTTGCTGGGAAGTGTCCATGGAGTGGTGGTCCAAGCGAGCAATGAGAACCCTTCAGCTGTAGGGAATGAAACTACAACTGCAGGGTCTACAACATCCTTGTAGTTTTGTCCAGACTCAAAATTGGACAGAGGGGTGGAGCAGGCTGTGGAGTAAGGCATTACTTTCACACCTTGATACACCAAGCCTTTGTTGTACAGCTCTTTGAATACCCACCAAATAGACTCCATAAACCAAGGGTAAAGGGTTTTATAATCATTCTTGAAATCTGAAATAAACAAAATATGATATTTACCAATAACATATAGTAGACACAAAGTTAAGGCAAAGTAATTTTTTTGGTATAGCAAACTCACCAATCCAGCGACCCATTCGCGTGATGATCATCTCCCAATCATCAGCATACTTCATAACAATTGAACGACATTCTGCATTATATTTGTCAATGCCCATTTTCGCAACATCTTCTGGACCTTTGATGCCCAATGCTTTATCAATTTCAAACTCTACAGGAAGTCCATGACAATCCCAGCCAAATCGTCTTTCTACGTGATACCCCTATAAGTACAATTTAACAATGTTATAATATTGATTTTTTCTTAAAAAGTTCCAGCAGTAAAGTCTTCGGCAAAAGATTGCCTCATGCCATAGATGTTTGCATTGTTTTACTAAGCACATTTTATGGGGGATGCACTAAGGTCCACAAACTCCAAATTTTCTTATGTTTTTTGCAATTTGCAGGTCAGAGTCAGGTTGTATGTTGATTCAAATATGATTTGCAACTTTACAAAATTATAATCATTAGAAACAGCAATACAACTTACATGAAATAGTCATTCAATAGGGTATAATGAATCAGAGCGTTGTATTAATATTTTTTTCAATTATAACACTAAATAAATATTTAAAAAGAAACAAACTGAAAACGTAAGAAAATTTGAATCCATGGGTTACTCTGATGCTTTAGACTTACATACTAAAAGTATTGTTAATAGTGTGATACCTGTTGGTGTGCGTATCTGGTGACAACGTCCTTGATAGTTCCAGCAAGGATATGGCCATAATGTGGAAGTCCAGTTGCAAAAGGCGGCCCATCGTAAAAAGAATACCTGTAAAATAAACAAGAATGTATGAATAGGGATGATGGTTAATAATAGAAATGTTCTTTTGGAGCTTATACACATTCAATATTTTTTTGAGACCAAAATAAAAAAATTGTCATCATCTCTATTCTCTCAAACTCAAACTCTCAAACTCAAACTCAAAGCATTTATTTCAATTAAACCATTTACAGGCACTTTTGAATTGTCAAGAAGTCGGTCAGTCAGAAAATAATTATGAAGCTAGTTGCCCATTCCAAAGCGTAGGTACCTATGGAGAAGAACGGGCAAGAAACTCCATGGACACTCTTTTTAAATCATATTTTACAAAAATATTAGTTACATCATTGCTTTTGATATTAAAATTATATAATGTGAGAACGATGTAAAAAATTAAAAAAGACGTACGCGTTAAAAGCGTCCAGAGTACAAGAAATAGTACTTAACTAACAACAATCCAAAATTAAAATAATTAAAAATAAGCCGAGGCAGCTAAGTGATGACCAGCCCCAACTAACGGCGCCCGTTCACGAACATGACGCATAAATCAGCACCATTTAGCTCAACCATTTTGAAGGGAACTAAATGATCCAACACACACGCCACCGTCAGCGAGACATTTGAGTGAGCATGACACACCATCAGCTGCCAGGGCACATTCGAGTCAATGAAAGACTCTCTAAGTGTTGCAATTATTAACTATATTTTCAAAGATGAATACATTGTAAGGGCTCAGTACTGAAACCCTTGTGGTTATTGCTTCCGGGAATTCAATGAATTTTATTTAAAATCTTGATTAGCAATGGTATTAATAAAAATTGTTTCTATGTGTGAGAATGCAGCTAGAGCAATACTGACCACTTACACACGGAAACAATGTGCATTTAACGCACACAATTAAAACCAACCCACCTACCTTTGTGAGTTATTACATCTGTATACCTATGATGAATCAGACAAACTTGCTTTGGGCCATTGGGCACTTAGAGCATGGGTCTGATTAAAATTTTAAACTGTTTTTACCCAAATTAAAACCAAAAATATTTAAAATAAATGTGAAAGTTTAAAAAGATTTTTGGATGTTTGTTAGTTACTCAATTACGATTTGAATGAAACTTGGCTCACAGAAAGGCTA
The DNA here is from genome assembly GCA_963855955.1 of Luperina nickerlii. Taxonomy (NCBI): domain Eukaryota; kingdom Metazoa; phylum Arthropoda; class Insecta; order Lepidoptera; family Noctuidae; genus Luperina; species Luperina nickerlii. The sequence goes on along the minus strand of OY979677.1, from coordinate 14,110,247 downwards.
TGTCCTGGATCAACAAAATAATAAAAAGTAAGGTACTGTTCAGTTTTCTTTTTTCACTTTTACAGTGAAGCCACAGGTAAATTATGGTTTCAATAGAATTACATATGTTTAGGGTGATTAGGCTAATAAAAGACTAATCTATTATATGGCTAAATCATATAGGTGACAGATTTATCAAGCAATAATTGTGACCCCTGCCTTAGATGTGCTGCACCAAAATTATTTTTAGATGGCTCCATTACCTACATTTAATTGTGACCTCAATACATGTGCTGGGTGAACTCTCTGTCGCTAGATAATTTATTCGCCTAGGCTAACTTACAAGAAGGCCGTTACAAAAACGCATGGAACTGTGGTCACCTTATGGATGTTGGAATGTACCTGTTAGCTTAACTGAGACGTCCACAGTCCATGACCATGATTTAATAAATAAAACACATAAAATTAAAAAACCACAAGCCACAACAAAATCAACATTTCTCAGACGAAATTTAACTTTTCGTAAAATATGTCAACCTTACCTGGGTTTATTTTTTGACTGTTTCAAACAACTGTGAAATGCATCGATTTCTTTCCAAAACCTTAAAATTTTCTCCTCTTCCTTGGGGAAGTCAATATTTTCAGGTACTCTGTTCACTTTTAGGGCCATGGTAATTCTTTTTATAACCTTTTCAATTTTACCACGCCATCTCACAAATTCGACACACACATAAAAGAAACGTCATTTTTGTACACTATTTTACACACACGCGCAAGTGCCAACAACGAAAACCTACGCACACGACGACGGAACGGATCATAACGTCAACATGAATGAGCTGGCAACAACAGCTGCCAAGTTACAATGGATTGCACATCAACTTCAAGAATTTCGCGATATTTCATCATCTGATCATTAGGTATAAGTTAGATCAGGCCTAGGGCCTAGGTTTCATAGGTTTCGAACCTAAATATACTACTAAGCCAAAACAACTAACTAAGCTAAAGCTAACTAAGCCTATGCCGTGTGTCTGTCACAAGGCTGAATCTTGGGAACTTTTAATAATACTTTCATCCACCACTTAAAAAAACCAAGTCGTTTCTACATTCACATTTCTACGCCTAAAGCCTCTACACTGTCCAACCCAGCTGTACGTCTGCTCAAGGCCGCGGTGCTGGACGTAGCATACGCACAATCGTGCGCACATCCAGCGTGCTAGATGTTATCGAACGAATTCAATGAGCGCACGTGTTTTATTGGTTTTAAAGCTCCGCGTGTATCCTATGGAATACGATACAATTGAAAATCAAATGTGTCTCATTAGCGGAGCTTGAGAGGCACTGACCTGTATTATACAAGTACTTGTGTGATAGAGGTCAATGTTGAGAGGTCACAATGCTACCAGTTTGATCAATGATGAAGATCATTAATATCGATGAACGTCGAACTTATTCACGTTGTTTTTCGTCGTGAATCGTTCATGACCTTGGCGAGACGTACAGCCAGATGAGCCAGATCGATCGTGTATAAGAGGCTTAAGTACGAGTACTAAGAAAACATCGCCACTAATTGCCATATAGAAAAAAAGAATAGACCTCGTTTGACAGTGACAGTATATTATGTCACTCATGTCATCATGTGACATTCGTTAACAAAAAGCAATAAAAAAAGTTTAGTTTTTTTAGTTCTCCTGTGTTTGGTGGCCAAGGAACTTATATGCTAACTATAAGTTCCTTGTTGGTGGCTAATCCGAGTACACTTGACATTGGCTAAATTGTGGTGGTTTTTCCGCAAAAGCCATTAAACGAAGAGAAGAAGAAGAATAAAAAAAGTTACGTCAATCAAAACATGATAGTTGGCTGGCAACTTGGCAGGGAGATTAATTTCAGATTTTCTGCACATTATAGTTGGTATTGGGTTTTAATTTTTTTAATTTCAGTTAGCTATAATGGATTGCCACTGGATGAAAATATCGCCAAGGTGATACGGATATTAAGATAGTATATTTTGTGTTTAATTCTTGCACTAACATAAAGTTGTACTTATTTGAATTTCTGTTGCAGTTTGAGCAAGGGTATTAGTATTATCAATCATCTCGATGAATCGAGATTCGAACAATTCCTCCGCCGTATTGTAGCAAAACTAGCACTTCAGAGCACAGAAATATTTACAGACAATGAAAGACTGAAGCTGGAAAAAATATTTGGCATTGAACAAGAAAACTTAATTATGAGCATCAAAACACTACAATACATATTTAAAAGAATGTTAAAATATATTTTTATGCCCATCGATTTAAAAAACGATCTCAAAACCATTGGATTGAATAATGAAAAGGCTGATTCCGTAGTTAAAGTTTGGTCAGCAGAAACAAGAATCACTCTTAATGAACTTGGTTCTACAACTAATGAAACTAATGATTCTTTAAATTTCTCATGGAAGTTAAATGCTGAGTTAAGTTCAGACTATCAGAAAAAGTGCAAGATTCCCAAAGCATACTTGTCACTTAAAAGAGAAAGGAATGAAACTGAAATAGAATTGACTCATCCCGAGCTGTATTCAATATTTCTTCAATTTGAATCCATTCAGAATGAACTAGATAATTTAATAACATAATATTATTTGTTAAAAGTTTAAGACAAAAAAAGCATATTTTATGGGGATGAATGATCAAAATTGAATGTGGTGATCTGTGATGGACCAAGTTACAAAAGCAATACCAGTATAAATATTGTTAGAGTAGAAATAAAAACCTGCAAGGACTATTGAGTTTTATTTTTTTACTTTTACCTTAAAATCAGGAATAAATTAGCATAAATCGTGATTGATTGATTGCTGATGTTTATGATTTTTAGATACCTAATGAGAAGTTTAAAAAAAAAACACTGTGATGTATGATGACAAGTAATAATATATTGTTGTGTTGTAAGAATGATGATTTCATGAAACAGTTATTCTTTGGACTTACGTGGTCTTAGAGAGTTGTGTTGATGACTTTAATGATTATAATTCTGTAAACACATATTTCTTACGGCCGCGATTCATATATTAATCAACGTATAACTTAATACTGACCAGCAAATTCCAAAATCCCTAAAAAAAATTGAATTTCGCGGGCTACCCTGGCGCTTTCGCCTAAAAGATCACTGCCTATAGTGGATATACATGATGATTTTTACAGAATGTTCTACCCATGAATAAGAGGGTTCTAAATTTTTACAGAATGTTCTACCCATGAATAAGAACAACTTTTATTAAATCACGAAAAAAAAAATCGGCTGTTTCATACATTTTGGTCAAGAAGGTATTGAATCTTTGTATGAAACAGCTGTTTTTTTTTTCGTTTTCAGAGTTGGTCCCATAGTGAAAGCTGTTCATATTCATGGGTAGAAAGAACAAAAAATTTGGAACCGGTAAAACAATCACCTGTATAATCCAGATTATATCTAAAAATAACTATTCGTTACAGTGCGTGCCACGTAAGAAGAGACTTGACACCACGTGGTCTGACATGCGCAGAACACGATTGGTATCTTTAGCGGTATGAGGTCTGAGTGCGGGACAGGACCGGACGTCATAGGGGCGGCGGAAAGAGGCGGGGTCAAGTCTCTTCTTACGTGGCACGCACTGTACCTTTATAACATAATAATTCTTATGAGAGTCATTGCATGAGATACCTATCTACCTAATTATTTTACAATAGACTAGTGGTCACAGAACATTAATACTCAAGAGCTAGCGGTCCCGACAAACGTTGTCCTTATTTAAATTATTCTACTCTGTGGTTGTCCTGCCCGAATGCAGCGCCACCTACCGGATCCAATTGTATAATCTAAACCATCCAGGACCCACTCAAACACGAAAAAATTCATCTAAATCGGTCCAGCCCTTTAGGAGGAGTTAAGTGACATACATACCTACAGAAGAATTATATTATACTATATAAAGCTCGTATACATATAAAGATAACCCAGTTCGTTTCTAAGTAGTAAGGGGGCGTCCATAAATTACGTGAGGTGTTTTTTTTAAATTTTCTGACCCTCCCTCCCCCCGTGGTGGGATGTCGTGAGATTTTACTAAACCCCCTCCCCCATCCCCTAATCTCACGTGAGATTTTTCAAAATGCGGGTTTCTTACGTAAACGCGTTGGATTGTTCTTATAAAAAGAAAAAAAAATTGCTTCGTGCTTTTATTTATACAAATATGATGGTTTGACAGTCAGTAGATTTACAACGTCGAAGAATGAATGAAATTATTTTCTTTCGAACGAATTATTGAATTATCTTAGTCGTATTATGATATACGCTTAAGCATGTATAATCTGGATTAAATGGACCAAAATTGTATAATTTGTTTTTGTGTCAATCAGAAAAAAAATTGCGTGATATTTGCCGAGACCCCCCCTCTCTCCAACGTAAGATTAGATGAGATTTGACTCGACCCCCTCCCCCCCTTAAACATCTCACGTAATTTATGGACGCCCCCTAATGGTAGACCATGCATGGTAAAGAAAACCGGCTAGTTGGGATGAATATTTGCACAGTATGGCATGACTCACTCAAAAACTGTTGACTTTGTTATTCAAATAGCAAAATCACTTAGAAACATCATAAATATTTTAATTATGAGATCCGGTATCATCGACCCCGACGTTGACCACAATAAGTTGATCGTAAGTTAATCGTAAGGATCACAGAATCGAAAAATATTTTATTAGAAACACTATACCTACCTATTTTATTTTTGAGAGAACTATCCAACGGAATAAACGAGCAAAAACATCATCCCCACTTTACAGGTAAGTACCTATGTAAGGGATAAAAAAAACTGGCCAAGTGCGAGTCGGACTTGCACACGAAGGGCTCCGTACCACAAGGCAAAAACGTCGAAAAAACACGATTGTTGTATGGGAGCCCATAAATATTTATTTTATTCTGTTTTTAGTATTTGTTGTTATAGCGGCAACAGAAATACATCATCTGTGATTTCAACTGTCTAGCTATCACGGTTCATGAGATACAGCCTCGGACAAACGAACAATGGAGTCTTAGTAATAGGGTCCCGTTTTTACCCGTTGGGTACGGAACCCTAAAAAGGAAAAAAAAAGTTATTGTTAGGCGTGATTTTTAAGTATAACTACCTAATTACAGCTTTTTAGTATCATGGGTCGCCGAGTGAAACCGCGGACAGAGTGACAGATGGACTTGGTGAAACTATAATGGTTCCCTGTTTGATTACGGAACCCTATGTCCGATTGGTCACTACCACTACCTACTACAAATCTTGTCCCGGGTCAAATGGTGTGAAAAGGGAGGCAGGGGTGAATCGGATAGGGACAAAACTTTGAAAGAGTTTATTAAATCGTTGCCAACAAGGGCGCTAAATTACCACACAAATAATAAAAAGGTGAAAGTTTGTGAGTGTGTGTGTGTTTATGTTTGTTACTTCTTCACGCTCAAACGGCTGGACCAATTTTGATAAAATTTTGTATGGACCTGACACCCTGGATTAACATATAGGCTACTTTTATCCCATGGGATCGACATGTACGCGGATGAAACTGCGGGGCGTAGCTAGTTCAATAAAAATGTGGGTATTCTTTTTAGTTACAACTATATTAAAACATGGTAATCTCTTTTAAATTTTCGTTAGACACCCAGATATAAAAAAGTACTCTGTCGGTGCGGATGCGGGGGTGAGCCCCCGCATCCGTATTCACCCCAGTTTATGTAGGTAGTGAGAGTGACCAACTGACAATTTACCAATCAGACCAATACAAGCCATTGTGTACAACGCCACTGGCCTCTGGTAAATTAAATGGAGACGTCAAGACTACCTTGTTCGGAGTTTGGAGCATGGTCTTTCAAGTTTTACGCTCTCTAGTTAATTTTGATGTAAAGGTAAAATAGTAAACATTATTATTTTCTATGTTAATGGAAATTTTATGAATTTAGTTGTATCTTGTTTAAAAATAATCATTATGGTTTTTCTTTACATAAATATTAATAAACGGTTTCCGTTTGGATGTCGTTTGATGATTGATCTAATTATGGGATTTTAAAATTTTGAACTTGGTAACCCTAGCCTATCCATACGTCAGAGGTTTTGGCAGCCCGCGGGTGAACTATTTTCTTCATTGTTGACCTTTCCTAAATCTTAGGTGTAATTATTTCATCATTAGACGTACTCTGGCTGCACCCTTATTATCTAGTATACATATTTAGTCAAAGTTTCGGCGATGGACTCCGAAGATGACACAAAGGATGATGTGGATTCTGGGAATGAGTCTAGCGGAGACGATGTCGACTTTGCAATGGACGTTGAGACACACAGTACACGGGAACGACAAACGGAGCTTGAGGAATATCGATATGAGGTGTTATCTACGGAGGAAATCGTTCAGCATATGGTTGACTGCATCAAAGAAGTGAACACTGTTGTCGAGGTCAGTATGTTAGTGGTAAACAATGGACTAATCGAATGAGGTTACTCGTACACTGTCGTTCTTCCGTAGGTTCTTTTGTGTCGCATTCCAATTTATTTGTGTTCGATATGGTAAAACGTTATGTGTTACCTTGTTAAGGCTACCAACAAAGTTGGGTAATGCACTCTGCTTGGGTAAAATACAGTTGTTCCACAAACCTAATTTTCTGAAGTGTAGTTAAAAATCATTTCACCTTGTTATTTATGTTGCCATATCTACAATGCAATATTGCATGTTCATAGTACTTAATAAATAAAAATCTTGAGTTGAGGGAATAGTTACATATGAATGTATGAAAATAAAGAAACAAAGGTTTCCTTAAAGTAGGAGGAATGAGTCATAACACTGATGACTGCTTGGATAATAATTATCTGATGCTAATACAGTTTTCTGTTTATGTATAAATATGTAGGAGTAGAATACAACAATAATATTGTCAAATATTTTGATTACAAACAAAATGCTTGTTTGGCATTTCCTAAATGTATGATAAGGCTAATCACAAATGTTTGTGGCAAGACAATATTATCTATTGTGCTCTTATTTCCTCCTTTATTGGTCTGTATTTAGTAATAACAGCTGCATGCGTCGATCAATCAGGTTAAGCTACTCTTCTCGCGGTTGGTTCGTGGATGGGAGACCATCTTCACATACCAAGACCCCCTTTGTGCATCAGAAAGCATGTTAAGCCCAATGGCTTAAAGAACCACAAATGTCAGCTGGGACCAATGTCCCACCTGACATTTGTGGTTCTTTGACAGTTGTTTCGGGTCATCAGTAGCCCGAAAGTCTGACAACCAGTCTTACCAAGGGGTACCGTGTTACCCAGTAACTGGGTTGTGGGGGTCAGATAGGCAGTTGCTCCATTTAAAATACTGGTATTCAGCTGCATCCGGTTAGACTGGAAGTTGACCCCAACATAGTTGGGAAAAGGCAAGACAGATGATGATAATGATTTAGTAAAATATGCATTATTTTTTAGATACCAGCAACAACAACCCGCATACTTTTAAACCATTTCAAATGGGACAAAGAAAAGCTCATGGAAAGATTCTATGATGGTGACCAAGACCAGTTGTTCTCTGAGGCTAGAGTCATTAATCCATTCAGAAAACCAGTCATACAAAGGCCGAAGGTAAGAATTTTATGAATAATTTATTATATCACAAGGTTTTTCCACAAACAAAATTTTATTTTTTTGGAAGTAGTTAAATACTAATCAGAGGTCATACAAACCTTAGTCATGATTGAAGCAAGGTGGTAGAACATATTGGTCACAGAATGTTGTGTGAACTTTTTACCAATTAAGTATGTGTAATGATGTCATTTTCATTGTGAAAGCTGACTCGTACATAATTTTAGGCAATACCTTCTAGCTCATAGAAACAGGATATTGTTAAGGATAATTTCCTTTTCATGTGAGTTATTCCATAAATAATTGGCTAGTTGACAGTTTTCGAGAAACCTACTAGTAATGTTAAGTTTCGTTTATTTTCCTTAAAATATGAATATTTCAGTATAATATTAACAGAACTGAGTTTTCATTTTTATTACGCATTTTAATTTAATTATGATTATCGAATATGCTTTTTTTTTCAGTGTTGTCTGCACAAGAACTTTAACTTATTCTGTCAGATATTATATTATACGCTAGACTTAATTAACGAAGTTTTTAAATATAATACATACTTAAGAAATAATATTCAAAGTAGATAAATATATAATTATTTGTGTTAATGTTTACTTTGAATGTCTTCTTTCTTCTCCTAATTTTTGATGTAGTTCCTCAGAATAAGACCAAATACTAATGTAGTAGATCACCATCAATCAGTGTTATTTATTTTTCTATTACTTTCATATTATCTATTGGTAATGCAAAATAAACTTTATGTCTGGTGAATAATTATGTAAATACTAAATAGGTACAAACTACAGTACTTTTATGTCACGAAGCAACGCGCGCTTTAGTTGTGGCTAGGGCCGTCTTAACCATATTGTGCGCCGGGGTGCGAAAATCAGCCTGCGCCCCAATTTTTTGTGTTTTATTTTTTATTTAATACTTACTCTACAATAAAATTAGGTACATTTTCAAACATCAAATTTAATTTTTCTGGCTTTAAAATCGGCAATCTTTTTTAAGATATTTATTGTCTGTTTTGTAATCAACTTTCAATTCGATAGGTATGCTTATAGCCAAATTTGTCAATCTATCTTGACTTGAGTCGTAAGTAGTTTTTTAATCATTTCAATTTCGAGAAGGTTTACGCATGGTACGTGTAGGTATAAGGATTGGCTTGCGCTCCCTAAGACCCTGGCGCCCGGGTGCCACGCACCCCTTGCACCCCCGGGTAAAGACGGCCCTGAAGTGTACAAACATGCTGTGAATGTGTGTGTAAATGCAGGAGGTTCCGTTACCATCCGAGACAATGGCGAAGTCGGAATTGTGTGTGTGTTACGTGCTGACGCTACTCGTCTTCACCCACACATTTACTGTATGTATGCTTGCTTACCACATGTAAAGTGCGCGTCGATTCGTGACCTAAAAATACTTAAGTGTTTTTATGTAATTTGTTACTAATGCTATGGATCCATGTTACTCGACAATAAATATTTTTATTTAACTTTTATAAAAAATATAAACTTTGCTTCTATTTACAATTTAAAATAAGTACAGTGAATTACCTGGAACGACATGTCGCTCTCTGATTCGCGTTCAATATCACTTGCTTTATTTTTACGCAGTTATTTTTCAAAAATATAAATTATCTAAATTCATCTACAAAATTAGTTTGAGTTTTGATATGTTTAGTTTAGCACAAAATCATTCTAAGAAACAAAATTGTTAGTGTTTTTTCTTTCTGTCAACTAGCCTATTTTCCTTAATAACCTCAATTTCAAAATCCCATTTGTAGTGGGACAATGCCAATGTTTGCCATATAAGGCAGCTATTAATTTACTGTAATTAAAAAACAGTAGGTGAAGTGGAATTCAAACTTCACGCATGGTATTCTTAAAATACATAGAGATAGCATCTAATATAGAATTGCAATATATTTGTTTAGCTTAGTTAGTAAAATATGTTTATTTTCTAGGTCACAACATTTCACAATAATGACTTTATTTATTGTTTTCATTGTTGCAACTGCAAAATCGTTAAAATCATGCTAACTTACAGTAATAATGTCATGATTTGAGCCTGGTGCTGCCATGGCAACTGGTTACTGAAAGGCTGATCATCCCAAAATATTACCAACTCTCTCAAACTTTGCTGTGATTGGTTGACCAAATTAACAACAGCCAACCAAATCACCTAGAATGAGATTTTACAAAAAAGTAGCTTCCGCCCGAGATTTTCCGCGTTTTATCTTTTATTTATAATATTTGTATAGGCTAGATTACACCCGCGGCTTTGCCCGCTTGGTATGTTGATAAAAAGTAGCCTATGTACTTCCTCAGGGTTAAAAGTATCCCTATACCAAATTTCATCAAAATCGGTTCCGCGCCGTTTAAGATAATTAAAAAAAAAATGATTTTATGTTATAAGTACCGTATCCTACTTTAATAAAATTTATACAGATATTATTAATATGCATTTAGTGAAAAGCTGTTATTTTGACACTTTTGCTTCCCATTAGTGAAAGTTTTTTCGGGATCGGATCAGTAGTTCCGAAGATTACCTCCAACATACAAACTCACAAACATTACCTTTTTATAATATTAGTATAGATTCAATTAAATTGGCTTACAGAAACCTGTGTATGTCCAATAGGTCTATAGCATAACAACTGTAAACCTGACCACAATATGATCCTTATGGCTTGTCTTATATTGGCTGATATACACAGACAGACAGAGTTACTTTCGAATTAATAATATTAGTATGGATGTTCTAATTCTCACATAGAGATAAAACTTTTTACAGTTGAGAAGCATGAATATAAGCTAAGTACTAGCTTCTGCCGGCGACTTTGTCCGCGTGAAATTTATTCTAAATATATGATATTCGGCAATACTTAGCTTTCCATTAGTGAAAGAATTTTTGGAATTGGATCAGAAGTTCTGAAGATTACCCCTACATACAAATTCACAATGTTACTTCTTTATGATATTATTACTAGATGTGCCCCGCGGTTTCACACGCATAGGTCTCGATCCCCTGGGAATATCGGAATAAAAAGTATCCTATGTCCTAATCGAGGTCATGGTAGACCATGACCTGGATTAGGACAAAAGTCGGTTAAAAGGAGATTCTGTATTCGACCCGTATGTATGTATGTTTGTATGTCCGCGATTTTCTCAAAAACTAGTATAATAACGTTTTGATTATTATAGTATAGAAAAAGAAAGTTTAATACCTAAGATCAGGTAGTGTTACCTTGTTTTTCTTTTTTTTTGCCATTTTAAAGCTGCCAAGGATAGGTTGAATGACCTTCAAGGTAAACAGTGTTAGTGTGTATCTCTACCTGTCTGCTTATACATTAATAGAAGGAAGGCAAAGGAGTCTTATTGTTCTGGTACCCAGCACTCTAATTGCGTAACACTATCAATCACAATCTGTATCATTTTGAAGCATGTTGCTAATCCATTCTTTCATAAGTTCGAAAAATTTGTCTGCTCTACGTAAATGACGCAATGGATGTTGTTGAACTGTCAAAATAAAAAGCCATTCCTACTGTTAGAGCGGGGGGGCACACGATGTGTTGCGGCGCCGCAACACAAAGATTTCACCGTATCAGCGCACTAGCGGTGCGGTGCCGCAGTGTTGTTATGTCGCAGAGGCGCGGTAGCAGCGTTGGACAGAGTACACTAACTGTTTATGCGTGAACAACTGAGCGGTGCCGCTCCGACGTCGCAACGCATTCACCCCTCCCCGCCTCGTCTCGGTGGTTGCAAGTCCGCGTCCGGTGCGGCGCCTGAGCGCATCGTGTGACATGCCACAGATATTTCTATGTAAGACGACGCAGCGACACCGCTGCGGCGCCGCACCGCCGCCGCAACGCATCGTGTGCCCCCAGCCTTAGTGTGTTATGCAATTACCCCGCTGCACAAGACCCTGGTCATTGTGGTGTCGCAAGGTGGCTTATGTCCAGCCGTCGACATGTATTGGCTGAAATGATGATCCTGCTCTAATATCCAACATTTTCCTGGAGAGGAAGCCTCGCAGTAGGACATTAATGGACTAATATTGTCCTCTGTTTTATTCTAGTTGCCCAGACGGATATCAACATCAGGGACAGAGGAATGTGAAATATGTTTTTCAATCCTTCCAACCTCGGTAAGTAAATTGTTTTTGTTAATAACTTTATCTTGTTATTGTTATCTTGCGCCCCAAAGGAAACTGATAAGATACCAATGACAAAGTTTTTCACCTTTAGCATTTACTAGCTTCTGCCCGCGACTTCGTCCGCGTGAAATTTCTTGTTACTCCGACCCATCCCGTCGCATCGCATCGCCTGCCCGCGCTATTATTTCGTTTTTGCTTAGCGTTCTTTCTGACTTTTTTTCTCTTTGCTCGGCTCCTAAAGGTCATAGCGTGATGTTATAGCCTATAGCCTTCCTCAAGAACTGGGCTATCAAATGCAAAAATAATTTTTCAAATCCGACTGGTAGTTCCAGAGATTAGTGCGTTCAACCAAACAAACAAACAAACAAACTCTTCAGCTTTATAATATTAGTATAGATATGTTTTTAACGGTTTTTGGTTATGGTTAAGTCCGCGAAATTATAATTCTCTTACGTTTTTTGCATTTTGTATGAATGATATATTTATTTGCAAGAATATAGGTAGCTAACATAAGTTCCGAATATCTCTTTTCATTATATTCGGCATTTCAGTCGTGCAAATATTTAGATTTTACATCTTGGTTATACTTACAGCATGCAGTACACATTTAGTAATTAGCAATAACATAAAAATACTAATAATAATTTCATCATTTAAATTTGGATTACAATATTAGATTATGTAGGTCAGTGTCAGGTTGTATTTTGAACAAAATATAATTCGCGACCGTAACGAGTATCTCTTTACACTACAGAGATTTACTGAGTATAATTCTGTAAATACATACTATACTTGTTATGGTCGCAAATCATATTTACTGGCCCTGACTACCCTGGCTACCGGCTTCCCAGGTTTTTGATAATCGTAAGTCACGGCCGTTCCCACTGGGCCACCACTGCTCACAACAATCATAATGATTTTGATTGTTGTGAGCAGTGGTGGCCAGTAGGTCGTAGGTTCGTACCCAGATAGGCGCTTTACTTTGTGTAAAATATTTCATCACCACCGCTCTCAAAACGGTAAAGGAAAACATCGTGAGGAAATCGGCATGTTCTAGAACCAAAAATTAGATGACGCGATGCCCGCGTTTCATTGGTACGGCATTTACGGCCTACTCCCTCTCACCGAGAAGAGGAGGCCTGTGTCCCAGCAGTGGGAACATTATAGACTGATTAATTATTATGCTATATAATCATTGTGTTGTTACTTTTAAGCTCATAAATACAATTTTTGTTGAGCAACTTGTCAGTGAATTCCACCGTTTAAATTTCTTTTTTTTTTACAACAATGTGGTTTAGATTTGATTAATTATAGACCAACTTCCGATGTTTACATTAATTTGGCAGTAAACGCATGTGTAACAATGTTATCAGTAAACTATTTTCCACAAACACTAATGAATACAGTTACAGCCCGATTCTAACTTTATGGCGACTCTGAACCGCTGACAGGTGAACTTGTTACTACGCAGTGACTCGCTTCAAGTTCGAAGCACCCATATTGTAAGATTCGGACTGTATCAGCTATTTTTGCTGAAGCACTGACCTAATGAACATAACGGAATGTTTGGTCATATTAATAATATCATAGCATGGGATAGAATACGAATTTCAAAGCTGAGGCCCTAAACACGAATTGGCGTCGTTAACGTAAATTTGAAAGTGCAGTTCTATCCTATAGCATTTTCGCTAAAAATTTTACGACAAGCACAATAAGTATCACCCATAGATATGAATAGTCTTAAAACGAAGTAATTAGGTATGATAAACGGGTATTTTTAACCGACTTCTAAAAAGGAGGAGGTTATTAATTTTAAAATTGAAAATTCGTGCTAGGCTCACAAGATGATTAAGCTCAAGTTCTTTTGTTATTTTATCATTTTAGATCGGACCTTATTCAAGACTAGCTTCTGCCCGCGACTTCGTCCGCGTGAAATTTCTTGACCACCCCGTCGCATCGCATCACCTGCCCGTGCTATCACTTCGTTTTCGCTTAGCGTTCTTACTGACTTTTTTTTATTTTTTCTAGACTCCTAAGGGTCATAGAGCGTAATGCTAATATCTCCAAGAAAAGAGTTTTGAAATGCAAAAATAATTTTTAAAATCCGACGGGTAGTTTCAGAGATTAGCGCGTGCAAACAAACAAAAAAAGCAAACAAACTCTTCAGTTTTATTATTAATAGATAAGAATAATAATGGTACCTACTTAGATAGTTGCACAGAGTATGCCCGCGCAAACACGACGCGACGCTACTTTCTATTCCTATTACCTACATTTTGTATGAAGTTGCGCGCTTGCTTGAGCGCAGGAACGCGACGGCTTGTCTCCGCGATTCACATAATTACATTGATGATTCGTAGTGTGGATGCCACATAGCATGATCTAAATAGACTAGATAAATAATAAAAACTTTTTTGTTCAAGAGAGCATTAAAAATTTAAATAGAACTAGGATTCCCTATGTCGTGGAGACTAGTCTCCTTCGTCTTACAAGATTATAACACACTCTTACATCTTACATAGCATCGGTCAGTAAGATTTCTGACGCGACAATAATCGAACCAGACCAGAAAAAGACGGCCAGATGTTATGAACATTATGTTATGAACACAAGTTATTTATTATATAATTGATTTAGGCGCATAATGCCCACTTCTCAAAATGGCAACTGAGTTGCTAATGGACTAATTCTCAAAATGGCTAATTCTATAAATGACTAATTCTCAAAATGCCTATTTCTATAAATGACTAATTCTCAAAATGCCTAATTCTATAAAGGACTAATTCGCAAAACGGCCACTTCTATAAATACTATTGAAAAAAAATATAGAAAGATATTTTCATCATAATAATATATTTTATAAACAATTTCCATATTAATCAACAACAAAAGCATAACATAACACATAACACAACTGTCACACAATTGATACGTAAAGGTATATACCTAAACAAAATAAAATAATGACTTACATAATAAATGTAAAATACCCGTGAATAAAGGAGCATATTAGACGCTTATATCGAAATAATGGGAGGGAGATTACGTTATTTTTCAAATGTTATAATAAACTACAAAAGTTTTGCTATTTTTCGAGGTTTTTTTAGTTATTTACAATATTAAAGTGTCTGTACTTATACCTAAAGGTCATCGCACACATATTACCACTGCACCTTGTCGGCATCACTCCACCTTATCGGCTCATCGTCAACCAGGCGTCAACTCATTGTAATCTCGTAATCGGATCGGCTCAGCACCTGGTAGGCACCACTTCCTATGCCACTTACTGCTTGATGACGCCGCGCTTGCGGCCAGCCGACGCCTCTTTTTCGACTGTGTGAACATGGCGACACCCTGACGTAAACTGATTTACTTGCTGACACCGAGCTGGGTTACAGTATAGAGTTCCTGAAGGGCTCAAGTTAAGGCGATGCTTAGCCCGTTTAGTGCTTATATTTGTTCCTTGACCTATAAGTACAAATACAAATTGTATATAACTCGCGAACAGTAGCAAAACTAATACCCAGCTAGGTGTCAGCAAGTAAACCAGTTTACGTCAGGGTGTCGCCATGTTCACACAGTCGAAAAAGAGGCGTCGGCTGGCCGCAAGCGCGGCGTCATCCAGCAGTAAGCGGCATAGGAAGTGGTGCCTACCAGGTGCTGAGCCGATCCGATTACGAGATTACAATGAGTTGACGCCTGGTTGACGATGAGCCGATAAGGTAGAGTGATGCCGATAAGGTGCAGTGGTAATATGTGTGCGATAACCTTTAGGTATAAGTACGGACACTTTAATATTGTAAATAGCTAAAAAAAACTTCGAAAAATAGCAAAAATTTTGTAGTTTATTATAACATTTGAAAAATAACGGAATTCCCTCCCATTATTTCGATATAAGCGTCTAATATGCTCCTTTATTCACGGGTATTTTACATTTATTATGTAAGTTGTTTTTTCTTTTGTTTAGGTATATATATACCTTTACGTATTAAATGTGTGACAGTTGTGTTATGCGTTATGTTATGCTTTTGTTGTCGATTAATATGGATTATTATGATGAAATTCTCTTTCTATAATTTTTTTCAATAGTATTTATAGAAGTAGCCGTTTTGCGAATTAGTCCTTTATAGAATTAGGCATTTTGAGAATTAGTAATTTATAGAATTAGGCATTTTGAGAATTAGTCATTTATAGAATTAGCCATTTTGAGAATTAGTCCATTAGCGACTCAGTTGCCATTTTGAGAAGTGGGCATTATGCGCCTAAATCATATAATTTAATCTTAAAACATAATGCCAACACAACAATTATTATTCGTTTTTACGCATTTGAACGCCCGATTGGCGCAATGACTAAGCTATTGGTTGCTGGGTTGTGTTTTCTGGATTTGATTCCCGCATGGAAACTATTGTATGGAGTACAGATGGTTCTTGTGGTTTAGTTATTTATGTAGAAGTATGTGAATCTAATTGTAGGGGAATGTTAACTAATAATTATACAGAAATCAATGATGCATTATTTTTTACAGTTGATGACGGGTCTGGAGTGCGGCCACAGATTTTGCACACAATGTTGGTGTGAATATTTAACTACTAAAATAATGGAGGAGGGCCTAGTAAGTATACCTAAGTACTATTTGAATATCTGCTTAGTTTAAGACGAAAATTTCACTAAGTAACTGTGTATAAAACTTCCCAGCAAATACGTATTAAGTTCATCGGTATCACAGATGACCTACAAAAAATGGCCTGAAAACAGTTCGAAAATAGAACATACATTCAATACTTTAATAAATACTGGTATTCAGCTGCATCCGGTGAGACTGGAAGCCAGGGATTGAAAAGGTTCCTAAAATACCGGTAAAATACCGGTATTTAGTGGTTCCGGTTGCTAGAACCCGAACCGGAACCGGAACCTAAATTAGTACCTTTATTTTACCGGTTCTTTAGCGGTACGAGTACGAGACCGAACGAGTTCATACGATGCCGCTCAGCGCAGGACAATAGCGGCAAGATAGGAGATTTTGTAAGAGGAGAGAGGGGTACATTGCATTTGTAGATCATTCGCATCATACATTCGTTACATGAACAACGCGTGCGCCCTATATTTGTTTCATTTTTTGATTTATATTATACATTCGTGTACTTGTCTGTTGTACAATGACCTCTTAAGAGGTTGTTGGTGTTTTTCCATTAACCCTGTATATTCAATAAATAAAGGAGAAGATAATATCTAAGTGAATACAATACGATTAAACTTACCTTTGTCCATTTTATATTAATTTATTAACAGTAACTGTAGATTATATAAACAACTAATAATAATTACTGTCAATATTTGCTGACACTGTACAGTACAGTCTTCTACTCACCAATAATTCGAAGGCTAACTGAAAGAAAAGATACGCCGTCAAACATTATCCCTTCTTTCTTAGAGAACCTTTAAATCGGATGATACGGAACCGGTATATTGGAACCTTTATTTGGAACCGGTACTATGGAACCAGAACCAAACCGGAACCTGAACCCGAACCGTACCGAAAAGAAGAACCTTTTTAAGAACCGAAATGAAGAACCGGAACCCAAATTCGTACCGGTTTTCAATCCCTGCTGGAAGCCGACCCCAACGTAGTTGGGAAAAGGCTAGGTAGATGATGTCATTCAATACTTTAACACTGATGTCTTACAGGTCCTTCAAAAATCGAAGCGTTCATTCTCGGCTCCAATCCGATATTTTAACAATGACGGAATATACGAGAGTACACAATCTAATGTAAATGAAAGATATCAGACGTCTTTTTTTATTCTTTATTTAATTAGGGAGTTTTATAACCGCAATGCGTATGACAGTCCCATCGTACCCAAAAGATATACTGCTGCGGATCACATTTGGGCCATGAACCTGTACAGACTCTTCATCAGCATCATCACCATTTGGATCAGACGTCTTACACTTCGGTCGTCTGTGCTCGACCTTAACGCAGATACTTCAATGCGTCATAAATATTATAATCAAAATTTTATTCCGTTTTCGAGGTTACCCCTGCATGAATAACTAAAGACAACACACACAGGCAAAGAATACACACTTTTTGTAACTATAGTGTAATAAGTACCTGAAACTCCTTTGTCCCTCGTCAGTGACCCCTTTTGGTGATTGAAATGTCGGTGTTATTCCTTTTTTAATAGTATCTATGTAAAGGTAACATTGACTACACGTTTCGTGATATAGTACAGACGAATACAATCAAATGCTATTGTTTTTAGTGCCATTACCTTGTATTATTATGTAGAAAGTTCAGAATGAAATTCACGATTTTTTGCACCGTTAAAAGCTGATAAGAATCGAATCAGGACAATATTTTTGTTATTACATTATGTTATTATCTAGAAAGTACTGATTGATATTGGAGATTTAAAATTCTACTTATTTCTTGTCCACGATATATCTTTAAACAAAATAATGGTCTCGATATCAATGCTTACAAACCAGACTGGAAGATGGACGAGACAGCTGATGAGCTGGATGGATGGCTTTATTCTCGTAATTTAAAACGTTCATAATCTATTCGCAGTCTTAACTCGGTGACAAGCAAATGTCAAAAACTTTGTCAGAAATGTAGGGAAATTAGAGGTATTTTTGCATGACAGATTGACACTGATAACAGACTGAACGTTCTTAAAATAACGAGAATCGCCCCTCTGATCTTTTCTGTTAAATTTCTCACCGTGAAAACTTAGGTGAAGTGAGCTGTCAATAGTGTCAATCCCCTGCATAGGGCGGAATGTCAGCTCACTTCACCTAAGTTTTCACGACGAGTTTTTTTACGGAATCGACCGGCAGGTATTTAATGAAGATTTTTGAACAAGCCATGGCTAAGTCCTAGGTCTAGCTAGTTTGACGCTACACGCTACGCGCATGTGTTAATATTATTATAGTGATACTACAGAGTATCTATCAGTGGTACACTACATTGCATACACTAAATGTGTTCTTTGAAATTTCAATGAAAAGAATTGGTGACGAATGCAACAATACGACTGCAATTTTTAATTGAACTAAAGTTAGACAGATATTTTTTTTATATTTTTACTTGTTTATTTGAATCAATCTTATCAAGCGTTAAAACACCTAAAATCTGTGTATATTATTCTAGGGTCAGACAATAGCGTGCGCGGCCCACGCGTGTGACATTCTCGTGGACGACGCGACCGTCATGCGCCTGGTGCGCGACCCGCGCGTCAAGCTCAAGTATCAACACATCATCACCAATAGTTTTGTTGAGGTAAGTTTACTTAGCACATAACATAACATCACGCATGTAATTCCCGAAGGGTATGGCAGAGGAAGTTATAACATTAGGGTCACTCGGTTAGACATTAGCAGATATTGGCCGACCGAGAGCAGTGCTGGCCCAGTAGTAGCCTACTTGAAGGCCTCTAAAAGGCACGTTTGAATGTCATAATTTACAAGAAATAGAGTAGATTCTAGTTGCCCCTTCCAAAATGTAGTTTTGTATCGAGAAGAATGGGCAAGAAATTCCATAGTTACTCTAAAATGCTTTACAATATTTTGTATACAATAATTATATTTATATGTGACGATACCTGTAACTGGACTAAAATTACTATACTACAATAGGTACAAAGTATTAAAAATTAAGCAATGACGTATAGAATATTATGTTGATAGATACATGGTGTTCACATATTTACAAATATTGCTACCGTAGACGATTTTTCCTAACTTTTTAACAAAAAACACAGTTTCCCTAACGCGCTTTGACGGGCACTTTTAGGTGATATTCGTAAACATGTAACGTTCGTCAATAAGTTACAATACAGTCAAATGCTTTTTTTATCATGTGCAGTGCAACCGGCTCCTGCGCTGGTGCCCGTCTCCGGACTGCAGCAACGCGATAAAGGTGGCGTATGTGGAGGCGGCGCCCGTCACGTGTCGCTGCGGACACACGTTCTGCTTCGCGTGCGGCGAGAACTGGCACGACCCCGTGCGGTGCTGTCTGCTCCGGAAGTGGATCAAGGTAATGTGATAACAGATTATAATCTTGTTCGTAAGATTTTTGCAATCGTCATTCGAAACTTTTGCCAGAGCCAAAACCCCAGTGTGTCGAATTTTAAAGATGCTTCACGCCCTTCTGACTGCTAACCCTGAATGAGATGTTTGCGGATGAGTGGTGTGAAATTATGCGTATGTGTCTGATGTTTTGCGCGAGAAGGATTTAAGGCAGTACACCATTCCATGTTAGTCTTCTTAAATTGTAAACTACATAATGCTTAACATTATGTGGGTACTTTTTATGTTTCTATATTAATTAATGTAATTGGTGTTGTACCGTTTTATAAAACTCTAAATAAACACATAAAAATACCGTAACAGTACAAGTATTTTCAGTTTAAGAGTAATGATATGAATGATATACGTCGAGAATGTGTTTCGTATAATGTCCACCTTTTTGAATTTTCTGCAACGTCATAATCAAATATATATCGTTATCGTCAACACTATACCAACGATATTACTTTAAAAAAAAATCTGTTCTTTCGTTTGGTCGTGATGTAAACTGTTGAAACATATCGGATGAGTACCTACTAAACGAAAAGTAACAGTTTCATTAAACAAGTTCATACATCAGTTTGTTTCAACATCATCATCTTTCCTCTAGAAGTGCGATGACGATTCGGAGACGTCGAACTGGATCGCTGCGAACACGAAGGAATGCCCGAAGTGCAACGTGACGATCGAGAAGGACGGCGGCTGCAACCATATGGTGTGCAAGAACCAGAACTGCAAGGCGGACTTCTGCTGGGTGTGCCTCGGGCCCTGGGAGCCGCATGGTAGCAGCTGGTACAATTGCAATAGGTATGGTCGGCCATAACAAATTATTCACTAATTTGGTCATACACAATTTAATAACTATAACATAACATAGTACTATAGTATACAAGATGGCATCGACGCGTTACGAAAAATTTCAACGCAGGGGGGTTCAGAATCATGAACTGAATCTATGGTTATAGTTTGCGCGTCGATGTCACTGCCATCCTGTATTATAACTTCGCTACTTACAATGAAGATTGATAGCCGTATCAAAGCCAAAAATGAAATATGTTTGCTAGTGGCCCATTTACACGATGCAGGCTTCTTGTCTGTGACTTACGATATAATGGCAGCACCCATTGAATCTTTTTTTAATTATTCCTTCAACTTATAGGTAATTAAATTGCACCGTGTAAATCAGCCTTTACGTAGATAGAGAAAGAGACATCTGTGGGCACAATCAATAATTAATTGTGCCTAATTAAGTCTTGAAGAGGCTTGTAGCTAAGTAATAACGCTCGGGTCGATCGATCAAGCTACGCTTGCCGCGGTTGGTCCGTGGATGGGATCTTCGCATACCAAGACCCCTCCGTGCCTCGGAAAGCACGTTAAGCCGGCTGTCATTCGTAGATCTTTGACAGTCGTTACGGGTCTTCAGTAACCCGAAAGTCTTGACAGCCAGTCTTACCAAGGGATAAAGTATTACCCAGTAACTGGGTTGTGGAGGTCAGATAGGCAGTCGCTCCATGTAAAATAATGGTATTCAGCTGCATCCGGTTACACTGGAAGCCGTCTTGAAAGAGACATGTTAGACTGCTACTGATTCCTACTGTTTAACATGTTTGTGAAATTTATTTTCTCTTCCGTCCCTTTCTCGTTCTATTTTAAATTACAAGTACCACATCATTTGAGTTTAGTCACACCAGAAACCGCCATTAATGGTTCCACCTGCAGGTACGATGAAGACGAAGCTAAAGCGGCCCGCGACGCTCAAGAGCGGTCGCGTGCAGCGCTGCAGCGCTACTTATTCTACTGCAACCGCTACATGAATCACATGCAATCGCTGCGCTTCGAGTCCAAGCTCTACGCTTCTGTCAAGGAGAAGATGGAGGAAATGCAGCAACACAACATGAGCTGGATTGAAGTATGTGATTGTTATAATATTGCTTTTTTTTGTTTATGATTTTTGCCGGCAGGTGTTACTTTTCCGGCAAGTCATTTTATTAGATGGCGGATATTTGCTGTTCTTGCGCTTTTATCTAGTTGTTTGTACTTGTACGACTGCGGACGGTAATAATTTTTGTATCCTTATGAAGAAAGTTTAAAATGCCGAATCTTTTTCATCATTTTGTCATCTTCATCTTTCTTGTTTAATTTGCCAATGCTGCACAGTATCGATTTTCATTTTTTACCTTTAGATTTCCACCATAGTTATTTTTTTAGTTTTAAGCTGCGAACTCTTAGCGATAAAACTTCCCCAACGCAACTGAACACAGAAATGTTAAAGTACCCACATCTAAATCAAAAATTGATTATTAAAACTGGTAACAGGTGCAATTCCTGAAGAAGGCAGTGGACATCCTGTGTCAGTGCCGACAGACGCTGATGTACACCTACGTGTTCGCTTACTACTTGCGCAAGAACAACCAGTCGGTGATCTTTGAAGACAACCAGAGAGATTTGGAGTCGGCCACGGAGACGCTCTCCGAGTATTTGGAGCGTGACATCACTAGCGAGAACCTGGCTGATATCAAACAGAAGGTCCAGGATAAGTATAGGTGTGTCCATGTTCAATAATAATAAACTGTTCTCATTTTCTAACCGCTTGAGTGTTTATTTGAAGCTTCTACATACCGATGACAAAAGCAATTGGAGGTCACAGCAGGGCCTACTTATTCATAATATTTGACTTTTTTTACCACCATTACAGTAAGATGAAGTTGGCCTTGCTTATCTTTTGAACCACATAATATATAGGGTATTTGGTACTGGGTTGTGGAGGTCATATACGCAGTCGCTCTATGTAAAATACTGGTACTCAGCTGCATTCGTTTAGACTGGAAGCCGACCCCAACTTAGTTGGGAAAAGGATAGGCAGGTGATGATATAGGGTATTAGGCCACATTAACAATTTAATAAAAGTCTCATCGACAACCCATGTAATTAACCTATGAAGCTGTTACCTAAAAACCTTTATTTTTAACATGACTCTGTTGTACTTAGATATTGCGACAGCCGGCGCAAGGTGCTGCTGGAGCACGTACACGAGGGCTACGAGAAGGACTGCTGGGACTACACAGAGTAATCTTGCCTCCTCTCCATAACACACACACACATACGAACAGCACTCACACTACGCACTGTCCAGACTTACTACTGTCCTTGTTGGGTGCCATTACGTCTGTCCCACGTTGGGCGTCATTACGTCTGTCCCACGTTGGGCGCCATTACGTCTGTCCCACGTTGGGCGCCGTTACGTCTGTCCCACGTTGGGCGCCACTTGACGACATACAGTACCCGGCTGTAAGGCTTCTGTTGCACCAAAGATGTTCTAAGCTGCGGAGCGATGGATGTGTACAAAGTATCAATCAACAGGGTCGTTTGATTTTCATAGTATCTCTTGGAAGAGATGAGGGCTTGGACAGTGCAAGTTAGCTAAACGGTGAAGTTAAACTACGAAACTATGTGTCAATTTCCACTGGAGCTAACCAGTGTAGCTGAGCTTGTTGTGATCGGTGTGCTATTAAGATGCGTCTTGCGCGTATGTAAGAAACTTAGCTTCGTTGAACAATCTTCCATCAGAGCTATCCCAAATCCCTATGAAAATCAAAAGACCATGTTTGTTGATATTATACACACACCACATATCCATCGCTACGTAGCTCAGCACATGCCTGTTGAAAAAGCAGCCTAAATATGGATTGTCCGGTTTTAGTAAAAGTTTGGTTTTGTAGAGCATCGCCTCCATCACTCATACATGTTTGACAGTCTCTTTCTAAAGCTCGATGCTTCTCATTTACAACTGGGTACTACCGCACGGCTGTCCCACGTTGGGCGCCCCTTGTAGACGTGGGCGCACTTCACTACTCCCGCCTCACGCTTTTGTTTCTATCGTGTATAGACTAAAAGCTGCGAACAAAATCACATTATATTACCTTTCCTGTCTACTGGGACCGATCTTATAGCAGATAGTGTATGTTTAAGTTTACGAGCGAGAGAATTTACTTCGAAACTGACATTATTAGATAGAACTAGTTTGGTAAGGAATAGTTTGTATACTGTTCTAGGCCTTATCTGGCGCAGGTTCTAGAAGTAATCTCGCTGGTCCAAATTCAGCTTTAGCATGATAAACTTAACATCTTTGAGATCTCAATATTCATCCCTGTAATAATGATGCTAGTGTGATGATTTATGCCAATTTCTGTAACTAATTAAAACGGCTGTCTTCCGATAGACAAGGGATATACATATTTTTAAAATAAGATTTATTAACTCTGATGATTGGCCCCTAAGCAAATTCATGAAAATGTATAAAAAAATATTTCACAAAAATAAAAAAAAAGATGTTGGAAAAAAAAAACGTGTAAATAGGATTATTTAAAATCAATAGAAATTAAATTCATTACGGAATCCGAAAATAATTTGTTTTTGCAGCTTGGATTGATCACAATTTATAATATTTAGGTAATGTTTGATCTTAAAGAATGGTACGGTCACACCATAATTTTTTTGTATTTACCAGTTAAAATGACGATTTAATTTCAGAATAATATAAAGGTTTTATCTTCTTATAAAGGCTTTTATTGATCCTTCTATTGATTTGATTATGTTAAGTATATGATATCTGAGATAGTGCAAGCTTAGTTTGTGAAATCATTGGGTAATTAACTGACTAACAAAAACTGAATGAATAAAAATTACTGGTGTGTCTGTTGACTGCTACTATCCATGACACTTGGTGACCTAAAACACATAAATACACTGCTCGTTTTTGCGCAGGCCTGCATGTTCAGTACAGTTTGAAAAATAACTGGTATTTACCTCTTCCTTAAGACATTTTGACGACCATTGGATTTAAAATACAGTTAATTTTGGCCAGCAAATAAAGCAGTGTTTTTTGTGTGAACGAGACGACACAGTTTTGAAAAGGCCGCTCAAGTCTGTAGAGTTAATCTATGATGAAATCTCACGTCACCACTTAAAGCAAATCAATTAATTTGAATGGCTTTTCTGAAACCAAGGGTTTGCTGTGACCGTTGCCTTAATGTCGTGACTTGTAAGCTACCTGACTATTGAAGTTTTCCAATTCTGCAATTGTATGATTGACTAACAAGAAAGGTGTAGATCTCATTTCTTTCAAGATTTTCAATGTATGAAACGTAACCACTTCAATATATTCTACGCTTTTCATATATTACATATAATTATGTAACGACAACGCCTTAAAATGTGTTATGTTAACATTTCGGTCCTATGATATGATACGATTTAGAGATGCATTTACAATACTCGCTATAGTAATTGCATCTGTTTAAATTCCAAGGTTACTTAACAATGAACATCAATGCATTACTTATGTCTAAAATACTGTTTTATTTGGATAAAATGAGAGGATATTTTTTCCGTGTCATGGCATAGGATAATAATGTTGTAAAACTGGTATATTTTCGTGACAAAAGATTGTGTGGGTGTCAGTTTTGTCATACATTGTGTTGTCATGACTACAAAATTTGTTATTCTAACTGCGTTAGTTAACAATCGGATTGTTCGTTATAAACCATGCTAGTTAAAATACCAGGACTTAATATGATTTTTTATTCAAATTATTATGAGTAAAAATGGAATTATATATGTGTTATTTTCGACATTATTTGTACTCATTATTTAAAAAAAAACACTCAACTTGCTTTTAATACTTAGCGGTTCTCAATTCGCAATAAACGGTTGTATGATGCTTTACTTTAAGTTTATGCCTTTGGAACTAATTTGACTGATTGCATTGTGATCTTAAACTCTGTAAGCCAACAGCCACATGTTTAGTTGTAGGAATTGAGGTAGAAAAAAAAACGAGATAATAAATTAACATTAACCGTTGAATCGAGGACCGCAGTATTAGAGCGAGTACCAAAGAAGACCGTTATCGAATCGATTATGATGTGATTTCGTGATGGCAGCATTTAGTCGCGAGCTAGGTACTCCGGACATAACAGCATACAAATCTGCTACATCTCGTAACATAAGTCTCACATTATAAACGTTCAGATCTCCTGTAATAATTTTAATAGAGTTCATTTTTTTTTGTTTTCGACTGTAAACTTAGAATTTATAATTTTTAATATTAATAATTTTTGATATTTTAAAGTCGTCTTAGCGTCGTGTAAATCGCTTAGTGTAGTAAAAGTTTGAATATTTGTATTATTACGACCTCATTTCATGGTAATGTAAAATACTACGATGTATTATAAGTTTACATAGCGGTGGTTTGTTTCGATTGTCGACTTTATCTTCGATAACGAGTTTTTAAATAAAAAAAATAGCACAATATGATATAATAATAACGATTATCGGTTAAGAAGAAACAAAAAATATTTTTACCAAAAAACTTATTTTTGTTATTAGAGGTACTGTATATCAATATAAAACTGTTAGTTCAGCACTTAGTATGTTTTTTAATTCTGTGATCAAGTTATAATTTAGCGCCTGGAAGGCGTTCAGTGTGATTACGAGGCGCGCGCTCGCCGCGGGCGCAGCTCACATCACGCGCTGCTCACTTATTCAAATAATATTTAAAATGTAATTATAAAGTTTTCCAATAAACATTAACGACTGGTACTGTAATGGTGTATTTACTAATGAATGGAGTCGCGAACTATTTGCCCGTAACATTAACAACACAACATAGTGCCGTGTTCACAAATAACTTTGTCACCAATTAAGCATTTCGGGACTAGGTGGTAACGGAGCCAAGTCGTACAAATAGAAACATAACTATTTTTGAAGGTTTTCGATTCGCGATAATCCGCTTTTTTGTAAATTAACTCTCGCGCTACATATCTGTCATTAATGAATAATAAATCGGTGAATTGTGGTACGAAACGTGCACAAGTCAGTTGCACTGCCAGTAAATGTCGTAAATTAAATAAATAAGAAGCTTGTTGTACGAGGTTCACATAGTGGACTGTACTAGTGTAGGAGGCGCCGACTTGTCACATGTTCTACTTAATAACAGGAGGCTTCGTCGGTACACACATACTATTGTACATATAGATGCTGTATAGATATTTATATGGTTAATATGCCTATGTATTGACAAGCATCTTGTATGTGTGCCTATGTTAAGGACACAGTTGTCTTAAGACTAAGATGGAAATAAAAATAAATAATAATAGTAACATCGAAAGAAAGTTTGTTATTTATCTCATTACCTTTGTCCTTTCCTTCCCACAATTCCTGAACCTTGTATTCAATATAAAAATAATGTTTGGGAAGAGAATGGCAAGATTGTTGGTACAATAAAATCCTAGTTTCGGAAACAAAAAAAAAATCGGCAAAGTCTTCAAAATTTAAATAAATTTGTGTGCATTGATCTTGAAAATATCGAGTGCTGGGCTGATACAATTCGATGGTCATGGACACGATTATGAAGAATATTTAATAAAATGGTAATCTGTACTTGCGAACATTCAGTACAGTGCGTGCCACGTAAGAAGAGACTTGACATACCACGTGGTCTGGCATGCGCAGAACACGATTTTAGGTAACTTTAGCGGTATGAGGTCTGAGTGCGGGACGGGACCGGACGTCATAGGGGCGGCGGAAAGAGCGGGGGAGGCGGGGTCAAGTCTCTTCTTACGTGGCACGCACTGTACTATCTACAATAAAAACCTGGTGGGATCAATTCTCGTAATTTTAAGAACGTTCACAGTCTGACCTGTCTTAATCTATCGAAAATACTTCTAAAATCCATACATTTTTGACAAGTTATTGACATTGATTGTCGCCGAGATGAACAACAGAGATTTTGACCATTTTTACCGACTTCAAAAAAAAGGAGGTTATCAATTCGACACATATGGGACTAAATTTTAAAAGTGGAATTTTGCGCGTACTGGCATGCAGCACTAGTATTTACAAAAAATATAAATATTTATAGGTTCTAGAGTAATATTTAGACTAAGTTATAGGTCTGCACCCGATTTTGTTAAAATCTAATTACAATGAATACGTAAAAATTGGCTGTAAACACCAAAACTCGTCAGTTTTCCGGTTGTAACTGGCCTATCTTTTTTTACTCAAAGCCCTTTAAAATAACATACTTGTAGAATAAAGTGATAATTGTCACTAAAACTATAAACTAGAATAGTTTTCTGACTGTTTAAGACATATTGTAAACATATTTCACATAATAGATAGGCTTTTTTTTTTTTTTCAGGGTGGGAAATCATTAAATGACTCCTCCCGCTCTGGGTGGAGCGGAAGGGAGTGTCAGACTCTTACTGACTAAAACCCACCCGTGTTCCTTCCTTAGCCCTTTATGTTCCGGGCCAGCGGTAACCCTTTCGGACAATCCCGCTGACCATAATAGATAGGCTTACAATCGTTTTGCATTTTGCCACTCGGTTTTGAGATAAAATTCCGGCGAGATGTATTTCCTAGTAAAAACACACATTATCAAAACTTCACACCGTTGCCGCTTAGTAAGATAGAGCAATGCACCCCGCCCCGCACCCCGCACACCATTTGAAGGACTAAAGTCCCTCGGCCCTTTAGTACGGTCGCATCAATCGACGAGGAGAGTGCCGTTGCCAGCCGATTTGTAAAAACTTCGGTAAATGATTTCGATCGTAAGTTTTTAGATAATTTGTTTTATTTTAATGTAGAACGATGAAATATTTGCTTAATTTATTGGTTTATAAGGTTGAGATTTAAAAAATATATTTTGAAGATCCGTTTTTAGCCAAAAACTCCTCGATCATCAGTATTTCACGTCAGTATTCCATTATTCCGACTGGCGGAATACTGACGGCTTACGGAATACTGATGACGGCTGGTGGAATACTGAATTTATCGCTTCATGTAAGAGTTACCAAAGTTTATGAACCACGAAACTAACATCATACACCAGTACCAGACACTGAAGGCACTGAAAGAAAACATGACTGAAAAGGATGCAGTGATCCATTGTGACTTTAGTGAAAACTATTGTACAAAGTATGATGAAGAAATTCAGTCATTCCACTTGGGGGATCACGTACTCAACTGTCTCTTCACACTGTGGTCAACAAAGTGCTACTGTACTGTTTCAGGTAATTTGTCACACAATAACAAGTTTTCTGAAAGTCAGTATTCCTGTTTTTTTTCAAATTCCTTTATTTTTGTTATTTCTTATCAAATCGGCTGGCCGGCTTCAAATCCTAATAAAGCAACCCAAAAGAGTTCCCTAAGTTAGAATTTAGCGAAAAAATCTCCAAAAAGTGCGTGCCGAAAGCATTCCTTAATTATTCCACTCTTGAAATTTAGTCCCATATGTAATATTATTGGATGGAACTGCATTATATTCACATATGACAATCTATTAGGGCTTCCAAACAAATATACAAAATTTTATAGATGTATGTATGTATGTACAGACGCCAGCACATCAAGCTACTACAATCTGGTTAAAGACATTTATTTCTCATAAAGAAATTTACATTTCACTTACATGAGAACAAATTTAAACAAAGTAAAAACTAGTCATTGTCCTTCGACACTCGGACTTACAATTTACCTGACGTATTTGACTATATTATATTACATTAGTAGGTATTTCGAATTATTTAGGTTCGTGGGTACTCCCAAAAATTCAACACTGCGCCACTATGCATAACTACCCTGCTTGAGATACAGAGTGCGATCCCACTGTCACAATGCAGAAAAAATCTGTCAAAACAAAACAATCTGTCAAATTATCTTTAATAGATTTTCTACTTTATCGCTGAAGCATAAGGTTCAAAGTTGATTGGTAAAAGTTCGGGTAGCTTGATGTGCTGGCGTCTGTACCTATGTATGTTTGTCCACGTATTTCTCCGCATCGTACAATTCGGATCGTACAATTTTTTTTATTGGCTTACATTTACTTCAACTTAGGGAACAGTGCAAGCTTCATCAAAATCGATTCAAGATATTGACTAATACGTGTAAGTGTACGGCCTGGCTTAGGGTGATGCCCCATTAGTGCGTTGCGTTCCGTTGCGTCGTCGCAGCGACGACGCTGCGTCGTTTTCCATATATTTTAAATGACATGCCCCATTAGACCGTTGCGTCGACGCGCGCGACGTTGCAACGGATCGACGGACAAGAGACGAAGCGGGAGGGAGGGTGAAGCGCTGCGTTGTCGGAGCTCCGCTGCGACGACGGACAGTGATCCATTGCGAAGGCTGAACTGAGACGCAGCTGCGACGGCGTACATACCCTCTTGCGTTGCGTTGTCGCAGCGTCAACGCAACACAGGTGTGGCATACAATGCGTTGTTCCGTTGCGATGACGCGACGCAACGCAGCGCAACGCACTAATGGGGCCTCGCTCTTATTGATACGAGTTACGGGTGTAGTGTCAAAGGGAAAACATCTCAAAACTTTGGTCAAATTCTAGCGCAATATTTACAACAAAACTATTACCTACTTATTATAAACAAATATTCCAGTTTTTACGAGCGCGACACTGAAAGTTTTTAGAACTGGCCATTTGTAAACAATATAATAAAAAAATAAGTTCAAATTTTGAAAAACTTTGCCAATATTATTATGTATGTATTTTATTCATTTGTCATCTGTTTACGATATGGCGGCAAATTGAAAATTGTCTGTGTCATGTCAGCATGAATTTAAGGGGGAAGCGCTAAGGTAGCCCGCGACATTCAAATTTTCTTACGTTTTTTGCAATTTGCTGGTCAGCATTAAGTTGCGTTGATTAATATATGAATTGCGGCCGTAAGAAATATGTGTTTACAGAATTATAATCATTAAAGTCATCAACACAACTCTCTAAGACCACGTAACTCCAAAGAATGATGATTTCATGAAACAGTTATTCTTTGGAGTTACGTGGTCTTAGATCATCGCTATGAGTCAAGTGCACAAAATCCTCCATGAAATTTTAGCGGACCGGAAGCTTTGTGCCCGGTGGATACCTCATAATGCGACAGAGGCCCAAAAACTGTCGTGTTGATTGGTGTCGTGAAATGGTTCAAAGATTTAACGGAGGTGACTCAAATGCTGTGTTCGACATACTTACGGGTGACGAAAGCTGGATTTATTGTTATGATCCTGAAACTAAGAGACAGTCTGCTGTCTGGGTGTTTCCTACCGAGGAGTTACCAACTAAAGTGAAGAGAGGTCGAAGCGTGGGAAAAAAGATAGCGGCCTCGTTCTTCGGAAGGACAGATCATTACGCAACAATTTTTTTAGAGGATCGAAAAACAGTTACTGCTGAGTGATACACTAACAATTGTTTGCCACTTGTCTTGGAAAAAGTTCGGTAGAAACGACCTCGCACTCCTTCACCACGACAACGCCTCGTCGCACATCGCCAAGTAAACAATCGACTACTTGGCAACGTCAGACGTGTAATTACTGGGTCACCCGCCCTATAGCCCCGACCTCGCACCTCACTTCGAAATCTATTCTGCAGCGATGTGTAAGACAGGGAGACGTTATGGTTCTGGACTGGAAACAGGTAGGCATCAACATCAATGGCGACTACGTCACTTGCCTACGGTTTGCCGACGATATAGTTGTCATGGCTGAGACTATGGAGAACCTCGGTAATGCTCGATGACCTCAGTACAGCTTCTGAAAGAGGTCTTAAAATGAACATGAAAAAAACAAAGGTCAAATGACCATGTTACTTTATTTTATGTATTTTATTTGTTTATTTCAGGCGACGCATGCCCCATATATAAATACCTTTACCTAAACATACCTATTTTTATTACGAAATAGTACTTCACTAGCTAACTCTTGTGCAATACTGTGCTACCTGTCCGCGGAAGCGACGGAACACCACGTCCTGCGGCCAGAAGTATTCACGGGCAGATAAACACAAGTTACACCCAGTTTCATGAAAATCTGTTTACCTAGGACAAACTGTCCAGTTAAGTAGGATCAACTTCGAGAAAGAGGTCAATTGTCGAGTCTGACTCGGTTGGGCAGCGTTCGGGAAGCTACGCAATATCTTGTCGTCTCACATACCGCAGATGTGACCAGAGCGTGTTGCCAATGATGACGTATTAAACTGCAACGTGAACGTCGCTTACAATGGGGCTCATTAGGAGGCTGAAATTCACCCAAATGGCAATGGAGGGGACTTCCTTAGACTTTTCCTGACGATGTGATCGAATCAGACATGGAGAGATTCGCAGGAGAAACAAAGTAACCGACATAAGCCTAAGAATTGCCGAAGTTTCAAAATTCTTGGGGTGGCAGTGGGCAGGACACATTGCTCGCATAGATGGCCGATGGGGCCGAAAGATTCTGGAGTGGCGACCGCGTACCGGAATATCAAACGTTGGAAGGCCTCCCACAAGGTGAACCGATGACTTTGTGAAGACCGCAGGAATCCGCTGGATGCGAGAATCACAGAACCGGTCGAAATTTAAATTACTGTAATGCTTGAATAATTTTCAGTAAAAATATGGTTTATATTATTTTCAAACTTAAATAGCAGCGGAATAAGAGTTAATTGTATATTCTCGTTGTAATAGTAAAAAATGTTGAGGGTGTCATTTTCCATAACAAACCCGTTTTTTTTTCTGACGTAAATGGACAAAATGTTCGAAACCTGAATGATGTCCTTTTCGGGGAATTGTTGTCAAAAGTGATAAAGCAATTATGAGGTCGGCTAAACTTATGCAATCGTCAACTACAGCCTGGCCTGCACAACGCAACTATTGTCATGGCATCACGCAAAGCAAACTTGACAGCGGGTTAACATAGTCCTACCACCTTGCTGACTGGCACATACACATTTTTACTACGGAGTGAGCTATTTTCCCAGCTGTGCCCGCGGCTTCGGTCACGTGATTCTGAATTCTATTAACATTATAAGTTAATCGGAATCGGGAAGTCGTTAATTTAATCTAAATTCCACCTAATTCCTTGTAGGTATAGACCTACAAGGAGAATTTAGTTTGCGTGATGATATACATTTCAACGACTACATCCGTATCTATCTGAATACGAACATAATGCAATATTGCTAATCCCCCATAGCGAATATTATATATCATCATAATATACATCCAGATAAACGGCCAAAAATTGTAAAAACTATATTTTCGGCATCAAAATCGTTCACACACCTCGTAGCAATTAGTTTTTTTTTTTTAAATATTCAATGTATAGTTTTAACTTCGCCACTGTTTTATTATTTGTATAGATAACTAGCCACTACCCGCGTCTTCGTCCACGTGAAATTATTTGTCCACCGTCCCACTCCGTCGCATCGCATCGCCAGTCTGCGCTATTGCTTTGTTTTATTGCTCGGCTCATAAGGGTCCTATCGTGATGTTAAATATAGCCTATACCCAGCTATAAGTCTATAGCCTTCCTCAAGAATTGGGCTATCAAATACAAAATTATTTTTCTAATCTGACTGGTAGTTCCAGAGATTAGTGCGTTTAAACAAACAAATAAACTCTTCAACTTTATTAGTATAGATATGTAGCTCGTGTCGGTACGAGGAGAGAGTAAAACACACATTGCCGGCTTAAATCAGAAACCAGTTTTCAGCTTCGCCGTAGTCGTGTAAGGAGCTGCTGTAGTGAGAGGGAGAATGGTCTAGCTATTTAGGAGAAAAGACAGTCGTCAGTGTACGACTGTCCTTTTTTGAATGGTCACAACAGGGTCAGAACCCTGTTCTGTCTACTAAACTACAATAAAATTAAAACTACATAATTATTAATTTTTATAGCTGCCTGTCTATTAGTGGTATAGTCGTAGTACGTAGCGCTACGGTTTCCAATTGGACCAACATCTTGACGTGAACTGCTACTCTTTTAAACGACCTTACCAAGTGGAGTTCATGACTGGAGATTCTTCAGTTTTTGGCTAATATCTCGGAAACTAGAAGTCCCAGGTAAAAAATAATCAAAATTTGGTACCCCGGAGGTGTCCTGAAGGCGATCTATGTATGACCTATGATTGACCTTGACTATAAAGTCACTGTTGTCACACAGCGTGATAAGCTACAGTCAACGTAGCGCTACGCTTTCTCTAGCATCAACTATGCCTTGACGAGTAGCGCTACAGTCTACGTAGCGCTACGCATTATTTACCATCCCTTGCGCCCTGACGCGTAGCGCTACAGTCGACGTAGCGCTACAAAACTAACATCCGCTACGCGTTGACGCGTAGCGCTGCAGTTGACGTAGCGCTACGCTTTCTCCTACATCCGCTACGCCTTCACGCGTAGCAGTACAGTCGAACGTAGCGCTACGCTTTCATTCGCTACGTGGTGACGCGTAGCGCTGCAGTCGACGTAGTGCTACGCTTTCTCTAACATCCGCTACGCCTTCACGCGTAGCAGTACAATCGAACGTAGCGCTACGCTTTCTCTAACATTCGCTACGCGTTGACGCGTAGCGCTACAGTCGACGTAGCGCTTCGCTTTCTCTAACACCCGCTACGCCTTCACGCGTAGCAGTACAGTCGACGTAGCGCTACGCTTTCTCTAATTTGCCAGTATCCGCTGTTTCACTACGTAGACACCGACGTTCTCGTTCAAAACGTCAAATTGTAAATTCTATTAAAATGAAGATTCTAGAGACAAGTGTTACTAAACACTTTCGATTAAGTTTCATAGCATCAAACATTCCATAAAGTAGTTTGTTCGTAAATTATGCAGGAGTACATATGTATATGCATGTGGTTAGTAGAGTACTAGATAACTACAAGGAGTTGTTTGTTGTCGCAGGGATGCTCTGGCCCCGTCTCCAACGAGACCTAGTAAAGCCTAGCAATAGAATGGTAAGTTGCAACATTTTAACTAAATGTTAGAGAACAAGGAAATTATTTTTAAGGAGTTGCTTTTTGTAAACTTGTAGAAGAAACGGAGCTTAATGGGCATACATGGTCTATGAGCTCGTCGAAATGCGGTTAAATATATTCTAACTAGGGTTGCCAAATCTACTATATAATATAATCACATCATCTGCCTAGCCTTTTTATGTTAGGGTCGGCTTCCAGTCTAACCGGATGCAGCTGAATACCAGTATTTTACATGGTGCGACTGCTTATCTAACCTCTACCCCTACCGATACCCCTTGGAGTATCGTATTACCCAGTAACTGGGTTGTGTGATTGTTACAATATAATATAGTATCCTGCTTTATTAGAGGCCTCAAAGATAAAATTTAAAGAAAAAAAAATTGGCGTAGCTAGCTATTTTAAGTTCCACATAAAATGGCGACCGCCACAGGGCCGGTATTTATTTATTCTCAATGTTAATTTGTAACCTTAATTTTCCGTGTAGATAAAAACACCTTATTAATAAAGAATAAAAAGCTTAATTTTTAGTGTAATAATTACTAGTCTCGAAACATAAAAAAATAAAAACTAAAATATAGTAACACTAACTAAAATCCTGTTAATAAAGGTTTAAAGTAGCAAAATGTGTGCATTTCAAAAATAAAATATTTTTTAAACATCCCTAATATTTATTTTTTTTACAGGCAATAGCTTCGAACATACTATATAAAAAAGTTGGCAACCCTAATTCTAACTAACCCTTCAGTGATTTGTAATTTAGACCTTTCGAATGTTGGCACAACCCAAGGATTCCATGACTTTCTTAGATGTCTTCTTCAGGATATAATAGACCCATTATCTCCTTTATAAAGTAACTATAAATATTTGCTAACGTACATTTCTGTTTCAGGGCGCAACCCCGTAATTCGGATTGTTTTCTATATCAATGTAAAATCATACAAGTGAATAAAGACTAAATGAATAATATTATATTTTGCTGCCCTAGTTAGGTTGTTAGGTACATACTAGTATATCCAAAAACTTCATGACATTTTGTAATTTATAAAAATGTATAGGAAAGTTTTGTATTATTAATAAAAAACATAAATAAAAATAGACAGTGCAGTTTTATTTTGCGGAGTTGCGTAACTACGCTACCGTGATCTGCCTAGCCTTTTCCCACCAATGTGGCTGTCGGCTTCCAGTCTAACCAGATGCAACTGAATACCAGTATTTTACATGGAGCAACTTTCTAGAAAAAATCAAACTGGTAGCTAATTTAATTTATATGTTTTAAATTTTTATGACATTGATTTTTACATTCTGTGACTACAGTAACTCACACACTTGTTAAAATTCTAGGAGAATCATCTACTTTTACAATATTTGTAAATATGTGAGCACCATGTATCTATCACATAATTGATTTACTCGTGTCCTGTGTTGCTTTATTTTTAATTCTTTTTACCTTTTGTGGTAGACTAATTGTATTATTGGTGCATCGTCTTCACATATAATTATATAATGAATGTACTCCTTGTAAAATATTTTAAAAGAGTAACGGTGGAGTTTCTTGCCCATTCGTCTCCATACGAATACCACCTTTTGGAAGGGGTGACAAGAATCAATTATATTTTATTGTAATTTTTGACGTTCAAAAGTGCCTTTTATGTGCCTATTGGACATAAATGGTTTGACTTTAACCTGTCTGACCCCCACAACCAAGTTACTGGGTAAAACAATGCCCCTTGGTAAGACTGGTTGTCAGAATTTCGGACTTTCGCACGAACCGTAACGGCTGTAAAAGATCTAGGAATGACAGCCGGGACCAACGGCAACGGCTTAACATGCTGTAACTACGCAACCCCTATTTGTAAATCAATTCCTCATTTTTTATTGGGATTGTGATTGGGAATGCCAAATTAATACACTCCCGGACACCATAATCGAGCTACGCATTTTTGTGTTTTTAAAGGTCTGTGTATATGACGGTAGTTTATAAAAAAAAATTGCCGGCCTGAGGCCTATGACTGACTATCATTTCGGTATTGCCATTGTTCTAAATTTGAATTCACGAAACGAAAAAGGCTTTATAGCCAGTATGTCAGCTTCAAAACTGCATACTTCACTTTCTCAGACTTATCATTATTCAGATGTTTTAGGCATTTACGAAAAAATGCACGTTGGGTCATTAAGAAAGAAGAAGTTTGAGTCTTTCTAATTCGCTTAATGTTGTATCTTTTTTATTTGACAACCGTGGGCATAGCTAACATTAAGTTACAATTCTTTTACCTAATTGTTACAGATTCAAAACTTTGTTAAAAACTTCTGAGAATCAGCAGTAAGTATGTGGCATAATCTGGCTGCCGATGATGTTTTTCATTTAATTAAATAAAACCACGGAACAAAGCAGTCAAGTTCTATATTTTATCGTTTACTTAATTTATTTTGTACAAACTTCAACAATATATATAATAAATACTCAATTAAACCTCTATCATTCAGCAAACTGAACTCACTTTTTTGTCATAAGTATAGTTAAAATAAACAATACAATGATATTATAACTTATTGTCTAAACTTAATTAAACACAACTTCTTTGTGCAAATATGCCTAATAGTAGTTATAATCTTTGGTTTCACCAACATAAAGTGACGACATATTGGTATATCATGTCGTGTAGAGCCGCATGGAACTGGTCAATCTCGATACCTAACGCTATAAGGAGCTTTAAATAAGAAATACTCTTAGATTGTAGTTCTTATCACATAAATGCTTACACACATTTTTAATAAATGCATTTTTGTGATAACAAAATTTAAAGAAATCAGAATTGATTACGTTAAACAATTTGTACTACCTATGTCCATTTTCAACTTTCCGTTGATTTCTATACACCTGAAATGGAAAAAGGATTCCGAATCCTAATTTCAATTATTTTATAGATAAATTCGTATTCGTCTTGACCAAAAGGAATTCGTTAAAATAAATTCTGATTTCTTGAATGAGTGTTTTTGTATTAAGAGCAAATAATTATCTAGCTTGTTTATAATGTTTACTGGCTAACCATAGGTATATATTCACATTCACTAATATTTTGATAAGCGGTAACTTTACCTTAATAGCTAATAAATAACAATTTGTGTACATACGAAGTGTTAACACGGCACTATCTAGGTGAAAATATCAGTATTGTCGAGTTAAATCATGCTTCTAAACTTAAAATACTTACGTGATTTTAAGTTACAGATTTTGATTTTAAATTTTTACATACACGTCAACAAGGACATTAAAACAAATGTTCAAGATCATCTTATCCGATCAGTCTTCCAAAGCGCAATATAATATTACATATTAGAGGACAGAGCTTGAGTGGCTCCACGCGGCTCTCGGAGAACAGTTACCTCGAGTTGAACGTAAAGTAACGTCAGACGTAACGCAGAGAGGAGCGTGCGCCTGCGCCAGCGACGGGGAACCTCGCTCGCGCACTGCCCGCGCGTCTCATTATAAAATTATCTACATAATCATTATCTTGTAACCATAATTATTGCAAAATATGTGCAAAACTGTAAGCATCTCATTTAGTTTACGATACACTGACTCTTTAAACCTTGCAACACTTAGAATTGTCCTGCACTTCAGATATTTTTCACATTTTATGTAAACGAATTGAAAACAACCGGCACACAACTATTCGGTGACATGTTCCATAAAAGGTAATGAAAAGCGAAACCTCTCGTCGAGCACACGTTAACGTTATTGCTTCAAGCTTATTACGTATCGCTGATATCAATAGATAGTAGACATAATATAATAAATTACGTGTTGCGATGTGCGGTTTGGGATCTACCCGGCAATAAGCTCTCAATATTTACAGAGTAGTAGAAAATTGACCACTTCCAAAGTTAAATTACAAAATTTAATGATTCATTAGTCTGTTGTGCTAGAAAAGACAATACTGTCACAGAAGTGAACCGTCGTGAGGTAACGGCAACGTCCGGGCCGCAGCCGCGAGCCACGGCGCCGTCTATCTAGAGAGATGTCAATCGAAAAATAAACAATACTTCAATAATATCTACCTTACTCGGTAAGGGACGTTCGATCTCTTAGGTATATCAATATTATCTTATTGCTAATTATAGTGATGTCTTTCAAGTAGCCGAATCGGTTGTACATCGTGAATGAACATTAAACATTATCAACATCGTCAAAATGTAATCTGCAAGAGCAACACTCGTCGAAGCAGTACCAGCCCGCTCGCTATGTCAGATATTACAGGTCTATGAGGCGTGGCGCGGCACACGCGGGCGCGAGACACAGCGGCTCTCTCTACCATGCGCAACGCTGTCGGTACAAAAAACAAAAATGTATGGAGTTGCTTGAGGCAAGTTCATACATTGCTGGGTGAATAAGCGTTGAGGATTATAGAGAGTGTCGTTGTGTTAGTTTGTTTGTCACATCGTGTGTGACACACGTCGCGTGCCCGCATGCGGGCGCCGCACGCGGGGCCGGGCGGCGGGGAAGGCCGCCGGGCCCCGCAGCTAATGTAATCAGGGGAAGGCAATTACATTAACTAGGTATGTGGAAAGTGCGCGTTACATAAAATGGCTCGATTCCTATGATGCGTACTGAATTAGGACGGAAGTGAATTCTGGTACCGATTTCACAGCTGATTTGTTAAGCTTATATATAACGTTGCAAAAATTTCTCTAAACTCTCTTAATTCCGAGGACTAGCAGGCGGCCGTCCTCGCATAGATAGACGCGACCTCGCGTCGTTTCGGTACAGTGAGAAGCTTACAAATTGGAACTATTAAAACTATACGGACAAAATTGATATGAATCGGCGTAGCCATTGCTTCTCTTAAGCGTCTATTAAGATACGATAATACTAGCGCCCGTGAGCGCGGGCACGTGTGACGTCATGTATGTAATGTAACCCAAGTGTGGTGACGTGAGGCGGTGCTTCAACATGTTGCCGTGAGGGAAGCTGAACAAGCGTGCGCACTCCGCCGCACCACACGCACACACACACACACGCCGGGACCGGGGACATCTACTTGTGCTATTGCTCGACACCATTTCGGGGAAGAAAAATGATATCTCACAATCGGTAACAAATCATCAACTTCACAATATTTATAAGTACAGCTCTGTTTTAGAATTTTACAGATAGACAGTGATATTCATCGAATACAAAAATAAGCTTTTAGAGTTTCCTCAATTTTATCCAATATCTTACATTACATCACTAGTGACGAATAAAAAAGGGCACGCTCGCGAGAACGATCCACTCCGATCGACGGCTTCACTCACCGGGAACAGGTCCGCACGCGAACGCAAACGAACAGATACGAATCGGAACGACAGAACGCGGTGAACGCGCGCGAACATCGGTCGCAAATCAAACGGTCACTAAGCTTCGGCCACGTGAATACAAAACACTCCAGTAAACACGTCGAACGTCTCTAAACGCGAAAGAACAACGTCCGGCGCGGCGCGGGCGCACGCCGGCCGGGCGCGCCGCCGCTACACTCCTACACGCTACTCGCCGTATGTACACGCGACACTAGCGTAAACAATAATTAAGTGCGCTTGGGTGGGCTCAGGAGCTCGGGCAGCGGTGCGGGCAGCGGCAGCGGCGCGTCGGCGGCCAGCGCGGGCAGCAGCGCCAGCGCCAGCGCGGGTCAGACCGGCGCCGGCGCCGCGCCCGGCGAGCCGGCCCACGCGCCGCCGCCCAGCACCACGCGCGGCGCCGGCCCGTCCAGCAGCACGGCCGTGGGCGCGCCCGGCGTCGGCGCGTCGGGCAGCGGCGATTGCGCGCGCCGGTGGCGGCGCCAGGCGTGCTGGATGAGGCGCGCGCAGTACTCCTCGCGCTGGCGCCACAGTGTGGAGCTCACGGGCTCGTAGCCCACCTCGTCGGGCCGGCCCACCTCGAGGTCGCCGGGGTCCTCGATGGGGTTGCCTTTCCGCGCGAAGAAGTCTTTGGTGAGCGCATCGAGGATGTCCACGCAGAACATCATGTCGCCGCGACATATGGGAATGTCCATGGATATGATCTTGTACTTGTTGGGCTTGTGGATCTGCAGCGGCGGCTCCAGTACGTCGAGGAAGTCCGACAACTGGTCGTAGCGGATATACTGCGTGCCGTCCGGGTCGAACCGCTGCCAGATCTCGTAGTACATGTCATAGTCGTCGTCCGTCAGACCTTCCTGCACGTCCTCCGTCGCCTGCACAGAATGATATAACCATTAAAATCGTTTTGAACAATAATCACCCAAACTACTAACAAAGAATAACGGATAGAGCTAAGTTACCTGCGAGTAATTCTCGAGGATAACGGCGATGTACATGTTGATGACGATGAGGAAGGAGATGACGAGGTAGGACAGCAGGTAGGTGATGCCGATAGTGGCGGAACCACAGTTGCCCGAGTAGCCGCGCTCGTTGTCGGGCAGATCGCACTCCTCCTCATTGATGATGCCGTCTAACACGCCGTCCCACCCGGCCGACGTCGACATCTGGGACATAACGCGTAATACAAACATTTGATTAATGATAATGACTAATGCAATGGATTTATATAAAGCGCAGAAACATCCTTTTTTGCAGAAACCATCAGTCCGATTGCCTATATTGTAGCAGTCTCTAGGAATACTCGTAAAAAGCTAACAGAAGGCTGATATTAAAACTGACCTGAAATAGCAGGATCATACTCTGCACGAAAGTCTTGAAGTTGTACACGTCGTCGAGGCCACCTTTGTCCTTGACGTGCATGAAGAACGACATGCCAAAGATGGCGAAGATGAACATGACGAGGAAAAGCAACAAACAGATGTTGAACAGAGCTGGTAGGGACATGGCCAGCGCGAACAACAACGTCCGGATACCCTTCGCGCCCTTCACGAGACGCAACACACGACCGACTTTCGCTACTCTCACCACTCTCAATAGAGTCGGTGACACAAAATATTTTTCTATAATATCACTCAATACCAAACCTGGGAACAAAGAAACGTATCATTAGCTAAATGATAAAAGTGTCAAAAACGAAATGAACACAAAATTCTGAACACTTACTAAGAATTGAGAAATTGACTACTACGAAATCGAACAAGTTCCAAGGCTCAACGAAGTAATGATAGCGTAAGGCGAACATTTTAAGTAGGCACTCTGAACTGAATATCACGATGAATATCATGTTGAGGTAGTCGAGGACAGTGCTGAACGTTTCAGACTGCTGATAGTGATCCAGCGTCATCGTCAACATGTTCAGGCCGATGAACAACATGATGATCATGTCGAACTTCTTGTCCGTCACTATCTCGAACACGATCGCTTGTGGCCGCCACTGTAACAAAAAGTCACATATCAGAATTTTTATAAATAGTTGAACAGTCTTATCTTGATGCATCTCTGTCGTAGGTCTGGAGTTGTAGAAAGAGTCGCTTTTAAGAAACGCACTGCTCCGAATTTAGAATCTGCTGCACAAAAACAAGGGTTGTGGCAGCTTTACGCTCTGCAGGTTGCTAGGGTCCCAGGTATAGAGTAGTGCAGCTGTTTAAAAAAATATAAAAAATGCACGAGGTTATTATGTGTATTTCCTAAGAAAATATTAGTTGATCTTTATAGGATGTGTCATGTCCATAGACCTGGAAACTTTTAAGATTTTACCTTCGGCCTCGGAATAGCTTTCAACGGTTTCTTAGAACCCATTTTCTTCATGGCATTGTAGTATTTCTTCTGATCTTCAGTCATGAACATCTCAAGACTTCCACCGGCTTTCTTTTTCTGTTCGTTAAAGTTGTCGATGATCACACCGATGAACAGGTTGAGAGTAAAGAATGAGCCGAATATGATGAAGAACACGAAGTACAGGTACATGTAGATGTTCGTCTCTCGAATCGGTTGGCGTCCCACCTGAAATCAACAGCGACAATTTGTTAAATAAAGCTTGGAATCAAAATGTTGAGAAAGATTTCCATATTCTGATATTTTAAATATAGCACGGGATTAGAGTAGTCTAATCGAGCAAAGTAAAACATGACAAACGTACTTCTCTTGAATCAATAGCATCGTT
This sequence comes from Luperina nickerlii, assembly GCA_963855955.1. NCBI lineage: Eukaryota > Metazoa > Arthropoda > Insecta > Lepidoptera > Noctuidae > Luperina > Luperina nickerlii. The sequence continues at coordinate 14,067,575 of OY979677.1, read as the reverse complement.
CATGATCTGGATCCATCCCTTGAAGGTGGCAACTTGGAAGAGGCACAGGTACGCCTTGCCGACGTGATCGAAGTTCATCGGCGAGTTCTCCCAAGTGTAATTCTCTAAGATACACGCGTTCCTGTCCGGAATGATCTCGTGGCTTAGCGTTGTGTGGTTCAGGTCGACGCACTGGGAATAATAAAAGGTGAATTCATTAAGCAAGCTTAAAAGGAAGACAGTATTTTACCATCAGACAGATTACAGACTGAATAAATTTTTATTTGAAAATCAAGTTAAGAAAAATTCTTTCGATGAATATTCTGCGTAGTGTCATTACCTTGAAGTACTTTCCAGCGAAGAGCTGAACACCCATGATGGCGAAGATGAGCCAGAAGATAAGACACACCAACAACACGTTGAAGATGGACGGGATGGCCTGCACCAGCGCGTTCACCACAACCTGCCACATACACACGCATTACTAACACTGCTCATAGGGGACCTAACTAGACTTGCATTAGTTGCATTCAAGTATCAATGAGTGTACAGTGAAACACATACACTCTCATTTGTTTTGAATGGCGTGCATTTGTTAGTGGGCGCAAAAAATTAGTTTGGAAGCAAGGAAGTTAATTTTATTAGTACTGTGCAATTCTATGTAGCATCTCAAATTAATATTGGTTCTGAATTATTCCATACTTTGAGTGATTATGTAAATGGTACTGATTGAAAATGATATTAGTATAAGTATCTACATAACATGAATTAATTTACATAACATCGAATACATCGAAGCACATCTCAAAGCAACATAGATACTACACTACTCTTACCTTGTCCACTAAGTTAGCCATCCACAATGTATGGAATTAGTAGTAATGCATGCGACTTGCCGCTCGTACGATGAAGATACAAGAAGAAAAAATCTAAGGTGCAGAATATAAATTAGCATTCCAAATAACTAAGTAATTACAAAACTCTAATCTAGCTAATAATAATAAGACCAATAGAAAAAGAGACCAAAACATGGATGAAATCTCTCCTAAAATAAATCCCATTGAACCATTTCTAAAAGAGGTTTATGACGAACAGTGATGATACTAAGCCATTCAGGGGTGCCACCGACCACTTCAAAATGATTCACTAATATTAATTCGATAAAAGACTACTGCCAATGAATTGGTAACAACTGTTCAAATTAACAATTTTAAACAAATTTAGATCTGGTGATTGATGCAGAAATATCGAAAAAAGGAGCCGTACTCGAATGTTGGAAATTTTATAATGTTTATAATGATCGTAGAAGTTGAAATAGAAATGTGAATGTGAAGTGTGGAGCGAAGTGTGTGGTGGATGGATGAGCGATAGGATGTGTCGGCAGCACAGGGTGGTACGTACCCTCATGCCCTGCATGCGGCTCATGGCTCTGAGCGGGCGCAGTGCGCGCAGCGTTCGCATCGTTTTGAACGCCTGAATGCCGCCGGCGCCACAAAGCGCCGCTACGAAGTTTATAAGCGAGACCTGATGAAATCAAGGGTTGCATATTGAGACAATTTATATTTCAACAATTTGCTGTTAAAAAATAAGTTCTGATGTCTACTGCAGCACCTACAAAAAAGACAGAATTACATAAGACTAGACCACCAAAAATGTCAAACTTGAGTATTCCATTATTTGGGTAAAGACACACAACCTGTATTACAAACCTAAGGACAGAATAATCTTTTGAAGAAGATGAAGACTTGTTAAAGAATACAAAAGTAATGCCTATTGCAGAATATCGGAAGGGATGAAATGTGATATATCACTCAAGTTACACACATTTGTACATCGAAATTAGTTTTAGGACATTAGAGAATTTCTAAATAATAAATATTAGATTAACAATAAACTTTAAATTCACCTTCGTTTGATTCTCTGATGTCCCAAGAAAAGCTACATCACATGTTAAGAACATAATCAAGGAATACAGGTAACATAATAATATATGTATAGTTATATATTTTGCATTTTATATGACATCGACAGCATTCAAGATCATGTGCCATTTTCAGTTATAATGTTTTTCTTCTTTAATAAGGAGTAATTTCCAGAATAACTTTTATTGTACGTGAAAACGGCACTGTCTCGTACGACAGCACAAAGATAGAAGTCGTGTAAATTCATGCACTTGAAAATATCAGGATTTCAAGTCATTCTGTGAAGGCCATTATATATTTGGCCACAGGTAAATTTCAGATAGCAGGGTTCGTGGGTAAGAGAGTCACATAGAAGCGGTATCCATAAACAAACAGTACGACATCGAGAGCTCGAGGCAGCGAGGTGAGGCCGTTCGGAGTTTCCACTGCCATAGACATCGAACAATCAAAGCTGCACGCTTTGAGTTGCGCTGCACATCGTACACGGCGAACTTACGAAATATTCTTAGCAAGATTTAATCAGGACAATTGAATTGTATAGAATGGGCATCAGTTTTTAGATTCTCTTAAATCGATAAGTGTTTTATGTCTAAACGGTTGAATTCGACACTTGTTAATTGCCGATTTTGAAATCAATGTTGCGCTAATAACACATTGGTATTGTTGCACTGGTTAGTGTATGTGTGTGGATGTGCAGCGCAACAGTACCGCCACAGGAGTGCGCGAGCCTGGGCGCGCTACTCACGCGCATGCCCTCCCAGCGCGACACCGCACGCAGCGGCCGCAGCGCGCGCAACGTGCGCATCGAGCGGAACGCCGGGATGTCGTCCGCGCCCGCCATCACCGCGCCGTGGTTTACGAGCGACAACTAACGCCACACCATTCGTCATTTACTTTATCATACAACATTTTCTTATATCTAGGTTTATACTTAGTTTATTGTACGGTACTTGGTCTTCCACCTAAAGACGTTGGGAAGCTGTAGTGTTAGTTAAGACCTTCGCAAAGAACTATAAGACCAACCTGAACAGACCTTTACTGTGTATTTTTCATAATTCAATAATGCAAATCAAATCCATGATTTACTCTTAGTAAACTTATCTGCAAAGAAACTATTAGTACATATTTTAGATAAAATATCTATTAAAATATCAGTATATTACCATGACAATGATGAAGTCAAGCCAGCACCATGCGTTCGTGAAGTATTTCTGGAAGCCAAGGGCAAGCCATTTGATCAACATCTCGATGAAGAAAATGACAGTGAAGATTCGATCCATATAATATAAGATGTCTTGAAGAATCGGCCGATGTGGTAAATTTACATCTTCTAAAGCCTGTAATGGACATAATTGTTGTATTATAATCATTTTATACAAATAAAGCCTTATACGATGCATTAAGAAAATGTTTCGATAACTTACCAAAGCCAAACTACTGAGCAAAATCATGGTAATCACAGCCGTTTCAAAATATGTGTTTTCAATGAGTTTAAATGTTTTCAATCGGAGCATGCCCCAGCCTTGCCAGAAGGGAGACTCGTCATCTCCGGCGAGGAATGGAAACTTGGCGTAACATGGCTCTGGACAGCAGTCAGCGGGACTATCATCTACGACTTCTTCGTCCGCTGCTACTATGATGTCCGTTTTACCCAGACCCCCGTCTAGCTTCCCATCTTCTTCTTCTTCAACCATTTCTGTGGACAATGAATAGATTATAAGATCATCATAATAAATTAAAAGTGTTAAGTTCTAATGATTAGTCTTTAACTGACCTTCTTCTAAACCTAATTCTTCTTTACTGGCATCCTTTTTCTCTTCACCATCTATCGTGTCTGCTGAGCCTTTATGACTTTCATCTTTAAATGACCTTATCTTGTGACTGCCATATGATTTTTGACTTATTGTATCGTCATCCTGAAAAATAAACTTTGACTATGAGACGAATTACTTATTAGTAAATTAGTTGTATTTATAAGATTTTCAAATGAATGGCGTGCAATAGGAGAGGCCTATGTCCAGCAGTAGACTGCTATAGGTTGATGATGATGATGATAAGATTATCTTCTACAATATTTACCTGTATAGGATACCCGTGATGATTTAATTCACAATCTAACCGGTTGTCTCTATGATTATCTGTTATCGCGTTAATATTATTTAATAAAATTTTCCCTTTCTTGTATTTATTGTCACCTGAAAGATTACGATTAGTGCAGCAACCTGTATATGTATGTAAACTTGAGTTATTATTTCAATATATGAAGAGATTACCTGGTATAGTGAATTCCATACCGTCACCTATAGCTACTTCTACTTGGTCTTTGAGTTTCTTGTCTTTGTACAGTACGGCGTCGTCGAGGTCTGTGCCGAGTTCCAGTTCGTTGTCCACTCGCTCTGAAGAGACACAGCGGCCACACAAAGCCGCCTTTAAGCCTATATGTCGCGTGTTGTGTCCACGGTGCGTTCCCGGAGGGGCCACCCGACGACCAAGCATAGAAATCAGACCAGGACGAATCGACTTAGTGAAATTCGTCAAATTCTTTCATAAAATTATGTCATGTTATTTTGTCTTTAAATCCTCTGTACAATATTATAGTGCATACAAAAGTGAAATGATATTTTTCTTGCAAAACTTTAAAATACACAATAACAAATTATTTGATTTATTGTTACAAACACAGGTACTTACATTGAATCATGATATAATATTTATTATTTATCAGATTTTATTAGTAAGTTATAATGATTATAATCATCTGAATATCTTAAACTAATCGTAAGACAACACCAAAGATGCAATTCACGAAAATGAATAATGATACATGTAATAGATAATATACATATTGAAACGGATAGTATACAATACACAAACAGTAATCATGCATAAACACACACAAAGCCAGGAACACCAACATGTATAGGAATAGTTACATGATGATAATATCACAAAGCGTAAAAGTACCTATCTAATTAATGATGATTTATTTAACCTTTTAACCGCTTAGCCGGATTAATCCGACAAATATTTTCGTGTCCATTTCGCCAAGGTCGTATATTTACGATCAAATGCCACAGCTCGTATGCTGATTTTTTGTTTAATTATGCTGTATTTTATCAGGTATTTATTTTTTGATTCACTGTGCCGGTCGCTGGGGGCACGACAACTGGATATGAAGTCGGGCGGTTAAAAGGTAATCTCCGGGTAAGTCCAAAGTTCGTAGATAATACACACCTCCATCCTCATCATGAACTAGATATTATTATTATTAAAACATATTTTGTTGTTAACCACATGATTTTCCAGTCGAGATTATAGGGGCGTGGAAGGCGCGACCAAGATCCAATCAGAAGCGACACTGATTTGTAAAAGGATTATGGAAGTGGGTGGGTCCACATTCGGTAGGTACCTATATCTCATTGCTTGACGTCAGTCCACTGCGTCAAGGAATGCCTTATATTGAGACACATACTTATAAACTCAGGCCTACTTGTACCACAAATCACTAAATGACACAGCGCTACATCTATACTAAAATTATAAGGCTGAAGAGTTTGATTGGTTGAACGCGCTAATCTCTGAAACTACCAGTCGGATTTGAAAAATTCTTTTTGCATTTGATAGCCCAATTCTTGAGGAAGGCTATAGGCTATTTAACATCACGCTATGACCTTTAGGAGCCGAGCAAAAAGAAAAAAGTCAGATAGAACGCTAAGCAAAAACGAAGTAATAGCGCGGGCAGGCGATGCGATGCGACGGCGTGGGTCGGAGTAACAAGAAATTTCACGCGGACGTAGTCGCGGGCAGAAGCTATTTAATAATAAAGAGTTAATGTTATAAATACATGATACATAAACTCGCGCCGCATATATGCTACAAGTGGGGCCTTAAATTCGTTTCATTTGATGCAAGCTAGGTTTTTAATTACTTTCAGAATTGATGGCCATTTCCTTTGCATCTTTGTCAGTGACTTTCTAAAAGAAATGAAACGACTCTTATGGAATGCAATTTCATAGTATTTTTGTTAATGTGAAATTAAACATTCTATACGTTCGTATTCTGAATTGTTTTTTTAGCGTTCCGTACCCAAAGGGTAAAAGCGGGACCCTATTACTAAGACTACACTGTCCGTCTGTTCGTCTGTCACCAGGCTGTATCTCATGAATCGTGATAGCTAGACAGTTGAAATTTTCACAGATGATGTATTTCTGTTACCGCTATAACAACACATACTAAAAACAGAATAAAATTAATATTTGAGTGGGGGCTCCCATACAACAAACGTGTTTTTTTCGGCGTTTCTGCCTTGTGATACGGAACCCTTCGTGTGCGAGTCCAACTCGCACTTGGCCAGTTTTTTTAGTTTAGGTTTATGGAGATATAGGAATTAGTGAAAGTTTTTGGACGCGATTGTTTTATTAATTTCGAGTAGGTATAGAGTATTATTTTATTTTCAGCAAAAAACGCACTAGACTTTGTTGCGGTTTGCTTGTGGAATGCAACAAATGATTGAGTATTGAGGTTTCAGTTTAGCTGGGTCGACAGTTTTTATAGCTTTAGAATAAAGTATGTATGTCTGATGCATTATTCGCCAACTGCATGCCACAAGTTTCATCAAAAGGACAAAATGTAGAAGAAGAAGCAGTGATTATTCCAAATTATGGTAACAGAAATGAGAGGGATAGATACAAAATGGAAAAGTACCTAACTGTGTAACGAGGATAAAACACACGACATTTATACATACAGGGTCTGCTTTCTACACTTGGATCGCTAGGGCGCAGGCAACGCACAGTGTTCACAAATATCAACACGCAATCCAAATAGTTTTTATTCGATACAACAACTCCATGCTATTCAATTTTTATTTCACACATGTGATGCTACAATTCTAATTAGAAAGCTTTACGCAGTTTTAACATGAAAGACGTTTTTTTTTGCAACGTCTTTATACTCGTAGAAGCTTCTGATGACAACATGACAGCGAATCTTATTGACTGTGCAACAAGCAACACAATCAACCAATTGTTTTGCTTTTTTCTTCTGTATTAGCATTATTAATGGTTTTATGTCATGTTAGCCAGTTGATACTGTAATTTTTTTTAACAATTTGTCTAGCGTTTCCATTGTTTTTGTTTTATACAAGCTGGGACAATAAAGACTGTATACATATTTATCTACATAAGTACAAAAATACATAGAGGTACAACGACATGCCACAACATACGGGCGATTAAGACACACATCTTACCGGGTGCGTGGATCGCTATCTGATTGGTCAGCTTGTTTTTCAGTAGTTTCATAATGTCGGCCACGTTCCGTTTGACCCAATCAATAAACCTTGATATTCTGTTGAAGGCCTCTGCTATTTTGTTGGTATCCTGGTCGGCAGTCGGTGTCGACAAACTCGATGAGCCGAAATTGGACAGTAAAAGGGCCAAGAAAAGGTTGAGTACCTGGAAAATAGTATATTTAGACATTTTGTCTTCTCTTTAAGAGTGAAATTAACTAAAGGAAAATAATTCGCAGTTCAGATCGATACATTTTAAGATATACTGACCACAAGATTGCCAATGACGACGGTAGCTAAGAAGAAGGGTATACAAGAGACATCTCCGACCAACATACAGTCCCACATACTCTCAATCCATTCTCCGCAGAGTACTCTGAATACTATCATGAAGCTGTGCATGAAATCCGTGAAGTTCCATCGTGGGAGGTCCCCATCCGGGAAACGGTCTACGTAATCTGTGCAACCATACCAACACATTAGTATATACTCAAGTGTCTAAGGTTTGCAATTAAAGAGAATTCACGTCACAAAAATATCTTCTCTTTACTTATTAAAAGCCGTGTGTTTTGATCTAGAAATATCTAAGTGAAAGACAACCACAACACTCCACGATAAAACAACAATGATAGAAGTAAGTAATAAAGTATGAATTTTTTATATATATTTAAATTTGAAATAGATACATATTATAAGTAAAGAGATATATTCTGATTTATTTTGCATTTTAAATATAGTAATAGAAAAGCAATTTAAAATTTTATTAACAAGTTATACAATCGTCACAGTATGCTAATTAAGTTAAAACAAAATGATTAATTAACCAAAATGGATTACTGTTATTCTTAATTTTATAATTAATTTGAATACTGCGTCAATCATAAAAAGCTCCTTTTGTGTAGTTGCTAATATTGTGTTATAGTACGATAATAATTTGTCTAATATTCTGTGACATTCCTAAAGCTAGCTAGATCATGCGGTCCACTACCATGAGCCTACAAAATATAAAGCTTCAAACTCAACAAAATACTTACTATAATTACAACATGCCATTTAATAGTACTATAGAATATTGGAGACATAAATATAGCGCTTACGGAAGGCTTAGAAAACGTAAAGATTGAGAATGTCCAAAGAAAAGATGTATATAAAAGGAAACATGAAAGGTAGCTAGCGTAATGTCTCACAAGTGAGGCGCCTTTTCCATGGGGCTTTTAGAAAGAGGACTGTACATACTTTTAGGGTATCAGGCTAACTTAGAAGGGGACACATCGAATCTTACCAATAGTCTAATGAGCACAACAGTGTGACGCACATAAACACAATATTCACTAGTCAAACAGCGACGGCGAGCCCCGATTAAAGTGTGGACTCAGGGAAGTAATTTAGATCAGGGCCGTTTAGGATTTGTTAAGCGCAACGTTGTGTCGTGATCGATTGTAGTGTAAACCTCACATTCTGGACTTGGGTGTAACCAATGTACTGTGTCTCTTTCATTCAGTAGTTCATACATATGCTAAGACTATGTATCGAGCTGGTTGCACACATCCGGACTTCTATTTGGATTTTCGATCCGGTTCCTGTAAGCTCATTGGCTAGTTGCTTCTATATAGTCCAATTTATCTGCCTAATGCTAATCCTAAGTGCTAAGTTATGTTTTGAGGTTCCCTGTGTCTCTACAGGCTGAATCCCGTTGTAAACAAAAGATATTAGAAATTTTACCTTCTCTTATGCTGATATATATATCTATCGTCATGTCGGGATCGATACCACAATTGGTACTTATTAAAAACGGGATACCAATAAAATGTTCTGAGCAAGTGTTGATGCGTTAACATGATTCTAAACGTCTTAAATGTCTGTTTCCTGAACAAAGAATTTAGTTTTAAACATTTCATCCACGCTTTAACAGATGTAACACAAAATATACTTCAACAGAAGTGACTGCTTGATTTTGATGTTTCGCTCAATTTGTTGTTGTGCTGAGCTTGTATTTTTAACCAAAACCAGAGATAAAGCAATTTCAGCTATATTTTTAAAGATTACGGTAATTTTATTATAAGATTCAAAATAAAATAATACATAAAATGCGAAATATGACTCTCAATCGCTCTAAAGTTTGCTTTTAGAAAACTAAATTCAGAGAAAAGCGCGTTTTTTAACATAGAATCTCTACGTCAACAGCGATGTAATTATTTCTTTGTTCATTCTAAGAATCACAACTAAATGGAATGATAGAAATTATAATTTAAGAAAGAAACAAAGAGACAGTGTGATAAATGAACATGTATAAAGAGTAGAACAGAGGTTAGATGAAGAAACTTTAACTTCATTTACACGACAACTTTCTTCAGAAGGAGATTAAAAAATAACAGATGCGCAAACTCAATTAGAAGGAACAATAACGGAAGCTAAGTGATTCTGCACAACATTAATTGTTTACAATTGGTCAAATAGATTTACAACACGAGATAGAATGAATTGCAGGTCTGTTGAAATATATTTATGCGCTACATCGGGCGTCGCCGCCGCGAACCAACAGTCAACATCTCCAATCAAACACCAATGTACATGCAACACTCCCACCAATTACACTTACCCACGTAATTTTTCCCGAATAGTTGCATACCCATCACCGCAAATATGAAAATAATGATGCACAATACGAAGGTCAGGTTGCCCAAGGCACCCATTGTCCTACCCATTATGGAGATGAGTAAATTAAGTGTCGGCCATGACTTTGCCAATTTGAATACTCGAAGCTGCAATTACAAATTGTGATACAAGGCGTCACACAAGCTCGCTTACCGGCGCTTCACCTATGCTACTGCGGAACCCTTCCACGACCCTCAATCAGTCACGTGTCTCAACGAGAGGTTGCAGTGCGTGCTGTGAGTGATTGGGGGCCAAAACTTTAGCAAATGTGTGCTTGAGTTACCTATCGATGTGCACAGAGTTATTTCTGTATGAGTGGGATTTATGTTAGTTCTTATCGTGAGAGCTTTTGGATCGATAACATTTTAGATTAACTTTCTTATGTTCTTATAGGTTCTAATTTTCTGTTTGTCTCTTATAACGACATAGATCCCATCAGTAGACGACCTGATGCATCAAAGTACCCTTCGGAAGCGAAGCTGCAAGTCAAATCTATGTTACTCGATGCAAAGCTTAAATAATTATGATCTGAAGCTGCGTGGCATAGCTTTATAACGTGTCTCGTTTCAGGCTCGCCTGCGTTTCTGAGCCACATTCCGTGTTATAAAGCCACAGCGAGGACTCATCAGTCCGTCATGAAAATAATGTTGAATCAAGCCCAGTGTAAAAATTTCTGTTGTGTGAAGCTGAATAATTAATAATGAAGCTTAATTCTTTAATTAGAGATGCTAAATTTTCTTTTAAATTAGAACCTGTGTAGTTCTTGCCAAACAACTGCATCCCCATCACCGCAAATATGAATATAATGATGCAAAGTACAAAGGTCAAGTTCCCTAAAGCTCCCACCGTCCTACCCATTATGGATATAATTAGGTTTAGCGCCGGCCAAGACTTGGCCAGTTTAAATACACGTAGCTGAAAATATTTCACCATATTTATACATAAGTTGAATTAATATTAGTATCAGTCTTAACATTACGAGTGATTTATGAAGTGGAAACCAAGACCATGTAAAAAGTAAAGTTAACAATCATAAGAAAAAAAACTCAGATTTATCAAGCATGAATATAACAATAACAGATGTAGGTATAGCAAATAAACTCGTTGGAATAATAATAAAAGAACAGACAGAACAAATTATTGATATGAACAGATGAATGATTTTGATTTATGGGGTCTTATTTAAAAATAGTATTAGAACAGTAAGAGCAATACATACCAAACGAAAGGAACGCAACACTGACAAACCCTGAACTCCTTCCAATCCCAACTCCAACAGTGATAAGGCCACAATGATAAAGTCAAATATATTCCAACCCTCTTGGAAGTAAAACTTCGGGCTCATAGCTACTAATTTCAACATGGCTTCTATTCCGAATGTAGCAGTGAAAAACTGAAACAAAACGTCATGTTACAAATTGGATTGATATTATTTTTTGACCAACACAAGCACAAAAAATCTCCAATGTGTACATAGTGTTGGCATAGGGTCCTCCCTCATAGATCTTAATACAGGAACGAGCATGCATAAAGCCGTTTGCATCTAATGGTAACTTAGTTTCTATCTGAACGTGAAGGCCAGTTCAGTGTTTCCAGAACAGACTATGAACAATCACCTAGTTGATAGTTAAGAAAGTGTGGATACTCACATAGTTGCCACTCTTGAGCGCCCTCTCCATGTCTTTGTCCATATCGTGGTGATCAAGCGCCATGAACAGCGTGTTGACTACGATACACAGAGTGATGAACAACTCCACGAACGGATCGAACACCAGTAGTGCCACGTACTTCTGAAACTCCAGCCACAACCAACAGCAGTCCCACACACAGAAGAAGTCTATCGCCTTCATCAGGCCCTCGAGGAGCCTTTCCTTGAACGTGGGCCCATCCTCGTCGTCGTCCGCTGTTGGGGTTGGGAAGTAGTACACTGACACTGTTGCGTCCCATTTACCAGCAGTGTGCGTGTGTGTGTGTTAGAGAGAGAGAGAGAGAGAAACAAGTTTTGTTAGTATTCGCTCATTATTTTTTATTAAAATCAGTTTTGTTTCCAATAAAAGATGGAGTTGTTTTTTTTTCTGAATGTTTGATTTGGTTTTGCCAATTCATTCTTTTATTGGAACTTTCAGTCTTAAAATCTAGACACCAATATCCATATTTTTTGTAGTTTTGCTGGCTGTCATTTATCTACAAATGCTTGAAGGGTTGCGCAAACTCTTGTGGCACTTGGTGCTGCTGGAGATACTCTACAAGAATATCAATCACACCACTGTGCCAGGTAACCTCGTGCAAATCAAACTCAAACAGTACTAGCGGTGATAATACTCGAATACTCTCAAATGCTTTTAAGCATATTTAGCTTAACTACTTGAAATGCTCATGAATGATGTTGAGCTCATCTCATCAATTTTGACTTCCGCAGATCAAAAAATATGAATATCGTGGCTATCCATAGAGAGTGATAATGCAAATCTTTGAAGCTTTTTGCATGATACAATATTTTTTAGATATTAATTATTTTTACGGTCTTAAAGTTTTTACTGAATGACATAAAATCAGTTATAGTCATGATTATTAACTAGATTCTAGTATTAACAAAAAACTAGCGGAGCACGTGATCTAACCATGCAAAAAGGAACGCAAAAATACTTTGTTTTCAATTTGCTTATTGAAGTTCTTGACGAAGTAAAAATAAGTGCATATAATAAAATCAAACTTGTGCAAGAAGCGTGGAACAAAAGTACGTTGGAAATGGATACGACTACAGTGTAACACAATATGTTAGTGTAATCAACATTGTAGGATAATGTATGTACGCAAAGTACGATGTATAGGCAACTACTGTTCAACACTCGTGTAGGCAGTCGAAGAAAAATCCTATAGAGGCCCTTCTTTATAAAATGAATTTAGATCTGTAGTAATTATAGTAGATTGTTGCATCGAGCGCAAAGTGAGTTATTAATGCGCAAGTGCATGCGAGGGCACTAACACGAGTGCATTAATTACTCACTTTAGCAAAGTGCGTAATCTACTTTTCTTTCAACTACCAATCTACCTACCGTGATAAAATATACCTACTCAAAATAAAAACTCAAGTTAATGAAAACAAAGTTTTCATAAGCTTTTAAATATTTATCCTGCGACTTTTGCGGCAAGAGGGTATTAACAATTTCAATTGCAGCTGTTTTTATACTTTCTGGAGTTGAATTCATATCGCTATCACTTTTTCCATAAAAAAATTTTTTTTTGCTAAATATGCGCGCCATTCGTTTTGTTTTTTTTTTCACCCAAGGCGATTCTATTCAGCCGATGTTTATTTTCAGCCAGTATCTTTTTATATTAAACTTAATGGGAGACACTAAACCTCTGTGGTATAAAAAATAAAAAACATTACATTAATGTAATGAAAAACTGTGCAATCATGAGATTTCATATAACATTTCTGCACTGTTTTGGTTCTAAGCAAAAAATACGTCCTTTGTGATCGGTTTTATAGTGATTAATGATAACAGTACTACGTAGTTGAAAGAAAAAACATTTTCTTCTTGAACCTTACAATTATTATTGTTTTCATTTCATGTAATTATTAACAGTTTATTTTCAAAATTTTTCAGTTCTTTTTCTTCAACTTGAATGTGCGTGCGAGGGCAATATTCTATTTGCGACGGCTCATCGCCAATAAATGACATCCACAAATGTTCTGTTGTTTTTTTTGCCAATTATGCTTTTTTGTTGCATAATGAGCAAATACCGGGCAAGTGTGATCTGTTAGTGTTCGTGTACAAGATTCTTTGTTTATTCATTGTTATTTAATAAACTGTAGGTTTGTTAGAAAGCGAGATAAACATCGAACGTTGATAAAATAAAGTATAATGCGCAGACAGCGTTGTCTTTGGCGTCGGTATTATTGAAATTGTGTGGTGTATTGTCATACCGTTCTGATCGCTCGCTCGACTCTGGCGCCCAGCTTGCTCGATGATTTCGTTCAGTACCATTACATCTGGAACATATTAGTTAACACGATAAAGGATTCCAATATACGAGTATCTCTTTATTGTTATTAAGTTGAACTCATTGATTCATATATAAAAACCAACAATCTGTTAATATACTTATGACTCTTTATATTACTCATTCTCATAGAATCTGGTATCATACCTCTCATATCCACTACATTTGGTTGTTGCGAAGATTCTATGAACGGATTGTCGGTTGACGGTTTTAAAACTTTTCCAGCTTCGTCCGTGCATTCAGTCGTGCTCATTTCCTAAAACAATTCACTCGATAAGTTTTCTATACGCCTGGTATATGTGGCAAGTTCGGAATGCCAATAGGAATTTCCTTCATGAATGCTTATTGAAGATCTAATTCAGTAACGAGGAAAATCTTGTTAGAAACGCCTTAATTTTCTGTGAGTAAGGTAAATTGGCTTTTGAATCGGATTCACAACTACGTCATAAACATATATATTAATATTTTTATACGAACATATTCTCTAAGCGGCCTAGAAGCTAACGAGAAATCCTGGCCAGGCAGCGGGTAGGGATGTGGCTGTGACGTCACACTGTGGTTCCTTGACGCCGAGCGGTTCCGAAGCCGAGCTTCTTTTGTTTGTGCCTTGCCGCCGCCCAGCAAGTCACCGTGGGATGTATACGACAGCCTCGATTGGTGGGACGTGTAGGACGAATGTCGAGACCCTGGAGCAGACACAATTTGCATGGTTTGGTTACGGTAGTATGACTGTGAATGTAAATTGGTTTTTGTGAAACTATTATATTAGGTATAAGTAATGTATTTTCTGAGGTTGTCGTAACAATTTTGTGTCCTATTAATTAATACTTCAAGCACTCAAATGAACTGAGGCGGACTTAATGTCATAGGTATTTTCTACCAGTCAACCGAATTAATTGCGTCCATTTCAGTGGACTGATGGTGTGCGGAATGGTTTCGTTTTCCAGCCAATTTTAGTGTGCTACTATCTCTCACACTGCACTTTGGTGGTTGTTAAAGGAATAATAATGTCTCAGATTTTTACTGTCTATAATCTAATATATTCAACCGTTAATCGCTTATACACAAACTTAATAATTAATACTAACCTAAATTAGCGTAGTAAACTGGAATAATGATAGCACCGTTCTCTTCAGACATGGGGGTGACGGCGTTGGAGTCGTCGGCATAAGGCAGGTGTTCTTGGGCGTCCAGGTACGTGGAGAGCACCAGCGGCTTGCGGTCCGCGCCGGGCGGGTAGCGCGCGCGACCGTTCGGCCGCAGCGCCATCTGGTGCGAGCCGCGGGAACCTCGACGCAAATTGAACGGCGAACCAGGCAGTGATAACGAAGCCTGTGGCCATACCTCTAATTAAAAACACTGACACATATCCACAATAACAAAGGTACAAAATTTAATCCTAATTTACAAGTTTATAATTGATATTCGTACAAATTTAATTTTCAAATCTTAAATCCTGCATTTACATATTTTTCCTCAATTCAGATCGAGTAGCTTTAATTCGGTCACGCTATTGTCGTTTCTCACTAAGAAAGGATTGATCACTATATTAAAGTCTATTGAACCGGCTGCAGAGGCTTTGACTTAAGCTGTTTTGAAGTAAGTAGTCCTAAATGTTATCGTTATGTTAATGATTTATTTACTTTCATGTGCTGATAAACAATAGCAAGAAAATAAAGACAGAAATTGAGGAATATAGATAAAGGTAAAATATAATGAAGTAAAGTAAATGATCGGTGCAAGTAATAATGGTCTACTCGGTTTTATTAAGGGCGAAAATAAATAGATTGTTACCTTAATAAAATTTCAAATAATATGAATCACTGCAAAAGAACTTGGAAGATACAGGTTACCACTAATAGTCAAGTAAGAGGTTCAAGAGCTAAACAGAGAAAATAAAAGTGGAGTTAATCCTATTGTAAAGGAAGAGGTAGGGGAGCACAAACACCAATGAGGATTGAAGGACAAACCTGTGAGCCCTCGCGCAGTGGCCCATATGGTAACTGGCTGATTTTATTTATGCGTTCAGGGTGGGGGACCTTCAATACACAAACAAAATTTTGAGTTTATTACATTTAAAGAAACTTATAACGATCAAATATCTAGCATCCGACAAATAGGATAAAAGGACGGAGAATAGGCAGTGCCATATATTACACAGATTACAAACAAAAAAATCCAAAATGGCATACAATAAATAACTGAACATTGCAGCTTAGAAGCGAGACTCGTGATAGAAACAAAATTACTCTTGTGAGAGGTTTAGTTGAGGTCTACGAGTAATGTGTCACTAGCTTTCAATGAGAGTATATTGAAAATGCCTAAGATATTACAAATATTTACAACAAGAATTTTCCTTTCAGTGTAGCATCCATGAGGAAAAGTACAAGGTTCAAAATAAAAATGAGGATGCTCTATAAAACTCTTATTGTAGAACGAAATACGGTTAGAAATAGCAATGATAGTATAATGAGTGAAAGCAATAGTTAGTCAAGTAACTTTGTTTATAAACACATGAAGTATTGTGGGGTTCACATGCATATTTGCATACGACTAATTCATAGTCCTATCGTAGCTATTTACTTCATTTAATCTACATCTATAGTCATGACGACTGTTCCTTTGTTCGTCCAAATATTGAAGCCTCCGCATGTCGCTAATCGAAATTGAGGAATTAAATGTTACTTCAATATTAATATGGTCAGTTTAGTTGATAATATATTTAGACTGAACCTACCTCTTCATCGTCGATATACGTTCAGTTTCGGCCCGGCCCGTTCGTAAACACTCACATTGCAAAAGAAACAATCTACCATGACAATAGACTCATTCGCTCCAATATTATTTCTTACAGGCAAACCCACATTACTTAAATGTGTTTTACAAAAGCAAATTGATATCGATCAACATATTTTTATGAGTCACGTACCTGATAAAAGATACTAATCATTCGCGTAATTTAAAGAAATATTATTGGAGACCAACTGTAGAACTAAAGTGAACTACAGTGCATCATTCAATGAGCAAAAATGCTACTTCTAGGAACCATGCTAACATTAATAATATTGTTTCCACAATAAATTATTTTAACGAAATTAGTAAAGGAGTTTTTATTGCAATAATAAAATAAAATAGGTAATATTTCTAACCAAATATTCGTCGTGCTTGCTAATAAATTTTCTAAAACAGAAAAACTAGATCTAATTGAGGAAATATGTAATGTATCATCTATTTTTTATTTTTTTTATGCATCTATCTGTGCTGTAATTGTGCTTGTATACGAGGCCTAATGAGCGGGTTCAAAGGGGATTATGAACCGATGCTTTTTGGAAAAGTGACAAGAGCACAGATAAATGTCAAAACAGAATGTTACAGAAACACGTAATGGAAGAAATAGCGTTAAAAGAGATCATGTAACAAATACGCATGCTTCAAGACAAAAATAGTTCTGATATGACAGAGGATCATATAGCTTTAGGTACAGATAAATCAAAAATAATCACAGTCATTGCAAATATCCAGATAGCGATAAACAGAAGTATCTAGAAATCTAATAGGACTAATCCAAGACATTTATTTTCTTCTTTATTTTTGCACTAGCGTAGAAAAAAAAAACATTGGACATCACTGTCAAAAACAAAATAATGGAAGCTTGGCGGTTAACACAGAATAATAAAATAGTTCTTTTCAACTTGAGTAAGTTACTGGAAGTGCTAATGATTATGAGAGTGAGACAAGAGTGAAATAAAAACTTCTCTTTGAGAAGATGAATCACTAATTTGCATTAAGCAGCGTGTTATTCTTTGGGTCAAGTTGAAAAGATACTGCTCAACTGACAATAATTCATTTCATTAAAAATATATGCAAACTTAATGCAATAAAATACAAGTAAGAATAGTTTATTCGACACCAAAACAAGTTTCGTTTAAAATAGATGCGTATATAGAACCAGAGTCCAGACAGAACGCGACAGGACTTAATTGATGTAGGTAAACTTGTGATATTATAAGTCATTGTTTGTAGAAAAGATAACAACGTCGCGGCCAATGACAAAATGTCAATTAGTGTAGTTATTTAATGTATTCATTGTCAGCGAGGTGATGCGTGTAGAGCGTTGCATACTCACCATGCTGACCTTCCTCGCGCGGCGTGCGTCGTGGTGCGGTTCGGTTGGCTTGTGCGCGGGCTGAGTGCTCACCGAGTCCTGGAAGGGGTCGCTACGCAGGGACATGCGCTCGCGCGTATTGTCATCCTGGTTGCCGCGCTCCTGGTTCACGAACAACTCGTAGCTCTGACACGAGAAGTCGCTCGGTGACTTGGCGGGGTGTGCTTCAGCGTAGGCCGCCGCCTGCGCCGCCGCCGCCTGCTCGCGTGCGTGCGCCTCGCGGGCTTCTTGTTTGTCTGCTCGCGCCGCCGCTTTCTGCTCAGCTTCCTGTGACATAAGTATGACACTATCACACTTCGTTCTTAAACATAGGCATTGTAAAATCCTTTTCTAAGAAAGCAGTCACGTCATATAATGACGCAAAATTTCGGCCGTCCAAATACAGAGGGGATTTTTTGGCACTGCAATGTCTAACATCCACCGACATTATAGTGAAGGCCATTTTGCAGACCCTCTAAGACGGCACCACTTTCGGAATCCCAGGCTAAAAAGGGTATCTACTATACAAGAGCTTTTTCAAGTGAGCTTGAAAACGGGATCAATTTTGCAGATTTTTTAAACCAAATCTTATTCACAATTGTATATCCTCCCCTGTTCTAACATAATTAATCTTACCCTAAGAGCCTCCTCCTCGGCCTGTTCCTCTTCTTCGGCTTTCTTTTGCAACTCGTCGTACGACATGGCGACGATGGCCAAGATCAAGTTCACGAGATAGAAAGAACCCAAGAAGATGATCACTACGAAGAACAAGACGTGCCATGACCCCGCTGATCTCAGCACCTTCAAATATTACGTTATTTATCTTTAGTACTTCATTATTTTAACTCACTTGCTTTTTTATGCTGAGTTAGCAGATTCGATAAGTAAATTATAAAATTATATATTGCATTAAAATTACCAATTGATAAAGATTTTCCCAATAATCCTGAGTCATAAGCCGGAAAGCTGATAAGAAAGCCCATCCGAATGTGTCAAAACTCGTGTATCCGTAGTTAGGGTTTGGACCGTAGCCTTGCAGACAGATATAACCGGGTTCACATTGACTGAAAATAATATCACCATTACGTATAAGAAAATCATCCACGTAGACATGAACTTATGAGATTTCGGTTAAATTCTCTTACCCTGCTCCTGATGAATTTCCACAAAGTGGATATTCCCCTTTTTCCCCATACCAGTTGGCTGAAAAAGAGGTAAACGTGTCAAAGCACTTCACAATTCCCATAAAAACAAGTTTGAGCTATACTTGATTCAAGTCTTACTCTCATTCTGACAAAACCTCTCCCAGTTCTCATCGGTGAGGTTCCCCCAGGAGCCATCTTCTGGGAACACTTTTATACATTTCTGCGTTAACACTCCCATGTAGATCTGTAGTCCCATCAGCGCAAACACAGACAGTGAAAACATCGTCAGGATTATCACATCTCTCAGATTCTTCACTGACTCTATGACGGCGCCGACGATCGTTTTCAAACCTGGGGACAGGATTTCGTTTACATATTGTTATAGTTTTCGGGTTTGGCTACGCTACAATAAAGTTTGATAAACCACAAAAATCTTGATTGCAATTGGCTTTGCCATTGCTTTCAGTAAAACACGAATAATATTGAATTTACTTGTTTTAGAATACATTTTTAAATTATTACCAATTGTTGTCTAATATCTAAATACATTAAATATCTACTTAATTTTGATTAAAAATCCTACATACATTTTACATCTATTTATAACTTAACATCTATTTATATATATTATACATAGTAAAAAAATATAAGGTCTAAAATGGGGTAAAATATTCGAAAACGTTATTAAGTATGTAGGTTGTTCAATAAAGTTGAAATAATAAAGCAAATCGCTTTCATGACGATTTACTTTTACAGCGACATCCACTGAAAGTTTAAAGTAGATTTTTTCTTCAAAAAAATAATCAAGTAACCTCTCCAAATATTTTACAGGTATTTGTTAGACGTTATAATGTTTACCCGGTATAATGGCCACAGTCTTCAGCGCTCGGAGTACCCTGAATGTTCTGAGAGCGGCCAAGTTGCCGAGATCTATGCCCATCGTCACATAACTGGAAACAGACACCCACAACAACAACATCTACGTTAATATACATCACTACAACACTACCAACAATACTCTCTAATTCATTGTTCCTGTGAATCTTTTCAATATCAGGAAACATTGTTTTAGTTGCCTTCAAATTGTTCTCTACAATCAAATTCATAATTATAGTCTTTGATCATTTCTTCAACAGCTCGTCTAAATTAATAAAAACTTCTCTATTAGTAACTAGAAATGACACATCAAATATATACTGTTATATACTCTACAATTCAACGATTTTAACTTTCTACATAATTCAATAAAATTGTCTACTACTCACGCTAAAGCTATAACTACGAAGTCAAGCCAATTCCATGCATCTCTAAGGTATGTGAATGGCTGTAGTATGAAACCCCTGGCCATTACTTTCACCGCTGATTCAAACGTGTAGATCCCGGTAAAGATAACTCTGGAAAAATTCACCTCCACTGAGGAACGCCACTCGTAAAATAATAACAAAACATTTCTAGAATATGAGATATAGTATATAGGTTCAGCATCTCAACTTGTAGGAGATGGTAGGTAAATGTATGAACAAAATATTATTTCTAATTAGATGTACGTAAAGTAATATTGTATATATAATAAATGTAATTAATAATACGTCTAAATCCAATATAATAATAAAACTGATGTAGATATGTACAGTATGAAAGAATTTGCAGTTTGGGTGTGTCAAAACTGATTAATGAAATCACTGCTGGTACCAAATTATTTTGTTATGAAATCTTGAGCGTTATTGTACACACATGTTTTTTATTAGTTGAATGTAAAAATTAAGAATGAAATCTAGTAATTTTCTGAACAAATATTAGACAACCATGGACATGAATTTTGGTCGTTACAGCCAGGGAAAATTTAGAATTGTCTAAACGCCTGTCTAAAGCGATTCAGGATAACTATGTATTGAATATACACGTTTTATATTATAAATGTTTTCCAATAATTTACTATAAACAATTTCTAATAATTTACGTCCGTTTATCTAAATATTGATTATATCAATTGGAAAACTAGCTGAAACACTAACAATTTTGAAACTAGCGTGCACTCTACTAATATTCTAGAACCTAAGAAAGGATATGTTCTGTCGTCCGGTGGTATTTCAAAATTGCAAATTGAAATTCGTAATCGAATAAATCTAACTTAGATTTTGAAAAAATGTATCAATAGAATGTATACTCACTCAGTACTTTCGACGGTTGGCGTCGTAGGCATTATCATAAGAATACAGTTGACTAGAATTGTGGTAATGATAAACAACGAGAACAAAGGATGTACTAGAATGTATATCGCCACTCTTCTTATAGGATTGAATGGGTCTAGTAACCATAAGGCGTTGATGGCCGAAAATCTGAAGATATCTTTACCCTTGCTTATGACTACGAAGGTCTGGAACAAAAAACAAACTCATTAGTGCCGGTAATGTAAGATCGTTTAGTACTTTACTGGGAACGAGGTGAGCGGTACCAATATTATAATTGTAGAGAATTTATAAGAAGTTTACAACAAAAATCAAAGGATAACCTTCATACCTAAGTCCGAAACCCAATGTCAATGTTTTTTATCCGGTTTGGTAAAAATCTGGTTAACCTCTAGATCTCTTTAACGTATATACCTAAGTAATAATAATATCAATATGATGAAGGATAATTATGTAAAGGAAAATATATATCTATAGTTCACTTTGCAACTCATGGATAATTTGCATAAACGCTCAATTAGGTAACTATTAGTCATTTGGGTAATGAGATATTTAATAATAACATATCTAATAACAAGGTATTATTATGATTGATTTATATTTATTGTGTGTATTATTTATTCAGTGTTATGGGCGTGTAGCGGTCTTTCATCATCGATATCATTAGTTTATTATACCATTCCATAATATAATATTGTTTGCATATATTTGCTTGCGATCAAGCTACAGCTTATTTAGTATTATTTCTAGTAACAGTTATTAGAAATGATATTAAATAAGCAGTAGCAAAAAATGTCGTATAGCGGTAGACTGTGGTTTGCAGTTTTTCACTTCTTTTGCGGCCTACCCACATGTCCTTTCTTTGGTATTGTTCGTCGAGTCGTTGAGCTCCTCAAGTTCTGAGTTGCGCTGTACGAGTACAGTACGAGTACAGACAGGAGTAAGGCTTTGTATAGGTGCGAAACTAGAGTGATTAATGTAATTCTGGTAACATTAATGACTCTTTTTTCACCCTTTTTATGGAGGAGAATAATTTGTGAGTGACAAAATTTGTGTGGTAGAATTCCGGTTTTTAAAATGCTGTTGAAGAAATTCGTAATATGTGGAAGAAGAACCGGCTCTCCTATTTTTAAGGCTTCCGTCGTTACGCCCGCCATCGTAGCCTGGGCTCTTGCTGTATTTCATGCCCCGTAATGCCTTGTGGACTTCCCAACCTGTAAATGGTGGAATGTGATCGGAGCACTAATACGTTGTTGTATTAGGTTGGTGGGTCGGCTTCTCACTGTAAAGATTTCTGTAAAATTCGGTGCAAATGTTTAAAATTTGGTCTCTATCGTTCTGCTTCGCACCTGAACAATCCATTAAACAGGCAACAGTAGGTCGTCCTTTGATTGAACTTCCCTGTTTTGCCGATTTTAAATATGTATTTTGATCCAAAACAATCTTGATGAGATGTGTATTGTGGTTTCTTAAATCTTTACGGATACTTCGCTTTACAAGTTTATCTGTAGCCGTGTACGCTGTGGTGTACATGGCTAGTTTGTGTCTCCCTTGGATCAGTTGTTTTGTTTGGTAGCTTAATTCACGATTTACTGTCTTTATATTTGTTTGTTTTTATTTTGTTACTGACCTTTTTTATAACCTCTTTAATATTGTGTTTGAACACTAACTTCATCTTTTGTTCCTAGTAAAGTAAAACTATTTTTAAAATCAAGAACGAATTGCTCCTGGTTTGTTATGAGTGTGGTTCTGTTTAACTTTTTAATAGAGTTTTTGATTATTTGGGCACGCTCTATTTTTAAGTTGAATTTTAGAGTCGTGCGTAAAGGTCTATGTTCGGAACTGAACTTGAAATTATTAAGATCTTCTACGTGGTTTATCAATTTTTTATGTGAAGAGAGGCAAAAATCTATTTCATTTTTATAAGTTTATCCGAAGATTGGCATGTCCATCGACGATGAGACTTTTTATAGAAGTAGCTGTTTCCTACGCTTAGGTTTAGATCAAAAGCAAACTGAAGCAGTCTTTTCCCGCGCTCATTTCTCAAGCCTAATCCGTATGGACCGACTATGTTGCTATTGTCGAGTTCTTGCCTAGCGCCAACTTTGGCGTTGAAGTCTCCCTGTACGATAGTTCACGTGCCTCGCTTATCGTCCCACGCCTTATTTAGGAAGTCGTAGAATTCTTCAACTTCGTCATCAGGATGAGCTGATGTTGGTGCATAGACTTGAACAATTGCTAAGGTCTTCTTGTCGGCCATGCGGAATCTAAGAACAGTTACTCTTTCTGAGTAAGCTATAAACTCCAGAATGTGATCCTTCCATTTTTTTGTGAAACTATTAATCACTACATAGTATAAAACAAAGTCGCTTTCTCTGTCCCTATGTCCCTATGTCCCTTTGTATGCTTAAATCTTTGAAACTACGCAACGGATTTTGATGCGGTTTTTTTTAATAGATAGAGTGATTCAAGAGGAAGGTTTATATGTATAATAACATCCATTAAATAGTGGAGAAGTACTGTTATTTTTGAGGTTTCTAATGTGATGTCGTAAATAATTACATTTTTTCCGCTTACATTGCAAACGCAGGCTGAACCCTACGAGTTTTATCAAAATAATGTACTAAGTATTGTACACATTAAAAAGGTCTACAGAAAAGTCCGTGATGGTATATGTCTATCTCTTATGGATAACCCACAATAACTTTTTTTTGTCATTTACTTTTTACGACAAATAATGGCTAATTTTCGAAGCGATTTTAACCAATACAGCATTAATCCTTAACCAATTAAATACCTTGAATACATTGTTCATTTAATATAGATCTATATGGCCCTTTACACCGTATGATTTAAGTGAATATTTTCGAAGATATTACAGATTTAAAAATTGCGGGACGTAGCGTTTGCGGCGGTGCGAAGCCGGAGCGGGCCGCTATGTTTTTATATACAACGTTCACAGTTTTTCTGTAGTGTATTTTAGTATCAGCATTGCAGCCGTGCGAAGCCGGGGCGGGTCGCTAGTGGATTATAAATGGTTTGAAATGGACTTTTTAATTTTACAATAACTATAATCGCTCAAAAACAGTTGTAAGAACAACATAATGATGATGTGTCTCTTAGTTAACAGCGGTTGTTGTAACCGTGTTGATGATTCTGTAACCAGTTTCTTGCGTTAGGCACAAAATGGTACCGGTTGTCTGTTTGTCAGCGGTTTACCCTGACGAGTTCAACAGTTCAATAAAATAATGTATTGCATGTAAAAAAAAGTTTGCACGAAAAACAATATTTTTTTTTTATTAATGTACGGAACTCTTGGTCATACTAAGTATTTTGAGAAATAATTGGCTGATAAAAATATGCTGTTTCAGTATGAGTTGACTTAATTAAATTCATTATCACTATCACCAATGTGTTGGCTTTTTATCAACTTTGTAATTTCGTTTTTATCAAACGTAATAAACCTGTTATCGGGATACCTAAAACATTACCTACATATGTATTAAATATTTTATACACATTATTCTCTAAAATAGTACCTACATGAAAAGTCATTATGACTTGTCATGTAGGTACATTGCTCCCATAACAACTGAAAATATTTCAGTGCAAATACTTAAAGGCTTAGATAAAATTAGCAGTGTGTGTTAGAGACCTCAATTTGGGTGTGTGATGATAACCTCTACTTAAAAACACGACATGAAGGAAGACATGAAGTTACTTTCGCTACTACTGGTAATGATAGTGTAAAATACAAAATGGTGGCAAAACTTAGACGTATCAATCAGTCTGTAAGAGAAATCGCAAGTGTAGTGATCAATGTTAGTTCCTGCTCTTAATGAGAAAGCATGCAATGGGCATTAAACCTTATGGGACTACTAAGTACAAAACTGTACCAATTTAGTTAAAAAAACTAGTTAATGCCCGGCGGCATTCGTTGCAATGCCTTTAATTATTTTTTTTGTTAGGAACTTTCTCTAACGCGAACAAAACAACTTACCAAAGTTTCATCACAATCGGTCGAGCCATTTTCGAGTTTTTGTGAGACTAACGAATGGCAATTCATTTATATAAGTATATTATATGGTATATAAAAATCAATTGCCGTATTGTAATTTGATTTTCACTTATAAGAGAAGATCAAATTACAAACTCGCCAATAAGTATTTATGTCACGTGTAATTAAATATTGCATTATAAACAAGCCACGGACAACGGGTTTTTTGTTTAGGTAACACATTTTTTGCTGAGTCATTATGAGATCGCAAAATTTAAAGTGTGGTTGGTCATCGTTGTTATGCTAATAACGTGTTATTTTTTATCTTAGAGAAACTTGTTATTAGAACAGATTGCTACTAAGCATGACTTGCAAAATTCATGTAAATATTTTTAATCGCTGTTAAGTATGTGAAATATTGAGGACATCTGTTAAGATTAGATATGTATTATGTTGTTTTTAATTAAACAAACAACAACAATTATTTTACTCGAGTCTACAATATTAGCGCTTACATGTTTTCTGCTTCGGGGACGCCATCGCAGTCCTTTGCTAGTATTGTCCGTGCATTACGCTCTCTGCTAGTGATGTACTTAAAATCCTTCTCCTAGGTCTTACATCAACATTTCGTTCTTGTTTCCTCTAAATCTTGGGCATCTTCCACTACATCTTGGGCATCTCCCATTAAATCTTGACTATAACTATTCCTTTCCATGGAACATTTTCATCCTTATGAAATGAAGGTTTTATATGCAATGTATTCCTTCTAAGTATTTGCCCATTCCTATCTTTTAAAATTAGAGACTTCGGGAATGAGTGTATGTCTATGACATTTGCTGGGACCTAACATTATCCCTTAAGTAAACAACGTCTTGGCCAGAATAAAAAGTGTGTTTGTTACACTTGGCCGTCTTATCAAAGTTTCTTTTGTTATTTGTATTTACTTTGTTTTGAGTTTCGTTAAAATCTGTTAGCAACTTTGGTTTTAAAATTTCATCATGAATAGATATAGTTTGGTTCTTGTTAATCTGCTAAATTGTAACTGTGATGGTGAGTATTGTGAACCTAGTACTGGAGTATTTCGATATTCTAGCAATACTTCTTGAAAGTCGACACCAGTCTCAGTTGATTTATTTAGCAAATTTTTAGCAATACCAACAAATCTTTCAACAAAACCATTGGACCTAGGATATTTTGGGCTTGAAGTAATCAATTTTATATTCCAAAGTGTTGCAAAACTCTGGAACTCAAAGGAATTGAAGGGCATATTATCAGCCCTCAAGATCCCTGGAATACCATGGGTTAAAAACATATTTTTTAGTTTTAGTGAATTTACATGAATTAAGTCAAATCATTTACAGTAATAATCAGTTACAATTAAATAAGTTTTGCTATTCCACTGTAGAAAATCACAAGCAATGTTTTGAAATGTAAAGTAGGTATCTCATCAAGTAACATGGTTCTTTTGATTTTTTCGCACTATATTTTATACATTTTGAAAAAGTATTAATAAAATCAGTCTCAAGATTCGGCCACTAAAATAATAATAATAAACGTTTACTTAAGATAACTAGGATCCAATTTGTTAGTAGTATAATAACTTATAACTAGTGTTAGTGATACAATCTTAATCTACTCGCCCCCTGCCTGACCCTGAATCAAGGTATCAAAATCATAATCATAATGATTTTGCTCTAGCAATTTTGACTTATTTATTCCAAAATGAGTTGAATGAACTTTTTTAATTACTCTATCTCTTAATACTAATGCCACTATAATCTTATTGTCTACATATACAATTCCATTTTCATAAGTAATGATATCTCTACATTTATAATAAAATTTCGCAGTTTCAGCTAATTTATTTTTGCATTTAGGCCATCCATTCTCATAGTAAAAATTTAATTGCTGAAGGACTGAGTCAATTTCTGTTGCTAACATAATAAGATTTTGTACTTCTTTACTGACATTGATAGTGTGTACCTACAGTTTTAGTGAGAGAACTATCCAATTCTATATTGTCAGCGTTGCTTGAGGCTCGAGACAATTTGCATTATATGGTGTGATTTTTCACCTGCACCTTATGAATGTTCCCCACTTCTACTAAGTCACATTGCACTTCCTTAATTTGTGACTTTGTCATCTCTGAGAGACGTAGCCTATTTACAGTTTTGTCTAAATTCATATCTCCTATGCTCAACAAGTTCTCCTGCTCGGATTTATTGGTGGTGCCAAAAATAATCCTATCGCGCATGGCTTCTTCTGCATTTGTGAACTCACAGTTTTTCGCTAGACTTTTCGATTCTGTAAAATATACATCAAACGGCTCCCCCGGTCGCTGAGAGCGTTTTTAGAATAGAAATCTTGAAAACAATACATTCTTCTTGGGTTCACAATATTTATCGGACGATTTCAATATAAGTATCATTGAATGTCGCCCCCTTCTTTTTTTCGTCGGCATCATCAAGTTTGTCGAAATCAAAATTATTATAGATTTGTATTCCTTCCTCGCCAATGACATTTAGAAAAATGGCAATCTTTCTTTTATCCTTTTCGTCATCAAATCCTGAGGCAATAAGATATATTTGTAGTTGTTGCTTGAACCTTCTCCAGTTACTTGGCAAATCCCCACCTAGACAGTTTTTTGGATAGGTTACACTTAAAAACTGTTCAGCATCTCCTCTTTTATTCTCCATTTTTATTAATCTCATTACTACCGAGCTTCGGACTACGTATTATCTTTATGCTGACGACTTGCAGCTTTACTGCCTGGCAGATGTTGAAAACATACCGGATGCGATTGATGAGCTAAACCGGGATTTAGATGTCGTTAAAAACTGGTCTGACCGATTCGGGGTGGCCGTTAACCCCCACCAAGTGTCAGGCTATCATAGTAGGCAGCCCCTACAGCATGAGGAAGCTGAATAGATTAATTGTGCCACCTGTAATCTTCGACAAGTCAGTCATTTCGTTTAGCTCTGATGTTAAGAATCTTGGTTTGCTTGTGTTGACTGGCGAAAGCAGGTCACGACTGTAAGTAATAAAGTCACCGTAACGTTGCGGTTGCTCTATTGGTTGAAAACCCTTCTTTCTTCATATATCAAGTTTTCAATCTTCGTAAGTATGACCATGAATTCGAGCATCGGCTGCTTTTAAAATGGTTACCCATTTGCCAGCGCAGAGAGGTGAGGGGTCTGAATACGTTGTTGTCTATTCTCGACAATCCCACTGCTCCTTCTTACATGACTTCCCAAATTCAATATTTATGCTCTGCCCATGCTAAAAATCTTCGTTCCACTAACAATCGTCTTCTACAATGTCCTTCTCCACCGTTCTGGCTTCATTCATTCTTCTTTCTTCGTCCAGGTGGTCTTTCTTTGCAATGCACTCCCTTTAAACATCAGGACGGCAACCAGTCCGTTATCTTTCAAAGTGAAGGCACGTGAACATATCCGTCAAAAGTTGGCCGTAACTGTCCAGCGCTGATTTGTTGGATTCGTTTTCTCCTCTACTGATATTTCATTTTGCTCCTTACAGTTCATTTTGTTTATACAATAAAATTCCAGCAGCGAGCAAAATGTCAAACGCGCCGTCACTGTGTTATCTCAGTTTAATATTCCACAAAAACTAGTTGAAATTGATTTGGTACCGCTCGCAGCTCGTCGCAGTGAACATAACATCGTGTACTTACTTTCTGATTATGATAGTAGGGGTCGATGTCCTCGAGGGGTATGGAGGACACCTCCGCCGGAAAGGTGCCCTGCATGCGCACTGGCAGCGGCAGGCCCTGCTCCAGGGTCGCGTCCGGCTGCGGCCCTTCGTCCTCGTCCTCGTCATCGTAACGCACCTGTGTCACAATACCAGCATTACAACCACGTCAAACATTACATGAATAATCTACTAAAAGGCCAACGGCAGATCCAAAGAACACCGCTATGAATGCTCTTGAAATATTAAGGCGCTATTATTACGAATGCTATTCTTTTTTTTGTTTCAAAGTCGACGTAATGCTCCCAAGCTTTAAATAATGTCTGTTCTTAAAGAAAAGAAAATTACATTCAGTTTATTTACATAGGCATATGAAATGCGGAGCGTTGACCTTAAGATCTGCATTTGACAAATATAATATAAATATTTTATTGATCACCTAGGTTACCCATTTACCGTCTTCATCCAGTTTTCTTTGAGATTTTTACTTACGCTTAGTCATTGTACCCATCCAA
The DNA here is from genome assembly GCA_963855955.1 of Luperina nickerlii. NCBI lineage: Eukaryota > Metazoa > Arthropoda > Insecta > Lepidoptera > Noctuidae > Luperina > Luperina nickerlii. The sequence continues at coordinate 14,038,023 of OY979677.1, read as the reverse complement.
TGACTGAAACAAGCTAGCCTACTTTAAGCCTAATGTAACAGACCATATCATGAGCTTAGAATGCGCTATGTACTCGTAACAATACTGTTGGCCTTACACGCACGCAACTAGTATTATTACAGAGTCGTTACTGGAGTCAGCATGTCTTGTGAAGGCGTTTAAAGCTAATTTTATTTTGTGTAGTGCTGCTGTCTGTGTGACTATGATGCGTATCTGGCATTACTAAAAGCGGTTGTTTTCAAACATTCCTACTATTATGTTACCATTCCGAATGTACGAAGGAAACTTCCGAATACTTCGCCTGTGTATTATACCAGGGGAATTTTGAATCTAACTGACGTCTATTCGAAAACGGTCCCAGAATAGGAGGCGTGACTAGCGCAAGCCCAAAATGTTACAAAATACGAATCATAACCAACAAAACTTGATATTCATCTGAATTATTGTTATCTGTAAACTATTATGCACTAAACGCTAGCTAGGTGATGCCACCATGCTAGACCTAGATGACGGCAGTCGATGATGATGTGACGAACATGAGCCAGTCCTGTGCAATGCTTGATAATGGTATGTTATGTGCTGGTGTACTTTGATCACTAACGCTTATTGTAACTGGAGATCCCACGATTTACATGTTTCCATTATTAAGTAAGCGGACTCTCAAATCGATTGTTTCCTATTGAAAGTTATTTTGGATTAAAGGGACATTGACTACGTAAACTCTCAATAAATTCTATTAACGGGTTTAAGGTTGGCTAGAGACTTAATTTGCTATTATCTAATCAAGGATATTACGTGTTTCTGTTAGTAACTATAGGGAAGGACTTTATTATTAATGAATGTCAATACTACTATTCGGTTTATGCATTTCTTTGTTAATCTTTTCATCATTGGAACTGGAAGGGACATTTACTTTGTCGAAATGCAAATAAATATGACAAGCCTTCGTTTTAGCTACAATAAGATTAGCTGTTACGATTGCGTTAAATCACGAGTAACAGCTAAACTTGTCAACACAGTTCTTTACAGATACTTTGCCAACAAAGCGATGTGTTTAAGGATAATGCTTTAAATGCGGGCAATATGTATAAATCAGAATGCACTACAAGTTATCGCACTTGAATAAATGTGGCGCCAATGTTTGTGGGAGCTTGCAATATCATATGTTGAAAGAAATTTCGTTTGTGAAAGCGATAACTTGCTGAAAATTTTCTCTAATAAAAACGAGCCGTAAAAAGGTAAAAGGGGCAAGCAAGCATTCTTACTTCTTTTTTCTTTTTCGTCCGCCCCAAATCGTTCTGGAATAATTTAAAAATTATCCGTCAGAGTTTAACTTTGGTTTGTTTCCGTTACTAAGTTGTGTGTGCCACAAAATTTGTAGTTATAGTGAAGTCTTTGTGTGCTAGCTAACATTTTATCACTCGTGTCGTACTTGTAGTATATAATTTTGTGCCTAATAGTCTTCAGTGTTTCTTCTTTTTTTTGTTTACATTTTTCAGCACTCGACACACGCGTGATCCATAAACACCCAGATAATTCGAGTCACACTCACCTCGCCTTCCGCTCGTTTTTTCTCGAGTTCCTTTTGCTTGGCATGCTCCTCAGCTATGCGGGCTTCGATAGCGGCCAGTGACTCTCTTGTAAAGGGTCGGAACAAGCTTCGTTCTTCCTCGCTGATCGAGTCCAAGTCCTCGGACATTGTCTATCGAACTCCCCCCGAGTGAACTGCCTACTGTATTAGAAAAGAAGATACATTTAAATCTTACATAACGGGTTGGTTCAAACGCTCGCAGCGAGAAGAGCTCGTGCCAAAAAATATGTTTTACTTTTAAATAATCTATATACGGTGCCTTACATAACGTTACAAGCTAGCAGAACATCTTATCAAAATGATACCCAGTAACGATTTACGATAGTTGGCATTAACCCAAAATGATGAACAAGCAACTTGATGCGACCTTATTTTCTGTGTAGACTATTTTAGCCTTGATACCATTTTCTTTAAAGTATGGTCTAGCTAGTAGTTAAGTCTCTCAGCTAAATGTATTTATTGAAAGGAGATTAAATACTTTTGATCGTAGACGAGAACATGTTTTAGCAGAAATTATCTTGCATTATTTATGATCAAGGTTTAGCAAATTAAATAAAAAAACAGCTCTTAAATTTTTGGGGAATATTATATGAAATCTATTTATTTAACCTGATTCAACCAAATTCATAATTTGTGCGCGTGTAATAAAAGTCAACTTCAAGGCTACAGCCCAGATTAAACTTCTAAAATAAAGAGATATAAATACTGTTAGATTTATACAAATGACGAACACGATGAGATGTGGTTATATGTATTAACAATATAATTTCCCCTACGACTCCTGGGTTGTGTATGACACTGTTTGTGCCCTAGAGAATTGGGCCAAGGCCGGCCATTATATTGTGCGTTACTTCTCTTAGGTTATTTTTATTCCTTTTCTTTATCGCTTTGGGATAGGTTATATAAGATTAATATTCGTACAAATAATAATTATTTATTGGCTCTTTTGCGGTTTACGTAACTAGAATTGTTTGGAAACCATTAAATGTTGGTTACCCCTACGCATTCTAAGTAAACTTCCGTTTTTGAAATATAGTAACGGATACTTAAACTTGTGTTAGTAACATTTCTATCAGCATTTAAATAGATCGTATATCTTTCAAACTAATCCAGTCTTTCCTTCGAGAGATTGGTACGCAATACGGGAGGGGAAATTGTTTTTCCCGCAGTGCGCATTCGTAGTGATACCTCTACATATTTCTTAGTTCTAATCTTGGCGAATCATTATATCAGTTTATTGCATATGATTGAGATTAAAATATAACAGCTTCGTCCTTTCCATGAGACAAATTTCCTCGTTTGCTTTAGTGTTATTACCTTCATTCGTTAAGTGTTATCTACCTGAAACGGTTAAGCTACCAAAGTCTTAAGCGATAAAGTTAATTTCACTGAAATAAACGCCAAAACTATCTACAAAAATTTTGAAAAGATATGTTTTAGACACGCTCTACCAATTTAGGACGGATGGTTTGGAATTGCATAACTCGGGCTAGTTACCCTTGTATTTTACGTTGAAGCGATATTTTGATGATGGTGATTGAATAAACAATATATACCTGCTAACAGTGAATGGGCGGGTGTGTGTGGTGCGGGAAACGCGCGCGGCCGCACGCTCTACGCCCGCGTTCTCCCGCCGACCACCTACGGGCGGACCGCCCTTCTGCGAATCACCACCAATGTTATGATAAATGATTTTATTTTTGTAAGTAGGTTTGTACAAACACTTTTACACGTCAATCATGTTTTTTTTAAACTAGATGAGATCGGCGTTTCCTATTTGACTACTCTGAGAAAAAAGGCCGAAACAAACTCAGAGGTCACAGTCTCTTTTAAAGTCCAGACATAATCTTGGTCAGGTTATAGAAAGATAATGTAGATCGATGTCTGAGATGGTCTTTTGAGGAAAGAACCACACAGATTGAAAGAACCTGTCCAGTCAGGCACGCATTTGTCAGAAATCGTGCAGCTCAACTCAAGAAATAACGGAGCTCAACGATTCGACGAACAATACCAAAGAAAGGACATTTGAGTAGGCCACATAAATTACTCAAACTGCCAGACCATGAAAAAAAACTTACAGAACAGAGAGAATAATAAAATAAAATAAAAAATAATAAAATGACCCACATCGTTTTCACATTCACAAAAAATAAAACAGCTAAGTTCCGCATCGTATGCTGCGGAACTTAGCTTTTTTGACAATTTATCTATATGTGGACCCCACTGAAGCTTAGCATCCAAAGTTATGACCAAGAATACTGTGTTGTTTTCAGGATTCAATTCCTTACACACATTAGTTTCTACCTGCCTAACGTAGGGTAGCGTAAACTTAATGCATTTGGTTTTTTCTCGTTTAGAAGCAAATTATTAACATTGAACCAGTGGACTACTTACGAGATCGCGCTATTTACATCGTCAGTAACCAACTGCTGACGTTTAAGTTTAAACAAAAGTGAAGTGTCATCTGCAAACAACACTATATCATGATTATCCTTTATGAGGTACGGCAAGTCATTAATATAAATAAGAAACAAGAAAGGACCAAGAATTGAGCCCTGTGGGACTCCCATTGTTACTATAGAACCGGGTGCTCTTTTTCCATTAACGTCAACGCTCTGAATCCTTTTACTCAAGTATGAAGTAAGAAGATCCAGAGCAGTGTTCCGGATACCGTAGTGGCGGAGTTTCCTGATTAACGTTTCGTGAAGAACGCAATCGAATGCTTTGGACAAATCACAAAAGATGCCCAAGGCATCGCATTTATCTTCCCAAGCATTATAAATATCTCCTAAAAGTTGAACAGTCAGTAGTTGAACGACCCCTTGTAAAACCGAACTGTTTGCTATGTAATAATGGTTAGTCTCCATGAGTTCACTCCACATTTTAAGGCCCGCTTACACCACAAACCACTAAATGCATCGTTCTTTTTCTATCAATCGTTTGAAAATGGCAGAGACATACCTGTTTTTAGTGATTTGTGGTGCAAGCGCACCTTAGTAGTCCACATGTTCTGCACCCTGATTGCGTAACAAACTAAAAATCACAATCTGAATCATTTTGAAGTATATTGCTAATCCATTGTTTCTAATGTTTGAAAATAAGTTTAAAAACTAAAACCGGACTACAGAAAAAAATGAAACAAGAAAGTACCTTCCCGTGGTCGCATGCCGCTGTACTAACATACTTATAAGCTATGCTATGTTATATGCTATGCTAGCTTATATATAATTTATAATAATATATATATATTATTAATTTATTATATAAAGGTAAAAAATGTGTCTGCTCAACAACGTAAATAATGCAATAAATATTGTTGAAATTCAAAATGAAAGCCATTCTTACTTTTAGTGTGTTACCCCGCAGGTTTGCTGGAATAAACGCAAAAACACACTTATCGCATACTACACAGATTTATTTTTTAATTACATGTGAGGTTCCGCGACTACGTCACTGCTGAATTTTCACGGTTGAAATGTATACAATAATGGTCTATACTTAGATTAAAGTATATAAATGACTATCTATGTACACTACTGGAAAAATACCGGTATATGTATACACATACCTACATTTCTATATGTGTCCGCGCGCTTGATAATGTATGTGAGTAGTCAAATATCTACACGTGTACAAAGTTTATTGACCGTTGTTAACACAACGTATTTCTTTCAGGCATTTTTCATTACTTCTTTTTGTTATTTTGACACGCGATGCCTGTTTTGCCCCATCATTTACCTTCGAAGGACGGAATGCCCTTTTGCTTAACCCACAAGGAGGATTACATTCTGCGGGGACACAAGGCTTCTTGGTATCCGTATATTAAGTAATTAAGTAAGCAGCTTATGTTCTTTGACCCCTATTTTTTATTATATTAACGTTTCGTTTTTGTGTGCAGATAAAATTAAACAAACTGAGAGCCTTGAGTTAGTTCTATTAAAATACTTATCAAAAAGTTACCAAAAACTTGCTTAAAACACTAGTACCTACCGATTAACTAGCGAAACTTCGCAGTCGTGATGGGAATCGATATGTCGCAGATGGATTGTAGAATCCGCTGTTGTTTTACAAAACAGCTCCGTTAAGTAAATAAAACAACTGAACAACGTTAAGCTGGATTGTCATTGGACTACTTTTTACAAAACTGCTACCGACGTTTAGACGTAATGCAGTATGGCTTATCAGAAGTCACAATGAGCGTCCTTCATAAAACTCTGTAAACTTTTTAATTAAGTAATACCTATTATTGTCCTTAAAGTCACAGTTTTCACTTGCGTTAAGGTAATTTTTACTCGTATTACTAATTTTATTTATTTCTGTTTCGGACGCCATTATTGTGATGCTACGACACAAAGAGCCACGAGCGACAAAATTTATAACTAAAATTTACACTTTGACGTTTCATTTCACTCTGTTTTACAAAACCGCTAATCAAAACGTTTATGCAATTCTGCGTGTTCATGTTCAGTAATTATGGAAAACCGCAGTACGTTGTTCAGTTGTTTTATACAACGGAGCTGTTTTGTAAAGCGACTACCGGTTTTGTAAAACAGCGGATTATACAATCCATCTGCGACAGATATGTATATAAACATGAATAAACAAAAAAAAAAAAGGTTTGATCATTATCCATTTTGAAGTCAACGACCGTATGTGTATTTGCTTGAAATATCAGTTCAAAAATCTGTTCTCAACTAAACTTAGTTAATAACACTACCAGCGGTCATTGACCCCAAAATAAATTATCATCAAATTATGGTTTTATCAAGTTTTTATATGGATTCCCATCACGTCTGCGGAGTTTCGCTAGCTAATTTAATTTGACCCTGTATATGTAAGACTAACATCCATTTTTAGAAATTTTAATCAACACAAATATTTTCTAGCAGACTGTCAAACGCTTGTACAGACGCCAGCACATCAAGCTACTACAATCTGTTAATTTTCTTTAATAGATTTTCAACTTTATCGCTGAAGCATAAGGTTCAAAGTTGATTGGGAAAATTCGATAGTTTCGGGTAGCTTGATGTGCTGGCGTCTGTACCTACTTATTCTACCATAAACTGTTGTGTTTATGACTTGACATGAGTTTCACAAACTAAATTTTTGTACACACGTACCTATTTGTGTAAGCTTAAAATTGCTCTAGAATTTCGGGGTATTCTTCGAAACGCACCAACTTTGAAACGCACCAAATGAAACGTCTATCGATATCATTTATTACAAATCCTTCACGCTCTCCTCTATGTTTAATCGTTGATGCATTTCGAGGAATAAAATTATAATATTTTGTTTATTTTTTCGAGGAATACTTTTGGTACGTTTCGAGGAATACCCCAGAATTTCGTGTAAAGTAGCAAACTTATGTGTGCGTACACCGGGTGGCAAATATAGGAAGTAGGTACGAGGATCTGTCTCGTGGAGTTCCCTCACTTTTCTTTAACTAAATTAGAGGTATTAGCAATTCTAAGTGGTTGTCCGATTAGAATTGCTACTAAAACTTCTGTTATCGCGCAGATTAGGGATAGCACATACCTATTGCTCAAGCTTTCATGAAAGATTTTTAAATGTTACTTATTTAATACAGTTTTCTTAATATTAGACAAAGTTCATATTTATTTATGAACCTATAAAAAACTAAGGTTAAAAATAAAAAGGTCAAATAAATATCTAAGTTTTTTAAACCGACACCGTTAGTACTATTAGTCATTCTGTGCCAACACAGAAATATCGAGCTTTATAAAAATATTGACATTTTGATATCAATTAAGTTTTTATTAAAGTAACTTTTGTAGAAGTTTCAAACGAATACAATTTATTACTAGGTAGACTATATTTATAAAGCTAAGCGTATTCTCGTATTCTGCCTTTTATTGTACAGACTTACAAAGGAATAACAGCATTGTCTCAAGGGCGTTAAAATGAGGTCGACTAGTCTATTTTATAGACTCTTTAGAGATAAATGAGTTGCTGGGGAAGTAAAAATAAGGTTTCATATAAAAAGACTTTGTAAATAGCACCTCTTAATAAAAACAATTCAAGACTTCGCGTTTATAGAGCAAAATAAAACAGTAGGATGATCCACATTATTGCGATTTAAAAATATTTAATAATCCAAGGAAAGGTTTTCAGGATCAGTTTAGTAACAATTACTGAGGATTACTGGCATCCAAATTATATGGGCGCTCTTTAAAAAAGGTACACTTCTTTACAAACTTCAGCAGAGCTTAATAAAAACTGACTGCCAACGTGACCTCTGTTTTATAAAAAGTGGCAAGAGTCTATTAATAAACAGATCTCAAGCTTGCTTTTTAACGGCATCAGGCACCCCATTTTGACCACGGCTTTATACAACATTTTTGTTTACATATTATGTAAGTCTGACAGTCTGCTGTATTCCTTACGCACATTTTACGTGGCCTTCGAACATTTTGTATGAACTATCGATCATCAAAATATCATCTATTGGCTTTACAGTCTATGTAAATTGTATTTACTACTTGTATGCACTGACCTGTCGTCCGCGAGAGCAGTGTGACCGCGGCTACTAGAGAGATGAAAGTTACCACGTGATCGCTGATAGGGACAGCCAGCAAATGGGCAAGATTTTTCATGACCGACCTGCAACAAACAATTGTTTATCTATATTTTTTATCTATATTTAATATTATAAACTAATCAAAGCCAATAATTATAAATAATCCGAAGGAGACTGTGGAACTTTGCCACTAGAGTACTAATAAAAAGAAAAGGTTGTTCGTCATATAATTTCGCCTTATTTATACAATAAGGTAATACCCAAAGTCCCAAACCAAGACTACAAGTCTTCGTCTTACAAAATTACATACTTACAACATAATGAGATTCCTATATTAAAATTTCTTCCACAATCACTTCCATTACCAAAGTGTTGTTGACCTCGTATCGATTCTTATAAGAACAATGATCCAATAGTAGGTACTAATTTATAATGTAAGTAGGTAGTTAGGTACCTCCAAATCCAAAACGAAGAAGTTAAAATGGCATATCGAATTTTAGAGAGAGACTGTCAAATAAAAACCGGCCAAGTGCGAGTCGGACTCGCGCACCGAGGGTTCCGTACAAACCTGCAAGGTTTACAAAGTTCGTTCATTACGACAATCGTGTCATAACTATGGTATTTTTATTGCAAAATGAAATTCATAACATTACAATGGGGAAAGATGGAGGAGCATAAATTTAAGACAAAGATCTCTTTGCTCTCTGTGCTGTAAGCTATTGCTTCTTACCAAATTTCGAGATTCTATGTCAACGGGAAGTGGTCTTTAGGTTTTAATTCCCTTGCGTGTAGTTGCGAGTTTCAAAATATGCGGTATCAATGGTTGTACTTTTGCGTTTTGCGTTTTTGCGTTGACTTAGAATTTTTTTTTTCACGGGTTAAAGGCAATTAGATCTAAGTATTTGATATGAATTTCAACTTGATAGCTCTACGCGTTCATGAGGAAAAAAGTAATAAGTTTATATTTATTAAAAAATAAATACCTATATATTTTGTAATGTAACTAAAAATTTAAGGTTTTCGGAATTTTTCCTTTATGTGTGCTATAAAACGTTGCTTCAAGCCAAATTTCAAGATTCTAGGTCGACTGGAAGTACCCTTTAGGTTTTGATTCCCTTGCGAGTACTTGCGAGTTTCAAAATATGCAGCTTAAATTGCTGTTTCTTTTGATTGCGTTGACATAGAAGTTTGATTTTGTTACAGCTTAAAGGTATTATAGACCTGAGTATTTGGTAAGAATTTCAATTTAATACCTCTACGCGTTTATGAGGAAATGGGTAGTAAGTTTAAAATTATTAAAAAAAAAAATATTATGTGATGTAACTAAAAATTTATGGTTTTCGTAATTTTTCCTTTATCTATGCTATAAGACGTTGCTTCGTACCAAATTTCAAGATACTGAGTTCACGGGAAGCACCCTGTAGGTTTTGATTCCCTTGCAAGTGTCGAAAATTTGCGGCATAAACGGCTGTATCTTTTGATTGCGTTGGCTTAGAAGTTTGATTTTTTCACAGCTTCAAGGGACAGTAGACCTGAGTAATTGATATAAATTTCAGCTTCATACCTCCACGCGTTCCTGAGAAAAAGGGTCTTGACAGACGGACGGACGGACGGACAGACGGACAACAAAGTGATCCTATAAGGGTTCCGTTTTTTCCTTTTGAGGTACGGAACCCTAAAAAAGGGATATGAATGTCAGACGACGCTCTACAAAGCTGATTTTTCTAAAACTCGACGTGCCATGTTTATGCAGCATAATCAGCCTATACTTTTCCCACTGCTGGGTCACAGGCCTCCTCTCTGAGAGGGAGTAGGCCATAAACCACCACGCGGGTATAGGTCGAGCTGGTGGATGTCACATGTCTTCGAATTTTTAGTTTTAGGACATGCCGGTTTCCTCACGATGTTTTCCTTCCCTGTTTTGAGAGCAGTGGTGATGAAATTAAACACACAAAGTGAAGTGCCTGTCTGGGTTCGAATTCACGACCTTCGATTCGTACGTCGTGGCCAATACCACTGGACCACCACTGCTCGTGCCCATGTTTATGGTTATGTAATAAATAAAGCATGTACCGTATATAGTGCAGTGCCTAGGGGTGTGTGTAGGTCTAGAGGGCGCGCGGGATGGTGGCCGCGTCGCCCGCTGGCCGCGCGCGCTCCTCTCTCCAGTTTCGGCGCGCGCGCAACATCTGCGTCAGCCCTCAGCCGCGTCTGTCAAAAAATACACTTAGTTAAATTATATATATAGGTATATTTTTCAAAAATAATGTAGGTGTTTTAGCCATACTAACCGTCCATTGAGCCAAAGAAAATTAAATATTATTTCAAAGCAATAAGACTCAATTTTAAATCCGTGTGATGGCGGACGCGGTGGGGCTACAGGGGAGGAGGAGTGTTGGTATTACGTTGGCCACTCTCCCTATCCTCTGCAGCCGAAAATTGGCAGGCGGCGGGGCCAATGACCTGACCCGTCGCAGGGGGACCAAGGGTGCCCAGACACGGGGCCGTCTGGCGCCCATGTACTGGTTTGGTCCCTGGGGTGGTCACGGCGTGCTATGTGTTCTGGTGCGCCGGTGATGGGGAGTACTCCCCAGAGGAGGGTCCGGCAACGGACAGCCGCGGCGGGTTCACGGATGAGTGCTAACGCGTGCCCGTGTTCCCGACGTAAGCGGCAGAGGAGGACACCGTGGAGTTTTAGTGGGTTAGAGTCCCACATAACTGCACTATCTCCCCGTGGTAGTGCAAGTATGCATGAGCATTTCTCCACGTTAAAAAAAGGGCCGCTTCTGACAAATAAATAATGTTTTTTGTATATATGTGGAACATCGAACATTGTACAGACGCCAGCACATCAAGCTACCCGAAACTGTCAAATTTTCCCAATCGACTTTGAACCTTATGCTTTAGCGATAAAGTTGAAAATATATTAAAGAAATCTGACAGTTTGTAGTAGCTTGTTGTGCTGGCGTCTGTACAACAGAGTTTTTTTTTGGCTGTAAAAAAACAGGCTAATAAATAAAATGTGTTACAAATTCTATGTTTCATCTAAACTAGATGAATATTTTTGATCTAAACCAGTGAATATTTGTTTTCCATTCATGGGGAAGGTGCTTTCATTATATTCAGCCTCGATTCCATTCAGCAGTGGCTGGCGGCGACAAGTCTGCCATTTTCCTTGTCTAGCCGTCGCGTCTCGCACAATGTCGCCCCTTGACAACTTTACTTAACGTGACTACGGCCGAGATATCTCATGAAACATTTTGAGTATTGCCGTCAAACTTTAATTATATTTTTAGTCCATTATTTTTTATTAAAATCTCTGGCTTATTTCAAATATGAAAAAAAAGATGGAACTTCATCGTTTCTTGTTTTTTTTTTTTCATATTAATGTCTGTGTCTGTGATTGTGAGGGCAAACACCGCTGTTACATACCTACTGTAGTAGATTTTAATCAAGGTGAAATCCATTAGATATACTACACTTAATACCTACTGATGAATTGATAATATGGCGAGTAATTATTTATTTTTATAAATTATTGTAAAACATTATTTTGTGAGTTTAGGTACCTACCTACCTATCCTAGTCAATAAAAATAGTTGTTGGAAAAAAAAAACAACATTAAAAAGTAGGTACTAATCGATTCTACTCTCGATCTATTTACCCTATGCATAAGTGCACGAATGGCGTGGCCACCTCATCTAACATACTGGGCCAATTCATCTAACATAATATTTTTTTTTTACTTTTACTATCGTTTAAAAAAGGAGAAGCTACCGATATGACATGAAAGTAATTACTGTAGGTACTATTAATATTTTTACTATCTATCAATCATCATCAATGTACCTAATCATAAGTGTTAAGGACCTAAACACAAAAAACGCAAGTTTTAGAAATAATAAAAGTATATGATCGACTACAGTAAACAAAATCAGAAAAATATATGATATTCTTCAGGATATATGGTAGGTATATAGTGTGTTGAAAACATAATTCAACTAATATGATAGGTACGATAGAAAAAACCGGCCAAGTGCGAGTCGGACTCGCGCACCGAGGGTTCCGTACAAACCTGCAAGGTTTACAAAGTTCGTTCATTACGACAATCGAGTCATAACTATGGTATTTTTATTGCAAAATGAAATTCATAACATTACAATGGGGAAAGATGGAGGAGCATAAATTTAAGACAAAGATCTCTTTATCGTTTAAGTAATCCTTTATTTTATATTAACACATATCATTTATCTATAATATAACTGAAACACTTATACTAGCCTTGCAGCAGACTTGCGAAAGTTCTTTTATTAAAGTTATTTATTTACTAAGTTTTTTAGTCACTATTTAGAAATCTGGTTCAAAAATATTAATTAAGTATTAAATTTGATATTTGATATGAATTTCAACTTGATAGCTCTACGCGTTCATGAGGAAAAAAGTAATAAGTTTATATTTATTAAAAAATAAATATATATTTTGTAATGTAACTAAAAATTTAAGGTTTTCGGAATTTTTCCTTTATGTGTGCTATAAAACGTTGCTTCATGCCAAATTTCAAGATTCTAGGTCGACTGGAAGTACCCTTTAGGTTTTGATTCCCTTGCGAGTACTTGCGAGTTTCAAAATATGCAGCTTAAATTGCTGTTTCTTTTGATTGCGTTGACATAGAAGTTTGATTTTGTTACAGCTTAAAGGTATTATAGACCTGAGTATTTGGTATGAATTTCAATTTAATACCTCTACGCGTTTATGAGGAAATGGGTAGTAAGTTTAAAATTATTAAAAAAAAAAATATTATGTGATGTAACTAAAAATTTATGGTTTTCGTAATTTTTCCTTTATCTATGCTATAAGACGTTGCTTCGTACCAAATTTCAAGATTCTGAGTTCACGGGAAGCACCCTGTAGGTTTTGATTCCCTTGCAAGTGTCGAAAATTTGCGGCATAAACGGCTGTATCTTTTGATTGCGTTGGCTTAGAAGTTTGATTTTTTCACAGCTTCAAGGGACAGTAGACCTGAGTAATTGATATAAATTTCAGCTTCATACCTCCACGCGTTCCTGAGAAAAAGGGTCTTGACAGACGGACGGACGGACGGACAACAAAGTGATCCTATAAGGGTTCCGTTTTTTCCTTTTGAGGTACGGAACCCTAAAAATTATGAAGATACCGCTAAAAACTTTCTTTTTATAATAAAAACTATATTAATATACATACATACAATCATTATGATTTTTTGTCAGATTATTCTACAAGCAACATACCTACTAAAACTCGAGTGTTTTAATTTTCTACTCCAAAAAATAGATTTTTTGTAAATAGATAATTGCTTCATATTTTGCCATCAATTACCAGCGTTGTGTCATCGCCCTTCTCTTTCTTTTCTATGCAATCCGACAAAGACCGCGCTTTAGGTCATGTAGTCGCCTTAATCTATTAGCTGAAGGTTATCAGTTAATATATGTTTTATATAATAAAACAAGTACTCGTGTTTGATAAAAAATGTAATTTAACAAAAACAACGGCGGTATATGTTTATATACAGCCGTTGTTTTTGTTTATTATTCTTCAAGCACAAATCCTAACATTAAATTAAGATTATCAAGTAGGTACACTAGGTAAACTAGCTTCACTTGTAATCTCGCAATAATGAAAAAAAAGCCTACAAAGTTGCGTCATGACACGCTTAAGCTCAAGTGAGTATGCATCAGAAGAGAGGTGACTAACTAATTCCAAGTGGACTGCGCGCGTCGTGAAGCAGATAAACAGACAAATGTATGATTTTAAGTTTCGCGCCTCTGCCCTTTCGGTTTTGTACGAACACCGGCCCTGTGAGGTCTACACCTGTGCGAATGAAAGGAAAACTAGCGGTTACCCGTTCTTGCCCACGAGTGCGGTTAATATTTTACCTCGAATGCACTTACAGACCACACATTCTGCGTCACCTTCTTAGCTAGGTTTCTACCTGACAGTGGCCACCAATTCTCGCGCAAGCGGTATAGTAACGCTTGAAGTCCGCAGTGCATAGACTGGTTGTGATCGTGCCTAAACAGTAAAAGTGTAAAGTGATGTTCACAAGACAAAGAATCGGGTGTTTTTTTATTATAATTAAAGTCAGGTGAATTCTTTATCCTACCTCCCACTCTAATTATATTTTCACTATCTAAAAACAAATTTAAGCTCGCAAGGCTAACGCTTGACTTGACATCTTTTCCATTTTTTAGTAAGCTATACTCAACTGGAAATGATTCTATTTGTGATAGTTGTGCAAGTGTACTAATGGCATGTCTTAACTCAATAACAGTGATCGTACCTGTCAGCTGATTTGTTTTGTTGCGCGCACAGCTGTTGTAAATAAAGCGTAGTATATATGCAGCAACATTTTTATTGTGACGCATTTGTTCTGTTGCGCCGTCACGGATGACGATACTTTCAATATTGGTTTCATCTGAACTATTTAAATATAATTAAAATCCTTATTAACGAAAACGTTTTCAGGTGCTTTTCCATAACGTAGTCTTTGTGTGGTAATCCTTAGCGATGCCTCCATCATTCATCATCATGGTTCATTCGTCATTTTCTCGTACGTTATAACCTCAAAATATTAAGTAGGTAAATGGCAAATTAATACGAATTGCGGGAATCCATGTAAAAAATAGTTAGTAATATAGGAAGGGCATTTTTTTTTTTTTTTTTGTAAAATTCTTAATAATTTGTAGAAAAAAAAAAAGTATATATGTTAATTTCATTTCCATAATTATAATATGTACTGACTATTGTATGCCCTACGGGCGGGACATAGCTGTTCACAATTTATTATGTACCTGCCACCTGTATTATGTACCTACCTATGATCCACAATAAAGAGATTGATTGATTGATTGATTGATTAAATTCTCCTCCAAATACACTAGGTTTGGTTGTGACAGGAGACTTTTCGTTTGGTACTCTACCGGGCGCCCTATATTTGACGGCATTCTCCATTACACAAAAAAAACTGTGGGATATGTGAAAAACAAAATATAATAATTTTGTATTTCTTATGTCCTGACTTATAAATAAAATAATCCAACAAATGTAGAGATTTTGAAATTCATCATTCATTTAAAATTCAACCCTTGGATGTCAATTATTTAAAAAATAAATGGCATACATTACATACATACGTACGGTTTGCTACCCGTAAATGTATTTTTTTTCTTAAGGCTTATATAATCAACTTATGTGGAGCCCCGTAAAATAAAAGAAAAAAAAAATCTTAGGAATAAGGACTGTAGTGTGTACCTACCTATGAATGCATTAAAATAGTGATAATTTATGTTTATTTTAATTATTAATGCTATTAGATACAGTAATAAATGACGCACTACTATGCACAATTGCGCATGCGATTTCCACAATAGTAATCCATTTCCATATTAGTAGCAGATAATATAAACGCACCGCTGCAAAACATTTGGCAAATTCATAAAATCCTGATAAACTAATATCACTTTTGAACGCAGGGTATTTTAGAGAACGTTAACACTATATTGTATTTTTTGCTAATGATAAATCTAGATAAGGTCTGCGTTTCCTGTCTGACTACTCTGAGAAGAAAGGCCGAAACAAACTCAGAGGTCACAGTCTCTTTTAAAGTCCAGACATAATCTTGGTCAGATCATATGAAGACCATGTAGATTTGTGTTTGAAGTAGTATTTTGAGGAAAGAACCACACAGATTAAGTGGACCTGTCCAGTCAGTGCACGCTATTACCTACACAGTAGTATTTGACAACCATCACGGGAAGAAAACAGATAGCTTATCGTATGCCGGAAACTACGCCACAACCTGGAAGAGAAAAATGCTTTTGATGAGAGACACTGGCTGATTACTGTCATTAGAGCAGAGCGGAGCGTCGCATCGATGGTTGCGTGACGGCTGTCTTCTGATGACAGGTGATGTCAGGGGAACTGCTGACGTACCACGTCCATGACGTACTATATTCTGGCACAATACCGATTATATTGAAGCTGCTGAACCACTAATACGATGATCAGAGGGGCAATTCTACTAATTTTAACAACGTTCACAGTCTGATCTCAGTCTCAATATGTCAAAAAATACTTCAAATTTCCCTACATTTTGACAAGTTTTTGACATTTCTTTGTCGCTGAGATGAGACTGTGACTAGATTTTGAACGTTTTAAATTACGAGAATTGGCCTTCTGTTTTGGTAACGGCTACCCTTCCCCGTTATACAGGGTCACATTAAATTAACTAGCGAAACTCCGCAGACGTGATAGGTATCGGTTCTCTACTAACTTTTTAGACCTTTGTATCCTGCTTATGCGTATGATGTTTCATTAAAATCGGTTTAATTATTTCGAGATAAGGGCTTGAAAGTTTGTATGAAATGCCGTACGGCGTAAACTCTCTTATAGGGCTAGGTATCTTGTTACAGGTATAATGCGCTCTGCACTGCCCACTGTAAGACGAATATCCAAAAATAGATACAACAAACATATGCATTATCGCAAAATCAGGTTTCTACTCGCTTCTTATATAAACATTGCAAGCGATAATACTATTCATTACAAAAAGTTCAGTAAATATATTAAGAGCTCTTTAAAAATGGTGTCAGTTTATTTGCCTATAGTGTTAACGGTGTTAGTTTACGCTTTGTATTGTTATTTTACAAGGACATTCAACTACTGGAAAAGCCGAAATGTGCCCGGACCAGAACCAACTGTATTTTTCGGCAACATGAAAGAATCTGCACTTCGCAGAAAGAATAAAGGTGTGGAGATTCAAGAAATTTACGATATGTTTCCAAACGAAAAAGTGGTCGGCATGTATAGAATGACAACACCTTGTCTTCTTATACGCGACCTGGAAATCTTGAAACATATCTTCATTAAGGACTTCGAAGTGTTCACTGATCGCGGAATTGAATTCAGCAAGAAAGGATTGGGACAAAATTTGTTTCACGCTGATGGAGAGACATGGACAGCCTTAAGAAATCGGTTTAGTCCTATTTTTACATCTGGTAAATTAAAAAACATGTATTATTTAATGCACGAGGGTGCTAATCACTTTGTGGACTACGTCGGCAAAGAATGCCAAAGTAAGCAAGAGTTTGAAATACACTCTCTGCTTCAGACATACACGTTGTCTACCATCGCTGCCTGCGCTTTCGGTGTTAACTATGATAGTCTCAGCGACAAACTGCAGACCTTGAAACTTGTAGACAAGTTCATTTCGGAACCTTCTTACGCAAATGAATTAGATATGATGTATCCTGGACTTCTGAAAATACTCAACCTTTCACTTATACCGACTCCAGTACAAAAATTCTTTAAAAGTCTTGTGGATAACATTCTCGCTCAAAGAAATGGCAAATCATCAGGCCGACACGATTTCATGGATCTCATACTGGAACTTCGTGAAATGGGAGAAGTAAATTTCTCAAAACACGGAAAAAATTTAGTGACTGTTGAAATAACAGATGATGTGATGGCGGCGCAAGCTTTTGTTTTCTATGTAGCTGGCTACGAAACCAGTGCAACCGTTATGGCCTATTTGTTTTACCAGCTAGCGTTAAACCCAGATATACAAAGCAAGTTGACAGCAGAAATTGACGAAGTTATTCAAGCACATAATGGAGAGTTATCATATGATACCTTAAAAGATATGAAATACTTAAGTAAAGTATTTGATGAAACTCTTCGCATGTACTCATTAGTAGAACCACTGCAAAGAAAAACTGCAAGAGATTACAAAGTACCCGGTATAGATCTGGTAATTGAAAAAAACACTACACTACTAATATCCCCGAGGGGTATACACTATGACGAGAAATATTATCCCGAGCCCGAAGTATTTAACCCTGATAGATTCGATGTGGAGGAGGTGGGTCAGCGACACCCATGCGCTTATTTACCATTTGGCCTCGGTCGAAGGAACTGCATCGGTAATTATTGTATTTAATAACATCTTCAAAATGATCATTGACTAAAAATATATAAACACGTATATTATGGTCTATCTGAATTCGCTGACATTTGACATTCGAGATGTGATAACAGCATGAAAATATTGAAGTACGATATTCATTGTCACGGTCGCGATAGTTCTTTACGTGGTTCTCACAGAATTTAAATCCCAAGTCAAATATAACCTTCCCTCAATATTACACATTAAATTATGACTTATAAGAGTTACCTACTTTTCTTTGAACACCGGATCATAAAACTAAGTAGGTATTGTGCATGGCAAAATTAATAGTTTAATAATATTAACTTTTTTAACATTTCAGGTATGCGGTTTGCAAAGCTTCAGTCTCAATTATGTATAGCGAAGATGTTGTCTAAGTTCAGAGTGGAGGCATCGAAAAATACCGACAGGAATTTAGGGGTTTCTCCACACAGAGCTATCATCGGACCGAAGGGAGGAATACATATCAATGTTATTCCTAGAAAGTTAAAAGCATAAATAGATCTTTTGAAAGATGTAAGATTGTTTATTATTGTTACTTCAGTTTTTTTTTTCTTAGTTACGGTACTGTAACAGTACTGACAATAATTAATATAATGTAATGTAAGTCTTTCATATTATTGTTATGCATTGATTTGACTCCTTAATATTTGGAATTGTTAGATTTAAGGGCTATGTTTTGTTGAAATAAAAATAAATTGATTTAGGTAATCCGAGTGTATGCATTTAATTTCCAGAATAAGCTTTGCGTAAAATATAACTATTGTAAAGTAAATATTTTCACATCAGCGGAACGCTTGGCTCACTTCGAACGAGGTACCTAATTTCATTGGTGGCCCTCTACGCGTAAAAGTGGACAACACAACCATGAGCTGGATTTTAAATTATGCGTGACCATACATAAAGAAAAATATACGCGTCGACTTGAGAACCTCCTCCGTTTTTCTGAAAATTAAAGCTGCTTTCTAGTTCTGCATTCGATTGCTGGTATTGCAGACAAATTGAAAAAAAAATACTAGAAAGAGTTGATCAAATAAAATTTCAATTTCTTTCGTTTCTCTGATGAATTAACAGTTTTTCAGACCGAAGCCAACTCGCAAAGGCCCATTAGACAAATTTAAATGGAATAAAGCACCAACCACCGATTATCCCTGTACGCACTATGCAAGTGCACTCAAGGACAACCCCCGGTTGATGCAGGACTATTGCAGAACATGTAAAAATATTGGTATATTATGTGTTTGAATGGCTATGGATGGCTATACCTAGAACTATGGAAGGAGTATGTATGTCCCCCGCTCTGACTGCTGACTAATGATATACATATTTATGTAGTTTTTTTTTTCGAAATAGAATACATTTTTAAATATTTCCTAAAACAGATGTAAAAGACATTTAAACATATAAAATATAGTGGTCTATCGGTGTCGGAAGCAGGATCCAAGCTACTAGTGGTTAGGGCTCCGGAGACAGGAACCTCCTCACAATGCGAGCCGTATCGAAAAATATTGCCTTCGGAATCAGGCCCTTGATGCAACCGTCTAACGAGAGCCTTGAGAGATGTTGGTCGAGGCTTTCGGCCATCAGGTCATTGACCGTTATGACAATCGGCACAATGACAGCTAACTTTACAATCCACAATGTTGACAACCTCATGTGCTAAGTAGATTTTCCTACAACAACTATCGAGGGATACCTCCCAATACTCAAACTGGTTTGGGGTAATCTCACTCTCCCATAAACCCAAACTGGTTTGGGGTAATCTCACTCTCCTCTTGCAATCTTTCTCTATTACTTTCTCGCATACCTTTATACTATGTGACATGAGCTTTTCATGTCACATAGTATAAAGGTATGCGAGAAAGTAATAGAGAAAGATTGCAAGAGGAGAGTGAGATTACCCCAAACCAGTTTGGGTTTATGCCTGGTCGAGGAACAATGGACGCTACTTTTGGACTCCGCCAAGTATAGACGTGCACACACGAACTAAACGGATGAATACAAAAGGGATGAATGAAAGGCATGCAGCAGAGATGAGAATACTAAGAGGGATGTGTGGTGTTACACGAATGGATAGGATAAGAAATGAGTACATAAGAGGAAGTTTAAAAGTGGTACCGGTAACTGAAAAGTTGTGTGGAAATCGGTTGTCATGGAATGGGCATGTGTTACGGAGAAATGAAGAAAATGTCGTGTGGAGTGTTTTGAGTATGTCGTGTATGTAGTATGAGTAGTCGATGGCTGTAATAGTAGGGGAAGACCAAAAAAACGATAGATGGACTGTGTGAATGATGATATGGTTAGAAAGGGGGTGACTATCGAGATGACGACTAATAGAGAAGTATGGAAGAAAAAGAGATGTTGCACCGACCACAAATAAATGAGGGTTTTCGTGAAAATTTACGACACCAGTTGGCACCACTGTGACAAGAGGTCTTCCAATATAAAATATATGATGACGTTCATCATTCGATTCATTCATTCATTCGTTCATCATTCAGTCATCCTTGGTCATGACTAAAGAAAATATAGGCTCTTTGACAAATGTCTGGAACTGACGTGTCAGTGCTGCCACCTGGCGAACGTCATTTCAGAAAACCCTCAGTGGAATAAGGGCAAGAGAATGATGACGAGGTTCCAGTCATGTGGAATGGTAACATCGAAAATCATTGCGCGGCGCACTAATCGAATCAGGCCTATTGGTGACAATAATATAGTCCTGTCAATAATTATATTTATTATGAAGTAGGTAATTGTAACAATAATCGAATTATGTCTTTAAAATGGCGCAGAATTTAATTACATCGAGTATAAGTAGATTATTTACTTCCATGAAAAACAAGAAATTTGAAAATGGCAAAACATGGCATTAAGGTTTCTTTGCACTACTTTCTTTCTTTTCTATTAGAGCCATGCAATTCATGCAACACTACCGCTGGGTTCAAAATAAAGGTTGCCGATTAAAAATATATAAAATTTGGTATAATCCCCATTCTAAAAAAAACGAAACGATAGAAAATAATAATTAATTAGAAACGATAGAAAATAAAAATAATGTTTGTTTATTTATCTACATAAGTTTGGGATTTGGCCCTTAAAAGCCCCTTAATTCACGATACAGGCTGAATTTGTTTAGCGTACTTGTGCCCACCACCCAGTTTCGAACTCAATGGACTCATTTATACGGTACCTGCCCTACGAAGAAGAGACTCGCTAAAGAAACGTACAGACGCCAACACATCAAGTTACCCGAAACTGTCAAATTTTCGCAATCAACTTTGAACCTAATGCTTTAGCGATAAAGTTGAAAATCTATTGAAGAAATATGTAGCCAAGTATGGGCTCACCTCTACTACATACTTAAAAGTGACTGGCGAAATGTCAGAATACTATACAACCATTGTTATATTATTTTCGTAGATACGTGACACAGTCACAGCTAGAGTTCCTACTGATACGTTAGTAGGTACTAATAGTTATTCTGTGAATGAAGTAATTGATTGCCCATAGTTTTACTAACTATGTTGGGGTTGGCTTCCAGTCTAACCGGATGCAGCTGTGTACCAGTATTTTACATGGAGTAAAAGAGTGGTACCTATACTTTTACCTACCTCCACAACCTACAACCTAAAGGAGTGATATTTTAACATTAAAAAACAAACTGGAACTCTAACAAAATGTAACCTACCGTAACTCATAGAGTGCATAGATGATCATCTTAGCCATGCATGATGATTGATGATAAATTAAAATCGTTTGAATGGTTAGAACTTGCGTAGTTTAATCCGAAAAACATTAGGGTTTCGACAAGGCAGGGAAAAAAGAATATTCTCACCATCTTTATTTAATTCGAGACACATGATATGTTATTTCGAATCTTCTAAATGTGTCTAAAAATACGGGTTTCACTCATTTTTCAGGTAAGATTATTTCAAAATACTTTGCATGAAGTTGCGTAATGCTAACAAAAGTAACGGTAGCAAACACAAATGATAGGGAAGAAAACGTATTTATTACAGTAATTGTTTGTCGCTTGGTATATAACATCGTGTTAAGCCATAATGCAGTTCATAATCCAGCGTTCAGTGAATTTGTTAAGAGCTCTTAAAAATGTTGGTATTGTATTTGCCGATAGTGTTAATAGTATTAGTTTATGCTCTATACTATTATTTTACCCGGACATTTAACTACTGGAAGAGCCGAAATGTTCTTGGGCCAAAACCAACTGTATTTTTCGGAAACTTGAAGGAATCGGCTCTCCGGACGAAAAATCAAGGTGTAGTGTTTCATGAAATCTATGATATGTTTCCTAACGAAAAAGTGGTCGGTGTATATAGAATGACAACACCTTGTCTCCTTATTCGAGACTTGGAAATCTTGAAACATGTCTTCATTAAGGACTTCGAAGTATTTACTGATCGCGGCATTGAATTCAGCAAGGAAGGATTGGGACAAAATTTGTTCCACGCGGATGGAGAAACATGGAGAGCCTTGAGAAATCGGTTTAGTCCTATTTTTACATCTGGTAAACTAAAAAACATGTTTTACTTAATGCATGAAGGTGCTAATACATTTGTGGACTATGTGAGTGCAGAATGCCAAAGTAAGCAAGAGTTTGAAATACACTCACTACTTCAGACATACACGTTGTCTACGATTACTGCTTGCGCATTTGGTGTTAACTACGATAGTCTCGGTGACAAATTGAAGGCCCTGGAACTTGTAGATAAGATCATTTCGGCACCGACTTACGCAAATGAATTGGATATGATGTATCCTGGACTTCTGAAAACACTTAACCTTTCTCTTATACCGACTCCAATACAAAAATTCTTCAAAAATCTTGTAGACACAATTGTTTCCCAAAGAAATGGAAAACCAACAGGCAGAAACGATTTCATGGATCTAATTCTCGAACTCCGTGAAATGGGAGAGGTCAACAGCTCAAAATTTGGAAACAGTGTGACTACAGTTGAAATAACAGAAAATGTGATGGCGGCGCAAGCTTTTGTTTTTTACGTAGCTGGGTATGAAACTAGTGCAACCACCATGGCCTATTTGATGTACCAGTTAGCATTAAACCCTGACATTCAAAACAACTTGACAGCAGAAATTGATGAGATTATTCAAGCACATAATGGAGAAGTAACATACGACACTATAAAAGAAATGAAATACTTGAATAAAGTATTTGATGAAACTCTTCGCATGTACTCAATAGTAGAACCACTGCAAAGAAAAGCTACAAGAGATTATAAAGTACCCGGTACAGATGTGGTAATTGAAAAAGACACTACAGTGCTAATATCACCGAGGGGTATACATTATGACGAGAAATATTTTCCCAAGCCTGAAGTATTCAACCCTGATAGATTTGATGCGGAGGAGGTGGGTAAGCGACACCCGTGCGCTTATTTACCATTTGGACTCGGACAAAGGAACTGCATTGGTAAGTTGACTGTTGGAAATTATACATGCATTAATAATAGCTATTGAATTCACCAAGTCGCACTAGATCCACGTGATGACTTACGATATATGTATATTATGGTGTACTGTCACAGATGACTGATTGTAGTAGCTTGATGTGCTGGCGTCTGTACATGAAACTTAACATCACGCCTTTAATCCCCAAAGGGTTAGGCAGGAGGGTACCTTCATTTACAGTACTTACAATCACATTTCGCCAGATATTAAGTGCCATGTCATAGGGGCGAGTCTACTGCAGCCAACAGGGCACAAATCCAGACTCGAGGCTTCTGAGAAATTTCTGATGGAAAAACCTAATAACACGTTACCCGACGTAGGAATCCACTCCAACTAGGACCTCTTGCTCAGCAGTAACGCTTGCGACCACTAGACCAACGAGGAGATATACCTCCCTTAATATATTCCTCGGCACCCATTGTGAACCCCCCCCCCCCAAATAATAGGCTTGATCGCAGAATACCAGATTCTCAAAATACCAAATTCTCAAAATACCAGATTCTCTAAATAGCAGATTCTCAATATATCAGATTTCGGACAGTCGAAATCTAAATATTTATATTATGAAAAAACTTATGCTACTTTTCGCAGCAATGCGACCGCGCCTGGTTGTGTTAGTTTATTAGAGAAAACTTTAATTTTTTATTTTATTCTTTATAACGGGTATGCTTAGATTTCGACCCACCGAAAATATCAGTTTTAAAGTAATACTTACGCAATAGAAACCTATTACTTTACATATTTTACAATTTTAACATGTTTGTGTGTTTTCTTAGGTATGCGGTTTGGCAGACTTCAGTCACAGTTATGTATAGCGAAGATGCTGTCTAAGTTCAGAGTGGAAGCATCGAAAAACACCGACAGGAATTTAGGGGTTTCTCCACACAGAGCTATCATCGGACCGAAAGGAGGAATACACCTCAATGTTATTCCCAGAAAACTTAAAGCGTAAGAAAACCGACAGAAATAAATCCATTGAGTAACTACCCAGCACACATCCAACGAAAAACTTACAAATACAGGCTTCCGTTCTTGATTAACCACACGAGATTATTGTTGTTAGCGTTTTATTTATGTTTTTTTTTTAACCAGTGTATATTTATCTGTCTGTACATTCGTGGTGAAGCTGCTTTAATTTCCAGGACAGATGTGGGCTAGTCATGATGACTACTGTGTCAAATAAATTATTTATCCATCTACCTATCTACATATCTGTCAAGCTTAGATTCTTTGAATGCGATAGACTTATCAAACAATTGTAAAATGAGATTGTTCACATTGGCGTTTGTCGAGTCGGCGCGTTTACATGGCATGGCTGGCCAAAAGCTCCCAATGTGATGGGAACTTAGTCAAATAACTATCTAGATTTCGGCAGCGCCTTAACAGTGACTAAGTTTTGTTCAAGTGTTATCGTGCATTTTAACTGGTACAGCATTCGAATGTACATATATAGTTTTGTCAGTAGGTAAAGCTAATAAAAAACGTAAAAGAATAATTATAAAAATATAACGGTTTTTTTTCGATGTGATGATGTAAAGCATTTTTACACGCTACGCTGTACCTTTGTGGTCGTTATACTTACGTCACACACATTTATGCACATCAATATTGTTCAGCTGTGTATTTCTTTATCATAGAATTTAAGTATAGGTAATAACTGTGTAATTATATTCAGTAGCAATAAATCCATCAAGGGAATCGCTCGTCTTTTCATTTACATAACATACCTTACAAGTTTATATAACAAGTACATAAAATTTTCATTGTTGGCATTACACTCCAATAGCACAGATAAGATATCGCGTTCTATATACTAACCCTTACTAATAAACGTATTATATCGGATGAATAGTGAATAGTTACACCGATTTGTCTCTTTCAGCCGACAGAAAATTGACTTTCGAAAGAAGTAGACAAAACGTTGTGTACCTGACTATACAGACGCTATACAACGCTGTTAGCAAGGGGGTAAAGCTCAAGAGTTTTTTTGTTTGTTTGAACGTACAAACTGGAACTAACAGTCGGATTTGAAAAATTATTTTGGCATTTGATAGCCCAACAGTACCGCGGGTAGGCGATACCATAAAGGCTTTTTCAAACAGGCGCGACACAAAGGCACCGCAAGTCGCGCAACGAGCGGTGCCTTAGTGCCGCGCGCGTCGCGCCTGTTTGCAGGAGCAGCAAGCATATGGGACGAGTCGGCGCCCTAATTGCGTAACACACTATTACTCTCAAATTTGAATAATTTTGAAGCAAATTTCGAATCCACAGCTCCATATGTTCGAAAAATGTGTCTGCTGAACAACGCAAATATCGCAATGAATGTTGCTGATCTGTCAAAATGAAACCCATTGCTATTGATAGTGTGTTACGCAATTACCCCGCTGGTCGGGGGAACAAGATATTTCAAGAGGACGAAGTCGCGGGCAGAAGCTATTCTATATACTGTCATCTCATCTGCCCAGCCTTTTCCCAACTATGTTGGGGTCGGCTTCCTTTCTAACCGGATGCAGCTGGATACCAGTATTTTACATGGAACGACAGTCTATCTGACCACCACAACCCAGTTACAGGATAATACGACACCCTTTGGTAAGACCAGCCCCGGATCTACGATTTTTTCGAACCGGGGCAAAACCTTGATAGTGGCGCCCCCTCCCTTCAGTGTTTGAGAAAAACTTGCAAATTGTTGATTTCCACTACGATAATATATGATTTCACTAATAAATTACTTATTTTATTAACGCTGATTACTCGCAAACGCAATCAACCACATAAACAAACAGTGTTGTCACTTGATGTTCAACTGTTTGAATTTGTTCGGCTCGGTACGTATAGATATGTGACGGATTCCCCTTGGCAGAAAGATCACGGACACTACGCACGCGTTCAAAAATTTACTTGACCTGTTAAGATGCGTTCATAAATCACTTAGTAAGTGTTCAAAAACTAACTGGGCGTATGGAACTAGAAAAGTCGACTAGAATCAATTCTATTTGTTGTAATTTTTGACGTTCAAAAGTGCCTTTAATGTGCCTATTTGAAATAAATGCTTTGACTTTGACTTTGTTTTTCAAACATATTATATTAAGATTAGATTACTTGTTGAAAAGGTTGTAGGAAAAGAGGCTTCATTTGTTCGATATTTCGAATTCTTGTCTCAAGGATTTGGCGCCCCCATGAAACTGCCGCCCGGGGCAAGTGCCCCGGTTTGCCCCCCCCTTAGATCCGGGGCTGGGTAAGACTGGTTGTCATGCACTTTCGGGAAACAAGGTGTGATGTTCATCCAGTTTAAATCGAGCTGTTTAAAGCCAAAAGATCGCTTGGTGCGGTTATTTTGCGTAGGTCATGTTATGTTGGTGTGACTACCCGTAACGACTCTCAAAGATCCACGAATAACAGCCGGGACCAACGGCTTAACGTGCTTTCCGAGGCACTGAGGGGTCTCGGTATGTAAAGATGGTCACCCATCCCCAGGCCAACCGCGGCCAAGCGAAGCTTAACCTGATCGACCGACCTGTGCGGCTGTTATTATTTAGCCACGAATATTATAAATTTGAAAGATACTCTGTCTGTCTGTATGTTACCTTTTCACGCCTAAACCACAGAACGGATTTCAACAAAATTTGGCAGAGAGATAGATGGCATCCTGGGAAAGGGCATATAGGCTACTTTTTGTCTCAAAAAAATCCTATAGGGAAAGATATATATATATAAGGGAATGAAAGTTTTTATGGAAAACCAAGCATTTCTTGAATTAGGCATAATTATTCAAATTTATGCAAATTTATTTATTATTCAAAGTTAAGAAATAAGGTATTAAAACAATAACAACTTTCACTATGCAACCATATCTGAAATCACGAAAAAAAATCTGCTGTTTCATACAATTTGATCAAGAGGGTATTAAACTTTTGTATGAAACAGTTGATTTTTTTTTCGTGATTTTTAGAATTTCATATTAATGGGCAGAACAAACTGTAAAAATTTGGAACCGGTAAAAAAAATCCCCTGTATATATTCTGTATTTCAAGAAAATTGGTTTACTTGGTCAAAAGTTATTACAATTTAAAGTCATAAAAATAATTTTATTAGCGCTCTTGTCTACCACCAGCACCAGCATAATTTTACTGATTTTTTTTTTATTATTTCATTTTTTGTGACCAACATAATTTTAATTTTCGACACGTTTTTAGGGTTCCGTACCCAAAAACGTGTCAGAAAAAAGTCGACGGACGGACGGTTGGCAACGGTCCGTCCGTCTCTCCGTCCGACTGTCAGCTGGCTGTATCTCATGAACCATAATAGGTAGACAGTTGAAATTTGAGTGTGTATTTCTATTGCCGCTATAACAAAAAAATATTTAAAAAAAAAGTTTTCAAAAATTAAAGAAACGTGTTTTTTTAGGCGTTATTTGCCTTGCGGTACGGAACCCCTTGTGTGCGAGTCCGACTCGCACTTGGCCTTTATTTACGCCTAAACCACTGTATGGATTTCGACATAAAGAGGTAAAACAGGGAATGACTTTTAAAATTCAAATGTAATAAGTACCTATAGAAATATATACGTAGCACTTCTTTTTAAGAGATTTAGGGTATGGGAAGCATAGTCATAGTCCGTATCTTGAGACAACATTTAACTAAGTAGTCTTTAAAGGCATACGGTTAGGCCATGATTTGGGTTAGGACATCGGATACTATACCGGTAGCATGTCCGACATACATGCAGGCGAAGCCATGAGCAAAAGCTAGTTATTAATATGTAAGATATTAAGATATATTGAACAGTTTAATTTAAATTGGTAGGTACCTAAAAAGCTGTGTTTGTTATAGGGTATGTTTTTACTTTTAATAAAATAAAAGCTAGTTATTAATATGTAAGGTAACTATTGAACATTAGAATTAGAAAAAATGTATAGTATGTTTATCTCACGAAGTGACGCGCGCTTGGTGGTAGTGTACCAACACGCTATGAATTCGTGCGTAAGTAGAGTCAGCACATAACACACACATGCATAAATATTGTACCAATTGTAAGGGCAAGCCAATACATATAAAATATTTTGTATTAAAATAATTGTTTAAAAAAATGTGGATGAAGTGTGTTGCGTGTGATGTGTGTGTGTGTGATGTGTGTGTGTGTGTGTGTGTGTGTGTGATGTGAATGTGAATGATGTGTGTCTGTGTGTGAATGTTTGTTTTGTTTGTTTGTTGTTTTATTTTGATATTTGATTGTTGTTTTGTGTGTGTGTTTGTTTTTTTTTTGATGTTTGTTTGTTTTTGTGTGTTGCGTGTTCGATAAATATTTAATGAGAAACTGTACTAAATTAATGTATTATGAACTTAATAAAAATGTTATAAAATGATAGATGTTGCGCGAGCTCGATATAAAACTGAAGACTGGTGTACTTGCGTATGTGACAATACTACATTTATTATTTAACAATATTCGCAGTATTTTTAACTAGGCCAAAGTACAATGTGCGGTTGCTGACCGTACACCAATTAACAAACGAATCTTACGATAAAGGCAAAAATGATTGTGGCTATAACAAGATTCAGTTTCGCGGAATGTATATAAAAACATGCCTAGCGATTTTACTAGTCATATCATAGAATTCGGTGTATGTGATAAGAGCTCCTTAAAAATGGCGGTATTTTATGTGTCAGCAGTGCTAATAGTATTAGTTTCCGCTCTATATTATTATTTTACAAGAACATTTAACTACTGGAAAAGCCGAAATGTTCCCGGACCGGAACCAACTATATTATTTGGAAACTTAAAGGAATCCGCACTCCGCAAAAAAAATGCGGGCCTTGTGATACAAGAAATCTACGATAGTTTTCCGGAAGAAAAAGTGGTCGGTCTTTACAGAATGACAACACCCTGTATCCTTATACGGGACTTGGATATTTTAAAACATATCATGATTAAAGACTTTGAATTGTTCACTGATCGTGGATTGGAATTTAGCAAAGAAGGATTGGGACAAAATTTGTTCCACGCGGATGGAGATACATGGACAGCCTTGAGAAATCGGTTCAGCCCCATTTTTACATCTGGTAAATTGAAGAACATGTTTTATCTAATGGATGAGGGTGCTAATACATTTGTGGACTATGTGAGTACAGAATGCCAAAAGAAACAAGAGTTTGAAATTCACTCCCTTCTTCAGATATACACGATGTCTACGATCTCTGCCTGTGCTTTCGGTGTTAACTATGATAGTCTCAGTGATAAATTGGATGTGCTAAAAATTGTAGACCAGATAATTTCGTCACCTAGTTATGCTATTGAATTAGATATGATGTTTCCAAAACTTCTGAAAACACTCAACCTTTCTATTTTTCCAACTGCTGTGAAAAATTTCTTCAAACATCTTGTGGACAACATTATTACCCAAAGAAATGGAAAACCTTCAGGACGAAACGATTTCATGGATTTAATACTGGAACTACGTGGAATGGGAGCAGTCAATAGTACAAAATTCGGAAGAAATGCAGTGTCTCTTGAAATAACAGACGATGTGATAGCAGCGCAAGCTTTTGTATTTTATATAGCTGGGTATGAGACCAGTGCCACAACCATGGCCTACATGCTGTACCAACTAGCATTAAATCCTGAAATCCAAAGCAAGTTAACGGCAGAAATTGATGAAGTTATTCAGGGAAATGATGGAAAAGTGGCATATGATACCGTAAAGGAAATGAAATACTTAAATAAAGTATTTGATGAAACCCTTCGTATGTACTCAATAGTAGAACCACTGCAAAGAAAAGCTACAAGAGATTATAAAATACCCGGTACAGATGTAGTAGTTGAAAAAGATATGATAGTCCTAATATCCCCGCGGGGTATACACTACGACGAGAAATATTATCCCAAGCCTGAAGTGTTTAACCCTGATAGATTTGATCCAGAAGAGGTGGGTAAGCGTCACCCATGCGCTTACTTACCATTTGGGTTAGGACAAAGAAATTGCATTGGTAAGTATCAGAACATGAAAAATCTTCTATTTATCGTTTTTCTATCACACGTTGTTACTAGTAGAGGCGCTTGTGGCTGAGAAATAGCAACCGCATGGGTCGATGGATCAGGTTAAGCTATTCTTGCCACGATTGTTCCGTGAATGGGTGACCATCTTTACATACTAAGACCCCTCCGTGCCTCGGAAAGCACGTTAAGCCGTTGGTCCCGGCTGTTATTTGTAGATCTTTAACAGTCGTTACCGGTCGTCAGAAGCTCGAAAGTCTGACAACTATCAGTTTTCTATTACCCAGTAACTGGATTGTGGAGGTCAGATAGGCAGTCACTCCATGTAAAATACTGATACTCAAACTCAAACTCAAAGCATTTATTTCAATTAAACCTTGTACAGGCACTTTTGAATTGTCAAAATTTAAATAGTCTGTCAGTTAGTCAGAAAGTTGAAGCTAGTCGCCCATTCCAAAACGTAGATCTCTATGGAGAAGAACGGGCAAGAAACTCCATGGACACTCTTTTAAATCAAGATATTACAAAATCCTGGATACATTATTATTGTTGCTTCTATATGTGAGAACAATGTAAAAAAAAAGACACAATAGAAGAAACATTTCAATATATAAGTAAAAATAAGCCTTGGCAGTTAAGAGATGACCAGTCTCAACCGACGGCGCCCGTTCACGAACATGACGCGTGGGTCAGCACCATCTAGCTCAACCATTTTGTAGGGAACCGAATGATCCAACCGAATGATACTCAGCTGCATCCTCTTAAGACATAGTTGGGAAAAGGCTAGGCAGATGATGATGACGTTTTTACTAGTAGCCTATCAATAATATATGTTTTTAAATCATTTGTGTTTATTCATGATTTATTATGATTTATTCAAGTATTCATTATGATCCCAAGAGTCCCAAAGAAGGTTCATATTTCTATCTGGGTTATTCTGTACTATAACTTTAACTTTATTTGTTTGAAATGTTAATTTAGCTTGATTAACATTTAAGAAGAGACTGCAACTGAATTTGAAAGTGTATTATTGGACAGTGGACGAGAACGTGTTAAAGATTTAAAACGTTCAAAATGTTAAAGTTATCCCATTATCAATATCATTTTACATTAACATTGTTCTTGTAGAGTTTGAAAAGACAACACAACGCCTGTATTTTTTTAATGAATATAACATACTTTTGTTTATTTTTAGGAATGCGGTTTGGCAGGCTTCAGTCTCAATTATGTATAGCGAAGATGTTGTCTAAGTTCAGAGTGGAGCCATCAAAGAACACAAACAGGAATTTAGGAGTTGCTCCAAAAAGAGTTCTTATCGGACCTGAAGGAGGAATACATCTAAATATTGTGCCTAGGAAGTTCAAAGCCTAAGAAAACGAAGTTACCCGCAGAAATTTAAGAAGTTATTCATGCAAATGACGGGAAAGTGACCACAAGTGTCTACAATACCGTAGTGGAAATTAAATAATTGGATGAATCCCTTAGTATATACTCATTAGTAGAAGCACTGCAAAAGTCAGCCAGTGTTGGTTTTGCAAGCGTCCGTACATGGATAGTTATTACAATATTTGTAGATCGCTTGTCATTATAATTTTAAAAAGTTCCTGTAAAAAAAAATTACCGAATGTATCAGTTAGTTATAATGACTTATTAAGTTATTACACTTTTTATTATTGCACGAGTCCTAGATTACAAAACTAAGATTTATGATGTTTCTATCAATCATTTAGATACTTAGTTGTATAAATTACTTGAAGGCTGACTACTAGCTAGGATTCGGAAAATGTATGTTAATTATTAAAAGCATTAAGGCATAAATAAATACTGATTAACTGAGATAAGTATAAAATGTATAACAACAAACTCAATGACACACGACAGGATTCAAATTCTATTACAACCAATTTTTTTTTGTTTTACAGTGATTATCGTTTGTGAGCGGTGATTAATCGTAAATTATCTGAAATTACGAATTCAAATGCCTAACTAATTATCTGTAAATTATCTAGTTTAATTTTTCTTATTAAAGATAAAAGATAAAGATAAAGATTTATTTATTTGCAAAAACATGTGTAGATAATATACATGGTACAATGTTTATTATAGGTGTTACATGATATTCTTTGGCACAACATGTTTGACCATGGCTGGTGTACAAATTAGGTCGGAAGACCATAAGATTTCATAAAAAAATTAAAATATACAAAGTTAAATAATCTAAAAAAATAAAAAAAGCTACAATTAACATTAATATTAAATTATAAATAAAAACAATTGGTACATATTCATGCGGTTCAAAATAAATATTATAGAATCAGTCAGTATATCAGAGCAATTTGTCATTTAAATATTCATTGACATTATAGGCGGGGAGCCACCAATCCTGAAAGCTCCGTGATCACGGATTCTAATATTATTAATAAAAAATAAAAGTTAACGTTTAGACGAACAAGATTTGCTTGGTCGGCGTGGATTTGATTGGCCGGAAATATTTTAATTAAATTATTTATTATTAAATTTCCATAATTTTTTTTCCGTCATCACGGATTTTGATCAATCTTATATAGAATTTTGTGTGAAATTATGTTCAACAAGAAAAAATCCGGCCGACCAATGATTTTTAGCCGGAAAGGTCACGCATACCTATTTGAATGGTGTGATAAGGGGTAAAATTTATCCATTATCACGGAAACCTTTTTTATTTTTTTTTAATTCATGCGTTTTAATGTCACATTTATGATTATCTTGGTATGCGTGCTTACAAACTGCCGAAAGTATCGCGCATACCAAATTTTATTGTGTGAGTGAGGATTATACTGTTATAGATTTCACTTACTTGATGACATTTCTTTTAGAGTCTTTCTTCTACCTCTGGTCTCTTCCTTAAGTTTTTAACTATTTATTATACTAATTAATATGGAAAAGAGGAAATACAGGAAAAAAATTATTTGGGTTGATTATATAATAAATGAAGGTTGATATAAAAAATATGTTCAATTCAAGTTTATTAATCAATAATCATCTACATCATTATCATCAAAATTATCATTAATTTCTTCTTCTGATTCTTCGATTTCTTCCTCATTCTGTTGGCAACTTAATATTTCCTCAACCTTTAACGGTGCCGATGGGCCAATGCACCACAATTAGTGATGTTCAAATCCGCTATAAACTGTAAGCGTGTTATAAACTATAAAATATATTCATATAGTCTGTTATTTTATACGCTATAATTATAGCGCGCTATTTCAAAACTCGGGCGCAGTCTGAACGCGGAGACGCTATAATTTTAGCAACACGCTATCACGCTAAACGGACTTGATGAATTGATGATGCGCTGTAGATGTTAACGCGCTATACATTATAGTCGCTAACGCTATCTTGCTATCTCGTTCTGGCCCCGCTGTGCGAACGCTATCTTGCTATCTCGTTCTGGCCCCGCTATGCGCGTTTAAACTTTTATTCATTGAGTAGGTCGAGGCGCTATAATATAGCGCGAAGTCCGAGGCGCTATAATATAGCGCGAAGTCAGAGCCGCTAATAGCACACGCTATACGCTATGTACACATAGTTTGTTATATTTTGGCGCTATACGTTTTATTAACCACCACTAACCACAATGGTTCGAGTACCATTGTGGTACCATCACCATTTTTTAAAAGCGTCTTCCGTTCCAGAAAACGCATTAATTTTCTCTTTAGTTGATGTATTAGAAATAAAACACTTCATATTGAAATTGTTATGATGAAACGCTGAGATTGGATCTAGTGCTTTAAATTATTAACCCAAAAATTTTTAGCGTTGAGCGTTAGGGCGACTATGGCAGCCTCACTGTCTTGTACACTTTAAACGAGTTTTTATCTGTGAAACTTTTCGACCTTCATGAGTGTGCCACTAGATGACACTATATTAAATAACGGGTCTAAGCGTCGATAAAACAGAAAGTCGGGTCACAGCAAGATTTCTTTTTCTTTTTTTTTTCAGGATGGGAAATCATCAAATGAGAAATCGCTCTGGGTGGAGCGGAAGGGAGTGTCAGACTCTTACTGACTAAAACCCACCCGTGTTCCTTCCTTAGCCCTTTATGTTCCGGGCCAGCGGTAACCCTTTCGGACAATCCCGCTGACCCGGCAGGCTTCGGCCCTGACAGGCCCCTTCCCTTGATGCTGACATCTCTTTGAGGCGCGCGTGGAACACGTACGCGCCGTCCGGCACGGGCCTGGTCCTGATCGGACGGTGAGTTACCCATTAAGGCTCGTACACACAGGCGCGACGCGACACGCGACACAAAGGCACCGCAAGTCGCGCAACGAGCGGTGCCTTTGTGTCGCGTGCGATTCGCGTCGCACGTCGCGCCTGTTTACAGGAGCCTTTACCCTCCGCCCGCAGGCCCCGTAAGACCGCGCGCGCGGTGGCAGCTGTCAGACTCGGACGTTTGAGAGGATAACGTATCTTTGAGGCAGGTAAATGTTAAATTCGTAAGGAATAGAAAGAGACGAACTCATGCAAGGTTTCAACTTGAACCAAAAATCTGCCTCACTCACTCTTTACAGAAATATAGAAATCGTTAAAAGCGAAGGGTTAAAATTTGGTATGCGCGATACTTTCGGCAGTTTGTAAGCACGCATACCAAGATAATCATAAATGTGACATTAAAACGCATGAATTAAAAAAAATAAAAAAGGTTTCCGTGATAATGGATAAATTTTACCCCTTATCACACCATTCAAATAGGTATGCGTGACCTTTCCGGCTAAAAATCATTGGTCGGCCGGATTTTTTCTTGTTGAACATAATTTCGCACAAAATTCTATATAAGATTGATCAAAATCCGTGATGACGGAAAAAAAATTATGGAAATTTAATAATAATTAATTTAATTAAAATATTTCCGGCCAATCAAATCCACGCCGACCAAGCAAATCTTGTTCGTCTAAACGTTAACTTTTATTTTTTATTAAAAATATTAGAATCCGTGATCACGGAGCTTTCAGGATTGGTGGCTCCCGGACCATTATAGTAGGCTTTTTCTGTCAGTATTTTTTTGAATGTTTTCTTAAACTGGTCTGTATTTAGTTTTTTTACACATATAGGGATATTGTTGTAAATTATCGGTGCTCTGCATACCACGCTTTTATACAATAGTGCTGTCTTAGCTGGCTGAACACGAAGTTTACTATTATCGCGGCGATTTCTTATTACAAGGTTCGATATTCGAGGAAACAAATGGGTGTTATTTTTTACAAATAAGGCGATTTCTAAAATATAAAGTGACGGCAGTGTGAGGATTTTATGCTTTGTAAAAAATGGCTTACAGCTCACAGTACTTTGGATACCGAACATAGCACGTATGCATCGCTTTTGCATTTTAAACGCCATATCTTTATTTGATGAGTTGCCCCAGAAGATAATGTCATATCTTAGGACAGATTCAACAAGTCCATAATAAGCCGATAGTAACACATTAGTGTTGATAGTTGGAGCAAGTTGGTACAAAGCATATGCTTGACTACTGATTTTTTTGCATAGTGCGTCAATGTGTTCTTTCCAGTTTAGTTTGCTGTCTATTATTAAGCCGATATTGTAACTATTTTGTTATGGATTATGTCATTAAGAGGCTTTGTATGCGTATGTGTTCACGTAGACATGGAAGAGAGAGTGCTTCTATTACAGGTGTCTCCATACATAACAGTAAGCCTCTAAATTGTATTTGTTAAAACTTTTTGGTTATGAAATAAATAAACTTATTATTATAATTATATTAAGTCCGCGTCTGTACATTTTTGTGCTTTAAAATACATATATTTGCATGTAAATAATTAAAATTATTTTTAAATAAATATGATAACGTAATGTAGCATCAGCACTGAAATTATTTGTAAGTTAAGTATTGTAATTCAATTAATATTAAAAAGAAATTGGTGCCTTATAATATATGTTGGGGATGGTAATCGGGAGATGTTTTAATAAAAATAAAATGATGTTAATTGATACAAACAAGTTCTATTCTTTCTTTTCATTCTCTTAAGGAGTCTTTTAATATCTGCTGACTTCTAACGATCTATAATATTAGAAACCTACTCAAAAGATACAATTGGATTATAGTTAAGACAGAAAAAGTTTTTAACTTGGTTGAGTTATATTTAACTTTGCTGAGCCTAAAAATAAGAGCTTGGTTGATTTAAGTATTTGCATTCTTTCATGGTATTTAATCTTTCACATTGGCAAGTTCAGTAGAGACAGTTATTTGATTTACTTATCGACATAACAACACGCCTGTAATCAATACAAATAAATAATAAAGATGTTTATCATTATTACTACATTTATGGCGGATGGATTAGCCGTCCACAGACGCGAGGACGCTTGGATCAAAATATTTCCTAGAAATTATATTAAACTTAAAGGGCCAATATATATTATTATTTTAGTTTTTAGAGGTTTTTGTTTGAGTCGAGGTTTTTCTTTTAATTCTTAGTTTAATTTCTTGCTTTTTAAACTTTATAACATTATATTACTGGTAAACATGCTACGATCGACACGTGACTCGCCGAAATCTGCGCAGCTGAAAAATACGTACAGCTGTACGTATTTTTACCACAGTGAAGCTAGTTACTTGTGGTCGTTGGCGTTTGTCCATACTAATGTATTCCTCTGTTTTCTCCCTGGATAATGGTACTAGTCCAAATATTTTGTCTTAATTATATTATTTTTTTTCTACAACGAATAAATTACGCAAAAAAACAGAACCTATGCACATAATAGTGGAAGATATTCAACTGTTTATCTATTCAACATTTTTTTTTTATTACATTTAGTGAGCCCACATTCGAGGTATGTAACTAATAGCTATTCAAGAGTTCCGTTATATAACGTCCAGGTCTATCATCTGACAATGTAACATATTATTTTGTTATCATCGGAATGCATACATTTGCGAATATTCAAACCAAGACCACTAGAAGTGATCTTAGTTTGAATATTCGCAAATGTATTACTATTCAAGTATTCCGTTATCTACCGTCCAGGTCCGTCCTACGAAACATCGCCATAACATTTTTCACACAACGATTTAATAAGAACCGCCATTAGTAGTTATTGCTCTTTATTAAAATGCCTATCTAATGACATATGTTTGGTTGTTATTGGCCGTGGGGACCATTTTGTCTGGTCCTTCTTTATTTCCCTTTCCTAATCCACCATTAGCCCTTGGTCATCATCTATCTATAACGTATTCATTGAAACAATTCCAAGGAGCCCAAACACGATACCTCTGCTGTAAGTTAAGGGAGTTGGGTATCCTGCAAATTCCAGGTGATGCTGCAGCAGCAGTTCAAAGTTACTATGTTCTTCTATTATTATTGAAGTAACGAAATGCCAAATTTCGACTCAATCAGACCTGTGGAAGATGGTGACCTCAATTCATCAACTAGAAAAGAGCTGATAATCTTAAAACGGCTGAACCGATTTTCTTGAATCATAGCTAAGAACACTTTCGATCAAGTCACCGTTCATACAAAAAAAATCAAAAATCGGTTCAGTCGTTTGGGAGCTGCGATGGCACAGACAGACACACAGATACACAGGTCAAACTTATAACACCCCTCTGTTTTTGTTGGGGGTTAAAAGTACTATCACGGCTAGGCGAAGTGTTGAATGACTGACATATCAGTTTAGCACAAGGGTTCCATTTATAATGTAAGCGAGCTCTAATCAGGGGTTTTTGGTAATTCGACTTTTAAAGGGGTAAAAAGGTGGATTTCGTTTTATAAAAAATCTTATTTCTTGAGGACATAAACTTGAAACGTAGCACTAATATATTCTTAAATGTATAATAAAGTTTTTAGTAGAAAAATAAAGTAGTAATTAATAATAAAGTAGTAATAGCTTTTCAAAACTCCTTCAAAGGGATTTTAGGGGGTGCTAAAGTTTGTATGGAAGAATCTTAACGCGCTACGTGGTTACCTCGAATAAGTTTTGTCAAAATTCATACTTTTGACAGGAAATAAGACTAACAAGTTTTTGGGTTACTTAAAATCGACCAGCAAAAGGGAGTAATTAAGTTTTAGGGGGAAAATTTTACCTAGCCTTTTCCCAACTATGTTGGAGTCGGCTTCCAGTCTAACCGGATGCAGCTGAATAACAGTATTCAGCAGTATTAAGTCAAACCTAATCTAAACATTAAATGACAAAACACATGATAGAAGTATTATTTTTTAATCAATTACTTTCGTGGTGAAAACGTTTATACGAAAATTATTATTCCTTTGATCAATAAAATCGAAAATTAAACCGAATACTTCTCTTAATAAGTAAAAAAAATCGTAATCATTAATTTTCTAAAACTACCGGTTAAGGTACCGCCGGTTTACCGGTCCGGTTAATTACCTAGTAGGAGAAAATACGAAATCCACGCGGATGAAGTCGTGGGCGAAGTGCTACATAATAAATATTGTTCTCTGCCGAAACAGTCACCAAAACAGCTAACTCAGAAACGATAACAAACACAAATACTTTTATAAAAACCGGGGAACATAATACACTAGCGTGCAAAAAAATTGGCCCACCCGCTCTCCATTTTTAGACAAAAAAAAATTGTCTCAAAAATCGTAATGAATATAATTTATTATTGGATATTGTGTGAAGGTAGATAAGGTACAGTTTGTTTGAACATACACTGTACTATGATAAAAGTAATATTCTTGACAAGATCGACTCGACTATTCAGATGTCCTCATCACTTTTGCTCGGAAAAAGTGCGTGACTTTTTTGTTAATAAAATTGACAAACGTTAAATTTTGTTTATTTCTGTTTGTTTAATCAAAATTGATCTAGATTATGTTAACGGACATCAAAAAAAAGGAGGTTGTTTATTCAACACCCATATTTTATAAGTTCGCGATTTTCTCAAAAAGTTATTAATCAGTTTTGATATTCTTTCTCTAATGTAATCTACATTCTTTCAGGAAGGTTTTAATATACAATATAATTAGGTAATTGTTACTAAAACTTGTTGTATTATATTGTTTCAAATCGAAGAGCATGGAGTGGGTCGATTTTTTTGCACGCAAGTGTAGTATTGTCGTAATCTACTTGCACGGTTTTTATATAAAATGATGCCAGCGATATTGCTATTCATATCATAGTATTCGGTCAAGGTGTTAACTTTAAAATGTTGATCTATTATTTTCCGGTAGTGTTGATAGTGTTACTATATTATTATTTTACAAGAACATTTAACTACTGGAAAAGCCGAAATGTTCCCGGACCAGAACCAACAGTTTTATTCGGCAACCTGAAGGAATCGGCACTTCGCAAAAAAAATCTGGGAGTAGTGATACAAGAAATCTATAACATGTTTCCAACAGAAAAAGTTGTAGGTATGTATAGAATGACGTCACCTTGTATCCTTATACGAGACTTGGATATTTTAAAACATATCATGATTAAAGACTTTGAGGTATTCGCTGATCGTGGCATTGAATTCAGCAAAGAAGGATTGGGACAAAATTTATTTAGCGCTGATGGAGAAACATGGGCAGCCTTAAGGAATCGGTTCAGCCCCATTTTTACATCTGGTAAATTGAAAAATATGTTTTATCTTATGGACGAGTGTGCTAATACATTTGTGGACTATGTGAGCACAGAATGCGAAAAGAAACAAGAGTTTGAAGTTCACTCCCTTCTTCAGACATACACGGTGTCTACGATCTCTGCCTGCGCTTTCGGTGTTAACTATGATAGTCTCACCGACAAATTGCTGGCCCTAAAACTTGTAGACAATATAATTACGAATGCGTCTTATGGAAATGAAATAATTATGATGTATCCACGAATTCTGACAGCACTCAACGTTTCTTTAGTTCCGAAACGTATTCAAAACTTCTTCAGAAGTCTTGTAAACAACATTATGTCTCAAAGGAATGGCAAACCATCAGGCAGACAAGATTTCATGGATTTAATACTGGAACTACGTGAAATGGGAGAGGTCAACAGCTCAAAATCCGGAAAAAGTGTAGCGTCAGTTGAAATAACAGACGATGTGATAGCAGCGCAAGCTTTTGTATTTTATATAGCTGGGTATGAGACCAGTGCCACAACCATGGCCTACATGCTGTACCAACTAGCGTTAAACCCAGATATACAAAGCAAGTTGACTGCAGAAATTGAGGAAGTTATTCAAGCACATAATGGAGACGTTACTTACGATACCATAAAGGATATGAAATACTTGAATAAAGTATTTGATGAAACTCTTCGCATGTACTCAATAGTAGAACCACTGCAAAGAAAAGCTACAAGAGATTATAAAGTACCCGGTACAGATGTGGTAATTGAAAAAGACACTGTTGTTCTAATATCACCGAGGGGTATACATTATGACGAGAAATATTATCCCGAGCCTGAAGTATTCAATCCTGATAGAT
This sequence comes from Luperina nickerlii, assembly GCA_963855955.1. Classification (NCBI taxonomy): domain Eukaryota; kingdom Metazoa; phylum Arthropoda; class Insecta; order Lepidoptera; family Noctuidae; genus Luperina; species Luperina nickerlii. The sequence continues at coordinate 13,997,008 of OY979677.1, read as the reverse complement.
TTGATGCGGAGGAGGTGGGTAAGCGACACCCGTGCGCTTATTTACCATTTGGACTCGGACAAAGGAACTGCATAGGTTAGTCGATTATTCCGTATTATTTTATTTATCAAAATGATCATCACTGAATTAATAAAATAGCAAAGTCACAAAAAAACAAAATCCTGCTACTGAGGCCTTTTGGGTGAGAATTACAGTGAGGTACATGCAATTTCGGATGATACCTAATATTGTAAGTCATTGGATAACTCATAACTATCATCATCCGAAATACTGATAACCTTGACATTTTCGACATTGAGCGAGTACATTAAACATTTAGACGTGAATTAATAATTATTATTTAAATTAATGGTATTTTTTAACAAAAACTTGTTATTGCTTGTTTTAGGAATGCGGTTTGGCAGGTTACAGTCGCAATTATGCATAGTGAAGATGTTGTCCAAGTTTAGAGTGGAGCCATCAAAGAACACTGACAGGAATTTGAAGGTTGCTCCGGCCAGAGCTATTATCGGACCAGACGGAGGAATACGTGTCAATGTTATTCCTAGAAAGTTAAAGACTTAAAAAAACTTAGACAACATGTTTATAATAAGTGAATCTATAGTGAAGGTCATCTGGACGATTCATAGATTTACCGAATAAATGCTGGCGTCTTTAGTAATTGCTTGCGTAAACTACAATCGACTGACTTGGCTATAAATGCACAGACATAAACTACTGTTACGAATCAATCGTTGAATTGTAAATATTTTAACCGATTACTCGAAAGATCCTAAACATGTATTATTTGTCAAACGACTTTAATTTCTAGATTGGATTTTATCATATTTAATATATTCATATGAAATGATTGAAAGTTCAAATAGTAGTAATAGTATGTTCTTTATGTGTGTTAATCTAGCTAATATTACATAAGTGTTAATAATTTTAAATTCCAAGTTAATAGGTTGATAATTGTTTCAAGGCTCCATTCTTGGCCCTTTCCTATTTCTAGTATATGGGGTTCCAGTTCCCAGGTGAAGTCTAGAGCGGCGCATACGCAACTCAAGAACACGTTCTTAGTCCCCCCCCCCTCTTCTTCTACCCCGCAAACGCTGTCACCCATCTCTCTTGTATAATAATAACCTCCTAAAGTTAGTTATTCGTTAAATCCCGTCGCGACTTTCCCAACTAAATTGTCCCCCCGACCCTGGGTCGATGAAGTGCCAACTCGCGCCGTAGCTGAGCCTGCTTTCAATTCCCGACTGTGACCTCTGAGTTTGTTTCGATCTTTCTTCTCAGAGTAGTTAGGAAACGCCGATCTCATTAAGCTTTAAATAATAATATGTAATTTGATCAAGCCTGTCCCATCTTGCTGTCCTCTCCCCAGCGACGCCCTAAGCCGAGGTTCGTACCCCACAGGGGGTGCCATAACTTGATCGTTGGAACAAAAAAATCACACATTTTTCTGTGTAGGTATACGTATATATACGTTCCATCACAAATCAAAATGGCCTTTGTATTCTCGTCATTTCCGAAAATCCGTTTTGGAATAAATGGGTTTCTCTCGAGAACGCTGCCTCTAGTCATGTGATCCATTCCAAGATGTCTTCAAACAAAATCCTGCGACAAACATTCTCTCGCTATTTTTGTTTTTCTTTCAAGATGACTACGTGACAATTTAAATAATGTTGACAGCCTTTCGTTAGTTTCACCAGTCCTTAGTTTTGTCAGGTAGATGCCAAGAACAGTTCGTGGATGACGATCTCTATCTGTTAAAGAAGGTATATCGTCCAGTATATTATTAGATTGAAAAAATAAAAAACCCGACAGGCCGTATGTTATTTTAGTTCAATCTCAGATTTGATGCCACCAACTCAATCAGACTGCTTGAAAAGTGAGCTACTGTAGTTTTGAACCTTAGTTGCAGTCGGGTTTTGATTTTGTAATTTTATTTTTGAATGCTTTTAATGAGTTATATTTTTGGAATCGTCTCCTCAAGCCCTTTATTTTGATACCCCACATAGTAATGGTACTATGTTTTTTTTCAAGACTTTCCTTTGTCATAGTCTAAAATCTGCCATATTGATTTCATAAAAACAAAACTTAGTCTTTGATATTCGCGCGACCCAAAGAGTCGATATAATCCGGATGGATAATACATGAGGATGCTTAGATGCTTCGAGGGTGTAGGGAATTCCAAAAACATAACCCGTAATTAATATTAAAAAGAAATTGGTGCCCTTATATGTATGTTGGGGATGGTAATCGGGAGACGTTTTAATGAAAATAAAATGATGTTAATTGATACAAACAAGTTCTATTCTTTTTTTTCATTCTCTTAAGAAGTCTTTTAATATCTGCTGATTTCTTACGAACTATAATATTAGGAACCTACTCACAAGATACAATTGGATTATAGTTAAGACAGAAAAAGTTTTTAACTTGGTTAAGTTATATTTAACTTTGCTGAGCCTAAAAATAAGAGCTTGGTTGGTTTAAGTATTTGCGTTCTTTCATGGTATTTATATCTTTCACTTTGGTAAGTTCAGTAGAGACAGTTATTTGTTCCACTTAGCGACATAATAACACGCCTGTAATCAATACAAATAAATAATAAAGATGTTTATCATTATTACTACCATTTATGGCGGGTGGAGGGGGTGGTGAAATTTGGTAGGGAAAAAACCTCCGACTCAAACAAAAACCTCTAAAAACTAAAATAATAATATATAAGTTTAATATAGTTGTAGGAAATATTTTGAACCAAGCGTCCTCGCGTCGGTGGACGGCTAATGAAAATTGGAAGTTAACACCAGCTATGTTTTCTACAATAGCATACATTCATTATTGCTGGGTATAAGCCTCATCTGTTTGGCGTTTTCATTAGCCGCCCCCCGACGCGAGGACGCTTGGATCTAAATATTTCCTATAACTTACGAGTATATTAAACTTAAAAGGCCAATATATATTATTATTTTAGCTTTTAGAGGTTTTTGTTTGAGTCGAGGGTTTTTTTAAATTTTACTTTAATTACTTGCAGTTTAAACTTTATTATAATATTATATTACTTGTAAACATGCTACGATCGACACGTGACTAGCCGAAATCTGCGCAGCTGTACGTATTTTTGCAGCTTATTTTCAACTTATTTAAGAGTTTTCCCGATATCCGGGAAAATAAAATGTCGTCGTTAGGAAGTCTCCACTTTCTGTCTCTGTTCTCCGAAGTTTAGATAAATATAGTCAGCCTATTCCGACCACTGCTAATGACATATGTTTGGTTGTTATTGGCCGTGGGGACCATTTTGTATGGTCCTCCTTTATTTCCCTTTCCTAATCCATCATCAGCCCCTGGTCACCATCTACCTATAACGTATTCATTGAGACCAATCCAAGGAGCCCAAACACGATACCTCTGCTGTAAGTTAAGGGAGTTGGGTATCCTGCAAATTTCAGGTGATGCTGCAGCAGCAGTTCAAGTTTAGTATGTTTTTCTACTATCATTGATCATTTCATTATCATTGACATTGTAGGTCTGATTGAGTCAAAATTTGGCATTTCGTATGCCAAATTTCGACTCAATCACACCTGTGAAAGATGCTGACATCAATTCATCAACTAGAAAAGAGCTGATAATCTTCAAACGGCTGAACCGATATTCTTGAATCATAGCTAAGAACACTTTCGATCAAGTCACCGTTCATACAAAAAAAAATCAAAAATCGGTTCAGTCGTTTGGGAGCTGCGATGGCACAGACAGACACAGATACACAGGTCAAACTTATAACACCCCTCTGTTTTTGTTGGGGGTTAAAAATACGATCACCGCGGGCACACGGAGTCGTGGGCGAAGTGCTGAATGACTGACATATCAGTTTAGCACATTCCATTTACAATGTAAGCGAACTCTAATAAGGGGTTTTTGGAAATTCGACCTTTAAAGGGGTAAAAAGGGGGATTTCGTTTTATAAAAAATCTTATTTCTTGAGGACATAAGCTTGAAACGTAGCACGAATATATTCTTAAATGTATAATAATAAAGTAGTAGGAGCTTTTCAAAAATCCCTCAAAGGGATTTTAGGGGGTGCTAAAGTTTGTATGGAGGAATCTCAACGCGCTGTGCGGTTACCTCGAATAACTTTTAATTATAATTCTGTAAATACATATTTGTTACGGTCGCGAATCATATATTAATCAACGTACAACTTAATACTGACCAGCAAATTGCAAAAAACGTAAAAAAAATTAATTTCGCGGGCTACCCTGGCGCTTTCGCCTTAGCAAGATCGACTCGATTATTCAGATGTCCTCATCACTTTTGCTCGGAAAAATTGCGTGACTTTTTTTGTCAATGAAATTGACAAACGTAAAATTTTGTTTATTTTTGTTTGTTCAATCAAAATTGATCTAGATTTTGTTAACGGACTTCAAAAAAAGAAGGAGCTTATTTATTCAACACACATATTTTATAAGTTCGCGATTTTCTCAAAAACTTATTAATCAGTTTTGATAATTCTTTCTCTAATGTAATCTACATACTTTCAGGAAGGTTTTAATATAAAATATATTAGGTAATTGTTAGTAAAACTTGTTGAATTATATTGTTTCAAATCGAAGAGCATGGAGTGGGTCGATTTTTTTGCACGCAAGTGTAGTATTGTCGTAATCTACTTGCACGGTTTTTATATAAACTGATGCCAGCGATATTGCTATTCATATCATAGTATTCGGTCAAGGTGTTAACTTTAAAATGTTGATCTATTATTTTCCGATAGTGTTGATAGTGTTACTATATTATTATTTTACAAGAACATTTAACTACTGGAAAAGCCGAAATGTTCCCGGACCGGAACCAACAGTTTTATTCGGCAACCTGAAGGAATCGGCACTTCGCAAAAAAAATGTGGGAGTAGTGATACAAGAAATTTATAACATGTTTCCAACAGAAAAAGTTGTCGGTATGTATAGAATGACGTCACCTTGTATCCTTATACGAGACTTGGATATTTTAAAACATATCATGATTAAAGACTTCGAGGTATTCACTGATCGTGGCATTGAATTCAGCAAAGAAGGATTGGGACAAAATTTATTTAGCGCTGATGGAGAAACATGGGCAGCCTTAAGGAATCGGTTCAGCCCCATTTTTACATCTGGTAAATTGAAAAATATGTTTTATCTTATGGACGAGTGTGCTAATACATTTGTGGACTATGTGAGCACAGAATGCGAAAAGAAACAAGAGTTTGAAGTTCACTCCCTTCTTCAGACATACACGGTGTCTACGATCTCTGCCTGCGCTTTCGGTGTTAACTATGATAGTCTCACCGACAAATTGCTGGCCCTAAAACTTGTAGACAATATAATTACGAATGCGTCTTATGGAAATGAAATAATTATGATGTATCCACGAATTCTGACAGCACTCAACGTTTCTTTAGTTCCGAAACGTATTCAAAACTTCTTCAGAAGTCTTGTAAACAACATTATGTCTCAAAGGAATGGCAAACCATCAGGCAGACAAGATTTCATGGATTTAATACTGGAACTACGTGAAATGGGAGAGGTCAACAGCTCAAAATCCGGAAAAAGTGTAGCGTCAGTTGAAATAACAGACGATGTGATAGCAGCGCAAGCTTTTGTATTTTATATAGCTGGGTATGAGACCAGTGCCACAACCATGGCCTACATGCTGTACCAACTAGCGTTAAACCCAGATATACAAAGCAAGTTGACTGCAGAAATTGAGGAAGTTATTCAAGCACATAATGGAGACGTTACTTACGATACCATAAAGGATATGAAATACTTGAATAAAGTATTTGATGAAACTCTTCGCATGTACTCAATAGTAGAACCACTGCAAAGAAAAGCTACAAGAGATTATAAAGTACCCGGTACAGATGTGGTAATTGAAAAAGACACTGTTGTTCTAATATCACCGAGGGGTATACATTATGACGAGAAATATTATCCCGAGCCTGAAGTATTCAATCCTGATAGATTTGATGCGGAGGAGGTGGGTAAGCGACACCCGTGCGCTTATTTACCATTTGGACTCGGACAAAGGAACTGCATAGGTTAGTCGATTATTCCGTATTATTTTATTTATCAAAATGATCATCACTGAATTAATAAAATAGCAAAGTCACAAAAAAACAAAATCCTGCTACTGAGGCCTTTTGGGTGAGAATTACAGTGAGGTACATGCAATTTCGGATGATACCTAATATTGTAAGTCATTGGATAACTCATAACTATCATCATCCGAAATACTGATAACCTTGACATTTTCGACATTGAGCGAGTACATTAAACATTTAGACGTGAATTAATAATTATTATTTAAATTAATGGTATTTTTTAACAAAAACTTGTTATTGCTTGTTTTAGGAATGCGGTTTGGCAGGTTACAGTCGCAATTATGCATAGTGAAGATGTTGTCCAAGTTTAGAGTGGAGCCATCAAAGAACACTGACAGGAATTTGAAGGTTGCTCCGGCCAGAGCTATTATCGGACCAGACGGAGGAATACGTGTCAATGTTATTCCTAGAAAGTTAAAGACTTAAAAAAACTTAGACAACATGTTTATAATAAGTGAATCTATAGTGAAGGTCATCTGGACGATTCATAGATTTACCGAATAAATGCTGGCGTCTTTAGTAATTGCTTGCGTAAACTACAATCGACTGACTTGGCTATAAATGCACAGACATAAACTACTGTTACGAATCAATCGTTGAATTGTAAATATTTTAACCGATTACTCGAAAGATCCTAAACATGTATTATTTGTCAAACGACTTTAATTTCTAGATTGGATTTTATCATATTTAATATATTCATATGAAATGATTGAAAGTTCAAATAGTAGTAATAGTATGTTCTTTATGTGTGTTAATCTAGCTAATATTACATAAGTGTTAATAATTTTAAATTCCAAGTTAATAGGTTGATAATTGTTTCAAGGCTCCATTCTTGGCCCTTTCCTATTTCTAGTATATGGGGTTCCAGTTCCCAGGTGAAGTCTAGAGCGGCGCATACGCAACTCAAGAACACGTTCTTAGTCCCCCCCCCCTCTTCTTCTACCCCGCAAACGCTGTCACCCATCTCTCTTGTATAATAATAACCTCCTAAAGTTAGTTATTCGTTAAATCCCGTCGCGACTTTCCCAACTAAATTGTCCCCCCGACCCTGGGTCGATGAAGTGCCAACTCGCGCCGTAGCTGAGCCTGCTTTCAATTCCCGACTGTGACCTCTGAGTTTGTTTCGATCTTTCTTCTCAGAGTAGTTAGGAAACGCCGATCTCATTAAGCTTTAAATAATAATATGTAATTTGATCAAGCCTGTCCCATCTTGCTGTCCTCTCCCCAGCGACGCCCTAAGCCGAGGTTCGTACCCCACAGGGGGTGCCATAACTTGATCGTTGGAACAAAAAAATCACACATTTTTCTGTGTAGGTATACGTATATATACGTTCCATCACAAATCAAAATGGCCTTTGTATTCTCGTCATTTCCGAAAATCCGTTTTGGAATAAATGGGTTTCTCTCGAGAACGCTGCCTCTAGTCATGTGATCCATTCCAAGATGTCTTCAAACAAAATCCTGCGACAAACATTCTCTCGCTATTTTTGTTTTTCTTTCAAGATGACTACGTGACAATTTAAATAATGTTGACAGCCTTTCGTTAGTTTCACCAGTCCTTAGTTTTGTCAGGTAGATGCCAAGAACAGTTCGTGGATGACGATCTCTATCTGTTAAAGAAGGTATATCGTCCAGTATATTATTAGATTGAAAAAATAAAAAACCCGACAGGCCGTATGTTATTTTAGTTCAATCTCAGATTTGATGCCACCAACTCAATCAGACTGCTTGAAAAGTGAGCTACTGTAGTTTTGAACCTTAGTTGCAGTCGGGTTTTGATTTTGTAATTTTATTTTTGAATGCTTTTAATGAGTTATATTTTTGGAATCGTCTCCTCAAGCCCTTTATTTTGATACCCCACATAGTAATGGTACTATGTTTTTTTTCAAGACTTTCCTTTGTCATAGTCTAAAATCTGCCATATTGATTTCATAAAAACAAAACTTAGTCTTTGATATTCGCGCGACCCAAAGAGTCGATATAATCCGGATGGATAATACATGAGGATGCTTAGATGCTTCGAGGGTGTAGGGAATTCCAAAAACATAACCCGTAATTAATATTAAAAAGAAATTGGTGCCCTTATATGTATGTTGGGGATGGTAATCGGGAGACGTTTTAATGAAAATAAAATGATGTTAATTGATACAAACAAGTTCTATTCTTTTTTTTCATTCTCTTAAGAAGTCTTTTAATATCTGCTGATTTCTTACGAACTATAATATTAGGAACCTACTCACAAGATACAATTGGATTATAGTTAAGACAGAAAAAGTTTTTAACTTGGTTAAGTTATATTTAACTTTGCTGAGCCTAAAAATAAGAGCTTGGTTGGTTTAAGTATTTGCGTTCTTTCATGGTATTTATATCTTTCACTTTGGTAAGTTCAGTAGAGACAGTTATTTGTTCCACTTAGCGACATAATAACACGCCTGTAATCAATACAAATAAATAATAAAGATGTTTATCATTATTACTACCATTTATGGCGGGTGGAGGGGGTGGTGAAATTTGGTAGGGAAAAAACCTCCGACTCAAACAAAAACCTCTAAAAACTAAAATAATAATATATAAGTTTAATATAGTTGTAGGAAATATTTTGAACCAAGCGTCCTCGCGTCGGTGGACGGCTAATGAAAATTGGAAGTTAACACCAGCTATGTTTTCTACAATAGCATACATTCATTATTGCTGGGTATAAGCCTCATCTGTTTGGCGTTTTCATTAGCCGCCCCCCGACGCGAGGACGCTTGGATCTAAATATTTCCTATAACTTACGAGTATATTAAACTTAAAAGGCCAATATATATTATTATTTTAGCTTTTAGAGGTTTTTGTTTGAGTCGAGGGTTTTTTTAAATGTTACTTTAATTACTTGCAGTTTAAACTTTATTATAATATTATATTACTTGTAAACATGCTACGATCGACACGTGACTAGCCGAAATCTGCGCAGCTGTACGTATTTTTGCAGCTTATTTTCAACTTATTTAAGAGTTTTCCCGATATCCGGGAAAATAAAATGTCGTCGTTAGGAAGTCTCCACTTTCTGTCTCTGTTCTCCGAAGTTTAGATAAATATAGTCAGCCTATTCCGACCACTGCTAATGACATATGTTTGGTTGTTATTGGCCGTGGGGACCATTTTGTATGGTCCTCCTTTATTTCCCTTTCCTAATCCATCATCAGCCCCTGGTCACCATCTACCTATAACGTATTCATTGAGACCAATCCAAGGAGCCCAAACACGATACCTCTGCTGTAAGTTAAGGGAGTTGGGTATCCTGCAAATTTCAGGTGATGCTGCAGCAGCAGTTCAAGTTTACTATGTTCTTCTACTATCATTGATCACTTCATTATCATTGACATTGTAGGTCTGATTGAGTCAAAATTTGGCATTTCGTATGCCAAATTTCGACTCAATCACACCTGTGAAAGATGCTGACATCAATTCATCAACTAGAAAAGAGCTGATAATCTTCAAAAGGCTGAACCGATATTCTTGAATCATAGCTAAGAACACTTTCGATCAAGTCACCTTTCAAACAAAAAAAAAAACAAAGTCGGTTCAGCCGTTTGGGAGCTGCGATGGCACAGACAGACACAGATACACAGGTCAAACTTATAACACCCCTCTGTTTTTGTTGGGGGTTAAAAATACGATCACCGCGGGCACACGGAGTCGTGGGCGAAGTGCTGAATGACTGACATATCAGTTTAGCACATTCCATTTACAATGTAAGCGAACTCTAATAAGGGGTTTTTGGAAATTCTACCTTTAAAGGGGTAAAAAGGGGGATTTCGTTTTATAAAAAATCTTATTTCTTGAGGACATAAGCTTGAAACGTAGCACGAATATATTCTTAAATGTATAATAATAAAGTAGTAGGGGCTTTTCAAAAATCCCTCAAAGGGATTTTAGGGGGTGCTAAAGTTTGTATGGAGGAATCTTAACGCGCTGTGCGGTTACCTCGAATAACTTTTAATTATAATTCTGTAAATACATATTTGTTACGGTCGCGAATCATATATTAATCAACGTACAACTTAATACTGACCAGCAAATTGCAAAAAACGTAAAAAAAATTAATTTCGCGGGCTACCCTGGCGCTTTCGCCTTAGCAAGATCGACTCGATTATTCAGATGTCCTCATCACTTTTGCTCGGAAAAATTGCGTGACTTTTTTTGTCAATGAAATTGACAAACGTAAAATTTTGTTTATTTTTGTTTGTTCAATCAAAATTGATCTAGATTTTGTTAACGGACTTCAAAAAAAGAAGGAGCTTATTTATTCAACACACATATTTTATAAGTTCGCGATTTTCTCAAAAACTTATTAATCAGTTTTGATAATTCTTTCTCTAATGTAATCTACATACTTTCAGGAAGGTTTTAATATAAAATATATTAGGTAATTGTTAGTAAAACTTGTTGAATTATATTGTTTCAAATCGAAGAGCATGGAGTGGGTCGATTTTTTTGCACGCAAGTGTAGTATTGTCGTAATCTACTTGCACGGTTTTTATATAAACTGATGCCAGCGATATTGCTATTCATATCATAGTATTCGGTCAAGGTGTTAACTTTAAAATGTTGATCTATTATTTTCCGATAGTGTTGATAGTGTTTAATATATTATTATTTTACAAGAACATTTAACTACTGGAAAAGCCGAAATGTTCCCGGACCGGAACCAACAGTTTTATTCGGCAACCTGAAGGAATCGGCACTTCGCAAAAAAAATGTGGGAGTAGTGATACAAGAAATTTATAACATGTTTCCAACAGAAAAAGTTGTCGGTATGTATAGAATGACGTCACCTTGTATCCTTATACGAGACTTGGATATTTTAAAACATATCATGATTAAAGACTTCGAGGTATTCACTGATCGTGGCATTGAATTCAGCAAAGAAGGATTGGGACAAAATTTATTTAGCGCTGATGGAGAAACATGGGCAGCCTTAAGGAATCGGTTCAGCCCCATTTTTACATCTGGTAAATTGAAAAATATGTTTTATCTAATGGACGAGTGTGCTAATAAATTTGTGGACTATGTGAGCACAGAATGCGAAAAGAAACAAGAGTTTGAAGTTCACTCGCTTCTTCAGACATACACGATGTCTACGATCTCTGCCTGCGCTTTCGGTGTTAACTATGACAGTCTCACCGACAAACAGCAGGTTCTAAAAATTATAGACGATGTTATTACGAATGCGTCTTATGGAATGGAAATAATTATGATGTATCCACGAATTCTGACAGTACTCAACGTTTCTCTAATTCCGAAACGTATTCAAAACTTCTTCAGAAGTCTTGTAAACAACATTATGACTCAAAGGAATGGCAAACCATCAGGCAGACAAGATTTCATGGATTTAATACTGGAACTCCGTGAAATGGGAGAGGTCAACAGCTCAAAATTCGGAAACAGTGTGGCGTCAGTTGAAATAACAGAAGATGTAATGGCGGCGCAAGCTTTTATATTTTATATGGCCGGGTATGAGACCAGTGCCACAACCATGGCCTATATGCTGTACCAACTAGCGTTAAACCCAGATATACAAAGCAAGTTGACTGCAGAAATTGAGGAAGTTATTCAAGCACATAATGGAGACGTTACTTACGATACTATAAACGATATGAAATACTTGAATAAAGTATTTGATGAAACTCTTCGCATGTACTCAATAGTAGAACCACTGCAAAGAAAAGCTACAAGAGATTATAAAGTACCCAGTACAGATGTGGTAATTGAAAAGGACACTGTTGTTCTAATATCACCGAGGGGTATACATTATGACGAGAAATATTATCCCGAGCCTGAAGTATTCAATCCTGATAGATTTGATGCGGAGGAGGTGGGTAAGCGACACCCGTGCGCTTATTTACCATTTGGACTCGGACAAAGGAACTGCATAGGTTAGTCGACTATTCCATATTATTTTATTTATCAAAATGATTATCACTGAATTAATAAAATAGCAAAGTCACAAAAAAACAAAATCCAGCTACTGAGGCTTTTTGGGTGAGAATTATAGTGAGGTACAACATGTAATTTCGGATGATAATAGTTGTGAGTCATTGGATAACTCATAACGATCATCATCCAAAATACTGATAACCTTGACATTTTCGACATTGAGCGAGTACATTAAACATTTAGACGTGAATTAATAATTATTATTTGAATGAATGGTACCTATTTTTTACCAAAAACTTATCATTGTTTGTTTTTAGGAATGCGGTTTGGCAGGCTTCAGTCGCAATTATGTATAGTGAAGATTTTGTCCAAGTTTAGAGTGGAACCATCAAAGAACACCAACAAGAATTTAGGAATTGCTCCAAGAAGACTTCTTATCGGACCAGACGGAGGAATACGTGTCAATGTTATTCCTAGAAAGTTAAAGACTTAAAAAAAACTTAGACAACATGTTTATAATAGATGAGTCTATAGTGAAGGTCATCTGGACGATTCATAGATTTACCCAATAAATGCTGGCGTCCGTGATACTAACTATTTACGTAGTAATTGCTTGCGTAAACTACAATCGACTGACTTGGCTATAATTGCATAGACATAAACTACTGTTAAGAATCAAACGTAGAATTGTAAATATTTTAACCGATTATTCGAAAGATCCTAAACATTTATTATTTGTCAAACGACTGTAATTTCTAGATCGGATTTTATCATAATTATTTCATATGTTCATATGAAATGATTGAAAGTTCAAATAGTAGTAATTGTAGTATGTTCTTTATGTGTGTTAATCTAGCTAATATTACATAAGTGTTAATAATTTTAATTTCCAAGATAATAGGTTGATCATTGTTTGAAGGCTCCATGCTTGGCCCTTTCCTATTTATAGTATCTGGGGTTCCAGTTTCCAGGTGAAGTCTAGAGCGTCGCATACGCAACTCAAGAACACGTTCTCAGTCCCCCCCTTCTTCTATCCCGCAAACGCTGTCACCCATCTCTCTTGTATAATAATAACCTCCTACAGTTAGTTATTCGTTAAATCCCTCGCGACTTCCCCAACTAAATTGTCCCCCCGACCCTGGGTCGATGAAGTGCCAACTCGCGCCGTAGCTGAGCCTGTTGCTTTCAATTCCCGACTGTGACCTCTGAGTTTGTTTCGATCTTTCTTCTCAGAGTAGTTAGGAAACGCCGATCTCATTAAGCTTTAAATAATAATAATTTGATCAAGCCTGTCCCATCTTGCTGTCCTCTCCCCAGCGACGCCCTAAGCCGAGGTTCGTACCCCACAGGGGGTACCATAACTTGATCGGGAATAAAAAAAAAACACACATTTTTCTGTGTATATATACGTTCCATCACAAATCAAAATAGCCTTTGTATTCTCGTCATTTCGGAAAATCTGTTACGGAATAAATAAGTATTTTTTTATGTATTTTTTACATACTTCTTTGTCATAATCTATTTATTATTTGACATTATATACAGATAATTCTAATTTCAACTCTTTATTGTAATCATATTACTTGTTTTTAATAGTTTTTTTTATATTTTATTTATCCTTTTGATAGATTCTTTTATATTTTGTAAATGTGAGGACATTGTAGGCCTTGTAGACTTAAGATCTGTGACCATCGTCTATTTTATCAAGTACCTGGTACTTGTTGACAGGCCTACGCTGTCCTCCCGAGGTCCTCCCATACCTACTATAATTATATTATTATAATTGAATACATTGTAAAAGTCAATTATTTTTGAAAGAGTAACCGCGGAGTCTCTTTCGGCTCTTCTCCATAGGACCAATTGGAACCGTGCACCTAGCTTCTGACGTTTCATAAGTGCCCATGTAGGTTTATGTGAAACAAAATACTAAGATTTTTTTTCATTTACAGTAGTGTATGTTATTATGTCCTTAAGATTATTTATAATGTGTGTTTATTTTTAATATAAATTATCTTATAAATATGAGGAAAGTTTGTTGTTTTATTACCGCAAAACTTTTGGACTTATCTGGGGATACATTATTGAATTAAAAACAGGTATAAATCGACGTTTTAGCCTTTGATTCCCTATGAGGCATACCTTCCACCTAACTTTGTATTTATTAGATATATTGTTTAAGAAATCGATATTTTCGCGGTTATGGGTACATTCAGTTGCAAGCATAATGTTGCACATATGGTTGGTGAAGTCAGCGAATTTAATTGTGTAGCAAATTGGCTACCAACTTAAATTGACAGTTATATGAACTGGCTATAACTTGGCAAATTAATGTAGTGAATCAGTTTAATAAACAATTAATTGCCCTAACTATACATACGGAGTTTTAACGAACTGCGACCAGCGGTATAATTGTATAACACAGTAACAATGGCTTTATTTGACAGTTCAACATCATAAATTGCGTTATTTACGTTGATGAGTAGACACATTTTTCGAACACATGAAGCTATGGATTAGTGATATCCTTCAAAATGATTCAGATTGTGATTGATAGTGTTTTACGAATTAGGTTGCAGATCAGTGAGTATCTTACGCGGTGATTAAAAATGTAATACTAAATACGTGTGACTATACAGTGGTTAACATGTCCATGTTAAACTTAAGAGTTGGCAATCTTTCGAAGAGTATCTAATAGTCCATTGGCTCTCTGAAGCTGCGGCGCCGCCAAATACGGGGGCTCGTTCACGCACAATCAGGTCACAGGTCAAGGCATTGGTTCCAGAATTATGTAGGTATGTCTGCGGCTTACTTTGATAACGTCGGCAGCGTTCACTTGTGAGATCTCAAGACCTCTTTTCTTTGAAGTAACAAGAAGATACCCTAAAGTATAATGTATTGTAACTACTTAATTGACATATTAGCAGACTTTCTGGGCTAGGGCAGTTCTATGTATCAGGATCCAAACTTCGCACGAAACTTTCATTTTATTCACAATCATAAAAACCTCTTTAAATAACATTATATTACACCAACACCACGTACCATGGTTATTAGAACACAATAAGCAACACAACACAACCAACCGACACTGTTAGCAATTTAAATACGAAAATTCCATTAGTTACATCACCTACAAAATGTTCAGTAATCACGAACGTTATACCCAAAGTGGCACATGTAGCATATCTTAAGATGGCAGGGTGTGAGAGAAAGTAATAAACATCGGGTTCTCGGTGTCTGTAATTCAATGAGTGGTGGTAGATATGTCTGAGTAGGGCGGGCGAGTTGAACAAACCCAGTGCCGCATAGATCGATACGGGCGACCGGCTCAGGCGAAACGCCCCGTACATTGCAGCACTTTATGAAAGAAACACTATCTTTTTTGTATGTTTCATTAGGATAAAGATACTGTTTTGAATTTGAAAAAAACCTTTCCATTTTATTTGAAACATTTAGGAGGGAAACGAACGGGAAACAACTTTACTTAGTTGTTTATTAAATTATAACTTAAGTGATCTAATCTATTAATACCAAAAGTACTTGATAATCCTTACTAAAGCTTCCGCCTTGTATATATACAAATAATGTATCTAAGTATCGTTAAAAGAAACTATCGAGACGGTTTGAGCCGCCGGTTTCGCGACTCGGATTGGCTTTTGAAGCCATCTATTTGTGAAAAACGCCACACTTAAGGGGATTACAGGACCTATCCGCAAAAACCGCAAGTTTTAGAAACAATAAAAGTATATGATTGACTACAGTAAACAAAATCAGAAAAAACATATGATATTCTTCAGGGTATATGCTAGGTAGATAGTGTATTGAAAACATAATACAACTAATTTGATACGATAGAACAAAAATCATGAAGATACCTCTAAAAACTTTCTTTTAACAATAAAAACAAAACTAATATACATACTGATTTTTGCCAGATTATTCTACAACCAACATACTAAAACACTAGTGTTTTAATTTTTAAGTCCAAACAATATATTTTTTGTAATAAATAATCGCTTCATTTTTTGCAATAAACTACCAGCGTTGTGTCATCGCGCTTCTCTTTCTTTTCTATTCAGCCCGATAGTGACCGCGCTTTAGGTCATGTAAGCCCCTTTAAAGGAAAATTATTGTGAAAAATGTTCATGTATCGCAATAAAATCTATGTATATCAAAGGTCTGGTCTGATATAAAAAAGCTATAGGTCGGAACTTTATTTCAAATACAAGTAGGAATGTTAATATTCTACGAACTTGTATCTAGACAGTTAAAATGTACGCTGTTACGCACCCATCGTTCTATAGAATAGAATGTAAGCTTACACAGTGGCTTTTAGAACTTGATTATGAAGAAACTGAAAAACTGCTTACAATCTCATCCTAGTCTAGCGTTTTCATAAATAGATACCGCCATCCCTTCACGCACACATTCATATTATACACATCCACCTTTACACGCACACACAACTACACCATCTTACTCTCTCACACACACAACACCACACCAAACACACGACACCTTCCACTTCACACTCACACTTCACACGCTAACAAACACACACATGCATTTTTATTTTTGTTTTTGATTTATTAGTACCTTTTCTTGTTATTATTGTTTTCTTTTTTTTGTCTCGTGTCTATACTTATACGTGCTACAATTATTTTTGAAAATTTCAATCTCGGCGAGGGGGACCAGGAGTCCATAGCACGGGGTATCCCAGCTTGGATTCCTGACTCTCATAAGTCCTAGTACCTACAATATTTTTGTTACACCTGTATTATACTATACTTGTACTTTGTGGGATAAAAATAAATATTAAAAAATAAATATAACAATAGGTAAATCTTCTGTGAAAAATACTTGTCGTCCCAAAACTATGAATCAGTGAGTAGCAAATGGCAGTCGAAATGAGTCACATTTTTCTTGGAACAACCCCTACAGTTTACGAGTATATTGTTCTGTTAGCAGACGCAGTCATAACTATGTATGTACATAGGAGTACATCGATAAATCATGTCATACAACTTTAACGTATTATGTATAAAACATACAAAAACATTCTTAGGTATCTCGTTACGATTAGTAAGAAAATGATCCGTTTCTGATTCTGTTAACTTTTAAACTATTATTGACCGAAGCCTTTAAATGTCCTCGGTCCTTAAAGGTCATAAATAAAACATAGTGGTAACCGTGGGAGGGATGGGTGCTGCGAAGTTTCAAACTTCCCTGCGAATTAGCGTAAAAAGTGCACTGCATATTATTTTGCTTATCAAAGTTACAGTGGGTGTTTTTCCAGTGAAAAACTTCCGTTAATCAACACAAATGTGAAGATTGTCTATGAGGATTACTGCTTCTGGTTGATTGCAATGATAAAAAAATGATAACAAAACATTTCAATTAGAGAGTAAAAATATTATACACAAATATATAATTGTATGAATTCCAAGCATTATTTCGAATTCAAAGCAAATATCTATCAGATGTTCAATTTATCTAACTGTATGGTTTGTTTTATGATAATATAAAATCTAAAATAGAAGCTGAACAACTTACTAGATAAACTCGTGCGTGTGTACTTTCCTAGCGCGGACTTTGTAGCAATGTGGACTCTCCAGCTACATTTGAAAGCAAACATTGTTCTTTACAACTTAACGATGAGAGCTTGCGCGGTCACGACATTTCCTTTGCTTCGATTTTATCGATTGGTATTCTCTGGGTGACTCATTCACTTTGAATACGAGAAAGTTTAAAACTATTTTTACTTCATGTGTAAGACAATGCTGGTGGTTGATACTTCTGTTAGTCATAAGGAACTCGCAAAAAGCCTCTTCCATGTTAGAGCAATAGGGATTTATCGACGGAGACTTCAATTAACTTTGATAATTGCTTTCAACAAAAGCTGCTTTACTTAGAATTAGTTTCTCGTCGACAAGAAATACCTATGTGGTGGGCAATTTTCATTATCTGACTGCATTCTCTAACTCTTAGAAAACTATTCTCTTCCTATAAACTTGTATGCTACCTTAAACCGACCATACTAAATCAACGTCATGGCTTTGCTACAACTTATTAAACACTTTAACAACAATAACAATGCTCCAGGTATTCCCTATGAAGTTTTCAGTATAGTTTCTGTTGTGGTTCCTACCCACAGAAGGGGTGTGAAAGGCTATTAATCGCCGAAGGCCACACAACAATGTAAACAACAATTATGCATGCTTTAATTATTCCGTAAACCGAAAACCAATAGTCAAATGACGAAATTTTGGTAATCAATTATCATAATATGTCGTTTCCAGTTAATTTGTAGAATCACTAATTATTTAGGTTAATTAATTAATGTACGCAATATCACGTTTACATACTCATTTCCGCACTATCACTCGCTATTATCGTCGTATCATAAACTAGTATAACCCTGGTTAGGAACAGATGATTTTGCTATAGAGGCTACCTCAATTATAATATTTTAAAAACTTTTCCATACTGACATATCTCAATGAGTATTCATTGAGGACCCACCTCAATGAATAAAAAAACAGTAAACTTAAAGAATCTCTAATTAAATTCACATGTATTTATATCGCAAATCCCGTGCTACGCTCACCTAACGTGAAAGGAGTTAAGAAAACCTAAGGTTCAATGGCGATTGAGCGAGGTTTAATGGCGACCACGCTTATTGTAGGTCGTGACATCAGCTTAGTTGTAAACAAATCATATTAGTGTCGGTCGAACTGGCTCCGTATCGCATTACGTGTTACATCTACCTAGTTACTCTTTTTACTAGACTATAAGCCGATTGCGTAGTAAGCCTAGCACAGTAGGCATAGCTCTTTAAACTACCAAAAAGTAACCGAAGGTTTTAGAAGTACCTATTCATTTACTGATGGACATAGACGCAGCAATGTCCAGAATAATATGTAATTTCATTCATAATATAATCAACTAGCTTCTGCCCACGACTTCGTCCGCGTAAAATTTCACCCTCCCCCATTCACTCTCTTAGGGGTAGAATTTCGAAAAACCCTTTTTTAGTGTAAACCTACTCTTCACAAAGAACACACCCTCCAAATTTCATGTATCTAGGACCAGCGGTTTAGGCTGTGCGTTGATATATCAGTCAGTCAGGACTTTAAATTTTATACATATATAGATAAATAGACAGAAAGAGAATCAAACACTGCAAATGACTGATAGCAATCGCTTTGTGGATTAGAATCAGAGAGCTCTTATCATCTAATTGACGTTTCGTCATAATGCACGATAAAGTACGCAACAATGATTTACTATAGCATAATCTGCTGGGACCTCCTCTCTGTGAGTGGGAGTGGGCCATAATCTATTCTATCGTTGTTAGATGTCACATGTCTTCGAATGATTCGTTCTAGGGCATGCCGGTTTCCCATGATGTTTTCCTTCTACGTTTTGGGAGCTGTGATGATGAATTCATTCCACAAATTAAAGTGTCGATTCGAACCCAGGTAGGGCTCGAATCTAGTAAGTAATCTCTCAATGTCAATGTTATAGGTTTGGTTTCCGCACTTAGTCCTTCAGGTAGACCACTGTGCATAGTTTTTCATACCTGTGTGTGTGACAGAATCTTTCTAAAGCTCGATGAGTCAGTTCGCTGTATCATATTTACACCTGGGTCGTATTGTTGCTATGCATAAACAAAGTTCGCTACAAACCTTCGCTACAATGTCCTACGTCATTGTACGGCCCTTCCCTCAAAGGGTTGCTTCCTGAATGTTATGGGTCAAGGAATATATAAGGTAAAGGTAAGGTTTTGGGCCCGTAACTATAACGCCTCACACTAGTTCCAATTTAAATCGTAAAAATATTTGTTATTCCTAAATGAATTAGGGTGGTAGGAATGGCTTTGGTTACTGTGTTTGAAAACAACGAAACTAGATTATGACATATAATTTTTTTTATCGGATTAATTTTATTTATGTTTTGGGGGAATGGCCTAGGTAGCAGTTAATACTGCTAAGAGAAATAGCAGATTGTTTTCCAAGGGAGCAAACAACTATTTTGAAAGTGTTTCTTTGAATTCAGAGCGGAGCAAAGGATTCAGCGAGGGATTCAAAGTACGTCACTCGAGCTTAAAATAGTGTTGCTCCCGAGGTGGACACTCTACTTTTTATCAACCTCTATGAAAAAATAGGTAAGTGCAACAACAACTGAATAATACGTTTATTTATACAATTACTTGAGGAAGACATACTCATCTTTCATAAAACTAAGTAAAATCCTAATTTGAGTAAACAATTACGAACGAAGGCAGACTGCTTTTCGCGCGTTTTCTATTTTTTCACAAACTATTTTTTTAATTTGGCACGCGCTCGTTTTTCTTTATCATACAGCCTGTTACTAGTTCATAGAATGTTCCTGATTGACCTCTTTGGTGATTGGAACTTTTACTAACAATATCCTCATTTCAAATTCAAATCACTTTTAGTCCCTTGGGATTAAAGAGCTATTTTAGTCCCTGTTTACGAAGAATACACTAGCTCTTTATGAGTGATGTGATAAAAATACTTTTGAGGCAACGCGACATTGCAGCGACTTTTCAGGGAGGTACAGTCAGCATCAAAAGTCGATTAACACTTAAGTTTTTTTAATCTCGGTTATTGAGCAAAATATTAACCCTTCAGTTTTTTAAATCTCAGTTATTGAGCAAAATATTTGTTCAAAATCGCATTATACTTTTGCTGCAATTTCGAACAAATATTTTGCTCAATAACTGAAATTAAAAAAACTGAAGTGTTAATCGACTTTTGATGCTGACCGTACACGGTTTCAGGCTTCACGATTTTTATAATTTTCATCTCAATCTCACATATCGTGAACCCAAACGAGACGAATGCAATCACGTCAGCTTGTAAACACTAACGAAGAGGTTAATATAAATCAAATTAACATAGAAACAGCCGGTCGATTCTGTAAAAATCTCACCGTGAAAACTTAGGTGAAGTGAGTTTGTTTTTGCTTAGAATTTACACTATTGACAGCTCACTCCACGCTCACTTCACCTAGGTTTTCACGGTGAGATGGTTACAGAATCGCACTGCAGAATAGGAGCAAGAGCATTCTTTTCTTGATATTCTTGACATTTTAGTATGGATAGATGAAAAAGTGCGAAGAATTTGGTTGAGTGGGGATATAATGTGCACTCGTTTGTTTTATCTAAACCGACCTTACCCCGAATTCTGTTCCAACATACCTAAACTAAACTGAACACTCTACCTGAAGAAAATGCACGCCAATTCAGGCACAGTACTCAACCTTCAAACCAGCAGGTTTAATATTGGTTGGGAATTTTCCTACATTCCTTTCCACAATGGCGCGCTATGTAGATATACGTAGGTACACAGATGCAGGTCGTTGTGACGTAATTACATTTTCATTAGGTAGAATGCCCGCGTGGGAGTGCCCATTGATACCGCCAGTTTAACGTACATTACTAATTATTCCCAACTAGGATTTAGTTAATTGATACACTGCTCCTAGTACAACTGAATATCTGTTTTTAGGGTTCCGTACCAAAATGGTAAAACGGAACCCTTATGGTGAGACTCAGTCTGTCTGTCTGTCACAGCTGGATATCTCAAGAACTACTAATGCCATCAACATGAAATTTGGAACAGTTTTAGATGACGTTTGCCCAACTATTTTGCAAATAAGAAAGCTAAATAAAAGTATATACATATATTTTTTGCAACAGGGACTGAAAAATTCGAAGTAGGCCCTACTTGGGCATGTGGGGTATCATATGAAAGAGCGCAGTTTGCACATTCTCAAACATTTTTTTTAGGCCGCATTGTTTTCGACTTTTGATTAAAAATGTAAAAAAAATACCGTTCTGCCCTTATCTTTGAAGTTTGCAAAGAGAAATATCTGAAATTATTCTATGTGATAGAAGTTTATGTAATGAATACAGGAAAAATGTGAAGTCTCTAAGTAGCACACATTTTCAGAAATCATCAACAAAAGTTACATTAGTTCCACTATCGGTCAAGAGATGGCGCTGACATAAAACTGCAATAATCTACACCGCAGTGCACAGTGTAACAAATTTCTGACGAATATAGGCCTCGCCGATGAAAAATTAAAAACATTATGGTACGGAACCCTCGGTGCGCGAGTCCGACTCGCTCTTGACCGGTTTTTTTTAATACCGGTTTTTAATGGCATCTACTAAATGAGTAGTATCAACACCAACAACCTTTAAATAGACATGGTGCGTGACGGAGCGCTCTATGTATGGGAATTACATGTTTTTATATTCGTCTATTGCTTTATTGAATAACCTCGACGTACGTAGGTCAAGGACATTGAATAAAAACTGCTTGGACAGCAATTTTTTAGAAGTAGGTATGTTGTTTCATTAAATAAGTTTATCATTATCTAAACATGTGCTGAATAATCTTAACTTTACTATTTTTTATTTTTTTTAAATAACTTGAACCGACCATAACGCACCATTTAGCATTTAACAAAAGATTCAAATGAATAGCCTTCAGTGACCAGGGTTAATGCTTTCAATCCGACCATAATGTACCTAAACAATATCGGAACTACCTCAACACCGAGCCTTCTCATATCTATTTGTACCGCTCTACGTTCAACGGGTGGTCACCGTGAAAGCCATTCCGTCCGCTCGCCATCTGTCCATTGTGTACCTACTAAATATTCTGCTGAGCGGCACAACAGATTTAATGCGATATAAATCGCATGTTTACATTCAGTCTCAGTGCCGTTCCGGTTCAGAACCGGCCGGGACGACAGTATCTAAAGACGTCTCACGCCCGGAACTAGGTCAGGCAGGCCATTGAATGAACTCATTGTCTAGAATACTATACCGCGTGTACTTATTACCTAAGATTGGCTAATTGTGGGATTATCCATGTGTGGAAACAAAATGCTAAAACCCTCCACATCTCGGGGTCTCTCACTTCCGCGGGATGTACAGTCTCATCACTGACGACCGTGGGTGACGCATCCGATATGCCATCAGCAATGTACGGACCTTCCTATCCAGAGCGTCACGTTCCATCGTGTTCCTGTTTACTTATAGTGATGTTATTTTTTCGCGGAAAATATATTATCAGAAACTTCAAACCACGCTCGTGAGCTAAACATGTACTTTGTATGATATATAGCTATACTCCATTTGAAATAAGATTAGACATTTAAATAAACCTTTTTTACAGTCCGTTCAACCGATTTTGACTTCTATACTGTAGGCATAAGGATGGTATTATTAGCAAAAAAGTGGTTACAATACCAACTGTTTACTGCAGCTGCCTTAAGTCATGCCACCAACGCTTTAGAATTCAAAATCGGTTGAACGGACTGTAAAAAAGGTTTATTTAAATGTCTAATCTTATTTCAAATGGAGTATAGTTGAAACTGGAGCAATGTCTCTTTTCACATCAGCCGGTCGATTCTGTAAAAATCTCACCGTGAAAACTTAGGTGAAGCGAGTTTGTTTTTGCTAGGAATTGACACTATTGACCGCTCACTCCACGCTCACTTCACCTAAGTTTTCACGGTGAGATTTTTACAGAATAGCACCGCAGACAAAGTTCATCATTTTATAATGATACATATATGATAGGTCAACGGCAGCTACGCCTAAGGAAAATAAACTGAACACATTTTCATTTTAAAAGACAATATCACTATGGAAATATTTTATAAAGAAAAGTCGGGTGATATTATGATCACAAACAGATGCGCGTCGCTACCCTCGTCACTTGTATACAAAAAACTTATAAAATATAACATATCATACAGCAACATAAGTTTTTGTAAAGATATCTATGTTTTACAGTAGGCAAAGCCTTTTAGACAATAACAAACAAAATTACATAACATGAACCCATTCGCTCGAAATATCGATTTGCTTATGAGTAATTTAACGACTGTATCTATTTGAAAACGTCAAAGTTATGGGCTTGGGCTCCCATAAATCATGAGAATTCAAAACAATTATGAAAGAAATAAAGAAAAAGTACATATTTATTGCGACTCGTACAAGAAGATCACAAACTAAACTAAACACAGTAAAATAAAAAAAACAAGTTATATTAAAAAAAAAGTAACAAAAGGAAAATGAAACAGAAAGTCCTATACGAGGCCAAAAGGCTCCTATCTCAGCATGATGCTGCGCAGACATGAATGAAGAGAATAGCAGGTACGAATAATTATATATTCATTAATCTACAATTACCTAAAATTAATAAAATTATTTCGTGAATTTGCTTTAAAAGTTTCTTGATGGCACGCATGAACCTTTAGAATCATGGTGCGTGCATGAGTCAGGTAAGCTAAAACTGCATCATCATGCATTTAAAATAACACATTTTTACAGCAAAATTTATAACGTTTCTCTGAAGATTTTTTTTTGATAAGTTCAATCACAAGTCGGGAGCCGAAAGGATGTTAACAATCACAAGATTGCGTAATTAAGATTAGTTGCTCATAAGCCGCGTGGCTATCATCATGAATTATATATAATATCTTCACATGTTATCACCTCTAATAGTAAACAACCTTTTGCACACTCCCACAAACCAGAATCGTAAGTAGTCATGCGTGTTAAAACTGACTGAAAGCTGTGATGCGTAAGACACGATCAATCTCAAATTATCAAGTTTTTATATAGAAATGACAGCTTATCCTACTTATCCCTTGTTATTATTTTAAGCAATTACTCCTTAAATAATAACTTACGTAGCTGTTAAGCTCCTAATTAGGATTATTTTTACGGCGAAACTGAGCGTAGTAAGTTAATTTGCGTTATTCTTAACGTTTACCCTCAATCGACAGCCCGAGTTGTTTAGCTAAAGAGTAGACTATCCTGTTTCTTTTCGCAATATTAATAAGGGTAACTACGGAGTTAAAGCAAAAGGGACAGCAGAATGCTCGGTCAAAACACACGTTACGAATTAACACTATCCTTTTATGACGATCAAAAGCATTCTAAAGCCATGATGGCTTTAGAATGTTGAAGCATTTGAACGTCATAGTTTTCATTTGTTTACAAATGTACATTTACAACTTGGGGTTGGGTAAATCTAGTCCTTTAGCCAAATCAAACATCCTAAGGTTTTGGAACTTTAAACTAGAATTAATTTATTGACTAGATGATTCGTTCGAGATTTGAACACCCGTTTTGCTTGCAATTAATATCGTTTTCTAAACAATGAGTCAACTTCTGTCATTAGAAGTTGACTCATCGATCAATTATGATAATGATACTATACTTGGTCAAGATATGCTTGAAGTACCAATCAAACTGATTTTGGCAACAATCTGCAAAGCTAGCACAATATCAGGAAAATTGACTAAACGAAACAGTAATATCGATCACTAAATAATAATCTTCAAGTTTCAATGGAAATATGGTACGGGTAAGAATCTATGGATAATGAAAATACTATATTGGCTGATTAATTATCCCACGATAATCAGAGGCGAGTTACGAATAAGCCCGAGCGAATCTAGGCTTACAGAGGGCGGTAGATTTTAGCGAGCGGCAAGAGCCCTTATTAAGATTGCCAACTCTTCAGGAAAATTGCGAGCAAGAGGTAAAATATTTATGTTGAAGAAATGCTGAGAGCATTCTCAGCGAAACATTTACTAGCTTATCTTAATTTATAAAAATACAGATTTCATTTTTTAACGCTTTTTAAACGCCGGAAAATGATGGTTGGAAATTGAGTTATTTGTAGCGCCTGAACAATTGTTTTCTTTTAATGTTCTTACAACTCGGTGCATTCTGGTGTCACGATCAATTACAGACGGCGAATTTCGCGCGAAGAGGACGATGACTTCATAATCATATTCATAAGAAAATATCCTTGCATACTCAAAAGAAACTTGAGACCGCTGATCCGACGTTTCAAGAAATATATTTAAAAAAGAGCTAACATTCTATTCGAACAACTCAAAGAACACGAACGATCGTTTTATTATATAGAACGTGAATCAATTTATAAAATGTTAAGGTTTGAATATATACTCAATCACTCTTTAACAAGTGAATTGAATAAATTGGTACCCTGATAGAAGTGAATGTATACCGGACTTTGAAATGAAAATTTATAGCGTACAGACATACAGGGTAAACGAGAAAGTCGGAAATTGTAAAGCTACTATAGATATATTTACATTACAAATGTTTTTCCAAGAATTCTACTGGTCTATGGAAGCTCCTAAGTTCAATGCTTTTAATAGTTACAGTCAGTCCTTTGTGAGTTTGTGTGACGTGAAGCATTGGGTATCGATCCACCATTGACGTAGAATAAAAGACGTATAAATAGAACAATATTGTGATCTTAACATTGAAGATTCACAAAAACCAAATAACCTTAAAAATTCAGATTCTGGTTGAAAGTGTGGATTACGCTTCGTTTATAATAATTTTCTAACCCCTTGCTTTTAGAAATCGCGGCTCGTACTTACAATCGACTTTTTGCTGGTTGGTATGCCGTTCCTGACCTTTCACCGGCAGTTGTTTCAGTAAACAAATATAGGGGGCGAGATGTCACCATAGGTATGAATCATGATAGCGACAATTTCAGACAATCAGAGCAATTTCTAAAGTTGTTGTTTTTAAATATAGAATTTTGAGGCAGATAATGCAGAAGTATTGGGATTTAGCAATGTAAAAGTGTTTAGTCTAAAACATAAGCTCTCAACTTACCTAAACTTATGTACTATATATCAACAGCTTTATTCTCATGGTAACTAATTATCAACTTGCCACTGCTGTTAAATACAGGATCAGCAGGTTAACTTGCAGTATCGCAGTCATAGATTTGTAAATACATAGTTAAATTAAAATTGGCTTAAATTAGCATGTCGGCACCGAGTGAGGCCGTGGGCCTAGCACCGCGATCGCTCCAGGTCGGCCGATCGATGCCGAGGCGCCGACCCGGTCAACGCTTCGCAGACAACTAGCCTGCCGTTTGACCCCTGCCTGGTACCAGTACCTGCTAACACGATCGATTTTTCTATTTTCCTGTCATGGAACACGTCAATGGTTCGCGATAATTGTTCTGTTTAGCCCATTATCGGGATTGCCTGAACTTTACAGAGTTTTTTCAGAGACTGATTTTCAGTAGCAGTGAAGTTCGTTCGTGACCTTACCCAACCCAATAAATGTGTACTGTTTGACACTTGGTTGTCATTAATCTGAATAACTATAATGATGATTATTATCAATAACATGCTCGAAATTTTAGAACTAGCATTCTAAATCCACATAAATCGTGGTTGTGTTTCGAGCTTCGTATCGATCGCAAACGTTCTAAGAATCCAGCCATTAGAGTCGACCCAAACCTACGCACGCACTACTATTAATACTATTAAACCTACTTATTTACCAGAATAGCTACGCATACGTAAATAACTAAATGTATAAAGCTTTATCTTAGAAGACATTTTACATTACATTACATCAGAAGTTATAAGTATAAACATACGAAAATTTAAAGTAAAACAATATTATTTTTTACTTTAGGTTTTCATTTGTATGTAACTTCAGTCACGTAAAATATTTGAATGATGAAGCCTAAATTGTTTTGTTACGTTCAAAGTTCGTGTTTAATCAAAATAAGTCAATTTACAGGCAGTTTTGAAACCTCTAAAACTCAAGACTAGAGAAGTACTTCTTGGCGTTTTTTTTTTAAGTCATGCATGAGTAATACGTAGTAAGAAAGAAATAAAAAGATATGAGTTTAAATAATATACGTATATACAGGGTTACTTGTATTTTGACGTATATCCGTCAGGAGCTGATAGGGGGGCCAAAATGCAACAAATTTAACCCCCATATGTATGGCCGAAATTTAATAGTTTTCGAGATATATTTGAAACATTTTTGAAGCGTAAAATGAAAATATTGTTAGATAATTATTATTATTAAATCGCTCATAATTTTAATAATTTTGTTGAAATTAAGTACTTTTAATTATGCCCATAGTTTAATTGAATTCTCAGCTACTATATCATTTTTAATGGTCCTACCCATTCAATATGTAGTTTTATTTTTATTTAGAATGATATCGAAAAACCCTTAAAATTCAAATATCTAGAAAACTATTGAATTTCGGCCACACATATGGGGGGTTCAATTGTTGCATTTTGGCCCCATCAGCTCCTGACGGATATACGTCGAATTACAAGTAACCCTGTATCATTCGCCCAGAGGACACGGTGGAGCATACGGTAGAGGTCTGCCCCGCTTGGGCAGAGCACCGCCGTGTCCTCGTAGAGGCGATCGGCAGCGGCGGCGACATCTCGCGTCCGGCCCTGGTTCAAGCCATGGTCCAGGGCGAGAGGGAGTGGGGGGCAGTCGCCACCTTCTGCGAAGCAGTCATGCTAGCGAAGGAAGCGGCGGGACGGCTGAGGGAGAGAGCCTCCCGTCCCAGCGCAGCGGGAGACGCTCCGGGCGTCGGGAGCCGCGCGACGACTCCCGGCCACCGTAGGCGCGGGCTTGCGGGCGGAGAGTAATGGGTAGCTCACCGCCCGATCAGGACCAGGCCCGTGCCGGACGGCGCGTACGTGTTCCACGTGCGCCTCAAAGAGATGTCAGCAGTAATCGAAGGGGCCCGTCAGGGCCGAAGCCTGACGGGTCAGCGGGATTGTCCGAAAGGGTTACCGCTGGCCCGGAACATAAAGGGCTAAGGAAGGAACATGGGTGGGTTTTAGTCAGTAAGAGTCTGACACTCCCTTCCGCTCCACCCAGAGCGGGAGGGGTCATTTGATGATTTCCCATACTGAAAAAAAACCCTGTATCATGAATGACTGTCTATCTTCATTATAAGACCGATTTTTAAAATCATCATGAACAAACAAATTATGGGGACTATAAGCTTATTAAAGCTTACGAAAAATTTTCCTTTCGTAGAAATCATTGATGCACAATATAGGCACGTCGACTCGCATTTCTGTCAATACAACTGAATATGTACTGAAACTGTATGAAAACTGTTAATTAAACTAACAATTTACCCATATATGTAAAGTATCTAATATCAAAAGTGTTAATACTATTTGTTTTAATGTCTCATACCTGTCCTAATACATTATCTAATTAGGTATATTCGTGACAGTACGCAATTCAACCATTTCTATGAAAGCTCATACTTGTTGTTAACGTTTGTGTTAATTGCGTTCGTTCCGTGTCAATCAAATGTCCAGTGTTTGCCCTGGGGATACCCGGCCAATTACCGTTTATAAATACTTCATGCTCCGTTTCAGGCCGAAAATCCCAAGTTATTGAGCCAGTGACTCTTCAAGTCGTCGACGGTTGAAATACTAGCGATTGCTATCGTGGTAATCGATTTTAAAGTTTTTTTTTTTTGCTTTATTGGGACATAAAACAGTTACACATTACAATTTCAGTGTGCCAAAATAAATTAAAAACTATGTTAACGTGTAACCCACACAAATTTCCGCGAAATAATAGCTTATAGACACATAGTATAATGCGTGCGTTAATTTTACAGAAGAGTAAGAAGTAGGTACTCGTTCATATTTTTGGAATAATAGGTATAAGATGGCTATTTTAAGGATTCAATAGCCATCTTTTTAATCTTAAAGTGTGTAAGCGCAAATATATCCAAATCGATAAAGTGGGAGTTATACGTATCTACAATGCTTCGTAGAGGCGCCCGTGCCCCAGCGTGAGTACTGTACCTTGCGGTGTGGAACAGCCGGGGCACACGCGCCCCCCGACACATCACAGTTCTTGGTACAATGAAACATAGATTATTAGTAAAATCAGGACAATCGAACCTGTTAAATTTATTACACAGGCTATGAAGCATCATGGCCATTAGTAGGCTGCGTCTTGACTCCAAGCTTAGAAGTTTATAACGCTTTAATAATTGGGTGTATGGTAATTTAGACTTGTGCATCTATAGTGATTAATACTCGTATAATAGTATAATTTTTTTTTAACCATTTCAATTTTTTTTATATAACAAAAATGGGACTCCAAACCGGTACTGCAAATTCCAATTGAGAACGGACCAAAGCTTTGTATTGAAGTAAAAAAGTAGATGGTCTTTTAAAATCGTTTGAAGAACGCATGACGAAACCAAACATACGATACGCCTTATTAACAATGTTATCAATATGAAGATTGAAATGCAATTTCGAGTCCATTGCAACACCGAGATCTCGAATATTGTCAACTCTTTGCAGAAAGCTACCATGTAGAATTTTATGTTTTTGTTTTTTGTGAAAGTGATTGCGTTGCATTTTGGCAAACTAAGTTGAAGTTTGTTATGTGATCAATATCGAGAAAGTCTATCAAGGTCCTCCTGCAAGAGTAGGAAATCTTGCGTGTTTTTGAAGGACTTGTAAATTTTGATGTCATCGGCATACATTAGAAAATGGGAATGAATGAAGCATTTCTTAATATCACTGATAAACAAAATAAAGAGTAGGGGCCCCATAATTGAGCCCTGGGGCACCCCAGAGGTAACAATGATTGAACTTGATTGGAAACTATTAATAACTATCTTTTGCGATCTATTGTCTATATAGGTAAGCCATGAACTATCGTAACAATTTGCCACGGATTCCGTTGTAAGCAATTTTATCTAATTGTAAGAGTAGTTAGTGATCCACCCTGTCAAAAGCCTTCCGAAAATCTAACCGAGTAATGATAACCGAGTAAAATGTTAACCGAGTAATAATCGAATAATTCCGAGTATAGAAAATACAGTCCGACTAATTATTTTCTATGAAATGCTAATAAGCTACATGTCGTAGAAAAATGTCACAGAACTACAGGTGAGTTATGCAAGTTGATAACTAGAAGCTCACTATCAACTCAGACATAAATTGCCTGTATCAACGAACGCCTGCTAAGCATGATAATTATGTCAATATTCCCCGAGATTGACCTTACTAACGATGAACAGGGTTGGCCTATATCCCACGGGCAATAAGTACATACTGTAACATACCTATATTTCACGGCTTATCTTCACAGTCATTACATATTCTCCTCTCGTCCGTACAGGAACATGTTAAATGTTGTTTCTAAGACATCGCCCTCGCTGTACTACAAGTTTTTGTTCTATTTATGAATCTGTGAGCAGGAGCCTATTTTGTAAAAAATTATGTAGATAATAGCATCATTTGAAGACATAATGATACTCTATATTGGCTTTGTTGATAGAAAATAATGTAATTCAAGAAAAATATTTTACTTCAAACGTTAGTAATAAAAACATAATTTTTTTCTCTGATTAAAAAATAGTCGTTTGTTCTAAAAATTCTGTACCATTAATAACTCAACTTTCATTTAGTAAGTAGGTCGTAATACTCGTACAAAGGCTATAAATCTAGAAAAAAAGTAACGCGAAAATCTTTCTAAGTAAATGTATTTTCTTTCTTTCTTCTTTCTTTCTTCTTTCTTTCTTCTTTCTTTTGGTAGGAATGAACGTAAAACGGTAGGGAAGGCTTTAGAAATGACATGCTCTAATTGTTTTGTAACTTGAAGAATGAGAACATTGGCGAGATTTCTTGTCCATGAGTAACAAAACTCTTCTGTTTAGCAGTGAATGAGTAAGTTATATCTTGAGGGTAGCTAGGAGTTGATTTCAGGAGAATTCAGTTTCATGTCAAGGGTTTTCAATTTTGGAGAGATAAGTAGGGTAAATTAGGTCACTTTCGCTAGGCATTTATTTACATAGATTATCCTTATATTTTTGAGAAATGACACCCGTGTCTTTTAGCCCAATTTGAGCTGCTGTTGTCAACCACAACTCAAAAGTACAACTGGGGAAATATCGGAAAAGCACCCGCTTTTTCCCATTTCCTTTTATGTCACTAATCCCGTCCGTCCAACTTTTTGATTGGCTGAGCGCGACCAAATGACAGTTTCACAGAATTTTCCGGCATACATGATATACCTACCTTCGGATGTAGATATATAAGACGTGTGAAAAAAATATCCTGGCACAAATAGTAATGACCGGGTGAGAATGGAACGTTGTTCAAAGATAGTTGGGAGCAGGGGATGGAACGTGTGAAAAGAACAAAGGCAATGGTATGAATGGTACGCCTTTGGCGAACGAATCCTCTTATACCTACATATGTAGCAGGCAGCAAAATGTTATACAAATAGAAATTCGTATATGTAAATAAGTAGATATTCTACCTATACATATATATATATATTCATACTTCATATATAATCATACTTTTCCATTGTAAAATCGACTTAATTGTTTACTAGTATCATACCTATACATGTAACAAAAGTTCAATGCACTAAACCTCTATTCATGCAAGAACTGACTCAATCTCTTTGAGTGCTTTTGAACGAATAGGTACTTAATCAATCAATTTAGACCGCTAAAACCTGATAAAACGATGTCTAGGTACATAAATAGGCTTTTATAGTAGGTAATATAAATCTAAAACTTCAATTTCGGGTTATCCCATTAAGTTTTTACTGGGTTAAAGCCGAAATTTTGACTAACAACAAATGCAAAACTAAGGCTACATATACACTAAAATATACAATTCACGTTAATTAAGCGACCTAGTTTACCAAGCTCTGTCAAACAACGTGTTATGTGGAACATCGCTTTCACCACATACGCACCATTATCACACGACACACGACTTCTTTTTAGAATTTTTAAAGAGCTCTCCGAGCCGGCTGCCATTGTGGTTATTCCGGGTAAAAGCCTCCTGTGTCGTCGCTACAACGAGGTAATTCTGCTAGAAACTGTCGCATGTTCGTCGACTAGTCGTTATGTTTTCAACAAACAAGGCGAGAGATGATAAATGATTTATTTTCTGTAAGTGGGTTTGTACAAACACTTTTACACGTCAATCATATGTTTTTTAAATTAGATGGGATCGGCGTTTCCTATCTGACTATTCTGAGAAGAAAGGCCGAAACAAGCTCAAAGGTCAGTCTCTTTTAAAGTCCAGACAAAATCTTGGTCAGATCGTGTGAAGACCATGTAAATTGGTGTCTGAAATGGTCTTTTGATGAAAGAACCACACAGATCGAGTGAACCTGTCCAGTCAATGCACACATTTGTCAGTAACCGTGCAGCTCAACTCAGAACTTAAGGAGCTCAACGATTCGACGAACAATACCTACCAAAGACACGACATTTGGGTAGGCCGCATAAATTACTCAAACTGTCAGACCATGATTAAAACGGAAACAATGACTCACATAGTCCTTAAATTCACAATAATTAAAATAATCTAAGTAATACTTTATACAGTAAATGTTTAAGTCATTGTTTAAGTAAATAGTTAATTAGAAAAAATAAAGTGTAGAATAGAAAAATAAAAACGACATTAACTGTCTAAACCTATTGGAGCAGCTCAATTTCAAGCCTTTTTGTCCTCAATATAGTCTTTTACAGTATAATAGGCTTTCTGTCTTAGTTTTCGCTTTATAAAAGATTTGAATTTATTAAGGCTCAGTTCTTGAATGTGGCTAGAAAGTCTAAGCTAAAGCATCTGAGATGAAAGCAAAACATTTAAAACATTTATAAATTTTCTCACAGATTTGTCAGTGAGTGATAGCAAAGTATTGTGTTTGTGTTTTGTTTTCACTTCTGTCGGCACTCCCGAAGTGCTACTGTTTTTTATTGAAGTGAAATCTCCTTTAGGCATGTTGGGCATTTTTTGAGATGGGAAAAACCATTGAACTCTCGACACTCGCAACATCGGATGTTATATTGATGGCATATGTGTCAACGTCATTATATGCAGATGACATGGTGCTGATCAATGACTCAGTCTGTGGCCTGAGGAAACTGGTGAGTGTATGTGAGAGATACGCCAGTGCTCATGGCCTGTTATATATAATGTAAAAAAGAGCGTCCTGATAGTGTTTGGGACTGGTGTAAAATGTCCTGAAACTTACCTCTAATAAATGGTGAATGATGAATGGTATACCGTTATCGAGAGTGCACTCTTTCAAGTGCCTTGGACATGTTTTGAACACTAGCCTTAAGGATGATGACGATATTGAAAGAGAGCGGAGGGCGCTGTCGGCCAGAGCGAATAAGATTGCCCGCAGGTTTAAGCGTGCTTCTACGGAGGTTACAAAAACACTGTTTAGAGCCTCATTTTACACAATATGTAGCCTGTGGGTACATTTTACATTTTGCGGAATTGCGTGTTGATTGGTTTTATGCATTAATGCGTAAAAGATATTATATGCGTCCTTGGTGCGTAGGGTGCGAGTTAATTCCAACAGCATCTTGGGAGTTATTGCTGATAGGCTGAACTGCTGTATTGTAAGTCGTTGCTCCAGTATCTCAGCTGGAATGCGGAAGCAGTGATTTAAATTTCGTAAAAATCTGATGATGAGTTCCGGAGACAGACAACGGAACTCTTCAATAAATGCCAGCATATTAACTGCGATTACTGCTATCGCATATATATGTACTCGTATGTTTATGCAATCACACAACATAAAATCACGCCTCTACCCTCTAAAGCTTTTAATAGCTTCTACCCTCTAAAGCTTTTAATAGCTTCCTGTCACTGATATTCACATAGCATGTAGTGTTATATGAATTTATGTGGGGTAGTTACAACTAAAAAGTGAAAAATAACTTTAATTTCGGTAGTCGGTGTCAAAAAACAAAAAAGCGGGACCAACGACACCGACTTCCCAAAATCAAATTTATTTTTCACTTTGTAGTGTTTTTTTTTAAGTCGGTTGTTTTTATTTTGTAATAAAGTTTTTTAGTACTTATATCTTTTGGATGTTGCTTTCATTGTTCTATTTTCAGTTATTTCACGAGAAATATCTACAAACTGTTATGTCGTGAAAAATATGAAGTAAATTATAAAAACTGTTTTTCTTCTTTTTTTTTAATGGCATTTGAGACTTTTGAGATTTTAATGCCAGATATTTTTTCAACTTAAGAAAAATATCTGGCATTAAAATCTCAAAAGTCTCAAATGCAATTAAAAAAAAGAAGAAAAACAGTTTTTATAAAAAGAAAGGAAAAAGGTTATAATTTGTATTATGAAACCGCAACCTTTTTGGAAAGGAAATTTAACTTTTCCTTCTTAAAAAAGCTTTGCGCTCTTTGATCAAATACTTTTTGTTTTACTTTAAACGATAGAAAAAAGATAATTTTGTGGACTTTTATTAAATCCTTTTCTCAAGACAGAACGAGTGATAAACGAAAGCAAAACAAAAAATGGACATTACATACTAAGCATTTCTCTTTGGTCTATATTTCCGAGCTGTGTACCTACTACCTGGTTAGTGGTTACATAGGAATGACCTAGTTTAGTGGCAGCCGCATCGGCGCGCATCGTGCACGGCTGTTGCCACTGGCGACACCACGCGATTGTGATTACATACTAATTAATACTGTTTATAAATAAAGTAGATCCCCCATTAGCTTCTGATAGACTTTGTTTTCTGGAGACACGATGTTTTTTTTTTTATTGAGTTCATTCTTTTCTATGTCACGTTATTTGCGTCACAATCAAAGAGAATATAGTGCTACTGAATCACAATCACACGATAAGTCCATCGGGTTTAGTAATTTAATTCTTTACAATTCATATACAAAGCGGATTACCAAAATAATTTTATATTCATGATGACAATCATATATATTTTTATATCCACGCAACTGTCCATTCCAAGGTTGCCTGGAAGAGATCGCAGAAAGCGATAAGGCCGCCCATTGTATATTTTGTATTCATAATCGTTTTTTTTTTTGTTATGTATTTTCTGGTGTACAATAAAGTATATATAAATATGTTTTTTTAAGTAATACAACGATTATATAACGCTGTTATATAAAACTAGCAGCGCCGGGTCTCAACCGAATGTGTCGATCCCGTGGGAATATCGAGATAAAAATGTCCTATCCTATGTCCTTTCCCGGGATGCAATCTATCTCTCTGCCAAATTTAATCGAAATCCGTTCAGTGGTTTAGGCGTGAAAAGGTAACATACAGACAAACAGACAGACAGAGTTACTTTCGAATTTATAATATTAGTATGGATAAACAGCATAGGTATTACTGATTCGGACTGATAAAACAAAATTATTGTTGTCATGCTCATTACCCATAGTATAAAGTTATGTAACTTGCGTATGTACAGATGCCAGCACATCAAGCTACCCGAAACTGCCAAATTTTCCCGATCAACTTTGAACCTTATGCTTCAGCGATAAAGTTAAAAATCTATTTTAAAAAAATTACAGATTGTAGTAGCTTGATGTGCTGGCGTCTGTACACCTTAAAGTTGTGAGGGTTGCTCTCTATTACATAGAACTTAACACACCTTGCGGAAAAATGCCGTAATAGACACCTTTGCCTTCCCCCTCCGGGTTATAAACGCGTGATGTTATGTTTCTACCTAAGTACATATTAGATATACAGGCTACATTTTTAACCAGTGCGCGTACTGTAACTATGAATTCAGCACATGATTCTAGATGCCCTTTTTTTTCTGTATGGGAAACCAACAAATGACCCCTCCCGCTCTGGGTGGAGCGGAAGGGAGTGTCAGACTCTTACTGACTAAAGCCCACCCGTGTTCTTTCCTTAGCCCTTTATGTTCCGGGCCAGCGGTAACCCTTTCGGACAATCCCGCTGACCATTCTAGACCCCCTAGCGCAGATATTGCTCGTCGGTAAAGAAAAAAAAAATCATTTGTTTCATAGAAAAGTGCAATACCTACGCGGTCAAAATGGCAAAGCAATGTTTTTTTTTTTTAATAACCGTCGAAAAATTTCAACGCGGGGCATTTAGAATCGTGTACTTACCTACTGAATACATGGTTACACATTGCGCACTGGTTAAAAATGTATCCTGTATTGGAGCAGAACTGAAACAGACAAATATAAATAAGTATGCTGAAACTCTTATTTGTAACTGTCAGTTTAAGTCAAAATCAATATTAAAATTAAGATCGAAGAGTATCTATAAAACTACAAACTAAACGACTCTATCCAAGGGGACGTTTCCCTTCAAAGATCAATATTTTTCTTTGATAGGTCATTCAATTTTGGAATAGATAGTCTTATTTTTACTTCGATGTATCCTCCCATACAAATCGTTCCACACAAAGCTAAAATACCTAAAAGCTATTTTTTATCAAATGCCGAGTGAGGTTCAATGACCCGACCCTCTGTAGTTACTTATACATATAGAGATTTATTGAGGGCTTAGGTTTCACATTTTTCACATATTTATATAAATGTGCGCTATTAATAACAAATGTTTTCGAGAGTTCGATTACGAACATTTTAAAACAAAAAATTGAATCAAATCGGTCCAGCCGTTCTCAAGTGATGGCCTTACAATGAACAGCATTTAATTTTTAATTATAGATATGGATAGATATCGACTTAAGGGCTGGATCTACGCCATTGACCTTGCTCATGTGGGCGTTACCAAGACAAAGCACCCCGCGTGCGCCTCCCCACCCCTAACAATAACTTCGTGCAACGCGTATATAATTTTGTGCTAAATGTTGCATCATCGCAGCGCCCGGCGCCCGGCGCCCGGCCCCCGCCGCCCGCCGCATGCTATCGCTATCGCTTCCAGTAGCTGTATCTAATGCAGAGGTGTAAAACCTTTTGAATGTCCAAGACCGAAAGCAAGGGAAAATATAATTATGTATATTGTATAATTTATAGTTTTTACGCGTTTTAGGTTTAACTATGATGAAGAGACTTTTACATGTTACCATTGTATATCTTGATTTACTCGATAAAATTTACTACTTACTTTAAAAAAATCTGGGAATTATGAACCTGGAAGGACCGGTCAGATTTACCAAAACTGTCAATCTGACTCCATTCTTCCGAGACCGGGTTACCTATAACATCCCCAATTTGCGTGATTTTGAAGGGTTCTATTATACTAACAAAATGTATATGATGTTGCTGTTGTGTTACCATGACAACAAAATTATACCGTTGTCAGACTACTAAAACTGTTAGTTGAAAATATCTATTACTTATAATTACATTGGTAAAACTTATTGCAGAAGTATTAAAGGAAAATAAAAAATCATGGAACATAATATGTATATATGAAAAAATTAGAATAGAATAGAATAGAATACTCTTTATTATGTACACCATATAAATTACAGACATAAATATAGAAACTGTACAAAGGGTGACACAATGGGCGGTCTTATCGCTAAGAGCGAAATTAATTTTTTTGTTTACAATGTTCATATGATAGTCGTACATTTTAGGCCGGATGTGATGTAATTTCTTGAAATTGATCGTGTCCACATCCTGCGACTATTGTACCAACCACACCACATGTATTTAGGTTATTTTTTTCTGGACTATTGTTTCCATCGATTACAAAATCATATTGCATAAACGACACTTCAGCGTCAATTTAGTCATTAGGCCTGTCAGTGGTTCAGATATAATTTCAATCGACTGTAAGCCGCAATTCAAAGGCTCATGGGATGATAATTATATTCTGTAGTTCTTTAAAAAAATGGCTTACATTTACAATACGTCTACCAATAGATTTTAGTCTGAAACAAAATTAATTTAAGTTAATGGAACAAACTGTTCTATCTATTTCACTCAAGATTGTTAAAGAACATAAAGAACCTGGTATCTTCTGTTTCTTTATCATCTGTTATTTGGTTTCGATCTTGTTGCAAACTATGTTCAATAAATAGGTGGTGACTCTTGAGTACTTGGGGGACTCTTGGTAGTAGAACTGAAAAGTCACGAAGATCATTGTGTAAGTGTAATAAATAAATGTCGTTGTTGCTATTACCCAATTTCTTTCCTCAATCTGTAATATCTTGAGTCGTGAGTTTATTTAAAACAAAATTATACATGTTTTCTCCATAATTTATTATATGCACCGATTTTTGTTGTACGTTGGGTGATAATAATTTATTTATTTAAACTTTTCGCACAAAAAGGTACAAAGGCGGATCTAATGCCTTAGGCATTCTCTACCAGTCAACCAAGGGTGGTGAAGAGATTGGATGGCAGGTGCTTTGTTTGAGAGGAACAATGACAAAAAAAAATCTATTAAAACTAGGCTATTTATTGGCAGTGGAGCTGTAAACAAACAACGATTTTATAATGCAAAATGTTGGGTTCAATCACGGAATAGAAAAAAAAGAGTGAAACTGTCGATATTCATAAAATAACCGCTGTCACCAAACTGACACAATATTTGAGTGTACGTCATCATTGCGAAGTTCATTACCGCGATGTACGTTACTGCGAAAGTTTGTTATTGCAAACTTAGGTTGCAATAACAAACTTTCGCTGTAACGTACATCGCAGTAAAGAACTTTCGCGATAACGTACTTCGCAATCAAGAACTTTCGCGATAACGTATTTCGCAGTAAAGAACTTTCGCGATAACGTAGTTCATAGTAAAGAACTTTCGCGATAACGTAGTTCGCAGTAAAGAACTTTCGCGATAACGTACTTCGCGCGCCTCAAAGAGCTCTCAGCAATCTGACGGAGCCCCCATAGAGGGCCAAACGCCTGCCCGGGTCGTGGGACTGTCTTATCAGGTAACCGTGACCCTGAAACGTAAAGGGCTATTGATGAACTCATTGGATGATACCTAATCATACAGTGATTGTATTGTAATTCATTAATGATTGTATTGTGATAAAATTTAATTAAAATATTTTTGGAACAAAATATAACATGGGTGTAAAAATTATTGGAATCGATTCAGTTACTGATTCTGAACAAACTAGTATATTCAGGTTTCGCATATCCTAAAAATAATGTTGTAGATATCTACACAAACTTTATAAAAATAAAATTGACAAAATGTTTAACATCCATGTTCGTTACTTATACTTTCATACTTTTTGTTGACATAGTTTTACGTTCATAATACCGAAATATCAACCATAAATGATTTACAAAATAATAGTGCCCTTCAAAACATTTTTGTGTGACAATGGCGGATTGGCGGTGGCTAACGGCTTCTACAAAGGCAGACAATACGAACAGAATAATAAAACGTTTCTCCCGTCGAAATAGAGTTCATTATTAGTTGCGAGGTGCTCTTTTCTATGAAAATATTGGGCCGAAATAAGACCTTATTTTTATAAAGTTAACCGTGTAATTCGATTGTGCATCGGATTCTCAGAATAATTTTAGTAAACTGCGTACTTACCTAGTTTAGAAAAATTTTTAGTTTTCACCGTTTATGGTTTAGTCCGAAAATAAAGATTTATTATTATTATTAGTAATAAAGACCTAATTCTCTTTTCGTATTAGTTTATGTTATAGAGTCTGTCTGTACCGTATACCTACTAATTTTGTGTATACCTACTTTAAAATTCTAATTGGTTGGGCTACCGACAATAATTTTGTTTCTTTCTTTCTTTTTAAAGAAAACGTTGCCCCACACTAGGAATTACTCCTGTATCGTGGATGCGCGACACAAACAGCCAGACCCGGAACAACTACCTGTAGGCAATACAAATATTTGTTCCGTGCGGGAATCGAACCCGCGACACGCAGCGCAGCAGTCAATCGCTCAGCCACTGCGCCAACCGTGTCGTCAAAGTGTGTTTGCGGAAAAAAGTATCACAGGTCCGTTCAGCACAGCGTCTCGTCCCGCACTGATTTATTGGGCGCCGGAGGGGTGGCTACGCGATCTGCGAGTAGCGATTACGTAAAAAAATCGATTATAAATAATTAAGAAAGTTATTGGCAAAAATAAGCCGAAGGGGACATCGGCATTACTTAATATAATATATTGGTGGCAATTAAAAGATCCTGTGATTGATAGTTTAGGAGAAAAATGGTAGTAAGTTACAAAAACAGAGGTCACTTTGCGTATTTATTTATGATATTTAAAATATATTTTTATTTTTTTTGAAGCGAAGAGGACATGCTTTATATTGTGTAGATTAATATATATTTTTTTGAAAACAAATCTTGTAAGGGTTACGGAATAAAAAGGTTCTAATGTATCCTAAATGAAGCCCAATTCACGTCTACCCACGCCTTAAAGTAAAGGCTGCTTCAAACAGGCGCGACACGACACGCGACACAAAGGCACCGCAAGTCGCGCAACGAGCGGTGACTTTGTGTCGCGCGCGATTATATCGCGTGTCGCGCCTGTTTGTAGGAGCCTTAACAGTACCTACCTGGTATATTTAACTAACATAAAAAAGTGGTCCATAAATTTTCTTTTTGTAGACATGGACCTACAGTGTTCAGATTTCAATACCTAATAAAGGGTTATTTATTCAACAAGATCCCTGCAAAAAATAATATAGTAGGTAGGTAATATCGCAGGTATGCTTGAAGAGATTTCTTATGAAATAAGCATCACCTTTGTACATAACTATTTTTCTGTTCTATTTTATTTCGTATCTGTTTATATATGTGTGTACATAAATGGTAAAATAAAAATAAATAAATAATAATTTCTAGTTAATTTATGATATAACTAGCAGCGCCCCGCGGTTTCACCCGCACAATTGTCGATCCCGTTCGAAAGACACGTGGCGCCATCTATTATCATAATAACGTTATTGTTGTTTTCCCCGGCAACAGAACATTTTTTCTTTTTCTTTCATATTGTTTGTTGACAATATGACAAAATTAAAGGTGCGGTGGTATGACTGCGTCAAAAGAAATCCTAGAAACAGTAACCACCAAATTATTAAAGAATATAAAGTAGGTACTCGACGCAGCCTAAAGAACGACCTAATTAATTACTATTTTACCACTCTCAAATCATTAAAATTAATTTGTTTTGCTACTTATCTAAATAACCATAAAAAAGCATCATGTTCAAAGACCTTTCGGATAATAATTTAAGTTTCTGAATATTTATGTAAATCAGAAAAGTTTGAGAAAATAATCTAAAGTTGGCTGATATCATGAACCTTGTACTTTATAATATAAGTTATATAATAATTATAAGATCCCGTACGCGAAATACGCGTATTGACGTGGAGTTGCGGACACCAGCCCGTATTACCTATTACCTACCTATAAGTTGCCAAGAATGAAGCGTCAAGGAAAATTTGTATTGTTCGGCACTTAAAGAAAAGAAATAGAAGGAAAAGGTGCTACGAAACATGACTAATTGTGTAAACATTTTGATTCCGTTGATAAGATTTTTCTTGCTCCATGTCATCAAAACTCACAAATCCGTTTCGTTTTCCTCAGAGCTTTTCGTAAATGGTATAAAGCTAGGGATTAACTCTGGCATACTGATGTTGTAACAGGTTAATTATAAATGAGCTCGTGTGTGGATGGCCTTAAATGCGACAGACACGACAGGCGGCGTCACGCAACCTACGACGAACGTAGTTTTTGTATTTTCGAGGTAAATGCAGGTACAGACGCCAGCACATCAACCTACCCAAAACTGTCAAATTTTCCCAATCAACTTTGAACCTTATGCTTCAGCGATAAAGTTGAAAATTCTATTAAGGAAATTTGACAGATTGTAGTAGCTTGATGTGCTGGCGTCTGTACGTTAGGTACTGTAGTTAGGTTGGTAGGTACTTGGGTTGTTACCTACTTTGTTGGGTCGAAAGTTACAAATTACCTTTAGGTACATCACGAATAACGTTAGGATAGGGTAGCATATTGGCTTAGAGATTATTCAATTCGTTTGTTCACGCAGAACTTTTGGTAAAAAGTAAAGTTTAATAGAAATTGTTTTAGTAAAGCAAAAGAAGTAATTACATGGCCGTAGCCCTTTACAATATAATTATTCTGATTACCATGGAAAAATAAATAAATAAACAACCTTCATTCTCCTTTAATTACTGCTTGCCCAGCCTGCCCGTTGTTACCTTATTATGCGTAATATCATAGAAACAAATTATCATAATCAATGACAAAATTGCCTCTGAACTCAACCAAAAACACAAACTTTTCATAGTAAAAAATATAAAAACTGTCCATTCCAAGGTTGCCTGGAAGAGATCGCAGAAAGCGATAAGGCCGCCCATTGTATATTTTTAGTGTCCGATCAATTTGTTATGTATTTTTGTGGTGAACAAAAAAGTATAGAATATATAAAAATCAAGATCGTGACTAGCGGGCTTAAGTCAACTGAGTCGGCAAAATATCTAGTCTCGCCTCGGCTTGTTATGTAATAGGCGCGAAAAAAGGATTTGGTGTCGGTACGTTATATCTTATTTATTGACTTTGTGGATTCTTAGCCGGGAACCCAATTTTCCTCTAAATATAAGCCGTTTAGTCTAGATTGCTTACATTCATTAATTAATAGATATTTATAGAACAGTTGCATAAACAACTATTAATACCCCTGTATTAAAACACGAAAGTGATAATAGTATCACATGAGTGTTTCATACCTAATTATGTACAGTTGCATACAAGACTTTATCGACACCCATGACATGAATCCTCTATAAAAGGTTCTAAAACAGTTTTTTTCAATACTAATATCGAACAAAAAGGCTGCCGGCGGGATACGACGTGAATTCGAATAACCTGTTATTTTTTAAATTACGACTCTGTGGTAGTAAAACTTGACATGACATGTTCTTTTTTTTAAAAGGAGTTGCATAATGAAATTTAGTACAACATTATTACACTCGTCTGGATGACATTATGATTACTATGACACTGGTTGTTTTAATTTTGGCAATAAGCTTACTGTTTCTGAAACTTTTAAAGAGGATTATAGCATTATATCATTTTTATAGCATGGGTGTAGATAAAATATCTTTGGAAACGTCATACACATAAAAATTCTCAACAGTAGATACTTTTTCATGTCATGATTGGATTTCTCAGTAAGATAATGCTATTTGGACAAAAGCAGGTAAAATTAGTTAACCAAGTGAATGGTAAATCAAGTAAAAAGGCAGGGGTCAAGGACTTGCACTAAACGAGTGCTGAAACTGAAATGGAGCATTAAAATTACCTACTTCTGAAATCTCAAAACTGTCTCACAAAAGAATTTTCATAAAATACTGTAAATGCTTACCAAATCGAGAAATTGAACTGAAGGGGTGATTCCCAAATATAGACGCCCCTCCCACCGTACCTGACTGAAATGAAAACATCCGATTAATTTTGTTTTTGTAATGGCATTGCCAAAAGACAATATAAATTGTTGCAGTTAGTAAAAACTAACTGAGCTACCTAATACAATTAGCCGTTGTTATAAAAGGAATACAAGAAATAAATGTTGTTCGGGAATAAGGGGGTGTACGGGGGTGTGTCGAGAGGTGGGGGAGGCGTCAAGGCTTAAGTTCGGTTCGTTCGGGCGCCACTGCGGACTATGCGTATTTCTACGTGTCGAACATACAGCTCGGTGTTTGACGTCGACTCGCTCCGATTAACAGATGAAAAGCCTTGTAACTTACCAAGATGTTTTCGCAACTGACAATCATATTTGGGCTTCTGTTGCGTTTGTGATTAACTACGTCAAAAACTGTTGTAGCGCTTCGCATACAATTTTCAGTATTCATTTTT
The DNA here is from genome assembly GCA_963855955.1 of Luperina nickerlii. Classification (NCBI taxonomy): domain Eukaryota; kingdom Metazoa; phylum Arthropoda; class Insecta; order Lepidoptera; family Noctuidae; genus Luperina; species Luperina nickerlii. The sequence goes on along the minus strand of OY979677.1, from coordinate 13,952,461 downwards.
GTTCAGGCCTGAAAACTATGGTCCTGAATTATTGAAGCGATTGCTACTAATTGCTGAAACTGTTATCATTTATAGGGAGAACGAGGACTTCATATTATTCATAATTAATCGTTTAATGCATTCCATATTGACAAGAAGATTTTACTTAAAAACTTTTAAAAAAACTGGCCAAGTGCGAGTCGGACTGGCACACGAAGGGTTCCATACCACAAGGCAAAAACGCCGAAAAAAATACGTTTGTTGTATGGGCTCTCTTAAATATTTATTTTATTCTGTTTTTAGTAGTTGTTGTTATAGCGGCAACAGAAATACATCATCTGTGAAAATTTAGACTGTCTAATAGCTATCACGGTCCATGAGATACATGGTGACAGACTGACAGACAGACGGACAGTGGAGTCTTAGTAATAGGGTCCCGTTTTTACCCTTTGGGTACGAAACCCTAAAAACACTTGTTTGCTAGTTGGGACTTTAATTTTGTGAGTAATACTTTACTCGTAGCTGAAGTGTCTTACGCGTATCTAAATAACATTTTTTTTTGTTTTCGTTACACTATACTTATAAATCAAACAGAAAAAAAAATTGCAATTTTCTACGTTCATAATTATGTATAATATATTATACTACCTTCGGCCCGCGGCTTCGCCCGCGTGGATGTCGGGAATTATCCCACGGGAACGTGCTACCGAGACAAAAAGTAGCCTATGTCGTTCCCCAGGACGCCGTCTATCTCCTCGCCATATAATATTATCGAGATCCGTTCAGTAGTTTAGACGTGAAATGTAACATACAGACAGACAGAATTACTTTCGAATTTATAATATTAGTAGGTATATTACGTATGTACAGCTCCAAAAGTAAGTTGACATTTTTCCACTTCAGACGCCAGCACATCAAGCTATTCGAAACTGTCAAATTTTCCCAATCAACCTTGAACCTTATGCCAATAGCGATAAAGTTGAAAATCTATTAAAGAAATTTGACAGATTGTAGTAGCTTGATGAGCTGGCGTCTGTACATTGACCTCATCAAAATGTTGATTGAATTCGCATCCACTGAAGGACTAATGGGGTTTTTAGCTACGAGTAAGTGAAAAATTACCAACAACGGATCTTCCTAAATTAATTTATAGCCGGTTCACGCAGGTTAGGCACCTATTTATTTGCCGAGAATAATGAGATTTATTATATTGGGTTTCTTTTTTGCTCTTGACCTCGATCATGCTTGATGGAAAGCGATGGATGAAGTCTATGAAGGAACGAGCGGGCCCAGAAAATGCCTGTTCACTCTCAATTTGAAAGCAGACGGGTTAAATGTACAAGGGAACACAGACGCTGGCGGAGAATCTTTTATAATTCCACTGAACGTTAAAACGAGTATTAACTGCGTCCTTTTGCTTTTGATGTTATTTTACATTTATAGTAACAACTATAACATTTTTCATTAAAGCCAAAAGAATAAACGTTTATTTCCTGTGTGTAGTTATTCAGGGTCCCAAAATACCTACGTAGGTGTTCACTTATTGCAATTTACATAACCAGACCGTGACGACCCCTGACTTTATTCTACAAAGGGCAGGGATGTTATACTTATTTTTTACGCAGGAGTTTTGTTTATGTTTACGATCCCTGGCTAAGTGTGGGCAATAAATAAAAGTGAGGTCTGAAGCATGAAAATATTGGTATTTACTTACTAACTGAAAAATGTTAGAGCAAAATATAAAGAGCATGCTTATTATAAAGCTCACATTTTAAAGAATTTACTTTTCCGGGAAGTCCTTTACCTTCGTACATAACCTGTAAGCTTGAATCTTACTCCTTAAACACAACCTTTGAACACCTAAGCCGCTTTACTGATAGAAAGCAAAAAACGGCTTTATTTTAAAATCAAACACGTCGAGAAGAATAGATAATGTTTTAAAGCAAAAGTTGCAATAAATACAGCGGGCAAAGTGCTGTTATTTACATTGAATCCGGTATCAAAGGCTCTCCGCCCTTCGAGCGACAAGGGGTGAAGTAAAGACCTTCTCGACACTTTTGCATCCCGATTACGGTCAGTGATTTTCTAACATTCAGTTTTGTACTTGAAGTTTAACCGAGTAGAGTCAGATTTTCGTACCGTGATCTCTCGTTTTAACAGACTTTAATATTTATGTAGTTTGTTTTAATTCAAATTGACATGGATGATAAGTAAAAAAGCTTTTTAACAAATTCCTTACCGGCCTAAAGTTATCCCACTGCTGAGCAAATACTGTTTCTGACAGATAAGGAAGAAGCATAAATCATTATACTCTCAGAGTGAGTCTGCTGGGACACAGGCCTCCTCTCTGTGGGAGGGAGTGGGCCATAATCCACCACGCGGATCAAGTGCGAGTTGGTATATATGTCACATATCTTCGAATTTTTGGTTCTAGGACATGCCGGTTTCCTCACGATGTTTTCCTTCACCGTTTTGAGAGCAGTGGTGATGAAATAATTTACACAACACAAAGTAAAGCGCCTGTCTTGGTTCGAACCTACATCCTACAACTCGTAAGTCGCGGCCAATGCCACTGGGCCACCATTGCTCTCGTAAGACTCAAGACTAAAGTTACTCAAGTTACATTTTGTTCTTTTCCGTGAGGCAGTGTTTTTTTACATTAACTTCGAAATAGATCCAGTTTACAGGATAAAGAATAGACAAGGCTCTATTCTTGTGTCCCAATCTATATTATAAATAGCATCTAGCCTAGCCTGCTCCTCAGACCAAATAAAAAACCAAGACAGTGAGCTGTCAACAGTAAAGTGAAGTCGGTTTCGTAAACATGTGTGCACATAGTGAGGTGTAGTTTGATTGTAAATGTGTGCGTGTGAGCGTGCATGCACAGAGCGGAGGTGTAGTTTTTGCATGCTTCACTGTATTGTTCGCAGCATTAAGTCTTGACTTTTTATTCGGTCTGAGGCCTGCTCTTACATGGCTGTAAGTTATTTTATTATTGACAGAACAGATTCCCGCGCGACGACTCCCGGCCACCGCAGGCGCAAGCCTGCGGGCGGAGAGTAATGGGTAGCTCACCGTCCGATCAGGACCAGGCCCATGCCGAACGGCGCGTACGTGTTCCACGCGCGCCTCAAAGAGATGTCAGCATCAACCAAAGGGGCCCGTCAGGGCCGAAGCCTGCCGGGACAACGGGATTGTCCGAAAGGGTTACCGCTCTGGCCCGGAACCTTTATGTTCCAGGCTAAGGTAGGAACACGGGTGGGTTTTAGTCAGTAAGAGAGTCTGACACTCCCTTCCGCTCCACCAGAGCAGGAGGGGTCATTTGATAATGTCCCATCCTCAAAAAAAAAGATTAACTTAATAGGACCCACTTCGCGGTAATACAATTTAGATAAAAGCTTTACTCGAATATAGGTTACATTTTTTGTCCTAAGTTATTTGATCGATGAATAAATTGAAACGAACGCCTATATGTGTTAGGTATTATTTATCGAGGTTACCTAATACTTACATGAAGTGAAAAAAAACCTTAATAAACTGAAGTTGCTCTGAAAACGGATCTTTACTGATAAAATCCGTTATCTTGGCAAGCTAGAGACTTGGTATGAACTGAAGGCAATAAAAAACTTGAGCCCCCAATGCCGATCGACAATATAGGCCAAGGGCACTCGGTTTTGGAGGGGGAGCTCGGAGGCCGACGCGGGACGCGTGACCAATGAAACACATAAGACATTTATCATTCTTTTATGTTCAGAATTATTAAGAATGGTTAGTTAGCAATTTCAGTACGCAACGAGTAAGGTATACTGAATATAAAGCCTTGTATACAGTGTGTAAAAGGCCCCATCACATAGCCGTCAACGAAGCATTCTGTACAAGCAACTAAATAATATTGCCCAAAAATAATTGCTGGGAAACTATTTTTTGGTGCGATTGCTGTTTGCGGTAGTGCGCAATATAACACACACAAAACATTGTGCATGCAACGGTCGTATGGATATTGAAAGTTGTGTTATAACATTAAAAATTTATTTTCGTAAAAAAAACCTAAGTTTGACCTTCAACATCTCCGTCACCGGAAGGTTTCCAGGAATGATCCAGTACAAAAAAAAATATTACAATGACATACAACTGACTCTCGGCTTCATTGAGTGTCTTTTTGGGTGCAAAAAGACAACCAAAAACAATATGGAATAAGCCTAAATAGTTCTTTTAGACGTATAACGGGTGCGTTATACGCCTAAATAGTTCGTATAGGTGTATAACGGGTGCGTTATACACCTATAAGAACTATTTAGGCTTATTACATACTGTTTTGTAATTTACGATCTCCGGTGTGCTCATCCAATACTTTTTATGCGACAATAAACAAACAACGTAACATTTCACGAAAAACATGTTTGTTGCACTCCAAATGTTTATATGAAAAACGCCCTGACAGAAAACCCATAAAATCGGGCCCTTGGTGGGCTATATAGCCCAGCGAACGTCGCGTACTCCTCCATAACCCGTGCTCACATTTACATATGTTAGGTCGCAGTGACGGCGCCTCTCAACCAAATTGCTTTCAGCTTTTACCAAGTATTTGTGAGAATTCACAGAGTTAATGTAATCATTCTCTCAAATTACTAAGGTTTAATTGGAAACAAATGTCGGGCACAATTTATCTACCGTCGACACAACAACTAAGTTTTTGATCAAACTATCAGTTCAGTACATAGCAAGGTACCTACCTGCAGAATATTTCATCTGCCCAGCCTTTTCCCAACTATGGCTTCCAGTCTAACCGGATGCAGCTGAATACCAGTATTTTACATGGAGCGACTGCCTATCTGACCTCCAACCCAGTTACTGGGCAATACGTAATACGATACGCCTTGATAAGACTGATTGTCAGACTTTCGGGCTTCGGATGACCCGTAACGACTGTCAAAATTATCCACGAATGACAGCCGGGACCAACAGCTGGTGTTCCGTTTAAGCAAAAACCTGCAGTAAATTATATTCATTTATTTTAAAACATGTACTTAGTCTATTTATAGTAAGCACAAGAAGCAGCCGGGAAAATGATAATTAACTAATCAGTGCAAAAATATAACAGTTGGCGGGAAGTGCATGTCCTGTCAACACTGCATTGTCGACGAGAAAGTAACCTTTTTGTGAGATTACAGAGAAATGTACCTACTAATTAAAAGAGGACATTGAACGAATGAGTAAGAGGCAAAAAGAAGATTGACATTCGAAAATGGAATGTTTTCCCCGAGGGGTCATTTGATGATTTCCCATCCGCAAAAAAAAAAGGCATAGACAAGGAACTAGTGGTATGAACCAACTTATGGCCAGAACATATAATTGGAACAAACCTGTTGCCATTAAATATGGACAAACCAAAACGAGTACCTACAGACCGCCTTAAACAATAATTTCTTCTTCCTGCTCTGCACTCTAATTGCGTAACAAACGTTCACTCACTCACAATCTGAATCATTTTGAAAGAAATTGCTAATCCATTGCTTCATACCTATATGTTTGAAACTTTGAACTGCTCAACAAGGCAAATAACGCAATGAATGTTGTTGAACTGTCAAAATGAAAGCCATTGCAAACCCCGCTGTTAAGTACAGATCACATCAAGCTACCCGAAACTGTCAAATTTTCCCAATCAAATTTGAACCTTATGCTTTAGCAATAAAGTTGAAAATCTATTAAAGAAATTTGACAGATTGTAGTAGCTTGATGTGCTGGCGTCTGTACCATGCTTCTTTGGGTCAGTACAATATGTTTAATTAACCGACTGCGGTTATGTCTCTTCGTAAAAACGCAATTTGCAGACCAGAAAACCCAGGAGTTCTCATTCAATGTTTAATACATTGAAGCGTTAATCATTCGATTTAAGATTGTATTTTCCATTCAGTAAACCAAACGTATAGCAATTTCCTCCTTCAATACCCATTAGGTTCCCATCAAATACTTGTCAGTATTGTACATAGTACGTATGTAGGTATACGGGTAAGTGACGTCCTCGTGTGTGGGACAGAAGGCCGTTCAAGTTTTATTTGGGTGGAGGAGTGTGGGCGACAGACGTTGTGACACAACTTTAACAACACTATCTAGATACATACTATACTTACGCAGCTTCGGTAGGTAAATCTATCTACGTAAATTCGGTGTTTGTTTTGTTTATTAGGACCGGCTGCACCAAACTTGTAATTACGTAAACAGCAAACAATGGCCTTCATTTTGACAGTTCAATAACATTCATTGCGTTGTTTACGTTGCTGAGCAGACAAATTTTCCGAACATATAAAGCAATGGATTAGCAATATCTTTCAAAATTATTCAGATTTAGATTGATATTTTGTCACGCAAGTAGGGTGTTGGTCTAAAGTCGGATTCTGAAGGCCTAATTAAGTCTTTGGAAAGTTAACCTCATGTCACATTCATGTCATATCACTTGATAGTCTTAGTGATTTGTTGATCGAAATAACAGTAGCCAATCAAATGGCATTTGGTAACCAGATTAATTAGAGCAAGCTTTCCGAAACCAGTAGTCAATCTTTTACCTTATACGAGTATCTACATACTAGCTTTTGCCCGTGGCTTCCCCTCGTGGAGGTCGAATTTTTTTATTAGTTATCCTACGGAAACGTATTACCAAGATAAGTAAGTATGCAATGTGTTAATCAAGGTTATAAACTATCTGTGTAGCAAATTTCATCCAAATCTGTTCATACGTTTTTACGTAATTGATTAACAAACATACAAACTTTCACATTTATACTATAGTAGGATTTATGTAAAGCTTCAGCGTGATTTTGGCGCTATACAAGATTGTCATTAGTTAATTTAGAACTAATTTAAAAGCTCTATTTCTGTAAGTCATTTTTCGTAGACCATTTGTGCCTAAAATAAACTTTATTGTGGAAAAAAGGTAATCCTGTGACGGTACCAACATTATGATACATAATGTATACACATAATTAAGGTAATAGGTTAGGTATACAAGCACGAGGCGACGGTGCCGACGCGTTTCTGGTAGAAAAATTCTCATGAAGTTTTCATAGAAATTTTTCTACAAGAGTCGCGTCGCGTCTGTCTGCGGGAGCTTTATTACATTAACTACAAAAAGTTTTAATGGCAAAAAGAAAAAGGTGATGACAGACAATAATATGACGTAACACAGTTAAGTCCGTACATCAAAGTTTTTTTTGTTTGTTTGGTTTAAACTGTAGACATACCTACTTCAAAATTCTATCGTTAGCATACTAAGTAGACTTCCGTCAATAAAAATAACTCATCTAAGGGCTGATTTTTCAATCATCTGATAGCTTTATTCGAGGAACAATGTTGAAATGTTGACAGTTATTTCATACAAAAACTGTCAAGCGTCAATTTTATTCCTCGAATAAAAGTTCTCTGGCGATGGAAAAATCAGCCCTAAGTCATATGTACTTAGAAAACTTTTGATTGATAAGTTCCAAAAGAAATCTTCTGCTAAGTCTCAATTTCAACTTTGTTGGGCCTATATTGTTTAACTTCGATTGTCGCTCGAAATAGTCAGTACTTTGATAAGTCAAGAGAACCAGGGTCTTTCTGACTGGTAGATAGACCAGTCAGAAACTTGAGAATAGGAATATATATTAGACTAGCAGCGGCCAGCGGTTTCACTCGCATAAGTGTCGATCCCGTGGGAATATCGGGATAAAAACTATCGTATGTCCTTTCCCGGGATTCAAACTATCTCTATACCGAATTTCATCTAAATCGGTTAAGAGTTTCTGTGTGAAGAGGTAACAGACAGACATACTTTCCCATTTATAATATTAGTATTGATATTCAAACCTATTGATGACTATTGGTCTTAGGTGGATATTTAGGCGCTACCCAGACTTAGGCAACCGTAAAACGATTAGTTTTTTTTCGCACAGTTAGGCGTATTGGTTTACAAGCTAGTAAAAAATTAAGTGTGTTGCCAAAAGTTCAAGGAAAAATATTTCATAAATACAAATAGAAAAGTATCATGACAAAACAGAGCTCAGAAAAAATATTTCGTCGCATAATTCTCAAAATTTTGAGTGTATACTATCATATTTTATGTAATGATAATAAAGGGAATTCAATTAACTAAAGAAATACTTAAAAATTATTCTTCTGAGCCATGCAATTATTTTTTAATTTAATTAAAACTGCAAAGTTACTTTTACATTGGTGGTCCTTCGATTCAACTAACATCAAACGCATCGCTGTTTTGAACCTTATTTGTTGCCGCGATGCGCTATTGTCAGTTACCTAATTTGCTTCTGGAGAAATATTTCCAGCAATTACTTTATTCTTCACTAGCGACTCACCTCTGCTTTGCACGGTTTTTACGGCTTGACAAAACATCGAGATTTCTGTGCTATTTAGATATAGTTCAATATTTATGTTTTATACACAAAAACCTTCCGTAACAAATTTTCTAATTTATGTTGAATATTGTATTAAAATGCGATGCGTAGTTTAGAAAAACAACTCCATCACACAGACAGACACGAAAAGCGACTTCAATGAATAATTTATACAGACATAAATATTGCTTAGCAAATTCGTCTGAACAAACATTTTGATGACTGTTGGTCTAAGGCTTGTTTTACACGTACCACAACCACAACACGTGGGCGAGTGCTAATTTGTATGAAAATTAATAGTTAAATGCACACGGTCCACGTATTGCAGTCATTATCGACCGCGTGTGTGATACCGACCACATCGCAGCCACGTCGCAACCACAACGCAACCACTAGCGACAACGCGAACTAATGACCGTCCACATCGCAAACACAACGTTAACACAACATTTTGTAGGGACCACAACGTAACCGCAAGAAGTCGCAGCCACACTATTCACACGTAACCACAGCTTGACCACGTTTTGTCGCTGCGATGTGGTGTGGTTGTGGTAGGTACGTATGAATGGCTCCTAAGGCGGATAGGAATCAATGGAGGAATTATTCCAGCAACTTTACTTATTCTTCACAGCATGAAACAAATCGTGGCTCTTATACATGATTTTGATTATATTCCTATGGAACATCATACACAAAGAAATACTTCCAAACGAATTATAATTTGCAGTAAAAGCTGTCCAAAGTTAATTACAACCGTATCGCTACGATATATTCCAATGCCGGTTTATAATAACGGGGCCAGTACGGTCTCGAGTCGCGTGTAGCAATGTAAATGAAACGCCTGCCTGCCCTGACACAATCACGCATGCAGGTGGTACGACAACCACGTATTATATTAGCTAAGAGCAAGTGTGCTTTAAACTGGAATTAGGTCATATGACAATATTGTACAAGGTATCTGTTCACGCGTTTTCCGCTCCAGAAATGAATAGATGATAGAGGATGAAATGAAACAAAAGATAGACATAAAAAATAATATAAGCAAGGGTGAAATTAAAAAAGGGATTTAGGTAATCTTTGAACATATTTAATGGTAATATTGAATTAGAAGTTAACGAAAATAAATCCTTATAACAAAATCGGACAATATCCGATATTTATTGTTGCGCGCCACAATTAATGCCTGGTACAGACGCCAGCACATCAAGTTACTACAATCTGTCAAATTTCTTTAATAGATTTTCAACTTTATCTCTAAAGCATAAGGTTCAAAGTTGATTGGGAAAATTTGACAGTTTCAGGTAGCTTGATGTGCTAGCGTCTACGGCATTAGTTACCACTAGCGCCATCTAGTATCGAGTAGCGGAACTAGTAGAGTCAAGATCGTTCTAGAAATGTCGATGCTAGAACTTCCTAGAACTATTGATATCTGGTCAGTCGAGGCCGGTATGAACTCGAACATTAGTGCAATTGTTTTATAATAAGTGTGTTTGAGTTGTTGTTATATAGTCTAACCGAATGCAGCTGGATACCAGTATTTTACATGGAGCGACTGCCTATTCAGATAGGCACAACTCAATTACTGAGTAATACTTAACCCCTTGATAAGACTGGTTGTCAGACTTTTGGGCTTCTGACTACCCGTAACGACTGCCAAAGATCCACTAATGACAGCCGGGACCAACGGCTTAACGTGCTTTCCGAGGCACGGAGGGGTCACGGTATGTAAAGATGGTCATCCACACACATTAACTTAAAGTTATTAGTGTTGTTTAATTAAAGTCGACTCATCCGTAGAATAAAGTCCGATCTGTAGGGTTGATAGTTTTCAGTAGAGGCTAGAGAAGTTGTAGACTTGTATAACTCTTAAACGATGAGACTTGACATTTAGATTTTTTGGTATGTTGTAACAACGCCCCAGCCTAATTAAATGCTATATAGTTTATATTTCTTATCCTTTTATTTCACAAGATAGTGAGTTCCATATCAACATAGGACATTTTATGGCGGAAGAGCGGAGGTCCGTAGTGAACATTATACGTTGTTTTACGGAGACAGTGACGTTCTATATCACCATGGGTCATTTTTTGTTGGAATTACCCATCCCTTATGAGTCCTTTGTGAATAACCACCTTAAAATATTTAAACATTATGTTAGCCATATTAAGACTACCCTCCCATATAACTAAATAAAAAATGAAATGATTATTTAAAATCGTTTATTAATTTAAAAAAAATCAAGAAGGTAACAACACTAGTAATTAAATGGCGTATCGTATCACTGCATGGTAAATAGGTAACTTACACGACTACGGCACGGACTTAAATTAGCAGTCTTAAACTTATAAGTACGTAAATATTTTTCATAACAACAGAAAAAATGTTATTATAATAATGAAGATTTATTTACACTTCGCACCACTTACTTAATTCATAATAAATCATATAACAACCAGCCTTCTTAATAATTATCAATCAGTCTTACATCGTGACCTAGACGTGGGTGCACATACTTTAGCAATGAAATTGTACATAAACAAACATTAAATTACTTAGTTGAGTACTTATTGTAATTAACACTATTTCGCTAAATACTGATTTAGCGAAACAGTGTTAATTATAAAAAGTACTCAACTAAGTCTGAATTCTTTCTACTGAGAAAGAATTCAGCTCTAAAAAAAAGCAGCAAAAACGAAAAAAATAATATCTAAAATAATTCTTAATCCGATAGGTCATCATCCGATTCTTCAGAAACATCAACAGTGGTGTGATGTGGCAAAGAGTTAAATAAAGTAAGGATGATACTCTAAGGGAATTACTTCTGAGCGGCACATATCCATTAAGTCTTTATATTTAGCAGCAGGAACCATAATAGGTTCAGAATATGCAGGTTTTAGTTCAGTTTGTACCGAGTTCTTCGTGTTACCGCGAATCACTAAAATATTATAATCAGGTTGGGTCGGGTCATATTTAAAAAACAATTTGTTAGGATCACTACCGTCTGTATGAACTTCTCGAATGTTACTCCAGTTAATCTTCTTGCCCTTAATGTCTTTCAGCCAAACCTTATTATTAACAAGACATTTAAAGTCAAACACGTCATTCTGGGTTACGTTGCGGACAACGTAGGGTTCTCCTTCATTCTTGGCCCATCTTACTAATAAACGCTATTCATCCTCATGAATGGCGTTCTTCTCAAACCAAAACTATCTATACCCCTCGGTATAGATAGTTTTGGTTTGAGAAGCTCTCTCGATGCTGTCATCGAGAGAGCTTCTCGAACCAACCAAAATGACGGGGACAGTGTCCACTCTGTAGTGGACACTGTCCCCCTCATTTTGGGTGTGTCCCACTTGTAAAATCGATGTGTTAAGCATATGTTGAACTGTTTTGCGGCGGAAACGTACAATGAAAATACAAAGCGGTTACGATTTTGGCCAGCACAATTGTCTGACCAAAAGCGAAACTCTTTGGCCCCTTGGTCAACATTAGTCTTGATAAAATCTAAGAGGCAACTGCTAACCTCATTTGGGCCACGTTTTGCCACAGATTCATCCCACATATAGCAAAAGGTCTTCCTTTTACCCATGTCAAAAACCGTGAAGTTAAAAGAAGATAGCTTTCTCTTATAGTAAAATATGTTTATATGGCCATGAGGACACTACAATACTTTTACAAAATCAAACACAGCAGTAACCATATTTCCATTTGACTCATCAGCGTCTTTTTTATCTTGGCTTTTTAAATCCCTTGTGACCTTCTTATTAGTCTGGTGTTGTTGAAAAGTTTCTTTTTCTTGATCTGTTGGATTCTTTTTCAATCGGAAAACATGACATTCGTTGCACTGATCTTTTTTGGGAATATGGAAAGCTAGATTGAAGTTTGAGTTGACAATGTCACGATACTGGCGTTTTTTTGTAGCCTAGAGGTGTATTTCTCGGGGTTGAACCATTCAAGATACAATTTGAACATTTTGGCAATACTTAAGTCTCTTTGTAGGTAGAGTTTTTGACTATTCTTGCGTATATAATGCGATTCAAAAGGGACAAATGCCCGAACATGGTCACAAACAAACGACGACGAAGAAATCGCAGAGACACTGTCTACATGATTAGGGCAGAATGTGCTATCGCAGATCGAATGGACATTAGTAGGAGACGGCATAGGAGTTGGCAATGACAGTTCCAAATTAGCCGGGGTAGATCTGTGGTGAGAAACTTCTAGCAACTCTTCAAGTTGTATTAATGATGAATTCTCGAAACTAGAAGGCACTTCCAAAGACAATGTACTAGGTTGATTGCTGTTAAAATCCTCGGCAGACGGATCAGACATGACGTTCGGTATTGAGCTGACGCAGGTTATTTCTTTGGTCCCACCATCTTCATGCAGATCTTCTTCCCATATATCAGCTAGTTCCTGGAGGCAAAGGCGAGATTTGTTCTGTCATGTCGTTGTCATCAACATTCACAACTGAAATTAAAAAAAATACTTAAAGGTATTCATAAAATACTATTTTGTGTACAATGCAAGACAAATGTACCTAACAATTAATTTAACAAATTTTAAACAAAAAATCTTTATATTTAACGATATTTTTAAAAGAATATCGTCCTAACTGATTTCAATATCCCAGTAACAACGTCCCATTTTAATATCGAACCAACAAATCGCATCACAGATTCCGTAGAAAAACATCCTATATTGACATGAAACGCTTAGAAGTTCAATAATGTTCGTATAAAATCGTCCTAATATTTCATAATACTTCTACTTTTTACTGTTTATTATTACAGAATGAATGATTACTCTGTGAATATGCATTACGCCAATCGTATTTTCGCAATGAAAATTCGTTTCTATACCTCTCCGTCAAAAAACGTCCTATATGAAAATAGATCGCCCACAACTGTTTACTGAGACAAAAAGCAATATAGGTCTTAATTATTATTAGTTTAAGAACTTAATAGTATGTATCACGAAATAATACAACTGAAATCGTCAACTTACCAGCATTTACACTTTTCTTCATATTATAAACAGCAGGAACATTTGATGAAGAACTAAGCTCACGCCTTTTTGCATCTTTTTCAAGCATATTCAACATTTTCCGTGATAGTAACATCTCTAAAAATATGTTTTTTCATGCAAAACACTTAATAAATTATTGTTATCATCAAACCGCAAAAAAGCTAAGCGCATGACACAAAAACGCCGTCCCTCCAACAAACAGCGGCCGGACTGACGAACGGACGGGGCGCCCGCGCCGCCCCCGCTTCCCGCGCGTCGTCGCTTCATCACTTCGTGCGTTTTTATCCGGAGCTAATGTCAGATTGAACGTTATTCGATTCTATATTTCCGAAACTAAATAAGATACGAAAATTCTAAAAACGCACGTTTGTAGAGTTCGTATTCCTTATCTCATCTAGCTATTTAACTCGTTTTTGCTCCATGATCACATCGGACTCTGTTCTACGGATGAGTCGAAGTGTCATTTTTGGTTATTAAATCGGCAGTTTTTATTGTCACGAACCCCAAGTTCGTAACAATCATCATCATCATCTTGGCCTCTCAGCTCAATACAAATTCAAAATTGAAAAACCCCTCTTTACTTCTCTACATTACAAGACATTCGAAATCAAGTACGAACGTAATTATTTTACTTCATTCACGAAATTAGCCGAACAAAAAAAAGATCCTGCTTATTGGAGCGGGCAGGTCAGGGACGACTGTTTTTCTACCCTCCCCAATTAATCACAGCACTCGATATTCATATTTAACAACCCCTTCCTCAATACGAAGCAAAAACAATATCTTTTCGGTCTCTCAGAAAAATGGACGAATTTTCCTTGATACATGTTTTTCATAATTTAAAATAGAATCTGTATTTTCTCATGGAATAATATAGATAATCTTACACATAATTTAATTTGCTGAAGAATACTAGCTTGAATAATAAAATTCACTTTGATAGAAGAATGAAAAAGAAGAAGTATCTAGTAACAAAAAAATAAAAGAGTATACTTAGATGGTTTGGTCATGTGGGGAGGATGAATCAAAAGGTATTTGCAAGGCAGCTGTGAGTGTAAACGCCGGGAGGGACATAGTGACCCTATTGGTGATCAGAAAGGTCGGCTGCGTAGTACTCGCAACCGGCGGCGTGCGAGTATGACGATGTATAAACGTAAACGAGGCATAAGAATATGTAAGGATCGTAGTAGGTCGCGTTCTGTAGTTTCTGCGTAGGTCGCGTTCTATAGTTTCTGCGTAGGTCGCGTTTTGTAGTTTCTGCGTAGGTCGCTTTCTGTACTTTCTGCGTAGGTACCGTGCATTTCGTTTCTGGGAAGAAGGCGTGAGCTTATGTATGTATAAGAATAGAGCGGAAAACTTGCGAGGTCAACAAATGTATAGGTGACGTTTAATGTATGATCCTTTTAAGTGCTGCGCCTACGTCAGACAAGCTAACACGACTTGTGTGGCTAATATCGCTAAGTAACATTGTTAAGGGGGATATATGTATTTTAGCGGGAAACGAGGTTTTAATCACCTCGTGCGCTGATAATTATACTGACCAAAACAATATAATTATACTGCAATGATATTTATACTGGCCAAAAGCGTGTCTCTTTTATTTATTACAAACATTGTACTGAATGTCTCATGTAAGTGTATGCACTTCACACACACACTCATACACATGTAAAACGAATATAAGAAATCAATTGTTACCATAATTTTTACTAGACTTTTTTTATCGTGTATTTAATAACTAGTTTAATTATAAATTTAATCATTTACTTTAATAATGAATGTAACTACTATTTTGCTATTTTAATTAATATTTTTTTTGTCGTAAATATAAACGACGTATATACATATATTGCATAAAATCTAGAACTTACTGATTGGGAGAAGACACTGGTTCCTGCAACACAGATGTTTTACGTAGCGCAGGAGTCAGGGCTTCACTTCACTTGTTTGTACACATTTTATGCCAATAAATTATTATTAGTAAAGCTACAAATATTGCTCATATATTGCTCATATATTGCTGTACAATAAAGCATATTCTATCTACCTTTATTATATCTGCAGCAAGCCCAGAAACTATATCAAAAGTGAACAAAAAGAATGATCTAACTTCGAGTTGAAGTTATGTAACACTTTTTGCGTTAGTCTGAAACGCCTGGCAAATTCTCAGAGCTTGAGTTTTCTCAACGTTTCGTAGACGAAACCGATTTTTGTGTTATATAAGTGGTTATTTGTCTGTTGGATGTTTGACAAAATATTGTATGAAATCTTTGACTTGGTCTAGATAATTCTAGTCGTTATTTGTTGAAAAAATATATCGCTTTTTATTTTATAAGGTCAAAGCTACTTGTTCACAAAAAATAATAACCCTGATATATTTATAGAATGACTAGCAGTGAAATGATATACAGGAAAACATGACATGAATATCTTAAACTGTAACACAAAGCGCCTTGTCTTTGTTCTAATCTCCGAGTGATTTGTTTGATAGACAATATGCTCTGCTAAAAATGACTTGCGTAGGCAGTCTTTCGTAGAACATTATTCCCAGGGTACTATTTTCTAGATCTAGACTATAAAGGAAAAGCTTTTTCTTATAGTATTTTTTAGACAGCACCTACCCCTTGTTGTCACATAGGAAAATACCTTGATGAGGTACTCACTCTTTTGAACATTTCATAACTTATTACTACTACCGCAACCAGTCATTAAAAGACAAAAATAAAAGGCGATTAATGAACAACTTGAAAGAGGTATTTCAATTAAGTCAAGATAGCTATTAACTCCGGAATTCATGGATCGTATTAAGATATTAATTTAAGAAATTGTCAAAATTATAATGCTATTTTATAAGTCTTTTGAACGATATAAGTTTAACGAGGCACGCTTCTGAAAACAAGCGTTTTCAATATTGTAATGGTGGGGTGGTATTTTGCAATTGTACGTTTATAAAGTTGTGTTTATCGAGCCATTCTCAATTGAATTAGAATTGACGAAGAAATAGTACGTATGTAACCTAAGTATAGGTACTACATTGAAAACTAGATCAACAAGAATTGCTACGACTCCCATGTTATCAAATTACCGAACACATCATCAGTATCCTAATTGCGTAATACACTTTCAATCACAATCAGAATCATTTTGAAGGATATTGCTAATCCATGTATTTTATTTTATCACCGCTCGTGATCACACATCGTGAGAGAACTAAGAAATGGAAAATATCCTAGAACCAAGAAATGGAAGACATGTGACATTCACCAACCCGCCTGTGTCCCAGCAGTAACATTATCGGCTGATTAATGCTACTACCATTGCTTCATATGTTTGAAAAATTTGTCTACTCATCAACGTAAATAACGCAATGAATGTTGTTGAACTTTCAAAATGAAAGCCAATTGCTACTGATAATGCAATTAAAACGCGGGTCCCGATCAACTTCGGTGTCAGTATGTCCGTCTTTATGTTCGTGTCTCATGTAGGCTCGAAGTACCTACACACGTAGGACGTATATATTATATTATCACTTTTCACCCTAAAGTTTAATGCGCTCGCACGTCATAAAAGGACAAGGTTCTAATTGCCTAAGTGACAGTTACATATTTTCAACCTTATTGTAGTTTCAATTTACTGGGAATTGTTGTCAGAAGTGTTAAAGCAATTACGAGGTTGAATACCTTCAGGTTCTCGTACTACACAAACTGACAAGTCAAACACCCGCATGAAACTTATAGGTCTACTGTTTGCATAGGCGTTAGTCAATAGATTTCGTAGCTGTGTCAAAGTTAGTCATTAATTTCATCCACCAAACAAATTAGTTTCACGCAATTCATGGAAAGAACATCGACGTCACCAATGTCATGACTCACATAACTATCATTAAGACAATGAGCACACTAGTTTTGACTATCATAGGCAGAACAGTTTGGAATAGTGTTAATACAGTTTTTATTTAGGAAGAAGAATTAGTTAGAAATTACATTATTTTAGGTAGGAGAATTTGGCAAGTTTTGTTGTGAAACTATTATGTTGCAAGTGTGGGCGCCATGATGTCAGTTTCACTGTCTAAACTGACATCATGGCACCCACACTCGCAACACAAAAAATTATTCCCGTATTTTTAGGAATGTTCGCATTCTAATCTCAGTGTCAATCTGTCAAAAATTCTATCAATTTACCTACATTTTTGACATTGATTGTCGCTGAGATGAAATTGCGAGTTGAATTTGAACTTCTGATCTGCTGACAGTTTGGGCACAGGTTTGGGTATTTCAAAATAAAATATAGAGAATTGTAATACTGTCATTTCCAATACAAAGTCCATGCACATGCTGCGGAACTTAAAACCTTGTGCAAAACAAAGAAAATTATGCAAAACTTTCATTTAACCTTCACTCATTAGTCGAGCATTCAGTAGCTGAAACTAAAACCTCCTCTTACCCTGTTCTCCGCAAATAAACCAGAACCTACGAGACGGATTTAAGGTCGACCGCAATAATTCTTAACCGAACGAGGTAACCGAACTAGAAAAGATCTCGGCAATAAATATTTTTCGGCCAATCGCTAACCTTGGGTCTAATCTGCTCACGAGGGCTATATCTTATAACAAATGGATTTTTGCAGGCGCTAAACAAAAAGGTTACATAAACTCGAGTGGGCCCTGAGAAATTGCCGTATTATGGAAATAAAAGTTGTTCTAACTTGCAAGTTGTTTTCAGTTACGTGGGAAGCTCTGAACATCGCGAACGTTAATTGAAATTACTCTTTACAAAGCCTTAGCAATTAAGTGCCTTATGAAGCTCACGGTGGTCAAAGGATGCTTGTCAATGGCTTCCTACGGTATCATTTAATTACTTTTGAAATATCAAAGTCAGTACTTTAGGTTTCTATGGCTAATTATTGCAGTTTACTTAATTTATTTCATTGAAATACTGAGATTTAGTCAGACCTACCCCAACATATTTATGAAAAAGCAAAAAGAAAGCTGCTTCTTGATTTTGGTTTCGTCCAAAATAAGCATGAGAACAAACCTAATCTCTAATTAAATTTTCCTAATAAACATCGCGTTTCCCTCTCTGAGCTACTGCTACTCTCTGATATACTACTTAAATAAGGGTTAGATATACTTATGTGTGGTTCTTGGTAATTGGATGATCTAACTATAGGTATATGCTAAATATGTTATCCTGCTTCCGCTTAACTTAGTCCATAAGAAGAAGAGAGAAAGGAAATACTTAGAATTCCTTCCCAGGAAAACTGTCCAGCTTATCATTCAGCCTTTTCCAAAATACGTTACGTCGGTTCTGAGATGCGGCTGAACAGCTGTCAGCTGAAACTACAGTAAACTTTATAACAGTATTTTTCCGTGTAATCCCTTCGAGCTTCGTAATCCACGCAAGCACAACACGGTCTGTTTCAGTTTTAATACCGCGCACCTGATACACGCAGATTAAAGTGAACCGATACGATAAATGAAAGGGAAATTACTACGAAAAAACTTTGCTGTTTTGCAGGGAGAGTGGATTGTTTATATACGGTTCTGTATATGCCTCATAATGTATGGATTAGTCATTGTTTTAGAGGCAATCGGTACAATTTCAACAGGAAAAGGAATACAAAATTATTTAGGCTTTTTTTTATGTTAAAATCTTTAAGTAAGTTCATTTAAACTTAAAAGCATAATTTCAAAATAGTCACATTAAAGCTTGGGGCCAGAAAGAGTTTTTCCAATCTAAATAGGACTGCTAAAACTACCAATCAACAACACCCTCGGTGAATAAGGATGTTGGCACTTAGATACAGGGTACAGGGTTATGTAATCAACACCGAAAAGGATCTAAATCAAAAGCTGCTATAACCCGAATATCAGGGAAACCGGGGAGGCAGGAGTTTTTGTCAAACGAGCTCGGCCTTCCAAACTAAACCTATAAATTCTTATTACTTTCGCGTCACGAATTCAGAAAGCTTCTAGGTAGCTTAAAATGGATGTTTTATAAGTTTTTACGAGTAGTTTATATTCTACTCACTAAATCCGCCTATTCTGCGACTGTATCAGTACAAATACAAATGTTTTTATTTGTTGAACATAGGTAGGTTAGTGTGCAGTGGGGTTCGATTGCCGGGTTGGGTAAGATTTTAAAGAGACCGTAATGTAAAAAAATCTCAGTAGCAGCCCAGGCAACAAGATGATCAGCCTAGGCAAATTGTTATAGGCATTAGGTATAACATATTCAAAGTAGAATTTAGTTGTTCCTACTATGATTGGATTTTTTCCTCGCAGAAGGTAACACATTCCATAGATATTTACGAAAAACCTGTCAGGAACGACTTTACGACTTTACCTTTGGATAGTAAAATATAACCTTGATTTGAAGGTGGATGTGGTTGGATGTCTGAACATAAGTTCGTTTGATTTTATGAGATATCAAAGTATCTTCAAAATATTTTTTTCGAAACAAAAAATGATTGGTTTTCATCCACGGCTAAGACCTATTATTGCAGCTATATATACTCGTACATATTACCACTGAACGGGTGCAATCGTATATACAAACAGTGAGCAGTGGTGACCGAGTGGTAACGGCCCCGAATTACTCGTACGTGTCGTAGGTCGTGGTTCCGAATCCAAGCAGGCGCTTCACTTTGTGTAATGTATTTCATCACCACTGCTCTCAGGAACGTTATAGGCTGATTATGTAGGTATATACAATCGTTCTCATAATCACCGTTCTTGGCAAATAGATTGGTGATTAAAAAATCTGAGGATGGCAACTATACAGATACGTTTCATTTACTAAGATTATACAATAATTAACATCATTAAATCAAGACCTCATACACCTCAGATTGTTGAGTTAAAAGCATAATACAATCACCAAAACTTTTTTTCAAACTAATCGTGTTGACTCTAGCATTATGTGCATTAAGAACTGAGTATTGTTGCCTTGAAATAAGATTAAATTTTCTTTGCCTCAATCGGCAGCCAGTATGGCAAAATATGTACCTACATAATTTTTGACAAAATACCCATATGAAAAGTTACTGAAATCGATTCAGTAGTCAATTCTGAACAGAGGACTTGCATTTATTCTGTTGCACCTCGTATAAACAAGAAGAATATTGCATCTATTATATTATTACATCTAGATTAGGTAAAGAGTGTAACCTCCTTACTAAAACTAAACTTAAACCTTGTATACCTGTATAGTTACAAAACGCTTTCTTCTTTTTTCGAAAGTCAAATTACTGACAACTGAAAGAGAGAAATCGGTGTGTAACTTACTAACTAGGAAGTGAACCGTACAACGTTGCCGAGTATACTATTTTTAAATTTTTACACTTGACATTGGCTAAATTGTGGTGGTTTTTCCGCAAAAGCCATTAAACGAAGAGAAGAAGAAGAACTTACTAACTATTCATCTGATATAATACATTTATTATTAAGGTAAGGGGTAATTGTTAAGCAAATTCAGTACGAACTTAAACTGTCCGTATAGTCAAAACACATCTGTCATTATTTGAAAGTTGTTGAAAATGACTGGACACGGCAAATTGACTGGATCCCACGGCCACACATCAAGCTATACATAACCAGTATAAACTGACTTCTGATTGTACGAAAAACCTATAAAATGCGCGGTCAGTTAAAACTGGGAATATATGTAATATACAGCTCGATGTATAGCCGTGTGAACAAGAAAACGCTTTTGTGCAGCTCGTGTCGACCAATTTCCATGAACCGATTCGAAAAAAAGTAAATTCTAGGTAAGGATACTGTTTCGTTTGAAACCGGCCTAATGTTGTATTAGCATAGAACAGATTATAGCAGCCATCAGGACCTTGCATTGTAACTATAGTAGTTTAAAATTGCATAATGGTGACGATACGATTAACTATTCGTTGAAGTTTTGGGCAAAATAAAGTTATCTAAACTTGTTTCGGTTAAGTCCGAAGCTCAAACTTAATTGGGATAAAAGTCAATAAAAAGCTATGGGAAGTAAAAGAGTTCTTGTTCTGGTTCCATGATAATATGTTCTTCATTTAGTTCAAACAAAAAAATTGAAAATATTTTAAGGTTCTCATTAAGAGCTATGTTTTGGTCGCCGGCAACTCGGTCCCTCGGCGACCAAAACATAGTAGGCATCATCCGGCGACCAAGTGCGTAAACACCTATTTAAACTATAGTAAGTCACAGTCGCCGTCGACCGAGTCACCGGCGACTCGCCACTCGTCGACAGTGGTACTCCATCGTAAACTACAGGAAACTAAAGCCTATTCATTAGATACCAATTGAAGAACAATTTGATCTAAATCTACCCTATTATACCCTACCATCAAACTTCCTCCCAGTTATTATTCTTCCCATCACAACTGCTAAACGCCAATCCCTCTAGGTCGATTCAAATTTCTCTTTGATTCTAACATTCATTGATATCCTCGAAGACTTCTTTTTGAAAATATCCTTACATAATCAAACTTACCTACTGATAAAGTGATCGTAGTTTTCCTATAAATGTTGCTACTGTGATCTACGCATGCTTAATGTGACAACGTTTGCGCACTGACGCAAATTAATTTAGATGTAGAAAAATCTTAGACATTGTGGAAGAATTCCTTGTTTGAAAGCCGATACAAACTAAAACTAGGCGTTCGCTAGTATAAAAATGACAATGGTAAATAAGGGTGGTAGTCTTGCTTTCCTTCAACCTAATGCAATGCTCATCAATTTGACTGAATAGTTCTTCTGAAATCTACAAGAAGCTGTTAACTTGTCCAACAGACCAATACGTAACCACATTTCATACATCAATTCAAGAAAAACATTAAACTTTTTCCATACTTTAAAGTATATATATTGTACTTTACCCTGAAAAAATAATAAAAAGAGTTATGTAATTTGTCAAATTCAAGACAAAGCTTTGAGAAAGCACAAATAAAGAACGACGTAGCTAATAGCTACGCTTATGTGTAGCGCTACGTCTACGAGCGTGCTACGTAGCATGTATGTAGCAAGTAACTCGTAGCTCGTAGCCGCAACCGTAGCAAAACTCGTAGCTTTACTATTACTAGAAAGTTAATGACTAGTTCATTTTAGCAGTGAAGCATAACAAGTGAAGTAAGATGTAATATCGAAGGGTGAATGGAACAGAAGGTATCCCTTTACGTAACCAGCTGAGCAAAGGATAAAACATCGGCCTGAACGTTATAACCTTATTGAAAGACTGAAAGTTCTTTGTAAAACCTAATATTTATAGAAAACTTAGATTTTAACAATTATACCCCGTTAAAACCACTATGTCAAATGAAATTATTGTTGTTGGAACTACGAGCAGTTTGCGTCAAAAGTCTATCGATCTGTCGACCTGTCAATAACACATCGAGGGACAACAAGCTTTCTCGTACGGAGCAAACCTCACTCAGGCCTAGAAAGAGACAGGTGACGTATCCTGACAGCAGCCCAGCTTACGAGGGGCTTCAAAGCTGTCATGTATGATGTAAATAATGATCACAGCTGGAAATAGGTTAAGTATACAGGAGAATCAATAGCATCGAGCACAATAGTGTAAGCAGGCAGGTCGGTGGCGGCGGTGGCGGCAGCGGCGCCGCTGTGGGCCGTGTCGCAGCCCGCGCGGCGTCCTTGCGGCGGTAATGCGCGCCCGTCACGCGACCAGGTCGATAGCGGCCGCGCGCCACAGCCTCCGCGTCAATTATTCAGCACGCGACCGCAACCGCCACCACCAGGCGCACACAAAGGGCGAGCGCGCGCACTGCGGACACCTACCAGCACCGGCGGCCCGCGCCCGGCCTGCGACGTCCTCGAGCCGGCTGCGACGATATCCTGTCACACTAACAGTGATCACTCCAACAGAAATCCTCGGTAAGGCGGTGAGGAGCGCGAGTGCGCGCGGTGGTCGCGCGTTACGTAAAGGGCGCGACGTTGCGCGTATCAGCGCGGGTTGCGCGCTCGCGGCGGGCGCTCGGAGCGGGGTCGCGCGCGGAGTGCCGCTACACAGTTATGCAACGCGCCGCCACTGTCGCCCGGACTGGGAAAATCGAACGCGAGGGGCGCGGGTTGCGCGCGCACCCGCATCGATACCGCGCCGCCGCACGGCCCCGCCCCCGCGCGCCCCGCTCTCACTCGCCCCGCACCCGGCGCTCGCCGCCCGCAGCGCCTCCCTCGCACGACCACCGCCATCCGCAATTGACATTACACCGGAGACACCAGTCATTTCTGGACGTAACGTAGATACTCTGACGAGCTTTCCACGCCGCCGGACGTCGGCGATGGTCATAATTGTTCAGGCTTCGTATAAAAAAGTACTTAGTTAATTCCGAACACATATTACAAATTGCTTTTGCAGCCCCTGCATAGTACTCGGAAATTGTAACTACTGTAAAAACGAAGACACGGTTTCCAATTTGGATCCTTTGAACTACTTTGAAGCATAAAATAAAGTTGTTATGTGGCGCACATTATGGCCAGATTAAGTAGGACAATCGACTAACATTGGTGGCTAGCCAAGGATCTTTGCACGAACAATTAAAGTTAGCGCTTCGAGGAAGCCTGGCGCCGAAGGTCATTCGTACGTGACCTGATTATGGAGTTCCATGGCGATCGAAGTACTTGTGTCTGCGCCAACGTTTTGTCCTAGAATTGAAAGTTCAGAACAAAGAAACATTACCATAATATTCTCGTGAGTATGTTAACTTTGTGCTAACTCAGACTACCGTTACTAAAAGTTAGAAAATTCTCGTGATATCCTTAAAAGAGAAGGTTGACATTAGACATACATGACACATAATATAAGAAGGCATGGATATATGTGTAAATAGCACAGCTGCCATTCATGCTATCGGAGAGTCGAGTACTAAATGTAGTTATCTCAGCGAGACGGAGCGGCGCAGTTCCATCGGCATTGTGGTCGCAGATCAAGTATACAATTCATGAATGGCTTCACTTCGCCCGTAAATAGATAGGACATTTGTAAATAAACGTGACTCTTCACGCAATTAAAAGCGGAGTGAAATGAACGTTTACATTTGTTTAATTGGGTGAAAACAACACTACAATATGTATAGGTTTGTAGAAAGGTCGAAACTAGACGTAACTGTACG
This sequence comes from Luperina nickerlii, assembly GCA_963855955.1. Classification (NCBI taxonomy): domain Eukaryota; kingdom Metazoa; phylum Arthropoda; class Insecta; order Lepidoptera; family Noctuidae; genus Luperina; species Luperina nickerlii. Next base: position 13,927,949 of record OY979677.1, on the reverse strand, counting down.
TAACGTAACCCTGTCCATAGACGAAAAATATTTAGGGGGAAGCGCTAAGGTAGCTCACGAAATTCAAAGTTTCTTACGTTTTTTGCAATTAGCTAGTCAGTATTAAGTTGTACATTGATTATAATATGATTCGCGACCGTAACAAATATGTATTTACAGAATTATAATCATTAGAATCGGTAATACAACTTGTTAAGTTAGTATAATCCTAAAATGCCAAGATTTCATGAAATAGTCATTCAGTAGGATTACTTGGTCTTAGAGAGTTGTGTTGATGACTTTAATGATTATAATTCTGTACATACATATTTATTACGGTCCCGAATCATATTTTAATCAACGTACAACTTAATACTGACCAGCAAATTGTAAAAAAAACATAATTTTGCGGGCTACCCTGGCGCTTTTGCCTTAGTTGAATTTACGTTGAAAAATTAGAAGCTTGAACTCGCAGTCAAATGCTTAACAAATAAATAAAATGAATTTAATTCAGGTAAAACCCATAACTTACATAAAATACATTTTCACAATATATTAATAAAATACATTTTCACAATATATTAATAGAATGGATTAGAAAGAATATGAATGGATGTTATATGTATGTACATGTATGTGTGAGCTTACCCAGTAGAAGCCTGTTCACTATTAATTATTATTATTTTTATATTATTTATCGAAAGAATTGGTTGTTTTTTTTTTTGACAAACGTGAACGATGAACGAAACCGCGCGAAAAAACGCGAAGTTGCCGTGATATCAACTGTCAAAATACCACGCTTGACAACCGTACGTGGTTTGCACGTGGTAAAATTACTTTACGCGGGCAATAATAATTACCATACGGAATTGGGGCCCTGTTAATCTGAGAGCAAAATTTCTAAAATAAAGGTTTTGAACCTTCCGTGACAAGATTGAATAAAAAAAGAAATTAAACATAAGTATTAAACAATCGAAATATCATTATGGCAAAAATGTAAATCAAACACATCAGACACTAAATTAAAAACGGAATTTGAGAAAACAAAAGCTAGAGCAGCTTCAGCGTAAGAATAATCAGCCTATAATGTTCCCACTGCTGGGACACAGGCCTCCTCTCTTCGAGAGGGAGTGGGCTATAATCTACCAATTAGATACCACATATCTTAGATTTTTTTGTTCTAAAACATGCCATCTTCCTCACTATGTTTTCCTTCACCGTTTTGAGAGTAGTGGTGATGAAATTATTTACACAAGAAAAGCGCCTGTCTACGTTCGAAACCACGACCTACAAACTCGTAAGTCGAGGCCGTTGCCACTGGGCTACCACTGCTCTCGTAGTCTACAACATATTGCAAGCCACGAAATATACATCTCAATATATGTATATAAAACCACGTGTCACTACTCACTGTGTCCACGCTAATCTCCGAAACCACCCAACCGATTTCAATGAAATTTTGTGAATATGTACGGTTGGTTCCAGCTTGAAAGACAGGATAGTTTTGGACCCTATAGGTGGCGCTCCTTGTGAAGCAGAGTCGGTTCGCTAGTATTACTATAAATATTTTAAGTACAATATAGCAAAACTTCGAAAAACTTGGAAATTAATAAATGATTTATGTATGTCCAAAAATAAAATTAGAGAAAGGACTGGATAGAGAGTGCGATTCAGAGGTGCGGATACAGAGGGGGATACAACGGGTGCAATTGCCCCACCCTGGGCTTCGACCAAACCGAGTCTAAAACTACAAATTACATATACTTAAACATGGTTTCATAACCCTGTATTTTTACTTTGTATACAGTACCTATATTCCTAAATTATCTTCGAAAAGGGAGGACATTCTCGAGTTCAGGGAAAATAGGTGCCGAAGGTTTTTTTTAAAAGGCTTTCAATGTTTCCACCCCATTCCTAAGAAAGAAACATTTGCCCCCCTTGAGAGCAAACCTAGATCCGTGTCTGGTCATCACTAGCAAATCACATCACTGATAAGTTAAACGGAAACCTATCCCATGAACCAGCAACAAGTGACTCAACGGATCTCAAGTGTTTAATTCCAGCAACCACAAATGAAATTATTAAAAATATTGACATTTTAGATACAAATACTAGTTCTGGCATAAGTACTGTAGCGGTATCTACAACGCCACATGCAAACAACGCGTCATACTGACGTCACGCAAATCCTGCATCGCGCAAGCAGAGTTTACCGCGCAACTAGCATAGATACAACGGCCCGACATGAATCAATGGGCAGTTGCCCGCCAGACACAACACCCGTCTGGTCGGAGGATCCTCCCGTTTCTATAGAGTATGAGTGAACTTTACACTCTGTTCCTCATACCTCTATACTGGTGACCCCGAACATGAACGTCAGCGCAGCCTTCGTGCAAATACTTCAGCGTGACGTCATCATCATCAGTCCCGCAAGCGTTAGCGGCGAGTCACCCAGCCAGCCAGCTCCCACGGCTTCAACGGGTATCCTGACCACCAGCATGCAGCGACCGCGCATACCTGGTCATCACCCTCAGCCTCATCAGCAACCTCGGCACAGCACACTGCACTTTCGGCCGGTCAACAAGAAGAGCTCAATTCCTCTCCTGGTCGACGCAGCAGCCAGCCTCAACTCAGCGCTGTACTACATCCGACGCACTGGAGCATAACGCAGCGCCACCCCGACTCACTGGGGACATCTTCGCAGACAGTTCCGACTCACCGTGAACTATGCGGCAACCGGTTCCGACTCACTGGAACCTCAGCTGGCCTGGCAAGCATCGCAAGATACAGGACTCAGCCCACTATCGACCACCGGTCTCCGGGGGGGAGTGATGTAGCGGTATCTACAACGCCACATGCAAACAACGCGTCATACTGACGTCACGCAAATCCTGCATCGCGCAAGCAGAGTTTACCGCGCAACTAGCATAGATACAACGGCCCGACATGAATCAATGGGCAGTTGCCCGCCAGACACAACACCCGTCTGGTCGGAGGATCCTCCCGTTTCTATAGAGTATGAGTGAACTTTACACTCTGTTCCTCATACCTCTATAGTACAAAATCTTTACCTCATCATCTGCCTAACCTTTTTCCAACTATGTTGGGGTCGGCTTCCAGTCTAACCGGACGCAGCTGAATAGCAGTACTATTTTACATGGAGCGACTGCCTATCTGACCTCCACAACCCAATTACTGGGTTATACCCCTTGATAAGACTGGTTGTCAGACTTTCGGGCGAATGACAGCCGGGACCAACGGCTTAACGTGCTTTCCTAGGCACGGAGGGGTCACGGTATGTAAGATGGTCACCCATCCACAGACCAACCGCGGCAAGCGTAGCTTAACCTGATCGATCGACCTTTGCAGCTGTTATCTATTATTTAGCCACGGGCCCCTCAAAATCTTTACCTAATATGTGTAAAAAAAATTGCTAATGAACTTACAACATGATTATGCAGCTTTGTTTACAAACAAGATCGAGGTAATTTTCCGGATTGCTTAAAAATGCTAATGTTTTCCCAATTAACAAATCTGGAAGTAGATAAGTCTGATCCTTTTAACTTTTAATCCGTATATATCTGATCTGTACGCTAAAATTTTCGAGAAAATCCTATAAGTATACCTAACCGTTTGGAAACATTCCTTAAATCGAAAAACATTTTTTGAAGTGAAAACTTCTTTAGCGGCGCTGTGTACTTTTTTTGGAATGGGTAAAAACTTCTAAATTCGCGTCAGGTCACGTGACCCTGATCGTAAGATTCGTAAGACGTAAAACGAAAGACGCGCGTTGTTGAGGACAGCGCCATCTATGCACATCGGGAAGAACTACGAGGGCCTCGCGTACTAACTACGTAGTTCATCCAACAACGACGAGATGGCGCTGAACCACGGATATATAACTGACGACGAGCTCCATGGGCTTGCTTCTCTTACCACTGCCGCGACCAACACCACGAACTGAAGTCTATCCTGTGTGCTTATTTGTAAATCTGAATAAATTCCTTTCACGAGAAGAATAAACCAGTCACTTTGGTCATCATACCTGATTTGCAAAAAACCCTACAAAATAAGGAACACACCTTAACACGCGTGTTTTGTTTATAAGACGATTCACAAAATACACTCGTAATTGTTCAAGTTTTCACTTCTGTCGGCACTACCGGAGTGCCAGTTTTTTGAAGTGAAAACTTCTTTAGCGGCGCTGTGTACTTTTTTGGAATGGGTAAAAACTTCTAAATTCGCGTCAGGTCACGTGACCCTGATCGTAAGATTCGTAAGACGTAAAACGAAAGACGCGCGTTGTTGAGGACAGCGCCATCTATGCACATCGGGAAGAACTACGAGGGCCTCGCGTACTAACTACGTAGTTCATCCAACAACGACGAGATGGCGCTGAACCACGGATATATAACTGACGACGAGCTCCATGGGCTTGCTTCTCTTACCACTGCCGCGACCAACACCACGAACTGAAGTCTATCCTGTGTGCTTATTTGTAAATCTGAATAAATTCCTTTCACGAGAAGAATAAACCAGTCACTTTGGTCATCATACCTAATTTGCAAAAAACCCTATAAAATAAGGAACACACCTTAACACGCGTGTTTTGTTTATAAGACGATTCACAAAATACACTCGTAATTGTTCAAGTTTTCACTTCTGTCGGCACTACCGGAGTGCCAGTTTTTTTTTTTTTTTTTAATCATTACGGATTTCGACCTCACTCTAAACTAAATACCTCTCTCAGCAACCATTGATCGTATAATGAAAATAAAAAGCAAATTCAAACAGCTCCAAGTAGGTATTTTTATAGACTTCAAAAAAGCTTTTGATGCGGTTAGTCCCTGTTATTACATAAACTTGTGTCGCCTCGGTATCACAGGCAAAGCACTACAGATTTTTAAGTCATACCTGCAAAATTGTAAGCAAATTCCGTCACTTTTGGTGTACCACTAGGATCAATAATTTGGGACCACTATTTTTCCTCATTTTTATATTAATAACATGTCCCAGATTGGCCTCAAAGGAGACATCTCATTTATGCACATGATACACGTCCTTTCTACTTTGGGCATTCAATCGAAGCTGTTACCTTATATACAAAACGATTTACTTAATGACTGGTTGCACTCTAACCTCCTCACCATTAATATTACAAAAAGAAACTAAGTTGATTGCCGATGAATTAAAAAATTAAGCATGCCTAAAAATGCTTGCTTAGCGTAACTGCTGTTCGTCAATTAATTATGCATCAAAGAAAATCATCGAGACACCTTACGAGACACCAACAAATGGAACTTTTAGTAAATATTGTCATTATGCGTTCAATTTAGAGCAGTGGTGGCCCACTGGTGACGGCCCCAACTTACGAGTTGTAGGGCGTGGGTCCGAACCCAGGCAGGCTCTTTACTTTTTGTAAATAATTTCATCACCACTACTCTCAAAACGGTGAAGGAAAACATCGTGAGGAATGACCTAGAACCAAAAATTCAAAGACATGTAACATCTACCAACCCGCACTGGGCCCGCGTAGTAGATTACAGCCCACTCCTTCGCAAAGAGAAAAGGCCTGTGTCCCAGCCCAGGAGTGGGAACATTATAGGCTGATTATGAATTCAATAACTTTTAAAGGACCAAAGAATCAATATTGTAGCAGACTCAAAGGACCAACAATATTGTATTAAAATAATGAGAAGTCTCTTAACAGCCTAACCGACCTCTTTTAAAAAAGGTTTTTAGTTGCATGCCAGTCAGCAGAGTTGTTAGTTACTGCTTAGTACCTAGTGCTTATAATTTTTGGATACCTATCATAAAATAAGACAACGAATAGTGAAGAACCAAACATGAAAATATGCAAATAACAAATTCAAATTAGTCAAAAAATCCGCACTGCTAATGGTACAATAATGGTACCATGCAGCACACAATCTGCATAGTTTTTGAATCATTGTGAATATGAATCACGTAGCCGGTATCTGCCAGCGCCATCTGTTATCAACGACCGGTATAACTATAAGCTTACTGAGCTGAATTTATTCGTCGACTTCATGAGCACCACAGACCACAGAGATTGTAGTAGTTACTTCGTATTACCGCCGCTGGCTCTTGAGAACATTTCTTTAGGTACACAATTATGTTGCTGTTGTAGATTTAAGCTTGGTGAACCCAGGCGATTCATTAACACTCATCTAACAACATAAGTTAATGAGAATATGGATCGGCGGCGATCCGTACCGGCAAGATAAGCTACTCTGGTATGGTACGAAGAAGCCTCTCAGTAATAAGCATATCCCTGATATCACTTACCTCTAAGTAAAGATCTTACTTGGTATAATTTACAGCGGTAAAACTGGCCGTTAAAACAGGTCGTGTGTATAAACACGTCAAAGGTTTTGTTCTATTTGTATCTGTGTTTCCTATCTGACGACTTTGCCCATGTGTAGTCTGCAGGGCCGTCTTAACCATATTGGGCGCCGGGGTGCGAAAATCAGTTTGCACCCCAATTTTTGCGTTTTATTTTATATATTTTACTTACAATAAAATTAGGTACATTTTCAAACATCAAATTTAATTTTTCCGGCTTTAAAATCGGAAATCTTTTTTATGATATAGTCTGTTTTGTACTCAACTTTCAATTCGATAGGTCTGTAGCCAAATTTTTCAATCTATTTTGACTTGAGTCATAGTTAATCGTAAGTAGTTTTTTATTAATTCCAATTTCGAGAAGGTTTACGCATGGTACGTGTAGGTATAAGGATTGGCTTGCGCCCCCGAAGATCCTGCGCCCGGGTGCCATGTACCCCTTGCACCCCCGGGTAAAGACGGCCCTGGTAGTCTGCGAAACATCAAGATGTACATTTCCATTTTTGACAGAACTCGCATTGTATACATAAGGAGTCAGCTTTTACTAGAAATATATAACTTAATATCGACGGTGAAGTGCCAATACCTCCTAACTGATTTTTTTTTGAGAAATTTACTTTTTTTTCGTTTTGAATTTAAAGGCGTTATTCGCATGGTTTTAGTGAAATCGCCTAAGTGTATCTTTAGTTGCAACAGCATTAAATTAAATTGTGGAAATATGTACCTCCCAACTAAACCAACGTGTCTATTTTTGAACGTTTTTATCCAGTATGTGTAAATTTTTGACTTTGTTAGTTAGGAGTTATTGGCACTTCGCCGTCGATATGTCGTCGTGCATAAAAACCTACTTACAGAAATAAGTATAATTTGTCATCTAACATCATGTTTTTAAGGGTTGCTATTACTTTTTTTTATTATTGTAACCGAAATGGAATTATTATGACGTAAGATAAAAACTAGGTTAAGAAAAATTGCTATTTATCCGAAATTCCCGTCTTTATTATTTATTACTCAAGTGTTTGACGTATTCATTTGAAATACATTCCTAACAAACTGTTTCAATTCAGTTTTAACAGTATTTCCATTTATTGACTATCAAATAAATAGCAATAACATTCACATAAGTATCAACATCTATCACGATTGATGTTTTTATTATAAGCACCCAACCTTGTTGGTATACTATACAAGGTGAATACGATCTTACGACAATAAATTAAACTTCGTATATATAATTACGTTCCCAGTATGCATACAAAAATTCAACCAAAAATATCTAACAGTTAAGACACTATAGCTAATCAAGAATTGGCAAGACCCATAGCCGGCCCAACACCAATTTATTTAGTTTGTTTGAAAAAAATACTTTTTTTTACTTTTAATGTTTGGTATTATTTGATAGATTCAAAATAATCCTATGCAGTAGTATTGTCAGTGTTTCCATTTATTGTCGTCTCCACGTAATATTTACAACTGAGATTCATAAATATTAATATCATAGTTCAGAACCAATCAGTTGTCTCAGTATGCTATGTAAATATAAATTAACATGTCTATATATTTTTCAACAATAACATATATACACAAGCAGCCTTGATATTTTACACCCAGTTCTAAAAGAACTATAAATTCAAACAACATTATCATGTTGACTGCCAGACAAGACACAATAGAAAATCTATTGTTGGCGGACACCGTGTGACCGCGGTGGCAGTCATCAATGACTTAATGAACCATCCCATACCAATAGAGATCAGAAAACATTAATAATTAAACATTAACCTTATAAGCACCTTTTAGACATCAGTGTGAGGCATGCTACACATTTGTTCGGGTCGGTACGATTCGGCATTCAGCCGAGAGGCAAAATCGAATATACTGGGTGGCAGGGACATCGACGAGCAACCGGCAGTCTGAACCGTCGGATATTAATAAATAGCGGAGGTATGGCGGTATGGCACTTTTCTGTGAAACAGCAGATTTTTTTTTATAACCGGTGAAAAATTTAAACTCAAGTGGGTTCAGAATAGGGCACGCACGATAGCGGAGATAAGACCCCTCTTTGAGGAGTGGCTAGAGAGGCGTCACGGCGCCCTCACCTACCGCTTGACGCAGCTCCTCACCGGACACGGAAGTTTCGGGAGGTTCTTGCACATCATCAGGCCGGAGGAAACGCCCGGGTGTCACCATTGTCAGGATCGCCCAGAGGACACGGTGGAGCATACGGTGGAGGTCTACCCCGCTTGGGCGGAGCACCGCCGTATCCTCGTAGAGGCGATCGGCAGCGGCGGCGACCTCTCGCGTCCGGGCCTGGTTCAAGCCATGGTCCAGGGCGAGAGGCAGTCGCCTCCTTCTGCGAAGCAGTCATGCTAGCGAAGGAGGTGGCGGGACGGCTGAGGGAGAGAGCCTCCCGTCCCAGCCGCCGCGGGAGACGCTCCGGGCGTCGGGAGCCGCGCGACGACTCCCGGCCACCGTAGGCGCAGGCCTGCGGGCGGAGAGTAATGGGTAGCTCACCGTCCGATCAGGACCAGGTTCGTGCCGGACGGCGCGTACGTGTTCCACGCGCGTCTCAAAAAGATGTCAGCATCAAACGAAGGGGCCCGTCAGGGCCGAAGCCTGCCGGGTCAGCGGGATTGTCCGAAAGGGTTACCGCTGGCCAGGAACATAAAGGGCTAAGGAAGGAACACGGGTGGGTTTTAGTCAGTAAGAGTCTGACACTCCCTTCTGCTCCACCCAGAGCGGGAGGGGTCAGTTAATGATTTCTCATCCTGAAAAAAAAATAAGGGGGGTTCAGAATCATGTCCACTTGTAACAGGTTGCGCAATGATGTCCCTGCCACGCTGTATATTGGCCCTGCCAACCTGTATATTACTTCCGGCTGTTCCGAATCATGCCGACCCGAACATACTAGAGTCGCTCTACTTCTATTACCTTTTATTCTTCAAATACTTTCAATATTGTAAGAAAACTAATCATATAAAAATAAAACTCAATCGTTTCATTTCAGCAGCCATAAATAACTATTTTTCTTAGTAGGTACCTACTCATTTCTCAATAAAAGAAATCCATACTAATATTATAAATGTGAAAGTATGTCTGTCTGCCTGTTACCTCTTCACGCTTAAACCGCTGAAGCGATTTAAATGAAATTTGGTATAGAGATAGTTTAAGTCCCAGAAAAGGACATAGGATAGTTATTATCCCGATATTCCCACGGGATCGACACGAATGCGAGTGAAACCGCGGGGCGCTGCTAGTATAGAATATGTAACATAATTAACGCAAGTCCTCATACACCCCAATTAGAGTATTGAGTTAAAAGCATAATACAATGACCATAACTTGAATTTTTTGTAGCTAACTATTTATTAATAAGAAAATCGTGTTGACATTACTTTCTGCATTTAAAATTGAGCCTTATTGCCTAAAAATAAGATTAAATTTTCTTTGGCTCAATGGGCATTGTTCATATTTTTTTTAATGTTGTAATTGAAAAACCATTTCGAGAAATAGCGTTATTGATCATTACGGACTAATTAATTATGAAAAAAAGTCATATTTTATTGATATTTTTGATAAAATACGATTGACCTTCTTTGCCCTTCAAATTACGTCGGCTTTGGCCGTACAGTTTTGTATTGTTACCTCAGAAAAAAAAAGTAAGATTGTCTACAATCTGTCAAATGTCTAATTATTATAAATATGTCAAAAATATAAACATTCTTGTTTATATTACATTACATACATTATTTCAACACTCGACAATATTTAATATAAGTACTGGAAGAGTTATGGAATACAGGAAGTGCTTTGTTCCAACTTGCAGCAATAATAGTAATAATGTCGCGGCGTGCGTTATTATTCTATTTCTAGTCGCCGCGTCGATTGTTCTAGTGACGATAGAGAGTAGTATATTCCTTGGAGGACACTTACACATAAAAAAACCATTTGTAAATAAATATGCTAAGATAGGATTCGATTATTTAAGACGTCTATTCGGCCTATTGACACTTTGACAGGTGTGACAGTACTCTTTGGATTGATGACGTTGTGTTGACAGATTAAAATTTTTAATTATGTACTAGTCAGGCAACGGCACTTAATCTTTATGCCATTGATGACGTCACCTACCTTAAAAACTTAAAATAATTCAATTTTTTTTTTTAAATAACTATTGAGCCAATCATCAAAATATTCAAATTAGTTTCTGTTCGGGGTTGGGGTGAGATTAAGATAAACTAAGATTAAAGGTTATAAAATACTATGTATTTCCGTAATACTTATGGGATAACGATTAAAATGAATGAGGTGAATGGGATGAGATTGAGTCGCGCCCGATATGCTATCCGAATACGTACTGACTTTACTTAGGTGATACATAAAATAGTCAAGGCATATCGCGCGGTGTCGCAATTACGCTGACATGTTTATTATTGTTCGGTGATTGACCCGAACATGCTCCCGGGGGAGAAAAGGATGAGGTTAGTAGATGTAGGTATAGTTAAATGGGTAATGAAATTAATATTAACAAGGTGATAACAATATTCAAGTAATACTAAAATAGTTATGTAGGGTTAGTTATGTTAAGAGATGAGATAAAAGTAACATTATAAATTAAACAGAATCACTACAGTGTAAATCAGGAAGAGAAAACACACGAAAGATCGGTGAAGAACCTCTATCTTCCTTTTTTTGTAAGCACTCACTAGATAGCGCTAGTCGCGTATGATCACTTTTCACTGATTTACTACTAGATTGCCCTTTTTCCCTAATTTCACTACACTCAATCACAACACTTTCTGGAACGGTGTGTGGAGATGGCCTCGCAGTCGCCGCAGAGGCTGTCGACCGCTCTCTTGTAGAAGAGGAATGATTTACTTTACGTTGCCTTTGCCGCCAACATTTAAAACAGTAAGCTGCCACCAGTAACAGGATTGCCGATATGATGAGATATATAGCAGTATACTGGTGGATGTCGTGGTAGGAGATATCGGTGCTCAAAGGTTCACTCTGCTTCATGATCTCAAGACTTCTCTTAATAGCTTCAAACTGCCTGAGGTTCTCTGAGTTATTGGGATAAAGCTCATATGGGATTTCTGGCATAGTGATATTTATTATGTGATTGATTGGTGATATTTCGGGCGAGATAATCTTTGTCGTCGTGCTAATTTTACTAGACATTCTTTTGTTCGAATACACAATAAAATCTTCTGTTTTTACTAAACAGCCTTCCCCAACACGCAAGAGACCAGCATCTGATAACCTAATTGCCTGAACTTGATTTTCACACAGAAGTCTTATGTTACATTCACTGCAGCATAAATAATAATATTTATTTTCTGACGTTAACTCTCTCCAGTCATTCTTGCACGAGGTTGTTTTAGTTTTACAAGTTCTTGTGCCTGGAATCGTCTCACAAAGGCTATGATCATCTTTCATGTGGTGAATAGGCTTTCTGATCTGACACAGGATAGTCATAGGGTTTTGTAGTACGCATGACTGCAGATCCGTGTCTGTGACAGTTAAATACGAATCCTTTCTCATGTTGATGGCTGCTAAGTCAGAGATAGTTTCGACCTTCATCATCATGTTATCTTTCACAATGCGTGGAACCGGGATAAGATTGAATACCTCGTAAATATCCCTTTCAATCAGGGGTATTTTTATTTCTATAATTAGGTATTTGCCCGAGTATTTGGCTCTTACTTTGAGCAAGCTGTAAAGATCTTTAAGATTAAAGTTGTCGACAGGAACTACCAAGTCTCCAGATATTTGTGCTGATATTATGCTTAGCTCTGATCTGAGTTGCTTCGGAGATATCAAATGAAAATCTAATTTTCAGGCTTTCTTGAGCCTTTAGCCAGATATAGAAAAAATGTTTCGCAAAATCTGGCTACATCCCAATGACCAGAAATATCAGAAAATAATCCGGCTCGAAGGACCAATGTTCGGGGTTGGGGTGAGATTAAGATAAACTAAGATTAAAGGTTATAAAATACTATGTATTTCCGTAATACTTATGGGATAACGATTAAAATGAATGAGGTGAATGGGATGAGATTGAGTCGCGCCCGATATGCTATCCGAATACGTACTGACTTTACTTAGGTGATACATAAAATAGTCAAGGCATATCGCGCGGTGTCGCAATTACGCTGACATGTTTATTATTGTTCGGTGATTGACCCGAACAGTTTCTCAAAATACTCTAAATTTTCAAAAAATAAAATAAAATCTAATGGTTAGAAATTTTGGACAATCCCCATTGGTGGTCAGTATGGCAAAATACATAATTTTTTTTTAAATACATACCTATTTTAAAAGTTACTGAAATCGATTGAGTAGTCATGAACGAACTACTTACAGGACTTGAGTTTATTCGGTTACACCTTGTATATTATATTAGGCCCAAAATCATAACCCAGACAGTAACCTTGATATACTACTCAATTGTTCCTCCAACTTCTGTTTCCCATCACTATTATCTATAACAAGGTCCCATTCTTTATATTCATCCAAGCCACACTCAGAAACACCATCATCAACTCCGGACTGAAACTGAAAACCTCTTTTCGTTCTAGTATCTTCATCTGCAACTATCCTGATGGTTCTAGTGAGGTCACCATATTTTTCTTTAAACCACCGGATGTCTGTACTTCTTCTGATGTCACTTACAATCCATATGGGTTTGTCTACAGCTGGAATTTGATGAAAGTACCGATTGTAGTCAGTTGAACAAGAAATTCAATAAAACTTATCTGCAACTGTTAAAACATTCTGTTATAAATGAGGTCATTAACTGATAGATTATTCACTGAGTAAGCATTATTTTATATTAAGAAAAAATTTATACATAGATCAATATTGTGCTACTCAAGACTCAATCTATGTGTTCCATGTTTTTTTTTTATTTTGTCAATTTCCAACATAAAAAAACAAAACAAACAATCACAATATTATATTACTACCTACTACCCGCGATTTCTTGTAAACCCACCCCCTTGCGTTGCCTCGCCTGCCTGCTCTATTACTTTGTTTTTACTTTTTTTGTTCTTGTTTGGCCCCTAAGGGTCCTAGCGTGATGTTAGGTAGTCTAAAGCCTTCCTCAAGAATTGGGCTATCAAATGCAAAAGATTTTTTGAAATCCGACAGGTAGCTCCAGAGATTAGCGGTTCAAACACAATTAAACTCTACAGCTTTATTATTAGTATAGGTATATCTTACCATCGTCACAAGCAATCTTGCAGAAATATCCATAATCTTGAGCTCTCATCTCGTCACTCCAGTTGATCATATCTAGCCGGTATTGTTCCTTGTATTCACTGTCACCTAACAACTCATTGAGATTCAAATTCTTCTCCTTGGCCCAATGACTTTTTATAGGCTGAGATATTTTTATTACTTCACATCTGTCTGTTAGCCTGGAAATTTATTTAATAAATAAAATACATGAGTAGAAAATATTAAACAACTAATTTATATGAAGATTACTAGAAAGACTTACACTGGGGGTTGTACTAGAAGGACCAAAAAAGTTTATATGAAAATTTCACATTTATACTAAATATCAAAGTCTCCTCTCCTACTATTTTCTGTGTCCAACAGGTTTCACTATGATCACATATCCTCTCAACTGAGAGAAAATCAATATTTGATTTATAACAATAGAAAGAACAATGCTCAAAAGGTCCCCACCCTTGTAGCACTTTAAATCCTATGTAAACGGCAACATAATTGTGACTTATACCGGTTCCTGCATGTTGATAAAACTTTTTTCGGAAGGACATTTCAGTTTCGCTGTCATACAATAAAATGATAAGATGGCCATGGCCCTTCGATTAACTTAGATTTTAAAGTGCTACAAGCGTGGGGACGGTGCCCACACATTTTTGAGCATTGTTCTATAAATGTATCTCATTAGCCACAGTTGAGCTACTACTAGTTTTAATTTACCACCTAAGTACACATTGTGGATTGCAAGCAAGCTATTGACTATGCCTCAGGCATTAAGTCCGTCATTGTACAGTATTTTATTTACTTGTGCATAAAGTTTTAATAAATAAAATGAATAAATATTGTTGAATGTTGACCTTCTTTGATACAGTCACAGTTTGATTTATGGTTCTGATTCTATTCTGTCTAAGTTGATTTGAATGTTGAATGACTTTTTTATATTCGCCAATGCGTTGCTCATGTATTTTACAATATAATATCTCGTGTACGAGTTCAAGTCTTTAATTGTGTGTATCCACGTAAACAACTTTTACTCAAAGGTTAACAGGGTTATGGGCCCAGAGTGCGCAAAGATGTGGAATTTTACTAAGATACAATGAGCGAACAAGACCTGGCAACTATGTCTGCAGGAGGCGGAAGCGTAAGTGGGCTTTGTATTGAGAAACTGAAGGGGCGAGACAATTACCTCCTCTGGAAGTTTAATATGAGAAACCTGCTTATCCATGACGATCTTTGGTGTTCTATCGACGGGTATCCGGAGTGCGATAAGTCTAATCCGGAGCTGAAACGGCGTAAGAATGAAAGGGCGTTGGCTAAGATCTGCCTGTCAGTGGACGCTTCATGCGTGTCCCACGTGATGACTGCGAAGACAAGTAAGGATGCCTGGTTGAACCTGGAGAAGGCGTATGACGATAAGGGCATAGGCAGGAGATTAAAACTGTTGCGGATGCTGTGCTCGGTAAAGTTAGACGACTTTGGTGGTAATATGGACAAATATGTTGGCGAATGTTTGTCGTTGTCGCAACAGTTGGCGGCTGTAAATAAACCGATTGACGATGAGTTCCTGGCGGCGATTATTCTTCAGGGATTACCTCCTAAGTTTGATCCAATGATCATGGCCTTGGAGAGTAGTGTGAGTGACCTAACCAGTGACTTCGTGAAGGCTAAACTGCTACAGAATACGAAGTGGTCTGATAATTGCAAAGGTGGAGATTGCCTGATTGCTGATAAGTCAGAGAAAAGGTCTGGTAAGAGGCGCCAAGAGAAGAAGCCGAGGTGTTGGAACTGCGGGAAGTCTGGTCACGTTAAGAAGGAGTGTACCCAGAAAAGTGTTGCGATGGTCGCGACTCGGTTCTTGGCTGACACGTGGTACGTAGACTCGGGTGCGTCGAGTCACATGACGGGACGGCGAGACTGGATACACGATTTTTCTACAAGGAGTGTAGAGGTGAACGTGGCAAGCGGACAGACTTTGAAATGCGTTGGTATCGGTAATGTGTGTTTGAAACTCAGAGATTATGTTTTGACTCTTAAAGAAGTGATGTACATTCCGGGAATGAGTGTTAATTTACTGTCTGTAAATAGTTTAGCAGTTAAAGGGCTTAGAGTGGAGTTTATTGAGTCTACTTGTAAGATTTTTAGAAATAAATCTTGTATAGCTAATGTTAGGTCTGATGGCGGGGTATACAAACTGCATACTAACGCGGTAGCTTTAAGTAGTGTAAATAAAGAGGTTTGAAAGGAGTCTTGGCACCATAGGTTGGGTCATTTGAGTTATGACAGCTTAAAGTCACTGTCACACGTTATTGATTTTCAGAATGCAGAAATTACAAATAATTGCGATGTTTGTATTCTTGGAAAACAAATAAGATTTCCGTTCAAGAAATCTGGTCGTGACGTAGCGGCTAAGCGGTTAGATCTGGTGCATACAGACTTGTGTTCGATTCCTCTTGCGTCCCACTCAGGTAAGCGGTACATTTTAACTTTTCTGGATGATCACTCGCGGAAAGTATTCTTGTACTTCTTGAAAAATAAGAGCGAAGTAGCTAGCGTCACCATGGACTTTGTTAGGCTCGTGGAAAACCAATGTGAATCCAAGGTAAAGGCAATACGCAGTGATAACGGTACGGAGTACGTAAATAAAGAGCTAAGCTCATTCTTCAGACAGAAGGGTATTGTGCATCAGGTCACTGTTCCGTATTCGCCTCAAATGAATGGTGCGGCAGAGAGGTTGAACAGAACTCTTTTGGAACGGGTACGTTGTATGTTGTATCACGCGGGTTTGGATCACAAGATGTGGGCTGAGGCGGCTAACACTGCCGGGTACCTTATTAATCGGTCTCCGTCTAGTAGATTAGGTGGGAAAACGCCCGAAGAGGTTTGGTCGGGTAATAGGGTAAAGTATGACCACTTACGGATTTTCGGTTGCGAGGCCTTTATACATATCCATGACGTTAAGCGAAATAAGTTGCAACCTAAGAGTAAGAAATATATTTTTGTCGGTTATGAAGACAATGGAAGATCTTACAGGTTGTATGACTCTGAGACACATAATATTAAAAGAAGCCGTGATGTCAAATTTAATGAAAGTGTGTTCCCAGCCAGAAAGCTAGGAACTGGACATGGATCACCCACTATAGAAATATTTCTTTCAGGGGAAGAAGTTGACGATTCCAACAGTGAGTGGAAGTCAAGCGTGCCTGAGAGTGAGGTGGTTGGTGATGCAGCTCGGGAGTTAGTCACTGAAGAGCCGGTAACGAGGAATGTTGAACCGGTTGTGTCTGCGAGCGGTGATGATGGCGGCGACGACACTTTGGTTTTTGAAGATAGCGTTGAGGAGGTGGTAGAACCTCCGGAACCGAGGTACAATCTTAGATCTAGACAACCTAAGGGTTTGTACGCACATGATGAGATCCCAACTGAACCGCGCACTGTTAAGGAAGCTCTAGGCTCAGGGCAGAGCGACTTGTGGCAGCAAGCTATGCAGGTGGAGATTGATTCGTTCAATCAGCATGAGGCTTGGGAGTTGGTGGATCGTCCTATAGGCAAAAACGTGGTTCGGAATAAATGGATCTTCAAAATTAAGTGTGACGCCGAGGGGAAGATAGCCCGATATAAGGCTAGGTTAGTAGCCAAGGGTTTTACCCAAAAGTATGGTGAAG
Organism: Luperina nickerlii; assembly: GCA_963855955.1. Classification (NCBI taxonomy): domain Eukaryota; kingdom Metazoa; phylum Arthropoda; class Insecta; order Lepidoptera; family Noctuidae; genus Luperina; species Luperina nickerlii. The sequence goes on along the minus strand of OY979677.1, from coordinate 13,910,709 downwards.
ATTATTTTGAGACGTTTTCACCGGTAGTACGGTATAGTTCGTTGCGACTATTGTTGGCGATAGCCGTAGACATGGAACTCGATATAGACCATCTGGACGTACAGACGGCGTTCCTAAATGGTAATTTAGATGAGGAAATTTTTATGTTTCAACCGGAGGGGTTCATTTCACCTGGTGAAGAAAATAAAGTCTACAGATTGAAAAAGGCAGTCTATGGACTGAAACAAGCTTCACGAGCTTGGTATCAGAGGGTAAAGGACGTGCTTCTGCTGACAGGTTTTGTTCAATGCCAACTTGAACAATGTATCTTCTATAAAAGAAATGGTAAGTCGGTTGTTTACATTGCCTTGTACGTCGACGATTTCATTGTGTGTTACAATGATGCACGCATGGCTGAAGAGCTGAAAGAGAGTTTACGTAAACCATTTAAGATTAAGGACTTAGGTGCGGTGCGGCATGTTCTCGGGGTCACATTAGAGCGTGAGAGGACGAACAAAACTCTTAAGCTTTGTCAGGCGAGGTATATTGAGCGCTTGCTCGACAGTTTCGGTATGTCGGAATGCAAACCAGTCCAGACTCCTTTGGACCCAAACATTAAGTTTACTGATACGAGTGTGTTAGGCGAAGGTAATGTTCCGTATAGGGAATTGATAGGTTCCCTTATGTATCTGAGTGTTTTTACACGGCCAGATATTACGTATGCAGTTTCGTACTTAAGCCAGTTTAATACGTGTCATACTATGGAACACTGGAGGGCTGCGAAACGTGTATTGAGGTATCTTAAAGGAACTCAAAACGTTAGTCTTGTGTTTAGAAGGTCGGGTCATGTTAACATTGAGGGGTTTGTAGATGCGGACTGGGGCGGTGACGTACGCGACCGAAAATCATTTTCGGGGTTTGTTTTTAAGTATGGGGGAAACACCATCTCCTGGGAATGCAGAAAACAAACATGTGTTAGTTTATCAAGTACTGAGGCTGAGTACGTTGCTCTTAGTGAGGCTGCTAAGGAGGCACGTTGTCTTAGGGACTTGGTTACTGAATTGACTGGTAGTTCTGGGTTAATCGTCGGTTTGTTCAATGACAATCAGTCTGCTCAGAAACTTAGTGTCAATCCAGTGTTTCATAGGAGGACTAAGCACATAGATATCAGGTACCACTATGTTAGGGAGGCTGTGAATAATCATGTAATCAAGTTGAATTATTTACCTACTCAGGAAATGGTGGCTGATGTACTAACTAAATCTTTGTGTGCTCCTAAACATAAGTTCTGTGTTATGAACTTGCGCTTAGGTTTTTCTTAAGCCAGTTGAGCCAGTGGTGATGTTTGAGTTCAAACAGTGATTGAGGGGAAGTGTTGAATGTTGACCTTCTTTGATACAGTCACAGTTTGATTTATGGTTCTGATTCTATTCTGTCTAAGTTGATTTGAATGTTGAATGACTTTTTTATATTCGCCAATGCGTTGCTCATGTATTTTACAATATAATATCTCGTGTACGAGTTCAAGTCTTTAATTGTGTGTATCCACGTAAACAACTTTTACTCAAAGGTTAACAAATATTGAGCATTGTATTAATTGCCTATGCTAAAAAGCCCTACATGGTCTCCTGCTGTTTTTTTGCTGTACCAGTACTGCTTGCTTTAATGTGGCAACATTAATCAGAGATTTTGAATAGCTTTACAATCAAATATATTTTATAACTAGCTGACCCGGCGAACTCCATACCACCTTAGATTTAATAGAAACGAATGTATGAATAAATGAATTATCTTCATTACCTATTATTTTTTCGTGAGTTTTCCCATGTTTTAATAATTATTCTGTTATTTGGGGCAGAGAAAAATCCAACAAAGCAAAAATCATAAAAATCGGTACAACCATTCTTGAGTTATACTTATAAATGTTGTAACTGACACGATTTTGTTTTATAAGATATTTACATGTATTGTTACGTGTAGGTGTACTCATTAATCACTGACAAATTAAAAAGAATTTTGCGTAAAGAAGGACCAGTTTACTTACAAGTTCTGTAAATGTGTAGTTATGAAATCCTTGCCCGATTTCCTTTTACCGCTGAAAAGTAGTATTATTTGCGGCATTTTTTTATACTGAAACAGAAATAAAACAAATCACTGAGATAGAACAGGGCACTTCTATTAAAAATAAATAATGAATAATAAGACAGGCTAACATAAATAAATTTACAATAAACCTATTTTTACAGTTGTATTGGACTATTTATTTAATTCGTTCCACTTTCTTGACAGCATAAAACACAAAATAAATTACAAATAATTACTCAGGAAGGCTGGACGTAAACGTAGGCAATGGCAGTGGTAGGCAATTTCTAACACAGGAGTTCAGGACTATTAATAAAGCGGTGAAGAAGTGAAGAATCCTCTATTCTCTGTCTACGTGAAGAATTCATTTATTTTATAGGTAATTATTTTCATAACTAATCGATGTCAGTGTCAATATCAAAAAGTTTTGACAGTGAACACGTTCTGAAACTGCCCCATAATGGCCCTCTAAAAATGTTATTATTAGCAACATAACCAATAAATCCTTACACCATTATAATCAAAGAATAAATCATAAATGAGTACTTACAATGTAAATCGTTAATTTTCAGTAATGTAAAAACTTGAGAAGCGTACACAGCCTACGATAGAGGGCGCATTATAAGGATTTAATTAATCGTTTTCGGCTACTGAACTTATTAATTAATAATAACCACTACAAAATTAGATGACTAAATATGAATTAGGTACTCAGATGTAAAATATCTAAGAAAACAAATTTCGTGCAATCATTATTGCAGCGTGTCATCTTTGAGATTTAAATTAAACCTATTTGTCAGCCATCTGGTTACAAGTTGTTTAGTTATATCGATAGATGGCGCCACACATACTCAGTACAGCGTCTTTACTTTCAAAGTTGCATTATTATTATTCTTCTTGTATCTTGTCCAAACAAAAGAGTATTTTTTTACTTATTTAGAAAATATTCTAATGGCATCTGCACTTATATTCTCTTTTCGTAAGACACGTGTAGATTGCCAATTAGTCAAGGAATTGTTTAGCTGCCTACATTATGCGAATCAAGGAAGGAAATCCCTAAATAATTAGTGTAGTTAGATAGGTAGGTAGTTATAAATAAAATATATTGTTAGTAACGTACTGTTTCATTTAAGTATATTTTGTTGTTGATATGTAGGTATTCCTTCTTGTTTGTTGAAATTATAAACTCATGCTCAGAACGGAGTTATCTAGTCAGATCCAGCCCCGGATCTACGATTTTTTCGAACCGGGGCAAAACCTTGATAGTGGCGCCCCCTCCCTTCAGTGTGTGAGAAAAACTCGCAAATTGTTGATTTCCACTACGATAATACATGATTTCACTAATAAATTATTTATTTTATTAACGCTGATTACTCGCAAACGCAATCAACCACATAAACAAACAGTGTAGTCACTTGACGTTCAACTGTTTGAATTTGTTCGGCGCGGCTCGTATAGATATGTGACGGGGATTCCCCTTGGCATAAAGATCACGGACGCTACGCACGCGTTCAAAAATTTACTTGATTTGTTAAGATGCGTTCATAAATCACTTAGTACGTGTTCAAAAACTAACTGGGCGTATGGAAATAGAAAAGTTTGTTTTTCAAACATATTATATTAAGATTCGATTACTTGTTAAAAACCTATGAGATTGTAAGAAAAGAGGCTTCATTTGTTCGATATTTCGAATTCTTGTCTCAAGGATTTGGCGCCCCCATGAAACTGCCGCCCGGGGCAAGTGCCCCGGTTTGCCCCCCCTTAGATCCGGGGCTGGTCAGATCTATTCTATCTGCTTATGGTACCTACCGTAACAGAAAATAAAGTAGGTTGGTAGGTACAGACGCCAGCACATCAAGCTACTACAATCTGTCAAATTTCTTTAATAGATTTTTAACTTAACGCTAAAGCATAAGATTTAAAGAGAATTGGAAAAATTTGACAGTTTCGGGTAGCTTGATGCCTTGATGTGCTGGCGTCTGTACCTTCCTACACTTTATCTCAGACAGTCCTTGTCTAAGTGATCGTGGCACCTAATAGATCGCCTTTTAGGTAATAGTTTCCGCTGTTTAAACTGTGACCTGCTTCGTTCTACATCTGTTCCTATTCATAAGTCACAAAAAGCCAAAAGGGGAGACTGTAAAATGTAATAAAATGTTTTCCATGCTGATAGTGTTGAGTGTACCGTAACGTAACGTTAACGTTTTTTAAAGAGATAATCAATTCAAAGTGCATGCATGTGTCGGATAATAATTGTAGTACCTATATTAAAACAGTTCTGTTAAAATAGATTTACCTAGGACTGTCAATATTGAAAGTTATGGCGGGAATGTTATGTATAAGGTACTTGAGTTATATTGGAGGAACTACAAAACATGTGAGCCCAACAGTCTTTCACCACAGTTGAATTGGAAAAGATGGACTACCGTTCACGTAAGTTAATTAATATGTATTATTGCTGTCACTGTTGTCCTCTAAGTGGTATATTATAATAAGTCTAATATTGTTTTTGTGTTAAATCGAATTAAGTACGGAATATTCATCTTCTGTTTCTTTCCATTGCCCATTTGCTATTGCTTTGGGTAATTGTCCTAGAGATTAATCATTGATGTGATAACATTAAATGTAAGTATGTACAACTTACATTTATGTTTTGATACAATACTGGTCAGTGGGTCGTCTTACAATAGGTACTTTTAAAACAAGCTGCCATGAAGTTTACTTGTCCTTCCTTGTTCATGATATAGTTTTGGGAACGGTCAACTAGTTTTCTCGTTTAAGGTATTTAACTGACAAGCCTAATTAAAATAAATGCCTAGTCTTGTCTTTCTGTGCTTTTCTTCATTAAAACCCTTTCCCTACACACCACATTCGTAAGTACTTCATACAGTAAATAGTTAACTAGTAACCACCAGTCCACCAGACACAGTAAATGACACCAATCAACCACACTCGAAGCTTGCTAATTAAGCTGATATTATTACCTATACATTATACCTATACCTAATATAGTTTTCATTCACCTTTCTGACACATGCGTGTAGCTTCCAAACCTTATGGTCTAACCATCTATCGAATGCATCATCATACAAATGTCCGTATCTAGCAAATGAACTAGGTACAGTGCGTGCCACGTAAGAAGAGACTTGACACACCACGTGGTCTGATATACGCAGAACACGATTTTAGGTATCTTTAGCGGTAGGTACCTATGAGGTCTGAGTGCGGGACGGGACCGGACGTCATAGGGGCGGCGGAAAGAGGCGGGGGAGGCGGGGTCAAGTCTCTTCTTACGTGGCACGCACTGTACGACGGTATTCAATAAATATTATCAATTTTGTTCATTACTAAACCGATATCCGTGACTAAGTGAATGAATACCTTCAATGGTAGGTATCTACCTCAACACATATGTGCCTACATACATACCATCGCCCACGCTACGTTATTATTATAGGTACCCAACATAACCATATATCTAACTATTAAATAAATTCGTGCCGACACGAAAAAAATGGCGTTATTTGAATGCCGGCCGATAATTTAAATGTAGCAACAACCGCTTTTAGCTTACAACCTTAATTGACTTAAAAATGCTTATCAATGTGACGTATCAACAAAAACTTTTGATCGCCATACTCTTTTTACTAAATTGAACTTTAATGGTGTGATATAAAAGTCAATGTTAAAAGTTAGCGGTCCGGACTTGTACTGTTTCGGAACAAGGGTAAAGTTGGAAGCACGATGCACGCTCACGACTTTCTGAACAACTCCGGACATGACATTCCACGTTTCGCTGTAGATTAGAACGGGACGGATAGCGACCTACCCGCTGAAAAAAACGAGACAAGCGACCACCGAGCAGTCCACGTGGACTGCTTAATATCAACACAGGAGCAACGACCAATAGAAAACGGTACCGCTAATGTATTTCTCACCTCCGCACTCACACCAAGGACAGCTGCCATTTTTACATTATTCTTACGATTCTGAACTTTCTGTCGTTGAGTTACGGTTTTAAATCTGTTGCAGTGGTGAAGGTGTATTCCATTTTCGAAATGACTTATAAAAATGTGATGTTATGGTTTTGGGTCATATTCCGAGGGTGTAGGGTACATTGTCGTGTTTGGAGTGTTCTGCGGTTCTTGAATTTAAAACGATTCCCAAGAACACGGGCGCAAGTTGGTGAAGGTTGGAGGAGGCCGCGGTGCAAACTGCATCGTCACAGCGAGCGCCCCCCGGCCCACCCCGGAGCTCTCCCGCCTTTATTGTAGGTTCAGTGTATGGCGCTGTGTGTGTACGTCTGTTCAGAGTCAACTGTTGTGCTGCACGACGTTTTCATAGCTCTCCGAGAGGTGCATGCAGCCGCCAGCCGCTGCACTCAACGCTCGCAATATTTTGCTGTAGCAATATGCTATAGGTAGGTATTTTTATTTTTTATAGCGTTTGTTTGACCAACTGAACAAAGGATTTTCGCATGCGGCAATTAAATGAATAGGTAATGGTTGTACCTTGCTTGTTCACATTAAAGGTAGGTAAGTAACGACTATTTTAATGCACGAACATAACTACCTACCTATATTTATTGAAAATAAATTCTAAGCAGGTGGAACCGTGAACCTGAAGAAATTTATATGAACTGGTAGTAGGGTGAGGTAGGTATATATATAAGTAATAGGTACACATTCATCTGTAGGTACCTACATAAAAAAAATAAGAAAACAATTTTCTAATCAACCGATACAGATACCTATCTATTATATTAATCAAATTAATAAAGTAAGGTGCATTCGGGTAATGTCGAAAATCGGCATATTCCGAAAATTTCAATTTCCTACCAAACGCGACGATATCTTATAATGTGGCAACATTTACCTAGACGCCAGTTTAATACTCCCCCCGCTTCTGTTGACTCAAGTCGCTACTTGTAAATGTACGAGTCACAACGCCGCATTTCTCGCAGTGTGTCATTTTTCGCGCGTTTTCTAGTTATCGGAAATTACACGAACATTGTTATCTCAGAAATTTGGTAAGTTATTTAACTGATTGTTTTTTTGTTTAATATATTTTCGTTTTTTATATAGTTTTTAATGGGATCGCGCATCCTAGGTATCTTTTTCTGTTTTTATTGAAATTACCCGAAGATGGGTAAATCCGAATCAAAAATGATTCGGATTTAGCCGATGTTGCTTTTCTATGGAGATTGTCAGTGGTTCTCAATATTCTCAATCTATAATTTATTTGGGTAATTTCGATGGTAGGTTAGTTCTGTCTAAACGTGATATACCTAAGCAGGGGTGTGTCATTTCACAGTTTAGGTCTGATCGGCCGGCCCGCCTATTGGTAAGCAAATGGCAGTCGGTTGCCACTCGGCTAGCATGCTCGACATGTCTCGCGCGTATTTGAATATCGTATCGACAGTGATTTGTTATACCTAAACTTGTATTTTGTTCAGGAGTGATCCTTTTCTACGCTAGTTCTATTACTAATACTGTGATAAAAGCACTAATCTACATGAGTTTTTTAATACAATCGCTATACAGACGGAGTTATTTTTGTTCTTTTGACAATCAAGACACGGAGTTCTTGTTGTGCTACTCAAACTTGACAGTAAAATATAGGTACGTCATTGCAAATTATTATTGATAGTTTTCGTAATTTATTTATTTAAGGACAACCAACAAAGCATACACAAAAATAATTATAAACACTGACTGTTATAACTTGTCAAAATTTATTTTATAAGTTTTGAGAACTTCTTTGTTTAGTTTTTTTTTTTTATCTAAAACCTCGAATAAAGCTTTATAATTTGTTTATGTTATTCAGGTGTCAGAGAGAGGCTCAACTATTTTAGTGTGCATTACTGAGATATCAAGTTAACATTTTTGTTTAATTTATATGTCAAATTTATATGTCAAAAAATTGAATTATAAAATTAACCCACTTACAAGTAGAAGTGGGTTAATTTTATAATTCAATTTGACTATTTATTTGTGATTTTGCTACATAAGTAGTAGTTTAATTACTTACTTAATTTTCAAATAAATCTTTATTTTTTATTATATTAAGTCGTATTTTCAAACCCAAGACCCATGATTATTTCCATTCTTATTACAGAAAATCTTAAACATTTTGATCGGATCTCAGCAGTCGCGACCCGGCAGCGCTGCCGAGTCGCAACTGCCGAAACTGCCCACCTCTTTGTATGGATTTTTATGCAAAGCTCTTCGATGCAAGCTGCCCGTCCCCGCGCTGCCGGGTCGGGCTACACGACCGCGTACCTACATCGGAAGGGGTAGCATACAAATTCATACAAAGATCTGAATGTTACTTTTAGTAGGATATGCGATCATTTTGATTACGATATAATAATATCTTTTAAACTATGAGAATAATCGCGTGAGTAAAAGAATCATATCCGCTCTGTACCTGCTAAAAGATTGAGAACCATTTACCCATGCGACGGGTAATTCCGAAATACAAGTGTCACACAAACGTGTTTAGGTTATTCTATGACAAATATCGTGAATATTATTTTTGGAGGATAATAACGATATAAAAAGAAATATGTACCTTTTGTCAAAAGTGAATATAGTCCACTTTTAACCGTCATTCGGAATTGCCCGTACATAATTCGAAATTACACTAGTGCAAAGAAAAAAAAAGTAAGTTTTTAAACACTTTTTTTTTAAAACTACTACGATATTTATGAAGGATCTCTGAATAGAGCTCTAGGCTATACATTCAAGAAGATGAAATGACTTCTTTAGAAGACATATAATCCACTGCTTCTGCCTGGTTCATCAAAATACACACATTCCATCAATTTGTCTGAAAACCATTCGATATTACCCGAATGCACCTTACTTAATATAATTTCTAACTCTTCAAAATACCTACATTCCTCACATTATTACCATAACCACGCCATCACTCACCCGACTCGGCAACTTTTTATGAAAAACATAATAACGAGATTCAAATCAAAATCCGTTCTTAGAAACAAATCGACTCTTTAAAAGCTCTTTCACGATTACGTTTTTGATTCAATGGAAAGGGGATCTTTTGTCGACGGCACACCCGGAAATATTACGTTCGGAGTGGTTCAGATGTGCCTGCTTCCCCCCGACCCCAACGACGTCTTCACTCATGCATTGAACACAAAAATACGAATATGAACAAACACAACACCGAATTAAAAATATAAATTGCCATCCAGTTCTTCTCTAATAAAATTGTTACTTTCATTTTTCATTAATGTAGATATTGCTTTATGGTATTAACACGGTTGTAGGTACCTACCTATTACCTAAACAATTAATTAGGTATTCTAAATGTAGCCATTACATTTGAATTAATAATTAACATCAATATTAATTACAGTAGTTAGGAGGACGCACAACATCCTGTCGCAATATAATAATAATTTTAGACAGACACGACGCATCGTGTAACTGTCGGACGGAGGACGTAGTAATTATTTTTTGTAGGTAAAGGCAATTTATTAAAGGTACGCGTCAATTGGCTCATTCTCATAAATTGATTAAGCAGCCGCCCACCGCAGCGCTGCAGCGCTTCATCATACAAACTCGCTCGCGCGTACTTATTGTCAAGTGAGTTTCTTGAAAGTCTTGAAACACTTCAAACGCCTTGACTAATGGCTACCGACGACGCGTTCGACATCTGAAGCTTTTTATAAATCATATACAGAGAAAACGATATCACTGTGTTGATAAAGCGTTCACCGCTTTATTTGAGCTAATATTTGATTTATAGACGAAGTTATTAGCTTGGGCCGCCCGCCCTCCCGCTCGGGAAAAAAAAAACTGCAGAACTGTTGTCTCAGTGTGAATGCTTTTAGTGTTTTTTTTTTTATTTATGGCCCTGTGACTTATACGAGTCACAATGGAAGACAAAAATAAGTAGGCTGCTGAGATAACGATAGAGGAGATTAGGGACACAAAAACACTAGTCTTATGTATAGTAAGTACCTATACGTATATGTAGACACGCTGAAAGGAAACGCCAGGTAGATACCAAGTAAAAAAGTTTTATCTCTTTAAGCCATTTACTTAAGTGAGTGTAAGGCGAGGAGTAAATAAAATGTAAGTAATCATGTAAGTATCCTGAATTGATAGACGACATGATTATCGATATCACCTCATCCGTCATTAATAATACACAACACAATATCACGAGGCGAGGTTGAGTGCGGGCCCGACACGGCCCAATGCGATGGTGACTGAGCCCGGCACCGCACGACACACTCGCATTACTCAACACAAACAAAAAAAGAGAATAAATGCTGGAATAAAATACTTTTAATTTCCCCGGGCGCCGCTAATCGGGCCGCGTCGATGGAGGGTGCCAAATCGCCCTTTTTATTTTACTGTATGAACGCAAATCCGGCGGGAAAACGGCGTTAGGCGAGAGGGGGTGCGGGCGGGCGAGGCAAGGAGGGGGTGCGGTCACGCGCTCGGAATTAGCGGTCCGGGGGCCGCCGCGCGCCCCGCACTTGACCCGCGCGAGGTGTCACCGAGCACGTTACCTACCCGCAAAAAATAGGGGGTGAGCCGCGCACCGCCGCGCCGACCAGAGCTGGGAGGTACCGCATGGATTTTGTTTTTATTTTTTATGATTTCGATTCGATAGAACACCGATAGGTACCTATCCTACAGGAGTCGATTGGAAAAATAAAACAAAAACTCACAGCGACCTACCTAAAATGATTTATACATTGTTAGTTTGTCCGCCGCCACATACCTAGCTAGAGCTCGCCATAAAACTTGGAGCCATGTATCCGGTGGGTGCGAGGGCGACGCAAGCCACTAATTGACTCACAAACAACCCATAGAGACCGCAAATACTGAGATATTACAGCTCCACTACCAAACAATGACTCACATCACATAGGTACTTACATTGTGTCATTTGTCGAACCGTTTTGCAAATTATATTAAAGATTTCCTTCCTTGTACAGATAATGTAGCAAAAATAGGAAGCCAGTCTGCATTCGGTATTAATTAGTGCAGTTAGTTAGTCAGTTACCTGTTTACGTATTGTAGTACATAACCTACTTTGACTAACTGGCAGGATAATTAGGAAAAAAGGAAAAAACAAAATACAAATACCTACCCAATACTGCTACCATGCGATGTTGCATACCTACCTAATTATTCAGATTTCTCCCCCTAACAATAACGTTCAGGTAGGTAGATAGGAAGTTATCCGTAATATAGGTACACTAAGTACCTAAAGCCACAAACGCTAATATATTATGACATAATCATTAATGAAAGCATTATGCAACTATAGACTGTAGTGGGTAGGTACCGCTGGCGTCGCGTAAATATGTTTTAAGTTTATTGCACGTCTAAGTGATTCAGCAACATGTCCATAGTTGAGAAGCGCCCGCGTCAAGTGCGATCGCGCGACCCCACAAGAGATGTCGCTGCTCGCTACTCGCTAGGGATAGCGCGGTCTTCAGCCGGCAGTAAAAATACGTGCGGGTATTTCCTGTGCCGCGACAGCCTCGGCTGGGGAGAGGCGGGGGCGATAAATAACTCAGTTTGCGGCCGGAGGGGCCGGGGGTGAGGCGGGGTGTTATTTGTAGGGCTCGCGTGTGAATTATTCGTGGGTTCACGCGCGCTGTTTGCCCGCCGCCGTCTTGTGGAGAGGCGCGCCGACCCTCGTTAATGAAATTTCATATCGTTCCCGCGACGCGTTCCATTGTAGCTGCACAACACTATTGAACCTAACGGATTGTTACACTTGACTGCTCCTAATGAGCAGGTCTACCTCATTGTTATTTGACAATATACGTTACGTACAGTAGGTGGCGGTCCTATAACGGTGGTTTACCAACTAGGTAAAGCTAATCAATAACTTTTAGAGTCTGAACGAACGTATTACACATCACCCGTCCGGTGATTAAATTATACACGATTAGTAGCAAAAACTGCTTGTTAGGCTCACTGTCCACTGAGGCGTATCGCTATACATTTCGTGTTCGTGCTGATAAGTAGGGTAGGGCGGGGCTAGTTGAGCAATTTTTTACTTGATCGTTCATTGCTCCTTAAAGATAGGTCCAAATTGCTGGTAATTTGTACTTATAGGTAAGTAATTTATTCCTTCTTAAAGTCTTCATAGTAATTTATTATCAAGATATAGCATTTAAAAGTTCCTCCCGTTTAAGTGCAAAAAGTCAGATATGCTCAACTTGCCCCATGGGTGGGGTAAGTAGAGCAAGGGTATGGGGTACATTGAGCAGTTAGAAATTCTAGTCTAACCAAGGTTTCTAAAAAAGAAATAACAATTGTATTTGATAATCAACTGTTTATTTATTAATCTCTAAACTAAATCTCTTAGTGAAACAATACCGATTCCGAATTTAATAGCACACTCGTAGGCAAAGCGACGAACATCTTTTGGGGAGTGTCCATAGAAGATTGATGCCATTTGTAGTAAGTATTTTTTCAAACAATCTTCTTGCTCGGGAGAAAATATCTGCCTTGGAGTTGTATAACCCATTGAAGGAACACCTCTTTCAGAGCCTGATTTCTTAATGAATCTGGTCAAAGTCATTCGCTTGATTCCGAATTCCTTGGCTGCGGCATTTACACTTTTTCCTTCTTTGACAGCATTTGCAGCTTCAATTAACTGTTGAGTAGAGTAAGAACCTCTTGCAGTTTTCCTTTTATAAGTTCGCATTCTAAAACGAAAAAAAAAACTTACGTCATTATCATATTAAATCGATGGGTAAGTTGAGCAACAGTTGCTCAACATTCCCCAACCCGAATATTTGAATTAAAAGTGAGGTTATAAAAAAAACTGTATTAGATCAAACAAAATCCTCATTAGATATCAAAAATACATCAAATTAATGAACTTTTAACACTTACCTGATTTAAAATGGATAACATTTGAGTCGTACAAACGAAATATACACAGCAACGATTTTTTTACTTTTTGGTCGCAAAATAAACAAAACGCGCGTGTACTTTACTCGTTCGTCAATTCGCCACTAGCGGTGGCGTGATCATTTCCCCTCCCGCACCCCCTCGTTTCCCTCATTTGACGTGCTAGCGTTTGATGTATAGTTTCGGAGATATTTTAATTGCCCAACTTACCCCTATGCTCAACTAGCCCCGCTCTACCCTAATAAAGATTATGTAAAGCAATAAGTGTTTTTCGTCGTGGCGGGGCGTCGGCGTCGGTGTAACGTAATTAGGCGACCCTTATTGTGTGACTGCGTCGCGCGTCGGTCCGGACTCCGGAGCAGCTGTCGCAATGTTTAGAATATTAATAGGTAGCCTTTGGCTTGTAGTTAGCCGCGTACCGTCCGTCGTACCGACTCGTACCTAGCAAGGCGGTAACTATCAATTTACCTAATTTAGACTGCACCGGTCGGTCGCCGCGGAGATGATTCTCGACTATGTAGATTAGGTGCTCGTAAATTGTTGTTTATTTAATGAAATGTTAACTGCTAATCTACGCGTCGCAGTCGCGCCATTAACTTGTCTTGAATGTGGAAGATGAGTGGCTTGGGATTTGGGACACTAATGTGTGACTTACTAATTACGTGGCTAGGGTTTGACTCTATTTTAACTACGTAGGTATACAGGGTTAAATTAAATTAGCTAGCGAAACGCCGCAGACGTGATAGGTATCGATATTCAAACATGGTAAAACGAAACAAGTGCGAGTCGGACTCGCACACGAAGGTTCCGTACCACAAGGCAAAAACGCCGAAACAACACGTTTGTTGTATGGGAGCCCCCTTAAATAATTATTTTTTTCTGTTTTTAGTATTTGTTGTTATAGCGGCAACAGAAATACATCATCTATGAAAATTTCAACTGTCAAGCTATCACGGTTCATGAGATACACCCTGGTGACAGACAGACAGACAGACGGACAGTGGAGTCTTAATAATAGGGTCCCGTTTAGAATAGAATAGAATAGAATACTCTTTATTATGTACACCATATAAATACCCGTTTTTACCCTTTGGGTACGGAACCCTAAAAAAGAAGTATAAGTATAATGACATCTTTTTTGAGGCCAATCACCGAAGATGGTGTTTAAAAAAATAATAATATTATCCTTTAGTTGTTTTAATTTGACCCTGTATACCGTAGTTAAAATACAGTCAAACCCTGAGCACTTATCTAGTTTATATACTGTATCTCAAACCATATACCTATAGAAAACCAACAAAATTGTTGCCCAATAATTACAAAACAAAACGTGTTAATATTGATCGATGCCATTAGGTACATCATACAAGAGAGGTGTCGCCGCTAATAGTTAACAAGTGTGATAGAACGGCCAATTGTTTTCATCGCACTATGAATTATGGTAACATTACACTCTAATTAACTATTGTAATGAACACGTATCATCTGCCTAGCATACCCGCATGTTTATACCGTAATGTTTTACACAGAGATGTCGATAATTTACAAGTGTGATTAAAATTATGATCTTTGTAACCGACATTGTAATTGCCATGTGGTTTAAGTATGTAATATCATTGCACCTGTTACCGACCCCCACCTCTACTGGAACTGTTATGCGTCACTGTGTTCATTCTCTAGTGTGCACATGTGGTAAGGAGTAGGTACTTATAAAAAGGATAGGTATATGAATATTATGAGTGTTTCTTAGCTTATTAGCTTAGCAATAGTCCGTTAGACGATGTGCACGATTTACTCGGTTGCATCTCTTGTTGTTTTAAGAACAACATACAGACGTCAAATATTTATTAAACTGTTGCACTAACAAAATATAATACATAAAATTATTTGTAAATATTTTTTGTCGTAAATGAGTTGTATAAGAGCTCTTATAGCCGCTATCGTTAATACTAACGATAGCGGCTATAAGAGCGTTATAGAACTAGAAGTTGTATTAAAAGAGCCTATTTTAAAATCCATATAAGAACCAAAAAAGCGTATTATGTGACCTTTAAATAGCTGCAATACACTACGGACTACCTACTAGGTAGACATGTTGTTAACAGCTTAAAATTGAACGTGAAACATAATTTCTGCTATTAGGGTTATAACAGCAACACAACAGTGTAGATCGTGTAAGTGCTGTGTAGATACGCGAGTGTTTCTTAGCGATAGTCCGGCGGACAATATTATGTAGGTACAATTGACACAGTTGCGCTACGCTCTGTTCACAACTGAACATGTGTTACTTATTACTGGGCCGCATCACTTGTGGCACTGGCCATGTGCATGTTTTGTTAGTACCTACGTCTGCGTGGGTACTGTGGATTACATCGATGACACTATTGACATTAATACTAGTCCAGTAACTGATAACTACCTAGTGCAATTATTTGTTTTTTTGTTAAAGAAAACGGATTTAGGGTAAGTAATAAGTTAGTGGTCATTATATTTATACCTAACTGATAATGCCATTGTCAAATTACACGGCTAAGGCGATTTTCAATACATACCTACAAACAATACAATCCTCTGTACACCTAACTACTACCTCATAATAACATGATTTATTATTATCTGAGTGCTCATATCGAACATGCTTATTTATCTACTTACATTAGAGATATTTTGACGCAGTTTTTATACGCAACCATATCTTGTAAATCGATAAGTATCTACACCTCAAACGAAGTAGCTAACCCGTATCTAAATTACACTTTTATAAAAAATCCTTGACCTTCTTGAGTACCTACGATCCATCTCAAATTATTACAAATCAGAGGAGATACAAATAATACAAAAGATTTGAGAGTTTGGGCAGTTCTTAGAATATTTTACCTGAATCCTAAAATTGATAGCATGGAATGTCACAAACAATAGACGACTGGCACGCTGATTTTCGGGGAATCAATGCTGCCAAAAGCCGATGAAATTGTACGACTTTCCTGTATAGTTCGAAAACCAATTGTGAAACTGACCCGTGAAAATACCTTCTTACTAAAATAAGTAGTAATTTAACTTCTTTTGCAGCAATAAGTCTTATTAAAGCAGTCGTTAAGTCATTAATCATACCTTTACAACTAAACATGTCCTTCGTGTCAATTTAACTTAGACCCCCCCAGTAATCAAAACTGAAAAACAAACAGACTAGTAACAGGCCACGCGGCCGTTTCGAAGTGGGCGCGTTACAGAACATCAGTAACAGATGTCGCTCGCGTAAACAAATATGCTATTATTGCGAGCCGATTCGTCACACCTCCGCCACGCCACGCCGGAGCGAATTACCAAACGCTTATCATTTCCTATTTATTCATGTTATAAATCAAATACCCTACACTCGTTACTACATACATTCGCACCTACATTATTTAATTTGGAAATATCTTCAGGTATTACTAACGCTATCTAAATGAAAGTAGGTAGGTATGCCCGTTATCAAAACAAGAAATCTTGAAATTTTATCTGTTAGTATAAGGTGTCAAATTAGAGATAATAAAATACTTAAATATTTTATCTAAGTAGGTAAATATTTCTGGGAAAGTACGGAATTGAAACACAGGGAAATAAGTATAGCTGCTAATTAAGATGTTAAACTTTGTATAATTACAAACTTTACACCATACCTAATGGTAGTAACAATTACTTAAAGAATCTAGTCAGATTTCCCTTTATTCAATTCATTATTTAAAGTCTTCATTCGAGTATGCCTGTTCTCGACATCCCTATAACTGTGAAGGTGAACTAGGCAATTTGTGAACATCGTAAATGTAGGATGAACTTACAGAATTAATTGTTATCCTTATTATTTTTAAATTGCTAGCTACGGATATAAAGAAATTTACCAGATCATTAACAGACTTTAAAACATTTCAGAAGAAAAATTAATTTAAAAAGTTCGTCTCAACTTCTAAAAGGTAGAGTAGGGTGGGTCATTCTCATCCTAGGTTCCTTCAGATAATAAAAAGAAAGTTCGTCTGGATACGGATGGTTTGTTATTATTGGTGACACATAACGGATGTATATGGACGATGTTGGAATAGCTACTAAACGAGCTGGAGAGTAGAGTGAGATCGCTGGTCGCTAGAAGGCTGTGGTCGCGGGCAGAGGGCGCGCGGCAGCGGGCAGCGGGTCGTGGTGACTGGGTCAGTGCTGTGTCGCCGGCTGTAATCATTCTAATTCAATTTGTGCGGACGTCGCCGCCGCCCGCGCGCCACCCGACCGCTTTGTTTACATTACACCGAGCCGCGGCTGCCACTCCACAGCGCCTCGATTAAGGACAAATCAATAAGGCAGCCGATACCGAGCGAGTTTAATAGAGTGAGCGAGTCGAGTCGAGCGCCCTCATTACCCCCGCAATTAGCGCACGGCGCGCTCCCGCCGACGACGACGCACCCCGCGCGAAAAACGAATAAAAAGAGCTGCCCTCAAAATGGCCGCCGCCTCCCCCCCGACCACCCGCCGGCCCCCGCGCCGCTTCGTGATTGCATCCCCGCAGCTCTTATAAATATGGCCGTATTCCTCCCGCCTTTACTGATTGCCCGTATACCCCCCGGCCTCTCCCCGCGACCGCGCCGCCGGCGTCTGAATAGATAAACGAGTCCACGTGGACTGTAGCTCTTATAAAAATCGACTCGGCCAATGGAGCGCGTTCCGCGCACTACTCCAGCCAACTGCGGCGCCGGAAAGCGTGTAACCCCGCCCTTAATAAGCGATGTCGGCGCGACAGCCAACCGCTATCGCGGATTCGTCAAGTTCTACTCACCGACGACGAAGCGGTCCACGTGGACTGACGCACACACGGACGCGCGTATAATGCCTCGAGTGGAAATAGCTATGACGGCGAAATGTGCGACAGCGAAAAAATAAAATGCGGTCGGTCGGTGCGGAGCGAGCGAGTGGGTGTAAACAGGGGATATTTTGGTGCGGCTCGTTCATTATTATTGAATGCGCGGCGCTAATGGTGAGGCGCGGGTCGCGACACAACGCCTTGCTCACCAGGTGACGACCTCGCTACCGGTACTAACACACCTAGAGCGCGGGTTGACAGGGACATATGCATAGGTACCTTACGAAAATGCCTGACAAAATATTTGGAAAATGACAAACAAAAGAGTAGATCCTATTATCCTACTTTCCCGTACGTACACGTTTAATAAACCACGCTGCAAAACCTAAAATACTCTCCAAAACAAAACATCAATTCAAGAGACCCGTACAAAGCTAATTCGTATTCAACAAAAAAATAATCAATACAGAAAATCAGGCAACAAAAGCGTCGACATTAAAAGCACAATAAGACGGCTGAGACAGGCAGTCATACATAAGTATAGGCGCGGCAAGCGACCTCCATCGGATAAGGCGAGCTTGTCCGGTAGCAGGCGAGCCACACTTCGTGTAAAAAATAACTATGTACGTACATACCTGCACACCGCCACAGCTGACAGGGTTGCCAGAATTTTCTGACGAAAACCTGTCTGCGTGAAAGGTTTTTAACCATGTGGTAAGCGGCAAAGCTTCTACATTGCACTTTGATGCGATAAATAGTTCGGAACTGGGCAAAAGCTCGGCTAATGTTCGCCGTGTATAAACTGAAATTATGAATTCCGCACCAGCTTTCGTTTAATTCCGTATTATAGCTCAGACGATGAAAGGTCAGGTTCGAGTAAATTTTCTCAGCACATCTGGGCGTAAACTAGCCATGACATTTGACAGCCCTAAGCTTCCTTGCAGACTTGTAACTGTTATTTCTTTTATGTTTTGGACACTAACACTTGCCTATCTAGCTAATGTCCACTTGTGAAGTGGTTCCGTGGCTGCATAGATAAATGATTAATGCGGTAATTCCTATCTGCGAACTGAGTAATTGCCTGTTCTTTTCGAGTTGATATAACGCTATCTAGAATCTGGATCGATGACTAAGTACGTGGTTCGCCACGTAAGTTGATATCCCAAGCAGTGATACTGTGTTATACTTACCGCATTCGAGAAAACATTCCTTCAAATAATGTGGTCGTGATTGGTTCTATAAAGGTTATACTAGATTTTGAACAGCTTTATCGTTTCTCCTTCTTGGGTTGCAATTTAATGCCTTAATTTTTATTTAAAGGTGGCAATAACTCTTTTAATTGATAGGCAACCTAGGTAATTATTATTTTTTTATGCACCCCTAGCATTAGAAAAAAGAATAAGTATTCAAAGGTCGCCATGATGCGGTTATAAAGCCACAGACACACTACTGTGTCGTGTTGTGTCACGACTCGGAATACACCAATCAAATGTATCTGTTCAGGACTACGTCAAATTACAAAGAGTTTTGATTGGCTAACACTGCGTCAGAAGGCGTCACGAACTCACGACACGACACAACACAGTAGTATGAATGCGGCTTATGTCTATTTTAAGCTTTTTTTGTTTTATAAAGGTGTTCTAATTTTGTGTTATTGGAAAAACACCAACAACCTCATAAGAGGTCATTGTACTCAACATTATGAACAACTTTTACTATGGGACCATACCTGAAATCGCGAAAAAAAAAATCAGCTGTTCCCTACATTTATGTTCGTATACTCGTCAAAATGTAGGGAACAGCTGATTTTGTTTTCGCGATTTCAGGTTTTATCCCATATTAAAAGTTGTTCGTAAATGATGAGTACAATGACCTCTTAAGAGGTTGTTGGTGTTTTTCCAATAACCCTGTATAATAGAAATTTAAAGTTTAACGGGCTTTTTTATAACTTTGACTTGCAGTTGTAACAAGTATGTTTGATTTCATGTTACAAGTTGTTGCAAGTGTTGCAACTACAAAACATAGAATTTTGCAGCGTGTATATTAGTTAAACAACGTCGTTTACCTATAGATCTCGATTCCACTAGTTAAATAAAATATGTGGGTAATTATTGCGGATTATAGGGGACTCTACATCAACGGGCTATTACCTTAAATAATATCCCCTGGTGGTATAAATATAAACAGAAGTTAACGGGCAGGGACGCGTCTTCGAACAACCAGCTACAAGGCATCCTCATTTTAATACCAGTTTAAGTTATGGTTACGTCTTTTATCTCTTAATTAATAGCAAAACCATTCACAGCAATCTCTGGCTATCAAAACTAGCCACATATCGTCGGATCGCTTTGATAACTGTTCATTGATATCATCGTTCGATGTAATTAAATAATATCCGGTTCAAACTGGCGATGTATGCGTAATTTTGGCGGGTGGCGAGTCACCGTTGGTGTACATGTGGGTAGTTATCACACACAATGAGTTGATGTGTCAATCATTGCACGGTCCACGAGTGCGCGGGCGGCGCGGGTGGTGGGACGAGGGGCGGGGTCGGTGTAAGTGCGATATTTACGTTCATTGTTGGCAACTGACGGCTTTACGATACGGAACCATTATGCAGACGACTGACAGTGATTTAAATTCGCGTAGATGGCGAGCCAGCGATGCCAATGACATGAGTCGCCAAGAAGTTTTGGCTCGTATAACTGGGCGAATGAATACACCATGTATTAGTTACATAACCACTAATGGTGTATTCATAAACTTAACGACTACAGACAGCTTTTTGCCCTCGTTCTTATTGGGTACTTAATTGAACGACGGTTCAATGTTCACCCTCTTTTGTAGAGGATCAAATCAAAGCTCGATATCATTATCAGTCTACAGCACGGTATAGCTATCTCTATTAAAATTGCAATAGAGTTCGAAATAAAATACCACAACCGCAGCTAAAAGACTATAATGAGTATTTGTCTCAATTGATTGTATCATTGACACATAAATACGGCATCAATTTATTTTTCTTCATTAAATATAAAACTATAGGTTAAAAGCTTGGCGATTGAGGCTTGGCGATAAATTGGATTTATTGATTAAACTGTCGTTTTTGTCCATGGCCAACAATCAAAATAAATAATTACAGATATTATGGACAATCGACAGGATAAAACGCTGCGAAGAATCTCATAATATGTTCTTAATAACTTGCTTTAAAAACAACACTGATTTCACCAACACGTAATAAATATTCGAGAATGACCAATACATAACAAAGTAAACAAAAAAAAGTAGATATTGATACCTTTTACATCCTCTTATTCGTTTGCAATAGAACAGAATGTATGAGTACCTAAGTACACTGCGTAGTCAGCACTCTGCAGCAAAAACTCAAAGTCAAAAAATAAATAGGGGAGACCAGGGATGAAAGTAACGCGGGTTGAAAGTAACAAATGACCTTACGAGTGAACGAATCGACTTGTATAATCCTGTCCGCCAAGTTAGTGTAGCTATTTCACCTCCCCTCCCGCCTCAGTGGCGTCTGGACGGCTGCGACGACCGGTTGTGTGTGTAATTCGTAGGTGCCAGAAATTTACGTCAAAAGTAAGTTTTTGATGTTTTTATTATTCTTGTGTATTTCTTTTATTAAATGTATATGTTTTAGTCTTGATCGCTAATATTGTTGGTTGATTATCTATCTACAATATTTCATTATCAAAAGTTGAAGTTCTTGATCGGTATTCTCAGTAAAAAATTATATTTGTCAGATTGTGGGAATTTTGGAATAAGGGGTAAAAGTAACATGTCGTTACTTTCATCCCTTATAACATCTGATACTTTTCGTATCAATTTTGTGTAATTATAGTGTTTAATTTGTGAATAATATTTGCTATATTTATTTCAGAATGCCTAACGTACACAAGAGAACCACCGATAGAGGCTTAGCCACCCCAGAGATGTTAGAACTAGCGGCTGAAGAAGTTCTACTTCGAAATGTGCCATACAGAGAAGCTGCTGCTTCGTATCAGCTGTGTGTGTTTATTGGATTAAGTAGTTTAAGCACTTAAGTGTTTTGTTTTGTCCAAGAGAAAGACAAGTTTTATGTTTATATCTACTATGCAGAGATTTTTATTATTTAAAGTGAAAAAGAGGTTTGATTTGTTTACCAAGTTTAACAAAAAATTGTTCTTAAATTTAAATAAGGCCTGCTAATAAATAAATGTTTCATAAATCACGTTTATTTCCTATGTTACAACCATCCCTCTTGCTTGTTACATCTATCCCTGCGGTAGGGATGAATGTAACAAACCTCCGACTCTTAAATAATTTGGTTTTAATCGAAAACCACAATCTTTTTAACAAAACTTTTTACGTCAAATTATGAAGTAAGGATATGGCCGCCTTCAAGAATTGTATTATTTTACCTAACTAAAAACACACCAAAGATATGGACTCAAAACTGAAAATTGTTACGTTCATCCCTGGTCTCCCCTACATAATATAAATGGGGGATTATGTAAAATCTATCAACATCGCTTAACTATCAAAAATTCAATAACATAACCATCCGCTAATAATATCTTTTCCATCGTAATTTTCAACAAAACTTCAATAATGAGCAAGTTTTCATTCACAAACACTTGCAACGTTGTACTTTGTACAGTACCAACACTTTCGAAACATTGTTTGAGTTCTACATAATTATATTGAGCACTTAGTTAAGTTAGTGACTGTACTCCACGAGTACTTACATGCGTTGTGTAATGACTAATAAAGAGTTTTATTTTATTGTCAATCAACACTTGAGTGTAAAGCGTATTTAATTATGGCGGCTGTTCGCACCTGCACCACCATATTAATATCAAGTTGGTGCTTGTACGGTGATAGTAAATCTAACGTTAACTAATCAATTGATCGTAAGTCTGGGCTGTTGAAATAGGTGCCGCGTTATCTATTAATAAGTAGTAATTACTTCTTTATCCACGCTGAATCAATTGTTATCTACCTAAGTACCGAAAGAACAATATTTCTGATTTTAGAAGGTCTTATAACTTGTAAGACCTTCTAAATTTATAAGAAGGAAAGAAATATTTCACGGCCGTTAATTGAGTGAGAGGTCTCCTTCAAAAAGTCAGCTTATAGTCAGCTTGTTGGATATAAAGCATACTTTTGTACTACCGCTACATCTCATGGAGAAAGTTGAGATTCTTGAGATCACACTGTCCTTGTTATCAGATTACCCGAGACATTAAATAGATAGTATTGGAAAGGAAAGACAATAGCATTAAACTTGATTTCGTGAAACTTCAAGACTCACGGAGCTCAGGAACGTTTGCAATGGCTAAGCCATTAACGATAGGTGAGGGCGACATGGCCTGACATGATTCTATCTAGGGAACTAGGGATGCACGTAAGCTACAAATTGAGCCTAACGGCTTGTGAAGGTAGATAGTTTCTAAATGACAAACCACAATCCTAATCCTACTAATTATTATAAATGTGAAAGTTTGTGAAGATGTTTGGATGTTTGTTACTCAATCACGCGTAAACCTTTGAACAGATTTGGATGAAAATTTGCACATAGATAGACCATTTCCTGGATCAACACAAAGGATATTTTTATCCCGATATTCCCACGGGATCAAAAGTTACGCGGGTGAAACCGCGGGGCGCTGCTAGTTATCTATAAGTAGCTCTTATAAACCATTTATAAAGCCAGTTTTTCGACGCCAATCCTTCAAATAGTTACAAAAAAATGTTCAACTTGTTATCAAGGGTCGATGTTGAAAGCCGTATCTACGTTTTAATAACAATTAACCTTTCTGTCTGCGTTCGCACAAAAGCTTGTTTTCACAAAAGCTCCTTTTGTTGTAGTATCTGTTAAGTACTCGTACCTAGGCGGGCGCAGCCAGACGTGCGCTATCTAGTCATCAGATTCCCTTTTACGTCGGTGTGATTTTGAAAAACCATGATTCACGCCACCACACCACGCAAAAGTAAATAAACTGAGATATCTAAAGAGCCGATCGCATGCAATTCCAACTGCAGCCATTAAATATTAATTCTCGAGCAAAAACCCGAGCTTGGAGCGGGACAGAATTCGAGCCTTCTGGGAAACTGAATGGCTTTTAAAAAAAAGTAGGTAGATGCTTTTACGCGACACAATGGCCGGTTATACAACTAATTGTTCGCGCCGGTTAATTATGCAGCTTGTTTTGTTTGTTCGGGCGCTGCGGCTGGCTTGCAGCGCCGCGCCGCGTGTCGCCGCGTCCTGCCCGCGCACTGATAACGCAAGTTTGCATTGACCGCTGTCTAGCCAATTAATCCACCGTTGTTTATGTTGTCCCGTACTGAAGTCAATATTTGAGGTGCTGCTTCTTGGTGAAATAATGTTATCAAAACATGTACCTCTTACTGAAATTTCAATGCGTTCCAATCCAACTGACGTTTTGAACCCAGAGGCATTCCTATTAATTTTAAATAAAGCCGCACAATACGTAGGCGTTATGTTCTTTTTATCGACTACTACCAAACTACCTACACGAACGTTTCCAAACATAAATAGAAGCTCAAAACTTTCGAATTAGGGTTAAACAATCTCGATTGTAGGTGTTTATTACAGTCATCAAGTGTGTAAATTAAATGGACAAGAAAATAACGGGTCGATTAAGCGGGCCTTCCTAATTAATTAAGGCTTATCTTGCACGATGCGATCAGCGTTAAAGCAATGGGATCGTAAAAATTTTGTTTGAGTCAGGTAGGGAGATAAGGCGATGTAGCGCGGGGGCGGCGCGATGTCGCGCGATACCGCTTGATTGTTATTTATCCATTATCGGCGGATCGCGACCGCCTGCGCGGGAGCCTGTATCGCCTCCATCTCGCCGCTAGGATATAAATAACCATGTCTATTACAAGTTACGGCGCTCCGAGTACATCGTGGCGGTTCTTTTTTACCAATAAATAGGAGATAGATATGTCTTTCTTGTGACATATCATAAGTTAAAACGGATTAAGCTTTCGCATAAATAAAAATATCCAAGAAAGCGCTCAGATATCACGATTTAGCAGATGTGATCGATCATTTGATTGTGTTTTTGTAAAAGAAGTCCCCTACCAGCTTTACCTACTCGAACGGAAGCGGTTGTTTTTAGGGAGGGAAGTACTGTCGCCAAAGTAATGGATTTCTCTCGCTGCGCGTATTTAAGTGAAATAAATGATGCAAATCTTTTCATTATTTTTGAAGAAACAAAATAGGCTTTTGAAAAGCTTAGATTGTGATAATAAAAACAAACAAGCTCACAACTCACAAGCTGCATAGAGAAATGGTCTTATTGTAGCTGTATAAAAAATAATACAGGTACAATAACCTTCTTTAACAGAGATACATAGATAAATGAGTCAAAGCGCAGGTAGGTAAAGTGATGGGTGTACGTAAAACGCCTCGTCCATTGTTAGCTCACATCGTTGACGCGACATGTGGCCGCCGACGGACAAAACGACCGATTCCAAATAAGAATTAAAAATAAACTGCTAAGGGTTGTGGCCTCGTAAATGTGCCGGGTTCGGTACGCTTATATAGGCTTTTATTTAATTAACTCCTCTTGTGAGTTCAGTCAAATCTAGCTATTTAGTTTAACAGACTCCGTTTTTTTTCCTCACAGAACACTAATTACCTATAACCGTTTCTAAGTTATCAAAAAACGTTTAAAGTTTTGTTTAACTTGGCCATTTAAAGAGCGATATTGGCACGATCTGTACCTATGCTTAAGTTCTGTTTAATATATAGTACCCACTCACATCAACCACTTGATTTAATGATACTCTGCATCGTGTAATGACCCCAACTCTGGTCTCAAAAGTTAAATGCCATGTTTTCAGCGCAATGAAAGAATAACGAGTTCGGCTGTGGGCGTAAAAAAATCTTGGCAAAATTTTCGAGGGTGCTCGACAGTGGGACTGTGGCACGAAACAAAACGAGCTAGCGAGCGTCGCGGTTTGCTCGTTTTTTTGTCGCGGCTCGTTACTTTGCTCGTGTGCGCTGCGGAAATTACCAACAACGTTCTAGTAGCAGGTTGTAGCACCCACTGCCACGTGAACATGAAATGTCACATTAACTCATCAAGTCATCATCCTTCCATGCCTTTCGCCAAGTTAGTATGCTGGGATTTTCCAGTTCCATGCATATGCGGGTAAGTATTTGTATGGTATTATATCAAAGGTGCTTATTTGTACTCAGTTAAACATGTAAACGAATTCCATTATATTTGTAGGACAACCTGATTTAATGACATGCTCCGTCACGCGTAGGCGAGGGAAATAACAAAAATCTATATAAAGGAATGCCTCCGATAAATCCTGGTGTGCAAAGAACGATAGATAATCCACGCAAGGTTTGCTTACTTAATTTAGAAGATTGATCGACCTTCGCTGTGCGGCAGCATTTTAAGAAGACTCCCCTCAAATATGACGCATAATTGGTAAGTATCGCCAGGAGCAACCCCACACCTCGGTAAATTAAAACATGTGAATTAGCTCGCTCCCACAGCCAACTACTTACTACCAACTTGACAGATGACGTGTTAACTGGTGCTTGGGACGAAGTTAGGGTGACGCTTAAGTCTTACAGGATTGAATGCGGGCGATTTAACTTCTCTTGCTGGGTAGGAATTGTTTGGCGCCTGATTTCTTTACCCCCAACACCCATAGAAACAGGTACATCAAAGATTTATGTAACACATTTCCAAAGAAAAAAAAAAGAAGATAGAAAATACGTTTATATGCGGTAAAAAAACACAACTTTTACTATGGGACCAAACCTAAAATCGTGAAAAAAATCAGCTGTTCCCTATTTATGTTCGTATAACTCTCCAAAATGTAGGGAACAGCTGATTTGTTTTACGCGATTTCAGATTGGTCCCATAGTAAAAGTTGTTCAAAATGATGAGTACAAGGTGGTTTTTAATGTTTTACCAATAACCCTGTAAGTATACGATGAGATATAAATAGCATTTATAAAGAAAAAAAAACAAAATAAATAGACAATTCCTAGTTCCAAAAAGAAATAAGTACAAAGATATCCTAAAACAATTTTATGTCATGCACTCCGCTACACCGGCTACACGGCCGTGCAAATAAACCACTTCACTTTCAACATTTATTTAACCCTACCCAAATAATGTTCAACCCGTAAACGCGACAAAATAGATTCGTCCCAGTTTCAGAGCTGTAACTGACAGTGGACAGCGTTATGCATTTTCACATCTAGATTTGGAAAATTAACTAGACTGGACATCGCAAATAACTGGCCTTTTCGTTTTGGTAAAACGGGAACAAATATTGGATCTACCGGAAACTCTGACTCGGTCAGGGTTAATGGCGATGCGAAAATAGGTACAATTTATATCTGTATAAATTCTTGACAACATGATCATATTGAAATGGTAATAAACTAATAACTATCAACATCATCGTAAATAAAGACGTAGTCATAAGGCACATTACTCAGGAACGATTTACGTGGAAGTTGATTTATTTTTTCCATATTATGGTTAATGACGCCAAGCCGGTGACCGCAATAACTCATCTTTTGACTCAATAGCGAGGAAATAGTAACTAAAAAGTGTTGATGATCTAAGTTATTTTTTCCATCTTCATCTTCATGCAGTTGCTACAGGAGTGTGTAAAAATTGTAAACCACTCGGAAGGTAAGTGTGCTTGTCACAAGGCAAGAGATTAATTATAAAAGTATTTGGAGTTGATTTTTTTTGACATTTAGAACTGTTGAAACTGCATGCACCGTTACTTGACAATACACGATAATTGACCATTCTTTTAACGCCATCCTGAAGCTGACACGTCTCCATAAAACACACTGGGAATTATTTGAATTATACAAAGCAATATTTTAATATGTATTATAACAAAAACAAATTGAGTATAAACATTATAAGTAAACAAAGAAAAATTTCAGCTTTGAGAAGTGTTGCAATAAAAACTAAGTTATTACGAGCGTGTGTGGTGGCGATGGCGAGCGGAATAAAATGTAACTTAACGTGGCGGCCGCGCTCCGTCACAAAAACCGCATCGTATGCACCGCTCGGAATGCGTTGAATAAACATAAAGCATAGCTAACTACGGCTCACTTGCCTACATACATACATACACACACTCCTTTTTATTCATTAAACCTTTTTTATAAAAATAAATGCCAACAATATCCCATTGTGAAGTGTTCAGAATGTTCAGATAGATTAATTAACGTCTAAAGGTTATTTTTTTCTGCACTGCATTGTACCCGTGAATAATGGCCGTATTAAGGCTCGTACACACAGGCGCGACGCGACACGCGACACAAAGGCACCGCAAGTCGCGCAACGAGCGGTGCCTTTGTGTCGCGTGTCGCGTCGCGCCTGTGTGTACGAGCCTTTACAGTAATTTTAGTGCTAATTTATATATTTAATTTGCATTTTTTGTTAGCCACTTCTATATCTAATATCTTCCAGCTATGTCAAGAACTCAAGACTAGAGACTTCTTGAAGAAAAATAAGTAAGAATAAGTTTTATGAGTAGCTGTTTTATGAATAGTTCGAGACAAGAAAGTACTTACCTACTTAATTTATTTAACATACATGTTTTATTGATATGTTACTCATGGTCATACTGTCGCATACATACATGAGTCTCTGGCTCCGGGTACACACAAGGGCTCATTTTATTTATCGCTCTATTTGAAGGTCTACGAAGTTAAGTATAATTTATTAGTTCAAAAAGACAACAATTGAATAGTATGGTGATACACTTAATGGCACTTGTTTCTATGAAAATATTGAATATTATAATGAGCAACTTTTCACAAACAATAGAACATAACTTAAAATTCCTACTTGGTCTGCATAAATACAGCTCTTTCTTTTTAGTAAGATGCGTTGTTACTTTTACGAAATGCTATAATTCCAGTCATGGAACATATCTCATTGGAGGCACAGGAAAATTGTTGCATTTTATGAGTAGCTAGTTACAAACTATCATCGTACAAGCAGAATGACTCATCAAGTCATCAAATTGACGCTTCATTGGAACGGTCCATCTGTTAGCTCTGCAACAGTACAATAGAACCGTTATACGACTGTTTATCAACTAAATTCACCGCACATCGAGGAACAAGCTCTGTCTGTTTCTACTACCGTTAATTATTCCTGGGTTGTCAACGTAATAATGACCGATTGGCGTTTTTACACGCGATACAGGGTGCTAAGCCTAAAACGACTCTCATTTGGTCACGAAAGCATAGTACGGAATTTTAGAGCCATTTCATTCCTTCGTGGCTATGCGGCCATAGCGATAAAATTGTTGATAATGCCATGAACATAATTTAAAATGTTTACTGTTACTTATTTATTTGTAGGACTTGTAGGTTACTTTGTATGAAACTACTTGTGCTGTTAATTTTTCGACGGTTGATACCTATGTAAGTGCAGGTCGTCCAGCGGCGGACGACATTGTTACTATTTGTTACCATCGGAGGTAGGACCTGGATGAGGCTGGCACAGGAGCGTGGGGATCGTCACATGAGAGAGAGGCCTATATCCAGCAGTGGGTGAAGTCGGGCTGTGGATAATTATGATATCTGTGACTTGCTAACAAGGAAGAAAGATACTCTTATTTTAGCAGTTAGCACTTTAGGTACTTACCTTGTATTACAATACTATTAGTTATTCTGTGGTATTACTCTAAAATTTTGCCTTTTCAACTCTACGTAATCACAGTGTGTGTGTGTGTGTGTGTGTTTATATGGATGTTACTTCTTCACGCTCAAACGGCTGGACCAATTTTGATAAAATTTTGTATGGACGCAGTTGACACCCTGAATTAACATATAGGTTACCTTTATCCCGATATTCCCAGGAGATCGACATTTACGCGGGTGAAACCGCGGGGCGCAGCTAATATCTATATCTATATACTATATTTACTATTATATATTATATTATATATTATATAATTATATAATATTATAAAGCTGAAGAGTTTGTTTGTTTGGTTGAACGCGCTAATCTCTGGAACTACCAGTCGGATTTGAAAAATTCTTTTTGCATTTGATAGCCCAATTCTTGAGGAAGGCTATAGGCTATTTAACAAGACGCTAGAAAAAAAGTCAGAAAGAACGCTAAGCAAAAAGAAAGTACATAATAGCGCGGGCAGGCGATGCGATGCGACGGGGTGGGTCGGAGTAACAAGAAATTTCACGCGGACGAAGTCGCGGGCAGAAGCTAGTACAATATAATATGCTAAAAAAAATAGCCTACACAACCCCTCGTCCGGATACCCTAATTTTAGGCATCGGTTCCATAACTACTCGTAGTATTGGTTTCCCGGAAAAACATTGCATATTTCGTTTGATAGCGAAAATACAGTTTGGCTAAAAGTCCTCGTTTTATTTTTTCATCTAAAATAAATATAGATCATTCGGATTTTATTAAAAAATAAAAATAAAATCGTTAAATATTTTGTACCTTTGTGAATTTGTTTCAAGCTGTATATTGTACGAGTAAAGGCTCGTATACACAGGCGCGACGCGACACGCGACACAAAAGCACCGCTCGTTGCGCGACTTGCGGTGCCTTTGTGTCGCGTGTCGCGTCGCGCCTGTGTGTACGAGCCTTAAGTGATTTTATAAACTAATCGATTTTTCAGTGTTGACATATTTTTTTACGACTGTGTTTAAAGATAGGTGAAATATATTATTACCTACATAATTATGATACCGACGTTATATTAATTA
The DNA here is from genome assembly GCA_963855955.1 of Luperina nickerlii. Classification (NCBI taxonomy): domain Eukaryota; kingdom Metazoa; phylum Arthropoda; class Insecta; order Lepidoptera; family Noctuidae; genus Luperina; species Luperina nickerlii. The sequence goes on along the minus strand of OY979677.1, from coordinate 13,880,126 downwards.
GGTACTAAGTAGGTTGGTAAGTAGGTCTGCGGGGTAATTGCGTAACACACTAACAGTACAGTAGCAATAGCTTTCATTAGGACAGTTCAACTACATTCATTGCGTTATGTACGTTGTTGAGCAGACACATTTTTAGAACATATAAAGCAATGGATTAGCAAAAACCTTCAAAATGATTCAGATTGAGATTGATAGTGTGTTGCGCAATTGGGGTGCTAGGTACAGACGCCAGCACATCAAGCTACTACAATCTGTCAAATTTATTTAATAGATTTTCAACTTTATCGCTAAAGCATAAGATTCAAAGTTGATTGGGAAAATTTAACAGTTTCGGGTAGCTTAATGTGCTGGCGTCTGTACTTACAGTTACTTAGGTTTTTTTTTTGTGTTGAACAAGTTTGTCACACCATACAACCTGATTATTTTAAGGCATATTCGTAAAAGGACTGTTACAAATTACAATTACCAAGATACAAGTTAGTAAGTAAATAGATTGAACACGACTTCTGGATACTTTATATAGTTACCGGTATCGTTGTTAAGGCGACAACACACAAGGAAAGAATGTTTTATGCGTAACTGTCTTGTGATACTTTAGTATAATCGCCTGGCGGGGTACAATGCGTGCCACGAAATATGAGACTTGACCCCGCCTCCCCCGCTCTTTCCGCCGCCCCTATGATGTCCGGTCCCGTCCTGCACTCAGACCTCATACCGCTAAAGATACCTAATAAAATCGTGTACTGCGCATGTTAAACCACGTGGTGTGTCAAGTCTCATCTTTCGTGGCACGCATTGTACGTATTGCGTAACGCGCTAACAGTGGCCAATGGCTTTCAATTTGACAGTTCAACAACATTCATTGCGTTATAGTTATTTATATTGTTGAGCAGACAAATTTTTAGAACATATGAAGCAATAGATTAGCAATATCCCTCAAAATTATTCAGATTTTGATTGAAAGTGTGTTACGCAATTCAAGTGCCGGTTCGGATCTATTTAGTCTGCTGATAAGCCAGATTACCTACATATGTATTTCTATTTACATTCTTAGGAGTGGCCACAAATAGCGTCTGGTTACGTATATAATGATAATACAGGTAACCAGGTACCTACCGAATAATTTAATAAACATTTTATAACATTTTGGCAATATATGGTAGGTACCTAAGTACCATTGTACCCAAGTACGGTAGTCAGTGTCAGTGCTTCAGTAGGGCGCGATGTGAATCTAGTAGAACAATATGAAAACTACATAGAAATAAAATGTACTATAGAGTTGCGTCAGGCTGCTGTCGCGTCGCGTCTGTCTGCTGGGGTCCCAGCCTTTAAAGTTACGAAGTTCCCTTATGTGGATATGTAGGAGTAAAGATTTACCAGTCTCCATGTATTTAGCGGGTGTAATGTGACCCAGGGTGCGCCGGACCTGCATATACCTAAAGCAGCGTCGTTACTAGGGGAAGCCGTATTGATAACCTATCAATATTCCGAGAAGACTAAGCTGCTCATTCGTCATTGTCTGGGTTGGGCTTATCAATGTCATTGAGCTCATTTCATTTAATAATCGGATTGCATTTGTTGTTTCTGGTTTGACACGTCAATTTCGCCTGATACTACAAAAATATTTTAGTATTCAGGTACCTAGCTACATTAAAAGCTAGCAAACGATGCGAGGGTACGATCGCGCTCGTAAATAAGCAAAGTGTGGTAGCAGCTTTAGGGCGCCCCGGCCGACCGATACTCGCTATCTGTATCAATTACCTGCCCCTCTGCGGATTACCGAATTAACCAGCCACATTAATATTTTAATCTATGCCCGCAAATGTACGCGTACGTGGCTACGATAATGCGATCTATTCTATTGACCACAGGCATTTCGCTGTAATGTTGCCAGTGATAAACGGTAATTATAACGTTAATTGACAAGGATAACTCTCCATTGTGCTCTTGGTCTCTTGCCCTTTGGAGAGGCTCAGTATTCTTAGCTTTCATGTAATTTCGAGTTCTATACGCATTTTGAATTGTATGTTATGTAAATAGGTACTTTCTATACCTAAGTAGGATACCTGCTAATAACAAAACCATTTAAAAGTTGCGTTGAAGTGAATGACATGTTTGTTTTGAATTACTTACAAAATAGTAATTATAGCTGTCGACAGTATTGTATTAACTAACTAGCATAGGTATAAAAACATTTCTATGCTAAGTAGTTATCAATAGTATGGAATTAAATAAGACTTATGTAAAATCCATTTAAGACTATCAATTTTATTAGCGACTCCATTTAATGTGTCAAGTATATTATCTACGCAGAAGTAGACATAGCAACATTGCGATAAGTGCCTACAGAAATCTTTATTAGTCTGACATCTGACCTACTTAACTACGTGACTAGGTATCAAGAGAATAAGCCTGGCTAGTTCAGACAGAATTGCAATGCAATATTGTTTGCCAAAATAACATCGGGCAAGTCAACCGCAACGAGCCACCAACCCGTAACACCGACCCACCACCCCTCGCAGAAAATCCCCAGATAATACGTATCTATTAGAGCGTATATCTCCGATTCGGCTAAAGTATTCCTCAAACATGAAGATAGTCGACGAAAAATTCGAGTGGAGAAATATGTATGGCAGCGGCAATCGGCATGCGAGGGTCGGTCGGTCTCCTGCCGGGGGAAGCGGCGGGTGGCGGTGGCGGTGGCGCCCCCCTCAAGTCAGTTCGCTTGCAACGTTCGCGCGAGAACGACGTGCGTCGGTAGTTTCGTCAGCAACTAATCGTCGCGTGTGACTGACTCGGAGTACGTGCGTGGATCTTGTGTGATTGTGTGTCCAAAGTGGAGTGTGTGCTGTGCCCTGTTATACTTATAGTGTTTTTCAGACCATGAGCGTGTGTGTTTGACGCAGGGATGTATCCGAGCGCGGGCGCAATGAACGCCGCCGCCGCCGCCGCTGCCGTGGCGGCCGCTAGGCATCCGGTAAGCGATGACACTTGTACACAAATCACTCCTTACTAATAAACTATCTAGATATCCACTCAAAAATACAGATGGTCTTCTTTTTGCACTACTTAAATGGCTTTGAAAAAGTTTCTGAACTTGCACACGCTGTACGACTGTACGTAGGTAACTGTGGCCTGTGGGTCATTTTGATGAATACTTATCTCTCTATATATATATTATTTACTATATAATATATAATATATCTTATATTATATACTTATATATAATATATCTTATTTTGATGAATATTAATAATAATAATCGTTCAATTGATAATAATAATCCCTCGCAAAGCTAAAATTTAAAATTACAACCGTCATGCTCATTCAATTATGACAAAAACAAAAACAATAATATTATTAAGCTCGTTGCGTTGATGTCTTTTCTGAGCAAAACTTTCTTTTGAACAATTAATTTAACTGCTCAAAACTAAGTGATATAATTTTACAACACAACACTGATAACACGTATCCAAGTTTAGTTATTCAGAAAGTTACTATAGGTACTATAAGCAGAAACGCAATAAACAGTGGAATGGCACAAACACGCGGCTTGCGAGGTTGCGAGTAGGTACTTGCGAGTTCTGAGCCCCCCCGGACCGGCTGCCGATCATTGTCAGCGGCTCAATTACCCGTGAAATTGTCTGCAAAGGATTTTATCATGCTCAGAAATCTGGGGACGAAATTAACAAAGCTTGCTTATACCTTTTGACACTCAATTCTCGAAATTGCTTTCTGCTAAGAATTAAAGAACAGTTACTTATGTTGTTGTTGATGCGTTTATTTGATAACGTGTCAAAACCAGATGGCGTATAATAGAAAAAGAGGAATGAGCCAGTATGTTTAAGAGTCAAGTGATAGATAAAATGATTGAAACTAAGGATATGAAAGGAAAATCTGTGAATGAATTTTGGAAAGAGATGGCGGATTGTATAAGGAGAGTAGCAAAAGATGTGTTTGGAGAATCGAAAGGGAAAGATATGATAGAAAAGGATACATGGTGGTGGAATGAAGACGTGCAAAAGATGCCTAAAAATAAAATTGTGTTTAAAGAATGGTAGGGCGTAGAAAACGGGAATGATAAGTTGAAAGATGATAAGAAGAAGATTTATAAAGAACGTACCTACGTAAGAAAAAGGCAAAAAAGGCGGTGGCAGTTTCGAGTGCTAAGTCGCAGGAGAAGTTGTATGACTCACTGGACAGCCCTAGAGGCCAGAAGGAGCTTTACCGGATTACAAAGAGAAAGGAAAACGAGAGATATAATTCACATTAAATGTATGAAAGACGATGCTGGTAAGGTTCTGTCCAAAGATGACGAAATAAAAGGACGATGGAAGTTTTATTTTGAAAATCTAATGAACGAAGAGAATAAATGGAACGGTGTGCTCAAAGAGGTACAAGTAAATATGGGTTTGGTGAGGGAAATTAGCATGAATGAAGTAAGAAAGGCAGTCCAAGGTATGAAAAATGGAAAGGCCCAGTAGAAGTTTAGAAATGTTTAAAAGAAGATGGATGAATGTGGCTGACTTTATTCTTCAATAAGTTGTTGCATCAAGGAGGGATCCTACAAGAATGGTGCAATAGTTCGCTAGTGCCCATCTTCAAGAATAAAGGTGATGTACAGGACTGTAACTATCGTGGGATTAAATCTCATGTCACTTTTGCACTCCGCCAATTGTAGCGAGAAGTACAGACGCGCACACAAGAACTTGCACATGGTGTTCTTTAATTTGGAGAAAGCGTATGATAGGATACCTCGGGATGTGCTGTGGTGGGCCTTGAAAGAGAAAGGTTTGCCCGAGAAGTATGTAGAGTTAATTCGTGCTATGTACAGTCAGTCTCGTACCTACGTCTAGTCGGCTGCTGGCAATACCGACGAGTTCAGTGTGGCTGTAGGCTTGCACCAGGGATCGGCTTTAATTCCTTACCTCTTCCTGTTGATTATGGACGCTCTTACGTCGGACATCCAGGAGGAGGCACCCTGGTGCATGTTGTTTGCCATTGACATTGTCCTTGTCGGTGAAGATTGACCTGAGATCCAGAGCAGATTGGAGAAATGGCAACAAAAGTTGGAGAATGTTGGCTTGAAAATCAGCAGAACCAAAACCGAATATGTGTTCTGCGATTTCGGCGGTCTCTCCAGTTCTGAAGCCATAGCGCTTGATGGCTCACTTCTCCCAGTCTGCTCCGACTTTCGGTATCTCGGTTCACTCGTGCAAAGCTCTCGTGCAAAGTGAAGTAGATCGAACGATTAAGCACAGAATTAACACTGGATGGATGAAATGGAGGCAGGTCACGGGAAAAATCAGCGACCCGCATTCCCCTTAACCTTAAGGGGAAGATATACAAGACCATTTAGACCTGCTGTCTTGTATGGATCACAATGTTGGGCAACAAAAGGGATGAATGAAAGATAATTGCATGCCGAGATAAGAATGCTAAGAGGGATGTGTGATGTTACATGAATGGATAGAATAAGAAATAAGTAGATATGAGGAAGTTTGAAAGTGGCACCGGTAACTGAAAAGTTGTGTGGAAATCGGTTGTCATGGTATGGGCATGCGTTACGGAGAAATGAGGAAAATGTCGTGAGGAGAGTTTTGAGTATGGATGTCGATGGCTATAAGAGTAGGGGAAGACCAAAGAAACGATGGATGGAATGTGTAAATGATGATATGGTTAGAAAGGGGGTACTAATAGGGGGTGAGATGACGACTACTAGAGAAGAATGGATGAAAAAGACATGTTGCGCCGACCCCAAATAAATTGGGATAAGAGCAGGAGAATGAACTACATTGAAGTACGGACGCTAGCAAATCAACCTACCCGAAACTGTCAGATTTCCCCAATCAACTTTGAACCTTATGCTTTAGTGATAAAGTTGTAAATCTATTAAAGAAATTTGACAGATTGTAGTAACTTGATGTGCTGGCGTCTGTACCTACCCACTTTTTGTACGACATGGAATAAGTATCGATAAAAAATGTCTATAGCAGCTTGAAATTGGTCGCATTTCGAATTCGATCTCTAATAATGTTTTCCTCATATTAAACATGTAAATAAAGATAGATGATTTAGATAATTGTCATGATTTAAGCTCCCATTTTCTCAATAAAATACCTATTATCTAAAGGCTAACGGGGCATATTATAAACCATGTTTAAAGCTTTTGTTTTACACCTAATATTAAGATAATTATCGGGTTGGCTATAGAATTAATAGACTGTATGCTGTTAATAACTGTTAATAGTCATAAATTGGCATGTACCTACATAGTTAAATTGTTTCTTCATTCACCAATCTGTGAAAAACGCGTTTTAATAGGTTGTAACAACCTGTAAGCGCTGAAGTACCACTTATTATATGTATAATAAGAATAAATCGGAAACTGAAATATAAAACGTTGTGCACATTCAAGCAAGCATTTTCAAAATTATATTTTATGAACGAAACTGACCATGTGCCGTCAAAACCGCGGCGAAGTGTGTAGCCGTGTGTGAAACGATTCTGAACTTTATGACGTTGTAATAGAGCATAACGGTAGCCAAGCGGTGTTCAGAGAAGCGACCGCAAGCCGCAACCCATCTGTCGCCGCTAGCCGACGGAAAACTAACCACATTTAGAGAATACATTAGTATTATTTTTAGGAGACACCGTTCACTTAGTACTGTGCAACCCTTGTTATTTATTATTCTTTCACAATGTTTTGTTGCTGCGGTCTGCAACCGACCGCTAGACAGTATAGAAACTAATTTCGAAAAGACAAATTTACCAAGATTGAGTGATAGTAAAATAATTAAAACATTAGCAGAAATAGTAATTTCAACTGTTTTATAACTGCTTCATAAAATTCTTCGTTTTAAGTAAGTATACATTTATATTCTTACTTAACAAAATTTTAAAACTCCTACATTTTGCACAGGAGTGGTGAACATTGGGCGAATGTAAAGTTCACATCATTATTTTTTATAGATCTCGTCGAACGAGGTGTTCGTTCGGCGAAATGTTTGATGAACTACAAATATTAACCAGGGAAGTCTGAAGGGTGACTATTGATATTCATTTCAAAATAAAGGGATGTGAAAGTGAAAACCCACAAAATAGATTACCTACTTATATTAAAATAATTAAGAACAAACCTTTAATAAAAAATGAACACCTAAACGAATGAAGCGGCATTAAACAATGCTAAAGAGTAAATAGTCTCATTTCAAACACGATTAAGTCCCAAGCTAATTGCCTGGCCATTACTTTTTTCGTTGCTTTGGGCGTACGTATTTTATTGAGATAATAAGTAATGCTCTCAATGCAGTTATTAGTTGGTACATTCCCAATTTCCCACGCGCGCACATTAACCACTTTATAAATGGAAAAACACGACCAATATGTAATGACCTCCTCTGCTTATAAATATACATACTTTTAAATACAAGGAACGGTGCTCATAAAGTCTCATACATTTTGGGGTCCGCCTGTACTGGTTGTATACTCAGGAAGTGGTACGACGCTTGTCGCCTAATTGATGCATTCATACCAGTTTCAAAGAAATACACACCTTATTAAGCGTTCTTGACATTGGTAAGTAGTCGGTTGTGCCTTTAAAAAAGTTACGTTATGACGTCGTGAGACGTATGAAGTTTGTTGGGGATAGGGACAAGGGGGAAAATCGTGTCGTCCGATTAATTTTACAATGCAAAGCTAACACTATGTATACGTCCATACCACCCAAATACCATCACAGATCTTCTCTAACTTTTAAATTGCTTTTTCCCTGTAAACTGTAGGCGAAACGTATTTTTTCTACGTTATGTCGCCTTGTTCTTGTAGTTAATAAGCGTCATTGTATGAGTGTCGGGGTGGTGAATGAGACGCGGGGGGACGGGCCGGGTGTTAATGTAAATGCCTTTTTGTCTATTTGCTTAAAATCCGTGTCGCGTCCTACTCGGTAAATATTTGACTGACAGAATTACCGCTACGGACAAATGAGATGGCGTCTCGTCAAACATTCCAAGTTTTCTTCAAACATGCACATAAAGTTGAGTTCTAGAAAAAAAAAATCTGTGTCAATGACGATTATTTTAATATCGTCGAGATGAGTTTATCAACGGAAATGTCTTGTCAGGATTATCATCGTGATAAGTGGAGTGCCTTGAGTCAATGTTCACCCAAAATAATGACTTGATATTTGTAGATAGATAATGCAATATCAGTTTGCACAAACACGGCATTTGGAGTACGCAAACAATGCTTCGTCATAATCAAGATGCCATCAAACATATTCGCTGCGCGGGAACGGAGGGCTGACATACTTACGTTTGAGACCACCGAGCGGGATATTAATTCACTCTTGTTGACGTTTTCACATCCATTCCATTTATCTGTATTCTAAAGGAGGAAACGAAATGAGATGAGATCTTTCTTTTTATTAAACAGTCAACCTGTCGTAGGTACTTAACATTAATAATAAGGAATCAAATTATTTTGTTAATTATACATACTTTTATTATGAAAATCATTGTTATTTGCCGAGTTAGCCGAATAACCGATAAACTTAAAAATTGTCAATCGGCCGGCCCACCACGCTCTTATCGGGTGGCAAACGGTGTTGAATTTCTGAGAAAATAAAATCAGCTTTCCGATCCCCGCGCTACCATATTAGTTTACTAACATTTTTTTTTATTTTCCCAATATAAAGGGTAAAAAATCCCTCCGTTACGCTCGTTTTTATGGGCTCTAAAACGAACACAATAGAGCAGAAATTAGCTCGCGGGGTTTTGACGTTGAGGCGTTACGTTACAAAGCCAATCTTGATGTTCAAATATTTGTCTATGCTTGTTTGGTTTGTAAGTGCGAATGGTGTTTAGATGTTTACCAAGCCGCTGAACTTGTGTGAGTTGTGAGCCGAGCGGGCGAGCTTCTAATATTACTAATAAACAGTTGACATCGATCCACTTCTCGGAGTTTTCCTCATAACGTAACGGACGTCGAGTCGTCGACGTTAATATAAATCACCAAAACTCTCATTTCAATTTCGTATTCGAGCAGAATTCATTCAGCCGTTTCGGAATTCGAATTTCGAATCCAATAAAAAGAAAATACTCCGGAGCGTACAGCAGGTAGACGTGGGCAGACGTATTCAATAATTTGAAATAAGAACACGTATTTCTTTTTATATCCGTTTAAACGCATTCTGTTTAGTTTTGTTTTTGTGAGCGGCCGGTGAATGCGGGCCTTTCATCCGGACCCTCTACACAATACTGCCACTCAAAAACTGTTCATTGTATTTTAATTTGACCTTTTCGGCGATAATTTATGGGAATCTTTTTTTTTTTTGTCGAGGGGAACGTTTACTCAGTCTATTATTGCCGAGGATTATTTTCGTTTCTTTTGTGATTGATTTGAAGGTTGGATCGAAGTTGCGACTATTAGTATCGAAGGGTATATTTAATCTGTTAGGCCGTGGGAAAAAAAGAATCAATAGGTACGGAAAAATAGTTTCTAATTTAAATTGCGTAATATTCCAGTGAAGCATTTTAGAAACAAGCGGTTAAAAAGCCAGCTAACAGACCAATCAACGCGTGGCTTTTAATCATGTGTAATTTTAATGCCATTGCGTTAAACGCGTCGAGAGTCGAGAATATTATTTAATTTTACCAATATTGCACTGAAATAATTTGCACGTTAAATAATACAAAATTTACGATAGGTCAGGCAGAGCAACGATTGGCATGTTATACAATTTTATTGCACAAAAGCGTTTAATTTAATCCGTAGTCGTATAATGTTATTTTATATGGTGATTTAATCTTGGCTATAAAACACTTTAACGTATAACGAGGTGTCAGGTTTGCTGGACATCGAGAGCGAGAGAGCGGCAGAATTACCCGATGCGATAAGACCGACCGATAGCGCCGAATAAAACAAATAATTAAAACGACGTCGCCGTCACTTATTGACGCTGATAAAATAATGTCCGGTTCAAGTTAAGGCACGCGCACACTTGTTGAGTGTTTAGCGATATGGTTCTTGTTGCATACATGATAAGTAGAGAAAATAACTAATGGTAGGTCCGATAAGTCCGATAATAATAATAATAAGTATACAAACAATTAATATTCTCTTAGGAAAGTTTTTTTTTTAACTTTTAGGTTAATCATTCATGTTTTCTATCAACATCTATCGAAAATGTTACAAAAGTATTTAATCCAAAATAAATTCATTTTTTATGCACTTAACAATCTTTAGCGGCCGTGAGACAAGTGTCGTTAAGCTGAGAGCACATTAGCCGAAGAGCTTTATTACTTTTTGCCCTAATTCAGATCAATAAGGTTGAAGTGTCGAAGCAGCCTCTGAAGAGAGGGACGGTACGTCGCATCGAGTGCCGTCGTGTAGCCTCACACTGCTACTGTCGATATCGTTTTGTTTTTGCCTCCAAACATACGTTGTGTTAGCTCGTAACTTTACACTCCTTTTCCTTTTTGTTTTTCGATTCAACGATATGAACATGGATAAGTAATTGCTTGTGTCGATTTACATCTCCCAGTGCAGTGTGCTCGTGGTTGTGTGGCTTTCATCTTTAATTTTAATTAAAAGCATTTCGATACCAACAATAAAGCAATTAACAAAAACATGATTGGGGCGCTTAAATTAATTTTTGATACGATAGATTGCTAGGCTAGATTGCTAGACAATCTCGGTTTATAGTGTTGTAAATAAGCACGAATTGCGGTGGAGGAATTAAGTTAGAATGTTGCGAACAGTGCCTAGACGTTGCGGTTAGGTTATCCACGATGTTACCTATTACGTTATTAAGTGCGATCACCCATTACGTGGAGCGTGAGACGTCAGCGCGGCGGCGGAGGCGCGCGACCGCAAGCCCGTCTCCCCGGTGGTTACATTCACTAAATTCTCGGCCACATTTTTCCCGAGCCCGATTGTCCGCAGCTCCATTTACAACGTCTACACGCCGCGCCAGTTCCTTTTACGCTTTTATTTACGCTCCTTTTATTATTTTTAAAGTCCGTTTGTTCCTCGCGCCGGCACCGAGCGGCGGTTATTTATTTTTTGCCGTCGGCCTCCCGGCGACCGTGTGTTGTTATGTCCCTCGCTTTATTTTTATTTTCGTGCTTCTTATTATGGAGTTAGCTTTTTTTCTTTATTATAACGTGCTCGCGTGTTCGCGTTACTTTATTTTTGTGTTAAGAGCCGTGCGGTCGATGTTGTTTATTTTTTTCATTAATCGAGACTCACACCGAATTATGGTCATTAAAGGATAATTTGTATTATGGTAATTTGGGATGCGTGTAATTTTTGTTTCGTGATAGGAATGTTTTTGTTCCGAGAGTGAGATTGATGAGTTACGTACGTAGGTACTTATACGTCGTATCGTATGTTCTTAATATTTAGAACGTTGCGTGTTCAGTAAACGTTTGTAAATGATCATTTACTTAGAGGATGCGTTCAGGTTTTAAGAAGTCTTTATTGTAGCGATTGGTGGTTGGTTTTTTGTTTACTTGCAGGTCATTGATTGTGTGTTGTTTTGTTCTCAGGGTCCCCCACAGCCCGGGCAACCCATCAAGTTCACGGTGGGAGAGTCCTGCGACAGGATTAAAGAAGAATTCAATTTTCTACAAGCCCAATATCACAAGTCAGTATTGTTTTAACTTTCCTCATTTTAGGTTCACATATTAGGTACATTAATGTTATAATTAAACATTTAAATAAGTACTTACTTAAGTAAAAAAGAGTATAGCCAACCAGTATCGGGAACACAGAACTTACCTTATTGTTAGGTACTATTTACTCATTTTGTTTTATTTTACTGCGATACGAAACCTAAGAAAATAATCATTCTAGTAGCACATTGAAAACTGGAACAACGGTTGACTAAATTCAAAAACACAAAAAAAAAAAACTTGAGAAAAGAAGTTTAAATAGTAGATATCACGAGAATCGGTACTTAGTAGGGTTGTAGGATTTACTACAACAAAAATAAAACGCGTAAAGTGGGATCATCCGGGATCCCCTGTCACCGGGAATCAAGGAGAATCAACCCTTACCTGCCTACCCTCAACTACCCTGCACCCTGCCAGGCTTTTTGCGACGAACCGTTGTCGTGAAACAAAAAAACTCACAATAGGGTTTATTTACACGAGTCGTTCAAAGTTTGTAAAAAAAAATGAGGTTATTGAAGTGGTGGGAGACAGGTCAATTGGAAGGTTTTTATTTGGATAGTTAGTTGTTTCTCTCTCTCGAGTATATTTATTTCTCCAAAAATAAAGTATATTTTAGGTCACCTATTCACCTGAATTTACAAACAAGATAATAAGTAAAATTGTTAAGTTGTAAGTACCTAATTAAATTACCTATAACTTACAAGTTTCTGGTAACTAAAAGTACCTAAATATATTTCATTAATAGAAATAAAATCAATAATTAATTTCGTTTATTAGAAGACTCCACGGAAACCTACAAAAACGACATGAACACACTACGGAAACGACATGTTGCAAAGTGGCTTTACTTTAAACACTTACCTACTTAATTTAATAAATTATTTTTAGGGTAGCAAAAGCGCGAACGAGTTTTGCTTTTGTTAACATTTCCTTCTCTTTTCTGGCTTTGTTACTGATTCTTCCGAGTCGACGGTTAACGTCAGATTACGATTCGGTAGGTATATTTTGTATGGTCGAATCTCCATGGGCGCTTTATAATAATTTGATTTGTGTCTTTATTTTAAACTGTTTTAAAGAGCACATTCACTATATTTTATTTTTTCTAGAGTTGTATAAAACTCACGGGATCATTCTAATTAATAAGTAGTTAAGTACTTTATTACAATGATGTAGGTAAGAGTTACATTGCAATGACTTACTACCTTACCTAAAGCGCGGTCACTGTCGGACTGCATAGAAAAGAAAGAGAAGCGCGATGACACAATGCTTGTAATTTATTGCAAAATATGAAGCAATTATCTATTTATACAAAATCTATTTTTTTTTTGTTTTTTTAAAACGTTGCCCCACACTAGGAATTATTCCTGTATCGTGGGTGCGTTTACAAACATTTAAATTCGCATACACAAACAGCCAGACCCGGAACAACTACCTATAGGCAATACAAATATTTGTTCCGTGCGGGAATCGAACCCGCGACACGCAGCGCAGCAGTCGATCGCTCAGCCACTACGCCAACCGTGTCGTCAAATTGTTATTGTTTGGACTAAAAACTCGTGAATGTGCTCCTTAAAATTGTTTAAAAATAAAGGCTGAAATTAAATGACTACAAACCATTTACATAGATTCGACTAAAGGCTCCTTCAAACAGGCGCGACACGCGATAAAATCGCGCGCGATATAAAGGCACCGCAAGTCGCGCAACGAGCGGTGTCTTTGTGTCGAGCGCGATTATATCGCGTGTCGCGCCTGTTTGTAGGAGCCTTAAGTATACTAAATATACCTATAAACTGTCTTTTTTATATCTAACGTAAAATTACTTTTAAAGTAGCTACGATAAATATCTACAAGAAAAAAGTTTTAAATATTATAACTTTCCCACAAATCTTTCGTGGTAAACACGAAACTTTAGCTAGTACTTGTAGTAGTAGGGATTGTTAAGCAATATGTAAATCTATGTTCACCAACGCCCGACCTTCCTATTACCTACTTTACTACAAAGTTATTATGTTATAAAACTCTTATCGGGCCACGTTTTCAGTGATCGTTAAGCATGTAGGTAATAATCTAGAATTGAAATTGAACAGTGTAGTTAAGCGACGATAAAAACTATAACCATAACAGGTCTGACCCACTATGCATGCGATAACAGCTATAAAACAAGCTGTTCGCTTATATATATTTCTTATCTTAATAATGTTACAAGCGCTTGTTAGTTTACTGAGTACACTTGACTATTTAATAAGTTGAAAAGTCACCAAAGAGCCCTAATATCTCATTGCTTTGACCTATTTCGTGGAGGTTATCGCTGGCTGTCAGAAAACTGATATAGTACCTAACGAATAATAACAACAGCTCAGAAAGCTTGTAGGTATGTACCGCATGCATGTAGGTACGCACTTTACTATCTGATCATAACACTAAACACGAATAAATAGATCAAACGTAATAATACTCGTCTTGTTCGAAGCTGTTGAAGACGTAGCGCTATATGTATAAACGTGCAGCTATAAAAATTAAAACAAACAATTTCACGAAAAATAAATCACCGAACCTTGTTAAGGTGGAACTAGTCGCAAGCTCGAATTCACTGGTGGTCATGGCCAAAAAGCACCCTGTCTTACCTGGCTTCGTGTCCGACAGGGATAGTATCAGTGATGAGCAGTTAGACGCTAGTCTGCACGTACAATGTCTAGTTCTCACGCACAGATACACTGTTCCGAACTGAAAGGCGAGTAAAAAAATCGAAAAGTGCTTTGGAAAATCGAGTTTTATGAAAAAAGCACTGCATAAACTAATTACAAATATAAAGTTTATTGAACTCTTCGATAACTGAGCTTTGTCAGTACCGACTTTGTTTTGAAGATTTTACAGTTCTTTTATAACTTATTTACACCCAAAATGTTAAAAATAGCAAGAAAAACGAATATTTGTTGGCTCATAACTTTATAATGGCTTTTTATTTTACCATTCTGTTTTCGTACAGACAAAATTAATTAAGACAAAACGATATCATGTTTAACGTTGGATGCAAAATGTCATACTGGAGTAAATTTACTCTCCCGAAAGTATGGAAAAATTATCGACTAGTAGACCTTAAATAATCGTTTTCTCTTTTGTTTCAGTTTAAAATTAGAATGCGAGAAACTGGCTAGTGAAAAAATTGAAATACAAAGGCATTATGTTATGGTGAGTAGAAATTGTATATTATATTTATATTATATTTATTATTATATTTTATTGTATACCTATTCAAAAAAATTCAAGTATGAAAGAAAAGGACATGTTGCGCCGACCCAAATAAATTGGGATAAGGGCAGGAGAATGATGAACTGTCCGTCTTGGTTTTGTGTTTTTCCCCCCAAAATCTATACTAATATTATAAAGCTGAAGAGTTTGTTTGTTTGTTTGGTTGAACGCGCTAATCTCTGGAACTACCAGTCGGATTTGAAAAATTCTTTTTGCATTTGATAGCCCAATTCTTGAGGAAGGCTATAGGCTATATAACATCACGCTATGACCTTTAGGAGCCGAGCAAAACGAAAAAAAGTCAGAAAGAACGCTAAGCAAAAACGAAGTAATAGCGCGGGCAGGCGATGCGATGCGACGGGGTGGGTCGGGGAACAAGAAATTTCACGCGGACGAAGTCGCGGGCAGAAGCTAATTAAATATAAAATCGTTTGACATACCACTCAAAAGATATGAAACTTATTTGGTCTAATATGATGAAAACGCCTACTTAAAACACAAAGCAAAATTGCATGAACACGGGTTAGTTTATTTAGTATTATTTTTATGTTGTAGCTTGTAATATATAAAAAAAAACAAGCAATCAATAAACCATCAATTTATGCTTTTCAAGCCAAAAACACACATTAGAAAACTTTAAATAAAACTGCGGTACCATGAAATGTTTTATTAAACCACTACAAGAGATTGGGGTTAATGATAATAGCGGCGATGGCACAAACATAATTACGTTCATACCCGTACAATAAAAACGAACGCAACAGGCTTTAAAACGCATGTCATTTTAAAACGACATAGTTTAATTTAAAGGGACAGCTAATTTAACAGCTAAATAGAGATGTTTATCACATGTAACATTTGTTATGGCGTGTGAAATCAATAAATGTGTTCCTTTGTTCCCGCCCGTATGTCACTTGATTTCTATTTGATTGGCTCCAGTGCACCCTCCCATTAAGATAATTGTCCGTATGAAAGAATTATTTACTCAATTACTGGGCAGTTTGTCTCTCTACACAAGGAACATCTCAGATGTTTAGCACGTGTAATAAAATATGTTTAGATAAGATATTGTAACATCGTCGTATCAATCACAGCGCCAACCCAGCTGTCAGGAGCGTGCGTAGGCAAACGTATTAGTGGCCAGTTCAAGAGCAGACAATATACATTATACATATTTCAAACGAACAGATATATTTTGGCATGCCTTAATCCCCGCATGTTCGCTCCGTCCAGATATGAATCACGATTAAGTGTTGCCAAATCGCTCGCAATTTATTTTAATACGCTCGAGAGGAAATTTTCGCGAGAATTTTTATGTGTCGGAAACACTTCTGGCCGACGTCCAAACTGTGCCAGTGCGGATGTTTAGTCACTCGACTCCTATAATTTGAGGAAGCTAATCTGTGCCAAAACCGTACCGTGTCACTGCTCGGTCGTTACATTTACTCGCATAAATTGTAATCGATTAAACTAAAGCGTGTTATTTATGTTTCAGTACTATGAAATGTCGTACGGCCTCAATGTGGAAATGCATAAACAGGTATGTACTCTCTTTAAATTATTATGCTTTGTTTAAAATAAGTCTGTGTGTTTGTGAACGAAATAGTGTTTCCACTTTCTGATAGCAGATGTTGAGCATGTTTTAAAATAAGGGAACTTATAAAGAAGATGAAGGGGAAAGAAAGCATGGCTATATTTTAACAACAGGCGGTCGCGGTCGGGCGAATTGGCGCACGGGGAAATGTTGTAAAAGCAACAAAAAAAAAAGTGTTATTGCGCTGCGCCTGTTTGTTGGATAAACGTTGTTTGACAGCGAGCCCGCGGGCGCACCCCCACCGGGGGGTGGGCGCGCACCGCCTGGTCAAGCCACTTTGTTGACATTTCGGTTTTTTATTTGCACCCACTTTGGTATTTTAATTGCGTAGTTATCTTTGTTACTGTCCTGTCTTTAATAACAATTACATACACGTAGTTCGTATAATGCATGTCGAATAATCTCAGACGTCGCGCGGTTGAATTAATATTATGACGGAGTTTCATTTCAATAGGACACATTATTATCGAAATATTATGGGGAAGGGACCGAGAGTTGTGCAGGCTCCCCCTAATGCGCGCGACTAAAGCGCAGAAACTATATCTATGAATTAGACCAGGGATGGCGAACCTCTATACATCTACGTGCCATTTTTTCCAAATAAATGTTAAATGGGGCCATAACGTGCTAACAAACAATCTTGGCTTAGTGAATGCTGGAAAAAACGATATACTTTTGTATTATTATTACTATTTTTAATCTCTTTTGGACTTTTCCTTGGGACTCTGGGGTTCAAAAGGGCTTTGGAAGGTGTACGGGGACCGAAACCAAATCGCAGAGGCCCGGACGTTTTTAGACACCAACTGACGATTGTTCGCACTATGTAAGTGCACCTAAGGACAACCCCTGGTTGGTGTAGGACTAATGTGAATATTAACAATTTTATATTTATTTCAATGAAATGACAAATTAGTGCGACTTCTGCTGTTGCAAACTAGGCACTTATATGACTTGTGTACAGCCAAATTTCTGAAATTATGTCGTGCCTAAATTATTTTGTTACGTGCCACCAAGGGCACGCGTGCCATTGGTTCGCCATCCCTGAATTAGACGCTCAGTAGAATTCACAAAAAGGGGCTGATAGGGCTGCCTAACATACAGATATTATCTTATAATATAAAAATTATTACTTAAACATAAGTAGGTACCATTTCTAGTAACGAAATTAATTTTGTGGCGTGAGAATTGGTTAGGTGTGGTAAGGTAGAAGAGTATACATCTTTGATCGTTGATTGAAAATTAAGTAACTAAGTGTTTAATTATGTGAAATGTGTTCGAATAGCTCGCTGGTTAATTGAAATATTATTGTGACCGAAAAAACATGTGTTTGAAATTTGAATTGATTGAAAAATAATAATACCTAATTAATTTTCACGCTGTTAATTTCTGGTCGCGATTAGGGTTACCATTTCGAAATTTGAAAAGTCCTGACAAAAAGCCTGATATTTCAATAAAAGTCCGGACATTTTAGTCACAAAATCCAAACATTACCCACTAGTTACAGTGGTATGGTAGGCATAGTAGCAGACGCTTGCATGGGGAGGGAGGTGGCGGGGTGCGGGGATAAATAAAAGTGCGCTGAAAAATATAAAATTTAATACCTATACCAGAAACTAGCGTTACGTTTGATTAATATTTTACGTAAAACTAAAGTACTCTTACTACTAAACTAAATATTTTGAAGAAAATATTTTATGATTATAACTAGTTGATTGTTTGCAAATTTGCAATAAGTACAAAATTTTGTTTTTAGAAGAATGAGAAGTTAATAATTATTAAAAACTTATTTGGTATATTACTTATATAATAAGTTTTATTACCGTACTCGTATTCCATCTAAGCCAAAAAATCCGGACAAATTAAAGAGCCGGACAAAGTCCGGACAAAAGTCTAGATGTCCGGACAAATCCGGACGGATGATAACCATAGTCGCGATAAAACAAAAGCAATGAAAATTGAACGATAACAATGAAAATTATACGTTGTTTTTGCTAAACAAAATGTTATTGCGTGAATATTTTATTCCGTGTTGATGTGACAGCCCTGACCACTGGGTGCTCGCTTAACAAAAGCTATCGTAACAAATAGGTACGAACACACAGGGGTGCCTCGCGAGGGTGCCGTGGGGGGGCTTCATGGTAATCTGTTGATTTTACGCTCGCCAGCGTGTCTCGAACCCCGCTTTTATTAATATCACCCTGTATTTTAACACGTACTGTAAAAGGAATCACAATCAATTTACTACACGGAAAGCTACTCGGGTAATAAGAAACACTCATTCGTTTCACACAATTAATATTCACACGTGGATTTTTAAATGAACAAGACAGGTGTTCTCTCGTACACGGTAATATGTTTATTCATTTTATTTTTAAGGACAAAATTATCATAAAAAATGAGTTTGCGTTTAATTATTATGTACTACTATTAATTAAAAATATAAGTATTAAAGGTATATTTATATCATAGATATTAGATTGACATGGTTTATGATTTGTTTGATAAACTCTCAGACAATAGGTCTGATCCGTGGAGCTCGAAATGTTAAGCCGTCGGCGGTGAGTGATATTTGTTTAGGTTCTGGCAAACTAGTAAACGAGGGGTGATTACGAAGGGTCGTATTGTTTGCGCCGCGGCGGACAGATGGCGGCCTCCACCACTAGTTCAATGCTTGAATGCGCTATTTAGCGTACACTGCCGCGCTTCATTGTAATGGATTATTACATTAGCACTTAAACACGCTCAGTCGAGCGAGAACCAGAAATGCACCCCGTCGACTTTGTTAAGCTTTTATGTGTTGCATGCAAGCGTAATAGAATAACAAGTAATGTTTTCCTTTTTATTATTTTATAACGTGTTTGTTTTTTTCCTGAACTTCGAGTGACGGTCGCCTCGGGTAAACACAAGAGATTGAAATTAACTCTATTCGGTGAAGCCGGGACAGGCAATGGAGGTTTTTTCTTTTTATTTATTGAGACTCTTCATGGTCTATAATACAGTGTCGTCTTGAAATACATCGAGAAGCATTTTACTCGAAGATTATTCAATACGACATTGTCGCGTCAATAAGGTCGGTTTTGTGGCATCGACACATCGTTTCCCGCGCGTCGTGACCGAGTCGCACTCGCGGCGTGACCGCGACTAACGCGCGTTTTCCGCTCTTTCTGACGACGACTAATTGCTTAGATTTTCTTTTGTTAGTCGCGGGGCCGGACCGTAGTGAGACCGTGCCGAATCACACCTACTTACGCTGTGAATTGATTGTTTCGTCTTTGTGTGGCAGTATCGACACGGAGACTTATTGTTCTGTGCTTCAAGTTATTATTCACGCCCGGAATGACTTTCACGCTGCCGATTATGGCAACGGTTCCCTTACTTAGAATGAGTTAGAATCGGCCGACGACGCAGGCAGATACTGATATTGGAAATGCACTCATGAGTGTAGATGTGTCGTAATCGTACCGTGTAATGTAGATAACGGGTAGTTGAAGAGCGAATTCATACGGTGAAGTGATTTCATGAAGTGTCACGAATGTGGAGAGAGACAATAGTGAATAGAGTCGGTGCGCGTCGCGGCGGGATGTCGATAAAATACTTTGTCGAGGTTTACGAGCGTCGACAGTCGACACCCCTCGGGCTGCAGTTGCCACCCTCCGACACACGCTCCGTGCTCAATGCTCGCTTGTTATGATATATCAATGTGGACTCGTTGCTCTGCAACAATAAGCCCTTTAGTTACAGATTTTCGATTTTTGATTTGATAGTTTTGTTTTTATGTTGAATAAACGACGTTTTTTACGTTTTTTGGATTTGGATTTTGGTTTTTGTTTTTAACGTTGCCCCTCCCTAGGAATTTCTCCTGTATTGTGGGTGCGTTTACAAACATTTAAACTCACATACACAAACAGCCAGACCCGGAACAATGACTTGTAGGTCATCATACAAATATTTGTTCCGTGCGGGAATCGAACCCACGACACGCAGCGCAGCAGTCAATCGCTTAACCACTGCGCCAACCGTGCCGTCAAAATTTTCAATTTTGGTTACACATTGTTTGTTGTCATGTGATTGTTATTAAATGCTCACTAATTGTACTTTTATTGGCTGTACCTCATTTCCGTTAGTACTTTGGTTTATAGTTATACTAAAAAAAAAAGCTTCTTCTACTTAGCTTTTAAAAATGAAAGAAATGAAATTGTTTGAAAGCTCGACTCAAATTCAACACAAGCCCAACAAAAATATTACCTACTTCACCTATTTTCCAATCTTTACACGCACACATCAAAACAATTTATCCGTCAAATCAGTTAAAACTTGTTATATCACCAAAGCATTCTGGCGAAAAATCCATTTCAATACTTTCGAAAGCTGTACGTGTCCGTATAATTTAATAATCTCCGGGTTATTGCGATTCTATGCCGTTGGGGGAGGACGATGCGCTCAAACCGCTCGCATAGCTTGAAGCTCAGACCGCTCGCACCGCTCAAATTTATTCATGCGCGGCCCCAAGGATTGTTTGCCCTTGCATTAGGGTGGCCGCACACCCGCGCAACCTCTCTCATTGATAAAAACAGTGCACGTAACGTGCCCCATCAGCTTTCCTACTGTTTATTAGAATAACCGGGGGTGGATATCATGGCAGCACGTCTCTTTTGCCCTCTTTGTTTACGACGACGATAGGTATTAGGTATTTTAAGGATATTAGATATCTTTTTGGATTATCGAGTATTAAAGTAGGTAATGTAAATACCTACCTACCAAAGATTAGTACGTCGACTTTAATATCAACGATAGACGGTTTATTTATATCTATAAGCCTATTGTTGAACATTGTTTTGAAGGACCTAGGTAATACTTGGTATAATCTAAAAAAAATCGATTCAATGTGTAATTAAGGTTATTTCAGCTTATCGCCATGTAATCTGCATTACTGCCTAAGTCAGCCTGAGCCTGCATTCCAAAAGCTATAATTCGATTATCAATGACCTCGCTATGTTGATACTTTATGACAAAATAAACCACCTATTAACTTGACTCAACGTCCTGTTACCCGATTCATGAAAGAGGTGACAATAAAACGTAAAGTATAAATAATAGTAAAGGAGTAAGGCGTTAATGTAGCTCGAGGCGCGCGGCGTGTCTTATCAAATTATAGCCGTTGAGTGTTCACATCAACATGCAGGTAGTCGTTAAGGGTCCCCGCATAATGGGAGCGCTATCTCGTACATCTACAGGCGGATACAGCGCTGTGAATTGTCTAAACGAACGCAACAACTCACAATGAACGCTTCGGCGCGCAGCGTCGCGCGTCGCCCCTCGCTTTCAAAGCGAAATTATCTCTCCATCTACAGGGTGCGTCGCGCGGCAGATGGCGCTTGCAATAAAACCACTAAACGCGATATCGCCGCTCGCTGCCCCTCCGTCCGCTTTATTATTTGATCGGGGAGCCAAATTAAAGGATTTGCCGTAACCCCTCGCTTGCGACCCTCGCCCGCCAACAATCACCTCTGTATTAAGTCTAATTGTGTTTTCAAATTCGACCCCTATAATACCGAGGGACGTGATATTCTAAACCATGTGAAAAAATAGGGCGTACTCTCCCTCGGTGCGTTATTAAATTTGCTCATACCATACAAGTACAGCGTGTTCCGTTATAATAACGTTCCATTTATTAAAAAAAATGGCTGATTTCGTAAAACTTGCGTTCGTGAGCATATTGAGTTATTTCATGTTACATGTCCATGAACGCTCGTGACTAATAAACAGTTTTATAGTCATTCTAAAACCACGCAATAAAACAACGTAATAATAATAAGTGCTCACAATTAGTAAAAACTTGGCCGTGTTATCTTCTTGATTCGCATGTCAGTGTATTTTTTTACCCATTACCGACAAACCTATAATCATTATTCAGTAATTTACTGAAACGTAGTAATCGCGATTTGTAAGAATACTTCTTGTTTTTGCTTTTTATATTCGGAGTATTAAGGAAGCAATACAATCGGATAACATAGAACAGGCTGTGTATACCGGAGCATTTAGACGTAGCTCTGCAACTTCTGCAAGCGGTGAGCAAATGAGCACTGCTTCCACTGGGTGCACATTTGACGTTACTCCACTACGTAGTCAAGTATTTCTACTCGTTTGTTTATCGCCCCTCTCGCCGGCGGCTACGACGGCGTCAAACTAATTACACTGAATACGACCCCTGTGACACGGACCACCTTAATTGCACTGATTGAGACGCGGATATTGATT
The DNA here is from genome assembly GCA_963855955.1 of Luperina nickerlii. Lineage (NCBI taxonomy): Eukaryota > Metazoa > Arthropoda > Insecta > Lepidoptera > Noctuidae > Luperina > Luperina nickerlii. The sequence continues at coordinate 13,857,350 of OY979677.1, read as the reverse complement.
TCGAAACAGTTTGCGTGGACGCCGGGGCCGAGGCGCCGCCGTGAGCCTTGCGCGGGAACCCGACACTCGGCTCTGCTCGGACCCGGTCGGCGGTGGTCGGGCGTGAAACGGCCCTCATGAATAATGGACGCCTTGTTCGCTCCTTGAGTTTCATTTAAAACAGACGATTTCTATTCGACTCGTAAACTACACGCCTATGACTCACTCATTTCCCATTCAATGTAATAACCCGTAAAACTGCATCCCCAGCGCTGTAAGAATTTTAAGTGGCGGCCTTTTTACTTAGCATACTAAATAAAATATTTGAGAATTTACATCTAGTTTACATATGTGATTGTATAAGTAATGCGGTCGTGCAGTAGTCGCGTTATTCACATAGATTGTATCATTAAATCTCGCTTACATTATCATGAAAACGGTAACAGTTGTAGGGCGGCGGGTGCGCGTACTCTATTCAAATACAGTGAAACAATGCAAACAAGGCGAAGGGGTAACAAACACGGGGGTGGCGTCCCTCGCAGCTATTGACGGTGGGATCCCTCGCGATCTGACAGCTCCCCACAATACACTTGCTGGATTTGTGTTTAAGTGCACTTTATTAGTGTTACTGGCTGATGCCCTGATCAAATTGTAAAATACTCCAAATCCAAATTGATACTACTATATACGATCATCAACCATAAAATATAAATACAAATTATTTCGGTAAAATTACACGTTTATTCGGACTGTTATTATCATCATAACAATTGAATGATAATTTAAATAATAATAGATAAAATCTATCTAGTAGTAAGTGGTAATAATTTTCTAGCTAACACGGCGCGGCGGCGCAGATAAATCGTAATTTATGAATAGTATCAATACCCCGTCAACCCGTCATAATATCTTGCACGTTATGAATGAACCGGATGAATCTCATAGCCATATCATAACAGTGATTACGTGTAACGTTCTCTAGATAACATAAAACGTTTCGAAAGGTTCGCAGATTGAAGTTTACGGCGCTATCAAAGGAACTCGAGCGCTGTTATTATCAACTCTGGTCAAAAGACACTTAACGATCCCCTTTTTATAGCTTTTTATGAATATTTAACACCAGGATATATCAGTAAGTGTATGTAGTAATAATTGCGCAGGAGACGTGTTGAATTATAAATAAGAAACCGTCTATAATGGTGAACTTTACTCACTCGGTGTCCAATAGAATAGAAGCCCATTAATAACGTATTTAGCATTGATAATATGTATAATACATTATACGGCATAATAGCTACTGAATAATTAAAGATTTAGTTAAGTATATAAATGCGGTTTGAATTAATGTGCGCGAAATGACTTCTTAACCCCTAACCTTCGTGTAACGTAAATGTACTAACTGGAAATTCATGTCCAATTCAAATGAATATTAATATATTATGGACAGTTGAATATTTCCAATGCATTTGTGTACTTGAATACATTATGAAATTATGTTTAGCTGTCATATTTATCGGTGGATATTGTCAAACCACTATTCATAATTTATCTAATCGATGACCTAGTAATCAGCTAGTTTATTACCCAGGAGAGCAGTGGTGCCTCAATGGTAAGGGCTCCGACTTACGAGTTGTAGATCGCGGGTTCGCACCCAGACAAGTGCTTTACTTTGTGTAAATCATTTCATCACCACTGCTCTCAATACGATGAAGGAAGACATCGAGACTTCGCGAGGAAACCGACCTGTCCTAGAACCAAAATTTCGAAGACATCTGACATCTACCAACCCGCACTGGGCTCGCGTGGTGGATTATGAATTTATGACTCACTCTCTCTCACAGAAAGGAGGCCTGTGTCCTAGCAATGGGAACATTATAGGCTGATTATTCCTTCGTTAGAGTAAAGACGGGCGATGTGTAACAGCGCAGTAACTTTAAGCACTGGCACACCTTTATCAAGAGTCTAAGCTTTCAAGATCTATGACACTATTAATCCAGCGTTGCTATCCGATGACATTTACGAATCGTGACTTCGTACTTCACTGGTAAATAAAATGCAGGTAGCATTAAAGTAGAACGCTCAGAAGTAGATACTTTAGCAGTCGATGTTCCGTGGTTTTGAAATGGTGTGAAATATTCTCCAGTCGAGTAGCGAGATCATTATCAGACGACGACGCGACGCTTGATGGATGCGATCATCAATGAAGACTAGACTCGCGAGAGTTCTCAAAACTATTACTAGTTTTATACAATGTTATCACTTTTCTACTCGGTACCTACATATTTATAAAACTGCATTTGTGTAGTTTGTTTTATCTCTTAACATAATGATCAATAATGTCAGTGAAAAAGGGTAGAGGCGGGAATACTCTACCCGTAACGCCGCTGAGCTGATATCTTACTTATCACTTATCAGAATAATCATAGTTGTAGGTAAGTATCTTCAATAGATGAAATCACACTAATATTATTTTTGTATAGGCAGCTGACACCTTGGATTAACATATAGGCTACTTTTTATCCCGATATTCCCACGGGAACGAACCTTATGCGGGTGAAACTGCGGGGCGCAGCTAGTAGTTAATAAAACAAATAAAATATCATCGAATAACAAAAACAAAATCACAGCTCATATCATTTGTCATCAATGAGCAAAGTAGGTAAACCCTACGTTAAAGGGAAGAGACCACCTGAGCTCAAATGCGCAAATATAGTTAGTTAACTGCCTTTTAAACGACGTCAAATGTTTGTCGTTAATTAGCAAATGATCGACCGTTTACCCCTAGCAGAACACGGCACCGAATTATACCGCACCCACGTTTGTAGTCTCTGTCTGTATGTCTAGATGTACCTGCAGTACCTACCTAAGCACTTTACCTGTTAGGTACCGTTAGCAACGTAACCTGAAAACAACCAATAAATTCCAACCGATATTTTTGTTCGATGTTAAATTGATGTAACAATTTATTTATGAAATAAAAGTAATGAAATATATTGTTGAATTTGTATTTTGCCTTGTTTTTTGAAATCGTATAAATGTAGTGCAGTTTGTTTGTCGCAATATCAGCTATATTAACAAAATTTAATTTAAATAAACACCTTGTTTCTATTAAATTCCATGTTTTGATTATGAGCAACGTACAACAAGTAGGAGTTGCACTTGATGGCTGCATGACACACCCCGTGTTGTTTCCTTACCAGTGTGGTCTGGCAATTAATTTTGTCAAAGAACTACGTCGTGATACAGAATACACTCGTGACATCATGTAAGTTCAATATATATTGTAATTAAGTGAAACCCTTAACCAATTACGAAGGCGTAGAGATCATGTGAAGAGACAAGTCCAGCTTAGCGGGCATGGCGCGGGTGTGAGGCGCAGGCGGGCGGGGTGAGTGCTGGTGCGGTGAGCCGCGCCGCTGCGGTCTGCGGTCGACGAGCGAGCCGCGCCGCACGCAGACCCCGCACTTGCTCCCTTTAGCCGCACTCACTCAAATATACTACGCTGTATTGTTTATCTCTATACTTTCCATATTTAGCAAATTTTAATATTAAATACCTACGTAATTCGAATAAATAAATGGTCGCTCATTTAACTGTTTTGGCTCAATTAAGTACACGTTAATCCTTTTAGGTCGCCGGGTGAATTGCCAAAAATGTTATTTCGTTATTTTATAATTTAGATTGGGCACAATATCGATTTGCTCGCGAACCTTTCGATGTCGTCTGCACAACAGGAAACCATAAAATATTTAAGGATCGGATCATAAATATTTTATTGTGGGCTTTATTTCCAAGTAATCATTAAAATAAGAATGTTTATTCAAATGACTGAATTAAAATAAACATGCAGCAGCAGTTTACATTGTATTACTAATATTATATGAGAAACACGATTAGGTAGCGGCTAACTATGACAAATGAACAATGTTTAGAACTTTCACAAAGACGTTCCAAACATTAGCGGAGGAATTCTGTGAACTTTGTTAGTTTCCAAGAAGCGTGAAATTTTACTTGTGAACTTTGTGAGTCTGCAACAGTCGCCACTTGACGCATCCAACAAATTAAACAGTATTCATAGACCGCGACCGACAGACGCTCCACGCTCACAATAAGCATCGGGCTCGCAAGTAAACACGCCAAGTAAACACCGCCTGTGTAAACTCACAAACTCCATCCCTCGCTCTGTCCGCTGCGACTACGCACAAATACTTGCAAACTATATTAAATATTTAACATTACGTATACTTTACATGAAACCTCCATATAGCTGATCTTTCGACCTCTGTTTTATGCTTCTTTTTGATTCCGATTCCATGTCTAGATAACAGAACATCGTACCTACTTAAAAACTTTCGGTAAATCTTGCGAGTACTTATTGTTCATGGAATCATTGTTCTACGTTCTTTGATCACGAATATTGTTGAGTTGTGTGCCGTGTTCGTGTCGTGTCGCATGGCAATACTGCAATAGCAAGAATTGCCAGTGAGTCGGCGACTCGGCAGTCTGCACAACGAGATAGCAAACAGTACAGTGCAAACGGTCTCCGTAAATAAGCAAGCTTCCATCGCAACTGGACGCCGTCGTTCTGCACTTGTACGGACGCCAGCACATCAACCTACCACAATCTGTCAGATTTCTTTAATAGATTTTCAACTTTATTACCAAAGCATAAGGTTCAAAGTTGATTGGGAAAATCTGACAGATTGTGGTAGGTTGATGTGCTGGCGTCTCTACATAATATATACGACCTATGATAAACGTTATCCATGTTGGATATAACCAACTATCTCTGCGACAAATTCTATCGCTATCTTTGTAATGTTAGTTTATACATTTCGTTTGATTTCCACGCTATTTCAATTTGATGTCACCCGATAACTTCGACGCCTAAATTATGACTTTTTATAAAGGCGATTAGTTCGCCGAGACTGACTGATACCTGCATAATATCTCTCTTGGTATCGGCTGTTTATCACGATTTAACACATCCTTTATCTAATACTTTTATCGCCTACTTTTCTGATCACACAAAAAATAATACAGATACATAAAGTTTATCGTGGAACCGTCCGTAATCAGCCCAATCAATTTTAGTACAAAATCCGTGATAACTGGTTATCATGTCCGAACAAAAGCAAGACAGCCGAGTATAAAAAAAATCGTATTAGATAATATCGACCAGATAAAGTTTTAATGATAACCATCGAGTTTTAGGATGAAGTTATCGATATGTATTAATGTTGTTATTCAGAACAAGCAGCTGATATGAAGCGTTCTAATAATCCGCGATATCGAGCCTGCAATCAACGTTGCGAAACTAAAAATAATAATCGGCGCGCGTCGAACCGAAAATAATTTGATGGCAACACGAATATTCAGACAATCGGTGTGAGCGGCGCGTGTACACGACACGGAGCGCGGCGCGAGTGGAGGCTCCGTTGCACATTGCATAAATTAGGACTGTATTAACAGCGCTAATTACACTGCTATAGCGCTACCGAATACACTAGTATTTGTGTAGCGAGCGCCATTGTTCCAGTACAAGGTGCGGAACACATAAGGCGCCGGAAATGCGGAGTCATTACAGCGCCGCCGCTCGTTACGTGGACAAAAAAGCTCAGTGTGCACCGCGATGATTGATTCATCTATATACACAAACCGCTTGTGAAACTATCTAGCGTCTACAAATTGGTCAATTCATGTGCGTCGAGAAACTTGTTTGTGTTTCTTTATTATCACGTAAGCGCTTGTGCGGTTTCACCTCGCTCGCCGCGAATCAACTATGATGTAGTGCCTCCTCCACGATTGTTTGTTTATGGCTTTTACCTCGAGCGATTGCATTTATACAACAATGCTTCTTTCACTAATATAAATATCAGATCAGACAACGTTGTTTTTAGAATGTCAAGTAACGTACACGTTTATAAGCGCTCTCATAAAAAGTGCCGAGTCAAAAAGGCTTCACGCTTTGCCGAGAGGTAAGATACACAAAGGGCAATAAACGTTTGGCGTGGACCTAAACAAACAAGGGTAGCTAGGAAGCTGGCTCTTTGTTTGGCGAGAAACATGCGAGTCAACAGAGCGCTCACGCCTGCCTGCCCCGGCTGTTATGAAACCGTGTGTCGCGACTCTCGTGATAATGTCGTGCTAATCCGTCAATCAGAATCGCTCGGACGCGGTACGATTGCATTTTACTTAATTTATAAGGGACTGTTTGAATGAATCTGACCGTGAGATTTTGAGGCCACTTTGTCCGCCTCTCTAAATATTTGATTTTATTTGATTGCATTGCTATATTTTCGTCGTGTTTGTTGTGTACTTTATAAATATTTGGTGATTGGATTACGTGTACAAATTATTTAATATTTACATAGATTTTCACAATATCTAACGCAATTACGCAACGTCCAACGTCGACAAAAATCTAAAGTCGTAAAGTACTACACTGTCTACAGTATTCTACATCAGATAAGTCGTAATTATCTGGCACCAAACATTATCATGATTCATGAGGCCGACAAGAATATTATTGTTGTTGTTTTTATTTAGTATCGTAGCAAGAAGGTTTAAATTGACAGGTGGTGTGTAGTGGAGCGTAGTCGGCTCTTGGTCGCGCAATTACAATCTGATTACGAGGTGACACCGGAGCCGGCGCGGCTCGGCTCGACTCGATACCGAGATAACGACGTGTCCCACTACACACCCACTCCACGGCTCTCCAATCAACTTGTTCTTGCCAAGTAATTATATCCATTTGTTTATAATGAATATTAATGACGCGCCTTCCCGTCCAACGATTCTGTTTATTATAAGTATCGACGCTCGAGTAGCAATTATTTTAAGTAAAGCCAATTATATTGTCGTTCACGAGCACTTCACTCAACTGCGTAGATAATTGAACCCTGTTTAACTATTTAGATGCAATCCTACCCCTAATCTGCCTATTTGTTGTTGTACTAACTCGTGTAAAAGTTCACAATGTACAGGGTACAATTACAGCAGTGAGTAATTAGAAAGCTGACGAGAAGCGGCGACAGCGTTTGGCAGTGTGCATTATCGATGTGCCAACCACTAATGTTCCACGGCAGGCTATGTTTAAACAATTATTGCTCCGCGAATGCGATACGAATCGATGATAATGTTGGCCTCTATCTGCTGAAATAATAGCCCATTTATCGACTTGACTGCCATTTCGCCGGAGGAATTATTTATTGCGGGCCATAAGAGCGACGTCGCTTTCAATACAATAGCGTGCCTTCTCGATGTGCGACTGTTTTGTTTAATAAAGTGGAAACTTGGCGAAAGCGCCGCCCGCAGGCAAGATAGAAGAACGCAGCGTGCATAAATAATTCATAAAAGAGTCGGCAGGCATTAATGAAGGCCGAAACCTCAGTGGAAGTGCCGCGTCCGTTCAGTTTATTTCGCAGAACACAATCGCGGTAAAAGCAGTAAAATTTCATCGTCGAGGCGCCCCGGGAGGCGGCCGGATGCGCCGGGAAACTTATAACTAAATGGTTATGCCGTTTAACCTCTTCATTTTGTATTAGTATCTTTTTGGTGTAAATCTTTTATCAGTTTAATAGTAGGTGCTAATGTGAAAACATTATTCATGGGTATCCACTTACTACACACATAATTTATGCCTATGTCCTTTAACACTGTTACATAGGGCATTATAGATTGGTGACATTATGTAGATGTATCGGTTAGTATTCACGTGGTGACTAGCCCGGTCACGATGTACGCAGCCGCAACGTGCGCGTAGGAGCATTCAAGGGAGACAATAAATTGTGGCGTGGAACCGCGACCCGCATTCAGGTCACAGCTCGCGGCGTGCACCGTGCACTCATGTGCCATATTCCGTTGTATTATGTCGTAAGGAATCCTGATGGTTTTACGACACCTGCATTCGAAACAGCCACTGTACTGTCTTGGTTCTATACAAAAGAGAAACAAAAATTCTCTTGAGAATAATACTGTATTGCATACCTCATGCATGTCATACAATCATTAATACCTCTCTCATCTGAATATTAATTCACCGTCAAATGATTCATTTCGTAAATCACTGGTATTTAGAAGAAGATTTATTTTAGTTCTCAAACCAATTCGTGACGAAATTAACGAATCGATTAAATGTGTTTATTAATTTAAATTGGTGGATTCTTATTGCCCAACGCTTTTAAATTATATCGCGAATTTCGAAAACTCGTCAAGTCTGCACAATAGTGTCGATAGAGCGTTTAATTAATTTACTATCGTATTCTTCATTGAGAAGAATAAATTCAAGCGACGTTTATGGGGTAGCAATAAATAATAGTGAAACAAATGGAGCACCGTTGGCCGCGTTGGCAAAATGCGGCCGCAGATTAAAAGCTCCACCGACTAAACCACGTGAAAATCGTGCAAAAAGAGGAGTCACCCGCGGCATTAGCGGATGAGTGTCGGAGCCATTAGTGCACCTCCTCGCCTCGCGTGCTGTCCTCCCCGCCTCACACCCCGCTGGCGCCCTCTCACCCCGAAACCCGACGTTCCTCTTTTATTTCTCGCGCGGGGATGAACTCCTTAATGACAAACCGTACTATATCTTTTGTGGAGAGCTCGCAAAAGTACGTATTTTGTGGCCCTTTTGTACGCCCGCTTTTTATTCCTCCGTTCGTATTCGCAGCTACTGTTGTAGAGTTATACGAGGTGCAGATGGGACGGGGATTGTTCGCCTCGTAACGACAATAAGAAAAACTGCTTTAATCTGAAACCCTTTGTCGATATTTTGCGCTCAATAGTGCTATTCTCTGATTGAATTTCGACATAGCGATACGTAGGAATGCGTCGAACTCACGCTACGAGGGAGTTCAAGTATGGGAACAATATGCTAGACAAGAAATTTCGCAAAAGTATTTGAGGAGCGCACGAAATTCAACATTGCATAGTGATTGCTTTTAAAGCGTTTAGTTTTAAAGTGAGTAGAACCACTCAGCTCATCTCTGTCTACATCATTCATTAGTTTATTACACAAACAATAGGTATTGCCTTGAATAAATTAATATATTCAAATAATAATTACTTCCGTTATTTTCTGTCCTGAATAGTTTTTATTTATATAACACTCATTTCACTTTTATAGCTCGTAGCTGCTCAAAAATCTTCGCACGTCTGAAATTATAATTACTTAATTACTCGCTGAATTCATAGTTCTCTTTCACTGGAGACGCTCGCAGTCGCGGCCATCTGAATCAAGCGGCTGGCGGAATGTGCGATTCACTGAGAAACAGAGGTAGAACTAACTCTCACTACAATTCTCTGCAATTCACGGTCCGTTAGTGTATAAATTAATATTCGTCGCTGTGGGAGTACAAGTCGTTTATCATAAAAAGCGTTAAATTTAGAGGTGTTATTTTCCAGTTTAGTAGTAAATTTTCACAGTGACCTGGCGGTAGAGGCGGCGAATGAAAATGTAATTTGCGGTAATTCGGCGCGTCCGTCGGTCGGTCGTGCGGTGCCGCGGCGGGGCGAGTTCGGCGCGGCGCGACACCGCGCGGCGGTCTGCAATGTCAACATCATACATTATCATCGATCACTGTACAAATAGTGTTTATTACTTTGTTAACTCTTGTTTGTTTGAAACTCCTTTAGGTATTCGAGTCCGTGAATATTTCTTTGGCAGTCTTAAATCATATCAAACCAAGTTCCGTGATGGCAAGGGGGTTAACAATCAATTCTGACATCATTCATATCTAACAACGAATAATAAAATATGTATATAAACTTTTTTGAACTCTATTTTAATAGAAACTAACGATTAAATAATCTTCCGTTGATAAGAAGAAACAAACGTGTTTAAGAAGAAACAAACGTGTATAATCCCACACACAAATTGAATACCTACGTGAAGCGATGGCCTGTCTGCCAGTTTATTAGCACATCGCTAAAGGAAATTTGCATTATGTACGCACTAATATTCCAATAGTTGCACGACTCACGAAGTTTGATGTTTATCTAGTAAATGGAGGAACCTTGTTGTTGTCTTACTTCTAAAAATACATAGCTGGCCTTATATTTTATTCGTCATGTTTGTTTATTTACGCTCTCATAAAAATCTTATTTAAATATTTGAGAAAATAATTCGTGTTCTAGTTTGCATTACGTATAATTCCGATTAATAGAAGTGTTGAAAAACAGCGTTCTTAATTAAAATTATACAGAGAGGGTTTTTTGTATTAAATAGATTTGCTGGCAGTACCTCATGATTCAGCTTTTAAAAGGTTTATTTTGCCGTTACAACCAAAAGGTATCGGTTAACACATAAATAGTGAGCACAAAAAACAAATATGCGTGGTGAGCGGAGTAAATTCGCGCGAGCTCGGACGCGACAAACAGTCCATTTAGCGAGGCCTAGGCGGAATGAAAGTACAATTTGCGGCGAACGCTGCGGTCCGCCGCGCGCGCCCTCGTTGCCTCGCGTACGTGTGCACACCACTACACGGTTAAATACTACGGCTTAATGTAACACACAACAACGGGTTTAATGTTTTGTATCAACGCTTTTGTAAAGCTTTGACGTTCGGCTTGACTTCGTTGAAATTAAAATCATAAACGTCGACTACTGAATAAAAAACATTCGCATCCGTCTTTCAAATTGCACATAAACAAGAGACAACGTACACTAACCATTTAACTGATCAATAACACGCAAAGACAACGAACGATAGTTTACAATTTATTTTAAACTTGCACTAAGTAGGTAAATACTTAATTCCGAATGAAATTTAAACATTGTAATAAACAGAGGGTTAAAGGATAAACCGAAAGCATTGTTCATCTAGGTACAATGTTGGGAAATAGATAATCAATTAGTGTCGCCGCAAATCCCACGCGGAGTCGCGAACAAAAGCTTGTTGGACGAGGGCAGCCCTGCGGCAAGTAAACAACACTGTTTTAGTGCAATCCTGCACCCTAATTGCGAAACACGGTTTCAATCACAATCCAAGACTTTTGAAAGATATTTCTAATCCATTTCTTCATAGGTTTAATAAAATCGTCTTCACAACAACGTAAATAACGCAATGAACTTTGCTGAACTGTCAAAATGAAAGAAAATGCCATACGATCAAATGTCATTCTATGTATGCTACGCAATTACCCCGCGGATTAGCAATTATCATGTATCTACGTATTATATCTAACAATAACACATAGTAGTTTCTAAACATCATAAAAAAAAACATCGCATGACTTGTTGCGGTTAATTGCGGGAACACGCCTTCTTGTGATAATCTTGAATTAGTAATCTTACATTAAAATATTATGTTAATCGCTATGCTCGATCTCTAATTGCAGAGCATTCTTAGTTAGCTATAATAATAGTTTCAGTGAGACATAAAAATAATAAAGAAAGTCAACAAGCTAAAGAAAATATGTGTAGACAAATACTGAGTAATGAACCCATCAACGTCCCAGAATAACAAACTTTACAGTAAATAAAATTTAATAATATGTTGTTTTTATAGATAATAAGAACGTTGGCAAGTGTCCTGAAATTCTGAAATGTATGTAGCTATGCAATTATGGAATGAGCATTCTGTTGTGTGGGCAGCTCATTGGCGGTAATGGAGCATCCGTCGTGTTCAGACAATATCGTAATTTAGCACTCCGGCAGACATACGTGCGGCATGATTTCATGAGAGTTCTAAATGTCAATGATTACATCTACATTTAATTATGTACTATACTATAGAAATAAATCATCTTACTAATTAAATGGCCACAGCGGCGTATGGTAGTTGTTTCACCCCTATTGTTATTCCTAACAATCCACATAATATCATGTTAAATTCACTTAACAACTGTACGGTTGACCGATGATGACAAAATAAAAATAAACCGCCGAAACAACTTCATTGTTTACACGTGCCGACAAGGGCCGATATAATAATACACTCAATTATGTTAATTCGATGTCGATTCACTGTGAATCTGCGAATAAAATTAATGTGCATTTAAACGGAAAATACGAACAAAGCCAATAAATACTGCGGGCTTGGTAACGCGGCGATTTATCATCTCATACCGCGCCGCGCCGGCCCGCCTGTAGTATTGTTTATCGCGTTAATTTTATTTGTTGCTTCTCGCTCAGCTTATCAACTAATTATAAATGTTATTATTGAATATAATCTGCTTCGGAATGTGGAAACATTTTTGGTTGTGAATTTGTATTTAACCAGCGATGCCGGCTAGCGGGCCGTTGTTTCATATGTAGTCAACTTTATATTAATGTTAATGTTGATTTTATTCAGAAAAGTAGATTGGTGAATATTAAACAATATTAATTATTCATAACGTGTGTGATATCGGTGTTCGTTCGTGATGATATTGTAATTTCGTCACGATGACCTTATGTCGTATTTATAGACGATTGTTAACATTAATTATTGAGATGACTTTACTAAATTTATATTGATTGTATTTCAGACGGAGATAGCGAAAAGGTTGAACGCGATAATAGCCCAGATCCTGCCGTTCCTGTCGCAGGAGCACCAGCAGCAGGTGGCGTCGGCCGTGGAGCGCGCGAAACAGGTCACTATGACAGAACTTAATGCCATTATTGGGGTGAGTACTCATTGCCTGCTCGCATATTGTTAACAGTACTAACAACATGTGGGGCACATCACTAATGGTTCATCTTAACATCTAACACTTCGATCAATAGATCTAACATAAGAGCTTGCTTCAAATTGAGTGGGTTCATCGTATTACTTCAACGGAGCATGTATTTTGATCGCCTGCATATTTAAGCTGAATTTTTGTTTAGCAAGTTCCTAAAGGCTCCTACAAACAGGCGCAAAACGACACGCGACACAAAGGCACCGCAAGTCGCGCAATGAGCGGTGCCTTTGTGTCGCGCGCGATTATATCGCGTGTCGCGCCTTTTTATAGGAGCCTTAACGCGTGTTACAATGTAATAATATGAATAACGGAATATCTAACCTTATACAAGATCTCGCATGGCATAAAACAAAATGTTAAAATGTTGTACAAGATGTAACCATAATCACAATTTGCCGAACAGGTCGAGCTAACTACCGGGGCTTTAATAAATACATAATCGCTGAATTCACCGAAATCACGTAATTTATGTTTTAAATTCCGAGTAACGAAATGAATTTCTTCAGCGTCGGTAATATTTCACGCGAAACCAATTCGAACAACACGTGTCTTGTTTGTACAGCAGTGGGCTGTTGTAAATGTGGCGTGGAATGTTTAGCTGCCGGCTCCCCGTGTGCCAGGCCGGCCAGTGTGAGTGTGTGGCATCTGTCCAAACATTCGCGACTCCGAGCTGTCATTGCTTAGTTATTCGCTTGTTGCACGCACACTAAACGGTGGGAAGGTCGGTGTTATTATAATAGCCGTTCATAAATCTCACCTTTCGGTTAAAATGTAATATTTTACACGCTTCTCATCCGATGACTCACCTGCAAACATAATCGTTTTTCACAGAAGCTATCCACCTCTCTGAAACATGCTTTATTGAAACAACAAACGTTAGTATTCCAATTATCGTTGCCGACTAACTCGCAGGCGTGGGTAAAATGTTATTGTTCAGAAGCTCTACTAAAATTCTCGTTCGGAACAAGCGGTACTTACGTGTAAAGTAAGTTGATTCTCCAAAAGCACGGCTTTCAACAGGTCGAAAGTTCGACGGTCGTTAATTAAACGATCTAAGCCGCGCAAGACGAGTTGGCGGCGCTCCAACTACGAGGTATTGATGAAATTGCTACAAACTACTACTATTATATAGAAAATTATTTTATTAAACCGACGCCCGCCACGTCCGCGGCGAATTAGCATGTTTATATAATTTTCATGCGGCCATTTGTCATCGGCGTGGGCGAGACACGTAGAATATTGCTACCGACAGTGTCCAAGCGTAATGACAACTGCATATTATTAGTCCTTACTTCAATTTGCATACGCGGTGTTAACAACACCTCCCGCGTTATGAATTAGTGTCTGTCTTCAAATTGCGACTCTAACTAATTTCACAACACTCTAATTGTATTTTTTGCCAGTAGTAAGTGTCGTGAGGACTTCATTGCCGTCTATTATTTCAATAGGTTCATTCGCAGCCGGGTGCCAAGTCGTTAGTGTGACCTATTCTCTGTATGTGTTAACGTTTGGCGTTTGAAAACCGTGAATAGATGTACCGCGACTACGACTAAAATAAATCACTTTAAAGATAATGAGGGCGAAAATAAAGTGGTGGAAGTCAGTCGTCGCTCGTCCGTCTGCGGCCGATAGAGTGTTGCGGATGGAACGCGCTGGCGCAGCGCCAACTCGATCACACGGCGTGCCCACTGTGTAGCGGCTTGCACCTCACCCACACCAAGCGACGCTAGCCCAATACTACGTAAACTGAGATACGGCAAAAATTCTCTACATTAATACCGAGATCATAACGTTTGGCTACCCACCAACTATTTTGTTTACTAGTAGAGCATCTTTCATGGCATGTGTGGCGGCTCCAATTAATGAATTAGTCTCACAGTAGCGTGTGACATAATATTGTACGTGTTATTTGTCGCAAGAAGTTTTTGTTTCATTGTATCCCAGTCAACGCACTTGTCTCGTCCGTGCCGTAAGACCCTCCGTCCGGTGTCTACGATCGGAAAACAGCCACCGGATAGAAGAAAATACCCTCAAGAGTCCCAAGTATTTGCGAAAGGTTCATCGCCCCTGGACCGTGAGGATTTACCTACATGTACGAGTATAGCTTACTGAACAGCCTTCGAGACACTGGCAAAACGCAATATCGCCCTCCCCTCATAAAACACTCTAATTTAAATAAAAAAGCGGCGCCACCTTCCGTATGTCGGGCCTTTTTTATTACGTACCTTTTTTATTTTCGGGTCAGCTAGGGATCAAAGGGGCTCTCCCCAGAGACTGGCCGCCCCAGCCTGCGTCTGATTTGCGAGCGTACGCGAGAGCGCCGATTTGTGAACGTGAAGTATTTCCCCACTTCGCAAATAGGGGACTGTTTTCTTGCCTATTAAAATCACTCACTTACTGTTGTTAAACGCTACATTTCTCATTCGTCAATTAATTTAAACTGATTGCATATGTTGAATGCTGCTGAATGATTTGTTTTAAATCTTTTCTTTACAGACTAGAATAGATGTCATAAATGCAGGTATTGACTAAATGAAGAATAAAATAAAATAAATAAGTCTAACGTACGTAGGTATACCAAATAACAATACGACGACTTTTGTTGTGTAATAGAATTCGAGTATGATAGATAAGGTGGCGAAACGATTCAGCATTGTGTTTGAGCAATGTGCGTGAACTCGTCGTCAATAACCGGGAGACGGCGGAGCGTCGTCGGTGCGTTATCGGCGGGTAAATCGTTTCTCGTTCTGATTTTATTCCACGCCAGCGCCAGAGGGGTGGCGCCCGACCTTCGCAGAGGTAATAGCTTACAGATACGAAAACTCCCTCTCAAGCTCACCTATACATGACACGAATGTTCACATTGAAACAATATTCACGTAACTTGTGCAGATCGATCGGGACGTGCGACCTCGTGTCATAGATACGCGTTACGAATCCAATACTAAATTTCATTCTTATATTTACGATCGACTCCGCCGAGGCCGTGATTGAAAAGCCGAATCTGCGCAAGTACGCGAAATAAACTAGCGTATTATGCGTACAACATTTATGCAACATTATCTCTCGAGATAGATGTGCAAACACGAGCGCTGGAGCCGTGCAAATAGAGCGTATCTGTTTCCCCGTCGATGGCTTTATAAACAAGCGAGTCGTGAAAACATTTCTATCTAGTTTACGTTGGGTCTCGCGCCCTCTGATAAAAATTACGAGGAGAATAAATCGGGGCGAGAAGCGCGCTGGGGTCGGGCGTCGGGGAAACATGAATTTGTCATTTTTTCCCAGGCACGTTCGCGGGCGGGTGATAAATATTGCATTGCAGGCTCTCGACGTTTCTTGTGAGTCGCACAACGCGTCCTTCGCGAGTCGCATTAACTTTTCCCCTGTCGCTTAGACGAAGCTCCTTGTTTTTCAACGCGGAAAAGTGAGTTAGGGCCCGTTCTGTCGTCGCTTCCAATGAAATTATGTAATCAGTTTTACGACTCATCCGGCCCGCGAGTGCCACGAGTTTTTCTTATTATTATCTTTCTTTTCTTTGAGAATACGAAGTTATTCAAAGTTACATGTTGTAGGAATATAGCATTAGAACAAACGTTGTTTACTAGAGTCAGTCTACCGGTCTACGTCGCGTCACATTCGAGTCGCATGTCAAATATATGTATTTGAACATGATATTTGGAAAGTTGACTGTTTTTCTGCATAATTTAGATGGTGTATGATATATCCCTAATGTGTACATAACATGTGTTTGAGTATAATATATGTGATTAGAAGCAATTATGTTGAAAGTGTAACACGTGTCGGCGTCGCGTGTCGATCCGCCTCGAGGCTTCCTGCCTAATGTTGCGTGTATCCCTTCCCTATGCCTCCACACCAGTTGCGATATACTACCCCTTTTATACCGACTGCACCTATTACTTAGACATAAGACCGGTATAGTATTACAACTAATTACAAGCCCGAAGTATTAAGAAGTCATTGCGCCTAAACACAACAGGCATTGTCTAACGAAGTTTATGTATGTATTCCGTTTCGATGTCATGCTCGTGTCCTTACATAGGCACTTAGCATGAGAAACGTTACTATGTTGCAAATTTACGAGCTTGTAATGTTCCAATGTGTAAAGTGACGTTCAGTTTGTTGCGCTGTTCCACTGCCAATAGATGTGGCATATTCCTCTTTGTTTTTCTTGACACGTCCGTCACAATGGCAGGTAATGGCCACCATTGGAAGATTAGAATGTAGTTACAGCTTTGAATTTGCATTGTTTTATTGCTCGTAAAATTCGGCTCGAAGCATTAACATTATAAGACTAAAGTTCCTTCTGTTCCAGTCATGCGTGTCATGCTTACCTCTTCCTGGTTTAATGTTTAAAACATTGCTGTCAGGGATATGAATACATTAAAGCTAATTTTAGTACCTGGTAGAAAATTTAATTGCATATTACGGTATTACCGAAACCCGTTGAATTCATTATGGTCAGTGGTTTGCGTACCGAACAAATACGCTAAATCTATATTAATGAGCAGAATTTGACTTTGTTCTAACTTACTCTTTGAACAATATTTTTTTATAATAAGAACAGAATATAATTATGGCAGTTTTACATGAGCGCGGGGGGTTCATTTAATTATGTGATACCATTACAGTTTATAATCTGTTCTTGTCAGTGGTGGCTGGAGGCTGGCATCGTCTGTAACAGCCTTAATGCGTCTCACACCACGAACTAACTGACTCTTAATTATTTAACAACTGGTAGGGTTGGCGTACGTTACAATTAAATAAAGTTATTAATGGAACATTGTATCGAGTTTCTTTAAGAGAAGTTATTGCTACGTAAGAAATGCAGCTTTCGACTTGTTATTTAAAAGAAAAGGATGCAGTCTGTAAAAACTTTTTGTTCACTAACACCTTTTGTAAAAACAAAAAGTAAATTTTAATAAGCATAATAATTTCACTTAAAATTGCCAAGAAGTTTCTTACAACTTCTTGCAGTTATTTCATGTTTGTGCTAAAACAGTTTATCGCGTCTTATATTCATAAAAAAGTGTTGTAATTTATAGGAAAAATACGGCTTATAGCTGTGCAAATTTATTTTATAGATGACAAGACAGAATATCAAACACACATTTTAAACTTATATAAGTATTCTTTTTTAGCTTATCAGAGAGGTTTTAATTGGTATCAAATAGTATACATTTACAACAAAAAGAAAATCACCAAAAGCCATTTCGAGGCTATGAATCCAATGAAATGGCGTAGGTACCTTCAAAACGAGATCAACGACATACAACCCTATACACTAGCCTGCTCTACGCCTGACAACCAGGATAATATACACATTATGCATCCAATATTGTTCGCTGCAGTGGTTCATCAGGGTTCTTAGCTATATGTCAAGTGCTTAACCCAACTTGACTCTTGTGGAATTTTCTCATCTGATGAGTCCCATTAAAACGTACTAATTATAGGTTAACGTCCACTTACCTGTTGATTGCCTTTTAAGCCCTTGTGTAAACAGTAATTATTTTTCAATGTTCTTGCTACTTATTAATTGCTTACCATATTAAAATAATGTGTTTATAATATGCTGTTGATCTCATTCCTTAATAAGGGTACGACTAGATGCGTCATAAAAATCTAAAACGTGTTTTTATTTTTTCCAGAAAATACCTACCTTTTAGCGCGCTGAGAAATGTTGCCAGGGAAAACCTAAACGTGCCTAAACTAGTAGTATTCCAAAATCCTAATTCAAACCGCACACGAAATAAAAGTGAAGTGCCTATTGAATAAAAATCAATATGCGTAGCCTTTTCCCAACTACGTTGAGGACGGCTTCCAGTCTTCCGGATGCAGCTGAATACCAGTACTATACATTGAGCGACTGCCTGTCTGACCTCCACAACCCGGTTACTGGGTAACACGATACCCCTTGGCAACACTGGTTGTCAGAGTTTCGGGCTTCTGACTACCCGTAACGGCTGTCAAAGATCTACGAATGATAGCCGGGACCAACTGCTTAACGTGCTTTTCCGAGGCCCGGAGGGGTCTCGGTATGTTATGGATGGTCACCCATCCGCGGACCGACCCCGGTAAGCGTTGCTAACGTTGATGATCCAACCGTGCGGATGTAAAACCAATTTATAGTAGGTAAAGAAAAATAAATAACATTCCCAAATAGAAACCCAGATAAAGTCGCCATTTAAATTGGGACTAGACTACTACAAACATGAGAAGAACTACGAGAACCTACTTTACAGAAAGATACTTCAGAAAAAATAAGTCCAATGACTGAAATCGTGACTGAAGATTGTCACGATCTAAAAATGTTATTGATCCAAAAGTTCAACACTATCTGTCTAGTGTTCAATTTCTTTCGCAGTTTATCTGGATAAACTGTGCTAAAGCAAAAAAAAGTTTTGAAAAAAAAAACTTGTTAATCCTGGCGAAATATTTATGCGTGGAAATCTGTGCGGTTGGCGTGCGCTATCCATTTATAAATGAAGAATAATCCCCGGAGCATAGGCGGTGGTAAATGTGCCGTGAAAACCCGAACGCGGTGGAGCATTTTTCTCATGACAAAAGCTTTGGAGACAGCTCACGTCTGCTGCTACCAGCTACTTGCTACACACGTACCGACACACGCGAAATTACATAGACCTCGTATGAACACGCTTATATAGCACATACAGAAAACACAACCTTTTGTATGTTTTTATCTAACCTTATCCACCCGGACAATTTTTTCTTTAACTTAGCTGACACAAATCTTTATAATACAGCTTTAATATTGCACTTTGAGCTAAACATAAAATTCATTCTCATCACTTTTTCATGGGAAAATACAGAACAATAGTCTATTTGTCACTTTATCTACAAGAATTTGAGGTTACTGGTTTTTGTTCGGATTTATTACTGAATCATTAGTCGCGTGTCTCGTTACAACGATGTGGGAATTATTCACATCACTTATCGCGTTGTCATTCTGAATATATTACTTTTTAACCTCAAAATTTGTTATAAAAATCTGTCATCTCCCCTTGTAGAACTTAATCAAACTTAAATTCGGTCGATAATATAAACACCAAACTTCGTTGAGAGATAAGTAAACGAATGGAAAAGTCGTTAGGGGAACGAGTTTTAATCCCGGGGAGAGCGTATCGACGCTATTTAATCACGTCTAAATATGGAAAAAAAATGTTGGTGAGGTATCACGCCACGTTATTGTCATTCATAACAGGCGGGTGGGCCGCCTGTGGGGGTAGAGGGCGCGTGGGCGCGGCGTGGGGTGGGGGTGAGGCGCTCTCGATAGCGATAGCTGCGGGATCACGCCGCCGCCGCACCGTAACGAGGGAACAGTTAGCTCGAGCGAAATGTTTGTACAGGTATGTCTCCGACTAGCGAGGGACGAATACGTAATTAAAACTCGCGCCACATAAAAATATACGTACAACCAGCAATGACTACAAAAGTACTAAAACTATATTTAATTATTTATTAATTTTTCTCACGAATTCATTCATTCATTTTTTTTTCTCATCTCGGGTTTTTATTAGGAAATACTTCGAAAAATAAAATGATATCATATACAAAGTTGATACGACAGAGGGGCTTTCCTTTAAACTGCCTATACTAGATACCATTTTCAAGCTCTGTACCAAAAATCAATTAAATAGGAGCAGTAGTTTAGTCACAAATGATTTTTGAAGTTTTTGCTACGTTTGAACACGATGTATATTTCCTAACAGCTGATTATCTCATACGCATAGGTCATGCACCTTAAAACGATAATCTGAGTATAAGATACATTGTTGCCGCACAAGTACAACCAAATATTTCACGAAGCAATAAATACACACACACTTGCACTTTCACTATGAGAGTGACAAACATAGCAAAACCCCCGCGCCTTTTTCCCGCGCGTAAAAGGAATAGAAATAGGTCAGTGTGTTGCTATTGTATCCTAGATCCTTGCGAATTTGCTAAAAAAACTTGTTCTTTCAGTGGACAGTGCGCAAGCGTCATCCATTCGGGACGTACGTTACGTAACACGGGAGCCCCGGCGCCGCCGCCGCGCCGTTATGTTTTGTCGAACTCGCTGACAATAATTGTGATTTTGTTTTGTTATTGTGATAGACACTAAATAAGTTTAATCCAGTATTTTTTTTTATTGTGACAGGATACGTAACTTGGGAATATTATTATTTAGTGTTAGTGTTTTTTTTTTTGTGATTGACTGTTTTTATTGTGATAGGATACGTAATTAAACGTTGGTTGTATGTGTGTGTAAAATTAAAGTGTTCAGCAATGCCTCGTGTAACTTACACGGCGTCAGAATACACTTACATGATTTTAATTTACGGTGAATGCCGTGGAAACACAGATTTAGCTCTGCGAACATACCGAGAAAGGTATGGTGACCGGCGCAATAGCCCTAGGAACGCCGGCACCATACAATTGGCAGTACAAAGATTACGGGAATTAAAGTGCTTAGCGACGGACAGTGATTTAATTAGAAAAATAAATAACAATATTCTCCGTCGGTATAATTTGTGCATTAATATGAATCGAGGACACATCGAGAACTTAAAAATTTTGTGTTTTTGTGTGTGCGCGTACTTTACAACTTACCTAACATAAAAGCCGCGCGAGCGAGCGGTCTAAACCGCCCGCTCCCCCCCCCCCCCGCCCCCCGCCAAGAGAGATAACACACACACGCGCTCCTGCGCGACTTTGTTACTAGGCATCTAAGGTCAGTCAAATTTATTTATAAAGGGTGGTTGCGTTTCACTCTGACTTTAACCTATTTAGTTTGTTTGAAAAAAAAAAAAACTCATTTTTGGCGCTTTCTATTTTTGTACTGTATCGAATTAATACTATACACGTATAGTATACGTAGTGTAATTTAATGCCCCTCTGTCATATCAACTCTGTATATCTTTATAAGGTGTAGTTAGTAAATAATCAACTACATACTGCAAGACATAAACGCAATCATTAGTTCCAGCTAAAAGTTTTTCTAATAGTACGCATTAATTATTTCAGCACAAAATGCGGACAGAAACGTCGCGGTGGAAACACACATTAATGATAGATTCTAAAAGTTTTTATTAGTTTGGGGGAGAGGATAGGTACATGCGTCGTTTGTCAGGGTGGATGAGGGTTCACCACGAAGTCTAACGCTCGGGGACATGCCGTTTTTCAGGTCACCACGTGTACATTTATGTAGAATCACACTTTTACATTTTCTTAGAGATCTCTGCATGGTAAGGAACCTACATAATAAATGCTCGTTTTTTAGGTATCGCATGTCTGGAGTTTTCTGTGTTACTAAACAATCGCTAGATTCTTTAAAAGTTATCCGGAACTGCCGGAAGTAGTATCATGGCGCCAAGCAATTAATCATCCATTTCGAATAGCTCTTTTTTAATTAATGTAACTGCAAAAACATATTTTTAAAACCAACTAGACTAAAACTATTTATTTTAATCATTCGAGCATAAGACGTGTAAATGCCCAAATGGAAATAATTTGAATTTAAAAAATCCCCTTTTGTAAAAAGCACTCCCAACTAAGTGGCGCTCGCCACCTTTTGACACACAATAAATCACAGCCGTGAGCGGCCAATAAAAAATATGTTCCACCCTCGGCGAAAATCCAATTAATTTTCGGCGGTTAAAAAAAGAACCTGCCCGTCCGAGCGGAAAAAGCTTGGGCGTACTGTACGAACCACAAGCGAACAGCGGGCAGCCGCTCGGAGGCGATAGCGGTAGTGGGAGCGGCTAGCGGTACGAAACACGTCGTGATGGACGCAGTTGTACATGGACGCATGTAAAAAATAAGAGGTAAACAACGGAAATGGGCATAGCGTTAAGCTGTTAAAACATAGCGATGCGCTTGGTTGGAGAAGTGAGTCGATCCACAGGGTATAGGAATAATAAGGTTAAACGAGACGAGATAGGAACGGAAAGTGCGGCAAAACAGGAAAAGTGGAAAAAGGGGAATAATGGAGAAGGAGTAATCAATTTCGCTCAGTCGCCGCCGCCGGCGAAGCTCTCATTTAAAATTTAAAATATCGCAGGACGGAGGGGTCCCGTGGAGGACTTTTTAATTTGGCTTGGCTTCGGTTTAAAAATGCACGGAGCTCTGCGGTGACACATCAATCCACTTTGATTGTTGACGCTGAACTAAAATACATTACTCGTTTTAAAAAACAATACACTTTAATGTGATTGTGCTGTTGCCTGAGATCTCGTTTTATTTAGGCACAAAGCAGAGGGTTGATTCTGTTTAAACGTTGTGGATTTTAATTAGTGTCCTACCGTAGTTGCGGTTTTCAACCTTCGGCCAAGGGTGGACCATTTGGCTTTGCTTTCATTTGGTCCAATCGCTATTTGTGAATGTTTGGCTGCTTTAAATGACTAAGGAGTACTTCGGTTTTAGAATTGATTTGTGTGGGAACTAGTTGTAATGTTTCTCTTTCTTATTGTTGCAGCAACAAAGGCCAGACCTGCCGCGGCTGCTGCAGCAGATGCACGCGGCCCATTTGCCAGCACATGGTGCGCCTCCTCTTCCACTCCTGGGCCAAGGAGCTCTGCCCCCTGCTGGCCTGCTGGGGCTCGGCGTGCCTCACCACTCTCTGTCAGTACTCGCCAAACCTCCGGACTTGCATCGACCAGATGATAAAGGAAATGGTAAGATGCAAAAGTTTGTGATGTGTAACTAAGAAATTTGTTTTGTCGGTCGGGTCACACATAAACTACCGCAGAAAGTCCAAAAGAAAACGGATTCCTGACTAACCTACTGTATAAGTAACGGTTCGATACAAAGATGAATATTTTAAGAGGTTGTCGCGTATTTATGTATTCGCCTTGTTTGCTGTGTGCCTCTGGAGACTATTAGAGGCCCCCCCCCCCTCGCCCCGGCCGCCGCCCCGCCGCCCTCCGCGGCAGACGTCTCCGATCCCACTTCTGTTTCAATATTTACAATCTTCGAGTGGCTTTTTGAACTCACTGTTTGCGTGTTTTCGGATCGCTGACGGCTACGGCTCGCCCGATATTACTTTGAGAGTATGAATAAGTCAATTCTCTGAACTGGTAGGTAGGTATCTACGCGCGTGTTTGGACAGATTATGTAAACAGAGATCTGGAACAGATTGGTGGAAAACATTTTTCCTTTTAGTCTGCTATATCCATCAAACAAATAGGCACTTTATAATTCGAGGGCAAGCTGAGTATTATTCATATCAAACAACGGGGAGCGTTTCCAGTTTTCACGGTAGCGCGAGTAATCCCGGCGCGGTGGGGACGAGCGCGCCACAAATGAAAATGTAACACAGAAATGGATTTGGAAGCCGCCCGTCGCTCCGGTTAATTACAAAAGCAAGCGGTAATCTGCGCTCCGGGATGTTCCGGCTTAGCGCCCCCTGCCACCAGTGCCACCCCCGAGCGCCGCCTGCCACTTCCCCGGCTAATTTGTGCCATTATCGGTGTACTGATGTAAGAGTTACCGCGCAGATGGCCCCCCGCCCCCCACCCCGCCGCCAGAGCTCAATTAATTATTCCTTGCTGGTGTGAGCGTCGCGTGTTTTAGTCAATTAGTAACGTAATTTTGCGGCTGACTTGAGTGTGTGCGGTCGCGGACCTACACGAAGTCGCGCTCTAACCAAATTACATCCACACGTTGCATTAGAGTAAATAGTAGCCGCCCTAGTCGTTTGCGGTGTGTCAGAGCAATAATTATGTATGACTCTATGAATATTAAGTAGCTCAAAAACACGTTTAAAGCCTCTAATTTGTCTGTTATGACGTGATTGCATTGTTTTGAATCGATGTGCATGAAGCGTTCATGCGCAACCGGGCAATGTAGGGGAATAGCCGGCCAATAATTGAGGCTATTGCGTTTAAATTAATTGTGGCAATACATGCAGTGCTAATACGGCGTCTGGTAATATGTACGTACATATGTAGCGCACGTGAATAGCAATAGGATTGGCTGCAATTGCTTACAAACTTGAGACGAATCAGGCAGCGGATATAATGCCTTTGATGTATGCAATACTCAGTAACTATATATCGACGGCGAAGTGCCAATACCTCTTAACTGACATTTTTCGAGAAATTCACTTTTATATCGTTTTGACCACTTTTTTTCGTGTTATTCGCATGTTTTAGTGAAATATCCTACGTGTATTTTTAGTTGCAACAGCATTAAATTAGAATGTGGAAGTACCTCCCAACTAAACCAACGCGAAGTGTCTATTTTTGACGTTTTTTTTTCAGTTTGTGTAAATCACTGACTTTGTCAGTTAGGTGTTATTGGCACTTCGCCGTCGATATGTGCCTAAGTAATCTACAATGGATTTGCTGTTTTGATTAAATTGTAGCAACATATTCTGATGTTGATGGGCTACTGCATTATTATAAGCATAAAGTTAGCAATGTAAAAGCACGAGTTTTACTTTAGAAGTAAATAGATCTGCTAAGCTCAATAATTTAAAAGAAACCTTTCAGAGTGAACTCAATCAATTTGATTTACATATTAAAACGATTGGAGCTATTGAGAGATAATATGAATAATCAGCCTGTAATGTTCCCACTGCTGGGACACAAGCCTCCTCTCTTTCAGAGGGAGTGGGCCGTAATATACCATGCGAGCCCAGTGCGGGTTGTTAGATGTTACATGTCTTCGAATTTTTGATTCTAAACATACCGGTTTCCTCACGATGTTTTCCTTCACCGTTTTGAGAGCAGTGGTAGTGGTAGTGAGAGATAAGACTCTTTTAAAATGATGAGTGATGAAGTGTCGGTAAATAATAATATTTTTATTGACCAACACTTCATCTCTTAAGCGCATAATTAACAATATTATACTAAAAAAAACCTATTATTCAATTGAATACTTACATCATTTCTGGTAAACCACACATTGAATACATGAACACGCACTGAATAAGTTCACTAACATTGTGTATCCATGTAATGTAACTTGTAACTTCAACTTGAACATAGACTGGAAGTTCTCCCGTTACCGTGAACGCGTCTATTTCGGGCACAATGGCGGTGTCGTTAACTTCGCCACTATCGCTCCGTGAATAGTCACGATTGATACGTGCTGACGAAACCGGGCTAATTCCGCCAGGGGGGAGTGACAGGCACTCGACATAGTGCTTATCTGATGACTGGGCATGAACTGACACAAGCCAACCAGAGTAAAGTGGAAGTCATCGAAAAGTAATGGAGGTTCCTTACTTGACGCATGATAAGGATCAATAAAAATATTGGTTTACTTACATACCTTTTACAATATTTAACACAACTATTTACACTAGGTACTAAATTAAATGACTAATGAACTATGCTAATAAGTACAAAATCAAAAGGACATTTAGGCGTCAAAGTTACTCGTCCGCATCACTGTCATCCGGAAACGTGCCCAGAAGACTGGCAGCATTGCCACGTTGAATGGCAATGCTAATTCTTTGGCTAAAGAACGACCCAGCCCTCTGGTCACGTGAAGTGTCGACCAGTCAGCAAGAAATTAAGTTTTAACTAACGAAGACAAAAAAAATACTTTTGATAAAGCTCAATGGCGAAACATAACATTACAAATGTTTCGTTTTATGTAGTGTTCAAAAGATTCTAAGACAGTGTTTAGTAAATATGGTTAATTAGCAGCG
Source organism: Luperina nickerlii (assembly GCA_963855955.1). Classification (NCBI taxonomy): domain Eukaryota; kingdom Metazoa; phylum Arthropoda; class Insecta; order Lepidoptera; family Noctuidae; genus Luperina; species Luperina nickerlii. The sequence continues at coordinate 13,831,030 of OY979677.1, read as the reverse complement.
CCCCGCGGTTTTACCCGTATAAGTGTCGATCCCGTGGGAATATCGGGATAAAAACTATCCTATGTCCTTTCCCGGGACTCAAACTATCCCTATACCAAATTTGATCTAAATCGGTTCAGCGGTTTAAGCGTGAAGAGGAAACAGACAGACACACTTTCTCATTTATAATATTAGTATGGATAGTATGGATGTATCCAGTTCCTTATCATACTTAGATTAACTACTAGCAAACAGCAGGCGGCGATTTACTATTCCTACCTATTGTATTGTGCCACTGATTACACTACCGATAATTTATTAGTATTCAATTTGCATGCATACCACTTCCATTTAGCACAATATATGTATTACGCCGAGCATATTCTGTGGGATTGACAGGAGAGGCAAATTTCGCCAGTAATATTGTTTCCAATTATCTCGGAGTTAGCAACATATGACAGACCATTGTCAATACTGTTAACTGACTAAATTGGTGGCTAGGCCTTGATTGATATACCTACTTAATACTAGCTTTTGCCCGCATGAATGTCGGGAAATATCCCACGGGAACGTACTACTGGGATTAAAAGTTATGTTAATTCAAGGTATATACTATCTGTGTATACAAATTTCATCCGAATCCATTCTGCCGTTTTTGCGACAATCCGGAACGAACATCCAGAGGAACAGAAAAACGGACAAAAATTCTAAAAACTATATTCTCGGCATCAGACTCGCTTCCACACCTCGTAGCAATTACTTTTTTTTTTTTTCGAAAATATCAATGTACAGTTACTAAATCTATAGATACCATAGTTTTATTTTCACACACTATCTATTGTGTGATTTAGATTAGTAGTCCAATACGTGGATTCAAAAGAGAAAGTCTATAATCTAACGATATCCGATCTGTTAATCACGACCAGTCATTCGTAAATGAGAAGAAAGTATCGATTCCATCGATGTTCAAATTAAAAAATCGAATCAGTCGGTGTTATAGTATTAATTCATCTTTCTTCGAAAAAAGGAACTCTTTATCAATAACAAAATAGTTTTAGAGGTAGAATTTTATTATTCGTGGAACGCTACATTAGTGAGTCGTCAGTAGCTATAACTGATATAGTGTGTAACAGCATTAAGGTGTCAGGACCGGCGGGGGTGTCGTGACGAGCCGGCGACAGGCTCTGCAATATTCATCGACCACTTTACCCGGCTCCTCATCGGATCCACCTCAATTACACTCACACGTCCCCCTCCCACTCAGATTGCTTGTATTTAAAAACAAACATACGACTGGTTCGTGGTAGGCGGTAATACTGCTATTTCCAGATCTTGCATATTTGTATGTCAGGCATAGAGTAGGAAAATCTTATCACTAGTAGATCTAGAGATCTGATTCTGAGATTAGACGAGCTCTACTAAACAAGCTCCTTATTCTCGTCTTACCCGTCTATAGTCTTACCTGCTGGTCGATTCTGTAAAAATCTCACCGTGAAAACGTAGGTGATGTGAGTTTGTTTTTGCTAGGAATTCCACTATTGACAGCTCACTCCACGCTCCCTTCACCTTAGTTTTCACGGTGAGATGGTTACAGAATCGCACACCTGCATCGAATGGTCTAACTGCATAGTTCTGACGCACACAAATTAAAATTAGGTTTTCGCAGAATTGATGTTGGCTCTGTACACGTGAATGCCACTGCTAATTATGCTTCACGTAATCTCGCAGTAAACCCACAATTCAAGCTGTGAACCATTCTAATCATTACAACATAATCGTAATCAATTAACACTGCGGTTTACTGACAATTATTGTGTTCAACGTGTAATATAATCCAGCTAACTTATCTCACTTGGTTGCAGGTATCAGTTCAGCGGAGGAGCGACATGTGAGTATAGAATAACTTTTTCCAATTTCGCCCGAGTTGTTAAAATTCCGACGGCACAATTTTGCTTTGAAAAATTCCCGAACAAGCGTACCACGTACCTATAACGTAGGTGGTACGTATATGTACCTAGTGCCTTTTCCATTTGGGAATGTGAACGCGGAGAGTAGTGTTGCGCTCGAACACGTTGATTTCATAACACGGCCCTGACTGAAACAAGTGGGTGGTGCAAGTGGCGCACCCCGCTCAGGGATGTCACGCCACAACGTGTCGTTCACATTTTATCTGTAGTAATAGTAATATATAATTAAATTCAAATCAGTTCAGCGTGTTCGTTTTTTTATTTTATCATGTCTATATTAATTTATGGATCAGCTAATGTCTTTATGTAAATATTAAATGAAAGGTTTAATAAACAATAGTGGAAGTACTTTCGTGTTGTTTTTAAATGTTTACTTACCATCTGTTTCTAAACAAACATATTTCGGAAAACACGTCACGTCATCCTTGCATTCGTTATTAACTTAGGCAGCTAAATCACACGAAATTGGGGTTCGCCCCCAATCCCCTTAGAGACTCGGGGCCTGGCACTGTCACTGTTAAAGGGGGAACGTCCGAACCAAAAGCGTACCTCGCCTACACTTAACTTGTTTGGGATCTACAACCGTGATCGTATTAATTTATCCTATGATGTAATCTGTTTCGAGTAACTTATTTTTAACTTGAACCTATTACCACTATCAGCACTCCAGTCGCGTTAAATTCTCTGTCGCTTTTCAAACTGGGCTTGGAGAAAATTGATTGTTGGAACAGGAAAACTGGAAATAATGTGAGTAGTTGTCAACCCTGTAGTGAAGTGAGCTCGGTCGCGAGTGCGTCGTTCCCGAGGTGTTGCGAATGTCGGCTATCGCGCTACCGTGGGGGGAGGGGGGTGAACAGTGGCGCACCGCACAGATGTGCCGACGAGCGCACAGTGTACCGTGTAGAACATGCTAGGTGGACAATATTATTTTATGATATATAAAGATACTTTTATATATAAGTAGTCATATTGAGGCATTATTAATAGTTTTTGGTATGATTTTGTAATAAAAAACAAAAAAAAAATATATAAAAACAGAAAATATTTATTTAAAAATAATATACAAACAACAAAATTGCATTAAATAAATAAATACCTACTATACAAATTAACCTAACCTAAACCTAAATAGTGACTTAACCTAATCATCATAATCATCAGAATCATCATCAAAATCTTCTGATGCATCGTCATCATTTTGTGGCAATGTGCGACAATATGATGACGTTTCCGGTCTTGATGCTACTATGGTCGTCGGGCTTACAATTAACTTTAATACCTCTGCACATATTTTTTCCGGCTTTTTTTGGGGAATCTCACGAAGGCTATTGATCAAAGGGTCAGATGTTATTATTAACATGGACAGCAAGTCTCTATTCGTGGCAACACGTGAGCACTTGCGGGTGTTGTACTCCCTAAATCTGCGGCAATCTTTGTTACGTGCTTCCTGAGCCTCTTCGGAAAGCTGCCCAATTGGAAGCAATGCCGCTTTGATAACCTCAGTACTGTGTACTAATATTTTATGTACAGTAGCAGGCATATAGTACCACGAATAGAGACTAAGGTAATGTCTTCTAGTTTCAAGACAAAATTTATTAAATTCAACTAAGTTTATCTCGAAACCAGAAGACAATGTCCTCAAAATAACATCAAATTGTTTGATAATAGTAACATCCAACCCTGTGATCTGAGCACTCATCTCAGCATTCTTAAAAAAGCGACGGGCAGTGTTTCCATCATTGGAAGAACCAAATCCTGGCTTTGGTTTGTCTACAATGAGTCCCATCTCGTTTTTGAATTTCATCTTGATTTCGTCGGAACGAACCTTGATATCTGCTTTGTTTTCGTCGCTTCTAGCCTGCCATTTCTTAATATTCAACTTGTAGCTGATATGTAAAAGGCATTCAAAGCAACGAATCCAAGCATGAAGTGTAGATAAACCAAAGCCAAAATGTTCTTGATTGCTGTTAAAATTCGCGGGGTCATCGTTCATCGTCTTGGGGGTGGCACCACAGATGAAACACTTTTGAGATGAACGAGTTTCCGTTAAGGCGTTACATACCTTTCCGTCTGTCATTGTCAGAAGAAGTTCGTGTTTCACAGAGATTTGAGAATCACCAAAGTTGATAAGTGTTGGAAGAAGAGCATTAATTTCTTCCAACAATCTATTTGTCTCCGCTAACGTGAAGTCGTTCGTTTCCTTAGCAAATATAAATTTGATTGGGCGACAATACATAGTTGACGAAGGCCGAGGATTTTGCCAAATAATTTTGGACCCATCATATAACTTAAGGGGAACGAAAGAAAATACGAAAAGAAATTCGTCCGTATCTTCAGTGTTCTCGAATTTCTGTTTGTATGTGCTGTGCCCAGAACTTCCATCACATCCCCATTTACTAACAAGTGTAAACGTTGAACTTGTTGGGAGGACACTGCTGATAACTTCATTCTGTGCTAATACTAGACGTTCACTGTTTTATTTAATAAGGCTTGCAAATTTATTTCAGCACGAGTTTCAGTTATAGCAATATGCTCCTCTGCAGGGTAACAGGCCTGTTTGGATTTTACTACACTCAAATATGACGGAAACACATTATGTCCTGCCATTATGGACCACTTCCTAGTTTGTTTGTAAGCATGTGTTGTTGATTTAGAATCTATATAGTATGCTAAGGCTTCGTCACTACTTAACTGCCTAGGATTAACGGAACTGGTATTTTGTGACTTAATAATATTCTCTGGGCTCTCACTAATGTCTCTAATCAAATTGGCAACTTTTCTTTGCCCTACTGAACGCACAGCAATTTCGGCAGCAGTCACTAATTCACTGGCACTTCGAGATTCTACGAGATCCACGACTCGACGTTTCTTCGTCTTAAATGACGATTCCTCGAAATCTTTGCGAGGTCTTCCTGCAGATGTAACAGCCTCACTCGATGTCGAAGGTTGTGGGGCTAAAGAACTCGCAGTAAACAGTATGTCTCCTTCATCCAGCCAATTCTTATTTTTAATTAAAAAACGCTCCTTCGATTTTCCCGAAGCCAACCATTTGGCTCCAATCTTAGTAGAAAAGTTGGATATTTTCAACTTTATTTCTTTTTGGCTGCTTTCAGTAATGTCACCAAAGTGAAATTTTGAAGAAAGATAGTCATAAATACGCGAATTTTTATCATTCTTCGTGTATTTCAACCACTCTTCGAAAAAGGCTACCCTTGAAATAGAGTAAACGTGTTCTGAAAAAAAAAAAAAAATATGTTGTACTGAAGTGTGCTGAACAATATGTGTCTTTTTACAAACTACACAGTTAGACCTACAATATATCTAAAAACTAGCCTGAATAGAGGCGAATAAAGGTATTTCCTGAACGTTCAAAGTTTTCTTTATGAAAAAAATTACGCTAAAATTTATGCATTATGTAAAAAAAATGCTAAAAATTAATTTTAATAGATTCTGATAAAAAAATTATATTAAATAATAGTACATACCCTCAGTATTAATATCCATCACAAAAAACTTTCACAATATCACTATAAACCACTATGAGATGTGCACAAAAGTGTCGCTAAATTGCAACTGATCGACCGGAACGCTTGCATTAAACTCATTACCTGACTTCTCGACTCTATGACTCATCAGTTAAGCATTTGAAAAACAATTTTTTCTCGGAATTTGGAGTTTGGGGGTGTTGTTTGTGTTACGCAATTAAGATTTCCTGGAAATGAAAACATGAATTTTGTCCACCTAGCATGTTCTAGGCGAAATACCGTGGAGCGCCCAGAAATGCATGCGAATCGATACGCCGCACCTACTTGTAACACTGTCTTTGTTGCACTAACCTACTTCATGAGAATGACAACAATTATTCACTATTGCCTTTGACAATGTCTGATCGTTAGCACAGTCTATCTTCAGACGACTGACTCTCGAAGGATGTCCTGTTACGGTAGGATGATGCTTCTTTCTACATCAATTAATGCTCCTTTAACCACATCCCGAATTAATAACTTGGCATATTTGGCCGGAGTTGATACAGACACAGAGTAATCCACTTATGATCTAGGCATAAACTTTATCTGCCCGAACAGTAGCCGTCCTCCCCAGACACTAATTCCACTTGACTGGGAAAACATAATCAGTCACGTAGCGATCACATTACCGCACATCAGCTCGTACCGCATACTTTAACAAGTTTGTTGGAAAACTTGGGTGAGGTGAGCGAGTTTATAACTTGACGACAGCACGTGAAGAGTTTATCTTGCAGTGTGACCCCGATACGGCGCGGCTGTGTTGGCAGTCCGCTCACGGAACCGTCGATCTGTGCAAACACGCGGCGAGCTGAGTAATGCACGGACGCGCCTTACAATTTGAAACGAGGGAGTCGTGGAGGGGGGGGGGGGGAGGGAGAAGTGCACTCCGTAATAAAGTTTACATAAACCGAGCGCGTCTTGGCTGCGGGGGCGTCAGGTTACACTCGACCGAGCCGCACCCGTTTGTCCACACTATGTTTTTATTGCGAATCACGAAGGTGCTACACAGTTGCAGGCACGTTGTTTATTTGCAAACATCGCGCGCCGTATATTTGATTTTCCGATACATCGGGCCCATGTTTACATTACAGTGTAGAGAAACTTTTCATTTCGATGCCGCTCTGTTTTGAAGCTCTATTTTATTTTTATGATAAACCATGTCAGGTTATAAAATATAAAAGTTTTTGGTACGCAAACTAAAATTGATGACACATGGTTTTATGTTATAGACCGATACCGTTATAAACTTAATAAAAGGTGTCATGGGTCACCCTTTTGTACCGGCAATTATCACCTAGCGGTCTAACAGTATAATTATCCAGTTATACATAAAGATCCTAGAAAGGTGTTTAAATTCCCGCAGAATAACAAAGTTTACGACTAGCAATTTACACCGACGCGAAATTGAGCAGCCGCTGTAAGTCTTAACAGAGCGAGCCCTTCCACAATCTCATTTGAGTAACATAATAACCGCGGATTTATTTCTGCCACCCGCTCATTCGCTCTCAAATCGCGCCTAATATTCAATTTGGGCGCCCGAACCACACAAAAACTGCTCGGAGCCGGTTCATTACGCCGCGCATCTCGCCTCTTCATCCTCCTTACCTTATCTAAGCCACTCTGAATAACACACCCTGCGCCACCCCGACCCCAGCCGACCCCGCACCCCGCACCCGCACACCACTTCAAGTGGAAAACTCGCAGGGCGAGGGCCGCTCAACCTTGTTTAGCATTCTCCTCGACTTCTTTATTTAATAGATACCGAAAAAAAAACTCCGGTCAGAATAAATTTGCGTTTGTTCTTCGATATGCTGGGGTCGTTGCGTTTTAAAGGTGCGCTCCTTTAATTAAGGTAGAAACGGCGAGTATAAATGACTTACATAAATACAGACGAGGACCGACTACTTTATTAAACCGTTAAAACAAAAATGGGAGATTTTCCTTTTAAGTCGGTGGGTGGTAGCCCTAGCGGCATGTTTACGCGCGTTGTAACAGCGCTCGCTCGCTTCGCGCCCGCGACAGCCCTCACAATTTATAGCTTGAGACTTTTCTTAATTGGAAAGAATGGCCACTTGTAATTATTAAGACGCCCTAAAGTGAAACAGATTGCGCGGTAGTCGTAGTCGTTCTCTTATTTTACTTTTTTACATTTTATACACCGTCGGCTATCTAAAGTAACGGTGGCTTGTTTATTGAAAAACAAAACTTAGCGCTACTAAAGTGAATGTTTAATGTAATTTATTTATACTGCTTTCTACTTTACAGTCATTTCAGTACACCGCTGCGTGATCTTCCTGTTTATTCTAGAGACGTTTCTCGCAATTATACAAATTACACTTCTCGTAGATAGTGTAGACAGATACGGAACTACATTGTGGATAAATGCAAAATTATTCTTTAGCAGTTATCTTCCAATTACTGAGAGTAATATTTACTTATAAGTTGGATATCTTGAGCCAGCTACTTTGTGAAGAAACGATCAGATAAAGAACAGGTTAAAGAGCAGTTACTAGGTAGTCGCGATGGATATCGATCTAAGGACTGTACCCCTTGCTAGAGGCGCAGGTAGATTGCCCTCGGAACATTGTGCCTTGTTATTCATGACATTTCGATGAAATTGTGCAGCTTCTAGGAAATTGGCTTCGATTTTAAAAGGCCACTCTGCAGGCAATTATTGGTTGATAACTAATAGAGCTCATTAAAAGTAACTTATATTTAAGTGATTTTTATCGTTTAATAAATAAACATTTAATTTACACCAAACCTGTGTTTGTAATACAAGGCGACACAAATCCTCTCTACATCGTGCACGACGTCACCGCATGTTATCCAATTCGATTCTGAGAGCATTGTTATAATATTTGGCAAGGTAGCGGATCCTCGGGTAATCCCATACATGGCTTCTGTTCAGTCGGTTGCTGCTTGAGTCCCGGCTAATGTCTCTGAGCTAAGGCACTGTACATAATCCCCTTACACTGTGCGTCGCTTGATAGGGAATAACAAATAGATTATGTCGGTGCATCCACATTATTCCGCGCGGATTATCTGTCGTGTCGTGCAGTCAGGGCCTCTGTCTCTAACTTGAATTTATAATCCGCCAACAGAATTAATCAAGACTTATTCGGGTAAAACACTCGTGGACGGAACGTGTATTTCACATGGTAGTCTACATAATTATGTTAGTTCAGACCTTCAGAGGAAAATCTTATAATGTAGCTTTCAAAATAAAAACGACGATTCTTACAAAGGTATCAACAAAATAAATAAAAATCTTCAATTGATATAAACAGCTAACAAATTACGTTCGTTTATTGAATTCCTAAAATAGCAAAACTTAGCTACCTGTTGTAAGTTGGGTTGTGAAGGTAATAAATCCACCTACTCGTGCAAGAGCAAAAAGTATCTCGGAATTCTTTTCATAATATCGTTTGTGTGACGATCGCTCGGCGCTCGGTGGATGTGTGTACCGTGGGTAGGTAGGGGTATTGCTCGTCTCGGAGCGGGCTTGCGGCTTTGTTCACGATCCGGCCGTATCGCATCGATTTATGCAAGCTTGATCGAATCGCGCCTGCCCCCGTTTGCCCTCCCTCTTGCTTCATAACAATACCTGGCTCTGTCGCTGCATTGTGTTAACACAATTTAATATTCATACTTTATAAACGATATTTGGAAGCTGACGCTGAAATAATAACTTTTTATTCCTTTCAAAGTGGCAATATTAATCTGTTTATGACAACTTTAGGGTTGGCAGTATTCCAAACAGGTCGCTGTCGCTTTATCTTGATAATACTAAACTTAAAATATCGTATGGTTACAATAACTTAGCTGACCTATAAACTTTTAAGTTAAGCTCAACCTCTAACGTTAAATTATAATTTAATTTAACAATATTGTTTTATTCGATTCATTGTTTCACTTTGAATTGGAACAGATCACGTTGATGTAGCCAACCGTATGTAACGAATAACGATGCTTCGCGCTTCCCACACGTTCAATATTTCAAATGAAATATTCAATAGATATTGCATTCAACGACTCGTTTCAAAAGGTGCTTTGATATACTAAGTGCGTCAGAATTCAAACAGGCTGCCTCTGTAGCAATTACCGCGTATAAAAGATATTTAATATTTTTATTTATGAAATCTGTAGTAGATCTATATAGTAAAGGTAATTGAATAATATTAGGTACCTAAGTACTATTGCTAGTACATGCATTGGTGTGGAAGTTAGCCGCACGTGTCGTAAACAGTGGATGAGTGTGTGGTGACCGCAGGCTGGCGAGGCAGCCTGCACGCCGCGCCCGCGCCTGCGGTCACCGCCTCTGTTGCGGTCGCGCCACTATCACCCACCGCGCTCTTTGTCGCCCAAGCACCCTCGCCCGCCACGTGTGTGGCCCGCATGCAACGCTACCGATGACGCAGCACAACACATACCACACCACACTTATTTATTGCATTCGTTTCTTTAAATTTTACGACACCCTATAACCACTAAAATCCAATTGCATCCATAATGCTATAACATCTTTACAACACGCTATTATGTGTGTTAATTGTGATTTAATCGCCTCGGACGATGTTCAATAGCGGATAAACTTAATAAAAACAAACCAAGCATGTTTGTTGTTGAGCAAAAAACACGCTAGAGCACTCGAGTAATTGAAATCGCTGCATGTAATTAGCAGGTAAGGTGGGTGCGATAGCTCGCGGCTCGCTGCACGTCTTCATAATTTATCTCAATTAGTCGCCGGCGTAATGAGAGGAAGGGCGGACGCTACGGCTGCAGTTAGCGTAACAGCGCATTCTACTAATGGCTGATGGCTCATTTTTATTTAACTCATTGTTTCTCACCGGACTACTGTTCGCTGTTTAGGAATGATGTGTGAGTTTAATATCTCAATAATTACGACCATGTTTGCTCTTGAGTTTAGATAGACTTGTATAGGTATCTAGCAACGTTTGTTATAGTTTCTGCATATTTAGTTGTAGATTATGCATATTTGTATGGACATGGATAGTGTGTGTGGTGAAACGGCTGCAGTTGTCTGGCGGCATGTTTAACAATGCGGCGAGCGTGCGGCGTGTTGCGGGCGTGCGGGCTTCGTGTTGCGGCAGCACGAGGCGCCTGTCGCCGTGTCGCCGAGGCACGCCATAGGCCAGCCTCCGAGTGAGGCGGCCCCCTTCGTGCTTATCACACATTTACATATGCTTCGCCAGCTTACTGCCGACGCCGTGTACCAGCATCGAAAATGTTTCATGAATAAATTTGTAATCCAATTTGGTCGTTAACTTCTGACTCCATAAACACGTCGACTCCGCCTCGTTCACAATAAAAACAAACACACTAAACACCAGTGAACAAACAAAGGCAATCCGATCGAATAATCTTCGGTTCGCTTAAAACGATTAATCATAAAAAGTACGCGGGTCGCAGCCCTTTTTCGAGTTTCCTCGTTACTGACTAAGACGAGAATCATTAGGAATTAAATTTCCCCTTTCATTAGTCCCTCAACCCTCGTATAATTCCGGACGCGGAGCAATAACAATATAAATCCCCCGTCGCGCCGAGCGGGGGATTACGGCTTGTCTCGACCCTAATTTAGGGCTGCCCCCGCCCCGGATTAACGAAGTGGCGGAATCCGCTAGGGTTGTCGCTGCGCATAAACTTGTTACGTGTTTAATGTTTTATTGACGGGTGGCTAGGGAGCTCTCATTTAAATAACCGCGCGGCTTCAGCCCCTTCCGGAGCTCCGCGCAGCGGCCATCCGCCGACTACACTCGTGTTGATCTCATGAAACGTGGACCGTTGTCCGACTGACTACCTCTGATATTTGGACACGCGTGGGATCGTATTCGAGCTGAGTGTTACACTCTCTGTTATTTTTGTCATAGAATTTCATAAAAGTATTTTTTTTAATTTCTTCAGTAAATTCACCTCTTAGCCACATACAAAAGGTACCCTATTTTTTATTAACTCTTACGACATCTGATTGTCTTTATTTGAGATATTACACTGTTTTAACAAGGTTAACTTGGTTGAAACTGTTGACAGTGTGCGTAACACCGGTGCCTGAGGGTTACATTACGCGAGTTACAACTGGAAGTTACAGTATTTTTGGAGGTTGTTTCGTTTTTTTTTATTCAAATTATTTTTTACTGCTTTAATCCACGCTATCAAATCGAATCGTTCGTTAAAGCGGAACGAATTCTTTATAGGCAGTTTAAAGCCGTTTCGACGCACATATTGCAGGCAAGGCGGAGACGGGAGAAACCTCTGAGGGCGTTGTTCCGCACCCTACTTGATTTAAACATAGGGATCATAATTAACGGAGGGACGGCTTTATCAACAGGAACCACTAGCATGATAAATTGTATTATTATTTTAAAACAAACGGCATTCAATCATTTATATTAGGTATATCCATACTTATAATATAAATGCGAAAGTGTGTCTGTCTGTCTGTTACTTCTTCACGCTTAAACCGCTGAACCGATTTAGATGAATTTTGGTATATAGTTTGAGTCCCGAGAAAGGACATAGGATAGTTTTTATCCCGATATTCCCATGGCATCGAAACTTATGCGGGTGAAACCGCGGGGCGCAGCTAGTAACTTTATATTTTTAAACAATCCCCAATTTAAAATTCATTATGAAACCTTGTAAAGGTACTTTATTTCTTTGATGCCAATTTTCCAAACGAGTTGTCTTTCAGTATGGCGACGAAACTCGATTCCAGGTAATTTATTTAAGTAATTTTACAAAGCGAAGCCGCGTACACAGTATTAATATTTGCCTCGAGACCGCAAAGTAGACGCAAACACAAAATTAAAGTCGTCGACACTTAAGGGCTTCGTAGTTTCGAGGGGAGTTTCCGTGAAACTCTCGGAATGTCGAAATGGCGGATGAATTTCGCAAGTCAACTCAATTATCGTTTTAATTAAGGCGCCGTGCCACGTGACATTTGTTTGCGTGCGTGAAAGCGATCGCTCCCCCCGCACTCCCCGCCCGCGTCTCGCAGCCCCCTCGCGCCTGCTCCTGTTAATTGTGCTAATTACTCCTGTAATAGAGCAAGGGGGCGGGTGAGATTGCTTATCGATGGCTTCCCCGGAATTTACTTTGTGTGATACAGCTGCCCCACGGGCGTTAATTTGATATAATTTGTAGTCCACTTGACTTCGCTTTGCCTCCACACATGTATCGGAACTTCTGTTTCGAATAGCTGTTCTGTTTTACATTAGACGAAGTGGAGCCTTTTAGTAGGTAGCGCCGACAGCCGTTCGCGCTCACGCTTGTTTAACTGCAGGTTAACAAACAGTGCGGTAATGAACATCAATTGTATCGGGCAAGTTTCCAAGTGTATTTGTAAGTGCACGGCGGAGTTTCCGCGAGGAGAGCTCGTAACGCCGAGTGGCGGCATAATGGGCGCTGCGACCAGATTGTGGAGCGGGGCGGCTGGCCGCACGTCAGTCGACAACGAGCACCAGGCAATTTGGTTATTTGGGGTCGGTCATAAAGCGATAGCGAGCGCAGTAAACGCAATCCTCCACTCGCGACTATAAACTTTACGAGTCACGTAAAAACGCGCTCGAAACGCCGACTCGCTTCCATAAATTTATGCTAATGTATTCTTTATAGGAGTTTAATGTGTATTCAGAAATTCCTCCATTATTTATGTATACGAATGAACCGGTAAAGTTAATTTTAAAGTCGCACAGCACCCCGCGGTTTATGCGCTTGCTGACGATTAATTTTTTGTAACTTTTTTGTGGGCCAGGTTTCCGACGAGCGCGGATTCTCGTTTCGGACCGATTATGGTGAACGTTTTTACGGAGGTCTCGGTAGCGCTAGCGACTGGTTTAATAACGCGTTGATCCTTATGAATGAGCTTATTCAATGAGGGCCGTTTTATCGTATCATGAAGCGCCACGATATCGTATTTTATAAATTGACGTCGTAATGGGACTTAAAAATAAAAATGTACGCAATAAAACTTTTCGACGACAGTATCATAAAACGAAATCGTATAAAATTGGTATTCTCGATAAAAGCTGAAAACGTCGCGTGTAAATCACGTAACTTTCAAAACTATTATGCCTGAAATATAGTCCGAACTCAATCCGTACATTTCCGAGCGGCGGGCGGTCTATTTATCTATTTCCCCCGCTTCCGCCCCAGAGCGTCCGGTTAACCGCCCCCCTTCCGGTTAACCGGGCGGCGGCGGCGGCGAGGCGCGCGGCTAAACGGCTCGTCGCGTGACCGCAGACAATAAGCCCGGCCGGCGTTAACAGCGCGCCTGTGTGTTGCCACTTTATATGTTACGTCACAGCGAGCGCCGAGCCCGCAAAGGCGACTTGCCGCGCGTGTGTGGCCAGACGCGATTCGCGACGGCAACCGATAACACAGAATAAGTCGTGTTTTCGGAGCTTGTTCCTCTAGTACTTGTTTAACGTCGCAGCCTCCTGTCACTCCCGCCCCCGCACGACCCTTCGTACCGCGCTCAATTGCCTTTTTCTTGAGGTCGACGCGCGTAATGGGATAAAGTAAAGATTAGCTCTGTTCGCTTTTCCGTTGAAAATAGAAAAGGTTGCGAGACTACTCGTTATTGAGTGTTTTGTTTGAGTAAAGAGATACGACATAAGCGAATAGGTATACCTAAATAATTCTCTTTTTATTTCGTAGTTTCTTGTCGTTTGTTATGTTATGTAACAGTCCTCCAAACAGTGAACTACTAATTTATACTAATGATTACGTTTCTACTGGTGTACTAATATCGTTAGTACCTAATGTTATTTCGTATGCACATATGTTATTGAGGAATGACACTATAGGTACATAAGAAAACAAGTTAGAACATAAATACCAATTCGATCTAGCGTATGAGCCTACAACATAGACTTATATATGTATAAGTCTGTGGCCTACTTCCAACTATTCGTCAGCCGACCACAAATTCAATCTATTAAATTAACGATTAGCCACAAACGATCTACCCTCGAGCGAATAAATCGTATGGGCAAAATAAAATCCATCCAGTCGAATCCGACACGTCACATTACGGCATCAGGCACGGTGGGTCCTCGATATAGCGTCACTTGAAATCCGATGTCGAGTTCTGGGAGATCGGTGATCGTAAAATTAAGCTTCAAGTACACGCTCGACCCCTAACGTGCACCTCGCTCACCTCACCTTTCTAGGTGCTATGTGGCTATTAGACATTTTGAGGTAGGTACTTATGTAAGTTACGAACTACGTATATGTATGTAGGTGCATTCATTGGGTACCGTACCTATTCGTTGAGTGTAAGTATGTTGTGTTCTCCAGTTTTATATTTGCTGTATCCGCGGCTGGTGCCAATAATAAAACTTTATTGGTTATATCTTGCCTATCAAATATCCAATAACGACGGTCGCAATAAGCTGTGTTACTTGTTTATCTAACACGATGATGGTTTGTTCCGATGTTATTATCTAATTTCGTGCTCATAAAAATTGGCATCTGTACATGGAAAAACTTTTATTTTTATGTTCTTAGGAGATTATTGAACGGGCATTGGAATGTTGTCTGTCAGTCGACACAATTCAATCTATAAACTGCGCACAGTTAAATGATTAAGTGTAAGTCTACGAGCCATCATGTTAAATTGACAGGGGGCCTCAAAATACCATCGACGACATTTACATCCGAAATTTGGGATGTAAATGATGGTCCTAAGAGTCGCAGTCACTACACGATGAGGCGTTAAATAGATGCAAATCTGTACGTAAAGTATGATCGTGTACGATGGCGGGAGTGCGGGAGGGCTGTAGCCCGTAAGTCACCGCGGGTGGCGACAGGTCGGCGTCTCGCCGACCAAATTAACAGCCGCTTGCCACTCGCCTCTAACTTAGTGCCTCGTAAAATTAGGCCCGTTAGATCCCTTCAGGCACCGCCTCGCCGAATAGCCTGCTAGACTCCCCGGGGAACACCGTTGAGCCCGAAAGGTTTAATGTTCTGCAACACTTATGACTTACGACACCATGTGCTGTACAAGTAATTTAATAGCCTAGGAATAACAAAGATAACATAGTTGTTTATGTAAAGTTAAAATGAAACAGGCCAAACACGTTACATTTTGAAAATAAATTGTAATGTAAAAAAAATAAACAGGCGCGGTTGCAAATTTCCGCTACGCCACGCGGGGCTACGGCGTAGCACGCCTCGCGGAGTTATGGCGTAGCACGTATCGCGGAACTACGGCGTAGCATGGCTACGGTGTAGCACCGTGCTACGATCATGTTCCAAAAATCTCATCCCATCTGTCTGTCCGGAATCCGCGTAACTATTAACACCGAATAAATCCAAAAACGATTACGTGTAAAATATAAAAGCGCAATATACACAGGGCACTCATACGGAATAGCTTTTCGCTCGAATAACTGCATTCGCTGCCCGAACACTTGAAATAGCATCTGCCTAGTACATAACTGGCCGCGGGCATCCGACCGAATATATTGATAATCCGTGGCTGCATACGAGTGTTCTAGTGTTTTGTGAAGTGTTCGCAAAATTACTAATAAATTAGGAATTTTCATTCCTTAGGTAAATGTTCAGGAAGGACAGTGTCCAGGTCCAAATTATTTTCAAGTGTTTTTTTTTTTATGAGGACTTCATATAAATACTTGATTGTATGAATGAAACATTTTATTTTGTTGTCTGGAGTGGACCAGGTTATTCACAAAAACACACGTGCCGCTTTTACCTACAACATTGCAATTTGCCACTGGCAGCTGGCAGCGCGCATCGCTAGTCCGTACGTAGCGTGCGGATGTACGCGAAAGTACGCCGTGTCAACACGAACGGAATCAGTGAAGCGCGGGGCGGTCGTTCGTCACGTATATGATTATTTCATTAGTCCGTATTTGCGCGCTCATCCAAATGTTGCGGTCCCCCCCCCTACGCGAGCCACCCGCGCCCCCTAAGGGGGCGATGACCACTCCCGGAGCTAATCATGCGGTCAGTTTGTTCTGCCTCAGCGTGTTTTGATATTGATATTGACTGTAGCGTTCGCCTCGCTGCGCACCGATTTATTTGCGAACAATGATCGATTGATTGCTGTAGGTTCGTAAGCTCGCCGTAAACGTTTTGATTATGTTTACCTACTCGTATTTGTTAAACTAACAGACCAATACTGCCAATATTAATGGTCTTGCGGTTTGTTTTATCGCTTTCTGTTTTTGTTACAGAGAAATTCTATATCACCCGGTGAAAGGGAAAAGTATAGGACACGGAGTCCAGCAGAACCTGATCACAAGAAATTAAAGAAAGAAGAGAAAGACATGGGCCACGTAAGTAGACCTAAAATAATAATAATACAAACCTATGTCCCACTGCAGAACAAAGCCTCTTCTCGTACAAAGAAGGCGATCAAAGATAACCACGCTTGGTCAAGACTGTTTGGTTCTTCCTCACGTAGTTTTTCCTTCACTAATGTCAGTAATGTCCAAGATAAACTCAAAAATTACATATGGATCGAAAATGCACGTTGGTACTTGACAGGATTTGAACCCACAACCTCGTGCTCGAGAGGTGAGATCTTAACCACTGGGCCATCACGACCATAGTATCTAGTACAAAGCTTCCACTTCTTTTAAATATCGTTTTGCAAACTCTGCAATTTTTTAAATTCTTCGTTTACAGGAGTTGGTAGTAGACGATGCTAGTGAGGAGCCTACGTCACCACACAATGGTGCACCATCACCAAGGGAGAACGGACTGGACAAACTCCAACCCAAGAAGGAACACCCGCCACACAGTCCCAGGTATGTATCCCGTATTATCTGCACGATGCGACAGCAACAACAAGAATTGGAAAAAAAAATTACGTATAATTACAATACTCGGGCTTGACATATTACATCAAACCGTGGCGGCCCATTTCACTTGTAATTAAACATAACAAGTAATACATTAGTATGAACACGCTAAGCCGCACGCCCCGCAGCGTTTCCATCGTAATACTCGCCGGCTGCGTTAACTCGCGATAATCGCTCTATCCGTTTAACAGAAGCCCTAGTGAGAAAACTACTTGTACCCGAAAGGTCATTGTACGCCGAGAGACAAGTTGTTGAAGTCGAAAGTTAATCCGCCTCCGCACTGAATCAATTACGTATACACGGCCGAGGTTCACTGGTACTCCCATTAACACCAATCAGATTAGACGCTTTGATGGATAGCGTTAAGTTCTCTTTACAAAAACTGTAGAGATTTTGTTGTACTAAATAAATACATGCTTATATTAATACCGCCTCTTCAATGTTCAAAGCGACGGTTTTTATAACGACTACTTTAGATTCTTTAAAGTTCCATTACAACTTTTTTGCGGTTAGATTGATCATTGATCGATACAATTACCGGGGTATTTGATAACTCAATTTTAACAATCATCAGATCGGGCACGTCTAGCAACGCGTCGACGCCTTCTGCCAAAAAGCTTGACGAGAAGCCTAGCACGCCGATCTCGAAGCCTGTCACTCCGACGTCGGGGGCGAGCGGGGCGGGGTCTGCGGGGGCTCCGCTGAAGGCCGCGGTGAAGCCCCCGGCGCTGCAGTACCCGTACCTGGGCAATGGGGCGCACGACGCTTACGGCCTCGCGGGGTACTCGGCGCGGGCCGCGTTGGCATACGAGCCCCTGCGGCCTCCCATCGGACCGGCCTCGCTAACGCCGATACCGGGTGGCAAGCCGTAAGTGATCACAGCTCATATTCGTTTTAGTTGTTCAAAATTTGTTAGAAAATTCGTTTAAACACTCGTTACATAATAAAATATTTTTTTGAAAATTTATCAGTCACCATCCCGCTTGCCCAGCGTGGTGACATTGGCATTACTCCCCATTTTATACTCCTAGCAGTGAACTGCGGCTGATGAACCATTACATCCGATCTAACTGTAAACTTACTTTATTCCAGGGCATATTCATTCCATGTTTCGGCGGAGGGTCAAATGCAGCCGGTGCCCTTTCCGCCTGACGCGCTGATGGGCCCGGGCATACCCCGTCACGCGCGTCAAGTTTCGGCACTCGCGCACGGCGAGGTGGTGTGCGCGGTCACAGTGTCATCGCCCACTAAGTACGTCTACACCGGAGGCAAGGGCTGCGTCAAGGTGTGGGACATCAGCCAGCCCAGTAAAGCACCAGTCAGTCAGCTGGATTGTTTGGTGAGTGGGTAACTGTCGTCGATTCATGATACTTTGGTATTTTTATTTTGGCCTTTGAGTTAATATATAGAATAGAAAAACAGCAATAAACATGCTAAATTCCAAAATATACAAATCACGTACATACAAAACATTAAATTTATTTTACCTAATGTCGTATTTAAATATCTTCTTAACATTTTGCCAGAATAAAACGCCTCTAGAAAAATATTTAAAAACTTGCATCCTCTATTTTCAGCAAAGGGACAACTACATAAGGTCTGTAAAGCTTCTACCGGATGGTCGCACGCTGATCGTGGGTGGGGAGGCTTCGAACCTCTCCATCTGGGACCTCGCGTCACCTACTCCTAGGATTAAGGCAGAACTCACATCGTCAGCACCCGCGTGCTATGCACTTGCTATCAGTCCCGACTCAAAGGTAAGGACTGAAAACTTTTTCAGTATCATCTCAATTTATCTCTACATATTTCTTTTTTGGTCATCCTTAGCATATAACAATTTGATCCACCAACATCAGGAACCAATCCAATGAGAGCTACCGGTGATGAGGGCTCTAGAGAGAGGAACCTCCTCACTATGCGTGTCGATTTCAGTAGATGCTGATTTTTGTTTCAATGTCCTGAGAGCCTTCTGTTATGTTTTTTACAATGACTTTCCTATACTTTTCATAACGTTTTTCGATTTTTATTTGCAGGTGTGCTTCAGCTGTTGCTCAGACGGCAACATCGCAGTGTGGGACCTTCACAATCAGACCCTGGTGAGACAGTTCCAGGGTCACACGGACGGCGCGTCTTGTATCGACATATCTGCTGACGGTACCAAGCTCTGGACTGGAGGACTTGACAATACTGTGCGGTAAGCATCTAATTAATATCATCAGTTTAACCTTTTCATTCAGTTTGGGTCTGCAATCAGCTTAATCAGGTACCTCAATAGGATCATCAGAATTATATGCGGCAGAACTGTCTTTATCCGCTGTACAAAAATTACTGAGAAAAAAAATTTGTGGTATTGGATTCTCGTGGAGTTGCATTCTCGGAAATTACAGTTCATAATAGATTTTTCACAGAAACAGTTTTTATTATGCTTCACGATTTACGTGGAGCAAAAACAAACATATTTTTATGGAGGTTTTATTTCTTATTGTATCAACATTTATATCAAAACAGAATGTTAAGAGATTTTCTTATATTTTCCAGGTCTTGGGATTTGAGAGAAGGCAGACAATTACAACAACACGACTTCAGTTCTCAAATATTTTCATTAGGATATTGTCCGACAGGTAAGCATTTTAAATTGCTTTAATATTTTTCCTACCACAGTACAAAAGATATATATATCCACAAAATACAGTATGAAATTGAAAACTTGCAACAAATCGAAATAGACCTCCTATTTCGATTTGTCGCAAGTTTTCAATTAACTGCAGTAACTGTTACATAATCATAATAAATTGTCATATCCCAAATCTAAATTCTTGTAATTATCCTCTTACTAATAGTTCAAACTAAGTTATATTGCCATCAATTAGACACGAATTATCGTCGTTTCAGTTTTTTTTTCAAAATCGTCTAAACATATTAGAAAATTAAAGTATCATTTTTTGCGCACGCCCGATAAGCAATCCATTCATCGCTGAGTTCAAACCATGAAGCAAGTTGGCAACGTGTTGAACGTTATTTTCGAACGTTGAGCGGTATTTAGGTAACTAAATTTTGACCGTTCCTACGAAACAAGAGTACGCGACGACGACGTTGCAAATCGCTCGCCTACGCGCACGTATTTATATTTTTTTACATCCTGTATAGGGTTGACAGTTTAATGGCGATTATGATTTGATGATCGGCATCGCCGAACAAGGTCCACAAAGAAGGCTAGTAGGGTAGACGCGAAAGGCGGTAAATAAGGTACTTAAGAAAGGCCTTTGTCAGTAAAGACGCCGAGTTGATAGATACTAAATGACGGCTTTAACTTATTGACTGCTACGACCGCTCCAATCATTCATATTCTACCAACGATTCGATAGTGACGTTATTATACTTTCTTATTTATTATTACGTTATTGATGATGATGATAGGACTCCCTTTTCCGCACTTAGACTCCCATTCGGTCCGTTGTGCGTGGGGATTCTGGCTAACAGAGCCAGCCTAGCTTACGTATTACGTTATTTGATTTTTTTTGACGGTTACTAGTCGTCAATTAAGGTTAAATTGAAGGGTTAAATAAAACGTAATGAGTGCGCCTAGTAAAACTTGAAAAGCATTTAAAAAGCGGCTCTTTTACATTGAATATTTTTGCCTCTTGACTTGATACTACTTCTCCATAATACCTATTCTTGAAATAAATTGTATGCTAGAATCTTTATTCTCTCTCCTCTATTCTATACTCATGGTAAAACATTACCAAGACATACCACATCTCATAGCATACCTGATCCCTTTTCGGTCGTATTAGATGGCCGCCCCTTCGGACTAAGACAGTGAGGGAAGAGAGAGAGTGCAACTAAGTTTGTGCACACACTTGTTCACTTATCTACCGCGCCAAAGGCTAGTCTGTTGAGATTGGCCGCGATGGCCGAAACACTGGAGGACTATTATTAAAACATTCCACTAACAACTGCACATCGGTTGTCCACAGGCGAATGGCTAGCAGTAGGCATGGAGAACAGCAACGTAGAAGTCCTACACGCGGTCAAACCAGACAAATACCAACTTCATCTGCACGAGTCCTGCGTGCTATCACTCAGGTTCGCCTCGTGTGGCAAGTGGTTTGTCTCAACCGGAAAGGACAACCTGCTCAATGCGTGGCGCACGCCTTATGGGGCCAGTATATTCCAGGTAAGGGAAAAGTATATTTATATGCACCTTTCTATGTGCTATACTCGACTACATAATTGCATGCTGTTCTTTAACGAAGTTTAGATTAGTAACAAAACTCTCAGAAGTTGACTTTCGCAAGTCATTCTTACCGTGTCAACAATCGCATCAAGTTTACTTCCGAAAGTTTAACCTGTTTTAACATTACAACCTGTTTCGTGATAAAGAATTGAGTATTTAACTGTACATATACAGCGTGGGAGGGATATCGACGCTCAAACTGTACCTGTACTGTACTGTAACTGTGTGTGTGTGATTCTAGACCGCCTAGCATAGACATTTTTCGTCGGTTATTTAAAAAAAAACTGCTGTTTCATTGAAAAGTGCAATACCTAGAACCTACGCGGTCGAAATGCATGGAACATCTTATTTTGTTTTTAATAGCCGACGAAAAATTTCACCGTAGGACCTGGGTTCAGAATCATATCATGGATTCACATGATAACAGCAGGCCAATTCTCGTAATTAAAAACGTTCAAAATCTAGTCACAATCTCATCTCAGCGACAATCAATGTCAAAAATGTAGTGAAATTAGAGGTATTTTTGACAGATTGAGACTGAGATCAGATTATGAACCTTTTTTAAACTTACGAGAATTGCCCCTCAGGTTGCGCGTCGTTGTCGGGATGCCAACCTGTATAACAGTTACGTGTCTGACACACAGACGACTTTCAACCTAAAAAATTTAGTCGTTCATCAGAGTGTGGAAAGATGTACTAAAATTAGGATTATGTGTAGACTCCTTGAGAGGATCAATCAAGGGGTACGATATGAATAAAATGCATTCAGTAGATAGTAGATACATAAAACAAATGTTTTGTGTACTCGTAGGAAGCATAAAACAAACTGAAGTGAATGGATTCGTGTGTTCCAGCGTTACATCAATAATTACGCCATATGAGGTCTGATGTTATCAAAACGTATGAAATCAACTGAGCTGAGAATACCTTATCTCTAATGTTATTATAACTAATAGTAGAGTAAGTTATCAGAACATGATGCATATTCATTCATATTTAGGTTATCATAATTGCGCTAAGTGGTCTTAAGTGGCGCTTTAGTATTCATTTTGATTCTGCTTAGTCACGTCTCAATGGTATGATGAAGTGATGATAGTCTGCTTAGCTAAGAAAACATAACATAAAAAAAATCTTATTTAACAAATAAATCAAGACAAATTCTACTAAAAAGTCAAAACTTAAAATAAAAAAACTTACAAATTGAGAACCACCTTTTTTTGAAGTCGTAAAAAAACATGATAATTGAAATTGACAGATAAAGTGTGAACAAGCTAATTGTTTTAACATGTATATGTCGAAGATCAGAAGGTCAATTCTCTTAATTTAAAACGTTCAAAATCTAGTCGCAGTGTTATCTCGGCGACAAACAAATGTCAAAAACTTATCTAAATGTAGGGAAATTTGAGGTGTTTTTGACAGATTGAGACTGAGATCAGATTGTGATTGTGAAAATTACGAGAATCGCCCCTCAGTTTTGTAAAACAGCGGATTCTACAATCCATCTGTGACTTATACACTTACACATGTTATGAACCTGTATTTTAATGAATAAACCATTAAAAAATAAATAACTTTAAGAGTTCCTATTCACGTAATTGAATCGTGAAGTTCTATGTGCTAATAAATTAATTTAATTTGTCCACAGTCAAAGGAATCGTCATCGGTGCTCAGCTGTGACATCTCTTCAGACGACAAATACATTGTGACGGGCTCCGGCGACAAGAAGGCCACAGTGTATGAGGTGATCTACTAGTGCGACAGACAAACAGACTAAAACAAGCGAACAAAATAGATCAACAAGTGACTTAGTGAGTGTGGAACGTTCTGGGAACGTGGAGTGGCAAGTGGTGATATAGCTTTAGTGTATGTATAGAATATATCGGGAAGCCTGTATGTACTTATGCGACTTGTTTATATAGATTAGTGTGCGCGATTTATGTTTATTTGTTGAGCGCCGTAGTGTATGTTGGCAGCAGATCTCAAAATGATGATTTCGTTTCAATATTGTTGTAAAATGCTCGTATTAAAAGATATGCGCAACCCGTATAAATCTTACTTTTATTCCAAGACCTTCCCTTCGCCTTGCTTGCACTGACTGCACTAGTCCACTCAAATCTGTGTGCTACTTTCCTCAAAAGACCATTTCAGACATCAATCAATCTACATGGTCTTCACATGATCTGTTAAGAGGGTTGATCCGTTAGAGCCACGCTGGAGTCAAAATTGATGATTTCCGACGGACAATACAACCATAATCTGTTTAATTTATAGATAAGATATTGACGTCATATTAATGGGAATTTCATAATCTAGTGCATGGCTGAAAAACATTTTCATTTATTCGTACAGTTTTTTCATTAGAACAGTTTTTATGCAAGCCTTTTTTTAAACTAGCGATCGACGGTCTACGCAAATGCAAGGTATTAGTAAAACCATATACGACAAACTTATAACAACGTTGCTTTATAAATAATAATAGCATTTATTAGTGCATGGCTGAAAAAAAAAAACGATTACTGTAAGTTTTCATTCAAGAAAAGTATATTCAAAAGTGTCAATTTTAGCCACTTTTCGATATTTTAAACGCGTTAGTTTAGGATGAAATCTGAAATATTTATATGTTATTTTAGGCCTAGTAAACGAAGACATTTACGTTCTAAAACATGGTACAAATATTTTTTTAATAACTTATTTTTTTATTTTACTATGAATTATTTAGTGCTGCTATATAATCGGCGCGGAATCACGCCAGCGCTCAGTGCCGGCTGAGGCCTTTCAGAGGTAGGACGTGTGTCGCTCCCGTAGCCGCGAGTCGCGTAAAATATTATCGTACTTTCGCGAGTTTTTAGCGCATCTAGGACATGTTGATACTTTTTATTATATTACAAAACTTTGGTGAGTACATATTTTAATGTAATGGTGTTCTATTAACTTAAGAAAAATTAAATTAGACTTCTTTATGTGTTTTCATTTTACTTTTTTTTTCAGATTTGGCTAACAAAAGGCGCTATATGGGAACAAAAAAAAAACGAAAATTTGGTCAAGGCTAATGAAGCTAAAAGGTATGTTACCAAGGTTCTCTACTTATAAAAAAAATATTTTTATTAGGTGTAATAAGAAACAATATACTTACTACTTTTTGAAGTAATTTTTTTTTATTACTTTTTGTTTGGATATTTTTATGAAACACAGTAGTAATAAGATAAAGTTAATATCCAATTCGTTGTTATAGGCAGAAAAGAGAAGTTCAAATACTTCAAAACCAGGACTTAAATAAAAATGCTGTTGTAAGTTTTATTTTTTTACTTTATATTTTACTAGCTGCGGCAGACACGTGTTTCCTTGGTTTTGATTGAGCAGTTGTTAAACCAAAACTAAATAAGACCTTTCTTCATTATTTATTTATCTCAAGCCGACAATCGATCGCCTGTCATGGTGCTTACTTTTTGTGTCACTATATTATACCCTACATATTATTTTCAGAATCAAGAAAATGAAAAAGACAGTGAAAAAACACTGGAAATTCTGGAAAACTTGCAGGCATTAGAAACGGCTCCAATTCAAGATCCTGACGCAGGGAATCTTGTAAGAATTACTTGGTCATTTGTATACATATTTTAGCACAAAAAAAACATTGTTAGTTATGTGCTATCTTAAGCCGACAATCGATCGCCTGTCATGGTGCATACGGTTTGTGTCACTATATTATACTCTACATATTATTTTCAGACTCAAGAAAATGAAAAAGACAGTGATAAAACACTGGAAATTCAGGAAAACTTGCAGGCATTAGAAACGGCTTCAATTCAAGATCCTGACGCAGGGAATCTTGTAAGAATGACTTGGTCTTTATAAACATATTTTAGGACAAATAAAACAAGAACCTTCAAGAACAAGTGCGTATTTACAGTATACTTTCATAAGTTCAGATACATGTTGTACATTGTTTCTGATAATATTAGACTTAAAAATATATTTCCAAATTTTATGTTATAGGTAAATAATAGACAAGAAGTTGAAAGGGATACTGTACTTCAGGCAGAGAGTGCACTTTGGCTAGAGCTACGACGTTGTTTATTGACAGCCTCTTCATTCTGTAAAGTGTGCAAACGGCGATCGACTATTAGCCCAGCCCCTTTGGTTAAACAATTTCTTTACTCATATTACTTGGACCATATCCCTAGTATTCAACATGGGAAAGTAAACGAAAAAGTGGCCATAGAACAGTTGCAGGTACAAGTTTAGATTTTTCTAACAAACAATTTATTTTTGTATTCTTAAATTCTATTAAAAAGAAGTAATTAGAGTATTGAGTTTCAAATTATTATGATTACAGGTGCTTCGCCGGATGGACTAATCGACGATGATGGCATCACCGAAATTAAATGTCCTAGTTCGGCATTTGGATTAGAGGCAGATTTTGCTATTAGCCAAAAAAAAATTAAATTCTGGAAAATAGATGGATCTGTGAATCGACGCCATGACTGGTTTTATCAGATACAGGGGCAGCTGCATATAACTAACAGAAATTACTGTCTGTTTGCTGTGTGGACAGGCAAAGATTTTAAATTGAAGACTGAAAACATAATCAGGGACGATAATTAATTTTGGAGCGAAAATATGGAACATCGGCTAGTCAGCTTTTACAATAAATGCCTGTTACCCGAAATTGTTGATCCCCGAAAAGCTAGGTCCATGAAACTTAGAGACAACAAATATTAAGATTTTATTTTACACGAAATTGTTTTTATTTACTTTAACCTAACTAATAATCACTAATCATCATCATGATGATGATGATGATGATGAACTAATAATAATTTAATTGCTCATTTATTACAATAAACAAAAAACTGAATCCCCGCTTACGGAAAACGAAAACATTCCCTACTAACTAAAAACTGGCTAAGTATCAAGATGATTCTAAGCGGTGTATGATACGCGCTCCAACACAGACGGCTGTGTGTGCGTTTAACTGTATAGCTGTGTGAGTAAATTTACCTAAACGCGAGGCGCGCCGCTCTGGAGTAACGCTCTTAACAAAGTAACAACACAAGAAAAACATTATAACATTGTTTTTTTTTGCTAGCACCATTCCGATAGAATATCGATTTAATGCAAAACAAGTGCAATCACATTATAATAACTTTTTTTTTGGTTGGGATATCATCGAATAACTTCTCCCGCTCTGGGCAGAGCTAGGGCATGTCAGACTTTTACTGACTAATACCCACCCGTGTTCTTTCGGTTGATTGTGCCAGGGGCCACGGTAACTTTTTCGAACAACCCGCGATGCTGGCACGCATCGGCCCTAGTGGACCTCATCAGTTAGTGCTGACATCTCTTTGAGGCGCGCGTGGAACACAACGCGCCGTCGACCCGGGCCTGCTCCTTACCGGACGGCGATCTACCCATTGCTCGCCGTCCGCGAGCCCGCGCCTACGGTGGCTGGGAATCGGCTCTCAACTCCCGACGACGCCCAGGGCGTCTCCTGCGGCGACTAGGGGCGTGAAGGCACAAAGATTGCCTCCCTCACGTGTTCCGCCTCCTCCTTCTCGAGCATTACTGCTTCGCAGAAGGAGGTGACGGCTTCATAATATGCACTCTCGCTCCGTACCATGGCCTGGACCAGGACGCGTGAGATCGCCGCGCACCGCCGCCGCCGCTGTGAGGACGCGGCGGTGCTCCGCCCAAGCCGACATTATGACACCTTACCAATTTCGTAAAAAAATATTATTCCTGACTTCTTTACGAAACGAAATAATAAAATAAACCTCACCATTTCCGGAAGTTCACAAAGTTAACTAAAACAAGTCGCAGCATCTATGCATTTTCCCCAGTAAGTATGTGGGAAACACTAGTTCAAGTTTCTATAAACATATGTAACATAACGACTTAAGCGACTCAAATAAGATGGAAACCGTCTTCCCGTTCCTTCCTCGTGGTCAAACTTAATGGTCAAACTGATTTGACCACGAGGAATTCTGTTCCGGATAGTCAAACTACTTAGTTTAACAAAAAATATCCACCCTTTGTATACTTGTACAGTCATTAACAAAAATAATTTCCTTCCTCGTGGTCAAACTTAACGGTCAAACTGATTTGACCACGAGGAATTCTGTTCCGGATAGCCAAACTGAGTGGCTGTATAAACTTTTTATCAAGCTGTATAGATTGCAGTCTTATTGTACAATTATAAATAAAAACTCGCACAGACAAGTCTAAATCGTTTCCATGAGAGCAACGCCCCAACGTCTGGTTCATACACTGACCTTTCTTATAAACTAAACTCAGAATGATTGCCCATTTTGCATGCATAATTTTTTTTTATAACCTGACGAAAACCGGTAAGTCTGTAAGTTGTTAAAATATTATGCAAACAAACATCATCACATTCATCACTCATCATTCTCAGTCAGTGAACCTATACTACTGCCATTTTAGCACTAGGTATAACAAAAATATTCATGACCGCAAGAAGCAAGTCCACTAACGAAACAAGGGTTCTGTTCTGCCTATGGAAGGTCAGAGATTCCTGATTTACGTGTATGGTTTGTATTTTTCTTCCTCGTTGTTTACTAGGCCAATGACCGGTTGCAAGCGACTGCTGAACATGGAGTCCTGGAGATCGAACCCTGGGTTCAATGCCCAGCATAATAATTGCGTATCACACTATCGACCACAATCTGAATGATTTTGAAGGATATTGCTAATCCATTGCTACATACAATGCGTGCCACGAAAGATGAGACTTGACACACCACGTGGTCTGACATGCGCAGTACACGATTTTAGGTATCTTTAGCGGTATGAGGTCCGAGTGCGGGACGGGACCGGACGTCATAGGGGCGGCGGAAAGAGCGGGGGAGACGGGGGTTTTTTTTTATTTTTTTGAGGATGGGAAATCATCAAATGAAGGGGTCATTTGATGATTTCCCATCCTCAACCTTCACCCGCTCTGGGTGGAGCGGAAGGGAGTGTCAGACTCTTACTGACTAAAACCCACCCGTGTTCCTTCCTTAGCCCTTTATGTTCCGAGCCAGCGGTAACCCTTTCGGACAATCCCGCTGACCCGGCAGGCTTCGACCCTGACGGGGGAGACGGGGTCAAGTCTCATCTTTCGTGGCACGCATTGTACGTTCCAAAAATTTTTCTGCTCAACAACGTAATGAAACGAAATAATGTAATTTATAACATATTTTCTTTTCGCTGTACTTTTTTTTATTTGAAAATGTCGTCAAGCAATGATGAATTTATTAATTCCACACCGCCAGAAGTCTCAGAGGCAGCGAAAAAGGCTACTCTAAGCCTCTTGCCCGAAAAATCGACCGATAGATACTTACAAGCGTATCAAAATTTCATCATATGGAAAACAAGCAAAAATATGCAAATTCAGTCCGAGTTTTATTTATTTCCTCGCAAATATGTTATAAAACGTCGTATGACATACGTGCGCTTTGATAATTACAGCCTCTGCTTTCTTTTAGCCCTCGCCTACGGCTCGGGCAAGCAATATCGCCTCGGCTGTAATTTTCAATTTACCGCACTTATATCATAATGTACTATAATGTGGTTGAACTGTTAAAGTGAAAGCCATTGCTTCTGTTAGTGTGTTACAGAAGAATTACCCCGCAGCAGGACAGTGTTATTGATTTTTCTACAGGGAATTTCTGAAGCATCGTCCTAATAGAACGCGAATGCACGATCATCGTAGGTTCGTGCTAATTTTACTCGTACGAACGCGCGATCACTCGAATAGGTGTCCTAACTGACAATCGTACGACGCGGTCGCGCGACTCAAATGTTTGAAAATCTATTCACGCGAACTTAGTTCGTACGAACGCGCGATCAAAAATATTGAACTCGAATAGGTGTCCTAACTGACAATCGCACGACGCGGTCGCGCAACTCAAATGTTTTTGAAAATCTATAAAATATTTAAATCTATAAAGTAGGTCATCCAGATATTTCCCGACAACAAAAATTGAGCGTCTCTGACGTGCATGGTTGTTGGTACCGAGTACCGACCGTGCCAGTGCCAAACTACGTACTTCACGGTTGCTCGCGTCGTAAATTCGCGCGATGATCACATATTCGCGTTCTACTAGGACACCCAGTTTTTGCTATCGCGCGAACACGCGGTGGTCGCGTCGCTTACTCGCGCGATGATCGCGCATTCGCGTTCTATTAGGACGATGCCTAAGAGTTACGCCAGTATCTTACCAGCTAAAACGAGGGATTGAGTAACTTTACCGCTCCATCTGAACACCTAAATAAGTACCTACCTTTTCTTCTTTTCGTTTCCATGGTACTCTTCTGTGTTCTGTGAGGTGGCCATGTTGATTGCGGCATCTGAGTACCTACCTGAAATGATAATAATTATATCTTACTTGATAATGAAAAACGGGGTAGCCCGATTTAAAAAAAAAATGTGGTTTTGTGTGATTAACACAAACACTCGTCGTTTTCGTTCCGTGTTTGTTTATTAAATATAATATTTAAGACAAAATACAGTTAATTGTCGTTATAAACTACGTAATGTGACATTTGTATTGCGTATTAGAAGCACGTGTGTTGTATCTCGGCGGCCTCATTTCTCTTAGATAATGCGACCGACTCGCATCCAGACGTTGTTTCCGCTAGTCAGACCTAACTGAAGACTCTAGTTTCTTTCTGGTAAAACCACGAGCTTAACTTTTTTACCCGATTGCAATAAAGGCTTATGTTTCTTTTGTAATGCCTTGAGCAGTAGAAAAAGTCTCTTAGTGGTGGGGTGGCAGGAACATCAACGCGCAACATGTTACCATGGATTCAGTACATGATTCTGAACTCCCCTGCGTTGAAATAATTCATAGTTTATTTAAAAAAAAAATAGCTGTTCCATACATTTTTCATACATGACCGCGTAGGTATTGCACTTTTCTATGAAGTAGCCGATTTTTTTTATAAACGATGAGAATTTTTTACGTTCATCGATCTATACTCTAAAATCATCAATTCATGGTTACACCCTGTATTGGTCTTATATAATTTTGCTATAAGTAAACAAGGTAATTACAACGGTCATTCATGAATCATGATCTACATCCTGTAACTTTCTAAATAGCCCTCTTCCGCTTACGGCGACGTCCCTATAAAAAGCCGACTACTACAAGTACAAATATTTAGAAATGAGCAAATATAGCAACATAGTAATTATAGCCATTCAGGCACATATCCGAGCCTATTGTCTTAAGTTTAGGTCCTATTCACATTGCAGATTAGATCCCGTCAGCTTGGCTCTAAGCCACGAAGTGGGAATCATTTCAATCATTTTATAGCAAAACAAACTGACAACGGACACGTAGGTGACTGAAAAATAAAACAGTTTTTAGGGTTCCGTACCCAAAAGGTAAAAACGAGACCTATTACTAAGACTCCACTGTCCATCTGTCTGTCTGTCACCAGGCTGTTTCTCATGAACTGTGATAGCTAGAAAGTTGTAATTTTCACAGATGATATATTTCTGTTGCCGCTATAACAACAAATAATAAAATAAAATAAAGTTAAAATTTAAAGGGATAAAAAAGAAACGTTATTCGGCGTTTTATGCCTTGTGTTACGGAACCCTTCGTGTGCGAGTGCGACTCGCACTTGTTTTTAAACACATCTGTTCCTATTTATTTTTTCACAATGGAACAAATATTTACAATAATTTCCATGAACTAGGATAAATTCTGTTTACTCAAAACAAAACACAGAAACAAAATGACCAATGCTTTGTACTGTCAATTGTCATTCATCAACATCGTGATTTTTGTTTGTAACATGAATCCCAATCGGTATCAATGTGTTTCCCATTTATATTCCCGATTGACCACAAAACATTACCATAAAGTCACCACATGGTCTATTAATTACCTTTTTATCTAAATGCTTTGGAAATACGTATGGATGAAACCAATTTATTTATCTTAATTTTTGCGAGCTGATAGGCAAGATAGCAACCATATTGTGGTTTTACATAAATGTATGAGTTATCGGCCACACGTAGGAGAATGCTTGCTCTTCTTCCTGGTAAAATTCATATATCTACAAACTTAAAGGAATGGGCATTGTTCATATTTTTTTAAATGTTGTAATTGAAAAACCATTTCGAGGAATAGCGTTATTGATCATTGCGGACTAATTAATTATGAAAAATAGTCATATTTTATTGATATTTTTGATAAAATACGATTGACCTTCTTTGCCCTTCAAATTACGTCGGCTTTGGCCGTACAGTTTTGTATCGTTACCTCAGAAACAAAAGTAAGATTGTCTACAATCGTCAAATGTCAAATTATTATAAATATGGCGAAAATATAAACATTCTTGTTTATAAATACATTACGTACATTATTTCAACACTCGACAATATTTAATATACTGGAAGAGTTATGGAATACAGGAAGTGCTTTGTTCCAACTTGCAGCAATAATAGTAATAATGTCGCCGCGTGCGTTATTATTCTATTTCTAAGTCGCCGCGTCGATTGTTCTAGTGACGATAGAGAGTAGTATATTCCTTGGAGGACACTTACACATAAAAAAAAACCATTTGTAAATAAATACGCTAAGATAGGATTCGATTATTTAAGACGTCTATTCGGCCTATTGACACTTTGACAGATGTGACAGTACTCTTTGTATTGATGACGTTGTGTTGACAGATTAAAATTTTTAATAATGTACTAGTCAGGCAACAGAACTTAATCTTTATGCCACTGATGACGTCACCTACCTTAAAAACTTAAAATAATTCAATAATTTTTGTTTTAAATAACTATTGAGCCAATCATCAAAATATTCAAATTAGTTTCTCAAAATACTCTAAATTTTCAAAAAATAAAATAAAATCTAATGGTTAGAAATTTTGGACAATCCCCATCATGGTGTAATTATTTTCAATATTCGTTACGAAGAAGCTCCATTTTCACTAGCGCCTGTCACTCATTTCAACGTATATCTATATCATATATTATTATATATCAAATATTATACCTATCATAAGTTCGAAAAATATTTGACCGAATTTCATTTCATCTAAAACTTTACAACTATTTTCGTTTCGTTTTTTTTTTAACTTCATCGAAGTCACGGCCGCCACTGTATCAGTTGACCTATTAAGGATCTTTCTAACAGGCGCGACATCCGATAAAATCGCGCGCGACAAAAAGGCACCGCAAGTCGCGCAACGGGCGGTGCCTTTGTGTTGCGCTCGATTATATCGCGTGTCGCGCCTGTATCAATTCGATTTTTATCGTTGACGACCAAATGAAACGCAGGAGGCGTTTCATTTGGTCGAAAAACTTTTTACCGAAGTTACACTTACCCGAAATAACATTTGTTCGAAGTAGATGAGATGATGTTTCCGAACATTCATTATACCACTGTTTTAATTACCATTATTTTCATTTCACCAAACGCCAAGAAAGTTTGTGCACACCATTTCATCTATCAGCATGCAAACAAGGATGCTTGCTTCAAGCATGCAGCATGCAAGCTGGCGTGCAGCATGCAAAAAGGCATGCAGCGTGCAAGCGGGCATGCAGCATGCAAGCAGTCATGGCAGCATGCAAGCAAGCATGTAGCGTGCAAACAAGCATGCAACATGCAAGCAGGCATGCAACATGAAGCAAGCATTGTTTCTGTCACGGCTCCAGCGCGCTGCGGGATTTGGGCGGCCCCACGGGAGCTTATTGTCGCAAATGGTTTTAACGCTCACCACCGCAGCTTCGGCTTGCTGACCGGAGGATCGCCGGCCAGCCTCAGCCGCGGCGGCGCACTATGGGACCAAACAGTATTTTCCGTCTCAAAAATGGTTGAGACAAATGTCGTGTTACTGAAACCGTTTTGATTGTTTTACATTCACAGATAATAGAAGTATCCGAAACCAAAGTAAAAAAAAATAAAAAAAATGTTTTACTTGCATAAAATTACATTCAAACTTTATACTTAAAAAAAATCATTTTAACTAGAGTAATCGTTATAGAAGTTCAACATACGATATTTTCTATGTCTTTCAAGGGAATATATTAGTATTATGCATTTTTGAATTGTTCAAGATTTCTAGTTTACGACTACGTTATGTTTTAATGACATATATTTTTTTCTGTTTTTTTATTTAATTTTTAAACGTCATAAGGAAATTTTACGTCTTTCTAATTTTCAAGTGGAGGTTTTGTTGTTATCGATGGCTCCCGATGTCGAGTTAATGACATTTTAAGATACCTTACTTATTCAGTGTTACAGGGAAATAAAAAAAAACCTGCGTCATTACTGCGCCATTTCGAGCTAGAAGCCGAAATGTCGACCGAAAAATATTTTCTCATGATATTTTTTTTTTGCGGTGAACTTTTTAACCACACGTATGATAAAAATCATGTTGCATAGTTTTTATCTATTGTGGTAATTATAATCAATATTAGTGTAAGAACTAGGACTGCTATCCTCTTGCGTCAAGCATATCCGTTACGAATATCAGTGCCCCAGTGAACCTTCAAGATCTCTTAGATCACACTGCCTGTCGTATTTTAAAGATAAACCCGGTTTCTAAAAATTTCACCCGTCTTAAACTGTAGAGCAAATGGGGTTGTGATGGATCTTCAGGACAAAGTGAATATAAACAAGTTTTATCTGAAGAGAATTTACAAATATCGGATGCTAACATGTTTATAGTTTCACTTGTACCATTGCGACTAGTGGATGAAGAAAGTAAAAAAGTTATATGGCAAAATCCAACACGTTCTTCAGTAAGATATTGCAGACCCATTTCTTTGGAATTAGCAAAAGAGAAGAGTGTTCGTGTACTATTTGTGGAGCAACTCCTAGACAGATGAACGATCTAACAAAAGTGTGAGAATTGAGAATGAAGATGCGTTTAAATACGGACTGTCTACCTTACATGCGGAGATAAGATGTATGGAAATGATTCTGCATATTTCTTATAATCTAGGATTTCAAAAGTGATCTGCATCGTCTCCAGAGAACAAGAAGAAAAAAGAAGTACGTTCAAACTCGTTTCTGGGAATTGCTTGGTTTACACATTGATAAACCTCGTCAAGGTTCTGGAAATAGTAGTGACGGAAATACGGCAAGGAGATTTTTCCAAAACTATTAATATTCTGCAGAAATTACAGGTATCGATGAAGAGGTGATCAAGAGATTATAATAATATATCATTCTGCAAACCATGTCATTGGGATTTTCTGTAAACGCAGGTAAGTTTGGTGACTATGCGCTGGGGACTGCACAGTTATACGTGGGTAAGTATAACTGGTACTATATGCCATCTTCAGTCCACAAAATTCTTATACATGGTGCCAAAATAATAGAGCATTTTGCAGTTTTGCCAATAGGCCAATTATCGGAAGATGCTCGAGAAGCTCGTAATAAAGACTATAAGAAATATCGGTTAAATCACGTTAGAAAGTGTTCCAGATCAGCCACAATGGAAGACGTTCTGCACATACTGTTGTATACTTCTGATCCCTATATATCTAGCTTAAATATAACCAGTACTATAATACCAAAAGAACTACTTAACGAAGCTAAGGAGCTTTTAATATTGACAAGTGATGAGTAGATTAATGTTTTTTTTTTGTCACGGATACGATTTCTTTTTTGGTTTAAAATTATTTCATAATCTTTTTATTAACTTCTTAATCATTTTATTTTAATGTAATGTAACGTAAGCAAATAATTCATAAAAGAATTTAATTTAATTATTGTATGAAAAATTTCAAAAGTTTATATTAGATTTTTTTTTCCTTAATAAATCTACTTTTTAAAGTAGCAGTGTTTTATTTATCTAATAGCTTAACTATTCAGGCATACGTACACAAAATTTCAATACAAAATGTCAAGGAACTAAAAAGTTACAGATTTTTGAGATGAAACGCACAGGTTCGTCCCATAGTGCGGCGGCGGGCCTTCAAACCACCTACTCCTCAGCTCGCAGGCCGCCTCACCCCTCCACGCTTACGCGGGCTTAAATTGTACTCTAGGGGTAGGGCAGACAAGACTACGTGAAGTCGGTTTTGCAGCAATTCGTTTCTGTCACTAAATTTTGTAACACAACTTATTGACTTTTTTTGACACTATTTTAATTTAATATTGAAAAGGCTACCAAGTAACCGGGGTCTCCCTTGTTTCATCAAAAAGATATTGATCACTTCCCAAACAATTTTTCGCATAATTACATTCGCCAAATCATTACTTAGCAAATAAACTTTTCACAAAAATTGTAACGCAAACCTAATCTTTGGCAAGTGAACGTTTAAACAATATCTAACTTGCTTACCTACTAGTACTTTATCAATTTTAATGTAGTCAAATTAATGTTTCAGTTGGCATATCATATTTTACGCAAAATAAAATACGCCAAATATTTAGTACCGTCGGAGCCCCTATTTTTGTTTGCCTATGATTTAAATTGATGAGATAAAGGTATTTGTATTCTCATTCGCTCGCCCTTGCATCCAATGTCGACGGGGCTCCGCATCGCGGGGCTCCTATTTCTGTGAAACAAACCTCGGGGTGCCCTTCGCTCGCTCTTGCATCCTACGTCGTCTATCGATCGACTGCAACCATACAATGTAATTAAAAAAATAATCATGTAAGTAAAACCATATACATAATTCCCCAAAAATATATATTTTTGCCTATATGTAGGTATATTATTTTCATAAAAATCATTTGACTAAATATTTATTGTCTAAAGATTGCTTGCTGTAATAAATCATTTGATTAAAGACCAAATACCTTAATGACATAATTATCCTTGGCGCCCTTGGTAATATTCTGCCGAGTGAAAATTTGACTAAGTAAATGAAAATGTGCATACTAAAATCATTCTAAATATTACATTGGTATAAAAAAAGGTTGCTAAAATTTGTTTGGGTAATGAAATTTTGCCAAAATATTTTAGGCAAAACGGCAGGATCTCATGTAACCGGCTGTATATTTGTGACCAAATAATAAATTCGTAAAATGTTGTTTCGGTGTGGTGAAAATATGGCAAATAAATCTTTTGGCAAATGAAAAAAGTTCAAAAGAGGTTTCGGCCAGTAACAATATAGTACATTATGATATAAGTGCGGTAAGTTGAAAATTACAGCCGAGGCGATATTGCTTGCCCGAGCCGTAGGCGAGGGCTAAAAGGAAGCAGAGGCTGTAATTTTCAAAGCGCACGTATGTCATACGACGTTTTATAACATATTTGCGAGGAAATAAATAAAACTCGGACTGAACATGCATATTTGCTTGTTTACCATATGATGAAATTTTGATACGCTTGTAAGAAGTATCTATCGGTCGATTTTTCGGGCGAGGCTTAGAGTAGCCTTTTTCGCTGCCTCTGAGACTTCTGGCGGTGTGGAATTAATAAATTCATCATTACTTGACGACATTTTCAAATAAAAAAAAAGTACAGCGAAAAGAAAAAGCGCGCGGAATAATTTTTACTTCTTAACAGATAAGCGATGCGCGCGTGTTCGCGCTTTTTTTTTTTCAGGCATAGTCACAAAACAGCCAGTATTATTAATAAAGTAAATTAATATTTTTGTTTTTGTTACAGATATTAATGGTTGTAATTTATTGTCAAAATTAATTAAATTAAATAATTAAATGTTTATTTATTATATGTATTTTATCTCCCAAAGTTAATTTTATTCATAAAATGTTGACTACTTTTCTGAAATAAAAACTCTTTGCTAAGATTTAAAAAAGTACCGTTCGTTTTGACGGAGCATCTTGATAAACCGTGCGATTTACTTTACATTACCGCACAAGTGCGTAATGAGATACATTATGATATTGAAATTGGTGAAATAAGAGACCCTTTACGAGCATTGTTATAAAATTATTTTATAATCGGCGAAATATAGTTCGGTAAAATAATACCATGACACGTGATACTTCGATGATCTAAAAACATGTCAAATAATGCATTATAGCAAAAAAGACGTCGGTCAATAGCTTTCGGTAAAATTAAATTCGAACAAAAAAAAATCGGAACAGTGTTCGGTTCCACAGATATTGGTGTAGGTAAACACACCAAATTATCTGTCCAAAAGTTTGTAAACATAAACCAATGTAATGTTTACTTATAAATAAATGGATAATCTAAAGTTTTAATGTTTTAGTACTGGTATACCTACTAGTATAGGTTCAAAGTATGCATGCAGTGTTTGAAACAGATGGTGGCACTGCCAGCCACCGGCGGTTATCTTCTCTGGACACATGTATAATAAATATAACGCGACCATATTTACTAGTATTGATAAAATCGCATCAGATTCTATTAGTTTTATCTAGTTTACCATTGTGTGACACATATTCAGCTAGCTTGTCGTTGACAGATATGCAACAAATAATCTTAAGACGTTCGAGTTTATGTAATGCTATTGTTACGAGCTTGGGGTTCGTGACAATAAAAACTGCCGATTTAATAACCAAAAAAAATTACACTTTACTCACCAACACTAATTACAAGTCAAACACACTAATTAAGAAATACAATTGCACTTACTGATCACTCTTAAGTCGCTCTTAAGTCGCACTCGAATATCGCCTTCGATGTTATCGCTCGGATCGCTTAATCGAAACTATGTGTCTCGCGGCTCGCGCCCGCCTTATATAGTGCCGCAGAGCTAGTACATAAACATCTAGAACGTTCGAGTACATACCGGTCCCGACTGACTCGACGTCGATAGTTCTCGGAACTACTAGTACCTACAGGAAGGGTCAATGTCCTAGTACCAAGGCCAAGGTACTAGTTCTGCTACCCGATACAAGATGGCGCTAGTGGTAACTAATGGCGATACATGGCGATGTATCAAGCATTATTTTTGGCGCGCAACACTGCCCCCTCCTAAGACATGCTCGTCCCGAGCATTATTGGCTCCATAATAACGCGCCAGTCGATCCACATGGACGATCTTAGGAGTACCTCTTGCACCTTTCTGTATCCGGTAGGTTACATCATTGATCTTTGTCACAATCCGGTACGGTCCGTCCCATTTAGCTTGAAGCTTAGGAGATTTCCCTTTGCTGCGGACTGGATTGTGCAACCACACTAGTGAACCTTCGTCGAACCCTTTATTATTCATTTTGCGGTCATAACGGGTTTTCATCCTTTCAGACATTTGCTGGCCCGATTGTCGGACGTGCTCATAAATGTCATTCATCTTGTTCCGCAAATCATTTGCATAATCAGTTACACTGCGTGGGGCATCAGGTGGTATTCCGGTGATCAGGTCTGCAGGCAGCCGTAGTTCTCTTCCGAAGTTTGCGAAAGCTGGCGTCACCGATGTACTTTCGTGGACAGCGCTTCGATATGACAACAAAAACGGTTGTATGTGCTTGTCCCAATCTCGTTGCCGATTTTCCACAACTTTTGCTAGATACCTCTCCAGTGTCTGGTTAAATCGTTCCACCATTCCATCCGATTGTGGGTGGTAAGAAGTCGTTCTTGTTTTATGAGTACCCATAACTCGACAAGTTTCCTGGAATATTTGTGACTCAAAATTCCTTCCTTGATCACTGTGAATCTCCAAAGGTACTCCAAAACGACAGAAGACTTCATGAACTAATTTATCCGCAACTGTCGAAGCTTCTTGATTTGGAATGGCGAAGACTTCCGGCCACTTAGTGAAATAATCCATCACAACCATGAAATACTTGTTACCACTTTCACTTTCCGGAAACGGCCCCGCAACGTCAAGGGCTATCCTCTCCCATGGTGCACCAACATTGTACAATTTCAATGCACCCCTACTACGAGTCTGGGGTCCCTTTACAGCTGCACAACTTGTACATTTGCGACACCAATCCTCGACATCGTCCCGACAGTGGACCCAGTAAAACCGTTCTCGTATCTTCAGTAGAGTACGTTTTACTCCCAGATGACCTCCTGAACAACCATTATGGTACAGCTGTAGAACATCCGGTACTTGAGCTTTAGGGACAACCATTTGCAAATGACAGCTGTCTCCCCGAGCATTTTCCCATTTACGGCACAGGACTCCATCCTGAACCACCAAGCTGTCCCATTGGGCCCAATAGCTTTTTGTGACCGAACTCATCGCTGAGACGTCACTCCACTTGGGCTTAGGAGCTCTGGCCTTCATCCACTCCAGAATCGGCTTAATGTCCGAATCTTCCTGCTGTGCACGTTGTAGGCTTTCCTTCCACTCGTTGTTGAGGTCTGTCTTGAGCATCCTCACAGGTACCACTTCCTTACTCTCTTGTCTAGTACAATGCTTGCAGTCTTCAGGACAAGGTCTTCTTGACAATGCATCTGCATTGCCATGAGATTTTCCGCTGCGATGTTCGACCACGAAGTCGTATTCCTGCAGTAGTTCAATCCATCTCGCAACTTGTCCTTCTGGGTTTTTGAACTGCAATAGCCATTTCAGTGCAGCATGGTCAGTTCGTAAGTGGAATTTCCGCCCCAGAAGATATTTGCTAAAATACTGCAATGACTTTACCACAGCAAGCAGTTCCCGTCTCGTAACACAATAGTTCCTTTCCGGCTTTGACAATGACTTGCTGAAGTACGCTATCACAACCTCTTGATCACCATTCCGTTGAGACAACACACCGCCAAGTCCTATGTCACTTGCGTCTGTGTCAACTATGAATTCCTTGTCCGCATCAGGGTATCCCAAAATAGGTGTATTGCACAGACGGTCCTTTAGCTCCTGGAATGCGATGTTGCAACTATTATCCCAGCAGAAATGTCGCTTCTCCTCGGTTAGCTTATGCAGGGGTTTGGCTATATCTGCAAAGTTCTTGACAAATCGCCGATAATAGGAGCACAAACCCAGAAACGCTCGGACCTGCGTCTTGTCCTTTGGAACTGGCCAGTCCTTGACAGCAGCAATTTTCTCTGGATCCGTGCGGATACCTTCTTCAGACACGACATATCCCAAAAAGCTAACTTGTCGTTTGAATAGTGAACACTTCTTCGGACTTAACTTGAGGTTGGCACTCTGGATCTTCATGAGCACGCGTTCCAGATTTTGTAGATGTTCTTCAAACGTGCGGCCTACGATGATGATGTCATCCAAGTAGACCAGGCAGGCATCGCCAATTAACCCGGTAAGTACAAGTTCCATCAACCTTTCGAACGTTGCCGGAGCATTGCACAATCCAAACGGCATAACTTTAAATTGCCACAGACCCTTTCCTGTCGAGAATGCAGTTTTTTCCTTGTCCTTGGGGTCAATTTCAACTTGCCAGTAGCCACTTTTCAGGTCCAGCGTGCTAAACCACTTTACGCCAGTAAGCATGTCCAGCGTGTCATCGATTCTCGGCAAAGGATAGCTGTCCTTCTTCGTAACGTCGTTCAGACGACGATAGTCAACACAAAACCGCATGCTGCCGTCCTTCTTTCTTACCAGCACTACAGGTGAACACCATGGACTAGATGAAGGTTCAATAACACCATCCTTCACCATTCCCTCAATCATGGTTTCCACTTCCTTTTCACGTGCTACCGGCATTCTCCTTGGCCGCTGACGGATAGGCAATTCTTCTCCTGTGTTTATTTTGTGTTGAACTATGCCAGTCTTTCCGATGTCAGCATCGTTTGACGAGAAAACATTGGCGTACCTGAGTAACATCTTCTTCGCTTTGACCATTTCATTTTGGGACAGAGCGCTGCGGCAGTCTTCTAAAAGGGTGGTCACTCTCGTTTGTGCATCCTTGCTGAGGGTCCCAGTCGATAGATATTGGCATCGACGCAACCAATCCACTTCCTCGCAAGTACCGAGTAATGTGCCTTTTTCTATAATCTGGTCCTGATCACAAAGGTTCAGCACTCGTACCCCTGAAATGTCGGTGGTTCTGACCAAAGTTCGTGCCACTTTCCATGGAAGGTCATTGTCTACCCTTTCCACG
This sequence comes from Luperina nickerlii, assembly GCA_963855955.1. Classification (NCBI taxonomy): domain Eukaryota; kingdom Metazoa; phylum Arthropoda; class Insecta; order Lepidoptera; family Noctuidae; genus Luperina; species Luperina nickerlii. Next base: position 13,789,543 of record OY979677.1, on the reverse strand, counting down.
AGTACACAACGAGGAGTTCGCCCAGGATTACGAGGAAGACTAACCGGCACAATCGTTTCCGATCTCGGCGGAAGAACAATCTTCTTAAGGCTGTACACATTTCCTGGTAACGCCCCTTCCACGAAAAGTTCCTCTTGTCCACATTTCAAAACACCTTGCTTGACGTCAATCTCGCAACAATTCTTCCTCATAAAGTCAAGGCCCAGGATGCAATCGTCCATTATATCAGCCACAATGACATTATGCAGGTAGATTCTGTTGCCTAGCTTCACCTCCATTTTCTTCTGTCCATGGACGGGTATGCGCTGACCGGTGGCTGTAACCAAATTAATGTGTTCTCGGTTGTGTGCGGAGTCCCCAAGGAACCGACTTATAAGTTGGGAACTGACGACCGTACGAGAGGCTCCTGTATCTATGGTCAGCTTACAAGGTGTTCCGTTGACCTCGCCCTTGATGATTAGGCTGTTCCCGTCATGGGTTTGTGTGATCGAAATCCTTGGGGCTCCTTGAACATCAGCCAGCACCCGCCCCGCAGTCCTGGCTATTACTCGTTTCCCTGCTGCTGATGTTGGGCGGTGCTGTTAGCCGCACTGCCCTCCGTGGATCGGCCGTCTTCTCTTTCTACAGTTCGCTTAGGGCAACTAGATCGAAGGTGGCCCCTTTCACCACAGCCGTAGCACCTAGGGCTGTATCCTTTATTGCGGTCGCGAACTGTAGCTGCTGCAACCTCCCTGACGCGATGGGAACGATGATCTTGCCGCACAGCTTCCACCTCCAGTGCATGGGCCAAGGCGTCCTTCAGCGTCCCGTGGTGACCGAGCCTCACAGCAACTCTAACTTCAAGGTCGCGGATGCCGTCGATGAATGCCTGCACCAGGTTCCCATCAATAAGTGCAGGTACGGACTGGTAAGCTTTGCGAACCAGCTTCTCCACTTCCAGGGCCCACTGCTGCAGGTTTTCATTGCTGCGTTGCACGCGATCCTTGAGCTGCGCACGGAACACGTGTTCCAGGTGAGCGTCGCCATACCGAGCCTCCAATGCTTCAAGGAGCTGCTCGTAAGTCACTTCCTTACCGAGAGCTTCCAGAACAGTTAAGGCCTGGTCGCGCAAGCCCAGAGTGAGGGCAGTCATGGCCTGACTTTTATTCCACCCGTTCACCTTCATGACAGCCTCAAACTGGATTTTGTAGGCCGACCAGGAAGAAGTTCCGTCGAACGGTGGCACTTTGAATCCACGTAGCGAAGGTGTTGTAGCTACGGGAGCTGCGATTCCATCACCAAGTTTAAGGTAATCCAGCGTTTTCTTTACGTCAGCCATCACGGTTTGCTTCACGTCAGCCATCACGTTGTCAACCTGGTTTTTAACTTGGTCGATTCGGATTTCAGCTTCCGACAGGCGGTTGTCATGTTGAGCAACCTTATCCTTCACCTCCTTCATGTCTTTCCCGAAGGTAGAGTGAAGGTCCTTTATAAGGAGCATCTGCTCTTCCTGGCGGCGCGCGTGCTCCTCCTGTTGGCGGGCCTGTTCCTCCTTGTCCCGCTGCAGCTGTTCCTCCAACCGACGAGCCTGTTCTTCCTGTCGGCGAGCCTGTTCCTCTTGTCGGCGGGCCTGTTCCTCCTTGTCCCGCTGGAGCTGTTCTTCCAGTCGACGAGCCTGTTCCTCCTGTCGGCGAGCCTGTTCCTCCTTGTCCCGCTGGAGCTGTTCTTCCAGTCGACGAGCCTGTTCCTCCTGTCGACGAGCCTGCTCCTGCAGCATCATCATCAGAGCAGCAAAATCTGGTGCTGATGATGCTGGAGCAGCTGTGGAAGGGCTGGCCTCCGTGGTCGGTAGCTGGCCTTCCGACCCCTGCGGCATTGCTCCACCAAATCGCCTCTGGTCCGTCTCTTGCTGGCGTTGACTCCGGGTACGGATACCCTCCATGTCGTCTTTGGGTAAAATCGGCATGGTTTTTAAACCTCGCTTCTGACACCAATTGTTACGAGCTTGGGGTTCGTGACAATAAAAACTGCCGATTTAATAACCAAAAAAAATTACACTTTACTCACCAACACTAATTACAAGTCAAACACACTAATTAAGAAATACAATTGCACTTACTGATCACTCTTAAGTCGCTCTTAAGTCGCACTCGAATATCGCCTTCGATGTTATCGCTCGGATCGCTTAATCGAAACTATGTGTCTCGCGGCTCGCGCCCGCCTTATATAGTGCCGCAGAGCTAGTACATAAACATCTAGAACGTTCGAGTACATACCGGTCCCGACTGACTCGACGTCGATAGTTCTCGGAACTACTAGTACCTACAGGAAGGGTCAATGTCCTAGTACCAAGGCCAAGGTACTAGTTCTGCTACCCGATACAAGATGGCGCTAGTGGTAACTAATGGCGATACATGGCGATGTATCAAGCATTATTTTTGGCGCGCAACACTATGCAAATACCATCATTACAATAACTATGCTTACCAAGATAATATAGTAAATACTAATTCTATGACACCTACTGACAGTCCGTTCATAGTTATTTTACATCGCTGTCCAAATCACAGTGATCTTTATTTTCATCATAATAAGGTTGCTGTTGGGTTGCTGCTACTGACAATTCTGTAAAAATCATTCTAATCTCTCGTTTTAGTAAGGTTGCCGCTGTCAGAGGTAAAATAACTGTGAACGGACTGTACCTAGAGTATATTATACAGGTCAGTGGGAACAACGGAATGACGTAGACCCATAGAGAATGTGGTTATATAACTTTGTGTAGTGCTACGGCTATGACCCTAGTTTTTACGCAAGTCTCGCTCGTGTGATTTAAAGGCCAATTCCCGTAATTAAAAACGTTCAAAATCTAGTCGCAATCTCATCGGCGACAATCAATGTCAAAAACTTGTTAAAATGTAGTGAAATTAGAGGTATTTTTGACAGATTGAGACTGAAATCAGACTGCGGGAATTGTCCCTCAGGTCCATATTTTCAGGGACAGGACGTAAATAAATTATACATAGGTACCTACATGAGTACATTAACTGATTGAAAGTAATAAGTTAATAGCTATAGATACCTAAGTTACATAATTAATAAATATTTAGCTAATTAAATTATAATGGGACCAACTGGAAGATAGGTATAAATTAAAAATAGGAAAGAGATGTTGTGCTGAGTATCAGCAGCTCAATAACGCGATTACTTATAAGAAATCCGCTATTATTATAATCGTAAACAAAGACCACGCTTGTGTAGGTACATGTCAATTTTTTTTTTTTTTAGATTTTTTATCATTAGTCCTCATCCACAAAAACAAGTTAAATACTTCTTATCTATCATTAGAAACCCGGACGGAATCGGAAGTTCCTATAAACAAACAGCTCATCATCATTGCGGAATTTGGTATTTCTGTGGGTTATCCGAAGTGCTATAATATTTTGTTTGCTTTTTCACACAGTTTTATTGATGAACGGTCAGTACGTGTAGTTTTCTGCCCATTTAACTAAATAATAGAGACGACATGATTTAACACACATTCCCCTTTATCCATAAACGTTGCTTAAAGCTACAAGTAGTGATCAGCGACTGTTTAACCATACATTTTTGAAGTTTAAATGTCATTTAATTTTAATCATCGTTTATAAATAAACCCCATAGTATTACTAACTCATTAGTTTTCAGGCAGGTCAAAAGAACTATTGTTCTTTTGACCTGCCTGAAAACTAATGAGTTATTCAATGAAACTGTGCGGAATTCGTGACCGCGTGGGCGAGTAATACACTGAAGTGAGTTGTAAATAGGTAACGATTAATTTATTTAAGATATCAAGTAACTAAAGCTAGCAGTTACACTTGACACGAAAAAGTAAAATTAAATAAGGTTACATGAATGGTAAAACTACTAGAAACACGAAGCTCGCCGTAAACTATTACGGCGAGCTTCGGCGAGTAAAATATGATCGGGGGTCAGAGAGGACCTCGCACGATCGTAGTTCAGCACAGACTGAAGCTCAGAACCAAAACTCTCCTACATGTGCACTACACAAAGGACGCGGCAAATCACATCTGCAGTTCCTAAACAAAGGAAGCGGCAAAACGATTGCCTTTTAAAAGTATAATAAAACACGAGAAATGCAGATGGGTACAATACAAGACAACTGAAAATAACAGAACAATGAACCTTAACTATAAATAGCAAATAGGTACAATACAAGATAACTAAACAAATAGAACAATGAACCTTAAAAGTAAAGAATCATGAAAGACAATAGTACCTATAACTTAAATTGCTTGCAGATGTTCAACGTGGGAAAAACACAAAAATGAAACTTTCTAAAAATAATTACAATAAGTTCCTCTACAAAAATATTACATTCTTAAAACTATGCAAGGGATGGGTACGTGAGACACAGTCCCCACAGTACCCCCCTACCAGTGATAAAGATCACGAAACACCTGCCTGATAGTAATCAGGAAATTTAACTCGCCTACCAGAACGGCGAGGAATATGCTTGCCAGGCCAACTTAGGTTCCAGTGAGTCGGAACCGGTTGCCGCATAGTTCACGGTGAGTCGGAACTGTCTGCGAAGATGTCCCCAGTGAGTCGGGGTGGCGCGGGCGCTGCGTTATGGTTCCAGTGAGTCGGAACCGGTTGCCGCATAGTTCACGGTGAGTCGGAACTGTCTGCGAAGATGTCCCCAGTGAGTCGGGGTGGCGCGGGCGCTGCGTTATGGTTCCAGTGAGTCGGAACCGGTTGCCGCATAGTTCACGGTGAGTCGGAACTGTCTGCGAAGATGTCCCCAGTGAGTCGGGATGGCGCGGGCGCTGCATTATGCTCCGGTGCGTCGGATGTGGTATAGCGCCGGGTTGAGGCTGGCTGCTGCGTCGACCAGGAGAGGAATTGAGCTCTTCTTGTTGACCGGCCGAAAGTGCAGTGTGCTGTGCCGAGGTTGCTGATGAGGCTGAGGGTGATGACCAGGTATGCGCGGTCGCTGCATGCTGGTGGTCAGGATACCCGTAGAAGCCGTGGGAGCTGGCTGGCAATGCGCGTCAGCCGCTGTTAGTGACTCCCGCTGGATCGCTCGCCATTTTAACACGTACTTTGATTTAGCACTCGCGAAACTCTTTCCGCACTGTCACGAACTCACGCTATTGATAGTTTTGATCACGTCGGGGTCACCACTGTGCGGAATTCGTGACCGCGTGGGCGAGTAATACACTGAAGTGAGTTGTAAATAGGTAACGATTAATTTATTTAAGATATCAAGTAACTAAAGCTAGCAGTTACACTTGACACGAAAAAGTAAAATTAAATAAGGTTACATGAATGGTAAAACTACTAGAAACACGAAGCTCGCCGTAAACTATTACGGCGAGCTTCGGCGAGTAAAATATGATCGGGGGTCAGAGAGGACCTCGCACGATCGTAGTTCAGCACAGACTGAAGCTCAGAACCAAAACTCTCCTACATGTGCACTACACAAAGGACGCGGCAAATCACATCTGCAGTTCCTAAACAAAGGAAGCGGCAAAACGATTGCCTTTTAAAAGTATAATAAAACACGAGAAATGCAGATGGGTACAATACAAGACAACTGAAAATAACAGAACAATGAACCTTAACTATAAATAGCAAATAGGTACAATACAAGATAACTAAACAAATAGAACAATGAACCTTAAAAGTAAAGAATCATGAAAGACAATAGTACCTATAACTTAAATTGCTTGCAGATGTTCAACGTGGGAAAAACACAAAAATGAAACTTTCTAAAAATAATTACAATAAGTTCCTCTACAAAAATATTACATTCTTAAAACTATGCAAGGGATGGGTACGTGAGACACAGTCCCCACAAAACAATCGGTTTGCAGTTAATTCGGATGTCAGTGTAACGTGAGCAGGTTGATCGACTTAGCCAGATGGTGGCCGTGCCAGCCACCGCCACGCCCGATAGCGCTGGCTAGACGTGCAATAGTGACGCAAGTACGCAAAACAGAAAAAAAAATATCTGCGCGTACAACCTTGATATTTTTTCCCCGCACATTGCACTAGCTGTGATTCAATTACGCATTCTGCGTATGTAGGTACTGTTATTATTACGCTGGTGATTTTTTTTATTTTCCACTTGGTTTTATTGCGTTTGAGTAACGAGTGAAGTGATAAAAGTTATGATAAGTTTATTCTTTGCTTTTCTAAAATTCTGAATAGGATTAGACAATCTATTAAAAGAATAAAGACGTCTGTGATGACTTGAGTTTATACAAAATCGTAAACCCAGAGTCTAAGGGGAAATTTGGGGTTGCTTTTGTGGTGCTCCATAAATTCCAGATATTCTTGCGGGGCAATCTCGCTAATTAATATTTTGTTTTTATATAAATATACAAATTGACTCAACATATTAATAATACAGCTCCTACACCTACATACTATAATTTATTAATACCACAGTGGGTATCGTAACGGAAAAAATAGTGATAAGAACCCTTGAATGGATTTGAAGGGAATTCATGAATGAATTCATTTCGCGTCCTGTCCAGTGTCCATGCGTGGTCACGGAGATAGGCGTTATTATTACAAATATTGGAATCTCCAGTGTACTACTACAGATTCATCATCATCTTCTGACTAGCCTTTTCACAACTATTTTGGGGTCGGCTTCCAGCAGTCTAACTGGATGCAGCTGAATACCTGTATTTTTTTCTGTAGACTTTATAGTTAGCTGAAGACATTCTTATCATAATTATCAACAGAAAGTCCAAATATGGGGCGCGTGTAGTTCGCAACTTATTTGAATTGACTTGAAGTTTTGCAGTCCGTCGCGTATTTCAGTCACGACAGTTGCGAACACCACATAGATACTTTGATGATCCTTATTATCGCAAGCATTTTGTTTGGGGGAATAATTTATAACTAAACTGACGCACTAGTTCGGAATATCGGATGTGAGTAATTTGTAGACTTTGAACTCTAATTTGCGATTAAAAAGTAAGTACCTACCTATTTAAGGATTTATCTAAGTAAAACATCGTAACTAGAAGCAAATTTAATTTGTTATGTTTAATTCTTTAGTAGTAAATTTTTCCCTGATAAAAATAAATATATTGAGTAGCAGTGTAGCGGCCAACACAATACAATGTTGGATGGAGAGACTTTGTTATAAACGTTATAAATCACTCTCAATATTGTTATGAAGAAAACTTAGGTAAAAGAACTGTGGGACAAGCCGGGCAAACAACCGATAACAACAGAAAATGAATGAGCCGAGTCTCGATTATGTTCAATAAACGGCTTTGTTAATTGATATTTTCTACTTTTTTTATCTTTTTAACTGCAAACTGTATATATCTGTAGACAAAAACAATGTTATTCGTGCCTAGATACTGTTCAGCACGTAACTTTATCCTATGGCCGGTTAATGTATGTTATTGATTGCGGTACTAACGATATTTTTTTAAAATGAGTTTCCACTGTTGGCTGGTGCGGGACATGTGCGAGCGCGGATCCGTATAATCGCTGATCATCGTTATCGCGTCCGCCTTGCTGTCCGGCGCGGGCGCCGCTCCATCTCGAGCACGCTCATTCCTACCCCGGGACGCGACACAGCCGCCTGTCTGTAACTCATCCTGATATTATATCCGCCAATAATTACAATTACTTGGTTTAGTGATTAGTGTGCGACCATCAATTAAACTGGCGACGCAACAAGGAATTAAAATTGTTAGTAGCTAAACATCACAAAAAGTTTTCATTCATAATTTTCTTCTATTCAACAATCTTAACTACTGGTCTGGTTATTAACTTTCAGGTCAACAATGTTCTGTGACGGCTCCGGACCGCTGCTCGAGGAAGCTCTACTCAACGACCAGCTCCTCTTCGAGTACTCGCCTGCGGAAAGCCTCATAAACTTTGAGCTTCCGCCCTTGGACTCAGACGGCGACTGGCAGCTCAGTGACTTGGATCTCAACTGTGATAGTTTTGTAAACAGTGGTAGTGATATAAACAAGGAAGCCTCAAACATCCTCGATGGATCAGTTTTCGACTTCGCCGATCTGGACAAGAGCATAATTGACGAATATCTCCTAGAAGCATTGAGCAGTGATCTGTCCAATGACTCGACACAATCTCCACAGTCGGGCACTGACTCGTCCTTTAGCAGCGAGTCCCTGTGTGCCCTGGAGACACATGACTACGTCGCTGTGGACAAAACTTGGCCAAGTAAAACGCGGGTCTACGAAAAGACTGATGTGAAAGTTCGTTCGTTTGGTGAACCGAAGTTCTGTCCGGAACTCGGTGCGTTCCGTTGTCCCGTGGAGGAATGCGGCAAACTGTACGCAAAAGCGTCGCACGTTCGGGCTCATCTGCGACGTCATAGCGGTGAGAAGCCTTACCGATGTACGTGGGGCGGGTGTTCGTGGAGGTTCGCTCGTTCTGATGAGTTGGCTCGGCACAGGCGGAGTCACTCGGGGGACAAACCGTATAGATGTGCGGAGTGTGGCAAGCGGTTCGCGCGCTCGGACCACCTCGCCAAGCACGGCCGTGTGCACGCGCGGCGTGCTGCTGCCGCCGCCGCGGCCGCCAGGCGTTCAGTCACGGCGCCGCATGCGCATCGGAGATCAACCAGAGGAATATTGCTAGTATGATGTAATGACATGCGGTTTTGACTAGGTAGTGAGAGACACTGTGTAAAAGACGTGATTCACATAGTTTCGGTTGAAATTAAGTATCGAGTTTCGTATTATACTTAAATAATGAAATTAAGAAATCATTATTTGAAAATTAAGGATAACTTTACAGAATTCCCTACTAATTACTTCAAACAATGAAGACTGAGTTCGATCTTATTAATCTCAAATAGTTTTTGTAGAAAATTGTGCCTTTTTCAGAAGATTACGCTAGATCACGAATCAAGAGACTGCTGTCAAGTCAAATCGTGGTCAAATCTCGGGTCATATTCGACCAATCGAAGTACCTACTTGACAAGAGATTTAATTTTATTTGATTTTCAGAAACGGGAACTTTGCATAGTTTTAAATAGTATAAATAGTTAGAAATAATTAGATTTAAATAGTCATAAGGTTCTGTGTATGAATCATTACCAAATACTGACTGAAAGAAAGATTTGTAAATATTAAATAGCTTACCCATTTATTTGATTGCAATAAAAAATCAACTTTCTGACTAGCGTTAATGTTGTATATATAGAATAAGTTAATATCTATATTATCTATGTACTTATATCAGTAAAGAAAATGAATAAACATGCATGGTATTTATTGACGATTTTGTTTTTGTTAAAATTCAAAGTTTCAATCTTCGCCAGGAGATGGTGCTGATTTTATGATCGCATTCGCAGTTAAGTAAATTAATTGAAATTTTGAAGTTCAAGTTCAATGTTACGTTTCTTATCACGCTGGCAAGGCTACGCAAAATGCGGTAGGCTATGGTTGGTACTGTTGGTAGTTACAGCTAGGTACATACCTACATGGTTTATACAGATTAGGACTTAGAATATTTTTTACCTCATTTTCATCGATTTGTAAGATTTAGAGTTTTATACTTGATAGGTTTTATTTAAATGAATATACAGCGGGGTTTGTAAAGTGGCCTAAGCATCTCGGTCCCAAATTTGTATAGTGTCTAACTTTATAAGGTGTTTCAAAATTAACCCATCTAACTTTAAGAGGTGCTTTAGACCATCGAACTGAACAAAATTCAGTATGGGCCCAACTCTGAAATCACGAAAAAAAAGTCAGCTGTTCAATACCCACTTGACTAAAATGTATGAAATAGCTGATTTTTTTCGTGATTTCGGGTGTACATGTACTATGCCAAATCGAATGCCAAATAATCGAATATTAATTGATCGACCACTATAAATCGAACGTCTAAATACTCGAAAGTTCTTAATATCGAATGGTTAATAAAACGAACATTCAATATATAACCATTCGATATTATGAACGTTCGAGTATTTAGACTTTCGCTTTATAGTGGGGTCGATCAATTGATATTCGATTATTTGGCATTCGATTTAGCATAGTACACCCCCTTATATACTTATACGTAATGATCAAGCGTACTGAGGTACAGTCAATCGCACATCAGTCACAGCGCCTTTATCTCGTAGCCATACAGTCGATTTTCGTAGCGCAAGCATAATCTCACTGAAGTGCGGTTGATTTAATTTTATTTTTGTCCCTTGCTATTTAAGTTACCTAAAGTCATCCACAGGCATAGGATACGATTATCGCTACAACAAAGTTGTGTCAAACGTGCCCGAGATAAAAACATTACTTAACAATTCATTCTCTTGCAATTTATTGACTTTAGGTGCAGCTAAATCTTCAAAACATTAAAGTAGGAAGAGGTAGGTACTTGAATTTAGTTACCATGTCAGTTTCAACCTGTATACTCAAAGGATTTAAGGATACCAGCAAATCAGGACATGGCTAGTGGCTATTATACAAGATCAAATTAAATTACTTACCTAGGTATCGATAATTAATCACGATAAAACAAAAAAATACGCTATTAGGAGAGATACTTGTCCAGCACAAAGGCCAGCGGGGCCGAACTTCGTTTCTTGAGAGAGGCCATGGTGGAGCGGACGTATTTGACCTAAGGCCTTGTCTCCCAGTGGGGTGCTGACAATTTGGTTTCTTTTAACGCCACCAAAACACAGGCGTGTGTTTTTACCGCCAAAAGGAGTCGTTTCGACCAGACTCCTACTTTTCGGGGTACATCTGTTCCTGTAACAGATCGGCTCGAGCTCCTGGGCATGGAGTTGACATCTAGTCTCAACTTCGGCGCCACCATCGAGTACAAAGCCTAAACTGCGGCCAAGAAGCTGGGCATCCTTAATAGGGTGAAGCGATACTTTACGCCTGGACAGCTTTTAACCCTTTACAAAGCACAAGTCCGATCCTGCATGGAGTATTGCAGCCACCTTTGGGATGGCTCAGCGAAATACCAACTTGCCGCGCTTGACTCGGTGGAACGCAGAGCTAAGAGGCTCATTGGCGACGAAAAACTGGTGGATGCCAAGCTTCACAGCTTGGCTCATCGCCGCAGGGTTGCCTGCTTGTCGGTCTTCTACAGATTGTACTTCGGTGAGTGTGCCCAAGAACTCCATGACCTCATTCCACCGGCCCCCTTCTACCTTCGGACATCCAGACGCACTGCAAGTTACCATCCCTACCTAGTTGCTATTCCACCAATTCGCACTAAGCATTTTCAAATGTCCTTTATAATGCGCACAGCAAAAGAGTGGAACTCTCTACCTGCGTTTGTGTTTCCGAGTGCATACAACCCGAATCTCTTCAAAGTAAGAGTGAACAGGCTTCTTCTGGGTGAGCTCACTCCATCGTAGACTTTGTATCTGTCATCTCTGACCTAGACTAGAGTCAAGAGCAAACCCATTTCAAATAAATAAAAAGGTATTTAATAAGGTTGTGTAGTTACTTGAATTATTAATTTAAAATTAGTTTTGTTTTTGAAAACTTCACAGACTTGATTGGTATTGATATCTAAACACGATAACTTTTGTTGATGATTTCTGAAAAAGTGTGCTATTTAGAGACATCGTTTTATTTTTCCTGTAATCTTTACATAAATTTCTATCACATAGAATTATTTCAGATTTTTCTCTTTGCAAACTTCGTAGATAAAGGGGGGAACAGTTTTTTTTACATTTTTCATCAAAAGTCGAAACCTATGCGGCCTAAAAAAAAGAGAAAATGTTGGAGAATGTGCAAACTACGCTCTTTCATATGATATCCAGCTGTTTAACTGACTTCAAAAAAGGAGGTTCTGTTTTCGACCCGTATGTATGTATGTATATTTGTATGTCCGCGATTTTCTCAAAAACTAATTTTGATAATTCTTTCATTAATGTGAATACTTTCTCCTGGTTTTAGTATATTATTACATTAGGTAATTATTCATATGTACGAAGTTATATGCATAAATGCATCTCCGGCATTTCTATGCGAATTTTGATGATTCTTCTAGTCGGTGTCTTCAATTCTTCAGTGCACTAAGTGTTAATTGAATTTTTGTTTGGTAGATACAACTAAAAAGTGAAAAATATAAACTTATTATAAAAAAAACAACCGACTTCAAAAAAAAAAACACTACAAAGTGATAAATATTTTTAATTTCGGAATTCGGTGTCGTTGGTTACGCATTTTCATTTTTTGATACCGACTTCTTTTTTTTATATATCGTTTCTGATTCTATTACTCTAGTCTCAGTTGGTCTAGAAGAGTCTTTTAATCCTTTTAAGAAACTACATCGTGAGAATTTTTAAATTCAATTCAAGTCAATACATTTATTGCATCAAATATGGTAGGTACATGAAGTTCTTATAATAAAATATTTAGTAACACACATTTGGCCAATATTTAGCATGCAATAGTACAAGATTTTACATTTCAGATATTAATTATTAGGTAACTACATTTTGTAAATTTATTTATTTACTTAACAGTTAAGTATATCTGTGCTTTATTGTATAAAATTTACAGGGACACTTTTGAAAGAACTCATCTATCGAATAAAAACATTCTTGTAACAACCACTTCCGAACGCCACACAAAATTTATTGAAGGGTAGTTGAGTAATTGACCTAGGCAAAGCATTGTAAATAAGGGGAGCCATGTAACGTCGCCATGTAGCGAGCCGTGTCACGCAGCTCCGCCGAAAAAGTTCTAGCTTTGGAACGGGCATTTCAAAATCTAAATAAATGTGTAATTTTCCTTTTATTTGTGTTATCTTTCCGTTCAAATAGTTGAAAATTGGACCTCACAAACCTGGCAATTTCGTAAATATAAATGCATGGGACAGTCAATAGATTGTGCTACTCGAATACAGGCCTGCATGAGTCAGGCCACTGCATTTTGAATATTGCACGAATACATTTTTTTTGGGCGATGAAGATTTTCGCCATTTCGGAAGAGTTTCCCCACACAACTATATCGTATCGTACCTATTAGTGAGCAGACGTATGCGTGATACACCATTATGGCGGTACGCAAAGATGTAATATTGTTGCGCGCCGCAAATAATGCTTGATACATGGCGACATTAGTTACCACTAGCGCCATCTAGTATCGGGTAGCAGAACTAGTACCTTGACCCTACTTGACCTTTTTCTAAGTACTAGTAATTCCGAGAACTATCGACGTCGAGTCAGTCGGGACCGGTATGTACTCGAACGTTCTAGATGTTTATGTACTAGCTCTGCGGCACTATATAAGGCCGGGTGGGCCGCGAGACACACATAGTTTCGATTAAGCGATACGAGCGATAACATCGAAGGCGATATTCGAGTGCGACTTAAGAGTGATCAGTAAGTGAAATTGTGTTCCTTAATTAGTGTGTTTGAGCTGTAATTAGTGTTGGTGAGTAAAGTGTCATTTTTTGGTTATTAAATCGGCAGTTTTTATTGTCACGAACCCCAAGCTCGTAACAATTGGTGTCAGAAGCGAGGTTTAAAATGCCGATTTTACCCAAAGACGACATGGAGGGTATCCGTACCCGGAGTCAACGCCAGCAAGAGACGGATCAGAGGCGATTTGGTGGAGCAATGCCACAGGGGTCGGAAGGCCAGCTACCGACCACGGAGGCCGGTCCGTCCACAGCTGCTCCGGCATCATCAGCACCAGATTTTGCTGCTCTGATGATGATGCTGCAGGAGCAGGCCCGCCGACAGGAGGAACAGGCTCGTCGGTTGGAGGAACAGCTCCAGCGGGACAAGGAGGAGCAGGCCCGCCGACAGGAGGAGCAAGCCCACCGACAGGAGGAGCAGGCCCGCCGACAGGAGGAACAGGCTCGTCGGTTGGAGGAACAGCTCCAGCGGGACAAGGAGGAGCAGGCCCGCCGACAGGAGGAGCAGGCGCGCCGCCAGGAAGAGCAGATGCTCCTTATAAAGGACCTTCACGCTACCTTCGGTAAAGACATGAAGGAGGTGAAGGAAAAGGTTGCTCAACATGACAACCGTCTGTCGGAAGCCGAAACCCGAATCGACCAAGTGAATAATCGGGTTGACAACGTGATGGCAGACGTGAAGGAAACCGTGATGGCTGACGTGAAGGAAACCGTGATAGCTGACGTGAAGGAAACCGTGATGGCTGACGTGAAGAAAACGCTGGATTACCTGAAACTGGGTGATGGAATCGCAGCTCCCGTAGCTACAACACCTTCGCTACGTGGATTCAAAGTGCCACCGTTCGACGGAACTTCTTCCTGGTCGGCTTACAAAATCCAGTTCGAGGCTGTCATGAAGGCGAACGGGTGGAATAAAAGTCAGGCCATGACTGCCCTCACCCTGGGCTTGCGCGACCAGGCCTTAACAGTTCTGGAAGCTCTCGGAAAGGAAGTGACTTACGAGCAGCTCCTGGAGGCATTGGAGGCTCGGTATGGCGACGCTCACCTGGAACACGTGTTCCGTGCGCAGCTGAAGGATCGCGTGCAACGCAGTAATGAAAACCTGCAGCAGTGGGCCCTTGAAGTGGAGAAGCTGGTTCGCAAAGCTTACCAGTCCGTACCTGCGCTTATTGATGGGAGCCTGGTGCAGGCATTCATCGACGGCATCCGCGACCTTGAAGTTAGAGCTGCTGTAAGGCTCGGTCACCACGGAACGCTGAAGGACGCCTTAGCCCAAGCACTGGAGGTTGAAGCGGTGCGGCAGGATCATCGTTCCCATCGCGTCAGGGAGGTTGCAGCGGCTACAGTTCGCGACCGCAATAAAGGATACAGCCCTAGGTGCTACGGCTGTGGTGAAAGGGGCCACCTTCGATCTAGTTGCCCTAAGCGAACTGTAGAAAGAGAAGACGGCCGATCCCCGGAGGGCAGTGCGGCTAACAGCACCGCCCAACATCAGCAGCAGGGAAACGAGTAATAGCCAGGACTGCGGGGCGGGTGCTGGCTGATGTTCAAGGAGCCCCAAGGATTTCGATCACACAAACCCATGACGGGAACAGCCTAATCATCAAGGGCGAGGTCAACGGAACACCTTGTAAGCTGACCATAGATACAGGAGCCTCTCGTACGGTCGTCAGTTCCCAACTTACAAGTCGGTTCCTTGGGGACACCGCATACAACCGAGAACGCATTAATTTGGTAACAGCCACCGGTCAGCGCATACCCGTCCATGGAGAGAAGAAGATGGAGCTGAAGCTAGGCAACAGAATCTACCTGCATAATGTCATTGTGGCTGATATAATGGACGATTGCATCCTGGGCCTTGACTTTATGAGGAAGAATTGTTGCGAGATTGACGTCAAGCAAGGTGTTTTGAAATGTGGACAAGAGGAAGTTTTCGTGGAAGGGGCGTTACCAGGAAATGTGTACAGCCTTAAGAAGATTGTTCTTCCGCCACGATCGGAAACGATTGTTCCGGTTAGTCTACCTCGGAATCCTGGGCAAACTCATCGTTGTGTACTCGTGGAAAGGGTAGACAATGACCTTCCATGGAAAGTGGCACGAACTTTGGTCCGAGCCACCGACATCTCAGGGGTACGTGTGCTGAACCTTTGTGATCAGGAACAGATTATAGGAAAAGGCACACTACTTGGTACTTGCGAGGAAGTGGATTGGTTGCGTCGATGCCAATATCTATCGACTGAGACCCTCAGCAAGGATGCACTAACGAGAGTGACCACACTTTTAGAAGACTGCCGCAGCGCTCTGTCCCAAAATGAAATGATCAAGGCAAAGAAGATGTTGCTCAAGTACGCCGATGTTTTCTCGTCAAACGATGCTGACATCGGGAGGACTGGCTTAGTTCAACACAAAATAAATACAGGAGAAGAATTGCCTATCCGTCAGCGGCCAAGGAGATTGCCGGTAGCACGTGAAAAGGAAGTGGAAACCATGATTGAGGGAATGGTGAAGGATGGTGTCATAGAACCTTCATCTAGTCCATGGTGTTCACCTGTAGTGCTGGTAAGGAAGAAGGACGGCAGCATGCGGTTTTGTGTTGACTATCGTCGTCTGAACGACGTTACGAAGAAGGACAGCTATCCTTTGCCAAGAATTGATGACACGCTGGACATGCTTACTGGCGTAAAGTGGTTTAGCACGCTGGACCTGAAAAGTGGCTACTGGCAAGTTGAAATTGATCCCAAGGACAAGGAGAAAACTGCATTCTCGACAGGAAAGGGTCTGTGGCAATTTAAAGTTATGCCGTTTGGATTGTGCAATGCTCCGGCAACGTTCGAAAGGTTGATGGAACTTGTACTTACCGGGTTAATCGGCGATGCCTGCCTGGTCTACTTGGATGACATCATCATCGTAGGCCGTACGTTTGAAGAACATCTACAAAACCTGGAACGCGTGCTCATGAAGATCCAGAGTGCCAACCTCAAGTTAAGTCCGAAGAAGTGTTCACTATTCAAACGACAAGTTAGCTTTTTGGGATATGTCGTGTCTGAAGAAGGTATCCGCACGGATCCAGAGAAAATTGCTGCTGTCAAGGACTGGCCAGTTCCAAAGGACAAGACGCAGGTCAGAGCGTTTCTGGGTTTGTGCTCCTATTATCGGCGATTTGTCAAGAACTTTGCAGATATAGCCAAACCCCTGCATAAGCTAACCGAGGAGAAGCGACATTTCTGCTGGGATAATTGTTGCGACATCGCATTCCAGGAGCTAAAGGACCGTCTGTGCAATACACCTATTTTGGGATACCCTGATGCGGACAAGGAATTTATAGTTGACACAGACGCAAGTGACATAGGACTTGGCGGTGTGTTGTCCCAACGGAAAGGTGACCAAGAGGTTGTGATAGCGTACTTCAGCAAGTCGTTGTCAAAGCCGGAAAGGAACTATTGTGTTACGAGACGGGAACTGCTTGCTGTGGTAAAGTCGTTGCAGTATTTTAGCAAATATCTTCTGGGTCGGAAATTCCACTTACGAACTGACCATGCTGCACTGAAATGGCTATTGCAGTTCAAAAACCCAGAAGGACAAGTTGCGAGATGGATTGAACTACTGCAGGAATACGACTTCGTGGTCGAACATCGCAGCGGAAAATCTCATGGCAACGCAGATGCATTGTCAAGAAGACCTTGTCCTGAAGACTGCAAGCATTGTACTAGGCAGGAGAGTAAGGAAGTGGTACCTGTGAGGATGCTTAAGACAGACCTTAACAACGAGTGGAAGGAAAGCCTACAACGTGCACAGCAGGAAGATTCAGACATCAAGCCGATTCTGGAGTGGATGAAGGCCAGAGCTCCTAAGCCCATGTGGAGTGACGTCTCAGCGATGAGTTCGGTCACAAAAAGCTATTGGGCCCAATGGGACAGCTTGGTGGTTCAGGATGGAGTCCTGTGCCGTAAATGGGAAAATGCTCGGGGAGACAGCTGTCATTTGCAAATGGTTGTCCCTAAAGCTCAAGTACCGGATGTTCTACAGCTGTACCATAATGGTTGTTCAGGAGGTCATCTGGGAGTAAAACGGACCCTACTGAAGATACGAGAACGGTTTTACTGGGTCCACTGTCGGGACGATGTCGAGGATTGGTGTCGCAAATGTACAAGTTGTGCAGCTGTAAAGGGACCTCAGACTCGTAGTAGAGGTGCATTAAAATTGTACAATGTTGGTGCACCATGGGAGAGGATAGCCCTTGACGTTGCGGGGCCGTTTCCGGAAAGTGAAAGTGGTAACAAGTATTTCATGGTTGTGATGGATTACTTCACGAAGTGGCCGGAAGTCTTCGCCATTCCAAATCAAGAAGCTTCGACAGTTGCAGATAAATTAGTTCATGAAGTCTTCTGTCGTTTTGGAGTACCTTTGGAGATCCACAGTGATCAAGGTAGGAATTTTGAGTCCCAAATATTCCAGGAAACTTGTCGAGTTATGGGTACTCATAAAACAAGAACGACTTCTTACCACCCACAATCGGATGGAATGGTGGAACGATTTAACCAGACACTGGAGAGGTACCTAGCAAAAGTTGTGGAAAATCGGCAACGAGATTGGGACAAGCTCATACAACCGTTTTTGTTGTCATATCGAAGCGCTGTCCACGAAAGTACATCGGTGACGCCAGCATTCGCAAACTTCGGAAGAGAACTACGGCTGCCTGCAGACCTGATCACCGGAATACCACCTGATGCCCCACGCAGTGTAACTGATTATGCGAATGATTTGCGGAACAAGATGAATGACATTTATGAGCACGTCCGACAATCGGGCCAGCAAATGTCTGAAAAGATGAAAACCCGTTATGATCGCAAAATGAACAATAAAGAGTTCGACGAAGGTTCACTCGTGTGGTTGCACAATCCAGTCCGCAGCAAAGGGAAATCTCCTAAGCTTCAAGCTAAATGGGACGGACCGTACCGGATTGTGACGAAGATCAATGACGTAACCTATCGGATACAGAAAGGTGCAAGAGGTACTCCTAAGATCGTCCATGTGGATCGACTGGCGCGTTATTATGGGGCCGATAATGCTCGGGACGAGCATGTCTTAGGAGGGGGCAGTGTTGCGCGCCGCAAATAATGCTTGATACATGGCGACATTAGTTACCACTAGCGCCATCTAGTATCGGGTAGCAGAACTAGTACCTTGGTACTAGGACCTTGACCCTACTTGACCTTTTTCTAAGTACTAGTAATTCCGAGAACTATCGACGTCGAGTCAGTCGGGACCGGTATGTACTCGAACGTTCTAGATGTTTATGTACTAGCTCTGCGGCACTATATAAGGCCGGGTGGGCCGCGAGACACACATAGTTTCGATTAAGCGATACGAGCGATAACATCGAAGGCGATATTCGAGTGCGACTTAAGAGTGATCAGTAAGTGAAATTGTGTTCCTTAATTAGTGTGTTTGAGCTGTAATTAGTGTTGGTGAGTAAAGTGTCATTTTTTGGTTATTAAATCGGCAGTTTTTATTGTCACGAACCCCAAGCTCGTAACAATATTATTAATTCTTTTTAAGGCAAATACGAACTGACTGTTTTTTTTTTAATTATTTCGATCTGATTCTTCCAAGTAAAATGCTCATCAAGTGTTACACCCAGGAATTTTGCACTACGTAAGTACCTGTTCTATATTATTATTGTTAAATGCAACATTAGGTAAGGCGTAGGATAGGTTTACTTCTGTTTTGCAATAAAGCACATTAGTTCTCGGATTTTATTTTTTAAATCTATTAATATCTAACCATCAAAATCTGTAAATGCAGTTGTTTAGCAAGTACCTAGGTAAGTACCTACTCAAAAACTTAAGGAGAGTAAGTATCCTAAGAACGTTTTATTGAAGCTACATCAGTTATGGGGATTTGCCCTTACTGCCCCGTATCAAAAATCCACTCTGTTTAAGCAGGTGCCAACAGTTGTCGACTTGTCGTTTCTGTGACATCTTTACCTACTCCCTTTTATCACCATGCCGTGCCGTGCAGGCGGTGCAGGCCGTACTTCGGTCGTTAATCATAAAAGCGCCCAAAAAGATATTATCTCTGTTTGTATGTCGCACGCAAGGCTCATCATTGACGGTAGGCATATATCGGCATGGGCATGCTTAGCGTGGGGGGACAGACCGAATACAGAAGGCGGAGAGCCGGTTGGTGCATGTCATCTTGGGAAAGGCCTATGTCCAGCAGTAGACTGCGATACAGAGATACTTGCAAGTCAAGTAGGGCACTGGGCGGAATTCTTTCGCATGTCTGAGTATAGTAACCATGAAATGTTTTGTTCATCTGTTGCTTAGGTTTTCCAACTTACCAACATACAGAACATTAACAGTATACTATTTTTTACAAATCTAACCGAATTATCGCGCCAAAATAAGTAACAAAATGTTGCCACTTGCCAAAATAACATTTACAGGAAAAGTTTGTGGCGAGTTTAGGAACTAAAGAAATATAACCGCTACAGTCCGATATGGATCTAAATGAACGCGTCGAAACATGTAATCATGAAAAGTACAATCGAAGTCTTTTTTAACTTCGTCAGTTCAAATTCTTTCCTTTAGCAAGTTCGAGAAAGCTTTGGTTTCCTAAGAAAGCAGTTAACGGTCACAAAATAACGGCTGTCCAAATACAGAGCGTTTTTTGGCATCTTAATTTCGAATACTTACTGTTAAGGGCCTTACTCTCGTTTTGGACCGTAACACGGTCACTTTATGAAGCTTATAACTCATTAACGGTTTGGTTAGAAGGTCTGTAAAAAATATATGTTTGCTATAGATTCATGTACTGCATATTTGAAACAGGGTTTTTTGATAAGGCTAATACTTATGCCTTAAAAAAATATTTACCAAAACGCTATTTTGGCTAACATTTGCTTATAACTTCTAAACGGCTTTGATGTTTGGAAATATTTTTACACTGAAAAATTGCTGGTTAGAGGTACTAAATATTTGAAATAGCGTTTTTAAATCAATCAACAGTTGCAAAGACAATGCCCCACTTTGAGATATAGGTTCAGAGGTGCTCTGCGCGGGCGCAGGCGGCAGTCGTGCGTTAGCACTGAGACGGGGTGGCTGTGTCGCTCGCTGCTCCGCCCCGGCTATCGATCGACTACGCGCGTTTGGCTGTGTTAGTGCAAATATTTATGAACGAATTGTATCAGTATGCGTTTATAGATTAGCTCGCTGCAGAGGGCCCATTTCTATTGTCCGCGTGGACGCTTTATTAGTGGTGCCATTTCTAAATACTGTTTTTGTTTATTTTGTAAATATAAGATAATTTGTAAATAAATAAAAATGGCAAAGCAAAGCAAGTCAAGAAAAATACGTTTTCTCTACGACGACGCACCGTTTTATAGATATTAGCGAAAAACTCAAAAGTGGGAATTTTTATACCCCCCACTCCAGCTCACCTCCTAGACGCGGGGACTTTTAGTACCTATGTTTACTCCCTAAGCACTCTGAGCAACTTTCTGAAGAAATGGCTCAGGGCCCAGCTCACGCACTCTACACCTCTTTTTGGGTTATTCGTTGAGTGGACTAATAAGTATCTATCTATCTATAGGTACAAATAAATAAAATTGGAGTGTCTGTTTGTAATATTAAAACAACGTACCGCTTCAGGCCATTTTATTTTGACTGTTTAGAAAATAACTACTTACCCACAATAAAAAAAAAATGTTTTCAAACACCATAATTTATAAAAAATGAGCGTTCTTAGTTGTCAATCTAGTATTTGCATTACTGAGTTTATTGATTACTACCTTCTCATATTCTTGTGCGGATTTATTTCTGTGACTGGGACTTTCACTAGCAGATAGGTGAATAAGGAGTAACTTAGGCACTTTTATTTTAGAACAAAAAAAGAAACTAGGTTCCCACGAAAAAAAATTAAAACCTATGAAATTAAATATTGAATATACTACGTTTATTTAGGTACTTAACCAAATGTAAATAAATCATAATAAAGAAACGGAGTATAGTTTTTTTTTATAAGTGGATCCTATACGTGAAGATTCCTTAATCTCCAATGAAATTGATTGAATAAATAATAAAATAATATAGTGTTTTTCTTTTAGCCCAAGGAAATCGTTCACCAAATATTGTATATAAAAAAGGCTAATACGAAAAACTAAAAATAAATAAGTAATAATTAAACTAAAAATGCAAAAACGATCAAAAAGAACTAAATGGAGAAATATTAGAAGAATTTCATTAAAATTAGCATAGGTATTTCTTTACGTGGCGGTGAATAGACGACTTTTATGTATTTGAGTTTACTTTTATGTAAGTGGGATACGAATAGTCCCCGCCTACGGCGGGGTGCACCGCGCGAATTTTGTCGATGAGCGACTTCCATTATATTTAGAAGCGTAATTTCGCGACTCGAACAAGATGCACGATTGCCTCCGCGCTCTACTGTCCGGATTCTCACTGCGTAATCACCAGAAGGCCAATTCTCGTAATTTAAAACGTTCAAAATCTAGTCGCAGTCTCATCTCAGCGACAAAGAAATGTCAAAAATTTGTCAAAATGTAGGGAAATTTGAAGTATTTTTTGACATATTGAGACTGAGATCAGACTGTGAACGTTGTTAAAATTAGTAGAATTGCCCCTCAGGTTCGAATCTCAGTGGACGCATATCTCTTTTTTTATTATAATGTGCTTATCTTTTGTTTTGTTATTTTTTAATTATAATGTGCATATTTTTATTTTCTTATTTTTAAAATAATTCAATAAGTAATTTTTATTTTAATAAAAACAATCATTTTTATTCTTATACTGTATAGTTATTTTTCTTCAGAATCTAGAGTAATATAATAAAAATAAAATAAAAACGTCCACCAAGCTTGATTCGGAAGAAAAATAATATACCTACAGTGTGTTACAAAAGAGAATAAGCAATAATAATATAGTCTGAAAATTTTCAAACAAGAAAATCGGCAAAAAGTAAAATAATAATTAAAAAAACATTTATATCAAATAAGAAAATCAACAAAAAGAATATGTAAAAAGCTCGGATTTGAACCTGGACATTAGTGACTGATACAGAAAACTATAGTGACGCACGAGACCACTAGACCAATCGAGCTGTTGTAATGTATGTCGAAATTACGCGTCTATAGATAATCTATACAAACAAAATATGGTGTGTACAAAAAAGTAGGTACCTACTTACGTTACAATTTGTTTCGTCGAATAAGATCTCTTTATTGCCTTCCGTTTATTTTCTTGTTGACCATTTTTTATACACTGATTGCTTATTTATACAACTTATGAGTAGAACCGAAACAGTACAAACATTTACACCAACAATATTACTTAGAAAAAACTAATCATAAAATAAAATATGTATAATAAACAGCTTTCATCAACAAACAGATACCAAAGTACGTACACTAGGTACCGACCCGAAATAATTGCAAGACTTCAAAGTATTTTAAATACGGCTACTCGCTCAACTACATAGGTACCCAACCGCGTCAGTTTTCGGAAATGCGATCATGCTCCTTATCAATTAGAGTCTACGGAACAATTTCGTATGAAAGTATTTTTACTTTAATGGTTTGTGAAAATATTAATTGTAAACGCGATTATGCTCCTTATTCATAGAAGGTAACGGGTCAATTTCCTATGCAAGTATTTTTACTACCAACAGGGCTTTTGAATACGCGATTGTATTTCTTATTTGTATGAAGTCATGGATCAATTTTCGATGCAGATAGAAAATACTTGATAGTATCTCGAGCTATGGTTTTTTAAGGTGGAGGTACTTTGTAGCTCTGGTACTCGATTTTGCAAGTACGACCCATGCCTAAACGCGATCGTGCTCCATAAGTAAGAATTCAGAGTTCAATTTCCTATGCAAGTTTTTTTCTTTCAACAGGGCTCTTGGTTGGAATAGTAGTAGAAACTTTAATCGTCTATACTCTATAAGTACGTATTTATTTGTAAAAGCGATTTTGCTCCTTATTTGTATACAGTTAAGGTTCAATTTCCTATGCAGATAGAAAATACTTGAAAGTATCCCGAGATCTAGTTTTAGGACGTGGTTTCTTAAAGAAGTCGTACTTGTAAGCCCTGGTACGCGATTTTGCAAGTACGACCCATGTCTAGTCACTGCTTTTTAGTTGGGTACTTATACCCTCCCATAGAGTATAAGTACCTAACTAAAAAGTACTGTCTCACCCCTCCCTTAGAGTATAAGTACCTAACTAAAAAACAAGACTCACTGTCGCTCCGCGTAGAAATGAAAGAGAAGCTAAAAAGACGCCGCGATGGCGCAACGTTTCGTTCGAGTTATTTATCATTAAATACAATTGATCCTTACAAATATCTTATTACAATCGATAAATAAAAACAACAGTTCCCTTTATTATTATACATCACTGTTATTAATTTTATCAAGATTTGTTTATAAATAACACAATTACAATTGCAACGATTTCAATTTTAATGGTTATTTTATGATTTTTTTCTATCGAGAAAATTTACCGAAACCGTGTTTTGAACACAATGGTCCACTCATAAATATGATCAAGATTAACATTTTTTTTTTGCTGTTCTAAAATGTATACATTTGGCTAAAATATTGTTTTGTGAAGCCTATTTTGACTAAGTACAGCGCCTCAATAAGTTATCGTAAACTCTGCGAACTCAACAATAACTTTTTTGTTAAATTCCACACGGACGATTAACAGCTAGTACAAAATATATCAGTCTTGCATCCGCCATTCCCTTCTGGAATCGTAGGCAAAAATGGCGACCTACGTGAGGCATGTCTGCGCCTCTTCATATTCTTTGATCATAGTTTTAGTGTCGCGCGCCACCGCACACATTTTACGTATTCGGGAGTAGGGCGTTTAGCTCCGCCCACATGCACAAGGTCAGTGAGCCATCTATACACCTTAAAAAGACAGATCTAAGTGAAGGCCGCTTTAATAAGCCGGAACCGCTTTCCTAGGATACCAAAGCATAATGTGAAGGACACTGAGCAGACTATTGCATAGAAAACTACATTTAATTGCTTGATATCAAAGATCATACAGTTTTGACTAATGCTGAGTCACCTGGCTATTTTATGTTTATACAGAGTTACTTGTAATTCGACGTTTAACCGTCAGGAGCTGATAGGGGGGCCAAAATGCAATAAATTGAAATCCCCATATGTATGGCTGAAATTTAATAGTTTTCGAGTTATTAGTAGTGCACTGGAGCTGCCTTCATTTAGTGAAAAACTGTTACGTCTCTACAAAGGCTCAGATAGTTAGCGTTAAGGTCAGGTCTGGGAGCGAATTTAATTAAATTTTCGTTGAATTTAGGTATTCCGGTTGTGGCTTGTTCTCGGATGGTCCTGGGGGGGGGGGGGGGGGGGGCGTGAGGAATCATCGTGGTGAAAACATTGGCCAGCTGGACTCTTCGTTACCGAGTGCCATCTGTTACCAAGGTGTGCCGGGCGTATCCGTAATTAAGACTGTATCGTGCAATGAGTAAACAACGAACATATTTTGTGCGTGACTGTACAGTATTTGACATGTTATTTTATAAATAGCATTATGTGTCGGTCAGTACTTTTCGAACATTTACTACAGTCCTTTCAGTCTTTTGACAGTTATGCAAAGTCAAGCAGGGGTAAACTAACTAAAATACCAATGATATTATAAGCGTACTTATAATATCATTGTAAAATACTGTTTTTTTCCCCTCCTTTTAAACTATTTTAAGTCTGTTAGCTTTTAAATTATGTAAACATTTTTTATTAAATTTTTTCTACCTCAAAAAAAAATACTGTAGATCCTGAGTATAACGTATACAGGGCAGTCACCAGTCAGCATTGAAAAAACTTTTCACAATACAGAGTGCCCAGTATACTTCAATTGCGAAAACTTTAACCCTTATTAAAACGCTGGGAGCTATACTTCCCACATCTCAGATTGAAGTAAATCGTGTTTTATTTTTATATGCATAAACCTAATGCAATGTAATATTTATCTACGCAATCTTAACCCTTTACCGCATGGAATTTTAGATTTGGTTCAAATTAATTTACATGGTTCTATGGCATAATAGGTATCCCAGTATTTTTTTATTTATTTTTTCGGACATTAGAAACCGAAATAATTGCTTCGAAACACAAAATCTCACATTTGATACAACATGCAGTCCAGGTAACGTAATATACGACATCATATATGGTACAACATGCAGTTGGGGTAAATATTTTCGTATATCTATATATATATTATTAAGTATTAATTTTATTGAATGAATAAGATTCACATTTTATGTCAATATTTAATGCAAAACCATATGAAAATCCTTAAAACAATTACGATCTTTGTTTAAACAAAAAAAACATTCGCATTTACTACAGTAAATGTAAGATAGGCGTGAACATTTTTTGCATCTCTGCCGTTTTTCGCCCCAGTTGGGCCAATGTCCAATCCCGTCGTATACCACTTCTTGCGGAGGCAGTTCAATACGTCGTTTCCTTTTTCTTATATGTTCTAGATTATGTTCTAGAGCAGGCCGCCCTCGGCCTCGGGTAGATGGAGTAAACACTCCTCCCGTTTCCCGCATCAAAACATCAGCTATATACAGTTTAAAATCTAACAACGACATATACACTAAGTTATTAGATTTTTGTTTGTTGCGGCGACGCCACAAAAGCCAGCTATTCACACACGTCATATCGACTAAGTGGAAGAATATTCGATGGTACCATTTCTTGCTTTTTATTTTTATCCTGTAAAAACCTAACATTGCGTCTAATAAATCCACCCCGCCCATATATTTATTGTATATTTCTACCGATTTTGGTCGAGGTACTTCAATTATACGCTTTTTTTTTTTTGAAAATCGTTTTACGGGAGCCATAGGTTCCTTTCCAACATAGGAAGAACATAAACTTACGACTTTATTGTCAACCCATGTAGTCACGCTTAGTTGAACTCCATCTATTTCCGTAGATTTTTCAATGCAGTGACCTCTCTCACATTTCAGCAATGTCTTTTTGTTTGGCAAATCAATGTCTTTTGCTCTATTTAATTGAATTGTACCTAACGGTAGAATTCCAACGCCATGAAGATGTGCCATGAGCGGAAGACTGGTATAAAAATTGTCGATAAACAGTTTGTGGTTTAAATTTTGTGACACTGTGTTTAACAATCTTGTAACCACATTGCCAGTTGCTCCAAAATTTGGACAATTAGGTGGCACATCGGTTTTGTGTTGTCCTGTAAAGATGTCGAAGTCGTAGCTGAATCCCGAAGCGCCACTCAAAACATAGTTGATATAACCCCATTTGTGGGGTTTCTTTGCATTATATTGCCGAAAACCAGATGTTTTGGCTTTTGTGGGTATCATTTGCTCATCTATTGCTAGGTACTCTTCTTTAGGGATAGTTAATAATTGTGCTCTCAGAATGTCCAGAAGCGGTCTTAATTTCTGCAGTCGATCGCAATTTGGGTCAGTTTTAGGAAGTTCTTTGGTTTTATCAAAAAAGTGCATAAACCGTTTGATTTCTTCAAACTTGTTGCAAGTAAGGAGAGAAGCAACTTTTTCGACATATGTTCCTTCACTCCAGTAGTGTCGCGTAGATGGCAAATGTACAACTGACATGTACATGATAACTCCTATAAATTTTGATATATCGTCACTAGTTATAGAATTTGCTTTATCTGGTTGCAACTGCTCTGCATATAGATTGCTCTGTTCATGTATCAGATGAATAACACTAGTTGGAAACAGATACTTGAAAAAATCTATTGGCGTCTCCAGGCCCATTATGTTATCAGGTAGATCGGTGCAGCCCATAAATGCAACATCCTCGCTGTTATAAGTTATTGTGTTGTTGGTCCAAGTCAATTTATCCTTTTTTGCCTTTTTTTTTGTTTGTCCCTTTGTTTTTCTGTTTTTGTCCGTTATACCCGTTGATGTTGACGATTCTATGATGTCATTCATGGTTTCCGCACTTTCTAAACTTTCATATTCAAAATCGTCTTCGAGATATACTGCCTCCAATGCATCTTGAGTAAGACTCCCTTCATCTTCACTTTTATCAGAAAAATCGTACTCCGAATCTGTTTCTTCGATAGTTACGCCTTTGGGCGGTAAAAAATAATCTTCATCATCGGTCAGGTCTTCATCATCGCTATCTAAAGGAATATCACGCCCGCTTGCGTGTCGAGTCCCTGAAAATAAATAAAACACTAAATACCTATATGAGCCCCAAACGCGTAAGCACCAGTAAATAAGAACAAGCAAAAAACATATAATTTATAACATTAGATGAACCCACGGTGTAAAACTTCCCAAATATACAAACACGTTCGCTTGTTCTACTTTCTCACTATCAATTATTATAAAAAAATTAAATCCCTGTACGATGTACTTATTGCATGTAGTCTCATATCTGACCGAGCACTGGCACAAACTCTAATGCATGAAGTATCATATTTGAAAAACGTATGCATACATAACTGCATAGAGTATCATTTCAGATACAAAGTTCTAGTCCGTTTTTCGTAAAGAAGTATTTGATATTACTTACATGTTTTTCCGTAAAACTTCTTGGGATCCATTTTATTCACTCGCAAAAAACAAAAATAATTTTAGCTAGAGGAAAAAGTAGCCAAAATCGTCTTTTACAATCCACAAACCGCACTCACTGTTTGAATTGGCGGTTTGAAATATTCGGTGACAGAAATAACATACCACAGACAAGGTAGAAATCTGCCTATTTCTTTTTCATGTTCGGATACAACCATTGTCTAGATATCAGTCATCAACACGTGGTATAGGAGACCCTAAAATTATATATCTGTGAAAACTCGTAGTGTATCAAATTTGGTACAGTATGCGGTAAAGGGTTAACATTACAGCGAACCTTTTTTAATGCCAA
This sequence comes from Luperina nickerlii, assembly GCA_963855955.1. Lineage (NCBI taxonomy): Eukaryota > Metazoa > Arthropoda > Insecta > Lepidoptera > Noctuidae > Luperina > Luperina nickerlii. The sequence continues at coordinate 13,761,241 of OY979677.1, read as the reverse complement.
CACTTTTCAGAGAATTATTGCATGTCATGGTAAACACACGTCAAAGTCAGTTGACGTGATTTTGCCGCCGAAAACGACCGTCATTTTTTAGTTTTTTGTGTAGTCCTGAAAAAAAATTAAGTAAGCAGATTTGAGTTTTAGATATGTAAACTACACTACGGTTACGGTTGCGTGAAACGTAAAATATTCCCAGAATCTTTCGTTTATATCTTGGTAGAGTCGATTGAAATTGAGTCTCTAAGTGGGAAGATATCATCCCAGTGTTTGTCACTGCACACTACATTCGAAAATTCTATAATATATAAAATCGCCTATAAAATTGCAAAAAACTTAAGAAAATCGCGATTTTATCGGCGTGTCTAAAAACTTGGTATATGCAACTTATTAGTTATTATTCGTTATTTCATGATCAGATAATTAGACAACTAGTTTCACAAGTGGAGCCAGGGCAACTAGCTAGTGTTTTAAAATACTGATGTCATACTGGACACTGGGAGCTATAGTTCCCACCTTTCCAACTTTTTTTACAAGAGAGAACAGACGACGGGATATATACTTCCCACCAAAAAAAGGGTACTTCCCCCCCACTAACCCCTCTTTTGTGTGTATTTTTGAAATTTACGACCCAAAACGTATCTTAGTTTTTTGTCAACTCCTCCACAGGCTCGCGTTTGAATAAGGGTTAACACACATCAAGGCAGAAACGGCGAGAAGCTTTCTTATAATGGCATACTACAAATCTGTTTGGAGCATTACCTAAAAAAAAACTAAAAGTTGCATTGTTTCCATTTTCATGTATTTTTTATTGCTGTTCATGAACACTGACCAATTTTATACAAGTTGTTTATTATAGGCCACTGTTCACGAATAATAATGAAACAGGCTGTACAGAGACGTACCGAGACGTCTAATACATAAAAAAAAACAATTGTTTGTCTATTCTTGACAGTGATTGTCTATGAAATTATACGGCAAAATTCAGAAGTTGACCATTGTGATAGAATTTATCAAGTTTTGAATATATTTTAAATCGTCTATTTTTACATTGATACACGATTCAAGTCGGACACAAATAAAAATGGTGGTTCATAGATTAGATTTCTCTGATCAAACTGTTTATTGAAATAACACGCGAACCTATCCAAAAGTGTACATGAAATACAAAACTTTTATATTTTTTGCCATTATTAGAATATAACTGGTGCGATTACGTGGTGCGTTGGGAAGAGTTGTGTTTGACAAATAACAGGTTGTCGGAGACACCGATTTCGCTACAGTTTTGTATCTAATGTGTTGTTTTTTTAACTGCAATAAGTTTGTAAGGTGTACCGATTTTCAAATCATTAATCTAAGTGAATATTTTAATAATGATTGGTTGAGTTAAATGGGAAGAAAGTCAAACAAGAACCTCGAAGTAAGCTGGGCAACTGTTCTATTCAATCAGCATGTGACCCAAATCTGAGATTTCTCTTCTTTGTGTTATATGCTGGGTTCATGTTTATACAGTGAAAAGCTAAATCGATCAACAAGGAATATACCGAGCGGTGTTTGGAGCGACGATCATCAATAAGGACATGATATTTTATGAACTTGTCACGGTTGACTACCTGTTCAACTCGGTGGGGGTCGTTATTTCGCTGAATATTCTCATTTTTAAAAACATCGACTGAACTTACGCTTTACGGGAAGATAAACTTATCAACATTGAATGAAAATACACAAATAAGATTGCTGTCCGAGATACAGAGATAACATAGATCAGTGTTTACCTGAAATGTATGTAAACACTCACAAAAGTATGAAACAAGTGAAAAACATTGTGCTAAAATGAAGATCAGCTGTAAATACATTGCATTCAGCCACAAAGAGTAGGACAATGTTGCAAAATGGCTCATTCTGAAAATCACAGGTATATTGTGCAGGTCAGTAATGTTTTTGTTCTTAATTATTATTGAGTAAAAGTGGAAATAAACCAACCTACTAGCTGCTACATTTAGTAATCTGTCAATGTTATGTGTTTGCAATATTTGAAACATTCATGTCTCTAAAACGCACCATAACTTCTAACATTTAATATATTTAATTGGGTTTCTCATTATTTAATTGAACTACAACAAGCACATGGAAGGACATTTCCTGAAAGTCTTTGTTCTATGCATGCAACATATCCATATGTTTTTATATTGCAGTTCACTTGAAAGTATCTCAGTATTACAATTGACTCAATGTCAGGTTTTTCAGCAGTGTCTCCACCCGTAAATGTTAATTAGTTATAAACTTCCTTAAACAAGAAAGGAAAACGGTAACATTACAAATAAGGCAATGACTCTCAAAGTATGTTCAATTTTGAACAAATTTCAATGCCAAGCGTATTTTATACTGTACAATTCTAGAGAGTACACAAATGCATGTTTGTAAACTGCCATTAGAAAATATGTCTTATTTCCTGGAACAGCCCTAAATTGTATAAACAAACCTATATCACGTTTACATAGTTCATTGGTCACTTATGAGGAAGTTGTTAGCCAATTTACCTTTTGTAATGCACCATGTTGACTTAAAACAGTCAAATGAACAAATTCAACACAATTTGTCACCAATAAGTATTCTGTTCTGACTGTAACCTTATGTTGTTATAGCTACTGAAAGATTTTTATATGAAGGGCATTTTAAAATTGTGTTGTTTGATCATTCAGGGATAAATCTTTTTATAAATGCCTTTCTCATAATAATTGCTAATTAACTCTCTCTCTGCATAATCCAAAGGATCTCTTGATCAAAAAGAGATTTTAATTTTCCTCCTTCTTGCTACTTTCAACAGTAAATGCATACTATTCCTAAAGTTCAAATAAAAATACAGGTGTATGTGGGTGCACTGTCGCCGCACTACGAAGCCCTGTCAGTAGAAGCCTCGAAGCAGACCAGCTCTGAAGAAATTGTTTGCTGCATCACTGATAAACTCGGCTTAACCAATGGATCCGGCGGGCCCTATGAACTGGCCGAGGTAGGCTTATTATAACTTTATTATGCTTATAATGACGTTTACGTTTCTTTTATGATTATATAGACATTTAGACAACTATTTTTCTCCCCTTGTGTCCATTGTTAGTTGATTAAGATTTACAATGTAACTCCTTTACAACCTGTGTTTATGTATATTTTGGATCAATAAACTTATTATTATTATTATTATATTATTAATGCTCTTACTGTATTAATCTAGGAAATTCTTATTACATCAATAACTACCTATGTATATCCAGTGCACTCTGGGTTTTGGTCTTCTCAAACTAGCCTTGGCCTAGAATTGCCTATTATTTATAGCCCTTTGGCATACAGACTACTGTGTGTAAAAGTATAATCATGTACTTCATTCTTTATTACAAGCTTTTATTTAGCTTGCACTGTTCGTATGTAATTATTTAAATATTATGCTAAAATTAGTTATGTCCAAGATTACATTACTGGCAATGGTGAAGGAAAAACATTATCAAACCTGATCTTATAGTTAACTAGCAGCGCCCTGCGGTTTCACTGGCTTAAGTTTCGATCACGTGGGAATATGGGGATAAAAACTATCCTATGTCCTTTCCTGGGACTCAAAACTATATCTGTACCAAATTTCATCTAAATCTGTTCAGCAGTTTAAGCGTGAAGAGGTAACAGACAGATACACTTTCGCATTTATAATATTAGTATGGATCTGAAATCGCCAACGATTCTTGAGCAAACGTGATGATCAATACTTGTGCCTTTATATGAGAAGAGCCCTTTGCCGTGCAGTGGGTCAATGATAGGCTAGTATTAATAAGTTCAAGGCAACATAAATTAAAATTAGAAATGTTCCCAATTCATTATTATGATTGACTTGCCTTAAGTAAGCAGTTAGTCAATGCTAGTATATCTCTGGCTTGCAAGCCAGAGTTCAAAAACCCTTTTTTAACTAAATTTCATTCAAGATTACTCAAATCTATGTTAATTTCAAATTGAAAGAAATCCTTATCCATTCTTACAACATACATAGTATCTGAAGGACTATTACTCAGTATCAGTTAAAAGTTAAAACAGCTCACCACTTTGATGCAAAAAATTGATTAACAATATAAACACCATGAACAATTTTTTGCTCATTGTTACTGAATGAGTCAGCTTATGTCCAAGATGATTGCTTCCTTAGCTTGGTCATCAGTGAGACATTCTACATGTGTCTACCAGCACATAGATAGGTAAGATTATCGCATTTTGAGGAAGTTACAAATATGATAAATATTTTAGTATAGTTTGTTTTTAAAAAGTGATAACATTTGTTCTGTTTTAACTATTTATTTTTATCAAATGAACCATTCAACCTCTTTAGCCTAAATCCTATTTAATTTGTCAGCATTATGTGTGTGTGTAAATACGTATGTTATTTGTGATTAAAAAATGAAAGTATTTGAAGTTATGGAGATGTAAAATTATAAATTTGTATGTGAAGAAAAAAGTGAAAATATAGTGTCCATGAGGGCGCTGCTAGTGAGTTTGTTACAATACTTCTTCCCAGCTAAAGCACTCGGAAGTGGTGAAGAGCGGGCGTTTTGGTTGGGAGACTGTCTTATGTAATTTTGACGTTCAAACAGTGCTGATCAGTGCCGTATTATCCATAAGGCACTTTAGGCCAGTGCCTTGGGGCCCACTATGACCAGGGGCCCAGCACTCCCAATTAAAAAATTAAAAAAGGGGATTGTGTGGTTTTATGAAACCACGGTAAAAGTGAAACTATTTTCACATTATAAGTTAAAAGCCAAATTGCGTTGTTGTGGTATGAAAAAGGGGGGGCCCGAAACGAGCTGTGCCTAGGCGCCCCGAGATGGTTAATACGGCCCTGGTGCTGATTCTCAGCCTAGTTTGAATTAATGAGTTTTTATTTTGTTTTTTTTTTAAGACCACCTTCAATGAAACCTTCAAAAATGTAAACAACTATTGTTAAACCTGCGCAGGTGCTATAGCAACCAAAAACGTACGCATACTGGCCAGCAACCACGCGTTTAGTGTCGCCCGCGTTTACCCTTAGCTATGCCAATATAAGATTACCAGTAGCGTAAGGGAAGGAGACTGCTTTATAAAAAATATGTCCTTATTAGGTGGTGGGGGACATGCTTAGCGGCGAATGCAAGGAGCGAAGACTCGGGCCCAATGAGTCGCCCGTTGCAGTCATGCTGCTGTGGCCCAATAACACCGGCTCAGGCCAGTACAACAGGTCAGTACTCAGAAACATTTTCATGTGTCATTATTAATCACTAACTTACTAATTATGTAGATATGACTCATTTTTGCATCACCTTAATCATATCAGTTTTGTAAGGGACAATTTTATTCACGGTTAACGTTATTTCAATGTTTTAATGAATAACTAATAAGTGTTACTGTGTTATACCATTTATTTTTATTACATGTAAATTTTTCCTGCTGTAATTAACACTGCAACGTTCATGTTATGATAAATTTAATTAAACAGAACATAAACATTGCATACGTACCTACCCTATTTTAATATCATTTTTCCTCCACGCAAACGGTAGTCTGTGGCAAGTTCAACAATGTCAAATCAGGTTTTTCTATATAATTATCTTATTCCTGCAATTATCTGTTACGAGAGATACGTCTAACCTTGTCTTAAACACCTGCGTGTCTTGTATTTGTACCTTTACGTATAGTTGTGTCCATTGGCGTCCTGTCACCGCAATACTATTTGTATACTATGTGCCATTGTGATGATTCATCTTAATTTATTTTACGCGAGACGTGATTACCGTAATTTAAACTACTGTGTCCTTTATTATGTATAGAAAACGGACAACGTTAAGTTACTTACGTTCTTTATAGAATTTCTATTATTAAGCATTTAAACACGCGTAAATACAGACGTAGCTCTAACGTTATCGAAGCCCCGATATGAAAGTGTCTATTATACATATTTAAGTGCTGTAATAAAATAAGTGTTGTTTAAACTACTACTTAGTTGTTTAATGAAGGGCTGTAGCAGTGATTGGGGATAATATCCGAGTATGGCGCATGAGTCACTCTTCCTGCGACAGCGGCGTGATAACGCCGTCTCCTGCATCCTGCCAATCGAACTGAAACTTTGCCGCTCGATTAAACATGGCCTCTAAAACTGTACCACAACTCACAAATATTTAGATTTCGTCATTATGACTCAAAAGTAAAATTTTATTTTTAGACACTTTCCCGCTCATTACCGTCGCGTCGGTAACATAGCTTATAGGTGTCGTTTCTGTTTGCAGATTTTATCTCCGAGAGAAGATTCCCGACGAGCCATGGATGGAGAACTTCTCGGTCGACCCGCAGCTGATAAAGGATTACTTCCAGCGGTTCCTGTACCAGCCGAAAGATCGCGAGTATCCCGACTTGTGCCAGTTGCCAGAGCTCAATGAACAGACGCTACTAGATAACTTGAGGGCGAGATTCTCAGCCGGCTATATATACACTTACGTCGGCTCTATATTAATAGCACTCAACCCGTTCAAGTTCTACCCAATCTACAATCCGAAATATGTGAAGTTATATCAGAATAAACGGATAGGATCCAGTCTTCCGCCTCACATATTCGCAGTAGCCGATGCCGCATATCACTGTATGCTCCGGGAGAGAACTAATCAATGCATAGTGATCAGTGGAGAGAGTGGTTCAGGAAAGACTGAGAGTACGAATTTTCTTCTACATCATTTAACGGCGCTGAGCCAAAAGGGATCTCATGGAAGCGGAGTGGAACAAACGATATTGAGTGCAGGTCCAGTGTTAGAAGCGTTTGGTAACGCGAAAACTGCCCACAACAATAATTCGAGTCGGTTTGGCAAATTTATCCAAGTGAATTACAAGGAAAATGGCATGGTGCATGGAGCTGTTGTACAAAAATATTTGCTGGAAAAGTCAAGAATATGCAGTCAGGGACGAAACGAGAGGAATTATCATGTTTTTTATTATTTATTGGCTGGTGCGTCGGAGCAGGAGAAGGAACAGTTGCATTTACTCAGTGTGGACAAATATAATTATTTATCAAGGACTGGTTGTAGTGAGGTGCCGGGTATTGACGAACAGTACGAGTTCTCGCGGTTAAAACAATCTATGGAGATGGTAGGCTTCACTATGGATAAGCAGAGGCGTTTGTTTGCAGTGCTGTCGGCCGTGCTACTTTTAGGTAAGTTTTTTTTCATAAAAATATCAATACCTAAATAAAAAAATAATCAAGTTTCTAAAATCTTATCAGCTGATAGAGAACTAATTATATTGATATTTTTTACTATCGGTCATATTATTCTTGACTCATATGCCTACTGAAAACCAATAGCAGAAAAATAATATAAATATGTGTACATAATTCATTGACACAAGTTGAGCTAATAATAGGAAATTGATTCCTTTTCCTCCTACACAAACAAATGAGGTGGCCCTGCATTCTTGCATTAGTTATTAACACAAAAATTAATCATTGTCCCCTATAATTCTCTTGGGGGTTACACAGCAATGACATGATTTGTTTACGAGTAGGGAGAAATCAATAGTATCTTTACTGGAATGTATTACAGCATGAATGTATGGCGGTAGCTTATAAACTGATTAACACATATATATGATAATTAAAGGAAAACGAGTACATATCCGCTACTAATTTGTGCTTTAATACATATGTAAAAGTGATGTCGATAGAATAGGCTATCGTTATAAACCATTTTATAAAAATCCACAATAAAAGGAATTTTCCTCCTTTTTACTGCCATGACTCTTACATAAAATATGCATAAATTACAAATTAATTCCAGACATATACTTGTTGTTTCTTTATGATTTTCTAATATTAGATTCTAAACGATTTTGTCGATAATGCTAGTTAAAGATTATAATCATATAATATTGCCGTAGATTGATTAATTAATATTATAAACTAATGTGGATAGGGACCCAATATTGAAGCATGTCTTGAGTTAGGCCTGAGTCCAACAGTTGACTGCAAAAAGTATCTATGTTTTGAGATTCGGTCTCATTGCAGACTACAGAAACCCTACCTCTAGTAACTCTGTCTTTATGTTACTTTTTACACCTAAACCAGCGAACGGATTTCGATAAAATTTGGCAAGGAGATACATGGCATCCTGGGGAAGGACATAATATGCTACTTTTTGTCTCCGTAGCATGTTGCCGTAGGATAATTTCCGATATTCACGCGGGCTGAAGCTAGTATCTAATATCTGGAAGCCATACGAGTAAAATACAGAATCAATTCCTAAATGTATTTGTAGAGTGACTCACACTCATCATTGTCAATAAATTGCTTTTGACTGTTTGTTTTGGCATTTCTTCTGAGAGCATGGGCAATGCCCATTGATCTCTTAAAAAATCAAAGAGAAGTGGACACACATGAAAGTGTCCTATAAAAGATCAACATACCAATTTCATTCATACCTTGAATATGCATCTATGTGATTATAAACTGCCCGGTGGTCGCCACGTACAGGGCGAAGTACCTCAGTATCCCATTGAACAGCAAGTTGTTGAGGAGCAGGGGTGGATCGACTAATCGATTTTGCAACCCGTACGCAAAGTACATTGACGTGGAGTTGCGGACCCCAGCCCGTATTACCTATATGCATCTATCTGTAGAATAAATCTATATTAACCAACCTCAATTTACAGGCGAATGTCAGTGTATAATGAAAACGGTATCATTTACAGGTAACGTGGAGTTCCAACCACAACGGAAGTCGTACCACCACGACGAGGCGGTCGGTGTGCGGAATCCTGAGGTCGTTTCACTTATATCCTCGCTATTGAGGGTCAAACAGGAAACTTTGTTGGCTGCCTTGACGTCTAAACGGGCTAGAGCTTCGGGAGAAACTCTCGTTATCAATTACAGGTAGTTAATTTTAATTAATAGTTAGTTTTGTTTGCAGAATATTCATGCCCTACACTATACATTTTTTTCTAACATCTATTGGTTGATCATAACTAAAGAAATGAGGCTAAACAAAGACAAGATGAATGAACGATGTGTGAAAGATGTTTTGGCTAGGGTGAAAGTGAACACTGAGATGATAGCTGATGGAAGAAAAAGATGTGTTGCTCCAACTCTTAAATAAATTGGGATAAATGTGGAGGATGACTACTTACTGGATAAATACAGGGTGGCAGGGATATTGACGCGCGACCTGTTGCCATGGATTCAGTACATGATTTTGCTTTGAACATTTTAGTTGTTTTTGGAAGATTTTTATTGATTGAACCGTACAACGTTGCCGAGTATACTATTTTTACATTTTTACACTTGACATTGGCTAAATTGTGGTGGTTTTTCCGCAAAAGCCATTAAACGAAGAGAAGAAGAAGAAGAACATTTTAGTCGAAAAAGTCAAAACCTAAGACAAAGGTGTGTGTGTGTGTCAGTGTTGAAAAGTGTCAAATCCTACTCGGTCAAAATGTATGGAAGAGCTGTTTTCACTGTCAAAATTCATGGTTACGGTTTGCGTGCGTCGATGTCCCTGTTATTTTGTTTTACGCGACACGTGGCTGTGTACTGAACCCGCGACTCGCCGTTCGTTTATCCAAAGCAAATATGCAACAAAAACAAACAATTTCTTTGAAAAGAGGCCAAGGCATACAATGTAAGGCAGTGGAATCTTGCCAGTAATTAGTATCAACTGCATGGAATTTATTCACTAAGAGGATAGGCCGTATCTGTTATTGTAATCTCTGATTTTGTGATTATGTAAACAATGTAATCATGTAAATGGATGTAAAGTTGAAATTAATAACCTTAGGCTCATTGTACCAGAAAATGTATCTTTGTTTACATTATTTTGTAGTCTCTCTCTTATCTATGAAGAGATTATCGTTTTATTTCGAAAACTACATGTCAAGACATTCCTTTGTTATGAAGAGAGTTAGGGATTATAAAGAACCAACATCTTTTGATATGATCCTTAGTTGTTTGGTATTTACTGGATTAGGCGTAATTAGTAAACACATACCAATAAGTAATCTCGAATTTAAGTGGCAAGGCAAAAGCCAATGTCGTCAAGCATGATGTCGAGAGTTCGATCTACTTAGGGAGGGCGCCCACGAGCAACTTAGTTGCCCAACAACTTTTTGTTGCCCAGCAACTTTTTGTCTATGTCTTCTCGCCGAGATTTGGACGAGGTGCATACGGGAGCGACAGCAACGCTACTTTTTTAACGGTTGAGCGGCAACTGGCTGGCCGGCAACTTTTTTGTCGCCGTGCGCACACTTGCATTGCAACCAATAGACGGGCGACAGTTGCGTCCAAACCCGCAGACAAAAATGTCCCCCACCTGTCGCGTCGCTGCATGCGCGCACTTTCATACAAACCCGTAGACTTGATGATAGGGACAAATTAGTTGCGGAGACAAAAGTTGCTCGTGCCGCCCTTCCTTACACTACAGTCCGGCCGTCGAATGAATGCGTTCCTGATATACCTGTCAGTACGACAGTTCTTGTAACTAATAAAGATCAAAGCCAAGCCAAGCATGTATTCGTTTGTATGAAACTGACAGAAAAACGCCTTCTCTAGTCAGCCGTACTGTAATGTAATTATGTAATGTCTGATTGCTTGTCAAATGCCTCTTCTAATACAAAGAAGAAACGATATTACATATTATAAAGCTTGGTCATTCCGTATTTGTGTTTTCACACAATCTTCAGGCGAAAGCACCAGTGTAGGCCGCGGAATGCAAATTTTCTTACGTTTTTTGCAATTCGCAGTTCAGCAGGTTGTATGTTGGTGAAAATATGATTCGCGACCGCATTAATAATAATAATAATAATTTATTTCAGACTAGGTTGTCCATAGAGCAATGAAGTTCGTGGGCTACCTTAGCGCATTCCCCCTTTAGTCCAGATTGCAATTTATTGTTTTCCTTTACCGTCAATTAGAGTTCTTATGTTATAAAATGTAAAATTTGTCGTCTTGCCTTGCAGGTTGCCAGAAGCGATAGCGACGCGCGACGCTATGGCGAAGTGCTTGTACGGTGCTCTGTTCGACTGGATCGTGATGCAGGTCAACCACGCGTTGCTCTCTAAAAAGGATACGCTTAGGGAACATCAGGGACATAGTATAGGTGAGTCCACTGATAGTCATGGAAACCTAATGCCCGATGTCATAATCTAGCATCAGATCACAATACTGTCGTCTACAACACAGTACGTTGTTAATACTTGCAAAAGTCTTCAAAAAGAATAAAGTCTCCAGACCGATTCGGCGACCAATCTCAGCAGAGACCAGTCTTCCGACGCGGTAGACATTATAGTGCACAAGTGTATGCGCAGACACAGGTGCATTCTCTCTCTTCCCTCACTCAAAAATAATAAGCAATATACATACATATATATACATAAAAAAATTTAATCAAATATGTATTAATGGAAAAATAACTTATTAAAGTTATTTTTCCGTTAATACATATTTGTTTTCATTTTTTTTTAGAAATTATCCTATACAATAAAGTTCAGTTTCCGCTACAACTTCAAACATTTTATAACTTTGTCAATAGTGCTAGTAACTCTGAAATCAACTTAATTGACATTGAAATAAAGTTGATATTTGTTTAACTTGAATTAGGGTGCGGGTGTGCAGCACTGCGCACTTTTACCATACATGACAGTATAATTACGGTCATCGATCGACCGTCGGCATCGATTATGTGAAGCGATCATTATCTACTGCTCGACATCGATAACCGCAATCTAATTACACCGTTACTGTGTAAACCTCCACAACAACCTCCAAAACAACACCTTAACTCCCCAGGCGTTCTGGACATATTCGGTTTCGAAGACTTCGGTCTGAGTAACAGCTTTGAGCAACTCTGCATCAACTACGCGAACGAGCACCTTCAGCACTACTTCAACCAGCACGTGTTCAAGTATGAACAAGAGGAGTACAAGCGGGAGGGCATACCGTGGACGGATATAGGGTTCTCCGATAATACAGGCTGTTTGCAGCTCATTGAGGGGAAAGTTAATGGACTGCTGTGCTTGTTGGATGATCAGTGCAAGTGAGTATCTGTAGTAATATTTATGAATTCCAAACGGCAGTACTGATACTGTACTTTTTCTAAAAAAAGTTTGGCTTTGAAGAGCGTCCTTTCAGTTCTGTCACTCATACCTGTGTGATATGTTCCATATGAACGCATGCAAATACAGTAGTTTGTTCAACAAGAAAATATTTTTTCCCTAAGAACATTGTGTTATAATATGCATTTTAAAATGATAATAATTTTCATTACAGTTTCCCATGGGCGACAAATGAGACGCTATTACAGAAGTTCAACTCGGTGCATGAAAACAACCCATTCTATGAAAAGCCGCAGAGACGAGAACCTGCCTTCGTTGTCAGACATTACGCCGGCAGAGTGAAATATCAGGTAAATAACCTTAGCACATCGAACCGGATAGGGATAGAAAATCCTTTGAATCACTAGCCCCCAATATAAGCCCTCGATCCCTTAAAATTACCATTTTTCTACCTAATGTAGGGCTAACATGGAAATACTGTGAAACACATTCAGTGGGTCAAAATCAAAAGTCCTTTTTTCAAATTAGCCTTAGAATCAGCACTTTTCGAATGTCAAAATTTCATAAGAGAGTCCCACGAAACACCCGCTCTTCACCGCTTCCTAGTGCTTTCGCTGGGAAGAAGTGGCGTAACAAACTTCCCAGCAGCACAGCTGTCTGTTCAGTTATAAAAACTTGCTAAAACTTGTTGGTCCATTTCTCATATTTGTTTCAACTTTTCATGAAATACCGCGCTATTTATAGAATGGGTTAGAACAAAGTAATGTACTAAATTACAAATATTTCGATAACTGCCAAACATCCAAAATACGAAGTTTTGTTTGTAGGTATTGTTACGAGCTTAGGTTTCGTGACAATAAAAACTGCCGATATAAATTACCAAAAGTGACACTTTAATTAACAACACCAATTACAACTTTAAACTCGCTAACACAATAATTGCACTACTGATCACACGACGATCGCCTCGAAGATCACTTCCGATGTATCCCGTTGTATCGCTTATCCAATACTGACTCGGATCGTGGCCCAGACCGGCCTTATATAGTGCCTCGAGATAGTTTTAGAACCTTCTACTGTAGAAACATCTAGAATATTCGAGTACATACCAGCCCCGACTGACCAGATGTCGATAGTTCTAGAAAGTTCTAGCATCGAAATTTCTAGAAGGATCTTGACTACTAGTTCTGTTACTCGATACTAGATGGCGCTAGTGGTAATTAATGTCACCATGTACCTGGCGTTAATTGTGGCGCGCAACAGTATCTTATTCATAATCACACCAATAAAGCACTTATCCGCATCTCTATTGTTATCAGGTAACAGCGATGCGTGAAAAGAATCTGGACTTAATGCGGCAGGATATCGTGAGCGTGTTGAAGAACTCTTCTCTAGCCTTCGTGAGAGAGTTGGTCGGCGTGGATCCTGTAGCTGTGTTCCGCTGGGCAATAGTGCGAGCATTCTTTAGGTAAATATGTCTAAGAATAGGATTGGTGTATAATTAGAAACAGATGGCCGATGGGGCCGGAATGTTCTGGAGTAGCGACCACGTACCTTAAGACGTAGCGTTGGGAGGCCTCTCACAAGATGGACCGATGACCTGGTGAAGGCCACAGGAATCCACTGGATGCAAGAAGCATAACACCGGTCGAAGTGGCGGTGCTTGGGGAAGCTCTATGTCCAGCAGTGGACGTTTTTCGTCTGAAATGATAATAATTAGACAGTAAAAAAATTCAAGACCGAGAAGAAGATTAGCTAGTAATGGCAGTCTAAAGCCTAAGCTAGACCTTTTTAATCATTCGATAAACTCTCCCACTTTGCACCTGAACACCCAGTTCGATCCGTCTTTTTAGTCGGTCTCGGCCGCCTTTATAAGATAATCATCGCTATATCTAGCTGTGAGACGTTCTATGGTACGTTTGCCGATTGGCGGTCTTCACTCAAGGATTCGTCTACTTCACCATCGGTACATCAACAGACACGACCTTGCTAACTCTGCAAAGCTTTGGCTTAATGCTAGCTGCTTTCTTATCAACCGCCTCCGAAACTTACCATAGGAGCTCTATTGTAAGTATTTTCAAATGGTTTGGTTGATTGTATACAGAGGTTACTTCGCATTCCTCGAGGCTGGCAGAAGACACCGCGTGCAACGAGTAGACGGCGCGTCGCGAGTGCCGCGCGCCTCCATACATGCGCCCAATGACAGCATCATCAGGTGAGCGCCACGCCAACACACACCTTATTGCAACATCATTGTGTCCAATTTGCATTACTACGTTAAATACAGCTTCTTTGACAAGTACATAAACTAACTGCAATTTTTGCAATACCATATTAACTTGAAAGGCATGATGTCTATTACTTATGAAAAAAATGGCAGATAAAAAAAAATGATATTGTTGATTGTAGGTTGTGCTTAAACAGCAAATGCTTAGTAAGAAACCGATTCGTAAACACTTTTTGCAAAATTCGATTTATTATTCATTCGCCCAAATACGCTTGCATTTCCAATGTAACTAAAGCACTTGCGGTTTGAAACACGGCCTTGACGAATTACATTATATTGTTATGTATAAAGTATGTATTACAATATAGCTTTGCAAGTAACGTTATGTGACGTAATGAAATGTGTCTTGTTGCTCAGCCAACTGGTGACAGTATCGTCAATCAATCTTGCAATCAACCGCATTGCGTAAGTCACCGAATTTACGGCATGCTTGTTATATGTTCTATGTGCACCTAACGCATGGACATCCATGTTTTTAGTCAACCTGTAACACACCCTTTGTTGCGTTTATACTGTGCCCAACCAGACTGCGGCTCGGCCATGCTTAGCGCACAACCTGGCCGCTGTCTTACTTCATGTCTTTGTTGACTCGCTATTAGTCCCAAGGTAATTAGTTTCATCTGTTAGTTCTCTAATAGGAATTTATTCATACTCACTTCGCGGTCACACTGAGCAGGTATGCATGCATCTCACACAAACATTTAATTTCGTTAACTGACTTATTTTTTTTTACATTAATTTTGTAATCCTCGATTCCTTTCTCACCCTACATCAAACCGACGAACAGAACGCCTCACAGAGCGGCGAGTAAATCGCGCGAGACGCCGGGGCGTGCGAACGCCGATACTAAACTGCGATCTGAGACGCCAAGCGCGGCCCGCGCGGGTGGGAAAGGGACAAAAAATTACAGAATCGCCGAGACCCGCACGCGAAGGGTCGATCGAGAGCGCGACGAGCGAACGTTTGACGACACCGACGTTATGCAGCGCGCCAGCCAGATCGTTATGTACGTGCGATGCAACGACCGATATGTGACATGCTCTGTCTCTGTCTCGCACTTCTCGTTCCTCAAACAAAGTCAAACACTGAATGAGTGCAAATATAGATCATCATCTAAACTCCGATCCAATTTTATCCGTTACAAAGCAGTTAGTTCTTTTTTCTGTTATTTCTAAATTAAAAGTTTTTTTTGGACTCATTTTTTTCTTTACATTTTGTTTGATGAATTTGCGTTTCGGTTGGGGTCTTTCTTCACTTTTCTCTTTTTCACGGTGATGGCTATGGGTTTTTAAGTTTTCGTGCATTTCTCTGTCGCATTCCTTTTGTGAAGTTTTTTATAGAATATTTATAATATTTAGTATTTTAATATAGCGGCTGTTTTCAGCCACCCACACAATTACATCTCCTATTATAGAATAATTTCAAACAGCAAAAGTAATTAGTCTGTAGTAGCTGTAATTGTCGTTTGTTTGCTTTACTGTATGGGTAAGCGTAGTTAACAGGTTTCTGCAGATTTTATAAAAACACCGAGCTGCATATCAATGCAAAACATCAAAAATAAAACATATTTCCTTCACATTTTGGCTTATTTTGAAACGCAGATACATAATAGTACATTATGATACATGTGTGCTATGTTGATCATTGCACCCGAGGCGGTATTATTCGATAAGGAAGCCGAGTGTGTAAGGATTAATGCACACGCGTTTCATACGACGTTTTTCAACACACTTGCGAGGAAAAAAACAGACTTGTATTCTTATTAACTTTTATGGAAAATGGCGCGCTGGTTTTGTTTTTCCGCGCTAGCGATGCGCGCGCAGGTGTAAATAACGACACAGGCAAAACCGCTAAATAACCTACATAATTTTTTTTACACAAAATAATGTTTAGACTGATCGTAGTGTTGTCGTATGTCAAATTGTAGTTTAGTTAGTATGGAATTAGAAAGTACTATTGGTATAGAGAAATATACATTAGTTCAGTGAGAATCTGCAATAATAGAACGCCATTCAGGGTCTTTTCCGTTTGGTTCCCGGAGGGACCTCGGACAATTTAAGGTAAATAAATTTTAGTTAATTTTGGGACCAAGGATAATTCAGACTATTTTAAAAAAAGTGAAATATGGCCCGCGGTTTCCTGTTGGCATGAAGTCTCTTTGATGATAGTAAAAAAAGCGCACATCTCCAACTAGTAAATAATTGTCTGTGGCGTTACCGCACTAGTGCGGTAACATAAAGTAAAAGCACACGTTTTTAACACTAAATTATGGACCTAAAAGCGGTTCATTAACAGGCACTTTACGAGCAAGTGTGTTGAAAAATGTTTTATATCAGCTTGTTCTGGATAAAAATTGCTAAAAAAGTTTTGTTATAGAATACTTTCCTAGCATGTATGTAAATAATTCGCACTCTCTCACCAAGCAATCTTTACTTAGGTGGTTGGTGTTGCCCCTTTAAGAGATCTCATGATACTGTGGATATTTCTTCTGTAAACTATTAAAATTCTAAAAATAATCCATATTGCGATCTCTTAAAGACTTGGCCCCAATATTCCTTTTCTTTACACAAGCTTGATTTGGTTCTACAGGAAAAACAAGTCGTTTAGGCCTAGAGAGCGTGCGAAAAAAGGTTTAAAGAATCTTCAGAGTGTAAAGACGTTAGCGGGCCGGACGGCCGCGCCGGCGGGCAAACGGAAACAGCCGCAAACGGTTGCGGCGCAGTTCCAACACTCGCTGTCTGCGCTCATGGATACCTTGAATCAAGCGAACCCGTTCTTTATTAGGTAAGGCACTGTGTACAATATGCAATAAGTAGCTCTTTCTTCAAAAGGTCTTGATAGTTCATACGATATACACTTCTATTTATAAATATATCCAGCATTTTAGTTTACAAGTAATGTCACTGTGCCCTGTTCTCCCTCTGCTGCGGTGGGTATGCCTTCAGCCTCAATCCAGCAGTGAGGAGCATTTACAGTCTTCTCCTTTATAGAATTTATCAGCTACAGTAATGATAAAACATTCACATAATCAGTGATCCCCTTTTCAGGAAGTATTGAACAGCCGTAAAGTAGAAATAAACAGCATTTTATTGTTATGACCATTGTCATGACCAAAACATATAAACCAATCTTTATCTCACAGATGTATAAAATCAAACGGCGAGAAAGTACCCCACGTCTTCGACGATGAAACCGTACAGCGTCAGTTACGGTACACGGGCATGTTGGAAACGGTTCGGATCCGGCAAGCCGGGTACAACGTGCGGCTTACCTACGAGGAATTTATACAGCTATACAGGATACTACTGCCTAAAGGACTACTTAGCTCTCAGACTGATGTGCGGCACTTCCTCGCTACGCTGAACTTGGATAGAGATAACTATCAATTAGGTAAGAAACTGATTTTGGTTATTTTGTAGTTTTTTTAGTGAGTGGGTGCTAAGTGAAGATTATAATTGAGGAGCCGTAATAGTTCAGGCTTAATAGGAGTCATAATAGTCCGTTTCGTGAAGTAAAAATCCAACTTTGTCCCACTGTAACAAGGGATCCTGTTTATGTCTGGAAGAAGTATAACTTTTACACTTCCCAATACGGCCCCAGATCTTTTTATATTTGCCGATTACTTCCAAAATGCAGAATTTCTCAATAGAAAATAGTCTACAGCTGTGTACTTCATATGACAAAAAGGAAAGGTTCTGAAGTCCGGTGGTTCACAAGATGTGTGCTCGATTTGGCGACTGTGAAAACAACCAATGTTGTCAAACACGTTTTCTGTTGAGCTACTACCGGCACCGGCAATCTGCTTATGGGTCAGTTCACCGCATTATAAAGCCAAAATTTACATCACCTTGACACTCTTACCTCAACTCACCAACAATGCCATCACCCAGGTGCCACAAAGATCTTCATGCGTGAGAGCGAGCAGACGAAGCTAGAATACCGACTGCACCAGCAGATCATGGCGTCCATCATCACCATACAACGTTGGTTCCGCGCCGTGTTAGAACGGAGACGATTCCTCGCGCTACGGAGAGCTTCAGTTGTTATACAGTATTTTTGCAGGTATGTATCTTGTGATAAATTATTTATTTCTGTAAATCTATATAACTTACGAGGACGAGGGACGCATGGAACAGGAAGGTATGGCAGAAAAAGGGGGAGGCCTATAACCCAACAGTGGGTGATTCTGGGTTGAAATGATGATGATTAAATCTATATAATAACAATGAAATGCTGTTTGTTGGTAAGCGCATCACTTCAGAAAATTCCGAAAACTGAAAGTACATTTTCTACAGGATTTTTTGTATCAATTATGAAAATCCGGACAGGATGTCTGTCGGGTCAGCTAGTAAGTTTAAAAAACACGTCGAAAATAAATTATGTTTTAAAATTAGATGAGGTGATGTTGGAAACATCACCTCATCTAATTTTAAAACATAATTGAGTATTCTTAGAAGAAACAGCGAAACAAACTCAGACTGTGTGTAGTGTGCACTTTACGGTAACAGGTCTAATTTTTTTTATTTACAAGTGGATTCGTATCTCGAGAAGTAAATAAATGGGTTAGTGCAATTGCCATGATAAAAACAAACCTAGATGTTGCAACCTCAACATGCACTTAATGGACGCAGCCTCCGTAATTATTAAAATTGCGATTAGTTAGCTTGGTCGTTGTAAAACCTGATTTACATTGATCCAGTATTTCAATCCAGCTCTGTAATTCAGTGACACTGTCGATATTTGACAAATGTAACACTTCTCAATCCAGTCTAGCATCCAGTATGCAGTTCTGGATTTCAATACCTAGAGCAGGTGCTAATTTTATCGATCTAGAGTTACTGGATTGAAACTGGTTTAAATACTGGATCAGCATAATTGTTTATATACTATGAGTCTATGTTATAACGAAAACTACGATAAAAACCTAGAAAATTCGTCAGACAATGGCTCCAAGCGCGTCAAGAGGCCGCAGTCCGACTACAATCGTGGTACCGCGGCGCGCGCGTGCGACGCTGGTTCTCTCGACTGCGGCGCGGACTGGTAGGCTTCCAAGCCGCCGCCAGAGGGAACCTGCTGCGGCGTGCCATCACTGCTAGAAGAGCGTGTGGCGATAGTGAGGTACGTGATAAGCGGAGGACTTCGCATGAAATAATACTTCCTTGTTTTTTTTATGTGTGTTCTGGGTGAGGGCTATCCAACAATTTTAAAAATGTTTTGTGTTTTGATATCTTTGTTTTAATAGCTCTTGAATTAAAAGTAACTCAATGTACATTAGTCGATACCATGGTTACCAAATTATTTAATTATGGTAAAACTGACCTATTGAAAGTTGTCCAGTATCACCTCCTAGGTTGGTTCCACTATCGACAGCATCGGCTTTCAACACTTATCTAACTTGTACAGCACTTGCGTTAAAAATTTCTAGAGTGTATAAGTGTATAAAGTGATAACCCTCTCCCGGAATTGAAGAATTTTACCTTCAGTGGCGTTATTCTCTATGACACAATGTACGAAACCGCGCGAAATGAACGCGAGATTGGCGGGATTAGCTAAAGAATTGATGTAGTTTCGAACTACGGGATCGTTAATTGGTCATATTGAACTAGGGCCCTGATGTTCAATGAGTGGTCTCGGTTTGCACCCTATCCAATTCAATGTTGTTTAACTTTTAGGGCTTGTTTCACTACATATTTTTTTATACCTTGCGGGACACTAAACACCCTAACACGTAATAACAATAAAACTTCTATTGTTTCTCGTTTAGTGTTAGTACCGATTATATAATATTTTATAAAGACTAAATATAATCATATCTAAATACGTAATGAAACCACTCCTCGATCTAACCCCGAGAGTTTAATGTCACTAATGGCGTGAGTAAAGTGTGGTAGTACACACGCGCATACAACGTTGTGGTTGGTGTTTGTGTTGACAGCATGACGGACGAGCCCCGGCACCGGCCGACAACAATGTCACGCTGAGGATTGCCAAGAAGGACCCTTTGTGAGTACATGTGTAGTACATACCATCGGTTTTCTAAAGCTTTAGTAAAACGTCATAGATCAGCACCTTAATTGTGTAACACATGGATATTGTTATATTGAAAGAATAGGGAATATGCATGAATTTTTTTCATGGCATTTATTAACAAAATATGAAAATACCGTAGTAGAGATGACAAAAAGTGAAATTAAAATCGGCCAAGAAACACGGCCGATATGAGCATTTAAAACTATTGATTACACACCAATTAGACAGAGAGATCCGACATAGACTGTGACGTCACATGTCACTACGGCCATATAAACTCCGTGTTAAATTTCGTTTTGCGAGAAAGAGATAGAAACAAATCTTCGATGGCTCATATCTTTTTTTAATTTCATAGTTATCCGAAAAACAGTTTTACTAAACTGTTTATTACATGAATGAGGATTAATTTTTTAAATAAAAAAAATCATGCATATTCCCTATTGTCATTCTGAGTGTTATACAAATACTCCAGCGGCACTGTGATGGCGCTTGTAACAGCTTACAAATTATAAAAATATAGCTTATCGATTTGATAAATTTATAATGTCAGTGGTACGCCTATTATTGCGACCCGTACAACAATGTATTATTATAGTAAGACATTTTTCCTGATCTCATTTAGCAGTCAATATTAACAGAAATTCGTGCAAGTCACATGCAGTGCCGCTAGTATACAGCGTTATTTTTAGTATATGCGAAACCTGAATATAGTTTGTTCAGAATAAGTAACTGAATCGATTCCAATAATTTTTACCCCATGTTATATTTTGTCCCAAAACAATTAAAAAAAAGGTTAAAAGTTGTACACCGAGCGACACTAAGTAGGTTATTCAATCTCCGCGCCGAACGGTTAGGTACAGTCAGCAACAAAAGTCGATTAACACTTCAGTATTTTAAAACTCAGTTAGAGAGCGAAATTTAATATTTCGCTCTCTAACTGAACAAAATATTTGTTTAAAATTGCATTTTACTTCTGCTGCAATTTTAAACAAATATTTTGCTCAATAACTGAGATAAAAAAAAAACTGAAGTGTTAATCAACTTATGTTGCTGACCGTACCTAGGTACGGAGCTATTATCAATGAGCTCAAGACGGCACGGGTGGGTGAGCATCTTTTTGTACGGACAAACAGATAACTTAACAAGCTTATAATTTTGTGATTTTTCATGATACAGTTTTGAAATTTTGTACATAGATTCTTTACATAAAAATACTGGACACGTGTTTCGCATATACTAAAAATAATGTTGTATAAGGTGCAGTACACCTGTCATTGTGGGCCAAACTGACGATATTGTTGAAAAATAAAAATTTGATTTATAACAATAGATATTCAATTGTGTCTCATTAGCCACAGTTGAGCTACTACGCTGAAATGGATTCAGAAATCACAGTAGATTATATGGAATCGGTATCACCGTCTTCAACGTTCACTGCACTGGGCATACTTATAATATGAGCTGACACATTTTTAGGTAATGGTCACGTCGATTGACTACGCTCTGAACAAAACCTGCGCCAACACAGCACTCAAATTTTTACTTTAATTTTTGGGGACACATCGCAATAAATTTGTTCGTTTGCATATTAGTTCATGCTGTAACGCCATTGAAAACCACACTGGGATGTAACATTGATTTCTTTATCTAACTAAATCATCATTTCATTGACATCTCATCTCATCAGGTATATCTTACGAACGGACCTAGAAAACTCGAGGCAACTGAGAGCGACGCAGTCATTGCCGATACCAAGGTAAGAAACGAAACACATCTACTGATATACATTCATTTAACTCATTGGTAAACAAACTGAGGAAACACAGAGTCTGCTAAAAATGAGTACTAAAGACAAAATTATTTGATCATAGGGTCGAGAAAAAACGGGAAATCATCATAGATGCTTTAGAAACTACAAATGCCATCCAAAAAGCCAAGAAGAGGGTTACGAAGACAGATGTTCCGTTGAAGCAAACCAGTACGACTACGAGGTAATACATTCAAAACATTGATTTAGTCATATTTATTTTCTAGTGAATGCTACAAACATTTTTCGCAACCAAAAATAATTGTACCTTTGACATTGCAAGGTACATACGGCTCCAGTACCACATTGTGACGTCACTAGTAATCACGGCGTTTTCGATGATCATGAACTGGGGCCTATTTAATAAAACCAATAAGCGACAATCCGACAATTTCACAAGTTTTTGAAGTGAAAACTTCTTTAGCGGCGCTGTGTACTTTTTTTGGAATGGGTAAAAACTTCTAAATTCGCGTCAGGTCACGTGACCCTGATCGAAAATTCGTAAGACGTAAAACGTAAGACGCGCGTTGTTGAGGACAGCGCCATCTATGCACATCGGGAAGAACTACGAGGGCCTCGCGTACTAACTACGTAGTTCATCCAATAACGACGAGATGGTGCTGAACCACGGATATATAACTGACGACGAGCTCTATGCGAGCGGCTTGCTTCTCTTACCACTGCCGCGACCAACACCACGAACTGAAGTCTATCCTGTGTGCTTATTTGTAAATCTGAATAAATTCCTTTCACGAGAAGAATAAACCAGTCACTTTGGTCATCATACCTGATTTGCAAAAAACCCTATAAAATAAGGAACACACCTTAACACGCGTGTTTTGTTTATAAGACGATTCACAAAATACACTCGTAAGTGTTCAAGTTTTCACTTCTGTCGGCACTACCGGAGTGCCAGTGTTTTTTTTAATAATCTTAGTGCATTATTAAACATCAATAAAAATGTTACATTTTTGATAAAAATGTCGCGTTGTTAGTTAAATAGGCCCATGGAATAAAATTAAAAAGTTTACATAACAATAGTACTAAGTTATCAAAATGCTATTTTGATTAGTAATCAAATGTTATTTTAACATGTTTTTTTGTTTGCGCAAAGATACCCCAGCAAGTGTTATAAGCTTATAACCGATCACAATCCGCGAAAGTTTTAAAATAACTTTTGTCCAATGTACAGCATTATACCCAAAGAAACAAGCGAGTGTTCTCCAGAGGATGAGCGCTGGAGCGTAACTACAAACAGGTACCCTCAAGCCGCTGTCACGCTACCCAACAAGATCACGACCGAAGACTTAGCGGACGAGTTGCTGTGGCTACGGCTCGACCAGAACTATCTCATGACTGAAAAAGATGCTATTACTAAGGTACGGTTAAATTTAATTTGTTAGCGAAATATCACAGACGTGACTGGTATAGCAAAACGAGATAAAAGTAAAGTTTTTTTTTTTAAGTAACTACTGTTGCACGGTATAAGCCGTGGAAATCACGGAAATATGGAAAATCACACTAATATTATAAACGCGAAAGTTTGTGTGTGTGTGTGTGTGTTTATATGTTTGTTACTTCTTCACTCTCAAACGGCCAGACCAATTTTGATAAAAAAAAAATATGGAGGTAGCTGACGCCCTGGATTAACATATAGGCTACTTTTTATCCCGATATTCTCACGGGCTCGACATTTACGTGGGTGAAACCGCGGGGCGCAGCTAGTAATGAATATATCATTTAATTTATGATGTTTTTGATTTTGTAGAAAAGAGAAAAACGGGAGAAAGAACTTGCTGAGCTTCTGGAATCAATAACGAGTAGCAGTGAAGAGTACCTTAGACAGATAGGAAATTGGAATCCTTCAGATAGCACGGAAACCACCAAAACTACTAACAGGTAAATGTGTCGTGTGAATATAGCTTTGCAGCGATCATCTTGATTGCGAATTGATTGATTTTCGTTTTTCTAAATTTCATCAATCTTAGATAATTTCCATGTATTTTTAAAGTCTATATTCTATTTTAACATATGTATTCTACATTTCTTTCATAGTTATTTTATTCCTGATTGTTTTGTTTTATCACAGTAAGCTTTATTCTCGTTACAATAAGGTTGCTGTTGGGTTGCGACTGTCAGAGGTAATAGTATATTTCATTACAAGTGCGGTGAGGTTGTCATTGCAAAGAGTTCCGACAAATGTCTACCCGAGCCGAGGCGCAGCCGAAGGCGAGGGTTGCCAGTCGGAACAAGTTGCAATGACGGTTTCGCACGTGTACTGAACGACTATTTTTAATACAGTTGCGAAAAAATGAAGCAATTTTATAAAATAATAAAAACACAATAAACTCAACTAACTAATGGCGCCAACCGTAAAATATAAGCAGAGATTTTTTTTTCTTCACCCATTCTGGTAGGCAAAGGGCACTATGCCCATACAGCCAAGTCTTCAGTAGAATTTTTTTATTGACATGAAATGAAAATGAAATTTAATGAGATGAAATGAAATGAAATGAAACCTAACCTAACTCATTCAATCAAATCATTAAATCTGATATTGAAACAAATTAGTAGCTTCTTTTTAGAAATATACGTATTTGCATGAATCATAAAAACTTCTATGAATTTTTTTTAGTAAAAACTTCATGGTTGGTTTTTCTTTTTAATGGACATTATTTTGACAGTTGGGAAAGGATACGCACGAGTTCGGGGAAGGTAAAAAAAAGCACGAGTATGTAATAGCCCACATCCCGAACGCTATACGTCCCTGCAATACGCCACTCTTTGAGCAACTGTATTAAAAAATAACTATGAATGGACTGTAGGCTAAGGTTTGAGGGCCAATTTGTAAAAGGCCCTAAAAAGTTTTAGGTGCAATGGAATTAGAATTTTGGCGTGTAAGATATTGAGTTTGTTTTCCCAAAACTTGATTTCTGAAGTGAAATATAAAGTGTATGTACGTGTGCAGACGTGGTTCAGCGGCGGTGTACCAGCGCAGCGTGTCGAGCGCCACGCTGGAGGGGCGCGCGCTGCACTCGCTGCCGCCCGTGCGCCGCGACCCGCGCGCCGCGCCGCCCGCGCCCGCGCCCGCGCCGCGCGCCCCCGCCGCCGCGCAAGGTGACGCCCAGACACCAACACGTGACGTCTTAGAGCCCCCGCAGACCACAGACTTTTTATCGGCCGATAGTTTAGTCGGGTTGGTCTGCTAGTACGCACACCGAGCCAACTAAACAGTTCAGTCGGTGATGAGTGCGCAAACTATCCAACAGTCTGCCGACTATTTGCTAGTTTCTAACCAACTGTTGAAAAGAGTGGTCGCACTGCACAATGAAAATTAATAAAATATTGTATAGAATTGTTATTATTGCTCTCATACACCGGAGGAGGAAAATTAAAAAGAGAGCCCGAGAGTATTGGGTGCATCCTATCTTATCCTCTTTTATGTTTTTCTTATAAAGTGCAGGGCGTTTTTCGACTTCCTCGATCAAAGTTACGATCGAAGATTCCGAAATAAGCGACTGAGGATTGGGTGACGCCATTTTACAAAACACGCGCGGCCAACCATTCGCTGTCAAAACTCGGAGCGAACTGAACTATCGGCTTAGTCGGCTGACTAAAAAATCGTCTTGTGTGCGCGTGTGGTAGGGAGCCAATACTGATTATACAGTCGGCCGATAGTTTAGTTTGAATTAAATCGGGAAGCCCATCAAACTTGTTTATCGGCCGATACCAAATCGTCATAGTGTGCGCGCTTGCTTACATCTGCGTACTGATTAAGAGCCCGACCAAACTATCGGCCGATAAAAAGTCTGTGGTCTGCGGGGGCTCTTAAGGGGTGCGACACACATGTTCGGGACCGCCATTCGATTCAAAATAATTGTTGAACAACAAAGTCGACACGAAGTACAATGCGTGCCACGAAAGAAGAGACTTGACCCCGCCTCCCCAGCTCTTTCCGCTGCCCCTACGACGTCCGGTTTCGTCCCGCACTCAGACCTCATACCGCTAAAGATACCTAAAATCGTGTACTGCGCATGTCAAACCACGTGGTGTGTCAAGTCTCATCTTTCGTGGCACGCATTGTAATTACTACACATATTCGGCCTTAATTCGACTCGTGCCGGCCGGCAAACTTCGTTCAGCATCTACCCTCGTTTAATCATGTTCGGGTCGACTGACCACAATTAGAGCTAAGTCGAGCGGCTTTTTCCCTAACATATATTCTATTTTGCTGCCCGACTGTGTCGAATCATGCCGAGCTGAAAATGTGTGTAGCACTCCAAAGATGACCGTCATTTACGGTTTACAGCGTCACTCACATCACTAGCCAATAGTGTATTGTATTGTGGTGTTAGAATTAAGAATCGCCAGTAGCTTTAAAATGCCGAAATGATTACACCAGCTTTCAATAACCTAAAATACTATGGCGATTTGCGCGTATAAACCAAGAAATAAAGCATAGCACACGGCGATGCTACAAGTTATCAATATTCATGGGTGGTCAAACTCAAAATGTTATTGATAATCAAATTGTTGTGTTAATTATTCCCCACCCACGAATGTTTGCAAACTTTATTGATCTCTTATTGTTATTCCATCATTATTTTCTACAATTCTAAGTACTGTAGTAATTAGTATACTTAACTCCAATCTTTTATCAGATTTTAAACCTTATTCAAACATAATTTGTATAAATAAATACCTTAATGGGAGCATTTTAAAAAGTGTTCCGCATTTGTGTCTATATCTTTTAAGCGTCAAAATGTCAGTAACAGTGATTTCTTTAGAAAAGAGAAAATTAATCTCTTGTTACGTGTTCAAAATTAGATTGTTGGTTGTGTTAACTGTGATGGGTTACATTGTGAAGCTTCTTAAATTTGTCACTTATTACTATTGTAAGTTTTCCTTTCTATTTATAAATGATATTCGTGATATTTTTAACATGCGCATGTCAAAATTTAACGTTTATAATGATTTTTTTTTTTACTTAATTTTAGGATGTCTGTAACCCAAACAATATACAGCACGTCTGCTTGCACAGGATTGGTCTAGCTAAATCATCTTTTCGTTCATTGGGGAATACAGCAGCCCTATTATATCCGAGCTACTAGTGAATATGTCTGCACCAAAAATCTCTAAACGCATTTAGCGCTAAACGAATTTTCCATGCCTTTCAGTCGTTTGAAGATGACAAAGACAAAATGATGTTTTAATTTTTTTTATTTTTTTTTTATTTAAAAAAGTGACATCATTGTTAAAGATATTACATTTACAACATACAGAAGTAGTCAAACATAGGTCCCCGTGGCTTCCAAACTAGGTTTATACCTGTCAAATTCAAAACTCAAACTCAAAGCATTTATTTCAATTAAACCATTAACAGGCACTTTTGAATTGTCAAGAAGTCGGTCATTCAGAAAATATGAAGCTAGTTGCCCATTCCAAAGCGTAGGTACCTATGGAGAAGAACGAGCAAAAAACTCCATGGACACTCTTTTTAAATTATATTTTACAAAAATATTAGTTACATCATTACTTTTGAATTTAAAATTATATGTGAGAACGATGTAAAAAAATAAAAAAGACGTACGCGTTAAAAGCGTCCAGAGTTCAACAAATAGTACTTAACAAAACAAAAATCCAAAAATAAAATAATTAAAAATAAGCCGAGGCAGGTAAGTGATGACCAGCCCCAACTGACGGCGCCCGTTCACGAACATGACGCATAGATCAGCACCATTCAGCTCAACCATTTTGAAGGGAGCTAAATGATTCAACACACGCCACCGTCAGCGAGACATTTGAGCGAGCATGGCATACTATCAGCCGCCAGGGCACATTCAAGTCAATGAAAGACATATTACCCGGTAAATGGTACATAGGGTATAGTACATACATAGAACTCACATCTGTGCTATGCAATTATACAATACAAAGGAAATTGAGTTTATACAATGCAAAGATAGTCTTACAATCTTCAGCAGCTCCAACAGTATTTTCAAGTGTTAATCAATTAGTTGTGGTTGTGGAGCAGGACCAGCATTGAGCCAGGCATTTTTATCAGCGATGTAATCCCCTAACTTATAATATGCCTGACTGCATTGTGTGCGTTTTACACAAGAATTGAATTTTGTCACATTCAGTTGAAGAATGTATATATGTAAGGTATCTTATTATGAAATTTTAAACAGTACCCCATAAAAGATGAATCTACTTTAGCCAGTTTGAAACCTGGTTGAACTAATAGGTCCCTATTTCTAGTACTATAATTATGTCTTTCACCTCTTTTACTAAAAAGATGTAAATTTTTCCTTACATACATGATGTTTTTATAGATATATTAACAAGGCACCGTCATGATGTTAATTTCCTTAAACAGTTACCTCAGAGAAGCGCGCCTGTGGAAATTATATATGGCTCTGATGGCTCTTTTCTGCAGAATAAAAATAGAATCGGATGTCTGCATCCCGTCCCCAAAGTAAAATACCGTAAGACATGATACTATGAAAGTAACTAAAATAGACTAGTCTCGCGGTATCTACATCAGTAAATTGACGGATTTTTCTGACAGCATAACCTTTGAACTTACCCGTCCTGCAAGAGATGTTAAATGAGGACCCATTGTAGCCTTGAGTCGAGCGTGATCCCTAGGAAAACAGTTTTATCGACGAATTCTAGTTTCTCTTGATTCAATATTTTATCTCACAATCACTACCCTTGACATTTGGTAAAGAAAATTTTATGCACTTAGTTTTTTTTCTATTTAATACTAAATTATTAGCAGTGAACCAATTTTGGACCTGCAGTAGGGCATTATTTGTGACTTGGGAGTTGGTTGGTTGTGAAAAGGAAAACAAAAAAGGCACATTTTTAAAGATTAAGTACAAAAATTACCAAAATAGCAATAATGAAATGTGTGTTGGTGTGTTGTGGGAGAGTGTGTGAGGGTGTGTTTGTGGAATGTGTTTTAAATACATACATAAACTACAAAACGCAACCTACTACGATCCTTACACATTATTTTTGCTTCGTTTAAATACGTGTAACATAAACTACGTTTCCTCACAGCGGGTAGTGCAGAATCAGTGGCAAGCGTGGAGTCCCGCGCGCCCGCACCGCCCGCGCGCGCGGCTCGCCGCTCGCCGCGCCGCTCGTCGCGCGGCCCGCCGCCCGACATCATCGTGGACGCCTCGCTATCGCTGCACGACCATGATATTAAACGGTAATTATACTTGTATTATATGCGTATTTCAATATGAATGAATTATTTCGGTTTGAATATGTAACGTAAACCTTAGAAAATATTGATAATTATAGTTACTTAAGGCCGACGCACACCAGGCGGCATGACACTGCAAATCGTAAGCATTGGTATGGCCCTGCATGCCGAAGCTTATCGTGACGATATCAACAAGATGTGAGTGCCAAGGGTATGAAAAGAATTCAAAATCATTTCCGCTTACGAAAATCGTTTACCATGCCATGCTGCCTGGTGAGCCTTTAACCGCACCATTAACATCAATAAAGCACCGATCAACAGCTATAGACCCAGAAAAGGCCATATCTCACGAATACCTAGCACTTTTTTAATACGCCTCAAATCATGAATTAAGATAGTTTCTTGATCTCCTTAGTACTTACAACTCGCATATTTTACAGCAAACAATTCCGCGCACCTTTTTTTTAACAGCATCATTGTCTTTGTGTGCATGTCCATACAGTGCGGCGTCAGACCAGATAGGTGGACTTGTAGTAAGCGTGGTGCCAAGTGCAGCGGTAGTATCAGCCGCAGCCCTACGGAGACGCAACTCAGACCCCGCGCCCGGCGACGTGCGGCCCCTCGACCCACGATCTACGGACTTCATCGGGCAGACCGGGAACGGACTCTTTCGAATCGCAGGACACAGGTAAACAGATTATACCAAGTGTGGAGTCTTTTATAAACGTTATTTGCCTCAGAATTAATAGAATCACATAAAAGAAATAAATCTGTTTATTGAGTTGATATATTTATCAAATCTTCTATCAGCGCACCACTAAATATAATACAGGTAAACCAAAAAAGATCTGCGCTTCGGTAATCATCTTGTTTCCAAATGACCACGAACGTCAAGACCACGGAGGCAAAATTTCCAAGTTTTGTACTGGGTCGCTTTGTAGTAATGCACCTATCATTCCGAGTTTGTATGAGGTTCTCGCTGTCGGGTTACCTACTCCGGTCGCAGATCGTCATCTGTCACTCAGTTTTGAAAAGTTTTTCTTACAGAATAGGCAAGTACTTTCATTGCTGTAACAGCTCTGTATTCGATCTCATCATTGCGCGTTCGTATTACCGAATATAGACGATGATCTTGAAGCGCATACATTCTTGGGATATCTATACACTCCGTCACCTTTTAGGCAGAGACTTATCAAGTCCTTCTTACATCTTCCAAAAATAGCGCTGTTTTAACTACAAAACTAAGTAAATAATGTCTCGGTCAAGGCTTTAATAAATCCTTGACCAAGACCGCGTGATCACCGACCATCACTATATAATTTACAAGCGCGAGGCCAGGCGATGAAAGCTTCGTTTAACATATCAATATGCGTCTGCAACTGATAACTGTGAAGTAATCTGTTTATAGGTTTTTTTTTGTAGTAAACTTTTTTATGATAATGAGCATACATAATAATATAATTATTTAATAATAACTCATCTAAGTGAAATCTATTTATGTTGGATGAATGTGCATTTTCTTGTCTTCTTGTTATTAGCCAAAATTAATTTTTCGTGCATAGGCTGTTTTTATAGCTTTCATAAAAAAAATATATAAAGCAAAGATTTAAATCTGGTAAAAACCATTAAGGCATCTAATAAACCCATGAAAATTGTTAAATGGTATACATTACAAACTAGTGATTATGTATGTATGTTTATACATACAATATTATAAACATATGCAATTATCATATTGTAGCCCTTTACACAAAAAAAATATAACTAATCTTGTGAGACTTCTAGAATTTTATTATCATTAACATTTCGATAAACAAAACTCATAAATCAAGTTACACAAATACTTTGCTGTTAACATTGATACTCGAGATTTTGCATATTATAATGTAACAGCATGTTAACTGTTCCTACAATAAAATTAACATAGGTAGCTTGATGTATGGTCAAGAAAATATTTTACACACTATAACACGAAGCATATCTAAATGTAAGGGGAGACATTGATATTCAAATCAATATTAATTTCCCAGGTTTCGCAAAGGCACCCGATTCGCTAAAGGTGACAAATGCGTGTACTGCCATCAAGCGATCGACGCGTTCATCACGCAGGGACAGCGGTGCATCGACTGCAAACAGCTGTACCACACGAAATGTATACAGAACAAAGGAGTCATCACCATGCCGTGTTCCAGCCCCGTCACAGTCGCCAGCAGAGGCCGCCCTAAGAACAGAAAACGAATTATTTCAAACTCCAATTATAATTTATTAGATAACTCCAAAGGCTCGGTCAGTTCGAACTTCAACTTAACAGGCACGTCAGAATTTATGGATAGAACGGATAAGATTATATCGGACGCGACTGAGTTACAAGCGATGCAGAACTTTATCACGGAGAAGATTTATGAAATGGAACCAAATGAGAAGAAGAAGCAATCAGAGGCGAGTTTAAAATATTGTTGTATTTTAGTAAAGGCAATAAATACTTGCATTCAATCATGTGTTTCCACGCAACAGGCAATGTTTCAAGAATTGATGTAGCTAAATCTAGTCCTCAACGATTTTTCGAGCATCAAACACTTCTAATTTAATTTTTCTTACATCAACAGGTTGACAGGGTATTCAAACACGCGTTACTAGAATTCAAAGACAACTTAGTGGCGACATACAGCATCGTCGAAACGCGGGGTTCGTCGCTCAAGTACAAAGATCTCATAGGGAACTTCTTACACGTGATGGAGACTGTGTGTGCACGAGAGGGGTCCACGCTATCTATCACGATGGGCGTCAACGCCTTTAGAGGGTTCATGGACGAGTTCATGAGCCAACATGAAACGGATAAGGCGAGAACGAAAAGAAAAAAGGATAAAAGGAAAAAGGTAAACAATGTTCCTTAAATAGAGAGCAATATAGCATACCTTCCAAGTTAGATTTCTTACTGACAAATTCCGATTTGTTAACTGCCCACACGTAACTGCACGTTCAGTCATTTTACTTCTTGATTATTTATATTTAATCACCCATTTAAATATTTGTTTTATATCACTAATTTTTATTTAGTTTACTGCTCGGTTTTTATTGATGAAGTTGTTAATACACATGCATTTTGTAGTTTTTCATTTTCCAAGACTACAACTAACAATAGCCGCTTGAAATTAGTGCCTATACTTTTTATTAGGGTTTCGAATCTTAAAGGTAAAAAAATAACCGGCTTTGCCTCGCACAGTCGATTGAAAAAGAACATAATGGTGTGACTGGTGTCTGCCTGTTTAAATTTTAAATTGATAAAATTGCAAATAAAGAAAGAATCTTCCATATCAATTTCGATTCATACTTGATTTGATGTAAGTAATAATTTGATATGTTATTTGATTTTCCTTGTTATAATTACTTCTTTATCATCGTTCGGGCGCCTCACATAAATTTGCAACTTTATTTTATTCCTTTGTTTATTTCAGGTGGACGACCCAATACAATACAAAGGTCATACATTCATACTGTCAATGATCAACATACCTACGGAGTGTGAAATCTGCAAGACTTTCTTCATGTGGCCTATTGAACGGTCGCTTATTTGCCAGACGTGTAAACTTGCCTCGCATAAGAAATGTTATACTAAGGTACAGTATTTAAACATCTTACATAAGAATATTTTGAAAATATTAGCTTGATGTAATATAATCCTTAAAAATGTAACTAACAGTATCTAAGTCGAGTTTTGTTGGAGCCTCAAATCGATATATATTTCTAATTTAGGGTTACTAAGTTATTCGAAATGTATTTATAAGTTATTGTAATCAATGTGATGTTTTTATTTTTAAAGGTGTCGACATTATGTCGGAAAGACAACCAGACACCCTCGGCTTCGATCGTAGGCGCTGTGGACTCGGGCGGACGAGAGCAAATGGGCGTTGTTTCGAGAGGAAAGGTAGGAACAAAACTCAGTAAATAAGTGTTCATTGCGAAAATACCGTTCAACGATTAACCCAACATGGTGGCTATTATGACATTAGCAATTTACGGCCCTTTGTACACGGTAATGTTTCATTATGGTGCGGCGTATAAACCGCGCCGTAGATAAAACGTGTCCTGTACAAACTTCCTCAGTGATCCATACAACACTGACGACCGTGCCTACACACGGCGTATAAACCGCGCCGTAGATAAAACGTGTCCTGTACAAACTTCCACAGTCTTCCATACAACACTGACGACCGTGCCTACACACGGCGTATAAACCGCGCCGTAGTTAAAACGTGTCCTGTACAAACTTCCACAGTCTTCCATACAACACTGACGACCGTGCCTACACACGGCGTATAAACCGCGCCGTAGATAAAACGTGGCCTGCATAAACTTCCACAGTCTTCCATACAACACTGACGACCATGCCTACACACGGCGTATAAACCGCGCCGTAGATAAAACGTGTCCTGTACAAACTTCCACAGTCTTCCATACAACACTGATGACCGTGCCTACACACGGCGTATAAACCGCGCCGTAGATAAAACGTGTCCTGTACAAACTTCCACAGTCTTCTATACAACACTGACGACCGTGCCTACACACGGCGTATAAACCGCGCCGTAGATAAAACGTGTCCTGTACAAACTTCCACAGTCTTCTATACAACACTGACGACCGTGCCTACACACGGCGTATAAACCGCGCCGTAGATAAAACGTGTCCGTGTACAAACTTCCTCAGTGATCCATACAACACTGAGGACAGTGCCTACACACGGCGTATAAAATAAACCGCGCCGTAGATAAAACGTGTCCTGTACAAACTTCCATACAACACTGACGACCGTGCCTACACACGGCGTATAAACCGCGCCGCAGATAAAACGTGTCAGTGTACAAACTTCAACAGTGATCCATAAAATGACGACCGTGCGCATATACCGTAGTTTTCCATGGCAAGAAGAACTGTGTACGAAGGGCCTACTGTGATATGCTGAGTAAGCAGATGGTATGGGTTAGCAAAGGAGTGACTTCTGAGACAACGGCTAATAGAGATATAGGGAAGAAGAAGAAATCCTGCTCTGACCCCAAATCAAATGAAAAAAGGGATGAAGAAGAAAGGAAGGATGGTGATGATGCATAGTAAAGAGATATGACTTCAACAAAATTTACCAAACCGTGCTAAATCGACGCAACGATTTAGTGCAGTTTTGAAACGGGTGGACTAACTTTGTGATAAGCCATGTTCCCACTGCTGGGACACAGACCTCTCTTCGACAGGGAGTGGGCTATAATCCCCCACGCGGGCCCAGTGTGGGTTGGTAGATGTCAAATGTCTTTGAATTTTTGGTTCAAGCGGGTTTCCCCACTTAACGTGTAACTTATTTTTATGCAATAATTCGATCTTTGCAGGTGTTTGGAGTACCGTTACCTGACTTACCTACTGGCGAGACCAACATCCCCATTGTCGTGGACAGGCTAATAACCACGATAGAAATGACAGGTCTTTACACAGAGGGCTTGTACAGAAAGAGTGGGCTTAGTTCTAAGGTGAGTGTTCATTTATTTTATTTATCTCATTTATTTGTCATCAGTGTTACTAACAACTAGTGGATGTATTTGAAAATCCGAAATAAATTAATAATAATAAAAATAATAATTTCCACTCTTTGAAATTTCATTCTAACAAGAATAAAATATAGCTAATTTAGCTAGTAAAGTGTTTGTTCCACGAAAATACATAGGTGTAATTTAAACTAAGACACCTCCACCGTGTTTACAGGATTATGCAAGCATCCCTTTTTCGCAACGCAGAACAATGATGACTTGACGCTTAGGTAGACAACGTAGAAGTTATTTGTAGTCATGGAATAAAAACTCTGAATATGACAGCCTGGTACTGATCGCATAAATGGTGCCTTAGAGGTTGTTTTTTGTAAATTTCACACATTCAAAAAGTGCTGAATCTCAATATGATTATCCATTTTTATGTTAGGTCCGCGAGCTCCGCCGCTTACTAGACGAGTCTCCGGAAGAGGGCGCGGACAAGCTGGACGCGTACGCGGTGCACGTGCGGGCGTCGGTGCTGAAGACCTTCTTCCGCGAGCTGCCCGAGCCGCTGCTCACCTTCGATCTCTACGACGACTTCATACTCGCCTCGCAGATCTCCGACCCACAGGTAACAGCATAACTATGAACATAGACCGAACATTGTCTAATAATAACTTAAGACTTCAGACCATAAATAAATCCATTACAGACATACATGAACATACACATTTAATTTTGTGTTACTAAATAACTAAGAAACTCTAATCAAATATCGTCCATGTATTTTTCACATTAGTTTACTTTTGCAGCTATCTTCGTGATTT
Source organism: Luperina nickerlii (assembly GCA_963855955.1). Classification (NCBI taxonomy): domain Eukaryota; kingdom Metazoa; phylum Arthropoda; class Insecta; order Lepidoptera; family Noctuidae; genus Luperina; species Luperina nickerlii. The sequence continues at coordinate 13,725,474 of OY979677.1, read as the reverse complement.
TTATTAAGTTATACCTAATTTGTTCCTTAAATCTTTTATAATTATTATTTAACTATATAAGTTTAAAAAAATTCTGATATGATTCGTATTCAATCCTAAACTAGCAGGTGCACTAGCACAGCACTTTGTACAGGAGCTCGTCTGTACTGGCTACCATACCTATTTCTGCTGCTAAATTTGTTTCAACAGTGTTGCTACACTATAATAATGAGTGGTAGTATTGTACCGACTTACAGTCGTGTTGGGTGTATACACAACACAAGCACATAAAATAGTGAGCTTAGGTCTTTAGAATGGCAACATATCAGCGATGCCAAAAAGATGGACGAGAATTGGGATGCCAAGAACATGGAGAAGAATTCATTTGATTGTCTATAATTTGTGTTCCATGATACTGTATGATTAGTGGCCATACATTGATACAGTATTATAGAAAAAAGATTGTAGACAATTAAATTAATTCTTGTCGATGTATACACCTTTTTAGGCTAAGGCCGTTTGTCCACCGCCAAGTCAACAAGAACGAGATGACGGCGTCGAAGTAGCGATACATACATTCACTATGGCCGCGTGTCTACCGCACGTCCGCCAACGGTACGTCACGTCTGGGTCGAATAATATTGTTTCTCGTTGCCGTGGCAGTGGACAAACGCTGTAACTGTACCACCCCGGTGTAGGTGAGCCGATAGCTCGTTTTCAATCCAATTACAATTAACATCTTTGTCATTAATGCTGCATCACAATATTCCCGTACTAAATGCATAGGTTACGCTAACTTATAATGTGTTATTTCTCTCTAGGAACGAGTGTCCACCATATTCACGATATTAAGAAAGCTGCCAAAACCAAACTTCGATCTCGTCGAGAGGCTAATATTCCACTTGGCGAGGGTGGCACTTGGAGAAGATCATAATAGGTAATATTATTATTAATTTCTTACTTGAATTTATGTACCGTAACATCTTCAGGACATCTTATTAGAAATTACAGTAGTCGGGCGATTTTACACACACACACACAGTAATAGGGCATTTATATGACACATTCAGTTTCAGAAAGAGAATGTCACACAAGTATACAGAGTCAAATTTAATTAGCTAGCGAAACTACGCAGACGTGATGGGTATATCTAAATACAATAAAACAAAAAAAAATCATTGTCTTGTAGGGTCACATCTGCGGAGTTTCGCTAGCATTTTTTTTGAACTTTTATGTCAGAGACGTCGCTCTACGACACCAAACTTCTTCAAAATCTTTGAGGTCAAACATCGTCTTGTTTTTTTTCAGGATGGGTCCCAACGCGCTGGCGATAGTGTTCGCGCCGTGCATACTACGCACGCACAAGATACAGCCAGCACAGGACTCGCTACACGACATCGCCCGCCAAACCGCCTGTCTAGAGGCCATACTCGTTGTTAAGATGCGCACAGTAAGTTACACCTATATTATGCTCCAAGGAATTAATCAAGTTCTAAGCTTTTAAATACATATTTTCAGAGTAATGTTTTTACAAAAAGTGGTCTTTATTAAATACATGTAGGCTGTTTTTTTTTGTCCGACAATGCTGACTCTTTAGCATTCCAGTGATACAACGTAACTTCCACTCCCCAGGTGCGCGGCATGCTGCAGGACATCGCGACGCTGGACACGGCGTGCCACACGGCCACGAGCCGCCTGTCCACGCTGCGCTCGCACTCGCACGCGCCGCGGCCCGAGGAGCAGATCCTCGTGGGACACATCCACGAGATACAGAAGGAGAAGGCCATCCTCACCTCCAACCTGCCCACTCTCATCAGGTATGACGGGCGCCACACACACGAACACACAGCAGTCATCATCTTTATCTTGCCCTTATCCCAATTTATTTGCCGTTGGCGCAACACGTCTTTTGCTTCCCTATCCTCACTCTCCGGTTACTACTTGCAACCCTGCGAAGATCGTGGCTCCATATAGCCTGAGGGATTTACCTACCTTATGTTCCTATGTATGCCGATGAGTACTTCGTAATAACGAAGTAAAGACCCGCATCCGGACTCTTTGGCCACACACGGGTCTTTTTCTCTATTGTTTTGTTACTTAAAATGTTCCATAGTTTATTTTTTCTATTTCCTGTGCCTATCTCAAATGACGTAATTTCCATTCTCTTTATTTTTTTTATTAATTTATTATACATATATTGTGCTCAGAGCGACGTCAGACGACGACCTCCTCTCTACGACTGACCACGACGGCGAGTTGGGCAGTACGGACGACCTCAGCACAGGCGCCAGCTCCATGCGCTCGCAGAGACTGCTGCACCGACAGCTGTCCTCAGACGACCCCATCATGGTCTAGCTCACAATACACTGGAGCATATACATCTCTACATGATTGAATGTTCGATTCGTAGTACGTAAGTACCAAACAATCGGCAGCCTTCAACCAAATCTTATGCAAACATGTCCACGTTTTGCCATGATATTTAGAACTAGTGTTGTCAAATGATGCGTTAATGGATAAGTTTCGCATTCTCAGATTTCTTACATTCCCGACAGTGAAAAGAAATTAGATAAATGTTCCTGTGCGTGTTCCTTCACATTTTAAATTGTTTAGGATGATAGCAATTCAATGTTAAATTACTGTTAAGTTTTATGAAACGGACCGTGAAGTATTTATTTTATTTTTGCGACCTATCTCCTTATGTTGCTAATTGTCGGCGACGTATTAACTACTTAGAAAGATCGATGTAAACAGGTATGTTCATGTTGTTTATCATACACATCCATGCTCTGTTTTAGTATACATGTACTAGCAGTACGTGAAGTCGGCGGTGAGTAGACACTCTCGTAGCCGTCGTTCTACTGTACTTAGTCGTAGTGATGAGCTTATTTCTGTAAGTCATGAAAGTCGCCGCAACGATGTCTAGGCGACTGCCCAAACAAGTGATGTATGAATATAAAAGTATTTTTTCGTACATAAAAATATTTACATCCATCTTTGCACTGACATATTTTATGATATATTTTCTGTGTAAATATGTAAATCTTGTCTAAAGGTGATTTTAAAATTATAGCAATATCGCTCTTCTGTCAATAGACGTATTTTGTTGGATATACATATAGATGACTGTGACTTTTATTTTTCAAAGTTTTCGATTAGCTGGTAGGTTGAAACTTGCAGGCTCTAACATGTTGAGAAGTGATTCATTCCATTTAATTTTATGCTTGTATTTAGGCACGTTGTCAGCTTGTCGACACAGAACCGTAGCAGTCGATTTGAATGCTTACTCTTGAAAAAAAAAAGCCGTTTGGTATTTATTCTTAAACTTCCCAATTTTGTCTAGATTTTAGAAAGATTGATGAAGAGTATCTTTTTTAGATTGTCTACAATAAGCGATGTTGTGATTCTGAGTTAGCACTAAGTCGACAAAGGTACGGCAAGCAATTATTGTGTAGACAAAAAATATTCAAAATTAAGCTTTTACATGCCAATCCAAAGACATCACTTAAATGAGGTTTAGAATTACGCAATTTAATTGAGTGTTTTGTGATCCTAGTTAACTATCCTGTGCGGTTCCAAACTATACAAGGTATCAATTATTTATAAACCAAAATTGTATCTAGTTTCTTTACCTCATGTAAAAAACGATTTTAATTCACACCTATTTTAGCAATTTATAATTTGTATGAAAAATGAATGTTTTGTGATCCATTCAGAACTTAAAAATCTGATAAGTTTAAAAAAATATTTTAACTTACCTATATGTTTACATTAAATATATTGCCTGAGTACTTATGGTCATTATTTGTCTAAGACATTTAATTCTTATTTTATGTGTAATTGAATATTATGTATTTAAACATAACATTTCCTCTTGTTAGGTACTTGGCTCCTTAGCAGGATCGTTATGTTTCTACAACATACTCCTATAAATAAAATATTATCCAAAAAGTTATCATAAACACCATGTACCTTGCCTCTATCTTAATTTGCTTTCATATTCTAAAAGACTGTCTTAAAATAAGCTATTGAATTTATCGTTAAGTCACAAATATTTTACCTGCTTTTTTTATTAATTAGTTTGTAAAATTTACTCTACAAACAACGAATTACTCTGTGACAACTTGTTTGTAAGCCTCTCGTTTAACTATCGTCTGTGGACATATTTTATAGCTCAATATTTATGATGGACTGTATTAACATAAACTTTAACTAATAAGCTTACACACTGTTTGTAACATTTTTAAAGTCACGAAATTTGTTTGAATCTCACAGTTGACACTGAGGCGTACCTTTTGAGCAATTTACACAGAACAGAAATATAAAGAAAACTATTCTTAGATTTATTTGCATTTGTTGAAAAAGAATCACTCATAATGCATGTCTCATCAAGGTGCCGAACAAATACTATATTTAAATGTATAAAAATATCTCTGTTGATTCCGTTTTAGTGGGGTTGTGTCGCAGTAATCTAGTGTACTTTCTGTGCCTTCAACTAGTTTGCTTTCAGCAGTCTCTGACTGGGCTGAACCCTTCTGAAAGTCTAGCTACTATTGTTGCTGATTTACATTTATTAGTAACCTTGTATAGCGTTGTTAGCGTCAACATTTATATTAGCCACGTACATTCTACTTTGTTTTGACGTAATATAAATATAGATGTGGTTAGGTCTCGATAATATAATCGTATTGTCTGTTTTCCGAGCTCCCCATCAGCGAACATACTCATAATCATAATTTTAAAGTAAGTTATTTTACAAGAAAAGTTAATGAATGTGCAATGTGGCTACAACTAGGAATTTATTGACACTTTAGAAGTGTATGTAGATATTCGCCCGTTCCGCGTACGGTTTATGTAAATAATTTATTAGTTACTATGACAACTTTTAGCAAGGTACTATTTTTATCTTAAGAACTGCTATAAGTCTTTGCCACTGTTTAGTTGTAAAAGTGCCTATCAATCAATGTTTCATTTTTAAATCTCTATTGGTGCATTATATCATTGGATTGTTGAAATTTTATGGTAGTTTGTCGTTTCAAGTTGAATATCATTCGAAATTAAATATTAGACCTTTTTGTGTAACATCACATTTTATTTTTTTGTTGCCCACTATCTCTGTAACAGTTATTTTATTAATACAATACGGTTTATGGAACTGAAGTACTGGATTTTAAGATATTAGTTGGATATTTCACTAAGAATCTGGTAACTGGCTTTATGTTTATGCAACCTGTAATTGTATTTGCTATAAGGACCAATAATAAGCTGTTTACACATGGTCGTTTTATATACCTGTATGTCATTTGACTGTGAACTTTGTCCTACATGTTAATCAATAATGAATCTTGTATCATAAATAAACATGTATATTGTTCAACTATTTTTAGGAATCCTATAATGTGTCAATATAAATGAAATGTAACCAAAACATTATACTGTATACAAAATATGAAAATAAAAAGGATAATGAGATAAATGTGTTTAATTTTATATAAATCTTAATTTGTATCCATTTCTTCAACATTTTTCGTTTTATGCTGCCAAGGAACTTTACCAATAGGACACACAGACCAGTTATGTTCATTGGAAGCTAATTTCCAAATGCTATTTAACTTTTGCTGTTGTTCCTTCCCCTTATCTTTCTCTTCAATGTGTTCCAAGACCTCATTTTGAACATCTTCAACTATCATAACATCATCATTTGTCATTTGCAAATCCTCAGCTGTATAAATAATAGTTGATGGAGTCACGGTCATAGGAAATTTATCTGGAGATGATATTAATTTTGCCAATGTACAAATTTTATTAGCAACCACAGTAGGAAGTTTTGGTACAAGTAAGTTTAAAAGATTTGAAATAAAATAAGAAAGATAATGATTATATGCAGCGATGATTGGTTGGATGTAGCCGATGTCTTGTAACTCTTCAGGAACAGGTTTTTGAAGATCCAACACAAGTGCATTTTTTATACTACTGCCAGGGTACCAGTGTTCATATAAATGCTTCAAATCTTTCCTCTTTCTGGATATTTTCTCATCATAGGTCATTCTGAAAATATATAAAAACAAATGTTAGTCTTTGTTATGATTTAACTACTGTAACAACCAAAATAATTTCAATCTTACATCATGGTGCAGATTACAAATACAACAGCAGAATTTGTATTTGCCCATAAGTACAATACTTACTTTTTTAATTTTCTTTGGGTATTCTGAGAAATCTTCAGGGCAGCAAAAATTTCTGAGAGCCATAGTGCAGCTAGCCGTGCTCTAAAATGTCCACCTTGATTTTGTGTAATTTTTATAAGAGCCATAATGAAGTCTAACAGTAAATCATTTGTATGTAGAAATGTCAACAGTACTTCAAAGCAATGAACATAACTGATGTATAATTTCTTCCTGTATTTAAAGTCACTAGCGCTAAAGAAATATAAAAGATCTTTTGATAAAAATAATGAATCATCCCCAAGCAAAGCTTCGTTCACAAATATGCTGGGATCCCTTACTTTTAACAGCTTTTTTCCATTTGTATTCAGTATATTAATTAGTGACATAATAGACACAGTTTTCAGATTAGACAGGTCAATGTGTTCTCCGAGCAGTTCTTTTGCATCATTGACAATGGATTCTCTCATTGTCATGTTCGGTATTTCTGATAGGTTTTTAATCTTCAATTTGGAATGTGAGCATATACCTAATGAAATACAAAAATTAATCAGCAAACCAATTTTATATGCATCACCATTGATAGCATTTTTCTGACCACAAATGTAATCTTGAATGTATTGTTTGTGCTTATCCCAATAGTTTGTTTGGAGCCACTGTAAACTGATAGTACATGCTTCTCTTAGTAGCGCGATAGGAGGAAGTGTATTGCTGTGAGCAGTGTCATGTCTCAGGTCCACAACCCAGTCAGGAACGCCCAACCTTTTGGCTGCTTGGTATAGACTTGTCCCTTTGACTGTCTCGCTGTCTAACATATGGTTTACAAATCGCATAATGGCAGATGAATATGCTAGACGCAGCAATTGATCATTGGCCGCATCTTGAGAAGTATTTGTATCCTCAAAAAACACCTGTAGTAAGCTTAGGGTTGATTCTATGCCGGACGGCAAGGAAGGGCTTCTAGCTTTCCATACAAGTAAAAGTTTAAGTGCATTTTCTTTACTTGAAGTTGTATCCAATATATCTTCATAGACTCGCTGCCACTCGTCACTATTATACCAAGGGACAATATGGTAATAATCACTCATATTTTATAGTTTTTGTCAAAGTTTACAAACTTAACCAATAAACCAAACACGAACATAACCTGTCCGATTTTTGGGCTGCGTTCCGAGTTGGGAAATAATCGATTGGAGCGTGCTTAAGCCCGTACCGAATTAGCGTGAGCGCGATAAAGATGTCCCGTGAATCGTCACAGATGACGTCATGACCTGCGCCATCTTGCGATAACGCCGACCTAGTTCATTCTCTATCTACGCTTAGAATAATATCACCGTGAACGCTCTCAAAAATGACAATGTGTGTGTGAGGATGTGTCAGTGTGTGTTTTGTTTTGAGTTGCATCATCTTTAAATTAAACTAACGTGGCATTTCCGAAATCGTGCTTCTGGCTGACAGTCGCCACCTAACCAAAGAAGAAGAAATGTAGTGTTTATACAAAGAAATACTGTAATAATATCGTTTTACATTGAGTAAGCACTGTGAGCGCGTTCACGAGCGTTCCGAATCCGAATTGTTGACAGCTCTCAACTGTCATAATCGTAATAAATCTAAATCGGAACGCATGTGAGATGATGTGAGCGCTGTGAGCGATTATAGCTAATTCGGAATGCGGCCAAATTGGACTGACATAACTGACGGGAGCAGTGCAGTGTTGCAAGCAAGAGTGAGAATGGAGTGATATTTAGAAAAACACAAAACTGCACTAGTTAAAATCCTGAGAAATCATGTGATTTTATTTTACACGAAATAAAACCGTCTTATGGTGAACCCCACTAGGGCCTCTCGGCCTTTTGGGGCCTCGAGGCCTGGCCTCGCTAGGTTTTTTGTTTTTTGCAACGCGGGACGCGTTATAAGAGCCTCGCCGCCCGCCTTGCGCAGTTGCTTTCGAGATTACGAAGAAGAAGAGGCGCTTGTATCTTCGGAAGCATTTATATTAATACATGTTGCAATCTCCATCATTCCTTTTGATTTTATTTTAATAAAAGCAAATCCTACGATTATAGTCAATAGAATAGTTTGATCGTCAGTCCACTCCATTTTGGCGTGAATACAAACATAATTCGGCGAAGCGGCGTTTACAAGCGTACTAATCGGCCTCGCGGTCCGTCCCCACCAGCTAAAGCCGCGCGGCTTCCTTTGAAGTAGATCGACTGTTGGTGGGTTGAGCGAGCCCGGTCGTTCAGCTCAGCAGACCTCGCTCACGTACACGGCCTTAAATTTTTAATCGCGCGGCCCTTTCGGGGACGCGCCCTTATATATTATATTTTAACTTCTTACTTAGCATGTTGAATGGACTCTTGTCGTGCGAAGGGCGTCGTCTGTCGGAGACCATTTTGGCTCTTTAGCTGGAGCTTGCCACCGCTCTGCGAACTACTGGTGGCGTATTCCTACTAGTGTATACCGCATTTGTACCGGAGTTTCGTTTTCGAATCAGGCCCTTAACCCATCCGCCTAACGAGAGCCTCGAGATATGTTGAACGAGGCTTTCGACCATCAGGCCATTGGCCGATACGACATCGGCACAATGACAGCCGAGCTCAAACCATTCCACATGTCAACAACCGCGTGTGGTAAGTCGAGATATTTGATTTGTTTCTCTTTCTCAGCTTTCTTCAACAGCAATTCCGTCATTGTCGTTTTTGAGCTGCTTCAATCTCGTACAAGCTGATGTCCGGGATGTCTTCGGTATAGTGTCGGGTCAATCTAGCTCCTGGGTTGTTTGCCAGATTCATAACGTAGGGTGGATGGATCATTAAGTGTCATTCACAGAAACATTCGCAGTATTCCGGAAGAGTGAAAAGCACATCAACAACACTTTATCCATTTTGTTTACTACTCCTTGTTGAATAATAACTCACCAAAAATCTAAGACCCCCATTTCTCAGTAGAAACGAACATGTTAAATCAAAAACAATTACAATTTTATTAGCATTAGAAAAAATCCAATAAAACTTTGGTCAGTCTGGGAATCGAACTCAGGACTAGCAGAAGCACTTGAAGCTACTAGCCCAACGAGGCTATGATGAAGGGTAGGTATAAAGACAAATAACAAAACTGCATTAAGAATTATTATTTTTTTTTATTAAAAAAACTGATTCCAAAGCAAATGTTGATCATAATATTCACATGCAGTTAAAACGCTACATGTTTAAAATCTTTTAATGATTTACATACATTACGTAGGTTCATATCATCTTTTCAATTAAATTAATACTGTAAGATGTCCTAAGTACACATAACAATCAGAACTGATATACTTCACAACAATTAAATTATTTAACAGTGGGCGAAACAGTTAGTCGCCGAATTTGAATGAGATTATGGCAAAGTTATAATATATTACATTTGTTTAGAATAGAAACACACTGACATATTATACATTTGTAGACAGATCGACTGAAGTTTTTTTAAAATTCTCGTTTGGCACTAACATAACGTTCTGAAAAATAATAATAATGTTCCATGACGTCATGTTGCGTTTTCACTGCCGGCGATATCGACGGCTCGTCTAAATGCACATTTCACCGGGGCCCGGGCGGCCCGGTCCCGACAGACTAACTCAACGAACGAAACGACACGAGTACAAAACAACGCACGAGCGCCGCCGACGCGACGGCGACGTCCGGCCCGTCGCGATAAATATCTATCAATATATAATCTCGATCAACAAATATAATTCAATATAGGCAATAGTAGGACAATACGAAGTTTAACTCTACCGACGTTATCACAATGTGGGGCGCGCGCGGCGCCGGGCGCACTCATAAGTCCACCGTGGCGAGGTTCTGCGTCGGCGCGCGCGCCTCGGCCGGCGACGCGGGCGGCGACGGCGGCCGCGGGTGGAACTTGCCGGGCAGCGACGCGAGAGCGGACAGCGCCGCGTCTGCGTGCGGGATGCGGCGCATGATCTTGCCGGACGTGATGAGGCGCCCGAAGCCCTCCTGGTGCGCGAAGGCGTAGCCCGAGCGCACGGAGCGGCGCGCGCGCCGGGCCGACGGCGTGCGCGGCGCGGGCGCGGCGGCGCGCCAGCGTTGGCGCGCGCGCAGGCGCTCCGCCAGCGTGGGCCGCGTCCACGAGCACGCCAGGCGCCACGACACCACCGGCACCATCAGGATGATCATCTGCGCACGCCACGGGCATTATTGCTGGTAAACATTTAGTATCGTTTGGCAGGAGGGGGTAGGGCGGGGGGCGAGTGTGGTGGTGCCCCCATCCCCTAACCTAACCTCAAAACGCTTTAAAGTGGCTTAAAAGGCGTAGTCGGAACTTGAGCCCTGTAAAAAACAAAATAACCACGAAGGGGATAGTGGGGTCTGAGTTTGCTAGCAATGCTCGCTCACCAGACTCCGCCATCCCCTTCGAACCTAACCTGTCCGAGTCCGGGTGCCCCAAGTCCCGAGCTCACTTCGTTCGCTCTTGCATCCTAAGTTCTCATTGAAAGTGCCTTTTGTACACACATACGATCAGTGGTAGTACACTAACATGCTTCTAAGCAGAATTACTAGGTTGTTTAAAAAAAAAAACAAATAAACCAATAATTCATTTATAAATATTTTTTTTGTTTCCTTTTATCGATTTTGCACGACATTTTACACCACGGACACGGAAAAATATGCATTAGCTTTTAATAAGAGTGGTAGCGTTATAATCGGGGACACAACCTCTACCAGCTTTAACCACTTTTACCCCCCAACTCCTGCCAAACGATACTAGATCCAACCCTTTGTTTTGAAGGTATCGAAGTTTTTAAATTTTATCTTTTGTAATTTCCCACCTCTTGAACATAAACTGCTACACTATTTGCGCTGTAGCATGGTGCGGGTGACAGTTGCCCGTATGACGTTGACATTTGTCAGTACCACGTAGGGATGTGAGGTTATGCAATTCATTTTTATCGCTAACGATACTCGCAGCGTGAATCTAGTTCTCTTTAATATTGTTATGAAAATTAGTGTATTATTCAGTTGTGCAGTGTAACTACGTGTGTGCTACGTGTATAAACTTGTCAATATAAATGTTTTATGGCTACATAATTATCTTTGTACTTATATAAAATAATCAAAATCGGGTTTATGTTTTTTTTTTCGTGACAACATTTTTGCTCTATGGTGCATCGGCGCGGCGGCCATGTTGTTTACCCGTGCGATGCTGTGAGTGCGAGTACGAGTGCAAGCGCGTTATATTGTGACTTAATGTGACACGTATTACGATTTCATTGTTTGTTTTCATTTTTGTTAAATTGTTATTTGTTATAAGTTTGTTGAGTTTGTTGTTATTACCATGCCTAAGCATACAAAAAAAACTGTTTTGGGTAGTCAGGCCAGGGAGCTTGTTGTTCGCCTCCGAGACTACTTTGAAAGAGAACAACAAAATAATGGACCGTTGTTACCATTGAATCATATTGTAGAACGAGTAGCCGAAGCTCTTGATATTGGCCGCAATACTGTTTCGCGTATAACACGTGAGAAAATTGGCCAAGATGGGATGTTTGAAAATAAATTATCGACATCCAACAAAAAGCGGACCAAGGTGAAGCCAATCACAGATTTGGATGATTTTGCTAAGGTTGCTATTAGAAATCATATTTATGATTATTATAGAAGAATGGAGCTACCCACATTGCTCAAGCTTCTAAAATCATTAAAAGAAGCTGACTTGTTCAAAGGAGGTATTACTTCGCTACGGCAAGTTATAAAAGATATTGGCTTTGTTTACAAAAAAGTTAACAAAAGAAAGATTATTATGGATAGGATTGACATTGCCCTAGCAAGATGTAGATTTTTAAGGAAGGCCAAAAACATAAGTGATTGGAGCAAAGTTGTCTTTTTGGATGAAACGTGGCTAAACGCCAACCACACAGTGGGTAAAAGTTGGACCGACGATACGGCACAATCGTGTACCAAAGTGCCGGAAGGCAAAGGCGAACGCCTTATTATTTGTCACGCAGGTACAGCAAGTGGATTCGTCCCTGATTGTTTGCTGGCTTTTAAGTCAAAAAAAACTACGGAGTATCATGAGGAGATGAATTACGAAAAATTTAAAGATTGGTTCATAGGTCTATTAAACAATTTAAAAGAGCCTATGACCATAATAATGGACAACGCACCCTACCATTCGGTGCAAGTTAATAAACCCCCAAACCAATCCAACCGCAAAAGCGAGTTGGTGAAGTGGCTGAGTGAAAACGGAGTTACAGCAGATATAAAAATGTTAAAGACGGAGCTTATTGCCTTAGTCCGACGCCATAAGCCACCAACTCCTACCTATGCTCTGGACGAGATGGCAAAAGAAAAAGGCCACCAGGTCCTTCGACTACCACCCTACCATTGCCAGTATAACGCTATTGAGCTGATTTGGGCCCAAATAAAAGGTATGCTTTTAATTTCAATTCCCATTTTGAAGCTTTATAAAAAAATCAGCTTTCCGATCGTAGCATGTACCTAGTTTAAAAACATTACCAGATACTAGATTAGGCTGATTGATGATTATTTGAATACTTTTTTTATAAGTTCGTTTATTTTTAGGTTACGCCGCAAGAAATAATACTTCGCCGCCATTTACGGCAAATAAGATGTTGGCCCTATTACAAGAGGCCATCAACAATGTTCAACCTGAAGACTGGTCGAAGGTCGTGAATAAAACAAAAAGGGACATTATGTCTGATTGGGATCGTGACATACATATTGACAACATAATTGAGTCATCGTTAATAATATCCGTCACAGATTCAGATGATGAATTGAGTGACAATTCAGATGTTCCTGACTCTGATATGAGTTTAGACGAATAACATGTATTTTTTTTTAGCAACCTTTTAAGCAACCTTACCCTATAAATGTTCTGTTGTATAATTAGACCTTTTAAAAATAAAAATTGACCTACGCACAATATACGTTTTTTATTATAAAAAATATCGACTATCCATCGTAGCAGTACATCCCATCACTAAATACGTCTATGGCGTTACGTTATACGCATAACACTTTGCTTAATTTTTCATTCAATTTGATTTTATTTCTTGATTAGAACATTCTGGTTGGGTTTAATTTAATTTACTACAGTTATTAATTATTTAATATATTACGAATGTGGTACAACTGAAATATTAAGTCATAAATTGTAAATCGCGGCAACTTTCAAGAGTGAAACGAAATGTTACTGAAACTGTCACCCGCACCATGCTACAGCGCAAATAGTGTAATAGTGAGCAATCTACTCCACTTTGGATGTTAAACTGATATTTTTCTGATAGTCTATGAATCAATGAACCCTTCAAAAACTAACTTCCATAATTTATAAACTTTTAAAATGGAATAACAGCACCTGTTTGAATAAACGACAAACAAATACATGATAATTCTAAAACACCTTAATTATTCATATTATAATTTTGAACAGTGTGTTTGTCATAATATTTTTGACCCACTCTCATGCTCATAAAGCATCCAAATTATCGCGCTACATGAAGCTATACTCACGGTGAGGACAGCAGTGAACCAGAAGGTGGCTTGCGTCAAGGCGACCGTGAGCGAGCCCACGTAGGGCCCGCCGATCGCGTAGTTGTAGAAGTAGTCGAGAACGAAATACGACACGAGGGAGCCCCATATCGTTACATGGTTGAACACCGTCCAGTAAGTCGTGTCCAAGGCTATCTAGAATTACATAAGAGAATCATCAGGCCTGTATTTCAGACAGGTTGAGCAGAGGTTTACCTATAGCAAACTCAAATCTGGATTAATAGTTGGATATACTTATCTCTCCGGTACTATTTATTTTAAATAAGTACAGTGCACAGCATTTACTTTGTAACAATTTGTCATCACTAGTGCCTTGACGTCGTAATAAGGGTAGGTTTCGGACTGTCTCATAATTTTGACGTTCAAAAAGTGATGATTCTCAGCCTAGTTTGAGAAAAAGACTTCTTTTTTTTTAATTTAAGTGATACCATTGACGTGCGGTGACTGTACAATATCAGGCCACAAATATAGCACGTAGAGTTTTACAAAAAGCTTGTCTGTGTAGGGCGTTGTCTGTCACAGATTCTTATTGCGACTGTATATTCAGATTGCGACTGTCTCTTTCATAAGCTCTATGTCTCATATTTAACCCTTCGAACGTGGATCCACGCGAGACACAATGGCTTTTTAATTGTTTCTGTAATTACGGCACTCAACCGGCTAATCCTGGGTACTATATTAGGTAAGAAAATGTATTACCTGTGTGGTATTGTCTATAATTAATATTGTTGCTACTACACTTCCTAGTAACATGTGATCCGATAAAATCTTGCCATCAGGCGCCAGGCCGTCTTTGTATGTACCTGGAATAAATATACACGTGTTATTCATTATCATATTTTATTAGATTCCTCACGACGACGATGAACGTTTTAATTTTTTTTTAAAATTATGTTATCTAGTTAATTACAGTTTTACTTGTATATTTATTCGGATTTGACTGACTTGCGACTTCATCGCCTGATAACCTCATGACGAATTTACACGGAGTCGTTCTGCTTTTCTCGTTTTGAAAGTATTCTTGAAAGTTTCGTCCCATTTCGAAAATAGTCGGGAAAGCTCGAAATATGTATGTATATTATGTGCAAGATTATACAGGTGTAAGGGACATCGACGCGCAACCCAGTTACCATGTATTTTGACCGCGTAGGCATTGCACTTTTGTATGCAACAGCTGTTTTTGATGTGTGAAACATCTATAGGTGCCTTGGGAGTAATTTCGACTTGTATGGCGTGACGGCAAACAGCATGGCGTTCTCTTAAGCTATCATCCACCCTCTCCGCCATATTTCATATCTGCCAAGCATCCGGCCGGCCACAATTTTTTATTTTCTTAATAAACGTTGAAAATGTTTAAAATTGGAAAGCTAGAATCATGTGCTGAATTCATATCATATATTGATAGTAGCAGTTTGCGCGTCAATGTCACATATACCATCTATAAAAACAACTGACCATAAGGTATCAAAAACAGCACAAGCGATGTGAAACACCCATGTAGCGTAGACTTGATGAACTCCGTCTTATTGAACAGCTGGCTGGTGTGTCCGGGCGCGTACAGCTTAGGGAACTGTAGCGACGTCGTGTCGGCCACGTCCTGTTCGAACACGCCCAGCGCGAGCACCGGCAGGGAGGTGTAGAAGAGGTTGTATACTGATATGAACATCTCGTCGAACACCGTCTAGAAGGGAAATAGGTGAGTTGTCAGTATTGTTTTGTTTTGTAATGACATGCATATCTATTCATAGTTCTGCTAATAAGTCCTCAGGTCCATCTTTTATATAAACTATTGATAGTTGATAAAGTTGTGGAGGTCAGAGAGGTCGTCGCTCCATGTAAAATATCCATATGGTATTCAGCTGCATCCGATCAGATTGGAAGCAGACCCCAAAATAGTTGAGAAAAACTAGCTGTACTATTAGAAAAAAAACTTTACTAACCTGTGCACTAAATCCACAGAAGAACGCGAACCAGAAGTGACACACGGTGAACGCGAAGTTCTTGTAGAAGAAGTAGCGCAGGAACTTGCACATCCTGTAGTAGGACCAGCGCCCGTGCACCAGGAGCAGTCGCTGCAGGAAACGGAACTGCGCTATCGAGTAGTCTGACGCGAGGACTGCTTGCATGCCTTCCTGACCCGATATGCCCACGCCTATGTGGGCAGCTGAGGAGGGAAATAAGAGGATGGGATGTGATTTCGTTTCTAATTCTACATTTTTCCTTTTGTAACTATGTTTCTGATTAAGCTAAACCTATTTTTGCATCTCTTCAGTTTGTGTGATACTCTCCAGCAAAGTCACCTTTACTTATCGCGATCTATTATAGCGGAATATAATTTCCATCTAAAACCACAATACCTTTGATCATAGACACGTCGTTGGCACCGTCTCCGATGGCTAACGTGACCGCTTTCCGGCTCTTCTTGATGAGTTCTACCACCATTGCCTTCTGCAAGGGCGTCACTCGACAGCAGATCACTGACCGACATTGTAATACTACATCTAAAAATCTGTAAAAGACATTTTAAGTTAATGGCTGGGGATGAGAATGGGATAAATGGGCAAGTTAGACGGCAATAACGGGCAATACATAATTTTGGTAAATAAAGTTTTAAGTATAAGTCAAGACGTCTGCTTTTTTTGATGTCTCACCAGTAAAAATGACTTAAAAAATGAAGTTACCTATTAATAGAGGCATCCGTAGGTACGTGACAAACTCATTAAACTCTGGTGTTTAATTTGCTAGACTAAAATGACAGCTAACCGCTAATGTAGGTTAACCGTAGAACCGATGTCCGTTGGGGTAGACGTGTTCTTCTTGAATGGAGACCGCGAATTGGTAAACGTAAGGTGGGACGCCCTCAGGCTAGGTGGAGCGACGATCTTCGCAGGATGGCTGGTAGCAGCTGGATGAGAGTTGCCGAAAATCGAGTTGAATGGCGTGCAATAGGAGAGGCCACGTCCAGCAGTGGACTGCTATAGGCTGATGATGATGAGGAAATGACAGCTGCGTGGTAACTCAAACTCAAAGCATTTATTTCAATTAAACCATAATTTACAAGCACTTTTGAATTGTCAAGAAGTCTGTCAGCCAAAAAATATGAAGCTAGTTGCTCATTCCAAAGCAGAAGAACGGGCAAAAAAACTCCATGGACACTCTTTTAAATTATATTTTTACAAAAATATTAGTTACATCATTTATGTTGAATTAATTGTGAGAATGATGTAAAAAACATGTACGAGGTAATAAATACAGTCGCTTGCTATTGATTGCAGTTGTCATTTTGGTCTAGCAAATTAAAAACCAAAGTTTAATGAGTTTGTTACGTGTAGATTCTTTTAATCTTAAGGTTACATAAGATACCCAAAAATGCACGAGTAAAAAGGCGAACATAGATAAACATCAAATCATGATAACCCAAAATAATCATTATGTCGTGAACGTCGAAGTCTGAACGAAAGCTTTTTATGAGATTTAATATTCAGATTACTCCACAGTTCACTGGTAACTTTTCCTGCTTGCTAAACATCAATTGAAAGACAAAACAAGTAAAATCAATACTCACTTTTCCTCTAATTTAGGGTGCAAACAATGCACTAAGGAATGCCCGTTGATGACGATAGCGAAGCCGTTGGCATCGTCGTTGTTGTGTTCGTGCGAGTCCGCGGAATACGGGCCTCCTCCCGACACGTACTCGTTGCTGTAACAGTCTGGCTCACTACAGTGTTTCGTGTTACGTTAACGTTTTATGTTACAACACATGTTACATTTGAGAGATGGGAATTTTTGAGAAAAATTTAACTTTTATTCGTAAAACTTACGTACGCAGTGGCACAAATATAAAGGAAACTAGTACCGATTTCTTTGCGAAAATTAACGAGCACAGGGTAAGTTTTTTAACAAGAATCACTGTGGCAGAAATATGCCAGCCAAAGGTTAGGAGATAGGAAAGTTTAATGCTAGAAATAGTTTAATACATATTTAGAAAGAGAAATCGTGATGCATAAACGGTTCGCCACTGGTACTTTGTCTAAATTGTATTTTCTTTAAGTTTACAGTAACATCTTATGAAATGATTAATCTCATAAACAAATATATTTTTCACACAGAGCAAATCGGCAAAACATGTTTTAAGGGCCCAGTACATAACGAACATCATTGATGACACATTATAATAGTGCTATAAGGATCTATTGGCGCCTGAATGACATTGATAAGGGGGCGTTGTTGGTAAACATCTATGGTAAGCATTTGTAAAACTGTATTGAAAGACAAAATGGCGAGGTTAGTTCCGATTTTTCTCACGCGCCAAATTAAACTTGTAGCATTGTACAACCATTGCATATAGGAGAATCTGCCATATAGGTAAAGTAATCAAT
The DNA here is from genome assembly GCA_963855955.1 of Luperina nickerlii. Taxonomy (NCBI): domain Eukaryota; kingdom Metazoa; phylum Arthropoda; class Insecta; order Lepidoptera; family Noctuidae; genus Luperina; species Luperina nickerlii. Next base: position 13,707,372 of record OY979677.1, on the reverse strand, counting down.
GTTCATAGGTTGAAGTATTATGTAGAAGGCCCTTAAAACAGCCAAGCTGTCATTACATCAAGACACAAACACTGGACGTCATATCGGTCACACACCACGGCACACAAATTCATTCTTTTACAGAATTCGCTGTTGCTGAGAAATTATGTGTCTCACTATTATGCTATTCTAGTATCCCAGAAATTCAATACCAAGTTTCATTTTACATTAAATTTCTTATTTATGAAATACTTCGATAAGTTATTATTGGAGGTCAATCAAGATCATTCCGAAAGATTGAAAAGCACATAAAACACTTTATCTATTTGTTCAATACTTCTTGTTGAATAATAACTCGGCAAAAACCGAAGACCCTCATTTCTCAGTAGCAACGACATGTTACATTAAAATCAACTACAATTTTATTAGCATGTGATATCTACAGTTCTATTCTAAGTGTCGGATTAGAAGATTGATACAGGTTAGAGAGAGAAAGAGCACTCTGGCTTGGTGTACAAACAGACGGAATTGTGTGGACAGAACTACGGCTATGTTAGTAGGGAGGAGACACATTTTAGTTACAAAAGTCGATTAGAAACAACATATCGATTAAACGGTCAAGCGAATAGGGATTAATCGAGACAATAAATATCGATATAAACTTGAAAATAATTCAAACAACACTAGAACATTTATTGCGATAGTACATGTAATGTTTTGTTTAGCTAAAGCCACCCACACACAAGTAGTATAGACATTAACATTTTACTACTGAAAGCGAGGCTGCCTCATGTTAACTATAAAAACTATTGAGTGTTACTCTAATAGATAGTAAGTAGGTACGATGTTTTATAGATTTGATATAACATCTACGGAAATAGTGAAAACATTATAAAGATTCATATAAAAATGCGTATGTTACCTGACATACTATTTAATAAATATAGTAACTATTGCATTTTTTCGATCATTTTCGCTTCATGAGTCGTTTTTACATGACGAAAACATGTCAATTGTATTTTCTGTAGTGTGGTTCTCTGCGCCGCTGATTTTAAAAACAATCCGTAAATCGATATCCGTTTTACGGATTGTTTTATGCAGAGAGACTCGTCATTAAAGACTAGATGCTGGCAGAATTTTTTACTAGGGGTTGCCATTAATAAAAAAAAAAAGACTTCCAAAGTTGGCAAGACAGGTCACACGTAAAATTCATTCCCAAATCAAAAATTTAAGTAGCATACAATAAGGCCCCCTTGCACCACAAACTACTAAATACATTGAACGCTAAACGAAGTTTAACCATCATTCTGTCAGCTTCAAACTATAGATAGAAACAGAACGATGTTTTAAATTGTGAAGAATGCATCCACATTCTGAAAGTTGCAAAGTCGCATGTAGCTGTCAAATATTCCGCTGTTTTTATTAATTGATCAATAACTAAATTAAATTATGGAATATCGCTCTTAGGTGCACATCGGTAATGATCATGATATTAGTGCAATTCACACACTGAATTCGGTTTTGTAAAAAATTAATTTGGAAAGTTTCCAATTGGATTTTTCACACCTAAAAGACTGTTCATAGTAATAATATTACTGTTTACAATTCATAATCAATACTTTAATGCACCATATAGCGATATTTGTTAATTTTATTGACTAATATTGATACATTAATCAAAACAGCGTAATATTTGACAGCTATATGCGGCGTTGCAAACTTTCAGAATGCACTCGTTATTTAATTGAAATGTATTTAGTGAATAGTGGTGCAGGCGGGCCCAAGACTGGCACAAGTTAGACGGTGAGCGACAAACACAGGCTGTGTGAAGGATAGCGGTGATACAAGGGTGTGTCTTTGTCTCTCTACCTGTGTGCTGTGTGTGTGTTATGTTCCCACCTAAATGTGACGACGGACACGGCGGGCGCGTTCAGCTTGACGTTGGCGCGGCCGGGCGACGCGCGCGACACGCCGGCGCCGCCGTTCGCTGTGTCACTTTCGTGTTTAGGCTCGCTTGTTGAACCTGTGTTGGATGGTGATAGCTGTAGTTTTATTTTCATAGACTGCTTATCGTAGTGTTTATGAGCTTCATATATATTTTTAATGTCTTGTATGGATTTGTCTTGATAAAAGTAAGATTTATGTAAATTAAACGGGTCTTATATTAATTATGTCTTCAACAATAAAAATCAAATTCATTTAATTTTTAGGATAACGCACAACGGAGCTGAGAATGTGGATATCTTAACTAATATGCTCTAATGCGAAAGCGAGTTCTAAAACGGCTAAATGGATTGGGATGAAATTTGGCACATGACTAGACCATGACCACATCACACTTTTTATCCCGGTAATACGTTTCCGTGGGATAATGCCTCCACGCGGGTGAAGCCGCGGGCAAATGCTAGTTGCTTAATAAATTAGTGGGAAAAACCACATAGCTCTAAAGATCAGAATATCATTGATCTTGAAATTACAATGTAATTTCAAGATCAATGATATTCTGATTCTGATCTGACGGGAAAAAATTGCTAAGGCGAACAAAACCGGAGTTCGTGAAGTACAGGTCTATATTCAGGCATGCGTTTTTGAACAGGAGCCCGTGTACATGGTAAGTTTTTCGAAAATGAACTCCTAACAGTTTGCATAGCTGCCTAATTTGATCCCTTTTCAAAAACTCACCTGCATGGATTGCATAACGTGTTGCACAACTTACCGTGAGGCAAAAACGTATTGACCACTCGGATACTGTCTCGACACTTGGCGAGCTGTCGGTCCACGTCGTCGTAGGAGGCGCCGTCAATCACAAACACCTCGGCCATGTCGTCCGTCAGTAGTTGGCACGAGTAGCCGATGTTTATTGCTGTTTCTGTAAGTTGAAAATAAAACGTTACTGTGTGAAATTAGGCAGCAACGCATGCGTACTTGTTTGTCCAAGGTCACGTTATTGAATCGCCGAATACAAATTGTTGATATATGTAATATGAAATGTGTCTAAGGATGGACAGCACCGCCGAGGCCGCCCGGGGAGAGGCGGCGCGACCTGCAGGCCGCCCGGGGAGAGGCGGCGCGACCTGCAGGCCGCCCGGGGAGAGGCGGCGCGACCTGCAGGCCGCCCGGGGAGAGGCGGCGCGACCTGCAGGCCGCCCGGGGAGAGGCGGCGCGACCTGCAGGCCGCCCGGAGAGAGGCGGCGCGACCTGCAGGCCGCCCGGGGAGAGGCGGCGCGACCTGCAGGCCGCCCGGGGAGAGGCGGCGCGACCTGCAGGCCGCCCGGGGAGAGGCGGCGCGACCTGCAGGCCGCCCGGGGAGAGACAATCAATCTACTCATTCGCACGCCATTTCGACTCGATTCAGGGCTACTCCCCGCAGACAATGGCCCACCGTCCATCCTTTTCGGGAATGCGCGAGTTCGCGCAGCTGAATTTTGGGCCAAAGATGTTTGAACTTTTTGTCATCGACGGTAAGAAGAGCTACTCTGCCATCATCTCTCCCGTGCAGGTGCTACAGTCATCCTGGCATCCAATCGAGCGATATAAAACTTCGAAGCAGAGGGATGAAGCTGATGTAAATCTCCTTCAAACAAATCACATCAATCTCTCCGTAATCTCGCGTGTTTCTTGTACGTACCTTGTTTATCACCCGTTAAGACCCACACTTTGATGCCGGCCATACTGAGATTCGCTATGGTTTCTGGTACTCCGTCTTGTAATTTGTCTTCTATGGCTGTTACTCCTACAAAAAACAATATTAAAGCGTAAATAACTCTGTAAATCTGAACGCAATCGATAAGATTACGTTACTGCCACCGAATTGCTGGTGGCGAAGTATTTGAGTATTTGGGGGTGGAGGAACAAGGTGTGAAGTTCCTCCATTTCAAAAGTAGGATCCTGCGACTAGACGGGTGTCGTGTCTGGTCGGTTGCTACTGCCCGACAGTTGTTTTCTGTATGTTGTATACAGGGTCAAATTAAATTAACTAGAAGAACTTCCCAGACATGATGGGTACTGTTAGTTTTTCATGATACAATCTAATAGAAGAGATTTCATAAAGTTAAGATTTCGTCAAGAACTTTATTTAGACTGTCTAGGCTAGGTATGTTTTGGTAAAGGCCACTGATTTTCCGGAGTTCGGAAAGTCCTAAAAACGTACCCATGAGCAGCAGGTCAGTCTCGATCTCCTCGTAGATGGCGTCGAGTTGTTCGTCTCTGTCGTGCAGCGCTAGCGCGGCGGCCTGGTGTCTCCGCTTCCACTCCGCGAAGCCCCGCTCTTCTAGGGGCCTCCACGCTAGCGCCAGCGTCCGAAGACCTTCGCCGGCAAATTTCTGTCAAATACATTTCGTATTAAGATCTGACAGATGACGCTATAAGTTATGATAAGCAACGCAAGCTACAACGCTACAAGGTTCTTTTAGCGCGTGGCCAAAATCGGAACTAACGCCGCCAACTTGTTTACCAACAACGCCCCCCTATCAATGTAATTCAGGCGCCAAAATATCGTTGTAGCAATCTACATGATAAAATAATTTTAGCACCAAGGAAAGTTGCAGAGAAAAATATTAGTACAGTATCCGGGCTATGTTGCGGCACATTGATTATAAAGATATAAAAGATTGTCAAAATTTTGGTTGACAGAGAAGATGCTTTCGAAACTCGATGAGCCATTTTAACGGCCGCGTACTGTATCTAGATTTGAATATGGAAAAGAGAACTTATTGTTATTAAAGTAACAAAATTCATATTTAAAATACACTTACATTTAAATGTTCCTGCGTCTTTGACCTCACTTCAGTTTGGTTACCACTTTTTAATCTGTCATATATTACATTATCAGCACCTTTTGTATATAACCTAATTTCACCATCCTTCCTCAATATCACGGACATTCTTTTCCTAACATTATTAAAATCTAATATACATAACAATTCATACACCTGAAACAAACGAAAAACAATTAATATGCGTTTTATCTTCGAACAACAGTAGCACTAGATTAGAAACAAAAACTCATCGCTCAAGTGGCCGCGATTACATATAACTTGATCATAAACCTTAACTTTCAAACATAATAGTAGATTGCTTGCCAAGGGAGCAAACAACGTATTTTGAAGGCGAGTGTTTTTTCGATAGGGATTCAAAGTATGTACGTCACTCGAGCTTAAAATAGTGTAGTAACGAATGAAGGCACAATGCTTTTCGCGCTTTATTTTTTCACAAACTTTTGTTTTTTTTTTGGTATGCCTGCGTTTTAATTTATCATACAGCCTGTTACTTGTTCATACAATGTTCGTGATTGATCTCTTTGGTGATTGGAACTACTAACAATATCCACATTCCAAATTCAAATCACTTTTACTCCCTAGGGATTAAATAACTATTTTAGTCCCCGTTTCCGCAGAATACACTAGCTCTTTTTGAATAGATATGATAAAAAGTTTATTATCATTTGCAATATATTTACTACTTTGATTGAAAAGTAAACGTATTTTTAAAATAAGAACAAACATATTTATGGAAAAATAAAACATAATTTCTAAGCAATAACGTTGAAAAAACTATGTTGCAAAATAAGACCACAAAATTACTTGTAGTCTTATGTTTCCGACCGTTTTTGATGCGCTCACCGGAAATCTAGTACTTTTGTTGATCGATGCGTTTTATTTTGAAACTTGGATAAATAAATCGTTTGTAAGTATGTGCGTACCTCTGTTTTACCCATTACTTCTATTGTAATACTATTAGGCGCGCGTTCTCTGAACACGAAACCAAAATTTCTGGCTGCTGATACCAGTGCAGACTCGTCGGGCGATTGCGCCTGAAATTATACATATTTAGAATATAACATTTATTTTCTTCCTATAAGATGCATGACTCCTCAAAAAAAAAAGTGCTGTTGACTAAGAAGTGGATATAAAAGGTGTTCCAATGCGAAAAGGCATGGTTTTATACGTCCTGTATAGCTCCATCTTTTTTTCGCACTGGAACAATGGTCCCAGATCAGCATTTATCAAATTGTATTTAACTATCGAAGAAAAATACAGGCTAAAGGTTTTCTAACCTGGTATTCCAGCCTTCCATTCTTCGAATCCGGCATGACCGTGTGACACAGTGCGAGAAGCCGAAAGAAATCGTGACAATTTTTATCGCCTCTCTTCACTGCATCCAGTAACGTGCCGTCGAAGAACTTGAACTCCGGCTCGTACTCAGGGTTGAACGAGAAGTCCAACGGCTCTGAACTCTGTAGTACGCAGCAGAAAACTATGTTAGTCCCACGAAGGAGGATTTATGAGGACAAATCTACGCGTTTTTCTTTGTCTAAGATACAATGGGAGAAGCAACTGCAGATTGATACTAAAGGATGTTTCGCAAATTAGGAAGATGTTTAGGCTAGTTTCTAACGGCTAAAGTCTTTGCAACTCACGAGTGCGTCATGTGACGTGTTTATACATTGATAAGGTTTAATTTACAATGATTGACGCGCTCGTGAAATGTAAAAACTATAATACTGAATGAGGAAATACTGAGCAAAGTATAATGTTTGGTGAAGTTAGTTCCAAATTGTACAAGGCTGGACATGTTTTAGCACTGTTGTTACGGAGGTATTGCCAGTTGTTTTAAATTCTGTGTTGCCTTCCCCATAAAAAAATGATTTTTTAATATTCTAGTTTTTTTCGTTTAATGTTTTTTAAAATAGTTTAAAATGTTTTTTAAATTGCTTTTTTCGTAGATTTGTCTGTTATGCAGTTAATAGTGTTAAAGCAAATTACAGTAAATACACGATGCAAAGCGTACATGCAAACATGAATCAATTTATACCATTGGTTAATTACATATGAGCAAACATTTATACTTTAGCAGATAGTGTGTGGGAGCGTTAGGTACAAAGGGCCCAATAGAGGTATATTAATTTAACCCAAAAGAGAAGGGAAAGTAGACGTAACATGTTTTAAATTGTGTATAGTGTTTCTTGTTTCTGTTAGATAGTAATGGTTTCTTTTTGTTGTAACTACAAACATTATTCGCCTTAAATGGTACTTATTGTTTTTTTTTTAATAAACTATTATTAGGCACAATTTTTTTTATGTCTACTGGGTACATTATTTTAATAATCAAATCGTTTGTATGTACTGCTGTAGGTGCTACAAATAAATAAAAACAGTATTTTCGGATATTTTGTGTATTCTTAAGGGGGAAGCGCTAAGGTAGCCCGCGAAATTAAAATTTTCTTACGTTTTTTGCAATTTGCTGGTCAGCATTAAGTTGTACGTTGATTAATATATGAATCGCGGCCGTAAGAAATATGTGTTTACAGAATTATATTCATTAAAGTCATCAACACAACTCTCTAAGACCACGTAAGTCCAAAGAATGATGATTTCATGAAACAGTTATTCTTGGGACTTACGTGGTCTTAGAGAGTTGTGTTGATGACTTTAATGATTATAATTCTGTAAACACATATTTCTTACGGCCGCGATTCATATATTAATCAACGTACAACTTAATACTGACCAGCAAATTCCAAAAAACCTAAAAAAAATTGAATTTCGCGGGGTACCCTGGCGCTTTCGCCTTAACCGCTTTATTAATGTTTAACCCCCGACGAAAATAGAGGGGTGTTATAAGTTTACGACATTCGGTAATAAGCAACGATTAATAAAATAAATATCATCGTACATTGTTCAATACGACATAAGCCTACTTAAGTTAATAGTAATTGCGTGAGCGAGTCTCATGTGGTGACTTGCTACACTCGTGTGGGTTAGCTCGAAATCATTCCAGAGATACACAGGGGAGATTCAGAAGGCCAGATAAATAAAGGAACGGAAATACAGACTAGATAGATCCACTGCCCGCTCAAAATACGAACCACACTGAGATATTAAAAATCTATAATAAAAAAAAAAAAAAAAAATCTATAATCTACTGAGATAAAAAAAATCGACTGCCTTAGAAGTCCAAAAAAAAAGCAAACAAAATGTCGGTAGCGCACATTTAACATAACTGAACAATAAGCATGACGAGCTTTCTGAATGAACGTTTCAGGATTTTGGTTGAGTCAAGAGTGTTCCGCACGCCTCCAGAATGTGTGAGCTGCGATACCGCAGCAACGTATATATTTTGTGGCTTTGTATAGAATAAATTTGATCTTCAATGATTTTTTTTTTGCGCGATACATTGTACGCCGTGATCGGGACAATTTTGTGATAAAGTACCGTAACTCATCATGGGGTCGAAATAAGGTTAGTCGCGTCCCGCTTGCGGCGTGGGAAACACGCGTGATTTGAAAAAAAATGCCTTATTCGTAATCAGAGCTGTCGTATTTGAAGCGGGGCAGCAGCGAATGAATGGGTTTCAAAGACATGTGGCGTATCGCGCGGGCAGAGTTACGAGTAGTGCGTACACGCGGGCGCCGGCCGCCGGGCGTGCTGCGGCCCGCGTCCTGCTCCAGCTCCAGCAGGCGCGCTCGCGCCGCGCCCCCGGCCCCGCCGCCCCCGCCGCCCCCGCCGGCCCCGCCGGCCCCGCTGGCCCCGCCGCGCTGCCGCTGCGTTACCACACACACACACATCACACTTTACGACCCTGCACCTCCCTACCTACTCTACTCTATGTGGCTCCCCAAATAATTACGACTAGACGTTCAACTGTCTTTCTGAATAGTTGGACACCTAGTCGCGGTGGATTTTCATCCGTGTAGGTAATAATGACCGTCATAAAGTATGCTGATTTATGGTACTGGTCGAATTGAACCCTCTCATGACCCGTGTCCCTCATTTATGTGTTTATTGTCAGCGAGGCACATTGCTGCACCACTAATGCGGTGTGTGACCATGCAAAAAAACTCAAACAAAAATCTAGGAATCTAATGATGCGATCGATGGATGTTCGAGTGAGATTCATCCGTGAAGTGATCGTATTAATTACACAAACATGATACTGAGGTGGTACTATGATCCACAAACTAACTGTAAAACAAACACAAACATATGGACATGACAGTAAAATTCAAACACTTCACATGACCCGAAAGCGTGAGCGGACGAGAACAAAATTTCATCATTTACAATAACAAACGTAAAACTTCAAAATACTTTTTTGAAAACCAAACTCAAACCATGCAAAATAAAAGATGGTGGAACTTAGGACGTGCGAGTCTCGTCAAGGTTCGAGTGCTTAGTGATATTTCAAAGTCTGCATAAACCTACATGCATATATTGTGTCTATTCGTCTATAGTCTATAGCATGTGCTGTTGAATAGTTTGAAAGTAGGTACTTGGTCCATGGGAGTATATAACTGAACGTACATGACGTACCTCGGCGAGCTCTATAGTTTCACCGGTGGTTTCGTCCACGACGTCTCCGTAGCTGATGCCTGCTATCGAACATTTGTTGAACGTCATTATGTTCTGCGTGAGAGTGCCCGTTTTATCTGAGAATATGTATTGAATCTGGCCTGGGGACAAAAATATTTCGCACATTTTATACAACTGCCTCAGAATCTTTATAAAATATGGGTTTCCTGTGGTGAAGCTACTGCTGGGAAAACGATTTCCTCATAGTCATATGTTGGATTATTGGATAATCTAGTCCAACCTTTTATAAAGGACGATTTTTTTTAAGAAGGTTTCTAAGGCATTTCAAACTTGGGTTATAAAAGTCAGAGCATGAATATTGAAGCTATCGGCTACTTTAAAAAAAATTGATATGCTTAGTCATGTAATGCCGGAACATTTAATTTATAAATTAATCATCTAATAATACTAACCAAGTTCCTCATTCAGCGTGGTCGTTCTCGCCTTTGCCGCCGTACCAGTCTTATCATAATACATTTTCTCGTCCCAGTTTATAAGGAAACTCTGGGCGAACCTTATAACCTATATAAACAGGAAACTATTAAAATATATTAGGAGAACAATTTTCTTATTTAACCCTTCGCACGTCGAGTGTACACCATGTGTACCGATAACAATAAAATTTCTATTGTGTCTGCTAATTGGACGCGCGACGAGTTAATCTATTATTTAATTATAATACTTTAATTATTTTTTTTGTTATGAGAGTTATGAATACGTACTAATTGAGTCATGAAATTCGCAATTACTGCGGAATGGAAAAAATAGCGGCATAATATCTATTTCTATAAGCATCACATTTAAAGTACATGAAAAAAATCAATACGCAAACATTTTATAACAAAAAAAATGTAGTAAAAATGTAAGTACATAATTCATTAGGATGCGGCCAGATTCAGAGTAAGTCTTTTTTTCATTTCGTTAGGTATTTTGCAAATTTGGCAAACGCAATATTGATGACCACATGAGAAGGCCTAGTGAAGGTCGCGGGAAACCGCTGCAAGTGGGCAGCGCAGAACCGACCGTTATGAGAATGCTAGGGGGTACCCTGTGTGTATCAGCGTACAACCCGTATCATCAAGAAACGAATTGAAAATGGCGGCGCTAGTCATGCAAGACCTCTCTCTAGGCCGCTATACTGTTATTATATTCCGCCGCCATTTTTAGGTCAGGTTGAATGTTGATTTAAATATTATGATTCGTAACCGTAACAAATATGTATTTACAGAATTATCATTTATAAATATGACTACTCTCTAAGTTAAAATTGGCCTCAAATATCATGATTTGCTGAAATAGGTAATCATTCAATAGGGTAGTTCGAACCGAGTTGTATTGATGATTTCGTAATTCACGAGAACCTTGGCACTTTCGCCTTAAAATACGTCTTTCGCTAATAACGATGAATACTGACCTCAACAGACACATATAGCGATATAGGCACGACAGTGTTCATCACGATGGCGTAAGAGAAGAAGACCAGCAGCGCGATGACGAGGGCCCCCCACGTGGGCTCGGCCGGCACCAGCGTGTCCCACGGCAGGAACGCCTGGAAGTAGCGGCCCACCAGCCACTCCCACACGCCGCACGCCACCGTGCAGAACACGCACATTGATAGCAGAAAGAATACTATCTGTGGGGGGAAACGGACGTTTAGACACACTTGTAGACATCGCAGTGATTGAAAGGAAAAGCAGCAGACTAACTAAATCCTGAGACCTATTTGGGATCACAAACGGGCTTGACGCCATATTGGACTAGGATCCTTTGTAAAGCCTGAATTACACGATGCGATTTAATTGCTAAGTGAAGCAACAATAAAAGTTGTTAAAAATAAAATTTATTTGTTGCTTCAATTTCATTTGTATGCCACAGGCAAGAAACTTGTATAAAAAGTTGTCTGAAAATATAGCAATAAGAAAACCGATTGCATGCGCTTAAACAAAAACCGCGCAACGAATTTGGTGCATTAATAACAGCAAAAGACGAAACCCGTCGATCAATTTTATTCTAATCAGTTATAATTATTTTCGAGAAAAACTGGATTTTAATTATTAAAAAAATATTCCACTTACCCCTATAATAAGAAAATTAAGTAGCCTATCTATGCTGGTGCGTTTGAATTTGGTCTTGCCGGAGTTCTGCATGAGTTTGGTGTCCTTCCCGGCAAACACGACGACGCCGTAGCACCACTGTGTGTTGCGGAGGACGCAGCCACGCAGCAGGATCTTGTCGTTATCGAGGGAGAAGTGCTGGTTGCGCCAGCTTAGCGTACCTGAGGGTAACGATACAGTATTATAAATAAAGCTGGAATGTGTAAAAGTATCATCATCATCGCAAAGTCTTTTCCCAAAATGTTGAAGTCGGCTTCTGGTCTAACCGGATGCAGTCGGATTGTTGATTTATTTCTCTTGAGAATTGTTCCACAGCCCAGTTAATGAGCAACACGATCACTCTTGGTAAGATTGGTTGTCAAAGTTTCGGGAAAATGTAGACAGTAAATAGCAATAGTCTAGTCTTGTTTTTTAAACGGGACTTAAGTCAGTATCTAGGCCATATCCTGAAGTTTCATTAACATTTAGTAAAGTTATCTAAAAAATTGCGGCAAAGTAACAGAGATGTCGAGTGAACGAACCATAACATTGTTACATAGTCACTTCATCATCATCATATCAGACCGGAAACACCCACTGCTGTGTATAGGCTCCCCTTTTTTCTGCCATACTTCCCGTTTCCGTTCGTCCCCCCGCGATTTTGACGATATCATCAACCCAACGCGCTTTGGGACGGCCCTGGTACCCTTGACCACCATTTGGTCGCAGCTTTATCCCATCGGCTACCTCCGCGTCTAACTAGATGACCTGCCCAACTCCATTCGAGGCGCATCGCCCTGTCCCTGACGTCGTACACTTTCGACCGACGACGGATTTCGGTGTTACGCACTCGGTCTAAGTAGGGGTTTGCCAAGCTTGGCTGGTCCTTTGTGCTACTCATACGCTGTGGACAGTCTCTTTTGTGAGCGTCCATGTCTCGGCACCACATATCATTGTTGGCAGGACACATTGGTTGAAGAGGCACTGGGGGATCTTTTTGGCCTGAAAAATAAGTTCTAGCTTACCAAATACCACCCACTCAAGCTGGTAAGCTACAGAGTGACTTATTCATGATATACTACTGCAGTATTCAATTTTTCACCTACATTGAAAATAGCTTTCAAGAATTCTAATAAAGCCAGTGGTGTCATCAAAGGTGTCATATTACAATGCAGAAGCTTGCGTCAATATTTAATGGAAATCATTTCTAACATAACGTTTTTTAAATAACAGCATTGTATTGTGGCTGATCCAACGTTTCTGTATAGAACTCAGTATTTATAAAAAAGTAGGTAGTTCCCGCCTGACGTCACAACTGAACTGAGGTATGCTGAACGCAATGAGGCGAACGTCGAAACAAGCGAGCAACCGAGATGTACCTATTTCTATTACTATAATAGGTACGCCATTTTGGGTAAAACCTATTCGATTGTCTGATAAAACCGGTACCTACTTAATCTAGTGTTAATTAGTTTTTTTTTTATTTGAAATTGGTTTGCTCTTGACTCTAGTCTAGGTCAGAGGTGACAGAGACAAAGTCTACGATGGAGTGAGCTTACCCAGAAGAAACCTATTCACTCTTACTTTGAAGAGATTCGGGTTATATTAATTATTTCAGGTTATATTAATTATGTCGAGTCATTAGTCTAATCCTATGATTAGACCAATGACGCGTCTTACTAGTAGCAATTAAATATACATATATTAGAAAACCAAAGACGAATATAAATTATACTTATAAAGCAAGAACATATTCTGTAAGCGGACCAAATACTCTTTTTCCCCCACTGCTCCCGAAAGAATTTAATTTGTTACTACTCGTAGCTGCTGCCCCGCGACTTCGCTCGTGACTTTTTTGTTTTCTTTCTTTTTCTAAAATAGTAGTTTAAGTTACTCCTTCTAACATCAGCTACCTGCCAGTGAAAGTACCGTCAAAATCGGTCCAGCCGTTTCGGAAATTAGCCGAAACAAACAGTCAGAGAAAAATTTAAAAAATTGTTTTATTTTTGTTATTTAAGTTCAGTATATACTTTCATATGCGTTTAGTAAAAAGCTGTTACTTTGAAATTACAAACAGACCCTTGAATTTGTTTTTTTATAGATGCATATATTTCTTTATATACTAAATTACAAGGCGTTGTTATCGTCTACAAAATTACACGAAGTAGTACTTATGGAAACGCAATTACGATGATTGCCTTTGTCCTAAAAGGTTTCCATTTAGTTAATTAAAACTATTAGTGCGTAACTGCCGCGCACATCCATTATATTTGGGAGTATGAAAGAAAAACTGTTAAAAGTAAATAAAATAATACTTTAAAACGTGACAACTTGTCTAACGTCATAGATTACTCTAAGAAAATATAGTTACAATACTATAATATAGCTACAATAATACAAATCAATTAGTTGCATGTGATCACGATCAGGATAATGATTATGTAAAGGTTAAAAAATTATCTGTATGAACTATGACCATCATTATTTGTTTCTCTTACAAATAATGATGGTCTTGGTCGTACAGATAATTTCCGTTAACTGTGTTAATGGCAGAGAATAACCCGAGTCCGTATGATTCATACGGACAGTACCAAAGTGCAAGCGGTGCATAAACATTAAAGGTGGAAACACACTAACAGCGCGCGGCGTGTGGCACGATTTTATTATTTTATATTTTGGGCCGCTCTTCAACTCTGTCGCGCCTGGTGAAAAGGTAAGGATGAGTTCTGCCTTGGAACGAGAGCACCCAGGCGAAATCGACGTGAATAATGCGCTTTTACCTTTGGTTTACAGATTGATGGGTTATAACTACATATAAAGAAGGGGGGAAAATATACGCTGAGTTCATTTTACATTATGGATGCGCGTTGAAAATTTTTGGGGAGCCACCCGATATATTTCTAGAGTGACACGCCCCACCACAGTGGTGTGCTTGCAGCTTTAGGCAATAAATAACAAGCGATTTCTGCAGCATTACTTAACCGCGACACCGCAGGGCAATGGCGCGCGGATTCCACAGACAGTTTCGCAAATATAAAGAAACAGTAATCAGCAAAACACACGAACTAATTAGCGCCGGCAGATTAGAATTGTTTATGGAAGTAACACTTTCTTTTTACGTGTCAAATAGCTTGCTGCGGTTTCAAGTTAGTTTGTTATTTGTTCAGGATATTATGATGTTATTTACTAAGGAAAATAGTAGTCATTAAGTATATTAAACACGAGTTTATTGGGTCCAATATGAATCAGACAGTACATATTTGATGAATGACAACGCATGTAGTATAGGTACCTAAAAAAATAATTAAATGCAAACCTAACTAAATTTGTCATTGATGGAAACTCCTTGTTACAAAATAGGTAGCAGGGGCCACATTGAGATCGCCGCTAATGCAAGTGCTCAGGCACAAGCCAGCAAATGACATCGACATATTTTTGTCACCATAGTCAGATTGAGTACTATCGGGATCCCAAAACCTAGAATATGCAGGTTTATTGACTTACCGTCAAACTTATTAAGTAAATTGTTGGGCGTTTCGCAGACGATCTCTCCGTCGAAAGCACCCAGTTGTGCGTCGTCCTGCCCCATTGCAGCCGTCTCTAAAAGGCACTGACGACATTTTAAATTCGTCTCCCTGCAACCAAACATAAAATTATACTTACAATTAATTAAAACAAAGACTGTTTTAAAGCATAGCTCGTCTATCGAAACTAAGTTCTGTAGAGGCATGGTTGTAGGTGTAGCATGCAACCTCCGCTAGTCCGTTATAAATAGATGGCACAAATAAAATAATAGTGAAACATCAATTTGCATTAAGAATAGAAAAAAGTAAGTAGGTAATCAGATTCGCTGACAAGCGGATGACGCAAGATGATAAATATAAAAATGTATTAAAACGCAGAACTGTTTTCTAGGGATAATAATTATAGAAGTTACATGACACACCTTCGTTTAATTTACCCATCCCGGTACTGTGAGCTCGTGAAGAGCTCACAGTACATATTATTTTTTATTTAAAAAGCTAACGCACATAACATCAGATCCCACAACTGTGTACACCACCCCAAGGTTTCTGTTTATAAATGTTGGAAATGAATGCAAAAACTGCATATTTTCATATTTACACCACAACTCAAGCAACATAAATACTTATGTAAATACGCACGTGCTCTTAATCATAATACACTAAGTTCTGCGCTAGATCCTGAGTTCCATTGCCACATCGAACAAAGGTTTATTGAGTTTTTCCATCAGGAATTGCTCAGTAGGAGCTCGGAGTCTGGATTTGTTACTAGTTG
Organism: Luperina nickerlii; assembly: GCA_963855955.1. Lineage (NCBI taxonomy): Eukaryota > Metazoa > Arthropoda > Insecta > Lepidoptera > Noctuidae > Luperina > Luperina nickerlii. Next base: position 13,691,651 of record OY979677.1, on the reverse strand, counting down.
CTGGCAATAGACTCGCCCCTACATAACTAGTGAAAAGTGTGTTTAATATACAGGTACACGTCTGCTTAACCCTTCGAGGATTACAGGCGTGATGTTAGGTGTTGTTAAGTACGTTACAATGTACTGACCCATCCAACTCGGCAGTTTCTATGTAACAGAGACCGTTGGGCTCCGAACTGCTGAGGAGCAAGATGTCCGCCGCGACGAACTGGTCGTTCTCCAGCCGGATGACGTCTCCCACCTGAACAGACGCCCACTTCTCCTCCACAAGCTTGCCATTGCGGAGAGTTTTCGCACGCCGGTGGTTTACTTGTGAATCGTTCTGATGACGTTGCTGTAAATAGAATAACGAGGTTTATGACCTGCAGCCTAATTGCGTAACACACTATCGATCGGAATCTGAATCATTTTGAAGCAAATTGCTAATCCATTGCTTTATAAGTTCGAAAAATTTGTCTGCTCAACACGTAAATAACGCAATGCATATTGAATTGCCAAAATGAAACCGATTCCGATTGATAATGTGTTACGCAATTGCCCCGCTGTTTTAAACACTCCGGATACCTTTAGGTTTACCTTAAGTGCAGATGATATCATACAAATTATGTTCTAGGTAGCTAGTACTAGCTACCTAGATAAAGATAAGAATCACACACCCGGAGGCGATAAAAAAAATCACCTAGGAACTTCTTCTATCGTGAAGCCGGAGCGGTAGAGAGTATAGGGCACCAGGGGACCTAGTTAACAAAAATGTCGCTGGCTTTTATCAACCAAGGCCAACTCTTTTTGCCAACAGTAATAACCATGTCAATGTCAATAAACAGTTAATTGTAGCAGTAACTAACGAGTCGCAAGTGTAGCCGTTGTTCTAGTAATTTAGTCCATGTGATAAAGTAAATACAGGTAAATCTATTACAAAAACGAAACCAGATGGTTAATATTATTTACCTAGAATCTAGATATCTATCTCCATTCAAAAATACATTAGATCTTTCCACCCGCACACAGGGTATTGTGCCTACGGAAACGGCTGATCTAATCTGATTGTAGCGAAGTTAAATTCCACTCTTTCTAAGAAAAAATAAACTGGAGCAATCTTGTCTATAACACAATGAGAGAAATAAGAGCTTTAAGATTGAGCTTCTCATAATACCTCTCTTTAATCGATACACACGTAAACGATCCAGGCTATAAAAAGGTCTATGCGTGTTACAGGCATTTTCATTCAAATAAAGCTAGTTAGCTCTATTAGAAATATAGTGGGCGTGAACTAAAATAGAGATGATTTTGACAACAACAGATGATGATAAAAGTCTGGACATTAATTGAGTTCATCAATCAACATTAGCAGTTGTTTTAGCGAATAACGTAAACCGAAAGTGTTTCGGAAGTGCGTATTTCTACAAATCGGACATTTAAACTGTGTCAAAGCTCTTAACTTCGCCCATTGTGGGAAAACTACAAAAAATATAAAGGGGCCTATTCATAGACAAGGTCATGATAATATGCGAAGGCCGGTGCTGCTACAGCTACAAGAATTCTTGTTTAATAATTCACGGTAATACTAGCCTTTTTTTACATAATAATATGAGTCTAAAAGTAAATTGAAGGAACAAAGTTGATGGAAAGTTATAATATGTTACCCAGACAAGTCACAATTTTAAAGTTACAGGACTAAATTTTACTTTGCTTCATTGTAAATTCACAATTCTTGAATCGACCATTTTTAGGACTTCTTTGTCAACAAGTTTAGAACATTTATACTATATTTTTCGGTTTCTATTTATCATGTTTTATTGTAATGATTGTGTTGCTAATAATTTATGAACCACACCCACGACCCAACCGTGCTCTTAAAAGCCTATTCCTTTTTAAGACAGCCATTTTTACAATCGTCAACTTAAAGAATCTGAATAATGCTTCTATAGAATAAAGCTTTATATCTAGTACCTCTAATACTATCAATTTGATAAACAGATCGATATATTATGTCATTTACAAAATTGATAACCAAGGCTAAAAAAATTATAATCTTAATTGCTGATAAATCAAGATCTCAAAAGAGCGATTGTACAAATTAAATCAAACGATGCTCGTCATTATAATGCACATTTTGCCACGGATCACTAATTACGTCTGCGTCCTTGATCTACAATAGATGACATAATGGGTCAGTGAGCATTAGCAACAGTGTTAGACAAGGACGGCATACGTGCAAACTGTCTGTTTGATCATTTCATCACTCCTACATATGCTCATTAACACTAGCAGTCACGTTTCCTGATGATGACTTCCTAGATGCACGTGTTTTTATACAAACACTTACCTGGTAGAGGGTTAGGTAGGTACTATCTACTATAGTTAATTTTTAAAGCACGCAGTTTTTAGAATAGTGTTAAGAACTTTGACAAGAGACAGAGTACAATTACTTATATCCAATTTAATTAATAATTTCATTTAAGAAGTATTGTGAGCTCGGAATACTATTGTAGAGAGCTTTTCAGATTTTCAGTTGTTATTCGCCGCTAATTTGGGAGAAAGGAGGGTAACAAATAAGCCATTGCTTATTATTCAGTCTGCGCAAAACACAATTATTTCATTGGCAAATATTGTCAGACATGGGAAAAGGGCTTTAGAAACTCACTCAGCACCATAAAATATCCTGTTTATATTACAGAAGATTCATCCTTCCCTCACATTCTTTGCCAAATATAAAAAAAAATAATGTGCTATCAAATAGGACATTTAGTGTACATCCGTATTATTATTTTACCGAGTCAAATGACGCAACGGCTGGAGTTCGATTATCGCATCGGGACATAAGCTGGCCTACCAGATGTTTGCTCCGAGGCTGTTTATGTATGTCATTCGGTACGACTATTGACTATTAAATCGTACAGGTACACCATTATTATTTATATCTAGGTCATAAAAGGTCTGCAGTAATATGTATTGTGGAAGTAACAAGTGCAAAACTGCAAAAGTTACGTCGATGTCCATCCTAGGCTCGAACAATTTTGAGAAGTCGCTATTGAATTTTCCTGTTTTAAAACCCTCAGTAATCAGTAACACGGGTTTTCAATTTAAGATTCAAAGAGGTCTCATTCAATTCCATTCTCTTCTTTCATTCAATTCTGTGCGACATATCGTCCACGGTCGCTGACATCACTATCCAATAAGACGGAGCGGTGATAATGGATTCTAAGTATCGGCTAGCCCGTCGATATTATATTGGAATTTTATTGATTGATTTGTTTGTTGCCACTCCACCTTAAGAGGAAACACAAGGGCCGTTCTCTCCATACAAACGTAGTCCCCTGTTTTATCCCTGGATAATGCCAGTAGAGCGATAATTTTTATCACAAAAATCTATGGCCACTATTGGCATGTTTCTATGTTTTCCTATTTTTCATAAATAAATAAATTAAAAAGATATGAGCCTTCAAAAACCTAAAAAAATCGCCAGATTCTCCGCTGTGTTCAAACATCCAGAAAATGAATTTGACTAAATTTTATAAAAAAAAGCAAAACATAGGGACACGGCCAAAGCCTTTCTTTAATTTTGAATGAAAAAAATATTTAAATCGGTCTAGTTTTGGAAAAGAAATCGGGGGACTACGTAACGTTGATTTTGTGTACTTTTAATAGGTATTTTTGGTCCATGATGCAGTTGTCTCTTTCATGCCCTGCGGGGGAGGCTTGGGCACCGCGCGACAGCAATAGATTTTACAAATACCTATTTCTCAATTCTCTCGGCCGTAGTGTTTCCTCTTAAGCGTCTGTCCCATACGTCTTCTGTTGGAGTGTTCTGTTTATTATGTGTGTTATCAACTTACAAAGTCGTCGTACGCGTCCTTGACGGCAGTGAGTGCGAGTACGCCTATGAGTGGTATCGCGGTAGTGATGGGTGTGAGCGAGGAGATGGCCGGGATCAGCTGCAGCACCAACAGACACAAGAAGTAGAAGTTCGCCAGCCGCTGGAACTGCTCCAACAGATTCAGCGGCAGGAACGTTATGACCGAATACTTCGATGTCTTGATGAAGTTGCTCTGTAACAAAAAAATATATGATTGTTGGAGGCTCAAGCCAGATTTTTTTTTAAATAGCTTTTGTCTTCTATAACATGAATGTCTCTTTATTTTCTCACCTTAATTAGAAACATGTTCTATCTCTCAGTTTCTTACTACAAAAGGCATGCCTGGTGATTTAATCACCTGTGATATTATCAAAAATACTAAGCTTAACCAGCTTATTAAACTTTAAACTGATAACTAGCAATATAATAATTCCTAAGACGCTAATCATTTTATAGTCGACTAGCTTCCGCCCGCGACTTCTTCCGCGTGAAATTTCTTGTTACTCCGACCCACCCCGTCGCATCGCATCGCCTGCCCGCGCTATTACTTCGTTTTTGCTTAGCGTTCTTTCCGACTCTTTTCTTTTTGCTCGGCTCCTAAAGGTCATAGCGTGATGTTAAATAGCCTACAGCCTTCCTCAAGAATTGGGCTATCAAATGCAAAAATAATTTTTCAAATCAGACTGGTAGTTCCAGAGACTAGCGCGTTCAACCAAACAAACAAACTCTTCAGTTTTATAATATTAGTATAGATGAGTAACAGGAAGGACCGGAACTTAAGATACTCTGATTAGAATTCATTCAGCTGATATAATTAGCATTACATCTTATCAGAGTATGATTTCATGCTGTTCACACATCCCGACCTACACTTAATTAGACATAGCCCGCGCAAAATCTTTGCTTACGTCATTTGCAGAATGTATGCCAGAATGACTCATTGTGTATTGTTGAAATTATATCCAAACTACACTATTTGCGCTGTAGCATGGTGCGGGTGACAGTTGCCAGTATGACGTTGACATTTGTCAGTACCACGTACTAGGGATGTGAGGTTATGCAATTCATTTTTATCGCTAACGATACTCGCAGCGTGAATCTAGTTCTCTTTAATATTGTTATGAAAATTAGTGTATTATTCAGTTGTGCAGTGTAACTACGTGTGTGCTACGTGTATAAACTTGTCAATATAAATGTTTTATGGCTACATAATTATCTTTGTACTTATATAAAATAATCAAAATCGGGTTTATGTTTTTTTTTTCGTGACAACATTTTTGCTCTATGGTGCATCGGCGCGGCGGCCATGTTGTTTACCCGTGCGATGCTGTGAGTGCGAGTACGAGTGCAAGCGCGTTATATTGTGACTTAATGTGACACGTATTACGATTTCATTGTTTGTTTTCATTTTTGTTAAATTGTTATTTGTTATAAGTTTGTTGAGTTTGTTGTTATTACCATGCCTAAGCATTTACGGCAAATAAGATGTTGGCCCTATTACAAGAGGCCATCAACAATGTTCAACCTGAAGACTGGTCGAAGGTCGTGAATAAAACAAAAAGGGACATTATGTCTGATTGGGATCGTGACATACATATTGACAACATAATTGAGTCATCGTTAATAATATCCGTCACAGATTCAGATGATGAATTGAGTGACAATTCAGATGTTCCTGACTCTGATATGAGTTTAGACGAATAACATGTATTTTTTTTTAGCAACCTTTTAAGCAACCTTACCCTATAAATGTTCTGTTGTATAATTAGACCTTTTAAAAATAAAAATTGACCTACGCACAATATACGTTTTTTATTATAAAAAATATCGACTATCCATCGTAGCAGTACATCCCATCACTAAATACGTCTATGGCGTTACGTTATACGCATAACACTTTGCTTAATTTTTCATTCAATTTGATTTTATTTCTTGATTCGAACATTCTGGTTGGGTTTAATTTAATTTACTACAGTTATTAATTATTTAATATATTACGAATGTGGTACAACTGAAATATTAAGTCATAAATTGTAAATCGCGGCAACTTTCAAGAGTGAAACGAAATGTTACTGAAACTGTCACCCGCACCATGCTACAGCGCAAATAGTGTAGATTCCGAATTTTCGATCATAGTTCTCCTGTTTATACGGAGTTTTAATGCTTCTTATATTGCTCCTACTTCCTAATTATTAGAGTCTTATTTTGCAGATCATCTGATTTATGGGTTAAATACTAATATGTCGTCCACCTCGGAATTAAAGTACAGTACAGTTAGTATCTATCGCTAGTACTTTGCACAGCTATCTACCGGGAGCTTCGAAAAATCTGGCAATATTCCTTGTCATTTATTTTTTATTTGTTATTTTTTATGAGTTGCTTTAATTAATTTCAACACGTTTGCTAGTTGCAAATAACTTCAAATTAAAATTTATTATTGAAAAAATAAAGGTTTGTGAGAGTACTATGTTCGACTATGAGTAATTGTACTATGAGTAAAACATTTAACTGCACTCCAGTCTCTCCATCTTTTAAGGGCCTTACTCTCGTTTAGTACCGTAACACGGTCACTTTATGAAGCTTATAACTTATTAACGGTTTGGTTAGAAGGTCTGTAAAAAATATATGTTTGCTATAGATTCATGTACAGCATTTTTGAAACAGGGTTTTTTCATAAAGCTAATACTTTTGCCTTAAAAAAATATTTACCAAAACGCTATTTTGGCTAATATTTCCTTATAACTTCTAAACGGCTTTGATGTTTGGAAATATTTTTACACTGAAAAATTGATGGTTAGAAGTACTACATATTTGAAATAGCGTTTTTAAATCAATCAACAGTTGCAAAGACAATGCCCCATTTTGAGATAGAGCTTCAGAGGTGCTCTGCGCGGGCGCGGGCGGCAGTCGTGCGTTAGCACTGAGACGGGGTGGCTGTGTCGCTCGCTGCTCCGCCCGGCTATCGATCGACTACGCGCGTTTGGCTGTGTTAGTGCAAATATTTATGAACGAATTGTATCAGTATGCGTTTATAGACTAGCTCGCTGCAGAGGGCCCATTTCTATTGTCCGCGTGGACGCTTTATTAGTGGTGCCATTTCTAAATACTGTTTTTGTTTATATTGTTTATTTTGTAAATATAAGATAATTTGTAAATAAATAAAAATGCCAAAGCAAAGCAAGTCAAGAAAATAGTAGATTTTCCAACAAGTGCACAAAACGAACCATTTTTATCCGAGACTTTTAGCAGCCCGAGCCGAAGGCGAGGGCTGATAGTAATGTCGAGGATAGAAATGGTTTTGTGGACGAGTTATAAACTCTGCTTTTCACTTCGATTGCGAGGAAATAAAACAGTAGTATAACATAACATTTCTTTAATTAAAATTCAAAGTAAAATTAGAACAGTTTTGAATACTGAAGGAAATTATTTTTTTTTAAATCTTACGACATTGATATTAGGCTGCAGACCTATACAGCCTACTATTAAATTAATTTTGTAATAATAATTTTCTTAAATCAACTAATCTACCGTACTTGAATTAAAATTTTAATATCTATTATATCTTAAAAAACACATAAGGCAAATAAATTAAAGTAAATATTATATAATAACAAATTCTATCTATGAACTTCTTATTGCATTTGGCTGTATGGCTCATTTTCTTTGCCTTAATATAATACATTTATGAGTAGATACGTTAATGCCCTTGTGCACAAAATTCGATTTTGTGCAGCCTATTCCCTGCACAAAGAAGCACTTTCAGAGCATGAGAAGTGAAAATACTTTTTCTCTACGACGACGCACCGTTTTATAGATATTAGCGAAAAACTCAAATGTGGGAATTTTTATACCCCCCACTCCGGCTCACCTCCTAGACGCGGGGACTTTTAGTACCTATGTTCACTCCCTAAGCACTCTGAACAACTTTGTGAAGAAATCGCTCAGGGCCCAGCTCACGCACTCTACACCTCTTATCTCTATCTCTTAATAGTTATTCGTTGAGTGGACTAATAAGTATCTATCTATCTATACGAATAAATAAAATTGGAGTGTCTGTTTGTAATATTAAAACAACCGCTTCTTACTAAATGCATATGAATGTATACACGGTACAGTCAACCTCTAGACGTCCACTTACACCGCAATGACCATTATCGCCTGCGCTATACGGGCTGCGGCGTCTATACACAATGCGCATATTTATCCGTGTGAGTGATGCTCCAACGCTAACAAATTAACATGCCGTGTAGCATCGCTACGAGTAGTTAAAGATGTGGTCAATGCTAGACAAGGATGACAATATCAGTAACTTGTTTTTTTTATCGCCATCTGATTATTTTTTTCATAGTAATGCAAAATTTCGATAACATAACATAAGTAAACATTAGCTAGATCGGTAACGAGGCTGCACTCGCTAATGTGATCGGGATAGATGCGAGTTCAAATCCGAGTTGGGCCAGTTTTTTTTTGATGTTTTATATAATTATTATTATGTGTTAGTACTTAATTTATTTTTGTAAATTACTTTGAACAAATAGATATTACAATAAAGGTAATTTATTATTATAATATGATAACAAATGAAATAAATTTTGATGTGGTAACATTGTAATATTTTTTATACATAAGAAATCCTTTACACTTACTTATGTTATTATTATAGTATTGAATGTTAAAAAACACACCTTAATTACTAAATAACGGAAACAAATAAAAGTAAACAACATAAACATAAAGCAAAGTATATAAAAAAAACAATTAATAAAAATAGAACAAAGTATACCAAAAAAACGAAATAAAAATAAAACAAAATGTCTTGATTGACGCAAAGAAGATCCTCCGACTGGGATCGAACCCACGGCGAGAAATCTTAACCAGGCACTATGCCCCGAGACCAACTGGTTACTTGTATCCCGTGGCGAATATGTTGATCACTATTTCACGACGAATCGAAATAAGGCAGCTTTATCAATTGAGGCCGGAATACTTATGCCTGAACTATAAGGTTTTAGGTTATATATTATGGATATTATGAAAATTCTGATATCATTTAAGAGGTTACAGCTTAATTATTCATTTTCTCAATGAAAAGAGGATTGAAACTTAACCTCAATATTACAATAATATAAATACTAATTTGGTAAGTTACGACCACTATGTCCCCTGACACAAAATTACCCTACCTGTTTAGGATTTTTAATATTTCGTGTGACCTCCGTTAGCCTCGATACAGCTAATGAGACGTCGACACATAGACGCTACAATATTTGCACAGATATTTTTGCCGCGAATAGTGGAATAATTTATGTGAACTAGTAAAGTAGTTAAAAAATTAGGATAGATTTGAAACAGAGTGAACTTAACACTTTGTTTGAAATCTACCCTCATGTTTTAAAAACGACGCTAAGATTGAAAATAATTGTAAAACAAAAGAATCTTCGTTTAGTTGTGGAATATTTAACATAATTATTGGTTAGCAACTCGGCATTCTAATTTCACATGTAATACTTAAAAAATATTTTTCATGTTCGATGTGAGACTCGAACCCGAACGTTCGCCATGCGAGGCACAGTGCTAGCCACTTTGGCCACCGTAACGCTTACGAAACTTTTTGAAATTTGTAATAACAATCATGTTGCCAATTTGTAGTGTTGTCAAACGTTCTTATAGAAGGTCATAAGTACTAATATTGCTATGCCATAGTTTTGTGAGATTGCTAGTCGACTTCTGACTGTTAAATTGCACATATACCAAAATATTTTTTTTTACAATTTTTGTCTGTCTGTCCGTCTGTCGTCTGTTTGTTCCCGCTAATCTTTGAAACGGCTAGACCGATTAAGACGGGACTTTCACTAGCAGATAGGTGAATAAGGAGTTACTTAGACTAGGTACATTTATTTTAGAAAAAAAAAACAAAATAGGTTCCTACGAAAAAAAATTAAAATCAATGAAATGAAATATTGAATAATATCCGATTCAAATAGGGAGGTTGTATTATACTCCGTTTAATTAAGTACTTCCAAATGTAATCAAATCATAATAAAGAAACGGAGTATAGTTATGTTTATAAGTGGATCCTATACGTGAAGATTCCTTAATCTCCATAGAAATTGATTGAATAAATAATATAATAATATACTTAGTGTTTTTGTTTAAGAAAATCGTACACCAAATATTGTATATAAAAAGGCTAATACGAAAAACTAAAAATAAATAATAATTAAACTAAAAATGCAAAAACGATCAAAAAGAACTAAATGGAGAAATATTAGAAGAATTTCATTAAAATTAGCATAGGTATTTCTTTACGCGGAATACAGAATTAATAAGTTATCGTAAACTCTGCGAACTCAACAATAACTTTTTTCTTAAATTCCACGCGGACGAAGTCGCGGGTAACAGCTAGTACAAAATATATCAGTCTTGCATTCGCCATTCCCTTCTGGAATCGTAGGCAAAAATGGCGACCTACGTGCGGCATGTCTGCGCCTCTGCATATTCTTTGATCATCGTTTTAGTGTAGCTCGCCACCGCAAGCATCGGGAGTAGGACGCTTAGCTCCGCCCACATGCACAAGGTCAGTGAGCCATCTTTACACCTTAAGACCCAATGCTGTTTTCAAACAGTATTTTCTATTACCTTTTGCCCGTGGCTTCGCCCGCGTGGTTGTCAGAAATACTACCGGCATAAAAGTATCCTATGTTCTTCTAACCCAGATCACGGTCTATCCCTGTGCCAAATTTTATCGATATCCGAAAGGTAACAAACAGAAAGACAGAGTTCTTTCGCATTTATAATATTAGTATGAAAGCATGGATTTTTTATATCCTTGGCTAAACGATATTTATTTTGTGAGATCTTAACATCATATTGCCTTCAGAATAACAAAATGGTTAATACCTGCCACTGTTTATAGGCCACTCAAATCACATAAAATACTGCAGAATACCATCATGCCTAAAGATTAGAGGATTACCTATGTAATTGTTGCCATGCTTGACAGGACTGTATAATATTATAATCAGTGTTTCTGTGCAGTTACTTATCTGAGGAAATCTAATCGTTGTCTTTAACTACAAACGGGGATAACAAAAATAGTCTTTCATACAGTCAATCATCTTATCACAGTCCACTCCACGGCTAGACATTTTATTAGGCCTCTCCCAAGTTTTCCGTCTTCTGCATCTAGTCTGTCTCAGTCATCTTTTCTAGGTCTTTGGTTTATCTAATGGGGGGGTCTCATAAATAGAGTGTACGGACATCGACGTGCAAACTGTTACCATGAATTCAGTAAGTACATGATTCTAGATCCACCATCGTCGAAGTCCTTTACACCATGTAATGTACATACGTAATGATTTCTCCATCTTGTAGTCAGCAAAAGCTTCATAAAGGCTTCTACAAACAGGCGCGACACGCAATATAATCGCGCGCGACATAAAGGCACTACTCGTTGCGCAACTTGCGGTGCCTTTGTGTCGCGTGTCGTGTCGCGCCTGTGTGAAGGAGCCTTAACTAAGACGGAATCTTTATAGTGAATGAATATTATAACTTACGGCATAGCGGAACTGCGCGTTGTACTCCCTGTTGTTCGCTTTGATTCTCCGTTCATTCTCTGTAACAATAAACAATACCACTTAGACGTTGTTCTCACAAACCTACTTGCAAACAGAATTATGGATCTAATTGTCTTAATTTATATAAACACTGGTTTAATACTGAAGGATTGTTTCTCTTTGTCACTCACATGTCTTTGTGTTAGACTAGTAATAAATGAAGTATGATTCAATAACGTCTTGGTTTGCATAGTAAATGATCCCTCATATTGTACCCGCAATATTCTAATATTAGTTACTGAAGGACATGAGCGAAATTCTTTTGTTTGCACGAATGCAAACGAACAGACTTATTTGTACCCCAACTGGGCGCACAAACAATGTCTGCAAGCATATCCTTATTAAATTGAATGTGCACAAAGTACTGCGTGCAAAAAAGTATACGCAAACGCGCTATTACGATATTATGTGCCATTTTAGCGAAAAGAACATGGATATTTAAAGCCTACCTACATCATCAAACTTCTGTTTGAAACTCACATTGTAGTCTATGATCCGTTTCTTTGACGAAAAACAAACAAACAAAGGAAATTGTACCAATAATAAAAAGGGAAGGCAATTCATTACATTATAAGTATAACTATAACATTTTATAATTTATAACATTTTTTATAATTTATAACATTTTCCGGACTCCCGTCTGTCTACAGTCCTATCTGTCATGTGTCATGTGATCATGTCCCTCGTCTGCAGCTGTGCAAAAGGACATCAGGATATCTTAATCCCAGTCATGTCACAGCACATTACTGGGATTAAGATCGGATTTGTGTTCAGTGCACACATCTCTAATGAAATTATAAAACAGATGGCCTGCAAGGCGAGATTGAAGCAAAGACTAAGTCATTCTCAAAGCCCACAAAAAATTACACGACTTCTTATATCTAAGAACTTTTTCTACAGAACCAAACATCTTTGTCGTAGTCAGAAAGCAACATACTTCACTTATAATCTGTGTGTTGTCCAAAATTTTACTACCTACTAATAGAAAAATAGAACGCGCCCGTAAAGGCTCGTGCACACAGGCGCGACGCGACACGCGACACAAAGGCACCGCAAGTCGCGCAACGAGCGGTGCCTTTGTGTCGCGTGTCACGTCGCGCCTGTGTGTACGAGCCTTAATCCTCTTTCCCGTAACATTAATATACCAAATATCGAAATTATTTATTTACATTATGGGCATAATACGTGGGTCATACATATGGATTCTATATTACCATATTAAATAGATTTAGGGTACGATTTTCATTGGCAGTCACATTGATAAATTGTTGATAGGAACGAAAATAATTTTAATTAGTGCAGTCCACTTGAAGAAAACATGGGCAATCCTATGCAATAGAGGAATTTAAACTAACGGTTATAAACTTATAAATGTTATCTATCTCACAATAAACGGGATTTATTCGATAGCCAAAATTATGTAAATAATAAAAATACCCACGGATAGTCTCGAGACAAACCGCAAAACTTATCTCTCATTAAAATGTCTCTTTATCAGCTAAATCTAACGCAAACACAAATACTTCCAACTGAATCTAAACTCCACCAAAAATCTATGAATAATAAAAATTACAGTTTGAAGTATTACTCTTGAAGGTACCTACTTAGGTACTTATTTCTTTTCAGTTAACCGTGATACAAAGCAGATGACCTAATAATTAAAACAACTTGAATGAAACGAATCATAAAATTAAATGCACATGCGGGGTACCCCTTCATGAAAAAGTAATTATAGTTCAAGAGAGCCGGAACAAACAGCCGCATCTGTAAAAAGCACGTGCCCTGTCGTCTGCCTCCAGGATAATTACTTAAACGCCTATTCATGAAGACTACTTTAAATGCTACAGCTGAGCTGCTGAATACTCTATGTTCTCTAAACGACAGTTTTAAAAAATTATCACGATTACTCTCTTGACTCGGAACAAATGTTTTAAGGAGCCAGCTCTCCATTAAACAATTGAAAGTTCATTGCGAAATATCTCCAAAGTCCTAACAATGAAAAACTCCCACACAGTTTCAATATTCTTTGTCACAAATGTAACGTTCAAAAATATGCTGCAAATGGCGATAATAAATTTAATGGTCTCTTAAGAATAGGATTGGATTAATTTCCCGCTCCACCGACTAGTAATTAACAATTGATCATGTTCCTGTTTCAAGCACATATCTATTTGTTAGAGGATGTAGCTTCGCAGCTATAAAGTAACTTCCGGGGCAATAACTTAGTTATGGAAGTTGAACGTTTCTGTATATTGACAATTCCTATAGCGGATGTAGCTACATCTACATAGCTGTTGATCTGTTTATCGTGCTAGTGGTAAAGAGAGCGTCTCGACGCTGGGCGCCGAGGGGACGGCGATCGATCTCCTCCCAGTTTACGACTAATAACATTTTCAGGGGCATCCTTTCCACACACCATTAGTGAATCACATTGCAATGCAAGACGCTAGTGGCTGAAACGTTTTTTGTGTACTTGTTTACTTAACCACACGACAAAAAGACGTTGGTTTAACTTCATCAGATGCGTTTTCAATACAAGTTGAACGATACACTATATGTTACGAATTCATACGTATATTTCTTTGAACAAAGTATGTTCTGAATAACAATACCTACCTGAAAATATTTGACTAAAGTATATGTAAAGCACACATGACACATGCACGTTCATTTACAGAGGTGTATCGAAATAGATGGAAACTAGCATACCCCAACCAATTATTAAATTATTAAGGAAATTCTCAAGATTCCACGTTAACTATTCTCGTGTCAGAATGGAAGTACAATGATTTCGTACATTAAAAAAAAAATCAAGGTCAAATCCGCCAAGTAGAAGGACAAGGTGAAGATAAATTAATTTACTTCCCTTCAACTTCTAACAAAGTGACGAAGTGTCAGTGACTTAAATACCACAAGTATTACAAAATTTTTGGAAAATTTGGACCATAACAAGTTGTAGACCTATATAATACATCATGAGACTGAAGGACCTGTTCCTATCAAAACTTGAAAGAATTAAGAATGTTAATTCTTCCAAGTTATTAATGACATGTTCAAGAGATTTAATTATACATATAACTTTGACTCCGATGCCTTAAATATTATAACTTCGGAATAAATATAATTTAGAAGACTGAATTAACAATAATGACTTCTAAAGTGATCGAAACATTTATTTCCGGGGCTTCTTTTGTACCTTTATTCTACGGATACACCTAACACCATAGCTATGGATTCATTAAGGCCTTCAGTTTCGGAACAAATGGAACAGCCATGATAGATTAACTGTCGTGAAAATAGGTACAATTTGTTATTAGTTATGGACACGCAGTAAGTTTAGGTGAGCATTTTAGGCTTTTTTAAGTCCTATAGCTGTTATTAGCACCATTTATATAATATAACGCCTGCTGTGCCTGTAATTATTTTTATCTTCAGCAAGTAAGTACAGACAAAAGGCCAAAAGGAAATGTTCTATCCAGGTAAATCCAGCTGAGCAACTTGAAGCGCCGGATGAACATGGCAATCCATCAAGTTACAGACCCACTATTTCGTTCACAATATAATGAGAAGGGAGTCAAAAGAGGTCAAAAGTGAGGACTTCGGACTTCTTTCGAAATCCGGTCCGTCAATCAACTTTAGTTTATGGACAGCATTAACAAACATCACAGATGAGAAGTTTTAATCTAGATGACGGAGTAACAGTCTGCAATGGAATGTCCAAGAGAATTTTCAAACAAATGACTCATCATGATAATTTTCAGCTGTTATTCCGTTCACATCATACTTAGAATCTTACGATTCTTATGATAGAATCTTAAGACTCTCTGGTCCGGTCACATCCAGGTATAACTTCCAATTTCTGGAGATGTCATTGACCCAACTTGCCTTCATCGACTGCTTGTTTGTCTATGGCCCTATGTTATGCAAATCTTCATTGTATATTGAATGATGTCTACTCATGATTTCACCGGGGTTCAGGTTATTGAAGCAATGCACTTTGGTAACATTGTTTCAACAATATCGGCCATTGAATTCTAATATTTACTTTAGACATCAAAATATCTCAAAAGGTAGGTACTTTATTGATTATTTCTTACTTCGATTAACGATCTTTTTTGTGACGGGGTTTGGACTAATATGGATATTCTAATCTAGAATAACAAATTAACGTATAATGTCGTGGTAGGAGACGATCCAGAAAGACATATTTCCGAAAAATAAAGTGCAGACATGAATTAACGAAATTGGTTTTCTATTTTACCGCATAATATGAAACGGAGAGTTAGGTTATCAGACTAACAACACTGTATCCAAAACAATTCTTTGATGCAACGGCAGTAATAATCTAATTACGTGCTAGGGATTTGTACGCATTAGACCTACACCAGCAAAAAAAAAACCATTATGAGCGAACAGGTAGTTAGGTACGCTATTCAAGTATTGATTATCAGGAAAAGATGTAATCTTATCTTGTTGAACTTTCCTGAAGTACGGAAGCTGACATATAGGCTAAGAATTGCATCCTAATTAAATTTAGTGGAGTGAAACATTAGTTAGTAGTAATCGATAACAACAGCGCGGGGTCATACGCGAAGCGCTGAAGCGCCGTCTCGCCTCGGCCGTTGACCGCACAGGGGCGCGCAGACACCGACACCGACCTTGTCCATTATTCACATCTTCTCTATTCCTGAAATATCACTTATCAGCAATTCGGGGGAAGTCGCTCTGCCATTCATAGCGGGCCGGCCAAAACGAAAACATGTCGGCGGCGCCTGTGTAGAATAGCAAATCGTTACGCAAACGGCATCGGCGTCGCATGCACGCTCCAAGGCACGTACGATACACGATGACGCAGGACTTAACTGGCGTCGAACCTAACAAAATGAAAATTCAATAAGAGATTTCCTATCAGCACAATCTTAATAAATTCTTAACGTCAGCGATAAATCAATAGATACCGACCGCAGGAAACGAAAGTTCGGAAGCGATGGTTATGCCGGTTACGGCGATGAGACGGGGCGGGCTGGTCGCGGCGCACCAGCTTGCCCAGCAGCTCGAGGAGAGATAGGCGCAGAGGGCGCGGGGGAGGGCGCGCCTCGCCGCCGTCCTCGCCCAGCACCTCCAGCTCCACGGCCTCGGAGCGCGCGCACATCCGCGCCGCTACCGCCGCCCCATGTCGCGCGCCCACCCCGCCGGCCACGCCGCCGGCTGGCCCGCGAGCCCGCTCCGCACCTAACACGCCGCACGCTCCGCTCGCGACACGCGCCCGCACGCGCGCTCTGACCCGTCGCAGGGCCGAGACTCGTGTGCCGCACACACTAGCGCCGCCCGCCCGGCGCGCGCATCCCGCAACGATACTGATTATGCCGCCGCCCCAGTGTTGCTATCTCCTCTCAGTGTTTACTCCTAATAAAACTGATAAACCTCAGTCTTGTGCCTTTGTGGGAAATACGCGCATTTTATCAACACATAACTTTATAATCCAAATATGTATAATTCTATTAAATTGGAGTACAGCAAACACTGAGAGCAGAAAACACGATTTAATTTAATTTCCAAACTTGATAAGTTGTTGAGATGAGCCGCACTGTACTGGGAAAAGCGAAACTATACAAATAAAAAATAAGTGGCCGTACGAGTCATGAGCCCCATTCTGGAAAAACATAATTGTCAATTTGGTTTACAGCGGAATGATTTTAAGATGAAGAATAAAGATAAAAAAAACATTCGTGGTAACTGACAGCCTCGTTACGACTCGTGACGCAGTCGAAACCCAGAGAGAAACTAAGTTAAGATGTACTGCATTGGCTTTACGAAACCACAAAGAATCAGAACAAAACAAGAGGTTATTAAACAAGATAATGCAAATAAATAAGTTGAGCATCATTGCTCCAAGGACAAAAATAAGAACAGTCAATAATATATACATATATATATTTTTTTCTAAATAGCCTCAGATAAACAAAAGATTTGCTGCCTGCTTTTTATCAACACGTCCTGAGCAAGGTTTTGATTTAATAGAAAGTCTTTAACGGTCGGATATGGAAAGAAAAATCTTAGACAGAACCTAAACCATAAAAGGATTCTCTCGAAAAGAGGTTTCAAATGCGATTAACTTTATCTGAAACGTTCGAAATAGTGGTACCGGTCGGAAATAAATCCATCTAAAATCAGAGCATGTGAAAAAATATAATAGGTAACTATTGACCGAAGCAGCAGCTGGCTTTGTTATGAAAAGAATCATTTCTACAAAAAAAAATGTAAGTTAAACGGTTTTAATGAAAATAATGTAAAAATTATGTAAAATAATTCGGTAGGTTCTAGGTACAACCAGTCATCACAACACTTAGATAACACAGTTCGGGCGGGCCTTATACTGGCTTTCCACCAGGGATGTCTTAGGAAATTTGGGTTTATATGGTAAACTATTTTCAGCGCCGAAGAGCATCATTTCTAACAAACCCATACATAAATTTTATTGCAAAAAGAATGGTAATCTTCTTTTGTAAATCCGCTTCTCAGGACACTTCACAGCGAACACTTAAAAGAACGCTTTCAAATGTGAGCGGTTTATCAAAACGGGCCCAAGTAACTTTGAGATTCATAATAGGGAGGTATTTGAATTATGTTTAGTTGGCAGAATTTCAAAAAGGAGAGGCCCTTGAGGTGAGGAACAATAGAGTACAATGGCGAGTGGACATCACTTTTTCTGGTTACTACGACTTTAATACTTCGACTAGACTAATTTTATTGAGAGCATACACCAGTAATCCCAGCGGTTGAGGTTTTAGGTCATCGCTAAGGAATATAATACTATGTAAATACATGGTTATGCTAAATTTACATAGCGTGGCCGAGCAGTTCTCGCTGGGCGTCAGGGGACGCGTCACCGCCGATGTTTATATAAAACTATTGAATCGCATTAGCGATCATTACTTTTCCTTCGACGTTCAATACGGGCTATCGATGACTTGCGTTGTTGTAGGCTCAATAGCACCTGAAGTTTGCATGTAATATCATCATTTGTACTACATACAACTATACGAGTTGGCCGATGTTAATCTAAGTGATTTACAACATTAGCACTGGTTTATTTTTTAATCGTAAGTACTAAAAAGTCCTTAGGTTGTTTTATTGTGTAAATGTGTAGCGGTATCAAGAACGCCACATGCGAACTACGCGTCATACTGACGTCACACAAAATCCTGCATCTCGCAAGCAGAGTTAACCGCGCAACTAGCATAATTATATAAAACGGCTTGACATGAATCATCGGGCAATTGTCCACGACACCAGTCTGGTCGGAGAATTCTCACAACGCTTTGTCTTCATCTTTTGAAAGTCAAATTACTGACGACTGAAAGAGAGAAATCGGTGTGTAACTATTCATCGGAATAATAAGTCTATTAGTAAGGGGGTATACTATACTTAAATACCTAGTCTTGTCATAAATGTTGTCACGAAGAAAGAAAATAATATTTATTACTTTTACAGTGTGTCAGTAATACAAAAATATAAAACAATTTAAAATATAAAAAGCTTATTCGAAGTGGTTTCCATTGGCTGCAATACAGTCCTTTAAACGTTGAGGCCAGTTATCAATAGAAGCACGCACTCATTCCATGGGAAAATTCTTCACTGCCAATCGTATGGATTGTTTTAGGGACTCCAAATTATCATGGCGTTTAGAGCAAGCCGTACTCTCTAAAACTAACCATAAATCATAATTCAGCGGATTAAGATCGGGACTAGACGACGGCCAGTCTTCAGCTCTGATGAAGTCCGAAACGTTCAATTCCAACCAAGACTGCGTGGACCGAACTTTATGACCCGGCGCCGAGGCTTGTTGGAAGGATCATACTTGGTTATTGAACATGGTGTTGTTAAAGGGCTTAACTACCTTCTCAAGAATGGTATCTTGATACACTTGTGCCGATGTTTTGATACCTTTTTCACAAAAATATGGCTCAGTCACTCCTTCATAGCTAACACCCCACCAAACCATCACTGAAGTCGGATAATGCCCACGTTGCACTCTGTCGACTAATTGGGACGCTTCCTTAGAGCTTTGAGCATAAATACAGTCATTTTGTTTGTTAAAATGTTGCTCAATTGTAAAGATTTTCTCATCCGTAAACAAAATTTTTCTGTGACCTCCCTTTGCGTACCGCTTCAGTAGTTGTTTCGATTTTACCACCCTATTCTTTTTTAATTTATCAGTTAAAAAATTACCAGTGCATCTCTTATAGGCTGCAAGTCCTAAGTCATCTTTTAAAATACGCGACATGGTTCTGGGTGCTATCTTCATCTCCCGAGATAAAATCTTTTGCTTTCGGACAGGATTTCTTCGAATTCTTTCCCTTACTGCTTTGACCACCTTTTTCGTACGAACACTACGTGGACGGCCAGATCTTTTTCTGTCACAAACAGAGGAGGTCTCATTGTACCTATTAATAGCCCGGTACACAAACATTTGACTAATACCAAGCGTATGGAGAGTTTTAAAAATTGCATTTGGGCCATACCAACTTTGTGTAATGCAATCACAGCGATTCGGTTCTCTTTATCACCCCACTCTATTTTAATATCGCAAAATATTGTACAATGTATTAGCGCCAAAATTGGAAAACTCAATGAACAATCGTATAAAAATGACAGATTCCAAATTCGAATGTAATATCTTTCTTATTTTGAATTGTAACAGTATTTATGGCCAGACTGTGATTAGGATTAAGATTTGACCTAGATATGGATAAGAACTGTAAAGCTTCGTTAGGACGTCAGCCCTAGTCAACTCGCTGGATTAGTAATTGCAGAGACAGTTATCCAGTTTGAAACACATAGGTCTATCACTAGTACGTCACGGGTTCGGACCCAGACAGGCGCTTTACTTTGTGTAAATTTCTTCACCACTGCTCTCAAAACGGTGAAGGAAAACGGTGAAGGAAAACAGTGAGGAATGTTCAAGAACCAAAAATTCGAAGACATGTTACATGTGACATCTACCAACCCCGCGCACCGGGCCCGCGTGGTGGATTACGGCCCACTCCTTCTCACCAAGAAGGCCTGATTATGCACATATTTTATCTGGACGTCATGTTTATCCCACAAAAAGGTAATAGATACATTTCTATGTATATTAAACATAATATTAGGTCCTTACCTATGAAATTGCCGTTTTACATAGAAAAAAATTTTTTTTTTTTTAATTCGTTAATCGAAGTATTGGTCATTAGTGAAGATGTCTTGTGTATGAAGATGACTTTTGCCATTTTAGTGGAAGTTCGTTGATGGCGCTGCAATAAAAATCCTGGCGACGGGAATCGATGAACTCTTTAGAGGCGTTTTTCACCGCCTTGCTGGTTGGATTTGTAGTTTTTCCCTTGTAAGTTATTTAGTTATCCAAATTCCGAATAAAAATGGAAATTAATTGGAGCAAGGTCTGGTGAGTATGGTGGGTGACGGAGAGTTCCCGGTCGTAACTACTATAGTTTTGAGACGACCGGTTGTGCGGTACTTCCACGTGATTTTGTCAGCGAGTTCATGCGGTACCCACTTTCCGAGCTTTTTTATCTTTCCAATTTGAAGGAAATGAATCAGTATCGATTTATCACTTACGTTGAAGGCTGCTGCAATTTTAACATGGTTTGAGATGAATCTGCTTCCACTATGGCTTTCATTGTTGTTCCGGTCGGCCACGGAGCTCATTGTTGACATCAAAATTTCCGATTATTCCCGATGTCCACAACTTGTTTGGCCACCACTGAGGGACACATTATTGTACTTAACCTCAAAACACTTTAAAGTTGCTTCTGCATCATCTTCAGCGCTACGTTAATTGCAACCCCTCCGCCCTTACATAACAAAGGATAGACAATTAGGCACCTATGCTTTGTTACAGGGGCGCTCTCCCTTCGCGCCTCCGGTTTACTCTAGGGGTAGCATCCAAAAGACTACGTGAAGTCGGGGGTGGCCCGATTCAGCTTTGAAACAGATTCGACCTATTCAAACCATGAAGTGTCCCCCAGTGGTGAACAACAAGAATCATTTTTAAAAGTTGTTTCCCTGTCCCCCAGTGGTTGCCAAACAAGTGGTTGACATCGGGAATAATACAAAATTTCCAGAACGGAAACGATCAAACCAAAAACGGACCGTGCGTTCACATGCGGTACCATTACACGTTCTGTGCTGCGTTGGTGCCCCGACGGAACTCGTATTCGAAAATAGCGCGCAATTTCGATTTTTCCATGGTTACAGAAACAGCGATATTTAAAAAAAATCGTACGGTGGGCAAACGAATGAACAACTGATTTTAAAAACCGAAACATACTATATTATTATAAAATTAATTTGAGTTTGGAATTCTAAATAGAATGAAAGATATCGATCTTCACAATAGCCAGTATCAAAAAAACGGCAATTTCATAGGTAAGGTAGGATCTAATATTTTTAGAAGTTATGAACCTCTGCATTGCAGAGATTTTTAAACATTTAGATTAAATACACAACAGCTAATAAAATTTATAATGAGGCCATCCTCGTTAATTTATAGAAAAACATGTTGCATTGCAGTTATAATTAATAAATAAAATAATAACTAAAATAAGCATAAATATTTTTTTCGGTTTTACACGTGTTCTTTTATTGGTATTACACAGAAAATACATTACGTTCCTACACAATACAGGTGTAATTGTATGTTAAAGTGATGTATTGATTTGCTACATAAGAGTCACAATAATTATTTTCCATCACAAATCGACACGGCAAACCGAAGGCCGGTATAATGATCACCTACGGTATAAGGTAATGACAATGTACGGTCATTGTCATGCATGACGTGCAATTATAAGTTCAATATCATAAGTGATCGATATCCCACCCGTAAGTGAAGGTATCGAGAAAGTGGAACAGAAATTACAGCAATAAATTAATGAAGCAAGTTCAGGTGGGCAATTGGAATAGTTCAGGTGCTCGGTCAATTCTAGGTATTGTGACTAAGCGAGGTAATTTGAAAAGTTTTTGAGTAACACTGTATTATTTTAATTAAAAACTTCTGTTTATCAATAAAACTATCAAATAATAATGAAATCAGTGATTATGAAGAAACACATCATCTAGTAGAGCGTTTCCAGTCAAAAGTTCACTACATACAAGATTCCTCTTTGTTGCTTCGCGAGTTCGCGCATTCGAATTACTTAGAGCTTTCCTTCAGTTTTCACTTCCTCAACTTATGTTTACTCGGCCGTAACCAGATATTCACAAGCCTGTATTCATAAATTTCTTTCCACGCAAATGAAAATTTAATTGAAGTGATGTTTCGTGCAAATAAAAAGTCGTGAAATGAATCACGGTGTACTCACTCAAACCACATCGATACCACTGAAAGCTCTTCTGATATCATAAAAAATATGAATGAAACGAACATTAAATTAGATGAACATAATAGTACGGGAGGTGGCGCTATATTTGAGCAAGTCATTTTATACCGGCTGAAAATCATAACAATAATAGTTTTCCCCTAACACATAATAGCTCCGAACGTCAGCTGCTTCGATAGCGGTGGAGCTGAAGGAGACAGCATGAAAAAGCCAACTTAATACTGACCAGCAAATTCCAAAAAAACTAAAAAAAATTGAATTTCGCGGGCTACCCTGGCGCTTTCACCTTAAGGGGGAAGCGCTAAGGTAGCCCGCGAAATTCAAATTTTCTTACGTTTTTTGCAATTTGCTGGTCAGCATTAAGTTGTACGTTGATTAATATATGAATCGCGGCCGTAAGAAATATGTGTTTACAGAATTATAATCATTAAAGTCATCAACACAACTCTCTAAGACCACGTAAGTCCAAAGAATGATGATTTCATGAAACAGTTATTCTTTGGACTTACGTGGTCTTAGAGAGTTGTGTTGATGACTTTAATGATTATAATTCTGTAAACACATATTTCTTACGGCCGTGATTCATATATTAATCAACGTACAACTTAATACTGACCAGCAAATTGCAAAAAACCTAAAAAAAATTGAATTTCGCGGGCTACCTTAGCGCTTCCCCCTTAAATATTAAAATAATAAAAAATCATCGTCAGCCATGGAATTATTATCCATGTCGTCAGCTGATTGTTTATGGGTGTAAACATTGTCAGTTTATTTTCCAAAAAGCCTATGCAACGCTCAAATGCATTGAGCGCGCAAAATGTTTATCAGGCTGACTGACGGTGTTACCCCCGTCAAAAATACAGCTGACGATTTTCTTTATTATTTTAAAAGTATAAAAATTGAGATGTATAAATTTCATAAGGTATAAAATTAATTTTTTTTCAAATTTTCAATGAGGTTCATGGACGTGACTGACATATAATCCCCCCTCGTCAATACAGCTGACGACTATTTTTTGAAAAAATGTGATTAAAACAATAATATTATACATTTTTGCTCGGTATAAAAATCATCGGAGCTGATTTTTTTCCAATGACTTTTTCATGCTGTCTCCTTTAGCTCCACCGTTGGTGCGACAACTGACGCTCACTTTACCGATTTCTGACCATTAAACAACTGTTTGAAATAAAATTTATTCGGTATAAAATTCCTAGAAAAACTGCAGCGCCACCTCCCGTACCATAAGGTTATACACGTTTCTTTAAGAAGCTACGCACAAAGGCCGTCGCTGAAAATGATCATAATCTAAATTATGACAAGTTAATTCTTTATAACAGTTTACAACTGGAAGGTGCTTTTATTTATTTATTCATTTAAAATTTTCGCACAAAAAGGTACAAAGGCGGGCTTAATGCTACTACTGTTGCTATGAATGCTAGATGCGTGAAGAATATTCCGTCTAAGACATACACGTGTAGAGTACATGAACAGCAAGAGTGACCTTGGGGGCAGGTGTACTGTGGGCGGGAAGACACTCACCTTGGCCATGTGTTCTCGCCGAGGACTTTCCCATGTCGGCCGCACCATCGACACACATATACACTCACACTTGCGCGCGACACTTAAACACTCTGTGCGTACTTATGCTTATAGGTCGGTATAAAAGAGGCGTACAAAAGTTAGACGTTATATTATTGAAGGACACTTGAGGGTTAAGCTAGGTCTCCTACGGAGAAGCAGGTGGTAGGGAGGCGTCGAGGGCGGAGGGCCGCGCGGCGCGATCGGCATTCTGTGCACCGCCAGAGGACTTCGTCTTCCTGTAACAACACACAAAGTAAATATTAGTCAATGACTCTAGCGCAGATAATTGGATATGAGCACAGAATACATAACAGGTAATATGAGTAACAAATCTTGGATGGATGATCGCTTTTTCGTGGCCTCTGTGATGAAAATTTACAATTAATTAAATTTACAAAAGTACAGTCTCGACTGTAAAAGCCTCAGTGGCCTGATCTGCCATCACGCATAATTATTCTGGTGGATTGATTCGTGGCCACTAAACTGTTACTAAAGTTCGTTTGCACCGTTGTATAGTGTTAACGCATATTTATAAAATTTAATAATTAAAAATTATACATCATAAGTATGTGATTATACTAAAAGGTTATTTTTTGCACATTTTACCTGTCTGTTTAAAGTTAATTTTTCCGCCTTTTGGTTCCCAATTTATGAGATTGTTCATGACTTTATGACCTTCGTGATTAAAATTACTTATAAAATAATGTAGTATTTTGTCGGACCTCCGCATGTGACTGTTCCTAAATTACCCTGCTGTAATTTTGTTTTTTCTATTTTTGTTATTATTATTGGTAAGATCGGCTTTACCATTTGTGTTTATTTTTAGTAAGCACTGATAACACACCAATTAAGTCATCTTTGTGGTTTGTGACTAGAAAATCTACGTCATGCTGATAAGTAGCCACTTAAGTATTTGGATTCTGAGCTCTTAGGTCCTCACTATAACGATATTGGAATTTGTTGGGTGCCTAATTATTTCGGAGAGTTTCTGATCTTCTACTCAGAGTTTGTTTCTTTTTTGATCAACTACCAAAACATTGCACATGCACTTGCGGATTGATGTTACTGTCTCATAGACTGACAACCGAATTCCTAATGGTCAAAACAGACAATAGTTTACTAACAAGCAAGATTAATGCTAGCATGTCAACAGTATGTGCCAATTCAGACATCATGATTTGACATTTCATTCTGATTCCTAGTCTTACCCATACTGCATCTTTTACATCACAGATCATCATTATTGGGATGATAATTATGTTATGATAAAATAATTTACTGTACTTACTATTAAAGTATCTCTTTTAAAATCCTATATCAGCCTACATAATTTGCCAGCCAACTATCATGAGATGTGACAGCACATCAGAAATTGAATCTGAATCAGACTTCCAGAAGCCAGGAAGCTATTTGCTATTATTCTAAAGCCTGCAAAACATTTTAAGTGCCTTAGTAAGGCATTTTTAAGATTTACTACGAATCTCTTGTTCAGTCCACAGACTTGATGTGCTTCATAATCTGTTAAACGATTTCCGAACTACGTATTAACATAATATTGGTCCTTCGAGCCGGATCTGCAGTTCCACATTACAAGTATAATAACACGGTGAGCAAAAATATTCCTGTAGCAAGTGTAGAGTCACCCTCAACTACGACATTCAGAAGTGAGTTTATTAAGTTTTAATTTTAACACAACACGCCCAAAAACTAGACACATAAACATTGAATTCCCGCCCACAAGCAACAAGTTCACGACATTCAAAGATGAATTGCTTCGAATTACAATAATGATACGTACACCTACATTATCAGTTGCTTCTGTTTCGTAAGGCTATATGTTGTTAATAACTTGGGGTAAACAATCGGAATAGATAATATCAATAGTTTTAATGAAACTAGTTACGAGCACGAAAACGTTACTAATTTGATTGCATACTCTCATGTTAGGTAATAGATAACTAAAAAAATACTGGTATTCAGCTGCATCCGGTTAGACAATGGAAGTTGACCCCAACATGAAAAGGTGAGATAGATGATATCGATACCTCTGAGCTCTAAAGGCGTATTGCACAAAACATAGGTTTTCATGAGAAGCAAAAAAAAAAGATTTTTCGTTATCTCGCAATTTTTTTTTTCATTTTTTTGTTATAGCTACATAAAAGTATCCAAGGGACAAAGTTTTAAGAAAGTTTTTTTTCAAAAATAGCCCTGGTTTTGTATTGACTGAGATAGCATGTGCTTTACGACCAAAAAAATTTAATATATTATGTACTATAAAAATACGCCCTGAGCACTGAGCAGGTACACAAAGGCGTAAGCCCAATTTTACATAAATAATGCAAAGACACGAGCGTATAAATTATTATACTTGAATTGTTATATATAACGTGGTAAAGGACAATATTTTATAATGATTTTTCTAATTGGTATTTTATTTATTTAGTAGGCTAATAATTATAATCTTCGATAATTATTTAGAATATTTTTCTTCTGTCGATATGTCCCGCTGCTGGACAAAGGTCTCCCTAGACCCTACTCTCTTTCCACATCTCTCTGTCCAGAGCTGCCAAAGACAAATCTATAACAAAGGAATCCAGCTCATCGCGCCATCTCCGTCAGGGCCTGTCGCGATGTCGTTTACCATTAAGCGGGACCCACTGGGTCGTAAGTTTGGCCCACTGATCGTCTGACATGCGGCAGATGTGTCCTACCTAATTCCATTTAAGCGTGGCAGCTTTCCGAGTGACATCAGTTATTTTAGTGATGGGACGGATTGTTGTATTCTTAGCCCATTCCACAAGTTTAATACCCAGAATACTCCGTTCCATAGCTCTCTGGCAAACCTCGAGCGTGGACCTCTGTTGAATGATCAAAGACCATGTTTGAGAACTATACGTGGGAATGGGAAGAATACACATATGTCGATGAGTTTTCTCTTGAAGTGACAGTGGAAGATAGCCTTTAATTTGATCTTTCATGGCCCAATAGCTCTTCCAGGTATTTTTGGTGCGTCTTGCCACTTCTTTGTTTTGTCTTGCCTGGAAGGAGACTATTTGACCACGATAGAGAGACTCATCGACATATTTAATCTCCTCACCCGCCACGGTGATGCTGCAAAGCACGCTGTTCGTTATCAACTTGGTCTTTGACATATTCATTTGAAGTCCGGCCCCTAGGCTTGCCGTGCTGAGATCTTCTAGCATCTGAGTCAGCTCGGAGACTGAATACGAAAAAAGGACAATATCGTCGGCAAAATGGAGATTGGATAATCTCTTTTGTCCAACCATAATGCCCCTTTCTGCCCAGCTTGCTGCTAGCTTTCTGAAGACTTCCTCCAGAAAGGCTGTAAATAATTTCTTTATTGATCTGGAAAGACGGTCATGTCTTAGAATTGATTTTAATAGTTGCGGTGCTGTTTCTATCAAAAGATGTACGTGGTGTCTCTTTCTTGATTTTGTAAGGCGTTGCAAGTTGAGGTATGGCTGATGCTATCAAAAGCTTTTGAGTAATCTATAAATGCAATATAAAGCGGGAGCTGGAAATCTGTATATTTCAAGAGAACCTGGTTGATGGAGTGGAGGTGGTCAGTAGTAGAAAGACCGCGACGAAATCCGGCCATTTCGGGGGCTGATGTTTGTCGAGGGCTCCGGCTATTCTGTTCTCGATTACTTTAATGAAAGTTTTGTACAGGTGTGAAACCAGACTGATAGGACGAAAATTGTTTGTCTGTTTTGTAACCCTTTTTGTGGAGAAGAATAATTAAAGACTGACAAAAAGTGCGTGGCAGAATTCCGGTGTTGAAAATTTTTTGTAACATGTGGAAGAAGGACAGGCTCTCTTATTTTTAAGGCTGCTGTGGTTACGCCATCGTCGTCTGGGCTCTTACTATATACATACTTCATGCTCAGCAGTGCTTTATGAACTTCCCAGCTTGTGAAAGGTGGAATGTTATCGGAGCACGAATATACAGTTGCGTTAGGTTGTACAGTGGGTTTCGCGATTCTTATAAAATTCTGTACAAATGTTCAAAATTTTGTCTCCGTCATTCTGTTTCACACCTGCACAATGCTTTAAACACGCATGTGTAGGTCGTCCTTTGCTTGATATTCCTTGTTTGGCTGATTTTAGTGAGGTGTTTTGTTCTAAAGCGATCTCTAAGAAGTGTGTGTTACGGTTTCTTAAGTCTTTACGAATACTGCGTTTAACAAGTCGGTCTACTGCTTTGTTTTCTGGTGTGTACATAGCAAGTTGTTGTCTCTCTTCAATTAACTGCTTCGTTTGGTAACTAACTTTACTCTCTTTGTATTTGTTCTTTTTTATTTTATTATTGACCTTTTTATTGCTGTTTTTTATATTAGTGTATTGCGTTTGAACGTCATCTTCATCTGTTCTGTCTAATAAACTAAAATTATTTTTTAAATCTAAATTGAATAGCTCTTGGTTTGCTTGGTTTGAGAGTGGCTTTATTTAATTTTCTACTAGAGTTTTTAATAGAAATAAAAAGATTATCAAAACTAAAATTATGATGAGAAATAAATATCGCTTATTTCGCTTATCAATTTAAAAAAAAAACACAAAAAAATACTAAAAGTTCTTAAATTTGTAATTAGGTCACTTAATTTTTCATTTTCTTCATCATTTCTAATCAGGTCCCTTATTTTTTTCAGGGTTTACGCTATGTAATCAGGTGTATTTGTTATAATCTGCTTCATCAGTTTGAAGCTTTATAATCAGCACCCTAACTGCGTAAAACACTATCAAAAACAATCTGAATCATTTTGAAGGATATTCCTAATCCATTGCTTCATATGTTCGATAAATATGTCTGCTCAACAACGTAAACAACGCAATGAATGTTGTTGAACTGTCAAAATGAAAGCCAATCGTACTGTTAGTGTGTATGATGTTAGGTAATAGATAACGCATTTTTGTTTGAAAATCATCATGCTTTAGACATGCTGTTAGATTCACATAACGGTTTTATTCCGATTAAAATTCTACAAATAAATTATTAACGCAAGTGGATACGGGCCTTTCCCAAACAACCATGCACTTTAGTCACTTGCGCTGGGCAACCTGATCGGTAATCAATCACCAATATTTATGTATAACACTAACACGATTATGGTTCTATTGTTTAAATGAGTTATTATTTGTATAACAACAAATACATATAACAATGTGTTGTTTCACATAATCGCTAACGCGACTTATTTTTCAGTTGTCCAGCAGAACATTTGGCATGCTTACGGTTGAAATTGCAAACAATTAAAGGCAAATTCCAACAACGCTAAACGGTTTGAAACAGAGACAATGAGTACCTAGACAATCTCTAATTATATTTTATGATAAGAAACACCTTATCATAAGACTTCGACATGCGCTGGACAAGTATTTGTATTAAGTACTCCACGTATTAAGTACCACCACATTTGTGCCTTGCCTATGGTTTTATATATTTAACGAGCTTTATATAGTATAATGTTCCATTTAAACCAAGATATTTTTCGTCCTAGAGACAGACCGCCAACCAGTGCTAATGATGTGGCAATTAAAGTTTATTGGGAGAATTGCGATGCGCCGCTTGATAGAGTCACGTGTCATCATCATCTTTTATCAACGATGGACTTGAAACAGATTCAATGAACAATCGTTTGTAGAATAGTTGTGACAAACTGACAACTGGTGAAAACCCGGGTGGCGAACGGGTTTTAGTATTAATTGATTACTGTTAAAGTTCAGTGTTTCCTATTGAATTTGGTGATCAACAAATAGCTGCACATCAAAACAGGAGATGAACCTGCTTGGCTACTTAATCAAACACGTATCACGGAAACCAATGATTAAGCTTTGGGATAAAACAGTATGTCTCACTGGCAAACTGATAATCAATGTCAGTATAGGACTGTATCTGATCGTAAAAAAATTCTTCAACACTCTTACCATCTACAACAGAGTCATCTCGTAATGATTTTGTGCTAGATCTCTGAATACGAACCGTTTAGTAAATCCGTTACAATGTTGCCTAATTTCGCAACATACATCTGTCCCAAATGAGCGGATTATTTTGGTATTTAAAGTGAAGGACACGCATATTTTATCTAGCCCAAATCTAGATGTGTATTGGGAAACGTAGAACGATTACTTAACGTTTTTATTGTAGTAGGTACAAGGAAAAGTACGTTAATATTATCGCTGGTACCGTAAGTATGTTTTATTTTTGCCAGTTAAAGTTGGTACTTATGTTATTTTTGACTAAATGTTTGAAGTTAAAAATAAAAAACATACTTCGTCTAAGACATGTATGGCTCAAAATGCTGTAAATAGTGTCAACTATCACTCCCTTAAAGCTTTGCACTCAGCTTCCAAACACCCTGTATATTACAGTTGGGTTGACGATTTTTTTTACTCATAGTCAGGGGTAAAAAAGATCCTTTGGGCACCCTTGGGCAGAAGTTTACTGGCTCTACCCACAATTCACCTGAAGATGATAACAGTTAGGTTAACGAATTTATTTACTCATTGTCAGGGGTAAAAAAAGATCCTTTGGGCACCCCTGGGCAGAAGTTACTAGCTCTACACCTGAAGATGATAACAGTTAGACTAACGAATTTTTTTACTCATTGTCAGGCGTAAAACAAGATCATTTGGGCTTCCCTGGGCAGAAGTTTACTAAGTTTACTGACTCTACCCACAGTTCGCCTGAAGATGATAACACCATACAAGGGGTGGAGCACCCGTCCGTTTCAAATTCTTCTAATAAATCTTTTCTTTACGTTACTGAACTGAACGTCTACCTACATCTAAACTACGTCGCGTCGTCGTCGTCTGCGTCGCGTCGAGTATACAAAACTACGGGGTCTATGTGTGGCGGTGACATCATGACATGTAAAACCTTGAATAGTATACTGACACTGTGATTTTATTACATGGCACATTAGTGATGATCCTTTTTTACTATCACTATGAATAATTCCTGGCACTGATATTAAGGTCAGGTCAGGAGTAGAAATGTCGTACACGTGAACTGTCAAATACGAAGTTATCATTATTTGATTCTTAAGCAATATTTTGCTTATTTAAATAACTGTAATTTTTATTTACTGTGTAATTAAACTGAGTGTTGGTAAACACGGCCACAGGATGTTTGAGTAACCCTTCTAATTCTCTTACCTTTACCCATTAGGTGTATATTTGGAACTTCATATCAATATTAGAATATACCTAGCTTGGTTAAATTTAACATTAAACTAATATTGTATTTATCCACCGCACCAAAATTGACCAATTTGTCAGTTAAGAGGGCGCCGACCAAACGCCGACTGCGCAGTGGCGCCCTCATCGTTTGTTTGGTTATTTCTTTTATTTTAGATAATAGTGGCCACTATTTTCCGTTTTAGTGATTATAATAAAACTAAACAATGTAAAACTACCGTTTATAATAATATTAACGTATAATCTTGTGGAGCACAACTTTCTGCATTTTCATTCTAAAATAAAAGAAATAACCAAACAAACGATGAGGACGCCACTAGGCGGTCGGCGTAGCCTTAAAGCAGCCAAAGATTTTATTTTCGTGCAGATTTCTTCTGAGGCACAGACAATCTGTAGAACTGTAAGATAGCCGCTAGCACGAAGTATAAAGAGCGCTTGTAAATCTGGTCAAAGTAAGGAATCTTTCTGTTCTTGAGATAACGTAACATATGAATCGGACAGTGAGTCAGTCTGCTCTTTGCAATTATTTTAAGTATTGACTGGTAATGATAACTGATTAAACACAGTAACGTTCGTTCAGAATAACTGTGGTAGTTAGTTACATTTCAATAATGCCATCAGTTTCCATAAGCAAAATTGAGTACATCTAGTGCAGAGTCCACAACACAATAATGGTTTGTTTAGATATTGACGCAAACGCTTTAGGGTTGATATCACTTGTGATCGTATCGCAATCAGAACATCATATGCGTGCATAAACCACTAAAATTGCACGATATACTTACGTGAATAAAATCATAGAAGTTAAAACTTTAATTAAGTAATGGCGTATTTACTAACTTATCTAATGCATTGGGAAAGTATAAACTAAAAGCAAAACTAAATAGGTGGACAATTAAATACATTTCAATGTTTCAACACATAAGAAATTGAAAATTCTGAGAAGGTACTCATAACTGCTAATATAAGTTTAAATAAAAATTACAAAATTGGATAAAAAAATTGTTAGATGTTTTAAAACCTGGTCTGGCTTGGATTAGGCCAAGGGAGTATTTTGAGACCCTTACTATTTCTTCCAGACATAAGAATGGGGTGCATAAATCGAAAAAGCTTTGTATTGTACATATACGAAAATAGTTAATTGCATGGCATAAAACTAAAGTGTTTAACTGAATAAGTTAAATACAGTAGGAGTTATGAAGCTGGATGCATTTCCTAGGCTATGTTCCTAGAGAATGTAATATACATTTTATGCGCGTAAATATTTATAAATTCGAATCGATCTGTCATCGTATTCCAATAATTCATACTGTTTACCTAAAACGAATAGGTAGATTTTCACAACATCATCTAAATGTTGACTATCCTTATTGAACAGTCAGCAAATATTATTTATTTTACTGTAAACATTTTACGTTGGGATTTTTACTATGGCCTACATTTTATATGTGAAGGACAACCTTAATTTCGTGTTTGTAGGTCAAAGGGTTTGGCCCAAGCGACGATGACTCAGTTAAGGAAACTTTGTTGGTACACGGTGTCGAGATAAAAGTTTTGTAGCATTAAGCTAGCATACTCTGTTGTTTATGTAAGTACAAAGACCTTAGAAATATTATAACACTAAGTTTTGCGCCTGATTTAGCTTGCATCCTAGGGAAACCAAATTTTTTAGGTATATACCCGGATAATAATGCATAGCCGTTATATTTTAACCCAGGAAAGGTGTAAAATCTGTATTAAAGTATGCATCTTCTCTCTTTTAACTTATTTTATTTTGATTACGGGGGTTTTAGCTTTAGTATGTAAAATGCCATTATGTTAACCCCCATTACCTTATTTCCTTGTTATGTCGTACAATTTGAAATGACAGTGACTGGTCGTTTCGGCGATAGCATCCATTCAACAAAGTTATTGATGGGCCCACTACAAATACAATCAGACCTATCCAGGTATGAGAAATAGCATTTTCTTTATCAAAACGTATCTGATTGTACTGATATTAAATCAATACTCAATACTAACATAATTATATTAGTTACGTGTTGAGTATGATATTAACTAGAAGTAAAACTAGAATCTAAACGATGTAATGGAGAATCCAGTGTTTTTAAATATCATTTTGTTCCATTGTGGTTCATTTAGTTGTTTGTGTAGGATTACATGAAACTGGATTAGAAGGTAAATGAACCATGAAATTCGATAATCAAAACATTTTTGATATTTCTTGGAAATCTGGAAGCTTAACGATAATAATTAGGATTAATTTCACGATCGTATTTTCAATTAATTGGGAAAAGAACTTTAGGGTTCTTTTACCCATATTCAAATTAAGGAATATATTTCTGTATCCATGTTAAATTGTACATGTAAGTACCTAATTATTATATTTTGGTATTTTTTATACAGGATACTATACACAGGGAACAATCGTTAGGTTTATTGCTAGGTATTTAGCTGGTTTGCTTTCCTCAAATCAAATTAAATATGAAATGGATAAATAACTACTACGATTTAGGACGTTTTTGTGTTTTTATATATCTGCTAATTCATTTGCACAGTGAAACATCAAAATTAAATGATTTGAGTAAAATCTTAAAATACTTTGAGACTAAGTATAATTATGACTTTTGTTATGGTTTTAATACCAATCAGTGTAATTTTAAATTTACCTACTTTAAATTATAATAATAAAAAATCAATATTACCTAGATAAAACTACAATATTAATCTAATAGACTGATAAACTACAACTTGTTTTGTAGTCTACAAATGTCTGCGGTTACGTTCCATTTCACACGAATTTATTATAAGAATATCATAACTTCATAAGAACTCACAGTAATTATTATGAATACAAAATAACTAATACTGAATGTGCATGTATATAATAATATTA
This sequence comes from Luperina nickerlii, assembly GCA_963855955.1. Taxonomy (NCBI): domain Eukaryota; kingdom Metazoa; phylum Arthropoda; class Insecta; order Lepidoptera; family Noctuidae; genus Luperina; species Luperina nickerlii. Next base: position 13,657,106 of record OY979677.1, on the reverse strand, counting down.
TTTTAACTAAAGCATATTCTTTGTTAAACATGAAAATGTAAAAAAAATATTAAAATGTATCTAAGAAAGGCTGCTTCCGCATTAAAAAAAATGTTATGCTAAACTCACATCATCGAAATAGGTTTCGCCCAGACGAATCTCAGACAATCCAATGAGACGCTGAGTCCGCGTTTTAAACACGTCACATTCACATAACAAAAATAATTGTACGCTTATTAACAGACCAAAACGTAAATTTATATTACTAAAACATTATAAGGCACAGTAGTAAATCGCTATAGAATTCTTCGCGACTTTATTTCACGGCTTTATTTGTTAAACAATAATTATATGGATGGAGCTCTTGCCAAGCGAGCGTGTGACTCGGAACGGTGAACGAAACGCACTGTTTTGATAGTGTATTTTAGCGTACGTAACAGCAAACCTCAAGGTGAGTTGGAGCTCTACCAAAGCTCGCCCACGATACCACTACCATTGAAGGTTTCGTTCCAGTCTACGTCCAATGCGGGCTTTGGTACGACACACTTTCATACAACTAAGACATTCCCAGCGATCAACAACTACACCGTAAACATATCACATACAATTACGACTGTCTGTATTGTGCTCTTAAAACTTTAAAGGGAATGTGACTATTTAACTAAGAAGTAAAAACTTGAAATCCTTAACTTACTTTCTAGTTTCAGGTCAAAATTTCGTTATTTGTACTTCTAAAAGGACTCTAACTAGTGTTAGAAAGTAATATATTAGTAAAATTTGAGGTAGTTTCGAGAATTGTATGGGTTAGAATGATAGCGCAATTAATAAAACGATTACTTCTTTATGCGAATCAATTTTCCTGTACTTAAATAGCATACACTAACACCATTTGTACTGCCATGTCCGCCATTATGTCGACAGGTCTTGTGCAACGGCACACACGGATGGCTAGTCACTGTTACTACTGGCGACATTATCAATGCAACATGACAACATTGACGATGCGAATTTCCCCAGAAATGCAACAGAGAACCACCGAGCCAAACAAAACAAATTGTAAGTAATGAGCGATGATGGTAATTGCAAACAAGGTTTTCAGAATCAAATCTGTAGCCGTGATTCATAAAAATGATCACAGAAAAATAACAAATAACCCTGAAGACAGTTTATTTACAATGATTCACGAGATCTAGAACTAAGATTGTTAAGAATTTTTGCTGAAAATGTTAAGTACGCTTGTGAAAGTGACGACGCTTCAAGGCCTTAGAAAAATAGAGCGTTAATTCGCAATTTGTAACAATGTGCTAAGTTTTACTAAATGATTCGTTACGTGGTTTCCATCAAAGGATGCGCCTCTTCATTTGGACTAGAAGCATTCCAGGAGTCAATATTATCATTCTATGCCATATGCTTCTATGCAAAGGTACTACGATTGCAAAATTTTGCAAGACTTTGAGATTATAGATCGTTCATGGACAATTTTGGAGTTTCTTAATAATAACATCAGAATTATTAAAATCCTTTCACAAAAATCGGATTAAGTTAGGTACCTGGACGCTTGTCTAGACATCTCGTAAATATTATCTCGTCCGTGACTTCATTCGCGGACCATATGCGCAAGAGCATCATCTGAAGAATGTAGAGCGGTACGAGCAAGTTATTTGATGTTTCTATAAAGATGTTTAGCCATAACTAATTTGGTTATGCTAGGTGTGATAATTTTTAGATCTGTATTTATGGCCCATAAAGGGTAAATGAAACTGAAAAGAACATTATTATCGACATGTAAGTAACGCTGAGAATAGGTCCTCTAACTTCTTCTTAGCGTATCGATGGCAAAAATTGCAAAATCTTTGGCCCACAATTTAGCTGCGTGAACTACACTCATTGACGTAGTCATAAGATCATCAACAGGCCCCTCTTTTTAGGTTGAAGATGGCCCTGATTATCAAGTGCACTGTCACCTGGGCGGAGCAGGATGGAAGGTGGGCCATTGTCTGTGGGGAGATGCCGCATACGCACTTGAGATCTGAGCCATCTGGGAACCCCCATCTTTGGAGATTGTCTTTGCTCCGGCCGAGTTGGGTTCGTAGTCCTCTAACTGTAGTCAATACACTATTGCCTATTGAGGTGAAAAATTTATTGGTGAGCGCAATGTATCCTCATCAGCGTACAATAGGATTTTGCTGTGGCTGTGGAATACGACGCTCACGGAATTAGAGGGTGCACTAGTGTTTGTTGATGATAAAATGAACATAAATACAACTACTACCGACTATTTTCGTAAAGAAGTAGGATGTATTGGCCGACCGCTTAACTGCGTCGTTGCCTGAGGTAGTAGCGCGGTGCGGGAGGGGTGTGGTGACGTGATGCGAGAGCTCAGTGATTCGTGAACTTGTAACAACTATCACCCCTCCCATACCGCGCAGCTACCTCAAGCAACGTCACAGTTAAACGGTCGTACTATAGTTTGATTCAATATTTTTTATATGCTCAAAAATTAAAAATAAATCGGTGCAGTTCCTCAGAGTTGGCAACGGTCCAATATAATAGTTTTTTCATCTTGTTCTAGATAACCGAATTATAACTTAATAGGACTGGACACGGACGTTAGCATTCATTGTTATGTCATGTACTCGATTATCCACAATATGTTACACAAAATGTATACGTTCATCTACGGTACTCGTACCAGAAAATACTAATGCCATGCTGGGTATTATGGCAACTCTTATCAAAGAAATTGGGAGAAAAGAATGACAAAGGCGGCTCCTAAAATCAGTGGACCATAAACGGTATCAGGAAACGTGGAAACTGAAAACGCCTAATTTCTCAAGTGTCAGTTTAGACAACAGACTGCTAGGTCAAGTATAAACAGGTAAGTTCATAATTTTTTATGCTATTGTAAACTGTTATTGTCCAAAGCTAAATGCGAACCTGTAAAAATGACCTCAACGTAGCGTCGTTTATTATTACCGGATTATCAAAGGGTTACAACTTCCTATAAACATTTACGGGAAAATCTAAATACTTCGTAAACACGTCAAATTGCATGGATATATGGACCATTATACAGCTACCCTATGCGTCAAATTGTATGTAAGTAAACTACTATATTATTCCAGCCTATGGAATATATGGAGGTATCGTGCCCGTTAACAAAATCAAATCCCTCCAAATTAGGGCGGACGCGGACGAGGCGAGTAAACAGAGCCACCCCTTAAAACAATAGATGTACCTTTGACATCGAGCCTTAACAGCAACAAAGAAGAACTAGTTTCCCGTAAAATGCTTACGTGTTTCCGCGTTCTACTTTCAGGAACATTAAAGCTTAGTCCCGGTCGTGATTGAGTTAGGCGTGGCATGGCACCATCATGCGTCTATGCGGTCACTATAACCAATATAGACTCATCAGGGCAATCGATTACCTGATAGGGTTTGATGGGGTCAGCTATAGAGAAGTAATCAGGTAATACATAATTTGTTTACGATGTCAATTAGTTGATTTTGTTAATTTATTTAGCGTCTACATTGTCCTCCCTCATAACTATCAAACTAAAAGTTTTATACGAACTCCTCTTTATTTTTTCACGATTCATCGTCGGAAAAGTTTATAGTTCACAGGCTGATGTCATTTTTCGGTTCAGTATTGAAGTTTTAATTATTTATTTATTGATCTATACGTAACAGTATGTTGTTTCTCAAGAACTTTAAGAACTGTAACGGGTGACTAATCTCATCATTTATGTAGACGGTGTGATTTTGTACATATGACAACGACGGACTAACAAACAGTATTTGTTTCAGTCACCCACCCACAAACTGCTGATTCATACTTTTAGTAGAATTCATATCATTCTTAATTACAAAACTAATTAAGTACTAGTGAAAGTACATATTACTTGTCATATGAAATTAGCTCCCTCATTAATTAAATGTATGCACGAATTTTTAATCAATCACAAGCACGAGGTTGTAATTTAATTAAACATTTTTTTAGATTAAATAGAAACAAGAACCTTGTCGTTTTTTTTAATTTGGCAAACATGGCGGCCGCACCTCCGTAGTATCGACCTTTAAAGACAATACACCCTTCTTCCGCATTTAGTTTGCGTTTTCGCGTTTCGCGAAAAGTTTACGAAATAATCCATCAACGTTGTTGACGTCTAAAACAATGGTCACCTGATTGTACACAATAAGTTCGTATTTTAGGGACACAAAAAAGTCGGTTGGGGAGTTTCTTGGCGGTATTGTTTTACATCACGTGGCAGCTGATCATCTATCCATCTCAGTGACACTGACACAGCTAAACAATTAGCAAAGACGGGTCATTGCTAAGTTTCGTCGTCTGCGGGCGTTGTCGATTTTGTATACAGCAACAAATTGAGCCAATTATGGGCTTGTAGCGGTATCTACAACGCCACATGCAAACAACGCGTCATACTGACGTCACGCAAATCCTGCATCGCGCAAGCAGAGTTTACCGCGCAACTAGCATAGATACAAACGGCCCGACACGAATCAATGGGCCCGCCAGAGTATGAGTGAACTTTACACCCTGTTCTTCATACCTCTATAGGCTTAAAGAATAAAAAAGAGTGTTTGTGATGTAGATCGTTCGGATAAATGCTATTATACCATGTCTACGGCCAAGCAGTATTCAGCAACACTGTTTCAGTTTCAAGGGTAAGGGTAGAAGCCGGTGGTGGAATCTGGGGGCATGGGAGCGCCCCCGCCAAGACGAACCAAGCAAAGCGCAAGGGCACTACCTAACTTTTCGCGAAGCGCTTCGTCGTTTTATTGAACCCTCATAACTTGGGTTTGGATTATACCAGATAAACAAATTCTCAGGATGTGATATCAACAGTGGACTTATTAAACATATAACGTTTCAATTGCATAGCTCATATATTTTAGATTTTATTGATATCAAAAAAACTCCGATTTCGTCACAGACTAACTGATAATCATCAAAACTATTAGGGTACTTCCTGAAGTCCTATAAAGCTGAAGTTTGGTATGTAAGCTAGTATTAGTACACTAACAACTTTTTGATTTTTAGTAAATCACTCGCAAAAAAAAGGAAAAAAAAATTTTTTCATGTATAACTTACAAAAAGATGTGAAATCCCACCAAAAACATTTTGATGTAAAATGGTTCCAAGACGAGACCACATATGGCTCGCACTGTCAAAAGTTAGCAGATCTCATGTAGAGCCAATTCTACACGCTCTAACTCGAAACTGCCAAGCCTCATATTTTGACTAAGGTGTTGAGTTTGTGTAGAGTTAGGACGTGTAGAGTTAGAAGCTTGGCTCTACATGAGATCAGAGGGGCAATTCTACTAATTTTAACAACGTTCACAGTCTGATCTCAGTCTCAATCTGTCAAAAAATACTTCAAATTTCCCTACATTTTGACAAGTTTTTGACATTTCTTTGTCGCTGAGATGAGACTGCGACTAGATTTTGAACGTTTTAAATTACGAGAATTGGCCTTCTGATAACATTTTGACAGTGCGAGCCATATGTGGTCTCGTCTTGGCAACATTTTACATGAAAATGTTTTTGGTGGGATTACAGGGACTTTCAGCTTGACAAAGATAAATCATCCAGATATCTGGGATGGCGACACGTTTGAGATTTTTCTGGTATTGCAGATGACCTTGATGAGTCGGCAGTGATTTTTTACCCTCAGGTGGGCTTGGTTGCCATAAAAAAAAACAATCTGCCTAGCATTTTCCCAACTAAGTTGGGATCGGCTTCCAGTCTCACCGGATGCATCTGAATAGCAGTATGTTACATGAAGCGACTGCGTACCTGACCGCCACAACCCAGTTACTAGGTAATACGATACCCTTGGTAAGACTGGTTATCAGTCTTCTGGGCTACTGACGATCCGTAACGACTGCCAAAGATCCACGAATGACAGCCGGGACCAACGGCTTAACGTGCTTGCCATGGTACGAAGGGGTCTTCAATAGTCATAAAATGTAAAGATGGTCACCCATCCACGGATTAACCGCGGCAAATTTAGCGTAACCTGATCGATCGATCCGTGCAGCTGTTAGCCACAGTAGCCACACATCAATAACAAAAAATAAAATCAAGAACTCACCTGAAGCCGAATTAGCAACACGTCCTAAAGACAGTGGCCCATTACCGCCATGGTGATTGTGATTACCTGTTAACAGAAGTAAACCATTAAAACATAATTTATGTCAATTATTATAATTATACTATCCATGATTCGTGACCATCGATATCGTTCATTTCACGCATGTATGTACCTACAGTCAACGAAAAAAATAAATGGACAAATATTTAGACATTTACAAATCAACAATAATTATTACACATGTTAACCAATAAGCAGTAACAACATTCTGATTGTCATTTTTGTAAATACTTACTTGGCAGTTTTAAATGTTTTTCCGCTTAGCAACCAACAATAAAATTAGCATTTCCATTTTTAGAAAGGTTTTTTAGAAATTAATCTGCCTCGCCTCTTCCCAACTATGTTGGGGTTGGCTTCCAATCTAACTGGAATAACCGGATGCAGCTGAATACGAATGACAGTCGGGACCAACGGCTTAACGTGCTTTCCAAGGTACGAAGGTACCCGCGTTACGAACCGAGGTACATAAAGATGGTCACCCATCCACGGACCGACCGCGGAAAGCGTAGCTTAACCTGATCGATCGACCCGTGCTGCTGTTGTTACTTAGACACGAGGCCTTCCTTAGCTCCGAAGATTAATATTGAAACTGATATTTATTGTACCTATACAATCTTGGGAACTTTGCAGACAATTGTAATCCTGAAGAGCAGGTAAGTGCAGGGAGACAAAATAAATTATTTTACCCTAGATTTTTCCAAGACCACCAATTTCCACGCTACATTTAAATCGATCGTGACGTGGAGCACATAATGTCTTGTCAAAACTAATCAATCGTACATCCCCGAATCCCAAAAACGCTAAGTAAGTTCTGGAGAAATGATTTCATATTAAGGTTTTCATTGTTACCATCGCGGGTAGAGCCTGGATGAGGCTGGCACAGGGGCGTGGGGATTGGCACAAGAAAAGAGATGCCTATTCTCAGCAGTGAGTGAAGTCGGGCTATGGATGATGATGATGATGATTAGGTTTAGTTTAGACAAATTAGGCAAATCACATTATTATTATAAATAAAGGCGAAACTTTGTGAGTATGTTTGTTACTTCTTCACACACAAACGGCTAGACGAATTTTGATAAAATTTGGTATGGAGGTAGCTGACGCCCTGGATTAACACATAGGCTACTTCTCATCCCGATATTCCAACGGGACACCACATACGGAGAGTATCCGTATTTATATGGTGTACATAATAAAGAGTATTCCATTCTATTCTAATACATATTATAAAATACTAGCAGAGCCCCGCGGTTTCGCCCGCATAAGTGTCGATCCCGCAGGCATATCGGGATAAAAAGTATCCTATGTGTTAATCCTGGTTATAAAACATCTGTGTGCCATATAAATCTGTTCAGTAGTTTTTGCTTGAAAGAGTAACGAACATCCATCCATCCTCACATACAATCGCGTGTACCTATAATACTCTCTAAGAAATGTCACAGTGATGAGGCAAAACACAGAACTCTCAAGATTGTATCAAATGTTAACAATTTTATACAACGCGAACGTCATTAACGGATTAAATGTCAACATCACATTATCCGCTTTAATACTAATGATCACAAGTTTTATCTCTCTGAGATTATGGCATACATACATCTGATACATCCAAGTCTTGAAGACATCGTAATTAAAATTCGTAATGGCATTTTCCCATACTGGAGATAAACGAGACGGCTGAAACGCTACTACGTAACATTACAATACAACACAACATTAAATTTAGTTTGTGCGAGTCACAATAAATACTTTTTCATTCTTTCTTACAATAAAGACATACTTACGTATAAGGTTTATAGAGCTCGTAATGATAGAGTTAGTTTACCGTGATTAAATTGAGCCCATTTCAACCTATAATTTAGCAACTATCTGTGCTGGTAACCGTAAAAACGAGGCCGGTCTACCAAAGAACCTTGGGGGCCGCTTCGCTCGGACAACCCTGTCATGACAAGAGATTAGGGTGGGCACGGGCGTGGCAGGCGCACCGCGAAATGTCGCGCCATTTCGCTGATGACGTCACAAGCCGCGCCTGACATTTTCGGATAAAGCAACAAAGCAGCCCTACCTTCCTTCGTCGCTGATAACCGAAAAAGCTTAATAGCTTTCAGAGCTTTTGCGGGTTATTCGCTCCGCATGCTCACGCTTCCACCGCGGTGCCTTACCTTGACATTTTGATGTATTACGTATACAGACGTACATACTGTCTAATTCTAGGCTTAGCTGTGCTCGTAAGCTCTAGGGGACGTTGCCACGAATGTTTCCGCTCCGATTCTTTGTTAGGTTAGCTTATTATGCTAATGGTGTAATTTAAACGTTATGTGGCAACAGCACCAAGTGCGAAGCCAGCTAGTGCTGGCAGCCTTTAGTAATGATTAGCATTCAGTAGCTTGGCATATTTCCGCGTAATAAATCCTTTTTGACCAAAGCTGTACAACCTCTTTCGAATGCACTTTAATTATTAATTACCAGCCGGTCAATTCTGTAAAGATCTCACCGTGAAAACTGAGGTGATGTGAGTTTGTTTTTGCTAGGTAATTACACTATTGACAGTTCACTCCGCGCTCACTTCACCAAAGTTTTCACGGTGAGATTTTTACAGAATAGCACCGCTGATTGCCACATTTTGGACATTAAATCAACTCGTAAGTTTTGTTTGAGTAATTTTACTAGGGCACGGAGGAGCATAAGCCCACATCATAAACATAGTCCATACCATATTACCTTGAGAGAGACTGATGACGTCAGTACGTCACCTGTCATTTGAACCCCCATTAGGAGGCTACAATGACAGAAAATGGTCGGTATTATGTGAAGACAAAATATTTGTGCGTGTTCATTAATGACCTTTGCATCGAACAAATAAACCTTTAATGCCGCAATATTTGGGTGACGTAGATTTCGGGTTCGGTTTCCGGACAGGTGTCCAACCTTTGTTGAAGTTGGTGATTATGATGTACGAATGTGACCTCTACAGTTCGATTTAAAAAGCTGACGCGGGGCGACGCGTAATACGATGCGAAGTCCGAAACAAGCCCATCATCGGGGAAAATAATGCTCCCTACATTTTTTTGACAATAAGAATAAATGATATTTATTAAAACAACACTTTAAACTGGTCCTGAAATAACAGTTTCAGCTTTATAATAAATGAATGCATGAATAATATTTAAGTAAGTACTAAAAATAATTTTAACCAAATCATACACAGGCAATATTGGCTAAATACGTGGATCGCGTGCAGACTTAGAATATTCTTTATAGTCGACATGGGTCAATAAACTGCTAGGTGATGGCTACTGGCCTGGCTTGTGGGCCTTGTGGGCGTAAATAAGTTAACCTACAAAAGTTATTCCATTGACAAATCGAAATGCCTAATGGTCAGCTCAGACTTTCGGTGAAGTGAGCTAATTCTTATCAATTGAAACTTCAGCTACTTTTACTCAGTATAAATTGATTGTAAATTGGAATAAAATCGCACTGGGACACTTGGGAAACTACCGCATGCTAGCTGGGCTGTGCGTACGGATGCACTATTGGCACAGGCCAATAGTACGCCGCCGTCGGCGCGAGTCTTCTCGCGTAGTAACGCGTTTTCGAGACTAAGCCCGTACATAAAATAATTTAGAAGTTCTTGAAGACGGCAGGTTTTCAGAATCTGGTTAGTCGCGGGCTGCCGAGAGAGAGCGTTACTAAAAGTGGAAAACGGATAGGGGCTTCGTCGAGTTGCCGTCTATATATATGCAATGTGATGGCATCGTCTGCTACGCCTAACGCAGACCGTTGTAGCGAAATAAAAAAGAAACATCACCACTTAGCACGTATGTATAATGTAATTATTTTCATTGCTTCAAAATAAAAATTACTAATATTGTTAAAAGATATCGCCATTTCGCAACGTTTTTCCGCAGAGCATATAAGATATTCCTTAAATTAAAATGTTTTTCCAGGAATTAGAAAATGAGTTGAGTCTATACCCAACTTGCTACTAACTTCTGGCTAACTTCAATACTTGTTAACTTTTTATGTACCTACATAAGTGTACCTATTCATATAATGGACGACTCAACGCGTACATCATTTCGTACGATTTAACGCATTGGGATTAGGAGATACTTGGTAAGTTGGAAAGTTGAAATACAGCAATATAGGAAAAAAGACCGAAAGAAAATGTCGTGGCTGCGTAACACCCGATAAAGTCCGAAGAAGAGAAAAGATTTTCCGTTTAGCTTGTGACAAGAATTAGTCAAAGATGACTGCTTTCCTTCATTAATTAAGAAGCACAAAAAAAAAGTAAAAAATATAAGCAGGACTGAAATTTGATACTGTAGTTCAAGGATATAGAAGTGAGTGTGTGCAGAAAGCTCAAAGCAGGCACAGTTCTAACCCGCAACATTTATACATATGCAAATACTGACCTATGCAGTCTCCGGTGCTAATGCCAGTTGCCTCAGTCTTTATTAAAGACACTACTTACAGAATGCGCTAAAAAGACTCCCTCATCTGCCTAGGGTTTTCCCAACCATATTAGTCTAATACCAGTCTTAACAGATGCAGCTGAATACCAGTATTTTACATGGAGCGACTGCCTATCTGACCTCCACAACCCCTTACTGGGTAATACGATACCCCTGGGTAAGACCAAAAAGACTCCAAGAAAAAGAGCTGTCAGAGCCATTTATAACCTACGTCGCCGCGAATCTATCAGGGAACTTTTTAAAAGAATTAATATAATGACGGTACCATGCCAATTCATTTATGAAAATATTATGTATGTAAGAAAAAATCTACATCTTTTTAATAAAATAAGTGATGGACATAATATTAATACTAGAAATAAAGATAAAATACATAACAAATTTTTCAAATTAGCCAAGGTACATACATCTTTTATGGGGTACTGTGTTAAATGTTACAATAAAATACCTTGTGATATATTGCAATTATATGAAAGAAAATTTAGAACTCATATTAAACGTACACTTTGTAAACAAGCATACTATAAATTAGAAGATAATATCCAAGATAAGAACGCTTGGAAACATGCTGGTCCTGCTCCATAGGACAATCTAGAGTCTAGACAAAATCAAACTGGTTGGCTAATTTAATTGTAAATTTATTCTTTTTTTTGTCATTGATTTACATTCTGTAACTAATTTAACTCACACCGTTATTACTTGTAATTTTTTTATTTAAATGAAAATCATTTACTTTTTACCATGTTTGTAAATATGTGAGCACCATGTACTATCTATCAGATAATTGATTTATATGTCATGGTTTCATTTTTAATTCTTTTACCTATTGTGGTATAGTAATTTTATTTAAGGTGCATCGCATCGTCTTCACTTATTATTATTATATAATTAATGTATGCAAAATATTGTAAAACATTTTAAAAGAGTAACAGTGGAGATTCTTGCCCATTCTTCTCCATACGAAAACTACCTTTTGGAATGGGCGACTAGAATCAATTCTATTTTGTTGTAATTTTTGACGTTCAAAAGTGCCTTTAATGTGTCTATTTAAAATAAATGCCAAAAAAAATAAAAACTCCTTGATTTAATATAATCCTGATCATTTTTACTCAATCCACAACTAATCCCCAAAGGGCCTGAGATTTTTGGTGAAGGAGCCTTCTGCCTCGGTGTGAAAGATGAGGGATTGCCGATTTTAGAGGAGCATAATATACTCCTCTAAAAATGAATTTATTTCACAGAAACTGGGAATAAAGCTAAAACATAATTTCTGGTTATTAGCAAAGCTGAAAGGATGGCCGCTAAGGGTTGTACCATCTTTGAAAGGGGCCAATGTTATTTTTTCCTTATTTTCTAGCAAAGAAAAATGCCACTTCTGGCCTCTGGGAACTTAACAGTTATCAGGAACGTGAAGTGTAACAAAAACAATAGGTAGCCGCATTTGTAAACACAGATTGCACTATAGTACTTCAAAAGAATATAAAATAACACGAAGCGCGCGAAAATTAAACATCAAATTGCGAAAAGAAAGTTCAAGGAGGCGAACTGCCGACATTTGTTTGATTTATGAATATTTGAAGCGAATAATTGATAGAGGCGTGAGACTGGCAACACCCGACGGTCCGCTAACGTCGCAATTAGGGATGCCGCGATACGCGTTTTTGCCGATACGATACCGATACTCTTATAAAAATATCGGCGATACCGATACCGATACGCTTACTGAATTCAAAAAGGAAGGTAGATTAAATAAAACACAATTAATCAATAGTTTTAGTAATCAAAATTAACATTTATAAGATTTTTATGGAATTATCAATTGTCGAAATTTCAAAGTGATTCCATATACCTAGCATTTTTGTGTTTTGAAAGTTGATATGACTACTATTTATTTTATTTGACTCAAACGACTAGTTATAAATGACATACAATACACAAACAATTACGATATGTAATTCTTAATCTTATTTCCATGGAAAAATACTACATACTACTACACTACTACTACTATTACTACTACTACTACTATTATACCACATTCAACGTAACGAAATGGGATAGATGTGCGAGTGCGAGGCCAAAGCGGGCGGGCGAAACAAAACACTGAATAAAGCGCGGGGTTTCCCCGAGCAAACTTAGTTCGTGGCTCGTTTGCAACGAAATAGACGGGACAACACGCGCGTTTACATTACATTTTTAAAGCGCGAAATTTGAAAAGTATCGTTGAATCGGCCATAAAAATATCGCCGATACCGATATATCGGCAAACCTGAAGTATCGCCGATATATCGGTATCGGTATCGGTATCGGATGCATCCCTAGTCGCAATACACTACATAAAAAATAATAATAATATTGGAAAACAGTCTCGTATTACGAGTTCGATAAACGATTGTGCAATGATTGCCTAAGTGATTATGCGAAAATGCACATAACTGCCGTTATAAAAATACGCAGGTAATTGTTATACATATTATGTAAGATAAGATACATCATTCAGTTATTTAGTGCACGCACACGAAAACAATTAAAGATGTCTGTTAAATACTTCGATCAATAATAGTACTACGAGTAGAAAGGCCGAAAAGCGCTTCTAAAACGGCCCGAAAAATAAGAGCACGAATACTTTTGTGCTCTATTTCAAATAAGTATGGTCCAATCATAGCCAACCTTAAGACGTCAAAATGCCTCAGTGAGTGTTTAAAAATTGTGTAAATAACCAATTAACCACCGTAACACCAAGATTTTGGAAGTAATATCTTTTTTCGGTAAGTTTTTATCATGAAATGTTTTTCATAAAATAATAACACAATTAAATAGTAAATATAAATCAATTAGCAAATATTATGATTGTTTGGCCAAAGTTTGCGACAACGCGCCAACTATTCTAACAAACATCGACTATTCTGGAACGGGGAATGCATGGAGTATTGTTATTTTATGTTATTTTTGTTTGTAGATTTCCTAGCGACCCATTTCGCTGTGCAGAATGGGTATCTATTGTCGCGAAAGAAAGAGGAGAAGAAATATAAGTACAAACCTTTTAAAAAATCGACAATATGTTCGATTCATTTTGATAGATTGGACATAACATGAAACACGCAAAGGCGTAGTTGATTAAAAACAGCGGTTCCCAAATTGCAGTTAATTATCATAAAGTATTAAAATAGTTGGTGTAAGATACCGTTTTGATAAAAGAGTAAGTTGATTGTTTCTTTTTTGTAGGTTCACGGACCAATAATTGTGCAATCAGCTATATGTCCAATTGTCCAGAATGGACGAATGATTTATCAAATCAGGTAATTTTTGTAAAATCTTTGTCAGAAGAAAACTATTTCTTGTAGGTATTTTCATTGTTTTAAATAAACCGCGTACGTTTATTTACAGGCCGCAATTTCAGCAAAAATATTTGCCACCATACAAAACGAACCTTCGCCTAAAAAATATCATATTCTGCAACTCTACGTCTTTCACTGTGTTCTGAGCATTGAAATGTGACACCAAGAACTTTGTCTAGTTCCAAATTAGAGTAAGCACGAAATTGTCAACAAAATGTTTTTAACCTTATTGCTTAGAGTTTAAGTTTCATTTTAAAATAAATATTTTTGTAGTTATTATGACTTTTATTTTCAAGTGACATTTTAAATTTATTGCTTTTAATCTTTCTCCGATGACAGAAGGACTTAAATATTAAACTTTATGTTAGAGTGTTAAGGTTTATAAATAATCTGAAGTTGTTAATATTATTAAACTTTTTTCTACAGTTCGTAGTAAGAAATATAAATGTTTGTGTGTGCAAACGTGGCCACTTTAGCGACTTATTTTGTTCCTAATCATTAGTCTAGTACTATTATTGATCGAAGGTTAAATACAACTGCTGTTATAGGAGTTTAGCGGAAATTAAAAATTTCAGGTAACATTACGTTATGAATACATTAAAAGTACGACGCGGCTTAGCGATATTATATTATCTATTGACTATTCCCAGAACAATTTAAAGTCGCGAGCTAGCCTTCACACAGCAGCAAGTTTTATACACACAGAGTAGATAATGCGACCCGACGTGTGCGACATTTCACATTAAGGCTCGTACACACAGGCACGACGCGACACGCGACACAAAGGCACCGCAAGTCGCGCAACGAGCGGTGCCTTTGTGTCGCGTGTCGCGTCGCGCCTGTGTGTACGAGCCTTTAGTGCCAGTGAGAGAGAGCCTCTACACTCAGATTTTTTATTTTCTAGACTAAAATGACAGCTGCGTAGTAATAGACAATGTTAAAAACATGACAAAAAATGTCGATCGCAATTCGCAGCTGTCATTTTGGTCTAGCAAATTAAAAATCAAAGTTTACATTATATTTATTCATTTAGCTAGTTTTTGATGCGTTGAAATTAATTCTATCAGGAATTTCTCAGTAGCAGTCAATCAACCAATCAAATCAAGTTTATGACTCGTCCCCCCCTTTGTTGTCCCCTCCCTTGCCCTTAACCCACCGGTAATTTATGGATGGCCAGTATAAAGTGCAAAACTAAGTACTTATTATTTTTTTTAGACTTTTAGTGGATGGACTTAAAAGTGGGTGAAAAGAATTCGGAGACATACTTAATAATAATACCAGCCTATCAAAGTCCCACTGCAGGGTAAAAGCCTCTTCTCATCATACAAAGAAGACATGAGCATTGATCACCACGCTTGCTCAAGACATTAACTACAAGTCCAGGGTGCCTCACAATGTTTTCCTTCAGCGAAATCAAAAATTCCCAAAAAACTTGGAAACTACAGCTACTACACGACCTAAAGTCACGTTGGTAGTTGCCCGGATTTAATCCATACCCACGAGAGGCAAGATCTTATAAATAACAAAACATATTATTAAGTAATACTAAACATTACTATTTTTCTTAATAACGGGAATCACTTTAGTATAATATAAAATGTATAACAAAAGGGAAATTAAACTAATTATTATATGCATTCTGTACCAAACACAGTGGTGTCAATAACCAGCAGATTGATGGTGTCAATCTATATTGGGACATAAGACAATGTGTTTAGTTTTCCATCTGAATCTTCCGAGTTGCTATTGAGTAATTTGATACCCTACTACTTTAACATAAATGGCGAAATATGGGTGTACTATGTCATATGTGTATGGTTGTGATGTTAGACAATGCAATTGGCTTTAATGATTTTATCATACATTTTAATTGCCTACATCAAATTAGTTTCTACATGAAGACCATTATTCCAGGTAATGATGAAAGAAAATCATGATAGAAAGTACATTTTTTACTAGTGTCCCACTCCAGGGCAAAGGCCTCCCTCCACTCCTTCCATCTTTGAGCCTGGAAGAAGGCGCGCGCCCGCGCGTCCTCCTTCCCTATCCCTATCTATCCAGCTCGGTCTGTCGCGACCTCGCCTCAAGAGTCTCAGGGCATCAGTTCTGTGTCATTCGGGCCCACAGTTGTCCGGTATGCGGCAGACACGTCCTGCCCAGTCCCATTTAAGCTAGGCAGCCTTTTGAGCCACGTCAGCTGTCTTTGTCAATATACTGTATTCCTTTGCTCGTTGGCAGACCTTTTTTTTTTTGAGGATGGGAAATCATCAAATGACCCCTCCCGCTCTGGGTGGAGCGGAAGGGAGTGTCAGACTCTTACTGACTAAAACCCACCCGTGTTCCTTCCTTAGCCCTTTATGTTCCGAGCCAGCGGTAACCCTTTCGGACAATCCCGCTGACCCGGCAGGCTTCGGCCCTGACGGGCCCCTCTGAATGATGCTGACATCTCTTTGAGGCGCGCGTGGAACACGTACGCGCCGTCCGGCACGGGCCTGGTCCTGATCGGACGGTGAGCTACCCATTACTCACCGCCCGCAGGCCCGCGCCTACGGTGGCCGGGAGTCGTCGCGCGGCTCCCGACGCCCGGAGCGTCTCCCGCGGCGCACGGTGGATCGAAAATCGGCTGTAGAAGACATAGGATCTCGATGTCTTAAATGTTATTTTTTTTGCTGGAAATGACTTCTGCCGATCATTACTGTTCTATAAAATGTCATATGAAGTAATTGTGTGCACAAATGGAAGAGTTATAATTTTTATAAGAAAAAAATGTATGGAGCTGACATGAAAAATGAGGATATCTCTGGAATCGCAAGGTTGGCCGTTATATCCTTGCACACTGTTATAGTACTATTTATTTGTGAATTTTTGACATAATTATAATCGCGGCATCACTTGCGATTTTTTTTTTTAAATCTTCATAATTTAAAAAAAAAAGAAAAGTATATGATACATTTTAATGCTTAAATATGGCTATACCAAGTGTAATTTACAATATTTTTTATGCTTAGACCAAAACATTCTAAGAAATCACAAAGTCGTATTACCTACTTTGTGATTTTCATTTGAAATGACATGGTAATTATGAATTACGTAATACGTAATCTTGTCTAATGCTTCAAGTCCACATTAGCTAATGATTAATAAAACTTAATACCTATATACCGTACCAAAATAATTTGGGGTACTCGCTAATTTAGCAATTAGTGCAGGATTAACTTAATGAAAGTAATTAGATAAATGTGATACCATCATTAGTCAATAACAATAAATAGTCAAACATTGGATTCACAACTTCAGTTCATTTAGAGCATTTCTAATACTAACATCTATCCTACTGTGTCTTTTTACTCAGTGATCGTGAATAATGGAAAGCATTATTACAAATTTGGATTTGTTTGTTATTCTGAGCAATCAGGATGCTTCGTCTTTCAATCACGAAATATTGTTCAACACACTTGTTATTCGACTGGGCTCTAGCCTTTCAGATGAAGACAGTGTTACCGTTAAAGAATTTTGTCGAAGATTTACACGGGCAGTTCAAAAGAGATGGTTACGATCCCACAGGAAAAGTGAAGTTTTTAGACGTGATTACAGTAATTGGCTTGAGGCAAATATTGACTGGCCAAACTGCGTGCAAACCAATTTGCTCATTCAAGAATCAACAAGTGAAAATATTTCTACTGAACCTGTACCTGAACCTGTACCATCAACTTCAACAATGAAATCAACTTTAACGATGACAAAAAGATCTCGAAAGCCGTTTGAAGATTTAAGTAACAAGCAGAAGAAGAGACGATCTGATGAATATATAGGCTATGACCCTAATGAAGTAGCTTATTCAGCTGCAGCACTTTTGAAAGGAGATGGTCGTGAGGATATTGCATCTGTTATTGAACATATGCTCCAAAATCCAGAAGCAGCAGCAAAAATCAAGGAAATGTTGAACAAACCAGCTCCTTCAACAATATTTTCACCAGAAAAAGCACTGGGTTTGCTACTTTCATTAAAACTATCGAAATGGCAATATATCACATTAAGGGAAACGACTATTCGAGAAGGTTCAAAGGAGATATATCCGTCTTACTATAAAGTGCAAAAAGCTAAGCTACAGTGCTACCCTCCGAAGACATTTGTGACTGTAACGGATTCATCTGCTAAGATTGCACTACAAGCGTTACTAGATTTAACAGTGAACAGAATTTTTGAAACTATTCGTAGTCCTGATGCGATACAAGATAAACAATTGATATTAATATCAAAGTGGGGATTTGACGGTGCATCTAACCAAAGTAGATATAAGCAAAACATAGAGAGTGGTCAAGATGATTCCAGTATATTTATGACCTCTTTGGTTCCATTAAAATTGACAGCTGACGGTGATACCGTATGGGTGAATCCAAAACCCTGCTCACCTATGTATTGCCGTCCAGTCCAGTTTAGTTTTGTGAAAGAAACCAAAGACGTTGTCATAAATGAAAAAACTGCAATGGATAACGAAATTGAAACTCTCGTTCCCTCAAAATGTCAAGGACATGAAATTAGTCACAAATTAATGGTGACGATGATTGACGGCAAAATTTGTACATATCTGTCTGAAGCTAAGTCAAATGCGGCCTGCTACCTGTGTTTGGCTAAGCCTACAGAAATGAATAAGTTAGATGTCATTGCGTCAAAAACCATTTCTTCTGGTGCGTATGAGTTCGGATTATCATCACTTCATGCCCGCATTAATGTGATGGAATGTCTTCTACACATAGCGTATCGTCTCGACTTCAAAAAGTGGTCTGCAAGAGGAGAAGGTCATCAAGAGTTACTGCATTCACGAAAAAAACTCATTCAAGATCGATTCAAAGATGATCTCAACCTTTTGATTGACATCGTTAAGCAAGGATCAGGCACAACTAACGACGGGAACACAGCAAGGCGGTTTTTTTAATTTCTTGATAAAACTGCAGCGATCACTGGATTAGATGAAGACCTAATACGCACATTTGCTGTGATTCTGCAAGCTATCACATCTGGAGAGATTGTAGACGTGCCGAAATTTAAAGAATACGCTATAACAACCGCTGAAAAATACGTGGAACTGTATGATTGGTACTACATGTCATCAACCGTCCACAAATTGTTGATTCACGGAGGGGACATAATTGCAGAAAATGCTATTGTACCAATTGGAAGTCTTTCGGAAGAAGCTTCAGAGGCCCGAAACAAAGACTTTAGGAGGTTCAGAGAACACCATTCGAGGAAAAAGAGTAGACAAGCATCAAACGAGGATATCCTCAATATGCTTATCGTCTCTTCTGATCCTCTAATTTCTTCCACAAGACCAAAATTAGATGCCCACAAGAGGCAGACATACTTTAAGGAAACAGTAGAACTACTGAAACTTCAGGATCAGGAAGCTCCGACAGAGTTCTTAGAAGTTATATCTATTGTAGAGCCTGATTCTGAAGTGGATTCTGATGGTGACGAAGTATAAAATAAGTTAACTTTTCTTGTTTATGTTAGGTTAGGTTAAGTTAATATTTTTTTTTAATAATTTGCTTTTATTTTTAATCATACAATAGTTTACCATTTATTGTTATTGACTAATGATCACGTTTATCTAATTACCCTCATTATGGTACGTATCCTTTTAACAGGTATATAGGTATTAAGTTTTATTAATCATTAGCTAATGTGGACTTGAGGCATTAGACAAGATTACATTATTATGTAATTCATAATTACCATGTCATTTCAAATAAGTAGGTAATACGACTTTGTGATTTCTTAGAATGTTTTGGTCTAAGCATAAAAAATATTGTAAGTTACACTTGGTATAGCCATATTTAAGCATTAAAATGTACATATCATAAACATTTTTTATTTTTTAACTTTGACGATTTTAAAAAAAAAAATCGCAAGTGATGCCGCAATATTATGTATGTCAAAAATCCACAAATAAATAATACTATAACAGTGTGCAAGGATATAACGGCCAACCTTGCGATTCCAGAGATATCCTCATTTTTCATGTCAGCTCCATACATTTTTTTCTTATAAAAATTATAACTCTTCCATTTGTGCACACAATTACTTCATATGACATTTTATAGAACAGTAATGATCGGTAGAAGTCATTTCCAGCAAAAAAAAAAACATTTAAGACATCGAGATCCTATGTCTTCTACAGCCGATTTTCGATCCACCGTGCGGCGGCTGGGACGGGAGGCTCTCTCCCTCAGCCGTCCCACCGCCTCCTTCGCTAGCATGACTGCTTCGCAGAAGGAGGCGCCTGCCCCCCACTCCCTCTCGCCCCGGACCATGGCTTGAACTAGGCCGGGACGCGAGAGGTCGCTGTTGGCAGACCTTGGTTGGACAATTGGCGTAAGAAGAGGACGTTAATTTTAGGGTGGTGACAGTGAATATTAATTGTAACCGTGGCACCAACAAACCGAGTGAGCAGGTTCACTGTTCACCCATCAACCCGCATTAGACAAGCATGATGACTAATCCCCTCCACAAACATGATGAAGTTTGATTTAAGAATTTAAAAAGGAATGATGTTATATTATATTATAGGGTTAAAATGTAATGAAATAACATTTTATAGTTGTAACTACAAAAATGTTACCTATTCCTTCTTCTAGTCTAGGTTGTAAAAACCAAGCTCTTATTAGACTAAGCATGTCACCTTATTAGTCCACTCATTATTATGTCAATAATTAATAACCATAATTATAACCTTTTTGGAAATAAAATTATTTATTTATTTATTTTAATTATAAAAATGGTGCTATTTGTGAAAAATCAAATACCTACAAACTTTTAATTTCTCCAAATCAGATAGGTATTCTCTATGGATACTTAGTTGCTTTTTATATGTATTTTTAAGGAAGAATCTGTGCCGACATCATCTTGTGATCTATGAGCTAAAGTATGACCTCATTTTTCATGGGAAATAAAAATATTTATGAAACTGTGGTGAGAAACAAGAATCATATAATACCTATACTTACTGTACTATAAAGGCTCCTGCAAACAGGCGCGATGCGCGACGCGAATCGCGCGCTACATAAATGCACTGCTCGTTGCGCGACTTGCGGTGCCTTTGTGTCGCGTGTCGTGTCGCGCCTGTTTGAAGGAGCCTTAATACTATATATTCATACTTGTAATTCATTTAATACATTACATTCATTTTATTACTGAATAATCTGAATTCCTAGGCAAAAGTGATTACTAAGCTGGAACATAAAGGGTGGCTGAATAGGTTGATTATAATGGACCCAAGCATCTAGGGCAGAAAGCGAAAATAAGAAGAGAACATTACTCACATATAATTTAAAAAAATTAAACCAACTCCAAAAATAATTTTACTCCAAATTATGAAATACATAACTTTAATTTCTGAAATAGGTGGCAAAAAACTAAAACTAAAATACAGTTCCCAAGACACCGACTTCCGAAATTAAAGTTATTTCATAATTTAGAGTTAATTTCTTTTTTAAGTCTGTTTAATTTTTTCTAAATTACTTTTTTATTTTGTGTTTAGTTTTAAGTAAAAACTGGAATATTTGTTTGTAATAAGTAGGTGGAAGTTTTGTTGTAAACAGTGCACTAGAATTTGACCAAGGTTTTGAGATATTTTCCCTTTGACACAACATCTGTAGCTCATATTAATAAGTCAGGCCATCACACTTATATTAGTCCATATCTTGAAAATTACTGCATTGATTTTGATGAAACGCACTGTTCCCTAAGTTGAAGTAAATGTAAGCCAATAAAAAAATATGGTCACAATCCGATTAATAGTTGCGGAGAAATGCATGGACAAACATACATCTATAAAATTTTGTATATTTGTTTGGAAGCCCTAATAGATTGTCATATGTGAATATAATGTAGTTCCAATAATCTTACATACATAAGTGTTGAATTGATCACCTCCTTTTTTTTGAAGTTAGTAAAAAACCACTCTATTCAAGTAAATCTAAATTTCTCATAGTCTAAGGATAGAACATAAACAAGGGCAGATGGAATGCAAAGGGAGACCCAATAAACAATTTACTTAAGATTTTGGATAGACAAAATCATAAAAAAATGGAGTGCATCAAATTGTTTAGGAGAACAATAATTTTAATCACCATCGCCATTACAACTTTATTTGTGTTGGCTTTAACTTGAACAGGTATTTGAGAGTATTCTCTATGCAGTACATACTTACTTTGCAATAATATAACATAAACTTAACTTTTTTAAGTGGCATAGCTTTTACAAAAGCCATTCATAATAGAGGTAGATTAATCATATCAAAGGGTAAAAATTATAGTTAAAACAGGTACTTAGGTGATAAAAACACAAGTGGGTAATCTTGTTACTGTATTAAATTGTCTGTGCTATTATCAGATAACTGGCTTTAGTGCAACTATTCTTGTTTGAAATTCATTAGATTGTACCTATTTGTTATTATTTACATTCAACACCATTCTTGTGATGTGGAGCAACAAACGTAATACGATGTCAACTTTGGATTAGTAAAGAAACTGCATTATTCTTACATCATTATGAACCCTAATCCCTAATAGATAACACTATAATCATTTAAATTCATAAAATGATTCAAAGTGAAAGTACCAAAGCAAAAGTTGACATCATTCAACGAAATAACCAACACCAGTTATTAGAATTTAAGATACAAATACATACATGTGAATGATCCTGGATAAAAACTGGACACCTCTGCAAATGACAATTATATTTCTACTGAAGAAGAGGAGGGTTCTATTCCTATTTTCTTGTTAGAATGAATAAACTCAACATTAAACACTAATCACCGCAAGTCAGAATTCCGACGACCGACCGCACTGAACTAAATAAAGTAGAACGGATTGATGATTGGGAAGTCTGACTCAAAGAGTAAAGTAGGTAACTTTATGGGGAGTCTGACACAGAGAAGTCTGACTGCTCGAATCAACAATGAACAAAATCACATTTTCCTCACTATTTTTGGCTCAAAGAACACAGTTCCCGAGCCAGTAAAAAACAAAGAACAAAGTTGCCAATATACTTACAAAAATTCGCCATTACAATTATGCATTTCAGTTAAAGTTTCTCCTTGGGAATAAATCATACACTTCTTCCCAAAGAGAAAAGTGTGTTGTAACAGGTTCAAACACATTTTTACAGCTTCTAATTTGGTAGTTAAATATATAGAATTTCTATAATAATTATTAAGTCGAAATGATATTTTTCCATCAAAACGTTTTGTATTTGCAACATTGCGACCCTGCTGTCATTTTTTTCTACTAAACTCCAAAGTATATTGTGCTCAGGATATCGTTGCCATGTTTCAAGTGAGATGCCTTTGAAAAATATACTGAGCGGTCGGTACTCACGCACGTCGCTTTCATTATAGTATAATGTACTCTGTGCACGTCGCTTTGCTTCATGCTTTGATGATGATCATTGATGTCACAGTGTGCTGTCATAGTCAAAAATCAAAAATGTCAAATTAAAGTTTCGTTTCTTTTCTTACTGTTGAAATTGGCAAAATTGTGGTGTTTATTCCACAGAAGCCATTAATCAAGAGTTGAAGTTGACTTCAAGGAATGTGAAGGAACCTATTTAACACTCTACCGACGTTGACTTGTAGCACTTGTATTGTAGAGTTCGATCGAATTTACCAATTATATTTACCTACCGCTTGTTTTTTTATAAATCATCAAATATTAAATGATAACCAAGTCAATTCTGTATAATTCTAGTTGTCTTGGAACAAGTATCTCCTAAAAAATGAGTACAATGAACATATCTATAGAGAAGAAAAGATCGGACTGTCCTGCCTTACCCAAAGGTTGGCAAAGGGAAGAAGTTCTCAGAAAAACGGGCTTGTCTGCCGGAAAAGTTGATGTTTACTATTACAGGTACAAATGCATGTTGTATAAATGGCCTCATGTACATAAATATTTCAGTTGAATTCAAAATTCAGTTGATAATATCAAAAAACAAAGACTCTTCTGTCTTTCAGAAATTAATAGTGTAAACTTTTACAGTAATATTTAAGCCCCAGTTAAAATGTAACTTGATATTGTTGTTTATCCTAACATAGTTATAAAAAAATACTGTAATCCTTTCCAACAGGTTCTACAATTAGCATGTTTACAAACATGATCTTAGATTATGAAATAGAACTAAGCATTCACATAAGTAACAATGAATGTTAGAAACAACTACTAGAGTGAGCTATGACATAATCCACTGGTGCCTTATTATGACAGTTTAATGCCATTATGATTCTAGTGTAAGAGAGAGGTAGCTATACATGGCCGTTAGTAGCACCATCCCTTTTTCGGACTGGAATCATAATGGCATTAATACTTTGTAATACGGCCCCTGGTCAGTTAACATGGCTAATAAATTGTCTAACTTAACATTTACATATCCATCACTAAATCAGGGATTAACCGATGCTAACGTACACCAGCTCCTTGCAGACTGGTCCACAGTGACAATAAACTTTTCTGTAGCCCAACAGGTAAAAAGTTTCGCAGTAAGGCTGAGCTAGTTCGTTATCTGGGTGATAGTATGGACCTGTCATGTTTCGACTTTCAGCAGGGTCAGATAAACACTATGCTGCTGTGCAAGGCCAAGAAAGCACGCGCGCAGTTTGACTACAGGTTTCCATTAGTGTCATAACTTCTTCCACTTGTGTTGTGATCATTAGTGCAGTCCTGCTTTGTGTACCATCTGTATTTATAATGCTATCAAATAGAAGCTTGTAATAAGTGTGCCTAGGTATAGTTTTGCTCTCTGTGTGTGAACAATGATTATGTTTTATTTAATTTTTTTCCTGTTTTTGAAACATAATCAGTGTTGTGTGTCTTTGTAGTTGTTGTTTAGTCATCACACCAGAAATGCACCGCTTGACACAAACCAGTTTTAGTACCTGTTCATATGTTAACCAACCTCCTTGTACAAGCTTAGGCTTTTAGTGCTTCATCATTTCACAGTTCATTGATATTATATCACTCACATCACACCTTGGCAGCTTTGTTAATTGAATAATAAGAGTTGAATCTTTGACACCCAATTCTATGGCAACATCCAGAGCACTATTCTATCAACTACCTGCAGCATGAATATACAATTTTCAATCAATTGTGGCTTGAAATACAGTTCATATTGCAGGCAGCTGAAAAGATCCCTTTTAATAAATTACCTCAAAGCCGAATGCTTTTTAAATATAGATCTTATTTTCTTATTTCTTACATAAAACTGCCTTGCTTGCTACTCTTTGCACAAAGCAGTATGTATTTTATGTTTTAGTGAGTGTTGGTAAGTAAATAACTGTAGAAAATAGATTTGAGTTTTGTGTTTTTCTTGTTGTGAATTAATCTTATTTGTCCACTCATGGTTAAGTTTTATTAACTTACACTTCATTCGTGCACCAAATAATGTCTCATAATGAAGAGACCACTTATGTAAAAAAAAAAGAAAATCTAGTAATGGGTTTTAGTTACTATGTTATGATGAGAATTGTCAATCTCCTTGCACTAACTTGTTTTATTAAACTCAAAAGGTTCAAAGAATTTAAGATTACTCACTAACTCATTGACTATAGCAAATCACTAGAACTTTTGCATAAAACCTTGGCATCAAGTAATGTCATATAAGAATTCACTCTAATGACAATATCCTGCTTAATATTACATTAATAGTACAATCACTTCTGCACTAATTTGTAGACATTACATACATACATACATTCATTCTTTTATCTTTCTTTCCCAATTAATGGGGAAAGAAGGAATCACCAACACTTTTTCATATCAAGGTGGTAGTAGTGAGTGTTTAAAACATTGTACTTAAGCATGTTGTTCCAGTAACTTTCATGTAGCATGACAGAGTGCAGTTCTGAAATCAGTCCAATATTTTTATTATGTGTGGAATTTCTCTTGAATTATAGTAAAACATCCATAATAGATTGAAATAGAAAAAATATAATACAGACAAATATTAATAAAACCTTAACAGAATCATAATTTTAGTACAAAATCTGCCTTCATGTCTTCATACCTTAACAATATAATAATTATATATTTTTTGACCCAGGGGAGTCCGATCAGATGCGTCTTTGGTACCTCCTATTCGTCAGACGGCGTCAATATTCAAGCAGCCGGTCACTGTCTATAAGACACAGGAAAGCAAAGTGAAAACAGACCTGAAACATGGTACACAGGAGAAACCCAAACAGTTATTCTGGGAAAAGAGACTAGAAGTAAGCATTAAAAATTTTCTTTTTTGCGACTTACTTATTATTTATATCTCTTGGGTGCTACACTCTTGTTTGGGTCAGCACATTCGATTTGGCGGTATTTGTTGGACAAGCAAGCCGACCCGAAGCAATTACTCCGATCGGCAAATTGCATTCGGCATCTACCCTCGCTTAATCATGTTTGGGTCGGCTCGGCACTATTCTATAAGCGAGCTAAGCCGAGCGGCTTTTTCCCCGAACATATATCTACCTAATATATTATTATGCCGCCCTGCTGTGCAGAATCATGACGATCTGAATAAGAGTGTTGCTTAGCACCCCTCATATTGTTTTTATCACATCTATTAAAAAAGAGCTAGTGTATTCTTCGTAAATAAGGACTAAAACAGCTCTTTAATCCCTAGGGACTAAAAGTGATTTGAATTTGGAATGTGGATATTGTTAGTAAAATTTCAATCGCTAAAGAGATCAATCACGAATATTGTATGAACAAGTAACAGACTGTATGATAAAGTAAAAGGAGAACGAGACAAATTAAAAAAAAAAGTTAGTGAAAAATAAAAACGAGCGAAAGGCACTCTGCTTTCGTTCGTAATTGTTTAAGTACTGAAAATTGTATGTTAATAAATAAACGTACTATTGTTTTTCATAAGTTGCACTTACTTATTTTTCATAGAGGGTGATAAAAAGTAGAGTGTCCACCTCGGGAGAGTAAGCTTAATGACGAGTGACGTACAGTGCGTGCCACGTAAGAAGAGACTTGACCCCGCCTCCCCGCCTCTTTCCGCCGCCCCGATGACGCCCGGTCCCCGTCCCGCACCGGGCGTCATCGGGGCGGCGGAAAGAGGCGGGGGTGGCGGGGTCAAGTCTCTTCTTACGTGGCACGCACTGTACTTTGAATCCCTCGCTGCGCTCAGCATTTAAGGCTATGCCGACCGCATAGTGGCGCCCTCATCGTTTGTTTGGTCATTTCTTTTATTTTAGAATGAAAATGCAGAAAATAAGCACGTTAAGTTGTGCTCCACAAGATTATACGTTAATATTATTATAAACAGTAGTTTTATTATAATCACTAAGACTAATAATAGTGGCCACCATTTTCCGTTTTAGTGATTATAATAAAACTAAACAATGTAAAACTGCGCGGTCGGCGTTTGGTTGGCGCCCTCTTAAAGAAACTCGCCTTCAAAATACATAGTTGTTTGCTCCCTTGGCAAACAATCTACTATTTGTTATTAATTGTTTTCTTTAATGGTGTTTCAGGGCTTGACGGCGTGTGACACGGATGGAGTGAGAGGCACCACTTCTTTGCCCAAATACATAAAGCCCTTGGGCCCATATAACTCGGATGCCACCATCATTCAGTCACTGGCAACAGCTCTTCATGTTTCTTCTCAACCTATTACAGGTAAGGAGCAAAACAATATGGATATTAAATATATTTCAAACTTCATGCCTGCATAAATAATGATTGAATTCTGTCTTCGGCTGTCTGTGTGTATGCCTTCAGGAGATTTCTTTAAGGCGTCGATGAAGTTGAAATTAATAATAAAAAATTAGGGCGTGCTTCAAAAGGCAGTACTCGATACGGCTCGCATTGTGAGGAGGTTCTTGTCTTTGGAGCCCTAACCACTGGTAGCTTGGACCCTGCTCCCGACATCGGTGGAATTTTTATTTTTATTTATGTATGTTATACTTATTTACTTTAAGAAATATTTTAAAATGTAATTAAGTAGATAAGTAAGTAAATAGATAAATAAACGAAATAATACTTATTCAAAAATATAAGGACTAACGTTAAATACAGTTTTTCTTAAATCTATGTCAAGTTCACCCATGATTTGTGTCTGAACTAGGTAATCCTGTGTTTTAGACGATTACGAAACTAGTATTTGCATACTAAAATAATTATAATAGGCTATGGAGATACTAAAGTAAACACATGCGTTATAAGCTGTTGCAAAGCAAGATTCTGGGGCCTGCAGACAATTAAATGTTTTCACCCCAAAATACCTCTCGGCCCCAGCTTTTAAACTTTTCACCGCCAACGCACACAGAACGCGATGCCTCGCCAGAAGCCAGGCTTTAAATGCATAACGAAATATACAGTAAACAGTAGCGATGAAGGTATCGTCATATCGATGAATGAGATTTATACGCGTTAAGTTTTATTTATAATTTTACGAATATAAATAAAAACTGATTAAATATTTCCATATTTGTTTTATGTCACAGTATCCCTAGTAAGAAAAACCAGCATAAATTATAAGTATCAAAGAAACAAACACCTATACTCCATTTACTATAGCATTAGACAGAAGTTAAAAAAGGCTCTTTTACGGGCACACTTTATTATAAAAGTACAACACACATTATTACAGTCAAGATTGATGTGTAGTTAAATAAAACCAATTTAAATAACAGCTGTTACACTTAATTGTACTTATTTACCCTATCTACCTTCTGAAATTACAAGGCTTTCATTTAATTTTATTTAGTTTTTACATAAAATATTGTCGTGTCAATATTTAAAATCTAAAAGAAGCAGGGGCGAATAGTGCTTGGAACGTTTTTCATGTCACTATAACTCTACCAAATCTAAAATGTTACATAATTCCTTCATAAGTTGTGGCAGCACGTGTTTTTTTATTTTGTCGGTTTACGATGTCATCCATCCATCAAATTGCATAATCTGAATCTGTTGTCAATTGTCAATATTGTCATTCACTTGTGGATACTTGTGAATGCTACGCCTTTTCTCGTTGTTATTGCTGAATTTTCGTGGTTTAGTCGTTATTTGTTACTGTTTTTCTGTTGTTATTGTTTTGTTATTGTTATTAGTGTTAGTTTTGTGTTGTTCGTACAAAGCGGTACGTTTTGCTGAATCATGGACAGGAGCGATCCCGGTGCAGGCCCGAGTGGCTTGCAAGCGCCACGTGTACGCTCTGAAACTTCTAATAGCGCTGATCAGTGTCAACAGCGAAAAAA
The DNA here is from genome assembly GCA_963855955.1 of Luperina nickerlii. Taxonomy (NCBI): domain Eukaryota; kingdom Metazoa; phylum Arthropoda; class Insecta; order Lepidoptera; family Noctuidae; genus Luperina; species Luperina nickerlii. Next base: position 13,627,891 of record OY979677.1, on the reverse strand, counting down.
ACGTCGCCGCAAAGTTGATCAGGAGGTTAAAATATTGTCTCCGAAGAAAAATAGAATAAAGCAGACACCGCTTCGTTCTACAGAAAAAAACACAGTGATAAATATTTATAAAGATGTTATGGGGTCCTGGCCCGAAGGTGCTTCTGCTTATAGAACCCAGTCAATTAACAAAACTGCAGAAATTGCAGGTAAGGATCATAAAAATATTACCATAAAAAATAAATGTATTTGAAATTAACATGCATTGTCAGGTAATAACATACATTACTAATCTTATTTTATAGGCATATCTCGTGCAACAGTCTATAATGTACTCAAAGAGTACAATACAGAAGGTCGTCTGCTATCACCCCCTCATCGCCAACGGAAATACTCAAAATCTGACGATTATGATGATATAACATTAAGTGGAATACGAAGAAAAATTCATTCTTTTTTCTTTGATAATGAGTTACCAACGTTGGACAAGATTCTGGAAGCCGTTAATAGTGATGAGTCTCTACCCGATTTCAAAAGAAGCACTTTATACAAATTAATCAAGAACAAATTAAAATTTACCTATATTAAAAGAAGTAGAAAAAGTGCCCTAATTGACAAACAAGAGATTGTGTTATGGAGGGTGAAATATCTCCATGAAATTAAGAAATTAAGGAACGAAGGAAAAAAATATATTATTTAGATGAGACTTGGCTAAATGAAGGTACAGTGCCTCTTATATATATAGTCTTTTTTTGCATGAAGGCGGGTTTTACATAACTTGGTAAGCTATGTAAAACCTCCTCTATGCAAAACAATACAGTGAAGTATTATTAATTCAACATAAGTCGATATAATATTGTATTTACACCTATAACTTTTATTATACATGCAGGACACACGAAAAGCAAGGTATGGCAAGACAACACTATCAAGTCTTCAAAGGAAGCACACCGGGCAGGTTTATCAACTGGTTTAAAGAACCCAACCGGTAAAGGAAGACGGCTTATCATTGGCCATATTGGTAAAACTTGATTTAAATGTATTTCTTTTGAAATTACTTTACAATTGTCACATTACCAAATCATGAATAAAATGATCACTCCATTGTCACTGAAAACTGGTTAAGTCTTAATGCCTCCCCCGGAGAAAAATGTTTATGGGCAGATTATGGGTTTATGGTTGTAGATTAACCTTTTCAAGGACAGTAATGATGCAATTTCGGTTGTTATTCAAAGGTTAAGATCTATTTCCAGCGGTCAAGTAATCTATGCCACCGGTACACAAATTATTGATTTGCTTTTATTTCATTTCACAGGATCAACAGAAGGGTTTTTAATGGATGGTGAATTAATATTTGAAGCCAAAAAGGGTGATGGAGACTACCATTCTGAAATGGATGCACACAATTTTGAAAAGTGGTTCAAATTAATATTGTCAAAAATCGAGAGTGGTGCTGTTATTGTTATGGATAATGCCCCATATCATTCGAGGAAAGTGGAGAAGCTGCCAACTACAGCCACACGAAAGGCAGATATTCAGGAGTGGCTAAAAAACAAAAATATTCCTTTTGAGGAAAAAGACCTTAGGGCCACTTTATTAGAAAAAGTGAAACAAATAAAACATTTGTACCAAAAGTTTGCTGTAGATGAGATGGCTAAAGAAAAAGATATATTAGTATTGCGCCTCCCACCTTACCACTGCGAGCTCAACCCAATAGAATTGGTATGGGCTCAAATGAAGGGGTATGTAGCCCAAAACAATAAAAGTTTTAAATTAGAAGAAGTGAAGCAGTTACTTCCTAAAGCACTCATAAACATAACTGCAGAGAAATGGCAATCTTGCATTGCTCATACAATTAAAGAAGAGGAAAGGTTTTGCCAACTTGATGGTATAATGGATGATGTTGTAGAAAAATTCATTATTAACGTTGGTGAAACTTCATCATCATCATCATCATCATCAGAGGATAATGAATAATTCTTATTATATCATTAACGTGGCAAAACCTTTTCTTTAATAGCAATAAATCTCATCTCACACTTCTATGTCTCTGGAAAGTGTTTTTAAACGGTTTTATTTAGCTCACCCCGTTTGTTTTTTATAGCTGGTATTTAGCTTGCGAAAGTTGGCATTCTAAATTATTATAGTAAAAATTATGACTTTTGTTACCACTAATGCCAATTAATTATTATCATTTGTGATGACTAATGGTAGCAGTGACTAAATTGTTAAGTGGTGTTTTGTGTCGTATTTATTTGGTTTGTTGAAAACATAATATGTACTTGTACATGCCATTGTGATAAAGTTGTTTTTAATAAACTGACCTACTAATTTTTTTTTTATTTCATGTTACCTATAGCTATCCAAGCATCGTGACGAGAAGTTAGATAGAATATGCTTTTTTGTATGCCATACATTGTTACTTACAAAAAAGCACATAGGTACCATTGTTTATTAAAATTATTTGAACATAACTTGAAAATAAAAGGTTTCGTAGTCCTGCTTCTGCGTACCTCTTTTTTCTAATGTTATAATAAATGGAGTATAACTCAATCAGAGCTATAAGAAATGAGGTACAGACGCCAGCACATCAAGCTACTACAATCTGTTTAATTTCTTTAATAGATTTTCAACTTTATCGCTAAAGCATAAGGTTCAAGGTTGATTGAGAAAATTTGACAGTTTCGGGTAGCTTGATGTGCTGGCGTCTGTACATCTCTATTTCTTTCATGACGTCATTCTATGACTTCATTTCAAGTCCTTAGCGCTCTGAGCTGCATGTTAAATTCAACTCTGATTAGGAATGTGGTGTATGGGCTTTCTTACATATTTTTTTTTTTTCATTTTGTATTCAGAATTGAATCTCCAAATTAATAGGTATAATGTTTTATGTTATTTGAACTCTTATCTCTTGTTTATGATAATCTCCTCAAACTGTAAGGTAACCATTACAACTTTGTTAAATTCGCACTCCAGAACCAGAAGATACCTACAAGCGACGCTTAGTTTGTGGCTCACCAAACATTTCACTTATTGAATTATTATTTTTTGATGAATACACGTTATTATTATCATCTGGTTACGTTACGTTAAGTACGCAAAATACGCGCATTGACGTGGAGTTGCGGACACCAGCCCGTATTACCTATTATCTGGTTAGACATACCTCAGAATGATCTTCAGTATTTTCTGGAGAGTGTTGAATCAGAAGTTCTGGTTCAACATTCTCCAGAAAATACTACACGTCCGATTCCACACCTTTGAAAATGTTTAAAAGCTCATCCGAATCCAGTTCTTCATTCATTTCACAATTTGTTTACTTTATTAGAATAGTATTGTTACATGCAAAGTGAAAGAAGAATGCGTGCGCGCTCACCCGATTAGTGCTGCACTATGCCAAAGTGACCTTGACAGCCGTACGCTTATGACGTCACAGAACGACTTCTATGATAGTCCGTGGCGCCCGGGGAACTGACAACCAATTGTTTTGTAGAGATGGGAATATAATTATCTTTATATTTATATACTTACTAGCTTCTGCCCGCGACTTCGTCCGCGTGAAATTTCACCCTCCCCTCATTCACCCTATTAGGTGTGGAATTTCTAAAAACCCTGTCTTAGTGGATACCTACTCTTCACAAAGAACACACCCTCCAAATTTCATGTCTCTAGGATCAGTGGTTTAGGCTGTGCGCTGATATTTCACCCGCGGTAATTTCAGGAAAAAACCTACTAAAAACTTTATTACAAAAAAAAAACAACCGACTTCCAAAAAAATACAAAGTGAAAATTTCGAAAGTCGGTGTCAAAAAACGAAAATACAGAACCAACGACACCGACTTCCGAAATTAAAGTTATTTTTCACTTTGTAGTATTTTTTGGAAGTCGGTTGTTTTTATTTTTGTTAAAACGTTTTTATTTTTCACTTTTTAGTTGTACCTGCCTACCCCAAACAAATTCATATAACACTACTTGGTATGTGAATATCAGTGACAGTAAGCTATTGAACACATCTGCCTACCCCTTTAAAAGGTACAGGCGTAATGTTATGTTGTGTGATTGCGTAAACAATGCATACGTATGCTATAGCAGCAATCGCGGTTGATTTGCTGGCATTTATTGAAGAGTTCCGTTGTCTGTCTCCGAAACTCATCATCAGAGGGGCAATTCTACTAATTTTAACAACGTTCACAGTCTGATCTCAGTCTCAATCTGTCAAAAAATACTTCAAATTTCCCTACATTTTGACAAGTTTTTGACATTTCTTTGTCGCTGAGATGAGACTGCGACTAGATTTTGAACGTTTTAAATTACGAGAATTGGCCTTCTGATCTTTATGAAATTTAAATGGGACCATTCCGGCATAAACCTATTTCGAACAAAAAAAAATTTTCCAAATCCAATATGAGGGAGTTATGCCCGAATATACATATTATATACATAACTAGCGACCCGCCCCGGCTTCGCACGGGTGCAATGCTGATACTAAATACACTACAGAAAAACTGTGAACGTTGTATATAAAAACATAGCGGCCCGCTCCGGCTTTTTTATAGGCACGCTCTTGCCGCACCGGGCGGCCGGCCGGTACCGCCGCAAACGCTACGTCCCGCAATTTTTAAATCTGTAATATCTTCGAAAATTTTCACTTAAATCATACGGTGTAAAGGGCCATATAGATCTATATTAAATGAACAATGTATTCAAGGTATTTAATTGGTTAAGGATTAATGCTGTATTGGTTAAAATCGCTTCGAAAATTAGCCATTATTTGTCGTAAAAAGTAAATGACAAAAAAAAAGTTATTGTGGGTTATCCATAAGAGATAGACATATACCATCACGGACTTTTCTGTAGACCTTTTCAATGTGTACAATACTTAGTACATTATTTTGATAAAACTCGTAGGGTTCAGCCTGCGTTTGCAATGTAAGCGGAAAAAATGTAATTATTTACGACATCACATTAGAAACCTCAAAAATAACAGTACTTCTCCACTATTTAATGGATGTTATTATACATATAAACCTTCCTCTTGAATCACTCTATCTATTAAAAAAAACCGCATCAAAATCCGTTGCGTAGTTTCAAAGATTTAAGCATACAAAGGGACATAGGGACAGAGAAAGCGACTTTGTTTTATACTATGTAGTGATATTGTAAATCCAATATGAGGGAGTTATGCCCGAATATACATACAAAATAAAAAATAGAAACATCCGAATTGAGAACCTCCTCCTTTTTTGAAGTCGGTTAAAAATATATTCCATTACTTTTCTTAAAGTAACTCTAGTATTACTTAAGATTATTACTTATACATGTAAACTATGGAACTATATTACTTGTAAACTATGCAACTCCTAAGATATTCATTGAAATCAAATGATGTCAAGGGCAATTTTATTCAAAATTAAATACTTGTGATGAATAACGTATTTATTTTGATAAGGATTAATATCATGTTTATATAAAAAAACCTTCGCAAATAATGCATTAGTTTAGAAGAAATTTGATTACCATAAAAAAGGTTATAAGTAGTGAGTAAACCTTAAAAGATAGACATATGCTATCGCGGACTTTTTTTTAGAACTTTTAAAGGGAAACAATTCCGTTATACATGATTTTTGCGTAACTTTAACCGTTTACGCGGCGTACGCAACGAAAGCTCTCAAAAGGAATATTTTTTCCCCGTTTTTGCATCATTTTTCATTGATGCTCCGCTCCTATTGGTTGTAGCGTGATGTTATATAGCCTATAGCCTTCCTCGATAAATGGACTATCCAACACAAAAATATTTTTTTAATTCGAACCAGTAGTTCCTGAGATTAGCGCGTTCAAAGAAACAAACAAACTCTGCAGCTTTATAATATTAGTAAGTATAGATAATATATAATGGTAAACTGACTAATGTTACGGCCACACTACTGTGATATGCCAATTATTATTGCCATAACTTCAATAACGCCTAGGTGTAACCACGATTTATGGTCATAATTTTACAATGCCAATCAATATGGCAAATGACGGTAGACAATAGCTCCAGCGGCGGTCTTTTTTCGCACATCAAAGAAGATTACCGCAGTAATTATTGCGTTTATGGCCACACTACCGTTTGTCCAGTGGGCAACATGAGCTTAATGTCGACGCACGTATCGACCGACATGCGACATGGAGTGGTCAAATGAAAAAGCGCTCGAATTTTTGGAATTATTCCAATCCGAACCGTCTCTTTGGGATACCCGACAAAAAGCCCATAAAAATCGTAGTGTAATAATTTAAATGATTCATGTAAAAATAATTGGCACTCATAAAATACAACACAGCTGCAGCTTCAACCTCCATCTTGAAAAATGAAATTTTTACCGCCTAATTTATTGACATATCTAGGTAAACTCTAGTGTAACCATACCACTTCACGCAGTAATTTAAACGGTAATTAAATGCTATAATTATTGCGGTAACAACCCGGTAGACGGTAAGGTAGTGTAGCCGTAACATAACTGACTGGGCGATTTGTCAACGCACAGCCGAAACTACTGGGACTAGGAATGTGAAATTTTGCACACGGATTCCTTTTATAATATAGGGGAGCACTAAGAAGGGGTTTTTGGAAATTCAACCTTTAAGGGGGTAAAAGGAGTGATTTTGTTTGTTTGAAAAATCTTATTCCTTGACTTAATAAACCTGAAACTTGGCATGAATACTATCTAAGTAAATTATGAAGGTTGGCATTTTTAATTTTTCTAAACTAAAGGAGGATTGAGGGGTGTCAAAATTTGTATGGAAGAATTTTAACGCGCGATCCAATTCACTCCAAACTTAGTATTATTTTATACTTAAGACCAAAAATAAAGAATAACGTGAATCAGGGTTTTTCGAAAATTTACCCTTAACGAGGTGAAAGGGGGTAGTTAATTTTACAGGGGAGGATTTTACTGCTTGGAATAAATAATCTTTGAGTCAAGTAATGAACACATCCCAAACGATTTTTTGAATTTCCACCTTTTTTTTGAGTATGGAAAATCATCAAATGAGGGTCCCGCTCTGGGCGGAGCGGAAGGGAGTGTCAGACTCTTACTGACTAAAACCTACCTGTGTTCCTTCCTTAGCCCTTTGTTCCGGGGTAGCGGTAACCCTTTCGGACAATCCCGCTGACCCGGCAGACTTCGGCCCTAACGGGCCTCTTCATTGGCGCTGACATCTCTTTGAGGCGCGCGTGGAACACGTACACGCCGTCCGGCACGGGCCGTCCGGTACAGGCTTGGTCTTGATGGGACGGTGGTAAATTTCCGTCCGCAGGCCCGCGCCTACGGTGGCCGGGAATCGCCACGCGGCTCCCGACGCCCGGAGCGTCTCCCGCGGCGGCTGGGACTTAAGGCTCTTTCCCTCAACCGTCCCGCCACCTCCTTCGCTAGCATGACTGCTTCGCAGAAGGAGGTGACTGCCTCCCACTCCCTCCCGCTCTTGACCATGGCTTGAACCAGGGCCGGACGTGAGAGGTCGCCGCCGTTGCCGATCGCCTCTACGAGGACACGGCGGTGTTCCGCTTAAGCGGGGCAGACCTCCACCGTATGCTCAGCCGTGTCCTCTGGGCGATCCTCGCAATGGTGACACCCGGGCGTGTCCTCCCGCCTGGTGATGTGCAGAAACCTCCTGAAACATCCGTGTCCAGTGAGGACCTGGTGAGGTGAGGACTCCTTGACGCCTCTCTAGCCACTTCTCAAAGAGGGGAACTTTCGCGTTACATCACTGGCCGACTTTATATAAAGTCCTTGGCATTCTGGGAACATTAAAAATATTCATAGTTTTTGTTTTTGTCGAGCTTCTAATGGTGGCACGAAAATCTGAAACTTCTGTTGAAATCCGTGGCGGTGAAAGGGTTAATTACTACACATCTTATTTCTTATAACTACTTTTCAAAATTGCAATAAACGAAAATTTATTTTGTTTCACCATTTCCAGGTCAAACCGGATCGAAGCAATCCATACTCGAGAACCCGGGGGTTTTTTTAAACCCTGAACAGCCGCTGATTGCGGCTGTGACCATAACCAAGGATGACGTGAGACGTCAAGAGGAGCGGGTGCGACGCGCGCGCCAGCGGTTGCAGGAAGCGTTAGCCGTAGCATAGGGTCACGCCGGCGACGGGGAGGCCAGCGCCGACCCCGTCGCCGTCGCCGATCTGTCGGTCTCGTGCCGACTGTCGGACTCAGTTGACGCCTCTCCGAAACCCTCGTCGACCGATATGAACGTAGATAATAACGAATAAATATTTTATAGGCAAGAGAATCTCAATACAAGTTCTCTAATTGAGGTTTCAAGCATGTAAGAAAATTCCATGTCTATTGTGGACTTGTTTTATTTAAGTATGGAAAGCAGTTGGAACTGCAACTATTCTTAAGTGTAAATTAATATAGGATTCAACGTGTCGACGATAAATAAATGTAAAAATAGGCTTTCTTCAATTATACAAAAGATGGAATGCTGTAGGTTTTTGTAGTGTATGTTGTAAGTGTGCTAGTTTGTAAGGTACAGTACGCGCCACGGATCTTTGTGTCTGAGAAGTTAACTGCGTGTAGTCTTTTTGTGTTAATTACTTTGGAGATTGGAGGAAATCCCAAAAATGTCGGAAAGAACGGTGTCTGGTATTTAAAGACTCATCGAATGCACAACCTTCTCTTTTTTTCTAAGTCCGTAATTAAATGAGAATCTTTAATCTGCTACTATCTTTACAAACACAAAAGTCCTTGGTGCGTATTGCAGTGCGGTAATTCCTGATAGCCGTCATCAATTTTTAAGGATCACTGCAGTTTTTTGATTTTCATTTCAGAGTATAATTTCTGTTAAATCAAAGTTATTTCCGATTTATGGATATAGAGACAAAGTCGGGGTGCCAATCAGAATACAATCTATAGTACAGATGAATGGATTTATACGATCATACATTATAAGAACTTGTACATTTAATCAAAAATTGCTCATAAAATAAGCAAAATTTTATGCTAATATTTAATTAAATGGAAAATAATTGTGTCTTTTAACAATAAAACTATTTTATAACTTGTGATATCGTGTTTAATTAAATATCGAAAATAACAGAAAGTGATAGAAGTGCGATCTAACACTAAATAGTAATTGATTAAAATATATTCACAACCATACACAAAATATTGTATAATAGATACTTTTTGTTCAACCTTTCATGGATATGTAATTATTGTAACTAAACCTTTTAAAATATGATACAGTATGGCTGAAAAAAAATACAGTGGTTAAAATGATTTTAATAAATCAGTGCAATACAAAATAACGATGGTATCTATATCATTAAAAATGTTGAGCTCAAAGCGTTTACAAGTCCATTTTTTTGCAAAAGCTAATACTTATTAGAAAATTGCTGGCAAATCTGTTATTGGTAATACCTATCCTGCAGTTTCATAGTATATGTTTTTGGTCTATTATGGGACTGACGAACATTTAAAATAAGGCTTCCTAAAATGGCACAATATTTTATGGTGACTATTTCAAAATGGACGGCTGCTATGTGTATAAATCGGAGAAGCTGACGTGCTTTATGAGAATCTAATAGAAATATAATTATTTTTGAATATATACCTAATAGGACTTGTCATAGAATAAAAACCTATAAGATTTCTGTGGGTCACCGGTGGTTTCATCTAATGCTCATTCGGTGGTCCCTTGCTACATATTAACAAAGCTAATATGAATTCTTATAGAGCTAATTCGTGTTTAAAGTCAATTCCATTTCGAGATCAAAAGATTGATCATCACTATTATCTTATTCTAAACCTATGTACCATACTTAAATATCATGCTACAAAATGACAAGAAACTTGCATGAAAATTATTTCATCTAAATTGCCATTCGTGAACAAAGGATGACTGATTGCATTAGGTACTGATTGATGTTCACAGAAAGTGTAGTGAGTCCACGTGCGCAAAGATATCGCAGTGGGATTTTTTCGCGCACTGGATCTTCAACGCACTTAGGGCTGACAGTTGAAAATCCAACGAGTGTTTTTTCGACGCGTTGGGATGCACACTGTTGAATTCTCAATGCTCGGTTCAACGCCGAGATTTGAAAATCCAGAGTACGATAGCATACCGCAGCGATATTTTTATATCCGTGCGAATGTGGTATGGTATTCGAACTCGTGACCTCACGACCGCCATGTTCTTTGGTTTTTGCGCGTTTCAATCACATAAATCTGTGTTCGCAAATAGACGGTTGTAACAATGTACACAGCAAATACTTAAATGTGCCTCAGTTTCAATTAATTGATGGAGTCACCCAACTTTAATTCATTTTGTTTCAGAATACATAATATTGTCTTGAATATTATTCAGTATCCAGTGTGTAATTTAACTCCTAACTACATAAACACAAAATAAATGACTAGAGTAAGTAACAGTAAATTTGTACGAAAACCTTATTCCTTATAAACTACCTCATAAAAAGCTTTAGTTAATAAATGACGATGTAGCATAATTATTATTTGAATATTGTTATCATTGAAAGGCCCCATTTCAAACATTAAAACCTTAACATGATCACTTAAATACTAAGGGCTCTATTTAATAAGTAATCGTGCTATTTCCACTACCTACTATAAATATTAATTTGCTAAAAGATCTCGTCATTACGACGTTTATTATAAGGCAATTAGTAAATATATTTTCATCTATTTGTGATAATTATTATATGGAATGCATTAGTTTGTATATCACAAATGATGTGTTGATAAATAAATTGGATTAATTTAAAACCATCAGTCTGTAGCTGATACGCGTAAATGATATGTCCAGTATAATAGTAACAATTATTTAAGTCCAAGGGTAAAAATTTGAGAATAAAATTGTTCCTGCAAAATAATATCCAATGAAATAATACTGTATCATTCGCGATTGGAAGTCTGGCATCCTTCTGGAGATTAAAAATGTTTTCCACTTGCTGTACATATTGTCAACTCCCTCCAAATTGGCTATAGACAAATGATGAGAAGGAATCCTCTTTCCTATTCCAATACGTCGGAAATGCTCATTGATGGTATTCTGATCTGATGTTGGTGTAGGACCAACATTCATTTTACTAGAGCATATCCAATACAATATCGGACTAGCTGATGCCAAGAGTCTAGTTGACACTTGAATATGTACAAAAATTATGCAAAATATACACAAAAACAGCATATGCACTACATACACAAACATTGTAGGATCATTGGCCCCAAAACATTTAGAATATTGCTTTGGCCTGTAAGGCATCTTATTTGAATATCCAATAACACTAGTTTTCAATCCAAGTCTACAACACAGCTTTATGTTACACAGTACATAAGACAAACAATGATATGTCAACAACAAAATGATAGGAGCAGCAAGAATGAAGTTAGGAATTTGTTTTAGTTTATAATACTTGAAGAAACCAACATTCCAGTAATTACTTTGAATATAATGATATGATAATGGCAAACTGTTGTTACACCATGGACTTTCAGCACTGCCCGGCAATACATATTCTATATTTGACAAAAAATCAGGTAAGTTATGTTCACTATGTACACAATATTTAAAGTAATTATATGTTTGAACTAAAAGAAATGGTAACAGTGCTATGATCACAGTTAAGAAGAGTGACACAAATGATGTGAACAATGGTAACAACAAGAATGGTAATATTAACTTATGTTTTAAAGTTTTATATTTGTACACAATTTCAGGTAAAGTTCTTTCTACAACATTTTTAAAGGTTGCATAGAATATGAACCCTAAATTAACAGAGCCATTGGATCGAGTGATCATTGAAAATCCTGCTGGCAGACCACTCAGTATATCAATATTAGCAAATCTTAATGTCTCACTTTCTGTACACTTGAACATCGTATAGAAGGACATCCATGCGAATAATGATTCTGAGTATGGTGCTGAAAAGAATATACTTGCTGGGTTTATACAATACAATATTGCAGATTTATAGGCTCTACATTCACTTCGCAAAATTCTTAAGCTTAGTCTGTGTAATATATCAGCTGATTTAATAAATATTATAATATTCAAAAGGGTTGCTGAAACCAACAGTGTGCTGTGAAAGTTTAAAAACGTTCCAAATAGACTATTGAGTCCATAAGCAACATATCTTACAACTAATGGAAATAGTGGGAAGAATGCTAAGCAATTTTCGTAGGTATAACCATACTGGGCAATATGTATAAAGTATTGAGCATCCCATCTCTTCATGCCTCCCAATAACTTATCCACAACGATGTCGGCGTGCGTTTTATGCAAGTTTGGGTCTTCAGGGCTTATGAACACGTTAGCGTCATGATCCGGTATGATAAGGTTTGATATTGCTTGTAAAATAATTAGGATAACTCTTGTACTAAACGCAAACCATAAAATTTTTTGCCGTGGGGAATACATCTGAAACATGTCATACCAAATACAACATAATATTTTATGCAATTTCTAAATTATACAAGTATAATGGTTACTATAAAATTAACAATTACCTTATAGGACTTGCTGTTTCATATATAGTTATACATATTTCAATCAATATTATTGTCAATAATGCAAATAATTCATTACAATTTTTTATTACACGTCCATCGCGAAGCGATTGTTCAATGACATTGACGTTTCAATTCAACCAACCCTGCGTTCCAAGTTGGGAGATAATCGATTTGAGGGTGTTTAAACCCGTACCGAATTAAAATAGCATAGTATAAAGAGGGGAAGTAAGTTGTCTTCATACAAACGCACCGCGCGCGGCTTGTATGTGTGTGTCATAGTATCTATGCGTCGCCGCACGCACACTTAATAATCTCGACCCGTGTACGTTACCCCAGCAAGAAAGTGTCTCCTAGAGTTATAGGAGTAGAACGTATAATTTGTGCCCTATCTGCTGTAAATGTGCCCCCAAATAAAAAATGTGTGCCCCCTGTCGTTTTGGAAAAAAACGGAAAAAACGATTCCTGCTGGGGTAACGTTTTTCTAGCAGGAAAATTCTAAACGAATGATCGGAGAGAGAAAAATTGTGCATGGCCAGAGAGCTTATATGTGTGCCAAAATGTGCCCCCAAAAAAAAAATCTGTGCCCCTTCAGGTTTTTGAGATATTGCATTTCCTGCTGGAGTAACGTTTTGATGAATCGTATATCTCTACAACCATTGCATGTGCCCCTGTAGAGTAAACATACACGAGTAGCTCTTAATGTGTGCCCCTTAGTGCCCCAATTAGTTTTAAGGTGAATGGGTAGTTGAGACCGCGAAATTCAAATTTTCTTACGTTTTTTGCAATTTGCAGGTCAGTGTCAGGTTGTATCTTGATCAAAATATGATTCGCGACAATAGCAGGTACATATTTAGAGAAGTATAATCATTAGAATCAATAATCCATCTTTCTAAGTTAGATTTCTACCACTAACACTTTTCCATAAGAGATTGGTGGTTGGTGGTAGAAATCTAACTTAGAAAGATATATTAATGATTCTAATGATTATAATTCCTTAAATATGTACCTGTTATTGTCGCGAATCATATTTTGATCAAGATACAATCTGACACTGACCTGCAAATTGCAAAAAACGTAAGAAAATTTGAATTTCGCGGTCTACCACTACCCATTCACCTTAATAAAATATTTATAGTTTTCAAGTTATAGCGGTTTTATGAAAACCCGAAAAAACATCGCAGCGTCTAAATTAGACAAGAAACAAGTTCGCTGAAAACTGTATTCGGTCCTTCTTGACGCTAATAATAACCATACAAAGTTTCAAAACTATTCATGCATGCGTTTTTGCTAAAAGTCAAAACGATGGTGTCCTAACTTTGACGGCAAAATACAAGGAACCGGCTCAATCCGAGATGTGTAGGTGTAAACCAAAATCATGTGCCTTTAGTCAAAAATATATGGTGAAAATATTCAGCTTGGAATGTTTCGCATTAAGTGAATATTAACAAAAAACCAAAATATGTAAGCAACGGCTGGTTATCCGACCAAATTTGAATGACTACTAAAAAGCGACGGATTCATACATATCGATGACCTTCTTTACTTTACTCACTAACCGGTTCACACGTGTTGTGCCTGAGTGCACTGACTTACAAAAGTAATAAGTAATTAAATAAAGTTGTTATTGGATTATATTCTACTAGCTGTTTCTATGACGTTACACATGATTAAGTACATTATAAATAGTAGCCTAAGTGCTATTCCAAGGTAAGCTATCTTCTCGATTCTAAATTTCATTAAAATACATCCAGTAATTTATGTGTGAACGAAAGAAATACATCGAGATATTTGCCAGGTCTTTGACTTGGTCCCAATGTTTAAAAAAAATATAGTTCATGAAATGTGTGATGAATACCTACTACTAAAAATATGTAGCTCTTTTTTGTATATAAATAAAAAGCCCGTATTTGTCTTTTTATATTAGGTACATATATATTTATTGATAAGCCGTAGGTTAGATAAATTAACAGTACAATGCGTGCCACGAAGATGAGACTTGACACCGCCTCCCCCGCTCTTTCCGCCGCCCCTATGACGTCCAGTCCCGTCCCGCACTCAGACCTCATACCGCTAAAGATACCTAAAATCGTGTACTGCGCATGTCAAACCACGTGGTGTGTCAAGTCTCATCTTTCGTGGCACGCATTGTAAGTTTTTCATCATTAAGAGAATGCTCCAACTAGCCCGCAAAATTCAAAATTTCTTGCGTTTTTTGCAATTTGCAGGCCAGTGCTAGGTTGTATGTTGATTAAAATATTATTCGCGGTTGTAAGACGTATATAGTTACAGAATTATAATCATCAAAATCACCAATACAACCCTCCAAGTTCATAAAGGCGTAGGAACAAAAAAAAAAACAGAAAAAATTTGAATTTTGCGGGCTGGTTGGAGCATTCACCTTAACCAAATAAATTTTGGTACCTACAGTTTTGAGAGTTGTATTTAGTGTATATGTCGCAGGTTTTTCATAAAATTGGGTTTTTGATGAAAAACCGGAAGACGACACATTTTAAAATAAATTTTATCATAAACCTGTACCTAACAATCCAGATTTTTGATCAAAAACCTGAACTAGTTTGGGTTTATGATAAAGTTCTTATCAAAATCACGGGTTTGCTTGGTTTTATGACAAATAAATCTATTTTAATGAAACAAATAAAACAATCCATCATCATTTGCAACTTAGTAGAAAGAAAACAATTATTTATTTATCAAAATTTTACATCCATGATCCAATCAATATTCTCCTCCTTCAATCCAATTATGAAATGAAATGTTTCAATGTCACGTACCTATATTAATCTGATTTTGATAAGCCGCGTAATAAAGAAACGTTTACCACATGCTTGCTTTTTTATAAATCCGCTAGTATGCTTGATTGTTTATAAAAAAGCAAGCACGTGGTAAACGTTTCTTTATTACATTTTTATTCTTTTTTTAATTTTGACTCAGTTTAGTCGTATTTAATAGTTACGAAATTTCATTTTCGCGGCTTTTAATAAATAACCTAGGTTTTTCATCAAAAACCTAATTTTATGAAAAACCTGCGACATATACAATACGTGCCACGAAAGATGAGACTTGACATACCACGTGGTTTGACTTGCGCAGTACACGATTTTAGGTATCTTTAGCGGTATGAGGTCTGAGTGCGGGACGGGACCGGACGTCATAGGGGCGTCGGAAAGAGCGGGGGAGGCGGGGTCAAATCTCATCTTTCGTGGCGCGCATTGTACCTATAGTCAACCGCACAATGATCTGTGTTGCAACAACGTGTTTCCATTTTGTATGTCGTATTACGTATCTATGAGGGATTTATAATTATTAACGATTATGCTTACGCTGCTCAATTCTCGCGATTAATTTTTACTTGTAGTACTGTTTCGTATTTCTCGGCCATTACCACGAATATTTTAAAGAAAATAATAATAATCTAAAAATTAAAAGTAATTTTTTGACTAATACCCCCACTTATGCTTGATGCCACCTCGCTCGACTCGTACCATTTTATTCTCATTATCTGTTTTCGTGCAGTACCGGCCGTTACCCGTCAAATTCTCTGTGATCATAGTGCTTTTCTTTTCAGTTCTTGGTAGTGTTTAGTTAAAAATCTAGCTGTAAACATGGGAAGAAAACGGAAACACAGGGATAGGGACAAGGATAGTGAACGTATATTAAGAAAGTTGGAGCGTGAATTACGTAAACGAAGGCGATATTCATCCAGCTCTGCAAGTACAGAAAATTCTGGTAAGTGTCTAACACTATACTTAAAATTGATTTGCGGCTGTAAACACTATTTAATATGTCTATTTTTATACTATTTTGCGTGAGATAAGAGATAATATAGCACGATCTTAGAAGGTACCCTCATTTTTTAACAAATTGTGCAAACAAGCGATTTAATGATTAACGGAAGCGAACAGTACCTGTCATTATTGGGACTGTTACCTTCACATTGTATACATTATGTTATTCATTTGAGATTAAGCAAAACACATTGTTTTGTACTTTATGGTGATGCGAACAGTACACACTGGGACTGTTACCTTCACATAACTATAGTATCATAGGCAGTGTACAATTTTCGACACTGTACGATATTTTATACGTAATTTAACTGTGTGAACATACGTTTAATTAATGTAGTGATGCGAACGGTACATATGGGGACCGTTACCTTCACAAATACTTTAAAATTGTATTCTTACAAACATAAGTTGTCCAGTGTTGCGAGTGATTTTTGGGATCACTGCCTTCACAGTTGTGACATCGCATTTATTGCCTTCCAGACCCTGAAGTGGACGATTACGTTGTCAATTACCAATGCTCAGAAGATAAGGAGACAGTCCCTAATGTGGATCATGAGATATTACCACTCACACCCGCAGCGGGAGATGAGACAATACCACAACCATCAACTAACATTACAGTTGAAGTAGATTGCCATCAAAATGATGAAGTATCCGTATCTCCAGAGCATTTAGATGATGAAATACTGACTCTTCTGGGGGACGCTCCAAGAGAGGAAACAGCTGTAGGCAAAAATGTACATCCAGATATATCTGCACGGCTACTACATGTCTTACAAAATGGGTTGAAAAAAGATGAAAAAGATAAAATTATAGAAGAATATCCAACCCCTGGCAATTGCCAACTATTTAAGGCACCGATCTTAAACCCCGAAGTCAAAGCAGCAGTATCAGATATCTTACAGAAAAAAGATGCATCTTTAGCTGCGCGACAAGGACAACTCGGCGTGGTCCTATCAGCTTTGACTGGTGCTATAGACATCCTGGTCTCAGAAAAATCAGATACCAACCAATCTGTTTTAAGACATATAAGCAATGCCAGCCGTTTACTATGCGACTCTCATCACATAGATACAAAGCTTAGGAGAAACTTTTTAATTTCGACTCTAAATAATAAATTGAAAGATACATTAAAAGAGTCTAAACGAGACAAACATTTGTTCGGAGAATCACTGCCTGAAAACCTAAGAGCTAGTAAGGCCATAAGCAAGTCTGGCCAAGATTTAAAATCTTATGTAGCAAAGCCTAAACCTGCTATAAAAAATAACAGATTTAATAACCCACCTAATCATTTAAACTGGAAGAACCCGCAGTTCAATACGCAGAATTCGAATCGGAAGTCGACATCGACAACCCACAGGGCTGCGGGGTCTTCATCGACTGCTCATCGGAACGAGATGACGACACGCAGAGCAGCATCATCGCGTGCACATCGCAGCAGTGCCCACTACAAGAACCCGAGGAGGCAATAGACCTGCAGGTAACTAAACCAGCAGGCAGATTACAATATTTTTTAAGTACCTGGTATAAGCTTACAAATGATAAGACAATACTATCCTGGGTTCAAGGTTATAAAATACCTTTTTCTTCAGTTCCTAAGCAGGATAACTATCCTAAAAATCAAGTTAATAATAAAAGCGATTTATTAAATTTTCAAAATGAAATATATAAACTACTTGAAAAAGGTGCTATATCTGCATGCCGTCGAGTTGATGGAGATTTTTTGTCTAGTATATTTCTTGTGGAAAAACCAAATGGCGACAAAAGATTTATTTTAAATCTAAAAAATTTAAATAAATATATTACCCCCCCACATTTTAAAATGGAAGATTTAAGAACCGCAATAAAACTAGTAACACCGGACTGCTATTTGGCGTCTGTTGATTTAAAAGATGCGTATTTTTTGATATCTGTACATTTAGAACATAGAAAGTACCTTCGTTTCCAGTTTTAAAATACTTGCTATGAATTTAATTGTTTACCATTTGGTTTGAATACTTGTCCACTGGTATTCACAAAAATCATGAAACCGGTTATGGAACACTTACGGCTGCATGGATGGTTATCCACTATTTATTTAGATGATATCTTGTGTATTGACAGTTCTTTTGACAAATGTACTCAAAATGTAAATAATACGTTACGTCTCTTAGAAAAATTACGATTTCTTATTAATTATGAAAAGAGTGCAATTATACCCAAAACACATTGTAAATTCTTAGGGTTTGAATTGGATATGAAAACATATTGTGTGAAACCGCCCCAAGGAAAACGCGATAAAATTAAAAAGGAATTAGAAAAATTTAAAACTATTGACACATGTAAAATTAGAGATTTTGCAAAGTTTATTGGTTTATTAATATCCATTTGTCCAGGAATCGAATATGGTTGGTTACACACAAAAATATTTGAGAGAATTAAATTCTTAAACTTGGATAAAAATCAGAACTATGAAAAAGTAATGAAAATTAATCACAATTTAATTAAAGACGATTTAAATTGGTGGCACAAAAATATTGCTGAATCGTCATCTCCTATTCGATATCCAAATTATGACCTCGAAATATTTTCAGATGCCTCTTTGACAGGTTGGGGCGCATCTTGCTTAAATAAAAAAGCAAATGGTTTTTGGACACATGAAGAAAAAAATTATCATAATATTAGAACTGTTGGCAGCTCTATTTGCCGTAAAGATATTTGCCAAAGACCTCTCTAATACACAAGTTCTACTACGAGTAGATAATACTACTGCAATTTCGTGTATCAACCGTATGGGCAGTGTTCAGTTCCCTCATTTACACAAAATAGCCAAACAAATTTGGGAATTTTGTGAACAAAGGAATTTGTTTATTTATGCCTCTTATATTAAATCATCTCAAAATACTATCGCTGATTTTGAGTCTCGAAGAAAGCAGACTGAAACTGAATGGGAGCTAGCACCTTATGTTTTCTTACACATTACTAAGACTTGGTGTTCCTGAAATCGACCTATTCGCTAGTAGATCCAACGCGAAATGCAAAAAATATGTCTCATGGAGAGCTGATCCATACGCGTTTTGTATAGACGCGTTTACGATAAAATGGAATGAGTATTTTTTCTATGCTTTTCCCCCATTCGCAATTATTCTTAAAACTTTAAATAAAATAATTGCAGACGAAGCTCTAGGCATAGTTGTTGTACCTAATTGGCCTACCCAGCCATGGTACCCTGTTTTTAAGAAATTGGTCAGCTCCGATGTTATATATTTTAAGCCTAGCTGTGAATTGTTAATTTTTGGTGATTCCAGGATGCAACACAGTCTGCACAAAAGTCTTACCCTGGCTGCAGCAGTATTATCAGGGAAGCACTCCTGAAAAGAAGCGTTCCCCCGTCTTCTGTAGATATTATGATTAATTCATTAGCGCCTAATACCCGCAAGCAATATGATTGTTACTATAAAGAATGGTTCAATTTCTGTCAAATTCAAAATATTGATTATTTAGCAGCATCGGTTCCAAATGTTATATATTTTTTGACTCAACTTTATAATTTAGGTTACAAATACGGCAGCCTCAATAGCTGCAAATCTGCTTTATCTTGTATTCTTGGGTCAACCAGCATTAATGATGATAGAATTGCGAGGTTCATGAAAGGGGTCTTTAAGACTAGACCACCTCAACCAAAATATGAATACACTTGGAATGTTGATACTGTATTAAACTATTTATCACAATTGTTTCCTAATGAAAATTTAAGCCTCGAATTATTGTCTAAAAAACTAATTACGTTATTAGCTATTGTAACAGCTCACCGAGTTCAAACACTTTCAAAAATTGAAATGAAAAATATGGTTTTTGACCATAATTGTATATTAATAAAAATTTCACAAATTATTAAGACTTCAAAACCGAATACTCATCAACCATTATTAAAACTACCATACTTTAATGAAAAACCAGAAATCTGTCCAGCTTTGACTTTGTTGTGTTATAAAAATAAAACGGATCCTGTAAGAGTCTCTGACGATTTATTCATTAGCTATAGAAAACCTCATGCAAAAGTGACTGCTCAAACTTTGAGTCACTGGATAAAGGACATGCTCCACAAAAGCGGTATCGATACAAGTGTATACAGTTCGCACAGCACGCGTCACGCATCCACGTCAAAGGCGATAGCTGTTGGCGTGAATGTGGATACAATTAGAAAAACCGCAGGGTGGA
Source organism: Luperina nickerlii (assembly GCA_963855955.1). Taxonomy (NCBI): domain Eukaryota; kingdom Metazoa; phylum Arthropoda; class Insecta; order Lepidoptera; family Noctuidae; genus Luperina; species Luperina nickerlii. The sequence continues at coordinate 13,607,372 of OY979677.1, read as the reverse complement.
GCACGTCGTCATCCGTTTTTGCGAGGTTTTACAATCGGGATATCATTATTTCTCATCTTGATGATTCTTTTGGTCGTTCTATTCTTCAATCGTCAGAATAGGTTGATTACACGTTAATATTAATGATAATTATTTTTCAAGGAAAAGAAGACTACTACTTGTTATTTTTTTTTTTTTGATTTCTTTGTATTTGCTATTATATTTGATAAAATATAATATTCGTTAAATACATGTCTGATTGAGAATCTAAGTGTATATTTTCTTTTTATCTAATCATACCTCTAGAACAACAAATTGGTAAAATGCAGATCTTGAGCATCTTTAAACATCTACAAGTAAAAATTAATCGCGAGAATTGAGCAGCGTAAGCATAATTAATGATAAAACGAACTTACCTGTACGTGAAGTTCTATCATAATTATGCGAGCTGCTCAATTCGAAGCGATTAATATAACAACCCGCCCGTTAATTAACCCTCCCACAGCAGTCAAGATCTGTTTTAACCCATGTTGTCCATACTAATCTGTATATGTTTCAGAAAATGCTTTAAACTTAATGAGAATAAAATGGTACGAGTCGAGCGAGGTGGCATCAAGCATAAGTGGGGGTATTAGTCAAAAACAACTTTTAATTTTTAGATTATTATTATTTTCTTTAAAATATTCGTGGTAATGGCCGAGAAATACGAAACAGTACTACAAGTAAAAATTAATCGCTTCGAATTGAGCAGCTCGCATAATTATGATAGAACTTCACGTACAGGTAAGTTCGTTTTATCATTAATTATATTAAAGCTGATTATGTAGTGTCACATAATTTTGATTTGATGGCGTTTTAGATATATAAGTGTCATTCCACAGTCAGGTGATAATGTTGTTACGTATATGGGATAAATATGTTTATTTATAGCCAAATACCATCAGAAGGCCAATTCTCGTAATTTAAAACGTTCAAAATCTAGTCGCAGTCTCATCTCAGCGACAAAGAAATGTCAAAAACTTGTCAAAATGTAGGGAAATTTGAAGTATTTTTTGACAGATTGAGACTGAGATCAGACTGTGAACGTTGTTAAAATTAGTAGAATTGCCCCTCTGATAATTTTTGCACATTCGATGTTTACAGTTATATCTTTATGCGGTTTACTATACTAACACACTTTATCTGAATCTATGTATAAGCAAATTACTCGTAAGAAAATTATTTATCTGTGATTTAAAATTTAATATTTTTTTACACAATATTATACTTAATATCTGTGATTTTTTGTGATGCGAATTTACTAATTATATGTTAGACTTAGATGAAAAACTGATCTGTGATTTAAATAATAATTACTACAAAACGTGCAAATATTAATTTCTAATATTTATAGGTAGGAACTTTGATCTGTGATTTGAAGCAATAATTACTTTAAGAATTAAAATTAAGGGAATAAAAATAATAATTTCCACATCAACAAGCGGTTTCATTTATTATAGTCACAAGGTGCATTTAATATATTCTTTAATTAGCCCCCAAAACTTTTGAACGCGACTGTACGGACAACAGCTTAGGTATAATACGTCCAATAAAGAAGGTCATCGATATGTATGAATCCGTCGCTTTTTAGTAGTCATTCAAATTTGGTCGGATAACCAGCCGTTGCTTACATATTTTGGTTTTTTGTTAATATTTACTTAATGCGAAACATTCCAAGCTGAATATTTTCACCATATATTTTTGACTAAAGGCACATGATTTTGGTTTACACCTACACATCTCGGATTGAGCCGGTTCCTTGTATTTTGCCGTCAAAGTTAGGACACCATCGTTTTGACTCTTAGCAAAAACGCACGCATGAATAGTTTTGAAACTTTGTATGGTTATTATTAGCGTCAAGAAGGACCGAATACAGTTTTCAGCGAACTTGTTTCTTGTCTAATTTAGGCGCTGCGATGTTTTTTCGGGTTTTCATAAAACCGCTATAACTTGAAAACTATAAATATTTTATTAAAACTAATTGGGGCACTAAGGGGCACACATTAAGAGCTACTCGTGTATGTTTACTCTACAGGGGCACATGCAATGGTTGTAGAGATATACGATTCATCAAAACGTTACTCCAGCAGGAAATGCAATATCTCGAAAACCTGAAGGGGCACAGATTTTTTTTGGGGGCACATTTTGGCACACATATAAGCTCTCTGGCCATGCACAATTTTTCTCTCTCCGATCATTCGTTTAGAATTTTCCTGCTAGAAAAACGTTACCCCAGCAGGAATCGTTTTTTCCGTTTTTTTCCAAAACGACAGGGGGCACACATTTTTTATTTGGGGGCACATTTACAGCAGATAGGGCACATATTATACGTTCTACTCCTATAACTCTAGGAGACACTTTCTTGCTGGGGTAACGTACACCATTTTGTTTACCATGAATGTGAGGCTTTTGAAAGTAGACCTTTCACCTTTGCCCTGCAGTGTTACACCACACCACAGGCTTAAAATTCGACGATCGACGCTTTATCTGCTATACTGATTGACGCTGAGGCATAATCAGCCTATATGTTCCCACTTCTGGGGCACGGGGTTCCTCCTCTCCTTGTTAGAAGGAATGAGCTGGCTGTAATCCACCACGCGCGACCGGTGCGGGTAGTTGATGTTCCATGCAGTTTTCTTCACTATGTTGTCAGTTTTGAGAGCTGCACAGAGTACTTTTATATATACGGGAGAGCTGTGGTGATGAAATAAATACCTAACACAAAGTTAATGTACGCCTGCTTCTGCTTGATTTCGAAATTCGAACCCACGACAAGTGGAAAGTCGAAAGAAGCATTTGCATACCGTAGACATATTATTGTGATTCTGAAAGTTTGGACCTTATTTGGCACAGATGAACAGATTTGGAAGATTTTTTTATAATCAATGTTTTACCTCCGGGTACGGATGCGAAGGAAAGCGCAGATAACAGCTTCGAGCTAAATAATGCACAAAAATATAAAAAAGGAGCAAATAAAACGATGGTTTTTAAGTTTATTTATAATAATTGCATTCTGTCACGTTATAATATTATTACACCCAGATTCATACGATATTAAACAATTCTAGCAGTCTAGAACACACCACAGAGCACACGCCTATTTTATTTATTGATTTAAACTTGAATTTCAAAAGCTGACGCATACTTAACAATGCGTTTTTTGGCAAGAATTTGGAAACGAAAGATAGTGTCAACAAGCATGAAAGCTAGCAAAAAACTGAACTATGTTTTATATTCACAGCTCAATTTTCTTTGTCCAGAAAATTAAGCCAATGAATGCTTTTATTTCTTCTATGCATACATTTTAAAAGATATGTTCACGATAAATAAAGGTGCGCCTATGACCAATGCCTCTCTATACAAGAAATAGTAGTTCACTTACGTGATTCACCACTTCTGTGTAATTTTAACACATTCCCTACAAAACTGAGCAACATTAGTACTCTTTCATACTTTTTACAACTTAAATTTAATTACCTATAAAACCACTACAATAGGCTACAAAAGAAAAGTAAATATAAAAGTATTTTTACCACCACAAAATAATAGATAAAAATATATTTTACATGGCTACAAACAAAACGAAACCGGACGAAACATAGGCCTCATAATATATAATTGAGATACATAAAAAGAAAACAATGTATTTTTGTCTTTTGTTATATATTGATATATTTTTGTCCATATTCAACCAATATTCAGTTTAACCTGGCATAATGCAAAATAATCAGTCAACCTTATATACCCCTTTGAATTGCGACTAACGCAAAAATTGTGAAGAAACTTTTAAAATTATACAAAAAAAATATTAAATTTCCATTACTCATAATTCATAAATGATACAAGTTTATTGCATGAAAGTGCGTTTCTTCCACATATTTTTCAAAGCAAATCTATTTACATAAACCTATTATTTACGTAATTCTACGCAAGTGAGTTCACATCGATAACATAGAGTATAACAAGAATACATTAAATTAAATTATAGAAATACCATTTCTATAAAGTAGTACAATAAAAAAAATCTGACGATTTTAATCAGGAATTCTAGTGTTTTTATTACTTAAAGTATAAACAACAATTTTGCATATTGCCTAAAAACAAGAAGGAATGAATTTTTATTATTACAATTATTTCAAGGGAAACTGAGACGTGCGTAACGACAGACACGGTGATAAAATGGAAGGGTGTTAGAAATCGTTGTCGCTAGCTCATCCTTACTTACACCATTGCATCGAACAGTAAATAAGTGATAGTGTGTCTATAAAATGACGTTATTCAAAATGTTTGTATGCTTTCTTTATTCACTAAGTGTTATCAATATAATAACTATTGAAATTACTTTTCAATAAATATGAAGGTGAGTTTATGCGCAATTTCAATATTTATTATCAGTAGTAAAACACACGTATTTCGAATCCTGCCATTTTAGACTATGTAATTTGAATACATCGCTCACACAATTTTTATACCGAAACCCTAAACAACATAAATATCCGACTATAGTTTTGTTACAAACGCACGCGGTCCAATAAACTAACTTAGCAGATATCGTCACTCCTGCATACTCGATGATGGATCGATGCACTGAATATCACAAAACATTCCACTCTATGATTAGGTTAAACAGGAGGGCCAAACCGCTGTTAAATCTGAAGTAATTAATACTTTATATTTTTTTATATTGCCTTTATTTTCTGAAAATTGTGAGACACGTTTTTTAAAGGGCCTCAAAGCCTATTTTACCCTAAAAATATAGTATCTCGACATCTAACAAACCACACGTGATCACAAGTGACGAAGCGTTGAACAATAACTGTGATACATGAACAAAACGAACTTCATTTATAATTTGTTCGATAATTTCAACCGTAGTTGGTGGTTTGTTTGTAACAAAATTACAGTAGTGTCAGTATGGTGTAAGCAAATCGTAGCCGCAGTAGTGGACGTCTAAGTTATAAGCGCGCGAGTGTTAGCTCATGGACAACTGGCCGAGGGCTAGTAGCCTCTCCACCGCCGCATTCACGTCGCCAAACGTCGCGATCAGTGCTGAAAATAAGTACCATAAATTATGATTTCCTAGTAGTGATACTAGAATTTAATTAGGTAAGTATCGCATTTTTATTTGAAACAGCAGATATTTTGTTCGTTATTTCAGAGTGGGTGCCATTGTAAGAGGTGTTTTTACATATTCATGAGTACTTTTACTCCTAAATTAGGCCCATGATTGTCGACCTACACAGATTGGCAATCTGAGACGAGACATAAAAGACAGCTAAAAGTAACTCCAAAAGTTGGGTATGGTATATGGAGCCCTAAGAATATTTCCTGTAAGTAGCAATGATTAATGTAGCCATATATCAAAACCATACTGTATAGTTAGTAGAGATTTGAAAAGAGAAGTCAATTTCTTTGGTGTCTGCTTACCTTGCAAGTTAGCATCCCGGTTGAGAAAGCCCATAGCAGTGAGTTGTTCAAGTTGCTGCGAGTAGCGTTGTTCCGGTGGCTGCGATGAATTCGTCTGGTTATTCGCCATAGCAGACATCATCCGCTGCATGAACTGTGTACCAAATATTAGGAATTTACATGGTGCAGTCAATACTACGGATATATCGAAATATATTGTTACCATATTTACATTACAACTTTCTACATGAGACCTTTTAAGTACCTGCATACTGACTGATTAAATGATGAGTACAGTAATAAATAACCTATTTTATACTCTACTTACAACTCTATCAATGACGAATCGAATGGGTATGAAATCAACGAAATAACAAAGATTTTTAAGGATGGAAGAAGAAATGGAAGGGTACAGGAAACTTTAATTTTTGTTTTGCGCCAGTACAAACTAAAAAATAATGGCTAAGTGGCAACAAGTGGCTTGTATTTAGGAAAACTATCATAAAGCCATATTTTAAGTGTACCCTTCAAATGAAATCGATACTGCTCTATACTCCGTTGGTTTAGATACTTAACTAGAGGTAAATAAGAGAAGTGCGAGACGGACTCGCACACGAAGGGTTTCGTACCACAAGGCAAAAACGCCGAAAAAAAAACACGTTTGTTGTACGGGAGCCCCCCTTAAATATTTATTTTATTCTGTTTTAGCATTTATCAACTGTCTAGCTATCACGGTTCATAAGATACAGCCTGGTGACAGACGGACAGTGCAGTCTTAGTAATAGGGTCCCGTTTTTACCCTTTGGGTACGGAACCCTAAAAATATGTGGCATCTTTATAGAAACCTTTTTACGATTTGTTTACGTTTAGTTCATTTCCTAAACCAATGGAATATAGCAACTCACTCAAAAATAAAAGGTATTATGTACCACATCGACGTGCGGGCGGTGCGCGTTCGACTACGACGGAGGCGGCACATACAGACAAAGTATTTTATGTCTACCTTGTTAGTGGTTTCACTGGAGTTCAGAGCAATTTACTCATAACTTGTTGTGAAACCACTCTTTAATGTATATAGTACTGTAATCATAATACGGTTTCTTTATATCTAAGAAATTATGGCCCTAATGCCAAGTCGTAAAAAAAACAAAGTTTTGCAAATCTAAGGTTGTGCTTTGATAAGTAAGTATATAGATATATTTGTAAAACTTATATATTTTATATTAAGTATATTTAAGTCTCAATGACAAAAAAATATAAAAAAAAGTTTTTGTAACTCTGTGAAACGTTGTAAAAATCTGAAAATGGGACTAGACTTTCAGCCAGTCTCTATGCCTCTCCTATTATTCGTCATAAGAATCATCATTATTACCATTTTACGAATGTTTACGAGCTTTTGACGCAACTTCCAGCTGTCACCGTATGCCAATCAAATATTTTTTAAGTATGAATAATCCATTTATTTCAGGCACAGGCCCATAGATAAATATTTTATCCAAAAGATACATCATTTTATCAAAAACAAACTTGTGCTAATAAATAGAATGATAGGATCAGTGCCAGTATTGCCAGGACGTCCAAAAAAATTTCAACGTAATTTATAATCTGCATTACCTGCGTGAAGAGCTCTGGGTTCTGTGGCTGGCGAGGCGCGGCGCCCGAGGCGGGCGCGGGCGCGGGCGCGGGCGGCGCGGGCGGCGCGGCCGTGGCGGCGCCCACGCCCATGCCCAGGTTGCCCACCAGCGTGGGCGCGGCGCTGCGCAGTTGCTCCAGGCCTTGCTGGATCTGCAGCAGCGCGTTCAGGGCCTACACGATATCATCAAAAACTAACATTGTGCTGGCCTTTTTGGACATACAACTATTGCTGAGGTTATAAGAACGATTAAAACCTAGAAGAATCACACAGATATTGCACTCTTTGCTTTAATGGTTTTTGCTGTTGCTAAGTAATGATGATTTGATTTTAACACAGACTACAACCAAACTTTAATATGTACATCTCTGCGAAAACTGAAGTAAAATTTCCGAGTTGATTGATGGCAAACTTCTGTAGCAGTTATGCAGTATTGCACTAACATAAAACTGACCTGAGGGTTGGACATCATTTGCTGCATTTCCGGGTTCTGTAGCTGCGCCAACATCTGCGGCATCATTGTGCGCATCTGGTCCTGTAGTTGTGGGTTGTTCGCGAACATCGGGTTCTACACGAAATCGAAAAGTCAACAGCCGAATCTTTAATTGATCGAGGAAACTTACATCTATACACCGTAAGGGCTATTCATGCTTGCAGTGCTCGGTCGCTATAATAAAGCTTGCTAACAGATGTGGTCATCGTGTGCACGGGATTTTGTTTTCAAATTGGACAGAATTGATATAAGTTTCGAAACTTACATCTACTTATACAATGTGGGGCAGGACGATTGACATTCCTTTAAACCACGTAAAGAGTGGTATCCACTTTACCCGTATACAAAAAATCAATCAAATCCAATGAATACTTTAGCCACAGGAAATTATTTTTCATTTTCTTATTTTTCAACATGATGTAGAACTGAGTCCGTAATAATAGGTAAACATTGTAAGGTCAAGAACCTGTGCAAAACCGTACGATTCTATTCTCTACTTCGCAATAGATAGATGCTTGAAAGACAGAGAAAAGTGTCATACGATCCCTATCTGACACGCCCCGCCCACTCCCGCAAAATACTACAATTAGAAAGAAAAAGAAATATTACTTACGCAAATAATGCATTAGTGGTGCATAGAAAATTGCGAGTGTGTGTGTGTGAGCGGAATTTTTCGGCAAAAAGTCCTTGACTCGGTAACTATGTCAGTCAGTGCATAGCGGCGCCCTTTGAGGGAAGCACACGCCAACTTTTTTATCACAAGACTAGCCGCGCGCGCATTTTCGTTATTTTATGAAAAGTTTTAGTTGTTATTGTGATTAAAGACGATTTATGATAGTTGGATTAGTGCATAGTGTGTGTAGTTTAGTGTGACTTATTGTTAAGTGATAGTGTAATATTAGTACTTAAGTTATTTAGGCATTTATTAGGTAGTTAGTTTTGTGATTTAGGTTAGGTTTGTAAGTTTCTTAGTTTAATTATGCCTCAAATAAGCTGCCGAGTACACCGACATGGTACTTACGTACGGAGAATGTCACCAAAATGCGGCTTTAGCATTGCGTACATAATTATCGGGAGAGATATGGTAACACAAAAACGTGCCCTACCAATAGCCGTGTTTTTACCCTGGCCGTTCAGAGGTTACGAGAGCATTAGCCTTTGGTTCCTCAAGGAGAGGGCGTGTCTTCAAATTCAAGTATCGAGGACCGGATATTACAACATTTTGAAAACAACCCGATTTGTAGCCTTCGGAACGCAGCGCTGCGGTTTCAAGTGAGTCACAGAACTGTTCATAGAATTTTGAAACGGCATGCACGGCGACCTTACAAGTTCAGAAAAGTTCAACAACTTTTATCCAGAGATATGCCATGGACGATTTAAAAATTAAAATAATTAATGCCTTCGACAAACTTAAAAGAATGGCAGATGGGGACTTGTTAAGACGAGTCCGTGAAAATTTAATAAGACGATGTCGCTTGTGCATAATGAACAACGGGGGACACTTTGAAAATTTGACTATTGATGATTTAAAGATTGTGATGTGATATCATGTGATTAATTATTCAATCAGTGATCTTTTATTAATTAACAACTCGCAACTTAGTGAATTTATGCCGCTGATTTGTTGAAAGTACCTCCGCCCAACACCGCGGCAGCGCCGCCCGCGCCGCCCGCTGCACCCCGCATCACGCCGCGCAATAGGTCAGTGACTTTTCGTAGATAAAGCGTGTTTACTTTTTATGCAGTTATTCTGCCATTTATTTTGTTTGAAAATTGAAATTTTTAAATTTTCCATATCCTACTAATCTTCATGTTTTAAAATGTTTTGATGGACTAGTACTGTGCTCGTTTTAATTTAATGTCGTAATTCCTGTTCCACATTGTATACCATAAGGGCTACTCTTGCTTGCAGCGCTCGGCCGCTATAGTAACGCCTGCCAACAGATGTGGTCATCGTGTGCACGGGATTTTGTTTTCAAATTGGACAGATGTAAGTTTCCTTGATGGTATGTCTCAATAAGAATGCACCATCCCTTTCCTTCAAAGATGAAGCATTGTACAGTGCACAAGTATTTTTTAAGTCATAACATAATGTAAATATGATCTTTACTGAATGTTTAAAAGATCCAACAATAAACTGCTTAGGTAGGGATCCTGCTCACTTTGTCAAATAAAAGGCTTGTCCCCTATTACATAAACTTAAAGTTAATGGGTGCAAGGGGTGTTATGAACTTATGACAATGCACCTCTGCCTACCCCTTTGGGGAATACAGGTAATGTTATGTAGTGTGTTCATAATAATAATACCAGTCTATTATTGTCCCACTGCAGGGCCTGTTCTCAAACAGAGAAGGCGCGAGCATTGATCATACTTGCTCAAGACGGACTGGCGATATGCAGTGTGTTATAGTATTTTTTCTAACGAAGTGACGCGCGCTTTACTTGTGGATACCAAGTGTACAAACACGCGGTGAATGTGTGTAAGCGCTGCTTTCGGTACCGTCCGAGACAATGGCGAAGTTGGAAGTGTGTGTTTGTGTTATGTGCCGACGCTACTCGTCTTCAAGCAACACGTTCACAGATGTGTTTGTATACTTGGTTACCAAAGGTAAAGCGCGCGTCGCTTTGTGAAATAAAAATACTGTTGAGCTTACCTGGTTGATAAGCTGAGACGCCATATCAGGATCAGCAGCCAAGGCCTGTAGCATGTTGTTAGTGTACGGCGCTGTCAGCATGGACTGCATGAGACGCGGGTTCTCTGACATCTGCTGCAGCAGCGACTGCATGCCGGGCGTGTTGATGAGGCCGGGGCCCGTGACCGCGCCGCCCGCGCCCGCGGCCCCGCCGCCCGTCCCGCCCCCGCCGCCGCGCTGCCACGGGTTCGGTAATGGCTGCCGGTTTTCGGCCCCCTGCTGCGGGTTTGTGCCGTCCACTGAAGCAACAAAGGTGGCGGGTTAATGCAACTGTTTTCAAATATCTAAGTAACAAAATGTAAGCAAATTCAAAAAAATATGGATGTCACGTGATCAACTTTGAACGATCAAATCTCGGAAACGTGACACTTTAAGGGGTTTGGTCTTATTATGTTTTCTGTTTGCACTGTTGCTAACTATCGATTTATATAAGGTCCCACTAAAATGGATGGGCAAACTTTTAGAAATCATTCAGACCACCAAAATAAGGACGATGTAAAAAAAAATATATCTGAGAAACGCATAGATACTTACAAGAAAAATAATCAGCTAACGAAAATACACTAATGTACCGGCAATTTATTATTTGAGGTGAAAATAAAATCACTTTAACCAGTGTTTTTTTTTTTTGCTTGGATATCTTTAGTTAGACGTACTGAGCGCTATGTTAAAATTTGTTCATCTATTTTAATGGGACCCTGTATAAGGTTCAAGCGTGCCAGTCATTTTTAAAAAAAATCAAAATGGCGGAACGGTAGGTATGCCACGGATCTTCAAAGCTCTTTAGCATTAATTTCCAGAACAAGATTTTTTAACAAAATTTTCAGTTATGGTATACAGGGTGGACTTTTGAGATGGGACAGTAAAGGTAGGGGGACAGTAAAGATAGGTATGGGGCAGTAAACCTTAACCGTTATAACTACAGGAAAACGGGCTTAAAAGCCTGTCCCTAACTTTTTGAGATATTTAAATTCACAGATTTTGAAAACAAATTAGTCCCCAAGAAAATCGGGAATTTTCACAAAAACTTTTTATGATGCCAATCTATCCTGTTACTTATAAAGATCAAAAACCTCTATCGGAACAACTGAGGAGGGAAATCTGTGAATGCAGATCAACACACTGTGAACACTGTCGGACTGTCTTCCTATAGCTACATTGTTTAAGGTAACCTATCCTTACTGCCCATCACAAAAATCCAAGCTGTATTCAATGGTAGAAAACAAGAAATGTTCTGAAAACATACTCGTCTTCCTTATTGATTTCGATTACGGAGATCCTTTAAAAATTGAAGTGATTTCATATTATGTACCTCTTAAAATGACTAGCTAGACCTAATTTAGCTCCAAATACCCGGTCACAATCACAACTAGATCAATAAAGTTGGCCTGCAGAGTTAAAACTATAGCTATAGGAGGGCTTCAAACACTAATTACGTATTTGGCGTTTGCTTGAAAAACATAATCTGCCTTATTACAAAACAAGGCTATAAATCTTAGAGCCATTTTTGAATTTTGTACTTTATTCCGACAATGTTAACGTTCTTTTCACAAAAAACTGACGTTAAAGCCGAGTCTAAGCTGTCAATTTTGCATTAAGAACTTTACGTTTTTCGGAGTAAAGTTCAAAATACAGTAAATCGCTCGAAGGTTTGGGCTAGGTCTAAAGTTGGAACTCGTTTTGTAATAAGACGGAATGAGTACAAGAAGGAACCAAAATGCCTTTTCCCAGTTAAATCTCACGCAGTATCTTACCAGAGTTGTCCACCAGTCCAGAAAACGGGTTGCCTGCCATACTGCTGGCTACATTCAACATCGGCTCTTGAATGTCTCTGTACATGCGTTGTAGAGCATTGTAGCCACCTGAAAAGGAAGGTAGATCAAATAATACAAGGTTGCTTTCTATTCCTAAATGGTTCCACACTTTATTCTTTAACAGGGCTTTTAAATACATGAAGCGCAAACCGTAACCATGAACTCGGCACTTGATTATATGTCTTCAGTGAAGCAATTTTACGACAATTATAAAAAAAAACTGCAGTTTCATAGAGAAGTGCAATACCTACGCGGTCAATACAGGGTTTAGAATTATGTACTGAATCCATATGGTAACAGGTTTATTCACACCCTGTATTAGTTAGTGTTCCAAGCAGGTCATTTCCAAGAAATGTTTATGACTTTTGACAAATATGACCAAAAGATGACTAAACTGATGAAAATGTAAACAAATCTCGTACAGGTTAAAATCTTACGCTTACGCACTAGGGAATTAGTAACACATTCATCTGTACTTAGACGGTTTTTACTTTATATCTCACCACTTTTTTCAACAATTATTGTATTAATAACGTTATCACATTGTTACTGACAAATCGTCAAAGAAAATCGAGGTTATAAAATCAACCTCAATTGAACCTCAACCTCAGTGATTTAAAGTTAGGATTTCGGGTTCAAGTATTCATATAATCGAATTAAAAGCACTCAATTTGAAAGTGGCACTTTAAATTGACACAGATCACTACAAATTCCACAGGTTTGTTTTCCGATCCATTTGTTTACATTTTCATCACATACTTTTCTAACAGACCATAAGTTTCATAGCTTGTTAAAAAGTAATACTTTTAAGGGTACAATGGCAGTCTTATCGCTTTTAGCAATGTGTTCCAGTCAATCTTTGAATGGGCAGGAAAGATAATAATAGCCGCTCCACAGCATGTGTATTCCTAGTGTATATGTAGCCATAGTATAAGACATTGTTGCATAAGGCGTCATGTTCAATCAAGTTGATATTATTCAATTAAGAACATATTTGAACTATAATCTCCTTGGATATTTTATTTGGACCTGCTGCATTTTCAAGAGGCTAAGGCTAAGTAAAAGATGCACGGGTTGATCTATCAAGGTTAAGCTACGCTTATCGCGGCTGTGCTTACCTTGGATGGGGACCATCCATTTCAAACCCTGAACCCTACGTGGTTCGTAAAGTACGTTAAACCGTCGGTCCTGACTGTCATTCGTAGATTTTTGTACATGTAGTCAGAAGCCCGAAAGTCCGACATTTGGCAACCAGTCCTACCAAGGGCAAGTTACCCAGTGACTGGGTTGTGGAGGTCAGATAGACAGTTGCTCTATGTAAAATACTGGTATTCCATCTGCTTAGACTGGAAGCCGACCCATTGGGAAAAGCTTAAGCAGATGATATTACTTTCAATTCTCAACTATGGCATGATTCACTTACCAGGTATGCTCTCAAGGTTGGATAGCGCGCGGTCGTGGGAGCGCATAAGTTCCTGCAACATAGCTGGGTTGCGGGCCAGCTCCATAGTCTGTCGCAACAGCTCAGGGTTGTTCAGCATGTGGCTTATCTCGGGATTTCGCTGTATTTTTAGAACAAAATAAATTACTGAAAGCCAAAGATGGAATACATGCATCACTATGGAATGATCCATATCTGTAATCAAAAATTTATAATCAATTTATTTAGCTTAGTCTGGCATGGGAGGATTAAGCTGCCACCCATTAGACAACCATAGTCAGAAATATCTAAAGAATCTCTGTATGTATATTGTTGTGTAGGAAATACAACAAAAATAAATATAAAGTGAAATTGATTGGTGACCAGTACTACTAGTTTTAGATCTTCTCATTTTCGCACGAGATTCACGAGAAATATTATTTAGCATAATCAGCCGATAATGTTCCCATTACTGGGACACAGGGCTCCTCTATTCGAGAGGGAATGGGCTGTAATCTACTACGTGGGCCCAGTGCGGGTTGGTAGATGTCACGTCTTCAAATTTTTGGTTCTAGGACATGCCGGTTTCTTCACGATGTTTTCCTTCTCCGTTTTGAGAGCAGTGGTCATGAAAATATTTACACAGTAAAGCGCTTGCTTGGATTCGAATTCACGACTTACACTCGGCCTCTACCACTGGGCCACCATCCATTTAGCCTATGCTGTAGTTAAAAGTTGAGCCAGTAAGCAGCTTCGTAGTGAGTCTTACTGCCCAGTGTCAGCCAAGTAGAACACAAAACAGCAGTGTCGAACTTGTTTTTGCAATGTTTTTTTAATGCCTATTTTTTATTCTCCCACTGGTGGTATTGTTGTGTCGGGGTGTCTAACTCCCTAAGATAAGAGTGAGCTCATGCTGGCTGATGCATGTTTGCTGTCTGTTGGGATAAGTTTACTCGAAACTGTTTCTGGTGCAGCCTTGAAAAGGCCAGTGCAGATTCATTCCCACAGTGCAGTCCCCGCATTTTGTTAGACATTATTTTTTATATTAAATGCTCCAGGCATTAAATATCTTTAAAAGAGATTTTGACCCTTAAGTTTCATTCGCCATTTCTTCTTAGGGAAGTCAGCAGATAGGTAATGTCGACTCCATCTAGCATTTTTTTTATAATTAAGTCACGTGAAAGTGATTTTAATATCCTATATACAGAATAAAAGATTTAATTTCGAAGAGCAGAGAAAAACCTACCGCCATTAAGTCCTGCATCTGTGGGTTGGATGTGATGAGCGTACGCATGTTCTCAGGGTCATTCATCATCTGCTGCACAAGCGGGTTATCAAGCACTTGCCTCAGCATGTCCGGGTTGGTTAGCAGCTCTTGTTGCATACGAGCCTAAAGCAAATACCATAAACAATGATTATCAAGATAACACTTAAAATTAAAATTATTTCCCAGAATAGATAGTAATGGTAAAGGGAGGCTCTCACTCAAAAGGAATCTGTGTTAAAACATTAAAACAAAGATTCAACCATACAATAATAATTAGACCTCCAGCCCAAATTTCGGCCATGGTGGCCAATTTCAGCGGAGACTATCCTTTGGCACGTGAGATATTATAGTGAACAAGTCTAAGCACAGACACAGGTGCACGCTCCGTTCCCTCAGCCATTAAGCCACTGGTCCTCATTCCTCTTTATTTGTTTCGGATTGCCATCCCAACTGTGACACAGTTTATGGAACAGAACAAATATTATTATGATGGTTGGTCTTCTGGAGCCAGCATTTCTCCTGTCTCATGTTTCTCTAGATAAGAATACATGTAAATTCAGGTAACAAATTATTTGAAGATTTTTACCTGCAAATCCATGAAGGTGCTCTGACCAAGTCCCAAACTTTCTAGGCCTGCTAATCCACCGAGTGAATTTAGACCAAATGGAGTAGCACCGATATCAGCTGAAATATTAATTGATTAGATTGCTTACAACTTTTAAAACCGTTTATAATGTAATTGGGGCATCTAGTTAATAGCAATATGCTCCCTCTTTGCCTCTTATAACATGGGGGTGATAAAATAATTACTTAAAACTTGTCTCAGTACAGGTGTGATGTAGTGTTGTAAAGGATCTACAATAACAAACTTTTTCTGTGAAAACTATGTGATAACTATTTATGTGAAAATAATTTCCTATTTTTTCTAATACTATTGTGGTTGAAGCACTGAACAATACGATATTTCTATGGTCGCTCTAATTCAAATCTGGGTATGTGCCAATAAACTTTTCATAACATATGAACACAATTTATCATCAGCCTTTAAATAAATGATGAAAATTAGTAAGACAATGATGAAAGGGTACAGAAATTACATTGTTGATTAGTGTAATTCTTTGGAATTACTCTGATATGAACTTTAGGTATTAAAAACTTTGTGTTCCATGTGTATGAAAGTGTTAAAAATTTAACAGAGAATCGGCTGACCATGGTTTTATTATTAGTATTTAACTGTTTATTGATTTTACTATTATGATCTATAAAGTGCTGATTCTCAGCCCAGTTCAAATAAATGACTAGATTTTATTGTCTAATCAAGACATTAGTTTTGATTTGTAAGTATGATATAGCAGATTAGAATTGATAGTACTTTAGTCCAAAGATTGTAAACACATAATGGAGAATAAATTGCATGAACATAAGAGATTGAGATAGAAGAATCAAGGTTTATTTCAAGAAATTATAATTATATCTTCAGAGAAACCATAATATGTCTTTGAAGAACTTCTCTTCACCAGATTTAGATAATGTAAGTGGTTAAATCCAACTTTGTTATCAGAGCTACAGGTGGACCAAGCTCATGTGACAACAATAATAGAAGCATTACATTTCCATGGTATGTAATATTTGAATCATTCTTTAGAAAGATTGTAAATAAAAAAATTACCTCCGTAAACACTTGATAACAAGGGATTATTTGTTTTTAATCAAACAAGACGTTTTATGCATAGTGCAAGTTTATGAATGGGACTTGTGTTTATTTATATGAATTGTCAAATACACAATATCCATTCTTAATATTATAAATGTGAAAGTAACTCTGTCGTTCACCTCTTCACGTGAACATGACCAGGTTTGACCTTTTATCCTGTTACGATGTTTCCATAACATATTTTTTAACTTTACCCAGGCCAAACAGCAAGCAAACACTAGTCATTTGTAAGACAATTTACATTATTAGGTGTTTAATCTAAATTTAGAGTTCAATCATGGCTTAGCAAATTAATCATTCTAAGGAATTAAAGAATTATTACTAGTCGCAGACATTCCAATTTAATTTTGAATTCATTGATTACCACTCATAATTGAATACTTTGTACTATTGTGTGTGTGTGTGTGTATTGTTCTAGCCTCTTGCAAAACCCAATGTTCATTGAATACATTAATTAGTCAATGACCTAATTACAATAATATACTTTAAAAAATATTCAGTTCAATGTAAGATAGCTATTACTATCACCTTTCTTTACATTTATGTGAAAATAATTTTACTGCATTTTATCTAAACAATTACATGCATGTACAGAATTTACTAAGTACAAATGCAGACTCAGAAATAATATTGAATAAGTATCTTGTATAATTTTTTTCAATGACTCTCTTCACTTTGTGCAAACCTCTATGGACTGCAAACTTATGTTTCACAGTAATGACAGGATGTAAGCAATTCGGTACCTGGCGGGCGTCGCGTTGCGCCCTCAGGCTCGGGCCTGGGAGGCGTCTTTATCACGAGATGGACTGTCAGCCCGTCCTTGATGTTGTGCTGTTTCAGGGAGTCGGCATCATTCAAGATCTTTCCGGCAAATATGAGACATAACTGCTCCGGTTCCGCACTGAATTTAGGGGACAACACTTCCTTGAGCTAAAATCAAATAACGAATTCATATTTTACGTTGCCGATTATCTAAATAAATGTCGTCAGAGATTGCGTGTGCAATATCTATGTTATTACGCCATGAGCAAAGTTTCTGACGGCGCCGTACTCACTTTTTTAACGTCAGCATCCTCATCAACTTCCACTTGCTGTTTTTCTTTCGGTGTTTTCACTGTAATAGTAATTTTTTTGGGTTCGTCCTGTCCCTCTGCCATTTTGGCAAATCTAGAATGACTCTGTACTTTGGCGGAAAAGCAGAAATATGTACAAGAATGTAGAATTTGACGATTTGTGTAAGTTGACGGCCGAGGGTACGGCCCACTTTGGTAATTTGTTAGAACTTCGAAAGCTTAAATGACAAGCACATTTAAGTTTTATTAAGTAAAAAATAGAGTTTAATTTGATTCCCACGTAACACATGCGAAGTTTGTCACTAATCGAGTTATCTATGAAATTCTATTGCTGGACCGGACTCAATGAACAAGCTAAAAAAATGGCAAGTGTTGCCAAAATAATATAAATCTAATGTAGTCTTTGGTATACCAAAGACAAAATAAGGGTGCAGAGACACTAATCTAGATAACATCGTGCCGGTTAACACCATAGACTATTGAAGGACGTATCCGATCACAACTTTTCGAATAACTTCTAGTCGTATCCGTTTCCGGGTTTTCCGGAAAAGTTTGTATCTAAAATCAGCTGAATCTTATGTCTATGGCTGAAACGGAAACAGACTTTCGGTTTATTTTGACTTGACAGCTGACATGAAACAAAAACAAAAAACAGTTTCCAATAATGTCTCTCGCAAAATTTTAATGAAATTACTAGGTACATAAACCAAGTTTGGTAAGACGAAAGTTATACATGTAGCGATCACATGAACGTCTAGCCATTCAATTATTTTACTACAGAAATTCCTGTTTCAGCGGGTTTTAATTCTTGTTTTAGGTCTTCGTTGTTAGGCGACTTATTTCATAAGCACTGAGCGATATTATTGCATGCCGTAGAATGCCTAACACGAGCGTTTAGGCCGTTTGTCACTAATATTAATTCATTGCAGCAAATGGAGGTATGAATTGTGATTATTTGGTACATCTAGTTGCTCGCCTACTTGTTATATGTAAACACTAGCACTTCGGCTGCAACTTCTTCCGCGCGGATTTTATACCCTACGAACTTCAACACCCCGTCCATTCTCTTAGAGGAAAAGATTTTATAATAAAAACTTGGTTCAGAAAACTGTTAAAAAACTAGTAAGTAATACATTACCTAAGAATCTTAGGCGCTCTTTTTCAATTTTCTTGGACCCTATACTAGGATTCCTGGTGTAGTTGGAAATCATTCTGGCCTTTATTACCTAGATAAGTTATTGTGCCAAGTTTTAAGTTTCTTAATCAAAGGAATGTGATTTTTCATACAAATAGTCGTCCCAATTCTGTAATATTGTTTTTTTTTAATAGTTTGATAGGTTTCCATTATTTGACTTCATGATTACTTATATAAATTTTTGGATTAATCGAAGCAAGCAGTAAAATCCTCCCCTAACGTGATTCAACCCTCAACTAGGTGAAACATCACCCAGTTGAGGGTTGAATTAAGAACTACATACTAGAAAAATCCAAAATCTCATTATATTTTATGAAGATTAATAATGCTGTTTCAAATTCATTGGACCTCACTTTTAGATTCTTATATGTATAAGAAACTAATAATGTCAAACTTTTTCGAGCTAAGTTTCAAGTTTATAAACACAAGGAAAAGAGTTTTCATTTAAACAAAATCTCCCCTTTTGACCCCTTAAAGGGTCGAATTTCCAAAAACCTCTTCTTAGGGTTCCTCTTTATTAATAAAGGAAATTTAATGTTCAGTAGTTTCGGCTGTGGTTTGATATGTCAGTCAGTCAGTTTCTCCTTTTCTAGCTTCTACCTGTGACTTCGTCCGTGTGAAATTTCTTGTTTCCCTGACCCATCCCGTTATATTGTATTGCCTCCCCGTATTGTACCACTCAGTTTTCACTTAGCATTCTTCTTACTGAGTTTTTTTCATTTTGCTCGGCTTCTAATCCGGCTGGTAGTTCCAGAGATCAGCAAGTTCAGACAAACAAAAAAAAATCTTCAGCTTATTAGTATAGATAGATAAATGATGTAAGTAAGCAGTCTCAACATTAAGATCCATGGCATTAAGTCCGCTTCTGTACATTTGTGTGCTTGAAGTATTAAATAAATAAATGTGTTGTTTTAAGGTGGACTTACAAGACACTTTCTTGCGTGACGAGGATCAGCAATCACAACACAGCCCAAAACCAACTCCAGCAGTGGCAAATAAAAGAAAAAGTGATAAAGTACAGGGTAAGGACTCAATTATTTTATATTTTTATTTATACCCTATGTTGTCCCACTGCAGGTGCTGCTGGGCCTGTCTTTCTCCTTTCCACTTCTCTGTGTCTTGAGCTAGTGTGGACCAATCCTGTCTATAGGCGACAAGCTCGTCCCGCTATCTCCTCCTGGATCTGCTTCGATGTTGTTAGACGTATTTAGTTTATCGGGGTCACTTTGGCTAGCCTTGTTTGTTTGGCAGTTACAGATACTCGCCCGGAGATTATCACACCAAACTCCAGGTGGTTCTTGCATACTGACAATCGCTTGCCCCCCGGAGCCGGCGGACACTTTGGGATCGGGGATCGTTTGTTGTGTAGTCCACAAAGAAAGGGGCTTAGACAAGCTTGGTTTTAATATTAGATATTAAAATAAAAAAGCACCCATTTCTGCTGTTATTGAATACTTTTAAATTAACCAAATTAAAAAGGGATTAATTTTTACTTATAGAAAACTTAACCACAAAATTGTATTGTAGGTACCTATTGTTGCCCCTAAGGGGCACATAACTGTACTAAAAATAATTTGTACTAAATAAATTATGATTAGTACATACATGTTTTGATGAAGGATTGTTAATTTTTTTATAATGTTTTTATGTGTTCTTTATCCCGCAGATGGGAAAGTAGTAACTGATCAGCAAGCAAAAGAGGAAAAGGAACAAGCTGAGACCATAGCTTCCATGTTAATGCGTAGCTATGACACTAAGTTTGGCGGTGAAGATGACACATCTCAACCAACTTCACAAACTGCACCCATTATACCTATAGAAGTAACACGCAAGAAAAAGAAAAGAAGGAGGTATTTAAAATCTACTTCAGTTTACGGCCATAGCAATCCACACTATTTCCGTAAAATTATAGGACTTCAATAAGGCCCTTCCAAACTGCACTAGAGCAGTGGTGGCCCTGTGGTAACGGCCACGACCAACGAGTTGTGTAGGTCGTAGGCTCGAACCCAGACAGGCGCTGTACTTTATGTAAATTATTTCATCACTCAAAACGGTGAAGTAAACATTGTGAGGAAACCGGCATGTCCTAGAACCAAAAATTCAAAGACATGTGACATCTATCAAACCTCACAGGGCCCGCGTGGTGGATTACGATCTACTCCCCTCTCACCTAGAGGAGGCCAGGCCTGTCCTAGAAGTAGGAACATTAAAGACTGATTATGCATTCTGCAAACTTCACTTCATTCAGTATTATCATGATTTATTACTAGTTTATTTTTGCCGTAGCAGATCCCAAATATCAATATGTCTAACGAACTGCCGATATGAGTCAATACGCAAAGTTGCCAGTGCCTTTGGAATGCGAGAAGTGTCTGAAGATGATGCTTGGAACTTCTACTGGACTGACATGAGTGTCTCTGTCGAAAGAGCGAAAGAAATGAAGCGGTTTCAGCGCATCAACCATTTCCCTGGCATGCTAGAAATCTGCAGGTGAAGATAATGTCCAGTGTTTAAACTAAATCAATAGCATTTCTTGATTTTATATGTCATGGTATTTTCAGAAAAGACTTGCTAGCGCGTAATTTGAACAGAATGCAGAAAATATATCCAAAGGAATACAACTTTTTCCCAAAAACTTGGTGCTTGCCTGCAGAGTAAGAATGTTTTAATATTTTATGAATTACATAAAAATGATATTTTAGGAAACCTTTTGAACTGTCTTTTGTATTCAACAAAAATATTCTTTCAGTTTCGGTGAAGCATTAAACTACAGTAAATCACGTAAAAATAAGACGTTTATTATAAAACCGGAATGTGGCAGTCAAGGACGTGGCATCTATTTGACGAAGTCGCTCAAAGAAATCAAACCTACCGACAAACTTATTTGTCAGGTAACTTTAACTAACACAAAAGTATCTATTTTAGATTAAATAATATAATCAACTTTTTACATTGTGCCGTTTCTCACTAGAACCATAATCGCAGTAGCAACACGATTGTGTCAAGAGAATTATTATATTATTGAAATTTCATAATAACGAAAGTACCGAATATAATTGCAGGTGTATCTTTCTAAGCCATACTTGGTGGATGGGTATAAGTTCGACATTAGAGTGTACACTCTTATAACGTCGTGCGATCCCCTCCGAATTTTTGTCTATAATGAAGGACTTGTAAGGTATGAGCTCCCAAATAAATAAAACAAAACAAAAAAACAACAACAACACAATAAAACATAGGTACATTAGATACGAATTCAAATTAAAGTTATCAATTTGTAAAGTAGAAATAATAGGGGACCAACTGTACTACCCTGAGGAACCCCAGTTTTACAGTAAAGACGGATTTATATAGATTTTTCTTTACATTATTTCGTTTTCCTTCTAAAGATTTCAACTAATTGTTTTCTAGATACCTTTGAAGTATTTTTTGGGCATATCCTCTTAACGCAATATTCAAGCATTTTATGTGCAACCAAATCAAATGCCTAACCTAAATCTAAGAATATGGTCAAACGACTTCCTTGACTAAAGTTTTCTGTAATGAGTTGAACCTAATAATTTGTAACTAGCTTAGCCTTTTTAAAACGAAATCGCTCTTATGTCTCTTAATAAATTCTGCTCAAGGTTTGCAACGAGTCGATACGCAGATCCTAATGTGAACAACACGACTAACGTGTTCATGCACCTGACTAACTACGCACTGAATAAACACAGCCGCACTTACGTGTATGATTCTGAAGCGGGCAGCAAACGGTGAGAAAATCTTTTTATAATAATTTTGTATCATACATAGCTGAATGATTTTAGAACGTGATTGTATCAAATGCCTGGTAAAAGTACTTTAAAAATTAGTTTAAACCTATTTTCTATTCCTGATACATTCGACGACGTTGCAATTTCGATTTTATTCAATTATTTACGAAAATGGAGATGGGATACGGAACACGCACTATCTAACCCTATTTCGGCCCTCCGCTGGCTCACGGAAAATAAGTTTTATCCACATATCCAGACACAGTATAAAACGTAGCCCAATTAACACTTACCCATCTAATCGAATCTAAAGTCACGATGAATTTCCATTCATCAGCAAGATATCGACTTTGAACAAGATCCTGCTATCGCAAGGTGTGGACTTGGACAGGCTGTGGCACTCCATAGACCAAGTGATAGTGAAGACGATAATATCAGCGTGGCCGATACTCAAGCACAGTTACCACGCGTGTTTCCCCTCGCATGACATGGTTCTTTTGAGTTTTATATTTGTTTGAGCTTCAGATGGCATTTTTCTTTAGGTTTGGTATCTGTAGATTTTGAATGCCCTATGCTTGAAGTTGTATTAGTGTAACCTTTTTCAATACTGCCGAAACATAAAACTGGACCTACCCGCAAAACTAGGAAAAATCAGGCATTACCCTGACAGGACGGCTACTTACTACGAGTATTAATTAGCCTCTATTAGATTTCGATGTCGCATAATTATTATCTATTTACTTATTAGCTCTGGACGTAAGACACATATTTTAAAGCATATAATAAATAAAATGTATTAATTTACATGAAACTTTTATAATGTTCTTTCTCATTTTGCTGAACAGCAAAGTTCAAAGTTGCTAAAGCATCAGTGGCATCAGCTTTATTCTAAGGTATAATATGCTATGCATAACTTTAACAGCTAGCTATCCAAATTCTCTATTTCATATCGTTCAAGCCCTTGATAAAACAGGAATTTTGTCAATAGCCTGGCTTTTGAAGTCTTGATAGCAAACAGTTCTCATTCTTAGTTTCATTATTCTATGTTAGTAAGTAGTACCTAGATATTTTTCAGCCATTCAATCATATCATATCATAATTAAATCAATCTTAATTATTTGTAATTGTAAACATTATGTTACTATCTTGCAGGTACACGCCTGTTTTGAAATACTGGGCTTCGATATTCTTCTAGATCATAAGCTACATCCCTATATATTGGAAGTAAGCACTTATTACATACCTAATTCAAATCTCGATGCTAACCCTAACCTACTGTCAATAGTAATTGAAATATTGGTCAATCTTGTAGGCAATGGACCTAATAGATTGCGCCATACTTCAGTGTCACCAAAACATCAACGATGATGTGAAGAATTTCTACACCAAATTAAATGTCCTCGCACTTAAATAAACAATCATGAATATAGTTAGAAAAATCGTTTTGCAACTAATTGATCCATACTAAGATTGTCAAGGCAACAAAAAAATACCCGTTAAAGAGTACCATTGTAATATATTTATGTTGTTGCCTTTAGGTGAATCATTCACCGAGCTTTCACACGGATACGCAGTTGGACCGTGAGGTGAAGGAAGGGCTGTTGACTGATACCTTCACTATGCTCAATATATGGCAATGCGACAAGCGACGAGTGCTGGAGGAAGACCGCAAGAGGATACGAGACCGGCTTCTACAAACCAATAAGTTAGTTTATACTACTCAGAAAAATGAGCAGACGATCGTAGCAAACGCGAGCTACGCTGTAGCACAACGTTAGCTACGCCGTAGCAGCTTTCGAAACCATGACTACAGTGCTTTCCGTTCACATAGTTATTTTACCTCTTGACTTTGCATCACTTGATCTTTATTGTAGTTAGGATAGGGTTGCTAGTCCTTTCACAGTTATTTTACATCACTGTCAATTCACAGTGATCTTAATAGGGATGTTGCCTGGGTAAAAATAAATCGATTCGATTTAGTCCCTCAGTAAGATTATTAAAAAATATTGAACACGTATTTTTTGTTTTATCAATTAGATAAAAAATTACAAAGATATATCACATCAAAGTTCAGGAGTGGGGGGCTTTGACGTAATAACGTGCTAAAATTTGTAGCACGGCGTGACGTCATACGAAATTTCCAAGCGCTGTATCTTCGTAATTTTTTGTTTGCCAGACAAAAGAAAAAATACGTATACAATATTTTTTAGTAATCTAACTGATGGACTAAATATATTTTCTTAGTCAACTACCCTATTGTAATTAAAATAACTCATGTAGGTACTTGAGTAATTAGTCAACTTTTCGCAGAACCTCGCACGTTTTCCCTGAAACACGAATGACGCATTGCTTCAATAGTCATACTCATACGCATTAATTGCTTCAATATCATTCATAAATATTACAGGTTTGCAGAATTCACACCGACGGAAGAGAAGGAACCTGAAAAAAGTCCGTGGCAAACTCAAATACAGTGGGAGGAAACGCATCTGGGAAATTTTAGGTATATACCATGTTATCAACGTAATAAAAAAAGAAATCTATTTTAAATTTAAAGAAAATTAATTTTAATACACATTTAACATTTTTTCATAAATTATATTGTTTCATTTTTTTTGGGACTATCATCATTCCTAGCGTTTTAGATTTCATAATATAATGAACTTATAGTAAACTCGTGAAACTAGAGTCCATAAAAATAGTCTTGGTATCCAATTACAAAACACTCAGTACACTACACATAGATAGACACATAGCTGGCCAAGAACTGAAGTGGTCTATGATACAAAAAAAAAATCTCAAAATGTTTATTTTGTATCATAGTTTTATAAGGTTTTTGTGTTACTAACAGTATATGGACGACGACTGAATTAAATATCTTATTATTATAGGCCACTTTAGTTCCAGGCTGGCCACATATTATCTTGAAAATGAAGGACTAGTTCTTTTTTTTTTTTTGCTATTTCCCCTCTTGCTTCTATCACTCATTAAATACTTTACTAGAGCGTCAAAGATTGCTTGCAAACACCCGGTCTCTACTGCATTCATTTGACCCTTTTGCACCAGAGATGTGCAACGATGCGTTGAAAGGCATGTGCCTAAAAAAACAACACTAAAGTTTCATTTTCTTTGGTGGGAACACAGCCGTTGCGGGCCGATTCCGTAGCTGCTTCTTCCTCACTCTAGTGAAGAATATTTATGAGCTACAGAAAGTGGAAAGTGTGAATCCGGGATACTACTAGCGCAGCCCTAAAAAGATTCTTGATGTTCCGACCCTAATAGAACGTGGTAGACTTTCGTATTATAATATCAACAGACGTGTCTACCCGGTCGGCGAACAGTACGCGTCGCTTTTCCAGCAGCCGTCAGGCTCGCTGTATACTGGTACGGCCTCATCCCGCGCCCGCGGCGACTGCACGCGCTTGCAACGAGAGGAGTTTCAGGTACTACACTACCGACTACATTCACGCGATCTTGCACTGCGTTGTTCTATATGATACCTAAAGTAAACATTAAAAGTCCATGCTGTTCTTTGTAACACAGCAAACGAAAGCCAAAGCGGAAGCTCTAAAGAAACCATCGCAGCCCAAAGCAATTAAAGAAAGCGATAAGAAGTCCATAGAAGAAGCAAGTTCCACGACAACTGCTGCCACTGCCGCCACTGTTGCTACGGAGAAAACCACAAAATCTAAACCTCGAGTGGAAAAAGAACAGAAACGCAAAGATAACAAAGAAGATAAAGAGAAGAAGCTGACAACCAAACCGTCGCTTTCACTGCAACCGGTTAGTGATTTAATTTTAATAGAATCTTTCCCCATTACAGGTTCCCAGACGAAGGAGGACACATTTTGCCGCGTAAAGTACAGCACACCAAAGGTAAAGGAACACCAAAACTATCTGGCGAGACAAGCGACGCCAAAATATACAATGATGCATAGGCTTCAAAAATATCTGCCTATTCCTACGATGTTCCTTGTTGTCACATATTTGTGCTGTCTGCTTTATTAATGTATGAATCATGAAATTAGATATTATTGCCGAGCTGTGCATGTTAATATATTTAAACTCGTGACTATACGTTCACTGGTCAACAGCACGCAGTAACATTTAAACTACTAAAACCGCTCTTACTACTAGGAAAAAGTGCCAAAGTCAGATTTTTACCATGGACATTGTGTAGCTGGCCACTTAGGTACCTACCTACTATTAATTTTGTTAACATTAGGCAATCTTATTAGATCTTGAAACAAAAAAAAATTAAATTCGCACCAAAAATAAAAGCCCTTTCTTTCCCAGCATTTATTTTTGCAGTCATTTAGTTTGATGTACAGAATACGTGCTTAAGATGTCGGCTTCGTGATGGATCTTTTTACACCTTCTATATTTTTGCGAACTAGGTGACCGAGTGCAAGCCTACATACGTGCTGTGCTCATTCGAGCCTGATCCTATCGTGGAAAAAGAAGAACGCGAGAGAGTCAACTTGTTGGCGCAGAGGGACTTCCTAATAAGGAGTTATGGCATGCTAGAACAGGTTAGACACACACACCTTATATCTCAAGCTCTGTTTAGCAAAAGTTGCGGAACATACAACATTGCTGCAGCATGGCAGAAAATGTTGCCAGGTACATTCCAGGTAGATTCCACAACACAAAACAAAATTGTGAGTCAATGTTCTACAACTTTTCTTTCCATGAATTCGAGATTTTACTTATGACAATGCGCTATCAATTTAAAACGACTGAATTTTAAACGTTTTTGTTACCTGCAGATCTATTTAGTCATGAAAAAAATGGGAACATTAAGGCCCGAAGACGAACGCAAATATGGCGTCTACGGACGACTATCAGTGGTCTCTAACAGCCCCAAGGTAAATGTGAATCACACCAAGACAATGTTCTCAGGCCACTTCATTTGATTTCGCTAATACTCTCTTTCTTACTTTCGTTGGCCAACACAATGTTTTTATAAAATATTCATCTATGAATTGGCACTTTGAACATTGCGAACATCCTCTAAAAATTATCGTCATTATTCTAAAATGTTGTGTTTGCCTACAGAAAGTGTGAATGTTTATGCTGCATGAAAATTAAGCTATATAATAGAAAAAAATTAGTTGTAAGAAAACAAAGAAGGGACCGATAAAATTTTTGTGTACAGACCACCTATAAGAAGAGCAAAACAGTCGCACACAGGCCTAACGCCCAAGGGGATAACTCGGACAGTGGTGAGTGGAAATTGGAATATAATTCTTGCTATCCGTACGCGGCCTAATATTGAGCCGCGTACAGACAGCGCGAGACCTTGCTAAGCGAATATTTATGTACGTCAGAACCGCGGGTGTACTTTTCAGATCGGCCTAAATTTATTGTAATTATTTGGTACCTTCCGTGTACCTTTACGTACCTCTCTTGAAAATCTGTGTACCTACACCCGTACAATGATAGAAAGAATGATGATGATGATTAAATGATTTAAAGATTAGGTACACCCGCCATCCTGATGTCAGAACCGCGGATGTACTGCTAACCAATATATGTAGCTAAGTACACTATACAAGTAGATTTGGTACCTCTTGTGTACCTGCCGAAACAAGTATTAAATAAACAAAATACTGTCAGGTTGCTCCGAAAAATTAAAAAAATTATTTTCGCACGCGAAAGGCTAAACTAATCGCCGCATGCCAATCAAATTCGCCGCAGCGACAGATGCTTATAAGTCCGCGCGGAACTAGGTGGCACATTGGATATATTGGCTTCAAGTTGTAGTCTTGGATCCACCTACATACATACACCTATGTGTAGATCGGTCTTGGAGAGATATTGGACATAAACGGAACATTGCGTCCAATAGCCAAGGTGTGACGACCCACTGTGTGACGGTTTTTACGGACGGAAAGGCGAGGGGAGTGAAGGGGGTAGGCGGGCGGTCAACTTGGGTCCAACGTCGCTTCTCGATCCACACTTTGTCTGCATCAGTAGGCGCTCTGTTAATAGTTCACAATAAAATATTTTGTAAATTACTTTATTCGATCAGCATGCATTTTTAGCATCCAGAATCGCCTTTTCCTTGGTTTTTTTTTTCCTAACTGCAGGCTGATCTTGATTGATTAAATAACAAAAATACGTGCTCAATGCGTGGACTTACTAGCCAGAGCGAAAAGTTGCCCGTTCGACATGACTGCTGCTCGCAAAAAAAACCTGCTCGAACTTTCAACCGTTTCAACGGTCCAATTTTCCAATGCTTTTGGCTAGTGTTTGCCAAAAGGTATTGCATTGAATGTGTGGCCGCGTATCTTGGGTACAATAATTGGCTATTCAACTCGAAGCCAAGCTTGGACTGATGATGATGATGATGATGATGATGGGACTCCCTTTTCCGCACTTAGACTCCCATTCGGTCCGTTGTGCGTGGGGATTCTGGCTAACCGAGCCAGCCTAGCTCCGCCCAAAAGCACAGAAGCTTCCTGGGAGCTTCACAGGCTTCGCGGAGCGACCTCATTGTTCCGAGGATTTCTGCACGTTGAGAAGCCACGGCCTCGCAATCCAGGATGACGTGGGCGGCTGATTCCTCGGCATCAAGGCAGCCCCTGCAGAGGGGGCTGTCCGTGGCGCCTATGTTGAAAAGATGTTTGTTAAGGAGGTTATGGCCCGTAATTGTGCCTATTATTATTCTAAGGTTATTTCTACTCAGGCTGAGAAGTTTTTTGGTTAATCGCGGGTGTATCATTGGTAATGCCAATTTTGACTGTCTACAGTCTGTTGCCCGTGACCATCTGTTGTTATGGAGTTCGGTCGATCTTTGGCGAATCCATGCACGAAATTGTGAGAAAGGCAAAGGGAGAAGTGGGTACGGGCCTAACACCCTCATATCAGAGCCTCTCTTCGCAAGTTCATCTGCAGCATCATTGCCCAGAGATTCACTGTGCCCTTTGATCCACTGGAGAGTAATGCGATTGGACGTCGATAAACTCTCCAGAGCTAGATGGCACTCAAAAATTAGTTTGTTGTTAGTTTGTTTGCTACCTAAAGCTTTAAGCACAGATAGGCTGTCGGATAGGAATTTAATGCCGTAGTTCCGGATGCCTAAGCGCTTTACTGCTATTGCAGCTTGTGTTAAGGCAACACATTCGCATTGAAAGATCGAACTATGTGTGCCTAGTGGTATGTGAAAGTTAATATTGAGGTCAAGGGAGTGTACGCCAGCACCTGAACCGTTTTGTGTTTTAGAGCCGTCTGTATAAATGCGCACTTCGTTGACTCCTGACTGATCCTTTTCTTCCTGAACTGTTTGTATAATGTAGTTCTTATTAAACATCGGTTGGTTTGGTGTTCTATCACACGGGGCAGCGATGAGAGGCTGGTACTCAATCGCCCGGTCCAGGATTTTAGCGTGTGGACTAGTAATGTTTTTGCCCCATATGCCCAGATGCATTAGCCTGATGGCAGCTAGCGCCGCTTCCTGCTGTATGTACAGGTCAAGGGGAGTTAATTGAAGGGCTATCTCCATGGCTGCTGTTGGGGTGGTTCTCATGCAGCCAGTGGTAGCTGAGCAGGCCAGTCGTTGGAAGCGTTGTAGTCTGGTAATGGTGGTCGAGAGTTCTGTCCTCGTCCACCAAACCAGAGCGCCATATGCCAACATTGGCCTGATCAGCGCTTTGTAAACCCACAAGGTAATCCTCGGAGAGAGCCCCCATGATTTTCCTAACATTTTTTTACATTGGTAGAGTGCAATTGTGCTTTTATTAAGTTTGTAGTCAAGATGCTTGTTCCAGAGCAGTTTGCTATCTAGAATCACCCCCAAGTACTTGACTTCGTCTTTCAATGTTAGTTCCGTGTTGAAAAGTTTTGGGAGCCTATGAGGTCCAAGAGTTCTCTTGTTGGTGAACATTATTAGTTCTGACTTCGAGGGGTTAACCGATAGTTCGTGCTTCGTGCACCAACTCTCGACTATTTTGAAGGCCTTTCTCATGAGATCACATAAGATGCCCTCAAATTTACCTGAAATCAGAATTGCTATGTCATCCGCGTATCCCACTGAGTACAGACTGCTGGCGTTGAGCTCTAAAATGAGCTCATTCACGACTAAATTCCACAGCAGTGGTGACAGCACCCCACCTTGTGGGCAGCCTCTACTCACGATACCTCGTGTGGTGGTGTTCACGGTAAATTGAATAGCTCGGTGTTTTAACATGTTATTAATCCATTCTATGAGTGTTCGCGCAACACCGTGTGTGGCAAGTGCCTGTTCGATGCTGACGAAGTTAGTTTTGTCGAAAGCACCTTCTATATCAATGAAGGCGCCTAGGGTTGGGTTTTTGGCTTTAAGAGCATTACCTATGCGTGAGACTACGCTATGAAGTGCTGATTCAGTTGATTTGCCTGCACAGTAGGCGTGTTGATTAGGATGTAGAGGTCGTTGTAACGAAACCTGGGATCTAATCTTCCTATCCCCCAGCCTCTCCAGTGTCTTCAAGAAGAACGAGGAGAGGCTTATAGGTCTAAAAGATTTGGGCTGGGTGTAGTCGCCCCTACCAGGTTTCGGTATAAAGATTATTTTTACTTCCCGCCATTTCAAAGGAATGTAGCGGTGGGCCAGGCAGGATCGGAACACCTTAACGAGGTGATCGGCCAATATATCCTGACTCCACCTGAGCAGAGCCGGGAAAATACCGTCCAGTCCTGCTGCCTTGAAAGGTAGGAAGGTGTTGATTGCCCATGTTATTTTGTCTTTATCAATTACTTCCAACGCCACTTCCCAATCCAGGCTACACGTGGCCCTATCCCTTTGCATTTCCCAGCTTTGCTGGGCGGCAATTTGGCATCCTGGGAAGTGGGTGGTTAGAAGTAGTTCACTTGTCTCAGCGTCGTTTGTTGTGTATGTGTTATCTGTTTTTTTTAGGCATCCTATTGAATGGTTTGTCTCTTGGGCAAGACAAGTTTTGACCCTCATTGCCTGGTTGTTACTTTCAATGTTAGTACAGAAACGCCTCCAACTATTCCTTCCTCTGAGGCGTATCAGTTTTTTATATATTTTACGGGCTGTTGTATATCGGTCCCAATCTACTGGCGACCGTGTGTTCCTAGCTCTGTTGAACAGTCTTCTCAGCTTGCGTCGGTGTCTTTCCAGCTCAGGACTCCACCAGGAATGGCGAGCTCCCTGCCTAGGTGTCGTGAGGGGGCAAGACTGTTCATAGCTAGATATAAGTATGTGTGTGATGTTGTTTACATGTTCGTCTAAGTTGGTTACTGGTATTTCAGCCGGAAGGGCGGGAAGTCTACTTAGTTCAGCTTCGACGAGTTTAGTGAACCTGACTTGGTCCGTATTGCGAGGAATTCTTCTTGGCTGTGGTTTGGTTAGGTTGAAGTTAATGGTATAGCGGATCCATCTGTGGTCTGAGCATGATATCTCGGTGGACACATGCCAGTCCTGTATGGAGTTAGATATGCCTATGGTTGCTACAGTTAAGTCTATTACTGTTTGTGATCTCGCATTTATGAAGGTAGGTTCGGAGCCCTTGTTAAGTAAAACAAGGTTATTACTAAGAATAAAATCAAGCATTTCCTCACCTCGATTGTTGGTTTTAACATTACCCCAGAGCGTGTGATGCGCGTTGGAGTCTGTCGCGATGATTAGTTCCAGTTTCTCCTTTTCACAGTACTCAACCAGTGAGGCGAGCTCTGGCAGAGGCACGTCCTCATCGCCTGGCAGGTATGCCGAGGCTAGTACAATGTCCGGGAGTTCTTGTTCGGTTCTGAAAAGCCTGACTGCTGTCAGGTCCCTTGAACAGAATTCGTTAATTAAGAGGTTAGGTACATGTTTTGGAATAAAAATGCAGGTGCGCGGGTTACAAACGGAGGTGTCTAGCAGCAACTTACCCCCGATGTTGCTAAGACCACATATTCTGCCACCCCTGATCCACGGCTCTTGGATGAGGGCGATGGTCTTTCCTTGTTGTTTTTCCAGCACTCTGCGCAAGGTGGCCGACGCAGATTGGCTGTGCTGGAGGTTTGTCTGCAGGATCCTAGTCCCGCAAAGGAGAGGAGCAGAGGCTGCTGTCCTCGCCCTCACTACTCTCCCCTGGCGGAAAGCAATCCTCGTCCGAAATCAGACCGGACGAGGGTGGATCCCTCGTTGAACCCGCTGTTGAGAGAACCTCCAGCGCGGCCATGGAGGTCGCCAACTCCACCGCCCCCCCAACAGTCTCCATCGCAGAAGGCGACGGGGAACGTGCAGGAGGCGGTGAACCAGGCTCCCTCTCAGGCGCACCCGAGGCTGTTCCAGATGTTGTTGCGGCGGCATCCTCCCTGGTACCACCCTCCTCCAGGAATCGGATGTAGATACAACCCATGAGGTAGTATACCCGCCGTTGCTGGTCTTTTATTGTTTTGACCATGGACTCCGGCACACGAAAGAAGAGACAGGTGCCCGGGGGCTCCTGCCTGGCCCTTTCGTGTGTCAGGGTCCAGGTGTTCATTTTGAGGTTCGGGTTCTGCCTCGCCAGCATCCTGAGGAGTTCCGCTGTGTCCTCGCTGTTCTCGGGAACAAACAGCATGCACATTACCTTCTTGGGTATGTCAGCTTGAGGCCGAACGGTGAGCTTGGTCCCCGGTAACGGGGACGGAATGTTATTTATGACCCCTTTGAGCCAGGCCATTGTGAAGTCGTCCTCACACCATGTCTTGAGGACGCCTTCAGCGAAGTGGGCCCGACCTCTAAAATGGATCGCGGTGTTTTGGTTAGTGTCAGTTAGTTCGGTCGGTTCAGGAGCCTTAAGCAGAGCCCGGAGCTGGTCTTCGATGACATGGCGGATCCCCTCCGCTTGCTCCTGCGTCATTTCCAGAAAGGGCTCGGTCATGACGGCAACGCATAGCTCGTTGCTCCTGTACGACGCAGCCGCTTCGGCGTAGCTCACCAAAGTTCCGTCAGCCAAACGGGAGCGAGCAGGCTTGCTTTTCTTGCTAACCCCGGTTGGTGTGACGGAATCTTCGGGACGCGAACGCTTCTGCGCCCTGGCCGGTGGTATAATATTTGTTTTATTAGGGTTTTTTCGCCCTCTTGGCCTCTCGCTGCGCTTGCGCTTAGCGCCGGTGGGGGCCTCGCCT
Organism: Luperina nickerlii; assembly: GCA_963855955.1. Lineage (NCBI taxonomy): Eukaryota > Metazoa > Arthropoda > Insecta > Lepidoptera > Noctuidae > Luperina > Luperina nickerlii. The sequence goes on along the minus strand of OY979677.1, from coordinate 13,573,788 downwards.
TTTGGCATCTCAGCCGTGGCCGACACCGCCTTGAGGGGGGTTTCTTTGTTGGTGCCTGTTTGCCCTGCTCCTGCACGTGGGGCTTTGGCCAGACTCGTCAGGTCCCTCTCAGGGTCCGCAGTCATTGACGCAGCCCGTGTTTTGGGCGCATCCACTTCTGCAGTACTCCTCGAGTCACCATGAACGAGTACAGTCCTTGGCCTTTGTGTCAGGGTTATGTTAGGGGGCGCATCCGTGGACGCAGATGAGGTTGGGATCGCTCGGGACGCAGCCAGTTGTGGCGCATCCTTTGCGGTTGCCTTCCTCAACGCATCCTTGGACGCAGCCGAGCGTTTTTGCTTTTTGTGTGCGACCTTAGACAGTTGCCGCTTAGGTGCATCTTGAGACGCAACCCTTGTGTTGGATGTGGATGGCGCATCTGAAGACGCAGCCCTAGGTAAAATGGTTTTTGTTAGCGCATCCGACGAGCGGGACGCAGCTTGTGGTTTGTTTGTTGACGGTATCGTCTCTTTATCCATTGGTTTGGATGTTTCTAATTCACCGTTGGAGCTCTCCACCCGCCACGGAGCCCTCAGTCGGGGACGTCGCCCGTTCAACGAGCGATCGCCAGAGCTACTCCTTCGGTATAGGACCAGCCTAGCAAGAATTTGACGAGCCCGCACGCGACGGAAGATCACGGGACTGTATACGACACGAGACTATGCCGCAACTCATCCCGAGACCCCACGCCACGCCGGCTGCCCTCCCCCACTAGGCCGCTCCTCGCTTGACATCCCGCTTATGGGATGCCTCAGCCGGTTGATAGTGGGTAGCTACCCCACTACCTCCCGTGTAAGAGGAAATCCGGGCCAAAGTGGTGTGTTGTGTGCAACCTGCTCCACTCAACCACCAGGATTCCTTCATCCCTCCGTACGGGTCCCCGCGCACGGCACAAACACGCGGGAGGTCATTGCTGTCCATCATCTGCTCTTGTTTGATGGTGAACACCCAGGGGCATGACCTCGCCACCCCTGAGGTAAGTCGCCCGGTGATTTCTGTTACGTCTAATTCATATGGAATTAGACCAATAACGGGGAGCAACCTCGAGAAGGAACATCACCAGACTTGCCTTGAGGATCTACACGACCGCTGCGCTCTCCCTCAAGACCACGCCACCCTGCCGCCTCTGATGGAGGAGACAAGGTAGGTTTGCGTCTACAAAACCAAGCCAAGCAGTAAGCAGCGAAGCATGTTGCTGAAACCAAATCATAAATTTGCAAACACAACCTTTGCAACCCAAGCTTGGACTGAAATCATAATCCAATGTGAGGCGCCGGCATTAGGTATGTGAGCGGTGGAACGGAGGGGCGGGGTCGCTTTGTCATTCATTACTCAGTACGTGCTTTGCGACCACTAGGCAATCCTGGCGCCCTCACCCCCGTCCCCACCTAAGGCGCGGCCAACTAGTTCCGGCGGACTATAGTGAGCACACACAAACCATTCATTTGAGACAGACATTGTGGCGGGGTGGCGCGAGCCCCGCGCGGTTTGTACACGGCACTAAGCGGTTGTTTTTTACCGACTTAAAAAAAGGGTTATCAATTCGACACGTACATATGTATGTAATATTATTGGAACTGCATTGTATTCACATATCGACGGCGAAGTGCCAATACCTCCTAACTGATTTTTTTTTGAGAAATTCACTTTTTTTTCGTTTTGAATTTAAAGGCGTTATTCGCATGTTTTAGTGAAATCGCAAAGTGTATTTTTATTACAACAACATTAAATTAAAATGTGGAAATACATATTACCTCCCAACTAAAACAACGTGTCTATTTTTGAACGTTTTTATCCAGTATGTGTAAATTTTTGACTTTGTCAGTTAGGAGTTATTGGCACTTCGCCGTCGATATGACAATCTATTAGGGTTTCCAAACAAACAAATATACAGAATTTTATAGATGTATGTTTGTCCACGCATTTCTCCGCAACTATTATTCGGATCGTGACCAGTTTTTTTTATTGGCTTACATTTACTTCAACTTAGGGAACAATGCAAGTTTCATCGAAATCGATTCAGTAATTTTCAAGATATGGACTAATACGTGTAAGTGTTACGGTCTGGCTTATTGATACGAGCTACGGGTGGGTGTAGTGTCAAAGGGAAAACATCTCAAAACCTTGGTCAAATTCTAGTGCAATATTTACAACAAAACTATTACCTACTTATTACTTGACAAACAAATATTCCAGATTTAACTTAAAACTAATTACGAAATAAAAAGTAATAAAAAAATCGGAATTCAAAACAAAATAATGAAATTATTTATTTCGGAAGTCGGTGCCAAAATTTGCGAAATTAAAGTTGTTTCATAATTTTGAGTTAATTTTTATTTCTTTTTGAAGTCGATTTAATTTTTTTAAATTAAGTACATACCTACTTTTTTTGTTGTAGTTATTTCCGTTTATCCACCCAAAAAATCCACCCTAGGATACGCAGAAACGCATGTTCAGGAATCCACCGTAAGCAAAAATTCCTTTTATCCAACTAGGCCTAGGGCTGATTCTCGGAATGCGTTTCCGCGTATCCACCTTAGGGCGTGTAAACGGAATAACCCGTAATTTAGCCGTATCGACTCGTAAAACATTGAAATAGGAACTATAAATCAGTAACATTTTTTCGGTCGGCAATGCGTCGGTGACATCGTATTACCCAGTAACTGGGTTGTGCAGGTCAGATAGGCAGTCGCTCCATGTAAAATACTCAACTGGTATTCAGTTGCATCCGGTTAGACTGGAAGCCGACCCCAACATAGTTGGGAAAAGGCTAGGCAAATGATGAATGCGTCGGTGATAACTGACTGTAACACTCTTACGTGATACTATACTATAAACTCACATTTAAAAGTTTATGAATAGAAAGAATTGGTTTTGAGTTGTTTTTGTGTGTGACGGCTATCAAGCTGCCCATTTATTTCGTTAATATTATTTGTAGGATTTCAAGTGCAGTGCAGGGATGTAGTGATCTGGAAGCGGCCGTCGCCCCTGCAACCCATTCCAGAGAGAACCACCAAAGCCCAAATCGTCCGCACTGCCTACACCATTTGGAGAATGAACTCGTTTGTGTTATACTCTTATTCTATTTTGTATTTCGTTGAATTTTCTCCATTTCTGAAAAGCAAGAAATTCATTGAATTTTCTCCATTTTTGACAAGCACAGAAACTTCATGACAATCTGCTAAATAATATTTTCGCTGATTGTACATTCGGTCGTCTCGCTTTCATATGTACATACACTTGTTCTCGTGAGGCATGTGAAAGCACGTGCCTCGCAATGTGTGGACGAATATGAATGTTCACACATTGCGAATCATGCGATGAGCGCGGTGCCCTGCGTATGCCTCGCCGCAATCTCTGTATCTGCCTTTACGCACACGCGGCGAGCTCGTACCGAGAGCGATGACCGTCCGCTTTGCTGTAAATGCCTAAAGGTCAGTTCCCATTAACAAAAGCGAATCGTTGCTTATCAATGGTAGCCTTTTTTTTGTCAAACCGGGCCTATAAATAGATTCGTTAGTTATGGTAGTTAGTTGGTGGTTAGTTCGTTTGGTATTTCTTCACAAAATACGGGTCAGAGACACATCTCTCTGCGAATGTGGGTTGGATGAAGGTTCTTTAGAGCACATATTTTTCAACTGCTCCAATAATAAACCAGCCCATGACTTGTATAGCCATCTCCCTAAACTAAAGATCCCTGTCCCAACTAACTTTCCATCCATACTAACATACTTTTCTCCAAAGCTCCTTGAAGCTTTGATGTTTTTTATCGGCGTCAACAACATCAAATTATGATGTTTTTTGTGTGTTCATTTATGTATAATGTTTAATATTATAACTAACAATATAGATATAGAATTCTAGTTTTAATTATTTTGTCTCCCCCACGTTTTATCATACACTTCTGCCCGCGACTTCGTCCGAGTGAAATTTCTTGTTACTCCGACCCACCCCGTCGCATCGCATCGCCTGCCCGCGCTATTACTTCGTTTTTGCTTAGCGTTCTTTCTGACTTTTTTCTTTTTGCTTGGCTCCTAAAGGTCATAGCGTGATGTTAAATAGCCTATAGCCTTCCTCAAGAATTGGGCTATCAAATGCAAAAAGAATTTTTCAAATCCGTCTGGTAGTTCCAGAGATTAGCGCGTGCAACCAAACAAACAAACTCTTCAGCTTATAATATTAGTATAGATAACACATTGACATTGGCAGAGTTTTTGACATCGGCACTATTGCCATAGAGAAAAATAGACTAGACTAGATTCGTTAGTTAATTTTACCTGTGATAGCTACTTCCATGTGGGAGGGTCTAATAAGAAAAGCTACGAGGGCTTGCTTCATGTAAAGCTACAATCTTTACAATGGTAAAGATACAAGATTCTTAATTTTGACCAGTAAATGATAAAATGCTAATAGTATTCTCTTTCTTTCCAGATTAGTTTCGTTTCCCCTGCCCAAGTAAGTGTGGCGCGTGGGTGTGTGTTCCATACGACAATTTGCGACGTTCCAGTGTGTTCGTTGTGTTCATGAGACTGTCCATTACAATACTCCACTTGTTCGAGTGAGTGTTTGTAAACCAAATATAGTCGTAACTGTGTGATGATTATTGTTTGCTACAACTGAAAACAATTATTATAGCTTGCAATATATTCCAGTTACAAATAAGAAGTATTTTTATATTGTAATTGCTAACGTGTTCATTGTAATCATGATAATATTAACATTACCAATAATCCTTAATAATATTAGAATCATTTTGTCAATGTTCTGTAAATTCTGGTGCATAGAAAAATAAGCAATAACAGATTATTTTTACTATAAACTGTATTATTATTTTTACAGTCATCATTGTTTTTATGGAATAAAACTATATTTTAATATCAAATCTATATTTTCTCTTATCAATAAAAAAGTTTAATAATATCAGCAAGTCTTTGCACTTCAGTTCTGTCAATTGGTTGAATCAGTTAAGTCTGTCTTTACAATCACCTGAAAAATACGTAATCACGAAACAATACATTTGCAAGTTTATCTTATTCCATCACAAGTTTATAAACACATTTTAATTTGCAAACTCTAGCAACAGCTTCTTTTGATTACATTTAATTAACTAACTTAATTAACAATCATCTTAGATGCTTTAAATATATTATTTCGCGTATATTATATACAGGGTCACATTAAATTAGCTAGCGAAACTCGGCAAACGTGACGGATTTCGATATCTAAAAAATTATGGTAAAACGAAAGAATAATTTGAGGACTTTTTATGAGGTCAACACCGCGACAAACTTTAAATGTCTTTTAAAAAATCAGTCATCATTTTTTGTGCAAGGTTTACAAACATGGTTGGTACCGATTTCTCAACACGATAAAACAAAAGAAAAAAGATTTTCAGTATCAAAACTACCAGCGATTGTTGCCTCCCAAATAAATCAAATGTTTTAATTTTAATTTTATCATATTTAGATATTCATACCCATCACATCTATAGAAATTCGTTAGCTAATTTAATTTAACCTTGTAGAATGTGGAATTATATTTAGCCATCTTCGTTTCATTGCACGAAGTTTACCCCTGTTTATAATTGCCACATGTCTTTTTCATCTATTCTTTACTGCAAGTCAATGTCATTAAAATCAACAATCATATAGCATGAGTAAATTGCACTTTCTCTCATTGTACTAAATCCAGCATGGCAGCAGTACTATGAATGTCTTAAATTGTTTGTTAGTCAAAACTGTAGTCTCTTTGCTAAGGAACCACCATCAATGTTTTCTAAAAGCTTTCTCTTGAGTGATGGTTTATCAGCCTCTATTCGATTGCAAATACTCGTAGGCATGGGCAGCTTAGATCCTACCGAAGGAGCTGGTTTGTTGCTGAAAAAAAAATGTAGGAAAGATTTATTTTCAGTAAAAAGTGAAGTGTCTTACTTCACTTTTTTTATTTCGTCGGGTCAGGCGGAAGGTTACAGCACTTTATGGCCGAAAGCGAAACCACGGTCGAAACTGGTGTATGGCGTTCGTGAGCTGTTGGTTTTGATAGAATCCGAACAACTTACAGATAGACAGACATCATAGACTTAGTAGTGGGGTCCCATTTTCACCCTATTTGTACAAAACCCAAAAAAATACGTGCCTACTTATAAATATACGTCGTTTACGTTCTTAGCAGAGATGCAGTTTGGGGACTAGTTCCGTTTGATCACAGTTTAAATATTTTCTCTAACGATGTAGAATTGTTTGGCAGAGAGACAAACATTAACGCTAGGTATATCGAGCTTCCGAAAAGCTGATTACTAATGCAAAAATTATACAGAGTTATTAACTTGCTAATCGCAAAAGCTAACAGTAGCATACCTGCTAAGGCCGTTATTTCAGTTACGATTCATTTTTCAATCGTAGTATAGTATTTTATTGAAGTGAAAACTTCTTTAGCGGCGTTGTACACTTTTTTTGTAATGGGTAAAAAATGCTAAACTCGCGTCAGGACACGTGACCTGATCGAAAATTCGCAAGACGGATGTCCGTAGCCGGTACCGCGCGTGTTTTGTTTATAAGACGATTCACAAAATACACACGTAATTGTTCAAGTTTTCACTTCTGTCGGCACTCCCGGAGTGCCACACAGTCTTTTTTATTTGGATACCTCTATTTGTAACAAATTACGAAAAACGATGGGTTGGGACATCATTATCTAACTATTTCTTGACTTCATAAGTTTCGGTTTCAGTTTCGGGCGAAACTAGAAGAGGTGCCTAAGATTCGGCTAAATAACATAAATTGCGTTAAACATACTCGATTGAGAATATTTCACAATACCTAAAATATGGCATTTGTAACGCCTGCGTGCAGTCGCACCGACTGGGAGGGTACAGAGAAAGGAGGCTCTCCATCAGCTGGATCAGATCATCCGACGCGGCACTGAATATGTGACGCAGCTGCTGTGGCGGAAATACCTTGAACTGCACATAGTCTGTCAAGTTTTTCATTCCCTGGAAATAAAAAAAGAGAGTGATAGAATTAAATCAGCATTAATGATGCATTTTAGGGTTAATAAAACATCGATTAATATGCACATGGTTAGGGGATCATACCGCCACGTGGACGAAGCAGGGGGCAAAAGCTAGTACTAAATAAAGGGGTATGCGGAAACCTAGTCTAGACTTATGAAAATGACCTCTTTATTTATGAAAATTCCTTAATATGTATGTAGTTTCGTTTTGCGAGTGTAGATATAGTAGTAGAACTTGGAAAAGTAGTGGGGCCAGAAACAAGCTCATAAATACTCACAGGCCAAGTTTCTTCATTTGGTGTGCCGAATACTTGGAAGATCCGCGACAGTTGATCAAGGTCTGATTCTCCAGGTAAGAAAGGTACTCTCAGAAGTAGTTCAGCTAATATACAACCTATTGCCCACATGTCAACACCTGTACCATATTGTCTTGCTCCAAATAACAGTTCTGGTGACCTGAAAAGAGATAAGATTTTATTTATACATCAATAAACTCACGCATTTTTCCTCATAAAGAAACTACAGAATGCCAAATGAATTTGCTTTGTTTTCATTTGTTTGTTTGTGGACTATGGTGTATTGACATTGAAAAAGTAAAGAGGAAATGGTTTATCATTTTTTGGCAGACCCTTGTAAAAGCCCAAATTAAAATTGCAGCCTTGAGACAGAATCAATCAATCAACTTAGCCTATAGCAGTCCTCTGATGGCTTTTAAAATTATATATGTGTATTCTTTTGTATGCATTTAGTAAAATGTTGTTATTTTGCCATTAAAAACAGACAATATATAGATTTTGACATATATATTGATATTCATTACCTATACCATCTGGTCACTACTTGATGTGTGTTAATTCTGGTTGGAGACCCAAAAGCCTTTGCAAGACCAAAGTCGCCAATCTTCAGAATACCCTCCCGGTTTATAAGTAAGTTGTTAGGTTTCAAATCTCTGTGCAATATCCAATTTTGATGTAAGTATTCTAAACCTGCAAAACAAGAAGAGTTGATTAATATTATTGCAGAGAACTTAATTTAATTAAATTAAATTAATTTTTGTTTAGGTATTGCAACAACTTGAATTTTCTAATAAATCATGTTTTGCTAAGGACTTTGTTGCCACTTTTTCTTCCCAGCATTAACACAAAAAATTAGAGGGAGACTGGGCAATATCTTTGCAACTTTGATTGCCCAAAAAGTACTAATTCTCAACCAACTCTATCTTTTTATTTGGATTACCATAATGCATGAAAGTTGCTTTGGTCTTAAAGACAAGTAGGTATTGATGCCAGTCAACAATTTTTTGGTCATGAAAAGATCATCAGGGGATTGTTAGGGTTGGCTACCATAACTTTCACAACCCATTGTTACTGGGTAACATGATAGGAAGACTTTGAAGCTTTTGTCAACCCATACCAATGTAGATGATGAAAATAATAACTTACCTTTTAAAGTCATAATCATGTAAGACTTAACATTAGCCGGAGTGAGTACAATATTATTGTCCTTAACAATTATTTCTAAGTCAGTGTCCATAAAGTCAAACACTAATGATACATTTGATTTCTGTCCAAATACATCTGAAAAGAGGAAGATGATGGTGTGAATATGTTTTAGCAAAGGATTTTATTATTTACAATTTAAAAACAAGCATTTCGTAAATATATTTGAGATGTCAGTCAGTGTATAGCAGCATGTACAGACACAACACTGCAACTACTACTATTTTCAACTTTATCACTAAAGCATTAGGTTCAAGGTAGATTTGGAAAATTGGGCAGTTTCAGGTAGCTTCATGTGCTGGCATCTGTACATTATGGGTTGGTTTGTAGGTTTGACAGTGACTTTGACTAATAAAATTTTGGTACGGACGCCAGCACATCAACCTACCACAATCTGTCAGATTTATTTAATAGATTTTCAACTTTGTCGCTAAAGCTTAAGGTTCAAAGTTGATTGGGAAAATCTGACAGGTGTAGCTTGATGTGCTGGCGTCTGTACATTGCTTTTAAAATAGCCTACAATTATGTGCATATACCTATCTATAAACTGTACCAGTTGAAACAAGGTCTGGTTACATTAAAATTACTATATAGGTACTATTGTATTAAAGAAAAAACCTAATAATCCAATGAGATTGATATGCTGTAACTCTTGCAACAGCTTTATTTCTCTCAGAGCAGTCCGATTGATGCCATCCCGTGCCTCAAGGCAGGAGCCTATTTTGATCTTCTTTACAGCAACTATTTTATCTGTTTTCACGTCTCTAGCTTTGTATACTGTTGCAAACTATAACAAATTTTTAGAGGTTATACTTAAAAGTTTATTTTTTTAATGATAAAAAATACTTGTTTTCACTTGGGTAGATTAATATAGTAAAAATTACCTGCCCCTCTCCGAGAAAGTCAATTTTCTCATAGCGAAGAATTGGTTCTTCCATCGTGTATGTTTTGTCGAAGTTGCTTCGACGAATAGCACTTAATACGTAGCTATTAAACTTCACCGACACTAATAAATTGAATCATAACGTTCTGTTCCACACGTAAGTTCTAAAAAGGGATAAAAGACAAAATTATTGTTAATTTAGCTCCCGTTTGTGTGGATTTTATTTTAAATTCAAAATTTGACAGTTCGCAACAAACCATAACCATTTTTTTTTCTTTTGTTCCTTGTAAAACAGGCTAGGGTCAGAGACCATGCTGCCTCAAACCGTAACCAAGTTGAAGTGATGTTGATTCTGATTCTATTCGTTAGTAAACGGTAGATTATGAAAATCATTGTATGTACTGTAATACACAGCCAAAAAATATGTTTCATATAAAAACAGGCCAAGTGTGAGTCGGACTCGCACACGAAGGGTTCCGTACCGTACCACAAGGCAAAATCGCCGCATAAGCAAAAAGATTGTTACACAAGAAGCTCCAAAAATATTTTTTAGTATACTTATTTTATTTCTCGTACAAAAAAGTTGGGAACCCCAACCACACCACAGGCAGGCCACCTCATTCCGAACAAAGCATTATGCTCCATGAGTAGTGCATTTTTTCGTATTATCCAGTAACTGGGTTGTGGAGGTTAGATAGGCAGTCGCTCCATGTAAAATACTGATATTCAGCTACATCCAGTTAGACTGGAAGCCGACCCCAACATAGTTGGGAAACGGCTAGGCATTTATGATATGAGTAGTGCATTTTTATGAAATTCGCTTAAAAACTGGACACGTCGAGAAATACAGGAAATCGGGAAAATTATGTGTATTAGGACATTGTGCCCGAAATTGGGTGCATAATGTAAATACTAAAGTCAAATGATTTATGGAATATGAAAATATTTAGGTATAGGTACTCGAATCATTTTTATGGGCACACGGCGTTTATTTACACGCCGCCGAAAACGGACGCTCCCACTCAATAAACGATTTTTTATTAAACGCAATGTTTTTGTACTGCTAGTAGAACTAATGGTGTAACCACGGGTGTAACATTTCAGATTCAGAGGGCCAATTCTCGTAATTTTAAGAACGTGCACAGTCTGATCTCAGTTTCAATCTGTCAAAAATACCTCTAGATTTGAACGGTTTTAATTACGGGAATTGGCCTTCTGTTTTCATTCCAATTTGTCCAAATTTTCGCATAATATGTTATGTCAGACTGATTGATCGTCTAGAGTCCCTCTTATGCATCCAAAATAATTACACGCTTCTGGCTGTGCTGCACTTGCTGAAAACTGCCCAAAGTTCTTTCTTGACTTTGGAGATGAGAAATTGATAAGTAAATTGTTATTGTTCATGCGCTCATATGGCACAGAGCCACACGCTACTTTTCAAACAACTCATTTATCTGGACCGTATGTCATTACTTCCCAGAATAGCGACACTATCGAATGGTGTAATAAAATAGTGTTTTTTTTTTTCAAAAATATTGTTTTTTCATAATCCGATGATGCAGTTTTAGTTTTCATCAAAATCGAGCCCGGGACTCCTTTGAGTACTTTTCGCTATTCCTCATAGTTTCGGATTTGGCCATCCACGCCCACTTGAAAAATTCAACCTGTATATCCTTATTCTGTTTATTATAAAATATATTTTAAATTGGTCCAATATTGGAGGAGGAAATAGGCGAGAGCCAAACCTCGAATTAATTTTTTACTTAGGCTTTAGGTCGTCGGAAGCCAGAAAGTCTATCAACCAGACCAGTCTTACCAAGGAGTATCGTATTACCCAGTAATTGGCTTGTGGAGGTAAGTGTTACACCTATTAAAACAATTGTATTAAATAAACAACGATAGCGGTTTTAAATGTGTATTTAATTAGGTCATCTTAGCGTGTACATAGGTATAATTAAGATAAAGTTATTGGAACCTCATAAAACAATAGAATTTACCTAGCTAACCACCTACAATTCAAATAAAACTCCATTGAGCTGTAGCAAAGCTATCCCCAAAAAATAAAACACAAATCAATAGAGATAAAGTTATTGGAACATCATAAAACAATAGAATTTAGCCAGTTAATCACCTACAATTCAAATAAAACTCCATTGAGCTGTAGCAAAGCTATCCCCAAGAAATAAAACACAAATCAGCGATAATTACATTTAAATAAGAACACACATCAAATAAGGGAAATACTTAGCTTCTTATTAAAATCGGAGATATTTTGCACTATTGTATTTACTTAGATACTTGATCCTGTGAGATTACAAAAATGAACTGCCCCTAACTTTTCCCGGCAAAAACTCCACACCTCGTTATTCTTTCTTCCAAATCAATTCTTCAGCCTGATTGGTTCGTGGTGATGGCGCGATGATGTCGTCTCCCCATTGGTCGACACCCGACGTTAGTACCGCAAACATCCGCAGATGGCAGCACCTTTACGTTGACGACGACAGCTTCGTGTTTTCTACGTGTTCCTACGCGTTGTTTTGCGCCATCTAGCGCCTAACGTGTGGAATATTCACACTCGTCCATCCTGACGCCTTTGCGACTCTGCAAAGGAAGAAAACAAAAGACGGTACATAATTGTTCACATAATTAGCATAATCGGTCCTAAAAAAAAGGAGATAAGGAACTCAATTCTATGAACTATAATAAAATAATATTTGGCCCACACATAATACAAAAGAACTTCATAAGTATGTCCTTTATATAAATCATTATCTATCATCAGGTGAAGTCATTCCAAAAGTAAATGCTTGTTTACCAAAACAAGTTTCCAAAAATACCATATTTTTACAACCCAACATTTCAGTCACCAATTCCAATTTTAAACCACTCGAGTAGGTATAATAATTCCAACCACAACTCAAATTATTTGTTTATATTTATATCCGACAAAATTGTGAAATCCCATTAACATCACACAAAATAACATCATAAGTATGTCCTTTATGTAAATCATTATCCATCATCAGGTAAAGTCATTCCAAAAGTAAATACTTGTTTACCAAAACAAATTTCCAAAAATACCATATTTTTACAACCCAATATTTCAGTCACCAATTCCAATTTTAAACCACTCGAGTAAGTATAATAATTCCAACCACAACTCACATTATTTGTTTATATTTATATTCGACAAAATTGTGAAATCCCATTAACATCACATTACTCCACTCATCAAAATTTGTATCATACTTACCCGATTATTCCTGGAATTCATTCATCAAGTTCATTCAATTTCATTCAAGTTCAACCTTCAAGCAAGTCGATCAGCTCCTCCGTGCTGTCCACTTCTGTATCGTTTGAGCTAGCGCCCGACTCCTCCTCCCCCTGAAAAGGTTTTAACGAGTCCGACGACACAAGAGCTCTGAATCGCTTATACCCTTTCACACCTTTCAGCGAAGTAATCATGTACCTGTCATTACCTACTACCTTCGTTACCTTATAAGGTCCGCTGTACTTTTCCTTCAGTTTTCGTCGAACGTTCAGATTTCGGTCAGCAGCTCCTTTCCATAATACTAAATCGTTTACCTTGTATTTTGTTGGAGATTTATGCTTTGTATTAAAATATTTGCGCATTTTCTCCCCCGTCCGGTTTAGGTTTGCTGTAGCTTCGGCCCTAGTTCGTGCAGCTGTCTCCTCATTATCCACGATGTTATCTCCCATACCTTGATACCTGCTTCGAGACGCGGAAAACATGAGCCTGTATGGTGTAAATCCAGTCGAACCGTTTTGTAAATTATTCATTCCCCAGGTGATGTTTGTGATCCGAGTATCCCAATCCTTTTCATCTTCCACGCTTGTGTTGAGTGAATCTAGTAAAGTACGATTGTACCTCTCCACTTGCCCATTTGCGCGTGGACATGCTACAGCATTTATTATGTGTTTTATTTGATTATCCAAACAAAACTGTTTGAAATGTTTGCTCTTGAAACTCGTACCGCTGTCGGATATCATTCTCTTTGGATAACCAAATAAACAAAATATGTCATTTAAGGATTTTATTACCTCTCGAGTCTTTGTAGTTTTAACTGGTACCGCCCATGTGAACTTCGTGAAGGAATCTACCACCATCAGCACAAAACTGTTACCTGCTCGACTTTTGCAGAAAGGACCGAGATGGTCTATGTGCAGAGTATGCATTGGCTCCGGAACTTTTTCAATGGGGTGTAACTCACCTTCAGGTCTTCCATACTGTCCCTTCTTGTAAAGACAGTCTAAACATGAGGTGACATATTTTCGTATGAAACGTGTCATTCCTGAAAACCAGAAGTTACCTTTAATGATTTCCTCACAACGCTTTAGGCCTGGATGTCCGATGCAATCATGATACTTCCTCATGACATTCCACCTTCCATATTTAGGGACTACTAACCTCTGTTCTCCATCCTTAACGATCTTGTATACTCGACCATCTTTCAGCTTGTAATTATTCCTTATATCTGGGTCGCTATCCCCAGATTCTAATTTTGTTCGAATTATGCGAATCTTCTCATCTTGATTTTGAAGACATACTAACCAATCAAATACGTCAATCACGTTGATGTCTGCTTCTAAGGGAGAGTCTACTGGAAATCGGCTCAGCGCATCAACGTGTCCATGAGACTTACCTGGCCTATGAACGACTTCCATGTTGTACTCCTGAATAGACAACCACCATCTTGCTATTCGAGGTAGTAGGTCCTTTTTCAGGAAAGTATCTCGAACGGCTGCACAGTCTGTCACCACCTTAAAATGATTACCTGCTAAATAAATTCTGAATCTCCTCAAAGATTCCACTACAGCCAATGTTTCCAATTCGTAGGAATGATACATAGCTTCTTCTTTGCTTGTTTTTCGGCTGAAATACGCGACGGGTTTCATGCCCCCATCCTGATCCTGAAGGAGAATTCCAGCTACACCTTTACTGCTTGCGTCAGTGTGAACTTCTATGTCACCTTTCCTACAAAATAATGAGAGTATTGGTCGAGTTGTCAAAATCTTCTTCAGCTGATCGAAAGCCCTTTGCTGTGGTGAATCCCAAATCCACGGTGCATTCTTTTTAAGCAACCCGTACAGATCATACGTGACAGACGCATAGTCTTTAACGAATTTCCTGAAATAACTAGTCAGACCTAGAAACATCCTAAGCTCGTGTACATTCTTAGGTTCTTTATAGTTGGCCACAGCATCAATTTTCGTACTACCAGGCCTAATACCTTTTTCGCTGATCTCGTAACCGAGGTAATCAATTTTATTTTGCAAGAAAAAACACTTATCAAGATTTAACGTTAATTTTGCGTCCCTTATTATTTCCAAAACTACCCGAAGTAGATCGAGGCCTTCTTGCTCAGTTTTGGTGGGTAGCAACAGATCATCTATAAAAGGAAGCACCTTATCATGACGTAACGAAGAAAATATCTTGTCCATAAGTCGCTGGAAAATAGCGGGGGAATTTGCCAAACCGAAGGGCATGCGTAAAAATTCATAGTGGCCCTCAGGCGTGACAAAACCGGTTCGGTGGATTGAAGTCTCCGCTACAGGAATCTGAAAGAAACTTTGCGACAAATCAAGACTCGTAAAAAGTTTCTTACCACCTAGTTTCTCGATTTGTTCTTCTATGATGGGCAGAGGATATTTATCTTTTACCGTTATACTATTTAATTTTCTAAAATCCACACAAAACCGATAATCTCCATTTTTTTTTTTAACTAATACAATCGGACTGGCATAATTAGACGACGATTCCCTAATAATACCGTTGGATATCATATCTTCAATCTTTTCTCGTACTACTGCCTTTTCTGAAAAAGAAAGCCTGTAAGGACGATAACAAATCGGCTTATCTGAGTTAAGTTCAATATTCAATTCTATTTTGTCAGTCCTGCCTAATTCTCCTGTGTCTATCGAAAAACAATCTGAATATTCCTTTAAAATCTCTACCAACTCTTTAACTACCTGTGGATCTCCGGATCCACATTTGATTTTTGTTATATCGATGCTCATTATCGAAACAATATTATCTGCAAAATTACCAGGAGAACAAACTATTTCCCGAGTAACCGATCCACGAGCAATAATCTGGTCTTTCTTGAAACAAACTGGTTCTTTTCCTTGATTAACTATGAACATGGCTTGTACTGGAAAACAGTGCACAGAAGCAGGAATGCTATAGTTATAACCATTATAAGCAATTGTACGAGTATCTACAAATAGTAGAGTTGACTTGTCAAGTTCAACATCATTGTAGGTGTCAACAAACAAGGATGAAAGAGCTGGAACGATAGTGTCTGCAGTGCACAAAATGTTAACCTTATCTACGCATGTACCCACTTGCATATAATTTATTTCAACTGATTCAATTTCTTTTTTATCTCTATCTGCGTATCCTAAATAGACGGTAGTCCCACTAATTGTAAGCTTGAATTTTCCATTGTTCAAAATAGGCTGTCCAATAAAAACGTCGGCGCGGTTCATGGCAGTGTCGACAACAACTACGTCTGAACAAACCTTAACTTCATCTATAACGAACTCTAATGATACCTGTCCGTGAGCTTTAATCGGTGGTCCACCAAACCCGTTGATAAAAAAAACACAAGGTTGCACTGAAACGCCAAGCTTTAGAACACAATCATGTGTGATAAGGTTGACTTGAGCCCCCGTGTCTAAATAAGCGGTAGCTTTTAAACCATTAATCAAGACGTGTTTAAAATAACATTCATTTACCTGTATTTGTACAATGCTGACAGGCTTTTGATAGCACTGCTCCTTTTTGTGGTTGGTCTTCCCGCAGATTTCGCATTTTATAGCGTTAGGATTTTTAGGGCATGATCGGACAACATGCCCAGACTCGTTACAAAGAAAACAAGTTACACCCGGCTTTCGTTCTTTTGGATCTCTGATTGCTTCTTTTGAAGACCCTGATGCGGAGTCTCGACCTCGAGGAACGTTTCTCTGACTTTGGTTCATTCTTTTGTCGTCGTTCATGCACAGAAAGTGAGAATAAAGTTCGCCTGGAGTTTTATAGTTACCAGCTCTTGCAGAAGTCTTCATGTGGAACGGCAACCCTTCAATGATACACGACACCGCTTTCTCTCCAATGATGTCACACTTAGTTAGCATGGTACATTTCGAATAGAAATAATGAGTCATCGTTTCATTAAATGACTTTTTCCTATTTAACATTTCCCTCAATGCGTCTGCATAATCTACGCTTTGAGGGAACGCTTCCAGAATTTTTTGTTTCCATTCCGGCCACGTAAATTCATAGCTTCGTAATGCACCATGCCACAATTTAGCTAATCCAACAAGACGTGCCTGCATATAATAACTTTTAACGTTGTCGTTCCATCCATGTATGGCACCTAATTGCTCTACTTTGTTAAGCCACTGAGATGCAGGTAGCTCCGGTTTTTCAGGATCAAATTCCGGTATTATATCCGGCTTAACCATCACACCCGAATAATATGGAAATGACCTACCAGGTTCATTTGAAAAGCCAGGCGGAGAACGGACTCGACAGTCCCGGACTGGCGAACGCCTCGGCCGCCAGGTATCACGAGAGCAGCTGCGTCGCTCCTGCTGCGGTCGTTCCATCCGCCGGCGACTCCATCTGACAGGGCTGCGGGACCGGCTGCGAGACCGGCTGCGAGACCGGCTGTGACCATCGGAACTCATGCCTTGCCCGAGAACTGCTCCAGATCACGATCCCACTTCTGAAAATTGTTACACCTATTAAAACAATTGTATTAAATAAACAACGATAGCGGTTTTAAATGTGTATTTAATTAGGTCATCTTAGCGTGTACATAGGTATAATTAAGATAAAGTTATTGGAACCTCATAAAACAATAGAATTTACCTAGCTAACCACCTACAATTCAAATAAAACTCCATTGAGCTGTAGCAAAGCTATCCCCAAAAAATAAAACACAAATCAATAGAGATAAAGTTATTGGAACATCATAAAACAATAGAATTTAGCCAGTTAATCACCTACAATTCAAATAAAACTCCATTGAGCTGTAGCAAAGCTATCCCCAAGAAATAAAACACAAATCAGCGATAATTACATTTAAATAAGAACACACATCAAATAAGGGAAATACTTAGCTTCTTATTAAAATCGGAGATATTTTGCACTATTGTATTTACTTAGATACTTGATCCTGTGAGATTACAAAAATGAACTGCCCCTAACTTTTCCCGGCAAAAACTCCACACCTCGTTATTCTTTCTTCCAAATCAATTCTTCAGCCTGATTGGTTCGTGGTGATGGCGCGATGATGTCGTCTCCCCATTGGTCGACACCCGACGTTAGTACCGCAAACATCCGCAGATGGCAGCACCTTTACGTTGACGACGACAGCTTCGTGTTTTCTACGTGTTCCTACGCGTTGTTTTGCGCCATCTAGCGCCTAACGTGTGGAATATTCACATAAGATAAGTAAATACTGGTATTCAGCTGCATCCGGTGAGACTGGAAGTCGAGCCGACCCCAACATAGTTGGGGAAAAAGGGCTAGGCAGATGATGTATTGAAAATACAATTGCCTACAGATTAGTGTACTATAGGTGTATTTCTATAATTATGTAGTTTTTCTCTTACTACTTAATATAGGTATGGCCAGTTAGCTCACTAGATAAAAAGTTCCGGTACCTACTCACGGGTTTTATGGTACAGAATAGTATACTTATTAAAAAAACATTGAAAAGTTCTCATTTTATTTATCAAGGTATTACTAGGTAAATCTCTAGGGATAAGTTTGCGCTTATATCAAGCCTAGCCCAGCCGTAAGATGTGAAAGTTACCAAGAGATGAGATTGGGGAAGGTGTGTGACGTCATGTGTGTTTAAAGGTACATAATAAAATAAATAAGTGGACTTAGAATGAATAGTATTTTATTTCAGAAGTATTTTTTTTAAATTCCACCTCTCAACCTTAATACTAAATGCAACGTAGATTCCTTTTGGATATTGTAGTCCGATAGTGTGCGGCCATCTTCCAACTGTTTGCCGGCGAAGATCAATCTCTGCTGGTCTGGTGGAATTCCCTCTTTGTCCTGAATTTTCGCTTTGACATTTTCAATTGTGTCGGAAGCCTCAACCTCCAGAGTAATGGTCTTGCCAGTCAGGGTTTTGACGAAAATTTGCATACCACCACGCAGACGCAGAACTAAATGCAGCGTAGATTCCTTTTGGATATTGTAGTCCGATAGTGTGCGGCCATCTTCCAACTGTTTGCCGGCGAAGATCAATCTCTGCTGGTCTGGTGGAATTCCCTCTTTATCTTGGATTTTCGCTTTGACATTTTCGATTGTGTCGGAAGCCTCAACCTCTAGAGTAATGGTCTTGCCAGTCAGGGTCTTGACGAAGATTTGCATACCACCACGCAGACGCAGTACTAAGTGAAGAGTGGACTCTTTCTGGATGTTGTAGTCCGACAGTGTACGTCCATCTTCCAATTGTTTGCCGGCGAAGATCAATCTCTGCTGGTCTGGTGGGATTCCCTCTTTGTCTTGGATTTTAGCTTTGACGTTTTCAATCGTGTCCGAAGCCTCAACCTCGAGAGTAATGGTCTTGCCAGTCAGTGTCTTCACAAAGATTTGCATACCACCACGCAGACGCAAAACTAAATGGAGCGTAGATTCCTTTTGGATATTGTAGTCTGATAGTGTGCGGCCATCTTCCAACTGTTTGCCGGCGAAGATCAATCTCTGCTGGTCTGGTGGGATTCCCTCTTTGTCTTGGATTTTAGCTTTGACGTTTTCAATCGTGTCCGAAGCTTCAACCTCGAGAGTAATGGTCTTGCCAGTCAGGGTCTTGACGAAGATTTGCATACCACCACGCAGACGCAGTACTAAGTGAAGAGTGGACTCTTTCTGGATGTTGTAGTCCGACAGTGTACGTCCATCTTCCAATTGTTTGCCGGCGAAGATCAATCTCTGCTGGTCTGGTGGGATTCCCTCTTTGTCTTGGATTTTAGCTTTGACGTTTTCAATCGTGTCAGAAGCCTCGACCTCGAGAGTAATAGTCTTGCCAGTCAGGGTCTTCACGAAGATTTGCATACCACCACGCAGACGTAGCACCAAATGAAGAGTCGATTCCTTTTGGATATTGTAGTCCGACAAGGTACGCCCATCTTCCAACTGTTTGCCGGCGAAGATCAATCTCTGCTGGTCTGGTGGAATTCCTTCCTTGTCTTGGATTTTCGCTTTGACATTTTCAATTGTGTCAGATGCCTCAACCTCCAAAGTAATGGTCTTGCCAGTCAGTGTCTTTACAAAGATTTGCATACCACCACGCAGACGCAAAACTAAATGGAGCGTAGATTCCTTTTGGATATTGTAGTCTGATAGTGTGCGGCCATCTTCCAACTGTTTGCCGGCGAAGATCAATCTCTGCTGGTCTGGTGGGATTCCCTCTTTGTCTTGGATTTTAGCTTTGACGTTTTCAATCGTGTCCGAAGCCTCAACCTCGAGAGTAATGGTCTTGCCAGTCAGTGTCTTCACAAAGATTTGCATACCACCACGCAGACGCAAAACTAAATGGAGCGTAGATTCCTTTTGGATATTGTAGTCTGATAGTGTGCGGCCATCTTCCAACTGTTTGCCGGCGAAGATCAATCTCTGCTGGTCTGGTGGGATTCCCTCTTTGTCTTGGATTTTAGCTTTGACGTTTTCAATCGTGTCCGAAGCCTCAACCTCGAGAGTAATGGTCTTGCCAGTCAGTGTCTTCACAAAGATTTGCATACCACCACGCAGACGCAAAACTAAATGGAGCGTAGATTCCTTTTGGATATTGTAGTCTGATAGTGTGCGGCCATCTTCCAACTGTTTGCCGGCGAAGATCAATCTCTGCTGGTCTGGTGGGATTCCCTCTTTGTCTTGGATTTTAGCTTTGACGTTTTCAATCGTGTCCGAAGCCTCAACCTCGAGAGTAATGGTCTTGCCAGTCAGGGTCTTGACGAAGATTTGCATACCACCACGCAGACGCAGTACTAAGTGAAGAGTGGACTCTTTCTGGATGTTGTAGTCCGACAGTGTACGTCCATCTTCCAATTGTTTGCCAGCAAAGATCAATCTCTGCTGGTCTGGTGGGATTCCCTCTTTGTCTTGGATTTTCGCTTTGACATTTTCGATTGTGTCGGAAGCCTCAACCTCCAAAGTAATAGTCTTGCCAGTCAGCGTCTTGACGAAGATTTGCATACCACCACGCAGACGGAGTACTAAATGCAGAGTGGACTCCTTCTGGATATTGTAATCAGAAAGCGTGCGGCCATCTTCCAGCTGCTTACCGGCGAAAATCAGTCGTTGTTGGTCCGGAGGAATTCCTTCCTTGTCCTGGATTTTGGCCTTGACATTTTCAATTGTGTCAGAAGGTTCAACTTCTAGTGTGATGGTCTTTCCAGTTAAGGTCTTAACGAAGATTTGCATACCACCGCGAAGTCGCAACACCAAGTGAAGTGTGGACTCTTTCTGAATGTTGTAATCAGATAGCGTGCGCCCATCTTCCAGCTGCTTACCGGCGAAGATCAGTCGCTGTTGGTCAGGTGGAATGCCTTCCTTGTCTTGAATTTTAGCTTTAACATTCTCAATGGTGTCAGATGCCTCAACTTCTAAAGTTATTGTTTTACCAGTCAATGTTTTAACAAAGATTTGCATTCCACCACGCAGACGCAATACTAAGTGGAGTGTAGATTCTTTCTGGATGTTGTAGTCCGATAAGGTACGCCCATCTTCAAGCTGTTTGCCGGCAAAGATCAAACGCTGCTGGTCTGGCGGGATACCCTCCTTATCTTGGATCTTGGCCTTGACATTTTCAATGGTGTCAGATGGCTCAACTTCCAATGTGATGGTTTTTCCAGTCAATGTTTTAACGAAAATCTGCATACCACCTCTGAGACGCAGCACCAGGTGAAGAGTAGATTCCTTCTGGATATTATAGTCGGATAGTGTGCGTCCATCTTCCAGTTGCTTTCCGGCGAAGATCAATCTCTGTTGGTCGGGAGGAATGCCTTCCTTGTCTTGAATCTTAGCTTTCACATTTTCAATGGTATCAGAGGGTTCCACCTCCAAAGTGATGGTTTTCCCCGTCAAAGTCTTCACGAAGATCTGCATATTGTCCTGTAACAGAAGTAAAATAACTGTTAACACAATAATTCAAAGTGTAATCAATACTCATTATTCTTTTGGAGAGACCGTCATCATATTTATGACTAGCTACATACGTGTTCGTGATGATAAAATATCACGTTCACTATGACTAGTTGTCAGACATCGTTCACTTGACTGTGCATATAAATGTAAGTCCTAGTTGGAAACAATAATTGGCGAGTCACCGTATATGACTAGCTACATACGTGTCCGTGATGATAATATATGACGCTATCTATGACTCGAGTTGTCAGGCATCGTTCGACTCGACTGCGCATATAAATGTAAGTAGGTACCTATGTTTGTAAATGTCTGAACAGAAGTTTGTAGTACATGTAAATAAACATTTAATGCGCATATTGTCCGACTGCTTGTGTTAAGGTACTTTCTAATAAAATTTTACACAAAGGCTGGTCAAATAAGAATTAAACGATAGTTTGGGCGTTTCCGCAGCATTTATGTAGGTATTACGCAGAGAGAGTAAATAATAAAATATGGCCGCGAACAATGCATTATGTAGGTCACACGGTTATATTAAACTGGGGTGACCTACTGACATGGCCACCTTGAACAGTTTGAGAGTTATTACCTACAGACTGAATTAGTGAAATTTATTTAAGCTTATTAGTAAGTACACACAATAACATCCGTCCTCATCAATACTTACCTTTACGTAGGTTTAGGTTTGTGGAAACAGTAGGTAGGTAAGTAAATAGGAGTAGAAATAAGAATAGGTAAGTTTTGTTTGGTGAAAACTTGGTAACTTGGACTTATCAATGTAGTTGTAGACGATGGTTTATAACTGGTAGAGATAAATTGTTACAACAATAGCTTTAGAAATTGAGCAATACATTGCTAGGTAACGGTTTTTTTTTTATTGAGAATTAATACTTGAATTTAAGAACATTATGTTCAGAACAAAAACACTTTGTTTTAAGATCTGCAAAATCTGACGACTGTTATCCAAAATGGCGCACGCACGATCAATAATCAAAACTGCGCAGTTCACATAATCGCTTACCATACGAGATGGTGCTAAAATACTGAAAAACACAACTTGAATAAAAGAGAATTAACACTTACCGATTAATCACTAGAATTTAGTCTGTTAGAACACAAAATTTCAATAAAATACTGTTATTTCTCTGACGAACAACTCTAAAAAGTCACGCGCTTGTGAATTCCTTTTTCAATTTCTCGTTTTGAAATGCGCTTCGAGAACTGACGTCCCCTTTATATAAACACGTTCTCGTGAAAAATCAATGACTGCCGAAGAGCCCGAGACCGTCGAGAATAGCCGAACTTAAATTTTTTCTCTTTTTAACATAGCAGGAAAGATAAAGATAGCAACAATGTTCTAGAACGCATGCGTAGTTTCTTTCCTTTGTGACGCAAACTGTTTGGTCTGCGGAATGAGAGGAAGCTCAACAAAACAAAGCTAATTCAAGGAATCATGGCGATCAATAAAAGCAGTTTCGACGCAAAACCGAGACATTGTTCTCAGTTTATGCTGAGATATTTTACGCGGAATGTTGAAATAGATACATAAGTACATTAAGTAGATATTTATTTATATTTTGACCCAAGGCGAAGGTAATCGTACTTTATTAATCAGCTAAAAATATTAACTAAGTACCTACTTAGGTAAATTGGTAGATAGGCAGGCCTGTAGGTACCTAGGTGTTTAAGTAACTAAGTACTGTACTATAGAACAATAGTCTACATAGAAACCCAGCTTTCCCTTTGTTTAGATCCGTGTGACTTATTTATAAATAAAAATAATACCTAGGTATCTGCCGGTCGTTGATTTGAAAGGGGTCATTAACATCTTTCAGTGTTGCGACCTCTGCTAAGTTCTTTGGGTAGGTAGGTATAGGTAGGTACCCAAGGTGTGTTTATTTATACCTTCGGTCTTCTCAAGACCCTGTTAGCTAGAAATTCACAAGTTCAATTGCATTATCCACATTTACAGATTTAATAAAAATATGCGCTTACAACAAGGCTGAATTAGAAACGAACGAAATGAGTATAATATTAGTGTAGGTATGGTATGATGAGTCATCGCCTCATCGGTATAGGGATGCCTACATAAATTGAAATTATTGTGAAATAATCATGCAATATCCTTGTCATCCGACTGCGGCGGAGCCAAAGACATCTCTTTGGGCGGGGCCCAAACTGAGGGTAAGTAACGTTATCGTTAAGTACATCGTTTAATGCCCTTCTAATAATGGCCCACCCGATTTAACCCGAAGGACTAAGTGCAGAAACCAAACCCTCTAAAACAAAATATAGAATGACCTCATTATCATTAAGGGCTTCCTCCTTAATGATAATGAGGTCATTCTATATTTTGTTAAGGTAGCCCGCGAAATCTTACGTTTTTTGCAATTTGCTGGTCAATATTAAGTTGTACGTCGATCAAAATATGATACGTCATCATTCATCATTAAAGTCATCAACACAGATGACTTTAATGATTATAATTCTGTAAATACATAATATTTGTTACGGCCGCGAATCATATCCCAAGTAGCACAAAATAGCTTTATAATCGATGGATAACAGAATTATCATATTATTATAGCTTTATAAGAAGTCTACATATAGGCATTATAAACCACTATACAGCTTTTGTAATGCTAATTTGGGCCCAAATTATACAGCCTTAAGTGTAAGAATGGCATTTTAGCAGCATTATATTGGTTGTCTACCGGAATGATAAACGCATTATAATGGGCTGTGAAAACAGGTTAAAGCAGTGCGCATATGTTAAATGCGGCTCTTATACAGCTTGTACCATTACAAAGGCAAAATAAAAACATTTTCAAATATTATTTTTAATTTCTGTTATTATTAATAAATCTTGTGTAAAAAGAACATGGATACTTTCAACAAAAAAATATAAGTGCTACAAGGCAAGTAATTAAACTCTTGTTTTTGTTCTCTATGAGTGAATTAAGGTTGCGAGTATCAGTTTACTGTGAAAGTATGTATATATTTGAATCAAATATTTCATGCGCCTTCAAATTAAAGAGCTATTTATTACAAAAATATTATAAAAATATGTGGAATTGTAAAAAAAAAATATGCTCTTACGAAGAAATCTTTAGTTTTAGTCATTATGATACCTGTATTGTACCGGCCAGTCAATACCATAGGTTGAAGTCCTTTCTAAAGGACTATTTACCATAAAATTAAATTTTAAATATTATCGATACAAAAAGCAAAATGGCGTAAGCATAATTAAAAACTTTAGGCATGCGGATATACGACTTATTGCTTGTTAAAATTCTTGTCATTATACGTTTGTATAGATGAAGGCTATATAATATTATGATTAAATGCTTTTAAAAAGCTGGCATTAAAACAGCACCAATGTACACCGTTAAACAGTTGTGACCCATGCGAAAGGTCGTTATAAAACATAGAGCAGTTTTAAAGAATTTTAAAATGCTTTTTAATAGCCTAAGCCGTAATTAATGCTTACATACGGCCTACACTTTTGTATAATGCTTACAGCTGTATTAGAAGCTGTATAGAGACATAAATTA
Source organism: Luperina nickerlii (assembly GCA_963855955.1). Lineage (NCBI taxonomy): Eukaryota > Metazoa > Arthropoda > Insecta > Lepidoptera > Noctuidae > Luperina > Luperina nickerlii. Next base: position 13,548,615 of record OY979677.1, on the reverse strand, counting down.
TGTCTAAAATAAAACCTTTAGCTGCACAAAAGATTGAAAAAGAGGATTATATAGCTTTAGGAACTACAAAGTTAATAAAATGCTGTTATACAGAAGCAAGACATTGCTAAAACCCTTCAAATTCTATAACGAAGCTAGAAGAAATTTTCTGGTCATCACTTTTTCCATTATATCGATTTTGTGTTACTTGGGATAGGTATATGATTATACTGCACTTGCTCTTTCATACCTCTGGCTGCGTTCCGATTCCCACATATATGTAGTTGCCTCTATAGGTTTACCTCTTCCTTTGTTGTCTCTTACTGAATACTGACATCGATTTAATATCAGTTGCTGGGCAATGCTGGCTGTTTGTACATAAGTTAGATATAGGTAAGTAGGTGCGCGGGTCTACATAGGTACTAATATTATGTTTACCCAACTAGCATTTTGGTAATAAGAATTGGTGATAAAAGAGTTATTTAAAAGTGAATTTGGCAAGCAAGAGTGATACAATGGTTTTAGCAATTGGTGTTAGAGCACGCTCTAACCCCTTACAAACTCTCGATTGGGCCCACGTCTTATAGCGCTATAAGTAATATAATAATTTTAATGCTCACTCTTTTAACACTGAGAGTTACATAATAGTTATAGGGTGGCGTTAGTGGCAAACAATTTCTTGTATCTATAATGGTGGTATAATATAAATCTAGCTACCTCAAGCACTTTAAAGTCTGTATTATGGTTATAATAAAAACTATAGGTGGTACACAAGTTCTGAAGTCTACTGGTATAAATTTTATAGTAACATATTAGTTCTTTTTTAGGTCCATTTTTTTCTTGGATTTGCTTTATGTATCTTGATCAGTGTTGATTAGCAACTCAGGGCTGTAGCGTGTTTTCTTTTTCTATTGTTTTGCATATACATTAGTTCCAAAAGTGTTACTTTATTTCTCAAAAATGATGGCAAACTAAGGAGTTGAAATTAAGTGAATTTCAAGTTACGGATTGTCAATATCTCGATGAGTGAAGTTTGATTTCTTTATCACATGGCTAAAATTTATTGCGAGGGTTACTTTATTGAGAAAATAATATATGTTTTGAGTCTCAATTTTGCAGGGCCTTAAAAATAAGTGATATTTAAAGTAAAAATAAATTGCATTTTATCATGCGGGGCATACACTCAATCTAAATTTAGATAAAAACAGGATATTGGCTCTGTCTTTTACATTCATTGTGTATTGTAGTAAATATTTTGCGTTTTAAAATGAGAAAATTAAACAAAATATGAGTTTTAAACTAGTTTTTTTCTGATTTATTTTTAGGTTATGTTTGATTTAAAATGGTGTCTACTCCTTATTATCCTAGGTTCCTATTATTACTATTAATGAACAAGAAGTACTGGATGGGCTGTAGTTAGAACTATTGTAGCACTTGTTATACCAGAATAGGGTTTTAAATGTTTAAATTCCGTGTTATTATGGCGTAGAATAACATAAAAGTAAATTTAAACCCCACTGTAACGATTAGGGCTCTAAAAATAACTCCATAATACCAATTGCTATCATAAATAGGGGTTTTTGATTACTGAATTAAGTAGCTGTAAATAAGTTGCAATTAATACTTTTATAGCAACGTAGGTGGTAAAAATATTTTGCTAACTATTTTCAAGAGCTCTTGTCGGTAGAAAGAGTTATAACAAACTATAATATTACTTAGGTAATAGGTAACACGGGCTGGTGTCCGCAACTCCACGTCAATGCGCGTATTTTGCGTACTATAATATTACTTTTAGTAATTTCTGTTACTTGAATTTATAAAAGCAGGTGCTATGATGGTTGCGACTGTACCGTTTATACCTCCTTAAGTAATAATACGTTTCCTAGGCAAGATAGGTGGTATAAAACATTTACTTAGCACTCTTTAAGAACACTTGAAAATAGTGAGACTTATTAGAAATCCAACTATTACCTTAGGTACTTATTGTTACTTGAAGTTACTACACCTAGTGTTACTGTGGTTCAGCTTTTATCTTTTATACCTACCTTAGTCATATTATGTCTTCTTGTTACCGTTACTCATCTTGATGAGTTATTTAGTTATAGTCATGACCATTGAATAAACAAAAGTTTTACTGGGCGCTTTTATACACCCGTTAAACCAATACAAACGATAACAGAGGTGGAAATTAGCGTCAAAATGTTGGTTGGGTAGTCTAGATAGGTGTAGGTACTGGTCTGCTGCAGTCTGTCTGCAGCCTAGCCTACAGGGTACTTTACTCTCACCACATTACCTCTCACTCATGCATGATAGTAAAAATTTAGTAGCAGTCAACTGATGATGCCTAGTTACCACAGGAATACAATGTGCAATATCACTTAGTTAGGTACCTACTAATAGTTATGGGCGCCGGCAAGTTTATTTTCAGGGGGGTGCATCTTCAGCTCAACAAAGCAGGCTCGATCATTTTTACACTTCACCTATGATGTAGTGGATATGTTAGATTATCGTTTGTCCATACATGATACAAGAAGTCACTTTGTCGATTAGATTTACGGAAATAGGAGTTCTGTACTTTGTTGAATAATGCACAAAAGGTTTAGAATCGAGAGATTACAGAATACAATCGAAAATAGCTGATCTCGCTTCAAATAGGTTGAGTTCTCTATTATTCTATTAGGAGTATTCGGATATTTTTAGTTCTGAATGTTAGTACACCTATAATTTATTTTCTTGCCAGCAAGTGTCCCCTCTTGCATCCCGCTGCCCGGCGCGCATGCTAGTATTTATTTATTATCGGTTATTGGAAAAACAGAGATCATTGTACCCATCATTATGAACAACTTTTACTAGGGATCCAAACCTGAAATCGCGAAAAAAAAATCAGCTGTTCCCTACATGTTGACGAGCTAAATGTAGGGAACAGCTGATTTTTTTTTATACCTGCAGTGCTATTATGTAAAAATCTCATCGTGAAAACTTAGGTGAAATGAGTGTGGAGTGAGCTGTCAGTGGTGTCAATTCCTAGCAAAAACAAACTCACTTCACCTAAAATTTCACGGTGACATTTTTAAAAAAATCGAGCCGCTGGTCATAATTCCATTTTCACAAGTCCATTTGAGGTAGTATAGGCTCTTAAGAATGGTTATAAATACAGGATGGCAGCTGGGAGATCCACGCGCAACCTACTGACACCATAGATTCAGTACCTACATGATTCTGGATCCCCCTGCATTGAAATTTTGCGTAAAATGCTATTTCATGCATTTTGACCGCGTAGGGCTACGCGGTCAAAATGCCACTGTATTCCATTTTTCTATGAAAGAGCAGATTTATTTTTATGATTGCTAGGGTAGGGCGTTTAGAATCATGTGTTGAATTCTTGGTTGCAGTTTGCGCGTCGATGTCCTTGCCACCCTGAATTTAAAATATTCATGGTACAGACGCCAGCACATCAAGCTAGTACAAGCTGTCAATTTTTTAAAATAAATTTTCAACTTTATCGGTAAAGCATAAGGTTCAAAGTTGATTGGGAAAATTTGACAGTTTCGGGTAGCTTGATGTGCTGGCGTCTGTACCTAGTTGATGGACTCGGGACCCAGTCGTAAATGACGGGACGAGCTTGAAACCTAGGTATAGACGGGATTGGTCCAGATTTGCGCAGGATCGTGTTGAGTGAAAAGAGGAAAGGGAAGCTTTTCCCTGCAACAGTGGGACAACACAGGCTGATTTATTTACTTAATTTTATTTATTTATTTAATTATACCTACCTGCCTTAAAGTGGTGAAAGGTGGTATGGGGTGGATTTCGCGGATTGAGCCGTTAGCTACAACCACAACTCACGTGTTTATTTAATGTAGGTAAGACAAGTATTGTAAACCAAAACAATACATTCACGTTTGTTTTTAAATTATTGTAGATACCGAATGTTTGCGCATTAATTTTGTTTGTTTATACTTGGATAAGATCGAATAGATAAGTAAGTATGTAGATTGTAGCAAGACTGATGAAAAGAAATAGCAGTCGGTGTCAGTGTGCCGGTCAGTCGCTCCGGTTATTATCATAAATTCCTACCTACACAAGCAAAACAAGAATATTAAGGGGTTTACAGGACCTAAACACAAAAAACGCAAGTTTTAGAAACAATAAAAGTAAGTATATGATCGACTATAGCACGGAACAGATAATAAGGTGATGACCTTATTATTCCGTGGACTATATAGTAAACAAAATCAGAAAAATATATGATAGGTATTCTTTCGGATATAATTATACATATGCTAGGTAGATAGTGTGTTGAAAACATAATACAACTAATTTGATAAGATAGAAAACAATTATGAAAATACATCTAAAAACTTTCTTTTTACAATAAAAATCATACTACATATATACATACAAGCATTCTGATTTTTTGTCAGATTATTCTACAAGCAAAATAGTGTTTTAATTTTTTCGTCCAAACAATAGATTTTTGTAATTAAATAATTGCTTCATATTTTGCAATAAATTACCAGCGTTGTGTCATCGCGCTTCTCTTTCTTTTCTATGCAGTCCGACAGTGACCGCGCTTTAGGTCTTGTAAGATTAGCTACTAACAACGATTAGGTACTTATTTTTTTCTGTTGAGCTATTAACTTATTTTTGACAAGTTTCAGCCCGCCAAATCTTATGAATGAAAATACGTCACTGCCAATTCGGTTAAAGAGGCATGCATAGTGGGTGATTTACGTCAAGGTATTTTAGCTGTTGACTTGTGTCCATAATGAAAAATGCTTATTTCCATGGGCTGAACATCTTTTCGAAGTTTATATGTACCTATATCGTCCGAAACACGGTGTACTTTATATTATATACTTACAATAAATATCCGAATTGAGAACCTCATCCTTTTTAGAAGTCTGTTAAAAACTTGCGTTTTCTGCGTTTAGGTCTTTTAGTCCCCTTAACAACAAATGACGACAACGCAATTACCACATATCATACGATATCTTTAGTTCAATTCTATCTAACGACACAAGCGAAGTAGTGCCTTTCTTTATTTATCATTCAAATTCCTATTGTTCGACAATTATTGTGACTTGTGAACAATAGCAAGCAGTAAGTAGGTATGTCGCAGTCGTTCGTTTCTAGACTAACGTCGAAATACCTACCAAAAGTTGTTGTCAATAACAATCATTCTGATTTTTTGTCAGATTATTCTACACTAAAGCATTTTCATTTTTTAGTCCAAACAATATATTTTTTGTAAATAAATAATTGCTTCATATTTTGCAATAAATTACCTGTGTTGTATCATCGCGCTTCTCTTTCTTTTCTATGCAGTCCGACAGTGTCCGCCACAGGTGTCCGCACTTAGGTCATGTAGTCCCCTTAACTATCGGCCACCAAGCAGGGTTATTGGTAAAACAGAGGTCATCATTATGATTTATGAACAACTTTTACTATGGGACCATACCTGAAATCGCGAAAAAAATCAGCAGTTCCCTACATTTTGATGAGTTATACCTACGAACATAAATGTAGGACATAACCGCAATTCGTAAATGTGAAAGTAAGTTTGTTTGATAACTTTTCACGCCTAAACCACTGAACCGATCATCCTGAAATTTTGCATATACATACGTTTTCAGGTACAGAAACGGACATCTTTCATCCCGAAAAAAAGTGCTGTTCCCGAAGAAAACAACAATAACGTTATTATGATAATAGATGGCGCCACGTGTCTTTTGAATCAAAAACAGGACGTCTGTCGGGTCAGCCACAGAGCATGTAACCTTTGGGTCAGCTAAAAGTCTGTTTTTTAATCTCGTAGACTAAATTGACACATGCAAATGTCAAATTTACAAATAATGTTGCCAGCTCTTTTGTGCAATGTTGAACCAACGATACCGGTTTGTTGAATCGTAACTTTTTATCTATAATAGACGAATTTAATTTTCATTCAGTTTTATATTTAAAATTCACGTACGAACACACGTCTGCACGACGTGCTACAAACTGCCAGGGAAATCCGACCACGCAACGCCATGCGTAATCCGACCATGTTTCGATGCCTTTAAATTAAACAAAAAAAAATTATAGACGCCATCAGTGTTGTTCCCGTACACGTTAAAACGGCAATCGTAACCCTTGTCTCTTACGAAACGGCAGAACTGCAATGTTAAAGCCCGAATTAAATGAAATTGCCCGAAAGCACAAAAAAGCCCATGAAAGGTATGTCGTCGACGAGATGGCTGCTGAACGGGGTGTCACTATTTTGCGACTGCCCCCTTACCACTGCGAGCTAAACCCGATTGAGTTGGTCTGGGCTCAAGTATAGGGGCATGTCGCTAAAAATAATAAAACATTCAAAATGAATGAAGTAGTCACCCCGCAGCGGTAGAAAGACTGTGTAGTCCATGTAATTAAAATTGAAGATCATGTGTCATCTGGGCCATATAACAGACGACATTACTGATAGGTTTATCATAGAAGTAGGTGGCGATTCTGATGATTCAGAATATTCCTCAGACATGGAGTCATTATCTGAATCAGATTAACGCGAATACCTGTAATTAAGTTATGTAATTAAAAATATATGTTTTACATTATTAATTTTGTATTATTAAGTTTTAAATAAGTAACTACACATTATTTCAGGATAAGCACATTATTTCAGGATAACTTGTTGTAAAAAAACGATACTTGATTTTATTAACGCTAAGTTTCGGTTGTGCCACATCACTATTTAAGAATTGCAATAAACTGACAACACTCGTAATGTCAGTTTAGTCTACGAGATTAGGATAGTTTTTATCCCGATATTCCCACGGGATCGAAACAAATGCGGGTGAAACCGCGGGGCGCTGCTAGTAACGATATACATATTATTATCAGTTCACAAACTAAGCATATACTTGCTTGTATTTATTATCTAAAAATATAATAAACAAACATCATAAACAAATAAATAAAATTGAAGTGTTTGTTTGTAGGCACTTGTAACAAAAAACAATTTTAATAGTTGTCTGTCTGTTTGTTCCGGCTAAACTGCGAAACGGCTGGACCGATTTTGATGAAATTTGGTATGGGGATACTTAGAACCCTGGAGAAGGACATAGGACAGGACATATTTTAATCAACAAACCACGCGGGCGAAGCCGCAAACGGAAGCTAGTACTTACAAAAGTATAGCATATAGATAGCTCATAGCAAGATGTGGTCATTAGTTGAGCTAGACCTACCACCTCTAGACTGGTTACCCCTTGGGGTAATTAACACAGGCATGATATTATGAACATTGATGGGTGTGACACTATTAAATGAGTCTAAAGTCAGTTTCTGTTTAATACATACATAATAGTACCTACGGAAGCTTTTTGTACTATTCAGGATAAAATAAAATGATGATCGATTGATCATACTTTATCTTGAGTAGTGGCCTGAATACCAGAGGGTGTCGCTGAACTCGCAGAATGTAGGTAAATATATCTAAAAATATAAAACTGAAACTACAATCCGTTTTGACTTTTCGGTTGTTAACACGAGTAACACGACTGAAACATAGTATCTAGTATTTGGAACTTACCTACCTACTTACATAAAGTCGTGAATTCATGTAAAATTGCCTTCATTTTACGCTCTATAAAACTTTGTAGCCTTATGTAAAATATAACTATGTATAACGGCGCTGTATCGAGTTTATCGCTGTGTTTTCTTGTTTAGACTACCGCGTATCAGAAGGTCGAAAACTACGAAAATCTCGCTTACTGCCACGAATAAAGGGGTTGTCAATGTCGACATCTTACCGTGGATGTGCGGTTGGCTGTACCTATTAAGTACACTTAGACTATGTCTAAACTATTACAGAAAACAGTTTTATTAGATTTCCCCGACTTTCCGCGACCGCTCGAGGTCGCACGTGTATGTACCGACTTCAATGCGTAGGCACCTACGTCGTACCTGCTTCTAGCATTTATTATACGCGGAACAATTGGATAAGTGCTATTATTATCACGCTTTAAAACCGAATGGCACTGAGCAAGGTTATATAGTTTTTGTTTTTTACCGAGTTGGGAAACGACACGATTCCCGAGTTCGATTCCTGGTTATGTGCCAAGTTTCTGAAATTAAGGAAAAAAAATTGTTCTCAGAAACGTTAAGAAGGCGTTTGTTTTTGTGCGTGTTTATAAGTTTTTTCAACACACTTGCTCGTAAAGTGGCTCTTATTGAACCGCTTTTAGGTCCATAGTGCAGTGTTTTCTTTTTCTTTATGTTATTCCACTAGTGCGATAACCCCACAGATAACTATTTAATATACAGGGTGTCCCAAAACTCAACGTCAAGCCGAAACGGGGTGACAGGATTGATCATAACCTTCACGAGAAAAATTTAAAAAAAAATCTATCCCATGCAGTTTGAAAATTATGGGCATTTTAAGAAAAACCTAGAAATTTGATCAAACTGTATCATTTTTCGGTTATTGTGGTTATTCTTTTTTATTTTTGTTCATTTGATCTTTGGAAACGTAATCCTAAATAACATTTCTAGAATCCCAATAAAAAATAATGACACAATTGCCTCAAGTTTCCGAGAATTGAGACTATTTGTTAAACTACGAATTTAAAATTTTCAAGATTCGTCGACTTTGACAGGCCCTCCTTAAAAAAAAATGTACTAGAGTGCCTTGGCAAGTGGCATTAAAAGTTGGTGCATTTAATCACAATTCTAAAATGGTACAATACTTGTTAGTTCCATACAATAAAAAAGAGTAAAAAAATTAAAACCTCAAGTAACCCGATTATTGCTATCTCAGTTAAAATGTTTTTGATTCGCACAAGCTCTGGGTAGGTTCTTAATTTTAAGACAAAATGATGTGAGAGATGGATAGTGGGTATGTTTGCCATGAGTGAGCGAGACAGATAGTGACGCACTTTTACCAAAGTGAAAAAAAGTTAGTAAAATTAGTAAAATAATAAAAATATTGATCTAGTTTAATTTAGGTTTGTTGGAATAAAGGTCAGATAGAGAAATAACATTTTTTATTACAATAAATAAGCCCATTGAGAACGTAGCCGACCTGAGTGAACGCATTTCTCAAGCAGCTGAGGAGATCAACTCTCGAAGATATGCCTGACTAATAAGTAGATCTTTTTTAAGAAGATGTAGGGCTTGTATTGAGGCTGATGGTAAACAATTTGAACATTTATTGTAATAAAAAAATGTTATTTCTCTATCTGACTTTTATTCCAACAAACCTAAATTAAACTAGATCAAGATTTTTCATTCTTTTACTAATTTTACTAACTTTTTTCACTTTGGTAAAAGTGGCGTCACTATCTTTCTCGCTCACTCATGGCAAACATACCCACTATCCATCTCTCTCATCATTTTGCCTTAAAATTAAGAACCTACCTAGAGCTTGTGCGAATCAAAAACATTTTAACTGAGATAGCAAAAATCGGGTTACTTGAGGTTTTAATTTTTTTACTCTTTTTTATTGTATGGAACTAACAAGTATTGTACCATTTTAGAATTCTGATTAAATGCGCCAACTTTTAATGCCACTTGCCAAGGCACTCTAGTACATTTTTTTTTAAGGAGGGCCTGTCAAAGTCGACGAATCTTGAAAATTTTAAATTCGTAGTTTAACAAATAGTCTCAATTCTCGGAAACTTGAGGCAATTGTGTCATTATTTTTTATTGGGATTCTAGAAATGTTATTTAGGATTACGTTTCCAAAGATCAAATGAACAAAAATAAAAAAGAATAACCACAATAACCGAAAAATGATACAGTTTGATCAAATTTCTAGGTTTTTCTTAAAATGCCCATAATTTTCAAACTGCATGGTATAGATTTTTTTTCAGATTTTTCTCGTGATGGTTATGATCAATCCTGTCACCCCGTTTCGACTTGACGTTGAGTTTTGGGACACCCTGTATAGTCGGAGATGCGCGCTTTTTTAAGGTGTAAAGATGGCTCACTGACCTTGTGCATATGGGCGGAGCTAAGCGTCCTACTCCCGATGCTTGCAGTGGCGCGCTACACTAAAACGATGATCAAAGAATATGCAGAGGCGCAGACATGCCGCACGTAGGTCGCCATTTTTGCCTACGATTCCAGAAGGGAATGGCGAATGCAAGACTGATATATTTTGTACTAGCTGTTACCCGCGACTTCGTCCGCGTGGAATTTAAGAAAAAAGTTATTGTTGAGTTCGCAGAGTTAACGATAACTTATTAATTCTGTATTCCGCGTAAAGAAATACCTATGCTAATTTTAATGAAATTCTTCTAATATTTCTCCATTTAGTTCTTTTTGATCGTTTTTGCATTTTTAGTTTAATTATTATTTATTTTTAGTTTTTCGTATTGGCCTTTTTATATACAATATTTGGTGTACGATTTTCTTAAACAAAAACACTAAGTATATTATTATATTATTTATTCAATCAATTTCTATGGAGATTAAGGAATCTTCACGTATAGGATCCACTTATAAACATAACTATACTCCGTTTCTTTATTATGATTTGATTACATTTGGAAGTACCTAATTAAACGGAGTATAATACAACCTCCCTATTTGAATCGGATATTATTCAATATTTCATTTCATTGATTTTAATTTTTTTTCGTAGGAACCTATTTTGGTTTTTTTTCTAAAATAAATGTACCTAGTCTAAGTAACTCCTTATTCACCTATCTGCTAGTGAAAGTCCCGTCTTAATCGGTCTAGCCGTTTCAGAGATTAGCGGGAACAAACAGACGACAGACGGACAGACAGACAAAAATTGTAAAAAAAAATATTTTGGTATATGTGCAATTTAACAGTCAGAAGTCGACTAGCAATCTCACAAAACTATGGCATAGCAATATTAGTACTTATGACCTTCTTCTATAAGAACGTTTAACAACACTACAAATTGGCAACATGATTGTTATTACAAATTTCAAAAAGTTTCGTAAGCGTTACGGTGACCAAAGTGGCTAGCACTGTGCCTCGCATGGCGAACGTTCGGGTTCGAGTCTCACATCAAACATGAAAAATATTTTTTAAGTATTACATGTGAAATTAGAATGCCGAGTTGCTAACCAATAATTATGTTAAATATTCCACAACTAAACGAAGATTCTTTTGTTTTACAATTATTTTCAATCTTAGCGTCGTTTTTAAAACATGAGGGTAGATTTCAAACAAAGTGTTAAGTTCACTCTGTTTCAAATCTATCCTAATTTTTTAACTACTTTACTAGTTCACATAAATTATTCCACTATTCGCGGCAAAAATATCTGTGCAAATATTGTAGCGTCGTCTATGCGTCGACGTCTCATTAGCTGTATCGAGGCTAACGGAGGTCACACGAAATATTAAAAATCCTAAACAGGTAGGGTAATTTTGTGTCAGGGGACATAGTGGTCGTAACTTACCAAATTAGTATTTATATTATTGTAATATTGAGGTTAAGTTTCAATCCTCTTTTCATTGAGAAAATGAATAATTAAGCTGTAACCTCTTAAATGATATCAGAATTTTCATAATATCCATAATATATAACCTAAAACCTTATAGTTCAGGCATAAGTATTCCGGCCTCAATTGATAAAGCTGCCTTATTTCGATTCGTCGTGAAATAGTGATCAACATATTCGCCACGGGATACAAGTAACCAGTTGGTCTCGGGGCATAGTGCCTGGTTAAGATTTTTCGCCGTGGGTTCGATCCCAGTCGGAGAATCTTCTTTGCGTCAATCAAGACATTTTGTTTTATTTTTATTTCGTTTTTTTGGTATACTTTGTTCTATTTTTAATTGTTTTTTTTTTTATGTAGGTACCTACTTTGCTTTATGTTTATGTTGTTTACTTTTATTTGTTTCCGTTATTTAGTAATTAAGGTGTGTTTTTTAACATTCAATACTATAATAATAACGTAAGTGTAAAGGATTTCTTATGTATAAAAAATATTACAATGTTACCATATCAAAATTTATTTCATTTGTTATCATATTATAATAATAAATTACCTTTATTGTAATATCTATTTGTTCAAAGTAATTTACAAAAATAAATTACTAACACATAATAATAATTATATAAAACTTCAAAAAAAACTGGCCCAACTCGGATTTGAACTCACATCTATCCCGATCACATTAGCGAGTGCAGCCTCGTTACCGATCTAGCTAATGTTTACTTATGTTATGTTATCGAAATTTTGCATTACTATGAAAAAAATAATCAGACGGCGATAAAAAAAACAAGTTACTGATATTGTCATCCTTGTCTAGCATTGACCACATCTTTAACTACTCGTAGCGATGCTACACGGCATGTTAATTTGTTAGCGTTGGAGCATCACTCACACGGATAAATATGCGCATTGTGTATAGACGCCGCAGCCCGTATAGCGCAGGCGATAATGGTCATTGCGGTGTAAGTGGACGTCTAGAGGTTGACTGTACCTACCGTGTATACATTCATATGCATTTAGTAAGAAGCGGTTGTTTTAATATTACAAACAGACACTCCAATTTTATTTATTCGTATAGATAGATAGATACTTATTAGTCCACTCAACGAATAACTATTAAGAGATAGAGATAAGAGGTGTAGAGTGCGTGAGCTGGGCCCTGAGCGATTTCTTCACAAAGTTGTTCAGAGTGCTTAGGGAGTGAACATAGGTACTAAAAGTCCCCGCGTCTAGGAGGTGAGCCGGAGTGGGGGGTATAAAAATTCCCACATTTGAGTTTTTCGCTAATATCTATAAAACGGTGCGTCGTCGTAGAGAAAAAGTATTTTTCTTGACTTGCTTTGCTTTGGCATTTTTATTTATTTACAAATTATCTTATATTTACAAAATAAACAATATAAACAAAAACAGTATTTAGAAATGGCACCACTAATAAAGCGTCCACGCGGACAATAGAAATGGGCCCTCTGCAGCGAGCTAGTCTATAAACGCATACTGATACAATTCGTTCATAAATATTTGCACTAACACAGCCAAACGCGCGTAGTCGATCGATAGCCGGGCGGAGCAGCGAGCGACACAGCCACCCCGTCTCAGTGCTAACGCACGACTGCCGCCCGCGCCCGCGCAGAGCACCTCTGAAGCTCTATCTCAAAATGGGGCATTGTCTTTGCAACTGTTGATTGATTTAAAAACGCTATTTCAAATATGTAGTACTTCTAACCATCAATTTTTCAGTGTAAAAATATTTCCAAACATCAAAGCCGTTTAGAAGTTATAAGGAAATATTAGCCAAAATAGCGTTTTGGTAAATATTTTTTTAAGGCAAAAGTATTAGCTTTATGAAAAAACCCTGTTTCAAAAATGCTGTACATGAATCTATAGCAAACATATATTTTTTACAGACCTTCTAACCAAACCGTTAATAAGTTATAAGCTTCATAAAGTGACCGTGTTACGGTACTAAACGAGAGTAAGGCCCTTAAGGGGGAAGCGCTAAGGTAGCCCGCGAAATTCAAATTTTCTTACGTTTTTTGCAATTTACTGGTCAGTATTAAGTTGTACGTCGATCAAAATAATTATGATTCGCGGCCGTAACAAATATGTGTTTACAGAATTATAATCATTAAAGTCATCAACACAACTCTCTAAGACCACGTAAGTCCAAAGAATAACTGTTTCATGAAATCATCATTCTTCAATCAGTTTAGAAAAACAAAAAATACCAACCTTTATAGTTTACTTAGATATTCGTGCCACGTTTCAAGTTTATTAACTCAAGGAATAAGATTTTTCATACAATCAAAATCCCCCCTTAGGGGGCGAGTTTTGGAAAATCCTTTCTTAGCGCTCGCCAACATCATAATAGCTATGTGTGTGCCAAATTAATTCAGCGCAATCCGTTCAGTGGTTTGAGCTGTGCGCTGATAGATTAGTCAGTCAGTAAGGGTTGCCTTTTATACAATATGTATAGATTAGTGATGTAACGGATATTCGCATTCGCATTCGCGAATATCCGCATATTTTTCAATATTCGCATTCGCATTCGCAAAAACTATGCGAATATTTAGCGAATGTTTTTAATAATCGAAAAGGAAATTATTATATGCATGCATGTGAAATAATTATACAATAGATAACACTTAGATATTTTTATTAAATCATACTTCTACATTCTAAATTAAAGTCTCATTTATGAAAAAAGAACTTCAGAGATCTGATCAAATCTAGCATTAATCAGCCTTGTTACAACTATGTAAGATTGAAAATGTGAAAAATCCAATATTCGTTACATCACTAGTATAGATAGATAATAACGCGTCATCGCGCGGCGTAGCAACTAAATGCACGGTCAGATTACTAGTACTACATGGACTCAAGGTCCAACGTATAGTACAATAGTATAGCCATTCTGATTACCTAGTTGATAACTCATAAAGTAGGTACCAATTCCTGAAAAAAAAGAAAGTAGGTACTAATACATACACAAATTTCCTACTAATAAGTACTTAATTGAAGAATATTATTATTAACTAGCTTCTGCCCGCGACTTCGTCCGCGTGAAATTTCTTGTTTCCGACCCACGCCGTCGCATCGCATCGCATCTCCTACCCGCGCTATCACTTCGTTTTCGCTTAGCGATCTTTCTGACTTTTATTCTTTTTGCTCGGCTCCTAAGGGTTATAGCGTGATGTTACATAGCCTTCCTCAAGAATTAGGCTAGCAAATGTAAAAATATTTTTTTAAATCGTCTCCGAGAAAAATCCGACCGATTAGCGCGTTCAGACAAACAAACTCTTCTGCTTTATTATTAGTATTTACAAATTCATCTTAAGATACGAAAATATGAAATATTATTTATTATCTTCGTCGTGTGTGATAGTCCATTGAATTGTATGGCGAGTGATATTGATAAAATATTATAGTATCTTAGCCGTGTGCAGCGCCCCTTAGTGAACTCCACTGCGGGTGACGTAACCTACGACAAACTTATTATTTGCGGTTGGTACAGTAATCGGGTCTAGGGATCGAACCGCAAAATTAAGTTTGTTTTTTGTTGTATATACTTTTCCGGGATAAAAAGTACCCAGTGTGGTGCCCAGGATATTAAAGAATAATTATACCAAGTTTCATCGTAATCTAACCGGTAGTTTTTGCGTGATGCCTGAACAAACAGACAGACAGACAGACAGACAAAAATTTTTTAAATCACATTTTTGGGTTCGGTGTCGGTATAGTAACACCCCCTGCCATTTATTTTTTTTGATATTTTCAATGTACAGAATTTTCACTTCTACAGATTTATTATAAGTATAGATATAGATTAGTGGTTGAAACTAATCTGGGCTATGGTTACAAAATTATATACTTACAAAAAACAATAAACATTCCATTCATAAATAGAAATTGAAGTATAACATAATTTAATAGGATAATACTTACAATAATTATTGTAATAAAAAATTAACTACATATTTTGCAACAAAAACAATCATTTTAACTAAACTAAAGTTAACAATATTTACAACAATAATACAACCAACACTTATGGTTTATAGCATAGAGTGCATTCTGTTCACTATTTTTGTTCAATTGTCTCCCATGGCCTAGGGCCTCGTTTGTTTTCCCAATTGTCTATGTCAAGTTTTTGTATTTCTTCATATGTTTGTTCTAAAGAAACTTCTTTCTCTCTGTTAAGGCCCATTTTTTCTGCCTCTGCCTTACTGACGCCTTTTACTTTAGAAAATTGATATCTGAAAGCAAGTTTGAACTTATACACTTCATGGGACATGAATAGCAAAAAAAAAACTACATGTTTCTACCTACACTTTTAAGACATTATTTTATATTGGTAGCCTCATCTCTACTTTGTGGGTTTACCCACACAAAAGTACTTGTGTCTTCAGAGATAACAGGGTACCATTAAAACTTACAGGTACCTCTGTAAGTTTTAATGGAAAGTCTAAAGTATTTACAGATAAGAGAAACTAACATTGTCTTATATGTCATCAGTATATTTGAGTCTGTCTATAGTATTAGATTATGCTATGAGTAACAACATAGATAATACATAACATCACACTTTGTTTCCCTGAAGTTTGGCAGATGTGTACCTAAAGTACACCCATATTTCACCAGTTATGTTTAAGTCCCATGTTTTTCACCTCTACCATCAACCATAGACAAATCCATACTCTAGGCTACTATTAAGAAATTCCAGATAGATAAAACCCAATAACACTGCCCAAACCTGGGAATCGAACCCAGGACCTCGACAATGATTGACAACGGTTAACATAACTAGGTATATCAATATTTATGTAAGACTATATTATTATTATTATTTATTAATTAATCAAGTAACACGGACTCATACAATTATTAAGCATACAATGTCAATATAAATAATTAGGTACACATCAAAACACAAAATAAAATGCTTAGTACTATGCATAGTGCAGTAGGAGTAATTTATTTTTGAAACGTTTTGTTACTATTTGCTGTACTCTGGACGCTTTTTTAAATTAAATAAATTAATTAAATATTTGTTTATTTATGGCAAATAGGCCCAATTGTTAGTAACATAACATTATTCCTAAAAAACTTTTAACGCGAATATCTTTTTTACATCATTCTCACATATAATTATAAATTTAACATTAATGATGTAACTAATATTTTTGTAATCTACTAAAGGGGTTCTGTATTGAATAATTAAAGCTTAAGGCGAAAGCGCCAGGGTAGCCCGCGAAATTCGATTTTTTTAGGTTTTTGGAATTTGCTGGTCAGTATTAAGTTGTACGTTGATTAATATATGAATCGCGGCCGTAAGAAATATGTGTTTACAGAATTATAATCATTAAAGTCATCAACACAACTCTCTAAGACCACGTAAGTCCCAAGAATAACTGTTTCATGAAATCCTCATTCTTTGGACTTACGTGGTCTTAGAGAGTTGTGTTGATGACTTTAATGATTATAATTCTGTAAACACATATTTCTAACGGCCGCGATTGATATATTAATCAACGTACAACTTAATGCTGACCAGCAAATTGCAAAAAAAGGAGAAAATTTGAATTTCGCGGGCTACCTTAGCGCTTCCCCCTTAATCAAAGTATCCCTACTTTTCCCTTCTCTATTATGCCAACTAAATTGGGCTTGAGCCAGTCACATTTGAATGGTAATCTTAAAGATATATATATAATCTTATATATATACATTTATTATATTTTTCAGGTATCTAGCACCGGAACTTCTGTTTCCCTATACATGTAAGTGCTAAATAGCTGCGAGGGGTGCGAGTGTTTGTGTAATGCCACCCATTGAAGAGTTAAGGAAAGGTGCCTATCCCATGTCACACTAATGATACGATAATAGAGAACCTTGTAAGCAGTATTCATGGAACATAAAAATCACCTGATTTGTGTCCATTCTCGCAAACCGAAAGATCCTCCAACCATGAATAATAGGAAAGGCAAACCATATTTAAATGATTTACGTTTGCTTAAAGCGGCAAATGAATTGCGCATAGAACATAGACGGGCATTTAGATTTTGTAACATTTTTTTAAATTAAGTGAAAAGATAAAGACCGTGATTCGTGATATAACAACATAACATAACCTCTAATTTTAAGTCAAACAATACGTCATTGTCAAATTCTTCAATGTGACATTGTCATCACAACGGCACAGTCTCCAACAAAGTGCGTTCAATTATTTAGCACGACAACGAATGGAGCGCACTTTTGGCATGAAGGTAGTTAACCCTAGTTGATCCACATTGACCGGCGCGGCGGCGGCGGGATCAGTTACAATTCCAGTTCAGTTCAGTTTTACGCTTGCTGAGGTTCGATCGATGATTTATGGACCGTTCTGATTGGTTTGACAATGGCCAGACGTTCGTTTCGTTCGTCGTCGAGTTTGAGCGAGCGTAATAATTGTACACACCCGTCGTGTCAAAGTAAAAAAAGTATGGTGTTGGGGCTTGGGTGTTGGTGATGCCCTTGAACGAAACTTATTTCTCTTGAAAAAGCAATAGCTTTTGTTTGATTGCTTCTAATTAATTTAGAAAAAGCACTTTAAAAGCTACAATGGAGGCTTAATCCACAAAACAGTAAGGTTTAGTAAGATACGAATTTGTCTTTGTTTCAGAACGGCGAGAACGGCCGAGTCAACTTATGTGTCAACGTCAAGTCAACCAATCAGTCAACAAACAGCTGATTTCCGCCATTTTCATAGCTTTTTGTAATTTGTTGTTTATTATCAACGCCGCCTTATTAATTACTTTCGGATAATCAGAAAATGCTTTTTCTAACAAACTTAAGAAGTAGTAAAGTTTTATAAATGTATCATGGCTTCCACCAGTCAATCTAAAAATATTTATTACGAGGATCTTCCACCAGGTGCTCTGAAAGAAGATGAGTTTTTCTGCACAGAGAGGATTGTGCCGCGCAAAATCAAGCCCCAAAACATAGTCATGCGGCTTATGGACAGAGAAATATATGGCTCTCGAAAACCTGGCTCCCACTTCCATGTTGTTCGAGAGTTTTACCAGAATGTTTTTCCAAATTTGACTATAGTTAATGTAGAAAAACCCCCCTGCTTCTTGAGGAAATTTAGTCCTGATGGAAAGCATTTCATTGCATTTTCCGCTGATCAAACGTCCTTAGAGGTATGAACTATCAACACAAATAGAAAATAGCATGGATTGTATGGTATTGCATTATTGCAATGTTTTGTTTGTAGATCTACGAGTACCGAGGCGCCGCCGCTGCAGGGGACCTTGTTGCTGGATATCCTTCAGACTTACTCAATGCTGATGCTGATGCACATCATAGAATAAGAACACACATTTTCTACAGGTTTTTCAAGGTACTAACATTTTTTGATTTTCCAAATCCAAGCCAAAGTTGAATATTTTCAATGGATAATATATATCATTTGAAATTGCCTATAAATTGTTCTCTAATAATCCATTCTAATAACATTTCTTGTCTGTTTACCAGCCTAAATTCACTGTGAATGTGTGTCAACAAAGAGAAGTGCTAAGATCTGAACGCAACAATGCTGGTAACATGCCATTCAATGACCAGCAGCTGAACCGAGAGTGCAGTCTGTTCACTGAAGATGGCAGATATGTGATAGTGGGATCAGCAGCACACATTCCAGATGACCTTAGACCACATTTTTACCATATTCATAGCAACAATGAAGCGGTCACTCCGACTATAAGGTATGTTTATAGGGCTAATTTGTCAATTAGCTGATAACTTTATTCAAGGAATAATTTTGAAATTTTAACAGTTATTTCATAAAAAATTGTTAAACATCAATTTTATTTCTTGAATAAAGGTAAAAGGTCCATTATCGAGAAACTTTATGTTCTATTAAAGTAGACATTTAAAATTGCACATAGCCACTTTTTGTTTTTGTGATGCCCCATGGTTTGATTTATTTTATTTATCACACACAAATATTTGTAATTTATTTATTTTCACAAACAAAATAATTATCAGGCAGTCATGTCTTGTATTTTTTTAGATCAGCTTTGGAAGATTATTCTCTGCATCTAGTGGACTTGCATCAAGGTAAACTTTGTGACACAAAACATTTCAGAATAGATAAAATTTACCTCTCGCACAATCAAGGAATCTACTTATACAAAGAAGTTCTCGCAGTTCTATCTGTTCAGCACCAAACAATACATTTGTTTCAAATAGTTGAAGGCATGCTCATAGAAATCAGAAAAATTGGCAGATTTTGTTATGATGATGATCCTTATATTGTCAACTCTGTTTTTGTACCAATGCATAATGAAAGGCCTTTTCATGAAGAAACAGTAAATAGCCTAAAACACAGGTTACTTGTCTTCCTTTTTAAAAGGGCAAAGACAATCAGTGACGAAACGGGAGATCCCCTTGAATTGAGAAAGTTTTATAAATATTTTGATATGTTCAAGAGTTTGAGAATGTGGAAGATGCAGTTGTTAGACGAGGATCATCTATTCATAAAATATGCCAGTGAAGAAGTTGTAACATTGCGTGTGGCAGAACCCAATAGCCAGTCTTCGTTTTTTGTTATTTACAATATAAGCGAGAGCAAAATACTAGAAGTTTTTGAGAATACGTCAGAAGGACTGTTGCAACTATTCGAGAACTATTGCGATTGCTTTAGAAATGCGAGATTATGTGCTGATTCCCAATTCACATGTTCGCCATCCAATAATTTGTACGCCCGGCTGACGCAACAAAGATTTAAACAAACTATAGTGCGAGCTATTTACGGAGGTCGAACAGAAGCTACAAAGAGAATCCTAGCACAGTTGCCGATAAGTGCACAGTCGTACAGTGGATCGCCATATTTAGATTTAGGACTATTCAGCTATGATGACAAATGGGTTTCTGTTATGGAGAGACCCAAAGCCTATGGAGAATACCCCATAAGGTAACTAAAGTTATTGTTGATTATACAATTTACACCTTAACTGTGAATGTTGCTACAGAATGATTTATCTTTTCAGATTCTATGCACGTGACTCGGGATTACTGAAATTCAAGATTTATGCGGGAGTACTAGGACAGTCTGTGCCAGCAAGCGCACGAAGACTCGTCGCGTTTACCTTCCACCCTACTGACCCTTTCGCAATCAGTGTGCAGCGTACTAACTCTGAGTACATTGTAAACTTTCACATTAGAAATGCAGTTTTCAGTTGTTAATATTATCATATACACAGTTTTTGTAATTTTAAGTGTAGATTTTTTTATAATCTTAGTTAATACTACTGTGTAGTATTTAATTTAAAACATAATATATCATGTATTTTTAATTTTTGTATTATAACATTAACCGAGCTTATAAAGCGTAGCAAGTTACCTTATTAGCAAAAATGAATTGCTACTGTTACGCACATTGAAATAATATAAATGTGAAATTTCATAACTGTTCTTTAATTTTGTTGACGCCAGGGGCCCTCATTCACTAATGACCGTACTTCGAAGCCACGTCAACTCCTAATCCCGCCAATCTCGCGTTGATTTCGCGCGGATTCGTTCATTGTGTCATAGAGAATTACGGCCCTGGTAAAGTAACGTGAAAGAATAAACATAAAAAAAGTTTAAATACCCGGCTACTGAAAAGAATGAAACAAGAAAGTAGGTACCTTCCCGATGTACATTTCAACCGCGCGGCCAACTCATAATATTTGACGAAACTTTGCCAGGAATTAGTGCTAATTTGTTACTTTACACACCCCTTTTCGTGAATTTGTTACAAAAAAAAACTAAGACGCTATGACAAAGAATAGTTGGCCGCTAGAACCGCCACTTGCCGTAATCATCGCCCGTGAACGTGATTACACAGAAACTATATAATACAGGTAGACGAATGATGCATTAAAAGAAAGGTCTTAATTTGTTCAATTTGTTACAAAATTTAAAAACGTCATAACGTAAATAAACAAAAAGTTACGCAATACTTATTTAGTTCTCAGGTTATGATTAGGTAGGTATCTCACCATAAATATCAAATTAATAGAGGCTAATGTGTATGGACAATTAGTTAGGTACTAATTTGTTACAGCTAAAAACAGAAAAAAATACTAGAAAGTAGGTTCAATAATTTGTTAGAGTCGATTTTAGTTGGCCGCTCGGACGGCAATATGCCTAAAATACAATGGCGTTTATCTCGTTATAAAAAGTAGGTTTAAGCTAAGTTTTAGTACTAATCGCCAGGTAACGTAACATAGTTTGGATAAATATGGTGAACATAACTGCAGCATCCATATTTTAGAATATATTTACAATAAATAGTAGTATGAAACCGTATGAGAGTAGGGTGACCATGATTACATTAGTACCTACGAAAGCATGTTTTTAATTTTGTACTCTGTTCGAACGAATATGCGGTTCGTTTTGCGGCCATATGGCCAATATTGATCAATATCAATATTGATGATGATGATGATGATGATCAATATAATGATTATTGATTTTTTTTTTTGATTATTTTTTTTTGATTATGATTTTATCAATATTGATGTCTATTGTTCTTAATTCTTTAAAGTATTTAGGTAGGTACTGATAAAATTATCGTTTCTTTGACTTTGCGCAGGTGTTTTATGATGGGAACGATTCCAGAAAAAGGATCTCTTTTGTTTCCAAACTATTGTTAAAAATATTTGTTGCAAAGGGTTTGCAAAGCGATTATTTTTTGTTGTGAATATTGTCATTACTGTGCAGTATTTTGTGGTGTGTGCTCGTACGTATTTAATTCCCGTGATTTTCATACTACTAAGTTATTGAGACAATTATTACTAAATCCAGAAGTATCTAAAAGTGCTTACCTATGAGTTGTGCACACTTATATGTTGGATTTGTTAATGTAGAACTCACCACCAAAAAGTGTATTGCAGAGGAATCCAAATCAACTGCGGTAAGTTTAATTTTTACAATTTTATGATGACTTGAATAAAGTAATAAACTGTAGTACGTATTATAATATCTTCGGAAATATTACCTAAGTATCTATAAAAAGACATGAAATTCGTCTCTGCCACATTTTAATGTGATTTCACTTCACATGTGGTCGTCTCGAAGAAGTCTTAAAAATATTCTTAGCTTAATTACTTGAATTAGCTTTTAATTTACCTGTATAATATTATTGTATCGTAAACATACTCCTTTCATTATTTAAAAAGTAACATTTGGCGCCAATTTCAAATCGGAAATCACGGCGTTTAAGTATTCTTTTTTCTAAACCAAAGGCAGAGCTCCATTTAAAGGGCTCTTACGTTCCATCCCATCGCAAGCCTGCTTTTATAGTATATGCGTTTCCCGCCAATTATCTATAGTAAAAGAGTGACAATTCAGCCCACGCACGTTTCGTGTTTTCAAACTGTAAATACGTAAAATTGAAATTAGCAAACTTATTAACGCGTGTGAATATATTATAAACTGCTATAGTGATTCCCTAGGGAAGAATTAACTGTTATTTCACTTAACTTGTGAACATTCTGTGAGAAAGTGCACAGCGGCAGCGTGCATCTTGCATCTCGAGACCTAGATCCAGGCAACCTCTAGTGACGAGCGTAATATCCAATGTAAGGATTTCTATCTTAAGGACAGATTCTTAAGCGCTTTAACTGTTCTCTACAATCCGGTGGCTGCTCGCAAACGAAAAAAATCTCCTTTTGAAAATCTTATTATTTCATAATAATTATGTATTGTCGGCTGTCGCTGATAAATGAACGTGGAAATGAAAAAAAAATGACATCGTTAATATTTATAAAAATCGGAGAAATCTTTTAAAATAACTCGCTACATCTTTGTCTGTCAAATAAGGACGACTTTTCTTAATTATAGAATAATTTATTACGTTTACGAAAACATGCTTTCGTAGGTACTAATGTAATCATGGTCACCCTACTCTCATACGGTTTCATGCTACTATTTTTACTGTAAATATATTCTAAAATATGGATGCTGCAGTTATGTTCGCCATATTTATCCAAACTATGTTACGTTACCTGGCGATTAGTACTAAAACTTAGCTTAAACCTACTTTTTATAACGAGATAAACGCCATTGTATTTTAGGCATATTGCCGTCCGAGCGGCCAACTAAAATCGACTCTAACAAATTATTGAACCTACTTTCTAGTATTTTTTTCTGTTTTTAGCTGTAACAAATTAGTAACTAATTGTCCATACACATTAGCCTCTATTAATTTGATATTTATGGAGAGATACCTACCTACTCATAACCTGAGAACTAAATATTGCGTAACTTTTTGTTTATTTACGTTATGACGTTTTTAAATTTTGTAACAAATTGAACAAATTAAAGACCTTTCTTTTGATGCATCATTCGTCTATCTGTATTATATAGTTTCTGTGTAATCACGGGCGATGATTACGGCAAGTGGCGGTTCTAGCGGCCAACTATTCTTTGTCATAGCGTCTTAGTTTTTTTTGTAACAAATTCACGAAAAGGGGTGTGTAAAGTAACAAATTAGCACTAATTCCTGGCAAAGTTTCGTCAAATATTATGAGTTGGCCGCGCGGTTGAAATGTACATCCTTCCCGTGGTCGAATGCCGCTATAATTACTAACATACTTACATATTATTATTATAAGCTATCGCACTAGCATGCGACCACGGGAAGGTACTTACTTGTTTCAACCTTTTCAGTAGTCGGGTTTTAGTTTTTAAACTTTTTTTTATTAAATTTTACCACTTTCAAAGAACGTGCCAATTTTAGTTCCTAGAGAATTTATTAACAACCGAAAGGCTTTAGTGCCTGAAATACGCCTACGGCTCTAGCACAAAATACTTGTAAGATAGAGGTCAATGACATACATACATACCGGTCAAATCATAACCCTCCTTTTTGCTTCGCCGTAGTCGGGTAAAAAGAGGTAAAAGCTTTATGGTAGTTTATACTTACAATGCACGCACGGCTACACATCAAGTTATACACAACCAGTATAAGCTGACTTTTGATTGTACAGACGCCAGCACATCAACCACCAACAATCTGTCAAATTTCTTTAATAGATTTTCAACTTTATCGCTGATTATTTTGTTGGGGCTGATAGCTGTCACACGTGTCAGAGAGATTTAATTTTTTCATTTAGTGGATTTTAAGTTTAGTTATAATTAATTTTCCTTCTTTTTTACGCAGGAATATCCGCTGGTTGTCCAGTATGGACCCTCATCCTCCACCTGATCCCCCTGACCCTCCAGACCCCATTTCATTGTATGGTAATAAGGGTAGGTTGGATGACGCAGAAAAAACAAAAGATGTGGTTTTTGCAAAAAAAAACAATAATAGATAAGGAGATGGCCGTTGCATCTATCCAAACAATTTATGTCCACCCGAATCTAGTGGTGGGCGTAAAAGCGTATAGTGCCTTAGAGGACAAAGGCCCATAATTATATTGTCCACGTTTCAAGATCCGATCCGGATCCTTCAGCTGGGACGACTATTCGTCCTATTAAGTTTGGTCAATTTTTATATACCAACAAAATTAGTAATATAAGTACTGATGGGGTGAAAAGAGTGGGCAGGAATAAGATCTCGGTCGAGTTCACGTCTGGTGTTGCGGCCAACAAGTTTCTGGATAACCCTATTCTTCAATCATATAAATATGAGGTAACTATCCCTTCCTTCAATATTACTAAAATGGGTATTGTTCGTCATGTGCCAGTTGACATGTCGATGGATGAGTTTGTTGAGTCTGTGGTCCTCCCTGATGGGTGTGGAATTATTTTAAAAGCTCGCAGGCTTAATCGTAAGTTAAGAGAGGACGGTAAGTCCACTTGGGTCCCTACCCAAACTATAGTAATTACATTCCAAGGCCAAGTTCTTCCTCGAAGGATTTTTTCATACCATACTTCTTTGCCCGTTGAGGTTTATCAATACCCCACTATCCAATGCCAAAATTGTTGTCGCTTTGGCCATGTGAAAGCTCAATGCCGGTCTAAGCCAAGATGTTATCGATGTTCGCAACTTCACACCGGTGACAGTTGTGAAGTTATTGAGTCTAGCGCTTCCTGTATTCACTGTTTAGGTAATCATTTTGCTTTTAGTGGTAATTGTCCTGAGCTGGGGAGACAGAAATCCATAAAGCTTCTCATGGCACAAGAAAACCTTTCATATGAGGAGGCATCAAGGTCTCATCCTAAAGTTTCAAAATTATACTCCGAGGTCTCTCAAAATGTTTCTCCTTCTCAGTCTACTTTCTATTCTTCGCAACCGGATCCTAGTCTTTCCAGTCTTCCTCCTTCTGTATCTTACAGAAAAACTGTCTTCTCTTCTCCTCGTCCCAAAGCTCCCTTAGGTAAATCGTATGACAAGGCTGCCCACCATTCCATTGTTGCTGATGAACCCTCATCTCTTCCCAACAGTATTGCCCTTTTTTCTCAGAATCTTCCCTCTTCAAGTTCTCCTCAAGAGGATAATCTTCTGGAATTACTTTTGTCTCTTATTATTAGTCTGGTTTCCCGTAATAATTCAAACTTACCGCCCCACGTTGCCCAAAAACTTTCGCAAATCCTCACTATTAGCTCTAATTATGGATCTAATCTCCGCCCTTCAGTGGAACGCTCAAAGCATCCGTCCTAGAAAGACTGAACTTTTTTTCTTAATAAATAAATTTCACCCGGCTATCATTGCCATCTCGGAATCTTGGTTGGTATCTGGTTCTCGTTTCCGGGTTCCAGGGTACTCCTGCTTCCGGGATGATAGGGCTGACGGATATGCAGGAAGTGCCCTACTTGTAAGGCTCTCCATTCCATTCTCCCATATCCCTCTTCCCCCTTTTTCCCCTGATATCAATATTGTAGCCGTCAGGGCTTTTAATATAACTTTCCTCTCTGTGTACATACCTCATCCTTATTCTCGTTTAATTCCAGATCTTTTATTTTATTTATTTTATTTTATTGTATTTGGGTGGCTTACAGCTATCAAATACAGAAGTAGAAGTGAGGTAATTTACATCAAGCTATTTACAAGCCTCCACAGTTAACAATAGAGTATTGTTGTACACATTTTCAAATTGACAAACTATTCATTAACTAACACTAAGTATAACATTATTGCTTAATTAATAAAATAAGTACCTGCAGGTAGATGCATGCGCAGCCACCATCAGAGTGTATCAGAAACAATATTATAATGTTTAGATAAAACAGTACTGATAGACGCTAAGCTGCTTGCAAACAAATCAATTGAAGGATGTATATTCTTAACAATTTGGTTAAAAACTTTGACTGAGCGAATCATATATGAATTGCTACGATAAACTGTGCGAGT
This sequence comes from Luperina nickerlii, assembly GCA_963855955.1. Taxonomy (NCBI): domain Eukaryota; kingdom Metazoa; phylum Arthropoda; class Insecta; order Lepidoptera; family Noctuidae; genus Luperina; species Luperina nickerlii. The sequence continues at coordinate 13,521,867 of OY979677.1, read as the reverse complement.
GTAAGGTGCATGAATAAGATTCCTCAAACGAGAATGCCGAGGTGGAACATTCAAGGACAGTTTAGAAAGAAGTTCAGGACAATCAATCTTTGATTGTGCTATTTTTACTAGGAACCTTAAGTCAGATATATTTCTCCGAGTTACAAGTGGAAGTAAGTGGAATCGAGCGCATCGTTCATTGTAACTCAGATAAGGGATTTTAAATTTGTAACCTAAGTATCTCGTGAATTTCCTACACATACATAATCTCCTCTGTTCCTTCTCCAATCATTGTCATGGGTGATTTTAATGCTCACCATCGCTCATGGGGTTCAAGTCATGATGACTACTTTGGTCTTTCTCTCCTTGAAATTTTTGATGAAGCGAACCTCTGTGTCATTAACAATGGTTCTCCTACTAGAAGAGTTCGTCCTACTCAAAATCCTAACTCGGCTGTGCATCTCACGATATGTTCTGCTTCTCTAGCTTCTACTCTTTCTTGGTGTATCTTGCCTCATTCTTATGGAAGTGACCATTTTCCTATTCTCGTTTCTATTGCTAATCGAGTAATGCCAATGCGCAATTTTAATCCTTCCCTTAAGTATAGATTAAACTTAAAGGATGTAAAGTGGTCCTCTTATTCTTCTTCCCTTGAGAGTAGATTAGTTTCACTTGCCCCGCCAGACAGAAACAACCTCGTTGATTGCTATTCCAAATTTGTGGAGTCGGTTACTTCCAGTGCTGATGATAATTTTCCTCTTAAAAAACCGTACAAGTTTCGAGTTTCAACTCCTTGATGGGATTCGGAATGCACATCAGCTGTCAATGAAAGAAAAATAGCCGAGGAGAATTATAAAGCCTCTATGTCCCTTCAAAACTTTTTAAATTATCAAAGGAAAGCTGCCACAGCCACTAGACTTCTTTCTACTAAGAAAAAAGAAGGGTGGCTCCGCTACTGCAAGAGCTTATCCCCTAGGTCCCCTTCTTCCCTTGTTTGGAAGCAAATAAAAAGATATAGAGGTTCTTGTAACATTATCGATGTTTCAGCCAATGACCCATCTTCTTGGCTTGAAGCTTTTTCTGACAAATTGTCCCCGCCTTCAGTTCCCAATCTGGACACTTTTCCTTCTCTTCCTTGCCTTCCTCCTTCTGTAAATAATTTTGATGCCTCATTCTCGTTCTCTGAACTTCAGCTGGCACTTGATGGTCTCGTGGATTCATCTCCTGGGGCAGATGGAATTCCAAACTCGTTTTTAAAAATGCCTCTATTAAATCTAAGCAGTATTATTTGGACCTTGTAAATGGTTTCTACGAGTATGGTTTAGTTCCTCATCCGTGGAAAAACCAAATAGTAATCCCGGTTCTAAAACCAGGTAAGAATCCTTCAGATTCAAATAGCTATAGACCTATTGCTCTGTCATCTGTCTTGTGTAAGGTTGCAGAGCATATGCTCAAACACCGTCTCGAGTGGTTTGTTGAAAATGGGAACTTGTTGCCCGCATCCCAGTTTGGCTTCAGAAAAGGTATGTGCACTCTAGATAGTCTTAGCATTTTAACTACTGACATTCGCATCTCTTTGTTGAAAAAACAATATTTGGTGGGAGTTTTTCTCGACATTGCATCAGCGTATGATAATGTATTACTTTCGGTGCTCAGGGATAAATTAATCCATCAGTTAAATATTCCTGAGAAGCTAGTTCGCTTCATATGTAATTTGTTGATGGAGAGAACCATCTCCATTAAAACTCTCGATTCCCTTCTTCCACCTAGGACTATTTGGAAAGGCTTGCCACAAGGCTCAGTTCTTAGTCCTCTTCTATTCAACCTATATACTTTTGACCTTCATTTATCAGTTGACCCATTTTGCCAAATTTTACAATATGCCGATGATTTGTCTTTGTACCTATCTGTAAAATCTCCGGAAGAGGCTACTGAACGGTTAAACTCTGCCCTCGGGTACCTATCTGATTGGCTTCTTCATCACGGATTGTCTTTATCGGCTTCCAAAAGCTCTGTAGTTGTTTTCTCTAAAAAAAGATTTCTTCCTCCTGTTAATATTAAAGTTAATGGTGAAAATATTCCTCAAGAAAACAAAGTCAAATTCCTAGGAATCTGGTTAGATTCTGATTACGTGTCTCAAAAATGTTAAAGTAACGTTAATGTTCTTCGATCTCTTTCTGGGGTTTGGTGGGGTGCTCATCCTTTTACTCAAAAATTATTATATAATGCCATAGTTCGTAGTCATTTGGATTATGAACTGTTTTTACTAGTTCCTTGTAACAAATCTGGCCTTCAAAAACTTGATAAAATTCAATCAAAATGTTTACGCATAATTCTTGGGGCAATGAAATCATCTCCTATTAATGCTATGCAAGTTGAAAGTGTCGATCCTCCCCTTTCTATTCGAAGACAATTTCTTGCTAATAGATTTTTCTTTAAACTCGTACAAAATTCTGGTCATCCCCTTTTGCGTAAGCTAGACCAATTATGTATCATTTTTGACTCTTGTCGTCGTTCTAATATAGAGCTTCCATGCCTTCTTCGTGCATACCTTCAGTTCACTAGTCTTCCTAGCCCGTTTTTTCAAAACCCTGTTTTACCTCTTTACGCTTTGCCATATGATGCTCTGGTGTACCGTCCTGATGTCCTCTTGGACTTTGGAATCAACAAAAGCACGCTGGAAGCAAACAGGTTTTTTGTCAGAAAAGTTTCCTCTGATTATAACAACTGGGTAACTTTATTCACTGATGCTTCCAAAGTCTCTGATGATAGTTCAGTTGGGGTTGCTGTTTGGGTCCCCTCTTCAAAAATTATTTTAAATTATAAATGCCCTTCGGTTACTTCAGTTTTTACGGGTGAATCTATTGCCATTTTTGAAGCCATTTCATTTGTTAAATCTCATAATTTAAATAATTCTATAATATTCTCAGATTCGAAGAGTTGCCTTCAATCCATTTTGTCTAACCCTTTTCGATCAAAATCCAGATTTCCTATCATTTTAAAGATTAGGGAATTACTTTTCCAATGCCACAAATTAGGTATTAATATTGTTTTAGCCTGGATTCCTGGTCACATAGGTATTCATGGGAACGAGTCGGCTGATTCGTGTGCTAAAAATGCAGTCCAGACTGGCTCGCTTGACCATTCTGAAATTTATTCCCATGACATCTGTGCCACTTTGCCATCTACTTTGTTTAACTCGTGGACTCAACATTGGAAAATTTCTAACACCCTAAAGGGTAAGTTCTATGGTGACATTCAACCCGAGATTCCCCACAAACCCTGGTTTTTCAAGTATCAGTTGGCAAATAAATTGACAACTTCTACAATCTGTCGTTTACGTCTCAATCATTGTTGTTCCCCTGCTTTCTTGGCTAAACTTAGGATAAGGGATAGCTCCCTCTGTGAATGCGGTTTGGATGAAGGAAGCGTGGACCATTTATTTTTCTGCTGTCCTAAATTACGGTTCTCTTTACATGATATCATTCCACCTTATCTCCCTCGTCCAACCTCCACTAAATGCCTTCTCTCCCTTGTATTTACTCGCTTTGTATTTACTCTAAGTAAGTTCATTGAAATAAATAAAATAAAGCTGTAAATTATTACATATTTATTTAAATATATATTTTTTTATTATCTTTTTCATTATATGTCAGCTTAAAAAAAAAAAAAAATCATTAGTAGTCTGTGGCTACTCCTGCGTTGAAAATCAAATCAGTAATTCAGTATTCTATTTTCACATTTTTCATTTTCACCGTCTAAATTTCTTTTCACTGAACAATCTCCCTCGTTTGATGGTCTATCATTCTAAGTACGTGAAATTGGCAAAATTGTGGTGTTTATTCCTCAAAAGCCATTAATCAAGAGTTGAAGGTTGAAGTTGAACTTTATCGCTAAAATACCGGGTGTTTTTGACAGCCCTCCACAAAAACACAGGATTGATTCAGCTCCTTATTCTGAATCATATCCCACTGGAAATTTTCTCAGGAAAAAAAAAATATGCCGTTTTTTCTGCTGATATTCCTTTATTTCAATGTAAAATTACATTCTCTGTATGCAACACTCCATTTATGTATATAAAACAGCTGAATTCAAAAAAACAGCAATGGATGTTGCGCCGGGGAGCGCGCGGGGTGCGGGGGCAGCCTCGCTCAAGCTCGCTGCGCTGCCGTCCGCTACGTGCGTTTTGCCACGGTAACGATACATTGCGTGCACGGTAATAAAAAAAATCTAGTTTTTTGGATTCCCTTAATGTTCCTGAAAGAATTTCATGTACCGGTTATCTTAATATGATGTACTGAAGCCACCCTATCAGTTTGCGGAGGGCTGTCAATAACACCCTGTATAAGGTTCAAAGTTGATTGGGAAAATTTGACAGTTAGGTGTAGCTTGATGTGCTGGCGTCTGTACGAAAACCTATACAATACGAGGTCAGCTAAAACTGAAATTGTATCGCCCGTTATCACCATGTGTACAACCGGCAAGAGTTAACTTGTAATACTTCGTTCGGAAGACGTAAGCGCGTGGTACTGAGGCGAGCGAAAGCGGTAACAGCCCGGGGGTCGGGAGGGGCCGCTCAGTTCTCAAATTAACTCTTGGGGCTGAAACTGCGTTTTAACCTTTTCACCGCCACGGACTTCAATAGAAGTTCCAGACTTTCGTGCCACCAGCGCCACGACTTCATTAGAAGCTCTTCATTTTAACTATATTAGAAAAATAAATTTACTGTATTTAAAAGCTTTGTTTCGATTTATTATTTAATATAGTACTGTCTAATACCCTGTTATATATTTTTCCACACAAAAGAAGCCATTATTCGTCTTAAAATCGGCAAAAACAAAAACTGTGAATATTTTTAATGTCCCCAGAACGCCAAGGACTTTATTTAGAGTCGGCCAGTGATGTGACGCCAAAGTTACAACAGCAATGCGATTCTGTAACCATCTCACCGTGAAAACTTAGGTGAAGTGAGCGTGGAGTGAGCTGTCAATAGTGTCAATTCCTAGCAAAAACAAACTCACTTCACCTATGTTTTCACGGTGAGATTTTTACAGAATCGACCGGCTGTTTGATTTCGCCCTTTGAAATATTTATAAATACTACTATCGAAAACAATTTGAGGACAGGAAAATATGAACTTAGTTAACTAGTTTATAACAAAGGGAAAATAGACGAATTTAGACCTTCAGAAATGTGCCGATCCGGAATTAAATAGTTGTTAGCAATCCTTGTCGATAATTATATTCCCATTATCTCTACAAAACAATTAGTTGTCAGTGTCCCGGGCGCCACGGACTATTACCTATAGAAGTCGTTCTGTGACGTCATAAGCGTACGGCTGGGTCACTTTGGCATAGTGCGGCACAAATCAAGTAATATGTACTATTCTATTTTATTGCTATGTAACCTAATGAAATGAATGAAGAACTGGATTTGGATGAGCTTTTAAACATTTTACAAGGTGTGGAATCGGACTCGGCGTATTTTCGGAAAATATTGTGGTCCAGAAGTTTGAGGTATGTCCAACTAGATAATAATAATAACGTTTATTCATCAAAAAGTAAGAATTCAATAAGTGAAATGTATGGTGAGCCACAAACTAAGCCGTAAGCGTCGCTTGCAGGTATCTTTGTTGCAGGTATTCACACTCCAGAGCCATAGCTCTGGAGTGCGAATTTAACAAAGTTGTAATGGCCTTACAGCTTGAGGAGATTATCATAAACAAGAGATAAGAGTTCAAATAAAATAAAACATTTTACCTATTTATGAGATTCGATTCTGAATGCAAAATAAAAATAGTAAGAAAGACCATAGACCACATCCCTAATCAAAATTAAATTTAACATGCTCTGAGCGCCAAGGACTTGAAATGAAGTCAAGGAATGACGTCATGAAAGAAATAGATATTATTATGTAGGTACCTCATTTCTTATAGCTCAAAGTTATGTGTTTGTTACTTTGATACTTATAATTTATACTGGTTTTTCTTACTAGGTACTGTGACATAAACAAATATGGAAATATATAATCAGTTTTTATTTATATTCGTAAATTTATAAATATGAGTTTTATTTAACTTAGTTTAACGCGTATAAATTTATTTACATTAATCGATATGACGATACCCTCATCATCATCACTACTATTTACTGTATATTTCGTTATACATTTATAGCTTGGCGCCTGGCGAGGCATCACGTTCTGTGGTGACCGCGCGGTTCCATAAAAAAGTGCTCCATTGCGGGGACCCGCGCGGGCGCCCGTCGTCGCGGGGATGCGGGCCTCGCGCCCGTGCAACTGTGCCCTTCTCTGTATGACGGACGCCCGCGCTGGGGCACGCGCGGTTCCCATCACCGGTAACATCACACGCACGGGCTTGTTCAGTCAATAACGCGAATAACGCTATGTGATACGGGCCGCACGCACGCAAGGATTGTCTTTCGATTAAAAAATATATAAAAAATAATACCTATACAGAATGTCTCATTGATGGTGGTAATGGTAATGAAGTTTCGGGAGGTTCCTGCACATAATCAGGCGGGAGGAAACGCCCGGGTGTCACCATTGCCAGGATCGCCCAGAGGACACGGTGGAGCATACGGTGGAGGTCTGCCCCGCTTGGGCGGAGCACCGCCGTGTCCTCGTAGAGGCGATCGGCAGCAGCGGCGACCTCTCGCGTCCGGGCCTGGTTCAAGCCATGGTCCGGGGCGAGAGGGAGTGGGGGGCAGTCGCCTCCTTCTGCGAAGCAGTCATGCTAGCCAAGGAGGCGGCGGGACGGCTGAGGGAGAGAGCCTCCCGTCCCAGCCGCCGCAGGAGACGCTCCGGGCGTCGGGAGCCGCGCGACGACTCCCGGCCACCGTAGGCGCGGGCCTGCGGGCGGAGAGTAATGGGTAACTCATCGTCCGATCAGGACCAGGCCCGTGCAGGACGGCGCGTACGTGTTCCACGCGCGCCTCAAAGAGATGTCAGCATTAAACGAAGGGGCCCTTAAGGGCCGAAGCCTGCCGGATCAGCGGGATTGTCCGAAAGGGTTACCGCTGGCCCGGAACATAAAGGGCGAAGGAAGGAACACGGGTGGGTTTTAGTCAGTAAGAGTCTGACACTCCCTTCCGCTCCACCCAGAGCGGGAGGAGTCATTTGATGATTTCCCATCCTCAAAAAAAAAAAAAAAAAGTCTCATTTATGAAAAAAGAACTTCAGAGATCTGAGGGGCAATTCTACTAATTTTAACAACGTTCACAGTCTGATCTCAGTCTCAATCTGTCAAAAAATAATTCAAATTTCCCTACATTTTGACAAGTTTTTGACATTTCTTTGTCGCTGAGATGAGACTGCGACTAGATTTTGAACGTTTTAAATTACGAGAATTGGCCTTCTGATCAAATCTAACATTAATCAGCCTTGTTACAACTATGTAAGGTTTGCATTTATTTAGTAGTATATTATTACTTTACTACCATTTTTAAATAAAGCTTACAGTTTCTATTTACTAAAAAACTAAACAATTACTTGAAACAAAATTATTAAACTTTAAATATCTTAATACATTAGATATTTAAAGTTTAATAATTTTGTTTATAATGAATTAGTGATGTAACAGATATTCGCATTCGCGAATGTTGAAGATAAATATTCGCATTCGCGAATGTGCAAAATCCAACATTCGTTATGCGCCTGCCAGACTATGCTCCTTGCGCTGCTCATCGCTATGCTCCTCGCGCTGCCGTGATTTGCCGCGATGTTGCCCTCTCTGCCCACACACTGCTCTACTCGCGCAATTAATCGCGACGCTCCTCACTTGTCATTTGCCTTGGTGAGACAATGGACGTTGAAACGGTGGCAGCGTGCGCGCTATGCGCTATACCTTATGTTTCGAAGAGTGATTTTTGTGTTGCGGATCCCAAATAATTGGCTCCGTGGACAACAAATCAATAAACATTAACACCTTTTCATTTGACCATTCCACGCTTGGCGACGACATAATTTCCAATTTTGCATACGCGTGCGTCTTGCGCGAGCGCTCCATGCAGACTGCGACCGCGCGATTATGTGGCCGGCCACTCGCACTCGTATTGCCGGTCCTTTGACTCGCGCGCAAAAACCGACAAAATAGGGAGCAGTGGGTAGGACGAGGAGCATGACGTGTGGCATGACGAGTAATGTTGCCACACTATGTCTCTGTCTCCTTTCCTCGTTACTTCCCATGCCACTCGTCGAGTGTGTGGCAGGCGCATTACATCACTACTTCGTAGCTATTGACTTCTCAGTCCGAGTTGCAACTTAGCTTGGCTGCGATTAGATATGATATAATATGTTCGTAGGTACAGAATTGTTCAGCCGGAACAGAATTAGGTAATCCTAATGCTGTTCAGCTAATGCTGAACAGCATAAGCTGAAATCATAGATCAAAGTAATTGAAATAATACTTTATAGACCCAAATCTTATTTCATCGTCATAATATGTATCTATAAATCTATGATTGAACTGTCTAAAAAAATAAATATGTCATTCACAAAAAGTCAGACAAAATGCCCACAGAACTATGTTTAATTAACAAATGGACATTACAGCATTGATACATATAAACATACATTAAAGCTATTACAGAACTACAGCAGTATAGATATGACTTGAAGAAATAAACAAGAATCATTTGTACCGCAATCATGCAGTGCAACCAAGGTTTCTGTGGAAACGGTTTCACCAATAGACCATTTTTTAGTTCTTACAGTACACGTTAGTAATATTTACAGTTACAAAGATATAAGCCAGTTAGAAATGTTGTAGCGAGACTGACTGCCCAAGACGCGTCGAACGTTTATGTATTAGATCTACATTTAAAGTGTGTGTCGCCACTTTTTAGGAGACTTCAAATACTAATGCAGTCAGCGGGTGGCGCAATGAGCGATTGTGCTACGGGGTGCGGGTTCGATTCCTGCACGGTATAAATTCTTTCTTTTTTTTTAAAAACGTTGCCCCACACTAGGAATTACTCCTGTATCGTAGGTGCGTTTACAAACATTTAAAATTCACATACACAAACAGCCAGACCCGGAACAACTACCTGTAGGCAAAACAAATATTTGTTCCGTGCGGGAATCTAACCCGCGACACGCAGCGCAGCAGTCGATCGCTCAGCCACTGCGCCAACCGTGTCGTCAAAAATGTTTGTAAGGAGTGAGGATTGCGATTAAGGACGCACGCACCTGTATTTTTTTGTTAAACTGTATTGTGTCCCACTGCTGGGCATGAGCCTCCTCTTTTTCCTTCCAAACCTCCCTGTCTCGCGAGATCTCTAGCCATGTTAGCCCTGCAAACGTTATCAGATCGTCACACCACCTTTGCCGTGGTCTACCTCGACGGCGAAGTTCAACTTATACAATAGTAAATCCCAGTACCGGCCAGCCAAAATAAAGAAGTGGTTCTTATGTACTTAACCTGTTTTTGTCTTAATAATTAAATTTACTTTTATAGCATTAAATGCCAATCAAAACATGTATCCAGAAATAGTGGGCGAAGGACAAGTTACCTCGGTAACATTACCAGATGGATCTGTGCAGTTCTTTTTCATGCCGACGCTCAAATGGTGGTCACCCAATGCAACCCAATTCCATCAATATCCAACCATACCTAATCCTATGTTTGCTAACACTAATTATAACATCCCACCACCATGCAACAATAATATAGGAACTTGGTTTATCAGAAGCATTTCTAATCCGTGAGTTAGTCATTATTTTTTAAATCACTGTTAAATTTTTCCCCTTTATTCATAAACGTTGCTTAAAGTTAAGTAATGATTAGAGACTGTATAACCATACATATTTGACGTTAATCTGAAACATACTTGTTCCTTATCCAGATGCCCTCAAAGTGTGTGTAACCCTCCAAGCCAGCGAAACGAACTTCTAAGCCTCAATAATACGGATTGCAATCATAAATTGAACAGCCATGATCTTGGATACCAAGTAAAGGTAATATTAAAAAATAATGTAAAATTTTTGTTTCTGAATCTAAACATCAAGTAAAATAAGGCATATCTTATTGTAAAAATGTGTATTTACAGTTCCATAATGATGCTTGGACATCAACAACAGATTTGGTCTACTTTTATCCAAGCCTGCGACAATGCGACTTCGTGTTCACGCCGCCATGCGAGGATAAAACCGTTCAGATAGACACAAAGCTCGTCGCAAATAACACAGTGTGCGATCATGAAGTAGTATGCACCAAACCATGCATCTGTTCTGTCGGTGCTAAACCCATGAGTTTAGACTGCCTAGTGGACCCAAACTTGACTCCCAAGAGCAACAATACCTCTACAGACGACAGTTGCTGCAGTAAAAAACTTAATAAACGGGGCATGGTTCATAAAAAGAAACGGAATAAATCAAAAAATTTAATTTGTCCGACGGCTAACATTACTTCTGTAGACAAATCAATTGCGACTTATGCAGATGAAGGTAGCAGCTGCACTCCTGCGGACGGTCGCGAAACACAAACATATAAATCAGAAGAATCAAAATGTGTCGATGCTAAACCTATGAAGAAGTCTCTGTTGAAGCAGTCCCTATTGAAGCCAATATTGACTACCAAGACTTACAGCGGCTGTTCGACGACTGACGAGTGTTCGAACGACGATGCCAGTAAAGCACCTAACAAACGAGATGAGGACAAAGAATATAGACGGAGTAAACCAAACAAGTGTGACTGTTGTAGTGACTCGTCGGTCAACAGTGTTTCCGAAGACGAAACAGTTGCGACTAAAGGTACGATTCTACGAGTACATAGTACGGCAAAGTAGGAATCATTTTATTAATACAAAGCAAAAATATCCATATGCACCGTACGCTCCGATGCCGCCGATGTGGACCTTCATTCAGACGAAGGTATTCATTCATTTCTGCGTTTGCCTTTATTGTTACAGATACACCATGCACATGTAGTACATGTTCCAGTATAACAATGTTGAAAAAATCAAAAAAACGTTCAAAGGGTGCTGAACGAAGAACCTCAAGTGAACAGAACACATCATTGCAGTGGTTAAACTCAGATAATTGTGTGTGTGATAAATGTGAACCTAAGGGAGAAGAAACGAGAGAACCTTCGGTCTGCCCTTCGAGTGAGAGAGCGACGGAAAGAAAATCTTCAGAGGATTTCCTAGAAAACTGTAGTCTTGACTGTAATACTATAGCTAGCACTTGCAGGTGATGGATTTCAGTGTAAATCAATTAAAAAACATCTGTTTAGGTATTTATACTTTGTTATAATACAATTTATTTCTTAAAGTTAAAAATAACTATTTACATTGTTGAAAATAATAGTACAAGTAATAAAGAAAAACAATTGAGATTTTAATACCTTAGTTCTTATTTTTTATAAATTACAGATAAAAATACAACTGCAAACAATTCAGTCCTTACTACTCTTTAAAGACTAGTAAACAGTTGTACAATCAATTTAATATGTTGTCTCCATAAGAACTTAATACATTTTTAGTAAAAGGAAGACTTTAATGGAAACAGCAAAAAAATCAAGTTCCTATGCTTTGGCAGAAATCAAATGTCTTGCATCTGAATCGCTTCATTACATACTTAATTCTCTCAAAATTTCTGATAGAACATAAATATATGGTAAAAAACAATTTAACACTTAAAACTAGTATTGCATAAGATTAAACAAAAGGCCTTAATAAATGTGGTAGTTGAATTTATAGTCCCATTTTTATAAAATGCTCAATCTTACTTTCTAAGCTTGTTGTAATACAGAAAAATAATATATTTGCAATTCTTTAGCGTAAATGATAAGTACATGTATATTTATTTAATATTATCATATAGATCATTTTGGAACATGTATTTATTAAGCAATTTTACGCAAGAATTTTATAAGTTTACAACAATAACATAGAATACTTGCATTTACTTGAGATTCATGGCTTATATATCAGACTATTTGTCATGTTTTACACAGTTCTTTTACAACTACCGTAAATTATATAAAACTCTATAGACGCAAACGTTTCTTTTGTGTATAGTTAAATTGTATAGGAAAAGATTTTAGGAGTACCTAGCCAAAAACACCGAATACAATTTCTTTTGGATTTAAATGATTTCGGGAGAATTCAAATAATGAGACTGACCTATGTTTAGAGTATGTTTGCGTGTACCCGTCGAGAGATAATCTTAGCTTTACGATAGCACACAACCTGGTAGTTGGTTTATACAACTTCTTCTCACTATGGCTAACAATATCTTAGTCTATAACACAAAGTGTGAACCAATTGAACTTTTAACACATTAACAAAATGCACTGATTGTTTTAGATCATTATACTATCAGACTTTGATGCTAACGTCGTCGTAACGAATTAATAACTCACTCGAACAGCTGCTATTAATTTTTGACACAACACTGAATTTACATAATACTCCATGAATGTGAGTTGGATTGTACGCTCATTGCATTCAGTCCACTCTTACTTAATTTCTAGGAAATAAACTAACACACAAGTACGTCTAAAATTGTAATACTTGTTGTTGCTTACTCGTGGCATTTTGTTAAAGAATTTTATTTTTTTTATTTGAGCGATTTCTATAAATATGTTTACAACCGGTAGTGTATGTTTTTTATCATGATTTGTTTGCATTCAGTCCCCTTTGATTAATTAAAGTGCAAATACTATAATAATTATGATACAAACGATACTTTGACTAGACAGTACCATAGTACCGACATAACCTTCGTGACCTCTATTGGGTGGAATCTTTACGAGAATATGTTAGCATACATTGAAGTTTAGGTCTTCAATAAAAATTTATTTAAAAAAGATCTTTTAGTGGAACTGTTTTGTGTAAATACTTGTGCTTTATAGTTGTGTTCATTTTACGCTTAAGACTAAATATTATACAATGTTAGTTAGACAAGGGGTTGTAAGTCAAAAGGTTTCTTTGAGTAGGTACATACCTACTCATGATTATGTTTGGTTTAGTCACTAGTACCCAAAAGTTTATTCAGAAAATAGCTGTTCAGAGAATATTCTTGAATACATGTTTTCAGGAATTTTATTTTTAAATCGTCTACAATTCACCCTAGGCGGCACCTTCTAGCGCTTTGTGCTTTACCGCTGAACAACATGGGTATGTAGATTGTAGAATAAAAATATTTATGAACGGAAATAAAACTAACCGACTACCCTTTCAGATTAATTCCCTCTTTCCGACTAACACAGTATAACTGGATTAAATATTGACATCTTTTAAAGGGCTCTTTAATTTTTATTTGATTGTGTGACAGGGACAGTGATTCCACTAAAAAATCCTCCAACACCTAACATCTGACACACATTCTTGTACAACACATCAAAATTACACATTATCTAATCTACATTACAATTATACTTAGCGAGGGAGTGTCTTCAAACATATTAAAATAATTTAGTACTTACAGTATGTATTAATTAATGTATAAAATACATCTCGCCACCTTCACAGCACATTGCCTATCCTGTGTGTACATTTTACACTAATTCACGAAGTCCCACGATATTTCGCCCAGTGACCTTCACTGTAAATAAATGTTTCGTGTTAGAATTGAATGAGGGAGTGACGTCACAAGCTGGTGATAAAAAAAAGTATTCTCAAGGTTTACTTTTGGAGGTCGATTTGATTTGGTCACAAGTTTGCAATTACTTTGTAAAACGTTCATTGTATTTTAACTATGCATCAACTAGATTTAGAGCCCACATTAGAATCACAGTCCATAGTTATCTTAGAGTGAAATAATGGCAACGTACTACACGATTTTTTTAAATCAACCCCTGTTGTGAAAAGGGGATATACCATTGGTATGAATAATCTCGTTGGATCGGCTAGAAACTTGGCACAAACATTTATCTAAATAATAAAGATGGTAATAATTAGTTTTCCAGAACTACCCTTAGGAGGTGGAGGGGGCTTTGATTTTTCAAGGGGAAAGTACGAAATCCATGCACCTAGTCTTTCTCTATAGTTTTATTATTGGTGTCCCAGCTTGCGGATGAAATGATTACTACAATCAGCGACGTATGAATGTAGATCTGCTCAAATTGGACGAGAGTTCTTAGGGAAGGCTACCTGATGCGGGTGCGGCTGCGGCGCGTGGTGTGCGGCGTCGCGCATGGCGGCGTCGCGCATGGCGGCCAGGCGGTGGCGCGTGGCCGCGAACGTGGGCCGCGCCGCCGGCTCGGCGTGCCACGCCGCGCGCATGACGTCGTAGGGCCCGGCCGGGCAGCCCTCCGGCGCCTCCATGCGGTACCCGCGCTCCACGTGCCGCACCACCTCCGCTAGCGGCTGGGGGGACACGCTTTATGTATTTTGCTGATATATATACAATAATATTGTTGGACGCACTTTTTTACTCATAAAATGCACCGCTTTGAAAAGGCAGCAACCGTTATAAGTTTAAGGAAATATATTGCAAGTTAAAGAAATAATAATCAAATTACTAAACAATATACTTACAATTCGAGGGTACGGAACTCTTCCAAATGAATAAATCTCCCAGAGAAGGATGCCAAAACTCCACATGTCAGACTTGTTAGAGAATTTCTGAAAACAGTAAAATATTTTGATATAGTTACCATTTGTGGCTAAGTAATAACAGCCGCACGGGTTGATCGATCACGTTAAATTACGCTTGCCGCGGCTGGTCCGTGGATGGATGACCATCTTTACATACCAAGACCCTCTGCGCCTTAGAAGCCACGTTAAGCCGTTGGTCTCGGCTATCATTCATAAATCTCTGACAGTTGTTACGGGTCGTCAGAAGCCTGAAAGTCTGACAACCAGTCTTACCAAGATGTAAGTATCATACCCAGTAACTGGATTGTGAAGCTCAGACAGGCAGTCACTCTATGTAAAATACAGGTATTCAGCTGCATCCGGTTAGACTGGAAGCCGACCCCAACATGGTTGGGAAAAGGCTAGACAGATTGATTGATATTAAAATCGTTTAGTATGTACAGCATGCTCAGACAATCAGCTCTCGTATCAGAATGAGCTTTAATAAAAATCTTAAATTAATTCACTGTTAAACAACGCACAACCTAAACCGTTGGGTCTAGAAGTATGAAATTTTGCACATTTATTTATTTGAAAAGAACTAGGACTTGTAGCTTACGTTGTACTTTAGCGCCTCCGGAGCCGTCCACTTGATAGGCAGCTTGGCCTGCAGCCGCGCGGCCTCGGCGGGGTCGTCCATGACGGTATCGTTCCGCGCCAGGCCGAAGTCCGCGACCTTCGCCGTGCCCTCGCCCGAGATCAACACGTTGCGGGCCGCCAGGTCGCGGTGCACTACCCGCTTGCCTTCCAGGTACTCCATACCGCAACACGCATCGCTGGAACAACAATGTTTTTTTTATTAATTTGACACAATCAAACAAACAATACCATAATAGTTTGCATGTCAAATTTTTATAATACTAATACTTTACGTTTTAAAAATGTTGTCAAGTGAAATCTTTGGAATTTCTTATTGAAAAATAAATTTCTTTACCGTAATTAATTCAGGACCGACTCAAACATGCCATCGAATCGCTAAGAAGTATTTGGAGAAAACTAAACTTTTCAATATTGTCGCGACATGTACGACGTGAACAATGTTTCGTACACAAATAAAGTAACGTGTATATTGAATAGTCACAATACTCAAGTAAGCACACTGATGTGAACACCATTAAAAATACAAAGTGTTGTACTACTTACTAAGCAAAGTTGATCTGATTGAGTTGCGTGACGTAGTGTCGTCCGCGGGACCTCAAGTAGTCGAGCAGTGATCCTTGCGCGCAGTGCTCCGTCACGATGCACGTGCTACCACTCGATGTGAACACCAGTCCCAGTAGGCGGACTAAGTTGTCGTGCGTTAATGATCTGAGGAGAACAACAAAACATTGTTTGGAAAGAAATTGATGTGGCTTTTACAGCATTGACATAGGATTTAAATTGAAATAATTAATGTACATAACTCCAGCTTCCTCATATGTGATAGAACAATTTTACCTATGCCAAAATTTAAGGCATAATAGCTGCAATCAAAGTTCCCAGTCTTATTTTAGCTGCCACAAAAACTTCGTTAATATGAGCCGTTTAGTGTGTGTTAGCTGGAGTGACGTCACCCCAGCTGCTCATGTCATATCTTCCAAACGAAAGAGGTATGATTATGTATTATAGCTCAAAAATTAAGGCATAATAGCTGCCATTGGCAGCAAAATTTTCAAATCTCTGGTCAAAACACTCTATGAGTTATTAACAAAATAAACATGTGTAAGCTGGAGTGACGTCACCCCAGCTGCTCATATATATCTTCCAAACGAAAGAAGATATGATTATGTATTATAGCTCAAAAATTAAGGCATAATAGCTGCCATTGGCAGCAAAATTTTCAAATCTCTGGTCAAAACACTCTATGAGTTATTAACAAAATAAACATGTGTAAGCTGGAGTGACGTCACCCCAGCTGCTCATATGTATCTTCCAAACGAAGGAAGATATGATTATGTATTATAGCTCAAAAATTAAGGCATAATAGCTGCCATTGGCAGCAAAATTTTCAAATCTCTGGTCAAAACACTCAATGAGCTATTAACAAAATAAACATGTGTAAGCTGGAGTGACGGCACCCCAACTGTTCATGTCATATCTTCCGAACGAAAGAAGATATGATTATGTATTATACCTCAAAAATTAAGGCATAATAGCTGCCATTGGCAGCAAAATTTTCAAATCTCTAGGCCTTGTAGTTTCCACGTAATAAGCAAAAAAACAGGTTGCGCGCCAAAAACATCAATTATTGCTTCGGAGGAGCCAAGGAGCGGCGTTGCCGTTCCGTGCGCTACATTATCAGTTTGAACTAGATTATAGACTGGGAGCCGACTACACACTTTAATCGTACTATGTAAGTACTGAGGTTATTTATAGTCAATATTGTGTTTTCAAACATAGGACAAAAGAAAATTTAAAAATCTAAGTGTAACAATTTCGTATATTTAAAAAAGATACGGCCGTTTATGCCGCAAAAAACGTATATTTAGACACTGTCAAGGGAATCAAAATGTATATGGTACTTCCTGTTGACCTAGAATCAAAAAAATCGGCAAGAAGCAAGGTCATGTAGTACAAACAAAGGAAAAAATCCGAAACGCATAAATTTGTAGTTACATAAAAAAACTATTTACATACCTTGTTTTTTTTTGTCCGGGGAAACCTTCAAAAGGCATCCGACCTCCGGGTCGGGGAGTGTGGGATTTTTAAAACTATTTACATACATACCTACAAATTTTTACGGAATCCTCAGTGCGCGAGTCCTTCTCGCACTTGACCGGTTTTTTTAATGACATTTGTTCTGATTCGATGTTACTTTAGTTTTGCTTTATGTATAGAATTGTTATCAAATGTCACGTTTTCATGAAAAAGTCATTCAATCGCTAGTAATATATAGCATTCAATAGACCAATTCTATCTTATTTAATAAAAGAAAGAACAAGACAAAAAAAACAATAATAATAGATTAGTTCTCTCGCCATCCAAAGTTGATATGAATCTACTTTTTATATTCATAGTTCCATTAAAGTTCAGTCGGCTCTCAGTCTATATCTTCAATATACAAAATTAAAATAATTTTTAGCGCAAGTTAAAATGACTTCTAATAGTATGCCTGCATAGTGCAAACTTGGTTGCAGTATTGTAGCGCACGGAACGGCAACGTCGCTCCTTACTTCTTCCGAAGCAATATAATTGATGTTTTTGGCGCGGAAACTGTTATTTTGCTTATTACGTGGAAACTACTAGGCCTAGAGATTTGAAAATTTTGCTGCCAATGGCAGCTATTCCCAAGTAACACAAAATCGATATAATGGAAAAAGTGATGACCAGAAAATTTCTTCTAGCTTCGTTATAGAATTTGAAGGGTTTTAGCAATGTCTTGCTTCTGTATAACAGCATTTTATTAACTTTGTAGTTCCTAAAGCTATATAATCCTCTTTTTCAATCTTTTGTGCAGCTAAAGGTTTTATTTTAGACATAATTTATGTCTCTATACAGCTTCTAATACAGCTGTAAGCATTATACAAAAGTGTAGGCCGTATGTAAGCATTAATTACGGCTTAGGCTATTAAAAAGCATTTTAAAATTCTTTAAAACTGCTCTATGTTTTATAACGACCTTTCGCATGGGTCACAACTGTTTAACGGTGTACATTGGTGCTGTTTTAATGCCAGCTTTTTAAAAGCATTTAATCATAATATTATATAGCCTTCATCTATACAAACGTATAATGACAAGAATTTTAACAAGCAATAAGTCGTATACCGGCGGCATCCGCATGCCTAAAGTTTTTAATTATGCTTACGCCATTTTGCTTTTTGTATCGATAATATTTAAAATTTAATTTTATGGTAAATAGTCCTTTAGAAAGGACTTCAACCTATGGTATTGACTGGCCGGTACAATACAGGTATCATAATGACTAAAACTAAAGATTTCTTCGTAAGAGCATATTTTTTTTTTACAATTCCACATATTTTTATAATATTTTTGTAATAAATAGCTCTTTAATTTGAAGGCGCATGAAATATTTGATTCAAATATATACATACTTTCACAGTAAACTGATACTCGCAACCTTAATTCACTCATAGAGAACAAAAACAAGAGTTTAATTACTTGCCTTGTAGCACTTATATTTTTTTGTTGAAAGTATCCATGTTCTTTTTACACAAGATTTATTAATAATAACAGAAATTAAAAATAATATTTGAAAATGTTTTTATTTTGCCTTTGTAATGGTACAAGCTGTATAAGAGCCGCATTTAACATATGCGCACTGCTTTAACCTGTTTTCACAGCCCATTATAATGCGTTTATCATTCCGGTAGACAACCAATATAATGCTGCTAAAATGCCATTCTTACACTTAAGGCTGTATAATTTGGGCCCAAATTAGCATTACAAAAGCTGTATAGTGGTTTATAATGCCTATATGTAGACTTCTTATAAAGCTATAATAATATGATAATTCTGTTATCCATCGATTATAAAGCTATTTTGTGCTACTTGGGTTATGCCTTAATTTTTGAGCTATAATACATAATCATATCTTCTTTCGTTCGGAAGATATGACATGAACAGTTAGGGTGCCGTCACTCCAGCTTACACATGTTTATTTTGTTAATAACTCATAGAGTGTTTTGACCAGAGATTTGAAAATTTTGCTGCCAATGGCAGCTATTATGCCTTAATTTTTGAGCTATAATACATAATCATATCTTCTTTCGTTTGGAAGATATATATGAGCAGCTGGGGTGACGTCACTCCAGCTTACACATGTTTATTTTGTTAATAACTCATAGAGTGTTTTGACCAGATTTGAAAATTTTGCTGCCAATGGCAGCTATTATGCCTTAATTTTTGAGCTATAATACATAATCATATCTTCTTTCGTTTGGAAGATATGACATGAGCAGCTGGGGTGACGTCACTCCAGCTAACACACACTAAACGGCTCATATTAACGAAGTTTTTGTGGCAGCTAAAATAAGACTGGGAACTTTGATTGCAGCTATTATGCCTTAAATTTTGGCATAGGTAGAATTGTTCTATCACATATGAGGAAGCTGGAGTTATGTACATAATAATTAACACGCGCTCATTAACATAATTGAGCCGAAAGACGGTCATAGAGCCCTTAGGCCCTTTGTACACACACGTTTTTCTTGCCGTGAATCGCCGTGTGTAGGCACGGTCGTCAGTGTTGTATGGATCACAATGGAAGATTGTTGACAGACAAGTATTTTCTACGAAGCGTTTTGAACGCCGTGCCGTGTATAAAGAGCCTTAACGGCCAATGCTGTGCTTCCCGCTTCATAAAGGGTCTGACAGCAGGAAGGAAAATAAAATATCGTTCAATTGTTATAATTATGTTTATACAGTCAAATAGCGTTGTTTTATTTATAGCACCTTTTCTGAGTAACTGTTCCCTGTATGATAAAACAATGACAGGTCATATTACAATTATAAGAGGATTGGAATGTCTAAAAGCACTAATATTAATCGATCTATTTTCTAAATAGTAGAAGGAACTTTTTTTCTAAAACCCAGCCCACACTATAAAACACTGTGTTATCATTACAAGTACGTTGTGATGATACACGTTTTTAATTAACTCGGTGAACTTCTGTGGGTAGATGATAAGTTTTAATTTAATTAGTCACGTTATTTGACAAACATAAAATAACTGAAGTATGTTATTTTTCCTTAGTTAATTATTATTGATAACTAGCTATAGCTTAAGTCAAATGATTTATATCAAGTAGACCATTATAAGGCACTTGAACGTCAACATTTCCAAAAGATATGTAGTTTCATGAGAAGAATTGGCAAGAAACTCCATAGTTACCTTTAAAATGTTTTATAATTTTTGTATGCATACATAGCCTATGGTTTTAATGTGTGGAACAGTGGAATTACTTATGAACCCAGGGGTACGATGGGGTGGGAACGACCGGGAATAAACGGATATAATGTATTCTATTTGACTATGGCCCATTTTAGTGCCAACCCAGTTTCTCCTAGATCCGTTCCGCCGTTTATTCGTAATTGTGTAACAAACGTTTTCACAAACTTTCACATTTATAATATTATAGTAAGGTATGTGTTACATAACCGGTCGAAGTGGCAATGTTTGATGGAAATAGGTCCACTGCTGGACGTAGGCCTCCAGCAGTGGACGTATTTCGGTTAAAATGATAGTGATGTGTTACTTACGCCATCACGCTTGCTTCCGCGCGGAACTTGCTAGCGGCTTCCCGATCCTTCAAGATCTTGACTGCAACCTTCTGTGACCCGTTCAGTATGCCCAGCATCACATCACCGAACTCCCCCTTGCCTATGTTTTCACGAATCTCTAGGTCACGCTCGTCTATTTTCCAGCCTGAAAAGTGAATTAATTGGTCATTATTTATTAATAATTGAGGCATTAACCGTGTCTAGACTGGCTTGCAGTGCTGCACAAACCACGTATTAAATTCATGCTTGAACGCAACTGTATTTTTGTTACGTATTTGTGTGAACGTTTTATAACGTTTTATAACGTATTATATCCATTTTGTAAATAGATACTTAATCTATTTACAAAATGGATATAATGCGTCATGCGTGTTGTGATCACAACATATTATTATTGTTTTCGAAATCCATAGAAAAAATATGTTAACGATATTTACGAACATTTCAAATATCGCTTCTTTTCAGGACTATCCTAAAGTATGTTTTATTGGATTGATTATAAAT
This sequence comes from Luperina nickerlii, assembly GCA_963855955.1. NCBI lineage: Eukaryota > Metazoa > Arthropoda > Insecta > Lepidoptera > Noctuidae > Luperina > Luperina nickerlii. Next base: position 13,500,565 of record OY979677.1, on the reverse strand, counting down.
TATGGATTATATATAATTGTGAAAGATAAAACAGTGAGGAAACAAGACATGTCCGACTTCAATCAACCCGCACCGATCTCACGTAGTAGATTACGACGCACTTCCTCTCACAGTTAGATAAAAAGGCCCGAGTCCCACCAGCAGTGGGAACATTACAGGCTCTCTCTTCTCAATATTTTTAAGGTCGGCGCAACATAATAATACCTACTTCTTCCATACTCCTCTGTTAGTCGTCATCATTATAGACTGATCAAGGATGGTGAATTACTCACGTGCATCTACAAAGTTTTGCGGTTGTAACGCGCTGTCCGTCTGGTCCGAGGATGCCATCTGTGTGGAGTACGTGTGCTGGAAGTGTCCTGAGCTCAGCGCGCTGGAAACGCTGGGCGTTGGAGGGTAGGGCGGCGGTTGCTAGAAAGATAACGTTATAAGTTTGATATTGTGTACGAATTAAAGTCAGGTCATTTTAGCGTGGCAATAGCGGTCATTGACCCAAATACATTTTCATTCTTTATTTAAAAATCTGAAGTAGCCCATTAAATCTTGAATCAATATATATCATGATCTTCAATATGTTCAATAACGAAAAACCATAAATAGATTATTGTTTGGGTTCCTAGTTCCTACGGAGATATATTAGAGGAAGGTTAATGACCGCTATTCCCATGCTAAAGCTATAGCTATTCTGTATCAGAGAGAAGCAATGCACGTTTTTTTACGCCATTGACACCAACACTAGGTTTGGTTGATATTTATTTTACTTATTATTATATTTATTACACAAAGAATGCAAAAGCATTATTGTAAACGCTAATTGAGCTATAAACGTTCTAGAAATTAACTACGTAGACTTCAATAAACTTGATGTGATTTATTAGCGAAAGTGATCTTGTTGCAACGAATTGTTTTAAAACGATGATTGCTTCTAGTAAAATCATTCTCTCGTACATGACACGCGTTCAGTTTTGTTAACTTTAATTATTACTCTATTTATGTTCACTTTGCAAAGTATGTAGCATAAGGGAATCGTGTATTGAGGCGTAAATTAGAATAGGCGTACGTCCAACAGTGTTAGAACGAAAGAATTGATTGATAACTGAACTATAGTTTACGGAATATAATACAGGTCGTGTGTCGGTACCTGCGGATGCGGTGGGTAGGGCGGCTGTAGCACTCCATTGTTGTTGGCGCCATTCGGCGATGCCTTCGGCAAGCATCGCACTAGCTTCGTGCACAGACCGTCCGCGTCTTGTAAGTAGTGCTGAGGGTACATGAAAACGATGGCCATGTTACTGTGCTGGAGTATTAGATGTATGAGGAAAAACCAAGCGATCGAACTAAACGAGGTTCTAAGATGCAAAATCATCACAATTCAGAATGTTAAAGAAAAAGAGGGCAGAGTTAATTACTGTGAAAGGTTTACATGACTTGGTCAAATTATTTATTTCAACTAGGCACATAAAGGTCCGTCCACACATCGGGGCCCAGCCCGGGACGTGACAGGGGCGTAGCACACGCAAGACAAACTAAACTCCGTCGTAGGTACGTGTGTGAACGAGTTCATATAAAATACACACACCGAAATTTTTTTGAGCTCCCTGCCTTGTCACGGTCTTAACTTACAAGAAAATATAATTGATTCTAGTTGCTTTTTAGAATTTCAAAATTTACAAGAAAATATAATTAATTCTAGTTGCCCCTTCCAAAAAGTAAGCTTCTATACATGATAAGGGAACCTTTTTTCACATTCAATGTACTGACTCTTAATGTGGTCTATCAGGCATAGTGATTCACTTACATGGATCAAATCCGTCATGTTATCGAAGAATTCTTCATCGTCTATAGTTAGACGTTGATTTTGGTTGTCAGGAGCAGTTGCCCATTTTACTCTGAAAATAATAGCAGAACATTGTTTTAACTCATTTACAAGTATCTAAACTATCCTAATAGTACAGGATACGTAGAAGAAAGACCTTCACCGATCGAGTAACCGGACGAAATGTGTTTTTTACGGAATAAAATATGTTAACGAAAGTAACGGTGATGGGTTGCCTAATGAAATCCTGTCAAGGATATTTTTAATTAATTATGTAATAGGTAATTTTTTTTCGATATCTTCACCGATAGCGTAACCAAAAAAAATTAATGCTAATCGAAAGTATGGAGTCTATAGAATATGCAAACATAGGGTTGCCTACCTATTTCTTGTCAAGGCTATAGGGTTGCCTAGTTTAAAAAGGTGATTCGAAAATGGTACCTTCACCGATCGAGTAACCAATTAAATTATATATCAAAATGAAGATTATTTTTTTGCGAATACGATGGTACAAGGTTGCCTACGAAAAACCTGTCAAAAATCAGGGTTGTAAGGCGTTGAAATTTGAAAATTGAAACGTATGAAAGTGTAGTAAGCAATAAAGAGAGACTCCCCATTATATCCAGTGCGATAGAAGAGGAAGCAGCATTGCAGCTGTTCGCGCCACATCAGATCCTTGAAATAGTGCGAGAGAGAGAGCCTATACGTAATATCAAATGCGGTAGAGGAAGACGCACCATAGCGACGGGCTCCGCCCCTTCTGGCCTATGAAAGAGAGTGCGCATGCTCTGTACAGTTGACAGATCTGTGTATGAATGTCAAGCGTTGTTTTGGAGCAACTTCCCGCCATTCTTATAGAAGTAATAGCGTGCTACGGAATATAAAATCGTGCTGTTTATTATTTTTTTTAATAGAATTCATTAGTGAATTTTACTTACAAATTAAAAATCTCGAAAACGTGCTTTTTATGTGGCTTGAAAGAGTCCGTAAAATTGACTTTGATGATGAAACGCTAAAAAACTGCAAATTAAAGTTGGCGTTTCGGATAAAGCATTTAAAAAAAATTTAAAAATTTGCGTATTAAAATTAAAATAACTATAGGTTAAAAAATTTTATCCTATATTTTTTATTCTATTTATAATAATTTATTTGCTAAAAAAAATGTGCCTAGTTTCTGTCAATTTCTGTTTTATTACAAATAAAATATAAAAAATTTATTTCGGTAATAATTTGGAAAATTATATATAAGTATCACTTATTTCTTGCTCTGCAATGAAATTATTGAATTCTTCAATGTAAGTTTTTTTTAAAACAGTTATTTTCTTGTAACACTGTGAGTGATAACCAACTAAATCGAGTGATATATCAGAGGGGCAATTCTCGTAATTTTAACAACGTTCACAGTCTGATCTCAGTCTCAATCTGTAAAAAAATACTTTTAATTTCCCTACATTTTGACAAGTTTTTGACATTTGCTTGTCGCCGAGATGAGACTGCGACTAGATTTTGAACGTTTTAAATTACGAGAATTGGCCTTCAGTTATGTTCACATCAGACAAACAGCACGATTTTATATTCCGTAGCACGCTATTACTTCTATGAGAATGGCGAGAAGTTGCTCCAAAACAACGCTTGACATTCATACACAGATCTGTCAACCGTACAGAGCATGCGCACTCTCTTTCAAATTTATTTTTTAAACCTTGCCCCACCTTAGGAATTACTCCTGTATCGTGGGTACGTTTACGAACATTTAAATTCACATACACAAACAGCCAGACTCGAAACAATTACCTGTAGGCAATACAAATATTTGTTCCGTGCGGGAATCGAACCCGCGACACGCAGCGCAGCAGTCGATCGCTCAGCCACTGCGCCAACCATGTCGTCGTTTCATAGGCCAGAAGGGGCGGAGCCCGTCGCTATGGTGCGTCTTCCTCTACCGCATTTGATACTACGTATATGCTCTCTCTCTCGCACTATTTCAAGCATCTGATGTGGCGCGATCGGCTGCAATGCTGCTTCCTCTTCTATCGCACTGGATATAATGGGGAGTCTCTCTTGCACACTTTCATACGTTTCTATTTTCAAATTTCAACGCCTTACAACCCTGATTTTTGACAGGTTTTTCGTAGGCAACCTTGTACCATCGTATTCGCAAAAAAATAATCTTCATTTTGATATATAATTTATTTGGTTACTCGATCGGTGAAGGTACCATTTTCGAATCACCTTTTTAAACTAGGCAACCCTATAGCCTTGACAAGAAAAAGGTAGGCAACCCTATGTTTGCATATTCTATAGACTCCATACTTTCGATTAGCATTAATTTTTTTTGGTTACGCTATCGGTGAAGATATCGAAAAAAAATTACCTATTACATAATTAATTAAAAATATCCTTGACAGGATTTCATTAGGCAACCCATCACCGTTACTTTCGTTAACATATGTTATTCCGTAAAAAACACATTTCGTCCGGTTACTCGATCGGTGAAGGTCTTTCTTCTACGTATCTTAGACTATAACTAATATTACAAATGTGAAAGTGAGTTTTGTTAAGCTTTCACGCTAAAACGTCTGAACGGATTTGGATGAAAATTGACACATAGGTAGCCCATGAACTGGGTAGGAGCAAAGGGCTTTTATCCCGGTATTAAATTTCCGTGGGATAATTTCTGACCACCACGCGGGCGAAGTCGCAGGCAAAAGCTAGTTTCATATATGCAATGGGTGACAAAGAATACAAACACATTTTTACAAAATAAATAACATGTAATGCATAGAACACTCCATTTGTGGTTATTAACTAAATACGTATTCTCATTCTCTGATGACACGACTGCACATGTTTCAAGCACTTTTATTGTTTAATTATGTAGATAGACTATACTTCGTTTACTTACAATATACAATAAATAACAAAAATATAGTGTTTTGTAAAGATATTTAAAATACAATATGAAACTTCTTGGCTGCTGAAATTGAAATTCCATTGTCAAATCTCTTGAAATGAATTTAAAAGCAACAAAAGCATTTTTGTACAGAGAGTCCTGCCGCTAAGTATGAGAGCAGGTTTACACCTGTACATCTCAGATTCAAAGCCTGCCTGTAAGTATTTTCAGGCAGGCTTTGAATCTGAAATAGCAGCACATCTGAGACGACTCTGGTATTGTATTCGGCCACTTACCTGGCCACTTACCTGGCCGCTTGCTTGTTTGTCACCAAAATAACATAAATGACAATGTTTTTCTTACCGATAATGTTCGACTCGTCCTCGATACCGCACGCAGAGCGTATGGTCTCCGGGGAAGTTGGTACTCTCTCGAACTAGAAACACGCCGTCCGGAGAGCCCGATAGTAGGGCCTCTGCACGTTCGCGGGAGATCGCCCCGTGGTGCCATCTGGTGACAAAGTTGTAATGATGTCAGTGTTCAAGAATCTTTGCATCACTTGTCAAAATAAGTGATCTTTATTCTCGTGCCAATAAGGGTGCTGTTTGGATTGCTGTCAGGTGTAGTCTTAACTGTGAAAGGACTGTACTGCCTCTTTGGTGTAGTGGCTGTAAAAGCGACTGCTGAAAAGTTCTAGGTGCGGATTAAACCAAAGTGTAATTGAAAATTAAACCAAAATTAATTTTTGATCAAGAATTTCTCAATAGCAGCCGAGAGCCTAGATTTTGTGTCCAGTTGGGCGGTTGATGGCGATAGGCTCGCCTCCCATTACATACAACCTAAACAGCCTCAGCCCGTTATATTAATGTTGCAACGCTTCCGAAACAGCCTAACAGCATCGAATTTACTGCTGTTTGTTGTGACTGTTCTTCCCAAATGGAGGAAGGATAAAGGTGACAATTTAGTTATGTAATGTTACTACTGTTACGACCTTCATCATTATTAGTACATTATTTGCCATGGTTCATTACTAAATAGATCGTCCTAGTTTTCGGAAGGATCACATATTTGCAACAATAAGATTAGCTATAACGCCAGGAACATAATTATTGATACAAATAACGTCCTGTATTTGATTAAGACTAGGTCACTTGTAATCGTTACGTGTGACAGATATTGAAGATAACAATAATAAATCTAGAGGGTTTCAATTGTTTTATAGGAAATATATTGTTACAAACCGATTCCCAAAGGCAGATTATATGTTTGTTTTATCTCTATTGTGCGAGATTTAAATCATAATTACTTCGACAATATTCTGATATTAACCTGCACCCTAATTGCGTAACACACTATCACTCTCAATTTGAATAATTTTGAAGCATATTTCTAATCCACTGCTCCATATGTTCGAAAAACGTGTCTGCTCTACAGCGCAATTAACGCAATGATTGTTGTTGAACTGTTAAAATGAAACCCATTGCCACTGATAGTGTTACGCAATTACCCTGCTGGTCGACACTTCACGTGACCAGAGGGCGGACTCATTCTTTGACCAAAGAATTAGCATTGCCATTCATCGTGGGAATACTGCCAGTCTTCTGGGCACGTGTTCAGATGACAGCAATTCGTTTTTGTATTTATTTGTATAGTTATTTAGTCATTTAATTTAGTACCTAGTGTAAATATTTAATAGATATGTAGAATCAAAGTTTGGAAACCTAATAAATATATATTAACCTTAATTAACTTAATATTTCGCACCTTGAAAACAAAAGTGGCACTATACCGAAGATGGCAATATTGAGTTAAAACGACATCTAGATTCCTTGAAAGAAAGCGCTTATAGTGCAAAAACTGACACTATTATAGTTTCAATACTTTTCCCTAAAGGCCGCTAGTGCCAGTTTATACTTTTGCTAAGATATTGACCAAAATGCAGCATCAAAAACTTTAAATGGTCATACTGAAAAATGTAAGATTTTGTATAACGCCACTTTTGTTTTCAAGGTGCGATTTGTTTGTTGGCGTTCGAACAGACTAATTACAAACTTATAAGGCATTGTGTAAATACTTATTCACACCTTAATAATAACTTTCGTTCGACCTTTATATATACTTTTTATAGAAGTAGATCTTGAATAGACTTCTTTTCTGGACCTGGGGCAACCTATGACGGTTTATCTTCATAAACCATTGTGAAGACCCTGCCAGGGCAATGACTGAATGCCTAACTTCCATGTCTGACATGGTAACCTAACTCATAGCATTATCATGAAGCGACCTTGAACAGTAGATCATTCATTTTATGATAAAAAAGCTTTTGCCCACGCCTTTGCCCAAGTGAAGCTCGAAAATTATGCCACATAATCGTTCTACTACGTTTCATAGATCTTTTTAAGATGAATCATTCCGTAATAAATTGTTTTCATATAGCTGTATTGGTTTATGTGGCCCAAGCCAGTGAAGCTCCCATTCGGCATGATTTTTTCCGACATCTTTACCAATCATTGTCATATTTCAGCCAATTTACACAAAACTGTAATTAATTATATACCTTCCTTCCTTTCCAGGTGATATTTATCGTTTTAGATGCCAGTCAGATACTGTTGCATATACCCCAGACAAAGGCCTCATAGTCCTCAAACCATCTAGTCTTAAAGAGGTCCAACGAAAAGGATGGCTTAAGGTTTAATTCGAAACACTTCAAAACTATTTTCATTCATCTAACACGCAACTCCTTTCAAATACTGGCTAACAACAAATTAGTAGTAATTGAAAAAAAAAACAATGAATATTTACTCGAAATCCTCGTACGCAAAGACCGGAGGTATGAACAACAACACTTTGTGTGGTTTGTTGTAGCACCGGGTAATGTCACACGCACACTCCATATTCGTTGTTTCAGCAACTGATGAATAAACGCCTATTATCACTCAGATAAGTAGTGATAACGTGATCTTATCAAAAGTGTGCTGGTTATTACATCAAATTCTGAAGCAAGAACAATACGGGTTTCAAAAAAGGAAATCGACCACTCTGGCATGCTTCAATCTTGTAAAAAATATTATCGACGAAGTAGACATGGGGAAACGTGTATCCGTAATCTTCTTCGATATGTCGAAAGCTTTTGATTTTGTGTCTCATAGATTATTACTTTCAAAGTTGGAACGATATGGCATTCGAGGACCAGCCCTTAGCTGGCTTGAAACATACCTGGTGGGCAGAAAGCAATGTGTTGAAATTTTAAGTATGGGTATAAATAAAGAACTACGGGGAATAAGATCTCTTTCAAAATGCAACAACTCAGGTGTACCACAAGGAAGCGTTTTGGGTCCTCCTTTATTTTTGTTATATATTAATGATCTCCCTGAACACACACCCAATCCATGCACATTATTTGCAGATGACATTTCTATTATATTGACATCACCAATTAAAGCTGACATAAATGATCACAAAATTGACATTATTAATACAATCGAATCAATAATTTCTTGGCTAAACTATAATAATTTGCATGTAAATATTAATAAAACAAAAATCGTTCAATTCAGGACATATGGTCGCAAGCGGGATAAACTTGACATTAATTATAACGGACAACCTCTATTAGAGACAGAGGAAACAACTTTTCTGGGTGTAGCACTGGATGGCCACTTCTCCTGGAAACAGCACGTAGAAAGGGTTTGCAACAAATTAAACAGATTTGTTTACGTTCTGTACACACTGCGAAAGACCTCGTCGCTAAGTACTATGCTGACTGCGTATCACGGCTGTGTTGCATCGACTTTACAATATGGCCTCATTCTATGGGGTAACTCAACAGATGTGGATAAAGCCTTCAGGGTACAAAAAAAATGCATCAGAGCCATTTGTGGCATTCCACCATGGGAATCCTGTAAACAACTATTCCAAAAATTGAAACTTCTTACATTACCCAGTATGTACATTTTAGAATGCGCTAAATTTGTTCGACAGCACTTTGACTTGTTTAAAAAGGCTGAAGACCGTTTCCCTAGAAAAGTAAGAGATCCAGATAGAATAGTTCTGCCTAGAGCGCCAAGGACTTCTCTATACAAAAAGAACTCTTTTAATATGTGTGGACTAATATATAATAAAATACCAAAGGACTTGAAGGAGCTAACTAATAATTTATTTTTTAAAAAGTTTAAATTATGGCTACTGGAAAAACGATTTTATTCTGTTAATGAATTTATAAATAATGTTAATGACTAATCTATTCTTATTAAGACAACTTTAATGAATATTGTGTTGGAAATTTTGCATGTCATCTATATCTGACTATGTATTAGGAACTTCAACTGACTTTAAGACCATAATGTACTATACTTATTGCAAAATAAATGATTATGATTATGATTATTTAAGTAAATTAGTGTTTTCTAAATATAAACAAGGCGTATTGTGTTAATTTGGTGTTAGTGTAGATTATAAAGTAGTTTTCAGGTTCTCAAGAGTTTATGATCTCATTATAATTGTCGAAAGTTACCTAAAATTGATTTGAAGACTGAATGAGTTATTCAGATACTCTCAGAATTTATAGCTTTATTCCCAGTTTCAAAGACAAGCCAAAGCCGGAAGAGCATGGAACTCGAAATATTAAGATATGAACGAGGTCACAGGAATGCTTATCTTAAAAGAACAAACGTCCTTCTGTTGAGGATGTTAAAGAACTTATCCCAAGAACTAAAGATCGCTCGAACTAATTAATTTGCCGATACAGAGAATTCCCCTACACAAACAGCTTGTACATTTAGATATACTCGAGGAATAAAAGTTTAAACGCCGTTGGGTAACTTTTTGTTGATATGTGCATGATACTTATTTTTTCGACTACGCCCTGCACAGTAGTGGCACACCAACAGTAGGAACGGCTTTCATTTAGACAGTTCAAAAACATTCATTGCGTTATTTACGTTGTTGAGCAGACATATTTATCGAACATATGAAGCAATGGATTAGTAATATCCTTCAAAATTATTCAGATTGTGATGAATAGTCTGTTACGCAATTAGAGTACAGATCATATATTTGAAAATTGCTTAAATTTCGATCCTCGAGTATACATTACACAGATATAACAAAAAGAAAAGGTACATACGGCCACTGGGTCATGTTGACGAGCCGGTTGCCTGCGGGTGGAGGGTTCACGCACGTCGAGTTCACCAACACGTCGCTCGGCCCTTTGGACACCGCTGTTGGACAAATTAATTTTATTTGTATGTTTTGCAGTTGATTAGCTCCTATATCAGAGCAGAACTTTGGACGGATGAGTGAACAACTCATGATCAAACCTTTGAACGGGTGAGCGCTGTAGAGATTGTTTATCCGTCTGTCTCAGTCGTCGTTCGAATACTTTTAAGTTGTTACGAGCAATCAGAAGTTTGAAGTAAATCTTACCAATACTCTTGTTCTGAGATTTCTCGCTAAATGCAAAATACAGCACACATTTGGCCACATCTGAAGGTGCTAGAATATGACCCCATATTTGGCAACATATAGCCAGAAGAACTAAAGTTTTTGCTATAATATCTTCGTTCGGTCTTAAACGTGCATAAAGAAGTGTCTCGAAGTAAATATGTTAACCAAAAGTTGCTTATTCATCTCCTTTGTATTAGCCTTTTCCCGGCCTGCTGCCAAGGTTCGCGCAGCATTATAAATAATACTGCAATGTAATTTTTGCAAGTCATGAATGCCTGTATTCCTGTGGCGTCATCTTCTGGCATTCTGAGGATTTGTTGTACATAGTTTATTTGTGACGAAGAGGTTAAAACTCTGTTTAACCTGGAATATTTGCACTGATGATATGCCACAGATAGCGAAAGGGAGGATATGAGTCTGATTAAGTAAAGAACAGACACCAATTCATCGGTCAGAATTCCAATATCTGTTTATCATTCTAAAACTAGTTAGTAATAATAGCCTACTTTCTGCCCTCACCTGGGACAGACCAGAGACCAAAGGCTCCATAATCCTACTCCGCTTGCAACCAGACCGTGAGGCGATTGCAATTTAAAGAACTACTGCGAATAACGAGGGCCGATCGTGATTTGCATGTCTGAATACATTACATTAGAAAACGTGCGTAACTGTCTATTTACGCACACGCGGCATTAACTACGTTACTACGCAAGTTAGATTAACGTACTTGTTAATATCTATACTAGTTGAATGGCAGATTTATTGGTGCCTGGCGCGGGCGTGACGTCAAACGCGAAATTTTCTTTTTCTTTTGTAACTTTTGTGCAATAGGGATATAAACTCAAGGTGCATGACAAACTTGCACATGTATGGAAGTATTTATTTATGAATCACTAATTGGACTCTGACTGTAGAGATTGAAAGTGTTTTTATGAGTAAACTTTGATCATTCAATTCTGATCCGGTAGTCTGTTTTTGTATTTACATAACATTAGGTAATGTTTCACACTAATGTTACAGCCAAGAGAAATGGAGGAATCTTCATCATGACGGTCTCTAAGGACCCCAAAACACTATTGTTATGTTCTTTAAGACCATATACCATAATATAGAAGTCACAAATGGACATAATAAACATAGTTAGATACCAGATGTGGTCTGCGAAGTGTGCATGGCAGAGGGCGCAGGCCCGGGTGGCGCAGGCGTCCGAACTGACGATGACATTACGATCTGTTGACAATAATATTATTAAAAAATAACTTTACGATCAGAATTAAAAACAACATACAAACTGCATTTCCCTTCCCTTATCCATTGTTTGAAAACAAAAACAATCCAAGAAGAATTATTGAAAAATATTCAGATTTCATAAACACTATTGTCAAGGCAGACACGATGCAATTTTATAAGGACTACGGAAACGTATACAAGTACCTAATGGCATAGCACCTACAAGGAATGCGGGTATTTTCTTGACGTGCATAAATAATGTAACTAGGTGAAGTTCAATTTGAAACTAGGGCAGAAGTATTTAGGACACATCTCACATTAGTCTTTTATTTCTTTTACAAATATAAACCGTCATACATTGACGGTTTATATTTGCACGAGTTATATAAAACATCTCTGCAAGCACTAAGCAGCTAACGAAGAAGACCATTATACAAGTTGTAGAATGCAATGCACGTAGTCCAAATAGCTCCATTCGCAAGTATGTGCAGCAAAAATAATATAAATAAATTGCACTCACATTATGTGGAATGGAATTCTGCAATGCGGTGGGCGAGAGAGGCGCGTGTGGCCCATTACTACCGCTCACACTACCTCCACACTGAAACAAAGTTTTAAACTATCGTAAAAATAACCCACATGTATTGTGAAAATGCCTATTCTAGGTACCGAGTCTACGCTAACGCCACATCTGCCTTTAGAGAATAAATATTTACGTTTGATCCGGCGCGGTGTCTTACTTTCTAAGCAACCGTGAGAATTTCCATCGCATACAATGCTCGTTGAGACAAAGGGTTTAAATGAATATGGACTCTACTTTCCGTCGCCGGTAAAGCGTGATCTACGCAACATAAATATAGTTAACATTGAGACAATAACCTACAAATCATTTTTTTTAAAACTTGTCACATGTCAGTGGAATCATGCGACGGCGATAATGTTACAATTGTTTTGTTTCAACTACGTGCAATGGGAACTTGTCTTGCGCTTAGCCTTGTGAATAGATCAATGTGGCCGCACAAAGGGACATAAATTAAGTGACATCGTTGTAATAACTATGCCACTGTGCTTCTCGTTCTCAATGCTCTATGACGAATACAATAAGTCTCGCCTATCGACATAATGTACTATGTTGCCTATTAAGAAGTTTCTAAACGCAGTCGTTTATTAGGATTATCGCGTCTTGTTCTGCTGGAGTTGTTTGCTAAATTACGTTTTATGTTACATTCCTGCGTAGTTAATATATTAAGGATCATATTATATTTTATGTAATTATGAAATCATAGAATTTTATCTTACAGACAATCAGAATGGAATTACTTACTTAATTAAAATTTTATACCTAAGAAGTTTGTTAGATGCTGCAATTATAATTGCGTTGGGAAATTTTAGGTGTCTTAATAATCCTAACCGTGAAAATTAACAATAAGCCTTTTAATCTAGCTGCTTGTTTCAACGGTTAGATATTTTTTTATAATATTTATAATTTGTTGGCTCGCCATTTATCTCTTTGGGGTAGACTTAGGTTAGGACATGTATTTTGTAAATATCTACAGGTTTCAAGAGGCTCCTATTTAAGAAAATAATAATACTTCGCAAGTGAGAAGTATATCTCTGTCACCGGCTTAGGGAGCCGACATGTTAGACGCTTATCATATGATCGCCTGTGGTCAGTGGTAATCCTCGCAGTTAGAATTACAAGGTTGGTTTTAGAGCGCTTGGAAATTCTGGTCTTTGCACTGGCTTCATACGGCATACCCTTAACAGTAATCGATTGCGTATACTAGGCCGCTGCAGACAATTTGCCGAAGTAGGGAATTACTGACCCATCCAACATCCAGTGCGTTTGCGGTGCTTCTTTAATCAGACCATGTCTCACTTGCTTGAGTGTCCTAAGTGCCCGACCATTTGTACCTTTGGTGACCTAAAGAATGCCACTGATGCCGCAATCAACGTGGCCAACTACTGGGCTTAAACGATATAATAATAATTAATCAAAGTACCGTCGACACGAAAAGAAGAAGAACAATTAGGTTTATACGCACTGGTAGTTGGTGAGGGGGCTGAGCGCGCTTGAGCCGGGCCGGGGCGGTAGGAGCCGGCGCGGCCGATGCCGAGTACCAGCCGCACGGGCCCACGCCCTGCGAGCCCGCGTGCACGCCGTGCTGCAACAACACATATTACTGAGCATCTAATCTTAATCGGTTTTTCTTAACGAACATTCAGAACACGAATCCTGTTCACAGTAAACGTCGGATGATAGCTAGAGTAGGTAGTCGAAAGATGAAGAAACTTAAAAGTCAAGTAGACCTTTTTGCGTTGGACTCCATCAATTTCTTGTGAATACTTATTTTTTATTTTTTTTATTTGAAATGGGTTTGCTCTTGACTCTAGTCTAGGTCAGAGATGACAGAGACAAAGTCTACGATGGAGTGAGCTCACCCAGAAGAAGCCTGTTCACTCTTACTTTGAAGAGATTTGGGTTGTATGCACTCGGAAACTTATTATAAAATCAAGTGGTGTGTGATGCCTATTCCCAAACAAAATTATTAAACAACCAAAAATGTCATGTGCTATGAGAACAGAATTTAGGGCTCAGAAGTATTAGCAAACGAAAGTGGGGCTTGTTAGCTTAGGCTATAGGTAATACTAATATATCAAATATTTCAGTGGTTTCAATAATATTGCAGAAATAGGAGTTATCGATACTAAGCAAACATTAAGGCTGTAATTCAAAATACCGGGTGTATTAACTAAACTAGGATATCGTGTCATGAGCTGCTTATACACGAACGAACATTTTCAACAGCGCGAAATACATAACTTTACACGTTCGCATAGAGGTCAAATCTCAATGTAAAACAGGCAAAATCCTTGCAAAAATAAAAATGTAAAATCTGGACTTCAAAGTGCGTTTACTAATTCCTCGTAAAACATTGATAGTTTACACAGTAGCACGTAAGAAAATAAATTCGCTACTGTTGAATTTAATATCGTGACAGCCGAGGCTGACCGCAATCAGACCTTTCATGAAGACGAGTCATGAATGTGGAATTGTATAATATTGAAAAAGTAACTAAAGTTTGCAGCAGTCCTAACATAATGAAGGCGCGGATTAAGAACCCATTGATATAGTAACAGATAAACAGTGTACAAGACAGACAAGTGTTGTAATACAACCGTAATTGTTTAGCAGTATAACGAATTGGAAGCACTTAGATAAACGATAATGTTCTCAGTAACGATCCATTGAAACGCACAGCCTTGGACAGACGCCAAACTGTTGATGCAGGTACGCTGAATAAAATTTTTCATGCGAATTTTCTTTTTCACACTACTTTTGATGTGGAATATATAACGAAATAGCGGTTTCTAAAATGGTTACAGTGAAAAATGATTTTACTGAAGAAGTTGGACATAAAATTGCTTTTATGCGAATTTTCACAATAAAAGGTAGGTGGTACAGGAAGTATTTTAAGTATACGCATTAAAGAAAGTCGGGCACAACAGTGCATGCGGGCGGCACGGATCGAGGACGAACGTTGCGTACAGAGTGGCTGATACATCGATCAAGAATGTATTACAGACGTGTTGCTCTATAACTTTAGCTTACTTGCATAATATGTTACTGAAAACTACCATACAGATGTTGTAACAAGGAAATCTCTTCAGTGCTGCGAATGCTTCAAGTCGGTCGTGGTGATTGGATTCAATACATAAACATTTTATGTAGGCAACAATCTGGTTTGTTAATGTTCCCCTTAAAGTCCTTTTGAAATAATATATGTATACGAGTAACAGTTTCGAGCTTTGCATTGATCGTTTTGAGAATTATATCCGATGTTAATACTTTCATAAAAACACGACTGCTGGTGCAAACTTTCAAGTAATAACGACACCGCAGATTTCTCCGAATAGTTTCACGGGTATTTTCCTCGATTCAATTGAATGGTCTGAATTATATAGCATGAAGAATAGTTGACCTCGTAATTGCTTCATCACCCTAGGTTGAATGTCACTGACATGTCATCAAACGTCACGGTCGATTTTTGCTTTAAGACCAATGGGCCTTTTTATAATGTTTAACATGACTATCATAATATGTGGTCGTCCAAATCAAAAGGGACCTTATGGCGGTAACTAGTTTCCGAGATATTAATAAATTTGTAAAATACCTCAAAAAAATCGTTTTTTTATTAACTGTATTTTTAAAAAGATGATTGTATTTACTACATGTAGATGTGTTCAACTTTTCGAAAAGTCAATTTAAAAAAGTTTCGTATTCATCTAAAGTTTAGTAAAAAAGGAACCTTATCGCGGCAAGACCTAACAAATCGTTTTTCTTGTAATTCAAACCATATATTATATCAACATTTTAATATTGCAAGGTAGGTATAAACTAAACTATTCATTCAGGATGGAAAATCATCAAATGACTCCTCCCGCTCTGGGTGGAGCGGAATAGGGAGTGTCAGACTCTTACTGACTAAAACCCACCCGTGTTCCTTCCTTCGCCCTTTGTTCCTGGCCAGCGGTAACCCTTTCGGACAATCCCGCTGACCCGGCAGGCTTCGGCCAATACGGGCCCCTTCGTTTAGTGCTGACATCTCTTTGAGGCGCGCGTGGAACACGTACGCGCCGTCCGGCACGGGCCTGGTCCTGATCGGACGGTGAGCTACCCATTGCTCTCCGCCCGCGCCTAAGGTGGCCGGGAGTAGTCGCGCGGCTCCCGACGCCCGGAGCGTCTCCCGCGGCGGCTGGGACGGGAGGCTCTCTCTCTCAGCCGTCCCGCCGCCTCCTTCGCTAGCATGACTGCTTCGCAGAAGGAGGCGACTGCTCCCCACTCCCTCTAGCCCCGGACCATGGCTTGAACCAGGCCCGGACGCGAGAGGTCGCCGCCATGAGATCGCGCTGGAGGTCTGTCCGCTCCGCCGCAATTTGCTGCGGAAGCGGAGTTTCCCCCCGGCGTAGTGCCTCCGCGCGCCACTCATACAGGCGCGCGAGGACTATCGCCTCCAGATCCCATGGCGGCAGTCCGGCAAGGAGGCTTGCCGCCTCGCCCGAGATCGTGCGGTACCCCCGGATCAGCCTAACGGCTACCACCTTCTGGGGCGCGTTCAAATAATGGGCGGCTCGCCGCCGCAGTGAACGCACCCACACCGGGGCCCCGTTATAGGGCCATGGACCGCACGACCCCCGCGTAAAGCCTCCGGCAGGAGGCGTTTAGCCCCCTCAGGTTGGGCAGGAGCCGCTTGAAGGCGGCCCCGGCCCGTTCCAGTTTGGGAGCCAAACGTCGGAAATGCTCGACTAAGTTCCACCGGCTGTCGAGGATGAGACCCAGGTATTTCATCGTCGTCTCGACGCCGATGTGAACCCCTCCTACCGTTAGTTGGAATCCCGATGGTGGCGTATTCCGGAACCCATGAAACGACATGGCCTCGGACTTGTGCAATGCCACCTCGAGACCCAACTGCCGGATCCTCTCCACGACTATCGCAACCCCGCGTGTCATCGCGTTGGCCGCCGCCTGATGCGACCTCCCCTGCGCCAGGACTAGCGTGTCGTCAGCGTAGCGTATAGCTGCCATTAGATAGTGTCGCACGCCGCCGCATGCGGCATTCTTTGTATATGCGTCTTAGGTCTAAGGTCCCACTATTGTAGTCCATATTTTGTTTAGGTACTTTTAATAGAGGTAAACAATCTTGTTAGGTATGTTTTTTATCATAAAATATATTTTTAAAATAGGCTAAGGCTAATAGCAAAAGTAATTCATTATAACATCTGTTATTTCATTTTGTTTTATCTTGTAATGGCTATAAATTATTTCATAAATATATTTTTCGACAAAAACGTATCAAGATTGTTTACCTTTATTAAAATACTTAAATTAATTAACTATACTAAGAGATAAGTGTCAGCAGACTGCAACGGACCGCCTTAAGGGCCCTTTTTTACGTATATACTTGTTACGAATTTTCATACCTTGTGATAATAAAAAAAAATTTGTTAAATAAGTAACATTTTCATACCTTGTGATAATAAAAAAAGAAAATTTAAGTTATCTTGAATGTTGCACTAAAATATTGATTATGCATGCTAAAAATAAAAAATATTGTTTAGTGCCCACCATTAGGGCCCTTTTTTAATTTGTTTGAAGAAATTGTTCAGTTCTCTATGTAACTTTACAAGATCATAACTAACACTTTATCATTGATCTCTTAGCTTTATTAGCATCTAAACCAATTATGTATAACCTATAGTGATTAAGTGTTGATTTTGTTACTGTCAGATCTCAAAGTTTATAAAAAATAAGAATTCTTGCTAGTAAATAAAAACTATTTTTTTTAAATTATGTGTTGTTTTTATTTACATCTAAGGCCTTTCGCAAATCTATGTAATTAGTAGCAATATAGAAACGATAAAAGTTTAGTGAGAAACAGGCGGTTTACTTATTTTTAATACTATTATCGATACTTTGCATCTCATTGATAATGCATTATGTTGGCGGGTCTAGTTCCCACAACAAACAAGTTTATGCAAGGATTGTAAGAATTTCCATTAGTAATAATCATAGTCAATCAAAGTATACCATCAGTTACATAACTTCACACTAAAACATAACTTTTTTGTACGGCATACTTAAATTGCGATTTTCTCGAAACTTATAATTTCGATCAGTGAACTTCAAAAATTCGTAAAAAAATAACGGCAGTGGTTAGAAGGTTGGTTCTTGGGTCTATAGTTCGGTACATTTATGTAGTTTTCAGCTCTGTAGATAACTCATTTCCGCCATAAGGTCCCTTTTGATTTGGACGACCACATATTATCACTATGCTATCACGATAACACAGAGAAGTAAAATTTATATGAAAACGCTTTTAAATTTCCGTCCACGATAATCCGTTATAAAGTGAAGTATTTTTAATTTTCCATAGAGATATAAACTTAGCTGACGGGTCCGTGGCTAAATAATAACAGCCGCACAAGTGATCGATCAGGTTAAGCTACCCTTGCCGCGGTTGGTCTGTGGATGGGTGACCATCTCTACATACCGAGACACCTCCGTGCCTCGGAAAGCACGTTAAGCCGTTGGTCCCGGCTGTCATTCGTGGATCTTTGACAGATGGGTAGTCAGACACTCGAAATTCTGATAACCAATCTTACGAAGGGGTATTACCCAGTAACTGGGTTGTGGGGGTCAGATAAGCAGTCGCTCTATGTAAAATACTGGTATTCAGCTGTATCCGGTTAGACTGGAAGCAGACCCCAACATAGTTGGGTAAAGGCTAGACAGATGATGATTTTCAATTTTCCATATCGGGAGCGTGTGGACGTCCATGATAATATAGTTACGTTAGAAATTATAAAAGCACACAATGTGGCAGTTAGTGAAGTTCCAATTTACTAATAGTCTTTTTCAAAACTGAAACTTAAAGCAATTGTTACGACTTACAAGGTCTATACAATCTTCAAAAGTTAATGAAATATTTACCTGTGCCAATGGCGGGTGCGCCTGGTGACGGTGAACGTCAGAATTCATGTCGCGCTCCTCCTACCACGACTGATTACCCCTCATCATCTGTGGACAAACATTGTAAATCATTACTACAGTAATCAACAGCAACACGTCTTTCTTCTTATACTTTGTAACGATCTGTACCTTATTAAAAATAGAGGGTAAGCAGACCGTCCAATAAATTTTATTAGGGAAGAATAAATACAGAAAGTTATAAAAAACAGCTAGTTATAAAAGTACTAAATAGCACGCACTCTCGGAAGTTTATAGTTCACACACGCGCGCACTCACTGGAGTTTTATAGTTCACGTTATGGAATCAGCTCAGCACTGTAGGAACGGGTATCAGGCGTCAGGGTAGCAAGTTATACGAGGTTAGCTCGCGAAGATTAGAAGTAGAAGGTCCCAGGTGGAATCTTTAGCTGGATCCCCTGGGTTAGTCAAAGATGTCGCAGCAGAACCAAGCAGTTCAAGTTGACACAGCAAAACCAAGCAGTTTTCTGATGCTTAATGTCTCAGTCCCAAGACTCGAATGCCAGCAGCCTCCAGCTGTTCATGAGCTCGTTTCTAAGTAGTCTTCCTTTTTCAAATATCAGTTTTCTTCTATGTGGCCATCATCTAATCTGACAAGTGTATCCGGCCAAGACATATCCACGAGTGCGTAAAGAATATTATAAATCTAATTTAAAATTAAGTTATTTAGACTAAACAATCGTAATAATCTTAATAATACAAAAGCTAAACATATTGATAAAAATAATTTAAGTTATTTAGACCAAAGAGTAATTACCATAGACTAAGCCAGAAAGACATTTAAAAAGTAACTGACAGATTGACAATTGACGTGTCACAACATGAAAATTGAGTAAAAGTATAATGTAAACATATAAACAAATAAAAAGGATGATAAATAGTATTAAAGTGTAAGTAATGATAAATAGTATTATGCGTGATGAAAGTAAAGTGTAAGTAAGCATAAATACTATATTTCCCCAACAACCCCGAGAAAATTTTTGGCCTAGAACAAAAATTTTGCTAAGGTTAAAATATTACAACATTCACAAAACTTACATAACTCATTCAAACACACCGACATCTTACGAAGTTAGGTCAGGTAGGATTCACATTCAATGATCACTACTCAACCTGATAAGTCATAACTTTAAGGCTTATTTAAGGAGTTGTAATCCGCTCGCGTCTAAAACCACTAATGAGATGAAAATATAAAGATTTAACAAAGGCTTATTTTTAAAGGAGTTGTCATCCGCTCCTAATCAACTTTTAGAGTCGATAGACAGAAAATCAACTTTTAGAGTCGATAGTCAGAAAATCAACTTTTAGAGTCGATAGTCAACAAGGGCTTATTTTTATGGAGTTGTCATCCGCTCCAATCAACTTTTAGAGTCGATAGTTAACAAAGGCATATTTTTATGGAGTTGTCATCCGCTCCAATCAACTTTTAGAGTCGATAGTTAACAAAGGCATATTTTTATGGAGTTGTCATCCGCTCCAATCAACTTTTAGAGTCGATAGATAACAAGGGCTTATTTATATGGAGTTGTCAACCGCTCCAATCAACTTTTAGAGTTGATAGAAATAGACAAGTTATCATATTAACTTGTAGAAAAGAATAGATATATAGGAAAGATTAAAATTAATCTTTTAATGGTTTAAGAACCGATGAATGAATTAAAAAAACAAATAGAGTTTTAGTAAATCAAAAGGAACTCTATTATAGAGGAAGGAAAGAAGAAAGGGATGAGTTATGAATATAGTAAAATACGAAAATAACAAAAGTACAAATATAGGGATAGCAAACGAGTGTAAAAGAGTATAAACATGCGAGTCTATAGGATCTGAGTTAAAGAAAACTCGTGGACTCAAGTGTCATCTCAAGAGTGTCATGAGTTAAGAGAGGGGTCAGAGTTAAAGAAAACTCGAATGTTAGAAAGGACTCAAGTGTCGTCTCAAGAGTGTTAAGAGTTAAGAGGGGAGGAAGGATAGAGGGGTCTGAGTCAAAGAAAACTCGAGGAATCAAGTGTCATCCCAAGAGTGTTATTAGTTAAAGAGGGAAGGAGGAAAAGAGGGGTCGAGTTAAAGAAAACTCGAGGACTCAAGTGTCATCTCAAGAGTGTTATTAGTTAAGAGAGGGTTCAGAGTTAAAGAAAACTCGAATATTAAAAAGGACTCAAGTATTGTCTCAAGAGTGCTATGAGTTATAATAAGAGGCAAGGAGGGATAAAGGGGTTAGGTCTGAACCGCAACACCGCAGTCAGAAAAAACGCTAGGGCAGCTCCCGTAATACAGTAGACGGTAAGCTCCGAGTAAAACGCCAAGGGCAGCAGTAAGTAAGCTCCGAGTAAACGTCAGGGCAGCTCCCGCAATACAGTAGTCGGTAAGCTCCGAGTAAAACGTCAAAAGAGTCTGAGTGTTGGATACGGTCCAAAAGTGTATATAAATTTAAGAGTAAGACACAGTCTACAGAAAATAAAAATCGAAAACCAATGAAAACTTTTTTGTGTTGGTGGTGAAATTCGGAACTAATGCATAAAGTTTAGTACCTACTTTTGCCACCGCGCAAAAAGACTAATACTCAATGCAAATGCACTATGGCTAGTTACCTAGCAACCAATGTCAAACAATAACAATTAGAAAAATATATTGAGAGCCCACGATATACTTATTTCGGTATGATTCCCAGATATAAGTATAAATATATTATTATATAAGTGTTTAGGACGATAGTGGAGTATTTGTTATAGGAGTTGTGTAGATGTATAGGTTTGTAAAAACATCCACAGGATATTCTCCTGTTTCAGTCGTGAAGTGTCTCAATCCCCTAACTTGGTAGTGACCACGAGGTGGTTTTAAAAACACGCCAAGCGAAGAATGAGTACGATTACCAATGGGTAAACGCTGTAGTGTGCAAGTATGTGGGGTGCAGTGTAGTGATGTATTGGTAAAGAGTTAAGTGTAGGAGGAAACGACTACGGGATATTGTCCAATAGTACGTCGTAGAGTAAGCCAAACCCCAACTTGTAAGTGACCACGAATGGTTTTAAAAACACTGACAAGCGAAGAATGGATGCCAACTACCTTTCGGTAGTGGGATGTATGAGAATGAAGTATAAGATGATATTCAGTATGAAGAAGTGTTGAGTCGAATATAGGAGTCTTCAAGAAGAGAGCTGAAGAAGAAAAATAAGTTAGTTAGTATTCAAAAGACTAAGCCAAATAAGGAGTTCAAAAATAGATACCTAGTGCTAGTTTTTTTTAGAATTTAGAAAAAGGGGGTGAGTTCGAGTTATTTTTACGTTGGGCGCCAAACTGTAACGATCTGTACCTTATTAAAAATAGAGGGTAAGCAGACCGTCCAATAAATTTTATTAGGGAAGAATAAATACAGAAAGTTATAAAAAACAGCTAGTTATAAAAGTACTAAATAGCACGCACTCTCGGAAGTTTATAGTTCACACACGCGCGCACTCACTGGAGTTTTATAGTTCACGTTATGGAATCAGCTCAGCACTGTAGGAACGGGTATCAGGCGTCAGGGTAGCAAGTTATACGAGGTTAGCTCGCGAAGATTAGAAGTAGAAGGTCCCAGGTGGAATCTTTAGCTGGATCCCCTGGGTTAGTCAAAGATGTCGCAGCAGAACCAAGCAGTTCAAGTTGACACAGCAAAACCAAGCAGTTTTCTGATGCTTAATGTCTCAGTCCCAAGACTCGAATGCCAGCAGCCTCCAGCTGTTCATGAGCTCGTTTCTAAGTAGTCTTCCTTTTTCAAATATCAGTTTTCTTCTATGTGGCCATCATCTAATCTGACAAGTGTATCCGGCCAAGACATATCCACGAGTGCGTAAAGAATATTATAAATCTAATTTAAAATTAAGTTATTTAGACTAAACAATCGTAATAATCTTAATAATACAAAAGCTAAACATATTGATAAAAATAATTTAAGTTATTTAGACCAAAGAGTAATTACCATAGACTAAGCCAGAAAGACATTTAAAAAGTAACTGACAGATTGACAATTGACGTGTCACAACATGAAAATTGAGTAAAAGTATAATGTAAACATATAAACAAATAAAAAGGATGATAAATAGTATTAAAGTGTAAGTAATGATAAATAGTATTATGCGTGATGAAAGTAAAGTGTAAGTAAGCATAAATACTATAACTTTCAGGTCTTAATTTAGTGATACGTGGCAGTTATAACATTTATTTTATTGACATGTTGTCTAGTAATTACAATAATTTTGTTGACAAATAGCTGTGGCGGCTACAGAGCGATAAATGGGTAATTGCCATAATGGCCAAATAATACAATTTAAGGAAATTAGCTGATATACCAAAAAAATGTTACAGCCCGAGGTTATAATGACGGCTCGGAACATGAGGCGAGTCGCTGTGTAGTAACAAATTCATGTGACAGCGGTGGTGAGGGGTGGGGTACTGCGCTGCGAGTAGCCTACTTCAGAGCCGCCATAAAGTTTGAATCAGACTATACTTAATGTAATAGATGTAACATTTTTTGAATTTTTCAAATGAGTCAAATCAGTGATTTTCCTTCCTCCACGACTTGCACGAGCTAAGTTTATAAATCATCATCTGCCTAGCCTTTTCCCTACTATGTTGGGGTCGGCTTCCAGTCTAACCGTATGCAGCTGAATACCAGTATTTTACATAGAGCGACTGCTTATCTGATCTCCACAACCCAGTTACTGGGTAATACGATACCCCTTGGTAAACTGGTTGTCAGACTTTCGGGCTTTTGACTACCCGTAACGACTGTCAAAGATCCACGAATGACAGCCGGGACCAACGGCTTAACGTGCTTTCCGAGGCACGGAGGGGTCACGGTATGTAAAGATGGTCACCCCATCCACAGACCAACCGCGGCAAGCGTAGCTTAACCTGATCGATTGATCTGTGCGGCTGTTATTATTTAGCCACGGGCCCCTCAGCTAAGTTAATAAATAATTATTGTAATTCGTCACAAACCTTACTAAACAATATTTTCCGTTACATTAAATTGTTTTTCGTAACTTTCGATTTATTTCGTAACTTACACGAAAACAAAGGCATTACAGATGAAATATTTGACTATTTATTTCAGCCAATTATATTAGCAGCTGGAATGCAAGAGTTCTGCGTTTCAACATTAATTGATTTAATGCTTGACACAAACTGGGTTTTGGATCTCATTGGTAAAATATTAATATGAATTAGCAAAAGCAATCTGTGATTCCATTGAGGATCTTCTTGCAAAAAGTATACTTACAAACATAGAATTTAGAAATGCTAGATACCAAATTATAGTTGATAGACTCGCAAGTGCTAAATATGCTTATGCTTGATATGCTGGTACTGGCTTTAATCATAGTGATAATGGTTCTGACTTAAGTATATAAAACAGGTAATGATCTGTTATGCTAACCATGAGAATGTTCGTGTTCTTTAGTGGAAAACACTTAGCAGATCACTTCTTGGACGTGCGCAATTCACATGATTTAAACATAATTTCATAAATAATGCGTTTAGTTAGGGTGCTTGTAATAATAAATATAATGTTTAGGCACCATTTATAATAATAATACTTTGTTAATGTGGTCAGGTTAGTTTACATTAACAAAGCAAGCCTAAGCATATTTTCCCCATTCTGAAATAATTAAGTATGTAAGTGAAATGGAAACCCCCTTATTGAGTAATGAGTGATGTTTGTTTCTCATATATACGGAAACAATAACAACTTCGTCATCTGCCCATTTCTGTGGATTTTCGGAACGCATGGCGTTTTACATAATTTTCTATAGCAAAAATTCTGTTATGCAGGTAGAACCTGTGTTTGTAACAACTAGTAGAGCGCTAATTGCAGAAGGCTCAGGGCGTGGGCAGGGAGTGGTGCTGATTCACTCTCGTCCTCCCACCGATGATGTGGAACTAACGAGGACGGCACGCCCCAGCCAACCGTGGCGTATCGTGACTAGCTTCTGTTCATGTATGAGCCAACTTATGTAACGGTACAGGTGGAAATGCAGATGACAGCATAATCACTAACGCGTAACGTCTCTAGGAACTATTCGATGTAACTGTGCAAGCGAATGTGCAATAAAATTTATCGTTCATATCATACACGGTTGTATTTTCTTTTTTCGAATTGATACGTGTAGTAGATTCGATGAGAGTGGAGGTTCGGAGCGTTTCTCTCAATGAATGTAAACTACTAGCTGCAGCATTCATCGCTCTAATTGAGAACGGAATTAGTAACTAGGGGAACCAATCTAGTGCACCGGGCGGAGCGTCAGCTCTACCTCATAGGAGCCAATAACTAGGTACTTTGAGCGGCTGTAGAACAGGAAAACGTAGTATTTTTTCGCTACTTTCCTTCCACAATTACGAGTTAAGATGCTTATTACAAGTGGGTTTGCGTTACATAAATGTTAAACGTGGCTTATTTATACACAGGAATCTTATGTTTTTCTAAAAGTCTTATATTATTGATCTTGAAAAAAAAGAGAAAAGAAAAGAAAAAAGAGTAAGAGTGAGTGTGAGTGAGTTAAAGAGTATTCTATTCTTGAAAAATGTAATAAGTGTTTCGAATTTTCCATTGATTGTTCAATCAAATTAACTGCGGCAGGAAACGATTACAATTTCTCTTGAGATATAGCAATAATTATATCGATTTTCATTCAGCTGACCTAGCTCGAGTGCGAGCGTACGTACTGGTAGGTAATGTAATGTGTTGTCCAACTAACGCAATTGGCTGATTATTTGCAGTTTTTTGCCTCATACAAGCGTGACGCGCTGTCGCACCGTGTAGCTACTTGCATATTTCCACACAAAAACAGATTTGTGTTTGTCATGCGGTCGTACGATAGCTTGCCGGGTAGAGGATGAACTAAGACAAATAATATCTAAACATACGCCATTTGAAATGATATTTGTGCAAAATATACTTTAGTTGCTACTACTTTGCTGGTGCAAAAAGTCTGAGCTAAACTGAGCGTTTAAGTTTTGGAACAGAGTGAGGAACGGAAACAGCAAACACTTATGAACTCAACAACGTTCAACAAATTACAAATGAATTATTTACAATGACTCCGTATTAACACATCTGAGCACATAACAGCGAAGGTAGTAGTTAGCAGCCACAGTTTAATTTATTATCCTCACTGTTATGAACTTATGACTATACAAGACGACCGAATGTTCACCAACAGGAAAATTTTATTACAGCCAACTTAACCTCATGCATTGGATAATGAAGAACTAATAGGTAAAAAAACTATAAATATATATATGCAAGCTCCTTTACTAAGTGCAGTAATAAATGGTTACCTATTTAGTACGTGCTTGGAAAAATAAAGGTCCAAAAGGGTTTAATGTGGTATATTGTGGTGTCTTTGATGTTGTCCGATTTCTCATTAACTCAAAAGGACATTTTTGACCGATAGTTCACAAAATCCTGATTTATCGAGTCCAAAATTTTGCATTTGTCTTTAGATTGTGGGCTCTCTTGAGACGAATTTATGTCCAACAGGAAGTATAAAAACAATTTCTCAAGACACAACGTAAGCAGACATTTAAAATTTTAAATACTTGGTAAGTAGAAGTTTTAATCTTTTCCACGTCTTGAGACTTGGGGAGAAACGTGACCGAAGGATTTCAAGCCGCGCTGTAAGGCAAGAAGGACTTATCGTGTAGTTGTTATTAGATCACCGCTTTGGAATCCGTCACAGATCCGTATATGGTATCTCTAAGCGTAAACTACTTATGTACTGACAGATACGCTAAATAAAGTATAGAAATTGTGGTCTCACAGACATACGAATGTTGTATAAAGAGAAAACTTAAGTTTAATGTAGAACAAACATACTATTGTACAACAAAACGAATTATGTATTGCGATTTGCGAGTTTTCGTAATGTACATTTACATATTTCGTGATACTGAAAGAAAAATACAGCACGTTTTGCAAGGCCTATCGTGTAAAACTATAAATTGCTGTTTAATATACTTTGTATGCAAACCTAAAAGTTATCCAAATGGTCACTGGAGAATCACCAAGGGACTATGCACTCTTCTTTCATGTTAACTTAACAAAATATTGGTATTCAACTATTTGAATAACAATATTTTGTGAAGTTACGTTAGTTTTTGTTTTGTTGGTACGCATTGGGAGATGCTGCCCTATGGGCTATAGGGCAGCATCTCCCAATGCGTACCTCTTCAGTAATCTGGGTTACGTCAAATAAATGCAAAATAAAAAGCCTACGACCTAGAAAAGAGAAACTATAGACGCATAATCGAATGCCAAACACCCTAATAAGAATTTTGACATTGTGTTAGCTCCTCATATCTTTTGTATTTTGTTTGGAATCGATAGAAATTTGCAAATTTGCGTTCGACACCCAGTTTGCGGCGCGCTTGCTGTTAAAGTTACATCGGGGCATTTGGCAAGCAGCACAGAAATCGTAACGAGTACAACACGAGCAACGAGATGGGCCGTCAGAGGATGCAGGCGCGTGCCGAGTTGAACGACCACGGGGACCACGCGTGCGTTTCACTTTCATCGCATCCCACCGAGACCGCGACCACGCGACCGCCATTACAGAACAACATCATTCATCACTTCATCACCCCGACCACGTTTTGATTGTTTGGCTTTTTAGTATATACCTACACGCTTTTTAGCCGGACTTATTTGGACAACAGGAAATACAACTATAGTGTGGCTGGTAGCTACATTAGTTACCAACCAGTCAGTCCTGTCAACGATATAACGATGTCAGCTAAATTCCGCCCAATTCCGCCTCAAAATTATATCCAAATAGGTACAGCTTAGATCAAGTTAATTGATTGTTGATTCATTTTAATTACGATCGTAGGAACATTGACAAAAAAATAACTCCGAACGGAGTTTTGGACAGACATCCGTTCGCACCGAATGCATAAAATTAAATATTCTTTCATGTTTCACGGTTTGTCTGACATTTACCCTCTTGTCACTTTCGCCGATTACAATTTCATTGAAGTGAACGCTAATACTACTAAGTGATTCCGTAAATGATCATACTCCGTTGGTTAATCGTACATCTTTTTTGAAATGGGTTCGGTTCGTTGTACACACAAGGTTGATAGAATAGTCACGATTAGAAGCTGCAATTAGGTTGTTTTATAAACATTTGTGTACATAGTTGTATTCTGCGTCACATCGCTGAATTTAAGGTTAGAGTGGACTGTGCCGGTCAACGACTTTTTTAGCCTTTAAATGAGTGCAGGAACTAGGAAGTTATACGCAACAGCTGCAGCAGCAGACACATTTTCAATTATCACTGTTTATGTTTGCTGGGCTTTGTTTACGTTTTATTTTTAGTGTGTGCAATGTGTAGCAGGAAATTTTGAGACAGTGTGATAAATTAAATAAGACCAAGTTCTGTTGCATCAACAAAAGAAAACGGCTCTCTTATGACCTTTTAATTAAAACCATAAAGTGAACATTCACAATTCAATTCATTCATTGTACCCTATTTATTTGATGTTTAATTAAAACTGGCTCCAATTTAGATTATCTTAGTGTTGGTACTTGTTGACGTAACAAAATTGAAAGCAAGCTTGATGATACGTGGTTTTTCGAGTGAATCAACAGTAGTACGAACTCTGCAAAAAATTTGGCCTTTAACCGGTAAAAATCGTTTCCTTCCCTCGAGTAAGGTCACATAAAAAACAACTGTCGGTGCATCACTAATGACTAAAGACCATACCTGGTCTTTGGTCATTAGTGTAATTAACTTTAATTTCTGAACTCTAGATTTATAAGAGGCAATTAATAAACATTTTGCTTAAAACGAAAAGAAATTAATAAAATCTGAATCCGTTATAAAATAATCGAGAATACGGCATTTCCGAAGGGACTCCGACTGAGGTAGGTTTTACTACTTTGTACTTTAGTTGTTTTATTTATTCGAAAACGGTACAAATTTGTAATAAAATGTCGGAAATAAAACTTGCAGCAGTCAAGGTGGCTACGACAGTTGTAAATAACTACTTCCGGACGCCATTTCCATGTTAGGAGACCATTAATCCTGTTTTGACGAGTGACACCCCGTTTTTATTGTTGTCCATAGGGTAAAGCCACTCCTCACTTTTTAAGTATCATATTGGTTTGTGACTCAGCAATATTAATTGTCTAAGATAGCGGATTATGAGTACTTGTAATACCGATCAGCACACTTGTTAAAAAATAATGCAATATTAATTATTATGCTACATTTTAAGTCGATTAGCTAAAAAATCGGTTCATCCGTTCGGGAGCTACGATGCCACAGACAGACAGACAGACACACACACGTCAAACTTATAACACACCGTCGTTTTTGCGTCGGGAGTTAAAAAATGAACTGTTAACTGTTAATAATAACGAGGTATGCAATTAGAGTACGTTTTTTTAAGATACTTGTAGTGAGAATGCTATTCGGATTGGAACAGTCCATATTGTAAAATAATGACAGGATCAGATTTTCAAAAATATATTAGTGGAGCGCCGTAAGACATAAAAATTGTAAAATCTCGGAATCCAGGGCCTGTCAATGAATTTTCATGAAAACTGTTCTACTGCATTGTTAACAGCTCAAATAAAAAAGTTAAAAATAAAAAATTGACCGATCTTGATTACAACAATTTATAACAACAATTTACTGAAAAATGAGAGGGACAAGGGGAAAAAAATGTTTACAGTAAAGATTTCAATTTTATAGCGAATAAATTATATTTGCATAGTAACTTTAATATTAATTTATAAATATTTAGTTAAAAATAAAGAGTTACGAAAAAAAAATAATTATCAACTATACATGTCTAAATTATTGTTCATTATTTTCGTCGTCATCGTCATCGATCTCATTGATGTGGATTGTAGGTGAAGGATTAGTACAGCTGTTACCATTGCATTCTAAGCAAGCTACAGTACAATTTAATCTACTTTTCCTGCACCCGCAAGATGCTCCGCATCCGGTTTTGCATGTGCAAAAAATCATTTTTAGTAAGGCTTCTGGAGCGGATAGCTGCGTCATTGTTTGGGGCATCAGTATTCCGCATTCATATTTCCAACCCCACTCTTCTGGTGATATTTCTCTTCCGAGCCATGTTTGAATTTGCAGATATACTCTTTTGAAGTGTCCAAAAGCGGCATCTGCGGTAGGTGGCAAAGACGATAGTTTAACGCAGGTATTTTTAGCAGTTGCTTTCAAAAAAGAGTTATATCTTAGTATATTTAAATCTTTTATTTTTTGCGGGGCAGCGTATAAAGCAAGAGTGCATGTAACACCAGCGTTAAAAATGTCATTAGCATCTTTGCATTCATTTTTGAAAACTGTCGCAGCATTTTGTAAGTCCAGCCGTTTTTCGAAATTTTTTGCAAACACATTTTTGCCACGTTGGAAAAAAGCTGACGTCGTGTCACAGCCAGTGAAAGCATGTAAGAACAGAATATGCTGTTTCGCGAGTATTTAAATACTGCAACAATCCATCCGCTTTTTCTGCAGAAGCAGCTTTCAGCGTTGATATTCCTCTAGTTACCTTTACAATTTCTCCTAGTTCGGAGCTTAATTGAGAACTAGATCCGATTTTGTCGCAAATGAGGCAATCATTACTTTGATTTATCATCACACGATGGTTCACTCATTTTGATAAGAGGCTGTAACCACAAATATTAGTAATATTAATAACTAACGTTTATATCAAGATTAATAATTAATTAATGTAATTGAATTTTACTATAACATTCTAACTTTCAGCATCGATTTATTATAAAATAAACGATTAATTATTCAAAATGATTTTTATAAGCGAGTAATATAAATAAAAAACAAATACTATCTATGCCGCTATTTTCAAAGTTTGTAAAATACAATTATGTTTTGTAATTAACTTTTATCGTATTAACTGCACAATAATAAATATACATAAACAAAAATCAGAAATATTTTTTTCTCAAAACGCACAAAAACAGCTACGTATTTAGCTTAGCTAGGTGCAACGTGTACTAATTTGTTAGGGACCGCGTCAACAATGCCCAACAGCTGCTGTTGTCCCTTCTATAACTCCCCCCACCCCTCACCTTTGTACCTGCAGTCCCTTGAGGCCCATGGACAAGTTTGTAATAGTTCTCCTTTTCAAAATATAACTTTAAACTAATAAAAATAGAAGAAAACTCCGAAAAATTGTTAATTATTTATTTTAATAATTAAAAAATTGAGATCGGGCAAAATTTTTTTTTTAACATTTTTCTATATACTGTTAAAAACACATTTCAAAAATTTATATGAAGATTCATTGACAGGCCCTGGATTCCGAGGTATAAATCTTACGGCGCTCCACTATATGTATGTAGCAAACTAGCAATGAGGGACTGTTTGCGCAGGTACACTCAGCTATCAAATAACAAAAGAAATCTCGAAAACACAAAAACATCATATTTTAAACTGTTCAACCTTCATGAAAGCACATTTTTGAGTTACTTATAGTTTAGCAAAAGAATCTCCAATATGTATTTGAAGTCAATTAAAATATTTGAGATGGCACACAATATCATGTGCATAGGACCACGGCCCACGTAGGGCCAATCAAGGTGGACGCGTTAACACATTGGCCTCGTGACACGATGATATCTGCCGGTTCTACTTTATTGATGACTCCTATTGTAAATTCCCATTGAAAGCATCATAGTTTCATGTAAAAATAACGATGTTGCCCCTGTTTTCTTTGTTATTTAAACAATTACGGTAATCTTTTAATATAAAAAACTGAGTCACTGGCTTTGTTACAATTTTCGTGACTTGTTGAGTAAAAGGTTTTGATTATATTATTTTAATACGTATACTGTTCTTAAAATAAATCATACCTAACATAAGGAAATAATAGGACTATAAATATGCGCGTTCGCGTTGTTACGCACAAAAATTACGTACCTTGTAGTATGTCAAACTTGAATGTCTTCATTTAGAAGGAAGTTAAACACGGTAAAAACCTCCAATAAAAATCACATTCGTCACCAACACAATAATGCTCAACAAATGATTCTTTTAACACTTTCCTGTCTTGTTTACACTCGATTTTCAGTAGTGAGTCAACTCGAGTGTCGTACAATCTTTGTTTATTTACATGGGGAACATGTTTATCACTGCACGGTAGATTATTACCAAGTTAACTCGTTTGTGCGCACATATTCTAAGCAGGCACTTTCCGTAATAATAAACGTACATATGACGCGACCGCCAATCGCAAACTGTCAGTGGGGGAGTCGCGGTCTGCCCGCCAACTCGTGAATATCCCTATTAGTAAAGGTATTACACAAACGACGTCTATATCCATGCCGTTCGTCTTTACTGCGTAATCGTAAACGGAGGCCGACAGATTTGGACACAGAAAATCTTCACGGTTAGAGGTAGTGGTGTAAACGTTAGCGTTAGTAAACGTAGTGCTACTAATGATGACATTTTTACGCCATCTGTATGCTTAATCTAGATTTCATTAGGTCTGAGGATTGCTTTAGAATGCCTTTAGCTTGTTTCATCATCTTCTTCCAATATCAATCTGTCTAGCCTTTCCTCGACTATATTGGGGTCGGCTTCCAGTCTAACCGGACGCAGCTGAATATCAGTATTTTACATAGGGCCTGCCTATCTGACCTCCACAAACCAAGTGTCTGGGTAATATGGTACTCCTTGGTAAGGTTTGATTGGTTGTCAGACTTTCGGGTTTCTGACGACCCATAACAACTGTCAAAGAATCATCTTCTTTCATTGTAGTTTATTTTCCGGGGGTTACTTTTAGCTGGAAACTAAGTCCATTATAAGAGTATATCCTTGCAAATGCAATAGGTACATACAATTTGCATAAGGGAGACCGATCAAACGGGTGTCGATTTCCTGATGCGATAGCTACGGTTCTCAGGTTACGGCAAGCCGACGCCGCAGCCGTTGCGCCGAACTGCACAGTTGTACACAGGAAACGCTCCAACACATTGATACCTTGTAATTGACACGAGTGCAGTTACCACGTGCTAGCTCCAACGAGCTATTACATTACGAAAGTATACAATATGACTCAACCTAGCCTAGCTCTACATCGAACGCCCGAAATTAGGGAACAAACGCGTGTTTAGTTGCAACATCTACCTACATAAATCAAGAAATGTTTATAAAACAAGGTGTTTGAATTGTTACGATAAATATGTTTCATAATAGACTGTTTCTAACCCAGTGTTTGGAACTCCATCCATGCAACTATTGGATAGGATGATAAGCGTAAACCAATGGCAGTGGAACCACGATCTTTGCTTGCGCTGAAAGTTGAGCTCTGCACAAAAAAGCTACAGCCTCTTTTTTATCATTCGTGCAACGTTTTAAATAGCCATGGATAAATAAACAATATAGAAAATAGATTGTTTATTTTGGGATTTGAGTTAGTGCAAGAAGTGGGTCTAAAACTGTTAATATAAACGAGAACAGAGAGACAACATGTATGGCTAATGACCGCAAGAAAACAACGCGGCAATTGCGGACTAGCCAATGCCAGCGTCCCAGGAAGTGTCTTATAATGAAGACGACGAGAAACAATAGCTTGATAGAGAACATGGCTATTTTATTTATTTATAGTGCAACTTGGAGAACAAATATTTTTTGCACCAACCATGGCTATTTGTAGAAATAAATAACTTATTTTTTTCTGCTTAAGGCAGTCTAAAGGAAAGATGGATGAATATTGTGTCGAAGATGAAATGGCCAGAAAGGAAGTGAATTCCGAGATAACGGCTTCTTAGATATGATAAATATGGAATAGACGTGCTGCGTCGGCCTCAAATAAATCGGGATAAGAGCAAGAGAATGATAACTACTACAACTCTTACGAAGTAAGAAACTATGTACTTAAAAGTCCAGCAACTAACATCAAGCGCATATCCCGTCGAAGACTCCAGTTTCACATCCGTGCAATGGCAAAATTCTTTACAATTAGTGGTGTTTGTGGCAATTGGAGCGTGAGGGGAATCCAGGCACGGTAGAGTTCGCGGCGCAGTGCCCCGGAACCAAGAGTCGTGCCGACAGTTGTCATCGGTATGTCCTCTATTCATCGTCGTTCAGGGCCACAGATGACTATGTTTTCTATGCAAGTTGGTACCTACTTACGACGAGAAAACTAGGTCTGATCGATACTAGCTGTTAATTGCTTACAGCGGCCACGCTGTAAGCATCTCTTTCAGCTATGCGACGGCTACCTTATCTAAGTATTAGCGTCATGCTTTCGCTTATTTAGCTAACCTTTCCAAACTGTCTAACAAAACTTCAAAATAAGTTTTTATTTCATTCACGACAAAATCTTTGTACTTTCCGGCTTTCTCTTTTATTTCAGACTGATTGAATTTTAACTTAAGCTCTTTATGTTAAAAATTGCAGTGATGCGATTCACAGTTTTTGGCAGTCACTGCAGTCTGAGAGATGTAGCAACTGATGGATGACATACTATAAGCATGTTTTAAATATTATTTCTACGCACTGTGTAAATAAATTGCTTTTAGTCATTATTATAATACCATTATTTCATAGCATTTTTTAAAATGTTATAGGTTGTTTAAAGTTTGAGGAAAATTATTGCTTATTCTAATGATTTTGTGTGTAAACAAGTAATCTTTAATGAAGGTATTGGTTACTTGGGTAATAATTACTAGCGGTAGTAGGTACCTACATATGTACATGTCTAAGGTTATATTCCCCTATTAACATGTGGTTATGTTATCGAGTCGAACTACTTGCTCATCAAATTAACTGTGCAAAAGCCAGGGCGTAGCGCGCACTCGATGATGTCACCAGCTCACCAGCACTTGACAACAACGACCTATTAAATAGTAGGTAATGAACTATGGTTTAATTTAAATCGATATAAATATTAAGAAATCTTCATAAAGAATTTACTACTTTTCTCGTATGAATGAGGTACTCACATGCACGTCAACCAAGCACTAATTAGCTGACATCCGAATTTTGCTAGAGCTAGAAGGCTTCTTGATCATAAAGTTATAATTCAGCTCAGCGAGCACAGGCCTGGGTCTCTTGATCTTGTTATCATGTAGGTCATACCAAAGGGAACTTTTTGCCGTCTTTATTAGCTTGATTGAATTATAGTAACTTTCATCGCTTTAGTATGAACCCACTTCAAAAAATGGATGTAGCTGAACGGATCCCAACCCAACATCGTACGATAAAATTTTAACATCGTTAGTTGATACATTTTGGCCTGTTTGTTGACTTTGACAGCGCAAGGTCGTGTTTAATTCATTAGGTGTTTTCGTAATATAAAGTAATAACAATGATTAAAACAACCGTGACCGCTACTGTGTATCGTCGTCTGACTCATTTTGTGTTGGGATGAATACTAAACAAGTTACGTGCGAAATACGCAAAGAATTAATTATTTATTAGAAACATAACACAGCTTGTTGTTAGAATCTACAACAAAATAATATTGGATTAATTTACTAAACCTTTAAATAAGGCTATGTTTACTCTTGCATTGTTTTCGCGATATTCTATTAAATAGATGGCCTTAGTGAGTTTTTATTAAGAACAAAAACTCCATTGTTTCTTTGATTCTCACATTTATCTTTGAGTACCTATAATACTTAATTCATTCTCAAAATGGTGTCATTATCTTTGTAAGTATCATATTTACTGAAATGTTTTGCAGTCAGTCTATTTGGACGCTAAATTCGAGTTTCAGTAAAATCCTTGGCTGTTTTCGTTGAACCTGAAGATCCTTGCGTCCAGTTTTGATCAATGACATGGTGAGTCAGAATACGCTTCGACATCTGCGCACTGATGTATTCTCTAAATATAGTCACAGACACTGCGGCTGTTTAATTATACCTACGGTTAGCATTGGTACTGTGATAAATTTAGGATGTCAAGTCTGCTACGCCCTTAGTGCTAGCCTTCCGCTTTGTATCACCAATTCAGATTTCGCTGGCAATTTGTGTTGCCAGCTTTATTGGGTATATTGACTACTAGATTTTCCTTTTTTAAATTAGGTCTGTATGTCGAACTATTGGAAGCTATAATTAAGAACGATATGCATAATAGTGACCTATTTGTCCGAGTTGGTTCACATTACTTAACCTCGGAGATAAGCTACTGATAAGCTGTTCTCTATTCGTTAATCTTTGAGAAATGGCAGTGGCATAATTTTTAAAGTTTTCCTAAGGTTTCTAATGTATTGCAGAATTACTGTTACCTCGCAGGCGAGGCAGCAGGCTTCATAATATGTTTTTTTATGGAACAGAATATTATGAATTTATGATGTTTTATTATCATAGGTAATCTAATAATCCTTTACGATAATGTGTTGCGAAGCTGTTTCTGAGGTCCTTTCAGAGATGAGGGCTCGTATTGCCGCGGTACTTAATACGCAAGGGCGCGTATGCCTTCCTAATAAATGAGAATTTCAGAACCACTTTGAGCCGTCATTACTGAAGACTTGCCCATTTTACGGAAAATCTCCAGGCGGGGATGGTAATACTAGGTACTAAACTCCAGAAATTAGGAGGAACTTATGGATTCCATGTTTTATTGTCTTTTACTTATTACGTTAGCGTATTCACCAAATAGTAGAAACCGTATCCTTTTTCGTATTCGTAAAAAACGAATTCGTCTTCTATCACTACATGTATTTTAGATCTTTTTTGTTAGAAATTCTATAAAAAATGGTGCCGGAGGCGCGGCGCAGTTGTGGCAGTTTTGAACAATAATTAACAGCCCATTTCTCATTAACAACGTTTATAAGCCATTTTCAAGAGTCCAAAAGACATTGCGCCAGAAGTCGGGTGAATTTCA
Source organism: Luperina nickerlii (assembly GCA_963855955.1). NCBI lineage: Eukaryota > Metazoa > Arthropoda > Insecta > Lepidoptera > Noctuidae > Luperina > Luperina nickerlii. Next base: position 13,463,775 of record OY979677.1, on the reverse strand, counting down.
GCTAACAGATCAGAGGAGACTTCTAAGACAATATGGTAGCAGTGACTGATTACACCGAAATTAGTTTTGACACAATCCTTTGCAACACAAATGTTAGTATTTGTGGTCTATGAGAAGATGAGACTCACTCAAGATGAGACTCAGATAAGACTCACTCTGGAATCTCTGAAGTGATCCCAAATCGACTTGCTAAACTTTTTAAGTATTGGTTTTGGGTATATGATAATAAAACTGCTGCAATGACCATCCATCTAGTACCAAGCAACTAAACATTCACTTACATTTAAGATTGAGATAATGAGACATTTTATCCTTGGAAATGGTTAAGACGCTGAATTGTTTTAATTGGAAAGCCACAGTTATCATACTCAAACAGCACTTCCAGTTTGCAACTTGATATCATCATCACCTGGTGATCTGCTATACAGGTATTCCTAGTGCAGACACCAGTCTCTCACAAACTAGTTTCTAAGCTTGTCTAATTTTTATGATACCATTGTCTTGTAAAGAGAAAATAAAACTATTTGAATTGAATTTAAATCAGAATAGCTGAGTTGTTGAAGGGGTTCAATCTAAGAATATTTGTTTTATAGGATAATGGCAGAGTTATTGAAGGGGTCCAATATTTGTTTTGTACAATAAAAATGAATATCTTAGAAGCCTCAAGAAACAAAAAGCATACTTGATTAAAACCACAATTTTCATAAATAAATAAAACTATAAAATTATAATCTGGTTCTATAGCATTTAATTGAACCATAACTAAGCAATTATCTATAAGAGCATAGCATAGTAAAAACAATGAATAAATGCAATTACTTTTTTATGAATACTTAACAATACAACAGGGTTTCTTTTCCCACAATAGACAACAAGAATATACCTCACTCATGGATACAATATTATAAATGAGATTCTACATTTTTGCACTGATTCAGTGTGAAACAAGGCACTTGTCTCATTTAGTTATAGGTAATTAGTTTTTCTTGTTTCAAAACTCAATTTTTTTTGGCTGTAGCGATTATGTTTGAATCTTCTTTGTACCAAATACATTTCGAACACTCGTGCTTTAATCTGAATGGTAGATAGTAATGGTGGGTTTCGGCTGCTTAGACTTCATTTATAAAAACTTTCGTTTTAAAAATCGAGGGTCTGGGCTCCCGGGATCTACCTACCTAATTAGATTACTAAGAAAAGACGAGACTAGGGTTGTTCATGCTACGAGTATTGTTCATCTTAGAGCGGGCGCAATGCAGTAGTTTAGAACATTGAATTTCATAATGTAAATAAATTGTAGTAAAAAACTGCTGTAGTGTAAAGTTTGGATTTGAGCAATGCTTAACGAAACGAGGACGTTCCATCCCGCCTACAATCTACAGCCAACTACCAACATCGTGACAAACACTACTAAATACCAAAGACACTAAATAATAATCAACTTACCAAAATGACGACAAATAAATAGATGATAATAAGATTAAACAGTCCTCACTTCATTATATAAATCACTGTAATACGATAATAAATGAAATTCATAAACACACAACACATACGTCACTCAAGAATCCGCCATTTTATAAATTTAAAACTTTTTCTTTCTCACAGTTACAACTGAATGGGGAATTATCCATACAGCCTATATTATTCAAGACGATCAATACTTAATAAAAAACGTTTTTTGATCAAAATTGATAATTTTAACATTCATTCAAGCTGAATAGTTGTAAGGACCACATTTATATTATTGCTAAATATCCTGATTGCCAGAAATCCTTGTCACAGACCAATCAATCAATGCACATATTACTATTACACACAGTTTGATGGCTCAAGTTTGTTTCAGTGAAATAATCATTTCTCTATTTACATAAAAAGGTTAATCAATGATTCAATGGTGTTAATGTAAGTAATTTAATGCTCTAAGGTAAGTAACGACACTAGAATTTTTACTACAGAGTAGCATCATGGGCCATGGTGTATAATTGAAGGAGTGCCAGTCTAAGCCAGTCCTTGTTGTCACTGTCATTATTTGTGTCAGTTCAGTTGCTGTCATGTTGTTTGACAATTGATTGACATTGTTATTGAATCGATGATTTATTCATTCGAACGAATTTTCTGAAAATTTGTGAATTAAAACACCGTACCAAACTTACTAATAAAATGTGGAACAACATACTTTCAATAATAACAACATTATCAACATTATTTTTATTAGGGAGCTGTAAGTATCGTAAAAACGCACTGCGACTCTCGAAATAATATTAGGCACGATTTTTTTAATGTATTTTTTATGTTTTAGGCTCTATATATCATAATCTGAAGCATTTTGAGACTATACATGCCTCGAAGCTGGCACATAACATGGTTAAACGTGGCGCAAAGTTATCCAACCACCCTTTTAACACAATCAAAGAGGTTCATTTCAAGACACTCGGAAAAGACTTCAGATTAATTCTCCATCCCCATAGCTCAGTATTACATTCTAATTTCAAAGCATATGCTGTGGATGGTGATGGGAAGGAAACAACTGTTCATGTTGGTGAGAAAACTTATCTTATGAATTTAATATTGTCTAATTTTTATATCTTGAAAATAGTGCATGAGGAGTGACAATACTTAACATAACTCATCCGGTACAGTTAACCCTAGTGAGCTAGCTATAATTTTATGCGGATGCAAAAGAAAAACGGGAGCTTGTAAAAGTCTTCCAATTATTATTGCAAAGCTATAAGACTGTTCATAAATAAAAAAAAATGCCTTCAATATTTCCTATGTAAAGTATACCCCCAAAAAAAAGTGCTCCTTAAGACTTTTAACTATATCTTTGTGGGAGTTGTTTGCCTGAATTCACTGCTGCCACTCACCAAGAATGACCGTGTCACTGTTACAACAGAGTTTGATGTTTGGTCACCTTTTTTAGATATGTTATGGCTGATTCTTATAATTTACAGACGGTTATGGTTTAAAATAAGGACTTTTACCTTTACCAGTAATGAAGCAAAGACCTCATAGATTTGTATAGTAGACCCTCCCATATGGAAGTAGCTATCACAGGTAAAATTAGCTTATTTAGCATACAAATCTATTCATATGCCCAGTTTGGCAATAAAAAATGCTACCATTGGTAAGCAAAACCATTCGTTTTTGTTTATAGGAACCAAGCATAAGTCAGGGCAAGTATTATCTACTTGCAGTGAAATGCTAGGTTTATAGAAAAAAGAAAACTAAAAACAAACTAATAAAAATTTCTGCTTGGTATACATAATACTAATAAGTTATTTGAAGATACTCAAAAATGCTGATTTATAAAATGTTTGTACAGCTATTTGCACATTTTTTGTTATAGATAGAGAAAACTTCTACACAGGCAGAGTGTTTGGTGAGAAGACATCAGATGTAAAGCTGCACATGGATGATGGTCTCATCACTGCAACTATTCACACTCCTGATGAAACATATCACATTGAGGTAAATAATTGAAATAATTCCACTACATCCATGTGTAATTTTAATGTATGTAAAGCCACTCACTTGAACTTTCTGACTAAAACACCTTCTTAAAAATCATGAGTGACTGAAATTGGTTTTGAAATAAATGCTTTGCATTTAGGGTTACAATCCATCTGAATTTGTCCTGACATGTCTTTCTGGCGTCCAATTCGGACTTGGTCACGCCTTGACATTAATCCGGATTTTTCGATATTGATGGGATCTTAATTAGAAAAATATAAAAATAATTTTTCTACTGAAACTAGAAAGATAAAATGTAAAATGTCTGGACTGACTAAAAATTATTGTCAAAAGACGTGATCTTATGGCTATTGGGCGCCACAAAAATTCCTATACTTCGGTGCCCAAGTAGTCCCCTATTTAGACCTTTATCTCCGAACTGACTAAAAACTGGCAAAAGTCATGTTAGAAGCAAAGGTTTTCCTTGAAAAGGTTTGCCTGTGGGTATTAGATATGAGCGCCGCGCCGGCGCGCCGCCGTCGCCGTGAGTTCATGTCGACGCGTCGTCGCCGAGTGAAACACGCGGCGCGCCGTCGCGACGAGTCGCAACTTGCTCTCCCGCTCGCACGCGCGGCCCGGCCGTATTAGTTCGCCTAGTCGCCTCGCGACGCTACGCTTGCTCGTCGCTCACTCTCAGTCGAGTCGAATATTTCACCGAGTGAACGTGTATTAACTTAAAATGGCTGTTTCTCATAAAAAAAAATTAGTGTCCGACCGAAACAGGTTTTTCAGCCGAAACCGAACTTTCGGCCTTGCTCTTAGTTTCGGCCGAAACCGAAACTTACTTAAACATATTTAAAATTTCTATCGTATACAGAAATCTGGTGTGTTTTTTACACATTTATTTGAATATACATTGTATATTATACATAGGTACAGAGTAGTGATTAGGTAAGTATTCAACTGTCTGTACTACAGACAGTTGAATACTTACCTAATCATTTACGAGGTCGGTCCCATAATGAACTGGCCTGATATAGTTCTACGCGACATGTCGCTACATGTTATGTTGCATTAAATAGTAGGTACGTTTATCGTGCACTTAATATAAGAAACACGCATCGACATGAAATGCTTAGTCTTAGTTTAGCAGGCATTAGCATAACGAGAGTCGCGTATTTTTTCAAAATGTCGACAACTGAGTATCGAAGTGTCATAAAGTTTCTGTTTAAAGAAGGTTTATACCCTGCCCAAATAAAAGAACGATTGGATGACGTGTATAAGGAGTCTGTCCCCTCCTATAGCACAGTGAAAAATTGGGTGAAAGAGTTTCGCCTCGGAAGAGAAACCGTCGAAGACATTTGCCACGACGGTCGACCTGTGGAAGTGCTCACTCCCGAAACGATTGCTCTCTCTGTACGTATTCGTGCGATCCATAAACATCTTCACATGAAAAAAGTGAGTGCAAGATGGGTACCGAAACTTCTTTCAGCGGTACAGAGACAGGAAAGAGTGCGCTGCGCTTCGGAGTTTTTGGATCTTTGTGGCGAAAATTCTAAGACTGTGATCGAGCGGCTAGTGACTGGTGATGAAACTATGATCTTGTATTATGACCCACAAAGCAAGCGCGAATCAATGGGATGGCGTTATAAGGGTGAAAAGCCCCCTAGAAAGGCAAAGGTGCAACAATCGGCTAAAAAAGTGATGTGCACAATCTTTTGGGATTTTCAAGGCATATTGATGGTGGATTTTAAAGAACGTAATACAGTCGTGAACGGCTAATATTCTGCTTCTTTAATATATAAATTACGAGACAAGATAAAGGAAAAACGAAGAGGCAAGCTGTCTAAAGGTGTCCTGTTGCTCCATGACAACGCCCCTGTTCATACCGCTGGTGTTTCAAAGGATGCAGTTCGTCAATGCGGGTTCACAGAAGTTGAACATCCACCTCACAGTCCAGACATGGCCCCGTCTGACTATTATTTATTTCCAAATTTAAAGCGAGACTTAAAAGGAAGAAAAGTTTCAAGCGATGAAGAGTTGCAAGCGGCCGTCTTCGGTCATTTTGAGGCTAAAAATTGTGATTATTTTTATAAAGGTTAAGAGATGTTGAATTCACAGATGTCAGAAGTGTATTAGTAGTATTCATGGTGATTATATTGAAAAATAAAATTGGTTTCGTTTCATTTCCTTCATTAGTTCATAGTTAGGCCAATTCATTATGGGACCGCCCTCGTATGTGCAAAACACCACCTCAACTCCATGCGATTAACGATGGACGGCGGCGAACTGGGCCGGCGCGGGCGACGCGACGAGCGAGCACGAGCTAGCCGCGAAGTTCGCCGAACGATGGACGATAATTCATGAACACTCAAGTTTTGGCGCGGCCGAAAGTTTCGGCCATTTCCTGGCCGAAACCGAAACTTAGGCCGAAACTAGTTGATTTGGCCGAAACTGGCCGAAACCGAAACCGAACTTTCGGTCGGTCACTAGAAAATATTGAAATGATTATTATTCAGTAAGTAAACGTGATCTCCAATTTTATTTAAAAGACTGTAAAATTATATTAACAATTATTAAAAAATATAGGTAAAGCTTTTTAATACGGTTTTCTTTAAGTTTTTTTTAAGAAATCTTTCCCTGATAAAAAAAATTCTAAGGCCCACGGCCGGCCACGTCGCGCCGCCGCGACGCCGCCGCCGCCGTGGAAATTTTAAGGCCACGCCGCCGCCGTGGAATTGGCCATCGGCGCTCATATCTAGTGGGTATACATCTTATGGCTATTGGGCTTTAGGCACCTTTAGGGCAGATACCCATAGTTTGTTGCCTATTTTTCGTTTCGGAACGGGAACCTTACTTGAAGCACTGTTCAAAGGTACATATGGATCGGATAGACTAATCACTAATGTAATTGTCATTTTCTACCTATTTTTAGCCTTCTTGGCGCCATCTACCATATCTAGATGACAAGACCATGATAACCTACCGGGCTTCTGACATACACTTCAGTTGGAAAAATGGTGAAGAAGCGAAAAGTAACAAGCCGCGAGTCTGTGGTTATGTGAAAGAGGGAAAAGGTAAGGGTAAAACAACATTTTGATATACTTACAAATATTGCACTGAATTGACTATGATCTTATTTGTTTCCTGTATCAGAAAAGGTAAGAATACATTCTAAATCCTTAACATAAACAGGGTGGAGTGGCAATTATATACTGAATCCGGTAAGAATTTACGGTATTGCACTTTTCAACGAAACAGCAGATTTTTTCAAGCAGTTGTAAAAAATGTACGGCATTGAGACCGTACAGTAACTTATAGTATTACACCTATTTTCATACAGTCCACTTCTTTTATTATAAAGTCCCGATTAAGCCCATTCAATGATCCAATTCGAATGTACCCATTCAGTTGGTTTATGATAAAAACATAATTGAAGTAACTTTTCGCCTTTAGAATTAGAAGAAGACGATGAAGAAGAAACAGTCGTTAATATAGAATCAGAACACGAACAGTCAGAGAAGGACAAATATTTCGAAGAGAACACACATTCAAACAACACTATAAATATGACGCAAAGAAATAAGAAACGAGTGAAAAGACAGAGCGACTATGAATACACGCCGACGAAAACTAGGTGCCCGCTGCTCCTTGTGGCAGATTATAGATTCTTTCAAGAAATGGGTGCAAGTAATACTAAGACTACTATTAGTTATTTGGTAAGATACATATTACAGTTTTTTAGTTATATGCTTGTTACATGAGTAAAATATCATGAATATTATGGAGAAAGTTAATTTCTTGCGAGAATATAGGCCTATTTTAATTACATAATCATGACTTCATGAGTTAATCTTTCTTATTTCAGATCAGTCTCATTGATCGTGTTCACAAAATTTACAATGATACTCTTTGGCAAGATAGGCAGGTTTGTAGCAATTATTGATTTACAATAAATATGGAGGTATTACACAACTTCTATGCATTAAACCATTGTTATTGAGATCAAACTTATGATAAATCTTGCCTTTGTGAATATGTTTCATGAAGAGTTATTTTATGTGCTCTAGGATATGGATGGTTTTAAAGGCATGGGTTTCGTAATAAAGAAGATTCTGGTTCACTCTGAGCCGACTCGCGTGCGCGGTGGCGAAGCACACTATAACATGGTGCGAGAGAAGTGGGACGTTCGCAATCTGCTTGAGGTAAGAAATACAGAATATTGCTCATAAATCATCACGTATCAGAAGCAAGACCGAATGGGTAATTAAGTATTACGATGTTGGGTTAAAATCGGACGTCACTGTATTCCCTATTTCTTTAACGTAGTCCCTGCCTGTGGTAACGGCCGCGACTTTCGAGTTGTAGGTCGTAGTTTCGAACCCCGATAGGCTTTTTAGTTTGTGTGAATTATTTCAACTTCACTACTCTCAAAACTATGAAGAAAACATGGTGAGGAAACCGGCATGTCCTAGAACCAAAAATTCGAAGACATATGACATGTAAGTACCAACCCACACTGGGCCCGCGTGACGAATTACGCCCAGTCCCTCTCACCGAGAGGAGGCCTGTGTGATGTGTCCCAGTAGTGGGAACATTATAGGCTGATCATGCTAATCCTAACATCACGCTAGGACCCTTAGAAGCCGAGCAAAAACCAAAAAAGTCAGAAAAAAGGTAAACGAATTAAAAGCGCAGGCAGGCGATGCGACAGGGTGGGTCGGGGGAACAAGAAATTTCACGCGGACGAAGTCGCGGGCAGAAGCTAGTTAAATATAAACATCCAAATTGAGAACCTCCTTTTTTGAAGTCTGTTAATAAAGAAATAGCACTTCATTTAAAAGATTTCGGAGCTTCGGATAGTATGATACTCTTAACCTGTCGGGATAGGATTCGATACAACCCTGCCCGATTGGAAGTACCATAGGAGCATATTATGGCAAGGAATATTTAAGCACACCTATTAGTTACACCTGTGTACGGGCATATAAATAAGTTTTATATTTGTTTGGCAGGTGTTCAGTCGCGAGTATTCCCATAAAGACTTCTGTCTGGCTCATCTGTTCACGGACCTTAAGTTTGAAGGCGGCATCCTGGGACTAGCGTATGTAGGTTCACCACGACGGAACTCAGTTGGCGGGATATGTACACCAGGTAACATATTTGTATATGTGTACCTATGTCTTTTCCGTTTTATCATAAAGGAAAACATCGTGAGATATCCTATCAGGATAAGCCCAGGTTCGCACAGGCGAGAGACAATACTTGAGAAAACCGTTACCCGTGCTCATGTTATGGTCTGAAATTGCCAACATGCACGCAAGGAGCAGGAGTGGTTATCAATGATCGTTCCTTTTCTGTATGAGAGAGGTGTTTGACCTTTAATGAGGTAATTACATAATAATCAATTTGAGGCAATTTGGAAATGTCTGTTTGTAATGCGAAAATTGCAGCTTTTTACTGAATGCATGAAAGTTTATACGGTACTTATAAGAAAACAACAATTAAAAAAAAAATTGTCTGATTGTCTGTCTCTTTGTTCCGGCTAATCCCCGAAACGGCTGGACCGATTTTGACGGGACTGTCACTGGCAGATAGCTGATGTTATAAAGAGTAATTTAGACTACTTACTTTTATTTTAGAAAAATAATTAGTTAAGTGACACATTATTGTTTTCCGACATCCAGACGAACGAAGTCGCGGGCACAGATAGTTGTAATTATTATTTTGTTATGTTTCTTTGTGTAAAGTATCCCAATTTTTTCAAATTTGTTTATGCATTTTATATTATTATTTGATACACAATTTATGTTCGTTTTGTTTTCAGCTATTACGGTGCCTAGTGTGAGTGTCCCTCTTTGTTTTGCTTATCTATATATATTATATTTAATTTATCATGTTAGTTTTACTTTATATTATTATTAAAAGTGCTTCACTAACCACAATATTTATGCTTTTAAATAAATCACTATGTTATCATGTATGTTCTCAAGTGCCTACTGTCCTAGTTTCTAAAAGCTTAATACACAAAGATACACAAGTCCTCCCGGAAGTCACACAAAAGATTCGACTCTTCAGTTCATAATGTAGTCTGTAGCCAAATTTCATATAATGTAACCTGTATTGATTGACCAAAATAATAACAGCTAATCCATTGACATTGATATTATTTAGTGAACTTGTTAAATAGAAAGCCTTTCAGAAATCAGGTGCTAGTTGATTGATGGTCGTTTATTGGTCGTGATGTTATAACAAAACTTTCTTGAATAATTATTTTTAATAATAATGTTTGCATGAAGCCATCTATTCACTATTGTATGTATGTACCGCGACACGTATCACCAGTCATCAGTGACATCGCGCGATATCGCCGGATTTCGCACGACATCACCCGATTTCGCACGACATCGAAAATTATGAAATGTAAAGACACTTGTCGCGGGACATTTGTATTTTGTTTTGTGAATAGGTGCAATCCTACCAGTTATTTTATTGAAACGAAACATTATTGTACTTAACTAAAATAAAGATCATTATGATTTTGAAGCGTAATCAGAGGTAGAATGATTGAAAGGACTGTATTTGGCTTAACGATTCGCTAGCAGGTTCAGGTACACAAGTTTGATCCTTCCCCTAAAACATACACATTGTTATCCTAACTATAATTTTACCAAAACAGAATACTTCAAGAACGGCTACACTCTGTACCTCAATTCCGGTTTGAGCTCCTCTCGCAACCACTACGGACAGCGTGTGATTACTCGCGAGGCGGACTTGGTGACGGCGCACGAGTTTGGGCACAACTGGGGCTCGGAACATGACCCTGATGTGGCTGAATGTTCTCCTGCGGCTAGTCAGGGCGGCTCATATCTTATGTACACGTATAGTGTTAGCGGGTATGATGTGAATAATAAGGTGAGTTATTGTTTTAATTACCTACTAGTTATATCCCGTACGCAAAATACGCGCATTGACGTGGAGTTGCGGACACCAGCCCGTATTACCTATTACTAGTTATATCTGATATTCCTGTTGCAATGATTAATGTTTTAATAATACATGATTGCTACGTGGCGAATAAAACAGAATCGTTCGATTCACAACTGTGGCTGCGGAACTAGCCCGACAACTGTGATGCTCACATACACAGATCAGTAGGTACAGTAAAATATATGAAAGTTATATATAAAATATTTAACTCTGCCCAAACCTTGGGGGTATTACCGACGTGATGTTATGTTATATTTAAATAATATAATTATGGTAACAAGAATGAATCAACCGAAAAGGGAGAGGGGCGACTACCGAAATGACGACTATAGTCCTCGCGGAACTAGTTGGCCGCGCCTTAGGTATGTGAGCGGTGGGACGGAGGGGCGGGGGCGCTTTGTCATTACTCAGTACGTGCGTTGCGAACAATAGGCAACCCCGCCGCCCCCACCTCCGTCCCCACTCAAGGCGCGGCCAACTAGTTCCGCGCGGACTATAATAGAAAAGTATGGAAGAAAAAGATATGTTGCGCCGACCCAAAATAAATAGGGATAAGGTTAAGGACAGGTGAATGATGAGCTATTTCCTTGTTATAGCGATTCTCTCCGTGTAGTCTGCGGTCGATCCGCAAGGTTCTGCAGGCAAAGTCTGGTCGTTGCTTCTCTGAGCCTGAAGAAAGCTTCTGTGGCAACCTGCGCGTCGAGGGCGGGGAGGAGTGTGACGCCGGTTTACTCGGTAGTTCTGCTCTCTAGAAAGTTATTTATCGGTTCATTCTGTCCTTTGCAACCAATGCTTTTTAAATTTAACTCTTATGCACGTCTGACTGATTCCGCCAGTTTATTGCTCTTACTTTCTTACTAGTTTGCACATTTCAAAGTTTGTACTCGCCTTTAATTACAGGGACCGAAGACAATGATATGTGCTGTGACAAAAACTGTAAACTAAGGAAAAATCAAGGGGCTGTTTGCAGGTAATATAGAAACTTGAGCTTGATATTATAATTGTCAGGTAAAATTAAACGTTGTAACAATAACATGGCGGGTTTATTTCCAGTGACAAGAATTCTCCATGTTGCGCGGGATGTGTGTTCGCTCCGCCAGGTGTGGTGTGTCGCGAGGCTGCGCACTCGGCTTGCGAGGGCGAAGCCACCTGTAATGGGGCCTCTGCTGACTGCCCAAAGGTAGTATCACAATTTTTAAGTACCTACCTAATCGTTTTACTTATGTGCAAGTTTCGGGATTACGCGAATAGTTTCAGACTCAAACAATAATCTATTCATGAATTAATCACAGCGAGAATATAACGGATCAAACTGTATTTTCTTCTCGCCACCTCTCATGGATGTGCTAGCTATAATAAACTAAATCGTATTTTTGCGTAGGCACCAGCAATCGCAGACGAACATGAATGTGCAGAGCGTGGTCGATGTCGAAATGGGACGTGTGTGCCTTATTGTGAGACGCAGGGCATGCATAGCTGTATGTGCGATATAGGTAAGATTTTATTTAAATAGAGAAGCTAAGCCCAGGTACGCAGGAGCGATTTTTTCTCGCGCACTCGATTTTCAACGCTCGTCTGCTTAGCGCCACAAGTTGAAAATCCAACAGTGTGTATTTTTGACACGCTGGGATGCGCTCCGTTCGATTCTCAATGCTCAGCTCAACATCGAGGGTTAAAAATCCAGTGCGCGATAAAATCCCGCCGCGATATTTTTCGTCCGTGCGAACGTGGGCTAAAAGTGCGACCAAGTCTGTGTCAAGCGTGTGTAGTTCGGCATACTACACTGAGACCAAGATCTAGTAGGCGTACTTAGACTTTGCTTCAAGCTTCGTACAGTAAGCGATTCATACGAATAAGACTAATGAAGCGACGAATTCGTCGCTCATTAGAATGAGCTTAATATGATACGAATAAGGTTCATATTCGTATGAAATGCTTACTGTACTTAGCCTGAGTAAAGTCTATGTACGCTTTTAAAATGTCGGCCTGAATGCTTTACGTGCCATTAAAAATGTAATAAATAGTCTTGCATATAGTGATATAGCTCACGCTGTCTACAGACTTTTTTTTAATTCCCCTAAATTGCTCTAATGTAACGTAACCTTGCGATTTACAGTTGCTGATGCGTGTAAACGCTGCTGTCGTAAGAGTCTGAACAAGACTTGCTTCCCGGTGGCTCATAACGATATCCTGCCTGACGGAACACCGTGTATTCAAGGATTCTGTAATAAGGTATGTTTATGTAAAACAAGCTTTACATTTCATCCCTTCGGTGTCCTGTCCACATGCCAAAATACAGAAAAGTGTATCGTTTACCACTATAGTCTGACGTCATAAACTTACTATACAAAACAGTTGAAATAGCTGCCATAGAGATTCCTGTTTGAACTAAAAACGTATTGTCTCTCACAGGGTGTATGCGAGAAAACGATCCAAGATGTGGTGGAACGGTTTTGGGACATAATTGAAGACATCAACATAAACAATGTGCTGGGCTTCCTTCGCGACAATATAGTGGGCGTCGTCGTTTTAGTCACCGCCTTCATATGGATACCTGCTAGTTGTGTGGTAGTGTTTAGAATTTATACCTGTTGATACAGTAATGTCACAATATTCTCATGCTTTCTGCGATTTTTAACAGACTATAAAAAAGAGGTTCTGAATTTACCTAGTATGTTTGTATATCTGAGATTTCCTCAAAAACAAATGAATCATTTATGACAGAGTCCGAAGTTAAAATCGAGAATTCTGTAAGTTTAGAACATGCATTCAAATTGCCGAGCCATTTATTTTGTAACTTACTGTATTTCAGATCAGTTACGTGGACCGACGTCGTCAGCGACAACATCAAAAGTTCTTGGACTGGGAGCGACAACACGACCTCATCCATCCTTCATCGCCAAGGAAAATTATACACACGAGGTAAACTGTATACGGTATCTTGGTTATTTGATAATGAAGATACAACTCCTATTTATACAACTTTTTGTGTGATATCTTTACTAGAAACTTGTAATTTCCTTGTGTAAAAATGTGTGCTTCTGAAGGCCAATTCTCGTAATTTAAAACGTTCAAAATCCAGTCGCAATCTCATCTCAGCGACAAACAAATGTCAAAAGTTTGTCAAAATCTAGGGAAATTAGAGGAATTTTTTGACAGATTGAGATTGAGATCAGACTGAACATTCTTAAAATTACGGGGATTGCCCCTCTGATGGCATTTCGGTCTTATTATCGTACGAGTCTCGTGGTTCAGAGGGACTCGTGGTTAAATGATAACAGCCGCACGAGTCGATCGAAGGTTAAGCTGCGTTTGCCGCGGTCGATTTGTGGATGATTGACTATCCATTACATATCAAGACCTCTTCGTGGCTCGGAAAGCACCATAAGCCGTTGGTCCCGGCTGTCATTCGTAGATTTTTTTGGGCTTGTGCTTAGCTTTTTGCCCTTAACGACTGTGTTACAGGTAGTCAGAAGCCCAAGTCTGACAACCAGTTTTAGCAATGCAAGAGGTATCTTCTTACCCAGTAACTGGGTTGTGGAAGTCAGATAGGCAGTCGCTTGCATGTAAAATACTGGTATTCAGCTGCATCCGTTTAGACTGGAAGCCGATCCCAACATAATTGGGAAAAGGCTAGGCAGATTGATTATATACAGAGTGGGGAGGACAATAAGATCATAAATTAAACTTCGTATAAGTCATGATATGACCAACCTGCACACAAAAAATCAAATGAATATATCCAGTAGTTTAGCCACAGGGCATAATTTTTGATTTTAAGTATTTTCTACATGCTGTATTTGTAAACAGAAGAGCACGCGAAAGGTTCAATGACACACGTTGCCAGGTCGCAATTTCAAAAATCTACGCCTTTTCTTTAAAATTTATTTTCTCAATGCAAATTATACTTTATGCCTGAGCGTCAGTGGCGGACTAACAGGGGGGCGGAAGGGGCGGCCCGCCCAGGGCCTCCGGTTTTGGGGGGCCCCCAAATGATAAAATCCTAAACAAGACTTTAAAAATTAATGTGCTTAGTACCTACATAATTTCATCAAGATCAAAACACTACAGCCATCTAGAGTTTTTAAGTGGTACTAATATTCTTTTAACTTTGCTGAACGCGTCCAATTTGCTGGGAGAATTCCCGTCTTTGTAGCGGGTACTTCCCCAGAAATCCCTGAATTAATGAAGTGCAAATAATTCACTCTTGTATGCCTACATTTACATTCACTACATTCTATTTACGTCGAAAAATAAACATAGGCCTCATTTAACAAATATTGAATTTAATTACGTTGATATTTAATAGTTTATTAGTGTGTACTGATATTTTCGCGAACAGATAAGCCTTTTATCAAACTAAAATAATAAACGCGATCTTATCCGTTCAAAGTAATTTCATTAAAAAGTGTAATGGTGTTTTTGATTTTTGAGTTCAGAGTTAGGGCATTTTCGAATACTTATTTGAAAAAAGTAAGTAATTCTTCGTATAATTTAGCCTAGCAATTATAATCCGTAGTTTCTAGTCAATATGTACCTACGAGTACATTGATCCTTATTTTATTTGTAGCGCACGTTTATTAGGGATGTAGGTATCATAGGTATACTTGTTCTCATCGTGAGACTCAACATGGAAAAGTCTCTGTACATTTGTATATCTATATCGTCAAATTAATAATGAGGCTTAGTTTAGCTATCTTTTATAAAATTTTCTTATTTATCTCATTATTTTTATTGAAAAGGATTCAACCATCTGGCTCTCAGAAAAGGAAGCTAAAAAACGAATACTGATCGGATACGGATCTTTATCCAATTACTTTTCGAATTCTGAAGAGAAGAAAAGTGGCGTTGCCGACGAAATTAACTAAATAAACATAAACACTTATTTATACATACATACAAATGTGAACTGAATAAAAAGCTTGTAAAACTACATTTTTTTGAAGTGAAAACTTCTTTAGCGGCGCTGTGTACTTTTTTTGGAATGGGTAAAAACTTCTAAACTGGCGTCAGGTCACGTGACCCTGATCGAAAATTCGTAAGACGTAAGACAGCGCCATCTATGCACATCGGGAAGAACTACGAGGGCCTCGCGTACTAACTACGTAGTTCATCCAACAACGACGAGATGGCGCTGAACCACGGATATATAACATTTTGTTTATAAGACGATTCACAAAATACACTCGTAATTGTTCAAGTTTTCACTTCTGTCGGCACTACCGGAGTGCCAGTGTTTTTTTTTTAAAGCTGGGGGGCCTCTTTCAGCTTTGCCGCCCCGGGCCTCTGACGGGCTTAGTCCGCCACTGCTGAGCGTTAAGAGTCATAAAGCGTGTCACTACTAACACACGCGTGCGCGCGCGTGTTCTAACTAGATAAGAAAAATGAAGCGAAGCGGCGAATACTTTCTGTTACGCACTCATGTCAATCGCAAAATATGCATGTCCGAAAGAGATAGGTAAGTTTGCTTGTTTCTACTTTGCTTACTTGTCGAAACCTGCAATTACTCGTGTCTAGGTTACGCGGTCAGTGTGTCACCGGACATCGTGCCTGTGACGCGTTACTCCGCTCTGGAATTTCAGATGCGCCCGCGCCGGCGCCCGTTTGAAGTCGCCGCGCGAGTGTTATCGATGAACTCAATGACCTCCTCGATTTAAAAATTAGAATAATAATATCTTTTATCTACTTTCATGTCGTAAAATTCTAATTATAAAATTTTAAACGAGTTTATATTGACATACTTTATAAACACAATACCGAAATAGAAAAAAAAATTTCATTATAACACTATTTCTCGAACAAAATAATGTTATAAAATAATTTTTTTTCCATTACGATACAGGTTAACCAAGAAGTTAAATCACTAAGGAGAATGCATAACTTTTTTAATCGAACTCGTTAAGCCCCATCCACATGCTTGACAAACAATGGCAAACAGCCAACAGCAAACACGGACATGTGGATGGGTGTTTGTCGTTGTTTGCCTGTTTGTGTTGGGCAGTGTTCGGCATCGGTGTCGGTTTTTCTTGCCAGATCAAAGGATGTTTGGCACTTTGTTTGCTGTTTGCGGTGTTTGTGACAAACAGCCAGCGTGTGGATGGGGCTTTACATATATACGGGAGCGTGAAGTTTTGTTGTGTAAATTTTACTTATCTGTGGTTGCGCTAAAGTGCGGTGAAGAGCTGGGTTTTTGGCGCCATTTTTACGTTTTTTCTGAATTTAGTGTTTTATTCTATTATTGCTTAAAAATGTCTGATACCAGTGAATGTGAAGGAAATTTGACTCCGCCCGATATTTTAGATGCGACGATGGAAATGATTCATACAAAACTACAATAATTATCATAAGCAGTAAAGTATGTCTTACTTTTTGAACTTTGATCTTTTATTTAGTATATTCAATCTCAATGTATGAAAGTAGATAAAAAGTTGTATAAAACTGCACATAATAAGGTATTAAACACTCGTGTGATACTATTACAAACCTCGCTCCGCTCGGTTTGTAAACACACACTCGTGTTTAATACCCCTCATTATGCAACAGTTTTATAAACTACTATTAATACATTGAAAGAAATGGCTTCTAATGGTGACTTATTATCAAGAGTGAGAAATAACATTATACGTCGGTGTAGTTTGTGCATTCAAGAACACGGCGGACATAATTATTGAAAATAAAAAAATTAATGAGTGGCGACATAACTAAGTGATTGTGAATAATAAATTGATTAGTGAATAACACGAGGGTGGTTGATGCCCGACTATTTGGTTAATAATCTGTGATTTGATTTGTGTAATTGAGCATTATTAATAATGGCGCCAAAACAGTACGTCGCTGCTTCTGCGGTGATCGGCGCGCGGTTTTGTCATTCTTACCGCAGGTCAGTGAACCAATTTTCTAAATGGTGTTTTATTTTGTTTGCAGTTTTATGCTATTTAGTTTGTTAGAAAAAATGTTTTTTTTAATTTCGATGTTCGGATATATTTGATAGTTTACAAATGTTTCTATACACCAGTATTGCCCGTGTTTTCATTTAAAGTCATATTGTCCTCCCCACTGTGTATAAGGCTCCATTAAAATAGATGGAAAAACTTTTAGAAATCATTCAGACCACCAAAATAAGGACGATGGTAAAAAAATATCTAAGAAAAACGCATAGATACTTACAAGAAAAATAATCAGCTAACGAAAATACACTAATGTGCCGGCAATTTATTATTTTAGGTCAAAAGAAAATCACTTATCAGTGGTTTTTATTTTGCTTAGGTATCTTTAGTTAGACGTACTGAGCGCTGTGTTAAAATTGGTCCATCTATTTTAATGGGACTCTGTATAGTCTAAGCTAAGGGATTGACTGTATATTATCGTTTAAGAAAATGTAAACATTTTTTTTTTGTTTTCTAGATTGCCGAAACAGAAGCCTCCCGGCATGAAGTCCACAATTCAAGGCACAAGTCAACTCTAGATGTAATAATTTTACGTTTACACTTCCCAAATAAATATAAGTTTAAAAAAGAAACAACTAGTTTTATTAATATTATTTTATTTCTTGTTCATATAAATAGCGTGCATAACGTTAAATGATTACTCAAGCTCTATAACATTATATTATATCGGTTAAATATAGAAAGCGCATAACAACTAATGTATCGAATACATAATCTTGAAAGTTGCAATATATTTTTCCCCAACAGCAGATAAGCCGAAGAGGGACGGTGTATAAAAGTATTGTACGACATAACATAGAGGTTCCATCGATTGCCCTAGCTATTAATGGACAACAAAATAGTAATAGCTTATTTTTGCTTCATTTACGAGTTATTAAACGTTGCTGATTCTGTCCATCCTTTCCTTGTTTCGCTTCATAGATCGGAAGTGATCGTGTTTGCCGAATTTAGCCGATGGAACCTCTGTCTGTGTCGTACTATATGGTTGTTCAGTTGAGTGCAGTGGAGGTGAGTAGGGCTACGCCCCTCTCGTAGAAGGCGTGTGGTTCTTGTCCGGGCGCGATGGGCAGACGGACGGTGAAGAGTAACTCTGAACGAGCGCTGTTCAGGTATACTGGAAGAGTCAGGGTCTGGCCGCCTGTTGCAGTTTCGGGACCACTGCAAAAGAAAAAAAAACATTTTGTTACGTTGACATGACAAAGTGTCTGTAAAAACCTCAGTAATTGTCAGGACTGTTGATGATTTCTTTCGATAGTCATAAAACCGCGGCAGTCGATTTTCATAAAAAGTTGTTTCTGTTTCAATTCATCCAAGCAGATGTTTCTATGCGTAAATACTGGCATGAAATATATTTTTACACTGGTTTAAAAAAAAAAAAACGAACCAAGTCGGCTGTTGTTATTGAATGACAAAAATAGCAACAATTAATCAAATAAACACGATACTTGGTAATAGAAAAAAAATGTAGTCTAGAAATAGCTCCTTGTTTCTGTAAGATAAATAATGTCAGTATGTTATTTACCGTATCCAAGTAAGTACAGTAAGAGGCAGGTCGACCATGATGGTATTGGTGAGTAGCAGTCGGTTGCCCTTCACAGTAGCGCCCTGCAGCTTGAGTCCAGTCACTGAGAACGACCACTCGGTCTGGGCGTTTTCTGTCGGGGTTCCCGGGTCGGGGATTGTCACCTGGGTAGAAGTAAAAACACATATCAGATTGTAAGAAAAAAAAAATGATCCATAGAAGATAAAAAAAAAGATGGATGGATTCAAAATCAGTCATATAATTTTATCAGGCACATAAAGGTACTTTTGAATGTCAACATTTACAAGACAATAGAATTGATTTTAGTTGCCCTTCCAAAATATAGTTTCGTACGGAGAATTTATATTGGAAGGGAAAACGGATATGACGGGTGATGAAGATATATTTGAGATGACATTTTGCGCCGACCCCATACAACTCTGATTACAGGACAGCATTCTTATACCTACTACGTGGGCAGGATGATGTCTCATAGTGGCAAATTATATAAGAATCGAAGGACAAGTTACCTGCAGATGGAGTTCTTCAAGAGACCAAGAGTTGGCTTGTGCGACGCACTGTCGGGTAGCGGTGATGTACGCCTCAGGGTTCAATAGACCGCCGAGCCATACCGGGATACTCTGTAAAGATAGAACGACATTACAATCAATATTAATAACGAAAAACTATGGAAATAAACGGGCCACATTCTACACAACTGTCTAATTGTCATGATTGGCTACTGATGCTGAGTCAGGAACGCAGATGACATTTGGTTTGGTTTTGGTAATACATGTATCTAAAAATGAGCTTTAGCTGTATAACTACATATAAGACGCTTACCTGCAGTCTCTTGGCGCCCATGTCGGCGACGGTGTCGGACACGGCCGCCAGCTGCGTGACGCGCTGCGCGAAGTCGCCCACCCACTGCTGCACCGTGCAGCCGCGTGCCACGGCGTAGCGGCGCCAGCTGGGCGGCAGCATGCCGCGCACCAGCGAGCCCACCATGGCGCGGGTCTCGTTGGTTTGTTTCATCTCGCCCTGCATTTACAAGTGTCGAGTTAATACTTTACTGCAAAGGTACAGTGCGTGCCACGTAAGAAGAGACTTGACCCCGCCTCCCCCGCTCTTTCCGCCGCCCCTATGACGTCCGGTCCCGTCCCGCATTCAGACCTCATACCGCTAAAGATACCTAAAATCGTGTTCTGCGCATGTCAGACCACGTGGTGTGTCAAGTCTCTTCTTACGTGGCACGCACTGTAAATTACTGTTGACGTCAACAAATAAAATACTGACCTCCAATGTAATCAACAAAAACAGAATAATAACAACAATCTACTTTATAAAAACCTTAAATTAACAGAAAACCCACAGCCCTAACTGCTAGGTCTAGAAGCTTGAAATTTTGCAGCACCTTACATAACAAAAAAGACCATTAAGGAAGGATTTTAGAAAATTCAAAGTTAGGAAGCTTGTATGGCAGTTCGTCATTTTTAACGATGGGAAATCCCATCGGCTCACAGCTTGCATAACCATAACTCTCGGCTTGGTGATGTCTTTTCACATCTGTAAGAGTGCATCTAAAACTCATCCTTAAACATTAGAATCAAAGCCTGCCATTTCAATGCCAATATCCAATATTCCGAAGTATGAGACAACTCCAATAAAGCCCACATTTCAACGATAGTGATTACCTGACAGATAGAGAGCACGTTGCGCAGATCATGCAACACTTGTTGCAGCAACGACGCGCCAGCGGCGACCTCTCGCTCAAAGAAACGATACAGCGGGTCTTTGATGTTCTCCACGGTACGACGCAATGTCTGCAATGAAAAGTATATTATAATGATCTACGGAACAAGGATTTATGTATTGCATAAATAAATATATTACGAAATAAAGACATAATAAGGAATAGTTCTTCAAATTTAAAATTGCTCATATTCGTCACCGTCGCTGATTATTATTCAGTCAGTGTCCGGGACATCTGAATAACGAATTTCGTCAATTTAAGCGTATTGTGTTTAAATAATTTCCAAAGTGTGCGTGCGCAAATGCAAATTTTAAATAAGACCTATCTATAGGTTGGTCTTAGATACTTCATTCTAAAGTTGTTTTTAAATTATTCTTGCTTGTATTATTGGAAGAATGAATGAAAATTGAAATCATTATCCGAAAACGTTTTTTGGCTTATTTCGACGAACTTGCCAAGAAAGTTAAGCCGACAACGCTATAGGAAGTTCAACATTACGCCTAGAAGGAGTATCACGCATAATAGTAAATGGATCTTACCGGTAGCTCTTGCGGCAACAGTTGCAACCAAGTAGTAGCAGTTGAATGTAACGTCTTCATCCACGCGGGCCTTCCGTCGATCGAATCTGGAACTTTAATATTTTGAAGCAAACTATATTTCAGGATCAATTAGTGCTTTCATATTTCAGAAATAGAATATCATTTATTGTTTGTATTCACTTATGGGGTATGTGAATAACTGTAGAAACAATAAATGATATTCTATTTCCAGTAAACGTTGTATGGCGTCTGTACTGTATAGTTACACAACGCTTTGTCTTCTTCTTTCGAAAGTCAAATTACTGACGACTGAAATGGGTGTGCAAATATTCATCTAATACGTATACGTTACGTTACGTATACGTCTAAATATTAAGGGGATGAAAGTTGGTCAAAGTGAAGAAAAGTGTTGTGTTATGAAAATTTTAAATTCTTTTGATTAAAATTTCACCAATGTTGGAAACATTGCTTTAACTCAATTAAATCTCTGTAGGTTTAATCGAAGCTGGAATTGTGATATTTAAGGCCTTGCATTATTGTTATAAGGACGTAAATGTGACATCTCGGTTTAGAAAAAGACTCAATCAGCCTAGCATTTTCGTAACTACGTTGAGGTCGGCTTCCAATCTAATCGGATGCAGCTGAATACCAGTACTTTACATGGAGCGACTGCCTATCTGACCTCCACAACCCTGTCACTGGGTAACATGATACTCCTTAATAGACTGGTTGTCAGACTTTTGGGCTTCTGACTACCTGTAACGACTGTCAAAGATCTACCAGGTATCACTTGTAAAGACGACGTTCCACAAAGCCGAAATTTCTAAAGGTAGTTACAGTACACGCTATGACCTGCATAAAGCGGGGACATAACCATTGCAGCCCACACTGCGGACCCTGCAGTCAGAGTTTCTTTTCTTTAGTTCTGGTATTGTAAAAATACTTCAAAAATTTATAGGACATTGCCAGGTTTATCTGTGTAATACCTGCAACCACATCGTGGTCCGCGGCAGCTGCGTTGTATGCTAATTCCTCTTCATCTTCTAGTTGCTGCATCTTCAAAAGTTTAGATACCAAGTCACTGCCTTGGTTTGTAAGTAGTACCTGTATAAAACATGTCATTGTAGTATAGGAAAAACAAAACTACCTATGAAATGAACATACAACCCAGTATATTCAATTGTAGGTATTCTTCTTTCAAAAGAGGAGTTTTAGATTATTTTAAGTTTCAATTGTACGTCAAACTTTCTGGCCAAAATTATATTCACTCTATTTATATCAATTATTTTACCTTCTCGGCGTTGTTGGGTAGACCAAGCCAAGATGGCGTTTGTCTATCAGACAGATCCTCGATCCATTTGAGGAAGTGGTCGCGACGGTTTCCGTCCGGCATCGTGATATGACGTTGATTGCCGCTTGCCTGTAGAAACAAACACGTAACAATGAATTGCGAAAGCCTAGACTTGTTCAGCATTTCTTCTTAGACGAAACTCAGACGCAAGCCTATAAAAATCGCGTTATGTGATTGATTCGAAGGTCACCAGATCACATAACAAAGCAACACAAAACATTACATTAACATTCGTTGAAATACAAGTGCTGATTCTCTAACGATTTTTACTAATCATTCAAAAATACAAAATACGATAAAATAAGGTAAATGTCAATACGTACCCCATCAACATTAGCGACAAGTGCGAAGTCGGCTTCAAACGACTTGGGCGTGAACAGTTTGCACAAGAATGAGTGTAGTAGTCGCTGGTCGAACGAGTTATCGATCTTGCCTCCGTAGATACACTGTGAGAGGAGGGTCACTAGTGCCTCCCATGGCACCTTTTCTGGGGGCAGGTTGGTGCGGCCCTGAGGTGAGAAAAAAAAATAAAATTAAAGGCTATGACACAAATAAATAAGTCCTTGATAATATCACATTTGTTCGGAAATAATAGGAACAGGAGACCTTTGTCTTGCAGTGTGTCCAGCACAGACGGAATGATATAATAAATAATCGTTCTTGCTTGGCAATGACCCTTGTTTTTTATTTTCAATTATTTAAATTGCAATAGCCTATTTGAAAAGTGCCTTTTTCGGCTAATATTTAATTAGCCGAAAAAGGCACTTTTCAAATAGGCTTATATTTCTATTGCGTAGCCACGAAAAACTTTTTATAAACAAGATTCAATAAATAAAGAATTTCAACTTTTGTTCGTGCATAAGTAGACATGTATATCTCCTTAAATCTTTCTAAATCAGAATTCGTATTGAATATACACTTACCATAGCCGTAGCATCGATCCACGTATCAAGAGTGTCGCAAGCAACTCTCAGATCCGACTCGTTGAACTCGTAGTACTTAGCCCAGCCCAGAGGCACGTAGCGCAGACGTTCTTGAACAATACCGTGGAACCAAGCGAGTAGGAAATACAGTCTTGCGCGTTCCGATGGTTGCTTCATCATGCGTGCTGCCGGGACCTGTATAAACATCAATGATTTTAGATAAGAAGAAATAAATAATCTTGACGTCAAAGATCCTTAGTACGGTCTGCAAGTTAGGAAATTAATTGTAATAACTCTGCAAGTTAGGAAATTAATTTTCTTAATAGTGTAAATGATCGCTTGTTACTCACGGTAGCAAAAGTCCTGAGCAGATTAGCCCTAATACCGGGCGGCGGCTCAAATACCAGCACTCGTCCAGCTCTCAGTAAGTTAACAGGCAGTTTGGGACTGATCTCCGTAGTTAGGAACAGACGGAAGTTCGGGTGCGGCTGCAGAGAGTGTAGCTTCTTCTCTAACTGGACTAGCCAGACGGGGGCTAGGTGTACGTTCTTTAGCATTACCCAGCTGGAATATAAGTTTGTGATGTAATTTCAATGTGACCAACTTTTTAGTTTTTAAAATAAATAAGAAAAGTTTTGCACAAGATTGTAACGGGCTAGAAAAACAATGCTAAAGATACAAGTATTCAATGGGCGACAAACCCCTATTTTTGACATTAGTGGCCATTTTCCGTCCACAACTTACCGTCCAGTCTTGCAGGCAGTGTTGATGGCTCGCTCGGCTTGGTTGAAACCTTCGGCGGAACCAATAGCAATGCTGGAGAGTGGCTTGTTTAACTCAGTTGCCATGTCGTCGACACGACCTGATTACGAGTGTGAAGATATTAATAGGCATCTCAATTGTGATACAAAAATAAAAATAAACAAACAATGAGAGCTAATATTTTCCAGGTTCTTGTTTTATTGTTCACAAATCATGGATATCCTTTTAGAAGTTTTCAATAACGAAGTAAATTGAACATGAATCGTACCAGCTTTACAAATTGAAAGTAGATTTTTGTATAAAAAAAATGTTTTTAAAATAACGATTCTGAACCGAATATAACGTCGAGTGAATGATTGTCAGGTTCTGAATTGCCGATTTTTTGCTAGTTGTTGGGTGTAGAAAAATTTAAAAGTTGGTATAAATAAGTACTGACCGCTAGCATCATATCCGGGCACGGAGCACAGAAGCGCGGGCGTGGTAGCGTTAAGCTGAGTCTCAGTGATGGATGACAAGTCCAGTTCAGTTTCGGCTTTAGCCATGTATCCTGCGCCTAATACTGCTGTTACCAGTTGAGTTGCTGCTGCGATCACACGGTCAGGACGGAAAGCCTGGGGAAAAGAGTAATTGTTTTTATTTAGTGCTAGTCCATTTATCGATTTGGTGATGTGATGTCATGGCAGTCTGATTGAGAGATTTGACTAGCCTCTAAGGAGTTACGTTCAGAGATAAAGTGTGCAATCATTAGAACCCTAATAGATTCTATCCATATCAATACATCATCCATAAATTTATTTTTTATTTTTGTACTAGCTTCTGCCCGCGACTTCGTCCGCGTGAAATTTCTTGTTACTCCGACCCACCCCGTCGCATCGCATCGCCTGCCCGCGATATTACTTCGTTTTTGCTTAGCGTTCTTTCTGACTTTTTTTTTTGCTCGGCTCCTAAATGTCATAGCGTGAAGTTAAATCAAATGCAAAAATAATTTTTCAAATCCGACTGGTAGTTCCAGAGATTAGCGCGTTCAACCAAACAAACAAACAATAATATTAGTATAGATATAGATAAACAATTTGCAAAATGAGTTTATGCTATTTGCTTCAAATAGAGCGTTTTTCTTAGAAAGCTTGCTCATAGTATGAATGAATAAATAATCCATTAAGTATCTTAAAACTAAACTTGAAACGGAAAAGTATTGCGATGAACTAAATACTGAAGACAGCGACGTTTTTATTTCACTACTTATAAGATGACCTCATACCTGTATAAGCAACAACCGGTACATAGCCAACGTATGCGTCGCGGGCGGCGACGCGGCTTCTCCGTCCCATAGTGTAGGCACGCACTGCTCGGGCGCAGCTTGTGATAACCACGCGGATAGCTCTGGTAGCTCGTCCACTTTGTCGAGGAGGCGACGGAAGTGCGGCAGCCTAAGAAAATGAGTGACTTACTAGAATGGCAAGTAGAAATAAAGCGTTTCATTCTGCTCGAGTAAATCGGATAGGAAATACTTTAGATACGGTATACGACGGATACGGTAGCAAATTAGAAAAAAAAAACATGATTCGGTTGTATTACCTGGAGCTAAGCCTTGCCGCGGCGTCATGTTGCTGGTGCGTCAGTGGTTCAAGCGGCGAGGTAGTGGACACGAAACCCTCCTTGCCACCGAGGAACACGCCGAAGGAGCGCTCTAGTGTGTCTTCAGCTCCTGTACCCTTGAGGTGAATGCGGCAGAGGAGAAGAGCGAAGGTGAGGCGGTCTGTGTGTAGCATGCCGCGGGCTACGCGCTCGTATATCACCTGGTGAAGTTTGGAAGTCATGAAGTTTATGTTGTGAACTGGTAGAAATACAAAACAAAAGAAACGGTATCTGTAAGTCGAAAATTTAAGCTGATTCAGATTCTATTGTCAGGAGGCAATTAATACTCAACCTACAAGTCTGAGGGCGAGACTCACAAACTGCACGTACCCTTTGCTGAATTAGCGTTTCATAGGAATATGGACAACATTTGTATGTTAATTATCCTGTGAAACGCTTGATCGCGAGTTGGCCATGAATACTTACCGCAAACAGTTCTTCAGTAATAATCTTGAGCCTAGCCGTGTAGTCTGATGTGCCACTTAGCAAGGGGCATACCAGTACCGAGCTGAAGATGTCCAGGAACATCTTCAAAGAGTATTGGTACAGGAAGTGTACTTGGTGGAGCGACTCCATTGTGAAGTAGATGCTGCTGCAGGCCTGCGAAGTGAAGATGTTGAGTTGTTACATGTAGAACTTAAAACTTCGTTTTTTGTATTCATAAAATAAACATCTTTATACTGAATGAAATGATGTTGTAATGTATTGCTGTCTCGCTTTATTATCACTAGGTTGACAAGATCAGAAAGTATTTGTAATATATTTACAAATGCCAAGCTTTTACTTTTAAGATACGCTAATCTGTCTGAAGCTCGGTAAACAAAATAAATTAAAAAGGAGTTAATCCTGAAAGTCTTCTTCTCGAGAGTTTTACCAGCGAATGAGCGAACATGGTTTAAAAAAGACATTACAGGCATAGGCACCAGTCTATGCCTAAAATGTTTCCAATCTAACCAGATTACTATGATCTAACAACCGAGTTAGACGATAGTAATCTGGTTCTCTATGATCTAACCACCGAGGTATAGCATAGTAATGTGGTAGTATTGGACGAAACACGAAACATGTGTGTGAGTACTTACTTGCGACAGCGGTAAGTACTGCTGGCTGACAGTTTCAATCTCTCCAATAACTTTGTCGGTCTCTTCCACCTTCTGTCCGATATCATCAGCTTCCTTCTTCAGGGTCTCAAGCGTGGCGATCACCGAGTCATCGTCTAGGATCTTGCCTTTAGCGTCGTTTAGAGCTTGGAGCAACGACTTCTCTAGCTGACGTAGACGTAAGTGGAACTCGCCTAAAATAATAATTATTACGCAAACCTTCATTTTACTCCCGAATTTTATGTTTGAAATTAGCAAGGCGGATATTTCTGTAAACTTCTTTATTAAATATGTTATTTGCGTGGGTAGTAAGGGCACACAAACAAAAATATGGTGACTATAAACTAGAAATAGGTAGAATAATTTTTACTGTGCATAGTAAATAAAACACAATTCTAAAAACAGAGTGTTTAAAAGAAGGCAGTTTTATTGCTAAATGCGAAGATATACCACCTTCGGATAGAGCTAAGAGAGAAAAAGAAACTATAGAGCAGTTATTCCGAGGGCGTAAGCAGAGAATTGAAGTATACTTTTATTTGTGTGTAAAATGTTTTCGAGCCCCTTGAAAGATATGAAAAACAAGTTCAAGTGGACACTACCATATTTTAAATACCTTGCAATACACGTAAAATATACAAAATATTTTTTTGTTTTACATTATTATCCTTGAACAATACGAACTTACCTTGCAACTTCAGCAGGTCAGACCTCTTGGTATCAATATCAGGTCTTTCAGCCTTGAGCACTCTGTGCAAGCACTGCGACTGTAGCGAGGAGCGGGTAACGGTGAAGTTGACGAACGTCACTCGAGAACACATGTCCGGAGGGAATTCTACTGTCGGGTCCCTAAAACCAAGTTGTGAGTTAGTTAGATACTTAAATTAATTTTATTACGATTAAAAGCAGGTTTCGAATAGAAACCAGATAAATGAAAAATGTAAATGGAAAAACTTAACACATCCTGAACTTATCCGGAATGGGTGAAACAGGCAGACATTTGTTTTTCAATGACATAGGCTATAAAAAAGAGCTTTAAAACTTTCTTTTTGATGTCCATAAAGTTATAGAATTATTTTTTGAAGACTTTAAAGATTTATCTCTAGTAAAATTTGTGTTAGGTTTCTCACAAGTGATACTAAAAGCTATTAACTCACCTGGTGCTAAGGAATATGACGAATGAGGGACTAAGATCAATGTCCTGGTCTCCGAGAGTGATGAGCACTCGGCCTCCAGTACGACGAAGTTCCCTGTTCAGTACGGGGTTCAAGATCGGGTCGTAGTTCTCTACATCCTAGGAAAATAAAGATGTAAACCATATTTCAGAAGTAGAAAACAAGATTTGCATTCGTTAGAAAACAATTGACTATCAAGACGTGACGTTTAGCGACGTTCCACAGCAGCGTGAGAGGTTGCCAGCTTGCGCGGATCATAACGAGTGCCTTACTAATGGATAATCAACGTTGTTAAACCGAAGAATATCGCAGTTGCACGTTACGTTGCGCAACGTGTCACGTATCATGTTGCACGACAAATTGTCTAGTGAATATACTTTTATATATACGTACTTTAACTTACTAAAGAATACAAAAATTCTAAACAATACTTACTTGCACAAGCAGTGGGTTGCCGAAACGCAGTGCAGACTCCAGGTTCTTTCTGAATGAGTCGTCCAGGAAAGACGTCTTAGTGATCTTGCGTTCCTTGAACTCTCGCATTATGAATTCTGTGGCTTGGCCGGACGGATCGATGATGAGTGGGTAACGATTGAAGCGCTAAAACGAAACAAAACAGTTAAATATAGAAAACATTTTCCAGAGACTGAAATAAATTTACGATACTTAGGGCCGGATTACAGAACCTTACTCAAGACTCAAGCATTACTTAAAACTAGTGTCAACCAATCAAATGGGAGTTTTAAGTAATGCTTGAGTGAGGTTCTGTAAGACGGGCCTTAGTTTCATTCAGTTTTAATTTACCAAAGTAGTTTTCAATTTTAAAATTATTTCAATAATTTTTCATAACTGTGACTTGAAGATTATTTGAAATTGTTTATACAAAGCAAGATTCGGAGGAATAGTTGTTCGGTTGTAGGAGAGGTATTGTGACATTTTAGAGTCATGATAGTTCCAGTGTAACAGAGAGATGGAGCTATTCAGGACGGATAGCACCATTTCTTTTTCGCAACGAAATAATGTTGCTTTTAATACTTTATAATATGGCTCCATTTCTCTCCTCAGAAGACTAGGTATAATTCTCGTAACTTCTAATTTTAAGGCTTAGTTTCAGCTGTCGCATAAATAAGGCACCAAACAAAATACAACTTACCCTAAGCATGATAGCGTTCTCCACACACAGTTCGTCTGTAGGCAAAGCGTTTGCTTGCCAACGCAGTCGCTCGTCTGGGTTACTAAGGTACTCCGTGCGAGCTATGTCCGCCCGATATTTGATGTTAGCGGCTGCTAAGTGCGCTGTCCATGTTGTGAATAGGTTTTGACGGTACTGGGGAAGAAGAATTTGGGATTGTATTTTCATTTCGAAGAGAAACTGACATAAAAGTAAGACAGCACTAGCGTATCTCTTTGTTTATTTTCCGAACAAGGTTGAGGTCGGCTACGATGTGGTTCTATATTATCAGTATTTCACATGTAGCGGCTGCCTACTCGTACCTTCTCTGTATGAGAAAAGGCCTTTGCCCCGCATTGGGACAATAATAGGCTGTGTTTGAAGGGAAAACTTCATTAGGCGCGTTGGACATTTTTTGAGATGAGAAAAAACCATTGAACTCGCGGCAATGTTACCGTAAGCGACACCGCGCGTGTTTTGTTTATAAGACGATTTAAAAATAATACCCGCTTCGGATGTGTTCGGTTGTCCTCGGGTTGTACTCGGTTTTAATGTATATCCGATATGTCAGTGAAGTATTTTGTTTGTGTTTTATTTTCACTTCTGTCGGCACTCCTAGAGTGCCACTGTTTTTTTTTAACGTATATAGTTGGACTTACATGCTGATCGAAGTATCCACCATAAGCGATGAAAGCGGCAGACAGCAAGACATCTCCGACGATGGTACTCATTTGTGAGCGGAAGGTCTCCGAGCTCGACTCCCAACGTTCTCGCTCGATTACCAAGCTCTTCAGTAAGGCTATGGACCTGTCCACCTGCGTCGAATCAAAATAGTTTTGAAATATTATTAGCATTGGAAAATAATTAAGAGATAAGACTGTCTTTCTATAGAGTTTGCTGGGTTGGAACATGTCGGAGATTTGTTAAGTTTCATCTAAACATGTGTAACACGGATTCGATTTGAAACAAGTTTGATATAGGAAGTTAGGCCC
Source organism: Luperina nickerlii (assembly GCA_963855955.1). Taxonomy (NCBI): domain Eukaryota; kingdom Metazoa; phylum Arthropoda; class Insecta; order Lepidoptera; family Noctuidae; genus Luperina; species Luperina nickerlii. Next base: position 13,433,465 of record OY979677.1, on the reverse strand, counting down.
AATTAAACCCCGTCCTATAATGTTGCACCGAGGTACAGCGTTTTTGATCAGTATCAGATCCTGCAACGAATTGTTATTGTGACAAATCATACCCATATTTCTCAATAACCAAACAAATCTCCATTTATCTACACTCGTCATTTAACGAAGCCTGCCTCAATAACTTACCTTAGCCTGTACATTCTCCAAGTCAGTTTTAATAGCCTGAGCTTGACTGATAAGCTGCGCATACTCTTCTTTGTAAGACGCAATAGACTTCTCGAGCTGAGCAATCAACTCGCTCACTTCGTCGCCAGCCGTCACGTTGCTTTGAGCGCGGTTTTCAAGAGCTTGAAGCTCGTTGCGAAGAGGTTCTACCCGTTTTAACATGTCTGCGTATTCAATCTGTGGATATGAAGTGAAAAAAAATTTGTTGAAAATAATTAGATTTCACACCGAATTTCAAAAATAAATCAATGTTAAGGCGCCGAAACACACGATGCACAATTTGACAATATTCGCCTTGCCCATGCAAATGGACAACACTGAATTGAACAGTCAACCGCAAGTCCATGCTAAGTTTGGCATTAGAGCAAATATATGTCGTTGCAGTAAGAGCGGATTTCGTGTTACCACAGACGTACAAAGCTGGAATTAGTTTGTTTAGCGCTAATAAATTAATTATATTCAAGTAAATATATTAAATATATCTTACCTGAGCGATAGCCCATTTGACCATAGGACCGCAAGCCATACTGGCTCTGTTCACTTTCTCGAAGTTGTAATCAGGGTTGCTCAGGTACCGAGTCCTCATTTTCTCGCGAACATCATCACTGGTATACACACACATTTATTCATTAATATAAAGATCAGTTTCTTCAAATGGCAATATTTTAACTTTATTACGTGCATCGTGCAATGCCAATGAACCAGACCATCTCAATGAATGACTTTTGACCTTGTACCAGAGAAATTTTGACTTGTATGTACGACACGGTATGCTTACTGACGGTCAGATTCATGTGTTAATGAAATTGGTAAATATTTTAGCGAATATACCTTAGGATTTGACAGGCAGTAGGTTTGGGAATTTTTGTGACTATTTCGTTTAAAAAAAGCAGAAATCTAAGATCTCTGTTATCCATGAATTTGAACGACAGTGTAATTTACACAGTAACCGCGTCCAACATGCACATCTTGTTACTCCTGTACCTCACTTCAAATATAAAACAGGACGTCACTTACCCACACAGCAAACAAAGATTCTAGAGATAAACACATTGCCTTCCCCTGCTCGAAAGACACATTAGATAGCAAACAAAACAAAATAAACATAATATTAAACAGAAAAAAAAACAAGCTATTTCACCGTCGGTAGTGAGTCTCTTCCTCGGCGGTTGGACACGGACATTATTTATTGGCAAATACATTCATGCGTCCTGAATGTCAAGGTAATGTACGAGTATGGTGTATTGCATATTTTGAAGTGTAATTTTGGCGTTGGTCGTAAGTTTTTAGTATAAGTTGTTACGTGTGTAATTAATAAAGTTATTGAGAATGGAACGGTTGTTTCAGTGATTAATATCTACTTTTTGCATTAATTCGTTCAAGTTGTCTAGGTGTTTTAATTTTCTAATAATGTTAACCCCTACCACCACATACGTACCAATTACCGATACATGCGCGTGCGTCATAACATCAATAAAAATGCATACAAACTGAACATACCATGCGAAAAGCATGCAGCAAGCGTCAAAATTTAGCCTAACTTACTATGCAAATTGCACGCGATTTTCTTTTTTGAATAAAAATAAACATTATGAAATGATGGTTTAAAAATCGTGTGAAACTAGCATTGGAATACTTCGTGATCCAAAGATCAAAATTCTTACATACCACCACCAAACAAAACAGAGGGGACAAATGGGGAGGGGTGGAAAACAAGCGGCGGTGCTCACGTTATGTCCTCGGTGGAGAAATTGGAGACGATGCTGTTGATGAAATTCTCTCGCATGATGACGGCGCGAATCGCCTTCCAGTCGGTGGCATTCTCCCCGAGCAGGAGGCAGATGGACTCCAGAGCGACCTTCACGAGCGCCGGCGGATTGCCCATAGATCTCACTTCCACCAAATGCTGCTTCTTTATAGATTTCACCGCTGTACATTACAAACGGTTCGGCGATGTTCGTAGGTATTCGGCGAAGTTCGTAGGTATTCGTGGGTGTTCGTCAGCGCCATGGGTGCGTCGCGTCGCGTCCGTCACCAGCACGAAGCGAGAGCGAGAGAGTACAAAAAAGAGAGAAACAAAAAAGGCATTTAGCTGCTTTCTGTGACACATGCGGCTGGCGTTATTATTTATCGTTGAAATGATACCGCTGCTACCAGCGCGGGTGCCCAGGAAACTGTTACTAATACATTTATCCATTGAACTTTAGACTTAATTAAAACGATTTATAACAATTTCCCATAGCCCCAGATCGCTGAAACGTAAATAAATAAATGTTTTTTTTTTTCTGAAAAGAAACGGTTAAGATACGTAATGTTAAAACAAATGTTAAATGATTCACGACGATGCTTAGCGGGGTTAGTCACGAGTTTTCACTGTATATTAGTGTGCCTTACATTATATAGATGCCATTTTACATTACAGTGATCACAGCGTTACGTTTTCTTCTATATTAATAACAACAGTCACATAATGCAAGCGAGCTTAGCTTATTTACAACAACATATATATATGTATCTATAATACTATAAAATTCATTCATAACAATAAAGAAAAATATTTAAGGAATTTAATACATTTAAATGTTTCCGTTTTGTGTCCAAACTTACAAAATATAATGCATAACATAACAATCAAAATAGGTAACAAGGTAGGTAATGTTTTTGCCAATAAATACGACTAGGATATTAGAACTAAAGAACACTAAATTGCTATCTAGGATGTTGATCTCTAGAACATTACATTCATATCAAAATCAAAAGTTTTTTTTTGTAATTCCTGTTGAGATAGTATGTCGTTTCATACCCGACATTTATACTTATTCGTCGCGTAAACTTGCCAAAGGGAATACTGAAAGAAAAAGGTGCATGACAGAGAACAGCCAAGTTCTTACAACAGACACTTCTAGACACTACACTCTTCGCCCGTAGCTGCCCACAGCTATTTGGGTACACAATAACATCTAAAAGAGTGAAAGCGACCAGTTAGTGCCATACAACAACAACAAAACTACGACATGCTATCTCACAGTGAGAATAATTGACAAAACTAACGTGATGTTCTCAGTCTCGAAGTTAACGATGGTTGATATGAAGTTGTCCTTCATGACGACGGAGCGGATGCCCTTCCAGGTGTCCCCTTTCTCCCCGAGGAGGGTGCAAATGGACTCGAGCGCCATTTTGACGACGGACGGCGGGTTGGCCATGGACCTCACTTCGACTAGTTGCTGTTTCTTGATCGAGCGCACGGCTGTTTTATAGGATTGTCTTCTGGTTTAATACTAAATGTCGTTATAGTCAAGACGTTTTCAAACTTCATAACTCCTCAAGTATTTAAAACAAAGTGTTAACTTATTTTATGATTTGTTATAGCAGTTTTAATGTTTAAATGAAGTTTGAGTGAATGACTATAACCACGCTGCTATAAAATAAATTTGATTGATTTCTGAATGGGCTTTCAACTGTTGCACACGACTGTTCATTTACGACATTCAGAAACCAAACCTTCAATAAAAATAAATTGATTATAGAACATATAACAGAAATAAACGAGGCATCTTTCTTGTGACTGCAAATTACAAACGTTAGATCAAACTACCGATATTAAAGTTAATCAAATATGTCAGCAACAAACTATACTACACTAATAATTTATTGAACAGTGACTAAACAAAGTAACGTCGTGGTTATTCATTAACTGGACAAACACAAATAATATGAGGAATGGTATTTCGTACTGGTTTTAGTTCAAAGGCAAAAGATACTTGTGGCAAGTCTCGGTCAGGAAACGTGCGAGTAGGACTTTGAATATTTAAGTACGGGATTTCTAACAATAACCATAATAATACTGAGTCTCTTGTCATCTCGCTCCCGTGTTCTATGACTGCGGCTAACACTGCCCACTTGTCGGACCCAGATTTTTAAACAATTTTTTCATTCATCCCAACATTTATTTATTGAATTGAACAAATCAAGTGGGGCCTTCTATTTATATAAGTATTAAAATCTCAACTAAAACCGGTACATAATTGTATGAATACCAGATGAGTGTCATGCGAGTACAGTAAAGAGTCAAACCATTTTGCGCCTCAATGACGGCAGGCTCCACTTGTGCGAGGTCAGCCATTACGTCGCGACGCTTTGCTTCTATCTCCTTCGTTTGTTTTTCTAGAGCGACCTAAATCACAAAGTAAATCATTTTAAAAGTCGTATTATAAAACTTATCAAGATTGTTATGTTGGAGCCAGACGTCGCGAGAGAAGTCACCCCACTTTTGTTTCATGACTTTTTTCATCGTTTTCGATGTCGCTAAACATGTCGGGCGATGTCCGGAGACTTGGTAAGATGTCTCGAGACACATGAAGATTTCTGTTAAGGATTTCAGTGTATCGTACCTGAATTTCTTGACTTTCAACTTTCTTCTTTTCAGCTTCTTGTTGATCTTTCACCATCTGCCGAAGCTTGGCGTTGGCAGCTTCGTTCTTATGTTGCAGCTCCTATAAAGAATTTTGCAAGACATCAATGAGTACATCTTCGTTTCTACTTTTTAGATAAAGTAATAATTCTTAGTTTAGATAAGTAACTGTGCGTATCAAACGTCTCATAACTCAAGGATAGTGGATGACTGGAAAGCATTCACAGCGGAATTCTCGCTTCTATGCGTAGTATAATTATATTTTCTATTGCTTGGATCTATAGAGTTCATGAATATAAATTACCTGTGATTTAACAGCCAGACTCTTCTGCATCTCTTCAACCTGTTCCACCGTTTCAGCGATCTTGCCCAGACCCACGTTCAAGTGAAGCTGTTGTTCTTCAAGGTCGGCGCGCTTTTCCGCGTAAAGCTTCACCATTTGTTGGATGAAGTCTAGGTAGTGTCTGTATTAGTGGAAGACGATTGTGATGAAATCATTTGTATGAGTTGGTTGATGTAGTAAATACTAGTTTCAGCTAGTGCTATTCAGCTACTGTTGTTCTGCTGTTAGACTGGAAGCCGACCCCAACATAGTTCCTAAAGACTAGGCAGACGACGATGGTGAATGTTGCAGTCAAAAGTTAAAGGAGTACTGTAGCAGCTCTAGTGACATATTTTCGACGTAAAGAAAACTTTTAGGATTAGCTTTTGATCAATGATAGAAGTGTTCATGGTCAAAACCGCCTTTTTGTACAGACTAATATTTGTCCTAGTGTAAACAGATCGATGAAAAAGTCCTTTAAAAGAACTTGTTTGGCCTAGTAGGACAAAACAATCAATAAAAAAAATTGTTGGCAAGTAACACATCTATACATATAATAAAATTGTAGAAAAGTGGTGTCTGTACAATAGAAATATATAAAAAAAAGTAGCAGGAGTTGTTATTATATCGATGCCGAATCCGAAATTGTAATTACTTTTTTTTTGTCTGTTTGTCTGTGTGTTTGTGCACGCTAATATCAGAAACGGCTTATTCAATTCAGATGCGGTTTTCACTAATATATTGTAGTCAGCTTCACTTAACATTTAGTGTTTATTTCATGTCAATCGGTTCATAATTAAAAAAGTTATGTCAATTTAAAGAATCACGGCGAACATTTGTTAAGGTATTCTATCGGAGTACGTACACGACACGCCTCGCGCTATAAAGCGCGCTGAGAGCCACGCCGCTGCCCACCCCACCGACGCCTTTTTTTTTCAGTATTGGAAATCATCAAATGACCCCTCCCGCTCTGGGTGGAGCGGAAGGGAGTGTCAGACTCTTACTGACTAAAACCCACCCGTGTTCCTTCCTTAGCCCTTTATGTTCCGGGCCAGCGATAACCCTTTCGGACAATCCCGCTGACCCGGCAGGCTTTGGCCCTGACGGGCCCCTCCGAATGATGCTGACATCTCTTTGAGGCACGCGTGGAACACGTACGCGCCGTCCGGCACGGGCCTGGTCCTGATCGGACGGTGAGCTACCCATTACTCACTGCCCGCAGGCCCGCGCCTACGGTGGCCGGGAGTCGTCGCGTGGCTCCCGAAGCCCGGAGCGCCTCCCGCGGCGGCTGGGACGGGAGGCTCTCTCCCCCAGTCGTCTCGCCGCCTCCTTCGCGAGCATGACTGCTTCGCAGAATAGACGACTGCCTCCCCACTCCCTCTCGCCCCGGACCATCGGACCATGGCTTGAAACAGGCCCGGATGCGAGAGGTCGCCACCGCTGCCGATCGCCTCAACGAGGACACGGCGGTGCTCCGCCCATGCGGGGCAGACCTCCACCGTATGCTCCACCGTGTCCTCTGGGCGATCCTGGCAATGGTGACACCCGGGCGTTTCCTCCCGCCTGATTATGTGCAGGAATCTCCCAAAACTTCCGTGTCCGGTGAGGACCTGCGTCAGGCCGTAGGTGAGGGCGCCATGACGCCTCTCTAGCCACTTCTCAAAGAGGGGTCTTACCGCCGCTATCGTGGCGTGCCCTCCCCACCGACCCTTGCTCTATGTAGCTGGGCCGCAGCTGAGCCTGTAGATTTAAATTCCCGACTGTGACCTCCGAGTTTGTTTCGGCCTTTCTTCTCAGAGTAGTCAATTAGGAAAAGCCGACCCCATCGTTCTTGAATGATGATGATGTTCGTGATGCGGAAGCGGTGCGCATCCTTGGTCCGTAGGGTGAGGGGCAGCGCCAACAGCATCCTGTCTATGATAGCGAGCAGGCTTGATTGTGCGTTTGTGAACCACTGCTGCAGGGTTTCGGCTGGGCCTGTCACCGTGCATCAGTGATGTCACAATCTGTTTTTGTGTTTTTGGTTTTGTTGTATTACTAACATAGTCTGTAAGTAGGTATATTGTTACTAACACTATGAGTCTTGCTACTTGAAATAAATTATTATTATTATTAAATAACCAAAAATCGTTCCAGCCTATCTCAACTTGCTGCCTTCTCCCCAGCGATGCCCTAAGCCGAGGTTCGTACCCCACAGGGGGTGCCCTTAGCGTGTAGTCACTTAGTATACTTAGTTAATTTAAGCCCCTGGCTGGAGGCTTTGAGTTCTCTCAAGGCGGTCACAGGATAGTCCGGTTAAGTAGTCACGACCTCTCAAGGTCAACTACGAGATGCCATAGTTAAAAAAAAACACGCCGCTGCCATAAGGATTCAGTTATTCGTAGCGAACGCACGTATAACAGTCGGCCTATGTTTTGCGATGACAATTAATAAAGCCCAAGGTCAGACGCTGAAAGTTGTGGGTGTAGATCTAAGTATCAGCTGTTTCTCGCACGGTCAGTTGTATGTGGCTCTGTCGCGGGTTAGCAATCCTAGGAGCCTGTATGCTTTCATCCCCGATGGCCATACGTCAAATATCGTATACAGAGAAGCATTACTGTAAAGTAAATTTTTAACTACCCAAACGACGCCTATTTATGTAATTCAAAATATGCTGCCCGAAAAGTCACTATTACACGCGGACGAAGTCGCGGGCACAGCTAGTACATTATAAACCTATTTAAAAACAAACTTACCTAGGAGTAATAGCCATTGTACGGTTAGCTCTCTTCGCAAGACTAGCATTAGCTGTATGTAGAGTCTGGTGCACATAGACGCAGGCGTTAACCACGGCTTCGCGGTGTGACGGACGCTCGCCCACCTCGCCGCAAGCTGACGGGAAACCGTCCGGCGGTGAATACTCGGCTGAGTCAAGGTCCATGCGTTGAGTGAACTCTTTCCCAACCTAAATCGAAAAATATTTTGTTGATACAAGACTTTCTGAAGCACCTTTATTTTTACGTTTAGCACATTGTTGTAGTTTCGAATTGAAAAGTAAAAACAAAGATGATAGATAGCCACGTATTTCTTCTGAATGTGACCCAATGCCGTTGACGCAATCTTGTCCTTGAATGTGGACCGTGAATCCGCAAACGCAGTGGGACGCCCTCAAGTTAGGAAAAACGATGATATTTGCGGTGGTAGTTGGTAATAATTGGAAGAGAGAAGCCGAGAAAGGCCTAGCGTACAATTGTAGAGGTCTATGTCTAGCAGTGGACTGCAAAGACTGATGAGGCAGATGATCAGAAGTTTAAACAATAACTTACTTGGAACAGAGCCCCATCGCTCCAGTCTCCGAACCAGTTGAGCACACATCTGTTGAACAGAGCGGGTGACGTTGCCGCGCGGTCCTTAAGACCCTCAGACGACGGGTTCATTGTGAACACCACGTGCAGGTTGCGCATTACTTGGCCGGTAAACCTGGGTTCAAATAAGAGTGATTTAAGGTAAATAAAAAAACTTGACAGTAGAATACTAGCTGATTTCAGTTACTCACACACACTCTTATAAAAGTAGTACCTACTCAGAGGGTTCATAATACCAGAGTCCACGCAATATCTTTGGGAGAAAGTGGGTTTGAGATACTTATGTTATTGATATTCCAGCTTACCATTTGTACAATTCATCGTTAGAATCCAACATCAAGCCTTCTCTCTGGGCACCTTCTTTGCACTGAGTCATAAGAGCAGCGAATTCGTCACCTTCGAATAGACCAGGGACCTAGAGAAACACAATTAGTTAAGCACATATTCGGAATACTATCAATTATTTTTGTCTTCCATTTGGGAAAGATTTTTTGATTGAAAAGAGTGTCCATGGAGTTTTTTGCCCGTACTTCTACATAGGTACTTACTACGCTTTGTAATGGGCAACTAGCTTCAGCTTTCTGACTGACTGACCCCTTTGACAATTCAAAAGTACTTGTAATTTGTTTATTTGAAATAAATGCTTTGAGTTTGCGTTTGAAATTTGGGATAATTTTAGTTTATTGCAATTTTTAGGACAAAAACGCTTACGTCAGTGATTACGCCAATGATAGACATCCGATTATCATTGGAGGAATCACAATCAATCATACGTGTGTACGTGATAACAGACTAGGCCTCGATATCAAGCTATTTTTACAGTTCATGTGTAGTTCCTTGACCAATAACTTACCTCTCCATTAGCCAATAGAGTATTCATTCTCTCAAGGAAACCGCTGTCGAGTACATTGGACTCGTCCAGAATGAAGGCCACCTTCTCATCGCGACAGCCCGCACGACGGAGCACTGAACGAAGGTCTTCGTCGAAATCAGCTCCCGTGTATTTGTTGTGCACCTTTAGAAAAGGAGATTAGTGTTATAGTGTGTGTAATATTGTTGTTTGTCAGCTGAAAATGTGAGATATAAGGAAAAGAAATATACAACGAGGTTAAACCAATGAAGTTGTACCGTGGTTTGTTCTACGTGTGTACTATGCGTGAACCATTTCAAAACGTTGATTCATGAAGGCGGTTTAAAACTTTTGTTGCTAATTCATACAAGAGCCATAATACCACACAATATTAATGCACTAGAATATTCAGCCTATAATGTTTCCACTGCTGGGACATAGGCCTCTCACAAGAGAGGAGTCTCTTGTCAGAGGCAGCGGGCCGTAATCCACCATGCTGCATGGTGGTCCGCTCCCTAATTTAAAACTGAACAAATATATTTTTGGGCTAATTTCAATTTCGTCCTCAAAATTCTTTACAAATTAGCAACTTAGAGTTTATTAAACGTTCTCTTACCTTGATCTGGAAGATGCTAAGTCCATTCATCCAGGCGACGAAGCGACTGAGGGTAGTTTTGCCGGCGCCCGACACACCAATCAGCAGTAAATGTCCCTGAGGCTGTCTGAAGATACGGTCGATACGTAGCACGTGGTCTAATACCTCGTCAAATAGTACCAGAGGTACATCGAGTTCTTCTTCGTAGAATACCTTGGGAAGTAATAATAATAAACATTTAACCAGAATCAAAATTGGGAAAATACAAATATGAATAGATATGTGTTAGATGTCTGTTCACAGGCGGCCGGAGCTCTTTAAAATACAAAGTTTTTAGGTAAAAAGTTATGTTAGGAAACATTTGTACTTTACCTTGAGCCTAGCCTTAACGTATTCTCTCAACTGATCTCTAAGTACTGGCACATAGTCCTTGCTGAGCCAGTTACTGTACAGAATAGGACGAGCCAACGCTTGTTCTCTATTAATACCTGAAAACATTCAAACACATTAGAAAACCCTACCTTAACACCACAGCAATAAAGTTCAATTTATAATGCTAGGTTACCGGTGCCAGAAACAAATGGAATTCTACCTTTGAATTAAGGAGATAAAGTTTTATTTTCAATAATTTACCTGGGAAGAACATCATTGCAACGTTGTCGATGTTCTCGTCGGTCCATTGTCTTTCAGTGTCGTCAACCAATCGATCTTGGAATAAACGGAGGGCTTCGTGCGCCCATAGTCTTACTAGGCCTTCAACGTTCAGGTTATCTAGAGGCCTACAGAACAAAAAAAAAAAAATAATGTAATAAAAAATACTCATGCGCGATTTAAACTCGAAGACGTATATTTGCAGATTTCATGGCTCATAGATTTTTTTCCCTAATATTTTACAAATACTTTTTAAGCATGCTTTGGAAAATGAACTTTTGATACTGATAAGGGTGATAACTTCCGTGAAAAAAGTGTTAAATAATACACTCCCGGACTCCTACATCGAGTCACCTTGCAATTCCATGTAAGGTACAAACGCCTAAAACAACAAAATAATAGTGAGTCGAAGAAAAAGTTTTCATGCCGTTTTGTGGCCGAAATACTGGCCATTACTTTGGTGTCATGAACTCATGAGTGTTCCGAATTTGAATTCACGACCATAATACAATGTACAGTCGTTTATACAAAAAGTGGCTCGATTTAGGACTTTGGGAGTATATTTTAGCAAGTCAAAGTTCAAGCCCAGCGCGGTCGTAAAAATTACGAGACTGATGTCATGAGACTTATCACTTGACACACACTTGATCTTGCATCTCTGGTTCGCGCTAAGTTTTGTTAATAAAATAAATAAATACTTTACCTTATAGCCTCGCAGATACCGCGCACCCATCTGGTCATCTCTCTGGGCGAGTATACGTAATGCGGCTGCATGTCTTGCGTGAAACGCTCTTGCGATGCGAGGTACAACTTCACCATAGCCTGTGTTAGCGGCTCGGCGTAGCCACGTAACGCTGGTTGCATGCGTAGCATTGCACGGGTGAAGGTGCCGTAAATCTGTAGAGGAGATTAAGATGGGTATGTAGTCAAAGGGTTGGGTAGCAAGTTACTTTTCTTTGACGTCAGTGTCTTAAACAGCAGTATAATCAGAAATTACGAACCTGAATTGCACCACAGACTAACTAAAACAATACCTTTTCCTATTTTTTACTCGGATATAAAAAAATGTGAGGGCGAGGTAAAAGCCCTCAAATTAAGATGAATACCATAATGCTTTTATCTCACGAAGCGACGTGCGCTTTACTTGTGGTTACAAATGAGTGTACAAACACGCTGTAAATGTGTGTGTGTAAGCGTAGGTATTCTCGGCACCGACCGTGACAATGGTGAAGTCAGTAGTGTGTGTGCGTGTGTGTGCTATGTGTTGACGCTACTCGTCTTCACGTACACACTAACAGCGTGTTTGTACACTTGGTTACAACAAGTAAAGCGCTCGTCGTTTACTGAAATAAAAATACTGTACAAGTTTAGACGACGCCTCTGAAGTTCAACATGTCAACTAGTATCAAAGCTGCCTTCATCTTCAATTTTTTAATTTGCCTGTATATGAAAGACAACAGCAATTTTAAAATACTTACAGACAAGTGAGTGTTTAATTTACCTGTTCAAGTGAAGTCTCTCCAGGGTAGTCGACGTAAATGACGGGCACATGACGTAGCAGCCGATGTGACAGCGGTTTACGTCCCGGGTCGGTAGGCGGGTTACAAGCACCCACGAACTGGATGCGTTCCAGATGTACCCATGAGTGATCTGTATGAAGGAGACGCCATATTAGTATTTTGGGGAGGTGCGCCACTTCTTCCAAGCCCAATCGTTAGGTAGTGGCGAAGGATGGGCATTTATAGAGGTTCTTCTTTCCTTTTACGTTCAAAAAGCAAAATTATTAAAAAAAAAAAAAACTTATATTAATGTGATATTTGTAAACCCTTTATAAGCACATCCCGATCTTAATCATAAAAATAAGAGTTAGATAGTATTAAACTGAAACGACACTTTAGTTACGAGACTTTTACAAACAGGGGTTTCAATAACAATAGTATTTCAACATAACATATGTTTCAACTCACCGCTAGCTCTGTAGAAGCCCTTGTGTTCGAGCAGTTGTCTCAAGAAAGAGATGACACGCTGTGTGCCGTATTGATCCATGTCTGGCAAGTTAATTTCATCGCAGAATAGTACGAGCCATTTGCCGAGCTATAACAAACGAAGAATCGTTTTATTTATACCTCACAATCGAATCTTAGAATATAATTAAAATAGAATATAAAAAGTTAATTTGCATAGACCGCAGGTAAACAGGTGAGTTGTGACAAAATAATGTTTGGTTTCAGGTATATTCTACCACGTCAAGACCACTCAAAACAAACATTTCTTGCTTTTAAATTAAGCTTCGAAACCAGTAGCACAAAAACAATTAGTCTGACCCTGTCTCTCCGAAAAGCCTGTGTAAACATAAAAGTCAAACAATGACTACATTAGTAGGACACCAAGTCGAATCTAAATTGTCTCACAATTTATAAACTAAACACTGATAAAAAATAAACATTTCGAATTATAGACGTAATTGCATAATAATTTACCTGTACTGGAGCCAATACAACTCCATTAGGAGTCTTTCTATACTCGCAGTAGTGGTCGAAGGTCTTCAGCAGTAACTCAGGAGTGGTCGCAGACGAGAAGTTAAGGCCGACCACCTCCATGTCTGGCAGAGCTCGGAGTGCAGAGAAGAGGGTCATTGTCTTACCCGAACCAGGGGGACCGCAGAGCACTGTTGAATGTATTGTAATTTACTATTTATTTTCTTTGGAAGGTTTTCAGCTCAACAAAACAGATTAAATATAATAAGTGTGACAGCCAATTACAAGTCCTACAAAAAACTTTATTATAAGAGAAATGTCAAAGTGTAATGAATATAATATGGGCGACGACACTTTTAATGTTCCCACTACTGGGACACAGGCCTCCTCTGTGAGAGGGAGTACGTTATAGTCCACCACGCGGGATCAGTGCGGGTTGGTGGATGTAACATGTCTTCGAATTTATGACTAGGACAGGGTTTCTTCACGATGTTTTCCTTCTTTGAGAGCAGTGGTGATGAAAACAAATACACGAAGTTAAGTGCCTGTCTGGGTTCGAACTCACGACCTAAAACTCGTAAGACGGGGCCGATATCACTGGGCTACCACTGCTCTCTCATGATATTACCAAAGAATACAATTAGAATACTTATCTAGGCACCTTTATTACAACTACAAAATATACGAACCCAAGGGTTTATGTTCGGCCAACCAGGTATACAGCAGCGCTTCATGACGAACCGTATCAAGAGTTGGTACAACCACATCTGGTGCGGCTACCTTATGTGTTTCTACTTCAATCTGAGGCACCTTTGCTGACCACGGCACCCATTCTCCGGTTATACACACCTAGGGTAAAAAGTAAAATTTAATAAAATACAAATTAATTTAAGGGCAAGTAAAATAATTTTTGTGGACACGTTGGTTGGTATGGGAGCAATAAACGAGCTTCCACAGGTGACGATAAATAAGTGATTTGATCAGTTGCACCGTAGGCGGTCAGCCCGTTATGATAAATATATACCGCGACATATGGTATTGTGCTACACCTCGTGCTGATACGAGAGAACAATGTTGCTGAAAAAATAAAACAAGGAGTAAAAACTCATTTGTATCAAAATTCAAAATAACGTAATGTGTAAGTTCTGATCAAGCTCAAATGTCACTTACTTCAAAGTCAATGATGTGCTGATTAGCACCACAGTTAGGCAGCTGCATAGTGCTAGCTGATCTGATAAAGTCTCCCAGTTCATTGCGATCCTAAAAAAAACCATCACATTTTATTTTTATTCCATTTTGGAACAGGCGATAATGATCATGTTACGGCTACATTGTCGCGATACGCGAACTACTGTTTGTGCGCTCTCACATTGTCGCGATACGCGAACTACTGTTTGTGCGCTCTCTCTTGCACACCGCTCGACATCTCGCTGTATAACGGAGAGCGCGCGAAGTGTAGTTCGCGTTATCGCGACAATGAAGCCGTAGCATCAGTGAAACGAAGTATCAAAATTGAGTACTCATTTATTTAATTTGTTTACCTTAAGTTTGGCGTCACCAGCAAATGACCATAGAAGAGAGTATACGAGCCATTTAGGCACGTAAGCTTCTAGTTGCTCGTTTGTGATCGGGAAGTCAGGGTGTTGACGGTTGTAACCAAGGATATTCCTAGAAGACAAACAAGTTTATTGAAAGCATGTTTTGTGATACCATTTTGATACTCAGTGTAACAATTTTGAAAGAAGTTTGTTGTTTATGCAACCTCGATTCAGTAGAACCAGTTATTGGCCCTTTTAGGTTAAGTTCTCTATTAAAATTGAGCTGTAGAGTAAAAGTAAGTTCGTGACACATAACGAAAACATTTCAACTATATTCATTCACAAGAGTATCACAACCATTAATATCATTAAAAGACGTTTGTCCATTATTGATCGCAGTCTGTCTTCACTTACCTCACACCGCGGTTAAGCATAGAATGCAGCGATGAAAGCGCTCTATGGCGCGTAAAGTCCATGATATGGTCGAGGCTGACGGCGTGTTCGAGACACTTCACTACTAAGCCGTCACCGAAGAATAAGGGCTGCAGGATTGAGGCCACATCTCGTTGAGTCTATAAAAGAAACATTTACATAAGTTTCCAGTAGTAACAGAACTCACTGATCGACATGCAAACAAAAGGTAACGATTTATTGTTTTGTGAAGACTGTTAATAATATACAAATAAATTATTTAACTGGTGGAATTTATGACTTCCTGATGCATTACCGGTATGCTTTTCTTTTAAATGACTATATCTTACTTGTAAAGCAGGAGATAAGATATTTTCTGTAGCGTTCTGATCGCCTCCGGCAGAAGGAGCAGCCATAACGATGCTGAACGAATCCTCTTCTCCATCTTCGAGAGGGATGTTCCTCAACCTAAAGTAGAAGAAAGAAATTATTGCAAACCATTGATCATACCCCAGATATAAACACCTTTTTTAAGTGATAATTTTTTTAGGCGCGTTTGGCATTTTTTGAGATGGGGAAAAAACTTTTGAACTCGCGCCACTGTTACCGTAACCGAAACCGCTTCGGATGTGTTAGGCTGTCCTCGGGATGTGCTCGGTTTTAATGTATATTCGATATGTCAGTGAGTGATGGCAAAGTATTTTGTTTGTGTTTTGTTTTCACTTATGTCAGCACTTCTGGAGTACTAGTTTTTTTTTCTTGGTAAATTAATAGCCGACCACATTAAGGCTCTTTGTACACAGACGTTTTTCTTGTCGTGAAAAACTACGGTTTATTCGGCGTGTGTAGGCACGGTCTTCAATGTTGTATGGATTACTATGGAAGCTTGTACACAAATACGTTTTTTCTACGGCACGGTTTAGACGCCGTACCGTGATGAAACCATACCGTGTACAAAGGGCTTAAAGACGGCCCTCTCGTGGATTTGTTTCGAACTCGATAGGCTTTTAATATTTATTCGATGATGTTATAAGTTTGTTGTTACCTCATAAGATAGTTTTCGAAGATCATTTCTGTTGTAAGGACATCCTGTGAGAACCAGACCATACCACAACGAGAGACGGTGGCGAGGGTAGCGTACTTCAGATCTTGTACCTAAAATACAACACACGAATTTTAACACAGTAATCTTCTGCCTCTATAACATTTTCAACGAACAGAGTACTTCTTTCGGGTCCGAAACTATGAAAGCGATTATGCTTATAGCTATTAGTTCATCCGTTTTGCTGGAATTCGTTTTTGGTCTGTGCTTTTAGAGTCAAAGTTTTAGGCAGTGATGAAAAGGGAAACCTGCTGGTTTTGGGGCGGGGAGAATGGGGTGATTTGGGTGGAAGGCTACCCTAGAACTTGTAGTCGTAGGTTTAAAGTAGGCCTGCCTTATCATAAAAGCTAACACACTTACCTCAAACATAACTCGAACATTAGGAGGCAGTGACAGACGCTCGCCGTTGGGCAAAGTGAGCAATTTGTTATCATCAAGTACCGAGTTCAAGTTCTCAACCCATTCAGGGTCGACATCACCGTCGAATATGATCCATTGACGCTTGTTGATCTCACCGCGGACATTGTCGATAATTTTCCTTAAGAGTAAAATATGTTACAGGTGATAAAGGAGGTGACACAATGATTTTAATGGCTTTCCTTTTATTTTATGCAAAGAACTGTGTAGAGAACATGTGTAGAGAAAGTTTAGCTAGAGATGGTAAGGTGAGAAAAAGTTTCACCTATCATATCTCTGGGTAAATTAACATTAGAGAGCGACATAACGATCATTCTTCTTTTACTTTCATCACGTAAAAAACCGGTACAGCCCGATTCTAACTTTATGGCGGCTCGGGACATGAGGCGAGTCGCTGCGCAGTAACAAATTCACCTTTCAGCGGGGGTGAGGGGGGAGGTACTGCGCAGCGAATAGCGACACACAAAAGCGCCATAAAGTTGAAATCAGGCTGTAGGTACCCAGGGGCGGTACCTTCATAGAATCCGAAAAGCCCGGCTTGCCCTAATAAAATCATAATTCACAACAACAAACTTACTTAAACCTATCAATAAATAAATACATATACTAAAAAAATACCAATCAATGAACTCGAACACAAACATAAATAACTGAAAATCAGCCAATCCCTCAGTTGGGCGTTTTTTTTATACGTTGAAAATCTGTGGGCTTGCCCTAATTTTGACCCCTAGGCACGCCACTGTAGGTACCATGCAATACAACATTTAAAGGAGCTGAAGTCTATCAAGGATTTATTTAAATTTTGAAACTAAGCTGCACTCAGATAATCTGCTGTACTTTATTATCCAGCTAATTATATAAGCTGTACCTGAGTATATGAGTAAAGAGACCGTCGGTCCATTCACGGGTGTTAGGATCCAGTACACCGTAAAGAGTTTCCTTGGACATCGCCTTCGGGTCGATGACATGAGCCACACCTTCCACGCCTTCGAATCTGTGTAAAGCAAAAGAAGGTTTAAAAAATCGATTAAACTGGTCTAGATTTTCTGGCACTTTTGTCATTGAAATTAGAATACTTCATTATTATACGTAGAAGGCATAATATTTTAGTGGCACATGACCGTAGGAATCTTACCTCTCCAAAGCCTTTAACAGTACGCGCCACGCAGTAGACTTGCCACTTCCAGACGGTCCAACCATCATGAGACCATGGTTCAACTTGCAAATTTGGTACAATTGAAGGACCTGTACACATATATCACGAGTCAGTTTAAAGCATTAGCACATATATCCACAATCCCTTGTTTCAGTGGGATTATGAATCGTTTATTTTGTAGGTATCCATTTTTAGCACAAAAGTAAGATAGAATAAGTAATAACGACATTTTAAAGTTATACGGCCTTATTACCAAACAAGGTTTATCTTTAGACCCAGGTTTAAATCATCGAACCATTTTTAAATTTCGACTTATTATCCGACAAAGTTAAAGTCAATTTTGCATTAAGAACTTTACATTTGTCGGAATAAAGTTATAAATACAGTAACTATACTCAGAATTTTAATTCGATTCCAGATTTGACATTAGCTACTGTCATTTTGTGAAATAATGATACCACATTATAATAGTGTAGTGATGAACACAAAAATCGATAAACAATCAGTGTGTGTGCCATCAGTGTGCCAATTAAAGATTAAATTATTGATTTTTATTTAAATAAATACATAATTATTCATAATAATTATTCCTTCATGATCACATTTTTTTATTTATTTCACACACAATTATAAAAGAAAAGTCTCAGATCGTTAATTAATCGTCAAAACTAAATTATCGGTTCAGAAATATTTAATTTCCTGATATACTTAGTTTACGAGAGTAAAATTATAAACGAGAAGAATCGATCCGGAAATATTCCATTTCCATATCGAATAATTTCGCAACGTCACTATTTAGTACTTGTCATAACGTTGCAACACTGAAATTGTCAAATCTGGAATCGAATTAAAATTCCGAGTATAGCTCGAAGGTTTTGGCTAGGTCTGAAGTTAGAACTCGTTTTGTAATAAGACGGATAAGGTTCAACAAATGACAATTGACGAAATATTAAAGGAGAACAATTTGCCCAAGTAGAAAGCTTAAAGAGAGGAACATATTGCGATACAAAACAAGGGGTTGGACGAAGTAAAGCCCAAAGTTGTTGCTCTAGACCTTATTAAGAACCTTCGAGTATTTGAGCAGTGAGTGGCAATGAGTGTTCAATAAGTTATAGCAAAGACGAGTACGCATTAAAATATATTATTACTCGCTGCGCCTGGCGGTTTCACCCGCCTCAAAGTCAAAGCATTTATTTCAAATAGGCACATAAAAGGCACTTTTGAACGATCCGATTTTGACGACCTCGCTCGGCTTCTTAAATTCGTAGCTCTCTCAAGCTCCGCTATCAAATGCAAAAAGATTTTTTCAAATCCGACTGGTAGTTCTAGATATAAGCGAGTTCAAACAAAAAAACTTTCTTAGCTTTATTATATTAGTTTATTAGTAAATATTATTGAGTTACTTGAACATGCGTACACGCCTTTATATCGTAATTTCAGCAATATTCAACCTTTACTACGTAGGGCAGTCTTTTTTTGCAAATATGGTATGAAATCACCGAAGAGTTTCTATGACAAAGTAGCTTTGCATTACTCCTGATGTGAAACCTAAAAGGCGTTATTTTAAGCCCACATAATAATACATAAAGATATAATAGGATCCGGGTTGAGTATTGATGGTTCTATATGAAGAAATATCAACAAAATATTAGTCATAGCAGAACTGCAAGATACAACCAACTAAGAAAATATCCAGACAGTGACGTGTTTGACCAGGTGTAGTGGTGTGTAAGCTTAGAATGAAGTACAAGTCGTCATATGTGAGTGGTGGCTGGAAAACCGGGGAGTTGGTAATCAGTGGAGTACTTATGCGCCTCATAACGTTTGCGAACGTTATCTATTAGCGGGCAATGGTGGTCGTTGACAGAAGAAAGTATCCTCATGTATTTCTTGCGTATCGAAGTCAGTATGATCAAGGATATTTAAGTAAAAATTGGATATGTCTTGACATGTTAGAGTGGTTATTTCATGTTTGATGTGTCGAACAAATGTCAAAGACAAAAGACACAAGGTTAGGATCAAAGACACTAGCACTCCATTTACTATTAACTCCGTGTCGAAAAAACACACACATGAACAACAGAACAGAACACACCCACACCGCTCGGTCACTGACCTTCTCGATCCACGTGCTGTGTTGCGCGCGCGACGATGCACTGCGCCTCTACGTGCCATTAGCGGGTTAGCATGGAAACGCATATGCATTCACACTCACGTACTACCGTATTATGGTAGAATAATAGGTAATATGGGTATTTAGAGGCTGCTTTTTACTTTCATAGATCATTGTTATAATATTAGAAAAGATTAAAATAAAAAAGTCATAACACTCTATCTGGCGCAGTCGGGTAAAAATCAAGGAAAAGAGAAATCGATATTATTAAATAATGTAAAAAGCAGCCTCAATTTAATTAAAATGGATAAAGCAAATTGTTATGACTGATTATCTTTGCATGAAATATATTAATTAATAAATTATTATAAATATAAATTTTCTATATTAAATCTTGACACACCATCACCTTCTTGGTTAAGATGATTGTTATATTATTATGGATGTTAAATGTTATATAATAAATCAAACGAAGTGCATATACAATGGACCTGGTGTTCAAACAAATTGACTGTGTAGTCAATGAAATGAATGTTAACAGTTAATTCCTTGACCAGTTAATTTTGGCTTATTCACTGTTAATATTAGTGTTTTAAGTAGCAAAATAAATTACCTTGTCCATCCAGGTGGAGCCTTGTTCATCGCCTTCACCACAAACCAAGAATTCTTCAGCGCATACAGCTCGAATTTCGTTCTTCAATCCTGTTGGAAAAGTGTCAATTAGTACCTTCGAATATTTATTGTAAGACGCACTAACGATGTGACATAAGCATAAAAATATGATTATTTTTATGCTTATGTCACATCGTTAGTGGGTCGTTATCGGCATCGTTAGTCTGATGACTATAATGTTCCCACTGCTGGGACACAGGCCCCCTCTCAGTGCGAGGGAGTGGGTCTAAATACACCACGCGGGCTCAGTATGGGATGGACAATATCACATTTCTTCGAATTTTTGGTTCTAGGACATGCTGGTTTCCTCACGTTTTCCTTCACCGTTTTGAGAGCAGTCGTGGTGAAATAATTTACACAAAATAAAGCGCCTGTCAGAGTTCGAACCAACGACCTACAACTCGTAAGTCGCGGCCGTTACCACTGAGCCACCATTGCTCTAACGATGTGACTCGCTTGAGACCATTTGCATTCATAATCAGTATCGGAAACTTGTTATGCAACTAAATTAAAAACTTTTTTCAAGATTCATTTATAGCTTCTAGTTCCGAGTTAGACATCTCTCCTGCCCTTATTCGTATTTAATTGGGGTCGTTGCAGCATGTCATATTCATCTAAACATTTCTATCATAATAGACCGGGAGATGATGACACATTTTGGTAAGTCATTTCTTACAGTATGGCGCTTTCAGGGGGGTTCATATACGTAATAAGTGAGAGGAAAATGATGTTCTTACCGGTGGTGCGCGGGACGCAATTGCAGAATAATTAATTGAAATTGCTCGAAAATCCGGAGGTGTCAAACAATTTCTTTCACAAAATTTCTTCAATTTATCGGTATTTCAACAAAAAAAAACCCGGCGGTCGCTATGTGCCATACTTCTCCGGTGGGTGTTTAGACCCGCCATACTTTTTTGAAAATGTTTTTTTTTAATTTTTTTTTTATTTATTTCTTACAAACTGATTTTTTTTTTAACAACTGCTTTTTATTAATCTTGTACGAAAATCACCATGCCATACCATTCCGACGGTCCAAAATACCCGCCATACCCCCTCAAACATGTCATTTTTTAAATTCGAGAAACCATTTCTTTCACCTTAAAATTTGGTCTAGTAGTTGTTTTTATGATTAGAAACGTAATTGTTATAATGCCATACCTGTAGAGTGGGTGATATACGTATAATGTTATTAAATAATTGTAAAATTTTATGCAACATTTGAACAATTTCTTACAGTATGGCACCATTTTTTTTTGAAAGTTGGTTATGTGAGGAACGTAAATACGAAATTTGAAAGTTGTATGTAGGGACAATCTTGTTTAATTAAATAATGTGTTATGTCGTATAATATTCTACGCTCGAACGTCTTCGAACTATCTTCCTCAATACAAATTCTAATGCTGGTATACAGCAGCTGTGCTGGTCAGGCGTCACTAATCATTAAAGTCATGAACACAACTCTCTAAGACCACGTAACCCCAAAGAATGACGATTTCATGAAACAGTTATTCTTTGGGGTTACGTGGTCTTAGAGAGTCGTGTTGATGAATTTAATTATTATAATTCTGTAAATACATATTTGTTACGGCCGCGAATCATATATTAATGATGCCGATGACAGTACCGAAGATATCGACACTGATTCGGAAGCTGAAAGTACTTAAAAAAAAAGTATCTAAATAAACAGAAATACTATGGATTTTGTATACAATTTCTTTTACACATACTCTTAAGTGAGAATGCCATTGTGACGATGCTAAAATTAACAGATTTCTGGGATTTTTTTCAAATAGGGATAATTATTTGAGAATTGTACAAAATAAGCTTTTAAAGTTTTCATTCCATATTCGCTTACTGTGACAACCTGCTCTTCATTTACGTGTATCTCAGTAAAATTTTTGATATTTTGCGTGAAAATTTTTAAATATATTTTTGAATATATATACTTTACGGAAATTGAAAAAAAAATCGATTTCTTTGCCCGTCACAGTGGCGTTCCCCCTTAGCGATATTAAAAACGATTTTTTTAAACAAATCAATTCAAGATGTCACAGTATGAGCGATTTACTAAAAAAGCATGGCTTTCAATATATACTCGTATATATATATATATATATATATAACTTGGACGTACTGTAGCTGAAATACGTCGTTGAAAATCGGTTTTCCGGGTATGGCATCACTTTTGGACTTCATGATGAGTATGGGATAATTTTCCTGAATCATACTTTTTATAAACTTTCCAAAAATTAAAATGCCATACTGTAAGAAATCCTTTCATTTTTTTAATTTTTTTTACACCGCAGCGTGCGTATGACGGTCTTTCGTACCATGGTCACAGTATGGCATATTTTTTTCAACTCATAATAGTATGGGAACAATCTGATTTCATTTATGCCATACTGTAAAAAATAATTTCACGGCTTCTATAGGCGTGTTTTAAAAATGGTTAAAAAATACAATTTTTCAAGTATGGCACCACTTTCATACTGCACTAGAAGTATGGCGAATATAATTTTGTCTCACTGTACCATAAACTGACCACGACTTAAGTGCCATACTGAAAGAAATGGTTTCTCGAATTTAAAAAAATGACATGTTTGAGGGGGTATGGCGGGTATTTTGGACCGTCGGAATGGTATGGCATGGTGATTTTCGTACAAGATTAATAAAAAACAATTGTTAAAAAAAAATCAGCCTGTAAGAAATAAATAAAAAAAAATAAAAAAAAAAACATTTTCAAAAAAGTATGGCGGGTCTAAACACCCACCGGAGAAGTATGGCACATAGCGACCGCCGGGTTTTTTTTGTTGAAATACCGATAAATTGAAGAAATTTTGTGAAAGAAATTGTTTGACACCTCCGGATTTTCGAGCAATTTCAATTAATTATTCTGCAATTGTGTCCCGCGCACCACCGGTAAGAACATCATTTTCCTCTCACTTATTACGTATATGAACCCCCCTGAAAGCGCCATACTGTAAGAAATGACTTACCAAAATGTGTCATCATCTCCCGGTCTATAAATTCAATCCCTTATTAACCATATCTTTCACACAAAGATTCATTTATCTTTTTCTTACTTTTCCTCTGTTCTTATCGCCACATCTAGACTCGCATTATATAGTTGTGAATGTAGCAGAGCTCACTTAGAATTGTCTATAAAGTTTATAATTGTCTAGCACAACTTACCAGTCATCTCAGCCCTAGTATACCCAACATTAGGGAACACATCGTTCAGCAATGAGAACAGCAGCGGTATATCTTCAGCCACCAGCTTGGGCACCATAGTCTCACACACTGATTGAATCAGGATGTCTTGTTCGGGTAGAGACTCGGCGATCGACGCCTCATCGGGTACTTCCGTACTGCGTTCGATCAGGTTCTCCTATAATACAAAGAGGAGGTTAAAGTTTTAGAAACAGTTCAAAGCAGAGTTTCCCAACCATTTTACATGAATTATAAAAGAATATCGTAACAGACCCCTTGAAAAAAATATCTAAAGTTAAAATACTTTAGATATTTTGTTTTTCAGATACCTTGTTTCATGCTCTCAAACCCCAGGTTGGAAAACCCTGAAGCAATAAGGCAGTTGACAGTTTTTTTTAAGCATATGGATATAATAGTTATGTTTCGAAGGAAGGTAGAGATAAAATATCGAGACACACAACAGTGAAATAGGGCAGTTGACTACTTTTACACATACGAAAGAATTTAATTTTAATTCACAAAAAGCTGTAGAAAGCACTCGATAGTTATAAAGAAATAAAACATCCTAACTATTGGATATTTACATAATATATACTTCATGCGAAACTGACACACATTGTATACAGAGTAAGTTTTGGAGATGGGCTTGTATGGCGATAGTTTGGAAACAATTGGATTATTTGACACAAAGAGGCTTCTAAATTTCCTTAGTGTTTATTTTTCGTTGAAATCCATTTAAAAAACTTATCCTGTATAGCGCTCGACTGACTCGTACTAGTAAGTCTTTGGTAATTAATAATTTATAAAATTAACACTTTTATTATTTTCTTTAAAAAAAAGTCAACTACCTTATTGTTTGTTTTCTTTAGCTTACCATATTCTGAAAAGAGTTTTCTAGTTTCTGTTTGTTCCGAGCATAAACAAACAAAACATGTTACAATTTTATATCACAAAAGTCGGAACCCATCCAATCTCAGGACTTTTTCATTGGATTTCAAGCTTTCACTGTCGATGCAGTGATAAAGTGGCCTAGCAAGCATTGCTGCGACAAGACTTTTTAAGAGTTTTATAAGAAATTAATTTATTTGTGGTGCATTCAAATGTAGCTAGTGTATTCCGCAAGGCAGTCAGCTCAACTGCTACTTTAATATTTTTATCACAAGATTAGCTTTTGTCAATTATGTCGTGCTGATACGAAAGACGAAGATATTGTAGTGTATTTATAAGAGATTCGGCGCTTCAGCCAGATCTCAGTCTTGTCACGCCATTGCACGCCGGCTACCCAGATTGTCAAGCCATGAGAGATGATGCCATGAAGCTAAATCATTAGTGTCACATACCTTGATCTTCTGGATACGATCACGTTTCACGTTACCGGCAGACACGAGCACAGACTTGAGGGCTCGCAGCCCGAAGTCGTAATGCGACTGGTTGGATAACTGTTCGTCGCATAGTCTGTAAGATCAAAGAATAGTGATTGAGTATCGTTTTTTACATGTAAGCGGAAAAGCGCTGTAATTTCGCTTCATCGTAGATAGTTATAATGTCCTGAAAGCACCTTTTCTAGGCGGCCAAAACAGACCCAACATTGCATTTAGTCAGAAGCAGTTTTTTTAAGGGACCTCCATAGTAATTCATCTGTACAAAGCGATACTTCTTTTTGACCAATGTATATCTCGTCTAAATAAAAGAAGGGGAATATTCATTGAAAGTCGAACAAAGAAACATCTTGACTTACTTGAAGAACGGCACAATCTTGCAGGCCAGTTTCTCAGCAGTCCTGAACCCTTGACTGAACAGCATCACCTCAGCGATCAGCTGTCTATCCGGGGTGGTCATGGCCAAGCTTCGGAATAACTTCTTCAAGTTATCAGGCAAGTTGGAACGACCCGCGTATCCAGGGTTCATTGTTATGAAGATTGCCATGTCTTGACTTACGCGGACTTGTTTGCCGACCAGTTCTACTGTTATGGACTTGGCTGGAAAGATTTACTAGGTGTTAGAAAAATAATTGTTTTTGAAAATCGCTCCTAGAATATTCGAATTTGGAATTTTGATCGTATCACCTTCGCATTAGTGATTATAGTCAGTGAAAAGGTTTAATTTTCATAAAACAAATTAAATCGAAAGACTTCAAACTACGCCGTATCCGTAACTGTTTGAACGTCAAAATTACATAAGACAGTCCCCCAAAACGCCCGCCCGTGACCACGTCCTAGAGCTTTAGCTAGGAAAAAGAAGTGGCGCAACAAACTCCTCAGCAGCACAGCTGTCTGATAACTTAGAAGGACTTGATTCTATGAAATAGTAAGCAATTTTTTTTTTAACATTACAAAATAAAGATGCACAAAACATTAAATGTTATTATTTGCCATATGAGAGCTAGCACTAAAAGTTTAATATTAGGTATTTACCAGTGTTATCTCCTTCCTGGTGACTCTTGAGAGCCTCCTGAATCGTTTGCACTTGCTGTGACACGGCTGACAACATTCTCTCTTCCAATCGATTGAACTCATCGAAGCAACCCCAGGCACCCACCTGATTTATTATAAATTAAGATTAGTATTGTTCATTTTATACAAATTGGAATGTAATCTCTATTACAACAGTTTTAAAGTCTCTTTTACCTGACAAAGACCGACGAAGATACGGCCCATAGCTTGGAAGTCGAAAGTCTCGTCACAATTGAACACCAAGACAAACCGACCGAGTTGGTTTCCGAGAGCTTTCACCGACTCAGTCTTACCGGTACCGGCGGGACCTAAAAAATATGGTAACTTACACACACAAGACGAATAGGATAAAACTCTTTTCAAACTCAGGTTCTACAAGCCCGATCAAGCAACTGACTGACAGGAAATCTGTTGCCAAACCTAATGCTTTTGTGATTGGACGAGCAAAATATTTTTAACCAATCATATCACATGATATGGGATTGGACAACAGATTAAGTTAATTAGGTTGTCAGAAACCGGGGGAACTGGCAGTTATTCTCCAAGTATTCATTTACTGGCGCAGACGCATCTGATTTATTTAGTTAGAAGCTGACCCAAAACAGCATGTGCAAAACGTCACTTACCGAATGGTGATCCTCCAAGCCTGGCCTCCAAAGCTTGAGTCATGGTGAGGTAGCAACGATCCGTTAAAGGAGTCTGTACCAGGCGGTCTTGCACGCCGAGGTATTCGAAACCGTACAAGAACTTGGCGTTCGCCATGTGTATGGTAAGCTGTTGTAATACCTAAAGGAGAATGTTCATGAGTTTTGTACCAGAAATGGTTATTTAAAACAGCACACTTATATTCTAGAAGAACATTGATTACTCTGTGCAGTTTAATAACTGCGTGCGTAGCATGTTCACTCGCTTACCGTTGCGTTGTCATTTACCGAAAGACCGAACGCATACCCATGCTGGTAAATGAGTGAGTGAAATTTGCTCGCTCAGAATTCTAGGTTGGTTCGCTCAGAATGTATAGTCGTTAAATACTACTTAGGCCATGAAGGCTCAGAGGTGGGAATGCAGTTTTCCTCTGTATTATAGTAATTTTTTTTCAGGTTGGGAAAAAATGTATTTTAGTACTTACGTCATTATTCCTAGGGTCGAAGTAGAATCGCATCTCACAGAGCCACTCGAACGAGCGCGGGCTGTTGACGTCAGAGGCGATCAGCCGACGAGTCACCGTACGCTTGTGGACGAACTCGTTGATCTATTTTATACAGAAAAAAAGTAAAATATTCAATTTGAGACGACAAAATTATAATACAAGTGTAGAACTGGCCGGCGACAGTCAGTTGACATAATCTGCATTCGCGAATTATTTGCCAAAAATGTATGAATTTAAGCAAAAATGACTTTAAATCCTACATAGTAAAGTTCAGTTTACGCTACAACTTCAAACATTTTTATAACTTTTTATTAGTGCTAGTCACTCTGAAATCAATTAATCACCATTAAAATAAAGTTGATATTTGCTTAACTTGAAATAAAATTAATTTGAAACTTATGTTTGAATAGACATTAGGTGTCTAGGTGGAAGGGTGAAATGAAACAAAGAAGTCAAAAGTGAGAAACAAAATAATAATAATAAAATAGGTCATAACGAACTTCAAAATATTCATATACATAACGCACCCTTAATAATATAAAGACACAATTCAAAAAAGTAGTTTTTTGAATTGTGCCCTTATATTACTTAATATAAGGGCGCAATTCAAAAAACTACTTTTTTGAATTGTGTCTTTATATTATTAAGGGTGCGATAAGTCAATTGCGCTTACCAAATGTTCAAGCTTCCTCCTCCTCAGCGGCGGCTGTTCTTGCAGCACGGAGTCCGCAAGTATATTCAACATGTTCTCCACATGAGCCAACACTCTTTTCAGTCCTTCTCCACCACCGTTTACTAAGGCTGCTTCCACGTCTTCCGACCAGAGGATCTGAGCGGCTAGCACTACGATTTGTGCCTGTAAGGATAGTTAGGATTAATATGCCATTCAGAATAACAACAATTTATTTGTCAAATTCGTTGTCAGTATTAGTAGAGTGGCTTTGCAATGTAGTGGGCAAATCTTGCGTAAGCCGCAACATCAAGTCAACCTAATCAAGAGCTGACATATTGACATTTTCAAAAGATATGACTTAAGGGCATCATAAGCTCCTTTGTTTGGCCGCGATTTTTTAATGGCGCAGGTTACAGAAACCACAACTTACTTGGTATTTATCACACCAATCGATAAACTTCTGAGGGTCGACATTTCCGTCCTTGAATTGTTTGACGTCACCAACAGCGTCTTTGAGCCGACACGCCAAGGTCACGCGCATCTCACGCTCCACCATTGATAGCCATGAGTTGATCTTAGGATTCTCGATCGTTGATACGGGTGATGTGAAGTAGACCTAGAAACAGGGCATTTTGAGTTAGAAACATTGTACTAGGTCACAAGTACCAATAGCAGATATTGTAGTTCCGTGTAAAAAAATTCCAAAGCTAAGGAAAATGAATTAAATTCAGTTTAATTGAGTAATATCGACTACTACTTTTGGACATTACATTGGCCCCATTAGCTGAGTTATTATGGATTAGTTAAGCTAGAAGGTAATACTGGTTCACAAAGAATTTATAGAGGTACAGTCAATAGTTACACTTGAATGACGAAAACTGCTCCTTATTATTGCGAAATAAAGCCGTTCACTGTAATGTGCTATAGTATTCATTATTCATTTGTTTTGTTCATTACCTCTTCACCCTCTCGGGAAGCAATACCGTTGATAACAGTGTTGTCCTCATTAAGAATAATAGCCGCGACTCCAGCGAACATCTTCTTGAAGTGTTTCTGTAGACGCGCGATGTTCTTGCTGTTACCGATAATCTCGAGGAGGTCCTCGTCTCCCACGAAGTAGAACCTAGAATTAAGTTAATGATCGAATTTGACCCTCAAAAAGTGTAAATAGTAATGAAAATAGAAATATGACATCTTGGAAGGTGGTGCTCCCAGAAAGTGCTCTAAGCATAGAAAGTGTTCTATGCTGTCATATTTCCAAGCTTTAAAGTGCTAAAGAAGCCGTGAATATAACCATTTCCAACAAATCTTGTAGATCTTGGGTCTCGCAGAGTTATGACATTTCTACAAAAAATTTCACATGTAAACAGAAACATAGATAACGAAATTATCCATATTTTTATTTATAAATCTAAACTGGGCGTGTAACACGCTCTAAAGGCAACCGCTCGAACTTTACACGCGATCAGCACGGAGTTAGGCATCTAAACAAAATTTTATTTATTTTTCTACGACATTCAGATTTTAAAGGGCTATAAGTAGTGGAAGACATAAAATCATTATGAAGGGTTACATACCTAGGGAAGCTGCTTCTCTCCCTCTCTAGATATTCACCGAGCGCCTTCTGTATCTTGCCGAGCAAGTCGGCGAGACGTTCTAGAGAACGTTGTACTCCTGGGATGTTTAGTACGTCCATCACCATCGGGGACTTGCTCACTTTCTTCATCAGGCCCAAGAACTCGGAGCTATTGGAAGATAAATGGAAAAATTATAAGGAAGTAAAGATATTGCATAATAATAGTTAAGTGTAGGGTCCCAAAAAAACATGCTGCACAAATTCGACGGTAACGCCGTATATTTGCAGAATACTAGGCGCTTACGCTAAACACACCCATAATGCGAAGTTACTCGAAGAGTTGCTTGTGAGCGTATTTAAAAAATCGATTGTTTCTTTGATTTTAAAATTGCTGTCATACCAATATACTAAAACGTAATTTAGTTTCTAAACATTACAAAAAATGAGTTTTGGAAGAAATACTTTAATACCTACACATAAAGTTGAAACTGCGCTACTACTTAAAAAAAGATGACTTTTTCAATAGTACTCATCATACTAAAATCAAATTTATTTACACTAGCATAAGGGCGATAATATTTGTTCAAGTAGAAATCACGTCAATTAGAAACAAGGGCTTGAATATGTTTAGATTCAAAATGATAATACAATGTTTAATTTGTTACCTGATGCTCTGGAACCGGCTAGTTTCAACAGGCAGCAAGGTCTTGATATCAGCAGACCCACTGAAGATACCTTCCAAGTAGACCCAGCGACGTTGTACGTCGATCCACACGTCGAAGAGAGCGTTGATTCGGTTCAATTTCTCTTCCCAAGTTAGAGCTTCCTCTTCGAATACCTTTGGAAATTAAAGAAGATGGTGAGATGTAATGAAAGAATAAACTGCAGGCAGGTCTCAGCAAGGCAATTTTCGCACATTTAAGTTGTTGAGTAAAACCACGAGCGCGCGTCATGTGAATTTTATATCATAGTAATAAGGTATACATTGGAATGACGCGCGTCAGGCGCGTGCGTGAAATCAAACATCTGTAGATTGCGAAAGCTATGAAAGCTTTCGCATTCTTTACTCTTTTGCAATGCGGTAATACAAGAGGGAGTTATATCGAAATAAGACCTACATTGGTAAATCAAGTATCAAAATCATACCTTGTAATAAGGCGAGAGCTTCATAGCAGCAACACTGTTGATGTGTTCTTTCACTTTGTTGAACAGATCGTCCCAACCGCGGATGATCTTGCATTTGTTCTGGTAGTTGATCAGGTCCAGTTCATAGCTCTGCCATGACTCGCGCACCTAAGAATAAGAAAAATCATCAGTTTTAGACTGACAATTGTAAAGGATAAAGTATTACATTGATGTTATGTCTCGTCTCCATTTTATTGAATGTTATTCAGTAATGAGACGGCGGTATTTTTTTGTTTTTTGTGTTGAAGAAAGCACAAAGTTTTTAAGTCATTTAGAATGCTAAATTACAAGATTCAGTAAAGACTCGAGCTCAAAGTTAGTATAAGTTTCGTATAAGTTACCTGTTTCAAGAACTCTTCGAGCGCCATTTCTCCCTGAGCGACAGACACTACATCCTTGACGGTATGTTCGTTATGTAACAGATCGGCGTCCCACACTTGTCCAAGAGTTAGTTCAGATAGCGACCAGTCCACTTTGAGCGCGCGGCACAGTTGGCGCCAGTGGCGCTCTTTCAAAGCGTCTGATTTCAGCTCTACTATTAACATGTTGACCTGGTGAAAGAGTAATGATTAAGAATTTTATTTCGTAATTTTTTAAACGGTTCATTTACATCACATTATTAAAGTCTGGTGGAGAAAAGAAACATTGCTCTATGTCGTGATGAGTAATTTAAGTCGATAACGTGTAAATAAAATAAAAATCATAGAAGGCGAACCACACACCACATTGCAGCGACAAAATGTGGGCAAACAGTGGTTACGTGTAAATAGTGTCGCTGCAGCTTCTTGCAGTTGCGTTGTGGTCACTACAAAATTTCGTTGTTGTTGCGTTGTCGCCCACACGGTCGATCTTGACGGCTATATGTTGCCCATGTGAGTAGACTATTATTCTTCATAAAAATTAGCGCCTGTCCACATGGTGTCAATGTGGTGTGGTTGTGGTACGTGTGATAGGGCCCTAATCTCCATCATAATTTTAGAGCCCTATTTATTTAGAACGGCGGAATTGGTGAAAAAAAATGTCTTCCTAACAATAAGATAGGTCATGATTATTTACCTTAGTGTAAGACTGCAGCAGCTTGCGGACAAACTCGTAGCTGTCATACATACGCAGACGCGCCGGCAGTTCTTTGAGCTCATTCAACATTGCTTCCAGTTGTTGCCTAACACAAAGATACAGTATAAAATATAAAAAGAATTTTTAGTTGCAGGAAGAAATTCGTAAGACAAATTGAAACAGCAAAAATATATGTAAAAAATAAATGTATTACTTCGAATAAATTCAACTTTACCTGAGTTTTCTAGGCTGTACAGACAACCAAGGTTTCTCCCTGATATCATCAATCTGCGTCCAGATCTTGCTGAGTGAAGACCAAACTCCGCGCAAGTCTTGCAACTCTTCAAGAGCGACGGTCATACGCTCGTTGTTGACTGAGCTTCCTATAAATACCGAATACACAAACGATGACAAAATTTTGAAGAATCGAAGACAAGAACTATTAAAGTGCAATAAACGAGTTAATACCAGGACAAGAGCGATAAACAGTCAATTGACCTTTGAGGCCACCAACATCATTAAACAGTATGGTGACTTTGAAAAATACTTTAACAAGAAATATTTGTTTAGAAGCTGTTTGATTGGCTGCCTCGAATAGGCAAGTGCACCAAAACTTTAAGACGCTCTTAAAAGTCCTTTGTGAGAGCCTTAAAATGACCAGGCCATTAGTTTATTTTTTGCGATCCAAAACTAAATCATCTAACTTACCAGTGTCATGCAACTCAAGAGCTTCCTTAGCCTTGGCCACATTGTCTCTTTCGTCCTTCAGCCTGGTGTATCTGGTCTCCATAGCCTGGAGTCTGGCCAACGCATCTTCGGGTCTTGTAGAACCATCAGTAGGCTTGCTGCGTTCCCATTCAGTGAGGAACTCGAGAGTACGTGCCTCAACCGCTTTGTCTTCAGCTACTATCTTCTGTTGTAGAGATGCCACCTAGATAGAAAATTGCAGGATGTTTTAATTTTGTGCATAAAGTTGTCTGGCAAAAAATAGTGTCATATCCATTGAATATTTTTTTAGCGCACTGGATTTATAACACTGCTGCCGAGAGTTGAAAATTCAACAGTGTGTATTTTTGACGCGCTGGTGGGATGCGCTCTCTTGGATTCTAAATGCTCGGTTCACTAACGAAAGTTCAAAATCCAGTGCGCGATAAAATCCCGCCGCAATATTTTTGCGTCCGTGCGAACGTGGGCATAAAAATCAGTTCAGAGAGAGTTTTTGTATGAATCATTAGCCAGAACTTATTTGAAGGCGAAACAGGCTATTAATGAAATGAAGACTGAAAATTAATATTATTTTACCTGGGTCTGAATAGAAGAGTCCTTCCTGCGCATAATCTCATTGAACGCACTCCATTCGCCTTCAATATTGTCGACATGCAACCATTGCGCTGGGAACTGGAATCTACAAGAAAAATAACATTCTGTAGAAAAACTGATAACCATATTGTTGAAGTATTTAAAAATTGACTGCATCCTCCATTTTCCCCTTAAGCATTAAAATATAGGAAAAAAGGCGCTGAATGCTGGCGTAAGTACATAAAAGACCATGTTGATTACCTCTGTCTTTCCAGAATGCGTTGCGCCTCCCTGTAAATGTCGACTTGTTTCTCCCACGCTAATACTTCCCTCTTCAATTGTTGCACATATGTGATGAGGGATACGGCATCGCTCGTCGATGCTGCCTCTGTTGGAGCACAGTCACATTATAATGGGAATACTTACTCAAAATTCACAAAGGACAATAATGACACTTTCTTGATGCTTCAGAAACAACGCTTTTTCTTTTTTGACGCTTTCTTTGAATATTACAGCAATTACGTTTAACAAAAACCTTCAATTTATATATATTAGGTCAAAATCAAATCATTTATTAAAACTAAGCTAAGAATGAGCACTTTTTGAACGTCAAAATTACATAAGACATCCCCGAAAACGCCCGCCCTCCACCACTTCCTAGAGCTTTAGCTGGGAAGAAGAAGTGGCACTAAAAACTCCCTGCAGAGGTAACAAGCATGTATAGTAAAAATGCTTTATTTTTCCCACTGCATAGAAAAGGGCTCTTATCGTAAAGAAAAGGTTAAGGTTATCATACAGCCAAGACGATTGCTGCCGTATTTGTTTTCATTGGTTTTTATCCTGAACAACTCAATTTAGTCTAAACTAAATCTTACCAATGGTCTGCTGTTCGAGCTGGCTGCGTGACTTGGCTAGCTGCGAGTGGAAGGTGACCATCTCTCCGCCGAGCAGATTCCCGAACTTGCCGAGCACTTCCTTGTGCCACGCGTCGTACTTCAGAGCTACTTTACTCTGTACCCGAGCAAAGTCGATGACTACTGGCCCATATTCGCGACGAGTGTCCGAGGTGTCAAAGGTTGTGCGGGATTTCCTGGTGGGATAAGTAATGGAATTGAATGAAGGATCTGGAGATATTCCTTCAAAATTTAGATAGGGACTTGTTTTTTTTTTATGGCCAGCTGTTATTATTATTATTTATTCATCAATCAAGTAACATTGACTCAAACAATTATTAGGCATACAATGTCAATAGCAATTATTGCATATACAAACGAAAAATTAAATTAAATCATATTTATGAAAATGTCTTACAATCCAGGAGGTCTATCCTCTAAGTCCGTTGACGAAGGTACGGGCCCGTCCAAACGTAGTTGGTTAAAACAAGTGAAGTAATGTTAGGACTGTCCATTAGTAACAGAGTAGGTAAGACCCTTTAAGGCTGCTTTTACATTAGGACATTAGCAGCGCGATAGTTGCACGGTAGATGAAAATGCCTTCACATTATAAGAACAGCCGCGCGATAGCAGCGCGGCTGCCGCTCCGCAGTTGAGATCAGTGTGGCGCACTTCATTTAATAAAAATGGATTCCGACGGACTCTGATTGGGCGAAGATCGCGCGTCTGTTGCGTTGCTAGTCGCCTAAATGTGAAAGCGGTCTAACTTCAGCTGAAACTACGGACTACGTGCTTAGAAAGATAAGTATGAGATAATTTACTCAGACACAGTATAAGCAGTGAAGTTATAACTTACTTGATATCATTCAAGCATTTAATCCAGAGAGTGATGTCTTCACCTAAGCGGCCATACAAGCTTTCAGGTTGCAGATCCCACAGAGCTTGGTAACTGTAAAATAAAAACACAATTTCAATACACATTCATTCAATACAATACTATGTATCCCAATAAGGGCGAATTCAACCAAACTTTTATAGTTAAGTCTTATCTTGAGAATAAATGTTGAATTTTAAGGCCAGGTATTCCCGTTTTTGCCTGTTTTAGAATTCATTTTTGATAGGCAAATTATAACATCTAAAATCTGAAATAAATATATATTTTAGATACATTCTTTCTCCTTACCATGTACCCGTTCAATACTCGATACAATAAAATTTTCTCGATAGAAAAAAATTCCGAACTAACTTCGATTTGCAGTTTTTTTACAAGCAAATTTCATTTTAAACAAGTACTAATACTCCTTTTTTTCTATAAAAAATATCAATTT
Source organism: Luperina nickerlii (assembly GCA_963855955.1). Classification (NCBI taxonomy): domain Eukaryota; kingdom Metazoa; phylum Arthropoda; class Insecta; order Lepidoptera; family Noctuidae; genus Luperina; species Luperina nickerlii. Next base: position 13,398,376 of record OY979677.1, on the reverse strand, counting down.
GTAAGTAATTCATTTTGGAATCGATTCTACCCAATCGTTTTTTTTTCATTACATTTATAAATTTTTTATCGATTATTCAAGTGATTTTCGATCCGCGCGTCGCTTGCCAGTGTCCCGCGGGACGTTACCGAGGTGAGACGTGTGCCAAATTTTTGCGCTCGCGCTTCTCTTCTGCTCCGTACGTAAATAAAATAAATTGTAAATAATTATTGTACTAAATAGACATACATAGTTAAGATTTTGTTTATGTGTTTATTTCTCATTGTGTAAATATTTTGTATATAACTTTTAAGACAATAATTTTGTGATTGATTTGTGAAAATGGCAAATAAAGGAAATAAAATAAGGGCTAAATCACGGTTGAAGGCAAAAAAAATTGCGAAAGAAATATGGTAAGTTATATTTTTTATTCATTCATTCCTATTGACAACACTCACAGTACCCTATTACAAATTTATTATTTCCCTACAGTAGTGAAACACCTTTGATGTCGGGCGACACCGTGCACCACCCGCGCCGCCCGTGTAGGTAGGTACCCGGGCAAGGTAGTTCCCAATCTTTTTTAATACCATAACTTATTTTATTGTTTCAGTTCAAAAATGAATTGAAATAAAAAAGGCTTATTTGTTCGAAAAAACAGCAAAGAAGTACTTTCTTTGTTTTCTTGATAATCGGAATCCTCGCCACTGAATACGGAGCATATTTACCAACCGCATCAAGTGTGTAAAACAGTTGAATTTGAACCCTATTCAGAGTGAATAAAGCCGCCGCGCGCGCAAATGGTATAATGGTTTACTGTTTTCAAATGTCTAATAGGTAAGAAGTAGTTCAACCCGCTGCGTTGGTCCGGGTGGTTTTTATAATTTTTATTAGCCTAAGTGCTACCTAGGTACTAGATGTGCAGTCGACCATACCACAATAAATATAGGTATATAATATATAAGTATATACATATATATATATATATACATATCGTCTGTGTACGTAGTATTATATTATCTGTGTCTGTGATAAGTGATAACACTATGGTCTTGAGCTGGCCCGCGTATTGAAACTACTGAAAAAATAACCGTATTCTATTGAGACGTGCGGCCTACTGTACGAGAGTACGTATTTACTACTATTATGGTGTCTGCAACGAATGTTGTGTAGTCTATGCCATCTACTACGCGCAGCAAACTCGTGCCATAGTGTAGAAATATGGCAGTATGACCATTTCCTACGAATATTATTTTTATTATTTTCGGTAATGTTTAGGCACAAGCTCGTTTATGCTCAGTACAGTAGCCAATCCCCTTACTAAAATACTGTTCAAGTTATAACAAGCATAATTTTATTCAGTATTTATTTGCAAGAGGAAAAGTATGTAGAATTCACTCGAATTTTTTGTTATTGCATGTTTATTATTAATTATGCCACTCCAAATGGAATAATAAAAGGAACTTGGCTTGAAATGTTTACGTGGGTTTTTAATGTTTTAGAGCAATGCAGTTGCAGACCAAGCGCAGTGCGCATGTATCAACTAATGATTCGGCGAATATCGAGTAAGTTTTTTTATATTATTTATTTTATTTTAAAGACATTCTCTATTTTTTACTATTTGAATTAAATAGTATCTCACTCGTTATTGTAACACCATAAAAATTACATAAAGAAATTAAATACATATACTTAAATTAAGTAGGTACGTATGTATGTGGGGGTAACATACATATCTACTTTATTGTTAAAATTAAAGTACCTATTTATTCATTATTATTACTGTTTGCGTATCTTTGTTTCTGTATAACTGTCTGTATGTCAGTGTGCGCGTGTATCTGTCTTTGGAATTGTAGCTCCTAAACGGAAAACGGATGAATCGATTTCAATGCGGTTGTCTTTATTAAACAGACTGGTTTAATAATAAGAAAGTTTTACTTGTTAATTACCAACAAGTCAAAAACAACTTTTGTGTTACAGATCAATAGAGCATGCGGAAGGGCATAACGTGTCTCCATTGATGACTTTAGAGCATGGTTTACTTGAATAATCTTAGGATTGAGGAGTAAGTAATATTGTTTTAACCGATTCAATTAAAATCAGACTAAAACATGCTACGGCATGCCATAGGTATAAGTAAATAGCCCATAAGATTCGTAAGTTTATATATCCGATAACTATCGCATTTACTAACAACTATGAATATTGAAACAAAAAAATATATTTTATTGTTACAGAACGACTATTCATGCTGCCAATGCCCATGTCACACATGCTGAAATGCCTTTAGATGAACATAATAATGTATCACCTAATAATAATATCAATGAGTAAGTTGCTACTTTTTGTTTTACGTAATAATTATATTACCATGTGGAATTCAATAGGTTATATTAAAATAATCTGTTTTTAGAACAATGGAGGAAATTGAAAACTACACTCTAAGCGTTAAAAACGAAATCGAACACGACTATCAACCCATCAGTGGACGACGAATTGTTGACATGAATTACCTGATGACACAGCTCCAAGAAAAAACGCATCATATCGATTTATTTGACAGCAGAGTTGGATATTTTAGAGATATAAAAGTGTTTACTTTTAATTTGATAAAAAAATAAAAATAATTTATTTTTATTTTATTGACGACTCACGCTTCACATTATGTGTTACACGAGAAGACCATTTATACCTCTAAGCTTTGTTGAATTACAATATACATTGATCTTGTAATTCAAGAATTGTAACACAATTCTCCTAAAGTAAGTGTGCCTACTGCTTGATTTTTTATACTGTAGCACGAATATTTGATTTTAGTCAGTCAGATTTTAAATCCTTTTTATAAAAAAAAGTATACAAATTATTTTTAATAATTAGTATCAAGTTTATACAATACGTATCTAATCTATCTATAACCTTAAAAATAACTACTACTAGAAAAATAAAACAAAATAAACTTATACTAATCAATTCAAGTTGATCTACTGCATTGCTCTACTCTGTGACGCAACTTAGTACCTACTCGAGGTCGTGAACTCATGAGCGGTGAGTTTAGCGCGCGCGTCTCCCGCGCATCGTAACTTATTACGTATCGCTAGTCCTTGCGGGGGCTGGGGTATGCGTTAAATGCCTACGGCGCTCGGAATACCTGGCCTTAAGTTTTTTCATACAAAAAGTACAGAAACTGACAATTTTATTCCACAGCGAAAATTGTAAAATGAAAGTGTTAAATTTGAGTAAAATCAGGTCTCTTACCGTAGCCATTCGTCGACGTATTCGCGAACTTGCGAAATCTTTTGTTCGATAGCGTCGTATGCGTTCTCCAATGGATTGGATCCGGCGGGCAGCTTGGTCAACAGGTTTCTGTAGGTAGCCGTCTGAGCGCGAGCTACGCCTACTTGGTACCTGTGAACATAGAACATTTTGTGAAACTAACAGTCTAACCGGATGCAGCTGATTACCAGTATTTTACAAGGAGCGACTGCCTCTCTGACCGCCACAACCCAGTTATTAGGTAATACGATACCTCTAAGACTGGTTGTCAAATTTTCGCCGGGACCAACGGCTTGAAGTGCTTTCCGAGGTACGGAGGGGTCTCGGTATGTAAAGAAGGTCACCCATCCACGGACTAACCGCGGTAAGCGTAGCTTGACCTGATTGATCGATCCATGCGGCTGTTATTACTTAGCCACGACAAACAATTAACAAAACATTAACATGCAATAATACCTGGTGCTCTGTAAACGGTGTTGGCTGGTGACGATGGCTTGCCAGGCGAACATCTGTCGCATCAGTTGGAAGCGAGCCTCCTCCAAAGACGGGAAGAGGTACATCTGCTGGTTTGTGATGCGCACCTCGTGGACTACACGAGCGATCTGGATATAACGACGTAAGAAGTAGAGTAAAACTTGGAAACAATTGAGTAATTAAACTTTTGAACACAACGGTAAACATAAAAGAGCAACAGACGATGCGCGATTACATTGGATGAATAAGTGAAGTTCAAATACGTTAGTTCTAATAATATATTGTACTCTTCTTGTTAGAAATAAATCTATGATTTGCTAGTTTAAACCTGTTATAGTATTTTTGTCTCATGAAGCGACGCGCAATTTCTTGTTGTTACCAATTGCACAAACACGCTGTGTAAGCCCAGGAGCTCTAGGTACCGTCATGTCAGACCATGGCAAAGTTGGAAGTGTGTTATGTGCTGACTCTACTCGTCTTCACGCACACATTCGCAGCGTGTTTGTACACATGGTTACCACAAGAAGAATGTGCGTCGCTATGTGAGATAAAAATCCTGTATCTCGTAGTGGATGCAATATTTAACCCGATTTAACGATTCTTCATAAAAAAAAACATGTAAACTAGCAGTTAACTACTAATTAAAATCAGTATAACAATGCTGCAACGTTGCAATCTGTTTAATACTTGCCTGAGGTTCTCCTCCAGGTTTGTGAGTGGGCTCAGTGGGAGAGTATGTGTCCATGGATAGATCCAATTCATGGCTCTTGCCGAGTAGAGCCGATGTCCAAGCTTCGACACCGGCTTGTAGACGAGCGGCCAAGCTCTTTTCAACCTGGGAAAACAAAGTTGTATAGTTACACGGAAGTAAAGAGTTCAAGCATCTCTTTATATATTTTAATTGTCTAAGTAGTTTATTGCACGTTTGATTGTTTTCGCACTGAGTGCAAAAGCGCTGCGCTAATACAATGTGCAAGTAGCGACGATGCGGCATCAACGGCTATATTCGACAAATGCTGACGCTACCAGCATTAGGTATATAAAAGGGCTATAAAGTCCATTATTTGCCAACAAACCTCTTCATCAAGGCGCTGCACCCACAGATGCAAGTTGCTGTACTGCCTGAGTGACAGGTCATCAATGGCCCTCTGCAGCCTGCTCAGAATATCTGCCAGGCTGACTGCCGAGTATGGACACGTTTCTAAGGAGCGAGCATCCACTGATATCTGTTCTTCAACCGCTAGTAAGTCTTCAACCTGATGGGAATGAGAGCAGTTAGTTTACGGGCATGGCGTTCAATCGACACAGAAAGGTCATTAGAAAATCGGGGTTGATAGAAGTCACTTCGAAATGATCAAGTGAGTTATTTTACGCTATGTTTTGAACAAAAAAACAAATAAATATAAAATATACTATTTGTATTTTTTTTGTGTGTAATAACGAGATTTTAATGTTAAAATGTATAACTATTTTTCTCTGATCGATTTTCAATATTTTTTAACAATATTATGAAATGTCGACAATTTATCTAGCAAGATCCACATCGGTGGTAGATAAAATTGATATGTTTCTGAAACAGAAAACCAGAAAGATTGGAATAATAATACTAACCTTCTCTTGGAACAGAAGCACAACTTCGCTAAGCTTCTGAACATACGGGTCCAGTTTGTACGACTCCCACACAAGAGCCATTCCTTCCGACACTTGATTCAGCACATCACGACGAAGACCAGCCACGAGTGGAATGATGGACGCTTTGTCCCGAATCTGAAGGTGTTCCAAACATATAGAACGGCAGAAAGAGAAAGTATAACTAGAGGGAGAGGCAAGGTTTTGGATAAAATAAACGGATAACTTAAATACTACATGAAAGAAAATAAAGCGACATCGACATCAGACATAAATATAATGAAAGCTAAGGGTTTTTGTTTCAGGAAACTTTGTACTGTAGAACTGTTTACTGTGGAAGGTGCAATATTTCTGGGTAACTATTCTAATACTAAAATGAGACGGCAGATGAAACATTGCATTTACATATATGGAACAAGATTTCTTCCTCTCTTTTAATTAAATGACGTATTGTGCCATCATTTGATGGCAGTTGATTCTATCTTCTACAATTTGCTTTTGATCGGTGTCATCTAGATGTTTGTATCTCCATCAAGCTTTCCATTATCTTTTTATACACGTAGTTTCTTGAAACAAGTCTAGTCTAGGTTTTACAAATAAAATAACAAAAATCATAGTGAGTAGAAGTGTTTCTAAATACATATGATAAAACAAAAAAAAAACATTGACATTACATCATGCATCCTATAAATTCATAAACTACCTTTGTATGATTCCTATTATTTAGCTGCACAAATGAAAACGCACCCGTGTTAGTGTTGTCACATACACGCACATACAACATATAAAATTTAAATGAATTTTGGGCCCCTTTGCACCACTAATCACTAAAAAATGCTCAACTTATAAAAAACATATTTCTGTCTCTGTTCTTCAAATGATTGACAGAAATAGAACGATGTTTTAAATTCGCTGATTGAATGATTTGTGGTGCACTCGGGCATTGTGTTGTGTTCAATTGTAAGAAAAATCGAGTGTTTGTGCGAATGTCGTGTTATGTTTCTAGTGCTATAAATCTGTGAATTCACACTGTTAGTTTCAAAGTGTTATTGATACTTTACCTTTTCCAAAGTGCGTTCGTATGTGCGCACGCTTTCGATAAGGGAAATCGCAAAGGGGTACAGTTGGTTTGCTTGGTGAGCCTTGTTCACTATGGCTAATGGTACTCTGTGGAAGAAAGTGTGACAATTATTTGTTGATGTACAAGATGCCAGCACATGAAGCTACCCGAAACTGTCAAATTTTCCCAATCAACTTTAAACCTTATGCTTTAGCGATAAAGTTGAAAATATATTACAGAAATTTGATAGATTGTAGTTGTTGTGCCTGTACTATAGAGGTATGAGGAACAGGGTGTAAAGTTCACTCATACTCTATAGAAAAGGGAGGATCCTCCGACCAGACAGGTGTTGTGTCTGGCGGGCAACTGCCCGTTGATTCATGTCGGGCCGTTGTATCTATGCTAGTTGCGCGGTAAACTCTATATCTACGGTCAGTATGACGCGTTGTTTGCATGTGGCGTTGTAGATACCGCTACAGTACTATAGGTACACCTTTGCCTAACCCTTCGGGGAATACAGGTGTGATGTCATTTTGTAATTTGTTGATTACTTTATAGTTGGCGGCCTATTATTAAAAGAAGTAGAGGGCAGTATAATCAAGGAAGTATTAAAATATATGGAATGCCAGATAATCCAATATATTTATAACAAGGGTTTGGATTTATATGAGAATTTTAAATTACCTGATATAACTGAAATGACAAACAATCTAATTAGAAGAAACCAACCAAAATAAGAAAGACGGTAACACATCGTTTTACAATTTCCTATGAATACAGTAAACACGAAGGCACATACCTGAATCCAAGGTTCTTCAAGTTTCGCACTTCCTTGTACAGGGTGATAATCTCAGGCAAGAAGTTTACTTTCAGCTTCAGTATGGTACCAGTTTTGCTGGAGCGAGCGCGGACCGACTCTATGGCGAAAATGCGACCAGACACGCCTAGGTTACGTTGTTGGACCTACAATAGAAAAAAAAAGAAAATAATAGAATAGAATAGAATACTCTTTATTATGTACACCATATAAATTACAGACATAAATATAGAAACTGTACAAAGGGTGACACAATGGGCGGTCTTATCGCTAAGAGCGATCTTTTAAAGACAACCTTAGGATGGATTATAATAATAAATAATGAAGATAATAAAAATGAAAAAAAATAATAATAAATAATGAATAATGAATAATAGTGAATAATGTAGATAATTTTACTTTATACTATATTATGTTGTTGTAAGTCACGAGCGTGCATCAATCATTGCAACTTAAACCTTATGCCAATGACACACGACTCACATGACGCGCGCTAGTTCCAAATTACTATAGTTTATTTTACCTTGCGAGCCCAGTCATCAAAGACTTCTTGGGTGTCCAATTTGAGGCGGAAACTGTCACCATCTGCCTTCAGTTTTTGACCTTCAATGTGGTTCTCCCATCCTTTTCCTGGTGAGAAGAAACAAATGAATGAGCAAAAAGATTCAAATAATAATAAAACTTCCGCTTATAGTAAGAAGTGCTTACCTAGTACATCCTCGACTCTCTTCAAATAAGCAGTGAGTTGGTGGTCGATCTGCTTAGCCCAAATAATGGAACCGGCCACTGGGGGCAGATCTCGCACTAAGGATAGGCGACTGCATTTCGATTGAGGATATTGTACCTGAATAAATGAACACGTAAGTTTTAGAGAATCTTATTTGTTTATGTAATGATAGAAACATTGTAGTAAAATTTGATTTCCAGTCGCTGGGCAAGAGTCCCCACAAAATTTGAGGTGGCGGGAAAAAAGAATAACTGGAAGAACTTATGGGAGGTTTTGCCCAGGAGTAGGATAGTACAGACTATAAAAACGTCGCCTCTCCGGCAAATATTGCTGATTCTTTTATTTTCTCAATCTGTACTCAGCAAAAGTACCTTAGTTTTCATTTAATTTTTAGTTATAAAAATCTTTTGAAAATTCTCCCAAAAAAAAGAAAAAAGGAGAAAATATTTTTAAAATTTTCTCTTTTTCCACATTTGTATCTGTAATTTTGATGTTGTACATAATAGAGAGTATTCTATCTAACTATTACCTTGAACTTCTCATGCAAAGCCTCGATATCGTCCTTCACTCTCTGTATCAGCTGTGTCTGGTATTCTCGAATAGCGCCTCGGATGTGCGGGCGCACGAACAGTGCGTTGAATCTGGAGAAGATACGGAACATTTCGTTGGCGTTCTTGGCTGTTCCGAGCTGGTCACGGAGGTGAGCTGTGATGCGGGTCTCCACACGATCTAATCAAATAAATACATGTAGGATATTAAGCAAATGATAAGGCTAAAGTCCGTTCGCGAAGCAGAAAAATTTCGTACAATGACCCCTCATAACTTAGCTCTATGGCTCGCGTACAAATGTATTGCACATTAGAAGGACCGTTCCTACTGCAAGTGCGACGGCAATCATTGTACATTGATGGGGTCATTGTACGAAATTCTATCTGTTTTGAGACCGGACTTTATTATATATATATATATGTATATATATATTTTTTTAAATAGATTAGGACTTATCTGGGATCAGCAGACGTGTTAGCATGTTTATTTGCTTTTATTTTTTATTTCTTCGTATGACAGTATACTGCCAAATCTAGACGTGCTATCACTCCATAATTCTTCTGGAAGCGCAATAAATGTTGAAAACATAGTGTTATATAACTTACCGATTCTATCTTCATAGCGACGAACAGCCGCCTCCCAAGCATCACATCCCTCGCGAGAAATATCCAGACAGTCAACTTCCTTCACATTCTCATATGCGAGGTTCACCTAAACAGAAATAAAAAGTAAAGTTAACAATTGAACATGGCTGAAACAAATTAATTCGCCCCCACTCTCTCATAGAAAGTGGACTTAAGTCCCAGTAGTAGGAACATTATTAGTTGAATATGTATAAGTACCAACAACTACAATCTGCATTAGCCTTTTCCCAACTATGTTGGAGTCGGCTTTCAGTCTAACTGGTTGCAGCTAATTATCAGAATTTTACATGCATGGGGCAACACATTACCCTTTGGAAAGACTGGTTGTCAGACTTGTGTTACTTGAAGATCGTCCCATGCTGCTGTTATTATTTACCCACAAGCCTAACTACTTACACGGGCGTTAATATAGCTCATCAAGGATTATAAGGAGACTGTCACCCCATTACAAGTGACAGAGAAGATTCTCTACAAAGATGAACTATATCTATTATTATAGATATAGTTCATCTTTGTAGAGAATCTTCTCTTGATGTTTCATATCTATTGACACATCTATTGATGTGTCATATTTACGCCCGGGTATAGCATCAATATAGATGGTTACATGTTTCATTACCTCTGCAATAGCATTGGCATCAGCAGCATCCATGGGTAGTGAATGTGGCTGGGCGGGCTCACCGCCAGCGCCTGCGTCAGCTGCCACTGTAGCGCGAGGGCGAAGTACCTTTACACAGAAAATATTATCTTATAAAGAATTAAGTTGTTACAAAATAACAATAACAAGGTGAAAATACGAATATTTTATTTATGAACACCTCTATAGACCACATGTACTTTTAATATGAAAATGTAAAAGTTATATCCTACTTACAGAATTACCTACTATATCTAGTCCAAGAATAATCTTATTTTTTTTAATTATCTTCTTTCTACTACTGTTGATTGATGGTCTAAAAAGTTGGCCAAGTGTGACTTACCCTAAGCATGACAGTGCGTAGTTGTTCATGATGTCTGCGAAACCGGCGCATATGTTCCATGCGAGCCTGCAGCCGCTTATGTGACGGCGACACACGCCACACCATCTTCAGGTGCTCGTCACGCTTCTTCTTTACGATGTCACTACAAATATTTGCATTGATTAAGAAGAGGGTTAAATATGGTCCGGAAACGTCATATCGGATTTAGTGTATGTACAACTAAAATCTGCGCTTCGAAAAGGTGCGTATTTGCAAATTATGCAAAAATACACAGAAAACGTTAGATTAATGAATAATAACAACACATTAAGCATATCAAGGTATCTTACCGCAACAAACCCTGCAGTTTTTCATATTCATCATCCCAGCATGAGAAAACTTCGAAACACTGAGTCATCACACGTTCAAAGTCTTCGAAAGGAATATGCATCAAACGGCGAGTTCCCAGCACCTACACAAAATCATTAAAATTATCACCAGATTATGAAAAGCAGTCTGGGTTCTGAGAGTCTAAGCTGCCTTCAAGAAACAAATGATAGAAATTCAAGATGTCTATAAAGTATTATTTTACCTTAAGGAGTTGTTGACCAAGATCTCGCGAGATAGCCTCGACCAGTCTTAAACCACGCTGTATGGGGTATTTGGTTGAGCGAATCTTTCGCAGATGGGAGAAAATCTGTTGCACTGCCATCCTGTTTGATAAAAAATAACACATTCAAATAATAATAGACATATTTTATTGCTAACGGCATAAGCATAATCAGCATGTTTTTTTTTATTATTGATTTTCAGAATGTATATCGCAGAGTTTAAATCATTATATACTAAAAATCACAGAAGCCTTTGATGGCTTAATATGGCTAGTGAATTCGGAAGTATATATCTAATATACGTACAATAGCACAATCAAAGATGGTAGTAACTAAAGTAACTAAAGTACATATTCATAGTTTTTTTGTTTTAGTTAATTTGCAGAAAATGGTTTCCATTGCTGGTACCCAGGCCTTCTCTGGGTGCTAGGGAGTAGGCCGTAATCAACCACGAAGGTCCAGTGTGGGTGGGTAGATGTCAAATGTCTTCGAATTTTTGGTTCTAGGACATGCCGGTTTCTTCACAATGTGTTCCTTTAGTTTCGATAGCAGTGGCGATGATTATTTACACAAAATGTAGTGCTTGCCTGGGTTTGAACCCAAACCTACAACTGGTAAGTCGGGGCTGTTGCTACTGGGCCACCACTGCTCTTTGATTGAAGAGTAAAACTATAATAATGCACAGGTACTATTTCTCTTACCTGATCCTTTCCAGCTCAGTAGCACTAAGTAAATCATTGATAGGAAAATCTTTCATGAGAGGGTTGTAGTCGGAGACAGTTGCAAGTGCTTGCTTCAGTCCAGTGTCGGTGTCAAAAGATACAGTTGCATGGAACCGCTTGCCATACTTCAGAATCTCCAATGTTAGGGCAACCTAGAAGAAAAGCATAGTCATCATCATCAACTGCCTAGCCTTTTCTCAAATATGTAGGGGTTGCCTTCCAGTCTAACCGGATGCAGCTGTATACCAGTATTTTACATGGAGCAACTGCCTGTCTGACCTCCACAATCCGGTAACTGGGTAATAAATAAAAGCATATTATCCTATACAATAAGGTTTGATGTGAGTCACTGTGCATACAATTTTAATATCATGGATTCATAGATATGCTAATGCATGAATGTGACATTTACATAAACCTATTGTGGAACAAATGATGTCAGAATCATATGCCATTAAATGGTATACAAACTGAATATGGTAATGCATAGTGGTACCAAAGCTAGGAATAAAAATTAAACGAACCTCAATGCTTTCCCTCTTCTCCTGAATGCGATGGAGAGCTCTCTCTAGGTTGAGCCAAAAAGAGATTTCTTGGAGGGCTGTGCCGTTTGACGGGTCGCGATCTAACTTGGTGACCTAGATAAAAAGAACTTGTTATCTATCAGCACTTAAATAATATATGACATTGAAAATAAAAACTAGTTTGGTTTAACAAACCTTTTGTATTTCTTTGATCCAGCGGTTGACTCCATTCTGCAGTTGATTGAGGAATGTTGAGTCTTCCACTTTATCGCCGAAGTCGGCAACGCGAGGTTTGCGCCCTTCATCAGCAGCTCTGATAAAAAAGAAAGACAAATGATTGTTAGATGGCTTGTGAATGATAACATATTTGTACCAATGTCCAGATTTCAAGTTAAAATAGATTTATTTTATCAGTTATTTAATCCAAAGTACAGTAAGAAAAGCACACAAACCGGCCAAGTGCGAGTCGGACTCACACACAAGGCATTCTATACCACAAGGCAAAATATGCCGAAAATGGAGACCTCCTTTCATTTTTAACTTTATTTTATTTTTATTATTTGTTGTTATTGCAGAAATAGAAATTTAAATGTCTACCTATTATGGTTCATGAGGTATAGACCATTGAAACATAGAGGGGCGGTCAGCAGAGGCTTAATAATAGGGTTCCCTTGGTACCCTACGGGTACTGAGTCCTAAAAAGAAAGCAAAACCAAGAACTATTAAAGCTCTTACCTTTTAATCACAGCTGCTACCAGAGGGTGAACAGGCAGAGTAATCTCAGGGATGTCAATGTTCTGCTGAAGGTGAAGCAGTCCCATCTCCAGCTCAGCAATCTTCTTCTCCACTGATGGTGCCATTTTGTCTCCATCCCTGCAAAAGATTAGTGTTTTACTTGGAGCTTACTACATTGATCTATAGTAATAATATATTGTTGTTGCACTTGCCAAAACTTCTATGTGTTTATAGTTAAGTTTTCAGGGGAGACAATAAACTATTTTATTTAAAGATTGATGGACTTATCAATAAATTAAAAATGCATTATGCAGTTCGTATCTTCTTCTTCTAGAGGGAAATAACACATAGTTGTTTTTGTTGTCCATGCACAATTCGATTTTAAGGCCATCTAGTGAAAAATGATATTAAGAAAATGCACATAACAGTTTTGGCAAAATACGCGCATTGACGTGGAGTTGCAGACAACAGCCCGTATTACCTATTTGGCAAGCGCACCAACTATTATGAAATACTTTTACAGTAAAATATTTATATGTTTTAGGGATACACATGAAGTGGGCTAAAAATATGTTATATTGTGATGTCATAAAATATTTTAATTTGGTTTTTAGATTTAAAAATATACTAAAGCTATAAATGGCGGCGTGGTATCAGATAATAGACACAAGAGTTTTAATCTCTGATTTCAATTAATTATTGACAGACACATTATTCATTCATGAAGCCATAAAATAAATACACTTGATTTTAAAATATTATCCCCTTACCTGTCTGCTCTACCACTCTCTTTCACATAACTCTTGAAGAAAGGAGCCATAGTTTTGCTGATGAAAGCATGTAGGGTCTCATAGGGGGAGCCATCAGACAAGTTGATGAGCCGCAGCTGACTGTGGATGGACTTGTCAGCTTCGATGACAGCACTACGCTTGATGCAGACGAAGGCTGCCACTCGGGATGATGAGAAGACCACCTACAGATAATAAACATTTGCTATTATAAAAAAAAAATAGTTTGTAATTTTAGCAAAAGTAATTTGTAGGGTGGGAATATTAATGTGTGGACTTTTTTGCCACTTACCTCATTGCTGATCTGGTAAGTAACAGCTTCCTTCTCCTCTTCGCCTTCAGTTGGCTGTTCACTGTCATCTTCTAAACATTTGGAAAACAATATTTATTGATTAAATTATGTAAAGAAAATTATGAAACTAAGAAATTATAAAAGAAATACTAAACTAGGTAACCAACAGACAATTAAACAATGCACATTTTGATGGATCAGAATGTGTAATGCTGTATGATCTCATACTGCAGCAATGCAGCTAGAAAGTTGACAATTGAAAAAAAACGGGTGGATGTCGCATACCTTTGGAAGAAAATCTTTGCACGTACAACGAAGACACCTGAGGGTCTGAGAAGAATTTCCTGATGCAATCTTGATTCACTTTGTCGTCTAACGCAGCATTTAACGCCGGTGGAACGATGTCATCTTCGGGCAAAAGTACCGTTGCGGCTCTGCGCAAGTAGTTTGCAAAGTCTTGGAAGTCAACCACGACGACATTTTGCGACTCAGGTGAATTCTCACTTCCATCCAGAGAATCTCCCATGATGTTTCAGGGAGATTCTAATATTTCTATGGGAATCAATAAACTTTTTTGGAAAACAGCCGCTAGTCGTTGCAGTAGAGCAGCCGTCAATTGACAAGTGATGACGCATCGACGAGGGTGGCAAGCTTAAAAATAGTTGACAGCTGATTAAAATTTGTGTTTTATTTATTTTTTATTGAAATCGTATCTCTATCTACGGGTTTGGATAAGTATATAAAATGATGAAATTGGCTAGAGCTCGTTAATATTCAACAAGAGCTTAGACTACATTATTATTTTAAGCATTTGTTTGTGATATTTTTTTTCTGGCAATGTTGGTTCTTGAACGTTCGGATTTCGGATATAGTCTAACAACAACTAGAGGTGCCATGCTCTGTGGGTGCTAAGTATTATTATAGTAGGACCACTGTACTTGTATAATTACAGGTCAGTGAGTAGGACGTACTGCCTGGTAGTCACTGACCTGTGTATGATAGAGGTCAGTGCTGGTAGTGCATAAAATAAACATAACACCTTATCCATTTCAATCAAGATCTAACAGCGAGTTGAGTCCATGATGATAACCCCTACTGTAGTATCGCTTCATGTTTATCTACTCCACAATTTCCTGGTCCACTGCTACAACAATATTTTGGTGCATGATTGACATCACAATTGACATGGACAAGGGGCACTGTTGGTAAACATTTCTGTAAAATTGTTCGGGATATGTGTATATAGTGCGAGTAGGACTCGCGCTATGAGCATTCCGTCACAAAGCTGTGCTGCCCGACTGCCCGCGGCTGGCTTCACTCAAGTCATACAGCGCATACATTTCCAATGTCCTTCAGTCCGAACTACTTTAATTACTCCACTATTTTACATTGTGCATCCAAAGTTAAACATATTATGATATCGTTTTGATTTATTATTAATTTTGTCTGTACGGAAACAGAATAGTAAAATAAAACGTCAATAAGCCAACAAAGATTCGTTTTTCTTGCTATTTTTAACGAAACTTTGGGTGTAAATAAGTAATAAAATAACTAAAATATTCAAAACCAAGTCCGTAGCGACAAAGCTCAATTATCGAAGAGTTCAATAAACTTTATTTGTAATTGATTTATGCAGTGGTTTTTTCACAAAACTCGATATTTCAAAGCACTTTTCGAAATTATGTTACGCGCCCACTGCTTATCACTGATACTAGCTCTGTCAGACACGAAACCAGGTGAAACAGCGTACTTTTTGGCCATGCCCACCAGTGAGTTCAAGCTCGCGACTAGTTTGCTCTTAATATTGTAAATGAAAAACATGTTCTACATTCCAACTGCAAATATAAATTGGATGCACAATATTAAGAGATTTACCATGTTATTTTAAAACCTTAGACTTCTTGTAGGTTTTCCTGTAATCTATGAGTACTTACCTAATGAACTATAATTGTCTGTATTTTTTCCAAATTTTTATGCTCAGTATTTTGCGGAGATAAGGGTAGGATTTTCATCGATATTCATAAATAGCCTGAAATTAATTTAAAATATTGAGGATCTTACAACTAGTTTTTTCATTTTATACGTCAACCGGTACAGTTTGTAAAACTTTTATTAAATCTAATCTGTCCCACAAAAGGTATCCCCAAATTCAAAATGCATTTGTTTTCGTTACACGTCCGTGTTTGGGTCACAGAAATTCATACTTCAATCTCACTGAAAATAAGCCTTAGGTAATTTAGTTCTAAAGACCTACCTATCTTTTACTTTTATTTACAACAAAATAAGTAAAGATCTAAAATTGAAGAATCTTGATAGTCAAACATGCAAAAAAGCAATTGAAAAATATTTGAAAGCACTAGACTACAACAGCACTGAAAATCTAATATAAAACGATGCCCTAAACAAGGCACATAAGCAAATAAATAATAAAATAATAAAGCACACATAACTGTACACATATAGAAACATACATAAAAACATAATATACACATACATAATATACATAAATACATTAACATAAAATATCCAAACACAGACAATTCCCATCATTTGTAACTTAATATAACTATCTGTACTATGATTTATTACCTATACAGTATGTAATCAAACCACTGCTATGTGACTTGTAACTGGAACCTTGTGAAAATCTGTTGTGTCTAAGGTTGAGGAAGACTATCCGCTCGTAATACAGTTTTATACTAGTACGAGGGGATAGGGCGAATCAGACTATAGACAACCAAACCATCTTTTCATTGTACCATTTCACATCCAACGATCTGTCTATTCGTGTTTATTATTGAGTTACTCTGTATGGTTGTCTCAAATTTGTGAATAAATATTATTATTATTTATTATTATCTATTTTAATTCTGGCTTTTTGCCGATTGTTGTAGTTACATACAGACCATTAAAATTTGTGACATTACAATAAACCTAAATTATTTATGGTGTTGAGATAGAAACAGCTTTTCGAGAAGATCTTATCCTTTGGATTATCTACGAGAAATATTTAATATTATGAACGAGCTACGAGTCTCTTCAAATTAGATATTAGTAGATATAGTATTATAGGTAATCAAAATGTCATTTAGTCAAAAAAGTGTTTAATTGGTCCAGTAGATTCGGTGCCCAGATGGATAGACAGACAGACACGAGTGATCCTATAAGGGGCGGCGGGTTTCGTTTTATCATTTGGACGTACGTTACCTATCCTAAAAACAAGATGGCTGCGTTAGTTCCGATTTTGGCCACGTGACAAAATACCCTTGTGCAGCTATGAGAAAAATGTAGATAAGTAGGTAAGTAATATATTTTCCGGAATTTTTGGGTTACGTTTGTTACTGTGAGAATAAGAAAGACGTTTTCCAGAGCGATAGAGCATCCGATATCTTATTACGGCGAGCTTGTAAACTGACGAAATGTTCCTCGAATCACTGCCTTTATGACCTAAGTTACCGATATTCACCTTCTTGTATCATTCTGACAAAAAAATTGGTAAAATAAAATGAGTTATAAATCTCGGTGAGTAAAGTTGTGATTCCCTTATCGGAATTTAGAAAGCTGTGTGGGCTGATATAGGCAGATTTTTTGTCGACTGTGATGGGTAAAGCGAAGGAGACGCGGGCGACTTGATTGAAAATGTTGTTAAAGGGACGAGGTACTTTTAGGGGTTTTTGAAAGTCTTCAAGGAATACGTATAGGTACCTAAGTAGATAGGTATTGCTTGATCCAGAGTCCAAATAATCTATCGCATCTTTGTTTTATGAGTTCATCATTTAAAGGAGTTTCAATAAAATCTTCGTTTTCGATTTTACCGGATACCTACCCGACCCGCCGCCAATTTGATTTTCTTTTAAAGCTTCCGCGCATGATGCACACATAAAATGTCAAGTAATATGGTACCCTAAAGTGTCACGCACACTGACCTGTATTATACAAGTTTAATAGAGGTCAGTGGTCACGCACGTTTCCGATATATTTGAAGGTAAAGCTCGCCATATGAGAACTATGAAAATCATACCTACCTACTACTTTCCACGTTCGCGGATACTTAAAAAAAAAAAAAACAAAATGGCGGCGGGTTGATATGTCAGCTTCCATAGAAAAATGTTGGAAGCCCTTTTTTTTCTCCCAAAAAATAATGACCTAAAGGCTTACAATTATGCATGTCTCCCATTTCCTGCAACTTGCATGGTACTGAATAAATTAGTTATTTTCATCCCCCCATCTCGGAAAGAGTATTTTTGCTCTTCGATATCTGAGTGCAAAAGCTGTTTTTATCCGCTAGAGGATAAAGTAAATTGAATTTAGAACATCGTGTGCACTAAGTTTGTGAATTCAAAACATCATTAAACCTATTTACTTCTACCTCCATGGTGCCGAATTTATCATACAACTTTTTTTTAATTTTTTAAAAACTCAGACTCTGAACCTTTTTGGTGTAGGTACTTTTTTTTAATTTGCTTTGCGCGCGCAATTTTCTTTTCACGTCATATTGTTAAAACCTTAGGTTAAAAATAAAAACAAGAAACTTGTAAACAAGTGAAAAATCTAAAATGAGTGAATCTAGCGACGACGAAGTTTATTTGACGCCAACAGAATTGACTGAAACTGTAAAAAATGCGCAAATGAGCTTTCTCCCTCAACAATCACGCGAGAAGTATTTGAAACAGTACGATATGTTTAACACGTGGCGACTAGCTAAAGGAGCCAAAACTTTATCAGAAAACGTTTTGCTGGCATATTTTATTGAATTATCCGAGAACAAGAAATCAAGCACTCTATGGAGTACGTATTCAATGCTAAAAGCAACAATAAGATGAAAAAAAAACATAAGACACCTATCCTAAACTAGTGGCATTTTTAAAAAGATCCTCATCTGGTCATCAACCAAAAAAATCGAAGGTTTTTCTTAATTATATTTACTCGTAGGTATTATTTGTTGTAATTTAAAGATTATTCTGTAATACTTACCTATCATAATGTAGTAGTTAATACCTAACTGAAATAAAAGTATCTTGTGATTGTAAATGTTTTTTTTTTGCATTTACTAATTTCCTCGCTGAGGTGGGATGAAAAGTTACGTGTTGCACTCGAGTGCAAAGATTTTTCACCTCGTGCTCTTTTGATTCCCTCGCTAACGCTCAGGATTCTAATTTTTGAATCACTCGCTGCGCTCGTGATTCAATTTTAGAATCCTTCGCTTGCTCGGTCATCAAAATTGAGCACGCGGTTAAAAAGCAACTTTGCACTCTTGTATAACAAATAACTATTTCATCCCCCCATCTCGGAAAGAGTATTTTTGCTCTTCGATATCTGAGTGCAAAAGCTGTTTTTATCCGCTAGAGGATAAAGTAAATTGAATTTAGAACATCGTGTGCACTAAGTTTGTGAATTCAAAACATCATTAAACCTATTTACTTCTACCTCCATGGTGCCGAATTTATCATACAACTTTTTTTAAATTTTTTAAAAACTCAGACTCTGAACCTTTTTGGTGTAGGTACTTTTTTTTAATTTGCTTTGCGCGCGCAATTTTCTTTTCACGTCATATTGTTAAAACCTTAGGTTAAAAATAAAAACAAGAAACTTGTAAACAAGTGAAAAATCTAAAATGAGTGAATCTAGCGACGACGAAGTTTATTTGACGCCAACAGAATTGACTGAAACTGTAAAAAATGCGCAAATGAGCTTTCTCCCTCAACAATCACGCGAGAAGTATTTGAAACAGTACGATATGTTTAACACGTGGCGACTAGCTAAAGGAGCCAAAACTTTATCAGAAAACGTTTTGCTGGCATATTTTATTGAATTATCCGAGAACAAGAAATCAAGCACTCTATGGAGTACGTATTCAATGCTAAAAGCAACAATAAGATGAAAAAAAAACATAAGACACCTATCCTAAACTAGTGGCATTTTTAAAAAGATCCTCATCTGGTCATCAACCAAAAAAATCGAAGGTTTTTCTTAATTATATTTACTCGTAGGTATTATTTGTTGTAATTTAAAGATTATTCTGTAATACTTACCTATCATAATGTAGTAGTTAATACCTAACTGAAATAAAAGTATCTTGTGATTGTAAATGTTTTTTTTTTGCATTTACTAATTTCCTCGCTGAGGTGGGATGAAAAGTTACGTGTTGCACTCGAGTGCAAAGATTTTTCACCTCGTGCTCTTTTGATTCCCTCGCTAACGCTCAGGATTCTAATTTTTGAATCACTCGCTGCGCTCGTGATTCAATTTTAGAATCCTTCGCTTGCTCGGTCATCAAAATTGAGCACGCGGTTAAAAAGCAACTTTGCACTCTTGTATAACAAATAACTATTATGTTTTAAAAGTGATAAAACTAACTCTGCACAACGATCGCTTGAAAAGAACCTAAGTTTAAATAACCTAATTTGTTAAAATGTTCGCTATGACTCTTCCAGAGTCCCATCTCGTTTCACAATTTTGTAAATGTATGTTACTTCATAAACTAGAATAAATACTCGTTTTACTCGGTTAATTCTATTGCAAAATAAACACACAGCAACTTTTACGAGGGAACTTTTATTTCGTAGGTGCTTAATTACTTTAAAAGCAAAACGTACAAAATGATACTCACCGTAAGTGGGAAAAGAGAATCTATTTCGAATTGCCCATTCAGTGTTAGATACTAGAGTTGAAATTGATTCGAAAGTTTCGTATGTAACTATGCCAGCTACTGTTAAGTTTTCTTTCTGTAGCGATCCTATTTTCGCTTGTTCCCAAGTTTACGAAGAAGGGGTGAAACGTTTTCGTGTGGTAATTTGTCGCTAAAATCCTTATTTATTGCAACAGAGAAGTTGAATCGGCCCCGGGGGCAAATTCGCAAACTTTGCTCCTTTAACTTCGCTTCACCGAGTACCGGGCGGCACCTTGAGCACATATTGAGGTTGAATCCTTGTTTTCATTTTTCGATAGAATTATTGAGGATTAGTTTAATACTGTTTTATTTCCCATTCTTTTTTTTTTTTTAGAAGGGAAATATCAAATAACTTCTTTCGCTCTGGGCGGAGCGGGCGGGTGTGTCAGACTTATACTGACTAAAACCCATCCGTGTTCCTTCAGTTGCCTGTGCCAGGGGCCACGGGATCTCTTTCGAACAACCCGCGACGCTGGCAGGCATCGGCTCTAGCGGACCCCGTCAGTTAGTGCTGACATCTCTTTGAGGCGCGCGTGGAACACAACACGCCGCCGACCCGGGCCTGGTCCTTACCGGACGGCGGTCCATACCTCAGGCGTTAAAGTTTATTTCCATTCGTAGTGTCTAAGTTTATTATTAAAAACATCTTAAAATTTATTAAAAAATTTGTCAAAGTTACACTTTGCCCTAGTGTGGTCAATCAACTCCGTCTATTGCAGTCCACTGCTGGACATAGGCCTCTCCCAAGCTGCGCCACAACACCCTGTCCTCCGCCTTCCGCATCCAATCCGTCCCAGCCACTCGTGGGAATATCGGGATAAAAAGTAGTCTATATGTTAATCCAGGGTGTCAGCTACCGCCATACAAAATTTTATCAAAATTGGTCCAGCTGTTTGAGCGTGAAGAAGTAACAAACATAAACACACACTCACAAACTTTCGCCTTTATAATATTAGTGTGATTGAACAGAGAGAAGTGGAAAGAGAGTAGGGAGGCCTTTACCCTACAATGTGACATCACAGGCTAATAAGAATAATAATTACCACCGCCGTATCTCTACGTTGACGTCGTGATGGGGCTTGCGCGCTCCGAACTCTAGGCCTGTGCCGGCAGAGTTTACTTTGCCGGCACAGGTCTAGGGTGAGGAGCCAGACCAAGAGAGATACAGAAACCCGCAGGGCAGCATGTGGCAAGCTGTTGGGCATTAGCGACCCCACGGACCTTTTCTCCCAGGAGAAGTCTGGTTCCTCACCTCTGGCTTGCCTTTATTGGCCGGTTGGAGTAAACAATGACGAGGAACAAAGCTCCCACCTCATCCTTGGCTTTATTGGCCGGCTTGAGTGGAGATTCGCAAGAGCAAACGTACCGTTCCGGGATTGTCCTGATAGCCGTGGAATACCTCCCCACTCCTCATAAGCACCTCAGGATATGTTGCCCCCTTGTCGCTACGACATTATGTACTAGCGACCGTTTTCGGGGGCTCATTATTGAGTGTGCAAGTCACCTCTGCCTTTTTATTTGTGTAATTTATATAAGTAAAACATCGGTCAGGCAGAGGCTATAGACTTTCCATAGTTCTAAATAACCAGTTTACTTTAGCCACCCAAACCCATAATGCAATAACTTTGTTTCCATATCCTGCAATAGTAAGAAACCAACCGGGGGATGTTCACCAATGTTGGTGTAGGTAGATACTATAAGGCCTACTGCCTAACCCTTTGGGGATTACAGGCGTGATGTTATGTATGTATCTATGCAATACTACTATGTTCATTCGGGATTGCAATAGGCTCATATCGTACCAAACTTTTACATTGAAAAATACCCTGTATTGTATTGTTGTATGGCAACTCTCACTCACACAATTCCATTGTTACAGTGGGTTATCGCACTATTCATAGTTGCGGTCAAACAATGGGACATCAACTCTGTTCAATACAGAATCAATTGTACCTTATAATAGTGTTTAGAACAAACTTCGCTGCGTTGCGGTGGAATCGATTTCAAAATGGAATCCCTACACATATTTTGACGGGTTCGGAGTATACGTATTGTAAAACTTTGAAATGGTAAGTTTTGTTTGAATTGGTTCTGAATAATGGTTTACTAATACTATGGCTAATACTAAGGTAAATATATTATTGTAAGTATTCGATTTTGTTAGGTAAGTATATCAGTTAATAATAAGCATCATTCTGCTGGCTGTCAGTGGATTTTATTTTCTTTTACAACTATAACTTCCAAGCACTGCCTATTGTCTAATGTTACGTCGCCAGCCTGGAGTCACTGCTACGCCGCGCCTACTCAAAGCTGCTACGAGTTTGATTACAAGTTCTACGCACTGCTTAATGCTACGCGTTGCTATTCCCACTGTGAGTAACTGCTACGCCGCGCCTACGCAAAGCTGCTACAAGATTGATCACAAGTTTCACGAAATGCCTAGTGCTGCGTGTTGCTATTCTCACCGTAAGCCACTGCTACGCTGCGCCTATGCAAAGCTGCTACGAGTTTGATGACAAGTTCTACGCACTGCTTAATGCTACGCGTTGCTATTCCCACTGTGAGTAACTGCTTCTCCGCGCCTACGCAAAGCTGCTACGAGTTTGATCACAAGTTCTACGCACTGCTTAATGCTACGCGTTGCTATTTCCACCGTGTGTCACTGCTACGCCGCGCCTACGCAAAGCTGCTACAAGATTGATCACAAGTTTCACGAAATGCCTAGTGCTGCGTGTTGCTATTCTCACCGTAAGCCACTGCTACGCTGCGCCTATGCAAAGCTGCTACGAGTTTGATGACAAGCTCTACTCACAGCTTAATGCTATGCGTTGCTATTCCCACCGTGAGTCACTGCTACGCCGCACCTACACAAAGCTGCAACGAATTTGATCACAAGTTCTGTACGCGACGATAGGTCGTGGTGGAGCAAAATGAAAATGATAGTGGACTGTATAACAAGTATAATGATGAATTAAGATTAAAAGAAATAAAATAACAACGGTCGGTTAAATACATGAATAAGAAATGATTAAGACGCGTGAGCGCAGCCGTGCACGAAGGAGAGCAACAGCTGACTGTCGTGGCGTTGTGGCGTTGTGGCGCGGGGGCCCGCGCTCGGCCGTCGGCCGGCTGACTCCCCGCTGTCCCCGCAACCCTCGTTAACTGCCGCCAGCGCGCGGCGATGTTGAGAGGAGCGCGATCGGTCTCAACAAGTTCCATGCACTGGCTAATGCTAGACGCAGCTATACCCACCATAAGTCACCTCTATGCCGTGCCTACGCAATGCAGCTACGAGTATGATCACAGGTTCCACGAAACGCGTAATGCTACGCATAGC
Source organism: Luperina nickerlii (assembly GCA_963855955.1). Lineage (NCBI taxonomy): Eukaryota > Metazoa > Arthropoda > Insecta > Lepidoptera > Noctuidae > Luperina > Luperina nickerlii. The sequence goes on along the minus strand of OY979677.1, from coordinate 13,374,586 downwards.
TACGACGGCGTGAGTCACTGCTGCACCGTGCATAGTCAAAGCTGCTACGAGTTTGATTACGAATACAAAGTAATTTTCTTTAATTTAATTACTGTGGCTACTGAACGAGTGTCTAATCATTTTCTAATGGCTCTTCTAATACTTGCATGGATAGGTACCTCTCACTTGTACCCCTTCTCAGTTATGAATAATTTCACAATAGTTATGCATTCAGTAATTAGACGAGTGATAAAGTGCAACGTGACTGAAATAGCTGATACACTGACATAGACGATGTCTATCAGCATTAGTAGTTTCAGACAACGTCTCACGTTTCTGGTTATTATTAGTTTAGTAATAAATTATCCATCTGCTGGAAGATACTGTTGTGGTATTTCTATGTGTTCGTAAGAACACGGTTCGAAAACTTAACTATTGTTATGTCTGTACTCGGTAAGTAATTAAAGTTCGAGAACGTGGTTGTTCTATAAAGGTGGACATATGCCTCCGCTGTCTGCTAATAATAATAGGTATCCTCGAATTGCGTTCTTTGTAGCGGTCCTAGGGTGCCCATAATAAGCACAAAATTACAATTAATAATGAGGAGATCTTGTTAAAGGAGGGTACCTTTAACAAGATCTCCTCATTATTCATTTACGTAATAGGAAAGTCAAAATTTTATTTATAAAATTTTTTTATCTGATGTTATAGGTCCGACATTTTTTCACGCTACTCCTAAAAGTAAAACATTACAAATCAACATTTCATGTCGCAAAGTTTTCCTAGAGCTGGTAACTGTAAGTTTTAGCGCACTTGCGCTATTCAGTAATTACATTTAGCGCTCGCATATGTAATTCAGCTCATAAAATGAAGCGCGCTGCTTTTTATAAAAATATGGTACTAACTATTTTTGATGCTACGGTCAAAAAAGAATTCGCCAAAAAAAGTGAAAACAGTACTTTGATGAGAATTTTTGGTTATAAAAGGCTTTTGTTACAGTAGATAGTCTAATTTCGAAAAGTATGAACTGGATTTATTTTCTCTTGTTTGTGACATAGCGGAGGGTTGTTTACTTGTACAGCTGTTTTTAAGTCCAGGTATATTGTAATTATTTTAAGTTAATGAAGGCGTTTTTTACTAACATATTTTATAAGCTCCTGTTGTTACTAACCATAAATGATCATGTTAACTGACAAATAAATAAATAAATACTCGATAACTCAGTCACGCTAAAGGTAATAATGTAGCTGCACGTATTTCGATGACACTCGACGCAGTAGATCAGGTCCTGGATTATCTTATAAAATACTTGGTAAGTAGGTATGTACTTAAATTAATTCCCCTAGTATGCAAGTGAATCCGTAGGTAACAGCAATAGCTATTCTTTAATACAATGTACTTAGTTGGCCGGTTTATTCGCCGGTTCCCAGAACCACAGAAATTGATTTAATTTGACTTTGACATTTACACATGAGCTCCGAAATTGCTGATAGAATGAGGTTTACAACTTGTTTTAAATAAGTCACAGTAGAAAAACGACATTGTTTCATGTTTGTCGAAATTCAACTAAAATTAAAGCGGTTTATTTAACTTTTTTAACTTTCCCGACGAGATCCCGCTCTGAGCGCTTAAAAGTGAATGTCTGTGTACGTGGGTAACAATGTCGTCAAAATGCTTGATGTTATTTTTAATATTGTCATGCCACTGCCACGATTCCCACTTTTCTTATTCCGTATGCATATTTTGTTATAGGAACTGTTTTAAAATAGTTTTAGCCTTTTCAGGAAAATACATACATGGGCAGGTACGCAGTATTGGCAATAATACCTACCTTGGTATTCAAAAAAGGTAGTCCTACATACATTTGAACATGCTAATTAATTTCCGATGCCCGCAAGTAATGAATTTATTTTGGGAGCTTAATAACAGTAGTATAACGTTAGACAATTAAGTTTATGATCAGCACGCCTCGTCTCGTTACATTATTATTATAGGCCAAATTATTATGACCTACATTGTAACATCGCCAATAAACTAGAATGTTATCATCTTCTACCAAGTCTACAAACGTCTGTGGTTAGCGGTAGTATACAAAATCTTCTAATCACGATGATGAGGCCACAACACAGGGCCCAATGTGCAGCCTGTGTGGCCTCTGTGGCGTCTGTGGGCTCTATAACACTGATGTGCACTTTCCTTAATTATAGTAAATGCACAATGATGGTTGGATTTGTGCTTCGATGTCGGGAGTTTTCATAAACAATATATTAGCACAGGTACGCGAGGCTATTCAGCAGATTACAAAAGTTACCAAAGAAGCGATAATAGAGACCGAACGAACGCCGGAATAGAAACTGTCTACGTTTTCGTCTCAAAGAGAAATCTCAATTCGTTCTACTGTTAAATGTGATGTGATAGATGATATTGGACTTTCTCTTGTAACGGAAAGTTACGCGGAGAAAAAGTTACGTCTACAAGCTTAAGGAAATACTTATATCTTGAAGATTGTCTTTTTATGGATGCCGTGTAAAGAGCTTTCAGTGGAGCGTTGATAGCTAGTACTGATTTGAGGATAATCAAATTCTTAGTGTGCATAGTTGTAGAAACATACGTTTTCGGGGAAGAGACTAATTTGTGGCAGTGTTATTAGCTTCGTATTTAGTACTGCAATCGCGTCTAATTAGCAACAGTGATTATTTGGGCGTATAATACACCCGCGTTGCGGTCATGTTAATTATTGACAAACTTGTAGGGACGTTGCCGCGTATCACATTCGTATCGGCCATTGTGTTAATGATTATGGCATCGTTGCGACCGATATAGGATAATTAAATTGTTCACGTATTGTTATCTCGACTTTAGAATAGTAACAGCCGCCGCGTTTGTAAAATATACTGTTGGGATATTCCTCGCGGGTCCTATACGAGAGTGCTCTAATAATTTCATTGTGTAAATTTTCAAAATACCTTTAGTACAGGCTGAAAATAAAAACATACCTACCAATTTTTGTATTGAATGAAGCTTTAATGCTGATTAGTTAGCAAACATTGGTCTCTTAATAATTTAGTATCAAAAATTTAGAACTATAATTAAAACGTAACGAAGACAGGTATCGAATGCTGTGTAACATTATGCGAGATCATTAAGTTTAATGACAATAGTAACATTAATGAAAACAAACAAAACGACTTGAGTCACGCAACAATCTTCGCAAATGTTTCTATTTAATTGTGATATTTGACATGCCTTCAATTTTTGAATAAAGACCATTTCAGGCATGAAAGTTGGCAGAATTCGGGATTAGTGTGGCAACCCTGAGAAATGGGAGGAATGGAGGATGGAATTGGAAAAGTTGAGGCGGGGCGTCGGCTCGCGAGGATTACTGCTAGCTGTTTGGCACATTGCGACGTGTACAAAGTTTCATTGGTACCTACGTCACTACAATGTCTGTTTCCTTGGAACTTGCATATTTTCCTTTCGAAAAGTACTTTCAAAATGTGTTTTCCTCAGACCAAGAAGCTGACTCGATGCTTACCTGACTGGGAAAGTTTCTTACATAGTTTTTTTGTCGAGATTGTGTTGCCGTTACAAAAAAGGGCGACCTAGTTAGTTAGTGTAGTACTTAGGGTGCCATTTGCATGTTGACAGGATTAATTATGTAGGTATCTAACTAAAGTGTCTGTGTCTGTCTTTGTCTCTGTCTTTCTCTACTATGGATAAACAAGGCGAATATTAGTCTTTTGAATGTCCTTTATTGATCCGACAAACAATGGCCAATAAATAATCATCATTCGCTCTCATCTGCCTAGCCTTTTCTCAACGATGTTGGTGTCAGTTTTCAGTCTAACCGGATATACCAGCTGAATACCAGTATTTTACATGGAGTGACAGCCTGTCTGACCTCCACAACCCAGTTAGTGGATAATGCGATGCTAATGGGTACCTAGCTATTTTTGGAATTTTAAAATTAAGTCCTGTAGTAACTATTGCTACGTGCATAGCTTACAAAATTGAAAATACAAGTTTTTAATTCACTACATAATTTTATTTTAATTTGTTCCCAAATTAATTGAAGCCAGTGTTGTGCATTGTGCAACAGCGCAGTGTGTAATTACTTAAACGAAAATTTATTTAAACGTTTGTGCGTGTTTATTTCTTCATGTTTCGCATTACAGCAAAGGCTTTGTACGACCAGTTGATGAGCTGAAATATAATAAGGCTATTATAATTCTAAAATTATTTGTCTCATAAATTAACCGTATTTCTGTATTTATAGCGCAGCAGTGGTTTCCCAGCGGTAACTAAGGAGTTGTAGGTCGCAGGTTCGAACCCAGTCAGGACTGCTCTCAAAACGGTGAAGCAAAACATCTTGGGGAAACTGGCATGTCTTAGAACCAAAACATTCAAAGACATGTGACCTCTACCAACCCGCATTGGGCACGTATGGTGGATTACGGCCCATTACATCTCATTGATAGGAGGCCTGTGTCCCAGCAGTGAGAATTATAGGCTGATTATGGTGTATTTAAATGAATTTGCTTTCATAAGCAGGTTAGCGTAATTATCTCATCTGGATAAATAAACTAAACCAGTTAATGAGGTGCAATTGATTTCTAAGAAAATATTACATGTAAGTATAATATTAACTGTTCTAATTAATTGAATATCTAAGAGTCAATGAGCTTTGGATATGTAATCCTGTAATGAGTGCGATGCAGACTAAAGTGAGCTTGAAGCAGTAGCGGGCTAGCTGAGTATTCATTTGATTTTATAATTTCGATTTTACTGTAGAGGTTAGCGATTTAAAAAAAAATGAAATGGATTTGGTCTTGACTCTAGTCTAGGTCAGAGGTGACAGAGACAAAGTCGACGATGGAGTGAGCTTACCCAGAAGAAGCCTGTTCACTCTTACTTTGAAGAGATTCGGATTGTATGCGCTCGGAAACACAGGCGCGGGTAGAGAGTCCCACTCTTTTGCTGTGCGCATTATAAAGGACAGCGATGAGGTAGTGTTACGCAGTCAAACTAAGGTTTTCTAAAATAGAGCGGTGACCACCCACATAGCGTCCGAAATTTACCGGTGAATGACGTCACTAAAACGTTGTTTATGAAAAGAAGTTGGTGTATTTTCCTAGAGAGCGTTTTTGACACTGTAAAGTCAGACCCCGCTGCCCTAAGATTTAAATGACTAGATTAGCCCTCTCCGTATTTAGTCACACGAAAAAGTGTCCATATGTGTGAAATACTGAGCTCAAATATTAGTATATAGCGTTTCTATGACAATTAAGTTAAGTTACTGCATCATTGTGTGTCAGAAGTGTCAAACCGAAACAGAAATTATCATTAGAGGCGGTATCTAGCGATTTAAATCTTTGCCGCTGTCATCATTTTCATCATAGCCTCAAAGATGTTAAGTGCGGTCACCGCTTTTCTGGGAAACCGTAGCTTAAACGCCACACATATTTGATTTCACAGTTTATTCGCCGAAAGTGTTAATAAAGGTAGAAACATACCAGACACATCCAAATAGTATCAAAGACGTGACAGTGTCATCACACGCCGTGCAGACATTGCTTCCGTGTCACGTCAAGCACTTTCTTTTCACGCTTTTTACACTTCTTGTCAGGAAGTTGCCGGCAGTTTCTTGTGTTGTGGTAAAGTGATAATAAAGTGAACACCTAAGTCTACGAGACACGTTATTTATGTCATTATTTATCTTTCTGTTAAATACTTCACCACAGTAACCCTATTTTCGAACAAGAAAATTTCTTCTGATAGTCAAAAATATCGGCTGTCAGTCAACAGGCAACATCGTATGCCTCGACACTGAAGCTTGAGCGTCGGAACTGACATTGACGTGTGTGAACTAGGTTTTACAACTCAACAGATTTTTTTTCGCTCTCCTGACAAAGCGTGGCCGTGCCAAGTCCGTGAGACTGTGCGAATGTATGTGGATCGATGTTTATACGAAAAAGTGAGGTTACATTTTCACTACCATCCTATTAAACTAGTCGGTAACAAAACCATTTCTTTGTTTTGTTCTATAGATTGCTCTTGGACCTATCCGATTGAGATTGCTGAGAGTCATATCGAACTTTTAGTAAAATAGAGGAGGGTGTCTAGTGTCAGACTGTTTGTATTTCTCCACTGCGCTTGCAACTTCTCTTCGGACTTGTGGAGGTGCTATGCCAGCTGTGGGATAAAGTATGCTGACCGGAGTCGGTTTGAGGCAACCTTTAAGATTGTTCGGTATGTTTCGTTTAGAGCAACTTGTCGCTAAAGTGACCTCTGCGCTGCCACCGATAACGCCGTGGAAGTGGCGAAGTTTTGGGCCAACAGATGTATAAATTTATTGTTTAATCAGAATCTTTCGGATTGTGATTAAAAGTGTTACGCAATAGGGTGCAGGACTACTATAAAAGTAAAAGTCCTATAGCATAATCAGCCTATTACGTTCTCACTGCCTGGGACACAGGCCTTTTCTCTGTGAGGTCAGTGGCCAGTAATCCACCGCGCGAGCCCAGTGCGGAGGGGTGGATGTCACATGTCTTCGAATTTTTGATGATAGGACTTGCCGGTTTCCTCACGATCTTTTCTTTCTCCGTTTTGAGAGCAGTGATTATGAAATAAAATAGACAAAATGAAGTTCGAACTCACGACCTCGTAACTCGTAAGCTGGGGCCGATTCCACTGGGCAAGCACTGCTCACAAATATGATCATATGTAGTTGTAAAGCTTGAGTTAAAAGGCCAGTTCCAAGGTATTTAAAAACGAGGAGTCCTATGATATCGCATAGTCCGCTGCCTCTCTCTACCCTTGTAGTCTTGTTCCACCTTGTGTCTGGCGCTTTAGTTTTATAAATTACATGACCTAAAGCGCGGTCACTGTCGGACTGCATAGAAAAGAAAGAGAAGCGCGATGACACAACGCTGGTACAATCGCCGGCACGTAACTTGGCAAGAGTCGTTAGATGCGTTTTTCCTTTCTTTAACTTTCTTCTAAACAGACATGTTTAAAAATAATCTATGGTAATAACCATAGTGTAATGAAAAACAATACAAGTGACCATTTTCTTGTTGCACTAAGTGTCCACGCGCTAACTTACTCCCATTCCGCCAAAACCTTGCCAAGTTACGTGCCGGTGACTATAATTTATTGCAAAATTTGAAGCAATTATCTGTTTACAAAAAATCTATTGTTTGGACAAAAAAATTAAAACACTAGTGCTTTAGTATGTTGCTTGTAGAATAATCTGACAAAAAAAATCAGAATTTTGTATCTATATTAGTATGGTTTATAATCTAAAAATAAAGTTTGTAGAGGTATCTTCATGATATTTTTCTATCGTATCAAATTAGGTGTATTATGTTTTCAAGACACTACCTACCTAGCATATACTCGTATCTTGAAGAATATCATATATTTTTCTGATTTTGTTTACTCTAGTCGATCATATACTTTGATTGCTTCTAAAACTTGCGTTTAGGTCCTGTAATCCCCTTAATTTCCCTCATTAGAAACACACAGAAGAAACTATACTGTGCATAGTAGTGCACTGTAACTCTACTTTTCTGTTGAATATTTAATCTCAGATTACATAGATACTTTACGACTTGAGAATCACTTTGTTACCCAGCAAAAGCATCTTAAAGCAAACCGAAACGGCATTAATTTATTATGTCTATTGGTTTTAGCATGTCTGGCTTTGGATGATGGAAATCTAGGCAAGAATACCTATCTTAAACTTTGAATAGTTTTCAATTAACTAGCGCTATCTGCAATTAGTTCGCTTTCATTAATCATTTAATGACTGTAAAGCTATTTCAATAGTTAAACTGGTTAATTGATTAATATGTTTCTTACGACTGTGTAAGTGTCGAGTGATAAGGTGAATATCTTTCCAGCTGTGAGTCTCAGGGGAAGTTTGCATCTTTCCAGAAATATGATGATGAACATGTTAGTCTTGCGGTCATTGTTCATCCACGGTCCTTCGAAAGCTGCTTTTGCGAGGTCCATACTCTGAAAGCATATCAGACGTATGACGAGTAAAATATAAATAAGTACATAATTAACAATGGGGTTTTTGGATTAACTTATTCAAGTAATTAATTAAAACTTTAAAAAGAACACATGTAACGTTAGCTAATACTCGTACATGCTGAAATTAAAACAAAACTCGAGAGAGGATAAACTGTGCATACATTATGTTAATCTTTTGTAAAGTTACACCTTATTTCTTGTTCCTGTACGATAAAGTTCGTTCGCAACACAGCTAAAGGGGAATTTATCGACTGCAACGGCGATTACCTTCCAGATCAATTCATCTCCGAACCAGCAAAGTATGAACACTTCAATCAGCATGCAAGTTAGATATATGCCCATCCACGCTATCTGCATCGGATGGGTGGTCGGGTTCTCGATCTGTACGAAAGAGCGAAACCGTGAAAACCGTAGCTTATTGAGCGTGGAATGTTCTCGAAAAGACTTAGTAGGAGCATGTCCGTGTTCTCGAACGATGTTCAGCTTTTTGAATCTCGATTTCTATATCTTATGTAATCTGACAGATTTTATACTAATCTGAATTCAATTTCATTGAATCGAGATTAATGACCGAGTATTGTTCTAGAATACGGGACCGAGAAGCCTTTTGACGGCTCGAGAAAAGGTATCTACGTTTCTGGGAAAGACGTCGATACTCAATGAGTAATTATACTTACTTATCGGCTGTTTAGTTTCTGAGAATTACAGGCGACAATTAATTCCTTCACTGGCACAAAATTATATGGTTCATTTTTCTTAATTTGTAAAAACTGGTAAATACTCAAAAGGGTTCTAAATGAAAATCCGGGGAAAACTAAACAACCTAGAGTAATTGTATTTACGCTAAAGAGTTGTGATGAGCCCGTGTATTTATCATGAAATGTGTGTTTAAATAAGTACATGCTTGCACTTTGGCATCCCGCCTCAAAATCTTTCAAGAAATATCCAAATGGTGAAAGCTATATGTCTAGTTTATTTGTTAAACTATAATTATTGTACACACATAAACAGACAAGAAGAAAATAACAGAATTATACGTTCAAAGGTGATGCTTACTTCTAAAGAAATCTCCTCGAGCATACCTGCCTTAAGCTAATTTGAAACTACAGTACAGTGAAATTTCTCTTCTTAAACATTTAGAACGTTATAGCACCTACCGACAGGAACTGAATGCCGATCAAACAAAGCACCATCACGCTCAGCATAAACTGCAAAGCTGACGCCAAACTGAAAGCGCTCTCAATCATCGACACGTATCTGAAAATCAATTTGTTTTACAACACTCGTTTACGAAGCAAAAATAGTGTCATCTATTTTATTTATCTGTGAAAATAAAAATGTGGCTTTTTTCGAGTTAAAAGCTCTGTTGTGTTTACGGTATTATTTTGTCTATAATCTCCTGAATTGTCTATGTATTGTTGATAAAAATAGCTCTCCTATTTATCGTGAGAAACTTTTATAATACGAACTTTATAACGCCTACAAAATAAATACTAAAGTAACTAGACGTCCCTTAGGCGGAGAATTTTAACCCCCGACAAAAACGGAGGGTGTTAAAAGTTTGACGTGTGTATCTGTGTCTGTCTTTGTCATCGTACCTCCCAAACGGCTGAACCGATTTTGATTTTTTTTTTGTTTGTAGATAAGGTGATGTGGTCGAGGACGAGAGTGTTCTTAGCTATGATTCAAGAAAATCGGTTCAGCTGTTTGAAGACTATCAGCTCTTTTCTAGTTGATGAATTGATGTGAGCATCTTTCACAGGTCTGATTGAGTCGAATATTCAACTCCCTTAACTTACAGCAGTGGTATCGTGTTTGAGCTCCTTGGAGACTTGAGACCATTCTAAATGAAAAGGTTATAGGTAGATGGTTACCAAGGGCTGATGATGGATTGGGTAAGAGAAATAAAGGAGGACCGAACAAAATGGTCCCCACGGCCAATAACAACCAAACATATGTCATTAGATAGGCATTTTAATAAAGAGCCATAACTACTATGGCGGTTCTTATCAAATCGCTGTGTGAAAAAAATCATCAAAATCGGTTCAGCCGTTTGTGAGCTACGATGGCACAGACAGACACACAGATACACAGATACGCAGATACACACGTTAAACTTATAACACTCCTCTGTTTCTGTCGGGGGGTTAAAAGTTATGGCGATGTTCCGTAGGACGGACCTGGATAGTAGATAACGGAATATTTGCATTCCGATGATAACAAAATAATATGGTACCATCGAGCTGGCCAGATGATAGAGCGACGCTAGATTGCGGAACACTTGAATAACTGCTGGTAAACCCATCGAATGTGTGCTCATTAGATATGTCTCTACTAGTATTGTTCATTTTACCTGATGACTGACCAGGGTGCTACATAATGAAACTCTAGTCAACCGATCGAATGTGGACTCATATGATGATGAAATGTGTCTTAGCGAGTCCAAATAAAAATGTCAAAATTAAAAAAAAAGACCAAGCAGAATAGATAAACAGTTGTACCTATATCTTCCACTATTATGTGTCTATGTTTTGGTTTTTGCATAATTATATTCATTGTAGAATAAATAAAAATATAATTAAGCCAAAATATTTGGACTAGTATCATTATCCAGGGAGAAAACAGAGGAATACGTTAGTATGGAATGAACGCCAACGACCACGAGTAACTAGCTTCACTGTGGTAAGAATACGTAGGTACAGCTGTGCAGATTTCGGCGAGTCACGTGTCGATCGTAGCATGCTTAATACTTATATAATTATTATAAAGTTTAAAAAGCAAGAATAAACGCTAAACAACAAATTCAAAAAACCCCCGACTCTAAACCTTTAAAAACTAAAATAATAATATATTATATTGGCCCTTTAAGTTTAATATAACTTGAAGGAAATATTTTGATCCAAGCGTCCTCGCGTCGGGGGACGGCTAATGAGAACGCTAAACAGATAGAGCTCATACCCAGAAATAATGAATGTATGCTATTGTAGAAAAGATAGCTGCTGTTAACTTCCAATTTTCATTAGCTGTCCGCCGACGCGAGGATGATTTTTATTAACTTATCAGTTTTCTATTAAATCATAATTGAGTTCGAAAGATTAACCCCTCACTCAACACCAGGTATTATTGACTGTTCAGATTGCCATGGGTAGAAGTAGTGGCGCGGGCCACAAGGCAAGTTGTCTTGCCGACGGCTACGTGCTACCCGTACCTGATACGATCACCCCTTTTCCTCACTTAACATTTGCACGAGTAGATACACCACCACTGTGTGTTGTTCTTTAGAACCTAGATTAGCTCAATTTACAACACCGATACGATTCATTTTCAACTACCTAAATCTTAGAAATCTCTGTCGAACAACGAACGGTGTTGACGTTTATTTTCGAAAGTATAAACTTTGTAGACTGGTTTGTTAGTGGTAAAGCAACATTATGAGGGACGCTTTTCAGTAAATTAGAAATTAACTACTAATTCAATTGAATTTTCTATCGTCTAAAAAAACCTGGATCCACAAGAAACTTCTAAGAGAACGAAAGTCACTCCAAAGCAGTTGCAAGTTACGCGCTAAAAACACGTCTCGTGCATTTATAACACTTTTCATTTACTTCAGCTTTTACTAAAGCTAGCTACAGAGTAGAATATATAGTATTACCGTATAATGCAGTTGTGGTGTATGATGCAGTCTTTGAGCACTGAACGCACGTAGTACTGTTCAGAGTACTCCTTGGTATATTTGTTCTCTGCTACGTCTCTTTTGCGTTGTCTGTCGGCCACCACATTGAAGTTTCGCAGGTTGAACGCCAGTATTTCTATTTGCCCGACTGTTAAATAAAAAAACTCAAAATCAAAAGTTATAGCGCGACCCCTATCAACTCCCCGCACTTCTAGAGTTCGTCGTGTACCGGCCAGGTTACGTGACTAGTTACGGTTCGGTACAACCCTAGAAATGTCGCCCCATGTCACCGGTAGTAGCGATGGGCGATTGTTACTGATTCCAATAATCGAATGGTTTGATACTACTAATATTAACATTCAAATGCAAAAACAATCGATCGCTAGTTCGCAAATTCGAATAAAACCGCTAGTTCATTCATTTACTATTACTTTGCCATACAAAATGGGTCCGTTTCGTAGTAATAATAAAGTCTACTTTTCATTAATATTCGTAGTAATAAGTTAATAGTTACTGATTTGCGAACCGCTAGTTCATTCATTCAGTTTGCCATACAAATTTGAGCGTTTTTCTCGTACTCTATATACTATATTCTTTCGTACAAGTTAGTTAGGTGTTACAATCAAAATAGTTTCTTATCCGCCGCAATTCAAACTACGAATATTCGAATACAAACTAGTGGTCGATGGTTTGATGATTCAATTTGCCACAGGAAATTGAGTATTATTTCTCAGTGCATAGAGTTTACTTTTAGATGGGGTTACGGAGATTCGAATATTTAAACTAGTAGTAATGAAATTTGAATAGGAAGGAATGAGACGACGCAATACATTCTTATTTTTGTCTCGCTTTCTGCAAATTCGAATGAGTTGTAAGGTTATTCGAATGATTTGAATGACTTCTACAATCGAATCATTCGAATAATGTCATTCACAATCGCCCATCTTTAACCGGTAGTAAGTCACAAGCGCCCGGTAACTGCGCACGCGCTCGGCGCTAACAAACTCGTGCGCCTCGCGAGCCGTCCATTACCGATAATTTATATGTTATTTTTAAGTTAAATGTAACAGTTAATTATACATACGTTTTATACAATACAGTTTACATGCACAAATAGTTGGAGTTTCTTTTATCAAAAGTACCCCGACTACAACTGGCGTCCCAACGTGCGGCCGTGTTTTTGTGAAAAACGGCATTATTGCGTGTAAAACTGTTATTGTGTATTAACAACGTTTGTATAAAGACTTAAAAAAACAGTGTTTGAGTGTCAAAAACAGTGACTTTCTCGGGTTTTCTTCGTGCGACGTTACATATTTAATTCGTTATATACTTCGCCCACGCCGCCCGCAGATTCGTTACGTTTTGTGCACACATCAACAATTTTAAATTTTTAAGGAACTTTTAACATAATTGGTGTATATAGTGACTATACAATGGATTCAGTGTTACGATTGCTATAAATCGTAATCCTGTAGGTAAACATCCGTGTACATACGATAACCCAGAGCATTGTTCATAGTAATGCTTCGTGCGAGTAAGACTTTAACTGTGGGTACCTTTGTTAGGATTCCTAGAACACCGACTCGCGTCGAACATTATTGTAAATAATAACTTGGATGTTTAAATAGAGTCTTTTGTGTTAGAGACCTAGTTTTAGTTGTATTGTAGGTACATGAGAGTTAGAACAATCGCGTAAGTGTATGAACGTTTTCGTAAGTACGCGTAGTGTACGAAGAGTTGTCGAACTTGAGTGACGAACTAGGTTGCCTAGGTACACTGTTACCTATTTGTGGTGCCGGAACGGTTTTATAGTGCATTAAAAGACATGGTGCTAACACGGTCGCGTAATAATAGTGCTTCACGTGCTACGCAGCAGCCTGTAGACACGCACGCTACGGCTGGTGAGCAGTCAGACGGTACGATGCCGTCTACTGCAGATGGACACGCATTGTTCGTTGACGTACGATCGTCAACGCCGCCGCTGGCTGGACCTTCGTCCGCCAACGCCTCGGCTCCATCACCACCGCCGCTGTATGGGCGTGAGCTGCCTGGCTCGCAGATGCCGCAGTACGGGCATGCTCCGCCCGTCGCCACACCGCAGCCACCGATGCCTGCACCTATTGTTATGACGGACCAACATCTGGTACTCCTCTTGCAAGCTTTACGGTCGCAGCCGCCTACGCAGGGCGCGCAGCCACCGCCGACGACGACTGTGAGTACAAACCTGGCTAATTGTACGGCGAGATTTAATGGTTCTGGCGACGTTATGGCATTCGTGGATGCTGTGCAGATTTATAAAGACTGTGTTGGTGTTCACGACGATATGGCTTTAAGAGGCCTGCCAATGCTGCTCACTGACTTTGCGGCTACTTGGTGGCAAGGTGTTAAACATTCCATCACAAGTTGGCAGGAGGCCACCCATTTATTTCGCCAAACATTCGGGCCGCGCCTCCCACCTCATAGATTATATAGAGAGATATTTAGTCGAGAGCAAGGTGATGAACGGACCGATATCTTCGTGTGTAGGGTAAGAGCCCTAATTGCCCAACTGCCTCTGCACACGCTACCTGAAAATCCAGTGCAGCTGGATATGGTGTACGGCCTACTCCATAGGAGAATCCGGGAGAGGGTAACAAGGAGTGCCTTCGCTTCGTTCGCCGAACTGCTACAGCAGGCTCGAGTAGTGGAGGATGTGCTCGAAGAAGTCTGCACCGCTGCGCCGACTAAAAGGCATTCCCCTACATCTACCGCCCCGCCGCTCGCGCTGTCGCCACCACATGTCACTGGACATGCTGCGAAGTCTTCACCAGCTGGTGCTGAGGCAAATAAACAAGAAAAAGCACCGCCAAACAAGGCTAGACCTAGGTGCACATTCTGCAAGATGTTTGGACATGTCAAAGATGACTGTCGTAAACTAGAAAATCGGAATAAAGCGACTGTTGAACCGGTCAAGAGCGAACCAGTTGCGACCCGATCGGAGCTGCGCCCGTCCGTAGCGTGCTTCGGATGTGGTGCGCCCGGTATGATACGGTCAAACTGCACGGTGTGTAAAGAGAAACCCACTGCATCGCCGACCACGTCGACCGCATTCCAATCAGTGTCCGTAGATGCAAAAGTGTTAAACCCGCGTGTGCGTCCTATTTTTAATGTACAGGTATTCGGTGCAGTAGGTACCGCGTTACTAGACACGGGCGCGAAGCAGTGCGTTGCTAGCGATAGTTTAACAAGACATTTGCGGGCTAATGGACAAATATTTAATAGTTGCGAAACAGAGTTAAGATTTGCGGACGGAACCCAACGTCTCCAAACTGTAGAAACAGCTGTGGTAAATGTAAAAGTGCAGGGAGTTGCAATAAGCACTCTCTTTATGGTCTTGCCCGGCGCAATCGATTCCTTACTAGGTATGAATTTTATAAAGGACGCTGGCATGATACTCGATTTCGAGAGAAATCGTTTCTCTTTACGTGCTACAGGCTTTCATGAGCTACAGTATGAACACGAGGACCGAGTTGCGGTCACTTCGACGATTGGTCTCCACGAGTGCGAGGGCACTCTCCTGTCACCATCTGATAGGGACAAGTTGGCTGCACTATTGGAAGTTAACGCTAATATCTTCAGTGCAGGGGGAGGGCCTACGCCCTTCACCTTGCATAGGATAGACACAGGTAACGCCGCGCCTGTCGCAACGCCCCCTTATCGACTAGCTCCTGCTAAGAAGGAGAAGATAAGAGCTGAAATTGATAAAATGTTGGAACTGGAGGTAATAGAAGAAGCTGAGTCAGAATGGGCTTCCCCAGTGGTATTAGTGCCGAAAAAGAATGATGAGACACGATTTTGCGTCGATTATAGAAAATTAAACGCTGTAACCCGTACGGACAAAAAACGCCGTCCTGGAACTAAGTTTCAGGAGGGTGACCTTGTACTCGTGGATAGCCATCGACTTAGTCAAGCCGCGAAGGGCTTCACCAGTAAGTTTGCCCCGAGACGAGAGGGCCCGTATCGCATTAGTAAAGTTGTTTCCGCAACCACTTACGAGGTTGTAGATAAAGAGAAAGAACCTCGAGGGAAGTATCATGCCAGTCTCTTAACACCGTATGTAGGCGATTCACACGTTGTCGTCCATGGTAGAAAGAAGGGCAGACCCCGTAGGCTATCGGTTGCCAAGCCAGCTCCAGAGCCTTCTGCTGACTTGGAGGGGGAGGATATAGCGCGACCCCTATCAACTCCCCGCACTTCTAGAGTTCGTCGTGTACCGGCCAGGTTACGTGACTAGTTACGGTTCGGTACAACCCTAGAAATGTCGCCCCATGTCACCGGTAGTAAGTCACAAGCGCCCGGTAACTGCGCACGCGCTCGGCGCTAACAAACTCGTGCGCCTCGCGAGCCGTCCATTACCGATAATTTATATGTTATTTTTAAGTTAAATGTAACAGTTAATTATACATACGTTTTATACAATACAGTTTACATGCACAAATAGTTGGAGTTTCTTTTATCAAAAGTACCCCGACTACAAAGTCAAATTCAAATTAGGTTGAGAATCAGCACTTTTTGAACGTCAAAATTACATAAGACAGTCACCCAAAACGTCCGCCTTTCAACATTATTAACTTGACTGTACAATGTACAGAGTATATCCATATTGGGAAATAAAATGGTATCTATCCGTTTGTAGATAAAAGGCAGAATTTAGATAAAAGCAGTTAATATACAGAAAATTGCGAGTTTTTTTCTAAACAGCGGCAATTTGCAGTAAGCAACCAACAAGGTGAAAAATTATGAGTTGCTTTTTGAATTAAGAGGGAAGCATCAGGGTAGCTCGCGAAATTAAAAATGAAATATGTGGAAATGAAATATTAATCATCATCATTTCAGCCGGAAGGCGTCTACTGCTGGACATATGCCTCCCCCAAGCACCTCCACTTCGACCGGTTCTGTGCTTCTTGCATCCAACGGGTTCTTGCGGCCTTCACAAGGTCGTCGGACCACCTTGTGGGAGGCCTTCTAACGCTACATCTTCCGGTACGCGGTCGCCACTCCAGAACCTTTCGGCCCCATCGGCCATCAAACTCAAACTCAAACTCAAGCCCTGCTCACTGCCACTTAAGTTTGGCAATTCTTCAGGCTATGTCGGTTACCTTGGTTCTCCTACCGCTTTCCTCATTCCTGATTCGATCACGCAGGAAAACTCTAAGCTAGCCCTCTCCATTGCCCTTTGGGTGACTTTTAGCCTTCTTTTAAGGCCCAGTGTGAGCGACCACGTTTCAGTGCCATAAGTCATTACTGGCAACACGCACTGGTCCATGACTTTCGTCTTGAGACACTGCGGTATGTAGGACGAGAAGATATTGCGTAGCTTCCCGAACGCTGCCCAGCCGAGTTTGATTCGATTGACCTCTTTCTCGAAGTTAGACCTACCTAACTGGACAGTTTGTCCTAGGTAAACATACTCGTTCACGACTTTGAGTGTAGCGTCTCCGACCTTTATGAGAGTGGGTGTTACATGAGCATTTGACATGACCTTCGTTTTGTCCATGTTCATTTTAAGACCCACTCTTTCGGAGGCTCTACTGAGGTCATCGAGCATTGTACTGAGGTCCTCCATAGTCTCAGCCATGACTATGATATCGTCGGCAAACTGAAGATGAGTTATGTACTCGCCACTGATGTTAATGCCAGCCCCTTTCCAGTCCAGAACCTTGAAGACGTCCTCCAGTGAAGCGGTGAACAGTTTCGGAGAGATAACGTCTCCCTGTCTCACACCTCGCTGCAGAAGGATAGGTTTGGAGGTCTGATCCTGGAGTCGGACTGACATAGTGGCGTTTTCGCACAGACACTTCAGCACCTCGATGTACCGATAGTCAATATGGCACCGTTGAAGGGACTGCAGTACCGCCCATGTCTCGATCGAATCAAAGGCTTTCTCGTAGTCCACAAACGCTAAGCAGAGAGGCAGGTTATACTCTTCGGTCTTTTGTATAACCTGTCGCAGCGTATGTATGTGGTCTACGGTGCTAAAACCTTTACGGAATCCGGCTTGTTTGGGAGGCTGGAAGTCGTCAAACCTGCGCGCGAAACGGTTCGTGACGACTCTCGAAAACAGCTTGTAGACATGGCTCAGAAGTGAGATGGGCCTATAATTATTAAGAAGGGAATTGTCGCCCTTCTTAAAAAAAAAGTATCACCACCCCTCTGTTCCATGCCTGTGGTGTTTTACCCTCGAGTATGATGGAACCAAACAGCTTCTGAAGGGCCTTAAGAACGGGTTTTCCGCCGGCCTTCAGGAGCTCGGCCGTAATTCCGTCATCACCCGGCGCCTTGTTGTTTTTGAGCTGTTTCAGAGCCATCCTAATCTCGTACAGGCTGACGTCCGGGATGTCTTCGGTATAGTATCGGGTCAATCTAGCTCTTGGGTCGTATGCCAGATTCGTAACGAGGTTACTTGTTGACGTGCATAACTGTCCATAGAACCTCTCGATCTCTCTCAACAGCTCAGGTTTGGCGGATACGATCCTGCCATCATCGGTCTTCAGTTTCGTAAGCTGGCTGTGCCCAATAGACAGATCTCTAGCAAAGACCTTGGAGCCTTTATTTCGCTCTATGGCGTCCTTAATACGATCTGTATTACAGCGGCGAAGATCGCTTTTCAAGGACTTAGAGATCCGTCTATTGAGTTGCCGGTAATTTAGCGCATCATCTGAAGACTGCAGGATTACCTCGGGCCTCTCCTTCATGAGCCGTAAAGTAGGATCATTAATCAATAGGGTCGAATCATATTTTGTTCAATACACAACCATACACTGACCTGCAAATTGCAAAAACATAAGAATAATTTAATTTCGTGGGCAACCATTTCCCCCTTAAGTCAATGGCAAATATAAAAGCAAAAGACTTGTAATAAAAAAACACAACAGATTCGCCAGATAGGCAAAGTAAGCCGTACGCTGCGTTTTTCCTGGAATCTTTCAGTCATAATCTTAATAATCTTACTTTTTAGCAAAGTCTAATTTGAGATGAGTTATATATAATACTAGGAATACGATGTTTAGAAAGAAAACATTTTATTAATCTTTAAAAAAAAATCATTTGAAACTAGGTCAGAGGTGACAGAGACAAAGACTACGATGGAGTGAGCTTACTCAGAGGAAGCCTGTTCACTCTTAATTTGAAGAGAAAAAGATAATATATTTATTTATTTATATATTTACGAGTATTTGCAAATTTTTTGTTGTAGGAGGCTTTGATACAGAATAAAGAACCTTAATCGCCGTCGAATTATTTTTTGTGTTTTAATATCAGCATCAATTTACTGTAGCAACAAATGAATAAAGACTGGGCAAAGTTTCAATCAGTTTAGGAATGATACAGAATACAAAATGTTGATGTTAGCGGTATAAATTAAATGTCATGTGCCAATCGCATACCTAAGCAGCTGCTATGGTTTTCCGTAGCCCGTAGCAGTCGCGTAGCAATAATTTCCGTAATCTTTACGCAATCTACGCTTGCAAATATTTCGGATTTCATAGAATTTATGTAGATGTTATGCTTTATTTATTATCGTTGTCTCATACTATGAGGTCTCGGTATTCCCTTGCAAATTTTTAGATGAAGTAATATAAGTAACAACACAAAGACGTTTTAACCACTAAAGATTTGAAAGGTTTTTCGTCTCTAAAGGCTCATTTTTATTGGTCGATATTGCCCGCATGTTGCTGGAGAATTCTGTAAAGCATGCCATAGGGCCCGTATTCGGGGAACCGTTTTCATTAGTCGATAGGGAATGATTGAGGTATACGGAGAATCTGCGCCGCACTTTTGGCAGGCAGGGGGCCGTTCAAGTATTAAGTAAGCAGATTTTTTTGCAATTATTAACCCCGCCCTTCCTCCTCGTCAGCAAAAGTAAGCAAAGCTCTTACCGTCAAACAAGCCAACTTTGCCCGTTTTTTTAAGAAAATCGAATATATTACAAGTTTTTTCTATGGGACTTAAGTATATTTTTTCATTTACTACAATTATATGACCATATGCACGCATTTGCTATGTAAAACATTAAAAAATTTAAAATTTAGACCAAGATTTGTTCGATTTTGATGGCGGGCAAAATAATCCGGACTTTTAGCCAACATTGCCCACTCGATTTTTGACGCAAATCAAGCTCTTATAAATACGTAGAAAGCACCACGAGTACGATTTAAGGCAATCTTAACCTAAGTTTTAAAATACTGTTTGTAGTTTAAATATTTTCGTGATAAAAACAGTGGGCAATGTTACCTAGCGGTTAGTGCCCTTTTCCATACAAGGCCCAACAAGCGGTTTATGATTTTAATGGTTGTCACATTGCAGTAAAATTATTAAATAAATCTTATTTTTACTTTTCTTTTGTGGGTGTTGGGTGCATATGAATAGACGTTAAAATGGTAATTAAATGAAACATTGTGTTCAAAATTAAATGTTTATTCCAATTTCGTCGACAGTTCGACATAAGATACCGTTGTTCTATTTTGAACATTTCAATAAAGTTAGCTTTAAGCTATAAATGCTATATCAAAAAATGAGATCAATATATGTCCAAACTTGAATCAACAGCAAAACAAATCAACAAGTAAGTACCTAATGACAATAATAAAAATATTTTATAAGTTCCGTATGCATAGAGCCCATGAGGAACAAAATCACAATTAGTAGATAAATCACATCACATGGTATATTATGTATTACAAACAGTCAAAATCACCGCTAGAAATCGTAACAATATTCAGTCAATAATAATATTAATCAATACCGTTGTTCTGTTCTGAACACTTTAATAACTGCTTCGCAGGCAAGCTTTAACATCACGTCGGAGTCATTTTTATATGCTCGGGACCCAATTTCACATCTTGGCTTTCTTGGTCTAATTCTAGACTTGTGTTTGTTTTTCTGAAATTAAAAATAACAATAAAATTAAAGCTAAGTGGATCTGCAATGTACAATAAAAGCTGCCATCTACTCTAATGAAATATACCCTATATCCTATCCCTATACACAAACAAACATACAATCACAAACTTAACCTCTATACATATACTGGGTGAAATTTTAATCACTGTTTTCCTCTTACGGGGTCATTGTACTCATCATTATGAACAACTGTTACTATGGAGCCAAACCTGAAATCGTGAAAATCGTTTCTGTGTTTTTGCGTTAATTCAACCTGTTACAAAATAACTAAAAGTGACAACCCTGAGTGCTTTTTGATAACGGGCAATGTTGGCATGGATGGGTCTGAACAATTTAGGGTAACTTTGCCCATCATTAGAAGTTTTGATTTATAAAGTCCTGAATAATGAAACTATATTTAAAATACTCAACAACTAATATTCTATAACATACAGTAAAATACACTTACCTGTGTTTTCGCCATGAGGTAAAATCCACAAACACTTTTCATAGGAAATTTGCCCGCAAAAAAATACACCGCATTCGACAAGGTCTGGCAAGTTACTAAATAAACTTTGGAACGAATGCGTTAGATAGTGCTGCCACAAATATAATCAACTTTCCACCCAAATAATAAATGTTGCCATAAAACTAAAATTGTTTCTTATGTTAGCGGATTTGCTTATAAATTGCTTTTAGGGCAAAGATACCTTGATTGGCAAAGTTGGCTTGTTTGACGGTACCCCTCCCCCCCTCTCCCATGCTTACGTAAACATTGGTACATGGGTTTTTCAATGTGTTCTGATTTCTTTATTGATTTATGAGTAGCAGTTATATGCGTTTCGTTTTTAAGAATAGACAAGTAGGGTTGCCATGTGTTTAAACCAAAATCGACTAAATTTTTTAGAAAATCCGAAAAGTAAAAAATTAATACTGCTGACGTAATGACCAACCAGACCCCCCATCCCCCATGTCATCAAAAATAAGCAAAGCAAAGGCCCCCCGCCCCCCTGTAGTGCTTACGTAATACATACTTGAATGGCCCCACATGCCTTGAAGGCTTATTTTCATTGATCATTTTGGTCATCATGGATCATTTTGGTTGGTCATTGGGTGTGAGTCTCCGCACACTTTTTACCGACCGATGAATTTCATAGGTTTTTAGACCCGCTACGGGGATTCCCCGCAGACTGTGTACCAAGGGCGTATAGATTGATTACTTTCATTAGTCATAACCCCGCCTGCGGGGAGTCCCCGCATGCTGTATGTCGACCGAGTTATTGACTAATAAAAATGAGCCATACATCTTTAGCGATTACAAAGTTCAAAATATCTTACTGGCTGAAGCGACGAAAGACGCTAATATTGTGTCCATAGCCCCATCAATTATACACGTAGCTGGCTTGTAATAAATCTGAAAACACATTGCAAACACGGGCTTAATTTAATTCATTATTCTCATTTGAATAGGTAGATTGATCCTTGTAAATTGGTTGGATTTGGTTAGTTTTTGTTTACCGAATGCGATTTTATGGATAAATGAATGAGAAAGTTTATAGTGGATAAGATAGAGATTAAAACAGAAGAAGAACTAGCAGGGGATAGAGGAGGGGGGGGGAGTAGGGGTTCAGGGGATCAGACCGCAGAAATAATGTAATTTTGATTTTGTTACTTGTATTTTCCAATGCAGTTTCAAAATATATAGGTACAGTGCGTGCAACGTAAGAAGAGACTTGACACACCACGTGGTCTGACATGCGCAGAACACGATTTTAGGTATCTTTAGCGGTATGAGGTCTGAGTGCGGGACGGGACCGGACGTCATAGGGGCGGCGGAAAGAGGCGGTGGAGGCGGGGTCAAGTCTCTTCTTACGTGGCACGCACTGTACGTTTCTATTTCTAACCCAGTTTCTAAAAATATATTTTGGAAAATCAATATTCAATTAAAATATTCTTCCCAAACCCTTACGTCAAACGTTGTTAATTGAATTAACATATTCAATTAAAATTTGAGTGATTGCAGACTTTCTTATGTAAGCAGTTTAACTTACGTGATGGATGTAAACGGCTTCGTATGCCGGAGTCTTGTAAACGTCGAAAAACGGATACTCCACGTTCGTCGGTAGGATCTCAAAGTTTTCAGTTAGAGGCATTATTATTCCAACTAGAAATAAAAGAAAATTAACAATTTATTCGTGATACGAGTTGATGAACCATTTTTGTTATTTCTATAGCCCAATAGAGCGTATTCATACCGCCGTATTGGTATTTTATGAAATCAAAAATGTTTTGTATAATATTTAATAACTTACTGAAGAAAGTTTACAATCAAACCCACCTGACACAGCCCCGACGCACATAGTGGAATAGTATGTCATAATAAAACGCGCACTTTTAATACTCTTTGTTATCATTTCTTTATGCTCCGGTTCTTTCGGCTTGAACTCCTCACAATGTAAGTATTTTAAAAGATTCACGATTTTATCTCTATTTAGCCAGAATACAGCGATCTTGAAATACGTGTACATCTCGCTCAAAAATAAATAGAGTCTGAAAAAAAAAACCAAATTGTATCATCCTCATTTCTCATGTTTGTTAGGAAGTAACCAATTCGTGATCTCAGACACACAAAATGTAAGTGAACTGGGATATATCTAGCCTACCCTTCGGCGACATCTCCGATATTTTCCGTTTGCCTCAGTAAATAAACGACTTCTCCAATTCCGGGGAAAAAACAGACGAGCCATAATACGGTCAGCGTGTACATCAACTGTACCCAAAACATGATAGTGTACGGCGAGAAATTGTTGAACCACATGCCGTAAAACTTGAGCCAGTAAATGTGAACGGCGTGGTACAGCCGCGGGTTGAGGTCCTCCCACGACTCGATCACGCCATAAGGCAGAAACGGCGATAGAAATGCCAATTTGTTTTTCATATTTTCACTAAGAATTATAATTTTTCTTCTTAAGCCAAACGCGAGTGAAGCCTTTTCCGAGTAACTGAAGAATGCTTCTTATACCTCATCATATTATGACTCTTTGTACAAAAACAGAATGAGAGAGCGACGTTAAGTGGGTGTTATATATTATGTTGTGATATTGTTAAGTGGAAGTGCTATGCGCCTACAATTTCTTCGTATTGAAGACATTGATGCCAGAATCGACACGTACTTAGTATCGAAGATATCATTAAGCGTGAAATACGTACGGAGAAAGTGTAGATGTAGACACTTGGAAAATAACAGTTTTCATATTTGACCGCTTTTTCCTGTCATTACACTTTGCGCCACTGCCAACTATGTCTCTACTTTATTAGATACTGAGCTCTTTCATTTTATCGGTTACGTTTTGTCTCGGCGAGCTTATAAGGAACGCACCAAATGGTGCAAAAGATAAGAATATACGTATAATATTTGAAAGCTAAAACTGCTTACTTAGAAATTCAGAACGAGTCAGAGAATGTACAATCGGCAAGACAGTAAGCATAACTTGGAATTAGTACAACTTCCTCAATAGTTTAATAACGTGCAAACTGTCGAGGAAACATTTGACATCGGTTAAACTACGAACCTTACTAGAGTAGAGTTTAAATATTTTAAACTTGATGTTAGAACATTGAAATGCATCCCCTTAAAAGAGTTAACTTAATATGTCGACAAAGGCAATTATTATAATTACAACAGCAATGTAATTACGGCCACAAGAAAAGGCACCGCTCTCTTAACTACGTATAATTTTGTTTTCAAAGAGGCTCTCAGATATTCATAATTTTCGAGTGGAACACAAAGAAGATTTCCAAGCAAATAAGTAGATTGATGAATATAATACAACGCATTTTCTATGAAAAGGGGAAAATGTAATAACTGCCGCAATCATGTGAAGTTAGTACAGTTGTGGCGAGTATCGATAGAGTGGGATTTTATTAATATCAGTAAGTTACGTTCTGAACATGATATTAGGGGAGAAGAGAATTATTTTTGTTTATTAACCCTTAGGCAAGTCGAGGGGTGTTATGAGATTGATACGGCGTATTTCTCTGTGTGTGTGTCATATTTTATTAGAAGAAGTTTCGATTAATGTTGGAATTGATTTTTGTTCTGGATTGTCAATCCTTGAGACATCGGTAATACGCCTGTGTAAGATACTTGTATTAAAAGTATTAGTTGTTATAAAACCACTTTCAGTTTCAGCATAACCATTATCAAACTTCTTTTGTTATCTGTTTTCCATTCACACAGTACTCGAGAGTTTACAGCGTTATTGAAGTGTGTGAATGTTTCAAAGACATGCATCTTTTGAATACAGAGATTTCTATAAAATTTCGAAAGCATTTCACCGGAGTGATCATTCGAGCTGTCACTTAACAAGTCCTTCTCATCGGTTCTACGTTATTTCACGTGCCTTATGATGACGAGACATCAAACGATTTCAATATTCAATCATTTGCTTTTTATCTCTTTATTATTTTTTCACTCTTACGAACATGACTGTGGGTGGCCGCATGTATTGATTTCAATTGAGATAATAAAATTATATTCTTATTTCTACTAACGTCAAGTCATATTAAAGTTTGTTTTTCATTAGATTAGTTATGATGAGATGACTCAAAATAAAGTAACTTTAGGAGAAATTTTATAAAGGTAAACAGTTTTTTGTTGGATTAGAAAGCTCCGAGTATCCAATACCTTTGAAGAGGAAACATTCTAAAGTCTCGTGTCTCAAGACGCTCTCAAGAATCTTTCGGCCGTAGAATGCAATTGGCTCTGAGTAGTTTGCAATTGTTTGTGATTGGGTCACTAGAGGGTCCCAGGAAGGATGAATGTTTTGGTAATTTGACAATAAATGAACGCGTTTACTTATAATATTTCTCAATGAAATTTTTTGATTCACATTCATTCAGATTCAGATTCATTTTTCGATTTACTTGATTCGTTGAATAATACAGATAGACTCAGAACCTTATTTGGTGATTGCGGTAGGTACGAGATGAAAAAATAATAAATCATCCGTCAAATGTACCTTTCAGCGATGAAGGGCGCTGACTGATCGTCGGCTTACACAAAATATATTATGCAAAAAAGTGATAAAATATGAAACGATTTATGTGATTCGCACAGGGGCGGTCGATTTGCATAATCACCGCTGGCGCAGGCCGCACACAAAATGAAATACGTCATCTCCCTAACAATGAAGCTACAAGTGAAAACTCGCTTTTTAACAGTTTCATCAAAAGGTGGACCTGTAATGGACGCCGACTAACGCATATGCCGAAATGTTTGCTGGCCGATAAAATTGAAAACATGTCGAAACAGACTTAAAAGTTGTAAAAAAACTTTATTACTAGAATGAGGAGTACCTATCTATGTTTATATGAACATAAATGTACTTTTTTGAGGTTTGCGAAGCTTTATTATATTGTTACGTATGAGAAAAATTATTTTATATTGTTACAAAACACATAAAAGTGGGTAAGTGTATTTGAGAGATCGTTGAGTGATACCAATGTACTTTATATTACTCATATAATACATGATTCACAGTATTTTTTACTTTTTATACAGTTTACGGATAGATAAATTAGTAAAGTAGTAGTTACGTTAACATTTCAGTATTCACTTAAAATCGATTGTAGTATGAAATTTATACTAGCAGCATCCCGCGGTTTTACCCGCATAAGTGTCGATCCCATGGGAATATCGGGATAAAAAGTATCTTTTGTGTTATTCAGATGTATAAGCTATATTATTGTAAAGTTGCATCAAAATTCGTTCAGTAGTTTTTGTGAAAGAGTAACAAACATCCATCCATCCTAACAAACTTTCGCGTTTATAATATTAGTAGGAAGTAGGATAGGATTGGCGTATGCTAGCTGACATATTATGGCAAATAATTGAATTGAATATTTCATGTTTCGTAATGTTAGTTACTGACTATTTTAAAGAATTAAGTTTTTCTAATGGTACAGACAGTTGTGCTGCTGGGGAGTTGTTGCGCCACTTCTTCCCAGATAAAGCACTAGGAAGTGGTGAATGGGGGGACTGTCTTATGTAATTTTGACATTCAAAAAGTGCTGATTCACAGCCTAGTTTAAAAAATTTCTTTTGATTTTGAAATAGTAATACTGTTTATTTCTTCTACAATATTTAACAACACTATTTAGACTTGGTACTAAATGAAACGAGTAACTCACTATACAAATAAATACAAAAATAACAAAAACACTTAGGCGTCGAAGTACTCGTTCGCATCGCTGTACAATGTAAATAGTAGGTAAAATGAGTCTGCAAATGTGATTGCGACTGTACAGTATAACCTTCTTAAAAATATGGCACTCGATTTGTACCATGATTAGAACAATCGATAGAAAACAAACAGTGATCGCTTGTTGACTAACATTATCGCAGTTTCGTTGCAGTAATAAAATGAAAAGTTCCCAGCACTAGTAGGGTAATTAATATGTGTACAAGTGGTTATAACATAGCTGATATGATGTTCAGGTACGTCACGCATTTTGCAGAGGTTGTTGTTTGTTTTTTGTCAAAGATACTCAATTAATATGATATTGCATTTTTTCAAAGGACCCTTTCGTTCTCTGAAAAACGATAAGGCACTTGAACGAAATAAATACATCAGACCTGTTTTGTATGTTGATGTCTCGTGTTCATTTTTGAGCAGCCAAAAATTACAGAATTGAGAGCCTTACGTAACCAGAATTAATTTAATTTACTTAACAGGCCTTTGTTTTCATTGAGAAATGATAGCCATCGTGCCTTTATTAAAAAACTTTGATGGCAATCAGCCTTGCTGTTTTAATAAAGCTTTGAGTAATTATTATCGATGTATTCTCATTTCAGGTGTGCCAAGTCCGTTGGAAATCCCAAACACGTTTTCGTAACATTGTTTCAGCGTCCATAATTCAACTTGAAACGGATTTAAACAGTGTATTTGCGATCTAGATACCGTTTATTATAATTGCAGATCGTGGTGGAAATTTAAGCAGGTACGGTGGGGTAAGTGTTTGAAGACATTTAAGGTATTTGTATCGCTTACAATTCTTCTGTGAACATCCGACGGTGGGTGAGACAAATGGGTCGTTTTCACGCGATACTTCGCCATTAATTAGAAACAACGCGTGCAGCGGCCCCTCGATTGCTATCTGTCAGCGAACACGCGAATGCTTGTTCGCCACACCGTATCAGCGGTTAAGAGTCAGTTTGCTTGCTATCGGTACAACTGCTGTAGATCTCGGAGAACATATGTTTATTGTCACTAAGTTGACGAGGATACAATGTTGCCACTGAATTATGTATCACCAACTTTTGCTTGTGTCAATGGTTGATTGACTATAGGTTTGTTTGCCTCTCGCATTCAAACCCTAGGGATCCACTAGTGAGTTTGTGACAAGCATCACTGCCGCCTTTTACTATTCCACTCTAACTCGTATATAAGAATTTGTTTCAGTTTAACGACCAGCCAGGGAGCTAAGTTAGGGCCATTACATATAAAGTATCACATAACTAAGGTTAAGACTCTGTGGTATCTAGTAGTAAACGAAATAAAAGTAGGCTTGCCTCAAGACATGCATTTCTCGGCGAAGTACATGACTTGCAGCGAAAAGCAGGATAAACTGAAGTGAGATGATATGATAGTAATAAAATATGACTACGGATAGAGCAGGATGGTACCAGTAGCGCTTTAACGTGTTCAGAGGTGAGTTTTTACAAGTGGTTTTATAAGGGCGCCAACTCATCGCACTACAAACTGCCACCAATCTGAAAATCACTCGATCATTATCCCAATTTTAATAATGTAGGTACTAACGAATCTATAAATTTTGCGAAATTAAAAAATCCCTGGTAGCATCTGTAAATGTAGGGTGGATGGGACCTCGACGCGCAACCTGTTACCATGGATTCACTACATGATTTAGAACCTACTGCGTTAAAATTTGTCGGTTTTTAAAAAAACAATTAATCAGCTGTTTCATACAAAAGTACAATAGGTACCTAACTTATTGAACTTTTGTATGAAACAGCTGACTTTTTTCGTGATTTCAGAGTTGGTCCCATAGTGAAAGTTGTTCATATTCATGGGTAGAACACCCTGTAAAAATTTGGAACCGATTAATAAATCAACCTGTATATCTATATCTATGAATCCAAATTGTTCTCGACTTTGACGCCTTAGTAAAAAATAATGAGCTATATGTGTACTTTAAAAATATGTAATTATTATTGATGTCCGCCAAAAAACAGTATCCCAGAATGGGTGATGTCCTTTCTATGCTAGGGGGCTTTCTAGCCCCATTTGCTGAATTCATGGTTACAGATTGCGCATTGATGTCCCGCCACCCTGTATATTCAATCAACGAAGTAATGTTATGGTGTAAATTATTGTGTAGTGACACGAAAAATGTGTTCTCGTTTATGCATCGTACAAAGGTACTTTGTAGTTGCAGGAAGTAGTTTACAAAGTCGGACGAGTGCTCTCCTGATACGTGTTGAGCCTTTACAGATCAACTTTGGAGCGATGCTTTGTATGTATGTATCTAGTATGAATTAAGACTAGAACTCTACTAAGTTTATAACGTTGTGCACGGGATAATTCTACAACTTCGATGTGGATCTCTCGGGTAAATAGCAACCATGCTGGTCGATCGAATGCAGATCTTGTCGCGGTCAGTCCGTGCATGTGTTATCTTATTATCGTAGTTTTCATCTAAAAATCTGGTAATCTGTGCCTTTACCGGTTATTGCCATAATTACAGAAACAATTAAAAAGCCATTGTGTCTCGCGTGGATCCACGTTCTGGCTTACGAAAGGTTAGGTCTCTGTTTTCATGGTCGTCGTTATGGGTAGTCAAGCCTGAAAATCTAACAACTGGTTCAAACCTTCGAATACAACTGTTATTTCCTTGTAATTGGGTTTTGGAGGTCAGATGGCAGTCGCTTTACGTTCAATTATTATACATTGTTTTGCAGCTGCATCAGATTAGAACAAAACCCTATTCCAAACAACTTGAGAAAACACAATTCGGATGAATTCTTTACTTTCAAAGTATTCATTGATACTTTACACCAACTGTATTAAAGAGAATTTATTTTTTATTTTAAAAAGGATTGCGCAAATATTTTAAAAGTTATCGATTTTTTATAACCGACCCGCTTTCTTTGCGGCCCAGTGTATGTGAGCTAAATATTAGTGTCCGACCGAAACAGGTTTTTCAGCCGAAACCGAAACCGAAACCGAACTTTCGGCCTTGCTCTTAGTTTCGGCCGAAACCGAAACCGAAACTTACTTAAACATATTTAAAATTTCTATCGTATACAGAAATCTGAAGGCCAATTCTCGTAATTTAAAACGTTCAAAATCTAGTCGCAGTCTCATCTCGGCGACAAACAAATGTCAAAAACTTGTCAAAATGTAGGGAAATTAGAAGTATTTTTTGACAGATTGAGACTGAGATCAGACTGTGAACGTTGTTAAAATTAGTAGAATTGCCCCTCTGGTGTGTTTTTTACACATTTATTTGAATATACAATGTATATTATACATACAGACAGCTGAATACTTACCTAATCATTTACGAGGTCGGTCCCATAATGAACTGGCCTGACATAGTTCTACGCGACATGTCGCTACATGTTGTGTTGCATTAAATAGTACGTTTATCGTGCACTTAATATAAGAAACACGCATCGACATGAAATGCTTAGTCTTAGTTTAGCAGGCATTAGCATAACGAGATCGCGTATTTTTTCAAAATGTCGAAAACTGAGTATCGAAGTGTCATAAAGTTTTTGTTTAAAGAAGGTTTATACTTTTATACCCTGCCCAAATAAAAGAACGATTGGATGACGTGTATAAAGAGTCTGCCCCCTCCTATAGCACAGTGAAAAATTGGGTGAAAGAGTTTCGCCTCGGGAGAGAAACCGTCGAAGACATTTGCCACGACGGTCGACCTGTGGAAGTGCTCACTCTCGAAACGATTGCTCTTATCGAAGAGGAGGTTCTGAGTGACCGCCGTTTGAAGATTAGAGAAATTGCAGCTAGGCTTGGGCTCTCTAAAAGTACGTAATCGTGCGATCCATGAACATCTTCACATGAAAAAAGTGAGTGCAAGATGGGTACCGAAACTTCTTTCAGCGGTACAGAGACAGAAAAGAGTGCGCTGCGCTTCGGAGTTTTTGGATCTTTCTGGCGAAAATTCAAAGACTGTGATCGAGCGGCTAGTGACTGGTGATGAAACTATGATATTGTATTATGACCCACAAAGCAAGCGCGAATCAATGGGATGGCGTTATAAGGGTGAAAAGCCCCCTAGAAAGGCAAAGGTGCAACAATCGGCTAAAAAACTGATGTGCACAATCTTTTGGGATTTTCAAGGCATTTTGATGGTGGATTTTAAAGAACGTAATACAGTCGTGAACGGCTAATATTATGCTTCTTTAATATATAAATTACGAGACAAGATAAAGGAAAAACGAAGGCAAGCTGTCTAAAGGTGTCCTGTTGCTCCATGACAACGCCCCTGTTCATACCGCTGGTGTTTCGAAGGATGCAGTTCGTCAATGCGGGTTCACAGAAGTTGAACATCCACCTCACAGTCCAGACATGGCCCCGTCCGACTATTATTTATTTCCAAATTTAAAGCGAGACTTAAGAGGAAGAACATTTTTAAGCGATGGAGAGTTGCAGGCGGCCGTCTTCGGTCATTTTGAGGCTAAAAATTGTGATTATTTTTATAAAGGTTTAGAGATGTTGATTCACAGATGTCAGAAGTGTGTTAGTAGTATTCATGGTGATAATATTGAAAAATAAAATTGGTTTCGTTTCATTTCCTTCATTAGTTCATAGTTAGGCCAATTCATTATGGGACTGCCCTCGTATGTGCAAAACACAACCTCAACTCCATGCGATTAACGATGGACGGCGGCGAACTGAGCCGGCGACGCGACGAGCGAGCACGAGCTAGCCGCGAAGTTCGCCGAACGATGGATGATAATTCATGAACACTCGAGTTTCGGCACGGCCGAAAGTTTCGGCCATTTCCTGGCCGAAACCGAAACTAAGGCCGAAACCAGATTATTTGGCCGAAACTGGCCGAAACCGAAACCGAAACCGAACTTTCGGTCGGTCACTACTAAATATTAATAATAGGTATGTACATGTACCTATATAAAAAGAGGAAAAGAATCATAGGGCATCCAAAAATTCGTCCGCATCGCTGTCAACATGAAAAGTGCCCAAAAGGCTGGCTATGCAAAAAATAGACCAGGGGGCCTAAAAAGGTCACTTTAGCAGAATCATAAAAGAATAATATTATGAATCATAATGGACAGTTAACTGTTAAGTTAATCATATCAAATCCCATTGGTGAAGAATTTTTCAGTTATTTTTTTTTGTCTGTGTTAAAATACCAATCAGTCCAATTCAAATCCAATCCCAATCTCTTTGATTATACCTATGTACTGCTGCGAAAAAAAGAAAAACACGGGCTGTCTTCGTCATATAATGATTCAAAATGTTATCCTTTTATGATTCTACCAAAGTGGCCTTCTTAGGCCCCCTACTCTCTGGTCACGTCATTTCATAAGTAGACAAACGAATGTAATATAGAAATACGATCTACAGATTGTACAATAATGGTTATATATAATACATATTACTATTCTGAAGCCATTTTAGACTTCAGCTTCAAACTTTGAGACTGACTGGACCGATGGCATGCGGTTCACCAAAAAGAGCTGGTTATGCTCTATTCCCTTCGTCATAAATCCTCCATCATAAAGTGATGCAGACTTGCAGAGGCGGAGAGATTATGTACAGACGCTCACATCAAGTATCTACAATCTGTCAAATTTCTTAAATAGATTTTCAACTTTATCGCTAAAGCATAAGGTTCAAAGTTGATTGGGAAAATTTGACAGTTTCAGGTAGTTTGATGTGCTGGCGTCTGTACATAATTGTGGATCTATCACGCCACATTCGAACTACGTACTAACGTTCAAAATTTAGTCTCAATCTCATCTTAGCGACATTTCATGTCAAAAATGTAGGGAAATTGGAGGTATTTTTGACAGATTGAGACTGAGATTAAAAGCGAAAGTTCTTAAAAACATAGAAATTGCCCACCAGACAAAACACCCGTCTGATCGGAGGATCCTCTCTTTTGATCTTTTCTATGGAGGATTGTATGCTCAAACAAAGAATTTCTGTGATTACAATATGCTTACCGTGATCGGTGATCATGACAATATTAACAGAGTAGGTAATGGTTACGTTTTATTAGAATGTTCGGCAGTGGTTTAATAAGGATAAGAAATATTGATACTATTATGATAAAGTAGAATTACGGTGTACTTTTAATTATAACGCGTAATTATCTTTCATATTTTTATTTCGTCAGAATTTGGACGGCTTTTTCCTGCTTACAAAGATATCGTTGGTTTTGACAAATAGTGAGAGAAAAATGAATGGAACGTTTGTATTGTTGCAGTTGTAAGCGGAGAATGCGAGGATTCTTTGTGTCAGCCCCTTCTTCGGAGGAATGTGATCTGGCTCGCGGAGGTACACAAACACATATTTCATGATACGTTTCTGTTTATAGAAATACAAGTAGATAATCTTTTTTAACCGAGTTCCATGTAAAGTTTTCTTACGTTTTCTTCGATCGCATTATTAACAAAGGACGGAACTGGCAGGTATTATTGTCTTTTTTGATTATTCGTAGTTGTAAAACTTTGTGAAGCTTGTTTATTTTATTTTTATTTCTTGGCTACATAAAAAATGTAATGCTGAAAGTAAAAAAAAATATCCGCCTTGTGTTATTGCAGGTATAAAAGTTTTATTAGAAGTGACCCGCTGCCGCCCGTCATGTTAGATTTTCACCACAAATATAAAGAAATTGTTCAATGAAGTTAAGTTCTAGTAAATTAACCAAAAAACTATTAAAATAAAACTATAATATCATCATCATCATCTGCCTATCCTTTTCTCAACTATGCTGGGGTCGGCTTCCAGTCTAACCGGTGTGGTGAGAGTGAGAGGTGAGAGCGATACATGGAGCGACTGTCTATCTGACCTCCACAACCCAATATCTAGGTAATACGATACCCCTAGGTAAGGCTGGTTGTCAGACTTTCGGGCTTCTGATGACCCGTAATGACTGTCAAAGATCCACGAATGACAGCCGGGACCAAGCTTAACCTAATCAATCGAAATAAAATAAATAAAAATATAATATCCTAACCTATATACTATACAATAACTGAACTATTAACAAACTAAAATATGGCGTCGAAAAAATCCTCCGCACCGTTGTCGACTTAAAGATTCTCGAGAAATATATTTAGGCTTAAAGATTCTCAAAAAAAAAAGACACAAAGTCACTTAAATGAGAATAATGTATAAAGTTAATACATAAGTTAATTTGATAACCTATGTATTTGCGTAGGTACTTAACTTATTACATGAGATGTCATAATTCTATAAATCAGATCTACTAACATTTGATATCGTTCAATCCAATCTTCCGCTATCTCTAAGCAAAGTCGTATAGCTTTTTGATGAAGCCACACTACTGACACAATAAACAACAACATGGAGGTGACTTGCTTGCTTTGGAGCGACGGTTTTACGTATTCCGGAATGTTCGAAGAGAAGTTCAAACCCTACATTAGGCGTCGGGTCATCATTGGAACGATACAGGTACTTACCCGGCTTGATGATTGCTATCGTCGGGATAGGTTGTGCCCAATCGCCTTTATCGCCTTTGAATGGTAGATTTGAGTGCACTTTGCTGGGAAACTAGGAAGTTGCAATCACAGACATGGTGAAATATCAATAGTTTTGATGTTTGATGTTATCTTCAATTTGTTTCTGACTTAGACTACTTACACTAGCGACCCGCTCTTGTTTTGCACGGGTGCAATGTACTGATGTGGCGACATCACAAAACGTCGACATTTCTGTGCTGTATCTAATTTAAATAATAATAATAGTCTTTTAGGCCGTATTTCGGCTATGTCGGCAATCTCAAAGGAGACCAGCCTTTAGCGCGGCAGAATAGTGCTTAGTGCGCAGGCACAGGTTCTGTCTAGTTCTGGTGGTGTGCTCTCTCTCACTCTCTCTAATTTAAATATTAATGTGTTGTAGGGTCAGTGGGGGCAAGATCGAACGGTTTTTTGATGAGATGAGCAGTGTTGTATTTGAAGTCTTGTAGAACAGTACATATGAGCTTATGCTAAAAAATTATTTGTTTGAGTAAAGAGCAAAGAGTATATTTTTCTATCATATTGATAACATCCTGTTAAATATGCTCCAAAGCATAAAAAAAATTAAATTAAATGTTTTTATCACGAAAATGAACCAGGGGAAAGATGAAAGGGTGATGGGGAAAGATCGAAATAGTTTCTAAAATCGTTTAAATGATTGTCAGACGCTGTTGGTGGTCACTAGTCTATAGTTTGAAGTGCCCTAAAAACTGAGAACTGACTGAAGTGTCAAAATTCCTTTAGTTAAGAAAGATATAACGTTTTTATATTTTTATATATTTCAATCTTACCCCACCGGGGGAAGATTGACAAAGAGGTTCTCAAACCTTCCACTTTAATTGCTTAAGGTTATACTGAAAATAAAACATTGCTATCAATCAAATATATCCATTAATTTTACTTTATCCTAATACCGAGATATTACAAAACAGAGAGTTTGCATTTTTCTTTCATCTGAGTCTACAAATGTAGCACAATACGTAACAAATAAAAGTGACATAAAGATAAAATATTTCAAAATTAAATAGTTATCCAAGCAACATCTTAGAAAAATAAAAAATGTATGGCTTCATACCCATAACAAAAACATAAAAAGACTCTTCAAAGGCAAAAAAGCAATAACAAATCACTTATCTTACATTAATTTGCCATATTTAGGATCAATATCTTTAAAGATTCAATTTTAATCTTTATTACATCTAAAGGTACGAGTTCGTAGTCGACTGCAGACAGCAGCAGCATACGACGTGTCGCTGCGACACTACTGGGGTCTATGTATTTCTATGAAAACAACGTGTCGCTAGCTACGGAAGGTATTTCATAGAAACACATAGAAACCAGTAGTGTCGTGGCGACAAGTCGCCTGCTGCTGCTGCTTGCAGTTGGCTATGAAGTTGTACCTTAATTCTTAACATAATAATCTCGACTTCGGCACGGATTTTTCGGGATGTCTTGTTCTTTCACACTATGACGTATTATATTATAAAGATTCCTTCCGTTTTACTTTCTCTATGGCGTTAGCAATATCGTCATGGGTGTAGGAAGTTGCGCGTAGAGATGTCCGGACGTAGTTACGTGGCATGGTGATTCTGAATTGACAAAATGCAATTATTGAATAGTCATTCGGTAGTCCTAAGTTGGTATTTATAATAATAATATTTGTAATCACTAATAAATTATACACAAAATTAATTCATTCAAACTTTGCATAAACGATATTCTATAAGAACATCATAAAATCATAAAGGGGTAGGTACCGATTATTTTATTTTGTATACTTATCTTATCATGAACAGTTTGAGAACATCTGACTATTAGTATGACTTTTGAAAACGGGGTAAGGTCGAAACTTTTAAATGTTCTTCTTACCCCGTCAAATATTGGTGGGTAAAGATGGAAAATTGAAATAAATCCTAAACTACGAAAAATAGCCATATTTGGATGTAATAACACAACTAAGAATTAAAAATAATGAGTAGATATTCCAATAAAACATTCGTACCCACCTCGTAAGTAAAGTTACAGGACACGGGGTAAGATTAAAACACTCGATTAATTTGCGTAAAAGTCACTGCGCAGACATTTGCATTTTTCACACAACCATTCACTCAAAGCGGTAAACGCTGATTGAGATGTGCGACGTAACAAAATGGCGATCTTAACAATGTTGCCATCACTGCAAAAACTGCATTAAGTCTGACGTTATGGACAACTTTTTGTGTTACCCCGTTTTCTATCTTCCCCCCACTCACCCTATCACATAAATCTTCCAAGATAAATTCTCTAAATGATGTTGAATAGGTACCGCGTCAAAATGCAATGTGTAGAAGAGCTAAGTGGTGACATTGACAGACACGAACATTTTCAGACGATTTTGGTTTATACTATGTATAAACCAAAATAGATATCTATTGATTATGGGATGAAGACTGGCCGGATTTGAACGGGATGAGTTCTGTGGGCCAATGAAGTACGAACGATACTGGTAGGTACGTCAACGACCCGCGGCCGATGAAGATAGTTTTAATTAGGGATGCCTCGATACGCCTTTTTGCCGATACGATACCGATACCGATACTCTTATAAAAATATCGGCGATACCGATACCGATACCGATACGCTTACTGAATTCAAACAGGAAGGTAGATTAAATAAAACACAATTAATTAATAGTTTTGGTAATCAAAATTAACATTTATAAGATTTTTATGGAATTATCAATTGTCGAAATTTCAAAGCGATTCCATATAGTACTTTTGTGTTTTGAAGTTGATATGACTACTATTTATTTTATTTGACTCAAACGACTAGTTATAAATGACATACAATACACAAACAATTACGATATGTAATTCTTAATCGTATTTGCATGGAAAAATACTACACGCAACAACATTCAACCTAACGAAATGGGATAGATGTGCGAGTGCGAGGCCAAAGCGGGCGGGCGAAACAAAACACTGAATAAAGCGCGGGGTTTCCCCGAGCATAGTTAGTTCGTGCCTTGTTTGCAACGAAATAGACGGGACAACACGCGCGTTTACATCACATTTTTAAAGCGCCAAATTTGAAAAGTATCGTTGAATCGGCCATAAAAATATCGCCGATACCGATATATCGGCAAACCTGAAGTATCGCCGATATATCGGTATCGGTATCGGTATCGGATGCATCCCTAGTTTTAATGTTTTCATTCCGAATAACACAAATACGAAAAAAAAAATTAGGCGAAAATATACTTATCTACTGCCTGCCAGATTAACCTATGCGCCAAATTCAAGGGACAAAAGATCTTTGTCACCCCAACTTTGACAGTCGTTACGGGTAGTCAGAAGCCTAAAAGTCTGACAACTAGTCTTACCAAGGGGTATCGTGTTACCCAGTAAATAGATAGACGGGTTATGGAGGTCTGTTAAGCAGCCGCTCCATGTAAAATACTGGTATTCAGCTGCATCCGGTTAGACTGAAAGCTGAATCTAACATAGTTGGGAAAAAGCTAAGCTGATTGTTTTGATAAACGGTCTAATGGAACGGAAATCGACCGCGGAACATTAAAAATACAGCTCATCACGTTGAAGAACCATCTGCCCCTAACGATAAATAGTTTCTAAATTAGGTCCAACTTATCCCTAAACTAGTATAGAAACTCAAATGGTACAGAAACTCATCCAGCCCTTGCCTAATTACTAGTCATTAGAACTTGACGGCAATGTTTCTGATTAATGAATATTGATTGCTTCAATCTGATAATATCGTGACTTTCGTTTCGTTAAGTTAAACGCATGTTTTACGTTTCGCTTATTTATTTAGTTCAACAATATAAATGAGGGCCGAAGGGTCCGTAAGTGATTTTTTTCGAGTAATGGAGAATGTTTTTTCCAAATGCTATTTATTTTATTTAACAATAAACGTTGTATAGCGCCTGTATAGTTACACAACGCTTTGTCTTCTTGTTTCGAAAGTCAAATTAATGACGACTGAAAGAGAGAAATCGGTGTGTAACTATTCATCTGATATAATACGTTTATTAGTAAGGAGGTAAGTCTGTTTCAAAATTTACTTCATTTCTGATTCTTTTCGTGTCTTATTTATATTTTAGTTCAGATCTTATCTGTGTGCTTTATCTGTACATATTTAAGGTCTAATAATAATAGACATTGCGTGTCCTTAGTCCATGTGAGAACTTATTGTCCTACAGACTGGCCGCAACGAAAAGCTAAGAAACAGTTTTCAGAAATAATCGTTATGTTTTCTTTTTTATTTCTATGCTCAGATGACACCGTGGCCCACTGTCCCAAAGACAAAATAGCTGAAAGTCTGAATTCAAGGTATGCAGTACGAAAATGTTATATAATATTAGGTAGGTACATTTCGTATCTTTTAAATAATAAAATGAGCGATTTTAATATTCTACTAATAGCTGATATCTCTTTTAAGAGTTTGATCATTTTAAGTAAAAGTAATTCTTTCAGAATGTCAGCGTTGTCGGAGCTGTGAAATTACTCCGCGATGAAAATATGAAAAGATTGTTATTTAAAAAAAACATAACCCTCCTTCTGGAGCAGTCGGGTAAAAAGTAACCTTAGCTCTTAAAAATATTAGTTTAAGTGAAGACAGTCAATCTTCAGTTTCTAACATTAAAATATAGTGGAGTAGGTACTTAATCTTTTGCAGCTAATTAAATTTAATTCTAATTTATTTGTTTTTGTACGCAGAAAAATCTAGATTGTTTCAAGTAAATAGGAAAGTCTAAAATGCTTACTTTTTACTTTTTTTTGTTTATTTGGATCTTCAACAGAAGTTACAAATTACGTGCAAGTAGCAAAACGGTGT
Organism: Luperina nickerlii; assembly: GCA_963855955.1. Lineage (NCBI taxonomy): Eukaryota > Metazoa > Arthropoda > Insecta > Lepidoptera > Noctuidae > Luperina > Luperina nickerlii. The sequence goes on along the minus strand of OY979677.1, from coordinate 13,335,365 downwards.
GAGGAGACCTGGACTTATAGAATCCATACTATCCATATTAATATTATAAATGCGAAAGTGTGACTGTCTGTCTGTATGTTACCTCTTCATGCTTAAACCGCTGAACCGATTTAGATGGGTATAGAGATAGTTTGAGTCCCGGGAAGAGACATAAGATAGTTTTTATTCTGATATTCCCACGGGATCGACACTTATGGGGGTGAAACCGCGGGGGGGATCCAAAGTGAGTTTGAAAATATAATAAAAATGGTATGGGTCGGCGGGCTTCCAACTTTTATTTAATTTAAAATGGGTTTGGTTTTAGCTTTTCATTTTTTTTTAAGTAAGTTTTTTTATGTAGTCGGGTTTTTTAGTTTTTTTATTACTTTTTTATTTCCAGCTTTTTAGTTTACAAATGTGAACGATTTCGCAGATGATTTAGTTCTTGGTAGGTACGTGTTTTTTACGATTTGTCACTTTGAATTACTTTTACTCATATAAGTTGTTTGGATTTTTGTAATCACCTTTTAAAAGCCTTCATTTTGATATCCCACTCGATGGCATTAGAAGAAAAAAAAAATTTCGAACTCTACAATATGCCACCCCAAATCCGCCATTTTACTTTGTTTTTGATTTGAATGTAGCCACTGACACTCGCGCTATCAAGACAAATCTAAAGACCTATAATAATTTATCCAAATCCGTTCATTCATTTAGAAGTTACGAGGGAACGAAGAAACGAACATTCATACATACATACAGGTTAAACACATAACCCTCCTTTTGGGCTTCATCGCAGTCGGATAAAAATGAAATGCTGTTCGTTGAGAACGCCTGGATCGATTTGGCTATTTTTGGTTTTAAAAGGTTCGTAATAGTCCGAAAAAGGGTTTTAGGGAAAGAAAAATTGCAAAGAAATAATTATGAAATTAAAAGTGTTTTTTTATGGCAATTCCATGGAACAGGATAACGTCTGTCAGGTCAGCTAGTAGTTATTATAAGTCAGAAATCACCAACCCGTCTTGAACAAGCGCGGTGAACAATGCTCGTGCCTTCTCTGTATTATAGACCTCGCGGAACTAGTTGGCCGCGCCTTAGGTATGTGAGCGGTGGGACGGAGGGGCGGGGGCGCTGTGTCATTACTCAGTACGTGCGTTGCGAACAATAGGCAACCCCACCGCCCTCACCCCCGTCCCCACCTTAGGCGCGGCCAACTAGTTCCGCGCGGACTATAGATCAGGCTTTTGCCCTGCAGTGGGATAATAATAGTCGGTATTATAAACAGACACAGAGACAATGATAAGTAAGCTCTTCCAATTTCAAGAAACCACACATTATTTTAAAGAGCAGTGGTGGCACAGTGGTAACAGCTTCGACTTAAGAGTTGATGGTCGTACGTTCGAACCCAGCCGTGCGCTTTACTTTGTGTAAATAATTTCATCACCACAGCTCTCGAAACGGTGAAGGAAAACATCGTTAGCAAACCGGCATGTCCTAGAATAAAAATTTGGAAGACATGTGACATCTACCAAGCCGCACTGGGCCCGCGTGGTGGATTACGGCCCACTCCCTTTCACCGAGAGGAGGTCTGTATTCCAGCAGTGACTCATTATGCTACACATTCTTATATTCTACGTAAAAAAAATTGAAAGCATTCAAGTAAAATAAATAGCAAAATAATATAACAAAAATGCTCGTCTCTTCGCAAATTATTTGGTGCGTATTTAATTACGTCATCATGACATACAGTATTCCATCCTCAAAACTAAATGCAATCTACTTAACAACGTCCTCATTAGTTGCGTTAGAATTCGGAATACTGCTGCAAATTAGGTTAATCATGTATTTTAGTTCAGAAGGGTACTGAATTATTAATTGCAAGACTTGTTCATTAAGGAAATTTACGATCATTAAACGTATTGCAGGTATAATAATATTGCATACGGGGTGAAGTTAAGGGAAATTTGAATTTCAGTAAAGTTAACAAAGAAACGATGTAGGTGGGTGCTCGATAGAGCTGTAGCAGTCACTTCTGTGATAAATTATGTGTTGTTTAGGAAGTTCTATCTTGTCGTGTAGTAAGCACAAAGAGGCGGTAGAGCTTTTAGTTGCGTTTGAGGTGTTGAATTTTGTAAGGTTCTTTAAAATAAATGATTAATTAATATGTAATGGAGTGGAGAGAGAGATGCTTCTGCGAGGTTCTACTAATTATGTGAGTAAGGATACATATATGCAAGACTGATAGAGTGAACTAGAACTAAAAACCGGCCAAGTGCGTGTCGGACCATCACAATGAAGGGTTCCGTAGTTGGGATGAATTTATCGTAAGAACAAACTAAACTTTGTAGTTGAAAAAATGGCACGGCACGGTCAATTCTGCAACTGCAAACGTAAGTTTTTTCTTTTAAGTTATATTTTAACAAGGCAGAATATACCTCCATCAAACAGTGCCAAGAGAATGACGTAGATAATCATCACAATGCTTCCTAAGCGGATTGCTGATATCATTCGACAACTTACTACCCTTATAATTAGTCATATAACGTGTACTACCTCCTATCTAAATGACGACAAAGCCACTCATACACCGTTTAAAAACCGCTTCCACGTCACTTTTCACTAACAGCACATTTCACTAAACACTTGAGGTGTTTTGAGTGAGCTCTTGACGGTGGATGTAGTAATTTATGTGGCGAGGCGTGGCGGTCGCGAGTAAACGCCCTCCTCGTCATTAGTGTTAGGCGAGAACGTCACTAGCTAATTACAGAAGATTGATGAAGGCCCGCTCTTACCGCACTTCACTACTAGCGCTTAGTCCGCCAGTAAAGCTGCGACTTGCGTGCCACCAAAAGCGGAATGTTACTTTTCTTTTTGGCCGTTTAATGGATCAGCGAGTTTGCAATGTTATTTTGAAAATCTTTTTCCCAATTAATACGGTTCCAACGTTTTTATACAGACACCGTTAATGAAACAGTGTTGGAGTATATTATTTCTGCAGTAAATTCTTATATTGATTGTAGGTATGCATTCGTTTTAATATATTACATTTTTAAAGCAATAGTCACGTATATTATTTTACTATGTTATACATAATACTTGCAACCGGAGTGTGTATATGACAACAAGATTTATGAACGTAAACGAGGCAAAAGGAGTTTGTCAGGATCGCAGCAGGGGGTGTCCTGTAGTTTCTGCCTACCCTCGGGGGAAGAAGGCGTGAGCTATGTATTATTATGTATTTGATACTTCCTCTTTCCGCGTTACTAGAGTTCGAGCCTTACTTTAACTGCGTTACATTTCTAAGAAAAATTAAGATCGATGCGAATAAAATTAATGGAGTCGCAACATAGTTTTTCTCGGTAGTTAGGTATAGTATTTTCTCATTGTGTGCGTTTGCAAAGCCAGCCAGCGCTATGGCCGTCTTGTCGGAAAATTAGCGCCCTTTTAAGAGATGAAAAACTCCGTTCCCTTAGGATAGAATGAAACGGTTTGCAATGGAATTGTAAGGGTTCGATGGTATATTATGTATATACGTACAGCAGCTGATGTGTTTGGTGGACGTGAGTATTCGTTGCTTTTTATGAAACGATGAATTATTTGTAGGTTACACAGTTATTGACGCATGGTCTATTTAACAAGCTTATTGTTACTAAAAGTGAACATAGTGCGAATTTGAGTAGCATAAAAATCATTACACAATGATTGTTCAAAAAATCTGCCTGTTCCTAACTATGTTGCGGTCGCTTTTTAGTCTAACTGGATGCAACTGAATACCAATATTTTACATGGAGCGACTGCCTATCTGACTTCTACAACCCAGTAACTTGGTAACACGATACCCTGTGGTAAGACTGGTAGTCAAACTTTTGAAGTTCTTACCCGTAACGACTGTCAAAGATCTACTAATTACAGCGGGGGGACCAACGGCTTAACGTACTTTCCGAGGTAGGGAGGGATCTTGATATCATGAATCGACCATGGCAAGCGAAGCTTGACCTTCGATCGCCCCCTGCAGTTGTTATTATTTAGCCACGAGCCACCTACCGAGCCCTACCTATTGATTATTCTGCGTATTTTAATTCGACACATATAATTAATAACTTCTAAGAAGATAAATTCAAAAACTTGCTGAAGATGGTACGCAAAGCGATTTCTAGAAGTCTGCGAAGCACAGACTTAATTCAAAATGGCGCTTGGCTCGTAAATATTTTAAGCGGAATTATTTTGTCTGGCAAGACGAAACAACTGCTTGTGTTTAAAATTTGTATAAATTAGATACGATACTACGTAAATTACGGCTTCAACCGTCTTGTACATAGTCTGTGGTGCTAACTTTAGCGCTGAGGATAACAAGAACGCCTGTAAGTTATTTCAAATGACACACTTGCTTTTCAACGAAGTTATCGACATATTTGTAAGTTTCCTTAGTTTTCTAACAAGCATTTTAGAATTTCTGTATACAATGTTTTTACAATTCATTCGAACGGTATTTGCGATTCGTATGGCAAATTACTTTTAAGCTGAATGTCTACTCTTCGTCTTTCAGCAACCAGTGAAGCACTTTATTTATGAGAATAAGTAATGACGTACAATGGCTAAGTTGCGTTTGAAGTCGAGTAGCCTTAAATGCACTGTCGAACAAGTTTGAAGCTAAGTGGACCGAGAGGTAAGTTATACAGTTAGAAGTCTTTTCGAACACCTTACGTAGACGGATATCATTTGGTCTCATTTACTGTGTTTTATAAGCCTCCTAATGGGGCTGTGTATATTAAACCAGAACAGGCTTCTGATTAGTAAATCAACTGACAAGCTTCTGGTTCGCTTTGCGATTCATTGAGCGGATTAACAATAGCCAATCAAATTACTTTACTGGAGATTGGCCTACATAGTAACAGACTCACTCACCAGTGATCAAAGTCAAAGTCAAAGATTTTTATTTGTTAAACATAGGTGTTTGAAATAGAATAGTTACAGAGATCTCTATAATTTGATGAATTGGTGATAGGCTAGTAAGAGTCTAGTTATTTAGTACCATGTTGAAATAAGAAAGAAAATAAATTTATTTAGCACAGATGTATAATTATAGGTACCTACATCAGATAAATAGATAGATCAATTAAAAATAGTGAAAAGTCCGATGTAAGAAATTAGTAGGAAAGTGTGCCTCACGGCTGCGCCAAAAAGGCCTGATTCAGCAAAAGTGCTAGACTAGTGCCTGACGCAAGTTTTCAAGTGGACCTAGAAATAATATAGTTTGTTGTCATCAAACTCAAACTCAAAGCATTTGTTTCAATTAAACCAATTACTGGCCCTTTTGAATTTTCAAGTCAGTTAGAAAGATGAAGCTAGTACACCTGTTTACTGTTTTATTATTAACGATTAAGTGAACAAGGACACTTAATCATTAATTATAAAACAGTAAACACATTAGAGACCTTTTTGGCAACACGCTATATTATTCCAATGTTAAAATCCCTTTTCAAGTTCCGTCCCGATTCGCTCCTGCATCCCTATTCACCTCGTTTTACGGTACCTATTCGTCAAAAGTACTAGACGGTCGTTACTTCAATAGGATAACCCACCCCGCGGGATTATCTAAATCATAATCATTTATTCAAACTAGGCTGAGAATCAGCACTTTCTGAATGACAAAATTACATGAGGCAGTCCTCCAAAACGCCCGCCCTTCACCACTTCCTAGTGCTTTAGCTGAAAAGAAGTGGCGCAACAATTTCCCCAGTAGCGCAGCTGTCTGTGAAGTGAAGTGAAGTAGAAGAACTTGGTTCTATACAACAATAAGTAAATGACATTACTAAATAAAAAACATTAGGTAAATTAAATTATTTGCCATAATATCAGCTAGCATATACCAATATACTAACAAGAACATTAAAAACTATGTTCAAGCAGAAATAAATCATACAAAGTAAACAGAATTTAATACCTAAATAAAAACCTCCAAATAGAACGCTTAGAGATACGTTATGATGAAGGTGAGTATTTATGACTGTTAATCATAGCTGTCATTGCGGTGCTCATGTTTAATTATTATGATGACAGATTGATAGATGAAGATATATTTATATTATTATAACAGACCTACGGACATGTAGGTACTTCATTACCTTAAAACCGCTGCTTATTTTCTGAAGAATTATCTAAGCATTTTCCAAGAGAAGAGAGAAAAACTTGGCTCTCTCTTCAGATGATTTAAACTCACCAAACTTTTATATACACACAACATGTTCACGGTTATACCCGAAGATAAATATAAAAAGGAAATAATGAAACGCACGCTTGGGAGCTATTTCCGAAGACCGGATACAGGCAACCGACGAATGCGTTCTCTCTGGAACATTTATATGTAGCCTTCCTTCATATTTGCTTTTGTGTAGTCGTATTATAATACGTCTTATATACTCTTGTGTAGTACTTTTGCTATCATGAAAGTTATGTTATTTCTTAGTATTTGTGGAAATATTTTCAGTAATATATGGTTTGCTGGTATTCAGTTTCTGAGAATTGTCCAGAAACAATATCCCTATGTTGTTGCTGGGTAATTTCTTTAACTGAATATATTGAACATGTTTCGCAGTAGGATATATGAAATAGTACTATAAAACATGGATATAAAAGTACTATTAATTTATTTTTAACTAGTTGTGCCCGCGACTTGGTTCACGTGCATGTCGGAAAACAAACAGGTTTTCATTTTATTTGCGCGGAACCCTAATTGTTTTCTAAAATAAGTAAGTTACTCCTTATAACATCAGCTATCTGCCAGTGAAAGTCCCGTCAAAATCGGTTCAGCTGTTTCAGAGATTAGCCGGAACAAATAGATACACAGACAGACACACAAAAAATAAAAAAATGTTTTTTTTTTGTTTTAAGTGCCATTTAAACTTTCATATACATTTAGTAAAAGCTGATATTTCAAACAGACAATTCAATTTTATTTATTTGTATTATTGTATGTATAGATACCGAATTAATTTTCGACTTTACATTCTACAAGATTAGACAAAATATGTCTGATTACACTTATTATGAAATGTTATTTACAACGAACCAGATTCAATTTTATCGCACGCTTCCATTCAATAATATATTTCAGTACCTCTTTCATTATAAATCCTCACAATAATACGGTTAGCTATTGATTCTTTCATCCAACAAGCAAGCACAGTACCTACTCTAGCGTAAGAACGTGTTCAATTGTCGAGAGGGAGGGTAGTGCTGGCTATAGAACTGGGTAGGTACACACTTCCGCGTGTGTGTACCTCTATAGACGAGCCAATAAAAGTCGAGAGCCCGTTCTTTGTATCCCTGAATTTGAAATTGAACAAAACAAAGAGGGTGCGACATAACATCAATCTTCATTTATTTGTTAACGACGGACTTCATAATGGCTGTTTTAATTAAAAATAAACACTTGTTGTTGAGTGTGTGGATCTAATTGTTTAACGGAATTGCTCATTTTGATTAATGTTACAATAATTGGGTTTGTTTTAATGTCAATATTGATGTTTTAAATTGGCTTGTTTGTTGTGAACTCATAAGGATTGCCTTTTATAGAATTCAGAATATTATTACTACAGATAACTTAAAATAGTCTGAAGAATATTATTACTAAATATTGGAAAATAAAATCTGAAGAATATTGCCAATAAACTGGCTTCCATTTTCTTCAGATTTCATTATAGCAAATAATAAGAAAATATTATGCCTACGCTGAAGCCATCTTTTGCTATAGTCCTGAATATTTTTCAGAAGAAACCCAACTGCTTATGTAAAGGAAGACTTGACTAAGTTCGGTACTTTATTTGGAGCACTAGGGATTTATTTATTATTTATCTAAACCTTAGAAAACCTTTTGCTTGATTTGTATGTTAAAACTAGAGCTTAGTCACTTTAACTGGTTTTCAACTACCTACTAATTTTAATTTAATTCGTAACATCGATACCAAAACAACTGAACAAATCGAACGATCAACACACGTAGCCTTTTCTTTTCAGGATGGGATATCATCAAATGACCCCTCCCGCTGTGGAGCTGTAGTGGAGTGTGCTCCCCGGGTGGAGCGGAAGGGAGTGTCAGACTCTTACTGACTAAAACCCACCCGTGTTCCTTCCTTAGCCCTTTATGTTCCGAGCCAGCGGTAAAACCCTTTCGGCCAATCCCTCTGACCCGGCAGGCTTCGGCCCTGACGGGCCCCTTCCTTTGATGCTGACATCTCTTTGAGGCGCGCGTGGGACAAATACGCGCCGTCCGGCACGGGCCTGGTCCTGATCGGACGGTGACCTACCCATTACTCTCCGACCGCAGGCTCGCGCCTACGGTGGCCGGGAGTCGTCGCGCGGCTCCCGACGCCCGGAGCGTCTTCCGCGGCGGCTGGGACGGGAGACTCTCTCCCTCAGCCATCCCGCCGCCTCCTTCGCTAGCATGACTGCTTCGCAGAAGGAGGTGACTGCCTCCCACTCCCTTTCGCCCCGGACCATGGCATGAACCAGAGCCGGACACGAGAGGTCGCCGCCGCTGCCGATCGCCTCTACGAGGACACGGCGGTGCTCCGCCCAAGCGGGGTAGACCTCCACCGTATGCTCCACCGTGTCTTCTGGGCGATCCTGGCAATGGTGACACCCGGGCGTTTCCTCCCGCCTGATGATGTGCAGGCAGGAACCTCCCGAAACATCCGTGTCCGGTGAGGACCTACGTCAGGCGGTAGGTGAGGGTGCCGTGACGCCTCTCTAGCCACAGATTTCAAAGAAGATTTTCTAAATTATTACTATGTACTCAAAACTCGGAGAATGAGTAATAAATAAAGGAAACTTCTACAAACACTGAGATATTATATTCCATAACAATTTTCAACTATAACGTATAGGGGCTCTCGCACAATTTATAGAATGTTTTCAATATCTTCGTAAACAATAATACAACCAAATCTGTTCAAAAAGTGGGACAAGAAATGAAGAAAAACACGGTAACCATAAAAATACAGAACATAAATACAACTGTACACATAATATCGAATGCTTGGTGAAAATTAATTGCTTGGAAGAATGGCGGCTCCTGCCTTACTGCTGAATACACTTATCATTCAATACTATATACTCACACATATAAAAGCGTGTCAGTTTACTCCAATGGATTTATGGAACGTTTATTGTTATCATGTTTTTTGTTAGTTATAGATATACAGGGTTGAATCAAATTAGTTAGGTAGCAATACTTTTTATTTTATTTATTTCATGTTTTTGAACTAGTGGCGTTACTTGACTTGTTCTCTAAGTGCGTCAACGAAGATACGGGCCCGTCTGAAAACAAGTGATCCTCTAAAATAAGTGTCAAATTCAATTACTCGGACGGGCAAAAACACATCGGGAGTAGGGAAAACTGTCAAATCGTGTTGACTGTTGTCATTCATTATTAGTTGGGGCCTCGAAATAATCTTATGTGATAAGGAGTAATAAAGATCCGTAACTTCGGCCGAAACTACGGATTTCGTAATTAGGTCGTAGACCCCCAGACGAGAGGTACTGTAGAGATTTGCTAGCAAATTTAATCTAACCCTGTATTTGGAAGATATTAAGTGGTCTTCGAATCTGTGGTTTAGTGATCAATATAATATTTATTTGTTTAGTTATATGGTTTACGTTACGTTGTCATGGTATGGACATTATTAATTTGGTAAACACCGTTCTATGATTTATTACGACGAAGTCAAGCCCGTATACAAAGTAAACATTATTAGAAATAATGGAAACACGGTCGGATAGTGAACTTGAATCCACCCAATAGTTGTTTCATGGCGTCCGAGTGCCCACTTGGTTTCTCAAAACATCGCCAAGAGGTTAGTCGTATTTATAAACACATATAAACAGACAAGAAGAAAGTAGTAGAAAAATACGAAAAAAGAAGAGATCGCTTTTAGCGACAAGACGGCCCATTATGTATTTTTTTACAATTATATCTGTAACTCATTTGGTATAAATAACAAAGAGTATTCTATTCCATTCTTGGATAACTTCGATGATCTCATAATTATGTCTAGCAAAGGTCCCGACCATTATGGTGCCGAGATATGCGAAAAGCTGAAAAATAAAAATAATATATTCCTTTACGTAGACGATGCGAAGCAAAAAAAAAAACATTTGGTCTTAAATACAACAAAATCCCAAATTTTCTTTTTCGCATTAAGAATAACCCTTCAATGTTTTTCGCGTGTAAACAGCTGAAATTTTAAATAACAGCTGTTGAAACCTCTCGCAAACATTGTTGGGTGCGAAAAAGTTATACAATTCACGTTTACGATGCACTGAACCAGCGTAGCGCTTTATTCCACAAATAAACAATACCAACCATTGGTTTTATTAGGCGATAAAAGCCAATTTATAACTCTGATTAAATAGTGAATTTTGTAAATCCTTTTCTAAATATTTAAAATGTCACATGCAATACTCGTTGATTTGTAAGTTTCGAAAATGATATTTTAATAACATTGTTTTATTTAACAACTTATCATATTATCAGGTTTCAACATGTTTTATTATTTAAGCTAATGTGTACATGTTTTCTCACCTTATCAATTTAGGCGTAATGTTTGTAAACAATTCAATTAACACGTCCGAATTCACCTGAAGTTCGTTTTGTTCTTTTAAAAACTTAAATGAAAATTCTATTAAGACCTGGAATTTCCTTCACCGGTACTGTCTATACAAAATCCTTATAAAATCAGAGAGAGCTTCAAGAACACTCACCGTCTTCAATATAAGTAAAGTAAGTTGAGAATTCTACATACATTTGTGAGAGAAGTTCTTATCCGCATGAAATTACACGTTTTACTGTCTCTTTGTAGCCGAGCTGCAGCTAGCATCGACGTGGCGCTGTGAACGCAGCTCCAACTGTGTGGCGCACTTGACACAGATGGGAGACGAGGTAAGTGCAGCTTAGTGCTATGTTTAGTAACAACGCATTCTGCTTCGTAGCTAGCGAAGCTCGCACAAAGCTGACCCCACACGGAAATCGACTGCGTATACAAGATTTTATGCATTCTCGATCAAAGTGGCCGTGTCAAAACCGTAACAGGCGCAGTAACAGTTGTTGTCGTCGTTTGCACGAAACTTTCCCGTTGTTGCTTTGCTTGTGATAAATCTCTCGTTGGGGTACTCTTTTGTTCAGGTTCGTGTTGGAAAATTGGCACCGCTTTTACTATTGTTAGCCTCTGTAGATGAATTGTGTTCGATTTGAGGGAATAAATTACAATAAAAACGTCTCTAGAGATTTATTTCTGGGGACATATTACTGCGATATATTTTTCTTTGTGTTATAAACATCCGAACATCCTACTCAATGGATAGATTTGATATGAGTTTTTCTTCGGGCAACGCATTTTATTATAAAAACAATAGGTATAGTAAAAACGTTAACAGAACTACGATATTTTAAAATAATACGTAGAAAGTGGAATGCTGAGGAACAAATATAGTTATACAAAAGCGACTAGATTACAAAGGTCTGTCACAATAAAAGTACAAAGAACATGAAACAGATTTTGCTTGTTTTTATCATCTCTATTTATATGTGCAATAGACAGAAATAATTAAAAGACAATTAATGTAGTCTATCCATCACATTTGCAAATGAATGACTCACTGGAGTGAGTAGGTGTTCTTGTATAATAACGGGTCTACGACAAAAAATAAACAAAATTGCAATTTGAATATTCGAGGAAACAAAAAGCGTATTATTTAAGATACGCCCGGCTGTGATAGCGGGTCGCCATAATTTATCATAACCATCTTTTGACAAACTCTAAATATTTCAGTCCCTTTTGTTCCTGTAAAATAAACCACAATAACAGCAACGGTACAAATCAGCTAAACGCGGGAAATGTTACCAATTCCAAGGGGGAAATTCCGGTGGGAAAATATCTTTGGAATAAATGTGAATAAATAGGGCTTGCGAGATTAAAAGCGGACCGCTTGATATATGGCAGTCGGTGGCGGCACCCTGGCACCCTTGGGCGGCCACGAGTTACTGGCCAGTAGATAAAAAGAACTAAGATTCGTAAATAAATTTACAATCGGTGCGTACACAAATATTGTCTATGGTTTACTGTTGTTATTTAAGTCAAAGTCAAAAACTTAATTTGTTTCAAATGGGCATATAAAAGGCACTTTTGAACGTCAACATTTACAAAAAATAGAATTGATTCTAGTTGCTCCTTCCAAAAGGTAGTTTCGTATGAAGAAGAAACTCCACCGGTACTCTTTTAAAATGTTTTACAATATTTTGTATACATCACACTAATATTATAAAGGCGAAAGTTTGTGAGTGTGCGTGTGTGTGTGTGTTTATATGTTTGTTACTTCTTCACGCTCAAACGGCTGGACAAAACTTTGTATGGAGGTAGCTGACACCCTGGATTAACATATAGGCTACTTTTTATCCCGATATTCCCACGGAATCAACATTTACGCGGGTGAAACCGCGGAGCGCAGCTATAGTTAAAAATAAAGCAATGAGCCCGAAGTGGTTAGGTCGTTTATGTTACATCGCTATTAAATTTAACGGCATTATATGTATGCACACAAATAACACTTATTATAGATTCTGAATCAATCAAAACATTCACGTGACTCTATTTTGTTCTATAAAATATTACGGACAACAGCTTACCTTATGTTGCAGGTGTAAAGACCAAAATTCAAAATGAAAATTGTTCAGCTTGAAGTTACTTAAATATTAAAATAGCTTTATAAAAACACGTGAAAGTTGGAACATCCTCAAAACACTGGCTAAGCTTGATAACAAAGTAGAGGTTTCTTGAAAAAGTACGGAGACAATATTTATGTAAAGTTGTTTTGCTGGTGTCCTAACGTTTTTGATGATAATAACTCAAATCCATTTAGCAACAAATTAAAAGCGAAAAGAAAATAACAAAACGACGGTTCTGATGGAAGTTAATCATTTCCGCATAATAAAATAATGCACGGTAGAACTGGAGACCAAGGAGTAGAATATTTTGTTCGCGATTAAGATAGAATTTTAAGTGGGAAGTTGTGCCCAAAGTACTAATGGAAAAGTTGTTCGGATCTGTCCGGGGTCTGGATGAAGTGGGTGGGAGAAGGGAATAACGCTTCAACTTGAAGGCGAAATTGTTGTTAAATGTAAACACACTTAAATTAATCTTGTGTCCAGATTTCGGCTAGACAAATACTTATCTTAAAATAGGAGTAAGTAATTTGTGGACCATCAAGTTTTTAGGGTTACACATCCAAAGTTTAAAGGGTCAGAAGAACAAACCAGTTTTTGCTTGCGTCGCTAATATCCATCTACTAAATATCAAGCGTAACATTCAAGTTAAACATTAGACCAATTTATTTTGAAGTAAACATTAATAAATAATTTTCTGGAGTAAGGCCCTCGGAGTAAAGATTCTAACCGAATTACACCGAGTAAAGTGGGCTTGTATGTATCCACACTTGTTTACTATGTACATTGCAGGTCCTCGGGGGTTAAAGACGAGCGTCATTTAACGTGGACTACATTAAGTAATGCGTACGGTGAAAGATCACCCGGCTCCATTTAGTTCGTGGTACTAATTAGATTGTCATTAACGTAGAGTCTGTTTATCTACGATAGTAATTATCACTGGAAAAGTAAGAAGGAAAGGATAGTAATTGCTACCAAGTCTATGTTAAACCTTTTTGTGTTACGTTAGAAAAACATGAAAAACAACCATTACAATGAGTTCTTTTAGTTGATAACCAACGAATTACCGTAATTAGAGTGGTTTAATTCCATGAATTATTATTAGTGATATCTATTTTTGGTGGCTATTAAAGTTTGAAGTTGTTAAATATTTATAGAACGATAACCATTTCAGGGAGTAGTGGTGGCCTAGTATTAACGGCCTCGACTTACGAGTAGTAGCTAGGTCGTGGGTTCGAACCCAGGCGCTTTACTTTGTGTAAATAGTTTCATCATCACTGCTCTCAAAACGGTGAATTAAAACATCGTGAGGAAACCGGTATGTCCTTGAACCAAAAATTCGAAGACGTGTGACATATACGAACCCGCACTGGGCCCGGGTGGTAGATTACATAACAGCCCACTCCCTCTCGAAGAGAGGAGGCCTGTTTCCCAGCAGTGGGAACATTATAGGCTGATTATGATAACCATTTTACAAGTGCTTGTAAATAGTCATCAAACTTGTACATTTTATTAGTAAAATCTAAAATCTAGACCATTAGTGGTACATAAGTCTTGCAAACATGTTATGCTTCTTAAGTTAAGCACTCCCTGACCGATATATTAAGCTGCTTACGTTAAGTTCCGAGTGGTTCCTGTTAGTGAGGAAGTAAGAAAAACATTGAGTGCAATTTGCATTAGATGTAAGCGTGGAGTGAGGAGGTATTGTAATCTTTAAAGGTGAGTATAAGAACTAAATGCAGAACATGCAGCTCAAAATAGCTAACCATTCGCCAAGGGATTTGCCAATCTTAGACATATTGTATACCTGTAATTTATATGGTGTACATCAATCTTCCTGGCCTTTTCCCAACTATGTTGGCGTCGGCTTCCAGTCTAACCGGTTGCAGCTGAATAGCAGTATATTACATTACTGTCTATCTGCCCTCCACAAGTCCACAACCCAGTTACTGGATAACACTGTACCCCTTGCTAAGACTGTCAAAGATCAAGGAATGACAGCCGGGATCAACGGCTTAACGTGCTTTCCGAGGCACGGAGAGGTCTCGCTACGTAAAGATGGTAACCCATCCACAGATCGACTTCGATAAGCGTAGCTTAACTTAATCGACCCGTGTGGCTGTTATTATTTAGCCAGCCACGAGCCCCTATATGGGGTAAATAAAAGTCTCTATTCTATAGAGCTAAAACTGTCTGTATATGTGTCTGAATTTTACGGACACTGACCTTTCGAGCTCAAATAGCAATGCTGCTTAGCGTCAAAAATAGAACAGTCGTAGTATTTTTAAGACGAGTTCAATACACGGAGACTTGGTACCTACTATAGAAATTCTGTGCTCTGGTCGACTTTCAGACTTGAACTGCAAGCTCGCTCAGAAGAATTTCTTAGTTACATAACTTTTAATTTTTACTTTCAAGATTCTGAGCAATGAACACTGAAATACCCAATTTAATCTATCACTCCTCTAATTTACTGCAATAAAGTTACTTAACACCTAATGAAAGCTACGATGGCGTACAATAGTGCTAAAAAAACTTGTTTCGTTAGAGTAGTTCATTAAGAGGGCACAGCCCGCCTAGAGAGCAGTTTGTGAAGCTCGCGCTTGACCTAATTAGTGTTGCGCCACTGTCACTATGACGAGGATTTGTTTTTGTACGTTCTTTTGTTTTAGTAATGTTTAACAGCCAGGCGACAGCACACACAATACTTTACGTCCCTACGTCCCGACTATGGTAATGAGCTATTCTCAGATTGTTGTGCTCGCTGAATTTTTATTGCGCTACAAGTCATAAAGAAAAACTATCGTATGACGACGCGACGGGTTTTTATATTACTTGTGCACGTACTGTTGCTGAAATAAAAAAAATAAGACATTAATAAGCTTTGAAGTATGTTTTTTGTGATTACATTTTTTTCTGACGGGGTCTTTTTATTTTAGTGAAGGAGGTATAAGATAATGATGTACATCACTAATGCCATCATTGTCATCAGCTTACAGCAGTCCACTGCTGGACATAGGCCTCTCCTATTGCAACGATTTTCGGCAACTCTCATGCAGCTGCTACCAGCCATTCTGCAAAGATCGTCGCTCCACCTAGCCTGAGGGCGTCCTACTTTACGTTTGCAGATTCGCGGTCTCCACTCAAGAACACTGGTACTACAACAGTCACTAATGCAATAAGTTATTTTTATTATTCCTTGTAACCTTCTGTCCTCATCTAAAGAATTACATAAACTACCAACAGTTCTGTGACTTAATTGCAAAAACATGTACCCAAAGCAGTAGAAAAACGCCAAGTAAGTATCTCCATCGTGAACCGAGTGGTCATTTAGTAGCGCGTTTGGCAAAGGTGCAATATTTCAAACCCCACACATCCTTCTGTTTGGCACATGCTAGCGGATAAGTGTGTGAAAAAGAAAAAGAGTCACTTTTAAATTAAACCCTCTTTCTTTTAGCAATTCACTTAATTTATTCATGACGATTTTTTATATCGTGTCCTACTTTAACATGAAACTCTTCGTCTTAAAATGCCGCAATTATTCAAATCTCTTTGTTAGATAGCCGATTGATTTTGATTTCACTATTAAGGTAGGTACATCCCATAAATCGTGGAGATGCTTTTAATCTAATGGAAGTTTTTAAAAGTTCTCTTTGGTCTATTAGTTAAGTAATTTATTTTGATTTAATATTCTGAAAACGTTGTTATTCTATACAATTTTGTCGAATTATTCATGTTTGTCTTAATTTTAATAAGAAGAATCTCAAGTTAAAGAAAAATAACGATTGAGCAACAAAGGTATGCGAATGTAGATTCTTGTGAGGGCAGGACTCCCCAAGATGACTAATTTATTTTTCTATAAATATAGAGCCAAGGCAGACATCATCAGCGGGATTGTCCGAAAGGGTTACCGCTGGCCCGGAACATAAAGGGCGAAGGAAGGAACACGGGTGGGTTTTAGTCAGTAAGAGTCTGACACTCCCTTTCGCTCCACCCAGAGTGGGAGGAGTCATTTGATGATTTCCCATCCTGAAAAAAAAAGGCAGACATCATAACTTAGCTGCTCTCAAAAGGGTGAAGGAAAACATCGTGAGGAAATTGGTGTATCCTAGAACCAAAAAATCGTAGACAGCCTCATACTAACCCGCACTGGGTCCACGTTGTGGATAACCTGTTTTCTCTCACAGAGAGGAAGCCCATTCTCCAGCCCTGGGAACACTGTAGGCTGATTATGCTAAACAGCATAATCTAATTAAATTATCCAACTATAAAATCATTCACCATCAACTGAATTGATATCGCCACATAGTTCATATCACTCAAATACATCTAAATCGTGTGTAAAATGATCATCGCATGGCTTTCGATTTGCCTCGTTGAGGCGGTAGTTTGTGTCCACACTGAGTTATGGCACCATCTATTGCCGTGAGCAGAGAATTACGCGCGCTTAAGAATTTACTACTAGAGGCGGTTTGCTAAGTATATTTTATTATACTGTTTACGTATTGGTAACATAGTTTTCAATATTATTTGATATGGAATCAAGCTGTTTTGATGCTTCCGTATTCTTTTCGCAGTGCAGTATGAATTTAATTCTTCACTGACCAAGATTCAAAATAATACTTATAGGTAAAATTTGTAGTACTAGTTTCTACTTTTAACGTCCTCATTTTTGTCTTCAAATACCTACATCTCAGAATTATATCACACTCGCCTCTTGAAGTTTTTTTAATACGTTGTCTGGGCACCTACAACGAAAAAAGTAAAGGTTATCATTGTTTCAATCGTACCCGCAATCATTGTTTCATCCGTCCCCATACCCCTCAACCGCTAATAAAACAAACATAGCGTCCAGACAAAACAACATTTATAAACAAAAACGAATCACGGTTTTCGAACATTCAAAATCTAACAATAAAGCAGAAAATCACTCAAACTACAAATGCTAATATCAACAAAGTAATTTGAAAAAGAAAACAATAGAAAATAGTAAAGGCTCCTTCAACCAGGCGCGACACGCGATATAATCGCGCGCGACACAATGGCACCGCAAGTCGCGCTACGGGCGGTGCCTTTGTGTCACGCGCGATTATATCGCGTGTCGCGCCTGTTTGTAGGAGCCTTTATAGAATAGAATAGAATACTATTTATTATGAACACCATATAAATTACAGACATAAATATAGAAACTGTACCAAGGAAAAAAAAATGAATGAATGAATGATTTGTCGAAAAAATATAATAGGGTCCCCGTACACAGAGCGCGAAGTGCAACGCGTCACTGTGATTCATGTCCGGACTCGCCGGCCGCGTCTCTCTTCTCTTGTGCCCCTCACCGCTAATAGTTTACGAGTTATTAGGGTTGTTTCAACCGTTCCCAGTCTCCCCACTAACTGGACCTACCTTCAAAAAGTGAACACAAACAGAAGTCTCGAATCAAAATTCGCGATGTTAGACGTTTTTTTACGAGGTTTAGAGGACACCTTTATCTAAATAAACTAGTCTAAGTATGAAACATGTTAAGAAAATCTCATACAAAATTTTATTAGAGCGGTTTTTTTGGGTAAATACATTCAGATCGTGTTTGCACAAAACGATTTTACAATTTCGATACCATATTTATTAGATTCACACGATTATGTGTACGATTTTTATAAAAGGACACAGTTAGAAATACAAAATGATTCTTTGCTCTCCGTATTAGTTCCATTATATTTGAGAAATTTTGAAAATAATAGGGCACACAATTATAGGTAATTGTGTGCCCTATTATTTTCAAAACTTCTAAGGTAGGTAGGTAAGTATTTAAACGGTAGGCCGTTTGAATAAAAGTCGGTTGTTTACTTTGTAATTAGATATCAATATATACTTTTTAATTATATATTAATATCAATTATTATACCCATCGCGTCTGCGGAGTTTAGCTTGCCAATTTAAAACTACCCTGTATGGTAACAGTTAGACCTAGAATGTGTTTATCCAATAGTGTTTGATGCTATTATGATAGGTACAGCCAGCATAACCAGTCGATTGACACTGTTACTATGTATTACACATTCATATAATCTTTAAATTGATATATACAAAATGATTGGACATTGCTGTTTAAAATTTAATGAGCTAAGGGTTAATACTTTTTAAATCTTATATCAGATCCCAATATTATGATCAATAATTAATCTAAATACCTAAGATTCAATTATATAAAGTTATAATCGACTTTTTTGTTGACCGTACCTATTAAAAAATATTGAGCGCTATTTACTTGGCTTAGGTTATTCTGGGTGTTGTATTTTATGCTGCTTGCACGCTTAGAGAGTGAGCATACCTGTGGGGTAATTGCGCAACACACTAAGAGATTGCTACTCTTAGTGTGTTACGCAATTACCCCTTTCTTTCCGACAGTTCAACTACATTCATTGCGTTATTTACGTTGTTGAGCAGACACATTTTTAGAACATATAAAGCAATGGATTAGCAAAAACCTTCAAAATTATTCAGATTGAGATTGATAGTGTGTTACGCAACAACATGTTCTACGTATGGGGTGTGACGTGGATGAATTATGAATATAGATTTGCTATATACGTATACATAAAACGGAAGTGTCTGTTTAAAAAAAAAAGTGTCTGTTTTTAATGTCAAAATAACAGTTATTTACTAAATGCATATGAAAGTACGGTACTGATACAAAAAAAAATCAATTTTTTTACATTTTTGTCTGTTTGTTCCGGATAAACTCCGAAACGGTTGGGCCGATTTTGACAAAACTTTCACTAACAGATAGCTGCTGTTATAAAGAGTAACTTAGGCTTTTATTTTAGAAAATAATCTTTTATATGAGGTACCGCACAAAAAATTTAAACCGTGATATGCATACGAACAAAGCCGCAGGCACAGGTAGTTTTTACTAAAAGCCAAGACCCAAACTGAAATCAGCCAAAAAAATGTGACGATCGACTCGGTAGACAGCGGGATGATTTAATTATCAATATGCTCAAAATAGATCACATGTGGTTGTTAAAGTCGAATTTACATTACGAAATTAGTTTTACGTGTAAATAGATAATTATTTACATTATAGAGTTATGAGGAACAGGGTGTAAAGTTCACTCATAAATGGAAAAAGGAGGATCCTCTGACCAAACGGGTATTGTATCTGATGGGCAACTGCCCGATGATTCATGTCGGGCCGTTGTGTCTATGCTAGTTGCGCGGTAAATACTGTTTGCGAGATGCAGGATTTTGCGTGACGTCAGTATGACGCGTTGTTCACATGTGGCGTTGTAAATAACGCTACATCACTCCCCTCTAATGAATAACTAAGTTTGCGCAACTACGATTACACTGACGAGCAATATAAAAGAAGACACTAACTTCTCACAATAATATAAAGGCGAAAGTTTGTGAGTGTTTGTATGTTTGTTACTTCTTCACATACAAACGGCTGGGCGGATTTTGATGAAACTTTACAGTAATATAGCTTATACATCAGAATAACATATAGATACTTTTTATCCCGATACTCCCGCGGGATCGATACTTATGCGGGTGAAACCGCGGGGCGTAGTTAGTCTTGAAGTGAAAAGTAACATTCAAATGTATTTAATTTAATAACGCATTAAAACTCCAAATAGAAAGAAAATGTGCGTCAAAGAAGGAAAAACAAAATAGGGACATTTGAACAAAAAACAATTAGCTACGATACGAAATTGAAACTTATTTTTTTAATCTTTCATTTTTTGTATTGTCTCCGTGTGCTCTCAATACGGCTTTTACACGATTTGACATGCTGAGAATTAGGTTCCTCAGGATATGCTGAGGAATATTCTCCCATTCTTCAATAAGTGCATTCAGGGCTTAAAGTGTGACTGGAGATAGATTTCGGATTCTAACGCCTTCTTCAAGCTCGTCCTAGGCATGTTCGATAGGGTTTAGGTCAGGGCTTCTCGCTGGCCACTCCACTCCATTTGATCAATTTCCACGTCTTGAAGGTAGTCGTTTAACACATGAGCTATATGGGGCCGGACATAATTATGCGTAAACAATGCATTGACGGCTTATCGGCCATATTGACCAAATACGGATAAATCTGTTCATTGAGAAACTCGTTTACATATATTATCTCACAGCGGTCAAATTGCCAATTACTATTGGCAATAGCGTCGTGCGACCATCTGATGAAATACCGGCCCACACGTGCATATAACCTCCTCCGTATTGGACTCTTTCTTCGAAACATGCTTGTGTAAAATCTTCTCTTGTACACTTGATGTCTCCCATCATGATTATACAACACGAATCTCGATACATCAGCAGAGAACATTACTCTTCCCCATTCATCCTCACCCCATTCGATGTGCCCGTGAAAATATGCCCGTGAATATTTTAATTTTGCAACTTTACGATGCCGTTCGTGTTTTAGGCCATTAATTGTCGACATCTCCTGACTATCCACTCACTGATTGGGTCCCTTCGGTTCTGCAAAAGTGGTTGCTGGATCGCAACACACGTCTGATGTAAATATGTATATTGACATCGTTGACACAATGAATTGGTCTTTTCGGGCCGTTGTGCACCTTGGCTTGCCATTGCTTAGTCTTCTTAGGTTAAGTCCAGTCTCCCTAAACCTCCGAAGCACTTGTCGGACAGTAGAACGTCTCACACCCCTTGTTCTGGCCGTTTGTCTTTGAGATCCCCCCAATTGCCCCAAAGTGGTGTTTGTGGTACATTCCTCGGGTGTGAGAGGCATGATGATGTCTTTATTTACAAGTCAACGTCTGTTAAATAAAAAATAATTCAATCAACGTGGAAACAAAAGTATTCAAATGTAATCCATAATTATAAAACGTGTCAATTTATTTTAAAACTTTTATCTATCCATGATTACGTACAGGCTATTATGTTTTAATGTGCAATATTATATACTGTTTTGAATGTTTTTGATACTTCGTGAAACTAACTTGTGTGGTTTAGGAGATATATAGATTTCTTTAGGTACTTTGCAAGTGGCTTTTTTATATTGCTCGTCAGTGTAGTTTCGTAATGTAGTATTAGATATATACTCTTGTAAATTACAGTTCAGTTATAAGTTACAGTTCAGCCATGAGAAGTAGTCTGGAAAATGTGTAAAAGTATACTTAAAATATACGTAAGTTTATAGCGCAGATGTCTGTAAAAGGTAAGTTTATGCTTTAACCAAAAAAGCCACAAAACTTAAGAGCGTTTATGCCGTACGGCACTTCATACAAATTTTCAAACCCTTGTTTTTCGAAATGAATGAACCGATTTTAATGAAACTACATACGCATAAGCAGGATACAAAGGTCTAAAAAGTTACTTAGCATTTTCGAAAAATAGTGTTACAGCCAAATTAGACCGATTTTAAAATTTCCATAGAAACAGAGATTGCCAGTTATCTTTTTTAAATTTAGACATTTCGAATATGTTCTGAAGTAACTTTTTAGACCTTTGTATCCTGCTTATTGCGTATGAAGTTTCATTAAAATCGGTTCATTCATTTCGAAAAACAAGGGCTTGAAAGTTTATATGAAATGACGTACGGCGTAAACGCTCTAAAAAGTTATTAGTTAGTTATGTGAGGAACGAAATAAAATTCATTTGTTTTCAAGTCCCAACTTTGTAATGGTCCTGAATTCTTATACGAGTATTGGGTAAACTACGTACCTAATTGGATTTCGTTTCGCATTCTTTTGTTTTCATTACGTAGATATATCTGTATACATGGATTACAAATGTATGGATCCAATTAAATCTGAAAGTGTAATTAATTAATGTACTGTCTTTGTGGACCTTGATGGGACGATTTAGTCAACTCGATTTTGTACGTGTTCCAAATCACATTTCACTTTAACAAACCGAGACGATAAAAGTTCAGTTAAAACTGCAAAATAATACTTAGTATCACTCCCGCTTATCTACTGTAACGGTATATAAATATTCATTCAATTAAAGACTTCTCGCAGTTCATTTGCAAGGATTCTTTAACTTTTTTGTTCAGGCAAAATTGCGATCATTGCATCGGCGTGGGCGCTAAGCAATTTTATGTTAATGTCAGTCGCTTAGGGTAACGACCAACTTATAGAAGCACAAGTAGGTAGGTGTCTGATCAATATTCCAAGAATGTCAGTCGACAACGATCCGTAGCATCTGCAGAAAGTTGCCTAATGATCGTTACGGCGTACGTAAACGCCAGTTTCAAGGTAAGCGAGTCAAACTGTATCAAACAATATGGAAGTGATAGACAGCCGATATCAACGGAGCCCGTGTACGGAAATATTCACACCGCTCCCAAATTGAATTCCAATATATAAGTCGAAATTACTTGTACACCTTCGTGTTCAGTGAGGAATTGAATGACATATAATATAGTTACCAGTTTGTAATTTGGACGGTATATACCTTTATACTATTACAATTATTATATTAGAAATTCCTATATACTTACGCTATACAATTATTATACGTTTCATATGAAACATATTTATTGAAACGAACCGTTTATGTCGTATGAATGTTACCTATATTTATGGTAGGCAGAGGGAATATTTTCGCGTTACTAGTGAGTGTCAATTTGGGATAATAAAAGCGGTATTTATTCAATTTATTAGTTGTGAAATCTTAAGCGGAACAATCATAAATTGCAATGTGCGCGAACATAGAACAACTAGTGGCGGCGCTAGAGGACGTTCACTCAAATTTATGAGTCGCAGTGCGGAATATAAATTCTTGCGTGGCTCTCCGACGATGAGACCGCGAAAAATGTATAAACTAGGCTCGATAGTAAACGCGATGCTTTTGTGTTCTATTATAGTATAATTTAATTAGTGGTAACACGAAAAAGCTTTTCTCTGTTTAGAATCATAGTTTGTTTTTGCTATTTTGTTTGGATTATTCGAGCCAACATGTGTAGGTGGCACCCATGTAAAGTGAAAATTTTATAAAAATCAGGCCAAGCGGCAGTAAAATGACGATCTCAACAATAACAAGTAAATATTTTGGCAAACGCGATCCACAAACTGGCCTTGTTTGTTAAAACTAAGTTAAAAGATAAAGTTATCTGTAAAGGCTGATTTTTTCCAATAAATTATAATAAATTTACTAAGTTTGCCTTCGTTATGTGGGTTAGAGGCCTGAGCCTTCCGAACTTATGCGTAAGCAATATCTTTCATAAGATTTAATTCAAGAAATACCTGACTGAAAATACGTTTGAAGGGTCGAAATTTCCGAAGTTCTCGACGAGTTTCGAGGACTCTCCATTTATAAGCACGTTTATTAAATGTTTATAGATTTTTATGGTTTAAGAACTTATAAAAAGTTTGATTTTATTATCCATTTAAAGATTTTTATGCACGCTCTTAGATTCTCTGTTTATTGCTTATACTGCTAAGGAGTTTAGAACAGTTGTAAAAAAATGCTTTTTCTCAGGACCTTTCAAATAGGAGAAGCATTAAATAGTTACCTATTAGTATGTTTTGTGTTTATATTTTTATTTTTACATCAGCTAAACATCTTTCGAGTTTTCCCTAGCATATTTTTCCTGGATATTTATGTTCCTACGTTTATGTAAATCACCAACACATAACACACTTGGCTCACTAGGTGCGCCTGTCTTTCTATCGTCAGACCTCCATATAATGCGGAATAAACCTTTTATCCGTTTATCTATTCAAAAAAAATTCTCTATGAATACAAATAGACACGTTGAGTGAAAAATATTTGGATTGAAATTGACTTTGAACGATCCTCGCCTTTAGGATTCTTAATAATACTTTTGTCGTTATTAAAAGTAGCGCTGTTCGCGCAGCTGAATTTGTGCCAAAGATGTTAGAATTTTTTGCCATAAATACGCTTAGAAGAAGATCAAGAGTAGCGAGCTCAATTGGGTACCTAAATGAATAGATTTGTAGGAGACATTAATTTTAGTTCTATTTGATCGTGAGGTTAGGTTAGCTACTAAATAAACTTCCAGAGCAGTTGCCATTTTAAAGTCAAAACGACAGTTTAGTGGACTTCATTATCAGCTAGAGAAACCAAAATAATAATAAGATAATTTAACTGACTTGGAAACAGACTTCTAAAAGGTTTGCAAATCAATTTTCATCGTATTGTCAATCCTACTTTTAGATTTTTACTTTATTTACGTATTTATATATAGGTACTTTATTGTACACCAGAAAATACATGAGTAGTAACAAAAAAATACATTTAACGCTACAAAACATACAATAGGCGGCCTTCACAATTTATTTGTGTTTCTACGTACAGAAATAGTCACAAAAATACTCCCTATGAATAACGTAACCTGATAAACTTACACTCACCACGGCTTTCTTTCTTCTTCGCCATGACTATTAACCAGTATTTTACGTCGTAATAAACGGTGGTCTGGCAATTTAGAATGCTTAGGTACGGAGGTAAGGCGCCGCGACGAACGCCCGTACGACGGAACGGGACGGAGCGTTAAGGTGCGCTTACATAGACTCCTTGAATTGCTCAATTCTGGACAAAATTAAGCAAAAACAATGTACGAGTATGTTTGCGATGTCAAAATGTAGAAATTCTTGCTACATATACCGCTAGAGAGACACTTGACTAACCAGGCGATTCATTAATATACAATAGAGAAAATAAGAAGTAATGGCAATGACTCTACACAGGCAAAGCTTCTAAGTTTTGTACTGCTGCGCTTTTTGGTAGTGCACCTACCATTTCGTGTTCGTATGAAGTTCTCTCTCTGTCAGGTTACCCAATCCGGTTATGTTACTTAAAAGTTTTTGAAATTGTAAAGAGTTGTTAATCTATAACTTTATAATCTTGGCAATACAAAACACACACTGAACACACACTGTACTCACATCACTGTACTTACATGGTTGTAACGACTCTACGAGTATATTAGATCTCATCTCCGTGCGTTCGTATTTCCGAAGATAGACTGTGATTCTCGAAGCGTATACTTTTCTTTGTAGATAGCTCTACTACATCCGACAACAGTAGCAGAGTAATAATTGATGAAAAAAATGCTCATGTAAGCGCAGCGTTATGTAATAAAGTCATCCTGGAGTGATAGATTTAGTAGATTGTTCCTCGTTCTCGCTAGAATGAGATCCCCTTTGTGTTTGACAGACTGGCTTTCTCATTAACGAATACGTACGATGGTTACATTATAAAGTTACTGTAATTTAAGCTGTAAGCTCACAAGAGATGATGAGAAAGTGCATTGTGAAAGGATTTTGAGTTTCTGTTGCATGTGGAAGGGAAGCTGAAAAATTATAGATACGAACTGTTTCGAGACTCAGTTTTTGTGGGTGGAATGTAGTTTGCCCGTGTCGGTAAAATTTGTACCTTCTGGAAGTTATTGATCAGCGGAGTAATTGCGTAACACACTATCATTATCATTATCATTATCACTATCATTTTGAATTTGTTTTGTTTATTTTTAAGGGTTTTTTGTTTTGCCAAATAAACGCAATTTTCTTTCTTTCTTTCTATCAGTGGCAATGGCATTCATTTTGACAGTTCAACAACATACATTGCGTTATTTTCGTTGTTGAGTAGACAGATTTTCTCAAACATATAAAGCAATGGATTAGCAATATGATTCAGATTGAGATTGATAATGTGTTACGCGATTAGGGTGCGGGTTCTAATATTAAAATAGTTCTGCAGTTAAAAGATCTTCTCATGCGGCTCCAATATGCCAAAAATTTTTTTAGAAATGAAATCATGTATTTTTAGAATCTACACAAGGGCCAAAATAAACAGGGCACGTATGAACTCTAGTTTAAAAATAAAATCCTTTTAAAAGTAAGAGAAGAAAAAAGACAATGTGTTTTTTTTCTCTTTATTCTGTGTGCTAAGTACTGCCGCTGCCTTACGTTTGCAGTGACGTAAATGCTAAATACATTCTACCTAGTACAAAGTCCAAATTATAAGTTTACTTCGAAACTGTTTTAAATTCTACCCACCCTCCATGAAGGTTTTTAAATCGAGAGCACTGAAAGCTTAGACAAAGTAAGAAAAAGAAAAACTAAAAGGATTTTTGACATTCATCCATTTAAGTGTTTTCATTTAAGAATATAAATCCTTTTTGCGCAATACTCTTTTTAAGATACGATGAATGTTAAACTCACAATGTGTTTTTTCTAAATATCTTACTTTAGGGTCAAATAAAAAGAGTATACGTGAAAATGCAGTCAGCGGAACACGAGAAACGTAATCTATACAGCATCTACATTTTATAAATTAAAGCCAATTTTTGTATCTGTCTGTGGGACCGCGTTGTTCTTCTAAACTGACAATAATAACTGATAATTTAGACAATTAATTCTGGAAGGCTTATGTGTATAATACACTATAATAAACTTACTTATAATATATGTATGTATACGTCTCGATATTATGTCAAGTCGTAAAAACCGCGCGAGGCAGGGTCGGGTCGCGTAATACCAGAGACTGTATATTACCAGAGACATCCATAGTCCGTGCTGGACCGCTTTGTGCTCGTTACACTAAAGAGCAAAATGTATTTCAACACAGACATTCTCTGTATTAGTATAAATTATTATTATTATTTATTCATCAATCAAGTAACATAGACTCATATAATTATTAGGCATACAATGTCAAAAGCAATAATTACATATATAAAAAAAACTTAAATTTAATAAAATAAAAAATTACCTAAAAAAATAAATTAAATCAAATTGCTAGGTCATAAAATGAAAATAAAAACAAAATAAATAGATAAATATGAAAGAAAAGTCATAATTTTTTGACCGGCATTCGAACAGTAACATGCCTGTCATAACCATGCCGGATATAAGGGCAGTCCAGCATGTCGGCGATCATTGCCAAGATGGTATTGGGGCTGGCCCGCACCCGGGACGCACACCGCTTGCCCATAGAAGCGTGGAAACAATCAGTGTGTGCAATCGCGAACATCCCTGATGCGCACAGAAGCGGGACAGCCAGCGGGACGCCCTGAATGCGTTGTTGTACTGGAAACGGAGGGCACTGTATATCCTTTCAGTATAGTCAATCCACAGGCTGCACGTGTACAAGGATGTGCAGTACGCTCCGAAAAGCGTAACCTTAACACTAGCAAAACAACGCGCAAATCTGCAGGCTATCATGTTGGCTCGTATCGACAGCACCCTCCGCTCCCGCTCCATGTCAGAATAGTCTTTCAGGTTCTCGGTGAGCAGATGCCCTAGATATTTAAATAGGTCCACTCGGTTCATTGGAACACAAGATGGACAGCCGGTATGTTCATAGGGCTCGACACACCGATGGTCTGAAAATCCATGTATTGGTTTTCTTCCTATTATATTCGAAACCATGTCCATGCGCATATTTCGTACACGTACTGAGTAGACTCCTCAGCCCAGAGATCGACGCGCTCAGCAGCACCATGTCATCCACATAACTTATATTGTTGACACAAATACCGTCAACATAGTATCAGAGATGTTGACTGCTGAGCGAGTCGATCAGTTCGTTCATGTACAGGTTGAACAATGTAGGCGAGGTCAGACCGCCATACCTTACGCCATATTCGCTAATATAAGGGTCCGACATCGCCCCCGCCCAACGGACACTATTGACCTGGTGCCCGTACCAGTACCGGAGTATGCTGATGAGTCCCCACGGTAAGTCCGTGCTCTCCAGCTTCTCCCAAAGGATATCGTACGAGACCAGGTCAAAGGCTTTGGATAAATCGAAGAAGCACGCGTATACCGGGGTCTTCCTCTTCCAGGTGCGGTCCGGTGCGCTGCAGGTGCTCAATGCTGAGTGCGTCGTGACCAAATTATGCTCGTCATTTCCAAGGCAACCTACGTATGAGTGCAGAGCACAGGCCATAAACAAAATTTGACATAGTAAAACACAATGAGAACTTAGGATGCAAGAGCGAGCGATGCGAGTTCGGGACTTGGGGCACCCCGACTCGGACAGATTAGGTGCGAAAGGGATAACACGGGGCGAGTAAAGCGAGCGAACGAGCCCCCATCATCTCCTTCGTGTTAGGCTCCTTTAAACCCTGTAGACAGAAATAGGGGCCACGCGAAACGGGGCTCCGTCGACTACATCTTATTATTATGGCTTGTAAACCTACTTAGACCCGCCACGTGATCTTCCCCACCCTAAATACTCGCACTATGCACCAATCCTGCCATTTTTTTCTGGCTTTGGGGTTTTAAAAAATACTCTAAAAATGGGTCTATTTTTGTGAACGGATAGAGAGAATAAATCAGCTTCCAAGGGTAAGACATCGCCTTCTGGTTGAGTTGGTTTTGTTTTTCTAAACTACTCCCTGAAGGGGAATTGTACCCAGGCATTGTGGCTGTCTGTACTCGTACTTATGTGTTTTGCTCCAAGATTCTAAAGCCAAATGTATTTCAACACAGATTTTGTCTGTGCTAATATGTACTATACTCTTCATTCATTAAAACAAACTACCTGCGTGCACAGAGCAACCCGTGTCTGTGGTAATATACAGTCTGGCATAACGCAGGCGGGTCGCTAGTCATCAATAAACACAATCGGCAAACTTTACTAGATTACAGGGAACATTCGGGAAGGTAATAGACACATGAAGACGCTTTGATATTATTCACATAATATATGACATTATGTTCGCACGAGTGTATTACTCATGATACGGTGAACTACGACCACTTCACCGCAACGAGCAATCTTAGGGCAGATACGCATGCCGGCGATACGGCCACGCTCGGCAGTGTGTACAATTCACGTTCCGATCCACTTGATCGAATTGTATAATAAGCCTGTCGATGATCTGGAGTGGCTTTGAATTACGTACTAGGTTTTATTTGAAGAGGAATAATAGGGGTTTGTACTTATACAGCGTGCCGCTTTAATGGCGAGAGTAATTTAACACGGTTTGGCATTTTCGATTTATGAACATATTTAAATTTCATTAAACGTTATTAATTATTTTCAATTTTCTAAAATAGCATTATGACCTGTACATGTACCTGTTTCTCAGGGGTCATTTGCCGGGGTCACGGATCATAACATCGCATCAATGAAATTAAAGGCTTGAAACGAGTAAAGTGCAAAGAATAGGCGAATTGAAGGAAAGAGAGAGAGAGAGACCTATGTCGGCGAGCGGCGCAGGCGATAGTTTTCAAATTACGAAATATTTTACACTGTTATAATTTTTATATTTACTGGCCACTAGCCCTGTGTGTGCTAAATTAATGTCGCTGCATGTCGTTGTATGAACGAAAAGGTATTGTAGCGGATTTAATTGACTTTTATGTATAAATATTCTTTAATAATCAACCTCCACGAAAGTTATAGGTTACAGGCATAAAGATATAAACACTATTTCATATTTAAAAGAATAGAAAAAAGACAAGAGCCAGCTTGGAGAGCTGACAGCCAACGTCTAGAGTTCTAGACATAAAATAAGTAGTATCAATAATTTTAGAAATAATTGTCCTTTATCAGTAATAAATATGCCTTTTATTTAGCCCGGTACAAACATAAGTAACTATATATAAAAATTACAAAACGAGTCTCATTAGCTCCTAATTAGGGCAAGGGTAATTCATAAACAAGTTTAATGTAGGTTCATAAACCCGATTAATTTAACGAAATCTTTTTGTTAAACAACAAAAGTTTATTTCTAAATACGTGAAGGATTATATCTGACAGAATAATAACGGGTTGTTCCTATTTCGCGGATGGTTTCCAATATCTTTTTCGCGTGTTCGAGCCCAATCCCCTCAGATTACTTTTCTTTCCCCTCCAAATGTATTGAATGAATAACGAAAGTGAGTTCATTGATTGACGGAAACAAATAAACGATTCTAAGAGCGTTCTTTGATGCGGTCCCATAATGTTATTGACAAGTATCCGATATTTTGTACAACAATTTAGTAGCATCGTGGCGAATGGGAAGACAAGATGTAGAAAACCCGGCGACAAGCAAAAAACGCCGAAAAAAATCGTTTCTTGTATGTAAAAAAATCGTTCCTTCCTCGTGGTCAAACTTAATGGTCAAACTGATTTGACCACGAGGAATTCTGTTCCGGATAGTCAAACTACTTAGTTTAACGAAAAATATACATCCTTTGTTATAGTTCGTAAATATACTTGTACAGTCATTAACAAAAATAATTATATTAGTTTATTTAAAAAGTACCCAATACTTATATCGCCATGCATTAATTGCAGCTGTCACTTCATTTGAAATCATCTCGACATATTTGGTCTTGGCGGGAGACACTTTTTCATTAGAAGATTTTTCTTTTTGTATTAAGGTTTCAAGTAAACGAGCAACTGTAATTGGATTATTACGATTCATGGATTTGTTTAGTTGGCCGTTCCAACTTTCGACCACATTGTTTGTGCGATGTCTCTGGCCATAAACAGACCATTGTTTTTGGAATAATTTATTCTTAAGCCACGTAGTTTCAAAATATTTAAGTTTTTGAGTTTTGGTATCTAGTGTTGGGAGTATCAGTATTTATATACTCCCATCCTTCTTCAATTTTATTTTCGGGTAATAAAGCAAGTGCTGCACACATTCCCACTATTCTCCTGTCATCTTTTTTTTTGAATAACTGTTTCATGAAATCATCATTCTTTGGACTTACGTGGTCTTAGAGAGTTGTGTTGATGACTTTAATGATTATAATTCTTAAACACATATTTCTTACGGCCGCGATTCATATATTAATCAACGTACAACTTAATACTGACCAGCAAATTGCAAAAAACGTAAGAAAATTTGAATTTCGCGGGCTACCTTAGCGCTTCCACCTTAATGCATTGCTTAACGTATTTTCTTTCTTTCTTTCTTTCTGCTTGCAGCTAATTCAAAATCTGGAAAATTTTTGGTGACCTGCCTCTGGGATGGGGATATCATTGTCTTTAACTTTTTGTTTTAATTCGTCAATAGCAATATCAACTTCATTTTTATAATAATCAGCGTTACATGAGTGGTCATTACATTTCACCACATCATTGTCATCCTAAACAAAAAAATAGTATGGTTAAAATAATAGGTACCTATGTAATAATATGTAATTAAAAACGATAAGTATATAAATATGTTTTAATTATGACCATACCTTCAGAGTAATTGAGCCCCGACATTTTTCTTTTTTGAGATTACTGCAAGTCCAGAAAATGATTCCATTTCTGTACGTACGCAATTTCTAGTACCTACTGCCGACCCTTGAAAAGTAGTAACCTTCCCCCTTTACGATGAATGTATTTTATATCTAAATCCATATTTTATCCAAATAATTACAAAATGCAAATCGCAATAAAACAGCAAAGAACAGGATAATAATTTGAGTGGTCATGTGGCATGTGTTATCAAATTGACATAATGTTTTATTTATAATTGTACAATAAGACTACAATCTATACAGCTTGATAAAAAGTTTATACAGCCACTCAGTTTTGCTATCCGGAACAGAATTCCTCGTGGTCAAATCAGTTTGACCATTAAGTTTGACTACGAGGAAGGAAATTATTTTTGTTAATGACTGTACAAGTATACAAAGGGTGGATATTTTTTGTTAAACTAAGTAGTTTGACTATCCGGAACAGAATTCCTCGTGGTCAAATCAGTTTGACCATTAAGTTTGACCACGAGGAAGGAACGAAAAAAATAAAATTTTTTACCGCCGAATAAACTGAAAAGTAAAAATAATAAACCTTTTTTATTTAACCTTAATAACTAAATTCTTAACGTAATAATAATAAACATTTATTTCAGAAAAATATCCATATTGTAACACACATATAAGATCAAAATAAAACAACACACACAAAATAAAAGCAGATAAAAAACACTACACACACACTACGCACACGCACGCTTTACGTAATTAACTAATTTGCTTGTTTGGTGCCGACTCATAATCACTTAGGTATACTTAGATTAGTTTAAGAATTAAGTTATTAAGGTTAAATAAAAATGGTTTATTATTTTTTGCTTTTTATTGTTTTCGGCGGTTTAATTTTTTGGTCAAAAAGTTTTTATTTTATAATTTTTTGTGGCTTTAATTTACTAATAACTACATGCTTAATTTTTGATCACTTTTAAAATAGCTACCTACCTTACTTTAGCTATTAACTGTTATATAATTCTACTTTATCTATTATTCGATCTGTGAATGAACAATAAATCACCCCCACCGGTCCCGTTGGCACGGAACCCTAATATAATTTATTTTTCTTGTTAAGAACTACGTCGGACCGACGCTGTTCGCACAGATTTTAAAAAGGCTTTTGATAAGGTGGACCATTCAATTTTATTAAATAAAATAACCTTTAACGGCATCAGAGGTAACTAACTGCGTTGGTTCTGTTCATATATCAGCAATAGTAATCAAACAGTAGTGAGAAATGCATACAAATCAGACCCATTTCTGGCGAGTTTAGGCGTTCCCCAGGGATTTGTTCTGGGCCTATTGATGTTTATTATAAACGATATTTGTAACTGCTTTAAATAGTAATTTCTTAATATACGCTGATGATCTTAAGGTATTTAGAACAATAAAAACATATAAACATCGGAATTGAGAACCTCCTCCTTTTTTGAAGTCAGTTAAAAACATTGTTGATAGCAGCCCTTTGCAGGAAGACTAGAATAGATTATCTGATTATTGTAATGAAAATAAATTAAAACTAAGCATCCCTGAGTGCAAATACATACATTTTACTAAAAATAAAAATGAAACAACTTACGGTTATTCATTCTGTTATAAGACTCAGTTAAATAAACCTATATCTGTGACTTGGGTGTCCTTCTTGATTGCAAACTTTACTTAAAGCTGCATACAGGTAAAATTACTTGTAAAGCTTTTCAAATGATCAGAAGGCCAATTCTCGTAATTTAAAACGTTCAAAATCTAGTCGCAGTCTCATCTCAGCGACAAAGAAATGTCAAAAACTTGTCAAAATGTAGGGGAATTTGAAGTATTTTTTGACAGATTGAGACTGAGATCAGACTGTGAACGTTGTTAAAATTAGTAGAATTGCCCCTCTGATCTTGTTATGAGAACCACTGTATTTATTTATTTCTTTAGTTCGCCTGCAAGTTGAATATGCTTGTATGATCTGGGATCCCTATTATATTAAATATGAGACTGCAATAGAGAGAGTTCAGCGTAAGTTCCTCAGTACAATGCAGTATAAATTAATGTCGTATCGAACGTTTATCTTACAAAAACGCTTTGAATAAGTTAAGATTATTAACATTACGCTCTAGTCTAGACGCTTGTTGCTCCAAGGAATGATGCTCCATGGACTTGATTGCTCTGAATTGATAAGTAAAATATGCTCTATTGTACCTAGAACAGTAATGAGACGAAAGGCGCGCTCTTATCCACTGTTAGCTACAACTCCCTGTCGTACAAATGCAGGAGAGAGAGTGCCGCTCCAGATTGGTTCAAGTTTACAATAAGTTTTTTTTTAACCGACTTCTAAAAAGGAGGAAGTTGTCAATTCGGATGTTTATATATTTTTTTTATGTATGTTCGGGCATAACTCCCTCATATATAAACGGATATGCAAATTTTTTTTTGTTCTAACGAGGTTTATTCCGAAATGGTCCCATTTAAATTTCGTAAAGATCTGATGAGGAGTTTCGGAGACAGACAACGGAACTCTTCAATAATGCCAGCAAATCAACTGCGTTTGCTGTTATAGTTTAAGTATGCATTGTTTACCCAATCACACTACATAACTTCACGCCTGTACCCTTTAAAGGGGTAGGCAGATGTGTTCAATAGCTTTCTGTCAATGATATTCACATAGCAAGCAGTGATAAATGAATTTGTTTGGGGTAGGTAGGTACAACTAAAATGTGAAAAATAGAATTAAAAAAAACACTGGCACTCCGGTAGTGCCGACAGAAGTGAAAACTTGAACAATTACGAGTGTATTTTGTGAATCGTCTTATAAACAAAACACGCGTGTTAAGGTGTGTTCCTTATTTTATAGGGTTTTTTGCAAATCAGGTATGATGACCAAAGTGACTGGTTTATTCTTCTCGTGAAAGGAATTTATTCAGATTTACAAATAAGCACACAGGATAGACTTCAGTTCGTGGTGTTGGTCGCGGCAGTGGTAAGAGAAGCAAGCCGCTCGCATGGAGCTCGTCGTCAGTTATATATCCGTGGTTCAGCGCCATCTCGTCGTTGTTGGATGAACTACGTAGTTAGTACGCGAGGCCCTCGTAGTTCCTCCCGATGTGCATAGATGGCGCTGTCCTCAACAACGCGCGTCTTACGTTTTACGTCTTACGTTTTACGTCTTACGAATTTTCGATCAGGGTCACGTGACCTGACGCGAGTTTAGAAGTTTTTACCCATTCCAAAAAAGTACACAGCGCCGCTAAAGAAGTTTTCACTTCAAAAAAAAAATTATAAGCCTGTGTTGTCCCACTGCAGAGAGAAAGGCTTCCCCTTCCCTCTTTCCACTTTTCCCAGTCTACTGCGATTGTGGGCCAATCCTTTAAGAGTCCAGCTAACCCAGCCATCTGTTTCTGGGCCAATAATAATTTTTACGATATCGGTGTATTTGCCCTATCTAAACATGAATTTAAAAACAAATTATTAAGCGCTTTGCTCAAAATTTTAAATGATTATTTATGTATGTGTTAACTATTGAAATTTAAGCTATCAAAACATTTTTATTGTTGTACCTCTATTGATTTAATTTAATTTTACCAAAACTGTATCTAATATAAGCTAGTAACATGTGGAAACGTGGTGGATTGTACATTTAATTATAGCATACGGTGTATCTAGATGTAATATGCAATGTTCGATTGTTTGTTTTCCCAAATAAAATAAAACTTAAAATATTTCTGTCACGTTTTTCATTCCCGCCGGGGAAAACCTGAAAGGAAATTTTGGGATAGATTTGCGAGACTTCCCATGTGTGGGCGTGAGTCTATCATCATTTATCGGGCACATTTCTAATCCTGGGCCATAACTGAGAGTTTTACCACCGAAAACCTCGAACTAAGTTCCACATTTTGCCCGATGTGGTAATCGAACTTGAGATATCGAAGTTTGAAGTAGTGCAGACCAATGAATAGCGATGGATAGTTAACACACACAGACACAGCTGTTATCGTAGATGATCTGATCGTTATTGAGATAAACCGATATGTTGCTGTGAATATGAGTCGAATACTTTACGCATAAGGTATGTAGGTACTTGAATTCCCTTGCTAGATCAAGGCAAGTAATTATGAAAGGTCATTAAAATGTGCTGTAATAAAGATAGACATTTTGTGATCAGCTATAATATGATTCAGCTCTTATTAAGAGCAGTGTTGGCCTCACTGTATGGGCCCCGACTTACCAGGTGTAGGTCGTGGGTTCGAATTCAGGCAGGCGCTTTACTTTCAATACATAATTTCATGTCCGCTGCTCTCAAAACGGTGAAGTAAAACATCGTCAGAAAACCGGCATGTCCTAGAACCCAAAAAATCGAAGTCATGTGACATCTACCAACTAGCACTGGGCCGGCGCGGTGGCGTGGTATATCCCACTCCCTCTCGAAGAAAGAAAGCCTGTGTCCCAGCAGTGGGAACATTATAGGCTGGTTATGCTAGTTCTTATTTGAATAACTTTTTTACGGGTACTTATTCTAAGATTTCTGTTTGGAAAATTAAACAAGAAAAATATAACGCGTCTAGCACTAGAGAAATGATAATAAAGGTTTATAGCACTATGACTATCCTCCGTCCCTTAAGCTAAAATAAACTCTTGGCGGAGGCATTAACTTTTAGTTAAAAATGTTGCAAAACGCAGCACTATTTGTCACGACGACTTTGCGTCACAGACAATAACTCCACGTAGAGAAATCCCGCACCACCTCTTTGTCACATTTTGCGAAGAAAAACTATTCTCCTTTTATTCATTTTGTCGCTTGCTCTTTACTTGGGTGAGAACGCGAACGCGAGATGCAGTTTGTCGTAACTTTTTTAGGTGATGCAGAGTTACTCATAATTTTCCGTTTTCGTGCGTGCGCCAACTTTGTTCGCGAGAACAAACTGTTTTTAATACGTATCATATTAAGAGTTTATGAAATTTTGAAATGGTACTAGAAATGAAAAACGCAATTCGTTTTCATATGAAAGTAGATAGTGCTGTAAAATTCGGCGTAATAGTGATGTACTTTTAGGTTTTATTACTTTTAAGACGTGATTTTTACTCTGCAATAAAAAATGTTCGTATAACTTCAATATTTAGCCTTTGTAGAGTTAACAATTTCTTAACATTGTTTCACGTAGAACCAGATTGCTTACTTAGCATCAACGTAAGAGTAAAACATATGTTCTTTGAATATTAAAACACTTTGTTTCCAACACGCCTGGCTTGCCTGCATTCGCTCATACCTATATGTAGATCAGAATTACATTCCGTCATCTAATACATTTACATAAATAATATGTGGAACGTCCAGATTTGCTCATATTAGTGGGGCTATGCGATTTTGCGGTTACTCATGCATAGCCCATTACGGTCGGCGGGGAGAATCGGCGGAATTGTTCATTTGCGCGTGGCCCTAGGCATTCAATGCGTCCACTACTGCCAATTTGATAACCTTTGCGGTTATTTCCGAGGGCCACTGTTAGGGAAGCCCCATTCTCCTCGTGACCGCTCCGCTTGCTTTTGTGAGTAGAAGGAATTATATTGGTAGTTCGTGATTTTTTACTTAATAGGAACCTAATTTTGGTAACCGGGTCACTGAATTTGCACGGAATGGCTGTTCCTTTATAAAAAAATCTTATACATATATAATGGTTAGATACCTAACTTACCCCTCGTTTCAACAATAACCTGGGACTAAAATAAATGGCGTAGTTGCTTTTCGTCTCATACAAACGGTGAGGACCAACTGGTAATACTATTATACTGTACCCATATCTCGTGGGCGATATGATAGCAAACTTTGCACTTTACTGAACTCCCGTACGTATATCTCGTTTACTAACTTGCTGCAGTAACGACACATTTACGTTAAATTTATACTTTGGTACTGAGATCTATGAAAGCTTTATTATTTATTAAAATGGTTATTGGGTTTCAAGGATTTCTCGCTCGGAGTCTGAAATTGTGACTGGTTGATAAAATAGCGGGCAAAATGAGGGTGTATATTTTCAAAGTAAGAGTAAACAGGCTTCTTCTGGTTAAGCTCACTCCATCGTAGACTTTGTCTCTGTCATCTCTGACCTAGAATAGAGTCAAGAGCAAATCCATTAAAAAAAAAAGTGTACCTATTACATAGGGACACTTCTGCCCAACCCTTCGGAGATTAGAGACGTGATGTCATGTGTGTGTATACATACATACTCAGCATATAATGTTCCCACTGCTGGAACACAGGTCTCCTCTCTGTGAGAGGAGGTGGACCGTAATTGACCACGCGGGACCATTGCGGGTTGGTAGATGTCACATGTCTTCGATTTTTTGGTTCTAGGACATGCCGGTTTGCTCACGATGTTTTCCTTCACCGTTTTCAGAGCAGTGGTGATGATACAATTTATACAAAGTAAAGCGCCTGGCTGGTTTCGAATCTACAACTCGTAAGTCGCGGCCGTGACCACTGGGCCACCACTGCTCTGATCTGTATGTATGTATGTGTAAAAATAGAAGCGATTATTGGGCGAAGTGTAGGTGTATGACAGGTCGCCTCTAACAACCACATCGTATATTCACCCGAGGTTCAAATTGGATTCCAAAGCGATTCGAAAGTGGAAAAAAACAAATGCAGAGCGCTATAAATGGGGACCGGAGCAGCGTTGGTATAACTTGAATTGTCTTTTCGAAAAGAGGAGGTCAAACTACATGTAGTTTTATTCAGTGTAGTTCTTAGCTTACCTATTTTATTTAAAGTTGTTATTTTCTACTTAAACTTTATTAATTATCTTATACTTTATTAATTACTTTATTATTACTTAAACTTTATTTTATCAACTATATTTCGGGTTTGTCCGATTAATTTCGAACTCGTATAAAGCTCATTATGAATATGTAATCGCGTATCTCTATAGAATAGAATAGATTATTTTTATTTGCTTTAAAACATGGTACAAAGGTCTTATAAATTGAATTATTATCTTACATGTTTCCCCAAGGACTGGCATACAAATATTTAAACACTTTACATGTAAAAAAAAGGACAACGTGTAAAAAACATTGCTACATGTAAAAAACTAAATGGATAACAAAGTGTCTCAAAAGAAACAATTGAGAATCCTGAAACTAAAAGAGTGCTCTTCAAATAAGCCGCTAATAAAATGTACATTGTAAGTACAACTTGATAACCCGTGCCGGACTAAGAATTATTTCATCATAAAGCCGCGACTAAATCGTCCGTGAAACCGGGCGGGATAACTTTTGCACAACGTTCCGCGGTTCATGGCTAGTTTAGAATTACCTGAATCTCACGAACGACGTATTCGGATACGTGCGGTGGATTGTTAATTTTTTTGTCTCATTCAGGCATTAGATAATATCAGTATCTACTTCAGATGTTTTTATTTTT
The DNA here is from genome assembly GCA_963855955.1 of Luperina nickerlii. Taxonomy (NCBI): domain Eukaryota; kingdom Metazoa; phylum Arthropoda; class Insecta; order Lepidoptera; family Noctuidae; genus Luperina; species Luperina nickerlii. Next base: position 13,296,091 of record OY979677.1, on the reverse strand, counting down.
TTTTGAAGATGGTAGCAGTGATTGTCACAATATGCTGGTATTCTTTTGTTAACTCATTTCTAGGGCTACGACTTAAAGTTTACAGGCGTCATGAGAGTGGACTATAGGTACCTCTGCCTAATCTTTTGGGGAAACAGACGTGAAGTTGTTAAGTTATATTATTTTTCTTATTTCGTAACTTTACTGATGAAATCGCTTTGTCAGCGAACTTTATAAAAATATAATTAAAATTTATTATGAGGATATTTACGCCAAGACCCTAGAAATGCCTACGGTGTTTCCATGTTTACTTCCGCTAATATATCGTCCGGCACGTGATTAGTTTTAAAACAGCTTTTTAACTAATTGCTTTGCAATCAATCATGCTTGGATTGTCCATCCACTATTAATAAACGAATTGATTAAAATTTTCTATGGTACACACAGTGCATGTTGTTGAAATGAGCAAATTCAAGCTCTTTTATTTATTTATTATAGTTAATACGATGAGCCCACAAAGTACCTACGACACGAACATAAACGATCAATTCCAAAGTGATCATAAGTCATTACGGGGATATCATTAAAATTGTTAAAGTAATTTATTAAAGTTTAATTGAAATTGAATTTTCTGTACCGAGATCGCATTAACAGGTTTATTTTGTGAAGGTATTTGTAGTGGTTTTTACCAATGCAGAATGAGAATGCATCGAATTATTTATTATGCGGCGATAGCCAAATGGTTCGGCGTTGGCTGGCGAGCGAAAACTCGCGAAAACGAACTTAACGAAACAACGAGTAAGTTCGCACTCTTGGGGAATGAGGAATAATACTAGTAATGAGCTCCCGACATGGCTGGTGATCTTTGGAAACATGTAGGTAGGTAGGCACTGGTGGTATATGTAGGTGTTACGAGCGCAAACACTTAAGCAACCTTTCGTTACAAGCGACATATTATTTACTCATCTTTCGCTTGGCTTCCTAGCTGAGTGAAGCCACTTGTTTTATATCCTGATTATAGGTGGTAACCTAAAAGAACACCCAGAACCATGGCTAGAGCCTGCGTAAGAGTGAAATCTGGTCCTTTGCTAAGCTTATGTGGTTACTGTTCCTGTTAGTTTGCATTATCCCACTACTGGACAAAGGCCTCTCCCCATGACTTCCAACTCTTTCGATCGAGGGCTAAAGTGAACCACTGGTCGTTTGTTTTGTCCAGCTCGTCCCACGATCTTCTACGGGGCGAAGGCGTCGCGGCAGACCCCGTAGAAGATGGCGGGGCATGTGGTTACATGGGTCTAATAATGCGAAATGGGTTTTGAGGAATTCAATCTCAAATGTGATGTGACATTAACTACAGATTTTCTGCCACTGCACTGGAAAAACAATTACTTATCCACTAATATTATTATCCAGGCTAGTTTCAAATGTATGTTTGTGACTCAATTGGACAGTATCTGTTGAACGGATTTGAATGAAATCTGCATGAAATTTAGTACTGAATGTGTTCTGGCTATTCTGTACCAAATTTTATTCAAATCCATTATAGGCTACTTTTTATTCAGTTAACTACACTTTCATTGGGATTGTATCCATGGACGTTGTTGTAACAAATACTTTTAATTAATATATTTTAAGAAGTGGAGTAAGGTTGTGATAGAATAGAATACTCAAATTAAATCATCAAGTAATATATTCAAACTAGGCTGAGAATCAGCACTTTTCAAACGTCAAAATTACATAAGACACTCCCCCAAAACGCGCGCTCTTCACCATTTCCTAGTGCTTTAGCTGGAAAGAAGAAGTGGCGCAACAAACACCCCAGCAACACTCTTTGTTATGTACAGTCAACAAAAGAGATAAGTATACAGGATCGTCGGATAAAGTTTAAGTTTAGTAAGAAACCGATGGATGTTCTCGAATAAAAATTAATTTTATTAATAGAAAGCAAACAGCTCATTTATTTAAATTTCAGTCGACAACATCCATCGGTTACTTACTAAACTTCAACTATATCCGGCGATCTTGCATACTTATCTCTTTTGTTGACTGTACATCATATGAATTAAATGTATGAAATTTTACATAGGACAGAATGGTATCCCAAAGATGGTAATAGGAACAGAGAAAGACAATGTAAAAGATGGATGAGGAATAAAAGTTTACAGAGGAAAGAGTTGCTAGAGATAGGAAACAAAGGAAGAAGTCAGAAGAGGCCTTTGCTAAGAGACACACCAAACTAAAAGAAATTCTGTTACTATCGAACTATATCATATATGTGACGAATGAAGAGCATTTTGATATATTATTGAACAGGTTCATGACTGCAGTGCAGGTTCCCAAGTAGCAGAAACAATTGCACTTAAAACGTACTTTAAATAGGTGTAATCGCAATTTATGATAGCTATTTGTTGTAACGACAAACTGCGTCACTTAAGCCTTGGATTTGATTATACAGCGAACAAAGGAAATTGCTATCGTTCTGTTCTTAACAGATCGCGAACATTGGAAGTGTTTAGTGAATTGCTGGGGAGTTTGTTATGTCACTTCTTCTTTACATGTTCAACAAACAGGGTGAAGGTAGTTTCAGGGTTGTCTATGGTAATGTTGAATCGATATGACTTCGTTACTTCTTCCGACCCATTGATATGATATAGGTATAAATTTTGTAGAAATGCATGGAATAAAATGGTGGTAGGTACGCTGATGTTAGTTTGATATATGACTTTATTTAATACTCCAAGCAAATTTGAAATCCGTTGAGAAAAGTTCAGATGTAAGGACAACAGACGCTGAATTTATGTTTGTGGAGATGTAAGATTGTACACAATTTAATTATAAGTGCCAACGTTGGTACCTACTTCTTATTCTTATTAGTTGTTTATGCAGCCTGGTGGTGGTTTGAAATGTTTAGCAAGACTCCACCGAGGCTAATTTAGAGTTCTCTGAACTCTATCCAAACATTGAAATTGGCGATACGCGTGGAGTAAAAGTAAAGGTCATAATGTATTTTGTCCGTCTGGATGTCGAACACTCACTGCTGATATATCGTCCAATAAAGTCGTGATGTGAAGAATAGCTCCCATCCCATTAACGTCACACGCAAAACGATTTCGCCTCTGCCGAACACGATTTGTAGTGGCAGTGATTTGTGTGTCCATATTGTGAAGTTGAAGTTTCCAAATAACGGACTATTACGGAAAAAAGGAAAATTGCCGGTCGCTAGGGAACGACATTACCGAGCTATGTATGCGGCGAGAACAATGCGAATTATTCCTGTTATTCGCTGCCTTACAGCTCTATTCCTGACCAGCGAGGTAGCTCACTTGCCTTCGTAGTAGATTGATGTTGAGTACCTACACTATATTGCCAGTGTTAATTCTCGCTGCAAAGAAATCTTTTGATTCCTGTTATTCGCTGCCTTACAGCTCTATTCCTGACCAGCGAGGTAGCTCACTTGCCTTCGTAGTAGATTGATGTTGAGTACCTACACTATATTTCCAGTGTTAATTCTCGCTGCAAAGAAATCTTTTGGTAATTGTCCGTATTACGTAACAGCTGAAACGTTTGAATTCGAACTTTGGAACTCTGCTATTTTCCTGTTGCCAAATTAGAAGCATTTCAGTTTTTAGTTAATAACGAAAACCCCTTCATACCTAGAGGAATGGTTTCCTTGCTGTAATTGTTTTATGGGTTTTAGTAGATATATATTTTAATATTTGAGTAACATATATTTAGAGTGTAGTCGATAAATTAATTTCTAAGAAACCAGACCAATTACGAACATATTTAAATATAAAACAATAATAATTTCCATAGTAACAGGTAACTACTTACACTACAGATAGTGAAAAAGTAATAAAAATAAATCCTTACCTAATATTTTTATTGCGATATAAGAATAACGTATTTAATACAATTTTATTTCCATAATTTAACGTGTGTTATGGCAGAGCAAGAGCTAGGAGCAGTCATAACGTGTGGAACACTTACTACGGCTTTATGCTTGTAATATTAGTGCTCTTTTATGTTCTTTAGTTCCAGCCATTTAGTAATTGGCAACACAGGATGACTTTTTGAAACGAGACAGTGGAGTAAAAACGGAAACTTGAATTGACCACTTTTCTCTAATCCTCCTAGTTTGAAATCCTCTAGTTCTCCGTTCTTTTTTAGTAAAAGGGATTTATCCATACTAATAATAAAGTTGAAGTGTTCGTTTGTTTGAACACGCTAAACTCTGGAACCACCGGTCGAACTTGAAAAAACCGTTTTGCATTTGATAGCCAAATTCTCGAGGAAGGCTATACGCCAACATCACGCTAGGACTCTAAGGAGCCGGCAAAAAGAAAAAAAAAGTCAGAAAGAACGCTAAGAGAATACGCAGTAATAGCGCAGGCTGGTGATGCGATGCGAGCGACGGGGTGGCTCGAGGGAAAAAGAAATTTCACGCGGACAACGTCGCGATCAAAAGCTAGTTGAATAATATTTATTATGCCCCGAAACTAAAATCGAGGGTAACCTAATTGCAAAAATAACAGTCTGTATTATTATTTATTACAGTTTCCTATAAAATTTCGGATCAAGACCAAAATCATTCTCATGCTAAAACCTAAAACAAAAACTACCCAAAATTCCCATCTCTAAAATTCCGCCTGTATATTTTGAATGCGCTACATTTACTCCAGTGACTGACAGTTAATTCTGAAGATCACTAAGTAGCAGGATTATACATGGTTATACTCGCTTTAAATTATGTAGATTCTGGCCCGTAGGGAAATATTTATAATATAACATTTTGAAAGACAGACGGTAAGCGCGATGCGTGAATCCAAAAATATTTATAGCGAATTATCATGGTCGACTTTGGAAATAAACAAGAAATACTGAAATTTTAATATAGCTTTAAAAGAACATGTTCATCATAATCATTATCTGCCTAGCCTTTTCATATCTAGGTTGGGGTCGGCTTCCAGTCTAACTGTATGCAGCTCAATGCCAGTATTTTACAAGGAGCGACTGCCTATCTGACCTCCACACCCAAGTTAGTGGGTATTATTATACCTCTTGGTAAGAGTGGTTGTCAGACTTTCGGGCTTCTAACTACCCGTAATGACGGTCAAAGATCCAAGAATGACAGCCGGGACCAACGGCTTAACGTGCTTTCCGAGGCATGAGAGGTCTCGGAACGCAAATATGGACCCATCCATGGACCGACCGCGTCAAGCGTAGCTTAATCTGATCGATCGACCCGTGCGGTTGTTATTACTTAGCCACCAGCCCCTCTAAGCTTTAAGGACATGTTATGTAATGGTATTTTACTTGTACGAATGATTGATATCTGAAGTCGCCCTCGTCGTTTCACTAAGGAACACTAAAAAAGACATCAAGAGTGAGAGCAGGTGCGAAAAACTTATTCACATTACTTTTCTCACCGAGAACCTATTATACAGCTGCCCGTGTTGCGTTCGCTTACTTTTATAAATGTTTTCAATTGAACGAATTGCTGTAATTTAAACTTGTACAAGCAATTTCATTCGTAATCTAAATTTTTCTCAAGATTATTATTCCCTTTGAACAAAGAAAGTCAAAACGTAAAACACTTTTGTGGGCGTCGAATTTTACATACCTATTAAAAAACGTCATTTGTCTACGACGTCATTGTTAGGCGAAGGATCGCTCGTTGAGAGACCATTGAATATGCATTTATTGAACTTAGTGCTCATCGAGGCATGATCTCAGTATAAAAACGTGAGTACTGAAACGTGATCAATGCGAGCCAAACAAACCGACGCAAAAAACCTATGTAAAACATTTGAACGACGTCGCAAAATTACATGGAGCGTAAATAACGTTTCATTTAAAATATCTTCATTAACATCATTCGTTTTAATGCAGTGTAGGTAGACCTACAATGGAAAATATAATGTCTCCGTGTTGGGAGGTCTCGGAAATCCCGTCCTCCTGCGAAATGAAATATGATTCACATTAACTAAAGCTCTTGTTGTGTTCCGTTTTTGTCGCAAACCGTTTGATACACTTGTATTTGCCACTGGATTCACTTCGAAGTGGTAAATAAATGCGGATCGGTTGTTCCTCTTTTGTTTTAATTCAATTATTCTTGCCTCGCACGACTGGATTGGATACTTTTTTCGGAACGGTCTCCGCGTTATCGGCTTTTGAGACGTTAGTCGACTGAAATGCAAGTCACGTTTTTGATACTCGAGGCAGAAACGGGCGTTTGCATTTCATTAGTAGACTTTTGATCACAGAATATTGTTACGTGATTAAAGTTGAAAGTTTAATTTCAGTTAGACTTACAAAGATTGATGGAGGGCGTTTTGATTCATTGAACAAGTTTGAACAAAACCTTGGCTTCTTATAGATGATTTTACGAGTTAACAGAACCTGTATTCATTTATTGTGAGTGCTTGATTGTGATCAGTGAATGGCATTAGAAAAACAGACAATAGCTTCTGAATTCCTTCCAATATTGAAATAGATGAACGATGGTAAAACACAAAGCTGCAGCGTTAACTTTTGTCAATAAAGCACTCAATATCGAAACACAGTCCAATATACGAGGTCGATATGTCATTAGAGGCATAGATTCAAACAGATCATAAAGCGGGTACTGTAAGCGACGTCTACTAATTTTCACCTTTGTAAAGGATCTGGTGTTTGACGCAACAGCAGGCAGGTCTATTGTTGTCACATCCATGACGCTTATTCAACGCTTTGATAAGCCTACGTGATAAATTACCGACTTGGGAGACAAATATTTTTATCCGCTGTGGAGAAACAAAAAATAAATTCTGCTCAGCGTTAGGTTTATTATGTCTTTGTTTGTTTATTGCGTCGTGTTTCGATTTAGGTTGTGGTGTAGGCATAATTCTAACATCAATGATGAGAAAGATACTTACGCAAAAAGCTTACTTGCGGAGTAATTGCGTAACACACTAAGAGAAGGCAGCCCTTTAATTTTGACAGGTCAACAATATTCATTGCGTTATTTACGTTCTTGAGTGGACAAATTTTTCAAACATATGAAGCAATGGATTAGCAAATCCTTTCAAATGATTCAGATTGTGATTGATAGAGGGTTACGCAATAAGGGAGCTGGTTTCACTTATACGATTTTTTTTAAGATACAGCTGTAACTTGTAAAAAAAAACAATGATTAAAAATAGATAATTGTTCGCAATTTAGTCAATGGGCAGATGTGTTTATTAAAAGCATACTTCCATAATAAGAAGAGGTACACGCCGAGGGTGCAGTTACTGAAGTCTCGCAACATTAACTTTAAAGCGTTCGTAATGCGTGTCGAAGACTTTTGGCCGCAGGACGTGGTGTTCCATCGCTTTCATGGACAAGTATCACGGGACAGCATAGAGTCAAACTATTGCAAAGTGAAGTGCTTATTTATTAATACTAGATTTGTTTTCTATGAAAATGCGTGGGGATCTAAGGGCCTGTGTCGCCTGAAATAAATGGGTTAGGCATTTTTTTATATAATACTAGCTGTGCCCCGCGGATTCTTCCGCATAGGTATCGATCTCGTGAGAATAGAGGGATAAAAAGAATCCTATGTCCTATACATATCTAAGTCATGATCTACCTAAGTGCCCAATTGCATCCAAATCCTTTCAGCCGTTTAAGTGTGAAAGCGTATCAAACAAACATAAAAGATCAAATATTTTATCTTTATTTTAATTAGTTTAGAAAAAAATTAACTTTGTTGATAAAAACTAAATCTCAAAAAACAAAGCGCTAACTGTGAATGTTATAAGACAACAAAGTAACAAATGCTCGACAATGTATGCTTGTTTTTCAGTATCTTTTTCATCAATTAAATGTATGCAGACCGTCTGTCAAAATGTGCGTTTGACAGACGGTCTGCATACATTTAATTACGGTACTCATACATATTGGATTTTTTTTATCTTTAAATAGTATGAGAAAAGTGAACACATTATACAATTGACTTTTATCTTTATTTTGAACCTGTTTTATCCTTTGATTTTTGGTGCCCACGGGCGATACATACACAAGTCATCTGTGAAAACACAGAATCCTTTGTATTCAAAATTCATATCAGACTTTTATCATATTATAAAAGACTAGTTAAAGCCGACTAGTTGTTATCCGCGACTTTGTCTACGATCCAGGATAAAAAAGTAGTCTATGTCTGTAAGTAGTCTGTGTCTATCCATGTGCCAAAATCAATTGAAATCCGTTTAGCCGTTTTAGCGTGAAAGCGTAACAAACATACAAAAATCAAATCTTTTTCTTTATAATGTGAGTTTAGATTTAGATAGGATAGACACTTAGGTACTTACTCGTATATGAATTAATCAACCGTTTTGCTATTGACTACCAAGAAAATTTTAATTTTCTGATATTTGTAGGGTGTTACGGTAACGTCACATCACTCCATCATCTGCCTACATCCAGGTAAACACATTACCATGATTTCAATTAGCGGAGTATGTACACAGTGCGGCCCGCACCACGCCCTACCTGCGGCGTGCTATTAATGAAGATGCCACGTATATCCCCCGCACGTCGTCGCAGGGACGTCCCTTAGATATTTCTGGAATGATAAACGAGTGTCGCACGTGATGTAATGGTTTGGAACTCCCGTGTGTCCGAAGTGAGGGATGGAACATATGTATGCCGATATTGCAGCCCAGTGAAAGTATGAAATGGGCCTCCTTTTTATATTTGCACACATAACACCCACGAGAATATTATTGTATGCATAGACGGTACGCTCTTTTGGTGTTTTGTATACTCTACAGGTGTTATTGCGTGCTCAAATGCGACGGTTCTCCGCAGAAATGCATGCTAAGATTTCATATTTTTTCTTTGAACAATCCTGCTGTTGCTAGCATAAATAGTCAGATTTTTTATTCCAACGATTTACCTAAGTCGTATTGTCAGCATGCCAGAATGCTTAGCTAATAACCGATAACCGCATACGAGTGTTCATATTATGCCAAACCGGCTGTTTCGGACCCGTCCAACTAGTCAAATGGTTTGATGCAATTTATATCTATACTCGAACTCGTAATTGCATTTGGATACAGTAATTTTTCCGTTTCAGCTTTATTCATGAGTGAACTAGAAGCGACCAAAACAATGACCCGGTATACTACAAATGTAGTCTTGCCTTTGAATAATTAATCAATGATTGTGAACCATTATAACTTACTAGCTTCTGCCCGCCACTTCGACTGCGTGAAATTTCACCCTCCCCTTATTCACCTTCTTAGGGATGGAATTTCGAAAAACCCTTTCTTAATCACCATTAAAATTTCATGTCTCTAGGACCAGCAGTTTAGGCTGTGCGTTGATATATCAGTCAGTCAGCACTTTGAATTTTATATATATAGATTCTATGTGTGTCAATTTAGCTAAGAAATTGTGCGTGTCAGAACCGACTTACCCGAGACAAGTCAAGTCAAAACAATAATAACAATCAGGCAAGCAGTTAATGATCAATTATCGTCAGTACACGCGGCGCTGGATGTTCCAGAACTTTACTTACTAACTTGATTACAGTACTAATAAATAATAGAGTGCATTACTTGCAGTACTGATGTTTTAACACGCACGTGCTGGGCTTAGGTATGGCTCATTATTATGCGCTATCGCGTGCTGGTCTTCAAGTAGATATCCTACCCTACTGTTTTATATGACGCTGCAAAGTTGCTTGCAAGATTGTAAGCTGTTTTATTTACATCGATAGTAGGTATTTAGCTGACATGCCTTCATAAGACTTCGTTGGTTTGTTGCTAGTGGTGGGAAGAGTTCATAATAGATAGAGTAATTGAGTGGCGAACCTAAAGAGACAGGCAATTGCCTAGTTTGGGGGTCACTGTCCAACCTGTTCTTGTACAATCTGATTGTTAATAATTTAATTTGAAATTTGATTTCTTATGAGTATTAATTGTGGAGGTTGGTGGTTAAGAACATTGCCGGTACTTTAGTCCTTGGTAAACTGTTTCCCAACCTCATTTTTACCATTCATAATTTGCTATACGCTCCTATGAAACGGATAGTGACCTGTATCTGGTAAGGGCTACCATAGTAGGTACCATCTTGTCTCGGTTTCCAATTTTTTTTAAAATGTAACTATAAATTTACGATTTTTGGATTTTTTCCTTTACTTGTGCTACATGACATGTCGTATCTTTTTTTTACGTTAACTTAGAAGTTTGATTTTTTCACAGCTACGAGACTGTAGACCAGAGTAATTTCAACTCGATACCTCCACGCGTTCTCGAGATAAAGGGTTTTGATGACAGACAGACGGACAACAAAGTGATCCTATAAGGGTTCCGCATTTTCCTTTTGAGGTACGGAATCCTAAAAATAACAAAACGAAAACAAAACGGAAACGAAAAAGTGATATTGGTCGTACACTTATGAAGCTTCCGCCGGGCACATATCCAACTCCAGTCTACACCATTAAATAACTTATAACGTGAAAGCATAATAACATTTTGCACAGTATAATAAACGTATCCGTAATCATACTCTGCACGCTTCCTGGTTATTAGAACAATAAGGCTGGAGTTCACGTTATTTACTTCCTTTCCTGGTAATTTTTGTTATAATATACTCGTAAGGAACTGAATGTGATATATTAGCCCCAAGTGTAAATGGAAAATATTTGGCATTTGTATGTTGTTGGGAGTTGGGTTATAATTACTCCTAAAACATTTTTTTTTAATCTTAGCCTGCACTGTCCCCTTTTTCGACCAAATCCTTCCGGGCATCCTTTTCTAGAGCCACCTCGATCCAACCCTTGCGGTACGCGTCTAGGTCGTCTCACCAGCTTTTCCTGCTCCGGCGGCGGCGGCGCTGACCATCCTCAGGCACCCACCGTGAGTAGACTGTTGCCCACCGGTCACTGTGCATGCGGCCGACGTGTCCCGCCCAATCCCATTTCAGCTTGGCAGCCTTTTTACCAACGTCTAGCATTTTTAAAGCATTGAATCAAACACTTTTTAGAGTTATCTAACAAATGTGGTGAAATCAAGTTTACAATTTCTTGTCTTTTTTGTGACAGAAAAAAGAAGTATTTTGACGCCTCTTTTTTCATCAGACGTTTTTGAATGGCCTTTGTTCAACGTGTTTCTTGTACCTACTAAAGCTTTAAGGGGTGGCGGGTAAAACTGACAAGTATTTTTGGAAGTTCTTTATCGAATATTTTATATTTTGTTACCTAGAATTTAGTAAGTTTCGCTAGTGTTTATGTAACTTCAATCAACATACGTATCTTAAAAATAGAATCAACAACAACTTAACAACTAGACAAAAATTATCAACTAGGTTTTACGATTCACTTTCCATTTTCGTTACAATTCACGAGGTGCTTTCAATGGCTATCAAACACAAACGCAATGACGCGGTTTGCTCAGATTTTTACAGTAGTATCTATACTTAATATTATAAAGCTGAAGAGTTTGTTTGTTTGTTTGGTTGAACGCGCTAATCTCTGGAACTACTAGTTGCATTTGATAGCCCAATTCTTGAGGAAGGCTTATAGGCTATTTAACATCACGCTATGACCTTTAGGAGCCGAGCAAAAAGAAAAAAAAGTCAGAAAGAACGCTAAGCAAAAACGAAGTAATAGCGCGGGCAGGCGATGCGATGCGACGGGGTGGGTCGGAGAAACAAGAAATTTCACGCGGACGAAGTCGCGGGTGGAAGCTAGTTATTAATAGATGGCATGTGACAGGAGCAGTGTTGCCAAGTGCACTGCGTACTGCGCGGTAAATTCAGTCACTGACTGAAGCCGCCCTGGAATGATTGTTACTTTTTATGATTTCGATGACTCCAAAATATCCAACAAAAATTCGCTGGTAGCATACTATGGTAGCACGTTTTTAGTAAAGGACCGCGCACCAAAGGATTTATCAAAAGGAAGTAATTAACTCTCATAACATTCTATCTGTTTTCTCAAAGCCAATACGACAGTCATACACATTAAAAAAAAAAGCGTATCTGCATAACGCACAGGCAGATAATTACTTCCCTTCGGTTATTTACGGGAACCCTCGTCACAGTGAGCGCTTGTTTTACACGTCATTCTTGTTTACTAATGAAAAAAAGTGCTGGTGGAAAAAATAAATTGCTTTTTATTGTCCAACCGCAGTCAGCCTGCCGGGTGCGTAAATCAGAGATTATAAAGGATTTTTTGAAATACCGTACACTTTAAACCAACGTAAACATTTGTCACCGACGTGATAACACACGTGGCCGCGGAATATATTCGTGAACTATTCACGCGATGCCAATGTAAGGTTTTGCGGTTTTTATATGAAATTGGCTTCTGTTTTATTTGCGAAGTAAATAAGCAACGATATATTTATGTGTAGTGCAATGCGATGGTCGTTGTTTAGATTTATTAAGATGTGAAATAATGTGATTTATTAATTCTCTCTTCTCTCGTACAACCAATCGTGCAAAATCATCGGTCTTATTATATCTGATTTATTCAGACCGATGATATTGTGTGATTAAACTTAAACGAGATTAAGAATTATACAGATGCAAAATAAAATCGCGTTATGAAAAGAAAAAATTAATGAAAAATACACAATCCCGTTTTTCACTCATCAATAAACATAACACTTTCTTTTTATCGTGAAAATGCTCCGCCTGTGAAAAGGTTAACGCCTTATCATATTATCTTTAGCTTACAAAGGCTTTTTTGTTTTGGCATTCCTGTATAAACCCTTCACCAAGATATCAAATGGCAGAAACAAGTTTACGCGAAAATTGAATTCTATTTATTTCGCAGATGTGAATATGAAAATCTTTATGAGAATGCAATCTCTAGCAGATACTTAAAACTATTTGTCGAGATACAGTAATATAAAGTGGAATGAAATTATCCCTCGCATTATTGTAAAAGCTTTCACGTCGTATTATGAAATGGAAAGTAGCAAAAACAAGGATAGAGATACTAGACAGATTTCAAACTAAGTACCCACCTGCTCCAGTCGTGAGCCGCCTCACAAACAAATTGAATAAGAATAATCCACCGACTCGAGATTGTTTTATTTGTTCTTAGATCGGGATTTTTTTTAATCCATTTTTTTATCTGACTTGTTGAACCTTTATGTTGAATATACTCTTTCATTGCTTACCACTTTTTATTGGATTGCAATCTTATTTATGTCGAGATAAAATCGTCAGACCTGAACATTTTATGTTTTGAATGACGTTTATACAATAAAAAGATGAATTCTTATTGCATTTTATAAAATTAAATCTGTAAAGAACTTTCTTTTTTAACTTCTACACAAATCGCAATATTGTAAAAAATTACAAATCAAGTGAATAGAAAGAAACGAAACATTTAATATTCAACTTACGAACTCGCAAACTTAAAAATATGAAAAGTTTTGGAGTTTCACCGAAATTAAAAAAAAAAATATGCCGTCCGAAAAGTTTTGTAGCAGAGAGTAACAGGCCGCCCAGCGCCGCCGAAGTTTTGAAACAAATTGGAATTCGACAAATTACTCAAATACCGAAAATAGTACCTCGGTGTTGTAGGTACGTGGTGAAATAATTACTGTTATTTAAACTCAAATTCAAACTCAAACTCAACGCATTTAATTATTTCAATTAAACCATTTACAGGCACTTTTGAATTCTCAAGAAGTCGGTCAGTCAGAAAATATGAAGCTAGATGCCCATTCCAACTATGGAGAAGAACGGGCAAGAAACTCCATGGACACTCTTTTTAAATGATATTTTACAAAAATATTAGTTACATCATTACTTTTGATTTTAAAATTATGTAATGTGAGATGCAGAATTATAATTATGTAGGTAGACACAAAAAATATATGAATTTATTGACGTCCGCTTTCAACCAGTCTTGTGAAACTCCGAACAAATTATTTTTATATGGAATTAGTAACCTTCTTTAGGCAACATTCAGAAACAAACGCAGAATCTCAGGATGACCAACATTACACTACGTAGTGACCACCACGTGACCACACAAACAAACATGTCTGCCTTCGGGTCGCTTTGCTTCGTGTTGTGATTTTTCTGTTTGTTTTTTCCTTTTTCTCTACGATTTGGGAAAAAAACGTATCAGAATAATTTCTGTGATTGTGTTAACATTGAGTCGAGCATCTGGTCAGTGGGTCGTCTTAGGGGCGATCTGCTTCTTCGTTTCATCCTCACACAGTTATACACACAGTACTATATAATAACGAGACAGTGACTCTAGTTTGTGAACCATCATGGGTGAGGGTCACAGAATATGTGAAGTTTGCGGTATCAAGGAGGCCTGGCATACTGCAAAAAGGTCAAGTTTTCTCTGGATCCAAACCGGTGAGTTTTACCTACATAGTGTTAATATGATCTTGTGCTCACATAGCACTACCTCATTGTAAATTAATAGCATCATACAAATTCTGTAATACGACCCGGGTCGCCATCAATCAAGATTAGCTAAAACTCTAATGAAGAAATGTTTTAAACATTTGTGCCTACAGTAATACCTACCTATTTGTCTAATCTAAATAGTAATTTAATTTAGTCTAAGTAGGTTGACTGCTAGAGAAACTGGTCAGAGAGTCTAAGACAACCATTATGTACCTAAATATGAAATAAATCTAGAATTTCTATTCCAAGTATAATAATCTCTTTCATTTAGTTGTGTATTATGTTAGTATGCATATTAAGGGGGTTGAGAAAAAATATGTAATCCGCCATCTTGGAGCGGCGGCCATATTGAAATTATTACAATATTGAGTATTGCACATTGTATTGTTACCAGAACTAAAGGTGTATGCAAAATTTCAGTTCAATCAGATATCAACAAAATGGTCGAAAATTGGTTTGCAAATTTTGACGGACAACTTACATACGAACAGTGCAAGCTAAATAAAAGCTTGTAAAAAGAGTAGTACTTGTATTTAAAAAAGGGCCCGTTGGTTGACGTTTGTATAAACAACGAATATCTTTTGATGTATAGCTCACAGAAAGTCGAAATTTTGGATTTATAAGGTACAAAATAGTATCAAGCTCCGAGCACTATTCGGCGATCTGAAAGTATAATAACAATAAAAATAATCATAAGGGGCTAGCTAGACACTTCATAAAAACGTCATTCAATGAAAAACTGTCGAGGTTCAAAATATATCTTATTTATTTTCTTTAGGTACAAAATAATATCTTCATGAAAAGCTATCACCTGTTGATAAATCACGTTGGGGTCCGCCAGATAGACTCACACTTTCAATACGGCTGAGGTGATTTGCAAAATCATTGTTTTATCGAAATCATTCATTTTTACGAGCATGACAAGCTCCGAAATTATAATTATGCTGTAACAATGTTGTGAGTGCACGAGTTATGTAGGGGTAATAAAAATAATAACGGACGGAACGGACGTCGGAAACGGACGTCGGAAACGTCCGAGTTGACGCCCGCCGCGGTGAAATTGTCGAGTGTGCGGGAAGCGTATCGTGACTTGTGACGTCAGTTAATACGCGCGTAACCGCATGCGCCGCACCACGTAATATTCGAAATTCAAACAGATCGGTGACCTGGCTTACCTGTGTCTGTACTTGATTTTTGTAAAAAGTGTGTTATTAATGATTTTTCAACAGGAACATGCTATGTCCATAAATGCTATCCTACTGCTGAACAAATGTTTGATGACTCCGATTGATGGTCATAGTCGCAGGAAACCATCAACCATCCAATCATCATAGTGCATCTGAGACGATTGATAATTTTCCAGCACTCTGCAGCTCGATTTAGTTAAGCAGTTTAGGGATTACTAGCAAAGTTGATCTACTATCTCCAGTTTTCAAGACACCAGCTATAGGTGAAGCCGTGTATGGTATGCGCAGATCTCATGTCAATGTCATTGATTCGATTCGCGGATACTACTATAATGGTCTACGATCATATCGATCTTTATTTTTTTTAAACGATGAGTCCTATTATTGTAAAGGCTAGAAAATTTAAAACATGAGTTTTCTATTTTTGAAAGAGAATCATAGACTTTTATTCTTTTAAGTCTAGATTTAACAGCAACAAAAGACATGGCATTACCTTTGAAGTGGGAATATTTATACTTATTTATAAAATATATTAGGTACCTACTACACCTGTCTCGAAAAAAAATTGTTAAACTTTAATGAGCCCGCAAAAAATTATAGAAATTTAGTAAAAGTCAATCTTGAAAGTTACGAATCAACTCGACTGAAAGGGCCGTACGTACAATGTTTTTTTTTTACTTTTCAAATATTATAGGTACGAAAGAAGCTCAAAAATAAAATTGTGTGATTGAACCTGTGACTTTTTTTTCAAGACAAATTAATTGTTGAGCAAATTGACTACCAACTTAAATTGTCCGTAAACTCAAATCATAACTGTCATTCTTTGACAGTGTGGTATAGCTAAAACAAGGGAAATTGATGTATGGGGACTCCCCATCTGAACTCTTAATAGTTTAGGTAATAGGTAATACGGGCTGGTGTCCGCAACTAATAATAGTTAATAGTTAATAATAATAGTTAATAGTTAATAGTTTACTTGATTGATGATTTGATGTTCAGAAGCTAACAAATACCTATTT
This sequence comes from Luperina nickerlii, assembly GCA_963855955.1. Lineage (NCBI taxonomy): Eukaryota > Metazoa > Arthropoda > Insecta > Lepidoptera > Noctuidae > Luperina > Luperina nickerlii. The sequence continues at coordinate 13,279,494 of OY979677.1, read as the reverse complement.
AGTGACACAGGACATTCTCTAAAAACTAAACAATAATGAATATCTACTTCAAATTGTTAGGAGACAACTCTTATGTCCATATTCATAAATCTTTAGCTGTTAAGAGCTCTTTTTCTTAACTTTTATGATTTGATTCTCTTATTTGATTTTATGTTAACTTAGCTTTTTATAACATGGGCTTAATGACAACTCAATTTGTATGCAGATACAAGATAAGATAAGATAACCATTTATTTGCTCAAACATGAGTACAATACATACAACACAAATTGTCAGCATGCAAGAGATGTTAAAAGTAGGGATAACACAGATCATCACGTTTGCCTTAAAATTGGCATGAAAATATTAACAAAATAAGTATAATGTCACTCAAAATAAATGTCATGTTAATAATGAGAACATTAATAGTACATTACGATATTAGTGCGTAAAGATGGTTATAACATGCGAGGCGGAATTTCAGCCCGAGCCGAAGGCGAGGGCGTAATTGAGCCGAGCATGTTATAACCATACGCACGTATACCGTACGACGTTTTTTAACACATTTGCGAGGAAACAGAAAAAAAACATTTTATATTTTGTTCATTTTTAATTATTGAAACAGTTAGTGAAATTACAATTGTTAAAATGATACGTAGTTGTAGTTGGTTTTTTAATTATGTTTTTATTATTATTATTACTATTCATAATGTCATTGTTTTGTGTTAGGGTAAATGTTGGAGACGACGAAACTTCTTGAAAGGCGGCAGAAGAGCATTGTAATTCGTCATTAGTTGTAAATAAAAAAGTATCATCAGTAGAAGAGGGGCGCGGCTCAGGGCAAAACTTCTTCGTTTGTGGCTCCAAATTTATTGTCTGAGTTATTTTGGCACTTATATTTGCTTTGTTTTGGATGAAATCTTTAAATTACCGAATAAACTGTTTTTTTTTTATTTTAAATAAACTCAATCTGTGAATGCACACTGTTGCTTTCCCGCCATTTTAACAGCGCGCTAGCGCTGCCTACTGACTGGCGCCGCGCGGCGATTAGTTCGAAATTTGAATAGCAATAGCGCGCTGCTCACTAGCTGGAGTCGTGCGGCGGCAATCAGTTCCAAATTTGAAATGGCAAATAATGCTGTTATGGAATTTGTATGGACTATAACTTAACTATTTGCTTTGGTAACACACGCGTTTTTTATGACCCTCTTTACATATTTAAAACCGGTGGAATTACATCAGCTTTACGAGCAAGGGTGTTAAAAAAATACTAAAGATGATAAATTAGTAAGCATGGTTAAAATCTCTCATCGAAAAATTCATTATTTCATTATAAATTATAATAGGCTTTATCTGCTAGGAAATTTCTAACTTTTGTTTTGAACGCTACGTCAGTTAACTGCTTCCAGATTTTAGGTAGTTTATTATATATTTTTGGAGCCATGCTAAAGACACTTTTCCGCATAAGTGACGTTCTATATTGATGTAGGCAAATTTGACTGTTGTCACGTCTATTACGAGGAAATCGATCTGCCATGCGAGAAAAGAGGCGAGGGTTGGATCTTAAGAATATTGTATTTTCTATTATAGTATAAAGTGAACTTAATGTCAATGTAATTGAATTTTGAATACAAGTTCCCGGTCAGTTGAGGTGCCCCAAAAGATAATACCGTATCTTAAAATGGACTCCACCAGGCCGTAGCAAGCGGTGAGCAAAGCATCTACACTAATTACTGCTGTTAGTTGTATACTTGAAACTATTTATCGAGATACACTAAAAATGTAACTAAATCGTTACCACAACAACCGAACAGGACATAAGTAAACGACCGTTCGTCCTACGACGCATACATAAATACATCCTAAGATAATAGGGTTAGGCCACTGCAGGACAATATCCTACACGTACTAACGCATCTAATGTTGTTGGGCCGATTGTTTGAGCAGTCATGTCCGGAGAGAAACACACGGCCATTTGTCATGCGACAACACCGGCTAGGTACGTCTGAATGGCGACCAACTCTCTTGTTCTATTGTCTCGGACATAATGACCACCTCCGACCCGCTACGATTAGTGTTGCTGAAACACCCCAAATTAGGTAAAAGTTATGCTGAATGAACGAACGGACCTAAATCTACATGGGAATATTATTTTTGAAAATGTTTTTGTATTTTAGAGCGCAGAAATAGTTGTTAATTTTGCGGTTCGCATAACGGAGTGGTTCGTATCGGTTCGAACGTAAAACTACCAGTTTTATTCTAAACAACAACCATGGACTAAAATACACATGCGGTGCAAAAAAAAATTCTTAAAATTGATGCGTAGTGGTTTATGCGCTACGGCTACGGCAGAATAGTGGCGTAGTTGTGACGTCATCACATCAGCTACGTCGTAGCAGTAGTGTTTGACAAAAACTTTACAGTAAATCTGCAACGCGCATAAATATTATCTACTCATTCTGAAAACACAACGTGATGCCAAACGAAGCTGACCTCGTAAAACGTCGCCCAGTTAATGTATAGAGTGAACAATGTACGAGTATTCCCTAGAACACATACATTAATTCTCTCTCCCAATATCGAAGCACTTAACTTGTATGTAGCCAGGAGAGTAGAGAAAGTGTAACCTACGTTCCGAGCGGACTCAGCGATATTTATGACCCTAGAAAGAGTGCTGCAATAAATAATATATTTTAAGTGAAACAGAACTTTCTGTAACAAAATTTTAGGCAGCGAACATTATTCTAGAAAAATTAATAATATAAACATCCGAATTGAGAACCACCTCCTTTTTTGAAGACGATTAAAAAAAACATTTTTGGCAAAATTCACAAAAGTGTACATCGAATTAAAATTTCCTCAGTGTCCCTTTGAGAGCATTAGGAAAGGCAGCAAAATGCTTCCGACTACTCAAAAACACTTCACCGTTTGCTAACGTGCAAAATAAAAAGACGAGAACAATTATTTCACTTTTAAGAAAAGTCAGTAAACCGAGCTGATTGCCACTTTTACGGTATTCCGAACGAGACCCTCGTCACTCCTTTTTGTTGTATATTTACAGATGCAAATGAGTATCGCTACGGAACTAAATAATTTTATTTAATATATTGTAATATTAACGATATAAGATCGGTTCGCCTAATTAGGCTTCTAACTGTATACCTACATGCTCGAAGAGAGAGAGACTAACAAAAAAGCTTTCAAGATTCAACAGTTCAATATACTTACCTACTATATTGGCTTATGAAAATACTACATATTTTAGACAACATACAGCTGTTGGAGTAAAGTTAAACTTCAATTCAGAACGTTACTAACTTTAAATACGCCGTTGTTGATTCATGTCAGTTTTTATTACCACAACATTTATGTGTGACGTTTCACTACCGCGAACTGTGACGAGGGTTTTTTGTTGGTATGATAATATGGTATACTTATTGTAAAGGCTGGCAGGGACATTGACGCGCAAACTGTAACCACGTATGAATTCAACATAATATGATCGTAGATGTAAAGTAGAAATTTGTTATAAAAAAAAAGCTGTTTCATACAAAAGTGCAATTCCACATTATTATCATTTCAACCTTAATACGTCCACTGCTGGACATAGGCCTCCTCCAAGCACTGCGACTTTGACGGGTTGCTGCGCCAGCTGAAAAATGTGCCTATGCGGTCAAAATGTATGGGTCAGCATTTTTTTTAATAACCTTTCAAAGTCAAAGTCAAAGTCAAAGTCAAAGCATTTATTTCAAATAGGCACATTAAAGGCACTTTTGAACGTCAAAAATTACAACAAATAGAATTGATTCTAGTCGCCCATTCCAAAGGGTAGTTTTCGTATGGAGAAGAATGGGCAAGAAACTCCACCGTTACTCTTTTAAAATGTTTTACAATATTTTGTATACATTAATTATATCATAATAATATGTGAAGACGATGCACCTAAAATAAAATTACTATACCACAATAGGTAAAAGAATTAAAAATGAAACCATGACATATAAATTAATTATCTCATAGATGCATGGTGCTCACATATTTACAAACATGGTAAAAGTAAACGATTTTCATTTAAATAAAATAAAATAAAAATTACAAGTAATAAGTCAGGGTGTAAGTTAAAGTTATTACAGAATGTAAATCAATATCAAAAAAAGAATATATTTTACAATTAAATTAGCAACCAGTTTGATTTTGTCTAGACTCTAGATTGTCCTATGGAGCAGGACCAGCATGTTTCCAAGCGTTCTTATCTTGGATATAATCTTCTAATTTATAGTATGCTTGTTTACAAAGTGTACGTTTAATGTGAGTTTTAAATTTTCTTTCATTTAATTGCAATATATCACAAGGTATTTTATTGTAACATTTAACACAGTACCCCATAAAAGATGTGTGTACCTTGGCTAATCTGAAAAATGGTTGATGTATTTTATCTTTATTTCTAGTATTAAAATTATGTCTATCGCTTATTTTATTAAAAAGATGTAGATTTTTTCTTACATACATAATATTTTCATAAATAAATTGGCAAGGTACCGTCATAATATTAATCCTTTTAAAAAGTTCCCTGAGAGATTCGCGGCGACGTAGATTATAAATGGCTCTGACAGCTCTTTTTTGCAAAATAAAGATGGATTCAATGTCAGCAGCTCGACCCCATAGTAAAATGCCGTACGACATAATGCTGTGAAAGTAGCTGAAATAGACTAAACGTGCGGTTTCTACATCAGTTAACTGTCTTATCTTTCTAACAGCATAAGCGGCCGAGCTAAGCCGCCCCACAAGAGATGTTATGTGAGGTCCCCATTGCAATTTGTCGTCTACCGTGATTCCCAGAAAAACAGTTTGATCAACAAATTCCAGTTTTTCTCCATTCAATATGATGTCACATTCACTACTTCTAACATTAGGTAATTTAAATCTAATGCATTTGGTTTTCTTTTCATTTAGTACCAAATTATTTACCGTAAACCAATCTTGGACCTGAAGAATAGAGTTATTCACGTCGTCAAGATTTTGTGCCCGTCTGTCTATCTTAAAGATCAATGAGGTGTCATCTGCAAATAACACCATCTTCGGTTGATTTTGAAGTAATTGGGGTAAATCATTAATGTAAACTAAAAAGAGGAATGGACCCAATATCGAACCTTGAGGAACGCCCATTGCTATTTCAGACCCTAATGAGTTTACGCCGTTTACTTGAACTTTAAGCTTTCTATCTTTTAGGTATGACTTCAGTAAATCAAGAGCTAAATTCCTAATCCCATAATGCTCAAGTTTCAGCAGAAGTGTCTCATGGTTTACGCAATCGAACGCCTTAGAGAGGTCGCAAAAGATTCCAATGGCATCTTGTGCTTCTTCCCAGGCGTTAAAAATGTTCTTTATTAGGTTGACACCGGCGTCAGTGGTACAACGCCCTTTGGTGAAACCGTACTGGTGTTCATGAAAGATGGAATTTTTATTAAAATGGCGTAACATTTGATTGAGCATCAACTTTTCAAACACCTTACTGAGAACCGGCAGAATCGAGACAGGCCTAAAATTGTTGGGGTCTTTACTATCACCGGATTTGAACAAAGGAACTACTTTACTGTGTTTCATGAGATCTGGAAAGACTCCTTGGTCTACACTGATGTTAAATATGAAAGCTAAATAGGGCGCAATCGTTTATATTATTATTATTATTACCTTTATAATATTTCAACGCAGGGGGGTCTAGAATCATGTACTTAATCCATGTTAACAGGTTGAGCGTCGATGTCCCTGCCACCCTGTATGGGTATTCTTCCAAATAAATAAGTAAAGTCCTCCAGAGCGTATTTCGGCCACGGCGGCCAATCTCAACGGAGACTAGCCTTCAGCTACTTCTGTCTGCTCGCACATTTGTGCACTATAATATCTCCCGTGCATATAATATCTAACAGTGCACCTGTACTCCCTCTTCCCTCACTCTCATAGTCCGGTGGGACGGCAATCCGACACGACCGGAGAAAGATCAGGCTTCCAAGTAAGAAGTAGGGGAAATATCCAATACTTCGCGTTCTATGAGTTTTTACAGTAACGGAACCTAATTTAACCGACAGTCAAGTTTTGTTGTGTTTCATCCGAATTCCTACAACAAATTAACAATTCAAGAATTCGCAGGTGTGTTGACTGCGGTAATATAATTAGATTGTAGCTTTTCTAAAAATATAATTCTGTTAACCTCCATAATAGGTAGATATCTACTTACACTATTACAGTCATGTCGTCTAGACAATGCTCTCCTGACACCTGTCAGTGCGACAATTCTATTAGCAAATAAAGATCAAATTCACAAAATATATATTCGCTTGTATGAAACTGACAGGTGTCAAGAACGCATTCTCTCGTCGGACGCACTGTACAAGCATCTTTTGGCGCTTGAATGACATTGACAGAAGGTGCTGTTTTGTGAAATTGTATTGAAAAAACAAGATGGCGGCACTGGTCCCCATTTTCGCTACGAAATATACCTTGTACAGCTGTAAACAGGTTTTTTTTTGGGTGGGAAATTATCAAATAACTGACGCTAACGCTCTGGGCGGAGCGGGAGGGCGTGTAAGACTTTTACTGACTAAAACCCACTTGTGTTCCTTAAGTTGCCTGTGCCAGGGGCCATGGTATCTCTATCGAACAATTCGCGACCGTGGCAGCCTACGTGTGCACTTAAAATTATCGCAATGAAAAGGCTTATACCATCACTGAACGTTCCCTAAGGAGTTTTACCTTGAGCGTGACGATACATACCTCCAACAATATTACTTATTACTCTGTTTGTATTTACCGTAACTATTGCTAAAAACACACAAATCCCCAGATAAGGGGTTGACTGTACTCACGCGTCTGTATGACGCGTAAATTATTGTTGATTTAGTTGCTGATACAGTAAATAAAACGGAAAAATGGTCGGCAAACCCGCGCGTAAAAAAATGACTAAAAAAAGGGGGAAAAGAGAGAGAATTGGAATGTGTTGTGATGTAACAGCCTGTGGGATCTGTTGCACATCGTACGGATCTCATTCATTCTGTATTTACTTGTTTGTAATGTACTTGTTTGGGTAATTTTAAGCAAAATAAAAAGGTGATATGTAATTTCTGTCAAATTTCTTTAATAGATTTTCAACTTTATCGCTAAAGCGTAAGGTTCAAAGTTGATTGGGAAAATTTTACAGTTTCGGGTAGCTTGACGTCCTGGCGTCTGTACTAACTGTACACCTCTGGCTAAGCCTTCGGGAAATTATACGTGAAGGTATATTTGTGTATGTTATAATAATAATAATAATTCATTTATTTCGGGTAACTAACGGCCCATAGAAAATGAATAGATCACTGCCTCGTTGGTCTAGTGCTCGCAAGCGCTACTGCTGAACATGAGGTCCTGGGTTTGATTCTCGGGTCGGGCAGTGTTACAATAGGCTTGTCCCCTATTACATAAGACAAAGATAGCTGGCGAAATGTGGGCTATTCCAACCTAACCTAACCCTGCGGGGAATACAGACGTGATGTTAGGTTACAAATATGTATTCATTTTGTTTTTTTGACAACTTCTTTAAGCGCGTTGGACATTTTTGGAGATCGGAAAAAAACTATTGAACTCGCGCCACTGCTACGGTAACCGACACCGCTTCGAATGTGTTCCGCTGTCCTCGGTTTTAATGTATATCTGATTTGTCAGTGTGTGATGGCAAAGTATTCTGTTTTGTTTTCCCTTCCGTCGGCACTCCTGGAGTGCCACGTTTTTTTTTTAAATTCTGTGTTTTGCTTATTTTCTAACGAAAGGAAATACGTTTGTTTACAAAAAAACATGACGCAAAGAAAGAATACAAACGCAAAAAACAACAATTTGGGAGAAAATATGCGTCATATCTACACAAAACGGCCATAGCTCAGCATAATGCTACGACCCTATGAGACATTCGACCCGTGACAAATATTGGGACGGTTGCTGTAGCATGAAAAACTACCACATCAAAAGAAAAAGTTATCTAAAAGATACTTAAAATAGAAGTTAGTAATGACCATTTATAGAATTAACAGTTTCTTAAGTCTTACAAGTCCCCTTTGTTTGAAGTCAAAAAGTTGGCCACAAGAAGTTTCTAACACCGCAGTACTTCATTCTACTAATTCATTGCATTAACTGCCACGGATGGACAAGCAGCTTACAGCACCTTGTATAAGCTGCATGTGAAAGTGAGCGTAAGCGTTGTGCACTTTACGCTGAACTTTGATTATGGAACTTTATTTGTAGAACACAAGATGCTTTTTACCGGAAAAGGTTATATTTGGGTACTGGTTGAGGCGCAGCGCGGAGAATCGTGACGTGCCTTGCTTGATGCTCTTTCATGCATTTGCTCGGCTTGTCCTATCACACTACCAGTATGTACCAGTGTAAATACTTACTTAATAGGTTGCTATATGCATTTTAAATATTAATTATCGTCAGCTCATCGTCTCATTCCTGTGAAAGCGCTGCCGCTGTCCAAAGTATCATAAAACCTTTTTGTCATACTTTGCGAGCGCGTTGAGGGCACTTTTTCAAAACTAAAAGTGTAAATTTTGCACGTATTTCGTATTTCAAAGTTAGTAAGTTATGTTAGTGTGTAAAGGCACATTTTAGCGGTGCCACGTAAGTATTTCGTGGAGAGTTCATGTTTGCGTTGTCATCTGATAAAATAATTTTCGTTACTTACGACCTTCAACAGTCAACAAAGTATATACAATTTTTTTATGTTTCAACAAAAGTGTTCCCTCACGAGGCAGGTAAATATTGCACCGAATGTCACATATTTGAGGGGGTTCTCTATGCAATTTTATGGATTATATTCATGGAAACACATTGCGAAATCCTTTTGCGTAAATATTTGCTTCAATAATACATTCCTGAAAATGGAACCTTTATACAGGTATATGTAGGTATAAAACAAAATTTATTTTCCTTACTGTCTGTGTGACCACTTAGATCTTCTAAACTACAGAATGTATCTAGATGCGGTTTTCACCATCGTTTAGGGCATTTTCTCCGGAAGGTTTATTGTTTAATATAGTATAACATACCTACCTATAACTTAGATATAACATATAAATCTCGATGTTTCGATATGTCACCATTGCACCCATGAGAAGTAAGGACGGGTCGTTGCTCTTTTATTAAATAAATAAATACCCATTTTGCATTTGAAATATTTAAAAGTGTAAAAAATTTATTTTTGTTTTTAATGTTAATTAATCAATTTCATAATCGAAAATAAAGGCCGAATAGCTTATGTACTTAACCTATATACTTTATATAGGTACATGGGCACTGGCTATCGGCCTGTTTCACAAATTCCTTCGGCCCGTACTAAGAAACCGAGGAGATATTCTTATCGCGACGTTTCGGGAGACGCTGGATCTCTTGGCGGATGATAAATGGAAGGCCTACGTGATTCACCGACTTTGCTTCTAAAGCTGCTTTAAATCCCTTCTACCTAGATTATATTTGTGCATATTATGCAAATAAGAAGTGTTTCGAGTTCGGATTTGGAGGTACTTTTAAGTGATGTAGGTTTAATGACGGCGAGTCGTGCAGTATTTTAAACACTCAGATGTCTGTGTCTAGTTGCGTCGTTTTTAATGAGCAACTTTGTTTTCCTTAACTAATATTATAAAGAGATTTTTTGTATATTTGTTTGTTACTCTTTTACGCTGACACGCCTAAATGGATTTGAATGAAATATGGCAAATGGGTAGACCTGGATAAGGACAAAGAATATTTTATGTGAAACCGAGGGGCGCATTTAGTTTTTAGTAAACAAACCCTTCCAACTAGCTGGTGATTAGTTTAGTATTATTTGATTCCTTTTTTTGTCAATGATTAAAAAATAACAATTTTATTTCAGTCAAATTTCAATTTAAAAAATGAACCCTCAAAAGGATTTATTCCGGTCTGATCCCCTGAACCCTCTCCACCCCACCTCCTCGATCCCCTGCTAGTTTGTCTTTAATAGCCACAAAATCCCTGAATTTATTTATAGGATTTTACAAAAGTATGTACTGTACCTAGTTTGAAACATTCGTTATTTGCTCGTGATTTCTATACATATGTATGTTTGGAAACACATTGTCCCAGAGTGGAGTTCAAACTCGCTGCGTCCGCATTTCTGTCAGATATTATTATTCGCTGAACAAACGATTCTGAATAAAACCGATTCTACTCACTGAGTTTTTGTAGAAGAGTTTTAGCCTAAAACTCTCAGAATATATTACGACTGGTCTAAAGGTGACATGTAGATAAATGTGATAGTAATTTATGTCTATTTTACGTTCGCCATCCAATCGTATTGTGATGTTTGAACTACGTTTATTTTTTAGTGCATTGACCTCTGTAAGACCATGTTCGCATAGGCGCGTTTCTCCAGCGGCGATTTCTTTTCGCGCACTGGATTTTCAACGCTCTGCATAGCGCCGAGAGTTGAAAATCCAACAGTGCGTTTTTTTGACGCACTGGGATGCGCTCTATTGTATTCTCAATGCTCGGCTCAACACCGAGAATTGAAAATCGAGTGCGGGATAAAATCCCGCCACAATACTTTTCCGTTCGTGCGAATGTGGGTGGGCTTTTTTTTTTTTTTCAGGATGGGATTTCATCAAATGACTCCTCCCGCTCTGGGTGGAGCGGAAGGGAGTGTCAGACTCTTACTGACTAAAACCCACCCGTGTTCCTTCCTTCGCCCTTTATGTTCCGGGCCAGCGGTAACCCTTTCGGACAATCCCGCTATGTGGGTGGGCTTGTTGTAGCTCATCCAACCGTCATCGTTAGTCGTGAACCGTCATTTCCGTCATCTCATTTTGATGGATAATAAACATGTAGAAAAAGTTTGGAAAAGGTATCTACTTATTTGTTTGTTTATTCATGAATTTAACCATTTATATGTAACATCACCTTTCAAATTTCCTGCCATATTTCCTTATGCACACGCACACACGCACACGCACACATACTAACGTAGAATAAGTAATGATCAATGGTGTAATCTGTTTTTTTTTCTAGTTTTATGTAACTTACCGTATTTGTTTACGAGTGTTTCATTCGAAATAAATGTAACTACTTCTGAAGGGGACCAGAAAGCCAATTCCCGTACTTTAAAACGTTCAAAATCTGGTTGCAATCTCATCTCAGCGACAATTAATGTCAAAAACTTGTTAAAAATGTTGGGAAATTAGAGGTATTTTTGACAGATTGAAACTGAGATCAGACTGTGAACGTTCTTAAAATTACGAGAATTCTGCCCTCTGCTGTCCTGAAATACAGGCCTTACGTACCTATAGCTTAGGCATCAGTCTCCCACAATATAATTAAAAATATTATGTATTGTTCTTGATTATTTGAAATGTCCTTGTATATTAAAAATATATAATAAAAAATAATAAAATAATAATAATAATATAAATATATAATTATTATTCCTTGTAAATAAATCATTATCTTGTTATCTTATGTACACACAAGACAAGATGAAAGGAACTGAAAAATACGCACAAAGGTGATGGTTATTTCTTAAGAAATCTGTTCTAGTACACCTGTGACAGGAAAATTGATATACACAGCGTGTTTACGAGTAGAAGAGAAAAAATAATACATAAACTCAAAAATAATTGATACATATTGATATTTGTTGTTGTTTTACGATATTGATCGATAACAAGACTCAAACAAGTCAAAGACGCGTATCAAACGTAATAACCCTTTTAAAACAATAATTTCTGCATTCCTATGGCAAAAAATTAAAATTATATTAACGTAAGTACCTACTTAAAAGAAAAAGCCAACAATTCACAAATGACACGAGCCGGAAGTACCCGTTTCAGATGTAGCAAACATAAAGGGTATATTTTAAACATATTAAATGTTTTTAGACTTCATTTAAAAATCGTAGGCGACCCTCGTCAACCTTTGCTAGCTTACTTTAGCTTATAAAGAGATAAAGTGATATTCATGAGTAATTTATATGAGCAAATTGCTCTAAAAAACGTGTGTATTGCGTTTATATATGTTCTTACTTTGCATATTGCGATTATATCTGTTTCATTAGCAACCTTTTTTTGTAAATGCTAATGTTAGCATATGAGGAGCAGTGGTAGCCCAGTGGTAATCGACTTTTACGAGTATGAGGTCGTGGGTTCGGTAGCAGGCACTTTATTTTGTGGAAATAATTTCATCACCACTGCTCTCAAAACGGTGAAGGAAAACATCGTGAGGAAACCGGACGTCCCAGAACATTCGGAGATATTTGACATCTACCAACCCGCACTGGGTCCACGTGGTAGATTACAGCCCACTCCCTGTCACAGAGAGGAGGCCTGTGTCCCAGCAGTGGGAATGTAATAGGCTGATTACGTAAATGTTAGTACTGGTAGATTTTCCTTATTCTACACTTAATATTATTATAATTTTGAGTATAAAGCTAAAGGAAACAACTTCGAAGTTAAGTTTAAGTCAAGATAAGTCAATTTTATAAACCTACAAGTTCTGGATAAACTTCTTATACTAAATTAACAAACGAAGTATTGAAAGAAAAATATACATAATAACCTTACCTAACTATAAAATATGGCATCGTAAAATTCCTCCGTAGTCGACTAGTAATACCCGAGAGACTGGTGGCATTGCCACGTTGTAGGGCAATGTTTAGTCTCTGGCCAAGGTAAAAGCCAGCCCTTAGGTCACGGGAAGTATCAACCAGCCGTTTGAAGATTTCGTTGAACAAACCATAAGCACTCGGACCCTACGGCTCGAGGATTTAAACCCCAAACGGCTCGAAAATATAATTACCGACGAGCTGCGCCCCGCGGATTCACCCGCGTAAGTTTCGAGTTTCTAATATAATTCAATCATGATTCGAAAGACACGTGGTGCCATCTATTATCATAATAATGTTATTCTTGTTTTCCTCGGGAACGGCATTTTTTTTCGGGATGAAACCCTATGTACCCTATGTCCGTTTCTGTACACCTGACAACGTATATGCAAAATTTCATGATGATCAGTTCAGTGGTTTAGGCGTGAAAAGGTAACAAACAAACAAACTTACTTTCACATTTATAATATTAGTTAAGATTAAGATAAGGTTATTATACTTTCGCCGCTTGATATCTACATATATAAACTAGCGAGGTAGCATCGTATAAATGGGTAAACGCACCTATAATTTGTTAGTGCATAGCTATCAAGGATTCCGGGCGTCTCCGTAATAAGCTGGACATCCCCGAAATAAGTGCACGAATAATGTCACCATCTAAAAATATAAAACTAAATGAATAACCATTGATTCCACACGAAGTTAAGCTTTGTAAATATGATTTGCTGATTCATCAAAACTGTGTTAAATAGATGAAATTCAGTTTAATTATTTATTATCCTGACAAAAGGTTCAACTGTGGATTATGCCTTGTCATTCATTACAGTAAGCTCATTGCTCCGTTCGCCATGTTTTACACTCATTCATCCGTTTACATATATATGGCGCAATTTAAATGCTCCGAGCACGCCGGATTTCTAATTACTGTGTGTTCTATTAATTTAGCGTCGACAAATACATCCACCATTATTGTTGAACAACATGTTCCAGGACTATTTCCAATGTTAACAAAATGCTTTTGTATTGAAAGCCTGAACTTAATTCGTATTTTTATAAATGGGTTGAAAAGTTAAAACGTATAAAACAAAATCAAGTAAAAGTCTTTGTGGAATTGAATACGTTAGCAATGATAAATATAAATGTGTGCGTGTCACGAAAACACATCCAAGCCAAGAGATTGCGGCTGATTTTATGACTGACGATATGAAGAAGTTACAAAGACAAAGTCATGCTAAATAAAAATAAACATTTAGAAAATACAAACAGACATGTAACAAACTTACACTTTAGTCTGGTTTACCCACAAAACTGTCAGCAGATTACATTTTATCTTGCACATAAGCCAACGAATTAAAAGTTAAACACCACTAGATGAGGTTGAACTCGTGTTGGTCTGGTAAACTCCAGAAGGTAACAATTAAAAGTGTTTGAAGAATAAACACTGTCCAACGCGCTGTTGTGTGTGGACAGCGAAGTTTCTGATGTACGATGTAAAGACAAATCACGTCTGTGTTTGAGATTTGTAGCTCTAACACGGGATTTGTCTTAAAGTTTTGGACTGGAACAAGAAGTCGTATCCAATATAACAAGTATGTGAAAACATGCACTTTTGAAGATTCTACACACATGCATCTTTCGTTGCATAATTCTCGTAGCGCTACGCTAGGTGCTACGTAGCGGCGTAGCTCCCATTTAATTCTGCTCCCGAATGTTTTAAGGAAGATCTTCAATGATTTTGTATTTTTTATATACTTCTTTGACATAATATTTTTATTATTTCACAATATATATAGACAATCTTATTTTTCAACTCTTTATTAGTGGCTTGTAATGGCAATCACATCACTTGGCTTTAATAGGTTTTTATATCGTATTTTTATTTATTTATCCTTTTGATAGATTCTTATTTTGTAGTACTTGTTGACAGGCCTACGCTGTCCTCCCATACCTACTGTAATTTGAAAACATTGTATAAGCCATTGCATAGCCATAGCCATTGTATTGTTGTGTTTGTGTTTTGTTGCATTGTATTTTTTTTAATAGAGTAACCGTGTAGTTTCTTGCTGGCTCTTCTCCATAGGAAACGACCAATTGGAATCATGCACCTAGCTTCTGACGTTTCATAAGTGCCCATGTAGGTTTATGTTAATTAAATATTTTGAATATGATTAACTAATATTCAGCGAAAACATTTATGTTTCCGGCATGTATACTCAATTTACAAAAGTTGCCAGTACATTGATGACGGCTATCATATTATGCTACCAAAAAATAACTAAACCAAACAAACCAAAAGCGAAACCAAACTCGAAAGCATAATCTATCAAAGTCAACTGAAAAGAGTTTAGGTAACTGTGTCGCGTCTATGAAATTATTATGGACAATTTGTACTTTCGTTTTTGCTTTGCATTGCATCTAAGTTCATTTAATTCATTGCATTTAAATTCAACTAACCTGGTGTCAGGATTCATTTAATGTGTCAATTGGAGGTAAAGCTTTGCAAAATGGTGGTAAAGTTACAAGCAGATAAAATTATTTAAATTTATTGGCAGATGTAGGTACTGACAGGTGGATTTCTTGCAAAATGGCCAATATTTTCCGGACTTCTGTATTGTATAGTAGATTTTACAGTTTTATCTGCAGTAAATTCGGTTATAAAGATTGGATTTTTATGATCTTCGAGTTTCTACTGCCACAATAAACATGAATGAAAAATGGTGTATGTCTATTCGTGTCGACGCTCAATTGACATTCGATCATCAAAACTGAGCGGATGTGCGCGGTACTGCCAATTTATAGCCATGTCGATCGTCAAAATAGAGCAAATCTCTCTTCAAACAAAATTCTAAATATTAACAAAGCGCTTACACACTTTAACACCGAAGCAAACAACTGAAGAGAAAAGACGTTGCCGTACATTCTCGCACGCAGACTTGTCGAGCAGTGAAGGTACCAATCGAGATGATTCGGCATCTCACAACCTCCAAGCGTTAGATCTTTATGCGTCATGCCGCATTATATTCTCGAATTTAATACATCCATATGAGACTGTAAGCCAAGACTCAAGTTAACGTTAATTAGACGCCGGTTGTCTGTAATGTTATGCTTGTGTTATTAAGTTAATAATGTGAAACAGTTTCTGTAATATTCTTTTCCGCCGAATTCCCGGCCTGTTGCCAAAAATTGATTTTTCAAGCTTGAATGCTTCTTAGTTTTAGCTTTTATTTTGATTCCGCGAAGGCTTTGTGGATCCGGATTTTTTTCATGGTTGAAAATCGGATGGCATCACGTTGATAGTGATAGTTCCCTCTTGAGAAATCAACGAAAAAGGTCTTCTATTATTCGAGACGTCCTCGTGATGGTGCGTTTTTTTCTAATGTTACTTTTGAAAACGCAGCATACCTATATGGAGCCAAGAAAAAAGGCAATAATAATTAATTAGTCTGCCCTTTTCCACTCTAATTTTCATCTGGAGAAAATAGAGAAAAGCGCTTTATATAATTTTGCTACCTGTTAACTGGCAATTTCTTTTTAAAGGAAGAGTTTGAAGTTATTTTCAGTCGATGAAAACAAAAACAAATGAATAAATCAAACAGGTAGTCCGCCCACGTCATTAAGGGCTGATTTTTCCATCGCCAGATAACTTTTATACGAGGAATAAAATTGACGTTTGACAGTTTTTGTATGAAATAACTGTCAAAACTTCAGTATTATTCCTCGAATAAAGTTATCAGATGATTGAAAAATCAGCCCTACGTCAAATAAATATTGCTACTGACCTACTCGTTCGTGAAACACGTGTATTCTTCATAAAATACACGAGTTGCAGTTTTGCAGAGTTTAAATAAGTTTATTTGAACCAATTTCTATGCCATGAAACTGACAGACTTACAAATGAAATAATTACTTCCAAGCTTCATGGCCACGAAGCTAACTCTTTTTGTATAATACCTCAATCAACTCTGCCTATTGCGGTCCACTGCTGGATGCCACTGATGGATAGACCTGTACCAGTCTGCGCCGCAACACCCTGTCCTCCGCCTTCTGCATCCAGTCTGTCCCAGTCACCATCTTAAGGATATCGGTCTACCTAGCTGGGGGGCGTCCCACGCTACATTTGCCGATACACGGCCTCCACTCCAATACTCGTCTGCTCTACAATACCTAGGTCACCTAAATATTCAGGTATAATTAATTTAAATAATATATCAGTGTAACGGCATGAGAAAAGCCCCTCTTTTAACAAAACTACTAAATAAACTCCTAAAAACTTCCATCGACTATACGGTTGTAATAAAGTCTTGAGTAAAATATAATTTCCTGTAGTATCAGTTTTTGTTAGAAAACACAATAAGAAAGTTTTGAGGTAAGCTTAATGAAATTGCTTATAATAATCGTTACAAAGAAAGTAATTATGTCTCGAAAGGAGCTTAAACTGAGCATGGGCATTGTTCGTCATGATTAATAGTGTGTGTCGAGGTCCCTTTCATTAGTGTTGTGTACCCGCCACTAGTGGTAATGGATAATACATATAATACAAATAACCCGTTTCAAATAATTGTCATGTGTGAAAACGGTCACCGTTTTCATTCCATAATTGCATATTTCGGACGCTGGATATTTTATTCAACGCCGAGTGAAGCACACTCGTGTGGAATAATTGCTGTTTTAGTTGATATAGAAAATAAGCGTAGTTTATGATCAAAGTTGTACATTTAACTTTGTGACATCGTTTATTCGTATGTTGGACAGACATTAACTGTTTTCGAATGCATGCAAGTACGTGGGCACGACATTCTCATATTTACACAGTACAAGTTCAAAAATAATTTTCTAATTACAGTGGAATATTGTTATGATTTTTTGGTATTTTATTCTCAAGTTTAGCGTGGGTTGTTGGAGTAAAAATATGGTAATTTGCATAAAAGTAGCTCAACCCTGAAGTTTTTGAACAGTTGAATAGTATGCATGGTCACGTATTTGATTTAGATATTTACTGATAGAATGTGTATTGATCCGATATCAGTTTTATTGAAACTCTTGTTTCTATGCCAATAAATTAGGTTACCTAAATTCATTTTCTACTTGGTCATGTTTAGGTAAAAAAAGCGGCTAAGTTCGAGTCGGACTAGCACTAGAAGGGTTTCGTACCACAAGGCAAAAAACACGTTTCTTGTAATGGAGACCCTTTAATTTTTTTACTTTATCTTATTTTTATTTTTGTTGTTACAGCAGAAATAGAAATATATATCCTGTGAAAATTTCTACCTATTACAGTTCATGAGATACATGAAGAAAATTTTGAGACAAATTTAAAAAAAAAATTGCCCGCTGACAGGCAGACGGATGTACGGACGGACGGACGAACTTAGTAAAAGGGTCCTTCTGGCACCTTTTGGGTACGGAACGCTCAAAAGCATTAGGCAAGTATTTACACTCTAAAATTTAAACATATCCCTAGAAGATGTTTGTTATAAGTACTTACCTATAAGTACCTAAGTACATACAGTATTGATTTGGTTGTGTGTTATTGAAAAAACACCCAGTCTGTACAAATTGGAATGTATCGACTATATTGAAAAATAATACGTTTTTCTACGAAAAACGGCGCCACTTAGAAAGCCGAATGATAAATGATCAATGATTTATTTTCTGTAAGTACGTTTGTACAAACATTTTTACACGTCAATTATATTTTTTTTAACTAGATGAGGTCGGCGTTTCCTATCTGACTATTCTGAGAAGAAAGGCCGAAACAAACCCAGGTGTCACAGTCACTTTTAAATTCAAGACAAAATCTTGGTCAGATCGTGTGAAGGCCATGTAGATGGTGTCTGAAATGGCATTTTGAGGAAAGAACCGAAAAGATTGAGCGGACCTGTCCAATCAGTGCACGCATTTGTCAAAAGTCGTGCAGCTCAACTCAGAACATGAGGAGCTCAACGATTCGGCGAACAATATCAAAGAAAGCACATTTGGGTAGGCCGCGTAAATTACTCACATGATTAAAACTAACTAAGAAGGAAAACAGAAAAAAGAAAAGAAAAAAGTAAATTTTAAAAAGTAAAACAAAATTAAGTTTTGACGGCGGCCTTTACTATTCTGTTATGACATTGGTCATAAGTTCCTATAATCCTATGACATTGGTCATAACAGAATAGTAAAGGACGCCGTCGAAACTCAATTTTGTTTCTCCTGTCTTCTCGGAGAACTTAAAAGGGTAAAAGGGTATTCAAAACATTTTAATGTCTTAGTCGCCAATTTATTTGTACGTAATATTCTAAATCTTAATACCCCAAGGGTCTGAATTTTTGCATGTTGTAACACACAATAATACGTTACCAACAATTTTTTTTAAAGAAAAAACTTTGCATTCTCATAAAAGTTTCAGCAAATGCCTGCAAAACGTTCTTGTCTTATTGCCTCCCAGAGAGTTATTTCGCAACTTTTCAATCCTCAGCCTACTTATAACTTTTCCCATCACAATGACTCCGCTTAAGACGATACAAATAACAAAATTCGCGAACAAATCCATATGGGGAGTAACGAGATCTCCAACAGAATGCGTGCGCTTCCAACTTTTAAGTGAACTTACATTTGGTTTAAGTTATACGGGTAGAAAAATTGAAAAGACGTTTTGATATAGACAACGCAAGATTATCAGATGGTTTTCTTCTTTACAGTTATGTGAAATTGGATTAGGATTTAAGGGGGATGCGCTAGGTAGCCCGCTACGTTTTTAGCAATTTGCAGGTGAGAGTCAGGTTGTATGTTGAACAAAATATGATTCGCGAGCGTAACACGTATGTATTTACAGAATTATAATCAACTAGCTGCGCTCCGCGGTTTCACCCGCATAAGTTTTGATCCCGTAAAAATATCGGGTTAAAAAGCCTATATGTTAATCCAGGGTGTCAGCTACCTCCATACCAAATTTTATCAAAATTGGTCCAGCCGTTTCAGCGTGAAGAAGTAACAAACATATAAACACACTCACACACTTTCGCCTTTATAATATTAGTGTGATAAAGTCATCAATACTACCCTCTAAGTTCATATAATCCTATTGATTCATATTTCATGAAATAGCCATTCAATAGGATTATATGAACTTAGAAGGTTGTATTGATGATTTTAATCATTATAATTCTGTAAAGTCATATTTGTTACGCTCGCAAATCATATTTTAATGGCAGCGACCTGCAAATTGCAAAAAACGTAAGAAAATTTTAATTTCGCGGCCTTTCTAGCGCATCCCCCTTTAGGATTAAATGCTTTGTATTACTTTTGTTCAAATAAAACATAGTTAGTTCTAGGAATATTTGTACCTATCTAAGCCCCCATGTATTGTGTGTAGTTTCCATCCGTTTGTAAGTACACATGGACACCGATATTCAACGTTATAGATGTGTTTATGTACGATATATTCGATACTCAACGTAATTTAATGCCATCATAGGGCCCAAATTCTGGAATATGTATTTATTATAGGTGCTTGTATCTTGAAACAATTTAACCATGAGCATTAGAATATACCTATAATATATAGCTAAAAGGCAACCAAATATAGTATATAACCAAAGGTTGTCTATAAAGTATCGCTTTTAGCGATAAGACCGCCCATTGAGTCACCCCTTGTAAAATTTCTACATTTATATCAGTAATATGTATAGTGTCCATAATAAATAGTATTCTATTCTACTCTATAGTATTAAGGCTCAGTATTTTTAGCCAAAGAAATCGTTTTGTTTTGTTACTAAAAACATTATGGTGTTCATTGCCACGGACACTCTTCTTAATATAAACTAGATTTTTTGTACAAAACAAACTCGTTACTGATAAATTAGTTTTCGCTATGGTAGACATAACTAAAGACTGAAGGGTTAGTTTGTAAAGAAGCTTAACCTTCTACTCAATACCTAACTAAAGGTGTAAAAGAAGTAGTTCAAAGTTAAAACTTTTCAAATTAAAATAAAGTCAGTTGGTATTTCTCGCCTTTTCTTACTTGTTACACTATGTAAGTTGTTGAAAAGTTGGTTATCAAGTACCTATCTAAATGAGTTATTAGAAAGTCTCTAAGCTAATTTTCTCGAGCAAGTCCCTCTACAAGTCCGATTATTTTAATCAAAAATGTTAATTCTGTGTCTTTTCTACATAATCCCTTTAATGTTTCTTTGTCACAAGTTCTCGTCGATCATTATTTCTGCAAAGTTTTGCGGTCAACCGATATCAGCAGTGAATTTTATTCCACTGTTGCCACTACTAAAACCTATGTTTTTGAGATCAGACGTCGCCTCCAGCCATCACAATAAATTAAATAGGTCGAAAAACTTATTCCACCCCAATTGTAATTTAGTACGATCGTTAAAAGTTTTACGAGCAATCTTCGGCTTTCTCGGCAATAATCTGTTTTAGTCGTCGCCATCAAACCGTTTCGTATCCGATTGTTCGTTCATCTCCGATCAGCAAATTGACTGACGACGCCCGAATCAATTTTTCTTCCCCTTTTATTACAAAAGAAAGCGATAAGCGCTAATCGATGGGATTTTTCTTGTCTGAAAAGACATTTTTCGAACTTATACCGAGAAATATGAAGGTCTTTGTTTTATGCTTTTCGTTGTAAAGAAAATACTTCTAGCGTTCTCTTTTAAATAAAACGTTCAAGAAAGGAGATTTTTTTTTCGAGGAGAGCAAATCTCATCAATAGACTTTAGTATTCGTCGAGGGTCTTTGGTACAGGAAACCATATTAGGAAAATGAGGTTATTGTATTTGGTGGAGCTACTTTGATATACGCAACGGAATTAGGCGCTTAGTTTATAAAGTGCTTATTTCTTGTATTAGAGTCCACAACTTTGTCTAATTACATATTAATTACATAATCAGCTTATAATGTTCCCACTGCTGGGGCACAGGCCTCCTCCCGGTGAAAGGGAGTGGGCCGTAATAAGTGGGTTGGTAGATGTCACGTGTTTTTTTTTTGTTCTAGGACATGTGTGTTTTCTCACGATGTTTTCCTTCACTGTTTTGAGAGCAGTGGTGATGACATAATTTACACAAAGTAAAGCGCCTAGCGCGGGTTTGAACCTACGACCTGTAAGTCGTAAGTCGCAACCATTACCATTGGGCCACCACTGCTCTCCACATGTTACTCATTAACAATTAGAAATCGTCTGACCCACATTGTCTTTTATATCGTTTTTTTCATAGCGTTGTTGTTGTAGTTGTTTGCCAGACTATCGTATCGATTATTGCGAAATACTTTCCGTATCGTCTAAATTTCTGAGAATAGACGATCGCATTACGTGCGCGTCTAACGAAAGTCACCTAGGGATTCTATTCAATGTTTGATAGTATGTTGCAAGTGCAATATATTCTAGAAAATTTCTGCAGTCACTAATCCAACAAAAATTTACAACGATCTTAGGACATATTTATGTTTTTGACGACTTCTTCTCTGGTACAGCCAACCGCACGACCATAGTAGCGATATGACTCCGTTATATTTTTAAGTCGTAGCATTATGGGCTGTTTTGGCAGTGTATATTAAAAAACCGCCCAAGTGCTAGCCGGACTCGCATACAAAGGGTTCCTTACCACCGTACAATATTTAACACTACATATTTTTTTTAAAGACACGTTTCTTTTATGGGAACTCCCTTTACGAATGATTTTTTTTAAATTCCTATTATAGCGGCAATAAAAATACACGCTTTGAAAATTTCAACTGTCTACCTATTACAGTTCATGAGATACAACCCGCTGACAAACAAACGGACAAAGGAGGCTTAGTGACAGGATTCCATTGGCACCCTTTGGGTACGAAACCTTAAAAACAGAAGAACAGCGGAAGTCAATAGACCTGAGTTGCTAACCGAAAAAGCAAGACCTGACTTTCTAAGAACGATACCACTCAAAAATAAATACATCTTACCAAAATTTAACAATGTGTACGGAATGAGGGTTGCAGAATATTTAGTACCTTTTTATCTTAATAAACTTCCAGAAGACTTGCAAACGTTATACAAAATGAGTTCGAAAAGTTATAAGTACAAATCAAAGCGTTTCCTTACACAAAATTTCTCCTAATGTATGTATTAATGTAATGTAATAATTTGTTAACATTGTTATAAAATTATAGATATGAACGGCTCGCCAACATACAGATAAACCCTGTGAGGTTTTCGTTGTGTGGCTAAAAATAAATGTGAATTAGGCTGTGTTTTAGAAATGAAATAAATAAAAAAATAAAAAGACGTGCGGTTGACCCTATACTGATCTCCAGTTAAATTTATCCACGTAGGATTATTTAAATCAGGTCAGAATAAGCCACCACGTATTTCATATGAAAAATATTATATTCAGTCAATAAACACCAAAGTGCAAAGAAACTTCCAAGTTTCTCTCCTCGCTGCATTCTCCTCAGAAATTCATCGTAGTTTTAAAACTACGAGTACCTATCTATTATACAATCAGTTGGCAAGTGGCCCATAGTGGTGAATACGAAGAATGGATCTCTTTTGAGATACTACTTATATGTGAGTTTGCTTGTTATGCTTTAACGCTAAAATCGCTGAACAAATCTGGATGAGATCTGGCACTTTAGTAGACCATGTCCCGGCTTACGACATACGATACTTCCAACCCGACACTCCCATGGGATCGAGACCTATGCGGGTGAAACCGGAAGGCGCAGCTAGTATAAGGTATAAGTTAGGTGTAAGTATCAGTTCAAGTGTAGGTTGTCGGTTAACCCTGCGACAATGTCTTGAGATCGGAGGAAGCCAAATAAATCTTCTCCCACTACCCATGCACACAAAAACCCGAAAGTAAATAATTTCGTTATTGAATCTTAGATACAATAGACTCAACATCGTCGTAGGTTTTAGTCGTAAGCCAATCAGTTACAACTTCTTACAGTCTCGGAGCTTCATAGGATATATACTTCGTTCTTTATTCAGCAAGTTGTATAGGTAGGAAGATTACCTTGAGTATTGTCTTTTAGCGAAAACAGATCTGAGCTTGACAGTTGGAGCGACTAAGTAGCTTTTCTGTTTTTAGGCTTAGAGGGATCATAAGGGAGGGATGTATGTTTTTTAGTATGAGTTGAAGCAAATAAAGCTTTCTTACAGAATAAAGATCAAACAATATAGAGGCTTTGGGTAGGGAATTAGGGTTTAATGAAAATTACCTGAAGCTAGTAATTCTATATACAGTGCCCTCCAAAAGTTAGTTGACATTGTTCCAGTGCAGCTGTACCTTATCCCATATTAAGATTTAAAATTATAGTTTTAAATGTTTGAACTGTACACTAAAACATTTTTATCGACTATTGCGGAAGTCCTCAATAATTGGAAAATCTGACCGGTATTTCCAGAGATTACCCAAAAAATCAAACCAGACCGATATTAACATACCTAAAAACTAAAGAGTTTATAGGTATAAAGCTTAACAATTAAAGAATTGTTAAGATTTATTATTAGTATTGTCGGTTTCCGTATCAGTCTAAGTGACCACGTTGTTCTTCTAGATTACGCAACGGATTTTGATGCGGTTGTCACCTTCATTTAGTGAATTTATTCCGGAAGCCTATGCGTATACATTCATATATGAAAGAAATCTCTATATTCTGCCGTCGTAGAAACCGTGCAAAACAGGGGCGGGTCGCTAGTTTATATCCGTTTATCTCTAAATAATACAAAACAAAGTCAGTTATCTTGTCTGTTTTTGTGACCACGTTGTTCTTTTAAACAACGCAAAATGATGCGGTTTTCACCATCATTTAGAGAACTTGTTCCGGAAGTTTTGTATCGGTATCTACAATGCCACATGCGAACTACGCGTCATAATGATCTCACGCAAAATCCTGAATCTCGCAAGCAGAGTTTACCGCGCAAATAGCATATATACAACGGCTCGAATGGCACCCGTCTGGTCGGAGGATCCTCACTTATCTATGAAGTAACGGAGCAACTGCCTATCTGACCTCCACAATCCAGTTACTGGGTAATACGATGCCCCTTAGTAAGCGACTGGTTGTCAGACTTTCGGGCTTCTGACGACCCGTAACGACTGTCAATTATCCATGAATGACAGCCGGGACCAACAGCTTAACGTGCTTTCCGAGGCATGGAGGGTCTTGGTATGTAAAGATTGTCACCCATCCACGGCAAGCGTAGCTTAACCTGATCGATCGACCCGTGCGGCTGTTATTACTTTGCCTCAAGCCCCTTCGTATAATATACATATCCGTGTGTTGTACCCCGTGTGTAATAAACATTAAAATTAAACTTACATATAACATTGGAATCTCGATCGTTTTTCAAGTAGTTAAAACCGTGCAAAGCTAGGGGTGGGTCGCTAGTGATAATTAATAAGAGTAAAAAGTGGCATTTTATTATAGTCATTTATCATTGCTGGCTCTGCTATATGCTAAAATGCCTTAATTTCTTCACAGTTTTTATCTTATAAGATAAAAACTGTGAAGAAATTAAGGCATTTTAAATATTTGTTGTATAAATATTTTTGTATTTTTTTTGTACGTCATTATAATGACGTACAAAAAACATACAAAAATATTTATTTCAGCTAAAACAAGTGAAATAAAATTCTTGAAACAGTCGGAGATTGGCGATTAACCTGAGGCTAGTTAACAATAAAATGAACCATAACGTCTGCCATTCTTGGAGTTTTCTTTGATAATAACAAAATCTCTAACAAAGAACGAGTTCGTACACAAGTTAGTTTAAAAAGCTTGACAGTTATTAAATGCTAAGACAATAGTTGTACAACTACGGAAAAAATAGACCAGTACCTTCTACTCTCATTTCGTTTATTTAAATTCACTTTTCAAACAGAGTCTCGGCAATGTAAAATGTAGAGGTACAGCATAGTAGGTACAGAAGGTCGGCTCTCAACGAGCAAAAACGCACGCACACACTACACTGCGTTTCACATAAAATTATAATAATAATTATGTAACGAAGCGACGCGTGCTTTCGTGTGGTAACCAACACGCTATGAATGTGTGCGTGAAGACGAGTAGCGTCAGCACTTAACACACACAGATACTTCTGACTTCGCCATTGTCTCGCATAGTACCGATAACTCCTACACTTACACACACATTCAGAGCGTTTTTGTACACTTGCTAACCACAAGTAAAGCGCGCGTCGCTTCGTAAGACAAAAATATTATATAGAGAATGCAAGCGTGGGAGACAGAGTCGGCTGTAATCTATCACGCGTGCCCAGTGCGGGTTGGTAGATGTCAAATGTCTTCGAATTTTTGGTTCAAGGACATGCCGGTTTTCTCACGATGTTTTCCTTCACCGTTTTGAAAGCAGTAGTGATGAAATTATTTACACAAAGTAAAGCCCCTGCGGGTTCGAACCCAAGATCTAGAACTCATAAGTCGAGACTAATACCACTGGGCCACCACTGCTCCTGGAGCCTCACACTATAAACCTCATACTATTATGAATTATCTCAAAATTTCTATCGTTATTATTCGAGACAATTGCTTTTTAATTTGTATACATGAAAGTGTATACATATAGGTATTAATGCTCGTCGCGTACGTA
This sequence comes from Luperina nickerlii, assembly GCA_963855955.1. NCBI lineage: Eukaryota > Metazoa > Arthropoda > Insecta > Lepidoptera > Noctuidae > Luperina > Luperina nickerlii. The sequence goes on along the minus strand of OY979677.1, from coordinate 13,253,294 downwards.
CGCGTCTATATGTGCGTGCGCTTGTTTTTGCTCGTCGTATGAAGCCGAACTTCTGTACTGTTCTGTGGTAAAGGTTAATTATATCGGTTGCAGACGTTTTCTGAATATAAATATAAAGTGAACGGTGTACCAATATCCGTCTCTGAGACTGCGGAGGTGAAGTATTGCTTAATAATAAATAATAATAATAATAAACGATGCTTAAGCACGATGCTCGGATTTCAGTGTATCTTTTAAAAGAGAAACGTGGTTGGAAGTGAATCATTGGAACTGCAGCTGTTATGATTGTCTTTGATTAATTAATTTAAGGAATTCTTAGAAACATGTCTGGTTGGAAATACAATTCAGGAATTGATTGTTCAAGTTTTCAAAGATTTCATTGCATTTCGCTATTATAATTATATCATATTTTAGGATTCCGTACGTCCGAATAAAAAAACGAAACCCTTACAGGATCACTTTTATGTATATTTGTTCGCCTGTCTCAGCCAATTTGCTATAAATCTAATGGACCGATTAAGTTGATAATAATTTTTTTCTGTGAGACCAACGGATGTATAATGTAAATAAATAAATTTTAAAGGGGTTCAAAACACTTTCGGCTTACTGTGAGGGTCTCAAATATATTTTGTAAATCATTTTGAATTATGTATATTTTTAAAGTTATTTAAGTACGAAAATAGACGAAAATTTACCATTCCGCCCCTCTTATTCTCGAAATATTCAGAAAGTAGTCATATACTTATAAGAAATTATAGGTTCTTATAGAAATCTATAAGAACCTATAATTTCTTTTATAAGAAGTCTTGGTCTTAAAATAATGGTCTTAAAATAACATGTTAAATCTCTCAATATTGTGTTTGCAAACTTAGATTTGCAGTTGAAATGTAAGGGATGGGAGTACATTTTCTTCAACTACAATCTTAAAGTTTTTGGTATAAATTCATCCAAACTACGGAACCCTTCATTGTGCGTGGCCGGTTTTTTTTATCACCAAGTTAAGCACTTTTTTTTTTTTTTTTTTTTTTCAGGATGGGAAATCATCAAATGACTCCTCCCGCTCTGGGTGGAGCGGAAGGGAGTGTCAGACTCTTACTGACTAAAACCCACCCGTGTTCCTTCCTTAGCCCTTTATGTTCCGGGCCAGCGGTAACCCTTTCGGACAATCCCGCTGACCCGGCAGGCTCCGGCCCTGACGGGCCCCTTCCATTGATGCTGACATCTCTTTGAGGCGCGCGTGGAACACGTACGCGCCGTCCGGCACGGGCCTGGTCCTGATCGGACGGTGAGTTACCCATTACTCTCCGCCCGCAGGCCCACGCCTACGGTGGCCGGGAGTCGTCGCGCGGCTCCCGACGCCTGGAGCGTCTCCCGCGGCAGCTGGGACGGGAGGCTCTCTCCCTCAGCCGTCCCGCCGCCTCCTTCGCTAGCATGACTGCTTCGCAGAAGGAGGCGACTGCCCCCCACTCCCTCTCGCCCCGGACCATGGCTTGAACCAGGGCCGGACGCGAGAGGTCTCCGCCGCTGCCGATCGCCTCTACGAGGACACGGCGGTGCTCCATTCAATTCATCCAAACTATGGAACGCTACATTGTGCGTGGCCGGCTTTTTTATCACCAAGTTAAGCACTTGAGTTCATAACGAAATAATAGTACGTTTCAACAAAATTACTACAACCATTATAAGCTGGCTATTATTATGTAAGTGCACAATTATGCTTCCATATGTCATTTTATAGTGCAATATAAAAAAGTTTCTTCTTCCTTATTATAGCAGCATCTACTTATGTTAGTGGTAGTTTGTTTGCTGCACAATAAACGTTATAGCTTGTAAACAGTGCTGTCGTAAAACCATTCGAAGAGCACGCTTCGAAAGAATTACGAGTTTTATCTGATACTGTAAATAGGGAAAAAATAAATTAGCAAGCGAAACTCCGCAGACGTGATGGTATCGATATCTAATCATGATAAAACAAAAAAAAAAAGATTTTTTTTGTTAGTCGTTGACCGCAGTTAGTGTAGTCACTAACAGGCCATGCTTGGAGTTTCTCTGAAGGATCGAATCCGCATCGCGGTGATCCGGCAGAGAACCAAAGTTATTCTTGAGAGACCGCGAATCGGCAAAAGTAAGGTGGGACGCCCTCAGGCTAGGGAGCGACGATCTTCGCAGGATGGCTGGTAGCAGTTGGATGAGAGTTGCCGAAAATCGAGTTGAATGGCGTGCAATAGGAGAGGCCACGTCCAGCAGTGGACTGCTATAGGCTGATGACGATGAGTGTAGTCAATCGATATCAATTTAACTTGAACCCGTAGATAAACCGCGATAATTACTACTTACCGAGAAAGCCTTAGGTCTTTTCACGTATTTTGTTAAAGGAAAACCTAGAATGCCAAAGGAATTGTTCCAGTTCCGTCACAGAGAAAATCCCTCAGGAAACATTAACTACAAATCAGCGTTTTTATATGAAGTAATTACAATATTTTAGACGAAAAGAAAACAGACAATAGGCTTTCTGAATTACATAATACGCTTACAAAGAGACGAGATAACCCAAGGCAATTTTCTTCAACCTCAGCTAGGTACTCGACACACAATCATCTCTATACATAACCCTAATAATTGTCACTAAGAAACGTAAACATCGTAACAAGTGGGTAGGTGAAAAGTAAACGGAATTACTCGCGGGCCGGACGCCTAGTACAATTTACGAGGGGTAGCCGTTACTAAAAAGTAGAATACGTTTGTGTGGCACTCATTCCTCGCTGCAAACGACCGTTTAATGCTAATAGGAAGAGTGCTTACAATGGGCTTACGTACGTACTGATTGTAGATCTGCACCGCTCCTTTTTAATTCGATTGCTGCAAACTGCTGTAGTTTTCGCCCTTTATTACATCACTTTATCGATTCTGATAATCTTTTTCGTGTGCTTCTAATGTGACTATTTGGTTTGGTAAAAACCTGCACAATCATCTGTTTCGTCGTTGTTCATCGTTTCAATGAATGATTTTGAAGGATATTGCTAATGCCGCGGGAGATGCTCCGGGCGTCGGGAGCCGCGCGACGACTCCCGGCCACTGTAGGCGCGGGCCTGCGGGCGGAGAGTAATGGGTAGCTCACCGTCCGATCAGGACCAGGCCCGTGCCGGACGGCGCGTACGTGTTCCACGCGCGCCTCAAAGAGATGTCAGCATCAAAAGAAGGGGTCCGTCAGGGCCGAAGCCTGCCGGGTCAGCGGGTTTGTCCGAAAGGGTTACCGCTGGCCCGGAACATAAAGGGCTAAGGAAGGAACACGGGTGGGTTTTAGTCAGTAAGAGTCTGACACTCCCTTCCGCTCCACCCAGAGCGGGAGGGGTCATTTGATGATTTCCCAACCTTAAAAAAAAAGGATATTCATAATCCATTGCTTCATAATGTTCGAAAAAGTTGTCTGCTCAACAATGTAGATAACGCCATGAATGTTGTTGAACTGCCTAAATGAAAGCCATTGCTACTGTTAGTGTGTTATGGAATTACTCCGCTAATCGATTTAAAGAAGTAAAATCGAATCAGCCGGTCGATTCTGTAAAAATCTCACCGTGAAAACTTAGGTGAAGTGAGTTTGTTTTTGCTAGTCATTGACACTATTGACAGCTCACTCCACGCTCACTTCACCTAAGTTTTCACGGTGAGATGGTTACAGAATCGTACTGCAGGTCAAGAATTAAATAACAAGCAAAATGCACAAACGAATCAAATGCTGCTGGCAACTCACGTCACGAAGCCCCTCTGTTTTAACAAAACGCAACATGACAGGCAATGGAGTTACACTTTAAGCAAAGACAGCTCTTTACTTAGAATGCTATAAAATTTTACCACACCTTAAACTAAGTAACACCTGAAGTTTAAGGTGTTGTAAAAGCGTAGTAACATGGTTTCTTACGAATATTCTATTTCAAGTTCTCATTAGCATAAATTGCCAGTAAAATACACAGTCACGTGAGTGAAACACGTGCGTGACAGCTTGTTTACTTTTAACTAGTTTTTGGCCGTATCCCACAGGATTAAAAGTACCCAATGTATCAAACCAGGCTATAAACTATCTGTGTGCCAAATTTTATCCAAATCCGTTCAACCGTTTTCAGACCAACCCAGAACATACATCCAGACAAATCCATACTAATCCACACTAATATTATAAATTCGAAAGTAATTCTGTCTGTCTGTCTGTCTATCTGTCTGTCCTTTTCACGCCTAAATTACTGAACGGATTTCGGTAAAATTTGGCAGAGAGATAGAGTGCATCCCGGGGAAGGACATAGGCTAGTTTTTATCCCGATATTCCCACGGTATCGACACTTATGCGGGTGAAACCGTGGGGCGCTGCTAGTATTATAAATGCGAAAGTGTCTCTCTGTCTGTCTGTCTGTTACCTCTTCACGCTTAAACCGCTGAACCGATTTAGGTGGAATTTGGTATAGAGATAGTTTGAGTACCGGGAAAGGACATAGGATAGTTTTTATCTCGATATTCCCACGGGATCGTCACTTATGCGGGTGAAACCCCGGGGCGCTGCTAGTGGAATATATTTTAGTAGGATTTTTTCCTCAAATTAACGCAGGTGAAACCGCGGGGCACAGCTAGTATTCTATAAACTATAATTTCGGCATCAGACTCGTTCCTAAACCTCGTAGAAATTACTTTTTTTTTCGAAAATTTACTCTGATGTTTTGATTTCATTACTATTTTACTATACATTTTTAGAAAAAGCATGTTCTGACTATTTATTTTATTTTTGCGTCACTGAATTTCGTATTCGTAAATCACTCCAGTATTTTGTTCATTAACTTTTAATTAAAATTGTCTCAGGCAAGCTTCACACCTCTAAAGCAAATCTTAGCCCATTAACATTAAACCAAAAACCCGAGTAAACAGTTGTTCTGTATGCATTACGTTGTTAGTCCGTCTGATGTCCCCTTAGTCAAGACTACGGAACCAAATAGAGTTCCCCAGCTAAAACACGGCCGGGCATATCGCTCGTAACATACAAAATACAAGTAATTATCATTGGGGTAACAACGTTGTTAATTAATTTGGTCGGTTACTGTAGCTACAGTGGAAAATACAAAATCATAAATTATATTCCATTGTTACATTAATTTTATTTTATAGTTTAAAAGTAAAACCATTTCCGTAACAATTTCTAGTAAATGGCACGTGTTTAGAACTTTTAAGGTCACAATAAAGCAAAATACAGATAAGGTCTTTAAATGACGCCTCATTACCATTGAGGCCAAAAGACAAAAGTCTGTTTCATTTCACTTTATTGCAATGGCCAACATTTAATAAAAAACAGGCTTGTTTTTAACATAAACAATTGAAATATCAGCTAGAGGCAGCGTACATTTGAATGAATATGACCACTAGCAGTGAGTCAAGAAACCCGTCATAGTTTGCTCTTAGTTTCTGATCGCACGGCTCTCTATGCCGCTAAATTGATGAACAAAAACATTGCCGCAGACGGTAGGCTGGTTTTTTAGCGATAGGTACAAGAATAAAAACAGCTAAATGAAATATGGTTCAGTTTTGCCTTACACCAGAAAAGGAGAACGGAGCGCTGGTCGGTCAGCTCAGCCTAATTTATGTGGACGACGCCGCTGAATAAAAATGTTACGAACCCGAAACGCTTGCGAACCGCACTGAGCGTAATGTTAATAGGACTATAGATTTACACCAGTCGAATTGTGTTTGACTTGGTCTCGGTAACATTTCGCTCGTCTTAAGATTACACTGACTATTTTTATTCAGTCACGCGAACAAAATTATACATTCTAATTTTTATACGTCGTTATCTCGGAATATTTTATATCGCGTTCTTTGCTAAATATAAGAGCTATAACTTGCTCAGTTTATATACATAACCTTTGTAGAAGGAATTCATAAAGACAAAAGTTGGTTCCTTTGGCACTGAAAGACGTTTTTAAAAGTAAATTTCTGATCTACAGTAATTATTAGTGTAGATATGTCATTAGTAAGCGTGCGTATAAACAGCTATAAATAAATCTGATCAAATGATATCATTGAAACACACGAAATGTAATAAGTACCTTAGAATTTTCTGAAAGACAATGTCAGGCATGTTGCCATCACTAACTTCTTTACTCAATTTCATTCGCAAATCCAAGCAGCTCGCAAATGAGGTCATAGAACGAACACACGTCTTCATTGGCTACATAATACGTGAAGTGCGGCATGATTTATAAAATAAAATGGGACGTCTAAGGCGGCGTCCCACGAGACCTCTGCGAACATCTATTTCGTTAGTTTCCGCACAGTCACCGGGACGGTCGTTTGTCATTCCGCCCTTATTGAGGAGCAAATTTCAGTGACCGCCTCCTGCCTACTGTTATCCCCGTGATATTTTCATAATCCGGTTTGAAGGACACGTCCTAAGGCTTGTTGTTGGATGTCGTTTGTTGTCCTAAATTTGTATATCAGGGTAATCATCGTTTGGTACAAGTACCCACTAAAAGACCCGACTGATATTAAATCATTTATCGTGAATTATGTATTTGTCAGTTGTTAAAGACAAAGTCAACACAACTTTAAAATTGTTTTGTGACTCAATGTAAAAAACAACGTTAAAACAATAAAGAAAAAAGCGGCACAAGAAGGTCGTTAAATGGCCGCTATATTAAAAACCCGAGCACGTTGTTAAATTGCATGCGGTTTTCCGAACGATTTGTCAAAGGAATGCAACGAATCTCTCGATGAAGGCGTTAAGTGAAATAAATCGAGATTAAAACATACTCTGCGACAATCGGTGGGTGTACGACAAGACCCCATTTTACGAAGAAGAAAAATTCATCATATATTCACGGCACGCTTTCCCTAGCAGTCTATAGAGACGGGACGATAAACAAACTACTCTATTGCACGCCCCTCCATCGATTTATCACACGTCTATGATTAAGATTTATGGCTATAATAATAACTTTTATAGATAAATTCTTTCTGAGGACTATGTGATGTCATCCATACTGAAAGGTGAAGACTTAAGTACCTGTGAAAGTTTCTCTTAAGTTCTGAATGTCTTTGTTTATTTTTCTGGTTTAAGATCCAATTTCGCTTGGAGTGCAATTATAGAAGTTGGCTATCTTGCTATTCAGAATGCATACAATTATGAAGGAGACTCTAGCGGAAAGCAAACAAACGGGCCGAAACGGAAAAAAGTTGGTACTCCGTCGTTTCATATTTCTGAGTTTTTTAGTCCGATTTGATGACTGCACCGGTCTTTCTACGGTAGCGACAAAGCAAAACTGTAGCTACTTACCTATTCTCACATAGGCTTCAGTGGTAAATAGCATTATGTATCAGTGATACAGTATCACAGCTCTGGTCCCCAAGATACAGGCGCACATATACACATAGTTTGGGGTCCGTCGTAAAGATCAAAATAAAGATCGCTAACAGTTACAGACCCTAATTAAGTAAGTTAATTATAAGGTAATAATTGTAACATTTATTAATACTGTCTACATTGGTACAAAAGATATCTCGGTTAAACATCAGTCTAAGAGGATAATATACATATTGGTATGGATTTCTTATACCTACTGGCGCGAGGTGAATGATCTGTTCTAAAGATATTCCTTCACGCACTGCCGTCATCGCTCACTTCCCGACCTCTTTCTGTATTTCCACTTACCTACTTATTCCACTCACGACATTTTCAAACACAGAGTTGGTAATACGTGACACAGTCAGCTGTTATTATACCCCCGACATATTTGTATCTCGAGAGTACATTTCTCAGAATACTTTAATAAGAACGCACAGACGTTTATAAAAATCATCTTGAAATCTCATGTGAAAAGATGAAATATTTCTGGAATTAAAAGTAGTAAAATACTCTCTGTACCTATGTGGAAAATATAAATCAGCTCTCAAAAGATATTTTATTTTATGTGATAAATGTCTTAGTTATTCTCTATAAGATTCTGTTATAAGAAACGAGAGTGTTATTAATATTAGGACTTAAGTCGGATTTACTGCATGTGATTGAGTTGAGTGATCCCGTGTGTCCATTTCGAGTGGGTCCAGTTGGCCAAAGACACTTAATAGGCTTTTCTGCTCATCATTATTGTGAAGAAATAGAAAAAGTAGGTACCAGGTAAGTACCAGGTACCAGGTAAGTATGATAATCAACATCATTTCAGCCGAAAGTCGTCCACTGCTGACCATAGGCCTCCTCCAAGCACCTCCACTTCGACCGGTTCTGTGCTTCTCGCATCAAACGGGTTCCTGCGGCCTTCACAAGGTCATCGGTTCACCTTGTGGGAGGCCTTCCAACGCTGCGTCTTCCGATACGCGGTCGCCACTCCAGAACCTTTCGGCTCCATCGGCCATCTGTTCTGCGAGCAATGTGCCCTGCCCACTGCCATTTAACTTTGGTAATTCTACGGGCTATGTCTGTTACCTTGGTTCTCCTGCCGCTCTCCTCATTTCTGATTTGATCACGCAGGAAAACTCCAAGCCCTCTCCATTGCCCTTTGGGTGATTTTTAGCCAGCATATGTCATCTCTGGCAATATGCACTGGTCAAACAAAGACTTTTATCTTGAGACACTGCGGTATATGGGACGAGAAGATATTGCGTAGCTTCCCGAACGCTGCCCAGCCGAGTCGGATTCGACGATTGACCTCTTTCTCAAAGTTAGACCTACCTAACTGGACAGTTTGTCCTAGGTAAACATACTCGTCCACGACTTCGAATGTAGAGTCTCCGATCTTTATGAGAGTGGGTGTTGTTACATGGGAATTTGTCATGACTGTCGTTTTGTCCATGTTCGTTTTAAGACTCACTCTTTCGGAGGCTCTACTAAGGTCATCGAGTATTGTACTCAATTCCTCCATAGTCTCAGCCATGACTACGATATCGTCGGCAAACCGAAGGTGAATTATGTACTCGCCATTGATATTAATGCCAGCACGTTTCCAGTTCAGAACCTTGAAGACATCCTCCAGTGCAGCGGTGAACAGTTTCTGAGAGACAACGTCTTCCTGTCTCACACCTCGCTGCAGAAGAATTGGTTTCGAGGCCTGATCCTGGAGTCGGACTGACATAGTGGCGTTTTCGTACAGACACTTCAGCACCGATGTACCGATAGTCAATCTGGCACCGTTGAAGAGACTGCAGTACAGCCCATATCTCGTGTGGTCTACGGTGCTAAAGCCTTTACGGAATCCGGCTTTTTCGGGAGGCTGTAAGTCGTCAAACCTGCGCGCGAGACGGTTCGTGATTACTCTCGAAAACAGCTTGTAGACATGGCCCAGAAGTGAGATGGGCCTATAGAAGAATAGAATAGAATAGAATAGAATAGAATACTCTTTATTATGTACACCATATAAATAGGCCTATAATTCTTAAGAAGGGCATTGTCGCCCTCTTAAAGAAAAGTATCACCACACCTCTGTTCCATGCCTGTGGTGTTTTACCCTCGAGTATGACGGAACCAAACAGCTTCTGAAGGGCCTTAAGAACGGGTTTTCCGCCACCTTTCAGGAGCTCGGCCGTAATTCCTTCATCACCAGGCGCCTTGTTGTTTTTGAGCTGCTTCAAAGCCATCCTAATCTCGTACAGGCTGACGTCCGGGATGTCTTCGGTATAGTGTCGGATTAATCTAGTTCTTGTGTCATTTGTCAGATTCGTAACGGGGTTACTTGTTAACGTGTATAACTGTCCATAGAACCTCTCGATCACTCTCAACAGCCCAGTAAGTAAAATTAAATAAGTAAGGTAAGTATGATAATTATTTTAATTCTATAACAAAATAGAATCGTTTTTATATATTGTAGGTAGATAATTGTACGTCTTATTGCTAGTACATATTCGGTCTTCGGTCTACGTAATTATTTTAAGTGACAAAATGGAAAACGGTAGACAGTTAGGAACTACGTAAACCAATTAGACCAGTTTTGTTATGCATAGTGTATAAATAGTGTTTAAGGACTATAAAGTTTTCGTGTCTTGTATGTCTTTATGAAACAATTAGACAAAGAATAATTAACCTATAATGTTCCCACTGCTGGGACACAGGCCTCCTCTCTTAGATTGGGAGTGGGCTTTAATCTAGCACGCGGGCCCATTGCGGATTGGTAGATGTAATGTCTACTATTTTTTGGTTCTAGGACATGCGTTTTACTTCACCGTTTGTTATTTACACAAAGTAAAGCCTACCTAGGTATAAACCCACTCGTGGGCCGGGGCCGTTACTGTTGTAGTATTGATTCAATAATTTTTCTTATACGTCCTCGCGAAATGTGAGTGAACTATACATATACAGGGTGGTCAAAAGGTCGTGAATAAAACGATATAGCGAGATAAAAGAGGTAATTTCCAGCGCTTTTAGAAATAAGATTTGGTAACGCTTCAATTTAAAAAAAAAACACTGGCACTCCGGTAGTGCCGACAGAAGTGAAAACTTGAACAATTACGAGTGTATTTTGTGAATCGTCTTATAAACAAAACACGCGTGTTAAGGTGTGTTCCTTATTTTATAGGGTTTTTTGCAAATCAGGTATGATGACCAAAGTGACTGGTTTATTCTTCTCGTGAAAGGAATTTATTCAGATTTACAAATAAGCACACAGGATAGACTTCAGTTCGTGGTGTTGGTCGCGGCAGTGGTAAGAGAAGCAAGCCGCTCGCATGGAGCTCGTCGTCAGTTATATATCCGTGGTTCAGCGCCATCTCGTCGTTGTTGGATGAACTACGTAGTTAGTACGCGAGGCCCTCGTAGTTCTTCCCGATGTGCATAGATGGCGCTGTCCTCAACAACGCGCGTCTTACGTTTTACGTCTTACGTTTTACGTCTTACGAATTTTCGATCAGGGTCACGTGACCTGACGCGAGTTTAGAAGTTTTTACCCATTCCAAAAAAAGTACACAGCGCCGCTAAAGAAGTTTTCACTTCAAAAAACATGCTCTTGAAATTTGGTACCCAGAGCCGCAATAGAACTTTTGTAGTGCTGATACATTATCTAGTAATAATACAACACCGTTTGTTTTATTGTCTAATATCACATTTTTTTTGAATTAGTCTTATTGTAAAGGAACTCGGTATACGAAAATATTCGTAACTTTTAGGGCAATTATGGTCATGCTGTAGAAAGATTTTTTGTTGGAAATGATCTCCTTTATCTCCCTACTTCGTTTGATCTACACTTTTTGACCACCTGTATAGGTACAGCTCTGGATAACCCTACGGGTATAACAGGCGTGCTATTATGTCTATGTTATCCTATAATATTTGTCTGAAACTTGGAAGAAAGGCAACATAATTATCTTACGAAAAAAGACAGGTGTCAATATTTATAAGTTCTCTCTTAGCTAATTTGGTAGTCAAAATCTTTCCATTATTAAAAATAGCGCAAAAATAACATTTTGTATTGTATACACGAAATTATTATAACTAATTTACGGCTTCAGAGTTGAAATAATGAATAGTGAATAAGTAAAAAGGTTTCATTTATACGAGCGTGGCAGCCGCGTAACGCATAAGTGTTTACAGAAAAGTTTTCTGTGAACACAAACCCAAAAGATTTTTCCAATTTAGCGAAAAGGCTCGAATGCTGGAGAGGTCACAAAGCGAATAGTAAAAATACATTCCCTATACGTGACCGTGAGTTTTGTTACCCACGGGAGGACACTGAGGATGCTAGAGGACGCCGAACATGACATATAAACGAAAATGCCATTCGAAGCTAGAAAAATGTACAATGCACGAATTTTACGCCGATAGCCACATAAATTTGCCATTTTAGTCACTGAAATATGTACCAATTTCAAGTTTTAGTTACGTTGTTTTTATTTAGGTGCGGTTTAGACGCTTGTAGGTTCTTGTATAAGTAGATATTTATTACATTTCTATTGCTCCTAGCTTTTGTGCAAATTATGTGCGTATCTAATTTGAAAGTTTGTAGCTAACCTTTTACGTTTAAGTCTTATATATGTGTATATAAAAGTCTCGTCTTGCCTAAACATTTAATTAGATTTAGATAGATTTATTTCAGATTTCATTCTATTTAATTTATTTGCAGTAAGTGAGATAGATGGGTATTTAATTTTTTATTTCACATACCTATTGCCTCCTCACTGAAGACCGTCGCTCTTTCAGATCTTTTTATTAGCTCGTAATGAACTTTACGACCCATTAAGTACATATAATCTCAAGAAACCGTCTAAAATATACTAAGACAGTTATTTTTGACTTCGCTAAAAATAACAGAGTTCCTGTTACGTAATTTCGAAGTAAATGTATGTTACTGGGAAGTGGGCGAGTTACCAAATTGTGCTATGTTTATTTTACTAAAAAACTTGTTCATACTGGCCGAATTTACGTGATTTATACGAAGTTGCGCGCGCCCGAGTATCTTATTATCCCCAGGGAAGGTTGCAACTTTACCCGGATAAAAAATTACCTGCGCCTATCTGGAAATAAGAAAAATGTATGCGGGCAAGCTTATAAAATAAACATCACACGTGTTAAACAAATAAACTTTTTAACCTTTTTCTCATCCTTTTTATTTGGATCTTCTGATTTCGATTTTATTGGGGCATAAAAATACTACGATTTAATTAAATTTGCGTAACCAGCCTATAACGTTCCTACTGCTGAGTCACAGGCCTCTATGTGAGAGGGAATCCGTCGGCCGGCCGTAATCCACTAAGCGGGCCCAGTGCGGTCATAGATAGTGATAGATGTCACAAGGTCGTAAAATTTCTGTTCCTAGGACATACTGGTTTCCTCACGATGTTTTCATTCATCGTTTTTGAGAGCAGTGGTGATGAAATAAATTACACAAAGTAAAGCTTGCCTGGGTTTGAACTCACGACCTACAGCTTGTAAGTCGGGACCGTTACCACTGGGCCACCACTGAATAAAATTATTACGCAATTAAAATGGCGTAGGTGAATAATAATATTCTTGTGGTTCAGAGGCGGAAGTAACCAAAATAGCCTAACTTCAATATGATTTTTCATGAAATTGATAAGACTTAGGTATAAAACAAAAATAACATGAATAACTACATGATATTTCCACACTTATTGTGCAACAGAAACACAAAATATTAAAATTTTCTCGAAAAAAAAAACATCACGAAGTTACGTCTGATTTTCACGACTTTTGGATTTGTACTTAATATGCTTAAGGGGGAAGCGCTAAGGTAGCCCGCGAAATTCAAATTTTCTTACGTTTTTTGCAATTTGCTGGTCAGTATTAAGTTGTACGTCGATTAATATATGATTCGCGGCCGTAAAAATATGTATTTACAGAATTATAATCATTAAAGTCATCAACACAACTCTCTAAGACCTTACTCAACTCGGTTTACTCTCCAATCTATCAAAATATTTTTTACTGCATAGTAAAGTTTGTTCTTCAATCTGGAATTGGAAATTCATAGGCTGTATGTATTACTTGTATGTCCGTGAATCTGTTACCGGTGTCGGAACAGATTCACGAACACACAATAATATTGAATAATATACCTACTTACCCAGCGATCATACTTAGGTACTACATTGAATGGAGCCATTTCATCTGATTATCTTGCGTATACTTACTACAGAAGATTCAAATTCAAACACAAATATATAGGCCAGGCGAAAAGTTTCTGCTGGCGGGAAGGGATTGTGTTTTGTTTTCGTCGTGTTTGATGAGAGGGGTAGGCAAGGAGGCGCGATAGATAAGTGTATTAAGAGATAAGTAATCTTCGTTTTCAGTTTTCTCAGCACACTAATTGCGTATCGCACTTTGTGTTTATGTAATGCATTTAGAATTTCCTTCAAGACCACGGGTTTCTAAGGAAATCCCAAATCCATTGCTTCATAGTTTAAAAAAAACTCGCGTGCTCGACAACGTAAATAACGCAATGAACGTGGCTTTAACTGTCAAAATGAAAGGCATTGCGCTTGATTGCCATTTCATGTGTGTTACGCAACTATCTCGCTGGTTTCCTAACACAAACTACCTTCGCCATTATTCAGTACTTATCCAGTATAAAACTGTACTCATATAGTACTGTTTACCCGTTGACCGTAGCCGGGAAGTCATCGGTCACGGAGCAGCCCTGCCACGTCGCTCACTGTCTGCCAGTGATGAAACACTCCGCCCCTATCTAAATCACTGCGTTTAACCTAAATAACGGTCACCCTGTATAAAGCTGTTGTTATACTGACGTGTCTTAGTGGGTTTTAGGCAGTTTGTTTTCAGTATGTCGCTGGAGGTGTTTTATTTGGTTGGTAATATTAACTTGCCTACGTACGAAACTTTCAAAAAGGTAGAATTCTCAAGTCAGCGAGTATTGTGTGTTTAATTAGTTATTATTTATTTATTTTTACCTATGTTGTCCCACTGCAGTGAGTAAAAAGAAGAAAGGGAGGCCTTTGATCTGCAGGTCAGTCCTCTGTCTTGAGCTATTGTCGACCAATCTGGTCTGTAAGCGTCAAACTCATCCCGCCATCTTGTCCTGGACATTTTCTGGGAGCCACATGGTGGTAGTTTTGGTCCATGGCTCGTTCGACATGCGGCAAACAACCGGCCCAGTTCCACTTAAGCTTGCGCAGCATTGTGTTCAAGGAACTTGATTGTTTTTCAAATTGACTACCAACTCCATACATATATATTCAAATCACCACTGCAATCTTTGACAGTTTTATGAAACGGCTTTTACACGACACATTGACGTAGTTTGTCAATTGTGTTCATGTCATTTTGCACGAAAATATTTTTTTTGTATGTATTTTTAATTTAATAATGTATTCAGAGCATGCGTACTGGATAATGTGTAAGCTGTGGTTAACTGTCCACAGCAATTGGGTGTGCATTACAGGATAATATTATACAAGTTTTAATATTGTAGAAGATACTAACTTGCAATATATTTCTCGTTAGTAATTCTGAAACAAATATTTTATTATAATTACTTTCCCTGACCGTTATTACCAGAACAGTCAAATAAATATAGGGGTAGAGGGGATGAAAATAATCAATAGCTTTCGAGTATTCTAATACCAATAAGCAATTTTGCCTTTTGTGTTTATGTTTACCACCTAGTACATATCTCGCTGTGATAAAAATAAACGTGAATATTATTTTCCGGAAAAGTTATAAGTACGTAGGCAATCCAAACCCTTAGGAACAACACCTACGCAATCGATTATAGCAAAACGTTCCATCGTCATAACTCACTCGATGTGGGAAATTCCTACACATGGTGAAGAGAATACTACAGGAGAAGATTAGCAGAAAATGTTTTTGAAAACATGACGCTTCTGTTCTCCAAAAAGATGTATAAGTAATCCCACAATATTTTATTTTATTTATTACTTAAATATTCGTTTATGTAATAACATCCACACGGGTCGATTGATCAGGTTAAACTACGCTTGCTGCGGTCGGTCTCTGGATGGGTGACCATCTTTACATACCGATAGCCCTCCATGTCTCGGAAAGCACGCGGCCGTCATTCGGGGATCTTTGACAGTCGGTACGGGTTGTCATAAGCCCGAGATTCTGACAAACGGTCTTACCAAGGGTATAGTGTTACCAAGTAACTGGGTTGTGGAAGTCAGATAGGCAGTCGCTGCACGCGAAATACTGGTATTCAGCTGTTTCCGGTTAGACTGGAAGCCGACCCCACAAATGATTGGAAAAGCTAGGCAGATGAATTAATTTAATACATAATTTTTTCATCACCGATTCTTTCATTTACAAACCTCGAGCCGCGAAGCCCCTTCGAGTTTAGTTTAAAATATAGTGATTAGTTATTTTATCTTTCAAGCTTCCTTGTACACTGTTTTATTACTACAGTACAATGAAGAAAGACGATAATATCTGTATTATTTTGCTTGCTGGCTTAACTATTTAGGTACCTACTAAAGTTTTGGTTTCCTAAGCAAAAGGTGAACGGTCTAACGGCTGACTAAATACGGAGCGTTAATGTCAAATACTGGTTAAAAATACAGATTTTTATGACAGCCTTTATAATGAAAACTACTATTAGGAATCAATCACCTAGAAAGCCAAAGCTTAAGGCCCACTTACACCAGAGATCACTAATTACGTTTAACTCTAAACGAATTTCAAACCGCGTTCTGTCTCCGTCATCTTCACACGATTGACAGAAACAGAACGATATTTTAAATACGTTAAGCGCTAAATGCTTTTAGTGATCTGTGGTGCAAGCCATATTAGAGCCAGGAATTTGAGATAATTTTTAAGTTATGGAACAACAAACTGAATGTCACACTTAACAAGGTTCAAATTCCATTGTAAGCGAAATCTTATTATTACCTTTTTGTTACAAATGGTCACTCAAAAATCAATTTGTGGCGATGGAATGTAAATTATCTGAGATTATAAACACTGCTATAATTTGTACCTATTTTAAAACTTAGGTAAGTAGTTTTAGTTAGTAAATTTAATTGTGAGAACAAGATTATAGAAAAGACAAAGTCGTTACAACTAAAGACTTTGTGACAGGATTAAAAGAAAAGCCTTAAGACAAATACTAATTCCCTTCAGTCTTCGTGGGCCTTTACAGTTTCTATATCAAAGCCTAATATGCCTCTTCATCCTATAATGCCTATCCGTCAACTGTGAAACTATTTGACTTAGTATGTAAGGCAAAAACCGCACCGTACGGTAAAATATGATGTTAAGGCATAGTTCACGCTAAATTCTCGAAGCTCTATCATGTCGAGACATTTAGGTTTTAGCGAAGATCTCACAAAGCGACGCGCGCTTTACTTGTAGTTACCAAGTGTACAAACTCGGTCTAAATGTCTGTGTAAGCACAGGAGCTCCCATTACCCTCCGAGACAATAGCTAAGTCGTAAGTGTGTGTTATGTGTTGACGATACTCGCCTTCATGCATACACTCCCAGCTTGTTTTTGCACTTGTTTACCACAAGTAAAACGTGTGTAGCTTCGTGAGATAAAAACACTGTAATACAATAGCAGCTTACTGCGGGACTTCTTCTTGTCTTATACACATAATGAACAAAAGTGGCTAAGTTCTCAATTCTCTTTGTATGTTAATGATTTTGAGATTTTCTCACATTGAAAAGTCACGAGTTTTCACAAAAGAACGAAAATCGTATTTCTAATAAAAATAGGCACGTTTGTAATTCTTACAGCTTTGTAGGAATACATATCAGAAACACTTTCCGTGACCCAAAGATTGGATTTTACCTTGGCCAGAGGCTAAGTATTGCCATATAATGCCGCCAGTCTCTTGGGTACATTACTAGCCGACAGCGATGTGGAAGAATTTTTCGACGCCACATTTTACTATTGTAATATATTTATATTTTTTTTATAAATAGTACTAAGAATTTTTTGATGCATTAGTGACTAAAGCAACAAAATCCTTCATTCAATTATTCATTTAATCACAATAATTAACAAAACGTGTACCGTAACATACGTAGTATAAAATAATGTTAAAACGAAATTAAACTTTTCATGTTTTACAAAATTAAATAACGACATTTTGTTTAATTAATTGGTAATTCAATACAAAGTGTGACTGCCTCTGTTGTTTAAAACTTGTTGGCAACGATTTTTCATTGAATTAAGATTATTTATCTGATTCTGCGGCAATCGCTACCAATGGAATTTTAACAAATCTCAGTTGTTGGGTTGTCGACACTCCGTTCAGGTTCTCTAGAACACGTTTCTGGAGCATATCTCATGCGTGCTCGATGGGATTGAGGTTTTCCATTGCCAGGTACTCTCTGGTTCTCCGAGCTGTGTGCCAACGCGCATTGTTATGCATCAGCGTGAAATGTGAGCCAAGGCTTTGTGTAAATGGATGAACATAAGACCCGAGGACATCTTCAACGTAACTTTCAGCGTTCTTATTGCCATCTAGAAAAGCGAGCTCAGTTCGTCTGTTCTTCATAATACCCGCACATACCATCACTGTGGAGCCACTGTAAGAGAGCACTTCCTGGACGCATCTGAGCCGTTCAGCATTTCTGGGACGACGATACACTATTACACTTCTCGTATCAGACCTACATCAAAACCGGGACCCATCGCAAAATAAAATTTTATCCCATTGCTCCTGGGTCCATGTCAAGTGTTCCCTACACCATTCGTTTCGACGTGCGCGATTCCCATGACGTATAGGTGGGCAACTAATTGGGCGATGTGATTGTGGCCGTATTCATGCAGCCTATTTCTCACGGTTTGGTGGCTAACAAGAACACCGCTTGAGAATTGTAGCTTTAAACCTATCTCCCAGGCGGTTAAAACATATACTGGCTGATTTTAGATTCTCCCGGGCGGTTAACATCGGCTGATCGTGCAGTCAGTTGTAAGTATGTATCGGTCCTGTCGAGCAATTGTACTCCTGTATTGTAATTCCACGTCCTGGGTGCTGCTCAGAAGGACCCCTGTATCAACGTAACGCTGCCAAAGACGACCAATCACGCTTCTATTGACGCAAAAATGCCGAGATACCTGGGACTGATTTCTTCCCGCTTGTAGCATTCCTACAGCTCTATGCATTTCATCAACAATGAAATGGGTTAGGGGGCAACGCGGCCAACATTACACGGAGTAGGAACAGTAGTAGAAAATTTGGTCGAATGCGTGGGCCAGAATACCATGGGAAAAAGTACGATACTTTTTAAGTTAGAAGAAGTTTAGTTAAAACGATTCATTGGGATGGCGTCGCTCCATGACATAAAAAATGACTCACTACTAAATTTTTTTTAAACTGTATATCAAAATAATTTTGATTTTTGATTTTATAAAAGTGAGATAAATACCAAATTTATCAAAATAATTAGCTTTTATTTTATTGAAAACAAAACACAATCGAAGAGTTTCTATTTTTAAAATCAGTCAGTATATGTTTCCGACAACAAAAAGATTCTATACCAATCTACTTTGTTAAGAAAAAAATAAAATACTCGTATCAACTAAGAAAACATGCAGTTTCTGTAAATGATGCGTGTTGCTTAGACTTTTTTGATGTGTGTAGTAGGGTTAGGATATTATATTTTTATTTTAATTTTAGTTTTTTATCCAGTGTATATGTTTTTATCGTCCTAAATAAATTTCATTTCCTTTTGTTAAAAACGAATACATCAGAAATATATGAGTACAGTAATGATATCTAAAATATATAAGCTGACTTTTTTACCGTCGGAACAAAAACAGGGTATAAAGGTTAACGAAGTTAGTAGAAAGAAGCCTATGGCACAGAAATTTCATCGCAAAAATTTAATAAAAAAATCTCTTTTTTTACATTCACATTCATTTTGTGAAATGTCGCTTGGAATTCATTGATAATTTCCGTGCGTAGAGAGTGTCGATTTATGTTTTTTTGGTGAAAAAAAAAAGAAATTTCTGTGCCATAGGCTCCGTTCACCTTATAGACACTGTTTTTTTCAGACGGTAAAAAAAGTCGGCCGCCGGTATTACTCTACATAAATCATAACGCAGTTGAGCAATCACTTGGATCCCACTGATAAAAGTTTTCACGGAAAAAAATAAGTAATATAGTCTCACTCTTTCGCTTCAATATAATTTGTTCTGGGGACCTGTCGGCAGGTGGGTTGAGTTCAGAAGGAAGAAGGCAAACAATATGAGACATATCCGTTATTAATTAGATCAATGATTTTATGAAGAAATTAAAAGTTGACTTAAATATTAGACTAATTATATTCTGTTCTTATTATCTCTTTGACTTAATTTAATCTTTTTAAAATTCCGATTCCTAATATTTGAATAATTTGCAATTTGAGTGTTATCCTAATTTATTTAATTCAATGTTAAATCTAACAAACTAAGAAAAAACCCTGAAAATGTGGAAACGTAAAAAAATACGTAAAAAACGTACGCTGGAAACGGCAGAATATTTATTATGAACTTTTAAAACTATGTGACAACTCTGTAACAATATTCTGACAAATAAATGGACTACCTATTACTATTACAATAATTAAATACGTTATATCTGCGCGAGCTCGTTTCCAAGGATATCGCCCTTGAATTAAGCCCAAGAGAACGTTACCGAGAAAAATTCAATATTACCCTTTACTACTTCTTACTACGAGAGTACTTTGCTGATGATAATAATAAAGTAGTAAATTAATAAAGTTTTATTTGAGTTTAGATGGCTGCCCTATACTAAGAAAGTGCCTTCCTTGAATGAGAAGTGCTTCTTCCACAAACTTGAATAGGATTATTGAACGGAAATGTGCTTTGTACTAAACGCGTTGCCGAGGTGATGCTATATATTTTGACATTCATGTAAAATCGACCGTAATATACATTTTCCTTTTTCCTGGTATGGTTATGGTGAGAAAAAATGATGTTTGGCCCAACGTTAGAATGTATGTGATGTATGCGGTCCCTTTGCACCAAGTCACATAACTTACGGGTCATAAAAATAGACTGATGTACTTAGTAAACGTCGCTAGGGGCTTGGTATCTAAAAACAAATGAATAGGCATGTTCATTTGTTTGTAGATATTATGTACCGTCTCAGAACAATAACCGTTTAATTCAATAAACGGTTCGGGTTAATATTTCAATAGAACAACTGAAATAACAAGCATCCGAACTAGTATTGTTGATTTTGCGAACTTTACGTTTTGACTTGTATTGTTGGCCACGTCCTAAAGTAATTTAACGTGCGAAAGATTACAATTTATTCATGTTGATATAAAAGTGAAGTTTAAAATGATGCATGGAATCTGTTTTCATTATGTAGTCGCAATAAATTGTATGATAAAGCGGTGTTGCATTAATACAATCAGTTGGCTTGTTTTTCGTGCTCAATCATTTTGTTTGTATTCATAAAAGACAGTGGTTGGGTATTTTTAATGGATATATGTGTATTGTATTTTATTTATGGTGAACGCGACCTGTTTACATGGAGAATTATTAATTGTACGCAGTAATTATAGTGTTTGTAGTTATTGATTAATTCTGACTGTTCCCTTTAAAGCCCTCAAGATGGGCGGTAATAGAGTGTTTGTTACACGGGGCACTTAATAATTCAGCGCCAAGTCGTCTGAACTCGTCTGGCGACGCTGCCGGTGGCCTTGACCGAATCTTCTTGCATTAAGGCCGATGGGATTATGTATATTAAATAGAATTTTGAATGATACCTTGAAGAATACTGGGGATGTGATTTGTTCGGGAATCTCGTGGAAGTGGATTTTATTTTGGAGTGAGAAAAGGTTTTTGGTTTTTGTCTGCTTTTCATTGATTTTTTCTACAATATTTTAGAGTTTACTTTAAAAAAAAACTTACCAATTTTATCTGGGCACGGGCGAGTTCCAATTCATAATACTTACTTACTTTCTCAATTTATAAAGCCCCTTTGCATATATTATAAAAAAAAACCACTGAATGTAGTCTAGTAAACATTCCGTACGTATTTAGTTAATAGTCTCCCTATTCACCCCATCTAAAGGCCCATCTTTATATATTTATTCCTGAAAGGCAAAAAAGGTTTTGAAAGATAAATTCGGAAGTCTCTTTGGCAAGGAAAATAAAACAACCCTTTCAATAAAGCGGGTCCACGGATGATTGAATGAACACGTAATACCGCGGTGTACTGTCGTATCAACCGAAATATATTCAATATAATGTCTATTTTGACTCCTGGTCTATATTAATTCAATGATCGAGAAGGGATTACATTTAGTTTTTTTTTTTCAATTTTTTCTTTATCGTCAATCGCAGTAGACTGAGAAAAGTGGAACGAGAGAAGGGAAGCCTTTGCCCTGCAGTGCCGGATGAAGGTAAGTTATACCACGGGTATTCTGTCACGAGTCGCCTGCCCATATTGTCCGAAAGGGTTACCGCTGGTTCGGAACATAAAGGGCTAAGGAAGGAACACGGGTGGGTTTTAGTCAGTAAGAGTCTGACACCCCCTTCCGCTCCACCCAGAGCGGGTTATTTTTCAGGATGGGAAATCGTCAAATGACTCCTCATTTGACGATTTCCCATCCTGAAAAAAAAAGAGCAAAGTTTGTAGAATATAAAAAGGCATATTTTACAAACTTTGCTGTATTTATTTTTAGTCAGATGACATGCACTCTAAGATGGTTCCACACACCTTTTGATAAGATATTGCTTAATACCGCTAATTTCAGCAGATATAGCCGGATTTTTGATGAATTGATTGAAAAATTTCCGTGCAGTATTACCATCATTTGACAATTAAACCTAATTTCTGCCAAAACTCGTTCTGGACCCTTTTCTTCGTCAGTTTTACAAGGTATTTATCTTCATCTGATCTAGCTTGCCATCTTTGCGTTTGTAATTTATACGATAAATGAATAGAATATTCAAAGAATCGGATCCATGAATGTGACATATATACATATATAACATATCGGAACCATTCGTGAATAGTCATAGTTCAAATATAAAACCTCTTGAAAAGGTTCCGATGCAATTAACATCTGAAAAAAAAAATATTTGCAATACTTTCATAGCTTTCCCCTACGCAGGCGTAGCACGCTTATAACTATCCAATCCGCAAATTTCCGCAGACAATAACTTAAGGCCGTTATACAAGACACATGTGGCTTCTTAATCAAGAAAAAGTTAGCGTGAAGTATAATTCAGAACATAGTTAAGTTTAAGTAAAGAATAATTCTACAGATTTTTAAAACAAAATTTATTCATCGCGTAGACACATTGTTATTTCAATATTATTCAGAAAAATGTCAAAACGAGTATATATAGCAAAACAACATATCTGATTCTTGAAGCTCCATTGTAAAAAATATCACTTAATTAACATAATTCTGAGAAAACAGCCACTAATTACTAGTCACATAATGAGTCACTGATAAAGGTGCACATACAACGGGAGTTGTGTTCACTTTCGGGTTTCACTAAAGAATGAAACTGATTAGCTATCTGGGATCTATTTATACTTAATTGTAGTATATGTATCGGCCAACGATATGACAGTGTTCAAGATTTGAAAATACTATATGCGTTTTTTTTAAATTTTGACCTCTAGCGGAACCACCGTGCAGTGGGACGAAACAGGCTCATAATAAAAGTCTTTTAGGGAAGGTTTAGGCGGTTCCATAGCTGTGATTGGATGTCTTATATGTGATAAAAAGGTAACATCTTTAAATACGTCACAAATTCGTACCTAAGGGGTTTGGTGCTTAAAGTTACTGTTTTAACATACATATTTGACCGTCTGTTAATTTTAAGCAATGGTTATAACTACAAGGGTAACCCTCCAGTTGTTCCCCTTTTTGTATATGATTAAAGTGTTCCAAAATCGGATACAACTATCTATGAGTAGTTGTAATCCAATAACGTTGGGCTCGGCTATTGTATGGTACAGTCGCCGTCAGATATATTGTAGCAGACAAGGTGACCAAATACTTTTGAACAATTCAAAATGTCAATAAATTCCATACACTACAAGTTACCATTAATATCTGAACATTCATTACTTCATTAATATCTGAGCAGATGCTTGTCAATAATTTCTATACACACAACTAACCAAAAATAAACACTTACAACGTTACACAAAATACTAATATTTAATATAGGTACGTATGTTATCACAAATAAAAAAATATTACAATAATTTATATTTTCATTACAAAAGCAAGATCTATTTTCTATCAATAGTTTGACATTAACATAAAATATCAGTTGTATCCTAAACAAATGATTTTCTATACAATTTGTATTCCCTTTTCACCGTATTTATACCTAGAACAGTCATTTGGTGTTCAAAAAAGGTGTGGAACCTGGAATTTTATCCGGGAGTTTTGAAAATTGGTTATTTTATTGATTTCGAATTGTTCTCTTCGAATTTTCACTTTGTCGCTATTGTTTTATCTTTGCCGCTCGCACCGCCATATTGGAAAAATGGCGCCTAATAACAGTTAAAAACACCTGTTGGTATATAAGATGAATAATAGTTTGCGGCGCTCGTACGCCAAAACTATTAATTTTACAAAAAATTGTAACACATAAATTGAAGGAAATGTTCTCTAGTTTAATTTTTTTACATTAATGTTTTATCGTATAATGAGTCAGAAAGGAGATATTGTCTAAAACCTGTTTGTTATTAGGCGCAATTTTTCAAATATGGCGGTGCGAGCGGCAAAGATAAAACAATGAGCGACGATGTAAAAATTCGAAGAGAGCACGTTGAACTCAATTAAATCCCCAGTTTAAAAACTTTCCAGGTAAAACTACCAAATGATTGGACTAACCACAGATAGTCAAGTCGATAGTCGTTTTTGGTTCGTCCTTTATATCACGCAGTAACGAATTAGGTTAGTTCAATGTTTGTTTGCGTAGATGCACTTAACGTTGTAACTGTTCAGATATTTTTGGTTAGTTGTGTGTATAGAAATTATTGACAAGCATCTGCTCAGATATTAATGAAGTAATGAATGTTCAGATATTAATGGTAACTTGTAGTGTATGGAACTTATTGACATTTTAAATTGTTCAGAAGTATTTGGTCACCTTGTCTGCTTCAATATATCTGACGGCGACTGTACCTAATAGTTGTGTGGCTAATATCGATGTTTTACACGAACCGATCACCGTCTAGCCTCCATTATTATGTCAATAAACACGCATGTATATGTACAACTGCTTGTTTCAATGTAAATTCAAAAGAGCTATGGAGTAATAAACGGGTAGGTACCTTAATAAAGGCCCTAGACCGCACGTAACAGGTAATGAAACCTGGTGAATTATTATGATTATATATTGTATACTGTAATAAAAGCCAAACAAGGCTAATGTGTTTTACGCATATGTAATGTAGGATTGATACGCACAGACTCATTTCTCCAGGCTTTACTTGGCATGTTTATGATATGTATAGTTTATTAAGCCTAGGTTCGGACGAGCGTGTTTCTCCCGCGGCGATTTTTTTTCGCGCACTGGATTTTCATCGCTCTGCTTAGACCCGAGAGTTAAACATCCAACTGTGATTTTGACGCGCTGGGATGCTCTTTATTGGATTCTCAATGCTCGGCTCAACAACGAGAGTTGAAAATCTACTGCACGATAAAATCTCGCAGCGATATTTTTACGTCCGTGCGAACGTGGGCTAAGGTATTTGTCAAAATATAATATGGATGAAGAAGACTTATTTTTACTGGAAAAAAGCTCGAACTAGTTTGATGACTCCGGTCCCCGCGGGGGCCGCCTGCGTACCCACTGCGGCCACTTGTATGAACGAGCTATGGCATGAGTTACCCGCGCTCTTCCCGCGCCGAGCAGCCCGCGCCGCTCAACGCGCCCGCGTGCCCATTATAGACACTCAAATGAAGTTCTTTTGTTTGAATACGTCGCGCCGAGCCCGCTCCGCGCCCGCGCTGCCAGTCTGGCCAAACACTAAGAGTTAATGTCAACCAAAATCCTGTTGTATCTTTCAGTTCACAGTCAGACGAATATTTTCAAGAGGAAGAATGAGGATGAATGAAGATGCTGAAGTGGATATACAGATAATTATATAGGTACGTACTAGGCTCTTGCGTGGTCTGACCGCATAGTTAATTGTAAACGTTTTATCGGCGATTTGACATCCGTTACGTCGCGGATGAGCAGTGTCTCCCTGGATTATTTGGCCAATCAAGTCAGCATTAGTCTGGTTGCTACCAGAACATGATAGAGCGGTTATCCAGAAAGTCGCTGATGTATCGTAATTTTTCAAAGTGCAAGAGATGGAGCAGGACGCTGGAATCTGGCAAAATCGAGATGAGTACCGGCAGGCAGCAGATGACAAATCAGAGGCGTTGATTGGCGTCATCACAGTCATTACTATAATGTTCTCGATTTGTTTGACGTGCAAATTGGATTGCCATTCCATACAAGTACTTATAACTTAACCTATTCCCTGTCCCATGAATCACATAATGATTCATATTGATTGTTGTTCTATTGTGTCTATTATGTAGACAAAGACAGATGTGCTGCTTGGCAGCTTGTAGTGCCACTTTTTGATCACAGTGAAAGCACTAGGAAGTGGTGAAGGGCGGGCGTTTTGGAGATGTGTCTTATGTAATAATGACGTTGAAAAAGGGCTGATTACACAGGGCGACAAAATTTGACGAACACTCTTCCACAGAAACCAGACTATACTTTTCCGAAGGATTTTGACGCGCTGAATTCGAATCTGAAAAAATCATTTTTTTTTCGCTGAGAAATTGCATTTTGAAATTTTCCAATAGACTGTATGTGTATGAATTCTCAAACGTAGAACAATCTACGTACACGAAAATTTCAAAATGCGCTATCTCAGCGAAAAAAAAAAGATATTTGAGTAAACTTAACGTCGTTTTAAAGAGGAAGACTAGTCCTTTGAGATGCTATTAATAATTTTTGAAAGAAAAAAGGATCGGCCGTGCTACATAACCTCAAAAATGATAAAAAACGGTATT
The DNA here is from genome assembly GCA_963855955.1 of Luperina nickerlii. Classification (NCBI taxonomy): domain Eukaryota; kingdom Metazoa; phylum Arthropoda; class Insecta; order Lepidoptera; family Noctuidae; genus Luperina; species Luperina nickerlii. Next base: position 13,226,831 of record OY979677.1, on the reverse strand, counting down.
TTTTGCACTTTTATGTTAGGATATCTCGAAACCCTGACGTGATAGAGCAATTTTGAGGCTAGATTTGAATTCAGCGCGTCAAAATCCTTCGGGAAAGTATAGTCTGGTTTCTGTGGAAAAAATTTGTTGATCTGTGTTATCAGTCTAATTTGAATGAATGATTTTTAACCGGTTGAAACAATTAAAAAGCCACTGAGTCTCACGTGGATCATGTTCCGACCATACGAAGGGTTAGGTAATTCTAAACTGGAATACCAACTTCTTAAGTACAGGCTAATCCAAGTATAACATGATATTTGGAGTTTGAGAAACTGATATTGTGCGCAGTTCTCCCATTTTCCATTAATCTAGGAGAGCTTTACTATAAGTAACTTAGTCACTTTATTCTGGGAAAATAATTTCGAGAATGTAAACAGTCAGCCTACATTTTGCTGTGTTCAGTGATTCAGCTCAAAAGGAAGGATTTATTTCAGAAGTAAGTAATCGTTTATTTATGTTTAACAATTTGCTTCCCTGAACTAGGTTTGGTTTATTTTGTTTGAATATTTTTATTTAAAAACTATAACCTACTATGCAATCTATTTTTAGTTATTTAAAGTTATTTTTTATTGAATTTGTTAAATAGGATTGTGTAATTGTTTAGTAAAATCATGTTAGGTAGATAAAGTAATGCGGGTCGATATTTGGTATAGTAGGTACCTAATTAAAAAAGAAAAGAAAATAGAATGATTAGAAATAGTATTCTATTTCTTGATTCTTTTACAGAACTTTACACAGATTTCATCAAACAACCTTTTGACTGAAATTATATTCATTTTTTTAAACAATAGTTATATTGTTGTAATCCAATTAATAATATTATGGATGAGCTGTGTAAAAGATGATATGAACTATGACTAATAAAAAAGTATGGAAGAAAAAACAGTTTTTCAAAAAAAAAAAACCACCGACTTCTAAAAAAGACACTACGAAATCAAAAATAACTTTAATTTCGAAAGTCGGTGGCATACAACGAAAATGCGAACCCAACGACATCGACTTCTGAAATTAAAGCATTTTTTTTTTAGTTTTTATTTTTCACTTTTAAGCTGTACTTACCCCACACAAATTCATATAACCTTACCTGCTATGTAAGCATCAGTGACAGGTAGTCATTATAACATCCTAACTAATATTATAAATGTGAAAGTAAGTTTGTTTGTTTGTTTGTTACCTTTTCACGCCTAATCCACTGAACCGATCATCCTGAGCTTATACGTTGTCAGGCGTGTGCAAATAACCCCAACTATCGCCCTGTTTCGTTTGATCCACGATTTTTTGCCCACTCTGTATACTGTGGTACCTTCGTCTTCCTTTCAATACCTTTTAGTTACTTATGTTTACCTTTGTCGTTCTCGTCGTTGAGTTTGTTAAACAAATAACATCCCTATTTGGTTCGCTTCATTGACCGTTATTTACAAATGCTGGGCAGGTATACTTATTGCTTTGAAAAGACAAAAATTTTCCCTTATCATTTCCTTATTTTTGTCGTAGGTTATGAAACTCTGCTCTGAATTTTTGACAAATTTTAGTACTTATATAAAAATTGTAGTGTAAATTAAAATATACATTTTTGCAATACATTAACTCACATGGCTGTAAATAAACTACATATATAACTCCTAAGGTAGATACCGAAGGCACGAAATAAATTCATGCTATAAAAAGACCATTCATTCACATTTACTTTCCGCAAGGTTCTAAGTAAATATTTCTGTCGAGAGGAATCGTAAAATATTGTGTTCCTTTCCCAGATATAGAATCTTAAGGCCGCAATATTCTCGATAATATGACTGTGGGTATTATAACGTGAGGTGGAGCAACCCTTGCTCGTACATCAAGTGGACTAAGACCCCGAGTCGAACATACACTCGTATCTACTCCTGATAGGACTAAAATATCCCGCTCCCACTGTTTCCTTTCATTTAGATACGCTCGGTTTCGGGCCTTTATCCCCTTTCCTCAATTTTGTCTTCATCTTTCTGCCCTACTTCCATGGCCGCATTACTTAATACAATGAAATTTTTGTCCTTAACTCGGTTGAATGAATTCTTTTTAGAGTTTTTTTTTTGTTGGTGAAATCAGCTGGATCTGCTTCATGTAGCTGCTTTAGCAGATTTAATTTTATGAATTAACATATCTTGTTAAACGATATTTTTCAATTGTTTTTTATTTGGTCAGATAAAATTAGTCCAACTTTAAGGGCCGATTTTTCCATCACCAGATAACTTTTATTCGAGGAATAAAATTGACGTTTGATAGTTTTTGTATGAAATAATTCAACAAAATTTTTAGAAATTTTGTCAGTTTTTGTATAAAATAACTCAATATTTCAAAAAATATTTTTGACATTTTGACAGTTTGTTCATACAAAAACTGTCAAACGTCAATTTTATTCCTCGAATAAAATTATCACATGATTGAAAAATCAGCCCTAAGATAATTAAAATTAAGGTTAAATATAATGATACTCATAATATTCCTCATTGGTTTTATTACTATGTTCTGTATTCTTATAAATCGTTAGGTAACATATTTAAATACATCTACAATTTGATAGTTTATTACACAACCCTTTTGTTAACTACTTGTTAAAGATGGCGACGTTTGAAACCGCTGCCAAAGTAATCTGAATACATAAAATGTATTTTTGGCTGTCAAGACATTACAAACATAACATTTAATTCATTTTATTTACATTGAAATATTTACAATTCATCAGCTATTATGTACAACATACGATCTAAACCTTAGAGTGTAACATGATTTCATTTATTAAATCTTTAAATGCAAAGGTACAATAGCCAATGTCTATAAATCATCTAGAGAAAATCAACATTTTATACAATTTAAACTTGCCTTTGACAAGCATTTTACTTAAGTTTTAAACAGATGTAAATATCTACAAAGTAACAGAGATTTAATATTGACGTAGTAGCAAAACGACCTCGAGTTTACCCTTCCTTCTTACTTGAAAAGTCATAAAATTGTTTTTGTCCGTACTGCTAACATAAGTAAGGAAAAGGACGCGCAGAGAATAAAAACAGAACTGACTGAGAGCAATGTTAAGTACCAATCTGCCAGATTCGCTACATGAAATGAACTCGAAACGAATGATGTCTAAGGTACGTAATTTGTTTCTCGCTGTCACTAGAGACAACTTTTTGGGACGATGCCTTTTATTTTGGCCAGTAAAGCAACCCTAATTCTAAACTTTGATTGTGTAATTTTGTTCCGGTAAGACTGTGAAATGCGAAAAAGTCAGACGGATTCACAAAAAGGTATGCGCTGTCTCTTTGTTTGAAAGTCAGGGGAATTTCGGTCGGGATTTTGCTAAGTGCCTGTGTCTCAATTGTGGGATACTGAGTACACATTTCGTAATAACAACCTCAGGATATTTCAGAGGTTTCAATAGCTGTCAGATCTACTTGATGTCAAGTGACGTTGAAAGACTCATTTCAAAGCTACTCTAAGATTGACGACTCCGATTAATTCTTAGAACTTTGGTAGAAACCGAAGTAAAATGGTTTTGCGGTAGCTGAGAAATCAACTCGATTTAGTCCCATTTTATGTTTGAGCGCGCTGGAGATGAAATCGTTTAAAGATTGGATCGTTCTCTTGGAAAACATCTAGTCGGAAGGGACTAAGATTTTCTTTGCAAATTGCAACAAAATAATCCTAATTTCTCGTCAACAACCAATTGTTTCATAAGAAGATTGCGTTGTAACTTAATTATTTAGTAAAGTTTAATCTAAGATAAATTAAAAATAACCATGGCTGCGACAAAATAAAAATAATGAGAGAGTTAACAACTAATTGTTTTTTTTTTTTGAAGAAACTTTGTATAAAATGAATTTAAACTTTGTCATTTAAGTTCTTAATTTCATATTTGATTTAACATTTTTAGTTACAGAAATTATGATACAGAAATTACATTTTATTCATTAACTTGTAAACACGAAAGTTGTCGTAAAAATTAGTTTCTGGCAATACATTTGTATGTCCCAGGTATGCTTTAGTATTAGTACAGACACTGTTTGTTCAAGTTGATCGAATGCAAATAACGTGGCAAAGAGAGCAACCGGCTTAGATATACGTTACGCATAGATAAGCTTCCCGCTTCGATTGAATCTCGGTATATTCCTGTGTTGGACTAACGAAATCGATTTGCTTGTAATCTCGGTGCCGGATTAAGACGACGAACGTAGGTAGCTGTGAGAACAAAGGAGATTCAGCTTCGGATAAATCATCAGATGGATTATCTCATGCGTCTCACATTAATCTCTCCGGTCGTTATTCATCATTACTAAAAATCCTCTGGTCTGTTACTGTTGACAAAATAGAAATTTAGAGATTTTCAAACAATAATATAATTTTTTAAATTGACCATACATGCTATTGATTTATCGCCTTAAAATTACCTCACAGGAAACATTACTGTCCATATTTTATCGTTGTATTTTAAATACGTTCAATTCAGATATCATAACCCGAAGGTCCGCCACAAATTCGCTTGTTCACTCAATCATATAAAATACTTCCTTAGTTTAAAACGTTTGGGAAGTCGCATTTGCACTGATAGGTCATCTTGAGGATGTCGGTTCGTTGTGGGCTGTCGTATATTTTGATAGGAGTTTGAGGAGCGCGTTGGCGAAGAGGAGAGTGATGAGTAGTGTTGGGATGGTGAAGTAATGTACGGCGACGGGGAGGGCGATGATCAGGGCAGGCCGGGGCTGGCGCAGCGTGGTGAGCGCGGTCAGCGTAGCCAAGATGGCCCGGTTCAGGCGCGGTGGCGTGGACCCCGAGCTCTGCATGGCCGCCGGCCGCTCGCCGCTCAGCACGTGGACTATCACTGACGCCGATTCTGTATAAGAAAGTTTGGTCATAAATCAGCCTATCTAGTATCACGTAGCATTATCGATTAACTGCGGGCACCCCTGATTGCTTACAAATGATGTAAAGGGTTCCTCTATCTTGCTCTTTAAAATGTGTATAAGCTTCAATTTATATTGGAAGTAAACTTTGGACAAATTTCAAAAAGTTTAATGACGGTATTCTATTGAATGTCTAAAAATTTGGAAAATCCAAAAGTGCACGACTCATAATGGTTATTTGATCGTATTAAAACCATAGACATAGATAGAGATTACATTAGTTAGTTTTTTTATTAATTATAATTAAGCTACTTTGAATAAAAGACCCATTTTTAATAGGGTTCATGGAAGAAAAAATCTATAAAAAAAATTGGCTCCATTAATTGACTTTTCCGCAAGTTATAATGTTTCAGGTTTCACACTTGATTGACGGGAATTTTTTTTGTAATATTTTGATGTTTTTTTCGTTTCCACTGCATTAAATATTTTTTTTACAGAATTAATCTCCATTAAATTATCTATACAATGGTATATAAAATAAGTAGGTTATGTGTACTAGCAGGAGTATAACAATAGAAACAGTTGCAGAAAGGAAGCAAAAAAAAAATCGATCGTAAAGCACTCTGCAAAACAAAGTAAGAAAATTTAAGATAATTTACATCGACCGATTTAGAAACAAAAGGGGTTTACGACCCAACAACTTTGCAAGAAATATTGTCACAAAAGTTTTGAATAACGATGCCTTTTTATCATGACATACGACGCTATCAAACAGAAAATATGCAAGCCACCTTGAATGTTGAACTTAGATAAATGAAACGTCCTAGCAAACTACTACCCTACATTTTAAAGTCACGATGTCGCTAGTAATGCATTAACCTAGAAATATGAACAGTTTATTATGTTAATAGTGTACTGCATAGTAATCACAAATAAATACTGCAATTTTCCACACACAAACACTTAGAAATGCTCAAGTATTTTTAGACTTTCCAAGAACATCAAGAACATTGAGTTTTCTTTCAAAGCCATTAAACGACGTCAATTAAAAAGTTGGCAGCGTTTAAGCAGTCGTGTAGGTAATTGTGGAACATAGCAATAATATTCAGGTTCTTTGTAAGAATCCAGACTGGAATAATTACACAGCAGTTTGCGGCAAATCCTTGTAATGAATAATTTTAATATCAAGGATGCAATCTAAGAGTTTGTATTGTACGTATGTACGTGGTTTCATTTGAAAAGGAACGAGATATTTAAAATAAAAATACTTTATGTACCGGTTCTATTTCCTTATTAAAATGTTGTTTATATTTTTTATGTTTATGATGCTCTTTTTTTCCTGTATACAATATACTGGCCTGAATCTTTATCTTCAGTTCTACAAAAAACCGAAAACAGTTTTTTTTATTAAAATATAAGAGCACTTTATAACAGTGCACAGAGCGTGAGAAGCACAGAACCGGTCGAAGTGGCGGTGCTTGGGGGAGGCCTATGTCCAGCAGTGGACGTCTCGGCTGAAACGATGATGATGAAGAGCACTTTATAATAGCGCTATAGAAACCACCCCAAAACTTTATTCAATTCAATAATAGATTTGAAATAATTTTCATCTGAGCAAGTTGAACTCTATCTAATACAACGAATTGAATAATTTTGGAATTCTGACCAGTAATACATTCTCATACAAATATTTTATTCCTTTGATTAACATAGAAAGTTTACTAGCCATCTTCATCATAGTTTTATGATACATATACAATAACAAATAAACTAAATATTAAACACACCGTACCGAATAGTTGATCCTTACGATAATTAGGGTAAAATCGATAGTCGTAACGATGAGATATTGACGCCAACTTTAATCGACTATAAAATGTACGCGTTCGCCCTATTTCCTCATTCAAACAGGAAGATGTTTGTGTTCCTAATTAGATAAATAATTATATTTTCATGTAGTTATAGTAATATGAGCATATTCTTCATATCAACAAATTCAATTTCAGTCAAAGGACAAGTACCATGATAAGTCCGTAGCACATTGCTACACTTTTCGTAGCTTATAGCTACGCCGTAGCATGCTGCTACGACATCGTAAAATGACTGCTGTTTGTATGAATATTTGCTTCCCACCGAACGAAAAGCTATATAGAACATTACATAAATTTTAGGTTTCTTACCAGAACTGCTCGGTGCACACGTATAGTTCCCCGAGTCATGTGGCGCAGCCCGTGCGATGAGCAGTCGGCTTGTGCGCGTGCGCTGTTCTGTCTCCACACTGATACCGCCGCGCTGAGCATAGTTCACTACTTGTTCTCCTCGATACCAGTAGATGAAGCTAGAGACACAAAGATTGTGGTCAGTGTCAAGTACATTAGTAATTGTGGTGATAAAAAATACGTGTGTGACCTTACCATAAAACAGAGCATGAAAGGTACTCGTAAATCGTGGTGATGTAACTTTATAACTTTACGTGGTCAATCTGAAGGGCGATTTGAATTGTATACTAACCAACTTTAGTAAAAGAATACATTCCAAAAAGTGTATGCAATTGCAAAATATCTATAGAAAATCCATGCGGTTTTTACAACTAAAATCGCCTTTAATATTGAGAAGACCTTATCACAACGTATCTATTTATTTTGTAGTACATTAGACAACAGACACTGCAATTCATATATGTATTAAAAGAAAAAGAAAAGCTAGAATCACAAAACATCACGTCAAAAGCTAGTTGTAAATATTGAGAAACTTAAATCAAACTTTAAGGATAAATACAAATCTCATCTCGACAGACAAACATAAAAAAAGATTTACATTCGCATCAAAATATTATTACTATCCTTTAAAAAATATCTTTTTTTCTTGGCAAATTTAATTCAGTATACAATCTCATCTAATTTTGGGTAAGTGGTCACCGCCTTTTATGATTTGTTCGTGCGTTGCCGACGCCGCACAAAGAGATTGACTTTTCTATTCATAACACGAAGTATATCAAGGCAGCGTTTGAGGACCCCACATAATTCGAAAATAGTACCTACTTCACATTTTTTTAAATTGACTCGAATTTGGAAAGCACAGCATCATAGGTAATATCTACAATGTATTACTGTATTAATGCGCATGAAAGTATTTTATTCAGAATCGTTCACTGAATCGACTACAGTAATTACAGTCACATTTCAACTTATACGCTTCCGCCTTCCGATTTATGTGTGCGACTGTGTGCGTGCGTATATTTATAATGTGACCACAATTTTATTTCACAATGAGTACCACACAACTAATAACCTATAATTGGCGACTGTGTAAGACCGAGACTATTGTGATCTATAGTACTTGAGATAAATTTTATACATCGAAGCTGTTGATGTACCTCAATAAATAAATAACTAACTTACGAAATAAATATTGTTTTATACACAATAGTAAACATTCAGTGTATGTATTATGATTATAATGTAGCGGTATCTACAACGCCACATGCAAACAACTCGTCATACTGACGTCACGCAAAATCCTGCATCTCGCAAGCAGAGTTTACCGCGCAACTAGCATAGATATAACGGCCCGACGTGAATCATCGGGCAGTTGCCCGCCAGACACAACACCTGGTCGGAGGATCCTCCCTTTTCTATGAAGTATGAGTAAACTTTAAATCCTGTTCCTCATATTTTATCAAGTATGTTGGGGTTGACTTCCAGTCTACATGTTGTATACTTCTAACTTCTATAGTAATATTATTATAAAGAGTTCAAGTTGTATGTTTGTAAACGGTCACAATTTTACTGATAGAAAACTACATTATTCTCAAATAACATATACTTTTTATGTAAGGAAAATGCATGATTTCTGTAGGAATCTCAAAAACCGCGGGACGTAGCTAGTTAGGTATATAGATTGCAATAGCTGCGAATGACGGCTTTTGGAACTTAGCCCACAGTCACGAACAGAAGATTACTAGATTTAATGTTATAGCGTTAGAAAATAAAGATACACTAAGGAACATTTACTTTATCTACAAACATCAATAAAATAAACGAAAATTAAACAACACTTTAAACTAAAATACATAAGTCAAAGTTTCGTGTTGATTGTGTATATGAATCTAACACCTTAGGCAGGCTCATTCTACTCTAATTACATGTTATTTCACGTCACACAGCTGTTTATTACACTCAAGGATGTGTTTTGAACGGCAGCAAGTAATTTTAGTTTAATAAAGAGTATTTGGGTCAAATGTTTGAACAACTATGTAATTTAATGTATTTGACACTTATTTGAACATGTTAAACTTTGGTTCACATGCTGAAATATGTTTGTATTCGCCCCAAACGTTTTTCGGGTCTGTCCTAAGCTATTTATTTTGTTTATTTATAAAGTGACATTAAAAAGTTGTGTTTACTTTCAGAAATTGTAATTTATATTTATGCATTCCATTTTATCCGATGAGATGCTATTTACTGGAAAAAAATCTACTGCATCAAAGCTGTATTCATAATAATCATGAGTCATGTGAAACTCGACAAATACAATCGAGCGCTACATAACTATATAAGAGTAGTGCACATCTCGCCGCAGTCACTCCGAAACATGCACGAATAAATAAAATGTTGTTTGGCTTCGTAATTAACGCAACGAAAATGTTCGAAAAACTTCTGCTTTGAGTTATGATAATAAATTCAGGAAACGTCGGAATAAAAAGCGATATCTGTCCACATGGAGCGTATCATCGTTTCAATATTCAAATTGAAGGTCCCTCGATAGATCTCAGACATAGGCCACCATTAAATGTTGATAGCCAAAGAATACCTCACTTAGGGACCTCAGCCGACCGACCCTTTTATCTGAAAATAAGCTTATCATGTTTATGGATGCGAACACTAAATGTATGGGCTCGGTGCGCTGTGAAAAGGTGCCTACACGATAACACACTTCCATTATAAGATCGTAAGGTGGAAGTCGGGGTCGCCTATTCACATCGCTACGATTTGTGGCGGATATTTACTCGGAGTTGCACAACCGCAAACATCAATAACGAACATCGAATTTTTCGTCACGTGAATTATTTTAGGCGTATTTTATTTAAGGCGTTTTTACATACACACGTAATTCAGTTACGTGAACGTTTTTAAACACGGATCGAATTTTGTGCTCTCGTTTATGTGAAGTATCTAGCTGTTGTTGCTACTCAATTAAAAAAAGCTGCATATTTTGTTTTACATTGTTGCTCTTAAATGTCATTCAGTCACAAATGTTAAAATGACATTTTTTGTTACCTTACCAAAGTAGGTAGCAAAAAAGATCGGTTATAGTAGTAGGCCCATATTACGCTGCAAGCTCTAGAATATAGTGTCGGCACATTGCCCAAGATATGATAATTTTGTAGGTCGCAGAGTGCGGGCAAATATGATCTAACTAAACAATATGGTCTCATTACACATTTGTCACGTACGCTGACACAAAAGTCCCGCTCGGAAGTTATTTCTTACTTCCTCGTTTTTATGTTGGCAACCCACGCTTTCATGTGCTGTTACTGCCCTTTTCGAGCAAGAATACGGCACCTCCATGGTCCATTTCCTTCATAAACCGTATAAAAAGATTCGCCTTTTTCAGTCAAAACGGTTGGGCTTTCGTGCTTTTATAATGAATTCATTCATCTAAAAATGTATTTCAACAAAAGCCAACTTGTGTAACAGATAAAATGTATTTTAAACTTTATTCAGAGAATTGTTTTTTGTTTAATTAAACCATAAAAAGTAAAAAAGCCTTGAAATACGTGTATAAAACATAGCTCTGAACAAACAAAATAATAGTAGTAAACAAAATAGGCAAAATAAACAAGAAAGCTGATACTGTTAAGAAAATCTGCTATTAAATAAAGAAAGAATTTTGTAGCAATTTATCTCCATTTTTTTAATGTCTAGGGTTGGTAGGAGGTAAAGATTTTCGCATTAGTTACCTTGGCGGGTCCGGGGCGTACTTCGCCACGCAAGTAAGATTGATGTCTGAACCGGCCCTGACGAACAGCTCTGGTCCTGACAGTATCTCCGCCTTTGACACTGTTGAAAACCATGGATTATTACAAAAAAATACCTAGAACTCAGATAATGTTATTAATACCATATTTGATGAAGAGATTTTAGTCAAAATTCTAAGAAGATAGTAAGAACTGTAATTCGCTCGATTAATACTAACAAAGATGGTATTAAAAACGACGTACCTATTCACAGGAATAAGGATAATCTTAAAAGATGACGCCATGTGAGTGAAATTAATTTATATTAAGGAAAACAGTTTCGTTAATAATCAAGTAAGTAAGTAATGCAAAGACACTATGTTGTAGCCAGGATAATTCATCAGCAACTTGCTCTGAAATACAGCTTTGTGGAATCTGAGGTGCCGTACTACAGCCGGCCGACCCAGTTCTCGGAAATGGAAATATCACATTGTACTGTGATCGATTCTCATCACTGACAGGACTATGGAAGCTTGGACCTCGTTCCCGGTACTGGTTGGCGACTATTTATTTTTATATTTACAAATGTTTTTATATCCCAATATTAAATAATCTATGTATGTGTAAATAATTAAATAAAGAAAATAAGTAAGAACGAACATTTTTGAAGTGAAAACTTCTTTAGCGGCGCTGTGTACTTTTTTTGGAATGGGTAAAAACTTCTAAACTCGCGTCAGGTCACGTGACCCTGATCGAAAATTCGTAAGACGTAAAACGTAAGACGCGCGTTGTTGAGGACAGCGCCATCTATGCACATCGGGAAGAACTACGAGGGCCTCGCGTACTAACTACGTAGTTCATCCAACAACGACGAGATGGCGCTGAACCACGGATATATAACTGACGACGAGCTCCATGCGAGCGGCTTGCTTCTCTTACCACTGCCGCGACCAACACCACGAACTGAAGTCTATCCTGTGTGCTTATTTGTAAATCTGAATAAATTCCTTTCACGAGAAGAATAAACCAGTCACTTTGGTCATCATACCTGATTTGCAAAAAACCCTATAAAATAAGGAACACACCTTAACACGCGTGTTTTGTTTATAAGACGATTCACAAAATACACTCGTAATTGTTCAAGTTTTCACTTCTGTCGGCACTACCGGAGTGCCAGTGTTTTTTTTTATTTGAACCAATTATATAGGTACTATTATTTTAAAGTGAAGGGGAACCTACTGTTAAAATACAAATACAATAAAAATACAAAAAGTTTCACAGACAGTGATCTTACAATAAACACAATTACGTTTGTACACCACAATGTTTTGGTTTGACGGTTGACACCCAAACTAAGCAAGGCTTGTATCTTGGGTGTCGGCGTGCGATTGAGCAGAAAAAAATATGTCAGTTTACAAACCTAGTTCAGCAAAGCGTGTATTACGTTGTGTTTCTGCGAGTGTCTGTGAGGGTGAGTCTATGAGAGAGGGAAGTTGTTTGCTGGGTCTTTGGCTTGTCGACAAACGTTAGAGAAATGTTTCTGTTTCGGTGTATGTTAGTTCCAGAAGCCATTTCTTTAGTAAACTTTTTAGACGAGCGGTTAACAAGTCTTTGATATCCAGTGATTTGCAGACCTTGTTAAACTTGTGTAGGTACTTATGATTATAATTCTGTAAATACATATTTGTTACAGTCGCGAATCATATTTTAATCAACGTACAACAATACTGAGCAGCAAACTGAAAAATGAAAAAAAAAAGCCGTAAAAAGCAAATTAATTTCACGGGCTACCCTGGCGCTTTCACCTTAACTATAACAAAATTGTAGCTACATTGTCATTTCGTTCGTTATTTAAATTGTTATTTCACAATAAATAATAATGCTGGTTAACTTTAATGAATAAATGATGTGTGTAATTATGAATTACATTGTTGTTTAAAATATGCTCTGAACTCAACGTAGTGTTTACAGTTTTCAATGAAACTGTTCATTTGTGGCTTTTGCCAATTAGTCCAGTTGCATAATAAAATTGTAATATGCTTTTTGATGACAGTTCAGTATTATTTTGGTTGATACAATTTGAATTATAATTATTATCAACAAGTCCAGTGAAAAAACTTTTCAACTAATCTTGTACTTGAACATCATTATCTGCTAAGCACCACAAATTGATATATTTTGTCTAACGTAATAATACTCCATAAATAGAACGAATTTAGAGATCTGGTTGCGTAAAGTGTTCCTTATTTCCGAGTTTAGAAAATTCTCTAGCCTTCCTAACATTGGCCGGACATCAGTGTCTTGGCACCGCAGCTGAATCGATTTCCTGTACCCACGCTTGATGGGTTTAATCAGTATACGTAGCTGCTTTGCCAAACAGATCGCGCGATAGTACATTGATCAAAGTTAAAGGTCAGCACATTGCTAAGTACAGGCACAAGTCAAGTCAAGGCAATATTAATGGACAGATCTTGCATCATAAATATCTGCTTACTCAGTTAAATTCAGAAGAATTTGATACCTCGTTGTCATCGAAATATCTGACATCACTTTGGCAGCATAAAAAAAATCTGACAGAATAATGTTTCGAGTTTTCTTCTACATATCTCGCATTTTTTTTTACCTGAGATTGACAGCATGTTTTGCTGTTTGGAGACTTGATCAGGCTTTCAATTTTGAGTTGTTAAAGTCTTTCTACAGTTATTTTAATTCTGAGATCTTTATTCACGTTACACTAAGGTCGCTTTTGAATTGCTGTCGTCAGAGGTGGTCAGAGGTAAAATAACTGTGTAAGGACTGTAGGTGTAATCTTGCTCACCAACAACAGTAAGTCTAAATGACAGACTGATCTTCGGTTCGGTGGACACTTGACACTCGTAGGCGCCGGAGTCGCGCGGCTGTGCCGGCGCCACACGGAGCGTCCATTCATCGGAGCCGTCGGCGTGAAGCGCGGCGAATCGCGCGTCGCTACTGTATGTGTGCACACCCACTGTGAGAATGTGCAGGTCGCGCTTGCGGATCCAGGATACCTGAGGACAATGTATCAATGCTAAGCTTAGAGATTCTTTAGTTATTGCAAATAATTACAAAAATCATAAGTACAGTTTTCACTTAGCTAATAAATATATAACTTATAGGGAAAGTGCAGTTAGTGTGTGCATGTTTGAGGTCTTGACCAAGACCTGGCTTGGTAGAGATCTTGAAAGAGACTAGAGATGGGGCTGATGTGATGCAAGTATCATCCACCAGACACAGCCAAGACAGGTTGCATTTGTGACTATAGAGGTATGCGTATGAGCAAATGGGTGTAAAGTTCACTCATCCTTCATAGAAATGAGAGGATCCTCCAACCAGACGGGTTTTGTGTCTGGTGGGCAACTGCCCGACGATAGAAGTCGGAACGTTGTATATAATATGCTAGTTGCACAGTTAACTCAGCTTCATCATGTGTAATGCGTAGTTAGCATGTGGAAATTTAGATGCCGCCACATGATTATTGTTTAGTGCCTAGTAGGCAAACATTCGGAATTAAAGTCATACCTATCTTATGTAATTGTATCAGTACGTTCTGAATAGAAATCAGTATGAAAACTACGGTAAAGTAGATAATATCCGGTTAATCATAAAGCAATTTTCCTATCTCTATAAAATACTTGAAGTTTTACCAAAGCAATTTATTTCATTACCTATAGATTTTATTGGTAGTAAATACGTATGACAACAAGACGTCCAATTCAATAAGACATCCTAACAAAAAAACAAACCATTTCAATCATAAACTATTCTAGCGTATACTTAAAACCTATGCAAGAATTTGTCATTCTACATTATTGGTGAAATTACTCGTCTGTAATTTAGTGCATTATTGAAATGCCTGTGAGTGTCTCCAACCTACCCTATATACCTAAAGTATCCGTCACGAGAAGCTATACATTTTATAAATAAAGAACTTCTACTAAGTTACGTAGCGACAATTCAATTAACAAGAATTAATGATCCAAATTCAATCAACGCAAAATAACATACGTGTAATACGAAACTAACGAGCAATTTCAATTGGTCGGGTTATATACATTTTAGCGATATAAAGCGCTGTCGTCTAATGTTTTGTGGTACTGCGTGTCGATTCTGTAAAATTCTCACCGTGAAAACTTAGGTGAAGTGAGTTTGTTTTTGCTAGGAATTAACACTATTGACAGCTCACTCCACGTTCACTTCACCTAAGTTTTCACGGTGACATTTTTACAGAATAGCACCGCTGGAACGCGTCTGACTCATGGAACGTAAACATTTGGGCCGCGATTTTGAAGTAAGTTCACGCTGGCACTGTCAATACTGCAGAATACTCGGAATCGTCTGAGGACAGTAATTAGATGTGTGTGTTAACATAATTATATCCCTACATAAAAATAAAAATCATTACAAAACTGTTTTTTTTATTTGATCTAAAGGTTGCGAACCCCTGAATGTGTGTTTACAAAATTTATAGCTTCTCGTGACAGATACTATAAGTTGTTAGAATCAATACTTAATTACGACCCCGGTGTGCCTTTTCATTTCGGTCTATTTACGACTTTTAAGTTGTAAGGTTTCTATAATTAATTTTGTGCCTTCAGGCTGATTGGCTCATCAATTAAAATTAAATTATTTTAATTAGAATGACATTCACCGTTTATTTAAGGCAATTTGTACTTAGTGTCTCGATAAGTTGTACTTAGTATCTCTTGTTAGTATTCTCAGTGGGCGATGCTATGAGGCGGACAGGGCATGGCGTCACTTTGTATGAAAAGTTTGTATTCTCTGCTCATTTTATAATGATTTGCAAAATGTTTATAGGAGACCATTTTTAAGTGCAAGAAAGCACTGAAGTGGCGACCTGTTAACATTGAGGTTACTGTGGTACTTATATCTAAGATAAAATATTAAGGTTTTATCCACAAAAAAATCTAAATTATGAAAATCGCATCAAAATTCATTGCGTAGATTAGAAGAACTAACACACATGGCATAATAAGCCTATAATGTGATGGCGAACCTTTTTAGATCTACGTGCCATTTTTTCCAAATAAATATTTAATGTGGCCATGACGTGCCAACGAAAAATCTTGACTTCTTAACTACTGGAAAAATAACGCAATAGTTTCAGAATAATACTCCTTATTTGACATTTACCATTATATATTTATTTGAATGAAAAAACAAATTAGTGCGACTTCTGCTGATGCAAACTAGATAACAAACAATTTATACCAGGTTCACATTATTCCTTGCATTTACGCGGCATCGATATCTGATATCGAAAAATTGATGGAGTGCCTAAATTATCTTGTCACGTGCCACCAGCGGCACGCGTGCCATTGGTTCGCTATCCCTATAATTTTCCCACTGCTGGGACACTGGCCTCCTCTCTGTGTAAGGGAGTGGGCCGTATTCCATCACGCGAGCCCAGTGCAAGTTGGTGAATGGCACATCTTCTTTTTTTTTGGTTCTAGGACATGCCGGTTTCTACAGGATGTTTTCATCACCGTTTGCCGGCCTGGGTTTGAACTTATGAGCTACAACTCGTAAGGTGCAGCGCAGACGGCACACTTTTTGTGCGATCGAGTCTGCGGCGCACAAAAAGTCTGCATGGCGCGCAAAAAGTCGGTTGCGGATTTTTCACAGACTCAACGCACACGACGCACATCTTTCTTCATCCCACATTTTTCTTTTTAAATGTCCATCATGATATTCTGCCTTAGAAGTATCATAAAGTGCTAGTCTGTTTTGTATTTCTTGAATTAACATCGTTACATCAACCTCTGGCGCCATGATAATAGATCGCGTGCGTTACGTAGCAAACGTACCCTAGCAAATGCAGATTGCCGACTAAAGTGTGCGCCGTCTGCGTTAGCGCGCGTTGAAGCAAACGTTCAATTTTTTTCACACACTTTTTGTGCCGAGCGGCGCGGCGCGGCGCGGTGCGGTCTGCCCGAATTACACGGATTTTTTGTGCGCCGGACTTTTTGTGCGTCGTGTGCGTTACTGCATATAATTGCATAGGTTCTGTTTTCCCAGACTAAAAAGTGCGTCACGGATAGTCTGTCGTCTGCGCTGCACCTTAGGCGGGGCCGATACCACTGTACCACCGCTGCTCCTACATAACCACTAATAAACATACTGACAAAGGGACAAGAAAAGCGAGTTAGTTTTCTATTATGTAGGACTTGTATTGATGTCGACAACACGATGGTTAGCTTTGTAACACACGTACAGTTAGTTTTTGTATGTGTCAGATAAATCTTCACAAAATGAATGAACAGTAAGCACTCGTATAACTTCGATCGTCATTCAAGCTGTTATTTCATGCTTAAAGGCTTATTAATCTACAATAAACTTGGGACAACGTTCTGACATAATGTTCTACTTGTTACGCATTGCGCCGCCTCGGGTCGTGTCGGCTGTAAAATATGTATTAATTGATGTGTGATCTTGTTTATCTTCGTCCCTGAGGGGATACCTCATGCAGTGCTACTTGCTCGAGTGCTAATGAACATAACGAGAGGTTCACGATATTTATTTGTCATTTAAGCCTTTACAGGCTTTGCTTAAGTATTTTTTTTATAAGTGATAAGAAGGTTCTCTTGTAGTTGTTAGTAAAGATTCACGTAGAAATGTAATCATTGCGGTCGTTTAAAAAATAAGTAATGCTTCTTGTACTTACTTTTGTACTAGTTAATACTAAAAATTGTTTTAGCCCGATTTAGCTTGAATCTAAATAATATATTCGCAGTGGTAAATGGCATCCAGAATCGCAATACGTGCGATTGATTTATGAAAGTAATATGGTCATAATTTTCCCATTATTATTATTATAAATTTGTGTTGTCCCACTGCAAGGGAAAGGCCGTTCTCTCTTTTCCTTTTTCCGGTCTACTGCGATTATGGGGCAAGTGAGCATTATTATCCGATTTAACTCAAATCTTAATTAATGATTCCCAAAGCAGTATAAGCTACATTAATAATCAAGTAGGTATAAAACTTACAAGTACCCGAATAAAATTTAACCACTTCCATTTTATTCAAAGATAAAAGTTAGCTACAAATGTGGAATTGCGGCAAGTAAACTTTTACAGCAATAATTTTTGGTAAACCGAGAGGACTTAATCTCAATAAGCTCTTCCAAATTCAGGCTCTATAAAATTCGTACCCTAAGACCTGGATCACCATAAATCTCCCCCACGTAAGCGTAAATTTGATAAATTCGTTAAGAACAATTAAGAAGAAAAATAAATTTATGAGGCTCTCGTTACAAATTAATTGTTAGCTGTTTCGAGACGTTCCAATTTTTGTGTAGTCGCATCGAGAGAGTTTCATTCGGAATTTGTATTCGAGACTATTCGCTGTGAGGTTTTAAAACTTTCTTCGTGGCACGGTTTAAAGCGTGGCGGAGACAGAACTAACTGGATATAACTGGAAACTCCTAACCATTCTTTCTCGCGGCGCCGAAGTTTTTATGGGTCAAGCCTAGATCAAGTAGGATTGAACTCGCTGTCGAATAAAATGGAATGTTATTGTCACTCCTCTTGCTGTGTTATGCAAATTGTGATTGATTCAATAATGTATTTCATTTCAATTAAATGAAATCTTATAACGAATGAGCGTTTTATAAAATTAAGCGCTTAAGTTTTGGTTCCCTAAGATAGCGGTGAACGGTCACACTATAGCGGCTGTCCACAGAGCGAGTTTTTAGGGGGAAGCGCCAGGTTAGCCCGCGAAATTCAAATTGCAAAAAACGTAAGTAAAGGACATCATTCAAGTGTCGAACAATTTATACCCAAAAATTAAAGTGCCTGACAGCAAAAAAAAGTATTGTATTCTTAAGGGAAACAACACCTTGAGCATTTTTTTATATTACTGCGAAAGTCTACAATTAACTGGCTGCTATTTGAGATCGAAAATGCCCAAAATCATATTTTTATAACAATTTATAATTAAAACATGTTCAAGATGTTAAATTCAATTAAAAGTCGGTATTTATTTAATGTTATGCTTAAAACACGTCGATTTATTTTAATTATTTGTAGGAAAACTAAATGCAGTTGTCACGAGAACACGATATATGCGTGTTATGCATGACTGCTAGTATGGGCGAACGAATCGCCCATACTAACGAATTTTAAAGTCCGAATTATAAAGTACTAACGGCTCCATTCTATTGTTTTTGCAGTCGTTTTACGTTAGTGAGCTGTGCTAATTACAAAATAGTGTTAACTGTCCAATAGGTAGGTGGATCGCATGCGAGGGTTTAGACAAATTGATTGGGACTCTATTTGTGTTTGTACTACCTGCAATGTATGTATCAACCAATTTACGTAATTTTTAACGAGAGTGCCATGACACGTTGCAGTAACGTGTTTTAATTTGATAAAACATACCTATGTTTGATTAACAGCATACGTTTTTAGTTCAATTCCAACATGATATGGCATCAAATCAATTTTCCTGGCAATTTTTATATGTGAAGATAACATAATAAAAAAAAATCTTTTACATTGAATACTTTATCTTCTAAATGGGATCACTAGATAAAATGTAAGTGGAGTAAAGTGAAGTGAATCAGCGCAATCTGTGGCTCGAATGAGTCAGCCCTTCGCTGGCAATTTGGCCACCATTCACGCGCCGCTCACATCGGAAACCACACAGAAGATTGCCCACTCCTCTGAATAGTTCCCCCACGTTCCCACTAGAAAGCCAACCTTTAATGTCTTTCACTAATCTTTTGCCCGAACTCTGAAAAGAGGATTAAATATTGAATCCATTCGAGGTAAGTTTTGGACGTGAATTGCGACGGCTGTAACCGCGTTTGACCCAAATGCCGTTTTTGTTGAGCTGGGACACTGTTTAATGGCTCTGCGATGATAGTTATTGTTAAAGTCATCAAATTAATTAATTACATTTAAATGTCAGGAGCATGCTATTAATAACTTGAACCTCTAAAATGATTAATATTTTAGATTACCGGTTAATATTCATGGAATAAACAGAGAAGGTTATCTGGGCCTGATTAAGTAATTAGAGCCAGACGAGTTATTATGAAACTATTCAATCACTAGTTGGTTGTTTTAGAAGATTGTGGAGAGAAATTAGCAAGGCCCCGCCTGGCCCGAGCTTATTCCGCCTAGAAAACTTAAACTCATTTTGCCCACAATTGAGAATTTCGTTGTTACTAAGACTAATATTTAGTTATGCTTAATGAAGTTAGATTTTCTTTTCTGGTTATCCTTTTCCAGTTTTTGTTAGAATTTAATTACTTTTGCCCGGTACTATCTTTCTGCGATGATTGTTTCATCGACGACACTTTACTTTGATGTAACTTTATTTCGATAAACTCCTTTGCGAACAACATTACACCGATGTATTGATACTTCGATACTTATTGCATCGATAGTCTATTTGGATTCTGTAAAATATTCACGTGGTTGCCGTGGGGCGCTGCTAGAATAGTTTATGTATAATAACGCGTATTCGGTAGCAAAGATTCAAGGTGTAATTCGCATAGGACTTTAGCGAAGTAACGTTACATCGAACTAAAGTGTCCGAATGTGAGAATAATCGCAGCTTTGGGTTTTTTTAGGAAAGCGGTTCAGTCATGTTATAACGACTATCATGAAAATCTGTAATATTCCCCAGGATTTGACATTAAGGGGATTACATGACCTAAAGCATGGTCACTGTCGGACTGCATGGAAAAGAAATTCAATTAATTTATTGCATCAAATATGGTAGGTACATGAAGTTCTTGTAATAAAATATTTAGTAACAAACATTTAGCCAATATTTAGCATGCAATAGTACAAGTTTTAACATTTTAGATATTAATTATTAGGCAACTATATTTTGTAAATTTATGTATATTGTAACAGTTAAATATATCTGTGCTTTATTGTATAAAATTTACGGGGACACTTTTTAAAGAACTCATCCATCGAATAAAAACATTCTTGTAACAACCACTTCCGCAATGCAACACAAAACTTATTGAAGGGTAGTTGAGTAAATGACCTAGGCAAAGCATTGTAAATTAGGGGAGTCATGTAAACGCAGCTCCGCCGAAAAAGTTCTAGCTGTGGAACGGGTATTTCAAATTCTAAATGTAATTTTCCTTTTATTTGTGTTATCTTTTCGTTCAAATAGTTCAAGATTGGACCTCACAAACCTGGCAATTTTGTAAATAGAAGCGCGGTGACACTATGCTGGTAATTTATTGCAAAGTATGAAGTATCATATGTTTTTCCGTTTTGTTTACTGTAGTCGATCATATACTTTCAGGTATTACAAAACTTGCGTTTTTGCGTTTAGGTCATGTAGTCCCCTTAAGGTGTCAATAAACGCTCTGTATTTGAACAGCAGCCCTTATAGTGTGACCGATCACCGCTTTCTTAGGACACCAAAGCTTAAGATGGTACCTACCATCGGTGCAACTTGTTCAAAACAATGATATTCGAAAAAAATAGTTTTGCACTAGATTAGGACACCAGATTTTCTAGAGCTTCTCCTTTCAAAACGTGTCTATTTTTCACTAATCTCAGGGTTCAGGTTGGCTTTTTGGTTGGAACTCATTGGCTAAGTGCTTACCTTAATTATAAATAAATGTGCAAATATTCTATCAGTCAATTTTTTCTCAACTTTAACTTTAGGAAGTAGCGAAAAATTGGAGAATATATATTTAGCGGGCGAGCTCTAGATTGTGCGATCGTAACAATAGCTAGGCCTTCACAAAGTGGATCTATACATACCTATGTACCTAAGAGGCTATTCATAGACTGAAGCGAATTCAGAAGTATCTTACTATATCAAGTATCCATATAATAAATGCAAAAGTCAGTGCCAAGTTTTTTCAAAGAATTAGATCGTGGAAAATTTGATGAGTCTTCCTTCATTTTGGTGGTGGCTTCCGGTGGTTATCTCATCATCATCATCATCATTTCAGCCGAAAGACGTCCACTGCTGGACATAGGCCTCCCCCATGCACCGTCAATTCGACCGGTTTTATGCTCCACGCATCTAGCGAATTCCTGCGGCCTTCACAAGATCTTGTTTTAGTTGATTGAAATTAATAATGTTTCAACACTTTATCAAGAGTTTAGGCCTTTTATGAACCTACTAAATATTCCTGTCAGTGAAAAGCAAGTGATTTATCCTTCACGTTGACATGTATTAGGATTTACATAATATGGAGCTTTATATTTATCGGCCTAAGAGATAATATTTCAAAAGGTTTGCGGAGGACATATTATTTGTGCTCGTGATTGATTAATCCTCTGTTTGGTGTACATTTGTCAACGTAATTGGAAATATAGGTACAGTGGATAAAGCAACTGCTTAATTTTGTAGTTTCGTTTCTGTATCGCATTTTTTCCGTGAAGATGAAATTGAACGAAATGTGAGCCAATATTGATTTAAGTTTGGTTGAATATTGAAATGATTTGTTTTATATGCGTTGTATTTTTTTAAAGTTGATACTAGTCCAGCCTTTTGAGTGGCCGTATGTGGTGGTAACTGATAGTGAAAATGGCGACTACTTTTTCAATACAAACGGAAGCAGCAGTCATTTCGTGCAAAATCAGAACACGAATAGTCACAGAATAAAAAAAATGGACTTGCGATTGCTAATGAAAAGACGGGCAAGTCGGAAAAGCGCTAAGACCAAGAAGAAGAACATTGAATACAAACAAGTTTCTCGATTTATTTTGCGTTTTATTTAACTTTTTATGTTCAGAAGTTTCAAGCAATTTGCAACGCTCGCAATTGCAATCACGGAGAGGTTGCAAATGATAGGTACTTAGATTGGATAGATATAATCAGTAGAAGAAAAAAGTTTAATTAGCAGAAATTGTAAACAATCCAATATTCTGAGTCTTCAATCTCAGGATGTTTTTCAAGGAAATTTGTTGTTAAGGGGACTACATGATCTAAAGCGCGGTCACTGTCGGACTACATAGTAAAGAAAGAGAAGCGCGATGACACAACGCTGATAATTTATTGCAAAATATGAAGCAATTATCTATTTACAAAAAATCTATTGTTTAGACTACAAAATTAAAACACTAATGTTTTAAAATGTTGCTAGTAGAATAATCTGACACAATATCAGAATGATTGTATAAATATTAGTATGGTGATTTTTTTCTATCGTATCAAATTAGTTGTATTATAATTATTTTCAACACACTATCTAACTAGCATACATCCTGAAGAATATGATATATATTTATGATATTTTTGTTTACTGTAGTCGATCATAATACTTTTAGGAATTACAAAACTTTCATTTTTTGCATTTAGGTCCTGTAGGCCCCTTAAGCAAATGGACTACCAATTGTCCGTATATTCAAATCACAACTGTTATTCTTAATCAGTTTCATGAAATGAAGAAAAACATACAAATGAAGGCAAATTGACGTACGGTGTTAATTTGCTTGGCAATTAATTGCCCTAACTGTACCAACTGTTCGCTTATAAAATTGTTATTCTACGTTATATGTAGCTCTTACTTAATTTGCCTTTGTGCCTTTCATCGACAAATTATACATATGTTTAACGCCGGGAGGGGACGCCCTAGGCGGACATATAGTAACCTTATTGGTGATGTTCATCAAAAAGGTCAGGTGCGTAGTAGGTACTCGCAACTAGCGTTCGTGTATGACCAGAAGGCCAATTCTCGAAATTTAAAACGTGCAAAATCTAGTCTCATCTCGGCGACAAACAAATGTCAAAACTTGTCAAAATGTAGGGAAATTAGAGGTACTTATGACAGATTGAGACTGAGATCTGACTGTGAATGTTCTTAAAATTACGAGAATTGCCCCTCAGATAATGAACGTAAACGGAGCAAACGGAGTAGGTATGTAAGGATCGTAGTAGGTGGCGTTCTGTAGTTTCTGCCTACCCCCCATGGGAAGAAGCCGTGACCTTGTGTATGTATGTAAAGTCTATTCAAACTATTGTTTCAAATTAATATTACTTCAAGTTACACAAATATCAACTTTATTTTAATGGTAATTAAGTTGATTTCAGAGTGACTAGCAGTAGTTGTAGCGTAAACTGAACTTCATGGTGTAGGATTTAAATTTATTTTTCCATAAACTCATATTTGGTTACGTTTTTAGCAAATAAATCGCGAATGCAGATTAATTATGTATGTTTGTTGAATTAATATTTGTTCCTACTTGTGGTGGGTTGAAGATATCAAACTTCGTTGTTTCGCTATGTTCCAATACAACTAACTGTGAATATTAACTCTACCAGACGAGACCACAAAAACAGTGATATTGGATGACCTACTCAATAAGTGCGCGAACTTTCTTACAAATTGTTAGGGGCAAAGAAGTTAATGTGTTGCCAGATGTTTCCCTCCTTGATTAACACATCGTCCCGATTTCTGAACCCGCATTTTTTCCTGTCCGAATTTCTTTATATTGAATGTGGCAATCCTAGGCTATGACACATCTGGGAGTTAAGAGTTATCCAAGATCAATAAAAAGTTTTTTTATGTAATATTTTATGATATATTGAGTTAGATTGTGTCTAAAAAGACATTAGGCAATATTAAATTTACAACGGCTCAACATACATCCTTTTAAAATAACCTGGGAACTTATAATATGAATACAATGGAATACGTTTTTTCATAAGTGTCCCCCTACCCTTATATACTACTTTATCGTATGCGGAAACTTAAAAAAAATCAAAATGGCGGATATGCCAGCTTCCATAGAAAAAATTTCGAACCCCTTTAATGCATCACTGTCAGATAGAAGTTAACACATAATATAAACAGGTTTTGTAAATGGCACTTTATTATGTAAGAGCCGACCCGTGGAGCCGACCGACAACTTTTAATTTTGAAAAATTTTCGAACCCCTTTAATGCATCACTGTCAGATAGAAGTTAACATATAATATAAACAGGTTTTGTAAATGGCACTTTATTATGTAAGAGCCGACGAACAACTTTTAATTTTGAAAATTTTTCGAACCCCTTTAATGCATCACTGTCAGATAGAAGTTAACACATAATACATAACTTGCCTTGACTGGCGTAAGCAGGTCGCGATTGTGAGCAAGAAGGTCACTGGAACGTTGCGGTCGCTCTATCGGTTGAAAAATATTCTCCCATCACACATTAAGGCAATGCTTGTACAGTCCTTTATCTTCCCCATAATTGACTATGGTGATGTATGCTACTACGACCTGAATGCAGATCTCCTCAATAAACTTGACCGACTTCTTAATAGCTGCATTCGATTCGTTTTCAATCTCCGCAAGTATGATCATGTATCTGCACATCGATCGCTTTTAAAGTGGTTACCTATCCGGCAGCGTAGAGCGTTGAGGGCTTTGACAACCCTGTTTTCTATTCTTCACAAACCCACTTCTCCTTCTTATCTGACTTCACTTTGTCAATATTTATGCTCGGCACACAGCAAGAATCTTCGTTCCGAGAATAATTGTCTTCTTCGTTGTCCTTCTCATCGCTCTGGTTTTATAAAGTCTTCTTTCTTTGTCCAGGCGGTTTTCCTTTGGAATGCGCTACCTCAGAATATCAGGACGGTTTCCAACCGGTTCACATTTAAAGTGAAAGCTCGAGAACACTTACACAAGAAGTTGGCAGATTCGTCTCAGAACTAAGTTGTTGTAGGTTTCCTTGTTTATCTCTCTTAACTTTTTCTTTTGTTTTGTTGTATATATATTTTTATATGTATGTATATATGTATGTATTCTTATATTTTAATTATAAATATCTTCTATGGTTTTTTGCTATTGCACCTACTGAATGTTGTTTCTGCATCACCCTAAGGTAGACTGGTAGAAAATGCCCAAGGCATTAAGTCCGCCTTTGTACAGTTTTTTTTACTTGTGCATAAAGTTTAATAAATAAATAAAAAAAAATAAATAATATAAACAGGTTTCGTAAATGGCACTTTATTATGTAAGAGCCGACGAACAACTTTTAATTTTGAAAATTTTTCGAACCCCTTTAATGCATCACTGTCAGATAGAAGTTAACACATAATATAAACAGGTTTCGTAAATGGCACTTTATTATGTAAGAGCCGACCGACAACTTTTAATTTTGCTTTGTAGGCATATTGTATACGCTTCGGAAAACTACAAGAGATATCTATGTCTTAGGCTCATTATCTGCTTGCCCTTATCCAGATTTATTTGGGGAAGAACAAGCTGCGCCGATCCCAAATAAATTGGGAGAAAGGAACGCGGATGAAGACTGTTAGTGTCTAAACACACTATGCCGAAGGTACGCGACTGAAGTTCGGCATGATTACGCCTGCAATACTATTGAATTACTGACGACACATTATGCCGAATTTACGTTGCGTTAAATAGAAATATTGCAGGCGTAATCATGCCAAACTTCGGTCGCGTACCCTTGGCATAGTGTGTTCAATGTATGTATATAATATAGCCTAGGATACTGATGTGTTTTGTAATTGACCACAGGGGTAATTCCCGGTTTCTAAGTCCTCATGGTGATTAGAGACAGTTCTTTATAAAACGCAATTTGTTCAGATATCGATCCAATAAGAATAAGAATTTCTTAAAAACTGGAAATTTTTTAAACATAGAATTAGTTAACCACTAGCTTCGAGCACGACTTATCTGCGTGAAATTTGTTGTTTTAACATAAAATACAATATATCCTAAGGCACTCGACAGTACAGAAGCTCTCCATTAGTGAAAGAATATTCGGAATCGGATCAGAAGTTCTGAAGATTACCTGCATACAAACTCACAAAGGAGAATGAACAACGATGTATGGGTTTCTGCCCTGAAGTCCAATAGCCATCTATACTAACATTATAAATGCCAAAGTGTGTCTGTCTGTCTGTTAACTCTTTACGCTTAAACCGCTGAACCGATTTAGATGAAATTTGGTATAGAGATAGTTTGATTAATGGGAAAGGACATAGGATAGTTTTTATTCCGATGTTCTTACGAGATTGACACATATGCGGGTGAAACAGCAGGGCACTGCTAGTTATAATATAATTTAAAACAACATTTATATTTGGTTTGCAGCGAAGCCAGAGTTCTTAAATGTTGTATTCAATTAACAGTTTTACAGAGTCCCTTTTGCCCGTGGCCTTTGCATTCGTATCTAAAAGCGATGTCGTGTTCCATTTGTAGGTTTGACCACAGAGTACCTATACTTTGCCCAAACAGTGGGTAGAACGTCGAAGCGGTCAGCATTGTGCTGATTAATTATGATAAAGTGTCTTCGCTCACGCAAGTTCTGTCATTATAATCAATTATTATTGATGCCCCTGCCTGTCATTATGGTACCGAAATTAGTGCTGATGGAATTATGAGTAAAAAGCATCGATAGTAATCAGTATGTTTCCGTGGCTTTACAAAATATAATTTTAAGACATTAATCAAACAGCCTACGAAGTTTGGGCGTCAATTGTTTGGCCTTCCAGTGATTTCAAGGTGGAAAACGCTCAATATTATGATTTTTATGTAAAAATACATTGTCCAGGAAAATAGTTTTTACAGTTTAAAATAAACTTTATTTTTATGCGCATATTTCGCCATTCAGGTACGTTTATATTGTAGTTGTAGAATATTTAAAACTTCCATGTTTTGGTTACAGTACCCTTCTGTTGCATAACATGCACGTTGTTAAATAAACTTAGAGTAGCTGGCATGCTGTACTGCAGTGCAAAAAATATGACGTACTTTATTATAATATTTATGTGCCCGCAGTAAAAATACTTGCAAGAGAGAGGTCAGCAAGTTCAGCCACTTAACGCTTACAGGCGGTCTATTCTGTAAAAATCTCATCGTGAAAACTTTGGTGAAGTGAGCTCTCAATAGTGTCAATCCCTAGCATCATACACAGCACACACACACACACACACAGCTCACATCACCTAAGTTTTCACGGTGAGACTGTTACATAATAGGCTGGCTGTCATTCCTCGTGATGCTAGGGATTGACACTATTGACAGCTCACTTCACCTAAGTTTTCACGGTGAGACTGTTAAAAATAGGCTAGCTGTCATTCCTCGTGATGCTAGGGATTGACACTATTGACAGCTCACTTCACCTAAGTTTTCACGGTGAGACTGTTACAGAATAGGCTGGCTGTCATTCCTCGTGAAGCTATGGATTGACAGTCTCACCGTGAAGACTTAGGTGAAGTGAGCTCATTTCACTTAAGTTTTCACGGTGAGACTGTTCCAGAATAGGCTGGCTGTCATTCCTCGTGACGCTAGGGATTGACACTATTGACAGCTCACTTCACCTAAGTTTTCACAGTGAGATTTTTAAGAATAGCACTGCAATACGTTGTATATCACTTCCTTGGCATGTTTATACATGTCACGGGTCATTAGACTAACTAATATCCGTACCGTTTAATTTAAGTAACCTTACACAACTTGACCAAGATTATCTCTGGACTTTAAAAGAGACTGTGACCTCTGAGTTTGTTTCGGCCTTTCTTCTCAGAGTAGACAGATAGAAAACGCCGACCTCATCTAGTTTAAAAAAAAATAGGATTGACGTGTAAAAGTGTTTGTACAAACCTACTTACAAAAATAAAATCATTTATCATTTATCATTATCATCACATCACGCCTGTAATCCTCGAAGAGTTTGATAGAGGTGTACCTACAGTATACCGACATTTCGCCAATTATGTTTCAGTCCCATGTAATCCCCTACTAACCTATTATCATCAACCGTGCAAAAATCCAGACTCCGGACTGCTACTAAGAAATTCCAGATGGACGAACCCAGGACCCGAGACCAGAACCCAGAACCGGAACCAGAACCCAGGACCAGAACCCAGGACCTCATGCTCAGCAGTAGCGCTTGCGGCCACTACGTGCTGCCGTGCACAGCGAGGCTCAGGGGAGGCCCCTTTACAGTCTCCCCAGGGATGTGCCTTACAGGCGTTGCACGGGGGGGTTCCGGAATTGGTCTTTTATGAGGAACTGGGACCACCCCTATGTGCTGATGGTGATCACCGGGGCGGTTTTAGTGAGGTAAAAATCCCACACTCCCCGAACTCCCTCCCCGGAGGTCGGGTGCCTTTTGAAGGTTTCCCCTCGACAACAAAAAAAAAAGGCCAACGAAGCGGTGGTTCTTAATTTAAATAAAATACCATTTAATTGGCAACAAGAGAACAGTTTCTGCAATGAGCAAACCTCTACCGTACGCCATCTTAAATTCAAATGCGATAACGAAATACGAGACTTGAAGCATTTCCTACTTGGCCCATATTGAGTCGCGGGACTTGCGTAAGTTCCGGAATTGAAAGGAAACATACGCACATACATCTACTATCAAGTTGGTACTACCAACCAGTGCTTGGAAGCGGTATCAAAAGTACAGGTTCTGTGCCGGTACCTACTTAGCAGTTCTTGCACATTTCGGTACCTGGGTTCCAGACGGGTACCAGTACTCCACTTAACAAGTACCGGTACCAAATTCACGTACCCGGCGTGTACCACAAATCTCGACGAACCTCGTACAATTGGCAACCTTGAAATTATTTTCTAATGCCTGTTAGTAACAATGAACTCGTTAATTACTGCTTTCTCACTCTAACTTACGGAAATATTTGTTTAGTACCGGTAAAGTACAGATACTGATTAGAAGTACCAATAATAAAGGTTCTAAGTCTGGTACCAGTAACAATGGTACAGGTACTAATCTGTTACCGGTATCACAACCAAGCCTGGTATTGGTGCCCAAAATGCCGGTATTTCAAACCCTGCTACCAACTTCTAAAGAAATTGACCAATTTCTTTGAATGGTGTAATTGGTTGTTACCAACTAGTCTAATCTAATGGGTTTTTGATACCATGTACTACCTACGGACCCAATCTAATTTTAAATCGAACCTTATATCTTGAGATTTAGGAAGGTTGTTCTACTAAGAAGCTAAATGGAGCATTTGAAGAGATGGGTTGTAAATCCACTACCATGATACAAATACTTCAGAAGGCTTCATCATCACTCTACTGCACTTATTCCACTTTCTTTGGGGTCGGTGCAACGTATCTTCTTCCATACTTCTCCATTACTCGTCATCTCCTAACCATATCATCATTCACATAGTCCATCTATTGTTTCTCTGGTCTTCCCCTACTATTCTAAGCCATCGACATTCGTACTCAAACCTTTCCTCATGTCATTTCTCATTCTTCCGTATCACATGCTCATACCATGATGACCGATAACCGATCGAAGCCTACTGATGCCTATCTATGCCTTCAGAAGGTCTACCCATACAAAAAATAAATATAGGAAATCCATTATTATAGCCTACCAATACAAGCACGAGAGTTTGCCATAATTTAAAAAGCCAATTTCAAAGTCAAACACTTAGGTCGGTATGTACATCATAGTAACGTAAGATGATACTAGCGGAGGTGCCTCTCTATCGATAAAATGAATACGAGTGAAAATCTAAATAAATGCATAGTGGAATATGTGAACGTCTTGTGAAGTAGGTAAAGCAAGATGGATACTATCTATTTCATCTCCGGGGAGTACCGTTCGCGGTAACTACTTGTGGGTAAAATCCTTCCCTCTTAGTTTTAATGTCTATCGAGCTGTTTATGCAGCCTTTTGGTTTGAATGTACAATTTTATGCTAAAGTTTGCCGTTCTACAGTCTTCTGGGAAAAGGAACGGACGAGTTATGGATGCCTGTAGATAAATCGATCACTTTTTAATATTTCACTACATTTAGACAGTCTGACAACCAGTCGTACCAAGGGGTATCGTATTACCCA
Source organism: Luperina nickerlii (assembly GCA_963855955.1). NCBI lineage: Eukaryota > Metazoa > Arthropoda > Insecta > Lepidoptera > Noctuidae > Luperina > Luperina nickerlii. The sequence continues at coordinate 13,196,146 of OY979677.1, read as the reverse complement.
GTTACTGGGTTGTGGAGGTCAGATAGGCAGTCGGGACAAGTAAAATATTGGTATTCAGCTGCATTTGATTAGACTGGAAGTTGACCGAGTTGGGAAAAGGCTCGGCAGATGATGTCTACACTGAAAGGAATAAGCAGCAAACAAAAATGAAAAAACATTAATCTGAGCTGCTTTAAACAGTTCCATATGAGCCTAAAGTTCAAAACAGTATTTTTTTCTGATCCGAAAACTGTTAAAGCTTGAGGCAAAATGTTACTATCATGACAGTAAACTTTAATAATGTTATAAGTAGCTAAAAGGTCACAAAATTAATTGTTTTATTCATTTGATGATATCGTTCAAACCATTGAAATTTACTTACTATAACGGTGTACCGTACCGGTAACGGTGGTTTTCCTTTATTTTTTTTTTTGTATTTTTCAGTAAATACTTAGTATGTTCAATCATTAAAAGTTACTGTTTTGTCCTTTACTATTTTACAAACATTTCTTTTTACTGTATAAAGTCTTAATGAAATCGCTTTAATGTGCTGTAGTAAGAAAATATTTTTGTCAGTGACCATTTGAACAAACTAAGTAAGTATGCGGCCTCACTTTAAGATAGAACCACGTAACACATAGTTTGTAAAGATATCAGTAGGCATCCTTCACTAATTGGGTTGCGAGGGTTCGACGGCATTGTATTCTACCCCATCTTATAAGACTAGAAGAGAACCCAAAATATTTGTGAAAAGGAATGTTGATGATCCAAACAGAGTGTAGTAGATAGTCAGTGAATTCCAGCGCAAAACCACAGTGTAATTTTATTTTCACCCACGGTGCTATATTTGCCTAATCTGATTTCAACTGTGATACCATGGCAGTCTATAAAGAGCCATAAACGTGTCACATTTGCTTATCTTTAGCACGCATCAGTATCAACGCCTTTGTGGATTGGTATTTACAAAGCACTCCGTTTAATGAAATAAAAAAAAAACCGACCAAAATTCGATACTCGTAGAAAAAACATTTTCTAATTCACTTATATTACAGAATGCGGTGCTGATAACTTTTTCAATCCGAATATCTTGTACATTGTAGGGTTTTGTCCTCTAAGATAGCCCGGTCTCAACGGCTTCGGAGCGGAACTTTAACACAGAGGTGATTTCGTAAATGTTTCGTTTTCAGGCTAAGTGATTCTTTGGGTATGTATGTCTTGTTGAGTATGTGGGAGATTTTGTACAGTGATATTTTTACGTAGAGAAGATTTTTGAGTATTTTTTTACATCTCGTTCCACAACAGTACTTACATATTTTAATCTAAAAGTTCAGTCAGAAGATTTTTCTTCTGAAAGGTGCTTACGGTATCGATCAAGCTTATTAGGGTTCCGTACCAAAATGGTAAAACGTAACCCTTATGGTGAGAGTTCCCCCGAGAGTCTGTCTATATGTCTGTCACAGCTGTATATCTCAAGAACTACTATATGCTATCAACTTGAAGATTGGAATAGGTTTAGATGGCGTTTGCCCACCATTAACCATTTTTCAAATAAGAAAGAAATAAAAATATATGTATATTTTTTGCAACAGGGACTGAAAGGGGGTCTGAAAAATTCGAAGTGGGGCTGCTAGGTCATGTGGGATATCATATGAAAGAGTGCAGTTTGCACATTCTTAAATTTTTTTTTCTTAGGCCGCATAGTTTTCGACTTTTGATGAAAAATGTAAAATAACAATACCGAGATAAGGGGGTTATCTCCGAAGTTTGCAAAGAGAAAAATCAGAAATTATTCTATGTGATAGAAGGTTATGTAAAGATTACATGAAAAATAAAACGAAGTCTCTACATAGCACACTTTTTCAGAAATCATCAACATAAGTTACATTAGTTTCACTATCGGTCAAGAGATGGCGCTGACAATATTCTACACCGCAGTGCACAGTGTTAAAATTTTCTGACGAATATAGGCCTCGCCTATGAAAAATTTAAAACATGATGGTACAGAACCCTTGGTGCGCGAGTCCGACTCGCTCTTGAGCGGTTTTTTAACTATAAATTACAGTAACAGTATTTCATGTTAGAGGCATTTATCTTCTTTACATAGTGTAGAACAAAGTCGCTCCCGCTGTCTGTAAGCTTAAGGCTGCCTTTCCACCAGAGATGAGCGAGGATGCGTAGCGAGGGATGTGTGTGAAACCAACCAATAACATCGCTTCATTTTTATAGCTTGAACTAAGTTAGCGTTGGTATTGGTTAGTTTTATACACATCCCTCGCTACGCATCCTCGCTCATCTCTGGTGGAAACGCAGCCTTAATCTTTTAAACTGCGCAACGGAATGTAATGCAGTTTTCAGCAATAGATAGAGTGATTCAAGAGGAAGGTTTATATGTAAAATACGTCCATATTATAGTAGAAAAACGCTGAGAAATTCAAAGATTTGTAATGTGATGTCGTAAGAAACATATTTTTGTGCGCTTACATTGCAAACGCTGGCTAAACCTTAAGAGATAGATCAAATTAATGTACTACGGAATTCTATATCTTAAAAAGATCGATAAAAAAGTCCGTGGTGGTATATGTTTATCTCCTAAGGATAACCTACAGCAACCATTTTTATCTTTTACATTTTACAAAAAAAAATATGGTTATATACCAAGCTATTTTAATCAACACAGTATTATGATACGTTGTGCATTTAATTTAGATCAAAATTGCCCTTTACAGCATATCATTAAAATGAATATCTTAGAAGATATCAGAGATTTAAAAGCGGAGGCAGAGCGGCTGGCAGGGCGGTACGAAGGTCGCCGGGTCAGCCAGTAGACCAATAAAGCTTGAAAAGGATTGGCAATGGCTTCTTTAAAAATAAATAGGTTTTAAATGATAGTATTTGGTTTATTATTTGCAAAACCTAGATAACTGTGGCGAGACTTGGAAGATGCTAAGTTTATACAGGGATTGCTGCTGTTATAAAACATTCCGCTGAATCCAAGGAGGCGAATAAAAAGGTATTTCTTAAGACACGTGGTAATATTTCGTGTAAGTATATCTAGAAGCGAAACTAAGCGTATAACATCCTAAAGTTACATTAGAAGCGCGACTTTGGACAAATTGACAACGGAATCTTTGCCTTCATAGTTATATCGAAGTATTATATCTAATTCGTTTTCTATGGATATTGAAGGCTATGGATGATCATAACGATGAAAAATGACATCCAGAAGAATATAACTTAATATCTTACCGCTCTATCAGCCAGGTTCCGTACTCTGCAGTGTAGGTAGGCAGGCTGGCCCACGGCGGCGGTGGCTTCTCTCTTCGTGCTGTTGTCGAAGTACGGAGTCCCGAGGGGCTCCCAGCCGCCGCCGCCGGCTGTTACACCTGCAAAACATATCAGTCATTACATTTATCTTGACAGATGGATTAGGTTTAAAGATATTTGTTCTCAAAAAACACAACAAGTCACCATGAGAACAGTGTTTCTAAGCTAAATTATAAATATGAAGATCGTCACAGTCATCGTAAAGTACTTAGGCGTTATAGATAGTGCAATGCACGGAAAAGATAAATAAATATATTGAACTATGTTACGGAGGGATCCAAGTACTGACGTAGGTACGCTTTGTTTTCTACGATCCAAGTGAACATTCTACGATAGAGAGCTATACAATATTAAGCCAAGATATTTTTAACAATATTTTAGACATAAGATTCTATTCATTAGAAGTATCGTCTCTAGAAGCTGCCGGCGCAGCGATTCTGTGCTCTGTGGTCTTTATCTTATATATTGTTATCCTTTTTTTTTCTTATATAGTGTTATCCTTTTTTTTTCAGGATGGGCTTTCATCAAAATGACCCCTCCCGCTCTAGGTGGAGCGGAAGGGAGTGTCAGACTCTTACTGACTAAAACCCACCCGTGTTCCTTCCTTAGCCTTTTATGTTCCGGGCCAGCGGTAACCCTTTCTTTCGGACAATCCCGTTGTCATAGTGTTATCCTTAGATAAGAAAAGAGGAAGTCTGAAAGTGGCACCGGTAACTGAAAAGTTGTGTGAAAATTGGTTGTCATGGTATGAGCATGTGATACTGAGGAATGAGGAAAATGTCGTGAGAAAAGTTTTGAGTATGAATATCAATGGCTATAAGAGTAGGGGTAGACCAAAGAAACGATGGATGGACTATGTCAATGATGATAATTATGGTTAGAAAGGGGGTGACTACCGAGATGACGACTAAGCCTTGTGTTCACCAACATTTAAATCACTGATTAAATATTTAATCAGTTCTTTATTTAAAATTAGGAAATTTGATATAAACCAACTGTTTAAATACCTAACCAGTTGTTTAAATGTTGGTGAACTTGGACCTAATAGAGAAGTATGGAAGAAAAAGACATGTTGCGCCAACCCCAAATAAATTGGTATAGGGGCTGGAGAATGATGATGATGAATCTTCTCCTTAGATACCATCACATCTGTGAGTGACACCCGCTTAAGTGTCGATTCTGTGGGAATATCGGGATAAAAACTATCATATCCTTTTCCGGGACTCAAACAATCTCTATACCAAATTTCGTCGTAATCGGTTCAGAGGTTTAAGCGTGAAGAGGTAACAGACAGACAGACACACTTTCGCATTTACAATATTGGTATGGATATGGATTATTAATTTATGCAAAGTAGTAGTTTTCTATGTTGCATTCGAATCATACATGCCCCAGTAGAGCACTAAAATGCATATGAACTCCGCTAGAACGGCGCTCCATGCAAGATAGGTCATAAGTAAATAAGTAAGCTTAGACAGATAAGTTAAGTCATGTGCATTAAAAACATTTGCAAAATGCGGTCGGGACTTGAGAACGGAAATGTCAACGCAGTGCTCCGACTTTAGGATCTGCAGCGGGTGCAATATTCCACACTGCGCTCCTCAACGAACATTATTTGTGATAAAATATAGCTGATTTTGGAAGACTGTTTTGAAATTGAAATAATAAGCTGTTTACAAAGCTGAAGGTTTCAACAAATTACCGCGAGCTTAAAATAGTGTTGCTCCCAAGGTGGACACCCTACTTTTTATCACCCTCTGGTCCTGATCGGACGGTGAGCTACCCATTACTCTCCGCCCGCAGGCCCGCGCCTACGGTGGCCGGGAGTCGTCGCGCGGCTCCCGACGCCCGGAGCGTCTCCCGCGGCGGCTGGGACGGGAGGCTCTCTCCCTCAGCCGTCCCGCCGCCTCCTTCGCTAGCATGACTGCTTCGCAGAAGGAGGCGACTGCCCCCCACTCCCTCTCGCCCCGGACCATGGCTTGAACCAGGCCCGGACGCGAGAGGTCGCCGCCGCTGCCGATCGCCTCTACGAGGACACGGCGGTGCTCCGCCCAAGCGGGGCAGACCTCCACCGTGTACTCCACCGTGTCCTCTGGGCGATCCTGGCAATGGTGACACCCGGGCGTTTCCTCCCGCCTGATTATGTGCAGGAACCTCCCGAAACTTCCGTGTCCGGTGAGGACCTGCGTCAGGCGGTAGGTGAGGGTGCCATGACGCCTCTCTAGCCACTCCTCAAAGAGAGGTCTTACCGTCGCTATCGTGGCGTGCCCTGAAGGCAGAATGCTTTACGCGCGTTTTATTATTTTTTCTCAATTTTTTTTTTAAGAACCAACAGTGATTTTGTATGGACCCCGTCCCCACCCTCCATTAGTCAAGGGATGCGTGTCAATCTATTTATAAGAATCCAAAAAAAAGTCTAAATACCTGTTTTAGTTGCAAAATCGATAGGATTTATTTTATAATAGAAATAATCTTTTTTTGGAAAAAATGTGTCTGTTTTAAATAAAAATCATGTTCTACGTAAACAAACGCATATTTTATATAAAATAAGAATAATTCTATACAAAAAAAAAAACGTTCTTCTTGAACTGAAAATGATTGGGACATGCTGGCGAATGGTAAGATAACACATGAAAACGTTAATAGTGCATACGTGCTAGCCTATAATAAGTCTGTACAAACGCCCGATGAGCATGAACTTTGAAAAAAAAATACAACAATAAAGTGTCAAGTCAAACCACAGACGTAATTGTGCTAAGGTCTTATTTATAAACGCAAACCATATAAACCTCTTCTGTCACACGGTAAACAAGCAAGGGTTAGTGTATGTCTTAAACAAACCTATAATACCACCACGAGAGTAGCGAACTACGAAAATAAAGATAAAGATTATCTTATATAAGGACAATATTGGTCGCTATATTCCATTCCTCATACTGCACACTAAGTAAATGAATATGTATACTAATAAAAAAAAATCGAATAGAAAGATATTGATATATATTATAAATCCCAAACCCCATATATTTTACATAAGTCGCCATAATAAGAAATGATCTATCCTGCGAGACGCTTTTGATAACACTTGTTTCAAGTCTGTTGGAGGCTGGGGACGTTTCTTTCCAATGTTCTTTGTCTTGCGCGCGTTTATATTTATCTTACTTATTCATTCATTCATACAATGTTCGTGATTGATCTCTTTGGTGATTGGAACTTTTACTAAAAATATTCCAAATTCAAATCACTTTTAGTCCCTAGGGATTAAAGAGCTATTTTAGTCCCTGTTTATGAAGAATACACTAGCTCTTTTTGAATAGATGTGATAAAATGTTTATTAGATAACATTTTTCAATCTCTATGAGAATTCCTCTTGCCCTTGTTCCAATTTATTTGGGGTTAGCGCAGCACTATCTTCTTCTTTCAGATAAATATCTCGATCAACTGTCATATCAGTATGTACCTATTCATTCCTTTTCTAGCCAAGTCATTCTTCACACAAATCATCGTTTTAAAGATCTTCTTTTAACTTTCATAGACAACCACATTCATATACAAAACATTCCGTCAGTCTGTATCATTAATAGGCCTACAAAATCAGTCAGTATAGTTACACATAAATGGTTATGATTCTGCGCCAGTCGTTCAAATGAACTGGAGGAAAAAGGTTACCTATTCCCTAGAATCTAGAATGACACAAATAACTTGTAGGTGGTGCGACTACAATTTACGCATCGCGGGCGTCCCGTCCACGGGAAACAGAATAGGAGGTAGGTATTTATTGTGCTTGGACAAGCCTGTCTTATAATTCTGTTTAAAGAAACTTTATTCCCAATAAAGACATAAGTCACTTACTTGAGAACAATACTAAAAATACAGATTACAATATGTTCGTCATCAGTATTACAATTTAATAGTTACCCATCCAATGCATTCATTTCTCCAGAAGTGATCGATCCGCAATTATGTGCTGGCTAAGTTGAGTTTTGAATGCATTGTAAGAGTGTACATTTCTTATACAGGACGGTAATTTGTTATAAAGCTGTGCTCCTTCAAAAGTTAACATCTATTTGCCATAGTTAGTTCTTGTTTTTGGTAAAACTAACAAGCTTGCTCGCCGTGTACTGCGTTGACTAACTTGTTTATATTGAGTGAGTGTTATGTTTGAGTGAACGCTTTTGTTGAGAATATTTCTGATGAGAATGCATGTGTTTATAATTAGAACATAGCTTCATAGCTTTTAAAAACCAAATAATTTAAAGCAGACCTTTAGAAAACAACATTGTTCAGAGCATGTTGTACATCTTTCTGCTCGATCAGCCCGTGGGTCGCATATACGCGCAAACAAAACAACGCCCTGCGTGTGCAATATGCGTTCAGGGTGCTGATGAAGCTGCCCCGTTTATGTAGCGCATGGATATTCGCCGAATCGCAAGTCAACTGTTTCTATGCACATCCCTGGTGCACAGGGTGCAGGCTAGCCCCAGAGGCATCCTTAGCGCATTCACGCAGAGGTTCGAATGTCAGTACCTCAACTATTGCTGTATGGTTCACGTACTGAGCAATAGCATCTATACTAATATTATAAAGCTGAAGAGTTTGCTTGTTTGTTTGTTTGGTTGAACGCGCTAATCTCTGGAACTGCCAGTCAGATTTGAATTTTTTTTTTTGCATTTGATAGCCCAATTCTTGAGGAAGGCTATAGGCTACTTAACATCACGCTATGATCTTTAGAAGCCGAGCAAAAAGAAAAAAAGTCAGAAAGAACGCTAAGCAAAAACGAAGTAATAGCGCGGGCAGGCGATGCGATGCGACGGGGTGGGTCGGAGTAACAAGAAATTTTACGCGGACGAAGTCGCGGGCAGAAGCTAGTATTGTAATATTTTTACGTGTATGTTTAGTTGTATGTGTTAATTTTTTGTACTAATTGTAAGACTCCTTGTTGGTCGAAATAAACGTTATTTATTTATTTAGGAGGTGCTTTTAAAAGTACAGCATTTATAAAATAAATGAAAGAACTAAAAAAAGTCCCATATTTTATCTTTTTCAAATAAGTAACAAAATAAATCGTATCCAGTATACACCACTGAACTTATTTTGTACGTATTGGTATGAATTATTCTACAGACGAATTTTCATAAGCTAAACTGTATAATTTTCTGAATTCAAATAACATTCAACATAAAATTATGAATCATTTTGTAAATTCGGGCTGCTCGTAGAATCTAAAATATGCAATTTCATTTCAAATGAGCGTAAAAATGGAAACACAAAACAGACCCAGTTAGTTTCTTAAGAATTTTTAATTGGTCATTTGATACAATGGAAGCTGAGTAGCTTCAACTGTATCAAATGACCAATTAAAAATTCTTTTAATTAGGACAGAGGGTCCTAAACATCTGATAAACTAACTGAAAGTTTGTCGCAAAGTTACCCCACTTGGGGTACATTCGACAGCAAAGTTCAATCTGTGTTCCACTTTTGGTCTTATCTACAGTTCAAGGAGTTGTTCAGAGAAGTTTATAAAATTATTAATAGTTTGTCTTTTGCAGGAAAGAGTTTGAAAATATGCAAAAGTATAAGACGCTAAAGTATAGGTCGCTACTTTTAGCTCCGCGAAATGATATTTCCTAAGAAGGAATATTGATTTCCTTGCAAAAGTTTGGGACGTGTTTGTATTTACCGAACTTATTTACAACATCATCTGTAAAGATATAGAAATACATACCTACTACGAAGGTATAAATAGGTACAACATGAAACTTTGCAGCTTAATTTTGTTGGCACGTAAATTGGTACTTTTTAATCAAATTGAAACTAAACTACCTAAAACAAAACTAAGTTAATGGGTTGCTCTTTCACAGGACTGACTCACAAAATTAAATATACCTACTCGTACCTATGTACACTATACACCGAAAGCATGCTTCGTAACATTGTTTTAGTATTTTTACGGGGTGATCATACAAATAGTTTAAATACATAATGTCGGAGCGTGTCGGAAATACGTCATTCGTTTAATTGATCGGGACGCGAGCGCCATCTGGTGGCTCTAACAGAGTGTAGCCTGAGTTCGTGGGAGTCGACGAGAGCGTGACAGAACGATGTGTAGCTTGGACATTTGACATCTTACGGACAATATGTCATCAGAAACTGTCCCGCGTTCCGTATCTAGTTGTCTCGTGTACCTACAGTGTGTGATTCGCTAGTATGATTAATTTGTTCGTGAAATTATAATCTGATTTGAACTGCAATTGGTTTTTCTATTGCGCAATAAGAAACACTACCCATAGTACGCCCACAGTAATTAAAATATGGCTAATAATAGCGAGACACACGTACCTGCTCCATCACATACATTAGCTCACGCCTTCTTCCCATGAGGGTAGGCACAACCTTCAGAACGCCACCTGTATTCTTACTAACTCCTTTTAAATCGTGATATGAAATCTTGGATTTCTATAAGTTAAAATAACTTTTTGAAAGGATTTTTTGATCAATAAACAAATGCCTAGGTACTTAGATATAAAGAAAATATATCTGTTTCAGAATATCGACATAATATTATTCAGGTTCCATGTTTTTACACAAATGCCAAAGTCAAATATTTACATTGTAAATCAAAGAAGTCTGGGAGCGTATTTTATGATTTGTTTGAGTGAAAGCTTTTTGCATTGGAGCAAATGTATCGAAAGACGAAAGTATTCTGAGTCTATATGGGCAAAAATCGAAGTCAAAAGGTTTAGCGAAATTGGAAAAGGTATTTTGTGTATTGGAGGATGAATTACTTGTAGCAACGGTATCTTTAACAAAAAAAAAGAATCTTTAACCATACATTGCATTGTAAGACTGGTTGTCAGACTTGCGGGCTTCTGACGACCCGTGACGATTGTTAAAGATCTATGAATGATTATGTAAAGATTCATCTACGGTTCGATCTACCTGTGCGGTTTTTATTTACTCACAATTGACCAGCGTGACAAGTGACCAGCGTCCGTCAAGGGCCCTTGACGGACGCTGTTCACTAAATCGCCAACCTGTATAGTCACCATTTTTTTACTCGAGATGTTCACATTTCATCCCAAAATATGGAGGTGACTTCAATGAGAAACCAAATACAGTTTTCATTTGTTTCTTGTCAGCCTGTAAAATCTTATTTAAAAAATCGTGGCACAGCTTCAAGCAGCTAAAAATTGTTGGTCATTGACTAATTGAACAAAAACATTTCGTGTTCAGATTTGGCTAGATCGATATTGGACGGTAAGAAACAAAAGTAGATTAACACTTCAAGTTTTTTAATCTCAGCTATTGAGCAAAACATTTGTTCAAATTGCAGCAGAAGTATGTACAATGCAATTTTGAACAAATAATTTGCTCAATAACTGAGATTAAAAAAACTGAAGTTTTAATTGACTTTTGTTGCTGACTGTACCACTCCGTAAGTAATTAATGTATTTGGTTCAGATTGATCAACAAAAAACCGTGTTGATACTAAAACCCTACCTGCTGATTATAGGTTAGGTAAGTAGGTACTTACCTAAACTTATGTTAGGCGGGTTAACACCCAGGTTTGACTTGACATAAGTGAATAACATCTTACAATACCGAAGTCAAGGCATTATATAAATGAAGTCTAATATACACGTAATATTAATTTTATGCGAGACTTTCGTCAATAAATTACGCAGGCGAAGCGTTTTATGCGTCACGACACTCTTATTATTATCGGCACACCTGTTTAAATTCCTTCGTTATTTTCTACAAAAAATGTTATTTACAAAGGCTTTTCATATAATTATATTATGATCATGGATAAGAATAGAGAAGATATTATTCTGAACAGCCTTAAAATACGGGCTGTTTTAAAGTATTCCACCTATTGTAAATGGAATTCGAAAATTCCATTTTAATATACAGGGTGAAATGGAAAACATGCGACAAATCGAAATGGGGGATTGTACTCATCATTATGAACAACTTTTATTATGGGACCAAACCTGAAATCGCGAAAACAAAATCAGCTGTTCCCTATATTTACGTTCGCATAACTCGTCAAAATATAGCGAACAGCTGATTTTTTTTCGCGATTGCAGAGATAACATAGGTAATTTATTTGTTGGTAAGTTTGTATGTAGGGGGTAATCTCTGGAACTCAAAGTCAGATTTGAAAAATTCTTTACGCATTTAATAGCCCAATTCTTGAGAAAGGTATTTAACAAAAATCTAAATCAAAAGTCACTTATATAAGTAGTAGAAGTAGTGACAGCGCAGGCAGGTGATGCGATGCGATGAAGTGAATCGGGGAACAAGAAATTTAACGGGCGAAGTCGCGGGCATAAGTTGGTTTTTAATAAATTAATGTTTCTATTAGGTGTCAGGAGATGCCGTGCGAATTGAATGAGCTTATAAGAAAACGGCTCCTGTGTTAATAATAGTCCATACATGCAGATACGTATGTGGATTGTATACCTACAACAGCCTCATTATTTTTACGACATCATGAGCGTAGAAAGTAACGTTCTCCCAATTTAGAGTTGCGTCTTATCGTTACGCCTCATCAATGTGTTTCTTCTGAGCTTTGAGGAAACAGATGTATGTTGTACCGAATTTTACAAAAACATTACGATTTGATCCGGACCCGTTCGCGTCCAGCCTCCATTAGTACGATCCCTTCCAGAGATAAAAACGTGCTTTGTTTTCCGTCACGTCTCGTTATTTTTTATTTCTACACTTTTTGAACATTAACCGGGGCATTCCGCAAATATTTCATTATGTAGTCGGCATATTGAAAAAGAAATTTCTGTTGTAACTGATATAAAAGGGTTTCGTTTGTTTGAATTTGAAACAAAATTGCGATTAGGTCATGACTCTTCTCTTTATTGTTCATCTAAAGGCAAACAATGTGTTTTTATAACTAAATTATATAAGCCCATTGTTGTATTATCGGTATAACATTACATTCGCAGCTGCGTAGTGCCTAAAAATAAACTGAAACAAAATGTTTGTTAAGCTTTTTCAGCCTGCTAATAGACCCATGGCTTCCCTTTCCTTTGAAAGACGCAAGTCAGTCTGCGTGCAATATGTTGTGGTCACCGGTAACATTGCCTAGTAAATGTTCATGTTTGTAATATAACCCTTTAATAAACGAATTATTGACAGGATAGGTAAATTAAAACGATGTAAATAGAATATAATTAGTTAATTATATAGCTATGTTGACACGCATTCTTTAAAATAAGATTAAAGTACTTGTCCTAGATGAAAAAAAACGAAAGGAAATTTAAGTGAAGGGAAACGGTAATTAAAGGGAACACAAAGAACAGGCCACTGTTTATTTTCCAAAGGATTTAATTAGAAGGAGGGATTGTAACCGATGATAACAGTCATAATGTGAAAACTTACATTTCTATAGAGCTACTGAAACCATACAGCTGTCGACCCGCGTTATAATAACGTGAGACACAACTCGTGTGGAATGCGGAAGGGATATTTTTTTTAGGTAACAATGATTCATCACGCAAGTCAAAGGTTACGCGTGTTCAAAGCGTGTTTGCCGATATGTTAACAACCTAACAAGTGATTTAAATGTTAAACTAAGTCAGTGCGCGATCGTAGTTAAGTTAACTAAGTTTACGATATACTTGACTACGACTAGATTTACGAGTCAAACAATCACTAGGCTGGTAAAAACCAAGCTACAACAATCTAATCAATCAATCGACAATCTAATCAGCATTCGCGATTTATTTGCCAAAAATGTAAATAAATACTTATGAGTTTATGGAAAAATAACTTCAAACATTTTCATAACTTTTTCAATGGTGCTAGCCACTGAAATCAACTTAATTGCCATTAAGATAAAGTTGATATTTGTTTAACATGAAATAATATTAATTTGAAACATAAGTTTAAATAGACTTAAGAAAGAAAACACTGTTTTGGTCAATGAGAGACAAACCAGCAGGGTAGATATTTGCGTAACGCACTTACAATGGAAATGCGTTTCATTTCGACAGTTCAACAACATTATTTTTTTAGGGTACCGCACACAAAGGGTCGTCGTCGTCTGACTATCAGCCGTAACCGTAATAGGTTGGTTGGAATTGTTATAGTGTGTACTCTGTTGCAGCTATAACAACAAATAATAAAAATAAAATAAAGTTATTAAAAAGTAAAGGGGAATATAGACATACAAGTAACGTGTTTTTTTCAGCGTTTTTTGTCTTTGACCTTTTGCATACGAGTCTCACTCGCACTTGGCCGGTATTTTTATGTTTGTTGTTGCAAAGAATTTTCCAAACTTATGGAGCATTGGATTAGCAATTCCATCAAAATGCTTCAGATTGTGATCGCGATTAGGCTGCTGTTTTAATGAATGATTGGATAGTGGAACTAAAACAGGCAAATATAAAGTGTGTTACTCACCGAACAATATGAAAATACAGCTGAGCCTGGCCGCCCACATTGTGCCAACTGTCTGTTCACATCATGTGTCCACCGCTAAACACTGTCACTGACACAATCACTGCACTCGTTCAAACTTAACATTGTCTGTACATGGTCCGTTCAAAACTGTTTCTTGAGTAAGCGACGCCTTGGCTTGATTGGCACTTGGTGTGTGATGATCCACGATTTTGAGTACCTGTTCGAAAACAAAAAAATAACCTTTAGATACAAAAAGAGGACTACATTTGTTGTCTTCTTATTTGGGTTGCCGAGCGTGACGTAGCATGTAAATAAAAGCATTGTGTTCAATTTAAAAGTATCCAATAAGAAAATCACTGTCTTTTCTTATACACAATGTACTACCATCCGAAAAAGATTTACTTTACACAGTGGTACGCTTTCTAACACCGTTTCAGTGTAAATAAATAAACACTCGCCCTGATTCTGTAAAGAGTGGGTGCCAATAAAAAGGTGAAGCGTTCACAAATACTAGGCTTTGATTAAATATTTGTAATGCCTCCTCTACACGTCGGCAGACGCGTCCGCGGACGTCGACAGATGCATCAGCAGAAGGATCACCACGAGCCGACCACACGTCTGATGGTCGTTTAGTCTGTGTTAATTCTAGACAGACGCAACTCGTACGCACGCAACTTAAAAAATGGATGTTGAGACCGTAACAGCTGCCGCAGCTATTTATATATTTAGTACTTTTAACTACTATTACGATGAGTGTGCATCGCAGTAAAGTTATTAAAAAGAAATGGAAAAGAAGAAGGTGGTGGATGCTAGTGTTAATATTCGAACCGAAATAAAAATTACCTACTTGGACTGTGTTCGAGGTCCAATTTGCAATTACAGTATCCAATTTACAGTAGTCTCAACAGAATCAATTAATTGAAATAATTACATTATTTTAAGTAATTGTATAGGAACTTACAATATTTTTATTACGATTTCTTGTTCTGCCGACTTCAAATACCTACCACAGACTAGCCAATTACCCTGTCTACACGTCAGCGGACGCATTCGCAGATGACCATCTGCTGATGAATCTGTCAACGTGTAGAGAAGGCTTAAGACGTAGATACCTACAGATGTTTCAGCATGATATTGACCAACCAAGTAACTTATATTTTTTATTATTATCTTAGAAGAGGCAAAAATAAGGGTATAGTGCATAAAGAGCCTATAATTTTCCCACTGCTGGGACACAGGCCTCCTTTCTGTGAGAGGGAGTCGGCTGTAATCCACCACGCGGCCCCAGTACGGGTTGGTGGATGTTACCATGTCTTCGAATTTTTGGTTCTAGGACATGCCGGTTTCCTCACGATGTTTTCCTTCACCGTTTTGAGAGCAGTGGTGATGAAATTATTTACACAAAGTAAAGCACCTGCTTGAGTTCGAACCCACGACCTACAACTCACAAGTCGGGGCCTTTACCACTGGGCCATCACTGTTCTAAAATAAGGGGCTCGTGGCTAAATAATAACAGCCGGATGGGTCGATCGAAGGTTAAGGTAAGTTTACCAAGGTCGGTCCGTGGATGGTGACCATCCATTACATTTCGAGACTCCTCCGTGCCTTGGAAATCACGTTAAGGGCTTTACACGGGTGACTACAGCCGCACTGACCTAATTGCAATTCAGCTAGGCCGCAGTTGACTAAAATCGTAAGTTCCATAGTAGAGTAGGTTTCAAATTTTGTCATGCGGCGACAGCTCGCATGTCTAAAATCGACCGTGAAAATGCTCTGTCGCAGGCGATCGTTCGCCGCATGAAGGTCGACAAAAAGTCGTTGATGTAAAATTAACTATTCACCTGCGATTTTTATCGACCTGTGTAATTGGGGTGGCGTTTCGGCTTGTGAGTCGAGCCAGAAGCCCGAAAGTCTGACAACCAGTCTCTTACTAAGGGGCATCGTATTACCCATTAATTGGGTTTTGGAAGTCGGATAGGCAGTCGGTCCATGTAAAATACAGGTATTTAGCTGCATCCGTTGAGACTGGAAGCCGACCCCAACATAGTTGGAAAAGGCTAGACAGATTGATCTCTAAAAAGGTAAAATAGTTCATCGGCCCAGTTTCCCAAAGGATTTATTTCAAAATTTTGACTTTTAGCCGGCTTATAGAAAACACCCTTTTATTTACCGCGTTAAACAGGACACTATGATAAACAATATTGTATTTAATATTGTGTTAAAGAAAAGTGCAATTAATCGTGAATTAATTGATATGAAAAACGGATGATCAGTTTATTCTCCGGGCTTCGATATGGTGACACATACACGTAAATAATTTTTGAATTAATGAGACTTTATTAATTTGAGTGACTTTAATTAGCTTCATTTGAGTAAATTCGGGGGATATTTTGGTATTGATTTCACCAAATATATGTGCGATATTCCTCATTTTGTTTTCGAAAGGGTGAATATCTATTTACATAACACACCTGAACAGATCTTCATAAATTGTAGCTAAGAACCATCTCAATCATGTCAGCTTTCACATAAAAAAACCGCATCATAATCGTGCCATTCGTTTAGGAGCTACGATGCCACAGACAAACACACAGATACGTCAAACTTATAACACCCCTCTTTTTGCGTCGGGGTTTAAAAAATAAGGTGGCAAAAGTTAGCCAATTATTTTAAAAATAAATAAAGAATAATAAAATTGTAGTAGGAGTTTAAAAATATGTGGAAATAAAAATCAGTATTGAAATATTGAAAGAGTTATGAGTAACGTCCCGTATTTTTAAGAACGGTCGCATTCTAAGCTTATGCCCGTAACAGATTGGTCAAACGTAACATAAATCAGCCGTCTATACTTAAGCAATGCAAGATGAAAATTAACACGTTAATTTGTTTATTGTGTGTTACGTTCCACCAATTTGTACCGGGCAATATCTCAATCTGTCAAAATACCTCTTATGGTGTACATAATAAAGAGTATTCTATTCTATTCTACCTCTAGTTAACCTAAATTTTTACAAGTTATTGACATTGGTCGTCGCTAAGATGAGATTGCGATTAAATTTTGAACGTTTCAATAGAATTGGCCTTTTTACTCGAAGCTTTACAACTACATAATATTATGTTAATCAAAGTCAAATCATTTATTTAAATAAAATAGGCACATAAAAGGTACTTTTGAACGTTAAAATTATATTATAGTATGTATTTGTATTTATTACCTATTTATGTATTTGTGTACAAGAACAAGAACAAGGGTATGAAAAAAAACTATTAAAACTAAGTAGTTTTAATAATTTTTTTATCCTTGTTCCTCTCGACTAAAGCACTTGCCATCTAATCTCTTCACCACCCTTGGTTAACTGGTACAGAATGCCTAAGGCATTAAGTCCGCCTTTGTATAGACGCCAGCACATCAAGTTACTACGATTTGTCAATTTTTTAAAATAGATTTTCAACTTTATCGCTAACGCATAAGGTTCAAAGTTGATTGGGAAAATTACGTAATACGAAACTACCTTTTGAAGAAGAAGAAAGAAACTCTTCCGTTACTCTTTTATGATGTTTGACAATATTTTGTATACATTAATTATATAATTGTATACTATGTGAAAAAATAGTAATATGTGAAAAAGGTGCAACTAGAATAACATTACTATTCCACAATCGGTTAAAAGAATTAAAAATAAAGCAATGACAGGTAAATAAATTATGTGGTAAATATTGTAAAAGTATGTGGTATATAATTCTAAAATTTTAACAAGTAACTTTTTTTTTATTTAGTTACCATGCGTAAATTGGTACAGAATAAAAGCTTCCGAACAAAGATGTCGGCTTGGCACTAACAAAAATACTTTCAGGAATCGTACCCAGTACAAAACTGGGCCGACGGGTTGGGTCGCTAGTCGGCTCCCCACGTTCCACACTAGATAGAGATACGATAAGGCAGGATTGCGGTTAGCAGTTGGCTGCAGGCGGCTCAAATGCATTCCTTACAGCGGTTATACTAGTCACCGGAAGAGGCTAACTTCCAACTAACTAAATCTTCTACCTAACTGAAATTGTAGACAAACTACACTTTAGCACGCACTTGTTTATAGTAGGTACGTTACTTATAAGAACGTACTTTTGTTCGTTTTAGGGTTCCGTGCCCAAAGGGTAAAAACGCGACCATATTACTAAGACTCCACTGTCCGTCTATCCGTCTGACACCAGGCTGTATCTCATGAACCGTGATAGCTAGACAGTTGAAATTTTCACAGATGATGTATTGCTGTTGCCGCTATAACAACAAATACTAAAAACAGAATAAAATAAATATTTAAGGGGGCTCCCATACAACAAACGTGTTTTCTTCGGCGTTTTTGCCTTGTGGTATGGAACCCTTCTTGTGCGAGTCCGACTCGCACTTGACCAGTTTTTATTTACTGTTACTTTCTTCTTGTCTCTATACGTGTGCACATAAATCTTATTTCCTACTATATATATTTCACTAATATTATAAAGGCGAAAGTTTGTGAGTGTGTTTGTATGTTTGCTACTTCTTTACGCACAAACGGTTGGGTCAATTTTGATGAAGTTTTACTGTAATATAGCTCATACATCAGAATAACACATAGGATACTTTTTATTCCGATACTTATGCGGTTCACCCGCATAAGTATCGATCTCGTGGGTGTGGGGTGATCCACGGGGCGCTGCTAGTAGTTAAATAAAATATTACAACTTCACGCCTGTATTACCTTAAAGGCTCCTACAAACAGGCGCGACACGACACGCGACCCAAAGGCACCGCAAGTCGCGCAACGAGCGGTGCCTTTGTGTCGCGCGCGATTATATCGCGTGTCGCGCCTGTTTGTGGGAGCCTTAAGGGTTAGGTAGAGGTAACACCCGCATTTCGCCAATAGGGAATATGCATGAATTTTTTTCATGGCATTTATTAACAAAATATGAAAATACCGTAGTAGAGATGACAAAAAGTGAAATTAAAATTAAAATCGGCCAAGAAACACGGCCGATATGAGCATTTAAAACTATTGATTACACACCAATTAGAAAGAGAGATCCGACATAGACTGTGACGTCACATGTCACTACGGTCATATAAACTCCGTGTTAAATTTCGTTTTGCGAGAAAGAGATAGAAACAAATCTTCGATGACTCATATCTTTTTTAATTTCATAGTTATCCGAAAAATAGTTTTACTAAACTGTTTATTACATGAATGAGGATTAATTTTTTAAATAAAAAAAAATCATGCATATTCCCTATTGTGTTTAATTAATTAATTCTTCAGAAAGCTTAGTCTTATATCTAGGTAAATAATTTACAATTAGCGCTTACAGTTGCCATTTACAGAGGGGCTTGTGGCTAAGTAATAACAGCCGCACGGCTCGATCGATTAGGTTAAGCTACGCTTGCCGCGGTTGGTCCGTGGATGGGTGACCAACTTTACATACCAAGAGCCCTCCGTGCCTCGGAAAGCACGTTAAGCCGTTGGCCCCGGCTGTCATTCGTGGATCTTCGACAGTCGTTACGGGTCGTCAGATGCCCAGTCTGACAACCAGTCTTACCAAGGTATATCGTATTACCCAGTAACTCTGTTGTGGAGGTCAGATAGGCAGTCGCTCCATGTAAAATACTGGTATTCAGCTGCATCCGCTTAGACTGGAAGCTGACCCCAACATAGTTGGGAAAAGGCTAGGCAGATGATAAGTCACCATTTACAAGCTTCCACAAATTAAAATCTATAGGGGCAGGTCTATTGCCATCAACCATGATCAAACCCAGACTCCGTGCTGCCACTGAAAAATTCCAGATGGAAACAGCCAAATAACACTTAGAAGAAAGGAAGAAAGCTTGGCTGTCTGTCTTATTGAATTATTCTGTCTTTGAAAAGACGGGTTTTTAAAATGGCGACACATTTATGGGTGTATAACATACTAGCTTCCGCCCGCGGCTTCGCCCGCGGGTGGAAGGTATGTCGATCTTCCCCGGGATGCAATCTATCTCTCTGCTAAATTTTATCGAAATCCGAGCAGTGGTTTAGGTTTGAAAAGGTAACATACAGACAGACAGACAGACGGACACACAGACGGAGTTACTTTTGAATTTATAATGTTAGTATGGATGTATTTCCATTACTTTCCAGTCTTTCCGCATAATATCAACGTCTCGCTAAGAGACTTTCACTTTTCCTACTTTCATTTTCCATACCCCTCGAAATAACTGACAAAATTTCCATCTAGTTCGTCAAGAAAATCTAATAAAATGGAACTAACTCGGCGGATTATTGTGCTTTGATCCCTGTGGTGACCACGCGCCGTAAACTTGAACGTCGTAACATAAAATTTAAACAATAAAACTGGAATAATCCATAAAGTGAGCTTTATTTCTACGACAAGAGTACCTACTTATTTTATATTGAGACAAGGTAGAATTATATTTGTACGTTTGTAGGCAACTTCTAAATTCTAAAGGTATTTAGTTTTTAGGGGATGTCCGCCATGTTAAAATCAACGACAAAATATTACTTCGATTTACTTTAAACTAAGGAAATTATACTGAGCAGTGCTGGCCCAGTGGCAGTGGTGACTTATGAGTTGTAGGTCGTGTATTTACTTTGTGTAAATAATTTCATCATCACTGCTCTCAAACGGTGACGAAAAACATCGTGAGGAAACTAGCATGTCCTAGGACCTAACATTTGAAGTCATGCGACATCTCCAACCCACACTGGGCTCACGTGCTGGATTACAGGCCATTCCCTCTCACAGAGAGGAGGCCTGTGTCCCAGCAGTGGGAACATTATAGGCTGATTATACAGGAAATTATTAGTGTTATGAAGTTAGTTTTAAACCAAAAGTAACCAATCAGAGAGCTAGAATTTTGGAGGGTCGAAGTTCAGCTGAAGTTCTGAACTTCGATCCTCCAGATACTGGAATAGAATAGAATAGAATACTCTTTATTATATACACCATATAAATTACAGACATAAATACAGACAATACCGATAATATAGAGGTTTTGATAATATAAAACGAAGTGATCTAATGTAAACTAATTGTTATAAATGCAAAGATTTAAAAATTTTTGTTTATATGTTTGTAATCCCACCCAGAATATTTTAATCTAAAGGAGGTTGCCAATACTCGTATAACGCTAGCACTGTTATATAGTTTTCAGATCGAATGTAGAGCCAAGCGAAAAAATCGAATAAAGTCTATTCGATTTAAATTGAAAACGCTTTTATAAATTTTTCCTGGAATTTTACCTAGGTACGAATGGTTTGCTATGATTTGAAAAAAGTAATTATACTTTTATTAATTTACTCATAACCTTTTAGCGACGTAAGTACCGATTGACATTTAAATATCTACGATAAATCATACCGATATCTCAAATCTTGATATTTTGGTATAATATTCGTTTACGTTAGATTAGAATTAGACCGACGAGACCTTCCAGGGATATCTTTATCTTCTTTATTTGGTTCATCAAAAGTAGTGATGTGCTGTCGCCTCTGGTAACACTTAAATCCTACCGATATACCTTTGACATTCATAACGCTTCTTGTCTGGCCAAGTAGATGAATAACTACAACTAAAATATAACCGCAAATAACACTTTCCTTCTACACTTTAAATAAAAAAAATCGATTATCCAGTTACCGTCGTCATTTAAGACCAAACAATTAGTTCTCTCGGTTAGTGACGTAGTTAGTTAAGTGCCGAGTAAGGCCTGCACAAGACATGGGCACAGAGTAGATAGGTACAGAAGGTTGGCTCCAATCAATGAGCGGAACTCACCCACAGACACGCGACTACATACAACGCACTCGCGACTGGCGTTCGATTCGTCTTGAGATCACACTACGCTCGCGTTTATGTGTATATTTTACTGTTTAATCCCGTAGTGGGATTTATAAATGTCCGTAGGTGTATCCATTGTATCACAGCGGGCCCTTTCAGATTACCAGCGCTGCAGTATTTATTTTTTAAACTAGTGCGCCCCGCGGTATCACCCGCGTAAATGTCGATCCCGTGGGAATATCGAGATAAAAAGCTTATATGTTAATCCAGGGTGTCAGCTACCTCCATACAAAATTTTATCAAAATTTGTCCAGCTGTTTGAGCGTGAAGAAGTAACAAACATATCAACACACACTCACAAACTTTCACCTTTATAATTTTAGTGTGAAGTGTGATATCGCAGCACTATGCTGAGATAGGAGCCTTTTTGGCCTTCCACGGTTCTCTTTTTTGTGCTGTTTAATTTTTGTTTTGTTGTTATCCTATTTTAGCCCGGTGTATGGAGTCGACCTTCTGTGTGTTTCTATCTTATGCCCATGTCTTGTGACATGGGTCAGCGGCGAGATGTGGTAGGTTTAAGTAGAGATGTTCTTCGAAAAGGATTACGACTAGTTGAAAATCCACTTTAAAGCCTAAACTTCTTGCAAAACAATTGTGCACGAGGGCTTGTTTTGAAGATACGAAGTTTGTTCGATGTTTTGTAGTAGTAGTCATTGTAGTGGATGATTCTGATTGTTTATCAGATAAAGTACACACTATGAAGGCAAGATTGCAATGGGGTAAGCAGAAACACTTATGATTCTCGCTGAAGTCAACGCTATCAAAAGCATAATATTAAAAAAGCGTTGATTTACTGCAGAATGTACAAATCATGCTGTCTGCTCGCATGCCGAAAATTCATCGTCTAAACGAGGCTCAAAAAGTAAATTATGCCTTACCTAAACAATAAAAAGGCAATATAACAAGTACATACACATGTTTTTATAAATTGACCTTATTTGTGTCATGTTTGCCAAGTTTCTCTCATAAATAACATACGGTAAGAGCTAGAAGTCTGATATTTGGCTAGAATCAATACGGTTACACACGCAACATACATAATTATGTTTAGTACTAGCGACCCGCCCCGACTTCGCACGGGTGCAATGCTGATACTAAATACACTACAGAAAAACTGTGAACGTTATATATAAAAACATAGCGGCCCGCTCCGGCTTTTTTATAGGCACGCTCTTGCCGCACCGGGCGGCCGGCCGGTACCGCCGCAAACGCTACGTCCCGCAATTTTTAAATCTGTAATATCTTCGAAAATTTTCACTTAAATCATACGGTGTAAAGGGCCATATAGATCTATATTAAATGAACAATGTATTCAAGCTATTTAATTGGTTAAGGATTAATGCTGTATTGGTTAAAATCGCTTCGAAAATTAGCCATTATTTGTCGTAAAAAGTAAATGACAAAAAAAGTTATTGTGGGTTATCCATAAGAGATAGACATATACCATCACGGACTTTTCCGTAGACCTTTTCAATGTGTACAATACTTAGTACATTATTTTGATAAAACTCGTAGGGTTCAGCCTGCGTTTGCAATGTAAGCGGAAAAAATGTAATTATTTACGACATCACATTAGAAACCTCAAAAATAACAGTACTTCTCCACTATTTAATGGATGTTATTATACATATAAACCTTCCTCTTGAATCACTCTATCTATTAAAAAAAACCGCATCAAAATCCGTTGCGTAGTTTCAAAGATTTAAGCATACAAAGGGACATAGGGACAGAGAAAGCGACTTTGTTTTATACTATGTAGTGATTAAATACCAGTACACTGTACAGGTAACAAAAAAGGGAAATTAACAAGACAGCTAACTAAAACACTTTTTTAAGCCATATTGCGTGTGCACGTAGTCGAATCTTTAACTATGTTCGTAACAAAATTTATTACCACACGCAATAATAATGTCTTTAGTTGCCAAAGTGCACTACATTGGCAACTAAAGTCAATTATTATTGCATGTAAAACGATGTAAACTTGGCGAAAAAGATGTAAACTTGGCTAAAAAGATGCAAACTTGGCTGAAAAGATGTAAACTTGGCTAAAAAGATGTAAACTTGACTAAAAAGATGTAAACTTGACTAAAAAGATGTAAACTTGGCTAAAAAGTCTTTTGCTGACTATACAAGACTATAACAGTAGCATAATCAGCCTATGATGTTCCCACTGCTAGGATACAGGCCTCCTCTCGGTGAGAGGGAATGGGCCGTAATCTACCATGCGGGCCCAGTGTGGGTTGGTAGATGTCACATGTCTTGGATTGTTTTGGTTCTAGGACATGCCGGTTTCATCACGATGTTTTCCTTCACCATTTTTGAGAGCAGTGGTGATGAAATAATTTACACTAAGTAAAGCGCCTGTCTGGGTTCGAACCTTCGACTTACTCTCGTAAAGGCTCCTTCAAACAGGCGCGACACGACACGCGAAACAAAGACACCGCAAGTCGCGCAACGAGCGGTGCCTTTGTGTCGCGCGCGATTATTACCGCGTGTCGCGCCTGTTTGTAGGAGCCTTAACTCGCGGCCGTTACCACTGAGCCACAGCTGCTATCCTGTACTCATTGTAACTGATACGTCAATAAAAGGCGGTGGTTAGCAACGAACTGTTTATTCGGGTCCACTACCCGACACTGTATAAACTATTATAATATAAACATACTTCGGTCGTCACATATCTCCTCACTAAGCTTACAAGACCGTTATTTGAAACTAATAATACACACATGATACACAGTATAAGTATGGATAGGTTATATGTAAACTAAACTAACGTAAACTAAGTTAAACTAATTAAATGTAATCTAATCTAACTTATTAGAACGTTTAGCTCGATTGAAGGCACGCAGTGCTCGAGCCGATACACCAGGCGGTGTCGGTTCTGGTATAGGCGACCGCTTTTCTGGATCAGCCTTTGGCGATAGGGTTGTTGACGGTGCCTCCGCCACCTCACTGTCACCGCCCAATGCATCCTCATACCGATCATCGTCGGCTCCCTTATTGACCGAACGTCCTAAGTTAGTACTGTGTCTTTCTTCGTCCACAGCTAACCCTACCCCGCTCATTCGAGATAGAGAGTACCTATTTTTATTGTTATTTACTGGGATTATTTGGTCGGCATGACGCCGCCATTCTACTTCGTCCCCCACCTTGATTCTATATGATACGGGACCAGTCTTTTTAACTACTGTAGCTTCGGTCCATTTATCCCCCCTTGCTGTATAGTCGCGAGCTAATACCGAGTCCCCTACGTCAAAATGTCTATCGGTGCCGGAGACGCGTGCAACTTGGCGCTCCTGCTTGGCGCGTACAGTGGCCGCTACGTCCGGCCGCAGTGCGTCCAGTCGGCTCCGCAGTCGCCGCCCTTGCAGTGCCACTGCGGGTGATACCCCGGTCGTCGCGTGCTCACAGTTTCGATATTGTAACAAGAATCTACAAAGAGCCGCGTTTACATCTTCATTTTCATACAACGCTCTTTTGATCACCTTTTTTATTGTTTTAACAGCGTTTTCCGCCGCGCCATTTCCCTGCGGCCTATAGGGAGCCGACGTTGTATTCGTTATATGATTATTTGCACAATAAATTTTAAATTCTTGAGACGCAAATGGTGGTCCGTTATCGGTCACGAGCTGCGACGGTAAACCAAAACGCGCGAAAATACTTCTCAAAACCTTAATTGTTGAAGCTGCATTTGTACCTTTCATTGGTAACGCCTCAATCCACTTTGAGTGAGCGTCTACAATAACTAAATATCGAACGCCTCCACAATCTGCGAAGTCGGCATGTACGCGCTGCCACGGGTGCAGCGGAAATTCCCAAGGGTGTAACTGTGCGTGTGGCGGTGCGTCTCGAACTATCCGGCACGCGGCGCATGATTTACATAATTCTTCTATATCTTTATCTAAATTGGCCCAATAAATATAGTTACGTGATAAACTTTTCATTTTATGTATACCTAAGTGACCTTCGTGCACTTCCTCCAAGATTTTCTTTTGTAAGGCATGAGGCACGACAATTCTGTATTTGAAAATAACACACCCTTGGTCTACCACGAAATCTTGTCTTCTAGAAAAGTAAGCTTTTTCCGCATCGCAGCTCGGGGCCGACGGCCAGCCAAAAAGTACATACCCTTTAATCTTACTTAGTAACGTATCGCGTTCTGTCTCTTTTGCAATATCCTTATAGCAAATAGGCAGTGCCGCTTCAACTAGATTTAAATAATCCACGGTTCCTGGATCCGTTAAGCGACCCTCCTGAGGTAACGGTAGTCGTGACAAAGCATCAGCCGGACCATTGTCCGCCGATCGTACGAATTCTATACGGAAATCATATGCGGCCAAACGCGCCGCCCACCTTTGCAAACGACTGGCAGCCGTTTGCGGAATTCCTCCCTTTTCCCCAAAAATATATGTCAGCGGCTGATGATCAGTGCGCAGTATGAATTTTCTACCATATAAGTATTGATGGTGTTTTGTGACACCGAACAAAATAGCCAGTGCCTCTTTGTCCAATTGACTGTAGTTGCGCTCGGGCGCATTAAGTGTTCGCGAGACGCAGCTGACGGGCCGCTCGCTTCCGTTCTCGTAACGGTGCGCCAGCACTGCGCCCAGTCCGTACGCACTACTGTCCACCGACAATACAAGTTCGCGCCCCTCCTCATAGTGTGCCAGTACTCGTTCACTCAAGAGGGTTCGCTTTGCCTTCAAAAAAGACTTTTCACACTTCGAATCCCAATTCCAGCGGACCTCTTTTTTTAACAAATTATGCATCGGTTGTAGTAAAGTACTCAGATTCTGAATGAATCGTCCATAATAATTGAGCATTCCAAGAAAACTTTTAAGTTGAGATACGTTTTCAGGTCTCGGTGCGCTGGTAATGGCCTCTAGTTTCTCAGGATCCGGCCGCAACCCATCTTTATTAATAATGAAGCCCAAATATTTTACACTGTCCTGTATAAATTTACATTTACTTAGCTTGACCGTAAGTCCCATATTACGTAATCGTTCGAGTACAGCTCGCAGATTCTTTATATGTTCTGCTTTATTTGAGCCTGTCACACATATATCATCTAAAAACACGACGCAACCGGGCACCCCGCGCAGGGTTTCCTCCATGATCTTTTGGAATTTCTCAGGGATACAAGATAAACCGTACGGTGTGCGTTTGTAAACATAGGTACCCATGTGCGTTGTAATCGCTGTATATGGTTGGGAATCATCGGATAAAAAACATTGTTCATACGCATGTCTTAAATCGATTTTTGTAAATTTCTCCCCACCGCTAAGATTTGTAAATAATTCTTCAATTCGCGGTAAGGGATAATAATCCCGTTTTAATTTGGGATTGATTGTGACCTTGTAGTCACCACAAATACGTATATCCCCATTTGCTTTTACGACTGGTACGATTGGAGTCCCATAATCAGAGTAATCTACGCGGTAGATGGTTCCATCTGTCTCTAAACGTTGCAATTCCCTTTCAACTCGTGCGCGGAGTGCCAGCGGCATAGGTCTCGCTCGCACATAAACCGGTTCGTTATCTGTCAGCTGAAGGCGGATGGGCTGTTTACAAGTCCCTAACTTCTCACTAAATACTTCAGGGAATTCATTACTTAATTGCGCCACTAGGCCGTCATCTATTATTTCATTGAGCGTAATTTGAGTTATTTTTAAAACGCGCATCCACTCTCGTCCCAAAAGGGGTCGTGCGCCACCCTTTATGACGTAAAGACGCAATGATTTCCCTTTAATTTGCCCTAAACAGGCATCTACTTCAATGTAACCTAATGACTCAATCCGTGAGCCCGAGTAACAACGTAACAATAAATTGTCCGCGACAATTTTTTTATGCGAAAACATCTGTTTGTACATTTCTTCACTTATAGCCGAGATACGGCTACCCGTGTCCACTTCACATTTAATGTTAATGTTGTCCATCGTTAATTTAATAAAATATGGTTTGTTACCTCGAGCTGCGACGTCGATGTTAAACATACCGTCCTCGGACTCATCTTCGCATACGTAGTTTTGCCTACTACCTTCGCTGCGCGCTTGTTTACACATCACTTTTAAATGTCCTTTTTTACCGCACTCATCACAATTATAGTTCCTAAATCGGCATCTATCAGCCGTGTGCGCCTTGCCGCAACGCCAGCAAGATGGTGCGCGCGAGCTCGTAGGCTCCGCGCCTCCGCTGCCTGGTCCTGCGCCTTCACTGCTTGCCGCTGCGCCTCCGCCCGCGGCGCGTGGCTGGCGCCCGCGCTGGCCGGCTCGTCCGCCGCCGCCGCGTGCGTAATGCAGGCCTTCGCCCGCCGCGCCGCCTGCCACTGCCGTTGAGTCCGCCGCTGTCCCCGCTACGGTGGTGCTGCCGCTCACCTCAGCATGTTTCTCTGCTGCTTCTAGAGCCAAGGCTAGCTCCACTGCTTCTTTGTACTGGATTTTCTTTTCCGCAAAGATCCTGGACCGCATCACGTCATTTGTTAAACCTGACACGAACTGGTCTCGCAAGTTTTCTTCTAGGGTTGCACATGAAGTGCATTTGCCGAAATTGCACGTCGTCGCAAGATGTTTTAATGCTTGCAAATACTCCGTGAGAGACTCGCCGGCCCGTTGTCTACGCAATCTGAACACGTGGCGCTCCGCGATCTCTGAACGTTGTGGCTCCAAGTGTTCCGTCACCAGTTTTACTAGCTCGTCATAAGTTTTACTCTCTGGATAACTGGGTGCACACAAATCACACATTAATGCATACGTTTCTTCACCGACCACGGTTATCAGCATAGACACTTTCAAGTCATCGTCAATGTCATTTAACTTTATATACTGATTAACGCGACGAACGTAAGCTGGCCACTGGTTGGAATTTACATTGAACGGTTCAATTTTCCCGATCGGCATTTTTGAAAAGTCTATGTACAATATTTTTAACAAAATTAAATGAAAATCACAGATCCCGTACTCGTCGCCAATGATACGTCAATAAAAGGCGGTGGTTAGCAACGAACTGTTTATTCGGGTCCACTACCCGACACTGTATAAACTATTATAATATAAACATACTTCGGTCGTCACAGTAACATTACAGTGTTCTTGAAGAATTTGGAAATATAATATATTACATTTCAAGTACATATTTGCCGATCGTCAAGTATTTAATTAACATGCCTGTTAGGTTTTTATGCAGCCAAAGTGATGTCAGATATTTTCATTCACAACGTGCTTCGTTGTGAGTGAAAATATCTGACATCATTTACACATGTCCGTTACACACATATTTTTGAAGCCGATGCAGCATCCTGTATTTTGGCGTCGGCGTCGCTTGTCTCGCCAGATAATTTTGATTTCCCTCACTGCCACATATTTGTGCTGACACTTGTATATGCCATCCACAAATTATCACATATATTTGCCGTCATATATTAATGGATGAATCATGTAATCAGATGATAGTAATAAATAGTAATATACTACAAACTCGTGACTGTACTGTAATGACGATTACTGGCCGTTTACGAAGGACTTCACTATTAGGTTTCTTAAGTAATATCTACATTAAGGAGGGGCTTGTGGATAAGTTATAATAGCCGCACGATCGATTGATTAGATTAAGCCACACTTGATGCGGTTGGTCCATGGATGAGTGACCATCTTTATATACCTAGACCCCTTCGGGGCTCTTAAAGCACGTTAAGACTTTGGTCCCCGATGTCATTCGTGGATCTTTGACATTCGTTACGGGTAGTCAGAAGCCAGGAAGTCTGACAACTAGTCTTACCAAGGGGTATCGTGTAACCCAGTTACTGGGTTGTGAAGGTAAGATAGGCAGTCGCTCCATGTAAAATATTAATATTCACCAGTAATTGGTTAGATTGAAGTAATATCTACATTGAGCAAAGTGAACATAAAGAATTTGGAAGTATATTTTATCCCAAGCCCATAATCGACGATTGTCAACTGTTTATCCGAGCGTTTACCGACTAGATCTAAATCGGTTCCCAGGTATTCCTACATAGTTCACACAATTTGGACGTATCCGGTTCAAATGTGCGCTTCAATAATTCCCTTGTCACGCAGATTTCCGGAGCATTCGATTTATCAAGTCAAAGGAGGTTGCAAAACAAGCCGGGTGCCTGCCTGTAAGGAGTCTTTCGTGTGCAACGGAATAGATACTGTAGTGGCAATTACTGGCTGTTTATAAAGGACTTCAATACTATGTTTGATAAGTAATACCTACATTGTAGGATGAAACTTTTTGCTCATGAAATGCCTGGCAAACATGTTTTCAAGCCTCAATTTATGCCACATAAGCCGTGTACCCGATGGAATTTCGGTAAAAATAAAGAACTTCCATACAAACTTTAACTCCCTTTGTGAGACTTTTTTACGAAAATCCCTTTCATGATTTCACCCCGCGGTTTAGGCTGTGCTTTGTCTGTCAAGATAATGAAATATCTATATCTGTGTCTATAACACTCCAAATTGGCGTGTTATAGCCATATCATACAACTGTCAAAGGTTGATAATGACAGTTGTGAGTTGGGAGTCAATTTGCTAAAATTTATTTGACTTTAGATACTTTTAAGCAGTCCATTCATCATCTGCCCAGCCTTTTCCCAACTATGTTGGGGTCGGCTTCCAGTCTAACCGGATGCAGCTGAATACCAGTATTTTACATGGAGCGACTGCCGATCTGACCTCCACAACCCAGTTACCGAGTAATACGATACCTCTTGGTAAGACTGGTTTTCAGACTTTCGGGCTTCTGACTACCCGTAACGACTGTCAAAGATCCACGAATGACAGCCGGGACCAACGGCTTAACGTGCTTTCCGAGGCACTGAGGGGTCTCGGTATGTAAAGATGGTCACCCATCCACAGACCAACCGCGGCAAACGTAGCTTAACCTGATCGATCGAGCCATGCGGCTGTTATTATTTAGCCACGGGCTTCTCTTTAAACAGTCCATTATGAAAGTTAAATTAGAACCGCAGCCCCTACATCTGAGACGGCAGTCCTACTACACGCCGATTTCCAAATTCGCTGGCCGAAAGCATGTAATGTACCTGCCTTCTGCTTTATGTTTATTACGTTATCTACGTGTTATTATTATTTTTATATATATATTTTTTTAGCCTATATTGTATCCTACTGCTGAGCAAAGGTCTTCCCTTTTTCCTTCCAAACTTTCCTGTCTTGTGCGATATCTGGCCATGTTGATGTGTGTTACTATGTGTTAATAAATAGTATATTTCATTACAAGTGCGGAAAGGTTGTCATTGCAAAGAGTTCCGACAAATGTCTACCCGAGCCGAGGCGCAGCCGAAGGCGAGGGTTGACAGTCGGAACAAGTTGCAATGACGGTTTCGCACGTGTACTGAACGACTATTTTTAATACAGTTGCGAAAAAATGAAGCAATTTAATAAAATAATAAAAACACAATAAACTCAACTAAGCAATGGCGCCAACCGTAGAATATAAGCAGAGATTTTTTTTTCTTCACCCATTCTGGTAGGCAAAGGGAACTATGCCCATACAGCCAAGTCTTCAGTAGAATTTTTTTATTAATATGAAATGAAAATGAAATTTAATGAGATGAAATGAAATGAAACCTAACCTAACTCATTCAATCAAATCATTAAATCTGATATTGAAACAAATTAGTAGCTTCTTTTTAGAAATATTGAAATAGTCATAAAATATTGGATATATGTCTCTATAGTACTCTATGGTTGTTCCCGCCTAAAAGAGCGTCGTGCGTCAGAGATATACCTTTTGTGTGTTGGTTATAATAAAAGGGTCTATAATAGTAAAATCCTCTTTATTTCCTTATAAATCATAACAAGAAATATACGTATTTGCATGAATCATAAAAACTTCTATGATATTTTTTAGTAAAAACTTCATGGTTGTTTTTCTTTTTAATAGACATTATTTTGACAGTTGGGAAAGAGAACGCACGAGTTCGGGAAAGGTAAAAAAAAAGCACGAGTATGTAATAGCCCACATCCCGAACGCTATACGTCCCTGCAATACGCCACTTTTTGAGCAACTGTATTAAAAAGTATTTATTGTACGTAGGATAAATATCCGGACAATAAACGATTTCATTTCATTCGATTATTAATTTCATTTAATTTAGACCTGGTTTTTCTAAGTTGATCAGTAACCAAAACCCAAGCCTTTACGCTCTAATCTAGCGTTATCGTACCTATATCTATTAAACAATCAGAAGATACACGAGGATCCAATCCGAAGATAATTATAAAACGCATCAAGTGCAGCGTCGGCGAAAACAAGTGAGTTATCAGAATAATCTCTAAAGCCTAATTGCGGTGGGTTCTTCCTTCGTTAAGAATTGGATTACAACCCAGCACTAGTAAATTAAATTCACGTATATTCTTACGATCGTATTAGTCTATCTCGTTGAAGGAACTGAAATGTTTTAGCTCCGCAAATAAGAGTGTAATAGGATTTCCTAGAAATGCACAGAAGACTGGTTAAAAGGAAAACCCTACAATCTAATTAGTGTTTTTAGGGTTCCGTATCCCAAAAGGAAAAACGGTACCCTTATGGGATCACTCGTGTGTCTGTCTGTCCGTCCGTCTGTCACAGTCAATTTCTTGCAAATATATTTGACCGATTAAATTAAAATTTGGTACACATATGAAACTCTGTGACCCAAACACAGCGTGTTACGTAAATAAATGAATTTTGAATTTGAAGGTAATTTTTGGGGACCAAATAGATAATTTAAAAAATAGTTTCCGTATATGTATCGTATGACATATCAAATGAAAGGGATTACTGTGGGAATCTGAAATATATATTTTTCATAATTTTAAAGCAAATTGTACGAAAGTTATTTAAGAAAATAGACGAAAATTGACTATTGCCCCCGAAACTACTGAGTATAAATTTAAAAAAAAATACAGAAAATAGTTCTATACCTATAAATTACAGAAAAACCTATAAAAAGTCTGTAGTCTTAAAGCAACGTGGTAAATCTTTCAATATTGTGCGTACAAACTTACATTTTCAGTTGGAATGTATGGGAGAACATGTTTTTCAATTACAATGATAAGTTTTTTTTAGTTACCACAAACAAATTTGGGTCAGATTTTATAAAAAAAAACATGGTAGATAAAAAATTCATCGTACGGAACCCTCTCCATGCAAGTTTAACTCGCACTTGATCAGTTTTTTTAACATGAATATTATATATAATATTTACTCCGGAATTTCTATTAAAGGTTATACATATCAAACAACAAAGATACATCAAAGATTACACATTAAAAGCTTTGAGACGGCGTAATGAAGGGCAGTGTTTATTTTACCGTGTTTTTATACGTGAGTAAAAACCACCTGCCTTATAACCGTCGCTTTCTACAAATTTTCAATTGGGCTGTTGGCTTTGTAATGCGCGGTCGGGGGACACTGGCTACGTTGAACATACATAATACGGACGTACATTAGGTACCTCGCTCCATTCATTTACAAATCTTACTGGGAGTGAACACTATTTTTAAATAGATAGCTTGGTTTAGCTCAGAGTTTAAACAATTTCGCTCGTGTTCCGCTCTATTTTCATTTCAATTTTTATTCACATAGTCTCTCAGGACGACGTTATTTAGAAGCTACTTACTTTAAAAGCTTATAGGTTTGTATGTTATTCCTAGTTCAAGAGGCAAGTACTAGTATGAAAGAGACTCCTTATAGACCAAAAGTGTCCACACCCCACAGTGTAAAATATACCAGTAATGTCCTAATTGATCGTTAAACTTCACTAGCGATACTATATCTTGCTAAAAGACAACTCAATTCAATTCAATCTTCATTGCATCCATAATGTACACATACAGGTGGTAAGTATAAAACAATTGAATCAACTATGGACCCTGTCGGGCACAGTAATTTTTTTTTATAAGTAGGAGAGAGGAAGAGCGCTTTTATGATTTTCCATATTATTAAATATTTTATCTGATTTTAACAATAGTATTTTTGTATATTATTTACTAGTTTCTGCCCGCGACTTCGTCTGCGTAAAATTTCACCTTCCCCCCATTTATCAGGGGTGGCATTTCGAAAAACCCTTTCTAAGTAGATACCTACTCTTCACAAAGAACACACTCTCCAAATTTCATGTCTGGGAGGACCAGCGGTTTAGGCTGTGCGTTGATATATCAGTCAGTCAGGATTTTCTATTTTATATATATATATATAGATAGATTACCCATTTATTTATTCTCAGAATATAATTTGTGTAAGTCAATCTATTAACTGTCTTGACGATAATACACAGTTCTACGAAATTGATTAATTTTGATTAAAAGACGCAGAAATTAAAGGTAAGTATTAAGGCTCCTACAAACAGGCGCGACATGCGATATAATCGTGAGCGACGGAAAGGCACCGCTTGTTGCGCGACTTGCGGCGCCTTTGTGTCACGTGTCGTGTCGCGCCTGTTTGAAGGAGCCTTAACCGACATTTAATGTTTACACGATTTCACGGATCACATAGGTCTCTACATACTGTATACAAACATAACCTCACGCCGTCTTTCCATGGAGATATGTTGAAACTACAGAAAGCCACTACCGCCTTTCCGCCCATTATGTCTTTCAATTTGGTTAATACAACCAAGTTGACGTGTTCTTGTGTGGAGACCGCGAATCGGTAAACGTAAGGTGGAACGCCCTTAAACTAGGTGGAGCGACGATCTTCGCAGGATGGCTGGTAGCAGCTGGATGAGAGTTGCCGAAAATAGAGT
Organism: Luperina nickerlii; assembly: GCA_963855955.1. Classification (NCBI taxonomy): domain Eukaryota; kingdom Metazoa; phylum Arthropoda; class Insecta; order Lepidoptera; family Noctuidae; genus Luperina; species Luperina nickerlii. The sequence continues at coordinate 13,161,786 of OY979677.1, read as the reverse complement.
AGAATGGCGTGCAATAGGAGAGGCCTATGTCCAGCAGTGGATTGCTATAGGATGACGATGAACCAAGTTGAAACAACCATACTTTTTTTTTTACTGAAATGCGTCAGTGAACCGTGTATTACTGCCCTAATCAATTTAACCCTATTCTTGGCAAAAAAAAAACACATTATTTTCAATTAATTTTTAAATATGATGTTAATTATGAACCTTGAATTTAGGAAAAAATATATAAAAAAATCGCATATAACCGGTTAATGAGATCCTATATGTATCTTTGAAGATACATTGCCAGCTTAGCAAAAAACTTTGACCGTACGAGTAAGTGTCTTCCAGGATACGTTGCCAGGTTTGAGGAAATAAAATACACAAATTTTTCTTAATAATATATGTATTAAATTTGCATGTGGTAACAATTATAGTTATGAAACCAAAATCAACTCACAGATTAATTAAAATAAAAATAAATATTTATCGAAACATTTGAAGCGTACTATTAGCTTAAATAATTACTTATCAGTATGGAATTTTACTTTATGGCATCCCAGCTGATTTTTGTAGCTGGATATCAGACTTCCTTAATGAGCGGTCGATCAGAGTAGTCGTTGACGGCTGCTCCTCTGACCTTATGGCTATTGATGCCGGAGTTCCTCAGGGGTCTGTTCTCTCTGCAACTCTTTTCCTGCTGCACATCAATGACCTACTTCAGCCTGGTATTGTTGGGTACGCAGATGACAGTACTGTTTCAGAGAGATACTTGTCCAGCGCAAGGGCCAGCGGGGCCGAAGTTCGTTTCTTGAGAGAGGCCATGGTGGAGCGGACAGATTTGACCTTAAGCCTTGTCTCCCAGTGGGGTGATGACAATTTGGTTTCTTTTAACGCCACCAAAACACAGGCGTGTGTTTTTACCGCCAAAAGGAGTCATTTCGACCAGACTCCTACTTTTCGGGGAGCATCTGTTCCTGTAACAGATCGGCTCGAGCTCCTGGGCATGGAGTTGACATCTAGTCTCAACTTCGGCGCCACCATTGAGTACAAAGCCCAAACTGCGGCCAAGAAGCTGGGCATCCTTAATAGGGTGAAGCGATACTTTACGCCCGGACAGCTTTTAACCCTTTACAAAGCACAAGTCCGATCCTGCATGGAGTATTGCAGTCACCTTTGAGATGGCTCAGCGAAATACCAACTTGCGGTGCTTGACTCGGTGGAACGCAGAGCTAAGAGGCTCATTGGCGTAAAACTGGTGGATGCCAAGCTTCACAGCTTGGCTCATCGCCGCAAGGTTACCTGCTTGTCGGTCTTCTACAGATTGTACTTCGGTGAGTGTGCCCAAGAACTCCACGACCTCATTCCACCGGCCCCCTTCTACCTTCGGACATCCAGACGCACTGCAAGTTACCATCCCTACCTAGTTGCTATTCCACCAATTCGCACTAAGCGTTTTCAAATGTCCTTTATAATGCGTACAGCAAAAGAGTGGAACTCTCTACCTGCGTTTGTGTTTCCGAGTGCATACAACCCGAATCTCTTCAAAGTAAGAGTGAACAGGCTTCTTCTGGGTGAGCTCACTCCATCGTAGACTTTGTCTCTGTCATCTCTGACCTAGACTCAAGAGTCAAGAGCAAACCCATTTCAAATAAAAAAAAGGAGAGCCATTTTGCGTCAATGAAAATGGTAGTCGAGCTGGAAGCGGGTGAGGTGAAGGCAGCACAGGCGAAGGTAGCACAGGCGAAGGCAGCACAGGCGAAGGCAGCACAGGCGAAGGCAGCAAAGGAGACTGAGTAATAGCGTCTTGTACGTCTACTATGTCTTCATCAGATAATAAATTCAAGTATTCTATAGAAGAAGGCAAAGATGGCGCAGGTGAAGAATCGGAGTCAGTCACATGGTTACGGACATGACTCAAGCCAATTGAAATCTGCTGAAGTTCATCTTCGGATTCCGATTTATCGTCGTCTGATTTTTTACGTGGTTTTGGTACTAGAGCACAAATTATTTTTGCTCTGGAAAAAGATGGTTGCCTCCTTCCCTGCAAAAAAAAGCCCTCACTCACGCTCATGCCAATCATGCAATGCCCTTTCCCCAAAACACAGTTAAAAAATAATACTTATAAAATCTTAGTGCACTTGCCAATGTATCCTATAAGATACGCTAACCTTGTGCAAAGAATTTTAGTACACCTAGCAACGTATCTTGTAGGATACATTCACTTTATTTGTTAGTTTGCGAAGCCAAGTGTAATTATTTCTCCTGCTTAATTAGTTTCCAGCATAAGTACAAACACATGAAATTATATAACACCAATTCCTCATGCCATTTTAAAAGAAAAACTATTAAAAATATTAAATTCTTACCTTCTTCCGCGGAATTGCACTCAACAGGTTAGCCATTTTGACAAGTTTTGAAAAAGTAGTCGACGTAAGCTGTCATTGTGTCACTAATGTGCGTTCAGAAACGTATGCTTTAAAGGAAAATAAATTAAAGTTCCATTTTACATGCATTTTAGAAGAGATGTTTTTTTTAAAAAAATGATGTGTCTTACAGGATACATTGTCAAGAAAAGGGTTAACAAAGAAGGCGAATATACAGCAATATAATGTTACTATTTTCCTGTAACAATTCTTTTAGATACCGTCAAAGCGGAATGACGATAAAAGGACACTCCGTAGTCGTGCCACAGAGCGGCGAAGTAAAATAAAGTAACAGCCAGGAAATGTCGTCATCATAATTCTGACTGTCAATCTCATTTCTTTCGTGTTGTATTTTTAATATTAATTAGTTGAACCTACTTGTTTTAGTGTTATAATAAGTTTTTCGTACTTTCTATTACAAATCGCAGAAGAGAGTAGGTCTAGTAAGCTGTAGACTTTAATTTTTAGGATAATTTAGTCTAATCTACACCTATCTTTATCTGTTCAAAGGATTGCGCTGAGGTAGTCGCGAAATTCAAATTTACTCAAGTTTTTTGCAATATGCAGGTAAGTGTCAGGTTGTGTGTTGATTAAAATATGATTCGCGATCGTAACAAATATGGCTTTACAGAATTATAATCATTAGAATCAGCAATACAACTCTTTAAGTTAGAATTGGCCTCTAATGTCATGATTTCATGTTATAGCATTCAATAGGGTAATATGAGCTTATAGAGATGTATTGATGATGTCTATGATTATAATTATATAAATATATATTTGTTAAGGCCGCGAATAATATTTAGATCAATATACAACCTGATAGGCACTGACCTGCAAATTGTAAAAAACGTAAGAAAATTTTAATTTCAAATAACTATACCTTAAACGATTTCACACTACACGCAAACTGATAAGGTAGATTAGATTAGAGCCAATTTTTTTTAATCCCCACTCCGCGAATTCATTGATGACATAAAACACTCGTGGCTTCTCTGTATGAGAAGAGGCCTTTATTTCTTCATTGAGCAAACCTCATCTAAAACTATTCTAAATTTCAAGTTAATAGCATTAGTAGTTCTTGAGATATCCAGCTGTGACAGACGGACAAACATCCAGATATAAAAAATAACACATACCATCGCATCACGCCTGTTAGGCAAGGGTACCAATTTCCCCAGTTTTATTTATGTCCTGTGTAATATGGGGCGAGCCTATTACCTTCAATCGAGTAAAATCTAGACTCCGGGCTGTTACTCGTACTAAAATAACAGTTTGTGAGTATTTAATTTGCAACAATCAAATTAACCTATGGCTGACGACAAAGGCCAACACAAACAATGGGCATTGTTCATATTTTTTTAAATGTTGTAATTGAAAAACCATTTCGAGGAATAGCGTTACTGATCATTACGGACTAATTAATTTTGAAAAATATTCATATGTTATTGATATTTTTGATAAAATACGATTGACCTTCTTTGCCCTTCAAATTACGTAAGTACGACTTTGGCCGTACAGTTTTGTATCGTTGCCTCAGAAAATGAAAAGTAAGAGGCAAGTATTGTCTACAATCTGTCAAATGTCAAATTATTGTAAATATGTCAAAAATATAAACATTCTTGTTTATATCTCATTATTACATTACATACATTATTTCAACACTCGACAATATTTAATATACTGGAAGAGTTATGGAATATAGGAAGTGCTTTGTTCCAACTTGCAGCAATAATAGTAATAATGTCGCCGCGTGCGTTATTATTCTATTTCTAAGTCGCCGCGTCGATTGTTCTAGTGACGATAGAGAGTAGTATATTCCTTCGAGGACACTTACACATAAAAAAACCATTTGTAAATAAATACGCTAAGCTAGGATTCGATTATTTAAGACGTCTATTCGGCCTATTGACACTTTGACAGATGTGACATTGTTGACGTTGTGTTGACAGATAATTTTTTTTAATTATGTACTAGTAAGGCACTTAATCTTTATGCCACTGGATGACGTCACCTACCTTAAAAACTTAAAATAATTAAATAATTTTTATTAAAATAACTAATGAGCCAATCATCAAAATATTCAAATTAGTTTCTCAAAATGCTCTAAATTTACAAAAAATAAAATAAAATATAATGGTTAGAAATTTTGGACAATCCCCATTGGCAAACAGATGGCCGATGGGGCCGAAAGGTTCTGGAGTGGCGACCGCGTACCGGAAGACGTAGCGTTGGAAGGCCTCCCACAAGATGGACCGACGACCTTGTGAAGGCTGCAGGAACCCGTTGGATGCGAGAAGCACAGAACCGGTCGCAGTGGAGGTGCTTGGGGGAGGCCTATGTCAAACAGTGGATGTCTTTCGGCTGAAATGCGGTGCTATTCTGTAAAAATCTCACCGTGAAAACTTAGGTGAAGTGAACATGGAGTGAGCTGTCAATAGTGTCAATTCCTAGCAAAAACAAACTCACTTCACCTAAGTTTTCACGGTGAGATTTTTACAGAATCGACCGTCTGATGATGATGATGATGACGACGATTAATTTTTTTAATGTAATTTTCAATATTCAGGTAATATGACACATTCATGGTAAAACAAATGTTTGCCTAACAGGTATTGTATGTAGTAAGTATTATAATTATGACCAAAAGGTTTTGTTCATTTGTAATGGATTCGTAGAAAATTGGCCAATGCAATTTATTTTTGAGCTGGCTTAATATTTGCTATAAAAAAATCGTGTGTTTATAAAAGGGGGATACATTTAGAATTAAAATAACGCACAGTTGCTAATTTGTCTGAACTCGGTTGAACCTATGCTTCAGGTTAGAAAGTGCATACATTTTTAATGTAATAAATTAACAAAGAGTATAACGTATAAACTAAATTAAAACTTAGGTTAATAAAAGTAAAAAAATAGCATGTTAGCAGAAAAATAGAAATTTGCAGACAATAAGTCGGTCTTCTGTCCGTGCATAGTCGATGGTTAGTAAGTTAATGTTAAGTTACATTTAAGTATAATTTTTTTACAGCTATATTAATTTAGTTTATATATACTTAGTTTTAACTTTTGTAGCTATCTTCGTGTTCTTTTGAAAATTTGTGTCCTGATACTTGTTTCAAATAAACTTTTATTACCTATTATTTATTTATTATTTAATCTACTGTACAGGAATGGGCCTGAGAATGTTAAAAAAAAAACTTAAAAAGACATGCTGCATTAGATATAGATACTAGATCATTCCGTCTCTTGTGAGTGTTGTCGGCAATGTAGGCAAGCATGGTGTGCTGTTTTAATACTAAGTTCATAATGAAAATCTGGCGAACGGTTACTACATTGCAGGATTTATATAGCAGATCTGTGGGAAAACAGAAGGGTTGGAAGTTCGCCACCTTTAAAATTGCTCTCTGGGCACTTCCAAGAGGAAGCAAATTAGTTTCTGGTGCGCCACTCCAAGAAGTGGTGCAGTATTGAATTATGGATTGATATAGGGCCAAATAAACTTGTGTGATTTTGAATCTGCTAATGTTCGCAATTTTTTAAAAACATTATATTGGTTTGTGCACTCTTGTAACTAGGCATTCAATATGTTTTTTAAAAGAGAGTGTGTCGTCCATTATTAGCCCCAGGTATTTTATGTTGTTCGTTTTGTGAATAAAAGGACAATTACACATGGTGGTTGTACGGTTATTACATTGATGGGCAGATAGATAAGGGTTAGTAATTTAAAGTTGAAGCTTGCGCATGGAGAAGTGAATATATTTTGTCTTGTTTAGCATTTAATGGTAGTAAGTTGCTTTGAAGCCAATTAGTTACAGTATTAAAGCCTAGTTGAGCGATTTCGAACAGTTCGCTACTGGTTTTAGCGAAGCGAAGAGGAACCCGAGGAGAGGCTGCTCGTCAGGGCTTTTGCCGGTAAGCCGACGACACGGCGTCGTAGCGGTAGACAAGTCGTCGGCTTATGATAATATTTTGCCGTCTTTAATATTTAGATTACAAGTCGTTAATACAATTAAGGAAGAGGGTGGGGCCCAGAGTAATAAAAAATATAATTTGAAATATCAGGATTCCCGAAAGGTTAGGCAGAAATGCACCTATATCCACGTTTTGCCAGTTATGTTTAAAAGCTCCTTCGCACAGGCGCGACACGCGATAAAATCGCGCGCGACACAAAGGCACCGCAAGTGGCGCAACGAGCGGTGCCATTGTGTCGCGCGCGATTCGCGTCGCGCCTCGCGCCTGTTTGCAGGAGCTTTATAAGTCCCATGTCATAGGTGCGAGCCGCAACTGGCCACAAATCCAGACTCCGGACTGCTACTGAGAAATTTCTAAAGGAAAAACCTAATAACATTTACCCCGGCCTGAGACTCGAGCCTAGGATTTCAACCAACGAGGCAGTCAATAAAACTCATGGGTAGATAAGTACCTACGTATTTTCTTAGTATCTTTACACGAAGGAGTTATCAGTGTGTTACAGTTAAATTAAAAAAAAATACAAAAAAAAACAGACTTCAGTAAAAAATAACTTTATTTTCGGAAGTCGGTGTCGTTGGTTCTGTATTTTCGTTTTTTGACACCGACTTTCGAAATTAAAGTTATTTTTCACTTTGTAGTGTGTTTTTTGGAAGTCGGTTGTTTTTTTTTTTGTAAAAAAGTTTTTATTTTTCACTTTTTAGTTTTAACCTACCCCAAACAAATTCATACATCACTACTTGCTATGTGAATGTCAGTGACAGAAAGCTATTGAACACATCTGCCTATCCCTTTAATGGATACAGGCATGATGTTCTGTTGTGTGATTGCGTAAGCAATGCATACATATGCTATAGCAGCAATTGGGGTTGATTTGCTGGCATTTATTGAAGAGTTCCGTTGTCTGTCTCCGAAACTCATCATCAGATCTTTACGAAATTTAAATGGGAAAATTTCAGAACAAAGCTCTTTCGAACAAAATAAAAATTTTGCAAATCCGTCTATTTACATAAAAAAAAGAAAAATAGAAACATCCGAATTGAGAACTTCCTCCTTTTTAGAAGACGGTAAAAAAAAAGAAAATAACGATGAAGAATATCATCGACACGAAAAGAAGAAGAAAGAGCAAGTAGTATGTCCAACGATATACTGTAATAGGAAATTAAATTAAATGAAATTGTTTATTCTGTAAATAGGATATCGGAAACACTTTTACACGTCATACTATAAAAAAATAAGCTAGATAGTGTCAACATTTCCTATTTGACTACCCTTGATAAAAATGGTGAAACAAACTCAAGGGTCAAAGTTTCTTATAAAGTTCAGACATAATCTTGGTCAGATTACGTGACGACAATGTAGATTAGTGCCTGAAATGGAATTTTGAAGTAAGAAACCACACAGATTTGACTGGACCAGTCCAGTCAGTGGAAGCATTTGTCAGTACTCGTGTAGCTCAACTCAGAACTTGAGGAGCTCATCGAATGAGGTTGACCTGAAATGGCAAAGAGTTTGCCATCTCCATAGACAATCGATCTATGGATTCTAGTGAAATACACTTATACATAATTAAGTATCATCATTCAAGAAGACGTGTAATGTCGCAAGTCTTTACTGCGTAAAGTAATTTGAAATAGATACCGTTTTATCTGAAGAAGCACTACTGAAATCTCTTCACAATTAATTAGTGATGTCTTCTCAGTGAAGTCTTAGGGAAATCTTGTAATTAATTTTGCGAAAGACTTACAAATTTTAGCTTTTGTATTAGAGTACGCCTATTATTCTTGTCGTTGGAATTATAATATACCTACTTGAATATGTTTGTTTTTTTGGATCTAAAATGTGACTTGGGTAAAGTAGTGTCTCTGGAATGTTCGCGGAGGCGATGCTGAACGCGTTCAATTCTATCCAGAGAAGCAGAATTGCATCATTCATGTTGGTTGGTACGTGTAGAAACTGTTTAGTTAAGGACCTTGCTGATAGGATGTATGCAATCAACACATACAAGCGGTGGTTGGAAATAGCCGCGTAAATATTTGCATTTGAATGCGCAAGAGAGGAAAGGTGTGAGTTTATGTGTGTATGCCACTTTTACTGTTTTTTTTTGCATTAACTATTTCAATTTTTATTGTTTTTTTATCATTAATTCATGGATCATGTGATCTGCAATACTTATAGATTTTTATTTATTTATTTAGAGTCAGTGAAAATTATTGCTAAACAAATTGACTATTTCAAATCAGAATTGGTTATGACACGGAAAATTGTCGTAGGAAGTCAATTTCCCTTCGTTTTCTGTGACTGTTATATCGCTACGCATACTACCAATATTAAGAAATTTTTCTTTATCTGTGCGAATAGTACTTGCATCACGAATCAATAGTCGTAGCCCCGTTCCTCTCGGGACCATCTCTGTTATTTCAACGTCCCATCTGGCTAGTAGGTAAAAAGGACAGTTAAGTTAACTCAGTGAATTGAACAGTTCCTATTATGGAAGACTATAAAACATCGGTCTAACTGTTACGGCTAAACAAGATTCGTATTCTATTGTGATACTGAGTTTATTTCGATGTAAGCAGAGAATATACCTAATTTTGACTATTACACTTCATTGTCATTCATTTGTAACTAGCTCACCCGTCAGAGACTGTCCAATAATTTATACAAAAATCTCATAGAAAAAGGTCGTTCAGTTTTTCCCGAATATGAACATTTACCGGGAAATCCAATTTCGTTTTTATACATCACGAAAAAAAATGAGATAATAATAGCAAACGACATCGCGGCAGGCCCAGACGGACATGGTGGGATGAGCTGGTCTCCTTTAATAAAGATTGGTCTTTGGCAGCTCTGGACTGAGAGCGGTGGAAAGAGAAGCCTTTGCCCAGCATTCGTACTAATAATACCTAAATCGGTCCAGCCGTTCACAAGTGATACACTTCCCAACGAACAGCATTTCATTTTTATTTAAAATATAGATATAGATTTTTATTGCTTTTACATTATATAAGGTAGGTTACTACTAAGGGGTTTTGTTAATGATAAATGATTTATTTTCTGTAAGTAGCTTTGTACAAACACTTTTATACGTCAATTATATTTTTTTAATCGGTGTTTTCTATCTGACTATTCTGAGATGAAAGGCCGAAACAAACTCAGAGGTCACTGTCTCATTTAAAGTCCAGACAAAATCTTGGTCAGATCGTGTGAAGACCATGTAGATTGGTGTCTGAAATGGTCATTTGAGGAAAGAACCACCACACATATTGAGTAGACCTGTCCAGTCAGTGCACGCATTTGTCAGTAACCGTGCAGCTCAATCCAGAACTTAAGGAGCTCAACGATTCGACGAACAATACCAAAGACAGGACATTTGATTAGGCCGCATAATAATATGTATTCAGTATATTTAGGGTACCTACCTATCTATATAAATGTTATCTAGAGTTTATAACTCAGAAGCACATAAATAGACTTAATTTTCTTCTGCGCAAAACACTTCGTTATGTTTTGAGTTGCTTTATGTTCTATTTGTTCCGTGGAATAAATGCTCCACAGGAATAAAATTAAAATTCTGGAGATGTTGAGCTTACCGGTACCAAAGGCAGCAAGCTAAAACTACTTTCTTAAATAATGAAGACATTTCTTAAAATAAAGGGGTTTAAAAAAAAAGGGCACGACTAATGACCCGTAACGGTGGCTTATTAGTCTAAACGGTATAAACTACTACTTGGTATAAGAGTGGCTTTTAAATTATATTATTTTCTATACGTGACTCGCACGAAGCTAATGTACATATTTGTGGGCGAATCAACGACCCCAGGAATAAGTATTAGGTAAATTGCCACATTTTGGATTTTATGCAATATAGAATAAGAAAGGACACTAGCGAAAAAAGTACACGTTTTATAATAGCGCAAATATTATAAAACTTGTACTTTTTTCTTAAATTCATTGCATAAAATTCAAAATGTGCTAATTAAAGACCCATCCACAGACCATTCGCGGCAAGCGTAGCTTAACCTGATCGATCGGCCCGAGCGGCTGTTATTACTTAGTCACAAGCCTCTTTTAAGCCAAGCCAACCTCTCAACCAAGCCTCTAACTATAAAACCTATTTACCTACTTATAAATTTTCGAAAATATTAGGTACATGTAAGTATTACATCTCTAAACAATTAAAAATAGTAGATTGTTTGCCAAGGGCGCAAACAACTATTTTGAAGGCGAGAGTGATTCAATGTACGTCACTCGAGCATAAAATAGTGTTGCCCCCGAGGTGGACACTCTAGTTTTTATCACCCTCTATGAAAAAATAAGCAAGTGCAACTTATGATTAAGAATAGTACGTTTATTTATTTACATACAATTACTTGAGGGAGTCATACTCATTTTTTATAAAACTAAGTAAAATCCTAATTTGAGTAAACAATTACGAACGAAAGCAGAATGCTTTTAGCGCGTTTTTTAATTTTTCACAAGCTTTTTTTTTAATTTAGCTCGCGCGCCTTTTACTTTATCATACAGACTGTTACTTGTTCATGCAATGTTCGTGATTGATCTTTTTGGTGATTGGAACTTTTACTAACAATATCCATATTCCAAATTCAAATCACTTTTAGTCCCCAGGGATTAAAGAGCTATTTTAGTCCCTGTTTACGAAGATCACACTAGCTCTTTTTGAATAGATGTGATAAAAAAATATTTAAATAGCGCCTAAATTATTCATCCTCCATATTTTGTGGTTCAATTATTCAACAAACGTAGTTCCAACTACGTGTCTGACGCACTTCGATTCGAACTGGGCACAAATTAATCAATCGCGTACTTACACAAAATATGCGCCTTGACGTGGAGATGCGGATACCAGCCCGTATTACCTATTACCTAAATAAATCAATCTCAAATATTTATACATAATAATTATAATCTTTGCTCCGCATTCTATTTTTATTGCTTGTATATTTTACTTGCGGCTTCATGAATAATAGATTTAGTTAGCCTTCAAATTTATTTACGAAAACACTCAAAATCCTTAGAAAAGAGCGACCATTACTTAAAATCTTTTTATTATTTTTTAAAAAGTGTCTAGACTCACAATTTATATCAAGTGTTTCTTAGTTTCTATTTTTCACGTATGATAAGTTTATTTTATAAACTTCTTAACCCCTGACATAAACAGAGGGGTGTTATAAGTTTAACGTGTGTATCTGTGTGTCTGTCTGCGCCATCGTAGCTCCCTAACTGTTGGACCGATTTTTTTTTATTTTTTATTTTACGTAAAGTCTACCTGACTTTACATCAAATAAAAACTTTATAAAATATTTGACTACCAACTTAAATTACCCGTATATTGTATTGTCATTCTTGACGGCTGTATGGATAGGCTAGTACAATTAATTTCCCTGATTGTATTTATTTACTAAAATATTTGACAGAGTTTAAAGTAAATAATGGAAGCTACGGTTAATAACATATGATTGGGTGATATTATGGTCAAGCTCCATGTGCGCTCTGCGGCTAGCCACATTAAGTCCTCCCGGACACTATATTCTGCACAGCGCTGTACAGGGGCGCACAAAGGACTATTCTCACAGAGCCTGTTTTATGTGGTTATTTCCGTTGTATATATTGACCGTCGCATTATGCGGACTGCGTCTAAATGTTTAAGATGCATCGTAATCGAATTATTATCATACATTAAATATGAGAATAATAATCTCGACTAGGCACTTGGAAATCAGTGCGGGCATAAGATCATTGGAGCAATTTTAACAAAGGAGTACCTACTTATACAACTATAATCCGAGAAATCGTCAACATTAATGTAGTTGACAACCAGCGTCAGGCACTAGTTATCTGACATTGTTGTTGAACTGGGCCTTTTGGTGCAGCCGTGAGGCACACTTTCCTGCAAATTTCTTACATCGGACTTTACACTTTTTATTTGATTTTTCATTTGTTTTTAAATGATCTATGTATCAGAAGGCCAATTTCTGTAACGTTTTTACGTATAAAATCTAGAGTCGCAATCTCATCTCAGCTACAATCAATGTCAAAAACTTGTCAAAAATTTAGGGAAACTAGAGGTATTTTTGGAAGATTGAGACTGAGATCAGACTGTGAACGTTCTTAAAATTACGAGAACTGCCCCTTTGATGTATTGTGTGCCTTTTAGTCTGTGCTAAATAAATGTATTTTCTTTCTTTCTTTTCTTTAATAATCTACTACGGTCTAAGGCTTTTTTTTAAGAAAAGAGAAAGAAAAGAAAGAAAGAAAAAGTATTAAATTGTTTTTTGTTTTTTTTTTTGGTTTTTAAAGGTACGGTTCAGCTACCGTTTCCTATAAGAGCGCTGACGTCACATGCGGCCGTAATGTTTAAATACACAAATACTGGTGGGAATGATTTTCATGACGTCCGTTATAAATATGATGTAAAAGTTCTTCTAGTAAATCGTAACTTTAAACATGGTAAAATACACGCGGTCAAAATACCAAATTGCTTAAAAAATATCGTTGAGCTTTCTGTGCTCGATATGGCACTTTTTATGCAAAGGCCTTCCGCTTGTCCCAACGTTAAAGTGGAGGCTTAAAATCGCTACAGTAGGTACTTTAGTAGAGACAGGTTGTAAACCCATCACAGGCATAATAAGCCCTTCCTCATTATTTTTTAAATGTCTCATCGTTCAGACGCTTTTCCGGCCCAAGCACCACTCTGAAATTCGGCATAAACGACAACATTATGCAATTCGTGTTCAAATGTTCGTGACTATTTTTAACAATAAAATGTTCCACGTATTCTTTGGAAAATTATTCGGGAAATGGTCGTTTTATAAAAGAACAGAGTAGCTATCTTTTGTAATGAAATTTTATGAATGCGTTACTGAAAAGAAATGAGAGTTCGTAGAAAGTGTAGAAGTGGGGCATATCAGAGTGGACAATGTTAGTCGCTGGAAGTTTTAAAGTTATTCAGAATTACAGACTTATTTTTAGTGCCAACTATACTTCTCTTTCAACTAAGCATTGATCGAAGCGATAATATCGATTTAAGCTCTGTTGTACTAGAACCAAAATTTCGAAGACATGTCTACCAAATCGCGCTGGGCCCTCGTGGTAGATTACAACCCACTCCCTCTAGAAGAGAGGAGGCCTGTGTCCCAGCAGTGGGACCATTTTAGGCTGATTACGCTCTGTTGTAAAGTCACTTAGGATCCTCTAATATGCCTTAGCGTGATAAGTGGCGTATCAATTAAAAAGCTTAAAATATCTTAACTATAATAACAAAAGCAATCCGTCCGAAAGTGATTTCGCAACACCGCTCTAAGATTGCGAACGATGTGTGTCCACAAACACAAGGTTTATTTTTAAGATGTTAAAGAACTTTTGCCCTAAAAACAGCAGTAATGTAATTAGAACGACTTGGACTATTATTAATAGTGAAACGGGAAGGTCTGGTAACCGAAATACTGACTACAGACTGTCTATTAATGACAACATAATAAAATCAGTCTCACAGTCGCCGAGGCATTTGAAAATTTATTTTCAGATATTCCCGTTTCAACTACTAAATCACTGAACTCATCGCCTTCTGTTGCTGAGTCTTTGCTTAAGGAAAATGGTAATGGTTGCGATTCGGAATTTCATTTTGAATATTACCTGCAGAGATATAATTAAAACCTTTCACACTTTCAATGTAAAAAAGACTGCAGATCTGTGGGGTAATTCTGTAGAAGTAGCTAAGTCTATTATTGACATTGTAGCACCTACTCTAGCTCTTATCTTTAATAGTTGTATTGACAATGGAGAGTTTCCTGACCTTATGAAAAATAGTAAAATAATACCTTTTATTTAAATCAGGTAGTACATCAGACCCCACAAAATAAAGACCTATTTCTGTACTACCTACATTTAGTAACATTTTTGAGAAATTAATTTTAGATCAAATGTAAAGATTTTTTAATAAACATAAATTATTACATAGCAAACAGTTCAGTTTTACAAGGGGTCGTTCAACTACTGATGGCCGGTGTTGCACTTTTAGGACATATTTATAATGCATGGGAAGATAAATGCGATGCCTTGGGCATCTTTTATGATTTGTCCAAAGCATTCGATTGCGTTCTTCACGAAACGTTAATCAGGAAACTCCGCCAGTACGGGATCCGGAACACTGCTCTGGATCTTCTTACTTCATACTTGAGTAAAAGGATTCAGAGCGTTGACGTTAATGGAAAAAGATCACCCAGATCTAAAGTAATGGGAGTCCCACAAGGCTCAATTCCTGGTCCTTTCTTGTTTCTTATTTATATATATATAATGACTAATATATAATGACTTGCCGTATCTCATAAAGGATAATCATGATAGTGTTGTTTGCAGATGACACTTCACTTTTGCTTAAACTTAAACGTCAGCGATCTCGAAAGTAGTTCACTGGTTCAATGGTAATAATTTGCTTCCAAACGAGAAAAAAACCAAATACATTAAGCTAAATTTACGCTAGCCCACGTCAGGCAGGTGAAAACTAATGTGTTGATAAAGGGCGAGGAATTGAATCCTGAAGACAACGCAGTATTCTTGGGCATAACTTTGGATGCTAAGCTGAAATGGGGTCCACATATAGATAAATTGTCAAAAAAACTAAGTTTCGCAGCATACGCTGTTAGAAAAATTCGTAATTTAACCGATATAAAGACGACCCGTTTAGTGTACTTTAGCTATTTCCATAGTGTAATGTCGTACGGTATTCTATTGTGGGGAAATGCCGCTGATATTCAAACTATCTTTGTTTTGCAGAAGCGAGCGGTTCTTTCAATTTATAAATTAAGTCCGAAACACTAATGACTGTGCTTTCTCAGGATATTTATGAAAATCTTTTATATGCCCATAAAAATATGAAATTGTTTAAAAAATAAAATGATATCCATACTATAAATACTAGAAACAAACATAAATTTGCTGTACCTACAATAAGGCTCAAGAAAATAGGTGGCTCGTTCAGATGCCAATGTATACGCTTTTATAATAAACTACCAAGCCACGTTCAAGATCTAAGCCTAAATAAATTCAAATCATTAATTAAACGTAAGTTGTGTCAGAAAGCCTTTTATACCGTTAAAGATTATATTGAGGACAAAAAGACTTGGGATTGAGCTGCTTCCAATTTCTGCATTTTGAATGTTTTTTTTTTATATACACATAGAGATTAATTATTTTTTATAAGCAATGACATTTGCTTACTTTGTATTATATTATTTTATTTATTGTGAATGTGAAGACGATGTGGGTCATTTTATTCATTTTATATATTTTTTTATTATTCTCTCTGTTCTGTTAGTTTTTTTCATGGTCTGGCAGTTTGAGTAATTTATGTGGCCTACCCAAATGGTACCCTACCCTACTTCTTTGGTATTGTTCGTCGAATCATTGAGCTCCTTAAGTCTTGAGTTGAGCTGCACGATTTCTGACAAATGCGTGCACTGACTGGACAGGTCCTCTCAATCTGTGTGGTTCTTTCCTCAAAAGACCATATCAGACATCGATATACATAGTCTTCATATAACCTGAACAAGATTATGTCTGGACTTTAAAAGAGACTGTCCTCTGAGTTTGTTTCGGCCTTTCTTCTCACAGTAGTCAGATAGGAAACGCCGACCTCATCTAGTTTTAAAAAACATGATTGACGTGTAAAAGTGTTTGTGCAAATCTATTTACAAAAATAAAATCATTTATCATTATCATTTATCTCTTTCAAAGTCAAAGTCAAATCATTTATTTCAAATAGGCACACTAAAGGCACTTTTGAACGTCAAATCTTACAGTAAAATTGAATTGATTCTAGTCGCCCCTTCCAAAAGGTAGTTTTCGTATAGAGAAGAAAGGGTAAGAAACTCCACCGTTACTCTTATAAAATGTTTAAAAGGTTTTGTATACATAATATAATTATATGTAAAGATAATGCACCTAGAATAAAATTAGTCTACCACAAAAAAGTAAAAAAAAAAAAATTAAGCAATTACAGGTAACTCACTTATGTGATAGATACATAGTGCTCACATATTTACAAATTATTTACAAATATTGTAAAAGTAGATGATTTTCCTAGAATTCTAACAAGTGAGTTGCTGTAGTCACAGATTGTAATAAATCAAAGTCATAAAATTTAAAAAAAATATAAATTTTAATTAGGAATCAGTTTGATTTTGTCTAGACTCTAGATTGTCCTATGGAGCAGGACCAGCATGTTTCCAAGCATTCTTATATTGGATTTAATCCTCTAATTTGTAATATCCTTGTTTACATAGTGTACTTTTAATATGAGTTTTAAATTTTCTTTCATTTAATTGCATTATGTCACAAGGTATTTTGTTGTAGCATTTAACAGTACCCCATAAAAGTTGTATGTACTTTAGATAATCTGAAAAAAGGTTGATCTAATTGATCTTTATTTCTAGTATTAAAATTATGCCTATCGAATTTATCGAATTTATTGATTTATTATGAATTTTGGGTCAAACTCAAAACTCAAACTCAAAGCATTTATTTCAATTAAACCGTTTACAGGCACTTTTGAATTGTCAAGAAGTCGGTCAGTCAGAAAATATGAAGCTAGTTGCCCATTCCAAAGCGTAGGTACCTATGGAGAAGAGCGGTCAAGAAACTCCATGGACATATCACTTATTTTATTAAAAAATATGTTGATTTTTTCTTACATACATAATATTTTCATAAATGAATTGGCAAGATACCATCATGATATTAACCTTTTTAAATAGTTCCCTAAGAGATTCGCGGCGACGTAGATTATAAATGGCTCTAACAACTCTCTTTTGTAAAATAAAAGTGGATTCAATGTTAGCAGCCCCATAGCAAAATGCCATATGACATAATACTGTGGAAGTAACTAAAATAGACCAAACGCGCGGTTTATACATCTGTTAGCTGTCTTATCTTTCTAACAGCATAAGCGGCCGAGACAACAAGTCGACCTAAATGTCGTCAGAACGGTAGATAAAGTGTTCGATTGATAACAACGTTTTAAATGGTGTAGAATACAGTTAGTCAGTCTATTTTATTTACTCTAGGATTAATCAAGATTCTTGGAGACAAGCTAAGCAACTCCTCGGTGGTAAGTAACTTGGTAGATAACCAACAATGATTTTTTTCTTATACAAGAATAGACCAGTCAATCGATCAGTATAATATTTCTCAAACGATAAAGCAAAATGTTGGTGTAGTCACTCATGTGGTTAGGTAGGTAATTATCACACCTCAGTCTAAGTCTTCCGGGAATACAGGTGCGAACATCACGCCATGTTATGTTAATTCAATGTTATTAATCCAACAAACAAATCCAAAACATGAAGCATTATTTAAACACAACCTGCTTACAATATTTCACGTAATATTTCAAAGCCACAGCATCCGAAGCTGACTCCGACATATGAAGGAGAGATGCAGCCTCCACGTCCAAATTCGGTTGCTCCCAAATTGTCTTGTGTGACGTTGAAGGGTCACGTATTTAGTTGCCAGAGTCTTGCCAGACATGTAGCGGGAATTGAAACGAAGATTTTTGCGCCCGTTTTGTGCCCAATTACTTTCTAATGTCAGAGGATTTGAGGCATGAGACATGGACGTCAACGTGACGAGACGAGATTGAATAAAGATTGTTGTTTATTAAATTAAGCCAGCTCGGATGGGTTGCGGATAAGACAGAAATTGGAAAAGATAATGTACCCAAGTAGTTAAATGTGAATAAGTAGGTATATATAATATAAGCGTTGCTTAAAGTTAAGAGACTTTAAAACGTTAAAAATGTATGTATAATCAGTCGCTAATCATTACTTAACTTTGAGCATTGTTTATGAATAAAGCGGTAAGTGTTTTGACGAACAATCGTTTAAGCATAATGCCATAATCTCTGCGCTTGGCAAACGCACTGCTGATTGCAGTCACAAGTAGATGCTACTGCAAATTCCTCTGATTATTTCGATTCTTGAGACGCCTTAGAAAGGGAATAATCTGATTCAAAGCCGATTACACGAGTGAACATAATTAAGTACTTGTTTAAATTTGTATTTCAATCAAGTCCGTCCACCATTTGATTGAATGTAGTGATCCGGACAATCAATTTATCAAAACGGCATATTTTAGAAACAAGACGTTCGCGAAATTGATTGAATTTATGCAGTAATTAGCGATATTAATGAAATTTTCTTTTTGACCATACCGCACTGGGCCCGCGTGGTAGATTACAGCCCACCCCCTGTTGAAGAGAGGAAGCCTTCATACGCCTCCTCTCTGCTGGGATACCCCAGCAGTGGGAAAAATATAGTCTGATTATGTATGATGCTAATTCTATTAATAAAATACTGAATATAATAAAGAATACAGAGGGAAACATCATTGTAATATTTGTTTTCTGTGATCAAGTCTTTCTGGACGATTTTGCGATCTCGCAGCCGACGGCAACTTAACAAGAATTGACAAGCGGAGGAAACTCGGAAAAGGAAACATGGATACGATGCAAATTAAGATAACGAGCAGTAATAAGGAAATGCTTTCGAATGATTTACTTTAGCCTGGTTTATTGTTTCAGATTTTTTGTATGTGCCAAAGGGTTTACTTTTTGCCATAAACAGCACTAAAATAGATGTTAAGCCTATTATAGATTTAATATTAGTTTGATTTCCATCATTGAGAGATATGTAGTAGGCCTTAGATATAACACTCCCAATTAATTATACTTTAAAAGTCTGAAGAAGTAATTGTCTAATTGTTGATTGTCCTTCATTTGAAACAAATTATAATGGAAGAAATCAAAATCAATCTTTATTCTGTTCCTAAACGTTTTATAAAAGGTATGTCTATACCTAGCATTAGTCAAAGTCAAATCATTTATTTCAAATAGGCACATTAAAGGCACTTTTGAACGTCAAAACTTACAGTAAAATTGAATTGATTCTAGTCACCCCTTCCAAAAGGTAGTGTTCGTAATCATGTGTACTAATCAATAACCCTATTACAAGACTTAAGTAAAGTTGTAAAATTTTAAATCTAACATAGTAGAAAAGGGTTAAAAATATTTCACATGCTATGAAAGCGACGGCGGCGTTGCGTGCTAAGAGTTGGGGGTTAATGGTCGCAATACGCATTAAAACTAATTTTTATATTTATTTCGTGTGACTTTGTACTTAAACTTTTTAAGCATAATGATGACGACAGAAAATTATTTTTCTAGAGTTAATTCGGAATAATTTAAAATAAACAGTAAATTTATCAAAACTTTTAAAATAGAATATATATTTATAAATATATATTACTAAAAATAATTACCCAAATAAATGCACGAGAAAATACCGTTAATTGATGAGTTAACTTTTAAAACTTTTCACACAAGTCACAAGTACGTTGCACCATTTAAAAAAAGAACTAGTTTGTAGTGTTTACATTGCGGGCGAGAGCGCGAGGCCGCGGGGTTCGACGCGGCATCCCCGGGTTCCGTCGGCGAACTGGAGAGGCTCTAATGCCGGCTTGCGATGTGCCGCGGCGAACATGCGCACTCACTGCTCTTTCAAACCATTGTGGAAGTCCCCTGCAAACGCTCCTCTCCGCATTACTAGAAGTAAACCTTTTTGGGATAGTGTGCAGATGGTTTTATTGTTTCCCGCTGTATCGCGAGATCTTCTTCAGTGTTGCGTTCACGCGGCTGGTCCTACTCTACTTGATACGAGTTGGGTTTTAAATGTTATTAAAAACTTGAAATGAAAAGAGTTTTGATACACACTTTTAATTTTAAGATATTGAAACTTTAATAATAGCCAAGTCTTTTCTTAAATCTTGAATTTATTCAGAAAATACATTTGCTTTTCGACGTATAGAAAATATTTCAAATAGTGAAACCTTAAAATAAATTACTTTTTTTTCATTAGGTAACAGATGTAGACAGGTCATTCATTTCTTGTGATATTGAACGACTACAAAATAAATGGATATCAATATTAAGTTTTTTAAAGAGAAAGTGGTTCACTTTGAAGAGAATTACGAGGTATTTTCTGAGATCTACAGTAAAACAGTGAAATGTCTCAATTATGCTAAGGTTTTCTAGAAGCGGAGAATGACGTCACTGAAACGTTATTTATATATAAGTAAGTTGGTGTGTTTTCTTAGAGAGCGTTTTTTGACACCGTAAACTCAAACCCCGCTGCAATAATTATTTCCATGACAGCCGTCACTGCGGCTGTTATGCGGAGGCCACCGCTCTTCTAGGAAACTGTAGCTTTAGCAAGAGTCTTGCTGCGAGTTTACTAAGTACAATTGGAAAAATGTCTGCCCAATGTTTGTGAGTCCTGCCAGTCAACATTATAAGTTATAACTCCAGTTAAAGCCAAGAAATAAACTTTCACACGTTTCAAGTAAACTTGGCTTTAAATATTTACAACAGCCCCAGTGAATGATATCTGTGAAGCATTTTCAAGATGCGTAAATTCAAGATACATTGTTTATTTACACGACAGACGCTTTGATTGCACAAACATCAACAATCGCGGTTCTATGTTTGACATTTGTGATACCGTTTTGTTTATGGTATGATGCTTTTGAAAAAAGAAACAAGACAATACACATTTTAATTTATATTTCTTCGTAAATATAAATTAAAATGTGTCAGCTTATATCAAACACAGAGAACCTACTTTTCTTTGTCTTTGTGAAATTGTCAGGCAAAGCCAGGTCAGGCAAAGTGTTATTGGGTTTTCCATCAGGAATTTCTCGATTACAGCTCGGAGTCTGGATTTGTGAACAGTTGTTGGCAATAGGCTCTTGGCAATGGGACTTAAACGAAACTGGCTAAATGCGGGTGTACTGAGTACGCGTCTACCTAACCCTCGCCTCACCACCCGGGATTACAAGCGTGATGTTATGTATGTTACTTGTTGTTAGTTGTGTGTGTTCAAAAAACACAGATTCGGAGCAAT
This sequence comes from Luperina nickerlii, assembly GCA_963855955.1. Lineage (NCBI taxonomy): Eukaryota > Metazoa > Arthropoda > Insecta > Lepidoptera > Noctuidae > Luperina > Luperina nickerlii. The sequence continues at coordinate 13,140,434 of OY979677.1, read as the reverse complement.
GTTTTTCTGTTTGGTATGAATTGTCATCGTAAAAATTATCGCGTAGTTCTTTCTGTGCTTCAGTGTGAACAGTTTAGCAAGTATAATTAATTAGTACTTCGATACGATAGATGACGTGCTCACGTACAGACGCCAGCACATCAAGCTACTACTATCTGTCAAATTTGTTTAATATATTTTCAATCGCTAAAGCACAAGGTTCAAAGTTGCTCGCGAAGATTTGACGATTTCGGGTAGCTGGATGTGCTGGCGTCTGCACATCAGTGGTGCTACATACTTGTCAGTAGGTACTATTAGGCAGTATTGAACAACAAATTCGACTCGAAGCAATTACTACACATAAGCTTTAGTTTGGCTCGTGTCGGTCGGAAAACTCCGTTCGGCACCCACCTGAATCATGTCCGGGACGGCTCGGCACAATTTGAGCTAAGCCAAGTGGCTTTTTCGAAAACATATATTCTACATATTCGATTTTGACGTCCGGCTGTGCCGAATCAGACTGATCCGACTAAGTTATAGCACGGCCTGTAAACGTTCTCTGATCTACTGCTCAGCATTAGCCTTCGTAGACCGTTTTAGAAGGAGCCCCTGTGTCTCATGGTACGGCTGGTCCATAAATTCAAGGTCGCTTAGCGTGCTATGAAACGGGCTATTCTTGGAGTCTCTCTGAGGGATCGAATCTGCAACGAGGTGATCCGGCAGAGAACCAAAGTTGTCGACATAGCTCACAGAATAAGCAAGCTGAAGTGGCAATGGACCGGCCGTAGAACCGATGACCGTTGGGGTAGACGTGATCTTGAATGGAGACCGCGAATCGGTAAACGAAAAGGTGGGACGCCCTCAGACTAGGTGGAGTTACGATCTTCGCAGGACGGCTAGTAGCAGCTGGATGAGAGTTGCCGAAAATCGAGTTGAATGGCGTGCAATAGGAGAGGCCTATGTCTAGCATTGGACTGCTATAAGCTTATGATGATGATCACTATTAGTTCAAGAACCGTCATGGAAACATTACAACGATCAAGACCCCTGAATAACAAATTACAGACGTGACCTTCAAATGATAAAAAAACATATGAGTAATATATTGATGCTATTTATAAATATTAATATAGGTAACACATTATATTTGTTCCACATTTTAAAAGTCGAAGTCTAAATAAAAGCTAGTTGTATAGAATACTATAAATATCAAACAAAATAAGCGCGTTATCTTGTTTCCATGCTACGAATAATAAAATATTCGTATCTTCAAGCAATTACGTCGATAAAATAAATAAAAACTTTAATGTTCAAGAAAAACAGGGCCGACCGTGGGGCCCGTGGCTAAATAATAACAGCCGCACAGGTTGATCGATCAGGTTAAGCTACACTTGCCACGGTTGGTCTGTGGATGGGTGACCATCTTTATATACCGAGACCCCCGTGCCTCGGAAAGCACATTAAGCCGTTGGTCCCGGCTGTCATTCGTCGATCTTTGACAGTCGTTACGGGTAGTCAGAAGCCCGAAAGTCTGACAACCAGTCTTACCAATGGGTATCGTATTACCCAATAACTGGGGTGTGGAGGTCAGAATAGGCAGTCACTCCATGTAAAATACTGGTATACAGCTGCATCCAGTTAGACTCGAAGTCGATGCCAACATAGTTGGAAAAAGGCAGATGATGATTGTTCAGGAAAAACGTTACAATATTTAAATGTTACTAGCCTCTACCCTGTTCCGTCTCGTGGAGACTAGTCTCCTTCGTCTTACAAGATTATTAGGTATATAGTAGGTTGGCTCATAAATAGCATCGGTTGGTAAGATTTTTGAAGCGACAATAATCGAGAGATCTTCCAAATAAATTCATCTAAAAATATGCCATATAACCTAGGTGTATTAAATTTAAACATGTAGGTACAGACTGTATTATGAATTTTTGTTCCAATAATGTTACTAGGTAGAAAAATTTAGTGTTCTCAAGCGGAAAACCTTGTTTTTAGAGTATAATCACAATTTTTTTCCATCAATCATAATCAAATTAATACCTATCTATAATAACTTTTCCTATATCTCATCATTCAAGAATAACCTACGTTTCTTCAAAAGGAAAGTGTAATCTTTTCTTCACTACATTCTACAGGTGAATGAATATCCAGGTGATTTATTGTCGAAATAGTTTATACGTTACGTTATTTGGTTTTACGTATACTTACGTAGTTACGGCTCACGTTAAATGTCATAAACTATTGTAATTACCACATAGAAAATAGCTTAAGTAATTATTCGTTTGACAGTGATTTATGTTGGGTAAATAGGCCTCTAAATAATTCATTCAATTCATCATGTACCTAGCCTTTTCCCAATTATGTTGGGGTCGGCTTCCAGCCTTACCTGATGCAGCTGATTAGGTGCCAGTATTTTACATGGAGCGACTGCCTATCTGACCTCCACAACCCAGTTACTGGGTATTGGTGGCCCGGTGTTATCACACCGCCAACTTCCAAACCCGGCCTGTTACGAAGGAATTCCAAATCGAAAAACCCAATAATCTGGTCTTGTGATCACAAGACCAGGTTATTGGGTTTTTTGATTTTCCCAGGACCCCAGGTGGGATCCTGGGATCGATTTCTGGGATGGGCCTCTTATATTCATCTTGTAAAGCCCTATATCCGGACTCAATAATAACTACAACATAAGATAGGATTACATAACTCGATATCTCGTAAACAGATTAATGACTACGCCCAAGTTGACTTAATGCTTTAATGAAAATACCAACCCACGCTGCCTCCTAAGCGCTATAACTATTTTATTGGCTACCTACGAGACAATATTATACTATCGCCGATATTTTCTGTCATAAATAGTAGGATAGTTTATGTGACAGTTAAAAAGTATAATTGATTCTGTGTGTAGTGTGAAGTTCTGTGTGGAATTGCGAAGCGGGCGGTCGTGTGGCACGTTATTGTTGCTACGTGATTATTTTGCGATAAACTACCGATATTATTTTAGAACAATAATACATTGTGTCAGAAACAGAATCGACGGCTTCCGGCAATTGTCTGGGGGAACTGAATGAGAGATATTTTTAGTAGTACCTACCTACGATTTTTTATGAATAGACTGTCACTGTTGGATAACAGTAGGCTAGCCACCTATTGAGGTGATTTATTCTTCTAATTATCAGATACTTACCTAAAATTAGATAAAAAAAACATTCTTTCACTGCGAAATTCAAGGATCGGAATATTTTAGTTCAAACCTAGTACCTATCCATATTTATAGTGTCCAAGCAGTCCTTATTATGACAATGTAAGACCTAGCTCGGCTTTGCCGGGTCAGCGGGATTGTCCGAAAGGGTTACCGCTGGCCCGGAACATAAAGGGCTAAGGAAGGAACACGGGTGGGTTTTAGTCAGTAAGTCTGACACTCTCTTCTGCTCCACCCAGAGCGGGAGGGGTCATTTGATCCAGAAAAAAAAGGACCTGGCTCGGCTTGGCCACGAGGTGATTAGTTTTTGTAAATATCAGACACTTAAATTTAGATACATTTTTATTATTCATTCACTGCGCAATTGTAAGATCTAGTTATAATAAACCTAGTATCCAGATATGTAGGTATTGTATGTCTAAGCGGTATTTAGGTATTATGTCACTGTAAGACCTAGCTCACTTCGAGGTGACACGAGTCGAGCAGTAGCTCAGTGTCAGTAAAATTAAGACGTTGTGGTGGTTTTGCGGTGTCACTCGACCCGACTTGTTCCGAAACGAACATGTTTGTACACGTACAGACGCCAGCACATCAAGCTACCCGAAACTGTCAAATTTTCCCAATCAACTTTGAACCTTATGCTTTAGCGATAAAGTTGAAAATCTATTAAAGAAATTTGACAGATTGTAGTAGCTTGATGTGCTGGCGTCTGTACAAGCTACTAATATACGAGAATGTCCTTGAAACTAACAATAGCAACGCCGACAACGATAATTTGAGCTTGAAAATGTCAGGGGCAATATTGTCTAAGTTTATTTTCGTGATGTCTAAGTACCTACTACTTATTAACTAATAGTACTTAGACATCACGAAAATAAACTTAACACACATTGGAAACATCACCACAGAATAACTATTCTATGGTGATGTTTCCAATTCAGGGAAGCCTATACCCATTTATAACCTCCTTAGTCGATGTAGACGGCAACTTAGAAGTTTTTCTGTATATAGGAAGTCCATGAAAAACTGCAATAACCATTAGTTTATCCATCGGTATGATGAAGGCAATGTCTACTTTCGCAATAGTCCTGAAAGGGGATCTTTAGTGGTGATACGAAGTTATAATTAGTTTCAATGATTAAGTGTCTTTAGACATAGCCAGTTTCCTCTTCAAACATGGGTCGACAATGTCAACAAAGCTTTGTGTATGTTAGAAATTGGAATAATTTATTATGTACTAGCTTCTACCCGCGACTTCGACCCACCCCATTGCATCTCATCACCTGCCCGCGCTATCGCTTCGTTTTCATTCAGCGTTTTTTCTGCCTTTATTTCTTTTTGCTCTGCTCCTAAGTGTTATAACGTGATGTTAAATAGCTTATAGTCTTCCTCAAGAATTGGGCTATCAAATGCAAAACGATTTTTCAAATCCAAGTGGTAGTTTCAGAGATTTGCACGTTCAAACAAACAAACTCTTTATCTTTATTATTAGTATAGATTATCAACATTTCACATGATAATTTATACGTTTATGAATGCATCGACGCTTGGTAAATTGTAACTAGTTTGCAGATTAACATTTATCTACATTATGTCTGACTAAAGCATGATTTGTATTAGGATGAAATATGCGATGTTAAAATATTATCGAAAGCGGAATATCGATAGCACTTACGTAATAGAAACGATGTTCATTCACTCTCAATATTAAAATGAAATCAAGCGATAGATATCTTGTTATCACTTAATACGTACGTTATTATAGTACATTATGATATAAGTGCGGTAAGTTGAAAATTACAGCCGAGGCGATATTGCTTGCCCGAGCCGTAGGCGAGGGCTAAAAGAAAGCAGAGGCTGTAATTATCAAACCGCACGTATGTCATACGACGTTTCATAACATATTTGCGAGGAAATAAATAAAACTCGGACTGAATTTGCATATTTGCTTGTTTTCCATATGATGAAATTTTGATACGCTTGTAAGTATCTATCGGTTGATTTTTCGGGCAAAAGGCTTAGAGTAGCCTTTTTCGCTGCCTCTGAGACTTCTGGCGGTGTGGAATTAATAAATTCATCATTACTTGACGACATTTTCAAATAAAAAAAAGTACAGCGAAAAGAAAAAGCGCGCGGAATAATTTTTACTTCTTAACAGATAAGCGATGCGCGCGCGTTCGCGCTTTTTTTTTTCAGGCATACATAGGCACAAAACAGCCAGTATTATTAATAAAGTAAATTACCTAATATTTTTTTTTTGTTACCGATATTAATGGTTGTAATTTATTGTCAAAATTAATTAAATTAAAGAATTAAATGTTTATTTATTATATTTTATATCCCAAAGTTAATTTTATTCATAAAATGTTGACATCTTTTCTGATATAAAAACTCTTTGCTAAGATTTAAAAAAGTACCGTTCGTTTTGACGGAGCATCTTGATAAACCGTGCGATTTACTTTACATTACCGCACAAGTGCTTAATGAGATACATTACGATATCGAAATTGGTGAAATAAGAGACCCTTTACGAGCAAATATGTTATAATAGTACATTATGATATAAGTGCGGTAAGTTGAAAATTACAGCCGAGGCGATATTGCTTGCCCGAGCCGTAGGCGAGGGCTAAAAGAAAGCAGAGGCTGTAATTTTCAAAGCGCACGTATGTCATACGACGTTTTATAACATATTTGCGAGGACATAAATAAAACTCGGACTGAACTTGCATATTTGCTTGTTTTCCATATGATGAAATTTTGATACGCTTGCAAGTATCTATCGGTCGATTTTTCGGGCGAGGCTTAGAGTAGCCTTTTTCGCTGCCTCTGAGACTTCTGGCGGTGTGGAATTAATAAATTCATCATTACTTGACGACATTTTCAAATAAAAAAAAGTACAGCGAAAAGAAAAAGCGCGCGGAATAATTTTTACTTCTTAACAGATAAGCGATGCGCGCGCGTTCGCGCTTTTTTTTTCAGGCATAGGCACAAAACAGCCAGTATTATTAATAAAGTAAATTAATATTTTTGTTTTTGTTACAGATATTAATGGTTGTAATTTATTGGTAAAATTAATTAAATTAAGGAATTAAATGTTTATTTATTATATTTTATCTCCCAAAGTTAATTTTATTCATAAAATGTTGACATCTTTTCTGAAATAAAAACTCTTTGCTAAGATTTAAAAAAGTACCGTTCGTTTTGACGGAGCATCTTGATAAACCGTGCGATTTACTTTACATTACCGCACAAGTGCGTAATAAGATACATTACGATATTGAAATTGGTGAAATAAGAGACCCTTTACGAGCAAATATGTTATAAATAAAATTACCTATCTTTATAATAGAATATAGTAGAATACTCGTTATGATGTACACCATGTAAATTACAGATATAAATGTAAAAAAGGGCTGTAGTTATAATTATGTAATTTTGAAGTATTTTATAATATAGTAATTTTATTTTCTACTAGCTTCTGCCCGTGACTTCACCCGCGTGGATGTCAGAAACTACTACTATCCCACGGCAACGTGTTACCAGGTCAAAAAGTAGTCCTATTTTCCTATCTATATCCTTCCCAAATTTTATCGAAATCCGATCAGTGGTTTAGGCGTGAAATGATAACATACAGACAGGCAGAGTCACTTTCGTATTTATAATATTAGTATGGATTTTTGTTGCTCTTATGTAGGTATAGGTACCGTCAATGTTCAGGGTATGTGTTGGAAAAAATAAATAAATGGGATAAAATCTACGAGTGATGAATTCTATTTATTTTTAGCATAATGGCAGCAAAAGCATTAATATTATGGAGTAACCGCGGAGAATTTAATGAATTTAGTTCTTTGGGACAAATTCTGACTAGGGTTTGTCCCAGAGAACTAAATTCACCAATTTTGAAGAAAGTTATAGAGGGACCGTTTATTGGTACATGTTTCTAGAAAGGCAGCCACATTTAACGCCAAGTTTTGTATGAGACAGCTCAGTTCGATTGCTTCACTATTTGAACTGACTGAATGTGTTTATTGGAATTCAATACAAGTTTGATAGATTTGTAGAATTGGACTAATAATATGTTCTAGTTATATATGTAAATATTTACATTTTAGTAGAATTTTATGAAGACTATTTAAGGGCCTAAATAAATTAATGTGCTCCAGAGAGGCACTTAACAAATGACATCTAACTTTGTGTTCTCAAGGGGTGTAGTACCTAGAATTGCTAGCTGTAGACAAACTGTAGAAATTCTGTGCCTCCTCATCTCTGACAAAAGTTATATAGTTGGCAACTTCACCCTTGTTAGGCGTAGGTAATAATACTGTTCTAGGAAAGGGAATGTACTCCAATTTATTTTGTGATCTTCTTTAGGTACTTTTTAGGCCAGAAATGCAATGTCTTCTTAGCTTAAACGGTTTTTGGTAATGATTTAGAAAAAGCCATAATAAGTGATTTACATATCTTTATAAATGTTATAATAACTTGATTGGTTGTTTCTACCTTTATTGGATTAATATATTTGGCTAAAAGAGGCGAAGGGTAATCTTCATCATTTATTTATTTTCAGATCATAAAATCAGTAATTACATACACAACTTAAACAAGTGTAACATACATAATATGTGTACTTCCATAATAATGTTTAGATATAAAGACTTTAAAACTATTTTAGTATTATACTACACACTAAGGTTAACAAAACAATGAGAAAATAATAAACGGACCGTAACCGTAATTATCGTAGGATGTTATTTACGGAATTAAATTATTATTATTATTATTTATTTAATTTATGAATTCAACGATAGTTTGACTCTAGGCAGTCTCTAATTGAAAAACTGAGTGAAGTTATCTCTTATCCGCAGCTTAAAGCTCACGAAGTGTATATATTCACCCATCCGGCTGACCGTGTCAAACGCTGCTTTACTGCAGATATTAGACGTCAAGTGGTATTTACCCTCTCTCTACAGATCCACAGCCATCAACAATCTTGAAAAGACTCGATCTCATTATCTTCTTCTTAGCGTGTCGATAGCAATCTAAATAGACTTGGCCCAGAATTCGGCTACTTGTTTGGCGCCATCAACAGCGTCCATCAGGTCCTGTAATGTGCAGCTGATTTCATTATCATTTATCAGCTATATTTATTTTATCTCACGAAGTGACGTGCGCTTTACTTGTGGTAACCAAGTGTACTTGCGGCAATAGGCTGTGAATGTGTGCATGAAGACGAGTAGCGTCAGTGGTAAGACACACGCACACACTCACATTTGTGACTTCACCATTATCTCTGATGGTACCGAGAGCTCCTGTGCTTACATACACGTTTACAGCGCGTTTGTACACTTGGTAACCACAAATAAAGCGTGTAGCATGTGCATGTGAGAACGTAACATCACGCCAGCTTTCCCCGAAAGGTTAGGCAGAGGTACACCTATAGTACACCCACATTGCACCATTTATGATTAATTCCCCTTTTGCCATCAACCGGGCAAAAATCCAAAAACCGAGCTCCCACAAAAAAATCCTTATAGACAAACCTGATAACACTTCGCCCGACCTGGGCGTAGAACTCAGAGACTTCATGTCTAGCAGTAGCACTTGCGACCACTAGACCAACGGAGGCTGTCAAATGTAAATTACCATGTAGGTAAATAGAATATTTCATTTGCAGGAAATACAGGAGTTACCTATTATAAAACTTGGTTTATGTGCCTACAATCCATATAATTTTTCCTTTTTTTTTAGGGATGGGAAATCATCAAATGACAGGGGTCATTTGATGATTTCCCATCCCGCTCTGGGTGGAGCGGAAGGGAGTGTCAGACTCTTACTGACTAAAACCCACCCGTGTTGCTTCCTTAGCCCTTTATGTTTTGGGCCAGCGGTAACCCTTTCGGACAATCCCGCTGACCCGGCAGGCTCCGGCCCTAACGGGCACCTTCACTTGATGCTGACATCTCTTTGAGGTGCGCGTGGAACACGTACACGCCGTCCGGCACGGGCCTGGTCCTGATCGGACGGTGAGCTACCCATTATTCTCCGCCCGCAGGCCAGCGCCTACGGTGGCTGGGGGTCGTCGCACGGCTCGCGACGCCCGGAGCGTCTCACATATAATTTTGCCTTACATGCAAATTAATTTAACATTAATTATACTTATTTTTAAGTAAAACTAATACAGGGTAGCAGGGTCATCGACGCGCAAACTGTAACCATGAATTCAGCTCATGATTCTAGACCCCATAGCGAATACACTACCAACCCGGTCAAAATGTATGGAACAGCAAATTTTTTTTTGTATAACTGACGGAAATTTGCAAAGCAGTTTAGAATCATGTACTGAATCGATGTCCATGCCACGCTGTTTGTTAATTCATGTGATAATGTAGTGTATAACATTTAACATCATTACAAAATAACACTTGTTAGGTACAAGTGTTATTTTGTAACCCCATCTCTTTGCACACGGTCCATACAAATAAAATGAGCAATTGCTAATAAGAGTACTGTGAACTAAAGTACTTAACTCCTTTGTGTGAAGTGCCAAAGTGCATTAAAGTTTAACAATACCACAACTTATCGTTGCAAAGACTCTGCCGTACGTAACTTGGGGAGTCCTAAAAATTATTTACAGTGCTATAAATAGCGGTAAGTAGTGGTAGTGATGGTTTATTTTGTTTTTAATTAAGAGTTTTTTTTTTTTTGGTTAAGCTTAGTGTTGTTGCTGTGAATGTGCGGGAACCGCGTTTATATATCGACGGCGAAGTGCCAATAACTCATAACTGACAAAGTCAAAAATTTACACATACTGGAAAAAAGCTGTGCGGATTTCGTGACCGCGTGGGCGAGTAATACACAGCAGTGAGTTGTAAATAAGTAACGATTAATTTATTACGATATCAAGTAACTAAAGCTAGCAGTTACACTTGACACGAAAAGGTAAAATTAAATAAGGTTACATGATTGGTAAAACTACTAGAAACACGAAGCTCGCCGTAAACTATTACGGCGAGCTTCGGCGAGTAAAATGTGATCGGGGGTCAGAGAGGACCTCGCACGATCGTAGTTCAGCACAGACTGAAGCTCAGAACCAAAACTCTCCCAAATCTGCCGTTCGCTAAACAAAGGACGCGGCAAATCCACATCTGCCTTTTAAAAGTATAATAAAACACGAGAAATACAAATGGGTACAATACAAGACAACTAAAAATAACAGAACAATGAACCTTAACTATAATGAACCTTAACTATAAATAGCAAATGGTACAATACAAGATAACTAAACATAATAGAACAATGAACCTTAAAAGTAAAGAATCATGAAAGGCAATAGTACCTATTACTTAAATCGCTTGCAGCTGTGGGAACGTGGGAAAAACACAAAAATGAAACTTTCTAAAAATTATTACAATAAGTTCCTCTATAAAAATATTACATTCTTAAAACTATGCAAGGTATGGGTACGTAAGACACAGTCCCTACAGTACCCCCCTACCAGTGATAAAGATCACGAAACACCTGCCTGATAGTAATCAGGAAATTTAACTCGCCTACCAGAACGGCGAGGAATATGCTTGCCAGGCCAACTTAGGTTCCAGTGAGTCGGAACCGGTTGCCGCATAGTTCACGGTGAGTCGGAACTGTCTGCGAAGATGTCCCCAGTGAGTCGGGGTGGCGCGGGCGCTGCGTTATGGTTCCAGTGAGTCGGAACCGGTTGCCGCATAGTTCACGGTGAGTCGGAACTGTCTGCGAAGATGTCCCCAGTGAGTCGGGGTGGCGCGGGCGCTGCATTATGCTCCGGTGCGTCGGATGTGGTATAGCGCCGGGTTTAGGCTGGCTGCTGCGTCGACCAGGAGAGGAATTGAGCTCTTCTTGTTGACCGGCCGAAAGTGCAGTGTGCTGTGCCGAGGTTGCTGATGAGGCTGAGGGTGATGACCAGGTATGCGCGGTCGCTGCATGCTGGTGGTCAGGATACCCGTTGAAGCCGTGGGAGCTGGCTGGCTGGGAATGCGCGTCATCCGCCGCTAGTGACTCCCGCTGGATCGCTCGCCATTTTAACACGTACTTTGATTTAGCACTCGCGAAACTCTTTACGCACTGTCACGAACTCACGCTATATGATAGTTTTGATCACGTCGGGGTCACCACTGTGCGGATTTCGTGACCGCGTGGGCGAGTAATACACAGCAGTGAGTTGTAAATAAGTAACGATTAATTTATTACGATATCAAGTAACTAAAGCTAGCAGTTACACTTGACACGAAAAGGTAAAATTAAATAAGGTTACATGATTGGTAAAACTACTAGAAACACGAAGCTCGCCGTAAACTATTACGGCGAGCTTCGGCGAGTAAAATGTGATCGGGGGTCAGAGAGGACCTCGCACGATCGTAGTTCAGCACAGACTGAAGCTCAGAACCAAAACTCTCCCAAATCTGCCGTTCGCTAAACAAAGGACGCGGCAAATCCACATCTGCCTTTTAAAAGTATAATAAAACACGAGAAATACAAATGGGTACAATACAAGACAACTAAAAATAACAGAACAATGAACCTTAACTATAAATAGCAAATGGTACAATACAAGATAACTAAACATAATAGAACAATGAACCTTAAAAGTAAAGAATCATGAAAGGCAATAGTACCTATTACTTAAATCGCTTGCAGCTGTGGGAACGTGGGAAAAACACAAAAATGAAACTTTCTAAAAATTATTACAATAAGTTCCTCTATAAAAATATTACATTCTTAAAACTATGCAAGGTATGGGTACGTAAGACACAGTCCCTACAAAGCGTTCAAAAATAGGCCCGTTGTTTTAGTTGGGAGGTACATATTTCCACATTTTAATTTAATGCTGTTGCAACTACAAATACACTTAGGCGATTTCACTAAAACATGCGAATAACGCCTTTAAATTCAAAACGAAAAAAAAGTTAATTTCTCATAAAAAAAATCAGTTAGGAGGTATTGGCACTTCGCCGTCGATATGGGAGCATGTACATTAAATTGGTTCTTAACGGTAGGGTTTTTCATTTAAACTTGCAACTTAGTCGCTTAAGCGGCATACATGACATAAACCGTGGTCACTGTCGGACTGCATAGAAAAGAAAGAGAAGCGCGATTACACAAGGCTGGTAATCTATTGCAAAATATTAACAGCAATTATTTAATTACAAAAAATCTATTGTTTGGACGAAAAAATTAAAACACTAGTATTTTAGTATGTTGCTTGTAGAATGATCTAACAAAAAATCAGAATGATTGTATGTATTAATCTGCCGTGCTAAGCTCAAAAGCGGTATCTCAAAAAAATTTGTAATGTTGATTTTTGTGGCATCGGATAGCTTAAAGAAATATGCATCCAATGAGCTCAGCCAAATAACGGTATCTTAATAAAAAAGTCCTTAGAAAAGTGTTCCCTATCTCAGCTTTACCTCAAATCACTTAGAGAATAAAAAACAAAACTTCAATTTTCTCGAAACTAGCTTTTCCTGAGATACCGCTTTTGCGTTTAGCACGGCAGTAATATGGTTTTTATTGTAAAAAGAAAGTTTTTAGAGGTATCTTCATGATTTTTATCTATCGTATCAAATTTGTTGTATTATGTTTTCAATACACTATTTATCTAACATATATCCTGAAGAATATCATATATTTTTCTGATTTTGTTAACTGTAGTCGATCATATACTTTTATTGTTTCTAAAACTTGCGTTTTTTTGTGTTTATGTCCTGTAAGCTTCTTAAGAGACACGATTCAACTAAAAATTAAAAGTTACACCATAGTGCACTCAAACATAATGAATTACCCTCTTGAACTAAGAGTTAACATTTTTTTCATCATAGTCATAAGAAACAATCATTGGAAACACTTTAAAATTTTTGTTATTGCGAGTATTTGCGAAATAAGTGCTTGGCCAAGATTCCGTGCCGCTAAGTGTATTAACTTAAATGCCAACTATTTTTTTGTTGGATCTTTTGAACGCATTTAAACTCATTTGTGGCTATACATACATGTAGTATGCATGTATATACCTGGTACAGTTCATAACGCATGGTACATAAATCAGATTACAGCCGAATCCTCGCGTGCACTGGTATCACATAATCCCGTTTGGTTAGCAGCTGCCAAATTTGCAAGCAAACTATTCTGATCGATGTCGCCACAATCTGCCACGCTGATGTATGAGACGACTTATACTGATCGCACAAATGAGCGTATGAACTGTTCGATTGGGGCTATCTTTCGGTTTAACCGGTCACTGTATCTATCTGCTCTGAAAGGGAAATACATAGATGGACCCGTTTCGTATTTATACGTATAGATGTAGGTAGATTATCGAGTCCATACCTATCTTGTTCCTAAATGTCAATGGCTGACCGTTAAGAGATCTTTCAGTAAATTGAATATTTGGTGATCAAAGAGCCTTTCTACAAACTAAAATAAATTATTTTTAGTAGGTACCTAAATACCTATACATTTTATTAAAGTTATATATTTATGCTATAATTTATAAAGGTTAAATTAATAACTAATCGGGAAGGTTGGAACGTTCTTTGGACTCAAATCGCGGGTTGAGTGGAATTTTAGCTATCAGGTTTCATTATTTAAGATTATTAGAGTTTTCTCCGCTACTGAAGTTAAATTGAACCTTCAAAATCCTGTGACATTTTGTTAAGTGAAATACTTATTTCAATTTTGTTATAAAATGTTAAAAATAGCTGTTTACGCAGCAGTTATAAAATATTTTTTTTGTAAATTAGGATTCATGCGTCAGAACTCAGAAGCAGAATCCTAATTTCTTGCAGGTACTTTTTTTTTCAGTATGGGGAATCGTCAAATGACCGCTCCCGCTCTGGATGGAGCGTAAGGGAGTGTCAGACTCTTACTGACTAAAACCCACCCATGTTCCTTCCTTAGCCCTTTATGTTCCGGGCCAGCGATAAACCTTTCGGACAATCCCGCTGACCTTCTCGCTAGTACTTAATATTTAATGAAGAGAAAAGTCGCAGATTTCACAGTATACACAGAAGTGACCAGTTATTGTCAAAACTTTACCTGCCGCACTAAATTCAACCCAGCAATGTAAAAGTTTCAGGTGAAGTTATCAAACTCCAAATTTTACAATTAACGGAGCATGTTCACGGCGTAAACTTCTATATTTTAGCATAGGTGAGCGCCAGTTTCTAATATGCCGCAAAATATATAGAGCCACTGTTTCCAACAGAGACTTTAGTAAAGGCTCCGAAGTCAGCGAAGTTCGCTATTATGTAGCAGATTGTTTACCCGTATTGTCAGCTTATTAATAACATTTAATTTTAACAATGGAGGGGTTAAATGGGTCGGTAGTACGATACTATCATGCGTGAGTTAATTTATTGAAGTGAACTCTGGCTTTCTGTTATTTTGTTGTCGTACCGAGAAAAACCTGCAGCGTTTTTTACCAAGGTAAGCAGTTACGTGTTTTTCTTTTACAGGCTTCCATCCTGGCGGCGGTTGTTGTTTGAGTTTCATCTCGGCTGTCGCTTTATTAGAAGCTCCACTTCCCCTGGTAAACTTGCAATGGGACCCGCGGGTGCGATCAACTATACTTATACTTGTGTTAATACCTGCGCTCAGACCTGTGTCAAGCTTCGCTGGAGACGAATTTCACTAAAATTAACTGGTTGAAGGGCTTTCTAACACTCATTACCGATTCTCAACGGAATCTAAAGGACTGGTAGCATATTTTTATAAACAAAACCTTTCATCTTCGAAGGTCACGATACCTTTAAAGATGAAAGGTTACTCATTAAGTAGGATCGTTCGAAAAACGTTTGCTAAAAATCCCATCGTTTCCTTATTAATGAAAAGGAAACCATTATTCTTCGCCCAGAAAAAGGTATTATTAACTTATTAAAATATTCAAGTATTCGAAATGCTATTGAAGCGTAAATCTCGCAGTCGATCGTAAAAACTGTTCCCCAGAGTAACGAAAGTAACTCTGTTTCATTGGATCCGAGTCGTACCATTGTCCTCATACGCACTCTGAGAAAAAGACCAATTTCTGAGATTTCCGAAGGGCTTAGCTTCATTTCCTTTTATATCTCCCCAGATACTAAATTCGTTCAGCCAATAATAAAAAATCGTCGGGGACACTTGGAATGGACTTGACGTAAAATTTACCCTCAATCCTAGGGACAGATTGGACATTATAACACACTTACGTCTTTCGAAGAAGGCCTTTGAGCTGACTTGATTGGTTTAGGCTTTGCTACAACTATTATAGATTACTTATAAACATACAAAGCCACCAAGTAATTGATCAACTTCAGCATACTAATTAGGTTACAAGTTCGTTATGAAAGGAATTTTATAGAACGCTGGAGGTATTTTCTGGAGATATAAAAACATAATATGAGAGAAATTAATTACACTGTTGTTGAGCAAATGAAAGAACAACATAGAATGTTTAGGCAGCACATTTTGCCGACCACGTTGGAGTCAATGAGGAGTTGTTATAATTGCAAGCTGTAATTATCCCAGTACTTATTAATATCTTGATGTAAGGGCTGATTTTTCTATCGTCAGATATTTTTGATTCGTAGATTAAAATTGAAGTCAGACAGATTTTGTATGGAAAAACTGCCAAAAATTCAAAACTATTCCTCGGATTAAATTATTTGGCGTTGGAAGGAAAAATCAGCCCTAAATCGTTTTGCGTAATTGCTGAAAGTACCTATACATGGTGGCAGGGACATCTACACGCAACTTGTTACCATGAATTCAGTACATGATTCTCCCCAACCGGCGTTGAAATTTTTCTTCGGTTATAAACAAAAATCTGTCGCATCACATAAAATTTGAAAAAAAAACCTACGTGGACAAAATATATGGAATTGTCCAGGTCCTGAATGTTAACGCCATTCTAAAAGCATAGTTTATCTTAACTATGCTTTTTTAATTAAACAGGCTTAACTGTAGAGTCCACAGAATGCGTTTTTTCTGAAGTTCTCGACTTCCCGAAACTTGACGTTGTTGACGTCTGCCGTGTTTGAATTATTTGATTGTTCTGCGGCCTATATAAAAAGTGTGAACGCGGCATTACGTGGGGACCAGTGTTGACATGTTTCAACTCGTTTGTCATTCGGGAGAAGGAAAACTGTATTTTATATCAAAGACTGGCCGACGTTCAACGAAAATGCATAAAGTGACATGACCTATCATTGATGTATTAAATCCTTTTAATACATCAATGTGACCTATAATTTAAATGTTGGCTTTCTGTGGTGTTTTAATTAGTATTGTTGCGACTATCTGGCCATATTTAAATGTCAGAAGTTTCCTTATAAAATGCTGAAATATTTATTTTTTACAGTACCTACCTAATTAATATAACTGGAAGGCTTTAACTTTATTAAATTTTCTTTTACTTACGTACATAATGCTGTGCATATTTACCGTGTCAGTATTTTGGTAACGCTGCATCTAAAACAGCCTATAATGTTCTCAATGCTGGGGTCCACGTGTCCTCTCTGCGAGTGAGATTGCCAACGAAGAGTAATTCGCCACGTCCATGTCTATCATAATCTGCCTAGTCTTTTCCCAACCGTGTTGGGGTCAGGTTGAATACCAGTATTTTACATGGATCGACTACCTATCTAACCTCCACAACCCAGTTACTAGGTAACACGCTACCCCTTCGTAAGACTGGTTGTCAGACTTTAGGGCTTCTAACTTTAACAACTGTCCATCAAGCTAAAACGAAAAAAGATTAGGTAGATACTCAAAAATTTGACAACGATTTCACTTAACAACATAATGCCTCAACAAGTTCCATTGATCGCAGCTCTTAGTTGTCGCAAGTTGTATACCCGGCGAGTTTAGCATGTATCTATTAAGTATGTACCTATGTATAATATATTTCTATTTATGTATTTATAGTCTATTCCAAAAGTACCTGATGAAACTGTAAACAAATGTACAGACGCCAGCACATAAAACTACTACAATCTGGGAAATTTATTTAATAGATTTTCAACTTTATCGCTAAAGCATAAGGTTCAAAGTTGATTGGGAATTTTTGACAGTTTCGGGTAGCTTGATGTGCTGGCGTCTGTACCTACCACTAGATACCAATTTGTGGAGCCACTTACAAATTGAGTCCTTTAATTAGATAATTAGAATACATTATGCTTACAGGACGTAAACACAAAAAACTCAAGTTTTAGAAACAATAAAAGTATATGATTGACTACAGTAAACAAAATCAGAAAAATATATGATATTCTAATTATATATTATTAGTTTGTTTAAAACATAATACAACTAATTTGATACGATAAAAAAAAATCATGAAGATACCTCAAAAAACTTTCTTTTTACAATAAAAACCATACTAATATACATACAATCATTTTGATTTTTTTCAACACATTTGCTCGAAAAATGCATTTACAAAGCCTGTATACATTGTTCGAAAGTTAAAAATTACGCACCATAGAACGGAACGTGCGGTAAAATAGGAACTCTCACCTAAGTACCTATTTTACGGCATATCCCGTTGTATAGCACCGTGCGTTTTCTTTACGTTTTTTTTTTAATTTCCATAAAAAAGTATAAGAATTCCACCAAAGAATTTTACATTATGAGAATAAACAACCTGACTGATCGAACCTCCTTGGAAGCGCTTTTGCTCAATACGTTGTGTCACTTTAATACTAAAGAGTAAATGAGACGAAAGATTTAGTTCTAATTTTCACCACGTGCATGTGGCGCCATTTGCATATTCGCGCCATTTTCATATTAGAAACTTCAAAATTTGTTGCGACTTTAATTGTTCTCTAAAAATAGTCAAATGAAAAAGTTTGTTTAATTACATACTGTACTGTTTTCTCACAAATGTGTTGAAAAACATTGTATGACACACGTGCAGAAATTGGTATTTACAAACTCGTGACTATGGTAAGCCCTCGACTTCGTCTCGGGCTTACATTCGTCTACTCGTTTGTAAAAACCAACTTACCGCACTAGTATCATAAATAACTATTGTCAGCTTACATGCAACATACTAAAATACAAGTGTTTTAATTTTTTAGTCCATCAATAGATTTTTTGTAATTAAATAATTGCTTCATATTTTGCAATAAATCACCAGCGTTGTGTCATCGTGCTTCTCTTTCTTTTCTATGCAGTCCAACAGTGACCGCGCTTTAGTTCATGTAAGCCCCTTAAGAGCGTTTACACCGTAGGTACGGCATTTCATACAAACTTTCAAGCCCTTATTTTTCGAAATGAATTAATGGAACTTCATACGCATAAGCAGGATACAAAGGTCTAAAAAGTTAGTAGAGAACATTTAAAAAAAATTGTGTTACAGCCAAATTAGACCGATTTTAAATTTTCCATAGAAACAGAGATTTCCAGTTATCTTTTTTTAAATAAGACATTTCGATAATGTTCTCTACTAAATTTTTAGACCTCAAATAACTGTAAAATCTTCAAAACCAAGTCCGTACCGACAAAGCTCAGTTATCGGAGAGTTCAATAAACTTTATTTGTTATTGATTTATGCAGTGGTTTTTTCATAAAACTCGATTTTCCAAAGCAGTTTTCGAAATTTTTTACGCGCCTATCAGTTTGGGACGATGTTTCTGTGCGTGAGAACTAGACGTTAAGCGTGTAGACTAGCGTCTTAGTGCTCATCACTGATACTAGCTCTGTCAGACACGAAGCCAGGTGAGACAGCGTGCTTTTTGGCCATGACTACCAGTAAGTTCCAGCTCGCGACTAGTTTGTTCTTAAACCAGAATTCTAATTTAAATAACCTTAAAAATGGTTTTCACTTTGATTTTTTTTCGTTGATTTTTCTTTTACAATTTAAATGTTAATCAGGCGGCAAATGTAGTAAAAAGTATTAAAAAATATAAAGAAAATTGTTTAAAACGGAAAAATAAAAGTGATTAAGAAACATGAAACAAGAAAATATTTCAGACAGAAATCAAGACAGGTACAAAAATGGTCAAGATATAGCCTTAGTCGCATGCCTGTATTGTATATGGGTGCCAGGATCACCTACTGAATTATAATGGCATGCGACCACGGCTTTACCGTGACAATTTTTATATCTATGTCTTGATATTTGTCTGAAATAAAAAAAAATACTTTCTAAGTACAGATGAATGCGTTACTATTTTCCTTTAATTGCGTAATATTTTAACCTGAACAGGGTTTGTTTACACTTTCATCAAATACTTTTGACACAGACCATATATCAAAAACTGTCATACCCACATCAAAATGTACAACGTACATAGGTTGTTAAGACAAAGCGTCTGGTTACGGTCCACTGAACAAGGCACAAACATTTTTATTGTGCTAACGACTGGTGACGTCGTAAAAAAACTAAAGCTCCAATAAAGTAAAGAAAATCCAATAATAATAAACAGGGGTAGCTCTGCAAGCACGTTAGAGGAGTCAGGAAAGTAGGGTGTGCATGTATTCGAAACAGAATTTAAGTTATTGAAGCATGGATTGCGTCTTGTGAATCGTGACAACGGTGTCCGGGACAGACGCGGTCGGAACTTCCCGGGAAAAGTTGAAGGCAGACTCCACATATTTCACGGCCACATTACAAAACTTTTGTAGAGCTTTGGAGTTTCGAGTTATAAAAGATTTAAAGGTCTATCTCTTGGGTGCAATAACTAGTTACAAGTCTTGGATTTCCAATGTCTCAATGTTTTATGATTCAATCGGTTTATTGGAAAGTTTCTGGGAAGATGCTGATAACAAGCTTGTTGTGTAGAGTAGAGTACCTCCTTCTAGAAACGCAAGTCTTATACGTCGCTACTAGTCCAACATCTATACATATTAATAAAAAATACATTTGCGTCGATGTTTCTTCAAATGAGCTATATATGTATCTATACATTTTATAATTTAAAGTCACTTATCGTGTCTTGTGTTCGACCGCGTTCGTCAAAACTACCGAACGTGTTTTAAATGTGATGCAATTTTCTATATCATTTAGAGACTTTATTTCGAAGGGTATATGTGTGTATAACGATAATATCAAACTTACATAGAATTATGAAATCTTGATGTTTCGTCAACTCATCAAAACCACGCTAAGTGGGCGGGTCGAAGTTAAAGAATAAATAAATATAACTTTAATAACACTATATTTACGTTTTTAAACAAACGTTTACCTAGATATAGGTCAAGGCAAAGCACTTTTTATGAATCAAAATATTATTTTGGTGACAAACATTATAAATTTTTGATTCTTTGTTATATTCGAGGCTCCGTCTCTAATTAGCCCCTGACGCCCCACGCGGTTCATTGTATCTTTAAGACGGGGGTGCCCTAGAATGTGAGTACCTACGAGTACGTCTGCCGAAACACCTCCTCCACTTAACAACACACTTGATGCAGTTTCTATGGTAGATATTTTTAAATTTGTAGCTTTATTAATAGAATATTTAACTCGGAAAGCAAGAAGTACAATTTGATAACTGTAATAACGTCAAACGCAGCCTATTTCAGTTCAACTAATCCTTCTCATTTTGAGAAGTAACGAGAATGTGTCATTACACCTGCACACTAATGATAAATTGTTTGAACTGCACGCAGGCACTATAATTCGTGTATTTTTTTTTGTCACCACTGTTCTCAAAACGGTAAAGGAAAACATCGTGAGGAAACCGGCATGTTCTAGAACCAAAAATTCGAAGACATCCACAAACCCGCACTGGGCCGGCGCGGCGTGGTAGATTACGGCCTACTCCCTCTCAAAGAAAGGAGGCCTGTGTCCCAACAGTGGAAACATTATAGGCTGATAATGCTTATGCCTGCACCGGTGTCCGTTATTTGCAGAGAAAGAACCCATTTTTTATTTTAAAATATTACCACAGTAGTAGTTCTAAATCCACAGCCACATCCATAAAAAAAACTTCCTAAACCCTCTAAAATCACCTCAAATGAATGACACAGTAGTTAGTTAATAATGCTATAAGAATACTTTTATTCCGATTCTCATTTGAAACAACCATAAAAGACTTGCAAACGAACAAGTTAATTCACTTGAAACATTTAACATACAATGTAACCCAACTTTTAAAACAAAGAGTGTACAGAGTTATTAAATTATGTCTTAAAGCAGACGGAGTCCAAAATTATCGTTGAGACGAAGTTTATATGGGCAGACGTCGAGGCTTTTAGCAGCGAAAGTTTTAACTGCAGAGCGTTTACTCAAAATGCAAATTACAGGCTCCATATATGCGAGGTGGGTTTAGACAGCCCACAGGATGTGATACACGGGACCCCAATATTAAACCACACGATCATGCCATAAATTTTCAACCTGCCGTGTATACGTTGTAATTTTCACGTACGTTGATGTTTACACGTTTTTAAGTGTACAGCTGTTTTGTTCGCCTTATATACTCTAACCGTGTGTTATTTAAGTGTAAGTCGTAAATATTGAGGGCCATCTCGTGTTGTGGATTCATATTTTTCAGTTGACCTCTTCAATTGAGATGGGTTGAGCAGATATTTAAATGTATACCTAACCCGAAACTATTTCCTACCGCTCCCGCCACATTCCGTG
The DNA here is from genome assembly GCA_963855955.1 of Luperina nickerlii. Taxonomy (NCBI): domain Eukaryota; kingdom Metazoa; phylum Arthropoda; class Insecta; order Lepidoptera; family Noctuidae; genus Luperina; species Luperina nickerlii. The sequence continues at coordinate 13,118,652 of OY979677.1, read as the reverse complement.
CGCTTCTGGTGGAAGCGCCTCTCGTTCCCGCTCGGCCTATGAGCATGAGTCGAAGCTTCTAGAATATTTTAGAAGCTTCCTTTAGAAACTTACGAATCTTACGATGCGGACCCTTCTTTTGACATTAGCCGTGTGCATAGAATATCTGCAAAATTGTCAAACAATGGCTACTAGGTCTTTCATACGATGAATCGGAAAACATTCTCACATCACTCAACTCCTACTCCCACCATAGACACTGACACCTACACACCACACGCGCACACTCTAACACACCCTGTTTTTGATTGTCTAACATTTTAATTTTTGATTTGTTAGCATTTTATTTTTGATTGTTTAACATTTTATCTCTAATTCTTTAATATTTTAGTTATGGGCTTTGTTGAGTGCAATTTAAGCTTTATTTTTGCTTTTAATATTTTCAGATTTAAGTTCTACTTTCACTTTGATCTCAATATTTAATTTAGTTTTATATAATCAATTGCAATTACTCACCTATTCTTACATAGGCTCTAGTTTTAAATAGCATTATATATCACAACTCTAGCCCCAAGATACAGGCTCCGCCTAGTTTGGGGACCAAAAAGATCAAATTGATAATCGCTAACAGTTACAGACCGACGGACGTTAAGTTAATTATAAGGTAATAATTGTAACATTTGTTCAATAAATTTATTAGTATTTATTTATTATTAAATTATCCGGAAAAGAACCGAAGTTACAGTTTGCAGAATAAGCAAAGTGAAGTGGCAGTGGGCTGCATGGCCATGTCTGTCAAAAGACCGATGCCCGGTGGAGCAGGCGTGTCCTGGAGTGGAGATCGCGTACGGCAAGCGTAGTGTGGGACGCCCCCCAACTAGATGAACGGACGACCTAAAGAAGGTGGCTGGGGCAGGATGCCAAAGGCGGAGGACAGGGTGTTGTGGTGCAGCCTGAGAGAGGCCTATGTCCAGCAGTGGACTGCGATAAGCTGAGTTAATTGCTAGAGTATCTATAGTAATAGATAGATAGATAGATTACTCTTTAGTACACCATATAAATTACATACATCAATATAGAAACTGTACAAAGGGTGACACAATGGGCGGTCTTATCGCTAAGAGCGATCTTTAAAGGCTACCTTTGGATGGATTAAAAAGGGGAAGGACAGACACATACTGTAGGTAGTCTGTGGTGTAGGTACCATTTACATAATACAATAAATACATTTTTATCATATCTATTCAAACAGAGCTAGTGTATTTTTTTATTTTTTATTATTCGTGAACAGGGACTAAAACAGTTCTTTGATCCCTAGGGACTAAAAGTGATTTGAATTTTTAATGTGGATATTATTAGTAAAAGTTCTAATCACCAAAGAAAATCACGAACATTGTATGAACAGGTAAAAGGCTGTATGATAAAGTAACGCCCCCCGCGCGAGATAAATAAAAAAAAAGGTTGTGAAAAATAAAAACGCGCGAAACGCAGTCTGCCATCGTAAACAATTACGAAGTAATTGTTTACTCAAATTTGTATGTAAATAAATAAATGTACTATTCTTATTCATAAGTTGCACTTACTTATTTTTTCATAGAGGCTGATAAAAAGTAGAGTGTCCACCTCGGAAGCAACACTATTTTAAGCTCGAGTGACGTACTTTGAATGCCTCGCTGTGCTCAGGATTCTACTTTAGAACCCTTCGCTGCACTCGGGATTCTACTCTAGAATCCTTCGCTCCACGCTGGATTCAAAGAAACACTCTCGCCTTCAAAATAGTTGTTTGCTCCCTTGGCAAACAATCTACTATTCAATGCGAAATATCGTGAAATTTAAATGTGGACGAGTTTCCGTCACGTATAATTTTCAATGTCCAGTGTCCACACAAAGAGAATGCCTATGGCTATTGTGGTCAACCCAGTTTTTTTTTAATATTGTCAAAAATTCTTTTATCTTTGATATTTATTTAATTTGAAACCTACGCGTGTTTGCTTTGATTTAAAAAGTTTTTGTTTGCATATATTAAAATATATTTTATGAGGATAAAACTCGTGTAGTTCTGGGTCACAAATGGCACCCGTAGGACTTGACCCCTCCACGTGGTCGTTGAGAGATGACTAATAGGCGATAGGGGATGGACAGCGTCCACCGATAGTATCATCGTACACTCACAAAAACAACACTTCACAAATTTTCATTTTCTCTGTATACAGTCCAGGATTTATTAAGAAATATGGATCTATAACCTACTAATTATTATAAATGGAAAAATAACTAGTCTGTCTGTTACCTTTTCTCGCCTAGACCTACCTAGAGGTTTGTAACAGACAGAAAGGCAGACAAACAAAGTTTCTATTTGTCTGTTCTAGTAGGTACGCAGACGAAGCCGCGGGAAACAGCTTATCTACCTAAAACGTTGTCAATTTTCAAAGTAAAAGTTTAAAATTGTTCACAAGGACTCTTTTGATTATTTTTTTTTCCCTATACCAGAAATAAACGTTGTTTTAGTAATTCCGCAATACGCGGAATCTTTCACTCGCGGATCAATTGTTCAATTAAAAAAAAAATTGTCAGACATACCGTGTATTGAAAACAATATTTAGAACTATTACAACCAGTCTTACTAAGTGGTTAAATTAAATCTTAGTCTATTTAATAATATATTGAATAAAATTAAATTTAGTCTGATAATAAATCCTCATAAATATTAAAATGATAATGCTATCAAAAACATAACTTGTAAAAAAAACCAAGTCTCGCAACTCAGTTCTTCTACCGTAAAAAGTTGTGAGATCCATCTAATACCAAGTCGGATATTAAAACTGTTGAAGCAATTTTTTTGTTCTTACCCACGCCGCGCCGTAGCAGAGGCGGGACTAGGATATAACTACGCAGATAAAATGACCGTGCTGAGGTTCTTGGATCAGATACATAACATGACTGACAGTCCTCAGACTCAGCAGGGCTTGCATGGGGGCTGAGGAAACCGTTGTACATGTGCTCTTTAAATGCACAGGCGTCACCCAGATTACGTCAGAAACCCTTGGGACATCCAGATCTTACACAGATGTTCTTAACAGGCTAGGAGATGTGATCATTTTTTGGGGGGAGGTAGGCTGGTTGGAATAACCACTGACCGCCACGCACAATGGTCTCCTTGAAGAACTAAGTGCGGAAACCAAACATAGAACATGTCCATACTGTTCTACTGCTGTTTAAAGGTCTTCCCCAAAAATTCTTCCATGTTTTTCCTGATTGAGCTTTCTCGAAACAGCTTCTTACATGCAGTATTAGGGTTCAAAATTTTACATGCGCGTGCCATGAGACTTTTTCAGTTTCATAAGGATCTACCTTCAAAACTAATTTGGGAACTGAGTAGTATATACTTTAGAAAAATAAATGGTGAAGAAGCCTAGTCAGAAATAAGCAACTCGTACTGACCATCGGGATTATCAATGGTCACCCCTATCGACAGAAGGGCCATTGTCCTACAGTCTAATATCAATAGAACCAACTCCAAGAACCTATAATTAGAAAAACTATATACGAAACACATTAAACACAGAAATTGTATCTCAACAAATAAAATATGACGTCTCTCGAAATTGCAAAGTTTGCAGTGGTGAAACATTTCTGCACTTAGTAAGCAGCTCTTCTCAACGTCGGCAACAAAGCAAGATTAATTACTTACTTCATCACAAATTCTTCAGAAGTGTTCGTTTTCACACTTGCGAAAACCAAGAGTTTTCAAGAGTTTTCTACGATATTATGATCTATGTGTGGATTCTATAATAAACCGCCACGCTCGCTTTGTATTGATGGTATTGATAAATTGTTGTTTACTTTGTAATTAAAATTGTTTTGTGCTACTGGGAATGAATCGAGTTTTAATTTGTTTGTTTAGAATTTAAAGGAACACTTCCCACACAGTGTAAAGCCGGCCGCATTGAGGAACATTTGTATCGACACATAGTGATGGTACAACATTTTAAATCGGATTTGCGGTTACTCGCAGAGACGAAGAAAAGTATTTCAGATGCATAAAAGCTTAAAGTGTTGTTATGTCAGATGATACACAGCATCCTTGAGAAAAAAGTCTGGAATGACATATTATTGTCTACTTTTTGGTCTTTTGATAGACTCTTGTCTCCTCTTCTGAGAATTTACTTTCTTATGAAACGTTCCTTTATATTTTTCAATGTCGCATTATTCCTGAAATATTGTGTTTTCTGCGAGCTTAAATAGTAGTAAATTCATTTTTTTATTTATCTGGCTGAAAGAGAAAGTTCCTTTGTATGATTTTCTTGGAATAGAGATACGATAGGTTAATGGTAAGCTTGTGTGGCTAAATTATATCAGCCACACGGGTCGGAAGTTAAGCTACGCTTGTCGCAGGCGGTTCGTAGACGGGTTACTATCTATTATATATCGAGGCCTCTCCGTGCCTCGGAAAGCACGTTAAGCCGTTGTCGTTGACGTCTAGCCAAGGGGTATGTGTTACCCTGTAAATAGGTTGTGAAGGTCAGATAGGCAGTCGCTCCATTTATAATATTGGTATTCAGCTGCGTCCGGTTAGACTGGAATCCGACCCCAACATAGTTGAGAAAAGGGTAGACAGGTTGTGTAGTCGATATACGTCGACGCCTATACTTAATTCTAATGCCTGTTCGGATACATTTAGAAGTGCACGTACAATATAATGGGTACATCATATACAGGAAATACGATCAATTAGGAGCGTTCATATAATAATATATCAAACGGCCCAAACATGTAATTGAATATTACTAATGTATTTTGAAAGCCGATTGGATAGAAACCGCCGCCACAGAGGGTGTCCATTTCCCAAATCCGCAGTGAGGCAATAAAGTGGTAGGCAATAAATAACTGATACAAACACCAAAGCCTGGAAGTGGTCTGTGCAGTTTGCCGTGCATTGTGTACGGTACATTGTTGCTGGTTCGAACTGGTATATTTTCCCCTTTTTTTCGAACATTCCCTTAATGTCAGTTGTAGGTTTTATCGTTGGTAAAACATTTTTTTTTACTGAGATTGCCAGGCAGGTCGATAAAAAAATACTGACAGAGAACAATTAAGGATAACACAATTTGGAACTTAAGGATGGAAACGAAGCAAAGAAGCATTGCTCATTGGGTAGAAAAATATGGCTACAACGATAAGTATGTGGTATAAATATTATTTATTTACAAGAACACCTAGGAGATGGCAAAATATAGTGATGGGGATTATAATGGTGCCTGAACCAAGGGTCTGTCTTGATCGTGACCTCCATTTATTTCAGATTCACAAAAAATATAAACTAACTAAATCACAACATTAATTTGCACAAACTCCCAACTTCATGAAGTCTTTATTGTTTTCGAGAATTAAAGTCATTTCATTTGATGGATGGGTTGAATACGAAGTCATGAGAGGCAGTTTAAGATGAAGTATAGTGTAAGAGGGAACATAGTTATCTTCGTAAGTCCCTGCGAGTCTGGCTCCCAGCCAGCGGACGACGGAATCTGCGAAATAAGACAAATTTTGGCAAATGCTATTTCAACTTGAGACTGTGATTGTCTTTATTTTGTACCTTTGATTTTCACTGACTGTGTACAACAAAGCGATGCAGAAATGGAGATATTTGTCCAACACTGGGATGGGTGAAGCTGAATGCTACATTCTCGGTTGGTTCTAAGCATTGTATGTATCTGACACTTGAAACATAATATTCAGTACCTACTGTTGCAATTTGTATTGAAAAATATAGATCGCCGATCGTTATTCTCAGATTTCGTATTATGGTATCGAGCATCATCATCATCTGCCTAGCCTTTTCTCAACTATGTTGGGGTCGGCTTCCAGTCTAACCGGATGCAGCTGAATACCAGTATTTTACATGAAGCGACTGCCTATCTGACCTCCACAACCCAGTCTATTATGCTATCGAGCATATCAAAGCAAATCTGAGAATAAAGTTTTGCTGGAACTGGCGAAGGTATTCATTCAGGTTGCTTTATTGTAACTGAGAAACCGTCAGTAAGGTGATAATTAAGTGATTGCATGTAAGTATCTACCGTGTTACAACTTGCTAGCTTGCTTTTGATGTGTTGAAAATTCCTGGATTTTACTTACTAAACCAAAGGAATTGGGATAAGCTATTGTTTATTATCAACTATCCAGCTTAAGAAATCACTATATGTATATTACAGCTGGTTTTTGTACAATTTAATCTTCAGAATTAATAACAACGAATCTCGCCTTTCTTTGTATAACATTATTAATATTAAACTTTTCCATTGTTAAGGTGAAACTATTTTAACTTTACAATAGCGCTATTTGTTAAACTAGTGTGTTTTTCCGCGCGCAATCTAATAAAGCATTTAATATGGCCCCTTGAAGTTTCAAAACTTGGTGTTATTATGAACTATTAGAAAAAGTTCTTAAGTAATCACTTACACTTAGTTAATTGTACTAAGGATCAACGAAGCATTCTCACGTAGAAGCGGTAAATATTCCAAGTTGGTTATTTAACCAACTTATAAATTCGTAAATGACCACGAGTTATTTAAGCACTTGCATTTTATTAACACAGTAATATTTGTTACGCTATTAACTGTAACCCGTGCCATTTTTTTTAATGTACAGCAGTGTGCAGGTTTAATCCTGTACAAAATAATGGCTACAGTGTGAGATAGAGTCGCCCGCAGGATGTTTTCAGTAGTAGACGACTACAGTCTATAGAAGAATATGCCTAGTTTTTGAAAGTCTGCCACCCGAGCAGAAATATGCCCAAATACCTACTACGGTGGGTGATGAGTTCCGGACAAACGAGACAGAATACACGAAAATGGGCAAGCAAATTCCGTCTTCCCGGTTCGATGGAATTACCAATGGGATTTTCCACGAAAACTCGGAAAAGAAAGGTATCGAGCTCTATATTTTGTGTCCCAAAATAGACTTAAGCTAGAAGGAGACTACATTCCTTTTAGGTATATTCATAATTCATAACCTGCATAAAGCCAATGTACGAAACCATATTCGCGAAATGACTTTCACTCCATGTTTTGGGAATTCGTTTTTTCTGGGAGTTTAGTAAAAGGCACAGAATTTGATACTGTGTATCCAGTGTCAAATCCAATACACACAAACTACATTATTTAACAAATTAGTTTTGCTTACAAAAACCAGAACAGATATTGCTTTTATAAAAACTCGATATTGCCGCAGGCGATCTTTTTTTTCTTATGTCGTTATGGTACTATTAAAGAGGGGTAAATTAGCTTATTAGAAACTTTTTGTTTCCACGCTAACTATTATCGGCTATTATTTAATACTTTCCAGTCATTGTTTGATTAAACTCGTTCGCGGCAACGCGTGGTGGTTTAACGTAATATTTTAATGAACGAAACCAATATATTTATACCCGCTTTTCGTAATTCATGTTTATTTATTGAAAATGAATTGAGACTGGTGTTGAATAACCGATACGCAATTTAAATAATCTACTAACTCTTTTAAGCAATTTGAAATGGGAAATTATAAATTATATAAATATTAAACGAAATATTCGCTATACCTATAATTTTTCAATACGATTTATTTTATTTTTGATATTGATGGCACGTAGAATGATACACTTGCTTACTGTATTAGTGAAAAAGTTCATTTTATAGAGATATATTTTACATTTAAGTTGTTGCTTATTTAGGTACACTAGCCAGTTAAGTAAATATGTAACTTAAACACAAACCTTACTCATCATCATTTATCATTAAAGTTGTACGTTTTGCAGAGTTTCCCTCCCATTAGAGCCAACCACTCAAAACCGTGAACGAAAAAATAACAAAATGAAAAACCATTACATCTTGAAAACATATTGCGAAAGAATTTTCTTAATCGGCTCCGGAAATTTCTGGTACAAGGAAAGTGAAATAGGTGACGATCGAACCCTGCTTTATAGAGCATACACCAGCCTGCTGTTTTTCCTATACGGTTTCATGACGATATTCGAAATAATGGCTGCCACGATCGGCGACTATCCCGAGGACGAAAAACACGACTCCGTAAGCTTTGCCGTCAGTCATACAATAGTTATGATCAAAATATTCTCGGTTATAACCAAAAAATCGTTGATAAAAAGCCTGAATCATAAAATGGTGTCTGTTTGTGAGAGTTACGAAGAGAACGCGTTAATGGCAAAGAAATATAAGATCATGAAAATTAATGTCATCGCTTACGTTGCGACTGTTTATGGCTCATGCTTTTTTTTTGTTTTTGAAGGATTAAGGAAGATGTTTACAGGTAAGTTAATTTCTTTTTATCGAAGTATAAAACGCGTTATGTAAAACTAAATTGGTAAAGTCAGACGGTCGTATCTGCACGTTATATTGTTTTAATTGGATTTTTTTTTCAAATTCTCTTTCTAAATGAAATAAGGAAATAAAAGTGAACTTTAAAGCATTTTAAACTTGTGTGTTTCGGTTGATTGTAAGATTGTATTACTTAATATACTTAATTATAGATATTCAAGTGTGTGTGATGTTAATTTTATGTTTTTTTTTAATGTTTACCTACCTTAATTTAATTCCTTCTGTACTTTGCTTTGTTGCTTTGTTATTATCTAATAACTAAAATGTTTGTTACTATTATAATAATTATTTTGTCACAAGTCTGCTATAATTAGTAAGTACGTTTACCGTAAAGGCTCCTTCAAACAGGCGCGACATGACACGCGACACAAAGGCCTTTGTGTCGCGCGCGATTATATCGCGTGTCGCGCCTGTTTGTAGGAGCCTTAGTACAGTTTATATTAGTACCGGGAACAGTGAATCAGTTCCGTGTTGACATAAAAAAATACATTTATACCTACCTATTATGTATCAGTATATGTATATGCCAAACAAAAATTGTACCTACCTTTAATTCTTATTTGTAACTTACTTACTTGAATTGTGTACAAGGTTGTTATGTTGATTTGGCAACTGATACTAATACTGTTTGCATCATCCCAACGCTGGGAAAAGGCCTTCCAGCTCTTACGATCCAGGTTTGAAGTGGACCACTGGTAATTTGTTTTGTCCAGCTCGTCTGCCGCGACGCCTTCTAGCTGTGTCATGGCTCCATGTAGTGGTTATTATGGCTCAAAGCACATGTGGCAAATAAAATGTATCTTTTCTTGGTGAGTTTCTTGCCGGCTTTCCAGGTTTCTTCTCCATAATAGGAAACGACCAATTGCAACCGTGCACCTAGTGCCCGTGTAGGTTTATGTGAAATAAAATATTTTGATTGTTTTTATTTTTCAGGATCTCATTTCGTAACAGTTGTGACGTATTACCCTACGTTTGAAGACGATTCAATGCTAGCAACCTTCGTCCGAGTATTCACCACAGTAGTCCTGTACATTATGATGATCAGTATGATATTATCAGTCGACACCTTCACCATGATCTACCTTATCATGTACAAGTACAAATTCATGACCCTAAAACAGTACTTCGAGAATTTGAGAGAAGAATTCTTTGCGTTGAATGACAGAGGACAATATGATATGGCGACGGAAAAACTGGCTAGCGGACTTGTGGAAGGAATAAAAATGCATAATACTCTTATTGGGTAGGATTTTTAAGAATATAAATTGTGTAAGAAAACATCACTCGTATCCAACTGAACCTAAGACAAAAGGCAAAAGCAAGCCAAGATTGTGGAACAGGTAGCCTTAGGTATACATAATACAATTTATGTAACATAATTAACGCAAAACCTCATACACCCCAATTAGAGTATTGAGTTAAAAGTATAATGCAATGACCAAAACTTATTTTATTTAAAGCTAACTATTATTATTATGAAAATCGTGTTAAAAATTTTGCTTTACTTTATGCATTTAAAATTGAGTCGTATTGCCTTGAAATAAGATTTAATTTTCTTAGGCTCAATCGGCGGTCAGTATGTCAAACACATAATTAAAAAAAAAAACAACATTAAAAGTTACTGAAATCGATTCAGTAGTCAATTATGAACAAAGTATTTTTAGGACTTGCGTTGCGTCTGTTACATCTTGTATAGTTGACTTCAGAAATTCTGAGAAACATCACCCTTACATTTGGCACTTATTGGATGAATTGTGATAGCAAAATGACAAGGGTGCTTATGTCAAAAGTATCTAGTAATTAAGACAAAGAAAGTGCAAACTAATTTAAATCTAAGCTCCTTTGTGAAAAAATGTTTTAATTTCAATGAAACTAGCTTCACGAGGCAGACATTTATCATGGTCACTCCAACGTCAAACGGAGCATAATTCTTTTTTCAACACACTTGCTCGTAAAGTGAGCCTTATTATATCGTTCTTAGGGCCATAAACCGAACTATAACATACACGTGCATAATAATATTACACACTAGTGCATAATAGAATGATCCCTACAAAGTTAAGTTAGTACCTAACTGCAAATTATATGCGAGTAAACAGAGCATTTTCAATTTAACCGGGTAATACAGTTTTTTTTTTTTTTTTGTAACAACAAAGAGGTTTTATGCCACCGAAAATCTTTTTACATTTTTGAAATAAATAAATGTGTCCCTAATTAAGACGAAAAAACATTTATTATTATCAAATTATTTATAATTCACAATAATTTCTTATAAAATATTTGCATTTTATCACAAAAATTATCATTTTGAAGTAGGCTGTATGGCTGTAATCAATCAACTCACATTTGGCGCGTGCAAAAAAAAAAATTGCGCGCCATTTCCCAATTTTCCCCTAATTTTCATATTTTGTTTGTATCGCATTTGTTGCTGTGTGGTAAATAATTATAAAAATGTCAGGTTTTAGTACAGAAGATGAACAATTGATTGATTTAACCCCGCCAGAAATACTAAATGCAGCACAAAATGCAAACGAAAGCCTAATACCTGCAAAATCTAGAGAAAAGTATTTAGCTGCTTACGATAGTTTCCTGCAATGGAAGAGCAACAAAAAAACCCAGTCATTTTCTGAAAATGTGTTTTTGGCGTATTTCTCTGAACTCGCCAATACATACAAACCTAGCTCCCTGTGGTGCATCTATTCCATGTTAAGAAGCATGGTTAAGCTCAAACATGGTGTTGATATCAAAACGTACTGTAACCTGATGGCATTTTTGAAGAGACGCTCGGATGGATATATTGGTCGGAAATCTAAAGTTTTGTCACCAGCCGACGTTGAAAAGTTTTTGAATGAGGCTCCGGATAGTCAGTATCTAGCAACAAAGGTACGTTTCATATTTTTAATCGAAACGAATCTACAATATACAAGTGTGTAACTTTAGCATAATTTCTTAGAACTAATTAATTGATTTCTTTGCAGGTTGCCTTAATATTCGGTGTTACTGGTGCTTGTAGACGACAAGAGCTGTACAATATTACAACAAAAGATGTAGAAATCCACGGAGATATGCTTCTTGTCAAAATTACCCAGACTAAAACCAAGATTCCACGATCTTTTACAATCCAAGGAACGTTTCGTGAAATAGTGAAAAAATACCAAGATCTCCGTTCAACAAAAACAAAGAATGACCGCTTTTTCCAAAACTTTCAGAAAGGAAAATGTACTGCACAAACAATCGGTATTAACAAATTTGGTAATATGCCAAGAGAAATAGCGAAGTATTTAGGTTTGCCTGAGGCCGATTTTTACACTGGACACAGTTTTAGAAGAACGTCGGCTACAATGTTGGCTGATTCGGGGGCTGATATACTAACTTTGAAGCGACATGGTGGATGGCGTTCTGACGCAGTCGCTGAATCGTACATAGAAGACTCAATTCATAACAAAGCAAAAATCAATGACAAAATAACGCAAGCCATTAATTTGGAGCCAAAGGCAAAAAAGTTTTGCCCCGAACCACAACCATGTACATCTACTAGCGTGAGTTATTTGGTGCCCTCTCATTCCAGTAATTTGTATGATTTACCTTTGTCGCCGACATTTACACAAGAAGTAAATGAAGGTACTAAAGAAGTGGCAAGTACCAATGTAACACAAACTGTGAAATTGCCATCAAAAACAATCCAATATCGTTTTGAAAATTGTACATTCACCAATTGTTTTAATAATTAAACGATTTATGCAATACATATTTGTTTTTTCCTCGCAAGTGTGTTGAAAAACGTCGTATGATACACGTGTGTATTGATGATTACCGTCCTCGGCTCTCTTAAGACCCTCACCTGACGGCTCGGGTCTCAATGGCGCCTCAGCGGTAATCACCAACATTACACACTTGTACCATAATGTACTATTATCTCATCAGGTTATCGGGCGACATCGACAAAGCGTTTGGGACGGTGATGGCGCTACAAGTTTTTCAAAGCTCGGGGTCGGCCGTCTCTCTCCTGCTTCAAATTGCCGTAAGTAATCGCTTTGTTGTACCTTTGAGTGCTCAGGAATCTTGCAAAACTGCGTATTATTTGTCTTGATTACGCATTCATCGTGTTACTGTTTCTGAAACTCTGTGTGATGGGATTTTTGAAGAATAGTAGAGGTTTCATTAAGTTTTTGGATTTGTGGAATTATTTTTTTTTATGTTGTCTTATCGGGGGGTACGGCAGTGCACCCGCCAAGTCGAACAAAAAGCGGCATGGCATCCTTTTCTCGAAACAGTTCAGGCCATTTTCGACCCCCCTATAACTCCGTTGTGGATAAAACTAGAAGCCTAAATTTTCAGTACCCAAGCAGACATTGTATAAACACGATATAGTTCAAATTTCATACAATTTGAACCATTACTTTAAGAATTATAAGTAGTCAAAGTTTCTTAATTTTGTCACTCACTGACTGACTGACCTGATCATCAAAACTCTAAGGCACTTCTAGCAGACATTGAATCTTCAAATTTAGAATACAATTAGTGTTTAGTGTATATCAGGGAAAAACTAAAATATTTTGCAATTTCGTTCCACTTTTCTAGATACACCAACTGCATAAATAACTTTGTAATCTCTTATAAATATATAGGATTAAAAAGTTACATTTGCAGTTAATGAATCAGTTTACTTGTATGTGTATAATATAATGGAATAATAAGTGTAGATAGGTATGTAGATATAATTATATTCAAAGGTAACTTGTAAAATGGTCAACGGATAATGTTAAAAAAAATAATTAAAAAGGTAGTGACCATAATAATATCAATATGCGATCGCACTAAACAATCTAATTTAATATAATATGTATTACTTGTGAGATATATTGTGTTTTCATGCGATGGCCAAGTCAATCTATTTATTTAAAACATAAAAGATTTTTAATATTGATATGGTCACTATAAGATGTTGTTAGGTTATCTAATTACGTATTAACTTAAGACAGATGGTCCCTTAAGTAGGGACTGAATAAATTAACCGATTTAGTATTACATGTATCTCACAACTCTTTACGGTAGAAGAACTGTGGCTTTTTTCACAAGTTATTTTTTTGATGGCATTCTTTTAAGCGATTTTTTTTTTAACCGGCTTCAAGAGGAGGTTCTCAATTTGGATATTTATAATATTTTTTTTTAGAATATTATATTGTTTATCGTTGCTGCAGTTGTTTACCAAATGACATCACCCTTTGTGGGATATTTTGTTTTGCGGCCATAAATAATAATATATTAAACAACATATTTTTTACTAAGGCGTCAAAGTTAAGAGCAATTTGGGTTTGGAGCTATATTAGATATATTTGGAGGCGGATTGAAAGATACGTTCCGTTTTATATGTTTGTTCTTAAATTTATTGTAGCGTTGTCGCCATAAAAATAAATATTTCTAGTACTGCTAGAATTTAAATAAAATTTATTTAATTCCTGGCCGTCGACTTGTTATTTTTAAGTCGCCAAAAACTATGCAATCTCCTTTGGTCAAAACTAAAAAAAAGCATCTTTACAACATACCTGTAGGGCAGTCTAGGATGTACAATAATAACGCTTGTATCAATATTTTTGAGAAAGATGACATAAAAATTACTTTTTCTTCTTCTTGGCGTAATGATTGATTCCGTAATTGCCACGTTTCAAAGATTGAGACAGATTGCGTCAGTTATTTTTAATTTCCTGCCGATTGTAGTTACGTAACATTTTAATTAATTTTCCAGCTTTCAGATCAACTGACGTTCATCGCAAGTATGAAGTTGATATTCTTTGTAGTGGCTCTATTCTTTCTTCTGGGCCTCTTTTTATGCAACGCTGGGGAAATAACGTATCAGGTATGACTTTATCATATTTTCGAGATGTGTTTGATATGGATACGTTGATACTATTTCCCTATGGGAAAAACAGGGCTGTTTAATGTGTTATGTGACCTTGTTCCCGTGGGGATCAGTTCGTGTATCGACTTGCTATTGTGTACTGCGTCACTGTGGCTCAGTAATCCGTTCATGGTTTCTGTATTCCTGGTAAAGCCAACATAGTATTGAATTGTTTTTGTTGTTCAGGCAAAACTAATGAAATATGGGGGGAGAAACTGTGAAAATGTATTCATATAAAGATGACTGGACAGACGTTTTCCTGTTTCCTAGAACTCGAACGCAGCGCCACCTACCACATTAGAAATCTGAATCATCCAGGGACTCACTCAAACACACCAAAAAGTCATCAAAATCGTTCCAGCCGTTTAGGGGGAGTTCAGTGGCATACAGACGTAGAGAAGAAATCTATACTTACTTAATATTATAAAGTTGAAAAGTTTGTTTGTTTATTTGGTTGAACGCGCTAATCTCTGGAACTACCAGTCGGATTTGAAAAATTCTTTATGCATTTGTTAGCCCAATTCTTGAGGAAGGCTATAGGCTAACATCACACTATTAACTTTAGGAGCCGAGGAAAAAGAAAAAAAGTCAGAAAGAACGCTAAGCAAAAACGAAGTAATAGCGCGGGCAGGCGATGCGACGCGACGGGGTGGGTCGGAGTGTCAAAAAATTTCACGCGAACGAAGTCGCGGGCAGAAGCTAGTAGGTATATATATATGATCCAACAGAGCTTGTCGTTCCATAACGTTGGCTTCTCAGCGCAAGCTACCGGGTCCAATTGTAAATCTAAACCAACCAGGGACCCACTCAAAAACACACAAAAAACATCAAAATTGGTTCAGCAGTTTAGGAGGAGTTGGGTGTCATACACACAGAAGAACTATAATTTATGTAAACATAGTGAAAGCATTGTGAATAATACATACTGCAAAGGCCCATATAAATTGAGAGAAATAAACAATGACTCGCAGTAAATGCGTCAGAAATCATTAGTTTCAGTCTCCGGAGTGCTATGTCAAGATAATCCATACTCAACTGTATCCGGTTGACACAGAACAGTTTTGGAAACAAAAATATGTCACGGGCATTACGGCCAAATGTGACATTCGCTAACATCCACAGAAATTGTGGAGTCGGATATAAAAATAAGTTACGACATAAGGTCAGATACGGGCCATCAACATAAATCACAGCTTGTGTACCTAAGCCCTTGTTATGTATATTTACCAAGTAAAGGATGATGTTACAATGTTTTCTAGACCTATTTTTGTGAACATCCAGCTGGATAAAAATATCCAAAGGGTTAATTGCGTAACAGACTAACAGTAGGAATGACTTTCATTTTGACAGTTCAACCATATTCATTGCGCTAAATAGTGCAATGAATGTGGTTAAATAAAAAAAAAAATTAATAAAAATAAATAAAAATAATTAATAAATTAGTCAATGTATTTACATTGTTGAATAGACAAATTTATTAATTTCACAAATTTTTCGAACATACATTATGAAACAATGGATTAGCAATATCCTTCAAAATGTTTCAGATTGTGATTGATATTGTTACGATTTTTTTTAATTTCGGAATGGGCCTCGATGGGCCTCTTGACCTCGATCACGCATTAATTAGGGTACCGGTATAATTTCAGCTAGTAAAGAGTTTATATTACTTATTTAAACTTATTGCTGTTATTTTGGTATGGCTGGAGTTTTAATCGAAAACCGATACATCGATTAGAATTAATAGTTTTGCTATTCGTTCATTCGGGAGCTCTTCAACTCTGTCCTGTTCTCTGGGAGAACTCCAGAAGCGTGGATAAGGAGCGTGGTCGTTCTTTTCTTTAAGAAGGGTAATAAGACCCTTCTAAAGAACTACAGACCCATTTCGCCCCTTAGCCACGTATATAAGTTGTTTTTAAGAGCCGTCACGAATCGTCTAGCGCGAAGACTCGACGAGTTACAGCCACCGGAGCAGGTCGGGCTTCGAGGATTAAGCACCAAAGACCACATCCACATTGTGCGACAAATTATACAGAAGTTGCAATAGGAGAGGCCTATGGCCAGCAGTGGACTGCTACAGATGAAACTTAGAGTACCTAGTCTATTTTACAATCTACCCTGAGTTTGTATTTGATAAATTCTTCTCAGTGTTACTGACACACCATAGTGATTCAAGATGAAAGACTCAGTTCTGACGACTGAAAGATTGCTGTCCTTGAAATATTTTTATTTATTTAATACCCAAACTACTTTCTTCAGCTTCATACTATAATGCGAATGTTTATTGGTTACCTTCTATAATTTTTATTATTTATGTACACACAAAAAAATACGCCATACTTCCCGTGGATGTCGTAAAAGGCGACTAAGGGTCGTACCGGAGAATGGGCACCATACCATACTGCGATCGCCAACCCGTCTGCCAAGCGTGGCGATTATGGCAAACCCCCCCTTTGGGGAGGCCTATGTCCAGCAGTGGACGTCTGTCGGCTGTAATGCTGATGATTAATAAAATACATAGGGATACGACATAATTATAATTTGAGTACAAAGGTACTGCCTATTTCTTAACAAATTTCTTCCAGCAGACCTGCGAAAGGATAAGTGAAAAAGAAACGTAGACAATAGTGTGTGAGACACGAAGAGAAAAATATGAATATGTGAAGTTGTAGACGAAAATATTACATTTACCAACACGTATAATGCAAAAAATTAACATTACCATATTAATAATTACTTGTGTGCATTTCACAGGCATCTGAAGTATCGGACGCCATTTTCTACTGCGGCTGGCAGTCTTGCAACCCGCGCCCTAGGTCCAACCCCCGCCATAACATAAGGCAGCTGGTTCTTCTGGCAATCATGCAGGCGCAACGCCCTCTGGTGATGAAGGCCTTCAAGATGTTGGAGCTTACCTACGGGACCTTCATACTGGTTATACTTTCATATTTATAAAACTCGCGATTTTCGTCTGCGTGGAAGTCATCAAGTATAAGTACACTAAAACAGGCTATGGGGCTCGGCAATAGTTTAGCTTTGTATTAGTAAAATATTTTATGTAGGGGCTGTACATTTATTACGTAAGAATATTTTGACCACTTTCGCCCCCCCCCCTCCCTACGTAAGATAAAATAAGACTTGGGTGAACGGAGTGGGTTCATCCAAGTCTCTTTCAAATCTTGCGTAAGATCAGTATAGAATAGAATAGAATACTCTTTATTATGTACACCATATAAATTACATACAAACCAGTATCTACCAAAATTGCAAAGAAAGAGTGGTAAAAATTAAAAAAAAAACATGTAATTTTTGCTTACTTTTGTGATCTTACGTAAGAACAGAAATATCTCAAATAAATAAATAAATAAACAGTGTAGACACCCCCACGTAAGAAAAAAATAAGACGTGTTTGGACCCCCTCCCCCTTAAATCGACTTACGTAATTTTCATGGGTTTTAATTGTTTTTTGCCTGGTAACCTAATTATTTTTCTAAAATAAAAGTAGTGATAACATCAGCTAATGCCAGTGAGAGTCCCGTTAAAATCGGTCCAGCCGTTTCGGAGATTAGCCGGAATAAACAGACAGACAAAAAATTTTAATTTTTTTTTTTTTTATAAATACCGTATAATAGTATACTTTCATATGAATTTAGTAAAAAGCTGTTATTTTGATATTACAAACAGACTTGATTTGTATATACTCGTATTACAAAAAAGGGATCTGAAAGATCATATTCTACATTTATCCCTGTTTGATGGCAATAGTATGAGGACGACTTCGTTCTCGGACGACTTTCGTGGGTACACCTCCACCTACTCCATTGAGGAATACAGACGTACTAAGTATGTATAGAAAAGGGAAAGATTCTATTTTAATACATTACTGATATAAATATTGCTCGTATTTGTCGAGACATTGTGTGTGAGATTGGTCTGTAAACGGACCCAAGCCAAGAAACGCCTAGCCGTAATCCACCACGCGGGCCCAGTCTGGCTTGGTAAGGGCTTGGTAGGTGTCACATGTCTTCGATTTTTGGTTCCTTCTAGGATATATATAGTTTCTCACGATGTTTTCCTTTACCGTTTTGAGAGCAGTGGTGATGAAATAATTTACGCAAAGTAAAGGGCGTGTCTGGGTTCAAACTTATGACCTAAGTCGCGGCCAATACCACTTGGCCACCACTGCTCTTTAGGAATGCCTACGAGAGATAATCTAGGGAAGACACCTTTTATATTGCGTAGAAAGGGACTTTTAGCGTATTGCGACTAGTTTTTCTTCGAAATTGGTTTCATTTAAATGTCAAGAAACTATGTATTAAAAAAAAAAACATTATTTTATTATTTATCCGGCTGGTCGACACTTCACGTGACCAGAGGGTTGGATCGTTCCTTGTCCAAAGAATTAGCATTGCCATTCAACGTGGCAATGCTGCCAGTTTTCTGGAAAGGAAAATGAAACAGAAAATCCTATACGAGGCCAAAGGCTCCTATCTCAGCATGATACTGCGACATTTAAAAATAAATGTCGCAGCGCTGGTATTCTAATAGGGCCCGCTGTGATGTCACGGGCAGTTACATAAATAAATAAATAATATGTAAAATATTAGCAAATAATAAAATAAAATAATATTTTTTTCAATCTGCACCCGATGTAACCTCATTACTTGTCTATGCCTTGAGAGTCACAGGCACTCCGGTGCGTCTGTGGCATTGCTGTGACAAGTAATTAAATGGTCACAGGCGCCGACCTTACAGCGAGATTAAATAAATACATTTAAAATATATTAAACATAACGCTACGGCTGTCTAGTGGAACAGCGTTAAAGAGAATATACAAGTGGAATGTGGTAGTCAATTAATGGCATGGGTGAAATGGAGAAATAGAAAATTTGTATAATAAGTTATTTAGTCATTTAATTTAGTATCTAGTGTAAATACTTACATTTTCTCAATGAATATAATTAATTTTACGAAACCGATCAAAACTTTGTTGTTCGGGAATTAAGACAGCAATTTGTTTGTTTAACTGGAATTGACATCAAAATTGTAATTACGACGTGTTTCAAGCTCCTTTTGATGTTAAGTGATTTACTGACTGTCACACTGAACTTCGAATACCGATGAACTGTATTCATAAAGTTTAAAAGTACAAATTACCTGAGTTAGAAGGTTCGCTATGACGACTTGTTTACCTTTACAATGATATTGCCAGTGTAGTTCTGTAGAATAAACCACTATTTTTTCTGTGTGTGTCGTATAGAGGCGATATAGGGAGTTTGAAAGAAAATAAGTAGCAAAGTCATCCTTTGCACTAAATGTAGGTATTGCGATCACTTATTGGCTAAAGCTACGCTAACGGCCATAGTGACGGCTGTCATAAAAACGATGAGGCAAAGATTTACATCTTTAGATTCGCCCTACCGCGTCGAAAGAGCAAATCTAGCGATTTCATTCTTTGGGTAACGGGGTTTGACTTAATGTCAAATACTGGTGTAAATGACAGATTTTCGTGACGGCTGTTATAATACGACGGACCGACTGTCCTAGGTAACCAAAACTTCAGCTAAGAAATTATGACCCTTGCAAACTTTTGTTGGAGCAAGAGTGAGGGTACTCCATCGCTTGTGTTCAAGAAAAATAAACAAATATGTCTTTATTACAGTGTGTGTTTGAATTTTGTAAGAAAATACTATTCCAGATTCAGCTCCGTAGCATGGTACGACTTGAAGGTCATAAGTTTAATGCGAACGAAGTCATAGGGGATATTGAGCTAATATTGCATAACGTATGTAACATCACGCCTGAATTCCCAGCAGGGTTAGGTAGGGGTGTACCTATAGACCAACCACATTTAAACATTTTAAGTCCCATAGCGCGCGCGTAGTGTATTGTATAGTGTATTGACTCCGAGTTGCTACTGAGAAATTCCAGATGGAAAACCCAATAACACTTTACTCGATCTAGGAATCGAACCCCAATCGCAGTAGCGATTGCATTCAGTTGACCAGCGAGGCAGCTAGTATGGCAGTAGGGAACTTTTGCAATCTGATAATTATTTTAAACTGAATATATTTTATCCGCATTCGACTATAGGATTACTGTTTTCATTTTAACATACCGAGTGGATACAAAAGACTCATTAATCGATACTCGTATTAAGCCTTTAAGTTTCAAAAGTACTGTGTATGTGTTGAGCGAAATGCACAAAACCTGTGTTTTAATTGATTATTTTTGGTCATTGGACAATTATTTCATTTTAACTGATTGCTTATCGTTTCAGGTGGTGCGTTCGACGTATTCCGTGTTCGCCTTGTTTCATGCCCAAAATACGTAGATTTATTAATTAATAGTCTTTTTTAAGTTCTTGCATGTGTACAATGAATTACAAAAATGTAAAAAAAATAACTCATATTTTGTGAATAGTTATATTAACTAAATAACTTCTAAATTTCAACGTATAATTAGAAAAACGATGATTGCTGATGAAGACTCAACAAGCTGAACTACATATATGAAATGTACATAAAGTATGTTTTTGCTTGAATAGACATCTATTTTGCTCACAGTAGTCCGTACGTAGCTCGCTTATATTTTATTGTATTTCTTGAAGGGTTAGTTCAAAGAAATAAAACGCTCTGTTACTTTAACGAGTCTCTTAAGACGTATTATGGGGTAGTTACACACAAAGAACATGATATTATGTGTTTTTCTGCAGTTGGTTTGAGGCCAAGTTAAACGGAAATTGAATAATAAATATCCGAGTCCGTATTTTTGAACAATTCTCTTACCGAAATAAAATCTATTTTTGTCAGACAATTATATTAAAAAAAAAACTGAACAACAAACTTTCAAAGAATTGCCATTGATGACTTCAAGAAACAAGAATGATACTACATTTGTGTACATACAGATGTGGATGTTGGATGACGACAGTAGAGGAAATAATTTAACATTATAAAGTATGTTTAATGTGAAAAATCAAAATCATTTAAAGAAAACGTTTCATAAGATGATAAGTGTAGAAAAAATAAATCTCTGAATTAGCTTGTAGCTAAGTCAGATATTTATTTTTCTTTTCTTTCTTTAATAGCAGTAATGAATAGAGAGAAATAAATAAATTCTATACATCACAGCTAACTTTATGTACCGATGTTCCGTCGTAACGTGCACAAATTTCAAAGTCACGCACTCATAAAAACAAGATGGCAAACCCCGATAAATCTGTTATCGTTAAGATTTCTGTATCACATACATATGCAAATACAGAACATTTCAATGTTACGCATTGCGTGTTACGAATAAGTTCATGAATAAATAAAATGCTGGAATACTTACCTATGCTTAGACATACGCGTAATACTCGCATTTACGTATCAACGAAATAAGTATTAATACTTGCAAATCGACAAGTATTCTAGATGTATTTGCACAATAAAACAGTACGTTATATTTGGCTTTTATTCCTCACTTATAACTTGTACCTTGTGTTAATGGGGATCAGACCGGAATAAATCAATATTTCGAGGTTATAATAACAAACGAGTCCGAACCATACGTAGGTATGTTTCGTTTAGGTAGAGAAACTTGGAAGGGGTTAGATTAAAGTTTTGCCTCCGTGATATATTACGTGCCGCGTGTCGCATATTCGTTATTCGGGGTCCGGTTTACTATTACCTACTCTCACTTTCTAAGCCCAAATAAATTTTCCTCAGAAGTAGAAATATAAGAAAACGCATGGAAAACCCCGAGAGCAAGAAATAACGTTTTACTGAACAACATTTTTCCGACTTATTGTTGAATAACCCTGTACTTACAGTACAGCATTTAAGGGCTCGTGGTTATGTAACAACAGCTGCACGGTTCGATCGATCAGGTTAAGCTATGTTTGCCGCAGTTGGTCCATGGATGGGTGATCGGCTCGTACCTCGGAAAGCATATTAAGCCGTTGATCACTATTGTCAATCATGGATCTTTGGTCGTCAGAAGCCCGAAAATTTGATAACCAGTCTTACCAAGAGTAAAATCCCCACACTCCCTTCCGCTCCACCCAGAGCGGGAAGAGTCATTTGATGATTTCCCATCCTGAAAAAAAAAAAAGTAAAATACTGGTATTGAGCTGCATCCGATTAGACTGGAATCCGACCTCCACATAGTTAGGAAAAGGCTAGGTAGATGATGACTGATAGTACAACATTTCTTTTCGGCATTCAAATTCGATCTGAGCGGTAAAGGTTAAGGAGAATGTATGAAGACGAGTTTAGCTTCGTTGAATGATATTCTGCTGAATGGTATGCCAGTTCAGATAACGATATTTATATCACTCATTCCATCAGAATATTTGCTGAGTAGGTACCGTTTGATCAAACATTTATATTTTGATTTATTTGCGCAGATTGATTGATTTCAAACATTTTCAGGAAATTGAATAGATATATTGACAGACATATGGTACCGTTGCTACATATTTTCTTTTGATATCTGATACTCTTAGTACTTTTATTGCTTTTGTGCTGTGATGCCAGATCAAACGTTATACGGTATTATCAAAGTAGAAATCGATCCTGCAGAACATTATACATACTTCAGATATTGATTTCATTTTGGTGAAGTATTAACATGACATGTAGGTACCTTTTATGTTGTATTTCTTGATTCTGAGGGCAGAGCAGTGTTTAATGGAAATCGGTAATAATATTACCTTATATACTCTCCTTTGTAGATTTTTTTTTTCCAGGATGGGAAATCCCCCTTTATAGGATTGACGTTATAATATTTCATCATTGTTCTGACATTATCCCAATTTAGTTGCAGGTTGCTTTTATACTTATACTTCTATATTAATCGTCATCTCAGTATTGGAAAAGGGGTGAAAGGGGGTGAGGGTGAGGGTGGGGGTAAAGGGGGTGCTTTCTAACCATATCATCATTCACACAGTCCATCCATCGTTTCTTTAACGTTATAATGTATCATCATCATCATATCAGCCGAAAGACGTCCACTGCTGGACATAGGCCTCCCCCAAGCACCTCCACTTCGACCGGTTCTGTGCATCTCGGATCCAACGGGTTCCTGCGGCGAACACAAGGTCGTCGGACCACCTTGTGGGAGGCCTTCCAACGCTACGTCTTCCGGTACGCGGTCGCCACTCCAGAACCTTTCGGCCCCATCGGCCATCTGTTCTGCGAGCAATGTGCCCTGCCCACTGCCACTTAAGTTTGGCAATTCTTCGGGCTATGTCGGTTACCTTGGTTTTCTTGCGGATCTTCTCATTCCTGATTCGATCACGCAGGGAAACTCCAAGCATAGCCCTCTCCATTGCCCTTTGGGTGAATTTTAGTCTTCTTATAAGGCCCATTTTGTGCGACCACGTTTCAATGCCATAGTCATCACTGGCAACACGCTGCCCAGCCGAGTCGGATTCGACGATTGACCTCTTAATAATGTATAAATAAAAGCACGTAATAACAAGTTGCTAGAGTGTAAGTGAAGTATTGCTTTCTAAGTGTGAAGATCATCTGAATTCCATACGTTATTAATGTTACAACATACCCAAACGAGTAGGCATCTAAGGCAATCCCGGAATATGATTGTGAACCGTTTATTTATTACTAACTTCTGTCCACAACTTGAAATTTCTTGTTCGCCCGACCAACCTCGTCGCATCGCATTGCCTGCCCGCGCTATAACTTCGTTTTCGCTTAACGTTCTTTGTCTTTTTAGGGTTACGGAACCCTATGAGGTACGGACCTCAAAAGGAAAAAACGGAACCCCTATAGGATCACTCGTGTGTCTGTCTGTCCGTCCGTCTGTCACAGACAATTTGCTATCTAACGGACCAATTAAGTTGAAATTTTGTACAAATATGAATCTCTGTGACCCAAACACAAACGTGTAACGAATAGAAATGATTTTTGAATATGGGGGTAATTTTTGGGGGCAAATAGAAAAAAAAAAGTTTCGCAATATGTACCGTGTGACATATCAATGATGACAGATGAAAGAGTTTACTGTGAGGATCTCAAATATTTTTTTTTATAAATTTAAAATATATTGCATTAAAGTTATTTAAGAAAATAGATGAAAATTGACCATTCGGGCCCCTTATCTCCGAAACTACCGAGCTTAAAATTTTGAAATAATACAGAAAATAGTTCTATAACTATAAATTACAGGAAAACCTATAACAAGTCTGTGGTCTTAAAACAACATGGTGAATCTCTCAATATAGTGCGTACAAACTTACATTTTCAGTTGGAATGTATAGAAGAAGAAGGAATGTTTTACAACTACAATGTTAAGTTTTTTCTTGGGATAAATTTGTTCCAACTACGGAACCCTTCATTGTGCGTGGTCCGACACGCACTTGGCCGGTTTTTTTTTTCTTTTGTTCGGCTCCTAAGGGTCCTAGGTGTTGTGTGTATATTAAATAGTCTATCTTTCTCAATTCTTGAGGAAGGCTTCCTCAAGAATTGTGCTATCAAATGCAGAAATAATTCTTCAAATCTGACTAGTAGTTCCAGAGATCAGCGCGTTCAAATACACATACAAACAAACTCTTCAGTTTATTATTAGTATATCATCATCATCTGCCTAGCCTTTTCCCAACTTGTTGGGGTATTATTATTATTAATTTACTTATTAATTGTATAAATAGATACATAATAGATACATATTCGCATATAGGGCGCTGGTCGTACGAAATAATATATATATCACTTTAACATACCACCTTAAAGAGTATCACAATATTTACGCAATAAAACCTTAGATACTCCCGATAGGATGGATCCGTGATGAAATCGAACGGACTACTAATGTTTTCATTCCTTATCTCGGTAGGTATTCATAGTTATTCAAGTATGCGGCTCACACGTTGGAGGGTGCGCGGAACGCGAATCTTTTTTCTTCTGCCGCGAATAAAAAAACTTTCGCCCCCATAAAAGTATATGAGTTCGTCCCAATACTGCGCCGATGACTTCCAATCTCTCTGTAGCGTCCCTACCCAACCCTGAAGATTACTTTTTCTCCTTCATCCAGTAAATTGAATTAAAATGAGAAGCAAACGGGTAAAGAAAAGGGTGTACGTCGATTTTCACAAGAGTTTCGCGTTTAACGTCCAGTACCTACGTGCTCTGTGTTTTCTCATTGTCTTTTCTTTGTAAATGCACTGCAGTGTGAGTTTCGACCTTAGAGGATATACCGAAATCATACAAAATATACTACAACGACCCACGGCACTGCAGGAAAGAAACTCCATTGATTTTATGTTTGCACCAACATAAACGTATTAATGTAATAAATAAATAAATAACATGTCAAAACAAACTTATTTTTTTACGTCGTCACGGAAATATTGTTTTATAACATGCCCTCAGCATCGCGCATCGGTTCAAGTTATTAATTGACAGCGATAGATTGCAAGATTAATTGAATAAAACTAAAATAATGGATAAATAGACAATGTACAGACGCCAGCACATCAAGCTACTACAATCTGTCAAATTTCATTAAGAGATTTTCAACTTTATCGTTAAAGCATAATAGGTTCAAAGTTGATTGGGAAAATTATACAGTTTCGGGTAGCTTGATGTGCTGGCGTCTGCACTTCTGATTGTAGCCAACAGATTATTTTCTGACTGCAACAACTCGCAATTATAGAATGTAATTGGCTGGAAAATAGTCCAAATTCGTATCCATCGGTGGGTTTCACGGGTTTGTTCTATATTAATCCATGTAAATCAGCACCACATATTTTGTAGCATGTTTATTATCCAGTAGTGAATTAAGACATTTAATTGTATCACCTTTATGTGGAACTTGTTGATTTTTTGAGACCTTGTAAATATTTCTGCCCACATAATCTCTAATTAAGACAGCTACTAATCGCAGCTGCTTCCATCCATCCCAATACCGACTAAAGTAAACAAAAATATATAATTCAAGAGATGATTTAGTAAAGCTAGCACTTTGAGCACAGCTGTGTAGTTAGAAATATTTGCAATGAGCACAAACATTTCGGACTAAGCGAGAACAATAAGTTGACCCGGAAACGCGTCACAATGTTTTACGACATTGTAAAGCAGGAAGGTATCTGGAACTGGGATTGCGAGAGTTTCTACTTGTACTGTATAGTCGAACAACAACAAGATAAGTGTGCAGGCTACTTGCTTCTAATGTTAACTTACTGATATACTTCGGGAACTACCGGGGTAACGCAACAATCCATAACCATCATCATTCTGTCCTTGTCCCATGTTACTTGGAGTCGGCGCAACACGTTTCCTTCACACGTTTGACGTCGTTTCACGTTCTACACGTTTTTTCTTCTTCTTATATTCTCCCCTGTCAACCGTCACGCAAGTATTCACTCTCTTTTCTTTCATATCATTCCTCAGACAATTCATCTTTTCTTTGGCCTTCGTCTCCCCCTCCATCCATCAACATATACATATATTGATCACTCTTTTAGTCACATGCATTTCATCCCTACTCATCACATGCCCGTAACAAGCCTATTGATTTGCTTTCCATACTAATATTATAAATGCAAAAGTATGCATTCTGTCTATCTGTCTTACCTTTCCACGCCTTAATAGCTGAAAGAATTTGGTTAAAATTGGCACACGGATAGACCATTACTTGTGTAAGAACATAGGATACTTTTATTCCGGCAGTACTGCTACTTTTTCATAAACATCGGCAAGGGAAGAAAGTTTTGACGCGCGTTGAGTCCGATTTTCAGCTAAATTGACGCTTTGAGTCTGACTATTCTCACGGGTAGAATCCATAAGGACTTCCATACCGTTGTCACAGAGAATAGCTAAAGGAACTCCGAAATTTAAAAATGTCAGACACTAAAACGTTATTTAGGTACAGAACTGAGGGCAATTCTCGTAATTTTAAGAACGTTCATAGTCTGCCGTGACCTCAGTGTCAATCTGTCAAAAAAAACCCTTCTAATTTCCCTAAACATTCATTCATTTCATTTGTTTGTCGCCGAGATGAGACTGCGACTAGATTTTGAACGTTTTAAATTACGAGAATTGGCCTTCTGATGTCAACGTTTATAGTAGGAATAAGCCAGACATATAAAGAAAAAGAACATCTATCATGTATAAAATATACCTATAACCATAATAAGCAATAGACAATGGACCAATGGAGTCTATGGGAATGACCTTCATCTGCCATGTTAGAACACAACAAAGACAAAACCAAACAATACGAGTCAGATTCCACGTAGTTGAAAGTGTTAGAAATCGAGTAATATGTCTGATACAGGAATGGTACAGCAACACGACATCACAGTAATGGCTGGGCTAAGAATAAAAAATAAGTCAAATAGAAACTAGCAAACAACCGTGCAAAAAGAAGCCTTACCTTACCTTACCTTACCTTACCTTACCTTGCCTTACCTTGCCTTACCGTACCTTACCTTAGTCACGACGCCTCACATTCACATACCAAACACACACTACAAGATACTAACTACAGCTACGAGTACAGGAGTGAAATAAAAATCGGGATAAAAACATTTTTTTGGGTACCGAAATAAAAGAGTAAATTATTTGATATTATTGCAAAGTTCTTTTTTTAATTGCACCACCACACAGTCCATTAAAGTAACGAAAATACAAACTGCATTGAAAAAATTGACTGAAGGTTGACGATCCCATCGTATCCATAGTAAGTATACAGAGAATTCGTGTTTGATGGAACGAAAAAAATGCTCTATTTGTCTAAATCCAGAACCTGAAACTGTCAATAAAGAAATGAAGATTTAAATTTGCTCGGAAGGAGCACCACGCATTGTTATCGGTTTATTTAAAAAACAGAACCCAATCTGTAAAAATTGGAGAACACATTAGTGACGAACTTCCTATGGAATTTGGGGTGCCGCAAGTCAGTATATTGGGTCCCACTCTTTTTCTCTGCTACATGAGCTCTGTACACTTAAGATTAAAAATTGCCGCATCTCCGCATACGCTGATGACACTGCCTTAACCTTTTTGGCAGATTCGTAGAATGAACTTTTTAATCCTGCGCTGGACGGCTTTGACACGGTGTATCACTGGCTATCATCAAATTCTCTCACATTAAACGAAGACAAAACCAAATACATTTTTTTCTCAATTCATAATAGATTTGAAGTTGCTAACCTTACCAATTATAACATTTCTGCACATAAATGTAACTTTCGTCCAGCTCCAAACTGTAATTGTCCTAATATTAGTCCCACCATCTGTCTTAAATATCTTGGAATCGAAATTTATCGCTAATTATATAGAACACTAATTTATCTTTTGAACACCATATTATTCAATCTCTTTCCAAAAGAATACGTAAGCTCACATATATTTTTAAAGAGCTTCGTGATGTAGCAGAGAAACAGGTGATAAGGATGGTTTAATAAGTATAAGTGCAATCAATCATTAGTTATTGCATCACAACATGGGGTGGAGCATGCAAAACTTAAATGATAACAGTCGAAAGAGCCCAAAGGATGATACTAAAAGTTAGTCTATCCAAACCTCGTATTTTCTCCACCTCAAAACTTTATGAGGAAACTCAAGCGCTAACGGTTTGCCGGCTGTACATATTGCTAACTGTACTTCTTCAACAAAATAAATGAAATAATTAATATAGCGAATTGTCGTAAAATGGAATGCAAAAACAAAACAATCAAATGGTTACTAAATCGAAGCTACGCAGAAACGGAAAAAGTCCTTGAGAAAGTAAAGTAACAAGGTACATATTATTATTTATTATAAATATTATATTTTTTTTATTTATTATATTCTTGGGGCTTATTCCACAATGTCTGGGTGGCTTTTACCAATGGGAAGCAACTCGGAGATGGTGAGACAAGTGCTTGGTAGTTTTCTATGTATACTATGTATATTTATATTTAATTTTCTACGCACATTTACATAATTAATTATATTATATACATATTTATGAAATATTGTATGTACAATAAATGTAGGCTTACACACACACATACTCACACACATACACTCACACACACCATCAATCACTTGTAATTGTACCACGTTGGCAACCTTGACTATGTGATATAATGGGGGGCCTGGAGTTATAAAATACAGGCCTAGGCCTGCTTTAGACTCCAGATCTCCCCACATATTACAAAATTTTGTCTAATTATCTGTCAACTTTATATGTATAAGAATGTAATTTGTGTACATAAATAAATTGTTGGTGTAAAAAAATTAGGAAAAAAAACGAGGAATTAGGAGAGTTTATCAAAATTCAGAATATTTTTAGGATAAAATTTTATAACGAATTTCACGAATTTTTACCTGATTGCAATTGGATTTTAGGCTCGTTAGAACAGATTTTAACAAGAATTCATTATAAAATACATTAGCTAAGTTGTTGAGATAAAAAAGGTCAGGGAGCTTCTGTGATAAAAAGAAAAAAAAATGGTATTCGGTCGTAGTTTCCTGGACACAGGCGTAAGTGGTCACGAAGTTCAGCAGCCAACGCCGCGCGGAACTCGAAGCGCAGGAATACTTTGCAGCTAGGCTGACGAACGCAACCAATTGCGACTCGCAAACCAGTAGACGATCCGGTATCCGGGAAAAAGGACAATTCGCCCTTTTTCACTGGCTCTACACCTACGACAAATAAAATAAGGTGTCAGACCAAAGAAAAAAGAGAAACGTTCGCTGAGGGAGAAGAAGGCCGGAAATTAGAAGAAAAATAGATACCAAGTTTGGAGAATAGGTTACACTAGATAGTGTGGTCAGCTTATGATACGAAACTCAACATTAAGACTTTTACCGTTGCACGCTGGCACGAATCAGTGCATGGATGTATAATATCAGCAATTTGGGCACAGGTTACCAGCAAACTTCAAATTATATCAGGTCAACAATTGTCAAGCAACTAAAATAATCAAGAAAAATTGACTATTCAAATATGACTTGCTGTGATTTCAAAAATACGAATTCGGTTTGAAAAAAAAACATTAAAAGACAGTCATTATTTGGAAAAAAAAAGGTATTAACCTAAGAGGTTAGGTTTTAACATCAGATGTAACGCTGCAGTACCCATGGGATAACTTCCACCGATATCAACGCAGGCGAAGGCGCGGGGGTAAAACTAAAGCTAAATAGTTCTACTAAACTAAAGCTAATTATGTCGCTTAAGTCAAGGCTTGAGAAAGTAATTACATAGTCAGCGGGATTGTCCGAAAGGGTTACCGCTGGCCCGGAACATAAAGGGCGAAGGAAGGAACACGGGTGGGTTTTAGTCAGTAAGAGTCTGACACTCCCTTCCGCTCCACCCAGAGCGGGAGGAGTCATTTGATGATTTCCCATCCTGAAAAAAAAAAAAAAAGTAATTACATAATGTTTTGGGTTCGCTAAACAAGCAAGTCACATATTTCACTATTAGGTGTATCTTAAATGAATATTAGCAATAGGTATATGTAGAGGAAAGATGTATATATTTGAATATTTTTATGAATATTTTTCCTATAATAATAACTCTTTTGTTGACTGTACTTGTGTTTCGTATATATGAAGCAAAAGTAGATAGGGATGGTACTGATTTTTTGAAGGGAAATAGAGCCGTGGGTTGTGTTATTGGATGTGTTTGGAAAATAGAAATGACCCCCATAAAATATCTTTGTTTTTTTACCCAAAAGTGAACGTGTTAACCTGGCCCTGTCTAAACTAATAATCTAAGATAATTTTATAAGGAGAAAATAATTGAAGAATATTTTGTATGTTTGTTTGTTACGCTTTCACACTAAACCGGCTCACACAAATTTAGCACCTGGGTAGACAATGACCTGAATTGGGACATAGGACACTTTTTATCCCAATATTCCCACGAGATCAAGACCTACATATACGGGAGAAACCGCAGCAGCTAATATTACATAAAACTCCTGTCAAACTACAAAGCCAGTTTTTTTTTTTGTTTGCCTACCCAGAGTCTCACAGTCAGAATCATAAATAGAATATCTTTTGCCGCATTTGGTTATCTATACTATAATAATATTATAAAGCTGAAGAGTTTGTTTGTTTGTTTGGTTGAACGCGCTAATCTCTGGAACTACCAATCGGATTTGAAAAATTCTTTTTGCATTTGATAGCCCAATTCTTGAGGAAGGCTATAGGCTATTTAACATCACGCTATGACCTTTAGGAGCCGAGAAAAAAGAAAAAAGTCAGAAAGAACGCTAAGCAAAAACTCAGCTAAGCAAGAAGTCAGATTTAATTTTTTTCGTTTTATAGCTGAAAAGCCATGTTACATCCCTAGCACATAATAGCTTCACGTTTTAGTTGTACAAATATTTTAAAACATTAATAAACACTGCGAGGAAGCAACGCGTGTTTGTTTTGCGACCGCAAAAGTTTTGCGAGCGAGTTCATGCATGCTTTTACGTTGATCTGCCAGTAAGCGACAAAACATAGACGCATCAGCTGCTCGTCAGCATCAAGACTGGAGTTAACTGTGGTAATATAGGAGATAGTTGATGGGTAAGAAAATATACTAGTTAAGTAGTTTGAGATGGTATAACTTAACTATCCTGCAAACTAAACGGAATTTCATATTATATACATATATAAAACTGACAACATACTTCCGAGAGGGTGAAGATTGTTTGCTTGTCAAAATTACTGTTTCAATAAGTAACTTTATGTTTACATCAACCGCCTGCAAGCTAAATAAATCGACACGAGCGGATTAATTATCTGCTACAATAGTGTAGCTGGCGTAGCACCAACATCGGCTACGCCGTAGGACCGTAGCACTTTTCATTCTTAACACGATAACCGTGTAAATCAAAAATAATTCAGTGAGCCACTCACGTCATTTATATTTTGAAAGGACAAAAAAAATGAAGGTTGATTTGTGACGCGAAGTAAGTTCCCCGTGTGAAGCTTCACGCACCATATACGTCGAACGTAGGAAATTACCTACCCTAAGTCGAATAACTCTTTCTAACTCATTTACGTGATATCCCCGTTACTCAGCGGTGGAATCTCACCAAGTAAACGTCGTCGTATTTCAAGTTGTGCGACAATTTGGTTTAGGCAAACAAATAGACACAATGTTATTTCTGTGGGCTTCATTTTGTGATAGAATTTCTAAATCGAATGTAAACTTTTTGACGTGTCATCCACATTTAAGGCTTTGTTTTGTTTTCGATATTTTTAATCGTACTCGGCTCAGATTGTAGCTTTCGATCAAAGAATTTTAATAGAAATTCAGTTGAGCGCTATTTTTGTTCACAACTCTTTTGAGGGACTGTGAAGATTAAATAGGTGGAAGGTCAGGTCAGTGGGACGTTACGGGCTAACCCGTATTATATCAGATGAATAGTTACACATTGATTTCTCTCTTTCAGTCGTCAGTAATTTGACTTTCGAAAGAAGAAGACAAAGCGTTGTGTAACCAAACGCTATACAACGTTTATTAGTAAGGGGGTAACTAGATAAATAGATACATAAATCAAATAATTTACTTCACTTTTCGCTTAGTGGTATCCGTAGTATCTTTCGCCCCGCCCCGTAACAACTGCCGCGTTGGTCTCGTGGTCGCAATCGCGACTGCTGAGCTTGGGGTCCTGGGTTCGATTCCCGGGCAAAGTGTTATTGAGTTATTCCATTAGGAATTTCTTAGTAACAGTCCGGAGTTTGTAAGTTGGCGGTGTGATACCCCCGTGCCTGGGAAAGTACGTTAAGCCGTTGGCCCTGCGCCCGATCTCTCTCCGGTCGTGTCGGATTGCCGTCCCATCGGACTATAAGAGTGAGGGAAGAGGGGGTGCACATGTGTCTGTGCGCACACTATACACTATAATATTATCTCCCGTGCCGAAGGCTAGTCTCCGTTGAGATGTGGCCGAAATACGTTCTGGAGGACTTTATTCATCTTTCGCAGAAATGTCAAAGGGTACACGATACTCTTTAACCAGAAATTCTTCGAAGAATATCTCGGGTCTAGTATCTCAAACGACTTGAAATTGGTGCCTCTCAGAAGCCGTTCGGTTTTGCATATTTCATAGAATGACATAAACGGAAGAGTGTTGCGGATCATAGCAGCAACTCAGGTGCCCTTTTTTTCAAAAAAATATTTACCCACCAAGAGTTTTAGACTATCTTCTACAGTAAAACGAATGTGAGCGATGAATACCGAAAACTCGCACAGCATGAATTAACCTTAGCTATTAAACTGAGCTTAATAGCAGAAACAGCTTAACCAAATTATGTTAAAAGCAAAATTCAAACTACCCACGAACCCGCAACAACGTAACCTTTTCCACGGTTGCACACGAAACACACTCAATACGATAAATAGTCAAGAAATCGGTAATTACAGTAGGTTACAATTCCGTTGGAGCTCATTATAACCGAAACTGATCGAGCTCGCCCGTCAGCAACACTCGAATGGCGGCAATTAATAGTTGAGACCAGTTTTATTAACAAACTTTTCTGGATTGTTCGGCAACACTAATTAGTGTTGGACTCGATACCAACTTATCAGGGTGTTGTCCTACTGTGTTTTGTTTTATCAACATACTGTGTGTTCCGTTGAATCATTTACTACGGATAAAAAGTAGTCGCTTGTTTCTGTTATGAGTTTGTTTCGTTGGATACATGGATGTTCGTAATTTTTGTTGTGTGCCTTTTGAGTGAGCGATATTTTGAGAGATATGTATTTAGTCTGTGCTAAATAAATGTATTTTCCTTCTTTATTTGTTATTTTATTGAATAGTTTGAGGAGTTATTTTATGTCATCGTTTAGTTTTTGATAACTAACTAAAATACATAATCAAAATTCAGAATTAACTAAGGCTTCTGTAACAAACAAATTGTTTGTGTTAGTTATCATTGCATTTTATATTTGGGTATTTTTACGTACATAGATGCGCATTGATCTAATTTTGTTAAATAAAGTTAGGCTGGAAGCCGACCCCAACGTTCCTATACAAATAGGAACGTCTTGGGGTTGGCTTCCAGCCTAACCAGATGCAGCTAAGTACCAGCATTTTACATGGATTGACTGTCTTTTCTACCTCCACAACCTAGTTAATGGGTAACACGATATCCCTTGGTAAGACTGGTTGTCAGACGTTTGACTTTTGGACTACCCGTAACGACTGTCAAAGATCTCGAAAGACAACCGGAACCGACGGCTTAACGGGTTTTCCTTGGCACGGAGGGGTTTCAATACGTAATGCATGGTCACCCATCCACGAACTGACCGCGACAAGCGTAGCTTAAACTTCTATCGACCCATGCAGCTTTTATTATTGAACCACGAGTCCTATTGGTACGCAAAACTTAACATAATATTTTAAGTAGTAACAAGGTTTCGTAAATTTGTTTATAATTTCACCACTGTTCCATTATTGAAAAAAGAAAAGAAACGAAGGAAGAAAATAAAAAGGACAGCTTTATGTTATCCTTCAATAAGCTGACAGTAGATTGAATGAACGAGAACTTGAGTTTGTACACGTGGCGATCTCGTGAGAGGACTCTTCTTTGTTATTTGGTTGCTTGGAATATTCCTTTTTCGCCGTGGATTTTTTTATTTTTATTTTACTTATTGGTAGTCCAGATTAATTTGTGTATAGTTACCACGTGTTATTTTTCTATCTACAACTTATAAGTCGGGACCGATAACGCTGGGCCACCACTGCTGGGCCCGCGTGGTAGGTCATAGCCCACTCCCTCTCGAAGAGCGAAGGCCTGTATGCCAGAAATGGGAACATTATAGGCCAGCACATCAAGCTACCCGAAACTGTCAAATTTTCCCAATCAACTTTGAACCTTATACTTCAGTGATAAAGTTGAAAATCTATTAAAGAAATTTGACAGATTGTAGCAACTTGATGTGCTGACGTCTGTACATGCCTAATGGAATGTAATATTAGATAATAATATTAGGTTTGTATACTGTAAAAAAATCTGTAATTTGTTGAGCATTGATATAGAACCTTGCCTCAGGCTCAGAAATCAGAATCTTATTATGATTTTTTTTACCGTTCTAATGTGAATATAAAGACTATTTATCCAATTATTTCTTAACTACCACTAGTTTAAGGCCCTAATTTGTAAATATTTATGTAAATCAATTATTTCAATAAACAATTTCCATTCAATTTCAATTTATGTACGTACTGTAAGTTAAGTATTATTGAGATTTCGCACTGAAGTCGAAAATACGACCTTCGTTTAACATTGATGAAAGCTGATTTCAAAAGCTTACATGGCCTCACAAAGTAATTACTACCAAATTCGTTCCCAATTTTCTTAAATCAATACGAAAACGTCGCCGCCAATATACAATTCAAATTGCTTCATTAATTCTCATAGTTTCATTTAACCCATCTTGTAAAACAAACATTGGCCGGTTTGTGAGCAAATGAGATGTAAAACAAGGAATCTGGGGATGTTTTAAGACAATCTCTTAGTTTCCCGACGCAAACAAACAAATTGCCTGAATGTTCTCTTTAGCCCGCCTAGGAGAACAACACATTGCGCCGCTCTGGTGCAAAATAAGCTTTAAACTATTCCGTAAAAGTGGCCGTCTTTTGTTTTAGAAATAACGCAGTTGAAATATGCACATTATTTGTTTTGGATTGTTTCGATTCTAATGTAGAGCTTCGCCTGGTTTAGGAGCGAAGTTTTTTAACGCAGCTTACGGTAGGAAAAAAAAGGTAAACTGGTAGAGAACGTCACGTAACGAATAAGAGCGTTTACGCCGTACCTACGGTATTTCATACAAACTTTCAAGCCCTTGTTTTTCGAAATGGATGAACCGATACCAAAACTAATTTTAAGATTTCAGTAAGAATGATGATGCGTCATAACTTCAGTACTAAGCGCGAAGAGAATATAAATCTCAAAATCACTGAATCACGGTTTACGTGATATTAAAAGAAGAAGCTAAATAGTTTAATTTTGAAGAAAGTATAACGTCACTTTTGAAGAGGTTTGGAGGTATAAAACTTCACGCTTTACCGGCAGAGAGCAGGAAAACGTAAAAGAGCCGAAAGTCGAATCATTCGGAAATTGGTTTCGAGCAAATTCGTGGAAAATTACGTACTTTCGAGATATAAAGAAATGGTATACCAACTTTTATTCGTCAGTTTGAGTAAATTGAAAGTTCGTCATTTTATTAGTACGGTATCTCTTGTTGAGATCGGAGCACAGTTGACGATATTTTTTATTATAAAATTTAATAACTTATTTAAAAAATACATATTGGCTAAATTCGTTAAGATTATTTCATTTTCGTCCAAATTTTGCTTGTGCTACGGTCTTAAGTATTTTTATTATTGTGTACGTAAGTATTTTGTGAAGACCACAGCTGCTTTCAAAATTAAAATGGTGCAATTTAAACCAGGAAAGCAGCGGTGTTCCAGTGGTAACAGTCGCCGTTGAACCCAGGGCGGTCCGGTCAGTGCTCAAGCGCTGGCTCGGGAGGAGGCACAGCTCTCTGTCGTTTCGGGTGATGCAGGTGCTCTTGGGGCATGGCTTCGGGAAGTACCTATGTCGCATAAACAGTCGCCACTGCGTCGATTGCCGGGAGGACACGGCGTGGCATACGCTGGCAAAGTGTACCGCTTGGGAGAAGCCGCGCCGTGCCCTCATCTCAGAAGTAGGCAGTGACCTGTCACTGCCGACCGTAGTCGAGACGATGGTCAGCAGCGAAGAGTCCTGAGACGCGGTGGTTTCCTTCTGCGAAACGGTCGTCTCGCAGAAGGAGCCTGCGGAAAGGGAGAGGGAGATCTCGACCATTCACCCGGCCCGCAGCAGACGCATTGGGCGTCGGCCTAGGGTGGACAACGCCTTCTTTCAGCCGCCCTAAATGGGTCCAGAGGCGACGGACTCGGGGACGTCTGTTGCTCCCCACTTATCAGGACCCGAGGTGGCGGTGCGTAGTGTTCCACACGCGCTTCTCTTAGACGTTAGATATCACGAGGGGAGTCAAACACTTCACTCCCCCCTGACCCAAGGAGGCGCGCAGTGGCGGGCAGCACCAGTCGGGGGTTGTGGAAGGATCTTACGTTCCCGCGACCCTCAGCGTTGGTGTGAGATGGAACACCGGCGTGGTTAGTAAGAGTCTGCCAGACCCCTCCGTCCGCCCCGGAGCGGCGGACATCCATGAGGATTTTCCAACCCGGAAACAAAAAAATGTTTCGAACCCAGATCGGTGCTTTACTTTGTGTAAATCATTTCATTGCCACCGCTCTCAAAACGGTGAAAGAAAACATTGTGGGGAAAACCGGCATGTCCTAGAACAAAAAAATCAAAGACATGTGACATCTACCAACCCGCACTGGGCCCGTGTGGTGGGTTACGGCCCACTCACACACCGAGAGGAGGCCTGTGTCCCAACAGTCGGAAAATTATAGGCTGATTATGCTAAAATAAACCATGACAAACATTAATACCAATATACCAATTATTAATATTGACTGGTAGAAAATGTTTATTGCATTAAGTCCGCTTCTGTACATTTATGTCCTTGAAGTACCTAATAAATAAATAAATAAATACCACGCACCATCGCTACCAATTATTAATATTGACTGGTAGAAAATGCCTATGGCATTAAGTCCGCTTCTGTACATTTATGTCCTTGAAGTATTAAATAAATAAAGAAATTCCGCGCACCATCGCTAGATACCAATTATTAATATTGACTGGGAGAAAATGCCTAGGGCATTAAGTACGCTCCTGTACATTTATGTCCTTGAAGTATTAAATAAATAAATAAACACCGCGCACCATCGCGGCTAATCTTCCAGTCATACCGTATAGTTTATTGAATAGCTTGAGAATGAAACACGATGTAATAGGTAGCAATTTGGTACGTCGTTAAAAGTTTTACGAGCGATCACTGCCGCGCCCTGCTCGATTTATCAGCTCCCAAACCATTACTGAGGAGGTTTCCGATTTCTTTCCATGACCATCATTAAGCAAATTGTTAAATGGAAAAATGTGCAATTTAAATAAATAGCACATTGATTTCGTATCAGCAGTCGGCTATTGCAATTCGATACTGTTCACGTTATTTCAAAATTGTTGTAAAAGTATTTCGGGTCGCTTGGGAGTTGTTAAATGTAACAGTAGTGTTGTTACATTTCTTGTTTCAGAAGTCGTATGTAGGAAATAGGGTGTTTAAAGTAATATTGTTGTTACTTTTTGTTTATAGCGAAAGTGTCAAGATTAAAATGTTCTTACATTTTCTCAATTTGCAGGTCAGTATCAGGTTATGTGTCTATCTAAATATGATTTGGGGCCGTAACAAATAATTATAGAATTACCCGCATAAGTGTCGATCCCGTTCGCAAGACCCGTGGCGCCATCTATTATCATAATAACGTTATTGTTGTTTTCCTCGGGAACATCACTTTTTTCGGAATGAAAGGTACCGTATGTCCGTTGCTGTACACCTGACAACGTATATGCAACATTTCAGGATGATCGGTTCAGTGGTTTAGGCGAGAAAAGTTAACAAACAAACAATACTAATATAATAATATAATAAATAAAATAATAATAATAATATGTTAATAATTGCATATGTTGCTAATATGTTAATATACTAGCTGCGCCCCGCAGTTTCACCCGCAAAAGTGTCAATTCCGTGGGAATATCGGGATAAAAACTATCCTATGTCCTTCCCCGGGATGCAACCTATATCTCTGCCAAATTTTATCTAAATCCGTTCAGTGGTTTAGGCGTGAAAGGGTAACAGACAGACAGACAGAGTTATTTTCGAATTTATAATATTAGTATGGATATACATTATATAAAATAATAATCTTTATAGTTAGGATTAGGATAATCACAAAAATCATCAATACGACTCTCTACGTTTGAGGCCAATTTTAACTCGAGGAGTTGTATTGCTGATTCTAATCACACACACAGTTAATTTTAAGGGGGATGCGCAATAGTGAGTCTATTGCACATCCCCCTTAAAATTAACTGTAATGCTGTAAAGCTATATTTGTTACGGTCGCGAATAATGTTTTAATCAACATACAACTTGACATTGACTTGCCGATTCCCAAAAAACTTAAGTGAATATCGCGGACTACCTTAACGCATCTCCCTTAAATTTACGGGTAGTCAGAATCCCAAAAGTCTGACGACCAGTCTTTACCGACGGGTATCGGTTACCCAGTAACTGGGTTGTGGAGGTCATATAGGCAGTCGCTCCATGTAAAACACTGGTATTCAGCTGCAACCGGTTATACTGGAAGACGACCCCAACATAGTTGAAAAAAGTGTAGGCAGGTTGATTGACTTTTTGCGGGAAAACAAACGGTTTATGCGATCAAGTTGGCACGTAGGTTCGCTCGATGTACAGAAGCGGTCAAAAATACACTATTTAAAGCATACTGCACATCTCTGTACTCGAGCGCCCTATGGATCAGCTGTACCAAACGTGCCGTCAATGCGATGCGCGTCCAATACAATAACGCCTTAAGAGCGCTGATGCGGCTGTCACGTTACTGCAGTGCGTCAAAGATGTTCGCAAAAGCCCGAGTCGACAGCTTCTCAGCTGTCGTACGGAAGAAAAGTGCGTCTCTGCTCGCCAGATTACATGGCAGTGGCAACAGCCTCCTGAAGGTAATAGCTGACAGGCTTGATGAGAGCCCCATAATTTTGTCAGTGTGGACCTTTTATTGTCCGTCAAATAAATAAATTATTATTATTATTATGCCATTTACGGCGAAGTTTGTCAATCAATCAATCTAGCTTGGAAAGTCCACGGATTTTTTTTAAACCATTTCATAGCAGGCCTGGGATCTAACAATTATTATTTTTCCTAGGCTGTGTCTGAAAGCCTCAAATTCGTAGACGCTAGCATCACGTATATGTGAGACCTAACTACATAATTAATTTCAGAATGGATGGGTTGTTAACTGAAGTTCAGACGGTGTTAGATTTGCCACTTAAGTTATATTTAGAGCCCCCGCAGACCACAGACTTTTTATCGGCCGATAGTTTGGTCGGGCTCTTAATCAGTACGCAGATGTAAGCAAGTGCGCACACTATGACGATTTGCTATCGGCCGATAAACAAGTTTGATGGGCTTCCCGATTCAATTCAAACTAAACTGTCGGCAAACTATCGGCCGACTGTATAATCAGTATTGGCTCCCTACCACACGCGCACACACGACGATTTTTTAGTCGGCCGACTAAGCCGATAGT
Organism: Luperina nickerlii; assembly: GCA_963855955.1. Classification (NCBI taxonomy): domain Eukaryota; kingdom Metazoa; phylum Arthropoda; class Insecta; order Lepidoptera; family Noctuidae; genus Luperina; species Luperina nickerlii. The sequence goes on along the minus strand of OY979677.1, from coordinate 13,078,184 downwards.
TCAGTTCGCTCCGAGTTTCGACAGCGAATGGTCGGCCGCGCGTGTTTTGTAAAATGGCGTCGCCCAATTCTCAGTCACTTATTTCGGAATCTTCGATCGTAACTTTGATCGAGGAAGTCGAAAAATGCCCTGCACTTTATAAGAAAAACTTAAAAGAGGATAAGATAGGATGCACCCAATACTCTCGGGCTCTCTTTTTAATTTTCCTCCTCCGGTGTATGAGAGCAATAATAACAATTCTATACAATGTTTTATTAATTTTCATTGTGCAGTGCGACCACTTTTTTCAACAGTTGGTTAGAAACTAGCAACTAGTCGGCAGACTGTTGGATAGTTTGCGCACTCATCACCGACTGAACTGTTTAGTTGGCTCGGTGTGCGTACTAGCAGACCAACCCGACTAAACTATCGGCCGATAAAAAGTCTGTGGTCTGCGGGGGCTCTTAACGTAGAAGCAACCGGAAATGACTTGCATGTCTGAGAGCTCTAAGCTGCTCAACAATTTAAACTTAATTACATAATACTTTAATGGTATAACTTTAAATAGGAAGGTAATTTAAGGTGCTGACCATAGTAATGCATAAGATATTGTTACCAGAAGGCCAAACCCGTATAAAAACATTCGTCATCTCTGCGACAATCAAAGTAAGAAGGTTGTCAAGTAAGTACAATACCCGGCGATAAATATTGCACATCAAACTTTGGAAAGAGACAATCGGCGAATTTCGGCTTCGTAGAGCGTTATCTCTGTCGCACGAAATACAAACAGTCCGGTATCTATTAGGAGCTGTTAAAACAATTATGATTTGCTTCTTTTGATAATTTTTTTTATTCTTTGTATAAAATACACCAATCACCAAGGTCGATGTGCAATATTTATCGCCGGGTACTGTATGTATGCACTACAGATACCTACTTGACAAGTTTATATCTTCATCATCATCATTTCGCCAGCCAAAATGTGTATCTGCTGCATCCGGCTAAACTGGAAGCCGACCCTAACATAGTTGGGAAAAAGCTAGGCAGATGGAGATGATGATAGGTAATAATATGCTGATGTTTTATACTCATGTGATGCTTGTATATCACAGTCTTGAGTATCACCATATTTTACCTTTCGCCATGCAAAGTAAGTACATAAAAAGAACCCACAAAAAATTTTAAATTAAACAAAACAAAATTAAAAATTAAGAATGAGATCAATGAAGAACACAAAAAACATATTTATCAAATTAAATTAAAAATGAGATCAATAATAATAATAATTTATTTAATAAATACGTTTACAAAAGGTGTAAATTTAGCCAAAATGTAGAAAAACTTTCCATACAATTAAACTGCCTAAAAATAAACTAAAACTAATATATTTTTCTTACAGGTGCAAGTAGCGATGGTTCGGAATTAGAGTATTTAGTAGCGACCTGCCCGAACTAGGTTTATTCAAACCTGTGTTTCAGGCGATTCAATAAGACTAGTTTAAAAATTACGTTTAAAAATAAATCCTATAGTGTACGTATCATGCAAATATTCAAATACACTGTACTAAGCTTTGTTTATCAAAAGACTTTAGAAGACTTAGTTTTGAACATTTTCACATTTTGAACAAATCTAGGTACTTTGTTATTATACATTACAATCGCTTAATTTTGAACATCGCAACAAAGTTGGGTTCGTTAACGGCTATAAATCCAAATTGACGACCTTTTGAAATCAGAACAATGTTTTAATCGCTGCCTGACAAACAAAACTATTTCGTCTTTTTAACATTATTAATTTGGACGTAATATTTCGTAACACAAATTGAGCTAGTTTAAAACTGAACCTAACTTTCCGAACTTGTCATTTTATTTATCATCACTGTAAAATTTTCAACTCAATGTATTTGTAATGATATAAATAACTTATGACTTATACCATCTTTGGAAAGAGAAATATTTACATGATCCTCTGAAAACTTATTGATCTTCTAATGTTTTATGCTTTTACAAATGAATAAACCTCTTAAAAATTTATTAGTTGGTAATGATGCACACTTTTTTTTATTAAATGAGCCTTTTTTGCGAAGTTTCTTACGGTTGGTCAAACACAGTTTCTAAGCTGGGGAACCCCGACCAAACGGGTTAGTTTAGGTTAGAACTGTGACCAATCACGCGCAAGCTGAATTGGTCTCATTGTCAGTAATTAAGTTAGTGCACCCCGACCAAATGCATTAGGTTAGGTTATAACTGTGAGCAAGTGCACGCGAGCGAGCCGAGCGGGCGAAGCGAGCGTTGCCGCGGCAGCGGCCGGCGAGCGCTGTATCCAAGTTGGTTGCTTGGCTACTAAGTATTTTAGGATCCCAAAATGGGAATTATTTGAAGTGCGGTTAAACACAAATCCACTTTAGAAACAGCGATGCGATTCTGTAAAAATCTCACCGTGAAAACTTAGGTGAAGTGAGCGTGGAGTGAGCTGTCAACAGTGTCAATTCCTAGCAAAAACAAACTCACTTCACCTAAGTTTTCACGGTGAGATTTTAACAGAATCGACCGGCTGTTCACCTATTAGACACCTTTCCGAACGTGACTTTTTTAAACTGTTGGGTGAGTGTCATTTCCAAGTCGTTTCCCAAAGCGGGTCGTGTCGATTGAAAATAAAATGTAAAATGACAATCACAATCGCAATATTTAATTAACCGTTGCCTTGATGCCGTATAAAAACGTAGGTATTACGTCTGCTACAACACTAGAAACAGGAAGCCTACTTATATCGTTATGACGCAGTAGAAAAACCCACCTAGTGCAAAAAAGATATTATGCTAGACCAAAATGGAATGCTGAAGGTAGCCTGCTAATTCTAAGGTGTGAGAACTGAATTTTTATTAAACGACCTTGATGCCAAATAGTTCTCTAAAAGCTTTGAAAAGTGTTAAATTTACATAATGTCTTATTCAAATGGTAGGAAGTTAGGTACTTCGTAAACGGTTTTTGTAATGCCATTCAGTCAAATTGTTTTAGATAAATATTCACGAACCTTATTTTCGTAGATTAGAGTGCCAAATTTTTTTCCTTCACTTTTCTTGATGTTGAGTCATAACAAAAAGTTTGTGAGCTTCATTTGTTTCTCTTACGTTTAATAAGTTCTATATCTATACATATAATAAAATTGTAGAAAAGTGGTATCTGTACAATGGAAATATATAAAAAAAGTAACAGGGGTTGTTATTATATCGATGCCGAACCCGAAACTGTAATTAATTTTTTTTGTCTGTGTGTTTGTGCACGCTAATATCAGAAACGGCTTATTCGATTTAGATGCGGTTTTCACTAATGTATTGTAGTAAGCTTCACTTAACATTTAGTGTTTGTTTCATGTCAATCGGTTCATAAATAAAAAAGTTATGTCAATTTAAAGAATCATGGCGAACATTTGTTAAGGTATTCTATCAAAGTACGTACACGTCTGCGCGTCCGTGGCCATGAAGGTACGAAGCCAAGGTAAAATCGCGCTTGCTGTCGCTTCATCAGGCATTCTGGCACATTGTTGCCAGGTGGGAAAACTGCTCATACAATGTTCAAAATTCCGATCGATTTAGACCGCACAGAAAGCCCTGTTTGTAATATTTCAAGAAACAGCGATAAAGCTAAGGTTCTTCGTGATTGTAGCCTTATTATATGGGATGAGTCTACAATGGCCAATCGAAAAGCAGTAGAAGCAGTAGACAGAACGTTGCGTGATGTCAAGCAAAATGATCAACCCATGGGTGGCATTACTATACTTTTTTGGGCGATTTTCGTCAGACTCTCCCTGTAATACCACGTGGAACAAGGGCTGATGAAGTTAGAGCCTGCCTAAAGAGTTCTCGACTGTGGCATTACATTATCCCTTTGCATTTGACATTAAATGTGCGTGCACAAATTGGAGGCAACGAAAATGCTCAAGAATTTTCAGATTTGCTCCTTGAGATTGGTAACGGTGTGTATCCGCAGGAACAAGGAAAAGTTGTTCTTAATGAAAACCTATGCAACATAGTTTCATCAATGCGAGACCTCATATCATCTGTATTTAAACGCAACGCAAATACCAACTTGCGAAAATTCCTGGCTTTGCGAAAGAGCTATTTTGACGCCACGAAACGACCATGCAGCAACAATAAACGCTGAAATTTTGAGCTATGTTCCGGGGGATTATGTTGAGTATATTTCCATTAACAGAGTCATGGAAGAAGGAGAATCTACAAGCTACGTGGAAAAGGTGAAAGTGTTTTGATTCCTCGGTTTCCTCTCATTCCAAACGATTTTCCATTTAGTTTTAAACGAGTGCAGTTTCCAGATAGCCTATGTTTTGCGATGACAATTAATAAAGCCCAAGGTCAGACGCTGAAAGTTGTGGGTCTAAGGTAGGTAGGGTAGGGTAGGTCTAAGTATCAGCTGTTTCTCGCACGGTCAGTTGTATGTGGCTCTGTCACGGGATAGCAATCCTAGGAGCCTGTATGCTTTCATCCCCGATGGCCATACGTCAAATATCGTATACAGAGGAGTACTGTAAAGTAAATTTTTAGCGACCCAAACGATGTATGTAATTCAAAATATGCTGCCCGAAAAGTCACTATTCCATGCGGACGAAGTCGCGGGCACAGCTAGTTTCAATTCAAATATGATTCTACTTGAGATCTATGTCCAGAAGAGGATGTCTTTCGACTGAAAAAAGTATTGAATGTTTCTACTCCTGAATATTTACACCCTAATGTAAGAAAAATATAAAGCTACTATCTGCGCCCCGCGGTTTCACCCGCATAAGTGTCAATCTCGTAAGAATATCGGGATGAAAAGTAGCCTATGTGTTAATCCTAGTTATAAACTATTTGTGTGCCAAATTTAATCCAAATTCATTCGGTAGTTTTTGCGTGAAAGAGTAACAGACATCCTTCCATCCATCTCTCCATCCATCCTCACAACTTTCGAGCTATTAGTAGGATTTAAAAAAATACATCAAAAACACCTAGACGTTTCAATACTGAGACGCCCAGCCCTAAACGATCAATTATATTGTACAATATCACGAATTACGCAATGTTTTTTACCGTTAAGGTGACCCTAAACGGTAAAAAACATTGCGTAATTCGTGAAATCTTCAATATTGACATATTGAAGATTGCGTAATGATTGAACAAAATTTTGACCAAGTTAATTTATTATTGCAGAATGCAATAAAAAATTTGCATCCTGTAAGGTCAGTTTGCGCAATATTGGCTTTGAAAAGGAATACACGCGCGTAAATATGGCATGGCGTGTTTATTAATATTAAGCCATAATTATTAAGGAAAAACATGATGGAGAAATAGAATATTGAAATATTAAATTTTCAAGAGTATTTCCGGTCGCTAGATACCGCAATATTATTAATAGAGCCGGGATTGCTTCCCTCATATTTGGTGGTTTGGTTTCTCAATCAATGGTGTTGCCAAGTCTAATAACTCTTGAAACTCTGGCAGATTTAATCTTACAAATTTAAAGTCCTTTTCGTCAGTTAACGCCAAGTATTTTAAAAGATGTTCGTGATTCGTGACTTTCGTCCAGCAATGTTTTCTTTTTTTACGTTTAGCCACAAGTAGCAACACTAAAGCTGCTGCAAAATTTTGGTTTGACATGCTCACGAAACAGCTCACTCGAAAACATTGACGCATTACAGCCGTCAATGTCATCATCATCATTGGCACCTTTGTTCCTCCCACTGCTGACTTACTGAGTACCCTCCCTTTTGCTTTTGTGCCATGCTTCCTTGATCCGTGCGAGTATCATCCAGGTCTTTCCCACGATCTTCTGTAGGTCTTCCACTGACCTGGCCATTGGTCTGTCAATGTTATTGCGACAGTATAATTGACTGATTGAGTGCAAGGGTGATTTAATATTATTGCCCAATAACCCCCTAACTAATAAACGTATTATATCAGATGAATAGTTACACACCGATTTCTCTCTTTCAGTCGTCAGTAATTTGACTTTTGAAAGAAGAAGACACAACGTTGTGTAACTATACAGACGCTATACAATGTTTATTAGTAAGGGGGTAAAAGTATTGCTCAATGTTATTGTATGTTGTAATAATGTTGTTAATTACTGTTTAAAGATTATGTATTTGGCCAAAACATGAGTATGTAGTACACACACACATGGCATGCAAGATGTTACAATAAAAATTATCACAGTCATGTTTTGCCTTAGCGGCGTACAAATATAAATCCTTAGATAGGTTATTACAAATAAATAAATATATAAACATCAAATAATTAGAAATTAATCCATTTCAAATAATTCTCCAAGCGGTTTTTTGACTCTACGCGTGACCAGAGGGCTGGCCTATTTTTAACCGTCTTAAAAAAGGAGATTCTGAATTCGGATGTTTATGTTATTATTTTTTTTAGCCCAAAGAATTGCCAACTAACGTGGTAATGCTGCCAGCCTTTTGGGCACTTATCCCATTGACAGCGATGCGGAAGAATTTTTTGATACCATTGGGTGTCAAAAAAGCAGGAGCTCATTGGAGCTCCTGCTTTTTTTTTTCCTTTTTTTATTATATACTTATATATTTTAGTGTTAAATTGTAAAATAAGTTAAGTATGTTAGAAATGAATAAAGTTAGTTAGGATATAACTAAAATTAAAAATAATTAACAATCCAAATTAAAATATCCTACTAAACCGTGTCAGCAACTCATCATAGATAACAAAATTAGTCAATTAAATGTCAAAGTAATTGTAATTGGAATACACAAATTTAGTCTAATTTATCATTAAAAAATTCGTCAGTGCTGTAAATAGGCTTTCTCTAAAAGAAGGTACCTACTTACCTACGTACCTACTTCTTAATGTTTCCGTTGTATATTCCCTCCAATATTTTGGCAACGTATTATAAAGAATGGGAATGGTTTATGAACCATATTTTATACAAAATAATAATATTACTGGTGAAATAATATTTGGGTAGCTATTATAAGTATAACAATATAATATTTTCCCTCCACGCGTTCCTAGAACTTAATACAAAACCTATTTAAATTCAGTATTTCAGTCTTATTCACACCAATCCAAACGTTTTCATTTCATTTTAAATACATTTCAATTTCTAAAAGTGAACTTTACGTTTTGCGAAAATTCAAGCGGCTACACTTTTGAACTAGGCAGTATTAAACCGTCGTCGGGAACTTTTATTCCTGGCGAGAAAATTAAAACTGGGATTTGGTGGCATTAGATGTAAGTACTGATACTCGGTCCCTTTTATTCAGTGTTTTTGGTGTAAATGTGAGCACATTCCGTCCAAATGAACATTTTGACGAGAACGATGAATTTTCGCCTGTTTAGCCCCATATCCCTAATTAAATCTGGTTCGCACATGACATGCAGCTTGAATAGAATGCCCGTTGTGTTGCTTATGAAATCGGATTAGATCGTGGACTGCTGGTAACTGCTATTTTCACTTGGATTGTTAAAATAGGACGTTTATGTCCACAATTTCGTGCAGCTTAATGTTAAATTGCATTTAACACGGTTTTTTTGACACAAATATATGTAACCAAACAAGCGGGATCATTTAATAATGTTCCAATAACACACTTTTTAATCACATAATCGAAATGACCACGTATTCATATTTAAATTTGAATCTGCCAATTGTTACGCAGTTGCATGCAACTTAATTGAAATGTACTTGATTTTAATTTGTAGACAAGTTAAGTTTCCATTGAAATAGTTATAATGAAATGGGTTTTGATTGATGAGTGCTGTAGCAGAAACTTATGTACCGTCCGCGGTAAATAACTTAGAAATTGTTTTGAAACTTTTCAAACAAGCAGAAGTGGATTGAACCCATTACTTGCTCGGTTGCTTCCATTTTGCTTATTCCTAGAATGAAGAATATACATACCTACTAGGAGGCGGCATCGCCAAAAGACCGTAGCGTCCAGGGACCTCCAAAGGCTCGGAGTTTCTCTACAAAGTCTGTTGAAGCGAAGTTTTTTACGCCCACAATCCCGTAGTTTTAGAAATTAACAAAGGTTGTGTTGAACGGTGACTGCGAATCGTAAAAAACTGAGAGAACTATTTACTACCTTAGTTGCAAGAACTGCGGTTGGTACAGTAAAGTATGAAATAATGTCAGATTTCCAGAAACGCGCCAGATAAATCGTAATATCTTTGTTATACTCGGTATCCGGAAAAACAAGTAAACGAGTAGGTACCCTTTAAAAAAAATCACCGATATCGAATTTGTCACTTGGAATGGCGGATGTGATCGTCTTAATCAAGACAAGCACTATGAGATGAAAATTAGATCAGAAAAAAATCTGAATTAAATAATTCTGCTATTCAAACATTCCACTGAAAAATAAAAAGAATCATGTGTTAAAAGACTACCCAGAGTTTCTCACGCGATGTTTTGTCTAATTCTCACATGTTTTTTTAAACAGCCGCCATTGTATGTAGTTGGTTCAAAGTGCGCCTTTCCGCTGCCTTGTACGGTAGTGATGGTATCCGGAACACTGGACGCCGGCAGAGGTAATAAATATACAGCCCAGGCCGCGAATTTGGTGTCTTGCAAAGAAAAATAATATTTTTATCGTGGCGAAAATGTTATTTTAAAGTAGTTTTTGCATATTTTAGTCAATGTGGAAGTAGTATTTTTGAAAGCGTAGTGTTGATACAGGACCTGACTAAAAATGACATATCGAGCACCTTAAGAAGAGACTTTCGCATAGGTATAAAAGAGGGGTTTGTGGCCAAGTAATAATAGCCGCACGGGTCGAACGATCAGGTTAAGCTACGTTTGCCGCGGTCGGCCCGTGGATGGGTGATCATCTTAACATACTAAGAGAACGTGTCTTGGAAAGCCTGTTAAGTCATTGGTTTCCGCTGTCATTCGTGGATCTTTGATAGTCGTTACGGGCCGACAGAAGCCCGAAAATCTGACAACCAGTCTTACCAAGGCGTAAGACTGGAAGCCGACCCCAAGATGGTTGGGAAAGGGCTGGGCAGATGATGATGACGTTTGCAAACGTGAGTATGAGTGACAGAGAAGACGCTCTGCAAAGTCGAACGTTTTTTAACTCGAACATTTTTAAACTCGAATTGTACTGTAACCAGATGTTCAGATGAAAAGTAGGCAGAGTCGTCAAGATGGTTCTTTTATTTCCAATCGAACTAGGTGACATACTTTTTCATTCCAAGTAATCGTACGTATTTTTTTTCTACATTTTCTACCCTTAGGCTGGCCCTATACGATCAACATATTACACAATATCACAAATTGCGCAATGTTTTTGATCGTTTAAAGTGCTTGTTAAGATTGCGCAATGAATGAACAAAATTTTGAGCCAGTTTAATTTTTATTGCACCATATTTTAATTGCATCGTGTAGGATAAATATTGAGCAGATCACGCAAACACATTGAAGCCTAAGGGCCGGCACTGTTATTGCGTGAAAATAATTAATCGTTTGAGTGCAAAGTCTTATTCAATCGCAAACTTATTGTAGGTGTAGGGGCCGCCTTAGGTTCATTTTGCAGGAAAATTAGGTCACCTACTAGCGAAAATGTAGGTCACCTAATATTTGTAATAATTCTCTCCGCTAAAAGGCACGAAGTTTTACTCCCCCCTGATTACTTTATGATCACTTATTGCTATATTTTACACTACTTATTGAATTACTTTTATAAACGATATATTTCCTGAGCCCAATGAAAATAATGAAATATTTACCTACAACTACTTAACGTGTTATCACAAGTTATGCAATGAGCCATGGTAGAAGCGGCACTAACAGCCCAGTTGCGCCGGTAGTAGGTACTTAAGAAATATCGTCCCAAGTGATCGCTCATTAAACGCCCCTAAAAAATACAGCGGAAACACGAAACCGTCATCTGTGGCAACTTAAAATTAACTCATAAAAATAGTAGCTTGTTTATGAAAGAGGTCAGTGTTCTGTGGCGTGCTTAGGAAGTGTTAACAGCGGGGCGTGCCTGTGCTATCTAGTATCTCGCGTAGGGCAATTGCACTTGTCAGCCGGGGTTCGGCGCTTCCTTACTCGCGTACCGCACTGCACCCTAGTTCCCTACCCTAGCCGCGCCGCGCCGCGTCCGTACATAATACTGCTGCGTTGCGCTTCCCGACGAGTGGTGTATTTCCTCCACTTAAACGTTTAAGGCCCAGTCGAGTGATATATTAGGTACATATTACGTGAGAATTTTTGCTTAGGCAGTCGTTTTTTGTTGCGCTGAATAGGTACTTGTAAGTTTTAAAAACGGAATAGATTTCAGTTTTAACACACTTATTTACTGTTTTGTTCTTATTGCTTGGTAAATGTATTTTTAATCTCAGTACAAAATGAGCCTATGATGTTCCCCCTGCTCCTACACAGGACTCTCTGTGAGAGCGAGTTGGCCGTAATCCACTACGCGGGGCCAGTGCGGGTTGGTAGATGTCACAAGTCTAGAACATGCCGGTTTCCTCACGATGTTTTCCTTCAGCGTTTTGAGAGCAGTAGTGATGAAACAATTTACATAAAATAAAGCGCCTATCAGAGTTCTAACCCACGACCAACAACTCGTAATTCGAGGCCGTTTCTACTGGGTCACCACTGTTCTAACCTCAGTACTCAATACGTAATACTCATTTAAGTTTGATCCTTGTAGCAGATTGGTTTATGGTTACTACAAAGTGATCCTATTATCCAAAGATCTGACGCACGCCGTCATGGTGTGAATCAAACTTAAGCGGTCCGTCTCAACATTATGAGATACGTAACCATGAACTGACTGCATAATTATTCTTCTAAGAAGGGCTGCCTGAAAATGCAAATTCTAAAACAGTTACTTGCGATACTTCAGTAAATTCTCATAATGGTTTCATAGACTTTTAGCTAATTTGCTTGTGTTGGAGAAATTTATTGCTTCAAGAGCATTAAATTGTTTATCTACTAAAACCTGAACAAACAATTCCGGTTAAGTGCCTAGTTCATATCGAGCTTATTCTGCCTTTTATATAAACGCCCAATTATGTAATAGGTACTAAGATTTCTTTGAATAAACCAAAGCGGTGTGATTATGATCAAATTGAGCGTATATATTGACTTAAATTGAAAGACGCGTTAGGGTCTAAACAGACGGACTGCGTTTGAACTGCATGCCAGCTGCAACATCACAGTTTGGATGCAGTTGACATGACTAGGTTTCGAAGCAGTTAAGTCAACTGCATCAAAACTGCGATGTTGCAGCTGAAATGCAATCCGTCTGTTTAGACCCTAAGTCATAATACGCCAGTCATCATGCCCAATTGCCCATATATGAAAACGCTCATTTACAATAACTTCAACCAAATTTGCAGCTTATGTAACTCATCCCTTCGTGAAGCAAAAAGAAAATTATCAAAGAATTAATAGACGTACGATAGTGCCAAGACTTTTCTAAGACAGGTATTATGTTTTGATTTTAAAACTGAAATAAAAATAAACAATTTTGCCCGCGACTTCGCCCGCGTGGGTCTCGGAAAATATCCCACGGGAACGTACTACCGGGATTAAAAGTACGCTATATGTTAATCCAGGTTATAACCTACCTGTGTGCTAAACTTCATCCAAATCTGTTACGCCGTTTTTGCGCCAATCCGGAACATATATCCAGACAAACCGACAAACGGACAATAATTGTTCGTTACAATTTTATTATATATATATTTATGTAGGTAATCCTTATTTATCTTTTAATAAATTATGGTAGATAATTCTAATCTGACATTACTAAATATGCTAGATACACCATCTTCATCATCGTCACTAAATACTGCAAAATATCAGTATTTTACAGAGAGCCTCATCTGACCAAAACAGCTAAACTAGGTCGGTCTCGATACAGGGCAATACTAACAGGTGTCCTTTGGCAACACCGATTAATTTGACCTTCAAGCTTCCGGCTACTCGTAAAAGGAAATGTGGTTGGAGAGACTTTTTGAAAAAGCCTAATAAAAACTCATAATTCGAGGTTTGGCTCTTGCCTATTTTCTCATCCAACATTGGACCAATTTAAAAAATATTTCATAAACAGAATAAGAAGGATATAATGTTTCACTATGTTTTTAAGTTTTCTCGACTTACGAGTTTACGGTCATGGGTAGGTACGAACCCACACAGGCGCTTTACTTGCTCTCAAAACGGTGAAGGAAATTTTTTTGAAAGGAAAACATCGTGAGGAAACCGGCATGTCCTAGAACCAATAAATCTAAAACTAGTGACTTCTACCAACCCGCAGTGGGCCCGCGTGCTAGGTTATGGCCCACTCCCTCCCACTGAGAGGAGGCCTGTGTCCCAGCAGTGGGAACATTATAGGCTGATTATGTTACGTATGCTTTTGCAATTAAGAGTTCCTGATAATATCAGGAGCTTTAAAATAGATTTCAATTTTTCCTCTTATACTATAGCGAATCAATGTAGTTGTTCAATACAATATCATTATAGGTAGGTAGCCAATTGTATCTGCATCGAACCCGATTACCAACCGGCTTAATTAAACCATTATTCCGATTTTACAAGAGGTTCATTGTCCAATAATAAAGTAACAAAGTGGTAATTCATGTTGAATGATGTAGTTTGAATATCAGATAGGGCCTGATCGATGGTGGCTCAGATCGTGGATATCTGGCGGATGGCGTGTCCAACCGTGCCTAAGTGTGAGTTTGTCTGTCTTATTGGGATTCCGTGGCAAAATTGATGAAACGCAGCACTTTACGCATCACTCACGATGTCTATATATTACATCCTTGAGTGGCGGTTCCTGTATGTATGGACGCCAGCACATCAAGCTACTACAATCTGTCAAATTTCTATAATAGATTTTCAACTTTTTCGCTAAAGCAAAGTTGATTGGGAAAATTTGACAGTTATGGATAGCTTGATGTGCTGGCGTCTCAGCGACCGTACATATGAGTACCTACATACATGGATACGACTGGCACATTTTGAGTAATATTATAAGCACGTTCTTACAATTTTATTTCCTTAGTACAAGGCAAGAGAAGTCTTGTCCGTAGTTTCCTACAAGAGACTAGAGAAGACTTTGTGTTCTGCCGTTCGTGTGACACGGACTTTCTAAAAATAGTCGCGGTTATTATTTGAATTTTAGCACTAATTTAGCGTGAGAATGTGGAATAGATCAATAAATGTCAAGTAGGTACATTACTACACATAAGTTGAATTCCGATTACTTAAGATTAAAAAGAAACCGTAAAACTAAATACGGTAGGGAACCCTAAATACACGAGTAAGTACGCTTGCGCTTGGCTAGTATTTTTTATCTGTGAAGTGTTGGAACTGTCGTGTTCATTATGAATAGTAGCGTGTTACTGCTGATATTATTAAGGTGCTCAGTTTACTTTGTTGACAGGACAAGATTAGGTTTTGACTTAGGGCTGTTGCACTTAGCTACAGTAAGGGCGTTCGTCCACCGCCACCGTCACCGAGATGTTAACGAGAACGAGATGACTACGCCGAAGTAGCGATACCTAAATTTACTACGACCACGTGTCCACGGTACGTCCATCACCCGAGCGCCGGGATTTTCGAGTAGTTCGATGCAATTGCCAGGACTCGACCAGAAATTATGACGGGCCAATGCAGCAATGTGTCGACAATACAAAACACATTTGATCTAGTCCGCACACTGCCGTCGCACCGGCACCATTCGCCGGGTATTTGTTTTGTCTATCATAACATACTGAACCGCCGACTTCGGTCGCGGTGGACAAACGATCGCCGTTAACGGTTCGAATAATCTCGTTTCCCGACGACGGCTGCGGTGGATAAACGAACTAAGTGTATTATTACTTATATAAAGCCGACAAGAATAAAGGAAGAGTTCCACCGTAAGCAATGCCGAGGGCCTAGAAAAATGGCCGTCGCTTTCAAAGCGTTTCGTATTTCTACTACGAGCGCGCCACTCTACTCACTCTCCCTTGCCCGACCACTACAAGTCCGACACACATAAACTATTATAGTGACGACCAAACGAAACATTACCAAGGCAATGAAAATCAGTAATATCCAAAGAAATTATTTAATTGCTTTGATTTCCGAATTAAAATAATATATTTTTTTTAATGTAGGAAGTAGACAAATAAAATTGAAGTCGCTGTTTGTAATGTCAAAATAACAGTTTCTTACTAAATGCATATATGAAAGTATTTATGGTACAGACGCCAGCACATCAAGCTACCTGAAACTGTCATATTTTCCCAATCAATTTTGAACCTTATGCTTTAGCGATAAAGTTGAAAATCTATTAAAGAAATTTGACAGTTTTGACAGACTTATAACAAAAAATCTTTTATTTTTATTTTTGTCTGTCTGTCTGTTTGTTTGTTTTGGCTAATCTCCGAAACGAAGTCGCGGGCACAGCTAGTAGTCAATATAATGAATCCTTTGCTCTTATTGAACTCAACACAACCTTTACAAAACATTCTCATGTTAACCCAAATACTATTGTATACGGTCTTGCTTCTCAGAAGTTGGTTTGAACTTTAGCAAGTGTGTTGTATCAACAAAGCGCTAGACACAGTCTCGATCTACGACTACTGGGTAAACTTTCGGAGACTAGAGTGATCTAGATCTGTCTTAATACCTAGGTATTTGTCCTGTGAACTCCTGCACAGGCTAATCTCTAATCTCTTCTACGGAAACAGCGGGGTCATTGCGTAACACACTAACAGTAGCATTGGATTCCATTTTGACAGTTCAAAAACATCATCACTGCGATTCAAATGGAGATCGATAGTGTTACGCAATGAGGGTTTTCTGAAATGACGTTCGCCAGGTGGCAGCACTGAGACGTCAGGTCCAGACATCTGTCAAAGAGCCTATATTTTCTTTAGTCATGACTGAATGATGAACGAATGAATGAATCGAATGATGAAAGTCATCATATATTTTATATTGGAAGACCTCTTGTCACAGTGGTGCCAACTGGTGTCGTAAATTTTCACGAAAACCCTCATTAGGGTGCAGGGCTCTGTTTTCGTAGAAGAGATTAGAGACCAAGGAGTGAAGTCATACAAGATACCTAGTTACCTACATAGGGCGTTTAAAAATACGTTTGTCAACGACAGTAAAGGTGGTAACATTGCCTTACGGCTGTATGTATAGTGGTAAATACAGGGACAAATAAAATTGGTTAGCGAAACTTCACACGTGATGGGTATCGTAATCTAAGCATGATAAAAGATATTGGATGATATCGTATTTTGGGTCAAAGACCGTAGTGTAGTCACATAAAATCAGTTGTAAAAATCTGTTTTTTTTAATGTAAACTTTACAGACGTAAAGTGTACAGTTATCTTCTCTATATAACAAAAACAATACTGTTTTTCTCTACTCATTCTTCAAGTAACTACACTACCAGCGGTCGCTGACTCCAAAAAAATCATAAAATCATTTTTGTTGTTTTAAGTTTTGGATGTCCATCGAATATGCGGATTTTCACTAACTAGTTCAATTTGACCCTGTTTAAGACGGTAGATTACTGAAATATTGCGAATTATGATATCTGAAATAAATCGTTTCTCAGCAAATATACTTAAGTATGTACCTAATTAATATTTGTGCACAAAATTCTCTGATCAGAATGCGTAGATAACTGCTTCGTGAAGGATCTTTTTACAAAAGATCTTTAGGAAGCACGACGAAGCAATTTTTTTTAAATAAAAACCCCATGTTATTTTTTTAAGAATGAATAAATATTTAAGAATGGCATTTAAAAAAAAAGTGGTTGGGTATAGGACAGTATCTTTTTAAATAATTGCTGAACGGTTATGACGTCATTAAATCGATAATTTGTGCTATTACGATTCTATAAATAACTGCCATCCATTCAACAGATTTTTACTACTTAAAAGACCAGATTATCCAAATCCAAGGGCAGAACTCGATAAGGTTAGACCGATCCCTGCTTGAATAATGTCTGGCAGACACGGGACAGTATTAATTAAACGCGGCTGAGTCATTTGACCCCGGCGGGTTTGTCTATAGACACAATTTGACATTGACAACACCTTTATGTCGTAGCAGTAAGGTTGGTTTTCGTGACCCAAATATTAGAAGGTACTCCGCTAATGACCCAATGTAAATCTATCAACTACAAGCTTGAATGGTCATTAATGCTTATTTATGTCGGAATTATTCACAAAAATTGTTGGATTTATTTGATTGTATCTGACAATATCCTTGTTGGGTATAACTTTTGTCTATAATTATGTCATCATAAATACCAGAATCAAATCTTAATTTTAACGATTTTATTCGGTTTTAGCTATCGATTATCAATTCTTTTCCTGAACTACATAATTGAAATAGTAAGAAAATAATTGTCAGCCTCTGATAATTGAGGAACTACGCTATAGTATTGTTATCCACCGTTTCCAGTCGTTACGATAGGTACACCGTTGGTATTGGCCGGCTTCAGGCTTTCTCTTGCGTCATTAGCGATTCCTCATTAAATAGGCAACTCAGTAAATATTTAAAAATATTCTCGCTACCTTATTTGGTTGCAGCGCGCCACGATTACAAGACAAAAGGTTAATGAACTACAATCCTCAAGAAGTGGAAGGTAAATATTAATCAGAATATTCCAGAAACATGCTCTAATGAAGCCAAGCCCGCGCCGGAGGGCACGGCAAACATTTTTAATCCGCGGCGCATCTCATAAATTTCAACCCAGGGATAAAGTCGCCTTTGTTTTTCTTCACGAAAGAAATATTTTTCGCTAAATTTACAACGCTTGTGGCGTATCGCTGGCCTGAGCTGAGACCGCGTCGGGCTTCGCTTTTATTGACCACTCTCATTACAATTGAGAAGATGTTCGGAGTTTTGAAAAGATTGTGTTGATAGCTGGAAAAACAACATTTTTTTTTTAAGAAACAGATTTTAAAACATCTTCTATAATGCACAGTCTGCAAGCTACGACAACATTGTTTCTGAATAGATTTCTAAAATAGAAAGCTCACACATGTCTAACTATACGAAATTTAATTAAATTAAACTGTAAACTTGCATATTTCACGACAGCAATGTTTTGTGCGAGGCGGAAGCCTACTAAAACTATCCGTAATTGACGCGAAATGTTTCAAGTGTAATGAAATATGGGGGGAATTAATATTTCAGGTGCCTAGCTAGCCCAAAACTTTGCCAATAATTTTGATTTATTGGAGCCTCACCGCCTCTCATATCTACTACTCAAACTTTTGCTATTTAAACAATCACTTTGGCGCTGGCCTACCATCCTATACTAAAGACTTTGCTTCAATAGGCTTTCAAGGAATTCTCTCAGAGACCTAGATTTCTGATTGCAAAGCTAAGATCGCTGTATGCATTCCAAAGACGGGCTGAGTGGAATAATATTAACGTAGGTACCTAGTCCTTTGTACCTAGTTCCATCATCATGATCATTTCAGCCGAAAGACGTCCACTGCTGGACATAGGCCTCCCCCAAGCACCTACACTTCGACCGGTTCTGTGTTTCACGCATCCTACGGGTTCCTGCGGCCTTTACAAGGTCGTCGGTCCGCATTGAGGGAGGCCTTCCAACGCTACGTCTTCCGGTACGCAGTCGCCACTCCAGAACCTTTCGGCCCCTCGGCCATCTGTTCTGCGAGCAATGTCCCCTGCCCACTGCCACTTAGGTTTGGAAATTCTTCGGGCTATGTCGGTTACCTTAGTTCTCCTGCGGATCTCCTCATTTCTGATTCGATCACGCAGTGAATCTCCAAGCATAGCCCTTTGGGTGACTTTTGGCCTTCTAATAAGGCCCATTGTGAGCGACCACGTTTCAGTGCCATATGTCATCACTGGCAACACGCACTGGTCAAAGACTTTCGTCTTGAGACACTGCGGTATATGGGACGAGAAGATATTGCGTAGGTTCCCGAACGCCTATTTAGAGTAAAACAATACATGACAATTATACCCATTTGCTTATAAGCGTCTAAATAAGGCAGTCTTTGAGCATAAGTAAACAATACTAAAAGTATGTTAACATATGCATCATGGACAATTTCAGTCGGTAAGTACGCAATGAAATCGGTCGGAAAAGCACTTGTGTATCTCTCCGAGTAACGAACGATACTTCCCCGACTGTTCGATCTATTTCAATAGTCTTTAAGCAACTTACCAACAGTTTCTACGGCTTCTACTTGATAGCGATATAAAGTTTGAAAATCGCAGTTTTTATTGCAGTTTGGATACTGATATATCCTCAACAACTGTAGATTTAAGACTCCTTTGAAATTGGTTTATATTGCTTAGTCGAGTTAGTTTATGTATGCCATGGAATTTTGACCTAATACAAATATGTTTGCTTATAAGGCAAGTAATAGATTTATAATGATTCATAATAAGTCAAGGTCGGAATGCGTTCTTTGCGTTGTAAATAAAAACAAACTGTCGAAGTTGAAATCTGCTTTTAATAACAACCCCAACGACCTCTCAATAAGACTGGTCGTACATCTGATGGAAGATGCGGGTCGTATCTTCGGTTGCGTATCGTCAAAATGCACTACTAGATAATAAAACATTCAACCTTATACACTCAAGTGATGATGCGCCGAGCTACGAAGTTACGCCCGTAGTATCTTCCGGTAGATGAGCGACCATTCTAAATCCAATTCATGAAGGTGATAAAACAAAACAAACTAATCAAATCACATTCATAAATACAACAATATTATCTCCGGAATTGTTTGCTACAGCGTTTTGTTTGACATGTCTACTATGTAGGTCATAATACAATGATATTGCCAAGGAAATAACAAAATATTCCAATCAGACACACCTCATAACAACACCATAAAAATCTTGTAATGTCAACACAATAAATCACTCATCGTTTTATCAGGGAAACTAGTCGACGAGTTACGAGGTAACATTAGTTGCGAGCAAACGAGCGACAAAATTTCTTTGTATCGATAAAGTAGCTGGCGACCAGAATTCCCATTTTCACGATAACGATCATGTCCCACCTTGTGGCCATTAAGGGTCAGGCGATGGTCAGATAGGGGGCAATTTATGCACTGTACACTCAACTCAAGAGCTTCGTTGTATTTACTTAGTTTTTACAAGGCGAGATCTTTATCCGTTCCGTGCAAAATGTTTCGTTTTTAAGCTTAACTCGCGTCCCTTTTGTGGTTCTGATGCGGTTATTGTGTAACTCCCGTCTAATAAATAGTTATGTTAACCTGAATTCGCCGCGGCGCATTAGATTTTCGTTTGTTTTTATATTTTTTCTTTGCTTTCATGCGGGGCATGCCTGACTGGGCAAAGTCAAAGCATTTTAAATTTCAAATAGGCACATAAAAAGCACTTTTGAACGTCAAAATTTAAATATAATTGATTCTAGTCGCCCCTTCCAAAAGGTAGTTTTTGTATGAAGAAGAATAGGCAGGAAACTCCACCATTACACTTTTAAAATGTTTTATAATATTTTGTGACATTAATGGACTATAGATTTACTGGAACCATAAAGTGCTTCAGTAACCGCCTTTGATTGATTTACCTATTGTTATTTTGATGCCATCAGAGTACAGTAGTCTCTTCATTGCATTGAACTATTTACAATATAAAGTTTTGTATTATTTTACTCCAAAGGAAATCTCTACATTTTTACAACGTATAGCAGATAATTATTCATTAATAACTTTTACATCAAGTTTGTGTAAACTTTCTCTAGTTTCCTTCTGCCTGTGGATATTAATCCTGACTACTAGCAGGATCCCACTTCCGGCTTAATCTTTACTTTGTCTTGTCTTCGCCACCCTCAATCGAAAGTTTGCTTTAATGTCTCTGTAATGAGTTCGGTTCCTCATTCACTATCAGCTTAATTTGTAGTGGGACATAAAGTGGCCCTTAAGTAGTAGACTGTTACGGGCACTATAATTAATTTTATTTTAACTAACCGTTGTCTGTGGTTTAGCTCCCACTCTTGGAAATCTACTACATGCACCCAGGCCAAAGTAGGCTACGTTTGAATTAAAAATATGGTGTATCTGTGTCTCAAATTGCATTCAAATCAGTTCATCCGTTTATGCATGATTGAGGAACGTTTTTGGGTTTTTTATTATATACTTTCTGGTGTAAAATAAAGTTGATATAAATGAATAAACATACAAAATCTAAGTCCGTTATCTTCACTAACGAAAAACTTATAAATAAAGGTATTATTAATGTTAGTGTGATCATTTATAAGTAGAGTTGCTTCCTAGAAATAATTGCCAGACTCTAGTAT
Source organism: Luperina nickerlii (assembly GCA_963855955.1). Lineage (NCBI taxonomy): Eukaryota > Metazoa > Arthropoda > Insecta > Lepidoptera > Noctuidae > Luperina > Luperina nickerlii. The sequence goes on along the minus strand of OY979677.1, from coordinate 13,057,898 downwards.
TAAAACATAAAGAAATAACATCTTCCTATATTTAGAAGCCATGTCGAGGAGCACTAATCTATATCAGATCATAGCCCAGCCAACTAACGAGAGCCTTTCGACGTGTTTATCGAAGCTATCAGCTATTAGGCCCTTTAACGATTATCGGCGCAATGATTGCCAAGTCTATATCCCACATGTCGACAGTTCGATAGGACTGTCCATATCGATACTATAACCGATCTATCACTTTAATCGGTTTATCAATTACAGTGTTGTGTCTGTGATGATTTGTTGGTCACAATAAAATGTGAATTTTAGATTCATTTTATGTAAAAATAATACAATGTTTTGGAAATGAAATAGTGGGAAGCAATTTACACGCTTTGATTAAAAAAATATAAAAAGTACCAATAATAATACGTTGTAGAGTATAAGGATACAACTCCAAATTGTTGATGAACTATTCAGTTTTATATTCTAAAGAAACAGGCGAGTTACGCGCGAACGGTTGAGTCGAACGCACACGCTTAGCTGCATCGCCATTTAATCGCGTGAGTTTTACATCTACCCACATAATAACTATGTATGTTATTAAATTATCGTATGTTACTATCGAATGGCTGATGTAAACATTAACGTGGATATTTGCGCTTCGAGTGGTAGTGATGACATAGTGCAGAAGCCAATACCTCAAAGAGAACAACAACTTAACCTAAATTTGACCGAAGAGATTTAGATGAACGAAGAGAGTGAGCAACGACTAAAAAAGAGAGAGCAACAAGAAGATGACGAAATAGTGGAAGAAGATGGATTTGTGACAGTAATAAGAAGGCATAAGCGAGCAAATAGGAAAGATTCTATAAGTGATAATTTAATGGGAGAAAGAAGTGGAAACTCTGAAGAAAACTACACTTGTATATGTGTGACGGGTAAGTAATAGATGATATAACAACAAAATCTCTAATATTTACAATATATAACAACGAAACCTATAATTTTATTTAATATAGCGATTAGTTAATATAATGAACGATTGATATAATTTTAAAATAACTAATTTTCATAAGCATAACATACATTAAATATAAAATCGTTTGACATACCACTCAAAAGATATAAAACTTATTTGGTCTAATTAAACAATAACTTTGTATTTTGTTTAAGAAATATTTAAAAGTATTTTTTCTTTGTTTTATTCTTTGTAAGTTCTATCGTAGTTATAGGTAATAAGTCACCTAAGTAGATATTAAACATAACTAGTAACTAATTACCACCTGCGCTAAGATAGGTCGACGGAGCCCCGCTTCGCGGGGCTCCTATTTCTGAGTGGTTTAAAAAAAAATAACCACGAAGGCTAAGGCGGGAGCTCCGCTCCGCTTCGCTCCCGCCTTAGCCTTCTAACCTAAACTATCCGAGTCGGGGTACTCTGAGTCGGGGTGTTAACCATAATGACGTTTTTATATACATATATTAAACGTTAGACCTAATGATTTTCGATTAAATAAACAACATACATATTAAACGTTAGACCAAATGATTTTCGATTACATAAACGTTATATCAAACAACGTTATACTAATTAAGTTTTAGAATAAATAAATGTTATATGTAAAGAAATTATATCAACAGTTGGTATATCTCACGCTGATTATATCTTATGAACGATAATAAAATGAAATTAGACCAAATGAGTTTATACGTTATGAGACGCACCCTGTGTGACAGGAAAAGAAACTTTACCAAAACAATTTGGTATGGCAAAGCTTTTGAGATCGTTAAAAATAGTTAATATGTGTTATCTAACTAGGCTGAAGGCGGGTGATTATAAAATATAGACTTCTGATTCTAAACGATACTTTAATTAAACTCAGGATAACCTATCACAATCAATATCAAGCCGTTAATACCGCCCGTGGTCCGAGTCTGTCGTTCGCGGCAGTTACTCGTGATCTTTTAAAAATGTTGACACCGTCGTCCGGTAGAGCGTGCTGTCTCGCTCCCACCGGTCGTTGTGTTGCCAACATATGGTATATAAAAATGCATTCAGGGTCCTGATTTATTTTGAAAATAAAGTAAGTGGTTTGAAATTATCAAATTGTGAAAATTTTATTAGTTCAGGATACAGGGTTCAGAGGACTGACAAAACTAGCCTATGTTATGGTATTTTAAGACAGATAGATCTAGGAACAGAAGAAACAGAAATTCTTGAAAATCTGTCATGTGAGCATGACATAATTTCAATAAGAAGGCTAAAGAGAATGTCTGACAGCGGGGAATGGATAGTCAGAGACAACACGAATTTGCTTTAAGGGCGCCACTTTGCTACCGTATGTATTTGGGTATGGTTGCAGGTTCAAAGTGGAGCCTTATACTTTTCCAGTTTCTCAATGCTAGGGATGCTGGAAATTTGGCCACTTCTCCAGAACATGTCCAATTAAAAAATTGTATGTCCCAAGTGCGGTGGTAATGACTCAAATTGTGAAACAAATAACTATGTTTGTATGAATTGTAATAGACCGCATTTGGCCATGTACAAGAAGTGCCCAATCTTCGTAAAAGAAAAAGAAATCAGAAACATCATGACCAAGCAAAACTACACCTAAAAAAAGCATTATAACTATATTTGAAAGACAACAGAAGTCAAGAAACAAGTGTTGATAAGGGGGAAATTGAAAAAAATTGTAATGACATCAATTCACAACATGGAAATGAACAGAATACTCAGGAAACATATAGAGATATACTTGTAACAGGACGAGTGGCTAATACCAGTAAAAGTGATGATATGATGCTGAATAATGTCATTGAAGAGAGGAACTCAAGGAAAAACTTACGTCACCAAGAACATGTACTTATCAAAAAAGAAAACGATGGAGACTAGAGTGTCAGACAGGTGTAGTGTAGATGAAGATAATTCGCTATCATCACCGAGCTATGAACCTACATATTTAGAGAAAGAAAAAACCCAGAAAGTGCGAAAAACTCAAGCGTCAGCTTTGATTTTTTTAGGACCTTCCAAAGAGTTAAAGATATATGTACTCGTATGTCTGACACAGATTGGGATACCAAACTTAAACAACTAGGTAAACTTGTAATGGAAATATTACGTCAACTGATCGTTAAAGTTTTGAAGAAAGATGACATTTATACTAAATTTATGTTTATGTTTAACAATGACTAATAATACAACAAGAATGTCTACTCTACGTATTGTACAGTGGAATACATATAGCTTTAATATCTGAAACGTGGCTGGAACCTGAATCTCATTTCAGTGTAAGTGGGTATAATATTTTTAGAAAAGATAGGACGGATGGGTATGGGGGAATAGCTATTATTATTTGTAAGTCAATAAATGTACAACAATGTTTTATTTCTACTAGAAATCCAGGCGTGAAAGTTATGTCAATTAGGGTTTTAAACAGTAATGAAATTAAAAATATAATATTGTTATATTGCCCTTCTTCAGTTCGCACAAGCCTTGCTGACTGGGAACAAATTTTCTCACTATATCCCAATAAATGCATAATAGCTGGGGATTTTAACGGCCATCATGCAACCTGGTCCTCTAAAGCCGATGGAATTCAGATTTATGACGCGGCTTTCGATGCTGGATTTATTCCTCTTAAGGATGGGAGTGCCACTAGGGTGACTTTAGTAGATAATATTGTTCAGAGGACATCTCCCGATGTGACTTTTGTTTTACCCGATTTGTCTGTTTTACTAAGCTGGAGTGTGATGAACGAAAATCTCGGAAGTGACCATTTGTTTGTTAAAATTTCATATAAATATAATAATAACATGAGCTGGTTGTACAAATAAAAAGCGAAATTTCAAGCTAGCAAAGTGGTCACAGTATAGTAAATATTTAGAAAATTACTTAATAGGTACAATCTTTAGATACGCTTAATAGCTTACAACCTTTATATGATAATTTTATCAAACAGGTAAATAAAGCAGCCAATGGACACATACCTTGGATTAGAAGCTGTGATAATCCAAAAAATAACTTTCAACCTAAACCTTACTGGAACACAATACTCTCACATTTAGTGGCGCAACGTAGGTTGGCTTTAAAAGAATTTAAAAATAATCCTACACCAAGTAATTTAACCATATTTGAACGCAAAACAAAAGCTGCAAAAGATGTTATCTGTCAATCGAGGACAAAAGATTGGCAAAGTTACTGTAGTAGCATTTATGAACAAACGTCAAGTTCTGATATGTAGAAGCGCATGAGCTGGATCAAGGGAGTCCGTTCATCCAGATCCCGCGTTGAATGATCAGAAGATTGAACTTCTTTCTAATCTCGCTCCAGATTATGTCTATCCAAGGTTCCAATATTTTAATTCAAATAATATATTACTGGAAGCCAATTTTACATTACAAGAAATGTGTAACTGTTTTAAACGAAAGGATACAGCACCCGGTAACGACGGGATTACATATTATATACCATTTACTTCCGGCAGGAAAATTATACTTATGAGATCACATTCCACATTTTTAATAGCGGCAATATTCCGATACAATGGCGTGACATATTAGTGACACTAATACCAAAACCTTGACCTAACGGTGACACCAAACTTCGGCCAATCTCCCTGATCTCTTTTTTATGCAAAATCTTTCACGCAATGCTAACAAAAAGGCTAGATTGATATATAGAGAAAAATAAACTGTTGTCCCCGTTCACTTCTGGATTCAGGAGAGGACAGTCGTGTCAGGACTGCCTATCACTAATGCCTATAATAACGTTATAATAGATGTATTGATAAATTTAAAAAAATACCTTAGACGAATTAGGTGTTGGAAAAAAATTCTGCCAGTATCTGTGGATTTTTCTAAGTGAACGGCACTTTATTATGAAAGATGAAACCGATCAAAATAACTACTTTATAAGATATACAAATCGTGGTTTAGCGCAAGGCGATCCGATTTCGCCTGTCTTATTTAACGTAATTATAATTGAATGTTTTCAGAAAATTAGAAATGTAACGATTTTTCAATATGCAGATGATTTTATGTTATATTCCCCGTCCAGAAACCTAGGAGAAAGCCAAATAGAATTTCAAATAGCGTTAAATGCATTTCGTCTCATTCTGGATGAAATGGGGATACCATTATCAGCCGATAAGTCGAAGGTTTGTATTTTTAGTAGAGGTTTTAGAAGATTACAAATAGAACTTAAATTAGATAAGGACAATTTAGAGATAGTAGACAGTAGAATAGTAGACAATTACAAATATTTGGGTGTGTGGTTGGACAGATCGTTTCGCTGGAGTAAACATATTAAAATGACTGTTGAAAAAGTGCAGAGGAGTCTTAATTTACTTAAGGTTTTGACAGGTGCTTCCTGGGGTTTACATCCGAGACACCTGAGACGTATATATATTGCACTAATCAGAAGTTGCATAGACTATAGCTGTTACTTATATGATGCGAGTGCAAAATGCCATCTAGATAAATTAAATAAAATTCAAAATCAGGCTATGAGGATAATAGGAGGTTTTATCAAAACATCACCGATTCATGTTATGGAAAGTGAGCTGTGTAGTTCCGCTGTACTTACGATGGAAATATTTAGCTTATAAATTTTGTCTAAAGTCAATGGCTATAGAAAATAATTTAACTTGTCAGTTATTACTATTAGAAAATCTCTACGCTCTTCGACATAATTGTTATTGGAAAAATAAAAACAATCCTTTATTAGTATCAGTTGTGAATGAGGTTAAAAAGTTGCAGGTGGCTTCTTCCTGTCCATTATTAATGTATACTTTACGAACATGGATAACTAATATTAATGTAAATGAAATAATTATAGTAAATATGGAATCAATAAAAAACCAAAACATTCATACGATAGTAATATATTAGAATATGAAATGATTAATGAATTATATACGAAGTATAGTGGTTGGTTTCACATATTTACAGTTGGGTCGAAGAGTGTAGAAGGTCATGGGTCTGCATATTATATACCTCATATAGATATAAACACTCAGGATAATTGTTTTAAAATAAGTGAACCTACATCCATTATGACGTTGGAACTCATTGCTTTCTCAGAGGCTTTGACTTATGTGATTAATCACTGTGGATATAAAAATGTCGTCGTACCGACAGCAAAAGCTCATTACAACATATAGCTCGATACGCCTCTGGCCACAGAGGTTCATCGATAGCTCATGTTATTTTATCTAAAATTGATTAAATTACTTTAAAAGGCATCCAACTGAGATTGCAGTGGGTGCCATCGCATATTGGGTCACGGGGCAACGAATAGGCTGACACATTGGCGAAATTAGCGGCTACGAATGGAAAAGAAATAAATATTAAATTAGATTATTCAGATTTTTACCAAATTTTAAAAATATATGCCCTCAGTATTATACAGGAAAGAATATTTTAATAAGCGGTCATTAGAAAAGGGTTTATGGTATAAAACCATACAGAGCGAACCTCCTCGCGTGCCCTGGTTCATGAATAGTGATATTAGTAGAAAACTGACTGTTACTACTCTTAGATTCAGATCTGGACAAATTCTATGCAAAAAATTTGCTTTCATGATGAGGAAAATCGCTTCACTCAATTGTGACGAATGTGGAGTTGTCGAGGACCTACAACATTTATTGATGGAATGTGTCCAATATGAGTACAGTAGAAATAATTTAGTAAGGTCCCTGAATTTGAACAGAACTGATGTAGGCATGTTCCATACAATTCTATCCCAACCAAATGGCGATGATGCAAAGGGTTTGTTCAAATTCATGGCCCACGTCCTGTGAAAGTACTATTGTTTAGGATACGATGGGACCGGCATACGCTATGAGTAAAAGCTCCTATAAATAAATACAGAAAAAAAACAGGCTATCTCTAACTACATTTAAAATACTTGTCTAGAATCTCAGTGACATAAAAGGAGTTTTATTGCGTTAAACTTCGACGGAGAGATACGATGCTATTGTCGTATCACCTTCCACATAATGGATGGCTGATGCTGATAAATATAGAAGGACACCAGGCGCCTGCCAATTATGTCTTGCGCTGATACGATACACTTAACTGACTTTACAGCAGGAGGGGATTCTTATACAGGGCGACTTTTAGCAGGAAACAATGCAGCATACCTATGAACTGAAAAAGAAATCTAGCTGGAGATTTTTAAGGCGGATATTAATTACGACTTTGCGCCGTCCCCAAATAAATTGGGATAAGGATAAGAAAATAATGATTTAAAATACAAGAAAAAATCTAGCTGTGGTGTCAGTCAACATATATACCAAAACATAGACCTAAATGCACTTTTCAGTCGGCTGAAAATTCTAAACCGTATTCTAACAAATCATTTCATCTCTTCCACATATGTGCGCTTTTATAGCTTTGATACAGTTACGAATAAGATACGATTCTCAAACGATTACCAGGACGAGATTCGGAGCAAAGCTATGCAGTCTCGATACAAATGTTGCTGATGTAGAATTTCGTATGTGCGCTTTACGATTTAATCGAGTCATAAAAGTCGATGTATCTAATCGAGAAGCTTTATGTTCATCCCATAAATAAACCAATAGGAATACGATTTTTAAATTATGTAGCTAATATGTTTGCGGTAGATAAGATTTTACAATTCTTGGGCTAATAACATAGAGTTCGTAAAATCAGTCAGGGGAGAATTGCTAACTTAGTGCTTGTTTACAACTTTTCAACTTTCCTTGGCGAGTTGTTTGCTTTTTCATTCTTGAATTACATGTTACTCTGCAGGGAGCTTACAAATAATAACTTTACAGAGATTAATGAGCTAGTAAGTAACTAAATATTGTGTACCACTGAATCGAATTTAAATTAATGTCGTGCTTTTTCCGGTACCTGGTCGCCACGCCAGATCCTTCCCACAAGGTGGACCGATGACCTTGTGAAGGCTGCAAGAATTCGCTGGATGCGAGAAGCACATGACAGCCTACAGTGGACGACTTTCGGCTGTAATTATGGTGATCATGCTTTCCAAATAAAATAACATGGAAGTAATAAAATTTTAATGTTATTTTCCCACATTTTCAGTGGTTAAAAAAATATATACAGGGTTATTGGTAAAATATTAACAACCTTTTAAGGGGTCATTGTATTCATCATTATGAACAACTTTTACTATGGGACCAAACATGAAATCGCAAAAAACAACTGTGTAGCAAACAAATGTAGGGAACATTTATGTTCGTATAACTCGTCAAAATGTAGGGAACAGATGATTTTTATTCGCGATTTCAGGTTTAGTCCCATAGTAAAAGTTGTTCATAATGATGAGTACAATGACCTCTTAAGAGGTTGTTAATGTCTTACCAATAACCCTGTATAATATATATAAAAGCACATTTTCTTAAAAATGGTGTTCACCATTTCTTTCATGAGTAGGTAGGGTACCTAATCACAACTTAACATTTTTAATCGACGTCTTTCAGAACGAAAAAATCTCGTAGCTCTTACTTCTTACTCTAAATGTATATCAGACATTCACAACCACTCAATGCCAAGATATAAGTGGGTATGTAGGTACGTATAGAAATAGTGTAACTTAAAGCACTAGCTAGTTATACATATGGGTGTTGGGTTCAATTTCCGGCTGAGAAGTGTTTGTATTTACGCACCATTACCAACGACCTACAGAGTGAAGACTTATTTAAGGTGGAGTCACGGTTTTCCTATGTTTGGCATTTTGACCCGGATAATCCGTAGGTATAATAAATGGGTGTAAGTGTTGTGATTTCAGTTCAAGCTAAGAAATGGGTTGGTTATATGAATTGAGATTGTTTTACCCGTTTAATTTACCTATTTATGCCGCCAGACTCTTGGGTACATTACCAGCCGACAGCGATGCGGAGGAATATTTCGACCTCATATTTTATTTTGTTAATAATTTTAGTTAGGTTAGGATATATATTTTTATTTTAATAGTTTGTTAGTTTATTTAGGGCTGATTTTTCCATATCCAGAGACCTTTTATACGAGGAATAAAATTGACGTTTAACAGTTTTTGTATGAAATAACTGTCAAAATTACAAAATTATTCCTCGAATAAAGTTATCAGATGATTGAAAAATCAACCCAGTATTATAAATTTATCCAGTCAGTGTATATATTCCTATCTAAAATGAGGTAATTTTAACATATTCTGTAACGTAGTATGCTGTCGAGAGTTTCAAATTAATGTATTTTTTGAAGTTGCTGAAAATATTGCTGAATATGGTGGAAATCACATAGCAGAGTCCAATAAAAACACACCGCCGTGTTCTGAAACATGTTGCATTATGAACGGAAAACAGTACGCTTGCTAATGAGCGTGAACTCAAAAGCAATCCCTGACAAATAAGCTAGCGAAACTTTTTGCCAAAAAATACCTTGTATGAGAACAATCAACCTAATGAGGCATGCTATTCCATTCTTGCTGCAGGAACATAAAAATATGATGCTGTGAGCAAAATATATCGAAAACAACTTGAAAAACAGTATCGAGATCGCGCATGCATATTATATATATCTAGCTACGTCCATTACCATCAAATTGTTGACCTCATTCACGTACAGAGATATGAGGTTTATAACGGCGATGTTTTTCGTCGCAGAATTCGCGTTTCGCATTCGCGTTCGCGTACCGATCAGAGGAGTAATAGCGTCATTCTGCGTCATTACCGAACATTCGGCGTCGCCGGCGGCCGCTAATAAAACCTGAATATTCTATAATATCACGTATCGTAGCACCGTACATTACCATAAACAATTTGCGATTCAGCAGTTGCATCGGTGATTCAATATTTTTGCTGGACGTTATTCTGTTAAGGCAATTCAATTTGTCGATTAATATCGGTCGCGTGGAGAAATGAGCGTAGCGGGTCATTATGGACTTGATAAGTGGTTGGACATGAATTTGGAATTTCTATGAAACGTAGATGACGAAAGGCCTATGTTCAGCTATGACTGGTAGGTAGGGATAACATAAACGTAAGCAAAACTATGAACACAACTATGATTATTCAAGCAATGAAAATAGGTTCGTCAAGAGAGCACATGACTTCACGCGCAAGCCTTAAGAATGGTCCGCACACAATCAACTGCTTGCCTAATGCAGCAGCGATCCACATACTAGTCGAAAGCACTCCGTCGCGTCATCATCTGCTCGAATATCACGCTATGTCTTTGACAACATTGATAAAATATTGGCATGGAATCGTATTGATTTTACAGCGTCTGGTGTAATTTTTAGTTCGATACAAATGACGTCCATTTCCTTAAAGAGTGACGGCTATGGAATAATATTTCCTGATTTGGACATCTGAAAAGGAAAACGGTCCGTGACACCGTTTTCCACGTTTCGTTATTCGAGGAATGAGGTTAATGGAGATTATTATTTGTGTTTAATATGCTATACCGTTACTAATGGGTAACCGCATTTGGTACAACTGCGCAACACGGTGTTTCAGGACAACATAAAACGATCATAATGAAAGTAGTTTGAATTGGAAAAACAGTATTTATTTCACTTTGGTTTTTTTAATTCTTTGACTTACATTTATTTATATAACAATTGCTTGCTGCACTTACAGTAAACACCAAAGCGCGCAGCAAGCCAACAACATAAAATTGAACAAAAATTCAGGGCGTTCAGCACATTGACCGCCTGGGTTGTGGGAGCATAGCGAGCAGTAATGGCATTTAAAAAAAAAAAAAACATTTATTTCAGGCATTTTATAGCCATCAAATGAAAGTCTACGTATTGCAGTACGTGTATTCTTTGTTAGTGTTGGGCAATAATACATTTCAGCGTGCCGTCCCTATCGACTTAATCACAAGGGACAATGTTTCTGAAACACGATTTAGTTTAATAATTATAAAGGTTGTTGTACATTCTAATAATAATATATTCTACAACAGTACTGATTCTGGCGACCAATTCGAGGTGCTCCGGCTAACGCGTGCAATTACTAGAGACATTTATAATGTTACCTAATTTTGTGGGGCGATTAGCAGTTTAACGAACTAACAGCGTTTTAGCGATTAACTTGGAATAGCTGTTGTAATCTGTGTTTTTCGTTTGCGTGTATCACCGTAGAACCATTTCATTTTCGTAGTTTCTTTTCACAGTAAGTTTTGCTTAAGATAGTATGTGGCACGCTATGCATTTCATTAAGATACGCTACTTTAGGGTTCTTATATTTTCAGCTGGCAAAATTGTTCTAAACCGCTTTATACTTGTTCTTAAACTAGGCAGTTTTATTTTCTTTTTCTTTTGCGTCCGATTCTTATTCAATTTTCTTTACCAATCACTTGTGTTCAGAATGAATTTCGTCTGACCTTCAAACGACCTACGCAACCCTTAGGCAAACTAGATTTTTTTGTAGTTTGTTGTTATTAGGGTACGGTAGGAGGATAGTAATATAACGCAAAAGGAAGGACTGAATACGAGACCAAGAAAAAGAAAAAAAAAACAATTGATATTTATTTTAATTTCGGCTTTAAAACGCATTTCATTCACAAGCAACGATCCCATCTAAATTTTATAGATGACTTTACTCAGTCCCATGAAAGTTAGATACTACTAATATCAAATGCAACAGAAAATAAGTACCTAATCAGAAAATCCCCTTTATCGTGCTGTGTGTCGCCGCATTTGACCATTCATTCAAAGCAGTATGGATACACGGTACGGCACTTACACCTAATGACATGTCATTAACTGTGGCAATGCTTTAAATATACTCTGTACATGTAACACGCCTTTCCTCACCTCTAAAGATGTTAATGGTGACATAGTTGGGAATATTTCCGTAGGTTATGTCATATTTGTCGCGTGGTAGGGTTCTGTCTTGTGGATGTTATATGAGAAAGCTGATGTAAATTACGCCAATAAAAATATACCTTTTTATATACCTTTCATACGACAAATGAGAAATAATTGTATATCACATAGCGTAATCCTTTTCAAACTTTAACTTTTTTAACTGAAATTTTATAAAACAATTTAGGATCGTATTAAATCGTGGAGGTCTGTAATTTAAAAGGGTACGAAAATAACTTAAATCAAGTGAGATGAACGGACGTAGGTATCTGACATATTATTAATTAGGCCAAAATGAGATACAAAAATAGGGATAAGTGTCTTTCGAGATCTTTGACCGGGACTAGAGTTGTTGAATAGGTAGACAATTCAATGTATCTTGGTATAATATTACTTACACATGTTATTGAACTTGTCTCAATTTGTTCCAGTAAACAGGATGTTTGGTAGGACGACCGGGCGACGTCTCTAAAAATATTAATAAAGAGTAAAGAGATAAAGAGTAAAGAAATAAAGAGTATTTAAGAGAGAAATAAAGAGTAATAAAGAGTATAAAGAGTACCTATTCTAATAAAGAGTATTCTATTCTATTCTATTTTTAATACCTATATCCAGAAAATTAATTTTATTTCAAGATATTTATTTCCTTCAGCGCCTTTTCTCTCAGGATCGTCATATATTGTATATAGGTAGGTTCTTATACTAAAGAATAAAGAGTATTCTAATAAAGTGTATTCTATTCTATTCTATTTTTAATACCTATATCTAGAAAATTAATTTTATTTCAAGATATTTATTTCCTTCAGTGCCTTTTCTCTCAGGATCGTCATATATTGTATATAGGTAGGTTCTTATACTTTAAATAATACTGAATAGTCGCGAGCGTCGCATGGAATCTACATACATACATACATATGAGTACCTACTATTATAAATTAAAATAATTTATTTATTTTCAGACAAAGTCCATTAAATTAAATTAAAACATAAGATCGATATAAAAATCACACATACACAATAAAATAATACTGAAACATTCAAATCATATAAAATACAAACACGTCATTCAAATTAAATCAAATATAAAATAGGTACTACATACAAAATAATGACATTCAAAACAAATAAAATTAAAATACATACTGTCATCCAAAACTAATAAAATAGAACACGTAACACAAACATATTATTTAGTACGAGTGGAGGCGCTACTACGAAGCCACATCCACCTCTGCAACAGGGGAAGATCTCACAACTCGGACAATACCTTGAGGTCGCCCATAGAGCTGGTTTATAGGCGACTTAGTTGCAAAGCGCTCTGTTCCCTTATGATCGCGAAAAAATTATCAATCTGCGCCTCAGCAAACAAAGTCACTACAACAGCGCGGAAACTCTAATAGCCTCCTGAAAGCATTGTTGTACTGCACGCGCAGTGCGCTGTACATCCACTGCGTAGTGTAAAACATAACGTCTATTTGCCTGGTGGTGTCATTTTGGTATACAATAAAGTATTAATATTCATGTTTGTGTCTGTTAACACGCATAAAATTAGAGAATCATTAATATATTCCGCAAATAATCCGACAAGTATCTACACATTAAAGAAAATTCACATTAAACATCGGAAATTACAATCTGAATTGCAGAATTAAATCGCTCTTCGGTTCGCATTCATATAGTTCGTTTATAATACGGCCTTTTGTAATTTACACAAACGTCAGTAACACGGTTCAAAGCCGTCGACCAGTTTGCAGTGCAAATCAATTTGTTTCTACGTAATGAAATAGCTTGCTATAGGGCACGTTGCTAGTAAATAACTCTAATTTTAGTTGGATGAATATTTTTATTTGGTTTAAACTGTTTTTTTTTTAATAAAAAATGTAAATCTGAGACTACAAGCACACAGCTCAGTGTACTGAGCAGTGTGCTTGTAGTCTCAGATTTACATTTTTTCCGCGCAGTTGGTGCGTCCTGCTTGCCCTATACTGTAGTATAGGGCAAGCAGGACGCACCAACTAAACTCTGGAAAATGATATAAAGTAAAGAACGGTGGACAGACGAAAAAAGCAGTACAAAGTGAAAAAAAACTAAAAACTGAAAAGCTAATAACAAGCCCATTTTAAATTGAATAAAAGTTGGAAGTAGGCGGGACCCATACCATTTTTATAATATTATAAGCAAATTTATTGTAGGTAGTGAGGGTACCCCCACCGATCCTTATAAAAGCAAGCGCTCCACAGAGCAGCGGTCATTTTGTTGCTGAGTCGTCAACCGGTAAGGTGGTACCTACGCTACTTTGCAGTAAGTTCGTTCCATATTTTGCTACAGTGGTTTTTCATTCTGTGTATTTTATTTTGTGTTCTATTGTGATTATTTTTGAATATTAACGGCTGTTTGATTATGATTGCTTGAATTCTCATGTTTTGTTAAATTATTGTTCGATCTAAGCCTATTTAAAATTAAATTAGTTTTAGGTTGTTTTATATTGTTTTTTTTTTATTTGTTTTTCACTTCTGGTTCCTAAAATCAGAAGTGGGATAGAACTTAATTGCTCACAACACTGCCTTGATACTTACACAAACAGCCGTTGATTTCAAATAATGCCACGTTCGTCGAGGTCGCGTGAAAAGCTAGCTATGACGCCGCCTCGCTCTAGAGACGGTTATAGCCCTCGTAGTGCACCGCGACGAGACCGGCATAGGCACGGATCGCGATCACCTCACGATAGAACTCGTTCACGTTTGCGCCGCAATAGAACTAATTCACGATCACGTCGCACCTATTCGCGTAAGAGTGACAATCATAATTTGCGTGAAGGATCTAGGTCACGGGCGGTTAGTGCTAATCTTAGTCGTCGTCGTGAAAAATCTATCCTATCCTCACGATGTTTCCGTACAAAGTGCGTTGGGCAATATCATGTCGCGACTAACTGCTATTGAGGAAAACACAGCATCGCATATTACAACGTCAATTCGTGATAGCACACCCCCGCTAGAAAAAAATGTTTCTACGACCCAAGCACTTGTTGATGCGTTGGGACAGTTAACAAGAAGCAAGTCTAGCAATTATTATGTTTCAAATTTTGATCCCGCTATAAATAATTTTGAGGTGTGGTGTAACGAGGTCGACAGAGCTAGGAATGTCAATCACTGGGACGATCACGAGTGTTTCTCGCGTGTGGCTCATTGTTTAAAAGGTGATGCGAAAACGTGGTTAAACGAGTGGACTACAAACGATCGCTCATGGTCTAATTTCACGAAAGAATTTAAGTCGTTGTGTCCGCAAAAGATTAATTATGCCCAAACTCTTCACGAGGTTTTAAACACCACGTCCGACAAGTTTTCATCATACGCAGAATACGCGCGGCGTTCTTTATTAAGGTTGCGTATAATAAAAGGGCTAAGCGAAGAGCTTATGACCCAAATAGTGATTCACGGTATCAGTGATGTACAGGTACAAGCAGCAGCTACTAATGCTGACCTGACTACAGAAAACCTAGTCTCATTTTTAGCTACGTACGTAAAGACTGTGCGCAAACCCGATATCCGAATCACCGATAAATCTGCGTCATCCAGTGAGACTAAAAAACGTAATTATAACGGTTCTAATAAGTCCGAAAACAAGTGCTTTATTTGCGGCCAAACAGGACACTATAGGGACAAGTGTCCCAAGAAGCGTAATGTCGATGATAAAATCGATAGTAGTACTAATGCCAAACCCGTTTGTTCTATCTGTAAGAAGGCAGGGCATAAAGAGAGTGAATGTTTCGCTAAGGCTTGATCCGTATGACAGGCTTTGTAACACCAGAAGCTCACTACGAGTATTTAAAAATGCCCTATGGTTTGTGCAACTCTCCCACTGTGTATCAACGTATCATCAATAATACCTTGCGTAAATTTATAGACGCAGGAAGTGTTCTGGTATACATTGACGATGTGTTGATTCTAAGTTTGACAGTCGATGATGGCATCACCCTGTTACGCGATGTCTTGTCAAGTTTGACGGAGGCCGGGTTCTCTATTAACGTGCGCAAGTGTTTCTTCCTTACCACTACGATCCAGTACCCAGGTCGCGTTATTAGTCACGGTCAGGTTAGGCCGAGTCCGCACAAAATTGAGGCACTAGTTAACACGCCTATTCCTGGTAGCGTCAAACAAGTACGCCAGTTTTTAAGACTTGCTGGTTACTTGGTGGATTTATCTCCAAGATACTAATTTTGAAATTAAATATCGAAAGGGTAAATCGTCTAAGGCACCCGCCAAGAGTTTTCCAGGTTAACGATCACGTGTTTGTGATCAAATATTCTCAGTCCGCTGGGAAGCTCGACCCTGGCATGAGGGGTCCGTATCGCGTGACTAAAGTGTTACGAAGTGATCGGTACGAGCTGAAACTGTTGAGTGGAGCCAGAGGCAAGACTACTCAGGCCGCAGCTCAGTACATGGTACCCTGGAAAGGAGAGTGGTGTCCTGAGAGTTGTGCAGCATTCTTTGAAAGTAAGTCTCAACTGAACCTTTTAAAGTTTTTCTTTATGTTCTGGTAGCTCGTGTGATGCATACGAGCGTGAGTGCGAGGCATGTGCTGACTTGGCTGGTGCAGCCCAGATCGGATGGCTGGTGCAGCCTAGATGCAGCGTGCTCCTGGGACCAGCGTCCTGGAGTGCCTGTGCCTTGTATGTGCATCGGGTGCTGTCCCGGAAGCCGTGTTCTATGAATACGCATCAGGTGTTGTCCTGGCAGGCGCAGTCCTGGTTGACACGTTTTTAACGTGTGGAAGTCGCATACTATGTATGTGCATCGGGTGCTGTCCCGGAAGCCGTGTTCTATGAATACGCATCAGGTGTTGTCCTGGCAGGCGCAGTCCTGGTTGACACGTTTTTAACGTGTGGAAGTCGCATACTATGTATGTGCATCGGGTGCTGTCCCGGAAGTCGCGTTCTATGAACTCGCATCAGGACGTTGTCCTGGCAGGCGCAGTCCTGGTTGACACGTTTAAGACGTGTGAGCTTGTACAAGTTAAAGTATGAGTTTGAATGAGACATGATGTGTGAAGATGCATGCATACATGTGAAAGCGAAGTGGTTTAGCTTGGTTCGAGTGTATTTTTGTATGAGGGCCTTGTATGCGTGATGGATGACAGAATAGGCAAAGGTGTATGTCGTCACATATAATTGACCACTTGTTTCTCATACAGATTGCGATGACGACAACCCCGACGATGCTGGTGAGCCTTCAGGTCTTCCTATTGGTACCGCTGGTGTTCCTGCTGATCCTTCTGGTGCTCTGAGCTCAGACGGTGCCAATCCAGATGGAGGCAGCGATCAAGCTGTCGCCGTATCTGCCAGTTCTGCTGAAGAAGTTCCTGGTGCAGCCGAGGACGGTGCACGATCAGGAGAGGCCGTATAAGCAAATTTATTGTAGGTAGTGAGGGTACCCCCACCGATCCTTATAAAAGCAAGCGCTCCACAGAGCAGCGGTCATTTTGTTGCTGAGTCGTCAACCGGTAAGGTGGTACCTACGCTACTTTGCAGTAAGTTCGTTCCATATTTTGCTACAGTGGTTTTTCATTCTGTGTATTTTATTTTGTGTTCTATTGTGATTATTTTTGAATATTAACGGCTGTTTGATTATGATTGCTTGAATTCTCATGTTTTGTTAAATTATTGTTCGATCTAAGCCTATTTAAAATTAAATTAGTTTTAGGTTGTTTTATATTGTTTTTTTTTTATTTGTTTTTCACTTCTGGTTCCTAAAAATATTTTCAAATTCAAATGGGTCCCGCCTGATTCCAACTTTAATTTAATTGAAAAAGGGCTTGTTACTAGCTTTCAGTTTTTTTTAACTTAAGTTTTTTTACCGCAGTCGGGATTTTTATTTTTTTTTATTACTTTTTCATTTTTAGCTTTTTAGTTCACAAATGTGAAAGATTTCGTGTTTTTTACGATTTGTCACTTCATATTACATTACTTTTAACCATATAATTTTTATATACATATTTTCAATCAACTTTTAAAACCCTTTATTTTGATACCCCACTCGATAGATTTGAGAAAAAAAAATTTTTTTGAAGACAATATGGCGCCGAAAATCGGTCATTTAATTTTTTTTTCAATTTTCATATACTCAGTGTCACTCTCACAACTAAGACGAATCTAACGGCACCTCTATAGCTGAAATCGATCAAGCCGTTTAGGCTACAGAGCCTGCCAAAGAAATATACATACATACATATACCTACTCAAAAAACATAACCCTCCTTCTGGCGTAGTTGGGAAAAAAGTATTTTATTTTGGAATATCGGTGTCTTTGAAAAACGAAAATGGAAAAGCATTTTCGTTTTTGCCACCGACTTCCGAAAAAAATATCAGATACATTTTTTTTTTAAGTTAAGTCCTGCATGTAACGTTCCTGACTTTAAATTATTATCATAATAATCTACCGTTTGAGTTTATTTATAATTTTTATTTCATTAGGTATAGGTAATATTGATTAGGTATTAGGCAGTGTTTATTATTTTATATTATTATTAATTTAACGGTAAATTATTTCGAAATAATAAAAAAAAACAATTTTATTTTTTCAATCAAAATAGTCTCCTTATAAATTCAAATTTGGTTAAATAATGATTTTTTTGATTCAATAATATAATAAAATCAGGGGCTGGTGGCTAAGTAATAACAGCCGCACGGGTCGATCGATCAGGTTACGCTACGCTTGCCGCGGTTGGCCCGTGGATGGGTGACCATCTTCACATACCAAGACCCAGTCTTCCGTGTATTGCTGTCATTCGTGGATCTTTGACAGTCGTTACGGGTCGTCAGTAGCTCAAAAGTCTGACAACCCGTCTTACCAAGGGGTATCGTATAACCCAGTAACTGGGTTGTGGGGGTCAGATAGGCACTCGCTCCATGTAAAATATTGTTATTCAGCAGCATCCGGTTAGTCTGGAAGCCGACCCCGACATAATTGGGAAAAAGCTATAATAGGCAAATGATGAATAATATAATAAAATCAATTATATCATTGGAAAGTCAGTAGATACGAAGCTTAATTTATTGTATCCACCTTGTACACCTAGTTACGTTCACAATGTAGATGATAATTTGGCCACAATACTCCGGTGCTATTCAAATTTGTCCATGCAACGTCCCTTCCACGTCGGCTACCTAATGAAGCGGCTGCGTTGTATCGAGACGTGTTTACAGGTCCGGTTTACGCTAGCCCCGGTTTGTGGTTGCGGTAACGTAGAATACTTACCGGAGTTTCCTATGAGAGCTACGGGATAGTTGCGTAAACACACTCAGTAGCTTTGGCTTTCATTATGACATTTCAACAACATTCATTGCGTTATTAACGTTGTTTATCAGACAAATTGTTTGAACATATGAAGCAACGGATAAGCAATATCCTTCAAAATGATTCAGATCGAGGTTAATAGTATGTTACGCAGTTGGGGTGCAACACACTATCAATCGGAATCTGAATCATTTTAAAGCCTGAGGGTCAACTCACACCAACAGAGCGTTGAAGCGCAGCGAAGCGGAGCGCAGTTTCAGTGTTATATGAATTATAACTTTATTTTCATTACTATAATACTTATTATCGCATGAGAAACTCGAACGAGTCGCGCGGATGCCCGCAGCGCCGCGGGAATTCCTGCGAATTCCATAAACGCGCCTTCTCTAACGAGTGGGTCGCTGCGCTTCGCTGCCCTTCGCCGCTCTTTCGGTGTGAGTTGACCCTTATCCATTGCTTCATAAGGTCGGAAAAATTTGTCTGCTCAACACGTAAATAATGCAATGAATGTAGTTGAACTGTCAAAATGAAACCGATTTCACTGATGTACACAAAATTAGGCCCTTTGAACACACACGTTTTTCTTGTCGTGAAAAGCTACGGTTTATTGGCCGTGTGTAGGCACGGTCGTCAGTGTTATATGGATCACTAGGGAAGCTTGTTGACAGACAGGTTTTTGCGACGGAGCGTTTTATACGCCGTAATGTAAAGAAACCGTACAGTGTACGAAAGGCCCAAATACTTCTTGAAAGCTTAACAGCTTTCAAGTCAAGAAGTATTTGGCCTTCGTACTAACGTACGATGCATTCGGATGGAAGAAAATGGAGCTTACCTGTATTTCACTGTGATAAGCCTTTGGACTTATATAATAACACTACGAGTAAATTGTTAAAGAGGACTAGACTAAAGAAGTTAGTTTATGTGTGTACGGTCACCAACAAAAGTCGATTAACACTTCAGTTTTTTTAATCACAGTTATTTACCAAAATATTTGATCAAAATTGCAGCATCAAAAGCATCAAAAGTACAATGCAATTTTGAATAAATAGGTACTTTGCTCAATAACTGAGATTAAAAAACTGAAGTGTTCATATTTTGCTCAATAACTAAGATTAAAAATACTGTTAATCGCTTTCTGTTGCTGACTGTACCTATGTATAAGTAAACTGTTAGTATTCTGTGCAATTATTGTATTGTATCCTCTATTTCAGAAAACGCATGAATTGCTGGAAATAACTACATATATTATACCCCTTCACCATAAGACTGTGCGCTCGGATTCCTGCCTCTCCTTCTTAATTTTACACCACTTGGTACAAAGCATTGTAATAGAGAAAGGATCTTGCTTTGTTGGCCACGGGATGAAAGGTAAAGCTCTCGCACTTGGCTGGGTTTATATCTGGTTATTCGAAGCTAAAATAAAAGCAGTCTTTGTAACATACCTACCTACTGCAACGTAACACCTAATGTATCACTGTAGAGTTTACATGGTGTTATTTTTGTCTGCTAACTTGGTATTCAGTTCTAGAACTATACAAATATAATAATACCCTTTACCCTAACACCCATTGGACACACACGTTTTTCTTGCCGTGAAAAACTGCGATTTATGCGCCGTGTCACTATGGAAGACTTGTATACGGACATGTTTTTAAAGTGAAAACTTCTTTAGGCGTGTTCGTAATTTTTTTAAATGGGACTTAATCATTGAACTCGCGCCACTGTTACCGTAAGCGACACCGCGCGTGTTTTGTTTTTTTAATCGTCTTATAAATAAGACTATTAAAAAAATACCCGCTTCGGATGTGTCCGGCTGTCCTCGGGACGTACTCGGTTTTAATGTTTATCTGATATGTCAGTGAGTGATGGCAAAGTATTCTGTTTGTGTTTTGTTTTAACTTCTGTCGGCACTCCCGGAGTGCCACTGTTTTTTTCTACAGCGCGGTTTACACGCTGTACCGTAATGAAACCATGCCGTGTACAAAGGCCCTAACACTCGCAACACGTTTATTACGTACGTTCCCATGTAAACAGATGCATAACCATAAAAAAGAATTACAGCTGTTCACTAGAATTTGGTGTTATTGAAAACGATCACCAAACTGCCATGAAACTTGGGCGATCTTATGAATATCTCTTGTTCGATATAAAAACGTACATAATGCGTACGAGTTATAAAGGCCGGAATCCGTAGGTACATAAACGAAGGATAAAAGTTTTACGGAGCATAAAAGGAGACATGTCGAAAATCTGTGCTCATAAAACAGGGGTTCCACCCACGGATTACCGTCGCGATATTTCTCAGGAACCGCACCTTCGATCCGAAACCACTGATCGGTTTTGGTTAATCTCATTGGATGCTATTGACAACCCTATTTCCATTATCTGGATTAAGAAATAATTTATTCATACGTATCGGGAAATTGATATCCTAGTTTTACCTACAGTTAATTTCGGTTTTACCTGTATAAACAAAGTTAAGTAACTTGTAACTTTAAATTCTAAACTTAACTGTTTTGAAAATTATCTTGAGGGCGTTGCGCAATAGTAATTTCATAAAATAGTCATTCAATACGGTAATATATAATGAACTTGGAGAATTATTATTACTATAATAATAAAAATCATCAATACAACTAAGTACTCCACGTGGGCGAAGCCGCGGGCAGAAACTAGTTATAACTAACTTCTGCCCCCGGCTTTGCCCGCGTGGATGTCGGAATTTATTCCACGGAAACGTGCTACCGGGACAAAAAGCATATAATATATCCATAACATCAGCTATCTGCTGTGAAAGCCGCCTCAAAGTCGTTCCAGCCGTTTCGGAGATTAGCCGGAACAGACAGAGAGACAGAAAGACAAAAAAAAATAATAATGTTTTTTTAAACCCCGATGCAAAAACGACGGGGTGTTATAAGTTTGACGTGTCTGTGTGTGTGTGTGTGTGTGTGTGTGTGTGTGTGTGTGTCTGTCTGTGGCATCGTAGCTCCCGAACGGATGAACCGATTTTGATTTTGTTTTTTTTTTGTTTGAAAGGTGAATTAGTCGGAAGTGTTCTTAGCTATGTTTGATGAAAATCGGTCCAAGATGGCTGCCGCCACAAAATGGCGGATAACATATTATTTCAATTAGTATTAGTAAATTAATAATTATTTTTGACGGAAAAGACCATTAAGCCCCATCCTTCAACCTGAATCCTTACCTCAATATTAAAACGCAAGAAAATAAAAGAAATGAAATAAAAAAATTAGGTAAGGAGTCCCTAAAAAAGCATGAAATAAAAAATTAAGGAATCTCTACAAAAAGCATGAATTAATTTTTTTTATTAAAAATTTAAAAAACTTTCGACACAAAATAATAATAAAAAATAGTATGAACCTAAAAAGACTAAAACAAGTTAAAAACACTATGAAACAATGGCCACAAATAGAACAAAAATGGTAAAAAATAAAAAACCACGACGTTAAAATATAATTGGAAAAGGATAAAATAATTTAAAAACTCCCGACTTAAAGAATTTATGTAACGAGACTAAAACAGATAAATTCTGAATATGAAAGTCGGGGGACCGTTCTGTGGATCACCTTCAATTCTAAGAGGTCCCCCAACCATATGAGTTATCTGTTTTAGTCTCGTTACATAAATTCTTTAAGTCGGGGGTTTTTTAATTATTTTATCCTTCAATTACATTTAAACGTCGTGAGTTTTTCAAAATTTTTAATTTTTACCTTTTTTGTTCTATTTGTGGCTATTTTTTAGGCTTTTTACGTTCATACTATTATTTTATTATTATTTAGTGTCGGGGGTTTGTAAATTTTTAATTTTTGTTACATTTACCTAACGTATATACTTTCATATGCATTTAGTAAAAAGCTGTTATTTTGATATTAGGTACGGACACTTCAATTTTATTTATTTGTATAGATTTTATAAATAAATATTTTTTACGCCCGCTAATCTTATTTAGATTAACATACAACCACTGACCTGTAAATTGATGAAAACGTAAAAAAGATAAATTTCGCGGGCTACCCTGGCGCTTTCGCTTTAAGGTTTTGGTTTAGAAATAATGTTAAAGTAAATAACTCCAACGTGTGAATGATTTAAGACATAAAAAACAATGTTTTGTAGTTACATAGTTTATATAAGTTAACTACCACTTTATGTTACACAGTGAAAAGAGATTAGGGACCATCATATATTCTATGTAAAAAAACTTGAAGAGGATCAAGGCTGATCAGGAAACTATTACTTTATAATAAACGTTGGTCTAACAATAGTGCACTCGATGTATTAAATTCCTGTTAGGATAGGTGGGTGCTTAGACATTCGAGCGCTATTGAATTCCACGATTGAAAATCTAAGTTAAATGCCCATTCTCTGAATGCCACTTGATGGCATAAATTTAATATCGTAACCAAGAGCTATCCAATGGAACTTTTGTAACAAATTTCATTTATCTCCTACTCCCCAAAGAATTTCATAAAATCGATTGTTATCAAGATGATTTAAAGTTTAAATTTAATGGAATTCGTTTTCGTGTTTGTCAATATTCATCACTAAGTTACACAACGCGATGTCTATGAATGATTATGATCGACAGGCTGGTGATTTGAAAAAAATATATACATATACCTCGTCCTAAGAGAATTGAATATTTTCAATTTCTAATCGTGTAACAGTAATTTACAACTGATAGCTCAATACTCTATGAGATTTTAGACACGTTTCTCCTATAATTTTCTATAGCTTTTACGTGTAATATTTTTGTGATATAAAAATGATTTGTAGGTCTAAGATACTTTGACTGGCGTCTATGAAAATCTATAACAATGTTATCTGGTTTGAGAGAAACTATTTTTCTGCCTATAGCTATGTATTCGAAGGGTTCTGTGTATTGTTATCGACACGAATAATCGGTTTCCCGTGTCATAAATCTCTTGGGTAATTAATCATGGGCCTGACTGTGGCGGCCGGCGGACAGTGGACCCTGTCCCGGAGCTCGTCGACACTAACACTATGTTTTTCTCCTCGTTCTTTGTTTTTTGTTTAGGTACGTAACCCACTTTTATTCAACCGCTTTGTAGGCACTTACATTGTAGGTACCCATTTATTTATTACTATATACTTTGAACCGCAAACTTCTTCTCTTTCGCAAGTAAATACCTATGTGTTGAAAAATGTTCATTACTTGCTCTCTCGCAGTTTTGTTTCAAAAAGATTTTTCATAAAATACCAGCATTTGCTGTGACTGCAAAATTTCGCTGAACAATTTTCGCATAAGTCATAATAGTGTCATTTTTTGCTGAGTTTGGTGGGCGGGCTTGAAACGGTGAATATATCTCTGCTGCTAGGATAAATCACACGCCATGATCAGTGATCAAAAGTTGGCAAAGTTTAGCTTTTCGGGACATTCGAATAAATCAGTTCTCTCAACCGTGAAATTAAAACGAGCCCGAAGTGAATGGAAAATCTATCGAAAGTTTAACAAAAACTACGATTCGGTACATACGGCGACATGTCGTGTTACCATCAGTCGATCAAGTCCTCTGTGAACTATGTTGGACGTTTTTTGGCCACCGTGCCTGATATTGACATCCAATTGAGCTCAATCGTTTAGGTTGGCGGCTGGTCAATATATTTATTATTGATATCAGATTTGCATAGTAAAGCCGGATAGCTTTTTCAATAAAAATTTTAAACAGGACATCCAGCAACAGTATTTTCAACTCAAACAAGTTTACCCTTAACTAGTCATTGCATCTATATCGTGGTTGCGTATAGACTAATTCTACATGCATAAACACTCACACGCAACATTTCATAGAGAGTCCAAAAAAAAATGTTCTCTGAAGAACTTTACTATCTCCTGTATGTTATTTATTTATTTTATTTATTTATTAAAACTTTATGCACATAATGTACAAAAGCGGACTCAAATAGATCAACACCCTAATTGCGTAACACAGTTTTAATCCGAGAGTTTTGAAGGATATTTTTAATCCATTGCTTCATAGGTTTAATAAATTCGTTGGCTCAACATTGTAAATAACGTGACTGAACCATCAAAATTAAAGAAAGTGCGATCAATTGACATTTCATGTCTGTTACGCAATTACCCCGTAGAATGATAAAATAGAATGGACGCTGATTAGAAATCGCCCTTGCTTTGAATGCACGATGATATCAAGCAAAGTATTAATTGAATGTAATTCCTAATACCTACATTCAAAAAGATTTAATCGATTCATTTTAATAAATAAAAGCAATTACCATTTAATAGGTTTAGTTTGAGAACTTGTCTATATCTTAATTTTGAAGTCTTCGAAGATTGTTTCAAGATTGAAAGCCGTTGGATTCTTGGCGAAGTTTTTTGTTAATCTAATTAAGTTAATTTGAATATTTAGTGAAACAGATCAATTCAAGTTTCCGTCAAAATTAAAAACGAGACTAAAATATAAGAATATAAGTTGAAACTTTTCGTAATTCTTACTAAGTTACATTTAATCTAGTCACAAGATTTTATATTTAATCTGGGGCAAGAATAAGAACAAGTATTATTTTATTTTATTCTTTCTGGTGAAATGTGAACTCCTATGCCATGTAGCCCTTAATAACCTAAAGCTGTTTAATCAGCATAATTTGTAGTTTACGCCCACGCCAAACCATTATTTTTAACCGACTTCAAAAAGGAGGAGGTTTTCAATTACGAATGCTTATGTTTTTTTTTTTAATATTCTGGCATAACTCCGTCATATGTAGACGTATTTGCAAAATTATTTTTTAATTCGAAAGTGGTTTATTCTGAAACGGTTCCATTTCAATTTCGTAAAGATCTGATGGTGAATTTCGGAGACAGACAACGGAGCTCTTCAATAAATGCCAGCAAATCAACCGGAATTGCTGCTACCGCATATGTATACATTGTTTACGCAATCACACAACATAACATCACGCCTGTACCCTCTAAAGGGGTACGCTGATGTCTTCGATCGCTTCCTGTCACTGATATTCACATAGCAAGTTGCGTTATATGACTTTGTGTGGGGTAGGTAGGTAGGTACAACTAAAAAGTGAAAAATAAAACTATTTACAATTTTTTTTTAAGATTACATGTGGGTGGGGGGGTTCTAACTATGTTAGAGAGTTTGGTTTCCATCCTTCAGGTAGACCATTTTGCCTGTATGATATAACACAAAGGTACGTTTCATTATATCTACCGTAGCTTTGTAGTTCATAGTAATGCTTACGAATAGATAGTGCTAAAATGTTTCAAATTCAGTGTAAGGTTCGAAATTTTGCCGACATTCTATCTACTGAAGATAGTACCAACACATTATGCTCACTCCACATAATTATCTACGTTATTTCTCAAAAAAAATCTTTATTTTTATTTGCATATGCTGTCCCAATCCTGGGCAAAGGCCTCCCTACTCCTACTCCCTTTCGCGAGCCCTCACGTCCTTCCTTCCAGTTTTGACGGATCCTATCCAGCTTGTCCCGTATCTCCCACGTGATCTGCTGCGACCCCGCCGCACTGTCCCAGCCCCAGGGCCCCAGTTATGTGCTATTTGGGCCCACATTTTTAACATATGCCCATTTAATAGATTTATGTAATAAATTTGGTAGGTATGTCCTAATTGTTATTGAAATATGCTCTGTAGCTACAGTAATAAGTCGATAATAGCTCATTACGTCTCGCAGCAACAACGTAAGCTGTTTGATTTACCTTTAGATTTGAGACAAAAGGCAAATTTTCCGAGTGTATTAGTTCAGAAGCCCCATATAATATTTGTGTAGGTACTTTGGGAACAATCGGTTTACAAATCCGGTGAAAAGCAAAGGGTGTGAAGACAGCGAGAGGCGAGGGGCGAGGGGCGAGTTGGGAGGCGTTGGGGTGACTTACGGGGCTTTATTGCCATTCTGGTGACAAACGATTATTATGAAGACGGCTCACTTTTCACACGTTCCGCTTTTGATTAACTTCGGTGAATTTGCATTAGGTATGTTTTTTTCACTGTATAATTTTGTATAAATATTCGAATTAATTTGGAGAATGTGGCCTTGGTAAAAGATGGATTTTCCTATAGTTTAATTTGAATTTTCCTGTTAATAATGTTTTTGTACAAAATTACTCGGATGTTAATATCTGCCGCGGAAAGTAATATTGTCGGACGAAATAAATGCCTACGGACTTTCTTGACGACCTATACTTGATTCAATCTAAGTAATTTAAAAATATTTTAAAGGTAAGAGTTCCTACTCTGACCTCTCCTTAAAATATATTTTAACGTCGAGTAAAGCTACTTAATCAAAAGGTAAGTTAAGGTGAGTTACTTAATCAAAATTAAGTTATATTTTTATTTTTACTTGAGAAAAACGTTTTTAAACAAGCTTTTATTTAAATAAAAACGTAACCTAAAAAAAAGAATAACGCCAAATAAAAAGAAACAAAATAAATTTAAGGTGACACTGTCATTTTAAAATATATATAAATTTTAAACGCTAGAGGCACTCTGTATAACGGATACCGTACAACAGTGCCTTAAGCTTTTAAAATTTATACAGTATATATTTTAAAATGACAGGGTCACTTTAAATTTATTTTTTATATATTGAATTTAGTGTGATGTTATTTACTTTATCGTTTTTTACTCTTCAAGCCCTTTCGTTTGATACGCTTATTACGGGGGTTGGGAAAAAATATATAATCCGCCATCTTGGAGCGGCGGCCATGTTGAAATTATTACAATATTGAGTATTGCACATTGTATTGTCAGAAGTAAAGGTGTATGCAAAATTTCAGCTCAATCGGATACCAACAAATTGTCGAAAAATGGTTTGCAAATTTTGACGGACAACTTACATAAGAACAGTGCAAGCTAAATAAAAGCTTGTAATAAGTTTATTTTTTCTTATTATGCTATTTGGAAATAAGAATGGGTATTAAATGTAGAAGGAACAGGATAAGGATTGATCACTTTAAAGTTATTATTCTCTCCGTCTTTTGGTAACTTCGAAACGTTGTTGTTCTTTTCAAATACCCTTTAATTAAGGTTTCTGGAGACTTTTAATTTATAAAAGTTTTAATTGTTGTTGTTTTTAGGGTTCCGTACCTCAAAAGGAAAAACCCTTACAAGATCACTTCGTTGTCCATCTGTCTGTCCTTCTGTCAAGACCCTTTTTCTCAGGAACACGTAAAGTTATCAAGTTGAAATTAATATCAAATACTCAGGGCTGCAATCCCTTGAAGTAGTAATGAAAAAATAAAACTCCGTTTATGCCGCATATTTTGACACTAGCAAGGAAATCAAAACCTATAGGCTACTCCCGGTGACCTAGAATCATGAAATTAGGCACGAAGCAATTTCTTCTTCTTCTCTTCGTTTAATGGCTTTTGCGGAAAAACCACCACAATTTAGCCAATGTCAAGTGTAAAAATGTAAAAATAGTATACTCGGCAACGTTGTACGGTTCAATCAATAAAAATCTTCCAAAATCATTCGTAATCTTTGGCAGCCATCGTAATGGCTGCCAAAGATCCCCAATGTAAGAAGCAATTTCATGTAGCACAAGTAAAGAAAAAAATCCGAAAACCGTAAAGTAGTTACATACCTACAAATTTGTACGGAACCCTCGCTGCGCGAGTCCGATTCGTACTTGACCGGTATTTTTTTTTTGTTATTTTACTTCCACATGAACTTAGAAGCCGTTACATGCCAATACAAAAAAAAATCTCAAGGACGTTAACAATATAACTTACCTAATTGTGACTAAGTTTAAGTTTTAAGGCTCCTACAAACAGGCGCGACATGCGATTAATCGCGCGTGACATAAAAGGCACCGCCATTGCGCGACTTGCGGTGCCTTTATGTCGCGCGCGATTTTATCGCGTGTCGCGCCTATTTGAAGAAGCCTTTACTCGACGTTTTTCGTTTAAAAATCTAGCCTATATATTATGTCGCCTGCAGAGCAAGAGCAGTATTTTTGCATTAAGCGTTAATATTAATACAAACTTTAACTAACTTTTCATAAGCAAATAAAGCTCGGAACATGTTTGTAGTTTGACCTTTTTAACAATAAAATACCGCAAGTATGTACAGAATATAACCTGAAAATATCACCTTTAAGCCTCACTCAGGTTTATTTGTGAGCTCAGTCATTTGATTACAGTCGTTTTAGAGGTGCTACGCAGGAGTAAATCTCCTCTAAAAGATTTGTCAAAAGGAACAGAGCGCTAAGAATGCTGAAATAATTAGAAGCTGGAGTCAGCAGTAAAGTAGAGGCCTACTGAATAATGAGAACCGGGGGGGCGACGTTCACTCGTAGGTAGTCAGGCATGTACAATTGTACATAGGTACCCGACACACTCCTACGTATCGAACTTAACATAAATTACTTTGAAGGTGTCTTTGAATCTGTCGGTATTTTGTTCTCGTTCACCCTATTTTGATACTTACCCGACTTTAATATTTTACGATAATCATCTGCCTAGCCTTTTCCCAACTATGTTGGGGTCGGCTTCCAGTCTAACCGGATGCAGCTGAATACCAGTATTTTACATGGAGCGAGTGCCTATCTGTCCTCCACAACCCAGTTGCTGGGTAATACCCCTTGGTAAGACTGGTTACCAGACTTTCGGGCTTCTGACCCGAAACGACTGTCAAAGATCCACGAATGACAACCCGGACCAACGGCTTAACGTGCTTTCCGAGGCATGGAGGGGTCTCGGTATGTAAAGATGGTCACCCATCCACAGTCGTCCTGATCGATCGACCTGTGCGGCTGTGTTATTATTTAGCCAACGGCCCCTCTAAAATTAAAATATTTTACGATATTGTAAAATCTACTTGCCTTTTACTTATTCAGCTAATAGTGTTTATTAGCTGAATAAGTCTCAATCCTGTAGAAATCTCGGGATAAAAAGCATCGTATGTCCCAATCCAGGTTATGGTCTACCCATTTGCCACATCCAAATCCTTTTAGCCGTTTTAACGTAAAAGTGTAACAAACAAGCATACACACAATAAAAAAAAACAATGTTTTTACCTTTAGATATTAGTTTAGGTAGTTTCGATTGTCAGCATAAACCTACCTCGATAAAAGCATTCTATAAACCTTGATGAAAAATGTTAACTTAACCTCACTGTGTGAATGCCATGAAAGTGAATGTATCCTCTGTATTCCACCCACGGCTCTAGGCTACTTATCTCGCACCAACAGCTCAAGCGACGAGAACCTTCCATTAAAAGGCTAGGTCAGCAAAAATTTGTTAGGACATACGACTTTCGCAAATTTACAACGTAGACAGGCTAAAGTTAGTTGAGAAGCGGTGCCCACGTCCCATTTATATTGTTTTATGGTTTCTTTCCTTCCCACAGCGGTTCCCCAGCTAGAAAATGTGGATCCGTTTCCTCGCTGCGGTTTTTTATTATCCCGTTGGATACACCGACGTATCTATCACGAACGTCGAACGGCTCTAATGTGGGTGACCGATGACACGCATTTTGTAATACGGGGGAGCTCTCTACGTGAAATGGGTTTTAATAATGTTCCTCCCCGTCGTATGGAAACGAATTTTCTCTTTATTTTATATTGGAACTACGAGTCCAATCTCGGTGTTTCCGATTTTATGAGCACCCAAACTGATAATATTCGGGATTAGTTTCGTACTATCCGCAAATTTTCAATCGACTCACTAGGTTACTGTTCGAAAGTATTTTTTTACTAAAATTATAACAACTATCAAAAAATTCTCAGCCATTGTGGTGAGTGAAAAACAAATAAAATGTATAAAAGTAGGAAACGGAAACAGAAATGGCATACCTACTTATTTCAGTAGTTTTTGCCTGTCTGCAGTCTTGTAATAACGCTAATGGTAATGTCTACACAAACGTTATTGTGCAGTTGTAAGCGAGAAAGTCGACCCAAAATTACCTTTTTGAATGCAGACTCGGTGACGATACGAAAATAACAAAGAAGAGAAGGTAGCAGAGTTATATCAATTAATTTTCCAACTGGAAAAACTTGTTCGGAGGTAAAAATAGGTAAAGTTGGGAGCCCAGCAGCTGGTCTATTTTTCCCATCTCGAATTGATTTGATCGGATTCGCGTCGGGACTCGCCGAACTTGACGGAACTTCGAGTAAACTTGCGGTTTGGAAATAGGTTTAACTAAAGATGAAAGAAGTAGTTTTGAACTGAAATCATTCTTTACGAAGGCCGGATCCAGTTATGGAGAATGACATTGATTCATAAGGTTACACTTGCTTCTTTGATAAAAGTGATACTTTGATTTATAGCTTTGTAAAGTTGCTTTCTGAAGTTTGATCAAATAAAAGAGTAACAGACCAGGCGGCGCTTAGAGAAATTGCTTATACACACCTTGTGTCGTCTTGAGTTAAGTTTAATGATCCTATAATTTTATTTATGGCTGCTTATCTCCGGATTATAAAATAAGCCCTTAATTCAATGACTTTCGTAAATTAACTATGCGCATAAGAATAAGGCTAACAAAACAACAAAGCAAAATGTTGAGAGTGGATGGAAAAACCTCCGTCGGATCTCAATGATGGGTACCAATCTCTTTGTTTTTTGGGCGAGAATAAACTTTACTTTTTTGTCTTTGAACCTTTTGGGCCCATGTGTGGATTGAACCATAAATCAAAGCCTTCTCAATAAATCTTGACTTCGTGAGAATTTACCAAAGACGTTTTGTAGTTTTTTAAGCTCGATAACATTCCCCCTCAGTGATAGCTATCTTACGCAGATATATAGACTGAAGTTCCAAATGTTCACTGCTATTTTTTGTTTTGGTACATTTCTGCACAATTAGAAGGTAAAAAAAGTCATAAATAATGTGTGGCAGGAATTTTCAGCGTATTATAGACACGAATACTATCCTCCCATACCTTTTAACACTGTAGTTTAAAAACGTTGTAAAAGCTACTCATTTTTAAAAGAGTAACCTTGGAGTTTTTTGCCGGTTCTTCTCTACAGGAAATGACCAATCGAAACCGTGCACTTAGCTTCTGACGTTCAATAAGTGCCCATGTAGTTTTATGTGAAATAAAATATTTTTATTTAAAAAAAAGCAAAATTTGTTGTGACGGCCACGCTCTGTTTGCATAGGTAATTAAACCGTGCTAGGACTAAGATAAACTTATTATAACAAGTCAACGAGACTGTAAGCCGAGGCGATAAAAAATGAAAAATATTTTTCGTGATTTACAACCCTATCCGATATCATCTTAACAATATCCGTGCCGTAATAGTATAAGAAATTCTTTAATCTAAAGCGAAATTAAAGGCATTTGTAAACGTAACGGGGCACAGTGGGGGAGTGAGTAAGTAAATCAATCTATACATTGAATTAGTTGATGTTGAACGGGCGATTTCGGCAATATTTTAGAGGCGACGGCATTAGAATGAGGCATTTTGCACTCGGCGCACGTTCAGGCCTATTCATCAAGTCGCTGAAGCCATTACCAGGCCCGCCACCTGCACGAACCACGATCCCTAGTTTGTATTACGCCGGATTATTCCAACTTTCATTCACCTATAACTTGTTGAATTATAATCAATGTTTTTGTTGCTAACGTACCTACCTACCGTACTACTGCTTACATAATGACCTTACCAGTTCTGTTCCAGCTAATTCAGGTCGACTGAAGTCTGAATTCTACTTTATATTATTATAGTTGGGCATTAGTTTGACTTTGATTATTCAATAGGTGCCTACGATGTTTATTTTGTACCGTCGCTACCACGTTTTATGTAGGTCACGTAACTGTACCAAGTTATTTACAGAAGGCGTAATTTTTATAAATACAAACTTATAAATAGTGAAAGATTAATGTGTATCTCCCATTAATGGTTGAAATCGCAACACAACTCCAGTTCACTACCAACCTTACCTAGTTAGGATATTGACATATCAGGTTCGTGGGTTCGAAATCAGACAGACGTTTTACTTCGTGTAAATAATTTCACAAAACGGTGAAGGAAAACATCGTGAGGAAACAGGCATGTCCTAGAACCAAAAATTTGACATCTACCAACCCGCACTGGGCCCGCGTGGTAGATTATAGCCAACTCCCGCCCGAAGAGAGGAGGCCTGTGTCCCAGCAGTGAGGACACTATAGGCTGATTTAGCAATCTCGGATGAATCCAACTCTATATTAAAATAGAGATACAAAGTAACGCGGCATGCACCTGCCCATAGATCATCTAGTGGGCAATAGAATGCCCGCTTGCATCCTGCCGAGCGCGATATATCACTTGCGGCAAGGCCATTACAGTGTTCCCTGAACGCCAGATTAAAATGTTAACTAACCACCCTTTGTCTTCGCCGCATTTACAATGGGAAGCGGTTGTTTTACCCTCTAATGTTTGCTGCGATCTCAGCCACTGATTGCCGTTCGCGTGTTGTTTTATTTAAAGCGGTTTGAGGCATGTTCATGTAGCCGCCTTCTTTAAGTTCTGTTATAGCTTGTTTCCGCGGTTGATTTTGGTTTTGCTTTTCGCGAACTCTTATCTTGGGAGGTTGCTTGTAGATAACTATAATAGGTAATGTCTATGCCAAAAGCATCTGACGAAAGTGTAAACAAACCTTGTTTAAGTTAAATTCTTACGCAATCACTCACTAAAGGGAATGAACACTTCATTTATCTGTGCCTACTTAGGTATCAACTTCATATCTTACCACTTTTACCAAAACTTATTGTATGAATTATAACATTTATTAAATTGTGATTGAAAATTCATCGACAGATACGAGGGTATTAAATTAACCTCAATTATTGTCGAATGAAAAACTACTTTAAGGGCTAATTTGCTGGGCGGAGCCGCGTGACGACTCCCGACCACCGTAGGCGCGGGCCTGCGGGCGGAGAGTAATGGGTAGCTCACGGTCCGATCAGGACCAGGCCCGTGCCGGACGGCGCGTACGTGTTCCACGCGCGCCTTAAAGAAATGTCAGCATCAAATTGAAGGGGCCCGTTAGGGCCGAAGCCTGCCGGGTCAGTGGGATTGTCCGAAAGCGTTACCGCTGGCCCGGAACATAAAGGGCTAAGGAAGGAACACGGGTGGGTTTTAGTCAGTAAGTGTCTGACACTCCCTTCCGCTCCACCCAGAGCGGGAGGGGTCATTTGATGATTTCCCATCCTGAAAAAAAGAGGCTGATTTTTCAATCGACAGATAATTTATATTCCTGGAATTAAATTGATGCCTGACAGTTTTTGTATTGAAAACTATCAAAAATTCAAAATTATTCCTTGGATAAAATTATCTGGCGATTATTTATTTTAAAAAAAGCTCAGCCACATCGCGTGCATTCAACTTATGCTAGAATAATCTTAATAACTAAAGGACCGTTACCATTTTGTGCCCATTGCCGTGGAGACCATGGGTGCTTGGGGCACTGAGGCCAGGAAGCTCATTAATGAGATAGGGCACAAGCTCCGTGATAAAACGGGTAACCCCCGCTCCGGCTCGTTCTTGGTGCAAAGATAGCCATTGCCATCCAACGTGGCAATGCAGCAAGCGCTTTGGGCACCTTTGCGCCGGGAACAGTTAAGGGTTGGGACTGTTATTATTATTATATTAATAATTTATGACATTGTATATTTTGCTAAACAAACTTTTATTATAGTAAAAAACTAAAGGACTAATGTACATGACAATTACGGCGTACATAGCATTGATTATAATATCTTGCTGCCTTGAAAATTATATTATGCTAAATTAAAACGAAAAATGGCGAATGGCGCTGGAAAAATCAGCCATAATATTCCAAACTTTCATCAAAAACTGCCGAACCGGAGGTGACATCTGTCATGTCGCTTCCGATAAAACCAAACAAATAAAACCAAAATAAAAACATGTTGACAAGGTCAGCCTTACGACGAGCACGCCTAGCACCTCAAAAAAAATGATTAATGGCGATTTAAAATTAGAATTTCGGGCCAAAGTGTTCAAATAACCAAAATAAAACTCTAAATTTATACGTGGCACTACAAATTGGCATCCACAGCCAAGTTTTCTAATCAATTTGTTTACATTTTCATTAGATTTTTAACCGACTTCAAAAAAGGAGGAGGTTCTCAATTCGGATGTTCATATTTTTTTTGTCTTGAAAGCGATTAGTAAAATGCAATTGGGTTACATTGAAATCTCATTAGAATTATTTGCAGATCGTAGAAAGTAACTTAACTTTCGAAGTACTTAACGTTAAAGTTACTTCTCTTACTTTAACCGTCTCATCAAGAATACCCACGGATATCGAAGTGTTAAAATAGTTTTCAATAAAAACTTTTATAATGAAATTGCTACGCTTTAATATGCATCTACGAATATTTGCAGGGAAGCAAAAAAGTCATAAACTTCAAGTGACGCAATATTTCGCTTCAGGCATTTTCCTAGTCGGTATTTTCCTTAATACCTACTTCCGGAGGAAGGAAGTATTCCAGTAAGATGCTGGTAGGGATCTTGACCGTACTTCCGGGATTGTCCTGATAGCCGTGGAATACCTACCACTCCTCATAAGCACCTCAGGACATGTTGCCTCCTTGTCGCTACGTCACTATGTGCTAGCGACCGTTTCCGAGGGCCCATTATTGAGTGTGCAAGTCACCCCTGCCATTTTATCCGTGTATATATAAAACATTGATCAGGCAGGGGTCATAGTTCTTCCATAGTTCTTGGTAACCAGTCCACTTTAGCCACCCAAACCCATAGTCCAAATTTTTATTTTTCCATATCCTGCAATAGTCTTACCAACCGGGGTTTTTGTTTTTTCAGGATGGGAACTCATCAAATGATCCCTCCAGCTCTGGGTGGAGCGGAAGGGAGTGTCAGACTCTTACTGACTAAAACCCACCCGTGTTCCTTCCTTAGCCTTTTATGTTACGGGCCAGCGGTAACCCTTTCAGACAATCCCGCTAACACCGGGGGTTATCCTTAGGTGCACTTGCATAGTGCATACAGGGATAATCGTCGGTTGGTACCACATTTCATTAAAATTTCATAAGGGGCCTCTGCGAGTTGGCTTCGGCCCCTCGTACGCCTTCCAAAGGACCGGGACCCCATGGTCCCGAGATAAGTAAAGTAAAAAAAAAAAAATTTGCTTAAATAACAATGTTAACTTAAATAGTAGTTATCTGTAGGTACACTTGAGTCATGCTAGTTATCAAATCAGGTAGGTTTTTGAACCAGCACCCCTACTAAATTATAAAATAACTTGTGTTAAGGGCAGTGGTAATTGGTATTCTGCCCGATATGGATATTATGATGAATGGCTTGTCTATTGTACCAAAATATCTGTGATGAAAGCAAACATTTAATAAAAAAAATCTCTTTGAACTCATTAGGGGTAATATCACTCATAATTGTAGAAGTCAACTCTGAAATAGCGAAAAGACGCACAAAAGGCATGATTACTTTAAAATCTCCTAAAAAAAAATGCCATTAAATTCTACGTCATTCTGTATAACGAAATAAACTTTAACCTAACAAATAACAACGCTCATTAACAAAACGAATATAACAATTATTTAAACGATATTATACTATATAAAGCTCGATTACCACTCACTCACTCACTGACTGACATAATTGTTCTCCCAGATGGTGAAGGGGAAGGTGGGTATATTTTTACAGATTTGTATAGAAGTAACTCTCACGAGTATGGGAAAAATCCCAAACCTCCCCTTTTCCACCCCACTCTCCCCCCTCCCTATCGTATCTCGGAAACTAAGAGTCCCGTGTTTTGTTGTTTTACGGATTCGTATAGAGGAGGCTCGGAAAAGTAAAATCCATTTTTCAAAGTTGCCCCCTTGCCCCCCTTCTCCCCCCCCCCTCAAGGTAGATCTCGGAAGTTAAGAGACTTGGAACATTTTTTTTTTCAGATTCATATCAAGGGGCCCAGAGTTGGTCAAAATCATTTTTCAAAACTCCCCCCTCTCCCCCCCTTCACCCCTCCCCCCATCGTATCTCGGAAATTAAGAAACCTGGGTTTTGTTTTTTTACGGATTCGTATAGAGGAGGCTCGGAAAAGTAAAAACCATTTTTCAAAATTCAAACCTCCCCTTTTCCATTCCACCCCACTCTCCCCCATCCCTATCGTATCTCGGAAACTAAGAGTCCCGTGTTTTGTTGTTTTACGGATTCGTATAGAGGAGGCTCGGAAAAGTAAAATCCATTTTTCAAAGTTGCCCCCCTTGCCCCCCTTCTCCCCCCCCCCCCTCTAGGTAGATCTCGGAAGTTAAGAGACTTGGAACATTTTTTTTTTTCAGATTCATATCAAGAGGCCCAGAGTTGGTCAAAATCATTTTTCAAAACTCCCCCTCTCCCCCCCCCTTCACCCCTCCCCCCATCGTATCTCGGAAATTAAGAAACCTGGGTTTTGTTTTTTTACGGATTCGTATAGAGGAGGCTCGGAAAAGTAAAAACCATTTTTCAAAATTCCCCCCATTCTCTCCCCCTTCTCCCCCCTTTAGGCGGATCTCGGAAGTTAAGACTTGGAACATTTTCTTTTTCAGATTCATGTCCGTGGGCCCAGAGTAGGTCAAAATTAGTTTTTTCAAAACTCCCCCCTCTCCCCCCCTTCACCCCTCCCCCATCGTATCTCGGAAACTAGGTAGCAGTAAAGCGAAGCGTAGCGTAGCGTAGCGTAGGGATAAGGTCACGATAGCTTTCCGGTGGTAGGTAGGTCCTGAGTGGAGCGAACCTGCGAGACCGAGTGGAGCAAAGGGGGGAAGAATACAACATGGCGGACAGCGTTTTTGTATTGACTGCCTAAGGGCCGAGTTCACGGACTGTCATTTGACCAATGTTTGAGTAATCGGCCGATGAATTCCTAAACATCGTTTATGCAGCCGGTTAAGTATTCACTGCTCACCACGAATATTTTAACCGTGATTATTAAATCGGGCAATCAGCATTCGCTCAAAGTGAATGAACGAATGCTATAAGTGTACTCATTTGCGAAGTCACGTCGTTAGATTTAGTCAACACGAGTTTTGGTGACATCTATATTTAGTAGCATAAAATAAAACGCTTTCAACTTGAGAAGTTCGAAAACGCATTGGGATCATTATGCTAGCCTGTAGTGTCTAATTTGGATGGGTAATAACTTCACACCGCTGTCACTGTCAATGTAATAGACATAAGATTTAACGTGGGAGCAAATGAGACAGAAAGCATTATACAGTGTTTTTGTGTTTTTGAGTGTTATTGAGTGTTGTTGAGTGTTGTTGAGTGTTGTTGAGGGTTGTTGAGTGTTGTTGAGTGTTGTTGAGTGTTGTTGAGTGTTGTTGAGGGTTGTTGAGTGTTGTTGAGTGTTGGTGAGTGTGTTGTTGAGGGTTCTTGAGTGTTGTTGAGTGTTGTTGAGTGTTGTTGAGTGTTGTTGATGAGTGTTGTTGAGTGTTGTTGAGTGTTGTTGAGTGTTGTTGAGTGTGGTTCAGTGTTGTTAAGTGTTGTTGAGTGTTATTGAGTGTTGTTGAGTGTTGTTGAGTGTTTTGAGTGTTGTTGAGTGTGGCTGAGTGTTGTTGAGTGTTGTTGAGTGTTGATGAGTGTTGATGAGTGTTGTTGAGTGTTGTTGAGGGTTGTTGAGTGTTGTTGAGTTTTGATGAGTGTTGTTGAGTGTTGTTGAGTGTTTTGAGTGTTTTGAGTGTTGTTGAGTGTCGTTGAGTGTTGTTCAATGTTATTGAGTGTTGTTGAGTATTGCCGAGTGTTGTCGAGTGTTGTTGAGTGTTGTTGAGTGTTGTTGAGTGTTGTTGAATGTTGTTGTGTGTTATTGAGTGTTGTTGAGTGTTGTTGAGTGTTGTTGAGTGTTGTTGAGTGTTGTTGAGTGTTGTTGAGGGTTGTTGAGTGTTGTTGAGTGTTGTTGAGTGTTGTTGAGTGTGGTTGAGTGTTGTTGAATGTTGTCGAGTGTTGTTGAGTGTTGTTGAGTGTTTTTGAGTGTTGTTGAATGTTGTTGAATATTGTTGAGTGTTGTTGAGTGTTGTTGAGTGTTGTCGAGTGTTGTTGAGTGTTGTGGAGTGTTGTTGAGTGTTGTTAAGTGTTGATGAGTGTTGATGAGTGTTGTTGAGTGTTGTTGAGTGTTGTTGAGGGTTGTTGAGTGTTGTTGAGTGTTGTTGAGTGTTGTTGAGTGTTGTTGAGGGTTGTTGAGTTTTGTCGAGTGTTGTCGAGTGTTGTCGAGTGTTGTTGAGTGTCGTTGAGTGTTGTTCAATGTTACTGAGTGTTGTTGAGTATTGCCGAGTGTTGTCGAGTGTTGTTGAGTGTTGTTGAGTGTTGTTGAGTGTTGTTGAGTGTTGTTGAATGTTGTTGAGTGTTATTGAGTGTTGTCGAGTGTTGTCGAGTGTTGTTGAGTGTTGTTGATGAGTGTTGTTGAGTGTTGTTGAGTGTTGTTGAGTGTTTTGGGTGTTGTTGAGAGTTGTTGATCACTTCAAATCACAAAAGACGTTAAGCCGCGTCCCCACTAGAGCCATGCGGCTTAACGTCTTTTGGCGCGAAAACTGTTTGACGCGCTAAAATAAGAAAAAAAAAAGACTTATTTTGTTGGTTGACGTATTTTGTAGAAACAATTTTCTTGGTAAAGTTTAAAGTATGGCGGTGTAAATCACAAGTTAAAATAAGTGATTCCAGTGACAATTATAGCAATTTATTAACAACAACTCCACAAGTGTAGTATAAAGCAGTATATATCACTCGAGGGTAAGTACAGATTACTCCCCTTGGTGAATAAATAGCTATTATTACAAAATCCTATAAGTGCTAAGGATTACTGTCCAATTCTCAAAATTTTACAAGGGTAAGAAATACTCCTCAAAAACACGACCCCGCGAGCTGCTTGCAGCTCGCGCAACGCCCAAAATCTAGTTATACTATATAAAGCTCGATTACCACTCACTCACTGACTGACTGACATAATTGTTCTCCCAGATGGTGAAGGGGGAGGTGGGTATATTTTTACAGATTCGTATACAAGTAACTCTCACGAGTATGGGAAAAATCCCAAACCTCCCCTTTTCCACCCCACTCTCCCCCCTCCCTATCGTATCTCGGAAACTAAGAGTCCCGTGTTTTGTTGTTTTACGGATTCGTATAGAGGAGGCTCGGAAAAGTAAAATCCATTTTTCAAAGTTGCCCCCTTGCCCCCCTTCTCCCCCCCTCTTTAGAGAGATCTCGGAAGTTGAGAGACTTGGAACATTTTTTTTTTCAGATTCATATCAAGGGGCCCAGAGTTGGTCAAAATCATTTTTCAAAACTCCCCCCTCTCCCCCCCTTCACCCCTCCCCCCATCGTATCTCGGAAATTAAGAAACCTTGGTTTTGTTTTTTTACGGATTCGTGTAGAGGAGGCTCGGAAAAGTAAAAACCATTTTTCAAAGTTGCCCCCCTTGCCCCCCTTCTCCCCCCCTCTAGAGGTAGATCTCGGAAGTTAAGAGACTTGGAACATTTTTTTTTTCAGATTCATATCAAGGGGCCCCGAGTTGGTCAAAATCATTTTTCAAAACTTCCCCCCTCTCCCCCCCTTCACCCCTCCCCCCATCGTATCTCGGAAACTAGGTAGCGGTAAAGCGAAGCGTAGCGTAGCGTAGGGATAAGGTCACGATAGCTTTCCGGTGGTAGGTAGGTCCTGAGTGGAGCGAACCTGCGAGACCGAGTTATTATATTATCGGGCAATCAGCATTCGCTCAGAGACTATGAACGAATGCTATAAGTGTACTCATTTGCGAAGTCACGTCGTTAGATTTAGTCAACACGAGTTTTGGTGACATCTATATTTAGTAGCATAAAATAAAACGCTTTCAACTTGAGAAGTTCGAAAACGCATTGGGATCATTATGCTAGCCTGTAGTGTCTAATTTGGATGGGTAATAACTTCACAGCGCTGTCACTGTCAATGTAATAGACATAAGATTTAACGTGGGAGCAAATGAGACAGAAAGCATTATACAGTGGTTTTGTGTTTTTGAGTGTTATTGAGTGTTGTTGAGTGTTGTTGAGTGTTGTTGAGGGTTGTTGAGGGTTGTTGAGTGTTGTTGAGTGTTGTTGAGGATTGTTGAGTGTTGTTGAGTGTTGTTGAGTGTTGTTGAGTGTTGTTGAGTGTTTTGAGTGTGGTTGAGTGTTGTTGAGTGATGTTGAGTGTGGTTGAGTGTTGTTGAGTGTTGTTGAGTGTTGATGAGTGTTGTTGAGTGTTTTGAGTGTTTTGGGTGTTGTTGAGTGTTGTCGAGTGTTGTTGAGTGTTGTTGAGGGTTGTTGAGTGTTGTTGAGTGTTGATGAGTGTTGTTGAGTGTTGTTGAGTGTTGTTGAGTGTTGTTGCGGGTTGTTGAGTGTTGTTGAGTGTTGTTGAGTGTTGTTGAGTGTGGTTGAGTGTTGTTGAGTGTTGTTGAGTGTTGTTGAGTGTTATTGAGTGTTGTTGAGTGTTGTTGAGTGTTGTTGAGTGTTTTGAGTGTGGTTGAGTGTTGTTGAGTGTTGTTGAGTGTTGTTGAGGGTTGTTGAGTGTTGTTGAGTGTTGATGAGTGTTGTTGAGTGTTGTTGAGTGTTGTTGAGTGTTGTTGAGGGTTGTTGAGTGTTGTTGAGTGTTGTTGAGTATGGTTGAGTGTTGTTGAGTGTTGTTGAGTGTTATTGAGTTTTATTGAGTTTTGTTGAGTGTTGTTGAGTGTTTTGAGTGTTTTGGGTGTTGTTGTGTTGTTGAGTGTTGATGAGTGTTGTTGAGTGTTGTTGAGTGTTGTTGAGTGTTGTTGAGTGTTGTTGAGTGTTGATGAGTGTTGTTGAGTGTTGTTGAGTGTTGTTGAGTGTTGTTGAGTGTTTTGAGTGTGGTTGAGTGTTGTTGAGTGTTGTTGAGTGTTGTTGAGTGTTTTGAGTGTGGTTGAGTGTTGTTGAGTGTTTTGAGTGTTTTGGGTGTTGTTGAGTGTTGTTGAGGGTTGTTGAGTGTTGTTGAGTGTTGTTGAGTGTTTTGAGTGTGGTTGAGTGTTGTTGAGTGTTGTTGAGTGTTGTTGAGTGTTTTGGGTGTTGTTGAGTGTTGTTGAGTGTTGTTGAGTGTTGTTGAGGGTTGTTGAGTGTTGTTGAGTGTTGTTGAGTGTTGTTGATGAGTGTTGTTGAGTGTTGTTGAGTGTTGTTGAGGGATGTTGAGTGTTGTTGAGTGTTGTTGAGTGTTTTGAGTGTGGTTGAGTGTTGTTGAGTGTTGTTGAGTGCTGTTGAGTGTTTTGAGTGTGGTTGAGTGTTGTTGAGTGTTTTGAGTGTTTTGGGTGTTGTTGAGTGTTGTTGAGTGTTGTTGAGGGTTGTTAAGTGTTGTTGAGTGTTGATGAGTGTTGTTGAGTGTTGTTGAGTGTTGTTGAGTGTTGTTGAGTGTTGTTGAGTGTTGTTGAGTGTTGTTGAGGGTTGTTGAGTGTTGTTGAGTGTTGTTGAGGGTTGTTGAGTGTTGTTGAGTGTTGTTGAGTGTTGTTGAGTGTTGTTTAGGGTTGTTGAGTGTTGTTGAGTATTGCCGAGTGTTGTCGAGTGTTGTCGAAAGTTGTCGAGTGTTGTTGAGTGTGGCTGAGTGTTGTTGAGTGTTGTTGAGTGTTGATGAGTGTTGTTGAGTGTTGTTGAGTGTTGTTGAGTGTTGTTGAGTATTTCGAGTGTTGTTGAGTGTGGCTGAGTGTTGTTGAGTGTTGTTGAGTGTTGATGAGTGTTGTTGAGTGTTGTCGAGTGTTGTTGAGGGTTGTTGAGTGTTGTTGAGTGTTGTTGAGGGTTGTTGAGTGTTTTTGAGTGTTGTTGAGTGTTGTTGAGTGTTGTTGAGTGTTGTTGAGTGTTTTGAGTGTTGTTGAGTGTTGATGAGTGTTGTTGAGTGTTTTTGAGTGTTTTGAGTGTTGTTGAGTGTTGTTGAGTGTGGCTGAGTCTTGTTGAGTGTTGTTGAGTGTTGATGAGTGTTGTTGAGTGTTGTTGAGGGTTGTTGAGTGTTGTTGAGTGTTGTTGAGTGTTGATGAGTGTTGTTGAGTGTTGTTGAGTGTTTTGAGTGTTGTTGAGTGTGGCTGAGTGTTGTTGAGTGTTGATGAGTGTTGTTGAGTGTTGTTGAGGGTTGTTGAGTGTTGTTGAGTGTTGTTGAGTGTTGTTGAATGTTGTTGAATATTGTTGAGTGTTGTTGAGTGTTGTTGAGTGTTGTTGAGTGTTGTTGAGGGTTGTTGAGTGTTGTTGAGTGTTGTTGAGTATGGTTGAGTGTTGTTGAGTGTTGTTGAGTGTTATTGAGTTTTATTGAGTTTTGTTGAGTGTTGTAGAGTGTTTTGGGTGTTGTTGTGTTGGTGAGTGTTGATGAGTGTTGTTGAGTGTTGTTGAGGGTTGTTGAGTGTTGTTGAGTGTTGTTGAGTGTTGTTGAGTATGGTTGAGTGTTGTTGAGTGTTATTGAGTTTTATTGAGTTTTGTTGAGTGTTGTTGAGTGTTTTGAGTGTTTTGGGTGTTGTTGTGTTGTTGAGTGTTGATGAGTGTTGTTGAGTGTTGTTGA
Source organism: Luperina nickerlii (assembly GCA_963855955.1). Lineage (NCBI taxonomy): Eukaryota > Metazoa > Arthropoda > Insecta > Lepidoptera > Noctuidae > Luperina > Luperina nickerlii. The sequence continues at coordinate 13,014,313 of OY979677.1, read as the reverse complement.
GTGATGTTGAGTGTTGTTGAGTGTTGTTGAGTGTTGTTGAGGGTTGTTGAGTGTTGTTGAGTGTTGTTGAGTGTTTTGAGTGTGGTTGAGTGTTGTTGAGTGTTATTGAGTGTTGTTGACTGTTGTTGAGTGTTGATGAATGTTGTTGAGTGTTGTTGAGTGTTTTGGGTGTTGTTGAGTGTTGTTGAGTGTTGTTGAGTGTTGTTGAGTGTTGTTGAGTGTTGTTGAGTGTTGATGAGTGTTGTTGAGTGTTGTTGAGTGTTTTGGGTGTTGTTGAGTGTTGTTGAGTGTTGTTGAGTGTTGTTGAGTGTTGTTGAGGGTTGTTGAGTGTTGTTGAGTGTTGTTGAGTGTTGTTGAGTGATGTTGAGTGTGGTTGAGTGTTGTTGAGTGTTGTTGAGTGTTGTTGAGTGTTGTTGAATGTTGTTGAGTGTTTTGGGTGTTGTTGAGTGTTGTTGATCACAACAAATCACAAAAGACGTTAAGCCGCGTCCCCACTAGAGCCATGCGGCTTAACGTCTTTTGGCGCGAAAACTGTTTGACGCGCTAAAATAAGAAAAAAAAAGACTTATTTTGTTGGTTGACGTATTTTGTAGAAACAATTTTCTTGGTAAAGTTTAAAGTTTGGCGGTGTAAATCACAAGTTAAAATAAGTGATTCCAGTTACAATTATAGCAATTTATTAACAACAACTCCACAAGTGTAGTATAAAGCAGTATATATCACTCGAGGGTAAGTACAGATTACTCCCCTTGGTGAATAAATAGCTATTATTACAAAATCCTATAAGTGCTAAGGATTACTGTCCAATTCTCAAAATTTTACAAGGGTAAGAAATACTCCTCAAAAACACGACCCCGCGAGCTGCTTGCAGCTCGCGCAACGCCCAAAATCTAGTTTAATTATATATAACTACACAGCACCTTCTCACATAAAAGTCATAAACACAAACAACATTCAGTAAAAAAACATGGCGTTCATATTATGAAGTGTGGCCTTTTTGTGGCGAAATAGCCGTTTACCTTATTAGCTAGGTAGCGGCCAGTCTTCACTTTATATTCTAGGCTAGTTGGCACCCACACCACGTCCTAGCCTATTCATCATAGGGCAAGGCCACCGAAAGTATTCCGTGGCTACCTGCCCCCACAATTCCACCGGCCGACTTAATCTTGTTTGCGGCGTGCAAATATTCTTTTAATACTATATTTCTAGGTCCAATATAAAAGATTTATTGTATTGATTCGGCATGGATGTTTTTGTGCAAATTTTGTGGGTATTATGAGCTACAGCTTCTGCCCGCGACTTCGTCCGCGTGAAATTTCTTGTTCCCCCGAACCGCCCCTTCTCATCACATCGCCAGCCCACGCATTATTTCGTCTCCGTTTCTCAGCGTTCTTTCTGTATTTTTTCTTTTTGCTCGGCTCCTAGGATCCTAACATAATGTTAAGAAGCTTATTTAAGCATGTTCTCCCATACATTCCAAATGAAAATGTAAGTTTGTACGCACAATATTGAGAGATTTACCATGTTGTTTTAAGACCAGAGACTTCTTATAGGTATTCCTGTAATCTATAGGTATAGAACTATTTTCTGTACTTTTTCAAAATTTTAGGCTCATTCGTTTCGGAGATAAAGGGGAATGGACAATTTTCGTCTATTTTCTTAAATACAATTTACTTTAAAATTATGAAAAAATATATTTGAGATCCTCACAGTAAGCCCTTTCATTTGATATGTCACACGGTACAGATTACGAAACTTTTTTTATTTTCTATTAGCCCTCCATAAATGACCCCCATGTTCAAAATTCATTTATTTACATTACACGTCTGTGTTTGGGTCACGAAGATTCATATGTGTACCTTTCAACTTAATCTGTCCATTAGATTCGGAGCAAATTGGCTGTGACAGACGGACGGACAGACAGACACACGATTGATCCCATAAGAGTTCCGTTTTTTCCTTTTGAGGTACGGAACCCTAAAAACAAACGCTCTTCAGCTTTACTATTAGTTTATATACTACGTTACATTTTGATTGTTTTAATCCTTAAAAGGGGTCATTTTACTTATTAACAACTTTTAGACCACCACCACGGGGACCAACCCGGAAATCGTAAAAAAAAATCTGCTGATTCATACATTATGTCGAGTTAAGGCTCCTTCAAACAGGCGCGACACGACACGCGACACAAAGGCACCGCAAGTCGCGATGCCTTTGTGTCGCGCTCGATTATATCGCGTGTCGCGTGGATCAACAGATTTTTTTTTTAAAGGATTCAAACGATCAAAGTGTAAAGGTGTATACATAATATAGAGATTAGTATGAGTTTATACTATGTAGAAACAAAGTTACTCAATCAAATCTTGTGTGTAATTTCCTACATGAGCGTATGGAGTCATGTAACTTCCAAATAATTATGTTACAAGTATGTACCTGTATGTTATCCTTACTTTAATATAGTAATTAATTCATTATCGCCCACTAAAGTTACCTAGCTTATGTTCAGCCACGCACATTGGACGTAGGTATAAATTAGCAAATTCATTTTGGCGGAAATAAAGTACCGAATGTAACGAAAAAAGGTGCCTTCGAATTACTTCATATTACGAGGTCCAGACCAGGATATTGATGACGAGCTAGGCAAAGGAAACTAGACACCCAAAATATTGATCGTTTTTGAACGCCAATACTTACAGATTAAAAGATGTTTTCAAACCCGAAATTCAGTATTCGTAAATCGTAGAAATAGAAGTCCATTCCTACGAATACCGAGTTTATTTCTTACATAAAGGCATTTGACAACAATATATTTCAATGCTATCACGGAAGCGGTATACTATGACGAATGCAGCTATTTTTCCGACGTTATCATGTATGCACGTCCAAATTTTATTGCTTTTTGTGCGGCAGTTACAAATCGATTTGGCTTTAAGCCAATGGCGTCATTTTAATAGTTCCTCTGTGTGGCCGACAGTACTCACATATTTTAACATTATGTATATGGACATATTAAGCTATGAATTTGTGAGGCACGAGTGCGCCGAAACCTCCAGCCAAATTGAGAAAAAAACATCATGTTTTAGACGAGGAAAACAGAAATCACGTACTTACAAGGAAGCATACTCAGAATCCCTTTAATATTGTTATTGGTACGAATTTACTTAACGTTGGAAGCAATAATGTTATATTTTCTTTATTTCTTTCAATCCTTGTGTAGCATTGAAAATAGATAGAATTGAAAAGTTTGTAAACATTTTAATGTCGTATTACAATTCAATAAACATAAAATCGAGAGACATTGATACCTCTCTCTGCCTTTAGCACCAAAGACACTAGAGAGAAAATATTCTCTATTATTTATTCATATTTAGTAGGTATCCCTCTCTCAGCTGAGTTCAATTGTCTGTAATATTGTTTGATATTCTTTCTTTCAATGCACAGTGCTCGATACAATGAGGATTTGTAAAAGATGATACAATAGTTTGTATAAAACGGAGCTCCACAATCGTATCTATTCATTGGCGAAATCATGAAATTAAATTTCCTGTGATAGGTATTCCTTACAAAGGTTTACTATATTGGAAAGGTTACCTCGAGAGGAAATAACTGACGATAATATGAGATCTTATCTACGAGTTATAGAGAGTTTTCAGGCAGATGGTTCTTCAAGGATCATTTTATTTCGATTGTTACGCTTTTATAATGTGATTAATTACTGAAATAAATTCCTCATTATAATACTTAGCTGGATCACACCCTACAACACGCCACGCGGAGGGCTCGTAATTAAGTCACGCGTGATTTTTAACATACAAATTCAATGAATTTGCCTTCCCGTGCCCCGTCGCGTAGCGTGTTGTCGTGTGTCGTGTGATCCGCCTTAGGAAAATTTCGATTCGTAAATTGTAAAACTAATTAATATCGAAGCTTTAAATCCTTCTAACTGTCGGTGCGACTTAAAACAAGGTTACACAAACATAAATCTAAATACACAGACAAAACCAAGTCCCCAGATACATAGATTTCTATTACGTTAAGAGATTAGCATCCCAATAGATTTAACTGTCCTAATATCTCCGTAGTTTGTACCAAGAACGGTGGGGCTGAGCCTAGCCGAACAAAGGCTTAGGAACGCCGGACGACGGACGTACGAGTAGCCGCCGCAGATCCTAAGTACAAAGACTGATAAACGGATAAGACTCTCACACAACCATGTGGCCAAAAATAGACGACCTCCATGTATGAGAACTGTAAACAATGGTTTGGTTTCTATTGTGGGTATTACCCAGTGAGAAAACCCTCCATCTGGGAAGAACGGAGGGTTATGTCTGAAAACTCCTAAATACTATAACCCAACGATTCCCTTCACTACCATGAGTCCAGGGCCCCGGAGAAACCCGTACTTTCGCGCGCGCACTTGGTTGGAGGTACCTACTTATCCTACTTATACCATTCATCTACAAGATTGTTGAAGTTGTGCGATCATTAATAATAATAATAATCGTTTATTTATAAAAAGGGCGATACATTTACAATGAATAGCTTAACAATTAATATAAAATAGCGCACAGTTGCTAATTTGCCTGAACTAGGTTGAACCTGTGCTTCAGGCCAGAAAGTGCATAAGTACTTAATGTAATAAATTAACAATCAATATAACGTAAAAAATAAATTAAAACTTAGGTAAATAAAGTAAAATAGCATGTTAGCAGTTCTATTTGCAGACAATAAGTAGGTCTTCTGTCTGTGCATAGTCAATTGTTAATAAATATTTAAGTATAATTTGTTTACAGCTATAGTAATTCAGTTTATAGATACTTAGTTTTCTATTTAATCTATTGTACAGGAATGGGCCTAAGAAAGTAAAAAATCTTTCTACAAAGACATGTTTTGAGGTAGCATTAGATATACATACTAAATCATTCCGTCTCTTGTTAGTGTTGTCGGCATGGTAGGCAAGCATGGTGTGCTGTTTTAATACTAAGTGCATAATGAAAAGCTGGCGAACAGTTAGTACATTGCAGGATTTATATAGCAAATCAGTGGGAAAAAAGAAGGGATGAAAGTTTGCTACCTTTAAAATTGCTCTCTGAGCTCTTTCAAGAGGAAGCAAGTTAGTTTTTGGTGCGCCACCCCAAGAAGTGATACAGTATTGAATTATAGATTGACATAGGGCCAAATAAACTTGTGTGATTAATTTTGAATCTGCTAATGTTCGCAATTTTTTAAAAACATATATTAGTTTGCGCACTCTTTTAACTAGACTTTCAATATGTTTTTTAAATGAGAGTGTGTCGTCCATTATTACCCCCAGGTATTTTATGTTGCTCGTTTTGTGGATAAAAGGACAATTACACATGGTGATTGTACGATTTCCACATTGATGTGCATATAGATTAGGGTTAGTAATGTTAAGTTGAGGCTTGCGCATGGAGAAGTGAATATATTTTGTTTTGTCGGCATTTAATGTTAGTAAATTTCTATTAAGCCAATTAGTCACAGTATTAAAACCTAGTTGAGCTATTTTGAACAGTTCGCTACTGGTTTTAGCGCTAAATATTAACGCCGTGTCGTCGGCATATGATATTATTTTGCCGTCTTTAATATTTAGATTGCACAAGTCGTTAATATAAATAAGGAAGAGGGTGGGGCCCAGAATACTCCCCTGAGGAACACCAAAACCAGTATTTTTCTGCTCATCGCTCGTAATATTATCTATTCTAACACATTGGTACCGGTGGTCTAGATAGTCAGTAAAAAGTTTCAGCGGCGTTCCCCTTATTCCTATGATCTCTAATTTGTTTAGAAGAACAGAAATTGACACCGTGTCGAACGCCTTGGCTAAATCGAGAAAAACTCCCAAGGTCTGTTTTCCTTTGCCGAGTTCTTCTGAAATATAATCAGTCAGGCTATGCACCGCATCTGCTGTCGACAGTTTGACTCTAAAACCAAATTGCGCAGGGGATAAGATGTTGTTTTTTTCTAGGTAATTAACTAGTCTACTGTTTATAATTTTCTCTAGAATTTTTGAAATTGAGGGGAGTAAGGATATTGGCCTATAGTTATTAACTACGTCCTTACTTCCAGATTTAAATATAGGGATTACAACTGCCTTTTTTAGACAACTAGGGAAAATTCCTTCGGAAAGACAGATTCGAAATATATGCGTTAAGGGAGGTACCAAAATTTGCTTAAAGAGTTTGAGGATCTTATTGCTTATGTTATCCCATCCAACTGCACAGTCGTCTTTTAGCCCAGAAATGATTCGGGTTATTTCAACTTCATCGGTATCCAGCATAGCAAAAGATTTCGGGTAACAACTATTGCTAGATTTTCGGGGAGATGGTTGTTCGCAATATTTCGGAATCTGATCGGCAAGAGTTTTCCCAACATTTACAAAAAAGTTATTTACATTGTTAGCTGATAAGAGTGGTGAAGTATTAGCCAGCAATAAACTCGAATTTGATTCACGCTGTTTAGACATATTAGTGACGTTTTTAATATGTTTCCAAAGTTGCTTGGTATTTTTACCTGCTTTATTTAATTCAGCTTTATCGTAATTATTTTTTAAATTCTTTAGGAGATTGTTGCAGAAGTTCCTGTATCTTTTATAGGTGGTTTGAATTATTAGATTATCAGGGTGTCTCTTAGTTTTCTGATGAAGTTTATCTCTGTGTCTTATACACCGAATTAGTCCAGGAGTAATCCATGGTTTAATATTATAAGATTTCTTATTTACTGTAGAAACTGTCGTGTTACGTAATATTGCTTGTTGAACATGTTTTATTAAGTACGATAAAGCCAGATTAGCGTCAGCAGTATTGTAAACTAGGCTAAAGTCTATGTTGCACAAATCATATTCGAGTTTGTTTGTATTTAATTTGCTAATAGTCTGAGGACGATTTAGCTTAGGCAGCGTTAAATTTACGTTGAGTAAGACTGCGTGATGGTCAGTAATTGTTGAGTTAGTAACAAGCGTAATATATGACAGGCTGCTTTTAATCATCATATGATCAAGGCAGGAACCGCTCTGATGAGTAGGCAATGTGTGAGCGGGGAGAAAACCATGGTATGAGCAGATATTAAGGTAATCTTGGGTCCCTGCATCGCAGTTTTCGGAGCCAATGTTTATATTTAAATCACCTGTTAGTATAACATTCTTAACTGGGCTTAGTGCTTGAAAAATTTGGTTTAAGGATTTGTTAAAAGGATCTAAGTTTCTGGAGGATGGGGATCTATACATAGCGATTATCGCTGTGGTTGTACCAATTTTGATGACTAAACAATTACTCATACAGTCTTGTAAATTATGTTCCTCGACTGTGACCTTTAATGATTCCTTAACATAGACTACCACACCATCATTTTGATTGTGATTTATTGTGGTATGTAATAAGTTGTACCCCGGTATTACTGGCAGGTTATCGTGGCGATTAGAAATCCAGCTCTCGGTAAGAACCATTATATCACAATCAAAGTTAAGTCTATGAAGAAAAATATTAAAGCTATCTATGTTCTTATAAATACTACGAATATTTTGGGTTAGTACAGTTAGGGAATTTTGATAGTCGGAAAGATATCGTCTGCAGTCCTCAACGTTACATTTCTTTGATCTAGTTGAAAATGTGTTATCTATATCGGTAATTAAGTTATCATCCATATTAAAATAAAATAAAACAATAAATTAAGTCTAAAATATAAACTAGTATGTGGCGCTCTTAGGCGCCTTCATAATCTATCGAATTAATGTACCTGTATTCGGCAGCTTTTTTAGCAGGGCAATCTGTATCTCCCGTCTTGTGGTTGGCTTGTTTTTTAAAGCGCGAACATGTAGCACATTTTGGCGGATTGGCCTTATTTGCGCAGTCTTGGATTATGTGCCCTTCTTCACCGCAATGGCCGCATGTGGGGGCAGCTATTTTGCATGTTTTGGCTGCATGACCATACTGCTGGCACTTGTAACATCTAGTTACCAGTGTAAAGTCTCGTACCGGACAGGACGACCAATTTATAAATAATCTGTCCTGTGTGACGAGGGCCTTGCGAATGATGGCTGGAACTTCTATAATATAGTTGCAATTCTCAGCATCCTTCCTGCCAGATTTGTGGCTCAGTTTTATTGAGGTCAAAAATGCTTCTTGAGACATAGTCGGCAGTTTGTCGGTCAAGTTCTGTTCATAGATACATTTATAAACCTCATTTTCAGACATAGATGTCGGAACTCCTATAACTATAATGCGAGGTTTGCGTTTTTGAGGTTCGTCGACGGTAAGCCCTGACGAAGCGAGTTGGACTGTTTGTTTGAGCTTATCTAGGTCATCTTTGGTCTCAGTACTGATTATTAAGCCTCCTTTTCCTATTTTGCGTACGCCTCGTACTTTCAGCTTCATTTCTCCAGGGCATATGATTTTTTGGACCATGGTCTTGGTTTCGTCACTGGTCTTTGAATTATCGGAGGGAAAAATCGCCACGGAACTAAAGGTATTAGGACGAACAAAGCTGTTGGACCCCTTCTTCACCATATCTGCAAAAGATGTGCCCGCACCCTGCTTCGTACAGGACTCTTGAATCGTCATTGTAAAGTCTTTGTTATTTTGTTCAGACTTCTAAAGTCAATTAGGTACTGTAATAATTCCACTTAATATAAATAAAATTGATGACGTTATAAAATGTTACACCTGTGAAAATTCAAAACCGTACTCAAATATAAAAATTTAACACTCCAACAAAAATTTTGAAAATATATGCCTCCTAATATCGCAGAATATCGAGAAAACAAATTTTAATTTAAAAGTTCAACGTTTTCATTTTGATACGTATCGATGTTAACTGAATCCGTTACTGAATAATTCTAAATAATTTTATGAAAATCCAAACGATGAGTTATCTTAAAATTTTCTTAAAAAAGTAGGTAGTTATGAAAAATCATTTTTTAATTAAGTTGACATGGAATATTGATATTTTTTTCATTACTAGTTTCTTTTCCAATAGCTGTTTACAATTGCAAGATTGAAGGAACCTGCTACAAGAACTTACTTAGATAAACAAATACTAGGTGTGATTGCAAGATTTGTAATATTCTTTATAACATATTTGCTCGTAAAGGGTCTCTTATTTCACCAATTTCAATATCGTAATGTATCTCATTACGCACTTGTGCGGTAATGTAAAGTAAATCGCACGGTTTATCAAGATGCTCCGTCAAAACGAACGGTACTTTTTTAAATCTTAGCAAAGAGTTTTTATTTCAGAAAATTAGTCAACATTTTATGAATAAAATTAACTTTGGGAGATAAAATATAATAAATAAACATTTAATTCTTTAATTTAATTAATTTTGACAACAAATTACAACCATTAATATCTGTAACAAAAATATTAATTTACTTTATTAATAATACTGGCTGTTTTGTGCCTATGCCTGAAAAAAAAAAGCGCGAACGCGCGCGCATCGCTTATCTGTTAAGAAGTAAAAATTATTCCGCGCGCTTTTTCTTTTCGCTGTACTTTTTTTTTATTTGAAAATGTCGTCAAGTAATGATGAATTTATTAATTCCACACCGCCAGAAGTCTCAGAGGCAGCGAAAAAGGCTACTCTAAGCCTCGCCCGAAAAATCGACCGATAGATACTTACAAGCGTATCAAAATTTCATCATATGGTAAACAAGCAAATATGTAAGTTCAGTCCGAGTTTTATTTATTTCCTCGCAAATATGTTATAAAACGTCGTATGACATACGTGCGCTTTGAAAATTACAGCCTCTGCTTCCTTTTAGCCCTCGCCTACGGCTCGGGCAAGCAATATCGCCTCGGCTGTAATTTTCAACTTACCGCACTTATATCATAATGTACTATTACCTATGCACTTTCAGAATTTGCCATCTATCCGTACGTTTACTTTATGAATCATCGTCAACCGTAGGTTAATGTATCGTGTTTGCCGATTCCGAGACATCAATAGAAAACGTAACGTAAAAACGAAAGCGGTTTTCTACTTTGGATGTACATACAGGAACAATCACAATAAAACAACGACGCAATCAGTAACTAAATACATGCCTACGATTTAAATGTATGTAGATTACCCTAACGGTATTTGAAGAATTATGCGTTTTTGATCACGCACCGGCGATTGCTCAAATGCTCAGTATGTGACGCGCCCCAAGTGCGTGTATCACGCATCAAAACAATACCATGCATGAAGTATGTGAAATGCAACAACCACCGAATGATTTTAAAATTACCTAAATGTACAGACGCCAGTCTTTAATAGATTTTCAACTTTATCGCTAAAGCGTAAGCTTCAAAGTTGATTGGGAAAATTTTACAGTTTCGGGTAGCTTGATGTGCTGGCGTCTGTACATTTAGATAGGTACCTAATAAGTTCCTTCGTATGTACTTAACAAAATAATACCAGTCTATTGATGCCCCACTGGTGAGCAGTGATAGTCCAGTGGTAACAGACCCCGACTTACGAGTTGTAGGTCGTTGGTTCGTACCCAGACAGACGCTTTACTTTCTGAAAATAATTTCATCTTCATCACCACTGCTCTCAAAACGGTGAAGAAAAGCATCGTCAGGAAGCCGCGTGTCCTAGAACTAAAAAATTCGAAGACATGTGACATCTACCAACCCGCATCGAGCCCGCGTGGTAGATACTCACTCACCCACTCCCTCTCGAAGGGAGGGTGGGCCCTGTGTCCCGAACAGTGGGAATATTATAGGCTGATTATAATTTGCTATTGGCTCATAGCAAGCTAAAGGCCTCTCCTCATGCAGAGGAGCAGACATGAGCATTTTGTCATTACGCAGGCTCATTCATTTGATCATTAAGGTGGTTTAGCAATTTCAGATTTATATGGGACTAGCTGCGCTCCACGGTTTCACCCGCATAAGGGTGGGAATATTGGAATAAAAAGAAGCCTATATGTTAATCCAAGGTATCAGCCACCTCCACACAAAATTTTATAAAAATTGGTCCAGCCGTTTGAGCGTGAAGAAGTAACAAACATATAAACACACACACACTCACTCACAAACTTTCGCCTTTATAATATTATTAGTGTGATAATTATAATAATAATAATCCCAACCGCCGTATCTCTACGTTGACGTCATGGTGGGGTTTGCGCGCTCCGAATTCTAGGCTTATGCCGGAAGAGTTTACTTTGTCGGAACAGGTCTAGAGTGAGGAACCAGAAAGCGAGATATAGAAACCCGCAAGGCAGCATGTGGCGAACTGTTGGGCAGTAGCGACCCCACGGACCCTATCTCCCGGGAAAAGTCTTGTTCCTCACCTCTGGCTTACCTTTATTGGCCGGCTGGAGTGAACAATGACGGGGAACAGATCTCCGACCTCATTCTTGCCTTTGTTGGCTGGCCTGAGTGGAGATTCGCAAGAGCAAATGTGCTCGGAGGAAAGATTTATTCCAGTAAGATGCTGGTAGGGATCTTGACCGTACTTCCGGGATTAACCTGATAGCCGTGGAATACCTCTCCACTCCTCATAAGTACCCCAGGACATGTTGCCCTCATGTCGCTACGACACTATGTGCTAGCGGCCGTTGTTGGGGGCCCATTATTAAGTGTTCAAGTCATCCCCTACCATTTTATTCGTGTAATTTATGTAAAACATTGGTCAGGCAGGGGTAGACTTTCCATAGTTCTAAATAACCAGTTCACTTTAACCACCCAAACCCATAATCCAATATCTTTGTTTCCATATCCTGCAATAGTCCTACACCAACCGGGGGTTGTCCTTTGCGTGCATAGTACGAACAGGGGTAATCGTCGATTGGTGCCTCATTTCATTAAAAACTTCTAACGGGCCACTGCAAGTTGGCTTTGGCCCCTCGTACACCTTCCAAAGGTCCAGGACCCCAAGGTCCCGAGAAATATCAAAATAATAATAATCTTTATTACATAAGAAAGTGGTTACGAAAGAGTTATAATATTATGATGTTTTCTTTCACTAATATCAGTAATGTTCAAGATAAACTTTGAAAGTACATATGAAAAGACTCATTGCTACTGGTCCGGATTTGAACGCAAAACCTCGTGCACGAGTCGCGAGATCACAACACATTTAACAAATTGTCATAAATCTAATGTTCATGAAGACAGATAAATTAAATAAAAAGCGACTCAAAGCCGTCAGAATATTCTTACTTACCTTTTCTTTGTGCTTGATATAAGAACCATGCTTATGTTTGTGGAGTAACAAGCGTTTCGCTGCCCATAAAGAGGGATTTATTGTCTGGCAACATTTATGAAATATCCGGTGTTTCGCTTTGAAGACTTTCCTATTTATTGTAGCTACCTAATAGAACGATACATATTTATGGCCTAGCGAACTTTGGTAGTGTTCTTCGTGGCCAACAAAAGCGTGAATATTTTGAAAGATTTCTTTCGGATTTTTTAAATTGTAGTAGGACTGAATCGTTCTTTTAGTGGTCACAATGGCTACTGCTGAGCATGAAGTCTAGGTTCGTTACCCGAGCAAAGTGCTATTGAGTTTTTCTGACTGAAATTACTCAGTACCAGACTGGAGTCTGGACTTTTAGCCGTTGATGGCAATAGATTTGTCCCTATTACATGGGAATTAAAAATAGCTGGCGAAATGTGGGTGGACTATACATCTCTGACCAATCCTTTGGGGAAACAAGGGATGACTTTATATTATGTTATTTTTTTAGGGTTCCGTACCTCAAAAGGAAAACGGAACCCTTATAAGATCACTCGTTGTCCGTCTGTCTGTTCGTCAGTCAATACCCTTTTTCTCAGGAACACGTGGAGTTATCAAATTGAAATTAATATTAAATATTCAGGGCTGTAATCCCTTGAAGCAGTGAAAATATCAAACTTCTCAGTCAGCGCAATCAAAAGATACGGGCGTATATGTTCCGAAATCAAAACCTATAGGGTACTTCCCTTTGACTTAAAATCATGAAATTTGGCAAGAAGCAATGTCATGTAGCACAAGTAAAGGAAACAATCCGAAAACCATACATTTGTAGTTACATTACAAAAAAAAATATTTATACCTACAAATTTGTACGGAGCCCTCGGTACGCGAATCCGACTCGCACTTGACCGGTTTTTTAATAGTATGTATAGCTGTTGGTGAGTGTTACGTCTGGGGAAGTACTACCACCATATCTATTTTAACATGAGATATTATTTTTATTTTATCTTATAATATTGCAGATGTGCATAAGCGGCGGTAACCAGTTGCTATCAGGAGACCTGGTTCCTTTGCCATCCAAAAATATTTTAGAAAATAGCACATGACATGCCAATTGCGAATGTTCATGATTTTCATGAGTGAATGTTCATGAGTTCTCCAATGTTCATGAGTTCTCCCATATTAAAACGTTCACCCTTCGTCGAGTCATTAATACAATTAGTTAAATAATATTTCTTCTTTATTTTTCTAACAAACTAATATAAAATATATATAATGCTGGTTGACACTTCCCGTGACTCAAGGGCTGGCTTTTACCTTGACCAGGGGCCATACAACCATTGCCATACAACGTGGCAATGCCGCCAGTCTCTTGGGTACATCACCAGTCGACAGCGATGCGGAGAAATTTAACAACGCTATATTATTTTATTTTGTTAATAATTTAATTAGGTTAGGTTATTATATTTTTGATACAATTTAAATAAAAACTACTGGTATGTCCAAAAATTATTACGTCCTATTTATTTGCTTTTCTGTATCTAGGTTACGTGCAGCAAATTCTTTTATACTTTTTATAATTTTATAAAGGACTTGCGTCTAAGAAACTAACCAAGTTTTATAACGTCAAGAAACTTCTCAACTTTACAGGTTTACATAAAGCTATTTCTTTTAAAGTAGTATCTTCCTGTTAGTTAAATTATTCTTTAAGTTTATGTATCGTTCTAAAAACTAGAACTTCGAAAGCTGTGCCAGCAGCTCTATTCACTTAAGAAAGGTTCTTTATTTTTCAGGATGAAAACTACTTAATATGCTAATCCAGTATGTTATTTTCCCTGTTTTTACTTTCACCGTAATCCGTTAAACCGACGTCGATTCAACACACATAAACGTTTGCCATAATACATAATATGAGCTTCATATTCCGCGCTCGTTCATTTTAACTTATTAAAGCCCATATTAACAGTCGCCTCAAGGTTTTCTTGCAAGCGAGTCGTCATCATGCAAGAAATGTGCAAACATAGTCAGAATATTCATGTGTGTTAATATTCATGGCCACGAAGGCTCTTGCTGCACTTCAGTTAAGGATCGCAGTGTCTACCGAGCTTGTGTACATTTGTGAGACATTCGTATAACAGGAGCGGGCAGAAGTAAAACTTTCAACGCCACAGTAGGCGAATGCACGTATGAAGTCCAGATTGCGTTTAAGTGTGGGACACGGCGAGACGGCACCGCATTACGTATTTAGGCTAACTCGCGACTTGCTTAATTTAAAGTTGAGATAGAGATTAGACGCTTTGTTGAACAGTTGTTTGGAACTGGCCTAGGTTAAGGGAAAGTTTCTGTTTATAATTAAACTTCTGTGTAACTGACACCGTTTTCCCTAAGGAGAAATGTGTTATCCTCCAAAAATTGTTTTGTTAACAATTCCGAATTTAGACATGGTCTGGGTTATCGTTTTTTTTGGTTCCGTACCTAAATAGGAAAAACGGAACCCTTATATATAAGATCACTTCATTGTCCGTCTGTCAAGACCCTTTTTCTCAGAAACGCGTGAAGTCATCAAGTTGAAATTAATATCAAATACTCAGGGCTGCAATCCCTTGAAGCAGTGAAAAAATCAAACTTTTATGTAAACGCAATCAAAAGATACGGTTTATGTTCCGTTTATGCCGCATATTTTGGCACTCGCATGGGAATCAAAACCTATAGAGTACTTTCCGTTCACCTAGGATCATGAAATTTGGCAAGACGCAATGTCAAGTAGCACAAGTTAAGGAAAAATGCGAAAACCATAAATTTGTACTTACATACATACACATTTGTACGGCAGACTCGCACTTGACCGGTTTTTTTATTAGGAAAGTAACTGATTTATATTACAAAAAAGAGTTAATCCCATTTATTCCCTTACTAGGTTATGTTGAAGTTCCGAGAAAAGTTAGCGATTTGAAGTACCTAAGTAACTACTACCGTACTTATCATGAACTAGTCATCTGCCTAGCCTTTTCCCAAACACTTTGGGGTCAGCTACCAGTCTCACCGGATGCAGCTGAGTACCAATATTTTACATGAAGCGACTGCTTATCTTTTTGACGTTCAAAAGTGCCTTTTATGTACAGACGCCAGCACATCAAGCTACCCGAAACGGTGATATTTTCCCAATCAACTTTGAACCTTATACTCTAGCGATAAAGTTGAAAATCTATTAAAGAAATTTGACAGATTGTAGTAACTTGATGTGCTGGCGTCTGTACCTATTAGAAATAAATGAAATAATACTTTGACTTTGAATACGATACCCCTTGGTTATCAGACTTTCAAGCTTCTAACTACTGTAAATACTGCCAAAGATCCACGAATGACAGCCGAGACCAATTCCGAAGCACGGAGAGGTCTCGCTATGTAAAGTTGGTCACCCATCCACGGACCAACCGCGGTAAGTGTCGCTTAACCTGATCGATCGACCCGTGCGGCTGTTATTACATAGCCATACGCCCCTCACTTATCATGAACTAGTAAGAAGTAATATTACTGAGTACTAATAAATCCTGTAGGTACGGTCAGCATCAAAAGTCGATTAACACTTCAGTTTTTTTAATCTCAGTTATTGAGCAAAATATTTGTTCGAAATTGCAGCAGAAGTATAATGCGATTTTGAACAAATATTTTGCTCAATAACTGAGATTTAAAAAACTGAAGGGTTAATATTTAGCTCAATAACCGAGATTAAAAAAACTTAAGTTTAATCGACTTTTGATGCTGACTGTACCTACGTTCATTCAAATTAGAAGAATCTTGTAATTGCTTTTTTATTAAAAATCAAAGGCAACTCTCTCGCTGACTGTCATATTCCAGCTAACATATTTATTTTTATTTCAATTGATAGGAATGCCTTCAGGTGTAGATTTAATTGTAACTGTAGGTAACACAGGGTACAGTTAGTAAAACATATAAAAGGTGAGCCCACAGGAAAAAAAATTGTTTTTGATCCGATCCAGCCAGACCATTGCAGCCTGTATTGATGTCCTCCGCCCTGAAAGGGGGAGTGGTCTGTCAGACTCTTACTGACTGAAAACCACCCCGGTGTTCCGTCTCACACCTACGCCGGGGGTCGCGGGAACGTACGATCCTTCCGCAACCCCCGACTGATGCCGGCCCGCTACTGCGAGCCTCCTCGGGTCAGGGGGGGAGTGAGGTGTTAGACTCCCCCCGCGACGTCTAAGAAGGGGTGCACGTGGAACACTACGCGCCGCCACCTCGGGTCCTGATGTGTGGGGGACGACGGACGTCGACCCTTTCTGCCTGCCCGGACCTCGGCTAAGCGGAGGTCCGTACCTACCCCACAGGGGATGCCCTTAGCGTGTAGTCGCTTAGTTTATAAGTTTTATGCAGTAGAGGCCTTAATTTATTAAGGCATCCACGGGACAGCCTGGTTGAGCAGTCGACAACCCCCTAGGTTGACCTGTGAGATGAAAAATACCAAAAACAAAACAGAAAATACTTGAAACTACAACCTTAGTTCCCAGTTAAAGGATTTCCGTCGAGACGATCTCCTTGTTCCCGATCGTTTGCATACTGCGCTGTGCCTCTGAGTTCACAGATTCACAACTAGTTCAGTTTCTATGGCTGTGATTTGACATTGATTGTGGATACAGCCATTGTGTTTGTTTGTGTGTTCCGTAACGTGTTTGTGGGACGTTTGTCGATGTTCAATTGAAGAATTCGTAAGCATTCACTGTGAACTTCCAGCTCGGAATAAGTCTCATGAGGTGGTAAGCGGTCCCAAGCGCTAATGCTGAGCGTAAGGTCCTGGGTTCGGTTCCCAGGTCGGCCAAAGTATCATTGTGTTTTTTCGATCTGGGTTTTGTTGGTCGCAGCCCGAAGTCTGGAATTGGGCCAGGTTGATGGCAATAGGCTCACCCCCTATTACGGGACTTAAACATAACTGACGAAATGTGGTTGTGCCATAGGCATACTTCTGCCCAACCCTTCGGGGAAACAAAGCGTGATATTATATTTATTTATTTTTATTTATTAAAACTTTATGCACATAATGTACAAAGGCCGACTTAATGCCTTGGGCATTTTCTACCAGTCTACCTTAGGGTGATGCAGAGACAAAACAGTAGGTGCAACAGAACAGAAAATTTTGAAGAATAAAATATAATAATAAAAACTTATATACATACATACAACAAAATATACAAAGTGAGGAAAGATAAAAAAAAACATAGATGAAGAAAACCAACAAATTAATTGTAGGACAAGTCTGCCAACTTCTTATGGATGTGTTCCCGAGCTTTTATTTTAAATGTGAACCGACTGGTTGCCATCCTGATATCCAGAGGGAGCGCATTCCAAAGGAAAACCGCCTGGACAGGAAAAGAAGATTTAAGAAAGCCAGAGCGGTGAGTAGGACATCGTAGAAGACGATTATTGGAAGAACGAAGTTTCTTGATGTGCGCAGAGCATAAATATTATGTTATGTATGTTAATATTATGTAATATTATATTATGTTTAAGTGCTAAGTATTATATAATAAAGACCATTATCGTGGGCGGTCGTGGTTAGATTGAAATTTAGAAATCAATCGTGAAATAAAGCCCAGAAACCATTTTAGTTTGATTTGTTGAAATCATCTGCATAGCCTTTTCCCAACTATGTTGGGGTCGACTTCCAGTCTAACCGCATGCAGCTGAATACCAGTGTATTACATGCAACGACTGCCTATCTGACCTCCATAACCCAGTTATTGGGTAATACGATACCCCTTGGTAAGACTGGTTGTTAGACTTTCGGGCTTCTGACGACCCGTAACGACTGTCAAAGATCCATGAATGACAGCCGGGATCAACGGCTTAACGTGCTTTCCGAGGCACGGAGGGGTTTTGGTATGTAAAGATGGTCACCCCATCCACGGACCAACCACGTCAAGCGTAGCTTAACCTGATCTATCGAACCGTGCGGCTGGTATTTCTTAGCCACCAGCCCCTTTGATGTGTTGAAAGGTCAATGAAAAAATGCTGCAAAAAAAATTGTCCTTTATCGTATAACAATTATGAAACCTTCTAAATACTAATAGCATCTCAAAAATCAAATCGTTTTATCTAATTCACGACTGAACAAAGGGATTACCTATTTCAAGCCGCATCTGCAATGTGACGGTACAAAATAAACGTTAAAACCTTACTAACTGGATACAAAATACCTTAAAATCTAGAAGAGAAACGCAATACAGAATTTCGTGTAACAAATAAATTAGTGTCAGTAGCACTATGTACTTCCCATCGTCGGCTTACTAATAATTAAAGCGAACTCCCCTAATTTAGCGGTGACGTCCCAAGCTCTTGTTTGTTCTGCGGAACCCAACAATCTCTTTCAAGCGTTTCTTGATTGCTAAAGAACTTAAAACTTAAATGCGCCTGTCTGGTCGTTAGTGCACACATATATTATGCAGCTTCAGGGAAGCGTGTGTCTAGCTTTAATGCCTTTTCGGTTAGTGTGCTGGTAAATATAGTTTTCATGTTGCTGGGGAAATTAAAGAATATATTATGCTGTGAAACGAACTTGTTTGCAGTTAATGCAAATAGCACATGCAGACATCACTAAGTGCCATCATTAGTGTTACTGCAACGCATGAATGGTTTTTAATTGTATTATTAGTCTGTAAGCTTTCTGTAAAAATAAATAATAATCTCACTAATTAATGCATTAACTAGGAATTAGTTATTAAAAATACCATGTCTAAAATCATCCTAATGCAGGACAAAGGCATCTTCTCAGCTAGAGAAGGCATGCGCATTATCGTTGACCGATTAAATGGGGTCTACTGCTTAAAAATGAAACCATGTGAGCGTAGTAATTTTACCACTGGGAAGATTATAGTAGTCCAAATGGTATCTAATGTCACCATATACCTAAATCGTAAGAACTTTCTTGAATGTGATCATAACTGTAATCCATCATAACAGTAATCCATAATCATACTATAATTTAAAAATAAATTATCGATAAATTGATTTTTCGTATTTAACATAGTTTACAAAAAACTATTTTCCGAATTTAAATTAAACTTTACCCTTTTCTTTTTTATATTGATTTAATTAATATGAACACACTATGAAATAGCGTCTATTGTCAGCCAGTTGTTACTAACGGATTAATCGATTTATTTTTCAGAATACTTTTGATAAGATAAGATTAATTTACTAGATGGGAATGAGAATGGGATCTCATGTGCACATCCATGTGGGCATTTTCCTGGCATGTGCCAGTAAAATATGGTTAAAACGAAAGTTATCCGTGACCAAAGCTTATCAAAATGGGATAGTCTACGTTGTCGCTGACGGCAGCGCATATAGCGACACCGACCTCAGGGTCAGAGCAGACCTTACCAGTATTTTTCAGAACCGGGTTTACTATTTTCCGCCTTGTCGGAAAATAGTAAACCCGTTTCTGCAATCCGTTTCTAAAATCCTTATTTAGAATGAGATGTCAATTTTATTTCTGTTCCAGATTTGTGAATGCTTTTGAATCGCTAAGTGTACTTGGTAGTTCATTTTTAAACGAGAGTTTTTTGATTTTGGTTAACTGAGTTTTCAGCTATTCTTTGGAACTGCTCGTATAATATAAAGTTAGATATCCAATGGTTTTATATTGTGTTTCACACAATCCTTTAATTCATTCAGAACTTCGTTGATTTTAAGCATATCTTGATAGCAACAAAGTGATTGTTTGACTGAGTGAGGACATTACAGAAGCAGTAAGTCTATGTTTATCAAAAAAACTTTCCAACAATATCGGCCAGTGCAGCCAAAGAATAATAAAAACAAATTACCTTAAATTTCAGTATTCAAAGCAGGCGTATCGATCAAACAGGTAGTAAATACTACCAAAAAATACTTCCGTAAAGGCTCCTTCAAACAGGCGCGACACGCGATAAAATCACGCGCGATACAAAGGCACCGCAAGTCGTGCGGTGCCTTTGTGTCGCGCGCGATTCACGTCGCGTGTCGCGCCTGTTTGCAGGAGCCTTAACTCTCACCCATCTAGACCAGCACACAGAAGTAACTAAATGAACATACTGAATTGCTAATTCCATATTTTTTGCAGGATTTCGATATTGCAGGATCCATTCTTAAAATCTCGAGGGCCACTTCGATTCACTGGGTGATTGTCTTCTGTTACAGATGTGGGCACAGTCTTTGTCACAGATATCAAAGCCAACTCTTTCCTTTCCTTGGTGGCAGCGACTGCGGCATCACCGGCCGAGTTACTGACTTGCCGTTAGTTCTCGACCAGGGCCGCCAGAAGACGTCTCAATGTCTGGTCTGATTTCATTAGTCTTGGCAAATTTATGACAATGTCGGATGCCAAAAGCTCATCTGGAATAAACTGTCAATTTTTCTAATAGTTACGTACCTATGCTACGGTAGTATGTTTGTTATAGATGTCTGCTTGAAATCGAAGGTATTCATAGATAAATATGAAATAATCGATTCTTTAACCAAATTTCATGTTTATTAAAGTAAGCCAGTTACTGTTAGGTACTTATAAATTCACCAGTCAAGCAATTTGCACGTGGGGACTTGGTGCGTAACAACAAAAATAATTTCAATACGAATAAGGTATAGTAGGAAAATAATATTTTCCCCAGAAGGTATTCTCAGTCCAAGGCTTAATATTGACTTTAATAACTTATTACGAAGCTTATTACCGTACTAAATATTCATCACGATTATAAGGCTAACGTAGAAAGGACGGACTAAACTTCGTTAGGAGAAAATATAAAACTTAGTTAAAATATACCTAAATTATATAATTGTGTTTTACATGGGAATAAATAGAGGTCTTCAAACTGAATAAGACTTTATAACTTCAGGAATTTATTGTGTTAAAATTACTGACGTAATTGCATAATGACTTATTACGAATTCCATGAAGATATGATCTAGTAAATCTACAGTATCCTATAAGAGTTGCTTACATGGAAATGGTGGCACCAGGATTTGACTTTACGGTGTCAAAAACTTTCTCTAAGGAAACACGACTTATTTCGTCATTCGATGGGAAATTACGGACGCTATCCCAACAGTCTTACAAAACCGTAACTTGAGTTCATATTATCTCATCATCCGCCTAGACTTTTCCCAACTATGTTGGGGTTGGCTTCCAGTCTAACCGCATGCAGTTGAATACCGGTATTTTACATGGAGCGACTGCCTATTTGACCTCCACAACCCAGTTACTGGGTAATACGACCCCTTGGTAAGAGTGATGGTCAGACTTTCGGGCTACTGAAGACCCGTAATGACTGTCAAAGGTCCACGAATGACAGCCGGGACCAACGACTTCACGTGCTATCTGAGGCACGGAGGCTTCTTGGTATGCGAAGATGGTCACCCATCCACGGACCAACCGGGTCAAGCGTAGCTTAACCTGATCGATCGACCCGTGCGGCTGTTATTACTTAGCCACGAGCCCCTTCGAGTTCATATTATCTACATATATTAATATTCATTTTAAACAAACTTCCTTCATCTTTAACGTTCTTAAATACTACTGCCAGGCAATTAATAAGCCTGCTAAGTACTCTCCCAAAACGTAAAAGCTGTCTGTAATTACACCGCTAAAACAAAGAACAAAACTCTTCGTCCTAGCTAGGAGCAAAGACTTCCTACGCCTTCGCCAGTTCTTTTTACTGTGTTGTCATGAACAAATGGCGTACCGTAAAATGAGACTATTTAAAACAACGGACTGTTGATATTTGTAAAGGAATTTATAACTTTTTATTCTAATTTTGTGGTGGCCCAGTAGAAACGACCGCGACTTACAAGTTATAGGTCGTCGGTACCCAGGTAGGCACTTTATTTATTTTATCACTGTTCACCTGTTCTCAAAAAAAAAAAAAAAACATCGTGAGGAAACCGGCATGTCCTAGAACCAAAAATTCTAAGATAATGTGACATCTACCAAATTTTTTATATTTTTCGATTATGGCCCATTCCCTTAGAGAGGAGTCCTGTGTCCCAACAGAGCAATATAGGCTGATTATTTTTTTTTAATGATTTGGTATCGATATTTTTATGCTTTAACTTGGATGAAAAACTACCGCCTAGCCGTATGGCTCCGCGATGAACTAAGGCTACCTACGTCACGATTGTCATATTAGATATTCACCAATAACACAGTTAAAAGAGTTTAACAGCCACATCAAAGCCTATTTGGTTCATTTGGGTCATTTCTCCTCTGATTTTGCAGTGATCTTTATTCTGAAAGCCAATTCTCGTAATTTAAAACATTCAATTCTTCTAGTCTCATCTCGGCGACAAACAAATGTCAAAAACATGTCAAAATGGAGGGAAATTAGAGGTATTTTTGACATATTGAGACTGATATCAGACTGTGAACGTTCTTAAAATTACGAGAGTTCCCCCTTTTTTTTTGGAGGATGGGAAACCATCAAATGACTCCTCCCGCTCTGGGTGGAGTGGAAGGGAGTGTCAGACTCTTACTGACTAAAACCCATCCATGTTCCTTCCTTAGACCTTTATATTCCGGGGTAGCGGTAACCCTTACGGACAATACCGCTGAAAAAATTTTCGCATTGCTGGATTCGAACGTACAATCACGTCAATTCTTCGTCGTCAAATACACCACGGGGCCAGGTTGCTGTCAGAGCTAAAATGACTGTGAAAGTACAGCATCTACTCTCGTTGTGTGACATACACGTGATAGATAGCACTAACAGGTCTACATGAAAGTTTTTCCCCATGGAACATGAATAAATCTCACTCTGCATGTAGATATGCTCGTGTTATCAGGCGCGGATACTTTGGGGAGGGCAATGGGTGCAGTTGCCCCCTACCCGGCACACGACCGAAGCACTTTTTTAAACAATTTCAAAATTTTGAAATCATCATTAGTACATCACTATATTTACTAGTCGTTATTAACCCATTACTACTATAATAAAAAAGTTACATTCAAAATAATGTATTTCTCGACAGCATTATTGAATTTTATATTTTTTAAACAAATTATCTGAAACAAGTTATGACTCAAAAACTCCCCCTGAAGGAATTCTGAATCCGCGCTTGCGTGTTATAGCAGATTCACCTTACTAATGCCATGCCACCTTTCAGACTAACCACTCGAATGAGATCAATATCATCTCATCCAATTATAATGACGCCAACAATCGTCGATAAACTGACAGAAGGATGAAAAAAATTCTTATTATAATAATTGGGTAATAATTTGGACTTCAAAGAATCTCATACAAAGGAGGAACGGTGATAATTGACGCATAATTCCAACAAAACGTCGGCGTCGGAATAAGGTCAAAGATCATTACAAGGAAAAACACTTAGCTTCGTAAGTCGTAACTGTGATAATTTATATTTGGATCAATAATCGTAACGTATTTTGTATTATTCAGATTAATTCTGAATAATTTATTGCTTTGTTCTTCTTTCATGGATCACAAAACAATGTTGTATTGTTTCGCTTCTGTTGCTTTATGAAACAACTTTCAACGTTGTATTTAAACAACGTTGCAGACAATTTATTAAGAGATTTCGACGTTCTTCTGTTTTTTTTACTGGTACAAATTTAATCGTCACATAAGGAAATGGTGTTTTGCCCTCTCCATGCGACTTTCTCTCTCTCTACGTCTCTTTCTACTATATACGAGTGAGTGTGTGTACGAAGTATCGTGTAAGGAACTTTGTTCCGGAAGGGGGACCCGCGAACGCCCCCTTTTTTTTAATTTACGGCTAATCCAAAACGACGGGAAGAAAGTCTAGGGGCTGCCCGGCTGCCTGAAATTCTTCCCTAGACATGGCGAATTCAGTGTTGAGAAAAACTTTATAAACCAACGGTCTTATAGACTATTTGCTGTGTTCCCCCGCCTCCATTGCTTCCCAAATTTTTTCAGAACACTGAATCCTTTAAGTCTAGGGAAAAATTTCAGGCTTTCAGACAGGAGTAGATTTTCTTGCTTTTCAATTCGATTTCTGTCGTACTCCAGATTTAGTTATTACTTTTTTTATATTGTATGTACAGACCCACATTGTAATATTTAGATAAGTTACTACCTAAATTATTGAGCTGGTAACTTATGTAGAATTGTATTTTTGTTACAAATATAATTAGATAGTCAATATTTATAAAGAAAAAGCGAAGATTATTTCAAATTTATTCAGTTCGAAATATTTTGTTTGAAAAAGTAAAAATATCGATGCGTATGATGACTGTTTTATTATTATTATTCTTCAAGAAGGTAAATCGTGACTTTTCAAGCAGGATTAACCAAAACCAAGTGTGGGAGCTCCCAGCTAACTGAGGCTGAACTAGATGTACGTGGCTTTACACCTTGCGAGACACTAAACGCCCCTCGACTTGCAACAATAAAACTTCTATTGTGTCTCGTTCAGTGTCCTTCAATTGACTAAGGTAAGTCCAGGTACGCACGGGCGTGTTTTTGTCGCGGCGTTTTTTTTCACGCACTAAATTTCATCGCACTGCTTAGCGCCGAGAGTTCAAAATCCAACTATTTGTTTTTTGACGCACTGGGATGCGCTCTGTTGGATTCTCAACGCTTGGCTTAATACCGAGAGTTTAATTTTATTTTTAATTTTAATTTTTTTTTTTTAAACTTTGTCCCACACTAGGAATTACTCCTGTATCGTGGGTGCGTTTACAAACATTTAAATTCACATACACAAACAGCCAGACCCGGAACAACTACCTGTAGGCAATACAAATATTTGTTCCGTGCGGGAATCGAACCCACGACACGCAGCGCAGCAGTCGATCGCTCAGCCACTGCACCAACCGTGTCGTCAAAAGACCAGTGTGCGATAGAATCCCGCCGCGATATTTTTACGTCTTGAGAGTTGCGGTTCATTCGATTATTCTTCAACCAAGCTACTCCCAAACATGGAGGTACTTATTTTCATTCTTAAACATGGACGTGGACGTCTTTCGACTGAAATTATGAAAATATTGACAATGTTTGTGAACTTATTTTAACCAGTGATCTAAAAATCACCAATTATGTTACTTCAGGAAATATTGATGACTACTTTATCTAGA
Source organism: Luperina nickerlii (assembly GCA_963855955.1). Lineage (NCBI taxonomy): Eukaryota > Metazoa > Arthropoda > Insecta > Lepidoptera > Noctuidae > Luperina > Luperina nickerlii. The sequence continues at coordinate 12,989,027 of OY979677.1, read as the reverse complement.
CTGTCCGAATAACCTCGTTTGTGATTAGCACGCACTGAATAGGGTGAACATATACAAAAAATCAGGCTATACTTACTTCCTTTACCTATTAACGTAATTTCATTATTAGCGAATTTTCATATAAATTAGATTCACGTCGGGATTAAGAAAGTAGGTTTAACCGTATTTTTCGTTGAGGCTAAATGATAATAGTTGGAAAAGTACTTCAAATTACCTATTTGTTCGTAATGAGGGCAAATCAAAGTAACTAGGAAGGTAAATAATCTAATTTGACCGCGCCCCTCAATTTTATAAGCAACCATTCCAGAACCATTCGATTCTCAGTAGGCAACTCGCAAGCTTAGAATGTGTGGTTTCTTAAATTTTCTTTTTCTTGAATTTATGGTGCCTTTGTACACGGCACGGATTATTTACGGTAGACGGCGTATAAACCGCGCTATAGAAAAAACGTGTGTCAACAAGCTTCTATATTGATCCATACAACACTGACGACCGTGCCTACATCGGCGAATAAACCGTAGTTTTTCACGGCCAAAAAAACATGTGTGTACAAAAGGGCCTAAGGAAGGTTTGTTGTCTGTCAATATTCAGAAATCTGTTGCTAGGCAACCTGTAAGAGTTATCTAAGCATTACGCATCGGCGAATCGGTGTCGCCTTGTGGTTGGGGTATATGTTTCTTGGCGCTAAATAACTATATATATATAACATTTAGTCGTGCTTACTGATAGTAAAAACGGGCATAGGTATCATTCCCTATACAGGTTGGGAGAGATATCGACGCGCAAAGTCACCATGAATTCAGTACATGATTATAGACGCTTAGAATAGCAATAACGTAGATTTTTCGTCAGTGGAAAACAAGAAATCAGCTGTTTCATAGAAAAGTGCAATACTTACGCAGTCAAAATGTATAGAGCAGTTTTTTTATAACTATCGAGAAATTTCTAAGCTATAATCATGTGCTGAATTCATGGTTACAGCCGGTCGATTCTGTAAAAATCTCACCGTGAAAACTTAGGTGATGTGAGTTTGTTTTTGCTAGGAATTGTCACTATTGACAGCTCACTCCACGCTCACTTCACCTTAGTTTTCACGGTGAGATTTTTACAGAATAGCATCACAGTTTGCACGTCGATGTATGCTTTATATTTAGGTCTCAGACAGACACGCTAGAATGCCATGATAATTATTTTAAAAAGTAGTTGTATTTGAATAAAAAAGTGTTGCATGTTTCAATACGATAAACATATTACCCGACAGTATAAAGTTGTCTAGTGACACACTTCTGTAAATTTTTATGAACCAAAATATAATTTTGTACAATCGGCGACATATCAAGCTATTATTATACGTTTCCAGTTTTAGCTAACCTCGCATTGTATATGCTTTTCGTACAATGAGAAGTCAGCTTATTCTGGAAATGTATAGCTTGATATGTCGTCGTGCGTACGGGTAAAGTCCTTCAGACCGTATTTCGGTCACCGGCCAATCTCAACGGAGACTAGCCTTCCGCGCGGGAGATATTATAGTGCATGCGCAGACAAAGATGCACTCCCTCATCCCTCACTCTCATAGTCCGATGGGACGGCAATCCGTCACGACCGGAGAGAGATCAGGCGCAGGATCAATGGCTTTATGTGCTTTCCGAGGCACGGTGCGTACGGGTATACACGAATCCAAGAATAAAAACTTACATGTAGTACCTGAGCATTAATTTTTGATTCGACGAACTCAGATTTCGCAATTAGAACACGCCGTTATAATAGGAAGATTAAAAATAAGTATAATTCTCCAAGAATTTCTTTTAGTATTAATTCAATAATGATAATTTTTCATCACAATATTTCAGGAGGTGAAAAAATTATTCAGGTAAAAAAATTTAACTTTCATTTTTATTGTATTTAAAAATGAAAACAGTGCAGTCACGATACAGATTGATTAAAATGTTTAAATTCAGTAACTGCCTCATGCAAATCCAGTTCGGTTTAATAATGAAGTAAACATAACTGCTGTATTTCATACAAAATATTCCATACCGTATAAAGTTGGTTTAATTATTTAGCGAAATCAATTAGGTTATATTTCTCAATTATAATCAACCAGCTCTTTCCTGCAGCTTCGCCCGCGTGGAAGTCGGAAACTACCCTAAATCCGGAAACGAATAATTCATTGTTAATCAAAACACATTGTTTTCATATAAATAACGCTCACGGATATCGATAACGTTATTGGTTTACGCGGCGCACACCAGTTCCCAGTCGACATGATTTTTTCCGACTACTTTAACAATCATCGTCATATTTCAGCCAATTTACACAAAACCCTGATGGATTATACACCTAACCCTTCCTCATGAATGACTCCGTCCATTTGTGAAAACCGTAGGAAACCGTTCGGTAGTTTGAGTTTATCGCGTTCAGACGACAGACCGACGACGTGGGGGCACTTTGTTTTATAATATGTACCTAGTAATCCTATTTATTAATCACACTAAGTAATAAAAAAAACTAATATTTTAAAGGCGAATGTTTCTTTGAGTGTTTGTATGTTTGTTACTTCTTCACGCACAAACGGCAGAACGGATTTGGGTGAAATTTGGCACACAGATAGTTTATAACCAGAATTAACACATAGGATACTAGGATTTTTATCCCAATATTCCCAAAGGACCGAAACTTATGCGGGGAAACCGCGGGGCGCTGCTAGTATTATTATAAATGCGAAAGTTTGTGAGGATGGATGGATATGTTTGTTACTCTTTCACGCAAAAATTACTGAATGGATTTTTATGAAAATTTACATTAAGGTAGCTTATATATAAGAATAACACATAGGATTCCTTATATCCCGATATTCACATGGGATCAACAGTTATGCGGGTGAAACCGTGGGGCATTGCTAGTATTAACAATAAAATCATCAATGAATACCTCCTCGTTGGTCTAGTGGTCGCAAGTGCTAATGCTGAGCAAGAGGTCCTGGGTTTGAATAACGTTATTGGGTTTCTTCATCTGGAATTACTCAGTAGCGGCTCGGAGTCTGTATTTGTGCTCAGTTGATGGCGAAAGACTCGCTCCCTGTTACTTGGAACTTAATCATAACTAGCGAAATCTGGACGGACTATACATTTCTACCTAACCCTTCGGGGAATACAGTCGTGATATTAAGTTTTGAATAAAAAACTTAAAAAAACAAAAATTTTGAAAAACACAACAACATCAACATTGCTGCGTTGAAAAACTTTTATCTTTCAAGAGAACAAATTATCATCGATATTTGACACATCTCGGGACCCTCGTGCCCCGGACCTTTGGAAGGCATTCGAGGGGCCAAAGCCAACTCGCAGAGGCCCCTTAGACAATTTTAAATGATGAGGATTCACCAACCGATGATTATCTCTATATGCACCATGCAAGTGCACCCAAGGACAACCTCCTGTTGGTGCAGGACTATTGCAGAACATGGAAACAAAACATATTGGGCTATGGGTTTGGGTGGTTATAATGGATTGGTTACCTTGAACTATGAAATTACTATGTCCTCTGCCTGGCCAATGTTATACATATAATATACACGGATAAAATGGCAGGGGGTGACTTGCACACTCAATAATGGACCCCCTAAAACGGTCGCTAGCACATAGTGTCGTAGCGACAAGGGGGCAACATGTCCTGAGTTGCTTATGTGGAGTGGAGAGGTATTCCACAGTTATCAGGACAATCCCGAAAGTACATTATCAGTATTATTTTTATGACATTTCTTCCTCACGATTTGACTACTAAACTATCGAATTTTGACGCGATTCGTTGTAAACGATATGATCTGCACCCTAATTGCGTAGCGCTCTATCAAACATAATCTTTATCATTTTGAAAGATATTGCTAATCCATAGCTATAATTATAAATATGTTCGAAAAATGTATCTGCTCAAAATGTTGTTGAACTGTCGAAATGGGAACCATTGCCACTGGTGTGTTACGAATTACCCCTCAGTTCACTTCCTCGAAAAATTATTACCTCGCGAGATTCATTATAAACTGACGGTGTTAGCAATTATACGGTGACATAAATACCCCTCTAGGTCTTTAACACTCACCACAAAGTAGACACAATAATTAAACAATCAACCTGAACCATATGTGGTTCATGAGACAGGGATTGGGTTAAGACAAATCTAGCCTTACAAGAGCACATGCGTACCAATTAACTGTAGAAGAGTTTCCAATAAAAAAATAAAAACAATTGACACAACAAACGAAGTAGCCTATAAATGTTTTTTATTTTATATTTTTTGTAGAAAGCAAGCCGGAAGCGACAACTGTGCAACGACATAAAATAAAAAAAATATTCAATTCCGCTTTCGGTTATGTGTTTGCAACGTTACAGGTGAAACTAAAAAAGAAAGATTAACGCGTCCCATTCATAAAGGTTTATTTTTAGATATTTTTATTACCCGTCTGAGCCAGAAGGAGGGTTATGTTATTCGAGTGTATGTATGTATATTTCTTTGGCACTCTGTAGCCTAGATGGTTTGATCGATATCAGCTTGAGAGGTGCCGTTAGATTCGTCTTAGTTGTAAGAGTGACACTGGGTATATCAAAATTGAAAAAAAATAAAAATGGCAAATTTTTGGCGTCATATTGTCTTCAAAAATTTTTTTTTCTCAAAACATATCGAATGGGGTATCAAAATAAAGGGTTTTAAAAGGTGATAACAAAAATATATATAACTTATATAGTTAAAGGTAATTCGAAGTGACAAATCGTAACAAACACGTACCTACCAAGAACTAAATCGTCTGCGAAATCTTTCACATATTATGTAAACTAAAAAGCTGGAAATAAAAAAAATATTAAAAATAATAAAATCCCCGACTGCGGTAAAAAATTTATATACGCGCGCCTTAAAGAGATAATTATCAGCATCAAGAGAAGGGGCCCGTCAGGGCCGAGGCCTGCCGGGACAGCGGGATTATCCGAAAGTGTTACCGCTGGCCCGAAAAATAAAGGGCTAAGGAAGGAACACAGGTGGGTTTTAGTCAGTAAAAGTCTGACACTCCCTTCCGCTCCACCCAGAACGGGAGGGATTATTTGATGATTTCCTATCCTCAAAAAAAAAGTCTGACAATTATCTTCTCAGCTGTTATGATCGGTTAACCACCACGATAACAAAATCATTTGAGATGACAAAATAATACACAATAGATTAGCTAATCTGTATTTCAGTAGCCGTTTCAAAAAGGTACTTATATTATGCAAAGACTACAGAAAACCAAAACCACATTTTGACGCACCCTTTTAATTACTTTGTTAGTTCATTATTCATGCTAAAGGGGTATGCGAAGCGTATTTTAAAATTCAATACAGTGGTCTTTTTGACGACCCTGCATATCAAAATCTGTCACTGTCAAAATCTACAGCAGCAGTGCGATTCTGTAACCATCTCACCGTGAAAACTTAGGTGAAGTGAGCGTGGAGTGAGCTTTCAATGGTGTCAATTCCTAGCAAAAACAAACTCACTTCACCTAAATTTTCACGGTGAGATTTTTACAGAATCGACCAGCTGTATGCTACAGGAACATCGAAGCGCGACCTATTATCATGGATTCAGTACATGATTTTGTACCCCAATGCGTTGGAATTTTTTATGGGTTATTAAATAGTAGATTGTTTGACAACGGAGCAAACAACTATTTTGAAGGCGAGAGTGTTTCTTTGAATCCTGAGCCCTGCGAGGGATTCAAAGTATGTCACTCAAGCTTAAAATAGTGCTGCTCCAGAGGTGGACACTCTACTTTTTGTCGCCCTCTATGAAAAAATAAGTAAGTGCAACTTATGAGAATAGTACGTTTATTTATTTACATATACAATTACTTGAGGAAGACATACCCATTTTTTATAAAACTAAGTAAAATCCACAGAACAGAACCGGTCGAAGTGGAGGTGCTTGGTCCCGAGGCCTATGTCCAGCAGTGGACGACTTTCAGCTGAAATGATGATGATGATGAAGTAAAATCCTAATTTGAGTAAATTATAGAGGTATGAGGAACAGGGTGTAAAGTTCACTCATACTCTATAGAAAAGGGAGGATCCTCCGACCAGACGGGTGTTGTGTCTGGCGGGCAACTGCCCGTTGATTCATGTCGGGCCGTTGTATCTATGCTAGTTGCGCGGTAAACTCTGCTTGCGCGATGCAGGATTTGCGTGACGTCAGTATGACGCGTTGTTTTGTATGTGGCGTTGTAGATACCGCTACATCATAATTACAAACGAAGGTAGAATGCATTTCGCGCGTTTTTTATTTTTTAACAAACTTTTTTTTAATTTGGCTCGCGCTTTTTACTTTATCATACAGCCTGTTACTTGTTCATACAATGTTAGTGATGGATCTCTTTGCTGTTTGGAACTTTTACTTACAATATCCACGTTCCAAATTCAAATCACTTTTAGGCCCTAGGGATTAAAGAGCTATTTTAGTCCCTATTTACGAAGAATACACTAGCTCTTTTTGAATACATAGATGTGATAAAAAAATTTTGCTCACGACACATTTTGACCACGTAGGTTCTTTGAAATAGCAGATTTATTTTATAACCAACGAAAAATTTCTATGCTAGGGGGTATAGAATCATTTGCTGAATCCATGGTTTCAGTTTTCGCCTCGATGTCCCTGCCGCCATGTATTAAACAGTACACAGAGTGCTACAAGGATCTTTTAACGTTTGAATGACATTGACATTAAACATTTCTGAAATTGTCACAGAAATTTATTAAAACAAGATGGCGGCATTAGTTCCGATTTTGCTCACGCGCCAAGAGAACTCTGTAGCGTTATAGTCCCTTTACGTCATCAAAATAAGGACAGGCCCATCTTACTTCAAGTTTACAACATCCTAAAAGGTTCTTACATACTTATACCTACAAGCAAAGGTGTGAAGGAGCATCCAAACTATGACAATAAAAGCTGACGGTAAAGATAAAAACGTTATGTTAGTACCAATGTAATTCAGGATAGGAAGATTTATGCGTCAGTCATTTGTTTTCGCCGGGTAATCTCCGACCGGGCGAGGCGTCGCGCTAAACTGATTACGACTTCAAATTAAGCCGTAAACTCGTAACGCTCAAATTACTGAGTATTAACGCAGACATTGCTTTTAAGACGAAAGTTTCACTGTGAGATATTTGTTTTAGAGCCTATGCGTTCTTTTTTGGGAAAGTAATGGTGTTTTCTTTGTTGTTATTGCAAGTTTACTGAATTTGCAGTTCGAAAAGCTTGATGTTTATTTATGACAGGTGCATACCCATCTGTTCTATTAAAGTATCTGATAAACATTGAAACAAACCCTGTACAGGTTAAATTCTTACGCCATCACAAAAAAGTCCAAGTCAATAGTGACATATACTTTTATAAAATAAAATTGACGTCTGGCAGTTTTAGTATGGGAAAAATGTCAAAAATTCAATATTTCGACGGGCGCAAAGTAAAAAGAGACATCTACAAAACAGCTACTTTTCAGGAGAGCGCATAATAGGAAAAAATGCTCCCATTTTGTCAATTTTAAACCAAATTTATTGAAATTTTCATCATTGCTTCATTATTTAATAAAATATCCACATGTATATTTCATTTCTTCTAATTATGTTTAAATTACGAGATATTGTAGTTGTCTGCATCTACATTGCGCTTAAAAATATGACAACTGTGTTAACTACCACTTGGTCGTTTCTACGTGGGAATTCAAATAGATCTTCTCGGTTCATAATATCGCATTGTCGTCTCGTTTTGCCCAAATTCACCAATAATTTACGTCTTTCCATGTCTATTGTGTTGAACCCAAACTGTTTACTAATATGATAACACTTTTACACACACTTATCACTTAACAAACCAAAACAAACAAAATTCGTGCCGGCCGACGTAGAACATGTCATCTGACTGATGACGAAATATGACTGACCGCTGGTCCCCCGCGCGTCCCGCGTATAAACGGCCAGGCGGTAGTTATCCGCATCTACATCGTGCAATTTCACAAAACAGGCGTAGTTGTCTTCTTTTACGTGACAAAAGTACCAAAAATAAGGTGATATTTGTATTTTTGTTTTTGCTATGTTGTAGAACATGATATTTTAAGTTAGTTTTTACAAAAAACCAAAAATCTCGAAATTGCAGTTGTCTTTTTTTACTTTGCTCCCGTCGATTTATTCTCAGGATAAGACTAAGGTCCTTATTGAATATTCCTCAAGTCCAGTTTGATCGTCAATCAGTCGATCACTGTTTAAGTATAGAATCAGAATCAGTACTTGAACATCGTTCTTACTCCAGAACGGTAATCAATCTATAGGTACTCAGCTGAAGGTTACATGCTCTGTGCTCAGCTGAAGCGAGACTCAAATCGAGCCTCAAGCAGAGATCAGAAGGCCAATTCTCGTAATTTAAAACGTTCAAAATCTAGTCGCGGTCTCATCTCAGCGACAAAGAAATGTCAAAAACTTGTCAAAATGTAGGGAAATTTGAAGTACTTTTTGACAGATTGAGACTGAAATCAGACTGTGAACGTTGTTAAAATTAGTAGAATTGCCCCTCTGTATTTTTTATGCATCAGCCGTTTCGGTTAACGATTTATTTTATTTACCAACTTTGTTCTGATATTTACAGAATAAGAAATATTAAAATGCACCTTAAGAACCCAAATATTTAGGAAATCGGTTTTTTGTCAGTTCCTAGCGGTACAATCACACATTTTGTGAAATTAATCCTTTGTAGAGTATTACAATCTTTTGGCGGCTTTTGATTTTTTTACAGAAATGGTGGTACAGGTACTCAGTTTAATTTTGTAAGTTGATTGTGATCCATTTGATTACATTTTCATTAGATACTTTTCGAACAGACCATAATTATACTGTTTCCAGCTTTCTACGTCTAACAGTAATTACTGCAACGAGAACTGAATTTTGGATGTAGGCATAGGTGTAGGTAATGACTGACAGTTGAAAACCCATACTAATATTATAAATTCGAAAGTAACTCTGTCTGTCTGTCTGTCTGTTACCTTTTCACGCCTAAACCACTGAACGGATTTCGATAAAATTTGTCAGAGAGATAGATTGCATCCCGAGGAAGGACATAGGATAGTTTTATCCCGATATTCCCACGGGATCGAAACTTACGCGGGTGAAACCACGGGGCACAGCTAGTAGAAAAAATATATAGGCTTTTTTTTTTTTTTGAGGATGGGTAATCATCAAATGACTCCTCCCGCTCTGGGTGGAACGGAAGGGAGTGTCAGACTCTTACTGACTAAAACCCACCCGTGTTCCTTCCTTAGCCCTTTATGTTCCGGGCCAACGGTAACCCTTTCGGACAATCCCGCTGGCCAAAATATATAGGCTTGGGTGAAATCCTGTTGAGCAGAAATTGTGTACTTGCACAAATGAAGTGGCAACAACACTGAGATTTCAAGTAGAACAAAATATTTCTCCAGTGACATCCACAATCGAAAATCCTTACACCCCGAGCCCATCCAAATCAACAAGATCATTAACATATTAAGTACATAAATAAAAAATACATGCCTTCTGTAAAGAAATCCCAAACAAAATTTACGAAGTAGCTATAACGAGTAATATATTGCCGTATATTCTTTGTGCTTGTCTAAAGGAAAGATTTTGATCAGCCATATGTTACGGGAAAGGAAGTAAGCAAAGAAAAACGAGGAATGGGGCGTCGACGTGTTACTGATAATCAAGTACATGTTTATCTAGTATAATATAACCGCCAAGCGAGTACCTAATCCCTAAAGGGTATGGGTATAATCGTGGACCGTTTGTCATTGCTGCTTTAAGTAGATATTGTAAAGGTTGTCTGTAAAAGGGACCTTTCATCAATCAAGCTGACAGAAAAATTATTCTGATTGCATTTATTTCTAACACACTTAACCTATTTTACAATTTAACACTGAAATATACATATTATAGACAAGATATAACAAAAAAAGGAAAAGAAAAAGAGCAGGAGCTCATTGGGCATCAAAAAATTCGTATGCATCGCTGTCAATAGGATAAGTGCCCAAAAGACTGGCAGCATTACCACGTTGAATGGTAATGCTTATTCTTTGGGCTAAAAATAGGCCAGTCCTCTGGTCATGCGTAGAGTCAACCATCCGCTTGGCGATGTCCCGAAATATTCGATGAGCACTCGGACCCCAAGGCCCTAGTGTTTCAATCCCAAACGGCTCAAACATATAGCTCCCAATAAGGTTGTTATATTTGCGCCGTTTGAGGTTTTGTGCTCCTGCAGCAGCCGCCCCAGCACAGCTGACCATGCTACGAAGATGGGATGGCGCGAGGGTGTCGACACAGGTAGCATCCCACACCAAAGGCCTACCCAAGTTCTAAGGCATTATGGTCATTCCATCTGGCATTGATTGCATTCGATCACTGAAGCGAATTTAGAATTAGTTTAATAAAATTAAAAGACGTTTGTTTATAGTACAGAACTGTTTTAGAAAAAGTGAGCACGTTTTCTTGAAAATAAATAGATAATAATCAGCACAGCTCTTCATTACCGTCTACACCACATCTATTGTGGTAACAGCAACCTATAAATTTCGTAACATACTAGCAATCACAATCTGTATCATTTTGAAGGACAATGCTAATCCAAAGCATTCATACGTTCGAAAAATTTGTCTGCTCAACAACGTCAATAACGCAATGAATATTTTTGAACTGTCAATGTGAAAACTATTCCTACTGTTAGTGTGTTACCCAATTACCCCGCAGGGCAGCAAAGCCCTAACATACCTACACTGTCTTTTCTCATTGGTGAACGGAACACAGACACACACACTTGACACAGAACACACACACACACTTGACATAGAACACACACACACAGAACACACACACAGAACTTGTGCTAGAAGTCCCAAAATTTAAGTAGATATCTACCCTTGTAGCCTTTAAACTTGTACCCTTGAGGTTATTTTAAATGACTTACTATGGAACGGAGAGATTGTATCAAAAACACACTGGCCCTGTATGTGCCCTTGTCACAGAACCCATTTATACACAAATGTCTAATAATTATTAATGTCCAGTGGTCTTTTAGGAGCTCACTCCGTTAACGGATTATAATATCGAAATTAAAATGGTACGGATAAGTTGAACTAGTATTTATGTATATGTTACGGTAAGTGTGATTAATTGAAAATTATTAATAATTGTCTATCATTATTAATAATTACCGAAAGTCGAAGTAAGAGTAAGAAATGAATCACATTTATCGGTAATTATTAATAATGTAATAAATTTTCAAATAAATTTGAACAAAAAATCATCTGAAATTACCTTACGATTATTCCGCGTGTTCGTGCTAAGGCTTTCTTTTTTCAGTACTGCGCCTGTCATTACTTTGTTAAGATTTTTTTATTTTTGCTTTTGACATCTTAAGAGAGACCTTTTGATAACCTTAATGTGGCCCATACTTGACCGTTAAGATAAGCTTACCTTCGCACATATTCCATTCAGCAATACGAGCACGTAGCTACTTATATAGTTGTAAGTGAGTCACCTAACATGTTACCTTAGTTGCAATGCTGCAAGAGGTCCTTGGAGGAACTAGTTCAGGAAAATGTAGTTAGACATTGAATAATGCAGCTTTGGAAGGATTTGAGATTATTTTCTTCTAATAGACGAATAAAAATTGACCATCCATTGTATAAAATACAAACAATTATTAGGTATGCAGGACTTCATTCCCTTATCCACTACTTTTGACTGGTTTTCTGACATTGTCAATTTCATTTGTAGATATTTTTATGCTAAACCGCAAGTCGCGCAACGAGCGGTGCGGCGTCGCGCGCGATTTTATCGCGTGTCGCGCCTGTTTGAAGGAGCCTTAATGGTGAGCGCTGCCGCTTTCTATACCTAAAACTAATATTTATTATGAATGAAAGAGTTTCATATTAGGATCATTGCCTTAGATTGATGGGCATCATGTAACGAATGTAGGTTTGGTTGCAGAAATATCAAGAAAAGTGCAAAGTACGAGTACTTTTCCCAGTTTTCTCTCTAGAAAACTTTTAATGAAACTTTAGCCGCAAAGTTTTATAGTTTTTTATTTACGTCTTTTCCAACATTGAGAAAACCTATTATTCCGCAAACACACGCGAGAAATAAATCAAACTTTAATTTTAATACTAGAGAAACTGAAACCAAATATCAGCTTATCATCACCATCATAATAATAACACGGGTTTCGATTAATTAAATATGTAATTAAGGGTCGAGACTTATAGCATTAATTAAGCGTCCACAATTTCAAGTAATTACTGGGCGTCGCCGCGTTGGAGCTAAATAAAACAATAGAGTATCTACCTACATTCGTAATGAGCTCAAATGTGCCAGTAATGTTGACGCAATTTGTTCAACTAGTTGGAGGGTAGTTGCAAAAGGAGACTGTTGGAAGGTAGGTGTTAATAACACATACATACTTACATAATATAACAAAATAGTAACGAAGTCAAAACTGTACATAGAATATTTTTGAAAAAAAAGGAATTACTTACTAGAAGCAGCCATGATTAAGTTCTATAAAGGTGAAGAGAACCCTTAGGCAAACATTATAGAACCACGAGGAGAAAAATTGCAGCCTAATTTGGGTTCCAAATGGATAGGAGTTCTCACGATCACCTTTAAGTGGCAATTAGAAGTATGGGTGTAAGTTGTCGGCAATGAACGATTGATTGAACGATAAGGCATTTCGGTTCGGTCATGAGTGATAAATGAGACGCCTTAGTTCTTTTGAGTGGCGATAAGTCAAGTTCTTTGAATTTGTATTGTGATCAGTCATTTTAATTTTGGACTACATATATTTGGTGAGTATAAAACTTCACGTGTACTTCACATAATGCAAGCATTGATTTATAGCACAAAATCCTTGCGAATATTTGTTTTACTGTGAAACTATAGTACAGTTTCTGTGTAAATTTCAAAGCGCCTTCGATTTGATAAAGAACAACTAAAACTGTGCTAACTGTGTGCTAAATCAATTGACGAAATAATACTAAAAAAAAAACCTAACTTTGGCTTCACACTAAGTATAATGTCAATACATCAGCTATATTAACAAAACTCTGTGATTAGGTATACGTCAGTGTTATAAAACACTGTTCAAAATAAAACATTTTCAAGGACTCCAATTTCTAAACATGGCGATGTTTAAGGGATCTCATATGTGGTTATTATTTTCACTTATTTGTTTTCTATTTGGAACTGTAAGGTCTAAAAATCACTTATTTGTAACAGAGTGATGCGCGACGACCTGACTTAAGTAATATAGACAACATTATGTATTTTTGGAACTGTTAGATCATTAGTAGTTTTAAATAAGTGGAAATAACTACTTTTGCTTTTTAAAAACCCCCTATTGAAACTTATTTACGCGTTGGAGTGAAATATTAGAGTACAGTAGGTTTTAAAGGTGTAATCACGTTAGGTTCCAAAAAGGCTGCAAAGTGATCCCTTTAGTCACTGCAAGTGATATACTACTCTATTATACTACTCATTTGGAAATAGAAGTGCCAAATAAGGGTATGTTACCGATTATATGTTACAGTTGCTTACAAGTGATGTTCAGGCCTCATATACCACTGTTGCTTCTAAATCAGTAATAATTAAAACCTATTTTCAACTTTAAGTAACAAAATCGACTTTATGCAACCATAAGAAATAAAGTACAAACAAAATACATTCTTAAGCAACAACGAGTGATATGAGGTAGTCATATACAAATATGAGTAGTGTTTGAAGCTGTAAGTTTTATCAAACACTGTTAAAACACTCATTTGCAACTTAAAGCTATAAGTTGCATAATTCACTGATTTGCTACTTGGGATGTTCCGGATTGGCGCAAAAACGGCTGAATGGATGTGGATGAAATTTTGCACACAGATTGTTTACACTTATGGTACTTTTAATCCCGATAGAACGTTCCTGTAGGATGCGATTTTCGTTTTTCTCCATAGGTACCTACGCTTTGGAATGGGCAACTAGCTTCATATTTTCTGACTGACCGACTTCTTAACACTTCAAAAGTGCCTGTAAATGGTTTAATTGAAATAAATGCTTTGAGTTTGAGTTTGAGTTTATTTTTCGACATCAACGCGGGCGAAACTGCGGGCAAAAGTAATACTGATTAACGTCCAATCAGCGAGAGAATGAATGAGGTTATAGTAAAAAATAATAGGTGTAAAAAGACGCCTAACGAATCCGAGAGTCACTTTTTCACACTGGACCATACCTACTTGAGAACATTCTGGTTACGGAGATAATGAAGGTCAAAGATCGAACGTTTTCTTAGTTTTTTCCACGAAAACAAGTTTAAACTGTTCTAACTTAATTGTAAATAGGTACCCCCACAACTCCCGTACCGTTGCGGGCACGCACGATGTTTTGCGTGCGTTACATTGCGGGCTGCCGTAAACAGCGATTTTTCACACCAACAATAAAAATAGTTTCCCACTAATATTTTTTGCACCTTTAGAGGTATGAGGAACAAGGTGTAAAGTTCACTCAAACTCCAAAAAATAGGGAGGATCCTCCAACCGACGGGTGTTGAGGCTTGTCAACTGCGCGACGATTCATGTCGCGACATCAATCGTCACCCACATTGCTTAGTTTGATGTACAGAATACTAGATAACGGCTATGTTTACATCCTGTATTTAAAGATATCTTATTTTATATTGATTGAATTATTTATCAAATTAAATACGCTTTTCTAAGAAGTATTTTACTCTCTACTTTATTAATTAGCAAAAACGTACCGACTGGAAATATCTCCGGTACTTGTTCAAACTCTAAATATAGAGAGAAACTAGTTTCGATAGAGTTAAACTCCGTTGAATTATTGAGACCTTAAGGTGAATGGGTAGTAGTAGACCGCGAAATTCAAATTTTCTTACGTTTTTTGCAATTTTTAGGTCAGTGTCTGATTGTATCTTGATCAAAATATGATTCGCGACAATAACAGGTACATATTTAAGGAATTATAATCATTAGAATCATTAATATATCTTTCTAAGTTAGATTTCTACCACCAACCACCAATCTCTTATGGAAAAGTGTTAGTGGTAGAAATCTAACTTACAAAGATGTATTATTGATTCTAATGATTATACTTCTCTAAATATGTACCTGCTATTGTCGCGAATCATATTTTGATCAAGATACAACCTGACACTGACCTGCAAATTGCAAAAAACATAAGAAAATTTGAATTTCGCGGTCTCAACTACCCATTCACCTTAATGGGAATTCTAAGTAATTTTATGAATTAAGCCCCTTGGTGTATGTTGTACTGTACAAGGGTGGAAGACTTTTCATAGTTATAAAATTTGTCAATATTTTAGTAGTGGATGTGCACGGGTATGTCTGTGAATGATGATGGTATACGCCGTGGGGTACAGTTTGTTTTAATAAGTATTTTATTTTGAAGTCATCATTATTTTTAGTTGCCGTATGTACAACCAACTAGCTTAATAAGCCTTTCAGTTCCAAGTTAGATTTCTTACAGACTTCTGTAGTCGTCGTCGCATATTTCGTCTTTTCGTCACATGGTCCACCTATTGTATAAATGGCCTAAGCATAAGCCAGCCAGTTCTTTAAATGTTGTATTTGACACATCGACTGGCACATTTAGTAAAAAGGCTGGGCTGTTCCCTGAAACACTAATTAAACTAGTGGGCTGCGAATGCTGCGATATATACGGCAACTAAAAACGATTATGTTTTCGAAATCAAATAGGTACCTATTGAAAACGACTTTACCCTATAATGTACGTCATGTATTCAATTACGTCATGTATTCAATTTCATTAATAAAGTGATTCTAATTGCACTTCGACTGCCCGCTCGAACCGTGATCGCCAGCAAAATGAAAAAATGATATACGGGGTTTAGAGGTCTCTAATAAAATGTTGTTTATGTGGGACAATAGAGGGCGCTAGTATTGTTCCCACGGGCACCAGGCGCTGACGTCGCCCGCAAATGGTTCCGGAGTCCGGAATAACTGCGCTGCACTTCTGTTAAATTAAAAATGTCACTAGACTTAAATTTTATATCATATCGTATTCCGTTTCTTCGTTATTTGTTTTAAAAAGTAAGAAATGCGGTTATATTTACCAACACTTTTTTAAATGGAACTGTAAACTTCTTACTTTTAAGACCTTCGTGATTCATAATCAGCCTATAATGTTTCCACTGCTGGGACACAGGAAGTGAGCCATAATCCACCACGTGGGCCCAGTGCAGGTTTGTGGATGTCACATCTTTTCAAATTTCTATTTCTAGCACATGCCAGTTTCCTCATAATGTTTTCCTTCACCGTTTTTGAGAGCAGTGGTGGTGAAATAAATTACTCAAAGTAAAGCGCCTGCTTGGGTTCAAATCCACGACCTAGAACTCGTAAGTCGGGGCTTTTACCACGGGGCCTCCACCGCACTTGACGAATTTTGTGACTAAATTGAAAAAATTGGGCACACACGCCAGCACATCAAGCTACCCGAAACTGTAAAATATTCTCAATCAACGTTGAACCTACAGCTTTAGAGATAAAGTTGAAAATCTATTAAAGAAATTTGACAGATTGTAGTAGCTTGATGTGCTGGCATCTATACCTATTCAGTAAAGTAAGGACGTAAAAATATCGCAGTGATTACGATCTAAACTGAATCTATTATCTCCAGAATGATATCGGAATAACAAAAGAAACATTCCAATAAACCCCCGATAGACAGTATCGTTACGGTGTTAACATGGAATGACATCATTCCGACACCCGTTGCCCCATTCTATGACTGTCCCCTAATTACAACAAACAAACAAACAAAACCTTAGCAATAACATCGTTGTGTGTTGCTGAAAACCGTTTTCAGATAAGCGTCGGGAAGCACGTAAAATGGCCATTTTACTGAAGGTCACTGAAGACCTTTACCCTTTGGAATTTTACTAACTGCTCACTTAGCTACACTTGTTTCAAATACATTGTTCTTATATTACTTAAGTTCCAAATTAAACCATTTTACGTGTTAAATTGTTTTAGTTTTCAAGAATTAAAACAATTTTAGATTAGACTGCGTCATTGGTCTAGTGGTTGCAAGCGCTACTGTTGAACATGAGGTCCTGGGTTCGATTCCCATCTCGGGAAGTGTTATTGGGTTCTTCTATGTCCAGCATTGGACGTCTTTCGGCAGAAATGATGACGATAGTCAAGTTAGATTTTGAGACTTTTGGCGAGAGTGCGCGCCGTCATTGTTTTCATAAAGTAGACCGTATTGGGTACCAGGTAATACGTGTCAGACTTTCAGGCTTCTGGCGACCCGTAATGACTGTCAAATTCCACGAATGACAGCCGGGACCAACGGCTTAACGTGCTTTCCGAAGCACGGAGGAATCTTGATATGTAAAGATGGTCACCCATCTACAGACCAACCGCGGCAAGCGTAGCTTTACCTGATCGATCGACCCGTGCTGCAAGCACCTCTCAAAATTCGATACATAATAAACTAAACTCACTAAGAGGACTTACATGACCTAAAGCGCGGTCACTGTCGGACTGCATAGAAAAGAAAGAGAAGCGCGATGACACAACGCTGGTCATTTATTGCAAAATATGAGGTAATTATTTAATTACAATAAATCTATTGTTTGGACTAAAAAATTAAAACACTAGTGTTTTAGTATGTTGCTTGTAGAATAATTTGACAAAAAATCAGAATTATTGTAAAATATGTACGGTTTTTATTTATTTATTTTATAATTTATTGTAAAAAGAAAGTTTTTAGAGGTTTCTTCATGATTTTTTTCTATTGTATCAAATTAGTTGTATTATGTTTTAACACACTATCTACCTAGCATATATCCTATCATATATTTTTCTGATTTTGTTTACTGTAGTCGATCTTAGACTTTTATTGTTTCTAAAACGCGTTTTTTGCGTCTAGGTCCTGTAATCCCCTTAATATCCGCAAACCCAATATTTCAAAGAGAATTACTTCGAAATTTAGTACCGTTCATCCTGGTTATACTGGAATTCGACCTCAGGCTAGTAGGAAAAAAGGGGACGAGCAAGTTACCTAATCACGTAACAAGGTCTCATAGAGTCACTTTCGTAAGATAAAATTTTATATTGAAACCTCCCGTAGGTATTATATTAGGTACAGATTCTTGACCTGAGATGTATATGGATTATAATAATCAGTTAGAATCGATTATAAATACTAGATCAGTTAATTAACTTAAATAACTACTTTTAAGCCCGTGCCAGCCAAAAATCAACTCTTTTGCCAAACCGTTACGTTTGATAGTTGGTTAAGGAAGCTTCAGAATAAAGTCCTTTTTTATATAATTCGGTAATTTATTCATACATTATTGTTAAACTATTAATTATGAATCATCGATATCAGTGACATTAGTATCAGCTTGCCCTTTAGCAAATGCATCCACAAGAGTTTAGGTCTAGAGAAAAACCCTTATA
Organism: Luperina nickerlii; assembly: GCA_963855955.1. Lineage (NCBI taxonomy): Eukaryota > Metazoa > Arthropoda > Insecta > Lepidoptera > Noctuidae > Luperina > Luperina nickerlii. Next base: position 12,970,489 of record OY979677.1, on the reverse strand, counting down.
ACAAAGTAAAATATATTACTTATATACAAAACACGTGTTTACAATTTTAAAATCGCTCGAATTTACGTTACGTTTACTGCCGCGTTTCTGCTAGCCCCAAACATCCTATTTTAGAACTCATTAAAACGGACGTCTAAAACCAGAATGTCAGAGGAGACAACCTAAGAAATGTTGTCGCAATAACGCGGCAGTTCGCCAGATTGAACGGCATTGCTCAAAACTAGAAGCACGAAACGAACTAAACTCCTAAGCCCTTTGTACTCTCACTTTTTACTTGCCGTGAAAAACTACGGTTTATTCATCATGTGTAGGCACGGTCGTCAGTGTTGTATGGATTACCATGGAAGCTTGTTGACGTGGCACTTAGGCATGGCGCCGTCACCGTATACCATGGAACCGTGTTATATACTAAGTCACAGGATTTTTCTACGGCGCGGTTAACATGGCTATCGTATAGAAAACGTCGTGTCCATCAACAGGCTTCCATAGTGATCCATACAACACTGACAACCGTGCCTACACACGCCGTGTAAACCACGCTGTAGAAAAATCGTGTCTGTCAACAGGCTTCCATAAGGATCCACACAACACTGACAACCGTGCCTACACACGCCGTATATACCACCCTGTAGAAAAATCGTGTCAGTCAACAAGCTTCCATAGTGATCCATACTATACTAACGACCGTGCCTACACCGTAAACCTCACGCAAGAGAAACGTGTGTACAAAGTGCCTTAGATTGAAAACGGATAACGTAAGAAAAGTCCTCACTCCTGAATGGTCACGGCCGAAAGAACGAAATGGAATTTTTCAATTTTGTTAATTCATTTTGCTTGTTTGCCTTCCCCTATCGAATATTTTTCGTAATCTTGATTCTTTTTATTTTGTTTTTTTAGGATGTAAGTCGGATTAAGTACTTTTTTTTGTTTTTGTTATGTAATCTTATTAAAGCTGATTGGTAGAACGAATTTCTTTATTATTTTGATAGTTTCATTGCATTAGCTTTAATCAGGGGTATCGCTTCGCAATAGTGAGGTCAAAGCAAGCATCTTTGAACTAGTGTGGTGAATCCACTTTATCCACAAGCGTATCTACTTAGTACTTGTAGACATTCTAATAATTTAAGTTACAGTTTGTTGAACTAACTAAACTTCTGAAGTTTGCTAGCGATCAATATCATTTTCATTTACTGGAGTCTTCATAATACAGGAATCTCTACATCTATATAGATAAATACATACAATTTAAGTGTCTGTTTGTAATGTCAAAATAACAGCTTTTTACTAAATACATAAGAAAGTACATACGGTGTCCACTTATAATTTACTAGCGGCCCGCCGCCGCAGCTTCGCACGGGTGGAATTATTTTTTTGAAATTTTTCAAATTTTCTTTCATATTATACAAACCTTGTCCTGGCAATACAAAACACAACAAAAAAGAATTATCCAATTTGGTGCAGTCATTCGGAAGCTATGCGCATACAGACATTATTGTCTGTCTGTTTGTTCCGGCTATAAGCGGTTTTGATAATACAGACGCAGAATTAATTAATTATCTTCTAAATATGTTATGAATTCCAATCCGTGGTGAACAAGTTCAAGAAGTAAAATTCCTTTATAAGACTCGCAAAACGTCGCTATACGTAGGTGTTTACATCATTTTGTTCTGATGTAACGGACTTCGAAGCACAGATTGCAGGAGTAAGCAACTGAAAATTGCTTAACTAGCGAATCCCTCACAGAAACCCTTTGCTGCATATTAACCAGAGGTTGGCATTGACGGTTGCGCTCCGAGGATTAAATAAACCTTTCATTTATTTAACAAAGTTATTTTGCGGCTTGAATTATTAAACGCCAGGTACCCATGGTATATTAAAGTTTCAAGTTTGATGAATAATTGGAGCCATAGGAATTTCATTCGGGGTTGGAGAAAATTGTGAGAAATTTATGCTTCTAAATACCTAATTAATATTGTTTTCTAAAGATTTGTTTCAGAGTGTTTTAAACACACATTTAAAAATGCCCGGAGCTTAAGCATACATGAAGATGTGGGTTTCAATCCTGGTACTTACCCGGAAAAAGTCACATTGGTTCGTAGTCGTTTGACTTTTCACTTTTTTTTTTTTTTCATATGTACTTTCTGGAGCGGTGGTGGCCCACTGGTAACGGCCGCGCCTTACGAGTTGTAGGTCGGGGGTTCGAACCCAGTCAGGCGTTTTACTTTGTGTAAATTATATCATCACCACTGCTCTCAAAACGGTGAAGAAAAACATTGTAAAGAAACCAGGTCCTAAAACCAAAAGTTCGAAGACATGTGACATCTACCAACCCGCACTGGGCCCGCGTGGTGGATTACGGAACACACCCTCTTACAAATAGGAAGCCTGTGTCCCAGCAGTGGGAACATTATAGGCTGAGTATGTATGTACAGACACCAGCACATCAAGCTACTACAATCTTTCAAATTTCTTTAATAGATTTTCAACTTTATTGCTAAAGAATAAGGCTCAAAGTTGATTGGGAAAATTTGAAAGTTTCGGGTAGCTTGATGTGCTGGCGTCTGTACTTTCTGAGTTTATCTTGGACATTACTGACATAAGTGAAGGAAAAACATCGTGATGAAACCTAGACTTATCTATATAATAAAAATGTGTTGCTAAGCGCAAAACTCGAGAACGGCTGGACCGATTTGGCTGATTCTTTTTTTGTTGTGTTTGTTTATATCAGAAGAAGGTTCTTATGAAAGAAAAAATAAAAATTTCGGTCTCAAGGGTAGAGGTAGCGGTAGGATAAGGGTAGGGGTATCGGTTGGGTAGGAGTAGGATACCAAGCGAACGAAGTCGTGGTCAGCTAGTAGTTAATAAAAAAAAAAAGCTTGAAATGCTAAATCAAAATCAATGTTCGTGCCTTCTAAAAGAGACTGTGACCTCTGAGTTTGTTTCGGTCTTTCTTCTCAGAGTAGTCAGATAGGAAACGCCAACCTCATCTAGCTTATATTTTTTATAATGTTGTGTAAAAGTGATTCCGATGTCCTATTTAAACAATTTAATTTCTCTGTATGAGACGATAATAGGCTGGTATTGTCATTTAAAAATTCTTTAGTATTCCTATTGTCTATGAAAATGTCGTGAGGAAAGTTTTGAGTATGAATCTCGATGGCTGGAAGAATAGGGGAAGACCAAAGAAACGATGGATGGAATGAGTGAATGATGTTGTGGTTAGAAAGGTGTAAATACAGAATACACAGATGAAGACCAATAGAGAATTATGGAAGAAAAAGAAATGTTACGCCGATTCCGAATAAATTGGGATAAAGGCAGAAGAATGATGACCTTTATTAGTTTTCTACCTAAACATTAAAAAATACTTAATAAGTGTTCCTGTTCATTCATTCATTCGTTTCACTCAATTGCCGGAAAGCCTAACAATTTTAATACCTATGCCACTTATACCTCATAAAAACGACTAAACACAGCTGTGTTCACAACTTTAACGATAAAAGCTTAAATACTTGGAGCTTGAGATGAAATTTACTGTGTGTTTTCACCTGAAAGATACACACACCCTGAATAAGTTCCGTCAATTTTGAAACGTTATATAAGGTGTAGAGAGGGCTTTTAATAAAGGCCTGTTCCTCCAACTACAAAGGCTTCAACGCTTTGTTCCTTTTGCCGGCAGCGGTCGTATCTATACCTTATAAAGAACCTTTTGTCAATGCCACAACATTTTCGTTTAAAAGAAATTTCAACCGTACTTAGCAATTTTATTGCGTAACTGATGGCGTTAAATTGATATCAAGGGTCTTTGAGATAGTTAATTAGGTGGGTTTCTAATTAGTTAATGAATCGGCTTTCATCAGTAAGATAAGAATCTTGGTAGTGAATCGGTAAATTATAATATTGGTATCCAGCTTTTGGCCGCGGCTTCCCCCGCGTTGAGGTCATGGGTATTATTTTTTTTGTAATTCTTATTATTCTAAAATAAAAGTAGCCTAACTTACTCCTTATAACATCAACTAGCTACTACTGCTACCAGTGAAAGTCCCATCAAAATCAGTCCCGCCGTTTTAGAAGGTGTCCTGTCAGTTCACCAAAAATTAATTTACCAAGCAAGGATTGGCACAAACATGATTTGTCATTTCATCATTATACAATAACAAGTTTGCCAAATAATTCACTTAAGAAAATATTTATATAACTTTTTTTATATCGTATTATTTGACAAACAATTTTTTTTTTCATTTTACATCATATAACAACGTTTGAAATAAAAACGTTTTACATAATGACTTAGGTATTGTTACGCAATTTCCTAAAAATAAAACTCATTAAATAGACAAAAATTAGGCATTAAGTTAGTTAGTCAGTCATTTCTTTTAGTTCCTATCCCAACTAGCATTTTGGTAATAAGAATTGGTGATAAATGAGTTATTTATAAGTGAATTTGGCAAGCAAGAGTGATACAATGGTTTTAGCAATTGGTGTTAGAGCACACTCTAACCCCTTACAAACTCTCGATTGGGCCCACGTCTTATAGCGCTATAAGTAATATAATAATTTTAATGCTCACTCTTTTAACACTGAGAGTTACATAATAATTATAGGGTGGCGTTAGTGACAAACAATTTCTTGTATCTATAATGGTGGTATAATATAAATCTAAATACCTCAAGCACTTTAAAGTCTGTATTATGGTTATAATAAAAACTATAGGTGGTACACAAGTTCTGAAGTCTACTGGTATAAATTTTATAGTAACATATTAGTTCTTTTTTAGGTCCATTTTTTTCTTGGATTTGCTTTATGTATCTTGATCAGTGTTGATTAGCAACTCAGGGCTGTAGCGTGTTTTCTTTTTCTATTGTTTTGCATATACATTAGTTCCAAAAGTGTTACTTTATTTCTCAAAAATGATGGCAAACTAAGGAGTTGAAATTAAGTGAATTTCAAGTTACGGATTGTCAATATCTCGATGAGTGAAGTTTGATTTCTTTATCACATGGCTAAAATTTATTGCGAGGGTTACTTTATTGAGAAAATAATATATGTTTTACGTCTCAATTTTGCAGGGCCTTAAAAATAAGTGATATTTAAAGTAAAAATAAATTGCATTTTATCATGCGGGGCATACACTCAATCTAAATTTAGATAAAAACAGGATATCGGCTCTGTCTTTTACATTCATTGTGTATTGTAGTAAATATTTTGCGTTTTAAAATGAGAAAATTAAACAAAATATGAGTTTTAAACTAGTTTTTTTCTGATTTATTTTTAGGTTATGTTTGATTTAAAATGGTGTCTACTCCTTATTATCCTAGGTTCCTATTATTACTATTAATGAACAAGAAGTACTGGATGGGCTGTAGTTAGAACTATTGTAGCACTTGTTATACCAGAATAGGGTTTTAAATGTTTAAATTGCGTGTTATTATGGCTTAGAAAAACATAAAAGTAAATTTGAACCCCACTGTAACGATTAGGGCTCTAAAAATAACTCCATAATACCAATTGCTATCATAAATAGGGGTTTTTGATTACTGAATTAAGTAGCTGTAAATAAGTTGCAATTAATACTTTTATAGCAACGTAGGTGGTAAAAATATTTTGCTAACTGTTTTCAAGAGCTCTTGTCGGTAGAAAGAGTTATAACAAACTATAATATTACTTTTAGTAATTTCTGTTACTTGAGTTTATAAAAGCAGGTGCTATGATGGTTGCGACTGTACCGTTTATACCTCCTTAAGTAATAATACGTTTCCTAGGCAAGATAGGTGGTATAAAACATTTACTTAGCACTCTTTAAGAACACTTGAAAATAGTGAGACTTATTAGAAATCCAACTATTACCTTAGGTACTTATTGTTACTTGAAGTTACTACACCTAGTGTTACTGTGGTTCAGCTTTTATCTTTTATACCTACCTTAGTCATATTATGTCTTCTTGTTACCGTAACTCATCTTGATGAGTTATTTAGTTATAGTCATGACCATTGAATAAACAAAAGTTTTACTGGGCGCTTTTATACACCCGTTAAACCAATACAAACGATAACAGAGGTGGAAATTAGCGTCAAAATGTTGGTTGTAACTAGTTAGTTGTGTTAAATATTGTAAAAGTTAACAACGCAAAGCATAATAAATACGGTTTGACAAAATGCATTGCTTGATAATTACTTAATTTATTTGAGAAATTTGACAAAATGTAATGCTTGATAATTACTTACTTAATTTATTTGAGATTTTTTTCCAAACTTCGGTGCAAGAGCGAGCGAAGCGAGCTCGGGACTTGGGGCACCCTGACTCGGACAGGCTAGGTTCGAAGGGGATGAGGGGGGCTCAAGTGAGCGAGCGAACGAGCCCCCATCAGCTCCTTCGTGTTAGGTTCCGTTAAAACCTGTAGACAGAAATAGGGGCCCGGCGAAGCGGGGCTCCGTCGACTATGTCTTATTATTATTGCTTGTAAACCAACTTGTTTTTACTCCGCCCCTAAGACGACCTACTGGCCCTTGCCATAATTATTAACTTATAATATCGTCATGATCACTTTGTAACTGGTTTAGAAAAAGTATTATAAAATGACATTTTGTATAACCGTGGTTTCTCCAAAAGAATATTAAATTAAAAATGTATAAACGATTGAATATCATCCGAAACATTTATAAAGAGAAGCATTTGCCAAATAAATGTTTGTAAAGCGAGTGTTACTACACACACACACACATCTTTAAATAAATCGAGGTCGAGTTTCTTTTACAAAAATCAAAGCGAGTGTTTTTCAGTATTCTATTCATAATGAGATTATATTTAGACACCCTCCCTAAGTATCAAAGCTCGAACTGAGAGCAATGGTAGCCCAGTGGTAACGGCCGCGACTTACGAGTTGTAGGTCATATCATAGGTTTGAACCGCGACAGGTGCTTCACTTTGTATAAATTCTCAAAACGGTGAAGGAAAACATCGTGAGGAAACCGGCATGTCCTGGCACCAAAAATTCAAAGACATGTGACATCTACCAAGCCGTACTGTGCCCGCGTGGTGGATTACGGCCCACTCTCTCTCACAAGAATCAAGTAATCCAGTAATCCAGTAGACACCACACAAATTAAGTTTAAAATTTCAAAATCTTTCTTTCTGTCGGTTTTTAAAAGTAAGTAACTGTGGGTACTTACCACCTTTATAATACACGCGCCGCACTATGTAGGTACCATTTGTTGAACCTCAGATGTGTCTTCTCGACATCCGTGTGTCACTAACGGGATGCAGCAGCTGGACTCCCATTTGGTGCAACCATAAGACACACACCGCCCAGTAGTGATCGACGTTATAGATGTTTATGAGCTAGGTGTCTATGGTTCAATTTATCTTTTTAATCTTTGTTATTTTTATTTTTTTTTCACCGTTTTTGATGTTTTTAATACCAGTATTGTGTCTTTTGTTGCACTAAATAAACGTTTTATCTATCTATCTATCTATCAAGAAAGTAGACCTGTGTCCCAGCAGTAGGAAAATTTTAGGCTAATTATGCTTAGCATCAAAGGTCGAATTAAGTAAGTAATTGAGGGAAATACACAAAAAGAAGGAAAGATTATTTGCTACGAATCCGCTTAGTAATTTTTTCCGAATTAATCGTTTTTTATAAAGAAGCACCAAAAAAAAAGAGATTTGTAAAATAATCGCGTTCATGCGCCTTCATTAAAACCTACGTCTGCAATTAAGAAAGGGGCACTCTCGAACTGTAAACTGATTATACTTAGAATGAAGCTGTAATACCCGTCATTACTCCCCCCCCCCTTACATTTGCATAAATAAATGTTATTTTGGACGAAGCAAAATGTTTGTTTCTATTACGTTTGCCAGACGAGAGCGACGTGATTCTTGAGATGTTTGTTTTTAAACGAAAACTATAATAAGTCTCTGCAATGGCAGTGAAATCAATTTACAATCTATATTATGATGTCTCGTTAATATTCAAAGATTTCTATGAAGGACTCATACATTATCGTAAAGACTTTCCTAAAAACCATACACATTAAAGAAATACTTTTCATATTTGGGCAAAGGGGCGTTTAAAGCCAGATTAGCAAAAGCTGCGTTTATAATATCGTTAGTGGCATAACAAACGGGTGTAATGTGAAAACCGCGGATTTGTTCACATAAGCGGATTGCACGGTGTAGGAAAATGCTCTCGCCTTTGTACTGAGGTCGCTAATTGCGCGTACCAGGTGCTATTTTTTTATGATTCAACAAGTCCGTATTTTTGGTAACACCAACAAGGATTATTCCTTTTTAATTACATATTACGGGCATTTTTCATCCCGTCTGCTAGTCCGACGATTTTTCTACGATGCTACTGACGGTGTGTGCGCAAAATGCAAGAATTAAAATGTTCTAACTAAGAATCAATTATAATTGGCACTACTTTAATTAGTAACAAACTTATTGAAGAGGTTTGGTAATATTGATCGGTTCAATAAAAATACACAACAAAAACTTAAAATACACTCGAAAAAACATAACCCTCGTTCTGGCGCAGACGTGTAAAAAAACTATGAAAGCGGTTTCTCATTAACCTAAGAATAAAGTGAAGTCTCCTTTGAGCTCTCTGTCTTAGATAATATTCCAGGTACCTACTTTTCCTTTACGTTCGGCCAGATTTTTTGGGAAAAAATCTATGGAAAAAACTACAGGATTTTTCCTAGCTGATTCAAATTCGATATCCACCTGTAAATTCTATTAAAGCAAGTTAATTACATATAATTAACGCAGTCCTCATTATCGGGTCCAGTCAGTTGGTAAAGTCAGGGAAATTATTTGTTAAGCAAAGTGCGACTATTTACTTAGATTGTCCGTATTTGTATATTCAAATCACTACAGCCATTATTTGACAGTTGTATGAAATGGGTTCTCTAAAACGGAAAATTGACATTGGATGTCAATTTATTTATGACGAAAGAGTCAAGGTACCCCACGAAATTCCATTTTTCTTACGTTTTTTTGCAATTTGCAGGTCAGTGTCAGTTTTTATGTTGATTAAAATACAATTCACGGAACAAATATTTATTTATAGAATGATATTCACAAAAATCATCAATACAACTCTCTAAGTTCACAATCACTATTGAATGACTTTTTAACTCAGGAGTTGTATTGCTGATTCTATGATTATAATTCTGAAAAGTCATATTTGTTATGATCGCGACTACCTTAGTATATAAATAATACATTTTCCTGACTTTAAATGAAGCGTCCTTCAGAAAAATGATCGTCATTAGTCGGGTGACAGCCACCGCGTGACAGCCAATGAACGTGTTCATTATACGGCAACATAGTGGAATTCTATTGACCACCAAGCCTTAATGCGAACAACATGCAATGTGTTGGGCTAGTTATGGTATTGATCGAAGTTTAATGTGTGGGCAGCTTTCATACAAGCTGTGAGTCCCGTTAATTGAGGGCGAAATTCGTAAATGACCATAGAACCAGCAAACAGCGAATGAATAAATAAAAAATGGAGAGCCCAGGTAGTTTCTTGAAATGCCCATGATTTTGAAGTGGTATAGCCAAAGAGTGCTGCAGAAAATAGAAGATATGAGTGTCTCAGCTTCCTAAGTTGAGCAAGACGACGGATTAAAAAAAAAATCCGTTATTTAATTTTGTAAAACATTAAACGTTTATTTTCTCCTCAGAGAGACCTGTCAAGAAGATTAACCTAAATAAAGTGGATAAGACAGAGATTAAAACAGAAGTAGTACTTGCAGTGGATCCATGTTCAGGGGATTAGACCGGAATAAATGCCTATTACATGGAACGTAAACATAACTGGCAGAATCTAGGTGTACTATATGTATAGGTGCATCTCTGCATTCTCTGCCTATGCTTTCGTGGAATACAGACGCGCTGTTATGTGTACATTTTAAATAAGGAAAAATGTATTTTGAGCTGTCCAATTACAGTGGTTATTTTACGATTCATAAATGAAATGACTCACACTTGGCCAAGATTTTTGCGTATACGTAACCCCCTTACTAATAAACGTTGTATAGCGTCTGTATAGTTACACAACGCTTTGTCTTCTTCTTTCGAAAGTCAAATTACTGACGACTGAAAGAGAGAAATCTAACTATTCATCTGATATAATACGTTTATTATTTTTATTTTTATTGTTGAATGGGCGCTCTTGACCTCGATCACGCTTGATGAAAAGCGATGGATGAGGTCAATGATGGAACGAGCGTGCCCAGAAGATGCATCAGGCACTGGAATTCCCACGCATCGATGAAACACAGCAGTAAGGGGGTAGGTATTTGACAGACCTGTCCATGAACCAGACACAATAATTCAACAATGACCATGAATTATATACGTGACTCACGAGACAGGGAAAGTGTGGATAAAATCAAGTTAATACTCGTAGGTTTAAGTTAGGTTAGTAAGTGATATTTTTTACTTAATAATTTTGTTGCCTAATTTAATAATTTACCTTTTTTATACTTGTACATATTATTGTTATTATTTTAAGACTGTGAGCTTTTTAAATTATAGCAGTTTAATTTTTTTTTTAACAGTAAATATTTTATTTAGTACCTACTAGAAGTTTATCCAATGTACAGACGCCAGCACATCAAGCTACCCGAAACTGTAAAATTTTCCCAATCAACTTTGAACTTTATGCTTTAGCGATAAAGTTGAAAATCTATTAAAGACATTTGACATATTGTAGTAGCTTGATGTGCTGGCGTCTGTACCTATATATTTTTATTGTATTACTAAATTACACCCTGTAGGTACTTATAAAATATTTAAAATTCAAGTTTTATTGTTTATTTGTTATTAATTTCACAACAAAAGTGGATAGCACAAATATTTTTATTAACAAAGCAAACTTACAAGCCGTATGAATTCTAATCCTTAAGATTTCATAGAAAATGCAGCAATAACTTGTGCCCACAACATTTCTCATAGATCGTTCTGCCTGTCACATTCCTCCAGACTACTCTCGGCTTACAAAGCAACGCTTTCTATAATACATTTTAAAATAAAATACTCTCTTTTGTAATGCTCAATATTTTTCCTCAACAAAATATGATACTAGAGGCCCAACAACTTCCTGATTTATCTATATTTCAGCTACTCTGAGCCACCCTTGAGCTGAGTTACAAAATCTTATGATTTGATAAATTAGACTCATTTCTTAAGCTTGTTTCCAGAATGGTGAACTGTTAAAGCCGGCACGTGCTTTTCAAGTTTCAACCAAACAATATAAGTACCTAATACGTCAAGCTTCAACACAATATACAGTGTCGTAACACACTGTATATAATTCAGAGGTAAGTACTCAACATTTTGTTTACAATATCTCAATTTTTACCGCTTGTTGGAAAACTTTATTATCGTTACGTAATGAAAACCTTCAATAATAGGTATTATATTTTATGTTTTTCAAGTAATAGAGGACAATCGAAAGTTATTAATTTGTTGAGAGTTATTTCATTTGATTTCTTCTTTTTTATTATACGTAGAACTTTCTGGGACATTAACTTGACTCATTCGTATCAAGTATGGCATAAATCGTTGAATCATAGTTCAGTTACACGATAAATTCTTATAATAAACTTGAAACCTTATATCCTAGTCTACGATTCATATACACAAAAAAAAAACTTTATAACTTTAGTCACTATTAAAGTTGTACTGTTACATCATACTAATATTATAAAGGCGAAAGTTTGTGAACGTGTGTGTGTGTTTACATGTTTGTTACTTCTTCACGCTCAAACGGCTGGACCAATTTTGATAAAATTTTGTATGGAGGTAGCTGACACCCTAAATTAGCATATAGACTACTTTTTATCTCGATATTCCCACGGGATTGAAACTTATGCGGGTGAAGCCGCGGGGCGCAGCAAGTATTTCATAAAACTTCCCGTGCTTACGACGAATACCTGGTAGAACTGAATGAAATAATTATGCTGATAAACAGCCCTAGCAGCCACTTACCACTGTAATACCTCGTTAGCCTTGGCAATGAGGTCACGTCGAAAGTTTTAAGGCCTCAGCGTTGAGAAAAACCTGACACAGTTTATTAGAGGTACTCGTTGTAACTGGCATTGTTAGATTGACAAAGATATATCAATTTTGCAAATAACTGAACAGGGTTTATCAAAATAGCAAACTGTGTAGTTATTTATAAAGAAATCCCCAAAAAAGCACGTACAAACCCAGGTATAAAGTCCATATTTCACAGTCAAAAGGCAAACTTCATTACCCGCATTTACATAGAATCACGTTTGATAATCCTGGCTCGCAGATGGCTGTGACTCTTCATCCGAGTTAATGTGTCAGCGAGCTAAATTCGAATTAGCGATAGTTAATCGACTTTAGAGATGCGAACTGCCTAACACGGGTAAGCTTTCGGCTAAAACTGTTATTAATAGCGATCGATCTCAGCATCCCACATGTCGCATCACTATTGACGAGCCGGCTTTTTATTGAGGCTACGGTAGGAAATGTAAATTGAGAACGGTTTTTGCTGTTGCTTTGCCGTTGAATTTGATTGGGATATATTCGTTCTGGCTAAAGTTAGATGAAAATGCAGATTGTTAACGAATATAGCCTAAGCGCGAAGAACAGTGAGTAGTCTCTATGTATATAGAGACTACTCACTGTAAAAAATCTCCAACGCTTTCTGAGGTATTTAGAGGTATCTCTAAATACCTCAGAAAGCGTTGGAGATTTTTTAACGATATTATCGAAGTTTTCTTCAAGAATTACAGAAGGAAAAAAATAGAATCAAGTGAAAATAGACAGGTAAATGCGGAAGGCAATTATTTAATAAATACCAACAAAGAAAAATAAATACCTACACGAAAATAATAATAATAAGCCCAAGGCATTAAGTCCGCCTTTGTACAGTGTTTTACTTGTGCATAAAGTTTAATAAATAAATAAAATATTGTCACGTCATCTTCGAGACTAATTCAGCAAGATTCTTTGGCCACAGTTATTAAAAAGAAGGGCCATACTTCGAGTTGAGTCGGAAACTTCAAACCTTTGATACTATGCCGTGGAGTGTTTAAGTGAGTGCTCAAGAGAGGGCGCGATAGCAGATCACTCACCGTTGTGGTGTTTCTCAAAGGCGTTACAGTACAAGAGGTCGGCCTCAGTGAAAATCCCGTTTGAACTTCAACCTGTAAGCTTTCAAATCTTGCTTGCCTGTTTCAATCAAAGACACGCTCCAGTGTGCCCAAATTTTAGTAATGATTCACTTTTCATTTCGTTGGTACTGTTATACTTGCTATTGTGTTGCTGAAATTAAGTTTGACCTTTTCTTTACGATTGCACAAGTTTGTTTGAGGGTACGTTTTGTTTTCATTGTACAAAATTTAGGGCTGATTTTTCAATCATCTGATAACTTTATTCGAGGATTAATTTTGAAATTTTGACAGTTATTTCATACAAAAACTGTCAAACATTAATTTTATTCCTCGAATAAAAGTTATCTGGCGATAGGAAAATCAGCCCATAATAGTTTAAATTGATAGTTTTATGCATCAATAGCGATTATTGTATAGCGACATAACAATGCCTGTATTTCTCGGAAGGCCTAGAATTGTACTATACAGCGTTTAGGACATACGGCATTTCATACAAATTTCAAACCCTTGTTTTTCGAAATGAATGAACCGATTTTAATGAAACTTCATACGCATATGCAGGATACAAAGGTCTAAAAAGTTAGTAAAGAACATTTTCGAAATGTCTTATTAAAAAAAAGTTAACTAGAAATCTCTGTATCAATGAATATTTTTAAATTGGTCTAATTTGGCAGTAACACAATTTTTCGAAAATGTTCTTAACTAACTTTTTAGACCTTTGTATCCTGCATATGCGTATGAAGTTTCATTAAAATCGGTTCATTCATTTAAAAAACAAGGGCTTGAAAGTTTGTATGAAATGCCGTACGTCGTAAACGCTCTTAACATACAACCTCTACATGTAGGCATTACATAATGGACTAAAGGGATTATTTGTTTCAACGAATATTTTTGAAGAAAATGAATGCCATCTTATCCTAATATCCTAAAGGTCCATACCTACATACATAATAAATATATGTGAGGGGTTTACTTAGGTTTAATTCTCGAACAACTTCATATCATAGTTCGGAGTTATTTCGAACAACAACCCTTGGAGTACCTTGCGAAGAATAGCTAGCGAGTTTATATTTTGTTTTATACCTGCAGGCACTCTACTTCTAGTTCAGAAAGATTGCTTATAACAACACAGATCTACTTCATAACAGAATATAAAAAATATTTTCACTTCAGTAGCTCAAACAAGTAGGTTTTGCTGCGTGAAATCAGTGAGCAAAATGCGATTTTGCTCACTGAGTGAGACAAAGTAACTTTTTAATTTTTTTTTTATTCTACTTTGGGTTAATCATACAATTCGAAACATTCACACTCTATCTCTTTCCCGCCATTAGAAAGAGAGAGAGACAAAGACCAGCCCTTTCGAAGTTCGGATTTTGAATTCGACCTCAAAGACAAACACGTTCGGAATTTCGTACTAACTAAAGAAATTTTGCAAAAAGAAAATTATGTCTTTTAATGTAATTTATTGAATTTTTAACTTATTGTTTTATTTAAACGAAAATAAGTATTTACTGCAAATAAAACTGATATTTAAATTGTAAATGTTTACTGCTAGTTTCAATAAATGTTAGGTACTTACGTAATATATTTTGAATAATAAAATATCATGGGTGCTATTTCCGAACACGCCTTAATTTAAATAAAAGAGCGGGAATAAAATTTCGTGACTGGCGTACAGAGTTGAATAAGTTAAAAAATATTAAAATAATCGTAAAATATGAGTGAAACTAGCGACGAGAACAGTAATTTAACACCGGAAGAGTTAAAACAACAAGTTATTAATGCAGAATTAAGTTTTCTACCTGAGAAGTCTCGCGAGAAATATCTGAAAGCATACCATGTCTTCAATGAATGGAGACTTACAAAGGGCGCAAGCAGTTTTTCGGAGACGGTGTTGCTATCTTATTTTTTAGATTTTATAGAATTGGTATCTACCTACAATGTTAATTATTTTGATTCACAATAAATAGTTATTTCAATCTATTCCTGTTTATTATTTTATCTCCTAAAGTGTTCTCGCTGCTGAAGTGAAAAGTTATGTGTGTTACACGAGAGCAAAGTTTTTTTGGATCTCGTGCCTTTGAATCCCTCGCCACACTCAGGATTCAACTTTAGAATCACTCGCTACGCTCGTGATTCAATCGTTGAATCCTTCGATTGCTCGGGATTCAAAATCAGCACTCGCAGCAAAAAACTACTTTGCTCTCTTGTTGCACAAATAACTATTTTCGCAAGCTGTAATACAGCTTTGTTTACAACAAAGTGAATTTTCTAGATATCTTTTTGGATTTTATTGGTTCCAAAAAGTTCATATTATTTTCCATAGTACTGATTTTGGATGAATAAAATATGATGGTGGCAATTCTGATATTCATAAAATAAATTAAATTTAAGTTCAGTGCATCTTCCTTTATATTTCATTAAGGGGCTTACAGGACCTAAACGCAAAAAAAAGCAAGTTTTAGAAACATTAAAAGTATATTATTCAACTCCAGTAAACAAAAGCAGAAAAATATATGATATTCTTCAGGATATATGCTAGGTAGATAGTGTGTTGAAAACATAATACAACTAATCTGATACGATGGGAAAAAATCATGAAGATACCTCTAAAAATTTTCTATTTACAATAAAAAGCATACTAATATTGGCCTTCAGAATTCCCTACTAACTTATTCACACAAATTAAAAGTAAAGAGAATGAAAAAGAAAAATATCTCGACTTAATTTGTAAGCACGGAACCAGCTAGGGCAAGTTGGAAAAAATCCTGATTGTGTACTTAGAAGTTTGTTAACTTACCAATTTCAAATTCAAACTTCACTTAATATTCTTAGTATTTAGCCGGGACTAAATTAATTCCTGCACATAACAAACTAAGTTTTACAAAAGCCAGCCTTGGAAAACTTGGAGGAAATTTCTGAGTGTTTTCGATGTCACTGAACGCTGTTCATCGGGTTGCAGACAATCCCTTGGCCCGGATTATGGCGGGTTGTAAACCAATATGCCCTTGCGAGTACTGCAAAGCACGTAAACTGCCTACAAAGGCGATGTCTACGCTTTTACTCCTGTCAGCCGACCCGACGGAGAAAGCTCTATTGTGTTTGGCACTTCTTTTGTGTACCTACTCGTTGTTTATCTCAATGTCTGGATTACCAACCGAGTGTGAATATTTTATATATTACATTTTATTTTTCGTGTAACATTTTCATCATTTTGTGATTTTTTTTATTTTCTAAAAATAAATCCTTACGTTCCTAGTCGATTTTTTTTAAATGACAATGAAACAAGTATGTATAGAAAATTGAGAAGCAATTGAAAAGGGAAAGCGAAATATAATATCAAAAGAAAATAAGTCCACACAGAAAAATATACGAAAATGAAAGAAAAATATCATTCCGCACGAGTACTTTTCTATCCATGTATTGCTATTAATTTCTTTAATATTGACACGTGCTCATTAGTAGCATGCTAATAGAATAGAATAGAATTTTCTTTACTAAAGTGACCAAGACTCAAACTCAAACAAGATTGTTAGTAAAACTTACGACTATATTAGTAAGCACAGACACTAAACAAAAACACAGAAATACGGTTGGTCACCGTTGCGACATCCCATGAGATACGGCACAACAGTGACCCACGTAAACACATGATATTAATAATGAGAAATGAACTATGATTTTATTTTAGCTAGGGTGAAAACCTAGATTTGTTAGAAATTATCTGTGGCGAGATGCCGTACACGCACTTGAAATCTAAGCTGTCCGTGAACGTGTAAAGATTGTCATTGCTTAGAGATTTCCAAGTCGGCCACGGTAACGCGAGCCCAGGTGGAAGGCTCTCAGATGGTTCGATAATATCATCAGGGGGTTTATACAGCTGACAACCAGTCTTACCAAGAGGTATCGTGTTACCCAGTAGCTGGGTTCTGGAGGTCAGATAGACAGTCGCTCCATGTAAAATACTGGTATTCAGCATGGCATCCGGTAAAACTGGAGGCCGACCCCAAAATAGTTGCGAAAACGCTATGCAGATTGATAATTATTTTTATTTCAATTATTTTCCTGTAGGTGTTTGACCGTATCAATACTGCATAACCAAAATCGGCTCAGAAAAAACCCCAAACGATAAATGAGTAATTGGATCAGTAAGGTATTACATTAATTAATTGCCAGAAGAAATTAGTAAGGTGTGAGAGTGGAGATAAGACCTTTTGGTTTTATTTAAGTACGTTAGTAATTAAGATACAGCGTTGGATACTGGCTCCCCTATAGATCCATTATAGCACTCTAACGGCCTATAATTGCCCGTAGGAGCATTATGTGAGCTTTACGAGAAGAATATATCGTTTATTTCAAAATATTGCTGTTCTTTTGTAAGTGCTTTAGTGAGATAAAGGGAATAGCCAGAATACAGTGGAAGATAATGGAGATTATTTCTTATTTATTGCCTCGTGTTGATTCTGAAGAGTATGTGCTAAGTCTTAACTAATATTATAAAGAGTCTGTGTGTTCGTTTGTTACGCTTTTACGCTAAAACAGCTGAACGGATGGCTTATTAGTATATTCGCACTAATTTACTTGCACGAAACGGGCGAGTCATCACTTTTATTTTTTTTTTCTATAGGCGGCTCGCACGATATGGCACATTTTGAATTTTATGCAATGAAGTTAAGAAAAACGTACACGTTTTATCATATTTAACTCTTATCACTTCTGTGCGCTGGTGACCTTTTCTCTAAAATGTGACAATTCGTGCGTGTCGCCTATAGAAAAAATAATATTATTTCCATGTAAAAGTGACGACTCACCCGATTCGAGCGAGTAAATTCATGCGAATCGACTAATAAGCCGAACGGATTTAAATGAAATTTGACATATGGGTAGACCATGACCTGTATTAGGACATAGGATATATTTTAATCCCGGTATTCCCACGGGATCAAGACTTATGCGGATGAAACCGCAGGCCGCAGCTAGTAATACATAAAACGGTTCTTTGTTGCAATGTCCAGATATATTAATACGCCTGGATTGCATTATAATGGGCATTGTTCATATTTTTTTAAATGTTGTAATTGAAAAACCATTTCGAGGAATAGCGTTATTGATCATTACGGACTAATTAATTATGAAAAATAGTCATATTTTATTGATATTTTTGATAAAATACGATTGACCTTCTTTGCCCTTCAAATTACATCAGCTTTGGCCGTACAGTTTTGTATCGTTACCTCAGAAAAAAAAAGTAAGATTGTCTACAATCTGTCAAATGTCAAATTATTATAAATATGTCAAAAATATAAACATTCTTATTTATATCTCATTACTTTACATAGGTACATTATTACAACACTCGACAATATTTAATATACTGGAAGACTTATAGAATACAGGAAGTGCTTTGTTCCAACTTGCAGCAATAATAGTAATAATGTCGCCGCGTGCGTTATTATTCTATTTCTAAATCGCCGCGTCGATTGTTCTAGTGACGATAGAGAGTAGTATATTCCTTGGAGGACACTTACACATAAAAAACACCATTTGTAAATAAATACGCTAAGATAGGATTCGATTATTTAAGACGTCTATTCGGCCTATTGACACTTTGACAGATGTGACAGTACTCTTTGGATTGATGACGTTGTGTTGACAGATTAAAATTTTTAATTATGTACTAGTCAGGCAACGGCACTTAATCTTTATGCCACTGATGACGTCACCTACCTTAAAAACTTAAAAAATTTAAATATTTTTTTAAAAAATAACTATTGATCCAATCATCAAAATATTCAAATTAGTTTCTCAAAATACTCTAAATTTTCAAAAAATAAAATAAAATCTGATGGTTAGAAATTTTGGACAATCCCCATTGTACGGTCAGCATCAAAAGTCGACTAACACTTCAGTTTTTTCAATCTCAGTTATTGAGCAAAATACTTGTTCAAAATTGCAGCAGAAGTACAGACGCCAGCACATCAAGCTACTACAATCTGTCAAATTTCTTTAATAGATTTTCAACTTTACCAGTAAAACAAGATTCAAAGTTGATCGGGAAAATTTGACAGTTTCGGGTAGCTTGATGTGCTGGCGTCTGTACAATGCAATTTTGAACAAATATTTTGCTCAATAACTGACATTAAAAAAACTTAAGTGTTAATCGACTTTTGTTGTTGACTGTACCATACTTCATTAATGTTTATAATTTATAAATCTGATTCCTGAATTATCAAAAAATATTAAATTTTTACTGACTGGATTCAGGTTAATAATATCTATAGTAATCTCTAGACTATTTTTAGGTAATTACGTACAAATTACAGCTATTCAATCAAATCACAAACAGCTAATTCTAACCCTCTTTATAGATGCGTAAATGTTTTTTTTAGATATAATATTACTTTCCTTACATTACTAGATCATGGAAAAAACTCAATTCAATTTCTGTTAGATACGTAAATATTTTCAAGGATTGCCATTAGATTATTTACTAGCTGTCCTTCGCTTGGGTATGATAGGTAGATGGTTCTCTATTGTGTTACCTAACTTTTTTATCCATAATCTAAAGTGCCATAATTTTTTTTGTCCTAATCATCATTTGTCCGAATGATAAGTTGCCCGAACGTAATGTCACATAATATCACATGCGACAAAATTGAAATCCCTAAATACAATATGCCCTAAATTTGTTTGTCATCATAAATATTACAATCAATAAATATACAAAAGACTTAAAACCGTTTTTAATAAAAGTTATGTCCTAAATTCAAATGATTTTATGTTTATTTATCCTAATAATGTCTTTAAAACAAATTTGATAACTCGCAACATGCAAGTAAGCATACAAGCAAGCATACAAGCAAGCATGCAGCAAGCATGCAGCTTACAAACGAGCATGCAACATGCAGCAGGCATGGTTTCTGTCATGGCTGCGCTGCGGCGCTGCGGGTGACTGGCGGTCCCACGCGTGCTAATCGTCGCAGACGGCTTTCGCTCACCACCGCTGCTTCGGCTTGCTGGCCGGCAAATGTTTTAGGAGCAACAATTTTATTATATGTGAACATTCGGAATAACACACATTATATGATATAATACTTAGGACATATCAATTTATTCCATGCAAAATTAGGAGATTCAATTATTGAACATTATGATTTTCGGACAAACAATTTCAGGAGAAGAAAGGGAGTACCTAGGTAGATACTTATATTTTTATTAAAGCTTATCTTAGGCCGAAACCTATTAACGTTACTTTATTATTATAGCTTGGTTTTCCTAGAAATGCGGTTCCATCATATTATAAAGGGCATCATGAACATCTGTCAAGGTTTTTTTTTCTTGGAAAGCCATTCCATCATGTGGTGGCCATGAATATCTGTAATTTTCATCAGTATTTGACTTTAATGTGTAAAAAACTTGCTGTGCATTTGGACAGCCATTATTGTGCCACCGTTCACCGTTTTCTTAGGAAACCAAAGTTTAATTTTTACCAAAATTTGACAATAAGGGCCGGTTGTTTCAAACGGTTGGTTAGCGTAACATTCGTACGTCAAATAATAACAATTAAGTAATTGTTATTATTTGACGTAAGTCAAGGCCATAATTTTGTGAAACAACGATTTCTTTGGTTTGACGATAGTTAGCGCCATTTGACGATAGTTAGTGGACGTGAAACCACCCCTAATGTATTAAAAACACTCGGTATTTGGACTACCGTTATTGTGTGAACATGGTCCGCTTTATTAGGAAACCGAAGCTTTAGCGTTATTCTTGTCAATGTCGCACAACTGTCAAAGTACAAGTGTGAGATAGAGACGACAACATATCTAAGTGCGGATTTCACCGATGAAACTGAACGTGATCAGCACTTCTAAGAGCTGTCAGTGTAAAAATTGTTGTGGAATATTGACACCATGAGCTCTTGAACGCGGTTTACCAGTGAAATTTGCCTTAAGTAGTTCAATAACGTTAATAGATGTGAACCTTAACATACGCGATATCCTTGCAAAGGATTGAGGGGAACTGTTTGTTGACATCACTGCATAAAACGGAACAGCCAAGTTAAATAGATGTCCATGTTCCGCAAGAAAAATAAAGGCTTATGAAGCAATTTGAATCAGCAATTGAGGTTTCCTTTTATTTTTTAAAACAGTAAGGATACTTACAAATACGACGGGCGGGAAATGGGAGGAGGCAAAAAGAAAAAGAAGCTTATATATCCTCCATGGTGGGTGGATTTGGGTTTAGAATGACAACATTATGCTTTAGATAGAAAAATAAATCTGTAGGTGCTTTGTTTTATACTAACACCAGCGTTTTATTTATTCTGTCCAACCACCAAAGAAAATAAAGCTTTTTTTTTAAATATAAGTGTGATTGAAATGCCACATTATGTTCAATCAACTTATTCATTCAGTTTATTAGGTCTGAAAACATAATCAGCTTATAATGATCCCACAGCTGGAACAAGGCTTCTTCGAGGGGGAGTGGGCTGTAATCTACCAGGCGGACCTAGAACGGGTTGGTGGATGTCACGTGTCATCGAATTTTTGAAGTGAAAACTTCTTTAGCGGCGCTGTGTACTTTTTTTGGAATGGGTAAAAACTTCTAAACTGGCGTCAGGTCACGTGACCCTGATCGAAAATTCGTAAGACGTAAAACGTAAGACAGCGCCATCTATGCACATCGGGAAGAACTACGAGGGCCTCGCCTATTAACTACGTAGTTCATCCAACAACAACGAGATGGCGCTGAACCACGGATATATAACATTTTGTTTATAAGACGATTCACAAAATACACTCGTAATTGTTCAAGTTTTCACTTCTGTCGGCACTACCGGAGTGCCAGTGTTTTTTTTATACTAGGACATTCCGGTTTCCTCACTTTGTTTTCCTTCACCGTTTTGAGAGCAGTGGTGATGAAATTAAATACACAAAGTAAAGTGCCTGCCTGGGTTCGAACTCACGACGACTGGGCTAACACTGCTCACCCAATGCTCACGACCCGACGTTTGTTTTGATTGCTTTTGGATAAGTACCCTCACTGCAGACGGCGTATTTTTGACGACAATTGCAAATCCAGATACATTTGGAGACAGATTAACCGGCAGCAGCGTCTATTTGCACTAACAATATTCAAGGCGCAATAACACTCGAGGTTAACCCGCGTTCGGGTATCCGAATGACTTTACCGGAATTCGGAAACCGAACACGTCATTTACGTAAATGGAATTGGACAAACTATATATACAGGGTTATTTTTAATTGACTAGCTAAACTCTGCAGACGCGATGCCGCATCAATATCTAAACATGATAAAGACAAGTAATAAATTACTTTGATGTTGTTGTGGGGTGCGGCCGCAATGATTGTAGTTACTTGAAATGTCAGTTTAAAAACTATTTCTTTTTTGGGTATACTTCACAGGCGTGATTAACACGATAAAACATCAGAAAACAGTTTTTCTCAGCTCATACGAGTAACAACACAAGCAGCGGCGATAGACCTCCAATGAGAAAAACATCAAATTAATTATATTCCTGTTTAGTTACCCAAGGGGCAATGGATAGGGCTATGCTTGGAGTTTCCCTGCGTGATCGAATCAGAAATGAAGTGATCAGCAGGAGAACCAAGGTAACAGACATAGCCCGAAGAATTACCAAAGTTAAATGGCAGTGGGCAGGGCACATTGCTCGCAGAACAGATGGCCGATGGGGCCGAATGGTTCTCGAGTGGCGACCGCGTACCGGAAGATGTAGCGTTGGATGGCCTCCCACAAAGTGGACCGACGACCTTGTGAAACCGCAGGAACCCGTTGGATGCGAGAAGCACAGAACCGGTCGAAGTGGAGGTGCTTGGGGGAGGCTCATGTCCAGCAGTGGACGTATTTCGGCTTAAATGATGATGATGACGTTTAGTTAACGACACTCATCACGTCAGCGGAGTTTAGCTAGCTAATTTAAAATAACCCTGTATAAGTAATGTGAATCTTTTTATAAGAGCTTTCATTTTAATGGAACAAAAACCACGTATAACACATAGTAGGTAGGTATTAAAATGATGATTAATGCTCATTATTCAAGCTATGTCAAGCTTTTCTCAACCTTTCGAACTACTACCTAAACCTGGGACGAAAGAGAAATAGATATTACCCTTCCAAGTCGAATATCTAAATCCTGACAAATCTCATAATAAAAAGGATTGATCCCTACTTGTAAAATAACCATGAGCAGACGAAAAAACTGGGCAAGTGCGAGTTGGTCTCGCTGACCGAGGTCCTGTCTGCATTTACAAGTTTTAATATGGTGCCATAAAAAAAATAACTGAATGTTATGCTTTGTATTCTTTTCTATGGCCTTTTGTGGCAAATAACAAAGTGGACGTCCCAATGTAAAAAAGAAAGATCAACGGGAGTACCTACAGGCAGTATACAACAATAACTATGACTGACTTACATTGGCGGAAATTTTCGATGTTGTGTCTTATGTAAAATTTTGACGTTTAAAAAGCTGATTCTCAGCTTAGAGACGTCATCCGCCTAGTCTTTTTTTTCCCAACTATGTTGGGGTCGGCTTCCAGTCTAACCGAATGCCGCTGAATACCAGTATTTTACATGGAGCGACTGCTTATCTGACCTCCACAACCCAGTTACTGGGTAATACGACACCCCTTGGTAAGACAGCCCATTTTCAGCCCAGAGTGCGCCTCTGTAAAATAAGTCTGCAAGCGACGTTTGACAGCCAAAATAATATCCCTGCTAGCACTTGTAATTATTTTCGGCATAATTATGGCGATTATTTACTTAGGAAAACACGGAACACAGCACACTCTCTTGACACCTGATATAAAACGTCAAGATGACGGCAAACAATTATTTCAGATTTCGGCCGCGCGCAAAACGAGTCTGCCTTGTTTTGCGCGCACTCTAGTTTAAATAAATGACTTTCGGATTTTGAATTTGATACCAACTTCAAATTAATTTTGACTGTTCTTGAGAAAAGTATTCATGGCTATAAGGGTTCTGTTATTTTCACTTTAAGCTACGGGACCCTAAAAATGAACCTCGTTAAATAAACTTACCCTTCCAGATATTTTGTCAGTCTCATAGAATAAAAGAAAACGGTCGATTCCGCTAGTGTTTACTTTTTGTTATAGAATTCTAGTGGGTTTCAATATGGACGTCCCATTACCTAAATTGAAATGAAAATAACTTTGTTCTACGAAATAACAAATCTACCCTATTTTGTCGTACTCACATTTATCCTTTCTATGAAATTACTTTGTAGACATTATTTTGATATTAATAACGTCAATGGTAAGCTTGTTATTATTGCATTTGTTTTTTGTAGCATGTTGCATGCATGTTGGTTTCTTGCAGATGGCCGATGGGACCGAAAGGTTCTGGATATTTTTATGAATAAGTATAATATGTTTTAGGTACCATGTACGTATTTATTGTATATATCTAAATGGTACACCACAGATGACCTTCAGGTTCGGTATTGTCTCTCCTCCATCCAAAGGCTGTCTTGAAAAGATCGCTTTTAGCGATAAGACCGTCCATTGTGTCACCCCTTGTGAAATGTAGAGTCTACATTTATAATCTGTCATTTTTATGCTGTACATAATAAAGAATATTCTATCTATCTTGTAAGTTTTGTTTGTCTCTTAATTACTCCTGAAATAGACAATCTAAGGAAAATTAATATTATTACCCAATCTGGCAGACTGATCGGTTGTCAACTTATCACAGTTGTATTTCAAAGTCAAAGTCAAAGCATTTATTTCCAATAGGCACATAAAAGGCAATTTTGAACGTCAAAAATTACAACAAATAGAATTGATTCTAGTCGCATCGTATTATCAATGATGCTGTAATATAGTCCTGTCTTAGTCCACGTTCGCACGCACGTAAATATATCGCGGCGGGATTTCATCGCGCACTGGATTTTCAACTCTCGGTGTTGAGCTGAGCACTTAGAATTCAACAGAGCACATCCCAGCGCGTCAAAAAACACACTGTTGGATTTTCAAGTTTCGGTGCTAAGCAAAGAGTTGAAATCCAGATGCGCGAAAAAAAAATCACCGCGTTATAAAGGCCCCCGCTCGAACCTGGGCTTATACATTACTCAAGATTTTATGATTTTAT
Source organism: Luperina nickerlii (assembly GCA_963855955.1). Lineage (NCBI taxonomy): Eukaryota > Metazoa > Arthropoda > Insecta > Lepidoptera > Noctuidae > Luperina > Luperina nickerlii. Next base: position 12,945,185 of record OY979677.1, on the reverse strand, counting down.
CCCTTCGACGATTCCTCGAAACCCATGCATTGTTTTTTACGACAACCACGTTTTGGTAATGGGGTGCCCTTTTTCCAGTAACCACAAGATAAAGCAATATTGATTTTCCACAAGGTTATTATGGAAAGGAAACTCGATTGAATAGGTCCCATATTGGAGTCAACATTCAAGTAAACTAAACAGTTTCGTGTTATTGAGAAGCTGTTTGTACCGCAGAACGTAACCTACCCTCGGCTTTACAAGCTCATGAATATTCGCTTACATGTATTGTGTTCATTTGCATGATAGCAGTGGATGCACGCGCTGCTTGCATGTCGCAGCTCACACGTTTAGGGCGCGTACATATGACACGAGTTCGCGCTCAGCAGTCTTTGAATCGCGTTCGCATCTTTCAGTCACCTCTATGCTTCTTATCATAACGCACTTATTACGTAAGAAACGTATGTTTTCGCGGATCCTATTCGGATGCTGACCGTGCACGGCGTGCTTGAGCGTTAATAATATGAACCTTATGAAAAGAGACATAAAGTATTTATTCCAAAGTCTCTGAACTGTCGCACTGAAAAAAATCGCACTCGTGTGGACGCGCCTCTACACTGCGCTAAATGTTGACTTTTGGAAATATTACCGTTTGTTTTGGGTTAACACGGCACATAATGTTTGAGAGGGATTCTTGGCTTTCCTTCTGTGTTGTGTTTCGTTAGCTTTAGTCCTCTGGGTTTTTTTTTCTGGATGGGAAATCATCAAATGACTCCTCCCGCTCTGGGTGGAGCGGAAGGGAGTGTCAGACTCTTACTGACTAAAACCCACCCGTGTTCCTTCCTTCGCCCTTTATGTTCCGGGCCAGCGGTAACCCTTTCGGACAGTCCCGCTGTAGTCCTCTGGGTTTGATTAGGTTTAAGTTCGAATGTTCGTAGTTTAGTAAAAACACCGTATGTTGTTTTTATTAAACCACAGTTAAGTCAAAAGTCTTACAAGCTGCTGTACGTAGCCCGTTAGACCCTTCTTTTGACTTACGTGGTGAAGAACTTTTAGCAAAAAAGAGGTCCTCGAATTCTTCTTTATCCAGAGAGATCGACCCTTTTCTATGCCATATATGGCAACACAGTATATCCCATAATTATGTTGAATTATGTCTATGATTTAGATCCACAATATTATCACCATAACTAACCTGTTTGATTTAACTAAATTAATTAAATTATAACTTATAACATCATTACTACTTAAATGATATTATTTCTATAAGTTGATTTGTACAAACACTTTTCAATTAAATTAAAAAAAAACTATAAATGAGGTGGGAGTTCCCTATATTATGACTACTACGAGTAAGAGAAGAAAGGCCGAAACAATCTCAGAGGTCAAAGTCTCTTTTAAAGTCCAGACATAATCTTGGTCAGATCATGTGAAGACCATGTAAATTGTTGTCTGAAATGATATTTTGAGGAAAGAACCACACAGATTGAGATACTGCTAGTGATCATGTAAATATCGACACTAGAGAAGCTTATTTGACAACTTTGCAACGTTGTAACTAAACTATTTTATAGGGTATGCCCATTCTTATCCTTCTTCATAGAATATCACAGTGTTTTCATCAAAAACAACATTATGTGTACAATATCCAAAAGAAATCAGCAGGCAACGAAAAGAATAGAAACTTACAACACAGATGTTTATCAGAATTCGCTTTTAATGTTGTTTTTTCACAGGCGACACAAGAGTCATTAAATTCATTAGTCACGCACACAGTTTTACGGTTTTACCACCCATAACCTTCGTTAGAAAATTTTACTTTGGACTTTATTTTATTTGGAGATTGACCTTTCTAGGGTTCCGTACCACAAATGGAAAAACCGAACCCTTATAAGATTACTTCGTTGTCCATCTGTCTGTACGTCGGTCAAGACCCTTTTTCTCAGGAACGCGTGGAGTTATCAAGTTAAAATTAATATCAAATACTCAAAAAAAAAACTAAATATTTTATTTCACATAAATCTACATGGGCACTTATGAAACGTCAGAAGCTAGGTGCTCGGTTCCAATTGGTCGTTTCCTATGGAGAAGAGCCGGCAAGAAACTCCACGTATACTCTTTTTAAAAATAATTGTCTTTTACAATGTTTTCAGATTACAGTAGGTATGGGACGACAGCGTAGGCCTGTCAACAAGTACCAGGTATGTACTTGATAAAATAAAAAATGGTCTACAGATATAAAGTCTACAAGGCCTAGAAAGTCCTCACATTTACAAAATAAGAATCTATCTAAAGGATAAATTACACTACTATTATAAAGGCGAAAGTTTGTGAGTATGTGTGTGTATGTTTATACGTTTGTTACTTCTTCACGCTCAAAAGGCTAGACCAATTTTGGTAAAATTTTGTATGGAGGTAGCTGACACCCTGGCTTAACATATAGCCTACTTTTTTTTCCAATATTTCCACAGGATCAACACTTACGCGAGTGAAACCGCGGGGCGCAGCTAGTAAAAATAAAATATAAAATACTACTAAAACTAAGTGATATGATTGCCGTTACAACCACTAATAAAGAGGAGAAAAATTAGAATTGTCTGTATATAATGTCAAATAATAAAAAGATTATGTCAAAGAAGTATGTAAAAAATAAATAAAAAATACACATCGTAATTTGAGAGCAGTTAATCGACATTTACATAATTATGCCGTTAATGAGGTGCCAGGATGCCACATGTGCAGAAGGAATTATTGCCAAACTACCTTGTCTTCAACGTAGTCTTTAATTTTATAATATACTTTTTTGATAAGGACACGTTTGATGAGGGGGTTGAACTTTCCATCGGTAAGTTGTGTAACCGGCTTTGGCAACTTGTTATAAAAACGGATGCTGTTTACAAGAAATGACTTGCTAGTTTTAGTTAAACTAAATTTAGGTATTATAATTTCATTTTTACTACGTGTATGTGTATTATGGAAATCGCTTCTTATTTTGAAAAGTCCTAAGTATTTGCGAACATACAAAATACTTTCTAAAATATAAAGAGAAGGCAGAGAAATTTCAAAGAAATTGATATTTAGTATATCAATTTCTTTGAATTTGTTTCTAAGAGACTCGCGAGGACCCATTTTATAGATTGCGCGGATTGCCCTCTTTTGTGAAATGAAAATTGAATCTACGTCAGCTACCGATCCCCACAGCAGAACACCATAAGACATAATTCTGTAGAAATAAGCAAAGTATACTAACCTAGCTGTGGCTATATCTGTAAACTGCCTTATTTTTCTTACTGCATATGCAGCTCAACTTAATCTACACTAAAAGAGCTCTAATGTGTGCGCCCCATTGTAATTTTGATTTTAAAGTAATTGCTAGAATTACAGTTTCCGTAACAGCATCTAGTTTTTTGCCATCAAGTCTTAAATTCAGACCCACTTGAAGTGGTGATGAGAACTCAAACTCAAACTCAAAGCATTTATTTCAATTAAACCATTTACAGGCACTTTTGAATTGTCAAAAAGTCGGTCAGTCAGAAAATATGAAGCTAGTTGCCCATTCCAAAGCGTAGGTACCTATGGAGAAGAACGGGCAAGAAACTCCATGGACACTCTTTTAAATTATAGTTTTACAAAAATATTAATTACATCATTAATGTGAATTTATAATTATATGTGAGAACGATGTAAAAAAAGACTTACGCGTTAAAAGCGTCCAGAATACAGCTAATGGTAAGAAAACAACAATTCAAAATTAAAATAATTAAAAATAAGCCGAGGCAGCTAAGTGATGACCAGCCCCAACTGACGGCGCCCGTTCACGAACATGACGCATAACTTAAAATATTATTAGTTTTGTTCGCATTAAGTAAAAGATTATTAACTGCAAACCATTTCGAAAGAACAGCCAGACTATCGTTGACATGTAAGACATCCGTATCTTTTGTATCTATTTTAAAAATAGGGGAAGTGTCATCAGCGAATAAAATTATATCCGACAAGTTAGCCATCATGTAAGGAAGGTCATTAATATAAACTAGAAATAGCAAAGAGCCAAGAATTGAGCCTTGAGGCACGCCCATCTTAAATAGAGAACCCGATGACGTCGCCCCGTTAAGGTTTACTTTTTGCTGCCGCTTTGACAGATAAGAAAGAACAAGATCAGCAGCTTGTCCACGAATTCCGTAATGGCATAATTTACAGATAAGTGTATTATGGTCAACGCAGTCAAACGCTTTTGAGAGGTCACAGAAACGGTCAATTGCATCCTGGGACTTTTCCCAGGATTCCAAAATGTGACTGATGAGTTTTACTCCCGCGTCCGTCGTCGACCTACCTTTCGTGAAACCAAACGACTATGTAAAATCCCATTTGAGTTAAAATGTAACATCTGGTCTAGCCTGATTTTTTCATAGATTTTGCTCAATGCTGGTAGCACAGATATAGGTCTATAATTCGAGGGATCAAACTTTCTAACCGATTTGAAAATTGGTGCTACTTTACTATGTTTCATTAAGTCAGGAAACGTACCACTGTCTAAACATTGATTAAATATGCTTAGGGCAGGGGCAATTGTGTCAATAATATCTCCAAGAAATTTAACAGGAATCCCTCATAAGTCTTCAGTGTTTTATATGTTTAGACTTTTAAATGCTTTTTTAATTGTTGCAACAGAAATGGGCTTGAATTCAAAGCTTGGAATATCCTTATTAAAGTTTTCTTTAAGAAGAGCTTCAGCTTCATAGGTGATGAGGGAAGAGACTTTATAACCTCCACTGGGATATTGGTAAAGAAATGTTCTAGTGTCTCACCAACTTTTAACTTATCTGAAATGGATTCATTATCAATTTTTAGGGACAACTCATTCTGATCTCGCTGTTTTGTGTTTCCGTTTTCTTTGTTAATTACCTGCCACACAGCTTTTATTTTATTACTAGCCAAACTAATTTTGTTACTTATTAATTTAGATTTAGGCTGCACGGCTGCAATCCCTTGAAGCAGCGAAAAAATCAAACTTCTAAATCAACGCAATCAAAAGATACGGGCTTATGGGTATAGGTTTATGTTCTGGAATCAAAACCTAGAGGGTACTTCCCGTTGACCTAAAATCATCAAATTGACAAAAAGCAATGGCAAGTAGCAAAACATCCGAAAACCATAAAGTAGTTACATTACAATTTTTTTTTCGTGTTAAATTTGTACGGAACCCTCGGTGCGCGCGTCCGACTCGCACCTGACCGGTTTGCTTTATTTTACGACTTGTGACTCACCTTATGACTCAGACTTTTGGGCTTCTGACTACTCGAAACGACTGTCAAAGATCTACGAATGATAACAGGGACTAGCGGCTTAACCTGTTTTCTGAGGCAGAAAGTCTCGAAATCGATGGTATTCTATCCTCGAACTGACCGCGGCATGCGTAGCTTTTTTTTTTATCCTTTGATCTACTCAAGCGGTGGTTATTGTTTAGCCACGCGCCCCTCTTTTACGACTTACGACCTTGATGCCTAATTATGCGGTGCACGCAAAATCGATGAGAATAGTAAACTGTATGATATGACAGCAGAGATTGCATAAATATAATTCACCCTTTCCTCATGCATAACATGCATGCAATATTCCCACTGCTGGTAAACAGGATTCCTGTCTATGAGAGGGAACGGGCCGTGATCCAACACGCGGGCCCAGTGCGGGTTGGTAGCTGTTACATGTCTTCGAATGTTTGGTTCTAGAACATACCGGTTTCCTCACGATGTTTTCCTTCACCGTTTTGAGAGCAGTAGAGTGATAAAATAATATACACTCGCGGCGGTTACCACTGGGACACTACTGCTCCACCCTTTCCTCTAACTGACGTAAAAACCAATTGAAAGAATTCGTAAAGAGGATAAGCACAGACGTTCCTTCTACTAACAAGAAACTGCGATCATCTATGTGATGAGAAGCGTTAAACGGCACTTCAGGTTACATGGTAACGTAAGCGTGACGATTATAGAAATATCATGTAGAAACTGATGGCCCTAAAGGCGGTCCTTGACACAAGTTTTCTGCTTAACGCACTTTCGGTGCCACGAATTTAATAAGTAAGTACCGCTACAATTTTTATACTATAATATATATTTTTAATGGAGACCGCGAATCTGCAAATGCAAGGTAGAACGACCTCAGGCTAGGTAGAGCGACCGCGACGTTCTTCGCAGGGTGGCTTGTAGCAACTGGATGAGATTTGCCAAGAATCGAGCTGAATGGCGTGCAATCAAAGAGGTCTATGTCCAGCAGTGCAAAGCTATGAGGACTGCCAACACTAAACGCTGCCGTGCATTCCGTCCTCTGTGATATTCCTCTTTTATCTGTATAGTGAAACGAAGAAGTAGAAAGACGAGAGAAAAATGCTGTAAGAGTTACTAAGGGGACTCTCATGATAAACCTACAACATAATAATTAACACCCGAAAGACCGTCACTAAAAATCTAGCGTTTGCCTCAATGGCCTAAAACTATTCCTGAAATTTAAAACCAACTCTCAACCAAACTCTATCAACAGACTTATATGCTATTAGTGAATAATGTGGTCTGAACATACATAAATATCTAGTTCTAGGTACATATACATACATATAGAGAGACGAAGTGCGTACAGGGTAAAGCCCTTAGCGAATAATTATTGGTTCATTAATCGTACCCCTGCGAGTTTAAGAAGCTTTACGATCTGTTATTCACTATAATATATGTACATATACGATGGTATCTATAGTATACCTACGTAACTGATCTGATAGATTTCATTGCGAGATAAATAAACCTTTATTGAACTGAATTTTGTTTCTTCTAGGTATCATGATGATTTGATTCAGGGGTATAACAAAAGACAAGCTTTATAATATTTGGCAGTGGTTCTAACAAACGTGAATTTCATCTGTAAATTGTATAATCCTATTGATTGTTATTTCATGAATAGAGAGTGAGTTGTATTGATGATTTTGATGATTATAATTCTGTAATTGTTACGGTCGTGAATCATATTTTGTTTTTGTTCAACATACAACCTGAAAGGGAGCTCCAAATCGTCGCTTCACCATTAAAACCATCCATCACAGTCAACAATTGAAAAAAAACCTAAGTGAAAATTCACAACCAGCTAAATTGAAAAAAAGAAATGCTATTTATAATTTCAAATATACCAAATAATACTTTAAGTAGGCCGCTTACCCTTGGCTGATCGACTCATCCAATATATTAGCTCGTTAATCATTTACTTTATCTCGTATTTTATATATACCCACCAACCTTCCTAGGTAGGTACTGCATGTCAGTACCTACTTACGTAAATATATCTCGAGTGAATAAGGTTATCCTTCCTGTAGTTTCTCTGTTGTTTTAGGTTCAAGATAAGAAATACAACCACTTTATTCAAGCTTATTTTGGGTTCATACGTTGTTAAACAAACACACGTTCAAATGTACAAAAGATGTCCTCTGTCTAAAACAATAGACTTTTTGCTTTCGTTTATATTTTGGTACTGTGATTTGATAGGAAATTAGAAAGTTTGTTATTACTATACACTATTTTTAAATATGACAAAATTATTTCCACGTATCTATACAAATAAATAAAATTGAAGTGTCTGTTCGTAATGTCAAAATAACAGTTTTTAACTAAATGCATATGAAAGAATATACGGTATATATACATAACAAAAACACAATTTTTTACATTTTTTCTGTCTGTATATTTGTACCGGTTGTTCTAAGAAATGAGTGAACCGATTTTGACAGGGCTTTCACATGCTTTAACTTAGTTTAACTTCAACTATTCGCTCTGTTTTAACTTAGACTTTACTTTTATGTAAGAAAAATAATTATTATTAAAGAGACACGTCTTGTTTTCCAGCATCCATGCGAAGGAAGTCGCGGTCACAGTTAGTTTGTAATAAACGCTGTAAAGCTGAATGCTTATCGAATTTATAATTCGACTAAAGCTAGATACCTTGAGCTCCACTGAACTGACTGTAGCGCGTTCCTGATTCGCTCTAATCACAGCCCGACCAATGAGCGATTTATGACAGTTAAATCCATTGTACTTGCTTTCTGGAAAATCATGATAAACTATCGCTGCGAATAACTTCGCTTTCACAACTCTGATAGACGGTTAAACGAGAACTGACATATTTGCTAAATCCTTTGTAAAAATGAATCTTGGCATAGAGCCGAGACTATTTTTAGTGGAAAATAACATTTTGTTACATCACATCCATTTAGATTTCATTTAATAAAGGAAAATAAAGTTCCACAAGACGATGTAGAATAATATTTAAAATGTGTGGTTAAAAAAAGCAAAGTAGAGTGTGCAATTTCACAAAGAGCTGCAAAGTTCAACGGTCCTCTGCAGCCCGGTGGATCTGCCACCCTCGGGCGTCTTATAATATTCTCCAAGAAATTTGTAAAGTGAAACTGCAATACTGATGGAACCCTTCGAGCAATTTCAGTACATATTCCCCAACACTTTCGCTATTCACTTCCGAGACTCTATAGTCTCGGAAGTAGACACTGTTGGCCGTGAAAAAATTTTAAGACGACAGGAAATTGTTTCTTGGTTTTGTTTATTTGTTTACTTAGATTTATACTGGGCAAAGGGGTATGTAGCTTTAAAGGCTCACTTAACAATCTTCAAAACATCGACGCGTGTTTTAATAGGTGTCTTAAACCATAATAATTTCCCCACAAGCTCATCAATCTGCTTAAAAATGATGTGGGCGCGTAACAAAGGATGTTTTAACGTGTCAACTTTTTTCCCTCTCCGTAGAGATAAGGCACTTAAAACGCTGTAGACGCACAAAGTTTATAAAAGCCGAGTTCATAAGGCGGCTTTATTAGACAATTTCCAGGTGTGGAGCAGCTGACGTCTCAAATATTAATTTCTGATGGATCTTGCCCAAATCCTGTCTGATCCCGCATTTTAATGATCGTTTGTCACACCCCAACGGTTTTCATCGGTTGTTACATTCGTATTCAGTTCATAATTGATGCTAGAGATTAGTACGAGTGTGATTCCAACTATACGAATAACTCGTTTAAACTAACCATTCTCATTATTCATTCAAATACCTCGACGATTACTTTGTTCAACTAAAGGAATTTTGTCCCTTGATGATAAGCTGCGAAGTAGGTACTCTGCCAACTTTGGGGATGAATCGTCCTCGTAATTTTGTTATGAATTATGAGTAGTGTTTGTCATTGTCAGTCGATACTTTATAGATCACTTCCTGGAACTATGTCACAATTTGATAAACGTTTCTTGAACTATAGACCGGGAAAGTACTTGTTCTGAGATGTTCGACCTGAATTCAATTCGTTTATCGAACTGTTCAATATAGGTAAATAAACTTTAAAAGGAGGTTTGTATATCTTGCTAACGACTCGGTAGTGTTTATCTTTGAATCAGTTTCTGTGTATCTAAAGGCTTTGCAACCCAAATAAAAGGGTCGACACAAAGGTGTCCCGCTAAGCAGATTGGAGGTTACGTGACTGGACAACCAAGTGGTGTAGGGAGCGCTAATCATCACCTCCGGGTGGCCTTACAAGCTGTTCGTATTTCGACTTTACGATCATTGCTTACACTATTATTGTCGGGTTGATTATACCCGGGATGATGGAGAATACTAATTTGAGATAATCCATAATTTAGCCTGTCGCTGTTTTCTTTTAACATTAAACATAAGCATTTAATGTGAACTTGATTTTTTTTTAATGTTGGTCTTCTTTACATTATACTCTCTTATTTACTTAAGCCTCCCACAAGGTGGTCCGACGACCTTGTGATGGCCGCAGGAACCCGTTAGATGCGAGAAGCACAGAACCGGTCGAAGTGGATGTGCTTGGGGGAGGCCTATGTCCAGCAGTGGACGTCTTTCGGCTGAAATGATGATGATGATGATGATGATGATGATTTACTTAAGTACTTGAATGAAATCAAAATTAAATGCAGAAAATGAGAGTAGGTAGTATTATTCTAAACAAAGACATGGACCCAAACCACAACGTCCGAAATTATGTACCTACCTATAGAACTACTACAATGAATGAAAAATATTTAACAAATAATGTTTTTGATTTTAAGCCCGTATATAATTCACTAAACGTCCAAAACTTTGCAACGTTATTCAATAACTTGTAAAGCAAATTTAGAATAGGTAAGCCTATGTAGACAGCGAAGATATTAAAATTTTGTTTTCCAACGCAAACAATCTGACACGGGACCCTCGTCATCTGCGGTCTCATGTGCACACCCCGACACCCAGTTAAATGTAGCTCCATCTTAAATGTTATTCTCTTACTAATTTTACCAACAACGAACCCAATACTATAGAACATAAAGTACACGAAACCGTATTCCAAAATCCAACACACTGATAGCTGACAAGTCTGCAAACAAAATAATTTAAATCGTCTAAATACATTAAATTAGAAAACGAATTTAATTCAACACCAGATTAGAAAGCTGTAGTAGACTACGTAGTCAGTACAACAAAAGTAAGCGTCTTAAATGAATAAAAAGCGCTTTCTACAAATTCACAGAGATTTACATTTCACTTAGGAGAGAAACCTCTCAAAACAGCACTCAAGTCACACCTTTTCAAGTGAATTTTGTAACCAAAGAGCACATTTGTGGAAAATCGTAATACTTAACGTTAATATAATATGCTAAAACAGTGCATAAGTTGAGCGTGACACGACGCGGCGGTAAGCGAAAGTACGCCGTACGTACAGAAGGCATACTAGAAAGTCACTCAACTTTCGTTTACGTTGCTAAAGAGAGCAAGGGTCTCCTTATAAAACAGTTTCATGAATATTTATACAGATTTAAGGATAGTGTAGTGTCGTTGTGTAAATAATTGCGGTCGCGTAGGGTCTTGAATTTAAATTGCTTTCGATTGCTCTTTGTTCAAAGATTGTGGAGTGTTGTGAAATAACAATCACTTTCAAGAGATGCGAAGCCGTCATGGGTACACTTAACTTCTCTTATTACAGTACAAAGGTGAGAGTTTGGCTTTGGGATTGATATTAACTTATTATTAATCTTGGTTAGCTCGAGGCTACCCTTATAATCCACGGATTGTGCAAATATTTTTATTATTCATTCCCTCCCGTACATACTAAGCCTTAATATAACACCTTACTCGGTTACTGGGGTTTTAAAAATAGACGTTTCGCTGAAATTTGTTTCATCATTTTGATGAAAGAAAAGTAAAGTTGCACGATACTTTTTTTGCAATGGAAAAAGCTACTAGTAAACCATGTAAAGCTGCTGAACCATCCTAAAAATTAGAGTCATCTGCAAACAACAAATATTTTCCTTTGATTTTCTGCCTTGTGGAAACAGGAAAACAAAGTTTGAGGCATTTAAGTATAAACGAGTGTACCGAGGCTTTTACGTGAACTCGCGACAAATATAATTAAGTAACTGGGAAATTAATAATATTCTTTATTTAGAAAATACCGATTAATTAATCTACAAGAAGTTATGGTTACAACATAGGCTAGAGTTCGAGTATTTCTGGTTTCATGTCAATTTGAAATAAACTTGAAATTGATTAGATACTTTGTGGTTTGATTTGACTTTCTTGAACTTCCAGATAAAGCTCTGTTTGTTTTTGTTGAAACAATTCATAATCTGTATGTTATTTTTTTTTTCTTTTGAATCGTTTGGTAAAACGTATTGTTTGATGAGGAGTACGGCGGTGACCGAATGGCGTCTAAGGACTGGGAGAAGTGTCGATCGTCCGGCGGCGAGACGGGTGGACGACATTGTTACCGTCACGGTTAGAATCTGGATGAGGCTGGCATGAAAAGAGAAACCTATGTTCAGCAATGGGTGAGGTCGAGCTATGGATGATGATGATTGCTTGGCAAGCTAGGTATGCGTTCTTATAAGTTCATGTATACTAATCACACTCATCATATAAAGGCGAAAGTTTGTGAGTGTTTATATGTTTGTTACTTCTTCACGCTCAAACTGCAGGACCGATTTTTACAATATTGTATGGAGGTAGCTGATACCCTGGATTAATATATAGGCTACTTTTCATCCCGATATTCCCACGGAATCGACACTTACGCGGGTGAAACCGCGGGTCGCAGCTAGTAATATTATAAAGGCGAAAGTTTGTGAGTGTGTTTGTTACTTCTTCACGCAAAAACTACTGAACGGGTTTGGATGAAATTTGGCAGACACATAAGATACTTTTTATCGCGACATTCTTACGAGATGGAAACTTATGCGTGTGAAACCGCAAACCGCAGCTAGTATTAACTAAGAACGACCTCTTGCAAGCGACGGCCTTTCATCATGACGTTATCATTAACAAATGAACAATCGACTACACAGATACATTTAGGGACCTATTTGTTAGAATATCAACAGGCACTCCGTCCCAATAACTTAGAACACTAATGAAAACACAATTCACTACCTTCACTACCAAAACTGTCTTAAGATGACTGTTTTGACAAGTGGAGGCATCGTAAAGCCGATCTGAAGTTCTGAACAGTATCGTGGCGCTCGCGCTGCGTCGTAGGATTAGGGCGGACGGCTAGCGTGCAGGACATCCTACTTATCTTGTTACCCGCCTGTCCTTGTCACGACATGTCCCAGCGAAGGCTAGCTAAATGCCGAGCTTTGTTTGCCATTGTTCTGTTGACAAAATAGACGTTAGTTGGCTGCTTCGGCTATATTTCGGTGGAGGGAAAAAATTGCGTACGGCGGGAACGGGGTTTGACATATGGGCTTTTTTAAAAGGGTTTTTTTTAGATAGTCATTGAGATTTATGGTGTGGCTCGTTTAGAATGATTTAAGTTATTCGTTATGCAGATTGGATTAGTTTTATTTTAAATTTTAATAATTTATACTTTGTGGTTGCTTGGATTTGATTAGTAGCGTGATAAATAATGAAACGTTTTAGCATATCTGTGTAAAACACAACAAACTTTAACTTTTCGCCCCGAATTCTTTATATTTGGATTACAAATCCAAGTATGCAAAGAAGTTGCAAAGTTTCACAAAGTTAAAATTTGATTACGAACTTTTCCTTCGTTATTTTTATCGTATTTCCCAATTTTCTAAAGTCTCGAATTATTCTTGAAAATTCAAGTCTATCTATTTATATTCATTAAAGAAGTTTAAAGTAAAGGTCCATTAAGGGATTGTTAGCCTTTCATCGCTAGACTTTCCTATTAAATTAGCAATCAGTTTAAACTATGAAAGAAGAAAAGAAAAAAATCTATTGAGTGCAGTTCTATGATTAGTTAGAGTTTAATGTGCGAAGGAGAACTTGGACAACAAAGTCCGAGTAGTTTTAAAGTGTAACAGAAAGCTTGAACTCAGAAAAACTATAAAAAAGTAATAAAAGTAAGGAATGCGAGATTTTTCGCGCAAATTGTAGCGAGTATCAAGTTTGTTCGCGTATCAGATGGATTTAGGGCTGTACCCACTTACTTTGATTCCGCAACCGTTCTTTTAACCGATTCGCCATTATGCTTGCGTTCAGCATGTCTACATTGTTGACATGTACTTATTATTGCGCAAATAGCTATTTATTTAGCGAATAAATTCAATATTTTTTTTTGCGGCCTAACACGTTTTTAGGATCACTAGTTCGTCCAAAACGCGCGCACCTTTACAAAGTAAATATAGGCAGTTTTTGCTATAGGAGGGATGTCGTAACTAAGATTGACTAATCCTCAGCCGGTACCACGGACAACAAGAGAGGGTTCCGGGATCTCTACGAGAGCGCACGAATGCATGTTACGTACAACGCCTTTGACATTTTGACATGTTCCGGGACTAATAAAGTCTCTTTTTGCAATACTGTTGCGGTACACACTACACTGAACACTACACTACACTACACTACTACAGCCGGTTAATTAACAAACCATCACGCCTGTATTAAGGTTATAACCGAAGCGGTAGGCAAGAAGTGTTGTTCAGCACATTTTACCAGCCAAGTTTCAGTCATATGCAACAAGAGGCAAGCCTTATGAGTTTAATTGGACACAGCTCCAGAATCCGGGCTACTAATTCTTAGTTGAAAAATCGAATGAAACTTTACCCAAACCTGGGATTGAACCTATAGGACCGTGGCACAGCAATCGCCCTTGAGAGTCCTAGAGCTTCGAGGCAGTAAATTAATCAATTATAATATATCAATTATCTTTTATTTAATTAACAGTAAACAGAATGGATAACAAGCAAATGCCTTGTCACACGCTATATCTCTGGCAGCTGTCAAGTCAAATCCACGAATTTGCGCAAGAGACACATCTAATATCAGATATTAATCTTGACTGAGAACTTTGACTGACTTTGTAAACATAATGTATATTATATATTATTATGTATGTGTAGGTATATGCGTGCTGATCATGCATGCATGATCAGCAGTAATGAGAAATCCAATCAGACACGGTGTTGCCACTCAAAGCCTGTTCAACCACAGTGTTGTAAGCTCAAATACATACGGGGAATCTTGATAGGTAATATTATGATCTGGAGTACCTATCACTTTGCATTAAGAATTCTTACATTTATATTTTATTACAGCTGACCCGACAGACGTCGTCCTGTCCAAAATTCTATCAATAGAAAAAAACACTTTTTATTTTTCCCGAATTTTCCTATATTTTGGGAAACTTTTCCATTTTTTCTTTCCTTAAAAACCTTATTCGGACAACTACGAAGATTTAAAAATATTGACCAAATCTGTCCAGCCGTTCTCTAGTGATACGCTTACCAAATAATGAATTTTTATTTTTATAGATCTAACGACACGCGCTGCCATAAAAGACAAGTAACTCAGAGAAGGACGAAACCCAATTCTCATAAACAAAAAGGATTCAACCAAAATTTGTGACCAAAAAAAAAGGAAAAGGGTCAACAATGAAGTGATGTGCAGGAGACGATGGGTTACGATCATGGATTGGTGGTAATGGATCATTCAAAAAGGAAGTCCAGCTGCACCCTAATTGCGTAACACACTATCAAATTGCTAATCCATTGCTTCATAAGTTCGAAAATTTTGTCTGCTCAGCACCTAAATAACGCAATGAATGTTGCTGAACTGTCAAAATGACACCGATTCCGATTGATAATATCTTACGCAATTGCCCCGCTGAGTCCCAACAGTAGAAACATTATATGCTTATTATACAGGATTTGAAGGTTGCAGACATTGACGCGCAAACTAAAACCATTAATTAAGCACATGTTTCTAGACTCGCTAGGGAGTCTCTGCCAACCTGTATAATAAGCCTATAAAGGCGGGTACTGATCGGCGCTACGGGGCGTAATGTAACGTGTTACACAGCGAGCGTTCGTGCAGTCAGTACGGGAACAAGGCGCTCGCAACGTAATTTTCAAATCAGTCTAGCCGTCTTCGAGTAATGGGATGTATGTTCATACATTAAAAAAAAGATTCAACTGAGAACCTCGTCCTTTTTTTTTGAAAGAACAAGCTGGGGGAAATTATGCAACGGCAAAAAAATGAATATGCAGGTTTAATTATACTAATGGCTTCGTTAAGACGGGATAAACTTATCAGTAGCAAAAGCAGGGCTTCCTATCTGGAACTTATTAACTGGTTTCCGTCTTAACTCGAGACCGCTCGTCGATTAATCTAGGGTGCAATCAAATCACTTCCATGTTTTACTTGTACCGTATTGAGATTTAAGATTAAACTATTATTAACTCAACTGTCACTAATGAGACACAATTACTTTTTCCATTGTTACCGATCTTTAGGAGATTTCGCGACATTAGGCAAAACTTTCTAAAGATGTATTCAGTGTTTGATAGAAGATATAATTTGGGGGAGTGAGTTTTTGTTCAAACAAAGGCAAGTAGAGAAGAAATTTATAGTCCGGACAATTCTAGTAAGTAATAAAGATAAAATTAGCAAAACACGTATTCGTTTGTATGAAACTAACAGGTCTCAAGAACGCATTCTCTCGACGACGACGGCCGGACTGTAATATCACACGAAGTCTTGAAAGAAATAAGCAAAGCAGAAGAAATTATCGTAACTTTAAGAACGTTCACAGTCTGTTCTCTGCCTCTATCTGTCAAAAATACCTCTAATTTCCTTACTTAATTGATAAGTTTTTGAAATTGGTTGTCGCTGGGATGAGATTACGACAAGATTTTGAACATTTTTAATTACAGGACCTCTGAAAATAAATTGAACCATGACCAATTTTGATTTCGCTTTCGAAAACCACACGCACGCCAATTATACATACCAAATGGTATATGTATGTATTATTTTTACTATTAATTACGCCACTTATTATCCATATTAACCATTCATAAAAATTAAAGCTGATGTTCCGTTCCATTTTCTGTACTAATGAAACACGTTTCAATAAATAATTCCGAAATAACAATCTATTGATGGTACAGCTTATCTTCCGACAAAGGCTTCCTCTAAAGATTTTACGAGTCTCGTCGAGTGAAGTTTTTTTACGAGTCTATATTGGATCCGCAGTTTTCCTGATGTCATCCTCCCATCTCTTAGTCTGTCTCCTGGGTACCATTCAGTGATTAGTCTTGTCCATGTTTCGTTCTTCTCTCTTATCATATATCAAGAGACATAATTGTAAGCAAATGCCTAAATTTACATTTGCGTAAACACAATATTGGACTAGTAATTCAACTATCTTGTAGATCGTACCGCAGCGGATGGTATCGAGCACGGGAAATGGCATGCCATGTAACCGAATACGTCGGTGACATATCTAACATGCATCGGCTGCATACGACATTCTCTTAGTTTCGAGAACGTATTTCTGTATAAAGGTCAGTTTAACGTTGAAACAAGTTAAATGAATTTCATGGTTGGAAATACATAATGGAATGACATTTGACCTTACCCAGTTCCTACGTATCCTTGGGCTAATTAAGCAGTTTCGATGGATCTGAAAATTGTTACCGGAACTCTAAAAGTTTACTGACAGTTTTGGGACGATTGAATTAGATTGATTCTACGAATAGGGATTGAGTGCTATGAAAATAGAACAACAAACAGTTTACTTCGAATTCGTAGTAGAAGTAAAGAAGAAAAGGAACTAAAGAAGTTAACGTCATAGGCCAATAAAAACTTATTTTGTAACAGGAACTCTTCTATAAGAATATCTGCCTAGTCTTGTCCCAACTATGTTGGGGTTGGTTTCCAGTCTAACCGGTTGCAGCTGAATACCAATACTGGAGCGACTGCCTATCTGACCTCCACAACCCAGTTACTGGGTAACATGATACCCCTTGGTAATATTGGGCTTCTGACTCCCCGTAGCGACTGCCAAAGATCTACGAATGTCAGCCGGGCTGGGACCAATGGTTTAACGTGCTTTCCGAGACAGGGTTGAGTCTCGATATGTAATGGATTGTCACCCATCCATGAACCAACCGCGGTAAGAAGCGTTTAATCTTTCATCGATCCATGCAACTGTTATTATTCCTGTAACAATATCATGCAATATCAAAATGATAACTGAAAATAAATTGTTAGCCTTCGACTTCTGCATTTCTTACATCAAATAAGAATCAAGGTGAAAAAAATAAGGAAACTTTGAGCTTGATCAAATAAAACGATTGTTTGAAATGGCAATCACAATCTTCAACATCGACGTGCTCTGGTTGAGAAAGGATTGGAAATGGGTGAGGATAAAGTAGTACCTGTGTACAGACGCCAGCACATCAAGATACCCGAAACTGTCAAATTTTCCCAATCGACTTTGAACCTTATGCTTTAGCGATAAAGTTGAAAATCTATAAAATAAATTTGACCGATTGTAGTAGCTTGATGTGCTGGCGTCTGTACCTACAGACTTAGCATAATAAACCTGTACCCACTGCTGGCACACAGGCCTGCTCTCGGCGAGAGGGAGTGGGCAGTAACCCACCACACGGGCCCAGTGCGGGTTGGTGGATGTCACGTCTTTGAATTTTTGATTCTAGGACATGCCAGTTTCCTTCACCGTTT
The DNA here is from genome assembly GCA_963855955.1 of Luperina nickerlii. Classification (NCBI taxonomy): domain Eukaryota; kingdom Metazoa; phylum Arthropoda; class Insecta; order Lepidoptera; family Noctuidae; genus Luperina; species Luperina nickerlii. Next base: position 12,927,179 of record OY979677.1, on the reverse strand, counting down.
TGAAAGCAGTGGTGATGAATAATTTACATAAAGTAAAGCGCCTGTATGGGTTCAAACTCTATGACCTATAACTCGGTAAGTCGCGGCTGTTACCACTGAGTCGCCACTGCTCTCTAACTGCATACTTACTTTAAGTTAAAATATTAGTAAGTTAAATTAAGTTAAATTAAATTAGCGTTTTATTAAAGAGAGGCTATGAATGCGTTCGTAACAGGCAGTTTCAAGAATATAAAAAAGGATCCTTCATCTTTCAACAGTCTGTTGCAAAATAGGAAACTTTGAATGGCAAAGTTACAAAATGCGGAACTTTTAACTGAACTGACATTTTAGTTAGTTTTTGTTTGCACAGTGGCACAGCCATGAAGTATCTAGTACTAACTGGTTACACTGAAGTTCGAGTACATGTCATTTGACTATTTGAAATAGACTAAGTACGTCAAAATGTTTTTTTTTATCCTTTTTAAAGCTTTCATTACGATATCCCGCAAGCATCGGTTAAATATTATTATGACATTAATTTAAAAGTAAAACAAATGAATCTCGAAGTCAGGATTAAGGTTAGGCGCAAACGAGCCACTGGCCACAGCCACCCCGGTAGCCCAGCGACAGGCAGTTCACATGTTTTTCATTCATTTTGTATGGATTTGTCAAACACGTGTGGCCTGTGGCGGCCACCCGCTACAGCAGTGCTAAACACCCTAAATTACGTAGTTCGCAGGAAATTAATAATAGTCAACGGGGAAATAGAATACCTATACCTACACTTTTCAGTTTTAGCGGTAAAACGTATATATGGGCGCCAAACCATTATTTAATTTTAAGCTTGTTTTGTTTATTTTGTACTTGGTCTGACTTCCATGTTATTTATTGAATTAATACTTGTATTTCCGGTCAAATCTACATATGTTTAGTTTTTATTTTGATTGTATTTAAAATATTGTGGTTTCCAGTTGAATTTGTATAGTTTCTATTTTGTTACTTCCTTTTTATTTATTTTAAATATTGTGGTTTCCAGTTGAATTTGTATAGTTTCTATTTTGTTACTTCCTTTTTATTTATTTTAAATATTGTAGTTTCCGGTTAACTTTATATTGTTTCTATGTTGGTATTAAGGATTTATCTTGACATCCGTTTGAATTATTTAAAATGACAATCTAGAATGATTCTCGCCATAGTGTGCTTTTTGGTAACACGTGTGTTAGAATTTTTGCTGTTTTTCGGTGATATTGTGTTATTGTGACTTGTTATTGTGATTGTTTGTGTTTTGTCCTGTTGTTGCCTGCTATCAGGTTTGTTTACTATTTGCTTTTTAACGATATTGGTCACGATTATCCGTATTCAAAATGAATATGGATAAAAATAAACCCCCAGACCCTCCTGATGATATACCCTCTACCCCCCCATCCGGATTTTCTTCAGCTAACCTAAGTCCCACTCCCAACCCATTAAGCCAGTTTGCAGATGTAGTCTGTAACCTAGAATCACAAATCCTTCCATACCAGACTAACATTCGCAAACGCCCCGGTAATGAAGAGGATATACCAAATCGCCCTACCAAACAACCACGAACCCATGTAGGCCGTCTTAGGTACTTAGTAACAGATAAAGGACCTTTCATCGTTCATGTTTCCCGTCAGGAAACTCAAGTTAATTCTGGTACCACCTTACACCCAGTTACATTTGGACGCTTTTTGGCAAATCAGAAAATTTCAAATATAGTTACAGTCAAGCGAGTTGGTAGAAACCGTGTTTCAGTTGAGTTTTCATCCCCTCAGGATGCAAACGCTTTTATATCTAATAACATCCTAGCGACAAATTTGTATGAAGCTGTCATCCCATCCTTTAATATAACCCGTATGGGTGTTGTAAGTGGAATTCCTACCGACTTTTCAGAAGAGGAAGTGTTATCATATTTAAAAGTCCCAGCAGGCTGTGGTCCAATTATAAAAGTTAGGCGATTAAACAGAAAGGTTCACAAAGACGGTTTAAATGAATACAGGCCCACAGAAACTTGTGTCATCACGTTTGATGGCCAAGTTTTACCAAAACGAATTTTCTGTTTTTACACTTCTCTTGTTGTAGAACAATATGTCTACCCCACCATTCAATGCCGCAAGTGTTGCCGGTTTGGTCATGTAGAATCCCTTTGTCGTTCCAATCCCCGTTGCAGCAAGTGTGGCAATGATCACCCTGGTGATGGTTGCAGCATTGCTGAGAGCGAAGCTTTCTGCGTGTTGTGCTCTGGAAGTCACTTTGCAAACAGCAGGGCATGTCCGGAGTACAGCAGGCAGAAGACTATTAAAACAATTATGGCTGAGAAAGTGATTTCATATTCTGAGGCAAGTAAAACAGTTCCCATTTCTACTCGTAGCTATGCAGACATCGCTAAATCACAGACTCAATCATACCGAAAAACTGTGTTCCTAAAGCCAAAGACCCATGCTCCCCTTTCTCCCTCTTATGATAAAACAGTTCATCAGCAGCTCACTAACACTCCTCAATCTTCTCAGCCTAATGGCTGTGCTCTCAACAGTCAACTAGCAGAATCTCCTGAAAACTTGTCTTCAATAATTGAACTTCTTAGTAAACTCTTGGTAACTTTAATGTCTTCATCTAATAAAACTCAAGTACCGTCCAACGTTGCTACTACACTTATCAACTCACTCTCATCCTATAATAATGGCTCGGTTGGTGTTCCTTCAGTGGAATGTGAGGAGCGTGTTTCATAAGAAGCATGAGCTTGCATTCCTATTGAACAAATTCAAACCCATAGCTTGTTCCCTCGCTGAGACTTGGCTAGTTCCGAGTCTTAGTTTCCGTGTACCTTCTTTTAATCTTCTCAGATGTGACCGATCTGATGGCTATGGCGGGTCGGCTCTCTGCGTGAACAATCGTGTTCCACTTGCGGCTATATCTTTGCCTTCTCTAGGAGATAATATTAGCATTGTGGCTGGAAGGGTGGAGGGTATAACCCTCTTATCTGTCTATATTGCTCACCCTCACCAAAGTTACCTTCCAATCTTAAAACATACCTTAGAAAACATAGAAGGCCCTATACTTGTTATGGGGGACTTCAATTGCCATCACTTTAGGTGGGGTTCTGAACGTTGCGACTCTTTTGGGGAAGGTTTAGTTGAAATCTTGGATGACCTTAACCTGTGCATCCTAAACAATGGTTGTCCAACCCGTAGGTCTCTTCCTGGACAGAATAAGAGTTGCGTTGACCTCACATTTTGCACACTGGATATTGCTGCGTCGTGTCATTGGGAGTGTACCAGTTTGTCGCATGGCAGTGACCACTATCCAATTATAATATCTCTGGCCGATAAAACTTACTTAGAAAAATCAAGCCCTCCACTCTTGAGGTATAATTTGTCTAATCCTGATTGGACGGAGTATTCCTCATTACTGGAGGATAAAATTGTCTCACTCCCAAATTTAGTTTCTGGTGATTTTGATTCCCTTGGTCCCCTCCATGTGTCAAGCTGTTATAATAACCTCATTTCGGCCATAACAGCTAGTGCAGACTCTTGCTTTCCTGTCAAAAACTCAGCACGTGGACGGATCCCCCCTCCTCCATGGTGGGATCAGGAATGTACATCAGCCATAAGGGAAAGGGATGACGCTGAAAGGATGTACAATGAGGCGATGAATAGCCATAACTTAATAACATTCAACAGGACCCTTGCTAAATCTAAAAGATTGCTTCGAAGGAAGAAACGCGCTGGTTGGGCTGACTTTTGTGGTTCTCTCTCCCCCTCCACTCCTTTATCAGTTGTATGGAAGAAGATCAACCGTTTTAGATCTGGATGTTCCCCTTCAATTTCTGCTCCCATCCCTCGAGAGACCGCTGAGCAGTTCTTTGATAAACTGGCTCCTCCGTATGTACCATCAGAAACAGAACTTAATCAGCCGTCTTTCATTCCTTCACAGGATCCTCTAGATGCACCATTTTCTATGCAGGAGCTTAATTCAGTTTTAAAACACGTTCATGACTCTGCCCCTGGTATAGACGGCATTGTCTATTCCTTTTTGACGCACGCAGGTCATAGAGCAAAAACCTATTTTTTAGATATTTTAAAATTTTGTTACACTAATGGCTGGGTACCCGATCAGTGGAAAACTCAAATCATCATACCTATTTTGAAACCTGGCAAGCATACTGATGACCCAAACAGCTTCAGACCAATCGCTTTGTCATCAGTCCTTGCAAAAATATTAGAACACCTAGTGAAGAATCGACTAGAATATTTAGTAGAATCCAGAGACGTACTTCCTAGGTCTCAATTCGGTTTTAGAAAGGGACTCAGTACCATGGATAGTGTAGGAGTCTTGGTGTCAGATATACGCTCATCGTTTTCGAAAAATGAATCCGTAGTCGCTGCCTTTTTAGACATTTCCTCTGCATATGATAATGTCCTTCTTCCCATTCTCAGGCAAAAATTGCAACAGCTGAGGATACCGGACAGAATGGTACAGTGCATATGTAGTTTACTCATGTCTAGGTCTTTGGTTTTGAGAGTGCCGGGTGAAGAATTTGACGTCAGGATGTCATGGAAGGGTCTACCACAAGGCTCAGTTCTTAGTCCTTTACTGTACAACATATATACAGCTGACATCGGTTCATGCCTTAATAGCAATTGTCAAATTCTTCAGTATGCGGACGACTTGGCTCTATATGTCACCAATAACTCTATTGGCGACGCTGCAGCATCTCTCTGCGTATCCCTGGACTCTCTAAACCAGTGGCTAAATTCTCACGGTCTGAGTTTGTCTGCCCCTAAAAGTGCCGTAGTTGTGTTTTCTCGCAGGCGGCTGATACCTCAAATTTCAGTGGGCATCCAAGGGCATTGCATACCGGTTTCTCCAAAAGTAAAATTTTTAGGTGTTTTTTTAGATTCGAAATTGAGTGGGGTACATCATTTAAATTATTTAGTTAACAGATGCGAGAGAACTATTCCCATATTAAAGGTGCTCGCTGGTGTCTGGTGGGGTGCACATCCTTACTCCATGAAACTTGTATACAATGCCTTAATCCGAAGTGTTCTGGACTACGGATCTTTTCTTTTAATTCCCAGCAACAAAGGTGCTCTGGCAAGGTTGGACGGAATTCAGGCTAAGTGTCTACGGATCATATCGGGCTGTATGAAGTCCTCACCAATTAATGCATTGCAGGTAGAGTGCGCAGAACCGCCGTTGGCCTTGAGAAGGCAGTATCTAGCGTCTAGATTTTGGGCTAGAGTCAGTTCCAAATCCTCCCACCCCCTTGTCCAAATAGTGAATGACCTGGATACCACATGTCGAACTTCCAATTATTGGATCCATAAAGAAGTCCCTCTGATTTTAAATTCCTTCCGTTGTCATCAAAATTTAGATTCCCCCATTATCCAGCTTCCGAAACTCCCTATTTTCAGTTTTGATTATGAAATTATATGTTTTAAACCAGACATTTTCTACAATATTGGTATTTCGAAAAGGTCACCTTCGGCGGACTCTATTTTTAATGCGGCGGTCGGTGAGCGATGGAGCAATTTCGAAAGATTTTTCACGGACGCCTCTAAATTATCTGATGCAAGTTGCACTGGTGCTGCGGTATACTACCAAAACTCCAAAATTGTATTGAAATTCAAATGCCCCGTACAATCTTTGGTGTTTACGGGCGAGTGCGTGGCCATATTAGAAGCGTGCTTATTCATAGAAGCCCATAGCATAAGTTTTGGTGTCATCTTTACAGACTCACTTAGTTGCTTGCAAGCTTTGGAGCAGAATCCCTTCAAGAGTAGACTGCACAGTCCACTTATATTAGAAATCAAAAAGTCTCTTTTCTCTTGTGCCAAGAATCACAAAACCGTTCACTTGGTATGGATTCCAAGTCATTGTGGCATAAGAGGAAACGAATATGTGGACGCTCTTGCTAAGGATGCTGTTACGTCCCAGGCTGTTGACCTTAAGCATTTTCGATGTCAGGGCTATGATCTGCTGAACCTTCCAAAAAAGAGCTTGCTATCCTCATGGCAGGTACAGTGGCAAAACTCAAGTAAACGGAAAGGTGCTTTTTATCACGCAATACAACCTAATATTACACCCAAGCCTTGGTTTTACCCTTTTAAAAAAATATCCAAGAAAGTAATATCTGTTATTTGCCGCCTCCGCATAGGTCATTGTTGTTCTCCGGTATTTCTTAACAAAATACGGGTCAGAGACACATCTCTATGCGAATGTGGGTTGGATGAAGGTACTTTGGAGCACATCTTTTTTAACTGCTCCAATAATAACCCAGCCCATGACTTGTATAGCCATCTCCCTAAACTAAAGATCCCTGTCCCAACTAACTTTCCATCCCTACTAACATATTCTTCTCCAAAGCTCCTTGAAGCTTTGATGTTTTTTATCCGCGTCAACGACATCAAATTATATTTTTTTTTTTTTTGTGTATGTGTTATGTATAATGTTTAATAATATAACTAACAATAAATTTTTGTAATTGTTTCAGTGAACCTACTAATACTCGTCAACAAGTTCACATTAAATACAATTATTTACTATGGAAATAGTATAATTGGATGTAGTATTCCAGTTTTAATTTTTATTATTTTGTCTCCCCACGTTTTCTCATAACACATTTGACATTGGCAGAATTGTCGACATCGGCACCATTGCCATAGAGAAAAATAGAATAGAATAGACAATCTAGAATTAGTTTGACATATCCGCTTGATTTATATAAATTCTATTTGGCGGCAAAGTTTTGCGGTAAAGTTTATGTATTTGAGTGATATATTGGTGCAAGTTAATAATACGTGTAACTCCGACAACGACAGCGATGATGCGCCGACATATACGTGGAAGAATCAGGAACTAAGCTAGTCACGGAAAATAATCAAATTGACACAAACACGTCTTTCAAAATATTCGCGTGGGATAATCTTATTCACAAAGGTCAACGGTCAACCCAATAGCAAAATACTAATAGGAGGACAAAAAAGAGTTATGAAAAGGTCAAAGAAAATTTAAACATCAACAGGAAATATGTATCTATTTTAATGACATAAATTTTTAATCTCTATGATCTTCATTAGATAAGGTATCTAGGACTGAATTATTAGTATCATCCGATAATTACAACCTAGTTAGAGGTCGTTCAATTTAAAATTGTATGCCCCTCCACTGCTTGCTGCATACATAATCAGCATAGGCTAGGAAATGAGACTCCAACTTAATTTTTTATGATGGATATAATAATATAACAATAACAATTAAGGTACATACCCCTACTGCCCCGTTTCAAAAATCCATCCTGTATCACATGAACTAGAAAAGTTGAAATGTTATAGTTCTTTCTACTGGGTAACATTATCATACCCAGTACTAACGGCCTAAAACAATTAAAAATTAAACGTCGTAAAAGTAACCTTGTTCATTACGTAATTTGGTCAATAGAGGCTAACAAGGGTTTTATGGTGCTCCTATGGTCCTCCACAAACCATGTGTACTTCACTTTACTTCATAATACCTTTATTGTTGTTGCTTTTATCGAATAATATCAGCAGTCTAAAAACTACTTTTAAATAGCTACAGACTACAGAAACGACCAAGATATTGCCATAATCGATACATACCTACGTTTGCCTGTCCTTCACCCACAGAATGACGCAGACAATGATGTAAGTACAAAAAGGTACGTACCACCTGCGGAGGGTATGTAACCTATCTAGATTACACACGCTCCGCAAGTGGTAAGTACGTCAATGTCAGCACGTCTGTGCTTCTCGCATCCAGCGGAATCCGGCAGCCTTCACCAAGTATCATTATCTGCCTAGCCTTTTCCCAACTAAGTTGGGGTCGGCTTCCAGTCTAACCGGATGCAGCTGAATACCAGTATTTTACATGGAGCGACTGCCTATCTGATCTCCACAACCCAGTAACTGGGTAATACGATACCCCTTGGTAAGACTGGTTGTCAGATTTTCCGGCTTCTGGCTACCAAAAACAGCTGTCAAAAATCCACGAATGACAGCTGGAACCAACGGCTTTCCGAGGCACGGAGGGGTCACGATATGTAAAGATGGTCACCCATCCACAGACCAACTGCGGCAAGCGTAGCTTAACCTGATCGATCGACCTGAGCGGCTGTTATTGTGTAATCAAAAAAATAAAATGTAATATAAAAATGTAATACTATGTGTAATCCCAAAAAAGGTCATTGGACGTACTTAGTCAATTATTTTCCGGTACTCACAACGAACTCTAACCGAGATACAAAGCATATCCAAACATTATAAACTTCATAGAATCTCAAAGCAATACCGACTATCAATATACATACACCACCAAACAATTTTAATTGGCATCTTAGCACAACAACTTTAGTTTTAATTACAGTTTCGCAGTACAGAGAGTATCACAATGTGCTTGCATATTTCATTCATGTAAAGGCTCACCGACACCGCTCCGCGTTTTGCTGTCAGCGGAACATTATTCATACTTAATGAAAAAATGTCACCGACAGGGACACAGTAGTGAGGAAACATGCATGGATTTGCTACAGCGTGCAAACATTATTCCTATGATCTAGAAATAGAGGATATGGAAGCACTATTATGTGAAATTGCTGCGCGGAAAACGTTGAAGCTGTCATTGGGAAGGTCTTGATTCGACTTTTCTTGAGCGCTTTGTTCTGGCCATAGATATAAGAACAAGCTTAGAATAAAATAGAATAGAATACTCTTTCTCTTTCTTTTTTTCTTTAGTATAAAGTATTTTTAGGGTCCTGTACCACAAAAGGAAAAACGGAAACCTTATAAGATCACTTCGTTGTCAGTCTGTCTGTCCATCTGTCCATCTGTCCATCTGTCAGGACCCCTTTTCTCAGGAACTCGTGTGGAGTTATCAAGTTAAAATTAATATCAAATACTTAAGGCTGCAATCCCTTAAGCAATGAAAAAATCAAACTTCTAAGTCAACGCAATCAAAAGATACGGGCGTTTATGTTTCGGAATCAAAACCTATATGGTACTTCCCGTTGACCTAGAATCATGTGGCAAAAGCAATGTCATGTAGCACAAGTAAAGGAAAAAATCCGGAAACCGTAAATTTGTAGTTACATTGCAAAAAAACCTGTGATAAACTACACCTAGGTATCTAGATAGTTTATCTCGTGTTTTTTTAGTCGGACTCGCACTTGACCGTTTTTTTTTGTTATAATTGTGCTGGCGTAGTTTAGATTTTACATTTTAGTCGCTGTCAGCGACTTCATATTTACGAAACATTTTTTTTAAGTATTTTTTATTCCTACCAGACATATGAATCTATAGATTGTAACATAACATCACGCCTGTTTTTCCAGCAGGGTGGGGTAGAGGTGTACTTCCGTTCTCCCACATCTTGCTCGTTATGCTTCGGACTTAAGCCGATGTAATAGGAGGTGAGCCTATAATTATTGTTCCCTATTGCGGTGCTATTCTGTAAAATTCTCACCGCGAAAACGTAGGTGAAGTGAGCGTGGAGTGAGCTGTCAATAGTGTCCATTCCTAGCAAAAACAAACTCACTTCACATAAGTTTTCACGGTGAGATTTTTACAGAATCGATCGGCTGTTTTTAGAAGTTCATCAATCAATCTACTTATACTCGTAGTTTCAGTCAGTTGTTCTGTCTTTTAGGTGACAAACTGCTAGAACATTCCCAAAACAGTAGAAAATGAACTGCAGTGCGATTCTGTAACCATCTCACCGTGAAAACTTAGGTGAAGTGAGCGTGGAGTGAGCAGTCAATAGTGTCAATCCCTAGCAAAAACAAACTCACTTCGCCTAAGTTTTCACGGTGAGATTTTTACAGAATCGACCGGCTGGTCCCATATGTAAATGTATGTATTACTAACTTATCACAAAGCGTACGAAAATAGTGTAGGAACAAATATAACGTTTGAAATTCATATGGGGACAAATTATTCATAGACAAAAAAAACATTGTTTTGTTTGTTTATTAATGGAAAGAGTGGCACTTCAGCAAACGTGGCTTAAAAATATAAATTATGTAAATGCAATTCACTTTTGCAAAAACAAACTTTTGCTGTTAACTGTATTTGCAGTTAGAGAGTATTCGACCGTTCGCAATTAGTTTGAGCTTATTGATAAAAATAAATCTGTTATTTTAGCTAGGTAGTGGATTTGATTAGGTATTTAGTTTTTAGTCTCGATGAGATGTTATGTGTTATGTTTTATACACCTTATAGTAAGAAGAAAATGTATAGGTAGCAAGTAGGTAGGTACTGCGAGCTTTCTGCGAGCTCACGGTACCAGGATGAATAAATTAAACGGAGGTATGTCGGATAACTTTCATAATTATTCCTATAAACGGTGCTACGTTTCATACATTTTTAATACATTTTTCCCTGATATGACTTCGCTTGACAGCTAAACTGACTCCTTCTGTTATTTCTTCTGTTCTAAATGCAAATCAATATTTCTCACGTATTTGTGCCATCTATTATGTATCACCATCTCAAAAGGCCAATTCCCTTAATTTAAAACGTTCAAAATTTAGGTAGTCGCAGCCTCATCTCGGCGACAAAAAAAATGTCAAAAACTTGTCAAAAATGCAGGGAAATTAGAGATATTATTGACTGATTGAGACTGAGGTAAGACTGTGAACCTCTACAGCGGTGCTATTCTGTAAAAATCTCACCGTGAAAACTTAGGTGAAGTGAGCGTGGAGTGAGCTGTCAATAGGTCAATTCCTAGCGAAACCAAACTCACTTCACCTAAGTTTTCACGGTGAGATTTTTTCAGAATCGACCGGCAGTACTTTAAGTATGGTGAGAGTAGGTATCCTACGTATTCTTATCAGTAGAGTTCACAAAAAAAATAAGTATGAAATAAAATTACTCTTCAGACGCAAGCTAACAACAAACAACTTAAACCTCCGAGCCCCTGATTTAGTATTCAAAACTAGTGAGAAGTGACCAAACAAAAATTATCATAAAAACTGCTATAAAAATAAAAATGATTTCACACCAGCCGCATCGAATAAACAAGGCAATAAAATAAAACTTAATAAGAAAGAAAAGCTGAAAATTTGTTCCGCTCAAAAAGCAGGTCGGTGTAAAATGTTCGACGATGACTACTCGGTAAGCTAAGCTTCTTTAAAACGGCTAAGGCGATGCAACCGAACGTGCTTGTTGCTCTGCGTCGCGCCTTAGGGCACTTCCACACAATATCCTCTATTTTTATCTTGTTTGCTCTTCAGCGAGTGCAATAAAGAGGGTAAGAATGTGTTATAGAACGCGTTATAATGAGATAAGCGATTCTTGTATGCTGTGCACGTTTGGCTATAGAAATTGTTGTGGGTTTTGAAATTAAATATGACTGGAGTGCTTAGTTTGGTTAGTCTTTTAAAAAAAGTATTTTCAGCAAAAATTAAGGCACAATTTTTTATGGCACTGAAAAAGTTCGTTTGAAATTACATTTTACTGATTTTCAGGGTTCCGTACTTCCGAATGAAAAAACGGAACCCTTATATAATCACTTGTCCGTGTCTTTGTTGGACCGATCGATGGACCGATTGAGTTGAAATTTTTACTACATAACGTGTATACTTATACAAAAATGTTGTTACACATTTTTGTAACTTTGAAGTCGTTTTGATAACAAATAAGCAATGCGGAGAGTAATATATTAAACAGTGATGAGATTCTATTAAATCCACTTGATCTTTATCATCTTAAACATCTTTATATTTCTTTATAGGTTAGGTGTTCCTAACCTTCCAGATTTCGTCGCAATCTCAGCGAAGTTTCTTCGACGTGGCCATACAACGTATTCACCGATTAGCCCACCCTGTATTTCGGTTCATGTAATCGGAACATGAAATAAACTCTCTATTCCCCGCGCATTCAATACAGATGTAGCATTTTACGATTGCTTCAACAGTAATGATTAATGATTGAATTACAATCAGGACCCCACTTTCAGCGACACGCATGACGTGCCTGCCCTAATTCGGAATTCAATCTTCGGCTGAGGGCACCACCACTCGGCAAACAGCTGGTGCGGCTAACAATCGAATGCGAGATATCGCGAGCTCGTTACGAGAATCGATTTTATTCGTGTTTCGATACATCGATTTCGCGTGTAATAAAGCGCAGTACAAATAAAGTGTGAAACACTAATCAGTAATATTCTATTGATAGCGATTTCTCGGCAAGTATAATTTGAAGTTTATGATTAGCGCGCGTGAATGCTAGTAAAGTTTATTAAGAAATTAAGGTATTTCTAAGTGTTTCTCCAATTTGATTCAAAAGAACAATCCACAAATTGTTGTTTTGTTTTTTTGCGACGTCGACTGGTTATATTGAACCGTTTTTAGGGTTCTGTGCATAAAGGGTAAAACCGGGAACCTATTGCTAAGACTCCACTGTCCGTCTGTCTGTCACCAGGCTGTATCTCATGAACTGTGATAGGTAGCTAGACAGTTGAAATTTTCACAGATGTATTCGGTTGCTGCTATAACAACAAATACTAAAAACAGAATAAAATAAATATTTAAGGGTGTACAATAAAAAAAACATACAATAAACGTGTTTTTTTCGGCGTTTTTGCCTTGTGGTACGGAAACCTTCGTGTGCGAGTCCAACTCGCACTTGGCCAGTTTTTTAATGCTTAGACTGTGTATTCGATAAAGGTTTTGGACAAAAATTGTTATTTCTTCGAACATGGTGCGTGTCGAGTGCGCGTGAATCGTCATAGTTTCCAATTAGAAGTGATAACATATTTCCAATTGAAATTGGATCAATCCATACATAGTGAGTTAAATTATTTCATAACGATTCCGACGATTTAACTTTTAAATAGCTCCATTGGATAGCTTAGGAGATATCGTCATTTTAATGTGACCGCCCACTTTAGCGGCAGTATTTCCGCGATTTTCCGCGCTAAGGGTTATTGGATTCGTAGGTAGATGATATTTTCATTTCTGAGTGATACTGTTTTTTGGATATCCATGTTTATCAACAATATTATAACATTCAAGAACTTACCGCTTATGAACCATCTTGATTTGATTACGGCAGAAATATACGCATTAAATTTTACGATTCCAACACTCCATGTATGGAACTCGTAGTTACTGTTGTTGTATCTATTCTACTGCAATCGAATAAGACGGTTCAAGCCCGGAATTAATCCCCGGGGACATCACTAGCGGCAGTGAAACGTGTGTACCCAGTGCGGATCTTTGCATTTCGCTTTTATTTATCCTTTGCCAACGTTTCTGCTAACTTGGGCTCTTGACACGAATGTTTTGGTAAAGAGTGTGAACCGTGTTCTGTTGGCTCGAAATATTTGCACGGCGACATGTTTTTGAAGTTTGAATAAAAGTTTTGATACTTTGGTCGAAGGATTCATTAGTAGTCGAGTTCTTTGAAGTCTTTACTCTGCATTCTGTGTATTGTAGTGGTTGTGGTAGGAAAATTCCGGTTAATCCTTGAAAAAAAAAATAAACAAAGATAAAATAAACAAAAATGCATAAAATGGCACGAAAGTGCCCTTAACTTATAATAATAATAGGTACTTAATTGGTAGGCACTAGAAAAGAGAGGCCTATGCCCGCCGAGTAGGTAGTAGCTGAAGTCGGGCTGTGGATGATGAATGAATGAATAAGTAATTACGTAAAAATAATGAATTATAGGACCGCGTGAATGTCCAATTCGCCAAGTCTACATCAGATATTGTGATTAATTGTCCAGACTGTTGACTGTCTCATAAACTTAAATTATTCATTAGTTGCAAGAATTAGGTTGACGAACGTAATAGTTTATTTACATAATTATACATTTAAGTTTAAAGGCTCCTTCAAACAGGCGCGACACGACACGTGACACAAAGGCAAGTCGCACAACGAGCGGTGCCTTTGTGTCGCGCGCGATTATATCGCGTGTCGCGCCTGTTTATAGAAGCCTTCAAGCGATAACTTGTTATTATGGACTTCGTAAACCTATAACATACAATTAATATTAACACAATACCTATCGGAAGGTCAACGACGTGTCGGATTATCATATCGTGTATGGGTGTAGGATATTTGATTCGGTATCAACAATGTTCTAGTCTGGAGTAAGCTATTATAGGCCGACGTCAAAACCCATCTCCTGCGATAGACATTCCCGCAGTATTGTGTTGCTCAGTCACTGTTTCCTGTTACAACTTTGTAAATGCGTATCGAGGCAATTTAATCCGTTAGCCAAATAAAAACATACTAAAACTCTTGTCACGGAGTCGCGTGATAGTAAGTAGTGGGCGTGACCAATAAAATGGCAGAACATAAGCAATTCAAGAAAGTCAACACGAGACGCCGAATCTCTGCGTAGTTAATGGACGAGTTAACATAATAGCCAAAAGCACTCAATGCTTACAAAGTCGCGTCGGCCGCTTTATGGGCCCACTAACTGTTAATTTCCTACATTTCGTTAAAGAAAATTCCTCTCCAAGGAAAATATTAGCCTCACTCTGTAGCATTGTTTCGTTTACGCTATATTTCCATTTTCATTGTTCGATAGTTGCTTTGTAAGGGTGCCGCGTATTTAATAAGAGGTTTCTAAGCTTTTATTGTTGCTTGTCGGAGGCGTTGCTAACGTTTATTGGAGTAGTCTGTGCTGCCTTTTACGCGAGAAATATTAAGCGTAAAAGATACGGTTAAGTGGTCTCACCTCCGAGAAATAAATCCACTACATATTTAATAAAAAAGGAGGAAAAGCGTGCGGCTTACAAGCGTGCTTCTTTGCTCCAAAAAATCTATTGTTTGCAATTTCTTAACACGATTATCCTCGTTCTAAATCCAGAGTTAGGTGAATTGCTTAAATGGTTTTATTGACAACGAATTGGATATTGTATTTTTTAGGTTAACAACACGCCATCTGTTCGATATATTGGCTAACCTTGGTCCCTATTCGAGAGGCGGAAAATCGAGGCTGGAGCAACAGTGGCCGTAGCGTTGTGTCGGAAAATCGGAAAATCCCCCCAATCCGCTTCGGGCGTGACACTCACTACCGAGAGCACCTCTGTCGATGTTAAGCTTTTCTGGATTTAGAGCATATTCGGCTCCAGAAATTGCTTTTGATGCGATTTTATTTAACAAAAAAGAAAAACAAACCACTGAAATGTTTTGAACCACAAGCCACCCCATTTTATGATCAAAATACCATCCATGTTTGTAGCACAGGTCTTTTTCCCACAGCCGCACAGTTTTAACTTCCTTTTGAAATATTTTACTACATATAATAACTGACCCAAACATTATGTGTGATTATAATCTAAGTATGAGGAAGGTATTAAAAAAAAATGCAAATTATTAATGAAAATGTTTTAAAGCTCCTTTAAACAGGCGCGACACGCGATAAAATCGCGCGCGACACAATGGCACCGCAAGTCGCGCAACGAGCGGTGCCTTTATGTCGGGCGCGATTCGCGTGGCGCGTCGCGCCTGTTTGCAGGAACCTTTGTACTCTATGCTCCTTGTTTTGTTAACTTAGTTTGTAGTGTAATACTAACTTAAGTAATTTTAAGACCTTTGTAACGAACAATTATTATGGATGTACTAACACTACTGTTTAAGTTGTTTAAGTATCTACAACAGACTGAACTTTATGATCTGAGAAATAAATGGATTGAATTAACTTTAGGTACCTACCTAACAGCATCACGTATCTTTACGCACATTTGGAGCTTTATTACAGTATGTACTTTGTCAGATTTAAGGCTCTTACAAACAGGCGCGACGAGCGACGCGAATCGCACGCGACTCAAAGGCACCGCTCGTTGCGCGACTTGCGGTGCCTTTGCGTCGCGCACGATTTTATCGCGTGTCGTGCCTGTTTGAAGGAGCCTTTAGTGAATTCCTGATGTATCTATATAACCAAAAACACCCATGCTTCATCGTAGAAAATGCAATAAAGTACACAATAAAGTTGTCTCTTGGGTACTTTAGCAGTCGACAGCGATGCGGAGGAATTTTTCGACACCGTATTTTAGTTTGCTACTAGTTTTAGTTAGGTTAGGTTGTCATATTTTTAATAGTTTGTTATTAGTGTTAGAAGTTTATCTAGTGTGTACTTTGTTGATTCTATGCCTAAATATAAAATAGGCTGTTTTTATTTATGTTAATTGTTTGAATGAAAACTTATAACAAAAACAAAACGTGGGACGACTTGCAGAATGAAATAGTACATTATGATATAAGTGCGGTAAATTACAGCCTCTGCTTTCTTTTAGCCCTCGCCTACGGCTCGGGCAAGAATATCGCCTCGGCTGTAATTTTCAAAGCGCACGTATGTCATACGACGTTTTATAACATATTTGCGAGGAAATAAATAAAACTCGGACTGAATTTGCATATTTGCTTGTTTTACATATGATGAAATTTTGATACGCTTGTAAATATCTATCGGTCGATTTCTCAGGCAAGAGGCTTAGAGTAGCCTTTTTCGCTGCCTCTGAGACTTCTGGCAGTGTGGAATTAATAAATTCATCATTACTTGACGACATTTTCAAATAAAAAAAAGTACAGCGAAAAGAAAAAATAATAATAATTGCGGAATAATTTTTACTTCTTAACAAATAAGTGATGCACGCGCGTTCGCGCTTTTTTTTCAGGCATAGATAGGCACAGAACAGCCAGTATTATTAATAAAGTAAATAAATATTTTAATTTTTGTTACTGACATTAATGGTTGTAATTTATTGTCAAAATTAATTAAATTAAAGAATTAAATGTTTATTTATTATATTTT
Source organism: Luperina nickerlii (assembly GCA_963855955.1). Taxonomy (NCBI): domain Eukaryota; kingdom Metazoa; phylum Arthropoda; class Insecta; order Lepidoptera; family Noctuidae; genus Luperina; species Luperina nickerlii. Next base: position 12,910,398 of record OY979677.1, on the reverse strand, counting down.
ATCTCCCAAGTTAATTTTATTCATAAAATGTTGACTACTTTTCTGAAATAAAAACTCTTTGCTAAGATTTAAAAAAGTACCGTTCGTTTTGACGGAGCATCTTGATAAACCGTGCGATTTACATTACATTACCGCACAAGTGCGTAATGAGATACATTACGATATTGAAATTGGTGAAATAAGAGACCCTTTACGAGCAAATATGTTATAAATATAATTTACTTTGATTTTCTGCAAGTCGTTATAAATGGGCCGTGGCATGTAGGACGAGTTGATGAATTACTCGATTGTTTTGGTTGTGACGATTGAGTAATAAAAATAAGTCATTTGATTGGTCCCTTTTATTTAAGAGCGTTTACGAAGTACGGCATTTCATACAAACTCTCAAACCCTTGTTTTTCGAAATGAATGAACCGATTTTAATTAAACTTAATACGCATAAGCAGGATACAAAGGTCTAAAATTTAATTAAGAACATTTTCGAAAAATTGTGTTACAGCCAAATAAGAGCGATTTTAAATTTTCCATAAAAACAGATTTCAAGTTACCTTTTTTTTTAAAAAGGCATTTCTAATATGTTCTTTACTAACTTTTTATACCTTTGTATCCTACTTATGCGTATGAAGTTTCATTAAAATCGGTTCACACATTTCGAAAAACAAGGGCTTGAAAGTTTGTATGACATGCCGTACGTCGTAAACGCACTTAAAATGAGCAACCAGTTGTGAAAATCAAAGAAAATATATACTTATAATTTATAACATTAGATTATTCTAGTAAGATAGTTATGTTACTAGATAGTGCTCGTATCATATCTACTTATATTCCTAGTAAGACAGTTACGCGCGTTAAGCGCTTTCATATAACTATATTACGCTATACAGCTCTATCCCTAGGGATATAACCATATCACGGCTACAACCATCTTACTGCGACATACATATTATTATCCTCCTAAATAAATAAGTACTTTGTTTTCATTCACCATCTAAGACATCGATCTACATGGTCTTCATATAACCTGACCGAGATTATGTCTGGACTTTAAAAGAGACTGTGACCTCTGAGTTTGTTTCGGCCTTTCTTCTCAGAGTAGTCAGATAGGAAACGCCGCACTCATCTAGTTTAAAAAAAATGATTGATGTGTAAAAGTGTTTGTACAAACCTACTTACAAATAAAGTCATTTATAATTCAAAAAATTACAGCTTGCGTGGCCATCTTAAGTCCAATAAACAAGACTTGATTTCAATATAATGAATATGCAATAACTTGTAAATGAATAGCTAAGACCGATATTAGATTACAAAGGACATTAGCAGTACGCTCCCGCAATATTCCTGCCATCAACTTGTAATTGATATCGTTATTATTTAATTAAATAGTAACAAGACTATTACTATGGACGGGGTGCGGTGTCTCGTACCAAATTGTGATGCTCCGTGAATTTACGAAGAGATCTTATTGATCACTAGCTGCGCCCCGCGGTATCACGCGCATAAGAGTCGATCCCGTGGGAATATCGGGATGAAAAGTAGCTTATATGTTAATCCGGGATGTCAGCTACTTCCATACCAAATTTTATCAAAATTGGTCCAGCAGTTTGAGCATGAAGAGTCTCACACACTCACAAACTCACACACTCACAAACTTTCGCCTTTATACTCACACACTCACAAACTTTCGCCTTTATAATATTAGTATGATTGGGATATACTTAATAATTATTATTAATTGAAAAATATTTCGTGAAATCATAGCCTTTCTTTATAATATTGTTGTTGCTGAAATGCTTGTCTAAGAACAAAAATATCCTATCGTTGTGTATATAGTATATTTCATTACAAGTGCGGAAAGGTTGTCATTGCAAAGAGTTTCGACAAATGTCTACCCGAGCCGAGGCGCAGCCGAAGGCGAGGGTTGACAGTCGGAACAAGTTGCAATGACGGTTTCGCACGTGTACTGAACGACTATTTTTAATACAGCTGCGAAAAAATGAAGCAATTTAATAAAATAAGAAAAACAATAAACTCAACTAAGCAATGGCGCCAACCGTAGAATATAAGCAGAGATTTTTTTCTTCACCCATTCTGGTAGGCAAAGGGAACTATGCCCATACAGCCAAGTCTTCAGTAGATTTTTTTTATTAATATGAAATGAAAATGAAATTTAATGAGATGAAATGAAATGAAACCTAACCTAACTCATTCAATCAAATCATTAAATCTGATATTGAAACAAATTAGTAGCTTCTTTTTAGAAATATACGTATTTGCATGAATCATAAAAACTTCTATGAATTTTTTTAGTAAAAACTTCATGGTTGGTTTTTCTTTTTAATAGACATTATTTTGACAGTTGGGAAAGAGAACGCACGAGTTCGGGAAAGGTAAAAAAAAAGCACGAGTATGTAATAGCCCACATCCCGAACGCTATACGTCCCTGCAATACGCCACTTTTTGAGCAACTGTATTAAAAAATAATTATTGTGTTAGTAGTGAGTAATTATGTACTTACAACTAATTTGATACGATAGAAAAAAATTCATAAAGATAAGTACTTCTAAAAATTTTTTTACAATAAAACCATACTAATAGACACACAATCATTCTGATTTTTTGTCAGATTATTCAACAAGTGACACACTAAAACACTACTGTTTTAATTTTTCAGTCCAAACGATAGATTTTTTGTAATTAAATAATTGCTTCATATTTTATTTTATTTTTATATGGACATGCAAAAATACTCTGAATTAAACTAATTTTATTTTGTTTTTTATTTTTTTATATTTTGCAATAAATTACCGCGTTGTGTCATCGCGCTTCTCTTTCTTTTCTATGTAGTCCGACAGTGACCGCGCTTTAAGTCATGTAAGCCCCTTAAAATAACATAGTATACGAAACGTGTGACTTAAGGAGTCTATAAGTGCACGGTAATTTTACGCCGTGCAATAATGGACTACTTAAGTCACACGTATCGTAATGTACTATTGTCAACCTATATACCATAACCATAATCAGCCTATAATATTCCCACTGCTGGGACACAGGCTCCTCTCGGTGTGAGGGAGTGGGCTGTAATCCACCACGCGGGCCCAGTGCGGTTTCGTAGATGTCACATTTCTTCGTATTTTTGGTTCTAGGACGTCGGTTTCCTCACGATGTTTTCCTTCACCGGATTGAGAGCATAGTAGTGATGACATAATTTACACAAAGTTAACCCATATACCATTACTTAAACGTGCGTAAATTCAAACTACATAATTTCCACTCTATATATTCTCTATACAGGTTCGGCAGGGTACGGTACAAACTGCTTGAAACTAAACATATTTGTTCGACAGTTGCTTACAAGCTCCATGTTGCAATATTCACAATATGCGAGAACCATACGTCTAAAACTTAAGAGCCTGTACACACGTTTGTCTGTTTTACGATATAACATGTAATAATAGTGCTTAATAAATTTTATAGTTGAATTGTGCGTGGGTTGCAATAAAAGTAGAATTTTGTTAGTCGATTTTGTAATGAGAACTTACACGTCAAAGCTTGCATTAGAAAATGAATAACGCATCTTCATCACCATCATCTCTTTATCTACTTTCCTATCGCAGGTATGCTGGAAGAGATTTCTTTAGAAATAAGCATCACCTTTGTACCTATTGTTCTGTTCTTTGTATTTTCTTCCTTCATTTATGTGTGTGCATAAATGAATCCACTAATCGCACTGAAACAATATTATATTTATTTATTTTACCATTTATGTACACACAATATAAACAGAACAGAAAAATAGGTACAAAGGTGATGCTTATTTCATAAGAAATCTCTTCCAGCATACCTGCGATAGGACAATAAATAGAGAGATGTAGACAGCATGTGAAAGGGTAAAGGAAACAAAAAAAAATTACTTACATAAAATCTAAAAACAATTCACTTAATAAAACTAAACAAATATTATGAGAATATACTTACAATACATACAAATAAACATACATACTTCTAAAATAAATATCACTAGAATGTTATTAATTATATCGTAATCAAAATAATGAATACACACACAACTATGATAGAGTGGAAAGATAGTGTGAACACCGTTAGTTAGACGGTTTGACATGGATAGATTATAAACTATCGAAAATGAATACGTTATATTGTAATCAGTATGGTACAGTTCACAATTTATCGACAGTTTACAATCTTGCGAGATATATTATAAACTACAGGCCGACCGCTTAACTAAGAAGTTGCCTGAGGTAGCAGCGTGGTACTGGAGGGGTGTGTTGACATGATGCGAGAGCGCAGTGATTGGTCAACTTGTGACAACTATCACCCCTCCCGCACCGCGCAGCTACCTCAGGCAACGTCTCAGTTAAGCGGTCGGCCTATAATGGTGTTCACAATCTTACGGTGACATACGTCGAAACATGTTAACTATACTAACCATAAAGTTGAAGAGTTTGTTTTTTTGTTTGAACGCACTAATCTCTGGAACTACCAATTAGATTTGAAAAAATATTTTTGCATTTGGCAGCCGAATTCTTCAGGAAGCTTTTAAGCCACCTTAATATCACGCAACAACCCTTAGGAATCGAACTAAAAGAACAAAAAAAAACATAAATAAATTTAAATGAAAACAAAGTAAATGACCGGTGGGTCGGAGGCCGTTTCACGCAGACGAAGTTGCTGGAAGAAGCTAGTAGAAATTAAGCCTTTAAATACTTATGTAAATTATTGTTGTAAGAGACGAAAAATTGTTACCTACCTGCCTAGTGCAAGTTAGAAATAACAAAACAGCCCAAATTGAAGCGAAGATGTCGGCCGAATTGAAACGGCGGTTTTTGGAAATTGTCATTATTGATAGATTATTCTCTTTTAAGCATGTTGCACTTACCCATTACAAGTCAGGGGACACAGCAAACACGGGACATCTACCAACCCGCACTGGGCCCGCGTGGTAAATTACACCCAATTCCCTCTCAAAGAAAGGTGGCCTGTATCCCAACAGCAAACACGGGACATCTACCAACCCGCACTGGGCCCGCGTGGTAAATTACAGCCCATTCCTTCTCAGAGAGGCCTGTGTCCCAGCAGTGGGAACATTATAAGCTGATTATGTATCGTAACGAAAACTCCTTGCAATTCATAAAACAATCTAAGAGTCAAGTTTTCATTAACAAATTTTTCTCTGAATGCAAAACAAAAATGAGTGCTATAATGTTTATAATTATTCCCCTGAAACTGTTCGTAAAATACGAAGAATTAAATTTTTTTGTAAACAGTAGATACAAGTTTCGCTATAATTGTCAATAGAACCATCTATGAATATAGACACAGGCCGTGGTTCTACGCTTTAATGACGTCGTTTCCGCGAATTGTGAACACTGATATCAATACTGATTACATCGATATTGCTGGAACACATTAACCTAAGGCTGTCAAACACGACGAGGGGGTGTGCGTGCATGTTAGGTATTAATAATGTCACGGTAATTTGTAGTAGATAAGTATCTTATGTGTTTGGAATAATCATTAAGTTTTCACAAAACTTGCAGTACTGTGTACCAGGAGGAACCAATTAAACCACGGTTTATCGCGTATGTTCAATAAATATTCCTAGAAATCATTCAATGTACTTATTTTACATCTTTTTCATTTGGCTTGTCAGCCAAATCTGACACCTAATCTCTTCTAATCTCAAAAACAAACTTCATGTTTGTCTCGTATCTCATGCCAATAACTTTTAACTGACTCTCGCAGCGGAAGTTGTATGGCACCAAATAGGCAATAGTCTCTACAATACCTACCTCCATAATCAGCCTATAATGTTCCCACTACTGGGACACAGGCCTCCTCTCTCTGAGAGGGAGTGGGCCGTAATCCACCACGCGGGCCTAGTGCGTGTTGGTAGATGTCACATGACGTCTTCGAATTTTTTATTCTAGGACATGCCGGTTTCCTCACAATGTTTTTCTTCACCGTTTTGAGAGCAGTAGTGATGAAATAATTTACACAAAGTAAAGCGGCTGTCTGGGTTCGAACCTACGACCTACAACTCGTACCTAAGTCGCGGCCGATACCTGGGCCACCACTCCTCTCTACCAATACCTACCAACTTGAGTGCAATTTCAGGGTTACAAGTTCTGTCTGTTGCTGTGTTTCGTTGGTACTGTGTAGTTGTGCGTGAGCAAAAAATAAAAACACAAGGATAAAGATCAACACCGTCAGACAAGAGATTGCTAGACATAGTTAAAGCTATCAGACGAGAATATCAACTTACGTCAATTAATTGTCATCAAAACTAGTAGGCACAGGAAGTGTCACAATATATTCCCGATTAAAACGGCATAGTGTCCCTACGCTTACCGCGATATTTGATCACACCATATGAAAGGGACTCCCAAGAATTCCTTCTGCTAATAAAACACAGAACGCGACACCTCAAATGAATGGCCAATTGTGTTTAACACAGATCGCCAAGTTAGAGAATACAATACATTTAAAAAAACTGTGTTTGGTCCCGCACCGTGCTAAAACTGTCACTGATATTAATTATCAAACGTTACTTCAAGAAAATAAGATAGGTAGGTGATACAATATGGCCCAGGTGAATGAAATAATAACTGTAGTCTGTACAGCTAATAAGTCCATGGTACAGCCTTCGAGGGTTTTCTGAAATGACGTTCGCTAGGTGGTAGCACTGACACGTCAGGTCCAGGCATCTGTCAAAGAGCCTATATTTTCTTTAGTCATGACTGAATGATGAACGAATGAATGAATCGAATGATGAACGTCATCATATATTTTATATTCATTGTCGAAATGGTAGACCTCTTGTCAAAGTGGTGCCAAGTTGCCAACTGGTGTCGTAAATTTTCACGAAAACCCCCATTCGTAAGAAAACTACGCGATTAACGGAAAAACAAATTTACCCAAATTAAAGATCATCTTCGACTTGAGTAAAGTTTATTAATATTTAATTAGAAAAAGTTGTCAGTCATTCCTTTCATGAAATTAAATCTTTTATCCATTATATGGTGGTTGGAGACCGACGCGCAAACGAAACCATGATTCAGTGATTTGATTTAGAGTAGAAATTTTTGTCGGTTGTTAAAAAAAAAAATCTGCTGTTTCATTGAAAAGTGCAACCTACGAGGTCAAAATGTATGGCAGAGGAATTTTGTTTTTAATAACCTTCGAAAATTTTCAATGCAGGGGTTTCAGAATCATGTACTGAATCCATGGTATAGTGCTTCGATGCCATGCTACCCTTTATATTTCACAGCGACAGAACCTTTTCACAATAATTTTATCCTTATCCTCCAGCTTTTTGTATAATCCGTAGCCCTACTCATTCGGAACCAGACACGTCTTGATTCTATCATCACTATTACTTTTTATTGAATTACTAAGGATTAGGAGCTCGCTGTTAGACTTGTGGAAATAGGTACTAGTCAAGGTAATACAAGATTGTAGCAAATAGATACCTCTCTGTAAAATTAAGCCATCAAAAACATAATTTGTAAAAAAACAAAGTCGCGCAACTCAGTTCTTCTACCGTAAAAAGTTGTGAGATCCATGGAATACCAAGTTGGTTAATTTATTCAGTCCCTACTTAACGGACCTTCTGTCTTAATTTATTACGTAATTAGCTAACCTAATAACATCTTATAGTGAACGTATCAATATAAAAAAAAATATTTTAAATAAATAGATTGACCTGGCCATCGCATGAAAACACAATGTATCTCAAAAGTAATACATAGGTATTATATTAAATTAGATTGTTTAGTGCGATTGCCAAGTCAATTTATTTATTTAAAACATAAAAGATTTTTTAATATTGATATGGTCACTATAAGATGTTGTTAGGTTAGCTAATTACGTAATAACTTAAGGCAGAAGGTCCCTTAAGTAGGGACTGAATAAATTAACCGACTTTGTATTACATGGATCTCACAACTTTTGACGGTAGAAAAAGTTCAATTCAGCTTCTAGTTTTATCTACAACGAAGTTATAGGGGGTCGAAAATGACCTGAACTGCTTCGATAAAAGGATGGTACACCCGTGCCGCTTTTTGCTCGACTTGGCGGGCGCACTGCGTGTCCCCCAGATGTCTACTAAGTATCTTCTTCTTATAACCTATATAACGTGGGTTTATAAATGTAATTTGGAAAAAGAACACACACAAACTTAAGGTCTATTTAAATGTATATTTCAAAGTGATGTTATTTCAAGTTAAACAAATATCAACTATATTTTAGTGGTAATTAAGTTGATTTCAGAGTAACTAACACTATTTATAAAGTTATAAAAAAGTTTGAAGTTGTAGTGTTAACTGAACTTTATTGTTTGGGCATTAAAGTTATTTTTCCAAATACTCATATTTATTTACATGTTAGGCAAATAAATCGCGAACGGCGGATACATAAAGTCACGCCTTCTTCTGATGAGGGTAGGCAAAAACTACAGAACACCAACAGCTACGATCCTTACATAGTTAAATTTGTTTATTTTATAAGATACCATAAAGGTTTAGCTGATCACTGTCCCAGGTATAGGTCACCCTAGTTCAAGAGGCAGGGCTCACCCAATTCATGTGCAGAGCTTGTGGTTACAGCATAAATATTATAGTACCTGTCTTTACTCTTATGCCAACCAGTATAAATCCACGTTTACTTAATTTTAACCATAACAACTACATAATATGTATTCTCGTATGTAACTTATATGAAATAATAAATTAATTATTATTATTATTCTCCTTTCGCTTCGTTTATGTTCATATCTACATCTGGTTATACATGCTCGTCGGTTACTAGTAAGTACAGACGCCAGCACATCAAGCTACTACAATCTGTCAAATTTATTTAATAGATTTTCAACTTTATCGCTAAAGCATAAGGTTCAAAGTTGATTAGGAAAATTTGACAGTTTCGGGTAGCTTGATGTGGTGGCGTCTGTACTTTGAACCTGACCTTTCCGAAGAACGCTAAATATGGAAAAATATAACACAGTAATAATATGTTACAAAACAAAAGTGAGTTATTAAACAATCGTTAAACAAAGGGTAGTTGACGATGCTCAGTAACAATTTTGAGTGACATTATATTCTCACCGTAAACAAGCCATAACGATTTTATATCGTACCGGGGTGGGAGTGCCGTATACGTGCTCTAAAAATCATCCGAGCTGCGAACTCAGGCGCGAGTAAGTGGCGAACTTTAATAGTCCTTCGTGTACAATCACCCTCGGACTTCAAAAAGTGTAAAAGAATTCTCAGTTCCGACACTTCACTGATTTAGGAAGTCGTCGCATTATTCGTGACGTTTAAAACACTATAGAGCATATCAAAACTACTGACTACATATCTATCCTGTATTCCATTCCCCATAATTTCAAATTACCGTAAAAAATTGTGTTAATTATGGCATTAATACTTAATTAGCCATCAACATCATGAAAATATCCTTCACGGATTATGGCTTCAAATTTATTAAGTCAAGAAACAAAATACCGGGAGTGGAGCGCGGTTCAGGGCGTTCAGCAAATTGGTTAATAAATTAAAAGCGGCAGTCTCAGCGCCGTCGCCGACAGATGGCGCCTGAAATACGACAGGTATTTAGCGTGTTGCAACACCGTCCGCCACGATCCACGTTTTAATTTTATGCTTTACGAGCAATTTTTATATCAATTTTCCCTCGTCGTACTCTACATAATTCAGGCGGCTCTTTTGGCTCTTTTGACTGCGAAATTCTCGAGGTCGATACGGCAATTTGCGCCGAATGCCGGGACAAAGTCGCTTGTATAAAGAACACAAAATTGCTTATAACGATAAGCTAGATAGATAATAAAAATAGAAAACCATTGCTGAGAGAACCTGTAGAAATACAGTACGTGGCTTGCATTACTTTCCCAGAGATTATATTCGCCGTTCCTTATATGTGGCCGCTTACAACAAATACCCCAAGTAAGCTCTTTTGGCTTCTTATCTGACGCAAACATGGATAGAAAAGGAAAGATTCAAATAAATGTTATATGTAAGTTATGAATATAAAATTCCACCAAAATGTATTATAAATAAGCATTTAATTACATTTCTTTCAAAAATAATTTATTCATCTACTTACAATATTTATAGTCGTGGGTTGTCTAAGGGTTTAAACAAAGCGGTACTCGTAAACAACGAAAATCTTTTGGAATGCTTAACCCTTTAAAAATTAACTGGCACGAAAGCTGTCCAAAGTAACTTAAGTCAATGTCTAAACTTCAACCGTGGCATGCAAAGGACGCTGTAATAAGCCATTATGTTTTTGACTGAAGTCATTTTACTTGAACATAATGGCACCATATTTTTGACTCCGACTTTTTAGTTTATCTACAGATTTTTCAGCATTCACAAACATTGTAGTAATTACAGAAAGTAGCAAACTTCTAAGTAAGCTAGGCTTTATTAGACTTTTTGTTCTTTATACTTTACGAGCTACGCCCCGCGGTTTCCCCCGCATAAGTCTTGATGCTGTGGGAAAATCGAGATAAAAAGTATTCCATGTCCTAATCCAAGTTATGGTCTATCCATGTGCCCAATTTCGTTCAAATCCGTTCAGCTGTTTTAGCGTGAAAGCGTAAGGCTCCTTCAAACAGGCGCGACACGACACGCGACACAAAGGCACCGCAAGTCGCGCAACGAGCGGTGCCTTTGTGTCGCGCGCGATTCGCGTCGCGCGTCGCGGCTCCTTCAAACAGGCGCGACACGACATGCGACACAAAGGCACCGCAAGTCGCGCAACGAGCGGTGCCTTTGTGTCGCGCGCGATTCGCGTCGCGCGTCGCGCCTGTTTGTAGAAGCCTTTGAACCATGCAAATTATTATTTTTTCTTTATGATAGTTAGAGATTAGTTTGGATTAGATTACTTTTGCGGATAATGTGCGTTTTCTAGACGTAAATAAACAAAATAAGAACCTATTTACTCTTTTTCTACTTGGTGATTGTTTTGTTATAGTCTGTTCATAGTTATTTCACTTCTGACAGCAGCAATTTTACAAGCAACCTTATTGTAACGAGAATAAAGATCACAATGATTTTGACAGACTTATTAGAGGCAGCAACCCTAGAGCAACCTTATTCGAATGAGAATAAAGATCACTGTAATTTGGACAGTGATGCAAACTCAGAGGTAAAATAACTGTGAATGGACTGTACAGACGCCAGCACATTAAACTACCCAAAATTGTCAAATTTTCCTAATCAACTTTGAACCTTATGCTTTAGCGATAAAGACGAAAATCTATTAAAGAAATTTGACAGATTGTAGTAGCTTGATGTGCTGGCGTCTGTACCTACCTGTAGATAGTTTTACGCCATAAATTATTTATCACAACATTTCAAGTAATGAAGATAAAATTCCTACAACCTTTTTGAGCGCTTCCCGTATTTTAATAAAAAGTTAGTATCGAATTAGGTTCCGTGTGAAAGAAAAATATGTCATCATGAAGGTTTTCTCATTTCATGACCTTTAAGGATTTATGTGAAAAATACCACCGCGATAAACTTGGAAAGTACGTGCGTGGTAGTGCGTACTGGGAATACTGGAACAAGTGACATTTTGATGTATAGCCGGTCCATAGGTCTCATAAAAACCTGGAAAATATATGAGAATAGTGAAGGTCGGGTTTTTTACCCCTCGACATTGTTATTTAGGAACAATACATAACACACAACGTTTAGAATACTTAAAACCGGCCATGTGCGAGTCGGACGCGCACTTGAAGGGTTCCGTACCACAAGGCAAAAAACGCCAACACCACCAGCAGACACCAGTCAGCGAAACACGATGCAGACACTTCGTGTGCGTTGGTTTTTAGTTGTTCGTTTTTAGTGTAATTTTAATGTTGTTTGTATTTATAGTATTTTTAAGTTATATTAATATTGTATTGTATGTGTTTTATATGGGCCTTGACGCCTTAAATAAATGGATAAATAAATAAATTAAAAAACACGTTTCTTGTATGCAGACCCCCCTTTAATGTTTACTAACTTTATTTAAACTTTTTGTTGTCATAGTGGCAATAGAAATAACACTCTGTGAACATTTCAACTGTCTATCTATTACTGTTCATGAGAAAAAGCCAGCTGACAGACAGAAGGACGTTCGGACAGTGGAGGCTTAGTAATAGGCTTCCGTTGGCACCTTTTGGGTACGGAAGACTAAAAAGTAAAGCTATTCATAACCGAAACATTATATTTCCACAAACCTACATAGAAATATAGAAACATGTTGTTGTTTCTAATTAATAACAGTCGCAGGGATCAATCGATCAGGTTAAGCTACTCTTGCTGCGGTTGGTCCGTGGATGGGTGACCATCTTTACATACCAAGATCCCTCCGTGCTTCGGGAAGCACTTTAAGCCGTTGGTCCTAGCGGTCATTCGTGGATCTTTGACAGTCGTTACGGGTCGTCAGAAGCCCGAAAGTCTGACAACCAGTCTTACCAAGGCGTTTCGTATTACCCAGTAACTGGGATATTGAGGTCAGATAAGCAGTCGCTTCATGTGAAATACTGATACTTAGCTGTATCTGGTTAGACTGGAAGCTGAAACTTACAAAAAAGAAAAAAAATTGGAAAATCCAAAAGGGCACTCATAATACTCATCTTGATCCTATAAAAAACAATAGATATAGATATTATATTAGTTACCATTTTCAATAGGGTTCCTCCTATGGGTGAAACAAAGCTATTAAAAATCAAATTGACTCAATTAATTGATTTTTTCGCAAGCTACAATCTTTTCAAGTTGCACACTATTTTTTAAAAAATAATCTGATGTTTTTATCGTTTCTGCTGCATTAAATCAATTTTTGAAAAGTACAGAATCAATCTTCATTAAATTATCTATACAAAGGTATACAAATTATGGGAGTTCAACAATAGAAACAGTTGCAGAAAGGAGGCAAAAAAAATGTTTTCGATCGTAAGGCACTCTCTAATGCTTCGCATCATGAGTCGTGCAAAAGAAAAGGCTAGACAGATGATGGAACCTACATAGAAATATAAATCTACCTGTTTCCTATTTTTTGTAACCTATTTCTGTTAAAGACCACGACACAGCCTACATTACATCACCACGAGACTTAAAACCCTAACCAGTAAATCCAGCGAAACGTACCGACTTACAGAAGGCTACACCAAAATTACCCGTTCTCGGGAAGCCGTGAATAAGGCTGAGCGGAAGCCGACTGACGCAGATAGTGTCATTACGCAAAAAATGACGTCGGCCTGGTGAGTTGTCGCGGCAGCTCAACGACACGATCAGACACGTCGCACGCGTCCGGGCGACGGCTCTAAGCATTTGTATATCTTGATATTGTCTGATTTACTGCGAATAGAACGATGACACGTACCAAATGTGTTATGAACTGTGATTTATTAACATAACCCGTTGGTCTAGTGTTCACAAGCGCTACTGCTGAACATGAGTTCCTGAGTTTGATACCCAGGTCGAGCAGTGTTATTGCAATTTTTCATCGGAAATTTTTCAGTGGCAGCCTGGGTGCTTACTCTTGAATTTAATTCCGATAGATCGACATTGGAATCAGTCACTGGACTGGGTGGACTGATTGTAAGTCTGACAACCAGTCTTACCAAGGGGTATCGTATTACCCAGTAACTGGGCTGTGGAGGTCAGATAGGCAGTCGCTCCAAGTAAAATACTGGTATTCAGCTGCGCCGGATGATGCGTTATACGGACAAAGCGTTTTCTATGAATGAATACGAATTTAAAGTAAATTATAGAGTGAGCAAGGATTTTATTCCTCTTTCATATTACTTACCAACATTTTTATCCCATATCTAGACAGTAAGATCTTTCTAGAACATTAACTTACTCAAATCAGACTTCGGCATGTTTTCATTATACAAAATTCTTTCTATCTCTAAAACCCGAAGACCGATTTACATAATTCAAACTAGAATATTAGTTTTGAACATAATCCTCTCATTTGACACTGAAATCTCAAAAAATATTCCTATAAATAAAAAACCTCGTTTTCAATTTACGTAAATAGTTTATCATTTTTCTTTATACATTTAAATTCTCAATAATACTACGTCAAATATTCCTATTAGATTCTAATACGAAAACTAACAATAAAAACAAGTTAGAAACTTAAAATCTAATTAGAAAATCAAAATCTTACTCGCCCGGAGCTCGGATAGGGTCTTAACGATCCTATTCTCATTGTCACTTTTACACTTATTATAACTTATTTATCACTTCACTGGTATTTAACTCAGTCATGGTTACTATTCACATGAGCACGTTTGATGTTCGTTATAAAAACATTACTTTATAAAGAAGTTGTATATCTATTTATTACCACTTGTATAAAACTGTAATATTAGTTAAGTAATGTCTCGTTCTCTTCAATGGGCTAATAGACAAGAATTTAATAACATGCTGATGAGTGTATTCATCCCTAATTACAGCCAGAAAACTATTCACGCATACCTGTCAACAACGTCGCACAAATTCAGCAAACTCCAATCTCCCGCCGCGCGTGTTCAAGTACCCGTTCTCCATAGCTCAAAGTTCCATTCACCCAATAAAGAAAAACAACACTTTAATCCTATATCCGCTGGGGGAAATCTCGTGTTTCCAAAGTATATGCACCGTGTTACTGGCGGGAGTTAACAAGAGTACGCAAAGTGTTTTGTCACGTCCGTGACCGACACGAAAGAAGCGTGACATCACGTGCCTGTGTGATTTATGAAAGGAAAAACGTCGGCCGGACGTACGAAAATGTTGCACCCGATAGCCTTTGCAGAGACGTGCGGCCACTCATTTTATTCTGTTACTGGAGATGGGATCATGGGATGTTTATTGTATCCATGGGTTTTGGATGGACTGAACCCGAAAATTTAGATTGTCTATCGATTTTGTCTGTGCACAATACATATCGACGCCTTAGAGTAAAAACCTCGTAAGTGTAAAAGAAGTAACTTTTCAGGAGGAAGAAATAACTGCGTGCTGTAAAATAAAATTGTTGTACGTTTTATTCTTCGTTTTTGTCTTTTATGCTTTTTTCGGTAAAAAAGCAAACTTCAAACTTCACAAAAGGAGGTTTTGTATTCTTATTAATAAATATGGAAATTTAACCCGCTTTTATATCCAGAACTGTTCGATACTATAAGAATGTCCGAAATGCATAAAATTTTACTTAGATTCCCGAGGTTCTCACTCTAAGGCGACAATATATGTACATATGTAGGTCTGTGAATCTATCCAGCAGTATTTATAGTGGATATTTTCAATGTGCCTACCCTTTTCCTAACTATGCTGGGGTTGGCTTCCAGTCTAATCTAGAATACCAGTATTTTACATGAAGCGACTGCCTACCTGACCTGCACAACTCAGTTACTGGTTAACATGATTGGTAAGACTGGTTGTCATACTCTTCGGCTTCTAACAACCCGAAACGACTGTTAAAGATCTACGAAAACAGCCGGGACCAACGGCTTAATATGTTTTCCGAGGCACGGAGGGGTCTCGATATGTATGGATGCATGGTCACCCATCCACGAAGCGACCGCGGCAAGCGTAGCTTAATTTTATTATTACCTTCTAAGAGCCGTGCGGCTGTTACCATTTCTCCACGGGCTTAAGGCTGAGGCTACAGTAGGCAGCGATTTGCGATGCGACTGGAAGAGCGAAACGAGAAAAACATGGTATGGCTACATTACAAGCGAAAAAAAAAAGCAATTTTCTAATAAATTCGCTTCAATTTCGCTCATGTCATGTAGCCGATGCCGTGATTTCAGTAATGTTATTCCTATCGCATAAAGAAATCAAAGATCGGTAGTAATATTTGATGTACGGTGTAGCCATATACGTGAGCATTCATTTACTTGTTTTAATCGCTCATGTGTCGCAGGTCGCGTCGCGGCCTAATGTAGCCTCAGCCTTATAGTGAATATTTTAAACTTCAAAAAATCGTTACGTCGTCACGTTTTCAGCTCTGCGATCAGCTCATTTCATCGAATGTCTGATACGGTTATTTATAGACAATCCATATACATTTCCAAATCAACCGAGAGCCGTTATTTGATTGTTCGCCATGTTATTACTTAGACGGAATACGTAATAGAGCCTAACGCTACCCGTGTGGTTCAATCATTGGGCAACGTTGTTTATGCATATCACAAATAATGTCTGTCGCCGGAAGATGGAATAATTGGCGTAAGTACCTTCATTATATTATGTATTAATTATGCAAATCTGTATTGTGTTATAGTGGCATACCTATAAGTACCTACTAAGTATGGAGCCACTGTGTATCTAATTTAATTATACCTATTGTAGGTTCCTGCATAATTTATAGGCAAACCGCTTAATTGAGTCCTCGCCTGCGGGGTACAGGGGCGCGGGGGTAAGGACGAGAACGGGGACCGGGAGAGGTGCGGGCGGCAGGAGCATTCTAGTCAAAACTCAGTTCGCTAGCTGTCAAAGAGTACTTTTATATACGGAAACTCGCTACGTGGTTAGCGATCGCACGTGTTGACAGTTGCGGACGCATTGTGAGAGTTATCAATGAGATTACATTATCAAGATGAGTCGAAATATCTTGGGACAAAATTATTAGACAGTGCAAGCAAATGGCTTATAATGTATACGAATAATCATATGCCTAGTCTTTCCCTCCCACCTATGTTGGAGTCAGCTTCCAGTTTAACCGGATACAGCTGAATACCAGTATTTTACACGAAGCGACTGCCTTTCTGACCTCCACAACCCAGTAACTGGGTAAAACGATACCTCCTGGTAAGACTGGTTGCCAGACTTTCGTGCTTCTGACGACCCTTAAGGACTGTCAAAGATCCACGAATGACAGCCGGAACCAACGGCTTAACGTGCTTTCCGAGGCTCGGAGGTCCTCTTTATTCTGTTTATGAAATATCTTTTGAATTGGTCCAACATTGGAGGAGAAAATAGGCGAGAGCCAAACCTCGAATTATGACTTTTTACTTAGGCTTTTTCAAAAAGTCTCTCCGAGCGCATTTCGTCTTAAGGGAATTTAAATTATAGGCAAACCGCTTAATTGTGTCCTCGCCTGCGGGGTGTAGAGACGCGGGGGAAGGACGAGAACGTGGACCGGCAGAGGTGCGGGTGGAGTGCACAAGAGGCGAAATGTGCACTTGACAGTTTTTAAGAACTGTGACGTCAAAGTGGTTAATTGATGACTACAAAATTATGTGAAACAACTATGTGTAGATAAAAAAATAAAATATTAGGTAATAAACTTATGTACAGACGCCAGTACATTAAGCTACCCGAAACTGTAAAATTTTCCCAATCAACCTTGAACCTAATGCTTTAGCGATAAAGTTGAAAATCTATTAAATAATTTTACAGATTGTAGTAGCCTAATGTGCTGGCGTTTGTACTATTTATTATATGCAAGATTTACCAAAATTATAAATCAACCACTTATGTCCATATGAATATCACTGGAATTTGATTCTTTTCTTTCGAAGCAACCATCATCAGAAACATCTGAATCGTCCTGCACATTAATAATAAAATCAACAACATCATCTAGAACTCTCTCATGTTTGCAGTATTGGTCCTCGACCTTAATTACATGGTTAACACAATTCTCCCACTTCTCTACGGAATATCCAGTCAATAATCCCTGCAACATATTGTTTTTTGGTCCAAATTATAGTCGATACTTTTTTGTGCTAACTATCCTTTAATATCACCCCCAGACCAGCTCAATTGGTATGGAGGCAAACGCAATGCTCATGTCCATTTCTGTTCAATAATTAGTCAATTTTGTATAACTTGTGTGAAATGGTTTTTAATTAATTTAAGTAAGTCATCCTTTCTAAGTGTATCATCAAAAAGCACGTCATGCCGTTGTAGCCAATCTTGCATGGCTGGCTTGGTAGAAGCCATAGTTGGCTTTTTCTCTTTTCAAACCGAATAATAAGCTGCGTTATCCATTACCATGACAGAATTTGGTGGTAGGTATATTAGGCATTAGTTTTTCATTTATCCATTTACTGACATTCACGAAATTCATTTCAATCGTGATAATCACCTGTTTTACAATTGGATTTAAATATCACAAGTTCTCCGTCTAAAAATCCAGTTTGGCCTCCACAATGTACGATGATCAAACCGTCTCCTTTACCGATATGAGACAGCAAGCCGTGTTCATCCTTTGATTGCCAAAATTTTGAAACGTTATGAGACGCATTAACATAAAGTTCGTCAGGATATAAAATATGTCTTCCTTCTCTACGATATCTTTTAATAGTATTTAGGTATTTCCACCTACACGGTGTTATATTTGGCTGCTCGATAAGGAGTTTCCTTTTAGATCCGCATTTCTTAAATTTAAAATCTAGTTCATGTAATAATAGTCTTAAATATTCTCTGCCGCAGTGTAATATATTCTCTTCTCTAAGTACAGCATTCAGTCTTCAGAATTGTTTTTTTTTTTTATTGTGTAAAACTGAGTGACTTTTCTTCTTACCACGCCTTTTGCGAAATCATCTACTTCCACTCTTTTTCTCCAAATCTGTTATGGTTTTTTTGGTCATTTAAATCTTTTGTGGTCTTTTAATCATTTTCGTTGTTGTACAATTCTAGATACATACTTTTCCGACGATAACTTTTACTACGGCTTTGTTTAAAGGTATTTCTTGTTTATATTCAGCGGAATTTGGATCCAGTTTTATTTTTTTCTAAAATATTTGTATACGTTAAAAGGCTTGTTAAGGGGCTTGTGCATGATTTTTTTTCTATCGTATCAAATTAGTTGTATTATGTGTTCAACACACTATCTAACTAACACATGTATATCCTGAAGAATATCATATATTTTCCCAGTTTTGTTTACTATAATCGATCATATACTTTATTGTTTTTAAAACTTGCGTTTCTTGCGTTTAGGTCCTGTAAGCCCCTAGCTTAACATTAAACATTTCAAGATAAGAAGATTAAGGGATTTATTTGTAAACGATTATTAAAGTTAAGTGGCGTTTAAACGTCAAAAATGTATGGTTAAACAGTCGCTAATCACTACTTAACTTAAAGCATCGTTTATGACATAAAGGGTAAAAGATAGTTGAACATTAAGGAAAATATTATTTGGAAATTAGACTGTGTGTAAGGAGGTTAAAATGTCGTACAAGACTTGTTACAGGGGTGGTTGACCGCTAACAAGACCGACACGACTAACGTAACGTTAACGTAACTACGCTATCTCACCATTTACAACTTCAACAGCGAAGTACAACCTCGAGTTTATTTTCCTCTATGACGTGGTTTTTTCATAAAAGAAAAATTGAAAATCACTTTATAAAATTAGTCTCTGTTTTATAAAATTTGTGCGTCGTAAAAGGCTGGTACTGTAAACAATGAACCGAATTAGCCACGCTTACCGCTTAATCTAGATCCCAACAAGACACTCCCGCACAGGAAAAACAATTTACCCGTTAATGACAAAGGAACTCAGGGAAAATAAGGTTTTCTTGTGACCGACGGCATTTCTAGCGACTACCTTCGCCAGGCGCTTCCCGCCGCGCGCCGCGTGATGAAACGATTTCCCCCAAGGATGTTAGTTATAGTTATGAGTTAATTAAGACTTAGTAAGTGTGTGCCCTACGTGTGCTCTTTTCATTTTAAAATAGATTCTGTGTTGTCAACATCCGAGAAAAAAATGTCTACAGCAAAATTAATTCTGTTTTATAACAAGAAAAACGCATTGCTTTTTGGTTGCTAAACAACTTCACGTTGAAATATGTAGGTATGTTGAATTATTTTAATCCTATTCCATTCTGACGAAGATTCTTTGTTTCAAATGAAAATTGGATAAAAATGAGGTCTTTCCCACAATGTGATTGTTCCATTCACACAAGCTCGTGATTAACATTCAGCGCGGCGCAGTGGCGACGCTCTTTAATGGTTTCAATTGTGCAGAAAATTTTATTGCATTCAATGAATCTACTGAGGTATTTCGCCACGGGCGCGGCCCTTTCAAACCTCACCTTTATCGATTTGAGCTCCGAATATTATTCTTGCATTCAAAGAAGGCCGTGACATTTCGATGGCCATTATTTTCTCCTTGGTGCTTTTTTAACTTTCATCCATTGGTTGGTCGTATGGACATTTCTGTAACCTCTAACATTTGGAATCGGTTTGTTCTTGTGATTATATTACTGATGTTAAACTTATCTACTATCTAGCTACACTACATCGTAATAATATTACATTACCTCAAATTGTTAGCCAGCGGCATTGACACACAAAATTGCTACGGAAATAAATGGAACGGTTAAGTAGATACCAATTTGATTAATTTTTGTAAATTATGTTATGTCCTTTTAGGATAATTTTGTAATACACTATTGGAAGTTTTTTTTTAACCGTGGAATAATGCTCATTCATTCTGCACTACTACGGGGAGATAGTGCAGTTATGTGGGACTAACCCACTAAAACTCCCCGGTGTGTCCTCTGCCGCTTACGGTGGGAACACGGGCACGCGTTAGCACTCATCCGTGAACCCGCCGCGGCTCTCCGTCACCGGACCCTCCTCAGGGGAGTACTCCCCATCACCGGCGCACCAGAACACATAGCACGCCGTGACTACCCCAGGGACCAAACCAGTACATGGGCGCCAGACGACCCCGTGTCTGGGCACCCTTGGTCTCCCTGCAACGGGTGAGGTCATTGACTCTGCCGCCTGCCAATTTTCGGCCGCAGGGGATAGGGAGAGCGGCCAACGTCATAACAACACTCCTCCTCCCCTGCAGCTCCACTGCGTCCGCCATCAGACGGTGGCGACCCCGTTAAGGCCGCGGAAGGTAGGGAGAGCGGCGCACCGCAATACCGGCAATCCTCTCCCGCCAAAGCGGCACCGCAACCTACTTGTTGGCCGCTACGTCGTCGGCTTGTCGGCGAAAACCCTGACGAGCGGAACCTCCTCGGGTTCCTCTTCGCTTCACCGTGGGTGACCAACCGGTCGATTCTGTAAAAATCTCACCGTGAAAACTTAGGTGAAGTGAGTTTGTTTTTGCTAGGAATTGACACTATTGACAGCTCACTCCACGCTCACTTCACCTAAGTTTTCACGGTGAGATGGTTACAGAATCGCACTGCAAGACACGGCTACTGAGCCCCCCCGCCTCGACAATGCGGGTACCCACTGGGGGATGGAAGTTTAACTTAACACGTTCAGTTTACATACCTATATCCATATCCAACCTATGAATTTACATTATCGCCATCCCACTGCTAAATGCTGCGTCTACGAAGTTTTCTGCTTTCGACATCCGTTCAATGACATAGTAAGCCATTCTAATAAGCAATTCATTTCAAGATAAGTCGTCGAATAAACTCACAAGTCTTGCCGGAACGGCGTCAATAACGCAAACAAAAAAAAATTAGGGTAATTATTTTTTTTGTGGAAGTATGTAAATTCTAGTCTCATTTTTAGTTCAACCTAGGACCAGCTGTTCGGACAAGCAAGCTGGCGCTCATGGCTTTGTCGTCGGCTCCGTAGTTTTGAGTTCAATTCTTAAAATTTTTAGTTTACGATAAATGTTTAGGAACCTCTGATAAGTAGTGGCGGTTAGATTCTCTTCAAATAGTATTTTTGAAACGTAAAATAATTTATTAACTATTTTCGTTATGCTGCCATCAAAGATTATCATAACAAATAAAAACTGTGAGTAATTGAGCAGTGGTGGCCCAGTGGTAACGGCCGCGACTTACGAGTTGTGTAGGTCGTGGTTTCGAACCCCAAACAGGCACTTTACTTTGTGTAAAGTATTTCATCACCATTGCTCTCAAAACGGTGAAGGAAAACATCGTGACGAAACCGGCATGTCCTAGAACCAAAAAATCGAAGACATGTCACATCCGCCACCCGCACTGGGCCCGCGTGGTGGATTATGGCCCACCTCGAAGGCCTGTCCCAGAGGTGGAAACATTATAAACTGATTACACTAAATGAAAACAGATTGAATTATCTTCGATAAACAGTGTTAACGCTACTGGTTGATCGACTAAATAGTACCCGTCAAAAAACTTAGGCAGACTTGGATCATCACAATGTTCAACGGAGAAAAAAATAATGTAAAAGTGGAGGTGTCGTGAAGGTTCCCGTCGTGTCGACAGTGGCGCCGCGGGGCCAACACTGACCATCTCTCCATTGTTCTATAAAGTTTGGTTTCGTCGCCCCAAACAACGAGGACACTTCTCAACAACACAGACGGTCTGTTAAAAGCCTTGCTTCTGACGTGCACCGTGCTTTATTCTATTTTTACGTCAGACGGTTTTCCGAAGGGGAACGCTGTTTTAAAGTTGAATGTAAACGAGCGCATTCAGAGTTACCTACTTATGTTTTTTTTTTCAAAAGAATTGCGTTAATCAGAAGACTTTGTAATTTGCTGGAGTGTCTCCTTCGTTGTCGAAAAGTTCGTAAGTTCATCATCATTTCAGCAGAAAGACGTCTACTACTACACAAAGGCCTCCCTCAAGCACCGCAACTTCGACCAGTTCTGTGCTGAAAGTTCGTAAATCCTACTCTAAATCGCTTATTAACTAGGAAAAGTATAATTATAAATTCACTATCGCAGTTAACAAATAATCAGACAAATAATAATCATTTTATTGGATCCAACAAAACAGTAGCCTATTGAAACGACGTAAGAGAAAATATGAGATCTTCTTTAGAATGAAACCATTGCCGGTATAAAAAAAAGGAAAAGCAATACAAAAGGAAAATCCTTCTCGGTTTCAAGCTTAGCAGTTAGAGCACAGACGAGTCTCTTAATCAGCTGACTGAATACTTCAAATTAATAGTCGACTTGACTGAATATTTAGAACAATTCCCTTTCTTAGATTAAGATAGAAAATTAAATCGTAAAACTTGCAACATAGAGTTCAGAATGCGATAGCTAAACCGATGTTAGTCACTGAAAATATTTTCATCTTTATGTCGTCCTTATTCCTGTATCCGCCACAATATTGTAAAAGTGTATTCAGCACTGCCGCAAAAATTCCAAACCTTGGTGAAGGTTATAAAAGAATGTAACTTAATAACATTCTTGGGTGGGCCACGTACGGAGGCTGAAAGACTGTTCACGGTACCATGTCATCACGTGCCTCAGATCCCATCCCTCAGTATTAAGACGTGAATACAAGTCCGGTCCAGTTATTTCTATCTCGGATCTAGGGATCTAGGGTTAGACTTGTTAGAATTCAGTTAGCCCGTTTACTGAAGAGAAATCTAATTCCTTAAGGCTAACAGACCTACAATTCTGAGATCGTAAACCTTCGTCGCTATAGTAAAGTAAAAGTAACGTAATATGTTTCTTTGCAAATCTAGTTATATGGTTGGTTAGGTATAAGGGTCGAGTAACCTTTTTACAGTAAAAATGTTACAGTCATACTTTTTAGAAGAGCGTTTTCAGAGGAACAATAACAGGGTGCTTTTAAATGTCACATAAATACTCGGGCTACGTCTGCCAAAACAATTCTTCATGCGTACTGACCGGCAAAAAGAGTCCCACAACGGATTATAAAATGCAACCGGCTCAAAATTATTGCGGAGCCATTGCCTGGAAGCATCTCACTAGTATTAAAGGCCTGTTAATGAGGCTGGGGGCGGCTCTTGAATTTTTTTTTTTCCCACTTCCTTAACATCAAAAGTTCCCCTTTGCAAAGCGCTAACGAGAATTTCCATGTTAATTGCCCCGCGTTTCCGGAATATATAATTGCATATATTGTTTCTCTTGTTTCAACGACGGGAAGTGGGAAGAGATTTTGCGATTATTTGTGTACTCTAATTAGAGTCGAGATAAGAAAACTCTTGTGGAAAACAATTGAAAGAACTTAATTAAGCGTTACGTGGGATGCGGAAGTGACAACGACTTTGTGTGTTTTTCCGTTTAGTGAGTTATCGCTCTCACACCTAATTGACATAGCATCTGATTTACCTTATTTATTTATTGTTGTTTACCAGGGAAATGTTGGATTTAATTAACAAGTTTACAATTGCTTTTTTTTACAATACACAACAAGTTTACAATTGCTTTTCTTTACAATTTACATAGCTTACCTACGTTTGATTCAATACAGTTACTGAAAATACAGGAATAGAGAAGGAAAAAGAAGACAAACTAATATTATTCCTAAATTATTCGCTAAATATAATTTTATTTACTAACTTTGAACATGCAAACTCCAACGATGCATTTATAATCCCAGTCTAGATTGAAAATAAAGTTTCATTTATATTATTTTGTTGTTTGTTACAACAACAATGCATAATATTTTCCGTAACACTAGAATATGAATATTAAATTATTTTAAACTAAATATAACGAGTGATTAAAACAAAATCAACAACGCATACAAACATATTTGTAATAATTTTACGAAACCTCCGGCAAATTGGTAGAAGCTAGCTTTGCATGTGACTCCACTCACTTTATGAAGTCGGTTTAGTAGTTTTCTGTGTATAACTTGTCAATCGTATGCTCTTGTGGCCGATCGCTACAGCTGAGCATGAGGTTCTGGGCTCAATTCTCACTCACTCAGTGTCTCAGTGTTATTGAGATTTTCTATCAGGAATTTATCAATAGCAGCCCGGAAACTGAATTTGTGCCCGGTGATGACAATAGGCTCGACTTAAGGTTCCTACAAACAGGCGCGACACGCGATATAATCGCACGCGACACAAAGGCACCGCTCGTTGCGCGACTTGCGGTGCTTTTGTATCGCGTGTCGTGTCGCGCCTATTTGAAGGAGCCTTTAAACATAACTGGCGAAACGTGGAAACGTGATAGGTACACCTCTGCTTAGCTCTTCGGGGAAAATGGGCTTGATGTTATGTGTAGGGGTGTTACGGAGCTTCGGTTCCGATTCCGAAAAGTCGGAACTTCCGATTAATTTTACACCTCCGATTCCGATTTCGGTTCCGATAATTTTGAATCGGAGTTAGACTGAAGTTCAAAACGCAACGATACACGTGACTAGAGCGCCTACAAACAAGTTTTAACTTGTCATCAAGGTAATAAATAATAAATAAAGTCTCAGTTTATTGTTTTGTTTGTGGATGTTAGAAGAAAGTAGAAGAAAGACGTTTAAAGGGAAGGCCCCTTAACACATCTTTCTTCTACTTCCGCCCCGGTTCCGATTCCGGTTTCGATTCCGATCAATCAAATTTAAAACCGCCGATTCCGGTTCCGGTAAAACGACTTCCGTAACATCTCTAGTTATGTGTCAAAACGTTAGAAAATATACGAGCTGACAATGTGCTAGAGCGAAGTATTGGTAAAACTGGTTAGACAAATCGTACTAATACGTATCTAGAAGGAATCCTTTGCTTTTTAGGACCTTCTGTTGCTCAGAAATATTATAAGCTGTTACTATGTCAACATTCATTTAAACCTTTTAGTTTTGAAGAGAGCAGTGATGGCCCAGTGGTAACGGTCCCTTACGAGTTTGTATGTCGTGGGTTCGAAGGCAGGCGCTTTACTTTGTGTAATTTATATCATCACCACTGCTCCCAAAAACGGTGAAGCAAAACATCGTGAGGAAATCGGCATGTCCTAGAACCAAAAATAAATCACAGACATTTCACTACCTACCCGCAATGGGCCCGAGTGGTGGATTACGGCCCATTCCCTTTCTCAGAGAGAAGACATGTATGTCCTAGCAGTGGGAATGTTATAGGCTGAATATTTTTGATTATTAGTACTCTGAGGAGATGCGTGTACAAACAAACAGTCAAACCGACATGTTTGAAAATTGCTCATAGTTCATTCTGGTAGAATGAATTATGAGCAATTTAGTTAATCCTAGCAAATATTTTCAATTTATAGCACGAAAAGTGTACAGCGTTTTAATATTAATAACAATTTATTTTGAACTGAAAACTTCTTTAGCATCGTTGTGATTTGAAAGTTTATGAAACGAAAAAGCGACAGTAAAAAGAGACAAGAGAGAGATCATAAGATCATAAGAGAGTGAGAGAAGAGTGAGTGAGAGTGTGAGTGTGTGTGTGTGTGTTGAGTTCATAAGATTTAACGTGGGAGAAAATGAGATAGGAAGCATTATACAGTGTTTTTGAAGGTTTCACTTCTACCACGTTTGAATTGCACACATGTTTTTTTTCTAGATTTTAGCTCTATAGTATTGATTCTACATAGGTTCTGACTCAAAAATCCTTCTAATACCCGTCTATAGGTAACACGCGGTAACTGAAAAGTTGTATGGAAATCGGTTGTCATGGTATGGGCAGGAATGAGGGAAATTGGATGAGGAGGAATGAGGGAAAAATCGTGAGGAAAGTCTTGAGTATGAATGTTGAATAGCTATAAGTGAATAGAAACGATAGATGTACTACGCTAACGATGATATGGCTGAATGGGATGTGATTACCAAGATTACGACTAATAAAGAAGTCCCTATGTAAGAAAAATACATGTTGCACCGACACCAAATAAAATGGTATAAGTAACGACAGGAGAATGATGATGAGGTAACAAGCTTTATTAAAACCAGAAGGCCAATTTTCGTAATTTAAAACGTAAAACCCAATGCAAAACTTATTGTAGAACACATAATTAAAGTGTCGGGTATACTTACAAAACTTCACTCTGCACTAACACCTGTCACAACACCAAGTTATCTCGTATTCTCAACGTCCGTGTGTCACAGCAGGGATCCAACAGAATATCAGCGTCAGGTACATTTGCCTGACACATGCTGAGCTGGACTCCCATTTGGTGCAACCTTGAGACACACACCGCACTGCGTATGTTTCGTTATTAATTTTATTTTAAGTATTCGTCATAGTGTCACTTTTATTTCGATTTGTTTACTTTTTGTTTCTTTATACGAGGGTGAATCAAAAAATTCTTGGAATCAATATTAAAAAATTCAAAGATTTAAACAAAAATATTTTATTTTTCTACATAATCTCCCTCCAATGCAATGCATTTAGAATAACGCGTTTCTAACTTCCTTATTCCTTGCGAAAAAAATTGTTTTTCTTGACTCTCGAAAAACTCCTCTACGGCAGTCATAACCGCGTCATTATCGTGAAATTTTGTTCCACGAATTTCCTCTTTTAATTTTGGGAATAAGTGAAAATCACTTGGGGCTAAGTCCGGAGAATATGGTGGGTGGTCAAGGAGATTGAAGCCAGCACAGCGGATTGCGTTGAGCGCAACTTCCGATCGATGAGCAGGAGCATTATCTTGAAGAAACAACACGCCCAAAGACAGTTTTCCACGACGTTTTTCTTTAATCGCTTCACGCACTTTCTGTATTATGTTTGCATAATAGGGTCCAGTAATCGTCTGGCCTTTTTGCATGTAATCAATAAAAAGGATTCCTTCACTATCCCAGAACACTGAGGCCATAACTTTGCCAGCGGTAGGAGCAACTCGAAATTTCTTAATGGATGGAGAGGATGGTCGTTTCCAAGACATGCTGTGTCTCTTAGTTTCAGGATCGAAATGGTGGACCCACGTTTCATCCATGGTGACAAGGCGACGGCAAAAGTTATCCGAATCGCGTTGGAACATTTCGAGATTACGCTTAGAAAATTCCAAACGTCGCTTTTTGTTTTCGTCGATTAACATTCGTGGCACCCATCTTGCCGACACTTTTTTGAAACCCAGTGAATCAATTAAAATGGCTTGAACGCTACCAAATGATATCTTTAGGATCTCAGCTATATATTTTATAGTTATTCTTCTGTCTTCCAAAAGCAGATTCTCAACCTTTTTGACATTTTCTTCCGTAACAGAGATTGAAGGCCGCCCAGAACGCGGATCATCTTTACAGCTTGATCTACCTCTTTTAAATTCAGTCATCCAGTACGCAACCGTAGAATAGGGTACAGCATTATACCCTAATATCTGCTGAATGTCCGAAAAAATTTCCTTCGTAGACATTTTTTTCAAACTTAAATATTTTATCACCGCACGTAACTACTTTTATCCATAATTTTGTATTTTTAGCAACTCGTTGCACAAAACAATTATTTATTACATGCGAACGAACTGACAAAAACAAGTGACAGTTTGCATAAATATTGTGTGATTGTCACTCTTTAATTTGAATATCGAACTTCTCCCAAATAGGTTTTATATATATGCATTTCTAAGAACTTTTTGATTCACCCTGGTAGGTAGGTACATTGTATTATAATCATGTGGCTAATTTGGTTATCATCTAATATTGTACTTTTGTGTGTTTTGCTATCTTCTTGTGTGTGCCAAATAAATGGTTTATCTATCTATCTAGGTATCTAAAAATCTAGCCGCAGTCTCATCTTGGCGACAAACAAATGTCAGAAATGAGGAGAAATTATAGGTAGGTATTTTTGACAGATTGTAGACTGAGATCAGACTGTGAACGTTCTTAAAATTACGCGAATTGCCCCTCTGAATCAAAACGTCGAGCTGTCGAGTTTCGATCACTAGACCAACAAAGCAGTTGTTGTTCTTTTGTTTGTCGCTTGTTCCGATTTCGAACATAAACGTCCCCACATTCATTCCAATTTCATTTTCGTGACACTGTGCTACACGAGTTTCACCACTGGAAGCCTGGCCTTAATACTGCACGTATCTACATGTTGTACAAAGCATTAACAGACTCGATAGACATACTTAACATACACATATGGCACCTATGGCATTAAGTCCGCCTCTGTACATTTATGTGCTTGAAGTATTAAATAAATAAATAATAAATAAACAAAAACAATTATTAAGGCTCCTGCAAACAGGCGCGACGCGCGACGCGAATCGCGCGCGACACTAAGGTACCGCTCGTTGCGCGACTTGCGGTGCCTTTGTGTCGCGCCTGTTTGCAGGAGCCTTTATGTGAATGCCAGTCAGTTATATTCATTGTTTATTAAATTGATACACTACGCCGATTAGCCAAGCGACCACTGTCATTATTTAAGAGTTGCATGAAACTGTTAAAAAGCGAAAATTGTGATTTGAATTTACGGAAAACGATTAAAAAGGAATACGGTAGTCAATTTGTTTAGCAATTAATTTTCCTGACTTTACACAGCTGTTTACTATTAGTGTCTAAAATATAGGCCATTTAAGGCCATTCAATGACGCCTACTCAAATGTCTTGCTGAAGGCGATGTTTTGCGTGAGGTCGTTGAAATTTAGACATTCCATCTACATAGGTTTGAGCTAGACGAAGACTGTCGATTGATGATGACTGACAATGACAATATGTACCAGCACACGCAACCTATGTAGGTAAATTGGACCTACCACAATTTAATCTATGATTACGTCTGTTCCGATCGTAGAAATGGCCATAACGTGACCTGCCTGGCGATTTCACGATACGCTGCCATTTCATGATTTGGTCGGTTATTATATCACGATGCACCGAATTCGATTCGGTGCATCGAAGTCGGGCGGATCGATGAAAGTGATACGTCAATAAAAGGCGGTGGTTAGCAACGAACTGTTTATTCGGGTCCACTACCCGACACTGTATAAACTATTATAATATAAACATACTTCGGTCGTCACATATCTCCTCACTAAGCTTACAAGACCGTTATTTGAAACTAATAATACACACATGATACACAGTATAAGTATGGATAGGTTATATGTAAACTAAACTAACGTAAACTAAGTTAAACTAATTAAATGTAATCTAATCTAACTTATTAGAACGTTTAGCTCGATTGAAGGCACGCAGTGCTCGAGCCGATACACCAGGCGGTGTCGGTTCTGGTATAGGCGACCGCTTTTCTGGATCAGCCTTTGGCGATAGGGTTGTTGACGGTGCATCCGCCACCTCACTGTCACCGCCCAATGCATCCTCATACCGATCATCGTCGGCTCCCTTATTGACCGAACGTCCTAAGTTAGTACTGTGTCTTTCTTCGTCCACAGCTAACCCTACCCCGCTCATTCGAGATAGAGAGTACCTATTTTATTGTTATTTACTGGGATTATTTGGTCGGCATGACGCCGCCATTCTACTTCGTCCCCCACCTTGATTCTATATGATACGGGACCAGTCTTTTTAACTACTGTAGCTTCGGTCCATTTATCCCCCCTTGCTGTATAGTCGCGAGCTAATACCGAGTCCCCTACGTCAAAATGTCTATCGGTGCCGGAGACGCGTGCAACTTGGCGCTCCTGCTTGGCGCGTACAGTGGCCGCTACGTCCGGCCGCAGTGCGTCCAGTCGGCTCCGCAGTCGCCGCCCTTGCAGTGCCACTGCGGGTGATACCCCGGTCGTCGCGTGCTCACAGTTTCGATATTGTAACAAGAATCTACAAAGAGCCGCGTTTACATCTTCATTTTCATACAACGCTCTTTTGATCACCTTTTTTATTGTTTTAACAGCGTTTTCCGCCGCGCCATTTCCCTGCGGCCTATAGGGAGCCGACGTTGTATTCGTTATATGATTATTTGTACAATAAATTTTAAATTCTTGAGACGCAAATGGTGGTCCGTTATCGGTCACGAGCTGCGACGGTAAACCAAAACGCGCGAAAATACTTCTCAAAACCTTAATTGTTGAAGCTGCATTTGTACCTTTCATTGGTAACGCCTCAATCCACTTTGAGTGAGCGTCTACAATAACTAAATATCGAACGCCTCCACAATCTGCGAAGTCGGCATGTACGCGCTGCCACGGGTGCAGCGGAAATTCCCAAGGGTGTAACTGTGCGTGTGGCGGTGCGTCTCGAACTATCCGGCACGCGGCGCATGATTTACATAATTCTTCTATATCTTTATCTAAATTGGCCCAATAAATATAGTTACGTGATAAACTTTTCATTTTATGTATACCTAAGTGACCTTCGTGCACTTCCTCCAAGATTTTCTTTTGTAAGGCATGAGGCACGACAATTCTGTATTTGAAAATAACACACCCTTGGTCTACCACGAAATCTTGTCTTCTAGAAAAGTAAGCTTTTTCCGCATCGCAGCTCGGGGCCGACGGCCAGCCAAAAAGTACATACCCTTTAATCTTACTTAGTAACGTATCGCGTTCTGTCTCTTTTGCAATATCCTTATAGCAAATAGGCAGTGCCGCTTCAACTAGATTTAAATAATCCACGGTTCCTGGATCCGTTAAGCGACCCTCCTGAGGTAACGGTAGTCGTGACAAAGCATCAGCCGGACCATTGTCCGCCGATCGTACGAATTCTATACGGAAATCATATGCGGCCAAACGCGCCGCCCACCTTTGCAAACGACTGGCAGCCGTTTGCGGAATTCCTCCCTTTTCCCCAAAAATATATGTCAGCGGCTGATGATCAGTGCGCAGTATGAATTTTCTACCATATAAGTATTGATGGTGTTTTGTGACACCGAACAAAATAGCCAGTGCCTCTTTGTCCAATTGACTGTAGTTGCGCTCGGGCGCATTAAGTGTTCGCGAGACGCAGCTGACGGGCCGCTCGCTTCCGTTCTCGTAACGGTGCGCCAGCACTGCGCCCAGTCCGTACGCACTACTGTCCACCGACAATACAAGTTCGCGCCCCTCCTCATAGTGTGCCAGTACTCGTTCACTCAAGAGGGTTCGCTTTGCCTTCAAAAAAGACTTTTCACACTTCGAATCCCAATTCCAGCGGACCTCTTTTTTTAACAAATTATGCATCGGTTGTAGTAAAGTACTCAGATTCTGAATGAATCGTCCATAATAATTGAGCATTCCAAGAAAACTTTTAAGTTGAGATACGTTTTCAGGTCTCGGTGCGCTGGTAATGGCCTCTAGTTTCTCAGGATCCGGCCGCAACCCATCTTTATTAATAATGAAGCCCAAATATTTTACACTGTCCTGTATAAATTTACATTTACTTAGCTTGACCGTAAGTCCCATATTACGTAATCGTTCGAGTACAGCTCGCAGATTCTTTATATGTTCTGCTTTATTTGAGCCTGTCACACATATATCATCTAAAAACACGACGCAACCGGGCACCCCGCGCAGGGTTTCCTCCATGATCTTTTGGAATTTCTCAGGGATACAAGATAAACCGTACGGTGTGCGTTTGTAAACATAGGTACCCATGTGCGTTGTAATCGCTGTATATGGTTGGGAATCATCGGATAAAAAACATTGTTCATACGCATGTCTTAAATCGATTTTTGTAAATTTCTCCCCACCGCTAAGATTTGTAAATAATTCTTCAATTCGCGGTAAGGGATAATAATCCCGTTTTAATTTGGGATTGATTGTGACCTTGTAGTCACCACAAATACGTATATCCCCATTTGCTTTTACGACTGGTACGATTGGAGTCCCATAATCAGAGTAATCTACGCGGTAGATGGTTCCATCTGTCTCTAAACGTTGCAATTCCCTTTCAACTCGTGCGCGGAGTGCCAGCGGCATAGGTCTCGCTCGCACATAAACCGGTTCGTTATCTGTCAGCTGAAGGCGGATGGGCTGTTTACAAGTCCCTAACTTCTCACTAAATACTTCAGGGAATTCATTACTTAATTGCGCCACTAGGCCGTCATCTATTATTTCATTGAGCGTAATTTGAGTTATTTTTAAAACGCGCATCCACTCTCGTCCCAAAAGGGGTCGTGCGCCACCCTTTATGACGTAAAGACGCAATGATTTCCCTTTAATTTGCCCTAAACAGGCATCTACTTCAATGTAACCTAATGACTCAATCCGTGAGCCCGAGTAACAACGTAACAATAAATTGTCCGCGACAATTTTTTTATGCGAAAACATCTGTTTGTACATTTCTTCACTTATAGCCGAGATACGGCTACCCGTGTCCACTTCACATTTAATGTTAATGTTGTCCATCGTTAATTTAATAAAATATGGTTTGTTACCTCGAGCTGCGACGTCGATGTTAAACATACCGTCCTCGGACTCATCTTCGCATACGTAGTTTTGCCTACTACCTTCGCTGCGCGCTTGTTTACACATCACTTTTAAATGTCCTTTTTTACCGCACTCATCACAATTATAGTTCCTAAATCGGCATCTATCAGCCGTGTGCGCCTTGCCGCAACGCCAGCAAGATGGTGCGCGCGAGCTCGTAGGCTCCGCGCCTCCGCTGCCTGGTCCTGCGCCTTCACTGCTTGCCGCTGCGCCTCCGCCCGCGGCGCGTGGCTGGCGCCCGCGCTGGCCGGCTCGTCCGCCGCCGCCGCGTGCGTAATGCAGGCCTTCGCCCGCCGCGCCGCCTGCCACTGCCGTTGAGTCCGCCGCTGTCCCCGCTACGGTGGTGCTGCCGCTCACCTCAGCATGTTTCTCTGCTGCTTCTAGAGCCAAGGCTAGCTCCACTGCTTCTTTGTACTGGATTTTCTTTTCCGCAAAGATCCTGGACCGCATCACGTCATTTGTTAAACCTGACACGAACTGGTCTCGCAAGTTTTCTTCTAGGGTTGCACATGAAGTGCATTTGCCGAAATTGCACGTCGTCGCAAGATGTTTTAATGCTTGCAAATACTCCGTGAGAGACTCGCCGGCCCGTTGTCTACGCAATCTGAACACGTGGCGCTCCGCGATCTCTGAACGTTGTGGCTCCAAGTGTTCCGTCACCAGTTTTACTAGCTCGTCATAAGTTTTACTCTCTGGATAACTGGGTGCACACAAATCACACATTAATGCATACGTTTCTTCACCGACCACGGTTATCAGCATAGACACTTTCAAGTCATCGTCAATGTCATTTAACTTTATATACTGATTAACGCGACGAACGTAAGCTGGCCACTGGTTGGAATTTACATTGAACGGTTCAATTTTCCCGATCGGCATTTTTGAAAAGTCTATGTACAATATTTTTAACAAAATTAAATGAAAATCACAGATCCCGTACTCGTCGCCAATGATACGTCAATAAAAGGCGGTGGTTAGCAACGAACTGTTTATTCGGGTCCACTACCCGACACTGTATAAACTATTATAATATAAACATACTTCGGTCGTCACAGAAAGCAACCTATTTATCGATATTGCCAGCTAATTACTGGGCATATCACAAAGTGGTTATATTTTACGCCGCTCGTGCCGTCCCGACCAAATGGGTCAGGTTAGGTTAGAACTGCGACCAAACGCGCGCGCGCCAAGCGAGCGGAACGTGCGGTGCCCGCGGCAGCGGCCGGCGAGGGCTACATCCAACTTGGTCGCAGTTACTTCGCTTTAGTATTTATAGAACCCTAAAAGAGGAATTATTGGAGTAAGGATAGGTCAAATAGGAATAATTACCTTACTGTGCGGCAGGAAAGACAGGGTTTTGCTTTTTACGCGTATCTGGGTATAGTTATGCCCAAGCATCGCTGGGAAAATCGTCAAATGCTGAGCGTTGAACGATATGGCGGATTTTAGGTGTTCAAATCATAAAATGGCGGATCACTATAAGGCCATTCGTACGATCGGACGATGTCATAGACAAGGTGTAATTTAAATACCTAACTGAAAAGGGGTCATTGTCCTTATACAATAGTAAACAACTTTTACTATAGGGTAAAACCTGAAGACACATCAAAAAATAATCACCCGTTTCCTACATTTTATAGAGTTACGCGAACATAAATGTATGAAGCAGCTGATTTACATAATGAGTACAATGACCCCTTTTCAGTTACAGCAATTACACCTTATATCTATACTACCTACTAATACTAATATTATAAAGCTAAAGAGTTTGTTTGTTTGGTTGAACGCGCTAATCTCTGGAACTACCAGTCGGAAAAAATTTTTTTGCATTTGATAGCCCAATTTTTGAGGAAACACGCGCGCTTTATTTAACATCACGCTATGACCTTTAGGAGCCGAGCAAAAAGAAAAAAAAATCAGAAAGAACGCTAAGCAAAAACGAAGTAATAGCGCGGGCAGGCAATGCGATGCGACGGGGTGGGTCGGGGGAACAAGAAATTTCACGCGGACGAAGTCGCGGGCAGAAGCTAGTATCTACATATATGCCGCCGTCTACATTTTTCTTGATTTTGGCCTCAGCGTAACTCACTTACAATTATAATCTGAATGATTTTGGAGGATATAGCTAATCCATTGTTTCATAAGTTCGACAACTTTGTCTGCTAAACAACGTAAATAAAGAAATGAATGTTGTTCAACTGTCAATATGAAAATCATTGCTACTGTTAGTGTGTAACGTAATTACCCAGCTGACTATCCTTTTCTACATTTGTAAACAAAAATTTATTTAACCTTTCAAACCTTTCCAGTAGAAAATAAAAGGTAAAAGATTCTAGAAATAGGTATCCTATTTAAAAATCATGTATACCTATCACTATAAAAACATCACTTCAAAAAAATAATACCTAAGAAGTACACCGCCATCAGGCATATTTAAGTTTACAAAAACAGCAACCTTTTCAAACGATTTATAATGTACTACATACAGCTTTTCAGTATTTTTTCAACTCCATTGAAGTTTTGTATGGTTTGACTTGGTTAATATCTTGTGAATAACATGTTTTATCATGGCTGGCATCGATCCAACAGCATCGATCCAGTTTATTAAATTAACATCTTCGGTAGTCATTAAGAAAATACAGAGGCCAACCTGACCACATTGCATTGGTCTAACCTATACCTACTTATCTGATTGTAAATATATATTATGATTGTATTTGTATAAAAAATGTGTTGTACTGTGTAAGTTTACAATATAAACGAATAAATGATATGGTAGGTGTTTACCCTACAAACCTTTGAACGTTTATATTGCCCAGTAGCTGGGTTGTGTCGGTCGTATGTCAGTCAATCCATGTTAAATATTTACCTAGCAGTTTAAGAAAGGCTAAGGTAAATATAGCGCGTATTTTGTTCAAACAGTCTACCCTTTATTCATAAACGGGGAAATGCGGTCGGAGAGACTTTTGAAAAATCCTAAGTATAAAGTCGTAAAGTCGTATTTCGAGGTTTGGCTCTCGCCTATTTCCTCCTTTGGAAATGAAATATCATCATATCTTTTTAAATTGATCCAATATTGGTATTGGACCAATTTAAAAAATATTTTATGAACTGAATATGAAGCATATTATATTATTATACTGTGTCCCTATGTTTTTCTTTTTTCATTAATAAGTTGTCAAATTTGTACACTAGGCCTGTGTTGACAGCGGTTTAAATCGGCATTTTTGAAGGTTCTAGGGCTTATAAAAATAATGTATCATCAAAAAGGTAAACATAGGGACATACAAGTAGTTAATATTTATTATTCTGTAAAAAATCATTGCTTTATGGTTAACCAGAAATAGAAAAGGCGAGAGCGTTTCTATGGAGAAACGACCACCCACATTTCCTGTTAAAGTTAAGAGACGTGTGAAAAATTTATGGTTGAACAGACGCTAATCATTACTTAACTTTACTTACTTACTTGTATATGACAGCGCGACGGTAGCGCTACCTTTAATTTCTAGACGAGAATGAAAGTTTCAATATTGTCATTCTGGCGGAACGTCAAACGGGCAACCATCTTGTGGCACTTTTTCAATGGAGCGCGACAGAGGTTGCACGTCATCGACGAATCGCCTTTAATCTGCGTTAAATTAAGTTTATCCAAGTGTTAATCGATTTGGATCGATTAAATAAGTGTGTGAGAATCGTATTTCACCTTTATTTTCATCTTACCTGCCCATTTACCCACGCAAAGATGGACCCATCTAATGATGACGGTACAGAATTGCCGTTATATAAATAAAGGGGTTTATGTGTACGTCGCCGTACCTCAAAATCTTGGTAGACACAAACTTCGGTGCTTACAAAGGGGGAAAGCTAATTATAAAAATACTTCAGTAAAAGCCAGACTCGACGGTAGATAAAGTCATACCGATAAGACGAAAACTTTAAATCGTTTGTCAAGAAGACATTTCAAATTGTGGCGAATGTACGTATAATTCTCCTCTCGAGTATTACGAGACGAAATGTTGGGCTAGCGAGCGACCTTCGCTGCATCTATTGTCTTAATAATTGAAAAGAAAGAATCATATTGTTGTCTTCTAAGTCTATTCCATTTTCATTATGTTTTTTTTATGATAGAGACCTACTGATTAAGCATATAGAATTAGAATTATAATTTTCTTTATTTCAAAGTGACCAAGACTCAAACAAGATAGTTAGTAAAACTTAAGACTATTAATAGTAAGCACAGACACTAAACAAAAACACAAGAAATAACGGTTGGTCACCGTTGCGACATCCCATGAGAGACGGCACAACAGTGACCCACGTAAACACAGTCAATTCGACTCGCAACCATCTTTAAGAGACTGTTGGAGCCGCCCCATACCCTGCGCACCAGGGAATCGCACCTTTTACGCATTATTGCTTATTATATAAAGTGAGCGATTTTATCATTGGTTCTAATCATGTTTAAAATTTTTTTAAATGTGTGACTAAGACTGCTACATAAACAGTTTCTCGAATGTCAATCAATCAACTCATCCTGACAGACCACTGCAGGACATAGCCTCCCCCAGGCTGCGCCAAAATACCCTGTCCTCCGTCTTTCGCATCCAGTCTGGCCCAGCAACCCTTTTATTTATTTATTTACTAGCTGACCCGGCGAATTTCGTACCACCGCGGATTATTTTTTAATGTTTTTTCCCATGTTTTAATAATACAGGCCTACAAATTTTAGGTCATGAATTCCCCTTTTCAGTTTAATAACTGATATTGACTAAGTTTGATACGCTGATTACAAATATGTAATCAGTTTTTCTTCATCACGTCCAGATTTTTAGTTATTGACCATGAACCAAAATTGCAATAAAATACATTTTTTTACAATAAAAAAATATTTATTAAAAAATACTTAGTTATGATAATAAATTTTTGTACAATATAATTAATTAATAAGTTGCTTAATTCGTAAACACGTTAATCATCCTTGTGAAACCTTGTTCTTTTTTCTCCGAAGCTTCTGTTTTGTGATTTTCTCTTAAATTTCCGGTTTGGCTCATCTCGCTTCAAAAGCCAACAGTAGTCCGCTAACATATTAGGATTCCATCTTCCCTGATACCTCTTTTCCATGTCCTTCAAGTCCTGATGAAATCTTTCACCCTGTTCTTCGCTAACGGCTCCTAAATTTTCCGGAAAATAGTCAATGTGCGAATTCAGGAAGTGAAGCTTAATGGTCATAGAACAGCCCATCAAGCCAAAATTTGTTATCATTTTGGCCACAATGTCTTTGTAATCAGGGCTTTTTTTGTTCCCTAAGAAATTTTTCACAACTTCCTTAAAAGATTTCCATGCTGCCAGCTCAATATGGGAAAGTTTTTCATCGAAGTTTTCATCCTTCATTAATTTTCTTATATCAGGACCAACAAAAATGCCTTCTTTTAGTTTTGCATCTGACAATGATGGGAAAATTGTACGCAGATATTTAAAACCTTCTCCGTCTTTATTTAAAGCTTTCACAAACTGTTTAATCATACCCAGCTTAATGTGTAAAGGAGGCAGTAAAACTTTTTCTCGGGGAACTAAGCTTCTTCGAAGTACATTTTTTGTTCCAGGTGATAGTTCAATTCTCGGTGGCCATTCTTTTTTAGTCCAATGCTGTGCTTTATTCCGACTGTCCCACTCACACAGAAAACACGGGTATTTTGTATAGCCACCTTGTTGACCAAGCAGCATGCTTATAACTTTCAAATCTCCGCATACCATCCATCTGTGCTGTTCGTAGGCTATATTATGTAAAAGCTTTTCCATATTTTCATAACATTCTTTTAAATGGACAGAATGTCCTACTGGTAGTGAAGCGTATGTATTTCCATTATGGAGCAGGACTGCTTTCAAACTTCTTTTTGAAGAATCGATGAACAACCTCCAGTCTTTAGGATCGTATTCAATGTCAAACATTTTGACCAGGCCAGGAATGTCTTTACAATAAACTAAATCTTGATCTTCAGCAAAAAACGGAAGAAAATCTTTTTCTCTGTTGCGGTACCATGAGAATGATGTACCAGCAGCTAGCATGTTTTTTTCTTGTAATCTTGATCCGAGGAGCTCAGCCGCATCTTTAGGAAGATTTAAATCTCTTGTTAAATCGTTTAATTCTGCTTGTGAAAAAAGTTGAGGCTCATCTTCGCGTTGACTGAAATTAGGGTCAGATTCTTCAGTGTCACTAATTAAATCTTCAGTTTGTATATATGCTGGCGAGGACTGTAAAGTTCCCGAATCGCGGAAAACTACGTGTGTAACTGATTCTACGTTTGGGTAAATAATTTCTTTTTTATTTTTGGAGTTATGTCCAGTGATGTCACAGCAGCAAAAGTAACAATCTTGAACATGATCTTTAGGCTCTCTCCATTGCATCGGTAACTGAATCTTGAAAGAATTCTTCTGTCCTTTTGACCACTTGCGAAGCTCTCGAACACATGTAGTACAAACTTTATGAGGTGTCCAAGGTTTGTCCTGGTTGCTGATGGTAAGTCCAAAATACATGAAGTAAACATTCTTCACAAAGTCTGTTATGCTTGCTCGTTGTTTTACCGTCACAAATTTCCCACAAATATAACAAAAACTATCGGGAGAATTCAAACAATTACGTGATGACATTTTTAAGTTTGCGTTGTCCAGTGCACAAAGAAACTGTGATTTTTCTAAAATGGTGTGGGTATTTATACCAAAAATAATTATAATTAACTACGTGTACCCTCTTCTACGAATTGACATAAAATTGTACATAACAATATAGTTATATCTGTATTTAATACGCTCATTACTTAACGAGGCTAAAATCACCCTTTTTCAGCGCAATAAAGACATATTTCTTATACTAATTATGAAGTGATTAGCAAATTATGAATCATGATTATATTCATCATATTAATAGATTTATTTAATGCAGTAGCAATTTGATAAAACTCGTTTAATATTTTTCTATCAATTTTTAAAGGGAGCTCTCCGGCCAATTTTGAACAAAATCTAAAACTATAAATAAGATAAAAGTCTGACGTGAAGGATTTTTTTTACTATTTTTCTCGTAATCAGCGTGTCAAAATCTATCGAAAACGTTACTCAGAAATGAAAAGGGAAAACCATTGTAGGCCTGTTTCTGCTATTCGGGGCGAAGCCAAATCTAACAAATAAAAGATCATAAAAATCGATGCAGTCGTTCTTGAGTTACAAATGGTGTAACTAATCAGACTTTTTATCTAACGAAGATAGATTAAGACTTTATGCACAAGTGAAAAAATACGTACAAAGGCGGACTTAATGCCTGAGGCATTTTCTACCAGTCTACCCTAAGATCTACGCTTGCCGATACGCGATCTACTCCAGGACTCGTCTGCTCCACTGGCCATCGGACCTTCGACAAACATGGCCAGCAAACAGTTTTGTCGAATATAGTGATCTTTATTTCTTCTTTTTTTCGGTTCTCCGAAAATCAGCCACACGTTATCAAGGCTATCTACGCTCAATTCAGAACGTCTTTCAGCCATCCCTACCTCTTACATCAAACGTAACAGCTATATATATTGGTATCCAGTTTTGCGGAATATAAAATGAGGTAACAAAAATAACACAATGCTTGCGTGTGAAATTACCTACATATGTATCAATATTTGTCTGTTATTGTTGTTCCCGATCGGTTGTCTCGTGGTCGGCGAAACTAGGAACTCTTGTTGACTGAAAGTAGGAGTTCTAGTGCTGTTAGCCTTCCGTTGAGTTGTGAAATGTTAAAGTGCGCGACAACCTTTCCTGCCGGGTCAGCGGGATTGTCCGAAAGGGTTACCGCTGGCCCGGAACATAAAGAGCTAAGGATAGAACACGGGTGGGTTTTAGTCAGTAAGAGTCTGACACTCCCTTCCGCTTCACGCAGAGCGGGAGGGGTCAGTTGATGATTTCCCATACTGAAAAAAAAAGAAAAAAAAAAGCGATAATCTTTACACCAACAAAGGGTCAACAACCACGACAGGTTGCGGAAATAAGATTAGATGGACGAATGATTCGGCCTTTGTATTGTAACACTTCCTTGTTTATTATCTGTACGATATTAGTTTCACGAAAAGTTTGTCTGTGTTTCTTTTATTCACCAAATATAAATGAGTGCGTAGATTTGTTGATACATATACACCTAAGAATAATTATGCTTTGCAAAACATTTGTTAAGTAGGGTCAGGCGGGGTAAATATAAAACACCCAATAATTCGGATAAAAATAAGACATGATTATAATTCCGTAGAAAAAGACCTATATGGAACCTTATTTCATTAAAAAATATGCTTTATGTGTACTCTGTTAAGACACAATTTTTTAAACTTGTGACTCATTGGGTTGAACACTGTATGACATTTTGTTAAGTACAAAAAAAATTGGCGCGAAAACTTTACATCGGGCACTACAAACTTTCCGTTTGCATCCTCTCATGCAAGCGTGTGCGGCCCTCACCCCCGCCCCCGTCATCCCTTGTGAGCCGTACTTGCGCGGGAGGGCGGTAGTTTTAGTATAAGTGCAGTCGTTTAGCAGGGAACTCGCGTTGTTTGGAGGGTAAAAAATAAGACGCGCATTTGGTAAAATATAAGACGGTGTGTAGTGTAATATTAAGACAGTTGGTATTAATCGTGCATCAAGATGCCTCGCAAATATGTGCCAAAACACAAAAGTTATAGGGACTCAAAGCTGCAAGAAGGATAGATAAAGTAAGAAAGGGTGATTTATCATACAGAGAAGCTGAAACGAAGTATAACATTGATAAATCGTTCATAAGGAGGAAAATTCACAATTTAAACACAAATAAGCGAGGAAGGAAGACAGTTTTAAGCATAGAAGCAGAAGCAGATCTTGGCTTCGACATTGACTACGAAAAATATTATATTGGGTACTAAATGTTGTCAAGGCTATGAGTAGATATATGAGTAAGTACCTAAATGTCTCTTTATACCTTCTCAGTTGATACTTAAGTTAAAAAAAAATTATGCATATTTCTGTATCAGATTACTTTTTCGTCTTTTATACTGCCTTCGGTAGGCAGATGAGTTTAATTGTAGCATTAAATTGCTGATTGCTGTTGTGATTACCAAATAATTTAAACCAAACAACAAATTATATGTAAGCAGAGTGAAGTATGTTGATTTTTTTTTAAGTTTAAAATTTTCTAGGAATATTTTGTTGAATTTAATAAAACTTTTCGTTTTATATTTAACCCCGTTGTCTTCTTATTGCCCCTGTATCTGAAAAACACGCAAGGTATAGAAGTTTAAAGCTGTTTCATTTTTTGACTTCTGTGTCTTATATTTCCCCCATTATTGAGGAAAAAAATGAAACATATACTTTGTACACAAAACTATATATCTAGGCCAATTATCATCAATTTTATGTTATCATGTAAAAGATACCAATGGATAGTATAATGTAATCTCTTCTAAGATTCACTAAATAATCTTTAACAGCGTCAAAAATTAAAAGATTTGTTTTTCGTCTCATATTTACCCCGCCTGACCCTATAGAGAACTGAAATTACTAACACAAATTTGTTGTACCTACAACAAGGCTCAAGAAAATAGGTGGCTGGTTCGGATGCCAATGTATACACTTTAATAATAAACTACCAAGCCACGTTCAAGATCTAAGCCTTAATACATTTAAATTATTAATTAAACGTAAGTTGTGCAAGAAAGCCTTTTATACTGTTAAAGATTATATTGAGGATAAAAAGGCTTGGATTGAGCTGCTTCCAATTTCTGCATTTTGAGTGTTTTTGTTGTTTTTTTTTTATATATTGATATTAATATTTTTTTTCTTAAAAACAATGACATTTGCTTACTTTGTAAAGTATTACATTATTTTAATTATTGTGAATGTGAAGACGATGTGGGTCATTTATTTTATTCATTTTATATTTTTTTATTATTCTCTCCATGGTCTAGCAGTTTGAGTAATTTATGTGGCCTACCCAAATGTCCTTTCTTTGGTATTGTTCGTCGGATCGTTGAGCTCTTAAGTCTTGAGTTGAGCTGCACGATTTCTGACAAATGCGTGCACTGACTGGACAGGTCCTCTCAATCTGTGTGGTTCTTTCCTCAAAAGACCATCTCGGACATGGACCTACATGGTCTTCATATAACCTGACCAAGATTATGTCTGGACTTTAAAAGAGACTATGACCTCTTAGTTTGTTTCGGCATTTCTTCTCAGAGTAGTCAGATAGGAAACGCCGACCTCATCTAGTTTAAAAAAAAATATGATTGGCGTGTAAAAGTGTTTGTGCAAACCTACTTACAAAATTAAAATCATTTATCATTTAATCATTTATACTGAAATTGTTTATCGCAGTAATATGATAAGTTGTACAGGGAGTAAAGTGACAGAATTTACCTGAAGAAATCCTTATAAAAAACTAATTTGAAGAGGACAGGGATCAACAAGAACTAAATAGATTTATCGAAGAGGAGCTACTGGTAAAATGATATAGTTTTATTTGATATAATGTAGATTTATTTTATACTAGCTGACTCGGCGAACTTCGTATCACCTCAGAATCAATAAGCCGTACCATACAAAATGAATTGTCTTCATTTTTTGTTCGTGAATTTATCTCAAGATTTAGTAGTTATTCTGCTATTCGGGGCGGAGACAAAACCAACGAATCATAAAAATCGGTCCAGCCGTTCTTGAGTTATAAATGGTTTCACTAA
The DNA here is from genome assembly GCA_963855955.1 of Luperina nickerlii. Classification (NCBI taxonomy): domain Eukaryota; kingdom Metazoa; phylum Arthropoda; class Insecta; order Lepidoptera; family Noctuidae; genus Luperina; species Luperina nickerlii. The sequence goes on along the minus strand of OY979677.1, from coordinate 12,866,728 downwards.
TCCGACTTTGTTTTTTATACAGATTGTGTAATAGAGAATAAATGTATCTTTTTGTCTATGATCTAAATGTTTTGTATTGTTTATTAGAGTGTACGTAGTATATAAGTTAGGACTCATACCCACGTGTAATATTGTAAAAATACCAATGCCGCTTTTAGCGGCAGATGTGTCATGAAATAGTACATTATGATATAAGTGCGGTAAGTTGAAAATTACAGCCGAGGCGATATTGCTTGCCCGAGCCGTAGGCGAGGGCTAAAAGAAAGCAGAGGCTGTAATTTTCAAAGCGCACGTATGTCATACGACGTTTTATAACATATTTGCGAGGAAATAAGTAAAACTCGGACTGAACTTGCATATTTGCTTGTTTTCCATATGATGAAATTTTGATACGCTTGTAAGTATCTATCGGTCGATTTTTCGGGCGAGGCTTAGAGTAGCCTTTTTCGCTGCCTCTGAGACTTCTGGCGGTGTGGAATTAATAAATTCATCATTGACGACATTTTCAAATAAAAAACAGTACAGCGAAAAGAAAAAGCGCGCGGAATAATTTTTACTTCATAACAGATAAGCGATGCGCGCGCGTTCGCGCTTTTTTTTTTTCAGGCATAGGCACAAAACAGCCAGTATTATTACTAAAGTAAATTAATATTTTTGTTTTTGTTACAGATATTAATGGTTGTAATTTATTGTCAAAATTAATTAAATTAAAGAATTAAATGTTTATTTATTATATTTTATCTCCCAAAGTTAATTTTATTCATAAAATGTTGACATCTTTTCTGAAATAAAAACTCTTTGCTAAGATTTAAAAAAGTACCGTTCGTTTTGACGGAGCATCTTGATAAACCGTGCGATTTACTTTACATTACCGCACAAGTGCGTAATGAGATACATTACGATATTGAAATTGGTGAAATAAGAGACCCTTTACGAGCAAATATGTTATAAACAACTTTACTAACCAAACTTTCTCTTCAATAGTAATAAAAATCTTACAGTATTATGCTAGCTACCTAGAAGTACTAAAGTATTCAATCAAACTGAGGCAAGGACGAGAAGAAAGTAAAGTAAAAATCAAAACTTCTGAAAACTTTTGAAAGGATAGTAATTATGAATGAATAATGTCCTTCCAGAGTAAAACGATGAAATTTTCATGAAAAGTAATTGAAAAATAACCCTTTTTATTCTATTTCTGTAGTTGCTTTTTATGTATTATATCCCTTTTTTGTGCTCTAGTTTAAAAGACAACTCTTATTAATATAAGGTTAAAGAAAAAAGGTGAAGTTAAAGGTTGACTGGTAGAAAATGTCTATGGCATTAAGTCCGCCTCTGCATATTTGTTGTGCTTAAAGTATTAAATATAAAAAAAATATTATTCACCATCAACATCATCTAGGCTACATTATACATCAGTCTCATAATATATTTCCCGAACTGTTAATACTCGTAAGACTCCTAGCTACTTCAATTTCACACCTCTCTGACATTAATCAAAATGTATTACATACCCGTCTATAACATTAGATAGATTACCCATTTACATATATATGATATTTAGATACTGAATTAACTGAGTAGATTACACTTAACATTCCTATGAACCCTATTCCTTCGAATTCCAATTTACCTTTAAACAGTCAAACGTCGTCTGGTATAAAGTATTAGCTTCTGCCCGCGACTAGGTCCGCGTGAAATTTATTTTTCCCCGGACCCACCCGTCGCATCGCATCGCCTGTCCGCACTGTTACTTCGTTTTCACTTAGCGTTCTTTCTGACTTTTTTCTTTTTGCTCGGCTCTTAAGCTCATAGCATAATGTTAATAGCCTATAACTTTCCTCAAGAATTTGGCTATCAAATGCAAAAAAAAAACAAATCCGTCTGGTAGTTGCAGAGATTAGCGCGACTCACGCACCGAGGGTTCCGTAATGTGAAACGTGAAATGTTTTTATATTTTCATCGGCGAGACCTATAATCGTCAGAGAATTTTAACACTACGGTATAGAATATTCTAGTTTTAGGTCAACGCCATATTTTTTGTTGATTTCTGAAAAGGTGTGCTATTTAGAGATATCGTTTTTTTTCCTGTAATCTTTACATTAACTTCTATCACATAGAATAATTTCAGACTTTCTCAAATGCGAGATAAAGGAGGGAAACGGTATTTTTCCTTACATTTTTAAACAAACGTCGAAAAAAAAAATTGAGACCACCTTTCAGTCGCTGTTGCCAAAAAAAAATATTTCTTTCTTATTTCCAAAATAGTTGGGCAAACGTAATCTAAGACTATTCCAAATTTCAAATTGATAGCATTAGTAGTTCTTGAGATATCCAGCTGTGACAGACGGACAGACAGACAGACTGAGACTCACCATAAGGGTTCCTGTTTACCGTTTTGGTACAGAACCCTAAAAGTAAACTCTTCAGTAAAACTGAAGAGTTTGTTTTTAGAGTTTGTTTTTAGGAATTATTAGTATACAAGGTGTCTCGTAATTAATGGATAATCTCTTAAGGGGTCGTCGCCTTCTGATTCTATGTCTATTCAGGATTATATAATAAGCTCAATAGAATTAAGTGTCAATTACAAACATTGTAGTCTGAAGATACGCGAATATTTGGATAAACTTGATTATACAGCCACAGAAAGACTTTTAGAAGTACTTCAATAATGATGATTGGTGTGCTTAGTTATTAAATTAGTAATTTTTTGTTTGTATTTAGTACTACTATAATTAGGATAGTATTATTATTTCAAAAATTAACTAACTACGGACAAATAATCAGCTGATCGCTTAGTATGGGAATGGCCGTTATAATGTAGATAGATAATTAAAAACGTGTAAATTAAACTAGCTTTTATATAAGTATTTAAGCCAATCTGTTAAGAATTTGGTACTACTAAGTATTTATAAATTTGTAAATGTATTACTTTGTAAAAGAACCTAAATAAATTTTATTTATTTTACTTATTTACTATGATCCTTACATACTCCTTCTGCTTCGTTTACATTCATAATTATGCGAGCCGTGGTGGCCCAGTGGTAACGGCCGCGACTTACGAATAGTAGGTCGTGGGTTCGAACCCAGACAGGCTTTACTTTACTTTATTTAGGTAGATTATTTTATTATTGCATCATTCACTGCTCTCAAAACGGTGAAGGAAAACATCGTGGGGAAACCGGCATGCACTAGAACCAAAAACTCGAAGACCTGTGACCAACCCGCAATTTGCCCGCATGGTGGATTACGGCCCACTACCTCTCACCGAGAGGAGGCCTATGTCCCAGCAATGGGAAAATTATAGACTGATTATGTAACATTCATATATTTGGTCATACATGAAAACCGGTTTTATATAAATTCAAACAAAAATCAGAAGCTTCATTATAAACTCTTTAAGAACTTAACCACGTAACTTGTTGAGAAAACTTATTTAAAGTTGGCACAATTGAGTGATCCAGTAGAAATCTACTGTAGCTCACCAACAGGAAGACAAATTGATAAGAAACCTCTCGATGTGAAGTCTCACTAAAAGTTTGTTAATTAATTACTTTCCTCTCGCCCACCTCTTACTAATAAACGTTGTTTTGGATTCGCGATGTGATGAATGACTTAAGTATAAATTAAACCAATTAGAGAATTTCCGAAACCTCGTGAAGTTGTCAAAGTCTTCTAATTAATTAATAGTTCTTGAAATCTGATTAGGGAACGTTTGCCAGCGGTGCTTAAGGCACAATGTTGATAGACAAACCTTTTATTAATTCGAAACGTTCAACGCGACGCTACTTATCTTATTGACGCAATTTCGCGTTCTAATTAACAATAAATAATGATTTCAGCAGCATTTTCAATTTTGTACGAAGCACACACATTTATTAAATGTGTAATCACCGTTTTTAGAGCCGATTATTTAGTTTTAGACAATAAAAAATGAGCGAATCTAACGAGATTTGACCGAGTTCATTATGTTGAGAAAAATACTTTATTTCTTACATTTATTTCCAAGGTTCAAGGGTCACTGATCCCAAGGTATAAGTACTGTTTAAAGCTCTGTGTTCTATGTAAAGGAAAAGTTGCCAAAATCTGTTGTAGTGTTGGCGAAGCGGCTTTTGTGCTTACAGTCGCAAGTGCTTACGTTTCCCACATTAAGGCTCCTACAAACAGGCGCGACACGCGATATAATCGCGCGCGAAACAAAGGCACCGTTCGTTGCGCGACTTGCGGTGCATTTGTGTCGCGTGTCGTGTCGCGCCTGGTTGAAGGAGCCTTTATGAGAAATAGTAATTTGGAAGCTATAAATCTGTAAATACAGTCAGGCTTTTAGTTTCAGTAAAGGGATCTTAATCACGACAAAAGCTTACTGAATGCTCGTAGCAAAGTTACCTACTGCAAAAGTTGATTGAATGTTAAGATATCTAAATAAATGCACATTAGGTACCTACTCACACCTGAAAACATATTAAACAATCTGTCCTTTTATACACACAAGTTTTTCTTGCCGTGACAAACTACGGTTGATTCGCCGTGTGTAGGCACGGTCGTTAATATTGTATGGATCACTATGGAAGTTTGTTGACGACACGGCGGCACTACGGCACGGCTCCGTATACCATAGAACCCTGTCATATACAAGGTCACACGATTTTTCTATAGCGCGGTTAATACTCCGAAGCGTAGAGAAACCGTACCGTGTACAAAGGGCCTAATCACCCAATAAATAATCCAAAAACAATCTCCACAACACGTTATATAAAACGGCAACAACATAAATGGGAACACACAAGTAAATCCGTCGCCGGGGCCCACCTCATCATCACGCGAACAAAACGCAAATCTTAGTAACGACGCACAGTGTAAGAATAATCGTCAGGACGCGTATTTAAATAAGCATGGGTTACCCGCTCAGAGTAAACACATTTTTCCTAATAAACGTTATTCTGGCTGCGGCTTACGGGGCAATGTTTTGTAAAGCCAGCGCTGGCTAAATAGCCCATTGCGGCCCGAATGCGGATTTCTGCTGTATTAGACTAATAGCATTCTACTTCTTCAATTCTCATTTATTGCCAGTTCTTAGCAATTAATTTGGTTTTCATTACGTTGTCAGCTTATATTAAAATAACGGGGACGTTAAGAGATCTTGTTATGTCTAGGACCCTCAAAATATCTTAATATTTATAATTAAATTTTGATTTGTGAACTTTATGAAACCGAAGCTCTTGAAATTCTAGAATGCTTAATGTATATTATATGTAGTTAGCTTTTAAGATATTTAAAATAAAAAAAAGACACAAATGTTTAATTACATAATTAAAACATTCTGTCTACATTCATTAAACATTCTAATATTATAAGTTTCGTAAGACACATTCATATTTTTTACGTGTTTCCTAGGTTTTTGTTTCAGGCTGATTGAATAGATGCAGACAGAAACGAAGCATTGGAACTGCTTCGGAAACTAGCCCCTATCTCAAAACAGGATGTGTAAACAATAATAAACGGTACGCTCGATCAACGTAATAAGTAGTAAGTACCAATATGAAGCCTATGTTTTGCATTGTGTACAGAATTCAATTGTAGAAGCCATCAAAGGGCGGTACTCCCGTTACAGGAGTAAACATTGTACGCTTACGTAAAGCGTATCTTTCTTGGTGCAGTGTGAACGTCCGCTGGTCCGTACCGGCCGCAACGCACGCACGCGACGTTTTGAACTGAATTCATTTCCGATAGCTGACGATAAAGAATTTGCCGATGGCATGCGTCCACTATATCCGGATACTACCTATCTCTTCTTTGCAAAGAGTATTGTCAATGTTTCAGATCATACAATTCTTCATAGATATGAAAGATTTCTACTAATGGAATTAAAAGTGAGTTATCCGTTTTACAATGTTTTTGGCGGTTCTCACCTCAATTGCAAATAAAACGACGTGCGGCAGTGAGCGATCTACGCGATGAACGAATCCATGTGACGTCACCGTTGCGCAACTCATTTTTTGTTCATATGCGGCACTCGGGGCAGGCGGTACCGATAATGGACGCAGTGCTATATGAATTCATACAAAGCTAACCAAAATCCGTAGCGTTCCATGAGTGTTGCGGGCGGACCAGTCGACGTTCACCTTAATGCGACAAAAGGCTTTACACAACGAGTAAAAACAGGCGCACGCACCCACAGACGCGTACGTACGATGCTCTCAATCGAATGCCAATCGTAAGCGCTCTTGTACTCACTGTACGTAAACGCGTGTCAATGTGTGCGTTCGTTTTCACTCACTGTATGGAGCTGACCTTCTGAACCCATCTATTCTGTTATAAACTAACACGTTTAAGGGAGGACGCACTACGGTAGCCCGCGAAATTCAAATTTACTAACGTTTTTTGCAGTTTGTAGGTCAGTATCAAGTTGTATGTTGATTAAAATATGATTGGCGACCGAAACAAATATGGCTTTACGGCATAACAATCATTAGAATCAGCAATACAACTCCTTAAGTTAGAATTCGCCTCAAATGTCATGATGTCATGAAATAGTCATTCAATAGGGTAATATTGACTTGGGTATGCGAGTATGGATGTATTGATGATTTTTTATGATTATAATTTTATAAATAAATATTTGTTACTTTTTTTCTTTCTTTTTTTAAAAAACTTTGCCCCACATTAGGAATTTCTCCACTATTGTGGGTGCGTTTACAAACATTTAAACTCACATTTACAAACAACCAGACCCGGAACAACTACTTGTAGGGTTGTTTTAAAAAAAGATTTGTTACGGCCGCGAATCATATTAAGATCAACATACAGCCTGATACTGACCTGCAAAAAACGTATGAAAATTTTAATTTTGCAAGCTACTCTGACGCTTTCGCCTTAAGGGGGAAGCGCTAAGGTAGCCCGCGAAATTCAAATTTTCTTACTTTTTTTGCAATTTGCTGGTCAGCATTAAGTTGTACGTTGATTAATATATCAATCGCGGCCGTAAGAAATATGTGTTTACAGAATTATAATCATTAAAGTCATCAACACAACTCTTTAAGACCACGTAAGTCCAAAGAATGATGATTTCATGAAACAGTTATTCTTGGGACTTACGTGGTCTTAGAGAGTTGTGTTGATGACTTTAATGATTATAATTCTGTAAACACATATTTCTTACGGCCGCGATTCATATATTAATCCACGTACAACTTAATACTGACCAGCAAATTCCAAAAAACCTAAAAAAATTGAATTTTCGCGGGCAACCCTGGCGCTTTCGCCTTAAATATATTTTGTAAGCATACGTTACGGAAATGAGAGAAAAAGGAAGCGTGGAAATAAATGATTTATCGTAATGACGCCATGGTACAATTGCGTACATGTTGGTGTATTGTAATATGAGATTGTTTTTTAATACGTGTGCTGACTCATAGAAAATGTGTTGGATTTGCTTGCTTTTATTAGAATTTAACTGGAACTAAAGTTTGCCGCCATATTGGACTGGTTGCGAAAACGAGAATATAGAATGTTTTCTCCTCTTATTTCTCGTTTAACAATATTCCAGCGGCATCTATAATGACGAAGTAAATTGTTTATTTTTATCGATACCTCATACTGAACGTGGTCTGTATATTTTTATCGAAATAATTATTTCGTTATTAGTTCTAAAAATGTTTATTCATATAAAGACAAATTATGTACCTACTTTTATAAACAAACTAGCTTCTACCCGCGGCTTCGCCCGCGAGGTATGTCGATAAAAACTATCCTATGACTTTCCTCGAGATGCAATCTATCTCTCTGCCAAATTTTATCGAAATCCGTTTAGTGGTTTAGGCGTGAAAAGGTAACATACAGACAGACAGAGTTAATTTCGAATTTATATGTGATGATAATATAATGATATCTTCATATAATTGAGAAGCAGTAACATTTTCCTTCTATCCTTCCATGTCTATATTTACAAAACGTGTACGAAAATTTCGTGCTATAAAAACACAAAAAGGGTAAAAATAAATACACACCGCGCGTGTTTGTGATTAATCAGAGAAAAATCCTTGAACGACACATCTCACTTACTCGTAAGTACTTCACTCCAACTCAAGAGCCTAAAAAAACTTAGCACGTAACATAAGCATTTTTTCTCTTCATCTTTCGCAGCTCCAATCTGATATAAAAGAGGGATACAAGTCACTAATTACACGATGACCGGCTCGTACTTGACCGGTTTTTTTGTGCGAGGCGAGGCGACAAGACGGCTAACAAGCGGCTGCATCATTAGGCTCCCGTTCATAATGAGCGCAGTCTGACCTGAGTACGACGGTTTATTATAACGTAGCCATGTGTGACGTACCTATATGCTCTTGCAAGGACTCATTTGTCATTACGTTGGACACTTGAGGCCCAAAAAGAGGATAATACTTAAGTTCCTTTACAACAATACTGTTTCCAAATACACAATGGTCGTCGTCAAACAAACCCTACGCTCTTGCTACGACGTATGTATCAAACTACTACGTATTCGTTTAAAACCAATTGCTTTGTCACCGTGGAGCTTCTAAATTTTATGAAACAGCGATTTCAAAACCTGCCAACGTAACAATTATTATTTATAGGGTGGTCAAAAAATCGTGGATCAAACGGAACAGGGCGATAGTTGGGGTTATTTGAGAGCCCTAATTTGTTGTCCTTAAAAGTTATGACGATTTGAGTGTTTACAGTAAGGTTCTAAAGTTCATCGTCTGCCTAGCCTTTTCCCAACTATGTTGGGGTCGGCTTCCAGTCTAACCAGATGCAGCTGAATAGCAGTATCTTATTGCCTATCTGACCTCTACAACTCAGTTACTGGGTAATACGATACCCCATGGTAAGACTGGTTGTCAGACTTTCGGGCTTCTGACTCTGACTACCCGTAACGACTGTCAAAAATCCACGAATGACAGCCGGGACTCGGGACCGGCTTAACGTGCTTTCCGAGGCACGGAGAGGTCACGGTATGTAAAGATGGTCATCCATCCACAGACCAACCGCGGCAAGCATAGCTTAACCTGATCGATCGACCTGTGCGGCTGTTATTATTTAGCATTATTTGCTAAATAATAACAGCCGTTTTTTCGTGAGATTTAAAATATATTGAATAAAATGCCAATACTGATAAATCATGGTACCGACTGCCATAAGAGCACTGTTGCAGTGATAATAAATTGTTTTTTTTTTCTGTAAATAACCCCAACTATCGCCCTGTTTCGCTTGATCCACGATTTTTTGCCCATCCTGTATATATTTTGGATGTAGACGCCAACATGATTTCCCCCGAATAATATCGAATCTTTATTCAAATCTTTCAAGATGAGTTTTTCAAGTAGATACGTAAAATTTTAGAAACCTTACAAAATTTTATATTTTTCAGAAATAGAACATGTGAAGAAAATAAGTAATACAAAATGGGCCCCGAAGGCTCAAGATCCTTTACAAACGATTTTCTGTGACCAACGCCTCTCAAATAGTTTTTATGTCAACTAGAGAAAGCTGTTCAGTAATTAACACTTCATCAGCTTTTAGACATAGATATTGAGCGTTCGACATTTCTTGCTTTGTTTTGAAGGTTTTGTTGTCAGAAAGAAAATTGTACTAAAAGTGAGTATACACTAGAGCATTTTCTCGAGCATTTCCATGTAATGTAACGTTCTTACGAATAGTACAATACAGGCAAAAAAGAAGGTCAATTACCAAAAGCCATTTTCATGTAATGTAACGTTTCTCCAAATGCTCGACGCTGCGTTCGATGTAATGCTCACGGCGAGTGAGCATTTAACTGTAACATTTCTTTCTACCTTGCGGTCATTGTTGATGATTGTGCGTTCTTAATCACACGTACATTTGCTCGACAAATGTTACACCAATTCACTCGTTGGTTTTAAAAATCAGGTTGTAATAAAACATCGAGCGTCGTGTTCGAAGTGCGGTTTGATAAAATTTAAAAACGGCAAAGGCTCGATGTTCTTTACAAGTAAATGCTCTAGTCTATACTTACTTTAATGAAGAATTGTGATGATGTTGAGTAGATTAGATTAGATGACGGTATTAATTGATTGTTTGGGAGAATTTTTTTTCGGTTTTAAAACAGGTGAAAGGAGAGTCACTTATACTGTGGTAAATCCTTTTAATTATCAACAATATACAATACAAGTAATCAGATGCACAGATAGTCTTACACTTGGTCACTGAGTCTTCCTAGTCTATACTGCTCGATAGTCCAAAATATACTACCCAGAAAAACAGTATTCGATTTACTTAACAGCTCTGTGTTCACGTTACAAAACTGGGGCAAAGCGCGCGAATTTTAAGTCAATAGATGGACGTTTAATTTATATAAAATCGTAATTGTTTATTATATTAATCATTAATGCTTTGTATTTGGATTCAAGTTAATTACTACGTATTTAATCATAACATAATATTTAAATACATTATCATGTTTTATCGAACTAAATTACCGTTACTAGTCAAGTTTCGTACCTACTACCTAATAAAATGTTAAATTCACATTGAAATATCTTGATTTATTTTTTAATTGCTGCCACAGGTTTTCTTAAAACCTGAAGGCCCGGACAAGTGGGAATTGTTTTCAAAGCGTTTCTACAAAAGCTTTCAACAGGATTGACATATCATTTTTGACTTTGCCAAGCCTTTGAGTAGACCCTCTGGATCAGCCAAGATAAATGAGACAAAAGTTTTTTTTTAATAATCTTCAAATCAAATTTTTATTGGTTTGCAAACATGGGTAACAATTTAGTACAGTCACGAGCACTAATATGTCAACACTTGGCAACTTTCAATTGTGATTTTTTCGTGAAATAACGAATGCAACGTTGAAATACGACACTTTACACAAACCTATGGCTTCGAAAATCTTTGTACGTAATAACATAAAATTTCATTCAAAACTAAAGGAGAAAATTGTCTTTGAATAAAGCCAAGTGTATACATACTCGTACCTACTTATGCTCGTGACTGTACATACGAGTAGATGTTTTATTATAAGAGTCCTCCATGTTTCACCGTCACATGGGATGCAAACCATATTATTATTTAATTAACACTTTAAATATATAATAATTTCAAATGACAATTAGGGAAATAAAATCATACAAAATACAAATTAATGTCAAATCGTTTGAACTACAGTTAAAAATGTCACAATTACTCACAATAATACAAAAATGTCAAATGTCATCAAAGTTACAGAAATAAAATCTTAAAATATGAGATCTGTAACTAAACTAAAATCGTTGTTCATGACTAAATGTCCAACATAAATCCATCAGTCGGGAAGCTTACCACCTTATTAAGACCTCCCTTAATCTGGTCCCAAATACATTATCCCCGTCCTTCTGATGTCTCCCAAATAGACTATATCACAGCCGCCATTTTGTGTCCCTCTGTAATTGTTGTCTGATGAATACCTTACCTACTTAGGTAACCATCACGCTTGTATTCCCCAAAGGGATAGGCAGCGATGTATAATGCAGGCTCCGAACTAGCATAATATCCATAAACAGCCTATAATTTTCCCACTGCTGGGACACAGGCCTCCTCCCTGTGAGAAGGAAGTGGCCATAATCCACCACGCGGACCCAGTGCGGGATGGTAAAAGTCACATGTCATCGAATTTCTAGTTCTAGGGCTCTGGACTGCTATTGAGAAATTCCTAATGCCAAAACTTAATGACACTACTTCCTGGAATTGAGCCCAGGACCTCATATAACTCAAAAGTATATAAACCAAGAAGGCAGTCTAATTAGGTTACGTAATTACATTTACAAATTAGCCCAAAAACACTTACGTCTTAACAAAAAACATTTCAGTATTCCGAAATTTTCGCAGCTGTGAGGGATTACAGCTTCATGCAAAGGCAGTTATTAATTAACATCATTTGGGGCACATTATGAAAGTTTGACACGAGGCAGGAACGGATGCTCGTATTAAAAAACTTTTTCTCTGCTTAAAACATGCAACACCGTTGAATAATTCATGATTTGGCTTGTGTGTGAAAGGCCAAATTGGAAGGATAAAAATATACTTGACAGCATTCAGCCATTCCGGCCATTCCGGCCATTTTAATTCAGTATTTATAAAAACCACTTTTCTAGCTTTTGATAGGATTTTTAAATAACCAGGTTTTTGCGGCGTGATTAATATTTCTGGATTGCCAGTATGACAAAGTCGTTGCTTTCTCAAAATAGTAAAATGCAGCTTTAATAACAAAATCAAGAACACAATTACTTGTTTACAACAGCAAGTACCTATCGAACATCTTGTAAAAGAGATAAACGAATAAACTGCCTTCAATGGCACCTCAATTCTTATAAAGCATGTTTCTCCGCCTACAGCATTTATAATATTTGTAATAGCCAGCTCTCTACAAGAACATTAAAGCCCTCGGCACACTAACCGAGGATCATAAAAGAAGCATAGTTTAAATCTTCCAAAAGATACGACATACAAACATGTACGTTTTTTTTTGTCAAAGAGCCCGTTGAATCAAAAAAACTAAATTAGCTGTGAGCATAAGGATGGAACGCTTCAATCTGTTTCCCTTCTAAACAGAAAAATATAAAACACAGTCCATATTAGCTTCTTTATATTTATAGAATACGTAACCTGTAAACAGAACATAATAACGCAGTGAAACCTAAACGGTTACAAAGTTTGTACCTAGCTAAAATTAATTTCAACATTTTCATTTAAATGTTTATGTTGTTTTAGTTCACTAGAATAGAACGGTGTGTGTTTTATATATTTCAATGGTTCGTCCGACTGTAGGGTCACAAGTAAAGTCTGTGTTTACCCGGTTAATTGGGACATTACTATGTTTCATGTTATTAAGTACCCAAGGTGTTTGCTAACCTTTGTGGGCCCCATGTCCACACACTGGGTCTCCATTGTTCCATCAAAAAAAAATTTACAAATTATCACTTCCCCAAACAATTTTCCGCATAATTTAATTTGCCAAATCATTACTTAGCAAATAAACTCTTCACAAATAATTGTAACGCAAACCTAATGTTTGGTAAGATAACTTGCTTACCAATTTTAATGTAATCAAATATTTCAGTTGGCGTGATATATTTTACGCAAAATAAAATAAGCCAAATATTTAGCATCGTCAGTTTACAAATGTTTCGGATGATGTCTAATCTACATTATACATTTAATATTTAGATTCTTTTGGAAAAATCACGTTTATATAAAATATCATTTTAAAATACATTTTCTAAACCAGTACAAAGTGATCATGACGGTATTTTCCATTTGGGCCAAATAATTGACAGGCAAGTACTTAAGTTCTTTAATAATAATAGTATTTTTTTCTATATAATCTAGTCGTTTCTGACACTCGCTAGCCGCTGCCGCGGCACCGCTCGCTTCGCTCGCTCGGCTCGTGCGTAGGTGCGGTTTTAGCCTAACCTAACCTGCCCACTTTTTTTAAATTAATTAACCTTATCTAACTAGTTCGGTTCCGGGTAGCCTACTAAAAATAATGTCTTTTCTTTCTATTAGCGCAAGTCGTTTCTGGAATATGTGTAAAAGTTTTTTTTATATATAATCTAGTCGTTTCTGGCACTCGCCGGCCACTGCCGCGGCACCGCTCGTTTCGCTCGGTCAGCTCGTGCGTAGGGTTCACAGTTTTAACCTAACCTAACCATTTTTTTTAATAATTAACCGAATCTAACTAGTTCGGTTCCGGGTAGCCTACTAAAAATTATGTCTTTTTTTCTATTAGCGCAAGACAATGAAAGAATCACTTGCATTTTTATATATTTCTTCATAACAAATCATTTGTCCTAAATGTTTATTGTCTAAAGATTGCTTGCTGTAATAAATCAGAGGGGCAATTCTACTAATTTTAACAACGTTCACAGTCTGATCTCAGTCTCAATCTGTCAAAAAATACTTCAAATTTCCCTACATTTTGACAAGATTTTGACATTTCTTTGTCGCTGAGATGAGACTGCGACTAGATTTTGAACGTTTTAAATTACGAGAATTGGCCTTCTGTTGACTTAATGACATTATCCTTAGTAAAATTGTCCCGAGTAAAAGTTTGACCAAATGAAAATGAGCGTACTAAAATCATTCCAAATACTGCATTGGTATAAAAAAGGTTGCTAAAATTTGTTAGGATAATGAAATTTTCACAAAACGTTTTGGCAAAACGGCAGGATCCCACACACTAAATCGACTGTAAGTATGTAAAGTAGGAACTAGGAACATTCTCATTAATATCGTTATATGTCGTAATCGAGCGCAGTATTAACTTCTCCAACCGTTTTTACGATTTCGACGCAGTTATCAAAGAAATATAAACATAACTCTAAAGAAACAAAAATACCTTCAATTGTTTTATGGGTTCAGGTTATTTTAAACACGGAAACTTAAAACACTTACGGCTCACAAGTTGTAGCTTATTACTTAATGTCTTTGTATAATATTGAGACATAACTTGGAAGACACTGCCTTAAAATACTTCATAAAAACTTGTTCTTCATTATAAAGACAACTTAGTAGTTACAAAAATCCAATTTTGTACACACGCCAGTGCCGAGCTAGGATCACATTTTATATTTCACAAGTCTCGACCCCCCGCCGAAATTACCACTTGGGGGGGGGTAGAGTCGAAAAATTTATGAAGTAGACCATTTTTCCCCCAAAATCATGTTATAATGAAAGACAAATGTCCATAATCTTGATAAACTATGTGCCCGGGCAACAGCTAAATTGAATTACAAATTTCGGCTGGAGGTAGGTGAGATATTATGCAAATTGCCGAGTCTTGCCTACAAACATGACATTACGGAACGTTGACGCAATGTTCACTGTGCCAAGGAACTTACGGCTATAAGAATCAGCATTTAGGCCTCGTTTTGCGTTATCTACACGAATAAAAAGGTAACTGCACGAAGTAAAAGGTTTATTAAATAATTGTAGAGGACTATGACACGCACTACTTTACTGACGGCTTTGATGCATAAGAAATTTGCTTCGCTACTCCACGGGCTGCGTGGCAGTCCCAACACTATCTTGCAATCGATAACCACCCGGGCAGATAGCCTCCTAGTGTAGGCGCTCACAAATAGGACTAGCACCCTAATAGGGAATATGCATGAATTTTTTTCATGGCATTTATTAACAAAATATGAAAATACCGTAGTAGAGATGACAAAAAGTGAAATTAAAATTAAAATCGGCCAAGAAACACGGAATATGAGCATTTAAAACTATTGATTACACACCAATTAGACAGAGAGATCCGACATAGACTGTGACGTCACATGTCATTACGGCCATATAAACTCCGTGTTAAATTTCGTTTTGCGAGAAAGAGATAGAAACAAATCTTCGATGGCTCATATCTTTTTTAATTTCATAGTTATCCGAAAAACAGTTTTACTAAACTGTTTATTACATGAATGAGGATTAATTTTTTAAATAAAAAAAAATCATGCATATTCCCTATTGCGTAACATACTATAACTCTCAATCTGAATCATTTTAAAGGTTATTTATTGTTAATCCATTGCTTCTTATGATGTTCGAAAAATTTGTCTGCCCAACAACGTAAATATAGTTGCTCCCGAGGTGGATACTCTACTTTTTATCACCCTCTATGAAAAAATAAGTAAGTGCACCTTATGAATAAGAATAATACGTATACGTTTCATTATATATTTACATACAATTACTTAAGACATACTCATTTTTTACAAAACCAAGTAAATCGTAATTTGAGTAAACAATTACGAACAAATGCAGAATGCTTTTTGCGCGTTTTTTATTTTTCCACAAACTTTTTTTAAATTTGGCTCGCGCGCCCTACCACAATCTGTAGATTTCTTTAATAGATTTTCAACTTTATCGCTAAAGCATAAGGTTCAAAGTTGATTGGGAAAATTTGACAGTTTCGGGTAGCTTGATGTGCTGGCGTCTGTACTTTTACTAATAATATCCACATTCCAAATTCAAATCACTTTTAGTCCCTAGGGATTAAAGAGCAATTTTAGTCCCTGTTTACGAAGAATACACTAGCTCTTTTTGAATAGATGTAATAAATACATATTTTCATACACTTATTAACAAACCTTAATTATAATATTAAAATATATACATTATTTATAAGTATATAATAAAAAAGGGTAGAGCTCATTCGGCATCCAGAAATTCGTCCGCAGTGCTGTCAATGGGATAAGTCCCCAAAAGGCTAGTAGCCACGTTAGATGGCAATGCTAATTCTTTGAAATAAAAAGACCAGCTCTCAGGAGTCTCAGGTCACGTGAAGAATCGGTCAACCGATTGGCAATATTCCGAAATACTCGATGAGCACTCGGACCCCAAGGTCCTAGTGCTTAAACCACAAACGGCTCTTTGATTACATAAAAGTAAAACTAAATGGAACCGTCCGTCGCCGTCCACAATACACGTAGCGTGTTCTTCATTATTTAATAAAACCTGAAATATAAATGAATTGTACACAATTAATAACCAAAGCTACATACACACTGTAGCTCACAATAAATCATTTTAATGAACGAGTAAAATTTTGTTCTTTCTCGTAATATTTTGCGAAAATTCTTCTAATAAATATTAGGATCAGCGACGAAATATTACGTCCATAATCACTCGGCGCTAGTATAATATCTTTAGGTAGAATAACTAATGATAGGTGCATTTATCTTAGAGAGACGTGGCTGGGTCACGGGAAAGCGATGGGCGTTCTTCAAATCGCCACAGATTAAGTAGGCCCCAGAGGAGACGGGAAATTCCTTAAATAATTTTGAAGATTTCTTTTGTGAAATCAGATTGATTATGCCATCCGTACGGAATAATAATTAATAAGGAAAATGTTATTTTCTTCTACTTCCGGTTTCCTCTTCGGTAATCGTTTATTTAAGCCGAGATAATCATACATAACATTGAAGTGTATGTATGCCCCTAATAGTGCATAACGTAGTAAGTACGCTCCTTTAGAATATAAGTATAAGTTTAAGTTAAGTAAGCACTTTACTTTAATGCGAATTATAAAATATATTCCTTTTAACATTGATTAAAGTTCACTCACCTGCTACGATCCTTACATATTTATTTTGCTTCGTTTACATCAGAGGGGTAATTCTCGTAAATTTAAGATTACAGTCTGGTCTCACTCTCAATCTGTCACAAATACCTCTAAATTCCCTAAATTTTTGAAAAGTTTTTAATACTTGCGACTAGATTTTGATTTTGTTTTTAATAACGGGAATTAGCCTTCCGGGACATCTATCTGGTCATATAGTCATAAATATAGGTATATTTACTTCTTCCTAATTTAGTACCTACCTAAAACTCATAAATACATTCAATTACCTACACCAATACCTACTATTGTATAAAAACCACTAATTAATGTAGGTTTTGGTGTGATGAAAATATTTGTAAACTAACGCACCGCAATTGGAATACACGGTTGAATTAAAACGAGAAATTCTGGGAGTTTCTCACCGCATACAGTTTCGTGTATCGATCACCGAACGTGACCACAATGTTAATACTTTAACACTTAATTACAGACATACGATCCATTCATTTACACTCATTATTCGGTGAAGTATACTTGATAAAGTGCATACTTTAAAATGCAAATTGGATAAGTGAAAACCCATGGTCCGCTTATTTATACACTTACATCAATCAGACTTTGACCTCGTAAAGTGGAGCTGTCTCGACAAAACGGCAGCAGGGTGTGGATGTGGAGCTGTGTTACAAACAGGCTCCACCTCCTTTCCTGCCTTTTGTGACCTCTGCGACCGATAACGCCGTGGAAGTGGCGAAGTTTTAGGCCAACAAAATTTAAATAACTGTCGTGCCAGCGGCACGAAGAAGAAGAGATCGGTCTTTGACGCTTCTTTTTGAGTTTTTCGTATTTGCTATTTAAGCCAAGTGAATCACGCTGAATTTCTGCCGCGTCATTTCATCTAGTATGTCAGTCTAATTGACAAAATTGTCTGCAGAGGATCGTTGTTCAGTAGGCCGCTCATCAGTGGCAACAAAACAAGAGTAATTGCATAACATGCTATCAGTAGCAATAGAATAGAAAATATTAATTGTCCAGGTACTTAATACAATAAGCAGGTTCACTGGTTAACAACAAGTTTAGTTAAGATGACATTAGTAGCTTAAAATATTACTTACAGCTAGGTTAAAAAATAGTATTTGCTAGTGAGTCCAAACTAGATCTTGGGGCTCGGAGGAGGAATTCCAGAGTGGAGACTAGAGAGATGATTTCAGGTATGGTATGATACGTATGTGATGTTTGTGTGGTGTGTGTGTGGTGTGTGTGTCAGTGTGTGTGTTTGTTCCATTTTGCTTCGTTTGATTTGGTGTCAGGCAAAATTTCCTTTACAATTTTTTTGCAACTGAATGAAGTAGTAATTTTAATTTCGCAGAGTTTGCAGACTGTTAGGGTACTTATCACCGCATTTTTTATTGAAAGTATTAATGAGAGAGTCGACCGGGAGCGTCTTGCTAGCAATGAGGTGCTGTCAGGTGTTGGGATTCTGTAATTTCTTTTACTTAATGATAGATGTGTAGTCGGGTCTCCTTTTAATATTTTTGTACATTTAGCAATGACTTTCATTTTGACAGTTCAACAACATTCATTGCGTTATTTACGTTGTTGAGCAGATTTTTTTTTCGAATATATAAGGCAATGGATTAGCAATAAATATCATTCAAAATTATTCAGATTGAGATTGATAATGTGTTACCCAATTAGGGTGCTGGCCTCGCATTCTATTGAAACTCCGTATTACGCTAGGCTACCTCAAGGTCAAAGTGTTACCACCGTCGTGCGGTCTACTGTACATAAGCCTCTTCAAGAAACGATCTTGAAATATCATACTATTGTTGATATGACATGTGTAATTTGTCAGCATTAGTGTTATCAACCAAGAGCTTAACTTGCCAAACCAAGCCAATATTTTTTGTTTAATTGATGCTTATTTTTAACCGACTTCAAAAAAGGAGGAGGTTCTCAATTTGGATGTTTATTTTTTTTACATATACTTAAAAGCCATTTTCATTTAAATAAGGCCAGCTTATTTTCTGGACACTATAAAAGTTTTTTTTATGAGTAAAAAAGTACCTAAATTATAATTTATGTCAAAAATTCGTGTACGAATGCATGTTAAAACGTGATTGACGTTGGGAATGGAAAGTCGTTAAAATATGGAAGTGTTCCATTTAAAGGGTGCGTAGGTCCCACCCACCCACCTGCCCTAACCTTCAAGTAATACTGAAGAAAGTACCTTAAACATTACTAACTTTACAATAAAAAACCCTTGAAGGTACCTAAACGACACAATTCAAGTGAAATAAAAACATTTCGAGTACCCAAAAAGCCGATTAAGTCCCCTAAATTCAGTATATAAAGTCCAACTATAATAATGCTCAGAATTATGGGCAATATTGAAGGCGATTAATTTGACACCAGTCTGCCTCTGGACCATTTTGATCAATAAATTGAGGTTAAACCCCATTGATCTAGCGAATCCCCGGCCATTCACTACGCCCTAGATCCACCCTGTCCGTATGTCTTAAGAGCGGTCAGACCTTGGATGCGAATTTGGAAAGCATGAATATATGCGTTACGGTCAAATTTATGGTATTGGTCTATATTCTTAGCTATGGTTACATACAATTCATGTCGTACTTAGCTGTATTGGTAGCAGCTGTAAATAGCATACACTAGATAGATACATAGCTAGATAAATACCATATACATAGGGATAGGAAGTCCGTACTAATTCCGGACAGGTTAAGGCAATTTGATTTGCATATTTACGTACAGTCCATTCACAGTTATTTTACCTCTGATTTTGCATTACTGTCAATATCACAGTGATCTTTATACTCCTTGTTATAAGGTTGCTGTCGGATTGCTGCTACTGACAAGTCTGTCAAAATTACAATGAACTTTATCCTCGTTATATTATGGATGATATTGGGTTGTTGCTGTCAGAGGTAAAATAACTGTAGATGGACTGTAGGTGGATGTCATTCAACTATGGCATCGCATTCAGTCTTAAGGCTTCGCCGACCGCCTAGTGGCGCCCTCATCGTTTGTCTGGTTATTTCTTTTGTTTTAGAATGAAAATGCAGAAAATAAGCACAGTTGTGAACCACAAGATTATACGTTAATATTATAAAACAGAAAATAATGGCCACTATTATCCGTTTTAGTGATTATAATAAAACTAAACAATGTAAAACTACCGTTTATAATACTTAATATTAACGTATAATCTTGTGGATCACAACTTGACGTGCTTATTTTTTGCATTTTCATTCTAAAATAAAAGAAATAACCAAACAAACGAGGAGGTCGCCACTGCGCGGTCGGCGTTTGGTCGGCGCCCTCTTAAACGTTTCACAACTATGAATGCAACCGCAATGCGTACCCCGTCACTTATATTAGGACTCGGCCTAAAGTCAATTGTACGGTGAACTTTCCACAAATTAGGTGCATAGTCCGTGACTGATAACACGCTTGTAAAAATAAAAACCTGTCCTTTAAAACTTGCTTAGAAAATATTTAGCTCTCTTTGTTCACAGTAATTGTTAAAATAAAAAAAAATCCTTTCAAATATATTATAAAGGTAAAGGTATCGTGCCAGTCTTCTGGGCACGTTTCCGGATGACAGCGATGCGGGTACTTCGACGCCTAAGTGTCCTTTGTTTTTGTATTTATTTGTATAGTAAATTAGTTCGTTTAATTTAGTATCTAGTGTAAATAGTGTGTATTTACTTTTGATTAATCTTAAATGTGAATAATAAGTGAAAAAAATATTAATTCATAAAGGTTCATTTTATTTATTTATTGTCTTTAATAATGACCAACCGAATTTTTTTTCACCGTTACAATTTTAAAATAATATTTTACTCAAGTCTTAGGTTAGGGTAACAATTTCTTATAGGTTAGTACCGCACGCCCCATAAACGTAATAATTCTGCTACAAGCACAATAATAAATAATTGATAACAAAGTAGAAAAAATAATAGAAACAATTTTGAAAATTACGTTACATGGGTAGATTTCTGCATTCTGAACGAAAATCTAAAAGCCGTAGGTATTAAAGGGAACTTGCTAATAAATTAATAAATTTCCATCTTTGAAACCCTTTAATACGACACGAAAAGACTTAAAAAGGAGATTATCCAAATGCTCCATCAAAGCCGGATACCTAGCATACTAAGTAGAGTCAATTTAGTCATTGCAGAACCTACACCACCCTATAAACGCACGTACACTCTAAAAATATTAATAATTATGTCACTCTTTGTATTTATTATTTTTCTGTGTACCTACGTCGTAATTGGTGTAATGTTTGGATTATTAATTATGTTATCCTTCTGTCAGCTGTGACGCTACCCTATAAAAAATAAATAAATAAATGTTTTAAAAAGACTCATTCCGGCGAACTTGCTATGAATAAAAAGCAGAATTGTTTTTAACAAGTCCATGGGTCAACAAGTGTGGCCTGGTCGGGACTACACATGAAAGTCTCACTACTATCATAGAGACGATGATTTTTTAAAAACTAAATTTCAAAAGCAATTGATTTTTTGAGATACCTTACAGTTTTAGTTTCTCCCCTAATTATTTAATGACTTAACAATATTAACAGCATTAGTTATTCTACTAACAATATTTCAATTAATATATCTAAAGTAATAATCAATAAGAAAAATATTAACAAATAACTCAATAGTAGAAAAAGTGTCAAAGTCGTTTTGTCGTAGCTACAGTAGTGTCGCGAACTCGTGGCGCCGAGCGCGTGTCGCCATACTCCAAAGTACATACCTAATCTGACAGAACGCAATTTTGTGATAGGCTTTTTTTTTCAGGATGGGAAATCATCAATCCCGCTCTGGGTGGGGCGGAAGGGAGTGGGACAATCCCACTGACCCTGCAGGCTTCGGCCCTGACGGGCCCCTTCGGTTGATGCTGACATCTCTTTGAGGCGCGCATGGAACACGTACGCGCCGTCCGGCATGGGCCCGGTCCTGATCGGACGGTCCGCCCGCAGGCCCGCAGGCCGCCCGCAGGCCTCATATAAGATCGCTTTTAGCGATAAGACACCTTATTAAATTTCTATATTTATAGATATAAATATAGAAATTTAATAAGGTGTCTACAGATCAAATCTATTCAAATCTATTATTTAATAAGGTGTCTAGGTGTATTACAGATGTAATATTTATAGTGTATATGATAAAAAGAAAAGTATATGATGAAAGAGTATTCTATTTTATAAAAATTTAACCACTTCTTTATTACTTCAAGTACGTCTGCCTAAGTGCTAGATTAGGTAGTAAGCACTAATGTACTTACCGAATGATACTAATACAGACATAAACGCCAAAACGTGTCTTTCCTGCGCGGCGCTCTAATAAATTCAGTACGTTCTGCCCTCTGTTCTATAAATGTGGAGTTCATACATCTCCCACACTATCAGATATGAATGTCGAAACGTTGCTCTTATCGGCCAGGGAGTAATGCACGATATTTGTCTTACTACTCGTCCCTGTGGCATTCTTCTCTCTATATCAACTTCATTAGAAAATATATCAAGTTAGATATTACTTAGTTTCTTTATGTTACTTGAAATAAAAGGGGATTTTGTCATGTGGCTTCTTTTTGGATGGGAAAAAGGCAATTTTTTTTTCGTTTCGCTTATTTTATGTTCACCGTAGGCAGATGAATAATTTCGTTTTTTGTAATTTCATTCTTGTAAAAGAAATCACAAAAAAATGGAAAATCCAAAAATGCACGACTCTTAATGCTCATTTGATCGTATAAAAAACTTTTGATATAGATATTATATTAGTTAGTTTTTTATGAATTATAATTAATAAACTCCTTTGAATAAAAGAACCATTTTCAATAGGGTTCCTCATACGGGTGAAACGAACAGCTATTAAATAAAAAGCTACAATGTTTTCAGGTATTTCAGGATATTTTGATGTCTTTTTCGTTTCTACTGCATTAAATCAATTTTTGAAAAGTACAAAACTAATCTCCATTAAATTATCTATACAATGGTATATAAATTAAGTAGGTTCTGTGTACTAGCAGGAGTATAACAATAGAAACAGATGCAGAAAGGAGGCAAAAAAATAATCGATCATGAAGCACTCTCTAATGCTTCGCATTATGAGTCGTGCATCACTAAGAAAAGATGTCCAAGAGGACGGGTATTATATATTAATATATATACTCTTATAGCTTTACAACAACATACTGCACATATCGTAATAATCGTTAGCCCCACCACCGTCCGTGGTGGTTGATTAGGACCCACTATTTCAGTTGTCTGTGTGAGTGCGCATTTCCAGATATTAAATAAAAAGGCAAAAAGTTAGGTATTATAGCACTAACTTTTCCCCCACATGGAGGTCAGATATTAACTTATGGGAACATAGTACTGGGATAATCAGTATCCCACGACCTAACCCAGGCCATAATTCTACATGTGTGCCAAATACATCAAAATCCAATGTTAAGGTGGAAAGGTAACAAACTGACAAAGTTACTTTCGCATTCATAATATTACTTTTAGCTTTTGCCCGCGGGGCAAAAACAGGGTTTATAGGATGATTTATATTTTGTGAAAAAAAAGAGATTTCTTTGCGCTTAGGCTTCTACTCCGTTCACCTTTTATACCCTGTTTTTGTCCAGACGGTAAAAAAGTCAGTCGGTATATGTATATTATTAGTATTTATATGTATGGGTGTATGAATAGGCAACATGTTCGTAAAATTGCTTTTCGTCTGCCACACAACGAGTTATCCAACTTTTACATTATCAACATAGATTACTTTGTATCGTTACAGTAAAAATACTGAAGTATAACGTGGCTAGTGGCACTGAAAACCAGATGTTTCACAAATACTTTTCCAGGTAAGGTATAATCAGCCTACAATGTTCCCACAGCTGAGACACATGCCTCCTCTCTTCAAGAGGAAGTGGGCTATAATCTACCACGCGGGCCCAGTCTGGTTGGTGGATGACATGTTCGATTTTTTTGGTTCTAGGACATGCCGGTTTCCTCACGATGATTTCCTTCACCGTTTTGAGAGCAGTGGTGATAAACTAAATTACACAAAGTAATGTGCCTGCCTGGGTTCGAACTCACGACCTACACACGTAAGTCGGGGCCGTTACCACTGGGCCACCATTGTTCTCAAGTTGATGATATAAGCTATTGAAATATACTATAATCTTATTAGCTCTTCATTACCAAAAACTGTCATTTAACCCACATTGAAACCGAAGTTAACCAAATCTCAACAGTAAAATTAATTAATGTTTCGTTAACTACCTAAATTAGGTCATAAAATGACTGTAATTATAACATTCCATTTTATAGATACCATAACACTTAATCAAACTTTAAAGCAGGTAATATTACACCGCTAATTGCCACGAAAGACCACATAGCCATAAAGCTTTAAATATCATGCATAATTACGCACATTTACAACATTAACCCAACAATTACGAGTCTCCTTGCGTTCGTTTACCTTCAAATATGTCCTCAAGATCGATATAATAACTATATTAATGTATACAACAATTAGGGAGTGGCCACACAGATAAGATGCCGCAGCGGCTACGTGACCGCAACAAGCCCCTTTATCTTAAGAAAGTGGCCGCGACACGAGTTCGCCTCGGCGTGAAATTATTTCATTCTTGCCTTCTATTGCGGCCATAGCTTTAGGAACTTTAGAAACCAGATTGTGCCATCCGAATATTTAGAAACCATCAAATATTTGAGACTTGGTAAATTGTGTATGAGTTTCATATTATTTTATCGTGAAAAAACAAGCCAATACCCAAAATTATATTTCCAGACTCGGCCGAAAAAACGGCTGTTACATACATGTCATATGGATCTCTTATCTCCTTCAAGCATACCATTCGATCATATCTGAAAACACAGCCTGTTCAATACATATCGACTTCATTTCGTTCAAATTCGTATTCAATGTGCACTCAGCCCTATACTGTTTATAAGATAGACGTCCATGTAGAAATGTTCTCACTGTACTTTCAAAGTCAAAGTCATATTTGTGATTGTCAAGACACTGCACGCGATATCGTGCTGACAAACGCTATGTATCGCTGATCGATCGCTATGTATGTTGTACTGAGATTGGAATATTAATGTCAAGATAAACTGATATTCGATACCATTCTGTTCAAGTGATTTCACGAAATAGTTGTTTGAGTAAAATTCATGCACATTGCAGCGGAACCTCTACGGTTAAACCTTTTCTAATTAATATGTCTGGTCATTAATCTTTTTAAACAGAATTCTTCGAATGTTGACGTGAAAAGCAAAAACTGATTGATTTATAAGAAAATCTGGTGTGGATTTTTTTTTCAGTATTAAAGGCCTTAATATATTATCAAATTGCCGCAATCGTTTAACAGTCATTCAAGTCACCACACAATTTGTCCACGTTATTCTTCAAATCTGGTGTAGAACCAGTTAAAAAGGGCTGCTCCCGGCCATTTTTCCGGGTATCGGACTATCTACCAGCCTTTCGGTTCTGTTGTGTCGCTTTTGCCAGAGTGCTTGAAATCTCCTGAACTTCAAGACCCTGCGCTTTATGTTGCAAGAGACAAGGGGGCTTAAAAAGGTCACTTTGGCAGAATCATAAAAGGATAACATTATGAATCATAATGAACAGTTAACTGTTAAGTTAATCGTATCAAATCCCATTGGTGAAGGATTTTTCCGTATTTTTTTTTTGTCTGTGCTAAAAAACCAATCAATCCAATCCAAATCCAATTCCAATCTCTTTGATTTAACTACGTAGTGGAGCGAAGAAAAGAAAAACACAGACTGTCTTGGCCATATTATGATTCATAATGTTATCGTTTTATAATTCTGCCAAAGAGGCCTTTTTAGGCCCCAAGATCGTCGTATCACCTGCGTTTCCGTCGCGGTCTGCTGTACTTCGAGGCCACGGTTCGCCAGAGTCCAGGAAACTACAACCTTTACCTTTATCCTTTATCTTTAACAAAATTTTTAATACTAAATTGTAATTTCGTATGCTTACTTGATATTTGTACGCCATTAACGGCAAAAGATAGAGATCTCTCTACTATACTATGTATTTCAACAACTATTTTTACACGTATGTTTAACACATAAAAAATAAAAGACTTTGACTTTACCTATTATTACCATGCTTTAACCATGACTGTTTTTTTAATCAGGACAACTAAGATAATCTTTATGAGAGATAATTATTTTATAAACCGGAGTAATTTAGTGGTACGAGCCAAAAACCGATTGTAATCGATTCGCTGGTTCGTGATCCAGCATAACAAAGATTTTACCATCCAAGATACTTTAAGTTTTCTTGAATTCCCATTACATTTTGGCCATTTTATCTGTTTCGCAACTGTTGTTTTTTTGTAATATTAGATTTTTAACATTTTATATTCATTTTGGATGCACTTTTTATTATAAGCAAATTATACGTGTTTAAGAGGTGAAGTTTCTTTTTTTATTTCGCTTCAACATGTTTAAGTTGTTTAGGGACATGGTAGGTACTATATGATAAATTATTAATTACGTCGACATCATACTAATTTAAAAAAGAGAACTAGTTTGCTGTCTCATAGAGTGTGTGTCTTTTATGAAAACAACCTACAAACTATTATTAACTGATTTTTTATATCAAAATAGTCTCTGAGGTCAGAAACTGAGAACGATTCAGGAAACCAAGAAACAAAAAAGGAGTTATTGAACAACGCAAACGGAGATAACCTGTGTTTCCGTGGTTTGACGTCATTAAACACCACAACATGAGACAGTTTAGTTCAAACATATTTAATGCTAGGTTTGGTGCGAATCGAAACCTAGATCCGGTCACAATGAACCAATAAAAACACTAATTCGGTGGACAAAGAAACCGCTAGGATTACACTGACGTGCAAGGAAACTGGGCAAACAAAGTTAACGTGCAAGCTACTGGGCAAATTTATTTCTTTAACGTGTTAAGGCTCCTACAAACAGGCGCGACACGCGATATAATCGCGCGACACAAAGGCACCGCTCGTTGCGCGACTTGCGGTGACTTTGTGTCGCGTGTCGTGTCGTGCCTGTTTGAAGGAGCCTTTAAGCTTCATCTGTTTATGTTTTATTTACTTGTTATATCAAGAATGGTTCATTTGAATTTACTTAGAAATAGTTTTTAGGTCGATCCTGGTTTAGTTTTATAAGGTGAAGGAAATGCAAAACAAACCGATAAGTAAGAGATAAAACTGTTCAAAGCCAAAGGAGACACGAGCTCGATTTCGGAGAAAAACCAAATCTGTATGTTTATAAAGTTTTAGTTTTCTTGAAAATCCAACTAGTCTCCTGTGATTGGTTTTGAGCACTTGGTTTTGTGCACATGGTTGGTTCAATCGGAAGTTAAATAGGACAAATGGTTTAATAAATAAGCCCGAATTATTTCCTCCAACTGATAATGTTGCTTCTAACTATCAAATCCTGCAAAAAGAAAATCGATGAGAA
The DNA here is from genome assembly GCA_963855955.1 of Luperina nickerlii. NCBI lineage: Eukaryota > Metazoa > Arthropoda > Insecta > Lepidoptera > Noctuidae > Luperina > Luperina nickerlii. The sequence continues at coordinate 12,839,117 of OY979677.1, read as the reverse complement.
ATTAAAAGAAATATTTTCATAGACACTTACGTTGAATGATGATTAAAGATAAGTGACGTTTAAACGTCAAAAATGTAGGGTTAAACAGTCGCTGATCACTACTCTTTGAAGGATAAAATCAGGAATGAAATTATCCGGAAAAGAACCGGAGTTACCGACATAGCTTGCAGAGTAAGCAAACTGAAGTGGCAGTGGGCTACCCGTGTTTATCGAGGGACCGATGGCCGGTGGAGCAAATGAGTCCTGGAGTGGAGACCGCATATCGGCAAGCGTAGGCGTAGCGTCCCCCCAGCTAGATGGACGGATGACCTGAAGAAGGTAGCTTGGACGGACTCGATGCGGAAGGAGGAGGACAGGGTGTTGTGGCACAGCCTGGGAGAGGCCTATGTCCAGCAGTGGACTTCAGTAGGCGGAGTTGATTGATTCACTACTAAGTTCAAGCAACGTGTATAAATAAGGGGGTTAATTGACAACAATAAACAGACACCCACTTAACAACATAATTAAGTGAAGAGCAGCCACATAACATTATTATTAGTCGTCTCAAGACATCGGTTCGGAGACTCAAGTGCATTTAGCACTAGAAATCTAAGTTACAGTAGCCAGTGTCGGTATTAATTAACAACTTGGTCCTCGTAATTTCGCCGCAATCATATAAGCACAAGTTGCTCATGTATTCAGCATCAAATACAATTTAGCGGTATCTGAATTATTGAGAAACAGTACACTAAGGGTGGGTCTGACAGTTAAGCACCTAAGTAGTGTTGACAAACCACAGTTCATCAATCCGTTCACCAACCACCGGTAACGCTTGCGAGTTGGTGAGCTTAAATAGTGTTGAGCGAAGGGACTGATACATGCGTGGTTACGACAGGTTAACGCAAAAGCTGCATTTACTCTTTCCAGTCTGTTACAGGTAAAGATGTTTTATTTTGAACTAACTGTGCCTGTGACTTCGTTCGCGTGCATATTGGATTACATCGGTTTTTGAAGTGAAAACTTCTTTAGCGGCGTTGTACACTTTTTTGTAATGGGTAAAAAATTTTAAACTCGCGTCAGGACACGCGACTGATCGAAAATTCGATGACCGTAGCTGGTACCGCGCGTGTTTTGTTTATAAGACGATTCACAAAATACACACGTAAGTAATTGTTCAAGTTTTCACTTCTGTCGGCACTGCCGGAGTGCCACACAGTTTTTTTTTTCGAATGCCTTTTCTTTTTCTAATATAAAAGTCTAAGTTACTCCCTAGAACATCAGCTATCTTCCTGTGCCAGTCCCGTCAATATCGGGCCCGCCATTTCGGAGATCAGCTGGAACAAATCGACAGGCAGAAAAAAGTTTAAACATAGATTTTTTGTTTTAAATATCGTATATTCTTTCTTATGCATTTAACCCATCACTAATAAACATTGTATAACGTCTGTATATTTACACAACGCTTTATCTTCGAAAGTCAAATTACTGACAACTGAGAGAGAGAAATCGGTGTGTAATTAAAATAAATCATTCATCTGATATGATACGTTTATTAGTCCGGAGTGAGTAAAAAGCTGTTATTTTGACATTACAAACAGTCACTTCTATTTTATTTGTATTGTATAGGTTTTTTTATATTTGTTGTAACAGTTAGCTTGCATGTTGTTGTTGTTATCTGTAACTTCCTCGTACATCTTAGGTGGCAGGATGAATAAATGAATACCTTGACAGAGAGTACACTTGTGGTTTTATTTTTATCATACAGTAGTTACACAATGACACTTAATTATTACATACAGTTAATCCACGTCACTAGAACACTACTCCGAGTGGGGCTCACCGAACGACTGGCTTGCCCGCGTCGCCTGTGCATTTTCTATGAGAATTGCAATGGGCATTGTTCATATTTTTTAAATGTTGTAATTGAAAAACCATTTCGAGGAATAGCGTTACTGATCATTACGGACTAATTAATTTTGAAAAATATTCATATGTTATTGATATTTTTAATAAAATACGATTGACCTTCTTTGCCCTTCAAATTACGTACGACTGGCCGTACAGTTTTGTATCGTTGCCTCAGAAAATAAAAAGTAAGAGGCAAGTATTGTCTACAATCTGTCAAATGTCAAATTATTGTAAATATGTCAAAAATATAAACATTCTTCTTCTTCTTCTCTTCGTTTAATTTGTTTATATTACATTACATACATTATTTCAACACTCGACAATATTTAATATACTGGAAGAGTTATGGAATACAGGAAGTGCTTTGTTCCAACTTGCAGCAATAATAGTAAGAATGTCGCCGCGTGCGTTATTATTCTATTTCTAAGTCGCCGCGTCGATTGTTCTAGTGATGATAGAGAGTAGTATATTCCTTGGAGGACACTTACACATAAAAAAAACCATTTGTAAATAAATACGCTAAGCTAGGATTCGATTATTTAAGACGTCTATTCGGCCTATTGACACTTTGACAGATGTGACATTGTTGACGTTGTGTTGACAGATTAAAATTTTTAATTATGTACTAGTAAGGCAACGGCACTTAATCTTTATGCTACTGGATGACGTCACCTACCTTAAAAACTTAAAATAATTAAATAATTTTTATTAAAATAACTATTGAGCCAATCATCAAAATATTCAAATTAGTTTCTCAAAATGCTCTAAATTTACAAAAAATAAAATAAAATATAATGGTTAGAAATTTTGGACAATCCCCATTGCTGACGCTGTATAACGGTCGCTATAGTATCAATAAATGTTAAGAAGGATATTGAGACTTTACTTTTTGTGCTTCGTTAAGGAGTGAACACCATAATTAGCAACTTGTATTGAACGGAAAAAGATTACAGAAAATACTTACAAAGTTATTATATTTTCTGAGCGTATCTTTTTTTTTCACAATTCCAAGAACAGAGCTAATCAAATAAAATTTTAAAACTGTCTGTGGTCCACAATGGCCCGTACAACATACGGGTATTATAAATATGTATGTAGGTGTGGGATATAAATATGTAAAGGTGATCTGGAAAAACGTAAAAATAATTAAAAAGCCGTACGGCTTTTTAATTATTTTTACATAACGTTTTTCGAAGGGAGGTGAATGTACATTCACCTCGTGCGGTTTTAACATTGAAGGCAAGCATATAAAGAGTCAATATCGGCAGCCCACGAATAAATGGTACATAATGAAAATATATTACATGGCCTGCCTTCGTAAACGGCGACGGACTTGAATGTTATTCAAATAAACATTACCCTGATCGAACGTCGTCACGGAGTTGGAGAAATCGTAAAATTTATAACTGTACTCATGGGAACATTTGCATCTATGTAGGTAGGTAAGTATAACCCCGCTTGGAACACGAAATCAATGAGTTATATAAAAATCAATGGCGCGTTCTATAACGGCGTATAAAGTGATTTAAATGCTCTTTTTTATTTTTCGCATTTTTTGGTTTTTGGCTGTTGTTTTCGGGAATTTTGTTGTTTTGAAATTAAAGCTAAGCCATTTGTTTTAATATTAGACATTACTAATACAATTAAAATGAGACAAACTACAGACTGCCTCAGATCTTTCTCATATTGGCGACCGTATTTTGGAACCTTGTTTTGAGGGGCCAGTCACCGATATGAATGAATATGCAAAGACTTGTTTACTTAAGACCACTTACATTCTACGGTATAAATTAATAAATCCAATCTCGGCTGGTTACAGATCATTCAATATTGTGCACGGTTTATATTCTAAAGTACTTCGCCTAATTGTGAAGCTGATCGCTATCGGTTGAAAAACCTTCTCCCTTCACACATAAAGGCAATGCTTGGACAGTCCCTGATATTTCCCATAATTGTCTATGGTGATGTGTGTTACTATGACCTGCATGCTGATCTCCTCATTAAACTTGACCGTCTTCTCAATAACTGCATTCGATTAGTTTTCAATCTTCGTAAGTATGACCGATCCGAGCACCGGCTGCTTTTAAAATGGTTACCCATTCGCAAGCGCAGAGAGTTGAGGGCTCTGTCTTTCTCTGTATATGTCTGTCTTGTCTGCTCTGTCTCTGTCTGTCTATCTGTGTTCTCTATTCTCGACAAACCCACTTCTCCTTCTTACATAACTTCCCAAATTCAATATTTATGCTCTGCCCATGCAAAAAATCTTCGTTCCACCAACAATCGTCTTCTACGATGTCCTTCTCACCGTTCTGGCTTCATTCATTTTTCTTTCTTTGTCCAAACGATCTTTCCTTGGAATGTCCTCACTTTGAACATCAGGACGGCATACAGTCGGTTATCTTTTAAAGTGAAGGCACGTGAACATACCCGTCAGAAGTTGGCCGGAACATCCCAGCGTTGATTTGCTGGATTTGTTTTCTCCTCTACCGATATTTCTTTCTCCTGATAGTCAATTTTGTTTATATGTATGTATGTATGAGTAATAATCCATTACTTCATATGTTCGAAATTTTTTCTGCTCAACAACGTAAATAGCGCGTTGAATGTTGTTGAACCGTCAAAATGAAAACCATTCGTACCATTAGTCTGTTACGCAATTACACCTGTGTTTTTTTTTTTATTATTCGATTCTGATTTTAACAGGTTATACCTCTTAAATTAATACCTCCAATGGCATTCGGAGGATGCGGCATCTAGTTAATTATGAATATAATTGAAATAACAATACCATCATGAAAATATCAGCCATGAAAGATCTGGGAGTCACATTCGACCGAAAGCTCACCTTCCACGACCACATCGCCACGGTAGCTAAGGAATCCTACCACAGATTGGTCTTGTTTTAAATAACGCCGCGATTTACGTTCCACACATGCCATCAAAAGTATATTTAACGCACTCGTACGTAGCAAATTGGAATCTAGCTCCTACGTGTAGAATCCACACGAAAGTACCTACGTGCTTTTTCTAGAAATGTTACAAAAAGCTTTCCTTAGGTTTATCTATAAGCGTATAAACATGGCTATTACCCTTACCTCTATCCGACTAAATTTCTACTGGGATGCCTCGGATATAACTCATTAGAAGTAAGGCGAGCAAAAGATCAGCTCACCATAGCCTGAAAGACGCTCCGTGGAACTATTGACGCGCCTGATCTACATGCTGTGCTGGCTCGCTTCTTTGTGCCAGACGTCTACTGCCACGGCAGAAACCACAGGCTATTTGCAGTGCCTCCATGTTGCACAATTGCGTGGGCTAATTCCCCAGTACCACGTACTCTGGCCGCTCTTAATGATCTCTTGGACTCTAATCCTACAAACGATCTGTTTGCTGACGAAAGGTCGAAGATTTTGTCGGCATGTCAGAAGTACTGTGAGAGGGATTTATTAAACTGTTGTTGCATTAAGCGGTTTCACAACTATTAATCGTTCTATTTCGCTTATGATCTCTCGTGAGATAAAGGGAAAGATACCTATAGGTACTTCAATTGATCTCTCGGTGAGCAAGCGTGACTTCTGGGGTTCTAGTTTGGATTCCCAGGTCGGAGAGTGTTATTGGGTTATCCCATCAGGAATTTGTCAGTAACATGCGTAACAGCCCGGAGTTTGCAAGTTGGCGATATGATACCCCCGTGCCTCGGAACGCCCTGCGTTACATCTCTCTCCAGTCGTGTCGGATTGCCGTCCCATCGGACTATGAGAGTGAGGGAAGACTCAGTGCACCTATGTTTGCGCAAACACTTGTGAACTATAATATCTCTTCAGCTGAAATTGGACTATTATATTATTATATATTTTTATTTTATCGTTTTGCAACACACGTAGCACGTAAATAGGTAACTCTGAGAAAACTGAAGCATTCTTTGATCTAAACATAAAAAAATACAAAATGATAACACAAGCTTGACACAATGAAGAAGCAAGCTGCGGTACAGAGTCGTAGCAATCCGGGGTGTGACGGAATGTGTACCTAACACATTCCGTCCAAGTTTTCGTCAGAACACTCACGGCCCAGATTCCTTCACAATTTCCTCGTTTTTTATCTTATTTAACTATCAGGTCTTGCGTTTGTCATAAATTTTAGAGGGTTCCAAAATGGAATATCTTATGTAGTCGCTTGCACATTCAGATAGTAATACGACTGTGTTACATGACCGATATAAAACAGTAATTTCAGATCGTGATAAAACACTTTTATATCCTAATTTCAAGAAAAATTTAAAAACAGAATGTTTTTTTTTTGTGTTTGTTGCTATTGTTTGTTTGTTAAGAAATTGACTAAATTGCGATCTAGAATCTTAGCAAACTTCTACTCAGATTATGCATCATGATTGGTTGATAAGTTGCCTACAGACGAGCACTAAAGCAAATTCGGTCGCGGGCTCCGGGAAGGAGCGAATGATTGATCGTGAGTATAGAGCCTGCGGTGATCCATCAGTTGGTCGGCCCAGTCCGCCCGATTAACGCTGTAACCGCATAACATTTTAGCATTTTACTAATTTATCGACGAAGCAAGAAAATAAATTTAAAATAGAAATGTATTACTGGGGCTTGTGATTAAGTAATAACAGCGGCACAGGTCGATCGATCAGGTTAAGCTACACTTGCCGCGGTTGGTCCGTGGATGGATGACCACAATTACATACCAAGACCCTCCGTGCCTCGGAGGAAAGCACGTTAAGCAGTTGATGCCGTCTGTCATTCGTGAATCTTTGACTGTCATTACGGATCGTCAGAAGCCCGAAAGTCCGACAACCAGTCTTTCCAAAGGGTATTGTATTACCTAGTAACTGGGTTGTGGAGATCAGATAGGCAATCGCTCCATGTACAATACTGGTGTTCAGCTGCATCTGATTAGTCTGGAAACCCCAACATAGTTGGCAAAAGACAAGGCAGAAGATGATGAAACGTATTATTGGTGAAAATAATCATCTATACATCTACAAGGTGTAACGTTAAATGCGCAAAACCTCTTACGGAGTCATTGTAGATACTCATCATTATGATAACTAGGAGAACCAAGCTGAAATCGCGAAAAAAAAATCAGTTGTTCCCTACATTTATGCTCGCATAACTCGTCAAAATGTAATAAATAGCTGTTTTTTTGCGATTTCAAGGTTCTTCCCATAGTAAAAGTTGTTCATAATGATGAGTACAATGACCTCTTAAGAGTTTTTGCGCATTTAACGTAACACGTTGTATATCTATACATATAACAACATAGAAACAAATTTTTGTCCGCTTGTCTGGATGTATATTCCGGATTGGCGCTAATACGGCTAAATGGATTGGGATGAAAATTAGCACACAGATCAGTTTATAACCTGGATCTACACATGACATACGGTACCTATTTTGGTTCCGGTAGTACGTTCCCGTGGGATATTTCCCGACATCGACGCGGGCGAAGCCGTAGGCAAAAGCTGATCTGAAATAGGTCTACTCTTTTGGTAACACTTCACACACACGCCAGCACATCAAGCTACCCGAAACTGTAAAAAAATTCCCCCTCAACTTTGAACCCTGTTTTAGCGATAAAGTTGAAAATTTATTAAAGAAATTTGACAGATTTGCAGTAGCTTGATGTGCTGGCGCCTGTACTATCATGCGTTTTTCTTTCAATACCACGTTGGGTATGTTGGATTTCGAAGAAATTACAGACATGGGAGTTGACTTTGCTTGTAGAGTTGGCAACGCATCAACTTCTTGCAAATCCTGTAGGAAGTACTGACGGACTGCGCCGGTATAGACTTGGCAACGTCGCGTTTCACTATTGCTTAAAAAAATGGGAAATATTCAAACCATAGTTTGATGGATTACGCTACAGTGGTTTATACTCCCGATTTTGTGTTCCAAGTGGTTCGCGGCAAGTAGTTACCTAATACCCATATTATTGATATACTTTTAACCTATAGATAGTATCTATCTAGATTCTGTTCTAGTTATCGATTCTTACAGCTCTTTCAATTAAGTAAATGAGGAGATCGAATTTAAACTACGTACTAGGGTACCGGGAGTTAAACGACGGTTTATCACGTATGTTCAATAATTGTTCCTAGAAATCATTCTACGTATTTTACATCTTTTTCATGTGGCTTGTCAGCCAAATCTGACGCAATAAATACTGAATACCCTAACGGGATCTGACGCCTAAGTTTACCTACAGGTGGTCACTAGGCATCGATCTAGTGAATCTGAATTCTGATGAAATGAAACCTTCGCCCTCAAAATCAAAAGTCATCTGTTCAAATTAGGCTGGGAATCAGCACTTTTTGAACTTCAAAATTACACAAGACATTCCCCCAAAGCACCCGCCCTTCACCACTTCCTTAGTGCTTATGCTGGAAGGACGAAGTGGCGCAACAAACTCACTAGCTCGCTAATTTCATGTTTGTCTCGTATTTCATCCCAATAACTTTTAACTGACTCGCGGAGGTTGCATGTAAGCACCAATTACCAAATTGTCTCTACAGTACTTACCTAAATATAATAGTTTTAAGCACAAATTAAAATAGTTGAAGTGATTTTATTCATTACATCAAGAAAGTTCAAATAAGATAGACGTAACTTGAAGTGGTAGAGTGCGTTACCGTACTTAAGAAATTGCACCATTATTTTAAAAATATCCAATTTATTCGTAGCCGTTTACAGTTACAAGCACTTGACTTTGATATTCAGAATGATAAAGGCCGAGAGTTATGTACTTACATAGTCATTACGTAAACTTATTCGCTTATTTCTTATCGCAGCCATCATATGACTCCCTCAGAAGTCACAAACGCAAATAGGTCATTCTCAATAGCTTATTGAGTTTTTTATTCGAGCTTTTAATACAGGTTCAAGTACGGTCCGATATTCAATATGCTGTTTCTATGTAATATTAAATTTCTTGTGATTATACCACAAGAACGAACGATAATGAAGTGATCAGTCAGTGTGTGCGTGGATAGCTGACGTTCTGATGACGGCTATTATGGGAATTCGGCGAATTCATGGCCTCACCCCTTTACGAAACGTGATCCGACGCCCAAATAGCGCGTGAGCCGCATAACTCGACCCGAGACATTTACACTTACGTAGAAAAATGTGAGGTTCATCCCGTTTTTAAAAACTACGCCTATATCTAACACACGGAACACGTAGTTAGACTCGGTAAGGCAGAGTTAGCACTAGTTCAGCAGTGAGCCAACGCTGTACTAAAATAGTTAGTGAGGCCGACATCACAAAGTGGTGTTGAGGCAAGGTGCCCGATTAGTTAGTCAACATCCGAGGCCGAGGCAAAAGGAAAACTTCGACTGCGTTGGCGGGGAATTCAAGGGTGAATAAATAGCGTTTCCGTGACACCAAATATTTATTCACGTGTACATTTAAATAGACGTAAAACGTGATTGATCGGCAGTTAGAGAGGGTTCGTTTTGGCTTACGAGTAAATGGCTGGATTGAGTGGTACGGTTGGGCTGTAGTTGATACATCCCGGTCGATGGATGACCGATCACACGGCAAATCGGAATGCCTCCGTTCTCGCTCGGTGCGTAAAGCTTTGTAACTGGACTGATGTTAGCAGTCGGCGTTTATACTAGGAACATATCAAAGGCATTTGGAAATCAACAAAGATAGTTACATAGCTGAGGTCCAGTGTTTGTGGTGGGACCAGGGGTGAAGCGTACTAGGGTGCCACCATGAAAATTGATGTTTCTGAGAATAATTCGGTAGTACATATTCATGAAAACGCTTTTCGTTTCAACATGTTTGATTTGATCGTTAAAATATTTCTCCGATGCTCTTTTATGTAAGTAGGTACTCTGTCTAGCCACTCTTTTTTACAAGCTTTTATTTAGCTTGCACTCTTCGTATGTATGTAAGTTGTCCGTCAAAATTTGCAAACCATATTTCGACCTTTTGTTGGTATCCGATTAAGCTAAAATTTTGTATACACCTTTAGTTCTGGTAACAATACAATGTGCAATACTCAATATTGTAATAATTTCAATATGGCCGCCGCTCCAAGATGGCGGATAAATTTTTTTTCAATCTGTTTAATATGGGTATCAATTCGTCAAAATGTAGGGAACAGCTGATTTTTTTTCGCGATTACAGCTTTTGTCCCTTGGTAAAAGTTGTTCATAATGATGAAAACAATCTCCCATTTCGGTTTGTCGCATGTTTTAAATTTCAAACTGTTTAAATAGGAACTAAATAACACCAGTGGTATAAATAATGTAAATGGTGTAAATCAATAAAATAGTGTAAATAAATAATAGTAAAAGTAATGTTAATAATAAATCTTTAAGACTAAAAAGTAAAAAATCAAATGAAAATAAAAAAGTTTTTAAAAGCAAGCTTTTATTTAAATAAAGTAGTAACAAAAAAAAAGAAAAAAATTATACATATTCTATATGCAAATCCGTACATTGTTTTATCTAACTTCAACTTTAAAATTTGGTTTTTGTCCGCCCTCGGCAACACAGTGTGCCATCTCCACATTGTATATCCAAGCTTGTTATTCAGGAAACATCAGTGTTCGCTACATAATTAGAAATTCGTTGAACTGTAAACCGTTTTCCGTTGTGGATTATTCTGTTTACGATATGAACAGCTGTGCCAACATTTATAATAATTTCGTCATTAATTTCTATCGCTGGGTGACCAGAGTAGAAATTGATTACAGTGTGGTACTTCAAGGGTTTGTTAAACATGCTTTAAGTACTCAGATGTATGTGTTTACAACGAAAACAATTACTGGGTAATTAGCGATTTATTAAGTAATTGTTAGCATAATCAGCCTTAGTATATGTAATCCGCCATCTTCAAGCGGCGGCCATATTATAGTACATTATGATATAAGTGCGGTAAGTTGAAAATTACAGCCGAGGCGCTATTGCTTGCCCGAGCCGTAGGCGAGGGCTAAAAGAAAGCAGAGGCTGTAATTTTTAAAGCGCACGTATGTCATACGACGTTTTATAACATATTTGCGAGGAAATAAATAAAACTCGGACTGAACTTGCATATTTGCTTGTTTTCCATATGATGAAATTTTGATACGCTTGTAAGTAGGTATATCGGTCGATTTTTCGGGCGATTTTTTTTATAAAAAATATTACAATATTGAGTATTGTACATGGTATTGTTACCCGAACTAAAGGTGTATGCCAAACTTCAGCTCATTCGGACAGCAACAAATGTTCGAAAAATGGTTTGCAAATTTTGAACGGACAACATACATAAGAACAGTGCATGCTAAATAAAAGCTTGTAATAATAATGAGCCTTCAAAACCGAGAAACGTTTTTCCTATATACATATTATGTACCTAATGTAGCTTAGGATACGTCAACATGTTATCGGATTAACAGCTGCCAATCGGAGCTTATCTCGTTGAGATAATATAGAAGTGGTGGTAATACCGCTTATAACCACATTCAGTGATAATTCTATGAATTACCAGCTTCAGTAATAGTGGTACGTGTGTTGTAGTACTTCACTTTCAATTGCCTTCGTTCAAACTCAAACCCTAAGCATTAATTTCAATTAAACAATTTACAGGCACTTTTGAATTGTCAAAGAGTCTGTCGGTTAGTCATAAAGTTGAAGATGCCAATTCCAAAACGTAGATCTCTATGGAGAAGAACGTGCAAGAAACTTCAAGGACACTCTTTTAAATCAAGATATTACAAAATCCCGGGTACATTATTCTTGTTGCTTCTAAATGTGAGAACAATCTAAAAAAATCAAATGAAAAAACAATTCAAAATATAATATTAAAAATAAGCCCTGGCAATTAAGAAATAACCAGTCTCAACCGACGGTGCCCGTTCAGGAACATGACGCGTGAATCAGCACCATGTAGCCATTTTGTAGGGAACCGAATGATCCATTCTATTATCAATATCCCTCTTATTAATTTTAGAGGGGACAAAACCTCACGCGTCCGCTTTGTCAATTTAGTTTTTGGAACAGCTGGCCAACACAATAGACACAGTATATAAACGGGGCAAAAACTTATTTGCGACCTTGATGCTCCATCTCAGGACATTTAATTTTCAAAAAGTTTTTTTGTATATTATTTTCAAAGGCTGTTTGGAGTGAGGGCGTTTTAAGGAAAAACAAAGTTATTGACCAACACCCTTATTTCCCCAAAGTTCATTTTATTGTGATGCAAATTAATTTCCACGAACTGTTAATAACGAGTATTCATACAATAACGAAACTATCAATAAAACAGTCACACATAAAATGTCACCAATATCTATAGCACTTAATTACAATGTACCCAACGGTTAATTTCCCGTAAATCAGTCGTTTTCAAACGCTTCCATTATATTATTACACTCAATTTCCACTCAGGTTCCGATGCAAATGGACGACATCAGAGAGCGTGGGTTTCCCGCCGTACCGAGGTATATATTGAACTCCGAATAAATTAAAAGGACTTTCATGGAAATTACCCTGTTTTATTGAAGCCTTCGGAAAATTCCGTCAATTTGCGTCGGTACATTTTCAGTATGTTTTAAATAATTTGCTACCGTTTTAGGCCTAATCTTGGCTAAGCCGTATCAATATATTAATTTGATTCAAAGAAAATGTTGAATACCATGTACGTTGGCACGTGAACATACCCGTCCATAAGTTGGCCGGAATATTCCAGCGCTGATTTGCTGGATTCGTTTTCTCCTCTACAGCCGGATTCTGTAAAAATCTCACCGTGAAAACTTAGTTTGTTTTTGCTAGGAATTGACACTATTGACAGCTCACTCTACGCTCACTTCACCTAAGTTTTCACGGTGAGATTTTTACAGAATAGCACCGCTGATCGTTATTTCTCCTGACGGTTAATTTTGTTTACATATATTAGAATTTTTATTTTATAGTCATTTCCCAGCTATTTATCCCGTATATTGTACCTGCCGTGTTTTGTCTCAAAATTGTTGTATATTGGGCCTGTCTGGGTTCTGGTGGAGCTGAGCGAGGTAATTGAAATAAGACGACAACTTGAAATATAACTTATATTAGGACCAGCGTCCATTTTCATCTTTTTGAGTGTCTCGAATAACTGACAACCCAAGAGACATAGACAAATATTTCTTATTTATAAATCCATAGACTATATAATATATTACAAACATCACCTTAAGGTTGACTGGTAGAAAATGCCTCATTATTACTTGTGTAAAAAGTTATAATAAATAAATAGTATACCTAATAATACCTTTTACCTATTGCTGCAAAACTTACGCTCGTCACGAATCTAACTATTAGTTATTCCTTCACCGAGAAATGATTTGAAAGATCGTAACCGCATCCAAACCCTTCAGTTACTCGTAGTTTCGAAGCCTTACACGAATACACAGTCAGAGTCAATCGGACGAATAATGATTTAATACCTATTATACTTCATTGCACGACTCATAATGCAAAGCATTAGAGAGTGCTATACGATCGAAAATTTTATTTTACCTCTTCTGCAAATGTTTCTATTGTTATACTTCTGCTAATACACAGAACCTACTTAATTTATATATAAATTAATTAAAATTAATTTCCATTAAATTATCTATATAATGGTATACCATTATATAGATAATTTAATGGAAATTAATACAGTACATTTCAAAAATTGATTTAATGCAGTAGAAACGAAAAATACATCAAAATATTTCTAAAAAAAAAACACTGGCACTCCGGTAGTGCCGACAGAAGTGAAAACTTGAACAATTACGAGTGTATTTTGTGAATCGTCTTATAAACAAAATGTTATATATCCGTGGTTCAGCGCCATCTCGTCGTTGTTGGATGAACTACGTAGTTAGTACGCGAGGCCCTCGTAGTTCTTCCCGATGTGCATAGATGGCGCTGTCTTACGTTTTACGTCTTACGAATTTTCGATCAGGGTCACGTGACCTGACGCCAGTTTAGAAGTTTTTACCCATTCCAAAAAAAGTACACAGCGCCGCTAAAGAAGTTTTCACGTCAAAAATCCCGTCAATCAAATATGAAACCTGAAAACATTGTAGCTTGAGAAAAAATCAATTGAGTCATTTTTTATAGATTCCTTTCACCCACCCACCCATATGTTATTGAAAATGGCTCTTTTATTCAAAGTGGTTTAATTATAATAAATAAAAAAAACTAATTAACATAAATATCTATATCTATGGTTTTTATAGGATCAAATGAGCATTATGAGTTAAACCCTAATGACAATGTCAATAAACAAAACGCACCAAATTTTTTCCGTATACATACGCAAATAATTAAATATATATACGTAAGCACATTGTTTATACCTACCTTCTTGCTGATAATGACAATACCTTGAATGAATGATTAAATTGAATTGTACCTTGATGAATCGAATTAACTCCTCGGGAAGGGGCTCGTGGCTAAATAATAACATCCGCACGGGTCGAGCGAAGGTTAAGCTACGCTTACCACGGTCGGTTCGTGGATGGGTGATCATTCATTACATGTCGAAACCCCTTCGTGCGTCGGAAAGCACGTTAAGCTGTTGGTCCCGGCGTTCCTAGAATTTTTGACAGTCGTTAAGTCAAATCATATATGTATTTCAAATAGGGGTTTCAAATACGGGTAGTCAAAAGTCTGACAACCAATCTTACCCAGGGTCTTTACCCAGTAACTGGGTTGAGGTCAGATAGATGTTAAATACGGGTTGCTGCATCATTAGACTAGAAGCCGACCCCAATATAGTTGGGAAAAAGCTAGGCAGATGATGACATTGTCAATAAAAGTCTCAAAACGCGCCTACTTATTATTTGCGATGTGCATATTAATGTGTTGTTGTTCGTAAAGCACAAGGTTTATACCTTAGAGATGTAGACAATACCATGAATGATTGAATTATATCTTGACTAGCTTCTGCCCACGACCCACCCTGTAGCATCGCATCGCTTGCCCGCGCTATTAGCACCTATTACTTCGTTTTTACTTAGCGTTCTTTCGACTTTCTTTGTTTTTGCTCGGCTCCAAGGGTTCTAGCGTGATGTTTTTTTTTTGTTTGAGAAATTATCAAGTAACTTCGCTCGCTCTGAGCGGAGCGGGCGGGCCATGTCAGACTTATACCTACTGACTAAAACCCACCCGTGTTCCTTCAGTTCCCTGTGCCAGGGGCCACGGTAACTCTTTCGAACAACCCGCGACCCTGGCAGGCATCGGCCCTAGCGGACCTCATCAGTTAGTGCTGACATCTGTTTGAGGCGCGCGTGGTACACAACGCGCCGTCGACCCCGGCCTGGTCCTTACCGGACCAGCTACCCATTGCTCGCCAACCGCAAGCCCGTGACTACAGTGGCCGGGAATCGGAAATAGCCTTCGCCTTAGAATTGGGCTAAATCGGACTAGGAGTTCTAGAGATTAACGCGTTCAAACAAACAAATAAATTCTTCAGATTTATTATTAGTAGGTAAAGATAAGTTGAATAAACTCCATTATTATTATTTCTTATCTTCCCGAAAATTATTCGCTACACTTATATACCATATTAATATTCATATTAGAGAGGTAGTCAAGAACATAGGATATATACAATACGCGTGACATTTCTTAGTAGCAGTAATTAATCTTTCTAGTTCGTTAAATAATCTTATTAGTAAATTAATAGGCTCAAAATCCTAATTTATCTCAAGAAATAACGAGGAGGTTCCTCGAAAAGTCGTGACTAAATTCGCATAAACACCAATTGTACGGAACGCTTAATAAATTCATAAAACTTCGGTCACGTACACCCATTATTCCTTATTATTACATTATGGAAAATCTGATGGTCTATATGGTCTAAGTGAAGTCGTTTAACTAAGAAACGTGTCGAGTAAGGTGAATCGTAATAACGTAACTACAAACAATTACGAGCGCCACGTCACAGCTTTCACTCTCTGACGTCTAAAACCCGTAATACATTACAATTTGTACAACTCGCCTCATACAGAACACTCCCGTCAAAGTTAAACCACACAACTTCGTACTAATGAATGAAGACTTTGCAAACTAATTTGCCACCACGCCGCAATGACAGCGCTCCTTAAAACTATTAATATTGTCGTACGTACCTCAGCAGCGTACGTGTGAGTTGAGTTCAGACCGTAGTGACGTACTTACGTGCATTTTAATAATACTTACATCATTTTGCAAAAGGCACTTGCCTGTAGAAACCTCAGTAGGTAGGTATCACGAAAATTATTAAGTATCTGGCCGTTTTATTGAAGTGACAACAACACTTTCAGCACTTTCTGGACAGTGAACGAAACTGAAACGTTACGCTCTCGTCCGACAAACGAACAGTCTAGAATCTTAGCTGTAACAGTCGCCAAGGAGATAGGCCTATAGTTTGCGGAGTCTGAAATATCGCCCGTTCTGTTCTTTACTATAGGCACGACTATGGTCTTCATAAGCTTATCTGGCAAATACGAGTGACTTATACATAACGAATAAAATGTTGCTAACACCCTTGGTAAATGAACTCCCGCGTATCGCAAGTGCTCGACGCTAAGGTGGTCATATCCCGGAGACTTGCCTCCGACCATCTTACTAATGACATCAGCTATTTCCTTGGCCAAAAACCATAAACACGGAGAACTTACCTCAGCGCCAATCACCGACGAAGACACGAGCGTATCCGGTCCAGACAAGATATCAACTTGGAACTGATTCACAAACAAATTTGAAATGACTTGTGGGTCACAAATTCCTGCCACGCTCACCGGCAGACTCGGCTTGGGGTACAGTTTACTAGTACTTTTCCAAAACTTCCCGAAATCTTTGGATTTGCGCGCTCAGCCATTATGTCTTGTTTTATTTGTGCTTGATTATTGCGACACCACTTTAATTTGGCTTTAAAAATGCTTCGCGTAGGTATTTCGCATATTCTCATAAATAGATCCTGAAGTTGGATTTCCAAATAAACGCCACATCTGAAAAGCAAGCCGAGCCTGCGAGTGAACACTTCTAATATGCCTATTCCAACCTGTTAAAGGTTTATAACATTTTTGTCTAATACCTGTAGCGGTCCGCTCAGCAGATGTTGAAAGTATATCAATTATTTTCGTGTACATATTGTCTAAAACCACTCTGTGAGTTACATCGCTGCATATTTTATCCGCACAATTAATACACTCTGGGGGAAATCTATTTCACGTAAACCTGAATGAATTACACAATTTTTCATACATCCTTATCTGACCTAAGTCTCGTTCGCCCCATAGTACTTAATCCACTCCACTCCACTCTACTCCACTATACTTAGGTTACATTCTAATTGACTGGGAAAGTGATCAGACCAATAAGTGCCGTACAATACTTCTACACTAGATATAGTTTGACGCGCGGCCTCATTGACGACGCAATGGTCAAGCCAACGCTTGCACCCGCATTGCATTGTATTGCGCATCACTCACATATGTATACGAGTCGCGAGGTAGTAGCTCGCTATCCGCGCAGGTCCAACACTGTTCCTCACAAAACTTTAACAATTCATAATCAAATTGTCATAAGCACACACCCTCGTTTTTATTCAAAGTACATGTTTTCTTTCCCGAATTATACGAAAATTCGGCCAGGATCCATCGTGTCGATTATGGCAACATACCAAGAAAGTTTCATCTACGATCGATCTTTTGTTTCTGCTAATGATGATAAATGTACTCAGAGTTTATTCAATAAACTGCAAGATATTATTAACGAATAAATAACTAGTATAATCGTGAGTCGAACATGCACAAGTATAAATTAATAACGGCCGGAGGGTGCGTCCCCTACGAATTATATCGGGCTGATCTCAAAGGGTAACTCGATTCGATGTAGATAGAGTCTGTCACGGAACCTGGGTCACATAACTTCACACTAATGAATGACAACTTCACGCTTGTCGCCCCGCGATGGAGCTCTTTGCGACTAATGAAATTGAGCTTCCACGAATACTGAGGAAGCGAAGTGTATTACACCATGACAGTTTTAGAGGAATAAAGAAACCTCGTATGAGTTTATCGTAATGTTTGCACAGTCAAAGCCTGCTAATTTTATGGAGTTTCTTCTGACTGTAAAGTAAACCCATTTCGTTTAATGTAGGCACTAATTAGTGATAAAAAGAGATACGTAGTCTTATGAAGCAGTCTTATTGCCACCCAGGTCAAATCTATCTATGTATGTATATCTATCTATGCGAATAATAATGCTGAAGAGATTGTTTGTTCGATCGCGCTAATCTCTGGAACTACCAGTCAGATTTGAAAAAAAAATTCGCTCTTGAAGAAGGCAGTTGTTGAAAAAGGAAGTTACTTTATTCACGCTAGAACCCTTAGGAGCCGAGCAAACAAAAAGTAAGATATAACGCTAAGCAAAAACAACATATTATATTATTTTTATTATTATTGTTGTTATGGATTTTTAATCTGGAAATAAATATATTATTATTAAAAACGAAGTAATAGCGCGGGCCGCATAAAATTATTTGTTTCCATCGCATCATGCGATGCGATGCGGCGGGGGGAAATAGAAGCTAGTCACAGATATGTATACACTTCCAATTCATGCTATTATGCACTCGAATGCTTATCATGTATACCTCTTCGAAAATTTTACTTTAAAAAAGTGAAACCAACCAGAAATGTACTCATAAACCCCGATAAAAAAGCCACTTCAATCATATTAACAATTAAAAACAAGCTACACATAACAAACTCAATCAAAAAAAATCTCACACTTAATCCTTGGCAAAGAGTGAATGGGTCGGTAAGGGGACTACATGACCTAAAGCACGGTCACTGTCGGACTGCATAGAAAAGAAAGAGAAGCACGATGACACAACGCTGGTAATTTATTGCAAAATATGAAGCAAATTAAAAAGATTTTTTGTAAAATTTACAAAAAATCTATTATTTGGACTAAAAAATTAAAACACTAGTGCTTTAGTATATTGCTTGTAAAATAATCTGACAAAAAATCAAAATGATTGTATATATATTAATATGGTTTTTATTGTAAAAAGAAAGTTTTTAGAGGTATTTTCATGATTTTTTTCTATAGTAGGTATCAAATTAGTTGTATTATGTTTTTAACACACTATCTACCTAGCATATATGTATATCCCGAAGAATATCGTATATCCCGAAGAATATCATATATTTTTCTGATTTTGTTTACTGTAGTGGATCATATACTTTTATTGCTTCTAAAACTTGCGTTTTTAGCGTTTAGGTCCTGTAATCCCCTTAAATGAAAAACTGAAATTTGCATGCAGCACATCGATGGTAAATTATCGGGGTGTTTGGCAAACAGCCAGCCGACATTTACCAATGGTATTAAGGACACCGAATGTTCTGTTACCGAAGAGGAGGCGCGTGATCCTAATCTGAATTTTGTGAAACGATAATATAATCGAAAGGTCAGCACTGATAACGGTTAGAGTTCGTTCATTGGGAATCGGGAGATAGGTGTCGGGAAAGGTGACAAAAGTCGAGTTGATAGCTTTATTATCGCCTCAACTGATCCTCGATTTGTTCTTACTTTCTCGAATTGTATTTTTTGCGGTTTTCATCAAGATGCAAAAGAGTTCTTTGATTGACAAAGTAACTTAATCACATTGAACTTTTCAATCAAAAGACATGTCGTAGGTAATGTTCCCACTGCTGGGACACAGGCCTCCTCTCGGTGAGAAAGAGTGAGCCGTAATCCACCACGCAGGCTCAGTGCGGATTGGTAGATGTCACATGTTTTCGAATAAGTATTTAGAATAAGGTCAGTGGCGAAGATTCCATACAAGCAGATTCCCACCGGCTTCACTTCTAAAATTCAGAACACAACCACTCTATACTCAATTCATCATTGAAATATAATCATATCATGCTGTAGGTATTTAATACACAATAAAATTAATTATTGTAAAACGCCTACATTACATTTTTTGTCTTTTTTTCCAAACAACAAAAAAATTTGCTCTAATACAACTCGTATGTAGGTGCGCGCGGCTTGTCGTGAAATTCGATTTGTATAGAAAATAAACGAGACATGACGTTTCTTCAGGTCACGTGGCTTGCTAATTTTTGAGCGCCAGCAAGCCGTGATTAATATTTAGTAGTTTTTTTTTTGTTTAGTATTCATATTTAGTATTAGAATTATAATTTGTTTTGTGTTGTGTAGTGAAAGTACGTTAGGTATTTGACGTAAGTGGATAGTTAATTAAGTTGAAATTACTTATTTAGACTAGATTTTTTAGGATCATTAGGATGGCAATATTGGCAGTAGATTGTTTGTTCGACAAATTATTTGCTTTGTGAGGAAACACGCTTTTCAAGGTTAAGTTTTGAAAATAAAATAAGAAACACGTTGAGTTACGCCGTACCGTGTTTATTATACTTTTCTTAGATTCTAGTAGTTTATGGAATAAAGGGGTTTTTACAGATATTAATAATCTGACGAATTCATATTATTATAAGGAGTTGTTTAGCATTAAGTACATGAAAATGGTACCTACTGTCATTTTTCGCTAATTCACATGAAGCTCATACCTTAGAAAAGTAGATCGAAATAGAAATTTTATGAAACGGTTTATTGACTTTTTTCTGGCATTTTTTTTTTTTGCTTCGGCTTACCTCTGTCATAAATTCACCCTTCGCCACTGTAAGGTAGGTATAGAATACATTTAATTTCATCACACAAACACACCATGCTTTCACCCAAACAATTTCACCACGGTGTTAATTACCCACTCCGGTAATTCATACCGCTAAGTACTTACGTAGCAAACATCTCAAAACAATCCCAACAGGCGTACCACTTTGCACGTCCTTACATTTTAAGGAGCGTAAAATTTATCTAGTTAGAATAATCGCGGCCAAACAGCCACGTCGGGCCACGTCGACCCATTATGTCTGGCGCCTGGCCAGACATGGAGCAAGCGAACCACTACCGACTATTAGTTATTGCGTTTATTTATTTAAAAATACTATTGCGCGCTATGGTAGCAACGAAAAAGGAAAAAAGGGATAGGTAGTAAAATACGGCTTGTGGTGGTGTTGTGGTGGTCTGTTGTCAAATGCTTTATTTTATTTATTCGGAAATATATTGATACCCGTGTAAAAAAGGCTACAAGGGCCGCATAATAGACCCATGTTATCCATGGTCATGAGTTTATGACAGATTTTGATAAGGATGGCGATAATCCGTCAATTCTGTCATAACCAGCTTGGATTTACTGACCTAAGTAAGTTTAATAATTCGCTTTATAAAGTCCCTTTGACGTCCCTCCTCACTTACAACAATGAGAAGTCAAAGAGTTTAATACAAAAACTGTGCTTAGATTTCTCAGACCATGTAAACATCTGCCCACTTCTTGCCAGCAGTTCTCAAAATATCTTGTTCCGTATATTTTAAATGCAATGACCAGACAAAGCGTCTGCTAAGTTTTCCTGAAACAAAAGCTGTTCAAGGAATATTGGTTGAACTGTGCAGAAAAACGGTTCAATTGTGTCTCGCCGACTTTATCTTTCTATAGAATAAAAACTTGCAAATCTTGGAATGAATCAAATTGGTTCTTCTTTGTTACTATAATAATGACGATACATTGGAATATAATACTAGTGTTTGTTTGTTTGTATCTTTTAATAATGCTTTTTAAGTATAATATCCAAATGAGGATAAGTTTATAAGAAATATCTAAGTTATCAAAAAAATACGAATCGCGGAAAAAATACGAACGCAAAACGTAGCCTACATTTTTCAAAATCATAATCCCTAAGCCATTAGGCCTGATACTCAAATCCCAAGATAATATACTTAATTGAACTCGGCATCTAATCTCATTAGGTCGATCGCACTTATCAGCATTAATTGCATTTAGTTGAAAGATTTTGATTACGTTTATACGCATCGCATGCTCAGCAGCCATCAAATAGGAGTGTTTGTGAAATGAATCGTTCGATTAACGGTCATCATTATAATTATTTAGAGTGTTTTGAATCGAATCTAAATATAATGAACTCCATTATTGTATGAAAAATGTGTAATTATGTTAATGCTTACAAATTATTTCTCATAAATGTTATAAATAACGTCTATAGGACCATGTCATTGAACAACATAGACATTCATTTGTTAACATGTTTTTCATGCGAAAATACTAAGATTAACTCACGAATGTGCGAAGGAAATCGCACATTCCACTACCGGTTTTCTTACATAAACGAAAAAACTAATCCGCCGATGTTCTTCGTTAAATCAACAGCACAAATTTATAACTTAATTCAGTTATATGTTCAAGTACTTAGGTATGCAAGTCGTAGTGATGAAGCGGTCCCAATATTCCGAGCAGTTACCCAATATTCCCCACGTTGGATCGGAGCCAGTTAGCGTTACTTATTCCTACAAATTCCGGATTAACTACGACTCGCCCGCCACCTGCCGTTAATTTACTCTCTACTAATACAATATTACACCTACTTCATCGGTGGAAAGTAAACAAGTATTGAACGTTTTTTATTAAACCTCAAAGAATTGGTCCCAAAAAATAGAATAACTAAAGTATGACTTTTTGCAGGGCTGCTGATACTGAGTGGTCCTGGACTCCCAGATCGAGCAAAGTTTTACTGGATTCTTCCATTTAGAATTATTCAATAGCAGCCCGTCTGTGGTTGTGCCTGATTTAAGACAATGGCTCACTCCCATTTACATGGGGCGAAACGTGGGTAGGCACTATACTCCTACCCCTTCGGGAGATACAGGCGTGAAATTATGGTAGGTTGTTTTTGTATAAATCATTTATAGGCACTCTTGAAAATTATCTTTGTTTTTCGTATTGTGTGATAATCCTTTATATGCCGATAGTCCACAATGTAACCCTTTTCAGTATACCTCAGCTATGTATTTGGAAGGAGAGATTATTTTATTTTACATAGTTTAATGTAGACATTAAAACAATTCTGAGCAATGTCTTCGGTATGATCTTCATTTTTAAAATCTCGTCTAGTAACAATAGACAAGTTATTTTTAAGAGCTTAAGACGAATGCTGGAAATAAAAACTTTTTACAAAAAAAAAACTTTTTTTCGTAAAAAACTTTTTACAAAAAAAAAACTGTTTTGGTAAAAACTTTATACAAAAAAAAACTGTTTTGCTAAAAACTTTTTACAAAAAAAAAAATTTTTTGTAAAAAAGTTTTTATTTTTCACTTTTTAGTTGTACCTACCCCACACAAATTCATATAACACTACTTGCTATGTGAACATCAGTGACAGGAAGCTATTAAAACATCATCAAAATAAACAAAGTGGAAAAAAATCGTATTATTGAAGCTAATTCAAAAACTACCCAAGCAACGTTCATAAAATTTATAGGGGACCACCCCTGAAGCATACCTTATCCATTAAAAATTAGAGAATTTTTAGATTAGAGGTACCCCAATAACAACTTTGACAGAAATAAGGGTGTACCGTGGTATACTGAACACATCTGCGTACCCCTTTAGAGGGTACATGCGTGATGTTATGTTGTGTGAATGCTTAAACAATGCATACAACTTGCTGGCATTTATTGAAGAGTTCCGTTGTCTGTCTCCGAAACTCATCATCAGATCTTTACGAAATTTAAACTGGACCATTTCAGAATAAACTTCCTTCGAACAAAAAAAGAATTTTGCAAATCGGTCTATATATGACGGAGTTATGTCCGAACATGCATATATATATATATATGTATATATGTCGCATCCGGTCATTCGTTTGACTATTCGCGCCACCAACAGAGACTAGCGTTCCGCTAGCCCCAGCTGGTGGCGCTGGACAGAGTCTAGCCTGAGTTCGTGGGGAGTAGAAGAGATCGTGCAGCGAGGTGGAGCGGCTCTTGGACATTGGACATCGTACGGACCATATGTGCTCAGAAACTGTCCCGCGTTCCGTATCTGGTTGTGTCGTGTACCTACAGTGTGTGATTCGCTGGTGTGATTAATTTGTTCGTGAAATTATAATCTGATTTGAACTGCAAACGGTTTTTCTATTGCGCAATAACCAACACTACCCAACAGTATGCCCACAGTAGTTAAAATATGGCTGATAATAACGAGACGTACTATACCCTCATCGTCATATATAAACGACAACTACAACAACATGTTTTCTCAAAATGGTGAAGGAAAACATCGTGAGGAAACCGGCATGTCCTAGAATCAAAAATTCGAAGACATGTGACATCCACCAACCCGCCCTGGGGCCGCGTGGTGGATTACGGCCTACACCCTCTCACCGAGAGGAGACCTGTGTCTCAGCAATGGGAATATTGTAGGCTGATCATGCTATGTATGTTGATAAAGTATGTCTCTCAATTCAGCATGCTTCTTGGCAAAGGCCTCCTCTAGTTGTTTCCATTGATTTCTGTCACTAGTCACTCTCCTCCAGTTACAAATATAAGTAATACTTATTACGTAAATGTATGGTGATTTAGTAAGCCAGCCAAGAATTTGGTATTAATACACCAAATTCCTGTTATGTAAGATTCTTTGTTTGTTACGCAAGTAAAAAGTATTGGGTGAAGCTGATTGTTCTACTTTTCCTCAAACAATTTGTGTGTACGCAGTAACACAGTCGTATCAATTCGTACCACGCCTAAAACTCTATCATACCCTAAAGTTATTGCCCAATTTCATGAACTGGGGATATTTCGGGTACTTTAATCTTGAGTAAAAATGGGGTCGGACAAAAACCGTTTTGGGGAATAACGGCCCATTCTCTAGGCTGGAGAATTACATAGCTAGACGCAATAAATTCAGTCGGTGTAGATTTTCACCACTATCATTCCGTACATTAGATTGTCTAAATCGTTTTTCTCTTAAGCCTCCTAAATGATGATTTATTAGTACCAACAATGTTTTTGTGAAGGTCGAGAAAATAATATTGTGTTACGGAGATAATTACTTCAGCCTCTATACGAAGTCTAATTAAGCCGCGGCGATCATTTATTTAGAGCTGATTTTTCCATTGCCAGATAACTTTCCATCGAGGAATAAAATTGACGTTTGACAGTTTTTGTATGAAATAACCGTCAAAATTTCAAAATTATTCCTCGAATAAAATTATTAGATGATTGAAAAATCAGCCCTCAGACATAATAAAAGTTCTTATAACACGGTCAGTGACGCAATACAAATTACATTTCAAGTTTTTGTTACATCAGACCTGATACTTCGTTCGTTTATTTCCTGATTCTGACTACTTTAATTACTCTGCCATGTTACTATGTGTACCTCCTTTATATTTTTCTAATCGAATGACGTCATAAAATTTCTTTGCAAATCCCCAATGTAAAAAGTCAATCAAAGTCAGCTTTCATTATTTTCTCTGACAACTCAGATTTTGCAAACTATTCAAACTTATTCAAGATACAATTATTTCATTAATATGTACCTATTTCGCACAACTTTCGATGATTTCTCAATGGTATTAAAATATAAAGTAAAAGATTTCAACTTGTTTACTTTTTAAAATTTATAAAATAAGAAACGATTAAAAATAAATGTTGGCGCTAAAATTCTCGTTCAATAATTTAAAAGGTTTGACAAATCTTTCAAATTATCTGAGAACAATGTTACACTCTGGAAATTTTGTAAGATTGGTACTACCTACTAACTAAATAATAGTTTCATAAGGCTTTATTACAAAAGTGCAGCCTTTTTGCAGCAAACCTAATAATTATTTTAATACCTATACTCAACTTAGGACTGATTTCTCAATCGACAGATAACTTTTAACTGTGAAATAAAATTGGCGTCTGACAGTTTTTGTATGGTAGAAATGTCAAAAATTCAAAACTATTTCTCGGATAAAATTATCTGGCGTTGGAGGAATCAGCCCTTATTCATATTTTTGGCAATACTTACAGTAAACAGCATAATAAGTATCACATGTCCAAATACTTAGTATGTATTACGCACATAGTCATTCATTTCTAATGTCAGTCGACACTGGCACATAACTATGGTGTGTCCAGATGCTACTGTGCCTTGCAGGGAAACAGCTTGGCTTACTGCCAGATACCAGCCTGGTTGCGAACTGGACAATGGACATACGCTACAAAATTACTGCCCAATATTTTTATTCATTTATTGCGCTGAACATTTTGGCTCATTGGTGCTGTACTGCTTATGTTCTTGTGCATTTCTGCGGTGCTATTCTGTAAAGATCTCACCGTGAAAACTTAGGTGGAGTGAGCTTCAAGTGAGCTGTCATTCCACGTGATGCTAGGGAGTGACACTATTGAAAGCACCTAAGTTTTCACGGTGACATTTTTACAGAATAGGTTTGCTGGTCTTGGCTAGTTGTTGCAAAAGCTCGATATAACACGATTCCAAACAGCTTCTCATTCTAAACAAGGTAGTTACTGATTTCCCTGAGTTTGAGAACACACTTCCGAACCGATCTCTTATGAAAACTATCACACTTTGCCATAGTTGGATAAAACTTGAAATGGAGGTTAGCAGTTTTAAAGAAACAAAGCGAAACTTGTTAAAACGTTTTGAATTTCATCATAAGTAGCACTACATACGCCATAAAAATTCCATACTAATATTATAAATTCGAAAGTAACTCTGTCTGTCTGTATGTTACCTTTTCACGCCTAAACCACTGAACGGATTTCGATAAAGCAAAAAACGCAAGTTTTAGAAACAATAAAAGTATATGATCGACTACAATAAACAAAATCAGAAAAATATGTGATATTCTTCAGGATATATGCTAGGTAAATACTGTGTTGAAAAAATAGTACAACTTATTTGATACGATAGAAAAAATCATGAAGATAACTCTAAAAACTTTATTTTTACAAAAAAAACCATACTAATATACATACAATCATTCAGATTTTTTGTCAGATTATTCTACAAGCAACATACTAAAACACTTCTGTTTTAATTTTTTTTGTTCAAACAATAGACTTTTGTATTAAATAATTGCTTCGTATTTTGCAATAAATTACCAACGGTGTGTCATGGCGCTTCTCTTTCTTTTCTATGCAGTCCGACAGTGACCGCGCTTGGTCAGAGTCTAGTTCATTCTGCCATCTCTTTCTGGGCCTGCCGCGCTTTTTCTGCCATTTGGGATCCACTGAGTGGTGACTTTTACATATTGACTTTTGGCGCTTTGTTAGAGACCATGTTTGAGCTTCGTAGGTGAGGATGGGGGTGGGAATTGTCTAACCCCCCCCCCCTCTTCCCAATAATATTGGTATTCACAATAATAGCCGAACTAATCTGTGGCTATACTTTCAACTATAGAACAAGCAAAAAGTATACCTAACAATACAGTTTCAGACAAATGACAATATTAGGTTCTACCTCAACCTACCAAATCACAGTGATCTTTATTCTCATTCTTATAAGATTGGGTTGCTGATACTGACGAGTCTGTCAAAATCATTGTGATCTTTATTATCGTTACAATAAAGTTGCTGTTAGGTAACTTGTCAGAGGTAAAATAACTATGAACGGAATGTGTCAACGAAGTCATTTATAGCTAATTACGTCACCAATGTATCTAATTGAGATACATGAATGCTTAAGTATTAGTACTTGAGATTTTAAAACATGAGCTGGCTGATATACCCTACTTATGTAAACAAATGACGGCTTTTCATGAAAATTTTTACCTACTGAAGGAAAATATAAAAGCTAAGATATTGATTGGACAGAGAGTAGACCTTAGCTTTCACTTTAAATTAGTCGCGTGATTGTGCGAAAACGTTGCGATTTAATATCGTCGACGGTACATCTATGTTTTTTCTGTCGGTCGGTCGGTCTGATACCATGAAACCCCTCCAGCCCCCCCCCCCCCCCCCCGATCCGCTGGTAGTTCTTCTTCTGTTTTAATCTCTGTCTTATCCACTTTATCTAGGTTTGTCTTTTTGACAAGTAAGTACAGTCAAGAGAAAATAAACGTTTCTGTTTTACAATAGGTATGTTTATATTGTTTGGGTCTACTAGGTGACCACATTTATTGCGGTTTCAGAGGCGTTGTTCAAATCATCAAGGGTACAGGTGAATGTAGATTTGGGACACTCTAGCAGATGTGGGTCTATTCAGGAGCACCGCACTCGCACTGAATTTTCGATGAATCTATAATGCCCTATTTCAAATAATGCTGGCAGCGACCTACTTGGGTAAGTAATTAGATCGTAGACATCTTGTAACTGCCATTGATCAGCTAACTAACCATTTCTGTTATGAAACCAATATTCTATAATGGACAGGTAATTCCATTCTCTTGAGAATAAACTTAGATTCAGCGCTAATCATTGAACTGGCTATTCGAACGTTCGAGTACGCAAACTAAAACACTAAACGAGCAGAATTCAGGGCAAAAACAATAGATAGGTACCCAAACTAATCTGCTGCAATAGTGCAACATTCGAGTCTACCCGACTTTTCCTACTGAGTACAATCGACAAAAGAGTTAACGTACCTCGAGTCTCGACACACATGCTCGTTACTAGTGCGAAAGTGTCCCATTATTATTAAGCGATGCGGCCGACGAGAGAATGCGTTCTTGGCACCTGTCAGTTTCATACAAACGAAAAAGTGCATTGCGAATGTTGATCTTTATTAGCTAATAGAATTGTCGCACTGACAAGTGTTAGGAACGTATTTTCTCGACGGCCGGACTGTAAGACTTTCAGGGGGCCTAAACAGGCCACTTTGGCAGAATTATAAAAGGATAACATTATGAATCATCGTAGACAGTTAACTGTTAAGTTAATCGTATCAAATCCCATTGGTGAAGGATTTTTCAGTTATTTTTTTTTTTTGTCCGTGCTAAAATACCAATCAATCCAATTCCAAGAAAAAAGAAAAACACGGACTATCTTCGCCATATTATAATTCATAATGTCATGTTTTATGATTCTGCCAAAGTGGCCTTTTTAGGCTCCCTGAGTTTATCTTGGACATTGCTATTAAGCGCACTAATCTGAACCAGAATAGAGCATGCTAGTTTTAAACATTTTATGAACATTGTGTGAGCTTTATTTACCTATACTAGCAAAAATATTAATCTTTCCACTACACTTACTTTAAAAGTCCAAACTCAAGGTTTGCCAACGTGCAATGGAGCGCAGTATTTTAGGCGTCAAATTGATAGACCATGTTCGCAACACCACACTGCGCTCCAAAACACAGAGAAACCTTGCTCAAAAAGTCGCTGAGCTGAAGTGAAACTAGTGTTGCCCAAAATCGGTCTTGGTCTTGCAGTCTTGGTCTTGGTCTTGCATTTTTGCAAGACCAAGACCAAGACCGACTTATTGTAGCAAGACCAAGACCAAGACTGAACCCTGCAAGACTTGAGCAAGAACAAGACTAAGCCTGCAAGACTCTTGCGTTTCGCAGTTAAGTCAAACTGAGATTTGGGCGTTATAGTAGGTATTTGGTTTCAATCCCGATTTTGACAGACGTTCCCCAGTTTCAAAATCGTATCGTCATAACACTAAAAGATATTGTATTGATTATTATATGTTTCGACTATTTATTAAGTAGGTAGATAGCGTGTTACTTACAAATTTGTTCCCATATATGATAAAAATGTACCTAGCATAACTGTCTAGCAAAGTTCATTTCATACCTTGTAGGTATAATTATCTTCTTAGAGTATTATATTATACTTGTATAAGTCTAATGTGCAGATCTAACGTTAGTAGGTTGGTAAAAATTATGTAGGTATTTATGTTTCAAAGTTTATATTATTCTTCTATTCAGCAAAATTTAAAACTAACAGCGAGTCGAGTCTAGTACTCGACTCGCTGTTAGTTTTAAATTTTGTAGCAGTTTTTAAGCCAGCCGATGTTATGGTACAGACGCCAGCACATCAAGCTACTACAATCTGCCATATTTCTTTAACAGATTTTCAACTTTTTCACTAAAGCATTAAGGACGTAACCCCAAAGAAAAAAATCTAATGGGGTCAAGTCCGGTGAGCGAGCTGGCCATGGCTGAGGAGTGTGGACCGAATCTTCGTCACTCTCAAACAACAAACACACATACAGGTTTTGTCAGGTTCAAGCATTTATGCACTTTATTGTAATAATTTTAAAGTTTATTTTCTAGTGCGTTAATAATACG
This sequence comes from Luperina nickerlii, assembly GCA_963855955.1. Lineage (NCBI taxonomy): Eukaryota > Metazoa > Arthropoda > Insecta > Lepidoptera > Noctuidae > Luperina > Luperina nickerlii. Next base: position 12,809,077 of record OY979677.1, on the reverse strand, counting down.
AGGAGACCGCTTGGCGCTGCGGTCCCTTTGTCGCGGCATTTTAAAGCGAATAGCGTAGGTACGAAGACAGTGTTGACCTTGCAAATGAACTTTAGCAATACAGCTGATCAGGTAGCCCTTTCGAGTTTTATTTACATTGCTGTTTTGAGTGAAACAAGTGAATTTACTATTTTTTTATTAAAAATCTCATTGGGTCAGATAGAAATAATGATTGTATACAGTTTACGGTAAAAAAATTGCAGAAAAAATCGTAAAAACTAAGAAAAAGCCGACGAAAATTTTCAACGAGAGGGGGAGGGGTCTAGAATCATGTACTGAATCCATGGTAAGCGGTTGCGCGTCGATGTCCCTGCCACCCTGAGCAATAGGCTAATAGGTATTTGAATGTAGTCTAGTTCAAGTAGTAGAGTCTCGCAAGACTTGCGAGACTCTTGCTGCAAGACCAAGACCAAGACCAAGACTGAGAGCGCAATACCAAGACCAAGACCAAGACCAGGTATATTGACGCAAGACCAAGACCAAGACTGGCTAAGGTCTTGTCTTGGTCTTGCATTTGGGCAACACTAAGTGAAACAAGACTAGCCACGTCTGCCGTATGCCTAATGAGCTGTGGGCCAAAATAACTACCTACTAGTACGTGGTGCCCTGACATAGCCAAAAGGCGTCGCGGCAGACCCCGAAGAAGATCGCGGGACGAGCTGGAGAAAACAAACGACCAATGGTACACTTTAGCCCTGGATCGAAAACCTGAAAGTCATGAGGTGAGGTGATGCAGGCTATCAGTAACACTTACTCCAATCAACTCAGCCTATTGCAGTCCACTGCTGGATATAGGCCTCTCCCAGGCTGCGCCACAACACCCTGTCCTCCACCTTCCGCATCCAGTCTGCCCCAGCCACTTTCTTTAGGTTGTCCGTCCATCTATCTGGGGGCGTCCTACACTTCGCTTGCTGATACGCGTTCTCCACTCCAGGACTCGTCTGCTCCACCAGCCATCGGTCCTACTTCAGATTTACTTACAATATGCACCTTTTAAAGCTTATGACACTTGGACACAATTTTAGGCACAATAATTTCAAATATTGTTTAAAAGTAGACACACGCTAACTGCCTGTACATCTATTTCTTTGTTTGACTGTACTTAGGTACCTCCATTCAATTAGACTTCCACCAATTTGTTGGGACACGTTCGAACTGACTACGGACAGAACACACTGTCCAGCGCCGCGCAACAAAATTTTTGTTGTACAATGAAAGTCAAAAAACGGGTCTACCAAATACGCCGCTTACGATCAGGTCTTCGGGAGTTTGGAGGCCTTTTTTTTGTTTATTGTAAAGAGGAAATAGATACTTTTGAATAGCTAAACTTGACTGAAATGAAAAATATTTCCTGCTTTAACTGCAGGCTAGTTAAAAGCAAAGCACAGACATAACTTATCACCCTAAGGATGACTGGTAGACAATGCCTCAGGCATTAAGTCCGCCTTTGTACAGTATTTTTGGGCATGCATAAAGTTTTAATAAATAAATAAATAAACTAAAAACATAAATATCTGTAGGTTAGCACTTGATACAACGCGTAACGTTTCATTATTTTTATTGAGGTTAAAGTGTTTCTATCGTTGGCAAGTTGAAAAAAATAAAACTGAAATAAAAAAATAAGCATGTGCCTCGCAATAGAACTGAATACAGCAATTATTTGGAACCAATTAATACGATTTACGTATAGTCTAATTGCTACGACTTTCGAATTCGAGATGTTGGAGGAGAGACACTGAACGTTTTCGTAGACGAAAAACTTAAACAATAACAATACGAAAAGCGATAAAAACTCTGCGAAAATTAATAATTTGCGTGTAGCTTAACATAATCGCATCCAGTGGAGGTTGGATGGCCGCCAACTCGTTATGAAGCGAATTATCCACACGATCGGCTGCGACCAGCGACACGAGCACACCATCCCGCACACATGCCGCTTTCATTCCAATCCCACTAAATATCACGGACATCTCAGAAGCGCGGGTTAATTATCGCAATTAATGGAAGCCTGAATATCCAATATCATCATTACTACGACGGCTTTGATATTTGATACTATGTCTCAATTAACCATATTCTCTGTTGGGTTTAAGTGGACTAATCTACCTTTGCTGCTTAGAAATAACAGGGTACATGTCTCAAATGTGCAAAAGGGACTAGCGGATAATATTAGAACACAAAAGAACGACATCTAAGTGATAGATAGCGTTAACATTTATATAGCGATATAGTGATAACCTTTATCTCTTAGCATAACCCAAAAAATCCTTAAACATTTCAAAATATTATAACCACTGCTACATCTGTCAAAGTAACGTCCGTCAAAGCTCCCTGATCCATTTGGGGACCCGTAGTTTGTTTTAAATTAATGACATCCATATCTCACGATCCCTGGGAATAGTCCTTACTATTTGTCACAAAGATTATCTACTTTTTCTGTTTCCGACCCGTGATATATGTTATATTCATCTCCCTTGTCTTCATTCCAAATATGACGTCCTACATAACGTAAGGGCTATAAAAGTGTCGGTACATCACCGCAGGTATGAAAAGATGAAAACAAAATTGATAAATTGGTGAAATACTTCAAAGTGTTTGCACACAGTCATTTATTTCCACAGCGGGATGTTCCGATATTTTAAAACGTATCGACGCTGCTTCCATCGTAAAATAAGCTGTATTTCAGAGAGATTAAGGTGACTTGAGAATAATTTCACTTAATCGGAGCATGGCGGGAGCTCGCGTGACGTCATGAAAAAATGTATTCCCGAATTATAGAGAGGTTAACGAGCTGTAGGGTGTTCGTCGTTAAAGCTGCCATAAACTGTGCTAATGTGACGTGAGGTCACACCTCCAGGGGCTTAGGTACTTACGCGTAAAGAAGAGAAAACATATTTTTTCGTATTGAAAAATCAAGGTCATCGCTACTCACTTACATTTCGAAGGTAAGCAAACGAAATTGTGCTTTATGAAGCTCGACATTCTGCACGTCGATTAATTTGATTTAAGAGCAGTAATCAATTAGTGGCGCTGAATGTGACTGCAAGTAAATAAATTAATTTGAGCCAATGGATCGCAATCATTATTTTCCACAGAAAATATGACAATCATTTATTGAGCAGTAAAGTAATTAGAAAATCAAAGAAAGTACATTGCGCGTATATAATATTTACTTTAGTCAACACGCTATAACTTGTTCTTTAATTGAAAAATGTAACACAACTTCAAGGGTCGAATAAACTGTTTCGAAAATCTTATTCCAACGACTTAGTGAATCTCCCCAAGTATTTCGCTAAGCGGCGACATGCATTCTTGAGCGCGCAAGAAACATAAAGTCCCGGCATCAAGGCCTTAACGTAATTAATTTTTAGTACAGCACTTCCAAAGTTGAAAATTACCTCCAAAATAAAATTTTAAAGTAACTATATAAACACAAAACACTCATAAATTGACTTGGATGGAACTAAAATTGTGGGTGGCGCTTACAAACTGCTCTGTTGCCCTCAGTATTAATCCCGCTGGGAACGCAACTTTTTAATAGGTTTAAGACCAAAAATCCCCGGATAAAATGTACGAAAGAAGCTTTAGATTCACCTGAGTAATTAGTTAGGCGGGTAATGAGTTTATGCTTAATGGTTACGCTGTACGCAAGTTGTAAATTTTATTTGTCGCCTCGCAGCATAATGGGATTTGAAACAGATATTACTCATGTGTTAATGAGGGCTTGTTCGTGCGTCAAGGATTATTATTATGATACAGTATTGAATATACTGAACGTTTTTTGTCTAGACTGTCATGTTATCTCAATTATCGCCGTGTAATCTACTTCTGAAACTAAGTTTTCATTATGGCTGATCCACGTTGTAACATTAAATTCTAAACGCAAAATAAATCGAGAGCAGTGTTGGCCCAGTGGCAACGGCCCTCCGCCACATCGTTGGGGCTTATTTAGCGGAAAGGTGTGTCAACTACAAAGGACGCGACGGTGGGGGCCGGTGCGATATGTCGTGGGCCCGCTCCTGTGGAACATCGGGTACGACTGGGTGCTGAGGGGCGAGCTCGGACCCGGAGTGGACCTGACGTGTTACGCAGACGACACGCTGGTCACGGCCCTGAGCAGCTTGCACAGGGAAGCAGCGTTGCTGGCGACAGCAGCAGTCTCACAAGTTGTGGACCGCATAAGGCGCCTGGACCTGGAGGTGGCCCTCAATAAGTCGGAGGCTGTCGTCTTTCACGGCTCCAGGCGGGCGCCGACGCCGGGATCACACATCGTGGTCGGGGGGGGCCCGAATTGCTGTCGAGTCTACCATGAAGTAACTTGGACTGGTGCTCAACAGCCGGTATGACTTTGGCCCCCACTTTCGGCGGCTGGCGCCCAAGTTGATAGGCGCCGCGGGCGCGTTCGCAACGCTGCTTCCCAACCTTGGGGGCCCGAGCACCGCCTGTAGGAGATTATACCTAGGGATAGTGCGATCCATGGCCCTGTATGAGACCCCGGTGTGGGCCACTGACCTGACGACCGGCAGCGTCGCAATGCTGCGGAAACCTCAGAGGGCGATGGCCGTCAGGTCTACCAGGGGGTTCCGCACGATCTCCTACGAGGCGGCTTGTGCACTGGCCGGATCTCCGCCTTGGGACCTAGAGGCGAGAGCCCTCGCGTCACTACACCGATGGCGCGAGGAGGTGCGGACGCGAGGCGGTGGACCGATGCAGCGAAAAATCAAGCTGCGTCAGTCACAGTTCCGCGAGATACTGGTGGTGGAGTGGCGAGACAGGTTGCCTCGCTGCCGTAGGGGGGATCCGACCAATGCTCGACGAATGGCTCGGGAGGAGGCACGGCTCATTGCCATTTCGGGCGACCCAGGTGCTCTCGAGGCATGGTTGCTTCGGGAAGTATCTGTGTCACATAAATAGGGAGCCGGACGCTCGGTGTCGTCACTGCGTCAACTGTTAGCATATGCAACGCCATGTCCGGGAGGACACGGCGTTGCATACGCTGGCAGAGTGTGCCGAATGGGAGAAGCCGCGCCGTGCTCTCGTATCCGAAGTCGGAGCCGACCTGTCGCTGCCTGCCGTCACTCGTTCGATGGTCGGGGGTGCCGAGTCGTAGGACACAGTGATGAAACCGTCATTTCACAGAAGGAGGCTGCGGAAAGGTTGAGGGAGGTCGAGACCACTCTCCCGACCCGCAGCAGACGTACCGGGCGTCGGCGGAGGGCGGACAACACCCTCTTCCAGCCTCCATAAACTGTTCCTGAGGGACGGCGGACTTGGGGACGTCCGCCGCCCCCCATCTAGCAAGACATGAGGCGGCGGCGCGTAGTGTTCCACGCGCGCCTCTATAGGACGCCACGGGGGGAGTTTCACACCACGCTTCCCCCCGTGGACTTGAGGTGGCCCGCCAAGGCGGGCTGGCACCAGCCGGGGATCGTGGAAGGCGTACAAGTTCCCATGATCCCCGGTCCAAGTGTGGGAAGGGAACACCGGGGTGGTTTTTAGTCAGTAAGAGTCTGACAGACCCCGGCGCCAACCCAAGGGCGGCAGACATCCATGAGGATTGTCCACCCCTGAACAAAAAAAAAGTGACAACGGACCCGACTTACGAGTTATAGGTCGAGGGTTCGAACCGAGGCAGGCGCTTTACTTTGTAAATAATTTCATAACCACTGCTCCCAAACCGTGAAGGAAAACATCGTTAGGAAACCGGCATGTTCTAGAAATAAAAAATCGAAGACATGTGACATCTACCAACCCGCACTGGGCCCACGTGGTAGATTATAGCCCACTCCCTCTCGAAGAGAGAAGGCCTGTGTCCTAGCAGTGAGAACAGTATAGGCTGATTATGCTATACATAAAATAAATCACTTTAATAACAGGTAGGTTAGGGACTGGTTATCTCACAGCTAAAATTGTCACCCTTATTACATACAAGACAAACGTCACCAAACACGTCTGTAATTTACAAAGCACTCCGTAATCCCGCAAACAGCTACCACACAAGTCTAACACTTGTGCTATTTACGAAACTGTACGGATGGATAACTTCGAGGGTATTTACGAATATGCTGCCGACCGGACTGGCTCGCAATAGTCGCGATATTGGAAGGCAGACGCAGGATGTGTAGAACCATCCTATCGTTATGAACGGGACATTCTGCAAACAAAAATGCACACTCGACACGTATCGTGTTCATGCATTTTTGTGTCTCGAATACATTCGAATATCGTTTTCTGTGATGTTGTTGGAACGAAATCCCTTATCGCACGTTACACTCTGCACACTTGGCGAATGAGAGCTAGACTACAAAACTTGTCGCATTTTGACCGTCTTATTCGCCAAGTATGCAGAAGCAAAAGGAACTTCGTTCTAACCCCACTGGGTGTGTCCCACGGCAGCTCTCGTTTTCTTTTTGTTTCTTAACAACATGGGTGATTGAAGGGTTGTGATCTTATGGGGAGTCATCGTGAAATACGTGTTTGCTTCTATTCAAATTAAAAGTCTCTTTATTTTGTACCTACCTAAGAAGGTGATAGTGTCCACAAAACTTTGAATCTTAATTACTTTTCTTCAATAGCGTTTTTATTAACTTTTAATCTAATATTTACAGAGAAATAAATGAGGTTTTCGGTTACAGTAAATAAATTAGGTAAACAAGCAATGCTTCGCTTTACTTTACTTAAAATGTATCTATAAATTTGGTGGTAGGTACACACATTATAATGAAGCTAATACTGGTCTAAAATATTACCTAGGCCTACCTACCTACGCTTGGTAACATTTCGGTTCATTAAAATATTTCCAAGAATATAAAATAGTTAACATTGACAGACGTAGAGGGGAAATAATGTATCTTCATTTTAATGATGTCTACGTTCTTTAATTGTAATATTATCTTAGCAAGATACTTTGTACCACATCAGAATCAATAAATTTTGTGTTATTCATTAAAAAAAGACGTTCCATACAAAATGTATGAGAATATTAATAATTTTTTTTCGTAAATTTCTCCCATGTTTTAATAGTTATTATAGAACAAAGAACTTCGATAATACAGTTGAACTTAATGTAGATATTTTAGGGTATTATTAAGTAAAAGTAATGTCGGTCAAGCAGATTAACACCCTACGTCAGTTTGCCGTGTCATAACCATTTCATACAGCCGTCAAAGAATGACTAATGATTTGAATATTTGTACAATTTAAGTTGGTAGTCAAATTGCTTAACAATTAAAAGCCCTGACTTTTAGTTAAGGTAATATTTATGCATAGTTATTATAAATATCGGAACACTTCTGTTACTTTTTCTTTTACCAGTTTGATATTTGTAAAATCGAAAGCAAAAATTTGATTTCTACACCTTTGCAAAAATAGTAACATCCAAAACTTAGCTTTTCTTTTTTGTAACCACTAACAAAAACAACATGTCCCTAGTTCTCAAATTGTAAGCCACCATTCATCATTCTAAAGATTTGGTAAAGACGATCGATCAATTAGGCGTGTTCAAAACGCAATCCCGAATAAAAAACGACCATCTATCATTCTTTGTCACTGGTTACTTTTATCTATACTTGTTGCAAAAAAAAAATACATATAACTGACAAACTTTGGTGCCAAACCCTTGGGATCTGACGGTTTGACCAAAATACATATTTAATACGGCGCAATAACAGTCGGTAATGCTATTTATTGGATAGTTCCGATCTCTCAAATTGCTGACAAGTACTTTTGAACAATTTCTGGCGACCATTCAATTATTGCCAGAACTCTGTTTGGTCGCAACGTAGGCAGTGTTTTGAACGGTTTGATGGTAAACTGTCTATAATTCGAAATGTTGTTTTTTATTATCTTCTCCACTAGCGTTGTTTGGGCATATAGTGTCTGCAATACTGTATCAAAAATAAGCAACATAAATACATATCAGTTTGATTCATATTGACAAAAAATCTGTAATAAAGCGAAGTAAAAAACCCAGCCAAAAATGAAACTACACTCATGATTTCAATCAAAATATATTTTTGCCATATTTACGATATAAAAAGCGCAATAAAAATACACTCACAAAAAATGGGTATACATTTTTTAAGTTATTCCCGTTCAGATTTTCGCGAGCGTGTTTCGGTCGTCCCAATTTTCACCGCTGTAACCATACGGCTATATAGCGTAAAAGCGCGTAAAGGTAAGCAATAAACAGAACATTTCGACTTGGTCGTTAATCACAGTAACAAACGGGATGTCTGTCAACGTAATCACATCTTTTTCGGAGTACGCTCTTAAATAGGAATCGGTCTCAATGATTTATAACTCTGCTTAACCACTTAAGAGTTTTGATTATATTAAAATAAGAACGAATTATGAATAACTTTATCAACTTTTTTGAGACATCGTAATCTGATTCGGACTCAATGAAATGTTAATTTGTTTTTAATGGTTTGTAAAAATCTTGGCATTTTATGGTGGAGTTTCATTTTAGATGGCTGAAAGCTATCATCATCTGCATAGCCTTTTCCCGACTATTTTGTGGACGGCTTCCAGTATAACCGGATGCAGCTGAATACCAGTATTTTATATAGAGCAACTACCTCCACAACCCAATTACTGGGTAGCACGATACACCTTGGTAAGACTGGTTGTCAGACTTTCGAGCTTCTGTCCATCTGACTACCCGTAACGACTCTCAGCAAACGTCTCGTATGTCATTCATAGGTCACGAATAACTTACGAGACCAACGGCTTAGCGTACTGTTGGTGTTATGAATAGTCACTCATCCACGGACTGATCTCGGCAATCGTACCGTGCGGCTGTTATTAATTAGCCATGAGCCGATGGCTGAAAGCTATATCAACACAAAATTTTAGATAGATATAACTACAAACGTTTAATATCAGAAGAGTCTCCTCAAACAAAAACACAAGTTCTGCCCTATTCAAATGGTAGCCAACTCAATGGTCCTGTTCGCTCAAAGCCTATTGATATAGGTGGAAAGTGATACTCAATAACCGCTCAATCTAAAACTGAGGTCCCAATGAGACGAAGTTAGCTATCTATTGCAAAAGTTCAGCGTAAAATTACATCTTTACCGGCGATATTAAATTTCTGTTGTCTCATGTGATTTACGATGCCTTTGTTCGCTTATTAACGGGTCTATAAGATATTGATTTTCGGAAATTTTGCATTCCATTAGAATTTCAGAGAATATTGATAGAATGAACTTTGATTACAGCATAATGTTCCCACTGCTGGGACACAGGCATCCTCTCTTCGAGAGGGACTGGGCTGTAAGCTATCACACGGGCCCAGTGCGGGTTGGTAGATACATGTCTTCCAATTTTTGCTTCTAAAACATGCTGATTTCCTCACGTTTTTCTTCACCGTTTTGATAGCAATGGTAATAAAATTATTTACACAAACTAAGGCTCCTTCGAACAGGCGCGACACGCGATAAAATCGCGCGCGACACAAAGGCATCGCAAGTCGCGCAACGAGCGGTGCCTTTGTGTCGCGCGCGATTCGCGTCGCGCGGTGCGCCTATTTGCAGGAACCTTAAAGCGTCTACCTGGGTTCGCCACGACCTAGAGCTCGTAAGTCGGAGGCGATACCACTACGCCACTACTGCTCCCTTTTTCGAAACCAAAAAAGACTGTGACGCTTTTGTTTTATGAATACGCCTATAGAGTATTTTACATTATTGAATAAAAAATCAGAAAATGCTTAGAAAGAGACCGTTTTCGAGGTAAAGTCGCTCATTCATTCTTTAAACTACCTTTTCATAAATAAAAACTTTATAAACCGATGAATTTTAAGTAGGAATTACCTATTAATATTAAAATGTAATTTATAATCTGTTTAAAACTGAATGCGGCGTCTTCGACAGGTGCCTGAAAACTTTGTTAATAAACTCATAACGCGCGTCACTCAAGCCCTGCATTTGATTTATTTGCATTTGATGAAATCTTATTTAATTTGATTACTTTGAAGAACAAGTTTTCTAATTTCAAGTTTTTCTAACAATTTTTGGCATATTCATACAGATATATCAGATATTCTCCAAACGGCTGGTTAACACTTCCCGTGACCCAAGGGCTTAAAGCCAGCCCTTGGATCACGGGAAGTGTCGCGTGTCACGCCTGTGTCAAGGAGCCTTAACGGTGAGATTTTTACAGAATAGACCGGCTGACAACAATTACTCGAATTTCACCAATAAATTAACATTTCATTGAAGCCCTAATAAGCACATATAGAAAGTAGACTTCACTGTTCACCGAAACTAATTGTATTTAAACTAATTTAAATACATTAGGCATGCGACCTTTTCGTATAGCTACCCAAGGTATACGTCGTCTATCGTTAGAAATGCCTAGAGGTCCGTGTGAGGGTTTGTCGAAACTTTCTACGGCGCATAATGTGGACCCTTTGAGAAGGGAATACTAACTTTCAGGCTCAGTAACGCCCTCTAACGTGTTAAATAATCAATTTAAGTGCTGTGACTATTTGTTTCAATTGCTTGAAGAACTAATTGGTGTTAACAAGTAGGTACATGTTGTTGGCTTTCAACACAACTTGATTAATTGTCAACCTTCTATTGCTGGAGTACGAGGCTTGAGGCTACTTTGAATGTGTATATTTTGTTTTTTTTTTTTTTAAATTTGCGTTATGTTTGTGCAGAATCAACAATTTTTCTTTGATTTCTTACTAAACACAGTAAATTGAGGTAAAAAAAACAAATTTTATGCTGGTATCATTACAAGGATCAACGTATTTAAAAAAAAACGGTTTAAAATAACAGTCTATGTAATTTGACGGTTCCGCACATAATTAGCTGCCTGCTTAAAATAACATCACTCGCCTCTTTGGTAAAACACCGCGAATACTGAGTACGTCATTCTTGCTACCTGCAATAAGAAACGTGAAAATTTAATGGGTATTTCGGAACACCTCGTAATTTCTCGTCATTTCAACTCTCTATCTCGGAATAGCTCGTAAAAAAATTATTTACGTGACACGTTTATTATTTAGTTCGTGAAATATCTTTCTGGAAGAAACAAAAATCTAACTACCAAGCTTGCACAATAATTCAATTATATATAATATATATCAGTAGGTACGTATAATATAAAATTAGTTTTTAGATTGAACCCATAGATATTCGAGAGATATTCACTCTATATTTGTCCGAGTTCAAACCCACCTCCCGCCACCATTTTCCCACTCGTGAAACTCACACTAAAACAAAAGAAATAGATACGGCCCACGTGATGCTTTTTTGTCATACACGCAAGAAAGTAGGCGTAACACTTTTGTACTATCTTATTGTAAACATGCTCAAAAGGGGCGGGCACTAGAAAGTATAGATACAGTCACTGAATGCACACATGCAACTCTGCACTGCGTAACACACTATCAATCTCAATATGAATAATTTTTAAAGATATTGCTAATCCATTGCTTCATATGTTCGAAAAATGTGTCTACTCAACAACGTAAATAACGCAATGAATGTTGTTGAACTGACAAAACCCATTGCTACTGATTGTGTGTACGCAATTAAATTTTTGGTCAGTTTGATCGGATGGAGGCGACATGTGCCACGCCTCCATGACATATCCCTCGATATCCGTGCCTATTAATCATATTTTTTATTCCTTACCGATACGAAAGTTTCATACGACAAATCCTGGATTCCGAACGCCTTAAGGATGAGTGGTTTCTGCGCTTGCGTACAGCCAATGAGGGTCAGACTTAGGATATCTCGTTGAGAGTCCTTTTCCAACTCGCAGAGATGCCAGCCACAGTTGTAGAACATAGCACTCGACAGCAAGGATGCCTGGAGAATAGAAACCAGTAGATGTAGAAGAAAGCAGTATAGATACGAGTAAGTACAGGGAAATAATTTGGAAATTTGAAAGTCTTGACAAAAAGTCGGGCTTTATGTTATATTATTTGTTTATATATAGATATAATTCATATTTACTTTGCTCAAATAAATAAAATATCTATAAACGAACTATACAATCTATCAATTCGTATTCTAAAAAATCTCAACTTTTAATGCAAAATTGAGTCAACTAATTGCTATAACTAACTGTACTCATTTAGTTTTACTTTTCAAAATAAATCCCCTTATTTCGATAATTCTGACTGGACGAATTCACCGGACGAATGGTAACCCTGAGTGTAAGAGTGGACATGGAACATTACTGTAATCAAGTTTAAAAAAAAATCGTTTCTGTCACTAGCTCATAAGAATAATAATCATTCATTTTTAGAAATGTAGGTGTTACCAGTTGTAAAAGTTGGTGGTTTAATGTACAGTACATATGTTGCCTGTTTAGGGCATGCAAGTTAGTTTTACATTAATACCTAATAGGTACTTATTTTAGTACCCAGTAACTGGGTTGTGGAGGTCAGATAGGCAGTCGCTCCATGTAAAATACTGGTATTCAGCTGCATTCGGTTAGACTGAAAGCCGACCATAACATAGTTGGGAAGAGGCTAGACAGATGATGAGGTAGTTATTTTAGTAAAAAATACAGAATAATATACAATACCTTCGTACATGTATTCTCATCGATTTTTTTTTTTATTTAATGTTAGAATTAATTTTATGTAAGTACAAAAAAATATCGCGGGCCCAGTGTGGGTTGGTAGATGTCACGTCTTGAATTTTTGGTTCTAGGCCATGCCTGTTTCCTCACGATGTTTTCCTTTACCGTTTTGAGAGCAGTGGTGATGAAATCATTTACACAAAGTAAAGCGCCTGTCTGGGTTCGAACTTACGATCTTCAACTCTTTAAGCCGCGGCCGTTTTCGTTCCGTTTTCTTCGTATTTTTCTTTATATTACATAGAATATGCGAGACAGTATTTTTCTAAAACTCTTCATGCCCCCGTTACTATTATCTACATAATTATAAGCATGAAGCAAACCAGCGGCAAGATTCGACGAGGCGATATGAACAGATGCATGTGGGTCACGTCGTGCCCCGAGAGACGTCACAAGGAATTGTGCACACAAAAATCCTTACGTACCTACTTATGTAACTTTACGTGACTTCAGTTTGTGTTTGACCGTTTAACGTCTCGAGTCTGCAGTATGCATCGTAATTTTTGTAAAACAAGTTTCACTCGATTTCGATTTTTCTACATAATAAAATCGTCTCGTCTTATCGCCGGTGCGCTTAGAGTTATTGCCATATTTCTTTCAGGGAATGTCCTAATCTACCATATATATTTTATTTTTATTAAACTGAGTCATGGCCAAAATGAAATGATATGATATTCATAGTAAGAGTAACACTTAAAATCTACAGCATTAAAAGCACGTAGGCAACATTAACTTACCAGTAGTGTTGCCCAAATGCAAGACCAAGACAAGACCTTAGCCAGTCTTGGTCTTGGTCTTACGTCAATACACCTGGTCTTGGTCTTGGTCTTGGTATTGCGGTCCCAGTCTTGGTCTTGGTCTTGGTCTTGCAGCAAGAGTCTCGCAAGTCTTGCGAGACTCTACTACTTAGACTAGACTACATTCAAATACCTATTAGTCTATTGCTCAGGGTGGCAGGAACATCGACGCGCAACCACTTACCATGGATTCAGTACATGATTCTGGACCCTCCTGCGTTGAAATTTTTCGTCGGCTTTTTCTTAATTTTTTACGTTTTTTTCTGCAATTTTTTTACTGTATACTGTATAAAATCATTATTTCTATCTGACCCAATAAGATTTTTAAATAAAAAATAGTAAATTCACTTATTTCACTTAAAACAGCAATGTAAATAAAACTCGAAAGGGCTACCTGATCAGCTGTATTGCTAAAGTTCATTTGCGAGGTCAACACTGTCTTCGCGCTCACGCTATTCGCTTTCAAATGCCGCGACAAAGGGACCGCAGCGCCAAGCGGTCTCCTCGTATTATTAACGCACTTGAAAATAAACTTTAAAATTATTACAATAAAGTGCATAAATGCTTGAACCTGACAAAAAATGCGGAAGATTGCGGGAATCCCCGCGCGGCGTCGAGTCGGCCATGAATCCCAATGAATCTAACAGACGCGTCACATGAGGCATTTTAATCACCTACATAATTGAATGACCCATTTACTACTTTTATTTTAGATTCGTTATGAGCGGATAATTATTTTTCTAAAGCTTCATCGATTTAAGGGGGAATCGCTAAGGTAAATCAACCATGAACCTTAATGCTTTAGCGATAAAGTTGAAAATCTGTTAAAGAAATATGGCAGATTGTAGTAGCTTGATGTGCTAGCGTCCGTACCATAACATCGGCTGGCTTAAAAACTGATACTAGTACTAGACCTACTCGACTCGCTGTTAGTTTTAAATTTTAATAATATAAACTTTGAAACATAAATACCTAGGTACATAATTTTTACCAACCTACTAACGTTAGATCTGCACATTAGACTTATACAAGTATAATATAATACTCTAAGTAGATATACCTACAAGGTATGAAATGAACTTTGCTAGAAAGTTATGCTAGGTACATTTTTATCACATATGGGAACAAATTTGTAAGTAACACGCTACCTACCTACTTAATAAATAGTCGAAACATATAATAATCAATACAATACCTGTTATTGTTATGACGATACGGTTTTGATACTGGGGAACGTCTATCAAAATCGGGATTGAAACCAAATACCTACTATAACGCCCAAATCTCAGTTTGACTTAACTGCGAGACGCAAGAGTCTTGCAGGCTTAGTCTTGTTCTTGCTCAAGTCTTGCAGGGGTCAGTCTTGGTCTTGGTCTTGCTACAATAAGTCAGTCTTGGTCTTGGTCTTGGTCTTGCAAAAATGCAAGAACAAGACCAAGACTGCAAGACCAAGACCGATTTTGGGCAACACTACTTACCAGTATACAATTAATGTCGTAAATGGAAACATACATTTAAAAGCAAGAGGTTAATTTAAAAAAAAATCTGCAGACACTCCAATCTAACCGTTTCTACGCTGAAAGCTATTTCTAATTCATATAATATCCAAGGCATGTATTCGTACCCATTTCGTATCAAGCGAATAGTCTGGCTAAAATCGACAGGATAAAGCTCTCGTGTTGAAATAAACCCTTGTATACTTACAATAAACCTTTCTAATGTAGTAGGTAAAGTGGTGCCAAATATAAGACCCTGCGGGACGCCTACGTACAGAAGATTTATATTGCTATGGTTATCCGTAGAGCTTTTTTTATAATAAGTAAGAATTCGTTTAGGAACGAAAACATACCTGATAAGTAACTTCTCCCGCGTTCCACAAATTAAGCGCTAGCAATAAGAAGAGGGATCCGACGAACGTATACGTCATGAAGGCATTAGTCAGATCCAGATGTGGAGACAGCTGAAATTTTAGAAAATTATAAATTATCAATGTGATGTGTGGACTCAGTGATACCTGATAGGTGCTTTGAATTTATTAATTCCTATTTTGTATTAACAGAGAGAACTTTATAAAGAGTTCGATGGTTTAACAACAAGTTACACAAAAATAGTACAATCTTGAAGTTATGATTATTGTAAATCTGAGTAACGGGATAAACACTTATGAATTTTCTCTTAGTGAGTTAATGAACCATAAAACCTAGGAAAAAGAAGTAACATTCTTACCAAATTAAAACGTAAAATGGTTGTGACAGTTATGAAAGATACACCAAAAAGTTTTTACGTACCGCTAAACGCAACAAAAGTAACACTGCGACGGCAGAACTTTCGCACACTTGGAGTGACATTATTATTCCGAAAACACGATGCAACTCGTCTGCTAAACTAAACAAAAGAACTTTACATGAAGCCATGAAACTCTTAGTAACGTCAAATTGACAATTTTCTCAAAAAAAATACTAACAATTGCTGATGGTTTCAGAAATACAAGTAGCCAATGGGCTTTTTATTTCCGTTATAACAGTTTTATTGCTCTCGTTTACAGCGCCAGGTGTGCTGTTTATTTAGAATTAAATGAACGTGATTTTCCTAAAGCGATTTATCTAATTTAGCTTTACCAGTTTTCCATAACACTATCCCGCTCCGTTGGAATATTAATACATGAACATAATATTGCAAAATACTTTGCATTTTCGATTCATTTCGTTTTATATCAGCTTCTACGAATATTTATTGTATCGATAAAATATACTACATGAAAACAAAGATACAATTCCATCTTAGAATCATTCATTACGTCGTCCGTAAATCCTGTTTATTTCTTGTCGGCGAACAATGGGTGCGCTGAATAATACAATAACAAAAGTTAAACAAAAGAATTTAAGAACTTACTACAGAAGTTTCTGATGCATCCGAATACCTTCCAAACATCCAGCTTTTAGTTTGTCTATAGCTTGCCTTTTGTTCATTACTTTTATATCCCTATCAAACTCGGCCCGTATCCGTTCAAAATGATGGCAGAGAGTAATAAACTTGTAAGTCATAGTAATCAAATGCGTGATTGGCATGCAGTCGGCCGACATCATTGGCAACATCATATAAAGCCATGTTATGTAGAAGAATATTCGGAAAATCAATGCCACGACTGAATTGTCATCGTAAACCGGTAAATATGTGACCACGGTATAAAAAGGGGCCCCTGGAAAGGAACAGATAAAATAAAGAATTTATGTTTATCGTTGATCTGGCTACCCGGATGATACCATGAACGTGACTTTAAGCTGGCTGCATAGTAATAATAAGGGTGATGAAGTGGAGGGACCAGTAGATTCGCATAATTTAACACAATACGTAGCATGTAGGGTAAAATATTATTAGTAGAAAAAATGCATATGAGAGTTTGTTTACAAGCCAATAAAGGAACCAGGAAGAAAATCAGTAGATAAAGTAGAGAAAAAATGGAGTAGGAGTAGTAGGAACCTACCTTCCACGATCGACCTCCTCGCGCTCTCGATCCCATACGCAGCAAGAGACAGGTACACCGAAATAACGTACAACCATATACCGACTGTCACTTTAAGGTATTGTTTCTTCATAACGTCATCCTCTTCGAACTTTGCCCCAACAGTAGCCATTTCATAGTTTAATTTCCTTATAGACGCTTTATGATAATAGAGAAGAAACATCTTAGTGAGGACAATGTTGTGGATGGCAGAAAACATCACTGATGAATTCTTTTCCACTTCAGGGAAACTCCCGAATAATGCGGCGACGTTTTCCAGCAATATCATTGTGGTGTAGATAGAGAATGTGAGTTTACTGTACATCTGGTATAGGATAGTTTCATGGTAGATGTCTTCGTACCAACAGTTCCCATAGCCGGCAAAGTAGACGTACCTACAAACTTTTCGGAGTAAGGATTTAGTATTTACAAGCATATTCCTTATTTCAAACAACTTTGTGAATGGCTTTTATTCTGAAGATAATCCTAGAAACTTGTTCACTGTATGAAATTAAAACGTTTTATGATAAACTCATAGTAATGTCTAACACGTTAATTAAGTGTTTATTAGAACTAATGAAAGTAATGGAACTTTTTATGAAAACAAAAAAGAACTTTCTACTATCCTAATATTTTATACGAAAACAATAGAAAAAAACCTGTAAAAGTTACCTTTAATTAATAATTTCGGGTGGTATCGAATAAGAAATATTAAAATATTCATTGTTATTAATGAACCTCCTCAGTAAGTTGAAAATTGAGAAAGTTTGCCGACGTTATAACATACTGTTTACGATTAATTAATTAATAAAATAATTAACGCGAAGAGTGTTATATTGGTATATATTATTGCTCGGCATTGCAGTAATATACGAGATTACTACCTTATACTTAATAAGCTAAAAGCATATAATCAAATTAATTATTTAGGCTCTACTTGTATGTTTCGAATTATATGTGTAATTGAATTATCTTCCTAATTGCTGAATATACGCGTGTATTTACTAAACTTTGTAAAAATGTAAACCGTTTCAAAATAAACATGATATTTACGAATACTTGTATCAATAACGGAACGATCTGTGTATACAGGGATGGCAGGGAAATCGATGGACATCGTTCTGAAGTTCTTCAGTATGTAATTCTGGAAATCCTAGCGTTGAAATTTTTCGTCCATTATTAAAACAAAATTAGTTTTTCCATACATTTGACCGCGTAGGTATATTGCACTTTTATATGAAACTTCTTTTGATTACAGACGAACAATTTCTACGCTAGGGGGTCTAAAACCATATGCTGAATAGAAAAAAAAAATAGAAAAATATTTATTGTCCAGGTAATACAGTAAGCAGGTGTTAACAGTAAGTTAAGACGACATGAGTAGCTTAAAATATTACCTACAGCTAGGTTACATATAGTATTAACTAGTGAGCCCCAAACTAGACAGTTAGTCTGTATCTTGGGGCTCGAAGTACAAGTTCCAGAGTGGAGACTAGAGAGGTGATTTCAGAGGTATGGTATGTGTGATATTGTGTGGTGTGTGTGCATATGTGTGACGTGTAAGTGGTGTGTGTGCGTCTGGTGTGTGTGTGTAAGTGTGCGTGTTTGTTCCATTGTGCTTCGTTTAATTTGGTGTCAGGTGAGGGTCTTTATATTAATTGTTCCGAATCATCATAGCCAATGTTATGCAAAATTTCCTTCACAATTTTTTTGCAGCCGAATGAAGTAGTATTTTTGATTTCGCAGAGTTTGCAGACTTTATTGTACGTATTAATGAGAGAGTAGGCCGGGGAGCGTCTAGCTAGCAAAGAGGTGTTGTCAGGTGTTGGTATTCTGTAATTATTATATCTTAAAATAATTCATGATAACATTTTGCGCGTCGATTTCCCAGCCAACCTCTATATCACTTCGATCAAAATACTGAATGGCAGCTGTCTTGTTAACACAGGAGACGAACAAAGAAAAAAATATATAATTTACGTACGATAACACTTTTATAAAATGTAGGTAACATAAATAAAGGTATATTTTTCTTCAGAGGGTCTGTATTATATTCATTGTTTTCTTACACTCAATGGGATCCAATTTTGGTTGACTTCATTTCACAACTTCTTTTTCTGTGAAGCCTCTCTCGGCTCGAAATTTGATATCATCCTGTAGGAGTGTAATGTTTCTATGTAATCCAGTTCATTTTAATATATTCCATTGCGTTTAAATATTTTTCAAGTCATGCTTATGCTTAGTTAAGTAGGTAAGTAGAGGTAAATGCCCTTTATAAATGGTTTTTTTATGCATTTTATTTCTAAACTAGCGACCCGACCCTGCTTCGTATGGTTCTTACGACTTGACAAAACATAGAGATTTATTTATTGTATGTAAGTTTAATAGCAATTACTTATAACATGTAAACCTTTCGGAGTAAATTCTCTTTATGAAGGCGAAAACAAAACCATAATCCATTGCGTTGTCTAGAAGAACAACACGGAACAGACGTGAAGAGCTACTTTAAATTTTACAGTACATATTTATATATCACGAAGCGACGCGCGCTTTACTTTTGTTAACCAAGTATACAAACGCTAAAAATGTTCGAATACGAATAGCGTGAGCACATAACACACACATACTTCCGATTTTGCCATTGTCTCGGACGTTAGCTAGAGCTCCTGCACTCACACAGTCACAGCCGTGTTTGTACACTTGTTAACCACAAGTAAAGCGCGCTTCGCTTCGTTAGATAGAAATACTATAGTATATATAGATATACTCGTAGATTTAGATGACATTATACGATAGCTCAAATATTAAACTCAATCATGTCCGTTCAGAGTCATCCATCTCTTCAAGGTGAACAGATATTTCCGTTCAGAACGAGGGGTTTCATTACATTGCAAACAAAACGAGTGTTAGCACTGTTTACACGTGCGTTGGCTAGAAATTGATTGATTGGTATCACAGTTCTGATAAGACATACATACTCGTATTTCGTGATTTTTGGGATAGTTTTCGTGAAATATGTGTCCTGAATAAGACCCCATAAACAAATATTACAACCAACACATTTACATCACTTGCTTGCACTTGCTTGCGCGTGCAGCTGCCGACTATTTATGTTCTGTGCTCGTGATTATATAATACCTAGTTTATTTTTTGTATTTTTTTATTTATACATATTTTGAGTTAACTGATATTTTTGTATGTCAGTATTTCTGTGACAAATAAACCTATTTTTGAACTTCTTAAATTGGACGAGAATTGAGAGTAAAATTTCAAGGACGTGTCACGTGTTCG
Organism: Luperina nickerlii; assembly: GCA_963855955.1. Lineage (NCBI taxonomy): Eukaryota > Metazoa > Arthropoda > Insecta > Lepidoptera > Noctuidae > Luperina > Luperina nickerlii. Next base: position 12,788,848 of record OY979677.1, on the reverse strand, counting down.
CACATTTCGTTACATGAGTGAGACGAAAGATATAACTCTCTCCGTCTCTCACACTAAATCTGTTATTCTTTATATTTTAAGTTTACTTTTTTTCTTTATTTTAACTTTCAGTAAAAACTGCTTGCAAAATAAGTCGACAACAAATTCTTTAAACCAGAATTCGAGGAAGCTGTTACCAGTGTACAGTAGAAAAGTTAGCTGACCTATTTATTCACATGGAATTCGAAAGGCTCTCCTTATCTCTAACGACTTTTACTTTGTATTATTATTTTCTAACATAAAATCATTAAAATGCTGTTGAGAGAGCGGGTTTCTCTGTAAGAAACCGTAGTGACCTAGTTTCTGAAATTGCATTTCCTTTCCCTAGCATTAAATACTTTAATTCTCATATTGCTCCGTAATTGCAATTAACTGTAGCTGCTTATTAATTATTAGCCTATAAGGATTCTTCGACTAAACGTTTAATATTCTGCAAGTGTGAAATTTTCCTTTACACACCGAGGTGCTTTCCTTCTGTAAAATGAATTCACCTACTTAAATAAAGTTCGTAACGACCTTCGAGCGACCCACATTACCACCTGCAATAAAGCGTAGGGTCTTTTAATTGACCCGTTACGAAACCTCTAAGTATCCTTACTATATTAAGCTCACACGGAAAAACACTTAGTATTCGCCACTATATTAAGGCACCTGATCACGTAGAAGGAAATCTGCCTGACCAATAATACACCTTTACCCTTTCCCTAATTTGTATTCAGGGCAACGACGTGAACCCGGCAAGGATTACAAAACTGTGTTCGGGAAGAGACTGTAAACAGCTTTGGCTCCTTTATTGGTGTTAGGCCCAGTTTTCAAGTAGCACTATATTGAAAACTATGTTTCCAACGGGACTAGCTTTCATGATGCTATTCTTTAGGTAGATATGTAGACGTGAATACAAGATTGATAAGTTAAAATTATGACGTGTTTTAAGGACTGTCACACAGTACAAAGACGACGAAGCTGACGCTCTTCAGTCATTTCAGTTTAACTCTGACAGCAACAACCAAACCTTATTGTAATGAACATAAAGATCACTATGATTTTGATAGACTTGTTAGTGGCAGCAACTCACAGTAGCAACCTAACAGCAACCTTATTGTAACGAAAATAAAGATCAATGTGATTTTGACAGTGATGCAAAATCAGAGGTAAAATAACTGTGAAAGGATTGGCCCAGCCGAACTTTTCCTAATATTCGTTGTGCCATGATGACCGAGTACCGTAATTGAATTGAAGTCTCATTGGTAGATACTTGACCGGATTTGAACCCACAACCTCGCGCATGAGAGGCGAGGTGAGCACTGAGCCATCACCACGTCCACCCTTACTTACTTTTAAATTGTTTCTTAGTCGAACTTTAACGACACCCACGAGATGAGAACAATGTTCTGCTTTAAACTTGTTTTTCAAATTTTTCTCAGAAAGAACCGTATGAATCGCGGTTTTTATAATTTTTCATTTTAGTTTGCGCTTCCCCGTCTCAAGTCAAATATTGTTTTCACTTGACGTAGAGTCTACCAAGAAAGATCTCGTTATTTCTTGATTCTTAGTATCATGTTCAACATTTTCACTATAAGAATCAAAAGAACGTACACGTTTGAAAAAAATGTTTTCAGCGATTAATAATATTCTCGATTATTCGATTAGTAATTAGAATATTATGTCATAATTATAATAGGTACATACTTACAAATAATTTTTACTATTATGTATAAAACATTGTTTATTTATTAAATTAATTAAACTGAGTGTGGGAGACAATTGTGGTTACATTAAAATCTACGTAGGCTCACAGTCGCACACGTATAAGGATCTAGCGTAGTAGGTACTTCATTTATTTTGGTTTGTTTTGACTGTACAGTTACCTATATTAAAAAATAATGAATGAATGATAATATTTAGTGAACGATTCTAAACAAACTACTACGTGACGTAGGTATTTTAAAATCGCTTTCTAAACCATGCAACGAATTCTATTGCGGCTATTGGAATTCCTCTATATTTTATCTATTACAGCGGCTATCGAACGAGGCTAAGCCGATACGCAGGCCATGCGGACCGGCACTATTCGGTTCTGAGCGGATCAAACAGGGCGTGTGGAAAATAAACCTATTTGAATATTTATACGTACATACACGCGTTTTGAATGGATTTAACTGAACGTGCAGCCTAATTGATTAAAACAAACAATTACCTAATCGAATTGAACTTTGATTACAAAACACGTTGTTTGGATTTGTAACCAACTCTGACTTGTATTTAATCACTTAGGTACACTAATAAATAAAAAATAGCGGTTTGATACATTTGACCACGTAGGTATCACACTTTTGTAAGAAACAGCAGAAACATTTGTTTGATAACCGACGAACAGGGTCCGCGCTCACTCGACCCGCTTAGACTCGACCCAAGAATATCTGTTTTGATAGGCGTAAAAACGTCGATGTATAGTCAGACAAAAAAGTATCGTAAGTAACACCTGCACCACAGAAGAGTGTAAAATTTAAATAATGTTTGGATAAATAAATTAATAATTAATTAACAAGTAAGTACACTCGGCAATGTTAATTAGTTTACATCACGCAAACATCGGTAACTGTCAGTATTATTGTGTGCGTATACGTATGATACATTCACGGTTAGAGATAAAATAAACGGGTTCACAGTGAAGGAATTAGACCCAACATTTTAGACTAACGTAACATAGTTCCCTTAGCTAGTTGGTGTAAGCGCCTGCGATAGCTACTGATGTAAGCTCCTTGACGTGAGTTCGATCCCTACTGAGGAATTTTGTTTTGCTGTTTTTTACTTTTTGTTTTTTATTAAATTAATTTTGTGGCCAATAAAATCACTCAAGCAAAAAAGTAGAAAGGTAAATTAAATAAAAGCATTAAATTAATTAGATTTTTTATTATGTAAACATATTATTATTTGGTATTGGTTGGAATGAGCGAGCTTAACGCTTACTAGCAAATGATCCCACTCGTTTCTTCCAATATGTTCCTTCCTTACAATGGTTGTTTTAAGGTTCAATTCGGAGTGGGCTGTATGTTAGCAAAAAAAAAACTTGTGTGACCGATACAATGATTTCACATATTCTATAGCTATTCATACTAGACGTTCGAATGAGTAAAACACTGTTGTTTACCAGATTTTTTGACAAAGACAAGTTTTTTGTTGGTTATGGATGGACGTAAATAATTTGTCAAAGTAGGTAGGCAGGTATATAAATTGAATCAAAGTAATATTAGAGGTGAAGTGAATTAACATGTTAGATAGTAAGAAATTATGACAACTTCTAAGTGCATAACAATAACATCACTTCACCAGACTTTCAATAATACGAGTATTTCTACCAGCTCACCGGGACCCATCGAAGACATCCAGCCCCAATACCCCACAGTAATTCTGCCACTAGTCCTACAAGGCAGAAGGTTACATTCCTTATACCTTTCTCCACCTTTCCTCCACAATATTTTACGCCCATCCTTATCCGACTTAAACGATTTTTCGTCGCTAAAAATTGTTCTCCCAATCAAAATTGAGGTATGACCTAGTAAACTGTAGTCGGTTTTGTCGGTGCACAGTGGACAGTAAAATCTTCCGCGCTGGCTTACTACAACGTAAACCAGCTGCATGAAGATGATTTCTCACAGTTTGTAAGCACACATTGTGTGCTGTTGCTGTTACGCGTGTGGACAAGAAGGGATCAGCCTTGTGCCTTGCTACGATGTCGTGGTGTCGAGCCGATGAATTTGCCTTTGGTTTTGGCCCACGTCGAAGATGTTCTACGTCTCCAGAATCCTCATATCGGCGGAACCATAACTGCACGGTTCTCCTCTGTAGATACAAACAAAACAGTATTTAATATACTTATAGTAATAGCTATTATTAAATAAATATATAGACTATATTTGTTATATTTATATACTACTATATATAATATACTTTATTTACTTATATATATACCTAATTAATATTACTTATATTATATACAATACATATGTATACCAGTTAAATTAATAATTAATAATATGTCTAAAATACACACTTACATTAGTAAATATAGGTAATAATCTATTTTTGTTTACGTTATTCGAAGGCTTTTATTTAATCCGTCTAAAGGCCCGGGCCGTAGTGAGACAAAAATTGGCTAGACCAAGTTAATTCTATCATAATCATCTTATGATAAAAAAAAAACTAATACATTTTATGATAATATTATATTATTATTAAAGTATGGGTAGGCATTGCAGATAAGTTACATTAATTTATTCCTAGGTAAACATTGAAAGGTGAGTTAGTTAAGTTGAAGTAGGTATAATATCAACGTAATATCTAAGTGTTACTCACCGCTTTGCAATTTCACTTATAGATAATATGTTTTGCTCATGCAAAACAACAATTTCTGCCTTTTTCAACATTGATAAATGTTGCATGGTTGGATCCACAGAAATAAATCCGCACACAAATATGAGTAGGTAGTAATCAATAAACTCAGTAATGCAAATACTCGTAGATTGACAACTAAGAATGCTATTTTTTATAAATTAAGGTGTTTGAAAACAATTTATTAAAATTGTGGGTAGTTATTTTTTAAACAGTCAAAATAAAATAGCCTGAGAGTTCCGTGGTCGTCTCAAACGTAGCAAACTTCATTACTCGTCCATGAACGGGATCGAATCGTTATAAATTCAACTTTAAGCAATGTTTTAACCTAATTATTATGAATACAAAAAGATATATTCGCTGCACCCAAGGTTTGAACTTACGATTTCTCGTTCCCTTACCAAAGACTATAGCCATTGTGCCAAGGTTACTATAGTAATATCATGCGAAATATTATATCTCATTAAGAAACATAAATGAATGATTACTATATATTGGTATATGGTAATTGGTATGCCATACGCACACTAATAAAAACAGAGCTCGCTCGTATTATTTAGTGTGTGTGTGCATAACTATGACTTCACCCACACATATAAAATGTAAACTAATTAGATGGGTCGACTGTACTTAAGTATACGCTTAGTATTTTGTAGTAAAAATCACAGATTATTGTTAATCATTATATGACTGTAATGATAATTAACAATAATCATTGATTTTAGCTATATAGCTATTTATTGAATCAGCCTTTATACGTGATTATAATTATTAGGTTAACAAGTAGGTATTCTAAAATATAAAAAAAAACATGTACGCTGCGTCTAGGATCATGTGCTGAATTCATGATCATAGTTTGCGCCTCGGTGTCCCTGTCACCCTGTATAGTGTATCTAAAGTTGACATCCCACATCTACTTCCACTAAGGAAACATTCACAGCAAAACATGTTGCAGTTATCAACTAAAACCGTCTAAAAGGCCCCGTGTAAAGGGCACGCCACGATAGCGGCGGTAAGACCTCTCTTTGAGGAGTGGCTAGAGAGGCGTCATGGCGCCCTCACCTACCGCCTGACGCAGGTCCTCACCGGACACGGAAGTTTCGGGAGGTTCCTGCACATAATCAATCGAGCGGGAGGAAACGCCCGGGTGTCACAATTGCCAGGATCGCCCAGAGGACACGGTGGAGGTCTGCCCCGCTTGGGCGGAGCACCGCCGTGTCCTCGTAGAGGCGATCGGCAGCGGCGGCGACCTCTCGCGTCCGGGTCTGGTTCAAGCCATGGTCCGGGGCGAGAGGGAGTGGGGGGCAGTCTCCTTCTGCGAAGCAGTCATGCTAGCGAAGGAGGCGGCGGGACGGCTGAGGGAGAGAGCCTCCCGTCCCAGCCGCCGCGGGAGACGCTCCGGGCGTCGGGAGCCGCGCGACGACTCCCGGTCACCGTAGGCGCGGGCCTGTGGGCGGAGAGTAATGGGTAGCTCACCGTCCGATCAGGACCAGGCCCGTGCCGGACGGCGCGTACGTGTTCCACGCGCGCCTCAAAGAGATGTCAGCTTTAAACGAAGGGGCCTGTAAGGGCCGAAGCCTGCCGGGTCAGCGGGATTGTCCGAAAGGGTTACCGCTGGCCCGGAACATAAAGGGCGAAGGAAGGAACACGGGTGAGTTTTAGTCAGTAAGAGTCTGACACTCCCTTCTGCTCCACCCAGAGCGGGAGGAGTCATTTGATGATTTCCCACCCTGAAAAAAAAAGGCCCCGTGTAACGATGAGGTCACGTCAAGTTCACACGAAATAAATCCATATTTTGAAAATCAACCATGTATCAATACACCAAACGCACAATTTCTATGAAAAATAAAGAATATAATGTTTATACTGAGCTTCGTAGAGTATAGACTGCGTAAACAAACATGACAAAGATAAAAGCCTCAACGAAATTTACTTTACCAACATCTTGTATCAATAAGATTATCTGCGTTTTTATACGGCTATGCTTTTGTATACAATTTACTGAGCTGTTCATATAAAGAGCCTTAGTTTACCTACATAGTACAAAGGGGTATAAAGCGGTAGGCCCTTTGTATACATGCGTTTTATTTTGCAGTAAAAAAACTACGGTTTATTCGCCGTGTGTAGGCATCGTTGTCAGTGTTGTATGGATCGCTATGGAAGCTTGTTTGACGGACACGTTTTTTCTACGGCGCAGTTTATACGCCGTTTCGTAAAGAAACCGTGCCGTGTACAAAGAGCCTTAGGCTCTTCGCACATGGAACTACTCAAACGCGGCTAAATTACATATGACTACTAAATATAGTACCTAAATATTTCAATTGTTAGTAACAAGGTTCTCAAGACGTGGAGCTATTGGTTAGTGCCGAAGCCAAATGCATTTAATATCAGTAAATCAGACTACATCATAGCAACTAGACAAGGCAGTGGTGGCCCAGTGGTAACGGCCGCGACTTACGAGTTGTAGGTCATAGGTTCGAACCCAGACAGACGCTTTACTTATTGTAAATTATTTCATCACCACTGCTCTCAAAACGGTGAAGGTAAACATCGTGAGGAAACTGGCAAGTCCTAAAATCAAAAATTCGAAGAAAGAAAAGAAGAAGAAAGAAAATACGTTTATTTGCGGTAAGCATGACGCAAAAAAGAACAAAACAAAAAAAAAACAATATGAAAAGGTTGACATGCGTCACATCCACGCAAAACGGCTATCGCTCAGCATTAGACATGTGACATCTACCAAACCGCACTGGGACCGCGTGGTAGATTACGGCCCACTCCCTCTCACCGAGAGAGGGGAGGAGTGTTTCCCAGCAGTGGGAACATTATAGGCTGACTATAACTACAACAACAACAACAGCAACTAGACAACAACCACAACAACAACGGCTGCAACTAGGTAAGTACGGTTGAAAAAATCTCGTCGACAAGTTACGAAATCGTAGTGATTTGTGAAGCATCGAGTATAAGTTTAGTTACTAATTATCAGCCGGTCGATTCTGTAAAATTCTCACCGTGAAAACTTAGGTGAAGTGAGTTTGTTTTTGCTAAGAATTGACACTATTGACAGTTCACTCCACGCTCACTTCACCCAAGTTTTCACGGTAAGATTTTTCAGAATAGCACCGCTGTTTAGTTTCTTCTAAATGGCTACATGTGAGAAAGGCCTTAAAGCCTGCGCCCACAAGCCCTAAGGCGCGATAAGGAATTTCTATGCGACGAATGAGAATATAACTTAAAAGTATGACAATAAAATTGAAATTTCAATGACATGGCATTGCTTTTGTACCTGCATTTAAATTTATATTTTATTGTCATACTAGCTGTGCCCCGCGAGTCCCGCGACTTCGTTCGCGTGGATATTGGAAAACAATAATGTGTCTCTTTACTAATTATTTTTATTTTTCTAAAATAACATCAGCTATAAAAATGAAAGTCCCGTCAAAATAGGTTTAGCCGTTTCGGAGAATAGCCGAAACAAACAGACAGAGAAACAGATATTTTTTTTTAAATACTTTCATATGCATTTAGTAAAAAGCTATTATTTTGACATTACAAACAGACACATAAATTTTATTTATTTGTATAGATAATAGACATAATTATTACGTTTTATTCTTATTTGTCGCATAAAAACTTCTTGCCGTGCCGTGCCGCCAGACGGCACAGGCCCTTAGACTTCGATCTATGTCGCTGGGGATTTCGATAGCTAGATATTTCGCGGGCTTCCTCCGACATATCCCAGTCGGCCGCCTATTCATTGTAAAGTTATAAATCACCGCGCACACCTACGGGATACAGGTTTAATTCGACCGGTGTCGGCAGTGCGCACTGCCTATTAGTCAGGCGATTGAATACAAAATGTACCACAAAAGATAATAAATTTACCACTTCTGAAAGGACTGCACAATGTATGTATGCCTATACAGTGTATACAGGGTGTTTGGTAGAAGGACCGACATAATTTTCTTAGGTATAGGAAGTATCATACTATCCTAGTTTTCACCCATAACACCTGTCGTAAGGGTTACGGTAGGTAATTGAGATAATAATGTTTCTTTTTAATTACTCTAAATATCGTCACAACTATTTTGTTTGTGGTTGTAATATAGCGCAATAATGTTTGGTATTACCTGCAATGTACATTTATGTACAATCGGTTCTATAAAATTACTTGGGTGCTTCCAAAGCCGTAAATATGTGTAAAGGCTCCTGCAAACAGGCGCGACCCGCGACACGAAACGCGCTCGACACAAAGGCACCGCTCGTTACGCGACTTGCGGTGCCTTTGTGTCGCGCGCGATTTTATCGCGTGTCGCGCCTGTTTGAGCCTTTAAGAAATGAAAAATTTCAATTTAAAAATTCACAATAAAAAATAAAACAATTATTTGCTAGCAAATGACATCCTCAATCCCTCAAAAAATTGTGTCGGTCCTTCTACCAAACATCCTGTATAATTATATGTCGGAAATACGTTAGTTCATTTGACTATTCGGGACGCCAGCGCCACCAGGTGGCGCTCGACAGAGTCTAGCCTGACGTTCATGCGAGTCGAAGAGAGAGCTACAGTATGCAATCTCTCTTGAGTTCTTGACCATTGGACATCGTATGGACAACATGAGCTCAGAAACTGTCCCGGGTTCCGTATGTAGTTATGTCGTGTACCTACGGTGTGTGATTCGCTAGTGTGATTAACTTGTTCTTAACATTATAATTTGATTTGAACTGCAAACGATTTTTCTTGCGTTTGCGCAATAACCAACACTACCTATAGTACGCCCACAGTACCTAATTAAAAATCGCTGATGATATCGAAAAGCACGTACCTTCTCCGTCATATACTAATGTATGTGTATACAGGGTTATTTTAAATTGGCTAGCTAAACCCCGCAGGTGAGATGGGTATGATATCTAAGTATGATAAAACAAATATATTGTAGTCGCTTGAAATATCAGTTTAGACAATCAGAGTTTTTATCAACTCATACTGGTACTTCAAGTAACAACACTAACAGCGGTCGTTGATCCCAAAGAAAAAAATCTAATATTTTACTATTTCTTGTATCGTGTTTAGATATCAATACCCTTTCTCCCTTACTAATAAACGTATTATATCAGATGAATGTTACACACCGATTTCTCACTTTCAGTCGTCAGTCATTTGACTTTCGAAAGAAGAAGACAAAGCGTTGTGTAACTATACAGACGCTATACAACGTTTATTAGTAAGGGGGTTCGCGTCTGCGGAATTAACTAACCAATTTAAAATAACTCAGTATAGATAGGTGTACAATGCGTGCCACGAAAGATGAGACTTGACACACCACGTGGTTTGACATGCGCAGTACACGATTTTAGGTATCTTTAGCGGTATGAGATCTGAGTGCGGGACGGGACCGGACGTCATAGGTGCGGCGGAAAGAGCGGGGAGGCGGGATCAAGTCTCATCTTTCGTGGCACGCATTGTATAGAAAGAGACATTTTACTACCAGTAGACATTTTGCGAAAGAGACATTTTGCGCCTGAGCCGTATTAGGTACTATACAATATCTCCCTTACTAATAAACGTATTATATCAGATGAATAGTTACACGCCGATTTCTCTCTTTCAGTCGTCTGTCATTCGACTTTCGAAAGAAGAAGACAAAGCGTTGTGTAACTATACAGACGCTATACAACGTTTATTAGTAAGGGGGTTCGCGTCTGCGGAATTAACTAACCAATTTAAAATAACTCAGTATACATAGGTGTACAATGCGTGCCACGAAAGATGAGACTTGACACACCACGTGGTTTGACATGCGCAGTACACGATTTTAGGTATCTTTAGCGGTATGAGATCTGAGTGCGGGACGGGACCGGACGTCATAGGTGCGGCGGAAAGAGCGGGGAGGCGGGATCAAGTCTCATCTTTCGTGGCACGCATTGTATAGAAAGAGACATTTTACTACCAGTAGACATTTTGCGAAAGAGACGTTTTGCGCCTGAGCCGTATTAGGTACTATACAATATCTCCCTTACTAATAAACGTATTATATCAGATGAATAGTTACACACCGATTTCTCTCTTTCAGACGTCAGTCATTTGACTTTCGAAAGAAGAAGACAAAGCGTTCTGTAACTATACAGACGCTATACAACGTTTATTTGTAAGGGGGTTCGCGTCTGCGGAATTAACTAGCCAATTTAAGGGGGTAAGTTTCTCTGTTTAAACAACATTACCACTTCTTAAGTAATTAAATACAAGTAATAAAATTGTAAATAAACAAGTTAACCGCAGATGTTTGAAATGAGATTACAAGGTTTAGCAGCCACTTAAATTAAAAGGCTTTAAAAACAATTTATATAAATAACACTTGAAACACATAAATAAGCATTATTGCCAGCACAAATACTTTAAGGACTACAGTCGTTTGATTAGCATATTAGACTTTCAATGTAATCCCTAAGTTAAGTCGGTCCCTAAGTTAAGTATTTATTTATTTTGTGAAATATTTCACATTAAATTGTAGGTATCGTATAATTTATATGATGTAGATACCCAACTGTGTAATTGATTTATATACCTAATTGTGTATGTAACTTTCCAAATTTAAATTTAATAAATGCACTCTAACTTTATTGACGTCTACTTTCACGCTACTTGAAACCGAAAACGTTTTATCACACTAATATTATAAAGGCGAAAGTTTGTGAGTGTGTGTCTGTTTATATGTTTGTTATTTCTTCACGCTCATACGGCTGGACCAATTTTGATAAAATTTTGTATGGAGGTAGCTGACACCCTGGATTAACATATAGGCTTTTTATTCCGAAATTCAAACGGGATCGACATTGACGCGGGTGAAACCACGGAGCGCAGCTAGTGAAATATAAATAAGGTGGGTTAACCAGAATTACATAAAACATTTTTTATGTCAGACGGAATCGTATGACTTACAAAAAAATTATATAAACAAGGATGGTATAAGGTTGTCTTTAAAAGATCGCTCTTAGCAATAACACCGCCCATTGTGTCACACTTTGTAAAATTTCTACATTTATATCAGTAATTTATATGGTATTTTTATTTATTGGTAAAATGGCGTAACAAAACAAGGTTTTACTCAACAATATGGCTACCAAAAACTTCCTGAAAAGATCAAACAACCTATTCTAATACACACCCTTTAAACCTTCGAAATACGTTTAATGAACAATAATTCTCCGTACCGCGAAGATTTACACACTCCACAAGAATAGTTAGGTGAGAAAGGCTCCTGAGAGCTCCATCCGATACTACAATATATCAATGAGAGGTTCCCGAAGGATACAGTGTTGGGTCACGTATCAGAAGTGTTTTTCCACGAACCCAAAATTACCTCGAGGTGAGAGAAAAGTTCAGCATCAGAAACTTATAGGGGTATTCGACGTTAATAACATTAGTTATTTTATGTCTATTTCCGAATATTTTCTCTTTACCCTTAGCCGGGTACCTGTTGTTACTTTCAAGCCTGAATAGTTGTGTGATAGTTTTTATTTGTCGCCGGAGTCTACCTTTCTCTGATAGTAAAAGTTTACCAAAGGTTTTTTTAATATTTTCAGCATCTTTCTAGCGTTGTTATGAAAAATGTCAAATAGAAAACTACCACATCTCCGACGCGTGTGGGTGCATATATTATATTTTCTCTGAGTTTTACTCGTATATATTCTTTAAAAATGTTATGTTATTTACATGTTTATGCTGTATTTTTGTAGATTACAGACACTACACCGTGCGATTTTAAATTCTAACCAGATTGTCCCGGCCGATTGGGGTCGTAATTAACCCAGTCTGAGCACCCTCATTAATTAATTATACAACCAACGAGTGAAACTCTAATAAACTACATTTATCATTTCAAAAGATACTTTACTCACAACGCTACTCATTCCTAACAGAGTATAGATAAATTTCTTTAATCGAAGTATCTGTATCTGATTTTTTCCCTGAAAAATATTTCTAGAACTCGAGGTTTTATAAAAAGAAAACCTTGGAGAAGCCTCAGGAACATCAAATAAACTACATTACTACCCACTGTACTTAGATACAGAAGAGAAAGTCAATAAAAAACTGAGATTTTCAATCTTACTTTATGGATATCGATTGGTTTGAGCAAATGGCACCGAAAATTAACAGATATTGGTACTAATTGTATTACTATTGAATGAACGAGACAACGCTAACAAACCGATGTGGCCAGCCAGTCGGGATGCCGGGAAGGACTTCGCTTTAATAAGTCTACTCAAATTGTTCATACTTCTGATAGTACAGGAGTACGCCAATTAGTAATTGCTTAAATAAAGAAATGAGACTTCTAGGAATATATTTAGTAGGTACGTTAGTTATGGTATCTATATTTCCAGAGGTAGGTATTTATCCTAAATATGTTAGTTACGCTATAACGAATTCATAAAACTTTAGTTTAGTAATTGGCTTAAATCTATATGTACTTAAACTAATAATAAATATGAAGTGTTTGTTTGTTTGAACGCGCTAATCTCTGGAACTACCAATCGGATTTGACATTTTTTTTTGCATTTGATAGCCCATTTTTTGAGGAAGGCTACTTAACATCACGCTAGTAACCTAAGGAGCCGAGCTAAATCAAAAAAAAGTCAGAAAGAACGCTAAGCGAAAACGCATCGCATCGCCTGATGCGATACGATGAGGTGGGTCGGGGTGCAAAAAATTTCACGCGGACAGAAGGTAGTAATTACATAAATGTACATTATAATAAAACATTTCAGTAGGATATTATATTGATGCTCATCAGAAGCATCCTTTGACGAAGATGTATCTTCTACTTCATAAAAATCTTAAATTCTTTCATTGACAGACAACACGCATAAACCGCTGGTTCTAAACTAGAAGTTTGAAATTTTACACAAGAGTTCCTTATATAACAAAGGTAAGCACTAAAGAAGGATTTTTTAAAAAATCATTTCTGAAAAGGTTTTAAAGCTTATGAAAGTTTGTGTGGAAGTTAGTCATTTTTGCTGATGGGAATTGACCTCACACAGCTAGTTATAACATAAAGTAATCAAACCTCTTGAAAGCATGAAAATCCGTTTAGTAAGTAGGTCTAAGAGAAACAACACAGACAGACGTAGAAACTGCGTTATAATATCTAGAGCAGCAACTTTTTCTCATTGAACTCAAACTTAAACAATTACGCTTGTTATACAGGCCCCTCTTGTACATCGGGCAGTCTGGGCAAGTGCCCAGGGCCCCGCGATCTTCGGGGGCCCCGGCCGGGTCTCATAAAAAACATTCTTTGCAGCTATCGTTGCATTCTACGAATTATTAGTAGGTACCCGATTCAATGACAAAATAAGTTATTTGCAGTGCGATTTACAATAAGTTCCTAACCTCCCAGTTATGAAAAATATTAGTAAGTTTCTCTTATTGTCTCTTATCCACACAAGGGCCCCGTGACCCTTATGTGCCCAGGGCCTCCAATAGGTTTAAGACGGCCCTGTTGTTATAGTACAAGTTTCTCTGAATGAACAACACCTAATTTAGGTTTTACAAAGTTTAATAGTTCTGTGTTCTGTTGTCGGTGTTTCAGGAGTAATTAAGACGAATACAACAATGTTACGTCACATGCATTCATTACCTACAGTTGCGGCACATCCAAGTTGGTCGCAGTTACTTGACTGTTAGTATATTTAGGACCCCAAAATAGGAATTATTTTAGGTTCACAAAAAGAGGCACAATCATTAAACAAGACTGTTCAATAATATTTTTAGGACCCCAAAATAGAAAGTATTTGAGGTTCGACACAAGGTGTATTTTAATAAAAATAGTGATGGAATTGCAGTTTCTATTGCTTTATGATACAATTGCGGTGCGAAAGAAGCAGAATATAACAGAAAAACAGATAACTAGATATAATGTTGCTTAGTGTAAGAATAAACCATAGTAGTGTCATTTTTACGCCTGAGGTATTAGCGAACCAACCAGAGATTCTTGAATCTATGAAATTCATTCATTTAGGTAGTTAAATAGTTTAAAACTAAAGTTATAAATTTTAATTAGAATTAATCACCTTCAGGTTTCCCTCTGGCTTCCCTCAGACTTCCCTCAGTCGTAGGCGTAATACGTAGAATCATTTGCCATCACCATTGCCACGTCAATCATGGTGAATGTTTTCTATGAAGGCGTAGTTTTTCATTCACTTCAGAGACTTTTGCTTTTAGAAGAATGAACGCTCCTCCACAAAGCAAGAATTTGCAAACGAATCAGCGGGGTAATTTGCGTGACACATATTAAATGACAATTGATCGCAATTTCTTTAATTTTGACAGTTCAGCCATGTTCATTGCGTTATTTACGTTGTTGAGCAGACAAATTCATGAAACCTAATAACCTATAAAGCAATGGATTAGAAATATCCTTCAATACTCTCCGATTGTGATTGATAGTGTGTAGTCACGAGACCGACCGAATTTATACTAGAAGACGTGAACATTCTTCGCGTTTTACGGATCGAGGGAACATAGTAAATTTGATTTCTGGCGTTAGGTACCTAATTGTTCTTATAGGCATAGGCAGGGACAGCCTGAGTGTTCGAAAGTTATGGATAAAAATCTGCACTACCATAAGGTTGACTTTGGCAGACAACCTTTACAGTACCTATGTGTGCTGCAAGATGTTTGTGTATCACTATACATTATTAACAATTGTGATTGTACAGACGACACTACGACAGGTCTTTGGTAACAAAGCCAATATAAGTTGACCTCGTATTCTATATAAACACCGAAGTAGTTAAACTTTTGAGTTAAGTTTAAGTTTTGAAGGTAAGGCCATGTTTAGATAACACGGTTCAGTAGGTACATGTAGTCCTTTACATGTACTGATTTACGCTATCTAAACCTGGCTTTGCCCTCAAGGTAATCCAACTTAGCCAGCGCAACGTGTAACGGGTTCGTAATGAAAATAAACCCTGACTGATCACCTATGAATATATACATATTCATAGGTGATCAGTCAGTGTTTATTTTCTTACTGGACTGTAGTATGTTTCTATATATAATATACTACAGTCCTTAGTTCTTGTGTAGCCCTGTCAAAGACAAATATTTGATTTTTATATTTTTAAATATTTTATTTTATTTTTAACTCTCTGCGCCGAGTCAAGCGTTGAGAATCGAACAGTGCAAACTCAAACTCAAAGAATTTATTTCAATTAAGCCATTTACAGGCAATTTTGAATTGTCAAGAAGTCGGTCAGTCAGAAAATATGAAGCTAGTTGCCCATTCCAAAGAAGAACGGGCAAGAAATTCCATGGACACTCTTTTTAAATTATATTTTACAAAAATATTAGTTACATACTTTTAAATTTAAAATTATATAACGTGAGAACGATGTAAAAAATAAAAAACACGTACGCGTTAAAAGCGTCCAGAATACAACAAATATTACTTAACAAAACAACAATCCTTAAATAAAATATTTAAAAATAAGCCGAGGCAGCTAAGTGATGACCTGCCACAACTGACGGCGCCCGTTCACGAACATCACGCATAGATCAGCACCATTCAGCTCAACCATTTTGAAGAGAGCTAAATGATCCAACACACACGCCACCATCAGCGAGATATTTGAGTGAGCATGACATACTATCAGCTGCCAGGGCACATTCAAGTCAATGAAA
Organism: Luperina nickerlii; assembly: GCA_963855955.1. Lineage (NCBI taxonomy): Eukaryota > Metazoa > Arthropoda > Insecta > Lepidoptera > Noctuidae > Luperina > Luperina nickerlii. The sequence goes on along the minus strand of OY979677.1, from coordinate 12,772,734 downwards.
GACATATTATTAATTGGTAGCTATAGGGTACATAGAACTCAGATCTTTGCTATGCAATTATACAATACAAAGGAAATTGAGTTTATACAATGCAAAGATGGTCTTACAATCTTCAACAGCTCCAACAGTATTTTCAAATTAATTAATTAATTAGTTGTGGAGTAATTGTGGAGCAGTACCAGCATTGAGCCAGGCATTTTTATCAGCGATGTAATCCCCTAACTTATAATAGGCCTGACTGCATAGTGTGCGTTTTATACAAGACTTGAATTTTGTCTCATTAAGTTGAAGAATGTGGGGAGGTATTTTATTACAACATTTTAAACAGTACCCCATAAAAGATGAATCTACTTTAGCCAGTCTGAAACCTGGTTGAACTAATAGGTCCCTATTTCTAATACTATAATTATGTCTTTCAACTCTTTTACTAAAAAGATGTAAATTTTTCCTTACATACATTTTCATAGATGTATTGACAAGGCACCGTCATGATGTTAATTCCAGTAAATCATCAGTGCTCTTATATTAGGGCGCATTGTTAGTGAAAACGTGTGTTTCTCACATACCTAATGCCTATGAGTTTTAAGTATGAAAAGCTTGAACGATGCTGTAAGTTCACAAAAAAAATTATTAATTATATTGGGTCGATATTTCTCCAGGGTAACAATGGCTTTGGTGATGTTTCTGTTAAGCCATGTCCAGACGTGTGAAATAAGTAATGTAATGTATCGTGTAATGTAATGCGAACAGTGTGGCATATAATGTTCCCACTGCTGGGACACAGGCCTCCTTTCTGTGAGAAGGACTAGGCCGTCATCCGGTTTGGTAGATGGCACATGTCTTCAAATTATTTGGTTCTAGGACATGCCATGTTTCCTCACGATGTTTTCCTTCATGGTTTTAAGAGCAGTGGTGATGAAATAATTTACACAAAGTAAAGCGCCTGTCTGGGCTTGAACCTGCGACCTACAACTTGTCGCGGCCATTACCACTTGGCCACCACTGCCCACGGCTTACAAACTCAACGCGAATCCTGTACGTGTTCGACTGCGAGAGCCTTTGTGTTAGCGCTAAAAACCGACAGTCGTTGGATTAGCGCGAGCGTTACGTGTAATGCTCGTAATTCCGTCCACACGCAGAATGCGTGTTACACTACATTGCACGCGTCTGTACACGGCTTTAAAGTCTCCGTTGAAGATTTTCTGTATCATCTATTATTAATACACAAATATAATTAAACGGCAAACAATAAATAAGGTAGGCAGTTTAATGGAAAAAATGTTGCAACAACATTTAGACACAAACCCACGTAAAATATTCAATCCATTTGACATTTTGCGGCGCGATGTGTTGGCGCAGCAGAAAGGCAGCTTGCAATCGAAATGCAAACGTTAAACTAATTTAACTTTAAAATAGCTTTTTCCCAACTCGAGTGAAAATAAATGTTGACATACAATACCCTATTTGCGTTTCTAATCTTACATCGAGTTGCATTTGTTTTTAAAATTTTACATTGTAAAGTAGAATTTATTTTCTTTTTCTCTCTCTTTCTGCACCACGGCAATCAGGGACACAACAATAAGCCTCTGTCTGATATTTGTATCTGTTAAATCTTTTTATCTTGGTGAGACACTTCTCAGGAAGGTGTCTCATTCGGTCCTGATGAATCTACTTTGTAGGGTGGAAACACAATTTCTCTTCAATCTTCAGTGTTGAAGGTCTTAATTTCCACTCAGTCTGAGGGCAAGCTCATTGTTGTGTTTTGAGAGTATTTTCTGGTAGTTGGTGTTATATTTTGCTATATCCTGTTTGACAGTTGATAAATGATAGAGAGTTTTACATCAAATAAAACTTACCTATTATTTTTTCATCAATATCCGGAATCCATCTTGAGTCAAACACCTGTCTTTCAGCCTGTTGACAGCGTTTCCTTTGCCTCTCCGCTGGTCGCGCCATCTATGCTTACCGTTGGTACTAAGCATTTCAAGCGCGCATCGGGTGATCACCCAATTTATCGTCATTATGGAACTCATGATGCACCAGGTAGACCTTACCTGGATTCCGGATATTGATGAAAAAATAATAGGTAAGTTTTATTTGATGTAAAACTCTCTATTATTTGTTTTGTATCAATATCCGGAATCCATCTTGAGTGATGTGTTTGTTATCACCTGGTGCGCTAAACCCAAAGACGCTATAATGTGTTTTAGGATGTAGAATATTGGGTTAATAAAAATTTATGTCAAAATTATGTTTATGTATTACAATAATTAATCTGGTATGACATACTACTTTTAGGCATATAACAAAAGATAACAGACATAACAAAGTAAAAATAATTAATATAATAATGAACAGGATCAAAATAATTAGACATTGATGTAGGATGATTGGGAACATTTTAATCATTGTGATTTAACAGTTATCTCTGATAATAATTCTGGAAGGTATGAATTGTTTTCCAGTTACCAGTTGCAAGAATTTGATCAACGGGAAAATTCTCTACGAAATTGAGAGAAGCGACTGCAGATCTTACTGATCCTGGAGTTGCATCAATACCAGCAGCTTTTAAGAGAGATCTCACCCATCCACCAATAACAGTTCTAGAAGCAGGTTTAATATTCCCTGTAATAAACAAATGTTTTATATTTCCTAGACTGTTTGAAGTAATACCCATTAATGGTCTCACCCAAAAAATCAGATTTAATTTTTTATCAGGATGTTCTCTAAGTCTCCAACCAGACTGTCTGTGGTTATGGTTGTCTGTTTTAGAACCGAATGCTGGCCACAACACAATAGAGGAATCTTCATCGACTAAGCTATTGCTATCAATTCGTAATAGAGTAAGGTCGTGAACCCTACGACCTGATGCTAACAATAAAAGAGAAGCCACGTGTCTTGATACTTGAAATATATTATTTTCATCAAAATTATAAGCACTCATGTGTTGCAATAAAACATTAGGGTTCCAAATAGGTGGTTTAGCAGATTTCTCTCTTGCTACAGAAATGGCTTTTAATATATGTTTTATAAAGAAATTAGACGACAAATCAATATTAGATGTTATGTGTGTGAAAGTTGAGATAACAGATTTGTGTACCAAAATAGTTCTGTATGCAAGACTTATATCACAGTGTAAATGTGCTAAATATCGAGCTACCTGATCCGCCTTAGGGTATTTAAAATTAACCGAATGGGAGTCACACCACCGCTTCCATCTGCGCCACACTGGTCTGTAGGTATTGATTGTGGAGCCACTCCAGCTCGACATAAAGAATTTTTGTTCTTGATCTGTCCAGTCCGTCAAAATATCTTGCCACCCGAAATCAGCCATGCTTCCAAGTGTAGGTCTTGCACTTGCGGCGGATGCTTCCCTGTTCTCGTGTCTATTAGATTGCAGGCTAGATCTGGAATCAGGTAAGGCGGATGTCGCGCTCGCCGTTGAACATCTGCCTGCCAAAATACCTTGCTCCACCTCGAGGCAATTAATATAATTATATTCTCCGCTGACTTGATTCAGGTGTTGGAGAACTCGGGGAATCAAATTTGGTGGTGGGAACAACCAAGCTAGGTCGTAGTGCCACTGGTGACAGAATGCGTTGTGATGTTGGGCTTTCTGATCGTTGACGTCCAATGATACGTACTTTGGTACTATGTGGGCTGTTCTCGACGCGAAGAGGTATATCTCCGGCGTACCCCACATTCGAAAAATTGTTGTCGTTGCTGTCCTCGTGAGGTGCCATTCTGGACAAGCCTTCTGCCAAGAAAGAGCATCTACCTCGGTATTGAACCTGCCCGGAAAATAATGTGCTGTCAGATGAATGTTCTGCTTGTCTAGAACAGCAAGAAACTGTCGAGTTTGATGAAGCAGTTTCTTGGATTTTGTGCCGCCCTCCTTGTTTATGTACGGGACTACTGTCCGATTGTCGGTTTGCGGCAGTATCTGTGCATCTTGGAGTTGCTGCTGGTTCTGACATATAGCTGCGTAAACGGCAAACATCTCTTTTTTGTTGGCATGCCATGTCTTTTGAGAATTTGTCCAGGTTCCCACAATAATTTGTTTCGCCAAGTTGAGCCCACCCACCAGATGTCTGATGCGTCTGTGGTCAAGAGTTGTGACGTCACCGAGCTCAAGTGTATTGGCACAGACATTCCTATGGCTTGACACCACCACTCCATCTCTGATAGAGCTGGTTGAGGGACAGTGATCGATCGATACGGGTGTTTCACCGACAGCTGTCGACTGTAGTATTGCAAAGTACGACAGTGAAGGCGACCTCTCGGAGTCACAAACGTTGCATAGTTGAGTCGCCCCATTAGTTTGGTACTGTTTGAGGGATCACTTTGTTAACTGAAGCTGTTGGTGAAGTGCTTTGCGTAGCGTTAGGCACTTCGGTTCGGACAGGGACTTTGCGTTGCGTTTTGAGTCCCATGTAATGCCGAGAAACTCGAGGCATTGTGTCGGAACCAGAACAGACTTTTCGTAATAAATTGTCCAGCCTAGTAAACGAAGTATCTTTATTGTGAATGCGACGTCGTCTTCCAACTGCGATTTTGACTGGTTGGTCAAAAGAAAATCGTCTAAATAAACCACGCACCTGATCTTGTGACTCCTCAGGAATTCTGCTACCCAATTGATTATCGAGGCAAAAGTTTTGGGTGCCGATGAGAGGCCGAACGGCAAGCACGTCATTTGAAGTAATTGATGTTGACGTGAGTTTTGATGATAATTTAGCCTCGGGAACCGGCGATGTTGCTGTGCGATTGGTACGTGGAAATATGCTTGACTCAGATCTAGTTTGGCCATCCAATGTTGTTGTTGCAAAAAACTTGGTACCCGGAAGTGACTGAATAGTTGAAATGGCTTGGCTACTACGAATTGGTTCAGTGTTTTGAAATTGAAAATGAGTCGGAAGGTCTGATCTGACTTGGGTACCAGAAAGAACGTTGAAATGTAACTGGGCGTCAGTTTTGCAGGTTCCAGTACCCCTGACTCGAGCATAGTTTGAATTTGTTTGGACATATTGGGAGAGGTTTTGGTTCTGTAACATTTCAGAACTGTGGGAGTCGGAAATATTAGTGGCGGTCTGAGTATGAAGGGTATGTGTGCCCCGTTCAACAGTCGGCATATTTTGTCTGGTGCACCCAGATTGCTCCAAACATATTGAAATTGCCTTAGACAGCCGCCTTGAAATGTGCGACAATCATTCGCGACGCTTGTTTTTAGGGATAGCATTCGATTACGATTTTTTACTCTTTGGTTTATATCGTCGCTTATCATAAAAGTTTTCTTTAGAATAAGTTTGAGGTATTGACTTAGTGGATACGATAAGTTTATCCACCCCCCCAATTTTTTGGAGGTAGGTTTGAACTGCCTCATCATTAAAAAGATATTCTGTACTAGGAGGAATTTTTTGTAGGACATCGCGATGAAAACCTTCGGAAATTTGCCGCAACATAGTCTTTTTCAACAGTCGGCAGTCAGTAACCTTACTATATGCGGATTCTTTCGAAAATAATGATTGAGCTTTTTCGAATACTGAGTTAGGTGTCAACGATTCTCTAGACTCATTTGACCAATCCACCAATGATTGTAATGATTTGTGCAATTCGTCTTTTTGGCAAAGTAAGGCATTCGAAGAAAGATTTTTTTTTTGCTGGATTACCAGCAAAAGATCTTTCCAATAAATATGAGCGCGAATCTTCTTTCAACATATTCGATTCAAAACGCTTCAATTCGTCGTTAACATTTAACTCGACAAAACCGGGGGTAGCTAAATATTTCTTTTGTGCATCCGAAAACCGAACGGCATTCCAATCATCACACTTAAAACGCTGTAGATCCGTTATTTTTTTAAGGTATGTTTCGTTTGCCCTTGGGTAAATCGGGTCTTTTACTATTGTACCGACTTCCGACAAAATCTGAAGTTTGTTATTAGACAAGATTTCAGGTCGCCGTATATTTAACTCGTTTGTGGCAACGGTTTTCATGTTAGCACTTGAATTTGTATTATTTTCATTAACGGAAGGATTCGTTAAGAGGTTTGTTAAATAAGCCACTTGTGATAAAAACTCGAAATGTGCATAACTCACGGTTTGGGAGTCTCCTTACTTTACGTTTCTCAGGGCTGGGTCCACTGCCTGTAGAAGAACTGCTATCGCTATCTCTTCCACTTGGCGTCGGGGAATGAACTCGTTTACGATTTCACATAATAACTTAACGGAGAGGAAAAATTTAAACTAAACGTTTTACTAAACTTAATTTGAAAAAATAAGTGGGTTATTACTTTTTCGCGAAGTTTAACGTGTTTTAACGCTATCAACGCACGGCGCGAAAAACGACGCTATAATGACGATAAATTGGGTGATCACCCGATGCGCGCTTGAAATGCTTAGTACCAACGGTAAGCATAGATGGCGCGACCAGCGGAGAGGCAAAGGAAACGCTGTCAACAGGCTGAAAGACAGGTGTTTGACTCAAGATGGATTCCGGATATTGATACAAAACAAATAATAAGTGATTCTATTTCTGTAAGTTTGCACAAACACTTTTACACGGCAATCATATTTAAAAATTAAAATCTAATGAAGGTCGACGTTTCCTATCTGACTACTCTGAGAAGCGAAACCAAGTCAGAGGTCACAGTCTCTTTTAAAGTCAAGACATAATCTTGGTGAGATCCAATGATTTCAAAAGTAAGGATACGCCCATCTGAACATTTTACATAGACGTTCTTCATACAAGCAAAAGTAACGCCATCTGTTATAACTCAGACGAACTAGGTGAGTGCAGCGTTGCATAGGTCGACGACGTAACCTTGTACGTGCGTACTCACCTACATGTTTTTATCACATTTTATTGTGAGTCAGTATAAGTAAGTCAGTTGCATGCCGATATCCTTTCAACTCCGAATACCAGACTCTCAAAATCCCATCTTGTTAAAATATCAGATTCTCAATATATCAGATTTCAGGCAGTCGAAATAAAAATATAATAATATTATAAGAAAAACCTAGCTAGTTTTTGCAGCAGATAGATTGCATATTGCACATTTTGTAATAAAATACTGTTTGGTTTTCTTATACATATTAGGTACCTATTTTGTTTCATTGAAATTGTCATGACGTTGAAAAGCCTTCTCCTTAGTTTTCTACATTTTATTTATTTCATTATTAAACAATCAAAGTGATATGATAAATCAGAAAGGCAAACTAGAGTTACTGCACGCAGGTTTCATTTCACTTTCATCATTTCAAAATCAAACACCTGGGGCTTGTAGCTGTGTAGTGGCTGCTGGAATTTTACAACACAGGTCTGGCCACCGCGAAAATTTCCAAACTGTTTTAGAAAAACCAACATCGTATCCTCCCATATTTGTCAATTCTTTTAGCTAATGAATATAATAAAGCTTCTAAATAAATAATGTAAAAACAATGTCGATATCAACGTCGCAAAAATGAGTTGAGCATACTCTTGTATTTTTATGAGGTTTGAAATAAGGCTCTTTCGTTGTTCCCTAATAATGCGACTCCAAATCTATACACGTTGAATCATTTGGAAATCTGTAATTTAAAAATTATTTGTATCGTAATGCGTTATCGCATAATGTATACTTAAACATCGTTTATATGTCTTATCCTAATTTGGTACCAAAATTCAAAATTATTTACATTCTCTTATCATCTTAAGACAAAAATAAAACAGAAATAAAAAAATGACGTCTGTACAAGGTTACTTTGTTCACTTCGAGGAGCCATTGGCCACACAATGGCCGCCATTGTAAAATTATCGCTTTATATAAAAATGTGTTTATTTAATAATTTAATTGCAACAAAAATAATGTAAGGTTACATTCCGATGATACGATATCCCATGTTTCTTTTTAATCTTTGTACTTATCGTAATTTTTGCAGCCTTTTACCACGCAACTAGGCATTTTTATGACAGGCAAATATACGTTCTCTCTCTCGCGCGGACCACTGTCAACTGAGTCGCGTTGGCCCTAAAACCGTCATTTTAGGGCCAGCGCGCTGGTGCCATTTAGTCGCGCGGTTAGCCCGGTCCTTACGCTAGTAATATATAAGTCAATGGGTGAGATCATATGAAGACCATGTAGATTAATGTCTGAAATGGTCTTTTAAGGAAAGAACTACACAGATTGAGTGGACCTGTCCAGACAGTGCACGCATTTGTCAGTTATCGTGCAACTCAAAACTTATGGAGCTCATCGAATCGACTAACAATACCAAAGGAAGGGAGTTTGGGTAGCCGCATAAGTTACTCAAATTGCCAGACCATGACAAAAACTAACAGAGAAAAAAAAAACGACCTACCTTCTGGTTGGTACTTTTAGTCAAGATATACCTATGTGTATTCTCATTACTGATGTATTGAGAGTGGATAGAATTTCAAAATACAAATCATGTGTATTTTGATAAAAAAGTAACAAAAACTAGTTTTATTATTTTTCATTAAAATCTCCACCGCTAGGCAGTCAGACTATAACTCAATAGTGGTGTACAAACGGTTCGGCTTATGTTTCGGCCACACATTCGGCTTTGGGTGATATACGGCCGAAGCTTTGGCCAAATCCCCTGTCATACAAAACACGATCGCGTAAGAACGCGGACTGAAAACAATGAAAGTCGGATTTGTGTGATCAAGAAAAATACTTTTGCCAAATAATAGTTTTGTCGAAAAATATATCTGTAGCGAACACTTTCGTAGCGTTCGTAGACGTTTCGCTACGAAAAAGCGTAGCAGCAGATTTGAAGATGCAATTTATTGAATCATACCGCTTCCATTTCTCTTCTATTGGGTACCATATCTAAGCCAAACCTATTCTATCTATACTAATAATAAGGCCGAAGAGTTTGTGTGAGCGCGCTAATCTCTGGAGCTACCAATCGGATTAGAAAAATTCTTTTTGCGTTTCATAAATGATCATTCTCGGTGAAGATTAATTTATATTATACTAATTAATAATAAAGCTGAAGAGTTTTTGTTTTTTAACCGACTTCAAAAAAGGAGGATTCTCCAAACTAATAACTACAACCCAAGATTTAAATACAATCCATTTCGCTCTGTCGTGAGCAGTTTGGATGTTTATTTTTTTTTATGTATGTTCGGGCATAACTCCGTCATTTAAATACAAATCAATCAATCAATCTCCGTGGTTTAAATAAATAAATAAATAATAATAAATAATTTATAGACGGATTTGCAAAATTCTTTTTTTTTTGTTTGTTTGAACGCGCTAATTTATGGAACTACCAGTCCGATTTGTAGGAAGCTAGTTATTTATAAATCTTAGCATAATCACCGTATGAAGTTTCCTTAAAAACATTTGATAGAAAACAGCCTTTTACCAAAGTAAATACAAACAAATATTCGGGATCAATCGAAGTAGGTAGGTATGAATATGTGTTGGACCATAACTTTAGGAATTCGGTAGCTCTTATACCCTTACTTAATAGGGTAATACAAGTACCAGAAGATAGGTAAATTTATTCCTTACGATACCGTAAAGATCGCCACTTATGATTACGATATTTATTTGGGTGCCCATTTCATCCATCATGCTTTCATCCCTATCTAGAATCCTAATATGGGCTCCGATATAAATATAGTAGTGATGTAACGGATATTCGCATTCGCATTCGCATTCGCGAATATCCGCATATTTTTCAATATTCGCATTCGCATTCGCAAAAATTATGCGAATATTTAGCGAATGTTTTTAATAATCAAAAAGGAAATTATTATATGCATGCATGTGAAATAATAATACAATAGATAACACTTAGATATTTTTATATTAAATCATACTTCTACATTCTAAATTAAAGTCTCATTTATGAAGGGCACGCCACGATAGCGGCGGTAAGACCCCTCTTTGAGGAGTGGCTAGAGAGGCGTCATGGCGCCCTCACCTACCGCCTGACGCAGGTCCTCACCGGACACGGAAGTTTCGGGAGGTTCCTGCACATATCAGGCGGGAGGAAACGCCCGGGTGTCACCATTGCCAGGATCGCCCAGAGGACACGGTGGAGCACACAGTGGAGGTCTGCCCCGCTTGGGCGGAGCACCGCCGTGTCCTCGTAGAGGCGATCGGCAGCAGCGGCGACCTCTCGCGTCCGGGCCTGGTTCAAGCCATGGTCCGGGGCGAGAGGGAGTGGGGGGCAGTCGCCTCCTTCTGCGAAGTAGTCATGCTAGCGAAGGAGGCGGCGGGACGGCTGAGGGAGAGAGCCTCCCGTCCCAGCCGCCGCGGGAGACGCTCCGGGCGTCGGGAGCCGCGCGACGACTCCCGGCCACCGTAGGCGCGGGACTGCGGGCGGAGAGTAATGGTTAACTCACCGTCCGATCAGGACCAGGCCCGTGCCGGACGGCGCGTACGTGTTCCACGCGCGTCTCAAAGAGATGTCAGCATTAAACGAAGGGGCCCTTACGGGCCGAAGCCTGCCGGATCAGCGGGATTGTCCGAAAGGGTTACCGCTGGCCCGGAACATAAAGGGCGAAGGAAGGAACACGGGTGGGTTTTAGTCAGTAAGAGTCTGACACTCCCTTCCGCTCTACCCAGAGCGGGAGGAGTCATTTGATGATTTCCCATCCTCAAAAAAAAAAAAGTCTCATTTATGAAAAAAGAACTTCAGAGATCTGATCAAATCTAACATTAATCAGCCTTGTTACAACTATGTAAGGTTTGCATTTATTTAGTAGTATATTATTACTTTATTACCATTTTTAAATAAAGTTTACAATTTCTATTTACTAAAAAACTAAACAATTACAATACAATTACAATAATTTTGTTTATAACCTTTGGCTTTAAATGTATATTTTTTCATTCCACTTTATATATCTGAGGAATTAAATATATTTATAATGAATTAGTGATGTAACAGATATTCGCATTCGCATTCGCATTCGCGAATGTTGAAGATAAATATTCGCATTCGCATTCGCATTCGCGAATGTGAAAAATCCAACATTCGTTACATCACTAAAATATAGTAACAGCCTATTGTAGACACATAAAACCACAAGAGCGGGTAGTGAATTTAATTTTTATGGTTGTGAATCGGCAGAAGACATGAAATCAGCGTAACCTTCACGTTTATAGCTCACGATAGAAATCATATTTTTATTATTCACTAGCTGTGCCCACAATTTCGTTCGCGTGCAAATTGGGTTTCATGTGTTTTAATTTTTTTGTGCAATACCCTAATTCTTTTTCTAAAATAAAAGCCTAAGTTACTCCTTCCAACTCAGCTATCTGCCAGTGAAAGTCCCGTCAAAATCAATCCAGCCGCTTCGGAGATCAGCCGGAACAAACGGACAGACAGGCCGACAAAAAAATTTTAAATTGTGTTTTTGTTATACCGTACTGACTACCGTATATAAACTTTCATATGCATTTAATGCAAAAAGCTCTTATTTTGTCATTTCAGACACTTCAAATTTATTTATTTGTATGTACTTATAATAATTATGTAAGTATGTATGTATGTAGTATGTGGAAATAATTTCACAAAGTCGAAGCTGAAAATGCGGAATGGGCTTGGTATCGGATAGTCGACGCCAATCCAGTGCCGAAAGCAAGAACGGCGCAGATTTATTCCGCCAGTTATTGCACATTCCCAGCAAATGTGCACTGAATATGCACCCAGCCTGAATATTTCACAGCTTCAAGTGCGCGCTTAGCACAAAATAAAAAACCTCCGAGCTCGTTTGTGATCGCTAATTCCTAACTAAACTGCCTGAATGATTTTATTCAGATCTCTTTAAATGTATCGCACGAATAAACTGTGTTTAAATTGTTATATTGTGTTTGTGGTGTGTTTAACCCATTTAGTCAGCCATATAAAAACACAGCCTGTAATAACATGAATCACGAACGCAAACATGGGGATATTGGCCAGGTGAATTGGCAATCGCAGTACACATACCTATACAAGTAGGTACAAAGTTGCAACAACATATTCCACAAATAGCCATGTGAATTGGCAATCACAGTACACATATACAAGTAGGTATACAGTTGCAACAACATGCCATATACCAATATTGCTTCAATTATAAATTAAGCAAATGGGTAATATGATATTTGCTATTTACACAACAATAAAACTAACTTATAGAACCAGTTATATTCACTGGTCATGAAAATAATGATAAATATACGCTATATTACGAGTACATATTCTTTGCGAACAAATTCTACATGCATTGAATTAGCTAAACAAATATGACCGATCCTCCGATAAACCAACATTTATTTAGTCGCAACATTTTAAGCGACCGCATGCAGTCTAATATACTTTGTTATTATTCATTTATTCTGAGGTGTTGTTCAGTACCTAAAGATGACTTTAGGTACTGAACAACACCTCAGAATAAAAAAAACCAGTTGACATTTTTCCACTTCAGCTGTGATGTCATTATGATTTAAAAGATATCAAGTAGGTACTCCTAATGAATTACTTCATTATTTTTTTATGATAAGTCATATTTATTTATTTATATATACTTTATTGTACACCAGAAAATACATAACAAAAAAATACGATTATGAATACAAAAAATACAATGGGCGGCCTTATCGCTTTCTGCGATCTCTTCCAAGCAACCTTCATAAGTGTGCGTAAGAAAGCGGCTTCCCTACTGCAACGTTTGCGTAGCACTCGGAACGGCATCCTGAAAATGATTGTTAGCAGAGTGGACTGCCCCATCCAAAGGCACTGGGTAGAATTAGGTCTAGGTTTATGTTAAATAGAATTAAGTACTAACAACAATAACATAGCATGTATGCACAGTTTTTTACTAACCACTAACTACGTATGGACTGCTTAGGTCTGACATAAAGATATTTTATTTTATTTTATTTTTATTTATTTTATTTATAAGTAGTTGAATTAGTCAATAAAAACTTTATAGTGTATAGTGCCAAATGTTTGAACGTACACATACGTTTGTTTACATTATTACTTTTTTATTGACTAAGGACTGATTTTTCAATCGACAGATAATTTTTATTCGTGGAATAAAATTTACGCCTGACAGTTTTTGTATGGAAGAACTGTCAAAAATTCAAAATTATTCTTCTGATAAAATTATCTAGGGTTGGAAAAATCAGCCCTTATTCAACTGAAGTGGAAAAATATCAAATAACTTTTAGAGATTATTGCTAAAGTTCTTCTCTATAAACTTACCAATCTATACTTAGGTACTGTCACGTTCGTGACATCACCATCTCAGAGCCAGTTGAAAACCAGCGTCGGGCACTAGCTGCTCGGCAGTTTGCTGAACTGGTCCTATTTGGCGCAGCCGAGAGATGCACACACTCTTTTTTTTTTCAGTTAGTTTTATTAGTTTCTTTTACAATTTTTATTGTTTGTTGTGTGCACTTGTGGCTTTGTGCTAAATAAACATGTTTTCTTTCTTTTCTTTCTTTACTAATAATAAAGCTGAAGCAATGATTTCAAAGTCAATGAGCTGGAGATTTTGTTTGTTTTTTGGAAGCGCTAATCTGTGGAACTACCAGTCGGATTTCAAAAATACTTTTTGCGTTTGATAGCCCAGTTCTTGAGGAAGGCTTTAGGCTATAACATTACGCGGGACCCTTAGGAGCCGAGCAAAATGAAATAAAATCACAAAAAACGCCAAACGAAAACGAAGTAATAGCGCGGACGGGCGGTGCGAAGACGAAATTTCACGCGGAAAATATCGCGGGCAGAAGCTAGTTATGAATCAAATATTGATCATAAAATACTCCAAACTAAACCCGTTTTAAATAAAAGGCACACACAAGCACCCAATCGTATTGTTTTAGTTCCAACCTCACAAATCCTTAACGCAAATAAAACACGAACAAACATTTTAGTGACATTACACTGCCTTTGAATAGAGCCTTCGATCGACTCTCTCGTAAAAATACACGTCAAAAGCCGCAATCAGTTTTTAGATCCGAATGATTCCAAACAAAATACATACTACATATTTACGTTTTGGTGCTCACCTAAATATTGAAACGAGTTGTCAGAAATTCTCGATCCGGAAATTGAACGTGAGTGCCTCAAATATTTACCCATCACATAAATGTTTGTATTTAGAAAATATAAATTTACTCTTCCAATAAAATAATAGCGTGTAGCGTTTAATGTTGTAATTATTATATTTTCTTACCGTTCTGAAACAATAATGGTCCCTAACTAATTAAAATCAAAATAGGTAATAATTGAAATATACGAATGGATCATATATTGGTTTATATATTTACAAATGATAGAAAATGTGACGAAAATCTTGAGAAAATTAGCTTGGCGTAGTAGGGTAGAGAAAGAAACATGCTACCTACCGCACTATAAGGCGGCGTCCTAACCAAAAGCGATCGTCGCGCAAATACGAGATCATTTCTATGTCACTTTTTGTTAGGAGAACCGGAACGCGTGGCCCCGCCGGCACAGGGCGCCTTCCAGTTTTCCGAGCAAAAAGTGGCATACGGTCACGGTGATCGCATATTCGCGCGACTATAGCATTTGGTTAGAACGCGGGGTATGAGTGAGCTCACTGAGATGGTGTGATTGTGATCAGAATGTACAACGTGCTCAAAATAAACAAACTCAAAGCAATTTTCCCATAAATATTCGTGAAGTAATATCATGCAACGGTAGATAGGTAAAACTCCGCAGTGAATGATAATATCCAAAAGTTTAATAAAAGTGAATAAACGTTATCTTTCAACCCGTTTGGCGGTAAATCAACATTAATTAAAACAACGAGGGTGTTATCCGAGTACCTATCGTAGGTAGTTTAAATACAGGCAGCAAACAAACGTTTATTAATTGTGGAGACTGGGGAGTAAGCACTAGAAATTTATGCTTTAGGGCGTCTGTCCACCGCAGCCCTCAACGGGCCGTCACCGAGAAACATGATTATTCGAATCCAACGGAACGTCCAGGTGACGGCGATCGTTTTTCCACCGCGACCACATTCGGTGGTTCAGTATGTTATGATAGACATAACAAAAGCCGGGTTCGACGACAACGGCAATGTGTAGACAAGATCAAACGTGTTTTGTATTGCCAGACATCGGCCCGTCACAATCTCGGGCCAAGTTCTAGCGGTCGCGCCGAACTACGCGAAGCTTCGGCGACCAGGATAACAACGCTCGGGTGACGGACGTGAGGTGGACACGCAGTCATAGCAAATGTATGTATCGCTACTTCGGCGCTGTCATCTCGTTTTCGGTGACGTCCCTGTGATGGCGGCAGTGGACAAACGCACTTACAATTTACAACATTAGTAAAGGTAAGGTCAGATGACTGATTATACCTAAATAATTATTTTAGGCCTTAGACAGTAAAGCAATATCAGCCTATAATGTTCCCAGACCTCCTCTCGGCGAGAGAAAGTAGGCCGTCCACCACGCGGGCTCAGTGCGGGTTGTTAGATGTCAACTATCTTCGATTGTTTTGGTTCTAGGACATGCCGGTTTCCTCACGATGTTTTCCTTCACCGCTTTGAGAGCAGTGGCAATGAAATAATTTACACAAAATAAAGCGCCTGTCTGGTTTCGAACTTACGACCTACAACTCGTAAGTCGCGGCCGTTACCACTGGGCCACCACTGCTCTCTTAGACAATAAAGAACTAAGACAGTATACGTTATTTAAACAAGTGAGTTTGACTTGATAACATGCTGTTTTAAGAACTATTGTATGGTTTCCCGGATGCAATTGCAACTACAACACGGAGAAAATCTAGCAGTTTGAAGTCAAGGGATACTGCATATGGTTTATAACTTAAACAAACTGAAACGTGATATTTTGTTGCTAACATTTTCGTTTTTGAAACTTTATCATCTTAGTCAAGTATGATCGGATCGTCTGTAGTCAATCATGCGGATTGGTGTGACAATACGCCAGTGGTTACCGAGTGGGTAGAGCAAAGATATCTATTTTATTTTTATTTATTCAATAAGTATACCAACCAACAGCTTATACGTATAACATTAACTTAAAACAGCAAATGTATACACAACTTATAAGGATAGTACATCTATACTAATAATAATTCTGAAGAGTTTGTTTGATTGAACGCGCTAATCTCTGAAAATACCAGTCGGATTTGAATTTTTTTATTTATAACTAATTCTTGAGGAAGGATATAGGCTATGTAACATCACGCTAGGACCCGTAGGAGTCGAGCAAGAACAAAAACAGTCAGGAAGAACTCGAAGCGAAAACGGAGTAGGTACGCGCGGGCAGGCGATGCAATGCGACGGGGTGGATCTGTTTTTTACGTTTCTATGGGGTGGATCGAAAGAACAGGAAATTTCACGCAGACACACGTAGTCCCGGGCAGAACTAGTAACATTATATAACTATGCATAACATAGCTGACTTGACATGACGAAATAATATCGTCGTCATGGATACTGTGGTGTCCTGATTCGTCACAGATACCAATAACATATTGGTGGTCATTCATTTAATCATACATACATCAGTAGCCAAAGGTCCTCTCTCTACCAATTAAGAAACCATTAATTGATTTGATCAACGCAAAGCAAGTAAACTGAAAACATGACCCAAACAGATAAATTTTCACTTCATAAACTATACATGAAACAAGCAATTCGCTGTTAAAACGATAGCTTTCACACGCAATACTGATGACGCAAATCCCTAGTAATCTCGGATCCAATTACATAAAACGAATCCCTTTAGATGTTTTAACACTCAATGTAGTGCCAGAATGCAAATCAGTTAGTTAACATCTGTTTCGAATTAATTTATTCAATTTAACGCACCATTGTATCCTGATAAGGGTCAGGAGTGGACGTAATTTTAAATATTTATTTTTATTTATACAATACTTTATTGTAGACCAGAAAATACATAACAAAAAAATAAATATGATAGAAAAAAAAAATTAATAGATTATAGAAAAAAAAAATGTTTGTGATAGGAAGTTTCGTATGTAGAAAATTCCTTATAGAACAATGATGGAATTGTATTAAATAGAATTAGAAGGTAATTCAGAATCTTGTTATTCGATGGATAATATATACAGGTTTTTATAAAACCACAAGAAGTTTCTCTTTTCATTAGGTCACACTTAGGTAATTAATATTAGGTAGGTATAAATGCGTTAGTATATAACTCTGTATATCTGTTACCTCTTCGAACATGCCTAAACCGCTAAACCAATTTATTAAACTTCACAAATTCTAAAACTTGGACAAGGACATACACTACTTTTCATTCGGAAACTTAGATGAAGTCGCGGGCAACAAGTATTATACAATTATTATTTTTTTTTATTTTATGTACATACAGTAAAATACATAGGGATATGACATAGTTATGATTTGAGTACAAAGTTACACGACGCAAAGGTACTTATTTATTTGTTTTACTTTAAATTCGGTTTGTCGAAATTATACATATTTTTAACACCGCAAAAAAAGGTTAATGTCTGTTTCAATATTTTGTTTCATCTAAACTTTAATAGCAGGCTCAGAGAGCTTACATGATAAAATGTAGGCACCTTTATCTACTCTTGAATTTAAATAAACCCGAATCTCTTTTATCAAGTTTAAAAATCTCTCTATAAATTCCAAAGTACAGGTATTGACCGGCCATGGCTATACAATTTTGATAAAATTACCTCTGCTCGGCGAAGCTTCGTTGGACCGCAAAAGTCTGTAAAAACTTTGTCTACTTTTGCACAACAGTTCTTTATAAATAAATTCGAAACAAGTTATGCTCCCTTCTCAGATCTTTATGATACGTTTCCCATATATCCCGCGAGGATATAACATGTTCTAGAATCTTACAATCCGGCTCTTTTAGAAACTTACATGGATTGAACACTGTTGCATTATGCAGGTCCCTAGCTAACCTAATTAACTTAATTTGATATTATATCTATGTTTCTGGTTCTCTGTGTGTTTGTGGGTATGAAAATTTTTATAACCAGCTATTCAGCGATAGCCCAGACGGAGATGGCGGAATAAGCAGACTCCTTTCATAGAGATTGATCCTTAGCAGCTCTGGACAGAGAGAGGTGGAAAGGGAGCAGTGAGGCCTTTGCAGTGGGACATTAATGGCTAATAATAATAAGAAACAATTCTGCGATAACCAGCACTAAAAAATTTAGATTTAGGTATTGCTATCAGTAAAAAAAAATAAGATTTGACGGCTACATTCCTACATACGGCGGTAGATAATAATTTCATAGGAAAATTATTACCTACGTATGTATATAGTAGTGTTACCTCTAACCAACCAAAAGATTTTCTCATAAATCAACCACACAACTTTCTCTTTAGAAAAAGATTCTTTATCTAACTCCTAAAGTTGAATTTATTCCACGCCTATTATATATAATTGAAACATTTATCCAAACGTAATTGACGATCTCTAAAAACGTCTGCAGAACAAGATGGAGCCTACTAACAGTGGTTGGCAATTCTTATTTAAGTTTAAATAGGTTTCCCGATGCAGCAATCTACGTGAGCCCGGCGAAGGCCGGAGATTGAGCGCGGGATCGCGGTGAGCGACTGGCCAACTTTGACAAAGAGTAATGATGCGACTCGATCGGACCGACACCTCCCGTCGTAACCACACAGACTCGCGACTTTACCACAAAAGAAATAATCTTTCTTGACAATATTCAACCTGTCGCTTGTTGTTATGTACCTATTTACGTCGTCAAATATTCAGGTTTCTAGAACTTACTTTTGAATTTTTTTTTTGCAAAATTGATGTTGTAGCTCTACTTACATAACAATATACGCCGCTTCGAAGAATTTCTAATGTAATCACGTAACAATTCTAAGGAAAAACCATACGTCTAGTGGAATAATAAGTTATTGTGTACGCAGAACGAAAGAACGGCGCCATTTTATCGCTCGATAGCGTACCATTGTATCGACAATCTTGGAAACGAAGTTGTTATCTTGGCGGTTCTCACGTTTTGTTGAATTAGTAAGAGGGTACAGACAAATGGCCATGTAAGAAACACGGAACGATCTCCGACTCGAGCCGAAAGCGATAGTGCTCCACTAGTTACGATAATAAATAGGGGCTTAACGCTAGCAAATGGCCGATTAGGGCATTCTTGACTACAACACAGGCATTCTGATAAAGTTAGCGTTTGCTTTGCAACGAGTCTCGTGGGTTTTATGGCTAACAAATAGATTGCTCCGATATTAAATCACTCACTTGTTTTAAGGTTTGAATGATTTATCTGTGCATCAAACTTTCTTAGACTGCATCCGAAAATATTTTTTCCTGACTTTTCTGAGCAAAGCAATTAACATTCGCCTTTATCCATACACATTAGGTAATGCCTACTGATAAATTCACACCTACGTAATTTATAGGTGTGTAATATATGGCATATATATGGCATAATAACAGATAGTAGGTATAATAACACTTGAAGTAACGCTCATATGCTATAAAAACGTATAACCTAATTTTATCTGATCGAATTTTATATTTCATATAACCTTCTTTTGCTCTAATAACATTTAGTATAACGTTCATTACATATAATTCACAATTTGTATAATGCTCTTTTTAAATAACGTTTAGTTGACCTACTTTTCATATTTACTAATTTTCACCCTAAATTCTGTAATGAATAGTAAGTAAATATCAGGAAACACCATACTGTTATAACCTCATCTAACCTAAATGATTCACCAACAATAGAGGGGATCAGGCGCACGGCGCGCGGCGGCCGCTGCCGCGGCACGATCGCTTCACTTGCTCGCCTTCGCACGTTAATGGTCACTGTTCTAAATTAGCAGGCGTTTAAAATTGGTCACTGTAGACCAGTTACCAATTTTAAACGCCTGCCATTTTCGTTTATAAAATTAGGTAAAATGAAATTATATCAGTAATTAATATAACATTTGATCGTTATATTAAATGAAATTAGATCATATGATCATTAGAACTTTTGTTATTATATCAAACATTACACACCTATAATTTATACCTATCGTATTGCATCATAGACTCCACTTCAAATTTAAATAACTAATTTAAAACAGAATAAACAATTAATAAATACTAATGCAAATCGTTCAATTGTTTAAATAAGACTACTACGACGCTACGTGAAGTACGTTTTCGCCCAAAATTAATTCAACCTCATTTTAACGAGATTCAACCATTAGACCTTTTATTAAGGCCAATTCGACAAATTGAAAGCTTAAAGTTTAATTAAGATAATTTCTAAGTCCATTATGGTCTCATCGCTTATGTCGATCGTTTTATTTGATATTTCGTTTTACTTATCTTAATTAAATACTCTTTAAAAATAAATAACCAACAACATCCATTAATATTTTATGCGTCCATTTTCCCGTACATTTCCCTTACCTAGTTAGTTCATTTTCTTTAGTTTTCCTTAATGTCAATCGAAAACAATAATGGGTGACCTATTATTTGGATTAGTATCTCAACTGCCTATTATATGATAAAACATGAAGGCATGGGTTATTGTTAGGATTATTTAATAGGATTACTACAATAGCCCTATTATTTGCTTTACTAAGACTTCTATTTGTACCTACTTACACAACAAGTTACTAGCAGAAGAATAACAAAAATACGTCAAGACAGAAGCACTAAGGTAGCCCGCGAAATTCTTTCATATTTTGATGATTTTCGCGATTCAATCTCATCATCATAATCAACCTACAATATTCCCACTGCTGGGACACAAACCTCCTCTCTTCGAGAGAGAGTGGGCTATAATCTACAATGCGGGTCCAGTGCGGGTTGGTTCTATAAATACAAACTTGTCACGGTTTTTTTTTTAATATGTTTTTTTAAATAAACAAACGGCTGTACGGATTTGACATAGCCTTGACATAGGCTAATTATTGTGCTTTGATCGCAGACAAAGTCGCGGGCAACAGCTAGTATAAAAATATTTTAAGACTGAAGAGAGTATTAAACAACGCAGATATGCTGTCTATGCTATTTAGAAATAAGTAGTGGGATGCAAATTTGGTTGATAAATGCACTATAGTTGACTCTGATGATAGGACCGGTTTACGTTCAGCTGGTCTCGGGTGTACCTTTAAACAATGTAATTCCAATAGGTAATTCCTACGTATTTAAATGTATTTTAGTTTTGGCATGCTATTAAGGGGTTTATTTATAAACAATGATTACAGTTAAGTGACGTTTAAACGTCAAAAATATATGGTTATACAGTCGCTAATCACTAATTAACTTTAAGCAACGTCTATGAATAGAGGTTTAAGAATCAGAACTATGAATATAAAGAATCTTTTCCAATAACAAAAATTATACGCGAAAATAGTCAAATCAAAAAAAACCGTTTATTTGCACAAATAGTTTTTTTTTTTTGAGGATTGGTAATCATCAAATATCCCCTCCCGCTCTGGGTGGAGCGGAACGGAGTGTCAGACTCGTACTGACTAAAACCCACCCGTGTTCCTTCCTTAGCCCTTTATGTTCCGAGCCAGCGGTAACCCTTTCGGACAATCTCGCTGACCTGGCAGGCTTCAGCCCTGACGGGCCCTTTCGAATGATGCTGACATCTCCTTGAACTTGTTACGGTTGCGAATACATTTTGATCATATAACCTTCAACCTTCACATACAACCTTCGCTTAAAACGTAAGAAAGTTTGTATTTCATGAGTACCCTGGCGCTTTCCCCTTAAGGTAAGTACTTATGTTCAAAATGAAATAGGTACCTATATTTTCTACGAAATCTGTTTTAGCACTAAGACTAAGTAACAAAAGTTGGCAACCGAAAATATTCCATTGAGTTCGTAGAAGACGACCCGCTTCAAATTCAAAGAATCCTTGGTCGTAGGTGTGTAATCCTCGGATCGAGCGAAGAGTAATCACATTTTACTCTGTTAAAAACATCTTTCAATTTATGCCAGGATACAAACGCGATCTACACGGTGGTAGCGACATCGAGGCGCTACCTGTTACCATGGATGCAATACATGATTCTGAACCCCACAGATTGTACATTTTTCGGGGGTTATTAAAAAAACTGGCCAAGTGCGAATCAGACTCGCACACGAAGGGTTCCGTACCACAAGCCAAAAACGCCCCTTAAATATTTATTTTATTCCGTTTTTATTATTATTAGCGGCAACAGAAATACATCATCTGTGAAAATTTCAACTATCTAGCTATCACGGTTCATGAGATACAGCCTGGTGACAGACGGACAGACGGACAGTGGAGTCGTAGTAATAGGGTCCCGTTTTTACCCTTTGGGTACGGAACCTAAAAAAGTAGTTGTTCCATACATTTTCACCGCGTAGGTATTGTACTTTTCTATGAAACAACTGAATTCTTGTTTACAGTTTACGCGTCGATGTCCCTGTCACTCTGTGTACCCTATGGGAACTCACCCACTATATGACTGGGATTGGTTTCCTCACTTATACCTTCTATTAGACCATTGTACGTGGATAACTCACCATTCTGTTAAAATAACTTGTGAAAAGTGGTTTTAATATCCTAGTTGCGAAATGAATTATTTTATTTCATTACACATCATAACATTGCCAACTACGGGGTAATAGGGAATATGCATGATTTTTTTTTATTTAAAAAATTAATTCTCATTCATGTAATAAACAGTTTAGTAAAACTGTTTTTCGGATAACTATAAAATTAAAAAAGATATGAGCCATCGAAGATTTGTTTCTATCTCTTTCTCGCATAACGAAATTTAACACGGAGTTTATATGGCCGTAGTGACATGTGACGTCACAGTCTATGTCGGATCTCTCTGTCTAATTGGTGTGTAATCAATAGTCTTAAATGCTCATATCGGCCGTGTTTCTTGGCCGATTTTAATTTTAATTTCACTTTTTGTCATCTCTACTACGGTATTTTCATATTTTGTTAATAAATGCCATGAAAAAAATTCATGCATATTCCCTATTGCCTAACACACTATCAATAGGAATGGTTTTTCACTTTGTCAGTTCAACAAAATTCATCATTTTCATCAGACAAATTTTTCAAACATTGCAAAGCAAAGCAATGGATTCTGGACAATTAGAATTATTTTGAAGAGTATTGCGAAATATCCTGCAAAATGATTCAAATTGTGATTGATAGTGTGCTACGCAATTAATAGTAAAAATCTCACCGTGAAAACAATGGCGATGTGAGCGTGGAGTGAGCTGTCAATAGTGTCAATTCCTAGCAAAAACAAACTCATTTCACCTAAGTTTTCACGGTGAGCTTTTTACTGAATCGACCGGCTGGTATATATCTAGCCTTGTTAGTAGTGCTATGTGGTGAATCCTGGGTTCACCCAGTAGTATCAACTACATGTGTAATTAAGTAATGGGTTTATTATTTCAGGTTACTAATCTCGAGAACGAAGCACGAGTACAATTTATCACGGCAAATTATAAAATATTCATAGCTTTATTGAATATTTTTTCTTTGTATAGGAATGTAATACTATGTTTATTGTTGTTAGTGTAACAGATTGATTGAAGTTGATACTTGAATATGAATGGCGTTGAGTAGCAATATAACGAATTAAAATATTAAATTAAATTATACGTCATTGCCATCAATTCTGTTAATTGTCATCAATCTTTTGTTGTCTCTTCAGACAACAAACGACGTTATTTTATACCATCTTCAAAACCACGGAGTTTGAACGTAGCAACGTCAGCTACGCTGTAGCAACAGGAGCTACGCCGTAGCAGCTACGCAGCTATCGTGGAGCGTAACGAAACCACCGATATGACTCGATTAATTTATGTGAAAATTTCAATTTATGAATCGTCCGCGATCTTTAATTCAATTATTCCTTAGAATAAATCAAAGAAAAAATATTAGACAAATAAGCTACTCCACAGATCTCTAAAACCTATTGAAAATAACAGAAGCCGTCGCCGCGTCGTTATAATCACATTATAATTGTCTGTCCCCAAATTCGTAATACCTGCTCGAAATTATATATAAAAATAACTAGGAAAACGTTACATCAGTAGGTAGTTTTGGTGGCATTCGGCTCTCAGCTATAAACATATTAACTTGTACGTGAAAGTCTCAAAGTCAATAAATATAATATAAAAAGGAGCTGTTAACAGACCTCTTACAAATAAAAACGAATCATGTTAAGGATCACAGTGAAAGAAAAGCCCACGTTTAAGAAGAAACATGATAATTACGCGCGCCGGCTGAAAACTCAGAAACTGATCAAGTATTTACAAAGCGAGTTAAGAACTTCCACCACTCATGGTCTGCCATACATCGCTAATACTGAAATACATTGGTTTGAGAGGTACCTATCTGCCCGTCAGGGCCGAAGCCTGCCGGGTCAGCGGGATTGTCCGAAAGGGTTACCACTGGCTCGGAACATAAAGGGCTAAGGAAGGAACACGGGTGGGTTTTAGTCAGTAAGAGTCTGACACTCCCTTCCGCTTAACCCAGAGCGGGAGGGGTCATTTGATTCCCATCCTCAAAAAAAAAAAGACTATTTATGCAAATAAACGACTTTGTTTTGATTTGACTATTTTCGCGTATAATTTTTGTTATTGGAAAAGATTCTTCATATTCATAGTTCTGATTCTTAAACCTCTATTGACAAACGTTGCTTAAAGTTAATTAGTGATTAGCGACTGTATAACCATATATTTCTGACGTTTAAACGTCACTTAACTGTAATCATCGTTTATAAATAAAACCCTTAATAGCATGTCAAAACTAAAATACATTTAAATACGTAGGAATTACCTATTGGTATTACATTGTTTAAAGGTACACCCGAGACCAGCTGAACGTAAACCGGTCCTATCATCAGAGTCAACTATAGTGCATTTATCAACCAAGTTTTCATCCCACTACTTATTTCTAAATAGCATAGACAGCATATCTGCGTTGTTTAATACTTTCTTCACAGTCTTAAAATATTTTTATACTAGCTGTTGCCTGCGACTTTGTCTGCGATCAAAGCACAATAATTAGCCTATGTCAAGGCTATGTCAAATCAGTGCAGCCGTTTTAGCGTAAAAGCTTAACAAACAAACAAACTCACTTTCGCATTTATAATATTAGTTAGGATTATCACTCCAGCTTATTAGTTCTTAATCTCGTTAGAACAGGCTAGCTTTACAAGCATTTTAACCGGATTTTTTCTTTGGATTTCAGAATATTTTGGGCGGCATGCTTTGGCATATCTTGCGCTATAATTTTCGTCCTTTTGTCTGCTCAGTATACAAGACTTGTGGTAAGTATACAGGACCGACTTTATTTACAAGCAAATGCCTAGTTTGGGGGTCAAAATATTCGGTCTATAATGTTCCCACTAACGGGACTCAGGCCTCCTCTCTCGAGAGGGAGTGGCGTGTCATCTACCACGTGGGCCCAGTGCGGGTTGGTAGATGTCACATGTCTTCGAATTTTTTATTGACATTTTCTAGGAGGTTTTCTCACGTTGCTTTCCTTCACCGTTTTGAGAGCAGTGATAATGAAATTATTTACACAAAGTTAAGCGCCTGCCTGCTGGACCACTACTGCTCCATAATCTGATTATTCATATAACGATCTTCAATATTTACCCTTCCTTATCAATAACATTGAGTAATACGTGATATTGCACAATGTATATTGACCGTTTAGAATCCGCCTTAGAAAGACTGTCCACCGCAAGTTCAACGCTCTACATAGCCGAACTTTACCTAAAACTCGATGCGGCCTGGTACTGTAGGTAGACATTTTTATCCCCATTGTTATAAAGATCATTTTACCGTTACACATTTTATTTCCAGGAGCAACCAATAGTGAACAGTGTAGAAAAAGACTACTTGAATTGGAACGTGTCCTACCCAGCAATTGTACTGTGTCCCTTGACTAAAATTGACGAAGAAATGTTTGCTTATTATGTCAAGTAGGTTTACCCATGTTTTACTACCTTTCAATGAGTACCTTAATATTATCATATTACTGTCATACATTATACAGGCTGATTGATGGAAGGTCCGACACAATTTTCTTAGGGACACGAAATGTCATATTATCCTAGTTTCCACCCGGGTGCAAACTGGGATAATATGACACTTCCTATCCCTAAGTCCTATGTGTCACGGTAGGTTATTGGATAATAATGTTTCCATTAAATCACCCGAAATATCAACACAACTTTTTTGTTTGTGGTTGTAGGTAATAGAACTCAATAATTTTTGGTACTTATTATCTGCAATGTACATTTATGTACAATGGGTTCTAGAAAGTTACTTGAGTGCTTCCAAAGTTGTAAATAAAATTGTGTTAAGGAATGAAAAATTTCAATTTAAAAATTCATAGTATAAATGAAAAATAAAACAATTTTGTTGTAGCAAATGACATCCCAAACACTGAAAAAATTGTGTCGTCCTTCTACCAAATACCCAGTATACAAAAAATATTATTTTTCAGTGATACTCTCAACAGGACTGGTTATAACTTAGAGTCATACTACTCTGCGATAATATCAGTGTCTTTGGAAGCATTGAATGTTCTGGATCTACCTCCACCTGAAATATTAAAGGTAAAATTTAAATATCTACATAACTTTACTTATACCTAGACTATTTGACTGATGATCGTGTTTAAAACTTTATTTGTTTTTAAAGCTTATAAATCCTGAAGACTATGCGACAATCGCAGCAGATTTGTTCATGAGATTTAACAACCAAACATTGACGACTCCGATAAAATGGCCCATAACTGTGGACACTACCATGACCGAGATGGGAATCTGCCACATTATAAACTCTAACGTTGCGATACTCGACGATCCCACGTAAGCATTTATTCCAGTACCTACGTAAGATCCTCATTGCACAGTAGATAAACCCTTCTGGATAAATTTGGGACGTTCTTGGCATAACTTAATTCAGCGTTTACCTACCATACCTACTTCGAGTAATTTTATTTATATGGGAAAATAAACGGATAAACAGTATTACACAAAATTTGAGCTACAGAATGAGTACCCACGACATTTTCCATAAGTTACTAAGACAAGTTATGTTTAAAGCTTGCTTGGATCGATCCGTTTCACCCCCCCCCCCCCCCTCCGTCCGTGCCGAATCAATGTAGTCTCCTAAAACCCATGTCTGACCCAGACACGTGTTTCTAAATAGTGATCCGTCTCAACCAATAAATATTGTCCCTTAACGTACCTATGGGTAGGTGAAGAAGCTATCTGCATACGCATACTTATGATCATCGAGAAGAGCGGTCCAAAACCAGCAAATAAAATCGGAGAATTTCTGGAGGTTGTGAAAAGAGCTCAACGTCAAAAAAATATAACTGAAATTATTTAACTTAATTATTTTTACTCCCAATACCATTGAAGTAACAGATCTAATAATGACGCCAATCAACATTCATCACCATTATCAATTCAGCCGAAAGACGACACAGCTGGACACAGGCATCCCAAGCACCGCCACTTCGATCGGTTCTGTGCTTCTCGCATCCAGCGGATTCCTAAGGCCAATCAATATCCTAATATACGAAACATAACCAACCCTAAGCCGAATCCAATTTTAACATTCGCGTCCCAACAGCTTTTTCATTTGTTGGCAATGCACTTACATTTGCATGACGAAGCACCACACGAACCGTGTTCCATTAGGTACCTAGATACTACCTACACGTAACGTTCTCGTTTTGTATTGCAGCAAATGGAGTGACAGCAGTGTGGCATACACCAAAAACAACATTGAGCTCTCCGTGCACGACATTGACTTTTATGTGCAGTTAGTTAACTACGCCAGTGTCTATAAGGTGAGTTATGGACTTAGGACTAAAACACATACACACGATCGCGATTGCGACGTCGTGTCACGATGCGATGTCGTGTCGGACAAAATAGCGATGCGATTTCGTGTCGGGAAAACTCGCGATGCTACGCCGGAGCCGCATTTGATGCACCGGTCCCATATCCGCCGCCGCCGCTAGTCCCATAGCACGACGCTCAAACCCGCTCTTC
Organism: Luperina nickerlii; assembly: GCA_963855955.1. NCBI lineage: Eukaryota > Metazoa > Arthropoda > Insecta > Lepidoptera > Noctuidae > Luperina > Luperina nickerlii. The sequence goes on along the minus strand of OY979677.1, from coordinate 12,744,704 downwards.
CACTAGGGATATTAATTCATCTGCATCAATGTCTTGCGTCAACTTTGACTATTGAACATCAAATGCGGCACCGGCGCAGGATTCTATCGTCAGTTTTCACGACACGACGACGTGCCGTGCATCGTACATACTACGATGCGACTTCGTGTCTTGAAATTTTACTCACGTCGTAGGTTTTCGCGACACGACATCGCATCGTTACACAACGTCGCAACGTACCAGTCGTAACACCATGTGACGTCGCATCGTTAATATGTAATTTGGTGTATAGGTAGGCCCAGTTTCTAGAACGAAAATTATCGCGACATCAAGGGGGAAGCGCTAAGGTAGCCCGCGAAATTCAAATTTTCTTGTTTTTTGCAATTTGCTGGTCAGCATTAAGTTGTACGTTGATTAATATATGAATCGCGGCCGTAAGAAATATGTGTTTACAGAATTATAATCATTAAAGTCATCAACACAACTCTCTAAGACCACGTAAGTCCAAAGAATGATGATTTCATGAAACAGTTATTCTTGGGACTTACGTGGTCTTAGAGAGTTGTGTTGATGACTTTAATGATTATAATTCTGGAAACACATATTTCTTACGGCCGCGATTCATAGTTTACGCGTGCCTATTTATCACATTAATTTTGCGATATGTTTCGTTCGCGAAACTGGCCTATAAACATTTGCCGTTAATTGACAGTGGTCTACAGAATGTTGAGCTCATAATAAAATTATAGGTTTTTTGTTTGTCGTCGGGGGGAATAAGTAGGTACCTACTTATCACACTTTGAAAATTCTTTAGTGATATAACAACTTAGTCCTCTCGCACTCGCACTCGGCTCAATTCATTCACACTCACAGCGTATATGTATACTTGGTAAGCACAAATAAAGCGCGCGTCGCTTCATGAGATAAAAATACTATAGGCAGTTAGACTACATAGCTCTAGGTAGGTACCAGCCATATTGGGGTAATAGAATCTTCCAACTTTTGGTTAATTGACTATTGATTTCCGAAAGCCTTTAATTGATGTCTAATAATAGTAACACAAATAGGTACCGTTCCGGTAACCCCTTCGAATTCAATAGCATTATATTAAACTAACGTTTATTCCACACATAGACATATAATTATACATAATCAGCCTAGAATATTCCCACTGCTGGGACACAGGCCTCTCGGTGAGAGGGAGTGGGCCGTAATCCACCACACGGGCCCAGTGCGGGTTGGTATGTCACATGCCAGTTTCCTCGCGATGTTTTCCTTTGCCGTTTTGAAAGCAGTGGTGATTAAATAATAATTTACACAAAGTAAAGCGCTTCTCTGGGTTCGAACCTACGACCTACAACTCGTAAGTCGCGGCCGTTACCTACCTACTACTGGGCCACCCCTGCTGCTCAGATAATATAATAAAAAAGCCCTCTAAAATGCTGGGATTTGTTATAAGGAATTCCAAATAGTTTAAGGTGTTGTAAAACTAAAATTATGCTATAAAATTGCATAATTAGAAGCATATTAGAATATTGTAGCGTGATCTGACGTTCACACTATGCTACATACTCGTTGCGTCTAGAACGCGTTTAAAAGCTTTTTCTATGGCACCTGGCATTTTCACACAGACAGTGCTCGCAGCAACTCGCCGCTCAATCACATAAGACAGCTGCTGGTCAGTGGGTCGTCTTAGGAGCAGATTTGGGGAAGTTTTAGGTATGCTGCATCTAAATGCTGTAACAATATTCCCCCGCCGATAAGGATCTTAAATTTCTTGGTACCTTCAGAGTTCGACTACGGCAGTTTCTTATCACCTCGCAGAAGAATCTAGGGATGACTGCTTCGAACACGCCCATTATATTTATAACTGGCTGTCGTGTCCTTCCCGAATCAACCTGTCTATTTAGCGTATCGCGTGGTTACAACCTGTGAGCAAAGGTATAGTAGGTAATTGAATGGTTTGTGGATCTTTTGTTGGATAATAGTTATAATACTTACACGTTATTTACCAATATTTATTTATTGTAATCGCATTTAATTTTAATTTTATCCTAGCCAAATTCTTTTATTTTATTCGCACCTACGTCACTATAATTATAATATTATTCATTTACACATTATATAGGTATTGCATATAACTTTATAAATAATATAAGAATCAAGTAATCAAAACATAATACTAACACGCCTACGAACAAGAACGTTTCCCAATGCAAAACTTACTGTAGAATACATAATTAAACTGTCGGGTATACTTACAAAACTTCACTCTGCACTTAACACCTGTCACAACACCAATTTATCTCGTCTTCTCAACGTCCGTGTGTCACAGCGGGGATCCAGCAGAATATCAGCGTCAGGTACATTTGCCTGACACATGCTGAGCTGGACTCCCATTTGGTGCAACCTTGAGACGCACACCGAACTGTGTATGTTTCGTTATTAATTTTATTAGTGTCACTTGTATTTCGACATTTTTTTCATTTTGTTTTTTATCGCACCTTGTTTTTGTGGGTAATTTGGTTATCATCTAATATTTTACTTTTGTGTGTTGTGCTCTTTTTGTATGCGCCAAATAAAGGGTTTATCTATCTATCTATCATCTAGCGGAATAACTAAAAAAGTACTTTCGTACAGTAACAGACTGAAACACTTTAAAATGGTTTCGCTAGACAATTGCCGACGCATTAATGACGCAATATTTATGTGCAAAGTAATGAACCATAAAATTTACTGCCCACAAATATTGCAAAGTTTAAGTTCCGTGCTCCCACAAGAATTCCTCGCAGTCCCATAACACCAGACACCGCAGAGTAAATACAAATGAGTAGGATATCTTCATACATACGCACCGAACACGATAAGCACGCTCGTACGTATGCGTCGTCGCACGCACACACTGACAAAATTTATCGCTGCGGTGGTGCGCCAGTCGTGGCTACGCCCGCCGCGCCGTACGTACTACCGCCCGCGACAAAATGAAAAAATCGAATTGCCTAAGGTGGGAATCGAACCCACGGTTTGAGAAATTGAGATGCGACTCTTAACGCTAGAAAATTTTAATAACCACTTTAATTAATAGCTATTATTTGAGGTTATTGTGAAAATATATTCAATTTCCGAATTTAAAGATTATAATTTTCATGGTAGGTAAATGAAAAAGTAAGAAATACTTTAGTGTAAAATTTCATAATAATTTTATTTTATTTGAATAAATACATGATTCAGTAAAGCCACGTTTTAATTAATCATATTTCGATCGTAATTTTTCAAAATAACTAAACAAATAACATGACGTAGGTACCTAATGAAAAAAAGTGTAGTCAGCTCCTGGTCTATGTCGAACAAATAATTTAAAAAAACTTTGTATTAATTAAATATCCCTGATGCTTACCCTACAGGGGAAAATTGTTTTGTGTAGAGATTGACTATGCATTTTCGACGATTGAATAAACTATAAGTGACAGCCCCTACGTGTTTAGGCTATTATCGCTCGCTCGGGGCTCGAGTTTGCTTTCTTATGAGCATATTTTTCAATTTGTGTCAAGTACGTTTTTTGCTTGTCCCTAGGGTTTAACTTAATTTTATTCGTAAACCCATAAACTATTCGAGCTTTTAAACATACTGGATCAAAGAAAATACATTTAATTTATATTTAATTATATAATTTTCTGCTTAATTATTAATGATTTTGTTTAACCAGCATTTAAATAAACAGGAGTTGGCTATTTTTACCTGTCCCCATCTGAATTTGTATGATTGGATCACGAATATTGAGAGATTTTTCCAAGGACGATGTACTTTTTTTATCGGATTTAGTTTCTAAATATCATCATTAAATAATATTCATCAATTAATTTTTAATAATCTGGATTATTTACATAAAAAACCATATAAAATTACGATGTTGAAATTTTGATCCACCCGGAACATTCAGTATTGTGACCGCATTTTAAAGTACTTTTAACCACTTTTTTTGGGAAATAATACTTTAAAACAAGCAACACGTCAACGTATTCCTGCTCAGGAAGTCATTTTGGACTTAGTGTCAAAACGATTTTGAGTAACGTAGACGTCTTGTTGATGGCTCGGTACAAGAACGGAATTTATGTTCAGGTGTGGGTTTGAATTTTACTACAGCGTAACCAAATATTAGGATCGCTGTTTATTTCTAAAAACTGCCATTTCTTTCAAGTTACTGTTTAAAATGACATCAAATGGAAAAGAACCACGAATAATAATTTATTTAATTATTTAAATCGGCAAGTAAGAAAATGTGACTTCCGTTTTGTGACCATATCTGTGGACACGTACGGGCTGAGCTTAAAGTCACAACATGACTGAACCTATAAAGTTAAGTTCACGTGGATACAATGATGTTGTTTCAGAAAGTCAGAATAATAGTTTTATGCGGGAATCGATTTTCAAGAAATATAATATTGTGAGTACAGGTAAGGCCTAATTTTTGTTATTGTAAAAGGTTTCGTAATTAATTAATTGTTTATCATTATTAAATATTTCATACAGAAACTCCTGTTTTTTTATCGAATACACAGGGTGTAACAGAATACCTTAGACACCAGAATTTGATCCTTATTAGCAACACTATCGAATGGTGTTACAATACAGCATGTCGATTCTGTAAAAATCTCACCGTGAATACTTGCGTGGAGTGAGCTGTCAGTGTCATCCCACTGATGCTAGGGATTGACCATGCAAACATTTACTATCATAAAAGAGATTTTAATAATATTTTTTAATGCTAATCCTATTGATATTTTTATATAATTCAAAGCTACAAAGCTAGTATTTTAGTGGTCAAAACATTCGCCAGCGCCAAACGCGCTTGCGCGGCGTGAAATATGGCTCATTCCGAATTAAGTCATCATCGTTCACATGAATAATTTGCTTTCCGATTTAGATAAATGACCACTATGGCAGCTGAGAGTCAGTAATATACCTATTCACTTGAATAGTTACTCATGGTTGGATTATAGTATTTATTTGTGTATACACCACGAATTTCCTCTTCTTTGGTAAGGTGGCGACTGTAGCCAGAAGCACAATTTCGAAAATGCCACGTTAGTTTAAAGATCGGTGATAATTATTAATTTAGGGCATGGTCGGTAGTCGGCGTTATCGCAAGATGGCACATGCCATGACTTCATATATGTCGATTCACGGGACATCGTTATCGCGTTCACGTTAATTCAGAAAAGGGCCCTAATTCACTATGACCACTTAATGATTCATTACTTCGAAACCACGTCAATTCCTTAATAACCTACTACATCTGCTATTAACGTATTCTCTATGACACAATGACCGAAACCGGTTTGAACTGTCAAAATACCACGCTTGACAACCGTACGGCGTGGTAAGATTATGCGGGGAATAATAGATAAATACCATACAGCAGAATTGGGGTCAAGGTGTAAGCACGCTGTAGTCGATTACAGTGCAATTCGGAATGTATCATATATCACTCCACTCGAATCTCGTAACCATGGCAACACCACCTCGGCGTCAACACCTCCACCAGCCGCGTTTTGATTGGCGAATACCTCGTCTTTTTCTACTTTAGAGTTACACATTTTGAAAATCGCTCAACGAAAACTTTGCTTAATCTGCCCCTTGGCAGACTCTAAGGCAGGGTCGCCATATCGAAGGTCGCCATGAAATGTTGGGGGTTCAAGGGTCGTTAGAATTAGACAACCAGCTTGATAGAATGTACTTTAATGAATATCTAGTGAATTTATGTTACAATGCGCATTGATGTAAACTGCTTACTTATATTCTAAAGGAGTGTAGGTACTTAATACGTTATGCACTATTAGGGACCATACATACACTTCAGGGTTGACACCAACCACTTCTTCATTTAAGGGTTACTAGAGGTGCAGTGCAAACACGGGCGCGCGATGAGCGATAAAATATTTGCACTTATTTGACGTTGGTATTGCATTTTCCTAATGTTCTTATACATGACGCCTTACAAGTTAAATATGTAAAAACAAATCTCTAATGTGATAATGAGTGAGTAACGCGCAAACGCGGCGTGATCTTATCACTTCACCTTCACTTCACCCGATTTACGACATTTAGTGTCGTGAATCGGGTGGAGTGATCACGCCACACAAACTACGTGGGATTACATTCTATGGTCCGTCAGCTAGGCATCCGTTAGCACTCGATGACTTGACACACTCGGTTATCTCTTCTAATTCAATAGATTTGGGTTAATAACAACGCTGAACATCGTCGCAGTCTTTACTAGACTCGATCTACAATTGCTCATAATAACCAAACAATGTCGATGCGTATTTTCATCAGTCTAGCTGTCATAAACGTGAATGTTTTAATTTTATTTACTGTTCGTGCGTGACGCGCTCGCGCCTCTGTCTATATAAGGACTTACTAGACTAGGGAAAAAATAAAAAAAAAACAGGATTGAGATTCTGACTGCGCTTCTGTTTTGCTATTTTATTGTAAGTAAAACCCCACAAAATATTAATGTTTTGACCACTAAAATACTAGCTTTGAATTATATAAAAATATCAATAGGATTAGGCTAAAAAAATATTATTAAAATCTCGATTATGATTGTAAATGTATGCTTGGTCAATCCCTAGTATCTGGTAAGATGACACTGCCAGTTCACTCCACGCTCACTTAATCTCACCGTGAAAACTTAGGTGAATTCACCTAAGTTTTCACGGTGAGATGGTTACAGAATCGCACTGCTGGCTGTGTTTTTTTTCAAAATCAGCTGGTTCGATTCCTGGCCAGCTTTATTGATTTTTCTAAAATCCAATGATGCAGTTTTAGTTTTCGTCAAAATCGGCCTCGAGACCCCTTTCAATGTTTTTCAATATTCCTCATAGCTTCAGATTTAGCCATTCACGCCTAGTTGAAAATTCATTCTGTATAATAATATAGATAATTAGCCGCCTTTTAACTATTGATAAATGTAAGAGATATTTCTGCAAGACTGATTCATTTAGGTAAAAAACAAGCTTAGATAAGTATATTCGTGCTTCGATTTGAGACTGTTTATTATTACGATTACTATTTTAGATATTAATTCGTTATGTTATAAGTTTTAAAGAAGAAGCTTGTTAGTAACTTAATTCGATTTTAATAGGTATTAAATTTTTATCTTATTATTTTATTCATGTTAACAATAGTTATGTAAACGAGGTACAATATTTTTTGTTATTATTGACTCCACTATTGAAAAGATATAGTATTTTTTAATTATTATTAAATGTTCGTCTGGAATATTACATATTATGAATAGTCTGATAATAGCGTCCATGTAGACGAAGCTTTACCTTATTAAGACGTTCAGTTGTGTGACTGTCCCTATTTTTTATTTGAAACAAAAAAATATTTAATATTCTTTATAACATACTGTTATTTTGTGTTTTCACTCGGTGGACAGGAATTTAATTTTGATTCATAATTAGGGATCCCTGTGGAAATATATTTGTATTACAACTAAATATTTATAAAAAATATATCCGATGTGGATCAAAAGTCACATAACTGAAATTGAAGCGTGATTTTTGTTATAGAATGTTCAAAGAATTATCGTGTTTTGTGTTTTTTCCTTTTGACAAAGTTGTTTTTTTTTAATAAGTAATAAAAATATAAATAATATTTTGTGTAGTTTTTTGTTAATATCATACTTAATATAGTCACATTCTGGAAGTGATCACACAGCTTCTTCCACTATGTATTGGGATATTTTTTATTCTAGCTATAATTTTGGCGTTCTTAATTGCTTTTCGTTAATTTCAATCTATACACTATTTTAAAATAAACAATAGTTGTCATAAATTAACATTTTTTAAAAAAACGAAGTTGCTCACAGGTTGACACAAATAAAAAAATATGCTCTTATTTGTTTTTTCTATGCCGCAGAGAAGAACGGTTCTAGGCGCCAATTCCCCCTATGCAAGGTTATGAAAGGTTGTAAATAGCTGCAGCAATCAAATCTATGTGCACTTTGAAGGTTTGGGCAAATTGAAAGCCAAACTTCTTAAATACCTTCTTAGATAGATGTGTGTTTACACATTATAATAAGTACTTACTTTATATTACATCATATTAATTATATCGTTATTTATTCATTGTCTACACTTTCAGATAAGTAATTTAAAACTATTATTTTTTGTCCAACTTTCTATAAGCATGCGGAGCTTGCCTGTAAGCGATTGTTGCACTGTTACATACACACTTTCGCATGTTACCCTTAGCATAGAACCTGTGTAAACAATTGTTGGTGAACCAATAAAAATAAATAATTATGAAAATATCATTGAAGAGAGGTACCTACCCACACGGGCGTAGCCAGGGGGAGGGTTTTGGGGGTTCAAACCCCCCCCGAAATATTCAAAATCATTATCATCTTCCTGCCCTGCATCTTCCTGACCTTTGAGTGTGGTCGGCACAGCATGCGATTATTTGTAATCATTATTATCATCTATTACGTTAAAATTAAGAGAGTATAAATTATTGCATTAACATTTTGAATTTGCCGCGCTGTCACCTGTCGCCGATAATTTGATGACACCGCATCATATTCGGTAAACTACGTATTGCACCGCTCGGTCGCCAGTCAGCACCGATTACCGCGAATGAATTAGTAGGTATATTCTAGTGTGACGTCTAGTGTGACGGACTGCAGTGAATGAAGTATTTTGTTAACATTACGCATTACGGTTTTAATAATAAACTTGCCTGATTCATACAGAAGTAAGTAAATAAAAATAACTAAATAGTAATAATATTTATAACATATTTGCTCGTAAAGGGTCTCTTATTTCACCAATTTCAATATCGTAATGTATCTCATTACGCACTTGTGCGGTAATGTAAAGTAAATCGCACGGTTTATCAAGATGCTCCGTCAACACGAACGGTACTTTTTTAAATCTTAGCAAAGAGTTTTTATTTCAGAAAAGTAGTCAACATTTTATGAATAAAATTAACTTTGGGAGATAAAATATAATAAATAAACATTTAATTCTTTAATTTAATTAATTTTGACAATAAATTACAACCATTAATATCTGTAACAAAAACAAAAATATTAATTTACTTTATTAATAATACTGGCTGTTTTGTACCTATGCCTGAAAAAAAAAGCGCGAACGCGCGCGCATCACTTATCTGTTAAGAAGTAAAAATTATTCCGCGCGCTTTTTCTTTTCGCTGCAGTGTTGCCATATGTACGGATTTGTCCGTACACGTACGGAATTTGGGGTATTACGTACGGAGAGAAATGGCGTACGGATTTGTGTTCGGATTTTTAATTATTACACATTTTATATAATATTTAGCACGCTTTCAAATAAAAAAAAAATAATATTTATGTCGATATCGATAGTTTTTCACTTTCCTCATCACATAAATTATGTTATTGAGTAATTCCCCATCCTAGAGTTCCTAGACAATCACTTGTCTATGACAACTGATTGTCTATGACGGGGAATTACCGCAACATATTTCGTTTCGTGTGACAAAGAGAGCATGATACACGACTGACACTGAACGAAAGAGATACATTACAATTCGATTGTTGTTGTTATTATTGTTTTGGCTCATTTATTGAAAAGAAACTAATTGTGTTGTGTGTGAGTGTGAGATTTTAAATTCGATTGCAATATGAGTGGAGATGCAAAAAAAGCACGAAGAATGCAGCGTTTTAACGAAGAATATACCAATATTATAAGTATATACCAAACAATTAATAGGAAATACACCATGTTATGACTTGACTGTTGATAATGATATGATTAAAAAAATTAATAAAGAAATGTATACCTAAATAATTCTTGCTTTTTTTTTACTGTACGGATCTCGTACGGATTTTCAAATTTATTTTAAGTACGGAATTTGTACGGATTTTGCTTTCGAATGTACAGATTTTTAGTTCTTGTTGTATGGCAACAGTGTTTCGCTGTACTTTTTTTTATTTGAAAATGTCGTCAAGTAATGATGAATTTATTAATTCCACACCGACAGAAGTCTCAGAGACAGCGAAAAAGGCTACTCTAAGCCTCTTGCCCGAAAAATCGACCGATAGATACTTACAAGCGTATCAAAATTACATCATATGGAAAACAAGCAAATAGGCAAATTCAGTCCGAGTTTTATTTATTTCCTCGCAAATATGTTATAAAACGTCGTATGACATACGTGCGCTTTGAAAATTACAGCCTCTGCTTTCTTTTAGCCCTCGCCTACGGCTCGGGCAAGCAATATCGCCTCGGCTGTAATGTTCAACTTACCGCACTTATATCATAATGTACTATTTATTCATTCTAGACGTGCAGTGTAGAAAAAGGTTACTTTTTAAATTAAATCGTCAATTTGTCAGATGTAAACGGATTCTATTTAATAACTTATTCAAAATTAGAAATAATTATTGGACATTGGTTTTAAAAATCTAAAAATCGAATGGATGCCTGTTGCGTGACGTAATGTTTCAGTTAGGTATTCTTTTAAATATTACTTCAGTAATTTTTCTTGTTTCTTTATAAGGAAACCATAATTTTTGAACAAATGAAGAAGAAGAAAAGAAAAGGCGAACAGCTTAAGGGTATAGACTACTGGAAAAAGTGGTGTGGACAAGCGGTTTCCAATAAAGAATGAATCTCATGAATATACATTTTGGGACTGAAATTGATGCGGATCAAGTAGTGGATATATTTAAGAACAAAAACAGAAGATTGATTCTCTAATGCGTTTGGGTTCATATAAATATAAACGTTATTTCATAGACATTATTGTTGTTTTATTTTCATGAACCCCCCCCGATACAGAATTCTGGCTACGCCCGTGCCTACCCACTATGCACATTTTAAAATTGCAGGTTTATACTCTGAGCCCCGACGAAGTAATTCTGATCGGGACGCCAGCGTTAACTTTCGAAACTGAAGGGTTCTTGTCTTTTGGAGTGCAAATTACGAGCTCTCGAGCTTCAGGGGATCTCAAGTACATTCCTTTGCATCTTCGGAAGTGCAGGTAAGGGTGATGTCATGGTTTTACGAATAAACGAGTCGTTCGAGTCGAGTTCGTGTCAATCGAGTTGCTTATTTAAATACCTACTTACTTGTTTCTACAATTTAAAAGTACCTAGTTTTTATAACATAACGAAACCTATACCGGTACCTACCCAGTTGAAAAGTCCTGTTGATCATTGCAGATTTACCAACGAAACAACTAGTAAGAGATACCCGATTTACTCATACAATCGTTGCCTGTTAGACTGCAGAATTAGAATGATATTCAAACTGTGCGGTTGTATACCGCATATTTATAAGCCACTGGGTAAGTCAATAAAATACCTATAATTACATTACATAAAATACTTATAATTTACATTTCAGTTGTGCTGTTTTTCTTGATATGAGAATCAAACTCAAAACTCAAAGCATTTATTTCAATTAAACCATTTACAGGCACTTTCGAAGTGTCAAAAAGTCGGTCAGTCAGAAAATATGAAGCTAGTTGCCCATTCCAAAGCGTAGGTACCTATGGAGAAGAACGGGCAAGAATCAAGACAATATTAAGTTTTGTGTCAGTGCCCTCACTAGTAAAGGATGTTATCTACTGTTAGCCTGCATCATCTCACTGTTGGGCAAAGGGATTTTATATTTATTTATTTATTTATTCAATACTTTAAGCACATAAATGATAATGACTTAATAAAAGACGGACTTAATGCCATATTATGCGATTTCAGATCACGAAAAAATATGTAACTTAGCTGAACTGGAGTGTGTTCTAGAACACAAGAGAGAAATATTGAAACTGTCCATTGACAATGAAACTATGGGGAAATTTGATAACACCAACGACTTGCCAAGATCTTTCCGAGATTGTGGATGCTTGGGTAACTGTGAGGAGGACGTGTTTAAGAATGGTCACGAGACGTTCTTGCCTCAGGTGAACATGAACAGACTGAGAGTCAGCGTATCTGCGTTTCCCAAAGTGCGAGTTATGAGGGAAATTATATTTAGCTTCTATGACCTTTTCTGTAAGTATATAATAGAACCCGTGCCGTAGAATAGAATCGAGTACTGTGTAAAAAATATAGGCGAAGTCCCATTTGGTCCCATTAGTAGGAAAATAAGCGTAGCCTACACAGGCTGGCCAGGACATTGACGCAGCACCTGTTATACCGTGGATTCAGTAGGTAGGTAGGTACATGATTTTGAAATTTCTCGTCGGTTATTTAAAAAAAATAGCTGTTGCATACATTTTGACCGCGTAGGTATTAGACTTTTCTAAAAGCGTATTTTTTTTATAATCGACGAAAAATTTCAGCACGGTGTTCCACAATCATGTGCAGAATGGTTAGTTTGCGCGTCGCTGTCTCTGGCACCCTGTATTATCAACTGTTAAATTCTCTACTTATCTAAGCAATCATGACCAAGATTTTCATTACAGTGCGAAGTGGAGGTGTGGTTAACCTGTGTATCGGCACATCAGTCATTTCAATAATGGAGTTAATGTTAACGGCACTAAGGATCCCTATCTACGAGATAATGCAAATTGCAAAGGGTGTCTGGCGGAGGTACAAAAGGTCAAAACTACCACGGTTGTCTAGCAATAAAAAACAAATGTGAATAAAAAATACGATTTATTTAATTTCTCTTTACAATAAGACTTTCACTTCTGCTAAAAATCGTAGAGACGATATACCTGTAACAAAAATAATCAGAATTAAGCAAAAAATCTAAAATGGAGGCTAATAAAAAGAACACCGGTGCTAGACCGTTAAATGTCTATTAATTACCTCTCGTTTGAAGCACTACCATGTAATGTCATTGCCTGTTTTACTTCTCTTTCCGACTTGAATAACCAAACAGTACATACATGCGCCATCTGTAAGTCGGTAAAATTATTTTTAACATAATGAGACGCGATATGCGATTACAGGTGCTACGGCGGAGTTTGAACGAATATTATGTTATATAATGGAATTTATAAGGCGTTTATACAGCCGTCATCGCCGCCGTGCTCGTTGGTTCATCGGCGTAAGGGCGTTTGTCCACCACCGTCGTCATCGGGACGTCACCGAGAACAATAATTATGATGGCGCCCAAGTAGCGATACCATACATTTACTATTGCCGCGTATCCACCGCACGTCCGTCAGCCGAGCGCCGTCATCCCGGCCGCCAAAATTTCGAATAGTTCGGCGCAATCGCTTGAACTCGGCCCGATTGTGACAGAACGATGTGCCGGCAACACAAAACACGTTTGAGCTTGTCCACACTAATAATATATACTAAGCCGCCGAGTCCAGTTGCGGTGGACACACAATCGCCGTCAACGGGACGTTACGTTCGATTTGAATAAACTCGTTTCTCGTGACGTCTCCGGGCCGTGCCTGCCGTGGACAAACGCCGTAACTACTTAGTACTAAGGTTCTCTGAGGAATAAGTTATCCAGGGGTCAGATAAACACCAGAAATAAATTCATACAGAAAGTAATCTACCTGCATTGCTGTCAGCTCAATGGATGGCGAAGTCGCTTTCTGTGCGTATCTCATCTTTCCATTTTAGGAACATTGACTGAGTCGTCATACCTTAGCTCATTGCTTGTACCCTGCAATAGGTTTTTATTAAAACAAACACGTTTAAATGGTACACAGTGAGTTAGAAAAGGTATTTACGAACAAATCCAAACTTCAACTAGTTATCCAACATGGCATGAATCACGAAACCTTCGAATAAAAATGACGCAGTACCTACATCCAAATATATGTTACAAATCATGAGTCGTATTACATTACGTCCGCTAATAGGCGATACGAATGTATCGGGCAGCGGACAGTACAAGGACCGACCAAACGAATCTTCTTGCCAAGTTGACTGATAACCAACAGTACTGAGTGTTCAAAAGTCGCTCCTTGAAACGCTGGATACGCCATGACATGTAAAAAGGCTTTCGTGATAAAAATTTGGAAACCGGCTCCGATCTAAACCTCTCTTACAGAGTGATTCAAGTAAGTATGGACATTTTTCTAAGTATGACAGTTCTATAAAACCCCATGCACACCCGAAACAAATAGCAAAAATTCCAATTTCGATGACAGAAAACTTACCATTCGAGTCGAAGAAGTCTGAAGACGTATTTCATCGTAACTGCGACGCATCACAGACCCAACTTTTGCAATCTTCGAAAACTTTTCATGGTGAATGAGACAGCTCAATGTGCAATGTTTAGCTACTTATTGCGAAACACAAGAATAGCTACATATCTACGATTCCAATTTTAACAATCACTGGTCGAGAGATAAAATAGTGAGTAATTACAATTATTGAAACCAAATAGAAGTCATAGCTCATTCAGCTATTTTTGGCATAATGATGAAATATTACGTCTCGTTACACATAACCAACTAACGAGCGTGGCACAAGCAAATGGCGACCGAATTCTCAAATTCTTAAATAGCGCACAGTAAAACTGTGTTTCCATAAGTTTTATTACCAAAACATTGTCAATGTAATCACGTACCTAGTTAACCAGTCAAAAATATTTCTCAGATAAAAAAAAATACTTTATTCATTCTCAACAACAACACAGTATGTAATTTTCAATTGGCAATGGAATTGGAAAATCAAAAGCAATTCAAAAATACAGGCTCCGTCGTTTGCCGATGCTGCAAGATTTTTCAACACTTTTAAATAACTAACCTTGTAGTTTTAGAAATTAAGTCGATTATGCACCATCTTACTCCGCAAGGTCTTCCGCCATTTCATAACTATGACGCCGTGCTTGGCAGAACCCTATTGGCAAGCTGTGACTTACAAAATTTACCAAATTGCTTCACTATTCCAGAAACAGACAGTCGCCTCAACAACTGTTGCGTTTGTTTAGATACACACTTAGCGACATCACCAGTTGCACAATGACACTATTTGCCTGACACCTCGAAATAGCATGAGACGTAAATTGTGTAAATATTAACAAGGAACTGATTTATTATCAACGTTTCAAATCCAAAGAATGATTAATGGATCAGTCGAAAAAAGCGGAGCATATCATAACAATAGATTTTTCCTCAAATGAAATTTATTCAGCTTTAATAATTAGGGCTACATAAAACATTCAGACGCTTACATTAACTTAACCTAAAATACAAGTGTTTTATCGATAATTAAACGTCAATCGGGACAAAGTTTTGAGAACACATCACCAAACACAATTCAAGACGAAGATGGGAAATCATTCCTTTATCCAGGCAGCAGAGTGTATACAAACCCCAAATCAGACCGACTTCAAAACTTCCCTGAAATCACAAAAATTACAATATTTAGATGTCTTTCCGAGACATTCATCTCCATTCAATTGCAACTTATAGACGCCAATTTATTACGATGAGTAGATTTTTCAGCAGTTTCCTAGATAATATATTTTTAGAATTTCAAGACAAGTAAAGACGGGGAGCAGGTATCCACATATCCATCTCCTGGGTAGGACAAAATGTGCAGGCCGGACGAACGAGATTAGCAGGAAAATACATGCTTATTGCTATTGATGGAACCCGAGAGCAGATAAGTGACACATCATCAAATGCACACAAAACTAAGAAGTATCTTATTTTCATCTGACAACAGTCGATACAGTACATAAGGTTGTAAAAGGCTAAGGATAAAATATACTAAGATCTTATGCACCCAGAAATGGGAAAAGAAGTAGAAACAGACAATGTGGGCGCGGAAAATCTGGGCCGTGTTAGAAAAATCTACTCATTGACTATTATCCCGAAGGCACGAGTCTAACATTTACGAGAGTTAAGAAGGGAAATTGCAAAGAGTATTCCTAAAAGCAAAGGGTTTCTTTCTCTGGAATAAAAAAAAACAACGCAAGGAAAATACAATGCAACAAAAACAATCATCATTAGTCAAACTCACTCTTCTTTTGTCGAATGCTAGAAGAAGCGAACATCTATTGTTCTGCCATCGATGCGGGTCCGGTCGAACATTTCTGATTATTGTGCTAAGGAAATTTATTACATAACAGTAGGATTATCCATTAAAGTCAACAGATTTATGAAACACGAACGCCCTTTGCACACGGCACGGTTTTTTTATGGTACGGCGTATAAACCGCGCCAGCGTCGTAGAAAAAAAATGTCCGTCAACAAGCTCCCATGGTGATCCATACAACACTGACGACCGTGGACCGACACGGCGAATAAACCGTAGTTTTCCACGGCAAGAAAAACGTGTGTGACTGTGTACAAAGGGATTAAGTTAGGTAATTACAAATTGATAAGTTAACTCTGTAGATCAACATTTAGCTCTTTTCAAGTACTTTTTCTATTTAGATATTTTGCATGCATACTTACTTACCTTTTAAAATAAATGCTGCAATGAAAAAAATAATAGTGTGATGTGTTAGCTTGATTGATTGATTGGTGTTTGATGTTTCCAAATCTCATTGTAAGTAAAAAGGATACTTATTGACCTTTCGGCATCCCATTCCTTATGGAAGCGGACCACGGCAGTGTCTGGCGCAGTCATCTCGGCGAACTTGACGTCGCCGCATTCGCTAAACTTCTCGCGAATCAACTGCCAAGTCACGGTCGGCGGCAACTATAACAACGATCAATTGGTCTTTAAAATGACTCATAACGAAAAAAGTAATAACTTCTAATATAAGGTACAAATTGCAGCTTAACCTAACACCTCAACCCATAGACCAATTTCTGAGATTTAAGTTAGGAATCTCAGAAATTGGTCTAGCAACATGCCATCTATAATATTGGAAGCCGCAAAGACAGAGTTGCAAAAATAATGTTAATAGAAACAATTTGTGTATTGTGATATGTAATGAAATCAATCAATACTACTGTCAAGATATCAGAAAATATGACCATCAAAAAAGTTAAGAGATTATTGTCGTGATTATACTTACATTGGTGATGATAACCATGTCGGATGACTTCTCCCTGTTCGACTGTTGCACACCAGGGTCTCGTCCATACTGGGCAGACACTGTCACACCTCCCATTTGTCGGCCAGTGCCTAAAAGCAAAAAAAATACATGACCATAATGATGAAATCGTAGCTAAATCAATTGACTTTTGTTCTGTCGCCATATTATTTCTGACCAAGCCTGAAAGATTTTTGTGACAAGAGAATAATTATGTGGATAATAGACCACAGCTACACATTATTATACATTATGTCTTTTCTCCTGTAATACTAACCTGAGAGTGGTCCAGAGCTGAGTGAATTATTTCCCATCACACTGTTCGACAAGCCAGAGTTGCTTAGGTTTAAGCCAGAGTTGCTTAGGTTTAAGCCAGAGCTCAAATCTTGATTACCAAGACCCAAATTATTTGAGTTCACATTAGCTTGAGCACTAAGCACTGTTGCCAAGTCATTAGCAGTTAACCCTTGTTGAAGCAACTGATTCTGAAGGGCTCCCAATCCTGTCAGACTCAGGGCCTGAAAACAGAATTATGATTTAAATTCTTTCTATAAAGGTCACATACCTTTGGTATCTGAAAACCTGATCAAAACTTTGATAAATTAATAGTTACCCTTACCTGAAGTCCCAGATTACCACCTAAAGCAGAGTTGGTATTCAGTTGGTTTGCTGACAGACTTGCACCAAGACCATTCAGAGTCACACCAGAAGATGGTACTGCCCCCAGAACTCCAGCACCTAAAGCTGTTCCAGCATTTGCAAGACTCAAGTTAGTTGTAGCAGGTGTCTGTGGTGGCAGATTCCTTGCAACATCCCTTAAGGGCTCCCCATTGGGTCCTAGACCAAGGCCAATGCTCTTAAGACCTTCCGGAAGCCTTACTTCACCCTTATCTGTTACACCCCTGTCCATGCGCACTGTCATTCTTCTGTCATACAGCATTTGTTTATCAAACATTGAAATAGCCTGTGAATAAAGAAACAGCATTTTATTTATTAACTTAAAACTTATTCATGCCTTCTTTAATAATCAATGATATTGAACAACTTACTTGGACGGCTTCAACTGGATGATCATATTCAATAACAGCAAATCCTCTGCTGTTGCCATCTTTATCTACTGCCAGATCAATGTTACGCACTTTGCCAGCCATTTTGAAGACCTCCTTTATTTTAGTCCTGTCTGCTTTGTAATCAAGCTGAAAATTAACCATAGCTTTTAATTATTTTTTCAGGCCCCTGTTTTTATTGTTTGAAGGAAAAATGATTTATTTCTTGAAATATTCTCAAAATATCTTTGATGTTCGGATGGAAACATGGATATTAATATTTTTTTATTTAATGAATTATGAAATGCTAGCATAATAATGATAATGATGTTTATCACTTACATTAGCAACAAAGACTTTTTTGACTAGTGGTGGTTGTACATTGATGGACTCAAGGAACTGGAGACTAAGACCATAAGTATTGTAGTTCTCAGGTTCCCTTGGTTTGTTGATACCCCAACTGAAATTACTTACAAATAGAACAATACCTATTGTTAGAAAATTATTAAAAAAATGCAAATAAAGGTAAAATAAAAATGAGAACAAAACAAAGGTTTGAATAAAGGTAACAGAAAAACATGTTTAAAATCTGTGATTTTATGAGCTTTTGGGCTATTAAATTAATTTGTGTAATACTAAAACAGTATCTGGCCTTAGATATTAACTTGTAGTGTTATCAATAAAATTCATTCCATTGAAATGTGTTTACCCAAGATTCATTATAATCTGGTTACCATTCTGGGCTAGAATTATTTAGCAACATTATAAGTACCAGAAATGCAATAATATCTGGCTGTAAGTTTATGTTGCTATGTAATATTGGCGATAAAACTGTGCTTAAATGAAAATGTACATAAATAAAGTACTTACTCCTTATCATCTCGATTGTTTCGGCCACCGCCGCCACCGCCACCACCGCCTCCGCCGCCACCACCACCCCCTGACCTTGATGAGTTTATCCTGTTCCTGTCATTCCCTGAAACTGGGGTTAAATGCGATTGTAATTATGTTCATGACCACGTACAGAGTGAATCAAATAAGGTAAGTAAGGCAAAGATACCTGTTTCTTCCTTCAACACAAGTTTCCGTCCATTCAACTCATAGCGGTGCATGACAAAAAGGGCTTTCTTCATTGCCTCCGAGGTTGTAAATTCAACAACACCACATCCCCTGGGTTTGCCATTCTCATCATTGAACAGTTCAACATAAGCCACATCTCCAACCTACACAGTGAACAACAAAATTAGACAATGATTGTTTTGTACAAACTATCATGTGAAGATGATAACGATAACATACCTTTTCTTTAAATAAATCCTTCAACTCCGTCCAACGGAACTCATAGGGAATGTTGGATACAAATAATCTTTTCCCTTCAGGACGCTCGCGGTCGTTAGAGCGGTCCCTGGTTGCGTCAGAAAATCTGGATGGCCGATCGCCGCGCCTCGACCGGTCACGCTCCTTTTCTCGCTGATTATCCATTGCAGGTCAGACCTGATAAGGATAGTTAATTATATAATGCAATTAAAGTGAACGTACCTAAACCGGCACTTCGTTGCAGACCGACATTACAAAATCGATTTCATATTCATTTAACGTGTCAGTTATTGTAACTCACCAGACCCACCAATAATAAGTGACAAAATCACAAGCGAAACAATTTTATTGATCAAATATAAAAAAACACCAAATTAGTGATGACGATAAATCACATTCAATACCTTGCTTACAAAATGGCGGCAAAGCCAGCAAAAAAAAACCACAATGACTCAACTCAAAAGTGTTGCCAATACGCGGAATAATCGACTATTTCTTTATAATAAAATTGTGAGATTTTCCAGGCTGGGAGGCTGGAGCTGTGGCCAATCTTGCGTGGGCCACAACGCGGCAACAGTCAACGACTAGTTGAGTCTTTTACGCATACATTAAAATCTTAACATAATCCGAAAATTAATCAATATTAAAAAAAAAACCGGACAAGAGCGAGTCGGACTTGCGCACCGAAGGCTCCGTACAAATTTGTAGGTATACAATGTGGAGATGATAATACAACAATAAATTAAACTTCGTATACCTAATGACGTTCCCAGTCTGCAAACAAAATTCAATCAAATATATCCAAAAGTTTAGTCACTGGACATTATTTTTCATTTGTAATATTTTCTAGATGATGTATCTGTCAGCACCAACAGGTTATAGACATCTGCAGTTAAAAACAACATGTTGCCAGCTCGCTAATTCAATAATCCTCGCTAAATTTGTTCTTAAATTTTATTTCCCGATGCGAACTAATGCATATTATACTTATGCTTGAGACATAACAGTCATGCATGCGGTGTAATTACATGCAAGTAATTACTTGCTACAAATGGTACATTTTTTACAAATCAGCAAAAAAGGGGTGCCCGGCACACTGACTTACACAAATTTTTCGGCCAATGTTTGTTGGTTCAATAACACCGCGCTGTTGCCGCAACATTTAATGTGTATGCTTTTTTTTTTGTTTACACTATTAAGCTATTTATTATGTTAGAAAAAAATCACTTTTTTAATTTCAATGTTAGTTTTATTTGATGGTTCCTAAATACTCCTATGCAATAGTATTGTTAGTGTTTTCATTTATTGTTGTATTGTGATCTCCACTTTGTATAAATAGTTATATAAGTGAGTTTACCTTTAAGTGATTGTACACTATTGTTTATCTGTTTTTGCTTGTTTTTTTTTGCCCATAACTGGTGTAAACAATCGTTGGTAGACCAATAAATAAATATTTTTTTTTTTTTTTTTGTAATGTAACAAAAAATTTACGGTTTTCGGGTTTATTCCTTTACTTGTGCTACATGACATTGCTTCTTGCCAAATTTCACGATTACGACGAGAAGTATCTTATAGGTTTTGATTCCCTTGCGAGTTTCGAAATAAGTGGCATAATCGGAACATAAACGCCCGTATCTTTGATTGCGTTGACTTAGAAGTTTGATTTTTTTAAACTGCTTCAAGGGACTGCAGCCCTAAGTATTTAATATTAATTCCAACTTGATAGCTCCACGCGTTCCTGAGAAAAAGGGTCTTGACAGACAGACAGAGAAACGGATATCGAAGTTATAAAGGCTTCGTTTTTCCTTTTGAGGTACGGAACCCCAAAAACTTACGTCATAATTTATATCGGTATGGTTATCACGTTACTTTTCATTATATCAGCATTTGCTGATTTTGCTAGTCTATTGCATTACCACATGGGGTGGTACTTACGTAAATTGTATATTAAAACCTAGTTTTTTTTTCCCAATGCTCTATGCAACCTTCGACTTTATCCAACACTGCACTGCTAACGGTCCGACAGTTGTTCATTCTCATGGCTGTAATCAAAAAACAACCTGAACTACCTATGATTTACGATTTCCCAACACAATAGAAGATAAAAAAAATGTTTTTCCAATCATCCGTTATATTAGTAGTTTCTCCCAAAAGTTTTTCTATTTTCCTGGAACATTTTTATATAACAATTTTCGTAATTTTAAGAACGTTCGCAGTCTGACCTCAGTCTTAACTCTTCGCACGTTGAGTGTACACCATGTGTACCGATAACAATAAAATTTCTATTGTGTCTGCTAATTAGACGCGCGACGAGTTTGGTTAAAAATACCTCCAATTTTTAGACAAGTTTTTACATTTATTGTCGCTGAGATGAGATTGAGACTAGATTTTGAACGTTTTTAACTACGGGAATTGGTCTTCTGAACTAGCAATTCTGCCGCGGCTTCGTCCGCGTGAATTTCTCATTCTTTTTTTCTTCTAAAATTTATTATTTGAAAATTAATAAACACGACCGTTTGGGACGATTAGCATGTTTAGATAAATCAAAGATATGATTTTTCATATAAACTGTGTCCTCCTTATTCACCCAGATTGGGCTTGGTTTAAAAAAAACCAGCGATGTGTGACTCGGACTCGCATACCAAGGGCTCCGTACCACAAGGCAAAAATCGCTGAAAAAAATGATGTTTCTTGTATGTCCCCTCTTGTATGTTCTTGTATGTATTATGGTTCATAAGATACAGCCTACTGACAGACGGACGGAAAAACAGCGGAGGCTTAGTAATAGGGTTTCTTTAGCACCCTTTGGGTACAGAACCCTAAAAATCATTTGATGCTTTTCCAAAAATTCACTTAGAGTTCGTCTACGCATTAAACCAAGTAGTGCCTATAATAAGATGTCGATAAAAATTGTTTTTTTTTTATTAAACTGAAGTGCAGAGACACGCGGGTTGCGCGACAAAATTCAATCGCACTCATTGTATACATAATCACAACTAACTTGTAAGAAGGTGTTCAAAGGGGCGAGTCCCAAAACGACGCCCGTAGTCGCATGCCTCACAGGATTCGTCTAAATGTAGCCAAAGCTTTATTCCACTGCTGACTGAAAGCGTGACTGTTTATTTCCTCTCCTACAAGTGGAGAAAATTTTTGTTATTGCGCAATGGCTTTTATTCATACGACGCACGGTAGGCTGAAAATCGGCTTTCATAGACTTAGGGATTTCAATTTGCAAGTGCTTGTTTTTATGCCGGATATCGCTTCTATTAGTCATTACTACGTACAAAAATGATACCCGAGTTAATTCTGCCCAAAAACGAAGGAAATATAATTTTTTTACGAAAAATTTGTATGAAGCTAGTATGAAAAATCGAATTATCTCCTAAACGGCATGTTTAACCGTAATATCCTTGGAGTTAGTCATAGTGCTAATTATTTATGATTTTTTGGTTGCCGATTTGGCGAAAAATTTAATACCGTTTTTTTTTAAAAAATCGTCAAAATATTTTTATTTATTTTTACATGTAAAACGATCCCTTTTAGTGTCCAAGTTAAAAAGTTCGATGTGTTATTAACCCAAATATTAAAAACACACAAAACAAGAAAAAATAAATAACAAAAATTGCTGTTTTTTGACACATATTTATTAATTTAAATAAAAAAAGATTATCAAACTCTTATTCAAGTAACATATAAAGTTATATTATATACAAAATAATTTAATTTAAGGAATTAATACTAAGCATTTGTAAAATAAAGTAAAATAAATAAAAAAAAGACAAAATATCATTAAATATTACAAAAAAAAACCCAAACACACTCAAATACAAATTTACAAATATGTACATATATAATTTTTTTACAAATTTTCCTTATCACTCTCGTTGTCAGACTCCAATTCTGAGTCAGCATCCAGATTGGATATACCCAAAAACTCGAACTCAGTTTCCTGAAATTGAATTAAGTCGAGAGTTTCAGCAAAAAAGCTTTGCTTTTTCTTGGCATCTAACTTAGGCCTTTGTGCACTTAGCAAAGGATCCAAAGAAACAACGAGCATATTTAAAATGTCTTTATTGGAATCCTGCCTACTTCTTTTCCGCGAATAATGTTCTCGAAACCTCCTAAAATCTTTGTTTCGAGACTCTGAGGCTTCTTCCGATAGAGTCTCAATCGGCATAATATTATTTTTCTCGATTATGTCAGCCCCATGGATTAATAATTTATGAACGGTCCAGTCGTATAATAATACGTACTTTTCTGCTGTTTTGCGGGCACAATCTCTAAATTTTATTATATCGACCTGCTCTCCAGATGTAATTGCTTGTAAAATTACAGCAAATCTTTTGATGAGGTCTTCATCCAAACCGGTTATAGCTGCGGTTTTATTAGGAAACTCAAAGAATTTTCTTGCAGTATTCCCGTCATTGGTGGTTCCCGAGCCTTGTTTTACTATATCAATCACAGATTTAGCTCATCTTTGAATTTATTTTGAATTATTTTTTTCCTTGTCTGTAGCATTTCTTTGTGCTCATCACTTCTCGCTGCCCACCGTTTGAAGTCGAGCCTGTATGCAATGTGTAACAGACATTCCATACAATTTATACGGACGTGTAGGGATGACAAGCCAAATTCATACAGGTCAGAACACACAATTTTTGATGTTACAGCATCTAAGCGGTTCATTTCTGTAGGTTTTTCTAAGCACAGGTAGCACGATGCATTTGATCTAGCTTCAGAAAGGTACAAACTTTAGCGTCGATCATCGTCATCATTAATTCATGAGTCACCCTATTATTATTATTGCACTCTGTGGGGATAAGGGCCTCAATTTCTTCATCCATTTGTTTTTTCAGCTCAAGGACAACTGCTTCACTCTCCTTTACAAAAGTAAACTGAACTGGACGACAATATAAAACTGAGCATGGTTTAGGGTTCGTCCATAAGATGTTGTCTCCATCTGTCAGTTTTAGTGGCACCAAGGAGGTCATGAAAATGCTCGAGTCATCTTCCTCACCCTCCATTTTCTGCTTGTATCGGCTTTGGTTAGAAGCACCATCAAATCCCCACTTGGATATCAGCTTCAACTGCTTGTTATGCTCTTCGTTAGAAAGTCTTTGAAGGATTCTTGTAACTGTGATATCAAGTAAAGCTTGAAGTGTAATCCTAGCCGATGAATCAGTAACTGTCACTGATTGCTTCGGAGGGTAGAAATCAAGCTTAGTTTGTTGCACTTTATAGTAAGATGGATAACTATCCTTAGCACCTTCCCGAATGGCAGCCTCTCGCAACGTAATATATTGCCACTTTGAGAGTTTTAGCGAAAGAAGCAATCCAAGCGCCTTTTCTCTGCCAACTCCTTCGAAAATATAGGAGTGATGCTATTTTATATTACGTGTAGTTAAAAGTCCGTGTTCTTCAACATAAACACTAAAAGGGATCGTTTTACATGTAAAAATAAATAAAAATATTTTAACGATTTTTAAAAAAAAAACGGCATTAAATTTTTCGTCAAATCGGCAACCAAAAAATCATAAATAATTAGCACTATGAGCACCTCCAAGGATATTACGGTTAAACATGCCGTTTAGGAGATAATTCGATTTTTCATACTAGCTTCATACAAATTTTTCGTAAAAAAATTATATTTCCTTCGTTTTTGGGCAGAATTAACTCAGGTGTCATTTTTGTACATAGTAATGACTAATAGAAGCGATATCCGGCATAAAAACAAGCACTTGCAAATTGAAATCCCTAAGTCTATGAAAGCCGATTTTCAGCCTACCGTGCGACGGGGCACGCTTAGCATTTACGCAAATCTCAAACCGATGTATTGCTTTCCTCTATAAACGCTTCAGACACTCGATCAGGCGGACCGGTAACAAGTATGTATGTACTTGCCACAACCCAAGCCAAACGTACATTTTTGAATAAATTTATGATGTTGTTGAACTTGTTGAGGCAAGCATGTGGTAACGGCATAACTGGTCAGCAAATTGATTACGACTCGGATAACAAGTTAGTGTGTTATCTGCTTTATAATATAGTAGAACTCACGTCGCAGGTAGTGGCAACATTGAAGCTATTTTTGTGGCCAATCCGAGAAAAGGTCAACGTCAAAAATATATTTTTCCAACCAATCAGGTTTATGGTTCTTTATCATTTATGACGAATGTTGCCAGATCTTTTGAAGTAATGAGTAGAACATTTTACATTTATACCATAAAATTCAGATATTTTTTAGGCGACATCTTAAATAACTACTAAAGCGCTATCTGTCGGCATTTTATAACTTTTGTTTGCTTCTCACGGTCGGTGACATATACACGCACACATTCATGTTTGTGATTGTATTGCTTCATAAATATTTTTCGCTTACGATAGCCATGCAGGAGGCAACCTGCGCTAAATTTTTATTAAAATAAGTAGTTTTAATAATCTACAAATTATGGAGCAGAGTAAATCTATTTCACCAAGACTATTTGTGTGCACCGCCATAGAAAATAAGGACGAAGTTGAGGAGGTACTGTGTAAAATTTCGCAGTTTCTCAACAAAGAATATCTATATAGTCGGCCATGTACAATCGTATTTCTAACACTAGTAGTGGTGGCGCTGCAGTGTGCGTGGCGCGAAATTCAATTTTAGTGAATGCTTTCAGTGCTCTTATTAGATTTTATCGTTTTCAGAGGTACGAGAGGGCTTACAACTACTTTCAATCACTTGTGGCTGACTGCAGCGAGAAGGAAGCTCACGACGCGCTCAACAATGCCGTATGTAAGAACCATGAAGACGTGTCTCTTGGAATGCTGATGTCCATCCTCACAGAACCTCACAATGCAACCAAATGCTACAGAGATCTGACGCTGATTACTAGAGACGGTCTGACGTGCGTGCTCAATAACCTATCCAACTTGATCTTAGAGAGGTACTTGAAGTTCCATGATACTACTCGCAACCAGCTACTATGGCTGTTAAAAGAAATGATAAGGAATGCAGTAACTGGCGTAGACAATGTCTGTTGGAATTTAATGCGTTATGCGTCTGGAGGAGATA
This sequence comes from Luperina nickerlii, assembly GCA_963855955.1. Lineage (NCBI taxonomy): Eukaryota > Metazoa > Arthropoda > Insecta > Lepidoptera > Noctuidae > Luperina > Luperina nickerlii. Next base: position 12,718,347 of record OY979677.1, on the reverse strand, counting down.
TTACTCCCAAGAACATAATACTGGTTGAATCTCTTTTAGATATTTATATTGAACATCGGGCATGGCTAGACAAGTTTCCTGTTCTTATTTGCATGGTGGTGTACACATATATGAGATTGATAGAAGATCACAATATACCACAGCTGATGAGCTTGAGACAGAAAGAAGTAAATTTTGTTATCACACTCATAAGAGAACGCTTCACAGATGTGTTAACTCTGGGTCGAGATTTGATAAGACTGCTGCAGAATGTTGCTCGTATTCCTGAGTTTCATCAGCTGTGGCAAGATATATTGTTAAATCCCAAAACTTTATGCCCCACTTTTACTAATGTGTTACAACTTTTACAAACAAGAACATCTCGCAGATACTTGCAGTCAAGACTTACTCCAGACATGGAGAGGAAACTGGTATTTCTGACATCACAAGTTAGGTTTGGTCACCATAAGAAGTATCAAGAATGGTTTCAAAGACAATACCTGGCCACTCCTGAGTCTCAGTCACTTAGAAGTGATATGATTCGCTTTATTGTTGGTGTCATACACCCTACTAATGAACTCCTGTGTTCCGATATCATTCCACGGTGGGCAGTCATAGGATGGCTACTTACTACTTGTACTTCAAACGTAGCTGCATCAAATGCAAAACTAGCACTTTTCTACGACTGGTTGTTTTATGACTCTGAAAAAGATAACATAATGAACATTGAACCAGCTATCCTTGTAATGCATCATTCAATGAGATCACATCCCGCTGTTACTGCCACATTACTTGATTTTCTTTGTCGAATCATTCCAAACTTTTATCCATCATTTGCTGAGAAGGTGAGACAAGGCATTTTTAATTCACTTCAACAGATCATAGAAAAGAGAGTGCTTCCAAATTTACATCCCTTGTTTGACTCTCCAAAGTTGGACCGTGAACTAAGAACAACTGTGAGAGAAACATTTAAAGAGTTTTGCACCAATGGCAATGGTGAAGGTGTATCAGGAATTCGTGAAGAAGGGAATGACGACTTACCAAGAGGTGGTCCTGACGAACCTGCATTTTCTGATGATGAAGAGGACAATACTCCTAATATTGCAGAGGACACAGATGATGACGATTTGCCCCTGTCGGAAGTTCGTGCGCGGGAACGACCTGAATTAGCAGCCGCTATGCCTCTGCTGTTACGACCTCTTGCCGAAACATTACTGGATGATCGCACAGCCGCCGCAGCCACTGCTCTCATCAATGCCTGCAGCACGCCGATGCCTACGGCTATTGCTCTTGCAGATCTAGTTATAGCAGCTGTGCAAGATGTTCCACCCTTGAAAATAAGCCGGACGCCAATCCCAGCCGAAATCGAAGTGGCTCTTAATTCACCAATCTTTTCCATGTTTACTTTTCTTACCAGCAATGATGAACCCAAACGCAAACTTGTACTAGAAACATTTAAAGAAATTCAAGCTCAAAACACTCTTCGCACTGTGGGTTTCTGTTTGCTGTTTTATTTAAAAGTTTGTTATGAACGTGAAAAGCGCGGGGAACGTGATGCAGCGAAAAGGAGAAACGTTAAATTCAAAGCAGATGTATATAAAGAGTATTGTAGCTATTTAGAGATAAAGCTGGCTGAAAGTTTAGCCGACGACTTCGAAAAATGTCAAGAAATTGATGCAAATGTCCTGGTGTGGTTGATACCTGATGTGTACAGAGAATTTAAGGATCAGGCCCAGAACCACATAAGGTTGTTACATGCTATTGTTTCTACATTGGACGCGAGTCAGCTACAGCGACTCGTTTGCTTGACCCTACAGGGCACTTTGATGATGTTCAAGTCGGATGACATCACATTAATGCTGTCGACGAGCTTAGGCTGGGAGACGTTTGAACAATATTGCCTTTGGCAACTTCTGACAGCACATGATATATCAGTAGAGGATGTTTTGCCTATCATACCCAAGCTGATGTATAAAGAACATGCTGAAGCTCTGACGTCAGTCCTTTTGATGTTAAAACAGGAAAAACCCACTGCTGATGTAGTACGGCAGTTATTCTGCCGAGCTGTAGATGATGAAGATACTTTTGTTGTATCAACTTTAATGTATTGGTGCCAAGACTATGAAGACAAAGTTGGCGACTTACTTTCAGTTCTTTTAAGCACAAGATATCCAGGTACAAGTCCCAACAAGAGAAAACGTCCGGGAAAACATAGCATTCCGCCTAACGCGCCGCCTTCTGCTGAACTGGTAAATATTATACATTTTTTTAACTTCTTTTTTACTTTAAATAAATGTTTCTTCATCCTAAGTTACGTCATAATTCATGTTTATGTTAATACTCAACTTACCACTTCACTAACGGGATGACTAGAACTGCAAAGCAGAAAACCACATGTCGCAGGCTCATGTGAGTTTAAAAGATAATATTTGGTTGCTAGCCCATGAGCCTCAATAGAAATCAATATCCTTAATTGCTTTTTGAACATGCACAAAAGCAAGCTGAAAACCTCTTAATCACCAGAGACCCATTCACTTTAGTTGTCTTAAACTTTTCGCACTCCTTCGCCTGCATCCAAAAAGAGGTTCCAATTATCTACAACTTATATCGTAATAACGATTAAATCGGAACATATCGCATTTTCGCCGGATTTCAAATTATACACTTGACGAAGCATGGGATGACGAGTAGCTAAAACATAATGCTTTTCTTATTTTTTAAGATTCACGTGAACCTTAGTAAGTACCAGGGGCGGTACCTTCATAGAAGCCGAAAAGCCCGGCTTGCCCTAATAAAATCATAATTCACAACAAAAAACTTACTTAAACCTATCAATAAATAAATATATTAAAAAAATACCAATCAATGAACTCGAACACAAATATTAATAACTGAAAATCAGTCAATCCCTCAGTTGGGCGTTTTTTTATACATTGAAAATCTGTGGGCTTGCCCTAATTTTGACCCCTAGGCACGCCACTGGTAAGTACCTATATTAAGAAAATGCCTTATGCAAAATGTGTATTCGTAACCTACAGTTTCCACTCAATTCGATCATGGGCTGTATTACGACTTGTTAGAGGTCATCATTGCTCCACCACAAGACTGATATGCAGCTATACAAGACGTATAGCTCCATCTCTTTTTCGCAACGGAGTATTGATGGCTATAAGATGAATAATACGGCCCCGGTTGCAGCTAGCTTCGACCCCTGCCTAGATATGATTATCTAGATTATTGAAACCCTGATGGGTTTCAATAACATTCCCATAAAATGCATATTTAGTATTTGCAACTTTACTGATGGACTTGCCGCCAGAAAAACCCAAATGATATAATTTATTTTGAAAAAAAAATGTAAGTAAATTAATGGTTGTATGTTATACAGGTGCTCGGCCACTTGGAGCAAATGAGAGTCTGCTGCGTGGAACAAAACGACATGTCAATTTTTAATATGGAGTGTATGCAGAAAGCTCTTCAGCAAGCGCTGTCGAATAGTAGTGATAGTTTAAGGGTAAGTTCTAGCTGATTTCTTATAATATGTTCCTTTATATCCCAATAGCTTTCGCGGCTTTGCCAGCGTGGATGTCGGAAATCATCCCACGGAAACAGTTCTACTAATGTACCAAACATCCAAATCCGTTACGGCGTGATTGATTAACAAACAAAAGGCTCGCCTCCTATTACATGGGACTTAATTATAACTGGCGATCTGGTGTACTATAGGTACACCTCTGCTCAACCCTTTGGGAATGAGACATGATGTTGTTATGTTATAAATAATTTCTCTTAATTAAATCTAACAGTTGCAGCCCTATTTAAATAAATCTATTAGTAGGACGAAGTGTACCTACATCAAAATTTGCATCGTTCCACGTTGTCTCACAATGGGGCAGAGTGGAATAAAGGCTCCTTTAAACAGGCGCGACGCGACACGCGACACAAAGGCACCGCCAGTCGCGCAACGAGCGGTGCCTTTGTGTCGCGCGCGATTATATCGCGTGTCGCGCCTGTTTGTAGGAGCCTTAAGCCAAAAATAGCCCACGCCTTGTGATTATCGCTTCAAATCGTCCGTCAGTTAGACAAAGGGCCTATCTACGAGTTTTCTCTCTTATTAAACACAAACTACATATGCTTTGGTAAAATTACAAGCATTATTACCAACTTGTCCTAAAATCAACAATTCGAATACATGTGGGATCCACCAACCCGCACTGCGCGGCGTCCACATAGTGGATTCTGGCCGACACCCTCTCACAGACAGGAGTTCCGTGTCCCGGCAGTGGAAAATTTATAGGGCGTTTATGCTTATACTAACCTTGTTGGCTTATAATTTTGCCACAGCATCTGGGCAGTCAGCCCTACTGCCACCTGGTAGCGGTGCTGCGGGGTAATTTTGCGTAACACACTCTTCAGGTGTAAGGTACAAACGAATTTTTCAAACATAAAGCAAATTCCTTCAAACTCCGTCTGGATGATAATGGGTTACCCAATGGGGTGCTAACCGCCTAGGGCACTCGCACCGGACCAATATTTGTATCTCAACTTGTGGAGAGGTATCTAATAACGCACGGTCTACTACTCTGATATGAAATATTTTTTTTAGTAAACGCCTTTCTCCAATTCTCTTTTAGTACGCCATAATCGTCATATTTACAAAAAAAGGCTTTGCGAAAGTGAATTAGTCTTCTGGATATACCGTTCGGAGAGTAAGAAATGTCTGCTGTGTATTAATTAAGCAAAAAAACTCGTTTGATCGTTATGTATGGCTTGGACACGAGAATGACCAGCAAACGTTGTAAAATTCACATACTTAAATTAATTATATGAAAATACCGGATTCTGCGTGGGGATAAAGTTACATGAATAACAATTTATAAGGAAAATCGTAATCAATGTTTTATTAGAACAGGACAAATCGGACTGTAGGACTTCTAAATATTTGCACCATTAACTTTGATAAACTCGTTTTAACATCTAGGTTATCTCAGCAGTATGTCCAGATACTAATTATTCTAATTAAGTAGGTACCTACGTAATGTTCGACTTAATTTGAGTTCCCATTCCGAAGCCACAACAGCTGAATTGTTAATAGCTTGTTTAGCTCAAACTCGTGGGTCCTTTGGGGATTATAAACAATGAAACCCAATACCTATGAAGTCCTCTTTGAATACATTTACAATTTGAAGTACCTAGGTGCCTACCTGTCAACACGCGTTAGTGCACAGTGGTAACAAGTTTAGCTCTAAAGAACTGTGGATCGATTCACAATATATTATTGACTGCATGCCGTGTATGAGAAATGTGATGTGACGTAATAGATCGTTTCGTATAGAAACTTTTCCCTTTGCCATTGATGAATGTACATAAAATACATACATTTTTAAAATACTTAAGTTTGTACGTTAAGTTTACACGTTTCTTATATGGGGACCCCCTTACTTTTATAACTTTATTTAATTTTTATTATTTGTTAATACATACTAGGAGGTACACACTGAATATTTCAAGTGTCTACCTATCACGGTTCAATGCATCTTTGAACCGTGATAGGTAGACACTTGAAATTTGGCACTTAGACACTTGTAATTTTGTTCTGTGACAGACAGACAAACGGACGGACGGACAGCGAGCCCTAGTAATAGGATCCCGGTGTCTAACTATCACGGTTCAAAGATGCAGCCCTGTGACAGACAGACGGACGGAAGGACAGCGAGCCCTAATAATAGGATCCCGATGGCACCCTTTGGGTACTGAACCCTCAAAACGGCTGTTATTACCAACTGACATTATTTTATTTCTTTATTATTACAGAGACAATATAGTGATTTACTTGCTTTGGCCTGGGAGGACGAGTTGCCGATATCAAGACGAGCCAGGAAATTAGTTTCAAATTCATTACCAATTAACCAGAATCTGCATTCATCTAATGAAGATAGTGAGGTAAATAAAACATTGATATTTATTGTTAACTGTCTGCTGACTTTGTTCGCGTGACGTGAATACCCTTTGATTATTATTCTTTTTCTAAAATAAAAGTAGTAAAATCCAATTTACTCCTTATAACATCGGCTATCTACCAGTGAAAGTCCCGGCAAAATCGGTCCAGCCGTTTTGGAGATTAGCCAGAACAAACAAACACACAGACAAAAAATAAAAATTTATAAATTATAATTATGTATTTAGTAAAAAGTTATTTTAACATTTCAAACAGACACTTAAATTTTATTTATTTGTATAGATTAAAAACGAATCACTGGCAGGCACATTTGCAAAGTGTTAATGAATTTATGTCCATCAATTTATTCTTCTTCGACACGCTCGAGGTGCAACTAATTTATCACGCACGTCAGTGGTATCAAAACCATTTAAGCTGGCCTCGTATTCTATTGAAACTCCGTACTACGCTGTAGTGTGTTTAGTGTACAGACGCCAGCACATCAACCTACCACAATCTGTCAGATTTTCCCAATCAACTTTGAACCTTAAGCTTTAGCGATAAAGTTGAAAATCTATTAAAGAAATCTGACAGATTGTGGTAGGTTGATGTGCTGGCGTCCGTACAATCCAAATTGATGCCTTTTTCACTAGCGCTAGAATAATCCTCCGGTCCTTTCCAATTTTTCGGGGGTGGGCGCAACACGTCCATGGAAGTTACAACCCGCAAAAGTAACTTGAGACTTCGCTCGGATGACGTAAGGGCGCGGTACTGAAGCGTCAATGGCGGTAACTGCGCGGCGACCGGGTCTCAAGTAAACTCTTGCGGGTTGTACGAATATTGAACCTGTATGGATATTACACAGAAATGTTTCTTCTCTTTTTCAGGAGGAAGAGATAGTTAAACCTAAGCAGGCTAAACGAAGAAAGAAGGCAATCTCGGATAGTGATTGACATATCTTTTGTAGAAAGGACGGTAATTTTAAACACCAAAGTGCAACTCTACAATACAATAAATATTAGTAGTATGTGTAATACATTTTTGTTACCTTATGTTATTACACAGGTGCAATTCCAAGAATGGTACCTAATTACTGTCGCATAATTTGTAAATGATACTGTGTAAATGTAATTTATGAAGAGTTATATCCATGGTTTTATCAGATATTTTCGGTGGTTTAATTTTTATTTTGAATTACATATTTTAAAATCTTAACGGACATGGTACTGGCATGTTGTGACGCAACGGAACAAGCTCACTTACAATATCGTAACTGATCAAACCACCACACAAAACCTCTGCCAATAGTTATACTTCAGAGCAAACTTTAGGGGGGAGGGTTCTAAGGTCAGACATGCACTGTAAATTTTGCCACAGTAGTCATTTATTGTAAATGTAGGTACCCTATTGTTGTACAGATTTTTTTTTATCCCCGTACATGTTGAACTTATTTTAAGTATAAGGTATGAGACCAAGAATTTTATTCAAAGGATATATTGTATTCTGGAATTTTCGAAATACATTTTACACTAGGATCAATAAAGTATTTCCCCTTTATTTTATGTTTTAATTGACCTGATAAAAAATGTATGTTTCATTAAAACAAAATATTATGTATTTTCGTTTTATATTTTCTTTTAAAATATCCAGAATATAGGGATACTGATTGTAAACAGATTGTTTAAATATTTCAGTTTTTAACATAAATTCAAAATATTTTCTAAATACAAAACTAACATAGCTATATAAAAATACTAAACATGAATTAAATTTTCAGGAATTGGTAAATATTTTATTATAAACCATAATTATTATTTCAACAATTTATTGATGAATAATTTGTAGTTTCAAAATGTCTTTTTGTCAAGTCTTTGAAACAAGGACAAAATATATATTATATTATTGGACTAGCAGAACCTTTAACAACACAACACCTCCACCCACCAACCCACTGATACACGCTTACGACCTAATAAATCTTATAAAAATTGGATCATCAAATTTAAGAAAGATTCTTATAACTAAAGTTTGCCTTGCTTATATCTCTGTCTTGCTTGAGCCTTACTGTACTTTGCTTTCTTCTCAGGTACTGTTGTATCTTTTTCGTTTGAATTGTCATTTACACCTGCAATCAACAAGTTTTACAATTAATATGAGAAGGTTTAGCTCTGGTATCATAGGCGATTATCACACTGCACCGCGCTCAGCCTCAAAATGTCCGCAGGTGATACGGAGTAGGAAACGCTCGTCACTTTGGACGAAAGTACGGATTTTGTCCTTAGGAAGTAGGTCTCCAGCTTTTAGAGAAAACACAATCTGCGCGCGGGACGCGCTACCACGCAGATTGTTTGCTATGGCCCGCCCCGTGCTACGCGACGGAACGTGGTGCAATGTGATAATCGCCTTTGCTAGGCCGGCTAGTATCAACTAGGGGAACATATAAATTAAATTCCACATCTCTTCTCTCGATAATTTGACTTGTGTATGATCAACTCACTTTAGAAAAACGGAAAAAGAGAGATAAGTAACTCAGTGTGCTCAGTAGTGAAATCTTTGCTATACAAACGGGTTGAATATAGATGCAGGGGTGAATTGGGACGACACTTTAAAATGGATTTTAACATTGAAATAATAAAGTTTGTTGTCAACAAGGTCACTTAATCGTTAATTATAATAAAGTCCTTTTTGGCAACAAGCTAATGTTTTAAAATCCCTTTTAAAGATTCACTCTGTTTGACGGTACTGTTTGTCTGAGTGTGTTTTATTTTAAAAAGAAAGTTATCACACACAATAATAAGGTTAACTTACATAGTGCAAAGATGTTAATGTCTTGGCTGATTACTTATCTCTCCACTTTCCATGTTAAAAATGATTAAAGCAGATGATGAGAAGTACATTTTAGCTGTGTGTAATGATGACATTTTTTATATCTTATCAGAAGGCATTTTTTACAATGATGAACACAGTTGATTTTAAAATTTGAAGCCAACTAATGGCTACAATCTGAATGTACAACATAGCATAGGTAACTTATCAGTTTTGGGAGCGTCATGGTGTCTAGCAGATACATATATGCTATGTGGTAAAAGCAAACATTTTTTATTTAAAAGACGTACCAATATAGATAAATGGCATACCTAAGTCATCAGGGGGCTGTAGAGATTTGCCGGCACTCCAAGAACTCATCAGAGATACACTCTTTCCTATTGCCCAGCCCATTCCTGCCAAAGCTAAGGAAAAGGCCAACATACTGAAGGGATGCTGAAAAAATTTAAAATAGTTTTAAGTTCAAAACAACCTTTTTGAATGACCATCTTTGTGTAACAGAAATAACTGGTGAACGAGCATCTCTTTCCTATTGCCCAGCCCATTCCTGCCAAAGCTAAGGAAAAGGCCAACATACTGAAGGGATGCTGGAAAAATTCAAAATAGTTTTAAGTTCAAAACAACCTTTTTGAATGACCATCTTGTGTAACAGAAATAACTGGTGAACGAGCATAGCTATTCACAACTATTCGATGCCAAATTGAACATCAATTGACAATGTTATCAAAAGAGTCCTATAAAAGATGTCCGTGACTACCGCAGGACCACCAACGCCAATCGCTTCCATATTTGGTAAATAATTAGTGCTCAATTGGTACTAATTAGTACTCGAACAACAAAATTGGTACCTTAGTAGTTTTCGAGAAAATCGACTTTGAAGGTGGTCCTGCGGTAGTCACGCTCCCTTCAGCAGGACCACCATGAGCGCCGAAAAAGGGCCCACGCTACAGCTATTCTAAGTATACAAATAATTAGTACCCATAAATGTGATTTATTTCGTAAAAAAAACAGAACTGTAATATTTGTATTTACCGAGAAATCAACGATGATAACTTTCTCGAAATTGTTCAGCAGGACCACGATTTTGAATGTTGATTCCAAGCTAGAGAAGCTTGTCGCTTTCCTCAAACCTACATAGAAAATTAGTACCCTGCAAGATAAAATTAGTACCCAAAATTCAAAGTTAATACTTCAGTAGTTTACGAGATATACCATGCCAATGGTGGGGTGGCGGTAGTCACGGTGCCAAATTTTCATTTCAAGATTTCTCTATTAAAAACTCTATGATTTCTTCCCAAATTTATACAAAAATTAGTACTCCTAAAGAAGTTAAAGCGACTAGAAATCCAGATTCCTAAGTGTTGTATTTTAAGAGAAATTAGCTTTCATTACTTTTCCATACTAAATCTCCGCGTATAACCCGACCAAATTAAGTTGTCAACGGTGCCAATTCCTTTGTTCACAAACTAAACTAAATTTGAGTTCAGTGCATCTTATCTTTTGTTTCATTATGAAAAGGACAGACAATAAATTTTAGTTTTGTCCTGTCAAAGTAATCAGAGCCTGACACTACTCAATACAAGTTTAGACGTAATTAAAAACATGCCTACTAATGTTACGTCAATTTACGTCAGACGCTGATTAATTTGATAGGACTAAACTAAAACTTATCTTTTGTCCTTTTCTTAATGAAATAGATAGAAAAAGATGCACTGAACTCAAATTTAGTTTAGTTTGTGAACAAGGGAATAGGCACCAATGGTGGTATTGAGCTGTTTAAGAGATGTACACTCGTGCACATAAATTTATGGATGTCGGAATAGTATCAACAGTTCAATATCTAAATTTTTATACAAACTGTGTATCTAGGTACATATTAAGAAAAAAATAACCTATCGCTACCCATGGCTTGTGATACCTTTGTTATTGACGTGGCTTGTCGAACATAATAGGTACATAATTAGTACACAGTGATATGAAAACACTAAAAGATGCGTGTGCCCTTTGCAATGCATATTATTCAAATATTTGCTGTGCCCGACAGGGTCCATAATTTGTGTCTAGTATTTTTTATTTACCACCTGTAATTACATTATGGATTGCAATAAACGATTTGAGATTTGATATAAAAGGTACAAGGTTGCTGCAAGCAGTAATACCTACCTAAGACCTTGTCCAGAAGGAGCGAATTCGCCGCGAAACGTTTCGCGAGAATTCATTCGCGCGTTAACGAGATACTAGGCGCCAATACATCGCGTCCACAAGCATCGCGCGATTTCAAAATCCGCGCGTAAATCGCGTTCACTTCGCCAGCCTCTCCAGTATCTCGACTCGCGCGCAAAACGCGCGAGTCGAGATACTTAGAATATTTAATATTATTTTAGAATATTTTAAATAACAATAAGGTGTATAATTTGCTTTAAAAAATGATATTTAACCATTTTTTCTTTGTTTCAATGTGCAAAAATAATATTATGACACCAAAAATATCTGGATTTAAAATATGTATTTATTCAATAATGGTGCTTTTAATATTTTTTTCTGTTTTTGTCAGGCCATCCTGAATAAGTTTCCCTATCAGAAAAACCATACATGACAGCTGTTCAAAAAATTTATTATTTTAAGCCCATTTCCTAACATGTCCTTTGAGTTCAGTGCATCTTTTTCTATCTATTTCATTAAGAAAAGGACAAAAGATAAGTTTTAGTTTAGTCCTATCAAATTAATCAGCGTCTGACGTAAATTGACGTAACATTAGTAGGCATGTTTTTAATCACGTCTAAACTTGTATTGAGTAGTGTCAGGCTCTGATTACTTTGACAGGACAAAACTAAAATTCATTGTCTGTCCTTTTCATAATGAAACAAAAGATAAGATGCACTGAACTCAAATTTAGTTTAGTTTGTGAACAAAGGAATTGGCACCGTTGACAACTTAATTTGGTCGGGTTATACGCGGAGATTTAGTATGGAAAAGTAATGAAAGCTAATTTCTCTTAAAATACAACACTTAGGAATCTGGATTTCTAGTCGCTTTAACTTCTTTAGGAGTACTAATTTTTGTATAAATTTGGGAAGAAATCATAGAGTTTTTAATAGAGAAATCTCGAAATGAAAATTTGGCACCGTGACTACCGCCACCCCACCATTGGCATGGTATATCTCGTAAACTACTGAAGTATTAACTTTGAATTTTGGGTACTAATTTTATCTTGCAGGGTACTAATTTTCTATGTAGGTTTGAGGAAAGCGACAAGCTTCTCTAGCTTGGAATCAACATTCAAAATCGTGGTCCTGCTGAACAATTTCGAGAAAGTTATCATCGTTGATTTCTCGGTAAATACAAATATTACAGTTCTGTTTTTTTTACGAAATAAATCACATTTATGGGTACTAATTATTTGTATACTTAGAATAGCTGTAGCGTGGGCCCTTTTTCGGCGCTCATGGTGGTCCTGCTGAAGGGAGCGTGACTACCGCAGGACCACCTTCAAAGTCGATTTTCTCGAAAACTACTAAGGTACCAATTTTGTTGTTCGAGTACTAATTAGTACCAATTGAGCACTAATTATTTACCAAATATGGAAGCGATTGGCGTTGGTGGTCCTGCGGTAGTCACGGACATCTATAAAAGCTATTTATTCCCAAACCAAAATCCTAAAAATCTTGTTGGTTCAAATCAAATAGACAACCGCTAATCTTTCGACATCTGTATGCTGTAGGGGGCAAGGCAAATCAGCGGTTATCAAAATGTGTCATTTTCGGTATGATAGCCCGCCGAATGGTTCTGAATAGCTATGCTAATCTCAAAACAATTGTATCTGCTTTAACTTCGAAAGGAAATGAATAAAATGAATGTTTAGTATATGATTATGTCTGACTCTCACAGAGAGGAGGCCTGTGTCTCAGCAGTGGGACGATTATAGGCTGATTATGCTTATACTACATGTCTGACCCACTGGTCTTCATTTAGGTGAGATACTAACCGATAATGTAGGGTTTGTGGTTAAACTGTAGTCCAATACCACAATTCCAATTCCAAAGATTAACCCCACACAAGTGCATATCCATATTATATTCTGACTATCTGAAAACAACCAATTATATTAGTAGTTATAAGTTTTACCCTTGAAAGAATGACAGGATGACTTGATGAGGACCGCTGGAAAGATATGGACTAGAAAGGCAGGGAACAGGGAGAATTTGAAGGGGTTGAAGAGGAGGCCTTTGCCAAAGGGCATTAGACACTCAGAACTGATATCGACTATCACTCTGAAAAAAAGTTATAAATTAAGTTTTACAGCACATTAGGCAAGTTTCTATATTGAAGGAATATTGAGTTCAGAATATTCAATAGCTGTTCTAGTAAATGTATGAAATTATACCTTGAATCTGATGCTAGAATATTATAGCATAATATGAACAGTTTAGGAAAGCAATATTGAATATAATCAAAATTGGTGTGATTATTACCTTTAATTTTCTTTTTCTGCATATCTGTAATAGTTTTAATTGACTCCATTAATTTAACATTGTGAGGGTCTAACTGAAGTGCCCTTGTGTATGATATTATAGCCTCATCGTAAAGTTCACTGGCTGCTTCGACCTCAGCACGACGGAAGTATCCCTAGAAATAAAGAAAAAAATCCGTTTTTTGGTAGTATGTGAAACAAGCAATTTTAAAAACAATTTTAAGTCCAGTAGGAACTTACCTTTGCCCATTGCGGTTGCAGTCTAACTGTTTCATTAGCATCCTGTAGCGAGAGATAATGCTGATCCAACTTAAGAAATGCAAACGATCTGTTACTGTATAGGAGGTAGTTATTAGGGTCCAACTTAATTGCTTGAGTATAATGTAAAACAGCTTCAATAAACTTCCCTTCTTTAACGCATTCATTACCCTTAATTTTAAGATCTTCAACACTCGCAGTCTGAGTACCTTTCTTATTTTCCTCCATGGTTCTTGAATCTTGTTCAAAACCTAGTGTTCTAGTAATTTTAATTGTGCAAATAAATTAGAATAATAAAAACTATATCTAATACTCGATAACTGCTCTGTAATGGTATTATCATGGATATAATTTAATAAACGAATAAAATAGTTTCCCGGGATGTTACAAATTAATGGCAGTAGAACATCCCATTCCCAACAATGACATTGGCAAATTGACAGTGACAGACAACTTGTGGACTGTGGTGCCAGCTGCCAGTGAGTGCCAGTCAAGTGCCAGTTGTGTCCATGACAATGAGCATGTTATTCTTCTCAATAAAAACCTCTATTCTATCCTCTATTTACATACGATGCAAGATTCTTGTCTCTGGCATAAACGGCCGCATTCTGAATTAGTTAAAAACGCTCACAGCGATCATATCATCATCTCACGTGCGTTCCGATTTAAATATTAAGAACTATTATGACAGTTGAGAGCTGTCAACAATTCGGAACGCGCTCAGAGTGCTTACTCAATGTAAAATCGATATTATTACAGTATTTCCTTGTATAAACACCACATTTCTTCTTCAGTTCTTCTTCTTTATGTTAGGTGGCGATTGTCAGCCAGAAGCACAATTTCGAAAAAGCCACGTTAGTTTAGTCAAAAGAAGATGCAACTCAAAACAAAACACACACTGACACATCCACACACACACTGTCATTTTTGACAGCGCTCATGGTGATATTATTCTAAGGCATGGTCGGTGTGTGGAGAGGATCCGGCAGTTGGGTCTCAAAGTGGCATTGCACAAGTCCGAGGCCATGTCGTTTCATGGGCCCCGGAACACGCCACCATCGGGATCCCCACTAACGGTAGGAGGGGTTCACATCGGCGTCGAGATGACGATGAAATACCTGGGTCTCGTCCTCGACAGCCGGTGGAACTTCGTCGAGCATTTCCGACGTTTGGCTCCCAAACTGGAACAGGCCGAAGCCGCCTTCAAGCGGCTCCTGCCCAACCTGAGGGCGCCAAACGCGTCCTGCCGGAGGCTTTACGCGGGGGTCGTGCGGTCCATGGCCCTATACGAGGCCCCGGTGTGGGCGCGTTCACTGCGGCGGCGAGCCGCCCTTTTTTTGAACGCGCCCCAGAAGGTGGTAGCGGTAAGGCTGATCCGGGGCTACCGCACGATCTCGGGCGAGGCGGCAAGCCTAGCCTTGCCGGACTGCCGCCATGGGATCTGGAGGCGATAGTCTTCGCGCACCTGTATGAGTGACGCGCGGAGGCACTACGCCGGGGGGAAACTCCGCTTCCGCGGCAAATCGCGGCGGAGCGGACGGACCTCCGGCGCGATCTCATGGCGGCATGGAAAGAGTGACTGTCGCAACCCAGCGCAGGGCACGCCACGATAGCGGCGATAAGACCCCTCTTTGAGGAGTGGCTAGAGAGGCGTCACGGTGCCCTCACCTATCGCCTAACGCAGGTCCTCACCGGACACGGAAGTTTCGGGAGGTTCCTGCACATCATCAGGCGGGAGGAAACGCCCGGGTGTCACCATTGCCAGGATCACCCAGAGGACACGGTAGAACATACGGTGGAGGTCTGCCCCGCTTGTGCGGAGCACCGCCGTGTCCTCGTAGAGGCGATCGGCAGCGGCGGCGACCTCTCGCGTCCGGCCCTACTTCAAGCCATGGTCCGGAGCGAGAGGGAGTGGGGGCCAGTCGCCTCCTTCTGTGAAGCAGTCATGCTAGCGAAGGAGGCGGCGGGACGACTGAGGAAGAGAGCCTCCCGTCCCAGCCACCGCGGAAGTCGCTCCGGGCGTCGGGAGCCCCGCGACGACTCCTGGCCACCGTAGGCGCGGGCCTGCGGGCGGAGAGTAATAGGTAGCTCACCGTCCGATCAGGACCAGGCCCGTGCCGGATGGCACGTACGTGTTCCACGCGCGCCTCAAAGAGATGTCAGCATCAACTAAAGGGGCCCGTCAGGCCTGCCGGGTCAGCGGGATTGTCCGAAAGGGTTACCACTGGCCCGGAACATAAAGGGCTAAGGAAGGAACACGGGTGGGTTTTAGTCAGTAAAAGTCTGACACTCCTTCCGATCCACCCAGAGCGGGAGGGGTCATAGAGTTAGACGAAGCTACTTTTATTGTAATTTCATGTTCAAAGTATGGTCTGCCAGAGGCAATTAAATCGAACAGTGTAAATCTACCGACAAGTATTATTTGCTTGTCAGTATTTAAATCAGGCTATAATGACTACAATATTTTCTGAGGCTTATGGCTAAGCGCGCACTGCGATGCTGTTTTTTTAAATCGCATGTTCATGCGAAATAAAATCGACAACGCTATTATAATTTTTCGAGAGATTATTTACCGCATTGCGCGGTCTCTACTGTATTGGTATTGTTCATAGATTGGCGATTATTTTGCGCAACGCTTCCTGGCGTGCTTAGCCTTAGAGTCCAAAGTTTTAAAGTCCAGCCAGTATAACAATTTCTAAAATCTAGTAGGTTTATTTTTTATTGTGACACGATTTCTTAAAGGTAATGAAACGTTACACACAATGAAATTTACATGGCTCTTATTTATTTGGATGATAGTGAATTGTTACAGTGTTAGTGTGGACTACTACTTCGGCAAACAGGAACCCGAACTTGCAAATAAAAAAGATAATACGAAAGTACCGAAAACACTTAAAAATGTATCGCAAACAGCTAGACGAACAAATTCGAACAATTCTTCAGAAGCCGCTACTGAAAATAATTACGAACTAAATTATGAAATCTATGATGAACTTTCCGAAATTGGAGACCAGATGATGAAAAGAACTTCTAAAAGTAAGGCACATATAGGACAAAACGATTTTGACACTGATTCTAGACAAGCAGAAATCGGTTACGACACAAATGCTAATTTACGGCACGGCGTTGATTACATATCAAAACTAAAGTCTGTTGAAGAAATTATCAAAGATTATGCATACCATGATGATGCCGCAGGGACAGCATACTCAGTGCTACGTGATCATAGTAAAACTACCGCAGCACAAACTGAATTCGATTTTAACAAAATTGTGATCTTACAAAATGCCACCAAAAATGAAAATGAGTCTGAGAAATTATCAGCCGACTTTTATAATGTTATGCCGGCTTCAAGTGCTATTAATGATAATAATGACTATATTCGCCCTTTTAATGTATTAAACAGCGACATTTGGTATGTCCCAGAAAATACTCCATGTTGGGACTTACCTATACTGTACGGTGAATCAGGGCAAACATTCCAGACTTCGCAGGTTTTTCTTATGTATCCAGGTATTTTAAAGAATGTTATAGAAACAAAAGAAGAGCAAAGTAAGCCCTCCAGGCCTCTTTATATCCCATCGTCTCAAACTATGAACAAGTGGTGTGCTGCAGGTCCTTGTTACGGCGATCACACTATGTGTCTCTTCTCGGATAAGACTAATTCTAAGTTATGCAAAAATGGTTACACAGTTTCGACTCCAACCATGGTTGAGCAGATAGGATTAGTGAATACTGTTAATTCAATGCGAAACCGCATTGCCATTGGAGAAGCAGATAAATATAAACATTTACCTAAAGCTGCAGATATGAATCAATTAATATACGACTTTGACTTGGAAAGTATGGCCGAGGCATGGCTTCACCAGTGTCTGCCAGGTCCCGCTGCTTGTTCTGCCCTTGATGGAAACTATGTTACGCAACTTGAGTGCACCAAATACGCAAAACATTGTTGTATAAATTCTTTCAAAACTGAGAGGGCTTCAAAATGGTAATATGCTTTTATTTTACAGGTACCTACTTTTAGATAACGATTTTGATTAACATTATTATCTCGATGAAATTGATTGAACCTTAAATTTTTCAGCATACCACAATATGAATGCTATGTAGATCCTATTATTGGCTGTATTCACGTGTGGTTTTGGAAAGCTGGAAAAGCACTTACTCCAACAGATGTCGAGTGTGGTCATATAACGCCAGACACGTTTTACACCGCCCAGTTAATATGGGCGGAAACCACTAAAATTGGTTGTGCATATGGGAAAAAATCTAACGGAGATGTACGAGTTGTATGTAATTTTGCCCCTGGTGCGCCTTTCTATATTGATACCAAATTCTTCTGTGGTTTCACTCCTCGTGCGGGAGTTATGGATGACTTCAGGCAGAACATCTCTACTGCTGAATTCTTGAAAACGCTTGGTATTTTTTTAACTCCAATGAAAAAGTTTAACACTACTGAAACTGAATCTACAAATCACCGCACCAATCTCTCCATAAGATTTTCAGATATAGACATTCTTGCTAAGATTTTTAAGAGAAAATGGATACGAGAGAATTTAAAAGAAAGCATTAACGGAACTGTAGGAATGGTCGCTCGTTTGGTAACTAAGTACTCGTTTGGTCAAGACAGTGGCTCTCAGTGTGATATGAATGAAGCGATTTACGAGAGCGGTGAACCTGGCTCGATGTGCGTGGAGCGAGGTCGGCGCTTCGATGCTTTGTGCTATGACTTCCGCGACCCGACGCCCGGATACAGGCTGGTGGCTGTGGTAGCACCTGTCGCCTTGTTTTCCCTTATACTTTACGATTTATTTAGTGGTGTAGTGCGACAAACCAATTATTAACATATTAAATATTGATTGGAAATCTTCGCGTGAGCGTGTGGTGCTTGTCAATATGAATTCTAGAAAATTAACATCCACTATATCTACTTGAAGAATTAATTAATTGAAATGACCAAACACATTGTACAAAAAGTTACAAATGTGTCGGCCGTTTCCATTCATTGTATGTTCCAATCATTACTTTGTTTGGTTAATAAAATTGATTTTGTTCACAATCAATGGATTCTGAGTCATCTTTATACTCTATACTAATATTATAAAGAGGTTTTGTTTGTATATAATTATGTAGGGGGTAATCTCCGGAACTACCAGTCGGATTTCAATTTCTTTTTGCTATTGATAGCCCAATTCTTGAGGAAGGCTAAACCTTCCTCGAGAATTGGGCTATCGAGTGCAAAAATATTTTTTCAAATCTGACCGGTAGTTCCAGAGATTAGCGTGTTCAAACAAACAAACAAACACTCCGGCTATGAGACTGAATTTATTATAACTTATAATCTATGTACATATATTAAAATTCAAAGTCCAGACTGACTGATATATCAACGCGCAGCTTAGCCGCTGGTCCTACAGACATGAAATTTGGAGGGTGTGTTCTTTATGAAGAGTAGGTATCCACTAAAAAAGATTTTTTCGAAATTCCACCCCTAAGTGGGTGAATGGGGGGAGGGTGAATTTCACGCGGACAACGTCGTGGGCAGAAGCTAGTATTATCTATATCTGTGAAAGATAATAAGTTAAGGCGAAAGCGCCAGGGTAGCCCGCGAAATTATTTTTTTTTTTTTGAGGTTTTTTGGAATTTGCTGGTCAGTATTAAGTTGTACGTTGATTAATATATGAATCGCGGCCGTAAGAAATATGTGTTTACAGAATTATAATCATTAAAGTCATCAACACAACTCTCTAAGACCACGTATCTCCAAAGAATAACTGTTTCATGAAATCATCATTCTTTGGAGTTACGTGGTCTTAGAGAGTTGTGTTAATGATTTTAATGATTATACTTAATTCTTTTTTTTTTTTTTTGTTTTATTGTTTTTTTTAAAAAACGTTGCCCCACACTAGGAATTACTCCTGTATCGTGGGTGCGTTTACAAACATTTAAATTCACATACACAAACAGCCAGACCCGGAACAACTACCTCAACTACCTGTAGCCAATACAAATATTTGTTCCGTGCGGGAATCGAACCCGCGACTCGCAGCGCAGCAGTCGATCGCTCAGCCACTGCTGCGCCAACCGTGTCGTCGTAATTCTGTAAATACATATTTGTTATGGCCGTGAATCATATTTTGATCGATGTACAACTTAATACTGACCAGCAAATTGCAAAAAACGTAAGAAAATTTGAATTTCGCGGGCTACCTTAGCGCTTCCCCCTTAAACTAACGGCCCGCCCCAGAAACGCACGGGTGCAATTTTTTTTTCGAATTTCCCTAATTTTCTTCCATACAAACCTTGTCCTGGCAATACCGAACACAACAAAAAAATAATTATCCAATTATTATTTATCGTAACGTACAGACGCCAGCACATCAACCTACCACCATCTGTCAGATTTTCCCAATCAAATTTGTACCTTATGCTTTAGCGATAAAGTTAAAAATCTATTGAAGAAATCTGACAGATTGCGGCAGGTTGATGTGCTGGCGTCCGTACTTATAAGTACGGATTACGTTGTCTCGCTGTAAAGCACGTTTTTATTGTTATTTTCCTCGCTAGAGAGCTCCGATAAACGCGTGCGATCGCTGCTAATCATAAAGTGCTACAGGGCGAAACGTGTTTTTTTTTTGGCTATGGAATCTCGTAGTTGACCTTGAGAGGTAGTGACTACTTAACCGGACTATCCTGTGGTTGCCTTACTCAAAGCCTCTGTCAGATTTTCCCAATCAAATTTGTACCTTATGCTTTAGCGATAAAGTTAAAAATCTATTGAAGAAATCTGACAGATTGCGGCAGGTTGATGTGCTGGCGTCCGTACTTATAAGTACGGATTACGTTGTCTCATCCGTGGTTGTCTCGCTGTAAAGCACGTTTTTAGGGTTCCGTAGTCAACTAGGAACCCTTATAGTTTCGCCATGTCTGTCTGTCCGTCTGTCCGTCCTCGCTTAATCTCTGTGACCGTTAGCACTAGAAAGCTGAAATTTGGTACCAATATGTATATCAATCACGCCGACAAAGTGCTAAAATAAAACTTGGAAAAAAATGTTTTATTAGGGTAGCCCCCCTATATGTAAAGTGGGAAGTGATTTTTTTTTTAATTTCAACCCTAACGTGTGATATATTGTTGGAAAGGTATTTAAAAATGAATAGGGGTTTACTGAAATCATTTTTTGATAATGTCAATAATTTCGGAAATAATCGCGCCAAAAGTAAAAAACAATGTGTCCCCCCCCTCTAACTTTTGAACCATAGGTTTAGAAAATATGAAAAAAATCTGAAAAGTAGAACTTTATAAGGACTTTCTAGGAAAATTATTTTGAACTTGATGGAAACAACAGTTTTTGTATAAAAAAGACAAAAAGTTGTACAAAATAATTTCTGAACTAAGTTTGTAGTATAATCGTATATGCAAGCATTTTTTTCACTTCGTTTACATAATTATCTTATTGTGACGGACGGGAAACTACGGAACCCTACACTGAGCGTGGCCCGACACGCTCTTGTTATTGTTATTTTCCTCGCTAGAGAGCTCCGATAAACGCGTGCGATCGCTGCTAATCATAAAGTGTTACAGGGCGAAACGTGTTTTTTTTTTGGCTATGGAATCTCGTAGTTGACCTTGAGAGGTAGTGACTACTTAACCGGACTATCCTGTGGTTGCCTTACTCAAAGCCTCCAGCCAGGGGCAATTATATCTAGAATACTAAGCGACTACACGCCAAGGGCACCCCCTGTGGGGTACGAACCTCGGCTTAGGGCGTCCCTGGGGAGAGGGCAGCAAGTTGGGTCAGGCTGGATCAGATTATTATTATTTAAGCTTGATGAGATCGGCTTTTCCTATCTGACTACTCTGAGAAGAAAGGCCGAAACATACTTAAAGGTCATTGATGGATAGTGGGGATTTTGAGGTCAACATGGAGGATCTCATTTCGGACGAACCATGGGGATCCCGTAACCTTTCGGAAGAAACAGTTTTGGAGGGCCTGCATCCTGTGGATGTGGTGGGGTTTTGCGTGAGCGAAGACTATTGTATGAATTATGTCATTATTGGACGAATGCACGCTGTGTAAATGCGCAATTTGTACCTTAGTGACAATTTGCTGCGTGCATTGAGAACGGAGTGGAGTCTGCCGAGAGCGAAGGCTGTGCACGAACGGACCGTCTTTATGTGCTCTGCGAAGGAGAGGTGCCTGTCGAGTAAATATGTGAGCACCATGTATCTATCAGATAATTAATTTATATGTCATGGTTTCATTTTTAATTATTTTACCTATTGTGGTATAGTAATTTTATTTTAGGTGCATCGTCTTCACATATTATTATTATACAGGGTGGAATTTTGTAATGCCACCTGGAGGGAAAGTACTCTTAATACTGCAGATAGAAAATTTTACTCAAAGGAAACATTCCTTTATTTTTGAATAGAAAGCAAACTGCATTCAAAGATTTTCGAAAATTCTCTTCTCCCACACCCGGGAATCGAACGGCTAAAATCTGAAAAAATTATACCCTGTACTTTTATTGCATCGATCGTTAGGGTCAATTATAAGGATGAAATCTCTCTAACAAACATGATAAATTAAATGAAAGGAAAACCAGGAAATCTTAAATTAGTTTAATTATTTACAAAAAATGGTAAACTAACTAATTAGTTGCTCGAAATGGGCTCCATTCTCTTGGATACACAAATTTATTCTTTTAACGAATTCATTTCTAGTACGTAACCTTTAATAAAGTGTTGTGGTGAATATTATTATAATCCGTCTTTTCTTGAAACCACCCGTATTCTTTAAATTTTCTACCATTCTTTTCAATACGAACCGAGTTGGTGCCTGTCGGTCTTGATATCTCTCTCCATACCACCGCAGAGCTAGATTCACGTTTTTGTTATTTAAAAAATAAGCTTCCATTAAATCAAACTGTTCTTGACAGCCCCGGATCTAAGGGGGGGGCAAACCGGGGCACCTGCCCCGGGCGGCAGTTTCACGGGGGCGCCAAATCCTTGAGACAAGAATTCGAAATATCGAACAAATGAGGCTTCATTTGTTTGTCTTTTCCTACAATCTCATAGGTTTTGTAACAAGTAATCGAATCTTAATAATTATACTTAATATGTTTGAAAAACAAACTTTTCTATTGCCATACGCCCAGTTAGTTTTTGAACACTTACTAAGTGATTTATGAACGCATTTTAACAGATCAAGTAAATTTTTGAATGCGTCCGTGATCTTTCTGCCAAGGGAATCCCCGTCACATCTATACGAGCCGAGCCGAACAAATTCAAACAGTTGAACGTCAAGTGACAACACTGTTTGTTTATGTGGTTGATTGCGTTTACGAGTAATCAGCGTTAATAATATAAGTAATTTATTAGTGAAATCATATATTAACGTAGTGGAAATCAACAATTTGCAAATTTTTCTCAAACACTAAAGGGAGGGGGCGCCACTATCAAGGTTTTGCCCCGGTTCGAAAAATCGTAGATCCGGGGCTGGTTCTTGATAAGCCATTTTCACCGTGAGACAAAATGTGAAATGAGTTGTAAAAACAATCAAATGTGAATGACAACTATGACAATCTAATTTTCAAATTTTAATCTAACATTCCATATTTAAATTACCTCATACACGCAGCTACGAGTATGTCGCAAAGGAGTCTGCATTACAAAAGATGGATGTTAGTTAAAGAGCTTTAACTTGACTCATTGAATTTGTAACTTCCTCAGATTTCCTGGTTTTCCTTTCATTTAATTTATCATATTTGTTAGAGAGATTTCATCCTTATAATTGACCCTAACGATCGATGCAATAAAAGTACAGGGTATAATTTTTTCAGATTTTAGCCGGTTCGATTCCCGGGTGTGGGAGAAGAGAATTTTCGAAAATCTTTGAATGCAGTTTGCTTTCTATTCAAAAATAAAGGAATGTTTCCTTTGAGTAAAATTTTCTATCTGCAGTATTAAGAGTACTTTCCCTCCTGGTGGCATTACAAAATTCCACCCTGTCTAGTTAATGTATGCAAAATATTGTAAAACATTTTAAAAGAGTAACGGTGGAGTTTCTTGCCCATTCTTCTCCATATGAAAACTACCTTTTGGAATGGGCGACTAGAAACAATTCTATTTTTTTTGTAATTTTTGACGTTCAAAAGTGCCTTTTATGTGCTTATTTGAAATAAATGCTTTGACTTTGACTATTACACCTACGTATTTGGCTTGCTTTTTCCAAAGGTTCGGCTTGCCGAACATGGTGATAGGTCGGGGGGGATGGGTCAGTGTCTTGATTTCGAATAGAGAACCGTTTGACTTATCCGGGTTGACTTCTATTCTCCATTTCCTAAATCAAGCAGGGATCTTATTGACTGCGGTTTGGAGGGTGAGAGACATCTGGACTAGGCTGCGGCCAGTGTAGAAAATGGCAGTGTCGTCTGCGAACAGAGCCAACTGGGCCTTTTTATTTGTAGGGATGTTGCTAGTGAACAGCGTGAAAATGAGTGGGGCAAGCACAGAGCCCTGGGGGACTCCTGCTCGGATGGGGTGTGGGGAGAATATTGTTCCTTCTACTTTGTAGCGAAAGGTGCGGTTCGACAAAAAGTCTCGTAGGATGGGCGAAGCGCGGCCTTCGACACGCTATTTATAGGCACGCGCCGCTGGCCCCCCGGCCGATGTGTAATCATTGAAACAGACGCGATCCCGGTAAAATGGAGCTGAGAATTTTTTTGTAGTTTTGGCTACCTCAGCGAAGTTTACCGGGAAACTTGATTCGATACATTTGCTGCCAAATACTCCTAATACACACATCAAAAGTGTCTAGGGATCAAGTATTTTTATGCGGATTTCTTGAGATTGAGATGTGGCTTTGTAATAAATTTATGATTTTATAAATTTATATGGATCCTTTTTGGTGCATTTCATAATTTGAAACAGGAACTGTTAATCAAATTCAAGTAAAAGATGAAAATCAGCTGTCAATATTTTCCCTATAAAAACATACAACGCATTGAAGACATTATTAGTGCTACTGTTTCCCTACTACTGATTAAAACCAACGTTATTATGGAGCGGCGACGTCATTTAAGCAGGGAAGAAATGCTCAGAGCCGTGGGAATGATAGAAGCTGGTTCCCGGCAACGTACTGTGGCTTTAGCTCTGAATACAAGTCAGAGTGTTATCAGTCGACTTTGGACACGTTACCGAAGCACTGGTACCGTGGCTGAGCGCCATGGAGGACGGTATCGCTGCACCACACGGAGACAAGACCGATACATTCAAATCTTAACTCGAAGAGCTCCAACAATAACCGCCATGATGTTAACCGTGAGGCTTCATCACTCTTCAGGGAACTTAATTAGCGACCAAACAGTCAGAAACCGCTTGCATGAAGTGAACTTTCATTCCCGAAGACCGCTACGGGTACCACCTATAGCAATGCACAATCGTAGGATTCGATATCAATGGGCTCTTGAACACAGAAATTGGGCAGAAGAACAATGGCATTTCGTGTGCTTTTCTGATGAGTCTCGTTTTGGTATGAGACCGGATACAAGACGTATACGACACTGGAGAACCCCTGGACGCCAACAGCGATTAAAATCCTGCCAGGAAGTCCATCCTTATAGTGGTGGAACCATCATGGTATGGGCGGGTATTTGGATCGGCGGAAGAACTGAGTTGATTTGGATCAGAGGCAACCTCAACGCTCAAATTTATGCTGAGACGATTGTATCTGACGTCATCGTTCCTCTACAAGTGCAAATCGGTCCCTTATTTCAGTTAATGCATGATAATGCACGACCGCACACCGCAAGAGTTGTAAGACAGACTCTCGCCGCAGCTAACATCAATGTCCTGCTCTGGCCTGCTCAGTCGCCAGACTTGAACCCGATTGAGCATGCATGGGATATGCTACAGAGAAGAGCTCTGCCGAATATGGAGGGTATCCAGTCGCAAGAAGACCTTTTTTTGTTGTTGCAACGAACATGGGCGGCCATTCCACAGCGTGATTTGGATGAACTCATTTTGAGTATGCCAAACCGATGTTCTTGTGTTGTTAGTGTTCACGGTAGAAACACGGATTATTAATTGTTTAAGTTACCCAATAAAATTTTAAAGAAAACTGTTATTTCAGTCTCTTTTTCGAACTTTAATGTTAGTGGTTCAAATGTCAAAAATCCCTTTATTAGGAAAATGGCAAATTTCTTTATTAATGCAAAGGTGACTTGGTTTATCGTTACTGTGACAAACGAAAACACTTTATTTGATGAATCCTTAAAGAAAATTTTAATTAATATCAATCAGGAGAAAAGTTATTGCAAAAATATATGTTGATCCCTAGACACTTTTGATGTGTGTACATTAGAATGTGTACACCCATATTCTAATGTCATGTTAGACTCAAGATATAAATAAAAAACACTGGCACTCCGGTAGTGCCGACAGAAGTGAAAACTTGAACAATTACGAGTGTATTTTGTGAATCGTCTTATAAACAAAACACGCGTGTTAAGGTGTGTTCCTTATTTTATAGGGTTTTTTGCAAATCAGGTATGATGACCAAAGTGACTGGTTTATTCTTCTCGTGAAAGGAATTTATTCAGATTTACAAATAAGCTCGTCGTCAGTTATATATCCGTGGTTCAGCGCGATCTCGTCGTTGTTGGATGAACTACGTAGTTAGTACGCGAGGCCCTCGTAGTTCTTCCCGATGTGCATAGATGGCGCTGTCCTCAACAACGCGCTTCTTACGTTTTACGTCTGACGTTAGTACGCGAGGCCCTCGTAGTTCTTCCCGATGTGCATAGATGGCGCTGTCCTCAACAACGCGCGTCTTACGTCTTACGAATTTTCGATCAGGGTCACGTGACCTGACGCGAATTTAGAAGTTTTTACCCATTCCGAAAAAAGTACACAGCGCCGCTAAAGAAGTTTTCACTTCAAAATGAAACAAAGACGTGGCTAAAAGGTCTTAGCAACCAGGCCATAAAACTATTATAAAAAAAAAATGGCAAATTGTCACATTTGTCACTCATGCTGTCAGAATTCAGAATAAAATTTCAGAAAGAAATTCGCATTCGCATAATTCGCATTTACTAAGAACCACACACACACTCCAAAGAGCCACACTCGCTCTGACTCACACGACAGATTCTCATTTATTGCAAGAGAATTGAATAGAAAAAAAAAAACAAAGGCATGGCATGATTTAATTAACAGGGCTGTTCAGCAGCTATAGCAGTGCGTAAAAATAAAACTGGCTTGAAGTAAGGCAAGGCACCAGGTATGCAGTATTGATTTATGTTAAATTGTACTGTTTTTACGCCTTTGGCAGAATTTCTGATGCCTGCACACACGCACAGCACACGCCTGCGTCCCTTGTTTCACACACCACAATAAAGGCGTTAAAAGTACTTTTATTATGTTAGTTTAATTTTTGTTAAGTAAATTAATTTAATATTTTTGTTGTAGCGTTGACGTCATAATATCTAGCTCTGCAAATTTAAAAGAAGTTGTAAAAATGTCTTCTGCCATGAATAGAATGGATATGCAGCAGATAGAGTTTCGCGCTGTCATCAAATTCCTTACAAAGCAAGGGAAGGGGCCCCAAGCCATTTTAAATGAGATGAAAGCCGTTTATGGTGCACAATGTCCTGGTAAGACCATGATCTACAAATGGTGTGGGGCCTTTCAACTGGGCAGAGAGATGATTGAAGATAAACCTCGAACTTTAAGCTTAAAACGTCGTAACACAGAACGCAGAGCACTTTCTCCTATCTTTGATGATAGTTTTATTGATAAAATACAGAATGAACTTCTCGATGCTGAGCTTTAATAAGTATCTTCACATAAGTTCCATGATTGCAGTGATGCTAACATTGTATGGGATTTGGAGAGTCTCTTGCAATAGGAACCACAATAAGCTGGAACAATGGAATGATGTATAAGCACTAAGATTGTAATCAGATCAGAGAAAGATGTATGTCCTGAAAAGTCCATTGGTGAGCCACAAAGATTTATACTAAGTGCAGTTATTGCACTATGTAAGGAGCACAACACAACAACAAATATTTTGGAGACAACTTTTGTACACTTGTGACTGGAATGTTGGCCTAAAAAGAAAACAATAGGGGCCACCTAGCTGGCAAGACATTGATTGAGAATAGATCATTTTAGTATCATTTTGGGGACATCAACATCCCTAAATATGAATGTACTGCCAAAGTATATAAGTAGTATTTGCAGCTTATCCACATTGCATCACACTATCTACAAATACAAACATCTCTATCTGGAGACTCCATCTAAAACATAATTATTAGTTTTTATGTGTGTAGTAGTATGTAGTCAAATTTTTATTATTAAACACATAAAAAAACTGTAATGAATTAAGCACAAAAATAACTTTTAAGTGTGTTTACATGTAGTTTTAAAACTCATATATTATATGTAATTCAATGAAATACTTAAATCAACAGTAATAGTTTTAATATTGTTATAATATTTTGTCAAAGCATCTTACAATATCAGCTGAATAAAACATAATCAGTTCCTTCAATGAGATTCAATGATTTGAGATTTTCTTCAAATTCACCATTGGTTAGATCTAATTTAATGCATATCAACAAAGGTGGCTTGGCATATGTAAAATGGATTACAGGTAATTTGATAATAACTCTCCTTTTAATAGGGCAATATAGCTCAACAAGTTGTCCTATTTTATTTTTGTCAACATCACAGAATGCCACAACTTTCTTTAAGTTATCTGGACATAATGAGCGAACTAATCTCCGACCTGCTTTTCCTGCATTCCAAACTGTGAAAGAATCCCAATGTGGTAATACACACTTTTGTAATCTGTCAAGCTGTATTTTCCAAATCTGTTCTCGCTTAACAGAAAAAGTAGCTGCACCTTCATGGTAAGCATAGACAACCAGTTCTTTATCCACCCTATGTAAATCTCCGCCAGCATCTAAATGTTCATAAAAAAAAAACAAATCTTCAGGTGTTCCATGTCCAGTTTCAACAAAGCCTCCAACTCTATCATATACAGATCTATGACAGAACCATGTTGGCATAAGCAATGTAGGCCCATTGGAAGTATAAATTTGTTCCTTCAACTGCTTATCAGTAAGGCTGTTAGCCCAATTAGCATAACGAGGAGTTGAATTTATGGGCACTCTAGATATTTTGGTACCAATAAGAGCATTATGGTTTAACTTTGCTGCTTTCCACTGTAAATATATTCTGTGAGGGTGCATCACATCATCAATATCTTGAAAGCATAGAAATTGCCCAGAACTTATTTTAACAGCACCATTTTTTGCAGCACCCACACCTTTTAATGTTTCACTGCCTGATAACACATAACCTACTCCTTGAGATTTAAAATATTGTCCCCATTTCTCTAATAGTTTTTGAGTCTTGTCAGAACTGCCATCATTGTAAATAGAGATTTCTAACTTTTTACCAGTGTTTAAAATAGATTGGACGGCTATAGAATTCATGCAATTATCTATCCATTTTTCTCCATTATGTACCGGTATTATTACAGAAATTTCAGCCATTTTTAAATTATTTGGGCGTCAGGGAGTCCATATCTAGACTACGAACCACTAAAATAAATTATAATTATTTCTATAAACACAGATAACACAGCTGGGTGCATACTCAAGTGTTGTGGTGGATCACTCGACGTGATTGAGGGCTAGGTATGGTCACAGCAGAAGAACCAGTGACGAATCTTTATACATTCAGAAGATGATTCAATATTATTCATTCATGCCTCCTTGAAGTAGCATTTCTCAAATTCACTTCTTTATTAATGGCTTGTGTGGAAGAGAGCAGATCGTACTGTGATAAACTGATGAACCATCAAACGCAGATTACGCTGGAGCTAGGAGTATTATATTATGATATATGTATTCTGTGCGCTGGAGACTGGAGAGTGGTCATGGAAATATTGGAAATGGAATCCACCACGCTATATATTATGTACTATATTATTGTACTCTGTAAATCCACACAACTATGGTAATTTTCTGTGCGTGAAATCACACCAACACAGCATTTATTTGTCTGTGACTATAGATAGTTACTTCACTTCGTATTCACTTACTTCAAAGAGTATAATAATAGCTCTTTGGTCTGTGACTGGTACTGTCATCGTGTCATCATTTGGGTTGGGCTAGGGATGCCCAATACGATGCGATATATCGAAATATCGATACAGCGCTATACGATATATCGATATTTAATACGATATTTTGGCCATACGATGCGCCTCGATATATCGTATTCCAAAAAAAATCGCATTAACGTATCGTATCAAACTATGACTGATTAAAATTTATTTATTTATGTTTATATTAAACCTACCTACCTTTAGACATAATATTGTTATTCGTAATAAGTAGAGGTCAGGATTATTTAGAGTTATTTATGTACTACACTAACCTTTCATACATACTATAAATACTTTTCTTTTATAAATTACAATATATTGTAAAAATTAAAAAAAGGTATGTCTTTCTTAAATGTTTAAGATATATTTAGGCTTATAATAATATTTTACCTACGAAATAACCTACCCAATCGATATACCAAAGCGATACGGTTACGATGCGATATATCGATACAAAGGGATACGATAATATCGCGTATCGATACAAGCGCATTCGATACGGTTACGATGCGATATATCGATACAACAGTCTTTTTTGGGCATCCCTAGGTTGGGCACGTAGACTGAGATGATTCTCTGTCTACAGTGTCTACGGTTGGGCATCGACTAGTGTTGCCAACCTAACCGAAGCAAAAACCAGCAGATAAAAAACAGTAAAATGCATTGATGTATTAAAAGAGTAGGAAGATACGGGACTTGTTACAGCGCGTGGTTCTGACTGGTTCTGACCAATTAGATTGCCCGTAGTTGGCACTCGGTCGCACACGTCAAGTAGTCTTAGACGCACGGAACGGCCGACGATCACACAACTCAATAATTTTAGATCTTTGTAACAAATCCGCATCAAAATGGCTTCTTGTTTAGCTAAACAGTGTTTTAATAATACAAGGAAGAACAATAAGACACATGGGTGGGATCACTTACCACTCGTAAGTACAGTCAAAAATGTTATTTAGCTAGCAAATACAATAATATTTTAATGTTTGCTTCGCCATGTTTGTGAGAGCGAGATAGATAATACAAGCAAGCGGGAGAGACACGATAACAAAAATTGTAGAAAAATGAAATTGAAATTGAAAAAAAAATTAAATTTAAATTGTAGAATTGAAAATGAAATTGAAAACGCAAGTACAAATTCATTATTATTTACATATTATGTTAGAAAAATGCATAATTGACAAATTCTTAGAAATATTCTTACAAATAATTATTTATTTTCAATTTCTCTGTCTTCGATATTCATACTTTTATTGAATATCTTCCTAGGCTTTTCAGTTGTATTGAATGTGTAGCATACCTTTATTTCTGTTTTACTATGTAATGTGCATTTAATTGTCGTTGTGGACATTTTAATTCTTAGATTAGTTTTCAAAATGTTTACTGCTGCTAATAAAATTACGTATCATGAAGCCAGGTATTTTAATTGGGGGTTTTATCGTTTTAGACGAAATCTCCAGTATAATTATAAGTACAGGGTTATTGGTAAAACATTAACAACCTCTTAAAAGGTCATTATACACATCATTATTAACAACTTTTACTATGGGAACAAAACTGAAATCGTGAAAAAAAAGATCAGCTGTTCTCTACATTTTGACGAGTTATACTCACGAACATAAATGTAGGGAACAGCTGATATTTTTTTTCGCGATTTCAGGTTTGGTCCCATAGTAAAAATTGTTCATAATGATGAGTACGATGACCTCTTAAGAGGTTGTTAATGTTTTACTAATAACCCTGTATAATCATAAAAACAGTAGAAATTGATACTAAAACAAAACAGGGATGTCATGGTGGATGGGTCATGGTGAAAACACGGAGACAGGAAAGGAATTTGTCCACAGAGTACTTTTTGATTGTATCTGTATCACAGAACACATAGGAGATCTGTATTCTCTCCAGGGTTGCCAACCGTACGAGGTTCCTCGTACAAATACGAGATTTGTGGTCTTCCGTACGAGGTACGAGGACACTATCAACCTCGTACCACGGTTCCCAACTTAGGGGTTTTCCCCCCAGATTTAGGGGGTAAATAAGTGAGATAGGATTTTTTTAGGGGTCTGAAATTTTTAGGGGTATTTTTAGGGATTTTATTGACTCTTTAATATTTTTAAATTGATAATTAGAAAATTAGTATTAATATTTATTTCTTGACCTAGAGACTTATAGCGACATCTAGTACGTAACTGGCGGTCATTTTATTGTTTGTGCATATGGCGGTTATTGCTGTGTATAATGAAGTCTCTATTTTTTTAAACTTGAACGTATCTTTGACATTTAGCTTACGTCAGATAGGATACCGCGCCAAAAAATAGATTAAGAATATTATTTCGATTTTGGTTTGTACTGTGTGTCGACAAGAAATGTGAAATGAAAATAAATATAAAAAAAAACGTACGTAACGTATTTCTAAATCATTATGAATTTATATTTGTTTATTTTTTTTAGGGGGACAACTAAATAATTTTGGTGTTTTTAGGGATTTTTGACACAGACTTTAGGGATAAATATTTTTGAGAGTTGGTAACACTGCCTCGTACAATTATGTACGAGATTTTGATAATATGGCCATACAAACATTTTGCATCACCATTAAATATAATAGTAACGTAACTCCAAAGAATGATGATTTCATGAAAAGTTATTCTTTGGAGTTACGTGGTCTTAGAGAGTTGTGTTGATGACTTTAATGATTATAATTCTGTAAATACATATTTGTTACGGCCGCGAATCTTATATTAATCAACGTACAACTTAATACTGACCAGCAAATTGCAAAAAACCAAAAAATAATTGAATTTTGCGGGCTACCCTGGCGCTTTCGCTTTAATTTTTTTTTAATTTACCTTTGTATTAATATATTTTTTTTAAATACAACACGAAATGATGTTTTATTTAGTAGGAAACTTGCAATAGTTTATTTAAATGAGTAAAAAGTCCTAAATCCAGTAGTTAAATATGGCTTAAGAGGGTTGATCCGTTAGAGCCACGCTGGAGTCAAAATTGATGATTTCCGACGGACAATAAAACCATAATCTGTTTAATCTATAGATAAGATATTGACGTCATATTAATGGGAATTTCATAATCTAGTGCATGGCTGAAAAACATTTTCATTTATTCGTACAGTTTTCTCATTAGAACAGTTTTTATGCAAGCCTTTTTTTAAACTAGCGATCGACGGTCTACGCAAATGCAAGGTATTAGTAAAACCATATACGACAAACTTATAACAACGTTGCTTTATAAATAATAATAGCATTTATTAGTGCATGGCTGAAAAAAAAAAACGATTACTGTAAGTTTTCATTCAAGAAAAGTATATTCAAAAGTGTCAATTTTAGCCACTTTTCGATATTTTAAACGCGTTAGTTTAGGATGAAATCTGAAATATTTATATGTTATTTTAGGCCTAGTAAACGAAGACATTTACGTTCTAAAACATGGTACAAATATTTTTTTAATAACTTATTTTTTTATTTTACTATGAATTATTTAGTGCAGCTATATAATCGGCGCGGAATCACGCCAGCGCTCAGTGCCGGCCGAGGCCTTTCAGAGGTAGGACGTGTGTCGCTCCCGTAGCCGCGAGTCGCGTAAAATATTATCGTACTTTCGCGAGTTTTTAGCGCGACTAGGACATGTTGATACGTTTTATTATAATATATTTTTATTATATTACAAAACTTTGGTGAGTACATATTTTAATGTAATGGTGTTCTATTAACTTAAGAAAGATTAAATTAGACTTCTTTATGCATGTTTTCATTTTACTTTTTTTTCAGATATGGCTAACAAAAGGCGCTATATGGGAACAAAAAAAAAACGAAAATTTGGCCAAGGCTAATGAAGCTAAAAGGTATGTTACCGAGGTTCTCTACTTATAAAAAATATATTTTTATTAGGTGTAATTAAGAAACAATATACTTACTACTTTTTGAAGTAATTTTTTTTTTATTACTTTTTGTTTGGATATTTTTATGAAACACAGTAGTAATAAGATAAAGTTAATATCCAATTCGTTGTTATAGGCAGAAAAGAGAAGTTCAAATACTTCAAAACCAGGACTTAAATAAAAATGCTGTTGTAAGTTTTATTTTTTTACTTTATATTTTACTAGCTGCGGCAGACACGTGTTTCCTTGGTTTTGATTGAGCAGTTGTTAAACCAAAACTAAATAAGACCTTTCTTCATTATTTATTTATCTCAAGCCGACAATCGATCGCCTGTCATGGTGCTTACTTTTTGTGTCACTATATTATACCCTACATATTATTTTCAGAATCAAGAAAATGAAAAAGACAGTGAAAAAACACTGGAAATTCTGGAAAACTTGCAGGCATTAGAAACGGCTCCAATTCAAGATCCTGACGCAGGGAATCTTGTAAGAATTACTTGGTCATTTGTATACATATTTTAGCACAAAAAAAAACATTGTTAGTTATGTGCTATCTTAAGCCGACAATCGATCGCCTGTCATGGTGCATACGGTTTGTGTCACTATATTATACTCTACATATTATTTTCAGACTCAAGAAAATGAAAAAGACAGTGATAAAACACTGGAAATTCAGGAAAACTTGCAGGCATTAGAAACGGCTTCAATTCAAGATCCTGACGCAGGGAATCTTGTAAGAATGACTTGGTCTTTATAAACATATTTTAGGACAAATAAAACAAGAACCTTCAAGAACAAGTGCGTATTTACAGTATACTTTCATAAGTTCAGATACATGTTGTACATTGTTTCTGATAATATTAGACTTAAAAATATATTTCCAAATTTTATGTTATAGGTAAATAGTAGACAAGAAGTTGAAAGGGATACTGTACTTCAGACAGAGAGTGCACTTTGGCTAGAGCTACGACGTTGTTTATTGACAGCCTCTTCATTCTGTAAAGTGTGCAAACGGCGATCGACTATTAGCCCAGCCCCTTTGGTTAAACAATTTCTTTACTCATATTCCTTGGACCATATCCCTAGTATTCAACATGGGAAAGTAAACGAAAAAGTGGCCATAGAACAGTTGCAGGTACAAGTTTAGATTTTTCTAACAAACAATTTATTTTTATATTCTTAAATTCTATTAAAAAGAAGTAATTAGAGTATTGAGTTTCAAATTATTATGATTACAGGTGCTTCGCCGGATGGACTAATAGACGATGATGGCATCACCGAAATTAAATGTCCTAGTTCGGCATTTGGATTAGAGGCAGATTTTGCTATTAGCCAAAAAAATATTAAATTCTGGAAAATAGATGGATCTGTGAATCGACGCCATGACTGGTTTTATCAGATACAGGGGCAGCTGCATATAACTAACAGAAATTACTGTCTGTTTGCTGTGTGGACAGGCAAAGATTTTAAATTGAAGACTGAAAACATAATCAGGGACGATAAATTTTGGAGCGAAAATATGGAACATCGGCTAGTCAGCTTTTACAATAAATGCCTGTTACCCGAAATTGTTGATCCCCGAAAAGCTAGGTCCATGAAACTTAGAGACAACAAATATTAAGATTTTATTTTACACCAAATTGTTTTTATTTACTTTAACCTAACTAATAATAATTTAATTGCTCATTTATTACAATAAACAAAAAACTGAATCCCCGCTTACGGAAAACGAAAACATTCCCTACTAACTAAAGACTGGCTAAGTATCAAGATGATTCTAAGCGGTGTATGATACGCGCTCCAACACAGACGGCTGTGTGTGCGTTTAACTGTATAGCTGTGTGAGTAAATTTACCTAAACACGAGGCGCGCCGCTCTGGAGTAACGCTCTTAATATTGGTTTTAGCACGTTTTCGATGTATAATAAATGTACGAGGTTTGAAAGTCAAAATACGAGATTTTTAGCTGCATATGTACGAGGGATTTTTTTTTATGGTTTGCAACCCTGATTCTCTCTGTCTGACACAGCACACTCACACACAGAACACTAATACCATACCACTAATGGCACATAGGTATGGGTCGTTACGTGATTTTCGCGAAACGTAACGTAACTAGTTACTTTAAAGGCGTAACCTGTTTTGAAAACTAGTGATTTTAGTAACTAGTTATTTTTCAAAATCTATTCAGTGATTCAACATGGTGTTACCGAAGTATTTGCGAAACGAACTATATAAATGGTTACCTACGTAATCGTTACATGTCACAAGCTATAGGTTTTTTTGAACGAATTAGTTTTTGTAGCTACCATAAGCAGTTACATCATTAATTTTGTTACATCATCATTTTTAACGTAATACGAACACAAATAAACTTCCCTTCGTACTTTATTCAGGCTTAGGACTGACTGCATCGAATGATTGCATTTTAAAATGAAAGTTATGCAGGCGTATTTAAAAGTGCATTTGATTGGTATACGTGTATATACAATGATTTAAAATATTTACAAGTGGATTTTTTTTTTTTGCACTTTTTACTTTTTTTCTCTATTTACATTATTTCAATATTTTAACACTATTTAGTTTTTTCTCTATTTACACTTACAATATTTTAACACTAGGGTAGTCTTAGATAGTTTTTCATCTATTTACACTTTGTACAAAGTCACGGTATAACTTTTACTGATTAATTTTCATATTTTGTCAAATCTTTTTGGATCAAGATTGACGTTTAGGTACGTTAATTGGGCTACTTTTTTTGTTTTAAGTTGTGTGCGGCGGTTAGTAATAGTAAGACCTGTCTTACTAAATATCCGCTCGCATGGGACTGAAGTTGCCATTATATTACCGTAACGTCGCAGAAGTATGGTAATATTGGGGTAAATGTGGCGGTTTAGTCGCCACCATTCCAGAGGGCAGTTAAATTTGCCGTTTTCGTTGAACATCGGCAAAACATCAGCTTTGATGTATGAATCCACTTCTTTGATCGCACGGGACAGAGGTGTGCCTACTTCTTGCTGCATACCCACAATACTATTTAAAATAGACCAGGGTGAAAATTTGTCCCGCTCTGGTATGGCAGTCGAAGCTGAAGTGGATTGCTGCGCTTCATTTTCTGCACGTCGTTTTCTAATAATAGCCGCGACTAACTCTTCCACGGTTTTCTTTGCTTTTACAGCTTCATTTGTATCCGAGAATACATTCATTTTGTACCTTGGATCTAAAATTGTACATAAAGAAAATGTGCCGCTTCTCTCGACACTTTCTAATCTTCTGTCCAAACCTGTCCGAAGTTCTACAATTACATTATTGGTTATATCTATAAAGCCCTCCAGGAGCAGTTGGTCGCAAGAATCCTTAAGACAGCGTGTCATGACGATGACGGTACTGGCGGTCATATAATTTTCACCACTCATGGCTTTGGTGGCTTCTTCAAAAGGCTTTAAAACCTTGCACAGTTCTTTGAACATAGTCCACTCTTCTACAGATAAAACTGGTAAATCTTTTCTGAGAATGGCGACAGTGGCACATATATAATTTTCTAACTCAACGAATCGACATAACATATAAAACGTAGAATTCCATCTCGTTGGGACGTCCTGAATCAACCGCTTTGGTGTATCCTCTGGCTTATCCTGTGTTTGTACTTTTAATAATTTTTCTAATGCTACTGTACTAGATTTAAAATGGCGGACGATAGTCTTCACCTTTTCTAAGCTAGCTTGGACTAGACGAAGGGCATCCTGAACTATTAAGTTTAGGGTATGGGCAAAACAACCGTAATGCTTCCACCCTATGTCTGCTATGGCTTTCTTTACATTGGCTGCATTGTCACTTACAATAAAATTTATTTTATTTGTAACATCCCACTCGTTGGTGGTTTCGAGCAATGCAGCTTGGATATTTGCACTGCTGTGCGTGTCTTGGAACTGTGCACATTTTAGCAAAAATGTTTTTAATTCTAGGTCTTTTGTTATATAGTGCCCTGTTACGGCAATGTACGCATCGTTGACCCTAGACGTCCATAAGTCTGTGGTTAGTGATATATATTCAATATCCTTTATTTCTTCTGTTTTTTGCTGGACTATTTTGTCGTATAGTGTAGGGATTAAGATGTCAGAAACTGTTTTTCGAGATGGTAACACGTATCCTGTAGGCCAATTCTACTAATTTAAAACGTTCAAAATCTAGTCGCAGTCTCATCTCGGCGACAAAGAAATGTCAAAAACTTGTCAAAATGTAGGGAAATTTGAAGTATTTTTTGACAGATTGAGACTGAGATCAGACTGTGAACGTTGTTAAAATTAGTAGAATTGCCCCTCTGGTATGTGTCGGGAATATTTTTTAAAAGCACGTTCTTCTACTAACGAAAATGGGAGATAACTGTCTATAAATAACTCGGCAAGGTCACTATCAATTACTCTTTTTTGATTTTGTGAAATTTTTTTGGCAGTACCGTAACTATCGATGCGCTGTTGCTTAGTGCGGTGCATGGGTATTGTACTTATACCTAAATTCACTGAACTGGGTATTTGATGTGTGGTGGACGTAGTGGCTAACGCAACATCTGAGCTGGACGACGAAGGCCCAAGTTGGACATCGCTTGGGGTTCCTTGTGGTCTTGCTTCTTGAGTCCTTGTTGCACTTGATTGCACTGTAGAAACGCTTTCATATGCATCGAGATGTTTCCTCTTCAAATGCATTTTTAAATTGGCGGTTGAGGATTTGAAGCTATATAATTCACCACACTTGTTACATTTAGCTTTTTTTTCATTTGGTAGTTTTTGGAAGAACTCCCACAGGACACTCGAATTGCATCGAGACATGACGAAAAAGTTATTTATTCACAGTTTTTTTTTACGTACTACACTATTCACAATTTATTCAAAATATTACGAAAACATGCATGGAAGTCACTTTCACAATAAATGCAACATACATACATACTTGTGCAATATTCACCAACGAACTAAACAAGGTTTACTTGTCAAAGTAAACATAAACAAATACTAATACAATTTCAAATTTGTGTTCGTACGCCGCCCTTCGAAGGTTAAAAATAATGACCAATCTAAATTAATCTCTAAGTCCTAAGTAATACGTATGAAAATTATACGCATCATTTTCGTAGTTGGCGACTTGGTGTGTGCATGTTCGGATTTCATCGTGTCATCACTCGTGATTTCGGGAAGTCTCTGTTCGCTATGCCGGTCAGTACAAAGAAGTAGGCACAGAGCAGTAACTATTACGCGCGAAAGAAACGACAGGCTCGCAACGTACTTTTGTTTCGTGTCTCGCTTTTCATTCGATTGCTGCATTGGTAATGTAACTAGTTACAAAAATCACTTGTTTATGTGTGACTCGAAACTAGTGATTCGGTTACATGCCCCATAACTAGTTATTGTAACTAGTGACGTGAAATAACGCTCATACCTAATGGCACACTGTGCTAATGGTCTGACAACTCTGGTCTCTGACGCAAGTTTTAGTATTTCACTTTTTGCGTTTGCTAGATTTTGTGTATTTTGTCTCAAAATGGGTTTAAAGGAAGCTAACATTTATTTAGATAACCAATGGAATACATACTACGCCGGGCAAACCATCAACGGAAGAATAGAATATATTTTCGATAGTCCTAAAAAAGTTCGAGGTATGTAATAATAATAATGTAACACATACAATTAGCTGTTTTTATTATGGTCTCTGACTCATCCACTAGAATGAGGATGAGCTCGAAAATAAAACTGTATTGATAAAGACTTATAGGTGATCTGAATCGCCCCATAAAAAGGGTGCCACTGCCATGAATTTGGATGACTTACGAATATTTTATTTTCTAGGTATCCATGTCAAGATTAAAGGGGAAGCGCATACCGAGTGGCATGAAAGTAAAAATGAAGAAAACTCCGAAGGGAAGACAGAATCTACCGACACCATGCACACGGGACATGAGGAATACTTCCAAGTCTCATATTATTTGCTGGGTAGCAGTACAGGTGAATATCAATCAAAACAGTCTAATAATCACTTAAATACTGATAATCTATCAGAACCTAATAATACTATTGCATTGCAAGAAACCTTGACTTAACATTACATAATTAAAATTAGCAAGACACTGCAACAATGACAATGTGCAACTATTATTAAGTTTAGACCATTCATTATAGATACACCTATCAGTTCTAATGGATGTATTAATTATGAAAACTATCCAGTTCTATGATTCTACTCAAGAGATTACTGAAGTAATTTAAGTCCTGTTTAAACTTCATTTATATGACTGGAAATTTCAATAATCACCTTTACAAAGACGACTAATTTTCTTTTTATAACTTGTGATATCAAGCAGTTTGTTTACCTTTAAATAAGCAAGATTCTGTAAATGGGTGTTGTGTATTCGTAATGCAACAGAATCAGAACCTTGTCAAAATATGATACAGGTGCATTTCAGTGTATTATATTACACTAAACAAGTGACGGTCATTCTGCTCAGGTATTTATTGATATTTTTCTGGCATTTCCTTAATCATCAGTATGAATAATGCATTACACGCCTACATATAACATCTTAGTAGTTTTAAGATAATTTTATGATTGTGCAGACTACTCCAATCAAGATGAACACATTTAGATAGATAGAATATTTACATAACATAACATCACGCCTTTAAACCCCGAAGGGTTAGGCAGAAGTGCGCCTATAGTACACCCATATTTCTCCAGTTATATTTAAGTCCAAATAAATGTAAGAGAGGGTGAACAGGAACCCGTTGGATGTGAGAAGCACAGAACCGGTTGAAGTGGAGGAGCTTGGGGGAGGCCTATGCCCACCAGTGGACGTCTTTCGGCTGACGATGATGATGAAGAGAGGGCGAGCATTTAGAGAGAATATTATTATTATTTGATTAGACACACTCAGGGCCGGATTAACCATCTCGGGGCCCCTAGGCACAGCTCGTTTCGGGCCCCCCCTTATTCATATCACAACAATGCAATTTGCACTTTTACTTTATAATGAGAAAAAGTTTCACTTTTACAGTGGTTTCATAAAACCACACAATCCCCTTTTTTTTTCTTTTTTTAATCGGGACTGCTGGGCCCCTGGTCATAGTGGGCCCCTAGGCACTGGCCTAAAGTGCCTTATGGATAATACGGCACTGGACACACTAGCAGCTAATTAGTTGATGTGTGGGTGTTGTATAGCTTGGAGATATGCAATCTGTCCAGTTGATTCTTGAAGCAATTCAGTGTGGGAGCTGTCACAACATTTTCCGGGAGCCTATTACATGCTGTTACAACTTGGTTAGACAAGAATTGCTTCAAGGGCCTTTTTTATGAATTTTCCCATAGTTTTAGGAAATGCCCATGCAAATGTTTGTTTGCATTCAGTATGTAAAGGTCTTGAAGGCTGGGCAAGTGTTCTGTAAATATCTTGTACGTCTCAATGAGCCTACCCCTTTATCTGCGCTGTTTGCTTGTGAAAGTCAAGGTCTTTGAGGTGCTGTTCGTGAGGTAGATTACGCATGTATAATGAATATGCCCATAATAATATATTTGACATGGGAATATTGGGGTATAAATTTCCTATGTCCTAATCTAGGTCATGGTCTACCCATGTGCCAAGTTTCATCCAAATCTGTTCAGTATTAGCGTGAAAGTGTAACAAACAAACATGCAAAAATAAAATCTTTTTCTTTATACATAATATTAGTTTAGATTAGTGAATCAGGAAACTGCTGGCAAAAGCTAGTTAAGATAACATTTTCTTGCTATTAGTCACTAACAGCATCTGTTACAGACAGTCATTATCTGTCTTGTTTATCAATTAGTGGGTCAATCATTAATATTGGCTAGTTTATATCTTGGTTATCTTGACCTTTCAAAGACACTACTGGATAATTGCATAACACACATAAAATGGCATTCAACCAGAATGCCTTTCATTTGACAGTTCAACCACGTTCATTCCGTCATTTACATTGTTGAGCAGACAAATTATTAAACCTATGAAGCATTGGATTAGTAATTTCCTTCAATATCAGTCCCGTCAGAATGTGATTGAGTGTGTTAAGTAATTAAGATGCTGGTCTTTTATATTATTTGAAAAATTGTTTTTAGGAAATGAAATAGTAATCCCGTCTGGTAAACAAGTGTATAACTTCACTTGTGCTCTGCCTCCTGTGCTGCCCTCGTCCTTTGAGGGTCAATATGGATATGTCAGGTATACCGTGAAGGTTACTCTGGACAGGCCATGGAAGTTCGACCAAGAAACAAAGATGGCTTTCACTGTGATCAATGCATTTGATTTGAATCTCAATACTTCATATAAGGTGAGAATTTAGGTTCTACTTTGTATTTCAGTCAATAATAATGTCTATTTAGGATTTTTGCTGTATGTTATGTTGCGCAGTGTTAACGGCCGCGACTTACAAGTTGTAGGTCGTAAGTTCGAACACAGACAGGCGCTTTACTTTGTGTAAATTATTTCATCACCATTGCTCTCTAAATGGTGAAGGAAAACATCGTGAGAAAACTGATATGTCCTAGAACTAAAAATTCGAAGACATCTGACGTCTACCGACTCGCACCACGCGAGCCCAGTGCGGGATGCCCAGTGAGAGAGAGAGGACCGGATTAAGGCCCACTCCCTCTCACAGAAAGAAGGCCTGTGTCCCAGCAGTGGGAGCTTTGTATGAGATTGATTATGTATTATGTGATGTTTCAACTATGAAACTTTCAAACTGCCTGATATTATCCAGGAACCAATTCACATTCAACTGGAGAAGACGTTCTGTTGCTTCTGTTGCGCGTCACCTCCGCTGTCCGTTGACGTCCAAGCCCCCGTGTCGGGCTATGTTCCTGGTCAAAAGATACCGATACGAGTGGAAATTGATAACAAAAGCAATGTGCAGTTGCATCTTGTGAAGATCTTCTTGAGGAAGGTAAGAAAGCATTCAATCAAAATATGTCTTGTTTAAGGCGAAAGCGCCAGGGTAGCCCGCGAAATTCAATGTTTTTTAGGTTTTTTGGAATTTGCTGGTCAGTATTAAGTTGTACGTTGATTGATATATAAATCGCGGCCGTAAAAAATATGTGTTTACAGAATTATAATCACTAAAGTCATTAACACAACTCTCTAAGACCACGTAAATCCAAAGAATGATGATTTCATGAAACAGTTATTCTTGGGACTTACGTGGTCTTAGAGAGTTGTGTTGATGACTTTAATGATTATAATTCTGTAAACATATATTTCTTACGGCCGCGATTCATATATTAATCAACGTACAACTTAATGCTGACCAGCAAATTGCAAAAAACGTAAGAAAATTTGAATTTCGCGGGCTACCTTAACGCTTCCCCCTTAAAGTTGGTTGAAGAGATTATGTAGTCATAATTGTCAGGGGCAGGGTATTCGAGCAGTCAGGCTCAAAGAGGTCGCACGCAGTATGACCGCCTTAATGGGGACGTGCGGTCGTGGGATCAGCCGTATTTGGTGATGGAGCCTGCTAGGCAGACATAGCAAGCTGATACCAGACGGGGGTGCGGCGAATGTACAAGTGTGTCCCGGGCCCCCCCACTCGTGGTACTAGAAGAAACTGGGGTTTTAGTTGGTAGGAATCCGACAACCCTCCGTTCTTCCCAGACGGAGGCTGTCCATGAGGATTTACCTACGGAAAAAAAGATGCGGGGTATTACGATGTATTACAGGCGTCATTGTTCCAGTACGAGATAAAATAGCAACGCAGGACGAAAAGCACCATCTCTTTTCCATTAACACTTTCATAATATATTTTACCAGACAGACACTTATTCAATGTCAATTGCAATACACCCTTATAAAAATCAAATAATTGGCAAAGTAATGCATTTATAAATTAACTAGCTGTTGCCCGCGACTTCGTCTACAATCCAGGATGAAAAGAGCCTAGCCTATTTCTTTCTCCAGGCCATCGTCTGCCCATGTGCCAAATTTCACCCAAATCCGTTCAGCTGTTTAAGCGTGAAATCGCAACAAACGAAACAAACTCACTTTTGCATTTATAATATTAGTTAGGAATAGGATTTACAA
Source organism: Luperina nickerlii (assembly GCA_963855955.1). Classification (NCBI taxonomy): domain Eukaryota; kingdom Metazoa; phylum Arthropoda; class Insecta; order Lepidoptera; family Noctuidae; genus Luperina; species Luperina nickerlii. Next base: position 12,674,716 of record OY979677.1, on the reverse strand, counting down.
GTATAACTTAATTCATTGTGTAGAGTAAATGATGAATGGGTCCTCAGTATTTTTGTGAATCTAACATAATAAAAAAACCAAGGCATGATGTTAACACTAATTGACAGTAGTTAACTTAATTGAGTTCTCATGCCAATGCTCCTGTGGTCATCAAACTTGATTACATCTTGCTACAGACTGTCCTTGATAGCTTGTTAGACGAGAATTTAGGTCAATGTTTTATTATTTAAAATGACGATATTGTTTTTTTTTGTTGAATCTTGAATGAGTTAAAAAAAGTCATAAGTAACAGATAATTAGTACCTTTCAGCAAGGACATGTGTAGGATAAACAACGAGTTTCCTTGCAGCTGGGATGTTACTTGTTTGCAAGTTACTTTTATTCCTCATGTTCAATCAAGATGACCTGAAACTGCCACTTTTATCTAAATTATACCTAGCTAGTACTTTGCATTTGATAGCCCAATTCTTGAGTAAGGTTACAGGCTATGTAACACCACGCTACGACCCTTAGGAGCTGAGCAAAAATAATAAAAGTCAGAGGAACGCTAAGCGAAAACGAAGTAATAGAGCGGGCGGAGCATACGACGCGGCGCGGTGGGTCGGCGGAACAAGAAATGTTACGCCGACGAAGTCGCCGGAACAAGAAATGTTACGCCGACGAAGTCGCCGGAACAAGAAATGTCACGCCGACGAAGTCGCCGACAGAAGCTAGGTGTTATATTAATTGACGTGTAATAATATACATAATTCAAATTATTTTAGGTGGTGACATACAGGGCCACAACACCATCAAACCAAACGAAGAAAATAAAAGACATAGTTTTGACCGTTCAAGAAGGGCCGGCCCCCGCGGGCACCACAAAAAGCTGGGAGTTGACGATGGAAGTACCGCCGATACCGCCATCCGATCTCGTCAACTGTAACATTATCGATTTAGATTACGATTTCAAGGTAAGACCGATTGAATTACGTTAATAACGGCTGGTCGGCGCAATTATTCATTATCTTTCAGGGTCGACATAACCACAGGTTATAGAAAAATTTCGCCTGTCTAATAGGTAGGGTAGGTACAGTCGTATTTGATGGGCGTAAGTTAGCAAATTCTGTCTGTTTACGCGAGTTCAACGGTTATTTAGATTCCTGATTCATTCACATAATATGCATTGTGATTGTGTGCGGCGAAAGTAGCAAGCGGAGTCTCCGTTTACAAAAGTACCTACATCAATCACGCAATCAAAAGCGAACTTTAATAACATGTAAACTAGGTTCAGTTTAGAATGACAATCAAAAGCTGTAAACCGTAAAACTATATTGAAATTCGAATGCAATGGAAAGTGAATATGTGTAAAAAATTAACATCTAGTAATGGTGGCCCAGTGTTAACGGCCGACTTACGATTTTTAGGTCGTGCCACGTGGGTTCGAACCCAAGCAGGCAATTTACTTTGTGTAAATTATTGTCATCACCACTGCTCTCAAAACGGTGAAAGAAAACATCGAGAGGAAACCGGCATGTCCTAGAACCAAAAATTCAAAGATATGTGACATCTACCAACCTGCATAGGGCCCGCGTGGTGGATTACGGCCCACTCCCTCTCACCGAGAGGAGGCCTGTGTCCCAGCAGTGGGAACATTATAGGCTGATCATGATTCTAACAGATGCATGTCTGTCATTACATGACTTGTGTACTAGGAAAATAAATTCAATGCAGACCAGTTAATTATATGGTTCAAGGATGTAATTTGTGTTGCACTTTCCAAGGTAAAATCGTTATGTAATACAGATCGGCTTATCTTGTGGTGTTTTTAGTGAATGATCTCATAATGATGTCATACTTGAACCCAAACAAAAACTCACACGGAACATATACCTACATACATGGAACAGACAGATAGTTATTGGTAGAATTAGATATGGTTATGAAAACCTGCAACAGAAATAATGAATGCATTTTATTATATTTTCTTCATTCCAAACCTGGAATATCTGGCTCTAATATGTAATGTTACTATTTCTTTAAATAATGCAGTGTACATGTATAGAGGGTCATCTTTACCAATTTGGAATAACTATCAATTAGTATGGTCTGGCAAACTTTCACTAACCAGCTAGACTTTCATTATTCTGCACAGTATCGTATCAAGCGCGTTTCATCTCTAAGTCCATCAAGGCACGAGCCCCCCGAAAATATATACAATATGTACTTCGAAATTAACCCTACTCCCGACTAATTAACTTTTTAGGAAGGGTAAAACACAGTAAGGGCAACTGTCAAATCGTGTTGTCATTCGTTCTCAGGTTGGACCCCGAACTAGTGTTATGTCCGTAGGTTATACGGAGTAGGAAACGCCTGTATTAACAACGACCGAAACTACGGATTTCGTGCTTTGAGAGTAGACCCTCTTATCTACTACTACTATAATAGGTACTATAACTGTCATGCATGAACAGTTTACCTCCTAGCGACTTTAAAGTGTTATTTATTAATAGTAATCAGTGAACACTGCTTAGCTATATTATCCTCATTTAACATCTCTTGCAGGACGGCTAAGTTCAGCAGCTTATGCTGTCAGAAAAATCCGTCAATTTACTGATGTAGATACCGCGAGGCTAGTCTATTTTAGTTTCTTTCATAGTATCATGTCTTACGGTATTTTACTTTGGGGACGGGCTGCAGACATCGATTCCATTTTTATTCTGCAGAAAAGAGCCATCAGAGCCATATAATAATCTCCGCAGGCGCGATTCTCTAAGGGAACTGTTTAAGGAAATTAACATCATGACGATGCCTTGTCAATATATCTATGAAAACATCATGTATGTAAGGAAAAATTTACATCTTTTTAGTAAAAGAGGTGAAAGACATAATTATAGTACTAGAAATAGGGATCTATTAATTCAACCAGGTTTCAGACTGGCTAAAGTAGATTCATCTTTTATATGGGGTACTGTTTAAAATGTTATAATAAAATACCTCCCCACATTCTTCAACTGAAAGAGACAAAATTCAAGTCTTGTATAAAACGCACACTATGCAGTCAGGCATATTATAAGTTAGGGATTACATCGCTGATAAAAATGCCTGGCTCAATGCTGGTCCTGCTCCACAACCAGAACTAATTGATTAACACATGGAAATACTGTTGGAGCTGCTGAAGATTGTAAGACTATCTTTGCATTGTATAAAATAAATTTCCTTTGTATTGTATAATTGCATAGCACAGATGTGAGTTCTATGTACCCTATAGCTACCATTTACCGGGTAATAATATGTCTTTCATTGACTTGAATGTGCCCTGGCACTCTGGCAGCTGATAGTATGTCATGCTCACTCAAATGTCTCTCTGACGGTGGCGTGTGTGTTGGATCATTTAGCTCCCTTCAAAATGGTTGAGCTGAATGGTGCTGATTTATGCGTCAGGTTCGTGAACGGGCGCCGTCAGTTGGGGCTGGTCATCACTTAGCTGCCTCGGCTTATTTTTAATTATTTTATTTTTGGATTGTTGTTTGTTAAGTACTATTTGTTGTACTCTGGACGCTCTTAACGCGTACGTCTTTCTTAATTTTTTACATCGTTCTCACATTATATAATTTTAATATCAAAAGTAATGATGTAACTAATATTTTTGTAAAATATAATTTTAAAAGAGTGTCCATGGAGTTTCTTGCCCGTTCTTCTCCATAGGTACCTACGCTTTGGAATGGGCAACTAGCTTCATATTTTCTGACTGACCGACTTCTTGACAATTCAAAAGTGCCTGTAAATGGTTTAATTAAAATAAATGCTTTGAGTTTGAGTTATAAATGCTTTCTTTCTTTATCCCACAGGTGGAATGTGTAGTATCAGGCATGCATATGAACATGAGCGGCAAGAAGTACATTGCCATTGGTACGGTACCTTTGGTGGGAATGGTCGGACAAGTGGCGCCATCTGCACCGGTGCCGGAAAATATAGGAAACGGGGAATCGGGACCCTACTCTCCTAGCCAGCCAGCTGTACTACCCGTTAGTCCGGGACAACCCATGGTAAGTAGATAATGCGTTTCTTAAATTTGTGGACTGATAATTAGCATTGATCCAAATGACTGTTATCATAGATGTGGTGAACTAAATCGCCAGTTCATTGGATTAGATTTTTCTGACCACACACTGAGTAACATAGCCATCAATCAGTCAGTCAACATCCAAATTGTAAGCTAAACTTTTTATGTATTTCAGGCGCCTTCAGCCCCGGGCGGTGAAGCGTCCCCAGGAGGTTGGGTGATGCCGGGAGCGGCACCCGTGCAGCCGTACGAGACATTATACCCGACTTTGAGTGAGTTGAACAATAACAGTTTTTTTACTAGATTCAGTAAAAAATATTGAATGCATGAACATGCTAGTGACCAAAGCAATGAAGGATAATTAATTCATTAGCCAAAGTATTGATATTATTATTCTTGTCTCAGTGGTGTATGATAGCTTTTGGTGCCGATTACTTTATAATCTTCCAACTTTCGCTAACATGTTAGTCGATTGAACATGTAAGCAATTGGCTGGCTAAACAAAAAAATTTTTTTTTGGCACCAACACGGCACTCCTAACCTAAGCTCAGAATTTGACATTGTCCTTTCAATTTTTAGCTACGCCAGTTTACAAAGAATCTCCATACTCAGCGCGCACGATTCAAGACAGAGGCGAGTCCAAACACATGATGATCCGAGGCCCAAACTTTGCACCATTTTATCCTACTTACGCTGCCGTCCAGCCTCCTCCATTACCTCAGTAGATCTGTATACGTCATAACGAACAGAACTTAGCATTTTGTAAACGTATTTAATATTTAAGCCACATTTACAAATATTTATAATATATTCTCTAGATTAGGCCTACCGCCTTTTGGCAATGTCGCACTAGTTAGGTTGTGATACTAACATTGATACCTACTACTAATGTATGTGCTGTATTTGTAATGTAAAGCTATAAATGTGCACAGCTCGACAATTTTATCACGAAATACATGTCTTGAAATCTCAATAGATATCTCGAAGAAACTCATTTAAGTTGGGCATAATAGCAGGAACACTAGTTTCATGGTCTTACATCAATTTGCGATGGCAGATTCCATAAATCTAGTAAGATCACTCTGTGATTTTGACAGGCTGAGTGGTAGCAACACAACCGCAACTTTATTTTAACGAAAATAAGGGTTACTTTTCTTTTGACAGTGATTCTAAATCAGAGTTAAAATAACTGAAAGGACTATAGGGTGGTTACGGTTTGCATATAACATGATATGTTGCTAAGCTAGGTACGTTTATTGCGAGGGCTATTGCATTTAGCCAAGTCTTTAATGCTCGATATTATGAATTGGTGTTAGAAAAAGTAAGTAGAATTCTCAATGATTTATATGTTGTGCTAAGAGATTTATATAAATTGGAATGATTTTTGAACTGAATTATCAAAGAAAATAAAAGGTTGATCTTGTATTTAGTGTCTTCGCATAATTTAAACATTTTTGTTTTGATTCTGTATAAGTATTATAAAGAATTACCTTATTGGGTAAAATGTCTTAAATAGAAGTAACTAGAATGATTGATTTTTTAATACAATATTGAATGGTTTTTAATGGCAGCTTCGTTGTTATCAATATTTAGCTAGAGCTTCTCTGTAGAATGTAATGTTGTGTAGATGGTAAATTTGTTTATAAACCGGACTATAAGAAAAGCTTTAAAAGACCGTGCCACCATTACTGGACAATATTTTGCGTACCTAACCACTGTGCCACTACTATTGTAATGCTATAGTGTCGATGGGCACATTTTAAAGTATTATTTTTTATTCTCGTTTTATTTTCAAAGTTTATTTATGTAAATAAGCTACATAAATAATATATAAAATGCTATATTTATCTATAAGTCATCTTTTGTATTGGAATAATAAAACAGATTGCAGGTGTTTATAATAATTTTGGATACTGAATGATTTTATGTTTTTACAAATAAAACTGCATTATACTTATCGACATTCTTTATTGATTTTCCTTCACAAACAAAAAAAACCATCTAAGACAGTTCATTATTAGTATAATAAATGGAAATACATCGATTAATTTAGCCAAAGAAACCTTTCCGAAATATTTACTTCAGCTTAAAATTCATTAACCCGTCTTGAAGCCATCATTGAAATTTGATAACAATTACTATAGTAGCCCCGTTACTAATAAACGTATTATAACAGATGAATAGAATACACCAATTTCTCTTTCAGTCGTCACTCGTCAGTAATTTGACTTTCGAAAGAAGACCTCGTTGTGTAACTATACAGACGCTATACAACGTTTATTAGTAAAGGGGTAGGACTTTTAATTAGCTGCAGTAAAATGACAGCTTGTGTTACCACTTTTTAACGAAATTTAAATAGTGATGTGACAAAAGAATCGATTCAATTCAAAATCGATCAATGTTCAATTGATTTTACAAAAGAGGATAGTGATTTCTGGTAAGGTCAGTAGCTTGTGTTTTCAGGGTGACGAGCCTCTGAAAACAGGTTGATAAAATCATATTTACAAAATTAAGAAGCTATGAGTATTATTACAATATATAAACTCAATTAAGTAGGCTTTTCTCAAATACTAGTTATCTGAATGTTAAGTCCAGGTCTAAGTCTTAGACTAGGGTACCTGCATGCACTATAAAAAAAAAAAAACAATAAATCTCGGCTTTAGGGCCCACTTAATTAAGATTGTATAGTTTGAAAGATTTCTGTGCAAAGTCGCTATTCGAGCACAGTTTCGATGCGAACTAGTACTGTTACTAACTATCCTATATATGAATGAAACTACAATGAATGTTTTTATCCAATCAATACAAAGATTGTTTACAGTTAAATCAAAATTGATCAAATGCGTTCCAATCACATCACTAGTAGAGATATTGTTGCAACATAATGTAACGAAATGGCAGTAAGAATGGTCATTTTACTGCTCACTAAAAGTAGAAATATGTATAATTAAGAAGTTTCAAAGGTACCTCGAGGAATGTTTGGAGCATGTATTCACAGAAAACAAAAGAATTTTCTCGACAGTGTTTCATTCCATTTTGAAAGGAAGAAAGCATAATAATATACAGCTAATTTTACAATTTGTACATACATGTAACAGTCATCAAATTAAGGTTATATACTTATAAAGTATATTCTGATCGCCATGTGATAGATATCAACCATTAGTAGTCCATAAAAATATATTTCTTCTTATATTGCAATGTCGATATGCCATGAAAAGATTGAGAGCATTGGATGAGAAGGAAAAACAATATAGCCCGGTTAACATTGATAATGTTTGTCTAACATTTAGATCTGACACTGTTTGATATCCTCAATGATAATGAAGTTAAAAATGAACATTGTGAATTTCCCTAACGAAAACAAACCGTTACTAGAATTACTGCATGTGTCGCCTAATAAATATATTCTGACTTAAGCCCTTTGTACACACACGTTTTTCTTTCCATGAAAAACTACGGTATAGTCGCCTAATAAATATATTCTGACTTAAGCCCTTTGTACACACACGTTTTTCTTTCCGTGAAAAACTACAGTATATTCGCCGTGTGTAGGAATGGTCGTCAGTGTTTTATGGATCACTATTGAAGCTTGACACGTTTTTTCTACGGCGCGGTTTATACGCCATGTGTAGGTACGGTCGTCAGTGTTGTATGGCTCACTATGGAAGCTTGTTGACAGACATGCTTTTTCTACGGCGCGGTATATACTTCGTACCGTAAAGAAACCGGGACATGTACAAAGGGCCTAACTGGCTTAACATTTCGTTTTTTTTTTATTACAATGTTAAATAAAAATGAGTTTAAATTTCTACGAAGCGAACTGAGGTGGTATTCGTTCGCGTACCCAAATTTTTGGTAAGTCGCGATTTGCTAATACACCTAGAAACGAGAAAACAAGTCTTGTCATTACATACTCAAATAAAACTGGATTTTTATGAATGATTTAAAAAATATTTCTACAATATTTTAATGATTTTAGGTCGTAATAAAATAGTCCCTTACAATTCTGCCACTGTAGGAATTATAATTAACTTACGATTTCATGAAGTGTGTTCTTTTAACATAGCTTTTCTACAAAATTTTATACATAATTATCCATCCTTCTTCCATCGTAAATTTGCGTCCTCCAAGCCTTCAAAATTCGATCAGAGCCACCTTGATTCTCCCTTTAGACGTCATTGTCTACTCGTTTCTAATTGTTACATAGTAACGCGTGTAGTAATAGGGGATAGCAACAAGTTTATAGCAATGTCGATTTGGTGCATATGTGTCTAACGGAGTTACATTTAACATTTATGACCAATTTGCTTATAGAGCTTGCATTATTTTAATTAATCCTTGTAGTAACATCGGTTTTATTTCAACATCCTATAAAAATACTATCCCTGTAATGGAACGGTTACATTTTACCTTAGGCAACGAAACTTGTCGCTCAAGTATGCTCCGCGCGTGACACAATTTCTAAGTTTCGAGTTTTCACTCTTCAATACGGTCGATGGGCGAAGACTAACAAAGTCGCTGTCGGATTCCGCCGCCGGCGCAACCGATTCAACCCCGCGATCGTAACGCACCGCGGGGAACCCTCCCTCTCTACACCCGAGCCGAGGTCGTCGTGGTCAGGCGTGCGGTGCGCGTCGGCGTCTGTCGTCAGTACCGTGGATGTCACCCCGGCGGGTGTGTCGGCAGTGCGCGGCCCCGCGGCGGTCCGCCCGGCACTCTCAGTACTGGCTGCAGCGCGCTCGGAACCCGCCCTGGTACGTGGAGTCCTGCGACAGGAGCCCGTCGGGCTGCGACGGGCAGTCGGGCGCCGCCGACTCCTGGCTGAAGTCGGGCTGCGACGCGCCCTGCGACAGCGATAGCGGCGGCTGCTGTGACAGCGGCTCCTGCGACAGACGCGGCGGCCGTCTGCGACCGCTGCGCGCGGCCGGCGGGGCCCGCGCCATGCCGCGCTGCGCCGCAAAGGCGGCCGCCGGCACAGGCGCGTGCAGGAGGGCGGCGCGCTCGGGGCCCACGTAGGCTAGCGGGTCTCGCAGGGGCCGCGCGCGGTCGTAAACGGAGCCCGGCACCATCGCCTCGCGCGCGTCGAACATCGATGTCGACATGAAGTGAGATCCCGGATTTTGTGCATTCACCAGCTTCTTTGGTTTCGCAAATTGGATAGCAGATTCCTTCAGATTGGAAAGTGGACCTTCGGTAAGCACACGGCGCTCCTTGTAGAACGCTAGCAAGTGGTTCCACAGTGGCTGTTTGCTCAATACCTTGGGGTTGCCGACCACTATAAGACCATACTTGGCGCGTGTCAGAGCTACATTCAGACGACGAGGATCGCTCAAGAATCCGATTCCTTGGTGCTCATTAGAACGAACGCAGGACATGATGATAATGTCCTTTTCTCTTCCTTGAAACGCGTCAACACTGGCGACTTCTATCTCTTGGTAAAGTTTAGCGTGCAAGCTACCTTGATACTGCATGTGCTGCACGAGGTAGGACCGCTGGCCCTCGTAAGGTGTGATGATGCCAATCTGTTCGGGACGTACGCCCGCTTTCAAAAACCGTGTTGTAAGTTTTTCAACATTAGCAGCTTCGGTTCTGTTCAAGTAAGATGTTCCAGATCCAGCAATTTCCTCTTGTCCTTGCGTTACATAGAAGAACATCGGGCGGTCTGGTCTAGGCCACGGGAAGTCGATTTTATGCAAACGACGTTCCTCAGCGCTTACTCCATTTTGAAGAGAGCCTTCGTAGAAGAAATCAGAGGGGAAACGTGACAGTTCTGGATGCATCCTGTATTGGACTTCAAGACGGAATGGACGGATACCGAGGACGACTAGACGTTCGAAAAGACTCTGGCTGAGGCCCGCCTTAGCCGCTTTCTTGCACATAACGACGGGGCCAAGCTGGCAGTGGTCGCCCACGAGGATGAGCTGGCGCGCGCCCAGCACCACGGGCACCATGCACTCGGGCTCCGTGGACTGCATGCCCTCGTCGATGAGGATGGACTGGAAGCGCATGCGCGCCACGCGCGGGTCGCCGGCGCCCACGCATGTGGTGCACACGACGTCGGCCGCGTCCAGCAGGCGGCGCTCTGCGGCGCGGCGCAGCGCGCGGTAGCGGCGCTCGTCCGCCGCCGACAGCTCGCCCGCCTCCTCCTTCAGCCTCGTCAGCTTCCTGAGCTCGCTGTCTGCGGAACCTAGCGCCCTAGCTTGCTCGTGGAGTGCCAGAAACGACACTGAGGACTCCATAGCTTCTCGCGATTTGGCGCAAAGTCGGACGACCTTGAGACCGGTTCTATGGATCTTTTCCGTGAGCTGGTCGACGGCGGTGTTGGACGGAGCGCACACGAGTACAGGGCCGCTGTTCTGTCTCACCAGTTGGTATACAATCGTAGCCGATGTCACAGTTTTGCCTGTTCCTGGCGGCCCTTGGATTAGAGAAAGGGGACGCTGTAAGGCATGTTTAACTGCATACACCTGTGAAAAAACAACGAAATACTGTTGAAAGAACTAAAAACACAAATAATGACCTCTTCCATTTAGAAGTCGGTTAAATATTAGGGGTACACTGAAATATGATGTGATATTTACCTGAGAACGATTGAGGTCAGGCAAGTTGGGAGCGCTGAAGTGCTTCGGCAGATGAACGCGGAACAAAACCTCTTCAACTTCGTGTCCCAAGAGGCGGCGGTAAATGTAGCCGGACACCGACGAGTCGTCTACCGCAAACTTGCGCAGGGCTAGTTGCATCCTAGAACGAATATGAAAAGAATATAAATGTAAAACATACTGTTGCGCGCCAAAAATAATGCTTGATATATCGCCATATATCGCCATTAGTTACCACTAGCGCCATCTTGTATCGGGTAGCAGAACTAGTACATCGGCCTTGGTACTAGGACATTGACCCTTCCTGTAGGTACTAGTAGTTCCGAGAACTATCGACGTCGAGTCGGTCGGGACCGGTATGTACTCGAACGTTCTAGATGTTTATGTACTAGCTCTGCGGCACTATATAAGGCGGGCGCGAGTCGCGAGACATATAGTTTCGATTAAGCGATACGAGCGATAACATCGAAGGCGATATTCGAGTGCGACTTAAGAGGACTAGTAGAGCTAAGTTGTCCTTGAGAAACGCATGCACACATATACACAATCGACGCGTACGCCATCTAACGACGACGCCCATCACAATTATGACATACAGCATACGATTTACGATTACGCCCGAGTATTCCAATAGATGACGCGGAAACAAGTAGTTACCTATGACAACAAAATTATTAACCGATTTCTAAAAAGGAGGAGGTTCTCAATTCGGATTTGTTTATTATTATTTTTTTTATTTATGTTCGGGTCCTATATAGACGACCTCCATCATAAATAGACGGATTTGCAAAATTCTTTTTTTGTTCGAAAGAGGTTTGTTTCGAAAGGGTCTAGACTTAGTGCTTTGTGTATCAATTCTAGACAAACGTATCAAAATAGTTATTCATCTACCGTCAGGAGTAATTCACCAGTTATAATAAAACGCGTAAGCGCCGCAGATAGCACGGCGCATACGACGTTCTTCTCGCGAGCTCGCTGTTAGTTCGCTCGTTGTATTGCGCAGGGCCTTTATTAGAGTGCACTTTTACCAACAAAGATTGAAGGGGTCTTTAATAGTGTGCTTGGAACAGTATACATTTTTTTCTTTTTAATAATTATTTCGGCATTGGAATTGTTGTGAGACTGACTATTAATTGGAATGGCTTCGTCAACATCATTATGGGGATACTGTGCTAATGAAGACAGCAAGGATGGAAAAAAATCGATTAATTGTTCCAAATGCAATAAATTGTATCATTTTGAGTGCCTGTCTCTTCCGGAAGTTTCCAAGGACACGGATGTCTACTGTAAATGGAGGTGTTCTAATTGCGGGAGTCACATCTCGAATACCTCCAAAAAGGAATATACTCCAACCCGTAATGTCTCCACCTCTAGGGCGAACAAGAGAACTGCTTTGAACTCGCCCCCTGAAGCAACCTTTGTGACTCGTGATGATGTACGCGATATCCTCCAGGAAGTAATACAGGCTGAATTCGCTTCTATGCTTCGTCAAATAAACAAAACAATACTCAATGTCGTAAATAAAGAGCTTGAACCGATTAAGAAAGAACTTACGGAGATGACGGCGTCATTGAATTTTCACATACAGGAGTTTGAAGAATATCAGTCTGAACATAGGGCTTTGAAAGTCTCAGTAAAAGACTTAGAGACAGAAAATACTAACCTTAAGAGGTCAGTGGCGGATATGGGCCAGCGAATCAACTATTTGGAGCAACAGGCACGTTCGACTTACCTTGAAGTTCATTGTTTGCCCGAAAATAAACAGGAGAATCTCTATACAGTCGTTAAGCAACTAGGATCAGTCGTTGGATGCAAGTTGAGCGATACCGATATCCATCATTGCACCCGTGTAGCCAAACTACAAAATTCTAGTGCCCGCCCGCGCTCTATCGTAGTCCAATTGGCCTCCCCAAGAACTCGTGACCTGCTCTTGGCTTCTGTCATTAACTACAATAAAGGCAAGAATAAAATCGAAAAACTAAATACAGCGGACCTTGGACTGGCTGGTGAAAAGAAGCCAATATATGTGCAAGAACATTTGTCTCCTTCTAACAAAGCGCTGCATGCTGCTACTAGACTTCAAGCAAAAGAAAAAGGATATCAATTCGTCTGGGTTAGAAATGGTAGAATCTTCGTCAGGAAAAGTGATGGGTCAGAACATATCCTCATTAAGAATCTAGAGTCCCTAAATAAGTTGACGTGAAAAAAAACATACTTTATATTTAAATTAAAAATACATGTAATTGTAACTTGAATATAATACAAAATTCGATAATTTACAAATTTATTACCAGAATTGTAGAGGCGTGAGAACAAAAACGCATATTATCATCTTTCGTAATGTATGCTGTAATAACTATGACATTATCATTTTTACAGAGACTTGGCTTAATAATACCGTACTGAGCAGCGAGCTGTTCGACGACAGATACATTGTATACAGAAGGGACAGAGAAAGTTCTTGTCTACAGAGTAGTAAAGAAGGTGGGGGTGTTTTGATAGCCGTAAAAAAATCTATAATTTCCAAACGAGCAGAACAATTTGAAAGTAATTGTGAAGACCTTTGGGTAATTTTAGATCTACCTGCGGCTCGATCTGTACGTCGGGCAGCTCTCTGTTCTGTATACCTGCCACCACCTGTACGTATCTCGTACTTGGAACACTTTTTGGACAAATGTAATGCAGTGTTTGAACAGTTAAACTTATCATATGTCTGCATCGCAGGTGATTTCAATATCGGTGATATCGTTTGAAGTATAGTCAATAATTCTGATAAATGCCTTAAGTTGTCCAATTTAAGTCAAACTTTGATAGATTTCACGTATGTTAATAGGCTTAATCAATTTAACAATGTATGTAATGCTTCAAGCCGCATTTTAGATCTTATACTATGTAACCATTCATTGTGTAAAGTGAGTCAAAGTGAGGATCCGATTGCTAATATTGACCAGCATCATCCACCCCTCGATATCGTGATTTCTCTAAATAAGGAAGCTAAACTCCCATATAACACTACCTGCGGTAGACCTAATTTCCGAAAAACGAGTTACATACCAATTCGGAAATATTTGAGTGAAACTGACTGGGATGAGTTACTTGAAGCACAGCAGGCAGTTAATGAGATGGTGGAGGTATTTTATGACGTTATTCAGGAAGGTATAGAAAAATTTATAACTAAGCGAGTGCCAAAAAAAAGTAAATTTCCACCATGGTTCAATCGAGATTTAATCAAATTACTTAATTGCAAAAATAAGATCAGAAATCGCCACAATATTTACAAAAACCCTTTAGACAGAATTGAACTGCAGATTATAACTAAGCGCTGTAATGACCTAGCAAAACTTTGTTACAACAATTATATGAAGCGATTGGAAAACGAACTCAAAAATAATCCGAAGTTTTTCTGGAGTTACGTTAAAACTAAAAGAGGTGGGTCAAGCTCTTATCCCGTTATTTCTTCTAGTACACGTTTAGATGAATATGTACTTTTATCAATAACTTCACAATCGTGATCTTCCTGTGGTACCACTGTTTCCAATCTATAAAAAAAAATAACATCACATATCATCACTTATCATCTATCGCTTTCCATCAGGCGTGATCGAGGTCAAAAGCGGGCCGCCCATTCATCAATAATAAAATGAAAAAAATAGAAGATTTTAAATTACGTTTTTAATTATTTTAAATTAAGTTAAAAGGAGGCTCAATAATTTAAAAAAGTGCATCATTAGAAGCGCAAAAAGTTTTTAGAGGTTCATTAATTTCAAAAAGTGTCCATCATTAGCAGGTCAATAAGTTTTGAAAGGATAGGTTAAATATTTCCTTTTAATAAATCAATTCAATTTCCTCACATAACTTTTTTCTCCAAGTGAATTCAGACATGCTGTCTTAGGATTAATTAAGCAAACTACTCCATGAGGGCAATAAAGATCAACATAGTTCATAATGCTGCAATTAACTTTGTGTCTGGGTACGGTCTACCCATTCTCCTTTGTCAAGTAAGTAAGGCCTTTTACACATTATATGCCGTGTCTGCGGCAGCGCCGCCGCGCACCGCCCGCCACGGTATTTTTATCTATACAGTATTCTATCTTCATAAAAACGGTCGGAACGCGAATCATACCTACGCGCCTCGATTTCGGTTTACACTCGGTTAACAAACAGTCTCGAATGCTCCGCAGTGACGAGTGGACGCCGGACGGTGTGACGGTTTCGTAAGCAGTAAGCGTGCAATTTGTGACAAATATTCATTGAAATAAGTACAAGTACTTACTTAATAATATGGCAAAGAGACTATATTGTGCTGTTTTTGGTTGTTTGAATTCGTCAATAAGTTTTTTTAATTAAATCTATTGATCAAAAAGACCATGTATTTTTATTGAACTCTTTCTATTCCATTCACAACGTGTTTCTATTTTATAAATGAAAAGTCTTTTTTACAAAAAAAAAAAAAAAAACTACGGACTTCAAAAAAAAAACAACACAAAGTAATTAACTTTAATTTTGGAAGTCGGTGTCGTTGGATCTGCATTTTCGTTTTTTGACACCGACTTCCGAAATTAAAGACTTTATTTTTCACTTTGTAGTATTTTTTTGGAAGTCGGTTGTTTTTTTTTTGTAAAAAAGTTATATTTTTCACTTTTTAGTTGTACCTACCCCGCCCAAATTCATATACCTAACACTAATTGCTATGTTAATATCAGTGACAGGAAGCTATTGAACACATTTGCCTACCCCTTTAAAGGGTATAGGCGTGATGTTATGTTGTGTGATTGGGTAAACTGGCATGTATTGAAGAGTTCCGTTGTTTGTCTCCGAAACTCCTCATCAGACCTTTACGAAATTTAAATGGGACCATTTCGGAATAAACCTCTTTTGAACAAAAAAAGAATTTTGCAAACCCATCTACATATTTTTATGACGGAGTTATGTCCGAACATACATAAAAAAAATGGAAACATCCGAATTGACAACCTCCTCATTCTTAGAAGTCGGTTAAAAAAATATTTACCTATACCTATAGGTAAATATTTTTTTTAACTTCTTGAGTTTCTTTCTAGTTTTGAGACTGTAGGTACAGTCACAAAACTAGAAAGAAACTCAAGTAGGTTGATGAAATTAAAATACTGTAGGCGGGAGGGGTTATCGCGTGTTTACGTACCGCGCGACTGTAGTACATTATAAAAAAAAATTATATAATACAGCGGCGCCGCCGCCGCCGCGGTGCCGCTGTATTGGTTGCCCTTGGATTTGCATGAACCCTTGCACACGGCGGCGCCCGCCGCGGCGGCGGCAGCATGATTCGGCGGCGAGTATTGCTACGGTTTTATCAAAACTCGTCGCCTCCGCCGCGACGCCGTGTGTTCATCATCATACAAATCCAAGGGTGACTGATGCAGCGGCGCCGCGGCAGTGGCGGTGCCGCTGCAGCTGCGGCATAATGTGTAAACAGCCTCAAAGATAGGTACCTAACATTCATACATAATATTATGAATCTATTTATTATAAACGAAATCAATACCTAATAATAAAAACCAAAATCTTGCTTGTCATAATTTTCATCGCAATTTTTAGATGAATTTGTTATTTCGTTATGCCCAATATCAATAAGTTAGGTGCTTTTAGTTTTTTTTAATTGTAGTTTCGCATTAGAAATAACTTCCGTGTTGATATTTACGACTGTGTTTCTCCTGTGAAAGATAATTACATTGTAGACGTTTTAATTATTATTTATAAAAAAATAATAAATACATAATATATATAAATTCAAAATACATTTAAAAAGAAAACTTCGGTTAGAGAATCCCTGGGAATCGAACCCGGGGACTCTTGAATACAAATCTACACATCGGCCTCATACGCTAACGTAACAGTTACGAATGTAGTCGAAAAAGTTGAGCTTATGCGTATATGCGTCATGACTGCACTATCTTAGACGTTTCTAAATTCATAGTTTTATTGTTAAAAAATAAATATTCAATAATAATAAAATGCTCTTATTTTTTAATTTCGTATATATATATATAATATGTTCAGCGTTTTATATGAACGTTTTGTAGTCCGAACGGAATTTTTCACTTCATATTTACAATAAATGATAATTGATAACAAGGTTACGCTATTTTAACTTCAAATTATTTTATATTTACACGAAATAAAAATATTTACGCAAAGAAGATTATGCAAATAATAATATAAACAATGAATTTACAAATAAAACTTTACAAAAACATAACAATCTTGGCGGAAAAATTGCGGCGAAAAGAGCGACACGTCCGTATAGCATCAGGCCTCGGCCGGTAGTGTCGCTACACAGCGTTTACGCACACATGCGCACGTATTTTGTTCGAAAATAAGAATATGCGATTTACAAAGAATCTATTGTTTGGACAAAAAAATTAAAACACTAGTATTTTAGTATGTTGCTTGTAGAATAATCTGACAAAAAATCAGAATGATTGTATGTATTTTAGTATGGATTTTATTGTAAAAAGAAAATTTTTAGAGGCATCTTCATGATTTTTTTCTATCGTATCAAATTAGTTGTATTATGTTTTCACCACACTATCTATCTAGCATATATCCTGAAGAATATCATATATTTTTCTGATTTTTTTTACTGTAGTCTATCATATACAATTATTGTTTCGAAAACTTGCGTTTAGGTCTTGTAAGCCCCTTAAGAGTGATCAGTAAGTGCAATTGTGTTTCTTAATTAGTGTGTTTGACTTGTAATTAGTGTTGGTGAGTAAAGTGTCATTTTTTGGTTATTAAATCGGCAGTTTTTATTGTCACGAACCCCAAGCTCGTAACAATTGGGGTCAGAAGTGGGATAAAATCATGCCGATTTTACCCAAAGACGACATGGAGGGTATCCGTACCCGGAGTCAACGCCAGCAAGAGACGGACCAGAGGCGATTTGGTGGAGCAATGCCACAGGGGTCGGAAGGCCAGCTACCGACCACGGAGTCCGGCCCGTCCACAGCTGCTCCAGCATCATCAGCACCAGATTTTGCTGCTCTGATGATGATGCTGCAGGAGCAGGCTCGCCGACAGGAGGAACAGGCTCGTCGACTGGAAGAACAGCTCCAGCGGGACAAGGAGGAACAGGCCCGCCGACAGGAGGAACAGGCTCGCCGACAGGAGAAACAGGCTCGTCGATTGGAAGAACAGCTCCAGCGGGACAAGGAGGAACAGGCCCGCCGACAGGAGGAACAGGCCCGCCGACAGGAGGAACAGGCTCGCCGACAGGAAGAACAGGCTCGTCGGTTGGAGGAACAGCTCCAGCGGGACAAGGAGGAACAGGCCCGCCAACAGGAGGAGCAGGCGCGTCGCCAGGAAGAGCAGATGCTCCTTATAAAGGACCTTCACGCTACCTTCGGGAAAGACATGAAGGAGGTGAAGGATAAGGTTGCTCAACATGACACCCGCCTGTCGGAAGCTGAAATCCGAATCGACCAAGTGAAAAACCAGATGGACAACGTGATGGCTGACGTGAAGGAAACCGTGATGGCTGACGTGAAGGAAACCGTGATGGCTGACGTGAAGAAAACGCTGGATTACCTGAAACTGGGTGATAGAATCGCAGCTCCCGTAGCTACAACACCTTCGCTACGTGGATTCAAAGTGCCACCGTTCGACGGAACTTCTTCCTGGTCGGCCTACAAAATCCAGTTTGAGGCAGTCATGAAGGCGAACGGGTGGAATAAAAGTCAGGCCATGACTGCCCTCACCCTGGGCTTGCGCGACCAGGCCTTAACTGTTCTGGAAGCTCTCGGTAAGGAAGTGACTTACGAGCAGCTCCTTGAGGCATTGGAGGCTCGGTATGGCGACGCTCACCTAGAACACGTGTTCCGTGCGCAGCTCAAGGATCGCGTGCAACGCAGCAATGAAAACCTGCAGCAGTGGGCCCTGGAAGTGGAGAAGCTGGTTCGCAAAGCTTACCACTCCGTACCTGCACTTATTGATGGGAACCTGGTGCAGGCATTCATCGACGGCATCCGCGACCTTGAAGTTAGAGTTGCTGTGAGGCTCGGTCACCACGGGACGCTGAAGGACGCCTTGGCCCATGCACTGGAGGTGGAAGCTGTGCGGCAAGATCATCGTTCCCATCGCGTCAGGGAGGTTGCAGCGGCTACAGTTCGCGAGCGCAGTAAAGGATACAGCCCTAGGTGCTACGGCTGTGGGGAAAGGGGCCACCTTCGATCCAGTTGCCCTAAGCGAACTGCAGAAAGAGAAGACAGCAGATCTCCAGAGGGCAGTGCGGCTAACAGCACCGCCCAACACCAGCAGCAGGGAAACGAGTAATAGCCAGGACTGCGGGGCGGGTGCTGGCTGATGTTCAAGGAGCCCCAAGGATTTCGATCACACAAACCCATGATGGGAATAGCCTAATCATCAAGGGCGAGGTCAACGGAACGCCGTGTAAGCTGACCATAGATACTGGAGCCTCTCGTACGGTCGTCAGTTCCCAACTTATAAGTCGGTTCCTTGGGGACTCCGCACACAACCGAGAACACATTAATTTGGTTACAGCCACCGGTCAGCGCATACCCGTCCATGGAGAGAAGAAGATAGAGTTGAAGCTAGGCAACAGAATCTACCTGCATAATGTCATCGTGGCTGATATAATGGACGATTGCATCCTGGGCCTTGACTTTATGAGGAAGAATTGTTGCGAGATTGACGTCAAGCAAGGAGTTTTGAAATGTGGACAAGAGGAACTTTTCGTGGAAGGGGCGTTACCAGGAAATGTGTACAGCCTTAAGAAGATTGTTCTTCCGCCGAGATCGGAAACGATTGTGCCGGTTAGTCTTCCTCGGAATCCTGGGCGAACTCCTCGTTGTGTACTCGTGGAAAGGGTAGACAATGACCTTCCATGGAAAGTGGCACGAACTTTGGTCAAAACCACCGACATTTCAGGGGTACGAGTGCTGAACCTTTGTGATCAGGACCAGATTATAGAAAAAGGCACACTACTCGGTACTTGCGAGGAAGTGGATTGGTTGCGTCGATGCCAATATCTATCGACTGGGACCCTCAGCAAGGATGCACAAACGAGAGTGACCACCCTTTTAGGAGACTGCCGCAGCGCTCTGTCCCAAAATGAAATGGTCAAAGCGAAGAAGATGTTACTCAGGTACGCCAATGTTTTCTCGTCAAACGATGATGACATCGGAAAGACTGGCATAGTTCAACACAAAATAAACACAGGAGAAGAATTGCCTATCCGTCAGCGGCCAAGGAGAATGCCGGTAGCACGTGAAAAGGAAGTGGAAACCATGATTGAGGGAATGGTGAAGGATGGTGTTATTGAACCTTCATCTAGTCCATGGTGTTCACCTGTAGTGCTGGTAAGAAAGAAGGACGGCAGCATGCGGTTTTGTGTTGACTATCGTCGTCTGAACGACGTTACGAAGAAGGACAGCTATCCTTTGCCGAGAATCGATGACACGCTGGACATGCTTACTGGCGTAAAGTGGTTTAGCACGCTGGACCTGAAAAGTGGCTACTGGCAAGTCGAAATTGATCCTAAGGACAGGGAGAAAACTGCATTCTCGACAGGAAAGGGTCTGTGGCAATTTAAAGTTATGCCGTTTGGATTGTGCAATGCTCCGGCAACGTTTGAAAGGTTGATGGAACTTGTACTTACTGGGCTAATTGGCGATGCCTGTCTGGTCTACTTGGATGACATCATCATCGTAGGCCGTACGTTTGAAGAACATCTACAAAACCTGGAACGCGTGCTCATGAAGATCCAGAGTGCCAACCTCAAGTTAAGTCCGAAGAAGTGTTCACTATTCAAACGACAAGTTAGCTTTTTGGGATATGTCGTGTCTGAAGAAGGTATCCGCACGGATCCAGAGAAAATTGCTGCTGTCAAGGACTGGCCAGTTCCAAAGGACAAGACGCAGGTCAGAGCGTTTCTGGGTTTGTGCTCCTATTATCGGCGATTTGTCAAGAACTTTGCAGATATAGCCAAACCCCTGCATAAGCTAACCGAGGAGAAGCGACATTTCTGCTGGGATAATAGTTGCGACATCGCATTCCAGGAGCTAAAGGACCGTCTGTGCAAAACACCTATTTTGGGGTACCCTGATGCGAACAAGGAATTTATAGTTGACACGGACGCAAGTGACATAGGACTTGGTGGTGTGTTGTCTCAACGGAATGGTGATCAAGAGGTTGTGATAGCGTACTTCAGCAAGTCATTGTCAAAGCCGGAAAGGAACTATTGTGTTACGAGACGGGAACTGCTTGCTGTGGTAAAGTCATTGCAGTATTTTAGCAAATATCTTCTGGGGCGGAAATTCCACTTACGAACTGACCATGCTGCACTGAAATGGCTATTGCAGTTCAAAAACCCAGAAGGACAAGTTGCGAGATGGATTGAACTACTGCAGGAATACGACTTCGTGGTCGAACATCGCAGCGGAAAATCTCATGGCAACGCAGATGCATTGTCAAGAAGACCTTGTCCTGAAGACTGCAAGCATTGTACTAGACAAGAGAGTAAGGAAGTGGTACCTGTGAGGATGCTCAAGACAGACCTCAACAACGAGTGGAAGGAAAGCCTACAACGTGCACAGCAGGAAGATTCGGACATTAAGCCGATTCTGGAGTGGATGAAGGCCAGAGCTCCTAAGCCCAGGTGGAGTGACGTCTCAGCGATGAGTTCGGTCACAAAAAGCTATTGGGCCCAATGGGACAGCTTGGTGGTTCAGGATGGAGTCCTGTGCCGTAAATGGGAAAATGCTCGGGGAGACAGCTGTCATTTGCAAATGGTTGTCCCTAAAGCTCAAGTACCGGATGTTCTACAGCTGTACCATAATGGTTGTTCAGGAGGTCATCTGGGAGTAAAACGGACTCTACTGAAGATACGAGAACGGTTTTACTGGGTCCACTGTCGGGACGATGTCGAGGATTGGTGTCGCAAATGTACAAGTTGTGCAGCTGTAAAGGGACCCCAGACTCGTAGTAGGGGTGCATTGAAATTGTACAATGTTGGTGCACCATGGGAGAGGATAGCCCTTGACGTTGCGGGGCCGTTTCCGGAAAGTGAAAGTGGTAACAAGTACTTCATGGTTGTGATGGATTACTTCACTAAGTGGCCGGAAGTCTTCGCCATTCCAAATCAAGAAGCTTCGACAGTTGCGGATAAATTAGTTCATGAAGTCTTCTGTCGTTTTGGAGTACCTTTGGAGATTCACAGTGATCAAGGAAGGAATTTTGAGTCCCAAATATTCCAGGAAACTTGTCGAGTGATGGGTACTCATAAAACAAGAACGACTTCTTACCACCCACAATCGGATGGAATGGTGGAACGATTTAATCAGACACTGGAGAGGTACCTAGCGAAAGTTGTGGAAAATCGGCAACGAGATTGGGACAAGCACATACAACCATTTTTGTTGTCATATCGAAGCGCTGTTCACGAGAGTACATCGGTGACGCCAGCTTTCGCAAACTTCGGAAGAGAACTACGGCTACCTGCAGACCTGATCACCGGAATACCACCTGATGCCCCACGCAGTGTAACTGATTATGCAAATGATTTGCGGAACAAGATGAATGACATTTATGAGCACGTCCGACAATCGGGCCAGCAAATGTCTGAAAGGATGAAAACCCGTTATGACCGCAAAATGAATAATAAAGGGTTCGACGAAGGTTCACTAGTGTGGTTACACAATCCAGTCCGCAGCAAAGGGAAATCTCCTAAGCTTCAAGCTAAATGGGACGGACCGTACCGGATTGTGACAAAGATCAATGATGTAACCTACCGGATACAGAAAGGTGCAAGAGGTACTCCTAAGATCGTCCATGTGGATCGACTGGCGCGTTATTATGGAGCCAATAATGCTCGGGACGAGCATGTCTTAGGAGGGGGCAGTGTTGCGCGCCAAAAATAATGCTTGATATATCGCCATTAGTTACCACTAGCGCCATCTTGTATCGGGTAGCAGAACTAGTACCTCGGCCTTGGTACTAGGACATTGACCCTTCCTGTAGGTACTAGTAGTTCCGAGAACTATCGACGTCGAGTCGGTCGGGACCGGTATGTACTCGAACGTTCTAGATGTTTATGTACTAGCTCTGCGGCACTATATAAGGCGGGCGCGAGTCGCGAGACATATAGTTTCGATTAAGCGATACGAGCGATAACATCGAAGGCGATATTCGAGTGCGACTTAAGAGTGATCAGTAAGTGCAATTGTGTTTCTTAACCTTTGGCCCGTCGCATGGGGTCTTTGAAAGCCTAGGTGTTAGAAAAACATAAAATTAACACATTTAAAACTATCCAGGAGTTTTAGTACTTCAGGTATCCTCCGAAATTAGATTATAGTTAGCGCGCATCGCCGCTAACTTCAGTTCGCGCGCCAGCGCAGTGAGATACAGACGTGTTTTTGGCGCGAGGGCCGTAAAAGACCCCACGCGACGAACCCCGTAAGTAAAATTGAATTGTTTGATTACTATTGTAACATGTGTTTTATTTATTTTTTTATTGTTTTAGATTATAATTAGATTATAATTGACTTCTAAAATGTGTGAAGAACAACAACAACGTATATTGAGTTGGTTAGAAGATGAATCTGAAGATGTTTGCGGTGGCGAGGAGGAAGAAGATGAAGTCGCTACATGTCTGGATGAAAGAAGTGAGCATAACACGGATTCGGAGCAAGAATGTGAAGATTTGGGCCTACAGAACAACATGAGGTACCTTTGAAGGAACCGGATCAGGTTTTAGAATCGTTTGATGCACATGGAATTGGAAAGTTCGTATAGTGATGATGATGATGAACCCTTGATAAATATGTCGTCACAGAACTTTTATATTGTCAAAAAGAGAGAGAAATGGCACCTATAAAATTATTTCCAAATGGAGGAAGACACCTTATCCACAAGGTGTCAGAACAAGGCGACAAAATATAGTTACGGAGCAACCAGGTCCACAGGGTGCAGCACGGGAGGTCAGTTGTCCTTCAGAGTCATGGCTCCTATTTTTGGACGTAGATATGTTACAGCATGTTGTGGATTGCACAAATATAAAAATAACATCTATGCAGACAAATTACGAGAGAGAACGAGACTGCGAACAAACGAACTTTATTGAACTGAAAGCATTGATTGGTGTTATGTTAACATACTAAACTGGTATGTACTGACTGTGTCCAAACGGAAAATTAGTCTGATTTAGATTGATAAAAGTTGTGTTTTTTTTTTGTTGGTGCGAGTCAAATTTAATGTTACAATGTTGATTGTTCTTATGTGATCTCATATAGGTATAATATAAATTAAAGTTCATTGATTTAGTTAGAATAAAAATATTTTTTCTGTGATGTGATCTCAAAGAGAGAAATTTATGTTCCTAATTTAAGATTGGAAATTTAAACAATAAATAAATTAATATTTTTGATAATTTTTTTGTTATTTTATTTTCATTAAATAAATAAATAAGAAACTGCTAAAATAGTTGGAAAGATACAAATTTTAAGGGGTTTTATAGGCGTTTTATTCTTGAGGTTTTGAGGGACCCCACGCGACTAACCGCGTTATTAAAAGATGCGCGACGGGCCGAAGGTTAATTAGTGTGTTTGACTTGTAATTAGTGTTGGTGAGTAAAGTGTCATTTTTTGGTTATTAAATCGGCAGTTTTTATTGTCACGAACCCCAAGCTCGTAACAATACGCACTACGAGAACTTTCAGTAATTTTACGAATTTGAGAAATGGCAAAATGAGTTTTCGCTAGCAATCTTAAACAAAACAAATGTTTTTATGAATTTACAATGTTTTACCACTGACTGCAATGCAATATGTGAAATCAATTACAGTGAGTGACATATTATTTCAATATTAATTAGACTATGTTCACCCACCTGTCAAAAGAAGTACTCTTCCAGATAAAATCAACCACAAAGTTCGAGGTGCAGTCCAGAGGTGCGCCGGCGCCACTCTTAAGCTCGAGCCCGACGTCATCGCCGTAGTTGTCGGGCACTTTGATCACGTGGCCCACGCCCGACCAGGCTTTATGCAACTCTCCTACATATCTGTAATAGTAACAGTCATAACACTGAATTATCTGGTGTAATATAGAGAGAAAGAAGCTCAGTGTAGACATAAACGCAGAAGGAAAATGATTGATGCATCACAATTAAACGCAAGTCAATTGTTGCGATTGGCTGTTGATAATTCAGCTAGTCACAGCTGCAGGTTATGCGCGCTATGTTCTATGTTAGATGATTTGCTTTCCGCACTTTTAGTCCTTCAGGTGGACGTGTACGTGGGCCATAGCGGCCGCTGGTGGTTATTTCAACTAGCCCTGCAGATTAACACCGCAGTTAAAGATAATTCTACTATAGGATAATTTATTCAGGAGTCCATAAATATAAAAAAAAATCACCTCAATCTCAGCTCATCTCCATGCATCAGTTTCATATCGCTATCAGTTTTAGCGAGCGTGAAATACGCGATGGTCTTCTTATTGAGCCCAACATCCCAACGGACCTCAATGCCTTCTTGAGTTTGAGACTCCTTCAGCCTCTTATCGTAGTCCGCTTCTAGCTTCACGAGAGGACCAAATATGTTCTGGTATTGGTAGCCATCTTCGTATCTGAAAAAGGAACAATACATTAGATAATGGTGAGCTGACTTCCGCAAGTGATTCTTACTTGGAAAACTTGCGGATTTAAATCCGCTGGCTGCGATTGTTTACATGGTAAGAATTGCTTGCGGGAGTAAACTTCTGCAACTTTTGTTGTTAATCTTAACTTCGCTTAACACCCTTAGGCCTTTTATACACACACGTTTTTCTTGCCTTGAAAAACTATGGCACGGTCGTCAGTGTTGTATGGATCGCTATGGAAGCTTGTTGACAGACACTTTTTTCTACGGCGTGTTATAGACACCGTACCGTCAAGAAACCGTGTCGTGTACAAAGACCCTTAAGTTTCTTATGGCGACAGAGCCCGCGTCAAATATGCCACACGACACCCCTTTTGGTCACTGCCAATATAAATTTTAACGAGCTTTCTAGGACAATACTCTGATCACCTGATTTGGCCACATCATCATCATTCTCTTTCCCTTATTGAAATTTATTTAGGGTAAGTCACAAATTATTGTAATTTCGTAAAACACACTAGCAGCTCACCTCCATTATCTGATGCATGGGTATCAAATAGCTTGGATATATTTTTGTCCTGGGTTAGGTAAGGTAAACATAACATTTAAACACATATATTATTTATAGCACTACTAACGTGAGATTGTCAGTAACACCGAGGCGTTGATGGTCTTCCTTGAGGAGCTGGGATGAATCGAATAACCGATTTTCACAACCGTACGCAAAATACGCGCGTTGACGTGGAGCTACGGACACCAGCCCGTATTACCTATTACCTAGCACTACTTACCTCAAGAGCACTTGATGAGGTTCTTCATCCACGCCTGGTTTCTCCAGATCCTGGAAGGTAGCATCCACATTGTCGCGCCACAGTTCTTCAAGGCGTCCAATTTGCTGTGGAGTCACCTAGAAGAAACAACTATATGTTTATATCTATTTATAGCAACTAAGAAAAGAGTAATATCTTGTATTTTCGCGAACTTTTTCTCAAATTTTTCGTTATGGGTGTCGTTTTCATGGTTTTAGAGGGTGCTGGAGCCGATAGTGATGTCAAAATGAAAATCTAAGACGGCGGCTGTAATCTTTTTTAATTTTTCATATTGGGTGTCGTTTTTATGGTTTTCAAGGGCGCTAAGGCCGATAGTGAGATCAAAATGCAAATCCAAGATGGCGGCTGTAATTATTTTATTATTTTTCATCATTGGTGTCGTTTTCATGGTTTTCAAGGGTACTGGAGCCAATAATAAAGTCAAAATGAAATTTTTTTACCATGGGTGTCGTTTTCACGGTTTTTGAGGGTTCTGAAGCCAATAGCGAGGTCAAAATGAAAATCCAATATGGCGGCATTTTCAAATTTTTCGCTAAGGGTGTCGTCTTTTTCAAATCAAATCAAATCAAATCATTTATTTGCATAATACATGTCAAAAAGGTGTTACAAGTATGAAAGGTACATTGTATTATAACCTACTGAGGTGTGCAAATTAATATATACCTAGCTACAGAATAAATTATAAATTGAGTTACAAAAAAAAATAGAATGTCAATAAAAAAATGTCAATTTATTTATTATAATACACAAGTCAGAACAAAATTTCAATAATTATTATATTTGTGGTGCCATTTCAGATAAAATAGATTCATCTTTCATTTAAATAATCATTAATTGAATAGTAACATTTTGCAACTAAGAATTCGTGCAAGCATAATTTGAATTGGTTCATTTTGTGTAGGTCTGTGATACTTTTTGGCAACTTATTATGGCAAATATCAACATTGAATTATTTTAATATTTTTATTTTTGCATCGGTATTTATTTAGTTTATAGTTTTATTGTTTTTAATAATCGTTTCGGGAGTGGTTTTAGTTATTTTTCCATGTTTTTTATTTCACAGTGTCTTTCCTACAAAGTGATGAATTACGAAAATATTATTGACGCAAATAAATTATATACCAGCGCAGCCGAAAATTTAAGCGCAGTCCTCTCGTCTCAACAGAGTGACGGCGACTGATTTGTGAAACAAAAATATGTTTGAAGGTTCCGCAATGTGCGACGGAAGATGAATTCTTCCACGAACTAAGAACGTCGTAAGTGCCATAGGCTTACCGTCGTTATAAAACCACAAATAAAAGGAATAAAAAATGCTTTCACAAATTTTGTCGCCTTGTTAATTTATTACGTACATTAATCATCAAATTTTTATTCTAGTAGTCGTATGCATATTAGGTACAAATCGAAAAGTCCTGAAATTTCCAGGTAACTTCGTGATGTTTTTTTTATCTACAAGATTTTAAGTTTTTGTGTTATTGTTGCAAAATAAGTGTGGAAATACCATGCATATCTAATAAGTGTGAATATATCATATCATACCTAAGTCTTATCAATTTCATGAAAAATCATATTGAAGTTAGGCTATTTTGGTTACTTCCGCCTCTTAAATAGTCACAAAAATGAGGAAATTCTCTGCACCAGTCAGTGTGGCTGGTACAGAGAATTTCCTCAAACTCAACTCAAAGCATTTATTTCAATTAAACCATTTACAGGCACTTTTGAATTGTCAAAAAGTCGGTCAGTCAGAAAATATGAAGCTAGTTGCCCATTCCAAAGCGTAGGCAGGGCCGGATTAACCATCTTGGGGCCCCTAGGCACAGCTCGTTTTGGGCCCCCCTTGTTCATACCACAACAACGCAATTTGGCTTTTACTTTATAATGAGAAGTTTCACTTTTACCGTGGTTTCATAAAACCACACAATCCCCCTTTTTTTTCATTTTTTAATCGGGTGTGATGGGCCCCTGGTCATAGTGGGCCCCTAGGCACTGGCCAAGTGCCTTATGGATAATACGGCACTGAGCCGCGCGGCTACGCGTGCGCGTGGCTGCGGTTCTTCTCCATAGGTACCTATACCTATGGAGAAGAACGGGCAAGAAACTCCATGGACACTCTTTTAAATTATATTTTTACAAAAATATTAGTTACATCATTAATGTGAATTTATAGTTATATGTGAGAACGATGTAAAAAGGACGTAGGTACGCGTTAAAAGCGTCCAGAGTACAGCAAATAGTAACAAAACAACAATTTAAATTTAAATAATTAACAAAAAGCCGAGGCAGCTAAGAGATGATTAATTAACACTGGTCAATTTGGTGACCAAACCCTAGACCCCTGCGCAGCAGTTGCCTGCGAAGCAAAATCCAGGATATACTATTAATTTTTTTTACCGGATAACACTATTTTCCACCAAGATGTCGTGACGTCCAACATGTACAAGGTTCTAAATAAAATTTGGTTATATTGTATGAACTTTGTTACGCCAACATTGAGTTTCTAGTTCCAAAACATAACTCTAAGATTCTAGATTTTGAATTCAAACTTAGCGTATAGTAAGTATATGCAAAATAACATGTTGCTGTATGTATGTTTTTACACACTGAAGAATTTAATTGAAAATAAAGAGAATGCCAAAGATCATATTCCGTTTAAATAATATTGTAATTTGAGAAACCATTACGATACATAGGGATGCTGATCACTCTGCAGTACAACAAAATTTTGATAGATTTGTTCAATCATGTTCCTTTGACCATTATGACGTCGTCATTCTAAAATGCATAATTTCATTAGTTTAAAGTAAAAAGCGTAAGGTAAGTGAAGCGTTTATATTGACCTTTATATCGTTAAAAAAATATTGAGTTTGTTTTCATCATGATTCATGATCTGGAGTATGTAGTATAATACTTTGAATGGAAGTGCTTTTGCTTTTTAGGGTTCCGTACCTCAAAAGCAAAAATCGAAACCCCTATAGAATCACTTCGTTGTTTATCTGTCTGACCCTTTTTCTCTTGAATGCGTGGGGATACCAATTTGAAATTTATATCAAATACTTAGATCTACGGTTCCTTGGAGCTGTAGAAATATCAAGCCTCTAAAGACGTTGATTTAGAAGATGGCATAAATTGCCAATTAAATCGCATATTTTGACACTCGCAAATAATTTAAAACCCTATGGGTGTACCTTATGGGTTTTAATTATTTCCGTTGACCTAGAATCAAAAAATTTGGCAAGAAGCAAGTTCTCGCAGTTCAAATAGATACAGTAAATTATCCGAAAATCGTTCGTGGTAATTTTATTCGGCATCGCAAATTTATAGGCCGTATCTTTCAAGATACGGCGGTACGGGATACGGCGGGTAAATTCATTTAGTTCCCTCAACCCGGTTTACTCTCCAATCTAACAAAATATTTTTTTACTACATAGTAAAGTTTGTCCTTCAACCTAGAATTGGATATTCATAGGCTATATGTATTACTTGTATGTCCGTGAATCTGTTACCAGCGTCGAACAGATACACGAACATACAATAATATTGAATAATACACCTACTTGCACAGCGATCATACTTAGGTACTAAATTGAATAGAGCCGTTTCATTTGATTATTTTGCGTATACTTACTAGAGAAGATTCAAATTCAAACACAAATAATAATATTTAGGACGGGCAAAAAGTTTCTGCTGGCGGGAAGCGATTGTGTTTTGTTTTCGTCGTGTTTGATGAAAGGGGTAGGCAAGGAGGCGCGGATGAAACTTTTTTTTCCTGGCTTAATGTGCCCCTTAAAGGCAATATTATTCAGCCTTTATAACAGGCGACTATAGAAAAAGGTTTACCCCTTCAGGATATATTATAAACTAGCTGACTCTGCGAACTTCGCACCGACATCGAAATCAATGTATCCGTTCTCGAGATATCACAAAAGCCATTCCATACAAAATGTATGAGAAAATGAATTATCTTCACTATTTTTTTTTCGTGAATTGTTACAATGTTTTAATAGTTATTCTGCTATTAGTGGTGGTGACAAATCCAACAAATCAAAGATCATAAAAATCGGTCTTGCCGTTCTTGAGTTATAAATTGTGTAACCAAACAAAGTTAGGTTGACTTTGTTTTATTTATGTATATAGGAAGATTGAAAGTAACACTGTCTGCCTGTTACCTTTTGCATACCTTAAGGTGATTGGATACTGACACTTTTTCATACATTCTATCGGGGTACAAATCTCGATACTTAAACGATTTTTGCAGAATAAAAGCACGTACATTAAATGATTATGATCTATTATTGACGCATATCGTAAAAAACTTAAAAAAAACCACTATTTGTAGGATATTTAGGCCTGACAAAAAACGATAAATCTTTGTATGTGTGCGCGGGCGGAGGCACGCCCTCTACAGGATATTTCGAGAACCATAACACCATTTTTGCTAAAGTTATCAGTTATCATCTAACGATCAAGATCTACTGTAATCTTGATCGTTAGATGGCGTTGTTTGTCAACGGATGGCCAATTTTATAACAAGCGTGATATTGTTGACAAGTTTCGAATCGTAGGTATGCTGTGTGTGTGTGTGTGAGTTATATTTTATCAATTTAATCATGAAGTGAGAAAAAATGCATTACTTAGTGATAGGATTATCTGCGATCTACCCTGGGTTCGATATTACTGTAATGAATGTCTAAGTTCAAGTAAGTACCTACATGCATTTAGTAAGTAGGTACTAACTTACACATGAACTCTTCGAGAAAATTTCTGATGTAAAAATCATTCTGCATTATGTAGGTAAGTACCTATTGAGAGAGCCCTTTCTTTTAGTAGGAGTGGGCGATACAAATCGTATATAGATAATATCTATGTATCGGTACAATATCCAATACCTACCTATATATCGGACGGCACTGAATCTATATTATATCAGGTATCCGCGTACCTAGAACACTATACCGATATCGTATCACATGATCTATGATATTCGGTTCAAACTGATTCAGGTCAGGTACAATGCGTGCCACGAAAGATGAGACTTGACCCCGCCTCCCCCGCTCTTTCCGCCGCCCCTATGACGTCCGGTCCCGTCCCGCACTCAGACCTCATACCGCTAAAGATACCTAAAATCGTGTAGTGCGCATGTCAAACCACGTGGTGTGTCAAGTCTCATCTTTCGTGGCACGCATTATACAGTAGTAGTTACACGGTTTTAGGTACCGTATCCTTGATGCGCGCGGGCGGGAGTGATGTACCTAGCTAGAGATGAACGAGCGAGAAAGCGCGCTAAGCTAACGTCTAATACTAATTTTAAACATTATTTACAGGAGCATAGAGTTTAATACCGAATACATTATTTTGTAAACAGGTAACCATCAATAAACGTCAAAGGAATTTAAATCGTATGGCATTCTCAACAAAAATAGGTACTCGTAGTTTTAAAATCATTTTACGTTGACCTTGATTGCACTTTGCTGTTTTCGTAGGTACTTTTCGTGTTCTGTTTTTAGTTACGCGTCGCGTTAGCTGCAGTTGGCCGAATTTCTCTGCTTGATTTCATTACTTTATAAAGTAGACAAAAAAAAACCGGCCAAGAGCGTGTCGGGCCACGCTCAGTGTAGGGTTCCGTAGTTTCCCGTCCGTCACAAAAAGTGATCCCACTTATGAGTTTAAAAGTGGGTATCCATTATGTTCGCGCTCCAGCAGCACTCCGCGCTCCTGCAACTGCTCCCGGTAGTGTGTACGTACGCGAACGCTCCGTGCGTGCAACATTGCACGCTCCGCGGCAGGCGCTCCGACTCGTGACGGTTTTTAGCGCGAACATAAAGGGATACGTTCAGGATAATAAAATATGTAAACGAAGTTAAAAAATGCTTGCATATACGATTATACTACAAACTTAGTCCAGAAATTATTTTGTACAACTTTTTGTCTTTTTTGTACAAAAACTGTTATTTCCATCAAGTTCAAAATAATTTTCCTAGAAAGTCCTTATAGAGTTCTACTTTGCAGATTTTTTTCATAGTTTCTAAACTTATGGTTCAAAAGTTAGAGGGGGGGACACATTGTTTTTTACTTTTAGAGCGATTATTTCCGAAATTATTGACATTATCAAGAAATGATTCTAGTAAACCCCTATTCATTTTTAAATACCTTTCCAACAATATATCACACGTTAGGGTTGAAATTTAAAAAAAAAATCACTTCCCACTTTACATATAGGGGGGCTACCCTAATAAAACATTTTTTCCAATTTTTATTTTACCACTTTGTCGGCGTGATTGATATAGGTACATATTGGTACTAAATTTCAGCTTTCTAGTACTAACGGTCACAGAGATTAAGCGAGGACGGACGGACGGACAGACAGACATGGCGAAACTATAAGGGTTCTTAGTTGACTACGGAACCCTAAAAAGAAAGAAAGAAAGAATTATAAAAATATAAATCTAATAAACCGAAACGGCTGTATTAGTTTCATTTCAGAGTGCCATATTATCAACAATACCAAACGATACATTCACTGATTTCGAGTACTAGTTACAAAAATTCGTCGCCATTCCACGCGCGAGGCACCGCCCACTTACGTAGGTACTACGACACACATACACGCGCTTGCGCACGTGCGCGCTTTATACCTAGAGTGACCGAATGGCCATAATTTATCCTAGTTCGAATTCGAAAATCACCTTCATTATTGTCATAAATTACGCTAGACAATTAACTCATTTTTAAGTATCATAAGAATGCGGAAATCTTACTAATGAAAGTAGTAGTGCCCCAAAGAAAAGTTCATTGACCTACTGTAAGTAGTAACCTACGGTAGTTATCAATCAGCTGATTAACAAAATGTTAGTTTTGCTTTACTTATTGCGTTTTATTGCAATCCTGCTGAAAGAACAATCCTAAAATTGGTATTCTTAGATCTTAGGGCTCTTTCAATTTACAGGTTTCGTGTCGGACCGCTGCCGCACGTTTACCGTCCCGGGCCGCTACAGTACGGTAGCAGTCCGATACCAAACGCCTAAATCGAAAGCGTATCCGACTGCCGTGCGTTTGTATGCTAGTGTTAGTGTTGTGTTTGTTGTGTGTTATTATTGTTTGCGACGTTGCCGTCCTGTTGTCGAGCGTTCGCGGTACCGATGCCGCACTGTTGCCGCACCGCGCGCTTTGTATAAAAACAAACGACCGTGCGTGCGCAATACCGCTTCGGCACCGCAGCAGCGCGAGCGGTCCGAGAGATTGAGATTGATAATGTTTTACGCAATTAGGGTGCTGGGTTAGGACAGGACATAATTATGTAGGATACTTTTATAAACGGTTTTATTTAGCTTAACCTGTTTGTTATTTATTTGGTTCAAATTTAGTACTTGAAATTTTACCCCCTTCCTGTTGGCAAATTGATCTGATATTTAGTACACACTTTAGTTTTGATGACAATACATCAGTATCACTGTAAATCCAAGATGGCCGCCGCTACGAAATGGCGGATTACATATTTTCTCACAACCCCCTCAATGTGGGTATCAAATGAAAGGGCTTGACTAGTAGAATATTGCCGTGCGTTTTTGTAACCCTCTCACCGTGAAAACTTAGGTGAAGTGAGCGTGGAGTGAGCTATCAATAGTGTCAATCCCTAACAATCAGGTGGAATGACAGCTTACATCACTTAGGTAGGTTTTCACGGTGATATTTGTACAGAATAGGCCGGCTGTACACTATAAAAAATCGAGCGGAGCGGGCGCGCCAGCGGCGCTCGTCAATCAAGTTCCCCATTTCACCTCGCCCCGACCCCGCACGACTCGACTCCCGCGCACCTCATACCGCCTGTCGACTAACAAGCAAGTGAGAACGTGATAAAATTGAACGAAAAATAGTGTGCGGAAATATGAAACTTGTTCCGGGAAACAGGGGCGGGTCTTGAATTTGTGGGGCCCTGGGCTAATACTGCTTAGGGGCCCTACCTAATTACTCAACCAATTGCCATTTTATTATGATCGGAGGTTTTTTAATTCTAGATAATTTTTATTATTGATAATATCGTCTATCGTTTTCAGTTCGGTTGGGGGCCCTCTGTATCCAAGGGGCCCTGGGCTGCAGCCCAAAAAGCCTTTAAGTAGATCCGCCCCTGCCGGGAAATACGTGTTTTTGAGCAAGTTTCAAGTTTGGCTGCTCCACATTTTCTGACACGATTACCCTAATCCATGGTCTGGGGTTGAAGAATCCATAAACTTGGTATTTACTAGCTAGAAGTTCATGCATGGCGCGGCGGAGGAGGTCCAAGGTAGGTATAAGTAGGTACAAACTATTTACCTATTTTTTCCCTAAGCTACGATTCACCGTTGCGTATAATAGGTAGTACCTAATCGAATAATTGAATTAAGTATATATAATTCTTGTGAAACCAGCATTCAAATCGAAAAGGTAGGTACCTACAGGAAAGCGAATACACAAACAAACGATTTGTTTTTTCATAGTATTTGCGCTTTTCAGTGTTATTAGCACACAGTGCGTCAAGGTCAACGTCATTCTCAACTAGCTAGGCGTCTCGCCTACTGAAAACCATTCGTTCAGAAACTGAACTGCAAACTAATTCAAATAAGAATAATTTTATAATTTATTCATTAGGTACAAGCAATACGAAAACGTTATTTCAATCAATATAAATAAATGTTTAGCGAACAGTGTGAAGCAAGAGTGAGTCAAGTAGGTACAACGTCTTTTTAATTTTTGAACGTATTACTTATATTGTGCCTTGTGAACTACATTAATTTCAATACGTGAAACGAGCATATATTTCACCTAATTATTTATAGGTATAGTAAAGTTTATTAAGGTAAGAAATGTTTTATTATAACAAGTTATAATATAATAACATTCGTATGATGTCGACGATGATGTACGACGTATTTTAAAACTGACGTATTTTATTTGTATCAAAAATAAATATTCACAATAAAATTGAACGACTACGGACCTTGATATTTTAAAGATTGTGACAAGGAGTTGGTCGTACACATTTCGCCGGTTTGCGAGAATATCGACGTAATTCAAAATTCTGTCAAATTGAGTTCTGTATGCCAAACAATCATAAATCTTTGATATTTTATCGTGAACAGAGACGCAACGCCAATTTCGCGACAGCTTTCGATAGAAAGAGACAACGTCATTATTCATTTGAGAGAAAACACTCGAAGCGTAATCACAAATAAAGGCTCATCTCAGTTGAGCCAATGACAAGCACGGTCGATTCTCGAAAATAACGACGTATTTACAGTTTGGTTGCAACAATTGTTGATTTTTTTTCAAGAATAGTGACATATTAAGTGATCCGTCGTTGTTCCTGATAAAAGTAAGTATCTTTTATTTCCTCGTAAATAAGAAACGTCGTTATTTTTCAAAAAAATGGGCATGGTTTTGCTTCTTACTAAGGTGCATTCGGGTAATGTCGAAAATCGGCATATTCCGAAAATTTCAATTTCCTACCAAACGCGACGACATCATATAATGTGGCAACATTTACCTAGACGCCAGTTTAATACTCCCCCCGCTTCTGTTGACTCAAGTCGCTTATTGTAAATGTACGAGTCGCAACGCCGCATTTCTCGCAGTGTGTCATTTTTCGCGCGTTTTCTAGTTATCGGAAATTACACGAACATTGTTATCTCAGAAATTTGGTAAGTTATTTAACTGATTGTTTTTTTGTTTAATAGATTTTCGTTTTTAATATAGTTTTTAATGGGTTCGCACATCCTAGGTATCTTTTTCTGTTTTTATTGAAATTACCCGAAGATGGGTAAATCCGAATCAAAAATGATTCGGATTTAGCCGATGTTGCTTTTCTATGGAGATTGTCAGTGGTTCTCAATATTCTCAATCTATAATTTATTTGGGTAATTTCGATGGTAGGTTAGTTCTGTCTAAACGTGATATACCTAAGCAGGGGGGTGTCATTTCACAGTTTAGGTCTGATCGGCCGGCCCGCCTATTGGTAAGCAAATGGCAGTCGGTTGCCACTCGGCTAGCATGCTCGACATGTCTCGCGCGTATTTGAATATCTTATCGACAGTGATTTGTTATACCTAAACTTGTATTTTGTTCAGGAGTGATCCTTTTGTACGCTAGTTCTATTACTAATACTGTGATATAAGCACTAATCTACATGAGTTTTTTAATACAATCGCTATACAGACGGAGTTATTTTTGTTCTTTTGACAATCAAGACACGGAGTTCTTGTTGTGCTACTCAAACTTGACAGTAAAATATAGGTACGTCATTGCAAATTATTATTGATAGTTTTCGTAATTTATTTATTTAAGGACAACCAACAAAGCATACACAAAAATAATTATAAACACTGATTGTTATAACTTGTCAAAATTTATTTTATAAGTTTTGAGAACTTCTTTGTTTAGTTTTTTTTTTATCTAAAACCTCGAATAAAGCTTTATAATTTGTTTATGTTATTCAGGTGTCAGAGAGAGGCTCAACTATTTTAGTGTGCATAACTGAGATATCAAGTTAACATTTTTGTTTAATTTGTATGTCAAATTTATATGTAAAAAAAATGAATTATAAAATTAACCCACTTACAAGTAGAAGTGGGTTAATTTTATAATTCAATTTGACTATTTATTTGTGATTTTGCTACATAAGTAGTAGTTTAATTTCTTACTTAATTTTCAAATAAATCTTTATTTTTTATTATATTAAGTCTTATTTTCAAACCCAAGACCCATGATTATTTCCATTCTTATTACAGAAAATCTTAAACATTTTGATCGGATCTCAGCAGTCGCGACCCGGCAGCGCTGCCGAGTCGCAACTGCCGAAACTGCCCACCTCTTTGTATGGATTTTTATGCAAAGCTCTTCGATGCAAGCTGCCCGTCCCCGCGCTGCCGGGTCGGGCTACACGACCGCGTACCTACATTGGAAGGGGTAGCATACAAATCCATACAAAGATCTGAATGTTACTTTTAGTAGGATATGCGATCATTTTGATTACGATGCAATAATATCTTTTAAACTATGAGAATAATCGCGTGAGTAAAAGAATCATATCCGCTCTGTACCTGCTAAAAGATTGAGAACCATTTACCCATGCGACGGGTAATTCCGAAATACAAGTGTCACACAAACGTGTTTAGGTTATTCTATGACAAATATCGTGAATATTATTTTTGGAGGATAATAACCATATAAAAAGAAATATGTACTTTTTGTCAAAAGTGAATAAAGTCCACTTTTAACCGTCATTCGGAATTGCCCGTACATAATTCGAAATTACACTAGTGCAAAGAAAAAAAAAAGTAAATTTTTAAACACTTTTTTTTTTAAACTACTACGATATTTATGAAAGATCTCCGAATAGAGCTCTAGGCTATACATTCAAGAAGACGAAATGACTTCTTTAGAAGACATATAATCCACTGCTTCTGCCTGGTTCATCAAAATACACACATTCCATCAATTTGTCTGAAAACCATTCGATATTACCCGAATGCACCTTACGAAATGCGTCTGTGTTCAAGGAATTTCGGGATAGAAATATTGAGTTAATTTTTTACATGGTATTCATTGATAATTAATTATTTACGTTAAATTATTTGTTTTAGATAATTATCTTTATCAGAGTTATTCAAGATGGCAGAAAGAATGTTATTCTTGGGAAAGTTGAAAGAAGCGGCCAGTAAAAATAAAGGAAATGAGGATCAACATGATTTAATGAATACTGAACAAGAAGGTTAGCCTACAATTTTCGTATATTTGCAGTTTGTCTCAATTTTATTTATTCTTTCAACGATTTAAAATATTTTAGGTTCCAATAAACATAAAAGCAGTTTGCCATTAAATGCAACAAGTTGCGATGAAAACATCGCAACTTGTTGTATTTAAATTATAATAACACATCAGGTAAGCAAAATAAAATATTTGAATTAAACCAGTGGAAAGATTTTTCGATATTATTATTATTCCGATGTGTAGTTCGTCCTGTTGCAAATAGTTTACACTCACGCTAGTGGCTGATCATAACCTCTTGGGTTACAAAAATGTGAGTGTTTCTATGACATAATGGATTGTTCCTCTGGAAGAAACCCGTGAAATGCATGCGATTACGATAACTGTTGCTTTTGGTATTTATTCTGTAAATAAATAAATGTTTATGGAATTTCAGGTAATAATTCAGAAGAAAATAAATTGATTTTGCGACAAAGATCACTATCCATATCGTCCATATCGTCATCATCATCATCTAGCTCATCTTCTTCGACTTCTAGCTCATCTTCCTCGTCTTCTAGTTTAGCAATAGAGAAACAGAAGAATGTAATAAAGAATCCAATAACATGATAAATTTAAATTAAAAAGGACTCCACGGCCATAGCCTAGAAAATAAAACCAAAGAAAATAAGGTAAGTATAGAGTCAGTAACTGATAATATGAAAGATAAGACTGCAATAGAAAGTAATTCACAAATAGAAAGTTAACCAAAAGCTATTGAATTGACCAATATGAATGCTGAAAGTGAAGAAAGCAAGGAAGAAAGAGATTTTTCATCGGATGATAGTATCGCGAATCCTAATTATCACATTGAAAGTAATGATTTACCGTCAGATTCGGATGAAACAGTAGAAGAGAATGAAGAAGAAAATATTTCACGTGAATAAAACCAAAAGAGGAAAATGCAGCCAGAACTTTGGAAATAGAATGTAGCAAAACGTCTACGAAATGCAGGGAAAGAATATGTAGGCAAAAATAATAAACTTATACGAGAGAGACGATTAGGACCAGGATGTACAGGAAAATGCAAGTTAAAGTCTAACACA
The DNA here is from genome assembly GCA_963855955.1 of Luperina nickerlii. NCBI lineage: Eukaryota > Metazoa > Arthropoda > Insecta > Lepidoptera > Noctuidae > Luperina > Luperina nickerlii. Next base: position 12,635,795 of record OY979677.1, on the reverse strand, counting down.
AAGTTTGATGATGAGACTCGACGCCATATTTTTGACGCATATTATAAATTACCTGATTTGCAAAGTAAAAGAACTTTTGTAGCATTCAATATGTCCTCTATTGTCCCGACATTATACATTTCCTTTTAAGAATTAATGTTCCTGTTTTTGATCTTTTTTTCATTACTTATTATGAAGAATTCACGTTTATTTTGATTTAATTTATTTTGAAAAACAGGGTTTTTAATACCTAAATATAAAGTTAGTATGTTATAAAATTATTTTTATTTGTTATACTTATAAGTACAAAAGTTTTAAACACGGTTGTAAGTTTTAATTTATATTTTTAAAGCTAATTAAATGACATAAGTTGATTTTTATAATTTGGAGTCTCATGAATAAAGACTGATGTCTGAATCCCCCCTTTGTATGACGATTTTATAAATAATTTTAATAAAAGTTCTAAAATGTTTTTATGATTTTTGATACTACGATAAATTTTCCTTTAATCAGTAAAGTCAATCCCTCAATAAATCATTTACATTTTGCGGTATGCACTAAAATATTTACAAAGAAATTAAAAAATGCCATACTCAAAAATCAATCATTTTTAGTTCCGTCGCTATTCTCGCAAACCAGCGATTTGTAATATCACACTAAAGAACAAACTTCCACTTAACTATTTAAAATCACCGACCATAAGCTTATTGTGTTGAAAATTTTGTTTGCGCGATGTAGAATTTTTGATTATAACTTCTTTGTTTTTGAGAAATTGTTAAGTAATTTTATGTCATTAATTGTGTAACTACTCTATAAACATATACTATACTTGTTTTATTAAAATTGTGATAAAGTTTAACTGTTTTCCCGATTTTTTGAAATCATATTAATTACTTTTACAACAGCGCCATCTAGTAAACGACGAAATAACGATTTTTAATTATTTGTAACTATTGTGGTATAGTAATTGTATTCTAGGTGCATCGTCTTCATATATACCTACTTATATAATTAATGTATACAAATATTGTAAAACATTTCAATCAAGTCAGTTTTTGTTATAAATATTGATGTTAAAAAATGCCTTTTAGGTGCCTATTTGAAATAAATTATTTGACTTGACTTTGAGTCTATTATTTATTTAGGGCCGACTTTTCAATCATCTGATAACTTTATTCGTGGAATAATTTTGAAACTTTTACAGTTCATACAAAAACTGTCAAACGTCAATTTTATTCCTTGAATAAAAGTTATCTGGCGATGGAAAAAATTGCCCTTAGTGTAATAACTATTAAGACACGACAAAACGATTTAAATAATTGGATAATTTGTGGTGTTGAAAAGGTGGCCAATCATGATATGAGCCTTTATGAAACAAAATAAATATATATAAGTATTCTTTTCTTCAGTTTTTACTTTATTGAATGAAGGATGGTCATCATAAAAATCTTTTATTTCAATTAACGCCATCTCAACATACTTATTTCAAACCAAGTTTATGAATTCAACGCCATCTAGTGGTATCGAAAGTAAAACTATTTTACTGTACATGTGTGTGTAATCAAATAAAGTGAAACGGCTAAACGTTTAGGGGTACAAATCTTTGTATGAGACGGGTTATCAAGCAAAGTGAATATCTCAAAAAATTAAGTTAATACTCTAGTTGACGCATATAATGAAGTTGTCCCTCAAAGATTTCTGAGTTAGGCGTAAAAATTGAAAATGTTCGAATTTGCGAATGTGCTGCCATCTCGCGAAAAAGTAGCTGGGAGATCAACTATTCAATAGCCTTAACGGCTGAATGGATTTCAATGAAATTTGGCATTCAGGTAGACCAGGACCTGGGTTAAGATATAAGATACTTTTTCATCTCGGTAGTATGTTCCCGAGGGATAAATTACAAGCTCTATGCAGGCAAAAACTAGTTATTTATATTTTACTTATGAAAGAAGATGGGCTTACTTGGCGAGCTCTCATCTGCTCAGCTTCAGAAGGTACTTTCACCAGCCAAGATAGAAAGGCACGGTCAGCTGCAAAATATAAAACATCTTTGTTACAAAACTCGATGAATATTCATTACCTACTTGATTACAAACATAGTTTTATGTCATGGCTCATGAGTTCTAATATAATTGGTTTTGATTGAAGTAACCATAAGGAAACATGTACATTAAAATGTTATTTTAAGATTATCTGAGGGGCAATTCTCGTAATTTTAAGGGCCTATAGTACCTCAAATAGCTTAGCACGATCCGCCGTTATGTCGAAAGTATTGCAGCATTCATTTTGATTTACATATATGGTAAAGTTGAGGATTAATGTTAAGGTGCCACTAGTCGATATTTTTTCCATACAAATTTCGGGAGAGAATTACTCCACTGTTTGACATTGTGCATCCAAAGTTAAACATGATATCGTTTTGACTTATTATTAATTTTGTCTGTACAGAAACAGAATAGTAAAATAAAAAGCCATTAAAAAGTTATGAGCCAACAAAAATTAGTTTTTCTTGCTATTTTTAACGTATATTTGGGTGTAAATAAGTAATAAAAGAACTGTAAAATCTTCAAAACCAAGTGCCCGTGCCGACAAAGCTCAGTTATCGAAGAACACAATAAACTTTATTTGTAATTGATTTATGCAGTGTTTCATTTCATAAAACTCGATTTTCTGAAGCACTTTTCGAATTTTTTTACGCGCCTATCAGTTCGGAACGGTGTTTCTGTGCATGAGAACTAGACGTTGTTCGTGTAGACTAGCGTCTAACTGCTCATCAATGATACTACTAGCTCTGTCAGACACGAAGCCAGGTGAGACAGCGAGATTTTTGGCCATGACCACCAGTGAGTTCGAGCTCGCGACTAGTTTACTCTTAAGTATGTTTGACGAAGACACGATTCTACGAAATTTTCTCGATAGAATAAAAATTACAAAGTTACCTCCAAACCGAACAATAAACCGCTGGTATTAAAAAATACTCCAAATTAGATCATGAAATTTTGCATAACAACTGAACTAAACATAAACCAGGTACTATGTTTCTTATTTTTCAAATTACCATTATTTTCACTGTAAAAAGCAAATACCTAAACTATTGGCGCAGCCTGCCGCCCAGCATCGAACTCTGTCTCGCTCTTACTCAGTCTGCAAGCAATATCGTGCGAGCGAGATAAAGAGTGAATTTTAGCTGAGGTAGTATGGGCTCTTAAGAACATTCACAGTCTGATCTGTCTCAATCTGTCAAAAATACCTTTAATTTCCCTACATTTTGATAAGTTTTTGACATTTGGTTGACGCCGAGATGACTAGATTTTGAATGTTTTAAATTACGAGAATTGGCCTTCAGAAATCAAGCTATTTAACTCAATCTTTGCAGGTGTTGTTAATACTTTAGTAGGCACTTGTTAATGACAAATGTATATATGGTAAAATAAGCCAAAACCTACATATCAAAGGTTTCCACTGTTCTTGATCCCAGTTCATGTCCTTCAAGGAGCTTTGAGCTGCACAAGGTTGGCTGAAATACACAACATAGATAGCATTTGTATAGTAATATTTTAACATCATTATTTTTATTTTTCTTTAGAATTATTAATCTTGTCAATTTGCCAGCATTTGATAAATCTCAAATTTTGCACAAACAAAATTACAAAATATTATGCAAGACATTATATCACAACACCACATATTTGAATACTTACAAGCTGTTATCTATTACATATGTTTATATAAATACAAATTAGTTCTTCTCTTACCGGCAAAGCAGCACGACAACAGAGTCCGCCTTAGCTGGTATAAAGCCAAGAACAAACACATTCCTCGCACCGCATGAGTAGCATTCCAACAACGTCTCCCCGAGTGGCCCATCTCTATGCAACGCGGCTTCCTTGTGCTTGGCACGTACCAAGTGGTTGATGATATGCGAGCCTGAGGTGTTTCCTCGCCCATTGCAGAACCTATAATAGATATGTTGCACAATTATAATTTTTCTATGAGTTCTCCATAAGCACCTGAAAATTAGCTTTTAGCCTAAAGGTAAGTATTTTGTGTGGCAGCATATGAATCCTTACCATTGATGTTAGTCATCACTAGTAGCAGTTTATTGAGTTAGTTTTGTAACCATTTTATATCTTGTTGCACATTCACTGCGAAACAAGGTCATCTGACAGAATCAGAATTATATAATTGCAGTGCAACACAGATTATCGCTTGATTTACCACAACATAAGTCTTATATATGTGAATGTTTAGTTCTTAGCCTTATGTTGGAATGTGTACTTTTCGAAGTTACTGGTGTAATGCAAATCATAGATATTGTGATGCAAATTAAACTTAATTTGCATTCTAGAAAGTTCAAGTAATTTCAAAGGACGGGAAGGTTAACACTTGACAGATTTTACTATGAATAAATTGAAATAATGACCTTCGTATGTATGTGGATATAACCATTGTGTCACCCTTTGTACAGTTTCTATATTTATGTCTGTAATTTATGTGGTGTACAATAAAGAGTATTCTATTCTAAAACCAATATTTCTAGAACAATGAAGTATATACAAAATCTTAGGTATTATTTGACTAGGTTGTAGCATGTTAATATATTATTATTGTTTGAAGATTTAAATTTTACAGGTTAGTGGTAAGGCGTGTAGGATAGAATGTTTTGTTTGACGTGACACTAATCATAGATTGTGTTCAAGTGTAACAAGATACTAAGGTGAGAAAGTGACTCACCACTTGTTGCAAATATTGCACATGACAACAGTGGCCGGATCATGTATGCCACAGTATTTGCACGCGTGGTCAGGTAGCTCCTTGCTGTACAAGGCCTCATCTTCTTCCTCAAATTGCAATTCCGCTATGGCATTAGTCACATTGGAAACTTTCGATGATAAGTCAGAGCGACCCAAACCGTTCACCTGAAATGCAAAAAATACCGAGTAAAATACAAGCCGAGACAACTTACGTAGTTACGTATTCATCAAAATAGGGTTATAGGGAAAACAAAAATATTGAACTATGTTTTCACTAACCTGATTTGAAGATGACAAGCCATGATCATGTTGGGAAGCCTGTGTTTGGCTTTGAGAAGGAAGTGTGAAGTCAGTGAATTCGAATTCGGAGCCTTGAGTATCAGCCCCAATAAGATCCGCTTCCTCAGTGTCCAAAAACGTGAGTGTTTGTGAGCTCGGTCCGTAGGCGTCCACACTCATTTTCCCCCGATATAATTATATTGAACAAAACAAAGAAAATGTGTCAAAAAGATAAAATATTGCACGATTAAACCAAATTCCCATAACAGCCACGCAATAATTATCAAACGACATGCGAAGAATGATGAAAAATCGCCATGTTAGCACATGGTTTGTTTCCATTTACAAACTAAATGATTATTGGTTCAATCTAGGATTTTTTACGATCACTCCAATCAGCAACTCGCATTATTTCAGGTGGTAAATTGTAACCAATCACAATGAAAGAAAACAAGAACGATAGACAAATAAATATTTTTTTAAACATTATTCGAAAAATTATAGCCTAGCTACGTGGATTTTAATCTTATTGTAGAATTAATTTTATTATTTTTCTAGATCACGCGTCATGCACAAACGTCTAATCAGCAAGCCTTAGCATATTTCAGCAGACATAGCCGTTTAAAAGTCAGAGCTGGAAAATTATAAATATAATCTCTGGTTGGACAGTACACAATGGCTTACGAGGAGTTTTTGGCGGGATTTCTTCGAGTGAAGTCTATTTGGCTGTTTTAATTATTAGCAAATTGATTCCTAGTGGATATTGTGATGTAAAATTGGTGTAGTTTTGTATCTCAAATGTCTGCGCAACTGGACAATATGTGTAATCATTGAAACAGACGCGATCCCGGTAAAATGGAGCTGAGAATTTTATTGTAATTTTGGCTACCTCAGCGAAGTTTACCGGGAAACTTGATTCGATACATTTGCTGTCAAATACTCCTAATACATTAGAATGTGTACACCCATATTCTAATGTCATGTTAGACTCAAGAAAAATGATGAAACAAAGAAGTGGCTAAAAGGTCTTAGCAACCATGCCATAAAACTAATATATAAAAAAAAAAATGGCTTACGATGGCCCATTTTTATCCCTAGACAGCCCATTTTTGTTGTCTCTGAGATATAAAGCGGGAAATTGACAAAATAATCGAACTAGCTAGAATAATCCTCAAAAATTCAAATATTCAAGGGGACTACATGACTAAAGCGCGGTCACTGTCGGACTGCATAGAAAAGAAAGAGAAGCGCGATGACACAACGCTAGTAATTTATTGCAAAATATGAAGCAATTATCTATTTAGATTTACAAAATAACTATTGTTTGGACTATAAAATTAAAACACTAGTGCATGGACCTAATGCGCCCTTTTTACTTAAGGCGGCAGAGTAGTAGTAAGTAGTAGTTATTACTCGTAGTATGGTTTTTATTTTAAAAAGAAAGTTTTTAGAGGTATTTTCATGATTTTTTTCTATCGTATCAAATTAGTTGTATTATGTTTTCAACACACTATCATAGATACTGAATAATATCATATATTTATCTTATTTTGTTTACTGTAGTCGATCATATACTTTTAGGCATTATTAAATTTGCGGTTCTTGTGTTTAAATCCTGTAGTCCCCTTAATACTCTTTGAATTGGATGAAGAGGGCGCTGCATATCTGGTTCCTTTTCACCAATGGGGGAGACATGTGGCCTCATATGTGATTAATATGTGTGTGGGTATGAACCAGCGATTGTTCATAAGAAAATACACTCGAAACGACAATAAATATAATTGTGATAACCGTTGAGCGCTTCGGTACAGACGCCAGCACATCAAGCTACCCGAAACTGTCAAATTTTCTCAATCAACTTTGAACCTTATGGTTTAGCGATAAAGTTGAAAATCTATTAAATAAATTTGACAGATTGTAGGTAGCTTCATGTGCTGGCGTCTGTACATGTAAATGGCTTATAGTAGCTGATTGACGAACGCTGAAACATCAGGTTTAAAAAAATATACGTAATTTTTTCAGAAAATGGGTTGAAAAAGTACTTTAAAAAAATCGACACTATGCACGTTTAGGGGTTAAGTCGATTTGGTTGCTCGTGAGTAAGACAAGGCCTGATAGAGTAAGAAACAATGCGAATAATGATATGAACATCAAACAAATATAAAGTCTAGGGACCTAAGTCGTCGATACCTAACGTGGGCTTAAGGTGAGGTTCGTTAAGACCTCGTTTTTAACTCCCGAAAAAAACAGAGGGGTGCCGGGTGTTATAAGTTTAATGGCCCAAACGTCTGAACGGATTTTAATAAAAAAAAAATATATATTTGAAAGGTGACTTGTTTTAGAGTGTTCTTAGCTATGATTTAAGAAAGTCGGTTCAGCCGTTTGGAGATTATCAGCTCTTTTCGAGTTGGTGAATTGAAGTGAGCATCTTCCACAGGTCTGATTGAGCCGAAATTTGGCATTTCAAATTTGTTTATTCTGCACAAACAAAAACGCACATTGCAAATAAAAATCAAAAAAATTTAAAAAAAGACACACACAATGTATGCATTCCGATGATAACAAAATAATATGGTACCATTGAGCTGGTCAGATGATAGCTCTAGATAACGGAACTTTTGAATAAGTGGTAGTAAACCCATCGAGTGTGGGCTCATTAGATGTCTTAACGAGTACAGCGGTGCTATTCTGTAAAAAGATCACCGTGCTAACTTAGGTGAAGTGAGCTTAAAGTGAGCTATCATTCCACCTGATGCTAGGGATTGACACTATTGACAGCTCACTGTAAGCGCACTTCACCAAAGTTTTCACGGTGAGATTTTTACAGAATAGCATTTACCAGATGACAAGAACCTCATAACTGACCTAGACGCTAGATAAATGAACTCTTGAATAGCTACTACCTCGAGTGTGGACTTACTAGATGTGTCTCAATGAGTACCTACTGTTCCTTTTACCAGATGACGGACCTCATAACTGACCTGGATGGTAGATAAAGTAACTCTTTAATAGCTACTATATAGTAAACCCCTCGAATGTGGGTTCACTAAATGTATCTCAACGAGTCCTGTCCATTTTACTCTTGAAACTCTTGAATAGCTGCTAGTAAGCCGATCCAGTGTGGACTCATAATTATGATGATGAAGTGTCTTAACGAGTCCAAATTAAGATGTCTAAAGTTGAAAAAAAAAACAAGTATAATACTCGTAGATAAACAGTTTCATATCTTTCACTATTATGTGCCTCTATTTTGGTTTTTTGCGTAATTATATTCATTTTAGGACAAAAAAAAAATATTAAGCCGAAATATTTGAAATAGTACCATCAGCTAGGGAGAAAAGAGAGGTATACCTCTGTTTTTCTTATTCGTTAGTAGGTATGGAATGTACGCCAACGACCACGAGTACCTAACTAGCTTCACTGCGGTAATAACCCTCCTTCTGGCGCAGTCGGGTAAAACTACGTACCTACAGCTGCGCAGCTTTCGGCGAGTCACGTGTTGATCGTAGCATGTTTACTAGTAATATAATATTAGAAAGTTTTTAAAGCAAGAAATAAAAGTAAAATTTAATATTTAAAAACCCCCGACTCAAACCAAAACCTGTAAAAACTAGTTGTAGGAAATATTTTGATGCAAGCGTCCTCGCGTCGTCGGTGGACGCCTAGTTTTTGTTTGAGTCGGGGGTTTTTATCCAATATAATAATATATATGATGAATTATTTTAAGGAAAAAATGAAATAGGTACATACCTATTCCATTTTTATTCTAGGTAGGTACATACCTACCTATCTATAAGTAACAAGACCCATTCTATCTAAAAGGTAATTAAGGAGTTAGTATTGCAATTTATTAGCTTTGCTATTTAATTTTTGACTGGCTAGCTCATTAGGATTCTCTTTTTTCATTTTGCACCGTTATGTTATTGATACTTTCATAATTGGATTACTGATAGTGGTTTTATGATTACCATGAAATTAACCTTTAATTTGTTGACGTTTTTGACATTCTCATTTCGGTTTCTTTGTGTCTGTAAAATTGATTAGATACCTACGTAATTAAGGCTAGTCTTAAATTTAACTAAACTACACCTAGTTTAGATTTTATCATGTAGGTAAGTGGTGCGAAAATTTATAGGACAGTGTGTAAGTAGAGGTAGGTATCTGTTTATTTATCGATACCTCTATCTATTTATTTGTATCTATTCCAAGTATTTTATTTACTTCTGAGTATAAACTTTACTGTTTGTGAGTATTAACGATGTAATAAAATCGCGATATCTTCCGGCTCAGCGATCTCGGCTACTGGAGCATAGGTCCGCTAACTCTCGAAATCTTGGCTATTTTCGAATGATCTCAAAACGCCGGTCGACACTGAATTTAGAAAAATTAGACCACGTATTGACACCAGGATGATGTGGGAACACTTTGACGAAACGCCAAACTTTTTAATTGCATTTCCAGCGAATCTTGCGGCGACAAATTTGTAGAGTGCCTACGCATCTTAAATGAGCGCAAACGCAGCATGGTAATTTTTGCTAAGATAAAAATTTGCCAGTTTTGAGGAAGATTACATATTATAAGTTTACCTACACGCAACAAACAAAATTATTGTCAAATGGAATATCTTGTTTAATTACTGGTCTGTAACTGAATAATCACCATATTAATGCATGGTATTCCTCTTATATTTTCCCATGATGAAGAATTACTAATTAGGTACATTGTTATGTAATTGTTAAATGATTTGATTAGGATCGGTTAAGGATCAGTAGGTGTCGAGTATTTAATTTAAATTGTAGTTACAAATAAATCCCATATTTGTATTTACCTTAATCTTTGGGAATCCAAAATTCCTACAAATACATCAATAGGAATTTTAGCATGAAGGTAAACAGGTTTTCCGGTACTGAGAACTGTCGGTGACTTATCTGTGATAGTATCTAGTTTTATCCTTATGACCTATACAGGGTTATTGGTAAAACATTAACAACCTCTTAAGAGGTCATTGTACTCATCATTATGAACAACTTTTACCTACAATGGAACCAACCGGACATCGCGAAAAAAAAAATCAGCTGTTCCCTACATTTTCACGAGTTATACCAACATAAATGTAGGGAACAGCCGATTTTTTTTCGCGTTTTCCCATAGTAAAAGTTGTTCATAGTGATGAGTACAATTACCTCTTAAGAGGTTGTTAATGTTTTACCAATAACCCTGTACAGAATAACCCAACTAGCAAAAAATAATCTTACAAATATCCTAAGACCATATTTTTTTCACTCTTAATTCACACTTATAGACTGTTATAAGTGTGGATTTGGGCGCACTTTATAAGTATATTCACCCTTGCAATTGACTTGTAAGGGTCTCGCGAAGAGTAATTTCAATCTTACAAAACTCTTGCCTGATACTTTTATAATGACAAACACACTTACAAGTGACTTGCAATGGCATGCTTTAAGGGCAAACAACCTTAAATTCCTCTTACTAATGCTGTTTTAAGTGTAATATCGCTAGTAGTCCTCTTTGCGATGTTCCAGTAAGAGTATAATTTTACAAACTGCCGTGAAGTCGCGAAGTGAATTTAAAACTTTAAAAAATAAAAACACGCATCAAAAACGTTTTATTTCACTTTTCTACAAAATTTCTAGTTTCTTAATCATGTATTTGTCATGAACTCTATGTGAATATTAGGTTGCGAAGTAGCTTTTGTCGATTATTTTGAAATTTGAATAACAATATTTTCACGGGCCTTTTCAAAAATGTAACTTATATTATAAATTATTTCAATTAATTTGTGAATTAATATCAAATTATCGCCATTACGACCAACCATGACTTATAAGTGCTTTATCAGAACAATATAAGTCCACTATTCTTATGTAAGGTTTATATCGCACTCAAAAAGTCACATTATACTTAAAACATATATTCTACACGGCCATTATTACTGATAAAAATTTTAGGGTTCCTTGAAATGTAAAAGAAAGCCAACCGACGAATTCATTATAGGTATCAGTTAATTCACGCTTATATTGTTTTAGGACAAATATGGTTGCAATTATGAATGTCGACTGTTTCTTAAGTAAAAAAAAAGATCCGAATGCTTAATAATGAAAAATGGCCATGGGACATAACGCACTTTGTATTGTATGAAAACTGTATCGCCTGTGGATATCCCACTTCAAAGTTCCTGCCCCAACATTTCACAATCACCCAAAATGATATTCTGGTGCACAGGCTGCCGTAAATTTGCAATTTACGACCACTACTCAAATGATGAATGTGAAGTGTGTTAACTAATTAAAACAAAAAACTTCTACTGATTATACCTATACGTAAATAAAATTATAAATATATAGTGATATGCAATTATAGCTCACTTCCAAGCTACTTATAGAAAAATTTTGGGTAGGTACACTTTTTACTACTTACGTACTTGTAGTTTAGGCATTATTAGTATTAAGTATTTATCTATACCTAGATGATGTACAACATTATTAAGCATTCGTACTTATGCGTAAATATAACGAATATTACAGGAAAAATAGTACAGTTCGAACACGCTGGCAACATTCGTGGCTATAATGCTTTTTGGGTATTCCCCCTAATAGACACGCGCCACTGGCGTACATTTAGGTACTTGGGTAATATGTGTTGGATTCTTTTATTCAGAATCACAGCAAGTTCATTATAAGCTAAGTGTGATATATTATTATTAATGGCCCATTTTTTAATATCTTCCCGCAACTGTACATTTTTTTCATAATCCGAAATTTCATTTTCAGTAGGTACTTCAGTAATTGCAATCACTATAACTACTTCGTTCAATAATGTCAACAAAAAAGTTGTCATTATTTTGTACGGAACCATCAAAAATACAACAAGGAAAATAAACAACGCTTAATAGCGAATTGTTTAAGACACTTGTAGGAGTTTTAAATTGCTTCTACTCTATATTATGTCTTAGGCGAGAAAAATCACACGTTTTACAGAAGTCTATTATAACACTTAGTATAGTCACTTCTAAGATCGAATATACTTACAAAATGTATTTATAAGTATTAATTAAGTATCAAAGGCAATTAGACTTGGAAAAGACGCTTATAATGGCACTGCTCCTATTAATATTATATAAATCTATTAAAACACTTAGTATAGTCACTTCTAAGATCGAATATACTCACAAAATGTATTTATAAGTATTAATTAAGTATCAAAGGCAATTAGACTTGGAAAAGACGCTTATAATGCTACTGATCTTATTAATATTATATAAAGTTTTCTTATATACGTCTGTAAGAATATGTTACAGGTATGAATACTCTGAAAGCTTATATAGTTCTACAACATTACACTGTTAAGGGTTCTAGTTTAATCAGAACACATATAAATCTTATATGAAGCCATAGCTCTTACAAGTTTTTGTTTGTAAGAGTATCTAGGGTGTCTGGCTTAATCAGAACACATATAAGCTTTATATGACACTATAGTTCTTACCATCTTTTGTATATAAGGGTATTTTGCTAGTTGGGAAGGTACCTATATATACAGAATAAGGTAATAGGACATAAAACATCAAATAAAACCGCATTTCTTTGGGCATTAAAAGTTTTATACCCTCAAGCACTTGACGAGACCCAGTAACAACCACAAGGAACGTATAAATAGCAATAATTTTACTAAAGCAAATAGATACAGTGCATTTTCGTCTAATTTAGAAGCCCGTTTCTTTGGCGTCTGTCCAAGTCTAGATTATCATCAAAGAGTTTTAGTTTTACTTACACAAATGTAGGTACATTTCAGGAGACATGATGGCTGCGTCTGGTAAAGCACTACTTTTTTATTTTAAAATTATATTGGAACGAATTGCTAGACTTTGTTAGTGACTATCTTCGGTTCGTTTCTAGGCATTTTCTGCTGTTTTTAACCGACTTCTAAAAAGGAGGAGTCCTCAATTCGGATGTTTCTATTTTTTATGTATGTTCGGGCATAACTCCATCGTAAATAGACGGATTTGCAATTGTTTTTTTTGTTCGAAAGGGCTTTATTCCGAAATGGTCTCATTTAAATTTCGTAAAGATCTGATGATGAGTTTCGGAAACAGATGACGGAACTTTTCAATAAATGCCAGCAAATCAACCGCGATTGCTGATATAGCATATGTATGCATTGATTACGCAATCACACAACATAACATCACGCCTCTACCCTTTAAAGGGTTAGGCAGATGTGGTCAATAGCTTTCTGTCACTGATCTTCACATAGTAAGTAGTGATATATACCTCTCGCGTCCGGGCCTGGTTCAAGCCACGGTCCGGGGCGAGAGGGAGTGAAGGGCAGTCGCCTCCTTCTGCGTAGCAGTCATGCTAGCGAAGGAGGCGGCGGGACGGCTGAGGGAGGTCATTTGATAATTTCCCATTATGAAAAAAAAGTAGTGATATATGAATTTGTTTGGGGTAGGTAGGTACAATTAAAAAGTGAAAAATAAAAACTTTTTTACTAAAAAAACAACCGACTTCCAAAAAAACACTACAAAGTGAAAAATAACTTTAATTTCGAAAGTCGGTGTCAAAAACCGAAAACACAGAACCAACGACACCGACTTCCGAAATTAAAGTAATTTTTCACGTCGTAGTGTTTTTTTTGGAAGTCCGTTGTTTTTTTGTAAAAAGTTTTTTACTCAGTGCTTTTAACCCATCTGTGTGGGAACTTTCTGCAGTGAATAGATATGCACGTACATAACAACTTAAGATTACTCTTTCGTTTCACACTAATAGATTACCAAGTTCCAGAAGCAGTTAGCAAGAGATGTACAAAACGTTCAGGATTTTCCAAAAAATCAAAATTCGTAAAAAGTTCTTTCAAAGAGCAGAATCCCTGAAGGTATTTATTAACTTTCCGCTCTAAACACTGGCCAGTGACTGGAGCCGCAATCCACCATTGCGAAATTAGGTACTGACTCTACTTCTATCAGCATTTTTATCTCCATTCCTGAAAGAGTTTTCTTCAGAAGCTCATGAATGTCACACAAAGTTCCACAGCTACACGTTGTCATTCCTGTACCCGTTGTGCCCCTAACTCTTTGATTAGACACTGGCGAATCTTTACAGCATTGAAGCTGACTCACAAAAGAGGCGCCTGCGCTCATATAAAACTCATATTAAACGTTAGGCATTCACACAAACGTCTGAAAAGGACTGTAATGATATTTTTATTGGACGTTGATGCATTCAAAATCTCAAAATACTGTTTATGATGTGTGTCTGAGTGTTTCTGTATCAGTTTCTTGGTACTAATGGAAATAAGATGCTCCTAAAACTGCTTGCACCACAACCCATTATGGAGTGTACTCCCTTTAAGCAAATCGTAGAATAGAATAGAATACTCTTTATTATGTACACCATATAAATTACAGACATAAATATTGAAACTGTACAAAGGAAACTGAAAGAAGGGCACTGTATCGTAATTATTGTTTTGGAGACAAATGGATTTTGAGAAGCTGTTATTAAATGTAGGTATATAGGGTGATTCAGAAAGTTTATATTAATATAAACACAGTAGGTAGCTACTTACATAATTAAAAATTGTCATTTTCCTTTTTTCTCAACATCATGTAAGCGTTTAGGAACAGTGGTGGCCAAGTGGTAACAGCCGCGACTTAGGAGCTGCAGGTCGTAGGTTCGAACCCACGCAGGTGCTTTACTTAAAATACTTAGGTACTTATGTAAATTATTTCATTGCTCTGAAAGCGGCGAAGGAAAACATCGTGAGGAAACCGGGGCATGTCCTAGGACAAAAAATTTGAAGACATGTGTCATGTACCATCCGCACTGGGCCCGCGTGGTGGATTACAGTCCACTTCCTCTCATCTAGAGGGGGCCTGTGTTCCAGCAGTGGGTACATTATAGGGTGCTTATACTATTATCTAAGGCTTTGCAGCCGCGGGTGGGCCTTAAACTGGTGAAGTAGGTATACCAACCAACGTTCTTCTCCAACGTGACCTATTTCCCGCTTTTTCTCTCCAATTTCTCACTCCAACGTTCTTAAATCTTGGTACTTATTTCTGTCGTACTATTTTATGTATAAATTATAACCTACTGTCTTGTGCTCAAATGTTAATTTACAACACCATAAATGTCATGTGTTAGTTTACTCTCTTGAACAAATTATGCGCATGCACAATTTATTGTTCTTATTACATTCGACCTATTTCGACTGAAGGTCGTCTGGATCACTTCCGCCTTACAATCTCACATTTTATGCTTTATTACACCTTTCGGCAGTTCGCGTGACGACAATTATCCATCCGAGAAATTCGCTTCGTTTGACCACCCGTAATAATCAAATCGAGACCCATAAAGTTCTTTATCTCAGTTAGAATAAAAACAAAACTTCAATAGCCGCTCAAAATGTCATGTACATACATCCAATTAAGGGCTCGCAAGTGGGTAATGTTCAGCAGTATGGGAGCATATCAGATTACGCTGCAGTCTCGCAGTTAACTCTCAAAAGCTAATTGATGCAAACGTCTTGATTGATGAGAGCGACGACCTTCAGTCGTATTTATTTATAAAAACCCAAGGAGACCGGTTATGTCAATTAAGATCTTACAATGCCCTTATACAATGGGAGTAAATATAATTATTACTGTGCAATGATTTCATTAGGTCGTTTAGCAAATTGTACGCGCGACATACAGTAGTAGGACTAGCACGAGACAATTGTCGACAATTGGTGCGCAGCGGCGCCACTCGTGATGTCACCGAGACTTCACAACCACTCTAAATCTTAATGTAATAATGACATTTAAAACGGTTACTCACAAGTATTGACCCTACAGTTCTAACGTTAAAAGATTTCTGTGATACTCAGCCAGCAATACGGAGCGTTCAATATATAAGGTCCGCTGGTATTGTGGACCTTTGAATCCAATCCCTAATTGGTAGATATTATGAATATGGCTGTGCTTTCGTGAATTTAAGCGACGCTAAGGGTCTACTACATTACCTATCATGTTGAAGCATTAACGTATATTACCATCGTCGTATAAATTGTGTAACATGAACAATAAAAGATGTCATATAAGTCGGCACATTTTTATTGAATGATTGTAATGAATAGCTACTGATTAATGGCTACATTTGACTTCCTGCGTCTGTCCAATGACATTCATATGCAAATCTATAGTGAAATAGCTTCAGTACCGTAACATGAAAGGTATGAAACATAATGACGTGGTGACGACACGGCCTGTATTCTGACTTCACAGTTGAAAATCTCGGCGGCCAGGACGATGAATTTGTCTCGTGAGATATAACAGTAGTCAGTTTGAGAATAGATCATGATGGATGGCGGAAAGTTTAACTTTCTCATGTTGACATAAGAACACTGAAACATTGTTTAGTGCTCATGATAACTAATTACTTGCCTACGAGTAAAAAGTGATCCACTTTAGGTACCTACTCGTAAACATGCAGACTGATGCTTTCCAGAGAAGTGGAGTAGGCGTTTAGTAGAATTTATTTTTGAAAGCGAAATAATAAGAGTGCATGCAGAATGTCCATACGTTTTCCTGTTAATTGTTTTACGTAGGTATCAAAATGATCTGCGTTCTGCCAACCTTTTGGGCACTTTTCATGTGGACAGCGACGCGGGCGAATTATTTTATGTCCTATGGGACTTCCTCTCTTTCCTTTTTTTATATATGTATATACATAAATTATTATTTCAAATCTGTTAGTTTATATTCTGTAATTATTATCTTGTTTGAAACTATAAAGTGTATTTTTCTGCGTTCGAAGGTGCTTGATTTTTGATTTAGCATTCGTCCCATAGCAGCAGAATGATTAGAATGTTGAGATTGTGACCGTGTCAAAATTCTTCGTAACTTAAAATTCACTGTTTAATAAATTGATTTGGTTATATCTTCTACGAACATATTGACACTAAAGATTGCGCGGAATAAGCAAGTGCGTTGAACACAGAACTACACGGCACGTTTTAAATAATTAACTATGCCTGCTTCATACTAATATGCAAAGGTGGCGCCGCGCCTCATCGGGATTCATGGCGCGACTCGCTGACTCTAGTTCGTCTCTCAAACTTTATGGTCATATGAAGTGTGCCCTACCTATTTGTATAATCAGTTACGTATTGAGAATGTGGGCAAACGCCCTGATTGTCTAATTAATTAATGCATTTTCCGCACTAGTCAGTCATACTGGTTGTTCGTATATCGCAGCACTATTCTCTTTTCCAGCATTTTCTTTACTAATTTACTTAAATCCATTTTTGGCCTTCGCTAATCTATCCAATGTTGTATTAGGAAAATGATGCTGTCTTCATTAACAACAGAGCTTACCTGCCTGGTAAATAATATCTTGAAAGAAATTTTATATTTCCTCATTTGACTACTTAAACATATGCATCATTCATTACATAATTTGGGCGTTTGTGCGTAAGACGACTTTGAAACAGATAATTAGCTTTACCTATTTCATTTATGACTTTTTTTTCTGGCTCTCTTTTAGCTTCGCACGGTTTGTGCATTTAGCCAATGTCACGTTTTTTTTTTCGCATAATTTTCCTGCTCTTGTCCTCGATCTCGCCTGGTGGTAAGCGATGGATGAAGTCTGTGATGGATCGAGCAACCCTCGAAGATGACTCAAGTTTTCTCATAACGGCTTGCATCCACAATAACCAGCAAATATGATGACCTGGTTTAATTTTCCATTAAGTATTTACAACTTGAGAAAACTTTAGCGCTAAACTCGGCAGTATATTATAGTATTACGCAAACTATCAGACGTTAACGAGTAGAGTAGAACTCGGTCTAGACTGTCGACAGTGCAGTCGTATTTACCTAGACTAAATTGAGAACAATTTACGATATGGTTGTTTTATGTTTCCAGACAATTTGGTTCAGGGCTCATTCGCAACTATGAATTGCAACAACTAACTCTACATTCTTAAATGCAACCTAAATACCTCAGCGTGGTTAATTTTACTTAGTATTAACGACTAGCTGAGCCCGCGGCTTCGTTCACGTGCTTAGCTACTTGTAGGTAAAGCGTGATAATATTCATTTCAGAGGTTAAATCTGTAACTATATGCAGTATTATAGGTACCATTTGTTCTCTCTAATTAAATTACGCGGAAAACTGTTGAGGAATACGCACATAATGCAATATTGCTTATCCCCTATAGCCAATAGCGTTATAATATACAACCTATTTGATGATCAGACCCTTAAGGAACATTTGTGCAAAATTTGAACAGAATATATTGAGTACCTAGTTTTTGCGCCAATCCGAAACATATAATCAGACAAACAGATAAACGGACAAACATTGTAAAACCTATATTTTCCGCATCAGACTCGTAAACACCTCGTACTCGTAGCAATTACATTTCTTTCTAGCTTTTGCCCGCGACTTCGTCCACGTGAAATTTCTTGTTGCCCCGATCCGATCCACCCCGTCGCAGCTCATCGCCTGCGCTTACATCATTTTCGCATAACGATCATTCTAACTTTTTTTTTATTTTTGCTCGAGGGTCATAGCGTGATATTAAATAGCCTATAGCTTCCCCCAAGAATTAAATTCAAGTTCAAATAATAAGTTTAAAATATTTCTTTCTTCCTTCTTTCTTTTCTTTCTAGTTAAAATACAATACATCAAATTGCCATGCAATACATTAATATTAAATTAGTATAATATTTATGTCAAATTACAAATTAGTCATGTTACAAAATAGAAATTCTCTCATATAGAGTACATTTACTTATCAAAAATTCGTATAGCTTTTTTAAGAGGTATTTATATCGCTCATTGTTCTGAGAAAAGGTGGAAGATTATTCAAGATACGTGGGCCCATATAAAAGATGCTTTGGTGCAAAAGCTTTGTTTTACTGGCTACGGTGCGCAGCTTGTCTTTGTGTCTGACCCTAGTGCAAAATTTAAATAAGTTTGAATTTGATTTTATGAACATTACAGTGTCATATATTATGTATTCACTAGAGAGAGTTAATTTTTTTAAATTTGTAAAATGTGGTCTGTTTGAATCCACTTGGTGTATATTGCACATCGATCTAATACAACGTTTTTGAGCTCTAAAAGCACGCTCTTTTTCCACAGATTTGCCCCAGAATATGATACCGTAGCGGTATGTATGATTGAAGCAACATATCCATGATAGGCAGTTAGTAGTGCAGACCTGTGGTGCAGACTGTCTGACAGTGTTTCTTAATCTGTCAAGAGCATAGCTGTAAGTCTTTTGCGAACTTGCTCTATATGTGGCTTTAAATTTACTTTGCTATCAATATAGAGACGCAGAAATTTGCATACATCGATTTCTTCTATGCTAGTTTGAGAGTAACAATTCATGATTGTTTTACTAGGTTTATTTTTAGGTAATTTTTATTAAGTCATTTATAATTGTTGTTATGGTGCTATTTAAGTAAAGTTTTAAATTAGTTCTGTCATTACCGATAAACAATATAGTAGGTACTATCGTCAGCAAATAAAGTCGTCATGTGATGGTGTAACTGTCGATATGTCATTTATATTAATTAGAAATTAGGCTATCAAATGCAAAAAGAATTTTTCAAATCCAACTGGTAATTTCGGTATTTTTCTGAGATTAGCGCGTTCAAACAAACAAACTCTTCAGCTTTATTACTAGTATAAACTATAGATATATTATACATAGTAAAGAAGATAGAATAGAATATAATCTGAAATCTAAAATGTTATGACAATAATAAAATGGCATATCTTTGATTGTCTTTGGTTTCGCAGTAACTAGGCACTTTGATTAACCGGATACAGAAAACTATTTTTATGGCGTCGTTTTCGAGGTGGAGTGTTTAATATCATTGATTTGATCTTGTGTCCAAATCGAGAATTATTGGGCTGTTTGATGATGATTTAAGTACATATGCCTACAGGAAGTTTTTTAGACACACGTTTCGTTTTATAGTCAAGCACCAAGTGCAGGTCCTACTAGGGTCTATGACTCTACGCAGAAGCTTTTAGTTTTGTTTTCAGGCAAGCAAAAAAAACTGCTAATGCCCTTTCTTATTGTAAGCGCTGTGAATTCTAGCAGCCAAAAATGAGGTCTCAATCAACTCAGCCTTACGCAGTCCACTGCTGGACACAACAGCTGCAACTGCTCCCAGGCTGCGCCACAACATTCCTCAGCCTTCCACATATACCCCGTCCCAGCTACTTTTTTGAGGTCGTCGGTTCATCTAGCTGGAGGTCCTTCAACACTACGCTTACCGATACGCGGTCGCCACTTCTGGACTCGTCGTCTGCTCCACCGTCCATCGGTTCTTAGACAAAGATAGCCAGCCCACTGCCACTTCAGCTGGAAAAGGAGCACTGCAGCTGTAAAATCCTTAATCATGATTTAGGATTTACGCAATATTCTCTCACGATCATTCATCGTCGGGGTCTATTAGAAGGCCAAGAGTCTACGAACTCAACTGCAGTGATGAAAATTGTTCGACACGTGTTTCTTATTTAACAAATCTCTTTCAGCATTCAATCGTTTGGTAATTTAATCACTTTATTGGATGAATTGGCGCCTGCTAGTAGGCGTTGATTAAAAAAATGAAATCATTGTCGCTTCGTCAAATAAAAACGGCAAATAAAGCAGTAATAATAATCATCACTTGTGAAAGTGGGCGGACTTTAATTTCTAAAAGGGCAAAATTTTGTTAATAATATTATGAAGGAATTTTAATCGTTTAATAATATAAATCGGTACTCATCATCTGCCTAGCTTTTCCCAACTATGTTGGGGTCGGCTTCCAGTCTGACCAGATGCAGCTGATACCAGTATTTTATATGGAGTGACTGCATATCTGACCTCCACAACCCACTCCACCCACCACCCCACCCACCACCCTCCACTGGTTGTGGAGGGGTATCCCCCTTGGTAAGACTGGTTGTCAGACTTTCGGGCTTCTGACGACCCGTAACGACTGTCAAAGATCGACGTGCTTTCCGAGGCTCGGATGGGGTCTTGGTATATGAAGATGGTCACCCATCCACGGACCAACCGCGGCAAGCGTAGTTTAACCTGATCGATCGACCTGTGCGGATGTTATTACTTAGCCACAAGCTCCCCTCTCACTATAAATAGTTAGGTACTGTTAACCACAAACTATAGAAATTTGATTTAATATTTACCGGCTCTTAAGCAGAATTAGCGTATAAAGTTTTTGTTAGAAGCATAAGCTGGATATAAAATTCCTACTGCTGGGACCATAGATATCCGAGCTGGGCACACAGGCCTCCTATTGGTGAGGGGGAGTGCGCCGTTATCCACCACGCGAGCCCAGTGTGGGTTGGTAGATGTCACATGTCTTCGAATTTTTGGTTCTAAGACATGCCGGTTTCCTCACGATGTTTTCCTTCACCGTTTTGAGAGCCGTGGTGGTGAAATAATTTACACAAAGTAAAGCGTCTGTCTGGGTTCGAACCAACGACTTACAACTCGTAAGTTGCGGCCGTTACCACTGGGCCACGATCGCACTGCTTAGGATGCAATGCAATGCAGGATTTAAATATCTTAAATACCGCCCAATACAAAACAAAGGTGCCAAGCATTTTGTAGCCGCTCGTCTATATTTCATCAGATAACTAACATTTTTTCGACCCGCGGGCTTTGAGAACTATGACCATTGTTTCAACTTTAATCACGATTGCTTTCGACGAGTAAGCAAGAAAAAAAACCTACAGGAATGCGTTTAGTTGCTTTCCCTTGTATTTCTGTTTAAAATGTACTTCAATTCGATTCACATACACTTCGAACATTACCGCAGTATAATTTTAAATGTCAAATTAGTCGAGGTTCTTACTCGTATAATGGCAAATTAATTGCGACCATTTGGTCGACATTTTTCTCAAGCTACACTCATTTATTTTCTTGGTTTACCGTATAAGAACACGCACAATTCTATACCATTTTAGTTTAACGAGACCTTGACAGTCCTTAGTGGATAATAATATAATTAGGTATGTGTTGTAATCCATTACAAGATGATGTGTGGACCCAAATTTATACTTATGACGTCTCTGGAGGCAGTTTGGGTACCATAAAGTCCATTTTAGATCCTAAAGTATAAACACAAGAATAGATAATTGCGTGGCGGCAATCTACGGAACTAACTTGAAGTAGGTATACCGGACGTGCATTGACTTTCGAAGCGTATCATATTGTAACAATGTAACTTCAAGCTACTTAAGTAGACAAGTACCATCTTAAATATTAGTTGGTACATAGTAATTGCTAATCAGTCGCTTAAAAGCGTGGTGCATACGATTGGTGTGCTGCGCACGTTTGTAGGGAGTACGTCACGACACGAGCATACGGACGTGTAAGTCAAAAAGTTTAAAAAGCAGGGTTTTCGTTGTTGTCATTGAGTGGATTGGATTGTTTTGTTCGTATTCATTTATGGTAGATTCCGCGACTCGTGACGTACCGGCGAAAATGTCCATGGGTAGGAACTGACGCCGCCTCGCCGGTTCGTTATGGTGGCCTTAAAATTGATTCGTCACTGGATGTCCGCTGGATGGCCTTCACCGTCTGCGACTGCGCCGGTCGTTCACGCAACTCCCTAGCTAATTATAGAAACATTGAATGGGTCGCGACACATTCTCTTTCGGAATTCTTTTAGCTACCTGGATGTGCATTGTTTTAATACTCGGACTTCTTCAATCTCAATAAAAAGTCATACAAAATTGAACGTATAGTTAACTATAATAGGTTATGCTTGTTGGTAGATTTAGCATCGGATAAGGAAATTTTTTAAATTATTTTTAACTATAAATTACGAATTATATAATTATAAGCACGATGTACGCATGGTGTTCTCATAGAGACTATCTGCCAAACAAAGGCATTAACTTGACCCGGAAGCTCGACAATTTTCGTCTAGGCATCGTCGCAGGCATAGCCAATTATCTAACTATTATATTGTAATGGAATCATTGTTTCAGGCCAATTAAATGTCGTTGAACTATAGTGATGTTAGTACCCGATAACATTAGGTACTTATAGGTAGATTTATATAAAGGAACATAATATTGCTTCCGAAAAACAAATTAACTTCCGGCGATCTGTGGTCAAACAAAAATACTGAGCTTCCGACAAAAATACCAAGTTTCCGACAACATAATTATTTATGAACGAGCTTGTGGTGCCCACCACGAGCTTAGGATTGGTTAGGTTACTTTAAACCCTTTACATAGAAATAGGAGTCCCGCTAAGCGGGGCTACGTCGATATAGAATGCAAGAGCGAGCGTATGAGAATTAGAGTGATTGATTAGAGACGTAGAAAAGTATATATAGCAATAAACAGTCATGTTTATTTTTCGAAGATTTCAGTATCTCATTCGGTCGTTTCGTCATTTTTATTCGGACAAAAGTAGTCGGAAAGGTAGTATTTTAGGCAGTAGATTTAATATTTTAAGTAAGGACAATTCTTATTTTTTTGTCGGAGCTTTTATTACTACCCTTATATGAATACCTCGTTTGACACTTGACTCGTTTAGACCTGTAGTGTACCTATTGCCTAGGTACATCAGGGACTTGCACAGACGGAGTTTCGGTTCGGTCTTTTGAGAGGTACACCTTCCATGTGCAGATGGTGGCCACTGGGTTGGTTTAAGTGAGGTAAATATCCAACACTCCCTTGTCTTATCCCCAAAGCCCGGGCTCTTTTTGAAGATTTCCCTCGTAAACAAAAAAAAAAGTACCTACATCAGGGACATGTTTTACTGATTGTCTAATTTATTAACGTGGGTTTCCACTGCTGCGGTAGACTGTTCATCCAGTTTTCTATAGTTTTGGGATCAATTTCTATAGGTTTGGGTCCCCTTCTATAACACGAGCTTTACTCAAACCCAAACTATTTATTTCAATTAAATCATTTACAGGCACTTTTGAATTGTCAAAATTAAATAGTCGGTCAGTTAGTCAGAAAGTTGAAGCTAGTTGCCCATTCCAAAACGTAGATTTATATGGAGAAGAACGGGCAAGAAACTCCATGGACACTCTTTTAAATCAAGATATTACAAAATCCTGGGTACATTATTCTTGTTGCTTCTATATGTGAGAAAAATGTAAAAAAAACACAAATGAAGAAACAATTCAAAATATAAGATTAAAAATAAGCCTTGGCAGTTAAGAGATGACCAGTCTCAACCGACGGCGCCCGTTCATGAACATGGCGCGTGAATCAGCACCATCCAGCTCAACCATTTTGTAGGGAACCGGATGATCCAACACACGCGCCACCATCAGTGAGAAATTTAAGTGAGCATGACACATTCTCAACTGCCATGCCATAATAAAAGGATCCATGGTTCTTACCTGTACAAAATAATAAAAAATATTTCTAAATTATACAAAACTATAGTTTTCAATTTAATTAAGAGATGAATGTAATTTTACTAACAAACAGGAAGAGGTATTTAGTAATATTATAGTATTCAACAATTAAAACTTGATTGAATACTATAACCTAATAGACAAATGCGACGATGCCGTGGAAGTGGCGCGCCATCGAGACGACGAAGAAGATATGGGCTTGAAGAAAGAAGGAGCTCTATTACCATAATCACCGCTCTAGTTTAAGGATGAATCATTAGTTGTTATTAGGATATAATGAAAGCCTTTTCACTTAGTACTTTATCAACTGATAGCGCCGTTGTATCAATAAGCACTTCAGTTTCTTATCGCGATAGTGTCACCTACCGACTCCATTGTCGATCAAAGCTAAATTGTCATGTAACATGATTATAAGGATAATTATCTAAAACAGGATGGGCAGGGATATAGATACCTCTCATATGGATCATTGACCTAAGGTCTCATTAGGATGAGCGCAAACTCTTATGAGTAAAGAACACAAACCAAACACGAACCAACCCAATGTTTTCCTTCAGAAATTTTGTTGTAACTGCAGTTGGATTTATTAAGAATGAAGGGAAGCAGAACATGAATGAAATTAACTGGCTATTTTCTATGAATGCTAAGGTGTATCGTTTCCCACGAGATTGATTGATACATAAACCAGCAATAATAAACCGTTTTCCATACACCGTGTCCTCGTTTTTATGAAAACAAAGAGTCATTAATTTCCCTAGGTTTGCTCAATGGAGTATGTCTTGCTTTGTCGAGTCGTTGATCGAGCTTCTCAGCCCACACCCAATGATGCTACCATTACACGCGCCATTACTTCCAAATTATGTTCCAGAGGTTCTATGTCTCGTGCTCAGATGAGCATCATTCAAGATCAGCTGCTGGATATCAATTTAAATTTCAATGTGTATGTTTTAGAACTTCTATCCAATTCGTAATTCAGTTTGGACAATTTTTTAATTTTGTGACTGCAGGCTTCGTTATATTCTTACTACCTTCTTTCTGCCTGCGACTTCGTACCCACCCCGTAGCATCGCATCGCTTGCCCGCACTATTCCTTCGTTTTTGCTTTGCGACCTTTTTACCCGACTGCGCCAGAAGGAGGATTATTGGCCTTTTATTTTCTTTTTGCGCGGTTCCTAAGGGCCCTAGCGTGATGTTAAATAGCCCATAGCCTTCCTCAAGAATTGGGCTATCAAATGCAAAAATATTTTTTTTTAATCCAACTGGTACTTTAAAGTCAAAGTCAAATCATTTATTTCAAATAGGCACATTAAAGGCACATTTGAACGTCAAAACTTACAGTAAAATTGAATTAATTCTAGTCACCCCTTCCAAAAGGTAGTGTTCGTATGGAGAAGAATGGGCAAGAAACTCTACCGTTACTCTTTTAAAACTGAGATTAGCCCGTTTTAACAAACAAACTCATCAGCTTATTATTAGTATAGATTAATGGACCGCGTGAACCATGTCGTAGATTTCGGCTCTTCCCATTACATTGAAGGCTGTCGTGTATTGAATTTAAACGATTTCCAAACAGACACGTGCCTTAGACCACACAAGAACGTGGCCCTAAATCCGAATACCTGCTGACTTAAATTCCACCGGGAATGTTATCGTAGCTTATCTGCCATCCGTGAAAAAACTTGTGAAACGTTCACATGAATGTTTGCCTTATGCAATTCTTAATGAATGACATGGTTGCATCAGAGTGCATTGAATTGTATTACATTAGCATGGACACAATGCGCTGCTTCATACAATGCCGCGCGCACTGAAGAACCTCTGAAATCAATGCACATGCATTAATACGCATATGAGCTTACACAATAAGCTTTCTCGTTCAGAAACAAACGCATTAACGGACAACGTAATTGTTAATGATACGCTGTGTTGCATCGGTAAACGTTCACAAATACAAAAGGAGGAGAGAGATCTTTTGTACATCCTTATACGTATAACCTGGAAAAATAAAGAGAGAGTAGTAGTTTACTAAAAGGTTAATATATCAGTTCAATTGTTTCAAATGTCAATCGGATGAATTAATTTGGAGCACAATAGATGATTGACATATCAATATCGTTTATCGAAAATTGCATCTGAAAACATCGAATCTTTAGTTTGCTGTGGGTGTCGGTGCGTCTCCTACGCTCTTTACCAGTGAAGGAAGTTGAGTCACGCATTAGTTCCTAAACGATAAATTTAAATTCGCTTAATATTCCGGAGAGGACCCTGCGCAAATCATTCTGCGGAAAGGCGGCCAACAGTACCCACCGGGGAAACTTGATGCGACTGTCATACTAAATATTAAGGAAACTGAAAATTTGACAGTCAATAATATTCGGAGTTTACTACCGTAGGACGCAAGCATAAATTGTTAAAACAACGGCCAGATCATGTGGCTTCGTATGTAATCGAAATCGATCTCATCTGATGTTCTCTGACTCGAATGACAACTTATTAATAATGCCGATACTATCTGCAATTCAAGCGTTATAGGCATATTAAATTAACGTAAGTTACTTATTTGATAACTATTTTTTTCTGTAGAAAAGTTCGTGTGAAATCTAGGGCATAACTAGGATTGGGCTTGGAGATAATTTTTGTGCGAATCTCATAAACTTTGATTTTTTTATTTGCGACTTTTTAGTCTGACAGCGGCGATCGAATTTTTTTGTCAACATGTTGGAACCGCACGTCACAAAATTTTGTTTCAGTGCGGTTAGTGGAAGTGCTCAGGTGCAGTTCGTCCAAGTGCGGTTGAAATCAGTGCTCTGAGTGGAATACCCCGATATTATTTAGTAGGTATATTTAAGTAGCTGTCATTTTGATCTAGGAAATTCAAAATTAGAGTTTAAATTAAAAATATGCCCAAGGCATTAGTCCGCCTTTGTACAGTTTTTTACTTATGCATAAAGTTTAATAAATAAATTACTACGGTATTTGACTTGACAACTAACCAAGTTTAATGAAAACAAGGCAACATTTTTTGTAGGTATGTTCAGGATATTTGGCAAAGGTGTTCAAGGCACCATTCCTGTAGTAATCGAGAGAAGGACAGGAAATGATCGTAGGAGATAGTGGATGCGTGAGGCGGGAAAAAGTGACGCGGAAAGAAAGAGGAGGCTTGCTAATTCCAAACTTGTAGTGACTGTTGGGTAAATGTGGATAGAATACGTAAGTAAGATGTCCACAGATAGAGACTGATACTATCATAGACAAGTATAGTTCATACACAACACATAGCTGCGCGCCGCTGTCCACCATTCAGTTGCATTTACAAATACAAATCCGCATTTAGCGTTAAAATCAAACAAACAGTCAACAGAAAGGACTCGGTGTAACTTGTATGCAAGCCTATCTTACGTAACAGGTGGTGATTGGTAATTTGTGGACGGCATTATGCATGTGATAGATTATACTAATTATATAGGTATTGTTATTATTATCATAAGTATTCCCAACGGATATCCACCTTCAATATCGTTGATATTTTAAATGACGGTAGATGGAAATGTCAGTTATTTATTCACGACTATAAAAGGGGGAGCTCTGAGTGGCAGGGAGGATTCTTGTTAGAGACGTTGACCAGAACGGAGCTCCGGCCTCTATTAGTACTAGTGACGTTATTATGTGGAATAGATCGACCAGATGTCACGTAAGTTAATTGATATTATTATATAGATTATTGCTGATAACTATGGTGTTCTGTATATGTTATAATATGGCCAATATTGCTAATATTAGAAATGTGTGGCAATATAAGGAATTGTTGATAGAATACTTTAATACTGTTTCCGTGGAGTTTCTTGTCCTTCTTCTCCACGAGGACCTAGATTTGGAACGGACGACTAGCTTTCTGATTATTTACTGACAAGCCTTAAATTAAATAAATGTTTGGTCTTGTCTTTCTGTGCTTTATTTATAGAATCCTTTCCCTAAATACCATATTCATAGGTATTACACATATTAAATAACTATTGGGGTAATATATATATACTTAAAGATAGATTATACTTTATTCCGCTAACACATGCAACGACTAACGTCTCGGGCGCAGGTCTCTTGCACAACGAACACCTCGTCTCTCACACCTAACTCACCAACATAATGATTTGCAAATGGTCTTGTTAACATAAACTGTCAAAACGTACTTGAAATTAAGACGGTTTTAACAGCAAATTGCTTGTAACTGAACCGATCGAGAAAAGATGCAGGTATCCTGTAATTACTCAGAATTAACAGTTGGTAATTTGTCGGTTTAAATTAAGAACTAAATGGTTGACAACCTATGCTTGTTTATTTAAATAGTTTAGAGTATTCATTCGTTGTAATTTGTAAGTCAATTATGAGCTGAGGATATTGGTTCATGATTGGCGCCCAATGAAAGTCGTCACCTATTAAGTACAGCCACTTACTCGTAAAAGAAGGAAAATGGGGTGGACTATATATAAGTTAGGTGTAGGACTTGGTATTGAGACGCAGCTGCCTGGTAACCTTAGTCCGCTGCTTGTCTACGATGGGGTGGGACTTTTCTTATCTTTTTGCGTGAGAGGGAGAAAACTGCATAAAAGCGGCCACGAAGGGGTCGAAGGGTTCCGAACCACAAGGCAAAAAACGCCAAAAAAACACGTGTCTTGTATGGTGACATGTTTTTTTATTATTTACGGTTCATAAGACACAGCCCGTTGGCAGACAGCCGGACGGACGGACGGATAGACAGCAGGGGCTTAGTAATTTATAATTAAATTGATACAAATAGAAAAACAGTCAATCACTCACTTTAGTCACTTCAGTGGAAATCCTGTGAAGAGGTTGTTTTCTGTTTCAAATACCTATTCATCTTCCAATAAAAAAACACATTAAGTACTTTAACACTAACAAAGTTCACTGGACATCAAAAGTACTAAAGCACATGAAGCATCGAGATTATCGCTGTAAGTATATCATGAACGAACGTTCAATTGATTTCCGAGAAAAGCGAAACAGTGCATCTTGTTTTAGTTTCAGTTCTAGTAAAATATTTTCCATATGTTCTACGAACTTGACCTTCCATACAATATGTTTGTAAGTAGTTATACTCGTCATCTACCTACAGCTGAACTTGGGTTTTCCAAATTCTGAACGGTTAGAAGGTTAAGGTCAATTTATTGAGCTTCAGTCATAATCATAAGACATTAATTCATTTGTTTAACAAAGGTAAAATAATAATCTTATTTTAAGTAGACAAAAACGAAATGACGTTTGTTAGTCTCACTAAAACTCGAGAACGGCTGGACCGATGTGACTAATTTTGGTTTTGAAATATTTGTAAAAGTCCAAAGAAGGTTTAGAAGGTGAGAAAATATGAAAAAGTTGTAAGGTAAATAGTAAAAGCAACAATTTTATTATCCTATACAAAGTGTTCGTACCTGTCAAAAAGGGTGCGTTCAGAAATTAAATAATACGTAGGTAATAACGTCACGTGCTAACCGCACTGATGACTGAGCAGCGAGACACAGATAATGGTAATAGCCGTATTGGTTTTTTTTCTGCAAATTTTTAGTTATTGAACTTTAGGTAAAGGTAATAGGGGCTGGTGTCCGCAACTCCACGTCAATGCGCGTATTTGGCGTATTGAACTTTGTCACATTATTTAATTCTGAGGCGGTACGAAGTTCGCCGGTACAGCTAGTGGTATAAAAAGATAATAAAGAACCGTAATTAATACATATGTACCTACTTACGAGGCATCTTTAAAGTCGCACCAATCACTGATAAAATTACCGAAAACCGCCTCAGATGGTATGGACACATTAAAAGACGCAATGAAGATCATGTGGTACAAGTTGCACTAAATCTGCCAGAGCAAAAGAAAGGCAGAGGCTGCCCGCCACTGACCTGGTGGTCAAATATAAAAAGAGACCTCAAAAAAGCCCAATTGCCTGAACCGACAACCCAAGACAGAATAACTTGGCGCAGAAAAGTGAGGAGATCCGACCTCATATAGCGGGACCAGAGACTGAATAAGAAGAAGATAAAGATAATAGTTTGCTATGTTATGCCAGAGGGTGTACAAATGTTTGCAATTTAATAATCAAGCCAACCAAGACTCAATAATAAAATAAAACAAGCCTGGACAATAACAAAAAACAATTATAAAGAATAACACATTTCATAATACTATAAAAAGCAATAGAAATCAATGTCAACAAAAACATAAATAAAAAAAATGTCAATACACGAACGGTGACGACGAGTTTAGAATCTTTTGAAGAAGGATAGCTGTGCACCGCAGTTTGTTGTTACGAGCAGACATGAGAACGTTGTTTCACATCATTTAGACATGCGTTATTGAAAAACAATTTACAGGAATGAAAGGTGATCTAGCTTGAGCAGTGATGGCCCCCGACTTACGAGTTGGTAGGTCATGGACTTTGTGTAATTAATTTCATCACTAGTCACCACTGCTCTCAAAACGGCGAAGGAAAACACTGTTAGGAAACCGGCATGTCATACTCGTAGAATCAAAAATTCGACGACATGTGACTAGGCCCACATTATATCCCATTCCCTCTCCGAGAGAGGCCTATTTTTATATTATTTGCTGCTAATGCCAGCTTGTACCTAGTAATTTTTCCTTGTTCGTACGGAATTTCTTCTTTGTTTAATTTCCTCCCAAGTGTTAGGAAAACGTTATAAGTCTTGTGTACATCATGTAAAGCTCTGTGAATATCTGTGTCGTCCATTTCCTAGCATTAGTGAGTCATGTTGCGTTTCTGGATGCTGTTTATGAACACATCAAGTTTCCTGCACATGTTAAGGAAAAAAAAGATGAAATGGAAACTGTTTCAAAAACAACGGAGTTGTTAGTAGATGAACGGAAGATAATGAACTTACTGCTTTCTCGAGCAATAGACAATGTTGTAAGACTTTTAAGTTTTTTACTTTCACTTTTCTCTTTTTTTTTCGAATAGGCACTAGGGTTTTGGTTACTTTGCATAAGTCTGTGTATTTTATGTTTATTTTATAATGTCCGTCTTATTTGTACCTACAGAATAAACATTTTCTCTTCTCAAAATAAATAAAGAATAAAAAAGTATTAATTTTGACTCGCACAAGAAGATCACAAACTAAACTAAACACAATCATAAAAATATAAAACAAAATAAGCAGCATCATTTGTTATCACCATGCCCTTTATTTTTCTCTCTCTAGGAAAAAACTTCACGAGGTTAGCTGCTGCCATTTTGTAGCTAGAGGAACATATGTATCAATATTCTCCCGAGGTAGTTTGACTCACCATCAACCCATGCCCCAACTTTGTTTGGAGACCTCAACATAGATTTCCTTTCATTCATCTCTATTAGTTATCATATTATGCACTTATTTCCATCTAGACCATGCCATCTTCTTTCACACAATAGGTATAATTATCTTAACACATTTATTTGGTTCCAAACGCCTACTGTTTCATTTATGTACTGGTTTCTCAGTTTCCTTAAACCCCAAAAAAATACTTTTCACATTATATTTTCTCGATTCTTTATTCCAACTCCAAATATGAAAATGATTGCACTGTGTGATTTTCATGAGGTTTCGAGAACAATTACGCTTTCACAAAAGCCACAAAGATTTCTCTGTGCCACCGATTATGAGTACCTTCGCTTACTTTGCATTTTACAATTAGATACTGCTCTTTAAAACAAATTGCTTGGGATTTCTGTTAAACACTGTTATTTGGTTTAACTAAACGCCAAAACTCAAAGGAAGCTTATGAACAACGTGTAATTTACAACAGATTGATTGCTTTGACAACAAACGTAAACGCAGAAGTTTATCTAAAAAGACACAAGTGACTAACTCGCGCCTGTGCGTGCGGTGCGTGCCTCAAACGTAAACATGAAAATTCACAACAAAGTTTCCATAAACACGTTTATTGGAAGTTTGTATGGAGCTTACACAGTTTCAAGGCGAAGGTTAATTTTCATTGCTAATATTCTCCTGTACTTAAGTAAATACAGTGTGGTACAACAATGTAAATATGTATTTACTTTAGCAACTCCGGGTATTGGGTCAATGACGGCCTACAGGCAGATTAATCGTCATCGGTTAACAGGCTAACACACAGCGTGCTGCGTGAACTTAGTGACATAACGTTATGATTTGTATAAATAAAGTACATTATAAGTACATAATAATATTTGTTCAGCTTCATAAAATCAGTCGGCTTTTCGTCCTCCAGAGCCATGAGAGTTTTTAGGCGGAAGTATTGTGATGAGTCATGAATTTATTAATACTCTTATGTATTCGATTTTTGATGACCTAAATGGAATATCGATAGAGCGTTCCTCTTTTCTGAAGGGAGTGTTTGATTTCCGCATCATCATCATCATCATTTCAGCCGAAAGACGTCCACTACTGGACATAGGCCTCCGCATAGAAATAATAAATTCACATTGCAAGATCCCATTGTACTCCTGGCATCTCCCTATGCAAAAAATTCGAAAAGAAATTCCGTGAATACGAAGTCGCCGGGTCGATGTCTGACTAAGTTGGCTAATCCAATATAGATCTTTGATGAACTGTAGGTAATTGTAATTATGACGTACCAGCAATAAACTCGAAAGTACTGTTCTCCTTTAAAATGAAGTGTGAACCTCATGATATCACTACCAGCGACTAATTAGAACATATTATCCTAATTAATACCTCTAATTAGCATGTTGAAATAACTGACTGTGCGTGTATGTTAAGACCGTCTACAGGTATATGCCAACACCTACTCATGTGTATAATTTTACAATCTGCTAAAAGCCTTAGGTGTTTCTGTTTTGACAGGCTACTCTGTGTACATTAGGTGTTTGCGCGAGTCTACGAACTTTGGGAATAATTGGCAACCTCATCTAGCAGACTGCGGGGCGCTTAATGTTGCATTGTGGTCATTAGTTCGTGGTTTTAATTAACTTTTAGGATCCACATTGTCGTGGCATGAACATGATAGACTCACATCATCATCAGCCAAATTACTTCCACTGCTGGACATCCTCCCTAAGAAATAATCGAAAGTACTTCGAATGCAGAAATTGTGTAGGATCGCTAAAAGCAAAGTAAGTTTAGTGAAAGTTTTCCGTCCAAACCATGTCAATTTATACTAATCATCGTTAGCGCATATATAATGTCAGTGACCAAAACCAGTTTGTGTCGTAAAAAAAATCCAAAAATATTTATTTATCACTGTCATCGATTATAAAAATGAATATTTCATCCAAGAAAATCAATCTATCAAAATTCATTCGTCCATTGTTATCACTGGGAGACAATGGGGCGTTGAAAAGTTTTGGCAGTGCGTTGTTTTCTGGCCCACGCTGCATGCCATATTAAGGGGCTGTAGTTTGATGAAAGGTGCCGATAGACAGGCCGTGTGTTAGACCGTAGACTACAAGACATAGAAGGAATACCTAACCATCATTGATTATATTCGGCATCTTAGCGCACCTCTATTCCAGGTTTCTTTATGCGTATGCATTTCCTAAAACTTTATTCGCCGGTGGAATTTGGAATTCATATTTTATTTAGGAAGTCTGACGGTAGCTGGTATGCGTCATAATGAAATGTTTTCACCTAAAACGTGTATTGCGCTTTCCTCAATTAAAAAATAAAAGCTATTTTATCATCGGGTGTTCATAGGTATCTACTGCAAAAACACCTCTGTCACCCCCTTCCTATTATGGTCCTTAGTGTGGACCTGAATAAGATTAACCGACCCCCAAAGCATTGAATGCAAGAAAGGACAGTACCTTATTTAAAGTTATGATATTTGGGTGGCATTTATTCAGCGCACGCGCTTGCCACAGCTGCACCTCAGCGCGCTATGCTTTACAGCCGCGCAAAGTAAAACATACGCGGAAGGATTTCAGACGTGAACGTTACCTAAACATAACTAGAGCATGTTTCGCCTGAGAAAGCGTTCCATAAACAAAGTCAATTGGTCTAAACGAGTGAATTTTTATTCTAGGGCGATGAGATCATTGGGTGAATGGCCGGTGGCTGAGCGGTTTTTGTGGAAATGGGTCGCGGGGACTCCACCATGACATTGATGGGTCGGGCTCGAGAGGCCAGCTAAGAAAGCAATCACTTATTTTATAATTGTACCTATCTGATACAAATGGGAAGAGGGGCAGAGTCTGTGTTTATTTCTGCACGTTCTGTACTCGCCTCTCAATATTTACTGATCATATAACTGGGTTACATTATGAATGCCAAATCACTGGTATTTAAATAAAGTAAATAATCAAACTTATAACGATCATCATAAATCTTATAATTGAACAATTTAGTTAATAAGAACATCCTGAAAATATATACGTCAAAGCCCAAAGCATCTGTTTTGTGTATAAATTCTTCGACGACATGTTTTTAGATAAGAACAGAAATTAAATGTAATAATTCTGACGGTGACACGCAATTCACTCTGAAAATACGAGTGTGAGTTATAAATATATAAGTATTCTGTAGTAAAATTATTTTTATTATTCTTGTGGCGCCTAGACAGGGCTTGAGAATTTAAATACTTCCTAGATTTGCGATAAATATATTTTATGTATCGAACTTTATCTTTGGCAGACAAAGTAAGCTACACCGTAAAAAGTATTATTCATAAATCACTAAACCAAACCAATGCCTATGCATTTTTATTTTAGAGGATTTTCAGGGGATTTTTACTGAAGACTGGCTACACAGACGCCTTTGTTTCAATTTGGTTAATTAAATTAGACTCTCGAGTATAATTAGAGCAATAGTTTGTGCTTTTCCAAGTCTTGACAGGTTGATTCATCTTTACTAAGGCTTGGAAACGTGCTGGAAGAATAAGTACACGATAAGTAATGTTTGTTTATTCAGAAGAAAATGAAAAGAGCATTCAGCTTTTCATAACATAAATCTCGGTAGTATACTTTGATCTTCAAGGCGAGCATTTTCTATAGCCAGTACGTAAATCGGAATCCTTTCGTGCCTTGAAAGTGCTTTCATTCGGTGGTTATGGATACCGGAAAAGTAGTTACGTCACACTTCCCACAACATCACGCATGTATTCCATGCAAGGTTAGGCAGCGGTGTACCTACTGCTACTGAGAAACTCTATATGAATTCTCAGCAGTAGCACTTGCAGCTGACCCAACGAGGCAGGCTAGTGAGCGCAAAAGTCTGACAATCGGCCTTACCTCAGGATATCACGTTTTTGCCTAACTAGATTTTAGAAGGCAGATGGCTGGAAGCCAATCACATCAAAATTGGGAAATATTTGGATGAAACAAACAACTTGGCTATTGTTGCGGTAATTTCAGACCTTTCGGTTCAGTTTTCCTCACGATATTTTTGTTTGCCAACCGTGTACCTAATCAAAAACTGCACTAACACAATGATGTTTTTCTGACGCTTAAATGTATGATGTCAACTTGAACGGTGCATATTTTACCCTTATTTCTGAAATTACTATCTAGGTATGGGTTTTTAATTTCTATTAGTAATTATAACTATAGGCACTTTTTAAAGTGTATAGTATAGGTATGTATAAACCTGGATAAAGATAGTACCTACCCATAAATTGGCGGTAAAATACATATATGATCATGTTGTATCCTGGGAATACCAGCATATGCGGTGCTGTACGTGATATTAATAAATATTCGCGATTAGTTGGTGTTGAACAAGCATAATTATGACGGAAGAGCAGATGAATGACAAAATAAACAGGTATACATGCTATTAGTGTTGAATTTAAATTATTACAGCTAGCCACTAGGTGTACGTATATTTTCAATAGACTATATATATTTTTAAGAAATGTAGAATTTGTTTGATGCAGAAAGGGGAGGGGAGGAGAAGTACTCAAAGAAGTAGTTTCACTGTATAGTTAGAGCTGCTAGACAAAGGGTCCAGTTCTGGACCCATAGCGTTAGATCAGATACGTTTTTTCTCCGACTTTCGGTAGGTATTTCGGTTAACTCGTGCAAAAGCACAGAACTTGGATGACTTGGCGGCAGGCCATAGGAATTATCTGCGACTCCAGAATTTATAAAATAATGGTGAGACCTGCTGAATTGTACACTTAGATCAGAATGTTCAGCCACAAATGAAAAAAAGGTTGAATGAAAGGCAATTGCATGCAGATGACCTCATCTGGATGCAATTACAACCGCCATTGCATTCTCATCTCAGAATGCAAAGACGGATGTGTGGTGTTACCCGATTGGATAGAATAAGAAATGAGTACCTATATTAGTGGAAATCGGTTGTCACTTGTAATGCGGACGAGTGAGGAAAATGACGTAAGGAACGTTTTGATTATGCATGTCTTCCGAGATGACGACTGTGTCGACCCCTAAATAAATTGGCTTAGGCTAGGCAAGAGAATGACGGCAAAGGCTATTTTGTATACATCGCTAGTGCAGTAGGTTCCCGTCTTACAAAAATCATGAAAAACTATGCGTTTCTTTTCTAATTACAGATGCTTTATTTTATTAGATTGGTATAGAAAATACTAGATTAGCTATAAATTCTTAAAAAATCTGTATCCTTGTCTTTTATGAAATATGTACATTGCACGTCATACAACATCTCAAAATTGATTGGACTGGTTCATTTTCTTGACATTTTCCGCTCTAATTAAAATCTAGAAATAAAATACACTGGGTCGCAAAGAAAGCGGGTCGGTTATAAAAATGTGATAACTTTAAAATATTTGAGCAATCCTTTTAAAATAAAAACTAAATTAAAGTTTATTTCATTACAAATATAGGATGAAGTAAAACCTCTTTATTTCTTTTGATTGTATTAAAAACCATATTAAAAAAAAGACGATTTTAAAAATTTTAACAACTTTGATACCATTTGATTTACTTTTGTTCCTGTTTATAAATATGGCATTCTTGTGCAGAAATTCATTATTCTTATAAAATTCAATTAAGAACATGCCACTTACCCCTGAAGAGTGTCCCAGAATTCTGACAATGCTTGAAGACGGGCGCAATCAGCGTTATACAGCGAGAACTGTTGGTGTGTCGCTATCAACAGTTCAAAGAGTGCTCCAGCGATTTGAAGAGACTGGATCCGATATTCGCAGACCAGAACAGGCCGAACAAAGTGCACGACAGCGCGGGAGGATCGATACATGGTGTCAACAATGTTGCGAAATCGATTTCAATCAGCTGTTGTAGTCAAAAATCACCTTCTACGTGCTGGAGGGAACAATCTGAGCACGTGTACAATGAGACGGCCTCTTGCTGAAGCAAACTTGAAGCCATTTAGACCTCCAAATGGTCCAAAACTCGAAAGGCAGCATCGAAATTCAAGGCTGAGTTACGCTAGAGAACACATGAATTGGACTCTGGATCTGGTCAAGAGTAATGTTTTCGGACGAGTCGAGGTTCATGCTGTACATGCACGATGGGAGGCAAAGAGTCTACAGAAGACCAGGAGAGCGCTATAACCAAGCTTGCATTGAAGAGAAAGACGTGCACTACGGCGGAGGCTCCATATTACACGTGTGGGCTGGAATTTCTTTCGAAAGCCGCACCGTGCTAGTGTTAATAGAAAATGGCACTTTGACTGCAGAAAGATACGTGAATGAAATTTTGAATGAGTATGTTGGCCCATTTTTAGTCAATATAATGAGAACACCATCTTTATCTATACTATACTTACTAATATTATAAAGCTGAAGAGTTTGTTTGTTTGTTTGGTTGAACGCGCTAATCTCTGGAACTACCAGTCGGATTTGAAAAATTCTTTTTGCATTTAATAGCCCAATTCTTGAGGAAGGCTATAGGCCTAACATGGCTATAGGATTTAACATCACGCTATGACCTTTAGAAGCCGAGCAAAAAGAAAAAAGTCAGAAAGAACACTAAGCAAAAACGAAGTAATAGCGCGGGCAGGCGATGCGATGCGACGGGGTGGGTCGGAGTAACAAGAAATTTCACGCGGACGAAGTCGCGGGCAGAAGCTAGTGCAAGATAACGCTCGTCCATGCAGCTCGGATAGTGTTTGTCTACCTTGAAGATGTCTACATCTTGCAACAATTTATCACACGCATGGAGTAGCCAGCACGCAGCCCAGACTTGAACTCCATCGAGCATGCCTGGGACGAACTGGGACGACGACGTGTACGCCAGCAAAATTCCTCTCCGAACACGCTTCGTGAACTGAAAGAAGCACTGATAGAGGAATGGGAGAATATTCCACAGCATCGGCTCAGAAAAGTCAGAAATCTGGTGGAAAGCATGCAAAACCGTTTAACAGCTGCATTAACAGCCCGTGGTAGCAATACAAAATACTAAAATGTGCAAAAATTGCATATTTGATACCGTAGTACATTTTATGAAATCTAGTGAAAATGGGCATTTTTACTTAACTTACTCTTATTTAAAATAAACTTCATAATCTTCAAAATTTATGACATAGAATTAGGCGCTATAAAATTGTCTATAATATGGTCTTTATTTCATAAAGCTAGCTCCAATATTGTGCATGTTATTGAGGTTTTTGTTACCGACCCGCTTTCTTTTCGGCCCAGTATTTTGCATTTTTTTTTTGCAAAATGATGATTAGTGGACATGGACAGTGCATATTATATTCATTTCATTAAAAACATTCAAGAATTACTGTTATTAGGTAGTCTGTATAACCCAGATAGATTTGTCGACCTAAAATACAAAGCCTAACACTTTATAGTACAGCTTCTTGAATATTCCAAGTCACCCAAAGCGCAATGGAGAGGGCTATGCTCCGACTTACGACTTGTAGGTCATGACTTTGAACTCAGGCAGGCGCTTCAGTTTGAGTAAATAATTTCAACACTACTGAAGGTGAAGGAAACCGGCATGTCTAGAATCAAATATTCGAAGACATGTTATATCTACCAAGCCGCACTGGGTCCGCGTCCCACTCCCTCTCACAGAGAGGAGACCTATGTGCCAACAGTGGGAACATTATAGGCTGTGCTATAATTATGATGACATAAACTGATTGCTGACCAAAGTCAGCTACTTTAACCATGGAGATGTTCATTTATTTACCGAACAAAACCAATTGAAGAGAAGAAAAAAATAATTGCAGGAAACAACTAGACCCAGGCAGCAGGATTAGCGTTAGCTAGAAGATAATTGTTACTTCATCTGAAAGCAAAAACTGGATGGAATCTAAAATAGAAACATCTCTACTTAAAGACATCCATATTCTAAAAACCCGCGCCGATTAAGTCTGATTGGTTTATTTTTTATTTTGATTAGTGCTCCATTTCTCGTCTGTCGACATGAGATCCCGTTGATAAATCGCGCGCCATCAATCTGACTGATTGGTGAAATTGATAGGCGCCGTCTGCTTCGCTAACAACTAGATGCACTGCCGATGTAAACTGAAGAGAAACAGAAGCGCAACTGCGTAAGACTACGTTAGAAACGAAAAACATTTTTCTCAATCGGTAAACTACTCTATAAATCTGTCACACTCAGATTGGTTTGATTTTATTAATTGCTTGAGTGAAATGCGTAGAAAGACAATTATGATAATTTTATAGCAATCGCAGTTTGTAATTAACCTACTGTAACTCTGAGAGAGAATGTTTAGCAAGCTAGATAGAGTGTAGCTTTAAGGAAGATGGAGAAAGGACAAACAGATCAATGGAGTTTAAAATTAGTAAGTTTTCCACTGTGGGTGCCTGAGGAAGGACGGCGCTGCCGAGGCCGGCCGGGGAAGCCCAGTTACCGCAAGGTTTGGATTAAGGTGGCTGTAGAAAAGGTTGCCTGGAGGGATTTAGGGGAAGCCTTGGGTCAGCAGTGTAGGCTAAGTAAAAAAAAAAGACTTCATGTTGTAGTTATCTTGAATTGTGAATAGAAAGTCTGGTTTTTCTGTAGCTCTCTGTACTGTGCTACGTCGTCGTTGAGAGGGCTGACTCATTGTGACCACGTGAGTGCCCCATTTGCCATGGAAATCATCTAGGATATTGCCTTTAGTCGCACTCACGCACGAAAAGAAGTCTTTTCTAGACTTTTTACGTGATCTGTGTGTGGATGGTCTGATTTACAGGCTAATTTATCATTCCGTCTTCACGAATAATTTCGCTGCAAGAGTTGCTAAAATAAACGAAATGCTTCAA
Source organism: Luperina nickerlii (assembly GCA_963855955.1). NCBI lineage: Eukaryota > Metazoa > Arthropoda > Insecta > Lepidoptera > Noctuidae > Luperina > Luperina nickerlii. The sequence goes on along the minus strand of OY979677.1, from coordinate 12,595,204 downwards.
TCACACATTTAGTAAAGAAGTAAAACATGTGCTTCGAGAAAATGCAAATGAGTTTGTATTTTTTAAAATTTCTTTTTTCTTGCTTAATATTTAGACGCTATTTTAACCGAAGAGTCTCTAGGTATTCTGGCGCCAGCTGTTGTAGATGTTCCAGTATACTGCTTGGCCTATATTTTAAGCGTACGAGTTAGACATGTTGGCTAAATATTTGAAGTAAGAAAACTAATTTCTCGGTTTCACCTGGATGCAATGTTTACTCAGTTCTGAGTATTTGCTGCAACTTGCGCCAAAGTGTCTCTAGTACGTTTTTATATTAAAAGAATCACAAACACAAATAACCAATTGTCCACTACTCGCAGCCGTCATAATAATAGCATTTGACACAGTTTGAAAAACGTTGGCGTTCTCGGTTTATGAAAGTGGCGCCTGTTGCGTTCCGAATCTGTAAATCATACAATTTGGCATTGCGCCGGGCAAAGACTAGCGAGTAGAGAAATACGCAGGCTGTGACAAAAATGACTTTATGACACATTAAGAAATATAAAAAAAAGTTGAATCATGGTGGGTAAGCGGTATTGTCAAGAAACATATATCTACTTGCATAAGTAAAATGATTGGTAAACCTTAAAGCTAAAATATGAACATTAAATAGAACACATCATAACGTGTCCTAGATTTAGCGTAACATATTGCGAACTACCGGATGTAAGTAAACCGCATCCCGGGATTAATGTGTGATAGATGTACTAACGCGAATGAACTGCCCATTGATCTTATTTACAGTACTTATAAAACATTTACGCGTGGCTAGACAAGACATATTCTGCTCTATCTCGAGAGCCTATTTTTATAGCCATTTCCACATGCTTTGTATTTTATTTCAGGAGGGTCCGTTTTCGGACTAAAATGAGCCATGTAAGCGGTTGCAAAAGTTACGCCTACTCGCTTGTTTACAAAATAACAGAGGTGAATGAATTTGCAGTGTGTATCGTTAACATGTTCAGAACAATAACTATTTTGGAACATGTCCGCAGTGTACGATCTGCTTTTATTACGAACAGAAGACTAATAACAGCCAGACGGCTTAGATACTAGGATGAAACGGATGAAACGTTAGAGCGAAATTAGCGGTGCAATAACCGACGGGCATATTTCAAGCACTTTACGTTGACATGAGACATATCGTGCCAGAACGTATAATTTTTCATAGTAACGGATGTCTTGTTCATTGTTTCAATAGACTTACATCGCGAAAGTAAAGCTGTAGAAATTAGGTGATGATGTTATGTGAAGAAATTCTTTTTTTAAGATTTTTATAATGGTTCTAATTGATATGTTTTTTTTTTTTTAATCTGGAACTGAATGTATGGGATATATTCGTAGTTACCTACATGCAATGAAATCAAAATTAAGTCATAAGGAAAATTCAAAATTTTTACTTGCCGGATTGCAATTCGATAACAAAATGAAATCTGTTACAAACGCGACGATATTAGAAGTAAAGTATAAATTATTGCAGTGGGCCAACTGTCCGATGAAATATCTGAAGTTTTTCTTTCATTTCTTTTTGATTTTAATCATTTGTTTATCAATGTGACAACTTAATCTGTTCAAATGGCCATTACGCGTAATAGTCTGAAAAGACCAATGAAAACATTAATTTTGGTTATTCAACTTTACAAATGTTGGGTATATTTTAGATATGAACAATAATGTTAGCGAGTCGGGATTATTTCTGGAGTTAGTAACGGGCACTGGGTTTGTTTAAGATATCTTGTTTGAAGTGGCTCGTGGTTGCTAAATGGGTGCGATGTTATGACAGACAATCGGCTCCACAAACGACCGTGCCGCTTCCAGACACCGCATAACATCATAGAACTTCGCAAATTAGCTAATTAAATATACTTGTTATGACGACTGTTACTTCAAATTATTTGACTGTTCGATTCAAGTTCTCTAATATAATCAAAGTCTGGATTTAACTAGATCGTAAGTATATCAAATTATGCAATGTTGAGTCTATTAATTATGTTCTAGCATACATTATTAACACATAAGGAGGGATTAGAAGGTATTAGGAATACGTGGCGTGGCACGAGCGACATGTTGATACGATCACTGACAAGGAGTGAATGCTATTGTACCGCAGAGGTGACAATTGATATTATCTGACAACTGGTTGATGGCTGAACGGGACCACACACCTACGAGTTGTGCTTACTGAAGTTTTTTTTCTTATCATTGTTAATTTCGTCTGAATTCGTTATTGATAGATACCATTTCTTTTTGCTTGACGTCTTTCTAAGTATATGTACAGTGACCTCCAAAGGTTAGTTGACATTTTTCCATTCCAGCTGTGACACACCACATTAAGGCGAAAGCGCCAGGGTAGCCCGCGAAATTCATTTTTTTTTAGGTTTTTTGGAATTTGCTGGTCAGTATTAAGTTGTACGTTGATTAATATATGAATCGCGGCCGTAAGAAATATGTGTTTACAGAATTATAATCATTAAAGTCATCAACACAACTCTCTAAGACCACGTAAGTCCCAAGAATAACTGTTTCATGAAATCATCATTCTTTGGACTTACGTGGTCTTAGAGAGTTGTGTTGATGACTTTAATGATTATAATTCTGTAAACACATATTTCTTACGGCCGCGATTCATATATTAATCAACGTACAACTTAATGCTGACCAGCAAATTGCAAAAAACGTAAGAAAATTTGAATTTCGCGGGCTACCTTAGCGCTTCCCCCTTAAGATTTAAAATTCTAGTGATCCAAATGTTTGAACTGTTACAACGTTTTTATTGAATAATTCAACTACCTATGTACTACCATAAAACATAATCAAGTAATTCCTTAGGGGTACCAGATTTCTTTTTATTTTAAACCATACCCCACACTAGGTATTACTCCTGTATCGTGGGTGCGTTTACAAACATTTAAATTCACATACACGTTTGTGTATATAGTTCGTTCGTTTTCCGGGTCTGGCTGTTTAGCCAGACCCGGAACAACTACCTATAAAATATTTGTTCCGTGCGGGAATCGAACCCGCGACACGCAGCGCAGCAGTCGATCGCTCAGCCACTGCGCCAACCGTAATTATTTATTTATTTAAAATTTTATATCATATTGTGGTATAACAGCAGAAGTGGAAACATGTCAACTAACTTTTGGAGGGCAATGTACAGACGCCAGCACATCAAGCTACTACAATCTGTCAAATTTATTTAATAGATTTTCAACTTTATCACTAACGCATAAGGTTCAAAGTTTATGGGGAAAATTTGACAGTTTCGGGTAGCTTGATATGCTGGCGTCTGTACATAATATGAAGTCAACTTTTAGCAAATATCAAGATCTCAGTACTAAAATTAGTATTCAATCTAAATTCTAGTCAACAGCTTTACCGTACAAATCGCATTAATTGTAAATACTAAAACGTTGTTAGTTTTGGACAAGTTCCTGATTCATTTGTGAAACTTGATTGAAGGAATTGGGTTAAACTGCATTGTTCTTAGATGAATTACACAATGAGTAGTCAGATAATAATGTTGTCCTTTGTCCCAATCCACAGTGCTAAAATTTTATTAGGTATTGCTTTCTATTTAATGCTGGTATTCCATTCCTACGGTTATAAAACTATTCTAATAAATATTTGATGTCAACTTGGGTCTCATGCAATTCCAAAGGATTAGAACTAGGTATGTTAATGACTGCCACGGGTAAATGACTAACACCTACTTTTATATGTACTCATTACAAGACCCAAGGTGCGTATTAATTACGACTAAGTAGCTTCCTAACTCGCGAGCAAAATATAAAGTACGTGTTAGTTCATTGACAAGAAATAAATACCCGTTTCTTAACGTATATTTAGACACAGACATTTTCTATAGTGGCAAAAAGCAAATCACGAGTTTCGATACAGTAACATTTCAACGCTTTAATCTCTATGTCTGCGAAGCGTTCGCGAAATCTTCGGTCATGTACAGCCGGTCGATTCTGTTAAAATCTCACCGTGAAAACTTAGGTGAAGTGAGTTTGTTTTTGCTAGGAATTGACACTATTGACAGCTCACTCCACGCTCACTTCACCTATGTTTTCACGGAGAGATTTTTACAGAATCGCACCGCAGGAAAATTTACTCCAAACATTTGTTTATATGGAGTCAACAGTTTTATTTATTGCAACACCACATTACATTTTATCTTCGCGTAGTAAAAGTGAAATATGTTGCATTAGTTTCGCCATGTCCACGTTTGATGAAGGGCCGGACAGGAGACCGGGGATCGGTGGCAGCGTGTACGCAGGGGCCCTCTAATCCTGACAAGTGTTACCGATAAATCAGTCGCAATGGTGATTGGTGACATCATCGTCTGCTCGACCTTCCAACTAATAGTCTCATACATTTTCATGGTAAACAGACACATGTAGGTCGAGATGACTTCAGTAATTAATAATGGGTTTATGAAAATTTACGCACAGTATTTTGGTAACGAGTTCCATGTCGTAAAGTACAGATATTAGATTGCCCTAATCAATTGATTTAGGACGCAATTGTGTTTTGTATTACAGAACAAAATGTACGAATCAGTACAAATCACTTTTACGTTGACATTATTTGCATACATTACTCTCAATCTCAATTATCTCGTGGAGAATGGTAAATGGTAGTAATGATTTTATTTCGGACGTAAAGACATTGTCTTTCTGAAAAACTATTTAGGTAATATTATTTTCGAGCCAAAACAGACGGGAGCATAATTAAGATTGAGGTGACCTTTTGCAAAATACGTCTCAAATCAAAGTCATGACCTCTAAAGTGACACTTCGCAACATTTCTTGTTAGTTAGTTTGTTTTTTGTTTTTTATAAAAACGTTTCCCCACACTAGGAATAACTCCTGTATCGTGGGTGCGTTTACAAACATTTAAATTCACATACACAAACAGCCAGACCCGGAATAACTACCTGTAGGCAATACAAATATTTGTTCCGTGCGGAAATCGAACCCACGACACGCAGCGCAGCAGTCGATCGCTCAGCCACTGCGCCAATCGTATCGTTAGTAACTATTGTCAAACCTCATGAATTCTTAATATTCGTATTAAGATTCTAACTATGGTTATATAGTCAGAATAATACATGAATACGGTAATTCATTAACATAAGAGGGTAGAGTCTGCAAAACTCTGATAGTCTGACCGTTGCGCTGATTTTAACCGGGATAGTTAAAGATACGTTTACCCTTATCGTATTCGTATGCTTCCACTAGTACTAAGAAGTACTACTGGATGCATTTGTGTGGTATGTTAACTTCAGTGGTAAGGCTCGCGTCACATTGCATGAGAATGAAGATGCCGGCGGCTGGGGGGCGTAGACGCACTTCGTTGTAGTGAGCCGAAAGTAGTTGGAAAATCGCGCAGACGCAGCCATTCGATATTTAAAATTGGAAGAGTTTGAGATCGACGGCAATCGGGCGCGCGCGCGCAGTCAGTGGCCCGCAAGTCGCCGCGACGCGCGCTCCGCTCTCCGAGCCGCTCTATCCCTCCACGCACCCGACTCATTTTCCGAACGCACTTAACTCACAACTCTATCACAGATGCGAACGAAAATACCAATTTATTGAATTAAAATAAAGAGGATTATTTTATAAAAATCGTTTCTAATAGAGGACTCGAATTTCAAATAATAAAACACGTGTTTATATATAGTTGGCGCGAATAGAATACGCTGTTGCTGATCTACGTTTTTCACATCGAGTGAATAAATAATTAGCGGGCGACGACGTCGCGAGAAATTTCACTTTTTTACCGGCAAGGATCCTCGCGTCTACGGACTGTCTGTACTCAATGGAACGGAGATTGTACCTTTAATCCAAGTGAGTATTCACCCTTATTTTATTCTCGCATATCTTTATAATTTATTCTTATGTTCATATTTTAATGATAAATAATTTTTATCATATATAGACAGATAGAAGTTTATGTTAAGAATCAAGATAATCTGATAGCCGATAATCATGATTATAATAATAAATATTATTAAGTCTCGTTAGTGATTTTCGTTTTTACGACTATAGTCATAAAAACGAAAACCACAACAAAACATTTGCAATTTAAATGGCAAAAATCCCAATTTTTGCCATTTATATTGCAAATGTTTTAGTAAAAAAATATGCATGAGAAGATGTTTTATATATTCATTAAATATTCTGATTTTCAAAATGCATGAATTCGAACTGTAATCCCTGACGTAGCAACACAGTCGCTGAACCAACGGGTCTGCTAATATTGTGTAACGCGTTTAATATTTGTACGAAGGCATTATCTATTGAGCAGAGGCGTTAGATAATCAGAATAGGACGGCTATTTAATTGACCATAAGTGCTTTCTATTTGCCCAAGTACTCGATACGTACAATCAAAATACACGACTAGACATTATTACATATCACCTGAACAAACTTTCCTTATCACATAGTACCATGTTTCTATTGTACACGTATTCTTATTAATTATTTCACGTAGCATCAACTGTTTTTCTTAATTTTCAATATATTTTTGCATACATCAGTAACGTCTTGAAAAATTTACATTAAAGTAAAAAAAAGTCCAAATTGCGTTAATATAATGAATTGGATATTCGAAGAGTATTCAGAGGGGGTGTTGGCGAATACCCACGTTCGTTGCTAGGTGTAGAATTAATTGAGTGTAATCCAATTAATTGTTTTGTCATACGTATACGTGTACGCGCTATCAATAAACGCGACACGATCAATGACCTAATTTAAATTGAAACAGCATATTTTAAGATCCATTAGATACTAAGTCAGTGATCAGACGACCTAAGTTGATAAAAATAAATGATGAGTATTTGAAGTGATCAATTTTGTTTTATCGTACAGGTGCATGACCCCTGACATTTAACACCGACAGAGTGACTTCGCGTAATAATGTCCAAGTATGAATGAAATCGTTGTCTTGTTTTACAATTTTACTGATTTGTTGTTGTCTGGTCGTACGCGTTGTCGGTTATCTGGTTTTTATGCATTCATGTGGTATTTTATAGCTATGTACATCTTTCATTCGCTTAATAATGCTTTCCTTTTACCTTTATTAAACAAAGCGTGCTTTATTTTTGTATCGTGCGCTTGCAGACAAGCTTCAGTCACAGAATTTATCAAATTGTTAACATTGACTGATTTTTACGAGTGTTCATATTGAAGTAGACATATAAATAAAAAGCTACTCTGGCAGGTGAATGAACAGTATTTCACATGTGCTAATTTTCGCCTCTGTCATTGGTTAGCGGTATTGTTTTCCACCATTACTGAAACAGACCTTGTGGAGCCGACTTGTTAATTGCTTGGCATTTACAAATATGACGATAACGCACTGCGATACTGAAATGAAAAAAAAAAACACTTTTTTTTGTGCACGCAGTTTAAAGACGTCATCTATTATAAAATTTATTTACATTTCTTTTGATATCGATTACGTTAATATTCGGAACTGCAGTCGTAAATTCAAATTTGATGTCTTTATCAATTGGCTAAAGTTTTTGGTGCCCAGCATGTGTGGCGACTGGTTGTCAAATATTTTGTATTATTAGTCTGTGAATCTGTCTTGGTCTTAATGGGCTGACACTCAGCGAGCCATTTAATGCTGTCAGGTCGTGGCCACCTCCCAGCAGTTTGTATCAATTAAATCGTCGTTGTTAATTTTCGCGTTAGGCTCGTGAGTCGTGAGAATGACATCGATCCGAGGGTCGCGCGGTCAATGTTGTGGTGACGAAGCCTAAGTAATTGTGCTAAGATAGATAAAACTCATTATTTCATTAAGATGTATTGATTGTGTATTTTTTGTCTGGTGCTTGTGACTTGTTCGAGAAACATGGCGGAGCCCAGGAGCCTGCATCGATTTTGTTGTTTTTTATCTTAGGTTTCGGCTCGAGTAATATTTATGCTTACAAAAATGCTTTCAAGAAGCATAAAAAGAAATAACTTTGCTAAATGCATTGTTTATAATATTTTTAAATTTGTATAAACATATCTTGAAACAGATGTTGCTTTCTTTAAATCAAAATAAAATTTTAAGTGGTTGTGATTGATGTTAAAAGTTCATCAAACTTGCTTTTAATTACACGTCGTCTGCTGTGGACCGGTGGTCATAGCCTTTTAAACGAATCTAAGTGATGAATGAAGCATAAATCCTTCATAAATATCAATCAGCTACAAATGCAATGGTACATCAATATGCACAATCTATTTACTTTAGTAAAAATGGCGGCTAGAGCTTACATTAAGAACGTCTTGCGTTCTTTATGTAAACATTAAATGGTTTTCTTCATTTTTTTATTGCATGAAAATCCATGTGGCGTTGACTGAGATCTATCGTGTTGCGATATGGGTAATAATTTATTCGGATTTAGAAATGGTTTTACTAACTGTAGCTAGTATAGTTTTGTGCGTGGTTTCATATCGCCGAGCGCACCCCAGCAACCGACGCGGACGCATCGATAAAAGCGCCGGCTGGATTACGTCAATGAAATGGGTTAAATGGACTGAAGTAATAAAAGTAGCCCTCGCCGTGAACTCACGGATCCGCGGCCTCTGCGGTCCGATGAAGGCCACGAAACATCAGAATACTCTTTGTAAATATTGACCATCGTGTATGTCACTTTTCATCGTTTTTTTTTTCCACTTCGACGCTTTCAATTTGAATAACGCTTCTAGTTTAAACCTTTTTTTTGTCTCGTAATAATAAGATATAGTAAAAAAAAAACGACGGGTTGCACTCCGGGAGTGCCGGCAGAAGTAAAAACTTGAATATTATTATATATTCAATTTCCTTATTTTAAACACTTTTTTACACGAATTTTACGAATACACAGCAGTGTAGCCACTACACAGACAGTCGAGCCATCAGCTGTCACCATCCATGACCACCACCACACGAACATTCGCGCAAGCGCCCTGCGCCGCCTAAACGAAACAACAGGCGCAGGCATACATTTTCGCCGCGCCGTAAAAAGAGAGGGGGATACTTCCTCTCCTACGCCGCGCCGGCTGTCTACTCTCCATCCGTCTTACGAATCTTCGATCAGGTCACGTGTCCTGACGCGAGTTTAACATATTTTACCCATTACAAAAAAGTGTACAACGCCGCTAAAGTAATTTTCACTTCAAAAAATTGTCTTCGTCCATTTTTATTAAAATATTTGAATAATGTGCTAGTATAAGATAATGTTCCCACTGCTGGGACACGGGCCCTCTCTTTGTGAGAGGGAGTGGGCCGTAATCTACCATGCGGGCCCAGTGCGGGTTGTTAGATATCACATTATCATCATCAATTCAATCTGGAATCACCCATTGCTGGGTACAGGCCTCTCCGTTTTCCTGCCATACTTCCCGGTTCCGTGCGTCCCTCATCCCGGTCTTTCCCGCGACTTTGGCGATATCATCGTCCTAACATGCGTTTGGACGGCCCTGGTTTCATTGGCCTAACCTTGGTTACCATTTGGTCACAGCTTTAACTTGGAATTCCAATTCTTTCGTCCGCTCTTAGCGTCCTGGCACGCTGACTCGCCAGGGTCAGGGTTGTTGGGTTGTGAAAGCTCAGCGACATCCTGAGATTCTTAGCACCCTCTGCCCCGCCGTAACCAGAGCCGCTGTCAGAACTTGGAATAGCAGGGCTGCTGGGTACAGAGGGGCCGGGGCGTTTAGTTCCTTCACCTTTTTGGGCAGTGCTGATGAAATACAAAAAGCACAATGTAAAGCGCCTGTCTGGGTTCGACCTATAACTCGTAAGTCGCAGTCTTTACCGCTGGACTACCACAGCTCTGTATTAGCCATTATTTAACATATTTTACGCTATATCATCCTCAAATGTAGGTAAGGTTAAAAATCAAACAACGCTTCATCTGACCGTTTACGAGTGCAATTTCATAATAGACCGTATGACTAAAATATGCAGATATGACCATGAAGTGGGTTTCGGGGCTCAGGTAAATTAAAAGTTGAGCTGGCCGCAGAATTTACACACTATAGATACCTGCGTGCGATGTGCGGAATACCGATACAGAACTTCAATTATTATGGCCAGAACATTATGTATTTATTTTATGGTTTCGCACATTTTTGTTGTGATAAATATGAAAAGCCGTGTACTGTGAAGAGTTAAATGGGATCCCTTCTTTTCGCATAATATTCTTTTTCCTAATATACTTTGGCATAACGATTTTGGCATAATTTGTTTTGCCATAATAATACTATGCCATATTTATTTTGGCATACAGTTTATGTTGGCATAATTATCTTGAAGGCTAATTTGTTTTGGCATAAATTTAATTCGCATAACTTTACTAGGCCTTATGATTATTAGCATAATAATATTTAGGCATACAATTAATAGAAATAACGGAAACAAATTTGAGTTATTTTTACGTATTTATTTTGGATTTCCGCGTTAATGATTTATTATACATAACATTATGTAACTTAACTATGTATTTTTATTGTAGGTGTATATTTTTAGCAATCGCTTGTAAATATGCAAGGTTCGAAGTATATTCATCTTGTTTTAGTAAAAAGGCAATGAGAACTTAGGATGCAAGAGCGAGCGAAGCGAGCTCGGGAATTGGGGCACTCCGACTCGGACAGGTTTGGTTCGAAGGAGATGACGGGGGCTCAAGTGAGCGAGCGGAGCGAGCGAACGAGCCCCCGTCATCCCCTTTGTGTTAGGTTCCTTTAAACCCTGCAGACAGAAATAGGAGCCCCGTTAAGCGGGGCTCCGTCGACTACGCCTTATTTATTATTGTTATGCTTAATAAAGTTATGGTTTAGAAGGTTATGCTTAATAAAGTTATGCTTTAGAGTGTTATGCTTAAAAAATGTATGCTTTAGAATGTTATGCTTAATCATTATTATGATTAGAGTAATTATGCGTAAAAAATTATGCGTAAGCTGTTATGCGTAAATAATTTATGCGAAAATATAATTAGGACAAACAAAAGTATGCCAAGTTATATTAGGTCTTAAAATTTTATGCAAATGGATAGGGAACCGAGTTAAATATCTTGCAACAAGGCGCAATAATTATTAGATAGTCAGAGTACCTACACAGCATCTCTAACTTTACTAGTTCGATTTTGAGGAAAAAAATATTTTACTATTTCTACTATTCATATTTTATTAGAAAGTAGGTGAAGCACATTGTATACACACTTCTTAATAGTTCGCAGTTTTGTGCAATTAGAGAATCAAACATGCATGTCAGCAAATCGTCCGACTCGTTCAGCAAACAAGATTATTTGGCACATCAACTTTTATTTTACCTTGTAGTATCACACGATGTGATGAATAGCCAAACAAATGAATAAATATTTTATTAGACTGCAAAAAAATGTAAATCGCTTCACTTAGAAATCGAACGTGGCCACCAGTAATGAACCGGGGCTTCGCATTGAATTATAATGATAACAGCGGTCGTTGAACGAAACCGTGAACTTGGCTTTGGCCTTCGAGCCTCGCACCATCTTATTGCTATGGTACAAGTCTACAAGGCATTGTTACGTCACCGTTTTTGGTTCTAAAATTTAAGTGCGCTATGTAGAAGATTTGTTGCAGGTACGCACCGAGGCGGCTCGGGACTCCGGGCAGCTCGGGTCGGCTCGGGTCGTGCTCGCGAGTTGTCTCACCACGGGAGTGTAATTAGTTATAGTTCAACGGCACACCGTCGGGTAATAAGCTATGCTATCGGCTTTGTTCATTTTGTTCGTAAGTAGAGTAAATGGTTTGAATTAAAATCGTGGGGAATTCGAAAAAAACTGAGCAAAAATTTGCATAGGCATAGGGTAACATAACAAACTCAGTTCAATACCTACGTTCCGAAATCTCTCCTAATAGCTAGGCAGGTACTAGAGGATATTCCCTATCAATGAGTATAACCTAAGAATTACCTAGGTAGGCAAGGTATTAGTTTATTTAGATTTCGCAGCAAAGATCATATTTTTCTTTTTGTTTTTCTTAGACAAACCTGAATTTTCCAATTTTAGAGGTAAATGATTATGTTAATAAGAGGATAATGGACTAATTTATAAAGAGTTAATAATATAAGGATTTCGGATTTTACTATTATGCAATGAAGGTATACTAAATAAAGATTTTTCTGAAACACTATTTCGTTACCGAGTCAAACGTGTTTCCTTTTTCGATCGTAAATGACAAAATCTCAACACCTCTAAAAAAAAGTCTAATTCAACTGTAATCCTAAACCGTAGCCTCGGCCTCGTCACAATGAAAGAAAACCATCCGTCGTCACCCTCATTTATTATCGTCACTGTACAGAACAGTGATGACATCTAGGTCTAGCGTTCCCGGGTTCTAAACTAATTACCTAGTACACGTGACACGATCATAATGACTAACACTGTTTTTAAATACTATGCTTATTTTTTTAAGCTCAGTATATAGAGGCTCTCGCAAACAGGCGCAAGACGACTCCAGTAAAACAATTTCCATGAAGTTTTCACGTAAATTGTTCTAATAGAGTCGTGTCGCGCCTGTCTGCGGGGGCCTTAAAGCAACAACTAGGTAAGTAGTCGCTATCGTCAGGAAGTGGACATATAATTAAATATATTCACGTGCCGCACATGTTGATCTATTAGATCGTAGATATGCTCTGGCGCAGGTCGGTTGACAGAAAGTACTCATTGATAAGCTTGGAAAGGAGGAGGAAGAGTCTAATGCATCACTAGTACAGTCATACAGATAGTAGTTATATGGTGTTTGTTTAGATTAATATTTGTCGTTCCCCGTTAATCATCACGTAACATCACGTAGGTGACAAACTGAACATCAGGAAAGTCATGGTAGGTGAAAATCTATGCATATAATAAAATAGTAAAGAAGAATTTTTGTCCGTTTGTCTGGCTGTACAATGTTCCGAAATGGCGTGAAACGGAACGGACGAACGGAACGGAATAGACGGCTGAAATTATTTGGATGAAATTGGCTACACAGATATTTTATAACCTGGATTAATACATATAGTACACATACCTTCCAATATACATATAAATAAAAGGATAACAAACGCATTATTGAAATCCTTGGTGTGTTCTCCATTAACTTTTAATCCCGGTAGTATGTTCCCGTAGGATATTTTCTAACACCCACGCTGGCGAATCCACAGCTAGAAGCAAAATAATATTTATAGCCAAAGAAGCCTGAACAATTATCGTTTCCCAACTTAAAAAGAAAGAAAGTTTACTTGCCACATTAGTTTTTTTATGCTGATTGGGCCCCCCATTCCCATTCCATTTCCATCCCCCAAAAAAACTCTTGACCTCGATCACGCCTGATGGAAAGCGATGGATGAGGTCTATGATGGAACGAGCGTGCCTAGAAGATACCTAAGGCACTGAAACTCCCATGTATCGATGAAACACAGCAGGCTGCTTGACCGGTGGGAGGATGGTCGCAAACCAGGCGGACGTTAGCCTTACCACCGCAAGTGAAGAATTGACCAGTCAGATAAGGTGTTTGGTGTGACTGTCCAGGATGCGCCGAGCGCTCGGTTCTGTTGAGTAACTGGCGGAACAAACTGCGCTAGACGAGGAGGCTTCTTCATGCATCCCAAAGTTACGGCTCTACTTTCAACTTTTAATTCGTCCCAAATAACTTAACTTCATCTAAAATTCTCAAAAACATGCGTTTCATGCCTTAAGTGATTCGTACCCACGACACAACTATGTTGGTCTAGATTTGGGTCGTACGTGATTATATCCGAAACTCTGAACCAGTTCTAGACTAAATCTGCTGGGACCCGTATAACTGACCTCAATAGCTTTAATAATTTCGAACCATTAAACCTCTAATGTATTTCGTCGTCCTATATTGGCTGAAGACATAAATAGCGCATATGTATCGTGTGACTGGAACATAAATTTCCTCAAACATAGTCTTGTAAAGTTGTGTATGGTTAGGTTGGCACATTGGCCTAATTTTCATAGTTCAATAAAACATTTCACTCGTTTCCCTGAACTTGCACGCGGTCGAACTGATGCGGACCGCCGCCCGAAAATAGATCGCGGATTCATGCGTCAAACAACTATATTATATGTTACGGAGGAGGTGTATAGTATATCAGGTGAACTATATTTTATTGCCTGATTTTTTTCCACAAATAGCTACGTAGGAAACTAAAACGGTATTTTGCCAATCGTTATGTCACTGTTATTATCACGTAGACTTCTGGTATTCAATGTATCGACAGCAGAGGGGCAATTCTCGTAATTTTAAGAACGTTCATGCAGTCTGATCTCAGTTTTAATCTGTCAAAAATACCTCTAATTTCCCTACATTTTTGATAAAAAAATTTTAAATTGATTTTCGCCCAAATGAGATTTCGACTAGATTTTGAACGTTTTTAATTACGAAAATTGGCCTTCTGGAATACTAATAACATTTTCTATCATAGGATCGTCCCCATTTAACTTCCAGAAAGAAAATTTAAATAAATATAATATCACATAACATCACGCCTGTTTTTCCGCGAGGGGTTAGGTAGAGGTGCACTTTTAGTGCACAAATATTTCGCCAGTTATGTCCCATGCAATAGGGAGCGAGCCTATTGCCATCTACCGGCCACAAATCTGGACTCCGAGCTGCTACTGAGAATTTCCAAATGGAAAAACCTAATAACACTTTTTCCGACTCGGGAATCGAATCCAGTACCTCATTGGTCAGTAGTAGCGCGACAGCTAGATCAACGGCAACGAGGCAGTCGAACAAATATTTTTACGATAAAATGCCGCATCCATTGCGCGCACTATCTTCACAACTAGTAGGTGTACCGAGTCGTTCGATTTTTATTTTGGCCGGGAGCCTCGGCACGCGGGCTATATCATTAAAACTTTACTACTGGACGTATGCAACACCGCAAATGTTGTTCTTTGCTTATGTAGGGAGAAAACGGTATAGACAAATATTTTGGTCAGCCGTTGCCATGGCTAAGTACTTATGACGAAAAAGGTAACTCGTCATTAAAATTATCTAACAGTTAAGAGTTTCTGGAAACTGTTGCTAAGAGCTTCAATAAACGTCAGTTTGCATGATGCTAACGTAAATAAAGCTATGAATAATGGGGATGAAGATAACAGTCTTATTTAATTATCTGCTAACGGAAATCACAGCTTTAACCTACTTTCCCGATCCTTCGGCCGATCATCGTGATAAAGTCAAATTTTCAAGTGCGCTCCACACAGTAGGTATTAAATTAATCATATCATGAAATTTTCAGGTCGGAAGTCAACGTGTCTGACACCACTTGCGTCAATGGCTTATCGATACTGTCTAAGATTAATACAATTGCCCTTTACAACCAGGATGTGCGATTGCACTATATTTGGGAATGCTCTCACTATTCAGACAGTTGCTAAAAGACAAGTGCCCAAAAAGCGTGATAAAACTGAGTGATATAATTTGATAATTTCGGTGTTATCGTAATCTCACGTTTGACGTTAAACTTGATAACGAAGGCTAACTTTCAGTTGCATACAAACCTTATACTGACTAACATACGAGTTAACATAAACTAGATAAGCATTAATTCTCGATGCCTTGTCCTAATAACAATCGTTTTGATTTACAAAGAATATATTGTAAGAATCTATTTGCTAACTCCGTAATTCGTTTACTAATTCTGTAATAGGATGTTACTGTGCACGGTAACGTTACGGAACCGCTACGATATCGCTAAAGACATCCGCTACGGAATCTGCGGAATCGCTACGAGACCGCTACGGAAACGCTACGAAATCACTACAGAAATTCGTTACGAAAACTCTTGAATCGTTCTAGAGAATCGCTACGAAAACGCTACGGAATCGCTACGCTTAGCAAAGTTAATTTTAAAGCGATACATAAAGACGGTCGAGTCTACTTTCAAACTACATACATGTTATTACAAGTTTTGTGATTGATTTATAAACTTAGAAAGAATTCTAATTTAATTTTCTTAGCCAAATTAAGTTACTTCATTAAGACAAACTTCATTAACTTTCATATTAGTTTAAGGACCTTTGTATTAATTAAGGTCAATAGAAAAGCTACGGCTGTAGGCGTTCGTAGGCGATAGTTCCGCGCCTAAGACACAACAGTTACTCATTTTACTCTGTAGGCTTAAAATAGATCCGTCAGTATCCGGTTTTGCTACCGTTTATCATTATTCTAATAAAACTTCTAATTATTACACGATATGACATGAGACGCGAGATAAAAGTGGCGCCATCGTGTATTTTCCTTCTGATTTTAATATAACGTTTATTCGAACAGAGTAAAGTTTATCCATAGGTCTTAGATATAAACTAATTAATGCGAGTACCTAATTATTAAAATTTTGTAATAATTAGTTACATTATTATCGACATAAAAGTATTTTTTATGACTATTGGAGAGCGACTGTTTTGAATTTGCGATATTAATAAGTTGTGATACGAGAAAAAAATGACCTCAAAGATCATTGTTTATATTATTTACGATGTTAAATGGTTTGTTTTAAGTATTTAAAAGTATTCGGAGCAACAAAGTATGAGTAAATGATTATGTACAGTACATGCTCCATACCGAAAGGGTGCCAACGGGAATCTATTACTAAGCCTCTGTTGTCCGTCCGGCCGTCCGACCTTCCGTCCGTTCGTCTGTCTATCAGCGGGCTGTATCTTATGATCCATAATAGGTAGACACTAGACAGTTGAAAGTTTCACAGAGTGTGTATTTCTATAATATTAAAAAAAAACGAACCAACGAAACGTGTTTTTTTCCCCGGCGTTTTTTGCCTTGTGGTATAGAACCGTTCGTGTGTGAATCCGAGTCACACTTGGCAGGTTTTTTCTTTCTTTTCTCACTGCGGTACAATGCGTGCACGAAAGAAGAGACTTGACACACCACGTGGTTTGACATGCGCAGTACACGATTTTAGGTATCTTTAGCGGTATGAGGTCTGAGTGCGGGACGAAGCCGGACGTCATAGGGGCGGCGGAAAGAGCGGGGGAGGCGGGGTCAAGTCTCATCTTTCGTGGCACGCATTGTACCTAATTCTTGTTATTTTGTATTAAGTGTTGGTTTTTCTAGTTGCTAACAAATATGATGGTTTCCTTACTTAAAGCAGAACCTACATAAAAGGTCATAAGACAACTACAATGAAATAAATTAACTTGGCACTTCACAAACCCACGTCTTTCCTTATCACCATGGAAACGTTTTATGCTTTATTTTAATCTCTTCTTAAGTATCCACTCATTAAAAATTACAACCGCTTCATGTAGAACACGGCGGGTTTTGATAATCGCGCTAGTAAAATAAATAATAGATAATAATCAGCCGGCGAATGGCCTTGCGAGGTCATTATCGCAGGAAAGTGGAAATACCGTATTATCGCGCCATCACAGGTTTTGGGGAGGTATTCCTAACTAACCGCACTGATCTGTGTGTACAAACACTTTTACATGTCAATCATATTTTCAAAACTAGATGAGGATGGCGTTTCCTACTTGTGCCCTAATTCACTATTAAGGCGACTACATGACCTAAAGCGCGCTCCTGCATAGAAAAGAAAGAGAAGCACGATGCACGATATTTACAAAAAATCTATTGTTTGGACCAAAAAAAAAACATATTAGGGATTAAAATGATCAAAATGTAACAGTGTAGAGATGGATTTGATGTTTATGATATGACGGACAGGCTTTTCAAATAGGTAAGATGACCATCTTTTATAAAATTTTGCCTTCTATACTAAAGGCTCCTACAAACAGGCGCGACACGCGATATAATCGCGCGCGACACAAAGGCACCGCTCGTTGTGCGACTTGCGGTGCCTTTGTGTCGCGTGTCGCGTCGCGCCTGTTTGAAGGAGTCTTAATATAATAAAGCTGAAGAGTTTGTGTTTTGTTTGAACGCGCTAATTTCTGGAACTGTCAGTCAGATTTGAAAAATTCTTTTTGCATTTAATAGCCCCATTCTTGAGGAAGGTTGTTGGCTATTTAAGATAACGCTACGACCCATAGGAGCTGAGCAAAAAGGAAAAATGTGGCTGTTATTTTAGTATAATGTGTATCTTACAACTTCCACGCGAATGAAGTCGCGGGCAGAAACTAGTGATAAATAATGCCATATCGTAGAATATCACCTAAATCTATGTAATGTTTTCTTTATCTTTTTAATATTTCAGGGAGGAAATAGTTCTAGAAGTTTCTCAAAGACATTGATAATGTAACTGCAAAAACGTTATTTGTTCAGCCATGCACCACTGCTCTACTTTTTTATGTAGATCTACGTCCAGTTATCATATGATCCTTTTTCACTCTTCTCCTTATATATTCATTTATTCAACTTACCCTTCTTATCGTAGATAAGATTATCTTATCACTTACTAACAGAAAGTTGTATGAAACGTACGTGTTCATTATACTCTGTAAATAGTAAACATTAGATAATTTGGCACAGTTCGTAGAATTATAGCGTGAAAGAAAAAACTAATAAAGTTTTATTATTGGGACTAAAAGCGGAACAATGATAAAATGTTTTATACTAAGATATTGAACTGGGCTATCCTATCAGTTTTCCAGATTTATGATTCAGGTTTTGAGTTCAATTCCTGTTTCGAGCGGAAACGTGAACTTCCCGCGTCCGGGCTTTTTTTTTTAATTAAGAAGACTGCCAAAATTTAAATTACTCATGTTCAATTTTTTTTCTCGAGACTTCTGTCCCTACTCTAGTAACCTCTTAATACAAAAAGATCACAAGTAAAAGGCACCTTGGGCTACTTGTACTAAAATCTGGTAGGCTTAAAGGTTTTTTTTTTTCTTCAATCGGTCCCTTATTACTGAGGATCGTGGTCACTGGACCCTTTTAAGCGGACAATCTGCCTCCATCTACTCCGGTCCAAAGTTGCCATCACCACCTGCTGAAAATTGCTTGAGGACGTAGCTTCTTTCACTTGGTCGGACCATCGTGTTAGCGACCGGCCTCGTGCTCTCTTTCCTTCGGTATTGCCAACAATAACCAGCTTTTCAAGGCTGCTATCCCCCCTTCGCATTATGTGGCCGAAATAGGTCAGAATACGCTGTAGGCATATACAAAGGTATATACAAGGTTTTTGTTCCCTCTCGCCGAGAGGTGGCCTGAGTCCCAGCAGTGGTAAAACTATAGGCTGGTTTTTATTATGGTTTATATTTGGACGTTCAAAAGTGCCTTTAATGTGCCTATTTTAAATAAATTATTTTACTTTGACTTATACAAGGTGGTAGGGACATGACGAGGAAACTGTAACCATTAATTCAGCAGATGAATCTGGACATAGTGTAGAAATGTTTTCGCCGGGTATAAAAAAAAAACCGGTAAAGTGCGAGTCGGACTCGCGTACCGAGGGCTCCGTACAAATTTGTAGGTATGTAAATAGTTTTATAATTTTTTTTTTTTGTAATGTAACTACAAATTTACGGTTTTGGGATTTTTTCCTTTACTTGTGGTATATGATATTGCTTCTTGGCAAATTTCATGATTCTAGGATCAACGGGAAGTACCCTATACCTAGGTTTTCATTTCGGAACATAAACGCCCGTATCTTTTAAGTTAGAAGTTAGAAAATCCGACTGACAACGAAGTGATCTTATAAGAGTTCTGTTTTTCGTTTTGAGGTATGGAACCCAAAAAAACTGTTTTGTAGAAAAGTCCTATGCGGTCGAAATGTATGGAACGGCAATTTTTTTTTTAATAACCAACGAAAAATATCAACCCAGGGGGAATCATGTACTGATATCGATAATTCATCGTAAAAGGTTGCGCGTCCATGTCCCTGTCGCCCTGTATAATGCCTGTGGCATTAAGTCCGCCTCTGTACATTTCTGTGCATGAAGTATTAAATAAATAAAATTATATTATAATGTCCGAGAAAATAACACGCGAAAATGAGAAGGAAAACTCAACAAATCATGCAACGGTTGATGAAACTTCAATTATTTTTCTAACATTTTACATTTATTAATTTATTTATTAAACATTTTGTAGACTTAACAGGTCAACCCAAGGCGTCTACAAACTAGTTACATTTAGTAATATATTTTTTTTATAGTGATTACAGCATTTACAGCTTAGCCTATATAACTAACAGTTAGTGTTGCCCAAAATCGGTCTTGGTCTTGCAGTCTTGGTCTTGTTCTTGCATTTTTGCAAGACCAAGACCAAGACCAAGACCGACATATTTTAGCAAGACCAAGACCAAGACTGACCCCTGCAAGACTTGAGCAAGAACAAGACTAAGCCTGCAAGACTCTTGCGTCTCGCAGTTAAGTCAAACTGAGATTTGGGCGTTATAGTAGGGATTTAGTTTCAATCCCGATTATGCGAAAATGGATGTATTTTTTTTATGAAACAGTAAATTACATTGTTGAATTGCATTCAAAACTAAAATTATTGTTGATAATAAAAAAATATCGAAAAAGTACGTGACTATCAATACACTTCTGCACGTTTTTTTAAACTTCTTTACTTAAGGCGAAAGCGGTATTAGGTAGCCCGCGAAATTCACTGACCAGCAAATTGCAAAAAACGTAAGAAACTTTTAATTTCGCGGGCTACCTTAGCGCTTCCCCCTTAAATCGATGAAGTTTTAGAAAAATAATTATCCCCTCATCATTATGAGGGGATAATTATTTTTGATGAATTGAATGACCCATTTACTACTTTTATTTTAGATTCGTTATCTAAAATAAAAGTAGTAAATGGGTCATTCAATTATGTAGATGATTAAAATGCCTCATGTGACGCGTCTGTTAGATTCATTGGGATTCATGGCCGACTCGACACCGCGCGGGGATTCCCGCAATCTTCCGCATTTTTTGTCAGGTTCAAGCATTTATGCACTTTATTGTAATAATTTTAAAGTTTATTTTCAAGTGCGTTAATAATACGAGGAGACCGCTTGGCGCTGCGGTCCCTTTGTGGCGGCATTTGAAAGTGAATAGCGTAGGTACGAAAACAGTGTTGACCTCGCAAATGAACTTTAGCGATACAGCTGATCAGGTAGCCCTTTCGAGTTTTATTTACATTGCTGTTTTAAGTGAAACAAGTGAATTTACAATTTTTTAATTAAAAATCTCATTGGGTCAGATAGAAATAATGATTTAATACAGTTCAGAGTAAAAAACTTGCAGAAAAAAACGTAAAAATTAAGAAAAAGCCGACGAAAAATTTCAACGCAGGGGGGTCCAGAATCATGTACAGACGCCAGCACATCAAGCTACCCGAAACTGTCAAATTTTCCCAATAAATTTTGAACCTTATGCTTTAGCGATAAAGTTGAAAATCTATTAAAGAAATTTGACAGATTGTAGTAGGTTGATGTGCTGGCGTCTGTACCTACTGAATCCATGGTAAGCGGTTGCGCGTCGATGTCCCTGGCACCCTGAGCAATAGGCTAATAGGTATTTGAATGTAGTCTAGTCTAAGTAGTAGAGTCTCGCAAGACTTGCGAGACTCTTGCTGCAAGACCAAGACCAAGACCAAGACTGAGAGCGCAATACCAAGACCAAGACCAAGACCAGGTGTATTGACGCAAGACCAAGACCAAGACTGGCTAAGGTCTTGTCTTGGTCTTGCATTTGGGCAACACTACTAACAGTTCACGGAAGAAAACCTTAGAAACAAGACAAACGAAACTTTTTTTTAGTCTGCACTAATGATTCATGTAAAAGTAGATACGCCTAATCAGCAAAGCAAACAGAGAAGTGCCGCTTCAGTGCGAACACCGAACAGCAAAAACAGCTACTGATTTACCGGAGTCAGCCCCGTGTGTACAAATGTTCCACTTAGCCAGTTGACTTGCAACCTTACGCCGCACTTGATGACTGAATCAACATGATATTTCTAAAAATACATTCTCCTGTACTGTGTTTAAGCTGTTTATTTTTACTTCTATTTAAATAATGCAAGTTGTCATGTCACCCGTCCATGAACAAAGCGACTTCTAGGCTCGTACAATATTAGAAACATTTTCAAATATGAATCTCGACACATATTATTATAAAATGACATTGACGAACACACTAAACTAATCTTAAGGCGCCAGGGTAGCCCGCGAAGTTAAAATTTTCTTACCTTTTTTTGAAGGTCAGGATGTATGTTGAACATATGATTCGCGACCGTAACAAGTATGTATTGGCAGAATTATAATCATTGAAATCATCATGCAACCCACTAATTTCATATAGCCCTATTGATTTATATTTAATGAAATAGTCATTCAATAGAAATTAAATTTAAATTATTTAGGGGCGCTTCCTCTTTAACTCGAGATGATTCTTAAATCGAGGTTCATGCTTTGAATAAATGAATTATTTGCAAGAATATAGGTAGCTAACATAAGTTCTTAAGATCTCTATGGGTTTCACTATATTCGGCATTTCAGCCTTGCACATATTTAGATTTTACGTCTTGGTTATACTTATAGTAGGTATGCAGTACACATTTAGTAATTAGCAATAACATAAATATACTAATAATAATTTCATAGCACCGTTTGAGAATACGGGCTTTAGGTGGTTAGGGATTTTATTAAAATGAATGGATTAATGAGTAAAGCAGCTGTGTCAGATTTAAATATTTTCATACTTAATCCGTAGTTTCTTTGTAAAAATTCTTTGTTATCTTCCAGCTGTGTCTTCTACTTAAACGTACTTAAAAGGTTAAGTTGTTTGTCCGCGATTTATTTCTAGACACTATAATTATGATAGTTACATTTCAAATCAGCAACGTAGAGGTTATCGTGAAACCTAGCGAGGTTATATTTCATTCACAACTTACATTCATACTCAATGATAACATTTTCCTGAATCAGTTCTCGTGGCGTTACAAAGGTACGTTTTACATGACTGTGACTCTACACTCTAATGAGTCTAGCTGCACTTGCTAGGTACAAATCAAAGACCAAAAGGTGATATTATGATAACTTGTTCGTGATTAAATCAACCTGTAGACTTCCACTGCTTGTTTAACCCCATTTCCTGACTATTTTACACTCTAGCCACGTCTTTTGGAAGCGAATTTCAGAGAAACAGATCTTTATTACAAATTCCGCAGTGGCTAATGCGTTCGCGAATCGTAAACGTTATCATCAAGTTTATTGGCCAGCATGTTTACACTGATGTGCAGGGGTCGTAAACAATTTACTGGTTTCTTTGGTAGGTGGGAACGTTTAACGTGACCACCGGAACAGTTCCAAGAAGAATGACATGATAGATTCTTATCAAATCTGCAGAGAATCAAATAACAAAGGCGGGGCTGGTCATCATGTATTTATGCAAAATGTATCAAGGCATTGTAGATTTAGCATGTTATAATTGTTGACAGCACCAAAGAAGAAGAAAATTGCAAGTATCCCATACTTGGTAGACAGATTAGTGATCGGAATTTGTTTTTAAATAGAAGATAGGATAACGCCCTTCCTTCGGAGTCCCTTTTTCTTTGCGTAGAAGAGGAAACCATAGCACCAGGGAATATACCTATTAAATATCAGTAGAATGCCAATTTACAATAACGTTGTGAATAAAATGCTCTCGATAGAAAGAAGCAACATAATTCTGGAATGTGTGCTGTGCATGCAATCCGACGCAATAAATTGGCACTACATTCAACCCACAAACAAAACTTGTGTAGCCGTTGCTAAGCCAACATTATTTCATGAGATTCTCTTCAAAGTTTTATAAAGTGACTATTTTCAAACAACACATTACATAGTTAAGGAAAAGTAGTAAGAAGTAGTTTCGTAGAACAACGTAATATGGGGTCTGTTTGATACTATCATTGAAAAAATTTTGGTAGTTTCCTATGGAGAAGAGCCGGCAAGAAACTCCACGGTTACTGTTTTTAAAAATAATTGGCTTTTACAATGTTTTCAAATTACAGTAGGTATGGGAGGACCGCGTAGGCCTGTCAACGAGTACCAGGTACTTGATAAAATAAAAAATGGTCTACAGATCTAAAGTCTACAAGGCCTACAAAGTCCAAGTCATTTACAAAATAAGAATCTATCAAAAGGATAAATAAAAATAAAATGTAAAAACCTACTAAAATTTTTATTTAATTTTTAATTACTAGTGTTTATTATTATTTGCTGATAAGTTTTATTGAAGTATGAATAATTTGTGCTGTACTTAGGTATTGTAAAACTAACAAGTCACAAAATATGATTTTTATCATTAAGAGGTAGTGTCACATGAATGTATTGTAAAGATAAAATTAACTTTAATTCAGGGATTAACTCTCCAAACTTTGCTAAAATCCAAGCCTTTTTATTACAATAACAAGCTTCTGCCTGCGACTTTGTGCGCGTGAAATTTATTCATTCGACCCACCCCGTCGCGCGTCACATAACATCACCCGCGCTGTCGCTTCGTTTTCGCTTTGCGTTCTTTTTGTCTTTTTGTTTGCACGGTTTCTAAAAGTCTTCGCGAGATTTAAAAAATTGCCTATAGCCTTTTTCAAGAATTGGGCAACAAAAATATTACAGGAATACAAAAAAAAATAACAAAAATAATAAAAAAAAAACAAAAAACACAAAAAGAAAAAATATTCAAATCCGACTGATAGTTCCAGAGATCAGCGCGTTAAAGCAAATAAACTCGTTAGCTTTATTATTAGTAGCTTTAATACAGATTAGGCTGGTGTTCGACTATATAAATATCCCCCGAATGGTATTAACTGCTGAAATACAAAATTCCGCCGCCAGCCGCCAAACCCGCCGCCGCGCCGAAGTCGCTATTTGTATATTGTTTTCTAACAAGATATTAGCAAGTTAAGAGGTAAAAGATATAAATAATTTCGACCGCCCACGGTCTTTCAAACGGTGCCACAATTCCAAGTTCAGCTCGTTGGTTTCACGATTTTCTCCCGACAATCAAGGACAGATTTATGTATCCTTTTCACGGCCTACGCGTTACTAGATCTCGTTCTATGTTAATGGATGCACCTATTCTCGAAATAAAAACAAACAATGTGAAATAAACCCGTCTTTTGTTTTTGTTTTGGCTTTCAATCAGTTTTGTTGAGATTAAGTGGCATTTGTTTTTGTTTACTTTAATTTATTCAAAGATGTTGCGTCATGCAGGATTTTGAGAGGCATGAGTATTTTTGTTTCACCGTATCTATGGGGGTATCTAGGGGTTAGAAAGATCTGTCCCTGTGTTAATTGTTGTCCAAAGAGCAAAAATTTGATTTTATGATAAGAAAAGTATGTTTGTTTATTACGCTTTCACACTAAAACGGCTGAACGGATTTGGATGAAAATTGACACGTGGGTAGACTATGACCTGGATTAGGATATAGGATACTTTTTATTCCGATATTCCCACGTCGCGATGACATATGCGGGAGCAACCACGGGGCGTAGCTAGTATCAAATAAACCCCTGAGTATTATATATTGCAATCACAACTACTTTTCCGTATAAAGACAATTATTTCTAAAAAAAAGAGCCTTTTATAGCAAAGTAGGTATATGTGTAAACAGATGCGAAGCTACCATAAAACGATAAAGTATCAATTTAATTCCTAATGCCATTTAATGACTCTATTATACGAGCATTTTGGAGAATTAACGTAGAAGTGTGGGTGTCCAATTTAACATTGACGGCTACAAAAACGTTTAAGATGTGCAATTAACCTAATACCATATTAAAAGGTGGCCAGAACGGGACATGGCTTATGTCAAAAGAGATAACTCTGCCAAGATTTTAAAATGAATCTAATTAAAATCAGTTGAATTTTAATTAAAGTAAATTTAATTTCCTATACCTAACCATATGCATAGGTCAGATAGGCAGTCGCTCCGTATACAATTCTGTTACTCAGCTGCATCCAGTAAAACTGGAAGCCGACCCCAACATACCTAGTAGGGAAAGGCTAGGTAGATTATGACGATGATGACCTAACCATGTGTACCTACACATGGTACCAATGTGTACCATGTGTACCATGGTACACATGTGTAGGTACAGGCTGTACTTACAAAACCACTATTTCCTATTATGAAAAAATCGGTACCCATCGTCCATAAATGTAACATTTAGTAGGTAGGTGGGATTTTTTAATGTTCGGAATTACGTAATTGATACGGTAAGTAGTTACAAAAAAAAACAAATGAAAGACATAGTTTAATGAAAAGGTAATAGCAGCTATTATTTAGGTATTTGCTAGGTAACTGAGGGGCAATATCCGTAATTTTAAGAAGTTCACAGTCTGATCTCAGTCTCAATCTGTCAAAAATACGTCAAATCCCGCGACTTTAATTTTATCGTTTTTTAAGTACGAGAATTGGCCTTCAAATTCATCTCATTTACAACTTTCCCATTCTACCTTCATTACCCTGCATTTAATAGTATATCGTAAAACTAAAAAGGCCTTACTTTGTTGCTCTGTAGTTTATTATAAAAGGCAAAATAAATATGAGTATAGTTGTCTATGAGTGGGCGAAAACACCACGCGATGCCACTAAAGTACAGCGGAGTTTACACCGACATTGTACCGTGTACGTGGGCACTTATTTGCAATACATTTGCATTTAAATTGAATGAAACTTGCTTTACTTAAAAAAACGGCCAAGTTCGAGTCGGATCCGCACACGAAGAGTTCAGTAGGTACAAAGGCAAAAAGTACTGAAAAAAAAACAATGTTATTTTTATTATTTGTTGTTATACCAGCAATAGAAATACACACTCTGTGAAAATTTCAACTGTCTACCTACTACAGCTCATGAGACACAGCCCACTAACGGACGAACAGCGGAGGCTTAGTGATAGAGTCCCGTTGGCAACCTTTGGGTACAGAGTCCTAAAAATAATTGAGATTGTCATATCAATTTATTTTTATTAGCATAGTTCTCTCGTCTTTTTAACTATGCCTGTAAAGATGGCAATGGATAGGCCAGCGGCCGGCCCATCCACGTTGCATCTCTTCGTAAGGTGGGTCGTCTTTATTAACCTGTTTGTCAGACTAGATTCAGCACAAAAGAACAATAGGTAATGTTGTAAATATCGCGAGCCCACAGTTATTGCCCATAGACATCATGAACTAGTATTCTTAAAACAGACAAATCATGTAAAACAATATGAAATACAATAGAGCTAACTAAGCCTACACGAAACAACGTTATAAATACTACAATTTTGTTGCTAATGTCGTAATCAATTTTACACACAATTCATTTATTTTCCGCCTTCAGATCGGACAGCGGTATAAATCATGAATGTTCACCTGTTGTACTATGTATTACATTTACGACGCTTGTGAATGGGACATACAAAGTAGTGTTGTCCGGTGTAGCAACGATACTTCAGTTTCCTTACATTCACTAGCGCCACCGTGGGACTTTGTCGATGTCGATGAAAAGTTAATTCGAAGCTTTTGACTGTAAATTATGCAAGATAGGTATTTATTGTTGCGGGTTTGGAATAGACCAGTGTTATTGTTTGCTTGCAAAATATATAAACGTTAACTTTCCCTATAATTTATATGAAATAAGGCGTAAATATAGTGTGTTGTGTAAGATTCAAATAAATTCCGTAATGGAGTGGGAAAACCGAAACAAACATCTTCGGACAAAACTGCTGATAATCAGTTTAACAATAATAAAAATATAATAACAATATCATAATTAACTAGAGGTCAAAACAAACTAGGTCAATTTGTTGTAAGAAATGTTTTAAAATCGGAATAATCTTGGCAAGTCCCAACAGAAATTCAGACTGAATATAGCTATTCACCAACTGTCAAAGTTTTGAAAACGGTTTCACGACGAGGACAACAGCGATCGTGAACCTTTTTTATAAAAATCATTTCTTTCTTTGCAGTACAATTTCAAAAACGTTTTAGAAAATACCAAAAATAAGAAATAGCTTCACAAAAAACCGTTCAAATTGGAAACCGAAAAAGAACAAGGAAATTCATGAGCTTTTCCTGTTTCGTTATTGTATTATCGACCAAAGGAAATAAAGTGTAACGGTAGGACATCACTAGTGGTCGACCTTTCCGTCGGCAGGCAGGCGTATGACAAGACGAGTTGCAAGGCAACGATCTCTGCCACATGCAAATCTTATGCGGCTGACAATCTAATTAGCACCTTTATCGCGTGCCCGCCATCCGCCAGTAATGTTATAATCATTTACGACTTTACAAAAGGAAAAATTTAACAATTATAACGACATGTGACAACCCTTCATATTTATTAGGCAAATTGAAGTTTTATTTGTAATGTCAAAATAACAGCTTTTTACAAAATGCATATGAAAATATATACGGTACTTATAACAAAAAAAAAAAAAATTTGGTCTGTCTGCTTGTTCCAGCTAATCTCCGTAATGGCTGGACCGATTTTGACGGGACTTTCACTGGCCGATAGCTGATGTAATAAGGAGTAACTTAGGTTTTATTTTGGGAAAAAAATTAGTAACAAAACACATTATTGTTTTTTAACACGCACGCGAACGAAGTCACGGGAACAGCTGGTACTACATAAAACCTTTCAAGACGACGACGACGACGTCTATTGTCAATAAATTACCTAAACGTACGTTAGTTAACCAACACCTGGACAATCTTCTACGTAACAGAAATATCAACACCTTGTAAATACCGTGTAATCGACGTCTAAGTTGAAAACGATTTATTCACAATGTTGTACATATATTAAATACTAGTTTATGTAAAACGCGTCGTTGTAGTATACGAATTCTCACACAGTACTCGTACGACAACGGTGTGACCGACATAATTTTGCTGGCCTATTAACATTCTTTCTGTTTAAATCAGTATATAAGAATATATACCTACCTGTATGAAAGGCATGCAGCTCAGATGAGAATGTTAAGAGAGATGTGTTGTATTACACGAACGGATAGAATAAGAAATGAGTACATAAGAGGAAGTCTGAAAGTGGCACCGGTAACTGAAGAGTTGTGTGGCAATCGGTTGTCATGGGCATGTGATACGGAGGAACGAAAAAATGTCCTGGGAAAGTTTTGAGTATGAATGTCGATGGCTATAAGAGTAGGGGAAGACCAAATAAACGATGGATGGAATGTGTGAATGATGACATGGTTAGAAAGGGGATGACTACACAGATGACGACTAATAGAGAAGTATGGAAGAAAAATACATGTGGCGCCGACTTCAAATAAGGAGAATGATGATGATGATGGGAATAGGTACCTAAGTACTGAGTTTCCAATTATGTCCATAGATAGAATCACAACTTAATCTGAAACTGAGATTTAAAAAAAACTGAAGTGTTAATCGACTTTTCTTGATGACCGTACTATCGTGCATCTCTATGCACGGGTACGGGATACGGTCGGCAACAAAAGTCGATTAACACTTCAGTTTTTTTAATGTCAGTTATTGAGCAAAATATTTGTTCAAAATTGCAGCAGAAGTACAATGCAATTTTGAACAAATATTTTGCTCAATAACCGAGATTAAAAAAACTGAAGTGTTAATATTTTGCTCAATACCTAACTGAGATTAAAAAAACTGAAGTGTTAATCGACTTCTGTAATCTGTTGCTGACTGTACAAGGCACACCTCACGCTAGGGTTGTCAGTATAGGTATAAGAAAGAAGTTTGTATGTGTGTTTTTGTTTTTATTTTTCTATGGTTGCCAGACAATAGCCCGAACATGATTTGATTGTTAAAATGTGTCTGTCTGCTTCAAATAAATAAGTACATTGTAACTGTACACATTTTGAATATTTGTAGAATATTATCTATATATACGTACAGAGTGGCAGTGGCGCTTGACGTTTGACAGTTTTTGTATGAAACAACTATCAAAATTTCAAAATTATTCCTCGAATAAATTTAACAGATGATTGAAAAATCAGCCTTTAATAAATAGTACAGCGGTTATTTCAAGTTGTTATCAGTCTGTTACTGTTAGCCTGCATCATCACACTGTTAGGCAAAGGCCTCTCCCCATGACTTCTAGCTCTTTCGATCCAGGGCTAAAGTGGACCACTGGTCGTTTGTTTTTTCCAGCTCGTCCCACGATCATCTTCATCAGTCTGTTAAGATAATAAAATAAAAAAAAATTACCAAAAATAGAACACTTAAATTTTCAAACAAAACGAATAGCGTAAAAGTTGGCACGAAATAAACCACCCAATCATATAAGTACTTGATGTTGTTCCATACTAAAACGAAAAAAAGATCCCACGGCTAGAATGTTAATTTTTATTAATTATTTTAATTGTGTATGTTTAAAATACGTAATACAGAATACGTCTGTATAATAAAATAGTAATGAAGAATTTTTGTCCGTTTGTCTGGATGTATGTTCCGGAATGGCGCAAAAACGGCTGAACGGATTTGGATGAAATTTGGCACACAGATAGTAGCACACAGATGGATTAACACAGGTACGGTTTAAATCCCGGTAGTACGTTATCGTGGGATATTTTTCGACATCCACGCGGGTGATTATACAAACGGAACATGGATTGATAAAAATAAAGCAATTAATAATAAGCCATAACTGCTTTGCTTTGCCCGGATTCAGATCTCATAACACCAAGCGCAAATTCAAACACAATATTTGTGCTAGCCATAATTTATTTCACTGTTATTTTAGATTAGCTTAGAAAGGAATTCGAACATAAATAACGAAAATATTAATTTGCAGCGATCAACTGTCACATAAATTAGGGTTTGTGTGCCAGACCATTGATCCCTACAATACTTTGATATATTGCTTATTGCTCAATATTCCAAATAGTCGCTTTATAAAATTAATTAAAGCATTCGACTCTGAAATTCTATTATCTACTCCATTATTATTCATCAGGTACGATATGTAGGTACCGCACCCTCGCCATTAAATTCCTGCCACAAATTGCCGTGCGAATGCACATTTGGATACAAACCGGTGATTTGTCTTCGAGAAAATTATCTTCACAGAATAAAAAATCTTATCGTATGCAATTTGTAACCCGAATAAAGTAGATTTCTATCGGTAAAGGTGAATACAATAGGACATTACATGATAGGTATTCCGATAAATCTCGGCCTACGCATTCGAAATGTGTTACATGCACGAACATGCGCTTGCGGTCCTAAATCGGTGTTCTACGAAACTGACGGTTGTTAATGTAAACGATGAGGGGCAATGTCATCAAACGCCCGCTCTACTCGGGTTTCATTCATACGCCTAGATCATGTAAATATGAGTAAACATTATATTATGTATTTAGGCATTTACGTGTCGTTCAACTTTGCCAGCGAAAATTACTACGGTTACCGTCTGCAAATGTGAGAAGAGCGACAACTTAAACCGAGTTACCTCATTTCCTAAGTGAATTAACTACTTTAGATTCCATATACTCAAGTAGGGAAAAATTAATGAGATTTTTTAGTTACTTTAAAGTTTAAACTTAACTGGTTTCTCGTGACCACTGTCAATCAAATATGGCTGTTGATTTATAAGTTACAACTCTATAATTGAGTAAATAAGGTCACATTATTCGATTCGGCAAAATTGCATGGCGCCTGCAATGCGCCTGCATCACGATGACAATGCAAGATATTCTAGAGAAACACATCGTATTGATCTAAAAATAAACAGACAATCTATGATCTGTTTTTATTCCAATTCCCATACTTCAGGCTTACTTTTACAAACAATGGTTTTTATGAATAATTCATAGTGTCTCGCAGACAATGATAGTGTCAGTATTCACCTAGTGACGAACCTCCCCTTTTGATCTATGTTGACTCACAACCATCACTATTCACATGTCGAATGTAGTCCAACCACAAATCAAAGCTGGATTTTCCATTCAGAAAAACTGTTATGCAGTTTACAATAAAGAACCTACTTGTTTGTTGCTGACTTCCCTAGTTCATTTTCTCTTTGCTTGTATTTATTATCGATTACCAATACAGATGGCCATTCAGAAAATGCAATTGCCAAGTTAATGTGGCCAGCATCCAGTTTGAATGGACCTTTACTTTGATGAATGGCCTCTTCGACTGATTTCTTGACCTGGACTATTGATAACAAAGTGACAAGAATGACAGGTGAGTGGCTGACGAATACTTTTTGTAGTCTTGACTTGGTCAATATTTTCATGGGAAGACGTCGGTCTCCGACGACTATTTGTTTATATAATTCACACATTCAAATGTTTCATAAAAAGAAGATCGCGGTTGCACTTGATGGTGTAATAGGCGGGGAGCCACCAATCCTGAAAGCTCCGTGATCACGGATTCTAATATTTTTAATAAAAAATAAAAGTTAACGTTTAGACGAACAAGATTTGCTTGGTCGGCGTGGATTTGATTGGCCGGAAATATTTTAATTAAATTATTTATTATTAAATTTCCATAATTTTTTTTTCCGTCATCACGGATTTTGATCAATCTTATATAGAATTTTGTGTGAAATTATGTTCAACAAGAAAAAATCCGGCCGACCAATGATTTTTAGCCGGAAAGGTCACGCATACCTATTTGAATGGTGTGATAAGGGGTAAAATTTATCCATTATCACGGAAACCTTTTTATTTTTTTTTAATTCACGTGTTTTAATGTCGCATTTATAATTATCTTGGTATGCGTGCTTACAAACTGCCGAAAGTATCGCGCATACCAAATTTTATTGTGTGAGTGAGGATTATACTGTTATAGATTTCACTTACTTGATGACATTTCTTTTAGGGTCTTTCTTCTACCTCTGGTCTCTTCCTTAAGTTTTTAACTATTTATTATACTAATTAATATGGAAAAGAGGAAAAACAGGATTTTTTTATTTGGGTTGATTATATAATAAATGAAGGTTGATACAGAAAATATGTTCAATTCAAGATATTTCCTCAACCTTTAACGGTGGCGATGGGTCAATGTACCACAATGGTTCGAGTTTACTGGATTCATTTACTTGCCATCCACATTCTGTTGGATCGTATAATGTACAAATAGGTTCGGTAGCATTTTGCCACATTGCGTTTACAAAAATGGTGCGTAATATTTTTTGCGTTAAAGTTTTCCAGCATGGTGGAATATTTTTTGAATTGAAATGTATCATACCTTTGTAAAATTTTTCTTTGTCGGTTGTACTTGCAAAAAATTTTAAGAATAATTCAAATCTTGCAATATTAGGTTCATCAGTCTGTCGAGCTCTACCGGGCTTCCATGCTTTTACAGGTTGTGATTATACAGCAGCTTTTGTTCGTAAAAGAAAAATTAAAGCCTACAACTTCCTGTTAGAAAATGAAAAATATCAGAACATGTTCGAGCATTTAACAAGTCCGGAAGACATAAATGATAAAGAAAAGACAGATTTAGTTCAAAGATTTACAAATGAAATGTATAACGTAAAAAATAATGATGTTAATATTGCAAGATTTGAATTATTCTTAAAAATTTTTGCAAGTACAACCGACAAAGAAAAATTTTACAAAGGTATGATAAATTTCAATTCAAATAATATTCCACCATGCTGGAAAACTTGAACGCAAAAAATATTACGCAACATTTTTGTAAACGCAATGTGGCAAAATGCTACTGAACCTATTTGTACATTATACGATCCAACAGAATGTGGATGGCAAGTAAAAGAATCCAGTAAACTCGAACCATTGTGGTACATTGGCCCATCGGCACCGTTAAAGGTTGAGGAAATATTAAGTTGCCAACAGAATGAGGAAGAAAGCGAAGAATCAGAAGAAGAGAGGAATGATAATTTTGATGATAATGATGTAGATGATTATTGATTAATAAACTTGAATTGAACATATTTTCTGTATCAACCTTCATTTATTGTATATAATCAACCCAAATAAAAAAATTCCTGTTTTTCCTCTTTTCCATATTAATTAGTATAATAAATAGTTAAAAACTTAAGGAAGAGACCAGAGGTAGAAGAAAGACCCTAAAAGAAATGTCATCAAGTAAGTGAAATCTATAACAGTATAATCCTCACTCACACAATAAAATTTGGTATGCGCGATACTTTCGGCAGTTTGTAAGCACGCATACCAAGATAATTATAAATGCGACATTAAAACACGTGAATTAAAAAAAAAGAAAAAGGTTTCCGTGATAATGGATAAATTTTACCCCTTATCACACCATTCAAATAGGTATGCGTGACCTTTCCGGCTAAAAATCATTGGTCGGCCGGATTTTTTCTTGTTGAACATAATTTCACACAAAATTCTATATAAGATTGATCAAAATCCGTGATGACGGAAAAAAAAATATGGAAATTTAATAATAAATAATTTAATTAAAATATTTCCGGCCAATCAAATCCACGCCGACCAAGCAAATCTTGTTCGTCTAAACGTTAACTTTTATTTTTTATTAAAAATATTAGAATCCGTGATCACGGAGCTTTCAGGATTGGTGGCTCCCGGACCATAATATGTGGGCTAACGCCGCCACGTGGCTGTGTTTGATAAATTGGCAGAAATCGTGATAATATAATCAGACGTCTGAGCTGTCACATTTCATATAAAAATTCTAGTTATTTGTTTAGTTACATGTGTAGCACTCCTTAACGGTACAATTAATTAGAATTTAAAATCTACAAGTGCTAACGCGAATATGATGGGTAAAGATTACAATTAAGCCCATATTAATGAACTTTGGATATTAAATGAAGTTAATATGCATGAGCTTAATAATTTTCAACAAGAAAGCCAACAATACTTACGTATGATACAAGATTAATCTGTTAAACAGGATTTGTCTGGATAGGCTAGTTTACAGAGCTGAGCCGAAGTTCAATAGTCGTCTGTGACGAAGCGTGTACGTAGCAGATTTACTTTAAAGATAAGATAATAAATATAAGTATACGTAGGAAGGTACATTATATCACCAACCCGATACCTAGTCAACGCGTAACTGTTGAACGATTGAAATAATTATGTATTTTTTGTTTGGCAGACTTTCAGATAATTTCGTGAGTATATCGTAGATTCCCCCAATGATTCAGGTCTATTTTGAAAGCAGATCGTAAATTCTATTAAAATCACAGACTGTAATAGGGCCGATGAACTGAATGGGGAATACGAAAAAAATAGGTCGATTATAACTTTCGGTACAATCCATCAAACATCGACATCAAAACCCATAGGCCTCCACCATATACCTACCTACATCTACTAGCAGTTTTTAACCACTTGCTCTCAAGTAGTTACGGATCGTTAAAAAGAACGAGTGGTCATGAAATCTGGATCCGACAGTCGCCATTTGTCGGCCGTCTTTACTAATGGCACCTGTCAGAATGACGCCGTGCCTCGGAGACAATAGGCGACAGAAAAAATTTGTGGCATCGCCCGTCTATACGACATTCTACAGATTCCCTTGAAGAATTTCCGGGTATTTTTGTTCTACAATTATATTTGTACGATTGTCCCGCCCCTTCACCGCTTGGGTTTTATGGGATGAATTAACTATTAGGGAAAAACCACTGAGCGTGTTCTAATACAAATAAATCTATGGCAATAACGGACTTCTTTATTTGTGGGCTAAACTTTGCTAGATTTTCCCACACTGAGATGTTACCTACTAAAGAACGTATCAATCAAACTCTAGGTTGACAGACAACGTGTAGGCTGCTGCTCTGCCGAATGGATTGATTGAACTATCAATTCTGTTTACTTCTGACCTCTGAATCATTTAAGCTTGTTATATATATATCTTTAACCGTCTTCAAAAAAGGAAGCTTTTCATCATTCAATGTCAAATTCATTATCTGCTGTTATTACAATTTAAATGTAGTAGTCAATTAGGCAAATGTCAGCTTATATTTTTAGATTATTAATTTGTTCTATCAATTTGCTGGTAAATCATACTGGTACTTGGTCTTGAAAGAGATTTCTTTTATACATATCCAAGTTATTCCTATTCCACATACCTGTACATATTTCCGAACGATCTCGGCAGGGCAGTTGGTTCATAAAGGGCAATAATTCGAGCCGAGCATAACCGGCGCTACCGGTCCTCACAATGGCTCCAGACAAAGCGCGAGTGCGCGCGAGACGATGACGGATGCCCCCAGCGCCAGCGCTCGGGCATTGTTAAGCTTCCTTCACATCACGGAACTAAACACTCCACGGAGCTTATTTTTTGTTCCGATATTGACGATAAATACCTCAGATAACTCTAGTAATAAATTACGCATAACATTATCGAGCTCCACGTGTCTTTTAATCAACAAATTATAAATACAGTTTATCTAGTCTTTAAATGCAAACGTTTTACAACATCCGATGTGGAATCGTCAATAGGTACATGTTAAATGATATTTATAAGCTAATTAATAATCATTTAAAACATTTGAATCTAAATCTTGTAGAATTTGCTAAATGAAGACGTAGCTCTTATCACGTAGACAAATGAGAAAAAACGTATTATTAACTGTATGTATGGTTTTAAAAATAGCACATTTATGATAAGGGACTTAAAACGTCAACCCACGTTATGTTTTTCATTACTCATTTCTGCGAAGAATAATCTTATTTTAACAGGAAAACTCTGCAGTACATGCAATATTTTTTTCATCATCTATAAAGAGTTTGGGTAAATATATCGATATTGTTACGAGTAGTATCAGGACATGAACATTGAAAATTGTTTGTTAACATAGGCGCATACGAGTAATAGTGCCTTAAGCTACGTGCTCCTACAAGTAATTAATATTTTAATTTAATGATTCTTATCTTGAATCTTGACGCAGACGCAGTAGTTGTTCAGGAAGTGATGCTGCTCTACCCAAAGGTTGATTTTTAATGAAAGTATTTTAATAAGGGACTTGTTTTTATTGTGAGAAGTAAAAGTACAAGAGTACGTACGTACGTACTTGCCGCGCTTGACTCGGTGGAACACAGAGCTAAGAGGCTTATTGGCGACGTAAAACTGGTGGATGCCAAGCTTCACAGCTTGGCTCATCGCCGCAAGTTTGCCTGCTTGTCGGTCTTCTACAGATTGTACTTCGGTGAGTGTGCC
Organism: Luperina nickerlii; assembly: GCA_963855955.1. Taxonomy (NCBI): domain Eukaryota; kingdom Metazoa; phylum Arthropoda; class Insecta; order Lepidoptera; family Noctuidae; genus Luperina; species Luperina nickerlii. Next base: position 12,558,133 of record OY979677.1, on the reverse strand, counting down.
CAAAAAGTCCACTTACCTCATTCCACCGGCCCCCTTCTACCTTCGGACATCCAATTCGCACTAAGCATTTTCAAATGTCCTTTATAACGCGAACAGCAAAAGAGTGGAACTCTCTACCTGCGTTTGTGTTTCCGAGTACATACAACCCGAATCTCTTCAAAGTAAGAGTGAACAGGCTCCTTCTGGGTTAGCTCACTCCATCGTAGACTTTGTCTCTGTCACCTCTGACCTAGACTCAAGAGCAAACCCATTTCAAATTAAAAAAAAAAAAAGTACGCGTTCCTCCGAATCCTATCTCTGTCCTTCGATGGCGGCTGTTGGCGCCACCGACCCGTCCATCAGCCCGTCCGTACCACTTTTTGTTACCCGAGACCATCACATTATCTATATTAAGCATACGATTACAAGTTGTAATTTAAATTCACTTATTCGTTGCATAGTCAGAATTACGAGCAGTAATTCTACGTGATCGAATCCTAACCGGCGGCTGCTTTGTGCATGATTGGAGCTTTATGCCATTACATTTTCAGTTTTATTACTGGGGCCTCTCGAGTCTTGAGTCTCGACACTAGTTTCATCTTGTATAGATAATGTTAATCATACGTACACACATATGAATTATATAACTGTCCAAATGACTTCATGGCCTCAATAGAGACGTCTGCTAAGTCTCATTATCAGGTGTTTGAGTAAGACAGTGGAAGAGATTGAGCGCAGGTCATACGTCATTATTAGCCTAGGCACGAATCGGGTCAGCACTAAGATTAGGTGTTGTACACACAGAGATATTATTATCTTTGCTGATAACAATGATACTACGTGATACCGCGAAATCAGAGAGTTGTAAAGATTAAGATGTTTTAACTGCGAGCGGTGTCATTATTCTACATGTTATAATTATGTTAAAATTGATGTAATTTATAGATAGGATGTAAGCTGTAATATGCATGTAAAGTGGACTTCAAAGAATGTTTTTATTTTCGCGATAAAATCTGCACGTTATGCATAACACGTAAGCATTCGATTTTATTAAGATTCGTGACGTGTTATGTACACGGAATGTGTAAAATTACCTTAAACATTAAACGCGATAATAAATACACGATTATATCCAGTGAACGTTACATATTTCTTAGTAAAAACACCGGCAGTCTTACTTTACAGTTTCATATATGTATCATGAATTTCATTAACCTATGAAAGTCAACCTTTACAAGACCTAGCGGTTACCAAGCCGATTTCATTACCAACAGAGAACAGAGTATGTATAAAAATTTACACAGCTGTTAATGAAGCATATTGCTGTTGTAATATGTACCTAATGTTTAATACAGGTGGCCCATATTTTCAGGCGGCATATGAATGTCCTCAGAGGGGCTAATAAAATGTGGCGCAAACGTGATGGCGTCACGCTATTTTATGTAAGAATATCGATGATAATAATTGGGATGATTTCATAAGATTTTTCACTTTATTTGCAAAATATTGTTGCCACGGTATTTTGTAGTGTCATTACCTTAAACTATTGTCACGTCCGCAATTGCGATCATTTTGTCGGGCCGTTTACTCTTTTGTCTTTATATAGCATCACTTTCATTCATTGTTTGGCTATATCATTGTTTAGATGTCATAATCGTCAGGTGAAACAGCGTTTACTCCTAAGATAAATTAGGGTAACTCTTTGTTTCCATCTTATAACGTTAATTACGGAGGCATAAAGCGTCTCAGTAAACATTTTTAACAATCCGTCATGGCGCCGGCCCTGCCTCCTGTACGAAGGAGCCAAACAAACACAAAGAGCGCACCTCGTGCTGGCGCCTGCGTTATCGCGCCACGTGGGCCCTAAGCCCTTTGATTCTTATTCCTAAAATACATTCCTTCATAGAAAGGCACGTCTTGTCCCGGCTATTGTTTCACTTTGTACTCTTTTACCATAACAACTAAACATTTTAAGGCACTGTGGGAATTATTACTTTAGAACTTTACAACTTTCATGTTAAAATAATAACAACAATAATGTATGTGCATATTTGTGGGGAAGACCGTTTATTTATGGTTTAAAATTGTAAATAACGCTACAGCCTGTCAATCATTCGTGTTTTGTCGCGATGCCGATGAAGAAAGCTCTGCCTTATAAAGAGAAGCAGTCAGCTATTTGCTGTCCAACGTATAATGAGGCCAGTTTTTTTTTGACATCAATAAAAATTATATCATGTCTCAATCTCACGCATGTTTCTTTTAACATATTCTTATGTTAATATGTCCACATTGTCACATCATTAATAAATTTACGTGTTCAGATTCACATAATAATATTTTTGTTATAACTGGTATTTTTTTGAGAGAGTCGTCCCCTGACAATAACTATATTGTTTTAGTGAATGGATTTCATAAAAAGATTACTATATCTCTGGGACGTATTCCCAAATAATTGTGTGTACACACGAAGTGATGAGATAATAAGTAATTATGAATAATTATATAACCGAGCTGGCTCTCAGATAGAGATAGTGATCTACAGACAGCGGTCGCGTACATCGTACGACGACGCTCACGTAGACCTGTCGCGTAGCGTCTCGCGCTTCTAATTATTTTAACATCGCTATCTATTAAGTTATAATATTTTCATAATTATTTTTAAGAACTTTAAAGTAATTTATTTTATCACAGTTATGGTAAGTGGCAGTTGTAGCCTTACCGGGGTAGAACTACTATTATATAGTTAATGTTGTTGAAATATTTAAACAACAATGCCTCTTGATTTGAACTGTTTCTTGTAACCTATAGCTTTTCAATATTTTGACATTTAAGTTGACCGTTTAATATTATACTCATTCATTAACCAAAAACCAATAAATATTAAATATAAAAGAATCATTGACGAATTTATAGTGGGTAGTTACAAACACTATACGGTTCGAGTCGTGATCTGATTGTGTATATTTTTTGTTTCAGGTAGTGTATGATGACAAAACAGCTCAGAAGACGGATGATGAGCACATTATCAATATCCAACTACAAGCATAAAGCTTCGTAAATGTTACGACGAAAATTAGGACAATCCTTTTGTCGGTAATAGTGTGGTGACATAAAGAAGTGAAATTTTAAGACTATTATTTTTAAACGTGGACTCAAAATGCGTGTAGCCGAGTGTTGGGTGCTAAGAAAGATGGACGTGCGGTGTTCGTTGTTCAAACTGTTATTGTTTCAAATGCTGGTGGCGTGGTGCGCCGCCAAGCACGTCACGATAAACCTTGCGAAGGACGCCGCCGCCGGAGACGTGGATAAGGATGTCCAGGATAGCATAAGAAACCTATTACATACCGGTGAGTATTTTTTTTTCTATATTTAAATACATTATGTGTGGGTTCATAAAGTTGTATATTCCATTGGTCCCACGACTGTTAATTGTGAGAAAAAAAATACGAATTTTCGGTGCGTTCTGTTCTAAAAACCTGAAATATTACAGAAGAAGAATCAGAAAACATTTTTCTATCGAGAACTAAAATCAATTAATTTTAATTACTTTCAATAATAGGTACAAAATTAAGTCCAACAAGTGACACACTTTTAATATATCTCTAGGCCTTGTATCAGAATAGAAAATGTATCTATATGAAACAACTTGTATATTAATAAAAATAGCTAATTCATCTATTATAAATAAACTAGGCATTTGGGTCATATCAAGTGATTATCTAGTAGGTATTGTTAGCGAAGGTGATTAATTTTATTTAAATCATAGAAGAATTTATTCACGATTTGAATCATACGCATATTAATAGGAACAAGTTTATTTACATCTGTTTATTGTTCGGGTAAAATTAAGATCTTTGGCTGTGGGTTTTACCCATGCACAAGGAGGGTTAGCTACCTTAAATATTTACTATGTTGAAGGTAATAATTTTTTTTAAAATTATAATAAGAATTATTTATTTAACATTAAAAAATACACAGATAGAAGGTGACACTTAAGCGTGCAAATAGCCTGGTACAAATCATCTGCCTAGCCTTTTTTTCCAACTATGTTGGGGTCAGCTTCCAGTTTAACCGGATGCAGCTGAATACCAGTATTTTATATGGAGCGACTGCCTATCTGACCTCCACGACCCAGTTACTGGGTAAAACGATACCCCTTGGTAAGACTGGTTGTCAGAGTTTCGTGCTTCTGACAAAGATCCACGAATGAGCCAGGACGAACGGCTTAGCGTGCTCATCCAGGCGCGGAAGGGTGTTGGTATGTAAAGATGGTCACCCATCCACATACCAATCGCGGCAAGCGTAGCTTAACCTGATCGATCGATCTGTGCGGCTGTTATTATTTAGCCAGGGGCCTCTCAAATACCTGGCACAAAATAAATAAATAATGACCCCATACTTGGAAAAACCTGTGTTACAGGGGTCATCCATCCGTCCATATATTATGGATATAATAACAGAAACAATTCAGTAATGTGCACTTTTATAAAAATAAACTAGAATAGAAATTTGAAATTCAGTTATCTGTAAAAGAACTGGAGTAACCGACATAGCTTGCAGAGTAAGCAAACTGAAGTGACAGTGGGCTGGCCATGTTGGTCGAATGCCCGATGGCCTGAGGAGCAGACGTGTCCTAGAGAGGAGACTGCGCATCGGCAAGCCTAGTATGGGACGTCCCCCAGCTAGATGGACCTTAAGAAGGTAGCTGGGAAACACTGGATGCGGAAGGCGGAGGACAAGGTGGTGTGGTGCAGCCTGGGAGACGAGTATGTCCAGCAGTGGACTGCGATAGACTGAGTTGATTGAAACTAGAGTAGTACAATTTATTTTGAGAATAAGATTTTTAATCACAACAGTAGATAATTTTATTATTGTTTCATCAGCGTATTGTATCAAGTCATCTGCTATGGGTACTTAGATGGTGGAGGTAATAAATAAAGCATAAAAAAGCTTAACCGGGTAATTTAACGAAACACCCTTAGTTTCGTTAAATTACCCGGTTAATTATTATAATTAATTATAATTATTAATTATTCTTTCATGCTTTAGGTATTTATTACCTCCACCAAGACACACTAGCAGTTTAAGGGCTCCCATGAAAACTGAACGTGATCAGCACATCTAAACCGCGTTCAAGAGCTATCAGTGTCATCGTTGTTGTGGAATATTAACAATGACAGCTCTTGAATGCAGGTTAGCTGTGCTGATCGCGTTCAGTTTTATTGGTGAAACTGGCACTAAGAAAAGAAACATCTGTTCATATGGTTTTTCACAGCTTGTGTTGTGTGTGCTTATGTAACAATTTTCTAGACAGAAATAATATAGAATTAATGCATCAGCTGTGCCCCTAGTCAACTTTGTAAGATTCAACAGAAAATAGGTTAATAGTATCGTAGGCGACGCTTCAGCCATTTGTCTTATTTATACAGTAATTGCGATTTTTAAATGGGACTATACCTAGTAACGACTCTTGAATATTCTGTTTGGCACCATTTCTTGTTTTGCTTAGGGGCTCTAAAATCTTAATAAAAGTGATTAAATGCGAGCGGTCAATCAACGTCAAAGAAGGTCTGTCTTTGTAAAATATAAAAGCCAATGAAAATTCCATACACTTTAGTTTTTTGAGATTTGTAAAGCTTGCTCACCGAAAAGATTGATTGAACATTTTGTTTCACAAATTCATAATGTAATAAAACATAAATTTACGATAATAAGCCCATTAATTTAACCACTATAATGCCCATTCAGAATAGGTAAATCAAAAGCGACTTATAACATGTCAAGGCGTTAGAGGTCAAAACTCAAATCTTCGTATAATCCGATCTTATCGGATTTACCATTAAAAGTGACGTGTGACATACGTCGTGACAAGGGTCTACCGTAACCATAAGACGAAGTATCATATCGTCAGAGATCGTCACGCTTATCTTACGCCTTGTTTTGTAAATGCCACTAAGTTTGAAATACTGATAATTGGATTTAGAGCGCGCGTGACAGCCGCGAACTGAGAGCATTTTAGGGTTAAGCCTTATTGGCCCTTGGCAGTTCTTTGATTAATGTATCTCGTGCAGAATCGAAATTTTACAAGCTATTTATTGGCTTTATGTTGATGTAAATCTATTAAGATGAAAGATCATATTATACTTACCTGCACGAAATTATACAGACTTAGATATATGATTAAGACAACCGTAGATACTTAGCATTGTTTTATAATATTTGTTTGCGAGCAAACAGGTTCGCAATAAATTACTATTGTAAAATTATATTCGATGTGATACTACACAACACACTACGTAACACAAGACCAGTAACCAAGAACATATAATTATTTTAATTACAAATTTCATCTACCGACTTACGACCACACAGTAGTTACAGTCAAACCTGGATAAGTGAGAGTTCAAGGGAGCACAATCTCATTCTCGCTTATAGAGGTTTCTCACTAACCCGAGTTTCTCGCTAATGCAGGTACATGGGTAGCGTTTCTCTCTTATAGAGGTACGCAGCAATAACAAGTCACAGCAAGTACGAATGTAGTAAAATATGTAATATGATAAAATTATGTGCATGATATGCACAACATATATTATGTACATATATATTTTTAAATGCTTACGAAAACAAAACAAAAATTGTATTGTATGTACTTGTCCATCAGAGCACTCAGACTTTATAGTCTTTTGATTTTATAATAGGTGGACTCTGGTAAATTAAACTCCCTCTGAATTTCATTTCGCGATTTTCCGGATTCAAACGCATTTACTATTTTAAGTTTATCACTTAATGACAGTACTTTAATTTTCCGTTTGGACATGATGCAGAACAGAACTTTCCTTCGCAATTGATAACTATAAACTAAGTCCGACAAACAAGACGGTACACAGGCACATGTGTCCGTCCATGCGAAAAGAATGCGATAGAATAACAACATTATTTAGTTCCACGAAATAGAATAGGTACAATATTGACGAAAAAACAATACAAAAACAATGGTAGAAAGTTCCACGAAAGTTAAGAATGAGTCATAAAATACCAGATGTTAAATTTGTAAATAAAGCTCGACTGTCTCTTATAGAGGTATAGATAAGTAGCAGTCTCACTTACGGAGGTCTATGAGGGAAAAACGACTCTCTCTTACAGAGGTTTCTATTTCTCGCTAATAGAGGTTTTGGGAGCTTAAAATGACGGGTCCTGGCTATTACTCTCACTTATAGAGTTTTCTCACTTATCCAGTTCTCACTTATCCAGGTTTGACTGTATATAGTAATTTCGAACTTGTTACTTGAATCTCAAAATTAAGTCTCCATTTTTAGGTCGTTACCTACCGCATAAAATTGGCTTATGAAAGACTGTAAAATAAAACCCAAAAATATAATATAACACAGTATTGTGTTACTGTATCCAACTGACATTTTGCCGCACACTCTTAGGTGAGTGTAGATATTTTTATTATTATTTTTATTTATAACCTACAGCTTGTTAAGGTCAAGATTAAAATCGCCCATTTTAAACTTTTCGTTAACATAAAAATAGTATGTCTAGATAATTTAATTAGAATCAGCTATTATAAATTTTAAAAAACATCACCAAACAAAATGCTTACGATGCTATTGGAAAAATCATACGATGTCTGGCCGATTTTTCTATCCAGCTGTACAAAATAGTGATGTAACTTCTGCGTATGCATTTGTCCGTTTAGACATGCTGGCTACATGAATGTTCGCTGATCGTACGTAATACAAATGAAAAACACACCTGCAGAGAATTTATAAACGGCGTACTTCGTTGATAAATTTAAGCGCATCTCAGACCAATAATAAAGTGGCCGATGGAACATGAATTAACCAAAGCACTAATGCAGTAAGGAGTTCTATTTGCAGACTTAAGAACACTTCAAAAATAGATCGTGGATAACGTAGAGTGAGTTGAACTGAAAGCTTCAAAATGAAGCATAAACGTAATCAAACCAATAACCGTAAAGCGGCAATCGGTGGCGAGATTTATAAAACAAAGCTGTTAGTGAGCGATACGGTCGTCGAACTTTCATTCTAAATTCGTACCTGTGCCATTATGCCCACCTAAAATTGACATTTAATTGCAAGCGGCAATTTTTAATTCATCACATAAATTACCTGGTTAATGTTTCAGTATCATATCGTAAAAGTACTTAATTATTTCCTAAATTTATCGCTGGAAAGTGCAAAGTATAACGATCCTGATTCGCTTATCTAATAAGCTCAATATTTGCTCAAGCAATCTTATCAGTTAGTACAGAAAAGGCGCGAATCTATTGATCTTGGTGACGCGGACCATGACGTAAATGTGACACTTGTCGGCCGAGGATACGATCATAAAGTGATCGTGCGCCTGTTTGAGATCTACGTTTTGGAATGGGCAACTAGCTTCAACTTTCTGACTAACTGTCAGACTATTTAATTTACACAATTCAAAAGTGCCTGTACAAGGTTTAATTGAAATAAATGCTTCGAGTTTGAGTTTGTTTAACCATTAATCGCAGAACAACAGGAGATAAAAACGTTTAGATGAAAATGAAAAAAGAAATTGGAAAGCCTCAGAATTTCTTAATAGTTTCACTGAACTGTAGATATATTGGTACAAAATTTTACAGGTTCTTACTTTTTAAAGAATTATTATTTGCTATATTCGACAAGTTTAGTCACAAAGTAAATAGTTACGCATCTTAGTTTTTTACAGGAAACTATTATTAAGACGTTTGTTCTTGTCACATCACACATGATACCTTTGTTTGAACACTCTGATTATGAACAATTAAGGGTGATGTAACACACTTTTATCGCCTCACACAAATTAGTTTTGTTGCTCTGCGACTTTGAAACGGGCACAGTTATACGCATTCGATTCGCTATTATAAAAATGTAATGATAAAAACTAATGTCAATTATGGTTTGCCTTGACCGAAGACCCGAAATATAATGACGATCAAACCAATATGGAACCAATTCTGAGACGCGAAGATTAGGTGCCATCACTAGACTGGTTCCTATCCGGTATTAGAACTTGATGAATAATAATTAATTTTATTAGATTATATTATTATACTTATTATAACCACAGGGGGCACACGCGTCTAGCTAAGGACTATTCGATACAAATTCTTTACATGGTGAACAAATTAGTTTCTGGGGCCTCATATGGCGCCCTACAGAGATAATAACTTTACCTATCTAGGTTGCCTGCCTACATGAATTGAATGAAGTGAACCTATATGGGCATAACATTAATTTACGTAATCGATCTATCGCAACTCATTCTCAACATAATGTACATAGAAAAGTAGGTAATCAGTTTTAAATGTATTCCACACTTGTATGATTTGATTACACATTATTTCACTAAACGAATTGTCATGTCAGGTCATTAATTTTCTGTAAATTCATCACGATTCATGAAGTTTTATCAAACGCTTGTAAAGAAAATAGATGAGATGTAAAAGTTAAGGGGCTATTAAGTCCACCCATTCATAACGTAGTGATGTGCTCGGTTGTCGCTCGGCAGGGGGCGGTACCTACGCACTGTAATTACCAGTAATTGCAGTCATGCATAACAACAGCGACGGTGAAATACTCGGCCCACGCCTACTCATTACAACTCTAACATTATTGGTTTTAGATTCATAACATAGATGTAGCCTACCTACTCAAAGATGTAGCTTACGGCTACTTTATGGAAACTCTGCCTATTATAAATTCAATGAAGTACACTCGATACGATGATGACTATGATAAGATTTGAATGATTACGATTCATTAATAATATATTGTTTCAATGAAAGAACGGCTACTTTTAATTTCTATTTTTTTTTTATAATAGTAAATTTTTACATGCTGTATTCTTAAAATTCGGATGTATTAATAAAAATCTGGTTTTGCAAAAAACTCGCGCAATTAAACATCGTCGGAGCAACCAAGGCAAGTTCTAAGAAAATGATCGCTCTATTAATCCATTTATCGTCTGGGGAGCATTTAAACCAGCTAAGGCTTGAACAATTGTAGTTTTTACCTTAATTAAATTCATTTATGTATGAGCCTCGGAAGACTAATAAGGAGTGAGAAAAACACCGAGTAGCGAGTAGAACCTGTGTGGCCTTACCAGTCAGCGAGTGTCGAGTGACTAGCGCCGCTCCGTCGCTGACCAAGCACACAGATTTCATATGAAATCGTTCATATGATGAGTGATAAGCTAGTAATTATGATTATCTATGAAAAACTGAACATATTACCGAGAATTTCGTTGTCTAGGAACGTGTCAATGCTAGCGCGCCACGGGGTTATGTTACGGCCTGGTAACGCCATGGATCATTGTGGGACACATTCTTACTTCACGACTGTGAAACATATTGTATTGACTATGGAATGTGGTGTTCATTTACAAGTTTGTTTCCTATACATTTTTTTTTGACAAGTGATCAAAATGAAAAAAAAGGACGATTAAAATGACAGTTATCATCGTCTACAGTCATTTCCATTACTTTCTTATCTTAATTCGAGGTTAGGCCTAAGGTACGCCCTTAAATAAAAACAAAATATTTAATGCATGAAATATCATCATAATGTACCTATTAGAGGAATGTTGTTGGTGTATAATTAAAGCGTTAATCGCTATGAGATATAAAAGTAAGAGTACAGTGGCGCCCGGAGATGGCGCCGCGTTTAGGACGAAGGCGCAGGGAGCCACATTACTTTATAAATACAATGCCATTTAAACCCTTGGCTCATTCTACGTGAGGAGTTGTTAACGTTCCATTGTCTTTTAATGTTTGTACTGGGTTCATTTTTTGTATTAAGAGGAACTACGGTCGGTGCCTTTTGAAAAATCCTAAGTAAAAAGTCATAATTCGAGGTTTGGCTCTCGCCTATTTCCTCCTCCAATATTGGATCAATTTAAAAGATAATTCATTAACTCAATTAAAAGGATACTGTGTCCCTAAGTTTTTCTTTTTTCATTAATAGTTGTCATATTTGTACACTAGGCCTCTGTTGACAGCGGTTTAAATAGGTATTTTTTGAGGGTTCTAGTGCTTGCATACAAGTAGTTAATATTTATTATTCTGTAAAAATCATTGCTTTATGGTCATTAACCAGAAAGAAAACAGGCGAGAGGGTTTCTATGGAGAAAATACCACCCGCATTTCCTCTTAATATTGAAATAATTAATTCAACAAAATAGGAATTAATTTGTCAATAATGATTCAATACAAAAAAGTTTTAATGTCAGGTATCATTGTTTAGCTTCCAAAATTAGGTTTATTGAGCAAAATGCTGAGCGAAAAATGGTGTCCTATTGCAAGTATGGTACGATTTATTTTTTACTTGCATCAGGGCACGTACGATATTTATTTATTTACTGGCGTCAGCAAAGCCGTCAGGTTACTGTCTTACGATTTTGTTTGTTGAATTTCCGTTGTTGCTGGAAAGCGCCTTCATTATATCAGAATCAGAAACAGCAATGCCGTCAATATTATGACTAAAATCTAGGCTACCGCCGTTAGTTTTCAGAATTTATGATGCATTTCGTTGCAATTGACTTATAAACAGGGTTATTTTAAATTAACTAGCTAAACACCGCAGCCGCGATGGGTATCGATATATAAACACGATAAAATATACGAAAACAGTTCCTCTCAACTCATACTTCAAGTAACAACACTAACAGCGGTCGTTGACCTCCCGAAAAAAAACAATAATATCTTCTTATTTTTTATTGTAACGTTGTTTCGAATCGATATCTATCACATCTGCGGAGTTTAGCTAACCAATTTAAAATAACCCTGTATAATCTTTCATTACTACACAAAACTTTAGAGAAAATTGATACTTCTCTTTACAGTAGCCCGTGTTTATAGGCATCTTTATTTGTCTGTTACTGTTATACCATTTTGTAAAACCACTGGTAAAACCCGTATGTACTTACTACGATCATTATCACAATAAACACATTTTTATTTATGTGCGTAATAGTGCGTATAACCCTTTCATCGCATTACTCCAACAGCTATTTCCATCCCGGTGCGTAAGATTTACAAACACAAACAATGCTGTAATAGCTTCAGTGGGAATAGGGAGTACATATGGGGGTATATTATCATAATTTTTAAGCCAGGTCGCACTTTTATTAAACTCTATACGCGTCAACTGTTTCTACCAACATTTTAGACTAGACTTGTTGCCATCCGGCTCGAAGGACCAATTTTTTTGTAAAGAAATTCAAACCACTTCACCACGTGGTTTGCCACCTTGCTATTTCTTAATGTTTGGTTTCTATATGATAATTTTTTCCTACAGGTATCTACTCCCATCGACACCTGGACGCATCGAAAGTTCAAGTAGTGCACCCAGTGAAGGTGACAAGGCACGGCGAGCTGGTCTCGCACGCTGTCGAGCACGCCCATGCACATGGACACGCGCGTGCTCGAAGGGATCTTCATCGCACGGAGCACTATCAGCCGCACGTCGTACATTACAACCTTACCGTAGATGGCAGGGAGCTCAGGCTGGACCTGAGGTAAGCATGTTTTATTTATTATCATTATTGAAAAAATGTATATAACCTAAGTAAAACTATGATCAAACTTGAATATGGCTTCGAAAAATTCCTGCGTACCAAGGGACTGGCGAATTGCCACATTGTATGGCAATACTTAGCCTCTGGCCAAGGTAAAGGCCAGCTCTTTGGTCACAGGAAGTGTCAACCTGCCGTTTGGAGATTTCATTGAATAAGCCATGAGTACCTACTCGGCTAGACTTTACGAAGTTTTATCACAGCATCAACGTCATTATCAGTTTTTTTTTTAAACAGTTAGAAGCCTGTTGCTAAACATCATCATCATCATCATCAGCCTATAACAGTCCACTGCTGGACATAGGCTCCCCTAATGAGCGCCATAGCGCCCTGTCTTCAGTTGCTAAACATATGCTTCTTCAATTGCACGTCACTGCGGCTGATCCTCGGCCAGTATCATCCATCTGTAACTACTAGCAAAGGTTTGAAAGACCAAAATTGTTATCCCGATTTATAGATAGATAGATAAAACGTTTATTCAGTGCAACAAAAGACACAATACAGGTATTCAAAACATCCCAAGTAGCACAAAAGTGCTTTATAACAGCATTTTCACAGTGCACCGTGAAAGCATTGGCTGCATAAACTTGCTGCATAACAGCGTAGGCAGCGCATCCTCTGCTGATATAATTCTAATTTGGGCACAAATAATTCAGCACATAGCTGTATAAGAATTCCCATTATAAAATAATTGAATTATATCAACATCATATTAGCATTTATGTGTGTAACAATCATTCCAAGAGCTGAAAATTGCCTGATTAACAAGCCACGTGTTACCTATAATACAGCAACAAAGACGAATGTGTACATTTTATATGCTTTTACAGAATTGAAAGTACACTCTGAGCGAAATTATGGAATGCAATAACTTTATTATTTATTTTTCTTTAATAATATGAACTGTCAATTTGTTAAACATGAAGTGTAAGTGTTGTGTGCAAGATCTCAAGTGTCATTTGTGAATACAATAAAATTTAAGGTAAGTAAAACTTCGATTTCTTCCTATTATGTTTGAAATCTTATTGGGGAGGTAACTTTACTGTGAAATATCATACATGTTTAGTTCAAAATTTTCACGCGCCCTCATAATACCACTAAATACTAAAAAAAAGTTAACTTAAATGGACAGTAAACGAAATAAATGTTATGGTTTCTTACAAATAAATTGATATAAAGCTGGCTACGTGTAAATAATTTGTAAACCAAATCAATTCCAATCGATATCTTCCAAAATAAACCAAAATAAAAAGATAAAATTTTACAATAATTCACAGTCACGTAGTGAAAATGGCGGATGGCAAGTGAACAGTTTTAATCTTAATTTAATGCTGAGGTCTGTACGGGTGTTCGTATGTGGCCTATCATTCAGCAAATAGTAAAATAGTTAAGCACTTATGAGAAACAAATCAGCCATGGATCAATGTGAATAGTAGTAGTGGTTCACATAATCAGATAACCACCTTTATGGATCCAAGCTTTTAGGGTCCCGCTGTGGTTCTGCTAAAACCATTTTTATTCCCTTTTTAGTAATTAGTAATTACTCGAGGTCAAGTACTTTTGTGGCATCATTTTCCACAAAAACTGAATAGGTAGTTTGAATAAGTGTTTTTAAGATCCTGCTACTTTTAAGGCTCCTACAAATAGGCGCGACACGCAATATAATCGCGCGCGACACAAAGGCACTGCTCGTTGCGCGACTTGCGGTGCCTTTGTGTCGCACGCGATTTTATCGCGTGTCGCGATTGTTTGAAGGAGCCCATACCTTTCGTTTCTTGAATAATACCTAAGTACATATGATTTTGTTGTTTTTTTACAGAACATGCCTTACAAAATTGTTCAGACTATAGAGGGAGGTGTTGCCACTCTGTCAGTCGTTCCTGCACTGTGGGAAACTAAGGGACTTCTACGGTGGCCTGTACTGGTAATACGGAGAAGACTAAAACTGATGACGGTAATGCCGAAAAGCCTAGAGATGTAGATAATACTGACGCAGATCCAAGAGCTGGGGATGATAACGACGGAGAGCCTAGAGTTTAAGACTATTAATCGACTTCTTAGTTCTTTACTAATATTTTTGTGTTGACTTGATTTTGTTAAACTGCGTATTTACTTTTTTATTATGTATTTTTGATTGGAGCTTCTCTGCTAAATTATTTTATAGAAGAACGTGTTATATTTATAACTATGTACAACTGTACTGAAAAGATGTGATATTTTTTTTTAATTAATGTGATGTAGGAAATTCGTGTACCTAATAATAATTATAAAAGTTTGTTTGTGTTAAATTATTTATTAGCCCTTACTATTTTGCAAGCTCTATTGAGGCGTTACTTACATGAATTTATCTATGTCAGATATTTTCAGTATTTGCGGAAGATTAAAAAAAAATAAGTTTATGTGTCAGGAATGATTATGATAAAACTGCTATGTGCAAGATATTTTTTTAATGACGAAAGAAAATAAAAATTAAAACAGTATACAATTTTGTGTATTATTTTCAAACAGTATGTTCTAGTGGTATTCTTTATGAGGAATACATACAAATTTACGTTTTATATCTTTAGGATTTAACACAACCACACTAGTATCGCAATGTTTTAGGTTATTAGATTTATATATTCCAAATCGGGATGATTTTATTGGATAGGCAAACACTTATTCTTTATTGTTCAACTGGAAACTTTTTAGGGACAAAATCATTTATTATTTTTGCTAAGTCGTTCAAGGCTGTTTGTTCAATATTTTTTGATATGGCCCATTTTTTTAGTTTTGATTGAAATTCCTGTCTTTTATCATCTTTATCAGAAGCACTCGTGTCTGAACTGTCTGAATCGTTGGGACAATCTCGTTCGTCATCATAAATATTACATACGGAACCCGTCTCTTCCAATATTCGTTGCGCGCTTGCTGACTCTTGGCCATACTAATATTACATTCGGATGAAAAACACGTTGTTCCATCTAAATCTAGATGCGCTCTTGCTAACCTGTGGCCATAATTTAATCCATGTTTTTCCATACTAACATTACTCCTGAACAGAAGCCTGAATTTTCTAAAACTTTGTTCACTGTTATGTTTTGACTAAGGCTCATTAAATTTGTAGGTTGTTTGTTTTTTCCCGGATTAGATGGAATTCCATTTATAATTTTTAAGTATTTTGCATTAATTTTAAGGCGTATTCCACCAGTTCTTTTTTTGGCTCTCCACATTTTGTAAAATAACTAAAGACGTCAAGAAACTGACAAAATGACCTGGTATAGAAATATTAATTTCATGGTTAGGTACATAATAATTCAATCAGCAGAATAAATGCCTACACAAGTCAAATTATTCAGCCCAAGACAGAATGGCTGACAGGTTTGCTGCTATGTAACTGCATAAAAGTTCACTTTAAGTTCTGTCTTGGCCTAAATAAATGCCGTTATTCGACTGTATAGTAACACCTGATTAATAGGGTAAAAGTTTATCTGTGTGCGGCATAAAGCATTAAATCTTTGTTAAATTACTTCACAAAGTAATTGCTTACCATATAGTAGTTCACATGTTCTCTCTTAAAATGCAACGGTTTTATTGTACACACTTGGGTTTTTATTCAGTGAATTGCATTATTTGTGTTCACAAACATGCGCTCTTGCAGCTGATAGGGTACTGCACTACTAAACGCTGAATAACAGTGACATCTGTGGCGTATTTGTGGTGTTTAATAGATTTACAGTACAGAAGAAAGCGTTATATTATGCCTCTTTTTTTTCTAAACAGCTATTGCTGCTTGGGTGAACTCTAATAAGTCGGTATAAATGCTTAGATTTACGCTGTGGGCCTTATGTGAAAATTTATAATGCAGTTCTGTGCTACTTGGGATCAAAAAGGGTGAAAAAAAAATTAAGATTAAAAAGATAAATTGACCCATAGACACCTAACTCATAAACATCTATAACGGTCGATCACTACTGGGCGGTGAGTCTCATGGTTTTTTTTTATTTATCTACCCTGAAACCTTATAAATACCTAAGTAGGTACCTAATGTAACACGACAAGATATTCAGTTGGATAATACATCAAAATCGTTACCAGTAATGTGGCACGATTTATTTATAAGTTAGAAGTTAATATAACAAGTAAAGTTCGTAATAACCTTTGTGTACCATCCTTAAGAACAAAGAAAAACAGTGATAAATCCCCGAAAGATTAACAAGCTGTCAGTAATAAAAAACACGAAACTAACGTGCAATGTTAAACATTACCATATTTTTCCAAAAATAAAAAACTGTTCAGCATACAGAAAACACACTGTGTGTATATGTCGTTAAACTCAAAGCTGACCAAACAGGTGGCAAAAATCAACCTACGTTAAACTCACAATCTGAATCATTTTGAAGGATATTGCTAATACATTGCTTCATATGTTCGAAAAATCTTATCAACAAATCTTGCTTAACAACGTAAATAACGCAATGAATCTTGTTGAACTGTCAAAATGAAAGCCATTGCTACTGATAGTGTGTTACGCAAACCCGTTGTTTTTATTAACTTGTGTAGTTAGTTCTATTACTTAAATAGATAAGATTATGTCTATGACAGTATCTGGAGTACACATAGATACAGCTGAAGTTCACGGGCATTGGGCAAGTGATATCAAAGAGTACATTGATCGTAAAATGTTGACTACCCCGTGGATTTAATCGTCTGAACGCAAATTGTTTTGTTAGTTGCCTTAGGCGGGCCCTACACATACAATGAACGTGTGCAATATTTTTATTGTGCAATAATTTTGATTGAATCACCCCTTGGACTCAAACGAAAAATCAATTACAATCAATTATCGAAATCAATTATATTGACGCAACAATATTGACGGGTCATAAGCGTCAATGTTTTCTCGTGAGCTAGACTTGCCTAGTGTTCCGTGACCATGTCAGGCTTCCAGCCAGGCTTAAAAATATTGCGCAATACTACTAACACATTTTTTTAAATGCACCCTGCATTTAAAAAAATAGTGCAATAAAAATTAAACTCGCTCAAACTTTGGTTCAATCATATCGGTTAATAGACTGTTAAAACATTGCGCTATATTGCGCAATATAATTGGCCATCTAGGGGTGCCTTAGAGTGAAAAGACCATAAAACAGTCCTTTATTTGATTTTGAATTTGGTGTGGTCTATAATTATTATTAATGTAACCTTTTTGTATGTTTGAAAATCAAAAAACAAATGTAACAGAATTAAATTACAGGGATCTTACTATTACGTAGATGAATTTAATAAAAAATACCCAAGGTAATTTTTGTTTATTCACATTACAAAGCAAGTGCAACGGTGCATACAAATATACAAAAGGGTGATTGATTAGCCGCTTCTCATTTTAAGAATAAAGATTTTTCAACAAGAGGAAAATCAATTTAATTTTATCTTAGATGTTTTTGTCTTTAAATTACTATATTACAAAAAACCTAATCTAACATTTTTATTTTATGTAGTAAGGTTACACGAGAACATGATTCGGATTGTAGTATCTCGCAGCGATAACCCGGGCCATGTGAAATTCGGGCATCAGACGTATTACAATAGATAAGAGAGCAAGCGTGCGCCCGCGCCGCTCTCTGTTGCCGACTGGACTGACATAGTTTGTTTTTTGCCTATCGCGGGTCGACCTTCTCAAATATTTGAACTTGGCTTCGCTATCGTTCTGGGCCACATCGACGTTTATCTGCGAGCAAAACTACCACTAATGATACATTATCTCTCTTATCACTAGAGTATTACATTATGCTTTCATGTACAGGTACGTTTAATTCTATCACCTGATTGTATTCTTGTTTTGTACGCCCACTTATCTCAATGACAGTAAAAAAAAGTTGAAATAATCAAACAAGTTGAATTATGACCATCTGTAAACTAGAAATGAGCGTGAAAACTAGTCTGCATACTACAAATATTAGCTTAAGTTAATTTTGTAGCCATGTTAGCTTCTGTTAACATTATCTCTATAAGGTAGTCAAAGGAAGGGGTTCATTTAATGAATATGATATATTATCATATTCATTTAAGGAATGTATCGTGCCCGAATGCATGGTGTCTACAGGCGCGCAAAATCTACAGGACCGATCGTGAAGCGTTTGTGCGAAGTCACTATTCAGTTAAGGGAGGTCGACAGGACAGACATAGGACCAGATTGGTATATAGTCTTTCAGATCAAATAGGTTTATTTTACATCATAGTAAAGATTAAAAGCTGTGGAAAATTGCTAAATGTTTTGCAGTTCTGTAAAAATATATTACAATATCTTCTTCGCCTGGAATTATGTGATTTTAATAAGTATTAACCTTGAGACGGTCTGAGCCCGTTTCCGAGGAGTATTAACATAAATCTTAGTAAATCTGCCCGTTGTTCGTCTGACGCAGCATTAATACTGTTGTCGCTACCGGCAACAGAATCACCAGTAGTTAAATAAACGGCTCTTTGTTTATTTTAGTCTTTATTTATTTAATCGCATTAACAATCTACAGTTATAATAGGACGTTTTTAGTATTTATTTGGCTCGTGTTTTATTTTACTGTCGTAACAGATTTTGTTGTCTTCTGCTTAGTCTTGAGATCTAATGTTTTAGATTAGGTATAATAAATAATTGTATCACCTCCTAAACGTCTACTATCAAACATCTGGATCAGTGATTCATAATATATTTTTGGCACACATTTCTTTTTCGTTTTGCTGCTTGAAAACTTGTTACTCTTTTTAATTTTTTGACATTTAATAGGTACTCTTTGGGAAAACAACAACAGAGGGCACTTTTTTTGAAGGGAACTGCCATGTAACTGAAAAATGTTGTTGATATAATAATACTTATCAAAAACTAAAGAGCCCAAAACTAACTCTACCCCTCCAATCTTTGGTCTATTATCCGTACAAAAGGACCAGTAAGTATAAGAATATGAAATTAGGTCCGACCGGCCGAAGTCGATCACGGGTGTTGGATACAAGATATTAATTTCGGACATGTAGTTGGCCCCGCGCCTAACTCACCGCACGCACTACTTACTGGAGCTCATAAATTTCGAAGGCTATTTCCGTACATTTTTACAGCAAAATTTGTATCCCGATCCAGTGATTGGGATACAAGTTTTGCTGTAAAAATGTAGCATTAGTCAGTGCTAATGCTTAACTTTACCGAGAAAATATATTTGTAAAAGTTGAATGCAACGTCAAATAGTCGGAAATATGTATAGAAATGTTGTAATTGTAGCAGATTGTGCTAAGAATCCAGCCAATGTAGGTCTTTCTGTCACAAAATAAATCACAAGACATTTTCTTATCTTAATTTAATTAGTTATAATAGTTCAATTTATTGCCTTTGTCGGACAGATATATAAATCACACAATGTATAATGAAATACGCACCTATTATATTCCGGCCTTTCGCTCGCAATATTAACATGCGACATTTTATGTTCCTTGTTCAACAGTCGTTTTTTGTAGACTGTTTTTGCTAACTGGTAGTAAATAATACAGTCATTAGAGGCAATGATAAATTGAGAGACAACCAAGCGGGTGGCGTGACCACTAAATTCGTACACTTATATTTTAACTAAATAGACGTAAAAGGTAGTAAAGATGTAAACCCACGATTTGATCACAGTTGATTATACTCCTTAAGATAATGTTGCCGTAATAAATCAATAACTACTGTTAGTGTTACCAGCCGCAAAATAATGCTTAGTTTTCCTAATCGAGCTTAAAGCTTGTTTTATCTTAACTTAGATATAATGAATTCCAAATCTGGAAGGCATAACAGCATTCCTGTGCCGAATAGTGTTAATAATTTATGAAACACTAGATAGTTAATAAAATTAAATTTGTTCGTGAACATTTACTTAGATTATGTAGGTACTTACTTCCCGGGGAATAAGTTTACGATAATTGTTAGGTACTGTAATGTTGTCAAAGACGTACTTTTAGAAATGGTGTAAATTTAATTTCCTTTATATGTCTATCTTATCAAATCGATCTAATTTTGTTAAAAACGCAAGTAGGAAATGAATAAACCGTTATCCAGACCAGACATCATTAATACATTGAAAAATCTTTTAGTTTTTTGCATTCATTATATTCATGCGGAATCAACATCAATATATGCCTACAATATAATATATTAGTTAGATTAATTGAAGTGGTTGCGCTTACGCAATACACTCATACCAGTAATGTCGCCATCGACTAACGCAATCCCAAACGTAGGCTATACACACGGGATCAGATACATGAACCACTCATTATTTCTTTCGAAATAGATAAACCCTTGCTCACTTGCAGCGAGACCAAGATTATTATCATTTATTGCTAAACTATTACATCACACCTCTCCGACATCTTCAGGTTTGCAACATCAACCAAAAAGATGCATATTGTTAAAATTGATATAACCCGAAAGAGACGACTGTCAGCCCCTTTTTCTTTTGGCCACGTCAAGAAAATTACACATAATTCGAGTTCTGTGTCCAATTAATTTATAGTTACCGATAAGGAGTAGATAATTATGCTCATATAGCTACTAAAGTTGCGATTTCATAAGTAGCCTGACGTATTGATTTATGGCCGTACCGAGGTAATGAGACAAATCTTATTATAATGAGAGGCTTGTGCTTTAAATAGAAGCAGCTAACAACTACTTGCCATAAAATAAGAATAAGTTATCTTGTTGTATATGCAGTGGATGATCAAAGCTGCGCGGACGCATCGTGTCGCCTTTTCGCCGCGCAATAGGTTCGCGGAAGCGTCGCTATCACTCGCACTCGTGTGAACGCAACACTAGCTTGAAGCTGTCCGTGCACTTTTTGTACCTACGCACACCGACTCGGTTGCAGCCTACCTTTTTAAATAAGCTCACACTTTCTAAATAAATAATGAAAAAATGCTAATAAATACCTAAGGCGGTTTCTTTTCGGTACCGTTCCATTGACAATAAAAAAATACACATGATCACCTTAATGCAGGCGATTGTCACCAAACTTGACAGACTGGGGTGCGGGCCGCGTGACCTCGTCGAATTTCTTCTTATTCAGCAACTGGGACGCTGGGCTCATGCATTTTTAATGTGCTGGGGACAAAAACTCGACAGTTTGAAAGTTGCTGTATGGTCTTCGAAGTTCAATTCATACATATTTATGTGGCAATTATTGTAATACAATGAACGATGAATATTGCAAGGATTGCACAACGTGACCCTACGTAGCCGACCGTGCACCGAATATAGTAATACCCAAATAAATGAAAAACGACTGTTTAATGCAATCTGTCAATTATGTTATGTGAACATACGGTGGCTCATGCCCAGTTCAGCTATGGCATACTTTACCCTTTTCTACAACTGAAGTAATTAATCCACTATCAAAATTTCAAGAGTAGTGGTGACCCAGTGGTAACGACCCCGCCTTACGAATTGTAGGTCGTGGGTTCGAACCCAACTAGGACTACCTGCTTTACATAAAGCCCTAGCTTTGTGTAAATTATTTCATCACCACTGCTCTCAAAACGGTGAAGGAAAACGTGAGGAAACCGGCATGTCCTATATCCAAAAATTCGAAAACATGTGACATCTACATATGATCAGGTCTCTGCGCATCGGTCGCTTCTTAAGTAGTTGCCCATACGCCAGTGCAGAGAGCTAAGGGCGCTGACCACCTTGTTCTCATTTCTTGATTCTCCGGTTTCGCCTGGTTACCTAGCCCCCCACTTTCAGTACATTTGCGCCAACCACAATAGAAATCTACGTTCATCACACAATCGTCTTCTCCAATGTCCCACTCACCGCACAGACTTCATTTACTCTTCCTTCTTCGTTCAGGCTATCTCTCTGTGGAATGCGCTCCCCCAGGAAATCAGGGTGGCAACCAACCGATTATCCTTTAAAGTTAAGGTTCGCTAGCACATTCGCAAGAAGCTGGCAGTATCATCACAACGGTAATATTTTCTCATTGTATGGCTTATTTCTTTTTATTAAGTTTATTTATGTATAATATGTATATTTATTTGTAATATATTTATATGTATTTAGGTATATATTATATCCTTTTTAATAGGTTTATGCGTATCTTTATATATAAAATATTTATTCCTCAATGGTCATGATTGCACCTACCACTGTTTGTCTCTGCATCACTCAAAGGTTGACTGGTAGAAAATGCCTATGGCATTAAGTCCGCCTCTGTACATTTATGTGCTTGAAGTATTAAATAAAATAAATAAATCTACCAATCCGCACTGGGCCTGCGTGGTGGATTACGACCCACTCCCTCTCACAGAGAAGAGGCCTGTGTCTCAGCAGTAGGAACATTATAGGCTTATTATGCAGAATATCAAAAATATTTTCGGTAAAAGTTTCATCCCTTACATATTTTCCTGAAACAGCTAAAGAGATGCCTTACTGAGAACTGTAAACATTACCGTTACCGTATGAAATGACTCTGATACTCTTGAACTGGATAATTATATGAGTAAGGCCAAGGTTAAACATTATTTATGTATACAGCGATCAAACGCCTGAACTATTTTTGTATACATAATGTAATGCTTACAGTTAACACATATAATATAGTCTTACGTCGAACAGCAGGGTAGTTGCGTAACACTATCAGTAGCAGAGGTTTCACTTTGACAGTTTAACAACATTCATTGCGTGATTTACGTTGTAGAGCAGACACGTTTTTCAAACATATGGAGCAATGGATTAGGAATATGATTCCAATTGAGAGTAATAGTGTGTTACGCAATCGATCTTCAGTATGATTCAGCAGTATTTAGATTAATTTTTGTCTCGGTGGTGTCTATATACAGGATGGCAGGGACATCGACACGCAACCTGTTACTATGGATTCAGTAGATACATGATTTTGAACGTGCGTTGAAAATTTTCGTCGGTTATCAAAACAATCTGCTGTTCATAGTAAAGTGCAATACCTACGCGGTCTAAACGAATAACATTTTTTTTTGTAGTCTATAATCATGTGCTGTATTTATGTTTTAGTTTGCCCCTGCCACCCTGAAAAGGTAAGGAGAGTCTTCGCTTTTGACGTTGTCCATAACTATGTTGGAAAAAAATTGGATTTGGCCAAAATAAATAGAACGATTGCCACGTGCGACTCGAAGCCTGAACAAGTTATAATGCAAAATGCAAAAACAAAAGTGCTCAACGTCTTAACAATTGATAACTGCAGCATCAAATCTAATAGACCTCCCGTGGAGTGCTCAATAATATAATATTCTTCATTATTTAATAATATCTTTTGGCAGGTTTACATTGCCTATAAAGTTCCAGGATTTTGTAATAACTATAAACGAGCAATATCAACGATATAGGCTTTGGTCCTTTCACCCTACTAAAATAGTAATAGGTGTCGTAATTTCTAATTTATATGCGGTCCATTAGGTTTATCGAATTATAAGATTTTATGCTGCGAATTAAGATTGTGTACAGCGAATGCTATTTGCCAAACACTTAACGAGTGATAATCGCTGATAATTTAGTTGCGCCGTTGTTGTCGAGTTGGAGAACAGTTAAGGGTACAAGAGGAAAAATGCCCGAGTAATTCGACCACGTACAAATAAACGCCTTATTGGAACATTTTATGGCTTAGTAGAAACTTGTACCAGTTGCGAAGGTTATTTCGAAAATTGCGCCCGTTATCGCCAGCCGATCTGCGGTTCATATTTTTACCGTGTAAAATTGGACAAGTGATCGCTCCAAAGCGGTCTAATGATTGTTGTAAATTTCACCAGTGTTGGTAAATTGGGGGCATCGATAATAAATTTTCGCATTGGTAACATCGACACGGCGCGAGATCAGACAGGTTCTCCGTGCCAAGTCGTTAGGTTCAAATGATTTACATAACAATGTGTAGGTATTTGCTACGAAATTAAAGCTTTTATAGTGTTCCTTATTAGGAATATCTTTATGATTTATTTGATGTCGAATGTGTTTATTAAGATTGAATAGTTTTGCTATAATTAATTTATGTGTTATTGATATGATTTTAGTCCTGCCTTCATTCGTCTAAATGCTAATTTTATCTTATTGAATACACGTAAGACCCACATAGAGTAGGTGCCGCCTATGTCTGCGTAGATTACTATTTCGAGAGCTAAAATGAAGTAACAAAATGAATCGCAGACCGCCGATATTATTATAGTTTCGCATATAGGTAAACACATTGCAAGTTCAAGTGCAAAGAACGCGTAAGAGGCTGTAATAAAATAAAGGTTTCGCACGGCAGGGCGCCGAAACCACAGGGCTCTGAGAGATTTATATCTACACACGCTGTATATATCACCGTGCGATACCCGATACGATGCGAAAGCAACAGCAGAGTCAAAACAATACGCTTTTAGTTATACTCTCTTATTTTCTGTCGCTAAGGGAGCGTCTGAGCGTGTCTGACTTACTCCCAGGAAATACTAAAGGTATTACAAAAGCTAACG
Source organism: Luperina nickerlii (assembly GCA_963855955.1). Classification (NCBI taxonomy): domain Eukaryota; kingdom Metazoa; phylum Arthropoda; class Insecta; order Lepidoptera; family Noctuidae; genus Luperina; species Luperina nickerlii. The sequence continues at coordinate 12,533,077 of OY979677.1, read as the reverse complement.
CCTACTGCCTTTGCCTTTAATTTTGTAATGCTTTCGCGTTGACATTTTACGAATGACCTATGACACCTATGAATGTTAAACATCTTGAAATTACACCTATTGCGGCATTTAAAAGGACGATGTTTATTGTGTTACTCTATCTATCTGTATATTATTAATAATAAAACTGAACCGTTTGTTTGAATGCACTAATTTCTGGAACAGTTAGTCGCAAGTGAAATTTTGTTTTTGCATTTGATAGCCCAATTCTTGGCTACGTAACATCACGGTAGGACTCTTAGGAACCGAGCAAAAACAAAAAGTGTCAGAAAGAAATATAAGCGGAGACGAAGTAGTAGCGCAGGCAGGTGATGCAATGCCACTGGGTTCGGTAGAACAAGAAATTTCACGCAGACGAAATCGCGGGCGGAAATTAGTTTATAATGCTATAACTAATAATTTAACTGACATTTTATAATTTTAATTGTATTTATGACTATTTCTTTTTCTTGTTTTCAAAATTGAGATTTAACTATTTTGTTTTAGTTTATTAATTTATCCAATTATTATATTATTTAATGACATTTAAATATTGGTACGTCACTAAGGCCAAACATGACTGATCTAATAATGTTTTGTGATAACTTGCATGCTCTGTATGTATACTCATGTTTCCACAAATAAAGAATCTTGAATCTATAATAGACTACGAAAATTTTCGTCAGTTTATACAGATTTCTGAGAAAGTCTCCTATCTACAGTTTCTTCTGAAAACGATCGTAAAAGTTCTCTTTGATCGTGTAAAGGCTCCTGCAAACAGGCGCGATACGCGACGCGAATCGCGCGCGACACAAAGGCACCACTCGTTGCGCGACTTGCGGTGCCTTTGTTTCGCGCGCGATTTTATCACGTGTCGCGCCTGTTTGAAGCAACCTTAAAGCGTAGATAGTTACTTAGGTAAAAAGTAACGATAGATACTTAAGGCGCTGCCCAAACGTCGGAGAGCGTAAAATGCTCATTTTTTGTCGCACAGTTAGGCGTATTGGTACATATTACCTACACGCCTGAAAAAACTTCGTGTATTGTCAAATGTTCAAAGAAAAAACTTATTTAAATCTATCTATATAAATAAAACAAAGTCGGGTTAGTTACACCATTTATAACTCAAGAATGGCCGAACCGATTTTTATGATCTTTGGTTTGTTGGATTTGTCTCCACCCCGAATAGCAGAATAAATATTAAAACATGGGAAAAAAAATCACGAAACAATAATAATGAAATCTCAGTAGTCTTCACGATACCTACGGTGTAGTGTAGGTAGCCTTTTCTTCAGTCGGCAACCACACAGCACTATCAACATTAGGTGGTATAATGATAGTATTTCCGAGATATTTGCATGTTAATCGCCACTATTAGGCATCTATAGCGCGTTTAGGTATCTCGTAAGGTCTCGCTTCGGCGTCTGTGTTGCCACATATAAGGATACACGTATACCTACTTCTAAAACTGGTCTAATTAGTTTGAACCAGCTTTTAAATGTTACGTAAATTACCTATTTGGCGCCTCTTTTCTAGACATTTGATATGAAATAGACATTAAATTAATTTTATTATATTATTATTTTTAGTTACTGAAACACAGTTTGTGAATCGAAATGACGGCTATAGTAAGCCTTCATTGAAGTGAAGGAAAATTAGGCTTGATTGGAACAAAAGCGATCGTGTGAACAACTTGAAAACAAGTATAAATGTCTAATTCATTTGTATGCAAACAAGTAGCATCGCACGATAAGACTTGTGAAGGTACACTCATTATCTTTAATTGAGGATGTAAATTAATTAGCAGGTTGGCACCTCTCTAATACAAAACAATTTCAATGCCTATTTAACGATATATACCCCAAATATTTGGATGCTATCAGACTGTATCGGACTAAACGTTGACATGCAATCGAGTCAATCCGTTAACTTTTCAAAAATGTTACGCTATAATGCACGCAGTCCTGTACCGTATGAAACACTCAATCGTCAATTATGACAGGGTAGTATATCTAATTACGGAGTATGCACAGACAGACACACACAGACATTTGTGTCAACACGTATCTGGGGCGAGTGTGTTTACCTCTACTAATTGCCGTAATGAGCCTTATCTGTATGCTTAGTGCCGTACTAGCCACTCAAACTGTTTGCTTCTGATCGACAGCCCACGGCCCAAGGCTGATAATGTCTACAATAACTCAAAACAACATCACTTGTCCTGTGTTAGCTTGTTTGTTCGTGTTTCATTGAAACTTACGTTAATTCAGCAATTATTATCAACCGTTACGTAATCTGCAGGTTGTTGACCGAATACTACCATCAATAAAATTATTCAACGCCAATTACTGAATCATAAATTATTGTCATTTACAGTCAATAAAATAGGACTTAAAGGTCGGTTAGTTACAAATACAGTGAGCAGCCGTGTATATCCTTTCCTTTTTCTGCGTTTAATATATCGTTACATTCCACAATTGCAGCATTCTGCCCGGTATCTAAGGCCGGTCCATACTGTCCGATAAATCTTGACCGTGTGCCAGTGTGAAATCTACTTTTTATGGTCGTCGTGGCCGTCGCCATAGTCGACAGATTCCTTGGACGATATGCGATTAAGCCGCAGTTTGAATTTATAGCTATCGGCTGGAGTTCTTCAATGTTCGATTGTTAGTTGAACTCGAAAATAAAAAAAAAACGGACGTTCCACAGGAAAATAACGATAGAACCCCGCGGTCTGCCAGAATGTTGATCACACTACTTACTTTCATAGACAATCGACATCATCATCTGTTGTTTATGTATAGTTGGCATGTACCTAGTTTATTCTTGTTTTATTTATGGAGTAGTCACATAGTATGTGGCGCGCGCAAGAATCCGAGGCTCGCGGCGTTATGCAAAGAGCTGGTGGTAATCTGCCCGGACCTCGTCGAATAAGGTGCGCCTTCCGGCCGAGAATCCCAATTATGTCGTTATAATCCTACAAGGGTCATCAGTAAAGGAAAAACGAGGAAACGTGCAAATATTTTACTGTATTTGAACTATGCGAATTACTGGAATTGTTGAGGTCTAATGAGAAGGTCTAATTAATGTTCCATTTAACATAACATTACGCCTGTATTTTCAAAGGGGTTCGGCAGAGGCGAATACCCATGATCGGCCAGTTCTGTATAAGTTCCATGCGGTAGAGGGCGAACCTATGTTCTCATCTTCTAACATGTAGTGAAATCGCGCACTTCATAATTTTTTCCGTCCAGTTTTCTACCTTAATAACATAAGATGACACCTCGTTTTCCCGAAAGGTTGGGCAGAAGTGAACCTCTAGTACACCCATATTTCATCAATTAAGTCCAAGTAATAACATGTAATAGGGATCGGGCCTATTTCCATTAGCCGGGCACAAAGACTCCAGGCTGCTACGGAGAAATTCCTGATAGAAAAACCCAATAACACTTTGCCCAACCTCCTGGGAGTCGAACCCAGGACCTCATGCTTGGCAATAGTGCTTGCCACCGTTAAACCAACTAGGCAGTTCACTCGTGTAAAATTAACACCAGCTAATAAAACCCCTTTGTTCCAGGCCATCAGTAACGTTCATAACGCCGGCAATGGTGGTGGAGCGCCACAGTGTGGGCAGTCGGACTCGGGACCGACCGCACCCTGACTCGACTTCGTGCCACTACACTGGTTCTGTCAGAGGGCAACCAGCGTCCAGCGTAGCCCTGTCAGCTTGTGATGGACTTGTGAGTATTCTGGCTTTATTTTCTTGTATGTGTTGCCTTAGGTTTATTGCTAACGTTTGCTGATATTTTTGTGCAGCACTCTGGCTGGGACAACAATCACATTTTACTAAAGAAAATGAAACTTTTAACCTCCACGGTTCACGCTTGTCTATCTGTACGAATAGGCGTCAAAACATTAAGGAATAATGATTTACTTCTTTGGATCTGATCGACTTCTCTGTGTCATAAGAGATTAATACAAAACCTTACACTTGGCAATCTGACTCATATCCCTTCATTCTGTAGTGAAGGTATGTATTCTGCCCCTCAAAGCAAAAATCACAAATGATCAGTATTTTACGTTTTGTTTCTTTAATATTACTTTTTAAATACCGCTTTCGATTTTATCTGAAATTACCTGCCGATACCTTGATCTTTTAGAGGGACTTAGGGCTTAAACTGGTACCTAAGTATACAAAAGGTATTGACCCTTATCAGTGACACAAAATAAAACACGACCGCGTTTAGCTGGAATCGAAAACACCCGGCAAGTTAGCCGCAACTTCGAGTTTTAAAAAAAAGTGCTGTCTAAATGAGTAGCTGTCTGCATTCATTTAGACGCAGTAGAACTAAACCAAAGTTAGCCAAATGGTGCGTCTACTAGTCAAATGTCCAAACTTTTTATGTCTACGGCTAAATCGTTAATTTTATCGACAGATATAAATAAACGGAATGTAAGATAAATCACAAAGTCTGTGGCTCAGCAGCGTGAGGCTGTGCAATAAAATATATTCGACACAAAACCGATCAGTACCGGGAATTCGCCAAATCAATCGGGTGAACAAATTAAATTATGTAGGTACCTACGACCTATACGTAGTTACGTACGTCCTACCGCGGCCTGTGAGGAATCATGGTCTTTTTCCTTTGGGCAAGATTGGAACCTTTGATCCCGGCTTACATTGTAACACTTCTTTTTTGCTATTGGCTCTAAACTGGGTTTCAACAGAGGCAAAGTGTGGGTAGGGGACTTTAGTGTGGAGGGTTACGGATTAATGGAATAGAATACTCTTTGTTATGTACAGTCAACAAAAGAGATAAGTATGCAGGATAGTCGGATATAGTTGAAGTTTAGTAAGAAATTTGAGAATATATCAAATAAAATTTAATTTTATTAATAGAAAACAAACAGCTCATTTGTTCAAATTAAATTTCAGTCGACAACATCCATCGGTTTCTTACTAAACTCCAACTATATCCAACAATCCTGCATACTTATCTCTTTTGTTGACTGTATCTACAACATACAAATATAATTACAGATGTTCTCGTAAATGTACGTAGAAATTTTATCATAAAGTGACACTTGGGCTGTCTTATCGCTAAAATCTTATTTTTGGAGACCGCTCTTCGTCTTACTCCTGTTTAATACGTTAAGAAAGTTTTTGGTTTGAGCCTTATTTGGAAAATTGAAAATACAGGTTGGCAGGAACGACGACGCACAAACTGTAATCATGAATTTAGCACATGATTCTGAACCAAAGGTTATCATAAAAAGTATCAGGTGTATCATAGAAAAGTACGATACCTATGCGGTCAAGATATATTTTTATAGCTTATAGGAAATTCTCAGTTCAGATTCATGTACTGAATCCATAGCAACAGATGCGCGTCGAAGTCCCTGCTACCCTAAATACCATCTGTTCTTTTATTTTTACTTACAAATTATCCATACAGGTTGAAATTGAAAACATGCGACAAACCGAAATGGGAGATTGTACTCATCGTTATGAACAACTTTTACTAAGGGACCAAAGCTGCAATCGCAAAAAAAAACAGCCGTTCCCTAAATTTTGACGAGATATGCGAACATAAATGTAGGGAACGGCTGATTTTGTTTTCGCGATTTCAGGTTTGGTCCCATAATAAAAGTTGTTCATAATGATTAGTACAATCTTCCATTTTAATTTGTCGCATGTTTTCAATTTCACCCTGTATATTTTCACGTACCTAAAGCTTTTGTCATTAGTCTCCCAAAAGCCGACCTATTAGATACGGCGCCATTTTGATTGATATTGGGTAGTAGGTAGTGGGTCACGAGGTAGGTAACATAAATAAAAGCTATCTAATGATAGCAAATTAATGTGAACAAATGAGTCGCCAGATGTCAGAGTTCATTCACCGATAAGTGTTTTTTGGTTTTTATTTTGCTCAGAATAATATTTTTACAAGTTTGGTGTATTCTTGATAGGAATAAATAAACGTATAACTAAAGGATATATTTTGTTATCTAGACCAAATCGTATCTTAAAATCTCCTGTAAATGGTTAGACAAGTAACTTGAAAAAGAAAGGAATAGTCTACATTACACTAGTATAGTCTGCACTAGTCCTAAAATTCATCAAGTAGTATGAAACTCCAAACAACATTTAATGTTACAAATTAGTTTCGTGTTCTAAGACTAATGAGTTAGTAGACAGATGAAAGGAATAGAAGGTATCAAGCATTTATTTAACTTATTTTATAGTGAAATAAAATTCAGATTTGTAAGTACTTTTTTTCTGCTATAGATTCTGAGAATGATTCTTTTATTGACGTTTACATAATTACATTAAGGCAGCACCCTGTTTTAACCAGAGCTACAGTTACATATTTTAGCATTATTTCTAAAAGTAATAAAAATGTTAACATGGCCATTTTGGCTATTATAAAACATTTAGATTTTTGTGGAAGTTGTTTATGGAAATCATAGACTTTATATAGCCGCGTAGGTGAATTACCTTTCGTGTAGGTCTCGATTTTGACAGACATGGAGCCTTGAATTTATAATCTTACCTATTTTCTTTCAAAATTTATTACAACACTTTACTAGTATGTTTGCTGCGTCACCTGCACCTAATACACCTCCTTGGCTTTAAAAACCTTAGTTCCTTTAAACTAGCGTAGTCTATCATTCTTTATTTTGTGAGAATTTAATTCGAATCCATTGCAGCGTTACCTCAGCGGTTGCAAACAATTTTTTTTTCTAATTCACATGACTGGCCATCAATTTTGATTCAGAACTTTTAAAACTTTGACGCACTTAAGCAAAATTTTATAATTGGCTTATAATGTTCTTTTTTATTTTGATGAAAGTTTAAAAAAATATTAATCAAAAATTATAAGTGTTAATCTGGTGAAGTTCCTTATTTATTTCGCTGAATCATGTAAAAGTCAAGGTTTTAAAGGTAAGCATTCTTCAAGTTCACAATAAAGCCATGTCGTACATTTACTTTCATGTCTGGCGATGAGCTTGATGGAAAGTGAAACTATGATTTAGTGGCGGTCGGTCAGCGTCAGGTTTCGAAAACTAGTGTTTGGTTAATTGCTTTTCGACGATTACCCGTTTATTGACAAGTATATAGCATAAATTAGCAATAAAACATACTCTATTGATTGTCCCGTTTATGTCTTCTGTTATATAAACACACTTATGTTAATTTTGGTAATTTCATCTAGCCTTGCATTTAACGCAAACCTTTGAATTTATAATGTACTTTACGTGAAACGAATCATGCTCTGAGAGTTTAGGGTGGGACTTTACTATCGATCGACAACTCAAAACACAGGGAAACTCAGGGAACATACTTGTAATTAATGATAAATCAGACGCATGAGCTTCTGAGCTCAAAATCACGTTTACAAATCCCCAAAGGTCCCAAATATCTATTCTTCTTCTTGGTCGCGTACTTTATTACTGAAGGTCGTGTCCCTGAAAGGCCTTCCTGGCTTTCTGTAGAATGCTCTTCCAGTTCGTTCGGTTCTCAGCTTCTCTCAGGGCGGTCGTAACAGAGATTTCAGTAAGTGCGGTTACAGTACCCGGCGATAAATATTGCACATCGACCTATTCGATCCTATCGATTTTATACAAAGAATAAAAATAATTATCAAAAGAAGCAAATCCTAATTGTTTTAACAGCTCCTAATAGATACCGGACTGTTTGTATTTCATGCGACAGAGATAATGCTCTACGAAGCCGAAATTAGCCGATTGCCTCTTTCCAAAGGTCGATGTGCAATATTTATCGCCGGGTACTGTACTTGGTCTAAACACCGGTTAGGTGACCGGCCGCGAGGTCCTTTTCCATCTACCTTGCCCTTTACCACCAGCTTTTAAAGATTATCTGGTTCTCGCCGGGCAAAGTGACCAAAGTAAATGAGAATCCTTTGGCAATAGATCGTGGAGAGTCAATCTCTTATGCGTGTTCGAGGACAGATTTGTTCGTTCTCTTGGCGGTTCATGGTTTGTGGAACATTTTTCGCCAACACCGCATCTCAAAAGCTTTTATCTTTTTCCGTTCTATTGCTCGAATAGTCCACGACTCTGAGCCGTAAAATCTCTATTATTCCAACACATTCCAGCTCAATGTTTATATTCAGCGCGCTATGAAATGGGCCCGATGACAAAGAAAAATCCAGGTGCAGAGCTGTATCGTGTGAGATAATTAAAAATATACTTCGTGCATTAAAAATAGTAGGTTGATGACACCTAGTCTAGTATTATTAACTAGTGGGTCATCGACAGATGACTTGTAAGCTTTTGATGCCGCGGGGGACAGATTGCCAGCATGGTGGACAGGTGCGCACACGCGACGTTATCTCGAACTAATCGGTTGACAAATAGCCAGCCATTTAAATAAATATTAAACCCCTAACGATACCTCCATTGAAATATTTAAACGGTTTATTGCTAATTGACTACATACTACAAATTATCGCGGTAAAATATAAAAATACATAGTTTATAACTGGCTAAAAATATTAAAATCTGTTTATTTTATTCATAGCTAAAATGCTTTATGTGACCCACTACCCAGCCTTGATTTGAGCCATGTTGTAAAAATATAGCATAAATTATAGTCGAGTTAGTGAAAATTTAACTACCGAATGAAAGTGGGCGTTGTTTTTGGCGCGATTACATTATTTATATGTTTTGACATTGTAATTAGTACTAATTAGTATGATTGTAGACACGTGTAGGAAGATATGTAAATGATTGATCGATCGCAGTGTACCTAAGTGATAAGAGTACCCTGTCATGTAATGTAAATCGACATTATCGTATGGCTCCGCTCGCTAATGATGTCCATTTTCCGATTACTATTTTTTCGTAGCGCGTAGGCAATGTCGTAGCACGGCGCGGCGGAGTACGATTTTGACAAATACAATATTTGTGTTTTCTGAGAACAAAACGTCTCTTACTTTAAAAATTAATAAGAAAGTATGTAGGTTACGATTTTTTAATCTGCAATTAGGACACGTATATGTGTCTGCTGTCACATTTTTTTAGAAGGAGCGTGTTTGATTTCTTCTATTAATCAATATTACAATTAATCCAAATTAAATCGACATGTCGGCTTAATGTATAATTTAAGACATTCTTTATAGTTCACGTGCTACGTAATAAAAAACTAATTGCTTGCTACGCACGTGGGCGGGTAATATAAATTTATTATTCTTCGAAACAAACCTTTTTGTAAACGATCGAGTCGATAAGAAACATGAAATTATAGCTCTAAGTGTACGCGATCGAATTAAGATAACATCACGTAAACTTGACTGTGGAGCGATGTGTATGTTTAGAGATGGATAGTGTAATAAATCTTAAAAATATGATAAGTATTAGACAAAAAATATTTCTGTCTACAGAAATATTAATTTTGCACCTGACTGTGATTGAAATCATAAACTATTAAAATATAATAAATAAACAATTGTCTAATTCGTCTAGCTAAGCTCATGTAGCATCATAGTGATTATCTGCCAGTTACCTTGCTTTATCTGTTATAAGTACACACCTAATTATAATATTAATAGTCTGCGTTTTTTTTAAATAACAACCAACATTATCTGAACAACTACGTCTTCGTAATAAGTATCTAATAGATTAGACTTTTCTTGTTTCACAACTTAATAACCTCGCAACGGATGTGCTTCATTATATCCAAATAGTTACCAAACAGTTTTTATTTTTGTTCAACCTACACGGTGTCGTAAAAAATTCGCAGTCTTCCTGTAGTAGCCAGCTTAGTTCAACTGCTAACAGCTCTACGTGGAGGTATTTTAAGTATTTTATAATTCGAACAATCTTCTTGGTTATTATATTATCCCGATTGTAATCGGAGGTCTAAATTCAGACGAGGGTGTGGCAGTGAGTCGGGTTATGACATCATGACGATCAGTCACCTGAAATTATTTTAAGCCCCTAATTTAGACGCACGACAGTCATTTGGTCTGTTTATTTTCTTCTTCTTCAAATCAACTAAAGCTAGAAATCGGATCGGAGTACCCGCGACGGCGCGGTTTTTCTGAAAAGCTCTAATATTGAGATTATGTTGTACCTGTTAGCTTTTGCCCGCGGCTTCGCTCAAGTTGATGTCGGAAAACATCCCATTTATACATTGTTTTCATATAATTTCTATTGATTAAAACAGCACACGCCAGTAAAGCTCTCCAAGTCAGCATGTTTTCTCCGACATCTTCAATAATCAGCGTTGTATTTTAGCCAATTTACACTAAACTTTAATGAATTAAGCACATAAACCTTCCTAATAAATCACTCCGTCCATTGATAAAACCGTATGAAAACCCGTTCGATAGTTTTTGAGTTTATCGCGTTCAGACAGACAAACAGACGCGGTGGCAGGACTTTGTTTTATAATATGTAGTGATGACGTATTGTACAATATTTATTCAAGGATATTATTACTCTTATGTTATTTTTTAACTTTAAAATAATGTTAATAAACAGCCAAACAATAAAATAATATAAATTATACGTGTAATATTATTTTAATCAACGACTTTTTGCTATATTCTTCAAAAGATGCTTATCTTATATTAATTAATGTAATTTTATGCAGATCACCTACACAATGACTTTCAGAACGCTTATTAATTACTCGTAGTCAGAACACGTCCAAAATGTTCGATCATCTTTAAATATCAAGCGTTGGACGTTCGATTTCTATACAAACTAATAATATAGTAATACACAAATGTTTTGATTTGTTCATCTCCTTTAGAACAATTTATAGTTAACTAAATTCCCGGTCAACGTGTATAACTGATCTAGTACGTAAGATAAGCACTCAAAACACAAATCAAAGAGCTATCGCGATATTTATAGAGTTTCCTATCCAACGAACACTATCGATGATAGATGCCTGTTACTAGGGATTAGTGTGATACGATAAAACAAACTTATCTATGTACACAGCATATAGGATTACAAAACCACATCAATCTTTAAAATCGTTAGGATGAATGAACTTTGACAGGTGAATGAATGCTCAACTTAAAGGAGTGTCAAACACATGATATATTAAACTCGTTCATTTGCAAGCTATCCTTTGAGTTTGTTAAAATACCGGTTAGAAATGTCTGGAACATAAATTAATGTCCGCTTCTTGTAAAATACGAAACTGTTCGCAGCATACCCATTTATTTGTGAGAGCAAAAGTTAAATTAATAAACCGTGAACGCTATCATAATTACGATTCTGAATTATGTTTTGCGGTTAAAATTAAGTGTGCAAAAAGTAGAAGGCGCAACCCTATGACCCTACAACCTGTGAGGAATTCAACATCTCATTAATCACATCACAGACCATCATTTTGATAATACCAACTGTGCTTAATTCTGTGATTTTTATAATACACTATCCACAAAATTAAGGTCCATTTAATTAAAAAAGGCGGACACTAAAAATAAACTTGTTTTTGATGTTTTTTGAACGGAGACCACGGGATTCAAATTCCGTAGAGACCATTTTTTATTCAATTAATAAGTTTGTTGCCTGATTAAACCGAGTTGGATATCAAATGACCAACCTTCCTAGAACTTTTTAAGCGAATACCTTTTTGATAGATGCATAATGATAATGGTGCCTGAAGTGTTTGATGGAGTGTCCGATGACGTCACATGACATTCGCTAATTTCGACACTCCAGTGTACTCGCTTTACATTGAATACAAAAACTGCCTCGATTGCGGTGAATAAATTAAAACCTCGTATTTGCAACCCACATCGAGAACTTTGCATATACACATGTTTGTTTAATAGCTAATGAATTTATTCAACTGAAAGTTTAACCAATGTTTCGGTCTACTTAGACAAACAAACAGAGGAAAGGTATGTCTAAAAAAACTCTGCTCGAACATCAGTGAGCGTCGGCACATCTGAAGGAGCTCGCGGCCACTTGATCGCGCAGCTGGACACCTCTAGTGCTCACATCCGCATGACCATGTTCACTTTCTACCTACAACCGTATCGCTAACATAATAAAATTGAAAGTGATACCGCTAGAGGCCAAATGAGAGTCCCTCATAGCAGTTATTTCAATGCAAATGTACGATTTCGATTATTGAGATCGGCAAAATTACATTTTAATGTAAACCATGTTTGGTTTTATACGCTACAAAAAGCGCGGGTCACTTAACGATGTACAGGAATTATGTAAAAGCTTTTTAAACGCAGTTAAGCAACGTTTGCATAAGTTTTACAAGACAGCATCTATAAAGCGATTTGTGTTTAACATCTTTTGATTTTCCGATAATTTGTTCGGCTCTACTTTATTAAAAGCCGGAAAACAGCTTTCCACTAAGAGAGGCGCATAACGGTTTCAGTGACTCATAGTGCATTAAAACATCCAACGTTCCCAAGAATCTTAAACTCAAGCCGCAATATAATGTTGCGGCAACAAAATTAAAACTGCTCACTATCAAAGTCACACCAGCTAAGTGCTATTAAATAAAATTTTACATCAATCAATTTAATGAGTTAAATTGCGTAGTACGACTTTCGCGGACGGCCTTCTGGCGGCAAGGCCGGCGACACACAGGCTAGGCAGACCACTTCACATAGCGATACATAACTATAAGATCTCTTACACATAGGTGTCTTAGATGTGCGATTTCGCAAGAAGTCTATGACGTGACTGACTACACGATCATGTGCTTATGCTAACGGTGTAAAATAGATAATTTTATGTTGGAAACTATTAAGTTTAGAAATACATTTACTGCGGCAACGACACAGAATAATTCTACTTTATGTGAAAGTTACTTAGTCATACTGATGCAGCGGATAAATCAGAAATATTGCGGACACATTTCTCAGTTATACAAATTACTCAAAAATATTATAGCAAACGTTAGCAATGGCAATAAAATTCTTGTTTTGGACAAGTTTTCATGTAAATTCAAGGGCTCGTCAAAACTATTTGATGTTAGCAAATCAACGTGGAAGTGATTTGCTAAAGTTCCCGACAACACCTGTGCAATATTAATTAAAAACATGTGCTTATAATTGCGCACGTTAAAAAACTGGTTGTATTTGAATATCAAATAATTTTGAACGTTTACATCCTAATAAGTTATTAAGCATATATGTTTTGAACTCAAAATCAAAGCAAACAATTAATCTGACTTTATAATTGATTATTACTACGACAGGTAAAATCAAGACGCGTGTATATTTTTCTGAGTATACAAAAGCTCATATATTAAAATGAAATTCTATTAGCTGATTATCTATTAAGAATAAATCATTCCACAATCACGCAGACCACTAAGTTGATCAAGATATCCGTTCAGATGGAACAGTTTCCATTAAATTTCGCGCAAAGCCGCCTCTAGTTCGTTATCAATCAATTTATCTAGCTTTACTAGCAAACATGCCAGATTTGTTGACCCACTGGTCGCGCGACCGGTTTGGAGCTCTCAATGGACCGTAGGCCATTCAATGTTATTTAGGTGTAGGTATATTATGATGATCGGTAACCTCTGTAGTTTTTTTAAACTATTTAAATAAATTATCTTTTAATAAATCGACTGTACAATATCCGACAACATTAAGTATGCAACGTTAATCTCCGTACCATACCTTTCAAAGTATCCTTCGCAGATAAGTTACCAGTTCTTTGATATTTTGAGAGTATCATCATAATGCTATATTATATCATCACGCCATCGCCATGACGCAAGTTAGATAAGCTGTCATAAGAATACCGAGGTTACCGCAAAGATTCTACAGACGTTTGTTACCTTAATCAAGGTGATTTATTTAATAGGTATCCATTTTTGCACGTACACCGCGGTTGTAATTTATCTTGTGTTATTTATTACACTTTTTATTTACAGGCGGGTCTCTTGAGAACGGAGCAGGGAGAATATTGGATTGAACCGTCCAAAGAATTCCCAAAAGATAGTTCAGAACCAAGACCACACGTTATATTCAGAAGATCTGCTGTCGACAAAGTTGAAGCGTGGCATAGAGCTAAGAGAGAAATAGACAGTAGGACGAGAAGCAACACTCAAATCAAGAGAAATAATCATGAAAACAATTCACAACAACAATATTATAACAAACGAACACGACCAAACGCAAGACGATATCGCGAAAGTAAAGAAGCAATGGATAAACGTAGAAGAGATTACTTGGAACAGAGGCGGAGAAGAATGGAAATGATGAGGAAGAATCCTGTGGAATATAGAAGACATCAAAGCATGCTTCGCATGGAAGAAAGAAGGTTACAACAGTCAAGCTCTAAAAGTAACTCAATAGAGAGTAGTAAATCTGCGGATCAGGCGTCATTAGAAGCGAGAAGGAAGAATCGAAATAGGTTAACCGATGAGCAGAGGTTGCGAAGAATTAGGAACAGGCGACGAAGACGAAGGTCTAAGAACTGCGCAACGAAGCAGCCGACGTACTTGTGGCGAAAACAGAATATGCTTACGGAGAGAGAAGCGAAGCAACACAATAACGATCATAGTAACAAGGTAGGCATGAACTATACGTGTATCGAATATTTGATATGTTTTAAAACATATTTGTTTCACCCATTTCTTTTACTGCAGAACTTTATTGTACACAAACATTCTAATGTTATTACAACCTCATTACCAACTGTATATGTTACTTAACTGTGTATATTTATCTTTGTTTACCCTAATAGCTAATCTGTACAATATTATAGGTAAGGAGCCACCCTCGTTACGGGCATCATCACAATCCGGCGCAGGCGCAACACGCACAAGATGGCGCAAGGCGTAGAACGCGGTCTGTGAGCAAGCCGCGCCACGTAGAAGTTTTATTAGTCGCCGACAAATCTATGACCGATTTCCACGACGGTAGTTTGGAAACTTACCTGCTTACTATTATGAATATGGTACGTGTAAATAAAACTTTTAATTGGTTAAACTTCCGTGTTTCCGTTCCAGAGCCAGTTTGATTTTTATGTAGGTATAGGTACGGCCATGTCGTAAAAGTATACAGGGTGGTAGGGCCATCGACGCGCAAACTATAACCATGAATTCAGCACCTGAGTCTAGACGGCAGTATTTTTTTTTTGTAACCAACGTGAAATTTCTACACAAAAAAAAATCTGCTGTTCCATAGAAAAGTGCAATACTTATGCGGTCAAAATGTTTAGAACAGAATCATGTCCTGAATCCATGGTAACAGGTTGCGAGTCATGTCCCTGCCACCCTGTATGTCACGATTCACGAATAAATGCATGTAATGACGATATAATCATGAGGATCTTCTCTGAAGTTTGTTTATATGTATATGTATTTTTGCCAATTAAGTATCCATAATATCTCACTTGTTTTCTCCAGGTATCCTCACTCTACATGGACCCTTCAATCGGTAACTATATAAAAGTAGTGATCGTAAAGATCATCCTAGTGGAACAGATCGAGGCGGCCCCTGACCTAGAGGTATCGACGAACGCAGACATAACCCTGGCTTCTTTCTGTCGCTGGCAACACTTGCTGAACCCGGAGGACGATGAAAACCCTCACCACCACGATGTTGCCATCCTCGTGACCAGGCAAGACATCTGTAGTCAGCACGATGCCCCTTGTAGGTACGAAGTTTCCTCCAACATTTTTTATTATTGTCTTTTAATTAGTAATAATTCAAGATATAGCGGTAAAGAAAAAAACTAACACGAACGTATCGCGGAATGCCAACTGGTCTACCGGTCATAGTACACAAGCGACGCTACGTATAACACTCAGAGCACAGGGGGCAACAGCATATTAGCATTTCTTTTTTACTGAACGCCGAGACAAGGTCAATGGCAGGAGCAGCCGTCTGTTAGCAAAGTAAACAGAATCGCGATGAGTAACCGACGCACAAATAGAACACTTTCAGATCTTAGCGCCGACACCTGGATATAAGTGTATAACTGTATCTTAGGCATTTCCAAACATTTACGTCAGAAATACCTATTTAATTAAAATAATGTTACGCGGTACGCGCCTACATTTAAAAAACTTTATTTAAATCAAACTGAAATGTTCGCGTTTATATAAACGGTTTTTTATTTAAAGCCAGTGTTTCGGCGTATAGTGATAAATAGCCGGCACATTCTAGACCAACTTTTTTCTAGACTACCTGTGCGTTCTATGTCGGTTCAAAAACACACGTTGCATCAATCTCAATGAAAGTGGGAATCTCACAATTTGAATTATAAACATGCTATATTAAATGATGTGTGCAAACGGAGGAGATCCAAACACGACTGGCTTACATTTGAAGGCTTTGTTTATATATTTTGACATACGCGCAAATAACTTCACCTAGTTCCCGGGTGGATAAATATAAAATTAGTTTGTAATTAAAATAAATCATATTGTGTTGCATTTGGTTCTTGTCGGTAAGAGGCCGCTGGCCTGTATACGCCGCACATATTGCATAACTGGCCGTGTTTAGTCTGTAGGTACGCTATTTAGTTTGAACGTTTACTTTGTCGATATAATCCGCAGAACACTCCACGCTCAGCACTCAATCAGATCGGCACCACCATGTCTAACCAAACACACTTGTCATAATATTCAACCATTCGTTCCTTATCAACACTACATTCATCGTGCAATGTTTCTATTTTTAAACAAGATAAAAAGATTAAGATACGTTTACGCACACCACTCGGTGCAATGATTATTTTACGCAAACCGGGTGTTCTAGAAAGATTTGATAAGTACTGTAGGTACCATTTGACATTGAACGATTGTAGTTCAAACAGAGATGGTGAGGAGTGACGTTGGCCTCTTAAGTGAAGTGTACTTAAGTGATTTAGTTAACTGCACTTAAGTTAGATGTGCAAACAGACTAATGACATTAATAGAGCTTAGAAAGGCAGTAGTACCAAAAAAAGCTTTAACACGGTTGAAATAAATACAGCCGCGAATAAACGCGTTTAAAGAATGCAAAAACAATCCATCAAATTCACAGTTACGTATGTACAATGATTGATAAAAAACGTTGCCAAAATACTGGACCTCTCGACAAATTGCTCTTTACATCATTATCGGTTTTTTGCGAATATTTGCGAATCGCTAACGGCGATGTGCCGGCCCGAGCGGTCACATCAAAAACGCCGACATTAAGGCCAAGGATGTTGGGTGGCTACAAATTGGGCATTCATTATTTTAACAAAAGCCTATAACCATATAGCGTTATATAATTACAAGTACAATTTTTTGGTCATGCGAAGTTTTGTATGTTGCACAAGCAGACTTGTTACAGACGCTTATATATGGCGCTGATTTCAACCGCAAAGATGAATTGAAAACTAATAACGATTGTATCAATTAGCTTTAAATGTTTTATGTGTATGAATCATACACATTCGGTTTGTTCAGAAAAATAAACGAAGTAATTTAGAGTTGAAATGTGTGTGTAAAAAACAGCATTTTAATTTTGCAACAAATAAATTAAGTTTCATACAACCGACACTGAAAAAAAAATACAAGGAGGCACTTCGATTGGAAAGTCAGACTTTAACAATCCATATTTTAGTAACAACGAGACATCCCAGGCCTGGATACTATGAATGAAATAAAGCAGACCTGTCTTACGTAACTTCCCCCAACAAGCGTATAATATAGTGTTTAAAATCGGATGTTTTTTCAACACTAATCTTACAAACTTCATATAGATTTCTTAGTTGAGCAGCTAGTCAATCAAGTCTAAAAAAAAAGTCTTTTATAAATGAGTTTTTAACGTCTCGTAAGTCTTAGCAAAAAGTTTTTATGAAAATCACTTCACTGCCTCTTAGAAACTAAGTGCACGATTTATTATTGTTCAATGTAACAAAAACCTTTCCATCAAAGAGTGAAAACAGTGATTTACGTAATACCAACAAGGAAAGCGGATGTTGACAGGGAATTTTATTTATTGTTATCGCGGAAGATTAACTAAATAGATAACACTCAAGTATACATAGCGCGGTCATACACTGTTGTTTGCGATTTTACGGAAATTAATTTACCATGGGCTTACGCTTAATTATTTTCTGTGGGGTTTTCCAGGAAAAGAGTCGTAAAACCCATTCTGTAATGTTGAAACCTTAAGTTTTCACTGAATTTTCTTTTGGGATCGACGAAATTTTTTCTCATACTTTTAACCCGTTAGTAACCTTAGTGTGTACAGGTGCTTAAGAAACGATGTTGTCCATTACACGGCGTTGAAGTGAGGAGACACCAACTTGTTAACTACATTAATTCGTATCCAGAGCACGCATGCCCAAAAACCAGTGTGTAATGAATGCAATGAGGAAGCCCGTTGCGTTCGGTAAACGGTACAAACGAGTAGTCGAATGTTCTGGGAAGGCGGCAATCAAAAGACAATCGTCGTCGTAACGGTGTTGATGCAAGCTCAGGACGGCTGAATGCGTCTGCCGCCATGCATTATGCACGCCGCATAAAAATTGCAATCATCAATATGTTAAAATCTATGAATATTATTAACGTTTTACTTAGCCGCCGACGTGCTTTTAATTTAAACGCTTTATTATAGGTTATTTATATTTTTATTTTACACAACTATAAATTAAATGTAGTATTCCATTTGTCTTGAAAAACAACTAAAAATTCAAGAATCAGCCGTGCCTGTAATTGTTACCGAGTAAATTCTCATAAAAGTACTTAACATTTTAATTATTGCTTAACACTGAAAATAATTAAGAAACAATTTTACCCTCTACAGCCTAGTAATTGGTAATTAAATATGCACATATTATTTAATCTTCATTTCGTATTCATACACACGAATCGCCCATAAATTATTTCATTGTAACTAAACTATGATCTTAATTGGGGGTTTAAAAATATATGCTTATAATATTAGCTTGCTGCTTATTAATTAGCTCTGCGTTTTTATAATTATCCAAACACTAGCCTCTGCCTACGACTTAGTCCGCGTAAAATTTATTGTCCCCCGACTCACCCGTCGCGTCGCATCGCATTATCTGCCCGCGCTATTACTTCGTTTTCGCGTACCTTCTTACTTTTTTTTTTACTCGGCTCCTAAGAGTCCTAGCGTGATGGTAAATAAGTAAATAACCCATAGCCTTCCTTATGAATTAGGCTATCAAATACAAAAATAATTTTTAAAATCCGACCGGTAGTTCCAGAGATTACAGCGATTAAAGAAACAAAATCTTCAGTTTTATTATTGGTATAAAGATAGTTTATAGTTCAGTTAACTGCAGTTAAACCCCCGGGTGCTCTCGTTACGCATAAAAGCTTGCTTAAACTTATCGTCTAATCTCTTCAGGTATTAATCTCCTGCATAATCGAAGTCGCATTTCTGAGTAGCGGCTGTTGGACAAAGGGCGCTCGTTAAAAATAATGAAGTCGGTTAATTTTAATTCGTAGTTGTCGTGTCGACGACGCCACGCCGTCTCGGATGCCGCACTGACCGCCGGACCTGCCCGCGCTTGTCTCTTCCGCTACACGACCAATAATCTTATAATGTACAGACGCCAGCACATCAAGCTACTACAATCTGACAAATTTCTTTAATAGATTTTCATCTTTATCGCTAAAGCATAAGGTACAAAGTTGATTGGGAAAATTTGACAGTTTCGGGTAGCTTGATGTGTTGGCGTCTGTACATACTTAACATTAGACCACCTATTGATCGGCGTATATTATTGAAATTGCCTTTTTTATGACACATTTAGATCGATAAAGCAATAAATGATTAAAGATGGATGTATTAAACATCCTTGAAGCGAGATAAAAAATACCTACATATATTATTTTTTGTGCATGTGTCGAACTAAACATAAATCCGTTCGATGAACATGAAATAACCATATCTTGACCCTATGCGATGCAATTATTGACCAAAAATGGTATTGTGGCCGAAATATGTAGGTATGAATTCACAATGCGACTTTCTCCGCTTGTTTGATCGTGCCGCCTGAAGCGAACTCTCCGACGATGTCATGTTCGCGTTCAATTAGCATTTTTACTTGCGATGGCGCATTCTTCGTATTATTTGGGAAATGAGGGCCTGGGTATAATTCCTTGGTTAGTTAAAATGCAGTTGGAAATTATGGCTCGTAGCTTTATCCCCTACCTAAAGATAATTACTGAAATAGATTCAGATTTTGTTCGAAAAACGGGACTAGCAATTGCTATCATAAAAATCCTATAATTAACTCTACCCATTAATCACCTGAAGAAAAATCCTTTATAAGTCACCTACTATCCACTTTAGTAGTGCTTGTAAGTAGCTCCCTCTGGCGGGCGAATGTCGAATCTTTTCCAAACTGCTAGACAGTAAGGCGCGTTGCCAATGTTACGCATACATTGAAACAGATATTTAGCACTTACATGTTACACGCCAGCGTTGTGTGACATAACTATAAAGCAAAAGGTCGCGTTATCGGCAGAGACCCATAGTCGGACTTTGGTCATAGGCAATTGTGAGATGTCATAATTTGACTACCGTTAGTATTTAAAAATATCCTATTAATTTAATATCGTACCAATCCAGGAACCAGAGGGGCAATTCTCGTAATTTTAAGAACGTTCTCAGTCTGATCTCAGTCTCAATCTGTCAAAAAAAAACAAAAACCGACTTCAAAAACCTAATAAACACTAAAAACTTAAAAATAACATTAAATTGAAACTATAATTAAGAATAATTTAACCTAAATAACCTTACCTAACTTTAATCTACACTATATTTTACAATTTAACAGTTTTCGGAGTCGGTGCCAAGCCAAGTGTATCTATCTAATTGGGCCATAAATATTCTCCCTTAATTTTTATTACAATAGTTTACGAGAGTAAATTAATATCATATTATTAGGTACTGATATTTTTACAAAGCTGTTAAAAGTTTTAGTTAGCGCTCGATATGGCGTTGTACCGTATTCTGAATCGCAACATGATTTCGTTACCGAGAAACCTATGAAGATCAAATTGTATTACTTCCGAGTTTCACATTTCGTCCGCAAGAGCGCACCACTATCCGAACAAAAACAACTCCGTCTTCTGTTGATATTCTGTCTTGTGTTGTATTTTTTTTTTTTCAGTTTGTTTTGTTGATTGTTAATATTTTTTGCTGATATAGTACCTTTTTTTGGTTAATATTTTGTGAGTGCGGGCTTGGCACCGACTCCAAAAACTGTTAAATTGTAAAATATAGTGTAGATTAAAGTTAGGTAAGGTTATTTAGGTTAAATTATTCTTAATTATAGTTTCAATTTAATATTATTTTTAAGTTTTTAGTGTTTATTAGGTTTTTGAAGTCGGTTTTTGTTTTTTTTTAAAAAATAATTTTATTTTCTAGTTTTTTTAGTTTAAGTTTGTACATAATTCATAGTTTGAAGTTTCTTTTTTCAATTTTTAATAGAAAGAAAATTAATTTTGTATAATATGGGTAGGCCTACTAAACGCGCTGCTCAAATGAGACAGCGCCGTTTGGAAGAAAGTAACGACGAAAAGGAAGAACGTTTAAAGAAAAGTAGGGAAAGAAATACTAGAAACATTTTAAATGAGAGTGATGAGCAGCGAGCGTATAGACTTTCTCAGAAGAGAGCAAACACGAGATTATCAAGGCTTAATGAGAGTCCAGAAAGTCATGCTCAGCGGCTCAATTTGATTCGTGAACGATTATCAAACGAGACTCAAAAGCAACGTTCTCATCGTCTTGATATCATTCATGAACGTTTGTCTCACGAGACCGAGGAGCAACGTTCTCATCGTCTCAGTTTGATTCAGGAGCGCTTATCAAACGAAACCGAGAATCAAAGTTCCCGTCGTCTACACGTGCAATACGAGCGTCTATCCAATGAATCTGCCGAATCCAGAGCGACTCGATTAGATATTATGCGACAAGCTAGTCGTAATCGCCCTTAAAAGCAAAATGGGGTAATGTTATGTTATGGTATGGCTTAAACTATGCATACACAAACAATCGCAGCAATCGCGAGACATGTGCTGTCGATTTTTAAAGATTTCTATCGTCTATGGTTAGTCCATCACCTCCTGACCTGATGATCACGAGACCAAAATGGCAAACGCCCTTCCAAACATCAAAAAAATAATAATTTACTTAATCAGTCGATGCCTACTCCTTACTGTTAAGGAGTCGTACCTTCCATCATCAGCTCAGCTACATGAGATGATGATCTTAATCAATCAATGATCAAGTACTTAAATTACTTCATAAGATTTGCGAAAAACGATGTTTGGGCCCATAAAATTTGAGGGTTGCCCTCGATTTCTCCATGATCCAATCATCAGATCCTGACTTGGTGACTATGGGACCACTTCAGAAGTATCTCCTTTCGAACAAAAAAAGAATTTTGAAAATCGGTCCACATTTGGCGGAGTAATCGCGTAACAAACACACAAAAAAAAAACATACCGTCGAATTGAGAACCTCCTCCTTTTTTGAAGTCGGTTAAAAATACCTCCAATTTCCCTACATTTGAATCGTGATTGCGACTAAATTTTTAACGTTTTTAATTACCACAATTGACCTTCTGGTAAATAACCACAACTTAAAAGTCTCCGGAAGATTTGGCCTGGGTAACTATATCAATGTTAGGTCCCATCTTGTACTACAGTCCGATCGTCAGAGAATGCGTTCCTGACACCTGTCAATGCGACAAATTCTATTAGCTAATAAAGATCAAATTCGCAAAACACGTATTCGTTTGTATGAAACCAGCAGGTGTCAAGAACGCATTCTCTCGTCGGCCACACTTTAAGTACATATTTGAAAATAAGAATTTTCATTCCCAGAGTCAATTTCTGTAAAAAGTGCAAAACGGTTTCATTCATATTTCATACAATGTCAGAACTCGACCTGACTTCCATGTATATAGCACTATACCATACATACGTCGAGGCGCCTTTTGACTAAAATCTATAATTTCTCGTTAATTTCACACCCGCTTTAAAACAAGTGAACAATTAACGAAGCGGCTTGATTTACGAGCGTTCACGTAAAAGGATAATATTCATCGAAGCTTTAAAGTCGTTAAAAGGTGATTACATGTTATTGCGAATTGTATTACAGCCGCGATAAAACGTTCGGTGATTTCATCGTTGTAAAGCTGTTAGTTAAACTATACGGTTCCAATATAAATTAATTACTAGCCTTGCCCTTGGCTGTAACTTTTACTGCGGAAACAAGCTTTGTTTTCGGAAATAATGTAACTTTTGGAATAGATTCTATAGTTCTACCCCGTTGCTAATGAACGTTGTATAGCGACTGTATAATTACACAACGCTTTGTCTTCTTCTTTCCAAAGTCAAATTACTGACGACTGAAAGAGGGAAATCAGTGTGTCAATCAAACTATTCATCTGATATAATACGTTTATTAGTAAGGAGGTCAGTATCGAAATTCTTTCAACTGCCAGCGTCATTGCGATAATTATAAATTAGACAAACATTTAAAACATAGTAGTATCTTCAACAGATTATAATATCATTAAAAAAACGAGTAAATTAAGTAAACTTACCATGATAACAAAAACATAATATACCGTAGAAGTTTTATAAAAATGATGCTGTTATTTTCATATATTTCTGAACGAGTCGCAATAAATACTTTTTCTTTCTTTCTTTATATTGTGGTGTCTTACGATTTCTACGCAAACGAAGTCGCAGGCAGAAGCTAGTATTTCATAATTATTATCAAAACTCCTTACTTTGAGGGAGAGAAAATTTACAAAATTTCAGTGGGTGTCAATAGTCGCCCACACTAAACCCACGTTTAGCACTAGTTACTGATCCAAATTGTGCGTAAATGTGGGTAGTTGTTGCCGAGAGACCAACACCACTGCGCTGACCTAAATCTCAAATTGAACTTTTATAGCACGCACTGAAACGTTCATTAAGGATAGCTCAACGTTTAACAATCTACGCTGTAATTGGACAACTCATTTCTGTTTATGATTTTCTTACTATTTTACTATAGAACTTTAATTGGAAATGTTAATTATTATTGGTAGTTTTGTTTTTGTTTTGTAGGCTGGTGGTTTCAAGTCTCTCCGATACAAAAGACATCAACGCGTTACATTTAAATGTAACAAATATTTATTAAATTATTTGGTAAAAAAATTAAATTGGGAACACGTGTCAAATCAATTTTATCGACTTATAAATCAAACAGCATAAATCTTTGCCAAAATTATAATACAATTACTTTAGTGTCGTGACATCTCGGTAATAAATATCGATGTGTAAAATATTTTGATTAATCGAGTCTCGTAAAGTGGATATGCCATTATAAATAAACGTATTAATGTTAAAAAGTGTATGAATATATTGAATTTATTACAAAGAATTTATAGAGCTTTTCATCGGCTTCCGCGTGAGTCAACGACGCACTCGTATTATTAGCAGACTATTCCCGTACGCGCCGACATCAAAGAATAAATAGACTCTCGTAGATATGACAACGTTCCCTTTCTAACTATTGTAACGTAAATTGAATTTCACTTTCATCACCTCATCAATTTTATTGTAACGCAACGATCAGTTTTCTTTGAAGACTTTCCGAATTTCGAATGCAGTCTGAAATCGATTTATATTATTCACGAAACTGGAAGGAAACTACAATGAATGACAACTTTTACTTTTTTGTGATATCTTGAATCAATACAAAATCTTGTCACGACTCACGAGTTTGATAGATTTGCGCTCGCGCCGTCTAGCGCTAGCTTTAATGAAGCCCGTGCGGGGCTTGCCTGTGTACCTCTATAATTAGCAAGCACTTAAGAGTAGCGACTTGCATTCTTTATTAGTCGCTAATTCATATATTAAACAATAATTATTTCCTAGTTTCCCGTGTGATAACTTTACGTGACAATTATTTAAGTACATACTATTAAATACTTTCATAATTAACTAACTACTCTAAGGAATGAGACAAACAATGTCCTTTTAAATATGGTTATGCAAATTTAACTGTAAATATAGACAGTTATAATATTAAATATCATTAGGCACGGACAAAGAGATACACGAATATGTCAAAGAAAATAATACATATTTATTACATTTACATTATGCAAATTATAATTTACGAATTCACATTTTTTACGGAATTAAAAGTTGAATGAAATCCGACAGATATTCCGTTTAACATTTTCATTAGAAGACGATAGTTTCCTATTTCATGCGTATACGAACTGGGACGAGGACATTAAATTCTTTGGTGATAATACAAACAAAAACTTATTAGAGTCTCCGTGATAATTGTCTTTACGTAAAAACAATGTAATGTATTGGTAATGGCGTCAAACAAAATTCTATGGTTTGCAAAAAAATATGTACATACGGGGAACCTATTATTTTTGTACCTATGTCTCGATATTTATACTTTGTAAATCTGTATATTGTATAATATCTGTAGCATTTGAACTGATTTGGATTTATTTTTGTGTAGGATCCTAATTCTCTATCGAATAGTTATTTATTTATCGGTTGCCCCATAGGATACAAACAATATATACACATACATTCGTTTACTCTTGTTTCATCAATTCAAGTTAATGATTTAACAGAACTTTCAATGCCTTTGCATAGCTGTGCCCCGCGGTTACACCGGCCTCGCTCTGCTCACTCGGCTCTTAAGAGTCGTAGCGTGATGTTAAAGCCTTCCTCGAGAATTGGGCTGTCAAATGCAAACATAATTTTCCAAATCCGACTGGTTGTTCCACAGATGAGCGCGTTCAAATAAAAAAACAAACAACTCTTCAGCTTTATTATATTATTATAGATATGTAGTAGGATATTCACTCGTAATACGATATCTAAATTGCTAGAACAATATTTACTAATGAGATACGCCTAATTAACGCAGGTTTCTTTTTAAATGGTTATACCTATTTACCTATAATTTTTATTTAATTAAGAGAAATCATCAGCCGTTAAGAAGAGCTATGCTAACAAACATTACAGAAAGCAGAGAAATTAGTAGCAATTAATGAACATATATTTGCTAGTATTGAAATATTCATAGCTGTGTAAAATCACTTCTGCAAGTTAAAAACAATGTGTAATATTTTAATTAAGAATTTGAGATAATTTTGAAGTTATGGAACAACAAACTGAATGCAATACTTTAAAAAGTTCAAATTCCATTGCAATCAAAAACTTATTAGGACCTTTTTGTTACAAATGGTCACTCAAAAATCAACGTAGAATACATTTCACTAAAGTGGATTCTATAACTGATTTAGTGGCAATGTAATGTAAATTATCTGAGATTATTAACTATATATGGTACCTAGCTACTTTTTGTATGTAGGTATATTTTTATAAGTTCATCTTTGGCTGTATATAAATTACTAACTGTGCCATGGCATATTAAAACCTGCAGTACTGTAAATATAAAAATAGGTCTGAATTGAAATAAAAAAACACGTAAATCGTATTTGCAGCTCTCAAGTTAGAGCGCATTTACGAACAAACAGACACGTTAAACAAATACGATGTATTTTATTGCCTATAAAGTAGGCATGTACACCTAGGTACATGCGGTTTGGTTTACTTTGTATCAACGAAGATCTACGCAAGACACAAAATAAACATCGTGTGTTCGGTCTATGATTGCGGCATTCAAGCGGCTAATTAATAAAAGCCACATCTATACATCTCATAAATTATAGTCGCTTTTCGTGTTTGTCTCTTTTTTTTCTTCCGCGTTGGTCTTCTAAACTGGGCTATGCATTTTGATGCGGTATTTACCATCAAGATTACGTGTTTATTAAACATATACCGGCTGACTATTTTTACCAGACGGTATAAATAATCAGCTGTTTTTGTCCAGACAAAAACCGGACGGACAAAAACAGAGTATAAAAGGTGAACGGAGTAGAAGCCTATGGCAGAGAAATTTAATTTAAGAATAACAAAAAAATTGTAGGTTAAAGAAAAACAGCGAGTTCATAGAAAAGTGCACAACTGGAACAGCTGTTTTTTATTTGAGAAAAGGAATTAAAACCCAAAAATCCTATTTGTTTTCCGACATTCACACACGCGGGCACAGCTAGTTAAGTATAAATGAGTTCTATCAAGGTACGGTAAACCGGATGATTGTTGCAGCACACTGGGAGTCGCGCACGTGGCCGGGATGTGCAAGCCGGACCGCAGCTGTTCCGTCAACGAGGACAACGGCATCATGCTGGCGCACACCATCACACACGAGTTGGGACACAAGTAAGTTACTTACTTTTGGGTGTCAATTAAATGGTTAGCATAGTATTGTTATTTCTGTGAGCAGAAAAATATAATCGGTGAGCAGAAATAGCTAATTGGTCAGCAACTCATGGTCAGCAAACATTTCAAAATCAATCAGCAATTTATGTCATTCTGGATGGCTGTAATTATTTTTGTACAGCATAAGGTGGTCGATAATAATAACGACAAACGCACATATAAACTTTTATTAGTGGAGAACGTGCTGATATTAGAACAAAAATGAGTGACTACGAAAAGAAAGAACTTCACTCGCTCTTGCATCCAATGTCGACGGAGCCCCGCTTCGCGGGGCTCCTATTTCTGTGAAAAGGGTTTAAAGTAACCTAACAAAACCGAACCTCGGGGTGGGAACATCATATGAACATTATACATTTTGATCAACAGCGCAAATGTTGTTATCGCAAATAAATATTCGATGAAATGAAAATTATGTTACCTTTTCACGCCTAATCCACAAAATCTTGCCGCTCAAGTAGTTATTTTGCGGACTGAATGTTTATTATGCAGACTCATGTTATTGTTGGCTGCCTATGTATGATTTAATTTTTGACCATTATCAAAATTAGTTGCGGAACAAGAATTGCTGCCTGATTTTTTTTATTGCAAACAAAATCTTTGTATGCTGACCAAATTATTTAAATGCTGCTTTTGGGTGGCTCGCCAAATTTTATAATTGCTGACCCATTTAATTACATTTCCTGACTTTTTTTTAAATCTTCACTATAGTTTAGGAACTGTGAATGTGGTTATATGAGTAAAAAGGAAGACCATAGTATTTGCTAATTGACTTACAATAATAATTTGTACATGTATAAAAAACAAAACAGGGATAAGGAGTCAGACCGGACTAAATCAGAATCATAAGGTATCAAAAAGCATCCGCATCGCTGTCAGCGAGGAAAGTGCACAAAAGGCTGGCAGCATTGCCGCGTTGTATGGCGATGCTGATTAAATAAATAGAGAATATAGTTAAAATAAATGGATTGCGAAAAAAAATATTTTTTTTTTATTTTGGATCAAAAATAAATTGACATATAATATTACAATGGAAACGATAATAGCTATAAAAGTTAAAAACTGTGTCGCAGCTTTTTATCGACACGACAATAGTTTTAATGATTTAAGATCTTGTTTTCAGTTTCAAAAAGGCCGTTATTCCAGGACCACAATTGGTTGACATAATCCGTAGAATTGCGATATTACTTTTCATCTTAGTATTACCTACTTATATAAAGTACAAGAAACAAGGTTCAACCGAAGCAATTTATGAGTATCCGCAACAACATTTATTTTCTATCTAAATGGATACAATTTGCGAGAATTCTTACTTAATTACGATTAACAGACATACCTAATTATATAAAATGCTAACAACTGTGTAATTAGACATAGATAAAGGATAAATGCAATTGCGTGTTAATTACTTAACGATTTATGAACTCGTTTTACGCTGAGGAAAACGCCAAGACCCCAATTAAGAACACAGACAGACTTCATTCAGGAGATTTAATTTGATTGACACATGTTAAAATATCACTCATAATAATAATATAAAACATCCTATATAAAATACGTCCATGATAAAAAACCGTATCGTGTTTTTATCTTAGTGAATTGCTTGGGAATAACATGGTATGTTAAATAAGTACATAAATCTTTTAAAAATAATTATAATGAAGAAAGATAAAATGACAGTTCACAACTACTAGAACGCACTCATATTTTTAATTGAACGACTATAAATCTTCGTTAATTTGCGAATGCATACTTACATTTTTTTTGCATTTTTCCGAGAGTAGCAATTTTAGGCAAGTGGCCAGTAGCTAATATTATAAACTAACCGGCTACTAATTGGCTGGAAAATTTGGTTACATATATTTTTCTAAATTCAATATGTTCTTTACAAACAACACAACTGAGCTTCTTTTGTTTTTTAATTTTGAAAAAACCTTATATCAATCAATCAATCAAACAAACATTATACGAGTATCATATAAACAAACCATTATACGAGTATTGAGAACAACTTAAATCAATTTGGTGGTACTAACATATATTATATTTGATTAAATAAAGATGATTATTCGATTAAAAGATAACGCGGAATGTATCTAAAGGTTATGTAGTGGATAGCATCCAGAAGAAAATTTCATGAATATTGTAAGGCGTGTTCCTGCAACTGAGTTAGCATAGCTTGCAGAGTATAAAGCAAGTTGACGTATCAGTGGGCTGGCCATGTTTGTCGAAGGACCGATGGCCGGTAGAGAAGACGAGTCCTGGAGTGGAGACCGCGTATCGGCAAGTGTAGTGTGGGACCCCCAGCTAGATGGACCGACGACCTCAAAGAGGTGGCTGGGACAGACTGGAAGCGGAAGGCGGGAGACAGGGTGTTGTAGTGCAGCATGGGAGAAGCCTATGTCCAGCAGTGGACTACGATAGGGTTGTTGAGTTGATGGTGTTCCTACAACAAAAGCCGTCCGAAGACAGTTTTCCAGCGCTACATTAAATACAAGATTAATTATGCCCTTGAAACCCTTGACTCAACTTATATATAGATTACAATGTGATTAATTTTCTGAAAATCTTTTCGATTAGATGACTCACCCACCATCGCACTGTTGAACCAGAAATATTAATCGCAATGTAAACATACGGCTTACATAACACGTAATGTACCACTGTGTTTGGATAGCTACACAGTATACACCCGAAATAGATGTCTTCAGTCCTCCACAAATTCGCCATGGATCTACTGAACGTTTTATATGCCATAAAGAATTTAATGTCGGATTTGATATGAAAAATGATTTAAACCATAAGTAAGATTTATGTTAACAGCATAGCATTATCATATCAGTAGTAGTCCTTACTGAATCGATGCACAGTACCCAGGAATCATAAAATGCTAATAGGCATTAATACATTCTTATATCTTTCGTAGGTTTACGTCGCACATAATTTTTTGTTGTGATTTATCGCTCAAGCTTTGTGCTCAAAACATTTTATCACCCATTACTGTTTTTGCATAAACAGTGTAGAAACTGTGAATATTTGCCGCAATATACACCACAAACGAGGTGATTAGTTTGCACTGCTGTGCATATCGGCCCTAGATAAATAGGTTACACAAACATCGCCTCAATGATTACTGGCTCGTGATCACTTCAGCCCGTTAAGGTATATGTGAGGTACAGTCAGCTAGTTCCTTCACTTTGTATTTTTCGTCCATGTTACTACGCTAGTTTTGATTCTTATTAACCTCGTCCGTCCATGCGGACATGGACAGTTGGATGGATAGTTGGCTAGAGTCGTCTAATCCGCAGATGGCATAGCACGTTCGTATATCTACGCAACTCTATGTAAATACGTTTAAGTTAATAATTAATAACGCTATTTAGGTACACCGCGAATCGTCTTTTCGCAAGTACCACATGAAACGTTCGACTTTTTCTAAAATAAACAATCTTTGGATACGACCGTATCATCTGATTCCCGGGCGACCACATGCTCTTATGTATACTGCAAATTTATTTAAAAAAAGTATGCGTAATATTGTTTGTATTATTTTGGAAATAAGTGCTAGTTTTATTTGGCAACGGTTGCCGAGTGCTTCGGTTATCGGCACTGAGTCATGTTTCTGTGCCGAGATTACCGCAAGGACGTTGCTTTCAAGATAGAAAATTATGAAACACTTGCATTGCATCCGAGGATTCCGAGTCCGTTGGTTTGTTTGTATTATTTAGTACAAACAAGGCGTTGTCACTAGCATTAGACAACGCCCACAATCATAATACAAACACAGGTTATGTAATGTGCAAACAGCGCGACTCAGCCATTGACCTTCTTGTAGACATGAATGCATCATTCGCCGCGTACAATGCACCCGGTGCATCGACGCCGCACTATCGGCCCACACAAGTTCATTATTTTTTCATGGCGTTATCTTGAATAAAGAATAAGGGCTTTAACGATAAATTAAACAATTCACAGGCGACAAACGTGTATACGGGTCGCGAAGCGTGACTCTTGACATTTGCGTTCATGTCGTATGTAACAAACACGTTGGGTACGCCGATTTTATTGCAGAATGCAATGTCGTTTTGCTTTAACAAATATAAATTTAGATAAACATTAGCTGTAACATTTCTTTAAATTAAACCCGTCGCTGCGCATCTTGATAAAATTAATTGCGACGATATTTTTCCTCCTACCAAAATACCGAATTAACAAGTTTGTAAACTCGCGTGCCGGCACTTCCGGAGTTTCAA
This sequence comes from Luperina nickerlii, assembly GCA_963855955.1. Taxonomy (NCBI): domain Eukaryota; kingdom Metazoa; phylum Arthropoda; class Insecta; order Lepidoptera; family Noctuidae; genus Luperina; species Luperina nickerlii. Next base: position 12,501,499 of record OY979677.1, on the reverse strand, counting down.
TTCATCTGGCTGTGAGAAGCAATTAAATTGATATTTCTACACACGATAGATCCGTTTCGATTTATTCAATCTCTATAGATTTATTTGTAATTGAAATATTGATATGGAGCCTAAGCTAATCAAAGGGGAAGTCCCGAAATTTTAAGAACGTTGACAGTCTGATCTCAGTCTCAATCTGTCAAAAATATATAAAATAGGACAGAGACTAAGCGCTAATTTCCCTACATTTTTGACAATTGTTTGACATTGATTGTCGCTGAGACGAGCTTGCGACTAGATTTTGAACGTTCTTAATTACGAGAATTGGCCTCCTGATTTTTTACAAATGCAATTAGAAAAAATGAAGTGAAACTCCAAACGTCCATTGATTCGATATTGGACGTGTGCCAATAATTTTTCATAATTATTCGCTATAAACTAAGCATATAACGCCCTGTGTATCGTCACAGGCTCACAGGTGGCGGCATGACAACACAACATACATTATAGTGATGGGATCCAGTGCCAAATATCACGGAGACTGACTGATTGACCCACTGTTTTATATGTCTGGGCGTACCGCGTCTGCGCTACAAATAGACGGATCCCATCGCTTCCTGAAAATGTCAACTATGAAATGTTACCTCATAAGGTTTAACATAATTTAAGGAAAATCATACCATGATTTCGAAGACATGTGACATCCACCAACCCGCACTGGGCCCGCGTGGTGGATTACGGCCCACTCCCTCTCACAGATAGGAGGCCTGTGTCCCAGCAGTGGGAACATTATAGGCTAATTATGATGATACCATTGATTTGGAGACCTGTTTACAGTGCTTAAATTGGTAACCATGGCAACAGACGCTCACGATCATTAATATTATTTTCTTGACGATAATCAGTAAGAAACTATTACGGGCCCTGTACCAACTTTGTTTCAGTATTTAATCATCTGAATAGGTACTAAAGTTATTCATTAATAACATTGGAAACGTACTCAGCTTTGTTTACAATCAAGTTTCCAAGAATAAACTAGATAGACCTAACACATTAATAACTAAGATAATTTGTTTTTTATTGGACGTTTACTCGTCATTAAAGTGCTAACGAAAGAGATAAATAACTTTTGACTTTAAACTGTAAACTGAGAACTTTCATGAACTTGCTGACAGCAATTACAATTAAAAGTTTCTGCTTTTCCGAGACTGAACACTGAAACACGCATGCTTCATTTAATACTAGCTTTTGACCGCGGCTTGGCCCGCATGGATGTCAGGAAATAACCCACGGGAACGTAAGTACTACCGTGATTAAAAGTAGGTACCCTATGTGTTAATCCAGGTTATAAACTATCTCTGTGCCAAATTTCATCCAAATCCGTTTTTGGGCCAGTGATTGGCCCAAAAACATACATCCAGACAAACGGACAAAAATTCTTTGTTACTATTTTATTACTAGATGAACCTCGCACCGCCACAGTACCGCCTCAGAATCAATAACAACGAATGTATAAGAAAATAAATGATCTTTATTAATATTTTTGTGAATTTTTTCCATGCTTTAATAGTTATTCTGCTATTCGGGGCGGAGACAAATTAAACAAATCAAAGATCATAAAAATCGGTCCAGCCGTTCTTGAGTTATAAATGGTGTAACTAAACCGACTTTGTTTTATTTATATACATGTAGGTATAAATATCGATACTTGTAGAAAAATACGTTTGTGTTAGACTTTTGAACTAAAAGAAGAAATAAACCACGTTTATTTGCGGTAAACATGACGCAGAGAACGAAAACCAATACAAAAAAAAAACAAGTTAGTTGGTTAGAGTTGGTTGGATTGGTTGGAACTAAAAACCAAAGAACAACAAACTCTTATTAAACTTTGTATGGACAAAATACTTTTAAATGGGGACTTACCACAGATACCTAAACCTGAGTGATGTGCTTATAGCAGATAATTATGCTTATTATACCTATCAAAGAGAAAGTCTTCTAAAAGGCGTGTTGTTAATATTTTCCTTGTGATGTGCTTTTGTTAACACATAAAGCAGCCTATCTCGTATTTGTCGCCATGACAAACACTGGTCCCAAAATTTTGTTAAACCTCTCATACGAGAGGCATGGCATTGTGCTCGTTTTAGGCCAGGCCTACATCGGCGGGTCATAATGAGTATACGATCAGCTGTTGTGGCCGTGCCTTTACAGGAGCGCCACCGTTCATGCAATAAGATAACGATTACCAACGATGCTAATAGAGCTATTAAGATTAACATGTTGCTACACTGCCGATAAACGTCACTATCGTTGCATTAATAACGCCTCATGAGTGATATATCAAGCATAGATGATCCATCTGGGTCGTATCGATGTAATAACTATTAAATTATTAGAAATGTCAAAGGCTCTAAACAATTTAATAGCGGCTATTTCGTAAATTGATTATGATGCAATATATCGATTTATTAATTTTATAACGTTCTGTATTATTTACATATTTATACAATTATTGACAGCTTCGGTCACAACATTTTAAAAACCTCATATTTTATTAAAATTAAACTAAAAATATGTGACTATTGCCGATGCGTCGACACCCGTCGACGCATCGGCGACTGCTGTCGATAACGTGCTGCTCGTGTATTTGAGTATACGGTGCTCAAATACATGAGCGGCATGTTGAAGACGGCTGCAGTTGCCTCTACCTTTGACGCGTGTCCCTCGAGTGTCACACTTACGCTGATCATATTTTTGAGATAAACTACCTACCTTCCTACTTAACAATAAAATATAAATATGCACTAATAATAAAGCTGAAGAGTATGTTTGTTTGACCGCGCTAATCTCTGGAACTGCCAGTCGGATATGGAAAATTCTTTTTGCATTTAATAGCCCAATTCTTGAGGAAGGCTATAAGCCATTAACATTACTCTAGGACCCTTAGGAGCCGAGCAAAAAGTCAGAAAGGACGCTGAGTGAAAACGAAGTAACAGCACGGGCAGGCGATGCGATGCGACGGGGCGTGTCTGGGAACAAAAAATTTCACTCGAACAAAATCGCGAGCAGAACCTAGTACCTACATAAGAAAATCTTTATTGAACATTAAAGACAACATTAAGATCTTTGAAAAGTCTAGATGCGGTTATTGATGTTAGTATCCATTTATACACTTCCTAGTAGAATGCAAATGGACTGCAGATACCGCTCACACTTTTAAAACTAACGGAGTATGCAAAACTGCAAGAGATACCAACCTCCTACAATCTAAGTGGGCACTTCTTGAAGACTTGTAATGAGCACATTCTAGGATAACTTTATCGTTGTAAGTACCGTACTATACTACTCCACCCCCTACTATGAAACGAAACAGACTGTCAGTTTTGAAAACCTGTGAGTTTTTGAGGATTTCTTGTAGGTATAGGTACAGGGTGGTAGGGACATCAAAGCGCAAACTGTTACTATGGATTCATTGAAATTGGTTTTTTTTTTATAACAAATAGTTATTTTAAAAAAATCAGCTGTTCCATAGATTTTGACCGCGTAGGTTTTGCATTGTTGTAGGTAGCAGTTGTTTTTTTAAAATAACCGACGGAAAATTTCAACCCAGGGAAATCCAAAATCATGTACCTACGGCATCCATGGTAACAAGTTGCGCATCAAAGCCCCTGCCACCCAGAAAAAAAAAATGACTGACTGAGACACAGAGTAGGTACTTTTTGATAGACTGAAAGACTGGGAAAAGACAGCCTAAGTCACTGAGAAGGCTTTTAGGTACACGATGAATGTTCTTAAGAAAATATGATAAAGGATATTTGTTGTATCTCGACTACTGAGCTGGTCTTATGAAGGCAACGTTAAAGTTTGTGTGAGATCGAAGTCAGAGCAGTGGTGCTACTACCATACCTACTTACTACAACCTTGTGCCAAATGACCAGCTAAATATCATCATCTGCCTTTTCCCAACTATGTTGGGGTCGGCTTTCAGTCTAACCGGATGCATCTGAGTACGAGTATTTTACATGGAGCGACTGCCTATCTGACCTCCACAACCCGGTTACAGGGTAATTCAAAACCCCTTGGTAAAACCGGTTGTCAGACTTTCGGGCTTCTGACGACCCGTAACGACTGTCATAGATTCATGAATGACAGCGGGGACCAACGGTTTAACGTGCTTTCCGAGGCATGAAGGGGTCTTGGTGTGTAAAGATGGTCACCCAATTCACCCATTCAGGACCAACCGCGGCAAGCGTAGCTTAACCTGAGACAGCTGCACGGGTCAACCTGATCAATAGTATAACCACAGGCCCCTAAAAAAAATGACCAGCTAAACATAACATAATATCATGCCCGTAATCCCTAAAGGGTTAAGCAGATGTGTATCAGTAGTACCAGTACACCTACATTTCGCCAGCTATGTTTAAGTCCTATGGAATAGGGGTCGAGCCTATTGTCACCAACCGCGCACAAATCCAGACTCCAGCCGGTCGATTCTGTAAAAATCTCACCGTGAAAACTTAGGTGAAGTGAGTTTGTTTTTGCTAGGAATTGACACTATTGACAGCTCACTCCACTTAAGTTTTCACGGTGAGATGGTTGCAGAATCGCACTGCTGGCTGGTAAGAGTACAACGTATAAACTTGTTTCTTTTGTCCACAGCTTTGGGCTCTACCACGATACAGAGAAGATAGGCTGCCATCGCCGTGAAGGATCGACGCTGCACATCATGACGCCGATCTTCGAATCAGACACGGTGCAGGTCGCTTGGTCGAGATGCAGCAAACGTGACGTCACCAACTTTTTGGAGTAAGTGAACCTTTCATTCATTCATTCATTCAAGATCTTAGATGCATACCCTATCCCCATTATCCGCTAATCGGTTTCGTGCAGTTACCGCTTTTTCCGCTAATAAAATCCATGTAGTAATTATTTACCTACCTAAGTGCATATTTGCCTAGTTGCATTGTGCCAACCCGCCTTCCAAGCGTGTCAATTATGGCAAACCCCCCCTTTTGGGGGAGGCTTATGTCTAGCAGTGGACGTCTTTCGGCTGAAATGATGATGATGATAATGAGGTGCATATTGATTGACACAAAATAATTAATTTTGATTAAAGAACCGGAGCAACAAGTCAGTTAATTACGTAAGATCGAATCGGTAACAATGATCGAACAGTTCTATTTTTGTAGATTCTATACCTTCGCTACATTACAAAGTTTATTACCGTTTAACTTTCATTCCCCGTTTATCAATAAAATATTTTACTCATTCAATAACGTATTCTACGTAAATTGCGAAAAGTTTTTAAGTTTTTTGTTTATTTTACTTTACTCAGCAAAACTTTAATAGCGGCTGATCACAATACATGCGCATACGGCATTCGCTGTAGGTATATTGAATGCTCATGTACCGATTTAATTAATGGTCAAGCCCCTTGCGTAGCGGTTTCATTAATGATTTTATAGTTATTGTGACCACTCCGTTAATGCAACAACTTAATTAAATTCCGACTTCATTTGCACATGAAAGTGGACTCATCTTTACATAATACTGTCATTACTAGCAAACCACATAAAATGGTTTATAGTGCCAATAAAATTGAAAGCAGAAATCCTACGCACCCATAAATAAAGACTTTGAATCGTAACCTAACACCGGATGTCGTTATATTCAATCTCGAAAAAATAATTATTAAATGTCGCAACAGAATCTGTATTTTACAGCCATTCACACACGCGCCCAACTTACATAAAAGTCATCATCAAGCAGCAAATCATCATAAAACATAGAATTATGGCACTTCTATATAATTAATTATATTTAAAGCAGTCCGTGATGAATAGAAATATAAACGGAGGCTGATAAAAAATCGATGGATCTAAATGTGACATGTTTATTGCACGTAGGTACGTGCTGGCCAAGGACTGAATGGTTGTGAAACCGTGCGTTTATAGAGGCGTATGCGCTATTCGCATTTTCGTACGCACAAATCATTGTAAAGTGTGTAAACGCGCTCGTAATTGTGCGAAATGTGCTGAAATGGATCCAGTAGGCGCGCCCGCTGTTCTGCTTCAGCTGTTATTCGCTCGGCTACGTAGAAAATGTATTGTGCTACAATTTTATGGTCGACTATTTCCTAATCCAGCTGGAATGAATTTAACGCAAAATAACTTTGAACGACTTCATACATTAAATAAACGGAACGTTTGTTTGTTTGCATTTATGACTGAGTTTCAGCTAAACGTATATATAAGTAGTGTCATTCAGTGTTATAACTTAACTTACCAAAATTAATTTTGATATCTTCTCTTTTAGTGCGGGATTGGGCGAGTGCCTCAGCGATCGACCATCTCAAGAACCGCTGTATGTCTATCCTAAAGTTCCTGCTGGTAAGTTTCATAATTCATAGCCTTCCAAACTTGTTCCTGAAACTTCAAACTACGTAGATATTAAACTAGTTTCTTTTTTCAGGTGTAACGTTCGATGCTGAGTATCAATGCCACTTGCAATTCGGCGCGGAAGCGGTCGTATGTTCTAAGCCAACAGAGCTTTGTGAACATCTGTGGTGCCAAGTCAACAACGTGTGCAAGACGATGCTGCGCCCCGCCGCGCCTGGAACCACTTGTGGACTCGATATGGTGAGACATGCAGGAAACTCATTGAACTTTTTGTATTGACGGCCATTCTAACATGTCTTTTTGCTATTGCTTCATGGAATTTTACACTGGAATTGATATGTTGTGGATCGAATGTTTATTTACTAGGAATATCCCATGCCGCTATTGGAAGTAGGATTATCAATAAACTGTTACAACCTCAAAACAATTACCTGCTGGAGGCATATTTTGTAATGCTCATGGTGGTTTCAAACGGGTTTAGTTGCTGAGGTCATAGGACATCGGGGTTGAAAGAAGGCAGTTTCCTTTATCAGCTAAACAACCTATTTTCTTGCACAGTGGTGTCAGAACCAGACCTGCGTCCCTCGCACCCCTTCTCCAAAGCCTCGAAATGGCGAATGGGGCCCGTGGTCAGAGTGGAGCGAATGTTCTCGAACGTGCGGCGCCGGCGTATCTACGCAGTCGCGCGAGTGCAACAACCCAGAACCCAACAACAATGGCAACTACTGTATTGGTGATAGAAGCCGGTAAGCACTACTTACTTATTCACTCGAATGTCGGTTTCACCGTTTTTAAACGACTTCATTTCTGAGCCTTTGTGTTGCTAAGAGAAGTCTGGATGTTGCAGAATTTAGGTTGTTTTTTGCAAGTTTGTCTGAAACATTAGCTAACAACACACGGACCGTTATTGAGCATTTAGTTTGATTGCGACACTTTAAACACTCCATAGCTTGCAGATTTATGAAATCTTTGTAACATTTTCTAGATACAAGGTTTGCAACACCGACCCGTGCCCTATCAACGAGCCAACATTCCGGGAAGTGCAGTGCTCCAAACATAACAACATGACGTATAAGAATGAAACTATATCTGAGTGGATACCGTACTTCGATCAAGGTAAGTTTAGGAAGAAGTTCTTTAAAAAATATTTTTTAAAACCTACCTAACTTATCAAACAAGTTCCAACAATAATTAGTAGAATTTAGTACAGTCAGCAACGAAATTGAATAAGCAATTCAGTTCTTTTAAACAAAAAAATGGTTACATAAGCACTTACCTATTACAAACCTAACAACTTTAAAAACGGGACAGATGTAAAATTAAAATAAGTAACAAAAACTTTTATGACATAAAATGCTAAGGCAGTGTATTGAGTAGGTACTCTGTAGATACTTGTGTCTATGTATATTATTAGACAACTATGACATTTATATCGACTTTCGTTGCTGTCCGTACCAACAACGTTTAGGTACGGGTTTTCCGAGATGAGTATAATAATTTTAAGCAAAATTTTACGTACCTATCGTAAACCAATGTGGGTACATAATCAAAATGTTGATGCGGTCATAAAAAGACGTGCGTTATTACAGACAAACCTTGCGAGTTACAATGCGTGGCGCGCGACGGCAGCGATGTTGAAATGCTGGGCGGGTTCGTCGCAGACGGCACTCCCTGCAGGCAGAGCGTGGGGGCTCGGGACATGTGCATAGCTGGTAAGAATAACAGCACTAATATCACTGCATATACCTAGAAACACGAATTAAGGGCTATTGGTTTATATCCTTTAATGTGAAGATTAAGACCAAGAAGGAAGGTCAGTAGGTTGGTCCTTTCGGTCTTCTTGAGCTGATGATGTACGAAATAGGACACAGATACTAAGAGTACAATATTATTGGAAGTGATGATTTGCGCGAACACTTTTGTAATTATTTTGTAATTATCAAGATCTAGGTACTCCATGTACCTAGATCTTGATAATTGAGAGCTTTCTTTGCATTTCTTGATTTCTATTCTAACATCACTTTCCACTATAAATTTTATTAACAGCCAATCTGGCATAAGTACTTACCTTAAGTATCGTATAAAAGCGTCAGAAAACAGCAATTAGGGCGCTGAACCGATTAAGTTTGTTAATCGCTCAAACGTGCCCTACGTTGACTCCATAAACTTATACTAATCCAACCGTTTCCAAAATAAAATAATGATGTCTGTAACTGTTTTCGGTAATACCTAAGTAGATACTTACAGAAAATCAGCCTTTATAAACCAGCGGGTATAAAGGTCCTCGATAACCTTAACTGTTAACCGAAGTAGTAGGTACCTAATCCTTTCAGTAGCAGTAGTTTTTAAAGTTAATTTTTCGCAGGCGTATGCTACAAAGTCGGATGCGACTGGTTAGTGGGGTCAGAAACAGAGGAAGACGAGTGTGGTGTATGTGGCGGCAACGGATCGGCTTGCAAGACGGTGCAGGGCATCTATAGCAAAGGAACCACCAAGCAATCCGGCTTCAGTGAGGTAAGTTTACTCTACAAAGTTTACCACCACAGTGGTAGACCGTAGCGACCCATAGACCCTTTTTGCTTGTTCTAAATATGAGGAGAAGGTGGTAGAAGGGCTGACCTGCGGGGTAATTGCGTAACACACTAACAGTAGCATTGCCTTTCATTTTGACTATTCAACAACATTCATTGCGTTATTTACGGTGCTGAGCAGACAAATTTTTCGAACATATGAAGCAATGGATTCATAATGATTCAGATAGTGATTGATAATGTGTAGCGCAGTTAGGGTGCGGACTGCGCCACTCACTCAAAAACCCCTTTCCACCTCACAATCAGTAGATCTTTGGACTAGCCGTAGCTGAGATAGCCCATAACTATGAAGCTGTCATTCGAATCCTAATCAAATCTCCATCAACAGGTTGCAGTCATACCAGCTGGGTCAAGGAATGTGAAAATACAAGAGAAAGTTAATCCAGGCAATTACATCACTATTAAAAGCGCCAAGTCGAATAGAATATACCTGAATGGAACACGGTAAGCCAAGCAAGAAAACTATTTTTTCGATAAAAATGTTTCTTTGTAATCCACCATTTTTTTACCCACTTATTACAATTTCCATTACAGAAATGCTACTTTAACGGAATACTTCGTAGCGGGAACACCAGCTATTTACGAACGAGACCGTGATTGGGAGAAAGTACGAATTGTGGGACCGCTCGCCGAAGACATCAAAGTTTATGTAAGTGAGATACTACTATAGTATTTTACCTACGAGTAAGCCGGAGAGGAGAGGAGACGAGAAATGTGCTGCGAAGCAGTTTATTTCCACCAAAGCTCTCCGCTTTGGAAATGCGTAGCGGAGAGATGTGAGCTGTGCGTAGCGGAGATGTGTGATGGGAATGAATCTTTCGGGTGTGCGAAGCGCGGGGAGAAGGCAGCGAGGAAAGGCGTACGCGAGGAAGGGCGCCGCCGCCCGCCCGGCCGCCCAACTACACATATCAGAGGGGCAATTCTACTAATTTTAACAACGTTCACAGTCTGATCTCAGTCTCAATCTGTCAAAAAATACTTTAAATTTCCCTACATTTTGACAAGTTTTTGACATTTCTTTGTCGCTGAGATGAGACTGCGACTAGATTTTGAACGTTTTAAATTACGAGAATTGGCCTTCTGCTCTCTGCCGCGCCGCTTGCTCGCTCGCGGCACAAAATTCTATAGAAAAATGAGAAATCTCTCCTCTCCGCTTGATCCATTTCTACCGAAGCTAAGCGTGTGTGGAAATAACGAAATTCGATTGGTTATTCAAAACACATCTCCTCTTCGCTTTGGTGGATACCGGACCTTAGAGGAAGTTACCTATATACTTGATTTTATATAGTAGGTAGTACCCAAGTAGGTAGGTAATGGAGGTATCATCGCATTTTCATATTCACAAGCAAGCACGGTTTAGAATTTGAATCGTTCTCAATCATTTGGGTCCCTAGTTAACTACCTATGTTGGAGAAGTAATATCCGGCCCTAAAACTTTCAGAGAATGTTTTACAGTGGCATTTATTTCGTAAACCGTTCACACTTAAACGATCCTCTGATAAACTGACTCGAGCCTCTTCGTGCACGGTATCCGCAGGCTATTGTATACGGGGCCTCATAAAATTTCCGAGTTCAAATTTCCAGATCTTCAGACTTTCTTTTCATCGTTTTTTTTTTCTTCCAGCAAATGATATACCGTGGGCGACACCGGAACCCTGGTGTGACATACCAGTACACTGTGGACAGACAGCGCATGCAGCAACGGTTCAAGTACCGCGTTTCCGAGTGGTCGGCTTGCTCCGTGTCCTGCGGCCTCGGGTACATGCGAAGAAATTACGAATGCGTCGATGAACATAATCGTAAGTTGATACTTCATTCCTGCCAAATGTCCAAAGGAATAGGGTAGTTGACTAAGAAAATATATTTAGTCCATCAGTTAGATTACTAAAAAATATTGTATACGTATTTTTTCTTTTGTCTGGCAAACAAAAAATTACGAAGATACAGCGCTTGGAAATTTCGTATGACGTCACGCCGTGCTACAAATTTTAGCACGTTATTACGTCAAAGCCCCCCACTCCTGAACTTTGATGTGATATATCTTTGTAATTTTTTATCTAATTGATAAAACAAAAAATACGTGTTCAATATTTTTTAATAATCTTACTGAGGGACTAAATCGAATCGATTTATTTTTACCCAGGCAACATCCCTATTGGTCTTGACTTCGCGTTGATGTAAGTGAAGATTTCGTGCCTGTCGTTGGACAATTTAACCAAGCGGTAAACTCAAGTAATTAAAACGCCTACGTTTAAATCGATCTTGCACTGGCAAGATATTAATCTATCTGATGGCACAAAAACAAATCTTGCCGTGAAAATGGTGCGATTCTCTTTCCATCTGACCAAATCAAGCTACCTTCTTCATTACACATGTTCGGTATGTTGGTGCACAGGTGCAGTAGAACAGTCGCAGTGCTACCACATTGAGTCGCCGCGACACGAGGCTCTAATGCAGCAGTGCAAACAGCCGGCCTGTCCGCCGCACACGGTGCGCACACACTGGTGGGCCGGCGCATGGAATCCCTGCTCCAAGCCTTGTCACATGCCGGTACGTACCACGTGATAGGTAGTAGCTACAGTCAGCGACAACATTTTAAAGTATATTAGATTGTATTTCTGTAAGTAGGTCTGTACAAACACAGCACGTCAATAATACTTTAAAAACTATATGAAGTCAGTGTCCTATCCTACTACTCTGAGAAGAAACACCGAAACAAACTCGGAGGTCACGAGTCAAATGCTGTCCATTTAATCTGCATTCGCGATTTATTTGCCAAAAATGTAAACGAATACGAGTTTAGGAAAAATAACTTTAAATCCTACACAATAAAGTTCAGTTTACGCTACAACTTCAAGCATTTTTCAATAATGCTAGTCACTCTGAAATCAACTTAATCACCATTAAGATAAAGTTGATATTTGTTTAACTTCAAATAATATTAATTTTAAAGATAAGTTTGAATAGACTTTATATGATTTGTAAAGGTAGCAGTGTTAATCGACTTTGTCGCTGACCGCACTATATCTGCTCTCATGTAGCAGTGAAAATAGCAAGTACCTTCCTTTGATACTTTAACCACTCAAAATCACGCAGTAGTTAGTTACATGCTTGTACAAACCTAATCCTTGTTACAGGGCGAGGAAGCCACGAAGCACCGCGGCGTATACTGCGTAGACAAGATATCGAACAAAGTGATAGACGACTCTCAATGCGACGTATTTATTAAACCGGTGAGCACCATCAAATGTGCAGACGTACCAGCATGTTAACAGGACTAAATTACCAGACATGGAAATGAATCCATACGGTCATCGATCAACGCGGTTTTACGGTACAGAATCGTATCACACGGCGATTTTCAAATATAAGTGTTCGCAAGTACACTTGTATAAGTCTCGTCGTCACCCCGGGCGACGGCTCACACCTGCAACCAGGTATAGCAGATAATATGCATCTGCACGTCATTGAGCGAAAAATAGGGTTCAGAAAGGAACGCAGAAATATGGAATCGAGACAAATGCATTTGACTAGGTAATGGTTGAAGTGAAAGTGAAGTGATAAAAGTTAGTGTATCTAGAACTCAATAGAGCGACACTTGAATCGCGGAGTCATGAGTGACTGTGAGCGCCAGTGTATTGTGCTTGTTACGTATTCTTTGCAATATGAAATAACCCATCGAATAGACATAAATCAGTTACGTGTAAGTACTCGAATAGTATCCCTACGTGGTGACGTGCGAATCTCGCGAGTACTTTCAACAATGCTCTGCAATTACCACTTACTGCCATATTATAAGTAACTAGTTATAACATAGTCTTCGCTTAGTTATTAATTACTAATAAATTATATTTTATATTCTGTAACATCAGTATTAAAGTGGTGTATGTATTTCTATAAAATAATGCAAATTAAAGTAATGTGAACGAGTTAAGTATAATATAAATTTTTGGACCAAAAATATTTTAGAAATCAAATTCACGTTGCCATAATCACTGTTACTGCCAATATGACACTTGTATGATATAAGTAGGTATTTACTTAAGTTCTTATTATTATGTATTCATGAATGATTCATATTTTTGTACAAATGAATTATGAGTATTGTGTAATATTTAAGTGGTTTAAAGGAACACATATTGTCACACTGGGTATCCATTATGTTAGAGCTGAAATCTGTTTAATCGCTTGTATTGCATACCTATAGACAATAAATAAATCAGCTAGTCAACAACTTAGGCATTTGTACACCAGGCTTTTCACAGTTGTATTGTGTTGAAATCCATATGTAACTCGAATAACAGGGTTATTCCGTTTATCCACCCTGAGATACGAGGAAACACATGTCTGAGAATCCACCCTAGATAAACGGAATTTATAGGCTTAGAGTAGATCCTCGGACTTGCGTTTCCGCGTATCCACCTTAGGGTGGATGAATGGAATAACCGGAATAACATAGAGTAGTATTAGAAAGTAGAACCTCTTACACTATACAGTAAGTACCCTTATATAATATTAGTAATGTGCGTAAGGTTAACTTGTAAACATGTCTCCTTTCGATTAATAATTTGTGTGTATGAAAATATGGACTATATACAATTGTGCCTAATTCTGGAACAAATGAGCCGATAATATTTATGAATATTATTTTAAGAAGCCTTGTTTGTGTCCTCCTCTATGTGACTATGCATAATTTTAAACATTAGTAATACTTTTATTTATCACCCATCTATTGTAAGGATAATATTATCAATGTAAATGTGTTTCCAGTTTTCTGATGTTTCGGTTCTAAGATACATCAGAGACGCGTCGATCAATTGATACACAATTTTAATTTTAAAATAGAATAGCTTTAGAAACTAACCCTTAATTGTGCACGGATTACGTAGTACATCAACTGGTTACATTTCTATTAATTGTAGTAATGTTTATTATATTGTTGTACCAATTATAATTGTGTATGTAATAGATATGGCAATAAAATCGTGCATTGTTTTAAATGTTTTTATTTTTGTCCATACAAAACTTATAAAGTCCTAAACCCATTTACTAATAATATAAATCACAGTGAAAAATATTGGTGAAATTAACAGTTTATGCACCAAATAAAAAAAATCATCTTACAATCTGGAAAGTAATCACAAATGAAAGTAATCATATGTAATCAATCACATAATTAAATACAGTACAAAAAATATGAAGCTAATCCCATTCTGAACAAGACTACTCAAATAAATGGTTGTTTTTCAACCTGACAATAAAAAAGTAAAGGAGATTAAAAGAAAATGCAAACTTGGGTACAACTGAAATATTTGTTGTTTGAAAAACTGACCATGTGGCTTAATTAATATGAAAATAATGGTTTATTCCGTTTCCACCCTAAGGTGGATACGCAAAAACGTAAGTCGCCAGAATCCACCCTATGTCTAGTCATATAAACGGAATTTATAAACTTATGGTGGATTCTCGGACATGCGTTTCCGCGTATCCACTTTACGGTGGATTTTTTGGGGTGGATAAACGGAATATCCGGAAATTATCATTTGAAATTATTTTGTGCTTGGTTCTGCAGACAAAAGGCTAAGCAATGTAATGGGTAACATCTACTTTACATAACATCTACAGCTTAGTCTCTGGCTCTATGTAACATACAACATCAAATTATTCTGACAACAATCTGAGTATGATACATGAACAAAATAATGTTAAAAAAACTAAAATAAACTTTAAATAATGCAGACAGGCAGTATAAATAACATGCGTTTCTTGGCCCATAACAAATTTTGAAATGTTCAATTGAGGTATTTCAAATGCATTTTTTTAAATTTAATCAACGGGGCTTACATACATTTTCTTTAAAAATACTGAAACATACAATTTTATTAACCCCATAAAAATATTTTTGTTCACTTAAATTGACGACTCTTAAAATAATTGAGATTCATAATTTGAGTATCATATAACCTACAGGTACATCTAGAGTGCAAATAACATCCATTTAATACTACAATTATCTTTAATCAGCATCAGTGGTGTCCCTTCTTATTTTTTAAAATAAATCAGTGTCTCGTAATTTTGTTTTTGGAATATGATATTTTGACGGCCACAACTTAAAAATAGTCTTAAATTACAAAGAATAAAAATCTCACAGATCATTTTCCGTTTATTTCGGTTTTTATTACATTAATTAGTTTTATTAAAAATACGTATAAATCTTTTAATTAACCAGTTCCTGAACTTGATTCTTTTACCAGTAAAGCTTCCGATGAAACGTCGAAACGTATATTTTTCTTTTTAGTGGTATGTTTCTGTAAGAACACAAAAATATTCAGACTACTACAATAATGCATACTAATATTATAAATGCGAAAGCGTGTCTGTCTGTTACCTCTTCACGGTTAAACCGCTGAACCGAATTAGATGAAATTTGGTTAAGATATAATAATATGTAGTTTGACTCCTGGGAAAGGACAGGATACTTTTTATCCTGATATTCCCACGGTATCGACACTTATGCGGGTGAAACCGCGAGGCGCTGCTAGTAACATGATATACAGTGTGGCAGACGCGCAACCTGTTACCATGGATTCAGTACATGATTCTAGACCCTCTAGTTATTTTACTTCTGACAGCAGGAACCTAAAAGCAACCTTATTGTGACGAGAATAAAGATCACAATCATTTTGATTAACTTGTGAATGGCAGCATCCCAACAGCAACCTTAATACAATGAGAATAATGATCACTGTGATTAGGACAGTGATGTAAAATCAGAGGTAAAATAACTGTGAACGAACCCGAATCGTTGATGACGTATGGAATGTAAAAAAAAAACCTATCAAGTGCGAGTCGGATTCGCGCACCAAGGGTTCCGTACTTTGTAGGTATGTAAATAGTTTATAACGGGATTTTTTTTTAATGTACCTACAAATTTATGGTTTTCGGATTTTTTCCTTTACTTGTGCTACATAATCTTGCTTCTTGCCAAATTTCATAATTCTAGGTCAACAGGAAGTACCCTATAAATTTTGATTCTCTTGAGAGTGTCGAAATATACGTTTTTTGCGGCATAAACAGCCGTATGTATCTTTTTTTACGTTAACTTAGGTGTTTGATTTTTTCACAGCTTCAAGAGACTGTAGACCTGAGTATATGGTTTTAATTTCAACTCGATAGCTCCATGCGTTCCCGAGATAAAGGGTCTTGACCGACAGACGGACTGAAGGACGGACAACGAAGTGATTCTTTATGGGTTCCGTTTTTTCCTTTTGAGGTACGGAACTCTAAAAATACCAAAATCATTTTTATAAGAAGAGTAACCATTACCTTATCTTTGTTGGCTCTAGGGTCTGTGTTCTTGGAGCGTTCCTTCTCTAGGTCTGTGTGTAGTGATGCTATCTCCGCGGTCAGTTCTGCCTGTACAGACCGCAACCGCTCCACCTCTATCAGGACTTGGGCTTTGTCTTTCACTGCAATGTATTACAAGTAAATAATTAATAACCAGATGAGAAAAAAACTAAAACTAGACTAAGGAAAAACACAATTTTACATCATTAACGTACGCCATATTAAAGACGGGGCAGAAATGTATAGCACCTGAGCCCATCTAAGAAAAACGGTCAGAAATTGGTGTTTGATTAGGCTATAACTTTCTTCTCAAAATGATTGGGGATTGACTGCCATATTGGGCAAGATTTAGTCACGTTTCACGCGCTGCGATGTGCTATAAAAATTATAACATACTGCATAATCAGTATAATGTTGTTACTGCTGGGGCACAAGCCTCCTCTCGGTGCGGCCGTGATCCATCACGCGGGCTCAGTGCGGGTTGGTCACATGATCGAATTTTTGGTTCTAGGACATGCTGGTTTCCTCACGATATTTTCCTTCAACGCTTTGAGAGTAGTGGTGATAAAATCATTTACACAAAGTAAAGCGCCTGCCTATGTGAAGACCAGTAGTAAATTAATCCTTCAACTTACTCTCGCCCTGTCCAAGTATATTACACAACTTCTTATTTCGGGACTTGACGGTATAAAGCTCATGTTTGAGGGTAACAACCTCTTCTTTTAAAGTCGCTATTTCTCTATCCTTTCTCTCCAAGGCGTCAGCAAATTGTACTCTGGTTATAATTTCATCAGAAGCCGGTTGACGATTCTTTACTCTATCATAGATTTTGTCCTTCAAAAGTTCAGTTTTAGTTTCCGTTTTCACTCTTTCGAAGAATTCTGTATCTTTGTCAGGTGACTTGGGATCGTCCAGCTGACATTTTTCATCAACATGGTTAACTGAAAAAAAGAATTTTTAAATAAGCGACAAAATAAAACAACCACAATATTCTGAACTTGAGTGAGTTGAGTGTGGCAGTTACTGATGGCTTGCTAAGGGATATGCTAAGGTAGCCCCCAAAATTCAAAGGATAAGAGGGTACCCACACAAAGTTAATTGTAGTATTATGAGGTATGTCGATCTTTGTTGCCCTCATGGAGAGTTGTACATGTCTGAATTCACTTGGAGAGAAAAAATATATGTGAGGAAGTTAGATTGATTTAATAAAGGGAAATATTTAACTTATCCCCTAAAAACGTATGGACCAGTGGCGTGCGGTCTGTATAGGCAAAAAGACACTCCAGACCCTAGACCTAGTAGATCTAGATCTAGACCAGTTACTAATATTTTCAAGAATATAAAAAATATACTAAGTAAAAAATTATTCAATCTCCTAATGTAAATTAATAGCAACGTTCATACTGTTCGTACTATTTTTACTACGGCAGGCGTTCGTAAATTCGGTCAACGCGAAAGGCAGCGAGGGACTCTGCCTACAATTCATTCATAAATGTACGCATGTAGTGGTACAATTTCGTGTCTGTGCACTGCACACAACGATGCGGTAACAAGGCCATCTCCTGCGGCAGCAAACCCAATCACGGGCCAGCTCGTGAAACGTCTTCGTATTGGCTCATCTCAAGTATTATACGACCAAGTTGAATAAGTAGTTAGTTAAGTAAAATTTCGATTGACAATGATGCTATTTTATTTGTCGTTTTACTTGAAAAAATTTAGAGCCCATATTGCTTTTTTCATGTAAAGTTTATGTTTATATTTTGATTGTTTTTTGTGATTAATTCATTTTGAAACGTAAATATTTAGGTCGAGTTTTTGCTAATTTCAATCAGTTGTGAATTGTTTTTACAATTACTTTTTGTGTGTTTTATTCAAAATGTTGATCGATTGTGAGATTTGTGTGTTTGTTAAAGGTTAAAAATGGTAAATTTTCGCAATTACCGTTTAATGAAAAGGTTCAAATTGTAACCAAAGGGAGATGTGTACCTGAGTTACGAGAATTAACCCAGCGAAGAGGTAATGTAACTAAATATTTTATTTGCATCATTAGAAAATCGTTGTTACAACCTTTTAAACCCCTGGTGAGTTTTATCTTTACTAACTAGTGCAATTGCAAAATACTTTTTTGACAGGGTTTTATGCTGCCTACCCAGGCATAAAACCCTGTGCACGCCACTGGTATAGACCTGCTAATGATAGGACACTTTTTGAAATTAACGAACATCTAAAAAGTTTTTGCACTTGTAATGATGCACTTTTTTATAATTGAGCTTTTTTCTTAAAGAACAAAGACTATTTCACAAATCTTCATTAGAAAAAAAATGAAAGTTGAATAAACTTACATTTCATATTACTATCTTCACCCACATTCATCATGTCATTGAACTGATCGAGACTCATGACATTTTTCTTCTTCTGTTTCTTAGAGCCTGCTTTGGTATTCTGTTCAATTACCTTCTTCTCAATATCGGCGTCCTTCTTAATTTGCTTGTAGACATCTTTCTTCTCTTCAAAATCAAGCTTTGATAGTAGTATAGCCTGAAAACATGTTTTTTTAATTATTTTTCACAGCAAATATAGGTAAGTGCATTGAGAAAGTGCCGCATACATAATCTGCATCGGGATTTATTTGCCAAAAATGTAAACAAATATGAGTTTATGAAAAAATTACTTTAAGTCCTATACCATAAAGTTCAGTTTACACTACAACTTCAAACATTTTTACAACTTTTTCAATTGTGCCAGTTACTCTGAAATCAACTTCATCATCATCATCATCAGCCTATAATGTTCCCACTGCTGGGACACAGGCCTCCTCTCAGTGAGAGGGAGTGGGCCGTAATCCACCACGCGGGCCCAGTGCGGGTTGGTAGATGTCACATGTCTTCGAATTTTTGGTTCTAGGACATGCCGGTTTCCTCACGATGTTTTCCTTCACCGTTTTGTGAGCAGTGAAATCAACTTAATAACCACTAAAATAAAGTTGATATTTGTTTAACTTGAAATAATATTAATTTGAAACATAACTTTGAATAGACTGTAGGTCTAGCGGTTGCAAGCACCAGTGCTGGGGTCCTGGGTTCAGTCCACAGATCAGGCAGTGTTGTTGGGATTTTCCAGTATGAAATAATTAGTAGCAGTATATAGTCTAGATTTGAGCCTGGTTAACAACCACTAAGTATTAGTTGGCGTATTTGGGTAAACAGTGGGTTAACATGTAAATTGTGCTAACATATTGTTAAATTTCTTAACTCATTTCCTTCTAATTCTAATGATTTCGTCATTGTTTTTATTGTATTAAACACACAATAACACCACACACAACACACACACATTACATTGTAATGGACATCATAATAATAAGCCATGAGGCGCTTACCGGTAGCTTGGATCCTATTCCAGATACCGGTGGGCTACTATTTTTATGTTTTCAAATGTTTTTACAAAAATATTTAAAATAATATGAATATGAAACGTAAATAATATGAACCTACTTAAATGGAATAAATTAATGGGGCGCTTACATTTGTAAAGTAAAAAAACAAAAACAATTAATACTGACTTGTTGTAGTTCAGTCTCAAAGTTGCCATCAACCATTTCTTCATCCTTTTGCTTCCACAGTTCCCACTGGTCGGCTGAGACGGGTTGTTGTTTCGACTTTTTCTTCTTGGGTAGGGGCTACAAAATATATATAATATTACCGTACAGTTGTTGTTACAAAATTCTACAAAGTCATACAATTTATACTATACCTAATCAATCTATACTACTGGAAATAATATTGTATTTGCACAATATTATTTCCAGTACATAATCAGCCTAAGCGCGCTAGGTAAGCAAAGCACTCTCCCTCCTCTCTCCAACCATGCTGTGCCCAAAAGGGGCCATAATAGTTTCAATAATTTTAAGGCTACCAACTGTTTTACCAACATTATGGAATGCTATAATGAATTGAGAATTGACCCTATAATGTTCAACTGCTGGGACCCAGACCTACTCTCAGTGATGTCTTCGAATTTTTGGTTCTAGGACATGCCAGTTTCCTCACGATGTTTTCTTTCACAATTTTGAGAACAGTGGCGATGAAATAATTTACACAAAGTAAAGCGCCAGTGTGGGTTCGAACCTACGACCTACAACTCGTAAGTCGCGGCAGTTACCACTGGGCCACCACTGCTCTATTATTATTAGTGACCGACCGAAAGTTCGGTTTCGGTTTCGGTTTCGGCCAGTTTCGGCCAAATAATCTAGTTTCGGCCTTAGTTTCGGTTTCGGCCAGAAAATGGCCGAAACTTTCGGCCGCGCCGAAACTCGAGTGTTCATGAATTATCGTCCATCGTTCGGCGAACTTCGCGGCTAGCTCGTGCTCGCTCGTCGCGTCGCCGGCCCAGTTCGCCGCCGTCCATCGTTAATCGCATGGAGTTGAGGTTGTGTTTTGCACATACGAGGGCGGTCCCATAATGAATTGGCCTAACTATGAACTAATGAAGGAAATGAAACGAAACCAATTTTATTTTTCAATATAATCACCATGAATACCTACTACTAATACACTTCTGACATCTGTGAATCAATATCTCTAAAGATTTATAAAAATAATCAAAATTTTTAGCCTCAAAATGACCGAAGACGGCCGCCTGCAACTCTTCATCGCTTGAAAATTTTCTTCCTCTTAAGTCTCGCTTTAAATTTGGAAATAAATAATAGTCGGACGGAGCCATGTCTGGACTGTGAGGTGGATATTCAACTTCTGTGAACCCGCATTGACGAACTGCATCCTTCGAAACACCAACGTTATGAACAGGGGCGTTGTCATGGAGCAACAGGACACCTTTAGACAGCTTGCCTCTTCGTTTTTCCTTTATCTTAAATTGTCTCGTAATTTATATATTAAAGAAGCATAATATTAGCCGTTCACGACTGTATTACGTTCTTTAAAATCCACCATCAAAATGCCTTGAAAATCCCAAAAGATTGTGCACATCAGTTTTTTAGCCGATTGTTGCACCTTTGCCTTTCTAGGGGGCTTTTCACCCTTATAACGCCATCCTATTAATTCGCGCTTGCTTTGTGGGTCATAATACAAGATCATAGTTTCATCACCAGTCATTAGCCGCTCGATCAGTCTTTGAATTTTCGCCACAAAGATCCAAAAACTCCGAAGCGCAGCGCACTCTTTCCTTGTCTCTGTACCGCTGAAAGAAGTTTCGCTACCCATCTTGCACTCACTTTTTTCATGTGAAGATGTTCATGGATCGCACGATGACGTACTTTAAGAGAGCCCAAGCCTAGCTGCAATTTCTCTAACCTTCAAACGGCGGTCACTCAGAACCTCCTCTTCGATAAGAGCAATCGTTTCGGGAGTGAGCACTTCCACAGGTCGACCGTCGTGGCAAATGTCTTCGACGGTTTCTCTCCCGAGGCGAAACTCTTTCACCCAATTTTTCACTGTGCTATAGGAGGGGGCAGACTCCTTATACACGTCATCCAATCGTTCTTTTATTTGGGCAGGGTATAAACCTTCTTTAAACAAAAACTTTATGACACTTCGATACTCAGTTTTCGACATTTTGAAAAAATACGCGACTCTCGTTATGCTAATGCCTGCTAAACTAAGACTAAGCATTTCATGTCGATGCGTGTTTCTTATATTAAGTGCACGATAACACATGTAGCGACATGTCGCGTAGAACTATACCAGGGCAGTTCATTATGGGACCGACCTCATAAATGATTAGGTAAATTCAACTGTCTGTATGTATAATATACATTGTATATTCAAATAAATGTGTAAAAAACACACCAGATTTCTGTATACGATAGAAATTTTAAATATATTTAAGTAAGTTTCGGTTTCGGTTTCGGTTTCGGCCGAAACTAAGAGCAAGGCCGAAAGTTCGGTTTCGGTTTCGGTTTCGGCTGAAAAACCTGTTTCGGTCGGACACTAATTATTATCTACACATATTTCCAGTAGTCGTTAAATTAAGAAACTTTATTTTGTAAACAGGATGTGGTCAAACATGGGTATGTCTGAGGTTTTAAGTACATTACATTGTTGTTGAATGAGTAAGTACTGTAACCTATTGTATGTAAGCTGCACATAATTATGGCAATAATAATAGGTAATAGGTAATACGGGCTGGTGTCCGCAACTCCACGTCAATGCGCGTATTTTGCGTACGGGTGGGAAAATCGGTTATTCGATCCACCCCAGCTCCTCGAGGAAGGCCAGCAACGCCACATAATTATGGCAATCAGCAAATATAATTTTTTAATGAGTAAAGCATGCATAGAATGAGAAGCACTGCATCTGTTTTACATTTTGCTCCTAGACGTTGTATAAATATCCCACTGCTGGGACAACTGAATCAAATCTCATGCCAGAAAACCTCAAGTTATGCAAGCTAGCTAAAGAACCTGTAAAACAGTAAATTGTTATTACAAAGGAGAAAAATGAAAACTTTGCCATGCAAGTGTACTAAGCCCACAGTAATAGCAGATGAGTTTATGTCTCGAAAGAAGTTTGGCAGACGCGGCGCCACAGGCACGCAATAAATTTTTATTTATGTGTTTATCTCAACATCATACTACAGGCACTGGATAATGGAATACAGTCTAGAGAAAGGTATGTGAGGTAAGAGGATTGTTGTAGGCATGTTGCTACAGGGTGGATTTCTGATACGGGGCAGTAAGAACAGGTACCTTAATCTTTGTAGCTACAGTCTTAGGAGACCAACTTCAAAATTTTGAAAAAATTTACAGTCAGCAAGATAACAGGCAATTTTCACAAAAACTTTCTTTGATGCCAATCAATATTGTTTCTTATAAGGATAAAAAAACTCAATTGGACCAACTGAGGTTTCAGTACTAGAAAATTCAGAAATTAAAAAAAAAACTTTTCCCATACATTTCATAGAAAATGAGAATCCATATAATTTGTTTGTGATGGATAGACTGACTGCAGACTGAGACGGACTCCAGTAAAAGGACAGTAGTATTTGCATTGACATGACTTTCTTTCCTTTTTAATAGAACTATGTCACTACAAAATATGCTTTCAATAAAACTAACCAACAATAAAAACAATACATTATTATTATTATTACAATACAGTATTATTCCTTATCCAATTAAACACATTAAAATTAAATACATTGTGCATTTCATGGAGATCAAAATTGCCCTTTACAGCATAACATTAAAATCATATCTTAGAAGATATCAAAGATTTAAAAAGCGGGGGCACAGTGGCTGGTGGGGCAGTTCGAAGTTTGCCGGGTCAGCTAGTAACTGTTATAATTTCAAAGTGTTGATATATTAAAATTTGAACATTAATCAATTAATAGAAGGTATATTACCATTCCAATTACCACCATTACCAATATTATCGATTTATGTTTCCTTCTCCGCAATCTGACATGTATTCATTAAGATTATAAAAGCATTTTTCTTTTAACCATTGCATTACCTTTTTTTTAAACATGGTCAAAGGTAATAATACAACTTTCTGTTCTATTGAATGTAAATTTCATGAAATAATGACATTTGAAGCTAATATTTGTATGCTGATTCTAATGATTATAATTCTGTAAAGCCATATTTGTTACAGTTGCAAATCATATTTTAATCAACAAACAACCTAACAGTGACCTGCCAATTGCGAAAAACATAAGTAAATTTGAATTTTTCGGGCTACCTTAGTGCCTCACCTATAAGGGATAGCCAGAGGTTTATAGTATTCTCACATGTGTGCTTGATTTGACTAATAGATAGATGATAATACATATTACACATAATGTGACAGTACACAAGTTACTAAACGGTAATCTGGAATATGTGTTGATAAAAAATTAATTCAAGAACATCAAATTCTGGAACAACATATAGGTGATGCATGCATCAATGTTTACTTCATTTAATTTTTGTAAGTACTTTAGTACCTACAAAAATTTTGTATTTTAGATGAGCTGCAGTTTGTAATTTATAATATTTTTATCAACTAGTTCTCATTAAGAGTTTACCTGGGGTTTAGTAATGACGGTTTTTGTTTTCTTAGGAGGCTCGATCTTCTTGGGAGTGTTTATTTTAGGTTTTTTCGCCTTCTGGTTATCGTTAGAGGGGTAGTCGTCATCCTCGATCTTCAGACCGGCAAATCGGGATTGTACGACCAATGCAGCCATTTTTTTGCTACTGGATCTGTTTGTAAATAATTAAAATTAATATTGAGCTAATAATTTGCGTATATTTTTTAAATAATATATAATTAATTTTGAATTTTAATACCGTCCAATTAGAAATAACTTTAACAGCCTTTTAATAAAATTGTAGCAAAAAATCTATAAGTATATTTATTTCACATAAATATACCCTTTACAATATTTTCATTTTAGCACTCACCTATTTGAAATGAATGGGAAATGGATTTATATTATTGTTCTTCTCTGTTTTTGTAATAAATAAACTCCCAGAAGCGGTGCTATGGTATTCAAGGGAATAGCTATAGTAAGTATAGACCTGTGTTATAGACAGCTGAATGTTATTATTGCCAGATTACAAAAAATCAATAAACTACAACAATAGTGGTGGGACCGTGGGACCAACTAGGATAAAGTTTAGTGTTCATACTTGCATTCCATACAGTAGTACGGAAATAGATCTGAGAATATCAGTACTTATTGATCTTTCTATTGATATAATGAGCTCTTGCCCTTTTTCGCTAACCTTGTACATAATTTTATAATAATTATATTTTAGTGATAAGCTTTTCTATGTAATTATATTTCACTGCAAAAAACATCCAGGAAGTTCCGTTTTCTTTGTTTGGGTGGTATTAATGTTATTTTTGACATAATGACACTGACAACTATTATTTTGATTTTTGAGATAATCCCCGCTTTCCGAATTAGCTATAATCGCTCACAGCGCTCACATGCGTTCCGATTTAGATAGTCCGATTATGACAGCTGAGAGCTGTCAACAATTCGGAACACTCGTGAACGCGCTCACAGTGCTTACTCGATGTAAAAACGATATTATTACAGTATTTCTTTGTATAGACACCACATTTCTTCAGTTCTTCTTCTTTGGTTAGGTGGCGACTGTCAGCCAGAAGCACAATTTCGAAAATACCACGTTCGTTTAATTTAAAGATATGATGCAACTCAAAACAAAACACACACTGACACATCCAGACACATCCACACACACACACACACACTGTAATTTTTGACAGCGCTCATGGTGATATTATTAGAAGGCATGTTCTGTTCGGCGTTATCGCAAGATGGCGCATGTCATGACGTCTAGAGATGGGTTGTAACAGGTTAAACACTATATCTGTTATCACTGTTACTGTTACACAAAAATAACAGATCCAAATATCTGTTATTAAATAACAGCCTGTTATTTTTGTACCGACGATAAATACGTATTAAAATAACAATTGAGTATCTTCTTTATTCACAAATTTTGGTTGCATCACAAAGGACATTGCCATAAAGAAAAATATAATAAAAAGTTTTTTTTTTTTTAATGGTAATTGGCTAACTGATAACAGGTAGATAACACGACCTAATTTAGGAGTCACTTTTTCGAAAATGTTGGTTCTTGTTAGACCACCAACTGTATTTTACGGATAATAAATACTAGGAGCTTCTCTTTTTAGCATAGTTTAACCGCTTTAGTAAGAGTGAGAAGTAAACGTATTTCCGATTTCGGAATAAATAATAGGTGTTTCTCTTTTTAGCAAGCGTCATTCTTTAATGAGGAAGAGAGAGACCTTGTATGTATGTATAAAAGTAACAGCCGTGGTAACAGTCCATGAGCCTGTGTGGGACTGACTGATAATTATATTGAATTATCAGTAACAGCCGTGGTAACAGTCTTTGAGGGTCTGTTATTTTAAGTAACAGATAAGTTATATTGGTAGGAACAACTGTTATTTGTTATTTTTAAATATCTGTTATTTCTATCTGTTACGATAAATATGCCTCACCCCTAATGACGTCATCTATGACGATTCACGGGACATCGTTATCGCGCTCACGCTAATTCGGTACGGGTTTTAGCACGCTCACATCGATTATTTCCCAACTCGGAACGCAGGGAATGACTGAATGGAGATGATTTGGTTTGTTGACACTGACACTGACAATCTGACAAACAGTTTTTGGAAATTTGGATTCATAACCCATTATTTGGCGGGTCGGGTGCGGGTCGGTCTGTTGTGTATGTTTGGGAAATAGGAGTTCAAAATAATTAATCATGAAATTGCAATGCCAGGTAGATGTAATTAATAGACATCACAGTAACCTAAACATAGTAGGAACTGGAAAATATTTAAAATCAACTTTAGCACTGGGAAAAGAACCAAAGGGTGAAACAGAATATTTCATTCTTCATTTCTCATCTGTTAACAAAAGCGGTAAAAAATACCGCGTAAAGTGTATAAAACAAGTATTTGTGAAGTGTATAAACGAAGGCAAAGCAACCATACGTTTTGAAGAACCATCTCACGACCTATGTATAAAAAGTGAAACCATACAGCTGAAATGTTTTATGAGACTGTTAAAATCTTGTGTCACCGGTGATATAAAGAACATACAGCTTGCGCCTTTGGCAAGCTTAAGTGTAACACACAAGGATATTGCTCCTACAAAACTTATAATACATAATCGAAGTGAATTTCCTATCAAGGGTCTGCCAAGAACATTAGTATCTCTTTACATAAATGGACTCAGCCTTTGTAACTTTAGAAGAGACATATTGTTATTAAAACAGCTTGTTGTACTTGATCTCAGCAATAATGCCATGGAAAAGATACCTCCAGAATTTGGTAAGAAACTCAAATTATATTTTTTTGTCATATCTAAATAGTATCTGTTGTTATAAACATAGTTTCTTCCAGGAAGAATGCCGAATTTATGTGAATTGTATCTTTCCAACAATCAACTTGGTGTGAAAGGAGAAGTGGACTGGAGATGGTTGATGGGGCCCCAGGTATGCTTCAATCCTGCATAACTGCTCTACCTAGTTATTCAGACATATTTAACACTGAATAATCTTTTTTATGTATGCAAAACTTAATTAACTAATGATTATTTTATTTGCAGATCACTAACATGCTCAAATTGTTGGATATAAGTGGAAATAAGTTGGGATACTTACCAAAATCAATATGGAAATTACAAAAGTTAGTTACTCTGAAGCTGGATAATAATATGCTAGACAAACTACCAACAACGCTGGGTCGTATGAGCAGCCTAAGGTAAATTGTTTATCACCATTATATATTAAAAAAAGTTTTTTTTTCTTGATCAAAATTAAGTATTCAAAATTAAGTAGTAATAAAAGAAAGATTGAAATGTGTGATTTGGCGATAGTCACATTTGTAAAGTTTCTAAAGAAAACTATATAAAAACTTTACAAATGTGATTAAAGTACATTCGCGTTAAGAATGCAGTGCAATCATTGTCTGTCGGCCTAGCCCCGCCCCCTAACCAATCAAATCTTTTCAAATTACAAAGTCAAGTTCACAAAGATAGTTGAAGGCATTGCTTCGAACACAACGGAGCCTGTCCTGTCATTTGTGTTAACTGATTTAAATTAAAAAAATGAATACATCTCTAATTCTTAAAAATAAAAGTGGTTCGATAATTCATAGTGGGGAAAGAAAGGTAAAATACTTTTGTTATAAATACTAACGAGGATACTAGTGATAGTGATTAAAATATTATATTAATGATTTAATATTGATTTTAAACTTTTAAGTGTATTTTTATAAATTCATTAAACTTAATCTTTTAAAATATAATTTGTTTGAATTTAACACCACTGTGAATACACCTTTATCTTGCAGTTGCACTGATGACTGCATTCTTAACGCGAACAAACTATACCACCACATCCAAGTTTATGCAACATTTGTTGTAAGATTTATGGCATCTCACAAAGCCAATGGTCAAAAAGTTTTATACCTATTTTGTTGTTAAATTGAATCATTCTGGCCATAATTTATTTAAACTTTGTAAAAAAACTGTTATCTCAGAGAAAACAGAAATGAGTTTTGTTTTTTTATAGCATGATTAATTTTAATAAACCAGTAATTTGTGTGAAATACCAAATAAGGTTTTAACCAACCAACAATTTTCTTTTTTACTTTACGTCATGCTTTTTTACATAATCGTATTTTTTTTTCCTTGAAGGTATCTAACAATGACCCAGAATGAACTTACATCATTGCCATGCAGTTTACTGCAATGTCGCCTGGAATACGTAGATTTTTCCGAAAATAAACTTGATGTCACAGAAACAGCACCAGAGCCCAGTAAACATAGTCCATGGGAATTTTATATTGGCAGTCTTGTAGATTTGGCATCTAAAATTGTTCTAAAAGATAAGTTATATTATGCTCCTAATATTATACCTTGGACATTAGTCGAGTTCCTAGATAATGCGAATATGTGTGTCTGTGGTGCACCAGTAGTAAACAATACATTTTACATGAATAAGGAGTTTCAATTAAAAGACTATTTCAGAGTTGTTGTGTTCAATAGTAATAGGAAAAGCACTGTTACATTCCAATGCTATTTCTGTTCACCTAAATGTTTTAACAGATGATTTTGAACTGTAATCTTAGGGCTGAGTTTTCCAACGCCAGATAATTTTAACAGAGGAATAATTTTGAATTTTTGACAGTTCTTCCATACAAAATCTGTCAGACGTCAATTTTATTGCATGAATAAAAATTATCTGTCGATTGAAAAATCAGCCCTTAATGAAACAATTAATTTAATAATAAGAATTAAATATTTATTTTTTAAACATTTCTTTTATTGTATTACATAATATTGTTATTAATTAAGACCCTCAAGCCTCCAACTGATATCTGGAATCACTGGTGCTACCCTTATGTGTGGTTCTGAAATATGAAAACAACATCAGCATTTCATAGATATGGCTTATGTGGAACTACTACGGTTTAATACTAAATAGATTTCATATGAAAATATTTAAGTAATTCGAACTCACCAAGAGTGGCAATGCCCTGTGGTATTATGCTTTGTCCTTCTGGTACATTCTGGGCAGCGATGGTCGCATTAGTTGCTTCTAGGACAAGCTCATTTGTCCAGATATCTTTGAAACTGTCCTTCATTACTTTCAAAGCTTTCTCCAAAGAACCCTGTAACAAAAGATCTTTACAGTATTTTGCATTCATAACGACGAGAATAATCCACGCAAGTGCATTAGTGCACGCAAGTGGGACGCCCTCAGGCTAGGCGGAGCAACGATCGTAGTCGCAGGGTAGCCGGTAGCAGCTGGATGAGAGTGGCTAGGGATAGCTAAATGATATGCAACTGATGAACTGTAGTGGATAGCCATAGGCTAATGCCATGAGGAATGAAGATGACGAGTTGTGATATTCAAATGGTTAAAAAACTGTACAGGAGTGGATAATGCATCTGAATGTCTGGTGACTATAGCACGGAGCACGAAAAATAATGTATTTACCTGTAAGATGTATGCTTCTTTGTCCTTACTGAAGTAACTCAAAGCAATGACTATTTCTTTTACTTGCAACCTCAAATCGTATGTAGCAGTAACCAAAGTGTGTAGAGCCATTACTAGGGCAACATCTTCATACTGAGAACCTTCTTTGAGTGATGCCACTTTGCGCTCATGTTTTCGTCTGTTCTTACTCGAACGGAAAGATCGACTGAAAATAAAGTAAGAATGTATTGAATGTTGATGCGAGAATTAGTTGATTTCCATACTTTCATAGCCATATACTCCATATAACTCTGTCTGTTACCTTTTCACTCCTAAACTACTGTACCAGTCGTACATCGTCGTATCGTTATGAAAGACAGATAGGTAGCTTGGGACCTGGAGAAAGACATAGGGTACTTTTCATCATGGATATTTGTATTAAGACTGCGCCGAACGAATGAGGCGCGCGGAAAATAGGTATTTACTCCAGCGCGCTAGTCGTGTGAGTCGTCACGCACACAATGACAAGTTCGCTCGAGGCCCGCTTGCAGTTGCACGACAATAACTGGTAACCTAGGATTTTTAAAATTTGAGTCGTGTTGAGTGACTTGAAAATACGAATATTGATTATTTAGATGGTTTTATGGTAGGTACCTACATAAATCCCAAAATTAAATCTAACAATCTGTATTACTTATATAAAAATTAACGTTTGTAGTTTTTAGAAACTAATAGTACATACAAGAGTATAAAGTAAAAACTAATAGTACAAGAAAAACCAATAGTACAATATAGGAAAATACCTACATTCAGGCACGGTATAATTATCTATACAGTATTCTATCTTCATACAAAAGGTCGCAACGCGAGTCATACCTACGCGCCTCGAGTTCGGTTTAAACCAAAGACCTATAAGGTCTTTGGTTTAAACTCGGTTAACAAACAGTCTCGAATGCTCCGCCCGCAGTGATGAACGGACGCCGGACGGTGTGATGGTTTTGTAAGCAGTAAGCATGCGATTTGTGACAAATATTCATTAAAATAAGTACATGTGCTTAATATGGCAAAGAGCAATAATTTAATGAAATTAAAATACTGTAGGCTCAGCCCTATCGCGTGTAATTATTTCTAGAACAGGGCCGAGTTACAATACTGTATAGATAATTATACCGTGATTAAGGTCTATTCAAACCTAAGCGGTATTCGTTGCCGCTGTGGGTAGAAGTACTTACCGCGAGGGTTTCGTTCAGGTATTTAGTATCAAGTTCCGCGGCTAGAGCGACATGAGTGGTATTCGCTGCCGCTATAAGTAGAAGTCTTTACCTTCTTGCTTCCTGAGCGAAACTGAACTCGGTATTCTACCCACAAAGATAGCGAAATCCCCTTTGGTGTGAACAGTAATATTAACACATACCCACTCGGTTTTGTCTACCGCAGACGGTAGCGAATACCACTTAGGTTTGAATAGGCCTTTATCCGTCTCTTACTACTCATCCGATTGCTATGAAATTTTGGCGTTGTAGATTGCACCCCCGGAATTTTACTGGGTAAGTAGGTAGGCTAGATGGGTAGGTATTGTAATAATAAAACCAGTCTGTGATAAAAAATCTATAATTACCTAATGTAATAGGTACCTTTCTTATTTTACGCATAGGGAAATGTGGCACATTTACTATACAGAGTGTAACAGAAAGGTGTGGGGGTCATATTATAAAAATTGCTTCTTCCCATATAAATGAACAACTTTTTCCAGGGAAGTCAATCTAGACCAGTTACTAATATTTTCAAGAATATAAAAAATATACTAAGTAAAAAAAATAGTCAAACTCCTTTTTTTTTTTTGTTTAGCCTGTGCTGTCCCACTCCTGGGCAAAGGCCTCCCTCCACTCCTTCCATCTTTCGCGAGCCCGCGCGTCCTCCTTCCAGTTTTGATGGAACCTATCCAGCTCGTCCCGCCATCTCCTACGTGGTCTGCCGCGACCCCGCCTCACTGTCTCAGGGCACCACATGAACGTTGCTATTAATTTACATTAGGAGTTTCCGTTCGTACTATTAAATTTACTACGGCAGGCGTTCGTAACACATGCGGTCAACGCGAAAAGCAGCGAGCGATTCTGCCTACAATTCATTCATAAATTTAATGTACGCATGTAGTAGTACAATTTCGTGTCTGTGCACTACACACAACGATGCGGTAACAAGGCCATCTCCTGCGGCAGGAAATCGTCTCCGTATTGGCTCATCTCAAGTATTATACGACCAAGTTGAATAAGTAGTTAGTTAAGTAAAATTTCGATTGACAATGATGCTATTTTATTTGTCAACGCTTTACTTATCAAAATATAGAAATATTTTTTTTTCTATAGAGTCCATATTGCTTTTTTTCATGTAAAGTCTTATGTTTATATTTTTTTATTGTTTTTTGTAATTAATTTATTTTGAAACGTAAATATTTAGGTCGAGTTTTTGCTAATTTTAATCGTTTATTGAATTGTTTTTACAATCGCTTTTTGTTTGTTTTATTCAAAATGTAGTTCGATTGTGAGATTTGTGTGGAAAATTTGTGTTTGTTAAAGGTTCAAAATGGTAAATTTTCTAAATTACCGTTTAATG
This sequence comes from Luperina nickerlii, assembly GCA_963855955.1. Taxonomy (NCBI): domain Eukaryota; kingdom Metazoa; phylum Arthropoda; class Insecta; order Lepidoptera; family Noctuidae; genus Luperina; species Luperina nickerlii. The sequence goes on along the minus strand of OY979677.1, from coordinate 12,469,082 downwards.
AAAAATTGTAACTAAAGGGAGATGTGTACCTGAGTTACGAGAATTAACCCAGCAACGAGGTAATGTAACTCGTAACTTTATTTTTTTAACTGTTAGTAAACCAGTAAGTAGTTTATTTATTTATTAAATATATTTATTTAATGCTAATCACATGAAGAGCCTTTTTCAAGGCCACATTGGATATCTTTCAGGTGACGTGTTCTGTAATTATCACTCACTTGGATTAGATATTTGAGGTGGCCGAAATCTTTTATTTGCATCATTGGAAAATCGTCGTTACAACCTTTTAAACCCCTGGTGAGTTTTATCTTTACTAACTAGTGCCATTGCGAGACTTTTTTTGCCAAATAATAAGCTGCCTACCCAGGCATTAGAGATTAATATGAATTCAAGTTTGTGAAAAAAAATTACAGTTTACTATCAAAATTCAACTAAATACGAGAATGCATTTTTTTTTTGTACAACTTTACGTATTTTTGTTTATTAAAATATACAATGTTTTTAATTTTTGCCAACTATAATCGGTTAACACATTCATTGTGGTGTTCATTACATATTTATTATGGTAATTGTGGTAATAGTATTGATTATATCACTTTTAAGAGTGACGACCGTTTTGAATTATTTTGCTCGGCGCAGTTTTAAAAAATGATGAAATACAAAATACAGTTAGAAGAAGTCGTGGGCAACAGCTAGTTCGTTTATGAAACGAATTACCCTGTGTGGTAACGCTCATGACTTGAAGATAAACATCGCGCAAGCTATACTATGAGGATTCCTCTTTCTTGAGCCCTTTGACTGTTTTCACCATGGCATTTTTTAGAAAAACCAATTATTTATTTATGGATTCGAGAGCATGGTTCGCTTCCTAATTTATATTTATTGAATAAATTCCCGAGACAACCGAAATAATTAAGTAAACGGTATCTTGTCCAATTACTCGCCATTGGCGTTCTACAGGGATATATTCTAGGTACTATTTTTGTTAGTATATACATATTATCATTCTTACCTTGAACCCCTGGACGAAGAAGCAACTGTACTTCCTGCATCAGAATATAAATCACTGTCCTTATTGGTATAAAAGTCGAAGGTATCCACTGGGTGCTTAGTTTTATTTTCTCTTACAACTTGTAGACGTTCACGGTGCCTTAGGAATGTCGCCCAGTTCATCTCAATTACTCCTTTCATATTGTTGTACTCTTCTAGTATAGCGGGTAGAAGCTTTTCATCTATAAAGAAAAATAAATTAATAACTATATCCCAAGCCAAGCTAGACATATTCAAGAAGAAAAAAAAGTATCATTACAAACCTTTCAGATTATTTTTATTATATTGCGAACAAAGTCTCAACGCTGTTTTATATTGCCCACATTCAATGGCATAAGAGATTGTTAGTTCACAGTTACCATAAAACTGATCTAAAATGGTTAACGCTTCCTTGTGGCGCTTGTCTTGTTTTAGACCTTCCACCAGATCCCTAAAGATATAAAACAGAGGTTAAAAAAATTGTCATGTAAAATATAACCTTCATAATTTTGCAACAAACAAACATACCAACACAAATCTTTAAATTGTTCTTTAGGCCATGAATTTGCCAAACTTATTGCTAATTCCCATTCCAAAGCATCTTTATAGCATTCAATAGCTTTATCAATGCTATTTGCTCTTTCATATACTATTCCAGCTTGTGTGTATTGCTTCTTCAACTTTAAGTAGAGTCCAAAGTCATCTGATATCTCGTCGAAAATAGCATCGTTTGGCGAAAACAGAGACAACGCTTCGCGGTACAGGCTATGGTATTTTACAAAAGTTTTTAACTCATTATGTTTGCTTGTGCCACACATCACAAGACTTTCTACTGCCCTCTCGAACCTTTTCAAGTGTTTGTTAATTGTAAATCTCTTGTAATTTTCTTCCATTTCATTCAGCTCATCAAGCATTGAAACATATTCCTTTGGATCCTTCTGTGACTTATAAGCTACTAGCAAAACTAAATCAAAATCATACATGCCCAGAGCAACATCAAACAGTTGATTTACATCAACCATGTAGAGTAAGTACTTCAATGCTTCATCTGATCCGACTGGCAACTTTTTTCCACTAGATTCTTGTACCTTCAGTTCTTTGATGATCAATAAAGCACTTTCGAAGTCTTTTATTGTATTCTTCTTTACAAAAGTTGTGAGTAATGGTAGTATTTTAGTGTCACTGTCTGGTCTCTTTTTCAAATGTTCTCTCACAATATCACATACCTTTTTAACTTTGGCATCTATTTCGCTTTTGGGCTTATCTGGCTTTCCAGCATAACTACTTGAGTACATAGTCTTTGTTACATCCGAATTTTCTAAATCAGATAGAAACAGATTCAACCATGAAATGTTTTGAACAGATTCCAAAAATATTTCAATGTGCTTTATAAAATTTTCAGGATCATGGTCATAAATTAGATTCAAATTGATCCTCTGTTTCCTCATGAGGTCAAATGCCTCGTGATACTGAAGATTATCAAGATATTCTCCAATAATCTTCAATGATAAAGGCCTTGGCTGGATGGTTTCTAGATTTCCTCTTGGCATTTGAAACACAGCTCTAGTGTCATTTGGTACTACTATTACCAATTTAGCTCCCCTTTCGATTTTCCTTTTATACACATGAATTGATTCGTTTTTCTGATACTCCATAATAGCATCAAGACCTAGCTTAGTTAATTCTGTGCACAGAAGCACATGTTGCAATGTTGTTAACAACAGAAAATGAGTGTGAACAAAGAATGAACTTACATTGTTCATTATCATTTTTTGATTGATATACAGATGGCCTTTATGTGACAGTCCAATAAAATATATTTCATTATCAACTTGGAACACATCAAATTTTGGACATGATACACCAAATGATTCATCTGGAATTTCAAGATCTTCTCCAAGTTTGCCTTGTAAAATATCACCATCCTGGAGTTGCAAAAATAGAGAAGTAGGCTCAGTGGGGTGGGATTGAATCCTTTTTACAGGTCCAGGTAGAGCAATTTCATTTGTGTTTTCTACCTTCTCTGATGTAATTGAATACTCAACTAAATTGCTAGTGTCAATATTATAGACAACATTAGCTATGACTGTATCAGCAGTAACCCAGAACCAATTGAAACATTGAAATGGAAAATCATATTTATCAGCTTGAACAATTTTAAAAACTTCATACTGTAGAGGAAACTTGCCAGTTTGTTTATAGAATACCAACTTATTGTCTGCAGTATAGACAAAGAAACAATTAGGATTGCAGTCTTCTTCTTTCTGTTTTTGTGGCGCAAAATGAACAGAGTTAATATTGGCATCAAGTTTGATTTCAAAAGCTGACATTGGTGGGGGCAGAACAGTTTGTCTAAAGCCTGTCAAAAGAAGTTTGCTCCCATCGATAACTGCCACCACTGCATCATCATCAGGCCCATACCCTCTACTGTGATCTGCATTCCAAATCCAAGTGTAAGAAAAATGTTGCCCATTGTGCAAAAATACATGAAGTTTTTTGTTGTTAGCTATATCAAAGTCATTATCCCACATAATCCTGCTTATGTCCTGATCACTATTGAATGTTATAGTTTGTTTCAGATACCAGTGATAATTGCCAATTGTGTAAAGCAGTAAAGTTTGTATATTCTTTTCAGTATCTCTGCATTGTAATGTCAATATTTCAGAGTCAGAGCTCCAGGTGATGTCCTCTACTACTGTATTGGTATTAACAGGAATATCAAATTCTCCATGTTTTAATCCATTCTTTTCAAAGAAAGACACAAGATATTTTTCATTTAGTTTTTGTGTGGTAGCAATAAGATTTCCACTGGGTCTCCAAGACAAGTTGGATTCTAAACCTTGTTGTTTTTCACCTGTGTATTGCAAGTTTCCCTCTTTGTCAAAAACTTTAAATCTTCTGATTCCATCCATTATGAACCCGACAGCATACAGATTGCCATCTCCTCTCCATGATATTTTTACTGCATTGTCATCTATTGTAGGGTCTGAAAAATAATGTTCCATTATTTTAAATATGATTACCTACACATACACTGCTTATTAGAGCAAACAGCTTTGTACTGTATGACAGAATAACACCACTAAACATTGTCTATTTAATTAAATGTAGCAGAGTACTGTCTTTGCGGTGAAGCGTTTGCAGAAACGATGCGAGGTTTTTAAAAGTTGGAGGGAGCTAAATAATTCACATTTGAGAAATCAACTAAAATCATATCTTATCGACAAAGCTTACTATAATATTAACGAATTTCTGACAGAAGAATTTATATTGACATAAATTTTAATGCATTATTATCTATTTTTCTATTATCTATTTTTCTAATATTGATGTTTATAATTTATTTTGTTGTTTACTAATTCACATAAAATTAATGTTTTTGACTTCAAATTAATAATTTATAATATTTGCACGCCATACTAGGTGGCAAACATGACTGATCCTTTCTTTTTTATGTTATCCAGCATGCATTTATATTCTTGTATGTGTACACATGTTTGAGCAAATAAATAGATCTTATCTTATCTTAATAGGAATAAAAGTAAATATAATGTGTAGATGACAAGTTGAACAGTGACAGACAAAACAAAAACAAACGAAACATTGACAAGTTATGTCTCTTCAGCTGTAGCAGATTATCATATTAAGAGGTTTTAATACTTTCCCTCAGCTGAAAGTAGACCATTTGGTTTATCCGTCAAACCCAATTTCTGAACTAGGTCCTCTAGTCTGGGTCTGGGTAGGGCCTTAGTAAGGAAGTCTGCTAGCTGGGTAGCAGAGCTCGTCCTCTCGACTACGATGTCGTTTTGAAGCACAAGTTCCCTTACGAAGAAGTGCCTCACACGAATGTGTTTGGTCCTACGGTGAAATTCTGGATTATGTGCCAATTTCACCGCGGCTTCGTTGTCCACGAACAAAACTGGTATTTGTTGTTGGCCATTCAAGTCTTTGAACAGTCTCTTTAGCCAAATTAGCTCTCTTGCCGCTTCGCTTGCTGCCACAAGCTCAGCTTCTGTAGTGCTAATGGCAACTGAAGCTTGTCGCTGGCTCATCCAGGAGATTGCTCCTCTTGAAAATAAACACAATACTCCAGTGGTAGAGCGACCTGTTTTCAAGCATCCAGCATGATCAGCATCACTGTAGGCTTTTATTTGGTTAGGAGAATTTGCATCATGAACATACATTATTCCTCTTGATAATGTGCCTTTCAAATATCTCATTATGTGCTTAACCATACGCCAGTCACTAGAAGTTGGCTTTTCTAAGCTCCTCGAAGCCAATCCTACAGCATAAGCCAGATCAGGGCGAGTGCCCACCATCAAGTAAGCGAGCGAGCCTACTGCTTCTCTATAGGGGAATGATTGTGAATCCTTGTCAGCTTTCCCTTTTTCAATAGTTCCTTCTTTCTGTAAAGGAGTTGATACTGGGTTACAGTCTTTCATATTGAATCTCTCCAAGATCTTATTTGCATAAACTTCTTGCTTAATGAAAATCGAGCCGTCCTTCATTTGTTCTATCTCTAACCCCAGATAGTATGAAACTGGTTTGCTAGTAATCGTCAAAATCTTTTCTAGGTCATTGATGAAACTCTTTGCAAGGTTCTCATCACTCGCTGCAACTAAGCCATCGTCCACGTAGAGTGCTATTAAGATTTTCTTATCTCCTAAGATTTTGGTATATAGGCATGGATCAGCGTCGCTTGTCTTGAAGCCTAAAGATTCGAGTATTTCTGTAAAACAGTAGTTCCAGCACCGTGGTGCCTGCTTCAAACCATAGAGGCTTTTCTTTAGACGACATACTCTGGATGTTCCATCTTCAAAGCCTTCTGGCTGTTTCATATAAATCTCTTCCGTTAAATTTCCATTGAGGAAAGCTGTTACAACATCGAACTGAATAAGATGAAGTCTCTCTCTTGCTGCAATGCTGAGCAAAGATCTTATAGTTGCTAACCTCGCTACTGGGCTGAACGTTTCGTTATAATCAAAACCTTTCTTCTGCTTAAACCCTTTTACGACTAGACGGGCTTTATACTTTTCTATTGTGCCGTCAGGGTTGGTTTTTACTCTATAAATCCATTTACATGGCAGAGCTTTTCGATTGCTCGGTAGATTCTGCAAGTCCCAAACTTGTAATCTTTTCAAAGAATCGATTTCACTGCTCATCGCTTCTAACCATCTATCTCTACTTGTTCCACTCGATATTGCTTCCTTATACGTCGAAGGTTCTTTTTCAGTATCGACTAGGAATAAACTATAGTCATCCAATTTACGTGGACGTTGAAGACTACTTCTGTCCCGGAGATTATATCTTGGAACGTCTGATAGCGAAACGTCTTCCTCTAAATTCTCTTCTATCTCAACATAGGCAGGAACGGAATCTTCAAATTGTTCTTCATTTTCACTATCTGAAAATCCGGTTTCGTCTTCTATAAACTCTATTTCTCTTTCTCCCTCTAATTGGACTGACTTTCTTTGATGTCCTGATTTATTTGCCTCTATTGATGTCTCAATAGGCGTCCTTATATGTCTATCTTCTTCTAATTCTCCCTCTAACAGAATAGATCTCTGTTCGGATTAGGCTTCCTGATTCAAGGGATTGTCGATTTGCGAATGCTGTTGAATTGTATTTTAAGGAACTGTATCGTATGACACGGTCCACTCTTTCTCAATTGGTTTTGAATCAGATTTAGCAACAATTCCTGAAACTTTAGCTTCAATCCCTGGAATAGGTGTCTCTTCGAAGATAACATCTCTGGATCGGATCAGATTGTCAACTTTATACTGCGTTTCATTTATTGTCGTATCCTATGAGGATGCCTTTAGTTGCTTTCTTATCCAATTTTTTTCTTTTATTTTTCGGAACATGGGCATAACACGTACTTCCAATTATTCTAAGATGCTTTATATTAGGCTTCTTCCCAAACCATAACTCATGAGGTGACTTGCCTTTCTCTCTAGTAGCACCTGTTCGGTTTAAAATTTAAGCAGCTGTCATAATAAGTTCCGCCCACAATGCTTTTGGAAGTTCTCTCTGAGCATTCATCAATGTTCTTACGGTTTCTACTAATGTCCTGTTTTGGCGCTCGCTACAGCCATTCTGCTCTGGCGTGTACGGCATAACAAGACGTTGCTTAATTCCTTTTTTGTTCAAAATATCTCTGACTTCCTTGTTGTCAAACTCAGTTCCGTTATCACTCAGCAGTGTTTTGATTACATGTCCTGTGACCGTCACTTCTTGTAGCATTATGGTCAATTTGTCTTTAACTTCGCTTTTGTTTCTCATGCAATAAACCATGCAGTATCCGGAAAAATCGTCTTTAAACAGTACATAATAACGGTATTTTGAAAAACTCATTGGGAAAGGACCGCAAACATCTGAATGAATAATTTCTCCTGGCTGTGTAGATCTTTCTCGTATGCCAAATTTCAGTCTATGCATCTTTCCGTAGATACAAGCTTCACACGATTCTTTATTTATAGGAAGTGTCAATCCTAACTCTCTTTGAACGACTTCTTTAACGTGCCTTTTGTTTTGATGCGCTAATCTTTCATGGTAGAGCTGCATCAAATCAGTTGTTGTAGTAGCAAGTACAGGTACCGGCGGCAAGACGTTGCGAACTTTCAACTTAAAAAGCCCTCCACCGTGGTTACGTTTGCCAACAACTACTACTTCCCCATTCAAAATTACTTCGCAAGTTTCCGGGGTCGAAACGAACTTGCTATTCCTCTGTTTGTCATGCATAGCTAACACAGAATACAGACTTCGCTGTATCTCTGGTACATACCAAACGTCCGTGAGTGCTATATTCACAATATTCCCTTTGACATCTGCTTCCAAATATATTGTTCCTTTGCCTCTTGCTTGAACAATGTTACCATTCGCTGTAGTAACACCTCGGATCTCGTCAAACTGTTGGAATGTTTGGAACAGGTCACTCCTGTTGGTCACGTGACTAGTCGCGCCATTGTCCACGTACCATGATTCTTTATCTTGCGCTACGAATGCCATGACATCCACACTCATAATAGCCATATTCGCACTTTGACTTGAAGATGGCTTGTTATTACTGTCTTTAGGCGGGCAACCATCTTTCATCCACTTCTGGCAGGATCTTACTCGATGTCCCATCTCATGGCAGTAATTGCATCTAATATGCTTATCCTTATTCTTCTTTCCTTTACGAATGGTGCTATTCTTTGTCGTACTCGTCACTAATACCTCTTCACTCGATTCACCATTTCTCTTTTGAAGTGACTTCTCATGAGCGCAAAGGTTACTTGTCAATCCTTCGACTGTCCTTTGTTCTTTGGCTAACAACAACCAACTTGATTTAAACTCGAAGTATTTCTGATCTAATGTATCCAGAATTTTACAAATGAGGAATATTTCTGGTAGTTTCATATTGTGATTATCTTTACCAATCTCTCTATTCAACTGACAGCATAGAGTCTTCAATTTGCAAATATGTGTGGCCATATCATCAGAAGTATTTAGTTTAAATCCGAAGAAATCTAGGCAGAGATTATAAGCTGGATCTCATTATCTCCATCAAATAACCGATGTAGTTCTAGCCATACTTCTCTTGGACATGTGAATGACATTACCTTTCTAACGACATCTTCGTTCAAATTTGTTGAAAGCAGGATCATAGCATTATTTTCTGCCTGTATAAAACGCGCTAGTTTCGTTCTAAATGCAGTAACTTCTGCGTCTCCTCCACCTGCTGGCAACATGGGTCTCGTACATCTTCCTTCTACTATATCCAATGCATCTGGTATGCTCCTAAGCAGGATGGATATTTTATATTTCCAAGTATCCCAGTTATTCTTACCTTGAAGTGGTACAGTTTGTACCTTTGTACTTAAATTTTCCACTTTTTCGCACATTTCCACTTTTCCGCTAGCACATAACCTGTAGCAGAGTACTGTCTTTGCGGTGAAGCGTTTGCAGAAACGATGCGAGGTTTTTAATAGGAATAAAAGTAAATATAATGTCTGAAGAAAATGTATTTAGATGACAAGTTGAACAGTGACAGACAAAACAAAAACAAACGAAACATTGACAAGTTATGTCTCTTCAGCTGTAGCAGATTATCATATTAAGAGGTTTTAATATTAAATAATGTAATTACCGGCAGTGACTTCATTTTTCACCTTGGCAGCTTGTTTACCAGCAGACCCGTGGAACTGAGTTTCCTTTTTCCCCCAACCTACAGTTATGAACTGTTTCTCTCCAAACTCTTCGTTAAATAAACTAATCTCACAGACGGGATCAAACATGTTCATCAGAATCATCTTCATGTCTTTGGTAACTAGTACCAATAGTTCTTGATCTGGACTCCATTCCATTGCCTGGAAAGTTATTATTAATTGTGCATATTATTAATGTTATTGTATGAAAATACAAATAAAGTATTTACTATTTGATTCCCTAAGCTAACAGCTGTGCCTTGACCTAAGTAATCAATAACTTTAATTTTTTATAGTTAATACTTTTTTAGAGTACTTATGTAGTATAGAGTACTTACCAGTAATCCATTGTCACAAACTCCAGCTAAGTCTAAAGTATTGCCATTGTTGCTGATGGTTATGAGTTCTCCATTGGCAAGTCCCACACACAGAGTGTTAGTAAGTGTGAGAAATGAAATGTTTATAGGTCTATTATCAGGAGAGGCAATATCTGAAAGATCCTTGGTCCAGTTTGCTTCATTATTTCCATCAAAATTGATAACACTAAGGTTATGTGTACAAACATATAGTTCGCTGGAAGAACTAACTTCATCATGACCATTACAAACTATGAGTTTGTCTTTTGACGCCAGATTAAGATCTCCTACGGAGACATCCCAAAGATTTAAGTTTTTCATTCTTTCAGAATTTAGCTACAAAATAACTATAAGCATAAACACATAGAGCATGTAACCTTTTACTTAAACACGTTTTGTATTCCGAACAAATCCGAATTGGAATTATGATTATCTGTCAAGTGTCAATAAATTGTCAACAAGACAGTGACATAATAATTTTACTTTGGACTATAGTCTTTTGTCTGATGAGGTCTTTTCAATAGCATGATTAAAAAAAAAAGTTTTCAAAAGCTCCCATAGATGGCTCTAGTAAAAAATGATCTGTCAAAATTGGCTGCATAAATTTGATATCTTTGCTTAAGCTATGAGTAAAAAGTTTATCACTAGTTTGACGTTTGTTTATTATTTGTTTTCACCGTTTTCACTCACTTCGATTTGACGTTGTCTTGTGAGCATAATCTATCGTGGTGTTTTATCTTGGACTTCTGTGAATTGATAAGCGCTTTGTACCGGACTTTGAATTTTGCCTACCTAACTTGACCGACCTTGCTATCGTATATTGGATTCATACATTTGACGAGCTGAGAGGGATCATGACTTTCTTCCCCTGGATCCGGTCTTGTATTGAATTATTGTGCTTATCACAGTGCTTAAGTACTTATCTACCCAACAATTTACTTACCTAATTTTCTAAAAGAAGTAGGAGTTACAGCAAAATCGGCTGGACGAAAATGAGCAGAGCATATCCGTGAAGTTTTTCGTATAACATGCTTGTATTTAATGGCTTGTATCCATTGGGTCTTTCGCACTTCGTTCTTAGGAAAAAAGTGCGTGCCGATATTTGTACAGTATTGTACACAGCACGGGCTAGCCATGTCAGATCAATGTAGTAGATGTAGGCAGTTAAAAAAAAATATTTAATGTTGCTTGAACTTTTTTCACGGCTGATTGAATTGAAATTCAGATTTGAAAACAACTTTGACATTTTAGTTTTAAGCTATGCCTATCTATCGGGGATATAGAAAACTTATTTTTTTTCTTATGTCAATTTGAAAAGAGCTCATGCTCTAAGATAAAAAAATAAAAATGAAATGACGTTTGTTAGCAGTGTGACCATATGTGGCAGGATCCTGCCTTTTTGGCAGGTTTAGCTCTTTATTTTACTCTCTGGCACTTTTGTTTGACGTTTTAGAAATCAGGCAGTATTTGGCAGTATTAGCAATATAAGCTGACAGATTTGGCAGTTAAAAGGTTGTTGTGTTTGCCAATGTCGAATGCTGCTTGTGAAAGGATATTCTCGCAAATCAACCTCATAAAAACAAAAATGCGGAATAGATTTATTAATAAACATGTCGCCTCTATTTTACATGTTAAACAGGGCATTAGTGAATATGGTGACTGCGTTTCATTCCAGCCAACTAAATAAATGATTAAACAAATGACAAAAGCGATGTATAAAGAAAGTGATCAAGAAGAATACGATGCTAATACGAATGTATAATTTAATTTAGTTCACTTTTAGACTTTAAGATCAATTATTTTAAATAAAACTCCAAAAAATAATGTGTCTATTTATTTTAAATTTTTAAATTAAATTGGCATTATTATGGCATTTTGTGCTTTCGATTTTGGCAGGATTTGTCAGTTTTCTTGCCTAAGTGGGGCAGGATCTCTAATTTAAAGTTGGTCACACTGTTTGTTAGTCTCATTAGTCACTATAACTCGAGAACAGCTGGACCGATTTGGTTAATTTTCGTTTTTAAATATTTGGAGAAGTCTAAGGAAGGTTTAGCAGGTGAGAAAATATGAAGATTTGTAAGGAAAATAGCAAGGAATATACTGCTCTCTAACGAGAAATTAAAAATGAAGCAACAATTTTAATAACCATACAAATTGTTCGCACCTGTCAAACAGGGTGCGTTCAGAAATCAAATAATACGGAGGTACTAAGATTGTATAGGTAGTTTGATTTACTCAATTGTTTGGTATGTCCGTTACTCTTTTATTTAATTTATATTTTAGTTTATTAATAAGACAGACATTTTTCCTCAGACCAAATAAAAAGCAAGACATAGCGCTGTCAACAGTGACGTTTACAAATTTTAATCGTAGTAGCCGTAGACAGAGAATGCTAGCATTCATTCTGTAGTGAAATTAATAAAGGTGTTTTTTTTTTTAATAAGAATAGCATAAAAATACCTAGCTAATATAAAATGTATCTTATTCTTTTTGGATATATCGCAATCTGGATGCTGACTCAGAATTGGAGTCTGACAATGAGAGTGATAAGGAAAATTTGTAAAAAAATTATATATGTACAGACGCCAGCACATCAACCTACCACAATCTGTCAGATTTTCCCAATCAACTTTAAACCTTATGCTTTAGCGATAAATTTGAAAATCTATTAAAGAAATCTGACAGATTGTGGTAGGTTGATGTGCTGGCGTCCGTACATATTTGTAAAGTATTTGAGTGTGTTTGGGTTTTTTTTTGTAATATTTAATGATATTTTGTCTTTTATTTATTTATTTTACTTTATTTTACAAATGCTTAGTATTAAATCCTTAAATTAAATTATTTTGTATATAATATAACTTTATATGTTACTTAAATAAGAGTTTGATAATATTTTTTTATTTAAATTAAGTAATAAAAATGTGTCAAAAACAGCTATTTTTGTTATTTAATTTTTCTTGTTTTGTGTGTTCTTAATATTTGGGTTAATAACATATCGAACTTGGACACTAAAAGGGATCGTTTTACATGTAAAGATAAATACAAATATCTTGACACTTTTAAAAAAAAACGGCATTAAATTTTTCGTCAAATCGGCAACCAAAAAATCATAAATAATTAGCACTATGACCGCTAACTAAAGTAGCCCGCGAAATTCAAATTTTCTTAGGTTTTCTGCAATTTAATACTGATAATACATACTTTTCTTACATTTTTTGTTATAATTTTCTTACGTTTTTTGCAATTTAATACTGATAATACATATTTGTTACGGCCGCGAATCATATATTAATCAACGTACAACTTAATACTGACCAGCAAATTCCAAAAAACCTAAAAATAATTGAATTTCGCGGGCTACCCTGGTGCTCGAAATTCAAATTTTCATACGTTTTTTGCAATTTGCTGGTCACTATTAAATTGTACGTCGATCAAAATATGATTCCCGGCCGTAACAAATATGTATTTACAGAATTATAATCATTAAAGTCTTCAACACAACTCTCTAAGACCACGTATCTCCAAAGAATGATGTTTCATAAAACATATTCTTTGGACTTACGTGGTCTTAGAGAGTTGTGTTGATGACTTTATTGATTATAATTCTGTAAATACATATTTGTTACGGCCGCGAATCATATATTAATCAACGTACAACTTAATACTGACCAGCAAATTGCAAAAAACCTAAAAAAAAATGAATTTCGCGGGCTGCCCTGGCGCTTTTGCCTTAACAAGGAGATGCACACTCGGGCCCCATGACCCGAGGGTTTCGACCCTAAACGGCTTAAAACTTTAGTTACCCATAAGATTACCTACAGTATTTTCATTTAGATTCTCATAATTCTTAGCAGACAAAAAATAAGTGCTTATAGGGGCGCCACTATCTCCAACCCTGTCCCCCGATATAACGACACAAGTATAAACATAAAATAAATCTCTAATCATCGATAAACTTTGAAATTCCGAGTAAGCTTCCGAATTTATTTTATATTAATATTGTAGGAGTGGTGGGCAGTGGTGGCCGGCGGCCCAGAGTTATTGGCCCTGACTAATGAGTTGTAGACCGTGAGTTCGAACACCGGCAGGCATTTTACTTTGTGTCTAATCTAATTTAATCACCACTGCTCTCAAAACGGTAAAGGAACATCATCATCATGAGGAAACCGGCATGTCATAGTGCCAAAAATTCGAAGACATATGCCATCCATCAACCTGCACTGGGTCCGCGTGGCGCCCACTACCTCTCACAGAGAGGCCTGAGTCCCAGCAGTGGCAACATTATAAGCCGATTATGATAATGCTCAAGTTTCACTATATCCAGCACTCCTGCACCAGGCTATTATGAGAAAAGACGTGAATTGATTAATGAATGTTGGTATTTTTTCAATCTTTTATACAATACAATAGGTATATAAATCATAACACGCCAGCCACTAGTACGATTATTTATTTTATCTCTATAAATTACAGAAACGCTGCAGCTACTCGTTATTTAATCATTAAACCTTAGGGTAATAAGTTGTTTCGAAAGTCTTTTTGCTCCTAGGATATGGCCGCAAAACTTTAGGAATATACGGAGGCAGATGTTCATCCAATCTTCTATTGAAGGGGTTGACACCAAGTTCAAATGGCCTTCTCTTTGGTTCAAAGAATCTAGTATTGAATTTAATCTTATAAATTTTCTCCCACAAGTATGTTTCAGGAAGAAGATCGTGCCTTGGTCTATTGGACACTAAGTGTTTGTATCTGGATTCCAGCCAGCAGCGTTTGTTATCATCTTCAATATCGGCTACAACTTGTTCTTCCTGACCTAAATATGGTTTCATTTCATGGTCTCGTTCTTCAGGGGCATTTAAGTAGAACTGAACAAGCATCTTCAATACATTTTCATTAAGTCCTTGGACTTTTCCATTCTCTATGCTATCATATAATTTCAGAGGCTTTGTCCCAAAGCAAATGTTGCTTTTCGGGCTGTCTATCTTGTCATTATGCATCTCGATTGTATTTAATTGGTATGCATACAGTGACCACAGCTGTCCATTTGTGATAACAGTTTGTGTGACCAAAGGATAAGTTATGTCATTGAAGGTAGTAAATCCTTGGTAATTTGCCTGAGCTAGTAGCCATCCGAAACTAGCCTTCATAGCTTGACAATGTAATGCTTCAAGATTATCTTCAGGACCAAATGATTCTTTTCTTGCAAGGATATGACCACGGCCATGATACGACAACGAGCCAAATTCATCAAAATCACCAGGCCAGAAACCTGAAAAATTAAGTATTATGTATGAGAATGCGAGATGGGCAGACAACGTCTTTACCACCCATGTAGAACCTGGTTGAGGCTAGTACAGTACAGGAGCGTGGGGATTGGCACATGAAAAGAGAGGCCTATGCCTGAGCTCAGCAGTGGGTGAAGATGGGCTGTGGATGATGTATGAGAAAAAATATAAAATAAAAATGTACAGTTTGTAGTGGTACACACAATAGTAGTCTACTGCTGCTGGGACATTCAGAAATAAAATATAATATATTCTGTTTTCGCAAATACATTACCTGGTATATTAGTACCATGTCTATGGTCTTCGAAATATCCAACCGTTTTTGGAACATCTGTAAAAATTGGTACTTTGAAGGCAGGATTCTCAGCTTCACTGAATGGCACAATAGGCTTCAGAGGTTGGCGATTTCTTATAGTTAACATTGGAGTTCCTGAAGGATTAAAAATAAATATTATAAAAGTAGACAAACAATAATTATGTTACACAATATTCAATCAGCCCCGGATCTACGATTTTTCGAACCGCGGCAAAACCTTCATAGTGGCGCCCCCTCCCTTCAGTGTTTGAGAAAAATTTGCAAATTGTTGATTTCCACTACGATAATATATGATTTCACTAATAAATTACTTATATTATTAACGCTGATTACTCGTAAACGCAATCAACCACATAAACAAACAGTGATCAGTGTTGCCAACAGATAAACTAGCTCTCCACCAGATTCAACTTCGGAAACCACCAGAAAACCACTAACAAAAATCGACCCTACTCCAAAAATCGCTAAAATTTCCACTAAACTTATTTATTAGTAAAAAATGTTCTTTATTATTACGTAATAAAATATTTAAAATCAGTAAATCAATATACAATATTATTAGTAAATGAACAAGTCAAAATGAGGAACATAAAAATCTTAATATATGTGGTCGTCCAAATCAAAAGGGACCTTATGGCGGTAACTAGTTTCCGAGATATTAATAAATTTGTAAAATACCTCAAAAAAATCGTTTTTTTATTAACTGTATTTTTAAAAAGATGATTGTATTTACTACATGTAGATGTGTTCAACTTTTCGAAAAGTCAATTTAAAAAAGTTTCGTATTCATCTAAAGTTTAGTAAAAAAGGAACCTTATCGCGGCAAGACCTAACAAATCGTTTTTCTTGTAATTCAAACCATATATTATATCAACATTTTAATATTGCAAGGTAGGTATAAACTAAACTATTCATTCAGGATGGGAAATCATCAAATGACTCCTCCCGCTTTGGGTGGAGCGGAATAGGGAGTGTCAGACTCTTACTGACTAAAACCCACCCGTGTTCCTTCCTTCGCCCTTTGTTCCGGGCCAGCGGTAACCCTTTCGGACAATCCCGCTGACCCGGCAGGCTTCGGCCAATACGGGCCCCTTCGTTTAGTGCTGACATCTCTTTGAGGCGCGCGTGGAACACGTACGCGCTGTCCGGCACGGGCCTGGTCCTGATCGGACGGTGAGCTACCCATTGCTCTCCGCCCGCGCCTAAGGTGGCCGGGAGTAGTCGCGCGGCTCCCGACGCCCGGAGCGTCTCCCGCGGCGGCTGGGACGGGAGGCTCTCTCTCTCAGCCGTCCCGCCGCCTCCTTCGCTAGCATGACTGCTTCGCAGAAGGAGGCGACTGCTCCCCACTCCCTCTCGCCCCGGACCATGGCTTGAACCAGGCCCGGACGCGAGAGGTCGCCGCCATGAGATCGCGCCGGAGGTCTGTCCGCTCCGCCGCAATTTGCTGCGGAAGCGGAGTTTCCCCCCGGCGTAGTGCCTCCGCGCGCCACTCATACAGGCGCGCGAGGACTATCGCCTCCAGATCCCATGGCGGCAGTCCGGCAAGGAGGCTTGCCGCCTCGCCCGAGATCGTGCGGTACCCCCGGATCAGCCTAACGGCTACCACCTTCTGGGGCGCGTTCAGATAATGGGCGGCTCGCCGCCGCAGTGAACGCGCCCACACCGGGGCCCCGTATAGGGCCATGGACCGCACGACCCCCGCGTGAAGCCTCCGGCAGGAGGCGTTTAGCCCCCTCAGGTTGGGCAGGAGCCGCTTGAAGGCGGCCCCGGCCCGTTCCAGTTTGGGAGCCAAACGTCGGAAATGCTCGACTAAGTTCCACCGGCTGTCGAGGATGAGACCCAGGTATTTCATCGTCGTCTCGACGCCGATGTGAACCCCTCCTACCGTTAGTTGGGATCCCGATGGTGGCGTATTCCGGAACCCATGAAACGACATGGCCTCGGACTTGTGCAATGCCACCTCGAGACCCAACTGCCGGATCCTCTCCACGACTATCGCAACCCCGCGTGTCATCGCGTCGGCCGCCGCCTGATGCGACCTCCCCTGCGCCAGGACTAGCGTGTCGTCAGCGTAGCGTATAGCTGCCATTAGATAGTGTCGCACGCCGCCGCATGCGGCATTCTTTGTATATGCGTCTTAGGTCTAAGGTCCCACTATTGTAGTCCATATTTTGTTTAGGTACTTTTAATAGAGGTAAACAATCTTGTTAGGTATGTTTTTTATCATAAAATATATTTTTAAAATAGGCTAAGGCTAATAGCAAAAGTAATTCATTATAACATCTGTTATTTCATTTTGTTTTATCTTGTAATGGCTATAAATTATTTCATAAATATATTTTTCGACAAAAACGTATCAAGATTGTTTACCTTTATTAAAATACTTAAATTAATTAACTATACTAAGAGATAAGTGTCAGCAGACTGCAACGGACCGCCTTAAGGGCCCTTTTTTACGTATATACTTGTTACGAATTTTCATACCTTGTGATAATAAAAAAAAAATTGTTAAATAAGTAACATTTTCATACCTTGTGATAATAAAAAAAGAAAATTTAAGTTATCTTGAATGTTGCACTAAAATAAAGATTATGCATGCTAAAAATAAAAAATATTGTTTAGTGCCCACCATTAGGGCCCTTTTTTAATTTGTTTGAAGAAATTGTTCAGTTCTCTATGTAACTTTACAAGATCATAACTAACAGTTATCATTGATCTCTTAGCTTTATTAGCATCTAAACCAATTATGTATAACCTATTTAGTGATTAAGTGTTGATTTTGTTACTGTCAGATCTCAAAGTTTATAAAAAATAAGAATTCTTGCTAGTAAATAAAAACTATTTTTTTTAAATTATGTGTTGTTTTTATTTACATCTAAGGCCTTTCGCAAATCTATGTAATTAGTAGCAATATAGAAACGATAAAAGTTTAGTGAGAAACAGGCGGTTTACTTATTTTTAATACTATTATCGATACTTTGCATCTCATTGATAATGCATTATGTTGGCGGGTCTAGTTCCCACAACAAACAAGTTTATGCAAGGATTGTAAGAATTTCCATTAGTAATAATCATAGTCAATCAAAGTATACCATCAGTTACATAACTTCACACTAAAACATAACTTTTTTGTACGGCATACTTAAATTGCGATTTTCTCGAAACTTATAATTTCGATCAGTGAATTTCAAAAATTCGTAAAAAAATAACGGTAGTGGTTAGAAGGTTGGTTCTTGGTTCTATAGTTCGGTACATTTATGTAGTTTTCAGCTCTGTAGATAACTCATTTCCGCCATAAGGTCCCTTTTGATTTGGACGACCACATATATAAATTACGCTTACTAAACTAAACTGCTTAACCGATTTTAATCAAATTCGTACACCGTGTGCAGTTTGATCCAACTTGAAAGATCCATTTATAATCGTTTACAACAATATCATATGACAAAAACGTTAGCCACAGCAACGCGTGGCTGGGTCAGCTAGTTATTTAATAAAAACAACAACTATAAAAAAGTGATATTCTAAAATTCGTCTTCTTCAGATGAATTTTTGTCTGCATCATCGTCGGTTTCACATTTATATGATTCTTTGGTACTGATTTGTTTTATAACTTTTATTGGAATTTACCTACACAGTAAAAGAAAATACTCCTGAAAATTAAATGAAATAAAAATTATATATTTCGTAACATTTTAATGGTTTAGTGGTTGAGTGATAGCATTTTCAGTAATTGAAACGGAATTCTACTAAACCACTAAGAAAAACCACCAGCCACTAAAAGCAATATTTCGCCACTAAAAGGGGGGTCGAAACCACCAGTTTTAGTGGAAAATCCACTAAGTTGGTAACACTGCAGTGTTGTCACTTGACGTTCAACTGTTTGAATTTGTTCGGCTCGGCTCGTATAGATGTGACGGGGATTCCCTTGGCAGAAAGATCACGGACACTCATTCAAAAATTTACTTGATCTGTTAAAATGCGTTCATAAATCACTTAGTAAGTGTTCAAAAACTAACTGGGCGTATGGCAATAGAAAAGTTTGTTTTTCAAACATATTAACTATAATTATTAAGATTCGATTACTTGTTACAAAACCTATGAGATTGTAGGAAAAGACAAACAAATGAAGCCTCATTTGTTCGATATTTCGAATTCTTGTCTCAAGGATTTGGCGCCCCCATGAAACTGCCGCCCTGGGCAGGTGCCCCGGTTTGCCCCCCCTTAGATCCGGAGCTGTATTCAATAACAGAAATGAGAAAAATGTTAATGTTTTTTTTTTATGCATGGGCTAGGCGCAAGCTTATTATAAAAGTTTGTACTTCAATGATGTATAAAACTATAGATACGTTGTCCGCACTCTAAAATGGCAACATGAAATGAAGCCAATTGCCACATTTGCGCTCAGTCACGCACTAACCTGTCGCGCGACGCGACGCGACGTATGTTTGTTTTTAATTTATATCGTATGTGAAAACCTGTGCAAAACATAAAGAAAATATGCCGTCGTGTGTTTTCAGAGGATGTAAAAATTATACCCCAAAAGTTAAAGACAAAAATGTGTCATTTCACGCGTAAGTTTACAAAACTAGATTATTTTATTTTATTTTGTACGACGCTGCGTCTAATGGCGGCCGGCGCATGAAGTGACTCTGATAGCTACGTCACTCATGCGCTCGACCAATGAGCATGTAATTTGACTATTACTTATCCTGTGACGTAACTGAAGATGTTTATTTATCTCCCTCTAGCAACAGACATCCCGCCGTACGGTGATATATTTTCTTTCCCTTTCTTTACGCGTATAAGTAGTTATCTAGTATTTTCGCCGTTTTTAAGCGCCGAGATGTTGCTTGATAACGTGTCTATATATAATACGTCATTGTTGTACTTTGTTTTCAGAACATAATTATAATATTGTTTATTTTATCTAAAAAAGCGACGCGCGCTTTTCATGTGGTATCCAAGTGTACAAACATGCTGAGAAAGTGTGCGTGAAGACAGCTTCATGTTTAAACATTTCTTAAGGTAACCACAAGTAAAGCGCACGGCGCTTCATGAGATATAAATACTATACCTACTTATTTATGTTATATTTACCTAAATATTGGACTGGTCTGTCAATGGGCTCATACCAGCGATCCCTAAGGCCCCCGTACTGCTTCCTCCATTTAACTAGCTTATGTGGGGGGTCAACACCACCAATAAACCAGAATGCTTCATGTCGGGGATCATAATCAATCTGCAATAATTTACCTCATCATTATCATTTCAGCCGAAAGACGTCCACTGCTGGACATAGGCTTCCCCCAAGCACCTCCACTTCGACCGGTTTTGTGCTTCATGCATCCAACGAGTTCTTGCGGCCTTCACAAGGTCTTCGGCTCACCTTGTGGGAGGCCTTCCAACGCTACGTCTTCCGGTACGCGGTCGCCACTCCAGAACCTTTCGCCTTTCGAGCAATGTGCCCTGCCCACTGCTACTTCAGTTTGGCAATTCTTCGGGCTATGTCGGTTACCTTGGTTCTCCTGCGGTTCCCTTCATTTCTGCTCGCGTAGCATGATGATTGACGACGTTTTGTCGACGGAAGAATAGACAAAATGATACATTGCCATGCTTAGAGGCGTAGAATGCGTATAAATATTTCTACAATCTGTTAATTTGTCTATTCTTCCGTCGACAAAACCCGTTTCTACAAAGGTCATGCTACGCGTGCTGATTCGATCATGCAGGAAAACTCCAAGCATAGCCCTCTCCATTGCCCTTTAGGTGACTTTCAGCCTTCTAATAAGGCTCATTGTGAGCGCCCACGTTTCAGTGCCATATGTCGTCACTGGCAACACCCACTAGTCAAAGACACGCGCCCACGCGCGCACCCACTAGTCTTGCTCTTGAGACACCGCGGTATGTGGGACGAGAAAATATTGCGTAGCTTCCCAAACGCTGCCCAGCCGAGTCGGATTGGACGATTGACCTCTTTCTCGAAGTTGGTCCTACCTAACTGGAAAGTTTGTCCTAGGTAACTCGTCCACGATTTCGAGTGTAGCGTCTCCGATCTTCATGAGAGTGGGTTTTACATGGGCATTTGACATGACCTTCGTTTTGTGCATGTTCATTTTCAGACCCACTCTTTCGGAGGCTCTACTGAGGTCATCAAGCATAGTATTGAGGTCCTCCATAGTCTCAGCCATGACTACGGTATCGTCGGCAAACCGAAGGTGAGTTATGTACTCGCCATTGATGTTAATGCCAGCCCCTTTCCAGTTCAGAACCTTGAAGACATCCTCCAGTGCAGCAGTGAACAGTTTTGGAGAGATAACATCTTCCTGTCTCACACCTCGCTGTAGAAGGATAGGTTTCGAGTCTGGTCCTGGAGTCGGGCTTACATAGTGGCGTATTCGTACAGACACTTCAGCACCTCGATGTACCGATAGTCAATCTGGCACCGTTTTGTCTCGATCAGATCAAAGGCCTTCTTGTAGTCCATAAATGCTAAGCAGAGAGGCAGGTTATACTCTTCGGTCTTCTGTATAACCTGTCGCAGCATATATATGTGGTCTACAGTGCTAAAGCCTTTCTGAAATCCAGCTTGTTCGGGAGGCTGGAAGTCTTCCAGAAATCATTTACATTAATAAATAATTAATTTGTAATAAAGGCAGGAGTCCTTGAACCGTCTCCAGACACAAGTGGGACGATGTAAGTCCAACCTGGTAAAGTGGGGCTACCTTGACGGAACGGCTGTACGGTGTGATTGTGGAGCTATGTCACAAACAATGCTCCACCTCCTATTCTGTCCCTCTGTTTCCCAAACCATGCAGTCAAACTGTTCACGCGTCAAGAGCATGATCATGTGGACTGACGTTACCGGCGGCTGAGGCGCGGGCGCGGGACGCGGCGCCGCGGGAGCGGCGGCGGCGGCGGCGGCGGCGGCGGCGCGGGAGCGGCGGCGGCGGCGGCGGAGCACTTCGCGATTGCACGGCTAGGACGACACTCGCGACCCCCTTTGACAATATCACTGTACCGCTACCTATTTATCGCCTTTTTCGTAATATAATTTAAATAGTATACAGTCCACGCTTTCATTTATTAATCTCCCTGGGGGTTTACTCTCCAAACTAATTTTAATTCCAATGAGATGCCAATATGATTCCAATGTTAATTTTACAGTCACGTAATTCGGTACTCTTGAAAACAATATTGTCAACAATTACCCCACGCCAAGCCCGAACTCAATTCCACTTAGTTCTCCAAAATGCACACGCAATCTAAAAATCATTAGGCGCTAGCATCGAACTCAAGAGTACGAAACGTCACAATTCCAATGTCGATCTATTGGAATTAAACTGAAGAGTAAGCACCCTGAGCTTCTGAACACAAACTGACCTCTGCGCTGCCATTGAAAACACCGTCGAAGTAGCAAAGTTATAAAATTCAGTAGTGTCAGGACATAAAGAAGGGCAGGAGAATGATGAACTGTACAAGTACTTACTTGGGAAGTCAACACATGTTCCACTTTGTCAGTCAAGTTGTTTGAAATAATTCTGTTTATCTGTTTGACTATACATTTAGCAAAAGCATCCTCTTTTTGTGAAATTTCTGGCTTGTCATTATTAGTAGGGAAAGTTCGGCTAGAATAAAAATACATTATGAGTTTCTTCCATTAGTAGATTAGTTATGATCATTTTAAATGTAACTAAGAGTGTTGTTTAAAATGTTAATAGAAATACATAATACAGTGATTTAATGGGTGACCAAATGTGACAAAATTATTTCAAGAAACAAATGACCTACCTATTACATTTATATAAGAGAGTACTCTAGTTACTCTAGTATATAATACACTTCTGCCACCCCTTTGTATAGGCATAATGTTTATATCATAACAGTAAAGCTTTTACTATAAGATAGTTCTTGCTGTTTATTTAGCATTATTGATACTTACTCCACTCCATCATTTTCTATAAGAATAGCTTCTTCAATAAAGGCCTTAATTTCCCGAGCAACTGTGACTGCTGCCTCGCCTGTTTCATTGTAGTATTCAGGGAGCTTATCAACAGGAATGAAATGACTTCTTGTGTAATACTGCACTAGGGGCATAGCATTGTACGGAACTTTATCTTCGTTTAACATAACACACTTCCAGCCGTAATAACGAGGTATATTTAAAGCTATTTGTTTCTCTTCTACGGTGTTTATTTCCTTTATTTTCTGATGAAGAGCTTGTCTTTCTCGTAACTTTCTGGCCTGCAGAGACATATCCAGAATTGGTGGATATTCTGGTGTATCGGTGTATTCATTTTGTTCCGAAAATGCTACTTGGGACTGCGGTCTTGTTATTAACTTTTTTAATTTAGGAAACGTTCTATGAACTCTGTTTAGATACATTTTGAATTCAGCTGGAGGATCACTTCGGAAATTATTTTTATTTTGAGGTTATATTTCGTTCTATAACCGAAATGTCAAAATATTTAGCTCGGGCGTGTGAATTCGATTTACCTTAGCCAATAACGTGATATTGACAACTCATGCATGTAATAATTATTGGTGTTGTTTTATGTTTTAACTACAAGCCATTTCTTCTAAAATAGAAAATAGTTCTAAAGATTTTTATTTCAGTATTACGGATTGTTAAGTTTCTAGACGAAATAGACCTTCTAGCTGATGCAACGTTTTGACATTAGCCACAGCCTGATAGCCACCTGCCAAATTGTCTTGAATTATAACCATTCACTTAAATATTTAACGTTATTTAGCGATTAATTTGATACGTAATCATGGACGACGATATGGTATTTGATCCGTCTTTAAAGAAGAAGAAGAAAAAGAAGACCGGTTTTGACATAGACGCGGCTCTCGCAGGCGAGCAAGGTGAGAGCACGAGCGTGGAGGCGCCCGCAGGGACGGGTGACGTCGACTTGCCTGAGGATGATAACCTCGATTTGGACAATTTCGGAAAGAAAAAAAAGAAGAAGAAGAAGGGAGTGTTCAACATGGAAGAACTGGAAAGCACGTTACCGGAAACACCCCCGGCCGAGGAGCCGGAACAACAGGAGGACGAAGTTATTGACGACTTGGATCTAGACATTGACTTCTCAAAAACTAAAAAGAAGAAGAAGAAGAAAAACATTGAAGAGCTTGTCCTTGAAGATGATACTAAGGGAGAAGACCAAGAGAATGTGGAAGATGTGAGTGGTGACTTGTGGAGTGGCACAGATCGAGATTACACGTACGATGAGCTACTCGAGCGAGTGTTCGACATCATGCGTGAAAAGAACCCTAGCATGGTGTCTGGCAAAAAACAGAAATTTATTATGAGACCTCCTCAAGTTGTCAGAATTGGTACTAAGAAAACATCCTTTGCCAATTTCACAGAGATCTGTAAAACTCTCCATCGGCAGCCTAAACATTTACTAGACTTTTTATTGGCTGAGTTGGGTACGAGCGGGTCTGTGGATGGCAACAGTCAACTCATTATTAAAGGCCGTTTCCAACAGAAACAGATAGAGAATGTCCTTCGTCGGTATATCAAGGAATATGTTACATGTCATACATGCCGTTCCCCTGACACCATCCTCCAGAAAGATACTCGATTATTCTTCCTCCAATGTGAAACATGTGGATCCCGTTGCTCTGTGGCCAGCATCAAGTCTGGTTTCCAGGCTGTGACCGGGAAGCGTGCTGCCATCCGTGCAAAGACTGCATAGAGTATTAGTGCTTAGTGATAAACTAATTATACAGTCATGGATCTGGGGTACATACAGTAATAGTCCTTACTTATGTTGTAATATTTTTTTGAACATTTTTTCAGCTGTAATCTGGTGCTGATGCTGATCCTTGTTATTGTTGTGCAATTATAAGTAGATAGAACAAAAATTACAGAGGTACATTATACCTTGGATAATTTCTTACAAATAGTACCTAAGGGCATTATTAAAAAAAATACTGAACTAGAATGAACTAAGTTTTTAAAGTTTCCTGTCAGTGAATTTCAGTTGCATTCTTCAGGATTATGAAAAAAATATTAGTGATGTGCTCAAATATTTGTGATTGGTTGCATGAGGTATTGCCTGAATGTACCCCATTCTAACCCCTATATTTATGTATAGCTCACTTCTGTATTATTCTCATTGATACACAATGGTTTTATAAATTGTTGTTTTATTTCAGATCTTAATAAAACACATTTTATCATATAAGTTGTATAATTAACAAAATAAGTATATGTATTGTATATAAAAAATTCCTTTTTCACAATGATATTTAAAGTTTACCTTAAACTATTTGCTATTTATAACAAAATAATTTTAGAAGTTTTATTTCACAAAAATGCACTTAAAGTAGATAAAAATAACATACAAAAATAGTATATAACAATGTCATAGTAAATATTTCAACATTTTTTTAGAAAGTAGAAAATAATTCATTATAAAATTCGAAAATTGCACAGTTTTTTAAATGCAAGACTAGCAACAGGTTCACTATACACAAAAAAAAACATAATTATTGAACAATTTGAGGTTTAAAATCATGCTTGACAGCCTTGTTGAGACTTTCAGCATATAAATCAAGGCGCTGAGTCATTGTGAAGCCCCATTTATCCTTAATTTGTCGACATAAATTCAGATCAATCTGTGCTATCAGTAAGCCGTCATTCACCCTAGACAAGGATGGAGTTCTAGCACCATCTGGAGCAGTCACATAGCTTGAGCCATAGAAGTGGCCAAACTCCTTGTGGGCTGGCTTCCCATCTCCAGAAGTAAATTCATTAGGGAAGGATTCAGTTCCCACTCTATTTATAGCACAAGTGAAATAGCTATTAGCTATAGCAGCATTTCTGGCTTCAACACCCCACAAATGCTCACTGAGCCCTGCTACAGTAGCTGAAGGGTTAAATACAATTTCAGCTCCATTGACTCCAAACATAAGCCAGTTCAATGGGTGATGACGGCCATAACAAATGTTGATGGCTACCTTGCCATACTTTGTATCAAAGACAGGGTGGCCGGTGTTCCCTTCAAAGTAATATGTTGACTCATTGAAATCTCCCACCCGGGGAATGTGGTTCTTGCGATGTTTGCCAATGACCTTGCCTGCCTCACTGATGACTACAGCAGTGTTCCAAATGGTGTCCCCATGAACTGCATCTCTTTCTAAAATGGGTGATATTATAACCATTCCATATTTGATGGCAAAATCCTTTAAGAACTTAGTGCTGGGCCCATTTTCTACAGATTCTGCAAATTCACACCAAGGTTGTTTCTCTCTAGTGCAAAAAGCAAAAGGCATGCTCCAAGCTTCCTGGAAACAGAGAACATTGACACCTTCCTCTCCAGCAATTTTTATGATTTTGCGCATTTTATCAAAAATAGCTTGTCTCTGTTCGGCTAATGGTCTATCAGTGGACGTGGCAATAGAATTTTGGATAAGTCCGACTCTCACTATTCGTGGACTTCTCGTTTCTTCCTTCTTGGTAGGGAAGTCGTAGGTTGCAACGTTAAAGCCATTTTCCTTTGCACATTCCTGGCTGCTTTTCTTTACATTTAGTTCATGGTGATCAGTTCTTCCGTAGTGAATTCTGTTGTATTCTTGTAATTCGCTGCCTGATAAGGTCTTTGATATAAGTAAATCTAAGCTTGGGAGTTCCGACGAAGCTGCCATAATAGGTAGGTAAGTACTCAAATATTAAACTTTCTTCGACAAAATACTTTTTTCAATGGCGCTATCGCTATATTCTGTTTGTGACTGTTATGTGATACCTATCTCTTATCAGAAGTTGCCACTTTAGTACAATGTATGATGTGAATTTGTTGACAATTGAGAAAAAAAGGAAGATAACACCTATCAGTCAAGTGATAGAGATAAACGAATGAAATTATGAATGAAGTGATGAATGAATCAATTTCTAAATAACTCTAGTTTCTGCCTGCGACTTCGTTCGCGTGAAGTTACTCGTTTTATTTAACATAAAATACTCGTTTTATTTAACATAAAAAACTCGTTTTATTTAACACAGGGATAATGTAGCTTCTCATTAGTGAAAGAATTTTCGGGATCGAATCGGTAGTTCCGAAGATTACCCCCTACAAGTACAACCTCACAAACTTTACCTCTTTCTAATAGGTACTTATTATTAATATAATATATTATATAATATATGTATATATAAGTTGTACAAATAGATGCACAATAATAGGTGGGTGTAGTGACCGTTATTGTAGGAACGAGGATAACATGACAGCAAAGGACCAAACAGTGGCATGCCAGGGGTCATCAGCAGATTGCGGTCAGCAGCAGAACCCTTTATGCGTGATTACTAAAGACTAGAGAGGACTAAAACGGGTAGAAATGGTTAAAAGGGCGCCGACCAAATGCCGACTGCGCAGTAGCGACCTCATCGTTTGTATGGTTATTTCTTTTATTTTAGAATGAAAATGCAGAAAATAAGCACATTAAGTTGTGCTCCACCACAAGATTATATGTTAATATTATTATAAACGGTAGTTTTACATTGTTTAGTTTTGTGATAATTACTAAAACGGATAATAGTGGCCACTATTTTCCGTTTTAGTGATTATAATAAAACTCACTAAAACGGATAATAGTGGCCTAGAGATTTTCGGGACAGAAGTCTGTGTGACTCCGACTTTATAGTGTCTCAGGTCTCTGATATAGCCGTTCAAATGCTATAAGTAACTGCTGTGTTGTTGTCTGTACAGTTCGCGTCAAATAACTTTGCCGCTCTGAAGTACGCAACAAATCACTGCGCAGTAGTTACAATGAGTAAAACAGAAGCGCGCATGCGCGGCTAGCGAAAAGCCTAGTTCAGAGCTTCGTTCAGAGAGGCAAAGTTATTTGACGCGAACTGTATCACAGAACTGACAGAACATTAGCTACTAATATCTAATCTGTGCAGAACATAAAACTCTGTCAAAGTCAATTGTCACTGTCAGTCTGTGTCATATAAACTCAAAATTATTCTCCGCTAGAGTCGTAGACAGAGTTTACTCTGTCTACGGCTAGAGTAGAGTATTGTTCTGTGGTCATGTCGATCTATTCATAATCGTTGTTTCGTTTCTTTAAAATATAACCCAAATATTTTGTTTACTTGTGTTAGACCTGTTTTTGCAGCCTTACTTACTGCTTGACTGATTTTGTTACAGCTTCATATTATCAAACAAATAATATTGTTTTGTTCACTAAAAAGTTCGTCAAAATGAATGTGCTTCCAGCCCAACCCGTTGGGATACAGAGCACAGCGGGTGCTGTTCCCATTAGAAATGAAAAAGGTAAGTTCTGTGCTAATTCTTGTTCATGTTTACCGATAGTTGTTCAGGATTAAACCAAATTAAAAACCGTGTAGCCCTACTAACGTGTCAATTCTCCTTGTATGCATATTGAAATGTTTTTTCATTTTCAGGGGAGATTTCTATGCAAAAAGTAAAGGTTCAGAGATACATATCGGGCAAAAAGCCAGACTACGCTCAAGGTGCGTCATCTACAGAGGAATCGGATACTGAGGATTTTATAGAGCAACAGAA
This sequence comes from Luperina nickerlii, assembly GCA_963855955.1. Classification (NCBI taxonomy): domain Eukaryota; kingdom Metazoa; phylum Arthropoda; class Insecta; order Lepidoptera; family Noctuidae; genus Luperina; species Luperina nickerlii. Next base: position 12,440,369 of record OY979677.1, on the reverse strand, counting down.
ACCAGACCGCAGGCAGCAGACCTTACCACAAGTCATCAGCAAGAAAGAAGAACATCACAGTGATTCTGAGAAAGAAGTTAGTGTAATCAGAGTTTTGTTTGATTTAAGAAACTTCATGTATTGATAGTCTCAAATTTTGTAACAAGAATCAATATTTTACCCAAGTCATTATTTAATTTTACAAGGTTGATGATCCGCGCTTACGCCGTTTACGACAAGCTGCGCAGTCCCCACCGAGGCGTGCAGAACACAAGCCAGAGATTATTGATGCTGAACCAGAAGAAGAAGTAGAGAGTAGTGTTGAGGAAGTGAGAGACAGTTCCGAGAGTGAAGATGAGCTTGATGAGGAAGAGATTGAGAGGCGCCGACAGGCTCTCAAAGCTAAACTATCTGCCAGGTACAATATTCAATCCATACTAATATTGTAAATTTGAGGCACTTGGGGCTAAGTAACAACAGCCACACAGGTTGATCGATCAGATTAAGCTTCGCTTGCCCCGGATGGTCTGTGGATGGGTGACCATCTTCAGATATCAAGACCTCTCCGTGCCTCAGAAAGCATGTTAAGCCTGCTGCATGTTAAGCATGTTAAGTTGCTTTCGGTTGTCATTTATGGATCTTTGACAGTCATTACGGGTTGTCATTTGTGGATCTTTGACAGTCATTACGGGTTGTCAGTAGCCCAAAAGTCTCGACAACCAGTCTTATCAAGGGGTATTAGCCAGTAACTGGGTTGTGGAGATCAGATAGGCAGTCGCTCCGTGTAAAATACAACATGTGTATGCATTTTGCATGTGTAATTCAGCTGCATCCGGTTAGACTGGAAACTGACCTGAACATAGTTGGGAAGAGGCTAGGCATCTGCCTAGCCTCTTCCCAACTATGTTCAGGTCAGTTAGATGACTAACACTGGAAATTCGAAAGTAACTCTGTCTGTATATTATCTTTTCATGCCTAAACAACTGAATGGATTTCAATAAAATTTGGCAAGAAGATAGATGGCATCTTAGGGAAAGACATGCATTTTCCCGTGGGATAATTCACGACATCCACGTGAGCGAAGCACTGGGCAGAACATAGTATAAGTAGTATTACAAAATTGCATATTGTCACTAATGCAACATTTGGTTAAGAGCATAATTATAGTTGTCAATCATGAAAACTACAATCAATAAACATGATGCACCCTTGACGGTGCCTCTTCCTAGTGTTTCTTTGTCTTGTCTACTTATCATAATGTGAGGAAATTTTAATAATTGATAAAGTGATACACACTTGCAATTTTATTCTGTTGCTAGGGGATTATTATTAATCCAGTTCTTCTACATTGTGTTATAATAATAGTGTTAATTTGTCTTCTCAGGGAAGCAGAGAAAGAAGTTCTTGGTAGAGATGATGATGAAGAAATGGTGGATGGTGATAAAGAAGAGAGTGGCTCATCAGACACTGAGTACACAGATAGTGAAGAAGACACAGGTAAAGTTATAACATGAAATTAATATTTATCTATTTGATTATTTAATGGCAATAGGGAATATGCATGAATTTTTTTCATGGCATTTATTAACAAAATATGAAAATACCGTAGTAGAGATGACAAACAAGTGAAATTAAAATTAAAATCGGCCAAGAAACACGGCCGATATGAGCATTTAAAACTATTGATTACACACCAATTAGACAGAGAGATCCGACATAGACTATGACGTCACATGTCACTACGGCCATATAAACTCCGTGTTAAATTTCGTTTTGCGAGAAAGAGATAGAAACAAATCTTCGATGGCTCATATCTTTTTTAATTTCATAGTTATCCGAAAAACAGTTTTACTAAACTGTTTATTACATGAATGAGGATTAATTTTTTAAATAAAAAAAAAATCATGCATATTCCCTATTTGCTTCAAAGATACCACACATATTTTACAGCATTGTGTGGCAACAGTATGCCCTTAAAAACATCCGAAGGTTTTGTCTCCTTTGCAAATTCTTTAGACTACTCTAGACCAATAAGTTTCTTTTGTACAAGTCGTTTTCATGATTTCGAGGGTGTTAAAGTGGATAGTGCTGTTAAAATGCAAATCAAAGAACGCTGAAATGCAAGCAAAGGCGGCTACGAAAATATTCAAATTCTGGGTATAGTTTTGCGAGTATCGCGTTAGGAACTTCGTTCCTGACAGAGGTCCCCCGACCACACTTTTTTTAGGTAACTTCTTTATTTTACAAACAGTTCGTCAATTTCTTTATCTTCCTAGGACCACGCGTGAAGCCCGTGTTTGTAAGAGCATCAGACAGAATGACCGTGCAAGAGAGAGAGAGGAAAGTAAAGCTGCAAAAGAAGGAAGAAGTAGAAGCTAGAAAAGAAAAAGAAGAGAGGAGAAGGGATGCTTTGAAACTTGTTGAAGAGACTATTAGGTCTGAACAGAGGAATACACAGGTTTGTTTTTCTATTAATTCTATAATCTAAGAAACTTTCTACAGAGTTTATATTATACTCACCCTTTTATTCCTAACACCCCTTGACAACGCCCAGAAAAAATTATGTATTGTAATTAGTTTGGGAAAATTATTATATCAATAATGTAGATATCATTTAAAATACAGTGGCCTTCAAAAGTTAATTGACATTTTTTCACTTCAGCTGTCACACATTATGATTTAAAATAGTTCCAAATGTTTGAACACTATAACGTTTTTATTGACTAAATTAAACCTATAACTTATTATAAAAAATAAGCAAGTACATAATCCCTGAGGATAACCTGACTATTTATTTATTTATTTATATATACTTTATTGTACACCAGAAAATACATAACAAAAAAATACAATTATGAATACAAAACATACAATGGGCGGCCTTATCGCTTTCTGCGATCTCTTCCAGGCAACCTTGGAATGGACAGTGAATGCGTGGATATAGATAATGGGGTTGTTAATGGTGCAACATAATATACTATAATAGATACATAGATATATATATATATACTGCTGTGTAATAGATACATAAATAAATACATACTAAATATACATATAAACAACGAAAATAAATGATGACTATAAATTATTGCAGCTAAGAAAACAAAATCACAACAACAAGTAATGTTCCTTCACGAGTCTCTTAAATACAGCTAACGATTGCGCGCGTTTTATTTGAACTTGCAATGCATTCCATAAACGAGCGGCCTGAACAGAAAAGGATTTGTCGAAAAATGTTGTAGAAGTTGTTGTAGTTTTTTTCATTTCAAATCATAATGTGGCATCACAGCTGAGGCCTTAAATTCTCTATGACACAATGAAGACAGCGCGCGAAATGAACGCGAAATTGGCGTGATTAGCTAAGGAATTGACGTGGTTTCGAAGTAAAAGCTCCTGCAAACAGCCGCGACGCGCGACGCGAATCGCGCGCGACACAAAGGCACCGCTCGTTGCGCGACTTGCGGTGCCTTTGAGCCGCGCGCGATTTTATCCTGCTTGAAGGAGCCTTGAGGAATCAATGAGTGTGTGTGCGTAGTGAATTAGGGCCCTAAAGTGAAAAAAATTCGACTAACTTTTGGAGGCCGCTGTAAGGAACTCAAATATTATGAAACTGTTAGGACTAAATTGGTTAATCTGTATTGTAACAAAAATTTATTCATGATACAAACAACAGTGTAATTTCTGTTGTTCTTGATCTGAGACGTAGTTATTTGATTAATTACAGGGTGAACTCAAGGAAGGTAATATCAACGATGTGTGTACTGACGATGAAAATGATGAACTGGAATACGAAGCATGGAAGCTGCGTGAAATGAAGCGCATCAAACGCGACAAGGAGGAAAGAGAAGCGTAAGTATAGCTAAAGAAAATACGTTTATTTGAAGTTTACATGACACAAACACAAAAAAGAATAAGCTCTTCAAGTCAAGTAAAAAACAGAAGTTCAAATTCTTTAAATACTATAAGCAATAAAATGATGCTGTTGATAATATAAGAAATCAAGAAATCACAACAGATTCAATGCGGATACGCAAATTACCTGACCATTTCTTAACAAAAAATATATCAGCAATTTATTATTAATAAAACCATGTCTTCTTTTATTTACAGTGTGGAGAAGGAGTTGTTAGCTATTGAGCGTATGCGTAACATGACTGAAGAAGAACGTCGTGTGGAACAACGTCTCAATCCTAAGCTCGTCACCAACAAGTCCGTTAAGGGCAAGTACAAGTTCCTGCAGAAATACTATCACAGGTCAGTTATTTATATTGCATCTATTATTGTGTGTATTCTTGATCAAAGATTATTGTTTCATGAGTCAAAGTCGTTGTTCGTTTTGTGGTGAGCTCATGACTAAGAGCTCCATTAGGTCCTTTGCACACGGCACGGTTTCTTTACGGTACAGTGGCGTATAAACCAGGCCGTAGAAAAAACGTGTCCATCAACAAGTTTCTATAGTGATCAAAACAACACAGACGACCGAAAATAGACAGGCAAACCCGAAATAAATACATGAGTTATGTTATGAGTTAATAAGAATGTGAAAATTATAGTCTCACATGTATAAACTTGAATGATGTTAGAAGTTTAATTGCTGAATAATATTTAAAAAAAATTATTACAGATTTATTTACAAAATCTATGCTCATAGAGTATGGGGATCATTGACGTTATTTAAATTTTCAGAGGTGCCTTCTACTTGGACAAAGAAGAAGAGGTGTTCAAACAAGACTTCTCTGGTCCTACTCTGGACGATCACTTTGATAAGACTGTTTTGCCCAAGGTATTATATATTAATTTATTATTTAGATATTAATCTATTTTTTATGCATTAACAAGCAATAAGCTAGACATGTAAGCCCTAGAAAATTACAACCGAGCTATGGACCGAATCTAAAAAAAAGTAAATAATAATTCTAATGACTGCGACATGCTTACAAGAAAATCAATTTATCGATACCTTTGCGCCGCCGTAGAAGAGTAAAACTGTCCTACATACCCTATTCTTTGAAAAACCTATACTATCCTGAAAGACAATCATTTAACATACAAGAAAATCAATTTATTGATACCTTTGCGCCGCCGTAGACGAGTAAAACTGTCCATTCTTTGAAAACCCTATACTATCCTGAAAGACAATCAATTAACATAATCTTTTATCTATAGGTAATGCAAGTAAAGAAATTCGGTCGGTCTGGTCGCACGAAGTACACGCATCTCGTCGACCAAGATACGACGGAGTTTGACTCGGCGTGGAGTAACGAAGGCGCAGCTGCCAGGCTGGCTAACTTCAGGGGCGGTATGAAACAAGTGTTCGATAAACCTTCCGCGAAGAGGAAGCATAATGTATGATAATCGTACTTCAGTATTGTACTTAATAACTCATATGGGCGTGGCCAGGATTTGATTGATTTACATTGACATTTTTTAAGCCTAATTTGAGTGGCTAAACTTGATGTATGGCGCTACAAGATTCTAAAGGCGCGTGGTCAAAATCGGAATTGACGCCGCCGCCGCAATCTTGTTTTGCCATAAGAATTTCACAAATGTTTACCAACAGCGCCCCCTCCCTGTCAACGTAGCTCGAGCACTAAAAGATATTCGTAACAGTTTCTTGAGTGGCTAAATTTGAACTATAGCGCTACAAGATTCTTAAGGCGCGTGGCCAGAATCGTAACTAACGCCGCCATCTTGTTTTGCCAAAAGAATTTCACAAAATGTGTACCAACAGCGCCCCCTCCCTGTCAACGCCACTCTAGTACCAAAAGATACTCGTAACAGTATAAGTAGGTTAAGTTACACGAGTGTGCATAGATTGATTTTTTGTACCCTACTTTGAGTGGCCAAACTTGAACTAGAAATGTCTGATTTTATCGTTTTTTTCGTGTAAATAACTCCATCGACGAAATGACTCATTTTGTTAGGCTGTTTTTGATACAACATAACATGCATGAGTATTGATGAACGCTTAATATACAGCTTTTTATGCATTTTGTTGTTCTCCTATTGCATATTTCCTGAGAGCACGGCCTTCGTAAAAATTTCTATATACTAATCTATAAGCTAAAATATGAAATGAAATGAATGAAATAGATGAAAGTTAGTTCTTCAAACGCCTCGCTACGCCTGTTTCGAGTTATTCGTTCATTTGACTGTACTGTGTCGTGTTTGAATGTGTGTACCTACTACGTTACTTGTGAAGATGACTGTAAATAGTTAAGGATAAGACCTTAGTAATAAGTTTTGAGAAAAATAAATTGTGTAAAATTATTTTTGTTTTAACTAGCGACCCGCCGACATTAATGTCTTAGATGTATAACTTGTACTAAAATTCGCATGGTTTTTAACGAGGTCAAAATGAGATCACACAGACTGAACTTGCTACTTTGCATTTATTATTATATCTAGATATATTATAAAATTAGCAGCGCACCGCGGTTTCACCCGCGTAAGTTTCGACTCCGTGGAAATATCGGGATAAAAACTATCCTACGTCCTTTCCTGGGACTCAAACTATCTCTATACCAATTTTCATCTAAATCGGTTCAGCGATTTAAGTGTAACAGACAGACACACTCGCATTTATAATATTAGTATGGGTTCAAAGTCCTGACTGACTGATATATCAACGCACAGCCTAAACCGCTGGTTTTACAGACATGAAATTTGGACGGTGTGTTCTTTGTGAAGAGTAGGTATCCACTAAGAAAGGGTTTTTCGAAATTCCACCTCTAAGAGGGTGAATGGGGGGAGGGTGAAATTTCACGCAGGCGAAGTCGCAGGCAGAAGCTACTGTTTAGATAAAAAAGTTTGATGAATATTTCGAATTAGAATGTGGCAGAATTTTTATTATGTACACATTATGGAATGCAATAAAGTATTGAGTATACAGGATATTGGTTTCACCAATATCCTGCCACATTGGCATTATGCTGGCAAGCGCGATAGCTGCACACGACGTCTTTAGCCCACGTTCCCACGGATAACATAACTTCCGAATGACACCAAATTGGATAATTATTTTTTTGTTGTGTTCAGTATTGCCAGGTTTGCATGTAAGAAAATTTCGGAAGTTTTAAATAAAAAAATTGCGCCGTGCGAGCCTGCTGCGGGCCGCTAGTTTGTTATAAATAAATATAATCCACTTATGCAAATACAATAATTTTATTGTAAATAACCAATAGGCTACCCATTTTTACATCACGACCTTGTGACAAAAAAAAATGGTTGTTTATGACACCCCAAAACAAAAGTCCAAATAAAAAAAAATGTTAGTTTTCCCTATTTTATATTAAATAGGTTACTAGGTTTAAATAATAAATCACGCCACAACTATAGTCGTAGTGGATTCTTAGCATGAACCCTGTATTCATCAGCCAAGTCGATTTCGAACGGATTTAACAAGGAACTTCTATCGTTACCAACTTTTATAATAATAATAATAATAATCATTTATTTCGAGCAACAAGACTTTATATAACGCGCAAACGGGCGACGACATAGGAGATTTTACTTGATTTATGTCTTCAAGTTCTAAAGTACGGCTAAAGTATCTGTTGTGGCGAGTTATCCAACTTAGGTATACGCTATTTGTTCTAGTTTCTTAATTGACCCTATTATAAAGTTCGAAGGGATTATCCTAGTTTTGTTACACCGCTGGATAATTCAGATTGGGTGTAAAATAAAAATATAGGGTCAGACATCAGTGTTCGTTTCATAGTTTCATACCTCTGTCTCTCACATAGTTATAAAATTCTATAATTTAGCGTAATTCACTTTCAATCACAATCCGAGAGTTCTAAAGGAAACGAACCCATTGCTTAATATGTTTAAAAACACCGTCTGCTTCACAACATAATAGCGCAATGAACTTGTGTGAACTGTCAAAATGAAACCTATTGCGATCAATTGTCATGTTATGTGTGTTACGCAATTACCCTGTCGCGTCGGTCTACACATTTGTTTAATTTAGTTAAATGCTATGTCGGTCTCGAGACCCTATGATGACTTCCTTTCGCGCGCGCGTACTGTGAAATGGTGATCTATACTTCGCTGTTGATTTATAATTACGACTATCGTGTTTCGCGATCGATTGCCGGCTCGAGAGTTGTTTCCAGTTGTGTGCTATTCTGCTAAGTGGGTATCGGAAGTTCTTGAACGTGTTTGCTTCCTATTTTACCTATTGGTTATTAGTGTATTTCGTCAGCTATCGGCAGGTAACCATGCATGGCCGCCATTTTGAAAAAATGACAAAATGACGGATAGTAGGTAGGTATGCCTGGCTCCATATAAAAAAAATGGTAATGGTAAATAAATGGTTTATTATTTTTTTATTATAAACATCTTTAATCCTCTTTGGCGCCCCGGGCTCATAAAGTTTGCCGCCCCAAAAGGGATTGAAGATTTTTATATTGAGCCTGGCATACCTACTACTATCCGCCACTTTGTTTTTTTTTACAAAATGGCGGCTTTGTATGAAACCTATATAAATCGATAGCTGACATCAATGCAAACGGAAACCATAATTAATAGGACCAAAACCCGTAAAGGGTCACGTTTCAGAGATATTAACGTTCAAAGTTGCACGTGAGTGACGTGATCAACTTTGAACGTTCGCATTAATATCTCAGAAACGTGACGCTTTACGGTCATGGTCTTGGTCATACCTAGGTTTCATGCGTGGCCGACATTTGGAAAAAAACTAAAAATGGCGGACGGGTAGGTATGCCACGGGACTTCAAGCCCCTTTTAGTATCGCACCTCCAGATAGGTAGGTAAGATTATTTGCCCTCTCGTACAATTATAGAAGTTAGGAGGCAGCAGGCTAGAAGAATATATATAGTTTTTGTATCAAGAAAATACGGGACGGCAGACTAGAAGATAACTAATGCTTGTATCAAAAATAAAAGGCAGGCTGCGAGGGGACGTTCTCGCCGCCCCTCGCATCTTGCCGCCGGGGCCATGGCCCTCTTGGCCATAGGGTAAATACGCCACTGGTCACTGTGGTCAGTAGGTAATGATAGCAACAAATTTTCGTATCCTCCAAATTCCTTTAACACTTGGTGTGCCGAAATGGAGTCGCGCGCGCCGCTGCTGTGCGTAGTGCGTACCTAACCATCCTCGCACTACTACCCCATGCACCTCTAAGCGCTCTGCTAATAAGCTGATTGCGCGTAATCAGTTTATCAGCAGAGCGTGATCATCATGCGCGACTACACAAGAATGCGCGCAGCTCATGGCTACGGAGATAATAAATTAATAAACCTGAATAACGATACTAAAACAATTGACAAAATCAAAAACCCGCTGTAATTAATAAGTTCAGTAATTTTTATTTTAGTTTAAACCGAATGCGTGGGCCACCAATCATCACCATCACCAATCTATCGTTTGGGTCGTTTTTTACCCGACTACGGCGAAGCAAAAAGGAGAGCTATGATTTTGATCGGTATGTATGTACGTTCATCTGTTCCCTCATAACTTCTAAACTACTGGTCATAATTTGACAAATGAGGTATCGTTGGAAGCGTCTTGATCGTGCGCTGGTTATAGGCTATGTGACGTCACATTAAATTGAATATGTCGCCCTCTAGCGGACATAAAGTCATGACCTAAAAAACTAGGTAGGTAGGTAGGTTTTAGTTTTTAAACTTATTTTTTCGTTATACGCGTCAAAAATGATTATTTCCACTTAAAAAATAGCATCTGTAGGTTACCTTAGTGTAAATAAGGGTTTTTTTTTTCAGGATGGGTAATCATCAAATGAACTCTTCCGCTCTGGGTGGAGCGGAAGGGAGTGTCAGACTCTTACTGACTAAAACCCACCCGTGTTCTTTCCTTAGGCTGTAGGTATACAGAAAGAAAGCTGGAAACTTATAAGCGCTTACCGGCGCTTGACAGCGCTGGTCCGTTCTACACAAAGGAAGCAGGTTGAAGCAGACCAAGCAAAATATGCCTTTAATTTTAAATGGCAGCGCCCAGCGCTGACCAGCGCGTGTTGAAGCTTGTCGGAACTTGTCGGCACCGTTCAGTGCTTAACGGCGCGCGTTCATATATTTTCCTGCGCGGGTTACCAGCGCTGTCAAGCGTCGGTAAGCGCTTATAAGTTTCCAGCTTTCTTTCTGTATACAGCCTAAGCCCTTTATGTTCCGGGCCAGCGGTACCCTTTCGGACAATCCCGCTGACCCGGCAGGCTTCGGCCCTAGCGGGCCCCTTCGTTGATGTTGATAAGTAACTTTGTTTTTTGCTGCGCGAGGCTGACTTTTGAAGCGCAGAAACCCTATTGGCGTTTGTTTCGTGGCCCTCGGGTTAGTGTTTGGAACCGTCTCATGGTCATAGAACAATACGAGAGCAATATTTTTTTTCAATACGTTTCCTACTTTTAATTTGACTTACCTAATACCTGGCCTATAAAGCCGTGTACGCACGAATGAACAAAACATGGTGAACACGAACTTCGCTCATGGAACATTTGGTTCGTACGTGTCGACGTAAATTAGCAAAATGAACACGAACACCTTGCGAACACAAGTAGAACACTAGTGTTCGCGCTCAACCCCTCAGTAACCATGGATTCACCGTTGGAAATGATTGACAGTGAAGTAGCATGTAGCATCAAATTTCTCCGAACACCGTCCGTACCTACAGAACAACCAAATTGGATCGCCACGAACATTTTTGACGAACACAGTGTTTGATTTATTCATTTAGGTTAGCCTACAATTGTTTCCACGTTACATTTCATTTAAAAGTTCACGATATACATTATTTTTTAAGTACAATAATCACTTACAGGCTAACACCACATGCACTATTTTATTTATAATATACATTTAAAACGGTGTTCTGACACCATTCAACTACTCTGTTTAGATCATCCTGCAAATGCTCAGTATCATTTGATGATTCGATTTCCCTGGTAAACTTTAAGTCATCCGCGTACAAAAAACACTCTAAAAAGTGAAAGCAGTGGGGAAGATCATTTATAAAAATGATAAATAATATGGGGGCCAAGTGGGAACCCTGCGGGGCATCGGAAGTCGAGCGATAATTGTAGTACATAGAGCGAAAACCATTTACCACAAAATAAAATTCACGGTTAGTGAGGTATTCCAACCATTTTAGCAAGGGTCCCGTGATACCATGTTGCCAGTTTTTTATCAGTAAGGAGTGGGAGATTTGCAAACGCCTTACTGAAATCGGTGTATATCACATCAAACTGCTTATTCGAATCAATAGTTTCTATTAGGGACTCTGTGAAAGACATTAAGTTTGTGGCAGTAGACCTTGACACTACAAAGCCATGTTGGTGATCGCTAAGATAAAGCTTAAAATGGTGTTTGATATTGGGCAGATCATTGACTCGAATACCTTGGCGAAAGTGGAAAGAATCGCAATGGGCCGATAGTTTGAGATAGTCTTTTTGTTATCCGACTTGTATACGGGAACGATTTTGGCTTTCTTCCAGTCGGATGGAAAAGATCCGGTAGCTAATGACATCTTATATATTTTTAGTAGCGGAGAGACCAACACCGGCGTACAGGTAGAAATAAATAGTGGTGGGATTCCTTTGCCAATGTTTAAAGTTTACAGTTTTTATTTATTTTTATTATTTATTTTACCATTTATGTACACACATAAACAGACAAGAAAAAAAAAACAGAACAGCAAAATAGGTACAAAGGTGATGCTTATTTCATAAGAAATCTCTTCCAGCATACCTGCGATAGGACAATAAATAGAGAGATGTAGACAGCGTGTGAAAGAGTAAACAGACAAAAAAAAAATACATAAAAACTAAAAACAAATTCACTTAATAAAACTAAACAAGTATTATAAGTTTTCTGAGTAAAGAATCCATATCCAAGTCTGGGGTTGTTAGGCACTGGCTATTAGTTTCTAGGAAAATAAGTAATAAGAATTTAAGAATAACTCAAGCTGAGTTATTCTTAAATTCTGTGTTATTTTCAGTGGAGTTCGTTAGGGTACGCAGTGTGAACAAAGAGTTCGATGTTCGTGTTCACCATGTTTTTGTTCGTTCGTGCGTACATGGCTTAACACATAGACACCTCATGTATTGAAATCCATCCAGCAGTTGTTAGCATCCTAATGTCATGATAAACATAACCCTCTCTTTGCAGGTAAAAAAAAAACAATATAAAAATTAAACTTTGTAATAAGTTATTAATACCTATCCAGGTATGAATAATCAAATATGACTATCAAATTAAATTAATTAAGTTTGCATAACTGCATTTAAACAAAAATGTAACCTAAAAGCAACAAACAAACATGCAAAACGCTGGTACAAATCAGCGACATTTGTTTGGTCCTGGGATTTCCACTTCTGTGTAATGGTCTGGATCTGGTTGAGGCCCACTGCGACTTATAGAATCACGCGTCAGGTGCCACACGCGCCCATATTCTGGCTGATGCCTACCAAAGAAGCTGTCTTTGAGCCTCCATCCGTACGTCAATCCGACAGATTGACGAAAATAGTATTTGTCCTCAGGAGCTATTTTATTTCGAGTCTTTAAGTAAACCTCACGGCCAAATTGTGGAATACTTTTGTAGATAATTTTCTTATGATTTGGATCTACAGGGCGCATTATAGGATCCACAGTGAGATCAGAATCGGGTCGACCGAGTCTTGGATCTTCTTTCGTATCACCGAGACCGACATCAACGATAGAATGTCCTTTTTTCAGATCTGCTAGAGCTACCATATGGATTGCGTCGCGAATAGGTGTTTTTCTCTTGTTTCGCGCTCCGGTCTGATGGTCTGTTGTTATAGTATTCATACCTGCGGCCATGCTCCCTTTTAAGACATCAGTTACGTAATATCCTTTCTCCTCTCGCTGTAAAGTCGCCGTATGTTGCAACTTGTCCTTGTTAAGGAAATTCCATCTCATGCGAAGATAAGCTGTCTTTTCAAAGCTTTCATTTAAAAACTTGATGACAGCGGGATTAGTAATATCAAATGCAGGCATCTTATGTATTAAAAAGTAAATTACTAACTTATTAAATTATAATAATTACAAAATCACAACGCTCTGAAATCTCAGAAAAAATTGTTTTACAACAATAAGTCATTCAATGTCACTGTAAATGTGAAGTTTCGTGACAGTCTTCTTCTTCGTGTTGCTGGCACAATTTTCTCAGATCTTGTTGGCCCAGAACTTCGCTATTTCCATCTATTTCCACGGTGGTGTTGTTCTAGAGTGCGTTTCAGTGAATAGTTCCTTTGCTGTTATGTTGGCAGGAATTTAGATATACATTCCTGCCAACACAACAGCAAAGAAAAATTTTTATGTGGTGTTTTCAATATGGCAGTGAAAGTAGATTTTCATAACATCTATTTACCATTTTTACAGTCATCTTCGTTTTCTTTCTTTTTTTTTGGCTCCATCCGGTTAGACTGGAAGCCGACCCCAACATAGTTGGGAAAAGGCTAGGCAGGCAGACAGGCAGATCTTTAAAACCCTTATTTTGTGAAGTTGTTCTAAGATGAAACATCCAGCATAAGCAAAATACGCGAAAAGTTTTTATTAATGCAAACGCAGAGAGTAGGTACTTCGTCGATCTCCACATACGAAAACATTTTCAAAATCAAAATATTTTATTTCACACTAGCTGACTTCGTACCGTCTCAAAATTAAATAATGTGACAAAGTTCAATAACTAAAAATTTGCAGAAAACCAAAAATACATACAAATCATGGTGATCGGTTGAACGGTGTTGGAGTGAAACAAAAAATATATATACTTTTCATTCTAAGCCATCATTTTTATCCACTTCATTTTCAGTCACACTAGAACGCAATTCTGACATACCAATACGTCTATTATCATTATGGTGAATGCTCAGTGGTAGACCGCGAAATTCAAATTTTCTTACGTTTTTTGCTTTTAGTAGGTCAGTTTCAGGTTGCATTTTTATCAAAATATGATTCGCGACTATAAAAGGTACGTATATACCGAATTATAATCACTAGAATCAGTAATGCATCTTTCTAAGTTAGATTTGTACTATAATCTACCTATGCCCACCTATCTACTAACTTAGTAGAATTAAAGCCTATGTTTTTGCAAAGGTTATGTATCCCCCTGGTTACATGATCATACTTAGTGGAAAGTGCACCGTCTACGCAGTCGTATAAGGGTTAAGTAAAAGTTTGCCCGGACTCCGGCGGGCGGTGGTAACTGCGGGTAGATGATAAAAGTTTTTGTCCCATTGTGACCTTTAGACAATGTTTTGTTGAAACGTGCCGTGCTCTAAGGTTTTAACATTACTCCTACCTTTTGTTCAACGAATGCCAACAGCTTTGAACTAGAACTAGAACAATATCATGGCAATTTTCACTAAAACCGGCACGTGGTGGCACGGCACAGTGATATTGGTCGCAACTTGCGAGTTGCAGGTCGTGGGTTCGAACCTAAACAGGCACTTTACTTCATGTAAATAATTTCATCACCACTGCTCTCAATAACAGTGAAGGAAAACATCGCGAGCAAATCGGCTTGTCCTAGAACATGGGCGCCGGCAAGTTTATTTTCGGAGGGTGCATCTTCAGCTCATCGAAGCAGACTCGATTATTTTTGAACTTCACCTATGATGTAGTGGATGTGTTAGGTTATTGTTTGCCCATACATACAAGGAGTCCCTTTGTCGACTTAAGCCGATTAGATTTTAGGAAATAGGAGTTCGGTACTTTGTTGACTAATGCAAAAAAGGTTTAGAATCGGGGTCCGGACCCGTGCTTCACCCAGTTTCTCCACCTGGGTGAAGCACAGGGACTAGAGTCCCGAGCTCGTGATGCCGTAAATTATTTTCCTTATATGATTCCAAAGATCTAAACAATTATTTAATAGGAGTGATCTTATATGTACAACTAACACTTTGCCCACGACTTTGTCCGCGTGTATTTCGTACTTTCCTCTAAAAATTACGAAAATATATGTTTATGATCTTTATAATTTATTTAGATAAATATCATTCTCGATAATTCGGATCAATTTTTAAGATTATAGATCAAAGGAATCAGATTTACAAATAAACTGCATCCCCGCTTTTCACCCCCCACAGTGGTGAAATTTTGAAAAATCGTTTGTGATGTATTCACAACTTGACTCAAAGACCCATATCTATTTTCGAGTTAGTAAAATCCACTCTTTAAATTTTATTACACTTTTCCACCTTTTTAGGAGTCGATTATTGAAAAACCCTTAAACACATACTTTTTTATTTTATGTTTTAGTAGTGCCGAGTTTCGAGTTAATCCGACAGAGGGTTACATATTTTTATAAACTATTATCTTTGTCACCCCCTAAATCCTCTGTGATGGTTTATTTTTAAATTAAAAGGGACCATCCTTATTATTTACTGAGCCAATTATTGCCAAGTTTCAAGTTTATTAACCAAATGAATAAGATTTTTCGTATAAACTGTATCCCCTCTTTTTATCCCTATAGGGTTGGAATTTTGTAAAATCGTGTGGGATGTTTCTATAACTTGACTTGAAGATTATTTATACCAATTTTCCAGTTAATCAAGCCACTCAGTAAAACCCTCCCCTGTAAAATAAACTACCCTTTTTCACCCCGTTAGGGGTAGATTTTCGAAAAACCCTGACACACGTTATTCTTTGTTTTTGGTCTTAAGTATAAATACTGAGTTTCGAGTTAATCGGACCGCGTGTTAAAATTCTTCCACACAAATTTTGACACCCCCAATGCTCCTTTAGAGGGTAGTTTAGAAAAACAAGAAATGCCAAACTTCATCATTAAAAATTTTTATTTTTTATTATTTTTATTATTCGTGGTAAGTTTCAAGTTTATTGAGATTTTTCATACAAACAAAATCCCCCATTTTTACCCCCTTAAAGGTATAATTTCCAAAAACCCCTTCTTAGTGCTCCCCTACATTATAATATAAAAGGAAGCCGTGTGCAAAATTTCACATTCCTAGTCCCAATAATTTCGGCTGTGCGTTGATATGTCAGTCAGTCATTGAGTCAGTCAGTCATTCAGTCAGTTTCTCCTTTTATCTTTCTTCTTATAAATAAAATTCTCTTGTCACAGTGTTTGTAACAAAACTCCTCCGAAACGGTTTGATCGATTCTTGTGAAATTGTGCGTGTATATTTAGTAGGTCTGAGAATAGGACGTAAACAATTTTTCATACCCCTAAGTGATAAGGGTTGTCCACCCCAAAATTTTAATTTTTTGGACACAATTTTTTATTTTAACTTTTTCATGATTCGGCATTCCAAATACACGCAACCCTAAATTTTCACCCTTCTACCACCAACCCCTATTTTTTATTGATAGTCTATATAATATATAAAAATGAAATGACGTTTGTTAGTCTCACTTGGTCTTACTAAAACTAGAGAACGGCTGGACCGATTTGGCTAATTTTGGTTTTGAAATATTTGTAGAATTCCATGGAAGGTTTAAAAGGTGTTAAAATATGAAGAAATTGTAGGAAAATAGTAAAAGCAAAAATTTTATTATCACATACAAACTGTTCGTACCTGTCAAACAGGGTGCGTTTAGTAATACGGAGGTAATAAGATGAAAAAAAAATCTTTTCGTGTAGTGTAGGGTTAGGGTAGGATGTAGGGGTAGGGTAGGAGTAGGGTAGGGTAAGGGGTAGGACACCTCGCGCCGGACAGCTAGTATACCTATATTTATAAAGAAATATTCGCAAATGCAATTAATAGTGAAATTTCTTTGGGCCATATTTTGGAAAAAATGCGTTAAGATAAATCCTATTGATTATGTATTAAAATATGTATTTTTCTTAATTACTTGACTGTACTGATCATCAGTTGAAGCACGGGCACGGGGCCCAAGCACGGGACCCTCGTCCCCGTGCTTCACCCAGGTGGAGAAACTAGCACGGGTCTAGACCCTGGAATCGAGAGATTGCAAGAATACAATCGAAAATTTAAGGATCTCGCCACAAATGGGTTGAGTTCTTTATTATTTTACTAGCAGCGCTCTGCGGTTTCACCCGCATAAGTGTCGATTCCGTGGGAATATCGGGAAAAAAACTGTCCAATGTCCTCCCGGGACTCGAAACTATCTCTACATAAAATTTCATCTAAATCGGTTCAGCGGCTTAAGCGTGAAGAAGTAACAGACAGACGCTTTCATTAGTATGGATTAAGCGTATTCGGATATTTTTGGGTCTAAATGTTTTTACACCTACATTTTATTTTGAAGCCAGGGAGGTGCAAGTGCACCCTCTTGCACCTCGCTCCCGGCGCCCATATTCTAGAACCAAGAAATCGACAACATGTGGCGTCCACTAACCCACACAAATGTATTGTGTCCCTTTCACAGAGAGGAGGCCTCTGTCCCAGCAGTGGGAACATTCCACTCCACTACTAGACATAGGCCTCCGCTAAGCACCGTCCGTTCGACCGGGTTTGCTTCCCGCATCCAGCGGATTATTTGCTCCATAATAAAAATATGGGCACTTACTACTTTATTATACCTAAAGTACCTAAATGTAAAAAAAAACGAGTTATACCGCTAAGACTTTAATGATATTAATATACTAAGACAGTATGCAAATGCGGCGATTTGATTCGATGAAGTGTGGAGAAACTTTGTTGTTTGGTGCAGTTTTCTCGCTAAAAACTTACCCATGAACGAAAATAAGTATTTTAAAAAGTTATTCGGAAACCGGGCAGGTTTCATATGATACGGCTGGTGTGTTGTAATGTAGTGGATCTGGGTGGACTCCTGAAAGTCTTGTCATGTCGTGGAAGAAAGAGGCAAAACGTTTGTATTCTGGCGCACTAGATCTAACAGAACTTTCACGCAACGCCCATCCATACACGTTGTTATATGTTAGACAATCATTGTATTTATCTTCTGGTAACTTGCGCTTTCTCGCGCTGAGGTAAGCGGTACGGCCACCACCGGCTGCCATTTCCTTATAAAGAATGCTAGACTCATTTGTGTCCACCGGTTTCATAACTGTGGGCACCTCTGCCTCCATAAAGAAAAGGTTTAGTGCGGCAGTATCTGCTGCTCCTGTTAACGCACACCTCCTTCGATGCCGGGCACTTACTTTGTGTTGGTTACTCAAAGCTAAAATGCCTGCCCCGAATCGAGTCTCTTCTATCTGTTCACTAGTATAATGTTTGTGCTTTTCCGTACATTGGGATTTCTGGATAAGTTCTTATTTGTGTCTAAGAAACCAATGCGTACGCTGTTTATTAGCTGTATTATTACATTCGATTAAAAACTTTTGTGTGATTGGATTTGAGTAGTCTAGCGGCATTTTGTGTAATGTAGTAAACCTGTATAATAATATAAACCTATAATAAAAATAAAATATTATAAACAAAAATAAACTATCATGTTAAGGTCAAAGAGTATAATAACTATGGATGACATTAAGTAAATTCAAATCATAAAAAAGTTCTCTATGCTTTTTGACCTAAAAAGGATTTACTCAATTCTCACAAACCTCTGGTGGTTACCTACACAGTACAGGTAAAGGTCACAGGGTACGTGTGATTTTACAATTTTTTTTACTGGTTGAGATGCTTTAATTATTATTGAATGTTTTAGTCTGCATCGCACACTGCCCGTGCCGATCAAGCCCAATCCCGTTCAAACTGTTCAAAGGTGCAATTCCGGAACTATCGCTTGAATTATAGGCACAGTATCATTAAATTCGGTTATTTTGATTTCTGGTTATTATTTTTAAATAATGTTAACATAGCTCGGGACCATGGGGTTCCGGTCCTTTGGAAGGCATACGAGGGACCGAAACCAACTCGCAGAGGCTCCTTTAGACAATTTTAAATGGAATAAGGAACCGTTCCTCGTTTATTATTATTCTAACTACCAGCACCCTAATTTCGTAACACACTTTCAATCACAATCCGAATCATTTTGAAGAATATTGCTAATCCATTGCTTCATATGTTTGAAAAATTTTGCTGTTCAACAACGTATCTGACGCAATGAATGTTGTTGAATTTTCAAAATGATAGCCATTGCTTAGTGTTACGCAATTATCCCGCGGGCTTGCATAGGTAGGTAAAGGCTACACTTTTATGTATATCACCGGGTAAAGTTCAGAACCATAGGTTAATTGAGATAATAGCGATAATAACCTCACAAGGAACTATAAAAACATTTGAAATACTAGATTTGAAAAGTTTATTGTAAAGTAAGTATTGTAACAAAATAAAAATAAACCATACTCAAAAGCAAAATCACTCATTATTCTATTATACATGTGCCTGCTTTAAAACCAGCGTTTTTGTAATGTATGGGATCTGGGTTGGGTCCGCTGCGGCTCTGTTCGCGAGCTAAACGGTACACACGACCGTATTGCGACCTCTGCTTGCCAAAGAAACTGTCTTTTAGTCTCCAGCCACAGTACCATCCAGCAGTCTCGGCAAAATAATATCTATCCTCCGGAGCTGCCGCAGCCCGTTTCTTCAAATACACTTCACGACCAAAGGCTGGTCTGCCTTTAAAAAGTATTTTCTTTTGTTTGGGGGCAATTGGTCGCATTACGGGATCGATGGACAAGTCTGTGTCGGGCCGTCCCAGTTTAGGATCAATTTTAGGATCACCGAGACCAACATCGACGATAGAATGCCCCTTTTTCAAATGAGCCACACCTTCTACTATGGACAGGTCGCAGATAGGTTTTAGTCGTCTGTTTCTCGCATTAGATTTATTATCTCTGGTTGTGGCAAGCATGCCTGACTCCATGTTTGCTTTAATAACATCTAATTGACTATACCCTTTCTCTTCGCGTTGCAGGCTGGAAGCTTTATTTAACTTTTCCCAATGAATATTGTTCCATCTCATACGCAGTTTCGCAGTTTTTTCATAATTTTCGACAAGGAACTTTATTATGTCCGGATTACTTATGTCCATAAGAGGCATTATTATTATATATATTTATTATTAAAAATAAAACAAATTAGAAAAAGCAAAAATGCACTATTGAAACGGCTAAAACTTCAAAACATTATATTGTAGTCTGTGCTTCAAAATATTTGTTATATTTTTGTTTCTGAACTACGAGTATATGGTTTTTATCAAAGACAATTACTTACTGTTGCAATAAGTATTTATTCATTTAGCGCCGGTTTTTCAATAGAGTACGTGCGGAATGGGCATGTAGCGTAGACAGAGAAAACTAATGTATGATATACAAGTCCTTTCATAGGTATTTTACCTCTGACAGCAGCAACCCAACCTTACAGTTACGAGAATAAAGATTGCTGTGATTTTAACAGGCTTGTGAGTGGTAGCAACCCAAGCACAACCTTATCTCAACGAAAATAAAAATTACTTTACTTTCGTCAGCGATTCCAAATCAGAGATAAAATTACTGTGAAACTTATTACTTATTCGTAGCTGTGAAAGGATCTTTTGGTGCGTGACCAAATCCGTATACGCTCACATACAGAAGGCAAATAAAAAATATTCTCCATAGTGTTTAAATGAATTTATTCTCATTTAAGAACTATGTGGTTTAAATACATAATAATTATTTTAAATTTCGTAATAGGTATGTACATTCTAACTTAGTCAGACTTCGTCCTAATTATACATTAGGTTATCTTAAGCTGTACAATTGCTCGCCGCTATAATGTTCTTTCAATATAGGATAGTTTTATATGATTCGATATAGCGATTATATTATCGATCAGAATATCTCAACCGGTTGCTCTTTCATTAAATGTACTTTCGGGTAACGGGAAATGAACAGGAGTGCCGTCACCTAATCTCTTGGCCATTGAATTGATGACATCTGCACTGGCCTCCCGCAAGTCATACGCCCAGCCTATCCTCTCGAAGAACCTAATGAAGGTAGTGGCGAAGTTCAGAACATCGAAATGTTCAGCTGCTTTGTAGTCGAAGGGAAACGCGTGGTGGTAGTTGTGCCAGCCTTCACCAAGTGTGCACGTAGCCACGAAGCGATTCTCCGCTGGTATTATATTTCTGTGAAAAAAACAAATTACAGCTCTCATGAAAATAAACTAATATACTACGAAAGCAAAAAAGCGCAACACTTTAGCAGATAGGAACTTATGTAAGCCTGAAAGATACTCAATACTCAATTCTTTATTGCATTCCATATCTATTACATAGATGGTATAATAAAGTAAAAGATCAATAGAGAGAGTAGATAACGGAAGTTTGTAATTAATTATAAAGGAAATTGAGTAACAATACCATGGTTAGAAATAGACGTTGCTTCTAAAGACGATTTTAATTAATATCAACGCTGTTAGTATAATGAGCAAACATGTAGATAATTGTAAATGCTTACCTATTGTAAGGTTTGTAACCATAAGCGTGCGCGAGGCTATTGACAGTAAGTTCACTGTGGAACATGCCAAGGAACCTGATGAAGCATTGCCACGCAACCGCGCACTTCCAGTCTTCATTCCAAAGCAGAATACCGATCATTGTTGGTAGAATGTAGCAGAAGATCAGTTTGAGCGACGTAAAGTTTCTGTAAAAGACATCGAATTAGTGGCATCAGCAAAGCAAGTGGCCATTTATGAAACTCACAGAAAGACTTAAGAAGATAAACAATTAACAAAATATTATTATATTGATGGCTCCAAAAATTTTCAGAAGAGCGGATCATAATAAAGCACCTAATTTTGTTTGTGAAACAAATGTCGGATATTCCAATTGATTATAAAGTTTTCATCGGTTCGTTAACTCTGCGAATGAAATCGACTGCCACTGAAATGAGGTTTAATAAAATAATGGAATTTCATGTCTAATTTATTGTTGTGTTGACAATAAAAATAAATTCACTAATAGAAATGAATGATCAAACGATCGGTGATTGTTTAGCAGAGGATTGCTTAGCTGAATTGATTGATTGGTGGTAGGTGTAATTTTTTTACAAAAGCAGACAAAAATATGGTACTGTTTTTCGTTTGTTAACAGTATTTTTATCTCACGAAGCGATGTGCTTTACTTTTTGGTTACCAAGTGTAGGTACAACCATGCTGTGAATGAACACTTGGTACATTGAATCTTATTTCTATACATACACTGAAAGAAATAAGCAGTAAATAATAATGAAAAAACATTGATCTTATATTGTTTTAAACAGTTCCATACTTCTATATGATCCTAAAGGCTCCTGCAAACAGACGCGACGCGCGACGCGAATCGCGCGCGACACTAAGGCACCGCTCGTTGCGCGACTTGCGGTGCCTTTGTGTCGCGCGCGATTTTATCGCGTGTCGCGCCTGTTTGAAGGAGCCTTAACGTTCAAAACCTGATGCGAAATGAGGCAAAATGTTACTTACCGTCATGACAGTAAACTTTAATGTAAAAAGGCCACAGAATTAACTGTTTTAGGTATTCATTTGGTGATATCGTTCAAACCATTGAAAATTACTAACTTTGCAGTAATGGTGGTTTTCCTTTTTTGTTTTTTTTTTCAGTAAATAGTATTTTTAATCATTAAAAGTTACTGTTTTGTCGTTACTGTTTTACAAACATTTCTTCTTATAAAGTCACTAAGTCAGTAAGTCTTAATGAAATCGCTTTATGTGGTGTAGTAAGAAATTATTTTTTCAGTGCAAGCGTAGGAGCTCTAGGCAAGATAATGGCGAAGTCGGAAGTGTGTGTGTGGGTGGGTGTTTGCGCGCGCGCGTGTTTGTGTGCGCGCGTGTGTGTGTGTTATGTGCTGATGCTACTCGTCTTCACGCACACATTCAAAGCGTGTTTGTACACTGAGTTACCACATGTAAACCGCGCGTCGCTTCGTGAGGTATAAATACTGTACAGTGCGTGCCACGTAAGAAGAGACTTGACCCCGCCTCCCCGCCTCTTTCCGCCGCCCCGATGACGCCCGTTCCCCGTCCCGCACCGGGCGTCATCGGGGCGGCGGAAAGAGGCGGGGGTGGCGGGGTCAAGTCTCTTCTTACGTGGCACGCACTGTACCGAGTCGTCTTTTTATTAAATCTACGGGTCGGGAATTGGTGGCAGATTCCTTGTAGCTATGCCAAAAACGATAGCTGCTAGGGATAACTAACCTTTCATAAAACTGAATAACTTTATCGTTCTCGATATCGCTCATGTCCATCTGTTTCCCGCGGAGGATGACTTCGCTGTTCTTCTTCATCATCAGCCAGCCGATGTGTGAGAAGAACAGGCCTCGGTTCGCGTTATGAGGGTCTGCATCGGTGTCGCTGTATTTGTGGTGGACGCGGTGATCGCGGACCCAGTGGAGGAGAGAATTCTGCCAAAAAATAACACTTCATATGAAGCCCAGTACATTATAAGAAGCAGTGCTTTTACTCTCGATTACTTCCTAGGTTTCTATTAAAATATTTTCTCGTATCTGAGGTACTTTAGCTTACGTTGTGTGCTTCTTTACAACTCGTAAGACTGCGAAAATATAAATTCTTAAGCCAAGGAAAATGTTTTAATTAAGGTTTGTTTACCTGCCCAGCACTAGAGAAACATAAAAGCAGGAATAGTTTGAGAGGTAGCGTTGCTTTGTAAGATTTGTGAGTCCACAGACGGTGGGCGCCCCCAGTTATTCCGAATCCAGATGCCACATACATAATCAACGCTGCAAACATAATTAGTTGTTTAATTAAATTGCTAGAAAGTTAATTGAAATTGCATATTTAAAGTGATATAAAGTTTTAGGGTACGACTTCATTATGAAACTTGTTTTTCTCCATATTAGAAGTACCTAGAATAAGATTTGAAGATAAAATGATTTCTTTTTTCTTAAGTTTATTGCGTGTGGGCGCTTGTAATAGGGTTTTGTTATCTGCAAAGTACTTGTAAATTGAATTAGTATTCCTAGAATGAATATCACTATTAAATGTTGTAATAGAAAATAAAAAAAGAATGAAAATGAACATTAAGTGCTCCAATAACTATGATTTAAAGAAAGGCTTTTGTGTGATAAAATGGGAGATCTTTCTAAATAGCTATTTTGTGAGGCGGGGTTGTAAAATACGAGTAGCTTAAGGTCAAGAAGTGGGCATTAGGTTCTGTGACACACCGTTACTTACCAAATACAAGGGATTGCCATTTCACAGGAAAAGCGTAGTGGTAGCACCAATACACAGCAAGCACGTGATACAGAGAAATAAATATAAAACTAGTCCACTTTATCTCATTTTTAAATCCTAGTTTTTTCTCGAAATCCTGAACTATTTCACTTAATGTTATGCCGCGTTTAATTTTGTTGGTTTCCATCCTTTTTTTTTACTGCTATCTGTGACCGTCGGATACCGGCCGACGTTTGACTATAAATGTTATGTATGAAGCAGCTTAAATAAACTTTAATGATAGACTGTTTTGCAATACAAAATGTATATTAAGTATTCGGAATATTAGGTAAAGACTGCGCCTATCACCTATTTATTTACATACGGCCGATGTACACAATTTAATTTAGGATTCAGTGAAGAGTTACCTAATTTTATTATTGCAATTGGGTTTGCTAAAATTAAATGATGACTATTTATTAGATCTTTGACAGTGTTCGTTTGGTTCTGATTTGATATTTAAACGATTAATTCGACATGATTGATCAATTTACTACGTAACTTTTTGTATGTACCTACCAACTGAAATTTAAATGACTGCACATGATTTAGAACTAAAACCACAGATTAGAAAACTCAAGAAGGTATATTTATTTATTTGTTTGCTTACATAAATTTTACAATATTTAACACAACTAACTATTTAGGTACAGATAAGATAATAGTTACTACGCTAAAACGCTAATTAAAAGGCGTATTACCTAGTCCAGACTGAACCCTAATTGCGTAACCTTAAACTTACTTAATTGCTATAATAAACCATAATTATAATATTGTTTGTTCCGTTCCCACAGACAAAACCGTGAGAACGGTTTTGAGGGGCATAGTTCATACGTCTAAATTTTTTTAAACACTTGTAAAAATAAAATTAATAAATAATAATAATCACAATCTAAATGATTTTGAAGGATATCGATTATCCATTACTTCATATGTTCGAAAAGTTTGTCTGCTCAATAACGTTAATAACGCAATGAATGTTGACAACAACATTCATTGCGTTATTAACGTTATTTTATTACGTTTTACGTGTTTTACGTTTTTACGTTGTTTTATTTTGAAAGCGCAAGCTGTCAAAATAAAAGCCATTATTAGGTACTGTTAGTGTGTTACGCAATTATTCCGCGGGTTTTTACTGCTAGGAGGTACGTTGTAGCACAAATAGAAAATACGCGTAGGTAAAAACGTGTTTGACTAAAAATGGTTTTTCACTGTAACAATTGGAAATTACGAACAGAACCCTTGACGTTCCACCGAACTAAACTTAACAAGCATGTGGAACTAATTAACATTCAATCGTTCATTGTGTTCCGACCGTTCCCATTAACAAAATGTAGCTCTTCTAAATGTAAATATATCCGGTATTAGTAAGTATTCAGGTTAATCATTATACATTTGTTTGATTTCATAATCGTATAGTATAGGTATGTAATTTTATGTCAAAGACTTGTGGATATAAATTTTTGCCAAATAATATTCAGATGGACCGATGGCCTTAAGATGGTAGCTCGGGACAGACTGGATGCGGAAGGCACAGATCTGGATGTGGATGGGACAAGGTGTTGTGGCACGGTCTGTGAGAGGCCTATGTTCAGCAATGGACTGCGATAGATTGAGTTGATTGATTGAATATTCAGATCGCCATATTGCATCTTCTGAATTTGCTTTATGATGGTTTTTTTTTAACTATGAAGAAGGTGGCTGGGACAGACTGGATGCGGAAGGCACAGATCTGGATGTGGATGGGACAGGGTGTTGTGGCGCACTCTGTGAGAGGCCTATGTTCAGCAATGGACTGCGATAGGCTGAGTTGATTGATTGATTGAATATTCAGATCGCCATATTGCATCTTCTGAATTTGCTTTATGATGTTTTTTTTTTAATTATGAAGAAGGTGGCTGGGACAGACTGGATGCGGAAGGCACAGATCTGGATGTGAATGGGACAGGGTGTTGTGGTCCAGTCTGTGAGTGGCTTATGTTCAGCAATGGACTGCGATAGGCTGAGTTGATTGAATGATTGAATATTCAGATCGCCATATTGCATCTTCTGAATTTGCTTTATGATGATTTTTTTTTATTATGAAGAAGGTGGCTGGGACAGACTGGATGCGGAAGGCACAGATCTGGGTGTGGATGGGACAGGGTGTTGTGGCGCAGTCTGTGAGTGGCCTATGTTCAGCAATGGACTGCGATAGGCTGAGTTGATTGATTGAATATTCAGATCACCATATTGCACCTTCTGAATTTGCTTTTTTTAATTATGTAGAAAAAGAACAGTAAGATGTATAATTTTTTTGGTAGATTTGGGGTGGTATGTAGGTAAAAGTAGCTAGATATTAAATCCTAGTTTCCATCTCTAATAATACAAAAAAATAATCTAGCACTGCATAATAGAGTTCGGCACGCTGGCCGTGCCGGTACGCCAGACACCGATATATTTCTCTTAACACTTTTTCAAATGAAAGAACTTTCCCGTGATTCCCCAAAGAGTAAGTTACAATAATCTTAGAAAATCTGTATTAATGTTGCGGGTATCGAGTATAAACGCGGTTTCTTAGCGGAATTTATAGCCTCCCGTGGTGTTACTTATTACAGTCCTACGTTCAGAAAAGTTTCAAGGTATATTTTCTTTTTTGGCTTTTCTAAATCTTTGTTCTTTGCCAGAGTTCGGATTTTAACACTTTTGTTTTGTCTTATTATTTTCGTTTCGTTTTTTTCAAGAATTCTTCCTTTGTGCACAGAGATTCTTTGTGCTAAAATGCCTTAATTTCCTGTTCTTATCTGGAATGGAAAAATGGGGTTAGCGGCCGTTCTTTTTCATTCATCAACAGCATCTAAGTAAACAAAAACCAACCCTTATTTTTTGTACTCATAAAGTTAAAAGTTTATGTGACTGTTGTGAGTTGCGATCTTAGAATAGAATGGAATAGAATAAAATACTTTTTATTATGTACACCATAAATATTATAGATGTACCAGGCCACTCAGAAAGTATTGCGAACAAAAGTGAAAAATTTAATCCAAGACAATAGGCGAGTTTCGTATCAAGAGATTCAGCACATACTGCAGGCTGAGCGTGAGGAGGATAGTTTCACGCTGGGTGCCGCACAACCTTACCGATGCTCAGAAGCAAGCCCGGGCGGAATGGTGCCGTGATATGATAAACAAGTTTGAAGTAGGCTCGTCTCGGCGTGTTTACGATATCATTACAGGTGATGAGTCTTGGATTTATCAGTACTATCCAGAAACGAAGTGCCAGTCGACGGTTTGGGTGTTTCAAAACGAATCAACGCCTACAAAAGTGAAGCGATCTAGAAGCGGGAGGAAGATTTTGATCGCGAGCTTTTGCAATTTGACTGGCTACTTGGTGTCAATTCCTTTACGGAACCAAAGAAACATCAACGCTGAATGGTATACTACCAAATGCTTGGTAGAAGTTTTCTCTGTTGTGAGCAACAAGCGACCAAACACAGGGCTCCGCGGGATACTGCTCCACCACGACAACGCGCCTTCGCACACCGCGCTCTAAATGAGGGAATTCCTGGACAGCACGCTGGTCAAACTTCTGAGTCACCCTCCTTACAGCCCTGACCTAGCACCGTACTTCTTTTTATATTGCGGCGGACTGGAAGTGTTTCGAAAATTGGTTCAGACGCATGAAACTTTGTATAGAGTATGTGGAGAGTACTTTGAAAAGATTTAATAAAAAAATATTTACCCATATAACATTTTATTTTTATTTTTGCAAAACGTTCTGAGTGTCCCACGTACATTTAGAAATTTTACAAGGGGTGACACAATAGGCGGTCTTTTCGCTAAAAGCGATCTTTTAAAGACAACCTTTAGGAGAGACAATACTGCAGGTAGTCTGTGGGGTACCATTTACATAATTAATACAATAAATACATACATGCACATGTATCATATACTTATCTATATGTATAAATACATTTATACAATAATAATCATCATAAAACAAGTACAAAGTTCATAAAAATGACGTTTAAGGAGAGATATAGTGTTTTTATACCATCATTTTAAAAATGGACAATGATTAGGCACGTCTTATCGATACGGGCGAGACATTCCAGAACCATACTGATCGCTTGAGTTGTGGCACAAAACACAGAGAGTAGTTGTGGCGTATAAATAGTTTATACCTACCTACTCATTAACAGTTTCACAACAATTCATAGTAGACTTGCCTTATTTCAATGTCTACTTTGATAAAGTTTTGTTAGTGCCCTGAACAGCATTCATAAACACTGCAAATAAAAACTGATGGTGCATTAAAATATTAAATAAAAAATCTCAGCCCCAGTAGTGGGGCCTTTTAATGGGTCCATTATCGGAAAACGTTTCGTCACTTGGAGCTCTTATTTACGCTCTAAATGCCCCAAGATTGTGTATTTGCAGATATTATTTTGTAGATGCCATCGTTATGGCACGACCAATTTAATTCGAACTCTTCAGTTTTATTGAGAACATTTTCATAATATTTTGGTAATAGTTTTAATATACCATTCTGCACCTTAATTGCGTAACCATACTATCTCAATCTGAATAATTTTGGAGGATATTGCTAATCCATTGCTTTATTTGTCCGAAAATGTGTCTTATCAACAACGTAAATAACGCAATGAATATTGTAAAACTGTTAAATTGAAACCCATTGCTACCGATAGTATGTTACGCAATTATTCTGCGGGCTTGCTTTTCGCGTCGACCGTGTGCTGAGCACATTGGGCAGCCAGCCTCAGTACCAACTTATCCCACGGTTTTACCAAACGCTACAAGGAAGAGTTATTTTTATCATCGTCGTCATCCTTAGAATTTGGGCCTACTATGAGAATGCAATCAATCATTAGTAGGTGCATGGCTGGTCTGGTGTAACTTGCTGGCCTGCAGATTTGCACGAAACGAAGTCAGTTCAAGTAACGCTTTTCAAAGTTTACTGCCAGTTCACGTGCACGTGCATGTGTGCGTGTCGTACACGTGCAGTCTGTGAGTTAACTTCACTCAGCGGGCATACACCGCATGCAGCGACCAACGCGTTAATATGATAATGCACGGAGAGTACTGAGTGTATGTGTTCGTATTTTATTTGGCTGTTTAGCTCAAGTCAGTTTAATTTAATTTTAATTTATTATTGACATAATCTACTCATTTCAATTTTTTTAATGAATTGATCGCAATAGTTTAATTTAGTTTTTTTCTGTGTTTTGTAGGTTACTTTGCATACCTACTATTGTTCAGAATCAAGTATTTTCTCGTTGAACAGACAGCTGTGCTACTGGGGTCACTGGGGAGTTTGTTGCGCCACTTTTTCTTCCCAGCGAAAGCACTAGGAAGTGGTGAAGGGCGAGCATTGGATTGGACTGTCTTATGTAATTTTGACGTTGGAAAGTGCTGATTCTCAGCATAATTTGTATAAATGACTTTTGATTTGATTTGATTTGACTGTCGTGGCTACGGAGGCACTGTAGTGCGTCGGGGATGTTTGCGGATTATAATATTAATCGTTTTGCCGCCGTTCTTAGGAACAGATGTGCATTGCGACGTGTGTTCTCGGCAGCACCAACAGTATTCTCAGTGTGTTCGCAGATCGGTGGGATTCCCCGATGTTACGGAGGTGGATGCAGCTACACGCTCAATTTTAATGGTGTATGATAATTTGTGTAAAAAAAAAAAACAAAATTAAATCCTAACTTAATTAACACACAAACTAAAATATAGCGTTGAAAAATTCATCCGCATCGCTGTCGACTGGTAATGTACCCAAGAGACTGGCGGCAAAGTTACTGTCTGTAACACTAGAAGTTAAGTATTGTACTATCCTAAAATTGCGTAGATCTAAATTGTAGTATACAACAAATTACACAGTAACACTAAGGTAACTCAAAACCTTGGTTCGGCAGCATTAAGTGAAGTCATACGGCACTACTATAGTACCACTTAGAGTTGTTAATATAGATAAGTAAGCGTGTACTTAAGTGGTATTAAGTTTCCTCTTCGTGTGCTTAAGCGTCGACATTGAAACTTCAATATTGAAATAGGCAGGTACCAGTTTTTATAAGTTTTCAGGAGCGTTTTCGTTAGTTTACCCAAATATTTAGTTCATTACCACCTATTGAAACTATTTCGTTTACTGTGCCGTTTTCCAGAAAAATCTACCACCGTCTTAATTGAACAACTATTTTTTTATTAACATTTTAGTTGACAAAGTTTTGTTGAGAAACCTAAATAAATTACGTAGGTACCGTAACTTCATGATGTTAATTCTATTCACGGTTATGATGTTTTTTATGATGTGATTCATGATGTTAATTATATTAAAGGTTTTTTTTAAATAGAAGGCCATTAGGCACACTCACTTCATTTTTAGGGTTCCGAACCTCAAAAGGAAAAACAGAATCCTTATAAGATTACTTAGTTGTCCGTTTGTCAAGTCCCTTTTTCTCAGGAACGCGTGGAGTTATCAAGTTGAAATTAATATCAAATACTCAGGGCTGCAATCCCTTGTAGCAGTGAAAAAATTAAACTACTAAGTCAACGCAATCAAAAGATTTGGGCGTTTATGTTCCGTTTATGCCGCATATTTTACTGCGGGTAATTTTCGGGAATCAAAAACTATAGGGTACTTCCTGTTGTCCTAGAATCATGAAATTTGGCAAAAAGCAATGTCATGTAGCACAAGTAAAGCAAAAAATTTGAAAACCGTAAATTTGTAGTTACATTACAAAAAAATAAAAAAAGGGAAAAATATTCAATACACGATTCCGGTGATAAACTATTTACATATCTACAAATTTGCACGGAACCCTCGGTGCGCGAGTCCGACTAGTACTTGACCGGTTTTTTTTAGTCTTCGCTGTCTCACTCTTGGGCTTCCATCTTTCGCGAGCCCGTGTGCCTTCCTTCCAGTTTGGACGGAACCTATCCTCGTCTCGCCATTTCCTACTCAGTCTGCCACTTATTTTTTTTTTCTATTTTTAAGAGGCCTGTTACAAAAATGCGCGTAAATGCATGATTTACCTTTACTTGTGCTACATGATCTTGCTTATTGCTAAATTTCATGATTCTAGGTCAACGGGACCCTATAAATTTTCGATTTCCTTGAGAGTGTCGAAATATATCTTTTTTGCGGCATAAACGGCCGTATCTTTTTTACGTTAACTTGGGTGTTTGATTTTTTCACAGCTTCAAGGGACTGTAGACCTGATTATATGGTTTCAATTTCAACTCGATACTTCCACGCGTTCCCGAGATAAAGGGTCTTGACAGACAGACGGACGGACGGACAACAAAGTGATCCTATAGTCGTCTGGCGCCCATGTGCTGGTTTGGTCCCTGGGGTGGTCACGGCGTGCTATGTGTTCTGGTGCGCCGGTAATGGGGAGTACTCCCCAGAGGAGGGTCCGGCAACGGACAGCCGCGGCGGGTTCACGGATGAGTGCTAACGCGTGCCCGTGTTTCCGCCATAAGCGGCAGAGGAGGACACCGTGGAGTTTTAGTGGGTTAGAGTCCCACATAACTGCACTATCTCCCCGTGGTAGTGCAGTATGCATGAGCATTTCTCCACGTTAAAAAAAAAACGTTTCCGTTTTTTCCTTTTAAGGTACGGAACCCCAAATACGACTGGACCAAATTCAATTTTCTACTGGAAACAAGTCTGAATATCTCCGAACTTCTAGATCATTTTTACATTGTATTTATACCAAAATAGTCTCCAATAATACCAACCCGCACTGGGCCCGCGTGGTGGATTACGGCCCACTCCCTCTCGCTGAGAGGAGGCCTGTGTCCCAGCAGTGGGAACATTATAGGCTGATGATGATGATGAAGTCTCCAATAATTGCTTAAACACTAACAATAAAAAAAAAACTATATATTTCACTGTGCCGGCGATGCGCGCTCGCCCTGGCTGGAGGCCTTAATTTATTGAGGCATCCACAGACAAGCCCGGTTAAGCAGACGACAACCTTATAGGTTGAAATAGGGATGCCATTTATATGCAAAAAAAAATATATAAGAGTGCTCCTAATGGCTGCGTCCAATTTAACGCGATCTCTAATTCAGCATCACTTCATTGTCACCGGCCAGTGTTCATGCATAAACGATCGATCTGTACAATTATCTATCGGTTGCGGTGAGAGAGCCTTGCCGTACACCACTACCTGTAGTATGCGGTTTTGGGGGACGGCCAAAATGTTTATTAATATAGGCTTGTCCTTTACAAGTATCGTCTGTGAAAGTTGTGGTTGTTTCAAGTCTTATTCGGGTAGGTACTGGAAAAGTTGATACCATACCATTTACAATTAAAAAGAACAAGTCTAGTCTCATAATCATCGTCATCATCAGCCTTCAGTAGTTCACTGCTCGATTCTCGGCAAGTCTCATCCAGCTGTTACCAGCCATCCTGCGAAGATTGTCACTCCACCTAGCCTGAGGGCGTCCTACTTTACGTTTGCCGATTAGCGGTCTCTACATAAGAACACGTGTAACCGTTGGGGTTACACGGTCATCGCTTTTACGGCTAATATGGCCGGCCCATTGCCATTTCAGCTTGCTTGTCCTGTGAGCTATATCGGCAATTTTGGTTCTCTTCCGGAGAACCAAAGTGGCTGAGTTTAGTCTAAAGGCATATAATGTTCGTGTAAGTTTTTTGCTGGTAATAAAAAAATCTGTAGCTTTAAAATGATTCTTTTGTATGCGACTAGCTTTGAGACTTGACTATTGAGTTTTTCTAAATGAATTAATATTCGTTTAAGTTTAAATCCGAGTTAAGAGCGTTTACGCCGTACGGGATTTCATACAAACTTTCAAGCCCTTATTTTTCGAAATGAATCTTCATACGCATAAGCAGGATAGGTACAAAGGTCTAAAAAGTTAGTAGAGAACATTTTCGAAAAATAGTGTTACAAACAAATTAGACCGCTTTAAAATTTTCCATAGAAACAGATTTCCAGTTATCTTTTTTAAATAAGATATATCGAAAATATTCTCGACTAACTTTTTAGACCTAGTTGTATCTTGCTTATGCGTATGAAGTTTCATTAAAATCGGTTCATTAATTTAGAAAAATAAGGGCTTGAAAGGTTCTATGAAATGCCGTACGGGGTAAACGCTCTGAAGAAATACATACGTGATAATTATAATAAGATATTAAGTAGGTACCCAACTACCTGAATCATAAAGCAGTATTAAAATCTCAGTACCAAACAACGTAGGTACACATAAGCAGTTCACAGATGAGAGAACAGTGGCCTTAGTGTGAGTTTTTCGACTCACTTACGATTGAGAGCGCGTTATAATTTCGTATGGGAAATTAGATTTCTCCTAGTGACCATCAGGTGGCGTTATAACTTTTTCCTATATAAAATTCTAACGCGCCCTCAATCGAACGTGAGTAAAAAAACTTACACATAAGCCTCTGCAAGTGACGACGATTTATGTGGCAACCCTGCCCGTCGATGAAGACATAAACACGGTTATGAAGCACCCCTGCTGATAATATTTGCTTGTTATTGTTCCCTATCGCTTTTATGTCCCTAAGGAGCTTTTAGACGTACCTATTCACATCACACACTATTATGTTCTGTTAGTAGTAGTTTTTGTTGGCTATTGCAACATGAGTAGCACAGAGTAAAGTGTTATTTTTAAATCATATTTTGACCATAGTTCATGTTAGTTTTTGCAGAATGTGGATAAAGGTAGCTGGTAGCGAGCATACTGCAACCACATTAAAACCACCGAAACTTTCCAACAAAATAACGGCAAAGAGACACCAAGCGTATTTTTTCTACACAACTCATATGTATGTTTGCTCTGACCGCAATCAAACTACACGTCAGAGCAAAAATGTGAATTTGATCGTGAATCGTCTTCTTTCTTAACCCACTAAAGTAGGACTAAGTGGGTTAAGAAAGAAGACTCCCTTCCAGTCACAAAAGAAGGACATTCACAATGAAATTTGAATGACGTAAAACCATTAATAAGTCATTGCAATGTAATTTTTATCTCATTGTAATAAAGTGTAAATTAGAACGATTTCTGTGAGTTGGATAAAACTCACTGAAATCATTCTAATTCATACCTTACCTTATTGAGATAAGAACGAATTTTATCGTAAATGGCTTACCTACCTAAAAGAAACCAGTCATTCAACCTTTTATTATTTGTGGTATTTTTTTTATTTATGCCTAAGTTTATACTTCATAATTATACAGTGTGTCTGAATAGTCCCTAAGGCGCGTCAAACACTATAAAATACAGAGACAGCAACAACAGAGGCGATTTGATAATAAACATGCAACGAGTTTGATAAATCGTTCGAATTTGATTTGCTCTGGTGTTTGGAGCAAACGTAATGTACTTTGTGAATTTCAATTTGGTAGCTTGCTGTGTGAAATTACATGAATTGATTAAGTCGCAAAAATCGTTATACTTTGTATATTTTCGGATATACGTAAAGTAAGTACAGACGACGACATTTATCAAGCTATACAACATTATTTTTAGTAGGTATATGCGAAACCCGAAACAAGTGTCTAGTACTTTTATGTAAAGAATTATACTATATAAAGCTCGATTACCACTCACTGACTCACTGACTCACTGATTGACATAATTGTTCTCCCAGATGGTGAAGGGGGAGGTGGGTATATTTTTACAGATTCGTATAGAAGTAACTCTCACGAGTATGGGAAAAATCCCAAACCTCCCCTTTTCCACCCCACTCTCCCCCCTCCCTATCGTATCTCGGAAACTAAGAGTCCCGTGTTTTGTTGTTTTACGGATTCGTATAGAGGAGGCTCGGAAAAGTAAAATCCATTTTTCAAAGTTGCCCCCTTGCCCCCCTTCTCCCCCCCCCTCTAGGTAGATCTCGGAAGTTAAGAGACTTGGAACATTTTTTTTTTCAGATTCATATCAAGGGGCCCAGAGTTGGTCAAAATCATTTTTTAAAACTCCCCCCACTCCCCCCCTTCACCCCTCCCCCCATCGTATCTCGGAAATTAAGAAACCTGGGTTTTGTTTTTTTAGGGATTCGTATAGAGGAGGTTCGGAAAAGTAAAAACGATTTTTCAAAATTCCCCCCATTCTCTCCCCCTTCTCCCCCCTTTAGGCGGATCATCTCAGAAGTTAAGACTTGGAACATTATTATACTATATAAAGCTCGATACTATATAAAGCTCGATTACCACTCACTCACTGACATAATTGTTCTCCCAGATGGTGAAGGGGGAGGTGGGTATATTTTTACAGATTCGTATAGAAGTAACTCTCACGAGTATGGGAAAAATCCCAAACCTCCCCTTTTCCACCCCACTCTCCCCCCTCCCTATCGTATCTCGGAAACTAAGAGTCCCGTGTTTTGTTGTTTTACGGATTCGTATAGAGGAGGCTCGGAAAAGTAAAATCCATTTTTCAAAGTTGCCCCCTTGCCCCCCTTCTCCCCCCCCCTCTAGGTAGATCTCGGAAGTTAAGAGACTTGGAACATTTTTTTTTTCAGATTCATATCAAGGGGCCCAGAGTTGGTCAAAATCATTTTTTAAAACTCCCCCCACTCCCCCCCTTCACCCCTCCCCCCATCGTATCTCGGAAATTAAGAAACCTGGGTTTTGTTTTTTTAGGGATTCGTATAGAGGAGGTTCGGAAAAGTAAAAACGATTTTTCAAAATTCCCCCCATTCTCTCCCCCTTCTCCCCCCTTTAGGCGGATCATCTCAGAAGTTAAGACTTGGAACATTATTATACTATATAAAGCTCGATACTATATAAAGCTCGATTACCACTCACTCACTGACATAATTGTTCTCCCAGATGGTGAAGGGGGAGGTGGGTATATTTTTACAGATTCGTATAGAAGTAACTCTCACGAGTATGGGAAAAATCCCAAACCTCCCCTTTTCCACCCCACTCTCCCCCCTCCCTATCGTATCTCGGAAACTAAGAGTCCCGTGTTTTGTTGTTTTACGGATTCGTATAGAGGAGGCTCGGAAAAGTAAAATCCATTTTTCAAAGTTGCCCCCTTGCCCCCCTTCTCCCCCCCCCTCTAGGTAGATCTCGGAAGTTAAGAGACTTGGAACATTTTTTTTTTCAGATTCATATCAAGGGGCCCAGAGTTGGTCAAAATCATTTTTTAAAACTCCCCCCACTCCCCCCCTTCACCCCTCCCCCCATCGTATCTCGGAAATTAAGAAACCTGGGTTTTGTTTTTTTAGGGATTCGTATAGAGGAGGTTCGGAAAAGTAAAAACGATTTTTCAAAATTCCCCCCATTCTCTCCCCCTTCTCCCCCCTTTAGGCGGATCATCTCAGAAGTTAAGACTTGGAACATTATTATACTATATAAAGCTCGATACTATATAAAGCTCGATTACCACTCACTCACTGACATAATTGTTCTCCCAGATGGTGAAGGGGGAGGTGGGTATATTTTTACAGATTCGTATAGAAGTAACTCTCACGAGTATGGGAAAAATCCCAAACCTCCCCTTTTCCACCCCACTCTCCCCCCTTCCTATCGTATCTCGGAAACTAAGAGTCCCGTGTTTTGTTGTTTTACGGATTCGTATAGAGGAGGCTCGGAAAAGTAAAATCCATTTTTCAAAGTTGCCCCCTTGCCCCCCTTCTCCCCCCCCCTCTAGGTAGATCTCGGAAGTTAAGAGACTTGGAACATTTTTTTTTTCAGATTCATATCAAGGGGCCCAGAGTTGGTCAAAATCATTTTTCAAAACTCCCCCCACTCCCCCCCTTCACCCCTCCCCCCATCGTATCTCGGAAATTAAGAAACCTGGGTTTTGTTCTTTTAGGGATTCGTATAGAGGAGGGTCGGAAAAGTAAAAACAATTTTTCAAAATTCCCCCCATTCTCTCCCCCTTCTCCCCCCTTTAGGCGGATCATCTCGGAAGTTAAGACTTGGAACATTATACTATATAAAGCTCGATTTATACTATATAAAGCTCGATTACCACTCACTGACTCACTGACTCACTGATTGACATAATTGTTCTCCCAGATGGTGAAGGGGGAGGTGGGTATATTTTTACAGATTCGTATAGAAGTAACTCTCACGAGTATGGGAAAAATCCCAAACCTCCCCTTTTCCACCCCACTCTCCCCCCTCCCTATCGTATCTCGGAAACTAAGAGTCCCGTGTTTTGTTGTTTTACGGATTCGTATAGAGGAGGCTCGGAAAAGTAAAATCCATTTTTCAAAGTTGCCCCCTTGCCCCCCTTCTCCCCCCCCCCTCTAGGTAGATCTCGGAAGTTAAGAGACTTGGAACATTTTTTTTTTCAGATTCATATCAAGGGGCCCAGAGTTGGTCAAAATCATTTTTTAAAACTCCCCCCACTCCCCCCCTTCACCCCTCCCCCCATCGTATCTCGGAAATTAAGAAACCTGGGTTTTGTTTTTTTAGGGATTCGTATAGAGGAGGTTCGGAAAAGTAAAAACGATTTTTCAAAATTCCCCCCATTCTCTCCCCCTTCTCCCCCCTTTAGGCGGATCATCTCAGAAGTTAAGACTTGGAACATTATTATACTATATAAAGCTCGATACTATATAAAGCTCGATTACCACTCACTCACTGACATAATTGTTCTCCCAGATGGTGAAGGGGGAGGTGGGTATATTTTTACAGATTCGTATAGAAGTAACTCTCACGAGTATGGGAAAAATCCCAAACCTCCCCTTTTCCACCCCACTCTCCCCCCTTCCTATCGTATCTCGGAAACTAAGAGTCCCGTGTTTTGTTGTTTTACGGATTCGTATAGAGGAGGCTCGGAAAAGTAAAATCCATTTTTCAAAGTTGCCCCCTTGCCCCCCTTCTCCCCCCCCCTCTAGGTAGATCTCGGAAGTTAAGAGACTTGGAACATTTTTTTTTTCAGATTCATATCAAGGGGCCCAGAGTTGGTCAAAATCATTTTTCAAAACTCCCCCCACTCCCCCCCTCCCCCCATCGTATCTCGGAAATTAAGAAACCTGGGTTTTGTTCTTTTAGGGATTCGTATAGAGGAGGGTCGGAAAAGTAAAAACAATTTTTCAAAATTCCCCCCATTCTCTCCCCCTTCTCCCCCCTTTAGGCGGATCATCTCGGAAGTTAAGACTTGGAACATTATACTATATAAAGCTCGATTACCACTCACTGACTGACTCACTGACATAATTGTTCTCCCAGATGGTGAAGGGGGAGGTGGGTATATTTTTACAGATTCGTATAGAAGTAACTCTCACGAGTATGGGAAAAATCCCAAACCTCCCCTTTTCCACCCCACTCTCCCCCCTCCCTATCGTATCTCGGAAACTAAGAGTCCCGTGTTTTGTTGTTTTACGGATTCGTATAGAGGAGGCTCGGAAAAGTAAAATCCAGTTTTCAAAGTTGCCCCCTTGCCCCCCTTCTCCCCCCCCTCTAGGTAGATCTCGGAAGTTAAGAGACTTGGAACATTTTTTTTTTCAGATTCATATCAAGGGGCCCAGAGTTGGTCAATCAAAATCATTTTTCAAAACTCCCCCCTCTCCCCCCCTTTACCCCTCCCCCCATCGTATCTCGGAAATTAAGAAACCTGGGTTTAGTTTTTTTACGGATTCGTATAGAGGAGGCTCGGAAAAGTAAAATCCATTTTTCAAAGTTGCCCCCCTTGCCCCCCTTCTCCCCCCCTCTAGAGGTAGATCTCGGAAGTTAAGAGACTTGGAACATTTTTGTTTTCAGATTCATATCAAGGGGCCCCGAGTTGGTCAAAATCATTTTTCAAACCCCCCCCCCTCTCCCTCCCCCCATCGTATCTCGGAAACTAGGTAGCGGTAAAGCGAAGCGTAGCGTAGCGTAGGGATAAGGTCACGATAGCTTTCCGGTGGTAGGTAGGTCCTGAGTGGAGCGAACCTGCGAGACCGAGTGGAGCAAAGGGGGGAAGAATACTAACATGGCGGACAGCGTTTTTGTTTGGGGTGCGTTTAAGTAAATTATTCAGTTTAAAATTGACTGCCTAAGGACCGAGTTCACGGACTGTCATTTGACCAATGTTTGAGTAATCGGCCGATGAATTCCTAAACATCGTTTATGCAGCCGGTTAAGTATTCACTGCTCACCACGAATATTTTAACCGTGATTATTAAATCGGGCAATCAGCATTCGCTCAAAGAGAATGAACGAATGCTATAAGTGTACTCATTTGCGAAGTCACGTCGTTAGATTTAGTCAACACGAGTTTTGGTGACATCTATATTTACTAGCATAAAATAAAACGCTTTCAACTTGAGAAGTTCGAAAACGCATTGGGATCATTATGCTAGCCTGTAGTGTCTAATTTGGATGGGTAATAACTTCACACCGCTGTCACTGTCAATGTAACAGACATAAGATTTAACGTGGGAGCAAATGAGACAGAAAGCATTATACAGTGTTTTTGTGTTTTTGAGTGTTATTGAGTGTTGTTGAGTGTTGTTGAGTGTTGTTGAGGGTTGTTGAGTGTTGTTGAGTGTTGTTGAGTGTTGTTGAGTGTTGTTGATGAGTGTTGTTGAGTGTTGTTGAGTGTTGTTGAGTGTTTTGAGTGTTGTTGAGTGTTGATGAGTGTTGTTGAGTGTTGTTGAGTGTTGTTGAGTGTTGTTGAGTGTTGTTGAGTGTGGTTGACTGTTGTTGAGTGTTGTTGAGTGTTATTGAGTGTTGTTGAGTGTTTTGAGTGTTGTTGAGTGTTGTTGAGTGTGGCTGAGTGTTGTTGAGTGTTGTTGAGTGTTGATGAGTGTTGTTGAGTGTTGTTGAGGGTTGTTGAGTGTTGTTGAGTGTTGTTGAGTGTTGATGAGTGTTTTTGAGTGTTGTTGAGTGTTTTGAGTGTTTTGAGTGTTGTTGAGTGTTGTTGAGTGTGGCTGAGTGTTGTTGAGTGTTGTTGAGTGTTGATGAGTGTTGTTGAGTGTTGTTGAGTGTTGTTGAGTGTTGTTGAGTGTTGTTGAGTGTTGTTGAGTGTTGTTGAATGTTGTTGAGTGTTTTGGGTGTTGTTGAGTGTTGTTGATCACAACAAATCACAAAAGACGTTAAGCCGCGTCCCCACTAGAGCCATGCGGCTTAACGTCTTTTGGCGCGAAAACTGTTTGACGCGCTAAAATAAGAAAAAAAAAAGACTTATTTTGTTGGTTGACGTATTTTGTAGAAACAATTTTCTTGGTAAAGTTTAAAGTTTGGCGGTGTAAATCACAAGTTAAAATAAGTGATTCCAGTGACAATTATAGCAATTTATTAACAACAACTCCACAAGTGTAGTATAAAGCAGTATATATCACTCGAGGGTAAGTACAGATTACTAAACTCGTATGGTTTACGGCCCTCCGCTTCGCGTCGGGCCTCAAATGCACACTCGATTAGTAATCTGTGCCTTACTCCCCTTGGTGAATAAATAGCTATTATTACAAAATCCTATAAGTGCTAAGGATTACTGTCCAATTCTCAAAATTTTACAAGGGTAAGAAATACTCCTCAAAAACACGACCCCGCGAGCTGCTTGCAGCTCGCGCAACGCCCAAAATCTAGTTATACTATATAAAGCTCGATTACCACTCACTGACTCACTCACTCACTGACATAATTGTTCTCCCAGATGGTGAAGGGGGAGGTGGGTATATTTTTACAGATTCGTATAGAAGTAACTCTCACGAGTATGGGAAAAATCCCAAACCTCCCCTTTTCCACCCCACTCTCCCCCCTCCCTATCGTATCTCGGAAACTAAGAGTCCCGTGTTTTGTTGTTTTACGGATTCGTATAGAGGAGGCTCGAAAAGTAAAATCAATTTTTCAAAGTTGCCCAGTTGCCCCCTTGCCCCCCTTCTCCCCCCCTCTAGAGGTAGATCTCGGAAGTTAAGAGACTTGGAACATTTTTTTTTTCAGATTCATATCAAGGGGCCCAGAGTTGGTCAAAATCATTTTTCAAAACTGCCCCTCTCCCCCCCTTCACCCCTCCCCCCATCGTATCTCGGAAATTAAGAAACCAGGGTTTTGTTTTTTTACGGATTCGTATAGAGGAGGCTCGGAAAAGTAAAAAGCATTTTTCAAAATTCAAACCTCCCCTTTTCCATTCCACCCCACTCTCCCCCATCCCTATCGTATCTCCAAAACTAAGAGTCCCGTGTTTTGTTGTTTTACGGATTCGTATAGAGGAGGCTCGGAAAAGTAAAATCCATTTTTCAAAGTTGCCCCCTTGCCCCCCTTCTCTCCCCCCCTCTAGGTAGATCTCGGAAGTTAAGAGACTTGGAACATTTTTTTTTTCAGATTCATATCAAGGGGCCCAAAATTGGTCAAAATCATTTTTCAAAACTCCCCCCTCTCCCCCCTTCACCCCTCCCCCCATCGTATCTCGGAAATTAAGAAACCTGGGTTTTGTTTTTTTACGGATTCGTATAGAGGAGGCTCGGAAAAGTAAAATCCATTTTTCAAAATTCCAACCTCCCCTTTTCCATTCCACCCCACTCTCCCCCATCCCTATCGTATCTCGGAAACTAAGAGACCCGTGTTTTGTTGTTTTACGGATTCGTATAGAGGAGGCTCGGAAAAGTAAAATCCATTTTTCAAAGTTGCCCCCCTTGCCCCCCTTCTCCCCCCCCCTCTAGGTAGATCTCGGAAGTTAAGAGACTTGGAACATTTTTTTTTTCAGATTCATATCAAGGGGCCCAGAGTTGGTCAAAATCATTTTTCAAAACTCGCCCCTCTCCCCCCCTTCACCTCTCCCCCTATCGTATCTCGGAAACTAAGAGTCCCGTGTTTTGTTGTTTTACGGATTCGTATAGAGGAGGCTCGGAAAAGTAAAATCCATTTTTCAAAGTTGCCCCCCTTGCCCCCCTTCTCCCCCTCTTTAGGTAAATCTCGGAAGTTAAGAGACTTGGAACATTTGTTTTTTCAGATTCATATCAAGGGGCCCAGAGTTGGTCAAAATCATTTTTCAAAACTCCCCCCTCTCCCCCCCTTCACCCCTCCCCTCCTCGTATCTCGGAAACTAGCCGTGTTTTGTTGTTTTACGGATTCGTATAGAGGAGGCTCGGAAAAGTAAAAACCATTTTTCAAAGTTGCCCCCCTTGCCCCCCTTCTCCCCCCCTCTAGAGGTAGATCTCGGAAGTTAAGACTTGGAACATTTTTTTTTTTCAGATTCATATCAAGGGGCCCCGAGTTGGTCAAAATCATTTTTCAAAACTCCCCCCTCTCCCCCCTTCACCCCTCCCCCCATCGTATCTCGGAAACTAGGTAGCGGTAAAGCGAAGCGTAGCGTAGCGTAGGGATAAGGTCACGATAGCTTTCCGGTGGTAGGTAGGTCCTGAGTGGAGCGAACCTGCGAGACCGAGTTATTATATTATCGGGCAATCAGCATTCGCTCAGAGACTACGAACGAATGCTATAAGTGTACTCATTTGCGAAGTCACGTCGTTAGATTTAGTCAACACGAGTTTTGGTGACATCTATATTTAGTAGCATAAAATAAAACGCTTTCAACTTGAGAAGTTCGAAAACGCATTGGGATCATTATGCTAGCCTGTAGTGTCTAATTTGGATGGGTAATAACTTCACAGCGCTGTCACTGTCAATGTAATAGACATAAGATTTAACGTGGGAGCAAATGAGACAGAAAGCATTATACAGTGGTTTTGTGTTTTTGAGTGTTATTGAGTGTTGTTGAGTGTTGTTGAGGGTTGTTGAGTGTTGTTGAGGGTTGTTGAGTGTTGTTGAGTGTTGTTGAGTGTTGTTGAGTGTTGTTGAGTGTTGTTGAGTGTTTTGAGTGTGGTTGAGTGTTGTTGAGTGATGTTGAGTGTGGTTGAGTGTTGTTGAGTGTTGTTCAGTGTTGTTGAGTGTTGTTGAGTGTGGTTGAGTGTTGTTGAGTGTTGTTGAGTCTTATTGAGTGTTGTTGAGTGTTGATGAGTGTTGTTGAGTGTTTTGAGTGTTTTGGGTGTTGTTGAGTGTTGTTGAGTGTTGTTGAGTGTTGTTGAGGGTTGTTGAGTGTTGTTGAGTGTTGATGAGTGTTGTTGAGTGTTGTTGAGTGTTGTTGAGGGTTGTTGAGTGTTGTTGAGTGTTGTTGAGTGTTTTGAGTGTGGTTGAGTGTTGTTGAGTGTTGTTGAGTGTTGTTGAGTGTTGTTGAGTGTGGATGAGTGTGGTTGAGTGTTGTTGAGTGTTATTGAGTGTTATTGAGTGTTGTTGAGTGTTGTTGAGTATTTTGAGTGTTGTTGAGGGTTGTTGAGTGTTGTTGAGTGTTTTGAGTGTGGTTGAGTGTTGTTGAGTGTTGTTGAGTGTTGTTGAGTGTTGTTGAGTGTGGTTGAGTGTGGTTGAGTGTTGTTGAGTGTTATTGAGTGTTATTGAGTGTTGTTGAGTGTTGTTGAGTGTTGTTGAGTGTTGTTGAGTATTGCCGAGTGTTGTCGAGTGTTGTCGAGTGTTGTCGAGGGTTGTTGAGGGTTGTTGAGTGTTGTTGAGTGTTGTTGAATCTTGTTGAGTGTTGTTGAGTGTTGTTGAGTGTTGTCGAGTGTTGTTGAGTGTTGTTGAGTGTTGTTGAGTATTGCCGAGTGTTGTCGAGTGTTGTCGAGTGTTGTCGAGGGTTGTTGAGGGTTGTTGAGTGTTGTTGAGTGTTGTTGAGTGTCGTTGAGTGTTGTTCAATGTTGTTGAGTGTTGTTGAGTGTTGTCGAGTGTTGTTGAGTGTTGTTGAGTGTTGTTGAGTGTTGTTGAGTGTTGTTGAATCTTGTAGAGTGTTGTTGAATGTTGTTGAGTGTTGTTGAGTGTTGTCGAGTGTTGTTGAGTGTTGTTGAGTGTTGTTGAGTGTTGTTGAGTATTGCCGAGTGTTGTCGAGTGTTGTCGAGTGTTGTCGAGTGTTGTTGAGTGTTGTTGAGTGTTGTCGAGTGTTGTTGAGTGTTATTGAGTGTTGTTGAGTGTTGTTGAGTGTTGTCGAGTGTTGTTGAGTGTTGTTGAGAGTTGTTGAATGTTGTTGAGTGTTATTGAGTGTTGTTGAGTGTTGTTGAGTGTTGTCGAGTGTTGTTGAGTGTTGTTGAGTGTTGTCGAGTGTTTTCGAGTGTTGTCGAGTGTTGTTGAGTGTTGCCGTGTGTTGCCGAGTGTTGTTGAGTGTTGTTGAGTGTTGTTGAATCTTGTTGAGTGTTGTTGAGTGTTGTTGAGTGTTGTCGAGTGTTGTTGAGTGTTGTTGAGTGTTGTTGAGTATTGCCGAGTGTTGTCGAGTGTAGTCGAGTGTTGTCGAGTGTTGTTGAGTGTTGTTGAGTGTTGTTGAATGTTGTTGAGTGTTATTAAGTGTTGTCGAGTGTTGTCGAGTGTTGTTGAGTGTTGTTGAGTGTTGTTGAATGTTGTTAAGTGTTTTGGGTGTTGTTGAGTGTTGTTGAGTGTTGTTGATCACAACAAATCACAAAAGACGTTAAGCCACGTCCCCACTAGAGCCATGCGGCTTAACGTCTTTTGGCGCGAAAACTGTTTGACGCGCTAAAATAAGAAAAAAAAAAGACTTATTTTGTT
The DNA here is from genome assembly GCA_963855955.1 of Luperina nickerlii. NCBI lineage: Eukaryota > Metazoa > Arthropoda > Insecta > Lepidoptera > Noctuidae > Luperina > Luperina nickerlii. Next base: position 12,395,820 of record OY979677.1, on the reverse strand, counting down.
GGTTGACGTATTTTGTAGAAACAATTTTCTTGGTATAGTTTAAAGTTTGGCGGTGTAAATCACAAGTTAAAATAAGTGATTCCAGTGACAATTATAGCAATTTATTAACAACAACTCCACAAGTGTAGTATAAAGCAGTATATATCACTCGAGGGTAAGTACAGATTACTCCCCTTGGTGAATAAATAGCTATTATTACAAAATCCTATAAGTGCTAAGGATTACTGTCCAATTCTCAAAATTTTACAAGGGTAAGAAATACTCCTCAAAAACACGACCCCGCGAGCTGCTTGCAGCTCGCGCAACGCCCAAAATCTAGTCTATATATAAAATTTCAAAACTGTAAGTATCATGAAAAACAACAAAGTTATAAGCTTGTTAAGTTACCTGTTTGTCCGTACAAAAACATGCTCACCCGCGCCGCTCGCGCCGCGGCCGCGCTCATTGATAATAGTACCTAGGTACAGACTCCAGCACATCAAGCTACTACAATCTGTCAAATTTCTTTAATAGATTTTCAACTTTAGCGCTAAAGTATAAGGTTCAAAGTTGATTGGAAAAATTTTACAGTTTCGGATAGCTTGATGTGCTGGCATCTGCACCTTATTTTTGGGACAAAATTAACATGGGGCAAAAATTATTGGAATTGATTCAGTTACTTATTCTAACAACAAACACAAACTATATTCAGGTTTCGCATATACTAAAAATAACGTTGTATATTTCCAGTTTTAGCTGACTTCGCATTTTATAAGCTTTTCGTATAATGAGAACTCAGCTTATACTGAAAATAAATAAATAGCTTGATATGTCGTGCGTACGTCACTATTCAAATTACTTCAGAAAAAACTAATAATAGTTATTAATGTTCCAATGATTTATGCGAATCAGTAAATAACACAACAGTTAAAGTTAATCAGGTAAGTACATAATTAATACAGCTGGCAAAACAATTATGGCGCTTCAGGTAAAAAAGCTAGTATAAAATTAACTTGAATATGGACAAGTGGGTATTATCAAAAATAATTTTTAAGCCCTCAATATAATGCCGATATCACGTCAAACCCTAAACAAAACACTCCGTTCAATACCAATAAAGAGGTACCTACTCCGTAATTCAATACCATTCATTTTCATTTGTGCTCCACAAATCAAATTAATTTTCGCCATGTTGTTATTATAATTGAGCATTATGTGTTGGTGAAACGAAACTACCTAGCGCCAAATTTGCCTAATAAATGCATAATTATGTAACGTGTTCCATTCACAATTTTCCCGGTCTCGCGGCAAGTAATTATGAAACAGTGCATTAAACTTAATCAGCGTTAGATCTACGCGTCGAATAATTAGTTCTGTTGGTGTATTTAAGTGTTTAGTAATAGAGGGGTCTAGTGTAGCTTTAAATAGTATTTGAGATTCATATTATTATTATTTTTTGTTGTCATTTTTGTTTTAAGTGTTTATCAGTGGAAACTTTCAAATGGCTTTCAAATGCAAATTGTTTAAAAGCACTGTTTTTATTAGCTGTTAGTTTCCCGATTAGAATAAAATAAAATACATCCTCTTTTTTTAAACTCAAACTAGTTTTTTTTAGCTAAAATATACTTGTGTACTTAATTTGAAATGAGTCTGAGACTTTCTGAGTTTATCTTGGACATGTTACTGACAACGGCGATGGAAAAACATTAGTATAAGTCTGAAATCGCCAACCCGTCTCTCTGTACGAGAAGAGTCTTGCCCCGCAGTGAAACAGTAATCAGCCTATTATGTTTCCACTACTGGGACAGGGGCCTCCCCTCTTCGAGAGGAAGTGGGGATCTATTCTACAAAGCGGGCCTAGTGCGGGTCTATTCTGTACAAATCTCACCGTCAAAACTTAGGTGAAGTGAGCTTGAAGCGAGGTATCATTCCATCTGATTCTAAGCATTGGCACTACTGAGAGCTCACTTCACCTAAGTTATTACGGTGACAGTTTTACAGAATATATCGGCAGGTTCGGTTTTTAACCGACTTCAAAAAAGGAGGAGGTTCTCAGTTTGGATGTTTATATATATTTTTTATGTATGTTCGGGTATAACTCCCTCATCTTACGATGTTTCCTTTTGTCGGTTTGAGAGCAGTGGTAATAAAATTATTTACAAAAAGTTAAGCGCCTGCCTGGGTTCGAACCCACGACCTACACAACTCGGCAAGTCGGGGCCACTGGTAACCAACAAATGTGGGACAATAACATGCTGGTATTATTAATTTGAAATACATATCCATATTTATGTACTTAACGATGTTGAAACAATAATACTTTTTCATTGAACTTTTAAAATAAACTTGAAAAGACTTCTCTACAATAGGTTTTTCAATAAAGGAAACTATCTTCAAAGACGTAATAGAAAAGGGTGAGTAACCGTGGGATCTTCAGTCGACCATTAAAAGTGAACAGTGCAAGTTCGCCCCGAGCATCAAGTTCCAAGTTAACGAAATCGCTGTGCATGTTTGAAACAACACTGAAAGTGGAAAACACAAGTTTCCTTCAGCACTACGAAGAATAACTCCATTTTATTGATTCAAATAAAGACTTGCTTACTCAGAGTTTCATATAAAGTTTGTCCAATACAAATGCGAGCTCAGATCGTAAATGTGTCGCTCAGTTAAAGTGGAAAGGTGTTTTTATATTTAGTCATAAAACACACGTGCCTCCCAACCCTAGCATCGTTACTTTTAAAGCACTATGGTTGTAACAAAGACTTTTCAAAGGTCATTGAACCAAACGGCCACATTCCATTTAAACGGACCCCATCTCTTTTTTTTAAATACGAACTTTTTCGAGTGTAATTTTTTTTGTTAATACTGTAGCTTTTGTACATGAAGGTCGAAGCCTTTTGTAGAAACTAAAAAGTTTTTTTTTAATTCCTCTGAAGTCGGGAGTTTTTGAAACAAACTCCAATTAGAAGTAGAGCTTTGAGGTTACACACCGAAGTAATTTATCAATGACTGAGTTCAATGTCCCGTGAGTAATTCTCAGTGAGTTTGAAATATCGGAAATTCGCAATTTAGTATTTTTTTATCGACGCCACGCACCGTGACTTATAGAAATTCTGAAAAGATAAAAATATCGTGTGGTGGTAGAAACTACTTTCGAATTCAGATACCACACACAACCTTTTATAATATGTATATTGGAGGGGCTTGATGCTAAGTAATAACAGCCGCACGGGCCGATCGATAAAGTTAAACAAAAAAAAAAAAAATTAAGTAGAAGTAAAAGTAAGTCTAGTGTGAGTGTAGTGTGTGTGTGTGTTTGTGTGTGTGTTTGTGTGTGTGTAGTGTAGTGTGTGTGTGGTAGTAAGTGTTTAATTAAAGTTAAATTATGCTTGCTGCGGTTGGTCCGTGGATGGATGACCATCTTTACATATCAAGACTATTGAAGACACCACGTGTTTCGGAAAGCATGTTAAACCGTTGGTCGCGGCTGTCATTCATCGATCTTTGGCAGTCGTTACTGGTCGTCAGAAGCCCGAAAGTCTGACAGCCACTCTTACCAAGGGGTATCGTATTACCCACTGGGTTGAGGTGGTAAACATGAAGCAATTATTCAACCAAAAAAAAAGCAATTGTTTAATTAACAAAAATCTATGGTTTGGACTAAAAAAATAAAACAGTAGTGTATGTTGCTTGTAGAATAATCTGACAAAAAATGTGAATGATTGTATGTATATTAGTATGGTTTTTATTGTAAAAAGAATGTTTTTAGAGGTATCTTCATGATTTTTTCTATCGTAAAAAAATTAGTTGTATTATGTTTTCAACACACTATCTACCTAGCATATAGGCTCAAGAAAATAGGTGGCTCGTTCAGATGCCAATGTATACGCTTTTATAATAAAATACCAAGCCACGTTCAAGATCTAAGCCTTAATAAATTTAAATCATTCATTAAACGTAAGTTGTGCCAGAAAACCTTTTATACCGTTAAAGATTATATTGAGGACAAAATTGGGATTGAGCTGCTTCCAATTTCTGCATTTTGAGTGTTTTTTTTTATAATATACACATTGACATTAATGATTTTGTTTAAAAACAATGACATTTGCTTACTTTGTAAAGTATTATATTATTTTCATTATTGTGAATGTGAAGACGATGTGGGTCATTTTATTCATTTTATATTTTTTTTATTATTCTCTCTGTTCTGTTAGTTTTTTTTTTCATGGTCTGGCAGTTTAAGTAATTTATGTGGCCCACCCAAATTTCCTTTCTTTGGTATTGTTCGTGGAATCTTTGAGCTCCTTTAGTCTTGAGTTGAGCTGCACGATTTCTGACAAATGCGTGCACTGACTGGACAGGTCCTCTCAATCTGTGTGGTTCTTTCCTCAAAAGACCATCTCAGACATCGATCTACATGGTCTTCATATAACCTGACCAAGATTTTGTCTGGACTTTAAAAGAGACTGTGACCTCTGAGTTTGTTTCGGCCTTTCTTATCATAGTAGTCAGATAGGAAACGCCGACCTCATCTAGTTTAAAAAAAAAATGATTGACGTGTAAAAGTGTTTGTGCAAACCTACTTACAAAAATAAAATCATTTATCATTTATATCCTGAAGAATATCATATATTTTTCTGATTTTGTTTACTGTAGTCGATTATATACTTTTATTGTTTCTAAAACTTGCGGTTTTTGCGTTTAGATCCGGTAAGCCCCTTAAATAGAGATAAATTAAAAGGCCAAAACATGTTTACACCACATACTTCTGTAGCCAAGTAAGTCTGGCTTTATTTTGAGGTCACCTTACTTTGTAACAAAACAATTTAAATATGCCGAGTTTAAAAAATAGAAAATGATGTTTATGAAAAAGGCTTTTTACGGTACTCGTTAGCATAATATATGAAAAATGCCACTTAAAGTTACGGCTGACGCTCTTGAACAAAATGAGCCTCATCTTTTTGTTTTTATGTATCTGAGAATAAAGAACAATGTAGTGTTAGATAAGGGAAACCTTATGTTACGTAGAACTAGAAACTCTTCAGCGGCCTAGGGGATTATATACTTTTACGTACATGTGTAGTTATTTTTTCGTATCTAAGCATAGTTGAAGTAACTAGGAGAATATCCCTGTGGCGGCAATTTTAGCGGATAAATAAACAAAGTTTTTATGAAATACTGTCCAGACGGTTCTGTTTATTATTAACAACTAGATATATATAACGTCGTGTTGTCTCATATATGACACAAAGGTAGGGCCAACAAGTTTTGCCATCGTTAAAGCTTTATGGCTCCGACAGATGTTTATGAATTATGTCTACCCGAAGTGATTCATAAATCTTATATTTTTTGTGCAAATGTTAAATTATTGTTCTTAATAAAACCCGAAATTTTGTTTTGTGCCTGGACATTACAAAAGGGAGAATAGGGTTGAACTTGGAACTAACTAGGTAGGGATACAAAGAGCAGTGAAAGGCCCGAGACGGCGGAGCGCCCTGTTCCGCGCGCGCCTCTCTCTAAAGGAATGGTGGCCGTATCCGCATGGATTCATGCGGGCCAACACCTGGCCGAAGAAGCGTGACGAAATGCACTCCAGCACCCCGGCTAAAGGTAGCAGCAGGACACCGTGTGGGTATAGTCAGATCCCTCCACCCACCACAGGGTGGTGGACATCCATGAGAATTTCCAAGCGATTAAAAAAAAAAGGCTAGACAGATAAGAAGAAAATAATGTAAAGCAAAATATGTTTTTCTTTTGTTTTAGAAGTATACATTAAAAATCTGTAAACGAATATTTAATAGGTAGCTGCGTGCCCGTTCATTTTACAGGGTGTCCGGTAACTAATGGATAACCTCTTAAGGGTTCATTGTACTTATTATTATGAACAAATTTTACTACGGGACCAAACATGAAATCGCGAAACGATATATTTCAAACTCTAGATATTTACAATGTTTGTGTAAATGTCTAGAGTTTGAAAATTGATCACTGTAATGTTAATTAGCTTTAATTCAGTTCAGTGAGAGCCTGGTGATCCGTCACACAGGGTATCCTACTATGGACGCCAGTCTCTCACAAAGGACCATAGTTTGTGCATTGTTGTTAAAACACTGTAATTCTTGTCTCTTTGTTTATAAATATGTGAACATTTGTGAAAACAGTAAAATAAAGATTTATTATTATTATAAATTAGCACTTCTAATACCCTACCCTACTAGTAATCTCTGGATTTGCATATATCTGTATGTCATCATTGTATCGGTATTCAACGTTAACTTCTGTTGTAAATCTTGTAACTATCGATTACTCTAGCTTATTTGAGAGCAGACCGACTATTGATAAAGTTGTGATCGATAAAGTTTAAAGGCAAAAGTTTGGATGGTGTTTAAGGACATGTCCGGATAGTTGTTTGATGCTAGAATACACGATCCAATAAATGTGGTTGTCCAAGTACATCTGTAGTTTGACGTTTACAAGTTTGTGCGTCTGAACAGAGTTACGTGTATAAGGTAGTTAGAGTTAAAAGCTTCTCTCCCTTTAAGGTGTGTTTTCATCTTTCATTTTTATTTTAATAGATGTAATTATTTAAAGAAGTGCAGCGTAATTTACTCTGAGCTTTAAAAGAAGTTCCACTCTTAAAAGATAATGAGATTCTTGTAGAACGGCATGTGGCGTCTGAGATAATGCGACCGCTTAAATATAGTGACGTTATAAAACTAAACTGAACAATGTACGTAAAACCGAAGAGAAAAACAAATATTAATTATGCTATCAACATCCTTACATCATGGTTTCATTTACTCTCGCTACTCGAATTAAAAATATATATAAAAACACTACCGACTTCCAAAAAAAACACCACCAAGTGAAAAATTACTTTAATTAGTCGTCCGTCTCCGAAACTCATCATCAGATCTTTACTTTTCTTTCGGAATAAAGCCCTTTCGAACAAAAAAAAAATTTTGCAAATCCGTCTATTGACGATGGAGTTATACTTGAACATACATTAAAAAAAATAGCAACATCCGAATTGAGAACCTCCTCCTTTTTAGAAGTCGGTTAAAAAACAAGACATATAGATAGATAGATAGATAGATAGATAAACCGTTTATTTGGCACATATAAGAAGACAGCACAACACACAAAAGTACAATGTTAGATAATAACCAAATTACCCACATGATTATAAAACAAGGTGCCGATAAAGAAACAAAAAGTAAACACATCGAAATAAAAGTGACACTATGACGAATACTTAAAATAAAATTAATAACATATGAGCACTTCCTGGGCGTTAGAGAGCATTAATGTTTTTCACGTAGGGTTTTAGTAGGTTATATTTAGAACGTTCCACTACCGTCTGGCGGACGTTAAAAAAGAACAATAAATGACGCTGTCACTTGCAGTTAGCGAGAGCTAACGAATATGAATTGTGCAGCTCTGTGCCCCGGTCAACGGTATGCTGGCAACTTTAAAAAATTGACATTATGAAGAGAAATTAAATAATATATTTCCATGTAGAGTTAATTAGGGCAAAGCTGGCTGGATAGTGAAACTGATCGTAAAAATATGGTATCTGGTGTTGGGTTGGATTTTATTGTTATTGGACGCGAAACATGGACGGACGGGATCATTCAGTTGCATGACTTTAGGGCTGAAACGTGATGTTTGGTGATTGGGATTGACAATTATTGTTCGAAATAACAATGATTCTGAACACCCTTGTTATTTATAAAGGACGAATTTGTAAACGAGGGATCCCTTGTACATTTTCAGAAATGAGCACCCTTTCAGCCTTTCATGTAAATAAATTATATTATCTACGAAATTTGAACGCTTACATCAGCTTCCTTTACTAAAAGGGGATACGTGAATGGCTTATTAAGTAATTGTTCCAAATAGGAAACAATGCGTTTTTTTTCAAACTGTCATCAACTTATTTTTCACGACGATTGACTTTTAATTTTTAGGGCTGAGAGCCTGTTACTATCTTGGACTTGTAGTTTGACAGTTACAGTGCGTGCCACGTAAGAAGAGACTTCACCTCGCCTCCCCCGCTCTTTCCGCCGCCCCTATGACGTCCGGTCCCGTCCCACACTCAGACCTCATACCGCTAAAGATACCTAAAATCGTGTTCTGCGCATGTCAGACCACGTGGTGTGTCAAGTCTCTTCTTACGTGGCACACACTGTATATAGAGGCATGAGGAACAGGGTCTAAGCTTCGCTCATCCTCCATAGAAAAGGGAGGATCCTCCAACCAGACGGATGTCATATCTGGTGGGCAACTGCCCGACGATTAATGTCGGGACGTTGTAAACGAGTATATGCTAGTTGCACAGTAAACTCTGCTTGCGCGATGCAGGATTTTTGCGTAACATCAGTATGATGCGTAGTTCGCATGTGGTGGTGTATGCCGCCACATTGCCAAAGTAAGTTCTAACGAACGTATAGAGATCCTCGGCTTTAGTACCGGCCAATTTAATATTTGATATTGACATATCAAGCCAATATCGAAAGTCTTATTGATTTTACCCTAACTACCTACGTAGAATTATCTGCTTACAACTAATGCAGATTAATTTTAATACCTAACTTCTGAGGTCCCAAAACATTGGAACTAACAGAATTTAATAATCTTACAATCGGCAACATGGCTTTAGTTGCGAATTTAATAAGTATTAAGTTATCTTTGTATTGGGACTTTGGAACTTCAAAGTTATGTCAAAGTCAAAGTCTCTCTAACTGTTCGAGGGATCTTCGCCTAAGATCTGTCTGAGAAACTACCTATAGTTCTAACTAGTAGCTATACTAATAAAGTAAATCGCTGGAAAACAAACTATCTAGTAAAGTATGGAATGTTATAGATTAAAGTCTTTAAGATTATCATCTTAGATTTTGCATAGTTGACTTTAATAGTTTCGCAGATCAAACATTCACATTTGTATGCACTTTAAAAAGTCGCCAACGTTTGAATTTTAACTTTACTTTGGATGTTCTCATTTTAAAATTCAGGTGACACGGAATAGAGTGCTACAGTCCGTTTACAGTTATTTTACTTCTGACAGCAGCTGACCTTATTGTAACGAGAATAAAGATCACAGTGATTTTGACAGACTTGTCAGTCGCAGCAACTCAACAGCCACCTTATTAGAATGATAATAACTGTGTTTTGGACAGTGTTGCAGAATCAAAAGTAAAATAACTGTGAAAGGACTGTACCAGGATCAGCCGGTTGATTTTGTTAGCATCTCACCGTGAGAAGTTAGGTGAAGTGAGTTGTCATTCCATCTGATCCTAGGGATTGACACTAAAGACGGCTCACTTTAAGCTCACTTCACCCAAGTTATCACGGTGAGATTTGTACAGAATAGCACTACAGGCGCCTGAATGACATTGACAGGGGGACGTTGTTGGTAAATATTTCTGAAATTGTCACAGAAATTGTATTGAAATTAAAATAGAAGGCTTAGCTCCGTTTTTTGCCACGCGTCAAAACAACCTAGTAGGTACCGTTGTAATTTAGGACTGCAACAAGCTGGGCGTTGTTTAACATAATTAGCCTATAATGTTCTCACAGATGGGACACAGGCCTTCTCTCGGTGAGAGTGGACCGTAATCCAGGCCTAGTGCGGGTTGACATGTCGCAAGTCTTCGATTTTTTGGTTCTAGTACATGGCGGTTTTCTCATGATGTTTTCCTTCACCGTTTTGAGAGCATTGGTGAAGAAAGAATTTCAAATTATTTATTTATTCGTAGAAAAGAAAATACGTTTATTTGCGGCAAACATGACGCGTAAAAATAAAAAAAAACACAAACAAAAAAAAAAACGAAATAACAATTTGGGAGAAAGTATGCGTCACATCTACGCAAAACGGCTATCGTTTAGCATAATGCTAAGACCCTTTAAGAGACAGAGCCTCAGCGCTGGTTTTCAGCGACAGCCGGTGGGTACACATAGGTATAATGTAGTCGTACATGATGGTATAAAATGAAAAAAAAATATTATATATGTGCTGCCTTGCAAGGCGTACAAATATTGTTTCACATTAGGTAATGGGTGGGAAGGCCTATATAATTATGATAATACTGCTAAGTCTTAAATCTTTAGCAATAACATAAAAAGAAAATAGTACAAAATTAAGTTTGAAGAATCTTTATTTCTCATAATAACATGATACAGTTGACTTATATGAGATTTAACTTTTAACATAAATAATCGTCGTCTAATGACGAAGCATGCAGATTGTAGAATAAGTAAAACTATGAACGACAACGTATGAGATAAACAACAAACAAAGCAAAAGTGTAGGTAGTTACATATAAAACAAGTTAGTACAGTACCCGGCGATAAATATTGCACATCGACCTTTGGAAAGAGACAATCGGCTAATTTCGGCTTCGTAGAGCGTTATCTCTGTCGAACGAAATACAAACAGTCCGGTATCTATTAGGAGCTGTTAAAACAATTATGATTTGCTTCTTTTGATAATTATTTTTATTCTTTGTATAAAATACACCAATTTCCAAAGGTCGAAGTGCAATATTTATCGCCGGGTACTGTACAGTATTTAAAAAAAAATATTTAAGTTTTTTATGTTGTGTTGTCAGGATATTTATGTAGAAATTACTTTTTGCATAATATAATCCTCCAGTTTCCTTTTGTAAATATTAATACTTTTGCACTGTTTAATTACATTTGGCAATCTATACATATAATAAAATTGTAGAAAAGTGGTGTCTGTACAATAGAAATATATAAAAAAAAGTAGCAGGAGTTGTTATTATATCGATGCCGAATCCGAAATTGTAATTACATTTTTTTTGTCTGTTTGTCTGTGTGTTTGTGCACGCTAATATCAGAAACGGCTTATTCGATTCTGATGCGGTTTTCACTAATATATTGTAGTAAGCTTCACTTAACATTTAGTGTTTATTTCATGTCAATCGGTTCATAAATAAAAAGTTATGTCAATTTAAAGAATCACGGCGAACATTTGTTAAGGTTTTCTATCAGAGTACGTACACGACACGCCTCGCGCCTGCGCGTCCGTGGCCATATAAAGCGCGCTGAGAGCCACGCCGCTGCCCGCTCCACCGACGCTTTTTTTTTTTTCAGTATGGGAAATCGTCAAATGACCCCTCCCGCTCTGGGTGGAGCGGAAGGGAGTGTCAGACTCTTACTGACTAAAACCCACCCGTGTTCCTTCCTTAGCCCTTTGTGTTCCGGGCCAGCAGCGGTAACCCTTTCGGACAATCCCGCTGACCCGGCAGGCTTCGGCCCTCACGGGCCCCTCCGAATGATGCTGACATCTCTTTGAGGCGTGCGTGGAACACGTACGCGCCGTCCGGCACAGGCCTGGTCCTGATCGGACGGTGAGCTTACCCATTACTCACTGCCCGCAGGCCCGCGCCTACGGTGGCCGGGAGTCGTCGCGCGGCTCCCGATGCCCAGAGCGTCTCCCGCGGCGGTGGGAAGGGAGGCTCTCTCTCTCAGCCGTCTCGCCGCCTGCTTCGCTAGCATGACTGCTTCGCAGAAGGAGGCGACTGCCCCCCACTCTCTCTCGCCCCGGACCATGGCTTGAAACAGGCCCGGACGCGAGAGGTCGCCGCCGCTGCCGATCGCCTCAACGAGGACACGTCGGTGCTCCGCCCAAGCGGGGCACACCTCCACCGTATGCTTTACCGTGTCCTTTGGGCTATCCTGGCAATGGTGACACCCGGGCGTTTCCTCCCGCCTGATTATGTGCAGGAACCTCCCAAAACTTCCGTGTCCGGTGAGGAACTGCGTCAGGCCGTAGGTGAGGGCGCCATGACGCCTCTCTAGCCACTCCTCAAAGAGGGGTCTTACCGCCGCTATCGTGGCGTGCCCTCCCCACCGACCCTTGCTCGATGTTGTGTCAGCCCGCGCCGTAGCTGAGCCTGTAGATTTAAATTCCCGACTGTGACATCTGAGTTTGTTTCGGCCTTTCTTCTCAGAGTAGTCAATTAGGAAAAGCCGACCCATCGTTCTTAAATAATCAAAAATCGATCCAGCCTATCTCAACTTGCTGCCCTCTACCCAGCGATGCCCTAAGCCGAGGTTCGTACCCCACAGGGGGTGCCCTTAGCGTGTAGTCACTTAGTATACTTAGTTAATTTAAGCCCCTGGCTGGAGGCTTTGAGTTCTCTCAAGGCAGCCACAGGATAGTCCGGTTAAGTAGTCACGACCTCTCAAGGTCAACTACGGGATGCCATAGTTAAAAAAAAAAAACTCGCCGCTGCCATAAGGATTCAGTTATTCGTAGCGAACGCACGTATAACGACCAAGCAGCAACAATAAACGCTGAAATTTTGAGCTATGTTCCGGGGGATTATGTTGAGTATATCTCCATTAACAGAGTCATGGAAGAAGGAGAATCTACAAGCTACCCAGTAGAATTTTTAGAATCCCTCAATGCTACTGGACTACCACACATAAAATAAAATTAAAAGTAGGCGTACCCATAATGCTTCTTAGAAATTTAAGCCCGCCAAAACTTTGCAATGGCACCAGGTTGAAAGTGACCAATTTACAACGAAATCTGATAGAAGCAGAGATTTTAACAGGGTGTGGAAAAGGTGAAAGTGTTTTCATTCCTCGGATTCCTCTCATTCCAAAAATTTTTCCAATTAGTTTTAAACGAGTCCAGTTTCCAGTCAGCCTATAGTATGTTTTGCGATGACAATTAATAAAGCCCAAGGTCAGACGCTGAAAGTTGTGGGTGTAGATCTAAGTGTCAGCTGTTTCTCGCACGGTCACATACAACTGTGTGGCTCTGTCACGGGTTAGAAATCCTGGGAGCCTGTATGCTTTCATGCCCGATGGCCATACGTCAAATATCGTATACAGGGAAGCATTACTGTAAAGTAAATTTTTAGCTACCCAAACGACGGTATATGTAATTTAAAATATGCTGCCAAGTCACTATTACACGCGGACGAAGTCGCGGGTACAGCTAGTTTATTATATAATTGGACCCCTTCATATAAAAAGTTATTTTTCCATATTTTACTGTTCTAGGAAAACGCAGAACTAATTCGTTTCTATTTCTTAAGTTATGTGTGTATGTCTTTTTTGTAAGTTGAATGTTGGTTTGTGTAGTGTTATATTCTAAAAACTTGTTTACTAATATGCAAGTACTGTAGTTGTAAGTTGACGGAGATTGAAAAGTTTGGTTTTTTCATATAGGTAGCTGTTTAGTAGTTGTTAGGAAGTCATAACAATATAACCGTTTTATAATTTTGTTTTGGGTTCTCTGTATGTAATTGAGGTTAGTCTTGGATGCTGATCCCCAAATCTCAATCAGGTATTCTTGATTAAGGCTTGTACAAAGGCACCGCAAGTCGCAGCAACGAGCGGTGCCTTTGTGTCGCGCGCGTTTCGCGTGTCGCGTCGCGCCTGTGTGTACGAGCCTTTAGGTTTTACTAATGAATTGTAGATAGTATGTTTTATCTTACGTGGTAAGCAGTTTCCCATTTTGCGAAGAGCTCTAGAAAGTGACACAAGCTTGGCTCTTACGTGCTTGATATGGGGTTTCCAGGACAGTTTGTCATTTATTAGTAGTCCAAGATACTTTTCTGCTGCTTGATAGGTTATTAATAATCAAAGGGGCGTGGGGTGGAATCTTTTTGTTTATGGCTGCAAATATCATGTAAGATGTTTTGGAAGTATTACTGGTAAGTAAGTTATGTAGAAACCACTCATTTATCACATTTAAATCATTTTGCGCCTCACTAATGATATCGTGTATGCATTGACCGAAGTAGAATATACTCGTATCATCTGCGTAAAGTGTTGGATATCCTGTTAACCCAACTTGATTGCTGTTGTTTACATAAATTAGGAATAATGGTGGTCCCAGAAATTAAGGTAGGTAACAAATATTATACAAAACTTATGAACTGAAGTAAGAATTTACACAAAGTACAGCGCCTGTCTGAGTTCGAACCTACAACTCGTAACATAAGCACACAATTTAATTTAAATACCCATAATATTGTTCACAGGCAAAATAACGACACCATGTAAACAATCTGGAGTGTAAGTTCATAAATCTGTATTATCATGAACCGTTCCAGCCGTACTGATGTAAAGCACAGAATTAGGATTTATTCCGACCATTACTCATTGCCGGCCGACCAGCTCTCGTTTATTATGTATGACCTAGCTGTAGCTAACGAAAGCCTGGATTTTTGTACGTGAGTCTACACTTGTATAGGCTTGTTAAGGCCGAAAGTCGTTTTCAGGCCCTATTTTTTTGCTGACTGACTTACATCCAGATGTAGCAATATTAGCTAAAATGAGAGCAGTTGGGCGTTTTATTGTAGGCTCGTATTAAGGCTCCTTCAAACAGGCGCGACACGCGATAAAATCGCGCGCGACACAAAGGCACCGCAAGTCCCGCAACGAGTGGTGTCTTTGTATCGCGCGCGATTATATCGCGTGTCGCGCCTGTTTGTAGGAAAATGTATACTATAATAGGAGTTAAGGCTCCTGCAGTCAGGCACGACGCGATCATAGTAGAAGAATTTCTATGAAAACTTCATGGAAATTGTTCTACAATAATCGGGTCGAACTGTCGCGTCTCGCCTGTCTGTGGAGATTTTATTGAATCAATTTAATCTATCTTATCGGTCTACCAATGAAGTGCTGGTAGTAAAAGCTTTTATCGGTATTAGAGCAAAATGGTAGATACCTACAACTCATAATAGAAAAAGACACCGTCAATATTTTTAGTGACCATATTTGTCTGTGCAACTAAACATTCAAAACTCAGTCTTTATAACATTTCGACTTAGCTTCACTGCTTCCTGCACTGCACGGAGCTTCCTCCCGGGCTCCCGTATTCGTACATTTCCGTAATACCGTCAGCCCATCTCAACAAGCTGACGTCTCCTCTTAGTAGCACTACATCAAACCCAAAATACATACGTTACCTAAACTGAATTCAAAAATTCGAATACAGAAATATGGGTGAATGATTTTGTTGGTTTCTTGAGCTGACTAAAGTATCTACCAATAATTCCTGAATTCATGTGTAGCGGAATATCATCCTCACAGATAAATAAGCACGTAGGGGGTATTTAACAATTATTGTGTCCTAACTAATTTTTTATATGTACCCACTATATATTAATTTTTGCAACAGATTTAGTATATAAGGAATCGACTTTTCGAAATTAATTCATTCCACACTCAACCTGAATTTGCGTCTCATTTTCATACCCTGCATAATCAACACATGAATCTCAGTCGGCAGTCTAAAGAAAACTTTAATCCGGCTACCGAAAAAAACTGAACATTATTTTAAGTACAACGAAAACTTTAATCCAACTACCGAAAAAATCTGAACATTATTTTAAGTAACAAGAAAACTTTAACCCAACTACCGAAAAAAAATAGACATTATTTTAACTAAAAAGAAAACTTTAACCCAACTACCGAAAAAAACTGAACATTATTTTATGTAAAAAGAAAACTTTAACCCAACTGCCGAAAAAAACTGGACATTATTTTAACTAAAAAGAAAACTTTAACTCGACTACCGAAAATCATGAAACCAAAAAAAATATTTTTGTCTGAAATGATTGCCGTGGTCCATAAACATTACGTATTTAAGTTTACCTACAGGGCACAGCGGGACGCAACACACAGTAATAGGCGGAAATGTTTTCTATTTTCTTCATATCGCATCGTATAATCTGATAATAGGTTTTCTGTTGTATAATAGGCTTTCTCTAGATTCTCTTGTGCTATAAATAGGCATATTCAATTCTGAGGTAAGGTCGGTAATAATTGGCGGTTACCCTAAGAGGTTTAGTTTAATGTACTTAATTGTTACATTTCAACAATTCATCGAAATATATTGAAGCTTAGACAGTTATATGTCTCCTTTGATTGGAATATAGTGGTGATAGGTCTACGGCACTGTTACAAGTTGGTTCTTAATTGATAATTAGCGATTGAATATGAATATATCGTCAATCAATCAGCTTCCGTAATGTCAAATGTTGTAGGATGTTGTGAATTGGATGTATCCATCTTTATAGGTATGTACTTTATAGGTATGTACATATATAATTCTTCCGTACGTGTTTTGCTGAAGTCCTCCTAAACGGCTGGACTGATTTGATGATATATTCTGTGTGTTTAAGTGAGTCCCTGGATGGTTTAGATTCATAATAGGACCTGGTAGGTGGCGCTGTTCGGTTGTCTGTCAGGTCCGCTAGTGGTATATACAAATAATTATGTAAGCACTAGGTACCTAGTTATGAATACCCCTCACCCGTCTGCTTTAGATTAGTACATGTAACATTCCAGCAACTAGATATCTGTTGCAAGCTCAGCGGTCTGTGCCCACCGGATGAGCGATGTATCACATTTTAAAACAGAATAAAAGTCGCCTCCAAATCGGCAGCATGTATTTTCATTTTATCCTCAGTAAAAATCCTGAGTTTTAGTATTTAAAAGGTTTCTCACGCTCCGAAACCAAAAGTGGCGCAGCCGGTAGGATTTTCTCAGACAATCCGTAGTTTGCGCGTTTTTCCGACGTCAAAATTCGTCCAAAAAAATTTGGCGTAAAATCAACGGAAATAGAGGAAATCCTTCGAACCAAATAAATATTCTTTTGTGTGGCGTGAGTGCAACAATCATCGAGTATGGGAGTCGCGGACGGTTGGTGAGTAAATCTTTTCGCCAATCCCTTGTTCCCCAAATCCTCCTATATTTTTCATAAGTTAAATGTTATTTTCGAGATCAAAACTTGCTCATTATAACAGTGTTTAAATGTTTAGTTTGATAACTCTGTATAAACTTATATGGTCTTATCTCTGTTCAATTCTTAGAACATAAAACATAGAGTAGTGTCAATGTTAGAGAGTTCACAATTTTAACATTAATATTTTAATCTTGATTTATTGAACTGAATAAAATAAACTGTATTAGCTGTGAATTCAATGAAAAGTTTAGTAACGTAAGGTAACTTTAAGGAGAAACATTTTTTTATTTTAGATGATTTTCATAATTATTATAACAAAGTTTTTAAATTTTTATTTTCCAAGTTTACCCAGTATTTTCGATTGTTATAGTGCTGTAATTGTGTATTTGTTGTATTTCAAGTGTGTGTGTGAATTTTAATAGGATTGTTTCAAAGCGAGTTGCAGCCTCTGAATAGTTCATTACTCTATAATCATGACGACAACAACAGTTGCAGTTGAACCAATACCTAACGAAATTGTACAATTAATTCCACTGTATAATGGTGATAAAAGACAGTTAAACCTCTATTTGAGAAAATGTCAATACGTGGTTGATCGATTTAAGGGTAGTATAGAACAAAATCTTTATGTTTTCAATGTTTTAACGAGTAGACTGAAAGAGGATGCAGCTGCGCTCTTATCGGAACGTGAAGATATTGTTACATGGTCCGCGTTAAAAGAATTGCTGATTCAACATTTTGGAGACCCTCGTAGTGAAGCATGTATTAATATTGAATTAGAATCTTTAAAAATTAGTTCGGGTGAAAGTTTTTTAGACTTTTGTAATAGAATCCAAAATGTTCGTTCGTTGCTAATGTCCAAGGTGAATACAATTGATGATGTGGAATTAAAACGTGCTAAGTCTATTATCTACAACAATACGGCTTTAAATGTATTTTTGTACAATCTTCCTGAAAATATGGTGCGAATTGTTAGGCTTAAATCACCGACAACCTTAGAAGCGGCTTTGAGCATCGTACTTGAAGAAGTCAATTTCTTAGATCAATATAATATGCGTAACCGCATTCGGGTCAATCTCCAAAACGGGCGTATTCGTGTGATCGCTCTGGTGCTTTTCAGATATTGATATTTAATGGTAATTATGTATCTCATTAAAAAGAATGATATTCAAATAGTACATTTTTACTATTGGCCTTCAATTTACTCAAACAGTTATGGAAATATTTAAGTTCAAAAAATTTCGCGGCCAGAGCAATCATAATTGGTGCCAGAGCGATCATAAATGGTGAAATCAGTGAAACAAAAAAATTTATATTGATAAAATATTATTTATTTAGCCGTTTTCAGTCATATTCAGAGTACGTGTAACAAGATTAAGATATGTAAGAGAAATGTATTATTTTAGAAAAAGGTCAAGGCATATTATCAGTCATACATATCAAAAATACGGAATATCTATAATATAAAAATGAATCGCAAAATGTGTTGGTAAGCGCATAACTCAACAACGCCTGGACCAATTTGGCCAATTCTTGTTTTTTAATGTTCGTTGAAGTTCGAAGTTTGATGGTCTCTGGAAGACAGGAACTTGTCTGAGAATGAACTTTTACACGATTAATAATGTTAAACTCATTTTCAACATCTTGTGTTATAGTTTGCAGTATCTCTCTGTGTTTTTTTACCTTGTTGGTGCTTAAGGTTGTAGATGATTGAGGAACATTTCAAAGAGGATCACGGTTCTCAGACATATAGATAGGTTCTTCATTTATTGGGAGCTCATCAGTTGCTGGTAACTTATCCACTTTTTTCTTTAAATAATATCGTCGAGAACTCTGCCTACTTTTCTTCCTACGAACCTTTTGCTGGCTTGGAGTCAAATCACTCATTGGTAGTACTGTGCCCCGAACTTTTTTCCTTTGGTAACTCTCTCTTGACTTTACAAGCCATTGTGCGTTGCATCTGCAATGGATCATTTTTAATCTTGGCCATTCTACGACGCTCATCTAATTTCTTCCTAAGACGTTTTTCTTCAATAGATAATTTATGTCGAGGCATGATTTCAATCAGCAACAATAGTTGCCATTAAATTTTAGAGAAGAAAGGGTTACAGTTGTGGTTAGCTAAATGCCAATATAATAATATCATCAAGGTAAAATACGTCAAAATCTGTTTATGGGTTTAGGTTACCCAAAGAAACCCAGGAAAGGTTATAAATTAAAGGTTATATGCATAGTTCATCGTTTGTCATTGTTACAGTCCGGTACTACTACTTAAAATAGGTTTATAACGTACAATAATTGCAAAATATCATCGCTCTGGTCTTTTTGGACAGAGCAATCACAGCCATAGCGATCAGAAAAAGTCACAAAATCATAAATATAGCCGAATTTAAAAGCAGCAGAAAGTTGTGATTACGTCTCATAAAAAACATCATAACGATCACTTAATTCACGTAACAAACACATTCACAAGCTTACTATTTAATTTAAATAACGTGCCATAGCAATCATAAAATTCGAGAACCAAATCCAGAGCAATCATAAACTTACCTTCGTAATGTTGGAGCAGGGGAACGTGGCACACAGGTATCCTCCTCGGTGGTTAGACCACTCCTGCCGTTGCCCCACGGGAGGGGAATAGAGTGTCAATAACGCGTAACTAGGGATGAGCGCGATGTTTTACCTCAGCGCAGAGCGATGAGATAAAATGCCCGGTCACAATTTTAAATTCAAATTGTGGCAAAAGTATTGTTAATATAACTAAAAATATTTTATTACCATGAAGATTAACTATTTGTTATGTAATCTAAATAAGTTGTTTCATATGAACCTTCTCATTAAAAAGTTAAAGAATATTTTTTTCATTCAATCGGGAGTTGGGTCAACCCAGAGCGATCAGGATTTTAGGGTTTAAGATTTTTTTTTCTATATTTAAAATAAACTTATTCATAATATTAGCCTTGTATCATGTAGGTTAGACACCGAACTGTATATAAAAAAATATTTTGAAAATGTTTTTCGATTTTAACATGGGTTTATCCAGCCCGACACGAAAAAAAAGGCCTCTGGAGATCGACCCATTCATGGTAATAGTCAAATTTCGGGATCAAGTTCACGGCCATCGATAACCCAACAAGTCGGGAACAAACCCACTTTACCATTTCAGCCTAAAGTTGATTTGAATAATCCCCAAAATACACAAATAAGACTACCTCAAATTATGGGTCAAGGTCAACTATTCAAGCCAGTATTTGACTATCGTCCTCAACCGGGTTTGCAACTACAACAGTTTGGTTACAGGCCAGCTCAACAGATCGGATATAGGCCACCTGTACATTTTGGCTATAGGCCACCTATACAGTTTGGTTATAGACCACCGCAACAGTTCGGCTATAGGGCACCTCAACCGTTTGGCTATAGACCACCCATGCAGTTAGGATACAAACCACCGCAACAATTCGGGTACAACCCATCGCAACAATTCGGTTACAAACCACCGCAACAGGTTGGATCGAATCTTCCCCAGGTATTAAAATCCCAAAATCAAGATAGTGACGTATCTATGAGAACGGCCCAACCTAAGCAGCAACAAGGGTTTCATTTAAATGAACTTACTATGAACGATTACGAATATGTGTATGATCCCTATTGTGACGATTATTACTATTATAACATAACCAATGACTATGACTACTCAAATGACGTTAACTATCTTTATGATAACGTAAATTGCACTAAAGATTCTAATGTACCTGATGACAAATTAGAACCAATAAATGACAGTCAGAATGTGGATTTTCAGGAAAAAGCCTCGTTAACGGTCAAGAAATCTTAGAACTAAATTGTGATCCTAATTTAAAACTTCCTTACATTTATTTAGAAGAAATAGACGCAAGAATGATGATTGACACTGGTAGCATGAGATTATTCATTAGTCCTCAAAAGGCTTATGAATTCTTTAGTGAATATATTAGAAAAGAACCTTTTCAAGTGGTAAGCACCCATGCTTCTAGTAGACACGATGAAGTAATGGAAATTCCTCCGTTACCTACTTTTTCTACTAACGCTTGGCATAAATTCTATCTGTATGACGTTGACGCACGGTATGACGGACTTATTGGTAACGACCTTTTAATGCAATTAGACGCAGTAATTGATTTAAAGAACCAAGTATTAACAACTAACAGTACTTGTATTCCAATAATTAATAATAACTTAAATTATATAATTGATATACCGTCCCGAACAGAAAAAAGAGTTAAGTTACCTGTAAATCAATATTCAGGCGATGCCATTCTTGACTTTCAAGAGTTCGAGAATGATCTGCGTATGCCCAGCGCTATAATTAATTGTATCAAGGGATACGCATATACAGTTATCCAAAATACTTCAGATAGCCCAAAACAACTTAAAATAAAACAGCCCTTTACAGTGACTAAATATGAAAATAATGAATGTAATATAAATTTCACTAAAAATAATACCGATATAGAGACAGACAAATTACTTGAGGACAATTTGAGTAAACTCAGACTTGACCATACCAACGAAGAAGAACATGAAAAGATTTATAGACTTTGCAAGGAATTTAAAGACATATTTTATTGTGACCAAATTCCCTTGACGTTTACTAATTCGGTAAAGCATCACATAAGGACTAAAAACGAAGACCCTATATATGTGAAACCGTATAGACAAGCTCCGTTTGTTCAAAATGAAATCGACAGACAAGTTAACCAATTAATAAAAGACAATGTAATACGAGAGTCCCATTCTCCTTGGAATGCCCCTGTTCATCTAGTGCCCAAGAAGACGGACGCATCTGGTGAAGTAAAATATAGGATGGTGATTGATTTTAGAAGATTGAACGAAATTACTATTGATGACAGATATCCCCTACCGAACATTCATGACCTTTTTGACAAGTTAGGAAAGAGCAATTATTATACTACGCTTGATTTAGCAAGTGGATATCATCAGATAGAGTTAGAAGAGAAGGACAGACAGAAGACAGCTTTTTCCACTCAAAATGGACATTTTGAGTTCCTCAGAATGCCGTTTGGGCTAAAAACCGCTCCAGCCACATTCCAGAGGACCATGGATAATGTTTTACGTGGATTACAAGGACTACACTGTATGGTATACTTAGATGACATTATAGTGTACGGAAATAGCCTTGATAATATGATAGAAAATTTACGGACCGTTTTTGATAGAATTAGGGCCACTAACATGAAAATTCAACTAGACAAATCAGAGTTTTTACGCAAGGAAGTACTTTACCTTGGACATACAATTACAAAAGAAGGACTAAAACCCAATGATGACAAAATTATGGCTGTATTGAATTATCCTCTACCAAAAACTACGACTGAGATTAAAAGTTTTCTTGGACTAGTAGGCTACTACAGACGTTTCATCAAAGATTTCGCAAAAATTACCCAACCATTGACATGTTGTTTGAAAAAGCGTAACAGAATTATAATAGACCAGAAATACATTGACGCATTTAACAAATGCAAAGAACTCTTAACACACGCCCCTCTCTTACAATACCCTGACTATGACAAACCTTTCATACTTACGACTGATGCGTCAAACGTAGCTTTAGGTGCAGTTTTGTCACAAGGACCAATAGGCAGTGACAAACCTATAGCTTACGCTAGTCGTACTCTTAGCGATACCGAATCACGGTATAGTACAATCGAACGGGAATTGCTTGCTATCATTTGGGCAGTAAAACATTTCAGACCATACTTATATGGTCGAAAGTTTTACATATACACTGACCACCGCCCTTTAGTATGGCTTCGATCTCTGAAAGATCCAAGTAGTAAACTTACACGTTGGGGACTCCGTTTGCAAGACTATGACTTTGAATTGATTTACAAAAATGGTAAACAAAATACCAATGCTGACGCCTTTTCTAGAATTTTTTTTTTTTTTTTTTTAAATCTTTATTTATTTAGAGGCTTTTACCTTACAAGGTACGTCAGCCTCATCATACCCTAATCTAACTAATTCTTACACGTAATTATAATATTATACATACAAATATATTATTGCGTAAGCGAGGGAGAAAGTGATGCAGCAACCATTTCACAAATCAGTTTGGCTTCTCCCGAATTAGGTGTAGATAATGCTTTAATGAAAGCCCCAACGTCATACATATTAACTTTTAACTCCCGCAACACTATCTCCCTCTCTCTCCTGTTCTTTTCACATTCCACCAGTAAATGTTGGACATCTTCGACTTTATTACACACTTGGCAATTAGGGGAATCTACTTTTTTCATTAGGTATCCAAATTTCCTGGATGGAAAATGACCAGAACGCAATCTATGTGCCATAACAACATACGACCTCTTTGCATGACTTTCAGCGAACCAAGGGATTCGAGGAGGCTCACTTTGCAGAGTCTTATACCATATGCCTTTTTCTTTAGACTTCCTGTCGAAATACTCTTTAAAACGATTGTAGCATATGTTCTTGTAATAGCCAAGTATTTCTGTATAGAACGGAGCGATGTCAATTTCTGATCCTTCCAAAATAGCTTTCTTTGCAAACATGTCAGCCTTCTCGTTTCCATGTATACCAATATGAGATGGAATCCATTGCAACCTCAAATTAATGTCACTAAGTTCATAAAATAGTCTAAGAATTTCATAAGCTATCGGTACACCTCTGCAACCAGAGGCGCATCGAGCTAAATGCATTAAACCACTTTTGCTATCCGTGCATATAACAATGTTTTGATTCACAGAATGGTTCGCATTGTCCCAACACCTTAAGGCCTCTAGAGTTTTTGAGATAGCAACGAGTTCCATCGTCATTACAGATACGTTTGTATCAATAGATTTAAACAAGGCCGAAGTTCCATCACTCAAACTATAATAAGCGGCACCGCATCCACTTTTGCTCTTAGACCCATCAGTAAAATACATTTTCCACCCCGGGTACTTTTCATTAAGTTCTTTGATAACATCGAATTTAAGTGATGTAACCTCATGGCTGCGTTTTGCTACTTTGACACAGTCTAACATACAACAAATTTTGTCCCGTACGTTTATACCTGTCACCCATTTCTCCAGTGCGTACATGTCTAAAATACTTGAACGATGTATATTACGGAGTTTACACTCATTGTATACAGTCACAAGCAACGGTTTTTTCTTATTGTTCCAGTATCTTGTGACTGAAAGATCATTCAAGTCATCTATTAACTTAATAGTTACATTGTTCAAACGTGACATACTTTTTATACAGAACTTGTAAGCTAAGTATAATCTCCTAACGTACAAAGGTGGAATGCACATTTCAACTTCCATTACGTGTATTGGAGAGCTTTTTATAAAACCACCTATACTCCTCAAATACTGGTTCTGAATTTTGTCCAGTTTACCTAAATGACTCTTTGCACTATTATCATAGAGAAAACAACCGAAGTCAATCCTACTGCGTACCAATGAAATATACAAAGATCTCAAATGTTTCGGATGGATTCCCCAAGCCGGCCCCGCCAAAACTTTAAATAGATTTAAAAACTTTGCCGTCTTTTCCTGTATTTCATTAATATGCCTTTTCCATAGCAGTGACCTGTCTAACCAGATACCTAAGTGTTTCACACAATCTACTGGGGAAATTGGTATGTTGTTAATTGTAAGTTGCAATTGTCGTCTTCTTCTACCTCTACTAAAAAGACACATCTTTGATTTGTCTGGTGACATGTCTAGACCCATATCATCCAGCATTGCAACCATAGAGTTAAGAGCAACTTGCATTTCGGATTCCGCGTGGTTTAAATCTTTATGGCTGAGGTAAAATACGAAATCATCCGCGTACTGCGAAACAATTACAGTCTCAATCTGTTGGCAAATTGTAGATGTAACAATATTAAAAAGCATCGGTGAAATTGGGTCGCCCTGTGCCAATCCCCTGCTTGTTCGTCTTACGTCAACAGTTCGTCCATCACTACTACTTTTTATCATCAAGTATCGCTCTAATAGAAATGAATTTAAATAACCACATACCTTTGAGCCAATTCCCAAATCATCTAATATCTGAACAACCTTTTCCACTAAGACATTGTTATAAGCATTTGTAATATCCAGAAAGCAAGCCAACGTAGGATCATTTCTAGTGAAACCCAATTGAATATAAGTAGATAGTCTTGAAATGCAATCTAAACAAGATTGAGCTCTCCTAAAACCAACCGTGTAAGGTGACAAAATTGATTGTTTCTCAATATACCATTCTATTCTTTTTCCGATCATATTATGGAGTATCTTACATACACAGGATATAAGAGATATTGGCCTAAGTTTAGTCTCCGTATTCGTGTCGTGCCCAGCTTTAGGAATAGCAATAACTGATATCGCACGCCATTGCTTTGGGATATCTCCAGTTCTGTAAATGTCATTATATACCCGGAGAAGAAACTCCTTGGCCTCACACGGAAGATTATAAATCATAGAGTACGTTATTCCATCATTACCCGGAGCAGTGTCCTTCTTTTTTAAACTATTCTCTAATTCTTCTATTGTAAATGCTGATTCTACTAAAATGTTCTGTGATTTGAATACTGGTGGTAAATTTGTCACGGAATCCGGTGTGAGTGAATATAACAAACCTTTTAGTTTTTCCTCCGACACATTAAATTTAGCTTGACGATAACCTTTAAGCCACCTCATCTTTCGCCACATATCAGAAACTGAAGAAGTTTCATCTATGCTACTACAGAATTTTTTCCAGCCGCTATTTATGGCTTTCATTATCAAATTATGTGCATGTGCCCCTTTCTCTTCTAATCTTGTAAGATTGTCAGGAGTAGGATTTCTTCTGAATTTGGCTAAAGCCAACCTACGTTCAGCCACTGCTCTAGATAATGATGGATCCCAATACTCTTTTGGCTTAAAATTCCTTAAGGGACTAGTACAAATTTTAATCATAGGTATGTGCTTATTCGCTGCCATATCAACTTGTTCTAAGAAGTAGTCGTATAATACCTGAATATTATTGCTGACGTCAACTACCCCAGAAAAAGACTCTGTAAGCTCATGACGATAGGCCTCCCACTTTGCTTTTTTGAAGTTTCGTCTTTTGTTATACTCGATTTGTGTTCTTGAAAATTCATCGAAATCTTCATTACGAGGTGATCACTACCTAAATTTTCGTTCATTACAGCCCAATTAAATTTAATAGCGATGTCAGATGATGCTAACGTAATGTCCGGTGATGATCTTTGTATATTTCCATTAACTAACTTGACTCGGGTTGCCTCTCCATTATTTAATGTCACAAAGCCGTGTTCCAATGATGAGTCTAATATTTGAGTACCACGCTGATCCGTTTTATAAGACCAGTTCGTATGGTGACCGTTAAAGTCACATGCAACTAATGATTTTTTAGGCACTAACGAGAAAATTTTGTCCCAATCTGATGATGTTGTACGCACTGAAGATGGACAGTAAATAGATACAACATATTCCAAACTACTACAATTAAGTATTTTCATACATATAACCTCTATACCTACATTACTTAAGCTAATTGGGCATACTTGCGCCTGTATAGATTTATGGATAATTATCGCGACACCACCATAGGAATCGTCTCTGTCTTTTCTATATATATTATAACCTCTCATATTCAAACGAATGTCTGGATTAAGCCACGTTTCACTTACAATAACAATATGTACTTTTTCTTGCCCAAGTAACGCGTCTAAACTAGGTGATTTTGGCTTTAAACTTTGACTATTCCATTGTAGTATATTAATCAAGGCGTCTTTGCGATAATTATCCATTTAAAGATTTTAACAGCCATTGACATAAATTTCCTCCAATTAAAAATTCCTTAAAAAATACTTTGCATTCCTCGTATATTACTTTCAAAACCGACATTATTATTTCTTCAAATCCTTTCTCTGAACAAATAATTTCTTTAATTTTTAAAAATATTTGTACAAATCTGAATTTTCTTTTGTTCTTCTTTTCAGCTTCTTCTTTTTCCGATTGTCTTTTTTCCTGACTACTTCCAATTATCTCATCTTCCATAGAAAAAGTTTCCCACTCTGTTTCCATAAATGTAGTTTGAATTTCTCGCCCATCTTTATATTTATTTTGCTTCTTAGACCTGTCCACTTTCTGTTTTTGTATTTGTCTGTTGCCTAAGATTTCTGTTTGATTGCATGTACTTTCATTAGTTAAGACTTCTTGTGCAGTAACTGTCGATTGCACGGCACTACTGTAAGTTTTATTCAAAGTAATTTGACTCTCTTCCGTTCTTTCATCAGACTCCTCAATTGCTACAACCATGCTGCCTTTATTGTTATTCTTTAGATATATTTCTAAGGCTTTTCTATAAGATATGTTCTGTACACTCATTAGATTTCGAATCTTTTTTTCTTTTAGAAAGGCAGGGCACGTTTTGTCAAGTGCCATGTGAGGTCCTTTGCAATTAGGGCATACAATTCTGTCCGTTTCACAATTTTCATGCTCTTTACTGCATTTAGGACACAGAATTTTCTTTGTTGGGCAGAATTTCTTTATATGCCCGAATTTCCAACAGTTGGAGCATTGAGAGACAGGAAATACATATCGTTCTACTCTAAAACGGCATCCATAGGCAAGAATAAATTCTGGAGTTGTAGGGCTCTCAAAACAGACACGTACCGTTTCACTGTCCACCCACTCACTGTCCTGACTGATACGTCTTAGTCTTCTAACTGATAATATTTTGCATGAAGTCTCTAATGACTCTAATATCTCTGACTCACTTAGTTCCAAGTCTACACCCTTAATTATTCCGTAAGATAAGTCGAGTTGGTTAACAAATTGAATTCTTACCCCTAAATCAACGAACTTCTGACATTTGATTAATTTTTCTCCATCTTCTTTCTTAGCAATATGTATGAAAACCTTATAAGGACTCTTATAGTTGATTCTCAATATGTTTTGTATATTCTCATTTTTCAATAATTTTGCTAATGCCATTTGTTTGGGCAAGACTTCTAAGGACGTTAAGCTAATCTTATATGTGTCATCCATATTTTCTTCTCTTATCTCCTTCCCCGATTCGCCTTCAATTCCAGACTCACTCCTTAAAAGGCGCTTTGGTCGCCTTCTGATCACTGTTATAAAACCCTCTTCACTGCAGCTTTCATCGCCCTTTTCCCTGGCCCTTTTCTCCGCAATTCTTTGACTGTCCATCTCGCAATCCTTCTGGTTACTACTATTACTCGCTTCACCCGCAAAGGAAATCGAAGTAATCATCGAATCGCTGTTTTTCGCTTTATTTCCGTCACTTTTTTCTTCCATTCTCAACTTATGTGGGTACTCCGAAAAAACTTGACTTAAGCGATACGGAGTAAACAAACTACGTGCGCTCGCGTCGGCGTCTCGCGCGGACTCCCTTTTCTAGAATTAAAATTTATGCATTAGGCTCTAACCACGATAATGAATCACTTGCAGTTAACGTTGATGAAAAAGATACGGAACGCCTAGATAGTGTAGTTACAGAAAAGTCCACAGCTGATAAGAAAAGAGAACGCAGCAATTCGTCAACTATTACAATATCAGACACAAGTCGAACAGCAACTGCTAGTTCTATAGAGTTTACAGATGAAAACATTAATGAATACCCTGTTTCTGAAGCTAGTAAATCAGACACAATTCATTCTGCTTTAAACGAGTCCACTGGAATACCAATTTTACACGAAGCCATAGACACTAAGCCAAATCAAATTTTAGTGTTTTCATGGCACAAAAATGAAATGCAAGTGAAGGATCTCTCGCGTGATAAACAGAAAGTATTAGAAGTTTTCATACCAACTAATAACCCAGAATTGATAAAAGAATTTTTAAAAAGATACATTAAACCTAAACTTAAATATTTTATTTATTTTGAAGAGAATGAACATCGTAAATTATTCGGTAACATAATAATTCAGCTGTTTAGGAAAAATTTGATAAATTTTTATGAATGCACAGAACGAGTAATTTATGTAGAAGATGAAGGAGAACAGAAAACCTTAATAGTTAAACATCACGAAGGAAACACGTGCCATCGCGGCATCAAAGAAACATTAGTTAGGCTTCGTAGGAATTATTATTGGGATAGAATGCAGGAGACAGTAGCGGCAGTTATTAATACTTGCGAGGCATGCCAGAAAATGAAATATGACAGAAAACCCATTAAACCTAAATTACAGCTGACGCAAACACAGAATGCTCCGTTTCAGGAGCTATTTATAGACCTTTTTAGTATTGAAGGCAAAACTTATCTAACCCTTATAGACGCTTTTAGTAAGCTAGGTCAGGCTATCGAAATTCAAAATAAATCTACTCCAGAAGTTGTTCGTGCTCTATTGAAGTATTTTTCTTACTACGGCGTTCCTAAAAAGATAAGCTCCGACCCAGGGTCTGAGTTCAATAACGAGTTGATGAAGGAATTTTTAAGCTTACATAAAGTCGAGCTTCACATTGGCACACCCAATAACCCCAACTCGACGGGTCTGATTGAAAGATTTCACTCCACCATAATTGAAATATACAGATTGGCTAAGTACGAAAAACGATGTACCGATGCGGCATCTGTAATGACGTATTCTGTTATGGCATATAACCATTCCATTCACTCTGTTACTGAACTCACTCCATTTGAAGTTGTTTTCGGGCATACTGATACCAACAACCCTTATAGCATAGAGTTAGAAAAACAGTATTTCCAGAAAATGGTTAAGGATCATGCAAAACGAACCAGAGTCATGTATAAACATTTGACAGATAAAATGGTAGAAATAAAAGCAAGACATAGGGAAAGTAAAGGTGGTGAATCTGAAGTTAAGTTTAATGAAGGAGAAATTATTTTTGCGAAAGACGTGAATAAGCGTAAAAGTAAAGATAAACCAAGATACATTAAAGCAAAAGTAATAGGTCAAGCTGATAGAAATATATTACCAATACAAATAGGAGAAAGAATCACTAAAACCCCCATTAAAAATGTAAAACGCCCTCCGCAGGTGGTGCAGCATCCTGCTGGTAGTGATGCCCTCACTGGCCCTTCATCTGCAAAATCTTGAAGGAAACCCAGGTATATTCCCGGTAAAAGAAGGTGTAGCACGCGTTCAAACTGATCACTGGACTATAGTCAAGCTCATAAGTTTAGAACAGATTAATAATGATCTAAATTAAATATCCAACAACTACCAACAAATGTGTAAACTTATAGATTGGAATGCATCCTATTCTCAAGAATTTACAAGTATGAAAATACATACAGAGTTTATACGAGATATAACCATAGAAAAATATAGACAACTAGTTCCGCAGAAACGTTCTAAAAGAGGACTTATAAATCCATTGGGTTCTATTATAAAATTAATAACTGGTAACTTAGATCACGATGACGCCGTTAGATACGAAGAACTTATTTCCAAATTAAATCATAATCAAATAATTACTTCAAAAAAATTAACTATAGTCTCCAAGATGTTTGATAGTTTCATTAATGTGACTGAAACAATAAATCAGGATACTGTAAACCTTCATAATCGCCTAACAAAGATTGAACTACTTGTGAAAGATTTATCTGCTAAGCAAAACAATTGGATTTTCTTAACTTACTTTACGGGATTATTTTCTGTATTCACGAGTAGTTTTCGTACTATCTTTGCTAGGCTAAGTGAAATCGAAACAGCATTAGCGTTAAGTAAATTATCGATATTACATCAATCAATTGTGAATTCTACAGAATTACTGTACCATTTAGAATTAATTTCTAATTCTGAAAATTTAGTGTATCCTCCGCTAGAAACAAATTTATTAAAAATAGAGGAGACCATTTGTGTAAAATCATTTATTAAAAATAATCAGATAACATTTATAATGGAAATTCCACTTACGGATAATTTATCATATAACTATTTTAAGATATATTCCTTACCAATATTTCATGAATCTGAAAATAAAACCTTAGCTATTATTCCCAAATATCCTTACCTACTGGCGAAAGGAATGAAATACTTACCGTTAATAAAACCATGTCGACCACTCTCTGCTGGCGATCAGTTTTTATGCACTGCAGATAATCAAGCTTTATATTATGAACTTACCTGTGTAGAACAGTTGATGAAATTTAAAGATGACCATACTCCCTGTAAACAACATGAAATCCAAATTGAGAAGGTCAGGGTCCAGCAAGTCAACGCAGCTACCTGGCTTCTTTATAGCAGATTGAGAACAACACTGACTAAGCAATGCGGTGAAGAGATCAGTAATCAACTTGTATTTGGCACTTACCTGGTGACAATGGACGAGCCTTGTGACCTGCAAATCTATGGAATTCGCCTTCACCGTCGTATTTCTGTTGAGTTGGAAGTTGTGGAGAAGATTCCCATTGTCACGTTACCCCAGTTGCACGTGAATGCCACTCACTCCAAATCAAGTGTAATTAATATGAAAGGAATAAGTTTAGACGAAGTGAAGTATATGGCCTTTTCGTTAAAGCATAGTGAAGTGATCCAAAGTGTTTTGAATGAAAAGAAAGACTTTAGCTTCAGTGAAAATTTAGGATACGTTACTTTAGGTTTAGTCATTTTCAGTTTTCTTATATTTTTGATTTATATAATATGGCTAAAATCGCTGAAATGTTTATTTTTGTGGCAAAATTGTCGGAAAGACTCTCAAATCGAACCTTCCGATAATTTCGCTCTTAGGGTCGGAGGAGTTATGAATACCCCTCACCCGTCTGCTTTAGATTAGTACATGTAACATTCCAGCAACTAGATATCTGTTGCAAGCTCAGCGGTCTGTGCCCACCGGATGAGCGATGTATCACATTTTAAAACAGAATAAAAGTCGCCTCCAAATCGGCAGCATGTATTTTCATTTTATCCTCAGTAAAAATCCTGAGTTTTAGTATTTAAAAGGTTTCTCACGCTCCGAAACCAAAAGTACCTCTCTTCTCTTATATTTTGAGTTTTATCTCTACACTAAACAGTTTCACTAAAGTAACTACACCCACAACTCTGTTTTTTTTGAGTAGGTATCACCCTTTACACATATGTTAAACAAACTAGACAAGAAATATACCTTCCTAATAATATTAATAAAGGCTCCTTTAAACAGGCGCGACACGCGATAAAATCGCGCGCGACACAAAGGCACCGCTAGTCGCGCAACGAGCGGTGCCTTTGTGTCGCGTGCGATTGTATCGCGTGTCGCGCCTGTTTGTAGGAGCTTTAAGACTCTGTTCATGACACAGTACGTAACCAATCACATTATATTAAGCGAAAGCGATACCCATATCATATAATACTTATACACAGCCATTCCTAAGCACCCTTCAGTGATAGTAGGCGAAATCTCTTTGAAATGCAGAGATGAATTGCCATTCAAACATCTTCGAATTAATATTCATTCCCATCATTATTTCTATGACGAAGCTATTAAAACCTTCGACATTTTCTGCCGTAATCTGAGTATGTATGTTCGTGAATTTATTTGGCTCGTTATTTAATATCTGAGCTGTTTTAATAAATGGGATGTAATTAATTTTGGTTTAATTTTGGGAGGATAGAAAAGGAACAGCTGATTCATTCTGTAAAAACCTCACAGTGAAAATTATACAGGGTCCATATTGATCTTTTAGGTACTTTGTTATACAATCTATGTAATACATATGGAATACAATAAAGAATTGAGTATTGAGAGATACTAACTTACGTGAAGTGAGCTTGAAAAGAGTTGTCATACCATTGAAATGTAATGAAATTGTTTATAAAAAAAATCTAGATGAGGTCGGCGTTTTCTATCTGACTGCTTTGATAAGAAAGGTCGAAAAAAACTCAAAGGTCACAGTCTCTTTTAAAGTCCAGACATAATCTTGGTCAGATCATGTAAAGACCATGTAGATTGATTTCTGAAATGGTCTTTTGAGGAAAGTACAGACTAGAGTGGACCAGTCCAACTGATCCTAGTGATTCACCTAAGTTTTCATGGTGAGATTTTTACAGAATAGCACTGCTGCGGAGCGAGTGAGGTGAAAAAAAATCCAGAAAAGTATTAAGTTTCTAGAGAAAGCAAACTCCTTGCTGCACCGACTACGAAGCAGCAGCAATGGCATTCTAAATGCTATCTATGGCTGCCCGTTTTACGGTCCTTTCCAAAATCAACGGATAAAGACAGCCATAGGCATCGGTTAGATATTAGCGTACAGTACCTACTAACATAATTTAGATATAATCTGTTACATTAACTTTTTTAATTTTGTGATATTTTGATTAATTATTTAACCTATATGGAATTTCTCTGAAATATTTATTGATATATATAAAACAAAGACGGGTTAATTACACCATTTATAATTCAAGAACGGCTGGACCGATTTTCATGATCTTTTATTTGTTGGATTTTGTTTCGCCCCGAATAGCAGAATAATTATTGAAGCATGAGAAAAAAAAACAAAAATAAATCTGAAGTGGTACGAAGTTCGCCCATCATTCCATTCATACCCAAAAATTAAAGTAGATATGGGCCAGTAAAAAAAAGTGCTGTTTTCTTATTGTAAATAACATCTTGAGCATTTTTTACTATTACAGTGGAAGTCTGCAATTAACCCCCTGGCTGCTATTTGAGTATGAAACGACCAACAATCATATTTTTGCCAACAATTTTTATATTTTGGGTATAAAATGTTCGACACTTGAATGATGTCCTTTTGTTTCACAGTGGGTTTAAAAAATACACATGTACACATTTTGTCCGTTTGCGGATTATGAAATTAGTAGGCTATACGTTCAATACTATGAAGATTCACTCACTTGTTCTTTTTTGTGTTTATGTTCTTTGTCTGTGTCATGTTTACCGCAAATAAACGTATTTTCTTTCTTTTTTTCATAAAGATTGAACAAATATCGCTAGTTTAAGATGCCTTGAAATCTATCACTTAGATTTTCGTCACTAATTAGAAAGTTGAAGGATACAGAAGCTAAAATAAAAAGTAAAGAAAACTTGAAGACGACAGTGTGGATATCTGGAAGGTTTTCTAAAAAAATGTGGCGCCCTCGACGCAAGGAACTAATCCATTTAATAGGAAGTTTTATGTCCCGGGGGTTCAAGAACAAAAGTTTGAGTCACTTCGATTACACTTGCTTGGTGTCCGCAGAGAGAAGTCGCAGAGTCATATGCTACCTCCCACAGCGATTTTTCTTGCAAACAATTTTACGCTATTCTCAATACCCGTTCGAAATTCACTTCATGTAAGATAACGTTCATATTACTTCGATCATCTATTCATCATTTTCTTATCGCTCAAGAAAGCATCGATCGTGATCTTTATATGTTCGAGAATTTTCGCGAAAATTCTACTTCGCTTATGTTCACGTACTCCCAGATTCGATATGTTTTACGTGTTTCCTCTTCCTAGTCGATTTCCATGTACTGTTTATCGTTCCTGTGGGAGCTATAAACTTGCGGATCGAAGAGTGTGGTGTCACTCAATACACTTTGATTGAAAAGTAGGCCTCTATAAATAAAAGATGTACGAAGGTGGAAGGTGCCGTGAGTAGGTGAGAATTTGTG
Source organism: Luperina nickerlii (assembly GCA_963855955.1). Lineage (NCBI taxonomy): Eukaryota > Metazoa > Arthropoda > Insecta > Lepidoptera > Noctuidae > Luperina > Luperina nickerlii. The sequence continues at coordinate 12,361,521 of OY979677.1, read as the reverse complement.
TTGAGTTCATTTATTAGTAGAACGTTCCGATTTCATGGGCACTCTAAGTGTGCTTACACACAAGCGGTAGCCGTCGATACCAGTCGACGCCCGCCGTCGACACCAGTTAACACCCGCCGACGACACGTCTACGGCTGCCGTCGACACTCGTCGGCAGCTGCAGTTACCTCTGCCGTTGACGCGTGCCGCTCGTGTTCATGAACTAATAGGAACAAATTACCCTCAATTCATAGAAAAAATCCTATACAGATAGATAAATCCTTTTTATAATTCCTTCAAAACAAAGGAGTAAGTTTCCAACCTAAAAATTAAAAGCGTTAACACGTTCCCTGCTATCAATTCCAAGTATACGTGTAGCAGCTTTCCAAGTCCAAATTGCGGTCAGCGTTACAGACACAAAGGCGGTACACCGAACAGTTTTGTGAAACTTTATAGTACCTTTGTAAGGCTTGGGCTGAACTTCTTACAAACATTGGCTTCGGGCCAGCCCGAAACTTACCTTACTTAGTCCGCTATGCACGTCTAAGCAGTTTTCTGCGAAACCATTTCGGTTCTCATTGTGGGTGGGGCTGAAGCAGATCGAAGATATAATTTTTGAATCTTTTGAAGTGTTTGTCTATTGTAAATGTTAATGGCTGCTGAAAAAGTCCCTTGATGAAAAGCTGATAATATTTTTACATTATCAGCTTTCCATCAAGTGACTTTTCGGCAAAGTGCGAGTCGGACTCGCACATGAAGGGTTCCGTATTTAACACTACATATTTTTTTAAAACGTTTTTGTAGGTACGCATACAAAAAACGTGTTTTTTAGCTATATTTTATTTTTATTATTTGTTGTTGTAACGGCAATAGAAATACACACTGTGTGAAAATTTCAACTGTCTACCTATTATGATTTTTGAGATACAGTCCGCTGACAGACAGACGGACAAACAACGGAGGCTTAGTAATACGCGTTGGCACCCTTTGGTTAAGGAATCCTAAAAAGCAAAAAATATGGCTGTTCATTCAAGATTCTAACTCCCGATGAACTTGGACTGCTAACTAGACTCACATAAAGATGATGAATGCAAAATTAATTAAGAAGTTTCCAACTTCAATGGTGACATTATTTGCCGGGTGATTTCTGCCAAATCTTATGCCACCCCCTTTCTTGCCTTGGGTGTTATTTTCGCTGCGGCGTTGCTATTCTGTAAAAATCTCACCGTGAAAACGCAAGTGAAGTGAGCGTGGAGTGAGCTGTCAATAGTGTCAGTTCCTAGCAAAAACAAACTCACTTCACCTAAGTTTTCACGGTGAGATTTTTACAGAATCGACAGGCTGCAGCGAACATTTCATAATCAGTATCCTATAATGTTCCCACTGTTCGGACACAGGTCACCTCTCTGTGAGATGGGGCCTTATCCACCACGAGGGCCCAGTGGGATGGTTGATGTCACATGCTTCACATGTTCGAAAAATGTGTCTGTTGAACAACTGAAATAACGCAATGAATTTTGTTGAACTGTCATAAAGCCATTGTGTCATTTACCCCGCAGTTTTATGTTTGGTGAAAACGTTCCGTACCTCTAAATTTTATAATGGAACCGAGCATTCTGAACATTGCAGCATTGGCGATGATTTTATAATTCTTTTTGGGTATTTTATATTGGAGGAAGTATTACACAATGCATTAAAATTTTAATCATGGATTTAAAGTTGATTATTAATGTTCATTTCAGTCATTGACGTGGCTTCCTTTATGTTCTTTCTGCAATAAATTGCGTTCTTTATTCATCATAATGTTTTTTTTTCATTTTAAATATTTATAAGAGCAGTACATACAAGTTGTAGGTCGTAGGTTCGGACTTCGACATGCGCTTGATTTTGTGTAAATTATTTCATGGCTCTCAAAACGATGAAGGAAACCATCGTGAGGAAGCCGACATGTACCTACTCGATCCAAAAATTTGAAGACATGTGATTTCTACCAACCCGCACTTGGCCCGCGTGGTGGATTATGGCCTACTCCCACTTACCGAGTGGAGGCCTGTGTCCCACCAGTGGGAACATTATAGGCTAATTATGATGATGATGACATCATTATTTTTATTTCATACACCATTGATTGATACTTTTATTTTATGTTTTCGGGGAAACCCTTCAAAAGGAACCCGACCTTCGGGGAGGGAGGTCGGGGAGTGTAGGATTTTTACCTCACTAAAACCGCCCCGGTGATCACCATCAGCACATAGGGGTGGTCCTGGTTCCTCTTAAAAGACCAATTCCGGAACCCCCCCGTGCAACGCCTGTAAGGCATGTGCCTTACAGGCGTTGCCTGTACAGTTTACAGTCTCCCCAGGGATGTACCTGGGGAGACTGTAAAGGGGCCTCCCCTGAGCCTCGCTATGCACTGCAGAACGTGATCACTGTGCCACCGTCTTCTCTGGGGTCACTTGGTGGGTGGACCTTTGGGGTCGCGGGCGCACAGAGTGGGGTCTGTGCGCCCGCGACCCCAAAGGTCCACCTACCTACTAATACAGACTGATATAACCCAATCGACATACCTAAATATGTATTTTCAATCAATGAAAAATTAATCTTCTCCTTAGACAAATCAAGTCAATCGATTGCAACCCAGCCAAGTCAATTGGGGATTATTTATGGTAATCGAGTTTTGTATTCAATTTCCGTTCCATTACGAACAATAATCCATGAATTATGGCTAATAGAAACTCATCCCTTTCTTGTTGACTCCAGTTAAGTATAACAAACTTAATTCGATTATGTATCTTTTTGTTCTTTGCCATTTTAATAGTAAACATTTTACATAAAAAGGGTTGTATTATAAAATCATATTTGTATGTTTTCCTTTTAAAAATAATTTTCTCATACATTACTTTAACATCAAAGAGCAAAATTCAATTTATTTCCACAACTAAACTAACTGCGTCATATTTCTGCAATTTAACGTGAAATCTTGAAATTATATTATCGAAAACAGAACTCGGAGACTTGTTTCCTATCTCATATTTCAACAAATAACGAGCATCAGATTATTAAAATATTGTTGCAAATACAGCCAAGTCTTGATATCCCAATGTCGGTTGTCGGTCTCCTGTAGCCACTACATGCACATGTATATTGAAGACTTTACCTTTGTATCTGAATTGGCAAGCTGGTATTATGGGACGTCGGTGATTGCGCCCGAGGCTTTCGATGCCGCCATATGCTGAGTAAGGGGCATGTCGTCTATTCGAATGGTCCATTTCAGTCGGTCCTATCTTGCATTGTCCATATATGTTCCAATGCATTCAAATAAGGAATAAGTTCTGTCTTTGTTTTGCTTTCAACAAAGATTTTATTTTACTCCGTTGTATCTAGATCTTGGTCTTGTAAAAATATCTGAAGAAGTAGTTTAGAAATATTTTATTACCTGTCTTTATTAACCTTCCGTTATTATGTAGTTTTCAGTATCCATGTCCACATGAAACATTACTTTGTTCCTTTCTGTAGGTACTGTGTACTTTAACACATTGAAAGACACTGAACGAGACTCAATAGAAGTGTTATTGTTATTACGTCGAGGGGTGACTTTCCAAATCAATTCTATATCAATAATTTCCCTTCCAAAACACAAAATGAAAGCGCGGTTTCGTTTAAAACGTTGATAGATTACAGGCTGGCTGTTGACGTCACGCGGCGTCCAAATGAATAAATCTCTCGACATGTAGCATCAGCAGTGGATGACAACCGGTCGAGTGCGTTTGGCACGAATGTTAGATGACCCTGTATGTCGATATGTCGCTCAGTAATATAATAGTATGGCTGAATGGGTCGCTGACTGTGTTTTAGTGGTCGCTAATCGTATTATGTTTGGCTGTTGGCTTTGATTTAGATTAATATGTGACAAAAACAGCACAATCTTTGTTTGTGCAAACACGGTTATCTGATGAATTTTAATGGAATAACGGTCGCTTGTTGCGGTAAAATTGTAGTATACAGCAGTACATCAAACCAGTGACTACTGAACTTTGATTTGTTTGATATATACACTGAATTCTACCGTATTATCAACATATTATACCTAAGCTATGCTGTGTAAATGTTTAGACATCTTTTACATTTTCAATTAGGTACAGTCAGTTATAGCAATTAGCTGATCCATCTTTGCATAAATAGTTAAGATTTTTTAGAATACGAATTGATAGAATTTTATAATTCTTAAATAAATCTTCTTATTTTAAATATACAAAAAGATACATTAATAACGAGTCGTAATTCATGTCCTTAACGAAGAAGCTGACCACAGAAGGGTATGAAATTGCCATGATATTTTGGTAAAAAGTTTAATTTTAAGAAATATTATAAGACTAGCTGTGCCCGCGGCTCCGTCCACGTGGATGTCGGAAAACAATACTGTGTCTCTTTACTGTCTTTGTCTAAAATAAAAATAGCCTATGTTACTCCTTGTAACATCAGCTCCTTATAGCATCTAATTGCAAAGAATAATACAGAATAATAATACATTTAATTTTGTAATGTGCGTTTTGTTTGTGCAGAATAAACAATTTTTCTTTCTTTCTTTCATTTGTCAGTGAAAGTCCCGTCAAAACTGGTCCAGCCGTTTCAGAGATTACTCGGAACAAACAGACAATTAAAAAAAAGGTTTTTTAGTTTTATGTACTGTATATCCACTTTTATATGCAATGGTTAAAAAGCTGTTATTTTGACATAACAAACAGATGAAACAGACACTTCAATTTTATTTAATACTAGCTTGGATTGTGTGTCTTATAATATTTATACATATTACTGACTCACGGAATTGAAACGAGAAAATAATGATTCTCAGAAACTAAGCGCGTTGACTAACGAAATTATTTACTTTTCTTGGACATGTGACAGTAATGATTTTCTGCCTTCCTGCTCAAAGATTTGGCAACTCAAATGGGGATCTATTACCATCAGCTCCGTTTTTTATTTTAAATGAAGTCAGAACCTACCTTTACATCTCGTGCATAGAAACCTCAATTGTTGAATGCGTATACTTCCAGTTTCATATATAATTCTAGGGAATCGCCTTCACGGTAACTATTCAAATATCTAGTATTCATACGTACGTTACATTAAAATCGCACGGGCAGTGTCCATTGCGGGTTGTGCCATGGGACGGTCTGTGGACAAGCTAGGAACATGGGGGACTTACATTGACTGCCTTTGAAGTATTCCTCTAAATGCTTGTCTGTTATCGAGTGACTGCTTCTGACGGTTGGTTTGTAATCCCTTGCGTGTTTCGTTGAAGTTTAATGACATTTCATCCGCAATTTGGTAGCAATGGAAATATCACTGTGTCTATTCTATGGTGGTGGTCGGGAAATTATTATATCTTCACCCACATATCTATTTGTTTTCAGTAACATTATAGAGATATGAGGATCAGGGTTCACTTATCCTCCATAGAAAAGGGAGGATCCTCCGACCCGACGGGTCTTGTGTCTGTTAATTGTGTTGTGTTCCCGACATGTGATGTCGGGACGTTGGCAGGTTGGGCAACTTTGAGATGCACAACTTTTTTTGCCGCCATTTTGTTTTGGCGGCAAATATGACAGTTGTTTCATGAAATTATTTTGTGCAGATACGGCTTTGTTATGGAGTGTTTTACGACTGAATAACGTGTTTTAATTATTAAAACATTCTACTCAATCCAATCATATATTGCGGAAACTCTAAGAAAATTGCGGCCGATTTGTGGTAGAAATCACTTACCTACGCGGCTATCAATAACTCGTTTAGTGAATAAATTTGAGCAGCATGTATTGTAACAGATAAAGCAGTTCCTCGTCGTGTCAGAAGGGCCCAAACGGAGCAGAATATTGAAATTATTCGTCAAAGTGTAGCCGAAGAACCCACGTTGTCTACCAGGCGACGTTCTCAACAATTCGAAATTAAGAGGACTTCTCTACGGACAATTCTGAAGAGAGACCTTGGTTTGTTTCCATATAAGGTTCAGATAACTCAAGAACTGAGAGAGAGATACCATGGATGGCGTCGTGATTTCTGTAGTGTTATGCTAACCAAGCTGGAAAGAGACCCAGATTGTCATAAAAAAATCAATCTGAGCGACAAAGCTCATTTCGACCTCAGTGAATTTGTTAATAAACAAAATTCTCGCTATTGTGGTGACAAACACCCTTCGTTGATCCACGAACGACCACTGACCACTGACCACAACATCCACCTCGAGTAGCAGTTTGGTGTGGAATTTGGTCAGGAGGAGTAATTATATTATTTCTTTGAAGATGCTATGGGTGATCCTGTTACAGTGAGTGGAGATCGGTACCGTGAGATGATAAATAGTTTTTCTTACATATTATTATTATTTATTTATCTCAATCACCTTAGGATCATAGTATACAATTTAAATCAACAACACAATTAAAATCAACATCACAATTAAATATAAGATCAAAATTTAAAATTATAATAAAATTAAAACAAATTCGAATAAAAATTAAAACACAAAAATTAAAATTATTATATAAAATTAAATCAAATTAAAAACACAAATTAAAATTAAATATAATTAAAGTCAAATTAAAAACACAAATTAAAATTATTATAAAATTAAATCAAATCAACAATACGATCAAAACAATATCTTAACATTAGTCAGTACGTGAACCATGCAACAGTGGTTCATGTACTGACAGTCGAAGCGTTCAGCAAAAGCCTTCAGGATACTGTTGCGGCTGGCCCGCACCCTGCGCATAAACATAAACACATAAACTGAATCAGTTGGGCTTAGGAAACATGTGGTTCCAACAAGACGGGCTACATGTCATACAGCACGAGCCACTAATTTAGGATGGAGTGATGACGCAAACATAATAGTGAATGAATGAGACGACGCAGAACTTTATAATGATTCATCATCATCATCATTTCAGCCGAAATAAGTCCATTACGACGTCGGACTAGGCCTCCCCCAAGCAGCGCCACTTCGACCGGTTCTGTGCTTCTCGCATCCAGCGGATTCTCGCGGCCTACACAAGGTCAATAATGTTCTGGTTATAATGATTATAAAAATCAAATCAGTCTTAGAAGTTGTTATAACGTATCGCTTCGAAACAATGCCCAAATAATTATAAAAGAGAACCTATTAAAATCCTGGAGTTATTACAGAAAACACTCGTAAATGATTAATTAATTCACGCTTCTATGAAATACGGTGTTTTAATTAATTAAATGGTGTTTTCAAACGGTGCGACGATAAATCGCGCGATTTGTCGCATTCCTTGCGTTCCGTTTCAGAGTGAGAAGTATGAATTTTAATGTTTTGGTAAATATTTAATTATATTGTTGAGTTTAGGTACTTTCGTATACTTGGCTCAATTTAAGATTTATTGCTTTTATACAGTGTTGGGAACACTCATACCGCTGAAAAGTTTTAAGATTGTTAAGCTTATTATATGTACATGTGTGTGTTTAAAGGCGCGGGCCCACCGCGGTGCACGGAGAGGCTACGCTCGGCTTTGGAAGAAAATGTATGTGATTGTATCCACTGCAACCCACGGAGAGGCTGCGCATGAATTGACGTCATTGATACACGCGTGGCTTGCTCGAATAGGCGGTTACATAGCTCAACGTTGGCGACGTGGGTCTACGTTTCTACTAGAGTACACGAATATGACCCACGAGTATGTAGGTACAGCTCGCTTATCGCAGCGCAGTTTTCAGTCAATTGCAGTGGCACGTGCGTAGCCTCTCCGTGCGCCGTGCCACGCTATACATAGTCGTGGGTCATATTCGTGTACTCCAGTGGAAACGTAGACCCACGTTGTCAAACAAATTAATACACGCAGCTAAAATGCGCCGCGTGCCCGTGCACAGCATGCGCCGCGGTGGGCCCGCGCCTTAATAGCCCCGTTAGTCTCGTGGTTGCAAGCGCGACTGCTGAGCGTGGGGTCCTGGGTTCGATTCCCGATTCGGACAAAGTGTTATTGGGTTTTCTATTAGAAATTTCTTAGTAACAGTCCGAAGTTTGGAAGTTGGCGGTTTAATACCCTCGTGGCTCGGAAAGCACGTAAAAGCCATTGGTCCTGCGCCTGATCTCTCCCTGGTCGTGTCCGATTACCGTCCCAACGGAAGAACAGAGAGTGCACCTGTATTTGAGCACACACTTAATAACATATCCTGCGTACAACGGAGGTTAGCCAGGTAGCTGGCTAACCTTGATTGATTGTTTGGTTGATTGGCCACCATGTCCGAAATTGGTCGGGAGGCTATTTACATGTGGGAATGGTAGGACAAACAGCATTCAAATCCATACTAATATTATAAATTCGAAAGTAACCGTCTGTCTGTATGTTACCTTTTCACGCCTAAACCACTGAACGGATTTCGATAAAATTTGGCAGAGAGATAGATTGCATCTGAGGAAGGACATAGGCTAGTTTTTATCCCAATATTCCCACGGGATCAACACTTCTGTGGGTAAAACCGCGGGGCACTGCTAGTAAACTTATATTTTTTAAAGCAGTAAAGTTGACAACGCAACAGGCTTAGCTCATCATCGTACTGGCAAAAAAAAACAAAAACTAGTTCACAATGATTCTAAAATAAAAAAAATAATAAAGCTTCCTATTCGCTCGTTTGGATACCATAATAAAAAAAATTAAGCTTCCTATTCAATTATTCACTACATACCTACTAATTGAGATCAGTGAGATCATATTGTAGTTCATTTAGAACTTTACGTCGTGCATGTAAACAGTCTATGAACTAACGAAATTATTGTGCTCTTTTTGAGACCTTGAAATTTTCTTTGAACATTACAAATAGGTCAGTTTCGTTTCTTTGCCTAAAATACGTCTAGTGATATAAATACTGCTCAGTAGATACTCGTTCGTTTCACATGAAAAGCTACAACGACTTCTCTGTAGATTTTACACTAACTTAGTTTGTTTCTTTTACTTTTTAGTTTGCTTTAAGTTCTCTTTGAACTATAGGAATCGCTTCCTCCTTCCAAGTTTCCTTTACATTTAGATGGTAATGGATATTTTATTTAGGTGCTGCTGGACGAAAATTGCTGAAGGATTTATTTAAGGGGCCTTGTTTTTTCTTTCCTTTATTTGTGGGGGTAGCAGTAGGTAGATAACTAAGTAGATATCAATGAATGACGGAAAAAACCTAAGGAAACATTTTCCAGAAATTCATGAATTTAACATGAGTTTTAAGTTAGGGCTTGTACACAAAACTGCTAAGCGACGTCGCATCGTAAAAATCTACGAGCTCGCACGACGCATCGCAAGAACTTGCGAATTGATTCGCATCGCGCATCCCTGCGATGTTGCGTCACACTTGTTGACGCCATTTAAGTCCGCTCTGAGACATCGTGAGGGCAAGACGTATGCAAATTTAATGTAAAAAATAAAATCTTTTTACATCTTTGGAAAACTCTCTTTTCAGCAAAGACTAATAATTACCTAAATATTGTTTTACTTTACGTGATAAGGCATAACAGGAATTCTCCCCTTGTACGATTGATATAAATATAAATTAATAAGTAATAAAATACGCACAGTACGGTTGACGGTCGTCGAAGGAATGGTCACCCGAATCGTGGAAGGGAGACGTCTTGTCGCACGAAATCGCATCGCAGCAATTCGTGTCGGAGTTTTCTGCGTTGCGAATTCGCATCGCACCGATTCGCAGTTTTGTGTACAAGCCCTAAGGTCATTCATCTAAGGTTCTAAACATATTATAAAGAGAAAATATTTGATTTATTGTATGTTTGTTTGTTACGCTTTCACGCTAATGGGTGAACGGATTTGGATGAAATTTGGCACATGGGTAGACCATGACCTGTATTAGGATATAGGTTACTTTATTCCGATGTTCTCACGGGGTCGAGACGAAACCGAGGGGCGCAACTAAATGAATCATTCTCAATGAAATCAACGTTGTTTGACACATGCATGCATAAATTAAACTCGCTGACAGGGACTCATTAGTGCAAAACAAGTGGATTAATAGAGGATAAGTATCTATTTTATAAATTATCTGTAAACAGTTTTAATGAGGTAGCCGTAGGTAATGGAAATATTCCATTATTATGAAAACAGTTAAAACGTAACAATCTTTGTATCCATACTAATATTATACATTCGAAAGTAACTCTTTCTGTCTGTCTGTCTGTATGTTACCTTTTCACAACCTAAACCATTGAACGGATTTCGATAAAATTTGGCAGAGATAGATTGCATCCCAGAGAAGGACAAAAGATAGTTTTTATCGACATCGATATTTTTAAGCGAAACCGCGGGCGGAAGCTAGTCTCAAATAAACGCTTGAATTAATTAAGAATCAGTATTTATTTAATACAGAGTAACACATGAAGGGGGAGCTTGCCGTCAAGGTAGACCACGGCGAAGGTGATGTGACGATCTGACGAGGTTTGCAGGGCCAAGATGGCCAGATATCACTCAAGACAGGGAGGTTTGGAAGGAAAAAGGCGAGGTCTTTGCCCAGCAGTGGGACACAATAAATAGGCAAACGAAAAAAGAGTAACACATGACATGGTAATGTAAATTAGACAGAGATAGAGGGAAAATACATGACCTCTTAAGAGGTTGTTAATGTTTTACCAATAATCCTGTACAGATTTATTTGTCATCTTTGATTTAGTTATCAACTTAAAATTATATATCTTGGACTACGTTCACCACACGGATTCGGATGTTCGGGTGAGGGGTGCTTTCGCCAGTAGATTGGTTCTGGCCACGGGCACGTTTAGCAGTTGCGAGCGTCGCCGTCTTCACACGTACCCGTACGGCACTCCAAGTTCCAGATGATGCAGCACTCCCAGGTTATGTACTACGCCACGCTGTAACTTCACTACATACGCAGCAAGGTTGGACTCTACTTTATCTACTTGATTGAGTTGAAATTAATTCATTGTTAAAAAATTAACCAGAGCGCACATGCTTAATCAGTTCAGCACATGATTCTAGACCCCTAGCGTAGAAATTTTTCGTCGATTATAAAAAAATAATACTTGCTCCATGCATTTTGACCTGTATATCGCACTTTTTTATGAAACAGCTGATGTTTTTGTTTAGAATCGTATGCTGAATTCATGGTTACCACATACACACACGCACGCACGCGCACTGGTCAAAATCGTTCCTGTATAAAAAGTTAACTAATGATTAGCGACGGTTTAACCACACATTTATGGCGTTTAAACGCATCTGAACCGTGATTCACGTTTATAAATGTGTAGTATATTGTATCAATAATTACTATTATTTTGTGCCAATGACAACCTCATTTTTATGTTCAAGCAATCACTATCCATTCCAAGGTTGCCTGGAAGAGATCGCAGAAAGCCATAAGGCCACCCGTTGGATGTTTTGTAGTATTAAATGTATTTTTTGTTATGTATTCTCTGGTCTGGTGGTCTTCATTGTATACAATGAAGTATATAAATATACTAGCAGCGCCTCGCGATTTCACCCGCAAAAGTGTCGATCCCGTGGGAATATCGGGAAAAAACTATTCTATGTCCTTTCCCGGGATGCAATCTATCTCTCTGCCAAGTTTAATCGAAATCCGTTCTGTGATTTAGGCGTGAAAAGGTTACAGACAGACAGACAGAGTTACTTTCAAATTTATAATATTAGTATGGATAAACCCCCTTAGTCAATAGGTAACGTAAAACAACCAAAACAAAATTACTGAAAGTGCAAGTTTATCCAATCATTGTTGGTTAGTTGTCCAATATCCGACTACGCTTGTCATCACTTAGCTACCCACGCGACCGACTACCTAACTGCGTCATGCTCCATCAATTACTTAAAGGTCTACACTTTTCTGTTCTGAGTAGGTATGTACTTGTATTAGGCTAAAGATACTCCATTAGATTGTTCGGCAGACGTGCAAGTAGACTGGGTATGAACTTTGGGTAGCCAGAAGGTACTGTAGATACCTTAATTTGTGAGTTTGTTCGTTTCGCCTATCTTTGTGTCGAATATTAGTCTCACTGAGTCCTTTGGGCATACACGACGTTACAGAGACTGGATGTGGCACCCGTCTCGAACAGAATTAATGGATTCTTGTCTAATTTGGCGTACTTTACGCCAGGTTATTCATTTGTTTAGTAGGTTTTTGTGCGGTGTTCGAAGATAGAATAGTGCTTACTGTATACATATGTCTTATTTTACATCGTTTTGACGTGGATATGTATTTAAAATTGCTTCCATAGTGGGAAGAAAGTCAAAAAAATCAATGATAACTAATCGGGGGATACAGTTTGGTGTTGCAGCTTCATATCTATCATCTCCATCCTAAATTCAATTACACTATTGAATAGCTAAAAGATCAAAGAATTCATTATGTCAAGTGAGGACTGTGACGCATCTCACGCGGTGGAGGGGGAAGCGCCGTCATTTTGAGGTCATTTTGCTGTGTATCGAGATTCCCACTTAGTATAACTTTTGACTCGGAAAAGCTACGAAGTTTGTTTAAGTTTCAATTGTCAGCTCTCGTCTAAATCTATCGATTATATACAAAATACTAGGTAAAGCAGTGAAAATTAATATATTGTGTTAAAATAAAAAGAAAAACGGGGAAAGGGCTTCTCAAGAGCAATCGAGTGGTACCAATAAAACACCATATGACCGAGTCAAGCAGTGCCGGGAACGTAAAAGAATGAATGCAGCCGAGCGGATCAACCCCGTGACGTAAACATATTCACGTACAATACACGGCCATTTCCATGACACCATGCAGCCACACCTCATTTTTTCGTACAAGTAATTAGCGAAATTATAATTTTCCCACTGCTGGGACACAGGCCTCCTTTCGGTGAGAGGGGAGTGGGCCGTAATCCACTACAAGGGCCCAGTGCGGGTTGGTAGATGTCGCATGTCTTCGAATTTTTGGTTCATGTTTTCTCACGATGTTAACCTTCTCCGTTTTGAGAGCAGTGGTAATGAAATAATTTACACAAAGTAAAGCGCCTGTCTGGGTTCGAACCTATGACCTACAACTCGTAAGTCCCGACCGTTATCACTGGCCTATCACTAATCTCTTTTTGTTATACCCTAGTAGATACCAACTTATTTAGTTAGGTGGTAGTTCCGAAAAATATCTAGCTTACTTTTGAGAAGAATATTAATGTATTCATTTAGAAGTCTACGGGGTACTTAATTGCAACACACTGTCAGTAAATGGCTTTCATTTTGACAGTTCAACAACATTCATTGCGTCATTTACGTTGTTGCGCAGACAAATTTTTCGAAACTTATGAAGCAATGGTTTGGCAATATGCTTCAAAATTATTCAGATTGGCAGATTGATAGCGTCTTACGCAATTAGGATGCTGCTCTAGGTTTCAAACATATTATAAATAAAAATCCTTAAAGCTAAGATAACGTTTCTCTCCTGATCCCCAGACAAACATTCGGTTTAGTTGTCCGGATTAATAGAGATTAGCTAATTGTCTATATATCCGTGAAAACATTGGAGCTATAGTCCATAGCGCCGAAAGCGTCCTATTAGGTTTAGTCACGTTTCTCTAGTAAATTAGTTAATTGTTCGCTGTTTATATTGTTAGCCAACTAAACAATGATGGTGTAAATAATAATAAACATGTTAGAACGGGCTTTTAGCTTAGAAGTTTATTGCGTCTTAATTATAAAACTAAATCCAACTTAGTTTACATAGATTATACCCGGGTATAATCTGTAGCGGGATCTACAACGCCACATGCGAACTACGCGTCATAGTGACGTCTCACAAAATCCTGCATCTCGCAAGCAGATTTTACGAGTATAATCTAAGTGGTCTCCGATAAAAAATGATAAGTAAAGACAGTAAAAAAATATAATACACTTAACAAACTACTTTCATGCAAAATATAATAATACCAGCCTATTAATGTCCCACTGCAGGGCAAAGACCTTTTCTTATCATCATCATCATCTGCCTAGCCATTTCCCAACTATGTTGGGGTCGGGTTCCAGTCTAACCGGATGCAGCTGAATATCAGTATTTTACAAGGAGGAAGGCCTCTTCATATACAGGAAAAAAAACGGGCATTCCGGGAGTGCCAATAGAAGTGAAAACAAAACACAAACATAATTCTTTGCCATCACTCACTGACATATCGGATATACATTATCACCGAGGACAGCCGAACACATTCGAAGCGGGTATTTTTTTAATCGTCTTATAAACAAAACACTCTCGGTGTCGCTTACGGTATCAGTGGCGCAAGTTCAATGGTTTTTTCCCATCTCAAAAAATGCCCAATGCGCCTAAAGAAGATATCACTTCAAAAAATTAACTAGTGCGCAAACTGTACCCATAAATTCAGTATTATGATTCTAGACCCTCTAGAGTACCTAGACATTTTTCGTCGGTTAAAAAAAAAAGAAATTGCTTTTCCATACATTTTGACCGCGTAGGTATTGCACTTTTCTATGAAACAGCAGATTTTCTTTTTGTTAAAACGACGAAAAATTTCTACGCTAGTGTGTCTAGAATCTAGACACACTAGCGTAGAAATTTTCGTCGACTTAAAAAAAAGAAAATCTAGACTCTAGAATGATATGCTGAATTGATAGTTACAGTTGGCGGGTCGATGTCCCTGCCACCCTTTAGACGCGCTGTAAAAATACCTTGAAGTGACGGTAATCATATTACAGACGCGCCACAAACACGCTCCTAACAATTGCACAAATTGAAAGCACTCTATGCGGCTAAACAAACTTGACCCGTCCTGTAGCGCCTGCGATTACAAGCTAATTGGAATAAGTCTGTCTATCTAATGGAGGAATGCTGCGACAAAATATTATTTTGTTTGCGTTGTTAATAGCGAAGCTTTTGTATAAACTTGAGGGCTTTGCTCAGTTTATATTACGTGTATGTTGAAATAACATAGCCCAGAGTTTAGAGGCTTAATCTGTCAACATGTTTCGGTGGGTAACTTTGGATTTACACTTAAGTGTAAGTACCTAATTTTATTTATACATATCTTCTTTATATATATAATAATTCTGCTGTACATGTGTAATTACTTAAGTTATGAAAATGTTTGAAGTTGTAGTGTAAACTGAACTTTACTGTGTAGAGTTTAAAGTTGTTTTTCCATAAACTCATATTTGTTTACATTTTTGGCCAAGGGTCTTAGAGTGTGTTCTAAAACTAAACGATTCTTAAGATATCAATACTATAAGAATAGAAATAGTACTAACAAGGTTAAATACACAACATATTCCAATTTATTACAAAAATGTATACATAATGCTAAACGGAATGCTAACATTAAGTTTATAAATAACAATAAAAACAAATGTAAAGCCACGTGGTCCGTAATAAAGAATGAAATAGACAGTATGAACTCTGGGGACAATATTGAACGCATACGGATTGACAACGCTATACTCACAAAACCTGCAGAAATAGCCGCAGCTTTTAACAATCACTACATAAACAATTTTCCAGTACAAAATAGTATACATGTTCATCGCAATGAAAACATCGCCGCTAACTCGATGTTCCTCACTCCTATTTCTGAGAGTGAGGTAAGGCAACATATACTATCATTAAACAATACTAACTCTGAAGGCTACGATGAATTAAACACCAAAATCATTAAAGCATGTGCCAATGAAGTGAGTGGAGTGTTGACATATCTGATTAACTTATCTTTTTCACAGGGAGTATTCCCAAACGCTTTGAAATTGTCTATTGTCAAACCATTGTTCAAAAAGGGTGAAAGATATGATGTGAACAATTATCGTCATATAGCGCTAATACCCATCTTGTCAAAAATATACGAGAAATGTATGTACCACAGACTAATTAAATACTGCGACAAATTTAATATCATAAGAAAAGAACAATTCGGCTTTCAAAAACGTAAATCGACTACATTAGCCATTTTTTCACTTTTGAAAACTATACTAAATGGAATAAATAATAACCAGCTGGTAACAGGATTATTTTTTGACTTATCAAAGGCGTTTGATTTGGTTTCACACTTTTAACCTATTACAAAAATTAGAAGCTCTCGGAATTAGGGGAGTGCCACATCAATGGATATCTTTATACCTAACTGACAGAAAACAGTGTGTTTCTGTCACCAAAGTCGATGGGAATGGAGATATGTCACTGTATAAGTCTGAGTATAAATATATAAAACGTGGCGTGCCCCAAGGTAGCATATTGGGGCCTATCTTATTTCTCCTCTACATTAATGACATTGTTAATGTGACTAAGTACAAATGCTTTCTTTATGCTGATGACATTTCTATAATTGTAACTTCTGACAAAAAATATAAATCTATTACTGACCATGAAATTGACATAAATAAAACAATTGCTGACTTAATTAATTGGTTAAATGACAATAATTTATGTATTAATCTTGACAAATCTGTGTATGTACAATTTAACAAATCTCACAATAATAAATTCAATTTTAAGATGGACATATCAAAAATTAACCAGGTGACAAAAACAAAGTTTTTAGGTGTAATAATAGATGAACACTTAGACTGGAAAGCACAGGTTGAGCATGTATGTAGCAAAGCGAATAAATTTGTTTATGCCCTTAGAAAGATTAAGAACATAACGAATATAAAAACGGCGATAATGTCATATCGAGCGTATGTGGAATCCTCGTTGCGGTATGGAATAATGGTATGGGGAAATAGTACCGACTTTAATAGAGCATTTATCGCACAAAAGAAATGTATACGAGCCATATACGGGATTCCGTCAGATGAATCATGCAAACCGATATTTAAAAAGCTTGGTTTGCTACCACTGCCTTCAATATATATGTATGAAGTATGTATGTTTGTACAGAAATATAGAGAACTATTCAAAACAGCTGAGGATGTATGTTCACGAAGTCGGCGTGATCAATTCAGGCTGGTACTAGACGAGATACCCCGGTGTGTTAAATATAATAAAAATTGTGTAGCTATGTGTGTGCGTATATTCAATAAATTACCAAATACATTTAAAGATCAAAATTACAGACTTTTTAAAATTAAATTGTATAACTGGCTGAATGAACATAGTTTTTATAATGTTAAAGATTTTCTCGAGCATAAACTATAATGTCGATACTTACTATAATTTTGCATGCTTTAATATTGAGCAAAACATGTTTGGTCTCATCTTGTATTGTAACATCTTTTAATACCGTGTTTTTTGCAAATAAATATTATTATTATTATTATTATTATTTAGAGATTTTTGTTTTCCTCGGCCTAGCCGGATAGCTGATGGCACGGGCCTAAGCCAAGTGTTCATCAGTGGGATTAACTCTTGGAGTAATAGTAGATACTGCGTGGTTATCCGCAGTAGGCTGTATGTTAGCCGAAACTATATTTGAGTGGGAGTAATGGTGCAAGTTATCGGACTCACACTGGAGGAATTTTCTTACTAGCCTACATGTATTGAGAATCACTGCCTTCTGCAGCAGGTGGTAGGTGGTAGATGGCAGGTTGAGAGAACTAAGGGACTGATGAAGCTGTTTGGGTATTACTCCTGTTGTAGATAGCACTATAGGGACTATTGTGACTTTTTGAAGATGCCAAAGCCTGGTTATTTCGTCTTTTAGTTCGGTGTATTTGGATAACTTTTCGGCTATTGTAGTCTGTAAGTTATGTGTATTTGGCACAGCGATGTCTATTAGGAACCCGGTTTTATTTACTTTGTTAATTAACGTGATGTCTGGTCTATTAAAGTGAATTGTGCGGTCGGTGAGTATAGCTCGGTCGAAATACAATTTTGTAGTGGGATTCTCTAGTACCGTTTCAGGGTTATATTTATAATATGGTGCTATGGTGTCTATAAATTTGTATTTATGAGCTAGTTTTTGGTGTATTACGTTGGCTACCTGATCGTGTCGATGTTTGTAGTCTGTCTGGGCTATTGATTTACAGGCGCCTGTGATATGTTGGATTGTCTCTGGTGAACTATTGCATTTTCTACATGTGTCGTTTGTTAGATTCTTTATTATGTATTTTCTATAGTTTTTGGTCTCAATAACTTGGTCTTGTATTGCAAGCATGAACCCTTCAGTTTCCGGAAAAAGTTCGCCTCGTTTTAACCACGCGTTCGACGCATCTTTGTCGACATTCAATTGGCATAAATCTTGACGATGTCTCCCGTGTAGAGACTTCTGGGTCCACTCTAGACATTTGGTTTTGTCATCAGTCACTCTCTCGTTTTGCTGTTCAGTTGTGTCTTTAAGATTAAGGGGTGTTAATTGTTGATCGTTTTGTGCTATTAGTTTGTGAAGTGTTGAAGACGCAGTTTTATCGAAGAAGTATTTTCTGAGGGTTGTAATCTGTCGGTTGTGTAAATTTAAAATGTCAATAAGTCCCCTGCCTCCCTCCTACCGCGGTAGTGTTAACCTTTGCAGGCATGATCTTGGGTGGTGTTTACGGAATTTAGTCATTGTTGTGTTAATTTTGCGTTGCAGGTTTTTCAGGTCTGTTTTGGTCCAGTTGATTATACCAAACGAATAGGTGAGGACAGGGATAGCAAAGGTGTTAATTGCTTTTATTGTATTTCGTGAGTAGAGTTGTGTTTTAAGAATAGTATTTAACCTATGTTGGAATTGCTGTTTTAATTTTTGTTTGGTCTCTTTATAGTGTATCTGACTTGATTGTATGTACCCTAAGTATTTGTAAGTATCTTGCTCATCCAGTGGTTTTATTTGTTCGCCTGTTTCTAAGTTGTATTGGTGTTGATAGTTCTGACCTTCTCTAACTGAGTTTATTTTGCATTTATCTATTCCGAATTCCATTTTTATGTCGTTTGTGAATTTCTCTGTCAGGTTAGCTAACTCGTTAAGTTGACTCTCAGTTTTTGCGTATAGTTTAATATCATCCATGTACAGTAAGTGGTTTAAAATGCCACCCTGGGATTCATCCTGTCCATCGGTAGCAGTAGAATTTAAAGAGATTCCTAATGAGGTTGCGTTTAATATTTTAGATAGGGGGTTTAGAGCAAGACAGAACCACAGTGGGCTGAGTGCATCTCCCTGGAAGATTCCTCTCTGTATTTTAATTGGGCTGGTGTCTATTGTTTCGGTTGGTGTAGTGAGTCTTAATACTGTAGTCCAAGTTTTCATCACGGTCTTGAGGAATGTTACTACTGACGGGTGTATTTTGTAAATTTCTAATACTTGTACTAGCCATGAATGGGGAACAGAGTCATAAGCTTTTTTGTAATCGATGTACATTGAAAATAAATCCGATTTAGATTTCTGAACTTTTTTTAAAACTACGGAGTCTATGATTAATTGTTCCTTGCAGCCTTGGCTGTACTTTCGACATCCCTTCTGTTGTTCGGCTAAGATGTTATTGGCATCAATGTGCTCGTATATCAATTCAGATATACAGGATGTTATGATTTTGTACAAAGTCTGCAAGCATGTAATGGGTCTGTATTTCGCAGGGTTGGAGAGGTCTTTACGGTCTTTT
This sequence comes from Luperina nickerlii, assembly GCA_963855955.1. Lineage (NCBI taxonomy): Eukaryota > Metazoa > Arthropoda > Insecta > Lepidoptera > Noctuidae > Luperina > Luperina nickerlii. Next base: position 12,342,025 of record OY979677.1, on the reverse strand, counting down.
GGGATCATAAACGTTGTTCCAGACATTATATAAGAAGGTATTGAATTGGGGTCTTGAATGAATGAATTTATGAAATTATATAGTATTATTACAATTGGACCCGGTTGGTAGAGCCGAGATCGAGTCCTAGGAAACGTTCCCGCGACATTCACGCGGACGAAATCGCGGTCAATAGCTAGATTTTAATTAAAACAAAAATAGTGTACGGTTTAATTAAGAATCTACTGCCACATATTACTAGGTAACTAGTATACAATTCCTTACGATAATAATACCATACCACCACCACCATCATTTAAGATTAAAATTATGAACGTTGACCGCCTTTGTGCCTAATTGGAACCATTAACAAATTGTACGACATCTAACGACATTGTCCTTTATCTGTATTGTATATTCAAATTATGACCGTGTGTCTAAACACTGGAGGCAATTTCAGTACTTTTATGTTTCGCTAGCTTCTGGCCGCGACTTCGTCCGCGTGAAATTTCACCCGACACGCATTCACCCTCTTAGGGGTGGAATTTCGAAAAAGCCTTTCTTAGTGGATACCCACTCTTTACAAAGAACACACCCTCCAAATTTCATGTCTCTAATACCAGCAGTTTAGGCTGTGCGTTGATATATCAGTCAGTCAGGACTTTTAATTTTATGTATTATTATTATTTTATTTTATGATTGTCCACACAAATTGATTATTCGTTTTGTAACTTCATTAAATATGGCTGATTATACCTAATTAATTATATCATTTTCAATGCTACGAGATAAATAGCTTGCCGTAGCCACTGATGTAATTAAGCATAATTAATTTTTAATCGTCCGATAAGGTTTCAGATGAAATATGTAAATTGTAATTATTAAATGAGATGGAGGTATTCATGTAATTTACAATACAATGCTGGAATACTTATCCGTCACTTTGGGAAATATTTAAAATTTTAAGTGTTTAATTACATCTATTAACCTCAATTTAAAAACAGCAAGAAGTAATGTTTTTAAAACATTCTTTTCATCGGCCATTCACGGAGTTAAAGAATCAAAATTGTGTTAAAGTATTATAAAAGCAAACTCATCCGACGACATCTCAAGAGCTTGGTGTAAAGATAACGGAATCTTTACACCATATCAAACGTCCCAAGTCTATTGTATGCCGGTTTTAGGAATCTTCGGTTGTGAATTCATTGGTTCTCATGACGAGGTCTTTGCCACTAAGTCAGCGATTCTTAGGTTTACAGCAGCATTCATTCATGATCGTGACTCGGCCCAAGGATGCCGCTCTGCGTAATCCTGTGGATTCACTAATGTTACCAACGATATGAAATTATGTTTGTATAGGATACCATTTTTAGTCTGAGATTTAGGTTAAATATTTCTTCAATATTTATTTCTTCCATAGATTCTAGTCTTTATTCATATAGATTAAAGAGTCCAGACGCCGTGGTGAAAGTGTTGCTGAAATATGGCCTTTATGTTCTTTCATTACAGTAAATACATGATTATATATTTAGAAAGAATACAAAAATAAACCCTGTCCCACTTTCTGCTTGTAAGTGTGAATAACATATTGGCTGTATCAAAACATTCTTCATTAAAATATTCATGCGTATGTAAGCCGAAAAGGAGCTGATCGAATAAAAAATGCGACGTTATTTTATTACTTGTTTCAAATGAATGCGGGTGTGGACTCATGTTACGTATCAGTTACGGACTGCCCTTTGTCCGTTATGGAACACAACATAATTACTCGCGTCAAAATATTACAGGGGTGGATTTTCACACCATGTTTTCTTTGTTTTGAAGCAGCAGACGCCTGAAGGCGTATTGTTCGAGATTTAAACATAAATGAAGTACCTAATTGAGAATAGGAATATTTTATTTCTCTAACCTTATGTCTTCTATCGCAAATCTAGTTAAGTCTTGTGTATTTTGGGACGACGATACTCAGAGACATCTTGAGTTGTAATTGAGATTGCATGTCAAGAGTTGTCAAATGGCTTTATAGTCAACTTGCCGAGTTAATTAACGTGATGGGATTAAGGAATTGTTGAGTAAGCTGCTACAACTAGTTGTAGTGGACCAAACATGAATTTGTGATGCCGCAATTAAATACATGCTTGATTTGACAGGAAGAAGACAGAAGCCAGGAGAGCAAGCGAGAGTCTTCAAATGTATGTCCAGTTTCATTACGGATTCAATTTGTTCTGTCTGAAACCAGAAACATTTATGTTTGTTTTTTCTACGAAACTTAATTGGTAAGTATTATTGTTGTTGTCGGCTTGTAATTGAGACTTCTCATATTTCTGTATTACAAGAAATGTCCCTGTAGGTAACGTTATCTTTATTACGGATCCACAACAAGTTCTCGGTAAGCACAAACTGGATTGTGGATACTGTAATATTAACAAATGCACTGGATTTACTTTTGCGGTGACAATATAAGTCAATACTAATTCTAAAACGGAATATCAAAGTCGTAATACAGCTGATGAGTTTGGCGATATGAAAGGACATCAAGCACACATCGTACGTTGCGGGTTCCATTTAATATAAATATATATGTTTCCATATTTTTTTTGCGGAAAAAGAGGCTATTTAACGCATGTGTCCCAATTTTCAGTCGTATAGGTCCAGTGTTTACTGAATTAGGCTGCAGACAACAGACGGACGGACATGGACAATGCGAACCGTTTCGTTATTAATGTGGACCGACCCCTATTATTAATATTATTATCACTGTCTCTTCAGCCTCTACCTTTTTAATTTTTTGTAGAATATAAATTATTCTTAGTCACGTTTTTGTACATTCATTGTTTGTTGGTTTATATGTCTAATTTCTTGAGCCTTACGATATTATTTTTAGTAACTATTTTGAGTTCTTAGCCTTGATAGACACCGTACAACAATGTTGAATTAAAGTATAAGACAATAATTATATTCAAAGCTGTTGGAATAATAATTGAAACTTTTAATACTTTCTTTATTTATGCATTTTCACTTAAACGTTTTTTAAAGGACTTTGGAATGCTCAAAATTATTAGCTTTCTAGTTTGTAATGTTTTTATTTTATATAATTTTGCTAGTGTGAGCTGAGACGCAAAGGTATTAGGTAAGCCCTAGTGCTTCGAGCGGAGAGTCGTTAAAAGTCGGTTCATGAAATCGACCAATTACGACCGATAGCCGACAGATTTATGGTCTTACCAGCGAATATTGCCAGTGCCTGGGCAACAGACGCCGGAAAAAATCCTTTTGCAGGTTTATCGCGTGTAAAATCGACCCTCGCCGCTGGTTTGCCTGCGGATTAAGTGAGGTTAAGCAGCCGAATTCTGTGTTTAAGATCTTACCCACGCGTAAAGAAAGCAGAAAATATTTTTTCTTGTCGTTCATGGCACAAACCATTCGAGATTTCATGTTCCGTTTTATTATTCAGTTCGATTTGTGTGCGTAAACACACTGAAAACGTTCCTTTTCATCGACGAGCGTTATTATTCTTCAAGATTAACTGCAAACAAGAACGCATTTTGCGCTTGAATTTCGGTAACTGCAAAAAATATGAACCGAAGAACATGGTTTTCTCCCAATAGGTACGTAGGTACCTACCGTATCTTAAATTACCAATGAATCATAGCAACACGTTTTACGATACTTATCATTGTATCGTTCCTTACATTATTTCGTTAAAGGATAACACACTGTATGTAACACGAAATTGCTCAGCCGTTTTTCATCGACGCTTTTATCCCCCATGTCGACTCGATCATAGTCATAAAGAGGGAATGTATACATCAGTAAGTTGTTTGGGGCGAGGAACGGATGGGAATGGGCATCGTGGTTGCTGTGTTGTCTTGATAAGAAAACGTTATGTGTATAGCTGACGGCTCTCCCCGGGGCCGTAGTGCGTAAGAACATGGCGGCTACGTTTTTCCCTCGAGTCACTTTTAATCTGCTTTCTAGATTATTGCGACACGAAATCTCCTCGTTTTTGAATTGTGTTGTATACAAGAAGTATTGAGTAACGCGATGTATCGTCTTGATTATTTCTGTGAATTAATTTGGGCTCCCTCAAACACAAGTTTCCGATAGTTCCTTTGAATGAACTTTGTAAAGACTGCATTATCATCTTCCGGGGCATTACTGAGAATTGTTATTTTAATGGAGTCGGTGCATAAATGTTACACAATTTAGCTCAATTTATTTTATCAGATTCAGGGGCTAACTTATAACTTAAGGTAGGATTATTTCTCAAGATAAATTCTATAAGATACAAGAAATATTGAAGTTAACTTCTAGCTCCCGCTCTAGAGATTTCCCGCTGAGGTAGAAGACGTAAATCAGTCTGAATAATACGACTACGTTTTGGTTTGGTCCAGTAAAGTGCACTTCTTAAAATTACTTGGAAAAAAGAAAACACTCGTTCGTTCATTTTTTCCTAGTAATGGTGTTAGTATCTTTAGTATCGTATTGCACCAGGAAAAGGTTTTAACAAAGGTCTTTGGAGCTAAGTAAGTGGATATCTGCGTCCGGCTCCGAAGTCGACACCTTTTTACGAGATTGGCCAAAGGAAGCACCGGGAAGCGTAAACAAGAATATATACTTTGGGTTGAGAAAATATCTGCTGCTAAACTAAGATCTCGGTGCCTAAATTGCTGTCTTAAAGTTGCTTGGCAGCTTTTTCGAGTTGATAGTATTACTTAAAAAAAAGAAAAGAAAATGCTGCAGGTTATTTTTGTGGCTTTGACATTAAAATACTATATAAAAAATAAGACCAAAAATAAAAACACGTGTTTATTAAAAGTCGAAATCGACATTCAATAACGTGTTTTATTTTTGGGCTATTTTTAGTCAATATTCGATAAAACGTTTTATCGAATATTGGGTAGCCTCATCGTAGATATACGAGCTGACCAACAAGACGTGGTTAAACAAAATTAAAATCGAAATAATCCTTTAAAACCCTCAAGACGTTTCAAGAACGATAAGAAACCTTAAAGAAACCAAAGATCTTAAACACACGATCACTCAATTCAGCTTAACTGTCGCCATTCAACCGGAACGCTCGCTTTTCCCACCGACATCCATTCCTAACATTTTTACAGTATTCTTGCATCAATTACAGACTTTTTTTTTTTTTTTTTTTTTTGTCGCTGAGAAATGGCATTACGCATCTCCGATCGTCGGGGGACGATACGGAGTATGTGGGACTCCCTGCCAAGGTAGCAGTATACCCACTAAAACTCAGCGGTGTTCCCTCGTCGCCTTGATGGAGGGGTCATGGGAATCCGGCTCAGCCTTTGCGTCCACAACCCCCCCGGCGCATGCCCGCCTAACTGGCGGGCCCCGCATGTCCCCCCGGCTGGGGGGCTACGGGAATGGCCGGGAACACCTGGCCATTCCCGTCCGGCACTGGTGGACGCCTGTGCAATACAGGCGACGGAGCCCCCGCACCCGTCGCCTGCTGGCTTCCACCTGGGAGGAGTCGGAGGTGACTGTCATACTGACGTCGTCTTCGGCCCCTCCTCCGCCTTCGGAGCGGCGGCGCGAGAGGGTCTTCCTCCCGCGCGCGCTCCGCCGCCTCCTTCTGGGACATGACGTGTTCGCAGAAGGAGGCGACTGCCGCCCAGGACCCCTCGTCCCCAAGCATGGCATTGACCAAGCCGGGGAGCGAGAGGTCCGTTCCGATCGCCGCGGTGAGACTGCGGCGCGGCTCGGACCACGACGGGCACACCTCAAGAGTGTGCTGCGCCGTGTCCTCCGCCGCGCCACAGCCGTGACACGACGGCGTCTCCTCCCGCCCGATACGGTGCAGGTACGATCCAAAGCAACCGTGCCCGGACAGCACCTGCACCAGACGGAAGGAGACGAACCCGTGCGACCGCTCGAGCCAGTCTCGCAGGACCGGCCCAATCGCGTCTAGGGTACGGCGGCCGAAGGCTGCGGCGGCGAGGTCCCGCGTCCAGTGGACGACAATGGCGTCCTTCGCCTCCCGCCGGACGGCCTCCCGCTCTTCGGGGGCGGGGCGTTCTCCTCTCGCCCTCCGCCCCGCCGTCCATTCATACACTCTGGCGAGCACCCACGCCTCGAGTTCCCAAGGCGGGGTGCCGGCCAGAGCGCATGCCGCCGAGAAGCCGACCGTGCGGTATGCCCTCGCCACCCGCTGGGCTATGGCCCTTTGGGGGGCCCGCAATGCGGCGGCGTTCTCCCTCCTGCGGAGGGAGTCCTCCCAGATAGGGGCCCCGTAAAGGGCCATACTCCTCAAGATGCCGGCGTAGAGCTGCCGGCATCGCGCGCGGGGCCCCCCCAGGTTGGGGAGCAGCCACGAGAGGGCGCCCGCAGTCTTCAGCAGGCGCGTCGACAGCCCGCTAAAATGCGGGCCGAAACGCCACCTGCTGTCGAGTACAAGGCCCAGATATTTCATCTGGGCCTTCACCTCGATTCGGACGCCCTCCACGAAGATGTGGGCGTCTGGTGGTTGGCGCTGCCGAGGCCCGTGGAAGAACACGGCCTCGGTCTTGTGCAGCGCCACCGTCAATCCTAGGCGGCGGATCCTCCCTGCGACCAAGGATCCGCCTGCCGAGGCCAAGTTGGCCGCCTCCCTGAAACTCTCCCCCCGGGCCGTGAGGAGAGTGTCATCCGCGTAGCAGATGACACTCGTGCCTCGGAGGAGAGTTCCCCGCAAGAGCCAATCGTAGCCAACGTTCCAGAGGAGAGGTCCCACTACCGACCCCTGTGGAACGCCGGCCTCGACTGCGTACCGCCGGACTTGGCCAGCCCTGTTCACGAGGACGATCGCCCGATCCTCCAGGTAGCTGGCCAGTAGACGCCGCATGTATAGAGGCACCCCGTGGAATCGGAGTGCCTCTAGGATGGTGCTGTGGGGAACAGAGTTGAAGGCGTTGGCTATGTCGAATGACACCGCCAACAATCCGTCCCCCGCCTCCATCGCATCCTTCACCTGGCCCTTAAGGCGGGCCAGCGCGTCCACTGTGGAACGCTCAGCCCGAAAACCGAACTGAGCGTCCGACAAGTCCGGCCCCACATTCCGCAGGTGGCTCTTTAAGCGGGCAGCGATTATCCCCTCGAACATTTTGCCGACCTCATCGAGCAGGACGATGGGTCGGTATGCCGAGGGCGATTCTGCGGGGCGGCCTTCCTTGCGAAGGAGGCACAGCTGTCCCTCCTTCCACGGTTTCGGGAACCTCCCAGACGCAAGACATGCGCTAAAGAGGTCCCGAAACCGCTCCTCCATTTGAGTGGCGGCAATTGCCACCACTCTCGCCGGGACACCGTCGGGGCCCGGAGCCGTCTTCTTGGCGCGGATATGCACAATCGCCGCGCTGAGTTCCGACTCCGTGACAGGAGGGGCCTCCTCTTCCTCCTCGGCTGGCGGAGCTATCCCCCGCGGAGGGTCCATCACTGGTGGGGTGAAGTTGTCCCTGCACGGGAACAGAGACTGAACCACCCCATCCAGGAATGAGGGCTCCAGGGTCTCGGCCACCGGGGGACCAAAGGGGCGCAGCTTGTTTCGCGCCGCCTTGTATGGCCTCCCGTAGGGATCTCTGTCGAGACCCTCCAGCATCTCCGCTCTCGCCGAGTCCCTGGCGTCGGCGATGGCCCGCTCGAGGACCCGTTTTGCCTCTATGTACACCTCATAGAGGTGGTCCTCGTGGGCGAGGTCTCGTTGACGCCGCCGCCGGCTACGCGCGTAGGCCCTTCTGGCCACCACGCACCCCGCTCGAAGCCTCTCCAGCTCGGCCGACCACCAGTACACCGCCCTATTGGGCAGCGGTCGGCCGGACCGAGGCATGCTGGAATTGCACACCTCGGTCAGAGACTCCCTCAGGTGTCCCGCCGCGATGTCTACGTCCAAGCCGGCGGAAGGCGGCGAAAGCCAGTCCTGGATAAACGCCGCCTCCGCCGCCGCCTCCCTGTCCAGGCGGGTGAGAGCCCACCCTTGTAGAACTCCTTTGATGTTGTGTCTATCATTGAAAATAACTCAGTTGGCTTTTGCAATTCAAAGAAATAGAGGAAGGTTGTCTTTATATCAGACATTTTTTTCTGGATCACCATGAATAGATGTTCATGGCTACTTCAAAAATGGTATAGTGAATCTATGTCCAATATGGGCTAGCGTTCCTTTCACCAAAAGCCGTCGCACCGTCAAGCTGGTGCCCTTCATCAGCCAAGCCTGAAGTAATCAAGATCTCGGCGTGTGCAGGCGGGGATAACGTTTTAAGAAGTATTTTTCTTTATTTTCCCATAAAATAGCACTTCTGTATCAGCTTAAACCCTCTCTCACACGCCACAATACGCCAATATTAATGCAAAAGAATTTAGTATTTAAAATATTACATATAAACATTACTTATGTTATTACAAAATGTAACAAAGTCCATACCTACCTGGAGAACGTTGAATGTTTGCCAAGATGACCGCTCTCTTTAATGATGTATATGAGAGTGAACGTAGTGTTTACTGTTTACCCATTTACGTTACGTATTCCGCTTCATTGAACCGATAAATTAATCATAACTTACAAAACTCGCTGCATCCCACATTTGAAACTTAGAGATTTCCATTTACTGCATTTTCAACTTAGCACTTGGTAGCATAGGGTTGGGTTTGAATTATATTTGAAACTGCTTAATTATCGTCTTGAAATGCTTTGGCCGTAACCGTTGGTAACTACTTAAATACCCGCATATACACGAATAACAAATGATATATATGGTTGTACCATTGGATGGAACGGAATTGTATAATTTGTTATCTATAGAAACATGTTGACACGTGTTTTGTGTAGGTACATGATACCTTGTGTTATGTAGAACTAATAAACTATATTAATTGTATCAGTAGAATGATGGCTTTCCTTTTAGCTTGCTAATTAACGAATGGCTTAAGATTTTATTTCTTTTATAAGTGCTTACACGTGGTACTTTACCTCTAAGCTTTCAATGCAAAAGACTACGGCAACATGATTTATTCTTACAACGTTCAAATATCCATCAAAATACGTATGTAACAAAATTCGCAAAGCGAAGACAATACATCAACTTGGAGATTTGTCAAACTACGTCAAATCGTCTCAGGGATCGGCTCTCATACATAAAAAACAAATTCTGCCTACGTATGAATGTATTGGTATAAATATATAAGTTTTATATGGCACCGAGTCCGCGCACTGAATACGTTATCAAGGATCAGCAGAAGCTCACGTAGGTATACCAAGAGAATGGAAATGACATCTTATTTCACGAAGCTTCAGGCATAAGGAGGATACTTTTACATAGGAAATATTCTGATTGGTTTTCTATATGACATCGAGTTGAAACATTTTTTTGATGATAAATATATGAGGAGAGTTATCAATTTATTATTTTGTGGTAAACACATTACCGTGGCACGTTAAACCGTTGGTCCCGGCTGACATTCGTTGATGTTTGACAGCCATTGCGGGTCGTCAGAATCCCGAAAGTCTAACCACCAGTCTTACCAAGAGGTATCGTATTACCCAGAAACTGGGTTGTGGAGGTCAGTTAGGCAGTTGCTCTATGTAAAATACTGGAATAAAACTTATGTTAAATTGCTACTATAAAATGGGACGTGATACATCATTAAAATTGCATTTCCTTCATTTACATTTGAACTTTTTCTCCGAAAATATGGGTTTAGTTAGCGATGAACTTGGGGGACGCTTTCATAAAGATGTAGCTGCAATGGAAAAACGTTTCCAAGGAAGATGAGAGCCTGCTATGTTTATAGATTACCGTTGGAGCCTTGTCAGAGACTTCTGGATCTCATTACAAGGGGTAAGCCAGCTGTACCAAGAAAACTTCGCCTTTTTAATCAAAACATCAATAAAAGTTAAAGTGAGTGCTTGATTTTGGAGAAAATCGCAATTTTTGACTTGAATATTTTGAAAAACAGCTGTGATGGAAAAACTTCATTTACGGGTTTCTATTAGGTCAATAATAAGGAATAATAATTACATAGTAGGACCCCAGATAAAATAAAAAGTTTGAAATTGGTTGAGTAGGGAATTGCCGAGAAACGACTTTTATTTTTACTTTTACGACGCAACGCTACGGTAGCGCTCATTGTAACGCACGCAAAACATGGTGCATACCTACCATTTATGCGACGGTACAGGGGTCTTGGGGTATTTAAAGTAAGTTAAATAACATCTAAAACTTATTTTAAGAAATAAGTTTTACATGTTATTTAACTTAAACTTTTATTAAACTTATTCTAACTTAATCTGTTATTAAACTTTTTCTGAAAGAAAAAGTTGGAACCGTTAATAACTATAACTAGAAGGTTCCCAAACATTGTCCTGTAAATAAAAAAATATCACTATGACGGGAATACAAGTGACTCTCGACTCTCGTTAAGCGTCTTTTTACACCCGTTAGACTCAAAATTAAAGCATTTATTTCAAATAAACCAATTAGGTACAGGCACTTTTGAATTGTCAAGGGGTCGGTCACTCAGAAAGATGAAGCTAGTTGCCCATTCCAAAGCGTAGTAGGTACATATGGAGAAGAACGGACAAGAAACTCCATAAACACTCTTTTAAATCAAAATAATATTGTTACAAAGTACTGGTTACATCATTCATGTTAAAAAATATGCATGTGAAAACGATGCGGAACGTTAAAAGCGTCCATACTGAAAAAAAAACAATTAAAATATTAAATTAAATTAAAATAAGCTATGGCAGCAAAGAGATGACAGTCCCAAATTAACGGCGCTCGTTCACGAACATGATGCATGGATTAGCATCATTCAGCTTAACCAAGTTCCTTAAAACTTGCTTACTTTCATCATTTATTTTTTCACAGAAGTATAATCCCTTCCTTTAAATTTAAAACCTTAATATTTATGACATTCATCGTAACGTATCATCAAAGAATACCACATAATGTATGAAATAAACGCTCCAATGGCTGGAGACTATGTGGATTGAGTACCAAACATGCTTAGGCTTACTCATTTCTTTGATTTTTCGGAACTGAAAAACATTTGTGTTCAGGCTCATATCCGCAACTTCTTTTATGTTACTGTTATATTGCTCAGTGAGTTTTTGGATATTACATCTTTAAAATGTTACGAAAACTTAATTAAATATATTCACTTTGAGCCGCAGACAGGTGTGAAATTATTAAAATTTAGAAGGGATTTTCTTTGAAAGTTAGTCGTGAACAATTGAACAGGTACATGATACAGCGTCTGTGAACATGATTATAGTTCGAAAGTATACCTAATATTGTAATCGATACCTCAGGGGAAATCGATTTACAATTTCTACGAAGATTTGCCTGTTTATAGATATTTATTCAGAACTTGAATAATGGGTTACCCTCTAAAATGCCCAAATTACGGGAAGTCGAACATTAGGGTCGTCTTTAGCCCCAGTGTTTGTTGGTATGTAAGAAAAGAGGAAGTCGAAGCCTTTTTATTTCTTCCCAAAACCCTGTATTACGGTTCCGGGTTTCCATCCTCTTTGCTATAGAGTTGTGCGGGAAAATGCAAATTGGACGTTTTCCTCTCTGGCAATACTGGTACTTGTTTTAGTATGACTGTTGTATTGTTGGCCCACGTTCTCGTTGTAAGTAAGATACTCGGCGGTGGAGAGAAATATAATCGATATCGAATAATGATGAGCGATGAAACTGAACGATTTGAAATTGTCTCGGGTGGTTTTGTAGGTAAATATTGTTTGCTATGTTATTCAACGGAGGAGGTTTATTTAACTCTGAAGCCTTTGACATGTATCACGTCTCAGAATACACAATAATATGATAACACAATGATATATACATCAAACCATAATTTCGCTACAGGAAAGAAAATACCCTCCAATATAGCTTCAATATCTTGGATATATACTTGTAAGAATTACGAGGATACATCTCATAATTTCGAGATGAAATAAATAAGTGTTAAAATCTGCTAATGGTACTCCGCAAATAAGAGGCCGCGTGACTTGGACCGAATCCAATACGTGTTGGATGGGGGCCAATTGAAACCTCTCACTTTGGTCCTGTGGTAATGCCGAGGATGTCATTCGATCCGGCCGGTCAGCTGACCTACAGTTTTCGAGGGATCAAGGAAATGTTACGACGGTTCTAGAGTAATGTAGGTAAGTATGTGACTACATAGTATGTTTGGTTAAGTGAACTGAAGTATAATTTTGTTAGAGAACTTAGTAATTAAGAAATTGTTGTTTTTTGCGAAGTGTATATTTTTGCATTTTGTGTGGTCTATAGTTAGAGTATCTATCTATAGTTAGAGTACTATTAATGCGTAAGTTGTAGAAGGCAGTGTTGTAAGATAATATCAAAAATACACTCGTCATAATTTCATCCTATCAAAGGTGCATGCAGTTGCAGTTGCAGGCTTCTTCTGGGTAAGCTGACTCCATCGTAGACTTTGTCTCTGACCTAGACTAGAGTCAAGAGCAAACCCATTCCAAATATAAAAATTAAAAAAAAAGTTCTTTTGTTAGGAAATTACTTGTGCATTTTCACATCGTTATAAAAGAATTCAAGATAAATTGTATTGCAAGATAATATAAAGCATTCTTTGTTCTGTGTTACGTTTGTACGTGTTAAATGGATTTTATTACTAAGAGTAATTGTGAGACAAAGTGACTTTATTTGATTTTATTTTTCGCCACGAGAATAATAATAATATTCTGAAAAAGTTTATGTGTCTTAAGAGAGACATTTCAATCCGTACTTTGGATTTTTTTACTGTCTTAAGAACTAGAATTGTTAAGCAAATGTACCAAGTAAACTGCATAAAACCTAACTAAGCTAACTTATTTCTAAGATTGCTGGTAAACCTATAATTGGCGACTGTGCAAGACTGAGTTTATTGAGTTTATTGTACTTAAGATGTATTAAATATAATTGCTGTTGGTGTACCTTAATAAATAAATAAATAAAACCTAAATGAAACATTTCGTACTACCAATTTAGTTGGTTCCTAATAAACACAACTCCAATTTATCAAAGGATTATTCTTTAAATACCCACTTTTAGTTCTAAAAAGCATTTAGCCTCACTAAACGAAATAGAATACTGTATTCGCCATTCAAAATAAAGATTTAAATGGGGTTTTAATTAGTCAGATACAAGGCAATTTAATAGCAGACACGCACTTAGCCATATTATGTACCTAGGGTATGTTAAAAGCTTGTCTCTTTATATATTTAGGACTTGTGGTGAAAGTACTTTTCTCCCTAAATTTTGTGCTTTTAACGTAAAAAGTTTTTCAGCATTCGTATTTCTCAATGTCAATGTTGTTTCGAAAGGGAAGGGAGTACAGAATATATTATCATAGACTTATTTTGTGTGTCAGCAGTAAACTCGGCAAAGGGAAAAGGTTATGGCAGTCGTAAACGACGGGTTAACAACTTTACACTGTAAACTCAAAGCCAACACAATATTTTTTATATGTCACCCTAGGGAAGTCGGGACTGATAAGTTTGGGCCCTTCTTGGACTTACTTCAGCCGTTGTGTAAGGAATCAATCTGTTATTATTGTATCAAATATGAGATGAAATGTGAAGCTTACGAGTAAATATACATATATTAATTTTTTTTTATAAGCCTAGTACAAAAGAGAGAAAAAGGGTCAACCATTAATTACTTAAGTAACTTAGATCCTTATAGTAATTAGACTAAGTAGATGCTCGATTTTAATTCAAGGTGTTTAAAAAAAAAACATAAATCTAAAATATTATAAATCTAATCCTAATTACCTATGCAATTGGTGTTTGATGGTGCCTACGCAAATTGCATGGCTTTCGTGTAGGGATAATTTGTCAGTCTCCCTAATTGCATGCTAAAAGGCATCGTGTATGGCTAAGTGGCCTAAATGACGATGATTGAGCTCCCGTACTGTGTTTAATGTTCATTTATTCGTCATACTTCACTCAAGGCAAGACAAGTAATGAGGTTACGCCTGGCGCTGATTATAAACTAATATTTTATTTTATTTGCTAATATTTTACATAATAAATCTATTTTATTATTTATTTATTTCTGTAACTGCCCGTGACTTCACAGCGGGCCCTTGCGACATTTATTTTTTAAACGTCACAGCATCATGCTGAGATAGGAGTCTTTTCGCCTCGTATAGGACTTTCTGTTTAATTTTTATTTTTGTTACTTTTTTATATAACTTGGTTTTTAATTTTTTTTACTGTATTTGGTTTAGTTTGTGATCTTCTTGTACGAGTTGCAATAAATACTTTTTCTTTCTTTGTTTTTTCTTTATACAAATTGCAGTTCAATGCAGGTTTTTCTTTGGTGTCTTCTTAGCAAATAGTTTTGTTACTTTATGAAGTAAACTCGGCAATGGATATGTCCATCTGCAAATTAATTCATTGTCAGCTTTCATAGCAGCTATGATAATCCTTATTTAAATTTTATATTTATAATAATCAATTCGTATTTGAAAATTCAAACCGTAGTTCAATGCTTAAATCTACTAAAACGCCAATAATCTAGCCTTTTATTGCCAAAACATAAATATTTCCAAGAAGACAGAGAACTCGGCTCATGAATTTTAAGCACCTACTTAGAGGATGTTCGCTAGGTGTCGCGAGGGTCGTCCCTCACCTTACACGATGCCGGGCGAGTTTACTGCGCCGTTAGGTACGGGCGCGGCGGACCGGCGGCGGCGGCGGCGGCCGGACAATGTGTTCACAAATATATACATCTCATTAGGCATTCCTAGTGGACACCTCTTTAGTTTATATGTATCACACTTGCCAGCGGGCAGAAAAGGTTTTTGTTGAATGTCTGGAATATTGACTCGTTAAAGCAGATATTTTTTATGAACAGAAGGTTGTTTCAGGCACGGCTATTATCTTTAGGTATATTTAATTTGCATACTAGGTCAGGTCCTGCTGGGTTAGACTTTTCAGCTTTTGAATATAAATTTTACCTTCAGTAAAATAACAACTGAAACTCTGAAACGATTTGCAAAAAAATCGGATTGCACGAACCGATATTAATTTGGCAAGTTAAAATTCACGCTGTCGCCTCTTTTTTCACGTAAAAATAGGGATGCGAAATCCTGTGTAGGTAATTGGTTTTCGACACAAATACGCAATAAGTTACCCATGAAAGTTTATGTTAGAGCCGTGATCCGAATACGTGGCGAAGTGGGCTCATAGGCTGATGCGCCCAAGTAAGTGTTATCATCTACCCTGAATAACAAAGGCTCGGTACTATAGATACACTCCTGCTGATAGATGTACGAGGGAGATGAAGATAGATTTGAGTACGTGGTTGTTTGACGATTTTGTTGCTCGTATTGTTACTCATTTTTGGAGAAGTACCTACTGGATTTTCGCCGTAGGTATATGAGCATATGTGTGGCAGGCACATCGACGCGCACCCTGTTGCCATGGTACATGATTCTGAAGTATGGCAGTGGCAGTGGGTTGGCCATGTCTGTCGAAGGACCGATGGCCGGTGGAGCAGACGAGTCCTGGAGTGTAGACCACGTATCGGCAAGCGTAGTGTGGGACGCTCCCAGCTAGATGGACGGACGACCTAGATAAGTTGGCTGGGGTAGATTGGATGCGGAAGGCGGAGGACAGGGTGTTGTGGCGCAGTTTGGGGGAGGCCTATGAGCAGTGGACTGCGATAGGCTGAGTTGATTAATTGATGATTCTGAAACCCTATGCGTTGAAAGTTTTCCAACGAGGAATTTCTACGCTAGGGGGTCTAAAATCATGTGCGCATCGATGTCCCTGCCACCCTGTACAGTCGTTTTGAAAAAGGATTGTAAATCAGAATTACACATGGTTGCATCAGCAAAAAAAAAAAACGTCTGCAAACACATCATTCATCCGCAATATTGGTGAGTGAAATTAGGTCATATTTAAAAATAAACCCCACAAGAAATATAAAACGTTTTTGCTTTCATTCGGATAGATGGCTTTGGGGGTTTATATATAGTAACATACACACGCACACTTATATGCAGTGACAGATTGTTCGCCAGAAATCCATCTCTTCCAATAAACTTTTACGATTTCGTCGGCACGGCAAACAGTTGACGTTGTGTTTGTGTCGACTACTTACAAAAACTTTCTACCGGAGGGATAAAATAAAATACACGAACCACAAATCCGTGTATTAAATAAACAAAAATGATTGTGCTTTTACTTTGTTGCCGGTGGTTATAATTTACCGTATTCTGCCGTCTAATCTCATAATTCTCTCTCTTAATCTCAATGGCCCTTACTCATAATGAGGAGATTAAAAATTCCCCCTGTAGTAATTGCATAAGTATTTAAACCAGATTTTCTTTAAAGGGCATTTTGGGTTCGGTTTAGCTTTTACATAGTTAGCCTATAATGATCCCACTGCTGGGACACAGGCCTTCTCTCGTTGAATGGGCCGTAATCCACCACGCGGGCCGAGTGCGAGTTGGAAGATGTCACATGTCTTCTAGTTTTCGGTTTTAGGACCGGTTTCCTCACGATGTTATCCTTCACAGTTTTGAGAGTGGTGGTGAGAAAATAATTTGCACAAAGTAAAGCGCCTGTCGACGACCTTGTGAAGGCTTCAGGAACCCGCTAGATGCGGGAAGCACAAATCGAAGTGGAGGACCACTTCGACCTGTTCTGTGCATAGGCCTCCCTCAAACTCCTGCTTGGTGCAGGCCTAAGTCCAGCAGAGGACGTCTTTCGGCTGAAATTATGATGATGAAAACGACAGTCTGGGCGCCAGCGAAGGTCTTAGGCGCAGCGCGGGAACTGCAAGTTGACCACGCACCGCACCGCGGTTCGTGAGCTTGTCCCGAGGCGAGGCGATTACGTTAAGATTCCGATTAGTGTGCATTGCAGTAGGGGGTTTCATACAAAGAATACTGAATGACTCGAGTTGACCGACCGAGTCGACCTTAAGATCAATCTTAAGGTATTAAACCGTTGTTAAATAATGTGCAAGTGACATTCAAATGTCAAACAACAAGGTCTTTTCGCCTATGTGACGATTCGTAGAAAGTAGAGTAGGTTTCGACTTTTGTCATGCTACAGGTCGCATGTGGCGGGTGCCTAAAATCGACCATGAAAATACTCAGTCACAGGCGTTCGCCCACCGTTTGAAGGTCGACATTTTGATGCAAAATGAACTAACCACCTGCGATTTTTATCGACCTGTGTAAATGGGGTGGCGATTCGTCTTGGGAGGTGATTTGGTAAGCTACCAGACGCACAGCGAATACCAACCTAGTGTAAATCCCGCATAACATATAGTTTAAACCTTAGTTTAATTTCAATTTAGTGGGAATTGTTGGCAAACGTGATAAAGCAATAACGAGGTCGACTATACTACAATTTATTAAGCTAACAAATGGGTTAACATAATTGTAACATATGTGTAAACAATTTCATCATATATTTGCATACAATTGCTAAGTAATGTAAATTGCTTAATTGTTTAAATTAACTTTCATCACGTAGTAAATGAGTCAACGCGTAATTTGATCGCAATAAATTTTAATTCTGCTCATGAGCTATGTATTTTTTTTCAACAAATTATATTATTTTTTTATAAAGCTTCTGTAGAAATCCTTCAGCTGTAATATCATAGAAATTTCGTTTTCGTATTGAATTTTCAATGTAATAACGAAGTACGTGTTACTCAAAGGATTTGAAATACTTCAACTTTCAAATTACGACACTCTTAGAATTCATCTTTGTGCACAATTTCGTTACATTTTTCAGTGTCGTTATATTTCACACTAGCTGTGCCCGCGACTTCGTTCACGTGCATATTGGATGTCATGGGTTTTTTTACGCGTAACCCTATTCTTTTTCTAAAATAAAAGCTTACAGCCTAAGTTACTCCTTATCACATCAGCTATCTGCCCGTCAAAATCGGTGCAGCCGTTTCGGAGATTAGCACAAACGGACAAACTGACAGACAGACCAAAATGTTAATAATTGTTATTTTGTTATAAGCACCGTTTATTATACTTTCATATGGACTAAGTAAGAAGCTGTAATTTTGACATTGGCGCCGGTTCTGATGTTGTTTACAAAGTCCCGTCAAAATCGGTGCAGCCGTTTCGGAGATTAGCACAAACGGACAAACAGACGGACAGACTAAAATGTTAATAATTGTTATTTTGTTATACGCACCGTTTATTATACTTTCATATGGACTAAGTAAGAAGCTGTAATTTTGACATTGGCGCCGATTGCGATGTTGTTCACAAACTCAACTAAATTTTAGTTCAGTGCATCTTTTTTCTTCTTTTTCATTAAGAAAAGGACAGAACATAAATATTAGTTTAGTCCTGTCAAATTAAGATACTCCCTAAACAACTTTAGACGTGATTCAAAAATTAGCTTTTAAAAATGGTCAATTTACGTCAGGCACTGACTAATTTGATAGGACTGAACTAATATTTATCTTCTGTCCTTTTCTTAATGAAATAGAAACAAAAAGATGTACTAAACTTAAATGTAGTTTAGTTTGTAAACAAGAAAATCGGGGCCATTACAAACAGACACTTCAGAGTAGTTCATTAGTAGAGTATAACATTGAATATTATGTTACAAAGAACTTACTTATATGTCTTAACATTGAAGTAGTATTTTCAACTGCAAGCCCAGATTTTTAATATACTGTCACACGTTTTGATGAATTTCTAGAACTCGATAGATTATAAGTCTCGATAAAAGGCTAATGCCAGAAGCTAATGCCTTTCAGGTGATACGTGATGTGAGTACATAATGCTTTCAATATTACTACTACTTTCTACCTTCAAGGATTTAGTTCGTCGGGTATTTGCTAATATAATATCGACAGTGGTTTAACGTCATATGGTTAGTTAATCCAACGACAGGTTCGTTGGATTAACCTTTTGGATGGTTGGATGGCCTTTCAAATGTTTGGATATTAAAATTACCGTGTAACATGTAACCATTATATACTTAGCTGCGCTCCGCAGTTTTTCCCGCATAAGTCGTGGGAATATAGCGATGTTTCTTAATGTAGTTCCAATGACGAGCGTATAATGCAGCGGTGTATCAACGACTAATCGAATACATACTTGTTTCGCGATGAGTAAAAATATTGTTTATTAGCTGTTGCCCGCGACTTCGTCTGCGATCCAAGATGAAAAATATCCTATGTCCTAATCCAGGTCATATACTATCTGTGTGCCAAATTTCATCTAAATCCGTTCAGCCGTTTCAACATGAAAGCGTAAACCAACAAACAAATAAAAAATCAAATCTTTTCTCTTTAGAAAAGTACGATTGAAATAATAACAAAAGAATCAAAATTGAGATTTGATATAGGAGTACCATAGTAACAAGGGTTTTGTGTAACAAAAGCTGTTAGCCTGCAAGCCGCCTACGTCAGTTCCAGCTATGTCATGTCATGCATAGCGGACAGGCGCCTGCAAAATATTCTAAACGAGCTTGCGGGACTCGACCGGTCACGGTCCATTGTGGGACGCACACACTGTGTACTGTGTTCCTGGTTCAAAAGTACCAAAGGGATGTTTTTTCGCACAGTTTTAGTAAAGTGACGTGGTGTGGTGAACGGCTACGGTTTTAACTCAATTTCTACGGTTTTTTAAACTTTTCAGCCTTGATTATCATCACCCATGCATGGTAGCTTCTAAGTTTTTGCTGCAAACGTTAGAAGCAGTAGTATAGCTGCTGTTTCGTTTTGCAATGCTAGTTAAGGAATTGGATATTGGTGATGTTACCATTACATTATGCAGTAAACATTACAATTTGGCTGTTACATGTTAGAACGACACATTGATTTAATATTGCCAAATCAGCCGGTCGATTCTGTAAAAATCTCACCGTGAAAACTTAGGTGAAGTGAGTTTGTTTTTGCTAGGAATTATCACTATTGACAGTTCACTCCACGCTTACTTCACCTAAGTTTTCACGGTGAGAAGGTTACAGAATTGCACTGCTGGTATGTACCTATTTATGTTGACGTACAAAGTTAATTTACACGCGAATACATGTAGCAATTGGATCGACAAAATTTTCCTAATAATTATTCCGTTTCAGTTTGAACATGAAAGTAATTTTCATAAAGTCAAGTTAATTCATAAAAAGTGCATCGATAGCCACGTTTTAAACGGACGTCCATTGTTCGGCTGGAATCAAAAAGTTTGCAAACAAATCGTTGTGCTTTCGAGCCCGGCTATGTCTGATAATGGAACCAATTTATTAAATGACCAGAGCTCTATGGAGTCAGCATTAAGCTTCGTAAATAACCCTTTTTTAGCTAAGAGGCCGGAAGCTCTTTCTTTTTGCTGAGGCGTTTGTGCGATATCAAAAAAAAGGTACCTTTTTTGCTGTAGATAATGGCATTTAATTAGAAAAATGTTGGTGTAAGTAAATTCCAAGAAAAAGGTATGAACACGCCCATAATTTGAATTTAATAATTACAAACAGAAATAAACAAAGGAAACACACAAACCACAAACCTACAAATGTTTCTAGTTATGTCTGTTATATGTTTCCCAGCAAACATTCCCAGTTCCCAGAAAGTCGTTACTATAATTTGTAAACAGTAGTAGGTACACATTAAAACAAAAAGTATGAGTGCAAAGTTAATAGGGTGGATACTTACAGCCGCAATTTGGTGGTACCCAAAATTTTAAGTGATGTTGAATTTTACTCATTTTCTGCCACCGAGAGATGTCCAACTAAAATTTGTTGAATGCCTAGTTGGGTGGACGGGGGTTTCAAAAGTTTTTAAACCAATTTGCGCATTCATTTTCGTAACAAATTCGTTTGATCAATCTAATGGTGCGATCTGTGCTCGTAAAGCGTGAAATACAACTGAGTTATGTTCAATATTTTATGTATTTTATTAATATTCATGAACCTTTGAATCGTGTTTACTGAAAACAGTTTTTTTACCTTTTTGTCATTGATCAACGATTTTTATATCGATGATTGATATAGAAATTACTTGACTGATGTCGCCTAAACTGACTCTTACGTAAATAATTGTTCAATAATTAAATAAGATTATTTATTTAAAGTCATTTGTTGGTTATGTTAGAATATTTTAATTTAATTTAACAAACGAAGCACATTCAGCCCGCTTTGTTGAATTACTCCAGTTAGCAGCTGCTAAATACGAGCAATGTGTCGCGTGGAGGTAGAATGCATACTATATGAAAATGTAATCAAAGTAAATTTTGGTGAACAACGTTTGGTTGGCACCGGTATATTAAAACTGGCCGCAATTGCCTCATTTAACTGGAAGCACACCTACCCATTGTTTAAAGAATATTATAATATCAGTCCGCCTAGCGTTTTCCCAACTGTGTTGGGATCGACTTCCAGTCTAACCGGATGCAGCTGAATACCAGTATTTTACAATGAGCGACTGTCTATCTGACCTCCACAACCCAGTGGGTAATACGATACCCGTTATAAGATTGGTTGTCAGATTTTTGGGCTTATGAATACCCGTAACGACTGTCAAAGATCTAGGAATGACGACCAGGACCAACGACACTGAGTGTTTTCGATATGTAATGGATGGTCACCCATCCACCAACCAACTGTGGCAAGCGTGGGTTAACCTTTAATCATAGCCATGAGCCCATCTATTGTTTATATAGACACATAATTCAGCATTGCAAGTATTTTGGACATATTTAAAAATATATTTTGGTAACATATAACTTAGCCTGTCGCAGTGGTCTCGTTTCGTTCTCGAGGCATTTCACTGCTACAAAGGATATACAGAGCATTAATTCTATTAATGAACTGTAGTGGTGCGATGCTGTGGCGAAGAAGCAAGGAAATTACCGCCATCTTCATCCGCCTTATTGTCATTAATGACATAATTCAGTCTTTTGTTATCGTACAATGCAGCGGCGGCTGCAGCGATAAATGGTACATATGTTAATGATCAAACAATACACATGTTTGTGCGATGATTGTTTCATAATGAAGCTCCAATGATGAGCGTATAATGGAACGGTGGTATATAGACCATTAAAAGAATACATAACTGGCTTGCTGGCGATAAGTATAAATGCCCGCGACTTAGTCCGCGTGAAATTCCTACTTTTCTCTAAAAATTTCGAAAATGCATGTTTATGATCTTATCATTTATTTAGATAAATAAGTATTCGGGCCAATTTTCAAATTTATAGATCAAAGGGTTTTTGTATTTTTCAAATAAACTGTATCCCGGTTTTTCACCCACACAGGGGTGGAATTTTGAAAAATCGTTTGGGATGTGTTCATAACTTGACTCAAAGACCCATAACCATTTTAAAGTGTCAGACTCTTACTGACTAAAACCCACCCGTGTTCCTTCCTTAGCCCTTTATGTTCCGGACCAGCGGCAACCCTTTCGGACAATCCTGCTGACCCGGCAGGCTTCGGCCCTGACGGACTCCTTCACTTGATGCTGACATCTCTTTGAGGCACGCTTGGAACACGTAGTGTGCGTCCACATTGCGAGCCTATCGTGATTGCGACGACGGGCGCGAATTATCAAACAAATAAAAACGCGCCTTTGCGTCCATAGTGTAGTGACTTGACTAAGGCAGAAGCCTAACGCGACGGGACTGAGCGAGACAACGCACGTAGTTTTCAAACGTTTCCCGTCCGCGCGTTCTGGCCGCACTACGGGCCTAGTCAGCAAGCGACACAACGTGCGGGTAGCGGGGGTAACAAACCAGTTCGGTCTTGTCGCTCGGCGTATGCGCGTCTGTATATTGTTTGTTGTAAAATGGCGGTGAATACTGAATTGTTCATAAGTGCGATTCAATCTTCATAATAATCTCAGTCTCTCTAATCTCAGTTCTTCATATAAATTAAAAAAAATCACCACATACTTCCCTGTTTTTATTTATTTCGTGCACACCATCTCTAGTGTTCAACACCTCCCATCTCAGGATCGGACTGTCTAGTAAAAACAGCAAATCCTCGTCCATAGTTTGCAATCCCTGAAATACGTCGAATCGCTACAAGAACTCGCGCGTCACTGTGGCCACCGCACGCTCCCGCTCGCCCCGCCCGCCTCAGGCCCCAGTCACTACGCATTCAATGTAGACGCACACGTACGCGCCGTCCGGCACGGGCCTGGTACCTTAACATTTTATTTAAAAAATCCAGTCAAATATCTTGCCATACCTTTTAAAACCCAAAAAAAGTAATTACTATATATAATTACTATTTCGACTTACGTTTGCAATTCCTAGAATTCTCATTTCCCTTACAGTTGAAGCGGAATTAATTTACTTGTGAAGTTCTGAATCATTTCTCCGTTGCAAATCTTTTGAGAAATGTTCATAGGTATGATGTGTAGTGGATTTTGTAAATTTAGTATTAAAAGTGGAGCGGGTCACTCCCCCAGCGGGTAAAGTTGTGTGTCGTTTGTAAGTTTATGCGGACCACAGTCCCGAGGGCGCCGCCATTGAAACTTGTTATGAGATAAAATTGTTCTGTTTTATGCTCTTAGTGGTTCGAAACAACTACATAGTGGCGCATGTTAATTTTATAAATTTATTTTCGTTAAAAAAAAAGAAAAAAAAACAAAGAAAAATTATAAGATAATGAATGATACGAAACAAAAACGACATTTTAGGTGACCAAAAAGATAAAATCAAACAAGTAAAATTGGTCTGTTGGGTATATAAAAGCATTCGTTTGGTGTATAAAATAATTCCTTTTCAAATGTATGTATTAAAGTCCGCCCTCACAAATCACAGGGGTCAATCAGCAAACGGATTATTTTATCCAACAACAAGTTTGAGAATATCTACGGTTCAAAATGAAATTTTCTCCATTTACTTCAATAGCGTACGCAGGCCATTCCATTAATGCTAATATTGATGGAATTAAAAAACTGAAGACACAGACACGTAAAGTGTATTACACTTAGCATAGAATAATACTTATATTCTTTGTCCATGTTTATAACCCTATTGATTGATATTTCATGAAATAGTCATTCAATAGTGTTATACGAACTTAGCGGGTTGTATTGATGATTTTATGTTCTTGGCCAGACTGGCAGCGCGGGGCGGGGAATGGGGCGGGTGCGCAAACGCGCGCGAACTGCCCATCCGCAGTCGAGCGCCGCTTCGTTCTGAGTATTGTCGTGCCCAGTGTTTGTCAAAATATAATATGGATGAAGAAGACTTACTTTTACTAGAAAAAAGCTCGAACTAGCTTGAGAACCACGCTCTCCGCGCACTCTTCGTGCCAAGCAGCCCCCGCCGCTTACCGCGCCCGCGTGCCCACTATGAACGCTCAAATTAAGTTCTTATGTTTGAATACGCCGCGCCGTGCTCGCCCCGCGCCCACGTTTGGAATCTGGCCAAGCACTAAAAATTATTCTGTAAATACATACTTGTAACGGTCGCGAATCTTATTTAGTTTAACATACAACCTGGCCTGCACATTGCAAAAAACGTAAAACAAAATGAATTTCGTGGGCTACCCTTGTGTTTCCACCTTATGTGAAAAACAATCTCTTTATGATTATACAAAAAAAAAAAAAAAAAATTGAGGGAAGTCTTGGTTGTTTGATCCCCAAATTACTTTATGTTAAGCTTCCTTGACTCGTAAGGCCGTGATAAGAAGACCTTAAAATTAGGAATAGTTTTCCTTGTAACCACTTTCCACCCATCTAGTTACCTATCGAAGAACAAATAGGTACTTATGTAGGTACGTATTATACTAACTAATTATTTATTCCTGTGTTGCTATAGTTCCGCCGAAATTCTGACTGTATTTAATTATATGAACGATGAAGAGATGAAATGAAGAGATTTTTCAATAGAAAGATTTTGTTTTAGTGTTATTCGGCTTTGCTCACGTGGATATTTCCTGAATTCCCTCGGGTTTTAGACTCGAACGGGCCTTTAATTATGAGCATTCACGCCAAATTATTCAGGAAGTTACAGTATAAAATGTATAGTGTTGAAAATGACAAACTATTCGGTTAGGCAATTTGTCCCGAAAAATATTCTTATTTATTCGTGCAGATGCCGACTATTTTTTTCTATGTCCGTGATTGCTTGTTTTTTTTAAATCTTTATTATTTGAGTAGATAAGGCATGATTTATCAATAGTCAGATATTTTTTATCTGAGGAATAAAGATTGCGGGTTCACAGCTTTTGAGTGGAAATTATGTCATACCGCAATATTTATTCCTCAAATAAAACATAATATAAAAATAATATTCAGAAATCAGCGCTTAATTGATATTTTTGTAAGCGAGTGTATCTATTACAAATAAACCTATATATTACTTAGATATTTATTCATGTAAAAGATCGAAGTTGCCAATAATATATTTTCTCAATAAAAATAACAACCTACAATATTTTCCTTAATAGAAAAACCTAATGGACTGTCAATGTACATTATGTTGCTAACACCCCTGTTACGTTCAAGTCATGTTATTCTTCCTCGAGGCACGAGTACCGTTCCGAGTGACAGTAATGGCACACCATTTACGAACACGATCACCCACCCTTCTCCAGTTTATCTACCTGAAAGTGCAAACACCCCCTACATATAACTTATCCTTTGCCAAAACAACTTCGCCCGTAAATATCGATAACAAAACTGCGTGAATCACGAAGTCGCTGCATCCAGCCTCAGTTACAATCCTTGTTGTTGCTTTAAAGCAATTTACTGCTTTTGTGGTGCAAAACTGGCGAAACCCGTTGTCGACGGGAAATTGTGACTGTTTACGTCATAAATTAGCTGCGTTGATTACTTTGGGAGCAGATGGGGGTTCTGTTGTTTTAAGGCAATTCGTGAGGATCAGCTTTATAGCATGCGTAAGAATACACACGAATTGCAGAATCCGTGATTAGTGGATTGAAGAGATTACTACCACACAAAATCGCACCCCAATCTTCTATATGAAACGTGGTTTATGCCAGTGTTAGGTTGAAAAGAATAGTAAAATTTAAAAATAAATCAGAGTGACCTTAATTGAAAAATTGTCAG
This sequence comes from Luperina nickerlii, assembly GCA_963855955.1. Classification (NCBI taxonomy): domain Eukaryota; kingdom Metazoa; phylum Arthropoda; class Insecta; order Lepidoptera; family Noctuidae; genus Luperina; species Luperina nickerlii. Next base: position 12,316,013 of record OY979677.1, on the reverse strand, counting down.
AAGTACTTCAATTTCAAACTACTCAACGAACTCCAAGAAAAAAACGTCTAGCTCGTATAAATTCGTTCTCAGTTTTATGAACCTATTTTTCATACATTATCTGCTCGGCAGAAAGTCGCAAAGACATTTTTATACTTAAAATATCTTCCCCGAGGCGAAGAAATTCCACTGAGCATCCGGGCATAGTTTGTGCATTCCGCGTAACTTGCGGCCGGCATATCATTGCAGTGAGCCTGAGCAGCAAGCAATATAACTCTGGGCCAGTGCGCACCCCACTTCGTCTTAGCCGCAATTTTCTTTATGGATATAATTTGTTTGTTCTGATTTTAGTTCAGAGAAAATGTTTGTTGAACATTTTGTCTTACTCAGATTTCTTCACGCCTTTAAAAATTCAAGACCAGAGCTTTGGTTATCAAAGGTATACACACACCTACACAGTACCTACATATATATGATGAAGACACAGTTATACGTTTTCGCATTTGGGTCATGAATATATGTATTCCCAAAAATTTACTCACCGGAAGTGGCTGTCAAAACAAATGGATGTTCGGAAGAAATAATTGATATTTATAGTTATCGGTGATTAAAACCGTTATTTTCCTCTTCAGCAGTGTTACAACAACAGATTAATTTCAATTAATATTCTTTAGTTTGTTAGTCTGTGTTCCGTCTCCCACTCTGTTACACACTATTAAAACGATTACAGGAAAAACTATTCAAAAACACATCACATATTCTATTGAAAATAATTTATAATTTAGTTTGAATAATGTATTTTCTTAAAAAGTATTGCAAATATCACTAATGAAATACGATATTAAAGATTAAGAAATTATCAATGAAATTAGTGTTTTCCAGGAGCAAACTTTGCTATTTACCTAGAGAGGCAAACACAGACGTCAAATATCTAGTATTACGAAGCAATATTAAAAGCAAATAATCATGTTCACGACTAGATTTCGGTTTCTCAATCAGTGTAGTATTTCACTTTGTTGATGAGTTATAGTAACTTTAAATATTCAAGTATTTCAGCGTAAATTCGATCTATTCCAATTTAATCATATTTGTTTAATTTGGCAATATTTCGAGGAATCGGGTTTCCTACAAGATGGAGATCAAGATAGTAATTTGAACTTAATTACATTCGTAGGTACATAGTTGGATGTATATGGCATTAACTTCGGATTCTATGATATATAGCATAGATATGATTCTGGTTACAATTATATGGCAATTAGACTTGGTCATTTACTTGAGTGGGTGTGGTTATCTTCCGTTTATCAATAGTGGATCATACGAAGCGACGGTAGTAAATTAACTTATAGCAGCTATGTATGATCAATAATATAAGCCCATTGTATCTAGTTAGGTTGAATCATTGCTTAATTATGTACGTCTCTGACCGTGCCGGTAATTAAAGAGTCTGATGCTCTACCGACCGAGCAAAAATAGCGTCGCCATGATATCGACGGATCTCAGCACAGTCTTTGATTAAATTAATCGCAAAAGTCTCTGTCGAAAGCTGATCGACGTTGGAGCACGCAACAACCTTGCAAAGATGGTCGAGAAATATCTGTGTGACAGGACAAGTTGTAGCTTCAGAACTACTTTAGGAACGGAGTAACGTGTGTCACACGGGGTACACCAAGGATCGATACTCGGTCCGGCGATCTTCAACCTCTATGTGGGTGACCTACCAAATGAAAGAATAGCATGCCAGATGCTGTCACAGTACGCCGACGACTTATGTATACTTAACGCAGCTGAAAGACCGGACTACGCTACGCACCGAGCAGAGTGGGCCGCCATCGAGATAATCGAGTACTATAAGAAATGGGGTCTCAAATGCAACATCGACAAGACAGAATGTGATGCATTCTGTCTCACACAAGAGACCGAGACTCAACAACTTGGCTACCGCAACTACGTTCAAATACGTGGAGGACGCATCCCATTCAAACAAGAAAAAAAAAACCTAGGAGTCTAGCTGGACAAAAGGCTCTCGATGAATAAAAATGCCAAAGAAAACATTGCAAAGGCCAAGATACCACGAAAAGGCCACGACATAAAAATGAGCTATCCGGAATAAGGTGTAGAACAGTTAAATTTAAATCTAGTTTGTAAAGGGAGTAAAAATTTATAATAAAATACCAACCTGTATTAAAAGTATCTCAGCCATCAATATCTTTAAAATTAAGCTCAAGGAATTCTTGATAGGTAAAGCGTACTACACAATAAACGATGTTTTTAATGACAAAAACATGGATTAATGTATTTTGTTTGATTGATAATGTATGACTATTGAATGTATGAGTTTTTATTTTAATGTAAATTTGTCTAATGTATAATTATTTTTAATGTATAATTTGACTAATGTATAATTATTTTTAATGTCAGTATAATTTAACTAAAGCATATTCATTTAAGTGACTAGACCAACTGTAAGAATGTTTAATAATAATAACGTAATAGATTATTGTACACCTAATAGGTATATTACAGTGATACTATTATAACAACTTTAAGATCTTTTTCTACATGTAACAAACAATAAACGTATTTGAATTTGAATTTGAAGATTGTCAAAGGAGCGCTACACCCATCATCGGCTACCGCTCCAAGCTAAATGTCGACGTCAAGCTGCTAGTCATTCAAGCATGCTTACTACCAAAGATAGATTACGAAGTAATACAACTGCTATCAAGATGCAGCAAAATAAACCTGCTTGAGAGGCAGTATAAAATGGTATTGATGATTGACGGACAGTTACCCAGACTCACTGATACCGATCTACTCTGGCAAATACTACAAAAAGAACCGTGGCACATTCGTCGCACGATCTCCACGGCGACATGATAAAACGTCTTAAATCTCTGTCGATTGAAGGGCTACAAGAACAAGGCCCCGGCGTTCACGCGCTACGGGCAACACAATCCCTTTCTTTTCGCTACTAGAGTAAGCGAAATTCAATATCATAATAAAAAAGATAGGGACCAGCCGCTCTTCAAACGACTGGCCCCCTTCCGACAGCGTAGGCTATGACCGTAGCGTCACTCATTCATTAAGTAATAAGCGGCTAGCCGCTGGGGCTAATCTCCATTGCTTCATCGCTATCTTCACCTAGATTTATATAAACACGAGTAAAACGAGGAAACACCCAGGATAGGTTTCAAAAGCTCCCACTCTGCGGACAAAATGAAACACGTACCTTTTTGTAAAATGAAATTTGTGCTATTTTAAAAATAGAGCTTTAAATTAATTCTGATTCTGGTATTTTAAACTTTAAAGAGCATGTTACTAATTCTATCCCAATTTAATATGAGATAGGTCAATAAAGAACTAGATGCGCGAGGTCTTGTTCGAACGTGTAAAGTGTTACTGGGAGCTCGGAGTCTTTTATTATTGCAGAATTGTCCAGCTCTTGACCTCGACCTCGCCTAGTGAAAAGCGATGGATGAGGTCTATGATGGAACGAGCAATCCCAGAAGATGCCTATTTACTCTTGCTTTGAAGGATGACGGATTATATGTGGTAAGGAACAGAGACGTTGGTAGAGAGTTCCATATTTTGCCCGTGTGCATAATAAATGTGGAGGAGAAGCACTGAATACAACTAGTAGTATCGACTAGTCTGGATTTGTGTTGGGTTAATTGCAGTTGGCTCACCCCCTATTAGATCCATGGGGCCGAAACATATCTGGCGAAATGTGGGTCTACTTTTCCTAACTCCTTGGGGGAAAAAAGTACGCATTAGTTATACAACTGCTCGTTTGATTTAAAACCTTATCCTATCCCGAAACTTGCTTGAATAAATGTTTAACGAGTACATCTACGTACCTATCGCAGTTCGGCAAAGTTGTTCGTGAACGGTGGTTACAAGTTACAATGTTAGCACGTCTATCTGTTTTCCTGATCTCGATAGCTCAGGCGACAAGCTGACCGGGGAAGTTTGGAACGCTGTTGAAAAATGAAGCCATCTAAAATGCGAGAATTTTCGCTGCTGCCATCATTGAATAAGTTTGAAAGTTGGAATTTTTAGTTACACGGTGACTTTTTATTGCATTGTGACTTTTTAGCGTATTGTTTTAAAGTATTGTTTTAAACGATCTGGTATTGTAACTTTTTTATACTTATACTTACAGAAGAACTTTTACATGTTTTGTCACGAGTATGAGCAACGGTGGACTACATTTTCGAGTTGCTTATCAAGATTGATTAAGGGGATTACAGGACCTGAACGCAAACAACGTAAGTTTTAGAAGCAATAAAAGTATATGATCGACTACAGTAAACAAAATCAGAAAAATATATGATATTCTTCAGGATATATGCTTGGTAGATAGTGTGTTGAAAACAACTAATACAACTAATTTGATACGATAGAAAAAAATCGTAGAGATACCTCTAAAAACTTTATTTTTACAATAAAAACCATACCTACATACAATCGTTCTGATTTTTTGTCAGATTTATTCTACAAGCAACATATTAAAGCAGTAGTGTTTTAATTTTTTTGTTCACACAATATATTTTTTTGTAAATAGAATTGCTTCATATTTTGCAATAAATTACCCAGTAACTGGGTTGTGGAGGTCAGGTAGGCAGTCGCTCCATGTAAAATACTGGTACTCAGCTGCATCTGGTTAGACTGGAAGCCGACCCCAACATAGTTGGGAAAAGGCTGGACAAACTGATATTATATTTTTTAAACAATAGGTAGGTAACAGATGATGATGATTATTTTGCAATAAATTAACAGCGTTGTGTCATCGCGCTTCTCTTTCTTTATTATGCAGTCCGACAATGACCGCACTTTAGGTGATGTAGTCCCCTTAAGAAACTTACGTCAACTTCTAGGCGATTGGTTTTTCAAAAGCGATCTTTGCTGGAGTACGGTAATCGTCGCGCTCTTTTACCTACGATTACTTATGATTATGACATTCTCGCGCAATTTATCAAGTGCTTTTGGTTAGGATGCGGGGTGATGGACATCAGTCAGGACATGCCTGACATACATACGTGACCCGTGACTGTGCTCGTAACAATCTTGTAAATGATTATTTTTTTTCAGTGATGAAGGTTTTACTTTGTTCCCATTTGCACTGACAAACATAACGATATCGGTTTACGTAAAATGCTATTTCCTTTCGCATATTGTATTTAACCTGTCTGACAATTTCGGGGTTAGAATATAATATTATCCTAGAAGAAAATTTTGACTTTACTGTATTATTTGTTCACATTACCAGTTTATCCCCCGTACGGGTGAGATACATCTGAATGAACGAATTAACGAAAAATTACGTCATGACAGCATTAATAAACGTCTACGTCTTATAACAACGGTTATCATCAAATAAATTTTCTCACAATGTTGTGGGCGGTTTTATTTTATCTGTTACTTCTGCCTGCGAATTCGTCCGCGTGACATTTTTTCTTCCCCCAACCCATTGTCATATCACACCGTCTGCCCGTGCTATTACTTCGTTTTTTCTTAGCGTTCTACTTTATATTTTTCCTTTTGCTCGGCTCCTAAAGGTCCTAGCGCGATGTTAAAGTCTTCCTCAAGAATTAGGCTATTAAATGTAAAAAGGTTTTTTTTTCAAATTTGACAGGTACTTCCTTAGATTAGAGCATTCAAACAAACAAAAAGCAAACAAACCCTTCAGCTTTTTTATTAGTAAATTATATAAGTATTTTATGACTCCATATTTACGAAATGGAGGAAACCAAAATGTATTTCCCAATGGACGTTATTAAAAATTTGCCATAGGGCTACAATTTGGTAATGACGCCGAAACGCATCAATAATGAATAATACAATAAAGGACATTGACTAATTTAGTATAGACTGTGGGTGAGCATATTGCGAAAGCATACCGCTCTGTCATTTAGACATTGCGTTCAAAATTAATAAAAAAAGGCTATAGGTACCTAATTCCATCATATAAAAAAAACAATACCCTGTCTTTGCTATCACGCAGTCGGTTAGAAACTGTTTTGGAATGAAATACATAACATAATCCGCCTATAATGTTCCCACTGATGAGGCACACCTCCTCGATGAGAGGGAGTGGGCCGTAAACCACCAACCGGGCCCAGTGCGGGTTGGCAGATGTCACACGAATTTTTGGTTCTAGGACATGTCGATTTTTTGACGATGTATTCCTTCACCGTTTTGAGAGCAGTGGTGATGAAATAATTTATACAAAGTAAATTGCCTGGTTTGGTTCGAACCCACGACCGTTGCCACTGGGCCATTACTGCTCAAATTGTTATTTTAACTTAATAGAAAGTTGCACGTAAAGCAATTTTTATTTAGTTGTAGGCCTGTCTCGACGTATTCTCTTCCCTTTTTTCAGTGTCCAGCACCGTAATTGCGTAACACACTATCAATGGGAATCTGAATAATTTTGAAGCAAATTGCTTAATAATCCATTGCTTCATAAGTACGAAAAAGGACATGTTAGGTTTTTGTATGGAGGCTGGGCTTTTATTCGAAGCTACTGTGAACAGGGAAGAGATCATATTTTTATGAAAGTACATAAATTAAGGAGAATTTGTACGTTTTTTAATTTTTTTTTGAAAGCACCCTTTCCTTAATTATTATACATTTTAATAATCATTATTTAAAAAATAAATTGCAACCCACAGTAATTATTGATTTTGGCAACACTTTTCGGTTGGATGTCATTATTGTCATAGTGACAACTGTCATTATTGTCATATTAATTGTAAACGTCAATCAAGTGTCAAATTCAATTCAATTTTGACCTGTGTACTGACAGCTGACAAGTATGACAACCTTACTGGCACAGGTAATATTTTCATAGATTCCATTAGGAGGCAAAGGAATTAATGCCATACATACAAATCATGGAGTTGGTTTTATTTTAAGCCATCTAATATTATTTTAGAATATTTTAAATAACAATAAGGTGTATAATTTGCTTTAAAAAATGATATTTAACCATTTTTTCTTTGTTTCAATGTGCAAAAATAATATTATGACACCAAAAATATCTGGATTTAAAACATGTATTTATTCAATAATGGTGCTTTTAATATTTTTTCTGTTTTTGTCAGGCCATCCTGAATAAGTTTCCCTATCAGAAAAACCACACATGACAGCTGTTCAAAAAAATTATTATTTTAAGCCCATTTCCTAACATGTCCTTTGTCTGCTCAACACGTAAATAACGCAATGAATGTTGTTGAACTGTCAAATAAACCGATTCCGATTGATAACGTGTTACGCAATTACCCCGCAGGTGTCCCCCGATTTTATTTCCTCTTCTTAGTCCACCGTTCTGGGTCATCCTCTGGCTCCGTTACAGCTTTCATTTGACAGTGTTGTGACTTACTGTGGCTATCTTCCATTTGTCATATTTGCTACGTGGCTGGTAGCGTCCATTGCAGGCGCTTAGTACGAGTATTCTGAATCGCATCTAAAACAGAACTTGAACACTACGCACCGCTATACTAGTGAATACATAATTATGTACGACAACTACTACTGGTTGTTTATACCGTATAATTTAATATAAATAAAATTGCGCTCTCTTCTACAACATTCGCTGTATCTACTAATACTTAAAATCTGTTTGTTACTTACAGTGAAGCCGTTGCAGTGAAGCCGCGCAGTTTTAAATTAGATGATCTATACTTTTAATTGGATATTACATACATTATCAGCTTATAATGTTTTCTCTGCTAGAACACAGGTCTCCTCTCAGTTAGAGGGAGTGGGCCATAATCCACCAAGCGGGCCCAGTGCGGATTTGTAGTTATCACAACTCTTCGAATTTTTGGTTCGGTTTCCTTACGATTTTTTCCATTCCCGGTTTTGAGAGCAGTGGTGATGAAATAATCCACACAAAGTCCGCGCCTGTCTGAGTTCGAACCTACGACGAAACATTCGTAAGTCGCGGCCGTTACCACTGGGTTACCACTGCTCTCTATTGAATATTATTGACGCATAAACAATTAATAAATGTTACTGATAAAAGCAACTTAATTACTTAACATTTTATTGAACTAGCTAGTGTACAAACTAACGCGAATTAGTGCGAGTCGGGGCGCGACATGCAAATAAGCTACTTACACATTACTACGAGATGTGTGCCTCAGCATAATAGGACTAAAGTACTTACGTAAGTAAAATATAGGTACTAGCTTAGAGCATGAATAAGACAAGCTACAGCCAGTCTATTCTGTAAAAAACTCACCGAGAAAACTTAGGTGAAGTGAGCGTGAAGTGAGCTGTCATTCCACTATATGCTAAGTGATTGACACTAACAGCTCACTTCACCTAAGCTTTTACGTTGAGATTTTTACAGAATAAACCGTCAGAACTCTAGTGGAGACATTACTATCCGCTTCTTCATAGCGTGATGGTGGCAATATAAATTGTGATACCCCAGAACGTGACTACTTTATTCACTGAAAATGTGTTGCTTGTTTCGGGTTCTGTAGCCTTGTTTATTGTAATAATATAACTCCAGTTCTAAGATCTTTGACGCATTGATAGACTTTAAACGCCAGGCGTAATAATAATAAAACATCTATCGTCTCTTGTTCAACCGATTAATTTTATTTCACTGTTCACTTTTCAGTTCAGTTTGTAAGTTTATTTGTGGGAGCGGTCTTGTCAGTTTCATTCAAAAGTGGATTTTACTTGTATTCCTGTTCACACCCAATCCTCCCTCTCTACTTCCTTAAGTTTTCTACAGCTTGCTTTTTACATACCCAAACGTTAACTCAGACTGTGAATGCCTTAATTTAGGGTGCTAAATAACCTCGCCTTCTTCAATGACGAGCTTTCAACTAACTCCCGCTACGTAAAGAGCAGTCTTTAGTTAATTAGTCTTCGTTTATACATTTTATTTATAGGCTTCGCGGGATAAAACAGTAATGCTTGCTTGAAAAACATAACATTCGGGCCTGTTCTGTCATACTTAGTTGAGTATTTCTTGTAGAAAATGTTCTTATACTGTGGTAAAAAAACGTGCTAATGAGTTTTTTTTAGAAGAATTATGTTAGAAGATCTTAATTTGTAAGTTAATAGTACTCATCGCCTTTTACAACGTTTAAAGAAAAGAGACAATGTGAGACGCGGAATACGCAGCGACATGAGAATTCATGTCACGACGAGAAACTACAAAATAATCTTCACACCGACTTGAACTTTAGACGTAGGTACTGTGTTACTCATAACAACCAACTCCAAGCCAGGCATAATTATAAATTGCTGTTTTCCATCTCATAAGTTTCTAGTTACAGCTCGGCGTGGGAACCGTGAGTGTTAAATTCTCATTTCGGCCTTTTGGGGTCGTGGTCCAACTTTCTGCGAGCGAAAGTACACATTTGCATATCCTTCGAGGATTACCAACAAGACCGAAACTAAGCCATACACGAAATTAATACAATTACAGCTAAAACTCCCGAATACGAACAAATCGAAATTTGCTTAACAATTTAAAATCGATTCCTTTACAAAATGCAACATCGCGCTGGCTCAGTGGCGTAGCGTGCCATCTCGGCGCCCGGGGCGGGAGACCCATTTTGCCGCCCCCATTCTATAGGTGCTTAATTAAAATTAAATTTCACAGGCAATGAGGTATCTTTTATTAATATATTGTAATAATAATCGATTGTAATCGACTTATTAATAAATTTTTCATTTGTGTAACGTTAGGCCCAGATTCGCCCGTCTCCTTTACGTCATTGTTGTTTTTTGACTTGTCAGACGTTCTGACATGAACATGAAATGAATGAATCATAGATCTCAACCCGCTTCACTGGCGACATTTTGCCGCCCCCAGCCGCCTTCCGCCCGGGGCGGGCCGCCCCCTCCGCCCCACCCACGCTACGCCACTGCGCTGGCTATGGATGTTTCTTATACAAACCAGTTTAATTAATTGCTTTTCCGCCTTCGAAGAGAGATTTAACTTGAGTCGAAACTACTTTTATTGTACACTCGATATCAGACAAACGTACTAACGTAAATTGGAGATGTGATTTGAACGCGCTATCTTCCTGATCTCGTCGGAATTAATTTGTAAGATATTTATTAAAACTGTTCCCTATTGCTGGAAAATGTTGATTCATCAATTTTCATTTATAATTAATTGTTCGCCTAATAGACTGTTTATTGTTATAATTATCAATAACCAACACTTATATTTTGGGAACATCGATTTTATAATTAAAGTGGAATACTTAGAGCGAGGCCAGGAGGTGGAAATCGTGGCGATTATTATTATTTTATGTTTGAATTTTGATTGAAATTTCAAGAAATTTCAATCAAAATTGAAACATAAAATTAGTTCGTGATATTTTCTGGAATATCTAGGGGTAGGCTACGATTCAACTGGCAGGTGATTGAACCCCCCAAAGTTAAGATTGAGGGCATTTCGTATTTTTACTAAAAATATGGAAAGGAATTTTTGTGACTACTCAACCTGAAGTTATATCAGTCGGGAAACTGAATTGGAAGCTCAAGGAAAAACTTACTACTAAAACTTTAATAACGAATGGATCGAAAAGACTTATAGTACCATCCAATTATTTTGATACAATTATATGTAGGTAACAAGCCAAAACTCTGTATCAATAAAGACCAAAATGAAGTTTAAATTTTTTCACAAACAAGATAATTTAGACATTATTTAAGCTAACAGACTGAAATAGCGGATTGTACAACTAGTGCATAAAAGAAGCCATTTTACCCGAGCCGCAGGCGAGGATGGATAGCTTAGTCGAGGGGTAAAATGGCTCGTTTATGCCAGAGTTATACACTCAGCTTTTCACTTCGATTGCGAGAAAATGAAACAGGCATAAAGTATACACACAGCATGCATCACGGCAGCATGACGTCACGCAGAATTTCCAAATACTGACTACAACTTCTACCAATTCATCAGGTCCCATAGACGACATCCAGCCAGCAATGTTTTGTATAGTCATTAAGTTGCGACATGACGCTTTGATTACACCAAATTTTTAAAAAATACTTTTCACGACTTACGTCAAACGTTTTAGAAATGTTTGTGTACAGTCACTGGCATATGTAGACTGACTTTTGTCACTTAGATCAATTTAGTATCCATCTACCCCACGAAGTAAACTTTTACTTCTTCCTACTCATTTGAGGACTTATAGTTTTTTTTAATTTACCCACCTGTTTTCCAGAAAAGTTGTTAGGCGAAAATCATATCAGTTTTTCTTTAATAATGCAAGAAATGTTGTAGAAACCATAAATGAATACAAAAAAAAAGATATTGATAATAGGTGGATTGTGTTTTCGAACCCACATGTTCTTCGTCACCAATCCAGTATCGAACCACGAATCCACAATAACTGTTTGAGAATACGCGAAATTAAAGATTAGGTAGTAAGTATTGCCGTGTTACTTAAAAGCTGTTCAACTTTAACGACAAGAAAATGATGATTAAAATGGCTTAACAAGATATGCCGGTGGGTCAGACAATGTCGGTCACTGATTTTAAAAAGATTTAATAAAAAAATATTTACTTAAAGAACATTTTATTTTATTTTAGCAATACTTTCTGAGTGTACTACGTATTTAAAAAAGAAAGAAACGAATCAGAACATTCGTCCGCATCAATGACAACATTAACGTTTTGATTTTAACATTAGTCGTAGTTCTCCGTTTAATAGTTGCAATAAATGGTGCGCCAGGTCAATGGCCCGTCCGTTAACACGCTCGCACTTGACACGAGTTCCACATTCAACCGATGGTTTATTCATGGGATCGTGAGCCTCTCAGCGGAGTAAGTGCAGACGCCGCGACGCCCACAACTATTCCTATATATTACTACATATACACAAGAACTTTAGTTTGTTTCGATTTTCAAACCTAAGAGCATTAAAATTCACTAAGCTTGCCTTACGTGGATCAAAATATATGGGTAAAAATATATTTTTTTCATATCGTTTCACCTGTATCATCCTATTACAGCGGATTCGGGGATTTCATTCTTACTAACAGACGGGATTATATAAATACCTTTTTTTTCGCAAAACACCTCCATATTTACCCATTTCAGATAATTACGGTCAGTGTCCACATAACATAGAGCGAAATTAATAAATAGGTACCCAACCATTATTGGTGGACAAAATTTAATAATGTTTGTGGAATCCTCTAACCTCTGGCTTGGGAATGGGTAATGTTAAACATTGCTGATAATTTGTTTATCGTTCAACGCAGAGGTACGAAATTACCTGTAATAATCAAGTGCCATGGATTAATTGGCTTTATGTGGACTGACTGCAGTAGTGCAGTAGACCAGTAGGTGCGATTGTTCAACTCGAACCTGTAAGCCTGTTTGAATTTCCTGAACATAATGTTGGTGTGTGGTCATAAATCGAGGCAGTGGTAATTACTCTGTCTCCATAAAGCTTGGCCATTGCCGGAGCCAGATTCAATTGTCCAGTTGAGTGAGTAGGGGCTTTTTAGGGTTTCCTAACTGCTAGGAATCCCTATCAATATGGTGAGTGAGTGGATACTTTCTGTCACACACCAACTTTCAGGCAACTACGGAGATTATACTTTGTAATTTACGTTGTTTTATTAGTTTCGTATGCAAATGTGCAATTCTTAGATTTAAATATTCTAGTTCACAGAGAACTTTTAGGATTGCGATATGTGGAGTTTGAAATTAAAACAGCTTACAGTTGGAATAAAGCCTCTTTGGTGACATAATCAGGGAATGTAGGTTTAATATTTAAGCCGGCCAGGTAGGCTGGTTAGCAATGAATATTCTAATAACTTCTAGTTTGTCTGGTACATCTCGACTCGTTAAAATCAAGTTCTATGTTGTTAAAGTTATGCTGTAGTTACTACATCGCTTTTGACTTGTCGTGTGGTTTCACTAATTAATTATTTTGAAGTTTGCAGACGAACTGGAAATCCATCAATTTAGTTTAATATTTTTCAGTGTACGTTCAAGCGCGGGATGTAGATATGGTTTAATAAAAAAGGCGAAGCAAAGAGATTAATATTGTAATAAACGACTGGGGTCCAATTAGTTGATCGATTAATAAGACTAATTAAATTTGTTTCATTTGCTTTCAACGTTTACTTACAGAAAAAAGTCTGATGTGAATGTACTCACGTTGAAATAAATTGATTGTTGTTATACAATTTACCTATTATGATGAGAGGAGGTAATCAAGTTGTTTCCTAAATGCGTGTTTTGTATCCGATAGACTGAGGCCCGTCCAACCCTCTTGTGGCCGTCGAACACAGAAATCAAATTAGCCGAGTCCCTTTGACGTACTTGAAGTTTGTTCAGCAACTGTGAAATTATTAACTGCCTAACTAGGTGAGACTACAACTAGATGGAGACATATTTGCTTAGGTACAAACCGTTATGTTTCTGGGATTATAAATGGATTAAAATATAGGATGTGTATTTAGATTGTGCGAGGTGTTAGGGGGAACAATATTTGTTGAGCCGGGATTATCAGCTCGGTAAACAATCATGTTGTTATTTTTCCGCTAAGCCTTCATTTGCTTTTTGTTTTGTTAGGTGTTATTGCTTGGTACACGTGGGGATTTTGGCGTAACTGTGTTTTTCTAACTCATAATCGTTTCAAACAAAAAGTTTTATATTTATTAGTTACTGTATTAATAAATACAGCTCTCTCACCCTCAAACTGTGTTCGTTGAATTTACAGTTTGCGTTAATTGCTACAAAAGTTTAAACAAATCTCTCTTTTCGTTGTTTAACCTACCAATCCCGAAGTTAGGAGCGAATGCAGCGTCTTACAAACAAAGAGCGTCTGAAAAATTAATGGTGGCGACCTCGTCACACTCCACGGGTTTGGTACCCGTCCAGCAAACTTTTAAATTATACATTTTGTAAATTAATTAAACTGTCTGCTGCAACTTGTACACTAATGAATTAATTTCTGTTGCTTGGTCCCCCTCATTTTATTTATTGCAACGTTTAATTAGTGTGTTATTTATTGGTCATTTGCATTATTTATAACAACAGTGTCGTAAAGTTTGTGTTGTGGCCGCAAGCGCCACTTGTGAGCACGAGGTCCTGGGTTCGATTCCTGGGTCGGGTAAAGTGTTATATTTAGTGTGTTTGTGTGTGTTTTTAGTGTGTTTTGTACACACAAAATACACTTAAAACACGACCACAACACTGTGGTCGCAAGCGCCACTGGTGAGCACGAGGTCTTGGGTTCGATTCCCAGGTCGGGTAAAGTGTTATATTTAGTGTGTTTGTGTGTGTTTTGTACACACAAAACACACTAAAAACATGACCACAACACTGTGGTCGCAAGCGCCACTGGTGAGCACGAGGTCCTGGGTTCGATTCCCGGGTCGGGTAGTGTTATATTTAGTGTGTTTGTTTTTGTGTGTGTGTGTTTTTAGTGTGTTTTGTGTGTGTGTTTGTGTGTGTGTGTGTGTGTGTTTGTGTGTGTGTTTGTGTGTGTGTTTTGTGTGTTGTGTGTGTTGTATTTAGTGCGTTTTTGTGTTGTTTAGTGTTTTTTTAGTGTTTTAGTGTTTGTGTTATTTGGTTTCCCTTCTGGAATTTCTCAGTAGTAGCCCTGACTCTAGATTTGTGCCCGGCTGATGACAATAAGCTCGTCCTCTATACCATGAGACTAACTAAAAATAACTGGCGAAATATGGGTGTGCTTTAGGAACAACTCAGGTCAACCGTTCAACTAATACAGGTGTGATGTTATGTTATGTTCTATGGATTAATTTATCACAAATAATCCGTAATTATTTTTTTCTACCACTACTCAGTTAGACTCGACTCTCTGCAAAATTGAAGTTAAATGAAGCCACAGCCTCCCGTCGGAACGCTACTGTCTATTACCTGGCATTGAATAACCACATTACACGCTCGCCAATTTTCGGTCATCGAATCCACGTTAGTCAGTAAATGCACCACTGCAGGTTACAATCCACGTTTAGTGAAGATAGTTTTATGCTTCAACTGTCGCTTGAAAATGTTAATAAATTGTTTTTTTCCATCAGAAACTTGCGAATTAGAAAATACAAGAGTAGTGTAAGAAATCAATGGCCAGTAAAAATGTTGGAATGGGCAGGTAGGTAAATAGTTTGGCAGTTCACAGGTTAGGTTAGAACAGCGGTGCTATTCTGTAAAAATCTCACCGTGAAAACTTAGGGAAAGTGAGCGTGGAGTGAGCTGTCAATAGTTTAAATTCCTAGCAAAAACAAACTAACTTCACCTAAGTTTTCACGGTGAGATTTTTACAGAATCGACCGGCAGTTATCAAACACGCACGAGTCCTATTTGTCAAAGTAACTAAGCTAGGCCACCCTAATCAAATGGGTAAGGTTAGGTTAGAACTGTCACAAACCGCGCGAGAGCCGAGCGAGCGAAGCGATTGGAGCCGCGGGAGCGGCCGGCGAGCGGTATTTCCAACTTAGATTTGTACCGTTAAGCCGTTTTACTGCTAAATATTTATGTGATTATTTATAATTAGCCTGTGATGTCCCACTGCAGAGCAAAGGCCTCCTTACTCTCTATCCACTTCTTTCTGCTCAAAGCTGCTATGGACCAGTTCTTGTTGAAGGAGTCCAGCTCATCCCGCCATCTCCATCTGGGCCTGCCGCGATGTCGCTTGCCATTACGAGGGACCCATTGGGTCGTAAGTTTTTTTTTTTAAGTTTGGCCGTCTTTGTCCGTCGTTGGTCGTCTGACTTACGTCAGATGTGTCCAGCCCAGTTCCATTTTAGCATAGCAGCTTTCCAAGTGACATCAGTTATTTTTGTAATGGAACAGATGGTCGTATTCCTAACCCGGTCTGTTAGTTTGATACCCAGAATACTCCGTTCCAAAGCCCTCTGGCAAAACCATGTTTGACCATCATATGTGAGGATGGGAAGTATGCACACGTCAATGAGTCTTCACTTAAGAGCGTTTATGACGTACGGCATTTCATACAAACTTTCAAGCCCTTGTTTTTCGAAATTAATGAACCGATTTTAATGAAACTTCATACGCATAAGCAGGATACAAAGGTCTGAAAAGTTACTTTACAAAATTTTTGAAAAATAGTGTTAAAGTCAAATTTGACCGATTTTAAATTTTCCATAGAAACAGAGATTTCCAGTTATCTTTTTTTTAAATAAGACATTTCGAAAATGTTCTTTACTACCGAACCGGATTGTCCGAAAGGGTTACCGCTGGCCCGGAAGATAAAGGGCTAAGGAAGGAACACGGGTGGGTTTTAGTCAGTAAGAGTCTGACACTGCTCCACCCAGAGCAGAAGGAGTCATTTGATGATTTCGCATCCTAAAAAAAAAAGTGGTGTCTATGTCTTGATTTTGCAGGGCGCTAAAAATTGAGCTATGGGTGATACTATCAAACGCTTTTGAATAGTTCACAAAGGCGATATAAAGTGCGAGCTGGAATTCTAAGTATTTCTCGATAATTTGTTTGATGGAGTAAAGGTGGTCAGTAGTAGAGAGGCCGCGGCGAAATCCAGCCTGATCTAGATCCTGATCCAGCTGTTGTTTGTCTAGTGATCCTGATATTCGGTCTTCAATTACTTTAATAAAGGTTTTGTACAGGTGCGAAATCAGACTGATTGGACGCTAATTATTAATGTCTGTTTCGTCACCATTTTTATTGTGGAGAATAATTAATGAGTGGCAAAACTTGTGTGGTAGAATCCGGTTTTTAAAACGCTGTTGAAGAAATTTGTAAAATGTGAAAGATGTAATTACCCATTTCAATATTTGTTATGACTTAGTTTTATTTAGTTAACTGCTCAGTTTATACTGTCGAAGTTATTATTACACATGTATTTTGTAATTTTTAATTTACCAATACTACAATAAACAACCGCGCTTTAAATCAGTGCCGATATAAATGTCTCTCTATCAAGTAGTTAAACGTTATCGTTCTAAGTAATTTTCCTAGCCGTTTGATTGAATTGGTGTATATCATTCAGGCCACTGCACCTAGCCTTGTTGAACGGCGCCGTTTAGTAAAAAGGCTAGGTATATAGGCTGTTTATACTGAAAGGCTAATAGGGAATATGCATGATTTTTTTTTATTTAAAAAATTAATCCTCATTCATGTAATAAACAGTTTAGTAAAACTGTTTTTCGGATAACTATGAAATTAAAAAAGATATGAGCCATCGAAGATTTGTTTCTATCTCTTTCTCGCAAAACGAAATTTAACACGGAGTTTATATGGCCGTAGTGACATGTGACGTCACAGTCGGATCTCTCTGTCTAATTGGTGTGTAATCAATAGTTTTAAATGCTCATATCGGCCGTGTTTCTTGGCCGATTTTAATTTTAATTTCACTTTTTGTCATCTCTACTACGGTATTTTCATATTTTGTTAATAAATGCCATGAAAAAAATTCATGCATATTCCCTATTAAGCTAATTGGCTGCGACATATACACAACATTCGTCCCACGCACAACGGACCGAATGGGAGTCTAAGTGCGGAAAAAAGAGTCCCATCATCATCACAACCTTCGTGAAAACGGTGATGTTAGGTATGTGTGTATTTCTCAGTAGCAGCCCGAAATATCAATTTGTGGACGAAACGGTCACTTAATTCTATTGGATATCAGGGCAATTTGATAGAATTATTCATAACTGACAGAATGTGTGGGTGCTATACAAGTTCCTAGACTTTTAGTGAAAACAAACGTGTTATGTTCAAATCAATTAATTTCCTAGAGGGTAAAACCGTTTGTAGCGGTATTGCAGTAGTTGCGTCGACAGCGTTCGAAGGCACCGACTAACCGCAGAAGTGCTTACCGACGGGCAGTGACGACGGCGACAGACGGGGTAAATTACTGCCTCAGATTGTTAGCTGCAGTGCCGATCGAACAAAAGGTTTTGATTGTTTACTAGAAATAGAAACGGTAAGTATAACTGCTAAACTTCACTGCTAGACGCTTGGTTTTATATCAATCTCCGTGCCCCCAGCGCTCAGCTCATAAATCGAAAAATAAGTATGACGAATAGGGTCGAAGATAGGTTCTGAGTCGTATAAATACGACTGAGGCGTCACGGCCAGCAAAACATTTGTCGTAGGTTATTGGTCGTAGGTTATTTGTCGAAGGTTTTTTGTCGTATTAATCCGACTGGGGCGGTCAATGTGTAATTTTGAAAACCCAATTATTATGTCCACACAATCACTGTCCATTCCAGGTTGCTTAGAAGAGATCTCAGAAAGCGATAAGGCCGCCCATGGCATGTATTTTTGTTATGTATTTTCTGGTGTAAAGTATATCATCATAATTATCATTTCAGCCGAACCACGTCCACTGATGCGGGATATAGGCCTCCCCCAAGCACCTCGACTTCGACCAGTTTTGTGCTTCTCGCATCCGTCCTGCGGCCTTCTCAAGGTCGTCGTCGAGGAACTGCCAAACTTAAATGGCGGTGGGCAGGGCACATTGCTCGCAGACCAGATGGCCGATGGGGTCAAAAGGTTGTGGAGTGGCGACTGCGTACCGGAAGACTTAGCGTTGGAAGGCCTCCCACAAGGTAAAGTATGTATCAATAAATAAATAATTATTCCAAGAGCTGTACCTACTATTTAGTTTACTCTATAAGGCATAATAGGGTCACTAAATTATTTTCAAGGATCTGTTACCTCCCCTAAACCAGTGATTATAAACGTTTGTGTGGGTCCCTTTATAACTATTGCGTTTCGCTGGTGGTAGATTTGCAACGATATTTTAGCAACGCATGCTCAAAGACTATTACCAAATATATTTACGTGTAAACGTTGCAACATTTATGTAGCTCTTGAATTTTCGAATTACCAATCCGAAATCAGGCCACAATAATTTACTTACTCCTTTTAATGGGAACCTTAACCATTCCTCTTGGTATGCTACACATTCCTATTTCGTTATTAACGTGAGAAGCGTATTGCTAACTTTATACTTACATAGGTATGATCTATGTACCTATGTGTAAAGTAACAATTACATAGATACTTAAACGAAAACAAAGCAAAAGTCTTATACTTACGTCTAATTCACTGATTGACTCAAGATAATTGATTTTTGTTGTCACAACGAAGTACCATCCGAAGTATTAACAAATTGAGTTAATTTAGTGCACACATTAGACAGTCGTGAGGTAGCTTAGTTAATATTTTACTCAGACACCGTCTCGCACTAAAATTCTAACCGAGTTAGTGTTTGACCTGACAGTGTCAATAAACGTGGAATTAATAGAGAACATAAATTGTTTAAAGTTGGTTACATGATTTCGGCGTCCTGCTACTGATTACTTCATTTGGAAAATATCTTGCTATATCTACCTACTAAGTAGACGTGAATTATGAATGGGTTTTTTATGATTTTCATCTTTATTTTTAAAACTGGCTTCTCCGTCTTCGTGAAATTTATTGCTCCCCTGACCAATTCCGTCGCATCGCATCGCTTATACTTATACGCTCTTACTTCGTTTTTGCTTAGTGATCTTTCTGACTTTTATTTCTTCTTGCTCGGCTTCTAAGGGTCCTAGCGTGCTAACTAGCCTTCCTCGAGAATTGGGCTATCAAATCCAAAAAAATACTTTTGAAATCCAGATATTAGCGCGTACAATTGTCGTGAAAAAGAAACGAATCTTGCTTGTAGAACTTGACCATTTGTGTGACGTAGGTAACTGAACAATTAAATAATGTTCAGATCATGAGCTTCTTTTTGGTACAGTGATTATTAAAACGTGTCTATTATTTGCGCCCCATGGCATTGCAATTTACTTCCTACCCTTATAAGTCAAACAGCATCGATGCACATACTATAAAGTAGTTACACTCACTCAACGTCCGATAAAGCGATATCTCCGTAAAACAAGATCTACATATAATAGTACGGGCTAATTACTAACGCTGTGACCCGGACAAGAGCGCCGGCCGGCCTTTACGTAAACAGTTATAAAACGACCTCTATATTAATAAAATTGTTTCTAAACTAAGCTTGAACTAATAATGGGTAATAAAGGAAACTGTTTTAATGAAAATTTGAATTAATAACTTGGGTATCAACGAAGATTGCGAGCCATTTAGCATATATGTTGATGAATGGTTGTAGGGAATATTGATATTAAAATTTATATTAAGTGTATTTTACTTTGATATGTTTGCGAATCCTAATTAATCCTGAATGATTATTTACCAACAGAAAATACACAGTCATACAAAAACTGGCCAAGTGGGAGTCGGAGTCGCACACGAAGGGTTCCTTACCACAAAAAAAGCCGAAAAAACACGTTTCTTGTATGGAACAACAAATGATAAAAATACAGTTAAAAATTAAAGGGGGTAGCGGCAGTAGAAATACACACACTGTGAACATTTCAACTGACTACCTATTACGATTCATGAGATACAGTCCGCTGACAGACGCTGACAGATATGGACGGATGGACGGACGGACGAACAGCGAAGTCTCAGTAAAAGGGTCCCGTTGGTACCATTTGGATAATTGATCCTAAATAACAACAAACATAATATTTTGTGCAACAACGCGCCATTCTCTATTCCTTTTCCAACGAACACGTTAACACAATGAAACAAACGCTTTAATCCAAAGCTAATAAACCAGGAGTGTATGGCATCAAGTTGTTGTCGAGTTACCTGTAAACGGAGCGATTCGAGCCGTCGCGCCGCCCGACGAACTTACTACTAGTTACTGCGAGCGAACTACTCGAGGCGAACTGTAAATTAAGATTAGAACTAACCGGCTGCACTGCAAACTTGTACGAAAATATTTGTCGTCTCCAAAGCTCGTGTGCTTCTACAAATGTACATAGTACGCTGTGAATTTTCAGTGTGGCAACTTGTAACATTTGTTGAAAACTTCCCTGTCATGTTTCAAGTTTCTGGTTATTAATTGTTGGGATTGTGTGAATTTGTGTGTACCTACTGGAGTTATTTAAAATACACATTACTATTGTAGGGTAGTACATATTATTATTGTAGGGTATAATAATAATGTGTACTCTGTTAATGTGTACTTTAAAGAGGCACTTGCCTACTCTGTTATTTTTATACACAAATAATGGTTATTGGTTTGTTCCGGAACAAACCGTATTCATTCAAGTGGTGTATCAATGTTAATAAAAAACTTCATCACAGAGCATCGGTACGCTCGAAACGTCGTCATCATTCCAAATATTTTTATTCAATGAAAGGCAAAATTGCAGTTTGCATAAGGCCATACATATGCATGAAGTGACAGTAATGGCGCGGCAGGCGAATGTAAATTCAATAGGCGATGTGCCTCACGAAAATAACACTGCGAAAAACAGAGCTCTGACAAATCCGTTTTATATTAAACAAGCGAATGATTGCACAGTAACATCGCCACGGGAACTACGTAACTCGTAATAAATCGTTTTAAAATTTCCATTATGAAGCACTGAAGAGTCGAAGGTAGAATTGGAAATGTTTAATTTACGAGTAAACCAATATGAATTGTGAACAATATGCGTACTTGAAAAAATGGGTAAAAGATCAATTTGCGATCAATTTTGCATATTAGCTTGTTTGTGTGTATAACGCATACCCATATACTTTATAATTTACTTGTTTTAGATAGTGGTTGCCTGTTTTGAGTTCGTGATAAATTGTGTACTGAAGAATATGCAGGGCGAGCTACTCTTTGAAAGCCTGATGGATGTGTTCACAACTTTAGCTTATAAACTATTCCAAACTTTATACTTAGTTGGTAAAGTTGTCATCCTGTTATTCAAAATAATATTGTCCATCAATCAGGATAAAGCAGTAACCGCAGACAAAACGGTAATTAAAGTAAATGGTATGTTTACGCAAATATATGCCGATTTACTGACACATGATTTACGCACTCACGAAACGTTAAACCTTCACTTTGTCGTTTTCAGTAAAAACCTCGCATTTGCGGCCGACGACGACGCAAAATTCATATTAAATTCATCAGTATAGCTTCACGCGACTTTTGATGCTTGGTGGCCCGCAAAAAGAGCTTTTTCGAACAAATCCCGCCACATCAAGCCGTCTATCCAAAAAGATTATGCGGGCTCGCTTCAAACGCCTATCTTAAAACGCCAACCGTTCAGAATTGACTTTGATACACCAATATTCGGTTCCGCATATGCGCATATTTTAAAAAGTCTATAATCCCGCTGCATTCCGGTTTTCATTTGAATTCATCCGTAAAATCAGATTAAAATACATGCCAGTTACTGAAATAGATTCGCGTGTCGCATTCGAATTGGGACGAATGAGGTAAAACAAACCCATCAATCACGGTATTTTACATTTTGTTGATTTTTAACCCGTTCCGATTTCGTATTGCGTTTTGGGGTAATTGCGAAGGATTGAATACGTAAAAGAACATTCTTGATTGACCGTTTTAGAATTGAGCCGCCATGCTTTCCGGTCAGTGAGTTCGGATTTTGTTTCGTTCCGTTTCCGACTTTTGTGTTCTTTGAGATACGGATAGTGTGGGATAATGACGACATTTTTTTTTTTAATTTTTTTTTCAATGCATTAAATTACACTTATTATTAAACAAGCACACTTGTCTAAAAGGCTTTTTGTACAAATATTTTAAATAATTAAATCTGTGATCCCTCATAATCAGCCTATAATGATCGCACTGCTGGGACACAGGCCTCTTCTCTGTGAGAGAGAGCGGGCCATAATCCACCACGTGGGCCTAGTGTAGGTTATTGGATGACATTCTGTGATTGATCTTTTAAAATTATTATCGGCTTTTAGTTCCTGGTATCGTGTTTCTTAATACTAAATTCTCTTCCCACACTGCTTTATAAGCCGTAAAGTTGTTCCATTTAAAAACTCCTTAAGTTATAAGACGCGCTTGCACTGCATTTACCACAACTTCGCGAACTAACTAGACAATGAAATTAATAGCAGTATTATACGAACAGCGCCACAGCGTCACCCATTACCAAGTTAGTTACAAAATGTGATACCAACGTTACGAAGCTAACTTCGTAGGTAGGGGCATGCAAATGGCCGGCTGTCTGCTAACCTGTTATATCACGTCGTTGACAAATGAATGTGGCGCTGCTAGTGACAGCCCTATGGACGGCGCACTGCCATTAAATTATTTATCGAACTTGCATATGAAGGACTGTAGGGTTGACACGAAAATAGATTTGGATGACTTTTGTTTTATTTTTGGTGGAGTCCGGCTGCGATTGGTATCTTCGTGAGGTAGCATATAATATGAGTGGTGCTGATGTGAAAAGATTGTATGTGTACAGTCAGAGAAACATATTTTTAAGCAAATTCAATCTGAACTTAAACTATCGTATATTCCCATCACAATTGTCATTTTTTCTCAGTCGATTGACGAGTGATCCTATAAGGGTTCCGTTTTCTCATTAGGACGTACAGAAACCTAATAATAAACTTTCAAAAGTAAAAAAAATATTTATGCTGAAAGTACAGACGCCAGCACATTAAGCTACCCGAAACTGTCAAATTCTCCCAATCAACTTTGAACCTTATGCTTTAGCGATAAAGTTGAAAATCTATTAAAGAACTTTGACAGATTGTAGTAGCTTGACGTGCTGGCGTCTGTACCTCAACTTAGCATAATGCCAGGTGGCACTAGTACTACCATCTGACGCTGATTTTTAGCTGCAGCCCAGGAGTGCCATTCGCTCGAATACATTTAATAATATAAACAATAATGTATACAGCGTCGCTTATATGTTTCCGTGTCAATTTGCGTAACAAAATATTGTCCTAACTGTAGGTAGGATGAAACCTCGACGGCCAATATATTGATTTTATGTTAAAGGTTACAAGCAAACAGTACAAAAAGTGCTTCGTCATTGCAGCAACTCAATTACTCACTGACCCGGTGCTGACTTTTACAAACAATTCATTTTGAAATTGAAATACATTCTTGCAACGCTGCCGCATTTTTTTTGGCTTAGCTTGTAACTCGTATGTCATTTATTCTATAATGTAAAATAAAACATATACCTATTTATAAACGATCAGTTTTAATTATTAAAACACAAAAATATGTCAGTATTTTCCACAAAAACACGGAAGAAAAAATTGCGTACTAATTTTGTTTTTTCTTATTTCATAGCTTCAAAAAGACTAGTCACATAATCGCTTGAAATAGTACTTAACGTAAAAGTTCTATATACTGCATAAATCAAATCACTTCCTTTTAGCTTTGCATTGGGCCGTAGTTCGAAGAAGAATGTCAATTTTTCACGGAACTGAGCGCATGCCGCGCGCCGATTGCATTCTGATGGGATGGACCACGGGATGGACTGACCGGGAAGAGTCGGTGATGTGTGCGATATGCAAACCTATTACCGCGACAGTTGGATTTAAAATGGAATAGGTATCTGGAGACGAAGAAATGGTAAAAGTATGTATTTGGTCTAATGTAACTGAGGGGTAATTCCCGTATTATTAAGAACGTTCACATTCTAAATGCAGACTCAATCTGTCAAAAGTACCTATAATTTTCATACATTTTTGACAAATTCTTGATATTCGTCGTCTCTGAGATAAAATTGCGACTAGATTTTGAACCTTTTAAATTATGACCTTCTGTTTATAAAAGAAAATGTTTCTTGGTTACACTATGTCAATGCAAAATAGAAATAAATAAGAACAGGATCATGATTATTAAGTTATAGAAAAATAAATAAACGACAAGATGAACAAAAGCGTGCGACAAGCTGAGCTCGCAACGAGAGTATGATCGGTGATGTCCTACGACTTATGCTACGAGTGCTACGGCGTAGCCAGCGGAGGCGTAGCGCCTCTTTTATCGTAGCACACAATCGTAGCGGTAGTAAATAATTGCTACCGTGTTGTGCTGAATATACCTACATAATAATATACTTTTTTCAAATTCATTTATTTGTCCGAACATGGTACATTACAATGGTCTTAAATCAATAAATGGTCTCATCACATTCTGTCACCTGGGGCGCGCAAATATCAGGTAGGTACACAAATAAAATTTTACAAATACAAAAATAGAGATATTAGATTAATAATGATACTATTGAATAAATAATTTCGAATTAATATTACAAAATGAGGCATGTCAGTTAAATAATATTAGGTATCTAGGTTAATGTCAGAGTATTATTCAATTCAATTTCGTTCCTTCTAGTAATTTTAAAAATAGTATAGTTGGTAATTTTTATAATTACGTTTAGTTTTCGGTTATTTATTGAAACATACAAAGGGAATGTTCTAAATGGTTTTTATTACCAGCATTCCTATTTAGAACGTACTTCATACTCACTATAAATGCTTTACAAACCTGTTTTAGTTTTACGTACTAATCCTGGATACTTAATCCATTACGCTGTAGACTACGAGCATTTATCGCAAGTTTATATATGCAGCTTTAGGTGCGTTACCGAGCATTTTGACTGTTGTATGAAAAAGGGTCAGGAACCCTTTAGGGATCCCTGAGGGTTACAAATGTTTGCGACTCTCGTTCACAGTAACAGCCCACAATTTCAGACAGACAGTTTATTATAACGTAAACAAATACACGAACGTTTTGATCTGGGTGTGACATTAGTCGGTTCATTTGAACCTAGCGTTGCGGGTTGACGATATTCGCGCTTGTTTGGACTAACTGAGATAGTTTGTTCGTTCATATATGGCTTAATATGATGTAGCGGTCCCAATTCGGAGAATTAATTCTGTTGACTATTGAGCTAGAACTCATTAGCATAAAGCTTAACATGAACTCTCATTGAGCTAGCAGAATGAACAGAATACCTAGATACTTTAGTAATGGCAAAGCATAAAACTCGTTTACAATAATAGCAGCTAATCAAAACGTTTTGGCACGTACCCAAGTAAGTATAAATTAAATTATTTGACAGCGAATGTACGATAATCATCCGGGCCGTTTCAACGCGACGATAACAATAAAATCTTTTCTTTTTCATAATTTCCACAATGGAGAAGCGATTTACATATATTGGTAGGCGCGGCGCGTCGTTAGCCTCGCATTGAAATAAAATTGTGCTCTCTCAGCACCGAGATATATCACAATTGAATTGAGCTAAATTGTATACCTTAGCTTCTTATCGTAAACGTTTAACATTAAGATCTCAAATAAAACGTGTATATTGTACATTATCCGTTCACTTTAGTCTCTTGACTGTTTTCTTCCACTCAGTACATAACATAATTGAAATGGAGTATCTTTGTGCAGCAGTATTTCTGTGTAAAAACCTCTAGTGGCGCGTTCCAGCACGATTCATGCAGCTAAGTCTATCGTAAATAAGGCGGATACACAATAGTTTTAAAGTAAAGGATTATACTTAGTCTTATTACACACATATGGGACTTAGAGGGATATGCGAAAGATTTATCTTTGTAGACAAGATATCTATTTTCTTTTATACAAGCGAAGTAATGGCCTTATTGTCTGTGTTCAGACGAGCGTTAAACCACTTAGCTGGTGACCTTTACAAGAGAAGTTCTAAGATTATCATGCTAATAATAATTATATACGGTTTATGCTTGAGTAAATAGCGTTATATACAAAATCCAGCTCTAGCTGCGAGCTAAACATACTCGTAGTACATGTTCAAACTGCGATTATACGCGCGAATCAATGAAATATCTATACTAACTGCTATCATCATTTCAGCCGCAATACGTCCACTGCTGGATATAGGTCTCCCCCAAGCTTCCGCCGCCTTTGTCACCCACTCCCGGTTCTGCGCTTCTTGCATCGAACGGATTCCTGCGGCTTTCACTAAGTCATCGGTCCACCTTGTCGCAGGCCTTCCAACGCTTCGTCTTCTGGTACGCGGTCACCACTCCGGAACCTTTCGACCCTCTCGGCCATCAGTTCAGAAACTCCTATTTTTTTACTACTATACTGTGATACTATTACGTCGATCCAACAAACATGCATTTCTAGACCTCTTAAGTACGAAGTGTAAGTCCTACTTAGTACTTCTTCCATAAATATCACTTACACGTGTTTTCTTGATTAAAGATAAACCTCATAATTGCTGAAATAATGTTTACTATTAATTATTATAAGAATACATACATTTACATACACACATATATATATACTACATATGGCATATTTGTTAAGGCCTGTTTCATAGTGCCAGTGGCGGTTCGAGGATAAAAAATCCGGCAAAGGGCGTGTCGGACGCTCAATAAAGGGGTATAGTTGGGCTGAGTAGTACGAATATATATTATACATGTACCTATGTGTGATAAAACTACAAATTAACGATTTTTGAACTTTTTCTTTATTTGTGCTGTGAGACCTTGCATCTTGCCAAATTTTATGATTCAACGGCAAGAGAGAGAGAAAGAACAAAAGTAAACGGGAAGTACCACATGTTTTAATTTATTTGCGAGTATCAAAACATGTCGAGTAAATGGCTGTATTTTTTATTACGTTGGCTTAGAAACATGGTTTGGTTTGGTACTTGATATTAATTGTAACTAGATACCTTTTCGCGTTCCTGAGAAAAAGCTTATTGACAGACTGACAAACAGAGAGACGGGGGGACAACGAAGTGATCCTAAAAGGGTTCCGTATTTTCCTTTTGAAGAACAGCACTTTACAAATGAGACTTATGAGACTTACTATTGAGAAATATGGTAACCGGAACGTATACGATGGTAATGACACAGCTCTTAAGTCTTCACGGCCAAGAAGGCAATTCTAGTAAATCAGAAAGGTAAACCTAAGTTAAACCATGAAAAGAACATAAAGTTTTTCTCATACCGGGCGAATCAAAACTTTCTCGGCTCTGCCAGTTCTCGGCTTGTAAGTTTAAGAGAGCAATAACTTATGATTAAAAATCGAAATAACGACCATGATTAAATTAATATCATCAGCAAACAAACGTAAAAAAAAAATTGTTCAAACCAAGGTTGCCTGGAAGAGATCGCAGAAAGCGATAAGGTGGCCCATTGTATATTTTGTAGTGTTTGGTGTATTTTTTATGTTATGTATTTTTGTGGTGTACAATAAAGTATATAAAAATAGATAAATTAATAAACGTAGGCTTACAATAAAAAAAATATGAAGAACTAGCTGTCGTCCGCGGTTTCACTCGTATGCTTGGTAAAATTACTACATATAGTCGTTTAAAAAGTGTCCTATACAATGTGGCGATTATATAAACACATTATTTGAAACCACGTATCCTACATTACGTAGTTTAAACATGCACAATTAAAATAAATAATATCAATTAACATTCTAGCCGTGGGACCATTTTTTTCGTTTTACTATTTAACAACATTAAACTTAATTTGTGATTATTTGGTAACAATATTATAAAGTTTGTGTTTAATTGTTGATACCATCGCCCAGCGCTTGCGTCTCATTATCAAGAGTGGCCATTTCGTGTAAATTTTTACGCTATTTATTTTGTTTGAAGGATTTAGTTTTCTACTTCTAGTAAAATTATTTATTTTATTATTTTAACAGACTGATAACAGCTTGTAATAACCGCTGTATTATTCAATGTGATAACCTAATCACCAAATCTAATAATATAAATATAAAAAAAGTCACCGCTCTGTATATTAATCTAGACCACAGTTTAGCTATATACAAAATTTCACCCAAACCCATTCAGCCGTTAAAGCGTGATTGAGTATCATACATATATACTTACAAACATCTTCAGCTTGTGGAATGTAAAGTAGGATCTCGAGTCAGCAACCAGACCAGACAGCAATCGTCTTGATGGCCCGAAGGTCGTCAGCTGAACCGTTACGTTTAGTGGCAGTTGGGTTTTTTGTTATAATACACATGAAATTGAAGCACCCATGCATTAGGAGTTTTTGTAGAAAATGATTACTAAGAGAGACTTTATATGGCTGTGAGAAATGTTTCATTTTGACTGATTATGATTAAATGTGGGTAGGTTTTCTTCGGGAAGCCTGCTAGTATTTGTGATACTTAGTTGAGCGTAGAAACAAAATGAATGTGTGAGGACTGTACACGTGGCGTTCTGTTGCAACTACATAGGTACTAAGAGACTCACGCCAGGCAAAAATGGCGTGAGTCTAGTACCTATGTACAGACGCCAGCACATCAAGTTACCCGAAACTGTCAAATTTTCCAAATCAACTTTGAACCTTATATTTTAGCGATACAGTTGAAAATCTATTGAAGAAATTTGACAGATTGTAGTAACTTGATGTGCTGGCGTCTGTACATAGTAGCAATAAATGAATGTTATTTCTTTTGTTTCTAATCGTTCGTCTAGGTAGTTTCTAGCTCCATAAATAATGTTTCACGTGTTTAAGCATTCATAGAGAATTGGTAATTCCTTGAAGGCACTTATTGTGGCATAGAGATATATAAAACCCTAATTTATTTACGTGTTATATATAGTAGTACTTAGTACTAGGTTTTGCTGTTTATTTTTCTAGAACATCTGTTTAAAGAACTTGCTAATTAGAATTCTCCAAAAAACGGACGGACGTAAATTCTTGAAGCAAATAACTAAGTCTTGATTAATAATAATGACTTCCCCACTCAACACAATTTATTATAGGTAATTATGAAAAATTAATTACTTAAGAAACGTCCTGTGTCGGACGTTTCTAGAAGGGTTGGAACACTTCATAATTAATATTATATAATTTAAACTTCTTCCTTTTATGGGTCACGAGGACGGCGATTGCAAACGAAAGATCAAATAAATCATATTTTTATAGCGAACGTTTGCAGAAGTTAATAGTGGTCATATTTTCTATAGAAAATGTTGCAGTAACTTGGACTTATCGTCGTTCTATAGTTTTATTTTTTGTGACTTTTCTCTGTATTCTACATCTGGTAAATCTTGTGAACTATATGCGTAAAATAAAAGAAAATGAACTACAATAAAACACTGAGTGAAAAATATTACTGTGATACAAAAAGGAGAAATAGGATTTCAAAACAAAAGATGTTGTTTTACTTAAAAAATAATGCTTTAATTTTTTGCGTTAACAATACAAGTTTTTTGTCGTCCAAGTTTTCGCTGTTTTAAAGGTCCGACCACACTGCTCGCCGTAGTCGCCGAATGCGTCGCTTATAGTGCTGTAATTACAGCCAGCTGCTTTCATATAACTGCAAGCACGCGTTTAATTGCCTATTCACTCTCTTACGATAACGTGTAATATTTTATTGTACTTTCATTTGATTCAAAGAGAATCAAATGAAAGTACAATAAAATATTACACAAGTAACAAGTATATGCACGTCATGCATCGCCTGTTTCAGAATCTCGTATAAAGAATATTTAGTCACAAAGGTTAGCGCCCCGTCGCGTCGCGTCTCGCAACGCAGCGCTAATATGATAGGACCTTTACTCCAGAACGCCAGAAAAATAATTAAAACATTAATTCATACACAATTCGGTCGTTGTTTTCATAACGAATCCCACGAGGTTACACAGAGTGACCACGTCTCGTATAATACACACAAAACATATAAAAACAATATATCAGCTAATTAACTTAATTTGCTTCTAATGCTTAATTAGGTTAATTAAATTTAATCATATTATCTCGCCAATATGGAGGGGTCCCGCTGTACGTTAAATTACTCAAGACAGAAATGGAATCGCGGGGCATTACTCTGACGGCTTCTAAATTAATATAAATAGATGGTTTTAAGGAGAAAATGTACTCATGATTATTCATTCCCGGAAAGTGCTTGCCTCATAAAATTTTCTAGACATATTTATACTTTGATGATATTCTTTAGATAAATATAATAAAGATATTATTTACACCAAATAAATTGCAGATACTAAATGTGGAAATTTAGACGACGTATTAATTAATGAGTGTGTTGATTTATGTGATTCTGAATTAACAGTACCATATACCTACATAACGGTAATCTGAAAAACAAATGTAATATAAAGTAATGGTTTTTTTTAGCATTAAGCGCTTCATTCTTACCGGGGCGTCGTTGCTGAGTGAGGTACCTACTTATGTGATCCGTAAAAATGTCGATCGCTTTTCTGGGAACATAAGACTTCGTTTCCGCCAAGTGACATTACTTTGAGAAAATAGGGCCGTAAACGTATTTCCTATCAGAAACATTTCAAAATGAAAATCATCTTTCCCCTGCTCTTATCTCAAATAATTTGGGATCGGGGCAACATATCTTTTCTTCCCTACTTCTGTATTAGTCGTCATCTCGGTACGGTCAGCATCAAAAGTCGATTAACACTTCAGTTTTATTAATCTCAGTTATTGAGCAAAATATTTATTCAAAATTGCAGTAGAAGTACGATGCAATTTTCAACAAATATTTTGCTCAATAACTGAGATTAAAAAAAAACTGAAGTGTTAATATTTTGCTCAATAACTAAGATTAAAAAAACTGAAGTGTTAATCGACTTTTGATGCTGACCGTACCCCCTTTCAAACCATATCATTCACACAGTCCATCCATCGTTTTTTTGGTCTTTCCTTATTCTTATAGCCATCGATATTCATACTCAAAACTTTCTTGACGACATTCTCCTCATTCCTACGTATCACATACCCGTACCATGACAACCGATTTCCACACAACTTTTCAGTTACCGGTGCCACTTCAGACTTTTTTTTATGAACTCATTTCTTGTTCTATTCAGTCGTGTATTTCAAAATAAAAAAAGATTCAATAACTTGACTACACAACGTTTATAACTTAAAAAATAAAGATGTCTTCGCGAGTATTACAAGTGAAGATTATTGCTTCAGTGGCAACAACTTGTTACTAGGCAAGAGCATTTTCAGCGAATAAATAATTCATGGCACGACACCCTTTGGCCCTCCTTATACTGTTTAATAACGAGTTGAGCATAATTAGTTTTAGTTTTGCGCCTAGCTGCTACAATTACTGGAATTATGTTAGCAATAATAATATAGCAATTGTTATAAAGCTGACACGATATGAAACTAGCTTAATTTGAATTGGGAGGCTTATGTATAAAGTCCACAAAACAACTAAGAAGGCTTGTGGCGGTTTCTTCTACATAACATACAACTAAAGGTCATAATGTTCTGTGGTTACTCTTTCAAAAAGGTGCGTAGAACTCGCTAGCGGCGTACGTGTGCAACCAGGTATATGTACGTCTGCATACTCTCATGGGAAAAAGGTGTGAGTCCATATAGGCTTCTATGTGTTGTTATATTCAGCAGCTTAATTGCGTAAAACACTCCTAATAGCACTCCTCACTCCTAATAAACTCCCTTTGTTTCAAAAATACTCTCTGCAATGACTGATGTCGTACTACCAAAATCGTGATTTTCATTTTTTTTTTTTTTTTAATTTATATTATCAAGAAACTTAATAAAATTACAATTATTGACAAAATATACGTTCCAGAAAACCACAGAGGTTTGTTAGGAACGTTGATTCATAAAAATATAGGTATGCACATCATGTTACCAACCAATCCATGCAGTTCATATCGGCGCGGCTCTGTCGTCAGTCAGTAAGCATATTGTTCATTAGAGTAGGTTTCCAATATATCTGCCTGCATAGATATGTTGGTCGCACTAGTACTACAAACAGTAATAGATAGATACAACGGGTACGGCACACATCTATGGTTTGCTAATAACCAGTTACAATATTGGCGTTGTCGTCCTTTAACTTCGTTATACAGTATGATTTATTATATATATTTCATAGGTGTGCGTTACCTCCTGCGTTATCAGGTTGAAGATAACTGGTTGCCCATGACGTGTAGCTAAGCTATTCACGGCAGTAACATCCAATGCGCTTATCACTGGCTGTCATCCTGACGTCATCTTGATACGTAGTTTCTAAGGGAGTGCTCCCCTATGACCGTTCAATGTAGCAATCTATGATGAGTCGTGTTAAACAATTGACAGTCACGGGGTGATATACTGATGACGTCTTCATTGTTACCATGGGAACATGGCCTTCTGTCTATTTTGTATAGTCTCAGGTCTCAGTATAAAAGTCTTGATTATAATCAAGCCTCTTGAACCATGTGAAGCCATGTAATATTATATTGAAGTCGTAAACGCTTTGTCTAAGAAAATGCCATTTATTTTATCATTAAAATTTTGTTCGAAAGTAGTTTCTAGTTCAAGCTTGGTTAAGTGTTGAAAGTTATGATAATATTATGGACAACGAAAAATAGAGTTTAATTCATATTCAATCCTTTTAGACATTTGGCCTTAGTGCGTTTTTTTTTCTGGCCAATTAACTTATGCATTACACATTTATTATGACAGCAGCAACCGAATAGACCTTATAGCAACGAAAATTAAGATCATTGTGATTTTGACAGACTTGGCAATGGCAGCAATTCAATAACAACCTTATTTACTGGCATGCCTATAAAGATCACTGTTATTTTGACAGTGCAAAATCAGAGGTAATAGTACATTATGATATAAGTGCGGTAAGTTGAAAATTACAGCCGAGGCGATATTGCTTGCCCGAGCCGTAGGCGAGGGCTAAAAGAAAGCAGAGGCTGTAATTTTCAAAGCGCACGTATGTCATACGACGTTTTATAACATATTTGCGAGGAAATATATAAAACTCGGACTGAACTTGCATATTTGCTTGTTTTCCGTATGATGAAATTTTGATACGCTTGTAAGTATCTATCGGTCGATTTTTCGGGCGAGGCTTAGAGTAGCCTTTTTCGCTGCCTCTGAGACTTCAGGCGGTGTGGAATTAATAAATTCATCATTACTTGACGACATTTTCAAATAAAAAACAGTACAGCGAAAAGAAAAAGCGCGCGGAATAATTTTTACTTCTTAACAGATAAGCGATGCGCGCGCGTTCGCGCTTTTTTTTTTTCAGGCATAGGCACAAAACAGCCAGTATTATTAATAAAGTAAATTAATATTTTTGTTTTTGTTACAGATATTAATGGTTGTAATTTATTGTCAAAATTAATTAAATTAAAGAATTAAATGTTTATTTATTATATTTTATCTCCCAAAGTTAATTTTATTCATAAAATGTTGACATCTTTTCTGAAATAAAAACTCTTTGCCAAGATTTAAAAAAGTACCGTTCGTTTTGACGGAGCATCTTGATAAACCGTGCGATTTACTTTACAGTACCGCACAAGTGCGTAATGAGATACATTACGATATTGAAATTGGTGAAATAAGAGACCCTTTACGAGCAAATATGTTATAAAATAACTTTACTGTGATTATGAATTATTCTGTGTTTGGGTGTGGTATGCGTGTATTTTATATTTTAACAATTATAATATTTATTAATATCTATTTTTTGTTTGTTTCAGTTCCATACTAACCCAGCAAGATATTGTATCAACTGAATCAATCAAATAATTTTATTTGTTTAAATCCTTTTCCATTTTTTCTCTTATGCATACTTGTTTCTTCAGCTCACTTTTGACATTGGCAGAATAGTGAATATCAGCTTTGCTTGCCATTTATTAAAAATAGAATAGAACTTTATTGCGAACGGACTTGTAAATACCTACATTGGCTTCTATACCAAAGATTTTTCGGTAAGAAACTTTATTTATTTTTTATTTTCTACCCGTTGAATTTGTTGCCGGCGCGGCGCTATGACAGCTGTAATGAATTCTCCTTGATCTGTCGTGTTTAGGTGCTCATTAGTCTTTGAACAAAAAAGGTTTTACACAACTTTTTTCCTAAAAAAAGGATTTCAAAGACATTCCCCCGTTTTGTTCGCGAAAGACACGACAATAAGGGGACATTTTCTTCCCAATAACGAAAGATATTGATAACAAGGTTCTAAACTACCCATTGTGTGAGTTTGTATCAAAATTGCATTTTTGTTGTATTGTATTGTTCCCGATGTATTGCTTCCCTTTGTAATATTGTAGTTTCTGAGGATGCATGTATTGTTACAGTTTGGACATACATTGAAGTATCTCCTTCTGTTTGGCAGATAATAAAGTGATGAAGTTGTGTAGGTACCTAGATAACTGGAACGATCTCATTCCAATCTGGATTGTTCTACAATGTAGAGTTTATTTTGTATTTTCTAGTACCTATGTACCTAATAGTAAATTAAAGCTTCAGATGAAAGACATCCACTGCTGGACATAGACCTCTACTTCGACCGGTTCTGTGCTTCTCGCATCCAAAGGGTTCCTGCGGCCTTCACAAGGTCATCGGTCCACCTTTGCGGGTAAGCCTTCCAACGTTACGTCTTCCGGGACGCGGTTGCCACTCCAGAACCTTTCGGCCCCATCGGCCATCTGTTTTGCATGCAATGTGCCATGCCCACTGCCACTTAAGTTTGGCAAAACTTGGTTTGGTTTGGGGTTAGCCCGAAGGCTATTTCGTTTACCTTGGTTCTCCTGCGGATCTTCTAATTTCTGTTTTGATCACGCAGGGAAACTCCAAGCATAGCCAGCCCTCTCCATTGCCCTTTGGGTGACTTTTAGCCTTCTTATAAGGCCCAATGTGAGCGACCACGTTTCAGTGCAATATGTCATCAGAGGCAACACGCACTGGTCAAAGATTTTCGTCTTGAGACACTGAGGTATGTGGGACGAGAAGATATTGCGTAGCATCCCGAACGCTGCTCAGCCGAGTCGGATTCGACGATTGACCTCTTTCTTGAAGTTGGACCTACCTAACTGGACAGTTTGTCCTAGGTGAACATACTCGTCCACGAGTTCGAGTGTAGCGTGTCCGATCTTTATAAGAGTGGGTGTTTTTAATTAGGTTAATAATATTGAGAAGTAATGTGTATTTCCTGTACGCGTAGCATGACCATCATAGAAACAGGTTTTGTCGACGTAAAAATAGACAAAATGACAGATTTTTATAAACCTGAACGCGTCCGACTAAAATACATCAAAGTTTGAACAAGAAATCGAATTCGAACCCCGAAACATCACTTGCAGGATTTTCAGGAATTATTAAATTTCCCGGAGCGTGTAAGTCTCAAGCGGTCCGGAACAAAAAGCGACAGAACCGGACCGGTAAATTATTGTGATCAAAGTCTGACCATGTCGTAAGAACAAACGGAAATATTTCCATGTTTCCACCCACCGCCATACTGTAGGTACGGTCACCAAAGGAGATAAGTAGCTAGGGTCATCGGACATATGTAATTAAAGTTTAGTAAGAAACCGATCGATGGATATTTTCGAATAAAGTTTAATTTGAACATGTTCTGTTTGTTTAGGAATGGGTTTTAGACGATATATGTCACCGCGCTTGTCTAATCGCTTGTCGCTTGTGTTGCATTGAGTATAGAAAAGGGAGAGTGAGGCCTTTGGCCTGCAGCGGGACAATACAGGCTAGTTATTTAGAACTGTTTGTTTTCTATTTATTCAATTAAATTTTATTCGAAAACGTCTGTCGGTTTCTTGATAAATTTCAATTATATCCGACGACCCTGCTTACTTATGTCTTTTGGTGACTGTACACTAGACCGATAGGTCCACAGACTCGCTTAGTGAAAATTTTAATCTCTTGACCAAAGAACAAGAAACGAAGGAGTTTGCTATATGAGCCGAAAATGAACTGAAGTTACAAATAAAACTCGGTCTCGATCCCGAACGAGAAAACTGACGGTGTTTATCATTCATCACAATTTTTTATAGGGCTGTTAACAATTTTCGGTTCTTCTTGAAGTCAAATAAGACTAGGGCTGAGCTTAATAAACTTTACTTAGCACGTGCTTTAGCTTAGCAGTATTACGGTCACTGTACCACAGCTGTCAAACTAAAAGTGCGAGATAGAGATACATAAACCAAAGCACATTTATTTAATTAATTTCGGCCTAAACATTAAAACATTCATCCAAGTATACGCTTGCACGTGGAGTTGCGGACACCAGCCCGTTAATATATGCAGTTAATTGCAGTTTTATCAAGTAAGTCAGGCATAATTTGAGGGTTACATATTATAATCACAGTCATTCTAACTATTTTCGATATAACTACGGTTGATTCACATATGTTCATAACACATATTGGTCAACTGAACTACTGGTTTACTTACTTAATTTTGATTAAAATTTAATTGCACTAACGAACGATTAATCTAATGGTTTTTTTAAGATATTGGATATTTCAACTATGTATGAAATACCAAATGGACGACTCGCCTGCAGCTTATTAATACTGCGCACTCGTTTTATTTCTGACGACATCAAGTCGACGGATTTTTGTCTGCAGGGTTTAAAGGAACCTAACCAAACCGAACCTCGGGGTGCCCCAGACGTCGACCGTCTTCTTCTGGTTTAAAAGCACAAAAACAGACAAAATCAGGTTTTTGTTCAAAAACCAATAGTAGGTGAATTGTCCATTAGTTCAATCAACCTTAGGTTTTTTCATTGTGGCTGAATTAACCGTACGTGAATTCTCCTTTATGTATTTCGTTCATTAGTTATTACAAAAATCTGTGAAACATGCAATCTTTAGGTATTTTAAACTAGGTTTTTTGACCGTGATTTCTCGAAAATAGTTAGAATAACTTTATATATTATAATACGTAACCAATTTGAGAAATAATCTCATATTAACTACAAAAATAAAAATAAAACATCCAACCGTTATTTATTAGCTCTAGAAAATATTCTGCAGGTCAAAAGTATGATTGTTATTTTTTTACCTTAATTCCTCAAAATAACTTATTGTATAGCTATTTCCCCTATAATAATGCTCGAGACAATTTTCTCCGGTCAATAGATATCGGAGTATCAAGGAAATTAACCATTACGAAACATAATAGTTTTATGGCTCCGAAGGATATTGGTTCGTAGAGGGTAGATAGAATAAATAAGTAAGAAAAGGTTTTCGTTTTTTATAAAGTCGTTATAAAAATGACGCTTTTTGCTGCACGTGTGAACAAAGTAGGCAAAGGTTTTATAAAGCCAGCCTTAAAATAGTGCTCCAATCTAGTTTCAACCCCAAACTGTGACCGTGCGGGTGCAGCGCTAAAAAAGTCAGGTCTTTCAAATCCCACCTAATTTAGCCCAAAAAACCCCGAGAACGGATTAATTAATACGAGCATGAACTAATTAAGATAATTAAATGTTAATGCAATGTTTAAATACAAGCTATTAGTAAACAGGGCCTGGCTCGGTGCTCCGGCAGCGCGAAAATGTATCTTTATGCCGTAGTGCACTCAGTGGAAAGCATAAAGTGGTCTTAAGTCTGCCATCTTCTGTTTCAAGCGCTTCGCTGGCTTACTGTATCGTGCTCTAGCTTAAAGGCGAGAGAAGTACACTGTGTATATATAAAAATACTACGTAAAATATGATTTGGAGGTTTGTCGTCGCTCGGGATATAATGTTTTATGGTAAAACCGTGGCGTACGGCGTGGGAGGTAAGTGCCTGATTTGCGATCAAGACGCGAAGCAGATTATCGACTGGGGCTTGTTTGAATTTCATCTGTATTGTTCAAGTGCCATCGACGATAATCCTCGATGGTGCCGATTATCCCACTTCGGATTACTCAGCGACTACAAATTCTTTCGGAAATTTGCCAATCTTGTTAAGCTCTTATCAACTTAATAGGTAGGTACTTAAAGATGCCTGAGTTTCGGAATTCCGAATTCCGGAGTGAGTATACTTAGCATTCGACGGAGCTTAATATTTTATGTAAGATGTCCAGTAATCAATCATGATACCTTCTGTTATATTTGCCTACGTAATTCCGGCCTTTCTAGTCAGCTGTAATAATAGTTGAGGAAAAAAGTAAGGAAGAACCTAGGATAAGTGGAGGAAAAATAATAAGTTTCCTGTAAATATAATAGAAACGCTCAAGACGGTGTTTAATTGTGTTAATTTCCAACATCGTTATCTCGAGACTCATAATTCTTAGCTTCCCTTGAGTAATTAGTGGCCAACGATAGGTACGAACAATTGAAACATAATTCAATTTATAATAAAACGCTGGGTTCTGCACTGAGCCCTAATTAAAATGATGTTGCCCATAAAATATTTAAGTGAGGACTTTTGGGATTTCAAACAAGTAGACTTCATTACAAGTGAATGTTTCTGAATTGCATTTGGAGCTAAGATTACATTTAGGCATACTTTCGTTAGCTCACAAAAATAGTTGCGTATGAAACCCACTCGAGGATTCTATTGCCGTCAAATCTTCTTTTGTGATATATTTTGTCTGGGCGCGAATGTTAGAAACGTTTACGTCTCTGGGGACAAATAGGGTTAAAACGTAAGTTTCGTAGATAAACAAAAGGCTAATCGAGCTCGGTGACAGCCGTCTGAATATTATGAAATATTTCTTCGTCAATATTATTAGATAAGGCTAAGTATTTCTTGTCGACTCGCTTCCCTTTACGGGCTTGGCGTTATCAGTCTGCCCGATAAGCGGCAAACGAGGCTTCTCCGGGAGAAAACCGCTATCATTTTTTATAACGCAATATGCCGGTCGTAAATAGTCTGAGCCCTTTACTCTAGGTTATTTGCTTTTGTCTTGGGGGCGACGGAAGCAAGAAGCAGCGAATGTATTTGATTGTTTATTTAGGAACAGGGATCGCTACGGGATATGTTTAGTGATGATGTTAAATAATGATGGGTTAATAAAGATTAGTGAAAGAAGGGAAGAGCACGTTTTAGTGCCTACTCTTTCTATTTAATATAATCTTTATGTTTTACATGCAAGTTGTTACTATGTTACTGAACACACCATATTTAAAATAATATTAATTATTTTATTACCAGGCAACTAAGGCCCATGGATAAAATACACAAAATAATCTTATACAATAATAAACTAATAAATAATATTAAAAACCTTAAAACTTTGACTATACACGTAACGTTGTCGGCGTCGTGTTTCGCTGCGTGGTGTCACGTAACCGTCCTCGGAAACGTCGGTATATGACACCTTACCACCGCCACCACATCTCACCCCTTCACCTTTATATTTGTGTAGTGTTTGGGATCTCCAGAAAATATCAGCTTATTTGTTATAATGCACGTTACATCTCAACATGTCTTTCTTATTTTTATCGAATCGCCATCTTTGCTTTCTTACTTCCTATCACTCGTTCAATCACCCACCCATCCAATCATTCGTTCAAAAACATGTTTTACAGTAGGTATGCAGACGCTTGGGTGTAGACCTAAGCGTATGTGTGTACTGCGGCTATACAGTCTCTTAAGTAAATATTTTCTTCAGTTTTATCACATTACACAGTTTCATTTTTCAGTATCTTAAATTGATCCTACTTTTATTTATAACTAGCGACCCGCCCCGGCTTCGCACGGCTGCAATGCTGATACTAAATACACTACAGAAAAACTGTGAACGTTGTATATAAAAACATAGCGGCCCGCTCCGGCTTCGCACCGCCGCAAACGCTACGTCCCGCAATTTTTAAATCTGTAATATCTTCGAAAATATTCATTTAAATCATACGGTGTAAAGGGCCATATAGATCTATATTAAATGAACAATGTATTCAAGGTATTTAATTGGTTAAGGATTAATGCTGTATTGGTTAAAATCGCTTCGAAAATTAGCCATTATTTGTCGTAAAAAGTAAATGACAAAAAATAGTTATTGTGGGTTATCCATAAGAGATAGACATATACCATCACGGACTTTTCTGTAGACCTTTTCAATGTGTACAATACTTAGTACATTATTTTGATAAAACTCGTAGGGTTCAGCCTGCGTTTGCAATGTAAGCGGAAAAAATGTAATTATTTACGACATCACATTAGAAACCTCAAAAATAACAGTACTTCTCCACTATTTAATGGATGTTATTATACATATAAACCTTCCTCTTGAATCACTCTATCTATTAAAAAAAACCGCATCAAAATCTGTTGCGTAGTTTCAAAGATTTAAGCATACAAAGGGACATAGGGACATAGGGACAGAGAAAGCGACTTTGTTTTATACTATGTAGTGATTTACAACATAAGAATATTTAGGTAGGTAGCAAAATACTGTACTTACATACCCGTTTCCCGATTTGTGGAAGCGAAGTAACCCAGAAAACGAAGAATCATCGGGTATCAATCATGCCTGTCACACGATCCCGCCACAGCGGTGCACGCCCGACGTGACAACAGCGCCACCTATCCACGCTATTGTTCTCAAGGCACACGTTGCACCTTAGCTTTTATTACGCACGCGGGTTTCCTTACTACTTCCACCTACGTCGTTTGCTATGTGAGAACCGCGTACGTGTTTTGAATTTTTTTTATCATATCCGATTATTTTTGTTTTGAATATTAAAAGCATCTCTGTTTTTCTACTCAGAATTTTGTAAGCTCATGAACTTAAATGAAATATGGTTAGTAAATTGTGACCTCAGTATCTATAATTATGATAATACGCATCGGAAAACGTCGGGGCAATCTGTTATATGAGTAATTAAAATATTAATGGCATCAGCTAATTACTTTAAATTAAACGGTCTGAAATTAAATTTTAAACTAATAAAATAAACGAAGGTGACAACCAGGGAAAACGTTTTATAAACATAAAGGCTCTTTCAAACAGGCGCGACACGACACGCGACACAAAGGCACCGCAAGTCGCGCAACGAG
Source organism: Luperina nickerlii (assembly GCA_963855955.1). NCBI lineage: Eukaryota > Metazoa > Arthropoda > Insecta > Lepidoptera > Noctuidae > Luperina > Luperina nickerlii. Next base: position 12,274,454 of record OY979677.1, on the reverse strand, counting down.
CGGTACCTTTGCGTCGCGCGCGATTATATTGCGTGTCGCGCCTGTTTGAAAGAGCCTTTATGTTTATATATAAGTGTAAGTAACAAAAAGAAAGATTTTAAAGAAGACTTGTTGTAGGTAATACTCGTAGAGAAAGTAAAATTTATGAAGAGTAGGTATAATTACTTTGTTAATTGCTAGATTTGAGCAAAATGAAAGGAGTAAAACGTGCAAACAAATCGTTATAATGAAACACGTAAAGGAAGACCAAAGAAAAAAATCATTTTGTAACAATTTGTTGGCGCAAGCATTAAGTTTAACGTGTATCCAATTAATTTTCTCATTACAGCGATTTTGATGAATATTGCTCAGGAATTAGTTCGTGGAAAAATAAAATTAAAGTAATTTATCTTTGCATTTTACGAGTTTTTTTTGTGCCTCACACCAAGGCTTTCATGTTTTGTTCGCAAAATTAACGTTTGAAGCGTAAATTCTTTAATTTTGGAGCCTCATTTCGTATCGTGAAACACTCGTAAAAATCTTATTTTATATATTTTTAAACTTTCACGAGGGTGTTGTTGTGAAATTTTCTCACCATATTCATTTTTGTTTGCTAACTTTAAAATATGCGTCTTTAAAATATCTTTGCGCTTCTGCCCTAAGTTTTGTTTTAAAAGCATGAAAAACCGCACTCGGAAACTTTGTTCACCAAGTTTCTCTGCATTCGAGCCTCAAACTTGGCCTGCAAAAGGATATTTCCCGTATCCGGCTATATTTTAAAGCTTATATGGCGTCCTTAGCTTCATCTCGAATATCCTTCCGTTTCATCTCCATTTTACTTAAGGCTTATCTGAGGCTCTAAGATTCTTCTCCTAGACAAATGAGATACGCTGCGGTCCGTAGGAAGTTAATTTTTTCTTGTTTATCATCTTTGTATCGTTTTTGTCCCTCAAACCTTTTTTCTAGGATTCAGGTCATGTATTGTGTAGGATATGAATATGGCCCGTTAAACCGAGGTATAAGGTTACACTTTTTTGTGGAATGAGAAATGGGATTGGATTTTATGTTCATGAACCGCGTAACTTTGTATCGTAATAAAATTCGGGTGTATGTAACGTAACATATGTTATTGCTTGTTCTGTGGAGCTGTCACAGGGTGACGGATCACGTGACTGTATCTGGCCTAGTTCGCGCACTCTCACGATAATTTCGGATATACATACATACGTACATGAGCAGTTTGTCTGTGAGCGCTTGTAATAAAATTTTCTTCTTCTTTATTAACTTTTGATTGTTCGTGTTGATGCGAGAGTATGTCTTAATGTTTATTACACATCTTGTCGAGTTTTGCAGATGGGATTTTTTTAAAGGTTTATTTTTGAGACGTGATTGGAGCTTTATATTATTCGAAACGTAATAACGCTGCGACTTCAGGGATAATGAACACGTGGATATTATACCGGCGACCTTGCCTCTCACCGGAAAATCCTGCTATTCATCTGTCACTCACATCATATCCTAATAATAGTCAATACCGGGTTATTACCCAAATATGTACAAATAAAATGGAGCAGTGGTGGCCAAGTGGAAACAGCCGCGACTTATGAGTTGTGAGACGTAAGTTCGAACCCAGACGGGCACTTTACTTTTTTTACTTGTGTTAATTGTTTTATCACTACTGCTCATTGTGAAGGAAAACATTGTGAAGATACCGGCATGTCCCAGGACCAAAAAATTTAAGACATCTGGAATCTACAAACCCGCACTGGGCCCGCGCGGTGGATTACGTCTCACTCCCTCTTAAAGGCTCCTGCGTCGCGCCTGTTTGAAGGAGCCTTAAAGAGAAACTTAAAGGCTGATTATGTAAAAATAAATTGTTTGTAATTTTTACGGCTCTCCCGTTTATTAGAGCTTTAAATTCAACCCATGATCTCTCCAATTAGTGAAGCTGCTTTTGAAAATATATAGTTGTCGAAGCACTCAGGGAATTAATGAAGTTTCTCATATTGTGCTCGAGGCGTCGCCAGCAACACAAGCATCACACTGAACGTTGGTCCTTCGAGACGGAACTTGGTCGAAGCTAATATTATAACTAGGCAAGTCGCTCTAGCATTTGTGTTGGGTATGCTGTTTGATTGGTCACTAAAGAAAATATACAAAGGATTTTGGTGCAGTCTGACAATCGATGTAATGAAGCTGAAGAGTTTGTTTGTTTGTTTGCTAATCTGGAACTATCGTTTGAGCCCGTTTTTCGAGGAACGTTTTATAGGCTTAACATCACGCTACGACCTTTAGGAGCCGTTCAAAAAGGAAAAATTCAGAAAGAACGCTAAGCGAAAACGAAGTAAAAGCGCGGGCGATGCGATGCGACGCGGTGGGTTGGGGCCGAAATTTCACGTGGACGAAGCCACGGCCAGAAGCTAGTCTGTAATAACAACATACTTTTGTTATAACACACACTAAACTGCATAACATAGACAACAAATAGTCATTATTAACAAAGAAGTTTCTCAGTCCACTAACCTGCACGGGGCCGCGTTAGGCGACAAGGTCAAATATTCTGAGGGCAACTATTTTTTCAACAATAGCTGCCATATTACCCTCTGTAGGTAAAAACTATAGTAATCTATTTGGGAAGAACTTGCCTCCTTTGGGAGACAACTTTTTACTTCTGAAGGTACTTTTATAAGTATTATGAGCTCCTGGGAAATCTACACTTCTTCTACCTCTGACGACCTTTTGATGTAACATACGCTGTCATTATGTCTACACATAACGACAGCGTACGATACATCAAAAGGTTTCTTTCACTATAAGTCTACACTTATAGTGGGCTGTACTTCATAGGGCCATGTGTCTTGTCTGAAAGTGGCACTGGTAACTGAAGAGTTATGTGGAAATCGCTTGTCGTGGTATTGGCATGTGATACATCATCTGAGAAAATTAAGTAAATGAAGAAAAAAATTATAAATAATAAATTATATATAAATTAGACTTTGTCTCTGTCACCTCTGACCTAGACTAGAGTCAAGAGCAAACCCATTACAAATTAAAAAAATAAAATAAGAAATCTAACTAGCCTGTTCTCATATTATTAACTATCTTGGGGTCGGCTTCCAGTCTAACCGGATGAAACTGATCACCAGTATTTTACACGGAGCGATTGCCTATCTGAACTCCACAACCCAGTAACTGGGTAATACGATACCCCTTGGTAAGACTGGTTGTCAGACTTTCGGGCTGCTGACGACCCGTAACGACTGTCAAAGATCCACGACTGACAGCCGGGACCAACGGCTTAACGTGCTTTCCGAGGCACGGAGGGGTCTTGGTATGTAAAGATGGGCACCCATCCACGGACCAACCGGGTCAAGCGTAGCTTAACCTGATCGATCGACCCGTGCGACTGTTATTACTTAGCCTCAAGTTCCTCGTATGGGCATGTGATACGTAGGAGGAAAAAGTTGTGGGGAAAGTTTTAAGTATGAATGTCGATGGCTATAAGAGTCTTGGTAGATGACGAATAATAGTGAAGTATGGAAGAAAAAGACGCCAAATTAATTGGGATAAGGGAAGGAGAATGATGATTGTGCTGCTTGATTTGTATTATTAAGAATAGAATAGAATTTTACTTTATTAAAGTGACCAAGTCTCAAACAAGATTGTTAGAAAAACTTACGACTATGTTAGTAAGCACAGACACTAAACAAAAACACAAGAAATAACTGTTGGTCACCGTTGTGACACCCCATGAGAGACGGCACAACAGTGACCCACTTAAAAAAATTATTATTATTATTTAGATTTTTATTTATTGTCGTTAATTGGAACAAGAAGATATTTTTATTGTATTCTTCTCAGTTGTCTCTAAGTTCTTTAAATTGCTATCCTACCTATAGCTAGAAACTAAAAGATAGGTTATACTTAAGAGGTTGTCATAATTTCTGAGAATAAGAAATCCATATCCATACTAATATTATAAATGCGAAAGTGTCTCTGTCCGTCTGTCTGTTACCTCTTCAAGCTTAAACCGCTGAACCGATTTAGATGAAATTTGGTATAGAGATCGAAGAAACCGCGGGGCGCTGCTAGTCCTACATAAAGTAGACTAATGATAAAATTATATTAATTTTAATTACACTTGATTTTGGTAAAAACCTAATAGCTTTACAACAAAACTCTACATTTAATTTTATTATGTATGTATGTTTAGTCGTGTTAACTCCATGGGATTGTATTTGTCCAAAAATACACGAAGATTGAACGGTAACCGAAATCAGCGAGTTTACTAATTGATTGATAGGATACAGGTTCTGGAACACATTCTTTATCAACGAAACGTTAGTTTATTTAAGTCCTCTAGCTTTTGTTTTGCAGATCTAGCTTCTAACTAAATTCTGGAAAATATCGACAGTGTTTAGGTACGAAAAGCGGGATAAATATAGCATATTACGAGCATAAATAAACAGTTTCTATATCATGTAGTGTTTCGTATTATTGCGCAAGTATGCTCGTTTAATAAAGCCAATTTACGTGCAATTTACGATTATAGCACTTTCCACTACAATTTGCGTGTGTCACACCGAACACTCAGTAGCTGTTAAACGAGTCTACGAGCATTATGGCGACCTTCGATAATCTACTTTATTGTTCAAGAGATAGAGTTGGTTTTGTAAGGTCAAGGTGAAGCCGACGGGAGGTTAAATAACTTTCGGCGCAATGGGTGGCCTTATATTGCACAGCATGCGTTGTGTTTATGGAGATTCTGACAAACGTGACGACAGCAATATTTTTGTTGTATCTTCTCGAAAACTAATGGAAAAATTCTCGTATATAAAGTCGGGATACGAAATGCAATACTTTAGAGATAACTAATGCTAACTACTTTGAAAATTAAGTGCTGCGACAAACGCGGTACTGCGGTGCACGGTAAAGTGGCGTTCAGCAAGTACGTAAATAAGTTTAAAACGAATTACCATAACCTTACCGCGTTTATACCGAGGAAATAATTAAGGGACGGTAGTTACTGCAGGTATACTCAGTTTGTACCCAAGTAGTTGGCTACTATAGACCCATACATTTCAGGGACTTAGTAAAGATCACATCTTGTAGACCATTGAAACTCTGTCTGTCGACTTTCTACTTTCTGTGATCACTTAAATTCACACACTGATTCAATATTTGTCAAAAAATTGCCTATGGCTACAATATTTGTAAATATGTGATTCTAGTAACTAGAATCAATTCTATGTTCGTTTGAAGACATTGTATTGAAATAATTGATTTGACTTTGAGAGATCTGCTATGTATAAAACATTATCCACAATACTGTCGAACTCCTATACAATGGTAATTGACATATTTTTCATTTGAAGATTGGATAGTCCATTAACCTGATATCAATTATTTACGCGTGATGTTCTCCTTCGTTGTTCGTAAGTACCAAAAGTGTTAACTTATACGATACTAATTTGCTTCCAGCCTGATATAATTTATATGAACAATAAGTTCATAAAGTTACGTAAATATGTACAGACGGCAGCACATCAAGCTACAAGAAACTGTAAAATTTTCCCAATCAACTTTGAAGCTTATGCTTTAGCGATAAAGTTGAAAATATATTAAAGAAATTTGACAGATTGTAGTAATAGGCTGGCGTCGACGAAATTACGAAATACGAAAATTTTGTTTACAAGTACCTACCAACGTAGCTATGGCGACCCTCAAAAAGATGTAGGTATATTATATCGACAGAAATTCATATAGTTGTCCACAATCTCTGTTCTTTAATAATATATCAAAGGTTAGCCACCAAACATATTACATATTGGGTATTAAGTTGTAGCTACAGTCCGGCCGTCGCGTCGAGAGAATGCGTTCCTGACACCTGTCAGAGCGACAATTCTAGTAACATATATAGATCAAATTCGCAAAACACATATTCATTTGTATGAAACTCACAGGTGTCAAGAACGCATTCTCAAATCGGTCGCACTGTAGTAACTATTTTACTTATTTCGCTCATTTAAAATCATGCGTAGGTGATATACGAAATAAAACGTATTTATACATTTCAATTATAAAGTAATTCCAAAGTTAATTGGCTTTTGTAAGATTTCTAGTCTGTAATTGACGATGCAAAAGTCAACCCTTGTGAACGTAGGTAGATTGTTTCTTTAGACGTATTTTTATAATACAAAGCCAACTGATTGATATTAGATTAATCAATTTAGACGAGTATTCTGAGTAATTCACCAACTCGTCCTACATGCCTACGGCCCATTTAGGACGACTTGCAGAAAATAAAAATAAATTATATTTTCATTCTGCAAGTCGTCCCACGTTTTTTTTTTATGGAACTTTATTAACGTTTGGTACAGTTAGCAAGACAAGATATAACAATATTTTTTTAAGTTTTTTTGTTTTTCCTTCGTTTTGTGTATATTATTTAATTTTAAAAAAAGTCAGCACCTACCTACTAGATAACAGTTTTCTAGAACAACAATTTGTTTCAAGTTTCAATTTACAAGCAAACGCACAAGTTCAAGTGTACATATAATTATGTTACAGCTAATAGCCGAAGTGAGGCTACACCTAGTTTTAGCCGAGTACAACTAGGTGCATCCTAATTTCTGTGTAAAGGGTTTAAAGTAACCTAACCATTTTTTTTATCGTGGAGAAATGCTCATGCATTCTGCACTACTACGGGGTGATAGTGCAGTTATGTGGGACTAACCCACTAAAACTTCACGGTGTCCTCCTCTGCCGCTTACGGCGGGAACTTAAACTCAAAGCATTTATTTCAATTAAACCATTTACAGGCACTTTTGAATTATCAAGAAGTCGGTCAGTCAGAAAATATGAAGCTAGTTGCCCATTCCAAAGCGTAGGTACCTATGGAGAAGAACGGGCAAGAAACTCCATGGACACTCTTTTTAAATTATATTTTACAAAAATATTAGTTACATCATTAATTTTGATTTTAAAATTATATAATGTGAGAACGATGTAAAAAATTAAGAAAAACGAACACGGGCACGCTTTAGCATTCATCCGTGAACCCGCCGCGGCTGTCCGTCCCGGACCCTACTTTGGGGAGTACTCTCCATCACCGGCGTACCAGAACACATAGCACACCGTGACAACCCCAGGGACAAAACCAGCACCCAGACGACCCCCCCCCGTGTCTGGGCACCTTTGGTCCCCCTGCGATGGGTCAGGCCATTGGCCCCGCCGCCTGCCAGTTTTCGGCCGCAGAGGATAGGGAAAGCGGCCAACGTCATACCAACACTCCTCCTCCCCTGCAGCCCCACCGCGTCCGCCATCAGACCGTGGCAACCCTGTCAAGGCCGCGGAAGGTAGGGAGAGCGGCGCACCTCAATACTGGCCCTCCTTTCCTGCCTCGGCCTCCAACCCTCAGCCGCGATGCCTCCCATACGACATCGCGGCCCGCCACAGTTGCGATGTCGCCCAAGCGGCACCGCAACCTACTTGTTGGCCGCTACGTCGTCGGTTTATCGGCAAAAGCCCTGACGAGCGGCCCCTCCTCGGGTTCCTCTTAGCTTCACCGTGGGGGTCAAAGCCACGGCTACTGAGCCCCCCCGCCCCGACAATGCGGGAACCCACCGGGGGGGTAAAGTAACCTAACCAAACCTAACCTCGGGGTGCCCTTCGCTCGCTCTTGCATCCTACTTCGCCTATCGACCGACCGCAACCATGCAACCGATGTCACCCGAAGTACTCACGAACCGCATGTGGCCGGCTGCACCTAGTTGTAGTCAGCTAAAACTAGGTGTAGCCGCACTTCGGCTATTAGCCGTGACATATTGATAAGATAACTTCTTCGTTTCAATCACGCGTGAATCGCTTATCTCTATGGCAGGCTTCTAAACCAATTAGGTAGCGGTATTAACATCGCCAGTGAGTAGGAAGAGGTCAAGTGGTAAACGTTGGTCAGTCACATCACTGCGCCGTCCACCGCGACACTAACGAAACCATTTAGCGGTTCATTGAACGTTTTTAACGTCATTATGAACTGTGTGACGTCATTTATACGGTAATGACTTGTGGACGGTAATAAATGTCGTATTTTCATAGGGTTGGGTATTTATTAGTTGATTTTCGGTGTATTGTGGTTGTTTCTGTAACAAAAGAGAATAGCATAATATGTATTTAAACAGTATCTAGTGGCAATCGATTTCTAGCCGTCTTCCATCTAAAACGTAAAAATACCTAGACATACTCATCATGCTTCATAATCTGTCTATAATATTCCCACTGCTGGGATACTTGACAGCTATTTACTATGGGCATTGTATTGTATTAAAACAACACAAAGCTCTACCCTACAGCGCTAGTAATACTAATAAAAGACGTAAAGATATAGTTTGTCCACAAATCTCAACAAAACATGCTTTATATCCAAATTTTACCTATACCTCAGACCTCTCCTATATAATAGACTAAACTCGAAAGCAAACATTTATTCTGTGAACTATACAAATTGTAAGATAATCCTCAAGGATGCGCTCCAAAGTATGTCTTATGAAGAAACAGAAAATTTACTAACTGTGTTAAAGTAAATACATTTATCAAGTTTAGAAACTAAGAGTTAAGCTACTCAACATATAATTATTTGTCTATTGTCAACTTTCGATTATTTATTAATTTTAAAATACTATTTTAGCTCTTCTCGCCTGAAACAGAGGACTACCTATTTCAGGCACGTAAGTCTTAGCAATATAATTTCTATATAAGCAAAACTGTAATAATTTTCATGCCTTATAAAATTCAAGGTCTCCTCTCGGTGTGAGGGAGTAGCCCGTTATCCACTACGTGAATCCAGTGCTGGTTGGTGGTTGTCACCTGCCTTCGATTTTTTGGTTCTAGGACATGCCGGTTTCCTCACGATGTTTTCCTTCTCCGTTTTGAGAGCAAAAGTAATTAAATTATTTGCACCACTGCTCATCGTCATCATGCTAAACAATCGAAATTGCGAGTCTATTTAAATACTGCGCAAGACTTTCTGCAAAAAACTAAAAAGAAACTCTTCTCTCAATTTTGTTCTCTATGTCCGTGCAATACAATAAAAGCGAACCAACACTTGCATATACGTTCAAAAGTTATTGGAGCGTAAGAGAAGAGTATAAACAAATTAAAATAGAGACCGTTTGCTTCATCGCGGGATGGGACACGTGCAACTTATCCGACTTGAAGGTTCCACACAAGTTACTCTCTCGTCTGGTGGCTCAAGAGAACGCGCGCTGCATAACTAAGCGTTCCACTAAACTTATGCTACTGAAACTTGGCTTCTTGTTTCCTATGTCACGTGCTTTCATTTGTACCATTAAGAGCTGACTGCGCTGTGTCGCGGTTGCCACGAAATGCCGTAAATTTTAGCTGCGAATGGTCCATTGTGATTCTGTGTTTTATCCCTAGTTTTGTGGTATTTTAGTTCTCTATTCAGATAGTGCGCTATTTATAAACAGACTTAGAAAACATAGTATTATTATAGTAGTTGGATTATAGGAGTTAGGTAATTATTAAAACGATTGCGTACGTCTTTTTTAATTTTTTACATCGTTCTCACATTATATAATTTTAATATCAAAAGTAATGATGTAACTAATATTTTTGTAAAATATGATTTAAAAAGAGTGTCCATGGAGTTTCTTGCCCGTTCTTCTCCATAGGTACCTACGCTTTGGAATGGGCAACTAGCTTCATATTTTCTGACTGACCGACTTCTTGACAATTCAAAAGTGCCTGTAAATGGTTTAATTGAAATAAATGCTTTGAGTTTGAGTTTGAGTTTGATTATACTATATATTGTAACTAGCTTCTGCCCGCGACTTCGTCCGCGTGAAATTCGTACTTTCCTCTAAAAAATTTTGAAAATGTATTGATGATATATGATGATTTTATGATCTTTATCATTTATTTAGATAAATAAGTATTTGGGCCAACTTTTCAGGGGATCAGATTTTTCAAATAAACTGTATCCTCGCTTTTCACCCCCACAGGGGTGGAATTTTGAAAAATCGTTTTGGATGTGTTCATAACTTCACACACACCACCTATTTTGACCACTTGACCCAGATACTCATTTTCGAGTTAATGGAAGCAAGCAGTAAAATCCACCCCTTATACTTTATTACCCTTTTCCATCTTGATAGAAGTCAATTTTTGAATAACCCTAAAACACATACTTTTTTATTTTTTCTTTTAGTAGTATCAACCCGAAACTCTGTTCGGGTTAATCCGACAGCGGGTTACATATTTTTCTAACCTATCAACTTTGTCACCCCGTAAATCCTCTGTGAGGAGTTTTCTTTTAAACTAAAAGTGACAATCTTTATTATTGCGAAGTTCAAATATTGCGAAGTTTCAAGTTTATTAACCAAATTAAAATATTTTTCATATAAACTGTACCCCCCCTTTTTTTCCTTAGGCGTGGTATTTTGAATAATCGGCTGGGATGTTTTTATTTATACCAATTTTCCAGTTAATTTTTTATTTTATTTTATTTTATTTGGAACAACAAACAATTACATAATAAAATATAATAAAACTTAAAATTAACAATTATGTAATCAGCAGCGTTATTCACAGAATACAATTAAAATATTAATAACACGCTTCAAAGAGAAGTTAAAAGTACCAAACATATAAATGAAAATAAAACAGTTATTATAAACTTTTGAATAATTAAAAGTCAGTGCATTGATTATGACACATAATTAAGCCACGTAATCCCCTGTGAAATGGACTACTCCTCTTCACCCCGTTAGGGGTAGACTTTCGAAAAACCCTGAACCACTTTATTATTTATCTTGGTCTTACATACTGAGTTTCGAGATAATTGGACCGCGCATTAAAAATCTTCCATACTAAATTTGACACCCTCAATCTCCCTTTAGGGTAGTTTAGAATTCCAAAAAGTTCGACCTTAATTTACTTACATAAGTATTTGTGCCAAGTTTCAAGTTCAAATTTATTAATACCAATTTTTCTGAGTTATTCAAGCCACCTCGCTAAAATCCACTTAAAAATCGAATTACCACTTTATCCCCGTCAAGGGTCAAATTCCACTTTTATTTCAAAAAATTATTAATACTGAGTTTCGAGTTAATCGGACCACGCGTTGAATTCTTCCACACAAACTTTAACAACCCTAAACCCCCTTTGAGGGGTAGTTTTGATAAACTAATAACGATAAACTTTATTACTTGCTTAGGCAAGTATTCTTGCCAAGTTTCAAGTTTATTAACTAAATGAGTAAGACTTTTCATATAAACTGTACCCCGCTTTTCGCCCCCATAGGGGTGGAATTTCTAAAAATCGTTTGGGGTGTTAATTTTATAGGTGTTAAAGTTAATCGGACCGCGCGTTAAAATTCTTCCATACAAATTTTGACACCCGCCAATCCTCCTTTAGCCAAGTTTCATAGTTTACTTAGATAAGTATTCCTACCACGTTTTAAGTTTATTGACTTAAAGTCTAAGATTTTTCATACAATCAAAATCCCCTCTTTTCACCCTCTTAGGGGGTGAATTTTGGAAAATCGTTAGCGCACGCCTACATCATAATAGCTATATGTGTGTCAAATTTCAGCGCAATCCGTTCAGTGGTTTAAGCTGTGCGTTGATAGATCAGTCAGTCAGTAACGGTTGCCTTTTATATACAGGGTGAATTTCCACAGGGTGAAAATCCGAAACTATGAGGAACAGCGAAAAGTACTCAAAGGAGTCGCGGGCTCGATTTTGATGGAAACTAAAACTGCATCATTAGATTTTTGAAAAATCTATATTTCTAGCCAGGAATCGAACCCGTTGATTTTGAAAAAAAAAACCATACTGTATTATTACACCATTCGATAGTGTCGTTGGATCGGATTGGATGGATGAGGATCGAATTCTGGGAAGTAATGATATATTCTTTGAATACTTTTCGCTATTCCTCATAGTTTCGGATTTGGCCATCCCCGCCCACTTGAAAAATTTAAATTATTGTTATGTGTATTATGGTTTATGATAATTAATTCTCAAGAAGAGATTATAAGATTTACAAGGTGTAACAAACTTGAGAAATTTTTTAGAACTTTAAAATAAAATTATTAAAAAATCTTTGACATACAAACAAAGTGGGTATGTTTTTTTAACAAATCATTTAACATATCATTTCGAACGCAAATAAAATTTACTAACACATAATATGTAAAACTTTTAAATCTGGAAAAGAAATAATTTGCGAGGTCGCTCATAATAGATAATTGAAATAGGTAAATAATAAAATTGTAAATACCTAGAATTTGCTTTAAAATAACCTAGTGTGAACTTATGCCTGTAGGCAGCCCAAAAGTGAGGGCTGTTTGGGCCAAAGAAAATACAGAGTCATCAACCACGACCACTCTGTTAAGAATGAACGACCAAGGAAGAGGAGCCCAAAAGCAACCTTATTAAAACAACGATAAAGATTACTGCAATTTTGACAGACTTGACAGTTACAGCAACCCAACAGCAACCTTATTGTCACGAAATTAAAGATCACTGTGATATTGACAGTGAAGCAAAATCAGAGGTAATAAATGGGGTGTGGCTGTGTCATGGACACGGCCGTGTGGTGTACGTGAATACGTTTACGTAACGGGGTTGATCCGCTCGGTCACATTCATTCTTTTACGTTCCCGGCACTGCTTGGCTCTGTCATATGGTGTTTTATTGGTACCATTCGATTGATCTTGAAAAGCTCTTTCCAACTGTAGACGTTCTCTGTATTTGGATTTGGCTTTTTGACGCGAATAGGCATTATATATTTTTGATATTATTTATTTTTTTATTTTAACACATTATATTGACTGTCACTATTTTACACTAATGTTTTGTAACAATCGATAGATTTTGATGAGAGCTGAGGATTGAAACTTAAACGAACATCGTAGCTTTTCCGAGTCAAAAGTTATACTGTAGTTAGTGGAAATATCGATACGCAGCAAAATTACCTCAAAATGGCGGGAAGCGCCGCCATCATTTTGCTGCCCTCCTCACTTGGCGTAATTAATTCTTTGATCCTTTAGCGATCCAATGGTGTATTTAAATTTAGAATATGATAGATATAAAGCTGCAACATCAAAATGTATTCCCCGATTTTATTATCATTGGTTTTATTGACTTGCCTCCCATTATGGAAGCAATTTTAAAGACGTATTCACATCAAAATAACAGAGAATGGACTGTAGCTAGATATTACCTATGTACACATATTCCAAACTTTTAACTGGCTCGTTGGTATCGTGATCGCAAGCGTGACTGCCAAGTGCGGTTCCCTGGGTTCGATTCCCGGATCGGGCATAGTGTTATTGGGTTTTTCCATTGGGAATTTCTTAGTAACAGCCTGGATTTTGGAATTTGGCGGTGTGATTTTCTAGTGGCTCGGAAAGCACATTAAGCCGTTGGTCCTGCGCCTGATCTCTCTCCGGTCGTGTCGGATTGCCGTTCCATCGGACAATGAGAGTGAGGGAAAAGAGAGTGCAGCTGTGTCTGCGCACATGCTTGTGCACTATAAGTAATATCTCCCGCGCCGATGGGTAGTCTCCGCTGCGATTGGTGGCCATGGCCGAAATTCGGTCTGGAGGACTTTTATTTATCTACATACTAGCTGCGCCCCGCGGTTTCGCCTGCGTGAATGTCGATCTCGTGGGAATATTGGGTTTAAAAGCCTATATATTAATCCAGGGTGTCAGCTACCTCCATACAAAATTTTATCACAATTGGTCCAGCCGCTTGAGCGTGAAGAAGTAACAAACATATAAACACACAAACTTTCGCCTTTATAATATTAGTGTGATTCCAAAATTCACAGCCAGTAATTAAAAAGTCCCATTATAACTTTTACTTATATCACGCTTATTTAAAAAATGTAGCGACCACTCACTAAGTGTCATTAAAAGTTAAAAACTTTATAATACAAATATAAGTAAGTTACGTAAAAAATAAGTAAATAATTGGGACGCACCTGAGTTTCAACCGAGAGGCATTTTATCGCTTCAAGTGTTGACATCCGAGTCGAAATTGCTCTCAAGAAAGCCTGTGTACACATCCTGTGGTATTCAGATACAAAATGAAATACGGCGTTTGGGACAGGCGACTGACAATGAGATGTTTGACTTTGTCATTGCGGGGATATCCCCGTAATGACAAAGTCAAACATCACAAATCAAATATTATTATTTGTAAACTAGCTTCTACCCGCGACTTCACCCTCGTGAAATTTCACCCTCTCCCCATTCACCCTCCTAGGGGTGGAATTTCCAAAAATACTTTCTTAGTGGATACGTACTCTTCACAAAGAACACACCCTCCAAATTTCATGTCTCTAGGACCATCAGTTTAGTCTGTGTGTTGATATATCAGTCAGTTAGGACTTTGAATTTTATATATAAAGATTGTGAACACAATTTGATATCACAGATTTTAAGTAAATTCTCATCAAATAAAAGTGCTGACCTTTTTTGGTATCTATGTGGAAGGCAATTCTCGCGCATTTCGAATCGTTATGAGATACGTATTAAAATGGTGCTCAAAAACATTGTTTTGTCTTAGAAATCATTTTTAAAGACAGTCAAAAGGTCATAGACGATTGCGTCAAAAATATAGCATCGTTATGTGCAATAGATTACTTCGTGTGACGCATAATGTCAACATTTTAGTCCCTAGACTCGTCATTTACGATCGACTTGTACTGAGAATATATAATTCTGGATAATGTCACTATATTTTTATAAGCGACAGAGGAGACGAGCGGCAATGATGAATGCGTCATGTTACGAGTATAAACGCGAGAATTGCCTTCCTTCATTTAGTTATCACTCATGTAACTTGTACTATTTCAAAGTATTGTTATTCATAATGAGTTAATTTCAACACATAAAATAATTTCCCTACGTTTTAAAAGTCTGCATTACTGTGACGCTTAAGCAATTCAGCATCTATCTTAATATTATTTATTTGCTTCTCCAAAAAGGAACAAAATACGTGCTCCTGAAGAAACTTTCTGGCTTCAACTTTTGTGTTTTCGTTTTCCTTATTTATTTGTACTCTCTTTGAAGAAATATTGAGTGGTGGTCAACCGTTCTATCGTTGAAATTCACAAATGGTAAGTATTCATGAAGGATAAAATTTTATTTAACTGCCCCGTCCAATTACGACCTACAAAGTTTATGTTTTACCTGGGGTACAATAAAAACCCTTATCATCACAGATTCCCGAATTTTCAATTAAACTTTAGGTAATCACCATTTGTTTAGCACAACGGCTGAACAACGTCGCTGAGTAAAATTGCCAAATTTCGTCAATCTAATCAAAGCCTTTTTGATAACCGTTATAATTTCATGCTTCAACTTCCTTTCGTTATGAAATATCATTTATTAGTTTTAGAAGATTAACAAATGAAACCCACCTACAAATTATTAGGTTGAACAGTTTTGTTTACTCTTCAGGTTGAGGTCAGAACTAAAGTTTTTTTTTTTTTGGGTGGGAAATTATCAAATAACTTCTCCCGCTCCGGGCGAAGTGGGAGGGTGTATCAGACTTTTACTAACTAAAACCCACCCGTGTTCCTTCAGTTGCCTGTGCCAGGGGCCACAGTATCTCTTTCGAAAACCCACGACCCTGGAAGGCATCGGCCCTAGCGGACCCCAGTTAGTGCTGACATCTCTTTGAGGCGCGCGCGGAACACAATGTGCCGTCGTCCCGGGTTTGGTCCTTACCGGACGGCGAGCTACCTATTGCTCTCCGTCCGCAAGCCCGCACCTACGGTGGCCGGGAATCGGCTGTCGACTCCCGATGCCTCCTGCGGCGATTATGGGTGTGGGGGCGCGAAAATTGCCTTTTTCTTACGCGTTCCGCCCCTCTTTCGCAAGCATTTCCGCTTCGTAGATGGAGGTGACGGCTTCCCATGCACTCTCACTCCGCACCATGGCCTGTGCCCAGCACTGGGTTGCGACAGACGCACTCTCCATGTCGCCATGAGATCCCGCCGGAGCTCTGTCCGCTGTGGCGTAATTTCTCGCGGCAGCGGAGGTACGCCCCGGCGCGGCGGCGTTTTGCTTCCCCGTGTCACTCCCATATGTGGGCGAGGACTTTTGCCTCCAGATCCCATGGCGGAGGTCAGAACTGGCCTGTGGGCACGATCTTTGAAAATTTATTTGCTCTTCAAAATCCTTCAAAGTTATTGTGCGCTTTAATGATTTCTAACGCCATGATATTATTATGGACGTGGAGGGGGTCCATGTCAATAAAATCTATGAAAATACGTTAGTCGTCGTGCGTCGTGTGTGCGTGCGTGTGAAATTTAAAAGCGTCTTCAAATATTTCAATATATTTTACTTCCCTGTGTTATCATCATGCCGACGTGGACATGGACGTCCACGATGATATCGTCACGTTAGAATTAATAAGTACCACATGTAATAACTGGAATATATTCACAGTTCAAGTAACAAGACACTCAATATCTATTTTCTGAGGCTATCCTTGTCTCAATTTGTAGAATTCAAGTAAAAATAAAAACGCTAGACACAAAAACTAGTTCATATAAGTTGTTTGGTTCAAGGATATAGTTAATATCGGACGTCGAGCGTCGAGGCCCTTTACCGATCGTTTTGACCTAACGTCGTGAAATAAACCTTCGGCCAAGCTCAATTTATTGCTTCAGCGTAATAAATTGAGTGATGTTATAAATATCGCTTTGTTGGAGACCTATCAATTTGGAACTAATCACGTTATGAGCGATTTTTGGTTCACTTCACTTCACATATTAGTTCGTTCGTCTGTTACTCGTATTAATCTTTAGCCGTAATCGCCAGTCACCCGTTAATTCGTTATTGTTGCTCCTGATACGGGAAGTAATTAGTGCTACTTTTGGGTAGTTTAACTTCGGCTAGGTAACCAGTTTTGCCTCATCCGAGCTACACAAATAGATATCGGTATACTACAACAAAATGAGGTTATCCTACAACCACGACGCAATTCCTCTCTAACATTCTTAAAACTCCGTTCTTTACTTATGTTTTGGTACCTACTCAACTTTGTAACATTTGTTTCTAACTTTTTGAGGATCAACAGATCTTTTTGTGGAAACTTCGGAAAATTCGCACTCTCTTTTGTATTTGTATACGCATAAACTTATTGAAACTTTTGTATCAACACGGGTTATGAGAGTTCAAGGAAGATCAGACTAGAGATACATGCTTCATAAAATATGAAATGACGATATGCAGTTTTTTTATGTCGACAGAAAATACGTGATATAAAAAAGTTTTACTGTTAGATCGCCTCATTGCTCTTAAGTCGAGCGAAATTTCTCGCTGGTAGATATTTTCTATATTTTCTACTACAACGATAACACAATATTATACAATAACGTAGACATAAGTTTTCATGTGGTAACGCGCAAGTGATCATAAACGGGTTATTGATGTTTTGGGACTGGATTTAAGTACTTCATATGAGAGATATGGGTTCACTACCCTGTCGGGCGTCGAAATGAAAATATCTGGATCCTAGACACAAAATTTGAGTAAGTACAATGTCCAATCTTGACCATAAGGAGAAATAACACGAAGTTTTGGCGCCATTGTATGATATAACGTTTATATAAAACCAAATGTATGTAAGACGCGTCTATGTGGTGGAAAACCCAGGGATATTTTCGTTAGGGTCGTCCCGGATATCTCATTTGTCAGGAAAACCTCAAGAGCA
This sequence comes from Luperina nickerlii, assembly GCA_963855955.1. Lineage (NCBI taxonomy): Eukaryota > Metazoa > Arthropoda > Insecta > Lepidoptera > Noctuidae > Luperina > Luperina nickerlii. The sequence goes on along the minus strand of OY979677.1, from coordinate 12,256,716 downwards.
AGATAAAATGGACGGATTTCGAGCTGGTGAATAAACGAGTTGGGTGTATTATAATTCATGCTCAGTTTTACAATAATACCGGCTTCGGTGAGCGGTAGGGAACAATTTGTCTTTGGAGAGAACATCGGATGTATTGATCAATCAAAACGTGCCGGCAGTGACTGTGTTATTGATGGGTTTTTGGAATATATTCAAATTTTAACAATTTACGTTTTCTATTGAGCTTTGCTTTGTATTGAGTCCATGAATTATAACGTAGTGATTCGAATACTTATTGATTAACTGTTACTGTTAGCCTATATAATCCCACTGCTGTGCAAAGGGCCAAAAGACTTCCAGCTCTTTCGATCTAGGGAAATCGTATACACACCTCAAAAACTACTGTGTAAATAATCTCTTATAGCCCGTGTGCCTACAATAAAGATTGCAATCATCAGACCTGGCGTGTGTCTGCTGCAGCCCAACCCATCTCATAAAATTTCTAACGACACCCACGGGAAGGGTTGTACACGCAACCTGATCAGTTTCAACGAAAAAATACCGATACAATCGAAAGTTCACACTGCCGCGCCATTGTAATTACAATGCAAAAAGTTTTAAAACACGCTGTACCTATTCGTTTAAAAAAAGGTATCGGAAAGCTTCCCCTTTTATTACTACACTGAAACGGGAGTGCTCATACTTTTACTTTTTAATTTTAATCGCATCGTGCACCCGTTTTATATGAGACTGTAAAGTTGTAAAATAAAAGTTGTTCCTCCCCAAATATAATAACTTTGTTTTTTTTTAATGTTTTGCGCAATCAAAATTTAACGCCACTGTGGGTACGTGCAGCAATACGGCTTTGGACACTCGTGAAAACAGTTCACCTAATTTCAACTTTATTTTTGTACGAGCAGAGTGAGTTTTCCATGTTGTAAAAAGTTGCCAAGGTTATGTTATGGCCTGAAGTTTGATCATTTAAATCTTATGGCTTTAGGTCTAAATGCTCATACAAAGCCGTTGAGTTCTTTTAAGTATTTTTAATATAAAAAGTTGTGCTATTTTGGCATAAATAAACACAATTTACATATAGTTGTACTATTTGCGTAGAATAAATAATTGAGTGGTATATAAACCCCCATAAAGTGGGGCTCGGTGTTTTTAATAAAGATGAAGTAAAAGCTAAGTTTTGAACATTTAAGTTTTTAAACAACTTTTGGATTAAGAGCTTTAAATACTTTATGTATAGTTTGCTGTGTTAACAGAATGAATACTATCTATGTGTACAAGGAAAAGAATTCCTCGATCATTCAAGTTTACATGTAAAACGATTCCTCCTTCCTCATTTCGATTTGGTCTCTGCATTCCGTTAAATTAAATCTGCTTTCAGAATATTCTGAGGAGACTGGGAACAAGAAATTCAATTTATATTTAAGTTTTCCTTGAAGATCTTACAAGGAAATTAAATCATTCTGAAGGTTTAAAGTGTCAGTTTGCTTCTGGCGAAACTATTTGATAACAATAATTGATTTCGACTGAATGATTGGAATAGTATTCTTTGCCTTTTCAAGGGTTACTAGGGAAAATAGTAATAATTATTTTAAATAAATTTGGAAGTATCAATGATTTCTTGTAAGAGTGTATCTCTTATACCTTTCTTTGACACAAGCAAAACCGGTATATAGTTGCAATAAACAGGGTTAAATTAAATTAGATAGCGAAACTACCACCACCACCACCACCACCACCACCACCACCACCACCACCACCACCACCACCACCACCACCTACTATCTACATACGATAATTTATAATTAAAATTAAGAAAAGTATTTTTTTTTGTCTTCAACGACCTCTTGTAATGTTGTTACTTGAAATATGAGTTGTGATAATCCGTTTTCTATTGTATTATCGTGTTTATATAGGGGTACTCATCACGGTCTATAAACATTTCTAGCAAAAACTGATTTTATAAACGGATGTTTTAAGTGAATAAAATATTTGCGGTTAATGACCCCAAAAAGCGCATCAAATTAATTCCTTTTTGTTTCATCATGATACACATAACGTCTGCGGAGTTCCGCTAGCTAATTTAATATGACCCTATTTTCTTAAAAATGACAATATAATAATAAATGAAAAATATGGTGAATGCATAAACAATTCCTAATTACTAAAGAGGAATTATTCTATTACCAAACTTATATTCAAAATAAAAAAAATATATATTTAAAAAAAAAAGGTATTTCATTATTAACACAATCATATTAAGACTACGAACTGCTGTTAAAAGAAATGTCACATATTTCCTTATAAAATTTGTGTGAAATGGTGTAATATTGCGAACCTTGGGTAATGAAGTGTTCTCAGCTGGACAATTCAAAAGAAATAAATTATCAATTTAACTGAATATGGGCCTTTTCTTCGTCATAAATTATATCTTTATCCTAGATATTAATTCAACAAACCGTTATATAAAGCCAATTACGTACATTCAGCATTTGCACCACGATGCCCACATAAAAAGAAGGCTTTTGTTAATGAGGGTACAAAAAGTTCCCTTTCTGAATTATTTGTCTGAATTTGCATTTTAATTGGAAGAAAGAAAGCGTTACTGTTTTCGTGAAAAGTAATAATTTTGTACATTGTGTGTCGTCATGTTTACAGACTGTTATAATTATCTATGTTTCTGTATTTAATTGTTTTTTATTAAATACATTAGACATTTATATAGAGCGGTGGTGACCCAGTGGTAACGACCCTGACTTACGAGTCATATGTCGTGTAAATTTTCTTTAGTTTGTGTAAATAATTTCATCAGCACTGGTCTCAAAACAGCGAAAGAAAACAAACCAAAAATTCTAATAAGTGAATGTGCTATCTACCAACCCGCACTGGGCCCGCGTGGTAGATTATAGCACATTTCTCGAAGAGAAGAGGCCTATAAGGCCTCCCTTCTCTCCTAGCAGTGGGAACGTTCTAGGCTGATTATGCTTTTATTATGCTAGACTATTATTAACGCTACAGGGTGGTATCAACAATGCATAAACTGTGACCAAGAATTCAGCATATGATTCTAGACCCCCCTGCGTTGATAATCGGCCAAAAATTTTAACGCAGGGGGGTCTAGAATCATCTACTGAATCCATGGTAACAAGTTGCGCGTCGATGTCCCTGCTGCTACCCTGTGTATTTTTGGATATAGTAGGGATAGGGGGCGTGCCTTTATTCTGGAGTAGAAACCACCCCAAGAATCTTCTCACTAGATATTTATAAAAAAAAACAAGTTTTACGATACGTCTCGTCGCCGTCGTACTTAGTTCTACACTCAGCAAATGAAACAACTAAACGTATACAGCACTACGTGTAGAACGGTAAAGAAATTGGGTGCAACTGATCACATCAAACCTAGAGTAATTAAAATGAGCAATAATAAAGATAGCAAACAATAAGAAATGTTTCGCGCTGTTTATATTTCCAACTCGCGTCGAATCGTCTAGGGAATGGGTAGGTAATCGTCGCAAACATTCTTGGTGCCATCAAAGCGTTTTATCGCACGTCTGGGGAGTCATTCCGCCGTCCGTTTTGATAATGATTAAAATTTTGTTTGCTCCAAATCCCTATAGGGCTTTGAAATAAGCGGGTGTGACCAGATGCGGAAATTATGGGCAGAACAGGTTGTTGGTAAGGCAGGAAATATAGGCTTTAATGAAGTGTGGATCACAGTGAATTGGGAATTAGCCGTCGGTGATAATCCATGTTCAGATTTTTTCTGTTTCTAACTTATGTAATACGTAGGACTTTCTACCTTATCATATCAACGTCAAAAGTAAAATACGAAATCTTCCAGTAAAAGCACGAACAGCTTGGAAAACTCGAATTCTAATTCGAACGTTCCGCTCCGCTATCGCTCCAGCTCTGTGTAACGTCCTCTTTATACATTGTGATTTACTAGCGCGAACAGATCTATTACAGTTTCATTGAACGACTGGATGAGACACGACGATAAATCGACGACAATCTCTAATCCAGCATCAACAGAGACAGATCTATACACACAGTATTATTGTATATCTTTGTTTTATTGTATTGGTGTGATGGCTGTTTCATTGGTGATACCTATATTATGGCGGTCTTAGTACTTTTACACAATGTAAACTTTGGAGCGATGTGCAGGTGTCAACAATATAGAGATGAGTTTGGTTTGGATTATTAAACTTACACTTAATAGCATCCGATTAAAGGTAAGAAGCCATTACAATTTTATATGGCACTAGCTTCTGCCCGTGATTTCGTCCGCGTAATTTCTTGGTCCCCCGACGCGCCCCGATGCATCGCTTAGCGTTCTTTCTGACTTTTTGCTTCTCGGCTCTTAAGGATCCTAGCGTGATGCCTTCCTCAAGAATTGGGCTATCAAATGCAATAAGATTTTTTTAAATCCGACTGGTAGTTCCAGAGATCAGCGCGTTCAAAAAACTTTTCAGCATTATTATTGAAAAAAAAAAATGAAAAATGGTTTATTATTTTAACAAGTAAACTTTAAAAACTAGTGATTGGAGCCTCCTTTTAAGCAGAACTCCGCTCTTCCATAACTTAAAAAGTATCGCTTAGGTACTTGTTTTATGCAAAAATTATTAGTATATATAGATGGTGTTTGTTTTCATGGCAGAATATTTTTTAACAATTACTTTGCACGTCGTATCTCTGTACGACATGTTTCTAAACCACATAGGGTTTATCACTAAATATTTAGTGAATTAAATATTTACAACCCATTTTAGAAACGAAGAAACTAAGTTAGTACTTAGTTGTTTCGAAAAGTTTCTCCTAAATCCGAATTTACATTACGAAACTACAAAGTTGCGAAAACTCAGTTATTTGATAGTTTCACGTGTAAATAATTATCTATTTATACGTGGTACTGTCAATGAATAACTAAGTTTGCGTAACTAGTTTCGTAATATAAATTGTAGTCCAGACCTTATTTTATTTTTTACGCCGCATAAACGCAAGTAAACATTGTCCATTTTAACACATTGCCCATTTTAACGACATTCAGTCCACTGTGATCGAGGTCTGTATAACATAACATAACAAACTAGAGCTACGTGTTTTGTAAGGTCAAACTAGACAGAAGACTATGCCTCTGACTACCTGTGACTAAGACAGCCGTATATATTTGCATGATAGAACGTGTCAGCGGCTTTAAAGTGCTATCTCAGACTTCGGTCTCTATACCTTGCTTTTGTCGTATGGAAATTGGGCACAGCATCTTTGGTTAACCCCAGTGGTCAATTGATATACGTGGTATGTATGTATCTATAGTAGTGAAGGAGATACTAGTTATGTGTATCGTTAACTAGCGGCTGCGGCTTGCGATGTGTAGGACACAACGATGTCCTTAATTACAGTGCAATGACGTGCACGTATCTCCAAATATATATAATTCCATCTGTATCAACTGCAGTCGCTGCGTTTGTGGCCACACATATTTAATTACACAGTCATTGTAAAGGTAGGTACAGATTATTACTCCTATTAGTTTGTTTAGAAAACAGAAACCCCTTTCTTATAATTACATTAAATATTTATTATTTAGGTATTTTTATTTTGTAGTTTACGATCAAAATTTTGAGTATGATGCGAACTAATGGTAGTTTGCCGCCAAGGGAGCAAACAACTATTTTGAAGGCGAGAGTGTTTATTTGAATCCCTCGCTGAAAAATAAGTAAGTCCAACTTATGATTAAGAATAGAACGTTTATTTATTTACATACAATTTTCAGTAAACAATTACGAACGAAGGCAGAATGCTTTTGCTCTTTTTGCGCTTATTTTTTATTTTTTCACAAACTTTTATTTTTATTTTGCTCGCGCCTTTTACTTTATCATACAGCCACACTTACTTACTTACACTTTTACTTGTTCATACAATGTTCGTAATTGATCTCTTTGGTGATTGGAACTTTTACTAATAATATCCACATTTCAAATTCAAACCACTTTTAGTCCCTAGGGATTAAAGAGCTGTTTTAGTCCCTGTTTACGAAGAATACACTAGCTCTTTTTGAATAGATGTGATAAAAATATTTAAAAAATATTTTTTGAGCTCTGTTTTACGATTGTTTTATCATGATACGTATTATAGTATTCTCGTGAAAAATTTTTTAAATATGTATTTTCGTTGAACATTTGAAAATATACTTGATCTTTTTTCTGACAAAAAACTAAGCGTTTTACGGTGTCCTACGTTTGGGAAGCGCCTTAACTGTTTGTGTTCCATCACTTGAAATGTATCAGCTTTTTGTGGTCCCATACATTGTCGACAATGTTTACTTACACATTGTTTGGTAAAGTTTATAACAACATTAATTGTGTTCTCTTTGTTCTCTAAAATATTTATCACGCTACCCTGTTTTAATCTGCTCATTTATAATATTCTTCATGTTTCCCAACATAAGTGATTGGTTATTTTACGTTGTGCAAATGTTTAATTTCATCGTTGTTGGCTGGTAAATGCATAATCAGCGGCCTTTATGTTTTGCGCGGTTTCCCGAACATTCATTCCATTATCATCCGTGGGCACCCCATTGTTGTTGTTATGTTTGGTCCATTCAAACATAACAGGATTGTAGACAGCATTTTGTTTCCCGTCATTAATCGTAAGCCACGCGTCTCGTTTTGGTTGGCTTATCTTAATGGGATGGGAGCACGCAACAACACAAGCGCTTTCACCACCAATCTGTATTGAGTGAGCGGATCTCGTAGCTATTGTTGCCATTGTTGAAAAAATACGATGTTTTTTTTATTTTTCGTTTGCGTTTCTAAGTGTTGCGTAACGTAATTTTGAGAAAGCATTTTCTAGGTCGTGTATTATTATTATTATTTAGATGTTGTAGTGTTGTGCTTAGAATTTATTGGTTCCTAAAGTACGAGAATGATAACGAATACATTACCAAATGGAATTTCTTGAATAGCTGCTATAAATGGCCGTGATATAAATTGTGCAGTTATTTCAAAAGCTATGTGAATACTGTTGAGAAGAACCACAAAATAAAGTAAAGTATTTAACTAAAATTAACAGGAAAATCCTCTTTAGATGTGTGATAGAATAGATCCGCATGGGGCTGAATGATTTATGACGAAGTCCATGCCCGTTGTAGTACCTACATAATAAAGAGTTTTCTATCTGTCTAGTGTTGTTGTGTAATTCCCTTATTAAAATACTCGGTTGCCAAAGAGAAGGTATCTAATACCAAACGAAATAAGGATTAGATTTTGTATGTGTCTGGTAGGTAAGTACCTATAGGTATTCCTTAAAGAATTTCGGTCAACATTAAGGGAGTGAAAAAGTGAGGAGATTTTTCTCAGCGTTAAAAACGGAAGGAACTTTGCAAATACTTCAAGGAATTTAATGAAAAAAGTTGGGAAAATCTTCATAAAATTGCACCCTTTGGGCTAGCGGGCTTGATAAATTTTATTCCGGAATAATTAATCAGGAAACATTAATTCGGGAGTAGGAGTATTTAGGAGACTGGTGTTGATTGATTATGTGCATTTATTGGGGAGATTCTCTTCGTTAATTAGAATTCCATGGTTTCAGTCGCTTCACAATCGTACCTTATCATCTGCGTCACCTTTTTAACCACTATGTTGGGTTCGGCTTCCAGTCTAAACCGAATGCAACAGAATACCAATATTTTACATGGAGCGACTGCCTATCTGACCTCCACAATCCAGTTACTGGGTAATACTATAACCCTTGGTAAGACTGGTTACCAAGACTTAGACTTTCGGGCTCCTGACTACCAGTAACGGCTGCCAAAGATCCACGAATAACGGCATAATGTACTTTCTGAGGCTCGGAGAGGTCTCGGTATGTAAAGATGGTCACCCATCTACGGACCAACCGCAGCAAGCATAGCTGAACCTGATTGATAGATCCGTGCGGCTTTTGTTACTGAGCCACGGGCCCCGCCTTCACAATCGTATCTATTAAGTTAATAAAAGCTCGTTAAAACACAATATGGCACAACGATTCTATTACTCTAATACAAAGCTATAAATCAACAAAGCCCTCAAATTCCACATTGTACACTAAACCCACACAATTGTCTTGAAATACAGTCGAACTATTTCGTACTACATTGAACCTAAGGGATTTCGAATGCCTATGGATGGTGTGAACAAGTTTCTCTGAGAGAACGGTTCTCGGCTTACGTATATAGATATACGCAATTTGTCCTGGCGCTACCAATTTCCCGACCCCAGTTGATTGTTAATTCATAGAAATTGTTGGCTACTAGTTCAAAGTTGACAAGTATAAACGGTGTTTGTCTTGTCCACAAATTAAATGAAATTATTGCCAATGAAGGTTTCGGTACGTCGCTAAATTTTAATTGAGTTGTAAATATTGTAATTGTTAATTGTGCCTACAGCTTTGGGAATTAGTGTTAATTTATACTAAGTATTAGTGTTTAGAATGTTTTGATAGGTTTGTTTTTTCATAAAGTAGGTATATGTACAGACGCCAGCACATCAAGCTACTACAATCTGTCAAACTTCTTTAATAGATTTTCAACTTTATCGTCAAAGCATAAGGTTCAAAGTTGATTGGGAAAATTTGACAGTTTCGGGTAGCTTGATGTGCTGGCGTCTGTACGTACTTCTGTGGGTTCCTTAAACATAATATTATGTTCCCACTGCTTGAACACAGGTCTCCGCTCGGTGGGAGGGAGTGGGCTGTATTTCACCACGCAGGCCCAGTGCAGATTGGTAGATGTCACATGTCTTCAAATTTTTGATTCTGGGATATGCCGGTTTCGTCACGACCTTTTGCTTCAGTTTGTAGGTAACCTAATATGTACTACATATTCTACTAACTAATTATATTCCAAAGAATATAATTGTAGGAATAGACTAGATTATTATATCGTGTTATTAATTATTTTGTGAAACGGCCTGTTCATAACGAATTATTATTTGTTGAAAATTACTGGAAAATCAATGTTCAAATCAGTAGTTGAATGAATTTTGTCCGTCACAGCTAATAAACTTAATATTCTTCTAATGAAACTGGCACTCACTGTATAAAAACTATCATTTTCATAAATAGGGCAATAAAAGAGTTTTATTTTGATAGCCTATATTCTGTCCCATTGCTGGGAAAAAGCCTCCCCTATATAAAAGTCCCCTATAAAAGAGTTAGGTACATATAATTGGGAAGTAACTATATAGTGTAGTGTAATCTTATCCCCATTTTCGCATGACATGTCAAGGCTCCTTAATAATAATGACACAAGGAAATACGAAATGCGTGAGATCCGGTATTCGTTTGGGTTGTGGTAATCCGTCGGTAAACAGAACATGCAGTGTATCAAGTTGTCTCCCCAGCTCGTAAGAGAGCAAATGTCAGGGAAGGAAATTGATGACTGTGGTGGGTTCAGTGACGTCTGGCATCTCAATCTTGGTGTTTTATTGACGTAGTACCTACCAACAAAGACATCTTTGAACTGATACGTTCTGAGGTTCTCGACTCTCGTGTATCAAGTCAGGTTGTCATTCGTAGAACAGTGCCCATTTAGTCATGCGGTTTTCGCTGTTGAAGTGCGCACCTTGTCTTCGGTTTGTTTTCCAAGGGTTGCAAGTCAATTTACCCGTTAGCAAATTCTCGGTAGTACTCTACGGATTGAATTCGTGACTTGCAAAATGACTCGAGAATCTTTGGTTAAACTAGGTACGTATCCTATATATGTAGATGAAGAGACTGTTGAAACTAGGGGCAAAGATGTTATTTATGAGTATGATGTCTTAAACCCTTCTTTGCATGATGATGGAAATTTCCACCATATCATTTAGTGGGGAAAAAAAGGTACACAAAACCGGTGTACTGTAAATTGGTTGTTGCTGTCCAATTCCTACACGACCGTAGCGTAAAACAAAACGCAGTTGTCAAAAAAAACACTGGCACTCCGGTAGTGCCGACAGAAGTGAAAACTTGAACAATTACGAGTGTATTTTGTGAATCGTCTTATAAACAAAACACGCGTGTTAAGGTGTGTTCCTTATTTTATAGGGTTTTTTGCAAATCAGGTATGATGACCAAAGTGACTGGTTTATTCTTCTCGTGAAAGGAATTTATTCAGGTTTACAAATAAGCACACAGGATAGACTTCAGTTCGTGGTGTTGGTCGCGGCAGTGCTTCGTTAATCATTTCTAAAGTGGTAACTAGATAAACTAATAAGGAGCCTGTATGAAATTTTACACAATGTTACCTTTGTTCGATTACCATAATGTTTGCAGAGGCGTATTAGAAGAGGACGTAGATGGTACGATTGATATTAGTTACATTTTTACATACTATTGGCCTTGTACATAAAATGTATTTGAGCTCGTCGTCAGTTATATATCCGTGGTTCAGCGCCATCTCGTCGTTGTTGGATGAACTACGTAGTTAGTACGCGAGGCCCTCGTAGTTCTTCCCGATGTGCATAGATGGCGCTGTCCTCAACAACGCGCGTCTTACGTTTTACGTCTTACGAATTTTCGATCAGGGTCACGTGACCTGACGCGAGTTTAGAAGTTTTTACCCATTCCAAAAAAAGTACACAGCGCCGCTAAAGAAGTTTTCACTTCAAAAAAAGAACGTCACTGTCAAATACCAGTCCTTGAACTTGACAATCCGCTGTTTGTTGTGGTTGGAAGAAACGAGCGATTTTATAAATTGTTTTAGGAAACTAATCTGACATTTATCTGCTAATAAAAGTGATAATGAGTGAAAACAAGGTTTGTTTTTAGTGTTTCTGTTATTTTATGCGCAATTTATATCGAAATACCCTGAATAAATTTCCCAAAACTATGTGACAGAAATTTACATCACTATGCAGTAACTTAACTTGTAATGTATGGCGAAAATGTTTTTAGTAAATATTTATTTTATGTTTATTTTGTAGGAAAACTTGAAAGACAGGGACATTGAAGCTTATTTGAGTCGGTTAGAAGACGGTTGGCTCTCGGAAGATGGCCTTGATGACGAAGATTCCGACGATGAGTACCGCAATGCTGACGAAATTATTAGAGTGTTGCAGGAGGAAAACGATGATGATTATGTGGAAGATGCAACTGCTGACAGTGATCCTCCTCTTGTAGAAGAAGTCACCATAGAAGACCAGGAACCCTCTCACTCATCATCTTCATCCAATTTGCAGACTTCATCCAGTTTTACATTTGATAAAAGAAGCTTGATTTGGAAAAAAAGGAATCTGGTGTATGACGCAGATAAAATTACTTTCTTGGGGAGTTCTGCAAGTTCTGCTGTTCCAGATGATATATCACACCTGGAAACCCCATATCAATGTTTCAACCATTTCATCACAAAATGTTTTATCAATAGATTGTTGGAGCAGACAAATTTATATATAATACAAAATAATCCCAGTTTATCTATAACATTTACAGAATATGATTTGTATAAGTTCTTTGGTATCCTGTTATACATGTCAGTACAAAAATTTCCTAGCACAAGATCATACTGGTCACCAAAGTTTGGCTATGACCCCATTTCTTCAACAATGCCACTGAACAAATTTGAGAAAATAAAGTTATCATTGCATTTTAGCAACAATGAACTTCATAAACCTATAGGCCATCCAGAACATGACAGGCTTTATAAAATCCGCCCTGTAATCAAGCACCTCAATGAAAGGTTTGCCACAGTGCCAATGGACCAAAGACTTTCTGTGGATGAACAGATGTGTTCTACAAAAATAGGGCATTTTCTTAAACAATATCTGCCCAATAAGCCCCACAAATGGGGCTTCAAATTATATGTTCTTTGTGATTTGATGGGATATGCCCATAAGTTTGAGGTATATTCTGGACAAGAGAACTCAGAAGATAAAAAACTCCCAGATGAACCAGATCTTGGTGCAACAGGAAATGTTGTAGTACGTTTGCTTCGGGGAGTGCCAAGAAGGCTAAACCACATCATATACTTTGATAATTTTTATACCTCTTTGCCATTAGTATATTTTTTAGCTAAAGCAGGAATTCAAACTGTGGGAACTGTGCAACAAAACAGGATTCCAAATAATAAATTACCGGATAAAAAAGATTTCATGAAGAAGTCGGTGCCCAGAGGTAGTTATGAAGAGAGAGTTTCTATGCTTGATGGTATAGAGATGAGTTGTGTAGCTTGGAAAGATAATAAGATAGTAACACTGTTATCTACTTATGCTGGAGCATTGCCTGTGACTAAAGTCAATAGATATGACAAGGCAAAAAAAGAAAAAATTGATATTACTTGCCCATTTATTGTCCAAGAATATAATAAACACATGGGAGGAGTGGATCTGATGGACAGCTTTTTGGGCAGAAATCATGTAACAATGAGGTCTAAAAAGTGGTATCTGCGTATTTTTTTCATTTATTTGACCTTGCAATAATAAACTCTTGGATTGTCTATAAAAAAAATGCTCAGGAAAGGGGTGAACCTAAAAAAAATCTGCTTACAATGGGCCAATTCAGAAATGAATTGGCCTTTGTGCTATGCAACAAAGGAACCACCAAAGATGTTAAAAGAGGGCGTCCTAGCAGCAGTATCCTAGAAGAAGAATTGCTATCAAAAAAAAGAAAAGGTTCTCCAGCTCCTCCACCTCTGAAAGACATAAGGAAAGATGGTTCTGAACATTGGCCAAAAGTAGGTGGGTCACTCCGGTGCAAATATCCTAAATGCAAAGGTTATTCCACTATATCCTGTAGTAAATGTGGACTTAATTTGTGCCTTAATAAGAATAATAATTGTTTTTTTAATTATCATCAAGAATAAAGAATGTACAAAGATATTCTATTTTTTATTTATTTAGTACTGAGCTAAACATGTAGTATTGCATGATGATGGATATTTCCATCATAATGTTTTTTACTTATTTCATATTATTTATTTATACTAGGATTTTTTTAAATATTTTTCCTCTAATCTAGAGCATTAATTATATCACCATGATTTTTTTCACAAAAATAGAAAAAATCATGCAAAGAAGGGTAAAATAATGAAATATAAATTTTACTGATTCAACACATACTACCAAATGTTATTGTTACCAAATAATCACAAATTAAGTTTATTGTTATTCAATACGAAAATGATGGAATATTAATTGTTATTAATGATTTTAATTGAGAATGTTTAAAATATCTAATGTAAAATACGTGGTTTCAAATAATGTTATTACCTAATCGCCACACTGTACAATAGCCAATATTACCTACCTAGTACAATATTACATACCTAGTACAATATTACCTACCTAGTAAAATATTACCCACCTAGTACAATATTACCTACCTAGTACAATATTACCTACCTAGTACAATATTACCTGCCTAGTACCATATTACCTACCTAGTACAATATTACCTACCTAGTACAAAAGGCCTTCAAAATGATAAATAGGCAGTGTATTTCATTTATCTCTTTTAAGACAATAATATCATGTCTCGACCAAAACTTTTATGACCTATAAATATATTATTTATAAGTATCACTCATAATAAAAGTCTTACTTTCTGTCACTAGCGACCAAATATAGTCAGTGATAAGCTTGGAACTTACGATCCACTCCTTTGGGAAACCCTTCAGGGATTACAGGCCTGAACATTTTTACCGTCTAGATTTTTTGTAGAATTTTTTTCTCATTACGTAATCTCGTGCCAATTGCGTTGGCGTATTCTTAAACTAAATCTGCATGCTAACTTTTTAACAAAGTTAGCATGCAGATTTAGTTGAACGTACTTTGACTCGTATTTGAGTTCCATCTTCGACGTACATATTGCGAGATTAAAAAGTTCATTATACATTCGCGTAACAGTCGAAGTTTGAGAATTGTGACATGGAGTTCGACTGAATAGCAAAGTTTCTTTCTTAACTTCAAACAAAGACGATGTGAGTATGAAACTTTCAGTCATACCACGCTGCTTGATTATAATATATTAACCAACGAAATTGTAAATAAACTCTTAGTAATAACAAAAGTTAAAAATAACTTTATTTACAAGTTTTATGAAAACATAACATTATCGGTACTATGCTGATGAACTAAATTTAGTTATGGGACGCAAAGGTTTATATTTCAGATTTGAGTTTTAGTTGGCAAGGCAGAATTAGTTTTGTTTGCTTATTAGTGAGAATTATTAATTGGGTTTCAAATATTTATAGCTAATGTTTACAATTTTTCCAGAATAATGAGTATGAAAACAATTTTACTTAGACTGAGAAAACTTTGTCTCAATTTTCTCTGATTTTTTATATATAACGATCTATTTAATTTTATAAAAAGTTTACTTGAACATAGTTTGATTTATTCATTACAGTTAATGTAGTTACTTAGATTGATACGTTATTTATGTATATACTTTTTATTATATTATATTATTGGTATTGTAACTACATTACTGCTACATATTATATTTATTATTATAAGTCTAAGGCCTCCCTACCCTCTTTTCACTTTTCCCCGTCTACTGCGATTGCGTTTGCCAATCCTTTAACAAGGAGTCCAGCACAATCTGAATCATTTTGAAGGATATTGCTAACCCATTGCTTCAAATGTTCGAAACATTTGTCTGCTCACCAACGTTATTAACGCAATGAATGTTGTTGAACTGTCAAAACGAAAACGATTGCTACTGATAGTGTGTTACGCAATTACCCCGCAGCTCATCTCTTTCTGGGCCGGCCGCGTTGTTGTCTTATGCTATTTAGGATCCACTGAGTGGTGTTTTTGCTTATTGTTGCACCGATATGTGACAGAAGTGGCTAGCCCAGTTCCACTTTGGGCCAGCAGCTGTTTTTATTAGCACAACATTTTCTTCTGATAAATATTTTTTTTTAACAATTATGGGTTTTCTGAAGTAAATATGAAAACCGTCACATACCTACCTAAATCATACACAACTGATAAAGAAAACTAAGTACAGACGCCACCACATCAAGCTACCACAATCTGTCAAATTTTTTTAATAGATTTTCAACTTTATCGCTGAAGTATAAAGTTCAAAGTTGATTGGGAAAATTTGGCAGTTTCGGGTAGCTTGATGTGCTGGCGTCTGTACCTACGTATAATACTAATAACGTGGAAAATAAAACGACTGGTTCATTTTTATGTATTATCGTTTAATTAAAAGAAGCCCGGTCTCTTCCAGTTCCCAGGAGGAATTCTTGAAAATATTAATACTTCAAAAACAAATGTTGTGGTAAGAGCTAAATTAATTAATAACTGTGGTTTATTAACCCCTGACCTGACGTTGGTATGGGTTGATTTCACGTTTCTTTTGTGGGTTTATGCTTTTGAAATGTTGAATACAAAAGTTTTACCGAATTTAATATTCATTTGTAGTATCATTCATTTGTGTATTTTTATACCCAGTACTTGTGCTTGCGTGGGTACTTGCAGATACCCGGTGCAGATCTAGGAATACCTTCTGATAATAAAAAAGGACCCATTTTCCATGTAAGGTCAGATAGTAACTTCGGTTACTGTGAAGCCAAACATTTCGCTTTTTTTCTGTGATGGTAAGTTTGATAATTAAAATAATAATAATAAATAATTCATTAATTAAACACTGATAGAAAAATGTAAGTACAGTCACGAGCACTAACATGTCAACACTTGGCAATTTTCAACTGCGATTTTTTCGTGAAATAACGAATGCATCATTGAAATACGACACTTTACACAAACCTATGGGTTCGAAAATGATTTTTTCGTAATAACATAAAATTTAATTAAAAAAATAAAGGAGAAAATCGTCTTTGAATATAGCCTTATACATACATACTTATGCTCGTGACTATAAACTTTTTCAATTCAAATGTACTTTCTGAGTTTATCTTTGACATTACCGACTTCAGTAAGTAAAAACATCGTGTGGAAACCTGGACTTATAGAATAATATAAGTCTGAAATCGCCAACCCGTCTTGAGCAAATCCAAGCCCGTGCCTTCTCTGTATGAGAGAAAGTTTTTGACCTACAGTCAGACAATAATATACTGGCATTATAAATACTTCTGTTGTACGATTATTTGAGCTTCGCTATCATCATGTCTTGCATAGGCAAATAATGCACCAGTGAGATGGACTTCTGATAGCTAATTCGTCTTAACGTAACGCTCCAACTGTTTGCAAGAGTAATTTCATTTGTAAATTGTACTAGATTAATCTTCTAATATACAGGGCCCTATTAAAATAGATGGACAAATTTTAACACAGCCCTCAGTACGTCTAACTAAAGATATCCAAGCAAAAAAAAAACACTGTTTAAAGTGATTTTATTTTGACCTAAAATAATAAATTGCCGGCACATTAGTGTACTTTCGTTAGCTGATTATTTTTCTTGTAAGTATCTATTCTTTTTAGGTCTGAGAATAGGATGTAAACTATTTTTCATACCCCTAAAAAATAAGGGTAGTCCACCCCAAATTTTTATTTTCTGGACAAAATTTTTTATTTTATCTTTTTTTATGATTTGGCATTAAAATACATGCAACCGTAAATTTTCACTCTTCTACCACCAACCCCTATTTTTTAATAGTCTATATATATATAAAAATGAAATGACGTTTGTTAGTCACACTAAAACTCGAGGACGGCTGGAACGATTTCGCTAATTTAGGTTTTGAAATATTTGTAGAAGTCCATGAAAAGTTTAAAAGGTGAGAAAATATGAAGAAGTTGTAAGGAAAATAGTAAAAGCAACAATTTTATTATTCCATACAAACGTTTCGTACCTGTCAAACAGGGTGCGTTCAGTAATACGGAGGTAATAAGATTGTATAGTTTGATTTATTCAATTGTTTGGTCTATCCTTTACGCTTTTATTTTATTTCTACGAGTATATTAGTTTATTATCAAGACAGACATATTTTATGTAGCTTGATACATCTTTTCTTGATATATTTTTTCTTTTTTTTCTTTTCGTGTAGGGTAGGGGTAGGAGTAGGGTAGGAGTCGGTTAGGAGTAGGGTAGGGGTAAGGTAGAAGTAAGGTAAGAGTAGGGTAGGGGTAAGGTAGGAGTAGGGTAGGAGTAGGGTAGGGGTAAGGTAGGAGTAGGGTAGGAGTAGGGTAGGAGTAGGGTAGGAGTAGGGTAGGGTAGGGTAAAGGGTAGGACACCATGCGACCGAAGTCGCGCCGGGCAGCTAGTAACCTATATAATTCTTTATAACTATCTACTGCACTCAAGACAAAGGTAATCTAGGTTGTAAGGTGGCCTTCCAAAGCTACGTCTTCGGGTACACGTTCGCCACTTCAGAACCATTCGGCCCTATCGGCCATCTGTTCTGCGAGCAATGTGTCCTGCCCTAAAAACTTCAGGTAACGTCTGGAAAACTAATACAAATAAATTTTGAAGTTGGAAATCTTTCGAGCAAACAGCAACGATACACACCTATTACATAAACATTCATACCTTATCGTTTATCGTAATCGCTCAGGTCTCCTGCAATTTATACTTCAACATGTGTATAATTAATTATTAACTATGTCCAGCAGTGGACATCTTTCGGCTAAAATGATGATGATAATGATGATGATATATATAATTCAGATTTTCTTCCAAGAATTTACCGGATATCCCTTCAGTAGCGTCCCAGAATGTTGATTTATGAAGACACCCGCTGGCAACGCCGTCTGCAAGAATAGCTGTAATAAAATGACTGATAATAATATGCTATTTGAACGAACGAGTGTTTATACCTCGAAGTAACGGATTATGAACACAGAAAGTATAGTGATAAATAATTATAATACCTACGCCGCCGTAGGTACAGTCAACAAAAGATATAAGTATGCAGGATCGTCGGATATAGTTGAAGTTTATTTAGTAAGACACCGATGGATGTGCTCGAATAAAATTAATGTTATCAATAGAAGACAAACAGCTCATTTATCAAATTATATTTCAGTCGACAACATCCATCGCTTTCTTACTAAACTTCAACTATATCCGACGATCCTGCATACTTATATCTTTTGTTGACTGTACGTACTCAGCGTGTCTTTCGACAAAGAAGAGAATTGTTTCGGTCCAAACACAAGATAAGGCGTGTTCCACACTCTACACGCAATAAATCTTCAGGGGCAACTCGCGACCTGATTTATTCAGTCGATAATCTCGACTTGTCCGGAACTTTTGTTCTCGAAAGTTCGATTCGAGACGAAAAGTACCTATGTGAATGAATTACTATGACAATATATTCAGGACTGACAAAATATCGTGTCGCCTACTTGCAATGGACGCTATTATGGAAATCAAACGAGCTCGTGTTTGAAACCTGGGTTGGATCAATGTTTCAGTGCGCAGTCTTATAGATTGATAGCAACTATGAAAGTGTGAGTCATTGTTACATGTTTGAATTCATGAGCAAAAATTGAGATTTTTGCACACCCCTATCGCGGTGCTGACGGAAAAAGATCAAGTAAATTGTCCTTTTAAAACTGTTTACGGAGCTTCATGTTAATCTTTATAAAATAAACAGCTCTATAACCGCTGCCGCAAAAAGCACCCACGTTCGCGGCCGCTAATAATTTCACAGTTTACCCGAGTTGCCGGCAAACACGAACTTCGTCAAAGGGATTTGGTTAATTCAATTTCTGTGTTCAGCCACCGCCTTTCCATGCTTAGGTGGAAGAAAATTTGCGTAATATTTAATTTCAAAACCACCTTAGGCTGGGAAAGCTTAGCGAAATCTTTCCAAACTTTGAGATTTGCTCTTCAAAGTTGATTAGAATCTGAAAACTCCGCGATCGGTTATGCAGGTCTTTCGTCGGGAACTATTTGTGGAAACTGCGGCAGCGTAATAAATTGCTTTTAAATCGGGGCAAATTGATAGCGTCGCTAAAACAAAATGAATTCTTTGTAAAGCTGAGCTTGAATTAAGACCCAGGAGACAGTAAGCGCGCTTGTCTCGACGTTATATATTGTTATTATATTATCCGGGGCCGGCTCTCAGATCTCGCTAATGTAACTAATGAAACGTGGACTTATAACCACATCCTCGCGATAATCCACTCTCGTTTTATGGATACCTCGTCTTATCTTTATAAACAAAACGCCTACAAATTGCGTCGCTTCCACGAGCTTGTTACGTTCTGTCAATTTGCCGTTTTTGTTGTATCACCGTAAATTGCTCATTAAAATTGTATTCGATAGCTATGTGTGTGCAATTTATATCGTACATTTAAAATGTATTACCTGATTAGCAAGTATAAACAGGGTTCTCGTTAGTGGAATTATGCCGGGATGGAATCAATAAATAATTTGGGATGTTGATTCGCGAGCCTACTAAATTAAGTATTAATAGCACTTAACTGATAATTTGCCCTGAATAAAAATGAAGCTTTTTTGCAACTAGAACGCAACTTGGTATTAGGTCATTAATTTTAATTTCAAATGTAAGTGTGCACTTCGGTGCTAAAATTTTAGTCCGTTCTCAATTAGTTACATAATGTAAACACTCGAAACGGAATTCGCAATTAAATACGATAAATGTCGAGAGCGTATGCATGAAATATTTTTTCTATATAGGGTAGGGATATTTTTTGATTGACTCCTTGCCCTTTATGATCACTTAACAGAATAGGGTAGTTGACTAAGAAAATATATTTAGTCCATCAGTTAGATTACTAAAAAATATTGTATACGTATTTTTTCTTTTGTCTGGCAAACAAAAAATTACGAAGATACAGCGCTTGGAAATTTCGTATGACGTCACGCCGTGCTACAAATTTTAGCACGTTATTACGTCAAAGCCCCCCACTCCTGAACTTTGATGTGATATATCTTTGTAATTTCATTAAATACCCTAGTAAAATCGTTTGTTTTGGGATCAATTGCACCAGTTCAGGCTCATAAATGTTGAACATTAAATCCCTGGAGTACGATATTGTCTTAGTAGTGCACAACCTTGAACTAGTTTCTCAACGCGAGGCTCAGGAGACCAGTTTAAGCTACGAAATTTAATTAGCTGAAAAATGAATACCTGCTTTTGCTACCGCCCCGAAATTGAGGTAAAGGAGGGGCATTTATTTTGTAAAGCCGGTTCTTAAATATCTTGGCGTAGTCTTGTGGGTGTCATTAATTTTTCTGGTGTCTTGTTTACTTGGAATTTTATGAAATCTAGGTTATTGTGTGCAGTAAAATAAATGAAGGTCTTTTTTCAGGTCGGCATTTAAATTTAGAATATTACTTCACAGAAATCCAATTTTTTTTTTATTTATTTTATTTTATGGATACTGCTTACAAAATCAAAATATTTTATTTCACATAAACCTACATAGGCACTTATGAAACGTTTCCTATGGAGAAGAGTCGGCAAGAAACCCCATGGTATCTTAAAAAAGAAATGAAACACACAATACAGTCACTAATCCTTTAACTAAGCAGTTTGATCATTTTTATGAGAACTAACTACATACAATTATCATATTCATACGTCAGCTTTTCATTTTTCGACAACCTAGGTATGGTAAAATGATATAAATCCAAGTAATTATTTCTGTCATAATTACTTCAAATTCAAGTCAAAACTTTGCTCCACACAGTGGCAACTTTATGAGCATTCTGTAACAACCACAGCAATTATATTTACATAAACTATTTGTAGTTAAATTTCTCCTAAGGGATTTAATAGCGGAGTAAATAAGTTGGATTTTGGTATCATATAGGAGTCGAGAATGTATGGAAATTACTTGTGTGATTTCCCAAGCAAAGGGTGCGCTTAGGGGATCATCGTCTATCTCCGAAAACACGAACGCGCGATGATGAGATCTAATATAGAGCTGTAACAACCATGAACTTATTTTAATTCCCTATTTTAAGTAAACATGATTACAAAATTTAAGATTATTAACTATAAGACATTCCAAAAAAAAATTCAACACTTAGTAGGTAATCCGACAGAGAGAAAATTTTCATACAAACACGCAAAATTATAAGTGCCCTACGGGAAAGCGGCAGTACAAACTTAGAAGCTTTGCCTCTGTTGGGGACTACTTACTATGTGGCGCGACATTCGTACTAATTCGGAAACACGAAGATAACCGGAGCTCATACCTGTATATGATATAATAATAAGTTAATTTATTTTCTCTCACAATGTTTTTGTAGCACTTAACAGTTTTGAACTATTTAAATTCACATTGTGAGAGCTGATGCCTGAAGTAGGTTTTAGAAAAAACCTGTATTATACAGGTCACCAGGCCTAAGCCACCAAACCTAAGTAGGTCTCCAGTAATCTATAGGTGCTACTAAATAGATAGACTACTCTTTACTGTAGGTACCCCGTATAAATTACGTAATTAATGTCATTAGGCTCAGAAAATTGGTATCCTCTATACTAATTGAATAATAGAGGTCAGATGATGATTTGGTCTTTGGGTAAAATACATTCTGATCGGGGACCGATCCCGACATATCTAGTTGGAAAAGACAAAATAGAAAGAGAATCAAGGCTCATTATTCTGCAACATGCAATCAAGAAGGGATAATAGTGGACTGTCTCTTCTACATTAGTGACATTATTCTGTTGGCAAGCGGCTTGGACTACTCAGAAATGAATTACATTGTTACCAGTGTAACCAATATTACCGACCGAATAAGTCCAATGGCTGCTTTAAGGATCTTTTGGCGCTCGAAAGAGGTTGACAGGGAGGCAGTATAATCAGCCTATAATAATGTTCCCACAGATGGAACTCAAGCCTCTTCTCGGTGAGAGGGAGTGGGCCGTAATCCACCACGCGGGCCCAGTGTGAAAGAAGAAAGAAAGAAAAAGTATCTATTGCGACTCGTACAGGAAGATCACAAACTAAACTAAACACAGCAAAATAAAAATCCAAGTTATATAAAAAAAGGATAATGAAAAAAAAAAGATAGAAGATAGCTGGTAGATGTCACATGTCTTCGAATTTTTGGTTCTAGGACATACCGGTGTCCTCATGATGTTTTCCTTCACCATTTTGAGAGAACTGGTGATGAAATAATTTACAGAAAGTAAACCGTCTGTCTGGGTTCGAACCTGCGACCTTACAACTCGTAAGTCGCGGCCGTTACCACTGGGCCACCGCTGCTCATACAGGGAGGCGCTGTCGAAAAGCATACTATGTGAAATAGTTCTGTGTTTATTAAAAAAACAATATGGCGGCGTTAGTTCCAAATTTGGCCACGCTCCAATAGATCCTTGAACAGCAACGAACTCACGATCTGCAACTCGTAAGTCGGTGCGGATATTGATGGATTACAACTGCTCCATGGGTAGGTAATTTAAAACATAAATGGGTTTTTCGATGTTACTAAATAACTACATAAATGTATATAATTATAAAACAATAATTATAATTCTTAAATCCAGAAGAGAGAAAGAGTTCTGAACATTCTGAGGCCAGGAAGCTCATTAGTGAGATAGGGCACAAGCTCCGTGATAAAACGAATGATTCCCGCTTCGGCTCATTCTTGGTGCAAAGGTTAGCCATTGCCATCCAACGTGGCAATGCAGCAAGCATAAAAAAACATAAACAAAACATAAAATAAAAAATTAATTATTGAGATTTTTTAGAATACGAATCGATAGAATTTTGTAATTCTTTTATATTTTATTTACTTTGATCATTTAGGTAAAGGTGGGTCAGCTAATTGCAGTAACTTACTGTACCTCCGTTTTTTATATATTTAGATTTTTTTATACATTTTATATTTGGATTTAATTTGAAGGTTATAATACGTATTATACATATTTTTTAGAATACAATTTTATAATTTATAATCATAGCGAATATTTTTACCTGATTGCAATCGGGTTTTAAGCTCGTTGGAACAGATTTTAAAATGAATTTTATATCAAATCCATTAACTATGTTGTCCTGAGATAAAAAGGTAAGAGAGCTTTAGTGTTAATAAGACAAAGGTTTTCGATCGTAGTTTCCTGGACACAGGCGAAGGTGGTCACGACGTTCTGCAGCCAACGCTGTGCGGGATTCGAAATGCAGGAATCTTTGATTAAGACAAGTATATAATCGAAGGCAGGAATACTCTGCAGCTAGGTTGGAGTATGAAATAACTTGTGACTCGCAAAGCAGTAGACGATCCGGTATCCGGGAAAAAATGAAAAATAATCCTTTTTCACTGGCTCTATACCAGGTTTGGAAAATATCGCTACACCATATAGGTATTATGGTCGGCTTATCATACGGAGTTCGACATCAATACTTTAAGTATTGCACGCTGGCAGGAATCAGTACGTGGATATAATATAACAACAATTTGGGAGTAGATTATCAGGAATCTTCAAAATATATCAGGTGAAGGTTAACAACTATAAAGCAACAAAAAGAAAAACTTTGATTCAGTCAAATATGACTTTCTCTTATGTCAAAAAAAAAAAAACTAATTCCGTTTGAAAAAAACATTAAAAAACGTCATTATTTGGAAAAAAAGGTTTTAACTTAAGAGGAGGTTTTACCCGCAGAGGTAACACTGCAGTCCATATAAAACAGATCGGGTTCTCTTTTTTCTTGAAATACAGATTTAGCAAAGGATTAATAACCTTAGGTCGAGGATTTAGGAAATTGGAGCCTGTTTTTTGAAACCGTTTAGGATAAACAGAATACGGTGAAACCTATCAGCTTACCCGGGGTGCATTATGAGATCCGGTCGTTCAATATACCCAGGGGATCGCTACACAAAGACTTCGTTCAATATAGGTATCCGAAATACGAGTCGCTAATTGATACTTATGTTTGGGAACATGCTAGACGCTACGCTAGAAGGTAGTAGGTATCTGCCTTTTTTGGATTAGCATGTATTCAATTGTACAAGGCTTCATATGTACATTTTCATACAAGAGTATCTGAGTAATAAAATAATAGTGGAGGATTTTGGACTCACGGTAAACTGCGGTACACAGTTTTTTTTGTACCTTTAAAACATGGTACAATAATGGTCTTAATAATTGGGTTATGATCTACCATGTCTCGCCATGGACTGCCATACAAATATTTTAAAGAAAGCCAGTTAAATTAGGGTGAACAGAAAGAAAAACGGTGCGAAAACAAATGCATCACTAAATTCGAAACACAAATCTAAAATCAAGCCTAAATCCTACTAATATTATGAATGTGAAGTTTGTGAAAATGTTTGGATGTTTGTTACTCAATCACGCGTAAACCGTTAAACAGGTTTGGATGAAAATTGGCACATAGATAGAACATTTCCTGGATTAACACATAGTATAATTTTTATCCCGATATTCTTACGGGATCGAAAATTACGCGGGTAAAACCGCGGGGCGCTGCTAGTCCTACTAATATTATAAATGTGAAAGTTTTTGAAGATGTTTGGATGTTTGTTACTCAATCACGCGTAAATCGTTGCACAGATTTGAATGAAAATTGGCACACATATAGACCATTTCTTGGATTAACACAGAGAATACTTTTTATCCCGATATTCCCACGGGATCGAAACTTATGCTGCTAGTTTGAAATAAATTTTGAATTTGGAATTCCTAACTTAATTTGAGATCATAGTGGCCAGTTCGACAAAACGCTAATTTCATATGTAAGGATCTAATGGGTAACATAAACCTTAGAAATACAACCGTCGTTGTTGTTTCGTTTAGTGCCTACTCGATTTGGTTTAAAAAAGGATGTAAAGTTGTTCTTCAAACACGTCATCATTTGAGTTTCCCTTGGGATTAGCGTTAAAAGAGAGGACATCAATTATTTAATCGTTGCTAAATACAAATGTGGTGCAAGTAAGTGCATCGTTATCTCTTTCGTCCACTGTTACTAAGCATGATTTGCATTTTGATCATTACAAGGACATTTAAAGGGACATGGGACATTAAAGCGCTTTTAGACATCCGTTGTGCTCTAATTGCGACAGTCCATGACGTGACGGACAAATTATGCATTGTTGCAATTTAAATCCAACATCAACGTACGCGTTTGAGGACAGAAATGGCTATGTATTTTCTGACACATTTGCATTTGTGGAGCAGTCAGTAGTTAAGTGTTCGGTTCTGCACCTGATTGTCTATAATATTGTAAGTTTGTGCAGTTGTTTTAGTAATACCTCCTTACTAATAAACGTATTAGATCAGATGAATAGTTACAAACCAATTTCTCTCTTTCAGTCGTCAGTAATTTGATTTTCGAAAGACGAAGACAAAGCGTTGTGAAACTATAACAGACGCTATACAACGTTTATTCCACGTTTTCTCATAACACATTTGACATTGGCTGAATTGTCGACATCGGCACCATTGCCATAGAGAAAAATAGAATAGAATAGTAATGGTAATTGTCTTTTTGTTGACTTTCCAGGGTGAGTATGTGTGCTGCTCCGATGGTCTCATGGTCGCAAGCGCGACTGCTGAACGTGGGTCCTGAATTCGATCCCCAGGTCGAGGTCGAGCTCGATGAGAGTGAGGGAAGAGAGTGTGCACCTGTGTCTGCGCACAAACTTGCGTACTATAATATCTCCCGCGCTGATCGCTAGTCTGCGCTGAGATTGGTCGCCATCGCTGAATTTCTTCGAAATTAATTAAGTACAACATAAAAATATAATGAAAAATAACATAAGATAAAGTCACTCCTGTGTAATCCTCGTGTGTTAGGCAGGGAGTCATAGGGCTCCCAAAAAATAACTGGCGTAATTTGGGTGAGCTTATAGAAGCTCACCCAAATTACGCCAGTTATTTTTAAGTCTCATAAAATAGGGAGCGAGTCTATTAAATTGCCATCAACCGGGCACAAATCCTGACTCCAGAAATTCCTGATGGAAAACCCCAACACTTTACTCAACCAGTGAATCGACCCCGAGACTTCACGCTCATGCGTTTGCGAACACTAAACTAACGAGGCAGAATTTTAATTAAGAGAGGATAGTATTGGTATTTACGAGTACAAAAATAGTTTCCACATTAAGTAAACTAGTGTTACAGTTACTTGAAAAATAAATAAATCTCTTAAGTGTGTTGAATATGATTAACAATGCCTCATATAATATTAATGGTTCGAGACGTAGTAGGCTATTAATCACCTACACCTTACTTATGACGTCAGAATCAAGTAAAGCCTACCCACAAATTCACAGGTATTGCTTGAAAACATTGCCAAGTTTTGTATATAACATCAACTTCGAGTTTGCTAAGCAAGTTTTGATTCTCACCTCGCTACTATGTACATTTTGGCCTAGAAACCTATATGTATTTAAGACAAATGGACCTTTAGTTAAATGGCTCGAATGTTAGATTACTATTTTAGGCATCCCTGCATTCTCACGAAACATTTGTTCTAACTATTGAGTTATGGACAAATGTGGTAACTTTAGGCACCTACTATAGCTACGTAGCTATGTAGGTGCCACAAAAGGTCTACCAATTTGCCCTAAGGAATGAATAACTAAGTTTCAGCAGAAAATTCTAGGCTCAATTATTAGCATACCTATTATAAAACCGCTGTAATATTAACATTTCAGGTAATAATCTCATCATTTTCATAAATTATTATATTCAGTAAAGAACTCTTTTTACACGAGTCAGAAGTTAATTTAATTTTTTTCGCAGTGTCAAACTTTGTGTCGCAGTGAATTTATGAAGGGCGCTATTCTTTAGCATCTTGAGTGGAATTGAAAATTCTAGATTGCGTTTAGATGAAAAGTTGTAGAATTTAAATGTATTATGTTACCTATGTGTTGTATTGTGTTTATGTTTGTGTGTGTTGTTTTTGTATGTATATGTATGTGTGGTATATATTTAAATATTTTATTACATTTTTTTTAATCGCGATCGCCATGTATTTATCACATAATTGATTTATAATGTCATGATAATTTTTTAATTCATATACCTATTGAGGTATAATTTTATTATAGGTGCATTGTCTTCACATGATTTATGTATGCAAAATATTGTAAAACATTTTAAAAGAGGAATCGGTGGACTTTCTTGCCCATTCTTCTCCATACGAAAACTATCTTTTAGAAGGGGCGACTAGAATCAATTCTATTTTATTTATTGTAATTTTAGACGTTCAAAAGTTTTATGCGCCTATTTGAAATAAATGCTTTGATTTTTACTTTGAATGGTGGAACGAAAGGCAGTTGTTAAAATCTTCAGTGATTTTCTTCTCTAATCCCATGTAACCAAACTTTTAAGCAGTAATACATCCACGACGCTTTAAAAATCGTTGGGCTATTCGACCTTTATTTGCTCTACACCTAGTAGTCAAAACAAGTACGAGTAACTACGGAACCAATGGTTAAGCCATCGTAAAGTTGTTAAAAAACGAAATCGCTACACGATTTCGTTTTTTAAAAAGAAACGAATCTTTATGGTCTTAAAAAGGAAATGTTTCTTTTTTTTTACAACGACAGGTGTGTTGTCGTGTTCAGCACTTATATCAAAATTCGGAGTGCAGGTTCTACATTATAATGTATTTTCTTCTGCAACATGAAATGAACTTACATTTTACTGTTTCTGGCTTAGGTATTCACGATGAAAATTCAAGGATGCCCAATTATTAAGAGGATGGTTCTCATAATAATTGGGCATCCCTGAATTATTATCATTTATTGTTAAATTGTTATCGTAAGAAATACGATTTTTTATTACTTTTGTGTTTTTATTATATTTTAATTTTTTTTTTGTGTCCCTGTGGCATCACAGCGGGCCCAGGCCCTATCAGAATACCAGCGCTGCGGTTTTTTTTTTCAGATATTGTCCCAAATAAAATATTTTTCTTTCTTTCATTTCTGTTTTATGATATCAGAGGATTCTATACACTCAGTAAATAATTGTAGTAATTACACGTGAAATTTAGTTTTCGCAATCAGAAATTCCTGAAAAATGATAGTAAGATTAATTAACTGCTTAAAATAGTGCATTGCACTATTATTTTCAAAAACGGTCAGTATATTTATTTCCCTTTACCTCTATTAATTAAAAATAAAAGTTTCGAAGAAAATGCAGCAAAATGTACATAAACCGTCTGTAATAGCGATAGAATGCTTTTCTAAAGTCGTTGAGTGCTGAGCTTGTGAAGTAGCTGGTACTCGAGCAAAGTACACCGCAAGGCAAAAAGGAAGTGTCTTTGCCATCTCCTAAGACTCAAAGGTGGCAAGGCTCTCAAAGGTGGAAACCAAAGATCAGAGAAAAAAGAGGGACAAGTAATTATCAAGAAAATTTTTTTTTAGAATGTTGCCACTTTTACCTACACACAGTTACTTTACAGGTAGGTTTACATCACCCCGTATCCGCAAGCGTAGTGTGGGACGCAGAGGGGCGTTCTAAATGGACCGACGACCTTAAGAAAGTGGCTGGGACAGATTGCGTACGGAAGGCGGAGAACAGTGTTGGAGGCCTATGTCCAGCAGTGGACTGCGATAGGCTGAGTTGATTGAATCACACAGTAAAGATCATACATATTTAAATTAGGATTGAAGATCATTTTAAAGAAAAAGAAAAAAAAGTACCTACACTCGGTTCCCAAATGGACTATGTTTGTTTGGGTGTCATCTTGACGCTGTGTCTGTGCAGTGGTATTGATACATGTATCGATACTCAAATATTAATTCCACTAAAAAAACTACACTTCTAATATATTTCCATGATCCAAGGTAAGAACTTACTTACGGTAACTTCATCTAAGTATTCGAAACACTTCGTTTGCTTCTCGCTGGACTTTGCATTGTGGCAAACATGGACGTTGTTGACCAAGTTTTACGACAAATATTCTACACCTCGACGCCGAAGTACTAGTTTATATGAAAATATTCAGTAGGTATCGGTTATACGGATGGCGAATAGATGAGCGTTGCGGCGTGACTTCGGAGGAATACGCTTAACTGCATGTGGAGATTGTAGATTTACTATTTGAGATAATAGTGAATCTACAGTCTCAATATTTGCTACTATGAATTTATGCATGCCTGGTACAGTGGGCGGCACATTACTTGGCAAGAGTCGCTAGATGCGTTTTTCCTTTCTCTAACTTTCTTCTAAACAGAAAATGTTAAAATATTTTAAAAATAAATTATGTCAAATAATAACCATAAAATAATTACAAGCAATAAGAGTGACTACTTTTTGTTGCTCCAAGTGTACATGTGCAAACTTGGAGTAAGTTTGCACATGTACACTACGCCAAAACCGTGCCGGCGACTGTTAGAATGGTAAGCGTCATTATTGTGGCAATCTTAATCTCTTGATCCTCGCTAATGAGACACAAATGATTTTCTATTGTACGTACTACATAGGGTTACGCGCGGGGCTTGACCGGTTAAACAATTATCGCTTTTTGACTTTAATGTTAGAAGTTGTCATGCCGATTTATAAAAAATAACTATGTCTATAATAGTTTACCAATGAAAAAGAACTTTTAGTGCTTTATTTAATAATTTCCCAGTCAAACCAAGTGTTGCATTAGCGCATCCCCCTGATGCGCTAATGTAGCCCGCGAAATTAAAATGTTCTTAGTATTTTTTTTAAATTCGCAGGTCAGTGTCAGGTTGTATTTTGATTAAAATTATGATTCGCGACCGTAAAAAATATGAGTTTATAGAATTATAATCATTCAATAATTTTGTTCAATATACAACCTGACACTGACCTACAAATTGAAAAATACTAAGAACATTCCGATTTCGTGGGCTACCCTGGCACTCATTAAAAATTATATTAACAAGTGCTGACTCCAAAATAAGTCATTATATTAATTCCAGAATTTATTATTTACCATTTTTTAACAAACTATTTGGCGCTTTCCTCTTCTGTCCTATCATAAAATTAATGCTAGGTAAACAAAATATTTATAAAAGAAATAATAACAGATTTTTTGCTCAGCAGATTCATTACCATCAAAATATTTACCTTCGTTTCGTGTTTCGTAAGACTTACCTTAATATAATAAAAACGTTGTGTTTATTCAACGCTGCTTATGTTTTTACAAATTATAATCCCAACTGAAAATATGTTAAA
Source organism: Luperina nickerlii (assembly GCA_963855955.1). Taxonomy (NCBI): domain Eukaryota; kingdom Metazoa; phylum Arthropoda; class Insecta; order Lepidoptera; family Noctuidae; genus Luperina; species Luperina nickerlii. The sequence goes on along the minus strand of OY979677.1, from coordinate 12,226,706 downwards.
GAATAAAATGAATTTGAACCGCGGTTCAAATTATTTTGTGGTTTAATCGTACCTAATTTGTTCAAGAACATTTATTTTTGAAGTTTTATTGTGGAACAGCTAACGCTCAAATAGATACATAGTAACAATGCATAGATCTCCGTTTAGTTAGATTTAAAACATCGACAAACATAGGTACACTCTAACCGATCAACCAAAAAGGAAAGTCGAATACAAATCCCACGCGGGTTCCGCCGAAACAAAACAGCGCCTATCCGTATAAAGGGAAAAATAAAAAGCGCAGGAAATACCAAAATCTTTCCTTCCTCCGCAAAGTGGGGAGACGAAAAAACAGGTGTGTTTTCTTTGTAGCAAAATAAAAAAGTATTAGTACCCAATTCTCGTGTGGAGGGACGATTTCACGCGTGTTGACTGGTTTCCGCGGTGTGGCCGCTTCGCAAACCAATGAGAACAATAAATTGTGGAGTGCTCAACTCACCGAGAGAGATTTAAGGCAGTCGATAAGCGAGTGTTGTTGAAGGTGCTCCCACAATGTTGAAGGCGACGCCGGATTTATGCGTCACGGGAATTGGTAACCGTTCAATATTTTGCTGGGAAAATAGTGCTTGTTGAAACTGAAAACGACTTGAAGTTAATGCAGTCGATTACGTTGGAAAGTTCTTTCGTTTGCAGCCGGAAATCTGGTCAATTTAAAGGAAAATCTTAAAAGTCAAAGTCTAAGTTAAAGCATTTATTTTAAATAGGCACATAAAAGGCACTTTTGAACGTCAGAAATTACAACAAATAGAATTGATTCTAGTCGCCCATTCCAAAAGGTAGTTTTCGTATGGAAAAGAATGGGCAAGAAACTCCACCGTTACTCTTTTAAAATGTTTTACAATATTTTGCATACATTAATTATATAATAATAATATGTGAGCACGATGGATCTAAAATAAAATTACTATACCACAATAGGTAAAAGAATTAAAAATTAGTAGTCCAGTAAGATAAGTTCACGGTTTCAGAATATCTACATAACTTAAAGCAATATTAAAGCTAATCCATTTAACTGAGCAAACAGGTATATAACCAATAATTATTACCAGCGGAGGGTATGGTTATATACCCTCCGCTGGTAATGATTACCAGTTTTGGAAAACCACATTGATAGTAGGTATAATCGGCTTATTAGTCGATTCGCACGCACTTTTAAATAATATTAAACATTATAATATAATATCGTGCGAGTCGCCTATAGAAAAATTATGTTATTTAAAAGTGACGATTCGCCCGTTTTGGGCGAGTAAATTCGTGCGAATCGACTAATAAGCCGTATAATCAGGAAGATTTCGTAATCAGTCATTTGATTTATTTATTGGTCTGGCAACTGTGCATCGAGTAGCGGTATACCGGGTAGGTATGAGTTCAACTGTCGCTAATGAATTAATGAGACACAATTACTTTTCCTATTGTTACCGAACTTAATAAGCTTGGTCTAACAGACGAGGGGTATGATGATGGGACTCCCTTTTCCGCACTTAGACTCCCATTCGGTCCGTTGTGCGTCAGACGAGGGGTAATAAAACACTTTAGAAATTGTCAATCCTTTTATCACTCAATCAATGCTCAAATTCATTTTACCTTTAGACAAACTTCTTTACCTCGATAGGTAAAGGAGACACCAAACTAGATAGTCACCCGACACAATTCTGCTTTCATTACTCTATTCTTCTCTAATAAAACTTGTTCTATAAATTCATTTATTATTATTATTCTCGTTTTGCAGGTAACTGTACTTTCGCACATGTAGTAAACCAGTTTATGGTAGCACTTACTTCGCAAATGCATTCGCCGTTACCTGAGTTTAATTAATCAAGTTTACAGAGGAATTAACAATACATTAAAACCTGCTGGACTTAAATTAATAGTTTTTTGAAGAATGTAGAGTTTATTTCGATAATAATAATTGGTTAAATATCATACAGTTATAATCCTACTAATATTATAAAATGTGAAAGTTTGTGAAGATGTTTGGATGTTCGTTACTCAATCACGCGTAAACCGTTGAACAGATTTGGATGAAAATTGGCACATAGATAGACCGTTTCCTGGATTAACACACAGGATACTTTTATCCTGATACTCCCACGGGATCAAAACTTATGTGGGTGAAACCGCGGGACACTGCTAGTACATCATAAGGGCTGACCGCAAACGATTAGATGGATTTTTGTCAGTTCTGTAGACAAATTGATTTAGATTTTTGATCTTTTTTGCTTATTATTAATATTTTAAATATCATACGAAGTCGCTTAGGAACTAGTGTTCTCTGTTATAAAATAGCAATATAAGAAATAATCGTTTTCGCGAATCCATGTTATTATTTTATAGAATGAAAAAGAAAAAAGTGAAAAAAAAGAAAAGAAAAGAAAAAAAAAGAGTGAAGTGAGTGAGAGTGAGTGAGTTAAGTGAGTGTGAGTGTTTGTTTTTGTGGAGTTTTTTTTACACACTAAAGTAAAAACAAACAGATTTTTGCAGCTAAGATGTAAAAGGAGCAAAGGCAAAACGTCGCCAAAATATTTTCGACCATAATAGTGCTGTAGATAACTTCGTTCCAAAGAATAACGAACGGGATAAAGCACTTTCATGTATGTAGGCATATTGAAGTACAAAGGGTGCATCTATGCGTTAAATGCATACTAAATCGCTCGGAAGCTAGCGCAGGTAAGGAGAGCTATTTTTAGTTTATGGCACTTTTAGATCCATGTTGTATAAATTATGGTGTTACTGTAACATTTTCTGGGACCTGGGACAAAGTTTACCTATAGTCTGTTCTAAAATAAAGTGTCAAACAAATCATGTTGAAGTTAAATTCGTACGCAATTACTAACTAAAGTGAATTAGTAATACATTCATCCGTATTTAGAAGATTTCAACTTTACGTCTCAACACTTTTTCCAATTGATTGAATAATATTAAATTAATGTATCGTATTTGAAACAAAACAAAGATAGCTGACGTGGCTCAAAAGGCTGCCTAATTTAAACGCGACTGGGCATGGCATGTCTGCCGCAAACTGTGGGTCCAAACAGCATAGAACTGGTGCCCTGAGACAGTGAGGCGGCGACTCCGCCTCACTGTCTAATAGACCACGTAGACTGGTAGACCACGTAGGAGATGGCAGGACGAGCTGGATAGGATCTGTCAAAACTAGAAAGAGGACGCGTGGGCTCGCAAAAGATGGAAGGAGTGGAGGGAGGCCTTTGTCCAGGAGTAGAACAGCGAAGGACAGTAAAAAAAACTTCGAGAAAACTTGAGGTAATAAAATTAAACTATTAAATGAAAAACATTTGTAACATGATTTAAAATTTCGCGTTTTTAGTGATGAAATAATCAAATCAAAGCATTCAATTTATAAGTAGCACTATAAATTGGCATCCACAGGTATGTTTTCCGATCCATTTGTTTATATTTTCGTCTGATAGTTTTGGAACAGACCAGTTTAAAAAAGTTGGCTGCTCTAGATATGAAGCAGAGCAACTGTTCGCATTTGCGAGTAACTCAACTTTATACAATGTAACAGTAGTGACGTAAAAAAAGAAAGATGAAATTCATTATTTTGCGAGTGAACTGTGTAATAAAAACGTAAAACTATTTCATGGTTTTCCTTAAAGTGAGGACATGTATTGTGATGATTTTTCAATTATGAAGGCTCACAACTTACTTTTATATAAACAAAGAAGGAGCTCGTCGCCAAATAATGACAGTCGCATGGGTCGATCGTTAAAGTTGAGCATCGCTTGCCGAGGTTGGACCGTGGGTAGGTGACCATCCATAAGGTACCGAGAACCCTCCTTGCCCGAGAAAGCACGGTCCCGGCTGTCATTTGTAGATCTTTGAGTAGTCAGAAGCCCGAAAGTCTGACAACCAGTCTTGCCAAGACGTATCGTGTTACCCAGTAACTGGATTGTCGAGGTCAGTCGCTCCATGTTAAAATACTACGTATACGTATGGTATTGTGAAAATAACACAATACGTATTACCAATAAACGTTGTATAGCGTCTGTATAGTTACACGCTTTGTCTTTTTCTTTCGAAAGTCAAACTATTGACGACTGAAAGAGAGAAATCATCTATTCATCTGATCTAATACGTTTATTAGTAAGAGAGTTAGTAGGCTGCACCTCAGTTGTAACATAACCAGTATAAGCTGGCCTCGCATTCTATTGAAACTCCGCGCGTACTGCGCTAGGCCTCGAAGTGCTGTCTACTGTACCTTCCTGTATAACAAAATCTAGAATCATGTTCAGCGATAACACTAAATCATTAAAAACAAAACTAAAAAAACGAGAACTGGGTTACAAAACCACAATATGTGTAGGTACCTACATTTTTGCGTTGTTTTACGAGTTGACTAAAACTTTATCCGGAAATACGCTGGATGCCTTAGTAGCGCTCCAAGTTGTAAACAGTACAATGGAATAGCTTTAACGATTGAAATATTGCTACTATATAACCATTTGGTAGACATACAATCACTATGTAGGTATCATCATCTGCCTAGCCTTTTCCCAACTATGTTGGGGTCGGCTTCCAGTTTAACCGGATGCAGTTGAATACCAGTATTTTACATCGAGCGACTGCCTATCTGACCTCTACAACCCAGTTACTGAGTAATACGATACCCCTTGGTAAGACTTTCGGACTTCTGACTACCCGTAACGACTGTCAAAGATCCACGAAGACAGCCGACACCAATGGCTTAACGTGCTTTCCGAGGCACGGAGGGGTCTCGGTATGTAAAGATGGTCACCCATCAGGTTAAGCTACGCTTGCCGGTTAGCGTAGCTTAACCTGATCGATCGACCTGTGCGGCTGTTATTAGAATTAAAATAAACGTTTAGTTCTGGTTCCACATAAATTCGTATACCACTGCTTGATACGTAAACAACTTTGACGGGAAGTTTTATAACATCATCAACATACACAAAGTGGAATTAATTACGTGTTATTAAAGCTCTAAGAAAAGCAAAGTTAATAAAATATGGGACCACCAAGTGAGCTTCCCATACCAAATGAAAAAAGAATTACGCAAATCGGCGCAGTAATCACGGGGAAATCGATAAACATACATGAAAATACATACACACGAACATTCTCCTCTTCTGCTTCTTTTCCTCTTCCTTTCTTGAAGGCGGTTAAAAGTGCATTAAAAAGTATTAATGCTCTTTCATATTCACAAATGTCTGTCTAGAATAGTGTAGCAGCATTTTACTTAATTAAAAATCTCACAATTTGTTTATTTAGTTTTTAAGAGTGAAACCCTAGTGACAATAAAAAAAATACGAATCCGTATAGGTACTTAATTAATTTACTAATTAGTTCACTGTAATTAATTTACTAATTAACTTACCGAGAAACGCTAAAGACAATCTATACTTATTTACTTGTTGTTCAAATAACGTAGAAATTTGTATATCAGATGAACCCCCAAAAGTGAATTCTTTGGTGTATACTCGTATTAGATAAAATAACACAACTATTAGTACCTAGTGCTTGTAAACTAAAAGTAATTTTCAGTTCATATACACAGCAAAACATTCTGGGAATACAACCAGGTTTTCCGTTCGTTGTAATTTAAATAGCTACATACTAAAATGTATACTAAAATGTGGCTCAAATAAGATTTCTTGTTATTCCATTTTGTTCTGTTATATTAAACTAAATAAAATGATTCCTTTACACACGAAAGCATTTGTTCGGAGAACGTTCCTACATTTTATTCGTTTTTCACGTTTTTGTAAGGGAAATACTTATTTCCCGTTGTAAAGCTTATTCACATAAGTTTATTAGCGTCGGAACCTCTCGTGAATGTAACCGCAGATTTTAATTTCGCCGCTTGTGCTCTTAATTTAGTGTGCGCTACTTCCGAGCTCCCTGCGTGCCAGTTTCGCACTCTCTCACGTAATATAAAAATATTCTGTAACATGCTCGAATACCTTTTTTATTGTATAGAGTAATGTTCTCACAGAAATTTTGTATGAAGTGTACGGGTGAAACAAGCGAGTATCCCCGCCGGTCTGATGGCTATTTATTTACGAGGTTTACCGCGTAAAAGGAAATAAATACTGTAACTAACCGATCGGTTGTTTTAAAGTGACTTCTGACCTATATTTTCTGGTGGTGAAAGGAATCACAGTTGAAGTGAGGTTGCTGAAATAATTTCACGGTAATACCTATTATTACAAATTTACCTAGTTTAAATGTAATTTAATTATTAGAACAAAGCCAAATAAAAATCGATCAAACACACTAACTGTTCGATCAGAAAGCGTTCAAATGGTTCAATTAATAATATCAGTTAGTTTTCCAATAATTGCTTCGCTACTTGCCAACGCTCGGCTGAAGTAGGTACGTTCTTCTCTCGCTTTGACTTTTTTCATTGACTTCGTTTGTAAAGCTTTGTTGATTTCCCTTAATGGAAAATTTTCAATTTCTTTGGGAAGCCGGTCTCAACCAAATACGGGATTCTAATTCGGTTCTGTGCCTTACGAGTTTGCAGATATACGTTTGTCGTAATTGTAAAGTCAGTGTAGGTAGATGTGTATGTTGGCTTCACCTTTGTATTAAATCCCATTCCGATTTTCGCTACTATTTTGTCGACATAGTAACAACAATAGACTTGGACGAGGAGACGCTTCGTCCTTATTCTTTAATTTAGTCCTATTTAAGACCTCTGAAATTACTTCTTAATGCCATCTTGATTGGTAAGATTTGATGAGAATTTTAAGGAAGATAAATAGAAATTTTGTTAACCTTTTAACAAGAGCTCTTGGTCCTATTTCACGATGTGACTGTTCCTAAATTACCCTAGGCTGATAAAATTTTCGTTTTTCACTTATCATGTTAAATATTAGTGTTTAGGTCAGTTCCCCCCTAAGGGGGAAGAGCCGCACGGAGGCGAGGTGCGGCTCTGTAGAGCTCGTCTCCAGACTGGACACTCTCCCACAGATTGTAATGAATTCCAAATATAAAGAAGTCCAATGCCTTGTCTCATTAATAGACTAAGGAAAGGATTGAAAGAAATGCTAAGTAAAACTTAGGAATTCATAGTTATGAACATACATTGAATGCGGTTTAAGAAAGTTAGTAATAATAGAGGGATCCAAGGTATATTATTATTGTTAAATTGTGAGTAACCCATACGCTAGTGTAACAGGTATTTGATCAGTCATTACTCACACGATTCCTCACATCTACATCTGGAGTACTCAGAGCAACACTTCCATATTGTGACGTAAGCGGCATTTCAGCGGCATTGCGTCGGCATCATGCTCTTTTGGAGACATGGTCCCTAGCAGTTCTTTCGAACTGATAAACGTGACGAAGTGGCTTTTTCTGCCGCAACCGAGCCACCGTCCTTGTCTGACTATGGAACGGCTAGTTTCAGCGGCGTTGCGTCGGCATCATGCTCCCTATCAGTCCTTGGACTGGATATGAGATAGATATGGTCACCCAAACCCCTAGAAGTTCACCCTTTGCACAACAAGCATATGGGACCAACGGTTTAACGTGCTTTCCGAGGCATGGAGGGTTTTTGGTATGTGAAGATGGTCACCCATCCACGGATCAACCGCGGCAAGCGTAGCTTAACCTGATTGATCGACCCGTGCGGCTGTCATTACTTAGCGACAAGTTCCTCCTTAGCCACAAGCTCCTCTTAAAACACAAGCCCCTCTACGACAATTATTGTTAAAATATTATATTATTAAAATGAGTAGGTAATTTGCTGTAAGTACTAAATGAAGAGATTATCAAGAAGCTCAACATCTCTCTCTCTCTCTCTCAACTCGCATAGTTGGGAAAAGGCTAGGTAGATGATGAGGTATAATATAATAGAATAGAATAGAATACTCTTTAATATGTTTTTTTTTTTGTGTTTTACTCTTTTTTGTGTGTTTTGTTGTGTCTTTGTTATTATGTGTCGGTGCAACAATTTATGTAGGAAATTAAGAACCAAATAATTTTACGTGCTAACAAAGTTAAAAATCTTCACGCTTATTGTATCCAAGAATAAAGTTTTAAAATATACAAGGAAAGATAGCTTTAATACTTTCCGTATTGCAACAAAAAACTTATATTATAAGGAACTGACAACCTTTTCAAAATAGGAAACTATTGTAAACTATTTATTATTTGCGACACTCTTCCGAAGAAGCAATTGTAAGTTTTCCAGCTGGAAACGGCCTACAGTTCGACTGGTTAGGATGAACTCACATTGGTGTGGGTTAGGCTAATTTTAGCATATTATTCTCTTCTCTTTTCTCATATAAATGTTAAGTTGGCTAACTTAAAAATCAACTACACCAACAACAACAATCAACTAGTTGGTGTTTCGTAGATCTTTGACAGTCGTTACGGGTATTCAGAAGCCCAAAAGTCTGATAACCAGTCTTACCACGTAAGGGGTATCAGTAACTGGGTTGTGGAAGTCAGATAGGCAGTAGTTCTATGTAAAATGCTGGTATGCAGTTGAAAGCCGACCCCAACACGGGAAGAGGCTAGACGGATGGATTTTTTAAAACCAAATAATTCGAAGACATGTGACATCTACCAACCCGCACTGAGCCCGCGTGGTGAATTACGGCCCATTCACTCTCACAGAATGGAGGCCTGTGTTCCAGCAGTGGGATTGTTATCTAGGCTGATTATGATGACGAAAAAATTACCGCTTTTTTATTTCGTGACATTGTTACTCCATACCCAGTAACATTATATTTGCTCACATTAAGGTATGGTGCGGATTACTCCCGGTTTAGCAATGTAAATATTCTCAATTTAGCCTACATTTTGTGAAAGTCGAAGTTCTTTTCCAGCAATGTGTACAGATCCTTTGAGTTTGTTTACTTAGGTGTGGCTTGAGAGGCGTTCCGTAGCAGCTCCTATTTCAATATGCAGGTGGGCGGCTAGATCGTGTCATGTTACGTCGTAAATTTGAAACCACTTCAATATACATCTGTGGCCTTAAAAAGTATAATCTGAATGTAAATTTATCGTGATTTTCAAATAGAGTTTTCTCTAATTTTTAATAAACGAAATTAGAAATGATATATCAACGACCATTCTTAATTTGTTCTGATTCAGAAAAAAATAGTTTCTACAGTTTCGAAGCTTTAACAATTTTTCACAAAATTTACTCGTTTCCTTACACACCAAAAGGCAACAACTGTAAACAGTAGAACACATGCTGCCGATTAGCAATGCCAATAGAAAATGATGACTAGGCGTTTGCAGCAGTGCACAAGTCGTTAGTCTAACTCCTGTGTGCACTATTAGGCAACCCGCTTTTCCATAATTGACTCCTGCAACTTGTGCATGGCAAGAAGTAGTTCGTATTAACTGTTTGTGTTTACGTCAAAGACAATTTTCGTTGGGTTTACTTATGGCTAAATGGTTTTCGTCAAGCTCCTGCTTAAGTTAAATTAGAAATTATGTTTTAATAGAAGACTAGCGATTAGTTTTTACTTGGTGAAATGTAGATGTGATGTGTGGTGAGGTGGTGCGGTAGCACCTCTGCCGGACCCTTCGGGGAATACATGGCGTGATGTTATGTTATGTGTAGAAGATTAGAAGACGTTGCTGCTTATCCATAGTCATTATCAATACACAAGATGCAAACATGCTCACTAGTCGGTAACTTAACTTTCACTATTCAATCTACAGAACTGAATTCCGGGCACGCTTCCGAAGCCATTCGTTTTTGCATACGTGACAAACACACTATTTCTAATTTCCACGAAACTCCGGCAAAAAATACGGTGACAGGTAAAATTTTAAAGCAATATTCGATGCGAGAAACCGAGTTGCATGCGGTGAAATGCCTTTTTCAATTCTTCAACGGTATCGGATGCGTGGAATAAAATTCACGTCTGGGGTACGTGATCTCTGTGGCACAGATGCCAGAGAACGGGCGTGCCTCGCGTCTTGCGTCTCCTTTGCAGGATGCAAAAATTTGCAACTAAATATTGGTATTTTAATACGTCACAGACTTTGTTGTGTGTTGAATTTTCTTATGTAACGTTACAGAGGATTATTCGGTCGGTATCCGACCGTTAGTCCCAAGGATCGCTGTACCGGATAAAAACTGATTAGGTTTTCTTGGTGGGAACCAGAATTGCTCAATATTGGACAAAAAAAAATCTAGTACAAGTTTCTGTAATGGAAAATATGGTTCGGTGAATTTTGTCTGTGATAGATTTCGAAAATGTTTTCTTTTTATCAATTTACTTAGTTATAAATTCTATTATCCTACGAGGAAAATACATTAACATTTAAATTAGACCAGCCATCGCTACTCCGTGGTAATGATAATTTATGTACTTACATATTTCACGAGAATAATATCAGTTCGCTAAAATAACAAAACTAAATTATTAATAAAATAGTAAGAACAAATAGTCCGAAAAATACATTCATCTCAATTTTCTGAAAGCTTTAAACACGTTTGATAAATGTTTGTTTGCGCAACTAACAAGTTGTGACTTATCTCCTAATCTTGCCGGCGCTAAGACGGCTGCACCCTGACACTTGCATCTCTTATTGTCACAAGTTGAATAAAGCCTTCCAAACTTCGCTGTTATTGTTCTAAGATCAAAGGTTTCAAATTTGGATATTAAGTTGCCCGTAAATGTTAAGAAACTATTGTCTCCTCCAGTTCCAACCCAAATTAACAAAAGAGAGATTTCATATAAATGCAAATATGACATAATGTTTGAATTTATATAAAATCTCTCTTTTGTTAATTTGGAAAATAGTTCATTTGTGAAGCTATTAATGAAATTTTGTGGCACAGTGACCTCGTCTATCTGCAAAGACAGAAAGCAACTGATTTTGAGCGAATTATGCGCAAGAATTCGGATTCTTGCGCATAATTCGCAAATTCCACTATTACACAATAATAGTGGTTTATAAAACCACTTATTTTTCGACTTGCAGGTAATAAACTAAAGAACTTTCTGATAATTTTCTTGGAACTAAGGCTGGAAAAGAAAAATTAAAGACAGCATTGTGTAAACTACAACACACCCAACCAACCAACCAACCCAACCAACCAACCAACCAACCAACAACCAACCAACCAATCAACAACAACCTTTGTTTTGAAAGACTTTGTAAGTTACACAAATAAAACAAACGAAGCATAAACCTGCAGTCCCCGATCAAAGACAGCGATTTTTTCCTCTAACTCATAAATAATTTACTCAAAATTATGGCGGTCTCGTACAAAGCAGATGACATCCCTTGAGGGACGATGTTAAGTAAATGCAGTAGTAATGCGAGCTCAAACCACCGAGGGTGTAAAGTTGGGGACACACTGGGGATGTCCCGCAACATAGTTCCCTGACACGGATTGTGCATAACGAGAGCGTCTTCGTAAAAGTTGTACCGCGATTATGTGGAGCTGTATCTGTTTGAACGTATTTTCGAAATAGCTTTGCTGTATTGTCTTTGAGGCTGCAAAATAATAGTGGAATTTGAGCTTTAACTTAATAGATTTATTTTAAGTAAAGGGTAAATTAACTATGAATTACTACATAGAATAAAACTCATGTGGTCGATTTAGGTTCATGTTATCACTCAAATAAAAACATGTTTTACGTAAAATAAAAAAGAAAACCAACGCTAAAAACTCAACTCTTTACTTTGAAACTGTAAAGCTTGAAAAATTTGTTAATTATGGTGACGTTAAAAGATAAATAATTTTATTTTTGTAAGTAGGTTTGCACAAACTCTTTTACACGTCAATCGTATATTTTTTAAACTAGATGTGGTCGGCAGGTCGTTTCGGTATGAATTTACAAAGCACAAGCTAAATGGATTATTCCCAGGACGACGATGGAGTGGTAAAAAGCTTAGCAAACTTTCTTAAAAGAAAGCTCGTAATCTTACTAAAAATATTATTAAAGAAACCAACTTTTCGAACATCATTAGTATCAATTGAGTTTAAGGTATCTAAGTTGTTGATAAGGCTTTTAGGTAACTTAGTAAAAGAAACAAAGTTTGTTGTATCTAAACGAAGCTTTTTATAACAGAGGATTTTTTATAATAACGCTGTAGTAAATTTTTACAAAACAATTTTGTAAATTACAAAATGTTAATATAAATAAAAAAAGAAAACAACATTGGACGGTATCATAATAGTGAAAATGATAATAAAGCTACAAAGTTGCGGGAAATAATAATAAACACGTCAATTTCATTTAATACAAATTCAATTAATTTTTTACTCAGTGTACAAATTGCGTCGACAAGCGCATATTATGATAAATATGATATCAGTACTCGCAACGCGTCGGCGTCGGCAGTGACGTATGGAAATCTGAGATAGACTTGACCTTATTCCACAATTTATTCAACTTTATGATTTTTTTCCTCCTTCACAAAACTGGTTGAAGAGTTTTTGATAGATATTACTAATTATACGTCGACATTCGAGTGAGGCACAATTCCCTATAGTGTATTTATGCAACATAATTTTATTAACTCGTTTAGGCCTACTTACAATGCATTTAAAGCTAAATGTATTCAGAACATTATTCCATCTCTGTCATCTTCAAGCAATTGACAGAAATAGAACGATGTTTTAAATTCGTTTAGCGCTAAATGCATTTCGTGATTTTTGGTGCAAGTTTAACGCGTTCCGTATAATAATTTTACCTCTGTAAAACAGGTTTTTCCTAGTTTTTCTAATAATAAAATAACCTGGCACAAAGTAAATGATCAATGACCCCTAGTCATTGATCATTTACTTAGTGCCAGGTTATTTGCGCGCTTAAATTAAATTTCACCTTGTATCTGTGTACTTTTATTGTCAAACTACGAGTAGCTGTGCCTGCGACTTTGTTGGCGTGCATGTTGGAAAATAAATTAGAAATCATGGGTTTTAATTGTTTTGCGCGAAACCTTAATTCTTTTTCTACAATAAAAGATTACAAACCAGACACTTAAAAATTTTATTTAGTTGTTTATATAAATAATTCTAATTCGGTATAAGAAAAAACAGCGTCGAACTTTACAATACAGACTGATTCAAAACGAAATAGGTAAAGTGCACAGTATAGTAAATTAAATAAATCACGCCATAATTGAATAGCAGGCAAGGACTCAGTGTGCACATCGGGTTGGCAAGCGCATTTGATAAAATTGATGTCAGAGCTCGCGACGACGCGACGTCGACCCACAAAGCTTCGGTGACACGCGGCAACCTGCGACAGCCGTGACTTTACTCGTGATTGCTTCTTTCTCATTTCAAATGTTATTTATTAAAGGAACCTTCTTTACTGCACATAAAAAATATATCGCTTGTAATCCTATAGGTATAGAACACCCGCATTTCGCCAATTATGTATAAGTACTCGTACAGACGCCAGCACATCAAGCTACTACAATCTGTCAAATTTCTTCAATATATTTTAAACTTTATCGCTTAATCATAATGTTCAAGGTTGATTGGGAAAATTTGACAGTTTCGGGTAGCTTGATGTGATGTGAAAAAGTATGTATATAAACAGACAAAAAGAAAAAATACGTACAAAGGTGATGCTTATTTCTATAGAATATTATTTTTTAGATGTAAGTACCTATTCATTATAATATAAACTACTTAATAAAAAAAGACAAAATATTTATTTAAATATACTTTATTGTACACCACAAACATACATAACATAAAAAAATACATCTAATGCTACATAATACGACATTATCTTTCCACAACTCATACATACACATATTATGATCATTATTTTTAGTAAAATTAATATTCTTGTTGACTTGACCTTTGCCATTACCAGTGGGGTGAAGATGTACAAACATATGTGTGAAGTTGATTCGGATCCTCGCTCGCCTTACTTGTTTACCTTTGAAATTGGATATAACGGCGGCATTATCAGAGGATAGTAGGGATGAAAATTGAATTACTCTTCAAAACTACATAGATGGATGTTGGTAAAGAATTTTTGCAAAGCTTCGAAACTTGATTGAACGATTTTGTTGGAAATCGGAAGTTTTTAACATCATAAAATTGTTTTGCTGAAAAAACCCCATAGAGTTGAAAGAAAGAAACAAAAAAAATGTTTTTTTAGCACAGAAACCCGTGCATACAAAAAGATAATTAACTCTAAAAATAAAGAAAAATAAAAACAAAATAGGTCTATAATCACGAGCACAAAACAGAAATGGTCGACAGCTGCATGTGATGACTGTGATAAGAAGGCTTCTTCTACTCATCATAATGCTATAGGGGAGTTGATTCTTTCCTTGGTGTTTTTTGAAGGTCTGTGCTTTAATTTCATTGGCAGCATCGGTTTGCTGCTGGTACTGGTAAACATTCTCATCATAGTGCTGTCGTTGCACGCGTTACCCCGCGTCGTAATTCGCCAATTTGAATCAGTTTAAGTTATAATTACCATTTGGCATTGAGCGTGTAATAAGTGGAAATGGAACCTATTTGGAGGTTCTATCCGCCAACTGAGCTTAATACCCACTCTACATAGGAATACTACAGGTACATACCACAGGTAGTAATTGATGCACTGTTATTTTTACTTTTAAAAATGCATTATGTGGTTGTATTAGTGTAATTAATTGTTGGTGAACCTAATAAAATAAATAAAAATAAATAAATAATACCTCCTTATTTACGAACATATTTTTTTTATTATTAGAAACACCGCGCTGCGCTCTATAACTCAAGTAGCGGATGTTGGAGAAAAATCAGCCAGGCTGAAGTGGAAGTGGGCCGCACACGTCACACGAATGCACCCGGAGAGATGGACAAAGATCTTCACTCACTGGACTCCTGAGGCAGGACATCCCCGTAGAGGTAGATCAAGGCGAAGGTGGCGTGACGAACTGATATCACTTGCAGGGCCAACATGGCCAGCGATCGCACAAGACAGGGAGGATTGGAAGAAAAAAGGGGAGGCCTTTGCTTAGTAGTGGGACATTAAATAGGCTAACAAAAAAAAAAGAATTATTTCATAGAACTTGACTGTCTTTTTTCTGCACTTTGATATTGTCGTATTAAAGTGTCAAGTACGGTATTCAAAGTAAAAAAAAGTATCCTTCAAAAATATCATGTAAAATGTAGACATTGTACTTTTTTTAGGTTCTACCCACCAACTTAGTATAATTCTCACTGGCATCAGAATATTTCTGATATGCACCTGCGTATTTACGAAAATATATTTGTGACTTTTAGAAATATTCAATAGAATTTAATACTTGTCCTTTTTCTGTATTTTAATACCGTATTGTTGTAGATAATGTTTTGGGAATTACAACTGATGGATTGTGTGACGGAAGACATAGTCAGATATATTGAAGAAGATCATGATGTTGCCACAAACTCAAATATTCTAAATGTCTACTATAATCCAACAAAATGACCAAATTTGATTTTAACATCCAAAAACTATTCAAAGTTGTGACAATGCCGACCAAAGTATTCCAAAGCGTTTTCGTGTACTAAAAGTGTGAAGAGAAACTGAATGATCAACTCATGTATAATATATCATTCTGATACATAAAGCCTTCACTATAGAAAGCGAGCTTGCGGCATAAAGTATTTTTAGATAAGTGATTTTATCACTAGGTATTTCAGACGATATTCTAGGGCTGCATTGGTTTTTGATGACGATGAAACGTGGTTTATGAAATCGCTAGAAAATATAGCGTGGCATATTGTGAGGCTCAATAATTTGGTAATATAATATAATATCTTATTTATTTATTCTTTATTGTACACAAAGACAATACGTAACAAAAAATATATTTAACTCTACAAAACACACAAAGAGCGGCCTTAACGTTTTCTGCAACCTTCATACTTTATTAAACAGTATCTTATTTTATAAAAAAAAACGTAAATACATTCCTACATTAATATAAATAGTTATTCTGAAGTTTTTAGCATTTATTACTATCTTTTTTAATGTTAAATTAAAAATGATTGTGTTACCAAATAATTACATTATTATGTTCATTGAAAGACAGAGTGTAAACGGACCATAAACGCTATTAAAAATAAAATTATACCAAAACGAAAGAAGCACGAAATCACAAACTAACCGTGACCTCATAAACAATTTCAGATAACAGACTTTATCGCGATACATTTACAAACGACATTATGGAATGGTACAATCATGCACATCGGCTTCCTGAGGATGCATAGTGGTTTATGACGTCACTACAAAGTTATGGCGGGTGTAGGCGACGTAGAGTGTCGGTCATAAACACACGCTATAAAGCGGGCGTGGTCTGGTAACGACATTACATTACAATGGGTATTTGAGCTTTTATGAAGTTGGAAATTTTAAATAAGTATTATGAAGTTGTTTTCGCTTGTGTGCTTATATGCTTTTATAGGTTTTGAATAAGTTATAGTTACTTAATTCTTTCTGGTATGGTAAACAGATTTCTTTCGTAGTTCCAGAAAATGTGAATGATGTTTATTGAGAGGTATCGAATATTATAAAATTGCATAAAGTATTTGTAAGGTTGCCAACCCATTGCTACACTGTAAGTAGGGTGTTGGGGAAACAACTTCGTTTCCATCAAGAAGTGACATAGGTAGCACTGATGCACGATCCGCCGGGAATCCCGGAGTCCGGACATTGACATAACGCTTCGCATTTCCTAGAGACAGGTTATCCCTGAGGATTTCCAGATATTAAAAAAGAAGTAAAGTTCTCCTTCACGATTGCATGAGGTCTTAAGGAATGGGCTATAATTCCCAAATAGGAATGAACGTGAATAAGAAAATACAATTATTTTACACTAAGTATTTACATAATATACAAGTTAAAATAATATAAATAATATGTGCATGTATATAAAAAAGGTAAAAAAATTCGTCCGCATCGCTGTTAACAGGAAAAGTGGCCAAAACTCTGGCAGCATTGCCACGTTGTACAGCGATGCTGATTCTTTGGTAAAACTAGGCCAGCTCTCTGGTTATCATCACGTAACCAGAGAGCTGGCCTAGTTTTACCAAAGATAATTCTGTAAATACATATTTGTTACGGCCGTGAATCATATTTTAATCAACGTATAAGTTAATACTGACCAGCAAATTGCAAAAAATGTAAAAGTATTGAATTTCGCGGGCTACCCTGGTGCTTTCAAAATTTCAAATTTATTTATTTTAGGACAACTCAAAATCCAAAGGTTAGTAGGTATACAAACTTTCGCTTTCGCCTTAACCTGAACTCTTAGCGTATTATATATAAATGGATTGAAATAAATGATTTATGAATTTGAATTTATTTTGTTGTTTTTCTTCAATAGAAAATATATCAATAACGAGTCAGATTTACAGTTTTCAATAATGCGCAAGCTGTAAAACTTTGCCTGGCTATAAAAGTATTTTTGTAGAATGTATTGAACCAGTGAACTTAGCGTGTCGTTGCTCCCATCTACTCAAGATGCAAAACTTTACGCTTAATGGAACAAGTTTTTCATAGTCTGTAAACTAGCCGCTAAACATGGAACACAATATTCGGTACAAGGTACGGTCAAAAGGGTAATTACCTCCCATGCTTAGTGTTTGGAGTTTGTAGTTTTAGCTATTAGAAACCGGTCAAGTGCAGGTTGAACTCGCACATGTAGATTACTATACCAACGTACAATATAAAATATAATACATCTAAAAAAGCTCGTTTCTTGTATGGGGCGCCTCTTTTATTTTTAAATTATGTATTTGTATTATTAGTTGTTGTAGCAGTCATAGTAGTACAGTCTCTGTGAACATTTCAAGTGTCTATTACGATTTAAAAGATACAGCCTTGTGAAAGACAGACGGACGGACAGTAGCCTTCGTAATAGGGTCCCGTTGGCACACTATGGGTACGAAACCCTAAAAACAAAGCTTAACATTTTAAAGACATATGCTTTGGACACTCCAGCGATAATTGGATATTCTTCACCATGCCAAGTACAGACATACTGACGAAATTAGTCTTGCGTGTTGACTTTGTAAGACCAGCATGTCTAAAAGAAACATCTAGAAGCTTCTTCTAGTACGTATCTACTAGGCTTTATCGTGTAGGTAGCTGCCGCACTGCGTTGGAAGCGTTGCTACTTAGTTTATCGTAGTTCACTTCTAAAATAGGCCTCTCTAAAGAAAAATACTGGCCACAATCATTATACAAGTACTCGTATATACCGCTGTTCGTCACTGGTCGGGTGTACTTGTTCTGGCAAGTTCAATATTTATCTCGCTACCAGTCGTCGGAGCCCCGTTCGGTTGGGCCAGTCGGCTGCAACGCATGCAGATGAGTTTGTGTGACATGAACGTGTAATTACGTTCTCAAAACTGATCTAATTTCACTAACGACTCCGCTGCATAATTTTGTTTAAAAAGACGAAATAATGTTATAGTCCGATTAATAGGTAACAAACCAAACGTAATTAACGATAGCGGAAATTAAACGAATTTTCGTTCTACCATCAAACTAGATTTTCTTATTTTACGAGAACTCAGTTTGTGTGAGAGTATAGCGCAAGCCACAATATTGCATAAAATGAGTGCAATGTACTTACTGAAACGCTGTAACGAGTCACTGTAAGCGGTATAAATTACACCGAGTTACGCTCATCGGGTAGCAACCTAAATTGTTCAACGATTGTAAATAGCTCAATTAATCTGTCTTTTCCCAACAATGTTGGGGTCGGCTTACAATCTAACCGGATGCTGTTGACCAGTATTTTACATAGAGCGACTGCCTATCTGACCTCCACAACACAGTTACTGGGTAACGCGATACCCCTTGGTAACACTGGCTTTTAGACTTTTGGGCTTCTCACTACCCGTAACGACTGTCAAAGATCTACGAATGACAGCCGGGACCAACTGCTTAACGTGCTTTCCGAGGCACGGAGGGGTCTAGATATGTAATGGATGGTCACCAATCCACGAACCGACCGCGGCAAGGGTAGCTTAACCTTCGATCGACCCGTGCGGCTGTTAGTATTTAGTCACAAGCCCCTCTCAAAGATAGCTATGACTTGTATTTATTCTATCCATACAAAGCCGAATCAAACCAATACTTTCCTCATTTAGAACTTATTATCGATATCCATCCGAAAGCTCCAATCGCAGGTGTGATCCGGAAAATTAGAAAGATAACCAGTATCCGATATTGGACATATACCCCGGACACAAATAGTATGTCAGAACCAAACAATAGCAAAGACAAATAGGTAAACAGTGGCGTATCGATGAGTCTTTGTTCAACGTAATTTTTGCGAAGAGCCACGATGAACAAAAGACCTTTTGTACTCTATGTAACGGATACCTGAAAAAAGCTAATTGGCGACCGCCTACTTTTGTCATGAAAGACTCATAAATAATGTCGAGGAGACAACTTCAAAACTATGACTGGCAATCGGGAAGTTGCGCTGGCTTCTGATGACAAGCAATCTTGATACTAGCCTTTTGTCAAAAAGTTTCCTTTATTGGTTCGCGAATAAAATGTCTAGATTTCGTTATATTTTCTTGTTATTGCAGAAGTTAAAAGGTGTGACTGTTAATTGCATCTCGTAGTTAGGAACAAAGAAAAGGCCTGTGTCCCAGCAGTGGGAAAATTATAGGCTAATTAAGTGTTAGGCACAGATTTAGTGGACCGATTCAATGGAAGATTTTATGATTTTGTTTTCTCGGTCAAACAACTTTGGTCATAGGCAATATTCTAGAGTAAATCTATCTTCTTGAAACTTGAATCAAATGATTATCCTAAGCTCAAAGGACAATCATTATCAATGTCGTCAAACGGTCAAAATTGAAATTTAATCTTGCTAATCCCCCGTCAATAGGACTAACTAATGCAGTCTGTGCGGTTGTACTAAGGGCCAGAGGGATGGACCTTTTTCCTTTGTGAACTTTAACTAAGTTAATCGGGCAAGTTACATCGTTAGCGGTAAAGGACAAATTCATCACGTTTCACAGGCGACTTGAGCGTGTTACAAAATTTTACACCTTATAAAATTTAATTCGGCTGCCTTTCCGGACGTTTTTCATTTTTATGCATTTCATTTTGAACGCGGCCGTCAATATAAATGTTAGCGTAACAGCGATGACGATTTATAATTGGAATGTGATTCCATATTTTTTGGATAAAGCTTTCATGGTGACGAAAATCGTTTGAAATTCAAATGTTTGCAAAACAGTTAGATTTGTGTTTTTGAACTAAAACTAAATTAAGTTAAGTTTGAGTTTTTTGTGCTAGGATCTTCTTGGTGAATATGAATGTGAATACATGTTTGATTAGTATAATTTTAGTTGAATGTACTTACATTCAAATTACACTATATAGAGCCCTTATTATATCGTATCAAATATTGTTTTCTTATGTACCTAACTAAATTAGTATTTGGCACTTATTATTTTATTCTACTTTTCAGTAAAAGGTTTTAAAATAAATTATTATTATATCAAACGTGAGTTCTACTTTGTTTAATCATTGTAAAAGGAACAAAATATTAGTATTCATAGACTACCACGGAGCTTGTACATTGTATATAAAATATTATACTATATCTACGTAGACGGAACAAACCCTTTCTTATAATTAATTAGGGTATATAAGTAAGAACTAGGTTATGTTTGAAGAATGAAAAACATTAATGTTAATCTGTACTGTGCGTTGATATATCAGTCAGTCAGGACTTTGAACTTTATATATATATATAGAAATATAATCATAACCAGTTTTAGATGACAGCAAAGTACTTAATTCGATCAAAAACACTAGCATGATTAATTTTACTTGCCCAAAGACTTTCAAAAAGATGTTAATTTAGCAAATATGTACGGAGACGGTGTATTTCGTAGAGTTTGGCGCTTGTTTAGGGCGCCATCAATCAACGTCGTTCCACAGATAACTGAAGAAATGATCTATGCATCAGTGATACGTTGATGTGCTGTGGTTCGTGCGAACACTATCCCGTGTTCTTTGTTTATTTTAATAATACTGTGATGTGTGGCGTTATATGAATGGAAAATAAGAAATGAGTACAAGAAGAAGTCTGAAAGTGGCACCGGTAACTGAAAAGTTGTGTGAATATGGGCATGTAATGTATTTTCTTTCTTTCTTTCATGTGATGAACACAGCACTGCAACTCTCCTAATTAATATCTTGGTGTTACCCTGGACAGGTTTTTAACATTCAGTAAACACTGCAAGAATATCAAGCAGATGGTGCACACTCGCAACAGTCTTCTTCGTCGACTGGTCTCATCGAAGTTGGGTGCTTCGCCTGACGTTATGCGGCCTACTTGACTGGTTCTATCTTTTTCTGCGGAATAATTCGCTCGCCCCGTGTGGAGTCGTTCTGCCTATGCAAAGCTGGTGGATACAGCTTTGAATGAAACGTGCCGGATCATCACTAGCTGCCTAAAACCTACCCCCGTACAAATGCTGTATCCACTAGCAGGAATAGCGTCACCAGTGGTTCGCAGAGCGGTGGCAAGCTCCAGCGAAAGAGCCAAAATGGTCTCCGACACACGACACCCTTTGCACGACAACATCCTTGTGCCACAAAGGCTGAAAAGCCGAAACAGTTTTTTAAAATGTGTCGTTCCACTCAATGGCGAACCATCACAAGAAAGACTGAAGCTGTGGCGAGACAGTGCTTCCTTACCCAACCCGTTCGTCCCACCCGCCGAAGACCTCTCACCTGGACATGAGAACTGACTCCGGACCCAGGTTGACCGAAGCAAGGAAAACCTGTTCAGTTGGAGATTCATATACGACTCCACCTTGGAGTGTAAATGTGGTGCTGTTCCACAAACGATAGGACACAATATCGTGTCCTGCGTGTCATGTCGTGTGCATGAGGAAAATGTCGTGATGAAAGTTTTGAGTATGAATGTCGATAGGTATTACAGTAGGGGAAAATCACAGAAACGATGGATGGACTGTGTGTTTAATTTCATTGATGCGATGTTATGATCCGTGACCCCGGCAAATGAACCCTGCGCTACAGTTCTTTACGAACAATTTGCTTCAAGAAGCTATTTTAGAAAGTTGTAACTAAATAAATAAATACGTTTCATGAACTTAAAATATGTTCATACAACGAAAACGCGAAACGTGTGGTAAATCAATGTCGCCATTAAAGTGGAACGCTGTATAATGGCTGACAATTTTACGTAAACATTGCCTCTTTGAAATTAACGTGTAGACTATGTAAATATTTACTTATAAACTAAGCCAACGCACATCTAATTAAAAACCTTAAATACTTATTACCCTGAAAAACATGACATTTTTGGTACAAAATTCTGTTTAATTTTACAAAATTCGGTGAGAACAATGGTAATAAAAAACTGGCTGTTAAAAAAGTACCTTTAGGTAATTACTAAGCTGGCCCTTCACACGCAGTAAAATTAATATTAGGTGCTAGAATAACAGGTGCTCAAAATATAAATATCACTCAGATGTGCCATTTAGATAATCCTAGCGAATTATATAAAATGGGAATAAATAGCCACGTGCTTTAAAATATATTTATTGGGTTGTGAATAGGTTGTTCATGACAAATATCTATAATTTTCAGGTGTTTATGAAATATTAAACCTCTTTTTACTTTTTTATTTGAAATGGGTTTGCTCTTGACTCTAGTCTAGGTCAGAGATGACAGAGACAAAGTCTACGATGGAGTGAGCTCACCCAGAAGAAGCCTGTTCACTCTTACTTTGAAGAGATTCGGTTGTATGCACTCGGAAACATAATAATTTTTTATGTTAATCATAAAATATGTTTAAAATGTGAAACAATAATAAGAAAAAATGGGGAGGAAAATGTCAATATTCCCTATAAAACTGAAGCAAATTAAATAAGATAATCCATTTCTATTGTACAGACTTGTACTTCCATTTGTATTGTACTTTGAACCTTATGGTTTAACGATAAAAAAATCTATAAAAGAAATTTGACAGATTGTTGTAGATTGATGTGCTGGCGTCTGTACCACAAAAATAGTCAAATATTAATTTGAGCTAAAAAATGCTATCAAAATTCATGAACTAAAATAAAACTTGCAACTTTACATTGAACATTAGAACGAAATAGTTTTTTTACATAAAGGTTTTCTCGCTGTAGAAACTCAATTGTCTGGGTAATGTTCTAGATACAGTGTTGATTAGGAATGGCAGCTCTGTTATAGTTTTCATTTATTTTTCTCTCGCTAGTGCCTAATGCACGACCGCGTTGCAGCAGGCACGAGGTAAACGGCCATTTGAATTCATTTATTCGTATAGGGTCGGTGCACAGTGAAGGTCTTACGCACGTTCATGGACTTCAGTTAAATACGAGTATATTGACAAGCAAATATTGAAAAAGGACTAACTGTATACAGCGTGTATCAGAAAGGTGTGGTCAAATTTTAGGGTGTGGTTCAGATCAGCAAACTGAACAACTTTCGCCATGGGACCAACATTTTGTCATCAGACATTATGCTGTAGAGGCCCTTTTGTCATTATAATCTTTTTTTTCTGTTCTTATAGTGTTAAGGTGTATTTTATTTTGCTGTAATGCCAATAAACGCATTTTTCATTATTTCTTTCCTTCTTTTCTTTGTTATGTCTCGATTCACGTTAAAATGAACCATACGCAAGCCCGTTAAGTGTAAAGACGCTTTTAACCGAAGCGTCTTTCTCGAATCTTAAATATAAACCAAAGCTCAGATTAACGCAGGAAATTACGTTAAAATATTCATACTTGTCATGTTTCATTGAGAACAATGAGTAGGATGTTATTAATAACGTTAAGAGCCCAGCACGACCGCATATTTCACTTTTAAGTATGCATTAAAATGTAAACAAGAAAATGGCCGCCATCTTGTTTGCAGTTATTTTAATAAAGGACGCGTCGAACGCTTCGAGATTTTTATGTGGATTTTTCACGAGTTAAGTAGTTGCCTTTTAGCCCGGAGCGGTTATCTGTCGCCGTCAGGAGATCGAATTGACATTGTGTTCGTTAATATCGGTATTAGTAATACGATGGCCACAAAAGGTACTCGGGCGACGTTGAGAATGTCGGAAATTAAATAGCTTTCCACCATCGGAGTTTTCGTTCAAATACTTGTGTACCGATAATTTTTATAGAAATATTTCTGGAACTCACAAAATTACTCCTAAAATATAGCATAACATCACGCCTGTATTTCCTGAAGGGTTAGGCAGAGATGGACAGACGCCAGCACATCAAGCTACTACAATCTGTCAAATTTCTTTAATAGTTTTTCAACTTTATCGCCAAAGTATAAGGATCAAAGTTGATTGGGAAAATTTGACAGTTTCGTGTAGCTTGATGTGCTGGCGTCTGTATCTAAAGTCTCACTAGCCTGGGCCTACGTAGTGGAATATGGCCCACTTCCTCTTACAGAGAGGAAGCCTGTGTCCCAGCAGTGGGAACGATATAAGCTGATTATTCTTATGATGTATTATTTACAGACGCCAGCACATCAAGCTACTACAATCTGTCAAATTTCTTTAATAGATTTTCAACTTTATCGCTAAAGCATAAGATTCAATGTTGATTGGGAAAATTTGACAGTTTTGGGTAGCTTGATGTGCTGGCGTCTGTACTTAAAGTACATTCTCTCTTCGCCAGTTATGTTTAAGTCATATTATATATGATTGACGTGTAAAAGTGTTTGTGCAAACCTACTTACAAAAATAATAGTACATTATGATATAAGTGCGGTAAGTTGAAAATTACAGCCGAGGCGATATTGCTTGCCCGAGCCGTAGGCGAGGGCTAAAAGAAAGCAGAGGCTGTAATTTTCAAAGCGCACGTATGTCATACGACGTTTTATAACATATTTGCGAGGAAATAAATAAAACTCGGACTGAACTTGCATATTTGCTTGTTTTCCATATGATGAAATTTTGATACGCTTGTAAGTATCTATCGGTCGATTTGTCGGGCAAGAGGCTTTGAGTAGCCTTTTTCGCTGCCTCTGAGACTTCTGGCGGTGTGTAATTAATAAATTCATCATTACTTGACGACATTTTCAAATAAAAAAAGTACAGCGAAAAGAAAAAGCGCGCGGAATACTTTTTACTTCTTAACAGATAAGCGATGCGCGCGCGTTCGCGCTTTTTTTTTCAGGCATAGGCACAAAACAGCCAGGATTATTAATAAAGTAAATTAATATTTTTGTTTTTGTTACAGATATTAATGGTTGTAATTTATTGTCAAAATTAATTAAATTAAAGAATTAAATGTTTATTTATTATATTTTATCTCCCAAAGTTCATTTTATTCATAAAATGTTGACTACTTTTCTGAAATAAAAACTCTTTGCTAAGATTTAAAAAAGAACCGTTCGTTTTGACGGAGAATCTTGATAAACCGTGCGATTTACTTTACATTACCGCACAAGTGCGTAATGAGATACATTACGATATTGAAATTGGTGAAATAAGAGACCCTTTACGAGCAAATATGTTATAAAATCATTTATCATTTATCGTGTAATAAGAGGCGAGCCTATTGTCAAAAACCAGGCTCATATTCAGACTCCTGGCTCCCAGAAAATGAGTCGGTTATTAAAAGTATCTCCCCAAAAAACTGTCATGTTTCATTAGAGTAAAAACAACCCACCGATACTTTTTACCATCCTTTGATGACCTCAAATAGATTTATCATTGTTAAGAGCACTCTCGGCTCGGTCTGCCCAATTCTATTTCAGGATGAAAGAGCATTTTTATGTCATTCATTTCAGCTTCTAAAATAAATCGTAAAAAACTTGTCACGTCAATGGAGATTTAGACGTTGAATTCATTTGCGGGGCTCAAAGAAACAAAGCTGACGCTGGTGACGTCATCACATGGCTTTGAGCTACTAAGCCACCGGCACTGTTTATATCCGTCTCTGAATTGCATAGCGCGACGTTACCCAGGTTTTTTTCTCACAGAGCAATCGTGAAAGGTTTATTTCAAAAGGTTTTTTTTTCTGTTCTGCTGTAACCAAACATTTCACTGTAAATATACTGGGATGGCATGAGAACGACGCTTTCTTAGTTCCCGTATTTTGCATCAATCTGGGAGATTTGTCGACTATGTTGATTTGACTTGAAACGTGAAAACGTGGGGAAAATCATAGTATAGTCAGGGAAATTAATTGTTAAGCAAATTGACACCTAATATTCATTTGCCATGTTACAGGCATTTTATACAACTGTCAAAGAATGATAGTTGTAATTTGAATATACGGACAATTTTAGTTGGCTGTCTGTATTTCTCTGACTTTAAATTTCAAGTGTGTAATTTTTTATAACAGTTTAATATAAACTGTTTATAGGTATACTCTCCGCTGTTTCCTTTTGAAACACGCTGCACATTTTTGCTCCGACCCCATTTCCTTAAAGCAGCTCGTTCCCACTGTTCCAATCTCCAACTCGTAGGGTTTACTTATAAGTATATACGTGTATATGGACAGCAACAAAAAGAGGCTTTGCCTCGTTCCTTGGAGAATTAACTTAGTAATCTTTATTAACGAAGGGGACCGCGCAGTCGTTCTATGGGCTTTTAATACATGCTCGTTTACCGCAAAACTCTATATCTACTTACTGCTGTGTCGAAAAGGGTCTAGCGCAATAAGCTTTTTGATGAAGATACCGGTGATTTTTTTGGAAGGTAATTCTAAAGTGGAATAAATTATCATCATCTGCCTAGCCATTTCCCAACTATTTTGGGATCGGTTTCCAGTCTAACCGGATGCAGTTGAATATCAGTATTTTACATGGAGCGACTGCCTATCTGACCTCCACAGCCCAGTTACTGGATAATACGATAGCCCTTGAGTACCATAGAGTAATAGTAACTAAAAAGGTACTACGCTACAAAATAATCTTTTTATCACCCATCGCTTACAAAGTTAACCGACAAGAGAAAACATGACTGAAACGTTATCGGGGTTAAAAGCAGGTGTCTTCAACCCTGACCCTAGAGATTACCGCCTTGCGTTCACTCCAGCACATTATCCAAGCTCCACATTACGTGCCTAACACAATGTAAGATATGGAATATCCTAGCAAGGGATGCAAAGTAAACGTTATAAAGAACTAACGCTAGAAGCACGCAAAAGGTTGACAACATCTGAGTTCATTTATCATTAGCCCCGTGAACTTGAAACTTTATATTTTCAAAGCTTAAAAGGCTTTATAGGTCTTCACAAATGCTTCTAAGGGCTGGTTTTTCAATCTACAGATAATTTCAATTCGTGGAATAAAATTGACGTCTGACAGTTTTTGTATGGAAGAACTGTCAAATGTATTACAGTTTTGTAATACATTTATTTCAAAACAAATAGGTGAATTTATCTCAGTTGAAAATAACCGGTAGATATTTCAATGTAAATTGCGAAATAAATTACTTAACCTATAGAAGAAAATCTTACCTTAGAAGAATATTACTACTCAATATTTCCGTCACTCTACGATTCTTCCTCCCGATGTTGCTGGAACGAAATTCAGTGGGACTTTCTTAATTCTTTCTAATAACGTCCGTTATTCCTTCAAACAAGACACAAGGAAAAAAGATTCTATTACAACAGCTTCACAAACTATGACTAAATAAGAACATGATCTTGATCCGATGAATGAGATTGGTCTATAAAAAATGGAGTGAGTAGTGTAATTTATTAGTAAAATGCTACTATCCGCTCATTTTGGCTTCGATACCAGACAATGTTTTGGA
The DNA here is from genome assembly GCA_963855955.1 of Luperina nickerlii. Taxonomy (NCBI): domain Eukaryota; kingdom Metazoa; phylum Arthropoda; class Insecta; order Lepidoptera; family Noctuidae; genus Luperina; species Luperina nickerlii. The sequence continues at coordinate 12,198,953 of OY979677.1, read as the reverse complement.
CGTATTCCAACTAATGTTTGTTCCGTTGTTTCCACTCCGATACGCGGAGTTATTGTGGATAACATCATTATAAAACTGTTAGTATTTAGAGGCAGTCGTAATATTTTATTTGTATGTGATTAGGGGAATAATAATAAAAAATATCTGAATAAATCAAATTCATTTTCGTCGTTACTAGGCTTCCGAACTCCCTTATCAAATAGCAGATACTTTTAGTTCCATTACGAACTCGTTTGATTGGCCTTTCCATGCCCCAATTCAAGCAATGAGGTTCCATCTCTTCAACTAATGATCTAATTGTAAACTCTAGTGTGTTTTAGTCCTAACGTTACAGCTCAACTTGGCTTAAAACAGATCTGATGCACTTTGTCTTAATACATCGCAAGAGGAAGCCCTGGCTACATTTGAGGTCACAGGTGGCCGAGACCGGGGAGTCTTGAGCATAGGATAACCGTGAATTAAGGGAACCTGAATAAACAGGTCGGTTGTAGGTCGTAGATACAAGGTAAAGTGTGTTTAAAAATCGCAGGGGAATACTATAACAGAATTTAATACTATGACATAATGAGGTGGTTCATTCACAAACACTGCAAAAGCGGAAAAAAAGAAAAACAATAAACAATGATGATTATAAAAGTATTGCATGCTGAGTTTTTTCGTAAGTTAGTAAATAAAACTACACATAATGTTATTCTATTAATCCATAAACAAAAATTGTATTACCTTGCCAAAATCATGCATGAAATTACATCACACGCTCATCGAACAATAGAAGCGAATATTATCAGATTTAAAACACGTTTACATCGCACTCTCTCAGGCGTAACACGTTTAGAATACAGGAAATTGTCGACCTCGGAAGTCAATGTACGTAGGTAAGTGGAAGACATAAAATCTTCGTCATGAGCCGTAAAGGGGCAATTTCTTGTCTACGAGAGAGCATCGACGCTATATGGTTCTATAGTCGGACGTGTTCAGAATCACTTGCACAAGTAGGTCCTGATATCGGAAAAATGTCTTTAACGAACGAATATTTGGTAGGTACTTACCACTGAAAATCTACGATGTTATTATTATCGAACGAGGTTTTAAGGTTCAATAGACTCCCGCGCCTCTGGAACTAAGGGAACTTTATTAGACAACGAAGTTTATTGATATACGTATCGTTATTGCATTGAATTATGTGGTGAGTTTGGTTACTGTTAATAACAAGATAAAAGGTAAAGTTTTTGGAGAACATTGTCATGTACAAAAGAAGACTAGTTAGGTACCTTCCGCTCGTAATCCTGAACGATACGAACTTCATCAGAAAACATAGATTTAATTCATTCTGATATTAACCTCATTATGAGGCGGCCTTTTAATAAAGTTATATATTTAATAGATTTTAACAAGTAATAATTTTCAGATAAACCTAACATTGACAGTTAATCTGCGTTTAAACAAATCAAAGTGTCACTTGCCTTTCAATGCACCCTAAACACTACATTTATGATTGCCGCAATTGGATCAACTTTGTTTTGCCAAATCTGTACCTATACATACCGAGTGGCGATTAGGTTATCACATTGTTACCGCGGTTATTTTAAGTTGTTATCAGGCTGTTAAAATAATAAAATAACTAAATTTGTCAAACAAACTAAATAGCTTTTTAAAATTGGCATGACATGAACTAACCTTGATAATAAGGCACTAACCACGCGTGGGGCGATGCTATCAAAAATTCAACACGAAACTATAAGGTAGGTATTGTTACCAAATAATCACAAAAGAAAAACAAGGTCCCATGGCTAGAATGTAAATTGTTATTAATTATTTTAATTGTGTTGTTTAAAATACGTTGTATAGAATACGTGGTTTCAATAAGTGTGATAACATAACCGCCACACGGTATAGTTAGGAATCAATCTAAGGCATTATAAAACCCCGTTCAATATTTATACAAGCAAACAGAAACTGTTATAAAATAACCTGCTTCATACTTCGTTCAAAGCAGACCAAGGAAATTCGAGGAAAATGGATATCTTACAAGAATCTATTTTATGAATAAATGTTATGTGAACGAATGCATCTTCCCTCTAAACATACGTGAGCTGAATGTCTGACTAAACTTTACTGGTCCTCATTGGTCAACGTTCGTATGACAAAGCTAGCAAGGAAAATATTTTCTATAAAAATATCAAGGAACGGTTTAGATCTTCAGATAGAGGGAAATAAGTTCCGGAATTTATGAAAGCTTGGAATTTCAAATGTATTTGGAGGTACTAAAGTTTCAGTGTGTTGGGTTTCATTCTAAGTGTAAACTAAATAACTAACTCTTCACGTGGCCAGAAGGCTGTCCTATTTTTAGCTTATGCTGCCAGTTTTTTGGGCCCAATGACAGCGATGCGGACGATTTTTTTGATGCCCAATGAGCTCCTCCCTTTTCTTTTTATTTTTTATTATATACTTGTTCATAATATAAAGAATTTAAATTAAAATTGTAGGTAAATACAAAACAAAAATATCTAACATTAAATTATTTTATTTTATGTTAGATATTTTCAAAACAAAAATATCTAACATAAAATAATTTTATTTTATGTTAGATATTTTTGTTTTGTAATCTGGAGCAACGTAGTCTGGATTAGTGCCCGTTGATGACAATAGGCTCGCCCCCTATTATATGGGACTTGAAACAAAAGTTACGAAATGTGGGTGTAATATAAATACACTTCTGCCTAACCCTTCTGGAAATATTGGCGTTATGATGTGTTGTGTTTTATTTTGCCTTGATTATTTTTTCAAAATACTTCTTTTATGTAATGCGTATTCACGAGCATTTAGATTAAGACAATTCCATCAAGTTACAGCTATTAACTTTTCCAATCAAACCGTTAATGAAAACCTCACTCTACAAATTGCCTTGTCCCACAAACGGGACTGAACTTCCCACAAAATATATTAGCTAAACAACCGGCATATCAAGTCGTAAATCATCTGAAAGGCCTTTCACGTGGTACCAATTTTTTTATACGCGTATAATAAAACGCATGCGTCACCGTACGAATTGCTAGTCTCACCAAACCGAAACCAGAGCTATAGGAACCGATCCGTGGTACGTGTCGTGATACTAGATCACGTATCTCACATTACTGCTCTCAATGACTCTGGAGTTACGAGTCTTTTCAGCCGACGTTAAAAACGGTGGCACCCTCAGCTATTCTTTCGCCATTATTCACAGGCCCACAATCCGTTGAGTGTTGAACACCCTTTCAATGCGACCGCTAAGTGCGTAACTACTTGTGTCATTGTACTGCGGATTATCGTGACTTCGATTGTTGAGAGATGGGATACGAAATTATGTAGGGTATCTTTTCTTATAATGTTAACATGGATGCTTTAGTTTTAAGCTAAAATTAATTATGAAAAAAAAAACTCCATTAATTCATCTTTAATGTCAGTTTAAATATAAAGCTTTCATGAATCCACCAATATAATAAATATAAACATCCACAATCCCGCAATGCCCGCGTGGTGTATTATATATGGTGTGAGAGACAGTGGGTACTCTCTCTCACACACACAGACAAGAAGCCCTTGTCTCAGCAGTGGGAACAGTATAGGCTGATTATGCCTCTGTACTCAATTAAAGTCATATTTTTGGCCTTATTACTCTTTAAAAAAAAATATATATTTAATGTAAAATAGTATAGTATGGCGTCAAGCAGCCTGCTGTGTTTCGTCGATGCGTGGGAGTTCCAGTGCCTTAGGCATCTTCTGGGTACGCTCGTTCAATCATAGACCTCATCCATCGCTTTCCATCAGGCGTGATCGAGGTCAAGAGCGGGTCCATTTGGCAATAAAAAAAAAGAATTATAGATAAGTGCTCAATAAGATCAAATATAATTGAAATATCGAGCATAATAATAATTCTAAGTAATATTTGTTCACGCTCAATATAAATGCCAAATATATAATAAGCAATGTTACAGCACTTCAGTTGAAAATTGAATACGTCTATTTTCTCAACAAGCAATCCAACTCAATTCAAACGTCAAAATTCAGAGAATTAAAAATGTATTTCGATTTTACTAACGACGCTCTCAAAAGATAGACCTATAATTATTATTATTTTCGTCGGGCATAATAGCTGGCCTGTAAAATATTCGTGGAAATTATTCGGTTTTCAGTGGGCGAGTCATTAGCAAACATTTGTCATTTGCAAACTCAGCTTGACGTTTATCTCTCTACAATTGATGAACGGATGTTAGGGCATGTAATCAATTGTCCCCGGAGGATGATTGTGACAAAATTTCCACGAAAATTATATCAGTGAGTATTAATTTGTTTGATGTGGACAAAACACTTAAAACAGGAAATGACGAGTGGTGTAATGATACCTATGTTGTGTTTGCATTGTTTGGACATTTAATGAGTTAAACACAACTAATCAAACTTTACCAGTCGACAGCGATGTGGATGAATTTTTCGACGCCATATTTCAGTGTTTCAATAGTTTTATTTAGGTTAGGATATTACATTTTTATTTTAATAATTTGTTAGTTAGTTGATGGCAATTTTTTCAATCATCAGATAACTTTTATGTGAGAAATAAATATGGCGCTTTGAGATAATATTTTCTATAGGTACAAAAGCTCCACAAAAAACCACAATTTCCAACCAACCATGGTTAACCATAAATTTTATCCTACAAATAATCTGCAGATTGATTCTTGAAAATCGGCCCTTTATAAATATAATAAGTTATATCAAATACTTATATTAGCTATGTCATTATCTCGTTGGAGCAATTAAGCTCAACATTCTTTAATATTTTAACGGTCAGAGAGATGATCAAAGCGGAGCCCTTAATAAAAACTCCAGTGTTTTTAATTTAATCTCAGTAAAACTTCAAAATGAACGTTGTAGCCGCCTCCAGTCATAAATAAACAAATCAGCCTATTCAAAAGTTGAGCAAACAAAAATTTACGATCACAATATTGTTAAGTTATTTGGGCTCTTCAGCTCAAGGTTCTTTACCATTTGAGATTATAATTCACAGACAGAACAACTCATTACAATAGGCCAGACATAACTTTACTGGACAAAATTAATAAAACTGCGCAAATTATCGACATAGCAGTACCAAACACACACAACCTACAAAACACTATTGCAGAAAAGCTGTCAAAATATACAGACTTAAAAATTGAAATAAGCCGAATGTGGCGATTAGGCAGCGTTGCCATAATCCCAGTAGTAGTCTCAACCACGGGTGTTATTCCCAAACAACTGCACCAATCTTTAAAAACGTTAGACTTATCTCCTTCCACCTACCAAACTTTACAGAAAGCTGCTATTCTCAACACTTGCAGAATTGTCCGAAAATTCCTTCAGAATGACAATGAAGCCCAAATATCACACCTACAAACATCACCAACAACACAAAGTCTAAACATATCACCACATCATAATATTTTATCATCTATCGCTTAGGGTAGCACTTGGCTTAGGCCCGTGTTATCCTATAAAACCGGCAAATCAATGCTGAGATACAAAAATGTATACCAACAAATAATAATAATAATTTTTATTTCAGAAAATAAACACATTTAGGGTTCACAAAAACAATTTTTCAACTAAAAATTAACATTACAGACAAAGTGTATCGTTGGTGCCTGTACTAATGAATGAAAATCATTGTATCACAGACACCAGCGCCTTCCAAGATAGGTTACATAATAATTTAAAAATTCGAACGTGTTATATAGTGAACTCGTAAAAAATATGTGGAAATAAAATAAACAGTGAAAGTAAATTAAAAATAATAAAATCAATTAATATTATAAACTAAAATTAAATTAAAATTAAAATCAAGCTACTTATTTACTAAGTTAATATTTATACGTGTACGAGCAAGAGGGTGCGTATACGTGTACAGGTGAGTGATTCTGCATATATGTATGAGTGTATGTGTGAGTGTATGTGAGAGTGGATGTGTGAGTGTGTGAGTGAGTGTATGTATGTGTCTGTTATTGAGATTCATCTATTGGATTGGTTTGAGAAGATCTTCAGTCTCCCGGTAATTTAACTTTAGTAAGAGGATTTGTAATTCTTTTTTGCACTTGTTTCTTGGTAAGTTATGTACGTATGCTATTTTGTTAATACGGTTGTAGAGACGAGAACCATTTACATAAAAATTTCTACTGGCGAGAGCAGTTCTATGCGGTTGAATTTCGCACACTATGTCCTTCCTGCGCTTGTTGTTCGGATTATATGGGATTGTAGCATGCTTACGTAGGACGGTCTGAAGCACATAGAGCTGCCTTACTGTGAGTACAGAGCATTGTTGGTACAAAGTTACAGTCGGATACCTAATAGGCTTCTTTAAAAGCACTTTTAGGACCGCCCTTTGAGCTCTCTCCACTCGCAGCATAGCAGTAGCAAACGTGCCTCCCCACGCCGGTATACAGTACATTAGTATCGATTGTGCTAAGGAAAAGTAAACTAATTTTAGTGTCTCCAGGTCAGCAGAAGATCTTAATTTTTTGAAAATGTACAGAAGTTTTCTTGTACGGGAAACTAAATTACCTATATGCTTGTCCCAGCTAAAACGGGAGTCGATTTGCACTCCCAGATATCTCATTTCGGTTGTGCGTATGAGAGGTAGGCAGTCACAATTAGGACTAGAGTGACGACAAGTGTGAGCAATAATTTTTAGTGAGTCCGATGGTTGAGACGCAGAAGAACCAGAAAAAGTTATAAATTTTGTTTTAAGTGCGTTAAGGGTTAGCAGGTTATCGTTTAGCCAGGATATTACGATCGACAGGGCCTTTTCAGTTTCCTTATAGGCTAGCTGCCAGTCTTTGGCATGCACAACCAACGCCGTGTCATCTGCATATGTGATAAGTCTACAGTTGTTAATTGCCAGTTGACACAGGTCGTTGATGTATACCAAAAATAAGGTGGGACCAAGCACACTACCTTATGGGACTCCATATGTGAGAAATTCTTCATTGCTGGTGTAAATTCCAACCCTGACAGACTGACTGCGTTCAGTGAGGTAACTACGAAAAATTTCTAGGACCGTGCCCCTAACGCCTACTGCTTCCAGCTTCTTCAGAAGGGTGGGAACTGAAACCGTGTCGAAAGCTTTCGACAGGTCCAAAAATACTGCTATGGTTTTTAGTTTATTATCTAAAGACTGAATGACAGTTGTTGTCAAATCTATTACAGCGTCTTCAGTTGACTTACCTTTAATAAAACCGTATTGGTTTTGAGAAATTATGTTATGTTTAGTTAGATAATTGGTTAATTGTTTATTTAAGAGTTTTTCAAAGACCTTAGAAATGGTAGTGAGTACTGAAATCGGTCTATAATTTCCGACACAATTTCTATCGCCACCCTTAAAAATTGGGTGAACAATGGCCTTCTTAAAAACATTAGGAAATGTCCCAGTAGTTATTGCAAGGTTAAATATGTGTTTTATACCTGGTATTAAGACGTGACGGGCCGATTTTAGAAGGGATGCAGATATTCCATCCCAACCGACCGCACAATTGTTTTTTAGGCCTAGTATAACAGTTTCCAGCTCCTGTTCAGACACCTCAAAAATACCCATTGAGTAACACGGGATATTTACGTTTTGTGACGAGGGAGACGCGGAATTTGGGATTTGGTCTGCTAGTATTCTCCCTATGCTTGCGAAGTACTTATTGACTATATCGACTGAGTCTTTAGGGTTTTCACTCAAACTCAGTAAGTCATTTGGTAAGGTATTTTCTTTCTTCGTATCCGTAATAGTTTTGATGGCATCCCAAGTTGCCTTGGAGTTACCCTTGGCCTCCTGAAGTAAGCTTCGATCATAAATTAATCTTAGTTTTTTCAATAAGTTGTTGAGAAAATTACGATAGCGTTTGTAGGTAGTACTGAGTATTATATTATCGGGATCTTTTTGAGCTTTAAGATGCATTGTGTCTTTGTTTTTTATACATTTTAGAAGGCCAGGGGTAACCCAAGGTTTTATGATCCTTTTTTTGTGCGGAATTAGAACCTCTTTAGTATGTAATTCAAGTGTGGATGATATTTTATTAATTAGAGACTCAGCGGCTTCATTAGCATCTTTAATTTTAAATAGATAAGACAGGTCTGTCTTCATCAAGTCATCCAACACAGCCTGTTGATCGATACGCCTAATGTAAGATTTTGGTTTGGGTGACTTATTTGTCATGCCGACACTCAGTATAGTTGGTTTATGATCCGTAATCAAAGTATCCAATACTAATGTGGTTGCACTTTTATGCGTCTTTAACATGACATGATCAAGACACGCCTGTCCCCTTGTAGGGGAGACGTGAGCAGGTAACATACCGTGTGATGATATAATATTAAGGTATTCCTCCGATTGGTTATTTAAGTGCTCTGGCATGATGTCTATGTTTAAATCCCCAGTGACAACTAGAGTTTTATAACCATTTAGTGATGCCAACACATCATTGAGGCTTATAAGGAAGTTGTCAAGCTTCTTTTTAGCCGGCGAACGATAAATTGCCACAATAGCGACTTCATCACTAGTGCATACCAGACAATTCGCATCCAGTAGCAGAGGTTGACTAATTTTGTGTTTTAAATGTGATTTAATATAAACAATTACACCATCGTTCTGATTACTAAAGGATGATTGGTAGTTCATAAAGCCATCCAAAGTGGGTGCATTTACAACCTTACTAAGCCAGCACTCTGTCAGAACAATTACGTCACAAGGTACATTAATTGAGTCCAGGAGAATAGTAAGCTCGCTAAAATTTGAGTTTAAGCTACGTATGTTCATATGAAATACATTAAGTTTTTTACCGGACTTGTTAACGTACTTCGCGCAATCGTAGGGAGAACAAATGAAAGACTTAGAAACACTAATTGATTCTAAATCGCGAGATATCTCGGTAATGTTATCTACAGTGAATTTGAAGTTTTTTATTATTTGGGAACATACTCGTAAGTGGCCGGAATGTTAGAGAAAGATTAATGTACAAACGCGAATTGTTTACGACGTCTTCTTTGTGAGTGGGTGTGTGTAAGTAGTATGTGGTATGTGGTATTTTAAGATAAGTAGCTATTAAAAGTATTTTAAACAAAAAACAAAGATAATTTAAAAACAAAAAATAATTTAAAATGCATGCATATTGAAAATTTGGAGACAACAAAGCGGAATTTCCACATTTTATTGCTAGTCATTTGTCGCAATCTATTTTCCCTAGGTCACTTTCAACCTTTACATGTATCGACTTCATACCTTCTTTTTTCCGAAGGTAGATTTTACCATGAGCTGTCCAGCAGAAGGAAAATTCATTAACTTTTGCAAATTCCCGAGCAAGGTAGAACAACCGCTTTGTTTTAAATGTCAGGTTTTCAGTAATATAAATGGGAATTTGCGGGCACTGGAGCCCTAGGTGATTGGTGCTTAGCCTGTTTCCTTTGTTTTCCTTGTTGAAATTTTTATATGTACTTAAAAAATTGTCCTTCTGCAGGACACTAACAAAATCAACAATAATGGGTTTGACAGCTGAGGATTTGGTATTCGTACGGTAAGTGTCACGGATTTCCGAGTTCAAAATTTGGCAATTTAAACCTTTGCTAACTGCACAAACAACCTGCAGCAGGTCCACTTTCGTTTCCCCTTTTTTTGCAGGTATATTTCTAATCTCAATACTAGTGCTCTTGTTACTTTTTTCTAAACTTTCAATTTTTTCCTCCAATTGTCGTATGTAAGACAGCTCTTCCTTTCGCTCCTCCTGTACCTTTTCGAGTTTTAATTTCATTGCATCGTACTGTTCCGATATCATGGCAAATGACTCGCGAAAATCATTATTTTGTTTAATAATACCGTTTAAGGAATCTTGCAGTGAGTGGAGTTTTGCATCCTGTTGTACCGTAAAATTTCTGAAGAGTTCTTTCATATCCTCCATGAGATCTCTCTCCTCAACCTCTCTATGTTTACGTTTGTACCTGCAGGTGATATTACTACTATCGATACTTTCAGCCATGACTTGCATGTTCGGCTCTGACGCAACACGTTGAGGTGGTGAATCAGGAGTCCGCAACATATTATCTTATAACAATCAGTCAATCAATACACCAGGGTGGCAGCAATCCACAGATGTTACTCGTAAATGATGTCTCATACGGTAGATTAATAAATTCTAACTAGTTTTTATTTTTGCCCGTGTTAAAGTGAAAAAAAAAAGGTTTTAAACTGTTTTTAAGCCTGTTTGACTTTCTGGGGCTCGTGGCTAAATAATAACAGCCGCACGCACGGGTCGGTTAAGCTACGCTTGGTGCGGTCGGCTCGTGGATGGGTAACCATCCATTAAATATAAAAACCTCGTGCCTTGGAAAACACGTTAATCCACTAGTCCCCGGCGGTCATTCGTAGATCTTTGACAGTCGTTACGGGTAGTCGGAACCCCGAAAAATCTGTCTTACCAATGGGTATTGTGTTACCCCGTAACTGGGGGTCTATTCGATTAGTCTGTCAACGAGAATATGTGGCCGTCCCAAACCTGTTGGTCCGTCATAATATGTGTCAAATTATGTTTTTCGGATGGGCCAAAACATATCGGGAGTAGGAACAACTGCTAATTAGTGTTGCCCAAATGCAAGACCAAGACAAGACCTTAGCCAGTCTTGGTCTTGCGTCAATACACCTGGTCTTGGTCTTGGTCTTGGTATTGCGCTCTCAGTCTTGGTCTTGGTCTTGGTCTTGCAGCAAGAGTCTCGCAAGTCTTGCGAGACTCTACTACTTAGACTAGACTACATTCAAATACCTATTAGCCTATTGCTCAGGGTGGCAGGGACATCGACGCGCAACCGCTTACCATGGATTCAGTACATGATTCTAGACGAAAAATTTCAACGAGAGGGGGAGGGGTCCCCCTCTCGTTGAAATTTTTCGTCGGCTTTTTCTTAGTTTTTACGTTTTTTTCTGCAATTTTTTTTACTGTAAACTGTATAAAATCATTATTTCTATCTGACCCAATGAGATTTTTAATTAAAAAATAGTAAATTCACTTGTTTCACTCAAAACAGCAATGAAAGAGAAAGGGCTACCTAATCAGCTGTATTGCTAAAGTTCATTTGCGAGGTCAACACTGTCTTCGTACCTACGCTATTCGCTTTCAAATGCCGCGACAAAGGGACCGCAGCGCCAAGCGGTCTCCTCGTATTATTAACGCACTAGAAAATAAACTTTAAAATTATTACAATAAAGTGCATAAATGCTTGAACGTGACAAAACCTGTGTGTGTGTTTGTTGTTTGAGAGTGACGAAGATTCGGTCCACACTCCTCAGCCATGGCCAGCTCGCTCACCGGACTTGACCCCATTAGATTTTTTCTTTGGGGTTACGTCCTTAATGCTTTAGTGAAAAAGTTGAAAATCTGTTAAAGAAATATGGCAGATTGTAGTAGCTTGATGTGCTGGCGTCTGTACCATAACATCGGCTGGCTTAAAAACTGCTACTAGTACTCGACTCGCTGTTAGTTTTAAATTTTGCTGAATAGAAGAATAATATAAACTTTGAAACATAAATACCTACATAATTTTTACCAACCTACTAACGTTAGATCTGCACATTAAACTTATACAAGTATAATATAATACTCTAAGTAGATATAATACCTACAAGGTATGAAATGGACTTTGCTAGACAGTTATGCTAGGTACATTTTTATCATATATGGGAACAAATTTGTAAGTAACACGCTACCTACCTACCTACTTAATAAGTAGTCGAAACATATAATAATCAATACAATACCTTTTAGTGTTATGACGATACGATTTTGAAACTGGGGAACGTCTATCAAAATCGGGATTGAAACCAAATACCTACTATAACGCCCAAATCTCAGTTTGACTTAACTGCGAGACGCAAGAGTCTTGCAGGCTTAGTCTTGTTCTTGCTCAAGTCTTGCAGGGTTCAGTCTTGGTCTTGGTCTTGCTACAATAAGTCGGTCTTGGTCTTGGTCTTGGTCTTGCAAAAATGCAAGACCAAGACCAAGACTGCAAGACCAAGACCGATTTTGGGCAACACTACTGCTAATATATACTACATATATTAGTTCAGTCCCCGATAAAAGTGATACGGAGTAGAAGGCGCCCATAACTGCGGCGGGAACGACGGATTTCGTGCACCTTCTGGGTTGTGCAGGCTAGATAGGCAGCAGTAGCGAAGGGTAAATTTTTTTAAGAGGTAAGCCGGAGTAGATATCTTTAAAATGATTATATTATTTGTCCATAGAATACTGACTGTGCCATTTTTCAATTTTTGCCTGTACGAATCGAGTTGTATGGAATCTTCGCCACTGATAGGCTCCATACTAGTATTCAGCTGCATCCGGTTAGACTGGAAGCCGACCCCAGCATAATTAGGAAAAGGCTAGGCAGATGATGACGTAGGTCTACTGTCCCTTGGAGCTCTAAAAATCAAGCTCTAAGTCAACGCAATAAGAAAAATCTTTGCAAATAAATCAAAACCTATATAGTGTAGGTACTTCCCGTTGACCTAGATTTCATGAGAATTGGCAAGAAGCAAAGGCAAATAAAGAAAAAACCAAGAATAGTTTTATTACATTTTTTTTCTGGCAATTACAATCTTACATTTGCAGTTGGGGAATTGACCGTGATGTATATTGATGTATGGGAGAACATTTTATAACTACAAAGTTAAGTTTGTTCTTGGAATACATTCATCCCAACTACGGAACCCTTCATAGTACGTGGTTCGACACGCGCTTGGTCGGTTTGTTAATAATAATATATAGGTAATAGGATTATGGGAACAAAGTTCTGTAACGCGGCTTGCAGTAGCAATAAACGTAACGAAAAACCGTTATGCACCATGCGACTTTCTATCTATATATAATAGAAAGAGACAGATATTTAATGGTTTTCGAGAATGCTAAAGCTGATAGTGAGGTCAAAATAAAAAACCAAAATGGCAGCAGCGAAACCCTTAAAATTTTTCGTCATGGGTATCTTTTTTATGGTTTTTGAGGGTGCTAAAGTCGATAGCGAGGTCATAAATAAAATCCAAGAGGGCGACAATTTTATGACAGTTTCTAAAAACTTAACTAGGTGGCTGTATTAAAAACGCGTATTAAATTCACACTTTTTTCTATCTCTGTCTCTTTCTATTATATACGAGTGTGTGTTCGTTTCTGTCAGGGGTAACCCGACCACACAAGTTTTTTTCTATTGGATACGATATTATAACCACACTAATATTATAAGGGCGAAAGTTTGTGAGTGTGTTTGTATGTTTGTTACTTCTTCACGCAAAAACTCCTGAACGGATTTCAATGAAATTTGGTACACAGATTAACAGATAAGATACTTTTTAAATCGAAATTCCCACGGAATCGAAACTATCGCGGTTGAAACCGCGGGCCACTGCTAGTATTATAATAAGAACACGTGTATGTTTCCTTTAAAATGTCATTTGATGGTATAATAGAGTAGAGTTTCAGCCGAAACCATTTGCTTTGTCTCGGTAGGTACACAAGTAGGTACTATTACTTAGAAACATGTACACTGTTTCAATTAAGACGAAGCTCTCTATTGTTTGGCTAGCCACATTCTATCATTATATTCAGTTATACTAAATGGAATTGGTAGCATTAATCAGTTTAGCTGAGCTACACTTTAATTAATAAGTACCTATATTTCGTGTTTATTTGCATAATATTCATATCATAGCGGACACGAAATGTCTTTCGGTCAACTTAAAAGTCAATCTACATCCGACCATCGATATGGGTTCATAAAAATCTAAATCGATCCAATTGTGCGTATCGACAATGGAATGAATAAATTAGTCTCTTTGTATGCTGACCGCACTATAACGGTTGATTGGTTCCGAATAAAATTAAAACCTTTATATTGTTATTCAACCGTTGATTGCGTTAATGGAATAAATAATAAAAGGTTTAATCCTGTTCGAATTATACTCGCTAATACGAAAATGAGTTAGCTTATAATGTGCGAAATTGGATTGTTAAAACGTGTTTTCGTCAGGCAATTTCTTGGTACCTATTTCCAATTTAGCGTTGAGGTATATTTTTGTATAGGCTGTTTTTATTACAAGCAAAATTTTTCTGAACATCTCGTAGAATTTAAGAAGCCTATAATTATGTTCATTGTTAATTGATGTGAAATTGTTTTAGAATTAATGTCATTTTGAACTACAGTTAAACATTTTGCTGTCGGCTCAACACGACTTCAGGATAATTTAGGTTCTTGGTAGGTAAATAATGAATATGGCGATTTTCATTTGTTTATTCGACGTATACATCGCATCACGTCTGTATTTGAAATTCCTGATTAAAGGTAATGTAAGTTTTACTTTAACATTAGGAGTTAGGAGCATTCTGTACAATGTTTGTGTCTAGAATAAATCATCACAGCCAAGCTAAATTGAATCTTCGGTGAAACAACAAGTTACCTATTCTTCATAACATCCCTCGAAGTCATAACACAAGATTTCTTTCTTATGCTCAACATTTTTCTCATTTTCCATTACAGCCCAACAATACAATACCATATTGTACCGCCTCATGAAGCTTGTTACCATACCGTAGATGTAGGATACGTATTGGGTCGAACTAGGAAATTGAATCGGGCAAGCAAGGCAAATAATACCCGATAAGCCGCGTCGACAAATGACCAATGCAAACAGCTTACAACCGACCCGGGTCGCACACAACTTGAATCTATAAGCAATCTGTGTGTGTACGCTACGTTGTCTGTGTGATTTATAAATAAACGAGATATGGGGGTCATGCAATAGATTGTTGTTTAAGATTTAGTGAATGAGAAATTTCAGTAGCAATTTTTAATTCTATAGTATTTGCACGAAAGTAAGTAGGTAATAAAATAATATCTCAGCCTGCCATTGAAAATACTCATTCAGTAATGTAGTTGAGTGTATCTACATGTAGTTATATAAAGTAACGCCTTCTTTAGAGAATTACCACTTATTAGAAATTTTCACCCTTTTCAACCAATTTGAAAGAGACTACACAATCGAAACTTAATGAAACGGAGTTTTCAATTTAATTTACCTTTTTAAAACTAAAACTTTCACAAATCTAACATAACATCTTCATACGCTTACTTTGTCTTAAATAACTTCAATGAACAATTTACCTTGTATTTCTGCCCTCGCTGGGTACGGACCCAGCCGGTGACCTGTATCCATATTATTTGAGAAGGAAATATCTTCAAGTAGGGGATCGTAAAAGCAAAAGATTACGCATTATTCTTTTATATTGAGCCAAACGAGAAGTAGAGCCTGCAAATATAAAGGAAACTAAGTAGGTACCTACTGTAAGTAGGTAATGTATTTTTAAACAGGTTGATATTGAGTTTTCTTTACAAGACGGGTTTCGACATTAATTTGTTATAAATTAATTTGGTTGTAAGTACAGTATTTTTATCTCACGAAGCGACACGCACTTTACTTGCGGTAACATAGTTGAATGCGTGCGTGAAGACGAGTAGCGTCCGCTTATAACACACAGACAGACACACACTTGCGACTTCGCTCTTGTCGCGGACGGTACTAAGAGCTCACACATATTCACAGCGTGTTTGAACACTTGGTTACTACAAGTAAAACGCGCGTCTTTTTGTGAGATAAAAGCATTGTATACCGAGTTAAGAATCGTATTTTACAAATAAGACAGCTTAACGAAGAAGAAAGCTATTTTAGTTTCAGTATGGCTACTCGCAATGCCATAAATGGCTTTCATAATACTTATTATTCATTAATGTGAAAGAGTTCAGGTTCGTAGAACCCCAGAGGCGATATGGAGGCATGCAAGAGTAAATTATGATTGCTTCAGCGATACTTATTAGAGTAGGCCCTAATCATAAAATAAATACGACGTGCCTGTTTTATCTATCTACCATATTTATTTGCGCATGCTCATACCAATCACCTTTCATGTACGAAATTCAGCTTTCTAGTTCAAAAAGCAGCGGCTTTAATATAGCAAGGCCAAAATAAATATAACGTTATGATTAATTAACACGAGTTCATCAAAGCAAACATTCAAATATCTTACGATGTTCCTAAAATTTAAACTAACTGAAATAAACAGCCGAGATAATTAAGTATTTTACGCACTTGCGAACAACTGTTAGAAACCGCAAACTGACTCTACTATTAACTTCACATACCGTCTACACGTAATTTTTCAAATATATATACTCTAGTTCTTAACCCTCAGGCTCCGTTTCCACTATGTCGCGACGACAGATTATCGTGTCGTTTAAATGTCTTGGATCCCTTTCCGAGTTAATATGTGTGCTATGACCTTTAAGGTCATGGCACATTATATCGGCACCGCAGCTACGGCTAGCCGGCAGAGTGCTAACTACGTCCGCGAGGTGCAAGCTCGCAGTCCGCGCGCTGACCGCGAGGTGCAAGCTTGCTGTCACCGCGAACACAATTGTTATAATTATGGCATTTGTGTGGGCATTTGTGTGTTTGACGTTGTTTCGCTGGCGACTCGGAGTCGGCGCACAGTAAGCACGCGGTCAGCGCGCTGTAAGCAAGTGGTCCGCTCGCTTGCAGCGCGCGGGCTGTAAGACGAGTTGTATGGTAGCGGCAAGCACGCTTACTGCCCACCGTTGGCTTTTTCATATTCAAAACAAAACACATTATGAAATTTATTATACGACACACGATAGACCACTTATAGAAAGTACGAAGAAAAGAGAATTGCTTATCGAAAATGAGGTTATTTTTTCAAAATGACATAACACAACATCAGGAGGCCAATTCCCGTAATTAAGAACATTCAAAATCTAGTCGCAATCTTATCTCAGCGACAATCAATGTCAAAAACTTGTCGAAAATGTAAGGAAATTAGAGGTATATTCGACAGATCGAGACTGAGATCAGGCTGTGAACGTTCTTAAAATTACGAGAATTGCCCCTCAGTTTTGTTTCCCCGAAGGGTTGATCAGGTGGTGTGAAACCTAAGAAAGAAATACGCTTGTACGATACGACTACATACAGAAAGTACAGCTAATAGAAATCTCTATTCCTAGACAGCACGTTTCGCCGAAAACTTTGTTGATAGAAAATATTGTTTGTAGATATCTCGGTTCATAGGAAGCACTGTTGACAGAGATCTCTGTTCATAGATAGCACTTCTTGCCGTAAACTTTGTTCATAGAAACGACTGTTTCCAGATACCTTGGTTCACAAAAGCGCAACGTAGGAAGCAAGAGAGAGCGAAGGGCATCCAAAGGTTAGGTTTGGTTAGGTTACTTTAAACCCTTTACACAGAAATAGGAGCCCCGCAAAACTGGGCTCCGTCTACATAGGATACAAGAGCGAGCGAATGGGAATACAGCTTACTTAAAAACAATGATCTAATTGGTTTCCGTGAACCAAAGGCACTTTCTGTGACCAAATTTTCCAGAGCAAGGAGGCAGTCCGAAATGAGGTTTCAAATAGCGTTAAATAAGTAAGAAACTGCATGGTTAGGTACTCTTTTAAAAACAAACCATTCTTGTCTAAGCAATTCCACTCTCGTAACTGCTAATACGTAAACAAAGGTAAGTATTTTCATTCATGAATAACAAGTTAAAGAACAACTCTCTGAATATTATTTGACTAAAACATTCATTATTGTGTTCAACAAGATTTTCCTTGAGAACTTTTGAAGCGTTCGGTAAATATTTGCTCAGCGTAGCTCAGGAAAGAAAGTGTACGAATCCCATTTTTTAAACGCTGATTGCCTGAACGTGCTCGGAGACTTAAGATATTTCTCATCAAAAAGAATAACAAAGCATAGCTGCTACATTTAAACATAAAAGCGCTTATATATTTTTGTACGACTAGCTATAATTCTGTTTGATACATACACCGCCTCAGTTTTCTAACGATTTCTGTCAGAACAACTTCAGAGTTTAGGTTGTGTACCTACTTGTTTGATTAACAAATCTTCCAAAGTAAACATTTAATATGGAACCTCGCGCTTTACTAGACCTACGGCCATGGCCACTGTCGTGCACAGCAAAGAGGTTGTAAATAAATACTAATCTTAACAAACTAAAGTGTTACACAACGCCTGCGGGTCGTGCTTGGAAGTAAAATTCCTATAACCGTCTCGACCACAATGTTCGTAGATAATGTTGAGTTACGTTCTTAGCTTTGTGTTAGTAATCATTCTAACAGCGACGCAAAGATTTGAGGTTTTTTTTAGAAACATCACTGCAAAAAAGTTGTTTTATTTAAAAAAAAAAAATATTTTCTCTTTTTTTATTTGTTTTACGAAAATAACGAACTTCCGTGTAAACTTACAACCCCCATTTAGACTACGTTATAAAAGAAACTCTTTTGCATAATTTCATGTTTCTAGGCTCACCAGTAAAGGCTATGTGTTTTCTATCAGTGAATTAAAGATTTTATTAAGACCTAGATTATTTTATCAGCTAACGCTGAATAAAGTAAACAAATATATAACAGAATAAATTAAAACAGTCAAAACCTTTAGGAAAACGAAAGCTACAGAAGAATTGAGAACTGAATCAACACGTGCAGAACAGATATCATGAATACTTCGTATTGGTTTAAACCTATCACTGAATTAGCTTTAAAATATGTGTGTGAATAAAAAATGTAAATACTCAAGTCGATGCGCAGAAGCGAGAGGCGATACTTGCCAGTGCCGACGCGATTGTGTTTGCTTCTCAATTCCAATGCTAATATTTATTCTGAAACTCTGGATTATGAGTCTCTCTTTCCCTACCGTTTTCTACCTATGTGCATTTCTCTACATTCAATATTAATACAAAAAGGAACATAAACGAACACCGCAATTCAACGTATAATTTAATTTTCGAATGAAACGGGTATTCTTAAACATTTACACATGAAGATTTTTTTTTGCGTAAATGCGAGTAGCCTTTTATGAAAGCAACGCTAACTTTTGATATCGAATGAATTCATAAACATGATCACAGAAGCATGGACCTGCACATTTTCATTTTGTTTATTGAACTGCGCTAGTACGTTAAATGGATTCCTTCGAGCTTCACTGAAATATATTTAATAAGTGAGTTTTATTATTCAAATTTTATGTTGAGTGATTGTAAAAACCTTCGAGTTGTAAGAAAATTATTATTTTATATTGGGTTGATGCATACCGATCGGAAATTGCAGGTAATATAGTTAAAGTTTGTTACTCTTATTCTAGGGCTCTTAAATTTTGATTGCTCATCTTTACTTTCAGTCAGCGATGCTCAACAACACATATTAAGTACTAGCTTCTGCCCGCGACTTCGTCCGCGTGAATTTTCTTGTTACTCCGACCCACCCCGTCGCATCGCATCGCCTGCCCGCTCTATTACTTCGTTTTTGTACTACACAAATTCATCTGAAGATACGAAAATATGAAATATTATTTATTATCTTCGTCGTGTGTGATAGTCCATTGAATTGTATGGCGAGCGATATTGAATCTTAAGATAAAATATTACAGTAGCCGTGTGCAGCGCCCCTTAGTGAACTCCACTGCGGGTGACGTAACCTACGACAAACTTATTATTTGCGGTTGGTATAGTAATCGGGTCTAGGGATCGAACCGCAAAATTAAGTTTGTTTTTTTGTTGTATATACTTTTCCGGGTTAAAAAGTACCCAGTGTGGTGCCCAGGATATTAAAGAATAATTATACTAAGTTTCATCGTAATCTAACCGGTAGTTTTTGCGTGATGCCTGAACAAACAGACAGACAGACAGACAGACAGACAAAAACTTTTTTAATCACATTTTTGGGTTCGGTGTCGGTATAGTAACACCCATTTATTTTTTTGATATTTTCAATGTACAGAATTTTCACTTCTACAGATTTATTATAAGTATAGATTAACTTCAGACATACTTGCGAGGACCAAGCCCATTAACGGTCAATAGTTTGTTAAAATCGACACTAGAATATTTTAGTGTCAACCGCTTTGTATTGGCTCTCGTTAGTGTCATTACGACCCCCAGCCCTAGGGGCGATGTGTCACTTTGTAATTGACGCAAAACGTCAACATTTATACAAAAAGCATTATGCTTTGCCCGACGAAAAACATAATTGGAAGCTATCTTTAAAACCAACCGCACAATATAGCCGCGTCGGGCCTCAGAACATCGCATTTCAATAGAAAAAAGGGTCTGCTAACGCAATTGTGATAGAATAACCGATCATTGATACCGTAATTTTGTTGATTGTGACAGTTTTGATAATCTCTAAATTTATATTTTTTCCTTTTTGGCAACTGAGCCGATGTCGACAATTCTGCCAGCGTCATGTAGTGGCAGCAGCACAGCAAGATGGGCCGTCGAACTTTGCACTTTGTGGTAGTTGTTATTTGTTAATGTTAGTAGAAAGTTATAATTACTCGTATTATTTATTACACACCAGACTACATTTTTATATAATTGGCATTTCAAAATTTTGATAGGACTTGGATTAGTTTAGGTGAAAAGTTAGTGTAAATCTCCTTATTGAAAGGCGGTATTATGATTTTAAATTGATTGATTGATCATATTAAATTGGAAAAATGTATCGTATATTTGGTAATGTTGTAGTAATCTTCTATTATTTTGTCATATCTTTTGACCACTGATACGCCATTATAAATTTAGGAGATAAGAAACTTTTGGCATTTAGTACATACTAATTCCATGCTTTTGGCATTGACAATTTTGCCCTTCATGTATTAGGCGTTTCGACAAAATAGTGGGAAGCAGACAGGAATTACCATTTCACATTGCGCAAGCAATATTGAGTGTTATAGCGTGCTTAATGAGAATCATTCTGACGAGCGATGTCAAAGACTCGAGTAGTCACAACTAGCACACGCACACGAGTTAAAAACACTATGGCAACCGCCTGCATATCTCCCTGGTTGAGTGCCAAACACACTCACACAGTTTGACCTACAGCGTCAAACGCATAAACATAGAAAGAAAGAAAAGACGTAATGTCGTAATGAATTCTTTTAACATCGTTTTTATTTCATGAATGTTATGAAATAACGTGGGCTACACGATACTACGTTGATGTAAGTAATCAAGTTCACGTTTGTGATAATATGAATGTTTTTTTATTGTCATTAGAAAGTCAAACAAAAGAAAAATAGGTAACATTGAAGTCACACAAATCTCGTACAGTCCCTTCACAGTTATTTTACCTTTGATAGTTGCAACCCAACAACAGCAATCTTCTTGTAACGAAAATACACACACACACACACTGTGATTTTGACATTGACGTAAAATAACATTATTTACTAGGTACTAAAATCGACGGTGAGGTACAGACGCCAGCACATCAAGTTACTACAATCTCTCAATTTTTTAATAGATTTTCAACTTTATAGCTAAAGTATAAGGTTCAAAATTGTTTGGGAAAATTTAACAGTTTCGGGTAGCTTGATGTGCTGGCGTCTGTACAACGATACGTCAATAACGTAAAGTGCCTGCACGTACACTTCAGGCACTATCAATTAACCGCTTCCCTTCGTTGACTCTCACCTCCCTTCATTTGCGGCGGTGAGTACATTATTTCTCCTCTAATAAGTCAACTAGCCCTCCCTCCTCGTTCCTACATTATTTCATGTCCTTTGTTTTCCCTAGCTATTTCTGAAGATTTTTTTTTCCGTTACAATAGTAGGATGTCAGACTATCTATGTTGTTGATGAATTTCTATCGAAAACGTTCTATTCTAGTGTAGTCTTCATCATAATGTGGATAAATGTAGTTTTGTTGTTGTCTCACTTTTTATTTAAGTCATAAAACGCTTCCACTTTGTCACATAAACTTCTCCTTTGTCAAGCTGCAAACACGCTCTCATCTAAGCATAAAAACCACATAAAATACTGCTAAACAGCTTAATGAAGATACTTTACGGAGTTGAAATGAAATAGTTAATAAAGCCATGTATGCAACAACATTGCATTGTGGGGCACACATCGGGATTGTGTGTATTGTTTGTCGTGCACACACTTTGTTCACTGTAATGGTGATGTAAAAGTTGGGCTGAAGAACTAAGTAGGCCACGTTGTATCTTGACACGGATAAGTTTCGTACGTTTGTTTGATTTAAGTGTTAAATTTCAGTTTCTGGAGTAAGCTGGGAAGAAAAGTATTAAGTTTGTGACCTGCTGCTTTGCATGTAAGATAATGGAAAATGGCCGCGGCTGTGACTAACCTCGCGTGAGCCGAATTGGTCGCAGTAACTAAGCTAAGGCACCCCGAACTAATGGGTTAGATAAGGTTAGACTTGTGCTGTGCTCAACCGTGCGCGCATCGAGCCAGAGTGTAGCTAACGGTGCTCGGTAGCGGCTGGCGAGTTAGAGTGAGAGCAAGATAGATTTTTACTGCCCGTTAAGCCATTCTGATACTAAATAGTTATTCATTTACCTATTTAAATATTTGTTGTGCTCAGTTTTTTTCTGCCAAACTGGTTAATAAACACGTATTTTGTCATTTTTAATTTACCAAAACTACATTAAACAATTGCCGCTTTGAGTCAGTGACTTTATAAAATAACTGGCTAAGTGTCTGTCTGGCTAACGAGCAAACTCACAAAAAATGGCAGTTTTAAAGGCTTAGCCATTTTTTGAACTGATGCTACATCAAAACAACTTTGCGTGACGATTGTCTTCATTTTTCCGTTATGAAATCACCAAAAATATTCCCGTAATCAAATAAAACCCGTGCACTTAGGTACCACGAATATTATGTTCGGTCATGTTGCAAAATAGGCCCCTGAGAGCAACGGCAATGGAACTCAGTCACGCGTGTCGATAATAAATCTAACAGGGGCATTGCCGATTTGGTCCCAAGATATTCAATGTTCTGTACAATGCTGCTTGTGTAGAGTTATGTCACGGAGATATCTCACTTCGTACAAACGCTAGACATTAACGTGAATATAAGGAGTAAAAGTAGGATAATCCGTCATGAAAATGTAGAAATGTTGTTCGGGTTTTAAATACAGTAAACTTTAAGATTTAAGTGCCCTGTGTCACAACATCCCGATAAGGTTCAGCGGGCTTATAATACAACACGCAGAAACATAACATAACGCCTATTTACCCTGAAGGATTGGGCAGAGCTGTACGTATAAGGTACATCCACATTTCGCCAGGTATACTAGTCATCATCAAGATCATTTCAGCTGAAATACTGGTGGACATAGGGCTCAAGCAGCTCCACTTCGACCGGTTCTGTGCTTCTCGCATCCAACGGGTTTCTGCGGCTTTCATAAGATCGTCGGTCCACCTTGTGGGAGGTCTTCCTACGGTACGTCTTCCGGTACGCGGTCGCCACTCCAGAATCGTTCGTCCCCATCGGCCATCTGTTCTGCAAGAAACGTGCCCTGCCCACTTGAGGTTGGCAATTCTTAGAGCTATGTCGGTAACCGTAGTTTTCCTGCAGTTCACTTCATTTCCGATTCGATCACGCAGGGAAACTTCAAGCATAGCCATCTCCATTGCCCTTTGAGTGACTTTCAACCTTCTAATAAGGCCCATTGTGAGCGACCACGTTTCAGTGCCAAAGGTAACACGCACTGGTCAAAGACTTTCGTCTTGAGACACTGCGGTATGTGGGACGAGAAGATAATTATTACGTAGCTACCCGAATGCTGCCCAGCCGAGTCAGATTCGACGATTGACCTCTATTCAAAGTTGGACCTACCCAACTGGACATTTTGTCTTAGGTATACGAGTACTACTAACTCATAATATGGCAGTTATTTAGTTTTTTCATTTTTCTGGTAGTATTCCAATAGTTTGAAATAAGTCTGTAGTCATTTTAATGTAACAATTATTTTATGCACTAGCTGTGCGCCGCGGTTTCACTCGTCTAAAGTCTTGGTCCCGTAGGAATATCGGGATAAAAAGTATCCTTTGTCTTAATCCAGGCCATGGTCTACCCATGTGTCAAATTTCATCTAAATTCGTTTAGCCATTTTGGCGTTAAAGCGTAACAAACAAACATACCAAATCAAATCTTTTTTATTAACAATATTAGGCTAGATGACGACTTTGTATAATACGAGTATATAATACTCTGTTAATATTCAGTAATAAACAGCTGTATCGCGCAGACTATTATACTGTGGTTTAACCGTTAACTGTTGTACTAATATCAGTAATGTATTACAAACATCTGTTCTCTGTCAAAATGTTTATGTTTCGCTCATAAACAAGAGTGATTATTTGGATCTGTGTTTATGTTTTTTCCGGCTGATATAATGAAAATATCGACGTGTTTTTTCCGTGAGATAATGACAAATGTACCGAACGTTGTTGAAAGGAATATTTTTCTTTTGGAGTAGAAATACGATGTCACACCAAGTCTGGAAGACGATTTATTTATACTAAGTGTTATTGGATACGAAGAAGATTGATATACGATCATTTTTTTTTTAAGTTTATTATAGAATAAACAGACTAGAAATAGAAGCAACTGCGCCTGTTTATAGTTTCATTAATGATCACCAGTTTCTGAAAGTACATACAATCAATTCTAATTTCCAATCCGTTGTCAAATCTAAAGTTAGCTGTGAAAACTGGTTAGCCAAAATACCATTATCCAATCATTTAAGTTGACATTTATCCAATATTTGACCGTTGAATTGATTGATTAGGTTGATAAAAACAGAGAGTGCAAAGCTTTATGATAACATAACATTTTATTTATTTATTTAATACTTCAAGCACATAAATGTACAGAGGCGGACTTAATGCCATAGGCATTTTCTACCAGTCAACCTTTGGGTGATGCAGAGATAAACAGTGGTAGGTGGTGGTGGTGGTGGTGGTGGTGGTGGTAACAGTGGTGGTTTTCACGCTTGTATTTCCCGAATGCTTAGGTAGAGGTGTACTTATAGTACACCTACATTTTGTCAGTTATTGTCAAGTCCCATGTGATCGGGGAAAAAAAGCCTATTGCCATCAACCGGGTACATATCCAGACTCCGGGCTGCTACTAACAATTTCCAGATAGAAAAACCCAATAACACTTTGCCCGACTGAGAATTGAACCCAGGACACGCTTAGCGAGTAGCACTTGCGATCACTAGACCTACGAGGCAGTCTTATCAATTGGTCATATCGTATTTTTTTCGTGTTTATTGTACGAAATGATGACACGGGAATGCGATATAGAATGGAAAACCAATATATCTCTCCTACGTTGTCCATTAAGATAATTATATGAAGCTGGCAATTACTTTCAGGATATTCTGCACCATCCATTTGATTGAATTATATCAAGTACCAGCTATCTTACCTTAACACAAAAAGTTGATCATATCAATATGAATTACAGTGCGAGAGATCGCGTTCTTCCTGACTCTACACCTGACAGTATCATACAAACGAATACGTGTTTTACGAATTTGATCTTTATTACTTATTAGAATTGTCACACTGACAGGTGTCCGGAACGCAGTCTCTGGACGGTCGTACTATAAATTGGTTCAAATAAAGTATGATGAATGAAAGATGAATTTATTTGGCAATCAATTTAGCCAACTGATTTGTCGTCACTTATTTATTAGATATATATATATATGTATAAGTATGTATATTTCATAGGTATTTAAATTATAATTTTAAAATTTAACTGAAAGTAAGTATACTATTAAAGTGGTTATACTATTATGAAATTCCAACTTATGTCATCACCTGCCAAGCCTTTTCCTGTATCAGAATTATTTATTTCTAAAGCATAGCCTAAAGGTCAAGGTCTGCATAATAATTATATGTTGCAATATGTTTTATTATCGATAACTGTTTTATTTTCATTTATATGTTTGGTACTTTTAACTTCTCTTTGAAGCGTGTTATTAATATTTTACTTGTATTCTGTGAATAACGCTGCTGATTACATAATTGTTAATTTTAAGTTTTATGTCTCTATATTTTATTATGTAATTGTTTGTTGTTCCAAATAAAATAAAATAAAATAAAATAACATACAAATATCAGTGAGGACTATATAAAATAAAGACAAACAAAATTCACTAAAGAAAACAAACAAAGAATATCAAAACAAAAGAAAATTCATGCATGCAATAGATTGGATTATTAATAGTTACAGTAGTTACAGTGTTTTATCATTTAAGTGATCTTCTAGGACAGAGTGACATTTCTCAACAAATAAATTTATGAAAACACTTTTTTTTTCTTATGGCATCGTGTATTTTATTGTAAATTTTCCTAACTATGTATGTTGGGATCGGCTTCCAGTGTAACCGAAGTCAGCTGATTCCCCTTATATTACATGAAGCGACTGTTTATCTGACTTAGTTACTTGGTAATACGATATCCCTCGGTAAGACTGGTCGTCAGACTTTCAGGCTTCTGGCGACCTGTAACGACTGCCAAAGATCCACGAATGGCAGCCGATACCAACGGCTTAACGTGCTTTCCGAAGGTCGGTATATAAAGATGGTCACCCATCCACGGACCAACCGCAGCAAGCATAGCTTAACTTGACTCGTGCGGCTGTTATAACTTAGCCACAAGCCCCACCAACTTATGTGTACATGTGTTCATTTAAATTGGTAATATCCAAATAATACACGATCTATAGAACGAACAAGTGAGCCCTCACAAAGTTTTTATCCCCCAATAAGAGTTTTTTTTTTATTTTGACGCTGATGGTAAACATCGATTCCTGCGAAAAATGGTAATAAATTTTATAAAAAAAACTACCAGCCACCAACCAACCAACCAACCAACCACTACCAACCAACCACTACCAACTACTACTACTATCACCAGTGAGACACGATGAACTACAAACCATGTTGCGCTATCAGCTTTTAAGTGCAGAATCAATTTTATGACAAAAACAAAGTTTATCATCCAATATTTACCGGGAAAATTGCATCTAGCACTTTATTTATATCGAAAAATTTCCAATATACCTGACCTAAAGATTCTTAAGTTGAAAGCTTTTATTACGGCATGTTCCTATCGGTCGCCGACGGTATCGCCACTAAAATCTGTAACAGAGTGAACGCGGGAGAATTCATTGCTTCTGCTGACTACACGCTTAGAGAATTATAAAATATCTTTTGTATGCTTTAGGATTTTGTAAGTTAAATCGGGGTTTGGGATAGGGGACGTGTGTGCGGGAAAAATTGAGTACGGATTTTGGATATTGCTTTGAAAGGTGGGGGATGAGTTATGTGTTGGGTTTTTTCTAAAGACCAATAATATGGGTGCTATTTTTTGAGGACATCATCATCATGATCATTTCAGCCGAAAGACGTCCACTAAGTACTGAACATAGGCCTCCTCAAGCACCTTTACTTCGACCAGTTTTGTGCTTCTCGCAACGAACGGGTTCCTGCGGCCTTCACAAGGTCGTCAGACCACCTTGTGGGAGGCCTTCCAACGCTGCGTGGTCCGGGACGCGGTCGCCACTCCAGAACCTTTCTGCCCCATCAGCCGTCTGCTCTGCGACCAATGTGCCCTGTCCACTACCACTTATGTTTGGCAATTCTTCGGGTTATGTCGGTTACCTGTGTTCTCCTGTACTTTCTTTCTTTCTTTTCTTTCTTTCTTTTTTATCTTCTCTTTTTGAGGACACAAAGATTATAATCTCAAAACAAAAGACCTCAGTAAAACGGTAAAATAATAAATTACAGTGTTATGCTTCGAAAAGTGATAATTGCTACAGCGCTATATCATACGTAGCAACGTTACGAAGCTCGTAGCAATGCTATGAAGCTCGTTGCGTCATAGCAATTCCCGTCTCAAGTTCGTTGTTCATAACAATTCATTTTGCTCGGATAATTTTCAAGACTTGTTATGCGATATTAAAATTGCAGTGAATACTATAAAAATATTATTCATAAAAACACACACAAATAAATAATAACTCTAATGCAAGTCACGTTCCTTCAGTTTAATATAAAATGGAGCACTTTATTTAAAAATACTGAAGCGCAACATTAGTTATGTGCGGAATTCGTGACCGCGTTGGGCGATAAGTAATACACTGAAGTGAGTTGTAAATAAGCAACGATTAATTTATTACGATATCAAGTAACTAAAGCTAGCAGTTACATTTGACACGAAAAGGTAAAATTAAATAATGTTACATGAATGGTAAAACTACTAGAAACACGAAGCTCGCCGTAAACTATTACGGCGAGCTTCGGCGAGTAAAATATGATCGGGGGTCAGAGAGGACCTCGCACGATCGTAGTTCAGCACAGACTGAAGCTCAGAACCAAAACTCTCCCAAATCTGCCGTTCACTAAACAAAGGACGTGGCAAATCCACATCTGCAGTTCCTAAACAAAGGAAGCGGCAAAACGATTGCCTTTTAAAAGTATAATAAAACACGAGAAATACAAATGGGTACAATACAAGACAACTAAAAATAACAGAACAATGAACCTTAACTATAAATAGCAAATGGGTACAATACAAGATAACTAAACATAATAGAACAATGAACCTTAAAAGTAAAGAATCATGAAAGACAATAGTACCTATAACTTAAATCGCTTGCAGATGTTCAACGTGGGAAAAACACAAAAATGAAACTTTCTAAAAATTATTCAATAAGTTCCTCTATAAAAATATTACATTCTTAAAACTATGCAAGGGATGGGTACGTAAGACACAGTCCCCACAGTACCCCCCTACCAGTGATAAAGATCACGAAACACCTGCCTGATAGTAATCAGGAAATTTAACTCGCCTACCAGAACGGCGAGGAATATGCTTGCCAGGCCAACTTAGGTTCCAGTGAGTCGGAACCGGTTGCCGCATAGTTCACGGTGAGTCGGAACTGTCTGCGAAGATGTCCCCAGTGAGTCGGGGTGGCGCGGGCGCTGCGTTATGGTTCCAGTGAGTCGGAACCGGTTGCCGCATAGTTCACGGTGAGTCGGAACTGTCTGCGAAGATGTCCCCAGTGAGTCGGGGTGGCGCGGGCGCTGCGTTATGGTTCCAGTGAGTCGGAACCGGTTGCCGCATAGTTCACGGTGAGTCGGAACTGTCTGCGAAGATGTCCCCAGTGAGTCGGGGTGGCGCGGGCGCTGCATTATGCTCCGGTGCGTCGGATGTGGTATAGCGCCGGGTTGAGGCTGGCTGCTGCGTCGACCAGGAGAGGAATTGAGCTCTTCTTGTTGACCGGCCGAAAGTGCAGTGTGCTGTGCCGAGGTTGCTGATGAGGCTGAGGGTGATGACCAGGTATGCGCGGTCGCTGCATGCTGGTGGTCAGGATACCCGTTGAAGCCGTGGGAGCTGGCTGGCTGGGAATGCGCGTTATCCGCGACTAGTGACTCCCGCTGGCGTTTCCCGGCTGCGACTGGTTTCGTCTGTATGCGCGCATTGCGGCTCTGCTGCGACGGTGATGCTTCACGTCGTCGGTAGCTGGATCGCTCGCCATTTTAACACGTACCTTGATTTAACACTCGCGAAACTCTTTACGCACTGTCACGAACTCACGCTATATGATCGTTTTGATCACGTCGGGGTCACCACTGTGGGGAATTCGTGACCGTGGTGGGCAAGTGATACTCTGAAGTAAGTTGTAAATAGGTAACGATTAATTTATTACGATATCAAGTAACTAAAGCTAGCAGTTACATTTGACACGAAAAGGTAAAATTAAATAATGTTACATGAATGGTAAAACTACTAGAAACACGAAGCTCGCCGTAAACTATTACGGCGAGCTTCGGCGAGTAAAATATGATCGGGGGTCAGAGAGGACCTCGCACGATCGTAGTTCAGCACAGACTGAAGCTCAGAACCAAAACTCTCCCAAATCTGCCGTTCACTAAACAAAGGACGTGGCAAATCCACATCTGCAGTTCCTAAACAAAGGAAGCGGCAAAACGATTGCCTTTTAAAAGTATAATAAAACACGAGAAATACAAATGGGTACAATACAAGACAACTAAAAATAACAGAACAATGAACCTTAACTATAAATAGCAAATGGGTACAATACAAGATAACTAAACATAATAGAACAATGAACCTTAAAAGTAAAGAATCATGAAAGACAATAGTACCTATAACTTAAATCGCTTGCAGATGTTCAACGTGGGAAAAACACAAAAATGAAACTTTCTAAAAATTATTCAATAAGTTCCTCTATAAAAATATTACATTCTTAAAACTATGCAAGGGATGGGTACGTAAGACACAGTCCCCACAGTTATAAACCTTCTTTATTTAATAGAATATGAGAAAACTGTGTTCAGAAATTGTTTTCTTGATTAATTGCCGGGAAAAAAACACTGTCAATTAGTGACGTAATATTCAGTACATTTTGTATTGTGCTGTTAGTCCTTTGTTGTAATTATATCGATTTATAACTCTGCTAGTAATATTTTTTTATAATAAATACTAGCTGTGACCGCACCTCTCTTCACATGGACGTATTTTAGGCTAAAACTTACTGCGGTTTCAACCGCATAAAGGCTCCTTCAAACAGGCGCAACACGACACGCGACACAAATGCACCGCAAGTCGCGCAACGAGCGGTGCCTTTGTGTCGCGCGTGATTCGCTTCGCGCGTCGCGCCTGTTTGTAGGAGCCTTAAGTCTCGATCCCGTGGATTCCTACGAACCCACTAAATTTTTATCCCGATGTTCATCGGGATAAAAGTTTTCTATGTCTTAATGCAGCTCATGATCTACCCATGTAGGATTAAAAAAAAACATGTAGGTAATTCGAATAAGTAATTCTCGAGTTATAAGCGCACTAACAGGCGGACTGATAGAAAGACATTGCGTTTTTACC
The DNA here is from genome assembly GCA_963855955.1 of Luperina nickerlii. Taxonomy (NCBI): domain Eukaryota; kingdom Metazoa; phylum Arthropoda; class Insecta; order Lepidoptera; family Noctuidae; genus Luperina; species Luperina nickerlii. Next base: position 12,168,115 of record OY979677.1, on the reverse strand, counting down.
CAACTACGGCGAAGCAAAAAGAAGGGTTATGATTTTAGCCGGTATGTATGTTAATTATACGTATGTACATATGTTCATGTGTTCCTTCAAATGTCATTATAATAATTTAGCAAATGAGGTGTCGTTAGAAGCGTCTTGACCGTCCGCCGGTTATAGGCTATGTGATGTCACACTAAATTCAATATGGCGCCCTCTAGAGGACATGAAGTAATGAATTTAAAAATAAATATTTTTAAATTCATTACTATTTAGAAAGGGCTTAAATAGCACATTTCAAAAATATAAATACGGACTACTGAAAAAGATGAAACAAGAAAGTACTTTCCCGTGGTCGCATGTTATCATATATAGCTTATAATTACGTTAGTACAGCGGCATATGACCACGGGAAGGTACAGACGCCAGCACATCAACCTACTACAATCTGTCAAATTTCTTTAATAGATTTTCAACTTTATCGCTAAAATGTAAGGTTCAAAGTTGATTGGGAAAATTTTACAGTTAGGTGTAGCTTGATGTGCTGGCGTCTGTACTTCCTTGTTTCATTCTTTTCAGTAGTCGGGTTTTAGTTTTTAATTTTTTTTTTAAATAAGTGTAACGGTTTAAGTACTTTTGAAATTGATCTTCCAAATTCATGGCATAGTTAACCAACTTCTAAGATACCTTTAACTTAGAATTAGTTCTCAAGTCCTTCATATTTACAACTGGCAATAAAGGTATAATACCCCGCTATTGGCCGGAGTTACATACAGTTCTGTTCCGAACAATTTATTAAGGTAAGGTATCTATTTACTTTCCGTGCTTAAACGAACATGATTGGACAGCTCAATTATGTGGTGTAAGGCTTAGAGTTATACTCTTTTATTGAAGTTATTAAACTAATAATACTTGAAGGCGATCACTCTTTCCCGGCTTTGCACACCAGCGGGATAATTGCGTAACACACTATCAGAGATTTATTCCCTTCTCGATCCCCTGCTAGTTCGTCTTTTGTTTTAATCTCTGTCTTATTCACTTTATCTAGGTTACTCTTTTTGACAGGTAAGTACAGTCAAGAGAAAATAAAATAAACGTTTCATGATTTACAAAATTAAGATTTCAATTTGACAGTTCAACAACATTCATTGCGTTGTTTACGTTGTTGAACAGACCATTTTTTAGAACGTGGATTAGCAATATCTTTCAAAATGATTCAGGTTGTTTTTGAAAGTGTGTTACGAAATTAAGGTGATGCATATGTTTTGTTCTCTATATCAATGTTTAAGTATTACTCTCGGTCCTAATCGAAAGCGATTCGCAATTACGTGATCGATGTCATCGTTTGTATGAATTATTATGACATAAAAACATGACTTGATTGATCGCGCGAGTAAGAAATGTATATAAATTAAAAAATATATAAAAAAATAATAATATGTAATACGCTCTGTATTACATATTATTATTTTTTTATATATTTTTTTCATCTAGTATAAATTTTTAGAAGTTCTCACAAAGTTTTTGCCTTAGTTTAACTACGCTATCGGCTTGTGCAACCTCAAAAACCATTAAAATGAAACTAATAATGATTTTTTTTTTAATTTTTGCAGCCGCTTATTTGGATTTTTATTTTTTAGCTTTAGCACCCTCAAAAAGCATGAAAACGACACACATGATGAAACATTTGATAAATTTTGCAGCAGCCACTTGAATTTTAATTTAGACCTCACTTTTGGCTTTAGCACCCTCGGAAACCATGAAAACTATCTCTCTCTCTGTCTGTCTCTTTTTATTTTAAGTAATAGAAAGAGGGATAGTATCAGAGTTAATAGAGAAGTCGCATAATGCTTTTTCGTGTCGTGACGATTTCTACAAGTAGCCAGTTGCCAGAGCGGTTTATTTGTCACAGAAACACATATGTCGTAGGTTTTTCATAAAATTAGGTTTTTGATCAAAAACCTAGGCTATCGATCAAGAACCAGAAGAAGACAAAATTATTACTTTATGTTATCATAAACCAGAGAAAATCCAGTTTTTTTATCAAAAACCTAGACTGTATTAGTTTTATGATAAAAACAATGTTGGTTGCTATTTCTTTAAATAAATAAAACAATTAAGAAACAATAAACAATGATTTATTTGTTATGAAATTACATACCTACATTTAAAAAATAATATGTGTGATGTGTGTGTGAAACGGCGAAAAACGAAACGGTTAAAAACGTGATTTTGTCTATTTTTGTGCTTTTGAACCAGAAGAAGACGGTCGACGTCAGGGGCACCCCGAGGTTCGGTTTGGTTAGGTTCCTTTAAACCCTGAAGACAGAAATAGGAGCCCCGCGCAGCGGGGCTCCGTCTACCTGACGTCGTTAGAAATAATACTGCGCGCTCGTTTTATCATAAAGCCAAACTAGTTCAGGTTTTTGATCAAAAATCTGGATTGTTAGAGGTTTATGATGAAATTGAGTTTAAAATGTGTCATCTTCCGGTTTTTCATCAAAAACCTAATTTTATGAAAAACCTACGACATATACAAAAACGCGCGTGCGTACGTCATATTCATATAAAAAAGCACGACGACCGCGTGTTTGCACGACAATCGCCTTTGTCTAAAGTAAAAGTGCGCTGTGCTGCACACCCCTACCCTATTTAAAGTTAAACCAATGTCAACTTTATTTCAATAATTATTAAGTTGATTTCAGAGTGACTAGCACTATTGGCAAAGATATAAAAATGTTTGAAGTTGTAGCGTAAACTGATCCTTATTGTGTAGGAATTAACGTTATTTTTCCATTCATTCATATTTGTTTACAGTTTTGGCAAATAAATCGCGAATGCACGGTAGAACACGGCATACGCTACTTTTTAATCGACTGCCCCAGTAGAATGGGAATGTTTGACCCATAAAAATTTCGTGATTCAGAATAGGAGTTCGTCTCAGTATTATTCGGGCAATCACTGTACCAATTACCTATTATGAGTAAACCTACTTATGTTCAAAGATATTCAAGGGTAAGTTACCTAGCTTTCAGACCGCTAGGCTAGCAATACCTTCATTATTAATGTTTAATGAACCAACCCAGCTGTCTTTTAGTATTATCAAGAAAACTAACAGAAATTGTAAGAGGATTACAAAAACAATACTGAAAGAATTCATAGTTCATAAACTTGAGGCTTTCTTGAAAATAACTTGTATAAATTCTCTTTTCCATTGTTATTGGTAATAAAGTATGGATGCGGTCACCCAACCGATGTAAATGTACTTATTATACAACCTCCTTTGTCTCGAAGAAGTACTACTAATCCTTGTTTATGCCCGTGTCGTTCGCGTTTATACAAGCAATAATTGTTTTTATTGGACGAATTTCACTGCAACTGAGTACTAATATCCCATGAATACGAATCGTTTTACTGAATTTATATTGGTTGTTCGATGTATCATCACAATAATATTTGTTTTATCAACGTTTTTGTTTGTATAGTTAATTTCGTCATTGCTTTATCACTTTCAAAAATAATTCTCAGTTCAAATTGAAACTTCAATAAGGTTCAAATTATTTATAACTGTCAAATTGACAAACAGACCTTTTCGTTTTATGAGGTGCAAGTGATATTGAACTTTAGAGTGGTAAGCATTCTATTCTATTCGACTATACACTATGCAAAATTTCGACGTTCTAGGTTCGAATCATTTCATTAATTTGTCGGTGTTTACTTCAGGCCTCTAGTATTGCATCGTACCATTTGATTAATAAATTACGAGAAGCGGAGTGACGTCACAAAGGTTACGTCACAACACTGCCTACGACCTCTAGTCTATCGTATTTCGGATATTAAGTGCACGTGTTGACAGCAAGGCGGAATTAGGCGGACAGTTGCGGACTGGTGTCACACACAATCTAACGTGAATACGACCGTGTCTGTAGCAGGAACATAAACTACATTCGTAGACACATAGAAAATAAGAATCTTACTTTACTGTGTATTAATAGCTTTTGTTACTTGAAACCTTGCCAAAACTAAATAGAGAAAGCGCAGGCGAGTCATTGACCTTATGGGGAAAATAGTTCTCATAAGAACTAACTGTAAATTTTTTATCATAAGCGTCCATTTGGTTTTTTTAGTTTAAAATGAAATTTCCCACAACACGATGTGTCGGTAGAGATGTCGGGCTAAGTCGAGTGACGTCGGGCGACGTCTTCAGACACGACCCTTCATTGTTTTCGATGTTGCTTGACACCTCTAGCGACACTCGTTGCGGGAAATTTTTCTCTAAATCATTATGAGTGGGCAGTTGAATCTCGGCCATAAAGCCTCGTATTCCCTATGTCATAGTGAATACAAGGTTTTATGGCCGAGATTCAACTGCCCACTTATAATGAGTTGGAGAAAAATTTAAAGGTTTAAAAATTTTAAAACTGCACATTTTTAAACCTTTTTTATGCGCTCAAGGACAAGAAAAATAAATTAAGATTAACAAGCTTCTACACTCCTTAATCTCCGCCGTACCAATATAATAGGCCATCATTTTCTTATCAATTTCACAGCAATATTTTATCCGCACCTTAAAATTACTCCCTAGGAATTTATACAGGCCGTGATGTTTTCCTTTGCCGAAAAGCGTAAGATAAATGTTTGCGCATAAATTTCAAAAGCTCATCGAGGCTCGTTTTCCTGTTTACGAGCTATCCCACGTGTACCCTCTGCTTTAAACTTGTATATTTAATTCGTCATAGAGCATTCAGTTAAAGCGTTTTATTTAGACATTTTAATGACGAAAAATCGTTTTGAGTGCTAATGTTGGTGGAAGGAAAATATCCATTTTCGTTAATCTGACTAGTGGCCGATTCCTATAACTTACGGACTGTTAAAGGTTAAAATTAAGACTCTTTTATCTTTACCAATAATGAAGCAAAGACCTCAGAGCTTTGCATAGTAGACCCATGATGATGGGACTCCCTTTTCCGCACTTAGATTCCCATTCGGTCCGTTGTGCGTGGGACCCATAGTAGACCCATAACTATGGAAGCAGCTATCACAGGTACAATTAGCTTACGGATCTATTTATATTCCCAGTTTGGCAACAAGAAAATGCTACTATTGGTAAGCAAAACCATCGTTTTTGTTTATAGGAACCGAGCATAGATCAATTGATTAAAGTAACTTACCTTAATTACAATTCCAGGAGATTTCACTAACTAACGAACTTAGGCCGTCTTTATGAGGATGATACTTAAAACAAATTAATGATCTAGTAGAAGGTGAGATGTTTTCGTGATCGCAGCTATTAACACCGTCTTAATAACTAGACACGCTACATCGGCGGATATTTCTGTTCATCATTTAGATATAATCTCTTAATCGCCTCTAACGACATACTCGGCAAGTGATGGGGTCATATAAGCCCAAACAGTTTTTTAAATTGCTGTCTTTATTTTAAACACACTAAAACTTTTCTCTAAGTACAATAAATAGAAGATGAAACGGTGGGCTGAAAGCCAGACACAACCGTAAAACTCTTTTTAAATGTCTAAACAGCAAAAAGGCGAGGCGGTCACAATAAACGTTTTCCAGTGTAACAGTCAAGTACTAGCACTTTCTCTAAAACACTGCCCTTGAGTAAAAGTTAATCAAACGTGAATTTCACTTACTGGCCAGAGGTCGTTCGTTTTGAAGGACCATTACATTGGCGATGGAGAGACCCATCAATTTAGCTTCACGCCGACCGCACGCGGTCACCGCGACTGCGACCGACATGTGAAACGTTTTATTACGGTCCAGGAAAAACCGTTACAATAACGCAACTCGAGAATACTTTAGTGGAAGTAAGGAACAGCTGGAACAACGTAATATGCGTCACTTTTTTGATCGATGCTGAAATTATTCAATTTAAGTGGTTCGCCTAGGTGAATATTAAAGTTGTAATTTGAATAGATTCATCATAATTTCAGCTGAAATACGTCCACGGCTGGACATAGGCATCCCCCAAACACCAGTTCCGTGCTTCTCGCATCCAAAGGGTTCCTGCGGCCTTCACAAGGTTGTCCGACCACTTTGTGGGAGGCCTTCCAACGCTAATTTGGATAGATTACTACATTAGTATCCCGCTTCCTCCAGTTGGTCTACACTAAAAATGATTGTGTAAAAGTTTTTGTAGAAGCGATATTACTTTCAGGTGGAAGTTTCTGCTTATTAGTTAGTTTCGCCAGGTGGTGCAGCGTGGGCGTATTAATTAAGAAATCAATAGAACAATTAATTTATTATAGTTCAACGCCGTTTATCATCAATTATTTTCAATATTTTTTTCCTTTGTACGTCTTATTCTGTTTCTTTCTTTTGGTCCGCTTATATGTGTATACATAAATAAATAACTTTCATTTTTGCTTTACTAAATGTTGTGCCAATATTCTATATTTATTTCGTCGATATTCTTTAACAAAAAAGAACTTTTTCTAGATCTTGTTAAGCAATTTGATGGATAATAATAATAATAGAAAATATATCGAGCGGAACACTTTCATTTCCGACACAAACCGGTTCAAACAACTTTATAAGTGGGTGCCAATTTAACGCGCGTGCGTCTAAATCGACACAAGTCTTTCAATTTGACGCAAATCAAAGGAACAATGGGTAAGCTATTTAATAAATGCCCCCGATTCAAATTTCTAACGGCAACAGATGGCGGACGCGATCGCCGACGCTTCGAGCGTGAATAATTTCCGTCACAACATTACTCCACCCCCTCTTACCCCCCAAATAATTCTATTATTTATGTTCCACAAGAGTGCTGTCACAAATGAATTGAAAAGTCGACGAGGGACTCTCTATTCGGCTACACGATTTGAATGTTTGAACACGCAAATTCACTTTATTATTTCAAAGAAAACATTAAAACTGTCAACTTCCAGATAAGTAAATGATATTTCAATGTTAATAGAAGTTACGAATTTTTATGTCAGCGTTTTATTCTTACTTTATTGTTTGGCCAAGATTGAAAAATATCGAATAAATTATAATAACAAAGACGTGCTTAGGTAAAACGCCCGACAGGAAATATTAATGCCATCTGTGAGCAAAAGATATTTGATTTTTGACTCAGCAAGTAGGTGCTACTTAGGATACGAGTAAGTGTAATAAATTGGATTGCTTTTTCATTATTATAGAAGCACTTTTGTAAAGCTTTGATAGTTTTGAAAAACTCCAGGAATTAAGCAAAGGGAGCTTTAGGTGGACGCTTTGGTACATTGGGTAGCCATTGACGGCTTTTATAATTTGTTACACTTCGATAATTATTTTCGTGGACGTCTACGTCCACGTCCATACAACGTGTGGAAATACTTGCACGTTACAACGTAATCGTGGACGGAAATTTAAAAGCATCTTCATATTTTAGATCAAACTGATTTTGAAGCTAAGCCAATTCTGTAGGTATGTCTTAAAACATTTGATATACCAGACACCCATAAATTCAACATAGGTAACGCTGAATCACTTTCCGTATCATAAAGAGGTGATGCTGCATAATCGTGAGCTAAATACAAAATGTTATTATAACCTGCCTATAGTAGGTACGTATACTCTACCTTGGGGTGCACCCTTGTTACAGTCACGGCAAATGCTCCGTGACAGGGGTCGGAGGTACTAGACGAGGCTAATAAACACATGCTATTATTAGAGCCCAACATTCGGGTTATTATAGGAAATCTGAACTATCGAGCCTTTATTATTTCTGGAGAAAATTACACAAACAGCGGTTATTTGGCCCAGGCTGTTAATTATGTTCATTTGTTCTCAAGATCTATTCATGTTCATGGGAATAAGCTAACTGACAAGTATAAGATGCCAAACAATGAAAGATATTATAACAAACCAAATCCTGCCGTCCATTAAACCTGTACCTAAATATTTACGCCTACGTTGACCCTACATTTAGACCTAATACGTTAGGCTATAGAATACACAATACACATGTCAAAATGATAGCCTCTTTGGATGTAATCCATTATAACACAACTTTAATCTATCAGTCTTATTTATAAACGCGTCTTAAAATTTAATCAATTGCTAAGCAACTGATTAGCAAAATTCTTATTCATATACGCTATTTAGTGAGAGGTTGCTAGGCAATTGATTAGTAGCTGTCAAAATTAAACACCACCGGGAGCACTGTTATGAGGATGCTAAGAGGCAAGATGGCGTATTTTATTTGAATCAGCTGATCGATTCACTAGGTGCTTTAAGGTTATTTTGTTCATAATAATGAGTAGTGCGTAAATATGAATTTCGACAATCTTTTACTGGATTTCCAAACCGACGAAGAGTTAAATAATTTTTAAACTCCGGGGGGAAGTAGAAGAAGGAAGACCTATAAAGCTCGTTTAAATCCGTTAAGAGTATTACCTATTCTTCATTCCGAGTACACATGATGAAAGGATTTATAGAGAAAGCTCAATGAGGCGGCTCAGTAGGTGCTCAGGACGTTTTAAGAGAATGAGTTCGTGAAGAAGCTCATCACAGATAGTGAATATTCAATGTGTTAAGGCTCCTGCAAAAAGGCGCGACGCGCGACGCGAATCGCACGCGACACAAAGGCACCGCTTGTTGCGAGAATTGCGGTGCCTTTGTGTCGCACGCGATTTTATCGCGTGTCGCGCCTGTTTGAAGGAGCCTTTAGCCCATATGCCCATGTATTTTCTTATGACGCCCGTTCTAAGGTACGGAACTAAAGAAAAGCCACGTTATGGCAATCACACACAAATGTTAAGAGACATTTTGTAGAAATATTTTTTTTTTATACGTATTAAAACTACATTTTTGTTCTATATTCATTGTTTTTATTTTCCAATACTCTTCCTCCAAAGACATGGGTGATATTCTTTTCTCATGCCGCTTTCTTTCCTCATCTTGTTCACTTAACATGGTCTCCCTCGCCGTCTTTGCGAGGTTGAATAGTATTGGTGCTAGGTGGTAATAATGGCTTTCATAGCAGCAGCTTGTAAACAAGTATAATAATAATTATTAAAAGACACTGACAGCCCGTTACAAAATCAGTAGGAAGTGATATAATATAGACATAAGTACCCACTAACATTTCTAAAAGAGCAAATTCATATTATCAAGCCTATAGGGCATGAAAATACATAACTATTATCGGCTTTAACATTAATTTGGTTAATTTATATTATTAGTAATTATATATAAATTCAGAGATAAGTAGGTACCTATTCCTGTTTACTCCAATTATTGGAGCCTATTATTTTCATTGCTACCATCGCAAACACAATAATTCTTATTATTTCCTTTCTTTTCTCTTCTTTATATAATAAATTATTTTATTCATATTCAACTTATCCGATGAAAGGACAATGCTCACAATGTATGGGGAAAAACCCAGGCCCGGCGCAAATGAAATGTATCTCAGATTTTAAGTATTTATATGTGACATAATATTTATGACATTTAAAAAAAAGATTTTGGTAATGCCCCCTGCATTACCAAAATCTTTTTTTTAAATGTCATAAATTGCTAGTTGTTTTATGTAAGGTAAGCTTCAAAAATGTGATTTTTTCAAATTATTTCTTTCTTTACTCTTATTCTATAAATGACATCTATTTTGACAACGCCAGCTACATTTTGTGCAATGTTAGGGTAAACTTAATAAAAACAAGAGTAGGCAAATGAAATTATTTTATTATTATATCTACACATTATTGGTTCGACGACGACGGAAAGGTATTGTGTGAACAAACAACCGGTTTAGTTTAGTGCCTCTCCGCCTTGCAACAACCACTGAGAATATTATAATGGTTAGCGTAGTACCTATGTTAAAATATATTTATATACATATTTTCTTTAAATAATTCTATTTAAAAATTACTTTCACGAAAAAAGGATTAGCAAAATATTACGTTTAAAAACGAATTTTTGGCTATATTTTTTTTTAGTATGACACTACTATTTTATACTAAGAATTTGAGATATGTACCGTTTGCGCCGGGGCCTGGGTTTTTTTGAGCATTATCCTTTCTGACTTTTATCTGCCAAAGTCACACAGACAGCTAAAAAATCGTAATTTTGACAAGTTTATTAAAAAAATCCGTTTTTTTAGTCAACTGTTTTGATTATATTCTGTGCCGAACGCATAATTTCACCTCTATTTCGTTTCGCTACTAATCACCTGCTAACTAGCGTTTATAAATAAAGAAAAGTTAAGCATTGATTAATAATTAACTAAACGGTAAGCTAATTAGTAGCTATTCAGTGATTAGCGAGATTTTTATAATACAGCCTTGTATAGGCAGGTAAATGTCATCAACAAATCCGCCATTTTACCTAGCTCATTGCACTTACAATGAGCCCTAATAGACAGTCTATTTTGTGAAAATCCCAATTTATTGAGCTTGTTTTCCAGTAATTTAGAGATAACCTCAAAATTACTGGAAAATAAGCTCCATCATATTCAGTTCAGACGAGTTCATTGACACATCTGTAGCCAAACTTTAGTAATTACACGAATGAGTATGTTATTGCTTTATTAGTATGTTAGTGTTAATAGATTTTTAAGGATAGCTAATAATTGTTTTTGTTTTTTTGTGAAAGTAAGATGCTTGTTTGGATACTGACCACACCACCACCACTGGCCTGATGTTGCAAACAAATATACGGAACATAGATACACCTGCGAAATAAGTCCTGTACCTATAAATCAAATATAATAATACCTGCCTAATAATGTGTCACTGTAAGACAAAGGCCCCTTCTCATACAGAGAAGGCACGAGCATGAATCACCTCGCATACTCAAGACGGATAGGCGACGGTTGTACATATTAATTGAAAAAGTCACAGTCTTATAAATGGTATCAATGAAGTATTCGTAAAATATTTGGACCCGGGACGAATGCTTGCAAGATACAGAGTGAATATATTTAATCAAAACAGAGAACTAATGAACACTTACCCAAGTTACACCGTTTGTAAGTTTGGATGACATATAACGGGTGCAGTAATCTCGTAACAACGCCAAAGCCAGTCGGTTAACCTCACTTTCACACGGGCCTAATCTACTTTCCCTAGAGTTCTATCGGAATATCGCCGGTCCGTTTCAGATGCACGTGCGCCCAAACAGTTGGAAAATTTGAACAATTTAAATGTTATTTTTCAGTGCTCACGTCAATTCGGACCGGCCTTGTTTCACAGTGAATTCACTCCATACATCACTTTGTTAGTTATCTGTTTAGCCGGTTGACATTGATGAATGTTCAAGTGAACAAGCGGGGTTCCGTTGTGCTCGCGGTGTCCTGGCTTAGGGTTCCGTCGCGTCGTTTGCACTAATACGGAGCCGGGAGCCGCCGGGAGCTTCGCTTGTACGGAAACAATGAGGGAACAATATCTCGCAACGTGTGAGATTAATGAGGTATTTACCTTGAGGGATTTTTGTCTTATATTTTAAGCAATGTTTTCTTTTATAAATTGTTCTACTTACTCATACTATAATGCAAAAGCCTTAGGTCTTGGGTTAGGACATTGATCCCGCTAAAGTAGAATTTAATATTTGTTTTCGGTGTGGAGTCTAAACATAGTATCTGGTCCATGGCTTTAGAAATTATAAAATTAAAAAATACCCCGGAAGGAGCAACAGGCACAGTATGCGGGACTTAATAATGTTTTCAGCAAACATGCTGCATACAAATCTACACATTGAAGCTCTGATTCAAAATATAAAGCAAAAGAACAAGCGGGTGTCTAACTAGGCCACGTTGCTTCATAACGTAGTTAGATACACGTTTGCTCTGAAGGAAATTTCATTACAATCAACTCGGGAGATTAACTCAAACAGAAGTCCAAATCAAATTTTCGTAATATTTCGTTTGCTGGGGTGGGACTCGGCGTGCTCAGTAATCAGATAACTATACCATTTTGGTACTGTTTTAAATCCGGGTTTTAATTTGTCATTTCGCGCTTCATTAAAAATCGCATATACAACTTTATTTAGGGATATAGGATGTCTTAGGAACACATGTAGGTACGAAATGTTGGTAAACGTCGACGGTACACATTATTATATCAAATATACCTTTTTATATCGAAATCGCGCTTCTAAGCAATAAACATTATGTAAATCACAATTCGTGAAAAGGGAGCACGTTTTATTTGCTTTTCGAATGCCCTCGTTTTGTGACGAGAGCCCTGGAAGAGGCCATTTGAATCAAGGGTATTTTGATAATAAAAGAATCATCCACTCGACGCTAAAGAGTATGCGTACAATGCCGCCGGCTCGAGGAAGTCAAATTGTAAGGAATACTCGAGATATGCCAGGCAGATATTGAGTAAATTGGGCTCTCATCCTACAGCGATTGAATTAGATTTGATGCGATAAACGCGGAAATATTCATTATTATGTTTGATCCAATTTTGATAAACATATTTCAATATGGCAATAGGCTCGCCTCTTATATGGGACTTAAATAAACTGCCAAAATGTGGATGTTACTACAGGATACGAATTTATTCTTCGTTCGTAATAAATCCAGCATACATCTCTGTTCAAACCTTCGAGGAATACAGGCGTGAATACAGGCAGGCGTGTACTTTATGTTTTATTTTTTTCGAAAACGCCGTAAGTACTCGAAGGTTTTTCATTTCACTCAGTGCATCTCTTAACGAGGGAGTCGTGTTACGTCCGCTACGCGTAACGTCCGTTTATAGCACTATGATTTTTTCTCAGATCAGTCGCTTTACAGCCGTTCTATCTAAAAGTAGACTCAATGGTAGAAGAGATTGTTATTATAAAAATAACACAGACCAAATTAACGTTTTGTGAAACATGGTACTAGGCGAGCAGACTTATCAGGAAATACTTTTTGTCACTCCGCAAATTTTTATATGTGTATGTATGTATGTTTGTCCACGCATTTTTCTGAAACTATTAATCGGATTGTGACCATTTTTTATTGGCTTACATTAACATCAACTTAGGGACCAGCGCAAGTTTCATCAAAATCGGTTCACTAGTTTTTAATATGTGGACAAATATGTGTAAGTGTGACGGCCTGGCTTATTGATATGAGCTACGGGTGTGTAGTGTCAAAGGGACATCTCAAAGTCTAGGTCAAATTCTAGTGCAATATTTACAACAAAACTGTTAAATACTTATAACAAACAAATATTCCAGTTTTTACATAATACTAAAAATTACCAAATAAAAAAGTAATTTAAAAAACATTAAATTGACTCCAACTAAAATACAGATCCCAAGACATAATAGTTTTGTTCATAATCCGAGTAATAGTTTCGGAGAAATGCGTGGACATACATGCTTCACAAAATGTTAATTTGATCTGCGTGATTTTTATCTAATCACAAGCACTTTTGGCGTTGAATGTACTCATAGGTAGAATGGCTGTAACGCGACTGATCCGAGAAAAATCACCATCAAGAATACAATAGGGCCATAAACGGACGTTACGGGTAGAGACGTAACGCGACTCCATCCTCTTAAGGTCGTTTTGTGTAGGTATTCTTGCATTTGTGAAAAGTTTGTTAGGAGTTCAAGCTCAAAAGTTTCAGCACAGAAGGGATCCAACGAGAACGAGATTGATTTATGTTACATCAGCGTGTAGAATTTGAAGTACACAATTGAATTATTCCTAAAACTCTGACAACTGTAACTCATTGTTAGCGTTTTCAATCGCTTTCGTAAGGCTTATATTAATCTCTGTCCAAACTTATTGAGCCAGACGCAGACTCAGACTTTGAACGAAGCAGTCGCTCACTGTTCTTCTATTAGGAGTAAGAATTAAATACTTACTTTGATATTAGTATAACATGCTTTGAAAAACTGAACTAAGTTCAGTGGATCGGCTATCCATGAAGAGAAGGGGTTTAATTAATTATACCCTCTTAGGAGTATTCAATGATTGAATGGGAGGATTACTTCAATGTTACTTCGAACTTTGTTGGTAGTTAGTTGTTACACTGGATATAAATTATTCTGGAAAGTTGTAATTATTAAGAACTTACTAAAATGTCTAAGGAAATAAAATATTTAATTATTTTGCTAAAGTAATAAGAATGATTACAGTAGGTATTAGTTGTCTTTTCTCTCCGGCTTATCCGTAAGCAAACCACCCATTGTACCAACAAATAGGTAACATTTTTGCAAAGTAAATAGGGTCAGTTAACATTGAGATAATTTAAAGAAAGTACAAAGAGAGGTCGTCGAACGCAGCATTAGTATGCAAATCGGATATTTTAACTATCTACATCAAAGATCTCCATACAAATGTCTGCGACACTATAAAGTGTCCCATTAATTCGGAACAGACAGTCCTTTGCATAGAAATACCTTTCTTTTGTCTCTCCCTCTGTTGTAATAGAAATAATCAATAAATATTTATCTCCTCCGTCCGGTTCAGTTTGTTTCCTGACGTCTCATTCGCATTCGCATCAATAAGATTTCTATTACCTACCACCCGAATTTCATTACCGTACTTCGTGAAGGAGGAAATGATGAAATTATCTTAAGAAAATACGTTAGAAAACGATTGGAAAAATCTTGGCTACAAATCGGCCTGTAAAATAGAAAAGGACTTAAATAATTTATGAAGATGCGATATAAATCGATATTTAATGTTCGGAATAATTTATTAGTCTCAAGTCGCAGTCCATTTCATTCTTTCCGAGGTTTTCTATTACAAAATTCTTTAAAAATAAAACTGAACCCCAGGTATCCTGTAAGTGGTCAGTAACACCTCGTCTTTTAGCCAAACATTTCATTAACCAAAGGTACCTCAAGTAAAAACTTTGATGCTGGCCGGCGAAAAATTTTGGTAGACCACACAAACTTTTTAATAAGATAAGATTTTATAAAAATTTGCAGAGGTACTTATAAATAGGATTTTTTTCTGATCTTCAGTATTTAATGGATTCTATAAACTGCTTACGTAACTTGATTATAGCATGTGAAAACTTTTTCATGATTACACGAAATGCGTAAAGTTTGTAAAGTGAAGAGATATCTCTAAGATTAACTATATTGGTATTCTTTTGAGATAATCTGATTGCCTTTTATTATTATTTGCTTGTTTTAACCGATAGTCTCAGATATCAAGTTTTATTTATACTTTTTAACAAATATTTTTTCTTTACTTTTCCAATGTAATTTTTTTGCGAATCGTTAATAGGATTTAGGCGCAGAATGCCCTCTTCTCAAAATGACAACTGAGTCTCTAATGGACTGATTCTCAAAATGGCTAATTCTATAAATGACTAATTCTCAAAATGCCTAATTCTATAAATTACTAATTCACAAAACGGCCACTTCTCTAAATGCCTAATTCTCAAAGGTATGTCAAAGGAATCAAATACTAACTTAATCGGTTGAAGGACACTGAACGAAACACAGTAGAAGTTTTATTGTTATTACATCTAGGAGAGCAGCGGTGGCCCAGTGGAAACCACTGCGACTTACGAGGTGTAGGTCGTATGTTCGAACCTAGACAGGCGTTTTACTTTGTGTAAATTATTTTACCAGTGCTCTCAAAACGGCGAAGGAAAACATGGTGAAGAATCCGGCATGTACTAGAACTTAAACAACACCGAAACACCGAACTCATCTAGTTTGAAAGCATAAATTAAATAAGCAATTTACAGAAATGCATGTCATTTAAAAGACTGCCGAAACTCAAAACGGTGAAGGAAAACATTATGAGGAAACGGCATGTTCTAACCAAAAATTCGAAGACTACACTACCAACCCGCACTAGGCGCGCGTGGTGGTTTACGGGTCACTCCCTCTCACCGAGACTGTGTCCCGGCAGTGGGAATATAATAGGCTAATTTATGCTATGCTATGCGTTTGGGGGCGTTCAGTTTTCCGCAACGCACGCTTTTCTTCAATAAATTTGACAAAAAGCTTTTCACAATTTGCCAATCACCTTTAACGTTAGAGAATCGATAGCATACTACTGTTATTCATGCTCTGAAGGTAGCCTTACCTATTACTTTACTTAGGGACGAATGTGCCGGTTTTCTCACGACCCCTCTCGTTTTTGAAGTCAGTGATAAATGATGTTCATATGTTTGAAAAACATATTGTTGCACGCCTGAGAGTCGGACACGCGATAATAGCTGTAGGTACAGTCGGTGGTACTAATTTGAACTTTGAACTGGTCTAGCTTAGTACGAAGTTTCAATTGAATGCAAGACCAGCTAATACTGGTTTTGTTACCTCTGACGTACGGTCTATATTACGTACTTACAAAAAACAACGAGCTGTTATCACAGTCACATCACATAAATATTTTCAGTCATCAAATATCTCTCTTGTCAAATATTGTCAGGAATAAGACCAAAACCATTGATTTTAAATGTTCCATACCCTTGCTTATACATATTTTAACAAAGATTTATTTGCAAGTTTACAAATCATGTAAATCTCTTTAACTTACTTCGAAAGGAGTTTATCCTTTGAGCTCGTTGTGATCAACTCCCGATACTTTTAACGAGTATTTAACAGCATTAATGGATGTACCGGTTCATCGGAAAATATGAAGAACATATTTTTAAAATTGCTAAATCTATTCAAGTTCTTTTTTAACATTTCAAACCTACCTACTACAAAAACAACCGACTGATAGCTTTTTTCGAATTTAGAAAACGAGCGTTGGCGTCACAACATTTAATTACGACTGGCAACAAAAAGAAATGTCCGCGCCACTTTTCCTGAAATAGCTTCAACGTGCGTTTATTTTAGTTGTATCTTTTTCTGCTTCTATAGGACATATTTTTTGTTTTTTCATTAAAATATTTTACACTTATTATTGTTACCTTCTAGAATGTTTCAGCTATGGAGGGTAGAGGTAAGGAGAATCGTCTCATATGGGGGGAAAGTTGGAAAAGTGTTCAGCTCTAAGCAGTAAACGACAGTTCAAAAACCCTCGAAAATGGCGCTAACGTAGGCAAAGGGCCGTTGGTAACGGATTGAAGTATGCCGAGTTAGAAAATTTAATATTTATAGTGACTAGAGTAGTTAGTGACAGCCCAGTATACCAAACCTCAACTATTTACATAGTCCAAAATAATTTTGTTAACATAACCTAAAATTATTGCTGTGAGAAATTTACCCCGTTGCTACTGTGGCGCCACCCTAATTCAAAGCAGTTTGACGGACACTTTTTCACAACAAAGACAGTTCTACTTACCTCTACCCCTCCATAGTTTCGGCTTAAAACTGTGATATGTATTATTAGCGGGTATAATTAAATAACATAACGACCGGCTGTTTTCGTTTGTTTGTATTTTCGAGCAACACAAATTATTTATTTATTAATGTATTTTACCTCTTAACTACTATTAAACTGTGTCTTTATTTTAAACTGGTTTATTATTTACATATGAATGTGGCAAATGGCATGTCAGTTATCATCCAGTGCAAATATGACCAAATTCCGCTATACTTTTGCAAAGTTACACCGAATTTAATGTAAATTATAGTGTGACTAGATTCTGCCCGCGACTTTGTTCACGTGATAATCTTGTTCCCCCACCCACCCTACCGCCATCGCATTGCCCGTTCGCGCTATTAGGTGCTTCGTTCTCGCATAGCGTTCTTTCTGACTTTCGTTCTTTCTGCTCGGCTCCTAAGGGTTTTAGCGTGATGTTAAATAGCCTATTCCATACAGTGTTAAATACCCTTCGTCACGAATTGGGCTATCAAATGCAAAAAGATTTTTTTAATCCGACTGTTAGTATCAGAGACTAGCGCGTTCAAACAAACTAATTAACATTAGTATAGATATAGAATTTTATTTGCATCAAAACTGCTGCGTACAAAATGTTATGTAGCTTTTCATCTCGAGTTATACCTGATATGTTTTAGAGGGTTTCCATTAAATACATTACCCAGCAAATTAAGTGTGCAGTCCATCAAAATATTTGAGGGATAAACCCGAAGGTTACTTTGTTTGCCGTAATTACCTACTTGGGACGGACACAATTTCCTTGATCCGAGGAATTCCGCCAATTTTGCTATACGCGTAGGTTTCTATTAGTTTAGTAGAATGTTTGGCGCGAATTTGTGGTGACAGCATATTTCTTGACAATCCTGTAATTCCTTGTAAAATAAAATTTCCCTATAACTTTCTGAACAAAAGGTAAGGGGTGTTAACAACCCGAGTGCTGTATACAATATAACTCAAAGCTAAATGCAGCTGTAACAGGTTGCCAGTCCATCACAGGCTCTTAGGCAACCCTTCTCCTTCACTGACTCTTACAAGAGGGTGAAATGGCTGTAACGGTTTATATTATCATGTATTTGAAGTTGTGAAGCCAAAGAAAGAACTCATTCAATTTAGTTACAAAGAATTTTTTTTATGAATAAATCTCAGAACTATGTCCTGTTTGCCCGTTCGTCCCCTAATCTAAATTTACACCACAGACTCATAGCTTCTATAGTTTATCACCAATTTTCAATTTTATAAAAATTCTTCTATTCATTGAAAAGTTGGAAAAACCAGTGAGTGTTTTCGGTAAAAGTTATAACGAGCAATCTTACATTGATTTGCTTTAGGAATTAATAAAAAGTTTTATTTTACTAATAAACATGGATGAATAACGGTTGACTTGCAAATATTTGATAGAGTCATGTCTAAGGGAGGGTGCCAACGAGCAACTTTTGTCTCCGCAACTAATTTGTCCCCCACATCAAGTCTACGGGTTTGTATGAAAGTGAGCGCATATTGCAGCGATGCGACAGCTGGTAGATATTTTTGTCCGCGGGTTTGGACGTAAGTGTCGCCCATCTATTGGTTGCAATGCAAGTGTGCGCACGGCGACAAAAAAGTTGGCGGCGAGGCAGTTGCCGCTCAACCGAAAATTTTACAATAATGTAGCGTTGCTGTCACTCCCGTGCGCATCGTCCAAATCTCGGCGTTCCTGGGCCACTAAGTTGCTCGTGGGAGCCCTCCCTAAACATACTTGAGTCGTGAAGGGTGAGGATGAATCCCCGGAGGGTCACTATAGTCTTTGATAAACACTTGAAATACTAACACGTTTGAAATCAGAACCGGGTCGTTTTGTCTGCGAATTTCTTGACCCACTACGTATTATGTGATTGAAATTCTCGTTTGAAATTAAATCCTCTGATTTACTCACAGTTTGTTAACAAGCCTAAAATGCATTGATTCATGGTAGAACTTCAAACTTATGACAATTTATTTTGTGTCTGGAAACAAAACACTATAATATGACAAAAAAGTGGATACTACATTACAAAATTACATTAAGAAAAATCCTCTTTACCGCTACTTTTAGAGGCCCAGTAAAAACACATTAAACATGCTCACACAAAACAAAAGATCGCTTACGCAGCGTAATTTTGCCCATTCTAAACGTCAAAAATATTTATTGCGACAACTGAGTTACGCATACTTACGCTCAACAGCGCAATTCGCACGACATTCCGCGGTAAAAAATGAAAGCGCGCTTGCTTTCATAATCATTTAACGTGCTTGTGAATACTCACGGGGGTTTTTAACAATTGTACCTATATTTTCTTTGGACGAAAGCAGATGCAAAAATAGTTGTTGTAACCAAATTTTATTGACGTCTTAATTTGATTACCACTCTTGGCAGGTGTCAGTTTACAACACTAGGGCAGGGTTATAAGATCTATCTCTATCAATTCGACAGCAAATTTTTAATCTCAGTGCTTTATAATATGCCGTATGTGACGTCTATGTTACTAGAATAAACAATACAGGGTAGCATTGATGCGCAAACTGTTACCTTGAATCCCTTAGCGTAGAATTTTTTTGTCATCATCATTTCAGCCGCAAGACAGCTGGACATAGGCAAGCACCTCCACTTAGACCGGTTTTGTGTTTCTCGCATCTAACGGCTTCCTGGGCCTTCACAAGATCGTCGGTCCACCTTGTGGGAGGCCTTCCAACGCTGCGTCTTCCTGTACCTACGCGGTCGCCACTCCAGAACCTTTCGGCACTATCGGCTATCTTTTCTGCCAAAAATGTGCCCTGCCCACTGCTACTTAAGTTTGAAAATTCTTCGGGCTATATCTCTCTCTTCATTTCTGATTCGATCACGCAGGGAAACTCCAAACATAGTCCTCTCCATTGCTCTTTGGGTGACTTTTAGCCTTCTATTAAGACCCATTGTGAACGACCACGTTTCAGTGCCATAGGTCATCACTGGCAAAACACACTGGTCAAAGAGTTTCGTCTTGAGACCCTGCGGTGTATAGGATGAGAAGATATTGTGTAGCTTTCCGGACGCTGCCCAGCCGAGTCAGATTCGACGATTAAACTCTTTCTTGAAGTTAGACCTGTCTTTTTAGTCGGTTATCAAAAAAAAGTGCAATACCTACGCGGTCAAAATGTCTGGAACAAACGACGCAAAATTTCAACGCAGTGGGGTTCAGAGTCGTGTACCGAATCCAGGATAACAGGTTGCGCGTCGATGACCCCGCCACCCTGTATTGAAAATATAATAATGAACAGAAAACTGGGTAGAAATATCTTGCATGTACTATAGTTTACATCTGTTCTAAAAAGAGGAATTTATAGATACTTTTTAATGTTCAAGTAAAGTTAAGATAGAGAGTGTATCTGGAGTCAATGTTTTGATTTTGACTGTTTTTCGAGCCTGTAGCCTTTTTTTTTTGAGGATGGGATATCATCAAATGACCCTCCCTCTCTGCGTGGAGCAGAAGGGAGTGTCGGACTCTTACTGACCAAAACCCACCCGTGTTCCTTCCTTAGCCCTTTATGTTCCGGGCCAGCAGTAATCATTTCGGAAAATCCCGCTGCTCCGGCAGGAGCCTGTAGCCTGCCTTTGAATCGCCGCTTCCACCAAACGCATCGCGGCGTATTTATTTACGATGCGCCGCCGACCATTTCGCAGAAAATCCATGCTACAGTGTAAAATATTTGCAGTTGATCAATAGTTTTTCTTAGGTTTGATTTTTTTCCTTAGGTTTACTTATCATGTTACCTAACGTGTAGTGAACTAAAATTATTACTTAACTTATTTTTTCATCGAACAAATTACAAATTAGCGTGTTTTGAACGGATCATTTTCCTAAAACCACGATGTATCTATGACATATATTTTTTTCAAGACCTAAATACACTAATTCGACAATTTAAAATTGATTATATATATATTAGACACAGGCAATTCGACAAACCCGTTTAAAAGGCAAATTCTTGCCTTACTCCAACATAGCCAGGAACTCTTCTCCAAATCAGCATAAAGCAATGCATAAACACATTTCGTTGGCTGCACGCGTCCTTTCTTACCGGAAGACCTTTCCATTCGCTATTACTTCGAAGGAAAGCTGGATATGAGCGGGGTAACATTGGACGTGATGCAATCAGAGGAGCGCATGGACACGAAACTACTCAGGAAAACGTAAGGTAGGAATTTCTATTCTCGAATATTGTATGTATTTTGTATATTTTTTAAATGACATCTTATTTTCGTCTTTCTACTAAAACTGATTTGAGGATTTGAGTTTTCAAAAAATGCAGGTTAGCTTATTGTTTGAGGTAGAATTGGGTAGTATATACTTACTAGGTTTCATTTACCAGTCTTACTGAGGGAGTGGGGGGGAGTTGCTCCATGTTAAATACTGGTAGTCAGCTGCATCCGGTCAGCCCGGAAGCCGACCCCAACATAACTATGTAGGGGTCGGCTTCCGGGCTAACCATCTGCCTAGCCTTTTCCCAACTGGTTAAAGGCTAGGCAGATGATGAGACGATGATTTTAAGGTTTATTTTTGTTGTTAAATTTGATTTAGACGTTAATTTTTCGGTTGACCTCGACGAAATTTGTTGTTCCCGAACAACCCCGTCATATCGCATCGCCTGCCCGCGCTAGTACTTCGCTTTCGCTCAGCATTCTTTCTGAGTTTTTCTCGGCTCCTTAGGGTCCTAGCGTAATGTTATATAGCTTATAGCCTTCCTCAAGAATTGGGCTATCAAATGCAAAAATAATTTCTCAAATCCGACTAGTAGTTCCTGAGACCACCCCCTACATACAAACATACAAAGAAACACATTTTAGCTCTTTTTAATATTATATATATAATATTAAAAAGAGCTAAAATGTGTTTCTTTGTATGTTTTAGTATAGATTAAACGTTACAACGGGACAAAAGTTATATTAAAAAGATAAGGCATATAAAATTATGAAAATAAAGTTCAAGCATTCGAAATTAAATACGGGATTTAAAACATCACTTCCGAGAGCATAATGAGGAATATCCGATCGTTTTATAATCCTTATTCATTGAAAAAATTCGTTGGTTTATTAAAGCTAACGTTAATGAACTTCTCTTTCGTCTATTTATTCACTTCGATGTTCGATGTAATGTATATTTCAATTCAAAATTTGAGATAATTTTCAAGTTTGAAACAACAAACTGAATGTCATATTTAACAAAGTCCAAATTTCATTGCAACCAAAAACGTATTAGGACCTTTTTGTTACAAATGGTCACTCAAAAATTAACTTAGAATCATTTTCACCAATATAAATAACTGATTAAGTGGCGATGGAATGTAAATTATCTGAGATTATGAACACTGCTGTAGGTTGGTATAATGACTTATTTTTAATCAGGACGCGTAATTATTTAATGCTAGCTCATAAACATCTACAGATGAAAGTTTTTAAATAAAGATGTTTGTCCGCAAAACCGAACTAATATCACTCTCAGAGGTTTATTTATTTATTTAACCACTTATGCACACACATTTAAACAGACAAGAAGAAATGAATAGAAAAATACGTACGAAGGCGATGCTTATTTCTATAAAAATCTTTCCCTGTATACTTGCTTTATATAATTTAGGTATATGTATGTGCTTGATATAATTTTTTATCAACTTTCCTAAAAGAGATGTAGACAACGTGTGTAAGAGTAGAAAAGTAAACTAAATACATAAAATTAAAAACAATTCACTAATTTAACCATAAACATACAACATGAGCATATACTTACATTCTTCTAAAATAAATATCACTACAATATATATAATTTAAATGTAATTTAAAGTATTTACTATATTTAACACAACTAACTATTTACAATACGTATTAAATTAAATAACTAACTAACTATAAAAATAAATACAAACGCAATTTAAAACATTAAATACATAATTATGCAATAATGATGAAGAGGAAGGATAGTGTTCACTTTTCTTTTGAATACTGCAAGAGTTTGGCAGTCCTTAATGTCAGGCAGAAATGATTTCACAACCGAACCGCGTGCACAGTGAATGAGTAGAAGTCAGTAGAAGGAGGAGATATCTAAGATGCGACCTGCAAGGTGCATCAAAAGGACTGGCCTATGTAGGAATAGCGTTCCCGTAGATAGGATAGCTGAACCCTAAAATGCCTAGGATGTTAAATAGCCGACAGAATATGCAAGAGTTCCTGCGAAGTCGAATAGAATGCCAGTAGAGTATGTTGAGAAAGTTAGAAACGTAATCATATTATTTAACGTTCTTATAATGCATTTAATAAAAAAGTTACATAATGTTTTACAACTCAACACAATAAATGTAACTCCACAAAATGAACTATCCACTTCCATGATAAAATAACTTTTTTATAAACATTTTTTTCATCTAAAAAGTTTGAAGAGCCCTTCCATTGCCACTTACAAAGAAATTAAGGTTTTAAGGGGCCGAAAACTTTTCATTTAGATGATATCCACTCCAGTGATGAGTTATTTCGGAGTCCACTTTATTTTTAAAGCCAAAAAGCTAAAAAGATTTACATTTATAACCTTTTACTTCATACTTTAAATACAGAAATGGAAAGGAGAATACAAGTGAAATAAGGTTTTGTGTTTTAAACATTTGTTTCTCAAACAATGCTAAAACTAATTACTGTATTTTGTTAAAAGAAAGACTCATTAAAAAGATAGATAAATAAAATGGCTGATACACAATAGAATGATATTAAATTAGTTAATGGTATTTTTGACAATGACATTACATGACATGATTATGATAATTATTGTACTCAACTAACTAAACAGGGTGGCAGGGACATCATCGGGGGAGTAGTGGAGGTCGGGGGTTTAAAATCATATGCCGAATTCATGGTTACAGCTTGCCTGTCGATCACGCAGCTTATAGTGGTTTCCTAAGACACATGATACTTACTTTTTTTTTTCAGAATGGGAAATCATCAAATGACCCCTCCCGCTCTGGGTGGAGCGGAAGGGAGTATCAGACTCTTACTGACTAAAACCTACCCGTGTTTCTTCCTTAGCCCTTTATGTTCCGGGCCAGCGGTAACCCCTTCGGACAATCCCGCTGACCCGGCAGGCAAGACACATGATACTTGAAGTTATCATCAAAAAGATGGTGAAAAATGGAATTTGTTACTTTCTGTCATGAAGAAAGATTTTTCAAAATATAGGTCGCAATGTAGTACGCCTGTATTTTATAGGTTTAGCAGGCTCATATTTTATAAGGTTTCACTAGCCGATATTTCTTGTTTTATAGATGGCCTATCATACTGCAGTAAAACGAAAGTAAAATATATGTAGAGGCAATAATACCGTACTTGGACCCATATCTATTACTACTTATATACCATGTAAGAAACTATATCTAAAGTTAGGTACATAAAATGAGAATGGGCTAAGGTATGTCGTAAATATTTGAACGCAAGTCCTTTCACCGTGAGCAAAAACTAATAAACTATTTTGGTATTTTTCAATACGTGCCGTGGCAGAAGAATCGACGATCAGCGGTTACAGACCGGCCGTCGAAAGAATGCGTTCCTGTTTGTCAATGCGACAATTCTAGTAGGTAGCTAATAAAGATCAAAATCACAAATCACGTATTCGTTTGTATGAATCTGACAGGTGTCAAAAACGCATTCTCTCGTCGGCCGCACTATACTCGCTTTTCGTTCTCGATTCCGCGACTGAACGCTTCAGTTCGCGCTCGATGCCACTACTTAATAAAATAATGTGCAGTTTTGTAACTGTGACTAAACGCAAAGAGTCAGGCATTGATGAAGACAAAGTCAATCAGTCAGTCAGTCTTATATGGTCCTTTTGGTAACAGCGTTGCATTTACATGGAAGTAGGTGAATACCTAAGACAGGACGTTGCGACCCTGTTACATCCTGTTGCGGCTTGCCTAGTGATTAAAGCGTTGTTTCCCTAGGGTCCGGTAACAGGCACAATTTGTTAAGTTTGATGCATCCTGTTACCTCCGCCAGGCTTGCCCAAGTAGTCCTCATGTCATTATTCTCCTTGGATCATTCGATTGAAAAAGATGGTGGAAACGTAACACATTATTTATTGTCCACCTGACTCTCTCTAATTTTTTTAATGACGTATATAAATTTTGGTACTGTTTTTCTATACTAATATTATAAAGAGGTATTTTTTTTGTAGGGCTGTATGTAGGGGTTAATATCTGGAACTACCAGTCGGATTTGATTTGATTTTTGCATTTGAGAGCCCTATTCTTAAGGAAAGCTATAGAGTATTTAACATCACGCAATGACCCTTAGGAGCAGTGCAAAAAGAAAAAACGCAGAATGAAAACGAAGTGACAGCGAGCGCGGGCAGGTGATGCGATGCGACGGAGTTGGTCGGGGGAACAAGAAATTTCACGCGGACAAAGTCAGAAGCTAGTTTTCTATACAATTGTCTAACAAGGGTTAATTAGTATTAGGGCTTGTAGGTATTTAGACGAAATTAGATCGAACCTAGATACCGACATCATTTGTCTTAGTTAGTGTCTGTGAAATTTTCATTAATACTTGGCACAAAGAGACGAAAGCAATTCGGTTACAAAAAGGGGTTATTTAATTTTAATTATGAATTCCTGGAATAGTTTAAAGGAATGTAAAAGATAATATAAAGAAATATTTTGTTTTATACAGTAGAAAACGTATGTAACATAGTAGTATTGAATTGAATTGAATTGAATAGTATTTTTCACAGTACCATTAATTAACGAAAACGAATTTAAAATAAATTACACTAATTTTATTGGTTTATACTATGTTTTGTAATTGTATAGTGGATACAATGTTATGGAACAATGGTTGTACACAATCAAATGGTTCCTTGTCCGTGTATACATCTTATCGGGGCTGACTGTACCTACCTATACTTTATTTATTTTTCATTCAACTTCTGGGCAAAGGTCTCCCTCCACTCCATTCATATTTCGTGATTCTACGCTTCCTCTTTCCAGGTTTATTTAGGTAGTAGATTCAATTTTAAAAATAAACCTATTTCACAAAAAAAATATCCTCTAAACTAAGCGCTAGTCATTCTTAAAACGTGATGAAACCGTGACGCAACACAACACCCCTTTCAGGCCAATCAATGGCCAGGCTACGACGTGGCCCATTGTTTAATGTGTGGGTTGCTCTTAGAGCACGGTTTAGCTCTTTAGCCTTGTGAACATGGGGTCGGGTAGTAGGTATATAACAATATGCTGTATTCAGTTAAAACATTTAAACATTTGTGAAATTCTGAAGGTGGGAATGGAAACTTGGTTAAAATAAAAAAATCTAAAATGGATGAAGCTTCATTATGTGGAGCGGTCTCCATATTGAATTTCTGGTGACGTCTTAAGACTGAGGACATCCTCGAAATCAAGAGTTATTCAACGAAAACTTACTAGTTTAAATCGGTTTAGTAGTTTAAGGCGAATAGCATCCTATACCTTCAGATACACGCACATACATATTATCACCACAAATCATATCAAAGATTCATAACCGTTTGACATACCTTCGCGGCTACTGTCTGTAAAATAACCCGTTTTTGTAACCGAATTGCCTTCGTCTCTTTGTGTCAAGTTTTAATGAAAATTTCACAGACACTAACTAAGACAAATGAAATTTCTTGTTCCCCCGACCAACTCCGTCGCATCGCATCACCTGCCCGCACTCGCTGTCACTTCGTTTTCATTCTGCGTTTTTTCTTTTTGCACGGCTCCTAAAGGTCATTGCGTGATGTTAAATAGTCTATAGGTTTCCTTAAGAATAGGGCTCTCAAATGCAAAAATCAAATCAAATCCGACTGGTAGTTCTAAAGATTAATACCTACAAACAGCCCTACAAAAAAAAACCTCTTTATAATATTAGTGTAGAAAAACAGTACCAAAATTTGTATACGGCATTAAAAAATAAGAGAGAGTCAGGTGGACAATAATAATGTGTTACGTTTCAAACGAATGATCCAAGGAGAATAAAGACATGAGGACTACTTGCGCAAGCCTGGCGGAGGTAACAGGATTCATCGAACTTAACAAATTGTGCCCATCACCGACCCTAAGGAAACAATGCTTTAATCACTAGGCAAGTCGCAACAGGATGTAACAGAGTCGCATCGTCCTGTCTCAGGTATTTACCTTTTTCCGTGAAAATGCAAGGTTACCAAAAGGGCATTATAAGACATCCAGCGATGACTCTTTGCGTTTAGTCACCGTTGCAAAACTGCACATTTTAGCAATAGCTTCGATGCTGCATCGAGTTTTATTAAGCAATGGCAAGGAGCGCGAACTGGAGCGTTCAGTCGCAGTTTCGAGAATGAAAAGCGACTATAGTGCGGCCGACGAGAGAATGCGTTTTTGACACCTGTCAGATTCATACAAACGAATACGTGATTTGTGATTTTGATCTTTATTAGCTACTAGAATTGTCGCATTGACAAACAGGAACGCATTCTTTCGACGGCCGGTCTGTAACCGCTGATCGTCGATTCTTCTGCCAAGGCACGTATTGAAAAATACCAAAATAGTTTATTTGTTTTTGCTCACGGTGAAAGGACTTGCATTCAAACATTTACGACATACCTTAGCCCATACTCAATGTATGTACCTCAGTATAGATATAAGCTTCAGCTTACTCGTGTTTGCTGTAAATTTTTGAGGTAAAATACAAGAACAAAACAACACAAATAGCTGGGCAATCTTACCTCATGTACATCCATACTCTGCCACATTTGTATTCAACTGAGATCCCTATTTACCCACCATAAAACCACCCGTATCCTACTGCCGACAGTTCCAGAAGCCATAAGGAAAAATTGTCACCTATCTCGATAAGATGAAACAAGGACAGTTAACAGCATGTTTAGGTTGATATTAATACATCACAGCTGTCGGACATCAATTTATCAAGAAGACAAGGGACTGAGGAAACCGTAGTGATACTGTCTCCAGCTGAAATTACTTGTAACCTTACGAGGTTAGCCCTCATTCATCTTGTGCCATTCACCAATCGTTCGTTAGAAACAACTGACGATCTAGCTGTTGTAACTATCTTTTGTTTAGAATTTAGTTTTCGTGTTTTAAAATATAATAATAGAAAAAAATGAAAAGGGCAAATTGGTCTTTATAGACGAACGAAATGAGTATTTAAAATGGACACGAAACAAACTTGTTTTAGAATTCAATCAAATAGGGTTTCAAAAACTAATTAGAACCGGGGGATTATTCTCAAACAGTTTTCTTTTATTTACAAAATAATCCTGAAGAAACAGGGAAATTCACGGGAGTGTTTGAAGTTTAATTAGCAGGGTAAAAGTTTTGCTTTCGATACCGAACAGGTACGCATTCAATCGATAAGTGAAGTTCGAGAACTTTGCAGGCGTTTGGATTGTGTGAAAGAACCGCATCGGTAAACAATAATTTATTTTCAAATGGATGGAGTGGGACTAATGATTTTACTTTTAGCGATGTGAGCGAGAATAACTTTTTAAATGGTTATATATGGGGTGACGATTTAGTCACCTGCATCCGTCAAGGGGGCGATTCTACCCGTCATTTTAAACAATTCTCGCTACGAAACTCTAATACAATTTGTAAAAAAAAATCCTTTAGCCTGACTATTTTGATGCATGTATGTTTTTTTTTAATTCGGATTTTATAGCGAAAGTTATGTAGACTGACGGGTAGAATCACACCCTTGACGGATGCTGGTGACTAAATCACCACCCTGTATCAAACTAGGTTTTGCACGCGACTTCGCCCGCGTGGATGTCGGAAAATATCCTACGGGAACATACTACCGGGATCAAAAGTATGTGTTTATCTAGGGTATAAACCATCAGTGTGCCAGATTTCATCCAAATCCATTCAGTCAAATATTGTTGTAATAATGTTTTTGCGCTAATCCGGAAGATACATCTAGACAAACGGACAAAAACTCTTCCTTAATATTTTTCCTTTATTTCATTATTTACATATACATTATATTTTTTAATATTAGAATATAAAAAAATAGTAGCCTACCAGTATTGGGAACAGGTCAGGGCTCCAGAGAGAGGAACCTAACAATGCGGGCCGTGTCCAGAATTACCGCTTTCTGAATCAAGCCCTTGATTCAGCTGTCAAACGAAAGCCTCCTCGGGCGTTTTTCGATGCTCTTGGCTATTAACCCATTGGCTGTCATGACTATTGGCACAATAACTGCCGAGTCCACATCCCACATGTCAACAACCTCGCGAGTCAAGTACAAGTGATTTGCTTATCTTTCTCGACTTTCATCATGCGGGAGTTGTGGAGGCAGTCGCTCAATCTAAAATACTAGTATTCAGCTGCATCCGGTTAGACTGGAAGCCAACCCTAACATAGTTGGAAAAGGCTAGGCAGACGAGATCAGCCTACATTAAACGGACATTTAAAAAAGTATAATTTCTGTTTAATTGCACGAGCATGTAATTCAATGGCACCATGTGTAATAGTTTCAATCAAACTGAACGCGGATTTTCGTTATTTTATACCTGACCGGCATCCTAATTCCGTAACACACTATCGATCGGAATCTGACTCATTTTGAAGCAAATTGCTAATCCATTGCTCCATAAGTTAGATAAATGTGTCTGCTCAACACGTAAATAACGCAATGAATGTTGTTGAACTGTCAAAATGAAACCGATTCCGATTGATAATGTGGTACGCAATTGTCCCGCTGGACACCTGAAGGCCAATTCTCGTAATTTAAAACGTTCAAAATCTAGTCGCAGTCTCATCTCAGCGACAAAGAAATGTCAAAAACTTGTCAAAATGTAGGGAAATTTGAAGTATCTTTTGACAGATTGAGACTGAGATCAGACTGTGAACGTTGTTAAAATTAGTAGAATTGCCCCTCAGTTTAGACGCACTTTCATTGAATACATACGTCAAACGTGTTCTAAAACAGCTTTACGTTCCAAATATCATTCCTAAGCATATTCCACCCCTTGAGTCGACGCCAAATACTGAAAAATGTTTCGCCTCAAAGGACTGAATGTTGGGACCGAATGCCTCGGAAATGGTATGCCACGGAAACAGTGGCTCACATCTGTGTCGACGAACGTCGAAACGTCACCAGTTGACGGTGTAATGCGATGAAGCTGGGAAGCTGTTTTGTAGTCGAGTATACCTTTTGTTTGCTATCAGAGTTGATAGTGTGTCGGTATTAGTATAGCGTGTTATGCAAATATTAACTGAATATTGTGAAGTTCATATTTCATTAACTTTTGAGGGTTCCGTACGAACGAATGAAAAAACGGAACCCTCATAGGATCACTCCTGTGTCTTTTTGTCTGTCCATACTTATAGGAAATAACATGGTAAATCTCTTAATATTTTGCGGACGCACTTATATTTTGCAGTTGGAATGTACGGGAGAACATGTTTTTCAACTACAAGGTTAAGTTTGTTCTTGGGATGAATTCATTTCGACTGTGGAACGCTTCATAGGTAAGTTGAAGATGTTGTTATAAAACAGATCACGTAATTTTGTTATAAAAATAACAAGATTGGAGATGATTCCGGGGAGGCTGCGTGAGACTTCCGATGCTGTGAACAGAAATACATAAGTACTTCTAAGGAATAAAACTTATAACTTAAGTGTCACCGTATAAACTATCTCGCGAGATTATAAACTCTAGAACAATTGTGAACTGTAACAAACCATTTACAATTGAACGCATTATTTTTCGATAGTTTATAATCAGTCCATGGCAAACCATAGATTGTGAACTGGTATCAAACTTACATGCGACGGATTACTACTAATACTAAATAGCCAACTATCTGTGACCAACTTGGAACCGATCGCTTCGCTCGCTCGGCTCGCGCGCGTCTTGTCACAGCTCTAACTTTGTTTCTAACTTTGTTTGGATTCTAACCCACTAAAGCTCCACGGTGTCCTCCTCTGCCGCTTACGGAGGGAACACAGGCACGCGTTAGCATTCATCCGTGAACCCGCCGCGGCTGTCCGTCACCGGACCCTTCTCTGGGGAGTACTACCGATTACCGGCGCTCCAGAACACATAGCACGCCGTGACCACCCCAGGGACTAAACCAGCACATGGGCGCCAGACGACCCAGTGTCTGGGCACCCTTGGTCCCCCTGCGACGGGTCAGGTCATTGGCCCCGCCATCTGCCAATTTTCGGCCGCAGAGGATAGGAAGAGCGGCCAACGTCATACTAACACTCCTCCTCCCCTGCGGCCCCACCGCATCACCATCATATGGTGGCGACCCCGTCAAGGCCGCGGAAGCTAGGGAGAGCGGTGCACCGCAATACCGGCACTCCTCTCCCGCCGCGACCTCCAACCCTCAGCCGCGATACCTTCCTTACGACATCGCGGCCCGCCTCAGTTGCGATGCCGCCCAAGCGGCACCGCAACCTACTTTTGGCCGCTACGTCGTTGGCTTGGCAGCAAAAGCCCTGACGAGCGGCCCCTTCTCGGGTTCCTCATAGCTTCACCGTGGGTGTCCAAGCCACGGCTACTGAGCCCCTCCGCCTCGACAATGCGGGAACCCACCGGGGGGGTCACAGTTCTAACCTAACCCTTTTGGTCAGGGTGCCCTGACTTAGTTACTGCGACCAATCCGTCTACCGCTAAGATCGAAAAATCAGGGACAGTTCCCAAATTTACGGGTGATAAAATCGGACAGATTGTGAACCCCGTCGGTAAGTAGAGGTTCGGTCACAATTTGACGGTTTCACATGGACAGATTATAATGAATACATTATGTTATAAGCAGTATGAATGGTACAGTTCACAATATATCGACAGTTTACGATCTCGCAAGATAGATTATAAACTAATGCTGTTTACAATCATACATTGACATAACTGATCTAAACTGATACCAACTTATAGAAGCTTCGTAATATTCAGCCACTAGTTCAATGGCTGCTATTATTTTAATACATAAATTCGCCGCGAAGTAATATCTGTGTGCAGTTCTGGTACTAAGTGCTCCCCGTGGGCGAAATAGTGTAGAATATCCCTGTTTTTGCTCTTCTGTAATTGTTATTACGGCACTGATTGGTCGAATAAAATGCGGAATTATTTCCACTATCGCGTTGTCTTTTGTTTTTGGTATATTTTAGTAACATTGTTGTTGTAAATGGCGAATGTAGTTTGGTGTATGTAGACGACGCAGCGGTGCAGCCGTAATCTGACTGGATGATAAAGTGGAATCTGCATCTAACTGAAGCAAAATTTTGTTGGAGCTTAAGGGTTGGTTGCTTTATTTCAAATATTCTTCGTATTTTAAATGAGACAACTCTTGTTAGTATCATGCTTGCCATGATTTTTTATTTTACCACAGATAAACGGAGTAAGTTAAAGTCCGCACAGGATTAAGTTAAAGTCTGAACAGAACCACATAATGCTTCTGCTTTACTTTTTTGTTGCTTTGTTATTAATAGCTAAAATCTTTTTTGTTATTAAAATAATAATTTTTCACAAGTCTGCTGCTATAAGTACATTTGTAGAGAATGAGGAAAACTGTTCCACCGTAATACAGTTTAAACTAGTACGGGGAACAGAGTGAATCTGTTCGTGTTAACAACCAAAATAAGCACCTACCGATACATACCAAACAAAAATGTTACTTACCTTTACTGCTTATTTGTTACTTAGATGAATTGTGCAAGGTTCAATCAGTTCAGCCTATTGCAGTCCACTGCTCCACAAAGGCCTCTCCCAGGCCGCGCCACAACACCCTTGTGCAAGATTGTTATGATGATTTGGGTAAATAAAGATGATTTTTATGTTTTATATTTTGGGAGAAACTGTAATAAAGAAATCGAATTTCGGTCATGACATAAAATTTAGAACATAAAGGTTCACCTTTGATTTTTATCCATTTTTAAGCTTCTTTACAAATAGAGTAGAGACTATTTTTGTACACCCCACTAATATCCGGACCCCTGTCATAGCCTCATTTCCTTTAATTCTGAACTTCGAACTAAACAAGCTTTATTAGAAGTCAATTGGTTCTCATATCAGCTTTCACGTAAAAACTCAAGTGTGTCGGGTTAATGTGGTCCCAAACTTTTGTACCTACTAACAGGAAACCAACTTTTAATTTGATTAGTTCACTCCATCTTAACTTGTTAGAAGCGATAGTTACAAAGTTTTTTTTCCAGCTGCAACTAGTTAACAAGTTGAGCATTATTAATTACTGTGGTGTGTCAGTACAACACTAGCTTGAATAATATATGCGAAAAAGCAATGTGTTCGTTTACTCGTCCAGCATTAAGCAGTTTAAAAATGTTAACAATGAATTTCGAGTTTGCTCGCGCTTTGTTATATAAATAAAATAAAAAATCCGATTGAAAACTTATGGGAGGAAAATATTCAATGAAGTGGATACATTGCTGGTATTTTTTTATTATTTTATAATTTGATGAACCCTGGCTTATTGTCGGGAAATATTTTAAACAAACAGTCGTTGCGAGTAGTCAGAAACCGAAAAGTCTGACAGCCAGTCTTACCAAAGGGTAACGTGTTACCCAGTAGGCAGAAGCTCCATGTAAAATACTGGTATTCAGCTGTGTCCAATTAGACTAGAATCCGACCCCAGCATAGTTTGGAAAAGACTACACAGATTGATTGATACTTAAAACAGACATGCTTCAGAGAATTGCCGACTAGTTTGTTAGTCTGTTCAAGTGATGAACATGAATTACGTTTAATTTAGCCCATTGTTTACATAAGCTATTGAACATCAAACTAATCTCTAAAGGCTTTACAGAATTGATTGATTCAGACAAGGGTTTTTGGGTTCCTGCGATTAAATTAAGTTAATTGGGTCATTATTAAACTTTAACAGTTTGGAGCAAGACAATTTATTACTCGAACTACTATAAATTGACCTCGTTTAAAAGGCAAGTTTTCTTTTCAAAGGAGAATTTGATTATAGATAGGGAACTTTATGCTTTTGTAGATTGTTATCTAGAACAATCGCGGAAAGACTAAGATTCTGTTTTCGTAAGAAAATAATGTAGAATTAATGGCGGATAAAATGGGGGTTCTAAAACTTAAACTAAGATAAATTATAGCTGTTTGAAATAAGACATTGAGAAGGAAAAGCTGTGCGTAGGAGTGGCCTCTATCTACAAATTAATGATCTGGAATTTAGAGTTGATTGTTATTTACAGCGTTTGTTAGTTTACTGAAAAGAGCGGTAAAGTAGTTTATTGTTAGGTGCATTAGACATTTGTCTAAAAGATCGGTTAATAGATAAAACATTGCATGTAAATACAAATAATTTTACAACAATGATAAATGATTTATTTTCTGTAAGTAGGTTTGTACAAACACTTTCACACGTCAGTCATATTTTTTTTAACTAGATGAGGTCGGCGTTTCCTATCTGACTATTCTGAGAAGAAAGGCCGAAACAAACTCAGAGGTCACAGTTTCTTTTAAAGTTCAGACAAAATCTTGGCCAGATCATGTGAAGACAATGTAGATTGGTGTCTAAAATGGTCTTTTGAGGAAAGAACCACTCAGATTGAGCAGACCTGTCCAGTCAGTGCACGCATCTGTCAAAAATCGTGCAGCTCAACTCAGAACTTGAGGTATGTAATGTAAACCTGATTCAACAATATCATTATTTAAATAATTTCCCCATCTTGCCTTTCAACGGGTGTCACATGCATTATTTATGAGAACCGGCAAACAAAACAAATAAAACATTGAGGACGTTTACAAGCACTATATTTGAGGTTTATTGCGAACAAGTTGAAAGCATTTTTATTTACCTATTCCTGTTTGCAGCAGAGTTTTAGGGTTGAACTGTAATCTTTACAAAGTTTTGTGCTTGTAGTTGCAACGACAAAGTTTCTTCTCCATATATAACGAAATAAAAACTGTTCGGGAAACCCGAAACTTTATCAGACGTCACGGCCTAATAACATTCTCTTTGGCATCAAAACTAGCCAATGACAAGTCGGGACTACCGTCGAGCATCAAGACTAACGCCGGGCATACACGTTAAACTTTTAGCATAGCTGAATAGCGTTTTCTCTACTCTCAGCGTTTCGGTCGAAGTATCGGCGCGTTTTAGCGACTGCATCGATGCTGCGATGAATGAAACATGTTTCCAAATCCCTCAGCGTTCGGGAAAAAACTTTTGGCTGTAGCCTTTTTCAAACGAGTTCGGCTTGCGACCTCGCCACGTAGCTTATGAATAAGGATTCTGTTTGAGCCTAAAACCAGTCGGACAATCCCCAAAACATATAGGGTAGGTTTAAAGGTTTTAATCCGTTGAAAGAAAAAGACCTAGGTACTTAGATCTTTTTATAAAAATAGCATTTTGTATAGGCACACACATATGTACCTACGGACGCCAGCACATCAAGTTACCCGAAACTGTCAAATTATTCCCAATCAACTTTGAACCTTATGCTTCGATAAAGTTAAAAAATTATTAAAAAAATTTGTCAGATTGTAGTAGCTTGATGAGCTGGCGTCTCCACATAAAGAAGAATACTTTCTAAACATCACCAACGTGGTTTTTATACACGGTGGCAGGTACAGACGCCAGCACATCAAGCTACCCGAAACTGTCAAATTTTCCTAATCAACTTTGAGCCTTATGCTATAGCGATAAAGTTGAAAATCTATTAAAGAAATTTGACAGATTGTAGTAGCTTGATGTGCTGGCGTCTGTACATCGACGCGCAAAATGTAACTATGATTCAGTTTATGGTTCTAGACCCCTTAACGAATAAATTTTCGTTGGTTATCAAAAAAAAAAAAATCAGCTGCTTCATAGAAAAGTGCAATACCCTACACGGTCAAAATGTATGGAAGGGCAATTTTTTTTAAATAACTTACGATAAATTTTAACGCATGGGGATTCAGAATCATGTGCTGAATTCATGACACATAACAGGCTGCGCGTCGATGTTCCTTGCTTTTTTTATTGCTGGATGGACCCGCTCTTGACCTTGATCATGCCTGATGGAAAGCGATGGATGTGGTCTATGATGGAGCGTGCCCAGAAGATGCCTAAGGCACTTGAACTGCTGCTCTGAAAATCCTTGATACTCTTTTAAATTTTTGTCTCTGCATTAGCCATCAATTTGTGAATTCAGCTACAATGAACGACAGCTCGAATTATGGTAGTAACTTATCTGAACCGACCTAGTATGATAACTTAGTACCTGGTCAATTGCAGTTGTAATGCCCAAACTGGACAGTAATAGCGTCGAATAATGTCCTTGTTTGCTTACCAAATGCGCACTTTATAGTCCAAATATATGGAACAACCACATAATTTATTGAAGTCATCCTTCCAATTCCAATAAATGGTCATCATCGGAATTGGGGTTATTATGTACTTAATTCGTTTTAGTCAATGCGACAGTAATTTTAGTTCGAATTTGTTTTCTGCTGATTAGTGGGTGAATAACGGGTGTTCTTCAACTGCTTAATTACTGCCTATTTGAGGGAATTAATTCATGTGCTACTCAGACCAAATAAAAAGTCAAGACAGCGCTGCAAACAATACAGTGAAGCATGCAAAAAAACACCTCCGCTCTGTGCATACACACTCACTGTGCACGCACACATTTACAACCATTTACAATCAAACTACACCTCACTATGTGCACACATGTTTACGAAACCGGCCTCACTTTACTGTTGACAGTCTTGGTTTTTTATTTGGTCTGAGATGTGAGATTCTGCTTCAGCCTTTGGTGATTCGTACATTGTATAGTTATGATAGTTATGTAAAACATGTTTTATTTTTAAGAGACTAAATCCAAAAATCATTTTGACAATTGTGATGTTTGTACTGGAGGGACGACAATAAAAGGCAGGCACTCGGTTAGCTCGTATATTTCGGACTGCCGGCAGCGGCCGGCACCTGAACTACCTAACTTACATTATTTAATGATCTACCTACATTACACCCCTCCACCCTTAATTAACAATAAGTTGATTATCGTGATTACCAAAATCTTACGAACTAACTTACATACATGTACATTATTACTCAATGATAGCAAAATAACCTTTTACAACTAGGCCCATACTTAACTAAATTCTTAACTAAATCTTAACTATTACTTAAGAATGTATACCAAGCTAATTAAACTTATACATAACAATGGGAACCTGCTTAATTAATCCTTAATTAAATCTTATAATTAACATCCTTATTTAACCTACATCTCCTAATGGGACGAGACTGGGGCGGTACAGACGGCGGTGTTGAGAACTCTTCCCCCTCTTTATCTCGGTCGATCTGATCGTTTATCTGAAGCGGTGACGACGACACAGGCTCCCGCGCAGGCGACGACGACGCCTCCGAGGCCTCCGGCCGCTCCGACCCGTCCTCGAGGGGCGACATAGGTGCTACTCTTGGAGCTGAAGCTTCCGGTGATCGTGACAAATCTGTGGGGACTATTAGAGAACTCCTAGTCCTACGCCTTTGCTGGTCGATGTGTCTATGCACCTGTTTACCGTTACTGTCTAGTACCCTATAGTTGCTTGGCCCAGTCGCGTTAACTATAGTACCGGGCAGCCATTTCTCCCCCTTTAAATATTGTCGATACCAAATGTCGTCTCCTACTTTCTCCCCCCTTTCTGTCCCACCCGCACTTTCAACTTGCCCTTGCTGCGCTTTTTGTACTCTAGCTTCCACATCGGGTCTTAAAACGTCTAACTTGGTACGCAACCGTCGCCCTATCAGTGCGACTGACGGGCTTATTCCCGTAGTGCAGTGTTCCGTATTCCTGTAATATAACAAAAAGGTGTTCAGAGCCTGTGCTATACTTTTTCTATCTAAATAAGCTTTTTTAATAACTCTTTTTAAAGTCTTTACTGCATTTTCCGCGGCTCCATTAGACGATGGATGATAGGGAGCTGTAAATATATGTTGGATACCGTCACTTCGCACGAATTGTGCAAATTCACTGCTAGTGAACGGCGGCCCATTATCTGTGACGATCTGCCTAGGAACACCCCACCTACTCCACAGCTCACGCAACCTGACCATCGTATGATTCGCTGCTGTGCTGGGAACCTGAAATACTTCCAGCCATTTGGATGTTGAGTCTACTACTACTAAATAAGTTATCCCGCATATGGGCCCCATAAAGTCCAGATGCAGCCGGGACCACGGCCTGGCCGGCCAGGGCCAGGGGCGGGGCACAGCGCGCGGGGGGTCGTCCGCGTGCGCGGCACAGACAGTGCACGCGCGGCACTCGCGCTCCACCGCCTCGTCGATGCCCGCCCACCATACATAGCTGCGTGCCAACGCCTTTGACTTTACGATACCCATGTGCGGCTCATGGATGATTTTTAAAATCTTATCCCGACATTTTTCCGGTATCACGATCCGGTGACCCCACATGACACAACCTAGCTCCTCATACAGTTCTGCTTTTCTATTGAAGTACGGTTGTAAGTTCACGATTTCACACTTATCTGGCCAACCGTCACGAAGATAATTTGAAATTCTACTTAATAAAGGATCCCTCTCCGTTTGTTTTTTTAATTCGGTATAATCAAGCAACAATCCATCTTGTGCGTAGTGCAGGTATGTTTGTTCTGGAATTGATTCCTCCTTCGCATTTTTAACGCAATTATTTTCCGGTAGCCGTGACAAACCGTCAGCGCAATTTTCATTCGTGCGAATATATTCTATGTCGTAATTGTAAGCCGATAATATCACTGCCCACCGTTGCATCCTACTAGCAGTCATTGTAGGTATCCCCGTTTGCGGTCCTAACATTGATACTAACGGTTTGTGATCAGTGCGTAAAATAAACTTCCTTCCATATATATACTGATGAAATTTCCGTATACTGAATATAATCGCCAGTGCTTCGCGATGTATTTGTGAGTAATTCTTCTCCGCGACGGTGAGCGAACGTGACGCATAAGCTATTGGACGCTCGCCCGTCGTCCCCGGCTGCGCCAGCACGCCCCCCACGCCCCGCGGGCTCGCGTCACACGTCACGATCAGAGGCTTGTTGGGGTCGTAGTGCGCTAAAACCTCGGTACCCATTAATGCTTGCTTTATCTGCATAAACACACGCTCGCACTGTTCATCCCAGTTCCAGTTTACGCCTTTTCGTAATAACCTGTTTAATGGTACTAACATGGAACTGAAGTTCTTAATAAACTTAGCAAAAAAATTTACCATACCTATAAAGGAACGTAATTCGCTAACATTAGTTGGGGCTTCTAGTTGACTTATTGCTTTTATTTTTGATTTGTCGGCTTTGACCCCTTCTTTTGAAACAACATAGCCTAAATAAGTCACTTCATCCACCAAGAAAACACATTTTTCTTGTTTTAGCTTTAGGCCACTCTCAGACAGTCGGTGTAAGACCTGTTCTAGTGCATATAAATGCTCGCTTTTATTTTTCCCGCCAATTATGACGTCATCGAGAAACACTTGCACATTCGGTATATTACCTAACAAATTCGTCATTATACGTTGGAAAATTCCAACACTTGATGACAACCCGTAGACTAGCCTATTATACTGAAATAAACCTCGATGTGTATTAATAACTGTGTATCTTTTTGAATCATCAAGTTCTACTTGGTTGTACGCACGGGAAAGGTCAATTTTACTAAAAAACTGTGTTCCGTTTAGGCCTACGAGCACATCTTCAATCTTAGGAAGGGGGTATCGATCGATCAGCAAGGCGGGATTCAGAGTCGCTTTATAGTCCGCACAAATTCGTAACGTACCGTCTGCTTTAGTCACCGGCACCAAAGGTGAGGCCCAGTCGGAGCAGTCGACGGGCTCGATGACGCCGTCGCGCAGCATGGCGTCGAGCTCAGCGTCGATGCGCTCGCGCAGTGCGTACGGTACGGGCCGCGCGCGCTGGAACACCGGTGTCGCTCCCGGCCGCACTCGCAGCGTGGCCTTACCGCCTCTGTACCGACCCAGTCCGCCGCTGAATAACTCCTTATATCTGTCGAGAATATTTACAATTCCTTCATTAATCTGCACACAATTTATGTTACTTATACTTTTACAAGTAAGCGTAGGTATTTTTATTTGTAGCTCCGCTAACCATTGCCTACCTATCAAAGATGTAGTACCGTTTTTGATTACAAACAATTCTAGCTGTTTTTCCTGCCCCTGGAATCGAACACGTGGGCGTATTATTCCTAATGGTTTTATTTTAGTACCATCATAAAATTTTAAAATTGTATCGTCCTTCTTGAGACCTAAATGTGGAAAATAATGTTGGTAGGTACAATCATTTATACATGAAATCGCCGTTCCTGTATCTACTTCCATATTTAACACGGTATCATCTACAAAAATAGGCAAACTTACTGGCTGATAATTATTGAGTCCAATCAGGTTTAAACTCTCTTCGATGTCCTCCACGTCGGACTCGCTTGCGATCTCCGCGGAATATATATTTCCATTCCGCCGACCGCGACGATCTGAAGTTCCCCGCGACGATTGCTCAGCATTCCCCGGACACACCCGACGTAAATGCCCCGTATGCTGGCATTTGCTGCACACGAACTCCCTGTAGCGACAGCTTGCCACACTATGGTTAGTGGCTCCGCAAGCTGTGCAGTTGCTGCGTCCTGATGCATGAGCCATGTTGGTCGCGCGCGCCACGTGGCTCGCGGCTAGCCTGCCGCCGCCGCCGCCGCCGCGGCCGCCGCTCGCGCCTCCGCCGCCCGCGCCTCCGCCACCGCCCGCGCCTCCCGGCGCGCGGCGCCCGTGCGGCCGCGTGATGCCACCGCTCCTGCTGCGACTCGCCCCGCTGCTGCCTCCCTTATTCGATGTGACCGAATGCACCGCTTCCGCGTTAGGACTCGACGTGGGCGCTCCATCCACCACCGCTGCGTCTCTCTCTGCCGCCTCCATTGCGTTCGCTATTTTCACAGCTTGTAGAAATGTTATCGAGTCATCTTCCGCAAACAGTCGTTGCCTGATGACGTCACTCTTGAGTCCGCATATGAATTGATCCCGCAAGCTTTCGCTTAAATTTTCTGCAAATTTACAGTGTCGAGCTAACCTTTTTAATTCCGTGACGTAAGTCGCCACGTTTTCATCCGCTCCTTGTCTTTTTTGCCGGAAACGGTATCTTTCCGCTAATGAAGATGGCGTCGGTTGAAGATGCTGACGCATTATACTAATAGCTTCTTTGTACCTTAACTCCGCCGGTTTCTTTGGACTCGATAAATTTACGAGTAACTCGTACGCCTCATCACCGATTGTAGAAATCAAAGTAGGTAACTTTATTTCCTCTGCCACTTTATTCACCAGGAAGTACATGTCCAACCTATCCACGTAGGATGACCACTGTCCCGTTTTCACGTCAAATTCACTCAACTTCCCGATTGACATCTTGATTTTAGTTGCCGTTTATTCTTTTGTCTAATTACGCACGCGCACATAAATCTTTAATCCTCGTCGCCACTGTGATGTTTGTACTGGAGGGACGACAATAAAAGGCAGGCACTCGGTTAGCTCGTATATTTAGGACTGCCGGCAGCGGCCGGCACCTGAACTACCTAACTTACATTATTTAATGATCTACCTACATTACACCTTGAGAACTCTTCCCCCTCTTTATCTCGGTCGATCTGATCGTTTATCTGAAGCGGTGACGACGACACAGGCTCCCGCGCAGGCGACGACGACGCCACCGAGGCCTCCGGCCGCTCCGACCCGTCCTCGAGGGGCGACATAGGTGCTACTCTTGGAGCTGAAGCTTCCGGTGATCGTGACAAAAAACAAAAAAAAAAAAAAACAAAAACAAAAAAAAAAACAAAACAAAAAACACCGAAAAACAAAAACGAAAAACATTCCTAAATAAAAAAGGTCATACACAGATCTGTGGGAATCTTAAAACATTTTTTATCTGAAACTAGCCCTTTGATGATGCATTGTTGACAAGGCACTAACGCTGGAAACACAACTTATACAACTCATACTAACGCTTAATTCCTCAAAACTAAAAACTCACAAACGCCAGTAACAACTCCTTACAAAAATCCAAGGAGTTCGTATAACGTAATCGGCTCTATAGCGCCGGTAATTCCAGTCCAGCTTGAAACGGCATGAAGGTAAAACTTTTGATTCACTAATAGCACATTAAATGCTAGCAAAAGAACGGCTTCATAACGAAGCATAAAGCTCGCAGCACCGTTATTACTCACGGTTCATTTTGAAGCAATCTGGAATACTTCATTCTTTCATAGTGATGGGGACGGGCCGCTCGAGTTGCCTTTGAATTCGAATATGCAGCGGTGCAGTGAGAATCGATTTGAAAGCTCAATGTAAGGTTTAGTTGAACTAGTGTCAATTAATGATTTTGTGATTAATGTGCGATAACCTAAAGATACGAATTGAAAATACGAAATATAAAATCGAAGCTATTACTGAGACAGTTACCAATGGATGTTTTCTATCTTTGTAAGAAGAGATTATATATACATACATATATATATATATATATATTATCTTTATCATATATGCATCCTAATTGCATATCATCTCACTATCAATCAGAATCTGAATCATTTTGAAGAATATTGCTAATCCATCACACTAATATTATAAAGGCGAAAGTTTGTGAGTATGTTTGTATGTTTGTTACTTCTTCACGCACAAACGGCTACAACAACGGCTACAATTTTGATAAAATTTGGTATGAAGGTAGCTGACACCCTACACACAGACACAACATACAACACAACACATAAGCTACTTTTTACTTACGGGATCGAGACTTATGCGGGTGAAACCGTGGGGCGCAACTAGTTGCTTCATATGTTCGAAAAATGTATCTGCTCAACAACGTAAATAACGCAATGAATGTTGTTGAACTATCAAAATGAAAGTAATTTCTACTGTTAGTAAGGTTACTGGCTGTTGTGTAATGTACAGTACCCGGCGATAAATATTGCACATCGACCTTTGGAAAGAGACAATCGGCTAATTTCGGCTTCGTAGAGCGTTATCTCTGTCGCACGAAATACAAACAGTCCGGTATCTATTAGGAGCTGTTAAAACAATTATGATTTGCTTCTTTTGATAATTATTTTTGTTCTTTGTATAAAATGGTTTTGTGTAAAAAGGTCGATGTGCAATATTTATCGCCGGGTACTGTAACTTTAAAGAGATTGAAGAATAAAGGTATCCTGTTTCGCTTACATTTTGTATTTTTAGATTTATCGGCTTTCATACAAATTACTTGCCCAAATGAAGCACAAGGAAAAACCCTAAAAATTATTTGCCGGCTACGCTAGATGAAGAAGTCTAACATATTTGTTTTGTTGGTAGGTACTACGCAGTTATATTGTATGCAGTTTATATTTAAATATATATTTTTGAATTATAGGCAAGTTTAGGAAGTGGCTCTTTTAACTTCATTTTTTGAAGAAACCAAACCATGCATTTTATGCAGCAAGATGAGTTTACCACAACATTAAAATGTTAAAAACGTAACCAATATATGTTGGTGCGCCGAGCCAACGTGGCAGATGTGAACAAAATAAATATTTATTGCATATTTCTTACGACACATGCTTATAAAAATATTTGTAGTCGAGGTAAATAATAATATTAAGATGCTATGAAAAATATTATGTGTTAACTAAATATTAATGATATATTATTAACATCTCAGGCAGGCGGAATTTCACACTATCTTTCTTTTTGTTTGAAATATCATGTATACTTCACTCAGTCCAGCCAAAGACGTCCACTTCTGGACATTGGTTTCCCCGAAGCATTGCCACTTTGACCGGTTTGTGCTTCTCGCATTCAGCGGATTCCTGCGGCCTTCACCAGGTAGGCGTATACGTTCTGGTACGTATTCCGGTACAGGAATCGCCACTCCAGAATCTGTCGGCACCATAGGCCATCTGTTCCACGAGCAATGTGCACTGACCACTGCCACTTAAGTTTGGCAATTCTTCGGCCTATGTCGGTTACCTTTGGTTCTCCGATGGATCTAACAAAACATATCAAATAATATGTATGGAATATCTGTAACAGTTACTTTGTACCCAGCGCGCGCCAGCTGGACTTTGTTAGGTAAGTACTTACATGTACAATCTTGGTCAGCAAGATGTGAATGGTTTTTCCATTAAGTGTCAACATGAGCGTCATAAAGTGCCATCATCTTTAGCAATTTTGTAAAAGCTTTCACATTGATAAACAAGTCTTTATCATATTAATTATTGTAATAAAAATACCATTAAAAAAATCTAATCGTAAATTACAATACAACGAACTCTGACTTACCAAAAATAATATTTGTTGCTATGCT
This sequence comes from Luperina nickerlii, assembly GCA_963855955.1. Classification (NCBI taxonomy): domain Eukaryota; kingdom Metazoa; phylum Arthropoda; class Insecta; order Lepidoptera; family Noctuidae; genus Luperina; species Luperina nickerlii. The sequence continues at coordinate 12,123,545 of OY979677.1, read as the reverse complement.
TACCAGTTTAAAATGACTTTTCGTAATCAAAATCACGACAATGAGATGTCGGCCCAGTGGTAACGACCACGACTAACGAGTTGTGGGTAGTGGGTTCAAACCCAGCAGGCGCTTTAACTATTTGAAAATTATTCCATCACCACCGTTCTCAAAACGGTGAAAGAAAACATCGTGAGGAAACCGGCATGTCTTAAAACCAAGAATTCGAAGACATGTGACATCTACCAGCCCGCACCGGGCCTGCTGTGGCCTGTATCCCAGCTGTGGGGAACATTATAAGCTGATTATGCGTGCATGATAATGGACATGTCGGCCTGCTTTAAACAATTAACCAATCGCAAGAAAGAAAAACCCAGTTTCGCAAAGTCGTAAATGTTGCAGGATTAACAAACTAGGTAGTTTGGTGGTCATCTAAATTGGCATTCGCTGAACAAAAGGTGTCGCCTGGCGGTCGCTACTGATTTGCCTAGCGAGCCACAACGACACCAATTTCCGTTCCGCGAGAAAATTGGCTTCCGTTCCACCTCATATCGATATTTTTCATTGACTAAGTTTAGTGCTCTCTCTATTACAAACATTAATTTCTATGCTAATGGCCACGCTACGGAGTTTCGTTCCAAAAAATGTCGTGTGGAATTAATTTTATGCGTTTTCTGTAGTGTTTGGTTGTTTCAAATGGAATCTGACTTGCCTTTGTTAACTTATTTTAAATAAACAAATTTTATACAAAAAAAAATGTTGTTTGTTTGTTACACTTTCACGCTAATACGGCTGGATGGATTGAGATAAAATTCAGCACATGGGTAGACCATAACCGGGATTAAGACAAAGGATACTTTTAACCCGATATTCCCACGGGGTCGGGACTTATGCGGTTGAGAGCGCGGGGCGCAGCTAGTTAATTTTATGCAACTTGACAAATTCACTGAGCCTAACCAACTGTTCAAGAAAAAAACTATAAATATATTGGTTAATATAAAGTATGATTGTTAAATTAAGATATCAAAGAAAGTTAACCATTGTATAATTAAATTACAGTCCTACTCTTTTTTAATTATTTTGTTAATACGTTACGTCACACACTGAAAAAAATATTTTTTTACTACACCACATTAAAGCGATTTCATTAAGACTTACTTACTGACTTTATACAGTAAGAAGAGATGTTTGTAAAACAATAAAAGACAAAACAGTAACGTTTAATGATTGAACATACTATTTACTGAAAAACACATTAAAGTTAAAAGTTAAAACGTTAAAGTTTACTGTCATGACGGTAACATTTTGCCTCAACCTTTAACTGTTTTCGGATTAGTAAAAAATACTGTTTTAAACGTTAGGCTTATATGGAACTGTATAAAGCAGTTCAGATTTTTCATTTTTATTTTATTTCTTTGAGTACACCTTCTACAAAATAAATAAAATAATTAATGCGGAAGCTTTTGTATGTTCAATATTTTGTTGAACACGTGACGCAGGGTACATCGCAAAGTGTAAGGCGGTCCGATAGGAAATACTCGTAACATCGCACTTCATTTTCGAACTTTGAGTTATTGTCCGGGTTTTCCATCTGGCGTTTGCTTCATTGTCTTACGGATTTATAAGAAACTCGATAACTGGATGTTCCCGTTGCCTCACCGGCTTTACGTGCAATAATAACGTCTGCTGTCGAGGAATGAAAAGGCTAAGCAATTTTCAAACCTCTACCTACCTATAGAATAGAAAAGAATAGAATACTCTTTATTATGTACACCATATAAATTACAGACATAAATATAGAAACTGCCCGAACCTATCTGCGTTCTTTTCCCGCATACCGGGCACATGTCACCATTTCGAACCGTCGTTTTTGGTCATACTTATGATAGCACATAGACTCATGCATCGTGCAAGTGAATAACCTATTCATTGTGAAATTACAACGAACAAAGCTGTTGAACTATAATTTCTTCGCATTATTCTAATTGACTTGTCTTTTATAATTTATTTAATTTCACGTCAATTTAATGCTTGGGTACAAAGTAGTATGAATTTTGTCAAGCCTGTCAAAAACATACCACTATTCGAATATAATTAAGGCCGGCAAATTATACGAAGTACAAACACTAATTAAATAAACAGAATTAATAATGCCAGGTCTTTAATTTCTGTATAAGTGTCAAACAACACAAAGGCATAAATTGAAACATATTATGTAATCCGAGGATATTACTAACATGTTAATTAAGCAAGTTGATTTATTTGACGAGTGATTGTTTCAATTATGTACTAATTAGTGATAGTCAATTACATGAATGTCTGAGTATAATTGATATTGCTCCACAGTGATTGTTGCCTAAGGGACTAGTGTTATGGATCATGTGGCTCCCGGTTGGTTTCTGCAAGCGGGAGCCGCATGCTTTTAAAAACACGGGCTAACCTACTAATTATGTTTGAAAATTTGCAACGAATTATTTGGACACCTTATTAACCTATTGACCGTTTGGTTTTATATCAATCGCCGTGCCCCCAGCGCCGAGCTCATAAAGGCTCCTTCAAACAGGCACGACACGCGATAAAATCACGCGCGACACAAAGGCACCGCAAGTCGCGCAACGAGCGGTGCCTTTGTGTAGCGCGCGATTCGAGTCGCGCGTCGCGCCTGTTTGCAGGAGCCTTAAATCTGCAAATAAATACCTACGACGAATATGGTTGTGCAATGAAATGAAATAAACCATTTGTCGTATTAATCTGGCTGATTCTAAATCAATATCTAATTTAGGGCTGATTTCCATGGCCAGGTATCCTATATCTGAGGAATAATGTTGTATTTATGCCAGTTTTTCCCTTTTTCCATACAAAAACTGTTAGACATTAATTCCATTTCACGGAGAAGGATATCTGACGTTGGAAAAATTAGCCCTTTAAAATGTTCATTATCTTTGTAATCCCTTATTAAAAACATCATAGTACAAGACAAATGACTTGTTACTAAATGGACATTATCGTGGTACAAGTCATCTTGTACCTTTGTGATCGTCAATCATGGTAGTCACTTATCAGGTAATCATGATGTAATGTCAAATACTACCAAGTGCCTTAGACAATGTTAAGGAGCTTACAGGACCTAAACACAAAAAAAAACGCAAGGTTTAGAAACAAAACGCAAGTTTTAGAAACAATAAAAGTATGTGATCGACTACAGTAAACAAAATCAGAAAAAACATATGATATTTTTCAGGATATATGCTAGGTAGATAGTGTATTGAAAGCATAATACAACTAATTTGATACGATAGAAAAGAATCATGAAGATACCTCTAAATACTTTCTTTTTACAATAAAAACCATACTAATATACATACAATCATTCTGACTTTTTTGGCAGATTATTCTACAAGCAACATACTAAAATACTAGTGTTTTAATTATTTAGTCCAAACAATAGATTTTTTGTAATTAAATAATTGCTTCATATTTTGCAATAATTTACCGGTGTTGCGCCATCGCGCTTCTCTTTCTTTTCTATGCAGTCTGACAGTGAACGCGCTTTAGGTCATGTAAGCCCCTTAATACTGTTTGACAAGCTTTATTTTTGGTTTAGGAGTTAAGAATAGTAAATAACCTTAGTCAACTTGGTTCAGATTGATTGTGTACGACTTAAAAATTTCTAATCTCTAAATGACGTTCAGTCTAACAAAAAACTTCTTAAAAGAATATTATTTAGAATCCAACTTTAGAATAACAACACCTTCTGCTTCAAAACAGCGTTCCTCCCTAATAAATTTTGCACAAGAATAAATTAAGTTTTTTGTTATCAAAGTCACTTTACTGCATACAAAATAAAATCGTGGAAGGGCGCCGGGTGCTTGAAAATTCCTTCAACATTTTAAGGCTCCTGCAAACAGGCGCGACGCGCGACGCTAATCGCGCGCGACACAAAGGCACCGCTCGTTGCGCGATTTGCGGTACCTATGTGTCGCGTGTCGTGTCGCGCCTGTTTGAAGGAGCCTTTACACGTCAAGTCAAACTAGAGGTCTTATTTACCTTTGGAATAAATGACTGTAAATTATTGCCTTGCCTAAAACACCAAAGAGTATTACTAAGCGCGGCTTATTCGCTGGAAAAAAGGAAGAAAAATGTCGCTGATTTCTCTGAAGCTTTAACATTAGCACTAAACGGTATTCGTTCAATTTTATTTCCAAAGAACTGTAGGGCTTTATCGGGAGCGTAGATATTTGAGAATTATTTGCGGGCACTTTACGCAGGATTTAACGAATAGGTGCGCGAGTTTAAGTTCCGGCTGAGTGCACACCCGCGTAACATTAAGTTACGTGGTTCCGCACCATTAGCGAAGATTTCGCAGTTTCACCCTGTCTCAATTCCGCGGACTATTAAAGGGGAAATTTCATTATAAGAATGGTTCTCTTGAATAAGCGATGAACGCGATGTGCGTCTGAGACTTAACGGCTGCCTCTGATTAAAGATTACATAGGTAGTCTCGGATGGTGTTAAATTTAATTTGCTCCCGCGAAGATTATGCGACGTAAGGCTTCTGGCGTTTGAGTTTATTATTGAACTTCGTCGCAACTTTTGACTGGAACACCTAATTCATAATCAACTTCGTGAATTTGCTATGTATTGCAAGAGGCACGTACATATTATACAAGTGAATTATGTAGTTTGGAATTTCTAGACAACTCTTTACAAAAATTTCAATTTTTATTATGCTCTGCAAATATATAATATTTTTGATTTATTTATTACTAGCTGCGCCCCGCGGTTTCACCCGCATAAGCTTCGATCCCGTGGGAATATCGGGATAAAAACTATCCTATGTCCTTTCCCGGGACTCAAACTATCTCTATACGAAATTTCATCAAAATCGGCTCAGCAGTTTAAGCGTGAAAAGGTAACATACAGATAGACAGAGTTATATTCGAATTTATAATATTAGTATGGATTCTATTTATTTATTTATATTTAATTACAAGTACCTAACAAATATGTTAGTAACAATATTTCTTAACAGCTACGTTAGCAAAAACCTACACACATAACCTCACACTGCAATATTGTTCATGCAAATCCATGCTACAAGCTCAACACCGATGTGGAAAATTTGCAGCAGCGATTCACATACAAGCAATCCAGTCTGCTCGCGATACACCGTAATATACTGTCGGGTCGGGCCCACACCCAGCGCACCAGAACGGCGCATCTTTTTCGCATCGTAGCGTAGAAGCAATCGACACAAGCTTCAGCAATCATCCCTGAAGCGCTACAGAAGCGGAACAGCCCCATCAACCCCCGGAACGCATTAATATATTCAATGCGAAGGGCGCTGTACGATTTTTGAGTGTAATCTACCCACAGCTCAGGCTGCACGTGTAAAACGAGGTACAATATGCACGAAATAGGGTTTTGTTAACTGGTCTAGAACAACGTGCAAACTTGCGAGCGATCATATTAGCTCTCACCGACAGCGCCCTTCTTTCTCTTTAAATATCATCATCAACTTTGAGGTCAGCGATCAAGATATGTCCCAAGTATTTCACCTTATATAACCTCTTCACCTTATAAGCGACACTCCGTTCAAATTGACCGGGGGCATAGTATCAGAACATCGACCTTTGACACCAAAGATCATGACTTCACTTTTAGCGACGTTGTAGACCAATCCATGATCTAACGCATACTTTACTTTAACGCATATTTGATGGAATGGTTGAATCCCTTGAAAAAGCGAGGATCTGATGAAGATGAAAAAGGGCGAAGATGTTTTACCATGAACAGAAAAAGCCGATTTCAAAATATTCCTATAAATACAATTAACACAAACACACTACACAAATACACAGAAACACACACACACACATGCTTAAACACACGCACACACGCACGCACACACACACACGCACCCCCACAAACGCACACACACACGCACACACACACACACGCACACACACACGCACAATACATACACATACGCTAAATACACTATTTATAGTAGGATGGAAACTTAGTGCCTGTGCTTTGTCTATCTACAGCATAATTATTATAAATTACTAGTTGCGCCTCGCGGTTTCACCCGCGTAAATGTCGATCCCGTGGGAATATCGGGATAAAAAGTAGCCTATATGTTAATTCAGGGTGTCAGCTACCTCCATACAAAGTTTTACCAAAATTGGTCCAGCCGTTTGAGCGTGAAGAAGTAACAAACCTACAAAGACACTCACACACTCACAAACTCTCGCCTTTATAATATTAGTGTGATATTCTTGGGCTTTCTCCTCGATGTATTTCATTGTAAAATTCTTGTTAATCGGATTACTGGCTTTATAAGCTAAGATTTATTGGAACTAGAAGATGGCAATAATGCTGTTTTGTAAACCTCCCGACCCGTCGACGCCGAGGTTATCATAATGAATTAGTAAATAAATTAAATGAAACAAGCGAAGAAAATTAAACTTTGTTTTGACTTTTGTTGCCTTTAATTAAAACTTCAAAATTACGTGATTGGTTTTAGATTCTTTTCTGTTTACGAGGATAAAGCCGGTGGCAGTCGTGCTAATTATGGAAAGAAAACACGAAATGACATTAAACGATTATATTTTTATCTTTTGTAGACTCTTTCTTAGAAAATATTTTCGTCTTCCAAATTATTTTGATGCTGTACCCACAAGAGGTATTATTGGCACGCGTATGAAATGCGTATCTAATACGGTTATATTCTTAGATATTAGGGTCGCTATTTACATGACGACGCAAAATCTCTGAGGGGTATTCAATTCATCAAACGGGCTTGCCTGAAAAGCTTGCATCAGTAAAAAAATACTACCCTTTACGTGGTACTAAGGCTTAATACGAAAACGTGACAGATTTTATAAAATGCCAACATGTAAATAAATTTTGGATTTGACGCACTGTTAGCTATCAATATTTTTCATGCTCTTTGTACACAGAGCTTTATTAAGTGCTTACCCCTCCAAAAGACATGTGCGTTCAAATCCGTGATAGGCCCAAGTTGGTTTTTGTATTTTGCAAAAACATTTTATTTTAATTAATTTATTGTTTTAGTGAATAAATAAGTTTAAGATAGTATTTATTTTTTAAAATTCTGTTTTTATTATTGTTTTTTTCAATAAAACGTTAATACTTTTATTATTGCGAAAACAACAAGCAATAATAGGGTTAACATTTACGAACGTTTTATTCATCGTCTAAATAGACTAGAGGTTTCAAGACCGCTTGCCGTGCCTATGAGTGGAAGTTCAAATCATAGCCACGAAATGTGCTTTTTGTTCATTATAATTATTATTTTAATATATTTTTCTATTTTGTTTTAATAATTATTTATAAAGAATTAAAAAATAAAGAAAAATAAAATACCTTAATAATCATAATAATATTTATTATTGCTATTATTTAACAAAACTATGATCTTATTTAACAACAAAGATTTATTTTGATTTGATAATTTTATTTACAGTTATCATAATATACTATTTTGCCAACTGACACAATTGGGTTCCTAGACAAGTGGCATCCTATTAAGGTAAACGATAAAATAGTAAGCGGTAGAAATATTTTAGATTGACATAACCTAACGAAATGTCACGTGACCTGTCATGTCGTCTCAGCATACAAATTTGACATTTGACAGTCTGACAAGTGACATCGAAAGAGACAAGTTTTGAAGCGTTTGCAACTTGTCTAGGAACTAGAAGTTAGTTTGGCAGGATTACAATCATGAGCATAATAAGTGAGTAAACATGTTATCAATAGATAATCAATTACTCACCACACACCGCGCTGCTTGAGGGACTCCATAAGGAGTTCCCCATCACAAAAGCCATAAACGACCGGGTTCCTAAACAATTTATCTTTGATAAAAAATACAGGATCCAGCTTCACGAGGATCGCCGATGCGAAGGGCTGCGCCCTACAGAGCTGCGTATCTTCACGGATGGCTCCAAAACAGGTAGTGGCACAGGTGCTGGAATCTTCTCGGAGGACCTCAACATACATATAGCCACACCGTTGGGGGTCCACAATACAGTGTTCCAGGCTGAATGCTTGGGCATCTCTCTGGCCGCTTCAGCCATCATGGCCAGGGAAGTAAAGGAACACTCAATCCGCATACTCTCAGACAGTATGGCTGTTCTGCAAGCGCTGAACAGTTATACAGTTGACTCTGGGCTAATATACGAGTGTCACCAGCGCCTCAACCAGGTGGGTAACCTCAATAATATAACCATTCAATGGATCAAAGGACACAGCGGCTCGTTAGGTAATGATGCAGCCGACGAGCTTGCCAGAAGGGGGTCGAGCATGGCACCAGTGGGACCTGAGCCCATCGCGCCACTCCCCTTCGGGTATATACGCACTCTGGTAAGGAAACGCACTAGAGACCAACACAACAAACTATGGACGGACCTAGGCGAATGCAGGCAGGCCAGGGAAGCACTTCCCACATTGGACGGCCGCCTCACGAAGCAGGTTCTCCGTCTAACTAAACAAAAGCTGCGTATAGTTACTGCAGCTTTAACTGGCCACGGGTCATTCAATAAACACCTCTTTATCATAGGAGTGACAGACAGTCCGCTGTGCAGGGCCTGCATGGAGGACGACGAGACAGCGGCACATGTGCTTCTAAACTGCCCGGTGGTCGCCACGTACAGGGCAAAGTACTTCGGTAACCCAGGTACCCTACATGAGACGGTCAGTAACACCAAGGCGTTGCTGGCCTTCCTCGAGGAGCTGGGGTGGATCGAATAATCGATTTTCCTACCCGTACGCAAAATACGCGCATTGACGTGGAGTTGCGGACACCAGCCCGTATTACCTATTACCTATTACCTATTAGATAATCAATTAACATCTCTTATTAGCTCATGATATCTACTTAGAATATTTTGCTATACAAAGTAAAATAGTGGAATCAAATGAGTTAAATGTCTTCGTTGTTTATTTTGTTGTCATACTTAATTAATATAACTGCTATTTCTGGGCAAATCGCAATCGTTCTCTTCGATGTTCTTCTGTTAGACATATTTTGCAGGTCGATAACTGTGAATGTTCGCTGCGTGTAGGTAAATGTCTTCGAACCGTGGACAGAGAGATATTCCATGCCGTTGCGAACTGTAACGAGTGGATGTAAACGGCGGTGTAGTATGAACCTTAACAATATCCGGATGATGTTCAGATTGGTCCGTATAGATCCCAGTAGTTCTCCGACCCATGGTCATTGTCTTAGCATCGCCGGTTTCTTGAAATCTGCGCACCCATAAGCGCACCGTTTGTCTCTGTATAGAAAAAAATGGTTTTAAATAAGTTATTAAATACCACACACAAGATACCGCAAATAGCTCAACAAGAAAAAAATCGGAGAACACAATTAATATTATAATGAACTTACTGCTATGCCAAGCTGTCTCACAATTCCTTTTATGCTCACATTTTGTTCACACAGAACAACTATTTTAGTTCTCATAAAATCATAAATCATTTTAAAAATTAATGAATAAATCGTAGTCGTTTACTCTTCGCCGTTTTAAGTGAACGTATACATCAAACGTTATAGTTATAACTTGAGGGTATGGATAAATTTTATAAAGACAACGTATGTAAGTAAAATTAATGGATACCCTCAAATTATAACATCTATCGATTAGACATCCCACCTAAAGATAAAATGACTCAGACCATAGTAGATAACAATTTCAACGCAATTCATATGGGCTCGCTGGCTAGTTCGTCAAACTGCCGGTATGAGTATGACGACGTTCGGTGATGCGATGGTTCGAATCTGAGTCGAAACAATGGGTTCTTTTTGAAGTATTCTTTAGATTATTTGTAAGGAATTTAATGTGTAACATTTTAAAACTTGAGGGGTTAGCACATACTGACGCTATCTGTACGTAACATATTGGAGATTAAAAAAAATAAAGCACCCAATGCTGCCCGCATTCGCTTTACGTCGTGCAAACAATAAACATTTTTATCAAAATGTGTTGCGCGATAAAAAATCTTTGTTTTATTGTTCCCGACAGGCAGTTTTTAGGGAAACGGAAGTTCGTATGATATTATAGAAATGCATCGTCAAAGTTTTTATTTTATTAACCGACTTCAAAAAAGGAGGTACATTTTTTAATACATACAGACGAACATTTATAATGCAAAAGGTTGTCTATAATTATGTATATGTAGATAATTATGCTCATCAATAATTTCGCCAATTGTAGACCGATTTTGAAATTTCCTGTTTTCATTTGGTAGAGGAAATTTGCCTGTTGTGGTCCTATGTAAATTTTATTAACTTTGCGTAGATAGTTTATGAGTTAGCTTCGATAATATGTAATTAATCCACCTTGTATATCATAAGTATGATATAATACTTCCTGTCACTGTTGTTTACATAGTAAGTAATGTTATAGTGAAGAGAGTAAGGAAGTGGGCCTGGTGTGAAGATTTCTTCGAATTATGTTCCTGAATTTCCTTACGATGTTTTCAACATTCGTAGTAGTGCTGAGAAAAATATATTACTTGATAAGTAGTCGCAAACTAAGTAAACAAAACATTAATATTGTCAGGTGTTTAAGTTACCGATCAATTTTATTAATATCAGTTGAGGTGCTTGTAATGAATTATTACGCCCTTCTAATTAAACTTTACCGATTTCGATTACAATTTTATTTATGGTATGATATGATGGTAGAATTTATTAGTGTAATTAATTTGAAATATGTTTCCAATTTGGTCGTATATGGAATGTAAGACTGAGTTGATTACCTTGTTATTAAGTACAGTTGGTTGGTACTAATGTGGTTATTTGATTATGTTCACGGTTTCTTCGACTTCAGAAATCGAGATGTCGTTATTCATATTCTTTGTAAAATAAATTATTTCATTTCATTTCATTCATTCATTCATTCATTCTCCTGCCCTTATCCCAATTTATTTGGGATCGGCGCAACTTGTCTTTTTCTTCCATACTCCTAGTCGTTATCTCGGTAGTACCCCCTTTCTAACCATATCATCATTCACACAGTCCATCCTTCGTGTCTTTGGTCTTCCCCTACTCATATATCCTTTGACATTCATACTGTTTAAAATACCTTTGTTATAAGTGTAAAATTAAAGTAATGTAGGTACAAATAAACCTTCCGGAATAAATTCTCTAAATGATGATAAACCACATCAAAATTCGTTGTTGGGTTTAAAACAACAACACACGACAGACACGAAAAGCGACTTTATTTATTTATTTAATACGCGCCTGTGTGAGTGGTGCGTGGAGGCACTACGCCGGGGGAAACGCAAATCGCGGCGGAGCGGACGGACCTCCGTAGCTCCGGCGCGATCTCATGGCGGCATGGAAAGAGCAACCGTCGCAACCCAGCGCCGGGCACATTGCGAGGATCGCCCAGAGAACACGGTGGAGCATACGGTGGAGGTCTGCCCCGCTTGGGAGGAGCACCGCCGTGTCCTCGTAGAGGCGATCGGCAGCGGCGGCGACCTTTCGCGTCCGGCCCTGGTTCAAGCCATGGTCCAGAGCAAGAGGGAATGGGAGGCAGCCATCTCCTTCTGCGAAGCAGTCATGTCAGCGAAGGAGGTGGCGGGATGGCTGAGGGACAGAGCCTCACGTCCCAGCCGCCGCGGGAGATGCTCCGGGCATCGGGAGCCGCGTGACGACTCCCGGCCACCGTAGGCGTGGGCCTGCGGACGTAGAGTAATGGGAGCTCACCGATCGATCAGGGCCAGGCTCGTGCCGGACGGCACGTACGTGTTCCACGCGCGCCTCAAAGAGATGTCAGCATCAATGAAGGGGCCCGTCAGGGCCGAAGCCTGCCTGGTCAGCGGGATTGTTCAAAAGGGTCACCGCTGCCCCGGAACATAAATTGCTAAGGAAGGAACACTGGTGGGTTTTAGTCAGTAAGAGTCTGACACTCCCTTCGGCTCCACCCAGAGCGGGAGGGGTCATTTGATGAATTCACATCATCAAAAAAAAAGCACATAAATGTACAGAGACAGACTTAATGCCATAGGCATTTTCTACCAGTCAACCCTTGGGTGATGCAGAGACAAACAGGATAGGTGCAATCATGAACATTGAGATAATAATTTAATTATATTTAATTTAAGATAATAATTTAATTATATTTTTTATTATTAAATTTATTTAGATTTAGAAACCAGTTTCATTTGGAAGTTATTAGGGACAACGGTATTGGTAAATTTATAGAAACCATTTATTATTATAGGAACTTATGCTCCACTAAGCTTATTGTACTTTATCAATGCACTAGCTGCGCCCCGCAATTTCATCAACACTTTCGTGTTGATCTCGTGAGAATATCAAGATAAAAGCATTCTATGTGTTAATCCTGCTTATAAACTATCTGTGTGCCAAATTTCATCCAAATCTGTTCAGCCGTTTGTGCGTGAAAAAGTAACAAACTTACAAACACACTCACAAAATTTTCGCTGTTATAATATTAGTGTGATTGTGGGATCCATCAGTCGATTTTAAGATATGAGGAGGATGTTCTATTGACATAAATTAAGAAGCTTCGCTGGAAACGATTTTAGGCGATAAATTACGCCTTATCGACATCAGATACAGTTCTATCAGGAGAGAGTGATGTGATAATGCAGTTACATATTGCTACATAATGTGAGTACAGGCGCGTATACATGGGCAACTGCACTCGTTGCCTCTGTATCGGCTGGGCTTACACCAAACTGAATCCATCATCATCATCTGCCTTGCCTTTTCCCAACTATGTTGGGGTCGGCTTCCAGACTAACCGGATGGAGCTGAATACCAGTATTTTACATGGAGTGACTGCCTATCTGACCTCCACAACCCAGTTACTGGGTAATACCGCCCCCCTTGGTAAGACTGGTTATCAGACTTTCGGGCTTCTGACTACCCGTAACGAATATCAAAGATCCACGAATGACAACCGGGACCAACGGCTTAACGTGCTTTCGAATCCAAATCTCTAAATTAGACAAAAATAGTTTCATGACCTGAATGTTTACTTTGCATAGGTACCTACCCATACAGTATATTAACCAGAAACTGGGATGTGGAGGTCAGATAAGCAGGCAGTCGCTTTATGTAAAATACTAGTATTCAGCTGTATCCGGTTGGACTGGAAGCCGACTCCAACATAGGGAAAAAGGCAAGGCAGATGATGATACAGTATATTACTAAAATATAGATAAATAAATCGTAGTCATCCTCGAAAGGCCTATTAAAAAAAAAACTTCGCCATCTATTTTCACTAAACTCGAGAATGTGCCCCCTCATTCTCGAGTTTAGTGAAAATAGGTGGCGAAGTTTTTTTTTAAAAGGCGTTTAAGATTTGAGAAATGTCTCCCTTCTTTAAAGAGAGACAACCCGAGCCCGTATGAGTAGGCCTATTTACCAACTTAAGCCGTAGCCTTCTGCGAAATTGAGGTTTACTAATGGTAACATACCGACTGAAATTGAAGAGGTCAGATGAATGTCATACAAATATGATATTCAATATTTATGAAAAATTGTTCGGTGGACAATGCTTATAGTTGGTTGATAAAATAAATGCTTGCTGTTGAGAAGTGATTATGATTACTTTCTAATAGTCTAAAGATGAAATTCGCTTTAGGAGGACAGGTATTGTAGAGATAAATAAATCTATACTATATCTATCTATACCTATTTGGTACTTCCATACAACCTTTATGAATATTTGATAAGTTGATGGCATAAATATGACAGGCTCTAATTCGTATTAAAAAAGAAAGCAATGAATCAGAGCAGACATTGATTAAAACAAAAGTAGTTCCGATTCAAGAATCGGAAATAAATGGCCAAGTTATACTATCAACCCGCATTTTATTAATTTACGGTACCGTTAGCTCGCCGAGAGCTAAAAACGGCCCTTTGTACACTGCACGGTTTCTTTACGATACAGCGGCGTATAAACTGCGTTGTAGAAAAACGTATGTGTCAACAAGCTTCCATAGAGATTCATACAACTCTGACGACCGTGCCTACAGACGACGAATGAACCGTAGTTTTTCACGACAAGAAAAACATATTTTGTGAACAAAGGGTGTCACGACATTCTTCTTTGCTCATATTATGATCACCAATATGTTTGCCATGCATAGTGATTTTTTCAATATTCCACGACAAAATTGGAAGTTTACGTCTCGATAAATATGACGGTGATGAGGTTACTTATTCATACAAAAGAGTTTTCGTACACATTGTTGTGGCAGACAGATTTCGCGTTCCAAACTTAGGAAATTGGATTGTAACCGGTGCGATGGTTCGTACGGAATCCGCTTTCATTGCATTATTTTTGTACACTGATGGACATTTTTTTTCAGTGTTTTGAATTTTTGAAGTGAAAACTTCTTTAGCGGCGCTGTGTACTTTTTTTGGAATGGGTAAAAACTTCTAAATTCGCGTCAGGTCACGTGACCCTGATCGAAAATTCGTAAGACGTGACGCGCGTTGTTGAGGACAGCGCCATCTATGCACATCGGGAAGAACTACGAGGGCCTCGCGTACTAACTACGTAGGCCTCGCGTACTAACTACGTAGTTCATCCAACAACGACGAGATGGCGCTGAACCACGGATATATAACTGACGACGAGCTCAAATACATTTTATGTACAAGGCCAATAGTATGTAAAAATGTAACTAATATCAATCGTACCATCTACGTCCTCTTCTAATACGCCTCTGCAAACATTATGGTAATCGAACAAAGGTAACATTGTGTAAAATTTCATACAGGCTCCTTATTAGTTTATCTAGTTACCACTTTAGAAATGATTAACGAAGCACTGCCGCGACCAACACCACGAACTGAAGTCTATCCTGTGTGCTTATTTGTAAATCTGAATAAATTCCTTTCACGAGAAGAATAAACCAGTCACTTTGGTCATCATACCTGATTTGCAAAAAACCCTATAAAATAAGGAACACACCTTAACACGCGTGTTTTTTTATTTCACTTTGTTGATGTCACATCGAGCGTGGCAGCTGTCAAAGCCGAAAACTATTTCGATACAATAAATATTTTTAACATGTTTTTAACGAAAATGCTAAAAATAACGTTAAAAACTTTGTCGTTTGTTGTTGTTGTGTGTCAATAATGTCGATTATGCAGTTTGAATAAAAGTGGCTTGAATTTTTAAAACTAAAATGATTATTCAAATTAGTTTTTGCCTGATGTCAACATTTAAGCCACGCACTGTTTTAGAGATTCTATAATATCGTAAACTCGTATTATTCCAATACTACGTTTTAAAAACCTACATGGTTCAACCTTTTTCTTCTGAGAAATTACACAAAATCTCATACCTTACTAAATACAAGAATGAAAGTTACAAAACTTTTCACACCTCATACAAAGTAGGTAAGTCAAGTTTTTAACTACATTAAGCTGCAAACCCTAAGCTTTTACCATTTATTTTATACGGAACCGTCGTCCCAAGTAAAGGCATTTATACTTGAGTGGCTTTTTCATTTTACTCGCTTTCACGGCCAAATGGAATGTGCGCAACATTTCGAAATAGACGCGTTGGAAGTAAAAAGAGTAAAAATCAGCGTCCACGATATAAATCACGTCATTTACACAGTTTAAAAGCTCGGTTTGACTAATGGCCTTTTACGAAGGGTTCAAATCGAAAGCCTTTGACATCGTGCTGTCACTTTTTATCCTGGTGGGCATAGCAACAAGTTTATCGCGTAATTTGAGTACAGTAAAGTTCGTTTGCAACATGTTTGCAATGTTAAAGTTTTGCTTGCATACCTGAACATTGCTTACTTAGAATGTCTACAGCTGTTACAGTTGTTACTTTAACTATATAAATGTTATTACTTTAGACATTTCTAGATTTCCCTGCAGTTTTGAATATTGTTCCATTTGGCACCGCGGTAATTTGCACTTCCCCCTTCTTGTGTTGTTTTCCTCTATATCTTTTTTTTTTCAGGATGGGAAAACATCAAAAAAAAAATCCCGCTCTGGGTGGAGCGGAAGGGAGTGTCAGACTCTTACTGACTAAAACCCACCCGTGTTCCTTCCTTCGCCCTTTATGTTCCGGGCCAGCGGTAACCCTTTCGGACATTCCCGCTGACTTCCTCTATACCTGAGACGGGTTTTTTGTCCGAATGTTGCAAATGGCAAAACTACAGTCCGTTCACAGTTATTTTACCTGTGACAGCAGCAACCGAATAGCAACCTTATTGCAACAAAAATAAAGGCCACTGTGATTTTGATAGGGCTGCAAAATCAGATGTAAAATAACTGTCGGTCACAGTTATTTTACATCTGATTTTGCATCCCTGTAGTTGATACTTATCTAACTATTAGCTAGTCCTCTATACACACATTAGGGGGAAGAAAAGAAGTTTTGCGGTGTGGTGACTAATCAGCACTGTGTGGTGTTTAGTCGCGGCAGCCGATCAGATGCTGACGAAATCTGGCGTATACTCGAGCAGATGCAGTGGCATACAATAGATTCTATCATCAATTTTAGGTCATGCATGAGGATACTATAATCATCACACGTCTTTTTATTAACTCTGCTGATATGTGCGCTGAGCTACGGTGATGTGTGTACGTAACACAAATAAGTAACGCTCTAAGCTATGTGTTTTTATTATCTTGTTCTGGGAATTTCAACCTACGTAAATACGGTTTCTGCTTACAACATTTTGAGTGTACACAGCGCCTCCTATTGAATAGTTTTCCTAGAATTACTCAAATAAAGAGCAGGAGAGTGCCTACCTCGTTATTTGGCCATTTTTTGTGTCTCTGAATAGAGTTCTCTATAAATTAGAATATATTTCTCTGAATGTTGTAGGTACGTCAATGTTCAGATAAAAGCTGTGCCAACGTTTTGACAGGGCAATTCATTAGGCACAACTTTTCACAGGTACACATAGAACCTATGTCTGCCTGTCAAGCCGGTTTTGTATTTAGTAAACCCGAACTTTGTTGAAAATGTTATTGCGAATTTAGCTTTTAGTGGTAGTTTGGGTTTCTATTTTATTTTAGGCAAAGGGATGAGAAAAATATTGATAGTCTTTTTGCTGATGAATGGTTCGGAGAAAAGTAATACTTGGAAATATCTCGTTTATTTCGCAATAGAAAATATTGACAAGGTACATACATACACTCGGGTACTTGCTTAGTATTTCTTTTTTTAAATATCGCAGTATTATGCTGAGATATGAGCCTTTTTGACCTCACACAGGTATTTTTTTTGGTTTATTTGTTAGTTTTTTTGGTTGTGTTTAATAAAGCTTTGTTAGTTTTTCATGCTCTTTTTTAATATTTGTATTTCCTTTGTGTGTCCCAAATAAAAGGTTTTTCTCTCTTTCTTGTTTATTATTTCAACTAGAACATTACAAGTAGGTAAGGTTTTAGTTTGTAAAAAATTGAATGTGCAATTTTTTGAAGTGAAAACTTCTTTAGCGGCGCTGTGTACTTTTTTTGGAATGGGTAAAAACTTCTAAACTCGCGTCAGGTCACGTGACCCTGATCGAAAATTCGTAAGACGTAAAACGTAAGACGCGCGTTGTTGAGGACAGCGCCATCTATGCACATCGGGAAGAACTACGAGGGCCTCGCGTACTAACTACGTAGTTCATCCAACAACGACGAGATGGCGCTGAACCACGGATATATAACTGACGACGAGCTCCATGCGAGCGGCTTGCTTCTCTTACCACTGCCGCGACCAACACCACGAACTGAAGTCTATCCTGTGTGCTTATTTGTAAATCTGAATAAATTCCTTTCACGAGAAGAATAAACCAGTCACTTTGGTCATCATACCTGATTTGCAAAAAACCCTATAAAATAAGGAACACACCTTAACACGCGTGTTTTGTTTATAAGACGATTCACAAAATACACTCGTAATTTTTTACATACTAACCCCTTACCTAAAAGTTAAAACCTTATAAAATTAATAATGGTTGTAAAAAGGTTTTAATAACGTATTAGAAAAGCAGCCAGTATACTATCATTTGATGTGGTATTATTGGCACTACTTTTCGTTTTAAAATATAGAAAACCTGTTGTTTTCCAAAACAAAATTTCTAGCTGGATTTTCTCCAATATTTCAGTGTAAAGGAATATTTTGTTGTTCACCTGCACGCGGCCTATAAAAAAGCCCATTGTTTGACGCCACAGCGTTTTTCCTGCTTTTTAATTTTATTTATTTTCAAACATAAATTTTTATTTTTGTTATATTCGATTGACGAATTTTCATGAAATTCTTTTGTTTTTAGGGTTCCGTACCTCAAAAGGAAAAAAAAACGGAACCCTTATACGATCACTTTGTTGTCCGTCTGTCCATCCATCAAGACCCTTTATCGCAGGAACGCGTAAAGGTTGAAATTGGTGGAAATTAAAACTATATACTCAGGTATGCGATCCCTTGTAGCTGTGAAAAAATCGAATTCATAAGTTAACGTAAAAAAAGATACGGCCGTGTGTGCCGTAAAAAACGTATATCTCGACACTTTCAAGGGAATCAAAATGTATAGGGTACTTCCCTTTGACCTAGAATCATGAAATTTGGCAAGAAGCAAGGTCATGTAGCACAAGTAAAGGAAAAAATCCGAAAACCGTACATAAAAAAAACCCGTGTTAAACTATCTATATACCTACAAATTTGTACGGAACCCTCGGTGCGCGAGTCCGACTCGCTCTTGACCGGTTTTTTTTTACGTTCAGTGACTTTGCGACACTTCTTTTTTTATAAATTACGTTGTTTCAGACATATGTATATTGTTAATTATATTGTTCATCTTTTTGGCATTTTTGACAAGTTTTGTATACAACTACAGTCTGGCCGTCTAGAGAATGCGTTCTTGACACCTGCCAGGGCGACAATTCTAGGAGCTGATAAAGATCAAATTCGCAAAACACGTAGGTATACGTTTGTATGAAACTGACAGGGTGTCAACAACGCATTCTCTCCTTGGCCGGATTATAGTCTTAACAAATTGTTTTTTGGTGTAAAAGATAAATGAAATCAGTAAAAAATATGTTTTATACCTTGGTGTAAACGCGGGGTAAATATGTAAAGTCAAAAACATTGCCATTGCGACAACTAAACATATTGTAATGGCGTACGCTACTACATACAAGCACGCGGTACAATATGGTGACTTGAAGACAAATAGGTTTCATCTTTCTGTAACAATCAGATTCCGCAGGATAAATCGTTTATCTGTCAAACGTGAGATAACGCTATAACAAGGACTTAGCGCTATATTCCTGAAAAAATAGGCAAGTCGCAGAAGCGTAGTGAAAATAAACAATCAATTTTATATAAAGCCGTGTGAAACACAAAAATGGCGGATAAAGGTTATCCTGAAAATATTTATCCCGCACAAGCTATGAAGTGAATTGAATGGAATGAGAGTAATTTAATTTAGGCATCCACGAATGTAGCGAACGCTTTTTTCAAGTTTGGTAAATGTAGGAAACTTTTAGGCCGTTTGTACACACAGGGTCAGTATGTGCTAACCCCTCAAGTTTTAAAATGTTACACATTAAATTCCTTACAAATGATCTAAAGAATACTTCAAAAAGAACCCATTGTTTCGACTCAGATTCGAACCATCGCATCACCGAACGTCGTCATACTCATACCGGCAGTTTGACGAACTAGCCAGCGAGCCCATATGAATTGCGTTGAAATTGTTATCTACTATGGTCTGAGTCATTTTATCTTTAGGTGGGATGTCTAATCGATAGATGTTATAATTTGAGGGTATCCATTAATTTTACTTACTTACGTTGTCTTTATAAAATTAATCCATACCCTCAAGTTATAACTACAACGTTTGATGTATACGTTCACTTAAAACGGCGAAGAGTAAATGACTACGATTTATCCATTAATTTTTAAAATGATTTATGATTTTATGAGAACTAAAATAGTTGTTCTGTGTGAACAAAATGTGAGCATAAAAGGAATTGCGAGACAGCTTGGCATATCAGTAAGTTCATTATAATATTAATTGTGTTCTCCGATTTTTTTCTTGTTGAGCTATTTGCGGTATCTTGTGTGTGGTATTTAATAACTTATTTAAAACCATTTTTTTCTATACAGAGACAAACGGTGCGCTTATGGGTGCGCAGATTTCAAGAAACCGGCGATGTTAAGACAATGTCCATGGGTCGGAGAACTACTGGGATCTATACGGACCAATCTGAACATCATCAGGATATTGTTAAGGTTCACACTACACCGCCGTTTACATCCACTCGTTACAGTTCGCAACGGCATGGAATATCTCTGTCCACGGTTCGAAGACATTTACACGCAGCGAACATTCACAGTTATCGACCTGCAAAATATGTCTAACAGAAGAACATCGAAGAGAACTATTGCGATTTGCCCAGAAATAGCAGTTATATTAATTATGACAACAAAATAAACAACGAAGACATTTAACTCATTTGATCCCACTATTTTACTTTGTATAGCAAAATATTCTAAGTAGATATCATGAGCTAATAAGAGATGTTAATTGATTATCTATTGATAACATGTTTATTCATTTATTATGCTCATGATTGTAATCCTGCCAAACTAACTTCTAGTTCCTAGACAATTAGTTGCAAACGCTTCAAAACTTGTCTCTTTCGATGACACTTGTCAGACTGTCAAATGTCAAATTTGTATACTGAGACGACATGACAGGTCACGTGACATTTCGTTAGGTTATGTCAATCTAAAATATTTCTACCGCTTACTATTTTATCGTTTACGTTAATAGGATGCCACTTGTCTAGGAACCCAATTGTGTCAGTTGGCAAAATAGTATATTATGATAACTGTAAATAAAATTATCAAATCAAAATAAATCTTTGTTGTAAAAAATAAGATAAGTTTTGTTAAATAATAGCAATAATAAATATTATTATATGATTATTAAGGTATTTTATTTTTCTTTATTTTTAAATTCTTTATAAATAATTACCAAACACAAAATAGAAAAATATATTAAAATAATAATTATAATGAACAAAAAGCACATTTCGTGCCTATGATTTGAACTTCCACTCATAGGCACGGCAAGCGGTCTTGAAACCTCTAGTCTATTTAGACGATGAATAAAATGTTCGTAAATGTTAACCCTATTATTGCTTGTCGTTTTCGCAATAATAAAAGTATTAACGTTTTATTGAAAAAAAAACAATAATAAAAACAGAATTTTAAAAAAGAAATACTATCTTAAACTTACTTATTCACTAAAACAATACATTAATTAAAATAAAATGTTTTTGCAAAATACAAAAACCAACTTGGGCCTATCACGGATTTGAACGCACCTGTCTTTTGGAGGGGTAATCACTTAATGAAGCTGTGTGTACACACACGTTTTTCTTGCCGTGAACATCTGCGGTTTATTTGCCGTGTGTAGGCACGGTCGTCAGTGTTGTATGGATCAATATGGAAGCTTATTCACAGACACGTTTTTTCTACGGTGCGGTTTATATGCCATACCGTAAAGAAACCGTGTCGTGTACCCCCGTGTGTCCCTGAGTGTGTGTGGCCTTGCTGGCGCTCAAGAAAGATGCAGGCCACCACTTCACTTAATCTCTTCCTTCTTTTCCCTCTTCACATCTAGTTGCCTCTTACAAAACCAACGAAAACCGAACAAAATATATAATAACAATGTTTTTATAATTTCAAAGGGTATGCAAATCCACAAATAACATCGTTCCTCAACTCATCCAATTTATTCAAAACAAACTTCAGCAAATTATAGTCAATACGAAAATAATAACAACCAATTATTATATCAAATAACTTTGGAAACAGGTAAATAATCAATTTACAACTTGGAATAAACTTTGTCATTTAAAGCGTGGAAGCTTTGGATATTTTGTTAGTTTGAAATTGTAATATTTAGCTGGGTAACCGTTTCAGATGTTCAGCGAATAGTCTGAAGAGATTTCGTTAAGAAAATGGGGTGGCTTTTTTAAGTTTGGTTAATAATGGGGTGGCTTTAAATTAGTATTTCAGCGGGTCTTGGCTACATCACAACTGCATCGAAAGCTAAGATAGAGATATAGGATACACTCTATTATTGAGACCATCAAAATTACAGATAAAAATATAGAAATTTTACATAGGGTGACAGAATGACTTAGGTGACTACTCATCCGCGGATGAAACGTTACCCTTTTCAAAAACGCTTTTAGCGATAAGACATGGACGGTCTCATAGCTAAAAGCGTTTTTTACAGAAAACCTTTGGATGGATAAAAGGGCGAAGGAGAGACAATACACAGTACAGTATAATTGTCTACTACAATAAAAATACATACACATATAAAACACAGACTTATCTGTGTTGTTATGTGTTACCTTACCACGGCCAGTTCATGGATGAGAGAAAACAGGCGACGCGAGCTTAAGTGCTTTGGAATTAAGTTATATATATATATAGGAAATAGGAATATTTTGTTTTGTTTTGTTGTATTACGTTTTTCCAATATACAATAAATTATTTGTCTGCTTTTCTGAACGTTAATTATTATTAACTATTACTTTAATTATTATTTTCCAAAGCATAGCTTTTACCCAGGGTAGTTGACTAAGAAAATATATTTAGTCCATCAGTTAGATTACTAAAAAATATTGTATACGTATTTTTTCTTTTGTCTGGCAAACAAAAAATTACGAAGATACAGCGCTTGGAAATTTCGTATGACGTCACGCCGTGCTACAAATTTTAGCACGTTATTATGTCAAAGCCCCCCACTCCTGAACTTTGATGTGATATATCTTTGTAATTTTTTATCTAATTGATAAAACAAAAAATATGTGTTCAATATTTTTTAATAATCTTACTGAGGGACTAAATCGAATCGATTTATTTTTACCCAGGCAACATCCCAAAAATGTATCCTATGTTCTGATCGGTCATAGTCTACTTGTGCGCCTTTCATCAAAATCGATTTCATTAAAGGTGTGAAAAGGCAGAGAGACCGAGTTAATTTTGCATTTATAATATTAGTATGGATTCTCCTTGAAATAAGCCCATTTGCGCACACACTGATTATGTCTTCATTAAGATCTTTATCTTGAGCAGTGGTTGCCCAGTGGTAACGGTCGCAACTTACGAGTTCTAGGACGTAGGTTCAAACCCAGACAGATGCTTTATTTTGTCTAAATTATTTTCATCACCACTGTTCTCAAAACGGAAGGAAAACATCGAGAGGAAACTGGCAAGTTCTAGAACTTCAAAAATTGGAAGATATATGACATCTACCAACCCGCACTGGGCCCGCGTGGTGGATTACGGCCCACTCCCTCTCACCGAGAGGAGGGCTGTGTCCCAGCAGTGGGGAACATTATAGGCTGTTAATGAAGGTCTTTATAGAAAATCTCCCTTGCACGAGATAAGTCAGGGATTTTGTGACAAATCAAATGATACGATCGACATAGCGACGTGATCACCGACCGCTATCTTTGCATACAAATTGGGTTAGTTACAATATGTGATTAGAAATAACCACCAATTCGCCAATGCGGCCGCTAAATACTAAATACCAATCTAATTAGGAATTTGACTTTCAATCACAACGGTATAGTTAACTGTGCTGTTTGAATTAATTTATTTGGGGACTATAGAGCGAAGATTCAGCAAAATTGGTGCCTATTTTATAACTACCTACAGTCCGATCGTCGAGAGACTGCGTCACGGTAATAATATATACAGTAGGTCGTCTTCATACAAACGGACGAAACGCGGGCTATACCTACGCGCTTCGATCACCGTGTGCGCTCAGGCGGCTCGGAGTCGCGACTGTGCAACAGTGACGAACGGACGGTGTGTTGTTTTTTATAACAAAAACCGCGCGATTTTTTCACTAAAAATAAGTTCAATTACATATTTAATATGACGAGTACGCGATATTGTGCTGTTTTTGGTTGCATGAATTCGTCAATAACGCATCCAGAGATAGCTTTTTTTACATTACCTGGAAACTCTGAAAGGTAAGACTATTTTACTTACTAGTGGGTAGGTACATAATGTGTGTCTTTTTAATGGATAAGTATTTCCTATTACCTCCGGAAAAAAAGATGTCTGGATTAATAAATAAAGTGATTAAAGTAAAGGAAAGTGATAGACACGATTGAAATAGGTAGTTATAGGCGGTTCATGAATCATTATACGGTAGGTACGCTTGTGTTAAAACCTCGGGGCATGTGTGTTTTGTTAGTTTGTATAATTCAAAGTAAAGACGTGGTTTTTATTATTAATAATAGTTGTTTATTGTACTGTGTGTATGAATAATACTAGAAAAAAATTGGTTGTCTGTAAAGTCGATTTACGGACGATTTTAACGTGACAACATCATAAAAAAACATTAATGAAATGATTGCATACTTTTATGAATAAAATTTAATTATTTTTATTGAATTATTAATATTTTGTATGAATGAAGGAGAAGGAGGAAAGAAGGAGGAAAGAAAGGAGGAAGGAGTGAAATGAAATCTACAATTTAATTGATAAATTTGCTTTTATTTGCACTCATTAATTTAAATATGTTTATTACTTCAATGAACAGATTATTTTAATTATAATTTTTATATTATACATGTTTGCTATTTAACTTCTTCCAATCTGTGTTATTCTGTTAAGGATAGGACGATGATAGGAAAGATTAAAAAAACATTAATATACAAATTTTGAATTTTATTTGTAGTTCTTGAACGTTTGATTTTACTATAATAATAATAATTTAACATAATTTGTTTAAAAATACGAACACATGAACAAGTTTTCATAGAAATAAACTGTAATCAGATTAATGTTAAATAAATGGTTAATTCGAAATGACGAATTATTTTATTATTTATGTACACACAGTAAAATACAATAACAAAACTAAATGGAAACACAAAGTAGGCAAATGTAATTAAAATGCTGGAGGCGGGCAGCCCTATCGCATGTTTACGTACCGCGCGGCTGTAGGCATTTAATTCAAGGTTACGGCCGAGATACAATACTGTATGTCTTTATACTGTGACTGCGTTCTTGATACCTGTCAGTGCGACAATTTTATAGGCCAACCGCTTAACTGAGACGTTGCCTGAGGTAGCTGTGGGGTGCAGGAGGGGTGATTGTTGTCACAAGTTGACCAATCATTGAGCTCTCGCATCACGTCACCACACCCCTCCCGCACCGCGCTGCTACCTCAGGCAACGTCTTAGTTAAGTAGTCGGCCGTAGCTAATAAAGATCAAATTCGCCAAACACGCCATTCCCACATTCACGCCATTCACACCATTCTGAATTTAAAATTGTCATTATATTAACCAGTGCCTGCAACAATAATTATGTAGAAATAAATAAAATTATGATATATTGTCGCTATTGATAAGTTGGGTTTTACATATGAATTTGTTATATATAAAATAGAAAAATGTGCTGGAATGGGGTCTTTGATGTACATATATTGAGGATAATTTTACAAAGGATAACTGTCGAAAATATAGTTACTGTAATCCTACCTGTGTAGATCCCACGTAAATAATATTCAAGCTAAAGGTACGGATCATTACGCAACATCGGTTACGTGCAAACCGGCGTATCGAACTCTTTTGGGAATATTGCCATCATCATTTGGCAGTTGAATTGGTGATCACTGTCTTAGTTATTTGAACTTTATGCTGCTTTATTGAGACCGCACTGTGTATCATGTTTCTGAGCAAAAAGTAAATAGAGTATCGATTTCATGATATTGTAGGTACTGTTTTTGATGTGCATGAGTACCTATAGAAGTATGGAAGAAAAATACATGTTGCGCCGATCCCAAATAAATTGAGGTGAGAGCAAGGGAATGGTGATTAATTATGATCCAGCCTGTCCCTTGCTGCTCCCAGTGATGCCCTAAGCCGAGGCCGTACCCCAGAGGGAGTGCAGCCCTTAGCGTGTATATGCTTAGTTTTGGAGATTTTTAAGCCCTGGCTGGAGGCCTTAATTTACTAAGGCAATCACAGGCAAGTCAGGTCAAGTAGACGATAACCTCCTAGGTTGTAAAACGAGATGCTATTCCCAAAAAAAAGGGAATGGTGATGATGTGAGTACATATTTCTTAACATACATAATTAATCATATTCATTGTTTTTTTAACCACAATAAAATTCGGAGTCGGGACTAGAAATTTTTATAAGAATTCTTACTTATGAGTGATGGATTCCAATCTAAAAGTTGAAAGTAATTTTCTATGCGAAAGTATAACAAAAATTGCATATTCAAATTCCCATTTTTTACACTTTGAGAGTACAATACACAATACAACACAATATAGTTACAGTATTATACAATATAGTTACATAGATTTTTTATTAAAAATAATTCAAATGATTTTAAGTTTATCAAAAAGTATTAAGTCATTCTAGTCTTTTCTATTATCTTACAAAAACAACAAGAGCATTGAGTTCCACATTTCATTAAAAATTTTAATAAATTTTAGAACTCTAAGTTTAGAAATACAGGGGATTGGCTCGTAGAGGCTTTGGGTTACAGGCAAATATTTTTAAAGGGTTTTAGGTAAAGTCTCTTGTTATAGGAACGGAAATAGACCTGAAGCCAGACTTCAATATGGATGGATTGCGGTACTTGAAAATATTGAAATAAGAGATGTGGTAGACGTACTTCGATAAAAATATGATGCATTGATATTTAACAAAATAAGTTTATTTTAAAGGTGCTACAGGTTGGTCTAGTGAATTCATTTTACCATACCTAACTTATTTTCTGACGCTTTTATACACTGAGATGAAAGTTTTAATGTATGGGACTATGGGTACCAACTGGAAAAAATGCAGATACATTTCCGAGTTTCAAGTTTGTCCCTAAAGCCTTTGTGACACGAGGCGCGTTGACCTGTTTACAAACATCATCATCTGCCTAGCCTTTTCCCAACTATGTTGGGGTCGACTTCCAGTCTAACCGGATGCAGTTGAATACCAGTATTTTATATGGAGCCTGCCTATCTGACCTCCACAACCCAATTACTGGGTAATACGATACCCCTTGATAAGATTGGTTGTCAGACTTTCGGGCTTCTGACTACCCGTAACGAGTGTCAAAGATCCACGAATGAAAGCCGGGACCAACGGCTTAACGTGCTTTCCGAGGCACGGAGGGGGTCACGGGATGGTCACCCATCCACAGACCAACCGCGGCAAGCGTAGCTTAACCTGATCTATCGACCTGTGCGGCTGTTATTATTTAGCCACGGGCTCCTCACCTGTTTACAAACCTATAAAAACATTCGCGTAGAGTAAAAAAGTTATAAAAAAATCACCAGACCAAAACCATGGCAATAGTTAATCTAAGAAACGGAACACAAGAAATATTTGTCGTAAACGCTGCGTCTTGGAAGCAATGGACTCATAAAGATACGAACCGACCTTCCGCTCCCTATAGTTTCTAGAAACTATTGGGAACGGATGGTCGCTGCATTTGAATATGAAAAAATATTTTTCAAGTGCGTTGAATTTGTACAGAATAAACCATTTTTATCTCTTCTGAATGATCCATATTATGAAGGTACTTTTTTTAAAACACCGTTGTATCTGGCATTCGTCGATTATGCAATGGCTTTCGATAGCATCAACCACGATTCACTTTTCAACGCTCTGACTAACCAAAATATAGAACCCACCTACATCAAGTTACTTAAGACATTATGCAGTAATAGCACAGCTTCAATCAAAATTAACACCACTGGACCGTCCTTTCCAATAAAAAGAGGAGTCAAGCAAGGAGACCCATTGTCCCTAAGTTTTTTACAGCCACTTTTGAGGAAGCCTTCTTAACTTTGGCATAAAATTGGGCAGACAAGGGACTGGTCATCGGTGAAAAGAGATTATCGAACCTCCGCTTCGCCGTTGACATCGTACTTTTTTCCTCATCAGCGGCTGAGTTGGGTAACATGTTCGCAGACTTGAACAAGGTAAGCCTCGAGATTGGGCTTAGGATGAACATGTCAAAGACCAAACTCATGACTAATAGCATCAAAAGGACATTATAAATTGGGGTTGAGGAGATTGCATATGTCCAAGACTATGTCTATCTGGGCCAAATATTTTCCTTCTAGGCGCGGCAAGACAAAGAAGTTGCTTGACGCATCAAGAGCGTCTGGAGGTCAATGAAAGATCTACTAAAAGAAGATCTACTCCTATGTCTCAAACTGAGAATTATGGACATGACGTGTATTATCCCCATTCTCAGACATGTTGCTCAAACCTGATCTTTGACACTTCGGCAGAGGTCCAAGCTCGAGGTTAGTCAGCGAGCCATGGAGCGCAGTATCCTGGCGGCTCGGATTTCTGACCGTATAAGGAACACAATACTGTGCACCAAAACCAAGATAACGGACGTTACCCTGACGAATATTATCTCATTTACAACTAATTTTGGTTGCTAAACTTTTGTCTGCGATCTCGGATGGCTTTTGTGGAGATAACGAACGTAACTATGAACTGTTAAACTAAGGATTTAATATCTTACTGCCTTTCTTATTGTTGTATTTGATAATCGTCTTTTGCGTAATTCTAGTTTGCTGGTTGAAGGATTAAGGAGTACCGAAACTTTCGCACAGTTCGTACTCGACTCATTAACCTACGTTGTTCACTTTTTGTATTTATTTTTCTCTACTCTTTTATAAGTAAATCTTATTGAAGTTCTTCTGCGGCTTGTTTGGAGGCAACCATGCGAACGGTAGAAGATGATGCTGTTGGAGGTGAACCTTGTTCTTCTCTGATGACCTCTAAGCCGCCCTCTCTGCTTTCAACCAAAACATGGTTCTGAATGCTCTTATACATCTGTAACATTTTTCATATGATAAAAGCAACGAATTTTGCATCAGTTTTTTGGTGAGTTTTTTTTACTTTTTTTGGAGTCGTGTAACTCGATAAATCTGTTGAAGAAATGTTTAGTAGTAATTCTACCATCTCTCGATTATCTGATCAGCGTTACAAGTTATTAAAAAAAAAAACTTCTCTGATTGGTAATAATCGTAACTGCTCTTTTATAAGGGCAACCATTAATTTTCTACCCAGTTCCTTGGATTAGACTCTTGCAACTTCATAAATCAGCTGAAGAAATATTTATTAGTGAATCTACTATCTCACAATTTTCTGATTCTGGATCTCTAATATCGCGACACAGCCACGATTCCGCATCGATACAGTTGCGATGCAGAATTGACAACATCGCCAGAAACAGTAGCGATGCTAAATTACAGTAGCGCATTGGCATCGATGCAGAAGCTATGCTTAATCGATACTATGCGATTGTATTACTACTGAAGCACTTCTATCACGCGTTGCAAATGCGACAAACGCTCAAAAGAAGCGATGCAGCAAAACGCGCTACTGGATCACTGCAAAAAGTCGCCGTGGGCGATCGCCCTTAGAGGATTGACGGGGTGAAATTCATGTTAGAACCTGAAACTTGCTAAGTCTGTGATGGTATAGAATTTGCAATGTGAGGTTGGTTTTCGTCAGGTAATAGATAAATAAATAAAAATAATACGTTTTTTTTTGCAATCAATAGAATCAATTCAACTTTTTCCAACATTCATTTACATACCGAGTCACCATCAATCAAAGCACTTTGATGTATTTTCCTCAATCCCGGAAAAGACGCCATAAGAACATGCCACTCATGACAAACATTCCATACTCAAAGGAAGGATCCTCATGATTGCGGGGAACTTTTCTATAAGGGTTTCACGATCGTGTGAAAATTTTATATTATTCAGATTCCACCCCCTTTCGACAGAATCCTGACAAAGATCGACAAGGGATCGGAACGGGCAATCTTTTCGAGTGCATACCCTCCTCGTTTAATATTTACAAATGCAAATTCGTAAATCGCCGAGGTGTGAAAATTGAACGAGAGTACCTTTTTATTCAACACATTATTATTTCCTTCGCAGTGCCAGTTATTCTTGCAATGTATTATTAATTAAGTTCGGAATAACGGCCCCGCTGGAATTTAAAATGTGTGAATTTATTGTTTTTTAAAGCCGATATTTTTATATGTAAAACTCTGCGAAATGTATCCGTCAGCAATATATTCATTGTTTTTATTTTCAATATAAGATACGATTCATAATTAACAAAATCAGTAATACTGGAAAGAAACGCTATGCCTGGGCCTACCTGGGCCCTATAGCACAAAACTGCACAAGTCTACATAATTGTGAAATTGTAGAAAAAAATGCGTAACACGGAAATTACAAATACAAACTTCAATTTACATATTTTGTAATTGTAAGGTTTTCCGTTAAATTGTGTGGCGTAGAGTTTGACTTATTATTTATTTATTTAACCTTTTTTGCACACCCAATAATTAGACAAGTAGAAAGGAACAGAAAAATGCGTACAAAGATGGCGGATGGTGATGGAGGTGGTGGTGAGTTTTGTGGTATAAGGAGATCATCATATACTGTGAGACAGTGACGTCATTTGAGAATATCTAAGCATTGTACTGCCATGGCTGCAGTACAGTGTCAACGCAAAATGCAACGCGAGATGGACGTCTCGGAGTCGTCAAGACTTTAATGTACTCACAAATGTACTGTCTGTGGCACTGAGAATTCTCATAAAATTATAACTGGTTTGGCATTTAGTGAAGGCAAATCTTTTAGTTAAATCAGGGCCTTTTTGTCATTTAAATACCTTAAACAGACTTGCATTTTAAACCAAGTGAATTAACCTTAGAACTAAGTACCTACTTCTGACGCCTGAACATCATGTAGGTACTTTTAATAGGACATCTCTACCTATGTATCCGCTGTTAAAAGCTAATAAGCTAGTCCAATAAGGAAGCTTATCACCTGAGTTCATAAAACTTAGAGATCGACACACTATAAGTTCATCAATAAAGAAATTACATGTTTCTTAATGAATCATGAAAAAATAAGGGCAAAAAAAAGTTGATTATGATCAATATTGTTAACAAAATACTATCGACGATCTTCCTTCTTTAGGTACAAAATTAGCATCTATGGCTTATTTGTTTTTATTCACAGGCTGTTTGCTGTGCCTCCATGTCGCACAGTTACGCGTGCTAAGTCCCCAGTACCACGTACTCTGGCCGCACTTAATGATCTCTTGGACTCTAATCCAACAAACGATCTGTTTGCGGTCGAATGGACAAAGATTTTGTCGGCATGTCAGAAGTACAGTGCGTGCCACGTAAGAAGAGACTTGACCCCGCCTCCCCGCCTCTTTCCGCCGCCCCGATGACGCCCGGTCCCCGTCCCGCACCGGGCGTCATCGGGGCGGCGGAAAGAGGCGGGGGTGGCGGGGTCAAGTCTCTTATTACGTGGCACGCACTGTGCTGTGATGGAAATGTATGAAAGTGTTGTTAACTTTATACTATATTTTATATTTCATGTTTTATGTGTAAAAAGTCTTTAGTTACTGTAATTGGTTGTAAACCGTTTTAATCACAATAATATTATAAAGGTGTTTGTGTGTGTGTGTGTGTGTGTGTGTGTTTATATATTTGTTACTTCTTCACGCTCAAAAGGCTGGACCAATTTTGATAAAATTTTGTATGGAGGTAGCTGACACCCTGGTTTAACATATGGGCTACTTTTTATCCCGATATTATCATGGAATCGACATTTACGCGGGTGAAACCACGAGGCGCAGCTAGTTAAAGAATAAATAAATTACTGAACGAAGCTAAGGAAACACAACATTTATGATGCAAGCTTCTATAGGAACAGCGTCAGCGGGGGCGCTGACGCTGTTCATGGGCACCAGCAACATAAAAGGAATGATTAATTCCGAATGAATCATTTCTTGTCGTACGTATTCCGAAAAAATTCTGGCTTTAGTCAGTGGTTTTAAAAAGTATATCAAAAGCCATTGGGGCAGCATTTCCCGAATCCTGGTGGTACCTACTAGTTAGGTACTCGGGGAGCACGCAACGCTGCATACATATTCAAAAGTATCGAACTCGTGTGAATTTGCATAGGACCCACGAGTAAAAGTATCTACTGCCAGTACATTCGCTATCAAAACTTGTTATAAAGCAACTACTTGAGAAACCCTCTTCCGTTTACTATTCGTCTTTTTAAGCCTTTCTCTGCTTACTTATGTTTGTATATTAGTAAATGGCACCGTACAATGAATTTCGACACAAACACTACACTTTTTTGTACACTGATCATTTAAGCTCGCTTCGCGGGTCGCTACTTTGCATTGTAATTCCGAATCATCCATTACTTGCACCTGTAATAAAATTTTAGTTTTAGTTTCATTTTTAGAAACTATAATGGTATGGGAAATCTTCCTACTGTTGGCTAAATGTACACTTATTGTAAACGTTTTATTCAATAAATTCTAAAAATAAAGCCGTCGTGATGAAAATAGGTTCAATAAAAATGAAGCCTGTATCATTAAAATTTCATGTTACAAATTATTTCTGTACATTTACTGAACTAAGCAAACAGTTAATGAAATTATCTTCATCCTTATTACAATACATGCTTAATTTATGTTCCTAAACGAGTTTGTGTAACTTGTACCCTCATTTGAAACAAACAGCTCGTCACGACTGTACCTTTGTCGCATGCGTTTTAGGGTACCACACTTTTTTTCCATCCACCGAACGCCTATCACTCTCACTTCGTCGGCACCAATAGCGGTGTAGCAACGTTTTTATTCCGTGATTGTTCGACATACAGTTTGCATTGTGCGGAAAAACACGAATCCGTATTCGTTCTCTATTCTCTACCGGACTCGCAATTATTTTCTCGGATTACATACGATTGGGGTCGAACAAAATTTGATATTTCTTTTATTGTATCGTGTGATGAACTTGTTTTCGTTTTTCGGGTATTGGAAAAGTATTCTTAAACTAGCTTTATTTGTAGGTGTTGCGTATAGAATTTATGGTTGAACTATTTGTGTACCTATTTATTTTTCGTTTTTCGGTGTTGTTTTCTGAATAAAACTTTGTTTCAGTTAAAGGCATCGTGAGAGCGTGGTCAGGGGAGTGAATAATGAAGCAATTGACACGTTCTAGATATTTGTTTTATTTTTATAATACATTATACGGGACATGTTGCGTTCATTTGTTTATTCTATTCATAGTGTTATCAAGCACACATCTTTGTGGTAGGTTTAAACTTATTCTCCATTATTACAAAACAAGGTTTTCCTTTAGATTAGGTTTAAACCAACGAAGGACTTATTGAATTAAGAACCTAACTGTAATAAAAAATACAGTTCTTTATACAAAAATGATAGCTTAGTTCGGTACTAAGTTGTCTAGTATTAAGTAATAACTATACGAGTAGTGGTAAGTATAGTACAGACGCCAGCACATCATGCTACCCGAAACTGTCAAATTTTCCCAATCAACTTTGAACTTTATACTTTAGTGATAAAGTTGAAAATCTATTAAAGACATTTGACAGATTGCAGTAACTTGCTGGCCTCTGTACATAGTATTAAGTAGTAGTATTAAGAACTTAAATAAAGTTCGAAATATAAATACTGGTTCAAAGGTTTAGCCTAGAACTGAAGCTTTTCGTTTTGTAATAAGACGGTTTGTGTTCTTCAACACTTACTTATGTGTTCTACCCTTAAATTATTACATCGTCATCAAAACTCAACGGGTATGCGAGATCGTTTACGGATAGGTTGAGATGACAAGAATCAACTGTGAGTGCGATAGGTAGAACCAAAATTATTTACATACTGTTGACCAATTTACACAACAAAGTTCACTGACCCATCCCGTTGACTTCCGTCCCCGAAGACGATGATTTAACACATCCGATTCTATCAGGTGACAGATAACTAAATGCGTAATCGTGTGTATTAAAGGCGCCACTGGGTCCTCCCGCTAATCAAACCATCGTCCCGTGAACGTTTTATTATGATTGATAGATATTTTATGGGGGTTTTTAGGGCATTGAACTCTGTTTGCAGGTCTTAATTAAAAGGGATCAAATTAATAGTCTTGAGTTTCAGTTGATCAGCAGCATGGGAGATATTAAAGTGTTAATTCATACCCGAGTAGGGGTCAAGATCCTTCAATAATATTCCAGTCTGTAAACCAGTTTTCATGGGTCAAAGTAGTATGTAAGTATTTTGCGAATAATTCATAAGAGAAGAAATTTTTTTAATAAACAAAACAACAATGAAGAATGTCTTTTGCCAAGCAATAAACTACTTATAAAATAAGGTATATTTGAGTTTCAATTGCGTAAACTCAGTTGCAAACGTCTGTATAATTATAAAGTTGTGCAAAAAGTTCAATACTGTTTGTTGTGCCCTACATGGTCCGAATGCGATTCCACCAGTGTGCCGAACTGTGCGGCACTGTAATGCACAGTGTACGACACAAATGTTTATTCTGGTCGACTCACTCAAGCAAACACAAACAAATTGTGCGCGAACATTCTAGAAATGTTCGCGCACATCTGCATACTTTTATGCGCGCACACATGCAAGCAGTGAACTCGCGTCAACGCATACACACTTGTTGTTCGCGAACTCAGTCTTGCTTCCGCTACCGGACGGAGTGAAAACATTTATTTGTCCGCGCACATTGCCCCGATTAGACCCGAACACATGAACCCCCGCCGGATCGGTACCGGGTCCCATCGGACCCAAGATAACGACATACATTGATTATGTAAATATTTATTATGCTACCCATTAAATCTAATGAATTTGCGTTAATTAAGAGAGTTGGATAAAAAAGTCATATGTTAACCCGTGAGAAGGCGCGCTATGAGCAATTTGCTCACACAAAAATTTAAAGCAAAATTTTTTGGTGATACCGACGCCCTAACGTCTCAAGCGCCTAGGTACCTTCCTAACTATTCATCGACTCCCCCGTGACGCAACTCTCGTGCCAGTCAGTTCTTTTGCGACCGCTCAGCTAAGTGTTTGTGGAGGCCGTGTACCATCGTGCGGCAATTTGCTCATCACGCGCCCATCCGTGTAAGTATTTATTTTTCCAATTAAAAAAGTATAATTGTATTTTCTAGATTATAGTATTTTATTTATTTATATTAAATTGGTTAATTATTACGTAAATACTGTTGCGCGCCGCAAATAATGCTTGATACATGGCGACATTAGTTACCACTAGCGCCATCTAGTATCGGGTAGCGGAACTAGTACCTTGGTACTAGGACCTTGACCCTACTTGACCTTTTTGTAAGTACTAGTAATTCCGAGAACTATCGACGTCGAGTCAGTCGGGACCGGTATGTACTCGAACGTTCTAGATGTTTATGTACTAGCTCTGCGGCACTATATAAGCCAGTTTCCACTTACGAACTTCCACTTACGAACGGAAATTCCACTTACGAACTGACCATGCTGCACTGAAATGGCTATTGCAGTTCAAAAACCCAGAAGGACAAGTTGCGAGATGGATTGAACTACTGCAGGAATACGACTTCGTGGTCGAACATCGCAGCGGAAAATCTCATGGCAACGCAGATGCATTGTCAAGAAGACCTTGTCCTGAAGACTGCAAGCATTGTACTAGGC
This sequence comes from Luperina nickerlii, assembly GCA_963855955.1. NCBI lineage: Eukaryota > Metazoa > Arthropoda > Insecta > Lepidoptera > Noctuidae > Luperina > Luperina nickerlii. Next base: position 12,087,959 of record OY979677.1, on the reverse strand, counting down.
AGGAGAGTAAGGAAGTGGTACCTGTGAGGATGCTTAAGACAGACCTCAACAACGAGTGGAAGGAAAGCCTACAACGTGCACAGCAGGAAGATTCAGACATCAAGTCGATTCTGGAGTGGATGAAGGCCAGAGCTCCTAAGCCCAGGTGGAGTGACGTCTCAGCGATGAGTTCGGTCACAAAAAGCTATTGGGCCCAATGGGACAGCTTGGTGGTTCAGGATGGAGTCCTGTGCCGTAAATGGGAAAATGCTCGAGGAGACAGCTGTCATTTGCAAATGGTTGTCCCTAAAGCTCTAGTACCGGATGTTCTACAGCTGTACCGTAATGGTTCTTCAGGAGGTCATCTGGGAGTAAAACGGACTCTACTGAAGATACGAGAACGGTTTTACTGGATCCACTGTCGGGACGATGTCGAGGATTGGTGTCGCAAATGTACAAGTTGTGCAGCTGTAAAGGGACCTCAGACTCGTAGTAGGGGTGCATTGAAATTGTACAATGTTGGTGCACCATGGGAGAGGATAGCCCTTGACGTTGCGGGGCCGTTTCCGGAGAGTGAAAGTGGTAACAAGTATTTCATGGTTGTGATGGATTACTTCACGAAGTGGCCGGAAGTCTTCGCCATTCCAAATCAAGAAGCTTCGACAGTTGCGGATAAATTGGTTCATGAAGTCTTCTGTCGTTTTGGAGTACCTTTGGAGATTCACAGTGATCAAGGAAGGAATTTTGAGTCCCAAATATTCCAGGAAACTTGTCGAGTTATGGGTACTCATAAAACAAGAACTACTTCCTACCACCCACAATCGGATGGAATGGTGGAACGATTTAACCAGACACTGGAGAGGTACCTAGCAAAAGTTGTGGAAAATCGGCAACGAGATTGGGACAAGCACATACAACCGTTTTTGCTGTCATATCGAAGCGCTGTTCACGAAAGTACATCGGTGACGCCTGCTTTCGCAAACTTCGGAAGAGAACTACGGCTACCTGCAGACCTGATCACCGGAATACCACCTGATGCCCCACGCAGTGTAACTGATTATGCGAATGATTTGCGGAACAAAATGAATGACATTTATGAGCACGTCAGACAATCGGGCCAGCAAATGTCTGAAAAGATGAAAACCCGTTATGACCGCAAAATGAACAATAAAGGGTTCGACGAAGGTTCACTGGTGTGGTTGCACAGTCCAGTCCGCAGCAAAGGGAAATCTCCTAAGCTTCAAGCTAAATGGGACGGACCGTACCGGATTGTGACAAAGATCAATGATGTAACCTACCGGATACAGAAAGGTGCAAGAGGTGCTCCTAAGATCGTCCATGTGGATCGACTGGCGCGTTATTATGGGGCCAATAATGCTCGGGACGAGCATGTCTAAGGAGGGGGCAGTGTTGCGCGCCGCAAATAATGCTTGATACATGGCGACATTAGTTACCACTAGCGCCATCTAGTATCGGGTAGCGGAACTAGTACCTTGGTACTAGGACCTTGACCCTACTTGACCTTTTTGTAAGTACTAGTAATTCCGAGAACTATCGACGTCGAGTCAGTCGGGACCGGTATGTACTCGAACTTTCTAGATGTTTATGTACTAGCTCTGCGGCACTATATAAGGCCGGGTGGGCCGCGAGACACACATAGTTTCGATTAAGCGATACGAGCGATAACATCGAAGGCGATATTCGAGTGCGACTTAAGAGCGACTTAAGAGTGATCAGTAAGTGCAATTGTATTTCTTAATTTGTGTTTGACTTGTAATTAGTGTTGGTGAGTAAAGTGTCATTTTTTTGGTTATTAAATCGGCAGTTTTTATTGTCACGAACCCCAAGCTCGTAACAATACTCTATTGTAATATTTTAATAATAATATTTATTGTTTTTAGCTACAACACACATGTAAAATGGGCGACCGACGTCAAGCACAAATTTGTTCGTGGCTGGAAGAGGATTCTGGTGATGAAGCATTGGATGCGGATCTTGAGACTGGAGAACATATCGTCAGATCTCAAGTTTCTAATGAAGCGATTTGTGTCGGCTCCTAGACCTATTTAGGCCAAGCGGATTCTGTTCTATATGTAGGAATAGACGGTCAAAAAAAGCATGAACTTCGTGCAAGCAATTACTCTGCACCGAACATATCACATATATGTGTTTAATGTGTTTCGAGAGGCACACTTGTCCAGATCTCATGGAAGAGTAATTTTTTTATGTTTTTGTTATGTAAGATTTTTTATTGTGATTTATATGAAGACTGTCAAAATTAGAAAATAAAAATTAGTTGATTTTTTATTTGTTTTAGAAGTTGCATTTATGTTGCATAGTTTTAATAAAAATACTTATTTTCTTACTTATTAAACCTTGTTTTATTCATATAAATCCATTATAAGTCAATCAGTACTATAAAAGTAGAAATATGAGCATTTAAAGTAGTGTGAGCAATTTGCTCGCGCGCGCCTCTCCATGTAACAAACAGAGGCGCGCCTTCTCACGGGTTAACGCCATTAAATATTTCATATTTAGCGCGCAAGTTTATTAATTTCCCTTTATTCGTTTAATCGTTTTTAGGGTTCCATACCGAAATGGTCAAACGGAACCCTTATGGTGAGACTGTCTGTCTGTCTGTCTGTCACACCTGGATATCTCAAGAACTACTAATGCTATCAACTTGAAATTTGGAATAGTTTTAGATGACTAGTCGTTGACGTTTTAGACTCCCATTCGGTCCATTGTGCGTTCGACCATAGTCATACATTCGTGCGACCTTTGACCATAGTCATTCATTGAATTTCGCGCCGAAATGTTGCTATATTAGAATTTATATTTGGAATGCGCTCGCCGTTCAATCGGTCCAATTAACAATTGAAGGCAGAAAACTCTGCTCAGCCTCAGTGAACATGTTCGTGCACAAGTGTGCTAAACTGTGCGCTTGCAAAAGTTACACACAGCCTTGCCGGTGGAGACAGAAGTTAAACGAGATACCAGCTTAGTACGTACAATGTAGGAGTTTTGCACAAAATGTTTGTAAACAAATTTAATGTGCTGCACACTATTTTGGTGGAATCGTACCAGGGTTGAAACCATTGTAACACTATCAAAAATTATCGGTTTTAGATAAAGATATGAATAAGTTGGTACGGCCTCGTCGTCGCGCCGCCAGATGGCACAGTACGAGCAGGATTTGCGCTGCGTAGCTATGCCACTGAACTGGCCGCGAACGCGCCTCCACTTCGCGCCACCGCCGGTAATGACCGCCGACAACTGGCGCAGGAGCGACAGTCGTCTTTCATTCCACCATCAAAAAAATCTGCCGTTTCATAGAAAAGTGCAGTACTTACGCGGTTAATATGTACACTGAAAAAAAAAGAATTGTTGAATGTACAGACAGCGTCAGTATGTGCTAACCCCTCAAGTTTTAAAATGTTACACATTAAATTCCTTACAAATAATCTAAAGAAAATCGCATCACCGAACGTCGTCATACTCATACCGGCAGTTTGACGAACTAGCCAGCGAGCCCATATGAATTGCGTTGAAATTGTTATCTACTATGGTCTGAGTCATTTTATCTTTAGGTGGGATGTCTAATCGATAGATGTTATAATTTGAGGGTATCCATTAATTATTTTACTTACATACGTTGTCTTTATAAAATTAATCCATACCCTCAAGTTATAACTATAACGTTTGATGTATACGTTCACTTAAAACGGCGAAGAGTAAACGACTACGATTTATTCATTAATTTTTAAAATGATTTATGATTTTATGAGAACTAAAATAGTTGTTCTGTGTGAACAAAATGTGAGCATAAAAGGAATTGCGAGACAGCTTGGCATAGCAGTAAGTTCATTATAATATTAATTGTGTTCTCCGATTTTTTTCTTGTTGAGCTATTTGCGGTATCTTGTGTGTGGTATTTAATAACTTATTTAAAACCATTTTTTTCTATACAGAGACAAACAGTGCGCTTATGGGTGCGCAGATTTCAAGAAACCGGCGATGCTAAGACAATGACCATGGGTCGGAGAACTACTGGGATCTATACGGACCAATCTGAACATCATCTGGATATTGTTAAGGTTCACACTACACCGCCGTTTACATCCACTCGTTACAGTTCGCAACGGCATGGAATATCTCTCTGTCTACGGTTTGAAGACATTTACACGCAGCGAACATTCACAGTTATCGACCTGCAAAATATGTCTAACAGAAGAACATCGAAGAGAACGATTGCGATTTGCCCAGAAATAGCAGTTATATTAATTAAGTATGACAACAAAATAAACAACGAAGGCATTTAACTCATTTGATTCCACTATTTTACTTTGTATAGCATAATATTCTAAGTAGATATCATGAGCTAATAAGAGATGTTAATTGATTATCTATTGATAACATGTTTATTCTCTTATTATGCTCATGATTGTAATCCTGCCAAACTAACTTCTAGTTCCTAGACAAGTTGCAAACGCTTCAAAACTTGTCTCTTTCGATGTCACTTGTCAGACTGTCAAATGTCAAATTTGTATGCTGAGACGACATGACAGGTCACGTGACATTTCGTTAGGTTATGTCAATCTAAAATATTTCTACCGCTTACTATTTTATCGTTTACCTTAATAGGATGCCACTTGTCTAGGAACCCAATTGTGTCAGTTGGCAAAATAGTATATTATGATAACTGTAAATAAAATTATCAAATCAAAATAAATCTTTGTTGTAAAATAAGATCATAGTTTTGTTAAATAATAGCAATAATAAATATTATTATATGATTATTAAGGTATTTTATTTTTCTTTATTTTTTAATTCTTTATAAATAATTACTAAAACAAAATAGAAAAATATATTAAAATAATAATTATAATGAACAAAAAGCACTTTTCGTGGCTATGATTTGAACTTCTACTCATAGGCACGGCAAGCGGTCTTGAAACCTCTAGTCTATTTAGACGATGAATAAAACGTTCGTAAATGTTAACCCTATTAATGCTTGTCGTTTTCGCAATAATAAAAGTATTAACGTTTTATTGAAAAAAACAATAATAAAAACAGAATTTTAAAAAATAAATACTATCTTAAACTTATTTATTCACTAAAACAATAAATTAATTAAAATAAAATGTTTTTGCAAAATACAAAAACCAACTTGGGCCTATCACGGATTTGAACGCACATGTCTTTTGGAGGGGTAAGCACTTAATGAAGCGGTGTGTACTAAAGTAGCGTAGGTAGAGTAACGAACTGCCATAGTCAACCCTTTTCATAGTTAATTTTACTATAACAAGAGTGAATTTAACAAAATCCACTTTGTTGATTTTCATAATCAACCAGTTCTATTTGGTAAAATCAACAATTTCGTGTGTAGGACCTATATAACCCGCGGATTTGATAAAATTTATGCGGAATTTAGTAAAATCAATCTTTCTTTTTTTTCAGTGTATGGAACAGCTAATTTGTTTTTTAAAAACCGACGAAAAAATTCAAAGCGTAGGTTTTCAGGAATCATGTAATGAATCCATGGTTTCAGTTTGCACGTCGACGTCTCTGCCACCCCGTATATACACAATACATAAGTAACAGACAAGGACAAGTAAGGTTAAGAATAACATAGTACCTATAATGAATTCCTGTGTTAACATTTCAGTAAAATATGAAAAATTGTCCCGTACAAAAAAATCCTGCAAAATTTGATAGACTATCCACTAAAACCTATGTGGTTTGAATTGAGCCCCAAAGAATAACTTCTTATAAACTAAGGAATTCGAATATGAGATTTGAATTAAATTTTTGAATAGAATACGTTTTTACAACAGCTTTCAAAGTTATGATATTATAACGACTAAAGAAAAAGTGCAATGGTTTGTAAAATTAAACTGTTATCGTTCTACCTTTACTTTTATGTTAGTTTCATAGTAACCATTGTAGACTCTTGGTAATTTTCCTAAGTGGAAGTTTTATCACTTTGCTGCTTTCCATCAGTATAGTATCACGACTATTTGAAGCTTTTCAGCGTAGTATTCACAACCATTCGATACGCTTCCATTCCGAATCAAACATCAATAAATTATCGAAAGAGTGTTCTAAACGCTGTTCAAAGATACGAAATCTGAAAATTTTGACAGGATATATCAATTAATAGACGACCGCTATTTGCTGTCGGGTACTAGGCAAGTCGGCTAAAAATGAAATAGGGTTTCTAGTCATGCGAGCGACGATTTGAGGCAAGGAGGCAACTCGACACCCGACACTACCGCAAGCAGTGACATCTAAGAAAGCATGATGACGTCGCTGGCGGTTGCTCAAGCAAGAATAATATGATTAACTGTCGAGGTCGCTAGCGAACCACATGTCGAAACGTCATGAGTCTACCATCAGTACCCGCGCACTATCGGTGCCATGTTCGACGAATTCCTAACGAATAGTCAATTGAAAAAGCACCTAAAATGTAGGATGCATTATAGTTTGTCTTAGCTTGTTTTTAACTTAGATAATTAATTTATTGAGATTCACACTGTATTATGCACCAAGCGGGCCGAGTGCAGGTTGGTACTCGGCTCGCACTTGGCCAGTTTTTTAATTTCTTCTGTAGCCGCAACGCAATACACGCATTCTACCGAAGCGATCGCCGCTTTGAGTTCCATTTTCAAAAATAAAACGTTCTTTTTTATGAAACAGTACTATGTCGAGTCTTTATCCATGATTATTCTTTATTATGAATAAAGACTTTCGTTTTTGTAGGCTCGATGGTAACAGACAAAAATTTAAAAAAAAACTTTTTTCCCTAGAGGTAAATTATTTTTTCTTCGCTCTGGTACGCTACAATGACGGTCTTTTTGAGCAAGAGGATTGAAAAATACTTTTATTGGTACCTGGAGACCAAAACCAAAACTGAATGTAGGTACCTATTTGATGAAATTTTTTTCATTCATAAAAGTATAATTGACTTAATCTAAGAATTCTGCTACTGGCGCTAACCAGTAACGTGATGTCTGATCAGCAGCAATCTGAGAATTAGCCGCTAGGCTCATTTGTAAAAAAGATCATTACTGTATAAAACACGTGTAAAAATGATTTAATTAAGCTCCGGTCCTGACATCACGCTTCAGTAGTTTGTAATAATTAATTGTAATACGATCAATTAATCTTTCCCTCCTATACGTTCAATGATACGTTAATAATAATTGATGTATCGTTCAATCGAGATATCAATGCTATTACCGTTTCTACGCTAACAGTAACTTCATTTTACCTAATGAACTTTGGTCTCGTTATTGTTAAGGTACCTTTTTATGATAATATAGTTTGTATTCAAGAAACTAGTACCACAGTTTAATAAAGTGAGCAGTATTACGTCTCGGCAATGTCCTTAAAATAATTTCCTACGACCCTTTGGTAGATTAACATGCACTATGATTGTCCAATGTAATGTTGACTGTGTCTCTTGGGGTGTAACTGTACTTAATGAGTCCGAATAAGGAGATCAGCAACGAAAAAAAGGGTGTCACTTAAGTCGTGGAAGTCCACCCAACCATTTTTTAGTACGGCACCAAATCTTTACAATTTTATTTTATTTTGTTCTCGACTCCGTTTTAGTTATAGAAATGAAGTACCTATATAAAATACAATATCGCTGTGATATGGTGACATTAAAGGAAGTAATATTTAAAGTTGACTTTCACCAATACCCTGTTGTTTCTTACTTCTTATGGGCTTCTTATAAAACCTGATTTGTCATAGAATAGAATAGAATAGAATACTTTTTATAAGGGCGTCATAGTAGGTAATACCTGTTAAAGGTCACCTTTAATTTATTTTTGCCAATCGATAGTTTTATATTTTATTGGAATAGATTTTTCAACTATAAAAAACTGGCCAAGTGCAACTCAGACTCGCACACGAAGGGTTCCGTACCACAAGGCAAAAACGTCGTCAAAAAACACGTTTGTTGTATGGGAGCCCTCTTAAATATTTATTTTATTCTGATTTCAGTATATTTTGTTATTATAGTGGCAACAGAAATACTCGTATATCAGCTGTGAAAATTTCAACTGTCTAGCTATCACGGTTCATGAGATACAGCCTGGTGACAGACAGACAGACAGACGGAAAGTGGAGTCTTAGTAATAGGGTCCAGTTTTTACCCTTTGTATACGGAACCCTAAAAACAAGTGAAGGAATGGTCGTAGAGATTCGGCGCTATACTAAAAAAATGTTAAGATAGATTTCCCCGACCAGGGTATGACATTTTTTTCGCTGGCCGGTACTTTGGGTTTTGGGCCCAACTTTGTATGAAACGTGTCTGGTCTCCTATAATGATGGGAGAGCATTCTTTTTTAAAACCTTGCGATTTATTGTTGGTGTTATTTCCTATTCACTAAAATGTATTTCACAAAACCGGTAGCTTGTGATGTAAGGTTTGTTTGTTAAATCATCTCAGCACATCAGCCGAAGTCAATCTGATAGTCTGATTAAAAAAAATATATATACACCGAGTTTTCGAAGCGCGTTATTTCGGCCTGTTTTGTTTGAAGACATACCTGCCTGCCTCCTTTCGGCCTGCTTATTCCATTATATTGTGCTAGTACCAATTAGTATTGTAAGGAGATTAGCAAGTATACACGTAAGCGGGTATTCGTTATATAAATGGATATTTATCAGTAATTGACACAGGTACAGTCATAATATGAATACGTGGGACATGCGCACTGAAATTCCAAAATAGGTAATATAACGTAGTAAGCGAACGCGGAACGCCTGGAACGCGGTAGGTGGTAAAGTACAGACGCCAGCACATCAAGCTACTACAATATTTTAAATTTCTTTAATAGATTTTCAACTTTATCGCTAAAGCATAAGAGTCAACGTTGATTTGGGAAAAAACAGTTTCGGGTAGCTTGATGTGCTGGCGTCTGTACATAGGTGTAGGTATCGAGAAGGTAATGCTTGTTGATTATATTATATATTAAAACATAATATCACGCCTGTATTGGTCGCCTCATGGGTTTAGTGGTCACAAGCGCTACTGCTGATCATGAGGTCCTGGGTTATACTTTCGGGGCTTTTTTTTTTTCAGGATGTGAAATCATCAAATTACCCCTCCCGCTCTAGGTGGAGCGGAAGGGAGTGTCAGACTCTTATTGACTAAAACCCGCCCGTGTTCCTTCCTTAGCCCTTTATGTTCCGGGCCAGCAGTAACCCTTTCGGCCAATCCCGCTGAAATACTTTCGGGGTCCGGCAAAGTGTTATTGGGTTTTTCCATCTAGAATTTCTCAGAAATTCCGGAGTCTGGATTTGTGCCCAGTTGATGGCAATCGGCTCACCCCCTATTAGGTACATGAAAAATATAATTGGCTAAATGTGGGTGTACTATAATACACTTCAGAGCAATGAATTAGGGTCACATAAAGATACCTGAAAGTCTCGGAAACTAAGAATCCTAGCTTCATGAAATAAATTATGTTTAATAGACAATCAAATGTCTTTAAGAGCCTAAACTACCTCAAATGGCTTAGCATGATCCTCCGTTATGTCGAAAATACCGCAGCATTAATTTTGAAATAAATATATGGTAAAGTTGAGGATTAATGTTAAGTATTATGTTAGACGAAAACACGATTCCATAAAATTTTCTAGGTAGAAAAAAATACCAAAGTTGCCTCCAAACTGAACAATAAACCACTGGTATTCAAAAATACCTCAAATTACATCATGAAACTTTGCATACTAACTGAACTAACTACAAAGCTGGTCTAGTTTTTTAATTTTTTTGAATTACCTTTATTTTCACCTTTAAAAGCAAATATCTAAACTATTCTGTCTCGCTCTCATACAGTCCGCGAGCAGTATCGTGCGAGCGAGTTACAGAGTGAGTAAAGCTGAGTTAGTATGGGCTCTTATATGAAAATAATAAAATCTATGTGTCACTATGTACCTATATTTTTTTTTCTAGACGCTTTTATCGCTTGCGTCTTTTTTATATCGTTCTCACATATAATTATAAATTCAACATTAATGACACATCATTAATGTTGAATTTATAATTATACTAATATTTTTATTATAATTTAAAAGAGTGTCCATGGAGTTTCTTGCCCGTTCTTCTCCATAGGTACCTACGCTTTGGAATGGGCACCTAGCTTCATATTTTCTGACTGATCGACTTCTTGACAATTCAAAGGTGCCTGTAAATGGTTTAATTGAAATAAATGCTTTTAATTTTGAGTTTGAGTTTATCTAAATCGATTCCGCGGTTTAAGCGTGAAGAGGTAACAGACAGACAGACGAACACACCTTCGAATTTATAATATTAGTATGGATACGTAATCAAACTTCAGTTCTTACAACCCACACTCAGTCTCCCTGCAAGAAGTCCAATGAAACTTTATAAAAACAATGTATCGTATAAAGATACCCGAAGAACTAGCAAGTGCAAGTAAACTAGCGGAACTTAACGATCATTTGTCGCTACTTCTCCGTGCTCTGTCAACGGGGGTTTATTTCTATGTATTCTGTTGAAACCTGAGTAGTATTTTTTTCTTGTAAAGTTTGAAAGAGTTGCACTTCTTTTACACACAGCTGGCAGGAAAATAAAACTTAACAGTGAAGTTAACATTGTGATTACAATAATATCACTGTGTTTTCGAACGACAATAACAAATAACTTAATATCACACCTGTACCCAGTACAGAAGGGTTAGGCAGTTACCTCATAAATATCCACATAAACTACAATATTCGTACAGAAATCAAACACGAAAGATATTTCTAGTGATAAAAAATCTATGAAGTATCGAGCAAAAACTGTACTGGGATTAAATAGCGGGATTGTCCGAAACCGCTGGCCCGGAACATAAAGGGCTAAGGAAGGAACACGGGTGGGTTTTAGTCGGTAAGAATCTGACACTTCCTTTCGCTTCACCCTGAGCGGGAGGGGGTCATTTGATGATTTCCCATCCGCAAAAAAAAGGCTATTAGGCTCAGTACTATTGCCGTTAATGTTAAGCCTAGTCCACGAGTAGGCGCTGTGGGACATATCTACTCAAATGATAGCCAATAGGATTTAGTTGAAAATAGCTGTCTAGGGACTTAGGGTCAGTTCAAATTAGCTCTCGTCTGTCGTCCGTAACTAATGGAAGAGTTCAATCGCTCGAGTCACGCACGATCGCTGTAATCTTATTTCGTCAATGCATTTATGTATATTTGATTAACAAACTAGCATAAGTCAAACATGGTTTATTATGAAACAATATTTTACGTGACATGGTTATAATTTACTCACCTATTTTTTACGATGATTAATCTTTCAGAGCACAAAATGTCGATGAAATCATAAGCATTTTCATTACTTCCTGTTCAAATTTCTAACAAAACAAGGTATCGATGTCGACAGGATTGCGTTCTTATTTATCTTTGTAAGAAAAAAAAGACATCTTACACAGCGATATAATCAAAGATGTTCATTACGCCTTGCTTCGCATTTTGCCGTGTAAAGGCTGGTTATACGGTCACGTTTGGGCCTGGTCGCTACAGCTGGCTTGTAAGGCAGTAGCCTTAGCGGTAATTGAAATACGAACCCCTGCATATGACACACGGGCATTTTTGTTGGCGGGCCGAACATTTTCTCTTGAGGTACTCCATCTTGTGCGTCTATCGTTTTTTATTTATTTAGGTGAAGTGGTTATATAAGTTACATGTATCCATAAGCTGTGTAATCCAAAAAAACTGCATTTTTTGTTTCCATTTCGTGTCTGTTGGCTATTTTACAAAACATTATTCTACAACACCATGTTGAATGCTTCGTTAGAATTGTTTTTCAACGGTCGCTACACAAATACAAAGTTAACCTTATCAATTGGTTGCTGAATCAAGTTGTAAGTAATGATGTCTTAATTATGTATCAAGTATTTTCTAACAGAACTGACAGCTGTGCTGCTGGGGAGTTTATTGCGCCACTTCTTCTTCCCAGCGAAAGCACTAGAGAATGGTGAAGGGCGGGCGTTTTGGGGGACTGTCTTTTGTAATTTTGACGTTCGAAAAGTGCTGATACTTAGCCTAGTTTGAATAAATGACTTTTGATTTTTATTAGGTCTTCGTAATGCGGTCTTTGCATCAGAATGAATATGCACGAAATAGTCAGGTCTCATCAAGGGTCTCATAGATTCAGAAATAGCATTTTTTATTAGATTGTAGACAATATTTAACAACATCGTGTAGTGTAATACGTTGCAAATGAATAATGAAGCGTTTAAATGTTTGAACATATTGATATAAATGTGGTTGATCTACCATCTTTTGAAACTATTTAGCCAGAATCTTCCAACATGGGAGCTATAATGTGTCCGTCGAATATCATGAGTATAAAAGTGTAAAAAACTAACTTGTAATGAAGAATTAGACAAATTGGAGTCAAGGCATTGGCATATAGGCAGGCGCTAGGCTGCGATGCGACGCGATTCTGTTGTAACAATTTCCATGAAGTTTTAATAGTAATTGTTCCACTAGAGTCGCGTCGCAGCTGTCTGTGGGAGCTTACAGGCGGTCTCTTGTAGCAAGGTTATTTTTTGCGTAAAATCAAATATCAATAAAAAAATAACAAAAATATTTTCCTGCAAACTAATGTTTGTTCACCCCACTTATCATAAATTTACATAATACCCTCTTAGTTTTTATAATAGTTAAACACAGAAGTTGTGTTTGTAAATCATGCCTTTAAACAAAATTGATGCATAAATCACCCCGGGAACAAATTAAATATAAAATAATAGACAAAGTTTTTTTCATAATGGGAGTTGCAAATTGTTTTGCGCATTATTTGTTCTTCCCTTTAAGTAGACATGCCTACTTAGTTATCAAGCACAATGAAAATGGCGATAAACACTATGCAAGTATTTATTTGCCTAAAGATTGAACCCTTTCAGTACTTAATAATTTCTCACTAAATTAGCATAATCGGTCTATAATGTTCCCATTGCTACACGAACCTCCTCTCTACGAGAGGGAATGGGCCCAGTGTGGGTTGGCGGATATCCCATATCTTCGAATTCTTTGTTCTAGGATTGGGTCGGTTTCCTAACGATGTTTTCCTTCACCGTTTTGAGAGCAGTGGTGATGAAATAATTTATACAAAAACTAGCTGCGCCCCGCGGTTTCACCCGCATGTGTCGATCCCCTGGGAATATTGAGATAAAAACTATTCTGTCCTTCCCCGCGATGCAATCTCTATTCTCTCTTCTTTTCATTCTTATTTATTGCACTATTAATTATCATCAAATAACGCAATCTGCGTTATAGGTATTGCACCTTTTGCAATAACAAGACACAGTTCTAATAAATTGTTTTGCGACAGGATAAAAAAAAATAGTTATTAAACTTATACACACTATCTTTACAGGATGACCTCAATACAATAGTGGCTTGCAAACACATACCTAACTAATAAAATTAAAGATCAACTTACGGCTAATACTTAAAAATCTAAACTTTAAAAATACAAAGCACTTTACACAATACTTAAAAATCTAAACTTTAAAAATACAAAACTTTTTTCGAATTCAACGACACACTATTAAAATAATATTAGGTGAGTAGGTCACCTAGTTTATAGTTAAAAGGTGAAACTCGTCATTATTAATACGGTTTCTGGGTAATAAACTTTATCCTCGATGTATTCACGAATGTATTTTAACTCCGAACAAAATACGGAATGTCACTTTTATAGCTTTAAGAGAACCTTAAACTTTTTATTTGGTGGTCTGTAAAATTGAGATTGAACCTAAGTCGGTCGTACTTCGTCCAATAGGGAAGTAAATAAATGTTTAAATGTCTGCAAGCCGACGGGATGGATTTACATTTGAAATGCGAGGGTCAGGGGCTTTATTACCTTTTTTGGTGAAGGTAAGCCGAGAATATGACCCGACGGCGGATTTATCCGCGGTTATTTTTCAATGAATTTACTTAAATGTTACTTTTCTTAAGTTGTTGGGCGGGCTTCTAGGCTTTTGCTTAAATATTATAGGCTGTTGAAGATGTGACAAAATAAACTACTATATTTTTTAATGTAAAATATGATTTTTTGTGACCATTTCGTATCCATTTTTTTGTTGGCTATTTTATAGAACAAATTCTACAACACTGTTGAATACTTCGTTAGAATTGTTCTTCGGCTGTCACTACAAAAATATAATACCTATTAACCTTACCAGTTAGTTGCTGAATCAAGTTGCAGGTAGTGATGTCTTAACTCATCATCAGCCCACAGCAGTCCACCGCTGGTCATAGGCCTCTCCAACTGCACGCTATTCCAGCTGCTACCAGCCACCCTGCGAAGATCGTCGCTCCACCCAGCCTGAGGGCGTCCTATCTTCATCATCATCATCATCATCCTATAGCAGTCCACTGCGGGACATAGGCCTCTCCTATTGTACGCCATTCAACTCGATTTTCGGCAACTCTCATCCAGCTGTTACCAGCTATCCTGCGAAGATCGTCGCTCCACCTACCCTGAGGGCGTCTCACCTTACGTTTGCCGATTCGCGGTCTACACTCAAGAACACGTCTACACCAACGGTCATCGGTGCTATGGCTAATATGGCAGGTCCATTGCCACTTTAGCAGATGTTTTGCCGATTCGCGCTCTTTGAAAAACGTTTTTTTTTTACAGAATTTTTGCAGTTACAAAAATGTGGACATATTTTTCTTTCCTTTCCACAAAATAACAAGAAGATTAAGCACGTCAGAAGCTTTCGGTGATTGCCTCTGTAAATCCATGGAAACCGCATTACTATCATGAAATATGTGTCACATCCTCGCTCTCCATGGGCCAGAAACTTGCCGATAAAAACACTTTCTTTCCTCATTCCTATAGCGTTCCATTTATCTGATAAAAGTTGGCATAATTCCGTTGAAATGTGAAAAAAGTCTTATGCAAGCGGGATTAATCTGTCCGCGCCCGTGCAACGAATCGTCGATTTAACACGCGATAAAGTCGGAAACTAATCTTTCTTCTTTTTTCCTACTGTTGATCTTTGTCGAGCGTAATTTGCTGTGAACCGAGAATGTGAAGAAATACTATGTAGCTGTTAGAAGTTTGGGGTTTTTATATTGGATCTACAAAGAAGACGCTATTTAGTGGATGACCTCTACGATATAACTAACCTTTTCTAACCTTTTCGTAAAAAGCCCTGAAAATAGCAACAATGGTAATCCCAAAATTGCAAACTACAAAATATTTTATGATAAAAACGGAGTCAACTTAGTATTTCTAGACAGTCCGCTTTTTACATTTTAGCCGTGGCAAAAAGCAAACTTAAGCAAGGTATGCACATATTTATTTTTCGCGCCTTCCTCTTTACGAGATAAATAAAGTTTTTAACGTGTGCTGCTATTATTTGCTGTCATAAATATTCATAACTTAGTAAAATGTGAAAACTTTGTGCTGGTAAGGTTGATATATTTTTTACAGTATTTTATGAGAATACGGCAGCCTAGGACTTGGTTTAGGAATAGAATTTGTTGATCATTCCTGTTTTTCTGGACTACACTTGTAGCGTTGTAAGAAAGTGTGAATCCCAG
The DNA here is from genome assembly GCA_963855955.1 of Luperina nickerlii. Lineage (NCBI taxonomy): Eukaryota > Metazoa > Arthropoda > Insecta > Lepidoptera > Noctuidae > Luperina > Luperina nickerlii. The sequence goes on along the minus strand of OY979677.1, from coordinate 12,072,386 downwards.
AATGGGGTAACATTCGTGGCGTCCCAGTCATGGGTATTTTCCCAATTTCATTTGTAACAAGAATCTAAATGCACTTCAGATTCAGTTACTCTTCTGGTACGTAATAAACCAGATCTTCAATTTCAGATAAAACATCTCAGATCAAAGTAAGAATGGATAATCCTTTTATATCTTACGAAGATAGTTTTTGATTTAGTTGGCGGGTTCCGATAGTGATGAAATTATGCCCGCCAGCCAACTTTATCAGTGTAAGCCCTTCTCTGTTCGGACCCGAATCACTTCCAACACACTGAATTGTACGTTAGACATGTCTTCTTTCAGATTTATCAGTGATTTTCTATTTTTACAATTTAGGATTACTGAAACTATACAACACAATGTAATTTTATGAAGGTATTTCATAATTTATAAGTTATATCAGCCTCTGTTTTACAAAAGAAAATCTGCAATATGCTTTATTACTTTGGAGTCTTTGCCCTGTGAATTGTTTTTATTATTTCAAATAGAATATGAACGAATGAGATAGTATGTGTGTGAAGGAGAAAGGTGAAGGAGAAAAAAAAATGGCGAGCGAGCTATTAAGATGTTAAAACGTTTTCAATCTTGTAAGAAGTTTTAAAAATAATTACCTAAAGAAGTTTTCAAAAAGAGAACTGTATTTCGGTCATCCAAACAACTCCTTTATGTGTATAAATTAAGAAAGTCAATAGGTACTTGCCCAGATTTGATTCTAATCTCATCATCTGCTTAGCTACATATTTTGGGGTCTACTTCCAATCTTACCAGATGCAGCTGAATACCATTATTTTATAAGGAACGACTCCCTATCTGACCTCCACAACCCAGTTACTGGGTAATACTAGACCCCTTGGTAAGACTGGTTGTCAAACTTTCTGGCTTTTGACTACCCGGTACGACTGTCAAAGATTTATGAATCGGCCGGGACCAACGGCATAACGTGTTTTCGAGGCACGGAGGGATCTCAGTTTGTAAAGATGGTCACCCATCTACGGACAGACCGCGGCAAGCGTAGCTTAACCAGATCGTTCGACCCTTGCGGCTGTTATTTGATTTTAATCTAATATTAAAAAAATTAGTTAATTACTTGACCATTAAAATCATGTCTGTAATCCTCTGTAGTAGTTCAAACACCCTTCAGCCATACTAATATAAATAATACACAATAATATACAATCTAGTCCAATCATTATATTACAATGTTTTGTTAACAAACAACTCTGGATCAACGGATTGCGATGCCCAGATCATGTTCACATCCACTACAATTAACTCGACAATCTTATCTCGGTATAGCTGCATCAATTTGCAGCTGCACGGAACAAGACTTACAAAACGGAAACGATGAAACCAAGCAGATAGTTGCATTTTTATCTTCGGAGAGCAGGCACGCTATGCAAACGACTTCTCACTGAGAACGGGATGGTTTTATCTAAGGCAGATGTTCGGCCTCTATTTGGTTTACAATATAGTATGCAAATTGAGGACTTCGCATTTGTAAGTACTCTAAAGCGAATTAAAAGCAGCGCTTCATAAAATCTTTGTAGCCATATATTGTACTGGCTTCTGTCCGCGACTTCGTTCGCGTGGAAGTATTATAATATTATTATACAAAAATAACTGAAATATTTTTATGAAATTCTGTCGGCCCCTGATCCACCGCGTCGCATCGCAACGCCTGCTCGCGCTATTAAGAGTACTTCGTTTTCGCTCAGCATTCTTTCTAACTTTTGTCTTTTTGTCTCGGCTCCTAGTGGTCGTAGCGGGTTAAGGGGCTTACATGACCTAAAGCGCGGTTACTGTCGGACTGCATAGAAAAGAAAGAGAAGCGCGATAATACAACGCTGGTAATTTATTGCAAAAAATAAAGCAATTATTTAATTACAAAAAATCTATTGTTTGGACTAAAAAATTAAAACACTAGTATTTTAGTATGTTGCTTGTAGTAGTAATCTGATAAAAAATCAGAATGATTGTAGGTATATTAAGTATGGTTTTTGTTGCAGGTAAAAATAAAGTTTTTAGAGGTATATTCATGATTTTTTCTATCGTATCAAATTAGTTGTATTATGTTTTCAAGACACTATCTACCTAGCATATATCCTGAAAAATATCATATATTTTTCTGATTTTGTTTACTGTAGTCGATCATATACTTTTATTGTTTCTTAAACTTGCGTTTTTTGTGTTTAGGTCCTGTAAGCCACTTAATAAATAGCGGGCGGCTCGCCGCCGCAGTGAACGCGCCACACCGGGGCCCCGTATAAGGCCATGGACCGCAGGACCCCGCGTAAAGCCTCCGGTAGGAGGCGTTTGGCCCCCTCAAGTTGTTGAACGCATCCCAGAAAGTGGTAACCATAAGGCTGATCCGGGGCTACCGCACGATCTCGGGCGAGGCGGCAAGCCTCCTTGCCGGACTGCCGCCATGGGATCTGGAGGCAATAATACTCGCGCGCCTGTATGAGTGGCGTGCGGAGGCACTGCGCTGGGGGGAAACTCCGCTTCCGCGGCAAATCACGATGGAGTGGACGGACCTCCGGCGCGATCTCATGGCAGCACGGAAAGAGCGGCTGTCGCAACCCAGCGCAGGGCACGCCACGATAGTGGTGATAAGACTCCTCTTTGATACGGTGGAAGTCTGCTTCGCTTGGGAGGAGCACCGCCGTGTCCTCATAGAGGCGATTGGTAGCGGCGACGACCTCTCGCGTCCGGCCCTGGTTCAAGCCATGGTCCGGGGCGAGAAGGAGTGGGGAGCAGACGCCTCCTTCTGCGAAGCAGTCATGCTAGTGAAGGAAGTGGCGGGACGGCTGAGGGAGAGACCCTCCCGTCCCAGCCGCCGCGGGAGACGCTCCGGGCGTCGGGAGCCGCGCGACGACTTCCGGCCACGCAGGCGCGGGCCTGCGGACGGAAAGTAATGGGCAGCTCACCGTCCGATCAGGACCATGCCCGTGCCGGACGGTGCGTACGTATTCCACGCGCGCCTCAAAGAGATGTCAGCATCAAGTGAAGGGGCCCGTCAGGGCCGAAGCCTGCCGGGTCAGCGGGATTGTCCGAAAGGGTTACCGCTGACCCAGAACATAAAAGGAAGGAACACGGGTGGGTTTTAGTCAGTAAGAGTCTGATATTCCCTTCCGCTCCACCCAGAGGCGGAGGGGTCATTTGATGATTTCCTATGCTCAAAAAAAAGCCCCTTAATAAGTAGCCTCCTTCTTCAAGAATTGGACTATCAAATCCAAAATAGTTTTTCAAATCCGATTGGTGGTTCCGAAGATTACCCCTACATACCAAATTACAAAGACACAAAAAAAAAACACTGGCACTCCGGTAGTGCCGACAGAAGTGAAAACTTGAACAATTACGAGTGTATTTTGTGAATCGTCTTATAAACAAAATGTTATATATCCGTGGTTCAGCGCCATCTCGTCGTTGTTGGATGAACTACGTAGTTAGTACGCGAGGCCCTCGTAGTTCTTCCCGATGTGCATAGATGGCGCTGTCTTACGTTTTACGTCTTACGAATTTTCGATCAGGGTCACGTGACCTGACGCCAGTTTAGAAGTTTTTACCCATTCCAAAAAAAGTACACAGCGCCGCTAAAGAAGTTTTCACTTCAAAAAATTTCCTCTTTATAATATTATTAAGTATAGACAATAAAGAACATTAAAAGTATATCCTCTCTAATAAGTCAAACCACCAATTAAATAATTACTCTGAATATTCAAATGAAATTCTGATCAACGAGTACATATGTTTGGTTTTGTGAATGACGTCACATGTAGTTCTAATTGGAGGTTAACATTGTGTAGTTCTGATGAATGTAATTTAATTTCACTGAATATGAATTGTGGTGGCCACGGAATGTTTTAATTTATGGTAATGTCTACTGGATTTATCAAAGTTTATTAGATAAATAATAATTTATTTAGTTTGCTTAGGTACTACTTATTTTCGTTCGATCATATGAAATACTAGGTTCTGTCCGCGTGAAATTATCTCCCGCCCGCGCTATAACTTCGTTTTCGCGTTTTTTCTTTTTTCTAAGCTCCTAAGAATGTTAAATATCCTATAGTAATTGGTAACCTTCCTTATAAATTGGGCTATCAAATGCAAAAATAATTTTTCAAATCGGACTGGTAGTTCCAGAGACTAGCGCGTTCAAACAAACAAAAGAACTCTTCAGCTTTATTATATTTTCTTTAAATAAATAAGGCAATATAAAAAATCGAATCTACTAGTTTTCAATTTTCGAACGTACACAGCGCAATTTGCTTTTAGGTATACAACATTTAATAACTGAAATATTTTCTCATAGCAATCAAACGGAGCTTTTCTTTTAGAATAAAGACTTGCTAAGGAAAACCCCAAATTGGAATACATTGTATTAATGTTACTTTTTTCAATTTCCTTTACAGAACACAAAAAGGGAACCACTTTATTTTCCACATTAGAAGGTATTAAAACAACTCTCAGAAATGGCTGAATCTTTTCTGAGAGATTCTTTTCAGCAAGTTGTGAACAATTGTAGGTACTCAACAGTTGTTCTTGAACAAGCCAGTGATTAATTTACCTCTTCTGTATTAAAAGCATTGTCTTGTTAATTATATTGAGGGGAAAGGGAACTTTCCTTGGGTAATTGTTTTAGGTACTGTATATAAATAGAGCAGCTATATGTCTGGGTGAAATAAAATGTCCATTTCTTCGCATATTTTTTTAATTATGTAGGTCATAATTGACCCCAAGGGCTTTAAACCTTGGCCAGAGGCTAAATATTGCCATACAACGTGGCAAACAAACTAAAATATTGCGTCGAAAAATCCTCGACTGGTAATCCCGTCGATGATTTTTCGATGCAATATTTTAGTTTGTTAATAATTTTAGTTAGATTAGGATATAATATTTTTATTTTAATAGAATTAGTGTTAGAAGTTTATTAAGTCAGTGTCTATATTTTGATTCTCTTAAATAGGTCATAATATAATCTACATATTTTAAATCAATCCTGGATTAAGTTACGGCCAAAACAGATTTCTAAATAAGAAAATTTTCATTGATGGTCACATAACGCTAGGTCAGCATCTATATTCACTGTATATTGTGTAACACAACATGAATGCAACAGACTGAATTTTTCAGCTACAGAACGAAATGAAAGCAACTGAAGTAATTGCCACAACTAAATCTAACAACTCCATCGTTTACCCTAGCCAATATACAGCAACCAGTCCGCTTAGCACTCCTCTAGGTCACTTTATTTATGCATTTACTAAACCAGATCCCATTTAAGTTATCCATTTCTCTTTGAAACACGTACAATATTGAGATCCACAATATACAACTGGCTTTGTTGCTTACACTTGGATCACGACCGTTTGGACGCGTCGAGATATCGCAAACTTCGGGAAATACCCTTCCGTTGTAACGGGGAAATATTCTTGGAATCCAATGGATTTTATGGACGATTGTTTTGATAGTTATGGAATTTAACTCTGGGGATCGGCTAGCAACTCCAATATTGAAATTTTACAAAGGTTCCAAAATTTAGCTCTAAGAACAATCTCAAACGCACCCTGGTTTGTCAGAAACACTGGAATACACAAGCACTTAAAAATACCAACTGTGAAAGAAGTTAACTTTGCAATAAATGGAAAACATATAAACAGAGACTGAGGAAGCACAGCAATGTTTTAGCCAAGAACTTTCTAAACACACAAGGGTATATCATCCGCCTAAAGAGATGTCAAATCCTAAACTTGTACCAGAGACAATGAAAATTTAAAATTAATTTAGTACTGAACCACCTAATGTGAATGTTCAATGGAACACCACAAAAATAATCTCACGAAGATGTCATCTGATTATGGCTACAAACCCAATCGTAGATAAAAAGAGAGAAAAAGAAAGTTATAATAATGTTTGTAACTATTACAACAGACTTGGCTTCCTGGTATTTTATATCACTTGGATCGAATGCTTTCAATGTACTCGTACTTTGGGTTTAATTGAATCCAAAATGTTTCCTTGGCTACATGACGTCAACGGGAGTTAATATAACAGCGGCTTTACGTCATTAAATAGGTTATATTTTTCAGTATCTTTTCCATTTTACTTTTCTGTCATTCGTAGATCTTTGACAGTCGCTATGGGTAGTCAGAAGCCCAAAATGTCTGACAACCAGTCTTACCAAGGGGTATCGTGTTACCGTAAACTGGGTTGTGGAGGTCAGATAGGCAGTCGCTCTATGTAAAACACGGGTAATCAGCTGCATTCGGTTAGACTGGAAGCCGACCCCAACACAGTTGGGTAAAGGCTAGGCAGATTCATTGACTTTTCAGTATTTTTTTCCAAAGAAACTTTGTCTACAACAAAGTTTCACAAAGTTCCATTTATTTTAGTAGGTATTTATAATCAAATAAGCGTCTATAGGCCCTAATTTTCCGCAATTAAATCCTCCCTTTATTTCCTCATACTAAAGTTCCCTTATCAAATTTTCAAACCGAGGGCCGTGTAAGTTTTAAATTAATGTTTTAGCTATTCATCCATCACTCGACTGTGCGGTATCAGTTTGTCGTGACGTGAGTCGGCTCCACTGCGAAGACTGATCGCTGGCAATAATAAATCTGTTACATCACCTTGTATGTTTGCTAATAACGTTAGAACTTGTGACTTACCTACGCATATTAAAAGGTTACAAATCCATTAATCATTTAATATTAAATCTAATGAGTGATTCGGCGTGGTTATAATGCGAAGTGATATCACGAAGGTCAACATGATGAGGCAAATATCGTAAGAAAATTTGTCAACAGGCAGCGAGCTTTTGTGGTGGTTTGCGTTTGTTTGTTGTGATCAATGCTTATGGTTCACCAGCCGTACCTACATATTGTCAGTAATCTGAAAGTTCCATAAAACTGCAATTGCCACAGAGGTTACGGACCAGCGCTCGTGTAAAAAGCCCAAATGAAATAGAGCTTTCTGCAAACTAAAATTCGAAGATAAAAGCATTCTCGCGCATTATAGGGTCCATCTTTGTATAAAAAAGGCAATAGACAATTGAAAATCCTCCCCAGAACCAAGTTTTGTTGCAAAAAAACAGGTTATGATTGGCCGCTGGATGTTAATTGCGTAGAAACAAATACTCCTACATGCGCTTACACATACCATCTCATAGTTAGTTACATTTTAGTGTTTAGTCTAATGTAAACCGTTGCATGTATTATAACCCTATTTCTGAAACAATACTTACTAGTTGAAAGAGATCCTGCGATGCAGGTCCTGGTGAGAGATCCAGTGTCAAAGGAGACCACTCACGTCTCATACAAAGTTGGGCCCAAAACCCAAAGTCAACGAAAAAAAATGTGTTACCCTGATTGGGGAAGTCCTCCTTATAATTTTTTACTATTGCGCGGAATTTCTACGACCATTCCTTCAGCTGCTTTTTAAAGTTGAAAATCTAGTGTCCAAGAAGGTTGTCGGCTGCTTAGGCCTCTAACCAGGGCATAAAACTTATAAACTATGCTACTACACGCTAAGGGCACCCCTGACCCTTGGCTTATGTGGCGTAGGTACGTAAAATAGACTTAAAGAAAACACCTAAAGGAACGGTCGTAGAGATTTGGTACCGTAGTGAACAATGCTTGGGTGGACTTTCCCGAAATAGGTGACACACTTTTTTTCGTTAACCGGCCTTTCAGTATACAACCATATAGCATGATCTCTGATAATTATCAGAGATCATGCCATAATGTGGAAAAAAGATGGAAATAGACTTATTATTATTAATGCTTATTCCTTAACTCTTTGCTAAAAGTGGGCAAAACTCAGTCAGGTATGTTTAAAGTAATATCAGACTATGCGGTCTTCCCATATTTGCCGTCTTGCACTTACGATAGGAGGAAAGTGGTACTATCACGAAATGAGGTGGTATCGGTAGAAGTCATGCATACCAATGGTATTGCTTATAAAATTCAATAGCGCAAATGGGAATAGCAGTGTTAGCATAAAACATTATGGAATAGGAAACAATATTATAATATGGTCATGATGATCCGAGAGGAGCCCAGACCGATACAGAGTGCCTGTCTGGATCTGTAGTCAGCAGAAGGTCTAAGCAATTAGGTGTGTGGCTGTCAACATCCGGAACGCGGGAAGCTTTTAGTAATAACGCTATCCACAAACCTATTATCTAAACCCAAGTACGTTATTATTTACATTGTGATACTGTGAACCCACAGGTAATTTCAAAGTTTTATTATGGTTCGTTTTTTTCTTGGAAATGTCGTATTTTTACATGCTATCGAATTACATAGCAAAATATTGTGTGTACAGACGCTAGGACATCAAGTTACCTGAAACTGTCAAATTTTCCCACTCAACTGTGAACCTTATGATTTAGCGATAAAGTTGAAAATCTATTAGAGAAATTTGATAGATTGTGCTAAGTTTATGTGCTGGCGTCTGTACTTACATATGTAAACTATTTTCGTAAGCGTAACCTTAATTTTCTTCTTCTTCCATCCCTTAATCCCAGTTCTATCTGGTTGGATTTTCATGTACCGCAGCGCCAGGACGATCTGTTCTGGGTTGTCATAGGAGGAGTTAGGTTCTGCGCTTTCATCTCACTCTCGACACTGGACCACCATGTAAGGGGGGGTCTTCCTCTTCCCAGATGTTTCGTAGGGATATTTAAGACTATTTTTATGAAACTGTAATATTTTCTCATAACGTGTTCGTACCATCTCAGCCTGTTTTTTTTTTAGTTTGTTACGTAAGACCTTTCCATATAATTATGTACATATATAGTCTTTATCTCGATGATCCTACCAAAAATAGCCCGGAGAGTTTAATCAGCCACTTGTGCAATATTGCCCCAGTAATGAGACTTTAGACAATCTGGTAGACTTACACATTGTTCGCGAGACAGGAAAGACAATAACACTTACTATTATGGTGCATTGACACACTGAGATGCAATTAAGTCGCTCTTTATACGTTTTAAAGAGTCGATAACTATATCAAGTAAGCGAAGGAAAGTCAAAGTCAAAATGTTTATTGCGAACTAAGTGTATTTTCTTTTCTGTTGCCATTGTATGGTACATGATCTAATGTTCCCCATTGCTGGTATATAAGACTCCTTTTGATGAGAGGGAGTGGGCCATAATCTACCACGTGGGCCAAGTGCCGGTGGGTACGTAGATGTCACATGTCATCGAAGTTTTGGTTCTAGGACATGTCGGTTTCCTCACGATGTTTTCCTTCATCGTTTTAAAGAGTAGTGGTGATGAAATAATTTACACAAAGTAAAGCGCCTGTTGGGTTTCGAAACTACCACCTACAACTCGTAAATGATGGCCGCTACCACTGGGCCACCATCTGCTCTATGCTATTATATCAAGAACGGTGATAAAATAAGTTTTTGTACTACTCACATAACGTAACGTAATATTACGCCCGTTTTCCCCAAAGGGCAAGGAAGAGGTGACCTATAGCTTTTTGCAAGTTATTGTACTTAATAGGACCCCCTATTAGCCTAGGGTTACCAACACTTTTTTTTTATAGCTTAAAGGGTCTTGACCTCGATCACGCCTGATGGAAGGCGATGAATGAGGTCTATAATGGAAATTGCGTACCCCCCGAAAGTGCCTAAGGCACTGGAACTTCCACGCATCGACGAAACACAACAGTCTGCATGACGCGGGACTCCGGTGGGTGGTCACAAACCAGGCGGACAACACACGAAGATGTTGGGTATGACTGTCCAGGATGCGACGAGCACTCGGAGTTCCTCCAGTTCCTCAACTGAAGTTGAGTACAGATGCCAGCACATCTACTACAATCTGTCGAATTTCTTTAATAGATTTTCAACTTTATCGCTAAAATATAAGGTTCAAAGTTGATTGGGAAAATTTGACAGTTTCGGTTAGCTTAGTGTGCTGCAGCTGGCGTCTGTATATAACTGGCGGAACAAACTGCGTTACACGAGGCGGCTTTTTCATGCGTCCCCAAGTAATATCCCTTGAATAATGTAGTAGTAGGTAATAATGTATCATCCGCCTAGCCTTTTCCCAACTATGTTGGGGTCGGCTTCCAGTCTATCCAGATACAGCTGAATACCAGTATTTTACATGGAGGGACTGCCTATCTGATCTCCTAAACCCAGTTACTGGGTAATACGATACCCCTTGGTAAGACTGGTTGTCAGACTTTCGGGCTTCTAACTACCCATAACGACTGTCAAAGATCCACGAATGACAGCTGGGACCAACGGCTTAGCGAAAAACCCAAAAGAAGCCTAAAAACTATATTACAAAAAATATATGGTAGGCGAAACTACTTTATTTTCATTTTAATACAAAATGGCGATACGATCGAAAAAGGGACCGTATTAATCTCATAAAAGCTGAATTGGTGATATTTTGTAACCTTATTTAGAGTGTAATAATAGTTATGAGACATAAAAAAACCAGTTAACGAAGGTTCAGGTAAGACATTTTTTTTAACGGACCTACTATATTTTATTTATTTTTTCGCCATCTACTATATTCTTACAGCTAATGGCTTCGAAAATACTATATCTGATATACCTAAAAAAAATGGCAACCCTAGGTAGGCCTGATATTATACTATACTTATTACTTATTTCACAAGATATACATTGTTAAAGTTTTCTTTTACTTATACAATTCGAATTATGGAAGAGTATGGTGAAAAACTTTTTCTATTAATAAGACTAGGATGTGAGAGAATAATAATTTGATCGGCTAAGTGTGAGTCGGACTCGCACACGAAGGGATCCGTACCAAAGTCAAAGTCAAAGTCAAAGCATTTATTTCAAATAGGCACATTAAAGGCACTTTTGAACGTCAAAAATTACAACAAATAGAATTGATTCTAGTCGCCCATTCCAAAGGGTAGTTTTCGTATGGAGAAGAATGGGCAAGAAACTCCACCGTTACTCTTTTAAAATGTTTTACAATATTTTGTATACATTAATTATATCATAATAATATGTGAAGACGATGCACCTAAAATAAAATTACTATACCACAATAGGTAAAAGAATTAAAAATGAAACCATGACATATAAATTAATTATCTCATAGATGCATGGTGCTCACATATTTACAAACATGGTAAAAGTAAACGATTTTCATTTAAATAAAATAAAATAAAAATTACAATTAATAAGTCAGGGTGTAAGTTAAAGTTATTACAGAATGTAAATCAATATCAAAAAAAGAATATATTTTACAATTAAATTAGCAACCAGTTTGATTTTGTCTAGACTCTAGATTGTCCTATGGAGCAGGACCAGCATGTTTCCAAGCGTTCTTATCTTGGATATAATCTTCTAATTTATAGTATGCTTGTTTACAAAGTGTACGTTTAATGTGAGTTTTAAATTTTCTTTCATTTAATTGCAATATATCACAAGGTATTTTATTGTAACATTTAACACAGTACCCCATAAAAGATGTGTGTACCTTGGCTAATCTGAAAAATGGTTGATGTATTTTATCTTTATTTCTAGTATTAAAATTATGTCTATCGCTTATTTTATTAAAAAGATGTAGATTTTTTCTTACATACATAATATTTTCATAAATAAATTGGCAAGGTACCGTCATAATATTAATCCTTTTAAAAAGTTCCCTGAGAGATTCGCGGCGACGTAGATTATAAATGGCTCTGACAGCTCTTTTTTGCAAAATAAAGATGGATTCAATGTCAGCAGCTCGACCCCATAGTAAAATGCCGTACGACATAATGCTGTGAAAGTAGCTGAAATAGACTAAACGTGCGGTTTCTACATCAGTTAACTGTCTTATCTTTCTAACAGCATAAGCGGCCGAGCTAAGCCGCCCCACAAGAGATGTTATGTGAGGTCCCCATTGCAATTTGTCGTCTACCGTGATTCCCAGAAAAACAGTTTGATCAACAAATTCCAGTTTTTCTCCATTCAATATGATGTCACATTCACTACTTCTAACATTAGGTAATTTAAATCTAATGCATTTGGTTTTCTTTTCATTTAGTACCAAATTATTTACCGTAAACCAATCTTGGACCTGAAGAATAGAGTTATTCACGTCGTCAAGATTTTGTGCCCGTCTGTCTATCTTAAAGATCAATGAGGTGTCATCTGCAAATAACACCATCTTCGGTTGATTTTGAAGTAATTGGGGTAATGTGCTGGCGTTTGTACAGAATGAGTAGTTGAGGACTATGTCAATCAACTCAGCCTATCGCAGTCCACTGATGGACATATCCCTCTCCCAGACTGCGCCACAGCACCCTACACCCGACGACTATGTGATGGGTCTTTTTACAACCAGCCGATCGATTCTGTAAAAATCTCACCGTGAAAACTTAGATGAAGCGAGTTTCTTTTTGCTACGAATTGACACTATTGACAATTCACTCCACGCTCACTACACCTCAGTTTTCACGGTTAGATTTTTACAGAATAACACCGCTGCACCCTTATTTCGTAACACACTATCAGTCTCATTCTGAATAATTTTGAAGGATATTGCCAATCCAATGCTTCATTGAATATGTTCGAAAAATGTGTCTGCTCAACAACGTAAATAACGTAACGAATGTTGTTGAACTGTCAAAATGAAACCCAATGCTACTGATAGTGTGTTACGTAATTACCCCGCTATATATTCGAGTCAATTAGTATCGGACAGATGTTATCAATCAATCTATACTAATATTATAAAGCTGAAGAGTTTGTTTGTTTGTTTGGTTGAACGCGCTAATCTCTGGAACTACTATAGGCTATTTAACATCACGCTATGACCTTTAGGAGCCGAGCAAAAAAGAAAAAAAGTCATAAAGAACGCTAAGCAAAACCGAAGTAATAGCGCGGGCAGGCGATGCTATGCGACGGGGTGGGTCGGAGTAACAAGAAATTTCACGCGGACGAAGTCGCGAGCAGAAGCTAGTAAATTTAGAATTTAGTTAACTTCCGTTGTGGACATAATGTGTAAGTGAAATCAAGGATACAAACAACATACAGGCTGTTAGGGACATCGACGCGCAACCTGAGGGGCAATTCTACTAATTTTAACAACGTTCACAGTCTGATCTCAGTCTCAATCTGTCAAAAAATACTTCAAATTTCCCTACATTTTGACAAGTTTTTGACATTTCTTTGTCGCTGAGATGAGACTGCGACTAGATTTTGAATGTTTTAAATTACGAGAATTGGTCTTCTGTTATCATCGATTCAATACATGTTAGGTATCTTTTTTTAGCCATTTATTCATTCGTTTCTAAATTTACACAAAACAAATTCGATTAAAAATTAAATTACAATTACAAAACAAAAAAACTGTAATTGAATTACAAAATTAATCCAATTACAAAAATCATATAATAATTTTAAATAATCGGATAGGAAGTACAAATCTTCTATGGCATGTAATCTTTTAGTTTTGTTTTAAAAGAACTAGCACTGTGGGTGGATCTTGCTTTTTAGATCTAAGAGCAACCTGTTAAATAATTTTACTGATTGGTATCGTGGACTGTTTCACAACATTGAACTTCATGATTCTGAACCCCCTGCGTTTAAATTATACGTCAGTAATTTAAAAAAAAAATGCTGTTCCATGCATTTTTACCGTGAAGGTATAGCACTTTTCTGAATAAAACAGCAGATTTTTTTCTGATAACCGACGTAAATTTTCTATGCTAGTCTAGAATCATGTCCTGAATTCAAAGTTACAGTTTGCGCGTCGCTGCCTTTGCTTAACCCTTGGGGGATTAAAGAAAAATAAAACCAAAGAGAAAACTATAAGATTAAGGACCTCAGGTGCATAATGCAATAACATGTCAACGATTTTGCTCCAAAACAAAAGCAACAATATTGTCTAAAAATTAAAATTAGGCATCTTCTGGGCACACTCGTTCCATCATTGACCTTATCCATCGCTTTCCATCATGCGAGATCGAGGTCAAGAGCAATAAAAATATAATAAAAAAAATATTCCGAACTATACATCATCTTGTTCATCAAGTCATCTTGTTCACCCTCGGGTGGTTTAGACCAATTATCCTGTCTACACAAAAATACTAGGGTTACAAGTCATTCTGTGCACATTCCGTATGCCTCAGTTAATTAACTTCCAGGGTCGATTGTACATCTCCCAAGGGAGTTATCAAGGATAGTCTTCACTTGATTTTCACCCAAATATAATTACAGTTACTGTCTTTCCCTACATTATGGTAGTCGTTAGGGTAAATTAGTTTAAGGAACATCAACAACCTCGAAAGCAGGCGTGAATGTATAATAATTTCTACGGAAATTATGCACTGAAAAGACTTTAATCTACATTTGTATTGAGTCTAAAATAAGACGAAGCAAATGGACGTCAAAAGTATGAATTTACTTACCATTGCAAAAAATTAAATTTGTGTCTGGTTAAATATTGGTTTAATTTTTAGTTTTTATTATTTTGTTCTAACATACATAGGTACATATCAAACCTATTAGAATCTTACATAAATAAATAAAACAATTATCTTGGGATATCGTACTTTTTTATGATCCACAAAATTGGATTTGTGAATCGACAGTAACTGCACCACGCAGCCGTCCACACTATGCGTCATTTTCAACCAAAATAATTTTAATGCAAAGAATTAGCATTTCCATTCAACGTAGCAATGCTGCCAGTCTTCTGGGCATGATTCCGGTTGACAGCGATGCAGACAGGACTTTGACGCCTAAGTGTCTTTTTGTTTTTGTATTTATTTATATATTTAGTTAATTAGTCATTTAATTTAGTAGGTATCCTAACCTTATATAGTGCAGGCTGGCTTTAATTTACCACGGGTTCCATTCGAACATTCAAGCAAGCTTAGAACGGGGTATCAAATATTTTATTAGGTTTTTTTTGTTTAGATAAACCAGTGCACGGTTACACGGGAATATGTAGATAAAGTTGTTCTATCAATATAAATTTAAAGAAATCTTATCTGTGTTTAATTAGTATTACTTTAAGGGGCTCTTCTAGCTCCCTTACAGTACCTAGTGTAACTATTAACATTAAGTCTTAGTCAAGAAAAAATTATTCTAGTTATTAGACTAATATCACACTTCACACTAATATTATAAAGGCGAAAGTTTGTGTGTGTGTGTCTGTGTTTATATGTTTGTTACTTCTTCACGCTCAAATGGCTGGACCAAATTTGATAAAAATTTGTATGGAGGTAGCTGACACCCTGGATTAACTACTTTTTATTCCGATATTCCCACGGGATCGACTATTACGCGGGTGAAAACAAGTAGGTACTCAAGAACACGTACTCTAACAGCCACATAATCACCATAAAGTGTTCTGTCAAGAGCCCAGAATTACAAAATGCTCACTAACGTGGTCATTAGAATACGGCATCGTACAATCAAGGGAACTGCCTCGTTTTGTGCGTAAAAGTACCATTTTCTTACGTGGTAATGTTCTGTAAACATATAAAAGAGACATGTGACATATAAAGGAGATAACTGACTGTAGGGACTAATGTTGGCTGAATTATGGAAGCGAGAACAGAGCATTCATTTACTGTAAAAATATCATGTAAAGCTGTGTGTATACGAGTTTGTCTACGAATGTGTTTGTCCCCTTGAATTCGTTGCACGCACTTCCGTTGTCACATAAAACGTGTGTGGTACGCCTGTTGTTAATGTTATTGCTTTGTCCTCTATATAAACTGTTTCTTGTGCTTTGAAGTTATCATTTTTATTATAAACACTTTTGTACAGGAATTCTCAACACTCAGCTTGTGTTCTTCATTTTAAAACACCTTTTTATATACCTACTTACTCTATTTATTTTACCCGTAACCGTTACCTACGGACTTTCTGATTAAGAATAACAAAGGGATTCACAAAATTCTACGCCATTGTAAGTTAGTTTGAGATAGATTGGTTTCTTGAGAATCCCGGCGAACTGACAAAAGTTTCCACATACTTCTCTTAAAGATATTATTACATTCAATTTCTCACTACAGAGAATCCCGACGGATTGTTCAAGCTTAAGCAATTCATTTTAAGAAAAGGCGTTAATTTAAATGTTTTTTTTTTTGTGGAAAGATCTAGTCGTGTCATTGTATGATAATAAGTCTTTTAATAACAGAATAGAATATTCTTTATTACTTTTAGATCTTTATATTACAAATCAAGTTCTAACTTTAGACCTAGCCTAAACCTGCGAGTCTAGGCTCGTGTTTAAAATATTTTTTTGTAATAAAAGAACTTTACCTTTGTCAGATTAAAGTTCGAAATTTATAAATGGCTCAATAGTTTAAATCTGGATCTAAAGATAGACCTTTTTTTGTAATAACGCCGTAAATGTTTATACCTATCTACTTTCAATTACCTATACCTACTTAAATACGGTGGACGCTAGAAATGAAAAATATCTTATCTTCAAAAGAGTTTATCAATAAAAAGAACACAAGATATACTTCGAATAGCTCACTGTATGACACTGTGTCATAAATACATCCATTCTTAAGTACAGGAGCATCTTGTGCTATCTCAGGACGCAGTCGTTTGTACTCGCTTCAAAGTTCAATTTAAGAACGTGTAGAATAGCAGAAATTGCTCAAATACTGGAACAATTTTTCTATTACGTTTCAATAGAGAAATGGATGGGAATATAAGACGGTCCGGGTCAACGAAATGCAATTTGATAGATCGTTCTTCCAGGGCGTTAAATGGAATAAATCGGATGTTAGTAGGTGGCTGCACTCTCTTTGAAATTTTGGTTTAACTACCGAGTACAGACGCCAGCACACCAAACTACTTGAAACTGTCAAATTTTCCCAATCAAGTTTGAACCTTATGCTTTAGCGATAAAGTTTAAAATCTATTAAAGAAATTTGACAGATTGTAGTAGCTTGATGTGCTGGCGTCTGTACATAACATAATGTCACGCCTGATTCCCCAAAGGGTTGAGCAGAGACGTACTTATAGTACACCCACATTTTGCGGTCAAAAAAGTCAAAGTCAAAGCATTTATTTCAAATAGGCACATAAAAGGCACTTTTGAACGTCAGAAATGGGACGAGCCTATTGTTATCAACCGGGCATATCCAGACTCCGGGTCGCGAATGAGAAATTTTTAATAGAAACTCATGCAACCATTAGACCAACGAGGCAACCTGGCAACTATTGGGTACTTGTTAAATTAAATACCTATTAAAATGTTTGATTTTTATCTTGTTGTTGTGCCCTAACAGGGTCCATATTTTCGTTCCTAGCTTTAAGCCTTTTGTAACATCTTTTTACAATATGGAATACAATAAACGAATATGAATATATTAAATACATGCAAAGGTATATTTTTTCATTTCAGTTATTGTATCTCTAACTTTTTGGTAGATTACGTTTTCCTTTATATGTATTTATGAAAGCAGTAAACATTCCTCCTTTCTCTCTTTCAGTAAACATTCATCTTTGCCGGACTGCCGCCATGGGATCTGGGGGCGATGGTTCTCGCGCACCTGTATGAGTGGCGCGCGGAGGCACCACGCCGGGGGGAAACTCCGCGGCAAATTACGGCGCAGCGGACGGACCTCCGGCGCGATCTCATGGCGGCATGGAAAGAGTGACTATCGCAAACCAGCGCAGGGCACGCCACGATAGTGGCGATAAGACCCCTCTTTGAGGAGTGGCTACAGAGGCGTCACGGTGCCCTCACCTACCGCCTGACGCAGGTCCTCACCGGACAGGGATGTTTCGACAGGTTCCTGCACATCATCAGGCGGGAGGAAACGCCCGGGTGTCACCATTTCGAGGATCGCCCAGAGGACACGGTGAAACATACGGTGGAGGTCTGCCCTGCTTGGGCGGAGCACCGCCGTGTCCTCGTAGAGGCGATCGGTAGCAGCGGCGACCTCTCGCGTCCGGCCCTTGTTCAAGCCAAGGTCCGGAGAGAGAGCTAGTGTGAAGCAGTCACCTTCTTCTGCGAAGCAGACATGCTAGCGAAAGAGGTGGTGGGATGGTTAAGGGACAGAGCCTTACGTCCCAGCCGCCGCGGGAGACGCTCTGGAAGACCGCGTCGGGAGCCGCGTGATGACTCCCGGCCACCGTAGGCGCGGGCCTGCGGACGGAGAGTAATGGGTAGCTCACTGACCGATCAGGACCAGGCCCGTGCCGGACGGCGCGTACGTGTTCCACATGCGCCTTAAAGAGATGTCAGGAACAGCCGGAGCAGCGGGATTGTCCGATAGGGTTACCGCTGCCCCGGAACATAAAGGACTAAGGAAGGAGTCTGACACTCCCTTCCGCTCCTCCCAGAGTGGGAGGAGTCATTTGATGATTTCCAATCCTTAAAAAAAAGCAGTAAACATTTAAGTTGGTACGTTTTATTTCAGCCTCGAATCGTAATATTTTAGATTTACTTTATCAAATGTTTATGAATGAAAACCTATTGTATGACATCAGCTTAGAAAATTGAAAGAACTATAAGAATAAAAGGGTATTTGATTTCTTCGAAGTCTTTTCGAATATGGAGTCCTTTACAGTTCTGAGTAAGCTTTATAAATAACCCAAAACATAAATGAAACAAAAAAATCAGTTTGACATTCCAAGAGCAACGAAATATAAAGAATGGTTCTCGAAATAGTTGTATAACATCAATGAAAGAGATCAATTGTTGTTTTTATTGAGAATCGAAATCCCTAAATACACGCCCTAAATTTATTTCTCATAAATGTTACAATCAATAATGTACAAAAGACTTAAAACCGTTTTTAATAAAAGTTATAAGTCCTAAATACAAATTATTTAATGTTTATTTATCCTAATAATGTTTTTTAATGCAGCATGCAAGCAAGCATGCAAGCGAGCATGCAACATGCAGCAGGCATGGTTTCTATCACGACTCGTCTCTGACGACTCGACACGACGTGCGGTCGATCTACGCGTGCTAATCGTCGCAGACGGCTTTCGCTCACCACCGCAGCTTCGGCCTCGCTCGCGGCCTCCTGCTCCTCAGCCCGCGGGCCGCCTTGCCCCTGCTCGCCTACGCGATTCTAAATTACACTCCAGGGGTAGGGCTGACAAGACTGAGTGGTGTCGGATTTACAGCGATTCGTTTCTGTCACTAAAACCTAATTTTTAGCAAATGTTTTAGGACTAACAGTTTTATAATAAACTAGCTTCTGCCCGCGACTTCGTCCGCGTGAATTTTCTTGTTACTCCGACCCACCCCGTCGCATCGCATCGCCTGCCCGCGCTATTACTTCGTTTTTGCTTAGCGTTCTTTCTGACTTTTTTTCTTTTTGCTCGGCTCCTAAAGGTCATAGCGTGATGTTAAAGCCTATAGCCTTCCTCAAGAATTGGGCTATCAAATGCAAAAAGAATTTTTCAAATCCGACTGGTAGTTCCAGAGATTAGATAATTATATATTACTATTACTATAATGCCATTGTGAACATAAAATAATTTATTTTGATAAGGATTAACATTTTGTTGTTTATATAATAATCATCCAAACGTAAGTATTATGTCGAAAAATTACTTTTTTAAAATAGAAAAAAGCAGTTTACTGAGCACAACCGTTTCGTATTAGGTAGCCTAGCCGGCCACCCGGCTGGGCCACGCGGTATAGTACCTCGCAGAGCTGCCGGCCGCCTTGCGGAGTTATTTTAAAACTATGATATCTCCTAAAATATTCATTAAAATCAAATGCTGTCAAGGGCAATTTTGTTCAAAACTAAATACTTGTGCTGAATAACGTATTTATTTGGATAAGGATCAATATCATGTTTATAAAAACACCTTCGCAAATAATGCATTATTTTAGAACAAATTTGATTACCATAAAAAAGGTTATAGTTAGTCAACCTTGACAGATAAACATATACTGTCGCGGACTTTTTTTTTGAACTTTTAAAGGCGAACAATTGCGTCATACATGATTTTTACGTAACTTTAACCGTTTACGCAGCGTACGCAACGGAAGCTCTCAAAAAGAAATAATTATTCCCATTTTTGCAACATTTTTCATTGATGCTCCGCTCCTTTTGGTCGTAGCGTAATGTTATATAGCCTATAGCCTTCCTCAATAAATGGACTATCCAACACAAAAAGATTTTTTCAATTCGAACCAGTAGTTCCAGAGATTACCCCCTACATACAAACTTACAAACATACAAACTTACAAACTTTACCTCTTTATAATATTAGTATAGATGAACATTCGGAATAATATACATTATTATAATACAATACTTAGGACCTATGACTTTATTTCACGCAAACTTGTTATAGGAGATTCAATTATTATAGTACTCGATATTATGACAGAATAGTTTTAGAAGTAAATATAATTTGTGTAAAACAAAAAAATTAGCAGTATCAAAACCTTTTCTCACCACGTTTCGTTACCGTATGTGGCATTTTAATAGTTGTCTTTTAATACCCTCTTAATACCATTTCTTTTATAACCTCTCAACCTAAGCTGTTGGTGCTTGCGATTTGCTGCAATAAGTTTAACTGAGTCGGTTCGAACCCTGCTTTTAGAGTAAAAATATAAAATTGAATCGTTACCTTTTTACAAGGGGGAGACGACAATCCTACTATACTACTTATATTATAAATGCGAAAGTTTGTGAGGATGGATGGATGGAGGTTTGTTACTCTATCACGCAAACACTACTAAACGGATTTAGATGAAATTTGGCACACAGATAGTTTATAAGCAGGATTAACACATAGGATTCTTTTTATCCCGATATTCCCACGGGATCGACACTTATGCGGGTAAAACCGCGGGGCGCATCTAGTACAACAATAAATTAAACTATCGATGTCGTTTCCAGTCTATTTTCTGTCCCGTTGGTCTCGTGCTAGCAAGCGCGACTGCGGAACAGGGTCCTGGGTTTGATTGCCAGGTGGGGCAAAGTGTTATTGGGGTTTTTCATTAGGAATTTCTTAGTAACAGCCCAGAGTTTGGAAGTAGGCGGTGTGATACCCCGTGCATCGGAAGGCAAGGTCTTGCGCCCTGATTTCTTCGGTCGAGTCGGATTGCGTGCCGTTTCATAGGACTATGAGAGTGAAGGAAGAGAGAGTGCACATGTGTCGGCGCACACACTTATGCACTATGATATCTCCCGTTGAGATTGGTCGCCATGGCCTAAATTCGGTCTGGAAAAAAAAATATATAAAAAAATATATATTGTCGTATTGTCCGCATTCCTATATAATAATAAATAATAGTTTCGTCTCAAAATTATGTTGTTGTAGGTTTTCTTGTTTATTTCTCATAACTTTTTTTGTCTTATATTTTGTTATATGTATGTATTTAAGTATTTATTCTTATATTTTAGTTATAAATATTTTCTCATTTGTTTTCTGTTATTGCACCTACTGTGTATTGTCTCTGTATAAGGTAGGCTGGTAGAAAATGCCCAAAGTATTAAGTCCGCCTTTGTACAGTTGTTACTTGTACATAAAGTTTTAATTAATAAATAATAAATATATATGTAAAAACTTTTATTATGACGCGTTCTTGAACTAACAAGGGGTAAAGTATATCTTGATAAAACTTTATAATGAACCCTCTAACGTGTCCAAAGCCCTGGAAAGGCAATAAGGTCATAAAGTCTACCTTGGATATTATTTGTGCCTATATGACATAAAATGTGTATATATTTATAACCCACTGTGTTGCTACGAGTAGCTATCCAATTGATATCTCGTTAAAAAAAAACAGCTATTCTGAGAGCTAGTATATCTAGAGCATAGGTGGCCCAGTGGAACGGCCCCGACTTCCGAGTCCATGAGTTCCTGAGTTCGATCCCAGCTAGGCACTTTACGTTGTGTATATGATTTCATCATCACTGCTATCAAAACGGTAAAGGAAAACATCGTGAGGAAACCAGCATCTCCTAGAACCAAAAATTCGAAGACGTGTGACATCTACCAACCCGCACTGGATCCGCGTGGTGAATTACGGCCCACTCTCTATCACAGGGAGAAGGCAGGTGTCCCAGTAGTGGGAACATTATAGTCAATAATTTATCAAAATTAGTGTAGACATAATAACCATAATTTTCGTTTTGGTAGGGATAATCAAACATTCAAAAACCTTTACATTAGTATGCAGCATCTATACTTTAATCAATGTCGAAATTTTAAAATCTCCAAAAACCTAATAGTTATCAGTGCAATCCAATATTTTCCAATTTTTGTAAAATCCAATTGATATATAGTAATCCAAAAACGCGATCATCGTTTACAGAACACGACAAAAATGATGGATTATTGCAATCTTTACTCGGCAGTTTTAAAGCTTATGTCACATATTATGTTTACTTGAAAATGTATGATCCCATCTTAGGATTAGGCTTAGCAATCTAAAAAAGTGTGTACTTCCAACATCCATACTCATCGTAAACGAAGGGCTCGATAATCGTAAAATGTATATCGCATAGGTTGATATATTTTATCTATCTATTCATCATTACTGTACCATATAGGTAGGTATTCTAGGATCAACATTTTGATAGGACTGTAATTGAAGTCTGCCAGTAATATAACTTTACTGCGATCAAAGTCAAAGCATTTATTTTAAACAGCCACACAAAAGGCACGTTTGAACGTCAACATTCACAGTAAAATATAATTAAAAATGAAGCTTTGACAGATAAATTAATTATGTGATAGATACATGGCGCTCATATATTTCCAACATTGTTAATAAAGTGATCACCAGTAAGCTAGCCAATCGTGCGAATTACAGCAATTTTCACAATGCCACAAGGTCCCTTAAAACGAACTTCATGAATCTAATCAAACAATGATTCAATTAATTTGAATCATTGTTCGACGTCTCGCGTCATTGCCAATTTAAAATCGATTTGCCATCCCCGCTCCATGTCACCATAACATTTGATTTGATTCCCTTATAATTTTGATTAATACTTCGTAATGAAGACTAAAGCTCACAAAATTAACATTTAGGGGAGGATAGGAGGCGATTTACCTGATTTGCTAATGACTTCATTTAAGGTAATGTAGGTCAATTGCCATCCACTTACCTTTATATGCCTGCGGTTACCAGTTATTAAGAGCTGCTAAATTCTATGTTACATTACTTCGCCTTGATATTAAGTGATGTTGGTTTTCGGCGCTGGTACAGTTGCCGTCAGATATATTGTAGCAGGCAAGGTGACCAAATATTTCTGAACAATTATAAATGTCAATAAGTTCCATACACTACAAGTTACCATTAATATCTGAACACATACAACGTCAAGTGTATCTACGCAGATTGGGTGGTCTTAAATATCTGAGCAGAAGAAGTATTTTACGCTGGAATAACATCTAGGTTGTTATATCTGTACTTCTAGTATCCCAGTTTCATAAGATAATATCAAATGCGAGGTAAACGTTAATCAAGTTATCCTTTACGTGACTACAGTTTTTGTGCCAATCCGAAACATATATCGAGACAAGCGGACAAAAACTCTTTATGACGAATTTATTATATGTATATATGTAGATATTTTTTTAATAAAATCTAACCATTGTTTGATAGATTTATTCCAGAGAGAAGTAATAGACAATGTATCAAGGTGTGTTCTGTTCAGTGTTCAGACTATTCTTACCTGTACAAAAATAGGCTAAAAGAAACTTATGTTGCCAAGTATTTCCATCTCTTACACAAAACCCGCTTGTTAGTGTCCCCTTGAGCCCTTATCCCATAACTTTTCAGGCGACAAAATTATGTAAGACCAAAAACCCAAGGAAAAAGTCTGCGAAAAAATTTCGTAAACTCTAAATCGATTTCTCTTTGTTCTTCTAATATAAAAGTTTGGAAATTAAAGTTTATTGAATTAGGAATGGCTTTGGGGACGTCGGATTGACTTCGATTCTCATTTGTGCGGTTGACACGCGATCGAAAATGAATTTAATTTTTGTTTCCGCGTTTTTGTATAAGCGTCTCGGAAAATGGAATCGTTGTGGATTCAACCTTGATGGGAATTCGGTTGGTTCTTGCATATTTTTTTTATTTTACTAGTTTTATGGTCATGAGATTATAATATACAAGACTTATTTGACACTAGGTTTTCTGACTGACTGTGTGGTTTTTCTATTTCGTGTAACTTGTATGTGTATGTGGAATAGGGATTTAACATTTTGGTATATGCTTTTTGACTCTTAGGTCTAGTATCATGTACCTACAAGGAATACAGGATTCAATGTTATTCAATTCAATTTCTCGATACAAAAAAATTGTAAATTTATAATATAAATTGTTTTACTTTTTTCGACATCACGGCGTAGCGCTTAAAAGTTTTATAATGAAATTTACTTTAAAACATAGAGAATTATCATTTGATATGATAATTCTCTATGTTTTAAAGTAAATTTATAAAGTTTTCTCAAAGTAGTTTTGAAATTAATTAATTTATTTTGTTAAAAAAGGAGTAAATTCGTTTTGGCCCATACATATGTACGTCGTTTTATTCCGAGCGCACGCACATTATAGCCATCTCTCTTCTTTTGCGTTTCAAAAGTAATTGCATCACTTTCGCTCGTTTAGTGGATCAGTCGCTACGCTTTATATTCGAGGTAGCGCTTTAAGTAGTCTATTAATGCATGGCGTAAAAACGCCTACTTAAGTCACACATATTGTAATGTATTGTAAATCGCGTATTGTTTTATCATGTTTAGATATCGATAAACCATCACTACTGCGGAGTTTAGCTAAATAACCCTGTTCAGAAGATTACTCGAACTACTATTACTACATGTGTTTTATCTACACACTATAGGTACTAATGACACAACTGCAACATCTCGCGCACAATCTAAAGGCTCCTACAAACAGGCGCAACACGCGATATAATCGCGCGCGACACAAAGGCACCGCCCGTTGCGCGACTTGCGGTGCCATTTTGTGTCGCGCGCGATTTTATAGCGTGTCGCGCCCGTTTGAAGGAGCCTTAATTCGTTTAGCATACACATATCTATGTACAGTATACTGTGCTTAAGTGTCCCCGTAGTTAGTTACAATTTGTTAATGTTCTAAGCTGTACACTGTCGTATTTATCTACCATTAGCTTGACTACTTTAATATCGGACTTCTCGACAATCTTATAGACAAACATTCACGTGTTTATTTATACCAGCTTTTCAACGGAGAAATGTTGTTTTTTAAATTCAAGCAAGAAATAGATCTACGTAATCAGCCTTTAATGTCTCCACTGCTGGAACACAGCCCTCCTCTCTGTGAGAGGGAGCGGGCCATAATTCACGGGCCACGCAGACCCAGTGCGGGTTGGTGGATATCACATGTCTTCGAATTTTTGGTTCTAAGACATGCCGGTTTCCTCACAATAATTATTATTGGTAGATTTAGGTAATATTCCCAAATCGGTCTATTTAAATTTTGCAGGGTACCATTGTAATACGTTTACCCAAAGCAGGATTACAAAGTACGCAACTTAAATAAACCTAACTTCAGAGATAAGATTATGAGGTTAGACACTTCTAGACTTATATCCATACCTATCAACTTCAATATAACTTCAGTACTCAGCACCTCTATTACATAGTAGGAACGCAATCCCACTAACAACGACAGCAATCTAATTGTAGCAACACATAGCGAAACCCTATTGTGCGAGCGTCGCAAATACTTAACCCTAAAAAGAAAGCGACGACCATTCTTTTGTTCAAAGAAAACCTAGCAACTTCAGGATGCAATTTGGCGTAGTGCAATTGCACTTAACGAGTCGACACAGAATGAGATTATACTCGGCACCAGCAAATGGCGACAATTGGAAGATTCATTTACGCCTTCCAAATGGGTTCGCGAGCTCTATTTGGGTTATTCACAATAGGAGTAAATATTGTGAATTATATTCTCGGATTATGAAAACTTTGCCAACAGTCTGTCTGGAATGTAAAATGAGAAGATTGGACTGGACTTAATTCTGTGTTAAATACTATTTAATAAGTATTTTATTTCTAGTTTATATCGGTTTCATATTGAACTCTTACATGCCGATAAAAACAATATAGGTTTAAATACTAGACATTACATAAGAGTGTTATGGGTAGCATATTTTAGTCACATTTTGGATTTGTAATTCAGAAAGGTTTTTCTAAAACGTGATTGATAATGGCAAAGGTAACCAAGAGAGTATAATTTAAAAGTCAGCTCTTTCGGCCCTTGAAAAATTGAGCTCCTTTTCAAGAGAATATTAGTCACGTAAAATACCTAATTCCTTAGAAAATAACGCTACCGGTCGCTATTATCCGTTCGCTCGTTAAGGAAGCAGGCTACAAAAGCATTTGAGATGGGCCTATGTGAATTATTCAAATATATTCATATGTCGGATGGAAAGCCATGAGTCCATGAGACGTGTAAAGGTGTACATATATTTACTAAAGCACAATTTAACGGCGATTTTATGAGGTATAAAATAAATGCATAATATGGTAATGTTGGGTTATGTGGGTAAAGATGAGGTTGTTGTTTAATGGGTCGGATTGTTTGGCCAATTATATTAAACACTTTGATGTCGTGTTAATTAATTTTGTAAATGTTGTGGTGACAGTATTTGTTTATCGTTGTAAAAACAAAAACAGACAGTATTTAACTTTACTATTATTGCAGATGGACCGACGACCTAAAGAAGGTGGCGGGGAGAAACTGGATGCGGAAGGCGGAATAGAGAGTGGTATGGCACGGCCTGGGTGAGAACTATGTCCAGCAGTGGACTGCGATAGGCTCAGTTGATGATTATTACAGACATAATTAAATTCAAAATCTTAAAATATCAGAGAATACTTTTATCAAACAGACTCACAAGAACAAAAGTCTATCCGTAATGAAAAGCATTAATCAAATGAATAGTCAGTTGAAGAAAAACGTAATGCAAAAAATTTAGCAATAAGAATAGACAAAACAGCCAGTCTGCATCTTAGAGGCAGTAGACCCGAGCGTGCGTTGACAAAAGGACAATGGACAAAAAAAAAATCTCTGGAATATTTTTCTCTGCGTAATTTTCTTTCATAATAAGTATTCTTTTGAAGAGAATCGCTGGCACAATGAGCACTGGCGTAAAACGTCGCAACGAGACTTGATAATGTAAGTTGCCGCTCAGAGAAGCTTATTAAAATTGAATCACCCTCTCAAATGAGATCTTCACGTATCTCAAGAATTCGTTGACTTGTGCCGGTTTTGGTTGAGATTACCGACGGTTATCAAAAGAGATGGTGAGCTTTGTTCGCTTCCCAATGGATAGAGGATGCCGTGTTTTCATAATATGAGATTAAAATGAAAATAGGTTTCTTACGGATTTGCCGACGATAGGAATGTCTATTACATTTTAGTGTGCGTATTTTTCTTGTGAGTTATTCAATGTTTGGCATCTTAGACGCCATCTTAGATATAATGTAAATTGTATTTCTGTATTAAGAGTAGGTCTTAGTTCGTACAGTATAATCCCGTCAGTACAAATATTTATATTGTTCTTGACCAAGAAACAAGGCGACATAAAGATTCTTGCGCATGAAAAATATTTCTTATTTAACTTGAAAACATTTCAATTAAGTAAGAGTAATTAATAATCTTAAGAAGGAAAGTTAAAATAGTAATAATTTTTGTTGTGTTTTTCAGATGAAAACATTTTTAATTAATATTGCAAAAGTTTCTCCACATAATATTTTGATTAATAGTTATTATACGTATAACTAATTTTATGTAGAATAGTTTCAAAAACAAAAATGATGATGGCTTTAGTAAATATGAAAACAAACAAAAAGTTATCAATCACGGTAAAAATGGCTGGGGCTGACAAATTCATGTATTTTAGTGTAATATTTCACTGTTGTGACAGCAGACAAAAGTTAAAACAAACTGTTAAAAATAAAAATATATATTTTTTTGAAAATATTTATTTTGTGGTTGTTGGGTGATCTTTTAATTGACAAAATAATGATGTATGGGATTTAGGTTCAAGTGTCATGTAACAAGACAGGTACTTTACAGTTGCAACTAAACTAGTTCACTGATTGTACCTAAATACGGGCTATCAGATAACCCGACATACCAAATCCCCTCCCCCCCCCCCGGATTTTTAAACGACACTTAGTTAAGTGTCGTTGGTGTGTTGAGTGTCATCTTGAAGTTTCAAGACGTTCTTAAAAATATTCCTTCTGTAACAGCGTTACACATTAAACAGAGCGAAGAGGCATTAATTAACAGCATGCAAATCAAAGGTAATTTAAAAAAAATAGTAACGTGTGAGTATTTAGCCATTAAACTTTGGTTTCCTAAGAAAGCAATGAACGGTCACACTGTAATGGCAGTCTATACATATATAGAACATTTTTTGACACCTTAATGACGAATACTAGTGAAAATAATAGATTTTGATTAAATTAATATTTAATAATAGATTTTTTAATGCCACCTGCCTGCCTTCTCTCACACTATTATCATTAATAGTGTGAAAGAAGAAGAGCGGTTTCCATTCTATTTCCATTCTATTCCATTCTGTTCACACCTTGTTTTATAACAAGGTGTGAACAGAAATTGAATTGGGTTATCATACAAACGAGGCAACACCGTTACGAACTTGGAAATTCTCACCCAAACCGGTAGGAGAATATCCCAAGATAAGGTAAATACCTTTTAAAAATATCGCTTCCTGTATTGGGTTATGACACAGATATAGATAGATCTAGATAACGCAAGTATCACGAACTTTATGAAAACCAAGCGTGCCATTTTTTGACTACCTACTATGACATCACAAGCTCGCATTCTCCCTCCCTGATGGCGTCAGCGTGGTTTGCTACGCTGACGACACGCTAGTCCTGGCGCAGGGGAGGTCGCATCAGGCGGCAGCCGACGCGATGACACGCGGGGTTGCGATAGTCGTGGAGAGGATCCGGCAGTTGGGTCTCGAGGTGGCATTGCACAAGTCCGAGGCCATGTCGTTTCATGGGCCCCGGAACGCGCCACCATCGGGATC
The DNA here is from genome assembly GCA_963855955.1 of Luperina nickerlii. Lineage (NCBI taxonomy): Eukaryota > Metazoa > Arthropoda > Insecta > Lepidoptera > Noctuidae > Luperina > Luperina nickerlii. The sequence goes on along the minus strand of OY979677.1, from coordinate 12,043,355 downwards.
CCAACTAACGGTAGGAGGGGTTCACATCGGCGTCGAGACGACGATGAAATACCTGGGTCTCGTCCTCGACAGCCGGTGGAACTTCGTCGAGCATTTCCGACGTTTGGCTCCCAAACTGGAACGGGCCGGGGCCGCCTTCAAGCGGCTCCTGCCCAACCTGAGGGGGCCAAACGCCTCCTGCCGGAGGCTTTACGCGGGGGTCGTGCGGTCCATGGCCCTATACGGGGCCCCGGTGTGGGCGCGTTCACTGCGGCGGCGAGCCGCCCATTATTTGAACGCGCCCCAGAAGGTGGTAGCCGTTAGGCTGATCCGGGGGTACCGCACGATCTCGGGCGAGGCGGCAAGCCTCCTTGCCGGACTGCCGCCATGGGATCTGGAGGCGATAGTCCTCGCGCGCCTGTATGAGTGGCGCGCGGAGGCACTACGCCGGGGGGAAACTCCGTTTCCGCAGCAAATCGCGGCGGAGCGGACGGACCTCCGGCGCGATCTCATGGCGGCATGGAAAGAGCGACTGTCGCAACCCAGCGCAGGGCACGCCACGATAGCGGCGGTAAGACCCCTCTTTGAGGAGTGGCTAGAGAGGCGTCATGGCGCCCTCACCTACCGCCTGACGCAGGTCCTCACCGGACACGGAAGTTTCGGGAGGTTCCTGCACATAATCAGGCGGGAGGAAACGCCCGGGTGTCACCATTGCCAGGATCGCCCAGAGGACACGGTGGAGCACACGGTGGAGGTCTGCCCCGCTTGGGCGGAGCACCGCCGTGTCCTCGTAGAGGCGATCGGCAGCGGCGGCGACCTCTCGCGTCCGGGCCTGGTTCAAGCCATGGTCCGGGGCGAGAGGGAGTGGGGGGCAGTCGCCTCCTTCTGCGAAGCAGTCATGCTAGCGAAGGAGGCGGCGGGACGGCTGAGGGAGAGAGCCTCCCGTCCCAGCCGCCGCGGGAGACGCTCCGGGCGTCGGGAGCCGCGCGACGACTCCCGGCCACCGTAGGCGCGGGCCTGCGGGCGGAGAGTAATGGGTAGCTCACCGTCCGATCAGGACCAGGCCCGTGCCGGACGGCGCGTACGTGTTCCACGCGCGCCTCAAAGAGATGTCAGCATCAAGTGAAGGGGCCCGTCAGGGCCGAAGCCTGCCGGGATAGCGGGATTGTCCGAAAGGGTTACCGCTGGCCCGGAACATAAAGGGCGAAGGAAGGAACACGGGTGGGTTTTAGTCAGTAAGAGTCTGACACTCCCTTCCGCTCCGCCCAGAGCGGGAGGAGTCATTTGATGATTTCCCATCCTGAAAAAAAAAAAAAAAAAAGCAGTACACAAAACTGAGCGCGAAAGTGGCGGCTTACAATTTTTGAACGTAAGTTGGTGCGATTTTCGGCACGCTAAGTAGTTGCTCTTGCGTTATCTAGGTGTATCTTTATCTGTGGTTATGATCTTAACTGCAGAATATTCTTTCTTATCTCTACGTTCTTCGTTGCATGTTAGTACAACATTTTTTTAGTTAGAAATTAATACGCCACTATTGAGCAGTGATGAACCTAGTGGTAACGGCCGCGACTTACGAGTTGTAGGTCATAGGTTTAAACCCAGACACGCGCTTTACTTTGTGTAAATTTCTCATCACCACTGCTCTCAAAACGGAATTTCTGTAGGCACCTGAAAATACAATTTTTAACGAAGTGTATAAAGGCCACAATAATGATTATCTACAGAACAATATCCAAGCTCCTTAAATTAGATTGTCCCTTTTTTGATTTAGGAATATAAATAATCCTTACCTAAGCCAAAATAAAAAAGACTTTCAAGTATTCTAAAACTTCGTCTCTAAACTTAATATCTATTGTTACCTATATAATCTGCGCGATTGCCTAGAGCGAACTATGACTAGCACCACTTTCACAAGCGTCTTGCCAACAAACCCGCTCGATGTGTAGTTTCATTAACCTAAAGAGGATAAGAAATTCAACGCTCCGTGGTTGGAAAACATCTTTCTGCGTAGACGTAATATTCAAGGGCACTTGGAAGTTTAGTCACGAAAAAGAAAGGTGGATGCGAATTGGAGTGTAAAAAATATTGGTCTGGGTGTACGCTGAATATTCAAGTCGGGATCAATAGACACTGAAGGGTTTGGATTAAAACGGATTTCTTTAACGAAACTCTTTCTTTGTGTCGATGATATTGGAAACTTTGGGTAAATCCAATTGAGAATAAGGTCCATATTTTATACGTTTTCATCAACTTTTATTCATATGCATGCGGTGGGTAGAGCAGTGGTGGCCCAGTGGTATCGGCCCCGACATACGAGTTGTAGGTCGTGGGTTAGAAGCCAGGCAGGCGCTTTACTTTGTATAAATAATTTCATCACTACTGCTCTCAACACGGCAGTGAAGGAAAACATCGTGAGGAAACCGGCATGTCCTAAAACCAATAATTTGAAGACACATGACATGTACCAACCCGCGCTGGGCCCGCGTGACTGATTACAGCCCACTACCTCTCGAAGAGAGGACGCCTATGTCCCAGCAGTGGGAACATTATTGGCTGCAGTGTAAATGTTAAATTATAAACAAAATTTTCTTTCTTTTCTTTCTTTCTTTCTTTCAAATAAAATGATATTGTTGTTAATTAAATTACGTTTGTATTAATGCAAACTTAAAGTCACACTAGTTTGTATAAAGCATTCTCATTCAATCGGTATTCGATTTCACTAATGTAGGTTAGTGTCAGTATTATTATTAATTGGTCTGAAATAAAGTGGTGAATGAAAACCCTGTACGGTTCTCTTCCTTATTTAATTATTCTGTCCGGCAGAAACGAGAAACGTAAAATAAACAAATTAACGCCTTTCCTCTTAGACTTATGTCCGCATTTTGCAAGTGCAAGCGATTTAAGTCGTGAACACTGAATGTTGTTTTACATATTTCTTGGAATTTATTCACCGAGTGGTTTCAGGCTATGGTAGCGTAATTACAAATGGACAACTTTATACAATTTGGTCTTAATTTAAGACTGGAAATCTGTTCATGAATTCGGAGTTTTCACAGTATTATGATTATAGGTATAGGTAGAGATTACTAGAAGTTATATCTGCTTGTAAAACTGATATCAGTATATAATACCTATAGTGAACCTTTTCAAATGTGGTGGAATTCCTAGCCCTAAGGGTACGACTTAGGGTCAGACTCATTAACCTTACACAAACGCATTAATAGATTCTTTATTAACCTCGATTTCTCATTCAAACCTCCATGCGTCTCCTTCACTACTTACCGCCTTCTCCAAATGACTACGCCTAATTATTGGGGTGGATGCCAGTCAAACCGGTTTATTTATAGGTTGTTCTAAGGAACCCTCTTACTGCATTCGACTGACTAGCGAATGACAGAGCCTACCTACCTTCGGTTTAATTGCTGCCAATTCAAGTAGTTCGTAAATACTGCGAGGAGAAAATTTTGCCGAAGTGAGATTTTCGGGGAAACGTGATTTTGTGAAGAGCACTAATTGGATGGATAATGTTTTTTAGATTTCTTAGTTAGTGACTGATTTGGACCTCAGAAATGGCTTACGGAAATGCTTCATCTTTTTACAGCGGTGTTACATTCATAAATTGTACACATGCTTATATGCCGTTTACATAGGGGGCTTGTGGCTAACTAATAACAGTCGCATGGGTCGAAAGATCACGTTATGCTACGCTTGCCGTGATCGGTCCATGGATGAGTGACCATCTATACGTATCGAGACCCCTCTGTACCTCGGAAAGCACGTTACACTGTTGGTCCCGGCTGTCATTCGTGGATCTTTGTCAGTCATTACGGATCGCCAGAAGCCTGAAAGTCTGTCCACCAGTCTTACCAAGGGGTATAGTGTTACCCAGTAACTGGGTTGTGGAGGTCAGATAGGCAGTCGCTCCATGTAAAATACAGGTATTCAGCTACATCCGGTTAGGCTTGAAGCCGACCCCAAAAATAGTTGCAAAAACGCTAGGCAGATGATGAGGCGCTTTACATAGGCAGGTGTTTTGGATAAATACAGACCTTAGTCTTAAACTTTCCCATAACTGTCTTTTATGGCATACCTACCGTACGCAAAATACGCGCATTGACGTGGAGTTGCGGACACCAGCCCGTATTACCTATTACCTATGGCATACCTACATGGATACAGTCAGAGAAAATATTTATTAAGCAGATTGACATCCTACGTCAATTCGACGTGTTATAGTCATTTCATGCAACTGTCAAAGAAAGACCGTTGTGATTTGTTTATACGGACAATTTAAGTTGGTTAGTTGTTGTCCTCAGGTTATCTTATGTATTTTTATAGTCAGTTAATTATTTTGAGGGGCCCGTGGCTAAATAATAACAGCCGCACCGGCACCGATCAGGTTAAGCTACGCTTGCCGCGGTTTGGGTCTTTACATACCGAGACCCCTCCGTGCCTCGGAAAGCACTTTAAGCCGTTGGTCCCGGCTGTCATTCGTAGATCTTAACAGTCGTTACGGGTAGTCAGAAGCCCCGAAAGTCTGACAACCAGTTATGACTAGTAAGCCAAGTGGTATCATATTATTAAGTAACTGGGTTGTGGGGGTCAGAAAGGCAGTCGCTCCATGTAAAATACTGGTATTCAGCTGCATCCGGTTAGACTGTAAGCCGACCCCAACATAGTTAGGAAAAGGCTAGGCAGATAATGATGAGGTTTGTAAAAAGGTCAACGCGCCTCGTGTCACAAAGGCTTTAGGGACAAACTTGAAACTCAGAAATGTATCTGCATTTTTTCCAGTTGGTACCCATAGTCCCATACATTAAAACTTTCATCTCAGTGTACAAAAGCGCCAGGATATAAGTTATGGTAAAATTAATTCACTAGACCAACCTGTGTGTGTGTAAGTTGTGTTAAATATTGTAAAAGTGGTAGTCGATTTGTTTCAAAATTATTTTCCCTGATTTTATACAAAAGCGATAAAGCGAAAAACTATTGAATGCTCTTTTTGCGAGACAATTTCTCTAACTGAACAACAATAATGTTTTTCCATCAATCGCATAGTACGGAAATAAACATCGTCGTTGTACGTATTGTATTTGAGAATATTATTTATTGTTATACTGAATAAACTTTCTTTTGGACTTTGATATATAATCTGAATGATGATGCATCATTAACCGTGAAAGGCAGTCGTAGAGACATGCGATACATAAAAACGCCAATATTTTATTGCGAGAATATAATAAAATATACATATATTTTTTTCTGCAATCACTTTTCATCCAACATTGCGTAGATAGTTATATAATGTAGAAGCTGAAGATTTGTTTTTATTAATGGTTTACTTTATTATGAGATTGTTGGAATTAATTTGAGTGTAAAAGAAAGTATTTAATATAGACTTTGGCAACAAACTGAAATGACAAGATTCTGTGAAAAATCTGTTCTTTTATAGCGCCCCGCCAGCCGCTCTGATCCTGGTTTTTATATCTCTGATATCTTCTAAGATATTCATTTCAATGATATGCTGTGAAGGGCAATTTTGATCTCCATGAAATGCAAAATGTATCTAATGTATTTCATTAGATAAGGAATAATACTGTACTGTTTAAAATAGCTTGATCAGTAACCCGTAATTTTTTTGTAATATGTAAAAGATAAAATTGGTTACTGTGGGATTTCCTTAGGAGATAAACATATACCATATCGGACTTTGTTTATCGATCTTTTTAAGATATATAATTCCGTAGTACATTAATTTGATCTATCTCGTAAGGTTTAGCCAGCGTTTGCAATGTAAGCATACAAAAATATGTTTGCTACGACATCACATTACAAATCTTTGAATTTCTCGGCTTTTATCTACTATAATATGCATGTATTATACGTACATATTATCCTTCATCTTGAATAAAAAAAAAAACACACACACACTTCTGAAAACTGCATTAAAATCCGTTACGAAGTTTAAAAGATCTAACTTACAGACACCGGGAGCGACTTTGTTTTATAATATGTAGAGAAGAAGAAGAAAAGAAAAAGCTTAACATAACCAGCCTATAATGGTCCCATTGCAGGGACAGGCCTCCTCTCTGTGAGAGGGAGCGGGCCGTAATCACGCGGCCCCAGTGCGGGCGGTTGATGTCACATCAACATGTCTTATTTATGATTCTAGGACATGCCGGTTTCCTCACGATGTTTTCCTTCACCCTTTTTAGAGCAGTGGTGATCACATAATGTACACAAAGTACAACGCCCGTCGGGGTTCGAACCTGACGAGATGTACCTATAACTCGTAAGTTGCAGTCGTTATCATTGGTTGGTGGTCGTTTTTTTTATGAACGACTTTATTCAAAACGCACAATTGTAAACAATAAAATATGTAACTTAATTTTCTAGTCTAAAATAACCACACTTATCTTTATAACAACTAAGGTGATGTTACTCGCACCGTATTCGACGACCAACTGCCCGATCAGTCGTTACAAAATTCATGTGGCAAGTGTCACCCAACCACATTGCTCAGGAAGCTCACAACGGAACAATAATAGCACCACACTAGCGTCGCGAACCCAAATATTAATCAGATAATATTTTTAATTTAAAATAGGTAAACGTTTTTAATTTTGAGTAGTCCTAAAAAGGTGATTAATAAAATATGTCTTGAACATATAAATCAACTAATAACTACATCATAAATCAAAATAACCAATTTTATACGTACATATTTCAGTCTTCGAAGCAACAATACATTTATTTAACCCTTACAAATCTGGAAAACCTGAATTCATCACTTATTTCATTGTTACTGACTGAAACAAAAAATGTTGCCCCCTCCCCTAAACACTTGCTCAGACAGCGGTCCTAAAGATACAAATTAAATCGTCAAAAGTAATAAATAAAAGGTGAGCTCAAGTACCTACTACTCAGACCGTCCGTTTTAAGTCTTTAGTTTAGAGTGGCACTCTCGTGGTCCGACGAGAAGAATGGTTCAAAGAAGCGCAAGGAAAGATTACATTTAAATGACATAGTTACTGTAGTACCTATAGTGTAGCTAGAGGGCGTGGCGTAATCACCCTATATGTATATGTTCCCACTGCTGGGACACAGGCCCATTCATTTTCAAAGATCCCTCTTTGAAAATGAGTGGGCCATATTCACTATGCGGGCCCAGTGCGGTTTGGTGGATGTCACATGTCTTCGAATTTTTGGTTCTGGTACTTGCTTCGTCACGATGTTTTCCTTCACCGTAAAGTGCATGCCTGGGTTCGAACTCATGACCTACAAACTCGTCAGGGCCGATACTACTGGGCTATCACTGCTCTCCAGTAGGCGTGGCCTGGTGATTAAATAATAACAGCCGAACGGGTCGATCGAAGCCGAAGTTAGTCCGTCGATGAGCGACCATCCATTACAAATCCCCCTTATCATATCATATAACCCACCGTGCTTTCGAAATCAAGTTCAAGTCTCGGCTGGTAGGCGCGGATCTTTGACAGTCGTTACGGGTAGTAAGAAGCCCGAAAATCTGGTAACCTGTCTTACCAAAAGGTATCGTATTACTCAGTAACTGGGTTGCTGAGGTCTAATAGGCAGTCGCTCCATGTAAAATACTCGTAATCAGCTACATCCGATAAAAATAGAAGTCGACCCTAACTTAATTGTTAAAAAGGTAAGGAAGATTGATTGAGTTTCTTAGTATGATGGCTACCTCCTACGTAGAATTCACTCATTAAAAAGCCCACTTACCTCTATAGAAGGAACAATTTTTTTAAATCATATTGTCGTGGTTACAGTTACTCGTATAAATTATATTGTGACCTTTCAGTGATTGATCAGTATAATTCCTCATATACGCTTATTCCCAAGACTGATTAAGTTATGTTACACATTATTTACACACCTACGTTTGTGATTCGGGTACAAAACATAGTTTTTAATTGTACTTTATTTTAAACACATTTAAAGATTAGTCCACCAGTATCGGTGAGGGATTTAAATAATGCATGTTTGTAGTCTTCACCGCAGCACAAAAATCTATTGTGTGTCAAAGAATACTAATGATAACTGTGAAAATGTTTGTTACTCAATCACGCGTAAACCATTGAACACCGGGCCAGCGGGATTGTCCGAAAGGGTTACCGTTGGCCCGGAACATAAAGGGCTAAGGAAGGAACACGGGTGGGTTTTAGTCAGTAAGAGTCTGACACTCCCTTCCGCTCCACCCAGAGCGGGAGGAGTCATTTGATGATTTCCCATCCTCAAAAAAAAAAAAAAAAACATTGAACAGATCTGGATGAAAATTGGCACATATGTAGATAGAACATTTCCTGGATTAACACATAGTATACTTTTTATCCCGATATTCCCACGGGATCGAAACTTACGCGTGTGAAACCGCGGGGCGCTGCTAGTCAGTCTATGATGTTTCCACTGCTGAGACATAGGCCTTCTGTCTTCGAGAGGGAGTGGCCTGTAATAGGGAATATGCATGATTTTTTTTTTATTTAAAAAATTAATCCTCATTCATGTAATAAACAGTTTAGTAAAACTGTTTTTCGGATAATTATGAAATTAAAAAAGATATGAGCCATCGAAGATTTGTTTCTATCTCTTTCTCGCAAAACGAAATTTAACACGGAGTTTATATGGCCGTAGTGACATGTGACGTCACAGTCTATGTCGGATCTCTCTGTCTAATTGGTGTGTAATCAATAGTTTTAAATGCTCATATCGGCCGTGTTTCTTGGCCGATTTTAATTTTAATTTCACTTTTTGTCATCTCTACTACGGTATTTTCATATTTTGTTAATAAATGCCATGAAAAAAATTCATGCATATTCCCTATTCACCAAGCGGGCCCAGTGCGGGTTGGTGGAAGTCAGGGCCGCTACCACTGGATCACCATTGCTCCTATATCTTACTAATGACTATTGTTGGGAGATTAAGCTGCATTTCTAATTATTTAAATAATAAAACTCAGATTGGATTGAAAATTACGTGTGCTTCGTATAATTGCTCTCTTGTACAGTACTGACATTAGTGACGTTGACAGATAAATTAGACTATGTTAGGAATAGCTACTAGGCTTTTGTGCCATAAAAATAAATTAAATTAAACTAAATGTTGTGTTGCCAACATATTGGCTGGGCAACTGAAAGATTAAGTAAGTACTTATTAATATAAAGTATAAAAAAACATCTTAAAGTTAGATTGGTATTGACATTATAGGTAATAACAAAGATTATTATAATAACAAGAAACTAGTACAGATTCACTGTCCATAAAGTAAACACAATAGTTAAACAATCAACATGAATCATATATGATTCATGGGACAGGGAAACTGTTAACAAAAAAGGATATAAGACTAAAATTGTTATCTTATTAATATTAAACTGACAATATAGCATATAGGTACAACTTTTGTTGTACAAAAGACAAAACTTTTAACATTATTATTAACCAGCACCACATTCCAGCGGTAAAACACAAACTTTCATTACAGCTCTTTTATGTGTGTGGCCGTTTGCAGTTTTGACTTCAACTACTCTTACTTTTCCATCTTTACCTGGGTAAGTATTTATGACTCTGGCTAGGGGCCAGTATAGTGGTGACAAATTGTCATCCCTTAGGATTACCAATGCTCCTACCTTTACATTAGGTTGAATGTCTTGCCACTTAGGGCGAGATTGTAACAAATTTAAATAATGCTTACTCCAAACCTTCCAGAACAACATTTTTATCTCATTACAAGTTTTCCAAAATTGAGATTGTTTTGTTATGTTTACATCCGGCTCGAAGGACCATGTTGGGAGATTAAGCTGCATTTCTAATTATTTAAATAATAAAACTCAGATTGGATTGAAAATTACGTGTGCTTCGTATAATTGCTCTCTTGTACAGTACTGACATTAGTGACGTTGACAGATAAATTAGACTATGTTAGGAATAGCTACTAGGCTTTTGTGCCATAAAAATAAATTAAATTAAACTAAATGTTGTGTTGCCAACACTATAGTCAATCGAATATTTATTTTCATTGGGGTGATTTAACTTCTCTTGCCTTGACTAAACATTTCACTATGGGTCGGAGAGACATTTTCATAATCGGCACATTTACCATCCTACTAATATTATAAATGTGATAGATTGAAAGAAAAGAAAAAAAAAATTGGGACACACAAGAAATACGAATATTTAAAAAAGGAGCTTTTTAAAAAGTACAAAGTTACATTAAAACGACAAAAAAAAAACTAAGAGCTGAATTAAATGTTTGGTTTGAATGTTTGTTACTCAATCACGCAAAAACGGCTGAATGGATTTGCATGAAATTTGGCAAGCAGATAGTTTATTTTATCTCGGTGCTAATTTTTTGTGGGATAATTTCCGAACTCAGCGCGGGCCAAGCCGCGGGCAAAAGCTAATAATCTAAAAAAAAAACCCAAGAAAAGCTTTTAAATGAAAGGCAGTTTATGAATACAAGCCTTAATAATGACAAAGTGTATAACAAACGGTCAATGTAGGGTTATGTTGTCATGCGGCAGGTTAATAAAAGCACATAATGTATTAATTACAAAATTGTGTACAAACCCCGTCAGTGTGTTGAATGGGGCCATTATTTCGGCATTTTAATGAATTGACAACAATAACACACTGAGGGAAGCATACGTAGGTACATTGTACATGAATCTTTAAAATGTACATGTTTACCAACAACTAGGTTTTACCCGCGGCTTCGCCCGCTTAGCATAAGTAGCCTATAATGTTCTGACTACTGGTACACAGGCCTCCTTTCTTCGCCCGATTGGATGTCGGATAATATCCTACGGAAACGTAATATCAAGATTAAAAGTACCCTAGGCTATAAACTATCTATGTGCCTAATTTCATCCAAATGCGTTCAGCCGTTTTTACGTCAATCCGGAACATACATTCAGACAAACAGACAGAAATTCTTCGTTACTATTTTATTATATTTATAGATATAGATTTTAGGTTAAATAGTTCACGTGCAATATTTCGTACATTGTTTATCACGTCGATACAAGGAATTTGTGGTATTCGGTGTATACAGAGGGAGGCGTGGCGTGTTTTGATATGCTTTAGTTTGGCTCGTGTGTATTAATCCTTATATTTACAAAGGCGATATTAATTGCGTGGAAATAGACTGGCTCTGCTTGTTGCTGTTGTATTTATCCATTTTAGGTAATTTTGTCCCACAATGATTTTTTAATTTATACGGCACCCCGCAGGTTTACCTTGGAGGTTATCGGATGCTTAACCAGGCTATCCTTAATAAATTATGGCCTCCAGCCAGGGCATAAAACTTATAAACTAAGGGCAACGGACCCCTGTGGGTTACGGACATCGGCTGAGGGAGTGCCCTCCCGATCCAGCCCATCCTTTGCTGCCGCAAAGGACAGGCTGGATCGGAGCGTGTTCTATTTACGATGTCTTTAGTTTCTCCGTTAAATACAAAAATGAATAGCAGTTATATTACCCACTAATAGTTTCGTGTTAACGATCGAGTTTCATATTATTAACAATATCTACACAGGTAGCACCATTCATATAAGCATTAATAGAGTATTATTAGTTTTCCTGAAATGAATACGTGTTACTAAGCTATGGCCAAATATATGGCTACATTCGATATCCGTGGGCTACATATAATATTGTGTTATATTCCCTGCGATGTCAATCCAAATTATGTAGAAGAAAATTGGAACTGCGACCAGTACCTACCTTATGATATTAACAAAAATTACGGACATAACTTCTGTTTGGGTATACCTACGTGTAGGCCAAAAGAATAGGATTTTTTGTGAAAAAATAAGCCTTTTCTTTTCAATTCTTATACATATATTGGGATGAAATTATTATTGAATGCATTACATAGATGGTAGATACATACATTGACGGTCCTTGTTAGTGGTTTGCGAAATCTAACAGTCCATTAAATTTGTGTGGAAACATCAAACCCAAAAATCTGACTCAGCTATTATAGAGGTATGGGGAACAGGGTGTAAAGTTAATTCATCCTCCATAGAAAAGAGGAGGATCCTCCGACCGGACCGGTGTTGTGTCTGGCGTGCAACTGTGATTCATGTCGGGCCATTGTATATATGCTAGTTGCGCGGTAAACTCTGCTTGTGAGATGCAGGATTTCGTGTGACGTTAGTATGGCACGTAGTTAGCATATGGCGTTTGTAGATACCGCTACACAGCTTTAAATGAATTAAAGTATTTTCTTGGTAAAACGAAAACCTTAATAAAAAATTAAGGTTTTCATTTTACCAAGAAAATACTTTATTTTATTAAAGCTAATTTTGAATAGGCTCACACAACGACTTATTAAGCTATACATTTCCAGTTTTAGCTGATTTCGTTATGTATAGGCCTTTCGTACAATGAGAAGTCAGCTTATACTGGAAATGTATGGCTTGATATGTCGTCGTGCATACCTATTGTTGTACAGAGATAACAATTATAGGTTAAAGTTTACACAATTATGAAATCAGATGCTGTGCCCTTAAATAAGCTGTGAAAAAACAAATCCCCGAAAATTGATGCATTAAATAAAATGATTAGCTAACTACCTCATACCGTTGTCGGTTAACAAAACTTTGACACATACTCTTGCGTATGTGTGAAAGTTATCTTAGTTTTGGTTAAAATTAGAATCCATACTAGTATTATAAATTCGAAAGTAACTCTGTCTGTCTCTCTGTATCTTTTCACTTCTAAATCATTGAACGGATTTCGATAAAATTAGATACAGAGATAGACTGCATCCCGGGGAAGGACATAGGATAGTTTTTATCCCAATATTCCCACGGGATCGACACTTATGCAGGTGACACCGCGGGGCGCTGCTGGTATTTAATAATAATAGAAGTAAGAAAGAAAGAAAGAAAGTACATTTAGAAGCATGCATGCATGCATGCATTTTTTTTTGCATTTACAAGTAGAGCTATCAATCTACCGTGAGACGGAATTAACTTACGAACAAACTGTTGTAACCGCTACTTGAGAGAGGCGCCTACATCGATTTCTATGTAATTACCTTAATTAATGAGTTTCTGATGTTTACTCTGCCTAACTAGCAGATTATTTGTGTGTTGAGATTTGATATTAGTGTACCTATGTTAATTTAGTTCAATACAGCGTGCGCTTTAATGGCGACATTTATTTAACACACATACGGTTTCGTGTTTTCGTCTTACGAACATATTTTAATTTCATGAAACTTTATTTTTATTTACAGTTTTCTAAAAACAGCATTTTGGAACGAACCTGTACTTAAAGAACAGTAGCGCAGGAGTCATTTGCGGATCATAAAATCGCATCAATGAAATTAAAATAAATAACGTGCATAGTACGTACGTAATATTCTATTCTATTTTATAGAGTACGCGAATTGAAGGAATGAGAAAGAGCCCAGTGTCAGCGAGCGGCGCAGGCGGTAGTTTTCAAATTAAGTACGAATTATTTCATGTTGTTATAATTTTTATGATTACTGGCCACTAGCCCTAGCCGTGTGTTAAATTAATGTCACTATTGTAGCGGCACGTTGCATAACGTTTTTGTTAGTTTGACTGATATATAAATGATTATTCCGCGATAACCCGAATCATCGTGCTACGGGCAAATCGAATGCCAACTAGAGCGATCATGTACGCACAATGGTAATCCAAACTGTTCAATAGAGCGTATACCATTTACGGCCGTCATTGGTCGTTATGTGAATCGCAAATAAGATCCAGATTCCGTATACGATTGGGTGACCAAAAGGTAATACAGAATTCAGCAGAGTTCGAAAGGCAGTGATGGCCACAGAGATAAGTTCGTGTGAATGGGCAGAAGGAAATTTTTATCACTAACATGTGCGGGCGATCAAGTGAATGCTATCGGTGTTTTGTATACGTAGACGCATAGAAATGTCTTTCATATAACTATGCGTAGACGTGTCATCGAGGATATTGGGGTGGTTTGGAGTTTTATGTATATGATTTTTTTTATATTAAAAGTAAGTTTGACGATACACACATGGCGTGGAAGCGTCAGCGTGGTTTTGAGAGTAGGCTTTTTCCAAAAATCCTAGATAATTATGATAACAAAACATAACATCACGCCTGTCTGGCCCAAAGGGTTAGGCAGAGGTGCACCTACTATTACATAATGTAGCGGCATCTACAACGCCACATTCGAACTACACGTCATACTGACGTCACGCAAATTCCTGCATCTTGCAAGCAAAGTTTACCGCGCAACTAGCGTATATACAACGACACGACATGAATCATCGGGCAGTTGCCCGCCAGACACAACACCCATCTGGTTGGAGGATCTTACGGCCTCATGCTCAGCAGTAGCGGTCACGACTACTGGTCTAGTGGGCAGGCAACGAGACAGTTGATGATATGAATGAATAATTCATTTTAATCATATTTGGTTAACGTCATAATCAATCTATAATGTTCCCACTGCTGGGACAGAGGTCTCCTCTCTGTAAGAGGGAGTGGGCCGAATCCACCACGCGGGACCAGTGCGGGTTGGTAGATGTCACACGTTCTCGACTTTTTTGTTCTAGGACATGCCGGTTTCTCCGATTTGAAAGCAGTGGTGATGAAATAATTTACACAAAGTAAAGCGCCTGTCCGGGTTCGAACCTACGACTTACAACTCGTAAAGGCTCCTGCAGACAGGCGCGACACGCGACGTGAATCGCGCGTGACACAAAGGCACCGCTCGTTGCGCGACTTGCGGTGTCTTTATGTCGCGCGCAATTTTATCGCATGTCGTGCCTGTTTGAAGTAGCCTTAAGTCATGGCTATTTTCACTGGGCCACCACTGCTCTATTTTGTAAGCGTATAAAAATCTTCTCAAATGCGGAAATACTTTCAAGTGAAACAATAAAACCTGAGTGATACCTACTCAGCAATATGCCTGCCAAACTCATTGATGCAGCTGCGCTACATTCCACTTCTATGAGAATTTCCGATGACCCAATATTTGATATCACGATGTGCAGCTTTCAATAACCTTTATTGGCTGGAAAGTAGAACAAATAATGTACACTAGAGTTATTGAAATAACATTTTGTTCGTAATACAAAATTAACTAAAGGCTCCTACAAACAGGCGCGACACGCGATATAATCGCGCGCGACACAAAGGCACCGCTCGTTGCGCGACTTGCGGTGCCTTTGTGTCGCGTGTCGTGTCGCGCCTGTTTGTAGGAGCCTTAACTCATGTATTGAAAGTTTATCTAGTTCGGATTGGTTTTGGGTCTGGTTTATATGCATGAACGTAAATGAAGCAAAAGGAGTAGGTAAAGATGGTGGTGTTACTACGTTATTATATCATGTTTATACCATCATTTTGTAATGTATACTTATTTATTTTATTTCTTATTTTGATTATTGTTTTTTATTTATATCTAATCGTATGCGACACTGACTGACGTCATCACGTCAACGTTGGCTGTCGCTGTTAACCAGTGCTGGGGCTCTGTCTCATGTAAGGTCTTAGCATTATGCTGAGCGATGGCTGTTTTGTGTAGATGTGACGCATGTTTTCTCCCAAATGGTAATTTGTTTTTTTTTTTGATGCGTCATGTTTTCCGCAAATAAACGTATTTTCTTTCTTTTCTTTTCTGTAGTTTCTGCCTACCCACATGTGATGAAGGCGTGAGTTTATGTTATTTATTTATATATCCATTTATTTTAGGCATCAAAGCCCATATAAACACATACCATACAATTTTAATATAACTTAAAATACTATAAATACATTTAACATTTTAATTACACTAAAAGCTTAACGCACACGAAGTGTCTGCGTCGAGTTTCGCTGACTGGTGTCATGTAGCCAGCCACGAAACCGGCGGAACACAACACCCTTCGGCCAGAATTCTACCTTGAGGAACTTCTCGAGATGATGTGTCGGAACACGCACCACGAACGACTTGAAGTGATTTGAAGTGACGCGACTCCAACTTCTCGACCCTAAACTCCAGTTGGTCTTCACACGCATGGCATTTAGGTATGTGTATCTGGTTAAATACCTACCCTGGACCTATGAGTCGCATAGCATGGCGGGTACTCGATAAAATAAGACTACTACTTTAGATTCCATCTTAATCATTTTATACCTCACGGTTTAGGTTTTATGCGTTAACGTAGGAGCAGTTGTGGCCCAGTGGTATCGGACCCGGCTGAAGAGTTATAGGTTGTGGATTCGAACCCAGCCAGGCACTTTACTTTGTGTATTTAATTTCATCATCACTGCTCTCAAATTGGTGAAGGAAACATCGTGAGGAACGCGGCATGTCGTAAAATCAAAAAAATATCAAAAACATGTGAACATCCATCATCCCACACTAGGCCTGCGTGGTGGATGGCCCACTCCCTCTCACAGAGAGGAGGCTTGTGTCCAGGTATGATTATGCATTTTTAACGTCACCAATGAAAATATTAGTATAGGCAATTTCCTTTGTAGTAAGCCAAAGAAATAAAGTAGTAATGATTTTTCCACAAATCCAAATGGTATATAAATAAACACGTCAAATAACTCAATCACAGTTAAAATCCTTACAACGAGTACTGCCAGGAAATATGGCGAGATTGAAGAGTATTAAAAGGAATTATTAGATTGTTTAAGCTGTGTCCGTACGCCTTACAGCACGGTGCAGCATATCCTACGTTATGTATAAGGCCTGTCAGTCAACAGTGTTTTGAGTTAGGTCTACAGTAGACAGATGGACTGACGGGTCGGGGGCCGACCACGTTTTTTCACCCCGTGACAAATGGCCCCTTTTTCCGCTCTCGTAATTGGTTGAATTTATGATACAGATGAAAACTAAGAAACACTTTTTTCAGGGCCTGTGGAAAACGGTTTTTTATATTTTTTTCCCTTGATTTTCGTCTCGAATAATTATTTTTGAGTTAGGCAGTTTCTGTCACGGATTAGATTGTACTAGCTGAGTAATTGTTTCTTCTTTTTCGTTGTTTCTTGTTTAGATGTTCTATTCAGGAGATTTTGATAGCATCTATTATATACCATTAAGGCCTTGGTGTTGGATTATACCATAAAAGCAATGAAATATGAATGATGAAAAATAGCTAGATTAGTTTGTGGTTTATGGACTTCTTGTTCTCTGACAAAACCCACAGAAAAATGCGTAACCATGAATTATGTAACATTTCACTTTCATATTATGAGATAAGTTTCAAGCTGACTTTAATAGAATTTGCAACCGCAACTTAGCCGTATTTCGAGATTAGCAAAGTTAATGTCAACAAAAACGACGGTTGAACTTTGAAGATGATTTACGTCGGTACAAACAGTATTACTATTTATTGTAATGGTGGCTACAGACTGGTGGGTTACGATGTACGTGGACGTTATAAATTGAGAAATAGCATGGTTCATTTGCAGTCAACAAAAACGACGAGTTTGAACTTTGAAGATGATTTACGTCGGTACAAACAGTATTACTATTTATTGTAATGGTGGCTACAGACTGGTGGGTTACGATGTACGTGGACGTTATAAATTGAGAAATAGCATGGTTCATTTGCAGTCAACAAAAACGACGAGTTTGAACTTTGAAGATGATTTACGTCGGTACAAACAGTATTACTATTTATTGTAATGGTGGCTACAGACTGGTGGGTTACGATGTACGTGGACGTTATAAATTGAGAAATAGCATGGTTCATTTGCAGTCAACAAAAACGACGAGTTTGAACTTTGAAGATGATTTACGTCGGTACAAACAGTATTACTATTTATTGTAATGGTGGCTACAGACTGGTGGGTTACGATGTACAGACGCCAGCATATCAAGTTACCCGAAACTGTAAAATTTTCCCAATCAACTTTGAACTTTATGCTTTAGCGATAAGCTTGAAAATCTATTAAAGAAATTTGACAGATTGTAGTAGCTTGATGTGCTGGCGTCTGTACGTGGACGTTATAAATTGTGAAATAGCATGGTTCATTTGCAATATGTATTCGGACACAGATTTCTTCTTATTGCAGTCCGACCGTTGAGAGAATGTGTTCCTGACAACTGTCAGTGCGGCAATTCTAGTAGGTAATAAAGATCAAATTGGCCAAACATGTATTCGCTTGTATGAAACTGACCGGTGTTAGGAAGGCATTCTCTCGACGGCCGGACAGTACACAAAAAGATGATTTTTTCATTGATACTACTAATTTATATACTATATATATATATATATTTAGGGCTCAAAGTAACCGCGACAGTCAGTTTGTTGATCGTCAATCTAGGTCTAGGCTTTGATTAACTAGATTACAGTTTGATTGCCCTTGAATCTAAGTTAAAATTTAGTTTACAGCAGTCCCAACAGTTCCTGATACATAATACTCTATAGTTATGTAGGTACTCGTAAACTATCACGATTGTATCTTGAACATTATCATCATGTCAGCCGAGAGACTCCTCCTCTATTAATAAGCATCGCTACTTCGACTGATTCCTCTCGCGTGCGGATTCCTGCTTCATCTTCCGTCTTAGATCCCTTTCAGAAATAATCTTAAGGCTTCATTAAGAATCGTTATCAAAAAAACTAAATTAAACAAACGACAAATAAATTATGCATTACATTTTTCGGCTATATTAAGGGGTTATAACGAAAGAGATATTCACTGAATTAGAAAACGCAAAGAAAACCGAATCAAAATTCAGCAGAAAAATTCATACCTAGAAATTAGGTTTCCTACGTTCATTAAGGTTGTATCTGATGAAGCTAACTGCTGGTTTCTCCCGTCCGCTCGCAGCCACAATGTTATTTACCTTTATAGCTCTGTCGGTCCGTAACGCTTACATCTTGATATGCATCTGAGCCACTTCCCTCGTCAGCTGAGTACGAAATCGGGTTAATTCACGACGGAAACGTCCGAATCGTGAGCGTGAAGTCTTATTCTGTTTTAGCCAAATACTTTTGATTTAATAAAATTTCGGGTTTACAGTTTTGGCATTGTTTTCGGATTATGCCTGAATATTTTATTTACAGGAATATATTTCATAATATTTATTTGTGTGCTCGATTTATATTTTACTATAGAACATGCCTGTTTGCGTCAGCAAGACAGCAATCAATCGATTATTATCGATAGGTATTTTGTAAAAGGTTAATGAAATCTTTGCATATAAACTTTATAACTATACCTTAGGTATGTACCTAGCTCTCTGTCTGTCCAACTTCTTAACGATTCAAAAGTTAGGCACTTTTGAATCCTTTAAAAGGTTTAAATGAAATAAATGCTTTGACTTTCACTAACCCTTTGTAGTCTTTTTAGTGTCATTGAAATAATAGGAGAATAAATTAGAAACAATTTTAGTTGTAGGACGTTTGAATGACGATTATGTTACAGCGAAATAATAAAAACATAACATTAGACAAATGCTTGTTTTTGCCTGGCAACATTCTCCACACGGTGGGTTGCCTGAGGACGAACGACGCCGCCGAGATCGACCCAGGCAGAGGTGGCGAGATGACCTAGACGCGTACCGCAAGGGTTGGATCGAGGTGACCCTGGAAAAGGATGCTTGGAAGGATTTGCTCAGCAGTGAGAGAGTGTAGTCTTAAATTTTTTTTTTGCTAGCCTATTCTGTTCTACTGTTGGGCAAAGGCTTCCCCTTAATCCTTCCAAGAACTCTTTTCCCGCGCCACCTCGAACTAGCCCTCGCGGTACGCGTCCAGGTCATCTCGCCATCTCTTTTTGGGCCGGCCTCGGCGGCGCCGTCCATTTTCAGGCACCCATTGTGTGGAGATTTTTTCCCAGCGGTCATCGTGCATACGGCTGATGTGACCCGCCCAATACCATTTGAGTCTGGCAACCTTCTTTCCTAAATCCAGTATGCCCGTTTTGGAACGCAGCGTGGTGTTCAGAATTCTGTCCTGTCTTTTAACACCCAGAATGCTGCGTTCCGTCGCTCTTTGGCAATCTCCAAGGCGGGACTTTTGCGACTCGGTGAGTGACCGGGTCTGAGCATCGTAGGTTTAACATCTTTCGGGAATCAAGCCAACCTCACCTGCCCATGGTGCGCCCTACTAGCAAACAAATGAGGCTATGGCGACCCGCCAATACGCACTGGACAAGTGTGGTGGGTTACGGTTCAATCCCCCCCAAATGGATAGAAGAATAAAAGACAGGCACTAAAAAAATAATAATTGTGTAATACAACATGAACTTATCAAATTGATAAATATAATATATTCAGAATCTATGTAGGTACACATAATATATCGCCGAAGAAAACCTCAAGGGAAGTTTCCCATATTCTTTCAAAGTTATTTGCTTTGGCTGGGTCAATCTTTGTGGAGACTTTGTAAGTCGCCACGTCAGCGTTTGTTAGGCCTCCCTTTGTGTTCTCATATTTCCACAGCCATGTCATTTGATGAGTTTTTTTGCATATTTTATTAGCACGTTTATAATATGCTTACAAAATCAAATAGGCAATAACCGTCTTATTAAGAACATTCGCATTCATCTCAGTCTAAATATATCAAAAGTACATCTAATTTCCATATATGTATTTTTGACAAGTTATTGTCCCTGTTTGTCGCTGAGACGAAATTGCGACTAGATTTGAACGTTTGTAATAACGGGAATCAGCTATCAAAATTCAAATTCAAATTAAGAAGGTTTGATTTTAGTCCAAAATACCAATTACAGTTAGTTCTTATTTTAAATAAGTAGAAAAATAAAACCAGGCGTGGTACATGGTTGTCGTGGAAAGATATCAAAATAAAAGAAATCGTTTGTTCAGAATAAGCCCTTTGATGCAGAGCCCGGCGCACGACCGCAAATATAGATGGACCTAATTAACTTTGGATCGATTTTGTCCACATTCCGTACCAGTTCCTTTATTCTCTGTTAATGTAAATAATTGACCAGTGTTTTAACCGAGTCGAAGTTATAAAAAGTAGTCCGGGGTTTTAATTTCCATTGATATCAAGTGTGATCAGGTTTTTAAATCTTTGCTTTAGCTAGCAAAGTTAATTAATCCGTCCATTGAAACTATAAAATGAGACTCAGTTCCTTTGACTCAACTTAATACCTACGCTATTAAGAAATAGATTCAAATCTAAAATGGAACAACAAAAAATAACCGTTCCGTTTTAAAGTTCCAGATAACAGGTTCGGTATAGCGCTGCCTAATAAATATTTACGTTCCCTCACTATAACTACTACAAAATTGTATGAAATGGAAATTATTCATGAAACTAAAATAAACGTCTTGGGAAAGAAACGCCTCAATTTTGTTGCTAAAACGTTTAAAGCTGCAGCTATGAATTTTGTATGAAAATTGACGTAACCGAAGACGCTTCCGCAGTATGAAATTTAAAATCACGGTAGGATTTATTGCAGCGGCGTCATGTTTTATAGTTCCGTGTTTTCCGTATTGTGTGAAAGTTTATTGGAATAAAGTAAAGCTATTGTCTTCATGGTGTTATGAGCCGGAAACCTTGAGACGATTTTCATTGATTTCTACTGTATTATATGTCATGGAATACACATATTTCATTGTGTTTATTGATATCTACACTTGAGTACAGAAATTTTATTCCACGAAACGACGCGCGCTTTATATGTGGTAACTAAGTGTATAAACAGGCTGTGAATGTGTGTGTAAGCGCAGAAGCTCTCGGTACCGTCCGAGACTATGGCGAAGTTGGAAGTATGTGTCTATTTGTGTGTGTTATGTGCTGAGTCTTCACGCGCAAATTTACAGCGTGTTTGTATACTTGGTTACTACAAGTAAAGTGCGCGTCGCTTCGTGAGATAAAAATTCAATATTAAATTATTGTGGTCACTGGTAACATAAGAGATTTGAACTATGGCTGAATTATTTTATTAACATTGTGTTTAGTAAACAGTGTTTACAATTGGTCGCGTTGTATGGTACTTACCTACACTCGCATCGTCATAATATTTAGCTGCTAAGGCTTGTTAAATGTCCCCAGTTATTTCCACGATCGTAATAAAAAATTACGACTCAGTTTATAGGAGTAACAGCATTTACTGGGTAAAGGCCTTGTCGCATTTATATTTAAATGAACTTTATTGTGAGTCTGGAATACAAATTTGTGATCTCGACACCCGCCCAACGCTTCGTTGTACTAGTAATTACAAAATGTAAAGTCTCAACTTTTTTACTTTTGTGTTACATTGCGTCTTCCAGAGCTTTTACAGTTAATACTTCAAAATGAATTTGTAATAAGGGCGCAATGTGTTCTAAAATGTGACTTTGTTTTGGACTAAGTTTTGAAATTTCGTATTTTCTTAATACAGTTCCCTGCAATTTCCAATTTTACATAACTTTGATCCGTAGCAATTGGCGAGGTCATTTTGTTCCGAGTTTTGATATCGCCACTTCTAAGTCTACTTAAAATTTCAAGTTTAATTTCACATTTATTATACTTAGCGCTTTTGTTCTCAATGTCGTGAATGTTGATTAAATTGAGCCAAAAGTTTGTTTTAAAAATGTGCGCATTGGGGCATGATCACACGTACCAAACGACAACACGTGAACGGGCGCTAATTTATATGAAAATGAAATGTTTGTTCTAATGGACCACATTTCAGACCGTCAAATTCAACCGTGTGGTCGATACCGACTACATCAAGGCCACGTCGCAGCCACACCGCAACCACAAGCGAGACCGCGTACTAGCGGCCGGCAACGTGGCAAACACAACGATTTATCTGTCTGCAAACACTAGCCACAACGTAACCACATCGCAACTACAAGCGACAACGCAACCACAACGCAACTGCAAGAAGTTGCAGCGACACTATTCACTCGTCACCACCGCTTGCCCACATTTTATCGCTGTGATGTTGTGTGGTTGTGGTACGTGCGAACGGGCCCTTAGGGCCAAAAATAAATTTTCATTAAATATGAAAGTTTATTTTTGACCTGGGCCTAAATCTATTTTATGAGATTGAAATATTTTGATGTCTAGACTTCGTATTAAATTAGTTAAGATATTCGTGGGGCTTTATGTTGTGAGGTTGTTCTGGATCGAATTATAATTAATGGTTGGGTCTAGGGTTAGGTAAAAGGTAGTAGGTAATTTGGCTCTAGGGTTACGACTAGATAGATAACTAGAATTTTGGCCCACAGTTATAGACCCATGTAGCCTCCAGATTCACAGTCGCTAAACCTAACGATATAAATTAAAATTAACGAGTGAACGTTTATGTCGAATCAGGGAAGGGACAAGATCATAATATGCAAATGGTAACTGCGCGTACTGAGCATAACTGAAATACACGGTGACGTCATGTCACACAGTTGAAGGGGTCTAATTTACAAGTTAATGAGGAAGAGGAAAGCCGTGCTTTGTTGTTTTACGTTTGAATGAGGAACACAGCGGGCGCAGTGCGTTGTGCCCGGTCGGTATGCTTTTGTTTTGTTTGTGTTGTTGCGTTCGTAAATGGATACAAAAACAAAAGCAAGTCGTAAAAAATACAGCCGGTCGATTCTGTAAAAATCTCACCGTGAAAACTTAGGTGATGTGAGTTTGTTTTTGCTAGGAATTGACACTATTGACAGCTCACTCCACGCTCACTTCACCTAAGTTTTCACGGTGAGATGGTTACAGAATCGCACTGCAGGTCCAGCTGTAGTGCCTAACTATCCTAACGTTGGTGTGCCTTAGTAGTTTTCGAGGCAAATTAGGTCATTCTATTTTTAATCATTATCGTCAGTATGTAGAATTAACTAGGTAGGCGTCGTCGTGGAATACAATTTTACTTTTATAAATTCTGACGACCTGTGAGATATTGAACTTTTGTTTTTCTTTTTAGGGTTCCGTACCAAAATGGTAAAACGGAACCCTTATGGTGAGACTCAGTCTGTCTGTTTGTCCGTCTGTCACAGCTGTATATCTCAAGAACTAATAATGCTATCAACTTGAAATTTGGAATAATTTTAGATGACGTTTGCCCAACTATTTTGCTAATAAGAAAGAATTTTTTTTTTGCAACTGGTACTGAATGGGTTCTGAAAATTTTGAAGTGGGGCTACTAGGGCATCATATCAAAGAGAGCAGTTTGCACATTCTAAAATAAATTATTTTTTAGGCCGCATAGTTTTCGACTTTTGATGAAAAATGTAAAAAAATACCGTAACCCCTTATCTCCAAAGTTTGCAAAGAGAAAATCTGAAATAATTCAATATGATAGAAGTTTATGTACAGATTACAGGAAAAATAAAACGATGTCTCTAAATAGCACACTTTTTCAGGAATCATCAACAAAAGCTACATTAGTTCCACTATGGTGCAAGAGATGGCGCTGACCTAAAACTCCAATATTCTATACCGTAGTGCGCAGCATTAAAATTCACTGACGAATATAGGCCTCGCCGATGAAAAATTGAAAACATATTATTATGATGGTACGGAACCATCGGTGCGCGAGTCCGACTCGCTCTTGACCGGTTTTTTAATAAGAACTAAAGTTCTTAGTAATTAATTACAATATAGCCTCGTGTTGCCTTATGAAGCAATTTATTTAGGTACTGAATATTTTTTTAATTTCTGTACAAGATAGCTTTTGTTTTTCGATCAGACGCTTGTTGACTTTTCTCATTGCGCAATATTTTATCGAATCAACGTATATAATTATTATATTCTACTATAGATAATACAGTATATAAGGTCTTATGCACAGTGACCTATATGTTCATCCGGTGACACTAGTTAAGATCTACTAATATGTACTGACCTGAGTGTGGCAATATTGACTAGCACACGGATTAGCGCTCCTTAGGACTAAGTGATATGAACTGATGTATATTAAGATGGCATTTTTAATAGTAAGATATAAGGACTGAGGGTTAAAAAGACCAGAAAAAAGGTTTGGAACAAATTAATTACGAATTTAGACTTACTTACTGTTCCGTAACCATACTTTTTTTATCTATGCGCGCACTGTGCTTGCGAGTGAGTAGCGAGTCGAATCCAAGATGGCAGCAATTGCATATGCCTAAGTGCGCGCTCCCGGTTAAAATCCTTGTCTGAGGGTTAATTGTCGCTAAACGGCTATTATCTGGACTGATCGTAATTCCTGAAGGCTCATATAGTGCTGTACAGACTTTGGTGCACCAATTTGTGAGTGGACAATCGGACCGGCCGGTCGTGGTGCAACGCCAACCACGTGCCACAGAACAAGATACCCTCGAAGAGCCACAGGAGGCTAGCAGGTGAGTGACGCACTTTATGCTTGGAAGGTCTAACCGTCTCCCCGCGAGCAAGCACAGTTACTCATTTAATCATCAAACAAAATCGTATCGAAAACTGCGCTTGCCCTCCAATGTACCATCATCGGCTTGGTACATTTTTTGGTGCCGAAACCAGGGAACACGGATATAATTCGATAACAAGTATTCATTCGTTTACCCGCTAACAGTAAAGTTCTCGCAAAATCTTAGGTAATTTCTTATTCGACACAAAGAAATTAAAATCATTTTTTGTCCCACTTACCCTCAACTATTTCCCACTTTTGGGCAATACATATTCGTTTTAGGTCGATTGCTATACATTACACTAGTTTATTTCGTTAATCGTTGAACAACAAAAAAGTGAATTTTCAAACGTACATCGATCTTTTCAGAATGTTATCATCGATAAATTCTTTGTGTGTCCGGTGCATTCTTGTTCATTCGCTATAGACTCGTGTGGCTACCCGTATTTCGTTGTTATATTCCATCGAAATTATCATACAAACCGTTAAAACATCGAATCGAAACGCAAATAACCACAACTAACCATACTTAGAACATTTGTTCCATTCGAATGAGCTGATGATTTTGTATTTTTCATCGCCGCCATATTAGTTCAAGTAGTTCTTTTTGTTCTACGATTTGAAATTGAACTGAACCATAGACAAATTGAATTTGTTTTAACGTTTAGTTTATTTTTTCTTTCTATTCAACGACAATATTAATTTGTTGGATTAGCGTTGTAGTGAATGAACTAAATGAACTGTGATTGAACAGTTGAAGTACGGTGGTCGGATTTCGTTCTATTCAGTTTGAAAAGGTTTGTTTACCTTTTTCATTGTTATTTATTAAACTTAACGGTGCCATTACTTGTTCATTATAGAATCTTATTGTTAAATATAGATTGTTTTAACGTTAATAAGGCTAACTAATAAACAAAATGCCTTACTATTCTAAAAAATCAGTACGTAGATTGAGTAAAGGTAAATCGGTTGAAGTCGAATACCCAACTGAACGCGACTTACCGGTATTGCGTAGAAAACGTACTTTAGCGTTTAATAGGTTATCTAAGACACTTGAAGTCGCTCGTTTAGCGGCAAATAATGAATGTGATTTAAGTAAATTGTTGGCACATTGCTCAGACTTAACGAAATTGGTAAATAACTTTGAAGAAGCCCATGATGACATACTTAGCTTATGCGAACTTACCGATGAACAACAAGTGGAACAAGATAGTATCAGATCCGACTTCGACGAACGATATTATGAGATTTTAGCAATACACCGACGCTTAACGAAGGTCGATGAGCCTAACGCATATAACGCTGAACCAAATAAATCTCATAATGAGCCGTCGAGCGTGCTAAAAGTAAAATTACCTAAAATTAACT
Source organism: Luperina nickerlii (assembly GCA_963855955.1). NCBI lineage: Eukaryota > Metazoa > Arthropoda > Insecta > Lepidoptera > Noctuidae > Luperina > Luperina nickerlii. Next base: position 12,016,716 of record OY979677.1, on the reverse strand, counting down.
TACCGCAATTCAGTGGTAACATAAAGTTGTGGCCCGAATTCTTCGATATCTTCAACTCGCTGATTCACGAGAATGGCTCACTTTCGGATACGGAGCGCATGCACTACCTCGTCTCTAGTCTGACTGGTGATGCGTTAGCACTTATACGAACCTTTCCTGTGACGGGCTTATACTACCACGAAGCATACTCTGCATTGGTTGCGCGGTATAAAGACAAACGGGAACTTGCCTTTACTTGCTGGAGGGAGATCTTGAACGTTAACCTGAAAGCCAACTCACCCATTGATTTACGACGTGTCCTTGATTCTTTCAACGAAAACCTATCGATTCTCAAACGGCAAGGGCTACCGACGGATCAGTGGGATTTTGTAATCTGTTACCTTTTACTATCGAAAATGGATTCAAATTTGCGTTGTGCTTTTGAACGAGTTACTGCTTCTCATGAGTTTCCAACGTACAAAGATCTCATTGATTTCCTGTACACCAGATGCGAGGCTTTGGTTCGCGACACTCACTTCTCCGTAAGTGGTCGCGATAACCGTGCCAACGAAAAACCACATAAGCCGAGTGGTTTACGGAATTCTAACACCGCGGTCGTAAGTAAAAAACCTACTTCGACATTCTTATCGAATACAGTAGTTGACAAACCGCCAGTAGTTGCGCCCTCATCATCGAATTCAACCACATCGAACGCAACTGCACCATCGTCGTCAACATCGTCGCGTCCTTCACGAACTGCTCTTGTGCCACCAACTGAACCTCGAAAGTACAAGTGTCCGTTCTGTGGGGAAGAACATTCCATTAATCAGTGCAAATCGTTCACTGACAAATCTGTTCAAGAACGACTTGACCACGTGAAAACCAAACATTGGTGCTTCAACTGTTTGAAGCCATCGCATGAACTAAAAAACTGTAAATCAATGTTCACGTGTCAAGTGTGTCGTCAACGACATCATACCTTGCTACATCAAGATCTAGAGGTTTCGAAAACCGATAATACCGAAAAGGCCACTACCGCGCAGGTCAGTGTACTTACCAATATCGGTGATCGTTCCATGGTTCTGCTGTCCACAGCTAATATCGAAATTCGTGATTCATCGGGTCGTTATCAGACTTTTCGTGCGCTGATTGATTCCGGAAGTCAGGCCCACTTCATAACTGAACGTGCTGCTGAGCGTTTAGGTCTCCAACGAACGCAGTCAACGCGTAGGATTCACGGCCTAGGTCATGCTTCAACATCCGCTAGTGGTACAACCTGCTTAAGCGTAGGTGTCCACGACAACGATTTGTTTAGTATTGAAGCGTTAACATTACCTAAGATCTGCGGCAATATGCCAGTCGTTAAGCTGAACAAATCTGCGTGGCATCATATTCGAAATCTAAACCTAGCGGATCCTGATTGTCACTTACCTGGTCAAATCGATGTCCTTCTCGGTGCTGAGGTCTTCCCTTCACTCCTATTACCTGGTAGTGTTAGTGGAGGATTGCACCAACCATCTGCAATCAACACTGTGTTCGGCTGGATCCTATTAGGAAACGTCAGTAGCTGTGATAATCACGAACTGCCCAAGTCGTTCTTCGTTTCAAACGATAATCTTCTCAATGAGCAGGTTAAGAAGTTCTGGGAAATGGACAACATTCCTCAGTCTTCAAAGTTAACACCGGATGAAGAACTCTGTGAACAGAAATTCGTTACCGAACATTCCCGCGATGCTTCAGGGAGGTATACCGTTACCTTGCCTTTCAAAGATAAAGACAAGAATCTAACTTTTCCTGGATCGCGAGAATCTGCTTTACGTCGTTTTAAATCATTAGAACGCAAGTTAGCGGCAAATGAGGCTTTATGCGAACAATACTGTGACTTCATGTCTGACTATTTACAAAGTGGTCACATGAGTCTAGTTCCTTCAAAAGAAATCGACCAGGGTTGTTATTACATACCTCATCACTGCGTTTTGCGACCTGACAGCGCAACCACAAAGCTAAGAGTGGTCTTCGACGCTTCTGCGAAAGACGCTCGTGGTGTGTCGTTGAACGAAGCTTTACTCGTAGGTCCTAAATTGCAGGCTAACATTGCCGAGATCCTTCTTCGCTTTCGAACACATTTTATCGTATTTACAGCCGATATTCGTCAAATGTTCAGAAATATTACTATGTCATTTGACGATCGAGATTTCCAAAGAATTTTTTGGCGATTTAAATCAACAGACCCAATTCAAGAGTATCGATTAAATACTATAACTTATGGATTATCATCGTCTCCTTTTCTAGCTTGCCGCACTCTCAAACAACTTGCAGAAGATGAAACCGACTTACCTCTCGCTTGCGAAGTGATGACTTCTGATACATTCGTTGACGATATCGTGACTGGCAGTTCTGATATCCAGACAGCCATCCAAGTCAAAACTCAGGTCATCCAGCTTTTAAACAGAGGTCAATTTGAGCTGCGTAAGTGGGCTAGCAATAAACAAGAGGTGCTTGCTGATATACCTCCGGAATACTGTCTAACTGACTTTGTGTCTATGGACATCGAAAAGTCAAGCACCCTGAAGATCTTGGGCTTGAAGTGGTGTCCCAGGAGAGACAAATTTTTGTTCGAGGTCAAACCTATCGATCGCCAATGCACAAAGCGTGCGATTGTAAGTGAACTCGCACGTATTTATGACCCTTTGGGTTTCCTAACTCCTATAACTTTCTTAGCTAAGTGCTTAGTTCAGAAATTGTGGATGTTAGGTATTAATTGGGACGATTCTCCACCGTGTGAAATCGTTGAACAATGGCGTTGTTACACCGAGCAGTTACCTGTCATTAAGTCCTTGGAGATCCCTCGATGCATTTCTGTAAAAGATATGAAATCATGTGAACTCCATGGCTTTGCTGATAGTTCCGAGTCAGGTTATGGAGCTGTAATCTACTTACGTGTCACTTGCGTCGATGGTAGTGTATCTATCTTCTTTCTTTCTTCAAAATCTCGCGTAGCACCTGTAAAAAGAATATCATTACCTCGTCTCGAATTGTGCGCGGCGGTCCTCCTGGCAGATCTTCTGAAGTTCGTCAGAGAAACCTATTCATCATTTTTCCCCATAGCTGACACTTGTGCGTGGTCAGATTTGATGGTGGCATTATCGTGGATTCGATCTTACTCGTCACGTTGGAAGACTTTTGTCGCCAACCGAGTGAGTCATATCCAGGATACTATTCCGGAAGCTCGCTGGAACCATGTCTCCAGTTCGGATAATCCAGCTGACATTGCCTCTCGAGGTCTTTATCCTGCTGAGTTGGTCAACAATTCGTTATGGTGGGCGGGGCCCTGTTGGCTCGCTCAACCTTCTCACACTTGGCCAAACAACAGTGATAATGTTAACGAAGCGGATGTATTATCTGAAGAGCGCGCGGTCTCTCTGTTCATTCATAACGACACCAACGTCATTGATTCTTTACTCGAAAGTTTCTCATCAATTCGTAAAGCACAACGAGTACTCGCGTATTGCATTCGTTTCGTAGAATGCTCTCGCAAAAAATCTCCGCGAAGTTCTGACCATCATTTAAATCGAACAGAGCTTCATAACGCTTTATTGATTTTCGTACGCAGAGTACAATCATTGCACTTCGATGAGGAAATAACTCGTTTGAAAGACTCAAAACCTCTTTCAAAACCCATGCAGAAAATTAACCCTTTCTTAGATAAATCGGGAATTCTTAGGGTGGGCGGTCGCCTATCTCGTTCTGGGCTCGAGTATGAGCATAAACATCCTGCGCTGCTACCTAAGAATTCTAAACTAACGTTCATGATCATCGAAGCACTCCATCGTGAGAACTGTCATGCCGGTATAAATACAATGCAGTATCTTTTGACACAGCAATTTTGGATATTATCACCAAAACGCGCAATCCGTCATTGTTTGTCAAAGTGCTTACAATGTTTCCGCACGCGCCCTACACCGCTTGAACCTTTTATGAGCGATCTACCAGCGACTCGCGTCAACCAAGTCAAGCCATTTTCAATCGTCGGTGTTGACTATGCTGGACCCTTTCGCATTAAGTTAGGACGACATCGAGGAGCTAAAATAAGTAAAGCTTACCTTTGCTTGTTTGTGTGCTTCACAACGAAAGCAGTCCATTTGGAAGTCGCTTCGGACTTGACTTCGGACGCTTTCATAGCAGCGCTTCGCCGGTTTGCTGGCAGGCGGGGTCGTGTAAGCGTTATCCATTCAGATTGTGGAACCAACTTCGTAGGCGCTTGCAACCAACTAAATGAGTACATGAAGGACGCATCTAATTTCGAAAACATAACATTTAAATTCAATGCTCCGGCTAGTAGTCATTTTGGCGGTGTATGGGAGATACAAATTAAAGCAGTTAAATCCCATCTTTATCGTATTATCGGTGATCAGACATTAACGTTCGAAGAGATGACAACTTTGTTTGTACAAATCGAATCTATGCTGAACTCGCGCCCTCTTTACTCGCTGAGCTCAGATCCCAATGACTTAAACGTATTGACTCCGGGTCATTTCCTCACTTTAGAGCCGCTTACTTCGGTCCCTGATGAGGATCTATCAGGCATAAATCTTACTCGGCTAGGAAGATGGCAACTTATCCAGCGATTCCAACAAGACTTTTGGAAACGCTGGAAGATCGAATATCTACAATCGTTGACTCAGCGAGCAAAGTGGATTAAGCATTGCAAACCGTTAGCTGTAGATTCAATCGTGGTCATCAAAAACGAAAACACTATACCGCTGCATTGGCCTCTCGCTCGGGTCACGAAATTACATCCGGGTCCTGACGGCGTGGTACGTGTGGCCACCGTGCGCTTGGCAAATGGATCACTTCTTACGAGACCTCTGGTAAAGTTGTGCCCTCTGCCAACTCAGACTGATTAGACAGACAGTTTACCGTAACTTAAATTCATTAGATTCTAGTTTAGTTAAGGTTAGTGTTAACTTTAGTTAGTGTTAATGTCAATCGATCACATCAACTCTTCATTCGTTTTTATCCGTTGTTCTCGAGTTCCGCTCTTTCAATGTAGTGAAAATACTATGCATTTTGGTGGGCGGAATGTTCCGTAACCATACTTTTTTTATCTATGCGCGCACTGTGCTTGCGAGTGAGTAGCGAGTCGAATCCAAGATGGCAGCAATTGCATATGCCTAAGTGCGCGCTCCCGGTTAAAATCCTTGTCTGAGGGTTAATTGTCGCTAAACGGCTATTATCTGGACTGATCGTAATTCCTGAAGGCTCATATAGTGCTGTACAGACTTTGGTGCACCAATTTGTGAGTGGACAATCGGACCGGCCGGTCGTGGTGCAACGCCAACCACGTGCCACAGAACAAGATACCCTCGAAGAGCCACAGGAGGCTAGCAGGTGAGTGACGCACTTTATGCTTGGAAGGTCTAACCGTCTCCCCGCGAGCAAGCACAGTTACTCATTTAATCATCAAACAAAATCGTATCGAAAACTGCGCTTGCCCTCCAATGTACCATCATCGGCTTGGTACACTTACACTTAGACACAATGGTTGACCAATTTTAAATTACGATGATGATAAAAAGTAAGGGGTAGATAATATTTCTAATACGTTTATGGTTATGAATGCAGGATGGAACACTGCAGCTTAAATCATCATCACAATTTCAGCCGAAAGACGAGACGATCAAGCACCTCCACTTCGACCGCTTCGGTGCTTCCCGCATCCAGCGAATTCCTGCAAGCAGGGCAGACAGCTTAAATATTTTAATTAAAAACATACATCCTAATATTACGTCATAACTTCATTAACACTAAACTGCAGAGGCTGCAGCATATCCCTTATGAATATGCAAAGCACGTGGTTAAGACACTTAAATTAGCTCGTTATTCAGCGATTTACATACATAATTGTATTGTTATAATGAAATACAATGTTGCTCTATTATTTACTGAATAATGGATTGAAAGTCGTATGAATATTGTGGGGAAGCTATTAATGAAATTGTAGAATATGTTTTGATAATAGTTTTGGGCCTCCACATGATACAGACGATAATCGTCGCAACAGATGTGCCGTGCGTCTCCATTTCATGCGTTTTATATGTGTCATACAAACGCTATTGAAGATTGGCATCTTTAGCCATTGTGTGTACTGTGTGTAGCTTGTATTTAGGTAGTTGGTAGCTGATGAGGTGCTGGTATGTTGGTGCCGAGGAAGATGAAATAAATTGAGACAAGTAATACAATGCACGTCTGTATTGTACCAGTGTCGCATGGAAGGAGCTAGTGTTGCCACTATTTACATAATGTTTTACATTTAATGTTGGTGTTGCAAATCAAGAATTAAAATCTCCAACATGCTGCGGCCACACAGAGATAGCAATGAACTTACAAAAAGTTACATAAAATTAAATTGAACTTACAAGTTAACACATTGGTTTACAATAATTGAATAAGAAAAAATAACGACTATCGGAATTAGATATCTAAACCAAGTACTAGACTAATCCATCAGTCGGGATTGTTGTAATCCATTACGCTACTCCAAAGACCGTTTCAAATAAAATGCTCTAAGTTAGAAGGACTTATCTGTCAATAATGGATGTTCATCCCACCACCGTGAGAGTACACCAGCTTAAAAAGCGTTTCTTCTTATTTCGACTAAGAAAGTAATTACGTGAGAAAAATAATGCCTCCGCTTAACTTTTTAATCCCCGTAGAGCCGAATTTATAAGCAAGAATTGTGACGCTAAATTCTCCTTAACACGTTGCCTTAGCGGTGAAAATATTTGAAAAAATATAAAATAACGTGGCTAGGGATCTATTCAGTTCACAAAGTATTTTACTACCGATGTTGACTGGGAACTGTATGACCCGTAATATTTTTTTTGTACTTAAAACTCAGGTCTAAGATTTATTTTACGTACGTAACTTATATTATTTTTAGCACCGTCATAAAAAGTATTGTGGCACTGAATTTTCAACTAATCTAACGGATTGAAGCGAATTGATGTTCGCTTGTTATAGCCTCGCTGCGGTTAGGTCAACTCAGCAAAAAGGCAAAAAGTGTTCTTCAAGATTTCATGACTCTACAAAAAAGATTTATATTTTGAGATAATTTCAAATTCGGCACGTTACTTGGCTGTAAACATACCGAACAAAAGGTCGCTCTCGAATAAAGTATTTGTGAAGAAAATTAATGTTTAATATAAGATCGAAATCAGCTCCTACCGGAGGCCGTCGGCGGATATTTTTGCATTAAGATGGGGATGCCGTAAATTTTCTGATAAATATTCTGCATAAACAATGCGTAACTTCTTTCATAGCTGAATCCTCAATATTGCTAAGCCGTGCCAAATTGGGCACATATTTTTGGAACGGGGTTCTTTAACCAGGCTTGTGGTAGGAGTCAACTATGAGTGATGGTAGAAATCGTCACGTAACGAAAAAGCGTTATGCCCCCTCCATGCGACTTTCTCTCTCTTATGAGATAGTTTTTCATGGTTTTCGAGGGTGCCAAGAGTGAGGTCAAAATTATAACCCAAGATGGCGACAACTTTATAACAGCTTCTAAAAACCCATACTAGATGGCTCTGTATTAAAAACGCGCATTGAATTCACACTTTCTCACTCTTTGTCAGTTTGTATTATATAGGAGGGTGCGTGCGTGCGAGTATCGTTTAAGGAACTTCGTTCCTGACGGGAATGCACACATATTTTATTATAACCTTAACACATGTTTTCAATCCCTAAAAGTTTAGATGACACTTTGGAAAAACCATAATTTTGCATATACGATAATCATCTATTCACCATTCAAGAAAACGTAATTCTTATATTTTCTTAAGTTCATCCCAGGTACTACAAAAGTAAATAAGAAAAGCAAGTTATCAAAATCTAGAACAGTCGTTCCTACTAATGGAACCGATGACGTTTCCCGTTCATTAGTTCCCACTTGGACAAGTCCCGGCCCAAGCTGCCATTACATTGTCTGATCATGTGTCTAGCTCAACTCACTTGTGTCCTATAATTCGATCGGCGACTTTATGAACTTTTGTCGGATGTCGGATTTCGAAGTAACCTTGTTCCTAATTTGATTTCAAAAGTCCTGTCAATAAGATGTTCTAGAACTGCAATTAAATCTTTTTTGTGCTACTAATAGGTAGAGTTGGGTTCCTCAACTAACCTAAAACACGTTGAGTCAGACATTAATAATTTGTTACGTTCATTTTACGATGATTTACGATCCAGAAACTAAGTGTAAACATATTCGAAAAAAATCTGATCTTTTCTCACTTATTGATATGGTTCACAAGAACTGCATTTACCATATTTCATAATGTATAAAACTTGTCTGCACTGAGTTTCAGAAAATGGCTTTACCATGTCCATCAATTAAACTAAAAAAGGAAATCACTCTCAGTTCATTCAAGAATGAAGGCTTGCTTTTAAAACTGGAACCTGACTATGGACACTCTCTGTAACACGAATTTCAATGGCCAAAAACACTTTAGGTTTGGGTTAAAAATGCAAAGGTTTCAACATTGCGCACATGGACGAGCAACTGAATTGTTGAGTTCCATAAAATTGAAACGTTACACTTTTTACACTACGAAACTGCATAATAATCGTTTTATAAGCAACTGTATAGTCATCACTGCCTAGCCTTTTCCCAACTATGTTGGAGTCGGCTCCAGGTCTAACCGGATGCAGCTATTTACCAGTATTTTACATGGAGCGATTGCCTATCTGACCTTCTCAACCTAGTTACTAAGGTAATACGACAAGCAGCTAATTTTAACAAAATACGAATAATAATAAGTCCAATATTTCGGTATTTTCATATTGAACAAGACTTTTCATTGGTATGCTGAAAAATCAGTAACATTATTTTCCTGAGACATATGCACTAAATGGTTTAGTTGAATGATTAGGAAAACATAGAGAACCTTTAGTTGTTAATATGACTGATTATCGCCGTGCAAAAAGTACCTAGTTTAGTCCTCTACCTAAGTATGTGAATGTGCCTTCATTTGTTTTTTTTTAATTCTTTCCAGATAACCAGCGTCTTTATTTCTCTTCCGCATTAATCCGGGATAAGCTGCGGTAGCCCGCGAAATTTATATTTTGTTAGGATTTTTGCAATTTAATGATCAATAGGATTATATGAACTTAGAGGGTTGTATTGATGATTTTAATTCTTATAATTGTGTACATATATACTCTTGCTACGGTCTCACTCATAACTTGACACTGATTTGTAAAAACGTAAGAAAATTTGAATTTCGCCGCAGAAAAGTCATCATCACCATCATTTCAGCCGAAAGACGTCCACTACTGGACATAGGCCTCCCCCAAGTACCTCCACTTCGACCAGTTCTGTGCTTCTCCCATCCATCGGGTTCCTGTGGCCTTCACAAGGTAGTCGGTCCACCTTGTTCCACGCCTTCCAACGCTACGTTTTCCGGTACGTGGCCGCCACTCCAGAACCTTTCGGCCCCATCGGCCATCTTTTATGCGAGCAATATGCCCTGCCCACTGCCACTTAAGTTTGGCAATTCTTCGGGCTATGTCGGTTACCTTGGTTCTCTTGGATTTCCTCCAGCAAAGTACTCCAACAATATTCTTCCAATATCACTAAGAAGGTTGCAATAATCGAGTTGTATTACGTAGATCCTTCCTATAAACTGCACGCGCCGCATTTGGGGCGCACTTGCCCAAGGACCCTTGACCTGAAACCTCTTTGTCAGACGAGTGTAGCTACAACACTCTTCAGCCCTGTTTTTATATATGAAACAAGTATGGCTCCGTTTTTATTCTCGGTATTGTGGTACGTACTGGTTCGTGGCGTCTTGGGGTTAATTACTTTTGCAGAAAAAAAAACAATTTGCTAGAAAGTACAGGGTGTTTTTAAAGGAGTATATTTTATTTTATTTTCCTTTATTGGCCAACCAACAATTGTTTTCACTGTAAATATTTAAAGTAAATGTTGCCATTTTGTTAAATGTTTATAACGGAGAGCCAAAGTAAGCACTATATTTCGAATTGTTTGTGATAGTTACTTATTTAAGAAGATTGTTTTGCCCCATTTGCACCACAAATCACTCAATGTGTTTAACGCTAAACATATATTTTAAATCATCATTCTGTCACCTTCATCTTAAAAGGGTTGGCAGAAACAACAATGTTTTAAATTACTTTAGCCCTAAAAATATTTAGTGATTTGTGATGAAAGTGTGACTTCGTGAAATTAAAGTTACTTTTCACTTTGTAGTTTTTTTTAAAACAGTTGTTTTTTATTTGCCTTCATTTTTATAACAATAAATTTTAGGGACCGAAACAAAATCTGGTAGGTAGGTAGGTATACGTTTAAGTCTTGCATTCATCTAACTTGTACTGTGTACCAATATGAAACACAACACAAACACAGCCAAGACTACAATACCAAGAAGACAAAACGCACTTACCCTTCATAACCTTCGGATAACAATCGAAACACATTTCTGTGTTTAAGTACGTATCGGGGAGGCTATAGAGAGACACGGTAATAGAAACGAGCCACTTTAATGGTACTCCGGACACTATTTTGTCACTAATAATGCCAGTTTAAGACCACTAAACACGGCTGTTAAGGAGGTCCGTCGACTGGAACATTAAAATTGTGTTCTATCGGTTTAGATTCAGAATAAATAGGTATGTGAAAATGTTGTATTCCAAAAACTTAAGTTTGCTTGTGATAGTTTTTTTTTTAAACTTGGTCCTCGCTTTTATAGGTGCTGTAGTTCTAAAGTCAGGGAAATGAATGGTTTATCAAATTGACTACCAACTAAAATTGACCGTATAGTCAAATCACAGATGTCTTTAGAATTATAGGTACTGTGGTTGTAAAATCAATGAAATTAATGGTTTGTCAAATTGACTACCAATTAAAATTGACCGTATATTCAAATCACTGCTGTCATTCTTTGACTTTTATACATACATGAAATGACTTTATCACGTAAAATTGACGTAGTGTGTCAATTGATTTTATCAATTACCCATTATAGTAAGTATGGCTTGTTTCATGTTTGCACCGATTTTCTCATTCATTTGCAGTTAGACTAAGAAATATTGGTCCATCATTACAAAAAATGTACAAAAATAATTATAACATTAATGTATGCTTACTGTTATAGCTAGAACAATTAACATTGTTATTTGAAACGTGGTCCCCAAACTAGGCAGCGCCTGTATCTTGGGGGTCTGAGTAAATTTTAACTCGAGAACTTAAATTGTATTTAGAATGTTTGATAATGGGCAGACTACTTAATTATAAGGGTAGCACACTAACAAGTAAACGTAAAAAAATAAATTGAAATACATAATACATTTTGCAAAATTAAAATAACTATAAATAATATCATACGAGTGGTGAGTTGTAAGTGTAGGTGTTTGTGTGAAGGAACTGAATGACTGCAAATAACTTGTTTGAAGATTTTGGTGTTATCTCACTATTTCCTTAGTGAATTTTAGACAGTTCTGACTTTTTAAGCAGTAGGTAAGCATTTTAAGGTCATGGTAATGTTATATATATTTGAGATGCTTGGTATTTTTCCGATAAATTCTTGGATTTTTTTTATTTGAGCGCCTGATTTACATAATTAACGTGTTGTTTCTAAGCTTTCTACTTAAATAGTTGTCTACTCATAGGATATTTATATAATTTGTAAAAGTAGAATACCAACCTTGAATACCACTTATTTACATAATAAAGCATAACGATGAAGTAATAGGGGTGATATTCCGGTTACATCCTGTATTTGATGTAAGTAGGTAGCTACTATTTTTGAACCAATTCTTTCGTAACGATGGTTTCGTTACGAAATAATTTTGCCCAATACACCTTGAACTTCAGTCGCTGCTTGAATCAGTCGATACTGGCTGCTTGTCAATAATTATACATTATAATATGATGCCAATTAGAGATATTTTGTCCCTCCACATACGGTAATGTATGTATTTTTTTAATCGATTATCGTATCTTTTAAGTTAACGTGTTTTCCGGGTATTATTTAGTAGGTAAATAGGTTATTTTACCGAAATTCCACAAAACCAATTAAGGATTCATTTTACGACTGACTGATTTTCTGAGAACATCAATAAACAATTTCCTTTTTCCTGCTTTTTGCAGCTGCCAAAACGAAATATATATAACTGTTCATTTTGCTGCGTATATTCTCAAAGCTTAAGGAAGAGATGTTAGGAACTTGAATAATTAATCGGTCCTTACGTGGAAATCAATCGTGTTGGATGGAGTTGGCTTTAAGCACACACTATGTTCGTTGATCCTTGATACCCCGCTGGATTCCCACATTAATTACACAAACAAATTGAATTGACTTAACACCTACAAAAGTTGAGCGTATCAAAGAGAACAATAGTTTAATAGAGTCTATTCCACAATGGAACTAAATTCTGCGGCGAGCTTTGAAAAGTGAGATATGAGAACTGAGTCGACTGCATACGAATATTATTATGTAAGCGGGTATTATTTTACTATTCTGGGAATTGTGCGGTGTCTAGCTAAGAAGGGATAAGTTTTCCTATTTATTTTCCTGATTTCAGTAAAGTCATTAATTTGCAGTAAATGTATTAAAAAGATGGTCAAGCGTTGCACAGAGGGATCTCGATTGGTCTTTTGAGAGGCAATGATGACACCAGTCTGTGTGTGATGAAAATCACCGGGATTTTTAACTTAGTGAGATAAAAGTCCCACACTTCCCGGTCTTATCGCCAAAGATCGGGTGCCTTTCGGTGGTTTCGCCGCAAAATAAAAATAAATACAAAAAAATGTATATAATTTGTTTGTGCGATGACATATTTCGTAACAAAATTAAGTACCACGATGCTAGGTTCTTTAAGCAACTCTACACAAATGAACACAATATCGAGTGTCAGATAGGTCATGACTTCGTGTTGCGATGATGTGTGAGAATGTGTTTTGCCGTGATAATTATTATTAGTCATCCAAAGAAGTTGGTTATAATTGTGTGCCTATAATATCTATTTTTTTATTTATAAAGGTACGACAACAGCTTCTGTACATAATTTAATTTATATTTAATTCTTCTATATATGTCTTAATTACAATAGATAACAATATGTTGGACTTACACAGTCGCCAATTACAGATTAACCAACAATCTCAGAAATAGGTGACAACACGTAATAATAATAAAAATAAAGGCTATAGAATTTAGAAATTATGGCACAATACTTCTTAAACTTAAGATTAATAACATAAAAGAAAATAAAATTACAAAACAATTTTGCTCATTAGCTTAAGACTACGACAAAAACATTTTTTTTTAAATATATGAGATCTAATTGGAAAGTATAGCTTCTAAAATAAAGTATAAAAGATTAATAGTTTCCAAAATATACATAATAACATGACATTACAAATTATCAGACTGGGTTTTTGGGACTTCAGTATTTTGGCTTCAAAGACTTCTAAGAAATCATGGTATAAGTCGATATCTGGTGATATCTATCATCAAACAGTTCAAAAAAAATTACCATAAGTCAAACAGTAGAGACTTCTCGGTAAATCAGTTTCTATTTTACCATAATTAGGATGAGTGATCTACTTTCATGACATATTTCCCAGTGAATACATAAAACGCAAAAGAATACGACATTAACCTAGCTTTTTCTATTCAGACACACTTGAAGAAATATTATCCCACATAATATTATGATTTCGGCGCACAGAACTACTCGCAAATTATTTCTTTGTAAGAATTGAGGTTAATCTCGACTTTCTCGAAACGAAACTTTCTTTCACATTTGAAAGAAAGTTGCCTAACAAGTTTAGTGGTACTTGTTAAATTAAGCTAAAGTATAAACCAAAGTACGAACATAATTTTAAGGTATACACACTTCGGTTTCTGTTTTTCTTTTGATGTTATACCTAAATATTTTTTGTACAGATTATCTTGAAGTGTTTGTACTTCACTTTTGGAAGGAAGTTTCTAATTGCACGTTATACGCACAAAATCAAAATATTTTATTTTACATAAATCTACATGGGCACTTATGAAACATCAAAAGCTAGGTGCACGGTTCCAATTGATAGTTTCCTATGGAGAAGAACCGGCAAGAAACTTCGGTTACTTTTTTTTTAAATAATTGGCTTTTGCAATGTTTTCAAATTACAGTAGGTATGGGAGGACAGTGTAGGCCTGTCAACAAGTACCAGGTACTTGATAAAATAAAAAATGGTCTACAGATCTAAAGTCTACAAGGCCAACAAAGTCCTCACATTTACAAAATAAGAATCTATCAAAAGGATAAATAAAAAATAAAATATATACCTACTAAAACCAAGTGATATGATTGCCATTACAGCTTAAAACATACAAATTAAATAGTTGGAAAATTAGAATTGTCTGTATATAATGTCAAATAATAAAAAGATTATGTCAAAGAAGTATGTAAAAAATAAATGAAAATAAACATCATAATTTGAGAGCAGTTAATAGACATTTATATGTCGTTAATGATGTGCCAGGGAAGCCACATGTGCAGAAGAAATTATTGCCAAACTACATTATCTTCAACGTAGTCTTTAATATTATAACATGCTTTTTTGATAAGGACACGTTTGATGAGGGTTTTGAACTTTCCATCGCTAAGTTCTGTAACCGGCTTTGGCAACTTGTTATAAAAACAAATGTTGTTCACAAGAAATGACATGCTAGTTTTAGTTAATCTAAATTTAGGTATCACAATTTCATTTTTACTACGTGTATTTATATTATAATAATAATAATTTATTTATTTCACGGACAACAAAAGATCCATACTGACAAAAACAAAAAATACATAAAAAGATGTTAGTAACAAATATCCTATGTTAGTACTTATATCCTAGTATGTTAGTAACAATGTGGCTTATGATCTATGTTAATACTTATACACTACAACAGACAGTGTTGTCTTAATGAGATGTCCCATTATGGGGCTCTCATCAAGCCTGTCAGCTATCACCTTCAGGAGGCTGTTGCTACTGCCACGCAATCTGGCGAGCAGAGACGCACTTTTCTTCCGTACGACAGCTGAGAAGCTGTCGACTCGGGCTTTTGCGAACATCTCTGATGCACTGCAGTAACGTGGCAGCCGCATCAGCGCCCTGAAGGCGTTACTGTACTGGACGCGCAGTGCATTGACGGCACGTTTGGTACAGCTGATCCATTATGGAAATCGCTTCTTATTTTGAAAAGTCTTTTTATTTTATTACTTTCTAAAATATAAAGAGAAGGCAGAGTTAGTATATCAATTTCTTTGAATTTGATTCTAAGAGACTCGCGAGGACCCATTTTATAGATTGCGCAGATTGCCCTCTTTTTTAAAATGAAAATTTAATCTACGTCATCTGCCGATCCCCACAGCAGAACACCATAAGACATAACAAGTAAAGTATACTAACCTAGCTGTGGCTATATCTGTCAACTGTCTTATTTTTCTTACTGTATATGCAGTTGAATTTAGTCTACCTGAATGAGCTCTAATGTGTGCGCCCCATTGTAATTTTGAATTTAAAGTAATTCCTAGAAATACAGTTTCCGAAACATGCTGTTTCAGAAACTGCCTAGTTTTTTGCCATCAAGTTTTAAATTCAGCCCCATTTGAGGTACATTTGGTAATGAGAACTTAAGACATTTAGTTTTGTTCGCATTAAGTAAAAGATTATTAGCTGCAAACCATTTCAAAAGAACAGTCAGACTATCGATGACATGTAAGACATTCGTATCTTTTCTATCTATTTTAAAAATAAGGGAAGTGTCATCAGCGAATAAAATTATATCCGACAAGTTACCCATCATGTAAGGAAGGTCATTAATATAAATTAGAGATAGGAAAGAACCAAGAATTGAGCCTTGAGGCACGCCCATTTTAACTAGAGACCCCGATGACGCCGCCCCGTTAACGTTTACTTTTTGCTGCCGCTTTGACAGATAGGAAAGAACAAGATCAGCAGCTTATCCACGAATTCCGTAATGGTATATTTTACAGATCAGTATATTACGATCAACGCAGTCAAACGCTTTTGAGAGGTCACAGAAAATGCCAATTGCATCCTGGGACTTTTCCCAGGATTCCAAAATGTGACTGATGAGTTTTACCGCATCAATCGTTGACCTACTTTTGTGAAACCAAACTGGCGACTATGTAAAATCCCATTTGAGTTAAAATGTGACTACATCTGGTCTAGCACAATTTTTTCATAGATTTTGCTCAATGCTGGCAGCA
This sequence comes from Luperina nickerlii, assembly GCA_963855955.1. Classification (NCBI taxonomy): domain Eukaryota; kingdom Metazoa; phylum Arthropoda; class Insecta; order Lepidoptera; family Noctuidae; genus Luperina; species Luperina nickerlii. The sequence continues at coordinate 12,000,444 of OY979677.1, read as the reverse complement.
CAGATATAGGTCTATAATTGGAGGGATCAAGAAACATACCGCTGTCTAAACATTGATTAAATATGCTTAGGTCAGGGGCAATTGTGTCAATAATATCTCCAAAAACCTTAACAGAAATCCCCTATAAGTCTTCAGTGTTTTTTTTTTATGTTAGGACTTTTAAATGCTTTTTTAATTGTGGCAATAGAAATGGGCTTGAATTCAAAGCTTGGAATATCCTTACTAAAGTTTTTTTTAAGAAGAGCTTCATCTAATATAGGTGATGAGGGAAAGACCTTGTAACCTCTATTGGGATGTTGGTAAAAAAAAATTCTAGTGTCTCAGCAACTTTTAACTTGTCTGAAATGGTTTCATTATCAATTTTTAGGGACAACTCATTCTGATCTCGATGTTTTGTGTTTCCAGTTTCTTCCATACACATAGCGAATAAGAGCTAGACCGAAAAAAGCATTTTGAGCGTCACGACACCTTTTTTGTTTCAAACGGTTTATTTATGGTTGTTAATTTATTGCATAGTGCCTGTTATTTTAATAAACTAGCTTCTTGCCCACGACTTCGTCCTCGTGAAGTTTATTATTCGCCCGACCCACCCCGTCGCATCGCATTGCCTGCCTTTGCTATTACTTCGTTTTCCCTTAGCGTTAGTTTCTGACTTTTATTTTTGCTCTGATCCTAAGTTATGTTAAGGTCCAAGTGTGCTGTTATATATAATAGCCTATAGTCTTTCTCAAGAATTGGGCTATCTATAATGTTTTTTTTTAATCCGTCTGCTTGTTCCGCTTTCAAACAAACAAACTCTTCAGCTTAATTATTAGTAAAGATAGATAGATAATAATATCATATAGCGAAAGGAACTTCGTTCAAACCGGGGGTCCCATGACATCTCTCGACTTTTTTTTCTGATATTAGAATGGAACCTTGTGACAAATGTACCCTGAAGGCTTATTTGAGAAGAAGTCCTAAAAAGTATTCAAGGTGGAAAACTTACACTTACAAAAGAAGATATTAGAGATTAGATATTATTATTACTTACGAAGATTTAGATATTATTATTACTTACGTTTTTCAGGCTTTCTAAATTATGTAACGCCCAATTAAAGACAAGTGTCCTCGTAAAAACTGGTTTAAGGAAATATTTATTTGCATTTGTTTATATTTGTGACCTAAATAACGGTTCCACAACATACATAAACGAAACCATTGAAATATACAACCGTAACTAAACTCCTAGAATACAACAGTAGATTTGAATACACATTTTGTCCGACCTAATTGTAGGCAGTTGTCGACCTAAGTTAATCTAGCCCTGTGTCGGACAAATAATAGGATAGTGCACACGAACGGTTGTTCAAATACTACACTATTGGTATTGGTCTTCCCATACGTGACTTGACTACCTAACACAATACTTGTCGCCGGTCTTAGAGCAATTTCAGAAAAAAAAACTGATAATTCGAGAAATTGCTGATATTAATCCGCAGCTGGGTTTTATTGAAAACTGGAGGGTCGGTTGTGATAGGAAATTGTGGTGATCAAAATTCTGTCTGGTTTTATCACAGGGGTTTTATTGAGGAAATTCAGTTTGTGGGTTACGTTTGGGTAAGTGTTAGCGAGTTACCATACGGTTTTTTAAATCTTTTTTGGTGCTAAAGTAACTGGTTTGATATGTAGCAAACCTGTCACTTCAGCACCAAAAATTTTTTTTAAAAACCGTATGATCCCTTTAACTGGTTCGCCATGTGACTAAGAGAAGAATTCTTCTCTAAGTAAGTCTGTCTCTTATTTAAGCGTCCATATTGCTTTACGCATAATTTGGTCGGCGCGGTAATTGTTTAGCACACTTGCAATAGCAACACCGTTTATTTTGACAATACCACAACATTCAATACGTTATTGAGCAGACTTTTTTCCGAACATAATGAAGCAATGGATGAGGAATCTTTCAAAATCTTTTGGATTGTGATTGAATGATACACCATTAGGGTGCAGGTTTATTCGACCAGCTTCAGGATTGAATTGGATAAGGAAGTGGCATAATGAAGTGCCCTATTTTGTTGAAGTTGGTACTTTCACTGACTCAAACCACTATTCTTACTCGCGAATATTCTAGTCGTTCGTCAGTATTATAGTACCTACAACAGACAGATTAAACATCATAGATATCTGTGTATTACATAATAATGACGTGCACATCAAAGTCAAGCAATCACAATCATGTAAGCTGTTCGTAGATGTATCTATGTATGTCTTCGACACTTTGACATCCGAAAGTCACCTGGTTAATGCAGGCATTATGCGTTTGGATCTCGACTCAATATAATAGATCTGGAGTGGATTATTCAGCTAAGTCGTAGTAGTGATATGTCAGTTAAAACTGTATTGCTTAATTTTGTCAGTCTCACCCCCTTACTAATAAACGTTGTATAGCGTCTATATACTTACACAACGCTTTGTCTTCCTGTTTCGAAAGTCAAATTACTGACGACTGAAAGAGAGAAATCGGTGTGTAACTATTTATCTGATATAATACGTATGTTAGTAAGGGGGATACAGAATATAGGGTGGCAGGGATGTCGACGCTCAAACTCTTTAGTCGATTATCAAAAAACATATCTGCTTTTTCATTGAAAAGTACCTACGTCCTACACGGTTAAAATGTATGGAACAACATTTTATTATTTTGATAACCCACGAACTTCATGCAATATAAAATTCAATGCAGGGAGTCTAAACTCATATGCGGAATCCATGGTAGCAGGTTGTGCGGCGATGTGCCTGCTTGTATGCATCGATATTTCAATCAAGTTACTTTTATTTTTGTTTGTGGTTTTGAAGTAACCTTAAGTTGTCTAGCTTTATCGTTGTTTTATTTATTCTGTATCTACAGTATTTGTAACGTGTACTTAAAGTCATCATTTCAGGCTGGAATAATTCACTAATGGGTACAGGCCTCACCTTTCTTCTGCCATACTTCCCGGTTCCGTCCGTCCCTCATCCGGGTGTTTCCCGCGACTTTGACGATATCGTCAACCCGGCGCGCTTTTGGACGGTACTGGTTTATTTGGCCGAACCTTGGCCTCCATTCGATCACAGCTTTACTCCATCAACCATCTCCTCGTCGAAAGTTGCTATATATAGGTATATTATAAATTACGGAATCACCACGCTTAGAAAATAAATTGGTGATCGACTGTATCCCTATTTCGTTTTATTTTAGTCATTGTCTATTTGTAAAGAAAGAAATTGATCATTCAACGTGTCTTTTTTTAGCATAGTAGCTTTAATGATCCTTAATTATTTCAGCTCCATTAAAACCAATTTAGGTACTTAACAACAATTAAAATAACGAGTGTGAGAGTTTTTAGAGCGTCGTTTAGTTTTACAAAACGCAAATATTGACTTCCATTACTTGTTTTGGCATCTTGCCAAATGTATGAAAAGGGGTCTCGAGATCCCCTTTTGTTTTTAGAGTCTTTGTCAATATTGTTGGAAATCAAAACGTCTGCTGCTCTTGTTGGGACTTCGTTACAGTTTTCTAGAGTGCTTTGATGCCTGGAATGTTAGGTTTCGTTATTGTTTAGATTTAAGGTACTCGGGTTTTTCTGGGATTCTTCTTTAAAAACGCGCTTTATAGGAATAGGTGCTCATAATAATTACTTATTTAATACTTCAAGCACATAATGCACAGAGGCGTAATGAATACCATAGGCATTTTCGACCAGTCAACCTTTGGGTGATGCAGAGACAAACAGTGCTACCACTGTTTGTCTCGTGTCTGTGCATCTACATGCAATCATGAAAATTGATGAATAAATATTTTAAATATAAAGATAGGTACGCATACTATAAATATAATATATGCCTAATTACATATAAATACAACCACAACTAAATATACATAGATACACGAATATGCTAAAAAAAATAACATAACAATGAGAAAACATTATCGTTGTGTTGATACTGCCTTCAGCAAATGAGCTCGCGAACATTAACTTTAAAGGATAATTAATCGGTTGGTTGCCATCTTGATATCGTTTAGGGACTGTTTTTTTAACAATTGTTTATATCAACCTTCTATAATATTATATTCTTAGTGGGTCTTGGGTACCTAATAATTATATAATAAATCAGCCGATCATTGTCCCACTGCAGGGTAACAAACGTAACGTACGAATGAGTTATTAACAACTTTATTCCCATAGTCAATGACAAGTGGTTTCGCAAACCGAGTGCCATATGACTGAAAACCTTAAAATTATTGCTCGACTTGTAAAGAGGATTCTTACCCGCATACGAAAGGCAGATTGATGGTAACCGATTTCTCAAGCGACGTCCTGGTGCCGAGACCCTTTTTCTTATCCACCCGTAGAACCTTTAATGTCCTAGATTCGATTCTTCAGTACAAGATGGCTTAGGAAGATTGATTGTTAATATACGTCTGTTGGAGTGTTTGAATTTATTTTAGTGTCACTGTTGAATTCGATTTGTGAAAATTTTATGCTGGGGTGGCTGGCCTATTTCTTGTCCAAAGAATTAGCGGCGCCATACAAAGTGGCAATGCTGCCAGTCTTTTGGGCACTGTTCCTGTTGACAGCGATGCGGACGAATTTTTTGATGCCCTATGATTATTTTGCTTCTTTTTCATTTATACATACATATTACTATTTTAGATGTTAGTTTATATTATGTAAATATTATCTTGATCAATAAAAATTATATTGTGAAAAAATTGAAAAAAAAATTATGTTGCTTATTTATGTTGGATTCTGCAGTATTTTGCCGGGCTCAGCTCAAAATCTTACGCATATCAGTCGTGCTTAGGATTAATTAGACCAGCAAGACCATTCAAACATCAAATATCAATCGATCTACCTAGCCTTTTCCCAAATCTGTCGGGATCGGCTGTTCCAGCAGCCGATCCCGACAGATTTGGGAACCCAACCGAACTATGCTGGGTTCGGCTTCCAGTCTAACCGGCTGCAGCTACATACCAGTATTTTACATGGAGCGGCTGCCTATCTGAACTCCACAACGCAGTTACTTGGTGGGTAATACGATACCCATTGGTAAAACTGGTCGTTAGACTTTTAGGCTTCTCATTACCCGTAACGACTGTCAAAGATCTACGAATGACAGCCGGGAACAACGGCTTAACGTGCTTTTTGAGGCACGGAACAAACATACATACTACTAGCTGACCCGGCCACGCGATGCTGTGGCTAACGTTTTTGTACAATAAAATAATATTGCGATTATAAATGGAGATGACAACGTGAGCTATCCTATCTTTCAAGTTGGATCAAACTGCACACGTTTGATTAAAATCGGTTAAGTAGTTTAGGAGTCCATCGCGGACAAACATCGTGACACGTAATTTATATATATTAAGATATGATGATAAAATATGTCTCTTTACCTGTACTTTTTACCATGATCTAGAACAAAATAAGTAAAAAAGTCACGTAAAATGGTTTACTATTAATTAACATTATATTGTAACTGTTCGCTGATGTTTGTACATTTTGCCGATCGTGGGTTCGACTATGTAGGTACCCTTTTCTATTAGTGTTGATATTGGATAGGTACATTAATTCATGTATTGCAGGGACATCTTCCTCAGCGGGCGATTGATAAATCGCCTCCATAATCCCGACACAACTTCAAATCCACCTAAGTTCGAATAGCCTTGTGTATCATGCTTGGAACACGCAACCACTGAAACAGATAGTGTTTATCTTATCAGCGATATCCGGGCCTATGAAGGTGTTGTTGTTATATGTAAATGTTTGATAATAACCACCATAGAGGTAGCAAGTTGCTCCACAACCAGTAAACAGGCTTAGATATTAAAGGATTAATGATAGGCGGAATTTGTATGTATGTATGTACACTACGGGTACGTTTCTCGCCTCGCCGGCATAAAGCCGAAATATTTGCTAAAGGGAAAATGTATGTAGATATCCTCTTCACTTTCCCTTCTATATTTCGGAGATGTAAACATAATTACGGAACGGAGTCAGGTGAATTAAACATTTGACGTGAGAGGTTTATAAATGGAAGATTTTTGAAGGCTGTAATCTTGCGGCCGTGTAAGTAATTATAATACACAAAGATTTAGGTTAATATCTTGATAACGTAGATTGCTTTTAATGATCCGTTGGTTTGCTTGTAAGAAATTTTAACTAACGTAATCGTACATTCCTCAATGTCCACTCAAGTTGTAAATAAATAATTCATAGATTTTGATTTCCGCCAATACAGACAGACACCTATGAAAGCAGGGAAATAGTAATTCTTTTTAGCTGAACTGGGCCTTTTTGGCGCAGCCGTGAGGCGCACCGTTTTCTTACATCGCACTTTACACTTTTTATTTAAATTTTATTGTTTTTATCTGCGGTAAATATACCGCAGATAAATACCGAGATAACCAGAATTAAAATCAATCGAAAGAACGACCGTCTGAGAGATTTAGTTCAACATGTAAACGCATTTAATTTTATAAATAATAGAATAGAATACTCTTTATTATGTACACCATATAAATTACAGACATAAATATAGAAATTGTACAAAGGGTGACACAATGGGCGGTCTTATCACTAAGAGCGATCTTTAAAGACAACCTTAATAATAATCCTCCAGAATGAATTTCGGTCATGGCGGCCAATCTCAGCGGAGACTAGGCCATCGACGCGGGATGCATATTATAGTACACAGGTGCACCTGAATATGTGCACACACTTGTGCACTATAAGAGTGAGTGCACTCACTCCTTCCTCACTCTCATAGTCTGATGGGATGGCAATCCGACACGACCAAAGAGAGACATCAGGCGCAAGACCAATGGCTTAACGTACTATCCGAGGCAAGAAGTTGGTTGAAACTTCCAAACAACTTACTATGTTACTGAGAAATTCCTAAGGGAGAAACCCAGTAGCACTTTGCTCGACCTGGGAGCCGAACCCAGGAGACCACGCTCAGCAGTTGCGCTTGCCATAAAAAACAAACAGTAGGTAATAATGTTATCACTAATAAAGGAACAATTGAACCCTAAATGGAATTGAATCACGTTACTTCCCTTATCGTTCACCGTTCACCTACGAATTCCCACTACATCGAACTAATTGATATGCAAAGGGGAATGAAGTTTAAATTAATTCCAGATAGCACCCAACTCGCAGTACAAGTCGGTAGGTACTTGTGTTACTGGTACGTAGATTGGTCTATCGAAAGTTCCGAAGTAATTTCTTTGGATGCATCTTATCGTGAAGCAATCGTGGAATCTCGATGAAGTTTTATGGTTGTATTAGTTTATAATAGCCTTAAAGGTCTTACTAAAGGCGTCCCACGTGGTAGACCGATGACCTTGTGAAGGCCACAGGAATTCGCTTGATGCGAGAAGCACACAACCTGTCGAAGTGGAGGTGCATGGGGGAGGTCTTTATCCAGCTGTCGTCTTTCGGTTGAAATGGTGAGCTGTCAACATATTGAAGTCAAGTCGGAAAACATAAATAGATTTTTTTAAATTTATATTTTTTAGTCTTTGTAAATTTAATCAAAACCTTAAGTAATATCGACTCTCAAAAATATGTAGATTTGTTTGTTGAAATTAAAAATTTGTTCACCTTAACGGAACTATCGCACATATACATATCTATTACATAGACTTTTAAGATAGCCATTATATTGAATAATTACCATCACCTATTTTGCTAAACGCTAATTTTAGCAAAATAGGTGATTGCCTGAAGGTACGGACGCCAGCACATCAACCTACCACAATCTGTCAGATTTCTTTAATAGATTTTCAACTTTATCGCTAAAGCATAAGGTTCAAAGTTGATTGGGAAACTCTGACAGATTGTGGTAGGTTGATGTGCTGGCGTCTGTACATTTCTATTAGCGCATAATAATATGAAATAAAAATAATTCTGTTGCCTATACCCTTAACGTGAAACTAATTACCGTAGGTACCTACTACACATGGGAACCTTTATAGGCACATTCATTGTTATGGGGTTATTCAAGCAATGGGTTTATCTTTTGGGGGCTTATGGTGCTTAGGGGTGTTATGGTGGAAAATACAAACATACATACACATATCCTTAAAATATATCATTTTTTTCTTCTGTGGTGCGGAGCCACGGAAAAGAATATGATAAAGATATTCTTTTCCCACACAAACGGTATTCTACTTTCATAATAGGTATCATGTACCTACAATTAACATCGTTTATTTAGTTACATTAAAAAAAAAAACACTTGTAGGTATGTATACCGCAAAATTCTTGCTTGAAACTTGGGTAATATTTAGTGATTTATCTTTTCCGTCGTGCACTGCGAAAGGCAGTAAACTAGCTGAAAGTGGCGAATCTCATCCCCATTCCAAACATGAACATTTGAAATTGCTTTTAGAAACACTTCAGTCGGAAGGCGTCCGTTTCGAGACGTTGCTCCATCGCGGACCGTCCTTAATAGCCTGTATTTACTTTTATGAAAGTTCAACGGAAACTTCGTAGCCCCCGAAATTAAAAGCAACGCCCTAAAAAGGAGAAACAAAATTAAGGCGACGGTGAACATAGATAATAACTCCCCTTTGCCCTCGAGTGCCTTAAAAAGACAAGCCACTTTCATAAATCTCCGGGGTGGTTAACGCTTCGTCCGCAATACGAGAAACAAGGGGAGAATGGCTTCAAGCGACAACGGGAAGGAACCAAAGTTTTAAGTACTCTTCAGTAAAATGTTTTTAGCAAGTGATCTCTTTCGGCATTACTGCGAATTTACTTGTTAATTGTCTAAAATGTGAATTGGAGTTATAATGTTATGGAGATCGGGTGTTATGAGCTCAGAAACTTTGTCGACTCTGAATATAATTATAATATATTATGCGGGATGATAAAGAGGGCGAACAATACCACTGTTGTAAAATTAAACAATCTTAACGATCGTTTAACAACTTTACTGCAAGTACTTAACAATAAAACTGTAAAGTTGGGGGAGAACTATTTTTCAATCTGTTAAGCAAACTAATTAGTAAGCAAACAAGTTTCACTAGTCAAGACAAAGTACTTAATAATGAAAATCTGAAAAGGATGGAGAAGTATTGTCTTGCACAAATAGTGCTATGAAGATAATCATTACAGACCGGGCACAGCACACACGTTATAGCACAACCCGGCTAGGTTGTGCTACAACGTGTGTGTTGTAATTATTAGCTCAGGTTGTGCAATTAGCGGCACAAATTGCCTTACTAGGAAAACAATCTTGCCGTGCATCCGGTGCAACACGGAAACCACTACGTCAAAGGCGACACATTAACCAATTTATACGAATGATTTGTTACTTGACCTATGACGGCCATACGAATTGGATCATCAGACTGATAGACAAACGATAAAAAAACACATTCAGACAAATGGGCCATCATCTCACAAGAAATAAAAACTGGATACAGTGTCTGATGTTATACTTGGAGCATTTTATTGATTCGACGACGCTATCAGTCAAGACGGTACGAACGCAATCCTTAAATGAATAATTTATGAGGTTAGGCTCCCGTCGCTTTTCTAATAGTGGTGAGTGAGACAAGACTGGGATGAAGCTTCTGTCTCAAGGCCTCATAGCAGAGATTAGGGAGGCCACCACTGGAGGCCTTTCTCCCATAGAACTTTGTACTTTTGCTACGTTCGTTTTATTTTTACTGTTTAGGTACCTATGGGAGGGAGTCACGCGGCGAAAGTAAATAAAATAATATTATGATGTTTATCGCCATATACGCCAGCAATATTATCTATGTTTATAGCCGGTTTATTTGTTGAGCGTGATATTTTGTGAGCAATCGGTTTAACGGTAGCGTTTATTTTAATGATTACGTTATGTTTATGAACGATGAAATGAGGGTTGAAAGGTTTTGTTTCGTGGATATTGTATGTGTAAAAAGGTGTGATTAGTACTTATGGTATGGTTTGGAGTATTCAAAGTATTTTTTAATTGAAACAGTATTTTATTTTAATTAAATTTAGAGACTTTCAACTTGTGGATATAAACAAGCGACGACGATGTTTGTATGATAATATAATTGTTCTGTTTAGTTATTATAGTAACTATTATAACAAATACCATGTTCGCTGGACCATAATGCGGGTTGCAGACCAAGAGCTAAGCTAAGTTAGTTTAGTTTAGCTTGCATAGTTGAGCCAGTTTTTCATACATGTGGCATAGTTTGCGGATTGTACACAAGTATGAAAAACTACATCAACTTTGCGAGCTAAGCTAGATTATCTTAGCTCTTTGTCTACAACACGCATAAAGTTTACATAATTTTGTGATCGATTCCAAACCGCATCGATCTCCTGCTACGACAGCATAGCTCGCGTAGCACTGTCATTGGCTACGCCGTAGCAACAGTCTACGGAAACTGTTTAAAAAAAATCTGTTTCGACACGCTTTTGTTTGCTTTTACGTACGTAAGTTCCTACATAAATCCCTTTACCTTTACTACAGTGTGTAAGCCAAATCTATCAAGTTTCTCTGTCAAATTCACAAGAGCACGAAGAAAATCCTTTCCGGGACAAACAATCTGTATTAGACAGGTATGTTTAGCACGACATTGATGCGGGTTACACTGATAAAGATTTCTCTTTCAGGCGGATAATACCAATTACAAGAGCGAAATGAGTGTTAGGAAAAATATAATTCTGTAGAACCACGTAATTCAATAAATCCCTATGAAAGGGATCGCAGTTTTTTTCACTCGACGTACTATCGTATTCTGTTCGTCATAAAAACGGGCCCATCTATCCGGCGTAGATGTATGGTTGGTAATAATTCACGTCAATATTCATTCGTGTCAAACAAATCGTAAAACGCACGAAATCCAGGTTTCGAGCCGAGTGTGCTTTACAATATAACATACAACTTTTGTAACGACCAGATTTGATTTGAATTCCATTTTTGATAACTCTAATAAATCTTGGTATCTTTATGGATTTGGCTCTGGTATTTCACAAATCTAGATTTGGGCTATAGACTATTTGTATTGCTAGATTTACTAATGTGATTACGGATTTGGTCAGACTGAATTACAATTTTGTTAAATCAAGTTCTTGTACGAGCCACATCATTAAGTCAAGCTTTATAACAAAGCCATATTGACTTGCACTTCTTATTTTTCTTCGTGTCGTTGGCATGACTGTATTTTAAATCTTGTTGGTCCAAAACTTCGCCACTTCCACGACGTCATCGGTGGTACCGCAGTAGTCAGAAATCTGTACTCAATCCCACAAACGTCCGGCGCACTCTGGACACCTAGCACTCAGTAACGCAGAGTCTAGGTGACTAATCCTTTCACCACGATGTGGCACGAAACGGTCTTTCTCAAGATCCATCCCAATTGGCTCTTTTAAGAGCCAATGCAGTACCTAATGCCGGAACTTAACTACTTCAGCCCTTTGTGTTAATTCAATCATTATAGAACTTGCACTGATGGTATTGTTCTGATTTTAACCAAAATATTTTCCATTGACTCATAATCAAAACACATAAGACCTCGTTTTTGTTCTAAGGCAGCAAAAAATGTTTGCGTTTTTCAAGATAAGAAAGATTAAAGAATTTCTTGCTGAAGTAGCAACATAAAAAGATGATTCTTTTCATCCTTATCTTTTACGATCTTCAAAAAAATCTGCTTGTCGACCTAAAAATGCTGAAACTTTGCACAGTTAAGATGAGTGACTTGAAAACTTAATGCGCGTACAAGAAAACCTATACTTTGTTACCAAAGTATTTTTTATAGTAGGTACTCTAGGTACTTGAGGAATAATTGCGCAGGTTGGTTTAAAACTATTAAACGACCTTTCATGGTAATTTTAACCTCTCAGCTCCGCTAATGAAACACAATTGATTTTCTATTCTATCGTATTAATACGCGCGGAGCTTGACCAACCTATAAAAAAACCCACTACAAGACAAATGCGTTTTCTAAAATACAGTAGCAATGAATGTTGATCTCGCTCGATCAAGATTAGTCCAGAATTGATTAAATTATTTCGTTAATCTTTTAGTTTCGTTAATTTACTTTCAAGGTTTTGAATCTAAAACTGGTGCATAAAATTGATTTAATTTTTAGTAGCTTATATTTTTTTTATTTAAATATATAACTTTATTGTGGAGTAATATTCCCAAATATAGACATATCAGTTGTTTTTGGTAGAGGTCTATTTTTGTGTTATTTTGACTAAAAAGACAGCTTAGGCTTCAGCTTATTCTAAAAAAAAATTTATTAAATCTGAAGATTGAGAAAACCTGGGTTCAGAATAATAATACCTAAAACCGAAACATGCTTTTATTCATCTACTATCTTATTTCTAAACGTATCTACGAATAATATAAAATAACATTTTGTAAACTAGAATGGCACTAAGAAAAATAAAGCTAGAGACTGGATAGGCGAATAAAACGGATATTTTTTCAAATGTAAAGAAGGGCGAATACATTTATTTAAATCGAAGTCTTTGTTATACAACAATAGTTAAACCCGTGTCCACGAAAAAGGGAAATCCCTTTGCATCCTTTATACCATGCATTTGTAGATAACGTATTTCACAGTCCCTTTTAACATTATCCATTATGTTAATCTAAGGTCAACGTTTTATCGTGTCTGAAATTCTGAATGGATTAAACCGAAATGTTGTTTTATCATTCCATTTTAGGAAAAATGCTTTGAGTTGTGACACGTGACAAAGGGAGTGATACTTTTGTGTTTGCTTTGTAGACTTATCCGATTCGATGTGGTGTGGCTTGTTTGGTAAAACATACACCTTTCGTTTGATGTTTCAGCATCATTATGCATTTTTTTCTTTAAAGCTACGTTTCTTCGAGATTCGCTTTTGCGTATGTACCGCATCATTCCACTAGAGAATTGGTTCGGATCCGATATTTGTTTGCAAATATTTTGAAGTTGGGATAACATTATAGCTATTACTTTCATGACACTAAACTAACCAAATGTTATATAACGGGATAATGATTTAGTAAGTAAAATACTTTAAGGTTACGTACGCCCTGACAGGTGGCTTGCTAGCTTACATACACGCTAGGTGACTAGCGAAGGCACCAAGCGCACCGTGCGGCCGGTTGCGAAGATTTTAGAAGGTTCGTTTCACTTCGCTACTCGCAAAGCGACTCGATAGGCTCGAGGCACTAAGCAAGTGTTAGCGTGCATTGACTTCCTGTGTACATTTTGTCATTTAATAATAGCAAATGTTCTAACAAACACTGTTTTGACTTCCTGTTATCATAACGTTTTAAATATTATCTGTGATAATATTAAACTGCTGACTTCCGGTTGTCAAAAACACACCTTTGGCAGAAATTGCCGCAGGAGCGCACTATCGGCTGGACCGTCGACTCGTGAGGTCGATGATTACTATTGCGTACGTGTACAAGTGTAAAAATGTTAACTTAAGTTGATTATTAAATTCAGTGTTAGCAAAGTGATTTGTGTTTTATTTTGTGATCTACAAGTGTATTGCACCTGGATATAAATAAGAACGCATACGTGCTTTTACAAGCCACCTTTCAGTACGTAATACGTAGCCTTACACTGTGAACCCTTGATCTAAACCTTCTTTCTTTATAATATGCAAACGTCTATATTATCGAGTGTACTACGTGAACTCGACAAATGGATGTGCGACAAAACTGTACTGCGACTCACCATAGTTCGAAAGCACGCTTGTGCGACACACTGAAGCTCGACTTCACGCTGGGGTGACAAACTATTGTGCGACAGTAGTTCGACACTACGGTAGTGCGACAAACAATAATTGTGTGATAGTACGTTGGTACAGTATTACAGTAATTTGACACTACCAAAGTGCGACAAACGTCTACCTAGTTAAAAATAAGTAAAGTACAATTCTACCCACATTCTTAGCACTGGCCTTGAACTAAGCGTTAACAGGCCAATGCCATGCCATGCGAAAATGACTTGAGATAAGGTAAATGAGATGTATTTTTTAGAGCTCCTCATTGAAATGGGAAGTGCTTAAAATAAAGGATGTCGTTGCCTTCAAAGCGCAGTGGAATAAAGTGCACTGTCTAGGGCTAGACAACAATTAGGAAGTAATGTCACGAAAATTATATAATTGTTAAACAAATTGACTACCAACCTAAATAGTCAGCATATTCAAATCACAACTGTCATTCATTGATAGTTGTATGAAATCGCTATAACACGGCAAATTGATAGAGTGCCAATTTTCTTAACAATTAAGGGTTATTTATGTACGTTGCTAAGGTTAAGAGATGTTTAGAGATCAAAAAATGTATGGTTAAACAGTCGCTAATCATTACTTAATTTTAAACAATGTTTATAAATAAACCCCTATATGTCCCTGACCGTGATTATTTCTGTTATCTGCTATTTTCATCTTTATTTTGCCAATATCGTAGATAATGATCCGCCAACTTAAGCTCTAAATGAGTGCCAAGTGCTGTCCCAAAAGAAAACCTTGCCTTGCTTTCGCTTGGCAACTATTCAGTTTTTCTAAGTATAAACTGACACATACTTAGCAGTAGCCACGGGGTATGAAGTAAAAACTTTTGTGGAGGAAGTAATACTTAAAAAAGTTTGATGCTTGATTGCTTTTATGTTTTGAAGTTTTCTGTTACATTAGAGTTGGTTAAGCTTCGTAAGCTTTGTTTACACGATTAGTATGTACAATAAATTGAGTATCGTATGATCATATCGCCTGTCGATGGCCTAGAAATTCCTCTCTTGTAAATGAGGCTTTATAAGCAAGATAAAATATTTTAAGAAATATAATAGTACAGGGAATTAAGAAAAAATTAATTGCTGAGTTTCGACCATAGAAATGTAAAAAACAGGAGAAGTGGCAAGGGGACGTGTATGTGTCCACGCAACATGGGCAACATGGGCATGTACTAGGCAAATACCGTCTCCGCAAACTAGTGCGCTTCGACCGTGATTGTGATAAAATATAAAAATGCCGACTTGTTCAGTGGTTTCCTGTAAAAACTGAAGTCATAATGAATACTTCGTATCTTATGGAATCTCTTACCATATGTAAGTAAAAGTAATTTACTGTATTTGTCTTTAAAATCATGAAAAACATCAAATCGTAAAATATTTTTTGCTGTTACTACGTTATTTTTGTTTTCAAATATCGTAGCGGCTGTACTATTTTTGCAGCAAATGCATTGCTCCTTAACCGTTACCTAAGCATGTCGCTAAGTGACTAGACAAGCAATGTAAAAATTACAAAACGATTCTTTATTTTTACGGAGCGTGTCTTGCGGCGAGATAGTGATGTAGTTGTGACGATTCACTAACGTAGGCTATCGACAACAATGTCGATTGCCCAACGAATATATTGTTATTATTTAATTTTTCAATTTGTCAACTGCTTTAACCCGGTTTATAGAAGACCTGAAAAGATGACGTTTAAATACGGTTGGTAGACCCTTGAGAAGATGTAAAATAATGTTAATATTTTTTATTTACTTCAATTATTTTTTTAGCTACATTTTATTGATTTATAATACAATTATATGTTCTGGACATGACATTTTTATTTATTTTATTTTCATGACCCTATTTTTTAAAAATACAATAATGAATGGAAGAATCGGTAACTTTCCGATTTAGTCAATCACTAGCGTATATGTAAAATAAATAGCTTTTTTACAGCACAACGATAGCGATAGATGTTTTTGTGTAAGTTGTACGGTGCTTGATAAATGCACGCTGTGGTTGATGAGTTAAGGTTTATAAATGATTGTGTAGTGCGTTCTGATATAAGAATTGCAAGTGTGTGCGCGACTGTATATCTATTGCTTTTACTGAACTACATACATGTGTAGTAGTGGCGCGGTGGTGGGGCCAACCTAACGACATCGGGTTCTGATATATTTTCAACTACCGGGCATATCTCCTTCTTTCGACCTTTGTCTAGGTACCTATACTAAAATAAGCCTACAACATCTGACTTTTTATCTCTGGAATATCAAAAAATGCTCATACATTTAACTGTTGCCTTTTTTCTTAACCCTAAATTGCGGAGGGTCTCTAAATAAAACCCTTTTTATCTTTTACCCCACTTCCTAATGGCTTAAAGATGTAAACTAAACCACAGATGTTATCTGGGAGCCCATAACAAAAATCCTATCATAAAGTTCAGCAAATCAGATTTTAATGGTGTTGTATGGGTTCGAGTTTATAATGCAAATATATTATCTTGTTTTTTTATGGTGGCTCACTGACTTTAGGGACAAGAGCAGAAACAAACCCGTGTCATATTTATCTTTGACCAAATAATTGGTTAAAAAACAATGTATTTGTTCGTAGATACCTACCTGAGTGGGTTCTTAATGAAAGGCGTACTTTATAATATAGTATAATTTCTGTCATCTAAATATGAAAATGGTGTTTATCTCATAATATTATGCTTTGTGTATTTAATTTCACTACCACTGCTCTCAAAACGGTGAGGGAAAAAACGCCATGGTGAGGAAAGGCATATATGTCTTAGAACCAAAATTTCGAAGACGTGTGACATCCACCAACTCGCACTGGGTCCGTGTGGTGGATTGTGGCCTACTCCCTCTTATAGATAGGAGGCCGATGACCCAGCAGTGGGAACATTATAGACTGATTATAGTATTTAGGTTGCATGGAAACGCAGTGCAGGCTAAAGCCTCTACAGCCGGTCGATTCTGTAAAAATCTCACCGTGAAAACTTAGGTGAAGAGTTTGTTTTTGCTAGGAATTTACACTATTGACAGCTCACTCCACGCTCACTTCACCTAAGTTTTCACGGTGAGATGGTTACAGAATCACACTGCAGTACCTACTGATAGAGTGACATTAATTTGCTACTATTTTTATTTTTACCTATAATTTTGCAAGAGATGCTGACCCAGTAAAATATATATATTTTTCTTTTAATGTTCTAATAAATTAAAAAAAAAAGATCTTCATCATCGCAGTTTGTATACCCAGAAAAATAAAGAAACATAAAATATCTCGTAAATAACTAGGGCATGAAAGAAAACACTATGAATGTATCATTTCCGGATTTTCCGTACAGAAATGGTATGATTAAGTATGGAGTCCATAATCAGTGATCTGGAAACCTGTCGCTATATCCTAACATTCTTTATGTCAATGTGTTTTTGAGTTTTTGGCTTGAGTTTTTACCCCGGGTTAAGGAAATGCGGTGTGATTCTTTATCGGTATTTGTACTACTATTTCTACTTTGCCATGATTGCCCATTGATACTAAAATATGTATCAGAATTGTGACAAAATATTGCATAGTGCTTTTTCGTGGAGTAAGTCTTACTTGCCCTTGCCCTTAAAAAAAGACATGAAAATTATCTAAAAATATTTTAATCAGAAACCCATTTTTCTTAAAATCATATTAAAGTAAAAGTGAAAATAATAAATTTCAATAACTTAGCCATAAATCTACCAAAACATTACCACGAAAAAGAAATATTTTAGGTTCCAACAGAATTTTCTGAATCTCGTTACAAATACTCGAACTGTCATATGTTTTTATTAGCGACGGAAAACTTTTTCCGATACTCGCATTACCAAAGTAAAGTAAATCTCAGCAATGAATTACCAATTTTCTTCGTAACGGAGTCGTGACTTTCTCAGTTTTAACCCTTTCAGTGGCTAAGTTCGTTCATTACGCAGCAAGGCTACCAACTTCTCGCCGAGTGTCAAATATACCGAAGGAGCAAATGGGAATTTGTTTAGTATTATTTTGATCATCGGGAAGTATTAAGCGGTGGAGGTGGTAGTTTTGCTAGTAAAGTTAGTAATTCACTAATATTATGTCATTACCTGTGGTCGGAGTAGGTAGAGCTGTTTGGGGTGAATGACCGCAAACATTGATGTTAACATGGATATGCCTCTAAAATCCCGGGATTTTGAAATTGTCGATTGATTTAAGTGAGTTAATATGGGTAAGTGGGCAGTTATGAGCAGGTAGTAGGTGAGCACCCAAACAGTATATACTTACTTACCTATATACACACACAGGGATCCTGGAATGTTGTTAGAGGTAGCTTCGTGAAATATGAATGAATTAAATAAAACTGTTAGAAACAATACTAAATATACTTTACTGCACAAGGAAATATTATTATATATTCCGAGAATTCCCGGGATTCTGGGAAATATTTGGCATATCCATGTTATGTCCGCATGTCGCAAGTAGCAAAAACAGCTCTACCTATTCCGATCACTGGTCATTACTATAATAACATTATTACATGGTTCGAACCCAGACAGGCGCTTTACTTTGTGTAAGTTATTTCATCACCACTGTTTTCAAAACGGTGAAGGAAAACATCGTGGGGAAACCGGCATGTCCTAGAACCAAAAATTCGAAGACATGTGACATCTACCAACCCGCACTGTGATTGATGATTATAGCATTACTATCGCTTTAAATAAATTTATTATACCCAAGTACCATGTCCAAGGTATCAACAAGGTGTCAAGGTACCAAGTATGATGTCACGCCTTTCCCAAATGAATTGGGATAAAAGTAGGAGGATGTGTGATACAATTGTGTGTCAACTCACAACACAAAATAATAAAAATATCTACCTAACGCAGAAAAAAGGTCATCGTAAACGTTTAAAAAAAAACATTTTCTTTGACCATTATCATTTTTTTTTAATTGTAATGGGGATTGCTCTTGACTCTAGTCTAGGTCAGAGGTGACAGAGACAACGTCAATCAATAAGTATAATAATAATAAGTATATCAATAATGGTAATAAGTATATCAATTTATTTTAAAATTATAAATTGCTGCAGTATAGATTAACACAATATAGGTACAGTTTTTTTCTGAACGAATGTATATTATGTTATCCACATGTACAGCTTGTTAGACAGATATTTACTTTCTAAAATAGAACTCGTGAAAAAACCTTGAAATGATTTTTTAAAATAAAATGTCAAAGTTACTGTTCGAAAATAGTCGTAGCATAATATAACGCTGTGCTTTATTGAAAATTGGGCTGAAATAATAATGAAGAATATTGGTAATTAATAAATGCTTTTGCACAGTAGGTTTTCATTTATTGAAGCTGCAAAGATGAAATATCTGTCTAGACTAGACCCAAAAACAGCATGAATACAATAACGTTAGAATGGTCGTTTTAAACATAAAATACCTAGGTAGATATTAGCCAGCTGCAAGAGAAGGTTCCCTTCCTACCTCCATGTATTATGATGTATGATTTTGCACATGTTTCGGGGCACTGAGCCTGTTCCTCTCAACTTGGTAATAAGAACAATTTATTCTAATTATTTTGTGCCGCCTCTCTCAACTCACGGAGCGCTTGTATGTGTATTATTTTTGATACATTCTGTATAACACTTTCGTGCCCACATTCTGGTATGGAATTTTATACAGCGGGTAAATTTTTGAGATGAGGAAAAACAGGAAAAAGTTTTGAAGAAAACCCTCGGCTCTTTCCATTGGAAGGACCCATGGGAAGAACCAAAGGTTGACTGAGGGAAAAGACGGAGAAGATTATTTAAATTAATATTTCAGTTTAAAATGTAATCGCCAATAATTTCCTTATTGCCGCATCCTCTCAACTGTGGGAAAATCAATATTTGATTTATAAAAATAGAAATTCAATTGCGTCTCATTAGCCACAGTTGAGCTACTACAATTAATTATTATTTAAAGAAAAGAAAAGAAAAAGTATTTATTGCGACTCGTACAGGAAGATCACAAACTAAACTAAATACAGCAAAAAATAAAAAACCAAGTTATATATAAAAAAAAGTAACAAAAGGAAAATGAAACAGAAAGTCCTATACGAGGCCAAAAGGCTCCTATCTCAGCATGATTGATTTAATTATTTATCTGATTTACATGGCTTAAGAAACCAACTAAATAAATCATATTTATAACATATAAAACATAAACTAATAACAACAATTAAATACTATTATTCTAAGAATAATAATATATATTTTTTATTAATTGATTTATTGTTTCTGTGACAAGCAAATCTATTTTTCTTTCTTTCCTGTAAGTAACCTGGTAATGACGCACTGCGATCGCCATAGACCAAGAATAGTTTAAAAAAAAATGTATTATGTATTTATTATTAATAATCTTTTTAATCAATCAGAAAGTCAACACTAAAAATAGGTCCTGACTTTGCCTGACTTCTGACATCTACAGGTTTGGTAAATTGGTTCACATTTTCCCCGTACGAAGGTAATTGTAAACACATGTGTCATAAATGTGTCAGAATTGATTGCAAGGTTCATTTGAAATGTCAAGAAAAAATGTCATGTGAAAGTGAGTAACTCAATAAGAAAATTAAGGAAAAATTTCCTTGTATGATAAACAAGCATAGGTACATACTCTACATCTATATACCGCCCATTGTGTCACCCTTTGTACAGTTTCTATATTTATGTCTGTAATTTATATGGTGTACATAATAAAGAGTGTTCTATTCTATTCTATATACTAATAATAAAGAGTTTGTTTGTTGGAGCGCGCTAATCCCTTAAACCACCAGTATTTTTTTTAAATGTAATTGTTTTTGCATTTGATAGTCTAATTATTGAGGAAGACTATTATTTTATCATCACGTTGACCCTTTGGAACAGAGAAAAAAGAAAAAGTCAGAAAGAAAGCTAAGCGGAAACGAAGTGATAGCGCGCGGGAGATGCGATGCAACGGAGTGTGTCGGGGGAACAAGAAATTTAGCGGACCAAGTCGCAGGCAGAAAGTAGTTATTCATAACCAAATTTTCAAGTTGCTTTGCCTTCGGGCATTCCCAAAACGTTGGCCGTATAATTCACACCACAGTTTTAACACGTTCTTATAAGCTCTACACTATAAACGGCCGTTTCTAGTTCCATTAGCTTTCAAACATTTCATTACATAATGAACACTTAGTTAAACAGCAAGTCTTTACTCTAGTATCACAACTATCTAACTACTACATAACCATTAACATTTAACGTTAGCTTGAAAGCTAACCATCAATTCACCTCATTGAACAGGCGTTTAATTTTAACAGCCCGTCAAACTACGCGTAGTATCTGTCTCCACATTACTCTGTGGTTCCACTAACGTACGTCAAACGCTCAACGTCACAATACTGCGGTTTGTCCGCATCATAAAATACGCACAGATCTGTACTATTTGCGGTCATCATAATAAAAGCTACTAGGTATAGAATTATTAAGCTATAATAATTGCTGTTATTGCTTAAATATTATTATTAAAATCTGAATGCGTAAATAAACTGTTGACTGGATGTAGAAGGGGCCCTGAATCCTTTCAAACAGCATCTGGAGAAAAATTGAATTATGTCTGGAGTTTTTCAAATTAAAATCATCGCCTCGCCTTTTTCCCAACTGGCTGTCAGGCTTTCGGGCTAAAAAGTCGAATAAAAATCGAATAATTAATGTTATAGTCATTTCAAATTAAAATCCTTTGTATAAAAGAAAAAAAAATGTAGAAAAGAAAGAGAAGCGCGATTACACAACGCTGGTAATTTATTGCAAAATATGAAGCAATTATCTATTTTTAAAAAAAAAACTATTGTTTGGACTAAAAAATAAAACACTAGTTTTTTATTATGTTGCTTGTAGAAAAAAAATCAACATGATTGTATGTATATTAGTTTGGTTTTTATTGTAAAAACAAGTTTTTAGAGGTCTCTTCGTGATTTTTATCAAATCGTATCAAATTAGTTGTATTATGTTTTCAAAACACTATATACCTAGAACATATCCCGAAGAATATCATATATTTTTCTGATTTTTTTAACTGTAGTCGATCATATATTTTTATTGTTTCTAAAACTTACGTTTTTGTTGTTTTTAGGTCCTGTAAGCCCCTTAAATACATTAAAGTAACCTTAGTTACTTCTTATAAATCAGAAGAACACTTCTTATAAATCGGCCAATTTCCGTGATTTAAAACGTTCAAATTCTAGTCGCATTCTAAAATCTAGTCCCATTCGCATCTCAGCGACAATCAATGTCAAAAATTTGTCCAAAATGTAGGGAAATTTAAGGTATTTTTGACAGATTGAGATTGAGATCAGACTGTGAAAGTTCTTAAAATTACGAGAATTGTCCCTCAGCTATTTGCCAGTGAAAGTCGCGTCACACACAGTCTTATTCACTTCAATTATATTTGGTAGTAAGTATCTAGTATTTGTAGTATGTAGTATAGATATCACATAATATGATTTATATCGCTTGCGCTGGAACATTAACATTAACGCTCTTATACCACTAAATGTAAAATATAAGAATACCAGCTTATTATAGTCCCACTGCAAGGTCTCTCCTCATACATAGAAGGCACACGCATTGATCACCACGCTTGCCGAAGACTTATATTACTATAGTCCGCGCGGACCTAGTAGGCCGCGCCTTAGGTATGTGAGTGATGAAACGGAGGGGCGGGGGCGCTTTGTCATTACTTAGTACGTGCGTTGCGTTGCGAACAATAGACAAACCCGCCGCCCTCACCCCCGTCCCCACCCAAGGCACGGCCAACTAGTTCCGCACGGAATACAGCTTCTGCCCGCGACTTCGTCCGCGTGAAACTTCTTGTAACCCCACCCACCCGGTCGTCACATCGCCTGCCCACGATATAACTTTGTTATCGCTTAGCGTTATTTATTCTTTTTTTTTGTTGGGTCTTAAGAGACCTGCCGTGATATAAGCGTGAAGCCTGAAACCTTCCTCAAAAATTGGGCTGGACTGTTCTTCCAGAGATTAGTGGGTTCAACAAACGAAATAAAAAACAAACTATCTCTTCAGCTTTATTATTCGTATAGATAAGTCCAGGTTTCCTCACGATTTTTCCTTTACCGATGACCAAAACTCATATCTGCAAAGATATTATGCATATTTCCATTATGGGTTGCATATCAATGATTTCAGCAAGTCTATGCATTGTTTACAAGCAGAAGATTATTTCCTGTGGTTTCATTTGGAACGGTCGACGTTTTGATTCCGATTCAGTTGAATGCTATTCTCATTTTGCAAGTCTATTTTCATTCTGCATTCATTGATACATTCGGAGTTTGTAAATTACGATTCGTTTTGAAGTTTTTAGTACCTATTTTGAATGGTATCGGAAAATTAGTGGTTCCTGAAAAACTGAAAAATGGGTTTCGTTTTTTCATTTATATTTATTAACATACATACAAATAAATAAAATTGAAGGGACTGTTTGTAATGTTAAAATAACAGCTTTTTACTAAATACACATGAAAGTTTATGGTACTTAAAACAAAAAACAATTTTTAAAATGTTTGTCTGTGTCTGTTTGCATGTTCTGGTTTATCGCCGAAACGGCTGCGCCAATTTTGACGGGACTTTTACTGACAGATAGCTGATGTGATAAGGAGTAACATAGGTTACCTTTTGTCCTGGTAACATGTTCCCGTGGGATAATTTCCGACATCCACGCGGCCGAAGCCGCGGGCAGAGGCTAGGTGCAGACGCCAGTACATCAAGCTACCCGAAACTGTCAAATTTTCCCAATCAACTTCGAACCTTATGCTCTAGCCATAAAGCTAAAAATCTTTTAAAGAAATTTGACAGATTGTAGTAGCTTGATGTGCTGGCGTTTGAACTAGTATAATTCTTGTTTTATCATTTTTAATTTTTGGTATCCATAAGATAACTAGCATTGCGTCTTACCTGTGTTTATTAAATCTTTTACTTACCTACCTACCCATGTATCTCGAAAACCTATAAGGAAATAAGAAATAATTTATTCAAAGTCGAAGCATTTATTTCAATTAGGCACATAAAATGCACTTTTGAACGTTAAAAATTACAACAAAATAGAATTGATTCTAGTAATGAATTTTTCTAGCGGAATTCAATAGATATTGATAGCAAATTGAAAAAAATCATACCAAAACCTAACAAATGATATAAACAATTTCAATTACAATATAAACTGCAAAACGTGTATATTTAAATAACAATGCGGTATTTCAATTCTGACACTCAGTTCAAATCCAACTCTGCATATAAAACATCGTTTTGATGGGCTATTCTTTTATTATAATTAAAGGTGTAAACTAACAAACCAACCAAACACCAACCAACCTACAACCAAACCATCAACATATAACTAATTAAATTAATTTTCTTACCTCTTCAAAATCCGTACAGTTTGTGTCTGCGGCAACGAAACCATCGACGAGGAGTGGTCGCCGAGCGGAGCAGTAATCGCTCAATTCATGCGGCAGGAAGCCGAAGCAACCACTACTAACCGTTTTGAATATTAGCCGACTCTGTCCTACTGCCTGGGCGAAATACTTCCTCGTTTCCTGAGACACCTTGAGCGAGCCCTTGTGGCTAGGTCGTCCCGCCACCTCGTGCTAGGCAGGCCTCGGCTGCGCCGTCCATTCTGATAAGAACTACCTACTTACGTACTTGAAGCATCATCCGGTCGGGCAAAACTTAGGCCTTTTGCACATTATAAGACACGGACACAAGACAAGAAAAATGTCTTGTCTGGTGTATCGTAAACATTCATGCAATTCGTCTTATCCTCAGTCTGTAGCCACAATTCACGGAGGATACACGTGTACAAAATGGACAGACGACAGCGTCTATTATTGATTGCATACTTGTACCATAGAAGAAAACGCCGTAGTTGTAGGCGTCGTTGGATACATCCATTAAATATGACAAGAATCAATGAATCAATCAAAATCAATCATATACGAAGTTGGTACCAGAACTACTTCAAGACGAACAAAAGTTTTTTAATTACTTCCGTATGTCCAAGACTACTTTTGACGAGGTGCTAGTACATTTGGAGTCATCATTATTTCGTCAAAATACGCAATTTAGAGAAGCTGTTTCTCCACGTGAAAAGCTGATAAAAGTTTAATTTAAATAAAAGCGGTTCTGGTTGGTACCAGAACTACTTCAAGAAGTAGTTCTGGTACCAACTTCGTATATGATTGATTTTGATTGATTCATTGATTCTTGTCATATTTAATGGATGTATCCAACGACGCCTACAACTACGGCGTTTTCTTCTATGATACAAGTATGCAATCAATAATAGACGCTGTCGTCTGTCCATTTTGTACACGTGTATCCTCCGTGAATTGTGGCTACAGACTGAGGATAAGACGAATTGCATGAATGTGTACGATACACCAGACAAGACATTTTTCTTGTCTTGTGTTCGTGTCTTATAATGTGCAAAAGGCCTTAGGCTTGTTCACCGGTATTGTTTAGTTTCCCCAATGGATGTTAGATTTTATATTTACAATTTTTGAAGTGAAAACTTCTTTAGCGGCGCTGTGTACTTTTTTTGGAATGGGTAAAAACTTCTAAATTCGCGTCAGGTCACGTGACCCTGATCGAAAATTCGTAAGACGTAAAACGTCAGACGTAAAACGTAAGACGCGCGTTGTTGAGGACAGCGCCATCTATGCACATCGGGAAGAACTACGAGGGCCTCGCGTACTAACGTCAGACGTAAAACTTAAGACGCGCGTTGTTGAGGACAGCGCCATCTATGCACATCGGGAAGAACTACGAGGGCCTCGCGTACTAACTACGTAGTTCATCCAACAACGACGAGATGGCGTTGTAAATCTGAATAAATTCCTTTCACGAGAAGAATAAACCAGTCACTTTGGTCATCATACCTGATTTGCAAAAAACCCTATAAAATAAGGAACACACCTTAACACGCGTGTTTTGTTTATAAGACGATTCACAAAATACACTCGTAATTGTTCAAGTTTTCACTTCTGTTGGCACTACCGGAGTGCCAGTGTTTTTTTTTTATATTTTTTATAATTATGTCTTCTGACATAAATAGAAGGTGAATGTGAATATAATGACTATCACATATAATTTCCTTACTTAAAAATATTTGAGACATCTTTATGAATTCATAATCAGTCTATACTGTTCCCACTGCTGGGACAGGCCTCCTCTCAGTGAAAGAAAGTGGGTCGTAATCCTCCACGCTGGCCCAGTGGGGGTTAGTAGATGTCACACTTCTTTAGGCGGGTTGGACATTTTTTGAGACGGGAAAAAATCATTGAACTCGCGCCACTGTTGCCGTAAGCGACACTGCGCGTGTTTTGTTTATAAGACGATTAAAAAACTACCCGCTTCGGATGTGTTCGGCTGTACTCGGGATGTACTCGGTTTTAATGTATATCCGATATGTCAGTGAGTGATGGCAAAGTTTTCGGTGTGATTTGTTTTCACTTCTGTCGGCACTCCCGGAGTGCCACTGTTTTTTTTTTGTTCTAGGACATGCCGGTTTCCTCAAGATGTTTTCCTTCACCGTTTTGAGAGTAGTGGTGATGAAATAATTTAAGTAAAGTGCCTGTGTGGGTTCGAGGCTTCGAGCCTACGACCGTAAGTCGTAAGTAAGTACCTTACCTACTCGTAAGTCGGGGCCGTTACTACTTGGCCACCACTGCTCATAAAGAATAGGTATTCGTCCTGACTAAATTAATTTAAGCTGACCATAAAGTTAGAACGTATAATTTGCAAAATATACCTACTTATTAATGAATAATTAATTTGCATATTTAACACAGATTTTTTTTATATTGTTACAAACATGTGCCAGGTCATTTTAACTTTGTTTTTGGGCTAGGATCGAGTAGTTTGTGTAGACTGTGTTTAAACAAAACTGTTTTTTTTTTTCATTAAAATACAATAATATCATGTATGGAACGACTGCCTCCCTCTTTATATAAAAAACACTCTACAGACCAACTAGATTAAAATTTTCTAAACAATTCCGTTACATCATCTCTTCTTCTTTTTTGGCCTCGCCTTTACCCGCTACGCGGGGTCGGCTTTCTCAATCATGCGATGCCATTTATTTCGGCCTTGTGCGTAATTTTCCGTAAGTCCCATCTCCGTCATGTCCCTTTGAACCTTCGTCATCCATGGGGTTTGAGGTCTTCCTCTTCCCCTCTTCTTTGTAGCCATGGAAAGGCACTTTTTCACGACATAGTCATCTGTTACATCATCTGGTTTTGTTAATTTAATTAAAGTAATTTCAACAATATCCATCACCTTCTTTATTTTCAATGTACCTAAGAATTAATTTCGTTTACCAAAACTCCTAGAATTGTCGAGTAACGACATCCCATTGTTTCTTTCTGACGATAGTTTTGGTCTGAATGTAACATGCCATTAACATTCCATTGGTGTTGTAGTGAAATTCCTTGCTTCAAGATTTGGCCCAGATTCGCTTTTCGGGTCGTAGTCTATTGTACGATATAGATTGTGGACTATTGTTTATAAATTAATATCCGGGTTGCGACGCTAATAACAGTTTGTGGTCGCTATGAATCATTGTTTATCTTATTTGTAACTATCTTCATAATATACAGGACTATAATATATTCTTAGTAATATTATGTTTAAGATACACTATATAGAAGGATAAAACGCGATTAAGTATTGAATAAATTTTCTACTCACCCTAATGAAGAGAAAATTGCAGAAGCACGAAAAAACGAAATGTGTCTTGCTTAGTTTTCTCTTTGTTTATGTTAAAAGTTGCAGGAGTCCAACTTTAAACTATGAACACTTAGCCTGCAAATTGTAAAGCACTTACAGTACTTTCAGCATTCAGGCAACAATAAGTTATTCCAACGTCAGTCAAAACATAAAAATAATATTGTGTAACTATCTCACCGTGAAAACTTAGGTGAAGTGAGCGTGGAGTGAGCTGTCAGTGTCATCCTGCCTGATACTAGGGATTGACCAAGCATACATTTACAATCATAATCGAGATTTTTATAATATTTTTTATGTTAATCCTATTGATAATTTAATTTTTATATATAACATCGAAGCTTGTATTTTAGTTGACAAAACATTACTATTTTATGGGGTTTTTAAATAAAATAGCAAAACAGAATCTCAATGTTGTTCTTTTTTTCCTAGACTAGTCCTTATACTCGTATAGGCCTGAGGCGCGAGCGCGTCACACATGAACAATAATTAAAATAAAACATTGACGTTTAAGACTAAAAGAATAACAAAAAATATTATTAAGATCTCGATTATGATTTTAAATATTTGCTTGGTCAATTCCTAGCATCAGTGGGATGATACTGACCGCTTACTTCACGCAAGTTTTCACGGTGAGATTTTTACAGAATCGACCGGCTGATGATAGGGATTGGCACTATTGACAGCTCACTACACCTATGTTTTCACGGTAAAAATTTTACAGAATAGCTCGACAGTTTACTTCTTCTATTCATCCATTCCTTCGTATTTTCAATTCATCTGATGATTAATGAATAATCATCTAAACCAAAATACGGTAGGAAACAGAAACAGTATTTCATAGCAAGAAATCTGAAACTAGGCCGCTTTTTAGTAGCGATGAGCTCGACAATGCTCGACAGTGACAAATTATTTGTCGTAAAGCTGCTCAAGTATCTAAACGGTAAGTGAACAATATGAATCATGTCAAAATAAATAACTTACGCGTATAAATAGTATTCATTGGTACTTAGTTTAGTAGAAATTCATTATGCACCGTGAGATCTATAAGGGCACACGACAGTTTTTTTTTCCACTGGTTATCACTTAGACCTTGAGCTGTTAGGCTAGCTAGCATAGTATATAGTTTCAACAGATTATGAAACTAGTGCATACTGGTTTTGTTACCAGGCTACCGTCCCTAAAATAATAATATAGGGAATATAATATTTAGTATTTCAACAACTGAATTATGGAGGGTAGAGGTAAGGAGAACCGTCTCATATCGCTGAGAAAAATTTAAAAGTGGCCAGCTATAAGCAGTAAATGACAGTTCAAAAACCCGCCACAATGGCGCTAGTGTAGGTAAAGGTTATGGTATGAATGTAGCAGTTGTTGACGGATTGAAGTATGCTGAGTTAGAAAATTCAATATTTTTAGTGACTAGAGTCCCAAACCTTAACTATTTACGATTTATTCGTCCAAAATAATTTTGTAAACATAACCTAAAATTACTGCTGTGAGAAATTTACCATGTTGCTACTGTAGCGCCACCCTAATTTAAGGGGCTTACATGACCTAAAGCTCGGTCACTGTTGGACTGCATAGATAAGAAAGAAAAGCGCGATGACACAATGGTAGTAAATTATTGCAAAATATGAAACAATTATTTAATTGCAAAAAGTATATTGTTTGGACTAAAAAATTTAAACAGCAGTGTTTTAGCATTTTGTTTGTAGAATAATCTGACAAAAAATCAGAATTATTGTATGTATATTAGTATGGTTTTTATTGAAAAAAGAAAGTTTTTAGAGGTATCTTCAGGATTTTTTTCTATCGTATCAAATTAGTTGTATTATATTTTCAATACACTATCAACCTAGCATATATCCTGAAGAATATCCTATATTTTTCTGATTTTGTTTACTGTAGTCGATTATTATACTTTTATTGTTTCTAAAACTTACGTTTTTTGCGTTTAGGTCCTGTAAGCCCCTTAACGCAGTTTGACGGACACTTTTTCACAACAGAGAAAGTTCTCCTTACCCCTACCCACCATAAACTGAATGAAACATTCGCTCTGGGGGCCTAAAAAGGTCACTTTGGCATAATCATAAAAGGATAACATTATGAATCATAATGGTTAATCATGGTTAATCATAATGGTTAATCATAATGGTTAAAAAGTTAATCGTATCAAATCCCATTGGCAAAGGATTTTTCAATTACTTTTTTTTTGTCTGTGCTAAAATACCATGATGATTTACATTATACCTTCGTAGTGCAGCGAAAAAAAGAAAAACACGGACTGTCATTGCCATATTATGATTCATAATGTTATCCTTTTATGATTCTGTCAAAATGAGCTTTTTAGGCCCCCTAGAACAATATATCAACCTTATTGGTGATGATCTTTATAAAGGTCAAGTGCGTAGTACTTACTCGCAACCGGCGCACGTGTATGACTGCATTTATGAACGTAAACGAAGCAAAAGAAGTATCTGAATGGTAGGAGATGGCGTTCTGCAGTTTCTGCCTACCCCCATTTGAAGAAGGCATGAGCTTATGTTTATGTGTAACAATTTCAATGTTAATTATGATGTTTCAAAATAATATTATTTCAAGTTAAACAAACATAAACTTTATTTTAACGGGAATTAAGTTGATTTCAGAGTGGCTAGCTAAAAAGTTTTTTTTTTAAACTTTATGAAGTTGAAAATAACTTTAATTCCTAAAGTTATTTTTCCATAAACTTTTATTTGTTTACATTTTTGGTAAATAACTGCGATCAACTTGGATGTAGCGCTCGCCACCCGCGGTACCGCTCGCTTCGCTCGGCTCGGTCGCGGTTTATCATAGGATCAGTTTAATATTTTCCAAAATAAAATGAGTCATGATTGTGCTGTTTTTTGATAATAATCATACCGCTTATTTCAGACCTAAATCTTCGGATTCTGGTGCTACAAACTTTGGACTATATACGAGTATATGGATGTATGTACAGACGCCAGCACATCAAGTTACTACAATCTGTCTGTCTGTCTGTCTGTTCTTTAATAGATTTTCAACTTTATAGCTATAGCATAAGGTTCAAAGTTGATTGGAAAAAATTGACAGTTTCGGGTAGCTTGATGTACTTCTATAATATACTCTGTGGAATGATGTGAAGTTGGTTTTAGGTGTCTTTGATTTGTGCGCTTCTTATGTTATTGCTATATTACAATTTGCCTATTAAAAATGCCGTTATCAATGTAGTGACCAATAACAATGAATTATTACTAGTACCTAGTCCTATATTTTATGCTATTATTTTAAATTCACTGTCAAAACAATAAATTACAACAGCAACATAAAGTTCTAAAGTAGTTTCAAACATAAATCAAACTTCTATCTATAAAGTTAATGTTGATATTCCAAAACTACCTACTTGTAAGCCCCTGTATTGAAAATCGCACATTTTAGCCGTTTCCTTATTTTCACGACAAAATAATAGTGTAACCTAATACTTTTTATAATACGATATTCCTCGTGGTTTTCCGTACCAAAGGGCGAATCAGGAAACGTAGGAAGTCACGTATTTTTAATCCCACGCATGCTTGGGTGGAATATCAATCTCAGTTGGTACCATTGGGAAGTGTGACTTTGACAAGTAGATTACGTCGTTACCTTCCTTTTGTCCTCATAGAAAAGACACTCATCATTAATGGGTAGTTTACTTTTCAGTTTCTGCGGCTTTGATGCTCAACACAATTTGTAAAAGCTTTTTCTTTCAACTACGTAGTGATGTTATCATTAATCACTACAAAACCGATCACAACGGACGTATTTTTTGCTTAGAACCAAAACAGTGCAGAATTTTATTTTTTATTTAGATATAAATTTACCACAGAGGTTTAATGTCTATTATTAAGTTTAATATAAAATGTATGCATTAGATCAAAAGATACTAGCTGAAAATAAAAATCGGTTGAATAAAATCGCCTTGGTGAAAAACAAAAAACAAATGGCGCGCATTTTGTACCAAACTTTGATACTTCATATTTAGCATGAAAAGATTAAACAATAGAAATAGCGATTAAGCGATATGAATGCAACTCCAGAAAGTATCAAAACAGCTGCAAATGAAATTGTTAATAACCTTTTGCCGCAAAAGTCGCAGGATAAATATTTAAAAGCTTAGGAAATTTTTAGTTTTCATTGACTTGAGTTTTTATTTCGTAGGTATATTTTATCACGGTAGGTAGATTGGTAGTTGAAAGAAAAGTAGATTACGCACCTTGGTAAAGTGAATAATTAATGCACTCGTGTTAATTTAGTGACCTCGCTAACGCTCGGGCACCAACATAACTCTCGTACATTAATAACTCACTTTGCGCTCGATGCAACAATCTACTATTAATGCTAATCATCATAAATACCCGTCTTATTTATTCACATTGCTTTCAGTATATTTCAGTGTCCTAAAACTTGTTCATAATTGAAATTATCATTATTTAGGACGGTAACGTAGATACTTTATAGTCTAATAAAATGTTGGCCAAACGGACGGATTAACCGAAGTACCGAAGGTGTTTTTACGGCGTCGTAATTATTATTGTACTAAACAATTAATTGTGACGTCAAAATTTAACTCCGGTCCTAGAACAAAATTAAATTGTGCCTGAAATAAACAAATACACAATTTAATCTGAGTTGGTAACTCCTTAAGCTCGGTTTGAAATAAAGTGGGTGGGCTAAAATTAAAAATAACAAACCTACAGGGAAATGAGGCACCTTGAAAGAGGGCTCGTTATCTTCGACGCGGAGGCTTGAAGAAAATAATCAGTGGAAAACAAAGGAAAGCGGTAGGTAATTGGAATAAATTCCAATCTTTTTTGAATTCAAATAAGATATTGTACGGGGCAGACCTGTGATCTACACTGGGGACATTTTTTATTGTTCGCATAATTGGAATTCTATTTTCTTTTAATTGATGTTTAAAGATGAAATAATAAATGGTCTCAAATTGAAAATAATATAAGGTTGACCCCAATATACAGTGAGACCCATTCTATAAAGTTACTGCTAAGAGAGAAATAGCTGATACGTGCGCCCCTAAGATAGCTCATTAGTGGTGTCAGAGAGTTCTAATTAAACTTTCTAGCAACGTCCTATTACCCACTGCTCATGCAGTTTCATGATTCTGAATTAACTTTCCGAAGACTCATTTGCAGTCTAAATCTATGTATATCTATAAATTTCCTAGCTACCCAGAACTTAAATTAAAACGTCGTCGTTCATTCGAGTTAATAACTTGGAATAACACGTCTCCAACGGCAACACAAAGACGTGATCAAGATTTTAATCACAAAGAAAAAAGGACAGTTTATAAAAAAAAATCTGTCAAGTGCGAGGCGGACTCGCGCACCGAGGGCTCCCTACAAATTTGTAGGTATGTAAATAGTTATTTTTTTTTTGCAATCTAACTACAAATTTACGGTTATTGGATTTGTTCCTTTAATTGTGCTACATGGCATTGCTTCTTGCCAAATTTCATGACTCTAGGTCAACGGGAAGTACCTTATAGGTTTTTATTTCGAAACATATAAGCCCGTATATTTTGATTGCGTTGATTTAGAAGTTTGATTTTTTCACTGCTTCAAGGAATTACAGCCGTATTTGATATTAATTTCAACTTGATAACTCCACGCGTTCCTGAGAAAAAGGGTCTTGACAACGAAGTGATCTTATAAGGGTTCCGTTTATCCTTTTGAGGTACGGAACCCCAAAAACATTGTTTTTCTACCACTCGTGTCTGTCGTTAACATTATCTTTCGTGTGGTATTTTTAAGCAGGGATTGAAAACCGGTACGAATTTGGGTTCCGGTTCTTCATTTCGGTTCTTAAAAAGGTTCTTCTTTTCGGTACGGTTCCGGTTCAGGTTCCGGTTTGGTTCTGGTTCCATAGTACCGGTTCCAAATAAAGGTTCCAATATACCGGTTCTTTATCATCCGATTTAAAGGTTCTCTAAGAAAGAAGGGATAATGTTTGACGCGTGGCTAGCGTATCTTTTCTTTCAGTTAGCCTTCGAATTATTGGTGAGTAGAAGTCTGTACTGTTCAGTGTCAGTAAATATTGACAGTAATTATTATTAGTTGTTTATATAATCTACAGTTACTGTTAATAATTTAATATAAAATGGACAAAGTTTAATCGTATTGTATTCACTTAGATATTATCCTCTTCTTTATTTATTGAATATACAGGGTTAATGGAAAAACACCAACAACCTCTTAAGAGGTCATTGCACAACAGACAAGTACACGAATGTATAATATAAATCAAACAATGAAACAAATATAGGGCGCACGCGTTGTTCATGCAACGAATGATGCGAATGATCTACAAATGCAATGTACCCCTCTCTCCTCTTACAAAATCTCCTATCTTGCCGCTATTGTCCTGCGCTGAGCGGCATCGTATGAACTCGTTCGGTCTCGTACTCGTACCGCTAAAGAACCGGTAAAATAAAGGTTCTAATTTAGGTTCCGGTTCCGGTTCGGGTTCTAGCAACCGGAACCACTAAATACCGGTACTTTACCGGTATTTTAGGAACCTTTTCAATCCCTGTTTTTAAGGAATCCATTTCATGGATTTAACTTGTAGAATTGATTAAGGAGCGGTAAGAAGCAAATTTTTACATAATTGACAATACCGAATCACGGCAACAAATAGGTTTCAAAACAGTGATGCGTTTGATGTTAGTTGAATCAATGACCACCAAAATAAAAGAAATGTTGCAGTTTTAATTAAACATGAAAATAATGCACGACTCAGCGGAATAATTTTTAGGTATTTCTTTAGTTGATTGAATTCCCTTTATGAATAATATGTTTAGTTTACGCTCAAAATTTTGAGAATTATGCGACGAAAAATAGTTTTTTGAGAACTGATTTACGATTATTAATTTATGAAGATAATGTTTTTATTTTTATGAAATATTTTTAAATATGTCTTTTCTTTGAACATTTGATAATACGCAAAAAAAAGTTGGCTTCTAATATATACACCTAACTGTGTGCCAAAAAACTGAAGGTTTTACTGTGTCTTACGTTTGGGCAGCGCCTTAATTTCTCATTGTTTTTTCATTTATGCTATTGAATTTAAAGTTTAAAAAATTGCTTTCGCAAGGCTTTTAGGGAATCTACTAAGTCTTTGACTGTTCTGTATTCATTGTTAATAATTTGAATGCTATTCACAAGCCTATTCAACCGTTGTAGAAAATGAACTTTATTAAGGAAAAAGAGCAACATTTGTTTGTAACAAAAATTAAAAGAACCTTTACTTCTTTTAAAAGACAAAGAGGCTGAAAGAAAACAGTGTAGAATCCTTTTTCTCATTAATTTTACAGAACTGCAACGAGAGTCTTTGTTCTAGGTAAGGTTGCAGCTTAGGATTCTGTAAAGCCGCTCCCATACGATGCTAATTTCCCAGGAGAACAACAGTATTTGTCACACTCTATACGTTACTCACGCTTACTTACTTTGCCACGGAGAAAAAATGTTCGAGAGCACTAGCTTTCTTTGACTGTACGTACCTACTAGTATAAGGCATCGTTCACGAACTCGGGTGGTGCGACTTGCGGCGCGATTTACGTCAAGCGACCAGCGCGCGCGTCTTCGTGCCAAACCGCGTTGTCAAACCGCGCTCGCCTGTCGCCCCCGCTCTGAAGATGTGACCCTGTAAGCTATATAGTACATTTGATTCACTTGCGCGCCAAATCGCTAGTCACCTGATTCCGTCGCGCGAGTTTGTGTGTTTTCTCCACAGTCGCAAGTCGCGTGTCGCTTGAGCATGTAGCTCGAGGCCAAGGGATAACACATGACAGTCATAGTTAATGTACTGGCACAAATAATAAAAATGTTCTTTTCTTTTTCCTTTGACTGTTGCAATAGATTACGGTAGCTCAATCACAAGGCAAGGACGTTAGAATTGTGAAAAATTACGTCAAGCTGCTGCCTCGAAGGCTAAAAGTCAATCGAAGAGACCTCCCCAAACTTTACAATCTTTGTAAATTACCCAGCACACTGGCAGCTGCCGCAGCAAAAGTATTTTGCATTAATATGGCTTGAGTTTTAAATTCGAATTTCTTGGCACTGGCGGACGAGAATCGGTCGGGAAATTCGATAACCCATACTTTTGTGGCGTAACTGTAGACTTTGATCTCTATCATATTTTCTTTTTTTTTTGTTTTTATCTTGAGGCCACTGTTTCATTTTTTCCTACAAACAACAATTTGCATAAACATCTAAACGGACGTCATATTTTATCATGATTCTTCGTTTTTGTCTGTGGATGTTCAGGAACTACGGTAAGATATATGTTGATACCATCTAAATCATCAAGCGGTAAACAACATAAAGTAAAATAATATTATTATTTGATAACCGCCGAAGATATTTTTGCTATTTCGAGATGACACATTATTTGCAATGAGTTTGTATTTTATTATAGCTGTTAAAGTAAAAGGCGAGAAGGATGAACTAGAAATGGCTCTGATAAGGATAAACAAATATGAATACTCATAAATAATAACTAAACAAGTGATAGTACTCGTAAAGTTGATAAAAAGATGGTTTTTTTCTTGAAAAATATTTAGCCACTTACATTCTTGCTAATCTATTGCTTTTCGGGTCTGTTTGTTACTTCTAAACTACGCAACGGATTTTAATCCGGTTTTCATCATCATTTAAAAAATGGGTTTATGTGAATAATACACTTACATATAATAAAGAAATCCCGTTGTAAAAACTGTACAAAGCTGTAACGGCTCGTATCGTATTCAAATAAAACATTTTTTTAACCTTGTGCGGGTTTGTGGTCGGGTTTGAAATTTTATACGGGCATAGTCGCGGGAAATAAAAAACAAAACGTTGTAATTAAGTTTATCAAACCAATACTCACTTTATGTTAAACACAAAAGCGTATTGAAAACAAACGAATGCTTTGAGTCTTCGATCAGCTGGACCCGGTCGCTTCTGAACCCGCGGGTTCAGTTGACCACATCAGTAATTTTCTGTATTTTAAAAGGTTGGTCCAGTTAACCTTTTAAAATCACATTCAAACTTAAAAAAAGATCTATGGTTCAAAGCGACCCGTGGATACAGTTGAGACAAAAAGACACAAAGGCAAGGACACGAATCCGGTATAGAATCTACCTGTCTTTAGAAACGTACAGAAAAGGCTGTATAAAAAAGGAATCAATCTATTGGTGCTAAAAAAGATAGATTTGGCAAGGCAACTTTCATTTATTCTCTTCCCACATTTTGTTCTATTAATATCCCCTATATTTGTACTATACGATATTATACCGCACCAAATACAGAATATGATTTCACGTGGTTTTAATTAGCAAGCACAGTGAGCTAACTTCCAGAACGTGGCAAACAGTGACGTTCTATATAACGTTGTAAGTTTCTTGTTTCAACTGCGCTAGTACAGATTTTTGTTCAGTGAATTTTTAGATTTCTACTGTATATTTCTGGATATAAAGGTATTTTTTATTTACTTTCTCGGTGCGCTGGTACGCCCAGACTTAATTCTGCAGATATTTATTTCATAGAAGTTCATTGTCATATAAGTTTTTTATCGAACAAAAGATAATGTTGTTTTTATATAGCAACTTTGGTGGACATATGTGTAGGATAGCGTTCTTAGTCTTCAAAGGTAGATAAACTATCGAGAACCCCAATAAACACGTCCAGATCCTCGCCCATCCGTCCTCCGAACTTCTAAATTTCTGAGATGAATTCGCCATAGTTGAGATTTATTGAAGAGTGAGCCAATTTATGTGAGGATTTGTCCCAAATTTTTCCGTTATAAGACGGTGAACTTGTAAAATAACATTATTAACACATGTTATGTCGACAATTCATAATTATATAGAATTTTGTTTACTTAAAGGATATCTGTCTTGGTTTGTTTTATCTCCTGCTGTCTCTTTATTTGTGTACTAGTTTCTGCCCACAACTTCGTCCGCGTGAAATTTCTTCGTGTGCTCCCCCGACCCACCCCGTCGCATTGCATCGGCTGCCTCCGCTGTTACTTCATTTTCTCTCAGCGTTCTTTCTGTCCTTTTTTGACCTTTATAGCGTGATGTTAAGTATCTATAGCCTATAGGAATTGGGCTATCAAATGCAAAAAGATTTTCTCAAATCCAGCCGATAGTTTCAGAGATTAGCGCGTTCAAACAAACAAACACTTCAGCTTTATTATTATACATTGTCATTGTTTTCATTAAGTTTCCATTTGTTTTTATTAGCATTAACTTTTTACATCATTTTTTTTGAAATCCAAATTTTGAATCCTAGCATCAAACTACAGCGAATTTCTCACATTTTAGAATTCGCTTTCCTGGTTGCAAAGTTTGCATGTTTGCTTTAAATGCATGTAGAATAATTAATAAACACGGCTTCGCCTATACTGAGAGCGGAAGACTGGGAGGTAGGAGCGTCGAGTTGAAAATTTATGATCTTCACACGAACAAAAAAAATGCCGTTTTACATTTGCGCCACTCGGGCGGTTCTGGTTTTTGGTGCGTTAGTTTCAGTAAAGTCGGTTAGGTGATTTGGTGATGCTTTTTTGGCTTTTAGGGATTATTATTGGCTCGTCAGTTGACATTACATAAATTAATCATTTAAAATATCTTAGTATACATAACACAATCACCCTATAATGTTCCCACTGCTGGGACACCAGCCTCCACTCGGTGAGAAAGAGTGGGCCGTAGTCCTCCACCTGTGGGTTGGTACATGTCACATGTCTTCGAAGTTTTGGTTCTTAGGACATGCGCGTTTCCTCAAGATGTTTTACTTCACCGTTTTGAGTGCAGTAGTGATGAAATTATTTATACAAAGTAAAGCGCCTGTAAGTTTGAAACTACGATCTACAAATCGTATGTCGTGGCCGTTACCACTGGTCCACCACTGATCTAATAGCTTGGTACTATACTATCATTATTTTTATTTCTACTAATTGGCAAAAAATATATTAAAATGTGTGCTATATACATATACACCGCTGCCTAGCCTTTTGGTGATTACAGGCGTGATGTTATGTTATATAATTAGCAAAACGTTGCAAAAATGGTGATGATTAACATAGAAATACTATTAACTTAAGGTTAATGGATAGTTAGTTAGATATTTCGCGGTCTACCAAGACCGCGAAATTCAAATTTTCTTACGTTTTTTGCAATCTGCAGGTCAGTGTCAGATTGTATCTTGATCAAAATATAATTCGCGACAATAACAGGTACATATTTAGATAATTATAATCATTAGAATCATTAATATATCTTTCTAAGTTATATTTATACCACCAACCACCAATCTCTTTGGAAAAGTGTTAGTGGTAGAAATCTAACTTAGAAAGATGTATTATTGATTCTAATGATTATACTTCCCTCAAAGAATAAATTTATTCCAAACGGCTAGCACTCTTTTCTTTTCTATTCAAACATTTCGTGCCGAGTTACAGCGCGCTATCCACCATCTTAGTTCTTGCATAGAACTGGGTTGCCCTAGGTTGAAAAGACAAATTTCAACTAATTTGCATTTAACAAATAGACTACCTAAAACTTCTATAAACTTACTAAAATATTCAAACACTGCTTACCGGAGCTATTATAAAAGGAGAATGGCCGCTGAACTTTCTGCCCAGAAGCCCAACAGCCATAAGTGTGCGTACACACGAGCGTAAGACAGAAGCAACTGTAACCGACGATGTGTCGGCGACTGACGCCGACAACATGCCGCTAGTGTATTTGAGTACGGTTTCGGCACGGTAATAATATCCATACAGTATGTCGTCTTCATACAAACGGACGAAACGCGAGCTATACCTACGCGCCTCGACCACGGCATGCGCTCGGCATGCAGACAGTCGCGACTGTGCCGCAGTGACGAACGGACGGTGTGTTGTTTTTTTTAACAATAACCGCGCGATTTTTTCACTAAAAATAAGTTTTCATAGAAATAAACTGTAATCAGATTAATGTTAAATAAATGGTTAATTCGAAATGACGAATTATTTTATTATTTATGTACACACAGTAAAATACAATAACAAAACTAAATGGAAACACAAAGTAAGCAAATGTAATTAAAATGCTTGAGGCGGGCAGCCCTATCGCATGTTTACGTACCTACCGCGCGGCTGTAGGCATTTAATTCAAGGTTACGGCCGAGATACAATATGTACTGTATGTCTTTATACTGTGGTTTCGGCGACAGGCCACGCGTCCCCGGTTGCAGTTGCCTCTGCCATCGAAGCATGTCGCTCGTGTGTATGCACTCTAAGATACCACCAATGGAAAGAGCTTTTCAAGTGGAATCTTAGCTACCAACGCGACTTTTATAAGAAACATTTTTCCTGATGAGATATTTCCATCGGTATAAAGGATGTGTGATATATCATCCTATCTTAACGCTATTGCGCTTCGGGGTACAATCACCCAATTTATTTTGTCCTTACGTTATAATCCAGAAATGAGGTCTGCGGTCCTTGCCATAGTGTATGTAATATAATATATTATACAACTATGTTACTATGATAAGGAGAAACGGTCCAATCCCCTTAAGAATAATTACGTAAAGTTGCAGTGCTCGTGATGTTACTGTTACGATTTCAGTATATTGAATTTCACAATTTGAAGTTTATGATTTAAAGTTAAAATTAAAATTAAATGGTACTAGTGGCTTTTAGTGATATTTAATGTACGAGTATGTAAGTACCTATGTATATGTTTATATTCAAATTAGAGAATTGTTTTGATTTGATGTATTGTTATCCCTTCTACTCTTACACACGTTGCGAGAGTACATAAAAGAGATGTAGCTCTTTTATGTACTCTCCTTTTGCAGGTATGCTGGAAGAGGTTTCTTTAGAAATAAGCGTCACTTTTGTACGTATTTTCTGTTCCTGTTAAATAAATAAATATTAAGGTAAGGTAACATTTTATTTTATTTTTTAATACCTATTAATTATTAATGTGTCTGGTGCGTCATTAATGTGAGGTGTGTGAAACACTAGTTAGGTACCAGGGCTTTTATAAATTTGTCCTAGCTTTATAATCTAAAAATGAGGTTTGCGGTCCTTGGCATAGTATATGTGGCGAAGCAATTAATTTGCATAGTTGAAACGGCCACCGCGTCAGGCACAGCCCTGTTGTCTCCACCATTCGTAAGTGCTGTATTGTATAATGTATGACTCCATACCGCTGTGTGTCAATAGATTTGGTTAACTGGACACACACTGCCCTTCTCTGACTTGATACAATGACGTCAGCGATCGGAATCTTGATAGTGATGAGAACAACAGTAATCCTTCCTGAGTCGGAAATAGAAAATTAATTGAATAAATCGTTTCACACATATTTATAATTAATGTATACAACATATTGTGACACAATTTAAAAGAGTAATTATGGAGTTTCTTGCCCATTCTTCTCCATACGAAACATTCTATTTTCTTATAAAATTTAACGTGCAAAAGTGCTTTATAATGGCCACTTGAATTCAGTTATTTTTCTTTGACGTTACAAAACAAAAAGATAATGAACCAGTCATTTTCCTTTTAAAAACCGCTCATTGCGAACACTTCAATGAAGAAGTTATTAACAGATTTGAAGTTGCTCAGCGAACAAAACTCAAGATATTGGATTAAAAGCGTTTTGAACTAGTTAGGGTACAACATTACCCCAAGCTTCTCTAATTGCACTTTTTTCTTACAGCCAGCATATAATGAATTTAATAAGCGCTGAAGCAAAGAGTTAACTTCTTAGTTGGCCGCAGCAAACTGCTGTATGGATTAAACAGCTTTTAAAACTTATTTAACCCAGATTAACTTCAATATTCCAGAAGGATTTGTGGCCCGCCTCTTATTATATAAAAACGTAATTTTCTAGAAAACATGGACTAACGTAATAGGAGTTTATGAATTATTATTTGCTGCTGCAAACTTTGACAGGCAACTTCCCTGTTGTTGTACTGACCTTGAAGAAAACTGTTACTTATTCTATTTTGAATTAGTTTTACTATTTTTTTGTTGGACTTTGTGTACCTTATTATTTTATTGAGTTGGAAAAAGTTGTATCATTGTTTTTTATATCATATCATTGTTTACGAGTGATAATGTTTTGAAAAAATTGTTTTGAATTTTTGACCGTCGAATGTTTTTCTCGAATTTGATGCCCTAACTATTACTGCTACCTGAAGGCCAATTCTCGTAATTTAAAACGTTCAAAATTCAGTCGCAGTCTCATTTCGATGACAAACGATTGTCAAAAATTTGTCAAAATTTAGGGGAATTAGAAGTATTTTTGACAGATTGAGACTGAGATCAGATTGTGAATGTTCTTAAAATTATGAGAATTGCCCCTCTATTAGCCTGCATCGTAATAGCTGCTGGGCAAAGGCCTCTCCCCATGACTTCCAGCTCTTTCGATCCAGGGCTAAAGTGGACCACTGGTCGTGATGACTCACGGCGAGGTACGCGGGGGCGGGCCGCCAGTGACGGCGGCGCTCGCGTTCCCGTTCGGCCATCATCGGACAGACTCGTCTCCGACTCACGGACGAACGCACGCGTTTTTATTGTCGCGCCGATTTAAATATTGTAACCGTTTTATGTTAATTATCTAATATAATTCATTCATATAGTCCAGTTGTCATTATTTCACGAGGCTTAGGTGTCCAGCTATCAATATAGCGGACCGTGCCCAACATAATGGTCCTTCGAGCTGGATGAGTACCAGCTGTGGTGTTGAAGCGCAATCCTCAGCAATGTTTTCCAACGATGAGCAAACAGGAAGACGGTTGAAACTTTTAGTTGCCCAGGCTTGAGTCTGTGACCTCAGGTTGACCTCTGGTGAAGTTGATGCTGATTCGTGAAGATGGATATAACTCCGTTGATTCCTTGAATGCAGGCTCCGTTACGTTAGCTCGCAGGACCATATGTTGTGACCGGCACGCTATATTGATAGCTGGATACCTAAGCCTCGTGAAATAATGACAACTGGACTGTATGAATGAATTATATTGGAAAATTAAATTAAAACAGTTACAATATTTGAATCGGCGCGACAATAAAAACGTGGAACAAGCTGAGGTAAGCTTCTGTAATGCATCTGCCTCTCACGCTCAGAATTTCGTTCGCCTTCCCAAAATTAACTTGCTCACCTTTGACGATAATTATCAACACTGGCTCGAGTTTAGAGACACTTATATCTCCTTCATACACACAAATGATAAAATAGATAATATTAATAAATTTCATTACCTGCGCGCATCTCTTCAAGGTGGCGCAGCGTTGGTGGTAAAGAGTTTTGATTTCAGGGCTGATAATTGTATCTAAACTTGGCAACTAATTTGCGAGAGATATAACAAACACTTATTCGTGAATAATCATGTTTACGCGCTCTTTACTGTGCAGCCTATAACTAAAGAGTCGAGCAAAGCTTTGAGGTACATAGTGGACATCACTAATAAAAACCTCAGAGCATTGTCTACTTTAAATGAATCCGTAGAATACTGGAATACTTTAATAAATTACTTGATGAACTCCAAATTAGATTTCATTACTAGTTAGTAGGGAATGGGTAAAACGACGAAGTATCTCTGACAATTCGGCTAAGCAAAGTCTTTTCATAAAATTTATATCTAACAGAGCACACGTACTAGAAACACTAGAAGAGTCACATTCACAGGGTAAGTCCAACACACATCAAACAAAACCTAGTAAAAGTTTCCTCGCTTCAACCAGCAAAGCTGCTGAACCGATGACAAACTTTTCTTGTGGTCTGTGTCATAAACCACACAGCTTATTTTCTTGAAAAGAATTTGGGAAGTTGACTGTAAATATGCGCATACAAAAGGCTAAGGAATGTAAGGTGTGCTTAAACTGCCTTCATTCAGGTCATGCTGAACGCACTTGTAAATTTGGCAATTGCAAATACTACTCGCAAAGGCACAACACGTTGCTACATTCTGATAGCTCGAATGAGCCTGCTGTAACTGAAACTATAGCTTTATCCACCAACACATTTAAGGAAAGGTCTAATAAACATGTTTTACTTGCCACAGCATTAGTGAAGGTGAGAGACAACAAAGGAAAGCCGCATGTCGCCAGTCTTGTTGGACAATGGAAGCACGGCCAATTTTGTGTCGCAGGATCAGTATCTCTGCCGTAAGCTTAGTTTATCTATCTCTTTCAATAGCTCTAAGGTGACTGGTATTAGTGG
Source organism: Luperina nickerlii (assembly GCA_963855955.1). Lineage (NCBI taxonomy): Eukaryota > Metazoa > Arthropoda > Insecta > Lepidoptera > Noctuidae > Luperina > Luperina nickerlii. Next base: position 11,956,611 of record OY979677.1, on the reverse strand, counting down.
GCTGATGTCACAAAGCACACGATCATGTTCATTCACTATAGAGTCTATGAATGGTAACTAAAAAACGAAGGTTACATGTTTTGTTTTATCTACAATTTCATCTTCTATCCCGTTTACACACATTGACATACATGACGTTGAAATACCATCTGGGATTTGTTTAGCCGTCCCTAAATATTACACACCTGCGTCCACTGACATACGCATCGGGGCAGACATATTCTGGGATATCATAGGCACAAATCGCATCCAGTTAGGTAAAAATCAACCAACGTTAATTAAGTCGACGCTTGGTTGGTTGGTTTCAGGGTCAATCTACAATGACAAAGCATCTACTATTATGAGTCATCTTTGTCAGGATAGTCTAGTAGAACTATCCAAGTTCTGGGAACTGGATACCATTCCACCGAAACATGATTTTACAGTCGATGAAAAGGCATGTGGACTACATTTCACAAAAACTACAAAACGCAATTCACAAGGTCGCTTCATAGTTCCATGTCCTTAAAGGAGTCACCTAGCGCTTTAGGCGATAGTTTTCAAGTAGCTAAGCGTAGGTTTCTTTCAATTGAGCGAAGGCTGGAAAGAGATACGAGACTAAAAAGATGTAGGTAGACAGATTTCATGACAGTATATATTAACTTGGGTCACACGAGTGAAACAACAGTTAATTAAGAGAAAATAATTTCATGTTTTCTACCCCATCACGAGGTACTTAGGGAGAGTAGTATTACAACCAAGTTATGGGTTGTATTTGACGCTTCCGCTGTAACGTCATCAGGAAAATCATTAAATGACATACAGCGTGGTGGGCCAACAGTACAAGACGATTTATTGTCGATATGAATTAGATTCAGACAACACAAGTTCGTCGTTACCGCTGACATCGAAAAGATGTACAGACAGATAGAAGTTGACCCAACACAACGTACTCTTCAGCAAATATTATGGCGTTCAGACCCGTCGCATCCATTGAAGGTTTACACACTAAACACGGTCACGTATGGTACGGCGTCATCCCCATTCTTAGCCACTAGATGTTTAAGACAGCTGGACTTAGAAGCAACAGATGACGAAGTCAAACGAGCTATTTGTCACGACTTCTACATGGATGACCTTCTGACTGGTCATGAATCACTCTTCACTGTCCATTCCAAGGTTGCCTGGAAGAGATCGCAGAAAGCGATAAGGCCACCCATTGTATGTTTTGTATTCATAATTGTATTTTTTTTTGTTTTGTGTTTTCTGGTGTACAATAAAGTATATATAAATAAATAAATAAATGAATCTTTTCAAGATGCAGTTGATTTATGCCAGGGGATAATAAACTCGTTAGAACCTGCCAAATTGAGTTTGCGAAAGTGGAACTCAAATTGCACAGAAATCCTAAACGCAATCAGTAAAGGTGATGGTAAACATCATATTGTCGACTTAAGTGAAAACGAACTCTCCAAGACGTTGGGTCTCAATTGGAACTATGCAACCGATTGCTTGACATTTTCCATGCACATAGAAGATAGTGACAAAATTAGCAAACGTCATATCCTATCAACAATAACTCAAGTATTTGATCCTCTTGGTACTGTAGCTCCTTGCATAATATCAGCAAAGATAAATTATGCAACAACTATGGAATGATCAATGCTCATGGGACGAAGAGGTTCCACAGCATACAAAAAAGGAATGGCTTAGTTTCGTGAATACGTTATCACATTTAAACTACTTAAACATACCACGTTGTATCCATAGTAAATAGTCCTATTAACGTGCAATTGCATACCTTTACAGATGCCTCGGAGTGCGCATATGGTGCATGCGTGTATGTGAGGTGTGTTGGTGGTGATGGGGCAGTCACTGTTCGGCTGTTGGTGTTCAAGAGCAAAGTAGCTCCCATTAAACCCACTACCACTAGCCTGGTGCTTTGTGCAGCTTTCAAAGTCAAAGCATTTCGAAGTCGACCATTACATTAGGTTTGCTTGCCCATAAGCCAGAGCAGTGTAAACCATTTGTTAGGCATCGTGTTAGTGAGATTCAGGAAGATTCTGGTGCTTTTGGGTGGGGATATGTAGCTTCCAAGGACAACCCCGCAGACGTAGTATCTCACGGTGTGAGTGCCAAGCGATTGGGTAGTAGTTCCATTTGGTGGTAGGCACCTCACTATTTAAAAGGTGACATGTCTCAGTGGCCGAGAATTCCTGGTAGAAGTTGCAATTCAGAACCACGTGAACTAATTTCACTCCACACATCATGTAACACAAAACCTGCGCAAATGAATTTAGTAAAAATATTAATTTCGAAATTTTCTAAATTTACTTCTCTATAGAGAGTAATTGTTCACTTGTTTAGACTTATAAACAACTGTCGTCAGAGCAAACAGTACGGCACAATTAGATAATTCAATGACGTTTTTATTGAGCATGGCTCAACAAGAGTCATTCCCCACTGAAAAACAATGTCTTCTCTCGAATGTGAAGTTTCCACATAAACATCGATTGTTATCAGTATCTCCGTTCATGGATGCTAACAATATTATTCGTATCGGTGGTAGACTTGGTAATTCTACTTACGAGTATAATGTGAAACATCCAATCTTATTATGCGGTAAACATCCCTTAACAAAACTATTATTTGAGATGTTACACAAAACACATTTACATTCTGGTCCCTGTTTACTATAAGCTTTAGTAAGAACTAATTACTGGGTGATAGGAGGCACGGCGCTAGCCAAGCGCACAGTACGAACCTGCGTCAAATGTTGCAGGTTTAAGGGCCACACAATTCAACCTGTGATGGATAACTTACCGGAATAACTTGTTGAACTTGAATTCCCGTTCCTTAACACCGGTGTTGACTATAGGCAGGTGATGATAAGTGACCGTAGAGGAAGGGACTCACGATTAGTACAATCGTATATTTGTATTTTCGTTTGCTGTGCATTTGGAGCTTGTCTCAGATTTGACAAAGGAAGCATTTATAGCAGCTCTAAATAGATTCAGAGGTCGCAGAGGTAAGCCACAGCATATCTTCTCTGACAACGATACGTTCGTGGGTACGTTCAATGAGCTGTCAAGACTCCTCAATCTCACGTTGTCGTCACAGCAGGCCGAAAAAGGAATACAATTTTCATTTATTCCGGCATACACTCCGCACTTTGGCGGGCTATGGGAATCGGCTGTTAAGTCAGTCAAACATCACCTAAGGCGAATATTAAAGTTAGTACACCCAACATTCGAAGAAATGTCCACAGAGGTCTGGAATTCAATATAGCCTCAATCTGTATCAACAGACAGATTGAGGCTATATTGAATTCCAGACCTCTTACTCCTATGTCCGAAGATCCTTCTGACCTTTACCTGCTCACCCTGTCTCATTTCCTTATTGGGCGATCACTAATCTTTGTGCTTCACATTTTTGGAACCGGTTTTCTAATGAGTGTGTTACGTTGCTTTAGCAGAAAACCAAATGGCACACCTCGTACGGTGATCTCAAGCCCGGTAATGTCCTGAAGGAGATGGCGCTGCCACCCCTCATGTGGCTATTGGGCCGCGTAGTACAGGTTCTTCCAGGCAAGAACGGCATCGCTCGGGATGCCGATATCAAGACGAAGAAGGGGATCAGCCGCCGAGCCTATAACACAATCTACGCCCTGCTAGTTCAAGCAGTTGAAGGGACTTCAACCGGGGGAGTGTGATGACTCACGGTGGGGTACGCGGGGGCGGGCCGCCAGTGACGGCGCTCACGCTCCCGTTCGGCCATCATCGGACAGACTCGTCTCCGACTCACGGACGAACGCACGTGTTTTTACTGTCGCGCCGATTCAAATATTGTAACCGTTTTCATTTAATTTTCCCATATAATTCATTCATACAGTCCAGTTGTCATTATTTCACGAGGCTTAGGTATCCAGCTACCAATATAGCGGACCGGACCCAATAGGTCGTCTGTTTTCTCCTCCTCGTCCCACCATCTTCTACAGGGTCTGCCGCGACGACTTCTAGCTGTGTAAAAGCTGGTCATTCTGGCCCACAGCTCATTATGGCATACGACATACGTGATGATCCCAGTCTCACTTCAGCTTAGCGGCTTTTTGAGCAACGTAAGTAATCTGTGTTTTGGAGCGCAAAGTGGTGTTGTGAATATATCTGTCAATTTGAAGCCTAGAATACTTTGCTTTATTGCACGTTGGGAGCTCTATTGCACCTTGAGTTTGAACTTTTGAATGTTTGTCAAAGACCATGTCTGGAATCCATAGGTCAAAATGAGTAGGATGCACATGTCCTTATCTCTTCACTTAAGTGTCAAAGGCAGGCTCTTTCATGGACTAGTAAGTGATGCTCTACATCGAACATAGTCTAAATATCTGTAATGTCATGAAAACCGATGTGATTTCCCTTCCTTTCCGCGATAGATGGCTGTTGTCAAATGTGACAAACAGAATATGATAAATCGAAAATACGTGAAAATTAGAGGTAATTTCACGATATTTTTTTTATCAAGATAATTTTCATATTTTGTGTTTCTGTTCCCCAAAAAGTTTGAAAATTATTATAATTATTAAGTTACTCATATTATTAAAATTTTATACCTAAGTCTTGTCAATTTCATGAAAAAAATATTGAGGATAGGCAATTTTGGTTACCTCCTACCCGCTCTTATAAAAGATTCAGGCGTAAAAATGATCAAGCAAATGTGTGGCTCCGGTAACCGATAACTTAGGCAATTTTATAAGAGCCCTCTTACATTTCGGTACTGAGCGCACATCTTTTTTTTTTATAAATGGCATCTCGCAGTTCAACCTATGAGGTTGTCGTCAGCTTAACCGGGCTTGTCTGTGGATGCCTCAATAAATTAAGGCCTCCAGCCAGGGCGAGCGCGCATCGTGAAATACATAGCATTTTTATTTTATTTATAAAAAAATCAAAGTATGAATATTTTATTTATTGAATTTTTTTAAGCAATAGGGATGACGAATGATTTTGAAATCCTCTTCCGTAATGTACATACATATTTACTATTTACGAAAAAACCTATATTTCGGTTATAAACTAAAGGTGAACGAAGTTTAAAGACATTTTTCTAATATTTTTTCAATAGCGCGCGAAAACAGCTCGCAGTGTCATGGCGTCGGGTCTGATGTCACGCCTAGGTAAACACTAAACGTCAAATGTGTCAAGCTGACACATTTGACGTTTAGTGTTTACCTTTCCTCTGACTGCGCGTGTTATCAAAACAAACATTGCATATTTCATCTGATAAAAATGAATTCCAAAGTGTATAAGTGGTGTGCAGTGCCTCAGTGTAAAAACACATCAATAACCACTCCCAACAAGGTGTTTATATATGTCCCAAACAAGCAAATAATAAGAGTTCAATGGTTAAAGCTCGCAAGGCGAAACCATGTTGTTATAGATTCGTGTTGTAGAGTCAAGTGGAGTGGATAAATTACACTTAAATTAATAAAAAATCGATCCAAATGCGTAATCGGTAGTAGTCAACAAAACGCAAGTGATGTTTACATAGGCGTGACGTCATGCGCTGTGATTGGCGTTTCAGTCAAAATGGCCGAATGCCGTATTTTCATCTTTTATTTTAGTGAAAATCCGATTAATCTCAAGTTTTTAAATAAAACTAAATCAGTGTTTTAAATCCTTTTAATATGTACTTTCTCCTAAAATCATTAAATCTATGATTATTTGATACTGTCGCCACGCCTATTATTGGAGACTATTTTTGTATAAATACTACGTGAAAATGATGTAGAAGTTTGGAGATATTCATACTTGTTTCCAATAGAACATTGAATTAGGTCCAGTCGTTTTTTCTTTATTTATAAGGCATATAACAAAAATTTATTCTATTATTATAAAAGTATAATATGATATTTGTGATATGAGAAACATTGTTTTGATGTATTATATTCAACAGAATCTGCAAATTAGAGCTCTCAAATCAGCTCTCCTTGAGTTTTTGCCTAAAAAGGCGTCAGGAGAACGATTATTGCTAAATAAATAGATAAATAATAAAAGCATCGTTTTATTATTATTGTAGAAGAGAAAACAAACTATCTTTACCAATTAATTGTTATTTATACCAACTTACGTAATAAATTTAATACTACCATTAAATTTCAACGAGGAAATCATGCATTTACGAGCATTTTTGTATTACTCCTCTTAAATCACGATAAATGTATATGGTATGTACTTACATACTTTGTAGGTATTGCCTACAAAAAAGTACTATGTAAGTGCTTTTAAATAGCTGCTGTGCACGAACTCTAGTCTGCGTGTATTTCATATTTTTTTAATACAAATATCCAGAATTAAAAGTTGTTTATGTCCTTCTCCAAGTCCCAGGCTCCCTATCTATGGTTTAGGTGTGAAAAGATAATAGTTGGACAGATACACCGACAGAGTTAGTTTAGCATTTACTTAGAATATTCCTAGTTAGTATGGATAAGTCAAATTTAAGCGTGAAAAGTTAACAGCGTCATCTATTAGAATTTATTGGTAACATTGGTAGTATACTGAACCAGCCAATAGAATTCACTCAATCCTTTTGTAATTGCAAACAGGTCAAGCTCTGGACATTAAATATTGCTTCAGAATTGATCAAGTGTAAAGGGTCAATAGACTGCGTTCACTTACATTATTGGTTTAGGATATTGTGGCGAATTGGTAATATTAGTTCAACTGTCAGATCCGTGTTACTTAAGAGTTAGGTTACTCCCTAAAGACGTCATAATCTGTTCCAAAAGTGTAAACAAACCCGGCTCAGGTTAAATTCTTACGCAAACTAAAGGGAATCAGTTACACATTCATCTGTATTTAGAAAATGTTAACTTTAAATTTTACCACTCTTTCCTAGATTTTTTTTACGTTCGCCTATATTGTCCCATTTCTGGGTAAAGGCTTCTCCAATATTCTTTCTCCTACCCTTGTGCTGTAATAATAATAATGATTTTTATTTCGGACCAAAGAATATATAGAGTGTTAGTAACATAATATTAAAACAACTTATTATCTAGTGCTAGTACCAATCACCCTCCGCACAAACGGCTTTACAATTGGAACGTCGAAATTCTCTGCTACAGTTCTCAGGATGCTATTGCGACTGTCTCTCACTCTCCTCAGTAGGGACGCTATTTTTAGCGTATAATCACGTGAAACCCGTCGGTACGAGCTTGCGCAAACATTTCCGACGCGCCGCAGTAGCGAGGAAGTCCCAACAACATCCTGAACCCATCATTGTGCTGTCCAGTAAAAGGTCGCTGGATGTCCGTCCTGCGCGTTTGCGCTCGCGCAGGACATCCAGCGACCTTTTAGTGTACTTGACCCATAGATTATTCGTGTACAGACTCTGGCAGTACGCCTTGAAAATAGTTATTTTTACTAGATCTGTACACCGAGCAAATCTACGGGCCAGCATGTTGCTCCGGACAGCGAGTGCTCTGCGTTTCGCTCTCTATATCTACATGAGGTCGTCGGAAAGAAAGTGACCTAGGTATTTAAAAGTGGATACCCTTTTAATTACTGACCCGTTTACAAGTAACTCAGGTCCCACTTCACGGCATTTGCCGCCGACCTCAAAGACCATGACGTGTGTATTGTGCCTTATCCGTTTTGATTATTTAAAAATCATCGACTAAAATTGACGTTATAAAGTTATCCTAAATAATTGTCAAACGAAAAATATCGTGATTTAAAATTATAGGCCGACCGCTTAACCGAGACGTTGCCTGAGGAAGCAGCGTGGAGCGGGAGGGGTGTGGTGACGTGATGCGAGAGTTCAGTGATTCGTCAACTTGTGACAACTATCAACCCTCCCGCACCGCGCAGCTACTTCGGGCAACGTCTCAGTTAAGCGGTTGGTCTATAGAATATAATTATGATTTAAGCATTTAAATTATCCAAACAAAGCACTCAATTTGTAAGTGGCATTACAAATTTGCATCCACAGGTACGTTTTCAAATCCATTTGCTTACATTTTCATCAGACACCTTTTAGAACAGACTGCGACAGATAAGATTTTTCAGGTTTTGCTTTGAACTGAATACTAAGTAAGGCTTAGTAGGCGTTTCGGCCGCTGAGTTTCGCCCGATCCGGTCGAAACAGGAATTTCATTATTATTAATAATTTTGAGTGGTGTTTGGGATTATACTTTTTTTTTAGCAAATTTTGTACAGTCAGAATGAAAAAACCTTAGGTAGGGTTATATTAATTAAGAAAAAGTCAGAGAATTTTTGGAAAAAGATAAAGTTTAATATACAATTACAACAATCAACAGCAAACATGATAAATCACAGTAATCAGTCTTAGAATTATAATTTAGAATTAATTATAAATTATAAAAGTTAACAACAATAATCAGTCATAAATAACAACTGAAACGAGTACAACAAGAATATTAAATGTAAATTACTTTAATCAGTCTTGTATATCAATTACCTATTAACAATCACTTTACTCATCATAATAATTTCAGTAGAAAGACGTCCACTGCTCGATATAGGCCTCCCCCAAGCACCTCCACATCAACCGGTTTTGTGCTTTTCGCCATTCTTAGGGTTGCCATAATCGCCACGCTTGGCATGCGGGTTGGCGATCGTAGTATGGTGGTAAAATTCATAGAGAACACTGCTGCCCATTCTCCGGTACGGTCTCTTCGCCTTTTACGACACCCACGGGAAGTAGGGTTGTGCCGGTGCTATTCTTTAAGTAAGGCACCGCACAGACACATACTCGCATCACTTTACTAATACCGCAAATAATGAACAATAGCGTCAAAAATCAGTGACTAGCTACGTTATCAAAATAGCCTCTTCTTATGTTTATATAATACTTGATTCACACGCATTAGTTTCCCGTAGGAATATTGGGATAAAACTATCCTATATCTTTTCCGGGACTCGAACTATCTGTATATCATCTAAATCGGTTCAGCGGTTTAAGCGTGAACAGACAAACACACTTTCGCATTTATAATATTAGCATGGATTTAAAATAAACAGTTTGTTCAATACGATCAAAACAATAATCAACTATTTTCATTAAAAAAAAAACAAACATAATAGCTATACCAACTTGAAATCTTAAAGTCTCATGTGTTTTACTATGATCTGAAAATTAGTTCTTAGCGAAAAAGGTCACTTAAAACAACACAACGTTCTAGCGAAATGTGATTTTCCAAATCCGAAATGGTGCTATAAATGTGGTCAACAATTTCAATTGTTTCACGAGTATACGAGTATGATAATGCTCTCCCTCTCTTTGCACTTGCATAGTTAAGATTTCAAAATAATTAGCTTTTTATTGTAATAAAGTAAAAAATCATAATTTATCCACGGCTACAAAGTAAAATACGTCTTATATTAAATATCTTTCTGATGTTATTTTGCCTTTATAAAAGGATTCGTCCGAAACACCACTCAAAAATATTAATAATAATGAAATTCCTGTTTCGATCGGATCGGACGAAACTCAGCGGCAGAAACGCCTACTAAGCCCTAAGTAAAATGCTATTCAAAATAGAAAAGATATTAGAAGAAGTCTTGAAGATTATTTTCAATCGCAGTGGGCAGCTTCTTAAAGAAGATGCTACAACATTAAAATTGTAAGGGGTAAGAAATGTTTGTATGAAAAAAACAAAGAGATAATTTTAATTAAGTACGACAGTCAGGAAAATATACAGTTGATAAATTACCTCCACTTCTATAAAGATCTTTTGGCGCTCAAATGACGTTGACAGGGAGGTGCTGTTGGTAAACATTTGTGCAATTGTTTTGTTAAATGTATTGAAAAAACCAGATGACGGCGTTAGTTCCGATTTTGGCCACGCGCCAAAACATGCTCTGCTGAGTATAGATCTCCTTCCTACCTTTGGTGTCATGCTTCCCTGGTCTGTGCGAGTCACGTCCCGGTCTTCCCCGCGATCTTCTGTAAGTCGTCCACCCACGACGACCAGTAATATCTAGCAAAGGTATGCTAGACGTCACTAGTCTAATGAACTATTTTCTTTATTTCAATAAATACCTACACGTAAATTATATTTTTAAATACGAGTGTACGAATATAAAAAACATAAAAACATTTAAAAATATAAAAATAGTAGCCCACCGGTATCGGGAACAGGGTCCAAGCTACCGGCGGTCAGGGCTCCAGAGAGAGGAACCTCCTGACAATGCGAGCCGTGTCCAGAAGAACTGCTTTCTGAATCAAGCCCTTGATCCAGCCGCCCAACGCGAGCCTCCTCTGGTGTTGGTCGAGGCTCTTGGCTATTAACGTAATGGCTGTCACGACTATCGGCACAATGGTTGCTGTGTCCTCATGACAACCTCGCGAGCCAAATCAAGATTTTTCTTTCGGCTTTCACGAGGTTAATGAACTATTAGAATAGAATAGAAGAATAGAATACTCTTTATTATGTACACCATATACATAATTACAATATTACTATTAAATTTTCTCTCTTTTATTAGAGCTTCTGCGCTCGCTCTCGTATGAGAGCGAATGTAATAGTAATAATAATTGTTTATTTATTTTTCAAAATATGAATTATGAGATATTATACAACCCTCGTAATGTCGTGTCGTGGTAACCTATAAATTTGTACGTCACAATCAGTTTTCAATTAAATTGCTGATGAAAAAAAAAATGCTCAGGAATTTTACTGCCCGCAATATTGGGAAAAGTAAAACTGTATTTTGAGCAATACGAAAAGCAATAAATACATCATTGATTGATTGGTTTTTATTAAAAAGAAAATTGAATTGAATTCGAAATTTTAATCACCGAATCATTAGTTAAAATTGATTTACTGGATGTGGTATTTACGTATCAACAAATATGTACTAGGTTCTACCCGCGACATCGTTGCGTAAAATTTCATGTTCCCCGACCCACCCCGTAACACCCCCGCGCAGGCGATGCGATGTCACCCCGTAACATCACATCGCCCACGCTATTACTTCATTTTCGCTTAGCGTTCTTTCTGACTTTTTGCTCGAGTCCTAAGGGTCATAGCGTGATATTAAATATCCTACCTATAGCCTTTCTCAAGAATTGGGCTATCAAATGTAAGAAGATTTTTCCAAACCGACTGGTAGGTCCAGAGATTATCGCGGTAAAACCAACAAACAAACTCTTTAGTTTTATTATTAGTATAATATAGAATTATAGATTTGTATATATTTTTTTTACTTTCTATCGTTTATATCAACATAAATATTTTGTGACGTAAAACTTTTCACCTGCTAACGGTGTTCGTTCAGCCAACAAATATTTTTTTTACCGCATGATTGAGGTGGATCGGTTTATATTATGAATACTTCGTATCTAGTTCACGTATCCGAATAAATCAAGCTGGGTTGGTGAACCGAATTTGATCAAAGCTTAAACAATTGTAAAGTTAGGGAGCAGAGTAAATTAGTATTTTTAAAAATGTAGCTGATATTTATATACCTAACTAGCTAGCTGACCCGGCGAACCCCGTACCGCCTTAGAATTAAATAATGTGACAAAGTTCAATATTGTAAATACACTAAACAACAAAAAATGGTAAATGGCAGTACTTTCACAAAGTCACAAAGGAATGAAATGTCATAGTATTTGTTTGTTGTCAAATATTTATAGTGCGTTCAGAAATTTATTTTTTGACTAAACTTAGAAAGATGTATCAAGCTACATAAAAATGTCTGTCTTGACTAAAGTAGAAATATAATAAAAGAGTAAGGAACACACCAAACAATTGAATAAATCAAACTAGTAAATCAATCTTATTTAATTTCTGAACGCAACCTGTTTGACAGGTACGAACAGTTTATAAGGGAAAATAAAATTGTTGCTTTTACTACTTTCCTTACAATTTCTTCATATATTCCTACCTTTTTAACCTTTCTTGGACTTCTACAAATATTTAAAAACCGAAATTAGCCAAATTGGCCCAGCCGTTCTCGAGTTTTAGAGAGACTAACAAACGTCATTTTATTTATATATATATAGATGTTACAGCAGCATAATCAGCCTATACTGTTACCACTGCTGAGACACAAACCTCCTCTCTATGGGAGAGAGTGGGCCATATAATCCACCACGCGGGCCCAGTACGGGTTGGCGGAAGTCACGTCTCTGAATTTTTGGTCCTAGTAAATGCCGGTTTCCTCACGATGTTTTCCTTCACCGTTTTGAGAGCAGTGGTGGTGCTAGTGTGGTGGGGATATACAGTACAGTATTAAAAAGATCAAAACATTCGACTTTAGTATTTATGTTATCATTTTTACAATTACTATATTTGCACTTAGATTGCAATTGAAGGTTTCACGGACAAACGATATCCTGAATAAAATCAGAACACGTAATACTCTTTCAGTCTGTGTGAAATGTAGCAAAAGTCATGAAATGGCGACTGTGACCTACATAGGAGATTGACAGGGCAATCAAAATGACGTTCGCGTTCGCGGAAATTGTCAAAATGGCAACAATAAATGAAAAGAAATAATAAATATCTGGTGTTGCGATGTCGTCAGGGTTCGCAGATTGTTACAGGGCCTTTCTGTTTGGGACATACTCGATATATTTTCTTTAATAATTAAACTTTGGAAGCAAATTTTGTTAAGTTCATCCCACTGCCCCGAGGGCTTTGTCGAAATTTTCGAAATTTGTTGTACTCATGGGAGGTAACATACAAATTGCTCGACTTCGGTCAAGACGGCCACGTTTTAGTCTGTAAAATTGTTGCATTGGTCGTTGTGGGAATAACATTCAATGAATCATTGTTTGGCAACTTGCTAACTATAGGTACCTACCTATAGTTAGCAAGTTGCCAAGGAGTAGGTACCTACCTACTCCTTTTAATTTTGCCCTACAAAAGGTTAAGGTACGTATAGACGCCAGCACATCAAGCTACCCGAAACTGTAAAATTTTCCCAATCAACTTTGAACCTTATACTCTAGCGATAAAGTTGAAAATCTATTAAATAAATTTGACAGATTGTAGTAGCTTAATGTGCTGGCATCTGTACAACAAGAACTTATTAGGTAGCCCGCGAAATTGTTTTCTTTCGTTTTTTGCAATTATAGAATTAGGAATATAAATACAAATACGATTCTAGGCCACAACAAATATTTATTTATAGAATTATAATCGTAAAAATGATCAGTAGCTACAACTCTCTTAGTTCATTTTACCTAATTGTTTGACTATTTCATAAAATCATCTCAAGGAATTTCATTCTATCTCAAGTAGTTGTATTGCTGATTCTAGTTCTGTTTTAGCCATATTCGTTACGGTCGAGAATCATATTTTAATCAACATACAACCTGACAATGACCTGAAAATTGCAAAAAACGTACGTACGGTTTACACCGTCAGGTATTTATTATTTCATTAAATCCACCTACATAAAGTTTGCTAACATTAAGCGCATCAGACCAACCCCATACCTAATGAATAAGCAAAACACAGATAATAAAATTTAACGAGTTTAGTTTCTCAAATACAGAACATGTTTCACGAAGCTCTAATTATGAAACTGATAATTATCACTGGCTCTTTCACACAAGCCTTCATTTGATTCTTTAAACACAATAAACTCTTTTACCTATAAAAATAAATGGCACTTAACGTAGGTCTCACGTTCTTCTCTGATCTTGACCTTTTCAAATATTCACAGCTGTAAAAGTTTAAAGCTATAGAATAATTCAACTGTAGATCAACAAATTGGACAGTGAATGAAATGATTTCATATTTTCTTTGTTTCAAATTTTCTCCTGCTTTTAATAAAAAAACACAAAACTTCGTCAACTCTTGAAGTTCTAGTCTCTTAGTTTATACGCAATCTCTTCTAATAATAAAGCTGAAGAGTTTGTTTTATTGAACGAGCTCATCTCTGGAACTGCCAGTCGTATTTAAAAAAATACATTTGATAGCCTAATTTTTGAAGAAGGCCATTGGTCTGATATTTAACTATTAACATCACGCTATGATACTAAGGAGCAAGAAAAAAGTCAGAAAGAACTCTAAGCAAAAACGAAGTAAGGCCGGTATCCCACTGACGTTTTACGAGGGTTGGCGCTTCTTCAACGTCTGCGTAGCGCCAACGTTGCGCAGACGCGAAGTTAACGTCGGAAGTTTCTAGTGGAAAGCGTTACACCCGCTGAACGCAACGTTAACGTCGCACACATGTTGCGATTTGCAAGAAACTCGCGTCGTTAACGTCGCGTCTGCGCAACGTTGGTGCTACGCAGACGTTGGAGATGCGCCAAAGCTTGTAAAACGCCAGTGGGATAGCGGCCTAACAGCGCGCGCGAGCTACGCGATGCGACACGATGGGTCGGGGTCTGAAATTTCACGCCGACGAAGTTGCCGGCCGAAGTTAGTTATTTTTATAAAAGAAGACGTTAAGAGACTAACCAATATGTACGCAAGTATAATATTCATAACACATAAGTGACTAAAACAACGATTTGTCCATTTTCTATCAAATTTCCATCCAAGTTTGCCCTTCAAATAAACTTTAGATATTAATCCACGATATTATATTAAAAACTGGTTTCAAACAACATTTGTTCACAAAACCCTCTCATGCCGACGCACATATTTCACTGAAACTATTTAGATCTTCATGCTCCATGAATGTCAAATGAAGTAAAGTTTTGGGCGTGAGATAAAAGAAAGTTCTTTGAGACTTGATAAAGTAGGAAATTTTCCTCTGAATATATTCAGAAATTCGAGTTTATTTACATATAGTAAATATTTGCTGTGTCATGTTTGATGTGGGGTATTTCGCTTACATCTATGTTTGATCATGTTATTAATATCGAAGAAATTTTAACAATCTTGCAATAATCTGATACAAATAAGTCTTGGCATTTGTATTTTAATTTTTTGATAAATCTGTTGCTTTTATAATCGTAGCTGTCGTTAAAATGGACAAAAATGTTTTTCAATAATGTTACGGACGTAAAAAGTTCCTACTATAATAATATTATAAACGCGAAAATTTATGAGGATCAAATTCAAATTCAAAATATTTTATTGTGGGCATAATGTTAGTTACAGGTCTAAAAAATAAATTAAAGTTCCAATATGTCCTGCCTAATAGGCATACAATAATAGGGATGTTGCCTGGGTAAAAATAAATCGATTCGATTTAGTCCCTCAGTAAGATTATTAAAAAATATTGAACACGTATTTTTTGTTTTATCAATTAGATAAAAAATTACAAAGATATATCACATCAAAGTTCAGGAGTGGGGGGCTTTGACGTAATAACGTGCTAAAATTTGTAGCACGGCGTGACGTCATACGAAATTTCCAAGCGCTGTATCTTCGTAATTTTTTGTTTGCCAGACAAAAGAAAAAATACGTATACAATATTTTTTAGTAATCTAACTGATGGACTAAATATATTTTCTTAGTCAACTACCCTATTATGTAGTGGCGTTCCATTTAAAATTATTTTACATGTCAAATTTAGTTATTATAAATGTCAAAATATCAATATACAGTCAAATTAATACGTAGTCAACAATTCAATCAATGATTCAAAAAAAGAAAGAAAGAAGAAATCTTGGATCGTGTAGTATGCTTTCTCAATTAAAAATTTACGCAGTTTATTTTTAAATAAGTACTGGAAGTTCCTTAGTGTTCAGAATGTCAATAGGATGATGATGATGATGGGACTCCCTTTTCCGCACTTAGACTCCCATTCAGTCCGTTGTGCGTTATGTCAATAGGTATTTTGTTATATATTTTTGATGCCATGCCAAAGAAGCTTTTGTTAAATAGAGCCGTTTTATGTGGTACATTAGAAATTTTTAACGCATACCTTCTCGATTTGAGTTTATCAAATAGATTTTCATTTGTCTTTATAAATACTTTTTATCCCTATACTTCCACGGGATCGATAGTTATGCTGGTGAAACCGCGGGGTGCTGCTAGTTAAGAATAAATAAATCGTCACCTACAAATAAATCGTCACCTACAAATAAATAAATCGTCACCTACAAATAAATCGTCACCTACAAATAAATCATGCTCTCAACATTGCCATTATTTCCCGTTACAAAAGAAGACAAAGATCTCTATAATATAATACCGTTGACATCTGATCTCAATATTCACGCCGTGTCGTCATCCTCAATTTATTCGGGTGGAATCGACAAAATTTAATTACTTTGTCGTCCCTTTTAACTTTGATTATTATCTTTCTGGTAGCTGGTATTGTAAAACGTCTAAAGTCTAAATGGTTACTATGCTTCCATTTATAAAAGTCGCTTTCGTGACATGACTGAAGAATACAATAATTTTCGTCAGGGTGCCGAATTTATATTTCTCACGTATTAAATACTTCTTAGTAATAATTTAATAGTCTAGTTCTGACAAAAGAAGCTAAGGATAGTACGTGACAACGAGATTTATTTTCGACTTATTTTGTAGATACTTAAACATTTTATTCGTACAATAATTCTAAGTAGTTAATAACACAGAATAACTAATAGTACCTACTAACGGTAATATTATGGTTTGATGATATTTGATTCAAATTATTCTGAGAACCAGCGCTTTTGAACATCAGTATTACAAATGTATTAAGTACCTGCTGAAAATTATTTAATACAAATAATATTGTGAAATTCTCTAAGAGAATAATTTAGATCAGAGTAAAAAGTCATCAACATTTTAGTCAAAAGGTAAGAATCCTCATGAAAGGTCTTTCAATGCACTTACCCTTATTATTAAGGTCTTAATATATATTAATAATATAAAGAGGTAAATCTATGTTAATATTATAAAGAGGTAAAGTTTGTAAGTTCGTACGTAGGAGTTAATATCTGGAACTATCAGTCGGATTAGAAAAAATATTTTTGTATTTGATAGCCCAATTCTTGAGTAAGGCTATAGGCTATTTGACTTCACGCTATGACCCTTAGGAACCGAGCAAAAAAGTCAGAAATAACGCTAAGTAAAAACGAAGTAATAGCGCGGGCAGGCGATGAGATGCGACGGGGTGGGTCAGGGGTAAAAGAAATGCCACGCGGACGAAGTCGCGGGCAGAAGCTAGTAATAGTATAAGATGATTATTTCTCGAAACCTTTCAAGTGCCTACTTTGTCAAAATTATACTCTTTTCTCCGTAGCCTCTTACAAAGAGTTACTCGTAAGAGTTCTTGCCATACTAGTTGGAAACCGAGACTACACCTCAAATCATTATCCTTATTCTTTCGACAGCCAAGTAAATAGGGAAAATACTTCCATTGTCTTATAATGGAAAGGGCGAGGAAAAAGTTGATTTATCACTCATGATTTATGATAATATTATTTATTAGGATCAAATAAAGTAAACAGTCGTTTCAAAACAACATTAAAAGTAGGTCTCTAAAACCACTTAACATGATGGAGAATTTATGTTATCACCACATTTTGACAGACAAACCAGCTACAAATAACAATATTATAAACCATGAGTAACTAATTTAAAAGTTAAATCTTCTGCCGCGACTTCTTGTTTTAATCCATACTACTTCACATTATTTATATTATAAATTCGAAAGTGTGTCTGTCTATCTGCCATGTCTGTTACCTCTTCACGCTTAAACCGCTGAACCGATTTAGATGAAATTTGGTATAGAGATGGGTTGAGCCCTGGAAAGGACATAAGTTTTTATCCCGATATTCCCACGGGATTGACATTTCTGCGGGTGAAACCAAGGGGCGCTGCTAATATAAACACACACACACACAAAACACATGACACAAACGCAAACCCGCCATTTTCGGAATCGGATCTTTAATTCCGTAAATTACCTCCTACATACAAATAGAATAGAATAGAATACTCTTTATTATGTACACCATATAAATACAAATAAACAAACAACAAACAAACACAACACAATACAAACACAAGCAATAATACAAACTTACAGAGCTATGAGGAATAGGGTGTAAAGTTTACTCATACTCTATAGAAAAGGGAGGATCCTCCGACCAGACGGGTGTTGTGTCTGGCGGGCAACTGCCCGATGATTCATGTCCGGCCATTGTATCTATGCTAGTTGCGCGGTAAACTCTGCTTGTGAGATGCAGGATTTTGCGTGACGCCAGTATGACGCGTTGTTCGCATGTGGCGTTGTAGATACCGCTACAAACTCATAAATTTTACCTCTTTATAATATTAGATATAGATTATGGACTCAGTTCTCAAAATCTTTTATGGAAAGTCTAATATTAGGTACAAAATCAATTCCTCCAAAATATTTTATCTCAGTAAAATATTACCTACATTCCGTAAATATCCATATAAAAACTAGCTATCTGTTACAAACCCGTATGTTCTGCGATGAGAGTTCCACCCATTACTTTTTACTGACCCTTTTAACTTCACTTCACATTTCAAGACATGAGATCCTGCTACAGAAAGAACTACCGACCGCTATAACTCACGTCAGCCACTGGGATCCAGCTTTTATTACACACCTTATCTAAGGTACGTTTGAAGACTGAATTTTGTTGTAAGCGATCCAATATTTCCTACGTTCGTGTTAAAATTCTCACTTGCTACTCTAAACCGGAGATGGATTAAGTTGTCTGCATAAACAACGACGTAGGACGATGTTGGTAGAACTGAAACTTAGTACGGGATTTTGATAGATTCGGTAGGGTTTTTCAAAAGGATTGCTCTCTCTGCTGTGGTTTACTATAATAACATTATTTGGAAATAAATTATTCTGCTTTGAGCCAGACTTTGTTTAAGGGCTCGTTCACATCTACGGCAGCCACACCAAGTCGCAGTGACAAAATGTTCAGAATGGTTGATTTTATTGAATTATTGTTTAACAAATAAGTACTTTTTTATTGACTGTACCTTATAAGTACTTGTAATTTGAGACGGAGTACAACTTCAATAGTGATATGGGACAAACTAAGAATTTTTTGGAATGTGGGACAAAACTCCAGGACGAACAAAGAATAAATCAATGTGGGCAAGCAATGATTAAACGTGAATAGTGTCGCTGCAACTTCTTGCAGTTGCATTCTCTCTAGTAGTTGCGATGTGGTTATCTTCTGGCTAATATTTGCAGAGAGACAGATCGTTGTGTTTGCGGTGTGGCCGGCCGCTAGTGCGCGGTCTCTGGTGCCTTGTATCTGCGATGTGGCCTGTGGTCACGCACCAATCACCCACACGATTGATTTTGATGGTCAAATGTGGTTGGTGTGAATAAATTATTAATTTTTCTACAAATTAGCGCCCACCCACGTGTTATAATTATCGGTATAGTGTGGTTGTGATACGTGTGATCGGACCCTTAATCAAACAAAAATATTGATGTAAGTAAATGTTATTCAAATAATATGATGCCAAAATCCATTACTACCAAAAAAAACTAATCTCTGGTAAAGTAAGGTTTTATTTGTTTTTAATTTAAGTATGCATACATACGTCACGTTGCACTATAAGGGTCATAGCACATGTATCAAACCGGAAAGGGATCGGCACCGTATCAACTCGAGCCGTTCAGTATTCTTTGTATGAAACTCCCTACTGTAACGCACACTAATCGGAATCGTAACGTAATCGCCTCGCCCCGGGACAAGCTCACGAACCGCAGTGCGGTGCGTTACGGCTCGTTGTCCCCTCGCTTACGTCTCTCCGTACCCGCGCTTACGTCTCTCCGTACCCGTGCTTACGTCTCTCCGTACCCGTGCTTACGTCTCTCCGTACCCGCGCTTACGTTTTTTCACCCCTCCGGCCTGCATGCTGCACCATCAACAAGCGGTCGACGAGCCGTAAGTGCGGCGTCGCCTAGCCGTAGCCGAGTCGATGTATCGGAGTTTCTGATCCGCTTTGATTATGTGCTTACGCCTAACGTATGTTACGTTGTACGTTCGTTGTAAGTTGAGGCCTGTTTGACGGCAAGGCGAAAGGCGATACGGTGCCGATCCCTTTCCAATTTGATACGTATACTATGCATAACCTTAAAACTGATTTACATTCGTCACCTCACACATCATCAGGTCCAGTTGAAAACCAGCGTCAGGCACTAGTTGTCTGGCATTTTTGTTGAACTGGGCCACTTTGGCGCAACCGTGAGCCACACTTTCTTGCTAATTTAATGTCATCGGCTTTTCACATTTTATTTGTTTTATATATATTGTGTCTTTTAGTCTCATCATCTGCCTAGCCTTTTCCCAACTATGTTGGAGTCGGTTTCTAGTCATAACGGATGCAGGATGAATACCAATCCTTGGTAAGACTGGTTGTCAGACTTTCGGTAGATTATCGACCCGTAACGACTGTCAAAGATCCACGAATGACAGCCGGGAACAATCCGAGGCACGGAGGGGTCTCGGATGACCCATCCATGGACCAACCGCGGCAAGCGTAGCTTAACCTGATCGAAGGACCCGTGCGGCTTTATTACTTAGCGAGGAGCCTACACTATATCTTTTAGACTACGCTAAATAAATGTATTTTATTTCTTTTTTTCTTTCCATCAAAACAATCAGGAAACTTATTCACTCCCTCCATACTAATATTATTCATTTTATTAAGCTTTTATATTTACAAATCTCGAGGTTTGTGAATAAAAATAAATGAGAATAAATGTAGCTAGGTAGCCATAAAAAGTTACACATGAACATAAAAATGAGTAACAGTAGCCCATAAACAATTTTATGTAGATTGTTGGACCCTTTAGGGAGATACCGAGTATGCCAACTAATACCATTCTAAGAAGAAAAAAAATGATAACATTTGGAAAATCCGTCTCCAGAGTATAGTAAGAATGTATTGTGTAAGTATTAGCAGCAATTGTCAAAGAGGTGGGCCGTAATCCACCACGCGGGCTCAGTGCGCGCTATCACATGTCTTAAAATGTTCTGTTTCAGGACATGGCGGTTTTCTCACGATGTTTTCCTTCACCGTTTTGAGAGAAGTGGTGATGGAATAATAAACGAACCCATCACAATCCTCAAGTCGCGGCCGTTACCACCGGGTCAAATCTTTTTTTATAGAAAGAAGGCAATTGCAGAATTTTTATAAGCTTTTTTTATTCAAAACCATCTACAGTAGGTACGTGTCTATTATTCTTTCAAGCAAAACATTGAATAAAATCTAACAAAAATTTTACTTTCTCACCGCATTATTATAATATAACCGAAATAATCAAGATAGTGTATGTAAAACCGGTGCATGCGTAGTTAGGTTAAGGCTTACAATAGCTATTGACTATTCATGAGATGAATGACATCAGTTGATAAATATTCATTATTCAACTAAATCCTTGCAATAATACACCAGCTTAAATGTACCTAGAATCTTGTCATTGAAAACGGAATGAACAATTATTAGGGGTCCGTTATCAATGATAACATGTCATACGGGTCCATGTAACGGAAACGGATTGTCTGCTCTGCTGAATTAATCAAACAGGAAAAATCTGTTTTTTTTTTTTTTCTCGATGTTTCATTGTATTTTTTGGTGTGTATTTATTTATGTTATCGGCACGGGATACAAAGTTCAAATCAAGCGGAAATTACGCGACGACATTATATATATCATCTTTTTCTTGTAACGTGGATGTTACACTACCTTTAGGAAGGGGTGACTAGAATCAATTCTATTTCACTGTAATTTTTGACGTTCAAAAGTGCCTGTAATGTGCCTATTTGAAATAAATGATTTGACTTTGACTTATGTAAAAAACTAAGTAGCAAGAGAGTTTATTATTCAGTTTAAGCTAAACATAAGTAGGTTTTAGTGTAGGTTTAGACGACACGGTTGGCGCAGTGGCTGGGCGATCGACTGCTGCGCTGCGTATCGCGGGTTCGATTCCCGCACGGAACAAATATTTGTATTGCCTACAGGTAGTTGTTTCGGGTCTGGCTGTTTGTGTATGTGAATTTAAATGTTTTTAAACGCACCCACGATACAGGAGTAATTCCTAGTGTGGGGCAACGTTTTTTTTTTTAAAAGCAAAAGATAGAACCGAGACATACGCTTTCATCATCATCAGCCTATGAGCAGTCCACTGCTGGACATATGCCTCCCCTATTGCACGCCATTCAACTCGATTTTCGGCAGACGCTTTACTTTGTGTAAACTATTTCAACACCACTGTTCTCATAACGCTGAAGGAAAACATTGTGAGGAAACCGGCATGACCTAGAACAAAAAATTCAAAGACATCTGGTATCTACCAACCCGTACTGGGCCCGCGTGGTGGTTTACGGCCCACTCCCTCTTACCGACAAGGGTGAGAAGAGGCCTGTGTCCCAGCAGTGGGAACATTATAGGATTTTTTTTGCTGTCCCAGTGCTGAGCAAAGGCTTCCCCAAATTCTTCCAGGCATCATTGTCTAGAGCAGCTATTCCCAAAGCGGGCGATAACGCCCCCTTGTGGGCGCTGCAGGCCTAAAGGGGGGTGGTAAGAGACCCAGAATAAAATGGGGGCGTTGTGTAGAGGCTTCGGGGGATTTGTAATTTCATCTAGCTAGGAGGACTCTTAGACACCGACTGAGCTCTCGACTCTCGGCTACAACTTGTGAAGTTTGGGAAACTATGGTCTAGAACCACCTCGCCCCAACCCTTGCGGTATGCGTCTAGGTCGTCTCGCCACCTCTTCCTGAGCTTATTGTAGGCTGATTATGAATGTCAAATGGTGAAAATGACAGATTTTAGTGACGGCCGTGACGAAAATCTGTTATTTTTTTACTTTCATGATGAAACCGCTTTCAGAAACCTCTGAGTATTAAATGGTTACCAAAAAGCTCGTATTAGCTCCACTGTTACTATTAAGCTTGTTAGGTTTATCTAGGCTATCAATAACATACGGAGAAGGAAAATATCGCGAAGATAAATTTACTTTTATAAAAATATCGCCTACAAGTAGGGTCGCCAACTCTCGAATGGACCAACCCGTGAGAATTAAAAAAAAAATCGAGTATTGCGTAGAACGAAAATCTCAATATTTTATTATTGATGGTTTTTTACCATAAAATCATAAAAGTAGTATTTAATTTGTAACTCTGCTTTTACTAAAGAAATATTCATTCGGTTTCTTTCATTGTTCCATCATAATTACTGAATACGTGCTCGCAAGAAGTTTTAGAGAAAGGAATGGAAAGAACAAACGTGGCGAGTAACGTGCGAGCGACGGATGCATATAATTTAAACAAAAACCGGAGAAATTATTGCACTCCGGGAGGTCAGGAGGGTAACCATTATTACCGGAGTCTTCCGGGCAATCCGGGAGGGTTGCGAACCCTACACTGAAAAAAATAATTTCTTACTAAACCACATTAAAGCGATTTCATGAAGACTTACTGACTTTATACAGTAAGAAGAAATGTTTATAAAACAGTAAAAGACAAAACAGTAACTTTTAATGATTGAACATACTATTTACTGAAAAATCATCAAAAAAAGGAAAACCACCATTACTGTAATGTAAGTAAATTTCAATGGTTTGAACGATATCACCAAATGAATAAAACAGTTAAATTTGTGACCTTTTAGCTACTTGGAACGTTAAAGTTTACTGTCATGATGGTAACATTTTGCCTAAGGCTTTAACTGTTTTTTGATCAGTAAAAAATACTGTATTGAACGTTAGGCTCATATGGAAAGTGTTTAAAGCCGACCAATGATTTTTCATTTTTATTTATTGCTTATTTCTTTCACTGTAGTCGTGATTAATGCTCTCCCTGCATGAGAACAGGCCTTTGCCCTGTAGTGAGTAAATAATAGGCTGGTATTACAATGGAATAATGTCTTGGATAAATTAAATCCATACTTCCCTATTATCCTAACTAATAGTATAAATGCGAAAGTAAGTTTGTTATTTTTTCACGCCTAAACCACTGATCCGATCATCCTGAAATTTTGCATATACCTTGTCAGGTGTACCTACAGAAACGAACATCGGGTACCTTTCATTCCGGAAAAAAGTGCTGTTCCCAAGGCAAACAACAATAACGTTATTATGATAATAGATGGCGCCACGTGTCTTTCGAACGGGATCGATACTTATGCAGGTGAAACCGCGGGGCGCTGCTAGTAATATTACAAATTCGAAAGCAACTCTGTCCGTTTATCTGTATGTTACCCTTCCTTGCCTAAACCACTGAACGGATTTCGATAAAATTTGACAAGGAGATACACGGAATCCTGAGGAAAGACATAGGCTACTTTATATTTTTTTAAAATCCTAAAAGGGGTTTTATCGGAAAATAAAGTTTGTATGGGAAACCCAAGAATATGAAAATTCAAATTTATGCTATTGGTAAAAAATTGAGAATCACGTACGTGTTTCAACGTTTTTGGAGAATCTCCCTCTACCCTTCAAGGGGGTAAATATGTAAAATAATTTCCGACGATCACGCGGGCGAAGCCGCGAGCAAAAGTTCGTTGTATATATTAATATAATAAATACTGATTACGCACAATACACGTTTGTAAGATTTGTTTACTGCTTCAATGTTTACTTTAAGCATTATAAGGTCGAGTTTGAAGGTTCTCTCTTCAGTCACCAAGGATTTCCGTATTTAAAAACACTCATCATCTTCATTTCAGCCGAAAGACGTCCACTGCTGGACATAGGCCTCCTCCACGCACCTCCACTTCAACCGGTCCTTGCTTCTCGCATCCAACGGGTTACTACGGCCTTCACAAGGTCGTCGGATCACCTTGTGGGAAGACCACTTCCGAAATTAAAGTAATTTTTCACTTTGTAGTGTTTTTCTGGATAAATTTAGTTTCATCTTTTGGTTGTTACAATAACTTAAAAAAATAGAATAAAAAAAATACAGTCGAATTGAGAACCTCCTACTTTTTGAAGTCGGTTAAAAATATAATTCATTTAATTCCCGTGACAACTTCATTTCCTATATTTACGGTGGATATGTCAGAAATGAGGTCTAAAACAGCGCCTATAAAAGCTGTGCAAACTAAATTGAAACGGAAACTACCCACATTTTGTTTCTTATCACGTACATAGTAGGGCTCCACGACACCGACCTTAAGATTTCGGTTTATTCAACAAAATATATTAGAGAAATGGATTACTTACATAAAGATTTTTGTACTGACTTTTTAGGACATATTGTTCGTGTACATTCTTCTTTTAAACGATGATGCTCGACAGAATAATTATTAAAACGACTTTTTTGAATAATGTTTGAATAATGTTAAATCAATCTACCTAGTCTTTTCCCGACTATGTTGGGGTCGACTTCCAATTTAACCGGACGTAGCTGAATACCAGTATTTAACATGAAGCGACTGCCGATCTGACTTCCACAACTCAGTTACTGGGTAAGACAGGTTGACTGGTTAAATGATAAATGATTTATTGTCTGTTTACAAACACTTTTACACGTCAATTATATGTGGTTGACAGACTTTTTGGCATCTGACTAACAATAACGACTGTCAAATATCTACGAATGACAGCCGGGACCAACGGCTTAAGGCTCCTACAAACAGGCGCGACACGCGATGTAATCGCGCGCGACACAAAGGCACCGCTCGTTGCGCGACTTGCGGTGCCTTTGAGTCGAGCGCGATTTTATCGCGTGTCGCGCCTGTCTGAAGGAGCCTTTATCGTTCTTTCCGCGACATGGAGGGGTCTCGATATGTAATAAACCCATCCACAAACTGATCTAGGCATGCTATTTAACCTTGAGCCCTATTTGCCCCGTGTGCAGTTATCATTTAATTTTAGCCACGAGCCCCTCGCGTGGTTCAATAATATTAAAGTGCGTAAATCTACTACTCAGAGTAACGTAGCATACCTGCATATCGTACCGTAGGTGTAGCTCAATTGTGTTATAAATATTTGTGTAATAAAATAAAGAGATTATACTTGTTCTTGAAATTGCTTTGCTTTGATTAAAACCAGCGTCAGGCACTAGTTGTCTGGCATTTTTGCTGAACTGGGCCTTTTTGGCGCAGCCGTGAGGCACACTTTTTTGCTAATGTCTTACATCGGACTTTACACTTTTTATTTGTTTTTGTCTGATGTGTGTATCTGGTGTGATGTGTGTCTTTTAGTCTGTGCTAAATAAATGTATTTTCTTTCTTTGACAAGGCTTTTGGCTAATTTGTATTAATGTGCGTATTTTATATAATTTGTTTAAGTAATGTGCGTCTTTTTTGTGCAGAATTTTTCTATCTTTACCTTTTTGGTAAAATAACAATCAGCAGTGCGATTCTGTAACCATCTCACCGTGAAAACTTAGGTGAAGTGAGCGTGGAGTGAGCTGTCAATAGTGTCAATTCCTAGCAAAAACAAACTCACTTCACTTAAGTTTTCACGGTGAGATTTTTACAGAATCGACCGGCTGGTCTAACCTATCATCTATTCCTGATAAACTCATTCAATATTCACCCATATTTACGAATTAAAACAAAAAACAAACGGTTTTTTACCCCTATCTCTGTCCTATTTGGCCAGTCATATAAATAACCTGCGTTAAGCTTTTCCGGCGACACAAATAACAATTAAAATCGTACCATGACCGTTTTATACTTTACATATTTTGAGATTAGCGTAACAACCATATAAAGGTCAGTGTGGTGTGAGCATTACTTAAGTAGGGCCATTCATAATGGGTGCTTTGACCCTTGGATTACGGATAAAATGTACCTGACAATGTTACAGTGCATGAGTGTGGACATCCCTAAGGAACCTGTCCCACTGCCGGCGATTAACGAGAAACGAGAAGAGCTAGCAACTAAAATTGAGTTAGCGAGCAACGATCAGCGAGTGCATGATGGTGACAAGCGATTACTCGCTGGTATGCTTATGTACCAAGCGTGAGTGTTCTGCCCGCCAAGCGAGCGTCACTGCGACAAACTAGTGGAGTGAGAGTTCTCGCCGGCAGTGTGAACAGTCAGCGATCAACTATTAACATATTTATCTGCTTTAAATTCACGAGACTTACAATATTTTGTATGTTTCTCGAGCAAGATAATCGTTGATAGCTAGTCACTTACTTGTCAGTGTCAGTGGTGGGACAGGTGCCTTAATAGGTACCATTTTATCTCACATATACAAAATATCAAAGCCCATATGTTTAGGACTCTCTTTGTATGAAAAGTGGTTGGTTTCTTTTGTAGATGGTAGGTATGTGCGTTTCACTTGAATATTTTATGTACAATCCAGATTTTGGGACAAAATCTTTGACGACAAATCCACTTATCCCTAACCTCGACAGCGTTATAAAAATATATGTTAGACATTTCAATCTTCAAAGGTATATTTGCACTTGGCTTTTATATGGAGAGGACCAGAAAGTTTTTATCTAGAAAAAAATACCTGTTAACTTTAACGCACCCACGAAGAAGTAATATTACATTATCGAGTTTTGTACATCAAAAAGACGTCGTTTGAAAGAGTTTCGCTAAAGCAGGTTGATTAGTTTGCGATCCGGCCGGTAAAGAAAAAAGTTTTCAAAGTTAAAAGAGACTGTAGGAGACAGGAAAGTTCTAAAAGATCTTTCTAATATCGAAATAAAATAAGATGATAATGTTATGTCACAGTTTTAAGTTATTTATTAATTATTTTCATTACGTTGCCCTTTATGATGAACCGAAGTGAAAAAACCTTTAAAAGTATTCGCATAATAAGAGATTTTTAATAAAGCGGATGTTGTTTTATGGCTATTTCCTTTCAGGAAAGCGGATATTGTCAATAGAAAGACAAAACAACGAGAAAAAACGAACCTTAACTTTATTACAGCTATGTCGAAACTACGTACTTCGTAGATTTTTTTGTTTGTAAAGAAATGTTAATGCTTGGTTCCTAGTCTTGAATACAAAGGTGTTCAAAGACACAACATTATTAATTTTAGAATGACTTGCCCGTGTCGTGCTCAATCTTTGTCTTCTATATAAAAAACACTTGCTTTCTCCTTAAACATCATTATTATATTTTCTTTGCTCCTATTTCATGATCTAATAATTAGATATGTATTTACATAGATTACTACATGCTTTATGTATGTATTTATTGTATTATGTAAATGGTACACTACACAGATTAGGTACCTATTTTATAGTATTGTCTCTCTTACTCCTTTTTAATATGTACATCCAAAGTTTATCGTCGCCCATTGTGTCACCCTTTGTAATTTTTTTTCGGCTAAAATGATGATGAGAATGACTGTCGTTATGAAAAGAAGAAGAAAACTGTCAGTATGAGATTACGAATCAGTAATTAGAACCATTCATGCTATTTTTAATTGTAATACAGAATAGGAAGACTATAATATAATGATGTTACCTATACATCACAAGCACATAAGCTGAAACATTGTTCATTTGAAATTCCTTTTTAATGTACGGTAACAAATAACATCCCA
Source organism: Luperina nickerlii (assembly GCA_963855955.1). Classification (NCBI taxonomy): domain Eukaryota; kingdom Metazoa; phylum Arthropoda; class Insecta; order Lepidoptera; family Noctuidae; genus Luperina; species Luperina nickerlii. The sequence continues at coordinate 11,928,247 of OY979677.1, read as the reverse complement.
CGCGAATGTTGTGACTCTGGTATACAATTACATAGAATCAGAGTCGTGTAGGATTTGAAAAAAAATATTGTGGTTAACTGGCTTTAAATATAAGTATAGGATCTATGGTATGGTGAGTGTTGGAAGTTACAACATTTTAATTAACACATTGTAATACTGTACTCCTGTAATCTTGACAGATCTTCTATCATCTGTATTGTGTCACCTTCCTTCAGTGTAAAAATAAAGATGGCTTGGACATTACAATTCAAGGTAACCAGTGCGTTTACCGTTTCTTCCCATCCCTCATCTCCTGGAAACCAGAACAAGATACAGCCCATTAATACAAAAGGGAGTTCGCGCGGGCTTGCTGAGCAGTCTTTCACGCCAGCACGACAAATCGAACAGTGAGTAAGTGTGAGGTAACAAAATTAGTAGGTTAGATATTTATGTTTCGAAATAAGTAAAGATTTTAATCATGATTGGGTTCTTCTTTTCTATAATAGCTTTTCTATATTTTTTTTGTTATAAATGGCATCTGGCAGTTCAACCTTTGAGGTTGTCGTCTGCTTAACCGGGATTGCCTGTGGATGCCTCAATAAAATAAGGCCTCCGGCCAGGGCGAGCGCGCATCACCAGCGCAGTGTTTAGAGTACTTCTATTTAATTGCTTAAAAATTCAAAATATCAATAGTCGTATTTTTTTTTAATTGATATTGTTTAAGCAAACTCAAAACTCAAACTCAAATCATTTATTTCAATTAAACCATTTACAGGCACTTTTGAATTGTCAAGAACTCGGTCAGTTAGAAAATATAAAGCTAGTTGCCCATTCCAAAACGTCTCTGGACACTCTTTTAAATTATATTTTTATAAAAATTTACATCACTAATATTGAATTTATAATTATATGTGAGAACGATGTAAAAAAAGACTTACGCGTTAAAAGAGTCCACACAGAAAATAGTAACAAAATAACTATCCAATAATAAAATAATTAAAAATAAGCCGAGGCAGCTAAGTGATGACCCAGCCCCAACTGACGGCGCCCATTCACGAACAAATAATGACGCATAGATCAGCACCATTCACTCAACCATTTTGAAGGGAGCTAAATGATCTAACACACACGCCACCGTCAGTGAGACATTTGTGTAAGCATGACATACTATCAGCCGCCAGGGCGGGCACATTCAAGTCAATGAAAGGGGAACACCCAAATATTCCGAAATATTTTATTCCGAATTTCAAAATTCCTAATTTCATAATACCTAAGAATTATAATGTCTATTATTACAAATCACAAAATTTAATTTACCGAAAGTCATAAATGCATTGGTTTGTTTTCCGATTTTCATATATTCGAAGAATCAAATGCTCAATGCAAAGATAGTCTTACAAATCTTCAGCAGCTCCAACAGTATTTTCAAGTGTTACTCAATTAATTGTGGTTGTGGAGCAGGAGCAGCATTGAGCCAGGCATTTTTATCAGCGATGTAATCCCCAACTTATAATATCCTGCCTGCTTAGTGTGCGTTTTATACAAGACTTGAATTTTGTCTCATTTAGTTGAAGAATGTGGGGAGGTATTTTATTATAACATTTTAAACAGTACCCCAAAAAAAGATGAGTCTACTTTAACTAGTCTGAAAACTGGTTGAACTAGTAGGTCCCTATTTCTAGTACTATAATTATGTCTTTCACCTCTTCTATTAAAAAGATGTAAATTATTCCTTACATACATGATGTTTTCGTAAATATATTGACAAAACACCCTCATGATGTTAATTTCCTTAAACAGTTCCCTTAGAGAATCGCGCCTGCGGAGATTATATATGGCTCTGGTGGCTCTTTTCTGCAAAATAAAAATAGAATCGATGTCTACAGCCCGTCCCCAAAGTAAAATACCGTAAGACATTATACTATGAAAGTAACCAAAATAGACTAGTCTCGCGGTATCGACATCAGTAAATTGACGGATTTTTCTGACAGCTAAATGCTAAATGAGGACCTCATTGTAGTCTTGAGTCGAGCGTGATCCCTAGGAAAACAGTTTTATCGATGAATTCTAGTTTCTCTTGATTCAATATTATGTCACAATCACTACTAATAAACCAATCATAAAATGTTATGCACTTTTCCAGTTAATACTAAATTATTAGCAGTGATCCAATTTTGGACCTGTAGTAGGGTGTTATTTACGTCGTCAAAATTTGTAGCACGTCTATTTACTTTAAAAATTAAGGAAGTGTCATCAGCAAATAGCTCTAAGTGTGGTTGATTTTTTAATAAATGTCAAATCATTAATATACACTAAAAAGGGGAAAGGACCCAATATCGAGCCTTGTGGCACACCTATTTTTACTGTTAAACCAAGTTAATTGACACCATTTATTTGAGCTTGCTGTTGTTTATCATTTGAATAAGAACTAGCTAAACTGAGCTCAAGTTTTCCAAGTCCGTAATGCTCAAGTTTTAAAAGCAAGGTTTCGTGATTGACGCAATAAAATGCCTTGGATAGGTCACAAAAGATTCCTATGGCGTCTTAAGCCTCTTCCCAGGCGTTAAAAATGTGTTTTAATAAGGTTACCCCGGTCGGTCGTACAACGTTCTTTGGAGAAACCATACTTTTGATCGTGAAGGATTTTATTCGTGTTAAAATGATTGAGCATTTGATTAAGCATTATCTTTTCAAACACCTTGCTGAAAACCGGAAACACGGATACGAGTCTATAAATTGGTGTCTTTACTGTCCCCGGATTTGTAAAGTGTTACTATCTTACTGTATTTCATTCAATCGGAGAAGACTCGTTGATCAACACACGAATTAAATACTAAGGCTAAGTAAGGCGTAATGGTCTCAATTATGGAGGTACAGACTTTAATGGACATTTCTCAAAGATCTTCGGTCAGTTTGATCTTAATTTGCTTAAAAGCTTTTATTACTGCTACGCTGAAATTCAACCGGGCAGGCTGTTACGTTCGCTCTTAATAAATAAATAAAAAATACTGGAGACTATTTTGGTATAAATACTACGTGAAAATGATGTTGAAGTTCGGAGATATTCAGACTTGTTTCCAGTATGAATTCGGTCCAGTCACTTTTTATTTATTTGTAAGGCATATAACAAAAAAAAATATATTATTATAAAGGTGTATGATATTTGTGATATGAAAAAAATGTTTTGATGGATTATATTCAACAGAATTTGCAAATTAGAGCTGTCAAATCAGCTCTCCATGAGTTTTTGCCTAAACATGTTGCCGTGCATGAGGAGAACGATTATTGCTAAATAAATAAACAAATAATAAAAAATCGCTTTATTATTATTTTATAGAAGAGACAACGAACACTTTTTAGCAAGTACTTGCTATTTATACCAACAAACGAATAGTATTCAATTTCAACGACGAAATTATGCATCTCCGCGCATTTTCGTAGTAGCCCTCTTAAGGCGAAGATAAAACCTACATACATACCTAGCATAATCAGCCTGTAATGTTTCGATTGCTGGGACACAGACCTTCTATCGTTGAGACGGAGTGAGCTATAAACCACCACGCAGGCCCAGAGCGGGTTAGTAGATGTCACATAGACATGTCATGTCTTTGATTTTTTGGTTCTAGGACATGCCGTCATGTGTGTTTCCTCACGATGTTTTCCTTCACCGTTTTTGATACATAACTAAAATCATTAAATTCCATACCTTTGGTAAAATCATACATATTTTATTTAATTACTTAGCAACACTCGCTATATTTAGATAGTAGATCTAAATATAGCGAGTAAAAGCAAACTAAAAAGGTTTCCGATATCACACGGATGAAAGTGAAGGGCCTTTCAAAGGAAAACTTTAGTGTAGAGTTGTATGCCTACCTGCTTAGCAACGTTTGAAAGATTCTCCCCAGGGCTGAATGTCATCTCGTGACAATATTTACGATATTCGAGAACAATATAGAATATAGATTGCTTTAGTATTTATATTTCTTTAGAAATCAACTTTACTTTCTTTTCGATGTAAATTATTTCGTTCAAAGCTGGGAAATACAGATGTAGGTAAGCTTTAGGGCTTACCTAGCAATTTAGGACCTGAAATATTTTATGATTGGGGCAAATTGGGGTTTATCTATTCCGTAAAGAAGCTTTGGCTTGAATCATACACATGGCAGGTACAGCCCGATGCAAACTTTATGGCTGCTCTGAACTGCTTTTCTCGCTGTGTAATACCTCACCCCTCGCCCCCGCTGACAGGTGAATTTGTTACAGCAACTCACATCATGTTCCGAGCCGTCATATGGTTTGAATCGGGTTGTACTCACGACAAAATTCTGTGGATTTCTATAATGAGAATAATATATAAAAGTTTAGCTAATTGTTATAATAACAAACATTATACATAGTATGCACTAAACTAGCAGGATGATATAACAACGTTTAGAAATACAGACCTACCACTTACCCACTTCACTAAATCGATCCCAGCTTCAAGCCAGCAGAATGTCGTCAAAATATCGTCGATATCCTCTTCCTTACTTGACGCTGCCACCGCAGCATTAGTATTCAATCAGGGCCTCATTTCATCGAAAATCTCGTCAAAAGAGGATTTATAGATCTTTAATTTAAATGATGTGGCTGTGTTGATATGTATAGATACATGATAAATATAGCTTTAAATCATTAAAATAAAAGTACAGTACCCGGCGATAAATATTGCACATCGACTAATTCAAATTGGTGTATTTTATACAAAGAATAAAAATAATTATCAAAAGAAGCAAATCATAATTGTTTTGACAGCTCCTAATAGATCCCGGACTGTTTGTATTTCGTGCGACAGAGATAACGCTCTACGAAGCCGAAATTAGCCGATTGTCTCTTTCCAAAGGTCGATGTGCAATATTTATCGCCAGGTACTGTATGCACTTGTTTCAATAAGACCTCAATCAAACAATCAACTCAGCCTATCGCAGTCCACTGCTGGACATAGGCCTTTGCCACGCTGCGCCACAACACCCTGTCTTCCGCCATCCGCATCCAGTCTGTCCCAGCCACCTTTGACCAATATGACTTACGATTGGCTTAACATTTTTTTCATGTTCCTCTTGTATCTATGTGTGTCGCAAGTTGATTTTCTATCCGACAACGATCCTTAGCAGAATAATTTACCTTTAAAAAAGAGAGTCTGCTAGTTTTTAGGGTTCCGTAGTCAACTAGGAACCCTTATAGTTTCGCCATGTCTGTCTGTCCGTCCTCGCTTAATCTCTGTGATCGTTAGCACTAGAAAGCTGAAATTTGGTACCAATATGTATATCAATCACGCCGACAAAGTGGTAAAATAAAAATTGGAAAAAAATGTTTTATTAGGGTAGCCCCCCTATATGTAAAGTGGGAAGTGTTTTTTTTTTAATTTCAACCCTAACGTGTGATATATTGTTGGAAAGGTATTGAAAAATTAATAGGGGTTTACTGAAATCATTTTTTGATAGTTTCAATAATTTCGGAAATAATCGCTCCAAAAGTAAAAAACAATGTGTGTCCCCTCCTCTAACTTTTGAACCATAAGTTTAGAAAATATGAAAAAAATCTGAAAAGTAGGACTTTATAAGGACTTTCTAGGAAAATTATTTTGAACTTGATGGAAACAACAGTTTTTGTACAAAAAAGACAAAAAGTTGTACAAAATAATTTCTGGACTAAGTTTGTAGTATAATCGTATATGCAAGCATTTTTTTAACTTCGTTTACATATTTTATTATCCTAAACGAAATTTTTTTCAAACAAAAACAAAAAACGAATTTTTTAAATCGGTTCTCGCAATCCAAGAGCGGAGCGCTGCTGGAGCGCGAACATAATGGATACCCACTTTTAAACTCATAAGTGGCAATACTTATTGTGACGGACGGGAAACTACGGAACCCTACACTGAGCGTGGCCCGACATGCTCTTAGCCGGTTTTTTACAAGTTTGACCGTCACCAAAGATATTGTATTTATTTAGTTCAACTTGCCCCTTCTTACTTTATTTTTGTTTTATAAATTCAGTAGTTTAACAGCATTCTCAAAAATCTCAACTTAAAACCCTTCCTTATGTAAAATTACAAAATAAGATTTTATTAATTATTGGTAATTTAATAATGTTCCGTTCTCGGAATTACGTTTCGATATAACAACTTACTTGTTAATTAATAAACAACTTATGTTTATTATACATATATAAGCTGTAGAGGTAACTTATCTCGTTAAGTAGGGTAAGGAAAAATTTTTATATGATCCTTATAAGCTTGTTGATGTCCACTTGGCCCCTTGATACACTCACCGGCTCAGTTAAGAGTCTCTTTATATGAATTGTTAAGTAACTACAGTACAAAGTCTCCTTTAAGTAGATAAAAAGGGATTTTGTCCACGTTCGGATTTTTACAAAAAAGTCTCAAACAAAATCATAACTACGAAGCTGACACTAATTACGTAATAAGTTGTTTTTTTTTGTTAGTGATATTTGACGTTAGAAAGACAAAAATGCTTTATGAAATTAAAACAAAAATAATTTCAAACTCACTTTCACTCTTCATTTCTTCACAGAGCTCATCACAGCTGAAATGCGGGTAGATTAAAAAAGGGGTCCTAAAAGTGTCTGTAACGACCTAATTACTGAATAAAAAATTACTTTGACTTTCAGCCAAAAGTTGGCGGCATTGTTTTGTGCTCCGAAGAGTCTAAAATTCAATGTCTTTTTGCAATCTTTGTTGTGGTAAGAACAATTGAAAATGACGTTTCGGAAAAATATAATTTTGTCATGTGCACCGTAAAAGCCTTGTTTTAACTCTGATGCAATAAATGTAGGTATGAGTTAAATTACAACGGTTTTCTATCTTTCCGAGTATCGAAAAACCGGATTGACGGAAGGGTTTCCCTTCGATGTGCTGGAAGACAATGCTGTCAAAATAAGGGCTTATTTTCAGGTATAAAAATAATCTTTTTGTTAATGTCATTTTTACAGTCTTTGTATCTATTGCTTAGAGTTCTGCGTTTCACTTTATGGCGAAAATATATCTTTCTGTACCAGTTTAATTTTTTGGTAATCTTTGGTTAAGCTTTTCTTAATATCATAATTATCATCTTTAATCATTTACATTATCAAAACCGCATCAACATTTATGGCACTAAACCCAAACACCATTAATTGAGTTTGTTGCCTTTTCTGCAGCTGTATAAGGGGCCGAATCAGGGTAAGTGTCACCACGTTTCAAACCCATTACCATACGATGTCAATTGAAAAGGGACAACAGCACATCAAGCAATTCATCGTTAATAGAAACATCAAAGGTCGCCTTCTTTATTACCCTTTGTAGTCAGCTATATAATTGATTTTCTACATCGTCGGTCCCCTTTCCCATTTTCTCCGTGGAAGGTGAATACCGTCCGCTTCACAGCTCTGTGTATAATACAAATACAAGTATATTGCATTTCATGAGGTGCGTCTTTTCAAAGGGTTCATTCAAAGTGAGTGTTTTTGCTGATAAAATGTCGACCCAAAGGCTCGGGTTGGACAATTTTTGTGTAAGAACAGGATTGCTTGAAATGAAAATACCGGTGTTGTGTAAAAGGCGCAGAGGTTCCAAACTAAGCAATGAATTAGGTTCATATGGGATGGTTCAATTTGGTTGAAAGCTACGCAAACGTATGGAAAGGTTTCCAGTTTCCTGTTTAAGAGAGTAAGAACAGCTAGGTCAGTATACCTACTTAGAGTAAATTGGTAACCAACGCGACGTTCTAATTGAGTAACACATTATGAATCACAATCTGAATAATTTTGAACGATATTGCTAATCCATTGCTTCTTATGTTCATAGAATTTGTCTGCTCAGCAACGGAAACAACGCAATGAATGTTCTTGAACTGCTAAAATGAAGCCTTTGTTACTGATATCGTGACGCAATTACCCCGCTGGTGGAATGGGAAGGTTTTAATAAGAATATCAATAGCAACTAATTAAAATTATAATTATTAATTTTATTATTATTTATTATCTTACTGTTAAAATGTCTTCATCATTGTGTCCCAATTTTGATAAAATTAGATAGGCACAAAAGATACTTCAAACAAAAATGCTCGACACGAACTACCCCTTTGATATGTTGAGTATATCCTATTGACATTTTAGTAAGTACGGCCCAGGATGAAAATCCAAATAAATAAATAAAAATGCTTCAAAGACTTTAGTATAATGTTAAGTTTATTTTACAGTTTACAGTCATTTAACATAGTCTTTCTTTTGTTTACAGATGAGAGATTTGTGTATTATTAACAAAAATGTGCAACAACATATAAAATATCTTATAGATTAAGTTACTATTTTGGCTTCGCCTCACTTTATAGCTAAGTTTATATTACAAACAAGAAAGGTTTCTATTCCTTATAATAAGAGTTCAGTAGCATTAACTGTACATTTTGTATTAAAATACACTTTAAGTTTAATATTGTTATACTACAGATATTACATGGAAATTAATCTGTTATGGTTCAATTAAATAATTTATCTTCGTAGAATTTCGTTTATGTACAATCTACATCGTATTAATCTTACTTTAAGTAATAATTTTGTCTAAAAACTAAATACACTTGGTGTAAACATTTCGAATTTTGATAAAATCAGAAAATAACGGCTAACAAATTATAAATTAGAACACTCATATATTCCAACAATAAAAATTATATGTACACAATTTTAAAACATGTTTGCGTATATCACTTTACGTATTATCACTCATTGCATAGTAAAAAAGTACTAAAACCATTTTACGAGCATTTTATGCATTGTCGTGAATTACGTGATGACACTTGTAAATCAACGGAATTTTTACAAAACTGCGTCTTTACTCTTGAGAAAATTATTATTGTGATCCATAATGGATCTCTGGCTTATTCGAGTTTATACTACAACAGATTTAGAAGAATTTTCGTTTTCTAAACTAGTTTTATATGCATGGTATTTAAGTCTAAGTCATGGTCGAATGTGTCGTACAATAAACTTGCATGACGAAACAAAAATATTTTTAGAGACTATTCTGTCTATTTCGAGAGTGATTGTTAATAAACAAGAGGGTAGTTCGGTTGTACATGCGTCGAATTTCATCTCCTATCGAACAGGATCTACCCGTCTACTCTCCGATCGAGGATTTATTTATTAGATACCTATTTCATGTAAGCTCGAACCGATGCTTTACAAACTGAAATCTGCTCCAAGCAAAATCCGACGAGATTGCAGTTACATTTGCAAGTTAAATTGCCTTTAGCTGAAACATCTATAAAAATATTTTTATTTAAAATGAAATGATCTGCTTGAATATCAGCAAACATCACATTTAACGCCTTATATAATTCTGACGTTGATTCATTTTAGCATGAACGGAAACTTTATGTTTCTTTTGAGCGAAATATTTTAACATCATAATTTAGAAGTTTTCACATCATCAAGGATAAAACAATAGAAGTATAACGAAAGAAAATAAAGCTAAAACTTGTGGTTGCCAGAACAGTGTTCCTTTGTTCCCAGTGTTATGTTGTACTGCAGCTTGATTCTCGCCTGATAAAGAGAACGAAATGATTAAAGTTTTCTGTTTCTACAAAGTTTTCAATATGTCTCAGTTATTCTATTAAATTGCACGAAACTATCAACGACAAAGTTTTACTGGGACTATAAATATTATTAAATTATATCTTTTCATCTTTGTTCGCTGTGAAATAGTAAGTCTGCGGCACCCTAAACGACAAAAGACTCATAGAAGTGAATTTTGGTAATGGAAAATCAGCTATGCAGTGTGCATAGCTGATTGCTGCTGCTGTTGAAGTGAACTTGAAAGTCTTTAAATTTTAATTACCTCATAATTTCCTGTCTAAAAATAAATGTTACTCAGAAATGTGAAGGTGACTCTTTAATGGCTTCATGTAGCATTTTAGAAAATTGTAAATAAATATTTGAATAATAATTAAGTGTAAAATCAAAAGCCAATATCTTTTTTATGTCTTTTATGCTTGTGTAATACTAACACAAGACAGAATAATACTAAAGAAGAGAGAAAATAAATACTAGAGAATAAAACAACTTACCGATCAAAACGTGGACATTGATGGTTACTTGAGAATGGTTCTGCAAGTGACATGAATACGTCCCACTGTCATTTTGTGAAGCTGATGCTACACTGATAGTAGCGCTGAAAAGAAAATGGAACATCAGTATGCTGTGTTTCATCGTCACTAACAAGATAATATATATCCCTTAAATTATTTTCCAGATGAAACAGACCATAATTGGTAAAAGGATTTTTCTTTACATAAGGGGTTCGTGCACCATAGGTTAATGGGGCTGGGCAGGACATGTCTGACGTATGCCATAGGCTCAAGTAGCTGGTATAACTAGTGCCCAAGGATAGTAAGACGGGGTCACGGTGGGCCACGTAGGAGATGAAGAGACGAACTGGATAGGATCCGTCCAAACTGGAAGAAAGACGCGTCGTTCGTGAAAGATAGGAGTGAAGGGAGGCTTTTGCCCAGGACACAAAGCAGACTAGGAAAAAAATGGGGTTCATACCTCATATTCCGCCAAGAGACATTTTCTGTAAACTCCTTCCCTTGTTTCTTCCAAACAATTCCATAAATATTATTTTCTACTGGAGGTGTCGTTGGTTTGATTGTAGTCAGTTCAGTCGTGGTCTTCTCTGGTGCTTTCTTAGTAGTAGTACTAAAACTAACAGTCGAAGTGATCGTTGTCGTCTCGACACTCCAACTTTTATTCATCATTATATCTATTCTATTGAATATTGTACTCATTTTTGTTGTTAATTCTGTAGTTGTAGTTGTGGGTAAGGGAGTAGTAATAGGTACAGGCGTCGTCACGGGCGCCTTTGTGGATATAGATGACACATACTGTTCTGATATGATACAGGATAATTTTATCGCGCTACCCGCTTTATAAAATCTGTCTTTCACATCATGTGTGTCGTCACCGTTTATGGATATAACAGGAGCTGAAAGAAAATTCAATTATTAATTTGTAATAAAAACATGAACTCATTATTATATAAGAGACTGAAATTTTGGTTTATAGCCCAAATAAATAAATAATTTCATATTTTCTCCCTTTCATAATTTCTAGGTTCATTACGGACTCGGAAAATTGGAATTATTTCCATCAAGGAGACGCAAAACATAATTATGGTTCTATTATTTTTCCAGGAAAAGCACAAACAGCACTTTAAGAGCCCAATGAAAACTTTACTACTTTTTTAAGACCTTAATCTTCCGCTATGTTGACAAAACGTAAACAAAAAAAAAAAAGAAATAGGCACAGAAAGCTATGCTAATAAATCGAAGTAAATACTTTAATTTGTCTAAATCACATAAATACTAAGAAACGACGTCATTAAGTGCTGTTACATGCAAATGGAGATTAAGGATGTTTTCGGGGAAAATAGGTTACCTTAAACGGTAATATGAAAAGCGATTAAGATGGAATGAAATGGCGTGCCAAAATACAGAACGAAAAGAAAAGATGCGAGAAAAAAAAGAGCTTTTCAACCTCACAAATAATACACACAATAGCATGGCTTAATTAAACATTTCAACAAAAGATTAAGAAGGAATTCTGTGCAAAGCATTTATGTTAATTTGTATTTTTACTTACGTAAAACGGTGAGATTTGTGAATATTGTTCTTGGAGGATGTGTGGATATTTGACACATATAGTGACCAGCGTCGGTTATCTTCACTGGATTCATACTAAGTCTCCAGTTGTTAGGGTATTGGAATTTTACTGCTATCCTATTGTCGCCGGCGTATAAAGCTGGACCCACGGTGAGGAGTTGTGCTGACTCCGTGGTGTTTCTCAACCACATCACCTGTATAAAGGGGTTCACATCAAAACAAGTAAACACACAAATTACATTATCAAAAGTAAATAAATAATAACAAAATTGCGTAAAATGCGTATGATGACCGTCTGTTTACATTTTTTTGACCTATCAGTGCGGTTTATTAGTCGATTTGCACGAATTTACCAGCACGAAAGGGGCGCATCGTCATGCACTTTTAATTTTTTTTTTGTAGTGACGAGGCGACTCCTCAGAAATATGTATTAGGCAACTGGCACATTTTTAATTTTATGCAATGAAGTTAAGAAAAACGTTCACGTTTTATAATATTTTACTCTTATCACATTTATGCGCTAGTGTCATTTTTCTATACTTTATTGCAACTCGCTCACAAACAAATTAAATTCGTGCGATTCAATTATAGAAAAAAAAAAGTTACGATTCACCCATTTCGTGCGAATCGACTAATAAGCCACCAATGCCAGCAACATCAAGAAAAAAAAAGCCACTGAATGTAAAAAAAAGACCTTCCTATACAAATATTACAATTACTTGTATTTTTTCACCTTTACGCCATACTTAACATTCATCTAACCATGATTGGTTTCCTTGGCTCATTCATTACGGATATCACTTTGCCGGCTTTGACTTACATTTCTTTCAAAGAAGTTAATTTGGATACCGAAATAATTTGAACAACTAAAATTACAAATTATTTTCAGTTCGTAACGAAATGAAAGGTGGGGAAGATTTGGAATAAAAGAGCTCATAACATTTTTGAGCAATGCGGAAGTTCACACAAAAGAAATTCTTGGAAGTCTGGAAATTAATGATGGACCAATGGACATTTACTTATTATTGCTCACTTCAGGGTCTACTACACAAATATTTAAAACGGAGTTAGATTTTGCTGAAAAATTTGTAAGTTCACTGTATACCTATAATTATAATCTTTTATGGTGCATTTGACATTGAGTGAGGAGTGGGTGTAAGAATAGATTTCAAAGAATTTCCTTTAAACTGTTCGTTTAAAAATAAAATGTATTCTGGTTCAGTAGAAACATACACGTATCAGTTTCATACAACGAAATGTTAGAACTGTAGGACGACCCTTTCTATAACTTTTATGAAACGGTAGCAGGCTTATTGTGTCTTTTCAGAATTTGAAAAGAACTCGTGAGAATAAATGGTTGTAGAAAAACAGTACCTATTGAAAATATTCCTTAATAAAAAATGTGTTCAATGACATTAACATTAAGAAACCTAACCCTAAAATAGCTTAAACTTTTGTAACATACAATTCAACTTTTTACTCACCTTGTATTCACACTATTTACCAAAAGTAAATAATATCGTAGTGAAGGAAAATATCGTGTAAAAATAGGTATGTTCTGGTAGATATGTGACATCCACCAACCCGTACTGGACCCTCTCAGTGTATTACGACCCACTTTCTCTCACAGAGATGAGGCCTATGTCCCAGCAGTGCGTATATAAGAAACGCCGATTATGCTAAATTTCTTGCTTTTATCCAAATTTTTTTGGAGTCGGTGCAATATGTTTTCTTCCATACTTCTCTATTAGTCGTCATCTCCCCTTTTCTAGACATATCATCTTTCACATAGTCCATCCATCGATTCTTTGGTGTTCTACTATTCTTATAGCTGGATGGCTCATTTCATCACGACATTATCCTTATTCTTTCGCATCACATGTCCATACCATGATAACCCATTTTCACACAACTTTTCAGTCACAAGTGCCACTTTCAGACTACCTCTTTTAATAATATCTCATTTTTTATTATATTCACTGACGTAACACTACACATTCCTTTTATCATTCTCACCTAAGCTGCATGGAATGGCTTTTCATTCATTCCCTTTGTGACCTAACATTCTGAAGCATATATGCGTATGCTAAGTAATATTTATAATTCAATTTGAAATTTACCGTTTTGTCCTTGAGCATGACGACTCTACAGTTCAGCAAGGCTTCCGCCCCGACATGGGCCGTCACTTGTGTATACTTCTCCTCCTCAAAGTATGGACCCCAATGGTGCTCATGGTGATGATCATGAGCATAGCTTTGAAACGGCACATACGGACGAGGGTCTTCTACCTTGTCTGTTGAGTAATAAAGTTAACTTTCAATAATTAGCTTCTGCCTAAAATGAACTTGATTGATAAGCAAATACGCAGACTATTAACTTAAATTGCCTGTACTTAAATTAATATCACAACTTTACCGTCATGTTTTGTCAGTTGTATGAAATGGTAGTATTGGCGGAGAGTCTGCTCACCAATCAAGTTCCTTGACTATACGACGTGAGAAGATAAAACAAATGAATGCTGTTAATATTGCCTTAGGATATATAATACTAATGTGTTGATAATGTGCCTGAATGAGCGAAAACGGTGCGATGATGTGTGTTTAAATACTTAATTAATGATGAAATTAAGTCAATAACTAAACATACAGGTACACAAGTGACAATTATAAATGTTATTTTAATAAAACTACACTAATTTAGTTTTTATTTAGTTTATCAGTACAAGCCCGTGCACAACGTAGATAGAATTGTATTGGTCCTAAATATAATTATGTTAAACGAAACGACCTTTTTCAAAGAGTTGATAGTAAAGTGTTATCTGTTTCAACTTTCGGAATAAATTGTTTTATTGTAGCGCTTGAGATAATTTAGAGTTACAGAAATGTAAATAATTGAGACAAGGGTTGCAGTAGATTATAATTATGATTCTTTTTTTATTGGAAAAACTTTCTCATAGAAAATTCATAACCCATGATTCACTACGGCACCACGGTCAATTATATTTGTCATAATATTACGATTTTCAATAATTTTCTTAAGGCTACCTAGAATATTTTTCAAAAACATATTTATTTATAAACAATCTTATTTCACAATTTAAATTAAACGAAACAAAATAAGGTTTGCGAAAAGTAATTTTCTTAATCTAATTTAAATCAGGAAGTAGCGCTATTTGAATTTCAATTCTGATAAGATCGTTGTTAGCATCGTAAAAGAAGAAATGTTTAAAATCTCATACTTTTACGCCTTGAATAAAGTAAGCAGATTCATATTTCTTATGAATATAAGACCACGAGCGCCCCAGACTTAAGGTCAGTTCACACTGGGACATGACGCAACGCGACGCGACTTTATAAGATAGCGGTGTCCCTAGTAAAATTAATAATAATTGTGTAATTATAGAACTTATTTATTCCACGAAAAGTGAAACTATACGTCGTACGTAGGAGTACGCTGAGAAGCACACGCTTACCGCAGAACCGCAACGCAGTGCGCAGATACTTGAAAGAACATGCGTTGCTTCAAGCCGTGCAAAGCCACAAAAATTCTCGGAATCTTTGCGTCGCCAGTCGCTTTACGCAGCGCGATTTCAACTAGTTTCTTCAAGTAAATGCGCGCCTCGCCGCGTCGCGTCACGTCTCAGTGTGAAATTACCCTTGCTGCGGACGCGAAAATCGATACTTACTCTGTAACAAATGATCGTTCCTGTCAGTAGCTCCCTCACGCTTGATATTTTCGCGTAGTTGCTTGGTGATGTTTTTGAAAATCTCTCTGGACAGGGCGAGACTGTCCTTTTCATCGCTTCGACGTCTTCGAACGACATTTGTTCGATAATCTTCAGGAAAGCGCAACGGTTCTGCACAGATCAATGTCTTGCTTTTAAAAAAAACTTTTCTTTTCTATTAAAGTCACTAGTTTGTCGTGTATATTTCTTCAGTTGGGCTATGCTGTAATTTTTTTGTTTTTCCCAAAAATCAATTTTTGAAGATAACTGCGGGATTGGAATTTAATGATCCGCACATTAACTTACCAAGTTAGGAAGTAGACTGGATAGTGTGAATAATATTAAATACTTAAAGCTTATATTATCTTATCATTGAAAAAGATACCTATATGTATTTTTTTTTACTTAAAGGTAACGTTGGATGAATGTCATATATTTTAATGTGGCGTTTCTAGTCACGACGTTCAACTTCCTTTATCAAGAAAATTCATCAAACTTCTTACAAACGATGAATATCTATAATGATTTTAAATAAAAACGGTACACTTGGAAGAGTTATTATCCATCTCTTAAGTTGAATCGTGGATATTTTACTAATTATTCTTCAGAGAAAATGCTTTAGGTTCACATTTAAATGATTCTTCTTTGGATGTCGTTAAAAATCTAGCCCAAAATGATATTGTTCTAATAGGAACCCTTAGTCTCAACTGTAGGGACAGTTTAGTCAGTTTATTTTTTATATTTATATGTATAACAATGAATTAATCTGCCTAGTCTTTTCACAACTATGTTTGGGTCGGCAGATGCAGGCAAATACCAGTATTTTACATGGAGCGAGTGCCTATCTAACCTTCAGAACCCAGTTAAGTACTGAGTAACACGATACGCCTTGGTGATAAGACTGGTTGTCAGACTTTCGGGCTTCTGACGACCCGTAACGACTGTCAAAGATCCAAGAATGACAGCCAGGACTAACGGCTTATCGTGCTTTCCGAGACACGGACGGGTCTCAGTATCTAAAGATGGTCACTCATTCAAGGACCAAGCGCAGCAAGCGTAGCTTAACCTGATTGATCGACTCGTGCGGCTGTTTTAACTTAGCCATGAGCCACTCGATTATATGTACTATAACAATCTTAATCAATATAATAAATAATAGGATGATCCTTAAGTCAATTATGTCTTTATTGAACAGAAAATCAAAAGTGAAGACACATTTTCAATAAATTTCTTCACTTATCCTTTCTCGTCTTCTTCATTTTAAATTGGCTAACTAAACTCCACAAACGCGATATTTGAACATGATAAATAAAAATAAAAAATATTTTATGATTTTTTTTTGTGGAGTCATCAACCGCAATTATTGTACTCACTTGAAATATCAGCTTAGAAAATCTGTTTTTTTGTGTAAAATTCACAGACGTGATAGGTATTGATTTTTCTCAACTGGTTTTTCTCAACTCATACTGCAAGTAACAACACTAACAGCGGTCGTTGACCTCCCAAAAAAACATCAAATCTTTATATTTTTTATTTTATCGTGTTTATAATGATATCGGTCCCACCCATTACGTCTGGGTAGTTTAGCTAGTCAATTTAAAATAACCATAATAATTTTTATTGTTGTTGCTTCTTTACCAATAAATTTTTATACATAAGTCATGTTTAAAAATAATTGTCAAACAAGTAGTTACCTACTTAGATACTATTATTTATGCTTAAAATAATTTTAAATAGCACATTAAAAACTTCTACTCCAAACTTTCTTGAACTTAGTTTTGAATACCTGTGTGTTTAATTACGAAGTTTGACTAAGTTTATTATAAAGTTCTGATTTCCAATGTGTACAGAGATTCATTACTTATGGAAACAGAAATATTTATGAGCAGAAATGTTGTCTTAAAATTAATTACCTATTTATTATGCAGAGTAATTAATTCTGTCTCAGATGTAATGAGTCTTACGTTAAACGATTTGTACTAGTTGATTTAGATATCCCTTTTACAATTTGTAATAGTAAGTATAAGTCACTGAGATGAATGTTTGTTTAATTGGCTATTGCGGTATTGGAATTAATTTAATTATGTCTTAGCTGTAACGAGTCTTACGTTAAACCATTTTACTAGTTGATTTATAAGTCACTGAGATTAATGTTAGTGTAATTAATTGGCTATTGCGGTATTGGAATTCGTTTTTAAATTAGCAATTAATAGATAGTTCTTTAAAAGTTACAGTTGGAATTTTGATATTTATGAATAATATTAACAATATTCTATTGTAAGTTGGCATGGCTGTTATTACTAAGTCTTCGAATTGAATTTTAATGTAGATTTTTATAATATCTATTCGGCTACAATCATTTGTTTTTAAAAATAACAAACGCTGCATTCAGCTTTTAAAAACACTTCATAAATTCAGTTACCTCTATTCACCACAAATCTACGCAGAGCATCTATGAAAAACCCGTCAAATATTTTAAATATTCAAAAGTCGATACTGAAACCAGATATTGGTTATGCTGACCATTATATAAATAAAGTATGGATGCACTAGCGGTCCGAGGTCGGTAACGTAATTGCCATTCGCGAAACTCACTCCGTTCTGTTATTGGCTTTTGTTTCAATTTTTAATTTTTATTCGCTATTAGGTAATTTGAAAAAGGGTTATTCTGTTTTTTATTGTCAGTTGAAGTGTTAAATTTGTGCAATTGCATGCTAGCATGTGTTCAAGAATCGTAATGCTTGTTTTGTTGTTTATTTGAGCTAAATGTTGCTTTTATGGTACTAGGTGCTGAGATTATTTCTTTGCATTATTAATTTAAGCATTACCTAGTCTATTTTTAATAATGATTGTGCTGTTTTGAAGGCTCGTATGACGTCATGCTATCCATTAAAACTGTGAAGGCTAAGTGTATTCATTATTTATGTACATTTTTAGGTTATTTTATTAATTTTTAGAGTGATAAGCATAGTGCTATCTAGATAAATCTATATTTGTATGACTGCATGACTTACCAGATGCAGTATGAATGCAGCATAACGCTAGAAACACGAAGTAGAGGCCGTCCCACTGCATATTAGAGACATCACAGGCGCGGACGCATTACGCTCGCCGTTTACCTGCAAAAAACATAATATTTGTAGGTTTATTTTAAAGAAAATTTTAAGTCTAATACAGTTGGCCCTGTATTCACATGATCTTACCAAGATTTTGTCTGGACTTTAAAAGAGACTATCACCTCCGAGTGTGTTTTCGCCCTTCTCCTCAGAGTAGTCAGATAGAAAACACCGAACTTATGTAGCTTATTTTTTATAATAATCGTGTAAAAATCCGATATCCTATTTACAAAATAAACAATTTCATTTCATTATTTACGAATCTTCGCAGGACTTTAAAAACGCGTAATAAATAGTTCTAAATATGACAGCAATAAGGCTGTGCCACTTCTATTAGATAGTTTTACATCCTTTTATTCATAAAAAAATGGAATAAATATTTACAATATTTAAATATATTTATAAATATTTGCATTTTATAAATAATTACAATATTTATTCCATTTCTTTTCATTAGATAATTTGAAATATTTTTCGCTTTAAAATGGGTTATGCAGAATCGTACCTATTACTTTAGTTACTGAATATTTTAATTGCTCGATCACTCTCATATTTTTTTAGGTTAGTTATATTCTTTTTTGTCAAAACTAAACTTGTTGATAATATCTCCTTAGGTTCTAGTTCCCCTATTACAACTTTTCCATTTAATCTAAATGGACTTTTTGAAGACACATACAGAATCTTAATACCTAACTTATCCAAATGTGCTAAGGTTATTGAGTTCGCCACAATTTATTGGATAGATTTCACGCTATTGCTTATTGAGGCTTTAGGGATGGTTGGAAATGGCTTCGAGACGGTTTTCGTTGTATTAGGGACCTTTAGTGTCAAACTGTTTTCGAATTTGAGCATTCCAATACTGGAGAAACTTCAACATTATATTCGCATTATACACTGTCGCTGAGAGCTGTGGTTACCCAGTGGTAACGACCCCAACTTACGAATTGTGTGCTGTCGATTATATCTGTTTTATGTTCGTAATTATGATTTTATTTTCATTTATTATTAAAATTCCCTACCTAGTAACTTTAGTGTTGTGTGTATATACCTTTACCCAGCTTGTATTCACGTGTTTCTGTGAAAAATAAACCAATTTTTCTTTCTATTCTTACTGATAATTATAGGTCGTGTGAGGAGGTCTACTTTGTGTAATTTATTTCATCATCACTACTCTCAGAACGGTAAAGAAAAACAACGTGAGGAAACCGGCATGTCCTACGAACCAAAAATTCGAAGACATGTGATATCTACCAACCGGAATTGGGCCCGCGTGGTAAAAAACGGCACAATCCCCCTAACATAGAGGAGTCCATGTCCCATGGGTACATAATAGGCTGATCATACACACTTATGATATACGCTGTCGGAGACATTGTAGAACAATAATTGAGAGAAAGAGTTAAAGTGTCAGCCGCCGCGGGAGAGGCTCCGGGCACCGGGAGCCGCGTGACGACTCCCAGCCACCGTAGGCGCGGGCCTACGGACGGACAGTAATGGGTAGCTCACCATCCGATAAGGACCAGGCCCATGCCGGACGGCACGTACGTGTTCCACGCGCCTCAAAGAGATGTCAGCATTAGTGAAGGGGCCCGTCAGGGCCGTAGCCTGCCGGGTAAGCGGGATTGTCCTTAGGGTTATCGCTGCCCCGGAACATAAAGGGCTAAGGAAGAAACACGCGTGGGTTTTAGTCCGTAAGAGTCTGACACTCCCTCCCGCTTCACCTAGAGCGGGATGAGTCATTTGCTGATTAACATCCTCAAAAAATAAAAACTGGGTAGGTGTGACAGATTTTCTCAATTTTGACGTTTGTTATTGTCGCTCGATATGCTTTCTCGTCTCGATTTTTTCACTTGTTGATATATCGATTAGCAGAATCATTCCAAAGTGGCGATCTACGAAAAAATACAATGTCAAAAGTGTGTTGCTTACACATTAATTGACATTCGATTTTCTTTGATCACACGACACGTCACAAAATCGAGCAAACCTGTAGGCACCTTTACGAGCCAAGACTCACGATTATCTAGGCGGTCCATAACTAAACACATCTCGCAAAACAGTTTACAAACTTAGATTGCCTCAGATATGTTACTTAATAATTTAAATGAACGTAATTGGTTTGTGCGTGTTTGTGAATAAGAAATGCTTCCGTTGGCTCCGGCCAAAGTTTCAGGGTTGCGGCTAACGTAGTAGTCGGCTTATAAAATTGTAGCGGGGCAATTTTCATTTTATATCACAAGGTGGTATTCTGTGTATGAGATATTAAGTAGGCACTCTGTTAGCCGGAGGAGGTGAAACCACAACTAGCGGTTTGTGTTTAGATAGTTTTAGTATTGCGAGGTCTGGAGTGCTTGCGTCGATATAAGGGTTAATGGAGTTTGGTGGGTAGTTGTAACCAAACGTGTGGGTACTGAATAACCTATTACAAGCCTTGTTCTGATCAGGAAGTAAATGATGTAGACGATGGAATATTTAGAGTACAGAAGGTGCCTATAATGGAATCATCAAGAAAAATTATATAAGTATAGATGATCGAGTACCTTAATGAAAATCTGCCTATTTTTTTCTAAATATGTATATGAAAACTTGCCTAAGACTGTAAAGTTTATCTCGAACTCGTTATTAGGTAGTTCCTAATTCCTTTTTTTTTTCAGAATGTGAAATCATCAAATGACCCCTCCCGCTCTGGGTGGAGCGGAAGGGAGTATCAGACTCTTACTGACTAAAACCCACCCGTGTTCCTTCCTTAGCCCTTTATGTTCCGGGCCAGCGGTAACCCTTTCGGACAATCCCGCTAACCCGGCAGCCTTGAGTCGGTATCAGTGAAGCGATGGCGTTGAGTGCTACTGTTAAAATTTCTATAGCAATTACTTTAGGGATTGTTAAATAACGTTAAAGAAATATTTCTCAATGCTACTTTCTAGACTTATAAATATTATATTACAGTGAGTGGTGGGTATTGGATTATTAACTTTTTACGAAAGTTTTCAAATGTCACCTTCTACTATTGATTTAGAGGTCTGAAACTAAGTTCTAAATAAAAGAATAAAGTAGTACACACCGCTCCATTAAGTGATTACCCCTCCAAAAGACATGTGCGTTCAAATCCGTGATAGGCCCAAGTTGGTTTTTGTATTTTGCAAAAACATTTTATTTTAAATAATTTATTGTTTTTGTGAATAAATAAGTTTAAGATAGTATTTATTTTTTAAAATTCTGTTTTTATTATTGTTTTTTTTCAATAAAACGTTAATACTTTTATTATTGCGAAAACGACAAGCAATAATAGGATTAACATTTACGAACGTTTTATTCATCGTCTAAATAGACTAGAGGTTTCAAGACCGCTTGCCGTGCCTATGAGTGGAAGTTCAAATCATGGGCACGAAATGTGCTTTTTGTTCATTATAATTATTATTTTAATATATTTTTCTATTTTGTTTTAATTAGTAATTATTTATAAAGAATTTAAAAATAAAGAAAAATAAAATAACTTAATAACCATATAATAATATTTATTATTGCTATTATTTAACAAAACTATGATCTTATTTACAACAAAGATTTATTTTGATTTGATAATTTTATTTACAGTTATCATAATATACTATTTTGCCAACTGACACAATTGGGTTCCTAGACAAGTGGCATCCTATTAACGTAAACGATAAAACAGTAAGCGGCAGAAATATTTTAGATTGACATAACCTAACGAAATGTCACGTGACCTGTCATGTCGTCTCAGCATACAAATTTGACATTTGACAGTCTGACAAGTGACATCGAAAGAGACAAGTTTTGAAGCGTTTGCAACTTGTCTAGGAACTAGAAGTTAGTTTGGCAGGATTACAATCATGAGCATAATAAGTGAATAAACATGTTATCAATAGATAATCAATTAACATCTCTTATTAGCTCATGATATCTACTTAGAATATTTTGCTATACAAAGTAAAATAGTGGGATCAAATGAGTTAAATGTCTTCGTTGTTTATTTTGTTGTCATACTTAATTAATATAACTGCTATTTCTGGGCTAACCGCAATCGTTCTCTTCGATGTTCTTCTGTTCGACATATTTTGCAGGTCGATAACTGTGAATGTTCGCTGCGTGTAAATGTCTTCGAACCGTGGACAGGGATAGTCCATGCCGTTGCGAACTGTAACGAGTGGATGTAAACGGCGGTGTAGTGTGAACCTTAACAATATCCCGATGATGTTCAGATTGGTCCGTATAGATCCCAGTAGTTCTCCGACCCATGGACATTGTCTTAACATCGCTGGTTTCTTGAAATCTGCGCACCCATAGCGCACCGTTTGTCTGTGTATAGAAAAAAATGGTTTTAAATAAGTTATTAAATACCACACACAAGATACCGCAAATAGCTCAACAAGAAAAAAATCGGAGAACACAATAAATATTATAATGAACTTACTGCTATGCCAAGCTGTCTCGCAATTCCTTTTATGCTCACTCACATTTTGTTCACACAGAACAACTATTTTAGTTCTCATAAAATCATAAATCATTTTAAAAATTAATGGATAAATCGTAGTCGTTTACTCTTCGCCGTTTTAAGTGAACGTATACATCAAACGTCGTAGTTATAACTTGAGGGTATGGATTAATTTTATAAAGACAACGTAAGTAAGTAAAATTAATGGATACCCTCAAATTATAACATCTATCGATTAGACATCCCACCTAAAGATAAAATGACTCAGACCATAGTAGATAACAATTTCAACGCAATTCATATGGGCTCGCTGGCTAGTTCGTCAAACTGCCGGTATGAGTATGACGACGTTCGGTGATGCGATGGTTCGAATCTGAGTCGAAACAATGGGTTCTTTTTGAAGTATTCTTTAGATTATTTGTAAGGAATTTAATGTGTATCATTTTAAAACTTGAGGGGTTAGCACATACTGACGCTGACTGTACCTACTGTTGGTAAAAAATGTAAAAGTTTTGTTCATGACTTTGGTGCTGACACAGAGCGAAATAATAGAACAGTGTTAAATTCAAACAAATTATATTTTAAAAGATTAAGTTTAATGAATTTATAAAAATACACTTAAAAGTTTAAAATCAATATTAATTCATTAATATCATACCATATTTATTATTATCATATTTACTGCATTCTTAACGCGAATGTACTGTAGTCTTTTAATATGTTGCTTGTAGAGAATAATCTGACAAAAATCAGAATGAATGTAGGTATGTATATTAGTATGGTTTTTATTGTAAAAATAAAGTTTTTAGAGGTATCTTCATGATTTTTTTCTATCGTATCATATTAGTTGTTGTAGGCACTGCCAAAATATTACTGGAATACTTTTTCGGGCAATAGAAGTACTAGTTGAAGAATATCTAAGGAATAATGTAACGAACGTGATAAATACGAGTCGTTCATAAGGTATGTACATTTTCATTTTTCTCTGCCAGAACGTGAGACGTAGACGAAACGCAGAGATTTTCGGAAATTATAAGATTTACTACAAAAATAGGGCTGTTTGTTTCGCCGGAGTTTTGCTGGATTTTGCCTTTGTTCGGAGCTTAAATGCAAATAAAGAAGTTTCGTTGACAGAGGTATGAACAAATATTAACAGAGGATAGAAAAAACTGTTGATCAAACAACGCGTTCCCTTGAATCTTTGATCATGAAGAGCACACCTCAAATCCCTTTCAAGTGGGCATATAGAAATTACTGTCGAAGAACTCATAACCGTATTAGAGAGTGCTCTTAAGGTGCCACTAGTTGACTAATCAATGAAATCATCAACAATTAAAAATGCTGGAAAAATGGGAAAAATTATTCCTTTAGAGAGTTTTCGTTGCGTACGCTGCGTAAAAGGTTAAAGTTACGCAAAAATCATGTATGACGGAATTATTCCTCACTAGCTGCGCTCCGCGGTTTCACCCGCGTAAATGTCGATCTCGTAAAAATATCGGGATAAAAATAGCCTATATGTTAATCCAGGGTATCAGCTACCTCCATACAAAATTTTATCAAACTTGGTCCATCTGTTTCAGCGTGAAGAAGTAACAAACATAAACACAAAAACACACACACACACGCACTCACAAAGTTTATGAACGTACTGTTTGCTTTAAGCAAAAAAAAAACAACTTTTCCAGACATGCAGGCCAATATTGGACTAGCCATATTTCCTTACTAGGTTTGTTTTTTTTAATTCCTAATAAATCAATTGCGAATGAATTCGATGTACTTATACATAAACATCACATAAAATCAAGGGGCGGGGAGGGTGATGGTGGTGGTGTACCACCTATATTTTGTCAGTTATTTTTAAGTCCGCTGTATTAGGGGGCGAGCCTGCTGCCATCAACCGGGAACAAATCCAGACTGCTACTGAGAAATTCCAGATGGAAAAACCCAAGAACACTTTACCCGGGAATCGAATCCAGGACTTCAAGCCTCATTCGACATGTATACTAATCTTAACGGTACTAGCATACGCATAACAGAATACATGTTATCTGAATGTCAACATTAGTCGATGCCGCCGACATTCAAACCCCAACTTCACTATAGCTTTCTCTATGCTAGTGTTAATCTCTATGATAGTGCTAATCTCTATGCTAGTGCTAATCTCTATGCTAGTGTTAATCTCTATGATAGTGCTAATCTCTATGCTAGTGCTAATCTCTATGCTAGTGCTAATCTCTATGCTAGTGTTAATCTCTATGCTAGTGCTAATCTCTATGCTAGTGTTAATATCTATGCTAGTGCTAATCTCTATATTCCTCATCCAAGTTCGCCTCGTGATGGCAACAATATCGTCCCCCACTTAACCACCGGCCGACAGACAACTTGGTCACCGAAGCCCACGTTTTAATTGCAAAACAAAAAAAAAACAATTCTTATTTTTAAATCATTATGATTATGTAGTTACTCACAGTAATATTTCCATAGTCACTTACAAATTGACGCGAATGTCAGAGTAAATATGGAAACAAGGGTATGATGGGGGTATGGGGCACAGTGTGGCCTCTTCCTGAATATGTAATTTGATTTTATTTGACGATGACGGTCAATGTAGAATTTTTTTTATAAAATATACTCTTTGTGTCTTGTATGTGAGAACTTAGTAGGTCTTACAACTCGCCCTTTATTGAAGGAAATTTTAGTGAATACAAGCTCTAAACTTCCTACTGAAAATTATTAAATCTTTGATTGCGTTCCCAGTATCTTTAAACAATCTTAATGACGGGGAAAATAAAATGGATCTCATAGAAATATCAAAATCTAAGGTCTTAATTTCAAGGTGAGTAGTTCAATTACTTCGCACAATTCAAATTCGCGAATGTCGTGAAGTATTTATGTAACTCACGTCTAAGAAGCTACGCCTCACTGGATAAGCCTTGAAGTTATTATAATTTTACGACCTTTACAGAAACTTAGGATAGGTAATTAAAGAAATGCTCATAAATAGATTGTTGCTAATTTGAGTAGAAGCCTGTGAAGGTCTTTGAGCAACGAGGTAAGATTTTCTAAGAATATAAAACGGTACATTAACAATATACGTTATTTGATATTTCATTTCAAACAAAATACTTATATTATGTGATAAAAGTAAATTGTTGACAGCTACAGCTACATGTTTACACCTACGTAAGTAAAATGGCGACACATAAACATAGAAAAAAGCTCTACCAAATAAAATGTTTGTGTATTCATTCACCTTGGTAATGTTACTAAAATGCCAACCTATTATTATATTTATAAACGCTTTATAAATACTACCAGACTTTGTTATTTGATTTGATTGAAGTTTGAGGGTAATTTGTGCAATATGTTTTATGAATTAAGGGTTAGTTTTCATCGAAGTGGTAAACTTTTACATGGTGATTTTAATACAAGCGACAGATGCCTATTTTCAGAATAGTAAATCCGATTATATTGACATTACGAGGATGAAATCGTACCATTTACAAATAATAATAATACCCAAGCGAATGAAACTGATTACTAAGCTGTTGGTTCGTTTTTTACCGTTGATATTCTTGACATTTTATACACCTAGAAGGATATATCTTTAGCCTAGCCAACCTGCATACCTTACTTGTGTTGTTCTTCAGTAAGATCAAGTTGCGGAGTACTCGCAACCCGCATGCGTGTATGACCAGATGTAAGAACGTAAATGGAGCAAAAGGAGTATGTAACTGTCTGCCCGCATGAGAAGAATGCTTGAGTTTATGTTTGTGTTTATTTATTTATTTAAACAACAATTATAACACCTTCACAGAATCATCCAAGGCGATGTTATCAGTGTCAGTGTCTATTCCATTACAAAACAATAAGATAAAAAGAAAATCACCTGCCATGTAAGCAACGTTGCAGCAACGAAACATACGTGCAGACGCCAGCATATCAAGCTTCTACAATCTGTCAAATTGCTTTAATAGATTTTCAACTTTATTGCTAAAGCATAAGGTTCAAAGTGGATTGGGAAAATTTTACGGTTTCGGGTAGCTTGATGTGCTGGCGTCATTACCTGGCCTACCAAGGATGATGGCCCTACATGCGTGAACAGTGAGTTCTCATCAGAATCTGTTAACTAAGGAAATCCTTTATTTGTGTACAAAGTTTCAAACAAATTCATTATGTTACAGCGTTGTTTGAGTGCGCGAACCATTACGGAACATCGAAAGTTTTCTGCCAAAACACGTTGACAGTGATACATCGTGTTTTAAATCTCGATTTTTATGAAAAGTCAGGGAAATTATTCAAAGGAGTTCCTGCCCTCTGGTTACGGGTAATGTTCAGGATTGCGGATTTTACAGTACCATTGTAAATTAAGTTTTAAATTACTATGGATTTCTTAATCCTTACGAGGTTCCGGAATAATATTTAAAACAAAACAATGTTAACAATAGCTTCCGATGTTTTTGACGTTTCATTACAATTGCATTTAAAGTGTTTGAATATGAAGCCGTTGCAAGATTAAGTACCTACTAAAACATTTGTTTATTTTAAAATATGAAATGAAACACGTAATTATGTTTTATGTTTCATATTGCCATTCCCAACAATTTTCTGGTTTTGCTTACAATCATTACTTACTTTAATCCTAATTCAGTAGTAACAAAAGTTACAGATAGATTATAGAGGCATGAGGAACAGGGTGTAAAGTTCACTCATACTCTATAGAAAAGGGAGGATCCTCCGACCAGACGGGTGTTGTGTCTGGCGGGCAACTGCCCGTTGATTCATGTCGGGCCGTTGTATCTATGCTAGTTGCGCGGTAAACTCTGCTTGCGCGATGCAGGATTTGCGTGACGTCAGTATGACGCGTTGTTTGCATGTGGCGTTGTAGATACCGCTACATCACTCCCCCCGGAGACCGGAGGTCGATAGTGGGCTGAGTCTTGTATCTTGCGATGCTTGCCAGGCCAACTGAGATTCCAGTGAGTCGGAACCGGTTGTCGCATAGTTCACGGTGAGTCGGAACTGTCTGCGAAGATGTCCCCAGTGAGTCGGGGTGGCGCTGCGTTATGCTCCAGTGCGTCGGATGTAGTACAGCGCCGAGTTGAGGCTGGCTGCTGCGTCGACCAGGAGAGGAATTGAGCTCTTCTTGTTGACCGGCCGAAAGTGCAGTGTGCTGTGCCGAGGTTGCTGATGAGGCTGAGGGTGATGACCAAGTATGCGCGGTCGCTGCATGCTGGTGGTCAGGATACCCGTTGAAGCCGTGGGAGCTGGCTGGCTGGGTGACTCGCCGCTAACGCTTGCGGGAGTGATGATGATGACGTCACGCTGAAGTATTTGCACGAAGGCTGCGCTGACGTTCATGTTCGGGGTCACCAGTATAGAGGTATGAGGAACAGGGTGTAAAGTTCACTCATACTCTATAGAAAAGGGAGGATCCTCCGACCAGACGGGTGTTGTGTCTGGCGGGCAACTGCCCGTTGATTCATGTCGGGCCGTTGTATCTATGCTAGTTTCGCGGTAAACTCTGCTTGCGCGATGCAGGATTTGCGTGACGTCAGTATGACGCGTTGTTTGCATGTGGCGTTGTAGATACCGCTACAAGATAAGAGAAATGGGTAGGTATTGAGGAATGAAACCAAAATATGGAATTAAAGATATAATTTCAAGGGTTGATAAGATAAGATGTAATTTGGTGTGGGATGCAACGTGTGTCGATACCCTCGCGCCATCTTCCAAGCACGGCGAGCTGTGTTGGAGCGGCTGCTGCAGGTGCGGAAAACCTCAAATGGCGTAAATACTCCAATCTCTTTGGATCTTATATGTTTGAGCCGTTTGGGGTTGAAACTCTAGGGCCATGGGGCCCGAGTGTCCACTTAGTATTTCGAGACATCACCAAGCGATTGGTCGACTCTTTACGTGACCAGAGGGCTGGCTTATTTTTGGGCCAAAGAATCAGCATTGCCATACAACATGGCAATGCTGCCAGTCTTTTGGGCACGTTTCCTGTTGACAGCGATGCAGATGAATTTTTTGATGCCCTTTGATTATTTTCCCTCATTTTTATTTACTTGTACAAATTAATACTAATATTAATATTGTATTTCAAGTGAATATAATAAAAATAAAAGCTTGTAAAAAAATGTTAATCAAAAATCTGCAGTCTGGTCAGGCTAACAAAGTATAAAAATGTCTCACTGAACTCACACAGGAGTACCACTAGTTAGTACCTGTGTTAAGCAAACTTACTAAAATCCTAGGACTATAAACCATATTTTGTTCAGTTTTCGTAACTCCTAAGTTATAAAAATAGAACAATCTTTACTGAACATTTATTTATGACAATCTAAGCAATCGTCCACTCAATCACCCACTCGACATGTCGGTTAAATTGCCCGTGTATTCAAATCACAACAATAACTGTCATTATTATACCCGTATTCACAAACATTACTATGAGGTCTCACAGTACGTGAGGACGCACAGGGCTCCAAAAATATATTCATAGACAATATTTGTGTGGTGATTGGTACTATACGTCCCATATTGTTTATGAATTTAATGGCTTGTCATATGGAATTGAGAAATGACATACTTCGCATAGTATTGCTACTTTACTTAGACAAGTACCTATTGTTTGTGAATACAGGTGTTGACTGATGTGTGAAATCTCTATAACAAATTGAAGTAGGTAGTGTGTCCATAATTTCATAAACAGTTAATTTCCCTCACTATACGAACGTATAGTACTTTTTAAAAAGAACTTATTAATCGCCTACATGCATACGATTTAAATTTTCGTGATTGATATTGGCTTTCTTGATGTCTGCCCTTGATCTTAAGCGTTTGTACGTATTCTGTGTGCTGACTTGCCTAAGCACTTACGATCCAATTTTCCGTGATCGTTATTCGGGCTCGTAATTTTAAAATCACTTTGGAGCTTACTCAATGTTTTTAAACTGTATTGTATATACTGTATTGTGTAATTGTATTGTGTATATTTGATTACGTTCTATGTAATGTTAAACGTCTATAAATTGTAATGCCTGTGTTTGTATCTGAATACCTGGAAGAAATCGGATCGCGTTCCGATTTCTTTTGAAAAACAAAACTTTTTGGAAATATCATGTTCAAAATAGTGTAGAATATTTCCATTGAAAACCGACATTTATAAAGGTACTAGCTGCGCCCCGCGGTTTTACCCGCATAAGTCTCGTTCCCGTGGGAATATCAGGATAAAAACTGTCCTAAGCCCTTCCCCGGGATGCTATCTATCTCTCTGCCAAATTTATCGAAATCCGTTCAGTGGCTTAGGCGTGAAAAGGTAACAGACAGACAGAGTTACTTTCGAATTTATAATATTAGAATGGACGAACATTGCAAAGGATCACTTTGATTTACTTCGTGAAATCTTAATTCTTAAAACAACATTACAAAAGCAAAAGGTGAGGGTTCATATACCTGTACCTAAACTTCGTAGAAATAATAAAAACAATTTGTCTTTTATTAAATTGTTTATATATTATTAGTTGTAGTTATTTTTATTCCAGACATTTTTGTGAATATAAATACACAGGCAATTACTTTCTGTTGAATAAATAAATGAATAAATCGTTCATGATAATATAAATCACATGATCTTAGAACTTACGGTAAATGAGTTAAGCTCAATCAAATGATAATATGCGTTCGGTTTCTTGGAAAACGATGAGCTTTATCGGATATCATAGTTACTGATAATACATAATAAACTAAATCTAGATTGAGCATTAAGGCTCCTATAAACAGGCGCGACACGCGATATAATCGCGCGCGACACAAAGGCACCGCTTGTTGCGTGACTTGCGGTGCCTTTGTATCGCGCGCGATTTTATCGCGTGTCGCGCCTGTTTGAAGGAGCCTCTATAAGGTCTGTTATTTTGATACCTATGTATTAACAAACAAGGTTAGTTCTATTTTCTCGTACATTATCAGAACCAAGAAGGATGTTCGTCACTCATCATCACCATCTGCCTAGCCTTTTCCCAAAGATGTTGGGGTCGGCTTCCAGTCTAACCAGATGCAGCTGAATACCAGTATTTTACATGGAGCGCCTATTTTTTTTTTACTTTCGTCACACATGAAATATTTATACCGTATATATTTATATGTAATATCGATAGCGTAGTTATAAGTATGTTGACGTGTATTTCAGAGCGTGTCATTTTAGGCCAGCTTTCTGTCAAATAACTCCAAAAAATCGGTTCAGTACTTTAGGCGCTGCGAGGGAACATAATTACATATGTAAATACAATCATACTTATACATACATAGACTGCTAAAATCATAACCCTTCCTTTTGGCTTTGCCGTAATCGGGTAAAAAAGATTTTCACCTTTTTTTTGAGGATGGGAAATCATCAAATGACCCCTCCCGCTCTGGGTGGAGCGGAAGGGAGTGTCAGACTTTTACTGACTAAAACCCACCCATGTTCCTTCCTTAGCCCTTTATGTTCCGGGCCAGCGGTAACCCTTTCGGACAATCCCGCTGACCCGGCAGGCTTCGGCCCTTGCGGGCCCCTTCGTTTGATGCTGACATCTCTTTGAGGCGCGCGTGGTACACCTACGCGCCGTCCGGCACGGCCCTGGTCCTGATCGGACGGTGAGCTAAGATTTTCACCTTTGATTACAATAAAAAAAAAAAACAATTGAAAACCTCACCACATCCAGCTTTTTATACTACTACAAAGAAATGCTACAATGAAAATGTACTATTTAAAATACTGAGGTTTCTTGTAATACTTACAAGATCATTATTTCTTCAACGTCTTCGAGACGAGAGTTGTGAAACCCCGATGTTTGAAGGAGATTGATGAATGGACCAAATAATCTTTCTAATAACAAATGACAGGACAAAATTGTGAAATCTGCGAAACTTGTAATGAAACTTTTTGGATAAATTTATCGCTAAATCGATGTAAACTTTTTGTACCTTACGTAAAGTAAAGGGCACAAAGGTCGTGGCTTAAAATGGATTATCAAAAGTGGCTTGTGGTTTATAAATAATATAGGATTGTAAGAAACATTTTTTTTAAATTAAGAACGACTCGTTTGACTTTATTCAATACTAGCTTTTGCCCGCAGAGGTTGGATTTTGTCCCACGGGAACGTACTTCGGGGATAAAAAGAATCCTTTGTGTTAATCCAGGTCATAAACTATCTTTGTGTCAAATTGTATCCAAATCTGATCAGCCGTTTTTGCGAGATTGAGTAACAAACATCCATACAGAATATAAACTTTCACATTTATACAGTAGCAAGTAGGACAGTAGGATTAAATGGAAGAAAGATAAAATCTATACTAATATTATAAAGCTGAAGAGTTTGTTTGTTTGTTTGGTTGAACGCGCTAATCTCTGGAACTACCAGTCGGATTTGAAAAATTATTTTTGCAATTGATAGCCCAATTCTTTTAACATCACGCTATGACCTTTAGGAGCCAAGCAAAAAGAAAAAAAGTAATAAAGAACGCTAAGCAAAACCGAAGTAATAGCGCGGGCAGGCGATGCGATGCTACGGGGTGGGTCGGAGTAACAAGAAATTATTTCACGCGGACGAAGTCGCGGGCGGAAGCTAGTTAATTATAAGTTCTGCCTAAAACGTTTCTATTGTACAGATTGGGTCACTTTGCATACCGCTCCTAAAAATCTATTATACTTGACCAAGACAAAAATAGTGTCAAGTTTAAATACTGTAACACTTTAAAGTGTCAAATTCTTATTCCATAGCCCACTAGTGCCAGTTCACTCTAGTTACTCCAGCCATTTTCTGGCAGAACCGTGTAATTCGAATGACATGTACTGTGTAGATCTTACTAAGTGACACCTTGGCACAAGTTTCTGGTTAACAAGCCAAAAACGATTTAACCCTAGATGTGGTTAGTAAACTTCATTATTACTGTTTGGTCTTAGTGAAATATTAATGAACCAGTAACTAGCAATTTTCAATCTATACTATTAGTAAAGCTGAAGAGTTTGTTTTCTTAAACGCGCTAATCTCTGAAACTGTCAGATTTGAAAAATTATGCATCTTGCATTAGGTACCCCGATTTCTGAGGAAGGTTATGGGATATTTAAGATCACGCTAGGAACCTAAAGGACCGAGCAAAAATAAAAAGGAAAAAACGCTAAGCTAAAACGATGTAATAACGCGGGTAGACGATGCGATGCGACGGGGTGACATTTCAAGCGGATTTAAGTCGCGGGCAGAAGCTAGATATAGTTATGTATCTAATAACAACAAACTCAATTATTATTAGGTATTTTGATACTCAAGTCTTTAAAAACGAATGAAAAAAAATAACATTCAACTTTAAAATGGATCCTTGTAACACTATTTCATTTTATTTCAAACCAAAATCCCTCATTTAAAAAAAGCTAGGTTAAAAGAAGACTAAAATAAAAAAAAAACATATTTGAAACAAAAGACAGTAGGTTAAAGCAATTCCAGTCATCTCTTTGAAAGTGACTAATTTTATAAAGCCGGTTATTTTAATTAGCTTGACAAAATGTTACTTTTTCTTTTATCCCATTTAAAAATACATTTTGCGCTGTTTTAACACGAAATTCAGAAATAAAAAAATGTATGTATTCAAATCGGATCGACGTTTTTTCGCCTTTTAATTTAATATATGTATAAATTGCGAAGAGAGTGGTCAAATGATGTAAATGATTCAAATACGAAAAGCTTTCTAGCAACGCCGACAGGAAATTAAAATAAGTGGAATCGGAAAATGGACAAGAAAAATTTATTGATCAATACAATATATCATCTTATTAATATATACCTGTCACTTATGTATGATGTAAGAAGGGTAATGATTTTGACTGGTATGTATGTATGTTCATCTGTTCCCTCATAACTTCTAAACTCCTCCTCTTCTTCTGCCTAGCCTTTTCCCAGGTATATTGAGGTCGGCTTCCAGTCTAACCAGATACCAATATTTTACATTGAGCGACTGTCTATCTAACCCCCACAACCCAGTTACTGGTTAATACGAAACCCTTTGATAAGACTGGTTGTTAGACTTTCGGGCTTCTGACGACCCGTAATGACTGTCAAAGATCCACGAAAGACAGCCGGGACCCACGGCTTAACGTGCTTTTCGAGACACGGAGGAGTCTTGGTATGTAAAGATGGTCACCCATACATGGACCAACCACGGCAAGCGTAGCTTAACATGATCCTGATTGATCGACCGTGCGAATGTTATTACTTAGCCGGAAGCCCCTCACTACTTATCATAATTTTATTCATAGTGATGTTCAGGCGATAGCCGCGGTCGTGCGACACCTTCTTTTTTTTTTTTTTAACGTGGAGAAATACTCATGCATACTGCACTACCACGGGGAGATAGTGCAGTTATGTGGGACTTTAACCCACTAAAACTCCACGGTGTCCTCCTCTGCCGCTTACGGCGGGAACACGGACACGCGTTAGCACTCATCCGTGAACCCGCCGCGGCTGTCCGTTGCCGGACCCTCCTCTGGGAAGTACTCCCCATCACCGGCGCACCAGAACACATAGCACGCCGTGACCACCCCAGGGACCAAACCAGCACATGAGCGCCAGACGACCCCGTGTCTGGGCACCCTTGGTCCCCCTGCGACGGGTCAGGTGTCGTGCGCCACCTACCCTAACAAAACAATACATTCTAAGAGTAAATGAAAATAAGCTTTAGGGCAAAGTGGCATGACTACACTGACTTCAGCTATCCTCTGAGCATCACTATGACGCAACCCATCGCGCGTCTAATTAGCAGACACAATAGAAATTTTATTGTTATCGGTACACATGGTGTACACTCGACGTGCGAAGAGTTAAATACATTAAAATATATTACGTGTAAAAGCTCCTACAAACAGGCGCGACACGCGATTTAATCGCGCGCGACACAAAGGCATCGCTCGTTGCACCACTTGCGGTGCCTTTGTGTCGCGTGTCGTGTCGCGCCTGTTTGAAAGAGCCTTAAGTTGTTTATTTAAAAGACTTATTGCATATACTAGTATAGTGTATTGAATAGTTTGTACATAAAGGCTCCTGCAAACAGGCGCGACACAAAGGCACAGCTCGTTGCGCGACTTGCGGTGCCTTTGTGTCGCGTGTCGTGTCGCGCCTGTCTGAAGGAGCCTTAATAATTTCAGATGAGAATATTTTCTTATTTCATACTTTTAAGAGCGTAATTTTCCAGAAGTTGGGTTTTTAAATGAACATTTTTGTAATACTTTATTTGGAATCCTCCTCACTAAACATGCTTTAATAATGCTTTAATTTAAAACCTGAAATCTCGTATCATAAAAGAAGTCTGATCACCACAATAAGAAAGTATTTCGGGAATACTAGTCTTTGTCCCGTTTCCCTATTGTTGTCTTCGAAAAACCGAGATATACGTACACTGATATTATTCAATCGAGATACTTGCAAATTCCTGTGGGTATTCAATATATTTTGAAACGAAATCTGTCTGTATTCAATAAAATGTATGGCTGAATAAGGGATGAAGAATTTGGGACGTAATACTTGAGTTTCAAAAGATGAAACGTAGGGATTTGTAATCTGTCCAGTGGTAGGTGTTATAACGAAATCTTAAGGATTACCATGATTTGGTTATAGAAATTGATTGCAGAGCTGTTTATTTTCAGGTTAGGTAATAGTATCTTCAACATCATCTTTTAACCCAAAAGACGTCCACTGCTGGACGTAGGTGGAGGCCTATCCAGCAAAGGACCGGTCGAAATGGCGGTGCTTGGGGAAGCCGAAGCACCGCAGTACATTCCATGTTTACTATACAGAGTTGATATGACAGAGGGGCATTAAATTACACTACGTATACTATACGTGTATAGTATTAATTCGATACAGTACAAAAATAGAAAGCGCCAAAAATGAGATTTTTTTTTTTTCAAACAAACTAAATAGCTTAAAGTCAGAGTGAAACGCAACCACCCTTTATAAATAAATTTGACTGACCTTAGATGCCTAGTAACAAAGTCGCGCAGGAGCGCGTGTGTGTGTTATCTCTCTTGGCGGGGGGCGGGGGGGGGGGAGGCGGGGGGGGGGGCGGGGAGCGGGCTGTTTAGACCGCTCGCTCGCGCGGCTTTTATGTTAGGTAAGTTGTAAAGTACGCGCACACACAAAAACACAAAATTTTTAAGTTCTCGATGTGTCCTCGATTCATATTAATGCACAAATTATACCGACGGAGAATATTGTTATTTATTTTTCTAATTAAATCACTGTCCGTCGCTAAGCACTTTAATTCCCGTAATCTTTGTACTGCCAATTGTATGGTGCCGGCGTTCCTAGGGCTATTGCGCCGGTCACCATACCTTTCTCGGTATGTTCGCAGAGCTAAATCTGTGTTTCCACGGCATTCACCGTAAATTAAAATCATGTAAGTGTATTCTGACGCCGTGTAAGTTACACGAGGCATTGCTGAACACTTTAATTTTACACACACATACAACCAACGTTTAATTACGTATCCTATCACAATAAAAACAGTCAATCACAAAAAAAAAAACACTAACACTAAATAATAATATTCCCAAGTTACGTATCCTGTCACAATAAAAAAAAATACTGGATTAAACTTATTTAGTGTCTATCACAATAACAAAACAAAATCACAATTATTGTTAGCGAGTTCGACAAAACATAACGGCGCGGCGGCGGCCGGCGCCGGGGCTCCCGTGTTACGTAACGTACGTCCCGATTGGATGACGCTTGCGCACTGTCCACTGAAAGAACAAGTTTTTTTAGCAAATTCGCAAGTATCTAGGATACAATAGCAACACACTGACCTATTTCTATTCCTTTTACGCGCGGGAAAAAGGCGCGGGGGTTTTGCTATGTTTGTCACTCTCATAGTGAAAGTGCAAGTGTGTGTGTATTTATTGCTTCGTGAAATATTTGGTTGTACTTGTGCGACAACAATGTATCTTATACTCAGATTATCGTTTTAAGGTGCATGACCTATGCGTATGAGATAATCAGCTGTTAGGAAATATACATCGTGTTCAAACGTAGCAAAAACTTCAAAAATCATTTGTGACTAAACTACTGCTCCTATTTAATTGATTTTTGGTACAGAGCTTGAAAATGGTATCTAGTATAGGCAGTTTAAAGGAAAGCCCCTCTGTCGTATCAACTTTGTATATTCGTAAGTATTGTAATTTATTATGTCATCGTTTTAAAGTGGTTGCCAAGTTTAATTGTCAAGTGCTTAAGGTAAAATCAGTGGTGGGCTTGGAACCCAATACGATTCAGTAGTGATTGATGGCCTTACGCTACCTTTAATGATTTCTTATTCATATTTTCTATTAGTTTTACCTTAGATATTTGAATTATTGTTTAGATTATAAGAAACACTTTGAAGTTTTCGCAAAAGAAATGCAATTTAAGAAATAAAAATTAATTTTGACCAAAAAAAAACGGCAAAGAAAGTACTGAAAAGATTATGATTTACCTAAAGTATTCCCGCGTGGGTTTTCCGACTAATTGATTTGGGTAAACAACACGGCCTAAAGCTAATGGTATTAGAAAATATAACAAAACATTTATTACTCTTGTACTGATTTTATTATAATGAAAGCCCCTATGCACCAAAACTTTTCGAGTTAGACTTTTGTTTTGTCGAAAATTAATAGGTAGGTACTCTAGAAACACCACATCTCTTCAAAAAAGATATGGTAATTGCTACCTACTCGTTTCTTTGCCTCAGCTCAGCAGGCACTACCGTTTCCTCAGATTAAGAATACCTACTATATCATTTTTATGGACCTTACATAATGTCTTCCTGTTCGTAGGGGCCATGTGCTTATTTAACAGAAAGCGTGGTCCGCAGCGAAAAAAATGACTGATCTTTTTCCTTTCAATGGGTGTCGACGGACAAAAGAATCATGTCAGAAGCACAGGTAGAAATTAAAGAAAGATTTTTGCCTTTGAAGTAAAGAGGATTCAACTAACCATTTATACTTTGAGGTACTAAGGCCCCCAGTTCTGTTATCTTATATAACTCGGAGTTAACAGCTAACTCAGTGTTAATCAAATAATTGATCTCGCGCCAAAAAGTGTTAAGAAGTAAACCTAGAGTTAAACTTTCAAATATTAAACCCACCGATATGGGACAAGTTGCTAAACTCTGGGTTAATGTTAGTAATGTCAAAATAAATTGGCATTATGAGGTACCGCTGATAACTTATTTTGTATTTTATATTGTTAGACGTTGTAGGTAGTAAGTGAAAATTCGGTGCTATATCAGGAGGCGATATATCCATGAACTAATATAAAAATAAATACAAATTATAAAAGACAAAACATATTTTTCGTCAATTGATAAAATAAATCTCCATGGAAAACACACATAATACGACTAAAATTAAATGTCGTGTTATAAAATTCAATGATAAGAAAGTATTACGTATTGTAATGTAGTGTAAAAGAGGTGGCTATACAATTTCTGTTCATTCATTTTTGGTCGAATTGCGTAATAGGGCCTATATGCAATCCGACCGAAAATGAAATGAAATGAATGTCTATACATTGCAATTCTATTTTATATTTCGTCGATTGAACTGCAATGTTCCCAACTCAAAAACACAAATGTCTGGTTAACTAACTCGGTGTTACTTTTTAGTGGCGCAACGCATCATAAGAGTTAAAATGCTAATTACTTAACTCTGAGCTTACAAACTCTAGATTTCTTCATTGAACCCGACTAATAATGCAAGTGGGCCTTAAAAAACCAACCATATGGAGGTTAAACCAAGGTTGAGCTATGTCATCCAAATCAGTAAAGGTTGCAACGAAGAATGAACTAGTGGCCGTCTTCCGACAGTGACTGCGGAAAACAAATGAAATAAGTTCAACTTCAACTCTTGATAATCTTGGCTTCTGTGGAAAAAACACCACAATTTTGCCAATTTCACGTATCCACTAAATGAAAAAATTAAATCTCTCTGACACGTGAGACAGCACGCTACTGCGGCTGATGTGTCTCCAAAAAATATGATGATGTGATGATGTGAAAAAAACCTGACGATTCTGCCAAAATGTAAAAGTGTAAAATCTAGTTTAAAAAAAAACTCATGAAATAAGTTGTTTAGGGCATGCCTCGTGTCACCCTGACGCGACTTGCGGACTGACGGACGGAAAAATGTGCTGCACGCGCGTGTCGCTTGATATGAGTCTCGTCGCAAGCCAAGTCGCTTGAGTTCGTGAACGGAGGCCCCGTTCACGAATGTTGAAGAGAAATAGTTCCTCAACTTTATAGTACTATAACAGAGACAGTTGAAAAGTAACAGTGATAACAGCTTAGCTTCTTACGGAAGATAAGCAGACGCAATAAACAAATTTATTATTTTTCTGCACACAGTAAAATACATAGGTATACGACATAATTATAATTTGAATAGAAATGTACTGCTAATTTCTTTAAAAAAATCTTTTAGCAGACCTGCGAAAGAAGAAGTGAAAAAGAAATGTAGACAATAGTGCGTGAGAACGAGAAGAGAAAAATATGAATATGTGAAGACTTAAACTAAAATATTAAATATACCTACACATATAATGTAAAAATTAACATAAACTTAATTAAATGCATAATTCTAAAATAAATATCCATACTCACAGTTAAGAGGAAAGGTAATATTCTTTTATCAGAATTAATGATAATATTAGGTACAAGTATCCAACTAAAGTGTTTCAAATTTGTCCATTTCTCAAGCATTGCATGTGACATGCAGGTGCAGGTGTATGCATGGAGGTGACAGAAAGGCGTATAAATTAGAACTCGCCGCCTCGGATGAGCAAAGGACAAACATCCACAGGTCAACTGTCCGCTGTCCATGTCTCATAGTGTCTTTGTGCATCGCGCCATAGACTTTATCTCCTAGTCTGTGTGACATAAGCACTCCCTCAAATATTATATTAAGAATAATCTATCATTTTTATAGGCCCATCTTCGAAGGCGTCGTCGGCACATTTGATCTAGAGGATTCTGTATCAGTCTGTAATGTGGGACGTTAACAGTGTGTAAGCAAGTATTATGTGCTTCAAGTTTTACGACAGTGAAGTAATGAAGTTTCTTTTTTATAGCTGTTTGTAAAGGTGCTTGGGATACATAACAAGTACCTAAGTACTTGTTATGTATCCCAAGCACCTTTACCTAATATCTAAGTATTAGGCTGAATATTCCTATTGTTATTTCTATAATGTTTTTGTTGTAGGACTTATTAAAATATTTCTTTCTATGTGTATGGGCAGATGATTGATCTTCAACGGTTTCGCTATATGGTTGATGGCCGCTTGAAGCCATCTGAAATTCTCACCTCACAGTTAATCAAGAAAGCCTCCCACGCATTCTTATATCTCTATACCTTCTAACTACCAACGCACTGAACCTAAACTAACTCTAGCTAGACATATTAAACAGAACACAATGAATTTCCCTATTTTTCTCTGTTGTGCATAAAGTGGATACGGTGAAAATGTGTGCTACGGATTTTCGTAGCCAAGCTCTAAAACGTTCGTAGTGCTACGAAAAAGCGCAACTCACTTTTATACGTAATTTATCAGGAAAAACAAATTAGGATTAAAAACCGGCACTTTAATCCTAATTTGTTTTTCCTAATAAATTTTCAGTAGGGTACGAATGTACCTACTGGCTTGGAACTAATGACCCCCAAGAGGGAAATTCGAGGTATTTTGGATTTGGTCATACGGACGTTGTTTTTGTTTGGGAAAAAAATACCTTAAAGCTTACCTTAGCGACACGCTTCACATGGTTTGTACGACTTGACAAAACATGGAGAATTATCTATTATATGCAAGTTTATTATTTAAGTTTTATAAACATAAACCTTCCGGAATAAATTCTCTAAATGATGGAAAACCGTATCAACATCTGTTGCCTAGAATAACGAGGTCACACAGACAGACACGAAAAGCGGCCCTTTTTTATAATATGTATTGAATTAACGAGAATTTATAAGAAAAACGAGAATCAATAAATTTGTTTGTTGCATGTCTTGTTTTAAAAATCAACTTAAATCGTAAATAATGTGTCAATAACAATATTAATATAAAAAATACTAGCTTTATTGCTAACGCTAACGGGTTCATACAAACAAACAAAATAAAAATAAAAGTTCTTTATTTTGTCAGTACGCTGCCGTGAATGCCACATCTAGTAATACATCCAATTTTACTTTAGATCCGTGTTTACTCGTTTGGTGATTAGTTGATATTCACTTTTTTTATCACTACCTCCCTATTTGTTATTGTAAATCTACTTTTAACGATGTTATTGTACGCTCGTAAACATTTTGTGTAAATTTAGTTTCTCAGAAAGTGAATTATTGTTAATTCTTAATGAGAAATAATAAAGTTCTTAAACCATAAATTTAACTTTAAAATCAAAATCAAAATTTAAATCAGGCACTTGAAGTATTTTTACCTTACCCTGCTAGTTTGAATAATATTTTTTATACATGGAACTGAGGAAAATACCTGAACAGATTTTACACCATAAACATTCAATCTATTCAACTATGAAATTAAACTGTGGCTTCGTTTTGCTTTTACGAAACCTTTATTATAATAATGTAATAAATTGTTTAAGGTACATAAAGGTTTTGTAATACATGAGGGACCTAGAAAGTATGCATTATTAATTACATGGTGTAGGTACAGACGCAAGCACATCAAGTTATTACAATCTGTCAAATTTCTTTAATAGATTTTCAACTTTATCGCTACAGCATAACGGCTCCTTCAAACAGGCGCGACACGACACACGACATAAAGGCACCGCAAGTCGCGCAACGAGCGGTGCCTTTGTGTCGCGCGCGATTATATCGCGTGTCGCGCTTGTTTGTACGAACCTTAAGGTTCAAAGTTGATTGGGAAAATTGTACAGTTTCGGGTAGCTTGATGTGCTGGCAACACTGTACAACGAATTCTTGAGTTAATCGTTGCTCTCCTAGCTAGATTACTGAGTAATCTGTATTTAGGAGAGACAACTGTTTAACTCTTCCATTTCAATTAATAATACACTACAAACAGAAGTAAATGCAAGTACGGTCAGCAACAAAAGTCGATTAACACTGAAGTGTTAATCGACTTTTGTTGCTGACCGTACTGACCGAACTGAGATTAAACAAACTGAAGTTTGTTTAATCTCAGTTACTGAGAAAAATATTTGTTCAGAATTGCAGCAGAAATACAATGCATTTTTGAAGAAATATTTTGCTCAATAACTGAGATTAAAAAAACTGAAATGTTAATCGCCTTTTCTTGCTGACTATACATCTGTGTGTAATAAAGCGTATAATAATAAACGCTGTGGGAATTATGTCATGTTCGAAAAAGGAGACAACTAATTTAACGAATGATAAAATGTCTATTCGAATCCGCACTCTCATTGCGTTATACACTTTTAACCGCAATCCGAGGGTTTTGAAGGTTTATGATCCATTGCATCACAGGTTTGAAAAATTCGTCAGCTCAACAACGTAATTGTCGTAATGAACGTGGCTGAAGTGTCAAAATTAAAGGTATTGCGATGATTTGCCATTTTATGTGCGTAAATAGGCTTGCTGTTGGTCTTGTATATTTCATGAGAAGCTGGTCCGAAAACTTTCAGGCCATCATGATTATTTACTGAACAGTGTTTTAATAAAATATTGATAGTACTATAAAGCATTCTTTTTATTATAACTACTATAGCTATTTTAACTCCCGCACTATACATGAATCGTATCAGTTTATTTGTTTGTTAAAATAATGACTATCCTCTCGAATAGGTATGTAATTTTTGGAACACTGCCACTGGTTGTGGTCTACATATTTAATGTTTATTACTACTGTTTCATATCAGATTTACCAGTTTCCTTGTAATCCAAATGAAAATAAACACTGTTTCGTTGTTCACTCGTCGTTTATCATATTATCAAGAATAGCCGCGGGAAACCATATTTAGCGGACATTCATATTTAGATGGACTGCCGATCTGTTCAGAACTCACCGTGGAAACTTTAGTGAAGTGAGTTGTCGATAGTGTTAATCCCTTGAATA
The DNA here is from genome assembly GCA_963855955.1 of Luperina nickerlii. NCBI lineage: Eukaryota > Metazoa > Arthropoda > Insecta > Lepidoptera > Noctuidae > Luperina > Luperina nickerlii. Next base: position 11,885,162 of record OY979677.1, on the reverse strand, counting down.
TGGAGGGTAGGGGTGAGTAGAATTGACTTTGTTGCGAAAAAGTGCCCGTCAAAAAAAAACTGCTTTAAATTAGGCTGGCGCCACAGTGGGTAAACAAAGAAAGCGTCAAAAGTTATTAGAAAAGGATAGAAAGAAAAAAAACGACAGAAGAACTTAGGACTACGTAAATAGTTGAGGTGGTGTGGTATACTGGGCTGTCACTAACTACTCTAGTCACTAAAAATATTTCTAACTCGGCATACTTCAATCCGTCAACAACTGCTACATTCATAATCATACCCTTTGCCTACGCAAGCGCCATTTTGGAGGGTTTTTGAACTGCTATTTACTGCTTATAGCTGGAAACTTTTTCGACTTCGCCCCATATGAGACGGTTTTCCTTACCTCTACTCTCCATACCCTTGGAATGACAGCTCATTTCACCGAAGTTTTCACGGTGAGATTTTTACAGAATAGAACGACAGGTGTAATGACAGCTCACTTCACAGCTTCACCCTGGCCTGGACTCGTCCTCTAAAATCTTTATGGTTCTTGCCTAAATAGACAATTTTACGCACTAATTTACGTTGTCTTCACATAATCTGACGAAGATTATGTCCGGTCCTTAAAATAAACTTTGACGCTTGACTTTGATTAGCTATTTCTTCTCAGGGGTAGTCCGATAGAAAATATCGAATTCATCTAGCTTATTTTTTTATAATATGACGTGTAAAGTTATTTCGATATTCTATTAACAGAATAAATCAATTTCACGTCATTTTATCTGAAATTAAATGAAACGAAGTGAAATTACTTTTGTCGAGTGGAATTTTATTTTTAGTATCTACTAAAAAATATAGAAGTAAAATAATCTTCATACGATATACCATGACGTATGTAAAACCCCAAGCTTTTTGTTCAGTGTTTGAGCGAAAAGGTTCTCAATAAACGTCAGCCTATCAAATAAGTGTTTGTAATATAATTTCATAACATCACAACTTCGTGAATTTCATTTTAGATTTACGTCATAGAAGCTGAAGTGGGTCAGAAACTAGTTCACAAAAAGCCCATCTACTTAAAGCTACGTAATAAGCAAGGCTCGGTTATCTGCCACCAGACTTGGCAAAAAATATATAGAAAATACAGGGTCGGGCTTATTCGCTAGATTTATGAGGTTTGTGCGTTTGAAAATTAAAAACATGCTGTAAATAGAATTAAAACACATTAATACTCGAGGGAGCGAGCTCACGTTGAGTTAAATATGTTTGTGCTGCAAAATGCACTTCATTTTATACTTTTCCGTCTTTTTGTATTTATTCCGTTAACGCGAAAATTACTTCGATATATGTATAGCTTCTATATTATGTCAGTAGTTCAGCAGTCTATTTAAATTCAGCCGTTTCTTTCTAAATTTATACTAATCTATTACTAGTAATAAAGCTAAAGAGTTTGTTTGAACGCTATAATCTCCGAAAGTACCAGTCGGATTAGACTTTTTTTTTTTCGTTTGATAGCCCAATTCTTGAGGAATAAAATTACAATCACGCTAGGCCCCTTAGGAGACGAGCAAAAAGAAAAAGAGTCTGAAAGAACGCTAAGCGAAAACGAAGTAATAGCGCGGGCAGGCGATGCGATGCGATGCGATGAGGTGGGTCGGGAGAACAAGAAATTTCACGCGATCCAAATCGCAGGCAGCAGCTTGTTATTCATAACCAAATTTTCAAGTTACTCTGTCTTCGGGTATCCCCAAAATGGTGTCCGTATAATTCATACCACAGTTTTAACTGGTATTTTACCTTGAATCGAGTACAGTATCTGATGCTCCCGCAACCTCAAAAATAACGACGCACTAGTCTCGTAAAAGTCGACTTCATAGAAATAACATCAATATGGTTATAACCACGTTTCTGAAAGTCACACCAAGTCTTTTGAACGCAAATCTGCTATCAAATTGTGTTGTTCAGGCCTGTATAGTCAAACGCTACTTAAAATGAAATCACCGTTGAGTCTCAAGCTGTCTCTTTTACTTTGAGGTAAGTAAAGCGACGGTAAGGCTGAGATCTATAAACGTTACTTAGTACGTTTTTGGCAAAGCGTTATTCTTGAAGCTGTCGCACAACTGTCAAACTGCATATAAAAGGTAGAGACGAAAACATGTCTTAGATAAAGCCCGAGCTAAGTACTGTTTATAGATCTCGGCCTTAGATTTTAAGAGCGCCTCAAAGTTTGAGTATTTGGGGGGTAATTTTGAGAAATAACAAAAATTTATCATTTTATTATTTATTTGGCTCACCAACAATTGAATACACTGAAACAAAGATATGAGATACAACCAATAGACGTATAAACTAGTGTACCAATTTTTTACAGGTAAGCACAACATGCATTACTTATTTATCGATTGATATTGAGCGCCTACTTCAAATTAGATAAGTTCTTCTACTCACCGAACATAATTATATATTCAACTAAATTCTAAATTAAAATCATTATTAAAATCACATGCAATCGAAGTAAAAATAAAAATACAATTAAAATCAATATCATTATTTAAATTAAAATCGAAATCAGCACCAAAAAATGATTGAAATTTTAAAACATGAAATAGAAATCGGTGGTCATAGACAATATGGTAAGGTGCACAGCCAACATAGACATAGATTGCACAAGACAGGGGAGGCTTAGAAGGAGGAAGAAAGAGAGGCCTTTGCTCGGCAGTGAGACAAAATATAAGTCTACAAAAAATAGAACCTGGAGGCTAGTTGCTAATAACAACACTGTATACAACAACTGTTTAACGAAGCGTGGTAATTATGAAAATTGCCTATACTAGAACCGTTTGCCCGAACTACTTAATAAGTACCCTACGTTTTGTAGTGAACGTTTACAAACCGAAAATTAGCCTATACTATTGAAACTACCACAGACATGGGAATGCCACTTTACAGCGCTAATGGTTTCGAACAAACTGAGCAAGTGCTATAAAATGCTAGAAAGCTGCACAATCTCTTGTAAAAAGTTTAAAAAATCGTCGTACGGTCCGGCAAAGTTCTCTTCTTAGGTGTACACTTAACAAAAATGTCAAACAATTATTTGTTTAGCGATTTCAGTCGACAACATCCACCGGTTTCTTACTAAACTTCATCTATATCCAACGAACCTGCATACTTATCTCTTTTGTTTACTGTACATAAATAATCAAACAAATAAAATGTGTTAGGTATAAGTTTATTTATTTATTAAAATCTCCCTACCACTATCATTACAGGTGTATACCTAATGCGATAGTGTGGTCTTAAAATTAATTTAAGATCTTACAATTTAAAACTATGAAAAACGTAAAAACTAGTAATTTAAGTATTAAAATTAGTTACTTTTAGTTCTTGGTTAGTAACCCACTTCAATATCCATCGGCACTTTTTATGTCAATCATAGCATGAAATTGTCTGTTATTATATTCGATATAATTAATCAATACTGCTCGACAAATAAAGTGGAGTTTGATAACTAGGTTGAGGCTTCGCCCACATTCAGAACTCAGTCTTAGCAAATAGGTCTAGATTCTGATTGATAAAAAATTCGGCTGTAGGTACTATCTATCGAAATTTATCCTAATTACTGTATCTATACTAAGTGGCTGTAATTATTAATCAGCTGTTCCAACTTCGTTAGACTTTGTCAAGTAAAGATTTACTTGAGTTTTCCTTAAGGAAGTTGTCGGTGTGCAGCCTAGGGCAAAATTGGCAATTTATCGAGACAAATAGCTAAAACCTCACGCTGCTTATATCTATCTAAAACCAGCGAATTTTTGGTATTAGATAACATCTATATATCTACATACTAATAATCAATCTAGAGAGTTTATTTGTTTGTTTGAACGTGCTAATCTCTGGATTTACCGCTGAACGCTGAGTGAAAACAAAGTAATACCACGGGCAGGCGATGCGATGCGACGGAGTGGTTCGGGGAACAAGAAATTTCACGTGGAAAAAGTCGTGCACAAAAACTAGTTGCTCTTTAAAATTTATCAGAGACATTATATTCAGCTGTTAGAGCTTATCTCAAAGGTGTCTATACGCCTTTCTTGAAAATATTTCTAGCTAGCAGCAAGAAAGCGCAACGAATTCCCCTAGTGAGCAGTCCTGAATGAATAATAAGGCAAACTGTTTTGTTTGAAGAAATTGAATATTGGCAATGTGAAGACAGAATCTGGCTTAGCGGGTGAAAACCCTTTGGTGTAGTGGGGTTAAGTATTATTTAACACAATCTCTGCGCTATTTTGTGCTTCGTTAAGTACTATTACCAAGTTCTCTTTAAGGCGACTACATGACCTAAAGCGCGGTCTTTGTCGGACTGCATAGAAAGGAAGACAAACGCAATGACACAACGCTGGTAATTTATTGCAAAATGTGAAGCAATTATCTATTTACAAAAAAATCTATTGTTTGGACTAAAAATTAAAACACTAGTGTCTTAGTATGTTGCTTGTAGAATAATCTGACAAAAAATCATAATGATTGTATGTTATATTAGTATGGTTTTTATTGTAAAAACAAAGTTTTAAGTGGTATCTTCATGATTTTTTTCTATCGTATCATTGTTCTATCGTATCATTTTCTAGTATATCAAATTATTCATATTATGTTTTTAACACACTATCTATCTAGCATATATTATCCTGAAGATTACCATAATTTTTTATGATTTTGTTTACTGTAGTCTATCATAATACTTTGATTGTTTCTAAAACTTGCATTTTTGTGTTTAGGTCCTGTAAGCCCCTTAAGGGTTAAAATCCTCTTCGGGGAACGTAGATTTGTGGTAGAATTACGTTCGACTAAAACAATAGTGAATAATCCATTAGTATTGAATCTTAAGGTAAGTACGTGCCTATGAAATTATTATAGATCAATGGATAGTTACTTGATTACTATTTTACCGGTCCACCATTAATGGACATGAAATAATTTTCTTTTAACCCCCGAAAAAAACAGAGGGGTGTTATAAGTTTGACGTGTGTATTTGTATGTCTGTCTGCGCCATCATAGAGCTCCCAAACTTCTGACAGATTTTGATTTTTTTTTTCGTTTGAAAGGTGACTTGATTGAGAATTTTCTTAGCTATGATTCAAGAAAATCGGTTCAGCCGTTTGAAAATTATCAGCTCTTTTCTAGTTGATGAATTAATGTGAGTATCTTCCACAAGTCTGATTGAGTCGAAATTTGGTATTTCGTTAGTTTAAGGATATTAGAAGAACATAGAAACCTTGAATTGCTGTTGCACCGGGAATTAGCAGAATATCCAACTACTTTAATTTACAGCAGAGGTATCGTGTTTGGGCTCCTTGGAGTAGTCTCAATGAATAGACTACACATAGATGATCTGGGGCTGATGATGGAGTATGAAAGAGAAATGTAAGGACCGGACAAAATGGTCCCCACGGCCAATACCAACCAAACGTGTCATTAGATAGACATTTTTAATATAGAGCAATAATTACTGTGGTTGTTCATTTCAAATCGCCGTGTGAAAAAAGTTAAGGCGATGTCCCGTAGGACGTACCTGGACGGAAATGGAATACTTGAATAGTAATTCACTTCTAGTGGTCTTAGTTTGAATATTTGCACATGTGAGCATTCCGTTGATAACAAAATAATATGGTACCATAGAGCTGGTCAGATGATAGACCTAGATGCTAGATAACGGAACTCATGAATTACTGCTAGTAATCCCATCGAATGTGGGCTCATTAGATGTGTCTTAACGATTCCTGTTCAGTTTACCTGATGACGAGGACCTGATAACAAACCTGGACGCTGACAAAGGAACTCTTGAATAGCTACTAGTAAGCCCCTCGAGTGTGGGCTTATTAGATGTGTGATGTGATAACCGATCGAGTGTGGAATCTATGGTGGAATCATAAGATGTGTCTTAACGAGCACAAATAAAAATGTCTAAAGATTTCATAAAAAAACAAGTAGCATAGATAAATAGTTTTATATCTTCCACTATTGTGTACCTATGTTTTGTTTTTTTTTTTTGTTTAATGAAAACGCCAAACAGACGAAGCTTATACCCAGCAATAATGAATGTATGCTATTGTAGAAAAGATAGCTTCTGTTAACTTCCAATTTTCATTAGCCGTCCCCCGACGCGAGGAACAAAATATTTCCTGCAACTAATATGAAACTTAAATTTCCAATATATTTTATTTTTTTACTTTTTAGAGGTTTATGTTTTTGTCGGTTTTTTTTAATACTTTGCCTGTTATTAAAGAGCAGACGCTCATCAATGCAGAGTGGTTTAACCTAGAAGATCAAAAACGCTACAAAGGAATTCAGAATTCACATCAGCAATGTAATCCTTCATTCAATACGAATGTAAAACTGCTGCTACAGTTACAAATTTTAAACTCGAATATCACACGATTAATAGCCGTATAAATCGATACACTACTAAGAATACCACGATCGAAATCTAGAACGAAGTTATTAGTGACCTCGTAAATCTGACATAATTATTTCATATTATAAGTGGCGGTTATAATCATTTTAAGCCTGATGCACTGGCAGCTCGATTAGTACCAAGAGATTACTAGATTAACGAAAGTGTTGGGTTTGAAAAGTACCAACTACCTATATTGGGTTTGCCGCATAAGTTATAAGTTATAGTGTGGAAGTAGGTATTGACTAAAAGGGAGCACTTATACAACTAGGTCGAGAATATAGAATTTCGGAACAATTTTTTGGATAACTTCCACAAAATTATTCCGAAAATCTATGCTAAACGTCAAGTTTTAAAGCCAGTGTTTTACATATTTTGTATATTTTGTAGTGTCGTGTGTGTAAGTTGAAGGCTGTATAGTTGTGTTTATAAGTTCCTGTTTATATTGTGGAGATAACATTACAACAATAAATGAAAACACTGGCAATACTAATGCATATGATTATTTTGGAAATATCAAACTAATCTAGCACCGAAATAACAAAAGTGATTTTTTCAAAAAAGAAACGAGAAATATCACTCGTATTTGAAAAAATCACGTTTGTTTCCATAACTATTTATGGAACGACTAGATCTTGCCCTTCTTTGATTAGCGATAATGACTAAACTATTGGATAATAATATTTAATTGAATTTTTGTATGCAGGCTGGAAACATTATTAGGTGTACGCAGTTTAATTTAATTCCGTATTGTCGTCTTCACCTTGTATTATGTAAGGTACTACTACTTAGATGACAATAAAAAATATGTTAACTAGCTTTCGCTCGCGGTTTCGCCCGCGAGGTATGTCGATAAAAGCTATCATAATTATTATGTCCTTCCCCGGGATACAATTTATTTCTCTGCCAAATTTTATCGAAATCCGTTCAGTAGTTTAGGCGTGAAAAGGTAACATACAGACAGACAGAGTTACTTTCGAATTTATAATATTAGTATGGGTTGATAGAATATTACACACTTATTCCACAGAAGTGTCATCTCTACGAAAATGAAATAGAATAAACCAATTTATGACCGAAAAACGTCATCAGTCACACGGCGCCGACGTATGTGGGACAACATTTTATAACACAAACACAAAAATCTGTAAAGGTAACTATTTTTGACCGAGTGTGTTAAAATACTTAAATCTCAAAAAAATGTCTTCTTTGTAACACTTATTTTGTAAATGTCACTTCATAAAATAAACATACATTTCAGGTGACAAAAAAGGCTGGAAGGGCGTTAACAATTTTTGTGACAAAGTTTACATCCACAGAAGACAAGTCTCTCTGCCATACTAAAAGCGGATCTTGACAGTAAAGCCTCTTTAACAACACTGTGTAAAAGAATTTTCGTATTTTTATGAAGGACGGAATGAAGGCGCAGATGCTTACTTGTCGTGTGTATTTGGTTAAAATGTTATTGAATTTATTTGACTATGAAGTTATTTTGTACCTTAAGAAAAAAATAATTAGAAGTTATATTGTGAGAGATCATAGCAACTTAGGGCGAATTTGACTAATGAAACTGAACGCGATCGGCACATCTAAGCCGCGTGGTTTGGATGTTCGAGCTCTTGAACGCACAAGCGCTATTAGTGTCAACATTGTTGTGAAATATTGACACTGACACCAGAAGGCCAATTCTAGTACTTAAAAAAAAGTTCAAATTCAAGTCACAATCCTATCTTAGTGACAATCAATGTCAAAAACTTGTCAATAATGCAAGAAAATTGATTATATTTTCACACATTAAGACTGCAAACTTGAATAAATCGCACTTTCTTAAATAAATCGCAATTTAAATATTTTGTTGTTAAAATTTTTTGTTGTTCACGTTCAGTTTCATAAGTGTTCACCTTTTTGTTTAGCTCCTCAGCGCGCTTTTTGTTTCAAATCACCTTTTTTAAGAAACCAAGTAACGGTCCTAATGTCTACCTGCCAATTCGAAATCTTATCTTACTGTACTATCGCTTAGTCCCCGGATTATAGAGAAAACTCTGACAATGGATATCGTAATACGTTCCCACTTTGGGATTATAAGGGTATGAGAAGCATCAGCGATTTTTATTGATACCGACTTACCGTTTTTTTTGTGCATATTTTAATAAACTATACTGGTTTCTATTTTTGGCGTCGAGAGAATCAAACCATATTCTACTATGGATGAAAAAACAAGTAGGTACCTACAATGGCCTCCAAAAGTTAGTTGACATTTTTCTATCACATTCATCATCTGCCTAGCCTTTTCCCAACTATGTTGGGGTCGGCTTCCAGTCTAACTGGATGCAGTTGAATACCAGTATGGCCACACCACATTATGATTTAAAATTCTAGTGATCCAAATATTTGAACTGCTTTAACGTTTTTATTGACTAATTCAACTAACTACCTTTCACATAATTATCATATTATCAAGTAATCCATTAGGAGTACCTGATTCTTTTTTTAAATAATCAGCCAAACTGGAAACTTGTCAAGTAAGTTTTGGAAGCCACTGTAAGTGCTTTATAGTTTTTAATATTAATTATTAGTGCTTCATGGACTAACAATTTTTAAGAAGACTCTTAACCACTCAGTAAACAAATAAATAATCATACCTAATGTAATTAATAGTTATTGTGATGAAGACACAACGCCAGAAAGATTAATGATAGTTAATGGCCACTTGTGTAACGATGGCATTATTATAGTTACGAATACATTACTCCGGTTATGGCAATGTCCTTTCAAGGTCAAATATGATATTAGGGGATGATCATAATATTATAATAATGCATATAGATTGAATACCATCTAGATGGTTAATTGAAATAACACGTTTAAAATAAATATTGCTTTAGTAGAAACCGTTGAACCCCGAAACACGTAAAATATTATTTTTAAGATACTCCTCCAAGCAACTTATAGGAAAATAAAGTAATTTTCTCACGATAAGTCTCATCTTTATGACGCGTTATTTATAGAGCAGATATAATGAACAATAATAATCCAGTAGCTAACAGAAGGTCTGAATACATGACAAAATCGACACATAATGACAACATCGCAAAGGGTTCTATTTCACGAAAACTGTGGGAAAAGATACCCACAACATAGAACATCAAATCATCCTGTTCTATGTCTATCTTAGTTTGTGAATTGGAGTTCAATTATTACAAAATTTGTTACTTGTAGGCGTAACCTGTCGTCTGTCTGTCTTTTAAAATCCAAGGTGTAGGTAAATGGCACTGGTTTCTATTTACATAATACTCAAAATATAATTTAAAAAAATGTTATCTTCTGCGATTTCTTATTGCCTAGCTGATACCTGTTAGGAGTTCTTCACGCTTGAAGTTTTTTCCATGAAAAGGGAAAAATGATTTTCGCAGAGCGCGAAAGCTATTTTCAGTATGATATTTATTAATATCATATGACTTTGAGAGTTTACTACCTATCGGTTGAAATCAACTTTTTCTTACTACATATAGTTTGTTTTTCCAAATTTTAGTTTTGCGTGTTTTCTATGTACCTAAATGAGATTGAAAACTCACCTTATATGCCATGACTTTTAGACTTGTGATTAAAAATGTCTGTCATCGTGTGTTATAATTGAAATGGCTTTAAAATATTTTTAACACCGGCAGTTAAATTCAATTTTTAACAAGGGTTGTGAGAAATAAGTTACGAAGTAAAATCTTTTCTTGAATGGCTTTTCAACGTAGATGATTGGTTCTTTTTTGAGAGGAAAATGTAGAATGAAGTAAAAGAATCTAGAGAATTTTTCGTAGTAAGATTTTTTTTAAATTGCAAGCGGGTGTCTGAATTGGGTAAGAAAACAGTAGTGCAGGGGAACATTAAAACTGTGATTTAAAATTGAATCTATAAATTCTTTAATAACGCAAAACTTAATTAGCTTTATAGTTATTAAAATTTGGATTTAACTACGTTAAAAAACAGTACGTTTTTTTTATAGATTTTGCGTAACCTTAATCACAATATTTTATTTTCTTACCATCATTATGAAACTAATTACTGTAATTAAATTGATCACTTCATTTAAACCAACTCCTAAAAATAAAAACAACAAAACAGTACTTACATTTTTCATTTAAAAACATAAGTCCGATCCGGTACCAGGCGACCATAACATTCGAAGAGCACTACCACGATTATTCACTGCACTCCACACGACAATGTTCGGTCGAACGAGGCGAATTATAATAGGGGTGTGTATATCTACCGCGGAACGATGTTACCTCGGCAAGAGGCTGCGTGGTACTGAATAAGGAGCGGACGGGAGCGCACTGACGTATACGTCACTTTGAGCCGCGGGTGCCATACACTGCGTACAACTTGAACTTGCACTAACTGGTAACATTAGAAGTCTTCCGGTGAAATCCTTTCGGTTTATATAATGAGTGTTAGAACGTCTTAAGCTGTAGGACTCTGTCTTTTTGTTTATGGCTTTGACTATGTCTTTTTGATTATTTTTAGCATGAGATTATTTATAATTAATTTCTGTTGTTTTACGTAAAATAATAGCTGTTAATGGAAAAAACTTCATGTTTTTAAAATTTGTTCGTTAAGAGTTATTTTTAACGATGTATGAATCCAATTTGGAGTCATTAAATTATTTAAGTTTATCCATATTTTAATCTAGCCTTGTTCATGTTTCTCCATACCAATCTATAAAGATACAAGTAACAGTAGGCAACCATAACTCTATAATCTTCTTAGGTAAACTGGGAAAGTGCGATAAACCTTGGCCTAATCCTTTGCAGTTCTCAAGCGTTGTGTTACGATACCATACAATGCGGGTATATAGGATAATGTGTCTATCTCGTACGTACCAAGCAGTGTACATGGACCAAGATTAAATGTAAGCGACGTTGTAGCGACGGCCGGGATGTCATTTGAATAAGTAAAGCAAAAGGAAGTTCCTTATACAAGCATAATTTTCGCAGAAATTAAAATGTTTTCTTTTTTCGCTTGATGCTTATAGCTGTCCGTCAAGGGTTTTAGCGAAGATGTTTTAAAAACAAGAAACCTTTTAATTTTGTAGATTTTATCTTTATTTTTACACATGATGGGAAAAGGGATAGGTGTTTACCTTTTGCAACTAACTTTTTTAAATCTCATTTCCAGTTGTTTTTTTTTTTTTCATATTGTTATGTAGGTACAGTGTTGTATTTAGTAAAGAAGTTTATAATCCACTGATGGGTAATTTAGTTGTCGTTAATTTAAGATATTAGTTGTTTAGTTAGCAATGGCCTTGCTACCCTTTTAGTTACAGCCAAAAATACTCTGGATAATTCTTAGTTAATTTTAAGTCGAATTAAGAAAGATTAGTGCCTACGCCAAAATTTTAAATATTTCTACGAAATATTTCTCTTTCCATTATACAAATACAAAACACTGAGTGTAAGGGAAGACTTGGCCGCATTAATTTCATGTATTTTTAAACGACGCGACGAGTTGATGTGATAATCGTAGATTGTACAACTAGTGCATAAAAGAAGCCATTTTACCCCGAGACACTTAAGTCGAGGGGTTAAATGGCTCGTTTGTGCCCGAGTTGTATAACTCGGGCATATAGGTACACGGGTTTCGTTTTCTCGCAACTGAAGTGAAAAGTAGGGTGTATACTACTTTTCACTTCAATTGCGAGAAAATGAAACAGGCATAAAGTATTTCTACTGTTCAAAAATGTTGCAAAATCGAAGAAGAGAATAGCTTATTTCCGTTACGAAACTTTTCAAAAGTTTTTTTTTTAATTTTCAACATGTGACATTCGACTTGGGTACTTCATACTGCCAAGTCATAAAAACGTATTATTATTACGTATAAATAGTGTTTATAAGTAAAACTGTTGACGATTCCTTTCTCTAATGTTATTCATCGCGTAGCAGTAATTGCACTCGCTGATTTGTTAAAAGGTATGGTATAACTATATAATAGTAATAAAATGAAGCACGTCGGGTGCAAGCCACCGCGTCAGCAAAACATGTACAGTTTAAGACTGTAACTTAGCCTTAGAAAAAAAACTTTATGCACTAGAGCATAAAAAGCTAAATTTTTCCCCTACGCATATAAAGACGAACTTTTAGAGCATTACAAGTGAAAATAAAGTTTATATATCTGTCAGTGAACCATGGTAACAGTACCAAGCCATACTGGGCACATCAAGTGGGTGCGTAACAGTTTGATAATGGTTCATAAAACTATACCTACGGTCTAAGTAATGAACTACTCTAAATCCTGTAGGTAATGTTAAGAGCTCGCCACCACTAACCTAAAAATGAGTGTGCTTAGCATAATGTAAGGGCCGCGTTAACTTCAGTACATTTTCACAGGTCACGCTCCGTGCCCTTTACTCGCTCCTCACATCTACCTCTTATGTAATTAACTACATATAAATTTCCTCAAAAAAGAAAGAGCATTGTAAAGAAAGACATTTCTATGTATGTTCCCGCATATCTTTATAATAAGGTAAGCCGGGTTTTGAGTGAGAAAAGTACGTCTCTAGGTGTTTTTGCGGGATTAGTCACAATTTTGTTTTACTTGGATTTTACTGGTAGTGGCTGTGCTGAATTTCGAGCTAGAAACATTATTTCAGCTGGATTTACGTTTCTCTTTCTTTATTTGTGTCTTAATCCATTTGGATTTTGTTTGCGTAGCAGCTTTTATCTTATGAAGTCAACAGGAAAAGTATTAGAACCGAATCTTTAATTTTGAAAAGAAATTTCGTCGTCAGCAATTTTATATATATAGTTGGTTACAATATTCGGGAGTATTTAAAGTTATCTCCAGGAGCGGTCGTAAAATCCGGGAATCAAACAACATACTCCGGATATTTCCAATCGCAACTTCGTCTCGTAGATCTTTCTATTTTCTATAAAGGGATCACTCGTACCCAAATAAGGGCCTTTACACACCACGTTATTAAACGCGCCGTTGACGCGCGTTTGTAGCGATACAGACGCGAATCAAATACTGGCAGGAACTGGCTCTGTAGGATAAAAACGCGCCGTCGACGCACGTTTCTAAAACACGCGTCAACGGCGCGTTTAAAAAACGTGGTGTGTGTGCACAGGCCCTAAATTGCAAAATATCTTTTTAAAATCATTATTGGACTTAAAAATGTCGTCAACCTGAATTTTTTGCATTCTTTTATCACAAGGCCGTTTTAATAGTTTTATCAAAGGGATTTGATAAAATTATTTCAATCCCCTATAAAGTAAAAAAATCATGATTCAAGTGAATGAAATCGAACATGAAATGACACATTTTCATTTGGTTTCTCCGATTTCCTTCTTGACACTTTATCCGTACAGTTTTATTCGGTTTTGAAACAGTTTTGAGCTCAAACCAATATTAGCATGAAATGTACCAATAAAGGGATAGTAACAGCATACAGGAAATAATACTGGCTCACTGCACACATATAAAGGAACAATAATGATCACAAAAGCAATTTTGCTGGCAGTGCTTTATGACTGTTCAGGCGACTAAAATGACTGACGCTCGATTCTAGCTGAAGTTCAAACGACTGTATCGATTTATATAGTTTACAGAGATAAGCCTTATAAGTGCTGTAAGTTTTCAATAGGTTCTATTATTTTCTACTAAAACTGACACGTTTTAGCGTTTTTTCTTTCGTTTCATATTAGGTCCCCACCTATGAAATCAACCTTTTGTATGGAGAATTTTAAAGAAGTTGCATTTTTCATACTAACATTTTCTTAATTTATTTAACAACCATGAACACTAATGTTTTAAAACTTTTATGCACTAATGTTTAAAAACTAAGATAACGTATACCACTTAGATTTAGCGACAAAAATAAGTTTTGGCTAAGTTAAAACAAATACATAGTGGTCATTTCTACTAACAAATAAAAACCGGCCAAGAGCGTGTCGGGCCACGCTCAGTGTAGGGTTCCGTAGTTTCCCGTCTGTCACAATAAGTGTTCCCACGTATGAGTTTCAAAGTGGGTATCCATTATGTTTGCGTAATAATCGTAGTCGATCATAGATCTTAAAATATTGGGATTCGATTTTAATAATTATTTTTTTGTTTTTGTTTGAAAAAAGATACGTTCAGGATAATAAAATATGTAAACGAAGTTAAAAAAATGCTTGCATATACGATTATACTACAAACTTAGTTCAGAAATTATTTTGTACAACTTTTTGTCTTGTTTGTACAAAAACTGTTATTTCCATCAAGTTCAAAATAATTTTCCTAGAAAGTCCTTATAAAATTCTACTTTTCAGATTTTTTTCATATTTTCTAAACTTGTGGTTCAAAAGTTAGAGGGGGGGGGACACATTGTTTTTTACTTTTGGAGCGATTATTTCCGAAATTGTTGACATTATCAAAAAATGATTTTAGTAAACCCCTATTCATTTTTAAATACCTTTCCAACAATATATCACACGTTAGGGTTAAAATTAAAAAAAAATCGCTTCCCACTTTACATATAGGGGGGCTACCCTAATAAAACATTTTTTTCCAATTTTTATTTTACCACTTTGTCGGCGTGATTGATATACATATTGGTACCAAATTTCAGCTTTCTAGTGCTAAGGGTCACGGAGATTAAGCGAGGACGGACAGACGGACAGACAGACATGGCGAAACTATAAGGGTTCCTAGTTGACTACGGAACCCTAAAAAGGAGTCATTTTTAAGGTATTTTTTTATGTTTAGAAAACTATATGTACTAAGGTTTTTTTTACTATTGGTAGTTATCTATGATGCTCATAATCCGATAGAATATCAAGCAATTGATGAATATTTTAAATAATAGAAGTGACACAGTTCTTTATTTGTGAGAAAAAAACGCCAATTTCATAGGTGGAGACCCAATATTTTGAAATCATTATTAAAATCCGCATAACAGTAAAGGAAATATTTTGCTCAGCAGGGTGTTGGCGTAACACACTATCAGTAGCAATCGTTTTCATTTTGACAGTTCAACAATATTCATTACGTTATGTACGGACGCCAGCACATCAAGCTACCCGAAACTGTCAAATTTTCCCGATCAACTTTGAACCTTATGCTCTAGCCATAAAGTTGAAAATCTATTAAAGAAATTTGACAGATTGTAGTAACTTGATGTGCTGGCGTCTGTACGTCGAGCAGACACATTTTTCGAACATAATAATGAAGCAATGGATTAGCAATAAGGTCAATGGAGGCTATTGTAACTAAAAAAAAATATGTTGAAACTTGAACCTTCACCAAAGATGGCCATTTGACTTTATGGGGTAATCTATTAAATCTATATTATTAAGCATATATCTGAGATTACTTTCGATATAATATAATGTCAAAAAGCCGTAGGATTTGGTTAAAATCTTATTAAAAGATCCATGCGGGTAGGAAAAGTTACATTAGCCCCATGTTGGGGTAAATGTGACTATTTAAACTAACTCATTGGTTTTTGTAGCTTATATGCTCAGAATCGAAGCACATGTCACCCAGTGTGAAATTTACGCAGGTATGTTCTCCGAGTTGAACCAGTAGATTCCCGATCAAACTAAAAGTTTGTTTCGTAATGTTTGGGGCTAATGCGACTATTTTCTATAGAGTTAGTGTTGTGTTGACGTAAAAAATATCGATAAATTGTAAAATGTGTAGGCAATCGATACTGATAGGTACATAAGTAATATAAAACCATGCTTCGTTTATATTTTTTATTCGTAATCATCACATCAAAAATTAAAAGTTTTAGATACTTCTCAAAACATAATACAAAAATTTCTAAGAACATAACAAAAAATAATCTAAAATTATATAAAATCTTGAAGGTAACATTTTTTTGACCACGTGTGCCTTATAAATGTGAAATTATAGTAGACCTCGGAATATTAAACGTCTTTGCTGCCTCATAACTATTTAACGTTCTGCTTTTAACCAACTGAAGTGCCTCTAGAAGCTTTTCTTTTGAATAGCTCTTTTCTTTTTTTTATATAATATTTCGGACCATCTAAAATAAGTCAAATATCAAATTAGTTCAGAGATTTTGAGTAGTACCTATGGGTTGTTATAGTACCTACGCATGAAGTCGTGTACTAAATGCATTAGGTCGGACCCCCTATTTAACTACAGTATTTAACCATACAACAGTATTTCCATCTTGAAAGGAAAATAGATTTGAATCTTAGTTGAAATTGTAATAAAACAAATTGTAACATTTATTTACGCAATTTATCCATCGAATGGATTCAGTTCGAGAATTTTCTAAGGTATGCTGTAAATATATCGATTTACAATTATCGATATTCGACATCACTGGCCTTATTTTATTTTATACAAACACGAATGGGCTATTGTAACCAAAAAAACTAGTCGCAATAACCCCGCAAAGAGATAAGTGGAGGCTAATGTAACTACTACATTATCTTAGGAAATATAAGATATAATATTAAAAACGTAAGTGTTTAAGGTTAAGTACTTTACATTTTCTTCGTTTCTGCTTAAAACCGTGTTTAAAATGCACGAGAAGGTTATTTTTTCGCTCGTCACCAAACACGTGTTCAAAACGGTGACTAACATAAAATCTCTGTAGGTCAAACAGTATTCATCCCTCTGACGCCATCTGTTTATTATAGGTTGTTTGCGCGGAACGCCTACAAAAGTCATCATAGCACTGGTGCAGCTACGTGTGTCTTAGCTAATGACTTTTTTCTTTTATTTTATTAAGGCTATTGAATAGTTGATCTCCCAGCTACTTTTTCGCGAGATGGCAGCACATTCGCAAATTCGAACATTTTCAATTTTTACGCCTAACTCAGAAATCTTTGAGGGACAACTTCATTATATGCGTCAACTAGAGTATTAACTTAATTTTTTGAGATATTCACTTTGCTTGATAACTCGTCTCGTACAAAGATTTGTACCCCTAAACGTTTAGCCGTTTCATTTTATTTGATTACACACACATGTACAGTAAAATAGTTTTACTTTCGATACCACTAGATGGCGTTGAATTCATAAGCTTGGTTTGAAATAAGTATGTCGAGATGGCGTTAATTGAAATAAAAGATTTTTATGATAACCATCCTTCATTCAATAAAGTAAAAACTGAAAAAAAGAATACTTATATATTTTTATTTTGTTTCATAAAGGCTCATATATTATCACGATTGGCCACCTTTTCAACACCACAAATTATCCAATTATTTAAATGGTTTTGTCGTGTTATTACAACTAAGGGCAAATTTTTCCATCGCCAGATAACTGTTATTCAAGGAATAAAATTGACGTTTGACAGTTTTTGTATGAACTGTAAAAATTTCAAAATTATTCCACTAATAAAGTTATCAGATGATTGAAAAGTCAGCCCTAAATAAATAATAGACTCAAAGTCAAGTCAAATAATTTATTTCAAATAGGCACCTAAAAGGCATTTTTTAACATCAATATTTATAACAAAAACTGACTTGATTGAAATGTTTTACAATATTTGTATACATTAATTATATAAGTAGGTATATATGAAGATGATGCACCTAGAATACAATTACTATACCACAATAGTTACAAATAATTAAAAATCGTCGTTTACTAGATGGCGCTGTTGTAAAAGTAATTTATATGATTTCAAAAAATCGGGAAAACAGTTACACTGTATCACAATTTTAACAAAACAAGTATAGTATATGTTTATAGAGTAGTTACACAATTAATGACATAAAATTACTTAACAATTTCTCAAAAACAACGAAGTTATAATCAAAAATTCTACATCGCGCAAACAGAATTTTCAACACAATAAACTTATGGTCGGTGATTTTAAACAGTTAAGTGGAAGTTTGTTCTTTAGTGTGATGTTACAAATGTGTACGACCAACTCCTTGTCACAATCTTTAAAATATCAAGGTCCGTAGTCGTTCAATTTTATTGTGAATATTTATTTTTGATACTAATAAAATACGTCAGTTTTAAAATACGTCGTACATCATCGTCGACATCATACGAATGTTATTATAACTTGTTATAATAAAACATTTCTTACCCTAATAAACATTACTATACCTATAAATAATTAGGTGAAATATATGCTCGTTTCACGTATTGAAATGTAGTTCACAAGGCACAATATAAGTAATACGTTCAAAAATTAAAAATACGTCGTACCTACTTGCCTCACTCTTGCTTCACTGTTCGCTAAACATTTATTTATATTGATTGAATTAACGTTTTCGTATTGCTTGTACCTAATTAATAAATTATAAAATTATTCTTATTTGAATTAGTTTGCAGTTCAGTTTCTGAACGAATGGTTTTCAGTAGGCGAGACGCCTAGCTAGTTGAGAATGACGTTGACCTTGACGCACTGTGTGCTAATAACACTGAAAAGCGCAAATACTATGAAAAAACAAATCGTTTGTTTGTGTATTCGCTTTCCTGTATCTACCTTTTCAATTTGAATGCTGGTTTCACAAGAATTATATATACCTAATTCAATTATTCGATTAGGTACTACCTACGCAACGGTGAATCGTAGCTTAGGGAAAAATAGGTAAATAGTTTGTACTTATACCTACCTTGGACCTCCTCCGCCGCGCCGTGCATGAACTTCTAGCTAGTAAATACCAAGTTTATGGATTCTTCAACCCCAGACCATGTATTAGGGTAATCGTGTCAGAAAATGTGGAGCAGCCAAACTTGAAACTTGCTCAAAAACACGTATTTCCCGGAATTCCCGGAACAAGTTTCATATTTCCGCACACTATTTTTCGTTCAATTTTATCGCGTTCTCACTTGCTTGTTAGTCGACAGGCGCGTAGAGGTGCGCGGGAGTCGAGTCGTGCGGGGTCGGGGCGAGGTGAAATGGGGAACTTGATTGACGAGCGCCGCTGGCGCGCCCGCTCGGCTCGATTTTTATAGTGTACAGCCGGCCTATTCTGTACAAATATCACCGTGAAAACCTAAGTGATGTAAGCTGTCATCCCACCTGATTGTTAGGGATTGACACTATTGATAGCTCACTCCACGCTCACTTTACCTAAGTTTTCACGGTGAGAGGGTTGCAAAAACGCACGGCAATATTCTACTAGTCAAGAAGCCCTTTCATTTGATACCCACATTGAGGGGGTTGTGAGAAAATATGTAATCCGCCATTTCGTAGCGGCGGCCATCTTGGATTTACAGTGATACTGATGTATTGTCATCAAAACTAAAGTGTGTACCAAATATCAGATCAATTTGCCAACAGGAAGGGGGTAAAATTTCAAGTACTAAATTTGAACCAAATAAATAACAAACAGGTTAAGCTAAATAAAACCGTTTAAAAAAGTATCCTACATAATTATGTCCTGTCTTAACCCAGCACCCTAATTGCGTAAAACATTATCAATCTCAATCTCTCGGACCGCTGCGGTGCCGAAGCGGTATTGCGCACGCACGGTCGTTTGTTTTTATACAAAGCGCGCGGTGCGGCAACAGTGCGCCATCGGTACCGCGAACGCTCGACAACAGGACGGCAACGTCGCAAACAATAATAACACACAACAAACACTACACTAACACTAGCATACAAACGCACGGCAGTCGGATACGCTTTCGATTTAGGCGTTTGGTATCGGACTGCTACCGTACTGTAGCGGCCCGGCATGCGGCACGGTAAACGTGCGGCAGCGGTCCGACACGAAACCTCTAAATTGAAAGAGCCCTAAGATCTAAGAATACCAATTTTAGGATTGTTCTTTCAGCAGGATTGCAATAAAACGCAATAAAGCAAAACTAACATTTTGTTAATCAACTGATTGATACTACCGTAGTTACTACTTACAGTAGGTCAATGAACTTTTCTTTGGGGCACTACTACTTTCATTAGTAAGATTTCCGCATTCTTATGATACTTAAAAATGAGTTAATTATCTAGCGTAATTTATGACAATAATGAAGGTGATTTTCGAATTCGAACTAGGATAAATTATGGCCATTTATTCGGTCACTCTAGGTATAAAGCGCGCACGTGCGCAAGCGCGTGTATGTGTGTCGTAGTACCTAAGTGGGCGGTGCCTCGCGCGTGGAATGGCGACGGTGATTCTCCTCTTTTATGAAGAGCTTCATTCTGAATTAGTGTCAAATGTAAACAACAAAAAAAAGGAGCGTTTATAATTATTGGCCAGGTAAATAAATAAAAAAAAAAAAAAAAAAAAAAAAAAAAAAAAAAAAAAAAAAAAAAAAATTAAAAAAAATAAAAAAAATAAAAAAAAATAATTGAAAATTGATTATTTACGTCTTTTATGACAACCTCCTGAATTTTGACGAGGATGCAAAGCAACATCTTGTATAAGTATTGACTGAATCAGTGTGGAACTCGGAATCGAAAGTAGTACCTACTGTGATATTTAGGTTTCGGTTTTGTTCGATTCATGTACAGACGCTAGCACATCAACCTACCCGAAACTGTCAAATTTTTCCAATCTACTTTGAACCTTATGCTTTAGCGATAAAGTTGAAAATCTATTAAAGAAATTTGACAAATGGTAGTAGCTCGATGTGCTGGCGTCTGTACATCATTGTATTTTTTTTGTAACTGTATAAGTACTCGAAATCAGTGAATGTATCGTTTGGTATTGTTGATAATCGCTCCAAAAGTAAAAAACAGTGTGTCCCCCCTCTAACTTTTGAACCATAAGTTTAGAAACTATGAAAAAAATCTGCAAAGTAGAACTATAAGGACTTATATTATATCTATAGGTAAGGACTTTCTAGGAAAATTATTTTGAACTTGATGGAAACAACAGTTTTTGTACAAAAAAGACAAAAAGTTGTACAAAATAATTTCTGGACTAAGTTTGTAGTATAATCGTATATGCAAGCATTTTTTTAACTTCGTTTACATATTTTATTATCCTGAACGTACCCCTTTGTGTTCGCGCTAAAAACCGTCACGAGTCGGAGTGCCTGCCGCGGAGCGTGCAATGTTGCACGCTCCGTGTTCGCGCACGTACCCACTACCGGGAGCAGTTGCAGGAGCGCGGAGTGCTGCTGGAGCGCGAACATAATGGATACCCACTTTTAAACTCATAAGTGGGAACACTTATTGTGACGGACGGGAAACTACGGAACCCTACACTGAGCGTGGCCCGACCCGCTCTTGGCCGGTTTTTTTTTTGTCTACTTTATAAAGTAAAGAAATCAAGCAGAGAAATTCGGCCAACTGCAGCTAACGCGACGCGTAAGTAACTAAAAATAGAACACGAAAAGTACCTACGAAAACAGCAAAGTGCAATCAAGGTCAACGTAAAATGATTTTAAAACTACGAGTAGGTATTTTTGTTGAGAATGCCATACGATTTAAAATCCTTTGACGTTTATTGATGGTTACCTGTTTACAAAATAATGTATTCGGTATTAAACTCTATGCTCCTGTAAATAATGTTTAAAATTAGTATTAGACGTTAGCTTAGCGCGCTTTCTCGCTCGTTCATCTCTAGCTAGTACATCACTCCCGCCCGCGCGCATCAAGGATACGGTACCTAAAACCGTGTAACTACTACTGTATAATGCGTGCCACGAATGATGAGACTTGACACACCACGTGGTTTGACATGAGCAGTACACGATTTTAGGTATCTTTAGCGGTATGAGGTCTGAGTGCGGGACGGGACCGGACGTCATAGGGGCGGCGGAAAGAGCGGGGGAGGCGGGGTCAAGTCTCATCTTTCGTGGCACGCATTGTACCTGAATCAGTTTGAACCGAATATCATAGATCATGTGATACGATATCGGTATAGTGTCTCGTTCTAGGTACGCGGATACCTGAGGGGCAATTCTACTAATTTTAACAACGTTCACAGTCTGATCTCAGTCTCAATCTGTCAAAAAATACTTCAAATTTCCCTACATTTTGACAAGTTTTTGACATTTCTTTGTCGCTGAGATGAGACTGCGACTAGATTTTGAACGTTTTAAATTACGAGAATTGGCCTTCTGATATAATATAGATTCAGTGCCGTCCGATATATAGGTAGGTATTGGATATTGTACCGATACATAGATATTATCTATATACGATTTGTATCGCCCACTCCTACTAAAAGAAAGGGCTCTCTCAATAGGTACCTACCTACCTACATAATGCAGAATGATTTTTATATCAGAAAATTTCTCGAAGAGTTCATGTGTAAGTTAGTACCTACTTACTAAATGCATGTAGGTACTTACTTGAACTTAGACATTCATTACAGTAATATCGAACCCAGGGTAGATCGCAGATAATCCTATCACTAAGTAAGTAATGCATTTTTTCTCACTTCATGATTAAATTGATAAAATATAACTCACACACCCACTCACACACACACAGCATAAGTACCTACGATTCGAAACTTGTCAACAATATCACGCATGTTATAAAATTGGCCATCCGTTGACAAACAACGCCATCTAACGATCAAGATTACAGTAGATCTTGATCGTTAGATGATAACTGATAACTTTAGCAAAAATGTTGTTCTGTTTCTTGATGGTTCTTGAAATATCCTGTAGAGGGCGTGCCTCTGCCTGCGCACACATACAAAGATTTATCGTTTTTTGTCAGGCCTAAATATCCTACAAATAGTGTTTTTTTTGTAAGTTTTTTACGATATGCGTCAATAATAGATCATAATCATTTAATGTACGTGCTTTTATTTTGCAAAAATCGTTTAAGTATCGAGATTTGTACCCCGATAGAATGTATGAAAAAGTGTCAGTATCCAATCACCTTAATTTTAATCACCTTCTACCTACCATTTTTACGTTTTATGAATAGACACAATTTACTGAGGAATCAAGTCGTTTTATTACATCTCCCGCGAAAAAACCTGATAAAATCCCGAACATGGTCCTATCGAGCCTGGATTAGAAGATTTCATGTTGGAAAACTTCGATCAGCTATTATTTTATGGATTTCAAGAGAATTGGTGGATAACTCGTAGTTACAAGCGAAGTTGGTTGTGTGACATTCATTTTGCTGTGTCATTGCGAAGATTTGGAATTTTCCGTGGTCTGGATAATCGTAATCATCATTTGTTCCACCCAACACTCTATTATCAGGTTGTATTTAGTGGTAATTAACTGTTAATAACCAGGTTAGTACAGAGTTATATTATATACTTAATCGTTGTAAAACCCTATCAGTGCTTACAGATTGTTATAATTGATCAGACTTTAGTAAGTATCTTAATCTTGTGATAATCAAAGTTATGTGTACCTTTTAAAGAGTAGCTATAAAAATAGCTGCATTATTATAACTTTATTAGGTAGATAACAGTTACTGGTCATTTATTCATGTAATCACATTAAAAGTTAGATAGGTTCATAATTGCATTGTGAATACAAAGTAATTACTTAGGTTGTACTGATTTTGTTATTGTTAAAACGTTTGATGGATAATTAGTATAAAAGTATAAGAAAACAATTAACAATAAGTTAGCAGTTGATTCGTATTTTATATGTGTAGGTAGATTAGTAGTTTTACAGGCAGGTATCGTAACAATTTTAGACGCTGTTAAAACTTGAATTGTATACATTCCAGGTTGACTGCACCAGCTTACGCAATGCCAGAGGATAAGGAGCTCATTAGAAAAAGGGCGAGTTACAAGGGAAGGGTAACAGTATTCTTGAATTATTTGAATTCATTAAAACCTTCTATAAGTCCTTCAGAGGTTGGTGAGTTGCAATTGCGTTTAAATAGGCTTGATTCATTGTATAGCCAATATGACGAGGTGCAATTAGCACTGGAATGTAGCACTGATAATTTGGATGGTCAAATGTTAGAACGTAGCGAGTTTGAGTCTCTTTATTATAAAACCTTATCTGAAGCTCAGAAAGTGCTCGATGATTATAAGAAAAGGGATCCAACTGATAGTGAGATAGGTTCACGTTCTAATAATCACAATTTTGTTAAATTACCGACTATTCAATTACCAAAATTCAGCGGCTCATACATAAATTGGTTGGAATTTCACGATACATTTGTCAGCCTTATTCACTCTAATGACGACATAAACCACATAAATAAATTTCATTATTTGAGGTCATCACTGGAAGGTTCAGCTGCAGTGGTGATAAATTCAATTCAGTTTTCTGCCGCTAATTATTCAGTCGCTTGGAAATTACTCTGTGACCGGTTTGATAATAAACATCTATTGATTCAACACCATGTTTCAGCATTATTTAATATTGAGACGATCAGTAAGGAGTCGTCTGTGAATTTAAAAGCTTTACTCGATCAAATTAATAAAAACTTGCGTGCCTTGGAATCTCTTGGCGAACCTGTTAATCACTGGGATACTTTACTCATTCACATTATAAGATACAAGTTGGACAATAAAACCTACCGTGAATGGGAAGAGTATAAGGGTCGCCTTGACAAGGACTACGAGATTACATTTACTGTGTTCCTCACATTCATTAAGAATCGTGCTGATTTAATTGAAACATTAGAAATGTCAAGTTCAACAATTGATAAACATTCAAACACTAGTAAACATTCTAAACCTAGGACAATGGTAATACAGGATTCCAATAATAAAACAGACAAGAACATTCAGGTAAATAATAATTCTTCTAAACCTAAGAGTTGTGTTAAATGTAACGGTGAGCACAAATTAAGCAATTGTCCTCAGTTTTTGGCGCTGAGTAATGAAGCACGGTTACAATTGCTACCGAAATATAAGATTTGTTATAATTGTTTGTCTTCAGGACATTACGCTAATAACTGTAAACAAGCAAGTTGCAAAATATGTCGGCGCAAGCATCATACTCTGGTGCATGTCGCAGATCATTCGAAGAAGTCAGACTTTGCTATTACTTCCACTAACAGTGATGATGCGACCAGCGCCCCTGCTCCGTTAGCTTCTAGTACAGGTTTGTCTCTTTCTGCGAGTGTTGAACATGGTGACGTATTGCTATCCACGGCGTTAATTAAGATCATAGGTAAAAACGGTCAGCAATACGTTACTCGTGCTGTGCTTGATAGTGGCAGCACATCATGTCTCATGACTGAAAGACTGTACTACCAACTAGGTTTAACTGCCAATACTGTGAACAACTCCATATTAGGTATTAATAATTCATCTTCATATATCAATAAAATGTGTCCGGTCTCAATAAAATCTTTAAACGATAACTTTTCCATTAACATTAATTGTTTTGTTCTACCTTCAATTACCGATAATATTCCGAGTAGACATGTAGACTTATTAAAATTGAAAATTCCATCTAATATTTGTCTGGCCGACCCTAACTTTTACTCACCGGCCCCAATAGATATACTGCTCGGTGCTGACATCTTTTGGGACTTACTGGGATCTCAAAGAATTAAGTTAGGAGATGGACAACCTATTCTTTGCGAAACTAGACTGGGATGGCTGGTTTCAGGCCCAACTAAAATTAGTTATGCTTCGACACCATCAAAAATGGTAAAATGTAATTTTACAAAGATTATTTCTGACGGTAATGATGAATTAACCCTTAACCACCTACCACCGGTCTCTGAGACCGCAACGTATTTTTAAATTCAAATATTTTGATCTGTGTGTGTCGTTGGACACTGCGCGTCCATATACCTTTTCTACACATAAATCAGTACCGCGCTTGCGCTCGGCGAGTGTACACGTGCGCGCGTTTAGCCAGGGTAAGTAAAAATCTTTCGTCACCGGTCTGTGTGACCGCACGTAGGTGGTTACGTGATTTTTTTCATTTACCCGATTTTTTTTTGTTTTAGTGAAAAATGAATAAAAACGACGAAAACATAAAAAGATGGTTGCTACAAGAGGTGTCAGACGAGGAGTTTATGCCAGACGAGGATTGTAGTGACGTGGAACCCGATGTGGCTGAGGATGTTGTACAGGATGAAGACTGTGAATCCGAGTCTGAGCTCGAGGGTGATGATGATGCGATTTCAGTGCAAGGCAGTTCATCTCAGCCTGAACCAACAGGTACAGTCTCTCCAAGATCAAGATCTCCATCAAGGGCGTCGAATGAAACTGATTCTTCAGATGATGATGTTCCGCTGTCCCGCTTGCAATCTAGACGTAGGTCCAGAAAACAAAATTATTTTGGTGCTAATCGTTTTCGTTGGGCATCTGTGCCAAACACCGCTCGTGCAAGAACACCACGGCATAATATCATACAGCAAACGCCGGGGCTAAGACCAGCTTGTCGAGTTATGCTCAATAATTCTACGCCATTGGATATTTGGACACTATTGTTTACAGATGACATGTTACAAAAATTAGTTTGAGTAATATCTCTCAAAAGACTGAAAGCCGATTTAAATTCTTAAAAAAGTTGGCAGAACACAACCACAAGCACAAAACCGCATATGGAACGTCGCTTAAAAAATGATCACATTCAGCGAGACATCAAGAGCTCTATTCGTGGTATTCTGAAGATAAGTGAAGATTCACCAAGCACATCTGAAGTGGAAAAACTTGAAGTTCGCAAAACGTGTTTCACGTGTGATCCAAAAAAGAAACGCAAGACTGCTTACTTATGTTTTATGTGCAAGGTTCCAATTTGTTTGGAGTGTGCCAAAAAAATATGCTGCAATTGCCGCGAAAAATTATGAATGTTTGGGGGTTGCAATTTTGTTGAAGTTTTTGTTTAATGATAAGTTTTTTTTTTAATTTGATAGTTAGTATCCTAAATTTAAAGAAATTAATCCAAAGAAGTTGAAATTTTAAGTTCCTTATCTATCACATCTCATTATTTTAGAAGAGTGTCTTTTTGTCTTAAAATTACTATTTTTGAAAGATTATAACAAATATCGAGATCTTATTATAGTTTCTGTTATTTGAAGTTCTAAAATAAATTTCTAAACATATAAACAAGTATTTTACTCATTTGAATCCTTTGTTAGTACTGTAGATCCTGAATTTAAGGTGGTTTTCAATGAGCGGTCTCCACGACCGCACGTAGGTGGTTAAGTTACAAAAATAGGTGGTAGGTAGTTAAGGGTTAAATAATAGCATAGATCATCAACTCACAAGATTTTGGCAATTAGAAGAGGTCTGTACTACATCAGTGTATTCACAAGAAGAAAAACTATGCGAGGAGCATTTTATAAAGAATACTACACGTTTGAGGAACGGGCAATTTTGTGTTCGAATTCCACTAAAATGTTCCCCGGATATGTTAGGTGAATCCTTTCTAAGGGCTAAACATTGTTTTTCTTCTTTAGAGCGCAGGTTCAAAAGCCAGCCTCAACTGTCTAAGATGTACAAAGACTTCATGGCAGAGTACGAAAATCTAGGTCATATGTCGAAATGTAAAAATGTTGAATATTCCGCTAATTACCTCCCACATCACGGAGTTCTGCGTGACAGCAGTCTCACCACTAAATTAAGAGTGGTTTTTAATGCCAGCAGCGCCACTACTACAGGCACTTCTTTTAATAGTATACAGATGACCGGACCTGTAGTACAGGATGATCTTTTATCGATATTATTACGTTTTAGACAGCATAAATATATTATTGCTGCTGACGTGGAGAAAATGTACCGGCAGATAGTGGTTCATCCAAATGACAGACATCTCCAACAAATCGTCTGGCGTGATGACCCGTCAATTCACTTGCAAACGTACCAGCTTAATACCGTGACGTACGGCACGGCCAGCGCTCCGTTCCTTGCAACGAGGTGTCTTAAACAATTAGGTTTAGATTGCGTTGATAAAAGGGCTGCTGAGGTCATTCTACGCGATTTCTACGTCGATGATTTGCTGACGGGAGGAGATGATTTCAATGAAGTAAGAGACTTGCGTCATAAAGTAACTTCTACTCTTGCTTCAGCTAGAATGAACTTAAGAAAGTGGAAGTCAAATGATAAGCGTTTGGTGAGTGGTTATGACTGTCCTCAATCTTCACTTGACTTGAATATTGGCGGATCTGAGTCTACCAAAACCTTAGGTCTGGGTTGGCAATCACAATCTGATCAACTCTGTTCCCATTAGTCAACCAATTATTTGTAGCGATACAAAACGTGACATGCTTTCGATTATATCACAAATTTTTGATCCTTTGGGGCTTCTAGCTCCATGCATTATAGTGATGAAGATGTTACTTCAAAAACTATGGTTACACAAACTGTCATGGGATGAACAGCTATCGCCGGACATTAGGCAGGTTTGGACTGAACTAGTAATGAATTTACCAAAATTAAATGAAATTTATATTTCACGTCATGTTTTAATTGATTCAATGCACGTTTTAGAGTTTCACGTTTTCACTGATGCGTCTGAACGAGCATACGGAGCGTGCTTATACGTTCGCAGTGTCAACAATGAACATCAAGTATTGGTGCGTTTATTGTTAGCAAAGAGTCGTGTTGCCCCTTTGAAACCAACCACCATTCCCAGACTTGAGCTTTGCGGGGCTCTGGTCGGAGTTCGAATTTATGAAAAGGTGGTCGCATCATTACGTTTAAACACTAGACCGCGTACATTCTTTTGGACAGACTCCACTGTCGTCCTAGGATGGCTTAAAATGTTGCCAAATAGGCTGCAGCCTTTCGTCCGCAACAGAGTTGCTGAAATTTTAGAAAAGACTGGCAGCTGCGAGTGGAGACATGTCCCAACCGATCAGAACCCTGCTGACTATGTTTCTCGAGGAGTAGACATTAATTTATTGCCTTCTTTAGATGATTGGTGGTCTGGTCCAAGTTTTTTAAAGAATGACGTATCATGTTGGCCTTCTAGATTTACACAATCTATTGATGAATTATTGCCGGAAATTAAATCAAATATCTCTCTACATGGTACTGTTAGTGAGAATGTGGCCAATGAATTTCTTAACTTTAACCGATTCTCGAGTTTTTTAAGGCTTCAGCGTACGGTAGCATACCTTTTACGTTTTATTGCTGTATGTAAAAAGCTATCTGTTTATGGTCCCTTAAGTAAAGATGAACTACAAAATTCTTTAATCTTGATTATTCGAATATGTCAAATCGAGTCCTTTAGTGAATACAAGTTGTTACTTCATAATAAACAATTACCAAAGAAAAGTACTTTATTGAAATTTAATGTTTTCCTGGACGACCAAAAAATAATGCGTGTTGGAGGTCGATTACAAAACTCGGATTTACCTTATGATAAAAAATGTCCAATTCTTTTACAATCTAGTCATCATTTTACAAAATTACTATTTGAGTATGAACACAAGCGGTTGTTTCACGCTGGGCCCCAGTTGCTTTTAGCTTCTATACGGGATACATACTGGCCCATACGAGGTCGCAATTTAGCCAGGATGTGCTACCGTAGATGTGTACGTTGCTGTCGTCTTAAAGGTCAAACCGTCACACCGATCATGGGTAATTTACCACGGCAGCGACTTCTAGCTGGAGGTTTCCCTTTTGAAAATATCGGCTTGGATTATGCGGGTCCAATACAGTCTGCTGTTCGACAAGGTCGTGGCTGTAAATTGGTGAAAGTTTATATCGCAATTTTTGTTTGTTTCACGACAAAATCAATACACCTTGAATTAGTCGGTGATTTAACCAGCAATACTTTTATCATGGCGTTAAAGAGATTCATCTCGCGTAGGGGTAAACCGGTTA
This sequence comes from Luperina nickerlii, assembly GCA_963855955.1. Taxonomy (NCBI): domain Eukaryota; kingdom Metazoa; phylum Arthropoda; class Insecta; order Lepidoptera; family Noctuidae; genus Luperina; species Luperina nickerlii. Next base: position 11,855,145 of record OY979677.1, on the reverse strand, counting down.
ATATATTTTCCGATAATGGCACCTCGTTTGTTGGTGCATACAATGATCTATCAAAATTTCTTAAAACTAATTGCGACTCGTTATCTGAGGAGATGGCTAAAGAGGGTATTAATTTTAACTTCATCCCTGCATACTCTCCTCATTTTGCTGGCCTTGCGGAGGCTGGTGTCAAGTCAACAAAGCATCATTTAGTCAGGGTGCTGGGCCTTTGTAATTTGACTTATGAGGAGCTTTATACTACGTTGGTGCAAATAGAAGCAATTTTGAACTCCAGACCACTGACTCCACTTTCATCGAATCCTGAAGACTTGGCACCATTGACACCCGGACATTTTTTAATTGGACGTCCTTTGACATCTTTGCCGACACCTGATTACCATGACCATTCCACCAGTTCCTTATCTCGATTTCAACGCATTGAGCAACTCCGACAACATTTTTGGAACAGATGGAGCAAGGAGTATATATCGGAGCTCCAACTCAGGACGAAATGGCGCACATGTAAGGGTTCTCTGAAGCTGAACTCCCTGGTACTTTTAAAGGAAGACAACATGCCGCCTTTGAAGTGGAAAATGGGTCGGATTGTCGCTACCTATCCAGGTCCTGATGGCGTGATCAGAGTTGCAGACGTCAAAACCTCCAGCGGCCTGCTCCGAAGATCATTTAGTAAGATTTGTCCGTTGCCCATCTACCCTGAGTCTGACTATTCGGGTTGAAAGACAGGGTTTCAACGCCCGGGGGTATGTTTGCGCGGAACGCCTACAAAAGTCATCATAGCACTGGTGCAGCTACGTGTGTCTTAGCTAATGACTTTTTTCTTTTATTTTATTAATTTTAATCACCTTCTACCTACCATTTTTACGTTTTATGAATAGACACAATTTACTGAGGAATCAAGTCGTTTTATTACATCTCCCGCGAAAAAACCTGATAAAATCCCGAACATAGGTTAAACTATGACTTTTCTCCAGGCCCATAGATGGCAATGTATTTAAAAAACATTAGAATGGAAGATATCGCTGTTAGTTGCGTTAGCCCCATAGTTGCAATAGCCTCCATTGACCTTATACTTCAAAATGATTCAGACTATGATTGATAATGTGTTACAAAATTAGGGTGCAGGTGTGCGGAAAAAACATAGAGACCTATTTATATTTGTCTAATATGATAAATCGAACTAATAATATACCTACTAAAATAAATCTATACTTTCTATCTATACTATGATATTATAAAGCTGAAGAGTTTGTTTGTTTGGTTGAACGCGCTAATCTCTGGAACTACCAGTCGGATTTGAAAAATTCTTTTTGCATTTGATAGCCCAATTCTTGAGGAAGGCTATAGGCTATCATTAACATCACGCTTTAGGAGCCGAGCAAAAAGAAAAAAAGTCAAAAAGAACGCTAAGCAAAAACGAAGTAATAGCGCGGGCAGGCGATGCGATGCGACGGGGTGGGTCGGAGTAACAAGAAATTTCACGCGGACGAAGTCGCGGGCAGAAGCTAGTAAATAAATAAAATTTATTTAAAAATATAAGGGCTAACGTTAAATACTACATTATGATTGTATACTTACCGCTTTTTTTTATTTCAAACATTCCAAAGCTTTCCATATATCAAATATAAAAAAAAAATATAACTATTATTATGAAACCCAAGTTACCAAATTATACCAGGCGTAGAGGGCCTCTAATTAAAACAATTGTCTGGAGAGAACGCTAAGCAAACAAGGTATGAAGGGTACTTTAGTATTGCTTGAAGCATCGGCCATTTTGATTAAGTTGAGCATGTTAAAGTAATTTTCCATGGACCATCACAGATCTAAAGGACACAGCAATTATTTTACCATTATTTGCCTTCAAAACCTCACTTTTTGGGACTTTTTATCAGCTCGTGAAAAAGGATGGAAAAACTTTGTAAATTTTTGTATAGGTACTCATTTTATTTCGTTAAATTTTTACCTCTCTCCCTTTAGTCATATAGAAAAAATAATATTGTTTGAAAAATGTTTAAACATTTTTGCTTCGCTCTAGTATAATTTTATTAAGCAAAAATGTTCACGTACTTGTATTTTGTTATTAATAATGAAATTGTTTCAATATTTTTTTTAAATCATGACCTACTTTGTCTAGATTTTACTAGTACTTTTAATTAATAAAACCTTAACATTTTTCACTGTGGTAACGAATAATACTTGGCTGTAGTTTTCCATTGCTCCCATCTACAACCATTAATCGCCACGATTGCTGACTTTTAAAATATGCTATTCTCATTCTCACAAACAGAATATCACAACATTTAAATGCAATGCACAATGTAGGCAGTATCACTTTAATCTTCCGTGACAATTGTTTCAATAGCAAATAGTTGCAGACGGAACTGTTTACACTGGCTTCTTCATTATTTAATGTGTAGCTATGACGACATTGACTATTCATACATAGATGTACAGTCAACAAAAGAGATCAGTATGCAGGGTCGTCGGATATAGTTGAAGTTTCGTAAGAAACCGATGGATGTTGTCGACTGAAATTTAATATGATAAATCAGCTGTTTGTTTTTTATTAATAAACTTAATTTTTGTTCGAGAAAATCCATCGGTTTCTTACTAAACTTCAACTATATCCGACGATCTTGCACACTGATCGCTTTTGTTGACTGTACATGTATAAGTTCTGCAAATCACTTCCTACCCTACATTTTCATTAATAAGAGTAACCTATTGTTTTGGCAATTTACACATACTTTTTTTTAAATTTACCTAAATTGGTACTTTGTGATGTCAGCTCCTAAAATGAAAAACTTCCAATACATATTTGATGAAACATCGATAGTTAATCGTGGAAACCGGTTACATATATACCCAATAATATTCCCACAGGTCTCCTCTCGGTGAGAGAGAGTGGTCCGTAATCCAACACGGGCCCAGTGCGGGTTGGTAGATGTCATATGTATTCGAAATTTTGGTTTTAGTATATTATTTATATTTAGTATTTATAAGCCGGTTTCTTCACGATGTTTTCCTTCACCGTTTTGAGAGCAGCGGTGATGAAATAATTTACACAAAGCAAAGCGCCAGTCTGGGTTCGAACCTACAACCTGTAACTCGTAAGTCGCGGCCGTTACCACTAGGCCTCCACTGCTCTCAAAAACTAGGAAACTGGTTATAGACCGGGAGATGATGACACATTTTGGTAAGTCATTTCTTACAGTATGGCGCTTTCAGGGGGGTTCATAAACGTAATAAGTGAGAGGAAAATGATGTTCTTACCGGTGGTGCGCGGGACGCAATTGCAGAATAATTAATTGAAATTGCTCGAAAATCCGGAGGTGTCAAACAATTTCTTTCACAAAATTTCTTCAATTTATCGGTATTTCAACAAAAAAAACCCGGCGGTCGCTATGTGCCATACTTCTCCGGTGGGTGTTTAGACCCGCCATACTTTTTTGAAAATGTTTTTTTTTATTTTTTTTTTATTTATTTCTTACAGGCTGATTTTTTTTTTAACAATTGTTTTTTATTAATCTTGTACGAAAATCACCATGCCATACCATTCCGACGGTCCAAAATACCCGCCATACCCCCTCAAATATGTCATTTTTTTAAATTCGAGAAACCATTTCTTTCAGTATGGCACTTAAGTCGTGGTCAGTTTATGGTACAGTGAGACAAAATTATATTCGCCATACTTCTAGTGCAGTATGAAAGTGGTGCCATACTTGAAAAATTGTATTTTTTAACCATTTTTAAAACACGCCTATAGAAGCCGTGAAATTATTTTTTACAGTATGGCATAAATGAAATCAGATTGTTCCCATACTATTATGAGTTGAAAAAATATGCCATACTGTGACCATGGTACGAAAGACCGTCATACGCACGCTGCGGTGTAAAAAAAATTTAAAAAATGAAAGGATTTCTTACAGTATGGCATTTTAATTTTTGGAAAGTTTATAAAAAGTATGATTCAGGAAAATTATCCCATACTCATCATGAAGTCCAAAAGTGATGCCATACCCGGAAAACCGATTTTCAGCGACGTATTTCAGCTACAGTACGCCTGACCAGCACAGCTGCTGTATACCAGCATTAGAATTTGTATTGAGGAAGATAGTTCGAAGACGTTCGAGCGTAGAATATTATACGACATAACACATTATTTAATTAAACAAGATTGTCCCTACATACAACTTTCAAATATCGTATTTACGTTCCTCACATAACCAACTTTAAAAAAAAAATGGTGCCATACTGTAAGAAATTGTTCAAATGTTGCATAAAATTTTACAATTATTTAATAACATTATACGTATATCACCCACTCTACAGGTATGGCATTATAACAATTACGTTTCTAATCATAAAAACAACTACTAGACCAAATTTTAAGGTGAAAGAAATGGTTTCTCGAATTTAAAAAAATGACATGTTTGAGGGGGTATGGCGGGTATTTTGGACCGTCAGAATGGTATGGCATGGTGATTTTCGTACAAGATTAATAAAAAGCAATTGTTAAAAAAAAAATCAGCCTGTAAGAAATAAATAAAAAAAAAATAAAAAAAAACATTTTCAAAAAAGTATGGCGGGTCTAAACACCCACCGGAGAAGTATGGCACATAGCGACCGCCGGGTTTTTTTTGTTGAAATACCGATAAATTGAAGAAATTTTGTGAAAGAAATTGTTTGACACCTCCGGATTTTCGAGCAATTTCAATTATTTATTCTGCAATTGCGTCCCGCGCACCACCGGTAAGAACATCATTTTCCTCTCACTTATTACGTATATGAACCCCCCTGAAAGCGCCATCCTGTAAGAAATGACTTACCAAAATGTGTCATCATCTCCCGGTCTATTACTAACACTAAAGTTACCAAATCAGGAACTTCAAGTAATTTTCCGCAATAAAATACCCATAGAATTAAATGCCACGTAAAGCTAAAAGAACCACTTTAGTCTAACACAACCATAACCAGCAATTGGAGAAAGAATCACAGCAATTTTCTCGAGAATAGCAGTTTAACAACAGTAAAAAGGCAATAAACGTTTATCTGTGTTACGTAACAAGTGACCATAAGTAGCAATTTAGGCAAATAGTAACCATATACTGTAAAACAAGGGGATACCATACGTCTTAAGGGGAAAACTGCCGCGAATTTATTTGTAGGTAGTGATAGAGGACCGAATAAATTGGGATAGTGAATGATGGATATTGCGAGGGCAGATTTTTATGTGTTGGGGCACTTATTTCTAATATAATAAAAATAATAACATGTTCTGTTGGCATAGCCGACAGTAGTTAAATAAATTAAAACAAAATCAATGGTAAAATACGACTGACGAGGACTATCTTATCACTCTTACTCTCTTAAGAAATTACGGAAAAAGCTTTTATAACGTTTCAAAGTATTTGAGAAAACCGATGACCATATTAATCGAATGGTTTAACAACCAAGCAACCAACCAAAGCCATTACACAACTACATACCAGCCCATGCTCTGTTTGAACAATTATTTAGGTGAAGCAGAAGGTTGTGAGTGTTTGTGCTATCATGTTTTTCAAACTCAAAATAGACTACATATTATTTTTCCAAAATTACAACTTGATTGCATACCTCATATACTTCGGTTCTTTGTCACTGTATCCAATTAAGTAGTTGCTGGGCACCGAACCTTTGAAACTTAACACCACGTAATACTGTGAGTTGTAAATTACAGATTGAAATGTTGTTGTAAAACTTTCGTTCACACTCCGAACGCGACAGCTGGGTTCTTTCGAGGTACAGTTACGTACTGCTACTACATTATATTCCTTTAGTCAATTTATTTAAATCCTACTATCTTATATATAAAATTCTCGTGTCACAATGTTAGATACCATACTCCTCCGAAACGGCTTGACCGATTCTTATGAAATTTTGTGTGCATATCGGGTAGGTCTGAGAATCGGCTACTACCTGTTTTATTTATCGAACTAAAAAAAATATTCCTAGAAATAATCTATATGGCAAAACAACGTTTGCTAGGTCAGCTAGTAATATTAAAAATATGAAGGTTTGTGAAGATGTTTGGATGTTTGTTACTCAATCGCGCGTAAACCGCTGAACCGATTTAGATGAAATTTGGTACAGAGATAGTTTAAGTCCCGGAAAAGTACATAGGCTAGTTTTTATCCCGATATTCCTACGGGATCGAAATTTACGCGGGTGAAACAGTGGAGCGCTGCTAGTAAATTACAAATTTTGAAAAACCCCCGACACAAAAAACTTCTAAAAAGTAAAAAAAAAAAAAATACATATATCGGCCTTTCAAGTTTAATATCAGTTGTAGGAAATATTTTGATCCAAGCGTCCTCGGGGACGGGGGACGGCTAATGCCATTCCCCTTTACTACTACATCATCAGCCCCTGATCACCATCTATCTGTAACCTAATTATTGAGACCATTCCAAGGAGCCCAAACACGATACCTGTGCTGTAAGTTAAAGGAGTTGGATATCTTGCGAATTCTAGGTGATGCTGCAGCAGCAATTCAAGGTTACTATGTTCTTCTAATATTAGGAACAATATGAGAAATTTGGTATTTCGTTACTTCAGTGATATCATTGAAGTAACGAAATACCAAATTTCGATTCAACCAGACCTGTGGAAGATACATTAATTCATCATCTAGAAAAGAGCTGATGATCTTCAAACGGCTGAACCGATTTTCTTGAATCATAGCTAAGAACACTCTCGATCAAGTCACCTTGCAAACAAAAAAAAAATCAAAATCGGTTTAGCCGTTTGGGAGCTAAGATAGCACAAACAGATACACAGATACACACGTCAAACTATATAACACCCCTCTTTTTTTGTTCGGCGTTAAAAACTAAGAAAAGAGTAGTTAAAGCTATCGTAATTTGAACTCAATACCTAGAAGTTTTAGTTCAAAGCAACATGGAAAACGTTCCCGATTCAGATCTAATTTGTACACACAAAAAGATAATCCACGAAGAATAGACACAAAAGTGAGCAAAAAAGATAATCTTCTAAGAATACACTTAAAAGAGAAAAGTGTAGTGAGCATCCACACTCTTTATGCCAACGCTACAGTTCTCATTACTTTCGCGGATTCTTTGCCTAAGCTTCCCATTTTTCATTTTCACTTGCCGGCTTGAAGACAGCTTAACTTTTCTGGTGACACCTCTATTGTTATCGTTTGGCGGTTTGCGGTGGCGACCATTGCTGATCCTGAAAAGGAAACGTAGAATCTCGGGAATCTCAAATTCGGGGTAAAATATTTCCTCATTTATTTTTTATGTTAGATACACGTGTAACATTTTATTTGAAACATACATTAGGAAATCTGCATTCTTGTCCTAAAAAAACTCAAAACATAAAGAATTTATTTCAATTAAACCATTTACAGGCACTTTTGAATTGTCATGAGTCGGTCAGTTAGTCAGAAAGTTGAAGCTCGTTGCCATGGGATCTCGTAACCACCAGGACTGAACAATATAGGTACAATATACAACGCCTTACCTGTTTATTAGTGTTAATAAGACGTGCGTGTGTGACTGCGATGTCTGACTAGTAATAATGGACGAAGAGGTGCTTTAGTAAATTGGTTACTCATCCAATCGTAATCGAACACTGTGATACGGCTACCGTTTATATAGACAAGCAATTAAATCGGGTACTTGGTGATCACTTAAATTAATTGATTGATAGTCTCACGCCTTAGCGCAATTAGAGAAACTAGAGTAACTCTACGGCTCGATTCATAAACAGAGTGGCGATTAGGTTATTACATTAAACAGTACAGCAGTTATTAAAAGCTATTTATAAGTTTGTTAAAATAAAAAATAGACATTTTTTTTTACAAAAAATATAAAAATGAATTTTTCAAACTAAATAAATAGCATAAAAATTTGCTCGAAATAAATCACCCGTGATAATATGGCACTAGACACACGCGTGGCAATGGTATCAATAATTCAACACAATCCTAATGGCATTGTAACCAAATAATCACTAGTACATTTTAATGATGTTCAATACTAAAATGAAAAAAATTATGTATGTTTAAAATATATAATGTAGAATACCTACGTGGTTTGAATTAAAGGCTCCTACAAACAGACGCGACACGCGATAATATTGCGCGTGACACAAAGGCACCGCAAGTCGCGCATCGAGCTGTGCCTTTGTGTCGCGCGCGATTCGTGTCGAGCGTCGCGCCTGTTTCTAGGAGCCTTAATGTGGTAACATAATCACCAGACTGTGTAAAATCAGTTACTAACCGTTAAAGGTAAAGTAAAGAAAAGGCTCGTGGGTGTTTACCGATAATGTATTCGTTAGTTTCTTCCCCGGGTAATGTAATCTGCTTATGATTTCTAAAACACCAATTTAGTATCGAAAAGCCAAAAAATATAATAGACTTCGGTAATGCAAACCATTATTTTAAAGAAACAAACCTATTTTTGACGTTACTTTTGTATGTCTACAAATTTTCACGGGGAGATAATTTACATAATAAAGGAGATAGCGTAATAACTGTCCGTGATAGAAGTACTTTCTTATTTATGAACATTAGACGAGTAAGGGTAATAAAGTTTTCACTACATAATCCAATCAGCAACAGCCGGTCGATTCTGTAAAAATCTCACCGTGAAAACTTAGGTGAAGTGAGATTGTTTTTGCTAGGAATTGAAACTATTGACAGCTCACTCCACGCTCACTTCACCTAAGTTTTCACGGTGAGATTTTTACAGAATAGCACCGTAGCAATAGCAATAGTTTTTCTTTGGTCAATTTGTTTGGAAAGATTTAATATCACAAAAATCTAAATTTGACGCCTATGTGTTAAGTTACAGTGCTTGTAACTTGCGTCGTGCAAGTAATTTGAGCATAATAAGGTGCGGACAACATTCAAGGACTTCACAGTAGGGCCTTGCCACATAAGGCTCTCACGGTCTTAAAGGATCTTCGTACTGCGTATTTTACAAGTTATTTTACTTGTAAGTTGTGTGTTAGATTTGAGTGAACACCGAACTTAGGTAATAGGTTGCGGACACCAGCCCGTATTACCTATTACCTAAGTTCGGTGTTCACTCAAATCTACATAACAATTGTATTAAAAATGTGCAATTACTAGTTTAATTCTTGAAACTAGGAACAAGATATGGGGAGACCAACTTTAATGAAAAAAAATGTGAAGGTGGGTTTCATAAATATTGTTTTATTTCTTTGGTTCACTAGTTATTGCGAAATTCATGTAGGTTAGGTAGAAGATAATTACTAAATATTAAAGTTTCTGAATCTGATTTTTCCACCCAATAATATTTTATATTACACAGACAACAGAAAAAAACCTTAGGTAATCATAATCTTTTTCCAACAAACACGTGCCAAAAGCCCTAATCCCAATCTTTTCACATAACCGTTATAAATCTTTACATTGTCGATTATTGAAGGACTACGTAAAAAGAAATAAGTAAAATATAAGTAGTCGTACACGATTGACAGGATTACGAAGAAAAATCTGTACGCAACTGTACAGTTTTCGAAGTTTTATTCTGTAACCGAGCCCATATTTCAAGCTTGGACAACAATACCGTTCTCATTCTATTTTGTTTGTGGCCGTTTGTGTCGTATTTTAGAAATGAAAACAGTTTTTTGAAACGTATGTACACCTATTTCATATTTTGAGTCCATGGAGCACACCTACGCTGCGAAACCATAACGGCGGAACCGCAGTAATTTCGCCATGTCTTGTCCGTATGTAGGAGAAGCGGAAAACTGGCGAAACTGCGTGTTCTAATGCATAGATTTCGTTGATCTGCTCCGACTCTAGCCACACTTCCGCGCTCCGGCCACCATTTTGTTGTGGTGCCGCTTTGTTTTCGCACGTGTTTGTGGAAATTGACAAAAATAAAAAGCGAAACTCCATTTTTTTAATAAAATGGACGTCGATAATACAGAAAAAATAATTCAAGAGGTCAGAAATAGACGTATTCTCTATTTTCTAGACTATAATAATAATATGAAAAACACGACGACATTTCGCTCGTATTGCCTAACTCAACTGACTCGCGTGACGTTCCGACGCCCAGTTCTGCTACTCAAACTACACTAGATTGCAGCGAATCTATTTCGCATCGGAGGTGTCCTACGGGCGTGAGATGAAGTAATGCTAAAGGCATATTTAACTTTGAAGATTTTTATGAAAGATACATAAAAATATACATACAAAAATGTACACATGAATTGATTGAGTGGTTGGTACATAAAAATTATCTAATACCGTAGAAGGTTGTGATCGGGGGATAAACTCTATTAATAGTATTCATCTTTTGATTGCAGATTCAAACAACACCTGACAAAGTGTCATTTTATCTGCGGTAACGATGATGGAAATGTCGCTTTTCGGTAGTGTATCTCTATCCAATACATCTTTGACTTTGAAAATCGTTGCAGAAATACGAAACGCTTTGAAAGCTATTGCCACTTGTATACTTCTCGTCTTTCTCAAACCGACATGACCCACACCTTTTACCAGGAATACAGTACATGTATTACATAAACTTTACTAGAAACCTAATATTGTATCATAATAGTTGGGTCTGGTTTTTAATGAACAGAAATATTTAAAACTGAGCTGGTTCTAAATATTTCTGTACAAACCACAGAAGAATATAAAATCATTGTTTCCCATATCTGCATTTTGTTTGGGTCGTTTTCGTGGTATTGCAATACAAACTAGTTTTTGCAAATAAAATACCGAAAGACCTGTTTTCTACTTTAGAATTTACATGGAAGTATAGTATTTAGTTATTCCATTCAGTTAGTACGTTAGTGCCATTTTTATAAAGATTTGTAATTTCTGCTTTACTTCCGAGTTGAAAAAAACTAATGTTTATAATAGGTACTAACGATTATAACCATTCTTTTACTACTACAAAAATAGCGAACTGATGACTCAAAATATAGGCACCCACCACACACACCTCAATGCAATCAGCTTAATTTTTAACTGAGAAATGGATATGGTGGCGGCGATAGGCTCGTCCGCTCATGGGACTTAAAACATATTTGACGTAATGTGGATGTATTAATAGTTGCATGTCTAACTTTTTTTTTGTCGCTGAGAAATGGATTACGCGTTCCCACTCGCGGGGGACGAGACGGGGTATGTGGGACTCCTGTCGGGATGACACCGAAAGTATAGCCACTAAAACTTAGCGGTGTTCCTACATCGCCGTGATGGGAGGGCCATGGGAAACTGACTCAGCCTTTACTTCCACAACCCTGCCGGCAGTTACATCTCTACCTAACCTAACCTACTCCATGTGTTATGCGACCGTGAACAATAAAGTTCACTGTCTAAGACTGCGGCATTACTCAGCTCAGTTTCTAACTCAGCGCACAAAATTAGCAGTATCTTGTAAAACTTAGTGGAACTCATGATTTTAACTAACACTTTGCATGCGACATCTCGTTGCCGAGTCGCTATCTCTTTTGAGACAGTTTCCTTGAAAATTTTCTTATAATTAATTTGTTGTTCAGGAAAATTCTGGGTAAGTTGGGTTATATCGTATATTTATGATATGGCAGGTACTGTGTATAAGGAAACTGTGACATTTCTTCAATAAAGTATAATAGTGTATTAAAGTGTTTTAGTTTATTCGTCTTAGTTTAACAGTATCTATTTGAAATCAGTGCCAATGTCTGAAACCACGTTTGACATACGGTACAGTTGGTTAAAAGTTGATAAGCTATGTTCTGGCCAATTCTCAGTCAATATTTTGAACTGAATTAAAACCTGGCAATAATTGCAACCACCTGGCAATAATTAAACACTTTTAAGTGAACAATCTCTCTCTAAAAAATCACAATAAATGAACCGGGAAACGAATACGTAAAACGATATGAATGGCTAACTGCGCGCCGCGGTTTCACCTGCATAAATTTTGATCATCCCGTGAGAATGTCGGGATAAAGCCTATAAGTTAATCCAGGGTGTCAGCTACGTCCATACAAAATTTTATGAAAATTGGTACAGCCGTTTGAGCGTGAAGAAGTAACAAACATATAAGTTTGAGCGTGAAGAAGCAACAAACATAAAGTTTGTGAATGAGTGTGTGTGTCTTACACACACACACATTCACAAACTTTCACCTTTATAATTTATTAGTGTGATAACAACTGTTGGTGCTTCAAGAAACCTTTCAGTTATTTAAAACATTACAAAGCCAGCCCTTTACAATAGGAGAAAAATAAAAAGAAAACCCTGACATAATTTAAGAATTTATATTTTATTTACAACAGTACTAAGAGCGGTAATTGCACGTGCAGGACACCTGTCGGGGAATTCGGAGCCCATGGATATTGACAAACCCCGTTGTGCTTCCATCCTTGCCAACTTCCCCTAAAAATAGCCAGTATTTTTATTGCAACCATCCGATTTTTTATTACGTATATCCGAGCGTACGAGAAATGATTTTAGTAGCCTTAATTTTATTTTATACGTTTATTTGCGGCTGAAATAAACACTGTTTATGTACTATCGTTATTGGTGGCATTGGTGTTATTGTGGTGACATAGCTAGCTACAGAATGTAAACATTTTATATTTATCCATTCATAGAAATTTAACTAAAATCAAATTCGTTTTATAAAGTAGTATTTTTTATGTAGGCATACCAATAGAATCACAAAGCAAGTATTTGCTTTTTTTGGTCACCAGTAGGTACGTTTTCCATACTTAAAGGTAGCTATGTACTTGGATTTAGAAGAAAATAGGGTGGTTTTTTCTCCATAAAACCGCTCTCGCCTTTTTTCTGTCTGGTTAATGACCATGAAACAATGATTTTTCATAGAATAATAAATATTAACTACATGTATGTTTTCCTTTTTAATGATACATTATTTTTATAAGCACTAGAACCCTCAAAAATGCCGATTTAAACCGCTGTCAACAGAGGCCTAGTGTACAAATTTATCAACAATTAATGAAAAAAGAAAAACACAAGGCACTCTGTATTTATCCTTCTTATTCAGTTCATGAAATATCTTTTAAATTGGTCCAATATTGGTGGAGGAGGTAATAGGCGAGAGCCAAGCCTCGAATTATGACTTTTTACTTAAGCTTTTCACAAAAGTCTCTCCGACCGCATTTCTTCTTAAGCCCAGTATTTAACGCGTCCAGTGTTTAATGTTTTTTGGGATTGGTTTCCGCAATCAGTCCTCCTAATGGACCATTATACGTGAGACATGGTGGACGTCGTTGGTCTTTTCAACCAGCCAGACTCTCTCCAGAAGCAGATTAGGTCTCCTAGTCTGTTCAGAACATCTGCAAAAATCTTAGTGACTCAAGAGTTTCTGGTCTAATACGACCAGTGTTAAATGAGATGAAAACGAACAAATATATTAAGTACATCAACATGATCTGTGTACATTTCCGGCTGTCATAACAACAAACAAAACAAAATAAAATATATCATACTTGGCTTCGATCGACATAAACATTAAAATAGACAAATTGTTCATTAATGAGGAAAAGAAAAGATCGTTATGATACAACCATTAAAGCTAAACGATAATGGTTCAGTACATAATGCCAACTTAAAATCGATAGCTAGCCAATTGGACAGAATTCAGAGTGTAATGATCTTCGTTGACCTGACTGCTACCGAAATCTTTCAAACAGTAATGTAAATATAGTAGAGTTCTGTCACTGACATTATTGGTTTATACCTATAAATTAGATAGTTTGAACATAATAAAACGTAATTTAACTTAAATATATCTTCATAATCAGCCTATAATGTTCCCACTGCTGGGACACAGGCCTCCTCTCGGTGAGAGGGAGGGGGCCGTATCCACCACGCGGGCCGAGTGCGGGTTGGCAGATGTCACATGTCTTCGAATTTTTGGTTCTAGGACATGCCGGTTTCCTCACGATGTTGTCCTTCACCGTTTTGATAGCAAATATATCTTAATAACAAAATACAGTTTTTTTACGATTATGATTTATGAAACAAAAGCCAGAAACATGCTCACACGTACATTCATTCAGTAAAAGTCGTAAAAGAGAGTGGTGTTGAATATATGTAGTTTGTACTAAAAACTGGGACCACTATTTATCCAGTTGATAAAAGCGCCGAGTTACAGTCGGAATAAAATTACGAAATTTTCGTGTTAAGTGACATGAAAATTGTACGTTTCGGTACCTCAAATTGATGTGTGTAATGAGGTACACGCTTGTCCAGTTCAAAAGCGTACCTATGCGGGATATTATGAAATTTCTACGTACTTTTTAAAACAAATTTGAATATTGAACTCTCATGTAGCTTAACCAAAATCAATTCGAATCCATTCACAATTAATCGACGGAGCTACCGTTAAACACTTTCATTGCAGAAATTGTATCAAATCGTAATTCCAACATGAACAATTTAAATTGACGAACAATGCCGAGTATCTCCGAACCTAAAATATTCCGAACTCCTTTATAGCATCACGATACTGTTTATCTTAGTTAATAATTTCGACAACGACCAACTGATCAGTATGGTAGACGAGAAGTAACTTAATAAAACTTTGTCTTTTCTTTAATTAACGTCGAAAAACTAATCCAATTTGCAATTCTCACTAGGGCAACAACTTTTGCCGTGACAAAGATAATGCTCGCTGAGATTAGGTTACTTTTTTTCGCTCCTAGATAAACAAGTACCTAGTTAGTCAGGGATATTCATTCAATTGAAGAAACGGACGTGATAGGACAATAATAGGCAGCATTGTCCGATAGGCAGGGAAAACAAAGTCCAATGATAAAATAGCAGTCAATCTGTTTTATTCAAAGTTTTGATATACAACAACACGTAGAGTACAATGGGGCATTGTTTTCCCTAATGTTCCCATATATCGTGGCTTGCTTTTAGCCCACACACAAAAGGATAGCTAGATGAAAAAGCATTTATTTGGTATTTCCTTCTCTGTTTCGTTTTCGAATTTCTATTTGAGATGTGGCACTTACGTTAATATATCCTTTATTGTTAAAAATTGCCTTCAGTAGCCTTCCTTTTTGTCCCAAAAATGTGAACTTAGGTAATGCATAGAATTCGGATGACGCACCTGACCAACTAGTATTAAAAGATACTTGTTTTGAACTTTTTCCAGTTCGATTGCAGTCTTCAGTGAGCATTCAGACATTCAGATTTTTGGCAGCTTATACACCACATCGCAATAAAAAAGAAACAGTGGCACTCCGGGAGTGCCGACAGAAGTGAAAACAAAACACGAACAGAATACTTTTCCATCACTCACTGACATATCGGATATACATTAAAACCGAGTACATTCCGAGGACAGCCGAACACATCCGAAACGGGTATTTTTTTAATAGTCTTATAAGCAAAACACGCGCGGTGTCGCTTACGGTAGCAGTGGAGCGAGTTCAATGGTTTTTTCCCATTTCAAAAAATGCCCAATGCGCCTAAAGAAATTTTTATGTCAAAAAACAATAACTTCGAAGCAATATTACATTAAATATGTATTTATTCTTGACGAGACGAAGTCTTTGGTAACGTACTATGAGTTATCCTTAGGCCCATCGTCCACGACAGCGACGCTTATCAAAAGTGACGTGTAACGAACTGAAATCAGCAATGAGTAGCCATAATGTCACTCACAGTCATAGATAAAAGTTTATATTTCTATGGTCACAGCAATAGTATTTCGATGGTGGTCCGTACACGACCGGTATTAACTAGTTTGTGATTGTTTTCTTCTTGTACGGACCGCCATTGAAATAGCAGGGCTGTGACATTCTGGCTACTCATTGGTGATTTGAGTTTGTAACACGTCACTTTCGAGTAGCTTCGTGGACGTCAGGCCTTAGGCTTATTCAGTCTACATCACTCGAAGCGATCATTTTTATCCTGAATAGAGATTATTGGCTTCTTAAATTGACCTTCACACACATTGAGCCGCCGTACAAGGCATCTAGACTTTTTGCTTTTTTATTTACCGAAGTTTCGTTCTATTTGACTGGTTTTGCGTTTGCCTAAAATATTCAGGAGCTCTTTATGTACCGACGTTATTTTTTAGTGTTTTGATCTGCGTAGATCACGAACCTCTATTCGTAATAATTGATGGGTTTTAAATTTGCATCAGTATCACAAAGTTGATATAGAGCATAATTATAGAGATTACCTTTCTGTAATATCTCATTTTCAATCATTAGGTAGGTACGAGTAATGTTCCGAAATATATTTTATTTTTATTATTTTGTTAAATTAATTTTTCTCATTAATTTAACAGCTAGCATCATAATCTAGTTTCTGTAATCATACAATAAAATTCTTTATATTATTCAACTTCAAAAAAGCATTACAAATGTGTTCAAGTCGTCTTTTGATAAATAAAAGGCATTCGTATTTCTAGACAGATAACCAAGTTTTACTGTCACCGTGTGATATGTGACGTAACTTTGAAGGTACCTACTAGAATACTTCAGAAAATCTTCATGATATTTCTTAGATACCAATGTCATTTTATTTCAGAATAATAAATATCAACTTAATAATTTTCGTCTGCTAATTTTACCAAGCTTTTAGACACTGTGTCAAACGGATTTAAATTATAAAATAATTTGACATTTCAAATGACGTATAATTTCCGTAGCTACAAATTGTTGTTATAAATATTCAATAGAATAAATTATTCCATTCGTCATTAGTATTTGTAAGTCACGTACAATTGAAATAGGTGATACTGTGTGAAATGTAGATACTGTGAATTCAATGGATTTTTGCAAAAAGTATTATTGAAATGTTTTATCAGAAATGGAGCTACCCATTTACACACATAAAATATATGTGAACTCCTGTTAATAAAGCGTAACAGAACACATATATTTATATAAAAACATTAGGGTTCGAAGCGAAGATATCGCTTTCGCGGTGCGCGGCCCGGTCAATAAACGTCAGACGGCTGATGACAATGTAAGGGTGAGCGTCGTTTGTTGTTCAGGTAGTTTCTAGAATGTTCTAGAAGCTTCGATTCGCTTTTGGCCTAACGGATTATAATGAGATCGGTTACAGAAAGGATCGCGCTATCCCCATTAATCTAAACGTAAAATGTAATTCTCAGATAAAAGAGTTGTGTCGAGAGTGTGAGAGTTGCAAAAATGAAAAGTATCAATAAACAAAATATTTCAATTTAATCCTAAATCCATTCAGTCACAAGTCTCATCAATCTTGATATTTGCTGTGAAACATGAGATATTGTAACTGAAGTTATCCGTGATATATTTGATATAAAACACGACCGTTTATTTACAAAGGGAAAACACGCATACGACCACATAAAGGTAGACGAATCTCGTTTTACATGTGGGGAACAAAACGATAGGAGAATGCTATGGAAATAGAATCCCCGACTATCTATGTCTTTGTTTAATGGACTTGCGTCCAATTTTGGATGTAACGAAAAAGAAAGGTACGTAACTACAAATTAATAGTTTAGTCGTTTAAGGGGACTACATGACCTAAAGCGCGGTCACTGTCGGACTGCATAGAAAAGAAAGAGAAGCGCGCTGACACAACGCTGATATCGCAAAATATGAAGCAATTATCTATTTACAAAAAATCAATTGTTGGGACAAAAAATGTTCTTTAGTATTATTAAGTACCGAAATAAAAATCGCTGTTTCTTGGTAGTGAAAACAAAAGTGTAATGCGTCAATCAGAAATACATAAACAATAAGTATCCAAAAATAGACAAAAGGTATAAAAAAGAGGCTTCAAAACATAAAGCCTGGGGCAGACTTGCACAAGTATGTTGCTTGTAGAATAATCTGACAAAAATCAGAATGATTGTATGTATATTAGTATGGTTTTTATTGTAAAAAGAAAGTTTTTAGAGGTATCTTCATGATTTTTTTTCTATCCTATCAAGTTAGTTATATTATGTTTTTAAAACACTATCTACCTAGCATATATCCTGAAGAATATCATATATTTTTGTGATTTTGTTTACTGTAGTCGATGTGTATGTTTAATTATGATTTGAGTTCCATCACTGTATTAAAATAAGACTTGAAAATATCATATTTTTTTTGGTTAAAATTATTTATGGTTTAAGAGATACACTGCTTTAAAAAACCAACTTTTTGATCATTTTCAAGAAATCTCCGCCTTAAATACATTCTCGTAAAAAACATTTAACTATATCAACATAACAAAACATAAGATCTCGCCTGTAATCCCCGTAGGCTTAGGCAGGCATTACACCACCCACAGAAGTTACACCCACATTTATCCACTTATGTATAAGTCCCATGAAAAAGGCGGCGAGCCTTTTGCCGCCAACTGGGCACAAATCCAGATTCCGGGCTACTAAATGAGAAATTATTCCTGATGGAAAATCCAAATAACAGACTCTACCTGGGAATCAAATCCAGGACCTCATGCTCAGCAGTAGCCCTTGATACCACTGGACCAAAGACGCAGTTAACTATATTATTAATTTAAATACATAATACTGTCGGTATTATTATACTAGGGTTGTAAATACGTAGTTATGTACGGCATTCCTGGTATCCATCCCAACTTAGCAAAACATTCTTGTGTTCCCGTTTATTAGTAAATTAAGTGGAATTCAAGTTCGTGACCCTTTCGTTAGGTTATGTTTACTAATAAGTATAACATTATTATTAACTAGCTGCGCCCCGCGGTTTCACCCGCATAAGTGTCGATGGAATATCGGAATAAAAAGTAGTGTATATGTTAATCCAAGGTATCAGCTACCTCTATAGAAAATTTTATCAAAATTGGTCCAGCCGTTTGAGCGTGAAGAAGTAACAAACATATAAACACACAAACACATACACACACACTCACAAAGTTTCACCTTCTTCTTATCACACTAATATTATATTAGTGTGATTATTTTTATGTTGGCTCACTGCAGGGAAAAGGCCTCCCTTTCTCCTTTCCACTCGTCTCTATCTTGAGTTAGTGTAGATTAATCCTGTCTGTATAACATTATTATATTGTTTTTTTTTTGGAAATTAAGCCGATGTCTGCTATTCTGTTAGCGTCACCTTGACACGGATGCGCAGAGTGATAAAATTAAGCCACAAGAAAAAAAAATGTGATGTATTCAGTCAATATTTACCTACCAGTCGTATACTCCGACAATGTCAAACATTATTCTCA
Organism: Luperina nickerlii; assembly: GCA_963855955.1. Classification (NCBI taxonomy): domain Eukaryota; kingdom Metazoa; phylum Arthropoda; class Insecta; order Lepidoptera; family Noctuidae; genus Luperina; species Luperina nickerlii. The sequence continues at coordinate 11,835,941 of OY979677.1, read as the reverse complement.
TTCAAAAACTGGCAAAAGTTTCCCAGAAAAGTAAAACTATATTTATTACAATAATTCAAATCTTGTAAGAGATAATCCTCACACATCACCCAAACCAATAACATACAGGTAAGTAGGATAGGAAGGAAGGTCGTCCATAAATTGAAGAGGAAGAAAAGGTTTCACTCCATAACCCAATCAAACAATCATGATCGCCATTAAATAATTAGATTTTCCGAGTAATTTGAATTTATTTGGCACATTTAAATTATTTTGTATTTTATTCTTCAGAAAGCTTAGTCTTATATCTTTAAGGGTAAGTAATGTATATTAATACTCTCCCTGCCGACAATATATAAAACTTTTTTAATTTCAGGAGGCCATGTAGGCCGTCGGCGGGTCCCAAAGTGTCTGCTTGTGAATGCCGTGAGTCAAAAGTCAAAATTATTACAAGAGGACATGGGAGACGCCGGCGGCGGGTCAAGAAAAAATCTTTCAAGACGCTGTGGGATCTGCCGTCGCCGCCACCCATTGTGTCACCCTTTGTACAGTTTCTATATTTATGTCTGTAATTTATATGGTGTATAATAAAGAGTATTCAATGCATAAGAAAGAGTATTCTAATCTATTTTATTCTATTAGCGCCCGGGCACCGAATTCGTTTAGTTTTAATTTAACAATCGGTTGTTTCTCCAACGCAATGCTCGGGTTTAACAGAACTTAGTTTAACGAAAGTTCTTATACTGTAACCAGCAGGATTTTAGACTAGCCGAAGTAAGTGGAAAATAACTAGTCCATACTAATATTATAAATTCGAAAGTAACTCTGTCTGTCTGTGTGTATGTTACCTTTTCAAGCCTAAACCTCTGAACGGATTTCCACAAAATTTGGCAGAGATTGCTTCCCGGGGAAGGACATGATAGTTTTTATCCCGATATTCCTTCGGGATAGACACTTATGCGAGTGAAACCAAGGCGCGCTGTTAGTGTCATATAATACTGGTATTGGTTATGCCATATTTACTTAAGACTTTCCCACACTAATGTCTGAGATATACCGAGCTATAAGCGCTCTCAGAACAATAGAATAACTATAGTATATTTCATTACAAGTGCGGAAAGGTTGTCATTGCAAAGAGTTCCGACAAATGTCTACCCGAGTCGAGGCGCAGCCGAAGGCGAGGGTTGACAGTCGGAACAAGTTGCAATGACGGTTTCGCACGTGTACTGAACGACTATTTTTAATACAGTTGCGAAAAAATGAAGCAATTTAATAAAATAATAAAAACACAATAAACTCAACTAACCAATGGCGCCAACCGTAGAATATAAGCAGAGATTTTTTTTCTTCACCCATTCTGGTAGGCAAAGGGAACTATACAGCCAAGTGTTCAGTAGAATTTTTTTATTGATATGAAATGAAAATGAAATTTAATGAGATGAAATGAAATGAAACCTAACCTAACTCATTCAATCAAATTATTAAATCTGATATTGAAACAAATTAGTAGCTTCTTTTTAGAAATATACGTACTTACATATTTGCATGAATCATAAAAACTTCTATGAATTTTTTTAGTAAAAATTTCATGGTTGGTTTTTCTTTTTAATAGACAATATTTTGACAGTTGGGAAAGAGAACGCACGAGTTCGGGAAAGGTAAAAAAAAGCACGAGTATGTAATAGCCCACATCCCGAACGCTATACGTCCCTGCAATACGCCACTTTTTGAGCAACTGTATTAAAAAATAGTATTCCAGATTTTAATAAGTTTTAAACTTGGCATCTACTAACTGAAACCTACAGTGGCCTCTAAAAGTTAGTCGATATGTTTCAACTTCAGTTGTGATGACACATTGTGATTTAAAATAAAAAATAATCAGGTTATCCTGAGCGTTTTTTTTTCCAGGATGGGAAATCATCAAATGACCCCTCCCGCTCTGGGTGGAGCGGAAGGGAGTGTCAGACACTTACTGACTAAAACCCACCCGTGTTCCTTCCTTAGCCCTTTATGTTCCGGACCAGCGGTAACCCTTTCGGACAATCCCGCTGAATCCTGAGGGTTTACGTGATCATTTTGTATGATAAGTCATAGGTTGGATCATCATCATCATTTCAGCCGAAAGACGTCCACTGCTGGATTTAGACCTCACCAAAGCACCTCCACTTCGACAGGTTTTGTGCTTCTCGCATCCAACGGGTTCTTGCGGCCTTCAAAAGATCGTCGGTCCACCTTTTGGGTGGCCTTCCAACGCTACGTCTTCCGGTAGGCGGTCGCCACTCCAGAACCTTTCGGCTCCATCGGCCATATGTTCTGCGAGCAATGTGACCTGCCCACTGCCACTTAAATTTGGCAATTTTTCGGGTTATGTTGGTAATCTTAGTGCTCCTGCGGATCTCTTCATTTCTGATTTGGTCACGCTGGGAAACTCCAAGCATAGCCTTCTCCATTGCCATTCTAGGTAGGTTGAATAAGTCAATAAAAAAGATTATAGTATGCAGTTGAAACATTTGAAATAACTAGAAATTTAAATCATAATGTAGTGTGTTACAGGTCCGTTGCTAAATAATAACAGCAGCACAGGTCGATAGATCAGGTTAAGCTACGCTTGCCGCGGTTGGCCTCTGGATGGGTGACCATCTTTACATACCGAGACCCCACCATGCCTCGGAAAGCACTTTAAGCTGTTGGTCCCGGCTGTCATTCGTGGATCTTTGACAGTCGTTACGGGTAGTCAGAAGCACGAAAGTCTGACAACCAGTCTTACCAAGGGGTATCGTATTACCCAGTAACTGTTATGTGGGGATCAGATAGGCAGTCGCTCCTTGTAAAATACTGGTATTCAGCTGCATCCGGTTAGACTGGAAGCCGACCCCAACATAGTTGGGAAAAGACTAGGCAGATGATGAATGTAGTGTGTTACAGCTGAAGTGAAAAAATGTCAACTAACTCTTGAAGGCCACTGTATGTTCCCGTAAAGAAAAATAATTTCCATTTTTGACCTAGCCAATAAACCTTAAAAACCTCACTATTATTTATGATTATCGACCACTCAAACCAAATTGTAAGTTACGTTACGTATAATTGCCGAGAAGCATTCAACATAGATCGATCTTATGCCAATCAAAACGCAATTATATCCACTATTGGTACGTTAATAGAAGCGATAGCTAAGTATCAGTTATTTTCCTTTCATTTGATGATAAAATATGGGTCAAGGCTGAGGGTATGTTTGATTTGTGTTGTTGTTTTCTGGGAACAACGTTACACTAATTATGCGGTTACTGGGCAAATTATTTATTAATTAATTCGGGGTAAACAAGCGTGATGTTATGTTATGTGGTTTGAAAGATTTAGTTTTAGATATTATTATAAGTAGCTTCTCTGTGATCCACCCCGTCGCATCGTATCACCTGCTCGCACTGTTACTTCGGAAAACAAAGTGACAGCACGGGCAGGTGACGCGATCTTAGCGATCTTTCGACTTTTTTCTTTTTTCTCGGCTCCTAAGGGAGCATGCTAATTAGCCTATATAGCCTTCCTCGCGAATTGGGCTATATAAGGTGTTTCAAAATTAACCCAACAAAGCAGCTGTTTCATACATTTTGGTCAAGTCGAGTTGGTCCCATAGTGAAAGTTATTCAGTTCGATGTTCTAAAGCACCTCTTGAAGTTTGTTGGGTTAATACGTATATGCATCCGGCTAGACTAAAACCCGACCCCAACTTAGTTGGGAAAAGGTTAAGCAGATGATGGATGTGTATGTACAGTATTGTACAGCATATTACATGTCGCCAAATATATTTTAGTCAGTTACATTGGGCTGCTACTGAGAATATCCAAATCAGAAATTCCAATTGATAATATTACTTACTAACCATGAATGAACTCCACGTTTAGAATGACGCTTAGACCACTAGACTAAAGTAGTAGTCTAGTCTGTAAATAATTAAATAATAATTATGAAAAAAAAAATTGAGATTATGTTAAATACTTTTTTACTAGTCACAAATAGATGCTACGTCAGGTTTACCCCTAGAACACTAAGACCATGACGTGCTAGATACAATGTAACTTGTGATTCATCAGAAATATTCAGACTTGATGGCAAACTTTCACTAATTAAAAAGGTACCAGAAGACGACTTTTTGTGTCTGTGACGGACATCGGACTAAAGATAAGTTGACAGTCTTAATGGTCGTTGGGTAGTCAGAAATCTGAAAGTCAGATAACCAGCCTTACCAAGGGGTGTCGTATTACCCAGTAACTGGGAGGTCAGATGGCTATCTGACCACTTCATGTAAAACCGTAGTATTTAGCTGCATTCGGTTGCGTGTTTACAAATGCTTCTTTATGCCATCACTTGTACGAGGTTATGCTAGAGAAGCTTTTAGGCAGACAGAACAGACAGAACTATACGTATGCTTCTTTGAGCAGTCTTCTTCTTAGCGCGTCGATTGCAAAAATAGCACGAAAAAATAAACATCGTTTTTTACATATGTTTGAGCAGTGGTAACGGCCGCGACTTACGAGTAGCAAGTCGTGGGTTCGAACCCTGACAGGCGCTTTATTTGTGTAAATTATTTCATCGCCGCTGCTCTTAAAACGGTGAAGGAAAACATCGTGAGGAAACCGGCATGAACGTCCTAGAATAAAAAAATCGAAGACATGTGACATCTACCAACCCACACTGGGCCCGCATTGTAGATTACGGCCCACTCCCTCTCATAGAGAGGAGGCCTGTGTCCCAGCAGTGGGAACATATTATGATGATGCTTCTTAACATAACATAAATTTGTGTCTTACGATGATACAAAAAGTAGCATACTATTTTGCTCAATTTTAATATAACCATCATTAAAGTAGATAAATTATTTACTATTTGTAGGAATATTTGATACCTAATACTTATGTATGAGCACTTGAGTGAGATACCTGAGATACAGGTTTATTCCTAGTTCAGGTAGAATCCAATTATTTTTTACCTACCACTAGTTTAAGGCCCTATTTTGTAAATATTTATGTAAATCAATTATTTCAATAAACAATTTCAATAAACAATAAACAATTTCAATAACGCATGCGCTGCATTGAGGCGAAAAAGAAATGGCGTTCTGTTAGACTGGAAGCTGACTTCAACATAAGGCTAGACAGATGTTATATCTGCTTCAAAAATCGCAGGTACTGTGACCGTATCTTTAAGCTGCCTTCGTCCGGATATCGTACAATGCTTGCAGCGCACGTGCTGTATTATTTTTCATTCGATATCGCACGCGCTAACGACTCCGCTTCGGTTTCAATATTAAAAATAGTTGACACGTTTTGTTTTCAGTGGTTCTTGTCGACTTTTATGTTAAAGCCGGAAAGAATTACACTGATAGTGGATACTGATGGGTTTACAGTTTAATTGACAATAATTTTAGTTTAGTATTTTCATTCGTTACTTTATGTATTCATCATTTCAGCCGAAAGACGTTCTCTGCTGGACCTCCTCTTCGACTAGTTCTGTGCTTTCCGCATCCAGCAGGTTCCTGCGGCCTTCACAAGGTCATCGGTCCATCTTGTGTGAGGCCTTCCAACGCTACGTCTTCCGGGACGCGGTCGTCACTGCAGAACCTTTGGGCCCCATTGGCCATCTGTTCTGCGAGCAATGTGCCCTGACCACTGCCATTTAAGTTTGGCAATTATTCGGGCTATATCGGTCCCCACCTCCTGTCCTGCAGATCTTTTCATTTCTGATTCAATCGCGTGGGCAAACTCCATAGTCCTCTTCATTGCCCTTTGGGTGACTTTTAGCTTTCTAATAAGGACCTTTGTGAGCGATCACGAGCTATTTTGAAAGAAAAGAGGGACTGAGAATGAATAATTATGGTTTATTATCAGTAGTTATGGTATCACGTACAAAAGCTCCTAAATAGAATTTATCCAAAGCTTTCACTTTTCAACAACGTCATAAATTATTATGGGAATATTCAATTGGCTTAAATTTGCATGCGATTCCGCTCGTTTGCCTTTAGGGGCTGTAGGTATTTTGTGTAATACCTCTATTATCATCAAAATAAAGTTGAATATTAACTGTATAATGATCTGATTTAATATTCATAATAATTGTAAATTGATTATATTTTTGGTGGAAATAAAATAAATGGTTAAACTAGAAAAATTGCGTGTATTGCTTCCATAGAGGTTACAAGCTTAAGACAAAGCAGTGTTGCCAACTTAGTATAAAATGTGGTTGCGTTCCTACTTGCCAACATAAATACATACCATTGAAATATCCTATGAAACTTTAAAAAAATAAAAATAGTTTTATTTGTCACAAAGGATACCGGCATGTCCTAGAACCAAAAATTCTAAAACCAGTGACATCTACCCACACTGGGCCCGCGTGGTGGATTACGGCCCACTCCCACTCAGTGAGAGGAGCCCTGTGTCTGTGCTGATCATGCTTATGCTATTTGCCAAAGAAACACGTGCATCCAAAAAGATAATTAACTAGAATAATAAAAAAAAAACAGCGGCCAAGTTTAGTCGGACTCGCCCATGAAGGGTTCCGTAGCAGTAAACTACTTATTAGATCTCATTCAAACCAATTTTTGGTGGAAGTTTGCATGGTAATGTACAAACGCACATCAAGCTACTACAATTTGTCAAATTTCCAAAGTTTATTGTTTTTGTCTAGTTTTGTGCGAAAATCTTAATGCGGTTCACAGAAAACATCTACTTACCAAGTTTCAACAGTATAGTTCTTCTGGTTTCGGAAAAAAGTGACTGTGACATACGGACGGACAGACAGACAGACACATGACGAATCCATACGCGTTCCATTTTTGCCATTTGGCTACTGAACCCTAATAAACCAAAAAAAAATTATCAATCATCATTAGAAATTATTGCTGTTTAGTTATTGACTATATTATTGTTTTATGTTCGGGCAATATTTTATAACCATTAACGTAAATATAAGCCATTTTGAGCATGATATCCAACGATGCAGGCATCACCAAAATCTATAGATTCTTATGTATTTCATTGTGATGCTAAGGCTACATTGTTGCGATAACGCGAACTACACTTCGCGCTCTTTCTGTTGTACAGTGTGATGTCCAGCCGTATGCGAGAGAGTGCGCGCGAAATGGAGTTTCCGTTATCGCGACAATGTAGCTGTAGCATTAAAAATGATTAAGTACTTACACGAAACCATGTTACAAACACAGAGAAGGGAGGTACTAAAATAAAACTAGCGCCATTATTATAACGATGATTTTACTAATGCATAAAAAAATCGTGGTAACACAAAATTTATATGTATATAAATATATTTATACATATTGATAAAGCTTGTGGCTAAGTAATAACAGCGACACGGGTCGATCGATCAGGTTAAGTTACGCTTGCTGCGGTTGGTCCTTGGATGGGTGACCATCTTTTCATACCAAGACCCCTCCATGCCTCGGAAAGCAAGTCTTATCAAAGGGTATCATATTACCCAGTAACTGGGTTATGGAGGTTAGATGGGCAGACTGGAAGCCGACCCCAACATAGTTGGGGAAAAGGTTAGGCAGATGATGATATATATATACATATTTATATAGAAGGCTATAGGTATGTTGATTTTCTGGCGTCACACAAACATAAAAACATCGACCATTTTTTTAAATAAAAATCATTCTTGTTTTTATTTTCCACATTCCCGTCAAATCCCTATCACATCCATTACTTTCAGTTTTGCTAACTTGTACCTCCGAGTTTTTATCCGGGCGACATGAAAAACGTCTATCGCCTGAATGAATCTCAGTCGTAAAACAAATCCGTGCCATTTTTCGGAGTACATTACACGCAAACCCACTTCCTTTGGTATAAACATGGGTACTATGGTTTAAAAACGTTTATCTCTTTGTATTTAAAGGGCTTTATATACACAAACGTACGAAAACCTTTACGAATCCAGCAGACGATGAACTAAAAATTCATCCGATTTATGATAATTGAAAAGCTTACTTTTAATTATATCGCTTTTATGTTTATGTAAGGACTCCAAACAGCTACCGGAATTAAAATTACCTGCCAATCCTTTTCTTATAAACTGTTTCGTTTGAGTTCTTTTTCAGTCACCCCATGATAACCTACCTACTCGATCTCATTATGGTAATGTCAGGAGCAGAATGACTCGTCAAGAATAAAACTGTGTCTTGTGATTCAAAGTACAGTCGTTTAGGAAAAGGTTTTCTTCGATTGCGATTGTAAAGATAAATTATTGTGTAGTTGTTGGTAGTAACGAAGTACATAGATAGACATGAAATTGTTTTACGATTCCTAATTTCTTCGAAGGATTGGGCATGTAATAAAAACTAACGTTATACTGTTCTCTTTTATTACAGCACTACTATCTTATTGTAAATAAATTGCCCCTAAATTGAGTAGTGACAGTAGGCAATATTCCCATCAGTTATAAAAATTTATGGTTTCTAATAACAGTTTATTCATCAATCGAGTTTGACATAACAATCTCCTATATTACGACAATATATCTAGAGTAACCACTTACCCAAATTGCTAAAAAATACACTGTATTTACCTATACGTCTTGTTTCATTTTTTATTAGCGCACTTCTGGCATCGTTAGTACAAGGTGCGTGCGTGTGTGGGTTTGTCTCGATAAATCGTACCGTACATTTTTATATGTGTGGTGCGAAGGTATGCCCCTTGGGACACGGTTGTCCGTGATTTGATGTTGTCACTTAGATTTGGCGGGTTCGGGTCATTAAACGGACACCAACTGCTCTCTTTACCCGAAGTTTTGACTTTGTAGTTTTCACTTTGATTAATGAAATTAAAGCTAACGAATTGCAGTCTTGTTTACGCGGGTAAGGACCATCAGGAGTTTCATTGTCTTTTGTATTAGTGCGGTTTGCATAAACAGTTTTAGACAACTTGTAGTTACGCCTGTCTGATACATAATATCACTCGTTGATGCCGAAAAAATCTTTGGTATAGGGAGCAGCATGTCGGTTCTGTAAAAATCTCACCGTGAAAACTAGCGTGGAGTGAGCTGTCAGTGTCATCCCACTGATGCTAGGGATTGACCAAGCAAACATTTACTATCATAATCGAGATTTTAATAATATTTTAAATGCTAATTCTATTGATCGTCTTATATAACGTTAAAGCTAGTAGTTGTAAAACATAATATTTTGTGAGGATTTAAAATAAAACAGCAAAACAAAAACTCCGTCAGAATCTCAATGTTGCTTTGTTTTTCTTTTTTTCCCTAGACTAGTAAGTCTTTATATAGCCTGAGGCGCGAGCGCGTCACGCACGAACAGTAAATAAAATAAAACATTCACGTTTAAGACAGCTAGACTGATGAAAATACGCATCGACATTGTTTGTTATTATGAGCGATTGTAGATCAAGTGTAGTAAAGACTGCGACGATGTTCAGTGTTGTTATTAACCCAAATCTATTCAAATAGAAGAGATAACCGAGAGTGTCAAGTCAACGAGTGCTAACGGTGTGCCTGGCTGACGGACCATATAATTTAATCCTACGTAGTTTGTATGGCGTGATATTAATAAAATCTCGATTATGATTGTAAATGTTTGCTTAGTCAATCCCTAGCATCAGTGGGATGACACTGATAGCTCACTCCACGCAAGTTTTCACGGTGAGATTTTTACAGAATCGGCATGCAGTGACTAACGCGAAAGCGCGGCGTGATCACTTCACCCGATTCACGACATTTAATGTCGCGAATCGGGTGAAGTGATCACGCAATCTGCAATGTGATAATGACAGTGACTAACGCACAAGCGCGGCGTAATCACGCCACACAAACTACGTGGGATTAAATTATATGGTCTGTCAGCCAGGCACACCGTTAGCACTCGATGACTTGACACACTCGGTTATCCCTTCTAATTGAATAGATAACAACACTAAACATCGTTGCAGTCTTTACTAGACTTGATCTACAATCGCTCATAATAACAAACAATGTCGATGCGTATTTTCATCAGTCTAGCTGTCTTAAACGTGAATGTTTTATTTTATTTACTGTTCGTGCGTGGCGCACTCGCGCTTCAGGCTATATATAAGGTGTCTGTTTTGCTATTTTATTATAAAACCCGACAAAATATTAATGCTTTGACCACTAAAATACTAGCTTTGAAATTATATAAAAATTTCAATAGGCTTGCATAAAATAATATTATTAAAATCTCGATTATGATTGTAAATGTATGCTTGGTCAATTCCTAGTATCTGGTGGGATGACACTGACAGCACACTCCACGCTCACTTCACCTAAGTTTTCACGGTGAGATTGTAACAGAATCGCACTGCGGTAATCTTATATGGTAACTGGTAATTAGTGTACCTACACATGATGTAACTCATCATGACAAACAACTATCCCAGAGAAACTGTTTTGTTTTAATTTACTAAACGCATAACCCCAATCGCCCCGATAGAATATCAATCAGTACATAACAGAATAAAAGAATGCTATTCCATAAATTTTGACCGCGTAGGTATTTTCCTGAAATAGCAGATTTTCTTTTCATAACCGGCGAAAATTTTTTACACTAGGGGTCTAGAACCATGTGCTGAATTCATGGTTAAGGATTGTGCGCCAGTATCCCTGCGGGTGGCAGGGATATCGTCTGTCGATGTATTGTATGTTGTGAAGATTTGCGATAAGATTTTTTATCGTGCAAAAATTCAATTACCCAGTAGTAGGACCGAGAATGTGATTACGCCACAATCCTTCAAACCAGACAAGATTGATCAGTAACTCACTTCACCACATTCTCGTTTCATAAATTTTCTCCGTAATCCGTTTATTTACTAATAAAAGAGGTCTCAGCAAAATAATTGGGCAATAACAAAATAATATTACACGACAGGCGAGAAAATATGTTGCTGGCAGAAGTAGTCGGACCTGCCAGTACTGCCTGTAGTTGTTAACTGGAACATTTCTTGTCGTTGGTTTCCTCTGTCTGAGGGGATAGAGACTAGAGAGGTGTTCTCTGTTCATAAGTTGTTCGGACGTTGTATGCGAATCGAACTAATGGAGATACTTGCTTGATTTCGACCGTGTGTCTGTTTGTGTTGCTTTTATTGTTTAAACGTTGTCTGGGCGTTTTTGTTTGTACTGTTTTGTCTAGGTAAGCGTCTTTGGGTTGACACTGGCTATTTTGGTTTTGTAAACATTATTGTGTCTATTATTTTTTCAATTAATCATCGATGTACAGACGCCAGCACATCAAGCTACTACAATTCGTCAAATCTCTTTAATAGATTTTCAACTTTATCTCTAAAGCATAAGGTTCAAAGTTGGTTGGGAAAATTTGACAGTTTCGGATAGCTTGATGTGCTGGCGTCTGTACATAGATGAATAAATTTTTATTACCCACACCGAACTATTCTTTGGGATCGAATCTTCATTGTTTTTTAACTACGTATATTTGAAAATGTATAGCAGTGTAAAATTGGTTAAATACCTTATTTAGTTCTAGTATTTATAACTATCAATGAAGTAAATTGATTGATAGTAAAAAAACGTGTGTGGTCAGAGGACCCCTGTCAGGAACGAAGTTCCTTAGGCGACACTCGCACGTACCTACACACACACATTCATATCGAGGGCTTCATAACAAATAGGAGTACACGGAAAAATAGCATTTTTAATACAGTTGCTCAAAAAGTGGCGTATTGCAGGGACGTATAGCGTTCGGGATGTGGGCTATTACATACTCGTGCTTTTTTTTTACCTTTCCCGAACTCGTGCGTTCTCTTTCCCAAATTTCAAAATAATGTCTATTAAAAAGAAAAACCAACCATGAAGTTTTTACTAAAAAAATTCATAGACGTTTTTATGATTCATGCAAATACGTATATTTCTAAAAAGAAGCTACTAATTTGTTTCAATATCAGATTTAATGATTTGATTGAATGAGTTAGGTTAGGTTTCATTTCATTTCATCTCATTAAATTTCATTTTCATTTCATATCAATAAAAAAATTCTACTGAAGTCTTGGCTGTATGGGCATAGTTCCCTTTGCCTACCAGAATGGCTGAAGAAAAAAAATCTCTGCTTATATTTTACGGTTGGCGCCATTAGTTAGTTGAGTTTATTGTGTTTTTATTATCTTATTAAATTGCTTCATTTTTTCGCTGTATTAAAAATAGTCGTTCAGTACACGTGCGAAACCGTCATTGCAACTTGTTCCGACTGTCAACCCTCGCCTTCGGCTGCGCCTCGGCTCGGGTAGACATTTGTCGGAACTCTTTGCAATGACAACCTTTCCGCACTTGTAATGAAATAATATACTATTTTCGATTTTTGCCGCAATACAAAACCAGGTCCTTAACATAATTAAAGTAAATATTTGTAAGTGTATATTTTTCTGTTTTTTTTTTTTTAATATTTATAGGCTATTAAAATAATAGGCGTAATGTTATCGTACGGTAAAATGGTTATATGTACACATAGGCGTAAACTACGCACACAACATTAGTGTATGTTTATTTTGTAGAAACTTGCACAATAAACAAGCGTTAGTTATACGCTAAGGTCTGTATAAAATTTACGTAGAAAAAAAAGCGTTCAGGTCCAACATAAGGGGCTTATATGACCTAAAGCGCAGTCACTGTCGGACTGCATAGAAAATAAAGAGAAGCGCGATGACACAACGCTGGTAATTTATTACAAAAAGTCTAGTTTTGACTAAAAAACTAAAACACTAGTATTTTAGTATGTTGCTTGTAGAATAATCTGACAAAAAAATCCGAATGATTGTATGTATGTCAGTATGGTTTTTATTGTGAAAAGAAAGTTTTTAGAAGTATCTTCATGTTTTTTCTATCGTATCAAATTAGTTGTATTATGTTTTCAACACACTATCTACCTAGCATATATCCTGAAGAATATCATATATTTGCTGATTTTGTTTACTGTAGTCGATCCTTTTAGGCATTATAAAACTTGCGTTTTTTTTTTGCGTTTAGGTCCTGTAGTCCCTTAAGTGATGATTTCTACCTGTCAACTCATACCGAAAGCCGCGTTAAGGAACTTCGTTCCAAAAAATCTGTGCATTTTGTAAAAAAAAGGTTTATCATATAGTGGCTTTTATAACATATAAGGGATATGTTATAAAAGCCACTATATTACAAACCTTTTTTTTTACAAAATAGAGAGAAGCTTTGAACCCCATACTAAATGCATTATCCAACATTGACTTATGTAGGTACCGACATCAATGGCATTCCTTTTGACTTATCCATATCCAATATTTATTTCATAGGGGGGCTCCCCTATGAAATAAATAATCAGATAATGCCATGAAAAACAATCTGCTATACAGAAGATCATTATTTATCAGGGTCGTTCCAGCCGAATAATACTAAAAGGTCGCCATGATTTATTTCATTCCCATTTCTTGACAGTCAATAACAGATTTCAGTTAGTAAATAGCTCTCTGAGCAGGGATACTCGGAAAATGGTAACCATTTTAGAAATGTAAAAATAAAATATACTTAGTTTTCTGCCCAAAGGTGGGTAAACTTTCAAAAAAGTATCAGAGTATTTATGAATATATTATGAAAGTATTAGGTAGGTACTGAGGCATTGATAAAATTAATGATAAATTTTATTGATTTTTGTAAATTGGTTTTAACAAACACTCCTACCTAAATGCATTATGATTGTTATGTTAATTCTTTCAAAGATCTCCCTGTCACGCGATTAGCAACCTTAGTGCATACAACAATAGTATTTAAGTACAGCCATATTTCGCCAGATGTGGGTCCCATGTAATCGGCGGCAAGCCATTATTATTATTTAGCCATTATTATTACCAGTAATCGGAATAATCCCAAATCCAAGCTCTGTGCTGCTACTGAGAATTTCAATTCGGAACCATCGATATTTTATATTTATTGTAATTAAATAAATAAATAAAAAGAAAGTCGAACAACTACGAACATACAAAATAGTAACGAAGATATTTTGTCCGTTTGTGTGTATGTTGAATAGCGCAAAAACGGCTGAACGGATTTTGATGAAATTTGGCACACCGATAGATCTGGATTAACATATAAAGTACTTTTAATCTTGGTAGTACGTTCCCGTGGGATATTTTCCGACATCCACACGGGCGAAACCGCGGGCAAAAGCTTCAAGCTAATACATAAAATATCTACGTAGAAGGGAAGAAAAACTATAATGTATGTACCGTATAAAAGAGAAACAACGAAGACTTTACTTAGTATTGAAGCAGTATATCCGAGAACAAAATACTTACAATCCCAATTTTGTGAGCATTGAAACTGGGACAAAAAATAAATGGCAATCGCAGTGTTCTGAACGGCGACCTTTATAAATCTATTTAAGTATTATATAAAACAAAGTCAAGTTAGTTTCACCATTTATAACTCAAGAACGGCTGGACGGATTTTTAGGATTTTAGATTTGTTGGATTTGTCTCCGTCTTGATTATCAGATTAACAATAAAAACATGGGAAAAATAGACGAGTAAAAAATAAAGATAATTCATTTTCTCACACAATTTATTATGGAACGGCTTTTTTGATGATATAATTATCTCGAGAACGGATGAACTGATTTCGATGGCGGTAAGTACCTACTCAGTTCTCCAGGTCAGCTAATATTTTTTTTTGTAAAACAACATCGGTCCTTGTTTTCCCAACTAAAATATTTCAACCGGCATTAAAACTCTGTTCTCGATTGTACTTTGCCATGTTAGGAACTGTATACACAGCAATGCACTTTACTTTCTATAGGTACTTTTATATAAATAGCAGAATGCACGACTTTTTTGTTTTCAATAGAATCGCAAGTATCATAAACATTTTATTTTTATTGATTGTAAAGGCTTCTTCAAACAGGCGCGACACGCGATCAAATCGCGCGTTGCGCCTGTTTGCAGGAGCCTTAAAACAACAATAAGTATGGTTATTCGTAGTTTCTGAATTCTGAAATTATGGTCTTAGGTTAACTTTAGTTTAAAAAAAAAACACTTGTTCTCCAGCAATTCTTTTGTGAAACTGAACTATGTATGGGCTTGTACTACCTTTAACACAAGTTATTTCGTCGGCGTAATTTGTTAACCTGCCAAGTCCATTTTTAAGCAAAATTTACTTTTTATGCCAGACAAAAGGTAGGTTCTGAAACTTTTGTCTGGTATAAAAAGTAAATTTTGCTTAAAAATGGACTTGGCAGGTTAACAAATTAGGCCGACGATTTTTAACCGACTTCAAAAAAAGGAGGTTCTCAGTTCGTCAGAATCTGTTTTTTTATAACTTAGTACGGGTGCTGGTTGCAACAACTACCTGATTTGTTAACTAGCATAAGTCAAGTGTAACTACAGATTACTACTATTTAATGTTAACATTGTTATTTGATTCAATAAATTATTATATTAATTTAATAAATTGTATTTAATATAAAGGCTGGGTTTTTTTACACCAATCGGATAATACTCTGGTCTAGTGGTCGCCAGCATGAGGTCCTGTATTCAAATCCCGGATCGGGAAAAGAGTTATTGACTTTTTCTACGGGGAATTTTTCAATAGCAGCCCGAGGGAGGATTTGTGCCTGGTGGTTGGCGAGACTCACCCCCGTTTACATAGGACTTATACACAACCAACGAAATGTGGGTGTAGTATAAGATACCTATACATCAGTTTAACCTTTCGGTGAATACAGGCGTGATTTTTTTTTAAACGTTGCCCCCACACTAGGAATTACTCCTGTATCGTGAGTGCGTTTACAAACATTTAATTTCACATACACAAACAGCCAGAGCCGGAACAACTACCTGTAGCCAATACAAATATTTGTTCCGTGTGGGAATCGAACCCGCGACACACAGCGTAGCAGTCGATCGCTCAGCCACTGCGCCAACCGTGTCGTTCCGTGATGTTATGTGGTTATTAATAAATGGTTCATGATCTGCCTAGCCTTTTCCCAACTATGTTGGGGTCGGCTTCCAGTTTAACAGGATACAGCTGAATACTAGTATCTTAGTCGATAACATACTTTTATTGTTTCTAAAACTTGCATATTTAGTGTGTAAGCCCCTTAGAAAAGCTTTAAATACAGCACAATTTAAGAGTAGATTGCGGAATTTTTTGGTATATAAAACGTACTACAGTGTAACTGAGTTCCTATCGGAGAAAAATATTAGTTAATTAGTGACATCTTGATTTTTGAAATTTTTATGTATGATATATTTTTAATTTTTGACATTCTGATCTTTGACATTTATATTACTGACATTTTGATTTTGGAATTATAATAATTATTTGTTTGATATTTGTAATAGTAATAACATGTTAATTGATGTAATGATAACGGTATGACATTTGTATGAGTAATGACATAATATATAATCTTGTGATCTATATTTTCCTTTTAATACTAACATATATTTTTGATAGCTGATGATTTAAGAATTGTAATAGTAATTTATGAATTGATCTAAATAAGTTTTAATAATAATGATATAAATAATAATTTAAATGTTTGCATGCCGATTGGTAAAATGTGGCTGGGCTAAATATAATCTTAAGAACTACTATGTATTACCCATATTTGCAAAATAAAATTCTATTCTATTCTATTCTTAATTTCAGCAACTGTTTAGCAGTTTGCTTCATATACATATGTAGGTTTGAAAGATTCGTCAGCTCTACAACGTAATAAACGAAATGACGTGGGTGAACTGATAAAATGATTGAATGAGCTATCGATTGCCATTTTATTGTGTTACACAATTACCCCCCTTATGTAGATACATACTGATGCTTGCTTAAATAGGGTGTGATGGGAACCGCAATACAAAAAGGGCGCCGTATCTTACAAAAAGGGGTTACTAATTAATGCCGTCCATACACTTGTAGAAGCTCTTGTAATACACACCTGTACAGGGTTATTTTAAATTGGATGGCTAAACTCCGCAGACGTTAACATGATAAAACAAAATATATATTAATTTGATGTTTATTTTTTGTGGAGTCATCGACCGCTGTTATTGTAGTCACTTGAAATAACAGTTTACAAAGTCTGTTTTTTTCTTGTGTAATCTTCGTAGGTGTGATAGGTTATAGGTAGCGATATCTAAACACGATAAAACATAAGAAAACAGTTTTTCTCAATGAGTTGAGAAAAACTGTTTTCTTATGTTTTATCGTGTTTAATGACCACTGTTAGTTTTGTTACCTACTTGAAATGTGAGCATTTCAAGTAACAAAACTAACAGCGGTCATTGATTTACCGAGAAAAACAAATCTTTTTATTTTATCGTATTTATAATATCTATCACGTCTGCGGAGTTTAGCTAGCCGATTTAAAATAACCCTGTATAATATCAAGCTCTAAATCCATTAAATTCAAAATTAACAATCTTGCACAGATAAGAACCTAAATATCACGAAACAAAACATTGTCGCTATCAGAATTAGCTTGTGGTACACCTCCTTGAGCGTTGCGGTTTGGTCAGAATCCCGCTTGGAAACCACAAGTTAGACGTGTGTTAAGTACCTACAGGTATACAGTGCTAGGTGCTAAGATGTTACATGTACTGTGTATGACAATGTTGGGTAATTGCAAATATGGATTGACAAGCTACATGATTAGAACGATCGTGCAAACATTTGTGAGGAATTAACCTGATTAATGTTATAAATTAGGTAGATCGTTAGCAATAACTGATGAGAAAACTGTAATGAAACATATCGTGGTTCTAACTTGCTGCCTCTTCTTCTTAGGGTGTCGATAGCAATCTAAATGGACTCGGCCCAGAATTCAGCTACTTGTTTGACGCCATCGCCAGCGTCCACCAGTTCCTGTAACGTACAGCTGACAGGACACGCAGGACACGATATTAAGTGTCCCATCGTTTGTGGAACAGCACCACATTTACAGTCCAACGTGGAGTCGTCTATGAATCTCCACCTGAACAGGTTTTCCTTGCTTTGGCCAACCTGGATCCGGAGTCTGTTTAAAGACTTCCAGGTTACCCAAGGTAACTCATGTCCAGGTGGGAGGTCTTCAGCAGGTGGGACGAATGGTTTATGGAAGGAAGCACTGTCTCGCCACAGCTTCAGTAAACTAACTAACTTGCTGTAAAAAGTTGTGTTTATAATGTAGAATTTTTTAAACACAGCAAAGGGCAAAATGATCTTTGTGCCTAAATAAAGTTATAGTCAAATAAACTGCCGAAAAACAAAACTCGTGATATGTGGGTGTACTTAACACTTTGCGGGACACTTAACGCGCCTCGACGTACCTAATAACAACAAAACTTCTGTCTACGCCTGAACGCAGCCATTCTTCATATGAACGAACGCGTCTAATGTCAACGGCGCTCGCGACAAGCTTCACGCGGACGAACCGGACGAACGTCACTTAACTTCACGAATTAGCGCGCACCGCCATATACTTGTCGCGACACATAATTTGTAATTTTTTTAAACTAATAAACTACTTTATCTTAATCATCGAGGTCGATCTTTATTTTGTATCGCCCACATCTTTGGCGACCGTGACAAATAAAAGCTGCAATCTTCGGAATCGAGGGCCGAGTCAATTTTGGAGAAGCCCTTTTGTCTGCCGGCGCGACGTGGCGTTTGCGTTGGCGCATCGAACATCGATCGAGTACAACCCGAGGCAAAATACGTGCTGAGAAACCATCCAGGAAACCATGCCAGATGTTCCGAGGGAAGTGCTCGTATCCTTTCTTTTCCTTTTTTCATTTTCTGTTTGGGTGAATAGTGTGGTCAATTCTTTGTTATAATTACTTTACTTAACCCGCCATTAAAAAAAAAAAAATGTGTTCGTGACAATTATTTGGTTGGTAATTTAAATAATAGTTAATTTAAATCAACTCATATTTCGTTACTAATGTCGTGATAATTACGTAATACGTAAATAGGTATGTACGTAAAAACGAAAGTTTGATAAATTCATAGTAGGTATGCGTAAAAAATTAAGATAACTAATTGCTGCCTGAAGCACCTGCTGCCCATTTCCACATTTATTTTTCATGCCTTTGCGGCTGAGCATTTTTGCAATTTTCTAGTGTGATACGCGGCATGAGTTTTTCTACTTCCTGCAAATAAAGCCTGATGGGTTTCCATCCCATTGTATAATATAAGTATAACCGTCCTTATTTGCATTATTTTTGGCCTGCTTTGCTTCATAAGATTGCCGAACGTTCCAGGTTTGCATGTATGGCAGGGCTGTGAATATAATATCCAGCCTGTCTTGCATGAAAGAGTGCGCCTGTGCTGCATGTGGCAAGTGTCTACGCCGCGCCAGGTTTCAGCACTGCTGGGACGTACTGCGGACTACAATAAGGCGGTCATCTTTCCTGTGCTACATACTGTGACTGGAGTAAGGAACAACAATTGGGTTAGATGCACAATTCATTTGCCTAGTTCATTATTATTTTCTTAATTTCATTATTTTGTTGTTGTGAGTGTTGATCGTGTTCAAGGATGTCTACTCCCAAAGACACTGAATTTGCCAAATTGATTAGGCAGCGTGGCAATATAAGGGGTCGTTTGACAACGCAGACACAATATATAAATACTTTAAAGTTAGTAAATAATACATCTTTTTCTAGTGCACAAGTTATTGAGATTAAATTATACAAAAAAAAGTGTGAATCCCTGTACAAAGAGTTTGAGGTTGTTCAAAATAAAATTGAGTTAAGTTGTGAAGAGTCAGAGGAACAAGAACAAATTAATTTAAGATCAACAATAGAAAGTCAATTTATAACATCAATTTCCACGTTGCAAGATATCATTCAACAGTTAGAGCCAGTCGTTAGTCATGATAAATCACAATTACCAAATCAAAGCTCAGAAAATTTTGTTAAGTTACCTACTATCAAACTACCCACATTTGATGGCTCATACTTAAAGTGGCTTGAGTTTAGGGACACTTATCTATCTTTAATTCATGAAAATGCATCAATACAAGACATCAATAAATTTCATTACTTAAGGGCATCTTTAGAGGGCAGCGCTAGTGAGGTAATAAAGTCAATAGAGTTTACTTCGATTAACTATAAGATTGCATGGGATTTAGTGTGTGCTAGGTATGATAATAAGACAGTTCTCATTAATAATCATTTTAAAGCATTACATTTCATAAATCCTATCACTACAGGATCACACACAGCATTGCGAAACTTAATAGACCAAGTTACTAAAAATATGAGGGCACTCAAAGCTCTTGGTCAACTCACAGAATATTGGGATAGCCACATTATATTTATTATGACTTTGAAGTTAGATGCCACTACGAATATGAAATGGGATGAATATATTAATAATTCTTCAGATATTCCTACGTTAGATCAGTTCTATACTTTTATCCGTAATTGGGCGAATGTTTTAGAAAGTGCAGCATTACGTTCATCGCACCAAAGTGATGGAGGAAATAATTCTAATTCAAACAATAATAATAAAAAGTCTTGGAATAAGAATAACAATAATAATAATTCTACATCTAAAAATAACAATTCAATTAAAGATTCTAAAAATTCAAATTCTACTAATTCAGGTGAGACTGTGTGTGACTATGTATGTTTATGTTGCAATAACCAAGGGCATCGTATTTATGATTGCACTAAATTTAATGATTTGGAGGTTTCTGATAGAATAAAAGAAATAAAACGTTTAAAACTTTGTAATAATTGTTTACGTGAGGGTCATAACGCGCAGCATTGTCGGCTGAAGCCCATGTGTCGTCACTGTAAATATACTCATAATACATTATTGCATTTAAATAAAAATAATAAAAATGAGGAAAATATTAATTCCTCGGTTGTCTCTCAGTCGCAGTCGGAGCCATCGCCTCCAGTCACGTTGTCAGGTGTGTCTACTAGTCAGGTATTGTTGAGTACTGCTGTCGTACTAGTAAAGAATATGATTAATAATGAAACTTACCTTGCTCGTGCATTGTTGGACAGTGGTAGCCAATCTTCTTTTTTGACGGACAACCTGAAAACAAAATTAAACTTACCTGTTCAAAATATTGAACCGCTCCGTATTTCGGGCATTAATAATGTTTCTTTTAATATAACAGAACGTGTCACTTTAGGGATACAATCACGAAATAATTCTTACAGTACTATGATAACATGTCTAGTCGTCCCTAAGGTTACAAGTACTTTGCCAGGTGCTTCTGTTGATATGTTGGAGCTAGACTTACCTCACAATATTGAGCTTGCAGATCCAAGTTTTCATCGCCCCTCGGAAATTGATTTGCTGTTGGGAGCTGATATTTTTTGGGATTTAGTAGGGTCCAAGCGTATAATTTTAGGTGTAGGTAGACCAGTTCTTCAAGAATCACAGTTAGGCTGGCTTGTCAGTGGTCCAGTGGGTGATTATAAACCTGGCCACTTGACTTGTAATTTTACTCATCAAATAAATCATAATTTACAAAAATTTTGGGAAATCGAAGAAGTGAATTCAAAGGGTGATATTGTCACTCCTGAAGAAAAGTTGTCTGAGTCCCACTTTCAAGAAAATGTTAAACGTCTTACCAATGGTAGATTTTCAGTAAAAATGCCTCTGAAGGAAATTCCTGAAGAAGCACTTGGAGATTCTTTTTATTTAGCAAAAAAGCGATTTTTGTCTTTAGAGAATAAGTTAAATAAGAATTCTAAGTTGAAAGAACAATATTTTAATTTTATTAAGGAATACCGTGATTTGGGTCATTTAAGTGAAATACAAAGGCCCAGTTTTGGTTATTATTTACCTCATCATGCTGTTTTGAAAGAAAAAAGTGAAACAACTAAGCTTAGAGTGGTTTTTGACGCATCCGCTAAAACCACTTCTGGCAAATCTTTAAATGATATTCAGCTCGTAGGTCCAGTTATACAGGATGATTTAATATCTATACTAATACGTTTTCGTTGTTTTAGATATGTAATTACAGGAGATATTCAAAAAATGTACCGACAAATAGAGATTGATCCCAGTCAGCGCCACCTGCAACTCATTTTATGGAGGGACGATGAGGCTGGGTCAGGTACTGGACAGGGACAACCACAGCCAATTAAGGTACTTCAATTAAATACCGTTACATATGGCATGGCATCCGCCCCTTACTTGAGTACAAGATGTATTCTTCAATTGGCTCGTGAGTGTTCTGATCCTGTTATTTCTAATATTTTAGAGCACGATGTCTATATCGACGATTTAACCACAGGTGCAGATTCTAAGGAATCTATAAAAAATATTTATAGTGGCGTCGAAAATTTGTTAATTTCTGCTGGTTTCCCATTACATAAAATACGGACTAATTGTCCTGAAGTCTTTCAAGGTGAGACCACAACTTCAGTTTTAGAATTAAGTAAGGAATCGTCTGTTCTGGGTTTAAATTGGTCACCAGATACAGATACTTTGCATTTTAGCATAGATATAAGTAGAAATAATAAGATAACTAAGCGTTCTATAATTTCACTTACTTGTAAGATATTTGATCCGTTAGGTTTATTATGTGCCTGCATTATAAAGGCTAAAATTATTTTACAACTGTTATGGAATGAGAAATTAGCCTGGGATGATCCAGTGCCATCTCACATAGCTAAAAAATGGCTAGATATAGCAGAAAATATTGAAACATTGTCAAATATCAACATACCTAGATGTGTATTTCGTGATGAAAATTTTACTAATGTTGAATTACATTGTTTTGTAGACGCATCGCACGAAGCATACGGGGCGTGCGTCTATCTGCGGTCTACGGATAGCAAAAATGATATAGTCGTCAGGTTACTGTGCGCAAAGTCTAGGGTTGCGCCCCTCAAGGCCATGACCACACCTCGTTTAGAGTTGTGTGGTGCTTTGCTTGGTGCTCGACTGGTGACAAAGGTACTTCAATCCATTCGTATTTCTATTACTAGAAAGGTTATATGGACCGACTCAACTGTGGTTCTAGGCTGGCTTAAAGCTCAGCCTAAGCTTTTGAAAACCTTTGTTGCCAATCGAGTAGTCGAGATAATTGAGTTAACTCAAGGTAGTTCGTGGCGGCATGTCCCCACTGAATTTAATCCTGCTGATCTGGCCTCTAGGGGGGTTGTTCCTCAACGCTTACTTGTTGAGCCCTTGTGGTGGGAAGGACCTTCCTTCTTGAAGGAAGGCTCTTCGGCCTGGCCGCAACCGCCACATGCTAATGTAGACTTGCCTGAGCTGAAGGCTTTTGAAAACGCAGCTCAAACGCCTGATATATCCTTTATAGATTTTTATATTTTTTCTAGTTTTAATAAGTAAAAACGGGCTTATGCATATGTTTTAAGATTTATAGGAAACTTACGTAATAAAGATAATAAAATAATTGGCTCTTTGCAAACTGAAGAAATTAGTAAGTCACTTAATTTACTTATAACATTTAGTCAGAGTGAATGTTTTAGGATGGAGTTAAAGGCTTTGTCTAGTGGTCAACAATTAAATAAAAAATCCAAATTATTACAGTTAAATCCATTTATTGATGCGGATGGCTTGTTGAGAGTAGGCGGTCGATTGGGAAATTCCTCATTTAATTATAACAAAAAACATCCTGTTATCTTAGATGGGAAACATCATTTTACATATTTGTTATTGCAACATGAACATCGTCGTCTATTTCATGCAGGTCCGCAACTACTGCTGTCCTCCGTACGTGACGATTATTGGCCTATTGGTGGTAGACAGTTGGCGCGCAAGGTCGCAAAATCCTGTGTTATATGTGCTCGCTATCGCGGTAAGACTGTTCAGCCTATTATGGGAAATTTACCAGCAGTTAGGACAGAAGCTACCTTCCCTTTCTATTCGAGTGGCACTGACTTTGCAGGTCCATTTATGATATCAAGTAAAAAGGGGAGGGGTAACCGTAAAACAAAATGTTATCTTTGTTTATTTGTTTGTTTGAATACTCGAGCGGTGCATTTAGAAGTGGTGAGTGATCTTACTACAGATGCGTTTATTTTGTGCTTGCGTCGTTTTGTCTCACGCAGGGGTAAACCTTATGTTTTATTTTGCGATAACGGTACCAATTTTGTCGGTGCAAATAATGAACTGGGTAATATTCTGCGCTCCAGTCGTGAGTCTGTCACAGAGTTTGCTATCTCCGAAGGTATAAAATTTGTGTTTAGTCCAGCTTATTCTCCTCATTTTGGAGGTATATGGGAGGCAGGTGTTAAGGCAGCAAAGTATCATTTATCTAGAATTGTTGGTAATCAGTCATTTACTTTTGAAGAGTTGACCACATTGTTTACTCAAATAGAAGCCATTTTGAACTCCCGTCCTCTTTCTCCTATCTCTTCTGATCCATTTGACTTGAGTCCCCTCACTCCCGGGCACTTCCTCATCGGGCGGCCTCTGATGTCGGTGCCTTCGCGTCCCGCAGACGACGGCCAGCCGCAGTATCATCTAATTGAGAAGATTCGTCAAGATTTCTGGATACGCTGGCAGAAGGAATTCCTGGCTGAACTACAGAATAGAACAAAGTGGAGGACTTCTACTGATGGCCCGAGAATAGGAGAGATGGTAATAATAAAGGAAGATAATTCACCACCGCAACGCTGGCGTCTTGGACGTATCACACGTTTGTATTTGGGACCAGACAACGTGTGTCGAGTGGTTGATATTTACACCGCCAGAGGCACTATACGGCGGGCGATTCACAACATTGTTCGTCTGCCAATTGAACCAGTTGAAAGCTAGTCTTTCAAGGGCCGGAGGATGTCTACGCCTGAACGCAGCCATTCTTCATATGAACGAACGCGTCTAATGTCAACGGCGCTCGCGACAAGCTTCACGCGGACGAACCGGACGAACGTCACTTAACTTCACGAATTAGCGCGCACCGCCATATACTTGTCGCGACACATAATTTGTAATTTTTTTAAACTAATAAACTACTTTATCTTAATCATCGAGGTCGATCTTTATTTTGTATCGCCCACAACTTCTATTGTGTCTCGTTCAGTGTCCTTCAATGTGTTTACACTTCTGCCTAAACTTTTGAGGAATACAAGCGTGATGTTATGTTATGTCAAAGGCTGTGAGTTACTTTGAGACTTAAAGCCTTGATTGAAGCTGTCGAATATAATAATGATGAAATTGGGCCGTGAGTTCAGTCGACCTATTCAAAATATGATTGGGTTGAGTGATTCCGTGGGTCCATTTCGAGTGGGTCCAGTTGACTAAAGACTCAAATATTACACTCAATAATTTAGGATCGACGTACAAATCATCATCTGCCTAGCCTTTTCGCAACTATGTTGGGGTCGGCTTCCAGTCTAACCGGATGCAGCTGAATACCAGTATTTTACATGGAGCAACTACCTATCTGACCTCCACAAACCAGTTACTGGATAATACGATCCCTTATTGAACACTTTCGGGCTTCTGACTGGGTGTAACGACTGTCAAAGATTCACGAATGACAGCTTGCACCAACGGCTTAACGTGCTTTCCGAGGCATGGAGGGGTCTCAATATGTAAAGATGGTCACCCATCCACAGACCAACCACGGCAATCGTAGCTTAACCTGATTGATCGACCTGTGCGGCAGTTATTATGTAGCCACGGGCTTCTTTGGTGGATGGACTTACAACTACCTTCACAAAATATTTACATTAATGAGGATTTGCGTACTTATCTATAATTATTCCAAATTGCAAACGAACCTGACACCACATAGTTTGGTATTGTATTTTGAAAATAATGAAGCTGTTTGAAGTACATCTCTTCATTAGTTCAAATGAATAGAGAGGGTAGCTCTTTATAATAATACAATTTAAGCCAAATGTGATATTATTTCGGTCACAAAATAGACTGTTACAGAAGGCTAGCTCGATAGAATGAGCGAAAAGAGATTCAGGCACACATACCTTGCTTCTCATTTAACACTGTAAAGTGGAGAACTTGTCAAACTTAACTTTAGCATTTAAGCCCGTGCAATTCAAAATCTGTGCAAAAATTAAGGATTATTTGAGTTTTGTGAGTGTACGTGCCCGAATGTCAGGAGGTACATTTGCGCGCTAGTACTGAGTATGAAATGAGACACGTTGTTGTTAGTGATAATTTTAGTCTATAATCACAGGTTAAGTAGTCACAATCATATTTACATCATACTTTAACACGACACGAAGGACATAGGTACGTTATTATATTTACTTAATGTAGATGAGAGCGGAAACAGAAACAGACTGGCGCTCGTCAACTTTGGAAATCGCGACGCCCCCGTCAGGGGGCGTGGCGAGCGGTTCCGGGGCTGAGCCCCCCGGCCGCGGAGGCCATACGGTGGCCTGCAAAAACAGGCCCCTCACTGTGTGTGGCTTACAATGGCCTTACAAAATCAAGGGAGCACGTTTATGACGCGCTCCCCCGTGAATAGTTGCATGTTGTTTTTCTGTAGGCGCGCCACGACGCTGACTCAGAGCGCCGCTTTCTTCACGACACCTCGGCGGTCGGTCCCCACCAGGTGAGACCCCCAGTTACCTGGGGGAGGCCCAGCGAGAGCCGACCAGCATGACGAGGTGCCGACTCGACGCTCCTACAGAAAGTGGGTGTTTTGCCCCCGCCCGCCCCGCTTCCAAAGCTAGCCGGTTACGGTCCGGGCTAAGGGACAGTCGTGTATGTTTGAGCGGCATTGTATTGTAGTGTAACGCCGCTCAGTGTCTGTGCGTACCGCGGCCCGCGCTGCGCATACGCACTTGGTTATAAGTGTCTGTATAGTGATGAATGGCTGAGCCGCCGCGTAACGTGCCTATATTAACCTAGCACACGCCACGCGACGAATGTATGTAATGAGTGTGGAGTTCTATTGGGTCGAGTGAGCCGCGTGTAACCTGGATGCGGCTCACCCGAGGCGTCAAGACTGGCGCTCGTGTTTTTTTTTTTTTTTTTTTTGATATTGCATCTCGTAGTTGACCTTGAGAGGTCGTGACTACTTAACCGGACAATCCTGCGGCTGCCTTGAGAGATCTCAAAGCCTCCAGCCAGGGGCTTAAAACTAACTAAATAAACTAAGCGACTACACGCTAAGGGCACCCCCTGTGGGGTACGAGCCTCGGCTTAGGGCGTCGCTGGGGGGAGGGCAGCAAGTTGGGACAGGCTGGATCGAATTATGCTGGCGCTCGTGCCCTGTGCGGAAGTATTTATACAGTTAGCGACGAGTGGGGTTGTGGCGACGCACATTAAATGGTCGTATGAAGAAGGTGCACCCTGGCGCGGCGTGTTGACTGTGCGCCTCGCCGCCCTGCGTCCGCGCACCCGTCGCCGTGGCCTGAGACGGTGGAACCGCTATCGCTCGGTCACGGCCGCCAGTGCTTCACCTGCTGCGACGGCGAATGCACGCTCAAATTTACCTCGCGCCTAACCGCTCACGCTTGCTTATCTTGCCATACTATTACTATTCTTTCTATTAGTTTTAAATATTTCATTCTATTCTACAAATCCTTCTGATCTTCCTCTTATTGTGCGCTGTGATTAAACTGTATGTGTTACGCTAAAGTACCTACCAATAAACTTCTCATTAAAACTCGCTGGGTGTTCGTGTTATTTTGTGCAACAACTATTCCTACAAGTGGTGACCCCGACAAAGGAACTTAAGAGTCATAAAAAACAAGATGGACGGTGCCGGTGTAGGAAAAAAGCCTGCTGAAGGAGATGCTGGCGATATTTGGCGTGTGGGAGTTCGAGTACCGCCATTTTACCCAGATGATCCAGAACTTTGGTTCGCTCAATTGGAATTTCAATTTACGCTGTCAAATGTGACCCATGACTCAACAAAATTTTATTACGCCGCGACTCAGCTGGAACATACGTACGTTACCCACGTAAAAGATATATTATGCAATCCGCCCGTGACCGGTAAGTATGACAAGCTTAAAAGTGAGTTGATCAAGCGTCTTAGTGCATCTAAAGAAAAGAAGCTAAAACAGCTATTCCTACACGAGGACATGGGAGATCGCAAGCCCTCGCTATTTTTAAGACATCTTAGGAATTTAGCTGGCCCTACTGTGACGGATGACGTTTTAACTACATTGTGGACCGGTCGTTTGCCGCATAGCTTGCAAACCGTCGTAGCTTCACAGCCCAAGCTTGCTTTGGATGACCTAGCAGAGCTAGCGGACCGTGTTCATGAAATAGCACCATCATCACCTCATCACCAAGTAGCTACGACAACAGCTACAGCAGTGCCATCGACATCCACGCGCATGGGCGAATTGGAACAGGAAATATGCGCTTTAACCAAACAAATTGCTAAACTTTCATCCTTTGTGTACAGGCAGTCGCGCGCGCGTTCCAGGTCCAGGGACCGCGGTTCCCACAGCCGCAGCCACAGCCGCAGCTACAGCCGCAGTCAGTCGCGTAACCGGCAACCGCCAGCGGATCACCCTCACTGTTGGTATCATTACAACTTTGGAGCGAAGGCGAAGAAATGCAAGGAACCATGTAAGTTTAGTGCGGGAAACGATGCGGGCAGCCGGAAGTAGCGGCTAACGACTGCCCAGTCCAGACAGGCCGTTTATTTGTAACAGACCGGACCACTAAAATGCAGTTTTTCGTAGACACGGGATCGGATTTATGTGTCTACCCACGTTCAGCATCTAAAGTACCTTGTTATAAAAGTAAATATGATCTCACTGCCGCAAATGGCACAACCATACATACTTACGGCCCTGTATTGCTACATTTAAACCTAGGACTGAGGCGTGATTTTACGTGGCAATTTATCATAGCAGATGTCTCCAAACCAATCATAGGTGTTGATTTTTTAAGCTATTATAATATTCTTGTGGATTGTAGAAACCAGCGCTTGATAGATGGTAAAACATCACTTTCGATAGCTGTGCCGAAGCAAAGTATACCAGAGAACATCGTGTCCATCAAGACTGTTACTGGAGAATCGCAGTACCACGATATACTTCGCGAGTTCCCTGAGGTGACGCGACCTACTGGAGTGGTACGTACCATTAAGCACAATACAGTTCACCATATTAACACCACGCCAGGCCCTCCGATTGCCTTCAGACCGCGACGCTTGGATCCCATCAGACTTAAAGCAGCGAAGAAGGAATTTGATGAGATGTTAGCCAATGGAACAGCTAAGCGTTCGGAAAGCTGTTGGTCTTCGCCATTACATAGGGTCAAGAAAAAGGATGATGGCTGGAGACCCTGTGGAGATTACAGAGCACTCAACGCAAGGACCATTCCAGATAGGTATCCAGTTCGTCACATACAGGACTTCTCACACCAACTGTCAGGCTGCACAATCTTCTCTACAATAGATTTAGTAAAAGCATATAATCAGATTCCGGTCAATCCAGAAGACATCAAGAAGACTGCAATAACGACACCTTTCGGGCTATTCGAATTTAATTTCATGACGTTTGGTCTAAGGAATGCTGCCCAAACATTTCAGAGATTCATAGACGAAGTTCTGCACGGTCTAGAAGAATTTACTTACGGATATTGCGACGATATTTTAATCTTCTCTTCTTCAGAAGAAAATCACAAGGACCATCTAAGGCAAGTTCTGCAGCGTCTTGCAAATTACGGCGTTCTCATCAACACATCCAAGTGTGTTCTGGGAAAACCGGAACTAAGTTTCCTAGGATACAAAATCTCCGCATCTGGTACTCAACCCTTGGAGAAGAAGGTACAAGCTATAATGGACTATCCAATACCGAAAACTGTCAAGGAGCTAAGAAGGTTTTTAGGAATGCTTAATTTCTACCGTCGTTTTATACCAGAAGCAGCAAAATGTCAGGCACCGCTAAATTCTCTACTGGAAGGTACGAACGTCAAGGGTTCACATCCTGTCCATATGACTCAGGAATTATTAAATACGTTTGAAGAATGTAAAAAGTCACTGTCAAACTACACGCTTCTAGCACACCCAGATCCAAACGCTGAACTAAGCATTGCTACGGATGCTTCAGATGTTGCGATCGGCGCGGTTTTGCAGCAAAAGAAGAATGGCAATTGGGAACCTTTAGCGTTCTTCTCTAAAAAACTGGCGCCACCTCAGAAAAAACATAGCCCATTCGATAGGGAATTACTAGCCATGTACGAAGCAATTCGGTATTTCCGGCATATGGTCGAGGCCCGTAATTTTTCCGTCATAACCGACCATAAGCCACTTACACATGCATTCAGAGCTAACAATGAGAAACACTCGCCGAGGCAGTTCAGACATCTGGAATTTGTGGCACAATTCACAACCGACATTCGCTATATACCTGGAAAACTGAACGTTGTCGCAGATGCTTTGTCAAGAATTGAGGAAGTAACTCAAGGCATTGACTATCACGCTCTGGCAAAATCACAAGATGACGATCCAGAACTACAAAGTCTGCTGGAAAAAGGATCTTCGCTCAAGCTGGAAAAAGTCAATGTACCAGGAACATCTATTGAAATCTTTTGTGACGTCTCATCTCAGCCACCACGTCCATATATAACGCCAGATTTCCGACAACAAGTCTTCGACTCTCTTCATAATTTGAGTCACCCTGGAAGAACAACTACAGTACGACTGGTCACACAGAGGTACGTGTGGCCAGGGATTCGAAAACACTGTAGGGAGTGGTCTCGCAAATGCCTTAAATGCCAAGGCACTAAAATAACTCGACATACCTCTTCACCAATTTCCTCATTCCTACCTCCTTCATCCAGATTCGCCCATATCCATCTCGACATTGTCGGACCGTTACCAATTTCTTCTGATTTCAGATACTGCCTTACTGTCATCGACAGGTTCACGCGATGGCCTGAGGCGTACCCCATCAGAGACATCACTGCAGAGTCGTGTGCAGCCACGCTCGTCTCCGGCTGGATCGCCAGATTCGGCTGTCCACTGAAGATAACAACAGACCGTGGACGGCAGTTCGAGTCTCACCTCTTCAGAGCCATCACTGCAATGGTTGGTGCACAACACTTTCATACGACCGCCTATCATCCGGCAGCTAACGGCATGGTCGAGCGACTGCACAGGCAATTAAAGGCAGCCATCATGTGTCATGCAACGACGCAATGGACAGAGGTTCTTCCGTTGGTACTTCTCGGCATCAGAAGTGCCTGGAAAGCAGACATCCAGGCGTCACCAGCAGACCTGGTCTACGGCGAGCCACTACGATTACCAGGCCAATTCCTTGCACCCACAGATGACCACAGTACAGCTGACGTCACTGATCTAGCAACGCGTCTACGGAATCACATGAACAAGCTCACTCCAAAGCCTGCATCATGGCATCGAAAAGGTCCCTTCTACATACCTCGCAGTCTCGATAGTTCCTCTCATGTATTCTTGCGGCAGGATTACGTCCGAAGACCGCTGGAACCTCCGTATGCTGGACCCTACAGAATTATAGAAAAACATCCAAAATACTACAAAATTGATGTACGTGGGAAGGAGTTGACGGTGAGCGTGGACCGGCTGAAACCAGCATATCTCTCGCGAGAAGACGATCTCACTTCTTCGTCGACAGCATCTGAGTCGCCTACTGGAACGTCAAGAACCAGAGTAGAAGCAGAGAAGAGGACGAGAAGTGGACGACGTGTGCGCTTCCCTGACTATTATCGCCCGCAGTAGCGGTCTCAGCGGGGGAGTACTGTGGCGACGCACATTAAATGGTCGTATGAAGAAGGTGCACCCTGGCGCGGCGTGTTGACTGTGCGCCTCGCCGCCCTGCGTCCGCGCACCCGTCGCCGTGGCCTGAGACGGTGGAACCGCTATCGCTCGGTCACGGCCGCCAGTGCTTCACCTGCTGCGACGGCGAATGCACGCTCAAATTTACCTCGCGCCTAACCGCTCACGCTTGCTTATCTTGCCATACTATTACTATTCTTTCTATTAGTTTTAAATATTTCATTCTATTCTACAAATCCTTCTGATCTTCCTCTTATTGTGCGCTGTGATTAAACTGTATGTGTTACGCTAAAGTACCTACCAATAAACTTCTCATTAAAACTCGCTGGGTGTTCGTGTTATTTTGTGCAACAACTATTCCTACAGGGTGAAGGAGCGGAGGTCAAGAATATCGGCCAATGGTTGTGTGTGTCGCTCGCGCATTACCTTATATGGTCGCGTTTTTGGAGTTTCGCATCAAGATGTGACAACCAATCATAAATTACTTGAACTGATATGACACACCCCCAATGCTTTCTCAGAAATTCTTATTAACAATAGCGCGTTTTCGTTATGACAGCCTGATAACTTATTCTGTTCTGAACAGTGAGCTACTTTTTAGTAGACAACTTAACCCTAGATTACTAAAGTATCGTTAAAATGACGACGATTCCTTATAGAAACGAAGTTCGCGTCTGTCTACGTCCCTCACTTCACTGCCTAATTAGTTTTGTCAGTGTACAACGCGCTGTCGTTATGGTCGTTGTCATCTGTGTATTGAGTTATAGCAAGTAATATGTGCCGTGTGGACGCACGGCACATATTACTTGCTATAACTCAATAAACTTGCTAAAACTAAAACGGGTGTCTAAGTCTAGCATAAATACAACAAACTTACATGAAATGCAAAAGAGCCATAATTAAGATTTTAATTTCATGGGCTACTTTCTAGTACACACCTTAACTCTAGATTACTAAACTGTCGTTAAAAATTGCGACGGCAAAATATTACTTTTCCTTATAGAAACTAAGTTCGCCTCATTCCCGCTTCACTGCACCTTCCTTATACGTTCCGTCAGTGTACCAGGCGCTGTCATTAAGGTCGGTTGTCATCTGTATATTGATTTATAGCAAGCCATATGTGCCGTGTGGGTAACTTTATTTATTCAAAGAAAAATGACAAAAAAAAAATATGAAATGCAAAATAGCCATATGTAGGGCAGGGCGCACAATATGAACATGTTCGAATTGTGTAGAGTAAAAAAAAATAACTTTATTTTCATTATTCTAAGATCTCATAAACCCGAAGAATGAAACTGTAACTTCTAAAATAAAAAGAATTAAAGTTTATGATTCTTCAAATTTATTCTGTTTTATTTCCATGTCGTATTTTTTTTTAATGTTTAGTAACAAGGTTACCTGCAGGTTAGTTTAGTAGTTTAGTAAGTAATGCTAAAGTTACCTCTACCGTTGACGCGCGTCACTCATGTGTATATGCACACTAAGTACCTTCGGCGATCTCAAACCATGTAAAATGAATGCCATTCGCGAGTGTGCTTGCATTCGCTTTAAGGCTCGTAGACACAGGCGCGACGCGACACGCGACACAAAGGCACCGCTCGTTGCGCGACTTGCGGTGCCTTTGTGTCGCGTGTCGCGTCGCGCCTGTGTGCACGAGCCTTTACGTTGATGCGTGCATTTTCACTCGTTTTAAGGAACATGCCTTCTGTACTTAGCTATTTTGTGGTGCGGTGTCATGTTAATTAATTAACGACCACATTTCAATAATTTTGATGTTACTCTAATGATTATTGATATTTTTGACGGTATTGTGAAGTATTAATAGTGCTTTCCATGTGTACCTAAATGAGGAATTTAACTTTATTTATTCAAACAGGTACATTTTACGAAACGGGGCAAAATGAGTATGTAAGGATTATAGGTAGGCTTGGCGTTTGTATTCTCTGCCTACCCTCCTTCCCATAACCAAAACGCCAAAAGTCCTTCTTCCCAGAAGGCGTTTTGTATAGAACATTTAGTTTTATTTAATGCACACAAAAACGCGTTAAAAAAAGTCATCAATACAACTCTCTAAGACCACGTAACCCCAAAGAATAACTGTTTCATGAAATCGTCATTCTTTGGGGTTACGTGGTCTTAGAGAGTTGTGTTGATGACTTTAATGATTACAATTCTGTAAATATATATTTGTTACGGCCGCGAATCATATATTAATAAACGTACAACTTAATACTGACCAGCAAATTGCAAAAAACGTAAGAAAATCTGAATTTTGCGGACTACCCTAGCGCTTCCCCCTTAATAAGTAACTAAAATATTCTAAGTAACCTGTATTGTTCCACTCCAGGGCAAAGGGCTTCCTCTCCTTTTTCCACATAATTCTGTCTCTGCCGCGAGTGCCGGCCAGTCCCTACGGTAGGAGTCATGCTCGTCCCGCTATCTTCGTCTTGGCCTGCCGCGATGTCGTCGTGCGTTTAGTGGAACCCAATCGATGGTTCTCTTAGCCCAATTGTCATCTGACATGCGGAAGACCGAATAATTGCCAAAATTAAGTGGCAGTGGGCAGGGCACATTGCTCGCAGAACAGATGGCCGATGGGGCCGAAAGGCTCTGGAGTGGCGACCGCGTACGGGAAGACGTAGCGTTGGAAGGCCTCCCACAAGGTGGTCCGACGACCTTGTGGAGGCCACAGGAACCCGTTGGATGCGAGAAGCACAGAACCGGTCGAAGTGGAGGTGCTTGGGGGAGGCCTATGTCCACCAGTGGACGTCTTTCGGCTGAAATGATGATGATGATGATGCGGAAGACATGTCCAGCCCAGTCCAACATAAGTTTAGCGGTCCTTATTAATGTCTCCTTTGTTTCTCCTTGAGCTACGCCATCAACCTGGCACAATCCAGACTGATTGTGCCCGATTGATGGCATGGGCTCCCCCTTAATTCATAAGACATAACAGGTGAACTGTGGGCGTTACTATACTATAGGTGGACCATCTGTGCCTAACCCAGGTGTACAGGCGTGATCTTATGTTATGTGTTGGAAGACAGAACAGTACGCCATAATAACATCAATGAGTGTGTAGTTTTTTTACGTCGATAATAGTAGGTAGTTACCTAAGTTTATTATATGGGACACAAGTCCACTAGGTACTCAAAGCTGTTTTTTAACAGCTTTGAGTACGATTATGAACTACGCATGCCCCCCGGCCCCTTGGCCAGCGGAGCATGCGTAGTTCATACAAACGTAATACAAAAATAATTTATAAATCAAACATATTCTTAAGGCAGTGTGTATTTATTACGATTGGATTACAGAATATCCAATTTCCCAAATATATATTTTAAAAGGAGACTGTTAAAAAGACGAGATATGAGGAATTTCTAATTTCTAAAGAAAATTTATTTTTCTCATAACTCGTCTTTAAATCAGTGTCCATTCAAAATATATATTTGGGTTCAATTAAAATAAATGCTTTGAATTTGAGTTTGTATGAACTACGCATGCTCCGCCGGCCCCTTATTAATAATACTCCTGTCTCATTTTTCTCCAAATTAATATCATCACCCACATTTCTAGCTATGTTATTACGTACTACTTGTTTGCCAAGACTCATTATATGGGATACAAACCAACTATCCAAATTGGAAGACCAGCGCATTTTTTTCAATACATAAACATAAATACATAAACATAACGTACAACATACCCACTTAAACTCACGCCTTTTCCATGAGGGTATGTAGTAACTACAGAACGCCACCTGTTACGATCTTTACATGCTTGATTACTCCTTACTTCATTTGCTTCATTTACGTGTCATAATCGTATATGTTTAATGTTTACATAAAGTTTATTAGTTAAATGTTATTTTGTTGCTTTCTGCGCGCTTTGGTGTTTACTTTAAGTACAGCGATAAATTGTTATATAAACAAATAAATACTCTGGTCGTACTTTGGTTCTCCTGTGGATCTCCTCATTCCTGATTCGGTCACATAAGGAAACCGACATAGCTCGAAGAATTGCCAAGGGCAGGGCACATTGCTCGCAGTACACATGACCGAAAAGGTTCTGGAGTGGCGACCGCGTACCGGAAGACGTAGCGTCGGAAGGCCTCCTGCAAGGTGGACCGACGACCTTATGAAGGCCGCAGAAATCCGTTGGAGACGAAAAGCACAGAACCGGTCGAAGTGGAGGTGCTTGAGGGAGGCGTATGAGCAGCAGTGGACGTCTTTCGGCTGAAATGATACTGATGATGACATCACCCGTAGAGTCTCTATTAGGTCTTCCGGTCTTCTTTCCATACACATCTGCCTTGTGAATACCTCAAAATTAATACCTGTCTACTCTGTATCTGTTTTAAGTACTAAAACCTCGACTAATAGCAAATCGGCTAGCACTGCCGGATATTATTCCATTCCATGCCGGGAAAGATCCATCTGAAAAGTTAATTGCTCAGCTCGCAATACCTGTCTGCGGCTTTTCAGGGTTACCGCTTGAATAATCTGTGCATTGTTTATCAGTTTCCTCTTTCTGATTGTGTTTATCTAATAGAAATTGATTTCTTGTACAACATTACGCCTGTTATCACCGAAAGTTTTGGCAGAGGTGTACCTACCTCTGCCAAATTCACTCACATTCCGCCCGTTATGTTTAAGTCTCCAAACAGCTCGCAGTGGCCCCTTTTGATCATAGACCTCATCCATCGCTTTTCATCAGGTGTGGTCGAGGTCAAGAGCGGGCCCAATCCGCAATAAAAAAAAAGTGTTATGTTACAGGGGACGAGGTTAGTGCCGTGACCCCCGGGCTGCTAATAAGAAATGCCAGGTGTTGATTGTTGAATCTAGGTAAATTTGACCTCGTAATTGCTGGTTGAATTTCACTTACACGTCATAAAACGACAAGGCGCGTGTTGTCTATGTGACAGTTAGATAGTTTAAACTTTAATTGGAATTGTTGTCAAAATTGGAGACGCAATGACTATACATTCCTACTCACAAAGGTGCACCACGTCTCTGGTTCTAATGCATTTGATGTTATATGGTTTTCGAGGCAAAAATGAACTCCACACTCAGAGTGAGAAAGACTGACTAACAATACTAGCTAGACTATTGAAAGCAAAAAAGGGCGTAACTCAGTAACTTATTAAGTGGCAAGGCGGAAATATCACCAACGACCAAAAAAATATGATGGATTATGTGAGGAATGATTTATGAAAAAAAGAAAAGGGAATTAATTATAACGGGACGGTTAACAGTGTAGCATAAAAGAAGGAAATGTGTTGCACCGACCTCAAGTAACATGGAACAAGGAAGATGATGAAGATTTTTTAACCTATCTCAAAATATTACGTATTAATGTTGATAGAAAAGCACGACACATCTTGGTTGTCAGAAGACCCCACAGCTAACCTCACAATTTTCTTTTTGATTTTGTGTTTGTTTTCTAACAATCGTTTTTAAGAATAACTAACAAAGGGCCTAGTTGCCATAAATAAACAAATATTAAATTAAATTTTAATTTAATTAATCTAATAATTATTTACGTCTGTGGCTGACGGTATACGGAGGTACCTGTGAAAAGAGAAACAACCGACTTTCTACCATGTGTTGATCGGCAATGTACATTTCAACCGCGCGGCCAACTCATAATATTTGACGAAACTTTGCCAGGAATTAGTGCTAATTTGTTACTTTACACACCCCTTTTCGTGAATTTGTTACAAAAAAAACTAAGACGCTATGACAAAGAATAGTTGGCCGCTAGAACCGCCACTTGCCGTAATCATCGCCCGTGATTACACAGAAACTATATAATACAGATAGACGAATGATGCATCAAAAGAAAGGTCTTAATTTGTTCAATTTGTTACAAAATTTAAAAACGTCATAACGTAAATAAACAAAAAGTTACGCAATATTTAGTTCTCAGGTTATGAGTAGGTAGGTATCTCACCATAAATATCAAATTAATAGAGGCTAATGTGTATGGACAATTAGTTACTAATTTGTTACAGCTAAAAACAGAAAAAAAATACTAGAAAGTAGGTTCAATAATTTGTTAGAGTCGATTTTAGTTGGCCGCTCGGACGGCAATATGCCTAAAATACAATGGCGTTTATCTCGTTATAAAAAGTAGGTTTAAGCTAAGTTTTAGTACTAATCGCCAGGTAACGTAACATAGTTTGGATAAAAATGGCGAACATAACTGCAGCATCCATATTTTAGAATATATTTACAATAAATAGTAGTATGAAACCGTATGAGAGTAGGGTGACCATGATTACATTAGTACCTACGAAAGCATGTTTTTAATTTTGTACTCTGTTCGAACGAATATGCGGTTCGTTTTGCGGCCATATTGATGTCTTTTGTTCTTAATTCTTTAAAGTATTTAGGTAGGTACCGATAAAATTATCGTTTCTTTGACTTTGCGCAGGTGTTTTATGATGGGAACGATTCCAGAAAAAGGATCTCTTTTGTTTCCAAACTATTTTTAAAAATATTTGTTGCAAAGGGTTTGCAAAGCGATTATTTTTTGTTGTGAATATTGTCATTACTGTGCAGTATTTTGTGGTGTGTGCTCGTAAGTATTTAATTCCCGTGATTTTCATACTACTAAGTTATTGAGACAATTATTACTAAATCCAGAAGTATCTAAAAGTGCTTAGCTATGAGTTGTGCACAGTGCACACTTATATGTTGGATTTGTTAATGTAGAACTCACCACCAAAAAGTGTATTGCAGAGGAATCCAAATCAACTGCGGTAAGTTTAATTTTTACAATTTTATGATGACTTGAATAAAGTAATAAACTGTAGTACGTATTATAATACCTTCGGAAATATTACCAAAGTATCTATAAAAAGACATGAAATTCGTCTCTGCCACATTTTAATGTGATTTCACTTCACTTCACATGTGGTCGTCTCGAAGAAGTCTTAAAAATATTCTTAGCTTAATTACTTGAATTAGCTTTTAATTTAAGTATTCTTTTTTCTAAACCAAAGGCAGAGCTCCATTTAAAGGGCTCTTACGTTCCATCCAATCGCAAGCCTGCTTTTATAGTATATGCGTTTCCCGCCAATTATCTATAGTAAAAGAGTGACAATTCAGCCCACGCACGTTTCGTGTTTTCAAACTGTAAATACGTAAAATTGAAATTAGCAAACTTATCAACGCGTGTGTATATAATTATAAACTGCTATAGTGATTCCCTAGGGAAGAATTAACTGTTATTTCACTTAACTTGTGAACATTCTGTGAGAAAGTGCACAGCGGCAGCGTGCATCTTGCATCTCGAGACCTAGATCCAGGCAACCTCTAGTGACGAGCGTAATATCCAATGTAAGGATTTCTATCTTAAGGACAGATTCTTAAGCGCTTTAACTGTTCTCTACAATCCGGTGGCTGCTCGCAAACGAAAAAAATCTCCTTTTGAAAATCTTATTATTTCATAATAATTATGTATTGTCGCTGATAAATGAACGTGGAAATGAAAAAAAAAATGACATCGTTAATATTTATAAAAATCGGAGAAATCTTTTAAAATAACTCGCTACATCTTTGTCTGTCAAATAAGGACGACTTTTCTTAATTATAGAATAATTTATTACGTTTACGAAAACATGCTTTCGTAGGTACTAATGTAATCATGGTCACCCTACTCTCATACGGTTTCATACTACTATTTATTGTAAATATATTCTAAAATATGGATGCTGCAGTTATGTTCGCCATTTTTATCCAAACTATGTTACGTTACCTGGCGATTAGTACTAAAACTTAGCTTAAACCTACTTTTTATAACGAGATAAACGCCATTGTATTTTAGGCATATTGCCGTCCGAGCGGCCAACTAAAATCGACTCTAACAAATTATTGAACCTACTTTCTAGTATTTTTTTTTTCTGTTTTTAGCTGTAACAAATTAGTAACTAATTGTCCATACACATTAGCCTCTATTAATTTGATATTTATGGTGAGATACCTACCTACTCATAACCTGAGAACTAAATATTGCGTAACTTTTTGTTTATTTACGTTATGACGTTTTTAAATTTTGTAACAAATTGAACAAATTAAGACCTTTCTTTTGATGCATCATTCGTCTATCTGTATTATATAGTTTCTGTGTAATCACGGGCGATGATTACGGCAAGTGGCGGTTCTAGCGGCCAACTATTCTTTGTCATAGCGTCTTAGTTTTTTTTGTAACAAATTCACGAAAAGGGGTGTGTAAAGTAACAAATTAGCACTAATTCCTGGCAAAGTTTCGTCAAATATTATGAGTTGGCCGCGCGGTTGAAATGTACATGATCGGCACTGATATGAACACGGATATTGCTATTGACATGCTTGATGAGTTGTCTTCATTAATTACAGACTATATTATCTATTAATAGCTATTAAACAGATAAATCATTATCTTGATTACATCGAAAGATGCAGTATAGAACACTGTGAGGACATTTACTGATACATACATTAAACATACGCTTTCTTCCCTTGGAGTCATTCAATAATTTAATGTATTGTGTTTCAGAATATGAATTACTTTGCATACTATTGTATAGAATCGAGATCATGTAATCTGGGTCTGTGTCATGTAATTTTGACGTTCAAAAAGTGCTGATTCTCAGCTTCGTTTGAATAAATGACTTTTGATTTTGGTTTTGGTACCCAGAAACTATAGAACGCCACCTGCTACGATTCTTACATACCCCTTTTGCTTTGTTTACCTTCATGTAGTGCTATGCACCCTTCTGAAGAACATTACCAATAAGGTCACTATGTCCTTCCAGGGTGTTCCCTCTCGGCTGTTCAACTCCGATTTGTTATTCGCCTTTCATTCACGGTATCAACATCACCAAACCACCTAAGCATACTCTTTTCTATTATAACAACACTCACATTAAACATAGAAGCATAATAAAACTCACATGAATTATTTGAAGGGTAGCTGTATTTTCTTCTTGAACGAGTATACAGAATATAGGACGTCCGTATTCGATGCTGGCCCCGAGCAAATAGGCCGAGTCAGTCCCCCAAACCTTAAACGTCAGCTCCCAATGTCATTCGTTCATCAGTGTGAACGAGTGACATTGCGAGTGTTGCCGGTGTAAGAAATACAAATGATTTAAAGAATTACTTAATTTACGAAACCTAACACTCGACCATCCTGACGTTGTGCATGTCCTCATGCACGCAGCCATTTAGCTACTACAACCTAACACTCGGCCAGCTAGAGTGACAGCATCGAACCCAAATTTACAATAATTAACACTATTTTTATAACATATACAGTTTGAGAAACATTATTTTAATTAAAAACAATACAACAGAAACACAGCAAGGAGAACAACAAGAATAAAGAAGATAACACCAAAAACAAAAAAAAACAAAAAAAAAATACATTTACTAATGGCCGTTATCATAATAGTGAACCTCTTCTTCACTTACTTTCCCAAAATCAATTTATATGAAACAGATGTAATAAACAATATTCACAAATTATGATGGTTGTGAACCTTCCTTCTCACGAACCATGATGGCATTACTTGTGAACCCTCCTTCTCACAGGCAGTAAATACATAAATGTAATACAATATTATATCAAAGCCACGGTAGTAGTGAACCCTCCTTCTCACATACTAAGGTGACGTTGCTTGTGAACCCTCCTTCTCACAAGCAATAAATACTTAAACGTAATAAAATATATCAAAAGCCACGGTAGTAGTGAACCCTCCTTCTCACATACTAAGGTGACCTTGCCTGCGAACCCTCCTTCTTACAAGCAATATAAATACATAAACATAATAAGATAAAATAATATATCAAAAGCCACGGTAGTAGTGAACCATCCTTCTCACATACTAAAGTGACGTTGCTTGTGAACCCTCCTTCTCACAAACAATAAATACAGGAATAACTGCCAGAATCTAAACGATTATATTACTCTTCATCGCTTGGAACATATTATTTATTACATCACAAGTATAACTTAACGTAATCAATCTACATGTATAAATCTTATTTACCTATACATTTCTGAACATAATGTTACACATACAATTATATGTTAAGATCAGGAGTGTATTCATTCCATACGCTATTTTTTAATAGTCTGTATAGTTTTAGTTAACTTAGAA
The DNA here is from genome assembly GCA_963855955.1 of Luperina nickerlii. Taxonomy (NCBI): domain Eukaryota; kingdom Metazoa; phylum Arthropoda; class Insecta; order Lepidoptera; family Noctuidae; genus Luperina; species Luperina nickerlii. The sequence goes on along the minus strand of OY979677.1, from coordinate 11,794,134 downwards.
TTTAATTTTAATTTTTTTTTTTATTTATTTATGTCAAAGTTGTATATATATTTATTTAGTTCCTTAATTAATAAATTTTTAATACATGCATTCCATAAAAAAACAATAATCATACTAAAACTTATTTTTCAATTCTTGGTTATTATAGATTTGCAAATACATTAATCAGTCAAATTATAATAAACAACCTGTGACAATCAATTAGCGTTCTAAATCATTTGAAATTAGGTTCAATCTCTCTTTCAATTTATGGTTAGTTATAACCTAACCTAAAGTATTTTACTGAAATATATACTAAATCACTCAGAAACATATCGAAAGAACCGGGACATATTGGAAATGATAATGGTGATAAAACTATGTAACCCCTGTGCTAACCAATAATATAATTACTAGAAGGAACAAAGTTACGCATCCGTATCTTCATCGTTACCTCTATTCATTAGTTTCATCTTCGTCATCATCATCATCATCATCATTTCCCTCGTTTACATCTAAGGCAGCCACGTGAACCCGTGGCAACATGCGATCGGCAGCTACAGTGGTTTTGCGCTTATTTTTAGTACTAGACAACCTGGTATAGCAGCCAGTCCATAACGGTCGTTACCCAACACCGCAATCACACGATAAGGTCCAACATAGGGTGAAATTAGTTTTTTATTTTTACCATCATTTGCAAACGAAGTTCTTGTAATCTTAACAAGATCGCCCTCACCATATACACGTGCAGGAAGCCGGTTTTTGTCATAAGCGGATTTTGTTTGTCTTGTTCTACGTCAATTTTATCTTTAACCGATTCTCGTAAAATTTCAGTATTTAATTCTTCCCTACTTTCCCGTACTAAATCATTAAGCCTAGGATTGATCTCTGCGTTCATATTTAATCCGAACATGACTTCAGCCGGCGTCCTACCCGTGGTTTTTTTGTAGAGTATTATTCGGTCAGTGGGTCGTCTTAGTTCATACCCCATCAAGAACTTTGATTGCCGTTTGAGTCTTTGTATTTCGCACTGGTTTAATAAAGACGAACTTCGAGAGAAATCATCCACTATCACCAAAAGGTAGGAATTCCCTATCACTTTCCCACTTAATAAAATGTCTCCATCTTTAACTGAACGAGTATTTACGCGGGCCTTAACTACAGCTGGACCATAAATGACGACATCAGATACAACTGCTACGTTGACCGATGTATTATCTTCTAGATCTAATCGCGGAAAACCAAATTCATTGTTACCGTCAAAGAATTTTAATTCTTCCGCATTCTTATACACAACAACATGAGGCTGTTCTGTAAACGACTGCCCTACCAGCAAGGGTAAATCCAAAAGTCCGTCCTCTACTACTTGACACAAAACACTACCTTTGACACCATCAATGCTTAAATCCACATTTACCCCACCTTTGGATCGTATTATGTTACTTCCAAAACCCTTTAATGGTATGGAAGGCCTGTCGTAGATTAAACCTAACCCTGAAGCTACGGACTGTGTAATAAGAGTGACCTCACTACCGAAATCTATGAAGGTTTTCATTGGAACGTTATTAATCCTACCTTCTTTAATGAACTTTGAATTTGATTCCGAAGTTAATATACGCATTGTCTTTTGTACCTTTTCAGGCCTATTATCGTTTCCAAATTTAACAGGGCAATTTTCAACTTTATGACCAAACTTACGACACTTCTCGCATTGAATTAGGGGTTTAGGGCATTTGAGGTAAGGGTGCCCTTTCTCTTTGCAGTTATAACAAAATAATTCACGATTACCGTTAGATTTTGTAGTTCGATTCTCGAATCCCTCGGCATTATTATTTGACGAGTCTGACGTAGACGAGGATTTAAAATTGGTACGATCAGAAAATTGAGAAATATCCTTATTGGTCATAAGAAATTGTAGTAACTGATCGGGTTGGGTACACCGCACAGCGTTGGCACTAGACCTCATTGTTCTATCGCTTAAACCGTGAATTATGCATTCTACCGCACGCTTGCCTTCGATGTCACATCGGTTCAACAGGGCTAATTTCTCATAATAGTAGACCTCTATGGGTTCATTACTTCTACTTATTCTCTTGAGCATATCCTCCAAGGATTGGCCATAACTTTGTTCAAAAGGAAACGCACTCATCAGTTTATGTTGCCACTCACTCCAACTGAATAGTATGGAGTTCAAACTCTCGTACCATGTTTTGGCCAATCCTTGTAGCTTCTGCATAGCAAAATGTATTATGGTTCTTTCGTCCCAGCCGTAAACAGTGGCACATTCATTTATCTTTTTAAGCCAAATATCAATGCGCTGACCCTTTGACGAAGGGTCAAAATTTGGTAAAATATTCATATGATTAATGTTATTGTTAGAATTTTGCACCGGAGTTGCCGCAGTTGACGGCTGAGACAGAGACTTAACGTTACCAAAATTATTAATAATATTCATAATATCCTTAGAGGTAAAGGTTGGACTGTCTGACCTTACATTCCGTGGTGTTGGCGACGCGTTGTCAACGGCATCGCGTACTTCACGAGATCTTCGCACGGTAGGGCTGTGTTCCCGAGGTAAGCTTTTATCTCGAACCCGCAACCGGTCCTGTTCGTGGTCCTTCGAAGCGCGGAGGGTGTGGCGCGCAGTGCCAGGCAGTGGTGTGGCCCGTGGTCTAAGACTGCGCTCCCGGCTCAACTCGCTCTCCAGAGCTCGTAGCCGCTCGCGATGATGTTGTAGCTCATGTTCCAATTGACTGACATTGTCACGTCCTTGTCTTTGACTTGGAGTACGCACGCGACTACGACTGCGATAGCTGTCGCCTTGTCGGCGCGTGCGACTTCGACTCAGTCTGCTTGAGTCTGCACTTCGATCGGCTTCTCTATGGCTCGGCGTTCTCAACGGGCGCCGAGGGGAAGAACCGTTCGAATGTGGCATCGTTATTCTGAAACTTAGAGACGTAGGCTATGTAACTACTCAAAGAAACACTTTAAAACAAAATTTATATCGACAGCGGCGGTATATTTAAAATATCTCGAAAACGGGGCTTCATAGCTCAAAAATAACGAAATTTTTGGGCCCCCCTTGCACCCGGCAACATTAAGGAAGTAATCCTATAGACCCATTAGAATGACCTTGAGACAACCCCTTTATTTTATTCTAACCTTGAAGAGTAACCGTTGAGCAAATATTGAAATTCTTTGCAGATTCCACAGACAAGCACACTATAAAGTAGCAGTATAGCACTACATAAGCACATAAGCGGGTTTATCCCACTTCTGAAATATAACAACACTCACATTAAACATAGAAGCATAATAAAACTCACATGAATTATTTGAAGGGTAGCTGTATTTTCTTCTTGAACGAGTATACAGAATATAGGACGTCCGTATTCGATGCTGGCCCCGAGCAAATAGGCCGAGTCAGTCCCCCAAACCTTAAACGTCAGCTCCCAATGTCATTCGTTCATCAGTGTGAACGAGTGACATTGCGAGTGTTGCCGGTGTAAGAAATACAAATGATTTAAAGAATTACTTAATTTACGAAACCTAACACTATCTTTGTCACAACATTTTCTTTCAAACCACAACGTTGCCTTATCACATCATTCCTTAGCTTATCACTTACATTATCCCTACTAAAATAACAGTCAAACTCAATGTATATTTTTAGAGACGAGAATTTTTTTGTAGGTATCTGGTGAATGATGCTTTTTCCGAAAGAATCGAATTACTGTTTATTTATTTATTTATTTATTTATTAAACTTACACACACTATCTTGACAGGATGACCCCAATACAATAGCGGTTTGAAAACACATACCTACCAAAAATACAATGAAAAATCTACTTACAGCTAATACTTAAAATAAAAATCTAAACTTTAAAAATACAAAGCACTTTACACAATACATAACAATCTAACACACAATATTAATACTTAAATATAACTAACATTGTTCACACAACACAGTTCTTGAGCATATTGTTCACCAACAACTTTCTGTATTTTTATCTGCGAATGACCTCCTTAGTCCTTTTCAGTCTGGTTTTCGAACTGGTCATAGCACAGTGACGGCTCTGTTGAAGGTTACTGATGACATCCGCTGGGCTATGGATCACAAATCTCTTACTTTACTTCTACTTCTTGACTTTAGCAGCGCCTTTAACTCTGTCGATTTCGATATCCTTCTAGGGATCCTTAAATCTCTAAATTTCTCCTCTTCCACTATTGGTTGGTTTAACTCCTATCTTAATGGCCGCTCGCAGCGAGTCCGTCTCGATGAGTCGTCTTCTGACTGGTGCTCTCTTACCGCGGGTGTGCCTCAGGGTGGTGTTCTCTCTCCTCTTCTCTTTTCTATTTTTATTAACTCTATCACCAGTGTCATCTCTTCCTACTTCCATCTCTATGCCGACGACCTGCAGCTTTACAATTATTTCTTAGGGGAAGATGCGGAAGCCGCTGTTGCTGCCATGAACAGTGACCTGGATTTGATTAGTGAGTGGTCGCAGTCATTTGGACTGCAAATCAACCCTAGGAAATCCCAGGCCATTATTATCGGCAGCAGGTATATGCGGAACAGGCTCGATATTGCGTCGCTGTCTCCACTCTGTTTGAATGGAGTTCAGATTGAATACGCTCATACGGTTAAAAACCTGGGGGTAACCATGGACTCTTACTTGTCGTGGACTGCTCATGTAGCACAAGTCAGTCGCAAAGTGCACTACACATTCCATTCGTTGAAATGTCTCCAGGGCTTCTTGCCCTTGAACACCAAAATCTCTCTTGCTCAAACCCTCATTCAGCCCATTATTGATTACGCCGATGCTTGTTATTTGGATGCCACAGAGGAGCTTTTAAATAAACTTGAGCGTTTGCAAAATATCTGTATCCGCTTTGTTTTTAATCTTAAAAAGTACGATCACGTCTCCAACTTTCGCAAGATACTCAAGTGGCTCCCCATTCGACTTCGCAGGAACTCTCGGATATTGTGTCTGCTATTCAATCTCCTTCACAATCCTAAAACTCCATCCTATCTGCGGGAGCGTTTTTCCTACGCCCGCCCTGCAGATGCGCCTTGCAGGTCACATCTTAAAAACCTTCTCAAGTCCCCTCCCCACTCCACCAACTTCTACTCCTACTCCTTCACAGTGCACGCGGTGCGGCTGTGGAATGCACTACCGCCTGAAATTAGGGACTGCCAAACTGTTGCAGTTTTTAAGAGAAGAGTAAAAGAATACTATCTTTCCACTTTATCATAGTTGTGTATGTATTTATTATTGTTTTTCTGATTACGTTTTAATATTTATTAACATTCTAGTGATATTTATTATAGAAGTATGTATGTTTATTTGTATTTATGTAAGTATATTCTTATAATATTTGTTTAGTTTTATTAAGTGAATTGTTTTTAGATTAGATTGTATGTATTATTTTTTGTCTCCTTTACTCTTTCACACGCTGTCTACATCTCTCTATTTATTGTCCTATTGCAGGTATGCTGGAAGAGATTTCTTATGAAATAAGCATCACCTTTGTACCTATTTTTCTGTTCTGACTATTTCGTATCTGTTTATATATGTGTGTACATAAATAGTAAAATAATAAATAATAAATAAAATAACATAATTCAACAAAACTCTTGCGAATTCACTCAAATTGCACGAAAATATGTCAATTCTTTCATGGACTTCATTTAGTACACCTATTGCGCGGATGAGAGGTGTTTTCGACAGCAGGTTGGTTTTGGCAGCAGGCACGGCCAGCAGTGGCGGTCGCCTCCGTCTCCACACGTACCGATCTGGCACGCACAGCTTCAGGTGACGCAGCACACCCGGGTTATGAGCTACTCCACGCAGGAGCTTTAGCGCATACGCTGCAAGTGTAAATTCCCGGCGCACTCTGAGTTCGTTGTACCCCACCATACCCAGTACAAACAGTGTAGGATACATCAGCGGGTAAAATGGGTAAACCCCATAAAGTTTAAAATACAAGTGTCTTGTAAATTTATTTTGTACTCGCTCTAGCATGACATTGTATTTCGCTTCATGAGGAGCCCAAATTACCGCACTGTGTTCCAAGTGACTCCTTACCAAAGCATTATACAGCACCCTGAGCGTGGTAATGTTTGTGAATCCCTGCGACTGTCTCAGCACGAAACCCAGGTTTCTGTACGCCTTCTTGCAAATCTTAACTATATGATCCCGGAAAGTTAGATCCGGGGTAAGCAGTACTCCTAGATCTCGTACCTGAGACACTCGCTGCATCGGCGCTTCCTCTACTTTGTATTCGTAGGCTAAGGCAGTCTTCGCGCGAGTAAATGTCATCACTGAGCATTTCGCCGTGTTGAAAAAGAGTTTATTTTTTTGGCTCCACTCTACCACTCTATCTATGTCTTCCTGCAATCTCTCACAGTCCGACTCACACTTGACCTCGAGCAGCAATTTGAGGTCATCTGCAAACAACAAACATAAACTATGTTTGACTACGTCTGGTAAGTCATTTATCATTAAAATAAATTCGAGAGGACCCAAATTGCTGCCCTGGCTCACGCCTGACCTGGTGTAGTATGGCTCGGATTCGAATCCGTTGTAGTCAACGTACTGCTGTCGGTCTTTCAAGTAGCTGGCGAAGAACTGTAGTAGGTGCGGAGTGCAGCCAATTTTTGCCAGCTTCATTAGCAGAACATCATTGTCGACGGTATCAAACGCCTTTTTAAAATCAAAATATGTCGCGTCTACCTGCACACCAGCATCGACGGCCGGCACCACCCTCGCCATGAAGTTAAGCAGATTAGTGGCAGTGCTGCGCGCCGGCCGGAACCCGTGCTGCGCGTCCGATAGCTGTGCGCTCACTTGAGCCTGCACACAGCGTTGTATGGCAGACTCGAACACTTTTGCAGGTGTCGACAACACTGCCACCGGTCTGTAGCCACTGACATCCGGACCTGACTTACCCTTGGGAACCGGAATCACTCGCGTGATTTTCCACCTAGGCGGAAACGTTGCTTGATTTAAACAAGTATTAAAGATATGATGCAGGGGCTCAGCTCAGCAGTTAGACTGTATAAACATGTAAAATATTCATGGTCAGGGAATAACCGGCAAACCACTAAAAAAAAAAACAATTTTTGTGACCCCTTGTCATCTCAAACACCCGTCTTGCTAGCTTTAATATAACTAACTCTCTTTATGATAAATAAACAAGTGAATTGATGTTAATATTCCTCATTTTTCGTAGACATTAAAATATTATATTGTATTGATACTCCTCAAAAATCTGTTTGATGTCAATACTTGGGTTGTTTATCTTTGTTTTGTGTGTGTTGGTTAATAGGTGCGATGGAAAGTTCAAAACTAACGTAACTGGGTTATGGAGGTCATATAAGCAGTCGCTCCATGTAAAATACTGGTATTCAGCTACATCCGGTTAGACTGGAAGCCGACCCCAACATAGTTGGAAAAGGATAGGCAGATGACTACGACTTGTAAAAACCAATTATTTTAGAAGACTAACCGTAGTAGACCGGGAGATGATGACACATTTTGGTAAGTCATTTCTTTCAGTATGGCGCTTTCAGGGGGGTTCATATACGTAATAAGTGAGAGGAAAATGATGTTCTTACCGGTGGTGCGCGGGACGCAATTGCAGAATAATTAATTGAAATTGCTCGAAAATCCGGAGGTGTCAAACAATTTCTTTCACAAAATTTCTTCAATTTATCGGTATTTCAACAAAAAAAACCCGGCGGTCGCTATGTGCCATACTTCTCCGGTGGGTGTTTAGACCCACCATACTTTTTTGAAAATGTTTTTTTTTTATTTTTTTTTTATTTATTTCTTTCAGGCTGATTTTTTTTTAAACAATTGTTTTTTATTAATCTTGTACGAAAATCACCATGCCATACCATTCCGACGGTCCAAAATACCCGCCATACCCCCTCAAACATGTCATTTTTTTAAATTCGAGAAACCATTTCTTTCAGTATGGCACTTAAGTCGTGGTCAGTTTATGGTACAGTGAGACAAAATTATATTCGCCATACTTCTAGTGCAGTATGAAAGTGGTGCCATACTTGAAAAATTGTATTTTTTAACCATTTTTAAAACACGCCTATAGAAGCCGTGAAATTATTTTTTACAGTATGGCATAAATGAAATCAGATTGTTCCCATACTATTATGAGTTGAAAAAAATATGCCATACTGTGACCATGGTACGAAAGACCGTCATACGCACGCTGCGGTGTAAAAAAAATTAAAAAAATGAAAGGATTTCTTACAGTATGGCATTTTAATTTTTGGAAAGTTTATAAAAAGTATGATTCAGGAAAATTATCCCATACTCATCATGAAGTCCAAAAGTGATGCCATACCCGGAAAACCGATTTTCAGCGACGTATTTCAGCTACAGTACGTCCAAGTTATATATATATATATTTTGAAAGCCATGCTTTTTTAGTAAATCGCTCATACTGTGGCATCTTGAATTGATTTGTTTAAAAAAATCGTTTTTAATATCGCTAAGGGGGAACGCCACTGTGACGGGCAAAGAAATCGATTTTTTTTTCAATTTCCGTAAAGTATATATATTCAAAAATATATTTAAAAATTTTCACGCAAAATATCAAAAATTTTACTGAGATACACGTAAATGAAGAGCAGGTTGTCACAGTAAGCGAATATGGAATGAAAACTTTAAAATCTTATTTTGTACAATTCTCAAATAATTATCCCTACTTGAAAAAAATCCCAGAAATCTGTTAATTTTAGCATCGTCACAATGGCATTCTCACTTAAGAGTATGTGTAAAAGAAATTGTATACAAAATCCATAGTATTTCTGTTTATTTCGATACTTTTTTTTTAAGTACTTTCAGCTTCCGAATCAGTGTCGATATCTTCGGTACTGTCATCGGCATCATTAATATATGATTCGCGGCCGTAACAAATATGTATTTACAGAATTATAATAATTAAATTCATCAACACGACTCTCTAAGACCACGTAACCCCAAAGAATAACTGTTTCATGAAATCGTCATTCTTTGGGGTTACGTGGTCTTAGAGAGTTGTGTTCATGACTTTAATGATTAGTGACGCCTGACCAGCACAGCTGCTGTATACCAGCATTAGAATTTGTATTGAGGAAGATAGTTCGAAGACGTTCGAGCGTAGAATATTATACGACATAACACATTATTTAATTAAACAAGATTGTCCCTACATACAACTTTCAAATTTCGTATTTACGTTCCTCACATAACCAACTTTCAAAAAAAAATGGTGCCATACTGTAAGAAATTGTTCAAATGTTGCATAAAATTTTACAATTATTTAATAACATTATACGTATATCACCCACTCTACAGGTATGGCATTATAACAATTACGTTTCTAATCATAAAAACAACTACTAGACCAAATTTTAAGGTGAAAGAAATGGTTTCTCGAATTTAAAAAAATGACATGTTTGAGGGGGTATGGCGGGTATTTTGGACCGTCGGAATGGTATGGCATGGTGATTTTCGTACAAGATTAATAAAAAGCAATTGTTAAAAAAAAAATCAGCCTGTAAGAAATAAATAAAAAAAAATAAAAAAATAAACATTTTCAAAAAAGTATGGCGGGTCTAAACACCCACCGGAGAAGTATGGCACATAGCGACCGCCGGGTTTTTTTTGTTGAAATACCGATAAATTGAAGAAATTTTGTGAAAGAAATTGTTTGACACCTCCGGATTTTCGAGCAATTTCAATTAATTATTCTGCAATTGCGTCCCGCGCACCACCGGTAAGAACATCATTTTCCTCTCACTTATTACGTATATGAACCCCCCTGAAAGCGCCATACTGTAAGAAATGACTTACCAAAATGTGTCATCATCTCCCGGTCTATAGAGTTTCTTCCCGCCTCTTTACCATAGGAAACGACCAATTGGAATCGTGCACCTAGCTTCTGACGTTTCATAAGTGATTTTAATTTTGGTGCTGTTCGGTAAATACTCGTTGATTTCCAACAAAATGTCATAGTACCATTTATCATTTCTATGTTAAAACATGTACGTGTACTCACCTTGTTGTTGTCAAGCTCTTGGCCTAACATACATACCATAATATACGTACCAGCGTACCTACATCAAAACGCATGCATATGCTATTCGATTATACTTTCTATTATATTATTGAAAGCAAAAAACTTTCAATATCGACATTTTCATGCGTTGGATTGTTCCGCGCTTAGACTGGTAGGGCTGTAATTATTATATAATGGGCTTATTTAACAATGAAAATTCCTTCGTTTGTAAATAATATCGATAAAAAACATTGAGATGACAGCCCTACCAGTCTAAGCGCGGAACAATCCAACGCATGAAAATGTCGATATTGAAAATTTTTGCTTTCAATGCTTCGTTTTGAGAGAGAACTGAATTGTTAAGATTGGTATACAAAGGAAAACGGTCGACAACACATAAAACTCATGTGAATGAACTAGTCGATGCCTTTGAAGCCTTGTTCATAAAGTTAGCCTACTACCTACCCTTCTGTTACTACTGATAAGGTTAATAAACAAGTTAACACACAACACTGAAAGTTTCGTTAAATCTTTTGATCAAACATTCCTAAATATGTGTTTATTTATTTATATAATTATACTCTATAAATAAATACTTTATTGTACAGACGCCAGCACATCAAGCTACCCAAAATTGTCAAATTTTCCCAATCAATTTTGAACCTTATGCTTTATCTAGTTGAAAATCTATTAAAGAAATTTGACAGATTGTAGTAGGTTGATGTGCTGGCGTCTGTACCCTAAAAATACATAACAAAAAAAATACATTTAACACTATAAAACATACAATGCAACAATGGGCGGCCATATTGCTTTATGTGATCTCTGCATACACCATAACAGATACAGGTTAATATAAATAAGATTAGATAGTTTGATTTCATTCCATTGATAATCCTGGTAGGTAATATAAGAGCGCGGAGCCCAAGGGTAATATTCTTAAGGGATAATATTAAACGCGACCATGACCTCTGAGTTTGTTTCGGCATTTCTTCTTATGGTTCAACCCCTAAGAAATGACGGTGCCATCTAGTTTTTGAAATATTTTCCAACAAAATATTGACGTTCAAAAGTGTTTCTAAAAGATCCACTTACACAAGTAAAGATTTTATTTCATTTCATATGATGCTATTGGCGCAAATAAATGCATGAACACACGATAATATACATTTTTATATAACTTGTAAACTAAGTACTTGATCAGTGTCAGGAAGTTCTACATAAAACAACAGGGAATAATTAGTAAAATATTAAATTCTATGCATTAAAAAATGACAGTTAGAAACTGAGTAAAAATAAGAGTGATTGGGAAGGTAATTAAGACATACTTAGTAATTTCACAATCCTTATTGTAAAACAATCAACACAAATGAGGATATTTTTTGAATAAATTCGCGCTCTAATAATTAACTGGGAAGATAGTTATTTTATACTGCAATTCTCTGGTATAAGATTGTACCTACTAATGAAACGAAGGTAACTTCTTAGCTAGAAATACAAACTAAGGTTCTTTTTGTATAGCATAAATTAGCCTATAATGTTCCCACTACTGGGACATAAGCCTCCTCTCTGTGAGAGGAACGGACCCAGTGCGGGTTGGTAAATGTCACATATCTTCGAATTTTTGGTTCTAGGACATGCCGGTTTCCTCACGATGCTTTCCTTCACCGTTTTGAGAGCAGTGGTTATGAAATTAAACACAAAGTAAAGTGCCTGCCTGGGTTTGAACTCACGACCTACAACTCGGTAAGTCGGGGCCGATACCACTGGGCCACCACTGCTCCACCTTTTTGTATAGGTAATTGAGACAAAATAAAAAGTTTTACTGATGTTGCATTTTGTATCTTTTAAGGGGTTATGTTTTGCTGTGATTTAATTGGTGTAATAAGCTGGTGAAAATCTAACACCCTTACTAATAAACGTTGTATAGCGTCTGTATAGTTAGACAACGCTTTGTCTTCTTCTTTCTAAATTCAAATTACTGACGGCTGAAAGAGAGAAATTGATGTGTAACTATTGATCTGATATATTACGTTTATTAGTAAGGGTGTAAAAGAATAGTCAGTTCTATGTTAAACTTCTTTTGCTATGTATATACGATATAACAGGATTTTTTTTAATTCTGTAAATAGGATAGCACTTTTACACGTCATATTATAATATTATAAAATAAATAAAAATAATCCAGATGAGGTCGGCGTTTTCTACCTGACCTACTCTGAGAAAAAAGGCCGAAGCAAACTCAGAGGTCACAGTCTCTTTTAAAGTCCAAACATAATCTTGGGTCAGATTCATAATACATCAATTTCTTTCCCTTTTTTGTTTTTGTGTGGGAAATCATCAAATAACTTCTCCCACTCTGGGCGGAGCGGGAGGGCGTGTCAGAATTTTACTGACTAAAACCCACTCGTGTTCCTTCATTTGCCTGTGCCAGAGGCCACGGTTACTCTTTCGAACAACCCGCGATGTTGGCAGGACAGTTTCTTTGCCTTGGATGAATAGTGGGAAAGTAACAAATTGTTTTTATGACCTATGCCCATAAATTTGACGCTCAAGTACAAAATCTATTTATTCGCATGAACAATTATCCATAATAAGGATCGCGTGTGTAGTTTGCCTAATTAATTAGATAATGCTATTAATTAGTAGCTTCCGTTAATGGTATTGTCCGTGTTCAGTCTACGTTCGGGTTTATATTAGGCATCAAAGGAACATTTGTTGATGTTGAACAAATTTTAATTTTCAAGCAAGATAATATTTACATAATATATAAGTTAACAGACTTAACACAATAATTGTACATGTAAAAAGGTAAAGAGAGAATCAAAGGGCATCAAAACATATGTTATGTTTTTAGCAATATCTTTCACTTTCATCTGTGTGTGCAAATATTGTTTAAAAGATAAAAATATTCGTAGTATATACATAGGTAAGTGCTTTATGTAAATGAAATAATATACGCAACTTTGAATAAATGTGTTTACGTATTATATTATGATTAGATAATAATCAATAAAAATACAGTGTAAAGTGAAAATTTTTACAGATCAATCAAACGACAGTATTTTACTTTTTATTTGAACGAACATCTGTTAGAATTCATTAACATAGTTCGACATCATCCATTAATTTCTAGTTTGGTTTCAAAATAAACATGAATATAATACTAACACTTTATTGACAGTTTACAATACAGCGTAATTCGTCTAAATTGATAACGTAGATTATTTTTAAAATCAACAAAACAATGTTATTATACACTATTTGAAATAAGATTAGACATTTAAATAAACCTTTTTTACAGTCCGTTTAGCAAATTTTAAATTCTATTGCGTTGGTGGCATGACATATGGCAGCTGCAGTAAACAGTTGGTATTGTAACCACTTTCTTTCTTTTAAAACTATCCTTATGCCTACGGCATAGAAGTCAAAATCGGTTGAACGCACTGTATAAAAGGTTTATTTAAATGTCTAATCTAATTCAAGTGATGTATAGAAAATATAAAAGCAAGTCATGCTTTTTGTTTTGATTTTAATAATGGGTAGCTGGCATTAATAAAAAAAAAAACTGTATGTTTATTGTTTCACACAGGCGTTTTGTTAGCTTAGCTTGTGCTACGATCTTGTGGTCGCTACGCCTAGTAGCATTTGAAATGCAACAGATTTTTTTAAATTTAGGTTACCTGATTAATGGAGCAATAACTTAATGCTAAAGGGGCTTACAGGACCTAAACACACAATACGCAAGCTTTAGAAACAATAAAAGTATGTAGGATTTCCGAGCTGACGACAACGAAAAATCAAGACAAAGAGGTATGTGAAATTGCGAGCGTGCGGCCAGCGCCACGGACCAAGTCAAAGTGCTTCTCTACAACTTTTTTTTTTTTTGATATGGCATCTCGTAGTTGACCTTGAGAGGTCGTGACTACTTAACCGGACAATTCTCTACAACGCGCGTCGGCTGCTTTATAAAGGCACCGGTCGCCCCACTACCCCCACTTTGCTACAACAAGCGATACTACTTCCGGCGCTGACGTCACTCGCAAGCCCACACGGACTAAGTAGTCCCCTCTTTTCTTGAGCGACTTATTTACAATAAAATCTAAATCAGTGTTTACGATACAAATAATTTGATCAACCAAATTCACTACACAAATTAAATAAAAGAACGCAGAATAATAATATTCGCGCGTTCATATTATGACCGCGCCGTCAAGTATATGATCTACTACAGTAAACAAAATCAGAAAAATATATGATATTCTGCAGGATATATGCTAGGTAGATAATGTGTTAAAAACATAATATAACTAATTTGATATGATAGAAAATAATATCCATAATAATATCATTCTGATTTTTTGTCAGATTATTCTACAAGCAACATACTAAAATACTAGTTTTATTTTTCTAGTCCAAACAATAGATTTTTGGTAATTACATAATTGCTTCATATTTTGCAATAAGTTACCAGCTTTGTGTCATCGCGCTTTTCTTTCTTCGTCACTGTCGTACTACATAGAAAATTTCTAAGGCATTTTAACGCGTGAGGGGCACCCAATTAATGCATCTGTCCGTACATAGATCGTATACGAGCAAGCCAGTGGCACTAAACAGGGCGAAGTGACATAAACTGCATTGCGGCTTGCGAGTGCCTGTTTGTGGGGACAAAGCAGCGACACGGCTATTAGTGCACGCGTCATTCGCTGCCCGTGTTTGTACTCTCATTGAATTCCCTTTACATTCCGTTTAGCGAAATGTAGGTAAGAGTTGGTTTCGTAATGTGTTTTGTGTTTGCTAAGTCTTGAAACTGTATGAAGAATAGGAAGCTGTATTTTAGTTAACAGTTGGACAACATTGTATTTGTTGACCAAACAATAAGCATCATTTCATGAAATGGAGGTAGAAAATTAAAGTGGAGTGCATCTAAGATTCCTCTCTTAGATGCACTCCACTAAATGTAAAGGGAAATCATGTAGGTTTTAGTTTTCGTCTCATCATCTGCCTAGCCTTTTCCCAACTATGTATGTTGGGGTCGGCTTCCAGTCTAACCGGATGCAGCTGCAGTATTTTACAAGGAGCGACTGCCTATTTGACCTCCACAACCCAATTACTAGGTAATACTGATACCCCTTGGTAAGACTGGTTGTTCGACTTTCGGGCTTTTGAGTCGGGGTCGTCACCCGTAACGACTGTCAAAGATTCACGAATGACAGCCGGGACCAACGGCTTAACGTGCTTTCCAAGCCACGGAGAGGTCTTGATTTGTAAAGATGGTCACCCATCCACGGACCAACCGCGGCAAGCGTAGCTTAACCAGATCAATCGACCCGTGCGGCTGTTATTGCTTAGCCAAAGGCTTTTCTCGGTTTTAGTTTGCGACATCGACTACAAAGTGCAAAATGCTTGTGAGAAATGCCATTTTATTTCTGTAAATTGGTTGCAAAAAATAATTACGACAATCCGTGTTTCTTATCCGACTACACCAAGAAGAATCACCGACACAATCTCAGAGACTCTTGTCCGTTACCATATAAATGTTTATCTCACGAAGCGACGCGCGCTAATGTAGTAACCAAATGTATGTACAATCACGTTGTGAATGTGTGCTTGAAGACCAGTAGCGTCAGCACGTAACGTACACATTGCACACACTTCCGATTTTACCATTGTGTCGGACGATACCGAAAGCTCCTGCGGCTTACACACACATTCAGTGTGTTGGTACACCCGGTACCCACAAGTAAAGCGCGCGTCGCATCGTGATATAAACATACTGTATAATAAACAGCACGTAATCAATGGTGTATTTCGGAAAAAGTTCAAAAAAAAAAAACACTGGCACTCCGGTAGTGCCGACAGAAGTGAAAACTTGAACAATTACGAGTGTATTTTGTGAATCGTCTTATAAACAAAACACGCGTGTTAAGGTGTGTTCCTTATTTTATAGGGTTTTTTGCAAATCAGGTATGATGACCAAAGTGACTGGTTTATTCTTCTCGTGAAAGGAATTTATTCAGATTTACAAATAAGCACACAGGATAGACTTCAGTTCGTGGTGTTGGTCGCGGCAGTGGTAAGAGAAGCAAGCCGCTCGCATGGAGCTCGTCGTCAGTTATATATCCGTGGTTCAGCGCCATCTCGTCGTTGTTGGATGAACTACGTAGTTAGTACGCGAGGCCCGAGGGCCTCGCGTACTAACTACGTACACATCTGTCATCACGTGCCATCTATGCACATCGGGAAGAACTACGAGTAGTTCTTCCCGATGTGCATAGATGGCGCTGTCCTCAACAACGCGCGTCTTACGTTTTACGTCTTACGAATTTTCGATCAGGGTCACGTGACCTGACGCGAATTTAGAAGTTTTTACCCATTCCAAAAAAAGTACACAGCGCCGCTAAAGAAGTTTTCACTTCAAAAAATTGATAAAAACAAATTAAGAAGAAACGAGTCTACCTACCCTAAACTATATATCCCGATAATGTGTAACCAATCCCGAATAACTATCAAACAGCAACCCAGAAAAGATGTTCAGCGTCGTATAAAATAATTAGTAGAAGGATATAAATCATGTTATCTCCGTGTGGACTACGACAGCCAATAAGAGTTTTACGCGAATTACGCCAAGATAAATTGCTTGGTCTGACGTTAATGCGAAGTTTGTTAAGGGACGCTTATATAGGATTTTTTTTCTGCTAATATTGCCCGGCAACAATTGCCGGAGGTATTGAAGTGATCCAGTTTAATTCCTAAAATTTGCTTCAGTAAATTGTTGCTGGCTGAAGTAGAAATCATCTTGGCATATTTGCCTTAGAACCGCTGGCCATTGGGGCGACGCGCGACGTAGTTTTGAGTAGAGACCGCGAATCGGCAAACGTAAGGTAAGACGCCTTGAGGCTAACCGGAGTGACAACCTTCACATGTGTGAGCAGTTGATAGCTATTAGCTGATGGTGATTCTGTATTACTATATACTAAATGAATTGTTTTGAAGCCGACAGGATCCAGTTGGGTTGGGCAGCGTTTGGAAAATTTCGGCAAGTCTTCTCATCACCTATCCCGCAATGTTCGAAGACTAAGACTGTTTATCCAGTGAGTCCTGCCCGTTATGACATAGGGTACCGAAATGTGGACACAGACTTATGGGCTAGTTCACAAATTCAAGGTCGCACAGCGCGCTATTGAGCGGGCTATGCTCGTAGTTTCTTTGAAGGATAAAATCAGGAATGATGTTATCCGGAAAAGAACCGTAGTAGCCGAAGTAGCCGACGTATGTAGCTTGCAGAGTAAGCAAACTGTAGTGGCGGTGGGCTGGCCATGTTTGTTGAAGGACCAAAGGCCGGTGGAGCAAACGAGTCCTAGAGTGGAGACCGCGCATCGGCAAGCCTAGTATGGGACGCCCCACAGCTAGATGGACCGACGACCTTAAGAAGGTAGCTGGAACAGATGGGATGCGGAAGGCGGAGGACAAGGTGTTGTGACGCAGCCTGGAACATGCCTATATTCAGCAGTGCACTGTGATAAGCTGAATTGATTGAAATAATTTACCTAACTTATTGAGTTGCTCCATATCTCTAAATATGGTATGGCGATATCTCTAGCAACACGTACTATTTTTTGGCATTACTGTAAATTGTTTTCGTGACATCATAATTATTTGACCAATATTACCCATAATATCTTGGGTGAGCGTTTGAAGTTGGCCGTGTAGCTGCATCTTTACGAAAATAAATTACGTACCTAGATACCTGTATTAGTCCGTCGATGAGACGACGCGACGTTGACCGCAATAGGTTTTTTAGGTGCTTCAAGACAACTTTATCACTGTCCGCCTCACGTGACACTTGGAAACAAGGTAAAATATTGGTTCCACAAACGCAAAATAAATTGCTAAACTGGAGTTTTGGACTCTTTGATGGATTAATTGGAAAAGGGAATTCTAAAATTTGGGTTTAACTTTAGTTTGGTTAAGTTTCTAATCTTTTAAATGAGTTTTAATACGAAGAATCCCTGTAGGTATTAGGATAGGTTTCCTTTAACTAAGTAAATATTGTAAGTTTCAAATTCGTAACAATTCAATCCCCGAAGATAAAGTTACAGATTTTCACATAGTTACTGCGGTTTTATTGCCTTTTCATTGCTCTTTTTTATTTTTATCATGGGTGGGGTGGTGTTGGTGGGTGTGGTGGGTTCTATAATGTTTCCTTATCGTGTCAGCTTAAAGAACGTTTCAGTGACTGGAGTTCTTCTATTAGAAGCGACAGGGTAGGCTTAAGGACATATTGTCCTGAAGTTTCCTTATTGTTAAGCGCATTGTCCTGGAAAAAACCCAAACACGGATCTATCATAAATCTGATACGTCACCAAAATATTTTTGAGGAAGCATTTTATATATTTTTAAGTATGTGACTCCATACCTAGTAGAAAAATAAAAAGTAATAAAGAGTTATCTATTCTTTTCTATTCTATTTATTTCTAGTTATATTGATTTCAACTTAAACATTGTGTCATTCAGAAATTGTAGCATCCCTGAGAAGTTACAACAGTGCTTGGGTCGAAGTTGTTTCCCTGTAAATATACAAGCTGATGACCTGATGATGAATGCCTGTTCCATCAATGGATAAATAAGACATTTATGTAATCAAAATAACTTTTTATGCATTTACAGCATAATATTTAACAGTTCAATCATCATCATCAGCGTACAGCAACTCTCCAATTGCACACCATTAATTTCAGTTTTTGCTCGATTCTCTGAAACTTTTATCCAGCTGCTACCAGCCACCTTGCGAATATCGTCGCACCAATCAGCCTGAGGGGATCCTACCTTACGTTGCTGACTCACGGTCTCCACTCAAGAACACGTCTACCCCAAAGTTTATCGGTTGTATGGCTAATATGGCCGGCCCATTGTCATTTTACCTTGCTATGTCGACAACTTTGGTAACAGTTCAATAAGTGCAGCTAAATCACTCGGGATAAACCGTCAGACTGAATAAACAAGTATGATTTTATGTAGCTCTTATCCGTCTAGAAATTCTTGTACCAATGTGCTCTTCAGAATTGGCTGTGGTAAAAGGGCCTTGCCAGTGTCAATCGATGATCATAACGGGGTAGTTAGGCGTCTGTCGAAGTACCAGAAAATTGTCTGTGGCATTCTCGATGTATTCTCGCCAGTTGTTGAGAATTTATTTTTTTCTTTCTTAACATTTTTGATACATAAAGGACCACAGGCTTTACAATTTACCAAGTTACTTCTCAGCTAAATTCATCTACCTTCATAAATCAGTACTGTGCTCATGTGTGCCAATTATAATATTAGTGAGAAGAGTGTATGAAACCACAGCCTCTAATTATGGCCCTATTACTTAGCACAGCTTGACTGGGCCTGACTTTTTTGTTTGTATGACCATAATAATAATTATGATTCAAGATTTTCTTCAACGATCAAAAATTTAAAAATATTTAGGAATTTCTGATTCTAGGAAGTTCACCCGTATTTATATTCAATTTTAGATCAAAAGTAAAAAGTTGCGTAATTTATTTCCTGGCAACGAGTATTTGAACTAAAAAGAAACGATTATAATAATTGATGTCCCCAATTCTAAAGGCACGACTACACCAAAGTGTTTTCATGACTTCTTATCGCTCGTCAACTCGTTAACAAAATGTGAGTTTTCATGGTAGCAACGTCGAAGTCGTTTAAATGCGAGAATGGCGTATATCAGCCCGATATAGCTGTTCCCTTTCTTCTATTGGAAATAAACAGGAATTATCATCAATACCCTTTGAGACAATACTGAATGACTCTTTATGGGTGGCTCAAATGCTGCGTTCAGAATCCAATTTCTTAGAAAAGGGCGACGTCTTATTTTGTTTATATGGACTTGATAACACGGTGTCATATATTGCGCTGTCACTTATTTTTTATTGTTTTGTACATTGGAAGCAAATTTATTGAAATTGCAGACATTTTTTTGGAAATAAAGAATGATGAACGTTTTCATATTTCTCTGTTATTAACTTCAAAATTGCGGGTAAAGAATCCAGTAAGTAAAATTTTGTAAAATATTTTGAAATAGAATTTTAAATTTCACCTACAGTTTAATTCAAATACTTACTTAGATAACACATTGTGATTTATTGTGTGCACACACATAGAAACCTCAAAACGAGCCAAGTTCAGTGAATACGAGCTTTCCGTTAGAACCACCTGTCACGTTTGGCTCGAGCCGCGCACACTGGATATATCGAGAAGCCTAGTTTCACCGCAGTTACTGATAATATTTATTTTAGCCAACACAACTTCAGAAAATGTTCTATGTTGACTTCTCAACCTAATGCAGTCTATTTCTAGACAAAAGCCTTTTTAATTATGAAGTTAGTAGTGACCCTACTTTTTGGATAAATGGGTAAATAAACTATTGTAATGAAGGCTAGGGTGCATTATAATAGCATCCATCAGAGTCGATACCTCAATGTAACTGCAACACACTCTATGTCACCTTGCTGACTGTCTTATATGTATTTACGATAACATGGCCTATTCCAATAGTGTTCGTTCCAATGCAAGCGGAGAAGATTGCGAAGACAGCAGCTATCAAATAAAATAAAATACTGAATACTTCGAAGCACGTTTTTCTGCTGTTTTATTAAATTATGCTCTGAGGTGTCTAATACTTCTTTCTACTAGCAATATTGATTTGTCTGTTTGAGAAAGATGTGGGTCATTGGGAAATGCTGAGTTGCGTTTGTCAGAGATATTATTGAGAATCGTGGTACGGCTCTCAAAACCGGCAGGCGCATTCGTGCGTTAGAAAATGTAGTTTGAAACTATGTGACGGCATCCATTTATTTTATTGAATTTGTGAAAGAAGCTCTGACTAGGCATCAGTTCACTTTTGTTTTTTATATAGTTTTTGAAAAGAAAGGCCTCGTATCTCTCTCATATCTCTTGGGTCATAGATCAAATCTCTGTGCACTTGTAAGTCCTACGCTGTAAATTCTGCGCTGTATTTATAATATTTTTATTATATTTTTTATTATTATTATTTCTTTATTTATATATTTTTTCTATGTTTCTACTCTGTACATTACTTATGGAAATAAATTACTATTATTAAAAAAATATTATTATCTATAACTTTCTACTACTGTCTAACTATGGATGTTTTGAGTTTTAGGCACGCCAAAGAATGGTATGAATACAGCCAAAATATCAAAAAGAATTT
This sequence comes from Luperina nickerlii, assembly GCA_963855955.1. NCBI lineage: Eukaryota > Metazoa > Arthropoda > Insecta > Lepidoptera > Noctuidae > Luperina > Luperina nickerlii. The sequence goes on along the minus strand of OY979677.1, from coordinate 11,772,849 downwards.
TCTAACATATATAAATTCATTCTCCTCGTGGGGTTATAGAAAAACTACAGAACGCCGCCTGCTACGATTCGTACATACTTCTTTTGCTTCGTTTACGCCCATACATCTGGTCAGATACGCAATCTCATTGTGAGTACTTCGCACCAGATTTTTTTTTAAAGACAAGAAGAATAACATGCAGCAATAATAAGAGCTGCACCGTCTAAACAGTGTATACCTATACGATGTAAGCTAGCTTGTTGTTTCTTTTTTATTGTATGCCACAACAAAAGAAACTTGCATCGTGTAAATATGGCTTAACTTGTATACAGTTGTTAAGTTGTACACTTACTTACTTTTTTGTCTTGTTGAACAAAATATCATCCTTTCATTTTCTGAAAATATTTTGAAATATATAAACGTATACACAATCAATGAGACGATAAATTATAATTTATTGATAACTAGCTCGCCCCGCGGTTTTACCCGCATAAGTTTCGATCCCGAGGGAATATCGGGATAAAATGTCCTGTGTCCTTTCCCGGGACTCAAACTATCTCTATACCGAATTTCATCTAAAATGGTTCAGCGGTTTAAGCGTGAAGAGGTTTTCAATTTGGTTTCATATATTGTTATGATATTATTTTAATTTAATAACGAATGTTTTTTTAAGTATTAGTTCGTTATAAATTAATTTAATTGACTAATTTTGAATGTTTTGTTGTATTTACTACTACTTAATTAGAAACAGTTGTGGCCCAATGCTATTGGCCACGACTTACGAGTTGTAGGTCGTAGGTTCGAACCCAGACAGGAACTTTACTTTGTGTAAATTATTTCATCACTACCCTGCTCTCAAAACGGTGAAGGAAAACATCTTGAGGAAACCGGCATGTCCTAGAACCAACAATTCGAAGATATGTGACATCTACCAACCCGCACTGGGCCCGCGTGGTGGATTATAGCCCACTCCCTCTCGAAGAGAGGAGGACTGTGTCCTAGCAGTGAGAACAATATAGGCTGATTATGATGTTATGATGAATTAGAAATTATATTTAGAATATTTGTGCGCCGTTGACTGCAAGACATAGCGTTCATTTTATTAATATCGACATCTATACTGTGTGTGTATGTGTGTGTGTGTGTGTGTATGTGTGTGTGTGTGTATGTGTATGTGTGTGTGTGTGTGTGTATCTTTACCTGTGTTATACAAAAAAAAATCAGGTATGATGACCAAAGTGACTGGTTTATTCTTCTCGTGAAAGGAATTTATTCAGATTTACAAATAAGCACACAGGATAGACTTCAGTTCGTGGTGTTGGTCTCGCATGGAGCTTGTCGTCAGTTATATATCCGTGGTTCAGCGCCATCTCGTCGTTGTTGGATGAACTACGTAGTTAGTACGCGAGGCCCTCGTAGTTCTTCCCGATGTGCATAGATGGCGCTGTCCTCAACAACGCGCGTCTTACGTTTTACGTCTTACGTCTTACGAATTTTCGATCAGGGTCACGTGACCTGACGCGAATTTAGAAGTTTTTACCCATTCCAAAAAAAGTACACAGCGCCGCTAAAGAAGTTTTCACTTCAATAATTAAATTTGAATTAGGTAAGTACCTGCCTACATCTGTTTTCATAGAAAATACTTACGTAACGTCAAGTGTTTTGATGTTAACATACTCCTTTTGATTTCTCTACGTTAATTTTGTTATGAAATTACATTAACAATGTTTACAATCTTCATTAAAAGCTTACATTAGAAAAAAAGTTACATATGAACATTTTAGAAAAATAGTGCTACAGCCAAATTAGAACGATTTTAAGTTTTTCATAGAAATAGAGATTTCCAGTTATCTTTTTTTTAATAAGATAATTTGTAATGTTCTCAAGTAACTTTTTAGACCTTTGTATCTTGCTTATGCGTATGAAGTTTCATTAAAATCGGTTCATTCATTTCGAAAAACAAGGGCTTGAAAGTTTGTATGAAATGTCGTACGGCGTAAACGCTCTTAACACTTGGTTACAAAGAGCTTGATTACAACCGCACAGTTCGATCGATCAGGTTTAGCTACGCTTGCCGCGGTTGGTCTGTGGATGGGTGAACATATTTACATTTACATACCAAGACCCCTCCGTGCCTCGGCAAACACGTTAAGCCATTGGTCCCAGCTGTCATTCGTGGATCAATGACAGTCGTTACGGGTAGTCAGAAGCCCGAAAGTCTGACAACCAGTCTTACCAAGGGGTATCGTATTACCCAGCAACTGGGATGTGGAGATTAGATAGGCAGTCGCACCATGTAAAATACTGGTATTCAGCTGAATTCGGTTAGACTGGAAGCCGACCCCAACCTAGTTGGGAAAAAGGCTAGCCAGTTGATGAGTTGACTACAAAGAGATTTTTCAATAAATCACGCTTTTAGTCCTGATTGCAAGAAATGCCTAATGGTGTGAGAATTCCTCTCAATAATGCCTAAGTGAGCAGAATAATTTATTAGTATTGTTAGACTGTGGTAAAGCTGTAATATCTTACATTAATAGGATAACTGTGTCTAGGTAATACAGTAATATTATAACGCCCAATTTCACCATCTAATTTTAAGTATACTTTAAACATGAATAATGGTTATTACGCTTTAGGATATAAAGAATACGTGTTATCTATATTAATAAGCACTATTTCATAGAAGCTAATCTTAATGACTTAGTAAGTTTATCAGTAAATTCGAATCACGCGCAGGTACCTTATGGGTGAATAAACGCATTATTCAGTCTGGCTCAGTTGTTTGTGTTAGCCAATGCGATGGCCGACTACGTTAGCCAATTAGACGATCCTCCGGTAGGTATGCCAGATTGGCTGTTGGAGCCAGTTAACCTCATATGTTTCCTCTCTTGAGAATTAATTGAGGATCACGGTTCAATGTAGCGCTTCCAGGCAAGGAGGTGGTATCTTGCTTTTCGACGTTCAGGAATTGCATACAGCAAATTACTTAATTGAATAGGTGCGCAAAATTAAAATATCTAATTCAACGTGTTAAGGCTCCTTCAAACAGGCGCGACACGATACACGACACAAAGGCACTGCAAGTCGCGCAACGAGCGGTGCCTTTGTGTCGCGCGCAATTGTATCGCGTGTCGCGCCTATTTGTAGGAGCCTTTATGAAGTAAATTTAGATCATGTCAAAAGAATGAACATACGTCCGCGTATATATAATATCATTGTCCGCGTAGGCGAATGATTTGGCAACGTCGTCGCGTACCCTTTTTTACGCGTTGCCAACTTGATTCATGTTGTGAACTCTACGATGAATGGATTGCTTTCACGCGTTATTATTGACTATCATTGCCAAATTTATTTTAGAAAAAAAAAAAAAAAAAATTGCACTATCTAAAACAATGACGATAAAAAAAAATCTTTCTTTCACCAAAGCCTTATATAGCCATTACAATATAATATCCAAAGACAAAGAGCGTAAAGGCTTATAACTAGGTCACAATAATTTTAATACTCTGACTCCTAAACTAGGTGTAGGTGCCTGTCTTAGGAGTCAGAATGATGATGAATGATTGTTTTTTTTTTTTTCAAGAATTCAGATTTGGAAATGACCATTTATAATGATTACGTAACAGTTACCGCACTTCCTCCTTCGATTTGGCTCAAGTTTTTAATTTCATCCTATAAAGAATCGATGGAAAGTATCAGATTAAAATAGAACAGATTACTTAGATTTTCTAAAAGAAAATCAAAACATTGTCGGAAGACACTTTTGATTAATAATTAATCAGTGTTCTAAAGACACTGTAATTTATGCTTATATTGAGCATTTATATAAATAAATATAACAATTAGTTAATTTGATACCCAAATCATTTCAATTGATTTAAAACCAATCGAATGCAAATAAAAATAAATAGAAAAGCATCCCTAAAAATAGAAAAGTAGGTACCTAGTACAAGACGTCATTGTTAAACAAAAAGGAAGTGAAAAACAGTGTTAGTGAAAAACAGTGTTAGCGAAAAACTGACGTCATAGTTATAATTAGAATTCTATGCCTGTACAGAACCTTTTATCCTTAACTAAGGAAGAAGAAGCTTAGCTTACTTAGCTGTTACTTTCAAGCTTTTGCGGTCGAGTGGATGTAGAAAAGTTCTAAGAACGGAAGTTATGAAAAGTTACTTAAGGATAGTGGGTTGGCGTTGTACTTGTGGCATGTATTATATTTTCTTTTATTTACTTTTTAGAAGTAGTAGTAGTAATGTGACATCTACTAACCCGCACTGGCCACTCGCTTTAGATTATAGCCCACTCCCTCTTGAATAAAGTAGCCCTTTGTCCCAGGAGTGGGAACATTATAGGCTGATTTTACTGGTACTGTGTAGGTATGAGAGGTACTTGAAACGAGGAAGAGGGTTTAACAAATCACTTGTAAGATAGCTATTTCTGAAGAGCTCTAAAATGTGTGGATACTTCTCCTTTAAGTACACTTCTTTGCATTCGTTAAATAAGAATCCAACAACATTAATAGTTCACTTAAACATTTCTTCCTCAAAAATATAAATTAAAAGAAAGCTGTGAACATTTATAAGGCACTTGACTCCTAACTTATTCTGTAGCAATCCTTGTTAGCCTTATGGTTCTTACAATTTTATGAGTTTTCAAGTGCCATAACTCAACAAGTTAACTTTACAAACTATTGGTAATCGGAAAGCGATTAATATTCCACGGATGAGTCTTCTGTCGTTCGAAACTAATTTTGGAACGGATTTATTGCAGTTTTCAACTGTTTTCCCGACCATTCGGTACGTTGTTGTTCAATTGTAAGTTTTTAGTGTTACACTTTTCTGATTTATGCACTTTCCACTCAGTAAAATTATAAAATCGTTGTTTTAATTGTTTGTGAGTTTTTGAAGTGAAAACTTCTTTAGCGGCGCTGTGTACTTTTTTTGGAATGGGTAAAAACTTCTAAATTCGCGTCAGGTCACGTGACCCTGATCGAAAATTCGTAAGACAGTTCGACAGAAAGTTGAGGACAGCGCCATCTATGCACATCGGGAAGAACTACGAGGGCCTCGCGTACTAACTACGTAGTTCATCCAACAACGACGAGATGGCGCTGAACCACGGATATATAACTGACGACGAGCTCTATGCGAGCGGCTTGCTTCTCTTACCACTGCCGCGACCAACACCACGAACTGAAGTCTATCCTGTGTGTTTATTTGTAAATCTGAATAAATTCCTTTCACGAGAAGAATAAACCAGTCACTTTGGTCATCATACCTGATTTGCAAAAAACCCTATAAAATAAGGAACACACCTTAACACGCGTGTTTTGTTTATAAGACGATTCACAAAATACACTCGTAATTGTTCAAGTTTTCACTTCTGTCGGCACTACCGGAGTGCCAGTGTTTTTTTTTTCCTGACCATGGTTTTGTTATTGTTATTAGTAATTAACTGTTTATTTATTTTACTTCGATGGTCCTAGTTTATCATTTGTGACTTCGAGTGACGGCTATGTGAACATAACCCAGCATTGCAAAGGCGTGACAGCTTAATAATAAAACACCTAGATAATTACACCTTTTATTTAGGTGTTAAATTTTGTTTTCATTAATATTTTTTGTTTTTGCTTGATTTTAGTTTGCATCATATTTATTGGTTTATTGGTGTGGCTAGTCTGTGTCTTGTAATTTTATCTATTTTGCATACCTACTATTGTAGATGCAAGTTTTTTTTTAACAGACGGCTTGAGCTGGGGAGTTTGTTGCGCCACTTCTTCCCAGCTAAGACACTAGGAAGTGGTGAAGCGCGGGCGTTTTGGGCGTGTGTTGTTTGAGTAAAGAACTTTGGCGACAACGAACGTCGCGATAGTAAACTTTAGCGGTAACGTACATCACGGTAATGAACTTCGCAATTATGATTTACACTCGTAATTTTGATGTTCGAAAAGTGCTGATTCTCAGCCGAATTTGAATAAATAACTTTTGATTGTTTATTTTGGTTAAAACATAATTTTGATCTGAAACCGAACGCTTTTTTAAGCAACTGGATTCCTCATTTCAAATTGATGTTTATTAAAAAACTTACAGATTTTTAATCGCAGTTTGGGCTTCGTGTATTCCGTTCCCTGGAAATATCGTACCATGATAAAAACAGTAGTTTTTAAGATTAAAAAAATATATTTGATGCTATTTTTTATTGTTGAAAGTATCTAAAAATCTGAACACACTAAGGCAAATCCCGCGCGAGATACGGGACAGAAGTGCGCGCAACATTTATTTTCATGATTCGGATGCCATGCGACTATTTGAACACCTCAGAACAAGTTGAATTAACACAATGGGAGGGAGTGAGCGATTAGCTTCAGTTAGGCCAAAGCCTAAGACTATAGAAATACACTTTTCATATTTCACGTAGACCCATATTCTGAACAGAAACTGTCAAACTGATTAAACAGACCAGTTAATGTAAAGTTCTGAATAAATGAGCCAACATAAAAGCCATGGCGAACAAAATTGTAAATTCACGGAATGAAGGTTTATAATACAAAGTCACGTCAGACGTCCCTTTCATTTGGTTGGCAGTTTTAATTAAACCGATCACAATGAAAAATAGATGAACAACAAACATTACTTAATAGCAACACAATGAAATTCGATTTATTCACAATTTGCTGGTCAATGCGTGCTGTAGTTATTTCATTACTAGTCATTAAGCTGTATGCAAATTGCGATAATGCGGTTAAGGTAACTTTTCATTGTTTCAGAACGTTCGAGTAATTCAATCTTATGACAAAAGCGTTCTTAATCTAGGACATTGTTGCATTGTCTGTGGTGGAGTTAACTATAAGGAAGTTCTTCAGTGTTTTGTTTCTTAACATTCGGGAAATTGTTTAGACTTTTCTCTTTTGTTTTTTCGTGAGCATAATATAACTGATACAGATTTCAAAATTAGAAAGTGTAATTTTTATTAAGTTTCTATTTAGCGCTCATACACATGCATCATAGGTGCCCCACTTATGCGGGTGACGAGTGTCGCTCGTGCCCAATAAACAGCCTACATCCTTGTTAAACCGACAAAATCCTTAATCCCTTCCACGTTTTATTAGTTCTCAGAATTATAATGAGAATATGATAGTTTCTCAACTTATATACTCATGTGGGAAATAACCCAGATTAGTATCTACAATATTAAGCACATACATACATGTTATTCCTGATGATCCTTTAATTTACATAGTAAGCTTCCACAATAAAATTTATTTAGGAACTACAAAATATTTAGAACTTATGCACACGTTGGTACTTGTTACCCTTTTTCACAGACTGTAGTTGAATACTTGGAGACAGTTGTGAACTCGTTGAGAACAGCATGCAGACTGGGGCTCGATCACCTCGTTCCCTGTTCTCGTTTGCTGAGCGGCCCGCCGTCAGGATGCGCACGTGACGTCATGAAGCCTTTTCGTAGTAAATAAAACGCGTCAATAACACTCATTAATTCGGCTGTTACCTTTGTCAATATTATTTGCTATGATAGTTCTAGACTTTTCCCAAAATGGATGTAGGTAGGTTTCTTATTAGGTTAGGAATGGTCCTCTTCCAAATTAATATCATTCACCGTAACTAAGGCTCTAGTCCTATTCACACCCATAGTTTAATTTGGAGATCCTTGCTTAAACCTTTACGACTTGATTAGTGCCTTAGTAGAAACTTAATTAATATCTTCAAATAAACTGATGATTTCATTTTAGATATTTTTCGGTGAAAACGTAATGTTCTAAACAACTTTTATCGACTCACTTTCGCCTGCGTGGTTGTTGGAAAATATTCCACGGAAACCTTACCAAAATTAAAAGTATCCTATGTGTCAATCCAGGTTATAAAGTATGTGTGGGCTAAAGTTCATTCAATCCGTTTAACCATTTTTGCGACAATGCGGATCATACCTCCAGTCAAACAAAGGGACAAACATTCTAAAAACGATATTTTCGGCTCGTCCACACACCTCATAGCATTTTTTTCTCATAAATATTCAATGTACGGTTTTGCGGTAGGAGTAAACTGGTAGTCTAAATTGTCACGTAACGAACAAGCGTAATGCCCCCTGCATGCGACTTTCTCTCTCTCTCTCTTTGTATGTTTCTATTTAAATAAAAGGAAGAGGCAGAGAGAGTGAGAGATAGGTTTTATGGTTTTCGAGGGTGCTGAAGCCGGTTGTGGGGTCAAAATGAAAATCCAAGATAGCGTCTGTGAAAATTGTCATCATTTTTCATAGTGGGTGTCGTTTTCGTGATTTTAGAGGGTGCTGAAGTCAATAGGGAGGTCAATAGGGAGTCTAAATGAAAATCTATGATGGCAGCTTGTCATGGTTCTCGAGGGTGCTAAAGTCGATAGTGAGGTAAACATGAAAATCCAAGATGGTGACATTTTATGAGTGCTTCTAAAAACTTATAATAGATGGCTCTGTATAAAAACGAGCATTAAATTCCCATTTTTTCTCTCTGTCTCTTTCTATTATATACGAGAGTGTGGTGTGCGTACAAGTATCGCGTAAGAAACTTCGTTCCTGACGGGGTCCCCTGACCACACACTTTTTGTAATTATATGACAATGTTTAGACTACCTATTATTGGTAAAAAGGTGGTAAAATTTAATCTTAACAAATATAACAACGAACTACACCTGCTTGTTTTCTTTTGTAGGAGGTAATCTCTAGAAGAGCTGATTCGATGACTCATTACACATATTTTGATAGAAAGCCACACGAATGCGCAGTGATGTGTTTTATGGTATAGTTGACTTCGCGGATACACCGACAGGACAGGTGCGGGCGGTGCGTGCGGTGCGGTGCGGTGCGGTGCGGCGCGGTGCGGTGCGGTGCGGTGCGGCAGGTTGACACTGGCAGGAACACACGGCGTTTATCTCTTTCAGCTGTTCTTGCATTCTGTCTGCCATGGCAGCCAACGAGTCAAGCTTGGATTCTTCACTCACTGCCAACACTGTGCGGGTAGAAGCAGGTAGGTGTCCTTGCCACAACATTTTCAGGGTGTCATCTGGCATCTTTTGCCCAGCAAGGTTTCTTATTCGGCGAAGCAACTGCGATGGATGTTGATCGCCGAGTTCCATGTCATTCAGCAGTTTTTGTAGCTGAATACCCTCGCTGTCTTCATATACCTCCAACAGTCTTCTTTTTACTGCATCGTATCGGCCGGAGTTGGGCGGTGACAAGATGATGTCGCTGATTTGATCGATGTCCTTGATCTCCAGCTGAGCCACAACGAGTGCGAACTTGCCTTCATCGCCGAGCTTCTGGTTGTAGATAATGACTTAAAATTGGGCGAACCAAAGCTTACGTCTGTCGCACCAGAATTTTGGTATGCGCGACTGGACGCTAATTGCTTCGACGCCTTCACACGTAGTAATTTTATCTTCATGCGCAGTCATTTCAAACGCGGGGTCACCACTTTAGTGAATAGGGATCACTACTTTTGTGAATCGATGCTTTTAAGGATGGTAGTATAGTCAATAAGAAGACGAATAACGATCTGTGTGATTTATTCTAAGGCGCGGCTTATATACATTTTCGAAATACAATTATTATAATAATAAGGGTACATAGACAAACTTAATAACTAACACAAATTGATAATGACGGTAGCATGTGCCAAGCTCCCTACGAGTTACTAGCGTGATGATACAGCGGCCGATCGAGTCCGAATTCCTTTCTCTTGATCGTCGGCTAGCTTAGTGCCTTAGTATGCGCGGGCGCACGGTGGCAGACGGCCGCGTGCGCTCCTCTAATATGTATGCCTAGATACGTATGTATGAGCTGCTACACACCTAAATCACGGGCAGAAGTCAATAATTATGACCAAAGAAAATGCATATAATAAATTTTGATGTTCTTTTTTGCCTAAAGAAAAATAAAAAAAAAATGTTGATGAGGAGGGAGAGAAAGGCCGAAGGAAATATGGATGATTTGTGTGAGGAAAACTGCTGTATGAAAGAAAAGGTAATGAACGTTAGCGTGACGATTGACAGGAGAGAATGGAAGAAGAAAACGTGTTGTGCCGAACCTAGATAACATGAGACCAGGGCAGGGAGACGTTGATGATGCCTAATATTATGCCGAGCTTGTAGTCAAACGAATCAATATAGACTTAGATAAAAGAAACACATCATGCTCTTCAAGGTACCCCTAATGATATAAATAATGGTGAGCACAATTATTGTAATTCTTATTATTATACCTGTCAATTGGCTGAAATATGACGATGATAGTTGATGATCTCGGAAAAAATCATGCTGACTGGGAGCTTTACTGGCGTGCGCCGCGTAAACCAATAGAGTTATATGTAAACAATGTATTGCGGAATTATTCCTCATAAAGAGATTAGTAATTCCGTACTCCACGCGCGCGTAGTCGCAAGCAAAAGCTAGTGGATATTAATGTTTACTAAAGAGAACACATATACTTAATTTACATTTGTTTTTCACAATATTATGGCGACCTTGTAGTCAAACAGATAAAATACACACATCATGCTCTCCATGATACTCCTAGTGAGATAAATAAGCCACTTATTTTTATTAATTAGGGTACGTCTTATAATCCCCGGCTCATTAAGTAAGATCGTATATTTCAGGCGTTTTCTAACTAAATTTTCTAGCATCTCGCTATATACTCATTAGAAACGCGGCCAAGTTCATTCAGAGGTTTGCATACTTCTCATCGCTCTTGATTACCAACCATACCTACTTAATGTAACCCAGTCTCTCTGTTAGTCTGTCTACCTGTTTGTCTGTTACATTTTCTTGCCTTAGTGGCTGAATGCATTTAGGTGAAATTTGGTACTACTCAATTAGTCCATGATCTTTATTTTCTGTGAGGAAATTCTCAAGGGACAATCCACAATATTATCCGCCTAGGAAGAACGGAGGATTATGTTAGACTCCTAGCGACTGAAACCCCACGGTTCCTTCGACTACAACGAGTCGGTGGCCTGGCAGATGCTCATGCGCATGCTAATTCGCGCGGAATAAAAAGTATCCTATGTTTTACCTTTTACCCAGTATCTTTACCTGGGTTAAACATATGATATTTTTTATACGGGTTATACGTTCCCGTAGTATAATTTCTGAACTCCACGCGGGCGAAGCCACGGGCAAAAGGTAGTATAGAATATTTTAGAGAACAGAAACTAGTTAGTGTGTATTCGTAGTTCAAAAATATATTATAAATTTTGTAAACTTGTTAACAAATAAATCGATCGGAATTTAATGAAGGAATTGTAGAATAATGATATAATATAATATAATAATTAATGTTACGTAGGTACCTAATGTAAGTTGAGTATATTTTACTTTGAACCAACGAAAAAAAGGAGGAGTTTATAATTTAATTGTATAAGAACTAGTCCTGTTAAAATAACAAAAATACGAATACCGACTTGAGTCCCTAAAGGTCCGAACTAGTTAGAAATGGACAGAAGTTTTTACGTGCTACTAAAGTCTGTAAATGAGTAAAAACAAAAGACAGATAGCAGAAACAAACTAGTTTTCTGTAGGTAAGTACTACTGATGCGTGTTTCTCATTATTACTGTTTTTACGTTATTTACAGTAAGAACTTTTTTGTTACTTTTTGTTTCCTTAAACATAGAGTGGGCGCGCTATGAGCATTTTGCCGCCCTCGGCAAAAAATGACAATGAGCGGCAAAACGCTACCCACACGCCCACTAACGTTATACGGGATAGCGCGACCCTCTAGAGTTATAGATAATTAATTAAGAGCTGATTTTTCAATCGATAGATAATTCTTATTCGTGAAACAAAATCGACGTTTGACATATTTTGTAAGGAAATACTGTCAAAAATTCAAATTGAAACTCGAATTAAATTTTCTGGCGTTTGAAAAATTTGCCCTAAAAATAATTCATGCTTAAAATCAGTTCATCAAAATCACATTGAGGAATGGCCGTCCACATTCTTTCTAATAAGTCGAAAAGTTGTTGTGGGGTATGCACGATATCCATATTCGGTAGAGCTTTTTTTTGGAGCATATCCCATGCGTGCTTAATTGAGTCGAGCTCTGGCAATTGAGCAGGCCACGGTAGAATGTTGATGCGAGCATCGACAAGAGTGCGTGTTACGACTCTAGCTGTGTGTGGACGTGCATTGTCGAAACGAATCACCCAACCGGCTTTGCAAAGTGATGATCACGTCTGAAACAATCCTCTCCGCATAAATCTGAGGATCGAGGTTGCCCCTGATCCAAATGAGATCGGTTCTTCCACCGATCCAAATACCTGTCCAATCCATTATTATTCCCCCTCCATATGAATTAACTTCCTAACAAAACTTCAAACGATTTTGACGTCCAGAGGTCCTCCAAACTCAAGTGCGTCTTGTATCCGGCCTCATACCGAAACAAGATTCATCGGAAAAGCAAACACAATGCCAGTCTTCTTCCTCCCAATTTCTGTGTTCACGAGCCCATTGTAAACGGGCCCTATGATTGCAGGGTGCTATAGGTGGAACTCTCAGCGGCCTTCAGGAACGCAGACCCACTTCACGTAAATGATATCGGATAGTTTGGTCGCTTACCAGAAAGCCTGAACAGCTGTGGAGCCTCGTAGCCAACATCATGTCGGTCATGGTACGATTCCGTCGAGCAGTATTTTGGATGTACCGGTCTTGTCTGCGAGCGATCATCCTCCATGTCGCTCGGCCACGCTGCCTGTGATACGATAGCGTGTCCAGGAGCGTCATATGCTGCCTCTCTGTCTCACCTCAAAAGCGACAGCCGAAGTACGTTGCCTGCAACCAGCTTGCAACATTCCGACGACTCTCATCATCTCTTCTCGTGTCAAATGATGTCGTCGCTCCATATCGATGCAATTTTTTTCAGTGCCGATGCAGAAATAGTAATGATTTTGTAAAAACGCTATTACACACTTTTATAGGAATCCTGATTGACTGATAATTTCTATTTTTAATCAAATATTTAAGAAAGTTCTTTATTCAAATAGTGAAATTAACCAAAAATAATTAAAAACGATCCAAAAAAGTTAAAATAATAATCGTCAATTGTGGCGATACTCTAAAATGTACTTGATACCTAGACACTTTAGATATGTGTTTAAACCAAATAATATTAATATTCTCATCAAACTTCTAATAGCAGAAAATAATGAATAGCTCTTCAAGAAACATATTATTAGCAAAAACCTGTTGAATTTATATTTCAATCTCTTCTACGTAAAATATTACGCCCACATACTTAGCTTTTAATATAATTATCAAGAACCGTGGGGTTATTATTAAGTTTCATTTATTACTTTACCTTAATGGATGAGATGAGAATACCTTAGCACCTTAAACACGAAGGCGTGGGATGTGGTACGTTTCATTACGGTATAATAGCCATTTGTCTGACGTAACTGATTAATTTTTGTTCTAATCTTAACTGCATAGTAAGCCTATGACAAAAGCTAGCCTGAAAGTTTACTGAATCTAAGCTTTTTATTTTGCATTTTTATGAGAAAAGGCAATCATTGAGAAAATTGTGGTGAACACAATCTTTTTATTTTTTATGGCTCTTCGAAATGAATAAATTAATAATTTATTTCAAAGGCTTCACACTCTTCTTGGTTCAGTTATTAGAACTCATTTACACTGTGTTTTTTAGCTAAAAGTATTTCTCGGGTTACCTACTTATATTTTTACCCGACTGTGCAGCGGTAAAGACAGAGTTAAGTTTTTTTTTTTAATTTTGCCATCCCTAAAACTATTACGTTGTGCCCTGTCAAAGCTAGAAAGCGTCTCGGCAGACCCCATAGAAGATGACGGGACGAGCAGGAGAAAACAAATGACCAGTGGTCCACTTTAGCCCTGGATGGAAAGAGCTGGAAGTCATGGGCTTTGCCCAAAAGTGGAATGATGCAGGCTAAAAGTATCAGCATCCCTAAAGACTCAACACTCAAACAGTCTGACAGTCAAACCCAAATGCTTCTTTCGTATTTTTAATATAGTAGAGATGAGTTTGATAGATTATCCTAATTATAGATATTGTTATTATTATAATAAGTATTCTAAACGGATATCCACCTTCAATGTCGTGGATATTTTAAATGACTGTAGATGGAAACGTCAAAGTTATTTGTTCACGACTATAAAAGGGGGAGCTCCGAGTGGCAAGGACGATTCTTGTTCGAGACGTTGGCCAGAACGGAGCTCCGGCCTATAGATGTTCAGTTGATTAGTACTAGTGACGTTATAATATGGAATAGATAGACCAGATGTCATGTAAGTTAATTGATATTATTATCTAGATTATTGCTAATAACTATGGTGTTCTGCATATGTTATAATATGGCCAATATTGCTAATATTTGAAATGTGTGGCAATATAAGGAATTGTTGATAGAATACTTTAATATTGTTTCCGTGGAGTTTCTTGTCCTTCTTCTCCACGAGGACCTAGATTTGGAACGGACGACTAGCTTTCTGATTATTTACTGACGAGCCTTAATTGAATAAATGTTTGTTCTTGTCTTTCTGTGCTTTATTTATAAAATCCTTTCCCTACATACCATATTTATAGGTATTACACATATTAAATAACTATTGGGGTAATATTATATATACTTAAAGATAGATTATACTTTATTCCGCTAACAAGTTCAAATAGTTCAAGTACCTTTCATATTCTGATGACAACATAATTGTTGTTTACTCAATAATAAATTGGTAATGTGAACATTTCCATCATCAAGTTGATATTTGGTAATTAACGAAGTTTAATATTATATTGTTTAATTTGTGAAAACACTACCAATGTCACATGTTGTCGGGTTCAAGCCTTTTCAATTTGGATTAATTACGGATTGGTATGATTACGGATTAATAACCGTTTTAATAGGATATTAAAATTTTAATATTGACTCATATATTATAAAACTGGCCTGTACCTAATTGTTTCAATTCAGAACACAAGGCTCTTCTCAAGCAAAGAAATATCGAGCTTTGATCACCATAATATCTCATTGCGTTTCGACGATATAAAAGTATCAAAACTTTTTGTTGTCAAATAATCCAATCTTTTGACATTTTCGTTTTTTTAATATTTTATTACCTGGTAGTCAGGCAGATGATTGCCCATTTTAAATGCAGAACAGTTTGCTTTTCATTCACGTTTAAATTTATTTCTGTTGCATTGGCAATTGTTTTATTTTTATCCCTTTTTATTTTGTTAGTTGATTGGCGGATGGGTATCCAGCCCGTCATTTTAAGTTTAGCGTCATGACATGCTCGAGTGGCTATGATAAAACAGTATTTGTATAAAAAAGGTATTGCAAAACTCCTCGTGTCTGTCTTACTTAGTTTTGTTCAACTATTTGCATTACGGATTTATACCTAGCTTTTGAAGGCTACTTAATTAAATTATACGTAACTAGCGAGCGAGATTTCTTTATTATATGTAAGCTTAATATTAATGTATTACCATACATATTAACCTTTGGGAATAAATTCTCTAAATCATGGTGATAACCGCATCAAAATCCGTTGTAAAGATTAAAAGAACAACGCGGCCACACAGTTAGACACGAAAAGCGCCTTTGTTTAATACTATGTACAGATGATGTCTGGTCAAAAGTATTACATTAATAGGTATTCATTTCAGTAGCTGTGATTTTACTAGATCCATTATAGTACCTACAATTTAAAATCCATAAATAAAGTTACAATATAAATTTATTCTCGTATTGAAAAGCGTGGCAGCTGATGTGTGTACAGATAAAACAAATTCTGTCGATGAAACCAGCAATGTCATTAAAACAATATGTAAAAATAAGCAGAATGAGTGCAAACGCGCACAATCCTCTACGAGCAACTAATAAAAGCAGAACACGTTTTCGTACTAATTTAACTTGGTCTGACGTTGCTCGACGAAGATATGTATATTATACGATGAGTCGATGACTAGATGTGGTTACGTCTTACTAACGAAGTTGTTGGTTTACTACAAATATATTTATATAGATAGTTACGTTGTTACGATGTTCGCTTCGTGTAAAATACTGGTATTCAGGATCACACGATAGCTCGTTTGATTCTTGCTGCGCTATGTGGTACTATAAGTTTAAAAGTGATCTCTTATAAGATGATGTATATATGCAGAATTTGAATAGACTTACACCTATCATTAACTTAAATGTAATTGCATTCCTATTTAAGTTAATATATTAGTTTTTTTTGTACTAGTAAGATGAAAAAGACATACATGATTGTTCAAGTTATTTTCAAGCACAAATTGAACAGATGGCACCTATTCTAAGTAAAAATATAGTACTTGTATCTCAGGAGCCACAGTTTCTCATAAACATTAATTATAACTACTTAAATGCAATTTGCATCCTTATTGCGTACCTAACACACTTTCAATCTCAATCTGAATCATTTTGAAGGATATTGCTAATCGATTACTTTAGGATTAACTATTTTTACATGGTTTTAGTATTAACTATCTCATAATATTAACTATTTACACTAGGTACTAAATTAATAGGGACCATACGCACAACAACTAGTCCGCATCGCTGTCATCCGGAAACGTGCTCAGAAGACTGGCAGCAGTACCACGTTGAATGGCAATGCTAATTCTTTGGCCAAAGAACGACCCAGCCCTCAGGTCACATGAAGTGTTGATCAGCCGGTAAGAAATTTCCTTAAAAAGGAGACGCGCACTCGGGCCCCATGACCCGAGCGTTTTGACCCCAAGCGGTTCAAGAAAGCTCCTGTATAAGCTGTAGTTACTCATAGGGTTGCAGTATTTGCGCTACAGGACAGGCCATGGTGCCTGAGACTGTCGACAGTTTCACCGCAGTGACACCGATGCGGCGCAACCAGAATGTTCGAAAAATGTTGTCTGTTCAACTATGTAGGTATATAACGCAATGAATGTTGTTGAACTGTCAAAATGAAAGCTATTGCTGCTGATAGTATAGACGCCAGCACATCAAGCTACCCGAAACTGTCAAATTTTCCCAATCAACTTTGAACCTTATGCTATAGCGATAAAGTTTACAATCTATTAAATAAATTTGACAGATTGTAGTAGCTTGATGTGCTGGCGTCTGTACATATGTTACGCAATTACCCCGCAGGTTAAAGTGGCTCAGTAGAGACATGTTTCAGTTTTGAGAAAGATATTTATGGTAAGAGACGAAAATAAGTATTTTATATAAAAATAGACTAATAGACAGGTATTAACTGAAAAAGTCCTTATGAAACCTTCAAATAATGCAAAAAAATTGATTTCAAAATTTCTTTGTATACACCAAGCATCTATAAAACTTACTCATGAGGGCTTACTATGCTTATAGTAAAAAAAACATATATGTTTATACTTTACAGACTCTTCTTTATTACATTCAGCGCTCCAACCGCATACTTACATGAAATATGACCTCATAAAACACCTCGTAAATAAATAGTGCTGAGCTCATCAATTGTGTGAAACGTCAAATACATAATACGGGCCAGAGGCGTAATATCGCGGCCTTTGGCCTGTAGTTCAGAACTATGTACAATAAAGCGACCTTCAAAGCGTGTACCAATTTGTCTAGAGCACGTCAAACCCAAATGGTTATACTGAAGATTTTCAAGACCGTACATCTTCTATGATCTATTGTTGTTCTCGATTGTTTGTTTGTTTGGCTGGTTTATACATGAAGTACCTCACGTTGACATACGGAATAAGCATTTTTTTGCTTAAAGCTTTGTAATTTGTCATTTTTTTTTCCTTGTTTGTCACCCAAAGTGCAATGGAGAGGGCTACGCTTGGAGTTTCCCTGCATGATCGAATTAGAAGTGAAGAGATCCGCAGGAGAACTAAGGCAACCGATATAGCCCCAAGAATTGCCAAACTTTAGGGGCATATTGCTCGCAGAATAGATGACCGATGGGGCTGAAAGGTTCTGGAGTGGCGACCGCGTACCGGAAGATGTAGCGTCGGAAGTCCTCCCACAAGGTGGAATTTCTCATCAGAATTATGTAGTTAGTTAAACATCTCATGTAAATTATTAAATGGAATTAGCGTAGAATATTATTATTTCGATCCATTTCAGGATCTGGATGAGTACACGTGTCCACAACTACGTACGAGTACCTACATTAGTGACCTTAGGTGTCGCCATTTCAAGTTAATCCCAGCATTGATGGAACAATGAACTTATTTTGACGGACATACTCGATACTTACTGCAAACAATAATTAAGTACTATACCTATTGTAGTTTTGCAATAAGTTGAATTTACATCGCTAGAAATATGGTCAAAAAAAGATGTCGGATGATAACACCAAAATTCACTTAATATTGTAAGTTCTCCTACGTGACTAGAAACAAAACACTCTTGATTCCAATACTATTTGAGTTAAAAAAAAGTAAAGAAGAAAGAAGACTGTCGTCGTCTTTTGTTTAACAAAGGAATCACCATTTCTAACAGTACTCGTATTTGTAATTGATCCTCAATACTTGAAACCATACTTCTCACGTAGGTATGAGGTCATTCAAGTATTACAGAAGCACTACAGGGGGGCGGGGGTCTTTGCATTGCTTATTTTTGATGACATAGGGGATGGGTGTCCGGATGGTGATTACGTCAGCAGTATTTATTATTTTGCTTTTTCGGATTTTCTAAAAATTTTTATCGATTTTGGTGTGAACATAATATATGGCAACCCTACTAACCTATGCTGCTCATGAATCGATAAAGGATCCTACAAACAGGCGCGACACGCGATATAATCGCGCGCGACACAATGGCAGCGCTCGTTGCGCGACTTGCGGTGCCTTTGCGTCGCGTGCGTTTTTATCGCGTGTCGCGCCTGTTTGTAGAAGCCTTAAATGTAATTTTACGCACCATAGCTTTTGAGCTATGCCATTTATGTAGGTACTTCCAATGTTCCGCAGGATTTAATAATTATACGTAAGAGCACTTTGCATGATTATACGCATAACTGTAAGATATAATATGCTAATGCCACAGCGTAGGCTCGTATATATGATTAATATGTGTGTTAATACGATTATTCCCAGTAATTATTGTTTACATAATAACAATTTAGTTAATGTTGTCTGCGACGCCTTTCATAAATATTTATACTCGTTTATTTGCAGCCGCTGTGAATGCTGTGATTAGAATTAATTTTCGTTTTTATGTAGTTATTTTAATAAATGAATCATCTTTGTGTATAATTAGATCATGAACTTTTTTTAATTTTAACATTTTTTTTTAATTTACCAACAGATCAGATGGAAATAAAAATCTAAAATTTTGTAATGAAATTCTGCCAACGCTATACCTACCTTATTGTTTTCTACAGTACATGGTCATTTACAGGTTTACCATTTTTTTTTAAAACTATGGTCCGTTGTCCCCGTTGCCCCATATGCCATAAGGGGGACAACGGTAAGACGTCCCGTTGTCCCCGTAACGGGGACACAGATTACGGGGACAACGGGAATACATTCATTATTCTTGTAAAATCCAAAAAATAAAGTAGGTTACTAACAAAATCAATTAAATCGTCCAAGGCAAAATCGTGTGACTGAGTTGTTCTTTTTTTAACTACGAAACAGATTTCCATGCGGATTTCAGTTTCTTTTTTTTATTTTTTTTTTATTCAAAATGGGTTTGCTCTTGACTCTAATCTAGGTCAGAGATGACACAATTCAATTAGATATTGTGTCCATTAAATGTTTTGTAATACCATGTTTGGGTTTTTCTCTAGTGAACTACATTATTTTTGTACAATGCAAAAAAACGTATCAACAAAATCAATTAAATCAACCAAGCAAACACCAAAAAAACCAACATCAGCGCTGTCCAGCAAAAAAGGTCTTCCTGAAAATTTATAACAAGTGAATGTCGGTAAATCACAGATATGATAGATTTTTTGCCAGCACTGACCATCGACGTTTATCCTAGGAAAAGTTGGAATCGTTCCAGAGTTGACTGTGGGACTCACCGTTGATTTCATGTTTGAATTGTCGTCACAATTTATATAACGGGTCTCGGGCTTTACCTACGTAGGGTATAATGGTGAGTGGAGATATATTATTAATTTTGATGGTTTGATTTATATGCCAACAGTATTATAATTATGGGTAGGTACGATCTGTATGAACAGTATGATTAGATCATAATTGGACGTTGTTGGTATGTATGTAGGTATTCTTTAAACCGTTTCTAACTTCACAGATGATTATTTTCAAGGCGTATTTCGTCTGTTGAGTGAGGCCTGTTTTTAGCTATTATTATATCACCCAAAAATCAACTTAGGACTGGTTTTTTGATCCATGGTTAACTCGACTAATAACTAAATGGCCTAAATGGCCAACTACTAAATGGCCAACTGGGTCAACTAATAGTTAATTATTTGACAATTCAAAGATAAACAGTTGATCAAAAAATACATTTTACCAAAATTTAACCATTAGTTACTATTTTTAAACAATTGGTGGAGTTAACTACGGATCAAAAAACCGGCCCTTAGACAACAAAAAAAAGGTTAAGTGGTGTAATGTAAATGAACTATGATACTGAATTTAAATAAACAGCATTTATGCTGCGCGGGAGCAGTGGCCCAATAGTAACGACTCGAACTTCCAGCTTGTACGTCGTGGGTTCAAACCTAGTCAGGCGCGTTACTTTGTGTAATTTATTTAATCACTATCACTCTCAAAACGGTGAAGGAAAACAAAGGCATGTCCTAGAACCAAAAATTCGATAACTTTTTTTTTCTTTATTTATTTATAGGGGCTTTTACACACAGCGTATGCCAGTCCCATCGTATCCTAAACAATTGTACTTTCACAGGACGTGGGCAATTCGATAACTTGTGACATCTACCAACCCGCACTGGGCCCGCCTGGTAGACTCACTCCCTCTTAAAAGAGTGGAGGCCTGTGTCCCAGCAGTGGGAACATTATATACTGATTATGTTATGCAGTGCGAAAACAAATTAAAACAGGTATCCATTTACCTTACCTTATATTATTATTGATTTTTTTTTTTTTTGCGGCATGGAAAGATCGACTGTCGCAACCCAGCGCAGGGCACGCCACGATAGCGGCGGTAAGACCCCTCTTTGAGGAGAGGCTAGAGAGGCGTCACGGCGCCCTCACCTACCGCCTGACGCAGGTCCTCACCGGACACGGAAGTTTCGGGAGGTTCCTGCACATAATCAGGCGGGAGGAAACGCCCGGGTGTCACCATTGCCAGGATCGCCCAGAGGACAAGGTGGAGCATACAGTGGAGGTCTGCCCCGCTTGGGCGGAGCACCGCCATGTCCTCGTAGAGGCGATCGGCAGCGGCGGCGACCTCTCGCGTCCGGGCCTGGTTCAAGCCATGGTCCGGGGCGAGAGGGAGTGGGGGGCAGTCGCCTCCTTCTGCGAAGCAGTCATGCTAGCGAAGGAGGCGGCGGGACGGCTGAGGGAGAGAGCCTCCCGTCCCAGCCGCCGCGGGAGACGCTCCGGGCGTCGGGAGCCGCGCGACGACTCCCGGCCACCGTAGGCGCGGGCCTGCGGGCGGAGAGTAATGGGTAGCTCACCGTCCGATCAGGACCAGGCCCGTGCCGGACGGCGCGTACGTGTTCCACGCGCGCCTCAAGATGTCAGCATCAAGGGAAGGGGCCCGCAAGGGCCGAAGCCTGCCGGATCAGCGGGATTGTCCGAAAGGGTTACCGCTGGCCCGGAACATAAAGGGCGAAGGAAGGAACACGGGTGGGTTTTAGTCAGTAAGAGTCTGACACTCCCTTCCGCTCCACCCAGAGCGGGAGGAGTCATTTGATGATTTCCCATCCAGAAAAAAAAAGGGCTGATTTTTCCAGTGCCAGATAACTTTTATTCGAGGAATAAAATTGACGTTTTACAGTTTCGGTATGAAATAACTGTCAATATTTCAAAATTATTTTTCGTCTTAAGTTATCGGATAATTGAAACATTTGCCCTTAGTTTAAATATTTTTACCATAACTTTGTGTATAAGCTTTATTATTCAAGCTACGAAACACTATATACACGCCGTATTTTAACGTTAAATTTTATTTTGAAAGAGAATAGTTTGATCGAGCTTCCGTCGGATGTTTGGCGATGTGCACAACACTTCAAGATGGATGGTTCGCCGTTTTCCAAGAATTAAACACTTAATTTATTACTAAAATCAACATACGAGTATTTCAACAGTATCAACGGTACTTTATAAAATGCTATGAATATTAACTAGGTAGTTTATTAAGGAGTTCATAAAAATGATGGATGGAAACGGTTACTTAAACACTTTTACATTCAATAGTGTGTGCAGAAAAAGTTAATGTATCAACATTTTTGCATAGCGATTTTCTAACTATTATATACCTATGACTCAACAAAATGTTATGTAATTGTTACAAATTCTAAAATGTAGGTAGTCATAGGTCAAATGCTTTGCGATGTGTAATCAGATCATCTGTTAAAAGTAAGGACTTTGAAAGTCCGTGGCATACCTACCTGTCCACCATTTTGATATTTTTCAAAATGGCGGCCACGTATGAATCTTATATAAATAAATAGTTGCCATCAATGCAAACAATATCTCGGAAACGTGACGCTTTACGGGGTTTGGTCGTTTGGTCCTATTATGTTTTCTGCTTGCATTGATGTCAGCTAACGATTTATATAGGTATCATTTGTCGCCGCCATTTCAAAAAACAATCAAAATAGCGGACAGGTAGGTATGCCAGGCTTCATATAAAAATCTTTAGTCCCCTTTCAATTTGGTTTAACACTTATTTGTAACTCACTTTCGTATCTGGTCTTCCACATTTTTATTTCCGCATGTGCTGAAATAAAACTCAGCTGTTTATTTAAAATCTCAAATCGGAAGCGTCGTGTCGGTTATTTATTATTAAGTTATTCGAGGCGGATAGTTGGCAACTTATCACCGCATGAAGCTTTCAATATAGAACTTCTATTTGGAGCACAGCTTTAAAATATGATTCAATGTGGCTTGATATTTATATCAGCATGGGAAAATGTGAATGAAAACATATTTTTAACATAATATTAGATACACTTTCATTCTCCGGAGAGATAGACCGAACTATTGGCCTATTAAATGATCTTTGTAACATCAGTGACAGTTATATGCAAAACAACACATTATATGCACAACCTGGCTATTCAGGTATACCTACCTACACAGGTAAACACCTGAACTCTGTCCAGGATTTTTTTTAAAAGGTACCTACTGTTGTTTTTATATCTATTTGTGAGTTTAATATTTAGGTTGTGTTCTTCCCGTACGAGTCCCAATAAAAACCTTTTCTTTCTTTTTTCTTGCCCAGGATTTTATTAATACTTGGCAATACATTTAATACAAACCCACATTAACATTCTACATACTTGTAATTGTTTTACCTTAACTTGACCAATAAGTTTTCATGCTACTGTGATATACATTACTGCTTTACTACAACAGACAGGAAGATGCTGACGACATTCTGAATTATAACCCGACAATTTATATTCCTCACCATGACTTATCTCCGGACCAAATTCGCGAAATTACATTTCAAAGCCATAGTTTCTTTAGGATCTCTGAATAGGTGTGAAAAGGTTTATCTTGTCCGTTGACCCAAAAAATACTTCACTTGAAGAAATGTCGTCTGATTAATGGTTCACGTTTATAACAAAAGGTTGACCGACTGACCGGGGAAAGGCTGACTTCAGAAGCTCCTAAGCCTATGCTATGAAACGGTGGAGAAATTCTAATTCATCTCACGTATTATCACTATAATTTACTACTGTCCCCGCCTCAAATAATGCTTTTGTGTTTTTTGGTAGACCAATAATTGAGTTGGGACCGTTCTATTTTGTAGCTGTTTTTTTCCTGACGGTTTCTTTTTATCGACGAATTTGGCCTTTTTTGAAATGAAAACTTCTTTAGGCGCGTTGTGTATTATTTGAGGTCAGAAAAACCATTGAAATTGCGCCACTGTTACCCTAAGCGACACAGCGCGTGTTTTGTTTATAAGACGATAAAAAAAAAATACCCGCTTCGGATGTGTTCGGCTGTCTTCGGGACGTGCTCGGTTTTAATGTAAATCCGTTATGTCAGTGAGCGATGGCAAAGTATTCTGTTTGTCTTTTGTTTTCACTTCTGTCGGCACTCCCGGAGTGCCACTGTTTTTTCTTGTCCAAATACAGGGTGGCAGGACCATCGCCACGTAACCTATTACCATGGATTCAGTAGATGATTCTGGACCCCCCTGTGTTGAAAATAATAAATCTTTTTTTTTGTAATTTTGTTGTTCCATGCATTTTAACCGCGTAGGTATTGCACTTTTCTGTGAAACAGCAGTTTTTTTTATAACTTACGAAAAATGTCTACACTAGAGGGCTTAGAATAATGTGCTGAATTCATGCACATAGTTTGCGCGTCGATGTACCTGCCACCCTGTATACAATGGCATGGAAGTCTACACTCAATCTATCTTCAGAATCCGTCACCAACTTTACTTTTACTTTTAGCTTTAGTGTTTGTAAGTTTTCGAAATTACATTTTCCATGGGATATGAAAACAATTTTCTGCGGATCAAAAACGTAACCTTGAGTCAACATGACACAATATTTAACATCTTACACTTGTTTGTCGCCAACTAAACAAAATACGAAGCCAAAAAACCTCAGCATATATAAAATATTATATCGAAACAAATATTGTTAACGAATTTCTTCGTAGCGATTTCTAAACAAAAGCTATATTTCATACACATATAATAGTTACCCGTGGCTAAATAATAACAGCCGCACATGTCGATCAATCAGGTTAAGCTACGCTTGCCGCGGTTGGTCTGTGGACGGGTGATCATCTTTACGTACCGTGACCCCTCCGTACCTCGAAAAGCACGTTAAGCTGTTGGTTCCGGCTGTCATTCGTGGATCTTTACCCAGTAACTGGGTTTTGGAGATTAGATAGGCAGTCGTTCCATGTAAAATACTGGTATTCAGCTGCATCTGGTTAGACTGGAAGCTGACCCTAACATAGTAGGGTAAAGGCTAGGCAGATGATGATGATAACTATTTCTAATTCAACCGCCCAAAAGCTGAACAAATTGAAAATCAGTAAACGAAAATAAATTTTCAAGATACGTCTGGAATATTCTCAACCACTGAATAGAATCTTGAGTTAAGGAGTTGGTACCTCATTTTTGTCCTAAATTGTATCGGTCAATCCTGTTGAAATAATTGTATGAAGAATAAATACGAAATAATTATGGCTCAAGTAGGTTGGCTGTTTTTGGCATTTAATCTTAGTAAATGGCTGTCCTAGACATTCGAGTTATTTCTGAAAGCATAGGCAAGTAATTGAGGCCATTTTAAGGGTAGATAAATTGAATAAAACCTTTTAGGGACCAAAAATAACCACAACGGTCTTTCAAGCTTAAATAAAACTCATTAAAATCCCACTCCTCTACATAAGAAATATCAAATGTACCGAATAATTTTCCAACCCATATATAGGCATGCGAATCCCACTCAGACAAAAACACCAATAATCAAAGGCCTGGGGATAGTAATACTCAGTAAACATAGAGAGGTCCCTAGCTGGTAACTACAAGGACCATTAGGTTACCCGAGCCTTCCAATTAACTCATACAGCTTGCGTGGGTCGTTGTCGTTAAGGGTCCCTTTCACTACTAGACCCTAGATTGCTCTTGAAATATCTAAAAATATCGATAATTCTAGTTTTCATTGGAATTCAGGTAGGGAAGAATTCATTTTTTGGTAAGTTGGGTTTAAGATCTTGTGGTTAATGATGAAAACTTGATTGAAGGTTGGAGTGAAACTCAAATATGCCTAAACAGTGATGATATTCCAATTTACATCAGCAACAGAAAATCTGGGATAAAGTTACAGCAAAGAAAATGCTCTTTGAAAATAAGCGTATAACAAAGTATCCACAAAGTGAACAAAAATTTAATTGTAAACAACTTGATCCATCTAAAGATCCCTTAGTGAAATGTATCAGAGATTTAACATCCAATTTTTACAAAAGCCGAAGGATTATGCAGGAAATAGATTATAAGGGTATCGACTCACTTTGCTCGAACTGTTGATCAAGTATCAAATGCTGGCCGCACCGACCCTAACAATAGACTTAGTTCCAAAGCTTTATTGGTCTAGCCGCCAACAAATTCGCTGACCCTCCCATTTATTGGGGTTTTTTTGGACTGAGATGGGTAGGCTAAGCTGCTAAAAGTCGCTATGAGTGGAAATTCGCTGAGAAAAAGCCAGTCCGATATAGAATCAATTTCTGTATACCAGATACCAGTGAGTAAAGTAGATAATATTTATTCGGAAGTTGCTTCTCGAGTATGATCATATGGTGTATCAGTAAGCGGACCATTCCTAATAAACCTAATAATATTCGAAAAGACAAAGATCTTAATCGATACTTCAAAGTGAAGTGTCGAAGCCGTATTAAGGCTCCTGGAAACAGGCGCGACGCGCGACGCGAATCTTGCGCGACACAAAGACACCACTCGTTGCGCGACTTGCGGTGCCTTTGTGTCGCATGTCGCGTCGCGCCTGTTTGAAGGAGCCTTTATCACCCATCTTAACAATATGACCGATATCACGCACGAAATACTCACGAGCTTCCATAATTACTTTCAAAACCCAAGTTAATACGTATAAGTTCCCCTAATTATTCCCTTCACGCATCATAATACTTACACCATTAAATTTGTTTGATTACATAAAGACCGGTATTATCAGTGATAATAAGACGCTCGCAGTTACTGGGATTATTTCACGGGTGCTTCCGGTGTCTATAACAATTGAAGCCGTTTCTGTGGGCGTTGGAGGGGTGAAGAAGGGGGGCGGTGTTACCGGCTGAGGGGAAAGAGCATTCAAGCCAGTGCCTTGGAATTTGAAACGGGCTGAACACCACGTCAGTTTCTGTGCCGGTATCCATTCAGAGTACGTTCCACTTGGGATCTGATTTGTTTGAGGTCGTTCGCTTGGCGGATATTATGAGCTCATTTAGGTTAAGTTTGACTAATGTACCATTATTTACTTACTTATAAAAACACGATAGTCGCAATATGTGTAATTAATGATACGATAAAAATGTTAAACAAGTACGAGTTTCAGTATTGAGACGATTATCGTTAGCTTTAATACAATTGTTTGTTTTGTAAATGTTTGTTATTTACAAACGAAATTAAATCATACCTTATACAAGTTGTAAAAAAGTTACACACATATTTTTTCAACAAATATACATACTTTAATGTGTGTGTAAATAAGTTCAACATACCATTAGTATACTTAAGCTAAAATAATTTCCAACCCGCAATTAATTTCAACGCTCTAAACTCTAAAGTCAACATCGAAATTGAATTCACAAATGTCATTGAATACTTATTGAATTCAATTCTCATAACCAAGTATTAATGACGTTAGTAAGTGGAACAAAGCATTCAGCTGAGCGTCTTATTAAATTTAGGTACTTATTGTATTGATAATGAAGAAGCTAGTCTCTACCCGGGCACAGATTATGAAGGGTATTCCTACAGACTGTTTGTTTTCCTTCAAACCATTGACGATTCAAAAAGGTTTAAAGGTCGTTACGAAAATGGTTCGAGTTTTTTAGCAGGCTTTTGGAATTGTAAAACGACTATTTAACTTAAAATATTGTGCTCCGGGGACGTATTTGGGATTTTTAAGAAGGAAAATAAAATTAATAAATGGAATTCTGAGGTACTTTTATGTGAACTCTTTTCTGACAGGCGCCTGCGGTTGCCGAGCGTGGAATCCTCATGGGTTCAATTCTTAGGCCAAGAGCGTTTCTTAAGTTTTTTGACGTATTCCCACAGTCATGGTTTTGAATTGTGAACAGTAAATCGCTGCTCAATCGATACTACGCCCTAACGACCTCATTTACAAACTATAGCAGGCTTCTCTTCACCTTCTGACACTGTTGGTCCTGTATTCATAAAGAATACAAATAGTGTATTACAAGAAGAAAATAAATGGTTTTCACAGCAAAATAACACAAAAAAATCGTTATTCTGGCAAAATAAACTTCATAGTGACTGATTGCTCTTCCTCCGAAACAAGAACATGACTTTATTCTACCAAAATTCCAGAGGCAAGTATTTGAAAGGTAATTTATATTGCTTTAGGCCAGCTTTTCCCGCGAGGGTAATAGATTATACTTATGGTGCTAGTCTTATTATAACATTACGTGAGTATAAAGTATCTGTTGTAAGAAAAAAAAAAATTTTTAGCGCAAATTGAAATAATAACTCCTCCTAACTACTATCATACTTACTGGGACCGTTAGAAAGGCCAAGGGCAACGTATTATATGTATTTTTCTATAGGAGTAGGCCGATCCAGTGTCGGTCTCTTCAAACAAGCCCGAAAGCACGCCTATTCTATTACTCCCATAAACTACAATCCGTCTTCCACTCTGCACAGATCAGGTGAGTTGAACAGCTCTATCTGTAAAATATGAAAACCGTCAAACGTTCGTATTTTCACTAAAACGAGTTACGACGTCACAAGAGTCCCAGCATTTAGTAACGTAGCACAATACAGTAACAGTTCCGAATTATCCTAAACAGATAAATTCTGCAGGTTCAGTACTTCTTCTACTATATTGTTAACTTCCAACATTTAGAAACATAACAGTACCGAGGTATCTAAGTTTCTATTCAAAGTCAGAAGGTAAGTCGTTCAAAAGCTACAGAACTGGGAATTTTATGCGTCGTTTTATGTTAACGGTCAGTTTTATAACATAACAGGGGGCCTAAAAAGGCCACTTTGGCAGAATCGTGGAAGGATAACATTATGAATTATAATATGGCGAAGACAGTCCGTGTTTTTCTTTTTTCTCTGCACTACGTAGGTAAAATCAAAGAGATTGGTATTGGATTTGATTGATTGGTATTTTAGAACAGACAAAAAAAATAACTGAAAAATCCTTCACCAATGGGATTTGATACGATCAACTTAACAGTTAACTATCCATTATGATTCATAATGTTATCCTTTTATGATTGAGATATCATCGACAGTAATACCTACTCAGTTTGGTAGTTGCTGAGTACCTAGTATAAAGGAAAACTGTTATGTAATGTTTTTGTGACACTGACATGAATCTCTTTTATTTCATCAATTTTGTAACCCAATCTCTCGTTTCATCACAAGCCATACGCGAATAAGTAACTCATGTTGTGGTCAAAATTTTTCAGTTTTAGCATGAGATTAATGGACAATTTGCTCACAATTTATACTGTGAATTGGTTGACTAGACAGATATACCTACAGTTTATATGAAGCACAAAAGCCACTTACGATAACCACCTTTAGAAACGATTTTCTAATTAATATAAAGACGATTTGTTTTATTTTTTTGCCAAAAACTTCATTATAAAAAAAAAAAAACAAAATGAACAGAAACACAAACTGTGTGGATACCTTTACGATTACCCAGGCTTATTTTCGTTATCATTGAGCAAATGTTGGCTCCATATCCCTTGTAATTTCGTTAAAGGCTGCCTCCTCACGTGCACAGATGTACTTAAGTTGGTACTTTGTGACGGCCGTGCCGGTCACCAGATGCGTAAACGGATGTATGTATACCCCCTTATTATTATTGGTGTGGCGTATTGCTACTGCTTTGTTTGTATAATTGGTTTATTCTAATTGGAGTTTCGGTTGATTGATTAAGAGCGTACGTCGAAACTGTGATGTCATGAGCTTGGTATAGTCTGTTGTTGGGGTTGAGTAAATGTTGGTGAATATGTGTCACAAAGTACAAGATAAAATTCAATTAGCTAGTGAAACTTCGCAGATGTGAAAGGTATCTATAACCTAAAAATAATAAAACGTAAAAACAGTGATTTGATGATTTTTATTTAGAGTCAACGACCGCAGTTATCTGAACACAATAAAACAAAAAAAAAATCTAAACTTCACTTCAAGTAACTGCAAGACATGTGGTAAATGAACCAAAAAAAAAAAAACACTGGCACTCCGGTAGTGCCGACAGAAGTGAAAACTTGAACAATTACGAGTGTATTTTGTGAATCGTCTTATAAACAAAACACGCGTGTTAAGGTGTGTTCCTTATTGTATAGGGTTTTTTGCAAATCAGGTATGATGACCAAAGTGACTGGTTTATTCTTCTCGTGAAAGGAATTTATTCAGATTTACAACGCCATCTCGTCGTTGTTGGATGAACTACGTAGTTAGTACGCGAGGCCCTCGTAGTTCTTCCCGATGTGCATAGATGGCGCTGTCCTCAACAACGCGCGTCTTAAGTTTTACGTCTGACGTTAGTACGCGAGGCCCTCGTAGTTCTTCCCGATGTGCATAGATGGCGCTGTCCTCAACAACGCGCGTCTTACGTTTTACGTCTGACGTTTTACGTCTTACGAATTTTCGATCAGGGTCACGTGACCTGACGCGAATTTAGAAGTTTTTACCCATTCCAAAAAAAGTACACAGCGCCGCTAAAGAAGTTTTCACTTCAAAAACAACAAAGCATTTTTATTTCTTGTTTATCTTAATGTGTAGATATCATATCTGCGGAGTTTCACTAGCTAATTTAGTTTGACCAAGTAGACAATATGCTTTTAGCTAATTTAATTTGATCATAATTATGAAAATTCTGGGTGTCTTGTCTCTAGACTGCAATGCATGGCCGAATGAAAAGACAAGATGCATTCATGTATGAGAGCTACCCTATTAGCTCTCATACATCAAAACACCATAAAAAGAAATGGTTATTCCATCTTTAGGTACCTAATGTAGGCGTATATGTCCAAATGAGTAGGTAAGAAACGTATAAGTACAGGCACGTGTACATAAGGCATGTTTTTCGATCATCGAGAGGCGATAATGTCCATGCCAGACTCAGTAAGCGAGAATCACCCAGGCAATTTTTCGTTTTTATTTGTTTAAGTACCTAATTTCTCCCTTGTAAATCCACCTTGAAGTCTAAAACTAGGTTTGTTTGTCCTCTAAATCATTCTAAATCGGTTCTTATTTGCATGTATCGTGAGAAAGGTACAATCATTACACGTTTCTCACTTATTTCACGCCTCATCGAGACCACGTCGAGAATTGATTGTCGCCTGCCAAGACATATTTTACATGAATGAATAGAACTCTAGAATAGGGACACATTTCTTTTATTGCTCGGAATGTTGTGCGTGTCATTGGATTTTCTTTTCACACATTAAAATCACGCCTGAATTCTCTGAAGGGATAAGCAAAGATATAGGTAGGTACCTGAGGTACACACACTCACATTTCGCCAGTTATAAGTCTCATGTAACAAGGGGAGAGCCTATTACATGGATGGGGGTAATATTATTGGATGGGGGATTTTCTTTTGTTACCTGTTTTTGTAAAAATCCAGGTGATTCTATTTTGATCATTCAATCAATTTTTCTTGCTAAAATTAGTAATATTATACCATATTAGCTTCTGTCTGCGACTTCGTCCGCGTGAATTTTTTTGGACTAAAGTTTATGGCCCGCGCCTTGCAAGGGAGCGGACCGCGTGTTTACAGCGCGCCGACCGCATGCTTACTGCACGCCGACTCCGAGTCGCTAGCAGGGTTGGATTTAGGTACAATGAAAAAGATAGCACAAAAAAATGAAAAGGATAGTAATTTATAAAACGTTATAGTTCACTTTCATTATATTTAATTTAACATAATAGTCATTAATATCAACACCAGTTAAGGCAAACTCTACTTAGACGTTTTTTATTTGGGGTGGATATTCCCGGTCTATCGTCATTTTCATTAGCATCACTGCCACTTTGCATAATTAAAACACTAAAAACGTATTGTTATACACAAAAATTCTCAAGCGATTGTTGTCACTTTGATTAAATTTCGAATGGAATGGAAGAAACGAGAATAGTGGAAAGAGAGAAGTGTACTGCGGAGGATAATTGGGGAATCCCCGACGAAGACATCGCAAGATCCGAATTCAGTCAGTTACACGCACGGTCGAAATATTCATACGACGTAAAACTAAGCATTTGGGAACAAACTTTAAATTATAGTATTTTAACGTACTATCCCTAAGGATAGTACGTTACACACACAGCACACACACACACCACACGCGTCCACATCTAAATGTGGATAGTATATGGTACAAAGGGCGAAATTATAGTATAAATACTATAAGTATAGTACAAAATCCAACCCTGGTCGCCAGCGACATTATGAAAACGTGCAAGTCCTAGGCGTCTTCTAAATCACAAATGCCATATACAACAACTGTGATCGCGGTGACAGCAAGCTTGCACCTCGCGGCCAGCGCGCGGACTGCGAGCTTGCACCTCGCGGACGACGCGTAGTTAGCGCGCTGGCGTCTAGCAGAAGCCTAAATTCGAGGCGACGCGGACGCCGTGCTACTGCTGTGCAGTTGCAGTGCTGGTATACTGTGCCATGACCTTAGGAGTCGTAGCGTGATGTTACCCTATAGCCTTTCCCAGGAATCAGGTTATCAAATGCAAAAATAATTTATCAAATTCGACTGGTAGTTCCAGCGAATACAAAATTACAAACAAACCAATTTTATCTCTTTATAATATGAGTATAGAAAATTATTTACAAGGACAAAAGGCAAACATTGATCGTATTCACGTGTTATGACGAAAATAGGTCACGATGATCTATGGTATTTACTCTGGCAAGATAGATGGCTCACGCTCACCGTAGGTAATTAGCACCTCTTCCATTAAGGTCACTAAGCGCCATGTGCATCGTAATGTATGTCCTAAACTTGACTTTTGATGAAAGATGGTCTGGCGCTTCTTTCTCGAGACCTGAAAGACAAGCATAAAAAATATATGTATCGTTATAATTATAATAATTTTATTTTTTCAATAAATAAAAAAAAATTTAATTTATAAGTTTTTGAATGAATGAATAAGCAAAAACTGTGCAATATAATACAGTACATAACTTTAATGGAAAAGATCATCTGTATTCTGTACTAGCTGAAAACCTGTATCACAGGAGACAGGGCTTATGAAAGCTTTAAAAAGGTTACCTCATGTCAATGGCTTAATTGGGATAACTAATATCGCTTAATTCGACAAATTTACTATATTTTTATTGGATTCCAATTTCATTTGAGAAATTTTCACCAACGAACACAGTTTATTTTTCTAATAAGTAGTTGTAACAAGACAACTGCCAGTCTTGAAAATCTGACAGGCCTTGTCTTTCCCGTCTGACGGTTGTTAGTATTCTTGTGGGAGTAGTAGGAGCGTAGGTATATTCTCGCGGACGAGGTTTTTTTGTAAACAATGATTTAAATATAATAAGGCTGTTACATAAGCTTTTTGTACCCAGGTGTATTATTCTAGGTACTGTTTATTTTATTATACTCTATTTGGTTAATCTGTATAGAATACCTGACTTGGTTTCCATACATCGTTTTTCGGTGGCCACGTCCCCCAAAGCACAGCATAATGCTGAATGGAAGAATTCTTGTCGCAGTCACGACGTGGTCTTGCCGACTATTTCTGTTCATCACCCATCATCAGCCACAGCCCGAAATCGCCTACTTCTGGATACAGGCCTCTATTTTCTTGTGTCAATGCCCACGCTCCTGTGACAGCTTCATCCAGGTTTGGCCCCCGATGGCAACAATGTAGACTGCCCATCTCACCGCCGGACGACCAACATATC
The DNA here is from genome assembly GCA_963855955.1 of Luperina nickerlii. Lineage (NCBI taxonomy): Eukaryota > Metazoa > Arthropoda > Insecta > Lepidoptera > Noctuidae > Luperina > Luperina nickerlii. The sequence goes on along the minus strand of OY979677.1, from coordinate 11,739,090 downwards.
ATCTTCCAGTTCTTGGACAAACTCTGCGTTAGTCTTATTCCATATGAGTTCCTTGGTAATACGCTTTCCGATATCGAAGACCTTCGTACGTCTTCGCATCTCGACGTTTAGAACTCGGTCTAATAGTCTGATGCCAAGCATGGAACGCTCCATGGCTCTCTGTGTGTATTTCAGTTACATGATTGTAAATATAGCTTTTGATCATAGTTCGAGTTAAATTACCTTTTTATATGAACATGTTTCTGTGACCCCATTTTTCTTTCTTCTTATATATAAAGGATCATTCAGTTGGCACCAGATAGTGACAGACAATTCGAGACATCGTTTACGAGCGCTCTGACTGTCTGATTCCATTAGCCAAGTTTTACAGATCGTCGGAAAGGAGCTAACACGCTATTCCGTTTTGATTCTCACTGGCTCACTCACATCTGTGTTAACGGACAATTACAACTCTGTGGCTCAGTCATAAAATCACGTCTTCGGTTGCGTCAGCTTTAGTCTTTGCCTTAATAAACTATCAGAGTATATTTATATATTTGCACAGCACACATTTAACAATAGATAAAAGTTGTTTTAGTTTTCTATTAAAGGCATTAGATTTTTGTAATATGGCAATTTAACGTAGCTAATATAATTTTTCACGATTCTAGAGTTGACTATTTTTTTTATTTTATTTTAAGTTTCGCTGTAATAAGCTTGTTTTTGTTCCTTCGGCTAGTTTTGGTTTGCTTATATGTTTGATTGAAAGTAATCTCTGTATTCTTTCACGAAGAACTATTTGCTATTTGTAATGTGTAAAGGGGAAAAAAATTTGGTTGACAGCTTTTTGGTACATGATAAGTTAAAAAAATCTGATTTTACACTATGAGCATTTGAAACTTTAAATAATGCTACAAATTATTAATGAATGAATTATACTTCATTATTGATCAAACTGTTACCTTGTAGCAGCAGGTGAGTTACAAAGAATAGCCAAAACGCAAGCAAAAAAATTATATTATGTGTGATGTACAAACAGAAAATGACCAGTTTCGGATTTATGTATGATTTATGTATATATCAAACACAGGAGATTTCTTTTGCATGAAAAAGATGTCATAGAACTTTCCGCAATATTATGTCATACCTCATCAACTAAGAAATTGATTAGCAGGTAATTAGTTCCTACTGAACTGAATAAATACCTATTAGTAGATAAGCCTGTGAACTATCAACTCAATCAACTGAGCCTATCACAGTCCACTGCTAGACAGCCCTCACAGGCTGCGTCACAACACCCTGTCCTCCACTTTCCGCATCCAGTGTGTTCAAGTAACCTTTTTAAGGTCATCGATCCGTCTCGCTGGGATGTTGTTCATACAACAAACAGCTAACAAAATTTGGAGGCATCAGTCACTTTCAAATAATACATTATGTAAATATTTAGGTTAGGTATATCACTGTGAAACGGCAGTGCCTGTTTGTGTATCAATAAGACCCTGGTATCAATACTAATATTTGCTTGTCCACGATGTCAATAAAATTATGTTTATAGGACAATTTCAAGTGATTCCATCTGTACCGACGAACCCTCTTTCCTGCTTTGTGTAGGTACAAAGTCCACACAATAATAAGGGATCAAATAATTTGCATAAACTCATGCCTTCTTCCCATGAGGGTAGGCAGCGATCCATACACACTCCTGCTTCGTTTAAGTCCATACATCTGGTCATACACGCACGATTATTATTATTTTATGATTTATTATTTTCTTCTTCTTAACGTGTCGATAGCAATCTAATTGGATTCGGCTCTGAAGACGATTTATTATTTTAAAATCCTACGTTTTTTACTCATAAAGTTACCTTTTTTTTTTGTTGTTGCGGGGAAACCTTCAAAAGGCACCCGACCTCCGGAGAGGGAGGTCGGGGAGTGTGGGATTTTCACCTCACTAAAATCACCCCGGTGATCACCATCAGCACATAGGTTCCTCTTAAAAGACCAATTCCGGAACCCCCCCGTGCAACGCCTGTAATGCACATGGGGAGACTATAAAGGGGCCTCCCCTAAGCCTCGCTATGCACGGCAGCACGTGATCACTGTGCCACCGTCTTTCCTGGGGTCACTTGGTGGGCGGCCACTCATAAATATACCTGCCTACATTTCTATAAATAAACCTTAGTCATCAACCCCTTTATTTATAAACGTCACTTAAAGTTAAATTATGATTAACGACTGTCTAATCATACATTTTTGACGTTTAAACGTCTCTTAACTTTAAGCAACGTTTATGAATAAACCCTTTATACGTAAATACACAAAAGTTTTTACTTTAACACTTTTGTTCATGGAATTTTAAGGTACTTTTGCTGAAGCACCTCTAACATTTCAACAACTTTGGATTTCGGGAAACATGGATTTTTTTCTTTTGTTTTTTTTTGCAATTGAATTATGACCTATCAGTCAACGGCTAATTTATGTAATTTCAGCGTTAGCCAGAAACATTTTTGTTTGACATTTTCACAAGATATATGAGTAAATACCAGATTTAACCGATCCCGTTAATTCAAGTAACGTGAATCCATGATATTCTTGGTATGGTCTCAATTTTATTGATCTAGTGTAGTTTAGCTTTGAAGGGGCTCGTGGCTAAATTAATAACAGCCGCACGGGTCAATCTTCAAGTTTAAGCAATGCTTGCTGAGGTTAGTCCGAGAACGGCTGACCAACCATAACATACCGAGACCCCTCCATGCCTCGGAAATCGTGTTACTGAAGTCTTGCCAAGGGATATCGTGTTACCCAGTAACTGTGTTGTGGAGGTCAAATAAGCAGTAGCTCCATGTAAAATACAAGTATCTAGCTTCATCCGGAAGCCGTCCCCAATAAAGCTGGGAAAGGCTAGACAGATTGTTTGGGGTAGTTTAGCTTAGACGTGAGAAAATTTCTAGCTCTAATAAGATATTTTATTCTGTTTCTAATTAACCAAGATGGTAAATACGCACAAATAAATCAGGAATGTGTCGAACTACGTATATCAAGAGTTTTTAGCAAAATAACTCAAGGATTTTTTATGTCCAATATTTTCATATTAGATTATATCTATACTAGCTGACCCGTGTATCGCCATCGAAATCAGTCAATCCGTTATCGTTGTCGTTAATCGTTGTTGTGAGAAAATTAATCATCTGTTTTTTCGTCAATTTTTCCCATGTTTTTATAGTTATTCTGCTATTCGAGAGGGAGGTAAATCCAACAAATTTAAGATCATAAAAATCCCTCTAGCCGTTCTTGAGTTATAAATGGTGTTACTAACCCGACTTTGTTTTATATATAATATACGTGTACGTGTATATAGATACTAGCTGCCCGGCGCGATTTCGTTCGCGTGGTGTCCTACCTCTTAACCTACCCTACCCCTAACCTACTCCTACCTTAAAAAAAATGGGGTGGATCACCCTTATTACTTAAGGATATGAAAAATAGTTTACGTCCAATTCTCAGACCTACTGAATATACACACAAAATTTCAAAAGAATCGATCGAGCCGTTTCGGAGGAGTTTTGTTACAGACACTGTGACACGAGAATTTTATGTAGGTATTAAGATATAGAAGATAAAGCCTTTCATAAGTGAGTATTGTGTACTTTAATATCGCTAAAGCCTTCTAAATATAAAATCAAAATGAACTTCAAGCCATCGTGACGCACATGAAATCTCCATAGAGAATTTCACAATCTACCAAACATTTCACTCTTCAAAAGGAATTTGGTCAAGTGTTTGAGATTCTTTGGTTAAAAAGGTTGAGATTATGACCCATATTAAAAACCCCTTCATAAAAGCTAAGAGTACCCTCATTTTAATTGAGTACCCTTCTTTCAAAAGGTTATTAGAACGCAATTGTGATGCCCGTTTACTCACTCATCTTTGAGTTCCAATACTTTATTAAGCGTGGGCTTATTATATGGTCGACTTTTTCATACATTAGAAGTATGTATAAGTATGTATTTTCCTAGAAATAAGTCAGTTAGGTAAATAAATAGATAGCTACTGCAAAATAGTATTTTTTCACTAGAGCATAAGGTTACAAATTCAAAATGACTGCATATTAAGTAAGTGAAAGAAGCACTATATTAAATTAAGTAGATAATCGCTCTAATCTCTGCTACTTATCCATAAAATGATAGAAAAACTTCATAACAAATGGTCCTTTTATTACTGTCGGCATTCACAATAGAATTCGATTCAACCTCGGCTAAATTTAATCCTGAATACTTACACTATTGTCTAACTTTGACTGAGTAAATCCATTGGTTCAGTTTCTACAGTTAAGTTTTGTGACATCGTAATATTTCTCTGACTTGTAACAAGCTGATGTATGTAAATAAAGTAAATATTCATATTTTATGTTGATTTCATGTTTGCGTAAAGAACGCAAGGTGATTAAAAGTCTACTAGCCTACAAAGGCAACGCTGCAATATAAGAATTTGCGTTGAAATGAAATTGCCCCATTTAATCTTCATATATTTTTTCGTGCCATCTAATTTCTGCTTTAATAAAAGGCGACTTCTTAATATTCATATTTACTTATATAGTTTTGAGTAATACGGCATTAAAAGCAACGTAAATTAAAATATTAAAACATCAACTCAATTTTCCCTGAGAAATACGGTACAATTCCCAAAGTTTGCCCAACACGTATTTGGAATAGGAAACGTCTGACTTATTAAGCTGCAAATTAGGCGATTGAGATATAGCGCAAAATAAATTTTAACTACAATATTGTAACCTAGCTGTAGGTAGTATTTTAAGCTACTCATATTGTCTTAACTAGCTATTATCCTGAACCTGCTTACTGTATTACCTGGACAGTTAATTTTTCTATTTCTATTTATATATGTCAACACCCAATCGCAGCAGTTTACCCACAATTAACAATTTTTCAGATAAATTTTGCGATAATTTTCGTTTGAGAACCTGGCCCTTTAAGACTCATTACCGAGCCCACTGCCACATATGCCTTCTTCCCGTTGCAGTATTTTTTTTTGTTATCAATCATTCCTGGGAACCGATTGGTTACGGGGATATTGAAGTTAGTCTTCATTTTTTGTACTTCTTACTATAGCTTTGATACTCTCTCGAGACTTAGGTTTTAAATGAAACTGTTCACTATCAAACTATAGACCTAATTAATGAATCGCATGTTCCATAACCTCATGGGCGAGATCGAATAACATTCAGTATTCATTAACGTGGGTACCTAAGTACCTTATATAACATGTAAGTGAGTATCTACGTATGTATGTGAGTACATACACCCGTTGTTTAGCCATTGTTGTGTTTGCAGACAAACACAGCCGGGCTTACTTGTTTATACCTTCCCTTGGAATCGACGCTACAGATATAATTCAGCCAGGATTCAAAAGGGGACTGCTCTACGAGTAATCGATTACCCGTGTTCGGATATTACCTGATTGAAGTGCTTGACTTTGATGCGGGAATTGATGGGATTGTTAGCATAAAGGCTCCTTCAAACAGGCGCGACACGCGATAAAATTGCGCACGGCACAAAGGCACCGCAAGTCGCGCAACGAGCGGTGACTTAGTGTCGCGCGCGATTTGCGTCGCGCGTCGCGCCTGTTTGCAGGAGCCTTAAGGGTTATTTTGTGAGGTGCAGTTATGATTTTACCTGTATATTTTCATGCTCCCATTTAACTGAAATCCACTCTAGCCACATTTACAAAATAATATGTAGGTAGGATTCTAGCATCGGTTTACATTTTACTCGGATGTTTTTCCACAACATTATTGTGATTGGAAAATATATTTTCTTAATTATTAATTTAAAGGTTCACTAAAGTCATATAATAATGTTGAAGTATTTTGAATCTTAAACAATAAATAATGATAATAACCCCAACGCGCGCTCCGAACTATAGGCCTGTGCTGGAAGAGTTTTTACTTTGCCGGAACAGGTCTAAGGTGAGGAACCAAACCAAGTGACATATAGAAACCCGCAGGGCAGCATGTGGCGAGCTGTTGGGCACTAGCGATCCCACGGACCCAATCTTCCGGAAGGAGTCTTGTTCCTCACCTCTGGCTTGCCTTTATTGGCCCGCTGGAGTGAACAATGACGAGGAACAGAGCTCCCACCTCATTCTTGCCTTTATTGGCCGGCTTGAGTGGAGATTCGCAAGAGCAAACGTGCTCGGAGGAAGGAAGTATTCCAGTAAGATGCTGGTACCTAGGGATCTTGACCGCACTGCCGGGATTTTCCTGATAGCCGTGGAATACCTCTCCACTCCTCATAAGCACCTCTGAACATGTTGCCCCCTTGTTGCTACGTCACTATGTGCTAACGACCGTTTCCGGGGGCCCATTATTGAGTGTGCAAGTCACCCCCTGCCATTTTATCCGTGTATATATAAAACATTGATCAGGCAGGGGTCATAGTTCTTGGTAACTAGTCCACTTTAGCCACCCAACCCCATAGTCCAACTTTTTATTTTTCCATATCCTGCAATAGTCCTACACCAACCGGGGGTTATCCTTGGGTGCACTTGTATTGTGCATAATCGTCTGTTGCTGCCGCATTTCATTAAAATTTCTTAGGCAACTGGCTTCGGCCCCTTGTACGCCTTTCAATGGACCGGGACCCCATGGTCCCAAGATATATAAAATATAAAATAATTTGTTAATTGTACAAAGAGAACAGGTTAAATAGGTTCTACTTGTATTATTAAATATTTTTACTCAATAAATTTTCATACAAGTTTATTTTGATCTCTGGAAGTGGTTTTTGACTTCCACTTTATTTGGAAAACTCATACAAAACTTACACATTTAAGAAAACATCTGAAGGGTAAACATGTTTCGCGTAAATGAGTACTGTTCTTTTATTCATGAATACAGATAAAAAACATTGGTTGAGCAAATTTGATCCTACTTCCATAATACATCACGGTCGGCAAATACGGGCGGTCAATTCCTTTCGGCCGGAGTAATGATAGGAAGATAAATAACTGCAATACCTACTTTTATTTAGGTCGTGTATCTGTTTTCTTTTTCAATGATCATGTATGAGGAAGTTTATACTTAAAATATAGCATACTAGCTTCCTCCCGCGGCTTCGCCTGCGAGATATGTGATAAAAACTATCCTATGCAATCTACCTCTCTACCAAATTTTATCGAAATCCGTTCAGTGGTTTAGGCGTGAAAAGGTAACAGACAGACAGACAGAAAATAAGGTAGCAGACAGACAGACAGAAAAGAAGGTAACATACAGAATATTTACATATGGATATATTTTTTTATAATCACATAATCATACACAATTTTATAATAACAACATAATTTTATAATTACACAAATACAAAATCAACAATTTTGTACTTACTAGTTGTCATTGCTACAACTAGCAAACTAAAGTTATTATAATAGTAGCTTAACTTAATTCTCTTATCGGAAAACAAAACAGTGGCCATAAAATTCTAATTCAAATACACGAAACCCAATCTCGACAAGCAACATGAACCGAGACCCACACAAAGTTGCTCAATTTCGTCGCACAAAAGTATACAACGACAAATTGTCGTCAAGTATCCTTTTATGTAGTGTTACGGAACACCAGTGTAGTGGCACTCGATCAAGCCATTCCTCATTTGTCTGGCCAATATTCGATCCGTTTGGAACGTGTTTCAGTCTGAATTCCTTCACGGCTCATTGATTGAGCATTATTGCATTTGATATATTATTGCTCCAAGTGGTTTTGGAAAGGGTGTCTTTGTAAACTGGTTTATCAGCTCTTATTAATGGATAAAAAAAAATGAAATTATATGATTAACATAACCGAACGTTAAGTTACTTTCTTAGAAAATAAATAGTTTGCGTATCTACTCGTACGTTATTTCTAACATTTCTCCGCTCCTGCGGAGTTTGTTCCGCCACTTATTCCCAGCGAAATCACTAGGAGGCGGTGAAACACGGGTGTTTTGGGGGACTGTTTTATATAATTTTGACGTTCGAAAAGTACTGATTCTCAGCCCAATTTGAATAAAATGATTTTTTGATTTTAACATCACTCAAATAGAAACGACAGACGTTAGCTTTTACGAAATTGAATCCTGGAACTTTATTGGCTACCAGTTGCTGTAGACTGGGTTCATTCTAGCATAATTATCGCATTGCATGGTAAAATACCATAAACTTTACTACTTACTAATTTACTTTTTTTACTATTCCGCGTACCGGAAGACGTAGCGCTGGAAGGCTTCCCGCAAGGTGGACCGACGACCTTGTGAAGGCCGCAGGAACCCGTTGGATGCGAGAAACACAGAACCGGTCGAAGCGGAGGTGCTTGAGGGAGGCCTATGTCCAGTAGCGGACGTCTTTCGGCTGAAATTAGATTTTACCTTCACAATTTCTTCTAATAGCGATATTCTATCAAACAAACGCAAGAACACTGAAAAAAAAGAATTATTGATTTTACTAAATTCCGCGTAAATTTTATCAAATCCGCGGGTTATATAGGTCCTACACACGAAATTGTTGATTTTACCAAATGGAACTGGTTGATTATGAAAATCAACAAAGTGGATTTTGTTAAATTCACTCTTGTTATAGTAAAATTAACTATGAAAAGGGTTGACTATGGCAGTTCATTACTCAACCTACGCTACTTTAGTACATTCAACAATTCTTTTTTTTTCAGTGAACATAACACAAGCCCTAATGATTGGTCAGCGGGATTGTCCGAAAGGGTCACCGCTGGCCCGGAACATAAAGGGCTAAGGAAGGAACACGGGTGGGTTTTAGTCAGTAAGAGTCTGGCACTCCGTTCCATCCAGACCGGGAGGGGTCATTTTATGATTTCCCATCATCAAAAAAAAAAAAAAAGAACGTGCCAAAAAGGACTTGAACGTAGTTTTATGAACATGAAACTAAGACACCGAGTGAAAACTACGTTGATTAGGAAAACAAAAAATCGAAGAATGTGATCATGCAGATACTTTAACTAAAATGGGGAGGACAGGCTATATTTAGAGACTAAAACCACAAAGATGGGCCCAGGTCTTGAGAAACTGGGCTCATAGAAATAAGAAAAGAAAGAAAGGCCATCCTTTAAAAAAAAGCCTTAATAATTCAAAGACTTATCTACTACTAGTACTGATATTATAATCTGTAATCTAAAGTATTTTGTTTGGACAATCTTCTCGCCATTATGGCCTCATTTAGAATAATTAATCAACCTTCAAGATGATTCGGATTAAACGTTAAACGTTAAAATTTTCACGAGCATTTTATATCTTGAGTGTAAAATGTTTTTATGAGAATAGACGCAGTAAGTGACAATGTCAGATGGTAATTAAGTATAAGTTATATAGACTAGCTCAATTATATTCGGATTTCAATTATAAAGTTGAAAGTAATTTAAAATTAACTTGTTTGTCAAACAAACAAATTGCTTGTGTCTTAAGATTTCGTGAATGAAATTGAGGAAAAAAAGGTTTTATGAAATTCGTGTCTGAATTGTCAGACGAAAATAAATATTAGCTAGCTACTATCAGTTTCGGGGCGTGAGAAACCTTTTTTATTCTAAACGAAACTACCTACTTAGGATTTATACTGAGGATAAAAAAATAAAATACGTCCTGCCGATTTGGAGGCGACTTCTGTCTTACAATGCGTACATGGCTCATCCGGTGGGCATAGACCGCTGAGCTTACAAACGATATCCAGTTGCTAGAATGGATCATATATTATGTACCTATTTAGCCTAATCTAAAGCAGACGGTTGAAGTGGTATCCTTAACTAGCTAGCTATTTTAAGATTTAAGAGCAGACATTTGTATTTTTAACCTGTAAAAAATAAAAACAAATAAGTTCCAAAAAAACCGCTGGAATTAATTAGCGTAAATTTTGTAGAACAAGGTTCAATCAATGTTCTCAGCCTATTGCAGTCTACAGCTGGACGTAGGACTCTCCCAGGCTGCGCCACAATACCCTGTACTCCGCCTTCCGCATCCAGTCCGTCCCAGCCACCTTCTTTAGGTCGTCTGTCCACCTAGCTGTGGGGGCGTCCCAGACTACGCTTGCCGATACGCGGTCTCCACTTAGGACTCGTCTGCTCCACCGGCCATCTATCCTTCGACTAACATGGCCAGCCCACTGCCACTTCAGTTTGGCTACTCTGCAAGTTATGTCGGTAACTCAGGTTCTTTTCCGGATAATTTCTTTCCTGATTGTATCCTCCAAAGAGACTCCGAGCTTAGCTCGCTCCATAGCGCGCTGAGCAACCTTGAATTTATGGACCAGCCTGACCCTCAGTTTTCACGTTTCGGCACCATATGACGGGCAGGACGCACTGGCTGAAGACCTTAGTCTTCAAACACTGCGGGACAGGCAACGAGAAAACTTGACGGAAGAGTTTTTTAAGAAAAAGGATGAGTACGCTGAACATTATTTGACCACTACACAAAGAAAAATATTACCGCAAAACTTTTAAGTCGTACTGTTCGCGACGATGCGTCACCACACAATATATAGTGCGTTTTACATAAACACAAGTACATAAGTGATAACAAGTGAAAGTGAAACGGGTAAATAGTGCTAGTAAATAGTGATAGAATAAAACCGTAAGTACGACACCTATTTACCTCAGTTAAGTGGGCTATATAGCTTCAATGTTTGAAATTTTAGTACATCCAGGTAGCCTAGGTCAAGACCTAGCCCTGGACATAACTTTTGTGTATCTAGTCGTTCGATAAACCTACTTAATTGAGATTTAAGTGTCGTACTGCGATAGGCTAATGTTTTTTAATATTTGTTTTTATTATTCATCGTTTCAGGGCGCGTCACGCCCTGAAAAATATAGTTTTACAGTTTAAAATATTACATTGTTTTAGGTCGTTGGACCAGCCTGAAGTACCTGAAAACAGTTTTGAAATCGGTTCAGTAGTTTTTGAGAAAACTTACAAGAAAAATATTTTTTAATTGAAAATTTAATATTTTTTCTGTTTCCGCTGAAATAACTTTTCAGCGGAAACAGATATAGATGAAAACGGTACTTCAGGACATAGGAAATTTAATAAGGAATCCAACGACATATCACAATATACGAGTATGTTCGTATATAAGTGGTATATAATGTAAAACAACATGTAAACATAGTGAAAAATAGTCCAATAAAAAGTTTAAAAATGGAAGTAATTGACGGCTCTCGTTACGGTAAAGTTTCGAGTAATGTAAGCTAACCAGTACATAGACCAAATTTGTAGTCATCGGCAAGGAATATTTTTATTTTTATATATACTTAGAGTCCCGTCAATTACTTCCTGAACAGTCATGAAGACTTGTGTATCATTTCGAAGGTAAGGTTCCTCATCACCATGGTCATCTGATCATCGAGTTCTTCAGCAGACATTGTCAAAGACGTATACAGAAATTGTCAAAAACGTATTCAGAACATTGTCAAAAACTGGTATCCCTAAATCAAGCCTTGAAGCTATCCTGAACCGTCGGTGTAGGACGTCAGCGCCGCTTGGACAGGGAGAGACCTATCCTCACACCGGGATAAACCTGGATGGGTTTACGACCTCCCTACACACCATAGCGTCCAGCGATCACGCCCGTCCGGCATATTCAATGGTCCTGTCGAGCCGGATCGTTTCAAGAAGCTTGAAGATTTATTAATCACTGGATACGTATCCCTGAAGAGTTACGTCTGAGGACTTAAACCGGGAACATTTTTTCTGGAATGCTGAAGATTCCTGGAAGATCCGTTTGAAGATTCGGTTTTGAAGATCCGTAACGGAGTTACAGTTTGAAGTTACGTTTTGGAGACTCCGTTTTGAAGATTCCGTTTTGAAGATCCGTATTGGAGATCCGTCCTGGAAGATCCGTATTTGAAGATCCGTATTTGAAGATCCGGTTTTGAAGATCCGTAACGGAATTCCAGTTTGAAGTTACGTAACGAAGTCCCGTTTTGAAGATTCCGTTTTGAAGATCCGTCTTTGAAGATCCGTATTGGAAGATCCGTATTTGAAGATCCGGTATTGAAGATCCGTAACGAAATTCCAATTTGAAGTTACGTAACGAAGTCCCGCTTTGAAGATTCCGTTTTGAAGATCCGTCTTTGAAGATCCGTATTGGAAGATCCGTATTTGAAGATCCGGTATTGAAGATCCGTAACGGAATTCCAGTTTGAAGTTACGTAACGAAGTCCCGTTTTGAAGATTCCGTTTAGAAGATCCGTCTTTGAAGATCCGTTTGAAGATCCGTCTTGGAAGATCCGGATTTTGGATTGAGGATTTGCCTTGAAGATACGGGGTTCAATTTGAAGATTGAACGTTGGCCTTTGAAGGTGGGACTCAACTTGAAGACTGAAGACGCGATCAACTGAAAATCAATATGCCGGTTACAAGATCACAAGGCAAGGCCCCCGCAGCATGGACAGTGGAGGCGAATAGAGCACGTAGTGTATCAGCTATCCGTCACAACCAACCACCGCGTTCACCGTCCACCATCGAAGGGGCCGAGCAGCTACAACAACCACAGCGCCCTTCCGCTTCAAGGGAGGATGAAGAACTTGTACGAGTACAGCCTGAAGAAACGGAACGACCGTCTACGTCCAGGAAAGAGACCAACTTGGAAGGAACTTCAGATAGAACATTGAAACCAGACACAATAGAGAAGAAATTAGATCAAGCTTACAGCCGAACCATGCCGATGACTACCCGGGGTGACGCCCGTACCGAACATAGCAAGCCGCCGTCGACTACAGATAGAACGACGCGGACCAATAGAAAAATTTCAAGAGCACGCGAAGACTTACTGAAGATTAAGTTGGAGATTGCTCAGTTAGCACTTCAGAGAGCCGAGGAAGAAGATTCCGATGGCGAATATATGGATGATAGAAACTCAAACGATGAGTACGTGCGATCATGGCTTGAAGAGGCACCAGAGCCTGAGCCAGAGAAGGAGGACAATGCCACTGAGGGGGAAAATAGAAATAGAAGCCGAGAGCAACAGCCCCCCCCTGTGGACGTCGACGTTATAGCGGACCTCCAGACGCGAGTACCTTTGTTGCATCCTACAGTGAATGAAGTGAAGAACAGTGTAGTCCCAGTGAAGGAGATAGAAGACACCAAGGGAAAAGAATCACTCCGTCCTTTCATAACGGAGCTGACTGCCGCTATAGCGTCGCTCGCCGACAAGAAAACAGAACAGTGGACATCGAACCATCCCTCGGCGTCAAAGGTCATAATGACCTTACCGAACTTCAGTGGGGCACATACAGAATGGCTTTCATTTCGTGCCATCTATGAAACAACAAGAACATACTTCAACGACGTTGAGAATACAGCAAGACTTAGAAGAAGCCTGCGTGGCCGCGCTTTGGAAACAGTGAGCTCGGAGCTCATTGGACATGCCAGACCAGATGACATCATGAGGGAACTCGAGCTGCAGTTCGGCCGTCCGGACTCAATAGCTCAGGCTGAGACAGACAGACTCCGTGGACTGCCGCGCTGCAGTGAATCGCCTAAGGACATCTGCAACTTCGCGAGTCGAGTCAGGAGCGGCATAGTCACTCTGCGTGCATTGAAGAAAGAACACTACTTGATCAATGCTGAGCTGATGCGGCTGTTGACAGAGAAGCTGCCGAACTCCCTGCGTGTACAGTGGTACAGGACATATACAGAAAAGTACCAGTCGCTGCCAGACCTCTCACTCTTCAGCGAGTTTATCACCGAGCAAGCCCGTTTCTGCAGCGCCTTCGCTCCGCCTGAGAACATCAATTCGGAAGCCACAACAAACAAGCGTGTCACACAGAGAACTCACACAGCTACCGACAAGACGGCTACGAAATGCCGTGTCTGTGAGAAGGAAGGACACCACGCTTCTGATTGTTCAAAGTTTAAAGAGGCATCTAGTGACAAGAAATGGGAACTCGCGAAGAAACTCAACCTATGTTTCCGTTGTCTGCGAAGCCGTCGTTTGGGTCACACGTGCAAACGTAAGGAGTGTGACGTCAAGGGGTGTACAGCCACACACCATCGACTTCTTCACCACAGCAAGAAGCCTGCTGCAGTGGGTATCGAGAAGCCCAATGCCCAGGAAACGAAGAAGGAGTCTCAGGAAACGGTGGCCAGTTCGCGAGCAACTTCAAGTCACGCCTACCTCAAGATGATACCGGTCCGAGTGATCGGACCGGCGGGAGAAGCATCAACATTCGCACTTCTCGATGACGGGTCCACCGTTTCCCTGATCGACGAAGACGTAGCAAAGCAAGTCGGGGCAGAGGGCCGCATCGACCCACTGAAGATAGGTGCGATCGGTGATAACATGATCGACACTCCTTGTTCGCGAAGAATCACCGTCACTCTTGCGAGCCCGCTGAAGAATAAGGTGCCGTTCAGAGCGCGCACCATACCGAAGCTCAATCTCGCACCACAGACAGTCAGTGAAGAAGATGTCGCACATTGCAAGCACCTAGACGACCTGAGGGATCAGCTGATATATCACACAGGCGCACCGAAGATTCTCATTGGCCAGGATAACTGGCACCTATTACTGGCCAGTGAGACCCGCAGAGGCCCGAAGCACCAGCCTATTGCATCACTCACTACGATGGGCTGGACTCTTCACGGCGCGCACACCAGAATATTGGGTCAGCAGGTGCATTACGTCAACCGACTCACAGATAGCGATGAAGACCTCGACGAGCGACTTCGTGAATTCTTTGCTATAGAATCACTGGTCATCAATCCAAGACGACCAGACTCCGATCCCGAGAAGAAAGCAGAGGATATTTTGAATCGTCACACTCAACAGTTAGAAGATGGACACATAGAAACAGCCATGTTATGGAAAAATGAAAGCCTAGAAATGCCAGATAGCTACGGGACAGCTCTCAAGAGGCTCGTCTCGATAGAAAAGAAACTCGATAGCAACCCCGCTCTTCGAGATAGATATACAGAACAGATGGACTCTCTCATACAAAAGAGGTATGCAGAGAAAGCGCCCAAGACGAGCACACCGGGTAGAACGTGGTATCTGCCTCACTTCGACGTGTTCAATCCGATGAAGCCTGAGAAGCTTCGCATAGTTCATGACGCTGCCGCCAAGTCAAGAGGGCTGTCACTAAACGATTTCCTTCTTACTGGACCAGACCTGCTACAGTCACTGCCCGGCGTCATGATGAGGTTCCGCCGACATCACATAGCCATTTCCGGGGACATAGCGGAGATGTTTATGCAGGTGAAAGTGCGAGCTCAAGATAGAGACGCTCTCCGATACTTGTGGAGAGGGAATAGAAGAGAAGGCGCGCCTGAAGAATATCGCATGACGTCCATAATATTCGGCGCGGCAAGTTCGCCGTGCACAGCCATCTTCGCGAAGAACTGGAACGCGAGAAGGCATATAGAAGAGCATCCAGAAGCAGTGGAAGCCATCATACGTAATCATTACATGGATGATTACCTCGATAGTTACAGAACAGTTGAAGAAACGACGCGCATCGCTACAACAGTAAAGAATATACATCAGAAGGCGAAGTTTGAACTAAGAAAATGGGTATCAAACAGTGCGCAAGTTATAGAAAATATAGATCCAACACAGATCCGAACTGAAGTGGTCAGAATCGGAGATACAGATGACACAGAGAAGATACTCGGGCTGATATGGAGACCGAGTGAAGACACGTTGGGTTTCAACCTGACGCTCGCACGCCTACCTAGTGGCGTTTTAGAGAAAGAGTCGCCGACAAAGAGAGAAGCTTTGAAGATCGTCATGTCACTATACGACCCACTCGGACTCGCCTCACCAGTAACCATTCGAGCCAAGCAAATCTTACAAGAGGCATGGAGGCGAGCCGTCGACTGGGATCAGTCGCTAGACACAGACCTAGCGACTCAATGGAGAAGTTGGATACAGCACCTACGACAGCTCAAGAATGTCAGCATACCAAGATGCTATCCAGGGTACAGCGAAGCCACAGAAATACAAGTACACGTATTCACCGACGCAAGCGAGATGGCATACGCGACAGCAGTATACTGGCGAGCCACAACAACAGATGGCAAGCCTCAAGTCAGCCTCGTCATGGCAAAGGCGAAGGTGGCACCATTGAAGCTGCAATCGATACCGCGCCTCGAGCTGCAGGCCGCGGTGATGGGAACCCGCGTGGCTGCAGCTGTGATACGCGAGCACGACATCAAGCCCGTATCGGTGACGTACTGGTCGGACAGTAAAACCGTCCTAACGTGGATAAGAAGAGGATCGCGAACGTACAAACCTTTCGTCGCCCATCGCATAGCCGCCATAGAGGAAAATAGCAAAGTCGAAGACTGGCGATGGGTGCCTACAAAAATCAATATCGCTGACATCGCTACGCGTGACGTACCACACCACTTTAACTCACAACACGAGTGGTTTTGTGGCCCCAGCTTCCTGTATGAAGAACCGTCGTCATGGCCATCAGAGAAACCTCCAATCAAAGAGGAAACAGGGGAAGAAAGGATCCTCATGGCCGTCGAAGAGACAGACAATAAAAAACTAACAGAAGCCATACCGGATCCAACAAGATTCTCGAAGTGGGAGCGACTACTCCGAGCAACAGCGAGCGTTCTACGATTTATATCTCTCTGTAAAGTAAAGAGAGAGAAAACGTTCTACAAGAGAACAAGAAAGAACACAGAAAAGGACCCTGACTGGCGACAACAGAAAAAAGCGACGCCTCTTCCTTCAAAACAAACAATAAGGGCGTCAGACACCCACGTCAAGAAACAAACAATAGAAGCAGAATTTCTTCAACAAGCGGAGAAATTATTAATACAAGTCATACAGCAACAGTCTTTTGCCCAAGAAATAACTCAACTACGGGCACAGAAGACATTAGACAAAGATAGTAGACTGCGGCCGCTACAAATAGAAGTCATAGATGACGTCATACGGCTAAGGAGCCGTATAGCCGCGACCGATGAAATAACCGATGACGTCAGACGTCCGCCGATATTACACGGCGATCACCACATCACCCAGTTATATATAGACTGGACACATCGCAGTCTACAACACAGTGGGACAGAACTCACAATCAACGAGGTTCGGCAGCACTACTGGGTCGTTAAATTGCGACCGACCACGAAGAAGGTGCTCGGACGATGTCTGCAGTGCCGCATTCGCAAGGCACAGCCACCGGTGCCTGCGACCGGCGACCACCCGAAGACGCGCCTCGCGCATCACCAGAGGCCGTTCACCTACACCGGGCTCGACTATTTCGGCCCGCTATCCGTCACCGTCGGTCGTCAGCACCAGAAGAGGTACGTGGCCCTCTTCACGTGTCTCACCACAAGAGCGGTCCACCTCGAGATCGCCGCCAGCCTCAGCGCAGACTCCGCCATACTGGCGCTGCGCCGGTTCGCCGCCCGTCGGGGCTGCCCCACTGAAATTCACTCCGACAATGGCACCAACATGCACGGTGCCGACAAGGAGCTCCGAGACGCCTTCCGAGAGGAGGCCAGTCGCCGAGGCATCGTGTGGCGCTTTATAACGCCATCGGCGCCATTTATGGGAGGCGCCTGGGAGCGTCTCGTTCGCTGCGTGAAGTCCGCCCTGTACACTGTACTCACCGAAAAGCACCCGCACGAAGAAGTGCTGTCCACACTGCTGTGTGAGGCGGAGTACACTGTAAACAGCCGGCCATTGACACATGTTTCCGTAGACAGCGACGACAACGAGTCGATCACACCGAATCATTTCCTACTCGGTGGATCGGCGAGACTACCATCACCCGGCGTGTTCACCGAGCGAGACATCGACAGCAAGCGACTGTGGCGACGGTCACAGATACTCGCCGACATGTTCTGGCGTCGCTGGGTCCGCGAGTACCTGCCGGAACTCCAAAACCGGCGGGAGCCGCACAGCAGCGGGCCCGGCCTACAGGTCGGCGACCCCATCCTTGTCGCCGACGGTCAGCTGCCTCGCAACACGTGGCCGCGAGGCCGCATAGTCGCCGTGTTCCCCGGGGCCGACGGAGAAGTCCGGACCGCTGAGGTGCGCACTGCCGGCGGCACCTTGAAGCGTCCGGTGAAGAAACTCGTCCCACTACCAAAGTAACAGGCGGCGTACGTCGCCGCGGCAAGCGCCGCGGCGGCGAGCGCCGAACAGCGAGCAAGCGTCGGGGCGGCAGGCGCCCAGGCGCTGAGCGTCGTCGTGGCGAGCGTCACGGCGGCGAACACCGAAGCAGCAGGCGCCGAGGCGCTGAGCGTCGTCGTGGCGAGCGTCACGGCGGCGAACACCGAAGCAGCAGGCGCCCAGGCGCTGAGCGTCGTCGTGGCGAGCGCCGCGGCGGCGAGCGCCGAGGCGATGGGCGCCCAGGCGTCGCGGCGGCAGGCGTCGCGGCGGCAGGCGTCGCGGCGGCAGGCGTCGAGGCGCTGAACGTCGCGGCGGCAGGCGTCGGGACGCTGAGCGTCGCGGCGGCAGGCGTCGCGGCGGCTGGCGTCGAGACGGCGAGCGTCGGGGCGGCGGGCGTCGAGGCGCTGGGCGCCGCGACCACAGCCGTCGCTCACCGGTGCGATGCAGCGCCGCGCCGACTGCGCTACGAGTCGTCACTGCACTGCACGGCGGGAGAGATGTTCGCGACGATGCGTCACCACACAATATATAGTGCGTTTTACATAAACACAAGTACATAAGTGATAACAAGTGAAAGTGAAACGGGTAAATAGTGCTAGTAAATAGTGATAGAATAAAACCGTAAGTACGACACCTATTTACCTCAGTTAAGTGGGCTATATAGCTTCAATGTTTGAAATTTTAGTACATCCAGGTAGCCTAGGTCAAGACCTAGCCCTGGACATAACTTTTGTGTATCTAGTCGTTCGATAAACCTACTTAATTGAGATTTAAGTGTCGTACTGCGATAGGCTAATGTTTTTTAATATTTGTTTTTATTATTCATCGTTTCAGGGCGCGTCACGCCCTGAAAAATATAGTTTTACAGTTTAAAATATTACATTGTTTTAGGTCGTTGGACCAGCCTGAAGTACCTGAAAACAGTTTTGAAATCGGTTCAGTAGTTTTTGAGAAAACTTACAAGAAAAATATTTTTTAATTGAAAATTTAATATTTTTTCTGTTTCCGCTGAAATAACTTTTCAGCGGAAACAGATATAGATGAAAACGGTACTTCAGGACATAGGAAATTTAATAAGGAATCCAACGACATATCACAATATACGAGTATGTTCGTATATAAGTGGTATATAATGTAAAACAACATGTAAACATAGTGAAAAATAGTCCAATAAAAAGTTTAAAAATGGAAGTAATTGACGGCTCTCGTTACGGTAAAGTTTCGAGTAATGTAAGCTAACCAGTACATAGACCAAATTTGTAGTCATCGGCAAGGAATATTTTTATTTTTATAGGTATATACTTAGAGTCCCGTCAATTACTTCCTGAACAGTCATGAAGACTTGTGTATCATTTCGAAGGTAAGGTTCCTCATCACCATGGTCATCTGATCATCGAGTTCTTCAGCAGACATTGTCAAAGACGTATACAGAAATTGTCAAAAACGTATTCAGAACATTGTCAAAAACTGGTATCCCTAAATCAAGCCTTGAAGCTATCCTGAACCGTCGGTGTAGGACGTCAGCGCCGCTTGGACAGGGAGAGACCTATCCTCACACCGGGATAAACCTGGATGGGTTTACGACCTCCCTACACACCATAGCGTCCAGCGATCACGCCCGTCCGGCATACGTACAATACATATTCTACCCAAGTTACCATAATACCCCACTGTCAAAAGGGAGATAGTTTTGGGGTAATTCAATTAGCCAGTATGTAGCCCTCGGAGGGAATCGAACAAGTTTGTTGTGGCCTCTGTTCATGTGTAGAATAATTAGTTTGTATCGCGCAAACAACTTGCTAGGCTGTTTCCCAAAAAATGTACGACATTTGTAAAATGGAGAAGGGTATAGTGCCTTTTGCCGTTTTAAGGAAATGTTTGGTATTTTTTTTGTGTTGATAAATCGAAACCGTAATAAAATTGGTTAACGAAGAAAGTAAGTACATGAAAATAAAACAGTGGCACTGTAGTGAACACTGTAGTGTATGTTGTAGTAGTGCCGACAGAAGTGAAAACTTGAAAAAGCATAGTCATTTTATAAATATGTTCGAAGGTCATTCTTCCCAAAGAAAATGTACCGCGCAAACAGAGGTGTCAGTTACGGTAACAGTGTCGCGAGTTCAATGATTTTTCCCGTCTCAAAAAATGCCCAACGCGCCTCAAGAAGTTTTCACAAAAAAAAAATATGTTACAGATGTTATACAGTTAGATTCAAAGAAAATAAAGATGGTAAGAAAGAGGTCACCCCCTAATATATATACGACGAACAATAGAGAGGTATGGAAGAAAAATACATGTTGCGCCGACCTCAAATCAATTGGTATAAGGGCAGGAGAAAGATGATGATTCTAAAGATGATAAAACGTATGTCATTGATACGAAGAAAAAGAAAAGTTTTGTAAGTAAAGAGGCTGTTACGGATCTTTTATATATAGTTAAGTGAAACAATGCTCATGATTCAACGGTAAAAGAAAAACTTGCGCTCATATACAAAAAACTAAGGTATTTAGTATAATTGATTTGAGTACCCTGTTTGCCTCTTATTCAACTGAGCATAACCAAAGAAACCAATTAATATTATCTAAATTTACACACCCGCTTTTGAAAACATTATCCCAAAAATAACTTACACCCAAAATTATCTTCCGACTTCCACAAGCGTGATTACAATTCTATTTATAAAACGTGACAGCTATAATTTTGAACATGATGTATTACTTACGTCAAATAACAATTCCCAATAAGCCCTTTTAAATGTGTAAGGATGTGATATAAATAACTCGGAATTTATCAACCCCGAGCAAATCCTTCCCACTTACTACGTACCTTTAAAGAATAGGTGTCTCGAATTCTGCTCTGCCAAGGGACCGTAATTTGCCAAATTGAGACGTGTCTTCTCACGATTCAGAGAATCACAACCTGTTTTTGGGATATCACAGCGTATGAAAATTAGCCGCATTACAAGCCGTTTTGTTAACAAGGGTCAGATTTTTCCGCGTCTTGCTGTTTGCCTTTTTGTAAACTGTATCGTTGAAATTTTTTTTAAATAAAATGGTGGAGTCAGTTTTAGATTTCAAGTTGTCTATGAAATCTTCCTTAATCTATAAAATTACTGATTGTTTAATTTGTATAATTAATCTATTAGTGAATTGGTTTCTCTTAGAAGTTCTATGGGAAATGATGGACTAGACATTTTCTTTCATGGGCCCTGTAGATATCTTATCGAAAAGGGGCTAGTGGCTAAATAATAACAGCTGCAAGGGTTGATTGATCAGATTAAGATATGCTTGCCGCGGATGGTCCGTAGGTGCCTGACCATCTTTACATATCACGACCCCTTTCAGACCGGAATGAATCTCGAAAAGCACGTTAAGTCGTTGATCACGGCTGTCATTCGTGGATCTTTGACAGTGGCTACGGGTCGTCAGGAGCCCGAAAGTCTGACACCCAGTCTTACCAAGGGGTTTCGTATTATCCAGTAACTGGGTTCTGTAGGTCAGATAGGCAGTCGCTCCATGTAAAGTACTGGTACTCGGCTGCATCCGGTTAGACTGGAAGCCTAGCACAACAAATTTGGGAAAAGGCAGATGATGATCTCATCGAATGACTACCAGCCGTTTGTTATCTGCCTATTTCATCAATGATGTTTATTTTTGTATGTCGAATATAAAAACTAATATTAGCTCTGTATTATGGAACTGGAACTATTACGAGGAATAGTATTTTATTAAAATTTTACGGACAGGAAACAATAAAAGGAGCAACGCATCCGGCGTTGCTCCTTTTATTGTTTCCTGTCCGTAACTGTCGCCTGGTGTGAAATTTCGAGCTTACGTATTCTCTTATTACGTTTCCCAAATGTTTTATAATATGAAGCTGCAGAATTGTAAATATATTTGACACTAAATTGAGAATGTGACTAAAGTGGCTACTGTTCCATTATTTCTGAAAATATACCTATATATTTTTTTAATTTTATTTTTAATATCGCGAAGTGTAGGTAATGTCTCAGTAATCTAATTAAATTCTATAAGGTCGTTCTTCTATCCATTCCTTACTTACTTTTACTAAAAATATTAAAACGCAGAGCTAAAGTTGCAACATAGAACAAAAAACGCTCCGCGTACTGTTACCACGTGCTTTTAATTCCGAGGACAAACGAAGCGTAAAATTGTTAGTTTGCGTCCGTGTCACGTGAAAAAATTCAGCGAAATATCCAAGTTCTATCAACAGACAATGCTTTGTGAGAGCTAAGGTTACATCAGATTAATGGACTCCATTCAGGTACCTTCATTCACAATAGGCGTACGATGTCAAGATGATAATTGGTTGTCAAAGCCAAACAAAGAATTGTGTAGTATGCAGAGTTGAAAATTACAGTAGAAGGAATTTGAATTTTTATTAACGCTACGGGAGTGTTGTCGTCTCGGCCAAATTGAAAGAGTCAACTGAAAACCATTTTGTGAAGGTCCTAGGCAATAAGCTTGCGACCTGTCTTTACTTTCGTGAACGCGTCGTCTCGTTTGCAGTTAGTTTCTTTTATCGGTGCGCTGTTGGAGCGGAGTACACGTGGAAGGTCGACGACAAAAAATTAAGTATTTATCGTTGCATGAACTTTATCAGAAATAATAATAGTAATAATACCAGCTTATTATAATCTCAGCGTAATTAATTATTATGAGCGGCTTATGGCTACTTAGCCACACGCCCCTCATAATAATTAATTAGGCTTAATAACATCCACACGGGTCGATCAATCAGGTTAAGCTACGATTTCTGCGGTTGGTCCGTAGATGGGTGACCATCTTTACATACCAAGACCCTTTCCGTGCCTCGGAAAGCACGTTAAGCCGTTGGTCCCGGCTGTCGTTCGTGGATATTTGACAGTTGTTACGGTGACAGAAGCCCGAAATTCTGACAACCAGTCTTACCAAAGGGTTTCGTATTATCCAATAACTGGGTTGTGAAGGTCAGATAGGCATTTGCTCAATGTAAAATACTGGTACTGAGCTATAGCTCAGTATATTTTGGCCCCAAAATAGTTGGGAAAAGCAGGGCAGATGATGAATAACAGCCTTGTTGGATATTTAAATGAAATAATATTATAATCCCACTCCACGGCAAAGGCTTCTTCTCATACAGATAATCATCAAATTTTAATGTTCCCAATAATCCGGGTACAGAAAACAACATAGGTACATGGTGTTGTGACGAAAGGGGTTTGCGTGGCGCAGGTTATAAAAATAAGACCACGCAACCTTGTCAACATAAAAATATATATTTAGAAAAAGGTGTGGGTAGGTCTACAGGTCACAATTTTCCCAGAGTCAACCCTGTGGGTAGCGCTGTACTGCCCTGATAGCTGGCGTGGCGATGACCGCAGCGAGGTGCCACGCTGGATGCGCAGGGGTGCCGGTCGACAGGTGTTTGCGCCGACCTTCGTAAGTCAGCTCGGCCCACTTGGCAAGACGGCCAACAAATGGGACGTCCGATGCCTGGACGTTACAGCACGCACGAGTCACGACGGAACCAGCCGCGTAGCTCCAGATGTGCGGCCGTGAGCTTGAGGTGTTCCCTAACCGGAACTTTGGACCCTGGAACATGACGTCCAGCGTGTCACGAGATGACCATTGTTCAACTCCGCTGATTGCGACACCAAGCTAAGCAGAGCGAGTAGCAATAGCAGTGCGCTAATGAAGGTGTTGGTGGATTGTCACAATCAGACGGAGTTTACAAAATGGGAAGAGTGAAAAAAAAAAGGCATGATGCAATACATTTTGAGTGTGAAGCACGAAAAGTCAAAATGCATTAAGCTGAAGGCCTTAGATTAAAATGAAATACATGTATTAGCGTATAATAAATTCAGATAAAATAAGCATACATGCCAAGTTAACCTGCAAGAAAAAAGGAACACAAAATATACTCATGAAAATGCTATCCAACACTTACCCAGTATGGGGGTTTCAAAGACACCGAATTTAAATGCTCGATGGCGGAGAATTTCGAAGATTAGGTAATTGTTTTTAGGCCCGGATAATGGCGAGTTAAGACACGTGTGAAATCACTGATATAAGTTAATATGGTGAGACGTGTGACCGCTTCGGGGAAAACCAAAATTCCTCATGACGAACGAAAGACGCGTTGGATAGAGATGGGACATGCGCGGGCGCATAGATAAATTCTCACTCACGCGCCGATAGCTGAACATTTTGTGTTTTTAGTCATTACTATTCACTACCGCACTACTTGTTATTTTCTATGGTAAGATATTTTGACGTCTGCGGCTCTTTGACAGTTGAATGTATGTAAACATTGGAATGTTGCTGTGATTTTGTTGTTTAAATTAGTTAAAATGTGATTTATTGTGCAAAATGTAACGTACGACGTTACAGTACCCCGCCGCTTGGTGAGGGTTTTTACCTCAGTAAAAATCCTTTACTCCTGTTATACCTCCATCTGAATTACGACCCCTTGTATTCTTCATCGTTCATCCATCATATCTCATATTCGTAATCTTTGCATACTGGCAGACTACCTTAACAAGAGGTGAGTCCGCGCGCTAGCAGCTATGTGAGAGTTACATGTCCATAGTTGACTTGTTACTCGCGCAATACAGACGTACATTCGGCTTATAGAAGCAAAGAACTTACTGGGTTTATACTATTGAAAAGGAATTTAGGCTTATTTAAGGAGTATCCACCCGCTCCTGCAAAGGCTTAATTAATGAGTTGCAAACCGATCAGATAAGTTAAATTGTATTTGAAAATTAAAAACTGGACGAAGGCTTATTTAAGGAGTATCCACCCGCTCCTGCATAGGCTTATTTAATGAGTTGCAACCGCTCAGAAATATTAACTCCCGGTAAGTAAAACGTACCGAGTTTGGCAACAACCAATCCAGAGGTTCCGATAAATGTGGAGAGACCACGGGTAAGGCACATGATAGAATCAAGTGAGCGTGGTTCTCCATCGGGGCTGAATACGGTGGCCGAAAAAATTGACGGATTACGACACGTGTGAAGACACTGATGATGACATCTAGTGAGCGTGTCTCCGTCTGAGGTTGTATTTATGCACTACAGTGTTATGCAGTGGCTTAAATATAACAAAAATAAAAAAAAAATGAAGTGAAAACAAGAATAATATGTTATTATTTCAAATTGAGTTCAAATGTAAGAATATTAAGTTATCCGTAAGACTGGTAAGTGTTGGGTAGCAATCCGCATGGTATGATAAGCGTCAATTACTCCGACTGTTACAAAATAAACTAAAATTAACGTCTTGGTTGTTGTCCGTGTTAAGTGAAGGAAACTACGTTATGAAATTTAAAAAGTAATAAAAAAGAAATTTTTTTTTTTAAAGTTCGAAGTTTGTAAACAAATTGTAAATATATAATACATAATCGGTGCAACTAATGTGTACGCTTATGGTATTAAATTCTAAAAATGGTGACAATAATTGTTTTTATAATTAACATATAAGTCACTATTGACATCCAACGACAAATTTTTGCTGTTAACTGTACTTAGTAACAACAATATTGAACAAGGCAAGGGTATCAAGTCAATAGGCAGGTAGACAGTTACTAGGATAATTATTAATTAAAAGGAGGTAGGTGGGAATTGTGGTTGCAATACTTGTTGGAAACTGCTGGTAGATCAATGAAATAGTACTGTACTTTTGAGTTGTCAACAATAAAAACGTTCACTATATGGAACATTAGTGATCTAGGTCAAATGTAAACAAGTACAAGATGTATTGATAATTAGGCTATAATTCCAATATACAAGTTTGTAGATACAAGTTGTGTGATACTATTTTTAGTTTTAAGTTCTAATGCTTGATTTTAAAAATTGTTAATTTTTGTTCTTACAATGTTTATTAATAAATAAAATAAATGATTCTAAGTTTTATTAAAAAATTGACTCTAAGTTATGATAAAAAAATTGACACATGAGTGTTATTAGATAAAAAACACTGTTTGTGTACCAGTAGACAATGTTGTTAAGTCTAAAGTAGCCAGTAATTGATAACCCGGCAACCCAATCCCTTCATCCGGCACACAGCAGAGCTGCTTACCGGAAGAAATAGGAATGAGCGTGGTACCTCCCCGGGGCGAGCCGTTACTATTGGCCCTACCACTATAAAAGAACGATAAATGCGTTCTTTTATTTTAAATAAAAAAAAAAATTAACAATTAAGTTGCAACGGTGCAATCCGTTCCTACCAAACAAGAAAAAAAAACAAGGTAGCGCTGCGTACACCTTAGTTGCTGGCAACCAGAACGTTTTACACAAAACAACCACCAAAATACACCAACATACAAAAAAAAAAAATACCCACAAGGTAACCCTGAGGAAAATGTGACCGTAAAACCACGTTTTAGGGCGCCAATGTGACGAAAGGGGTTTGCGTGGCGCAGGTTATAAAAATAAGACCACGCAACCTTGTCAACATAAAAATATATATTTAGAAAAAGGTGTGGGTAGGTCTACAGGTCACAATTTTCCCAGAGTCAACCCTGTGGGTAGCGCTGTACTGCCCTGATAGCTGGCGTGGCGATGACCGCAGCGAGGTGCCACGCTGGATGCGCAGGGGTGCCGGTCGACAGGTGTTTGCGCCGACCTTCGTAAGTCAGCTCGGCCCACTTGGCAAGACGGCCAACAAATGGGACGTCCGATGCCTGGACGTTACAGCACGCACGAGTCACGACGGAACCAGCCGCGTAGCTCCAGATGTGCGGCCGTGAGCTTGAGGTGTTCCCTAACCGGAACTTTGGACCCTGGAACATGACGTCCAGCGTGTCACGAGATGACCATTGTTCAACTCCGCTGATTGCGACACCAAGCTAAGCAGAGCGAGTAGCAATAGCAGTGCGCTAATGAAGGTGTTGGTGGATTGTCACAATCAGACGGAGTTTACAAAATGGGAAGAGTGAAAAAAAAAAGGCATGATGCAATACATTTTGAGTGTGAAGCACGAAAAGTCAAAATGCATTAAGCTGAAGGCCTTAGATTAAAATGAAATACATGTATTAGCGTATAATAAATTCAGATAAAATAAGCATACATGCCAAGTTAACCTGCAAGAAAAAAGGAACACAAAATATACTCATGAAAATGCTATCCAACACTTACCCAGTATGGGGGTTTCAAAGACACCGAATTTAAATGCTCGATGGCGGAGAATTTCGAAGATTAGGTAATTGTTTTTAGGCCCGGATAATGGCGAGTTAAGACACGTGTGAAATCACTGATATAAGTTAATATGGTGAGACGTGTGACCGCTTCGGGGAAAACCAAAATTCCTCATGACGAACGAAAGACGCGTTGGATAGAGATGGGACATGCGCGGGCGCATAGATAAATTCTCACTCACGCGCCGATAGCTGAACATTTTGTGTTTTTAGTCATTACTATTCACTACCGCACTACTTGTTATTTTCTATGGTAAGATATTTTGACGTCTGCGGCTCTTTGACAGTTGAATGTATGTAAACATTGGAATGTTGCTGTGATTTTGTTGTTTAAATTAGTTAAAATGTGATTTATTGTGCAAAATGTAACGTACGACGTTACAGTGTGGCAAAAGTTGTGACTCGATGTTCTTTGTCTGTAATTTTTTTATGAATGAAAAACTTTGGTTTTGCTTTTGGATTATGTTTATTTGATGTCCTAATTTTTTTTCTAATAAGTCGAGAAAATTATGTCGGCTAAGTGGCCGCCGGAATCGATAGCCTTTCGGTCCCGATTTAAGGCATTTTCCATCATTCTTGCCAGAACTTCGGGTGATAGATCCTCGCATTCTTGACGGATATTCTCTTTGACGGCGTAAGAGTCTGAAGCTTGTTGACATAGACTCGTTACTTCAAAAAAAAACCCACAAAAAGAAGTCTGGAATGGTTAAATCAGGCGATCTTGCCGGCTAGTGCAAATCCCCAAAACGAGTGATTAGGCGACCTAAAATACGAATTATTCCGCGTTCTTTAGGAGTATGGCAATTCATGTTTTGTTGACTTGTATTTTGTATCTGTTTACTCCTCAAACCTCAAAGCAGAATTGACATTTCCAGCCATTTGCAAAAATTATAGCATGTTCCGATAGGGTGATGAATTTTGCGCTACCTTTTATTAAAATTTCTGAAACTGCGCATTAAAAATGTATACATTTAAACAACACTTTCACAGACCATAAAGGTTTGTGGACAATCGGCGCAGTACCTACTCCAGAATGCATTACTACTTGTTATTCTAATAAAAAAAAAAACATATTATACATCTTCCATTACTCCTAACTTTCGTTTTATCTCTAGAGTTGACCTCCGATCTCAATGGATGCGATGTTAATTGCCTGTCAAAAGCAATGCCCCTAGAGTAATTTGTAGGTGCGTGCTTGACGGCTGATACTAATAAAATCAGAAGGTTTTACAAGTTTTATGTGAAAAACATTATTTCCATTGCGGCTCACGAGTTCAGGCTCGTGCACACAGGCGCGACGCGACACAAAGGCACCGCATGTCGCGCAACGAGCAGTGCCTTTATGTCGCGTGTCGCGTCGCGCCTGTGTGTACGAGCCTTTCACGACTTTTGAAATATGATTTTCAATTTGATTTTTTTTTCTGTACTACATGTTTAAAACCTACCTACTTTGTAGATTTTATGATATTTACAACTCAATCCTTTTATATATATATTTTATTATTTTTTTTCCTATTTTATTAATGGTTATAAAGTACGTAAGAAGGAAATAACATCCGAAAAGCTATATTTGACAACTCACAAGTTAAACTTCATCTACATATCCTGTGTATACTATTGTATACGTTCAAGTCTACAAATAAGGAACACAAAATTAAATTAGAACATACCACGCATAAATCTCTGTGAACACATTAAGAACATCCTCCTCCATCCATCCTTGCGTCAGGGTTTTTTTCAGTCCACCCAGAAAGGACAGAGGGGTTATAAGAAATTGCGAAGCGCAAACAGAGTAAAATTAATAATAAAAGTATGTTTTAACCGACTTCAAAAAAGGAGGAGGTTTTCAATTCGGGTGCTTATTTTTTTTATTTATGTTCGGGCATAACTCCGCCAGATACAAGGTTAAGGCTCCTTCAAACCGGTGCGACATGCGATAAAATCGTGCGCGACACAAAGGCATCGCAAGTCGCGCAACGAGCGGTGCCTTTGTGTCGCGGGCGATTATATCGCGTGTCGCTCCTTTTTGTAGGAGCCTTTATTGATAAAACATTAGCAAGCTCTCAGGACTATATTACTAACATCACAAACAAGAACTTTTTTCTATGACTTTTATTCATTCATCAGATTTTAATTTATCAGACTTTCATACAAAAAGAAAAATATTTTAAATCAACCAATTTAAATATTTTATTTTCTGTTACAAACTCTACGCGAAGCAAAAGAACGCGCTAGTTACCAATAACCCTGTTTTTAGACGGATTTGCACAATTGTTTTATCTACGCTGTAGTGAATGAAAGGAAAATAATGGGTATTTACATGCAAATTATTAAAATACACTTTACGTTACTGGCAATATAATTGAATTAAAATTATCTCCTTAATTTCGTTTACAATATATGTTGTTTACATTTTAAATATTTTGTAAAAAAAAAACATTTAAAATTGAAAATAAAATATCAGCTGGAGCAGGGCTCTAGAAAGACCATAGGTAAATTAAGAAATTTTAATTATTTATACCAAAAAAATAATTCAGCTGATGGTTGCGTCAAATGAGTGGATTAGCCTGTAAGATGGATGTATGCGTATAAATTCGATTTTGTATAGGTAGATTTATTATTGTTACCAAAAAAAGCCAAACATTATTTACACACCATCAAAACAAGGAAGAAAATGCTGCTTGTATACATTCTCATCTGGTACATTTTAAATATTAATCAGCCAAATCAGTCATAAAAAATATTTGTGACACATGCGCGACCTTGCTCACAATAAAAGTCACCAGATCACTCAACCTAGATTGGGTAAGGTCTTTCATACTCCAAATATGTCTAGCTTAGTCCTTTTTGAGGTAGCCCTTTTTGTAGTTAAATAAATAAATACTAAATAGTGATCTGGTTATACTGATAAATCTAATAAAGTGCATAACATCATGCATGTAATCCCCAAAGAGTTAAGCAGATCAACAACAACAACAACAAGCGGTCAACATATCGCCAGGTACCTGTTTAATTCCCATGTAATGGGGGGCGAGCCTTTTACCATTGCCGGGTCAGCGGGATTTTCCGAAAGGGTTACCGCTGTCCCGGAACATAAAGGGCTAAGGAAGGAACACAGGTGGGTTTTATTCAGTAGGAGTCTGACACTCCCTTCTGCTCCACCCAGAGCGAGAGGGGTCATTTGATGATACAAATGCTGAAAAAAAAAGCCTTTTACCATCAACTGGGCGCGAATCCAGACTCCGGGCTGCTACTGAGAAATTGAAACACCCAATAACACTTTGTAAGACCCAATAACACTTTGAAAAACCCAATAACACTTTGAAAAACCCAAGAACACTTTGAAGAACCCAATAACACTTTGCCCGACCCGATAATTGAATCCAGGACCTCATGCTTAGCAGCAGCACTTGCGACTACTAGACAAACGAGGCCGTCTTCTCATAACTCTAGACTAAATGTAATTGATAAATGATTTTGTTTCTGAAAACAAAATATTATGGATGACTATCTTTACATACCAAGCCCCTCCGTGCCTCGGAAAGCATGTTAAGCCGTTGGTCCCGGCTGTCATTCGTCGATCTTTGACAGTCGTTACGGAGACAGAAGCCCGGAAGTCTGACAACCAGTCTTACCAAGGGGTATCGTATTACCCAATAAGTGGGTTGTGGAGGTCAGATATACAGTCGCTCCATGTAAAATACTGGTATTCAGCTGCATCCGGTTAGACTAGAAGCCGAACCCAGCATAGTTGGGAGAAGGCTACGCAGATGATGATGAAATGATTTTATTTCTGTAAGGTTTGCACACACAGTTTTACACGTCAATCATATTTTAAAAACTAGACGAGGTCAGCGTTTCCTGACTACTCTGAGAAGAAAGTATAAAATATAGTATGATATGTTAGCGGTAGTTGTGAGACAGTTTACAGTTCATTATACGAAGTAATCACAACATTTGCATAGTAAACTACCCTAGAGACTAGGCACTCTTTGATTGCGATTCTTTTGCAAACTACAATCACTCGTGAGCATTCTGGTGTGAAATGCAGTGCCAATTACGGAGATGCACTTATTTTAACGAGGACTGCAACTCTAGTAGAACGCTTTTTAGCAAAGGAATGGACGTTACAGATTTGAAAAGCACTCTAATTATAGTGTCATTTGAGGAAACTATGATCTTCTAAGGAACTTTGTAAACAGTTTTTTGTTTGTGTTCTTGCGTTGTCTTTACACTAAATTTTATTTTTTGAATGTGCGTTACCTAATGTTAAATCAAAATGTATTTTTTTTAAGCTAAGACTCCTTAGTTGTATTGAATTATTTACTAACTCAATGTTCTTTATTGTAACATTATTTCTTTGCATTTTTATAGAAGTAATTACAAATAAAAGGGCTCCTACTCGTAATAATATTACTTTGCCAAACTCGTTCATGTAAACGAACAATGTTTGTCCTTTTATTTTTTTTTATCTGTTTGTATGTTTCGGATTGGTGCTAAAACGGCTAAATGGATTTGGATGAAATTTGCCACACATATAGCCTTTATAACCTGGATTAACACGAAGAGTACCTACTTTATTTCCGGTAGTACGTTACCGTGGGATAATTAATCTCCGACCTCCACGCTGGCGAAACCGTGAGCAAAAGTCAATAAAACAAGAATTGACTTTGGGTCGTATTCGCAATATGTCGAATGCCTCACTTGTATTCGAATGCATGATTTCATTTGAGATCCAGATGCAGTTCAAGAGTGATCAAATTGTTGAAAGTTGTCGCTCACCCAAAGGACGTAAGGAAAGCTAGACTTCTTGAATATTCAAACTATCGGCGTGACATCAAAGACGCTTGGCAATATTGAATTCTATCTCAACATGCAACGGGCCTCAATAAGTCTAAAGTGGTGGCCCAGTGGTAACGGCTCCGACTTACGAGAAGGAAGGTCGTGTTGGTCGTGGGTTCGAGCTCAGGCAGGCGCTTCATCATTTCAGCCGGAAGACGTCCACTGCTGGACATAGGCCTACCCCAAGCACCTCCATTTCGATCGGTTCTGTGCTTCCCGCATCCAGCGGGTTCCTGCGGCCTTTGCAAGGTCGTTGGTCCACCTTGTGGGAGGCCTTCTACGTCTTCCGGTACGTGGTCGCCACTCCAGAACCTTTCGGACCCAGGCGGGCAGGTACTTTACTTTGTGTAAATAATTTCATCTCTTAAAACGGCGAAGGAAAACATAGTGGGGAAACCGGTAGGTGCTAGAACCAAAAATTCGAAGACATGTGATATCTACCAACTCGGAGGACCCGCAGGGTAGATTAAAACTCTGACCTGAGGTCTGTATCCCAGCTGTGGGAACATTATAGGCTAATTATACTATGCAACGAGCCTCTATAAGTCGTTTTCAATCTTCAAGCATATTTTAACATTTTCTATACGAGAATAGTAAACAGTGATAAAAGTGAACTACCTCCACTTAGGAAGTTCTAAAAGACAGTATAACAGTCAAATAAAAACTGTCATTACCCTTATTTTTGCTCCGGTAATGAGGGTTCCAATTGAATTTACTTCGTATTTCAATTTATTTGCTAACATTACTTTGCTTTTGCCAATTATGTTTTAAGGGTCCTGCAAACTTGGGCGGAACACCGCCGCGTCCTCGTTGAGGCGATCGGTAGCGCCGGCGACCTCTCGCGTCCGGGACTTTTTTTTTTTTTTTGTTTCCGTGGTGGAAAATCCTCATGGATGTCCGCCGCCCTGGGGCGGGCGGCGGGGTCTGTCAGACTCTTACAGACTAAAAACCAACCCGGTGTTCCATCTCACACCTACGCCGGGGGTCGCGAGAACGTACAATCCTTCCGCAACCCCCGGCTGGTCCCGGCCCGCCTCTGCGGGCCTCGTCTGGTCAGGGGGGGGGGGAATGAGGTGTTTGACTCCCCCCGCGACGTCTAAGAGGGGCGCGCGTGGAACACTACGCGCCGCCACCTCGGGTCCTGATGTGTGGGGGGCGACGGACGTCCCCGAGCCCGTCGCCCCTGGACCCATTTAGGGGGGCTGGAAGAGGGCGTTGTCCGCCCTCCGCCGACGCCCGGTGCGCCTGCTGCGGGCCGGGTGAGTGGACGAGATCTTCCTCTCCCTTTCCGCAGCCTCCTTCTGCGAGACGACCGTTTCGCAGAAGGAAACCACCGCGTCCCAGGACTCCTCGCTGTCGACCATCGACTCGACCACGGCCGGCAGTGAGAGGTCACAGCCTATTTCGGTTCAAGCCATGGTCCAGGGCTAGAGGGAGTGGGGGGCAGTCGCCTCCTTCTGCGAAGCAGTCATGCTAGCGAAGGAGGCGGCGGGACGGCTGTGCTGAAATGAACAATATGTTTTACAAAATACAAAGTTTATGTCCTAGAACCAAAAATTCGAAGACATATGACATCTACTAACTCGCACTGGGCCTGCGTGGTGGATTATGGCCCACTCTCATGAGATGAGGCCTGAGTCCCAGCATTAGAAATATTACAGGCTAATTAGGGGTTTACAAAATTCTCGTCAATTATTATTGACTTTACCTCATTATTTCAGTTCGTTGCCTAAGAACGCATTACCGCCAGTCTTGCTGAATTATTAACTTTCTTATTAACTCTTAGAGCTAAGTTAGATCGCTTGAAGTTATGTAGTTAACTATTACAGCAGGGTTACGTTCCAGCCTATAAACTTTCATGCTTGAGTTTGAGCTGTAGCGGTAAGTTATTGTTTTCAATGTAAAACTTTAAATACTTTTCAGATCTTTATGGATATTTCTCAAGAATTAATAAAAATACTCACCTAAGGCGAGAAATCGTGAGGCAAATCACATCAGCCGCTAGACAAGAAACTACATGAGGATCACGACCGCTCTGACAAGAGTGCTACGAAAAATTGAAAAGCTAAAAACAAGCCCATTTTAAATTAAATAAAAGTTGGAAGCAGGCGGGACCCATTTGAATTTGAAAATATAATAAAAATGGTATGGGTCCTTCCTGCTCCCGGTTTTTTACCGTAGTCGAGTTTTTGATTTACTTTTTTATTTCCAGATTTTTAGCCCTCCTTTTGGCGCAGTCGGGTAATAAGAAGAACCACAAGGAAAAGTTTACACCCGCCGTAATTCGTAGTTCAAGGTAAAGTCTATTCAAACTAATATTTCAAATTGATATTATTTCAAGTTATACAAACATCAACTTTAAAGAGCGTTTACGACGTATGGACTTTCATACAAATTTTCAAGCCCTAGTTTTTCGAAATGAATGAACCGATTATAATTAACTTTATACACATATGCAGGATACAAAGGTCGAATAAAAAGTTACTTAAAAACATTTTTATAGAGATTTAGCTTGTCCCGTTACATACTTTAATTGACATTGACATTGTCACAGTTTTTGTGACAGTTGCGTATTCCAACGCGCCGCAGTTAAGGGCGTGCGGGATCGAGATAAAAAGACTATAAAAACAAGTTAAAATCGCTTTTGAATCGAAATTTCATCAATACGACGTTAGACACAAGCGAACACAACTGGGTATAGGATTACTGTTATTGAGAGCCATCTAAAATGTTTTTGGGTATTCGAAAAATTCGTACCTAAATACTTTTCATTTGTGGAAAAAAAACCGTTTAATTTGGTATGGGAATCAATTATGATTGAGATTCTTTTGGTTTTGTGCAACGACTGTTGTTATGTGCCTACGAATTACGAAAAAGGTCAATAAGAATTAATTAGCGATTCTTTGTATATTACTTAGGCCACCGGCGAAGCAGGTTTTAATTTATTTCATTGACAAGCTGATGGAATTTCCCATCGAAAAGATGGCGGACCTCCATATAAGTACTGACGCCAGCACATCTAGCTACCCGAAACTGTCAAATTTTCTCAATCTACTTTGAACCTTATACTTTAGCAATAAAGTGGAAAATCTATTAAACAAATTTGACAGATTCTTGACAGATCTGCTGGAGTCTGTACAAACTTTAATCCCGTATTTAATCCCTATTTGGGAATTAATTTTCAAAAATGATTCCTTAGTGCTCATCTTCGTTATAATTTAAGATTGTATTAAGAAGATCAATGACTTTATTTTATTATTCACTACAAAATATGATAAGCCATTTATTATGTACAACTACGTGCTAAGAATTAATCAAATATTTTATGCTCAAACAGTCTATGCAATGAGAAATTTAGATAAAACTTTCAGTCAACTATTTGCTTAGAATTACAAACACGTATTGTCTATATCTATGTATTTTAGGTCCATGTTAATACCAGTTTAAGGTTCTAAGCTGGGTTGACCTAAAATATTAATAAAGCCGATATATAATGTATCTGTCACAAATTAATCCTTATACAAGACCGTCCTAGAGATGAGTATTAGCTAAGTCCCTTTATAAATTGCACCCTTATTGCTTTGAAGGGATTTTAGGTTCCCTTTAGGTCTTAAATTTTGTCCCCTTTAATCGTGTTTCGATAGTGAGGTTTTGTAAAACCGCTAGATCAGCGTTATTATCCACAATACCTGAGGACATTGGAAATCGCTTTCAAAGTTTTCAAATTAGAAACCATCATTAGCTTTTCACATTAGATTTTCGGTAGCTTATCATCATCATCATC
This sequence comes from Luperina nickerlii, assembly GCA_963855955.1. Lineage (NCBI taxonomy): Eukaryota > Metazoa > Arthropoda > Insecta > Lepidoptera > Noctuidae > Luperina > Luperina nickerlii. The sequence continues at coordinate 11,703,152 of OY979677.1, read as the reverse complement.
TGCCTAGTCTATTCCCAACTATGTTCGGGTCAGCTTCCAGTCTAACCGAATGCAGCTGAATACCAGTATTTTACATGGAGCGACTGCCTATCTGACCTATTTTGTCGGTAGCATAATATTTGAATTTTCCGTCATCATTATCACTTATAGAATGTCATATTGTCTAGGCCCTCTGGTATTGTCTTACAGTATGGCACAAAGTAGAGTACACAATCTGACGTAAGGCCTAAAAAGGAGTTTTTTTATAAGTGAAAACTTGTTAAGGCGCGTAGGGCATTTCTGAGATGGAAAAAACTATTGAACTCGCGCCACTGTTACCATAAGCGACACCGCGCGTGTTTTGTTTGTAAGACGATTTAAAAAATACCCGCTTCGGATGTGTTCGGCTGTCCTCGGGTATGTACTCGGTTTTATTTAATATCCGATAATGTCGGTGAGTGATTACAAAGTATTCTGTTTGTGTTTTGTTTTCACTTCTGTCGGCACTCCCGGAGTGCCACTGTTTTTTTTTATAAATTCGATATCAGGTAGGACTTGTTGTTAATAACAAACCTTAGCACTGATTTTATATAAAATATTTACCTAAACTAGAGTACAGACACCTTTTTGTCTGATGTTTAGTCAAGAGTTCTAGCTGAACCACGAACGCGCGGAGTACCTAAATGTAACATAGGTTAGAAATATTTTAAAATTGACAATACTATGTACAGACGCCAGCACATCAAGCTACTATAATCTGTCAAATTTCTTTAATAGATTTTCAACTTTATCGCTACAGCATAAGGTTCAAGGTTGATTGGGAAAATTTTACAGTTTCGGGTAGCTTGATGTGTTGGCGTCTGTACGTCATACGTTTTGCATTACTTGTGTATTTTATCTATGGGCCTTAGTTGCCTGATAATAAAATGATTATTATTTTATTATTACTTAGTATTAGGACTTTATTCATAGTCTATACCTAAATGAAACTAATTTGTGTTAGTCGCAAAAATGTGAATCAAATATAGCATTTTAGAATAGATGTACCTTCGTTTCGATAATCTTTTGAGTTAACGATACGTTTACGTAGTGCATTCACGTCGTGCTAGGGTGCTGTCCCTAGCCATAACATACCAGATTTATCGAGCGAAACTTCACACGTAAAAAGTGGTTTTCCTTTAAAAAAACAACCATTAAATATGGTTGCTTTTTAGGGTTCCGTACCTCAAAAGAAATAAACGGAACCTTTATAGGATCACTTTGTTGTCCGTCCATTCGTCAGTCTGTCAAGACCTTTTATCTCGGGAACGTGTGGAGATATCGAGTTGAAATTAAAACCATGTACTCAGGTCTACAGTCCCTTGAAGCTGTGAAAAAGTCAAACTTCTAAGTAAACGTGAAAAAGATACAAAAAACGTATTTAGGTATTCTCAAGGGAATCAAAATGAATGAAAAAAGGGTACTACGCGTTGACCTAGAACAATGAAATTTGACAAGAAGCAAGATCATGTAGCACAAGTAAAGGAAAAAATCTGAAAACCGTAAATTTGTAGGTACATTAAAAAAACCTGTGATAAACTATTTACATTCCTACGAAGTATCCGCGGAACCCTCGGTGCGCGAGTCCGACTCGCACTTGACCGGTTTTTTGAAGTGAAAACTTCTTTAGCGGCGCTGTGTACTTTTTTTGGAATGGGTAAAAACTTCTAAATTCGCGTCAGGTCACGTGACCCTGATCGAAAATTCGTAAGACGTAAAACGTCAGACGTAAAACGTAAGACGCGCGTTGTTGAGGACAGCGCCATCTATGCACATCGGGAAGAACTACGAGGGCCTCGCGTACTAACGTCAGACGTAAAACTTAAGACGCGCGTTGTTGAGGACAGCGCCATCTATGCACATCGGGAAGAACTACGAGGGCCTCGCGTACTAACTACGTAGGCCTCGCGTACTAACTACGTAGTTCATCCAACAACGACGAGATGGCGCTGAACCACGGATATATAACTGACGACGAGCAAATCTGAATAAATTCCTTTCACGAGAAGAATAAACCAGTCACTTTGGTCATCATACCTGATTTGCAAAAAACCCTATAAAATAAGGAACACACCTTAACACGCGTGTTTTGTTTATAAGACGATTCACAAAATACACTCGTAATTGTTCAAGTTTTCACTTCTGTCGGCACTACCGGAGTGCCAGTGTTTTTTTTTTTTAAAGAAAACCAATTTGTATGTTTTCTAAATGGCATTTTAACGATATTGCTGAAGGCAAGTCGTAATTTTAAGTTTACAAGGCGATAAACTTTTACGAAAATGTGTACCTTAACAGTTCTGGTCGATTTAATTTTCATTTGGTCGATTTGTTTTATAAAACTCCAGCTTTTATCGAAACATATACATTCGCAAATGGATTGCTAACATTATTTGTATCAATCATACATTTTATAGGCCTATATCCGCATTAAGTGCCCTGCGTACGAGTTAAACGATTATTTGTTCAGAAACCACGGAGACTGTTCCGGTTTTTATTCACGACCGAGCCAATAAAGTGGACATGGGGAAATCCGTTCAGTCATTTAGGATCGCCGGTGCTTAGCTTCGAATATGCAAATGGCTGGTATTCTGGCGCTGGTGTGTCATAATCTGGGGTAATCTCTTTATTGATTTCTATTTATTATTGGATCATGATAATCTATGCACATAAAGCTACAAAAAAAAGAATGAATCAAAATCGGACTATACTGTAAAAAGTTATGCGTGGTCATATATAATAATCTATACATATAATAAAATTGTAGAAAAGTGGTGTCTGTACAATAGAAATATATAAAAAAAAAGTAGCAGGAGTTGTTATTATATCGATGCCGAACCCGAAATTGTAATTACATTTTTTTTTGTCTGTTTGTCTGTTTGTCTGTGTGTTTGTGCACGCTAATATCAGAAACGGCTTATTCAATTCAGATTCGGTTTTCACTAATATATTGTAGTCAGCTTCACTTAACATTTAGTGTTTATTTCATGTCAATCGGTTCATAAATAAAAAAGTTATGTCAATTTAAAGAATCACGGCGAACATTTGTTAAGGTATTCTATCAGAGTACGTACACGACACGCCTCGCGCCTGCGCGTCCGTGACTATATAAAGCGCGATGAGAGCCACGCCGCTGCCCGACGCTTATTTTTTTTTTCAGTATTGGAAATCATCAAATGACCCCTCCCGCTCTGGGTGGAGTGGAAGGGAGTGTCAGACTCTTACTGACTAAAACCCACCCGTGTTCCTTCCTTAGCCCTTTATGTTCCGGGCCAGCGGTAACCCTTTCGGACAATCCCGCTGACCCGGCAGGCTTCGGCCCTGACGGGCCCCTCCGAATGATGCTGACATCTCTTTGAGGCGCGCGTGGAACACGTACGCGCCGTCCGGCACGGGCCTGGTCCTGATCGGACGGTGAGCTACCCATTACTTACTGCCCGCAGGCCCGCGCCTACGGTGGCCGGGAGTCGTCGCGTGGCTCCCGACGCCCGGAGCGTCTCCCGCGGCGGCTGGGACGGGAGGCTCTCTCCCCCAGTCGTCTCGCCGCCTCCTTCGCTAGCATGACTGCTTCGCAGAAGGAGGCGACTGCCCCCCACTCCTTCTCGCCCCGGACCATGGCTTGAAACAGGCCCGGACGCGAGAGGTCGCCGCCGCTGCCGATCGCCTCAACGAGGACACGGCGGTGCTCCGCCCAAGCGGGGCAGACCTCCACCGTATGCTCCACCGTGTCCTCTGGGCGATCCTGGCAATGGTGACACCCGGGAGTTTCCTCCCGCCTGATTATGTGCAGGAATCTCCCAAAACTTCCGTGTCCGGTGAGGACCTGCGTCAGGCCGTAGGTGAGGGCGCCATGACGCCTCTCTAGCCACTCCTCAAAGAGGGGTCTTACCGCCGCTATCGTGGCGTGCCCTCCCCACCGACCCTTGCTCTATGTAGCTGGGCCGCAGCTGAGCCTGTAGATTTAAATTCCCGACTAGGACCTCCGAGTTTGTTTCGGCCTTTCTTCTCAGAGTAGTCAATTAGGAAAAGCCGACCCCATCGTTCTTGAATGGTGATGATGTTCGTGATGCGGGAGCGGTGCGCATCCTTGGTCCGTAGGGTGAGGGGCAGCGCCAACAGCATCGTGTCTATGATAGCGAGCAGGCTTGATTGTGCGTTTGTGAACCACTGTCACCGTGCATCAGTGATGTCACAATCTGTTTTTGTGTTTTTGGTTTTGTTGTATTACTAACATAGTCTGTAAGTATATTGTTACTAACACTATGAGTCTTGCTACTTGAAATAAATTATTATTATTATTAAATAATCAAAAATCGATCCAGCCTATCTCAACTTGCTGCCTTCTCCCCAGCGATGCCCTAAGTTATGCCCGAGGTTCGTACCCCACAGGGGGTGCCCTTAGCGTGTAGTCACTTAGTATACTTAGTTAATTTAAGCCCCTGGCTGGAGGCTTTGAGTTCTCTCAAGGCAGTCACAGGATAGTCCGGTTAAGTAGTCACGACCTCTCAAGGTCAACTACGAGATGCCATAGTTAAAAAAAAGACACGCCGCTGCCATAAGGATTCAGTTATTCGTAGCGAACGCACGTATAACGACCAAGCAGCAACAATAAACGCTGAAATTTTGAGCTATGTTCCGGGGGATTATGTTGAGTATATCTCCATTAACAGAGTCATGGAAGAAGGAGAATCTACAAGCTACCCAGTAGAATTTTTAGAATCCCTCAATGCTCCTGGACTACCAGCACATAAAATAAAATTAAAAGTAGGCGTACCCATAATGCTTCTTAGAAATTTAAAACCCCAAAACTTTGCAATGGCACCAGGTTAAAAGTGATACAATTTACAATGAAATCTGATAGAAGCAGAGATTTTAACAGGGTGTGGAAAAGGTGAAAGTGTTTTCATTCCTCGGATTCCTCTCATTCCAAACAATTTTCCATTTAGTTTTAAACGAGTCCAGTTTCCAGTCAGCCTATGTTTTGCGATGACAATTAATAAAGCCCAAGGTCAGACGCTGAAAGTTGTGGGTGTAGATCTAAGTATCAGCTGTTTCTCGCACGGTCAGTTGTATGTGGCTCTGTCGCGGGTTAGCAATCCTAGGAGCCTGTATGCTTTCATCCCCGATGGCCATACGTCAAATATCGTATACAGAGAAGCATTACTGTAAAGTAAATTTTTAGCTACCCAAACGACGGTATTTATGTAATTCAAAATATGCTGCCCGAAAAGTCACTATTACACGCGGACGAAGTCGCGGGCACAGCTAGTATATATATATATATAATATATATATAGGTATATATATATATATATATATATATGCGTTGACTTGAAAACCTCCTCCGTTTTTTCGTCGGTTAAAAATGGCGTCTATCCAGATTTTGAAATGTCTTTGAATTTACGCACTGATTGCCCAAAAGGTATATTGTATCCTTTTCTCATTATGGCTATAAATTCAAAGTCAAAGTCAAATCATTTATTTCAAATTGGCACATTAGATACATAAGTAAATAACCTATCCATATACCGTCTCTAAGGAGTGCCAAAGTGACCTATTTCTCTCGGATGACCCTCATAAATTGCTTGGCCGATAGAGCACAGATAATATCTAACGTGCACTAATGAGTTTGGCATCTTAAGTCACGTCGGGGCTCCGATCCAAATTATTCATTCGTAAAATAATTAATTGAGTTTCTATCAGGTTCTTACATCGTTTTAATACTAATATGATCCATCAAAATGTATATATAAGAGATTCTTTTAATAAACTTTGCATATATACAGGGTAGCAGTCACATCGACGCATAAACCCCTTCTCGCCTGAAATAAATAAATTGCAACCATGAATTCAGCACAAGATTCTAGAGCGTAGAAATTATAAATAGGATATTAAAAAAAGAATCTGCTGTTACACAGAAAAGTGCAATATTTACGCGGTCAAAATGTATGGAACAGCAGATTTCTTGTAAGAGCGTTTACGCCGTACGGCATTTCATACAAACTTTCAAGCCCTTGGTAAGGACATTGGCGCGCATGTTGCCATGGAGTTTGTACATGATTTTTAACCACGCCCTTGAAATTTTTCGTCGGGTATTAAGAGCGTTTAAGCTGTACGGCATTTCATACAAACTTTCAAGTCCTTGTTTTTCGAAATGAATGAACCGATTTTAATTAAACTTCATACGCATAAGCCGAATACGAAGGTCTAAAAAGTTATTTAAGAATATTTTCGAAAAAAAGTGTTACAGTCAAATTAGACCGATTTTAAATCTTCCATAGAAACAGATTTCCAGTTATCTTTTTTTTTAAATAAGACATTTCTTAAGTAACTTTTTAGCCTTTTGTATCCTGCTGATGCCTATGAAGTTTCATTAAAATTGGTTCATTCATTTTGAAAAACAAGGGCTTGAAAGTTTATATGAAATGCCGTACGGCTTAAATGCTCTTAATACCCGACGAAAAATTTCAAGGGCGGGGTTTAAAATCATATACAAAAGCCATGGAAACATGCGCGCCAATGTCCTTACCATCCTGAATAAATATCGTAGGTACATAATTTAATAAAAAAGGTAGGTATAGGTATCAGTGGAAACTTGTAATTATGGCTTACAAATGCGTATTGTTTAAGAAAACTGTTTATAATTATTAGCTGTACGTTTTCCAAATAGAACAAAATAAAATATCAAGTATTGATTCATGGACCTATCATTTCCAAAAATAATAAAAGATATGTTAACTCAAGTGGAAAAATATGAAACAAGACATCAAAAATGCTGTTATCTCGGTTGAATTGGCAAGAAATTGCTTTGACGAGTAAAGAAATATATCGTTAATATGGCAAAGATATTATTAATGAAAAAGCTTGAAAATTAAGCGGAACAGGAGCTCAGCAATCATGTCAATGACTATTAGATTAAATTATTTTCATTTGATCATGCAGAATGAAAGTTGAAAATGTACCTAATTTAATTTTATCTTATCCCAGGATTGAGATTAGAAGGGTGCGTTAATGATACTAACAATATTGGAGAGGTACCGGGTTGGAGAACCGCAAAATAAAAAAAGATTTAAAACAATAATCTTAATTATTCGGTAAGTCAGTTATCAGACTGCCTCGTTGGTGCAGAAGTCGCAAACGTTATTGCTGAGCTCAAGGTTCTGGGTTCGTTTTCTGGGTAGGTCTTGCCCTGGAAAAACTCAAAACACATTGGTGTTATTGGGTTTTTCGATATAAAAAAAAAAACGAAATCGGTCGCAAAAAAAAATCTGCTGTTACACAGAAAGGGTCAAATATGTAGGGAACAGTTTTTTTTTCGGGACCGATTTCGTTGATTTTTTATATATCGTCAGAAAAGGCGATAACAAGTAGGTATGTGGTATAATTTATTGCATATATGTGGTTTCCATACTGTATATCAATGAGGCAGGTATTTCTTATATTACCTACACAAACGGGATTTAGTGAGCCAAAGTGTGTCTTGTCTTTCGAAACGAGGGTGCGACAGATTAGGTATGTAAGATCAAGTAAATTTGGAAGTAGTACTATAAAAGCTTGACATATCACTAAAACCGTTGCTTTTAGATACGACCCCATACACATATCGTCGCCTTAGAGTGAAAACCTCGTAAGTGTAAAAGAAGCAACTTTTCAGGAGGAAGAAAGAACTGCGTGCTCTAAAATTTTTCTACGGCGTCTTCTATGTTTTTTTTACCGACTTCAAAAAAGGAGGTTCCGTATTCTTATTAATTAATATGGAAATTTAACCCGCTTTTATATCCAGAACTTTTCGATACTATAAGATTCTCCGAAATGCATACAATGCTACTTACATTCCCGAGGTTTTCACTCTAAGACGATATTCAGGCTGGCAGGGAGATCGACACGCTAACAGTAACCATGAAATCAGCAGGAAACAGATTGCGCAGCGTAGTTCCTACCAGCCTGCGGGGTAATTGCGTAACGCACTATAAGTAGCAACGGGTTTCCTTTTGACAGTTCAACAACATTCATTGTGCTATTTACGTTGTGGAGCAGACACATTTTTCGAACATATGAAGCAATGGATTAAGAATATCCCTGAAAATGGTTCAGATTGAGATTAATAGTGTGTTACGTAATTAGGGTGCTGTATAAATCCGCAGGAGAACCAACGTAACCGACATAGCCCAAAGAATTGCCAAACTTAAGTGGCAGTGGGCAGGGCACATTGCTTGCAGAACAGATGGCCGATGGGGCCAAAAGGTTCTGGAGTGGCGACCGCGTACCGGAAGACGTAGCGTTGGAAGGCCTCCCTCAAGGTGGTCCGACGACCTTGTGAAAGCCGCAGGAACCCGTTGGATGCGAGAAGCACAGAACCGATCGAAGATGAGGTGCTTGGGGGAGGCCTATGGCCAGCAGTGGATGTCTTTCGGCTGAAATGAACTGATGATGATGATAAACACACGCCTTCGCTACGATCCTTACATATGTAGGTACTCCTTTCACTTCGTTTATAACCAATAATTGAAATATTGTTCGATTCTTTATCAGACAAATCAAACATATATTCGCCTGCCAATTCAAGTCGGCATGACGTCACTTTAGAGCATGAACAAATAACCTGTCTACATATTAGATATTTTTCATTTCCGAATAGAAATATCCTGTACCACCGGATGTTTGGCTTAGCTTTTCCAATTTCCTTTGGAATACGCGTTTGAAGTTTCAAATTTTTTGCGGCACACTGCTTAACTCCTATATCCGAAAATTGAAAGCTACGTTGAATCGGATTGAGGCATACAAAAATAAATCTTCTGTTAAAAAAACTGTTGAAAATCTTTTTTCCAAGAAAAAAAAAATCGTGTTTTATTTAGGCCTTCATTTTGTTATTGAGGAGTTGAGGTATGAAAAACAAAACACATCTCAATTTAATATAGTCGTAGGGAGACTACTTTATGTGCAATTTATTCATGCAACAAAAATATGATGAACCAAAACTCATTTATCTCTCTGTCAGCCAAATCCCTATTTAATATCAATATCAGACGTGGCAACTAAAATAATAATAAAAGATAAACACAGACTGGAAATCCAAAAGGTTGTAAATAAATACTAAAAGAAGTATAGTAATGCCTTTTATAACTGTCTTACAAACGCTGCAATATATTAAAATGGAAAGAAATGGCCCGCGCCCGTGGCTTCACGTAATGCTCTATAAAATCTAACGATTCTCTGATAAAACAGTAAGTTTAATATAAGCTGATAGCTTTCCAGTGAGAAGTATGAATACTGTTTTATGAAGCTGTAATGGAGGATAAAGCTCTTTTTTATAGACACTGATATTGTTTCAGCTTATTGGAGTTATTTATGAACGTAATCCTGATCAATATAACCTTTTTCAGATTTAATATGTTTCTTTTTTTTTTCACAAATATATAATTATAGCCGTTAAAATCCTCCAGACCGAATTTCAGCCATGGCAGCCAGTCTCAACGGAGACTAGCCATCTACGCGGGAGATATTGTAGTGTACAAGTTTAGTGTGTGTGCAGAGACAGGTGCACTCACCCTGCCCTCACTCTCATGATCCGATGGGACGGCAATCCGACACGATACCGATAGATATATAATAAGTCACCACACGGCATAAACTTCGATACAAATATTATTAAGAGGTAAAATTTGTGAGTTTGTATTTAGAAGGTATTTGGAAATATTGATCCGATTCTGAAAATTCTTTTGCTAATATAGGAAATTTCAGTATTGTGTACTATATTGTGATAAATGTTAAATGATTTTATTTTTGTAAGTAGGTCTGCACAAACACTTTTACACGTGTGTGTATTGTACATTTTAAGTTAAAACTAGAAATTTCACGCGGGCGAAGTTGCGGGCTGAAGATAATTTATTTTGAATTTCTTGGATGGCTAACAAGAAAATTGTCATACCTACCTTTTTTTTGTCGGGGGGAAACCTTCAAAAGGCACCCGACCTCCGGGGAGGGAGGTCGGGGAGTGTGGGATTTTTACCTCACTAAAACCGCCCCGGTGATCACCATCAGCACATAGGGGTGGTCCCGGTTCCTCTTAAAAGACCAATTTCGGAACCCCCCGTGCAACGCCTGTAAGGCACATACCTGGGGAGACTGTAAATGGGCCTCCCCTGAGCCTTGCTATGCACGGCAGCACGTGTCTTACCTACCTGGTGGTAATTAGTGGTCACCGATCCCTAAGAACTGTAATACCTACCAGGGAAATCGCGAACATGGTTCCTACCTTCACGTTGATCAAAGCTGCGAAGTTATCCGAAGCAGCTTCTTGACAAATTGGTTACCAAATGGATAGTCAAAGCAAACGTCTGCAAATAGGCGTAGAAAACATAAACGGAATAGTCTACACAGTAGGCATATCTGTTAAAAGTTTATCCATTAAAATCCCATTTACTAAGTTACCCAATTTAATCAAGGGTTTAAGTACCATTAAAGCAGTTTAAATATTTGATAATGGATAATTATCAACTAAGCGATAATTACTATTTAAAAACTGACTATTTAGTGGCGCAGCTGCCGAATTTTAAGATTTAAAATATGAAAATTTGCTGTCCAATGCTAGTTCATTTCATTATCAAAACTAATTTGAAAAATGAAATAAATTGACAAGCAATTTTAAACAAATGTTAACTGAATTTAAAGTCAAATGGCTGGCACCCCAATTGCGTACACACTTTCTTTTGCAATCAGAAGGATTTTGAAAGAAATTCCTAATCCATTGCTTTATATGTTTGAAAAATTCGCCTGCTTGACAATGTAAATAACGCAATGAATGGTGTCGAACTGTCAAAATAAAAGGCATTGCAAGTGTTAGTGTGGTACGCAATTACCCCGCTGGTCATAATCATTTGGACAGTCGTTATGATTAGTCGTGGGTTGGTGCTGAATTCTCATTCGTTGTCATTCTAACTTTTTTTCTGATCCTTAGTCGTTATTATCATAATTATATCACTATCATTGTGTAATGAAATAAGCGTCAGCTCACAGGTCAAAGTAAAACTAGCTGCGCCTCGCGGTTTCACCCGCATAAGTCTCGATCTCGCGGAAACATCAGGATAAAACGTATCTTTCCTAATTCAGGTCCTGATCTTCCTATGTGCCAAATTTCATCCAAATCCGTTCAGCCGTTTTAGCGTGAAACCGTAACAAACAAACATACTTACAAAAAATAAAATCTTTTCTCTTGAAAATATTAGTTTAGATTTATTAAAAAAAAACAAAAGTTAATACAAAATAATAACAAAAAACAAATAAACAATAACAAAAAACATAAGATAGAATCGGTCTAGCCATAGATATCCGAGGTCTAGTCTAACGTATTATCGTGAGAGAACAATTATGCCAGTAGGTACGCCGCAGCACTTCGTTGTAAATTGTCACTTAGACTGCATTATCAAGGATTACGTGTGTGAGACATTAGGTAATTGATGAATCTTAGGACATGTCCAGATGTACGGAACGTGTCGTGTCGACACTGGATCAGGCAATGTCGTTACAGGACAGGTACACGAATACATCGTACCTTGCTCTTGATAAGAACGTAGATGGATAGATAATTATGTCTTCATTGTATAGATTTTATTAATTCGTTTCTACTTTCAAGCGACCATGATTTGGATAAACTCAATACCAGTGTTTCTTGTCTTAAGAATTTGCTGGTGAAAAGCTTCTTTACGGGAAAGTAATTGTTTGCATTTGAACGATTGTTAGTGTATTTATTTAAACTTTTCGCACACATAAAAGATTTGAGAATCAGGCTTCTTCAAAGAACTTTCTTTTTATTTGTAAGGGTTTTAGGCGTTTATTATACTTAGAATTTGCATAGGTTGCGATATGAGAATAAAATTGTGGTGGTGGACCGACTACCATCTTTTCTTGTGTGTCGAACTGACCCGTGGAACGAAGGTATCGAACGTTTTCGGGAATTCTTCAGCGACAACCAATCAGCGCTTCCGTGCGCCGCTCTCGCTCTATTCTCTTCCGCCGAGATTCCGTCTACTCCACGCTAGAGGGTGCCATGTGTTGTCGACTTTACGCCATATATATATACGCCAATAGATGGCTCCCGGCCTTGGAAGTTCCTGCTCGCAACGAAGTACCGATGGCGGCGTTGACTTTTTTAATGGATAATGGATGATTATTGTGGATCCGTCTTCTCCTTCTCTTCTTGTGGCAGCAAAGGACATATTTTTGAGAATGCCATTCGCACCGTAGGTACCGGTCACCGTTCTGATGTCCGCGACTCGTGATAGGCTATCTTTCCCAGGAAAAGTATGAATGATTCTTCCCAAGCGCCACTTGAAAGGCAGAAGATTGTCCTCCTTGATGAGTACAATAGTATTAGGTATAAATTCTTCCTTACGTGTCTTCCACTTCGTTCTGGTCTGAAGCTCCGCTATGTACTCTTTTGACCATCGTTGCCAGAACTGTTGGCGCATTTGTTCCACGCGGTTATAACGGGACAGGCGATGTGAAGCTGTGATCGTCAAGACTGTGCTGCCGTGTGCGGTGAGCGGTCGGCCAATCAGAAACAGAGAAGCGCTGAGGAAAAGACGGTCAGTTGGGTCTGAGACAGTGGGTACATGGATCGAGAGTTTAAGACCGCCTCGATTTGAGTTAGTTTACTCCTGCCTCCCACAATCCCCCAAAATGCGGTGTATATGGTAGTATGAAATTAAATTGTATATTATCTCAAGCTAAAATCTCCATAATATTATCACGATTGTTCTTTAGAAATTGTGTAAGTTCATTTATTGCTCCAACAAATTTCTCACCATTGTCTGAAAATATTTCAGCAGCTTTATCCCGTCGAGACACAAACCGTTTTAGAACAATATGTAAGCATCAGTTGTTAAATTAGTAACTAATTCTAAGTGCATTGCACTCGTTGAGAAACAGACAAATAACAAATAATATAGCACGTCTCCAGTTTAGCGCCCCTCCCGTTACGGTTCAAAATAAACATGTGTCCTGTTGACAGTTTTACCCTTAAGTCGCGAAACACATGGCGGGGCGAGCCGGTCAATTTGACCGTGAACGTTAGTGCAAGAGGAATCCTATACCACCAACGCACATAGACGGCAAAAAGTCCGCGCCGCCGATGTTTGTCGGATGATGTCTCACGCGGTCTACGGGGCGCCTTATTGTATGAAAAACTTAAAGAATTATCTAAACTACCCCCAACTCTAATAATGTTATTATTATCAACAAATATATTAAGACCAACTGTCCACTTAGGTAGGTCTAACTTCGAGAAAGAGGTCAATCGTCGAATCCGACTCGGCTGGGCAGCGTTCGGGAAGCTACGCAATACCTTCTCGTCCCACATACCGCAGTGTCTCAAGACGAAAGTCTTTGACCAGTGCGTGCTGCCAGTGATGACTTATGGCACTGAAACGTGGTCGCTCACTATGGGCCTTATAAGAAGGCTAAAAGACACCCAAAGGGCAATGGGGAGGGCTATGCTTGGAGTTTCCCTGCGTGATCGAATCAGGAACGAGGAGATCCGCAGGAGAACCAAGGTAACCGGTTATTTACGTTGTGGAGCAGACACAGTTTTCAAATATGTTAAAAAGAACTATTATTTAATTTTACTTAAATAAATTCGAGACGGCTAATAATCAACTGGTTTATTAATTATTTTACAATATAGGTGCATGTACAAGAAAATAACAATCAAAGTGAGTGTGATGATCGTGAACTATCCAAAATCCGAACGCCCAAGAGGCCGCTCCGCTTGTGCTTCGCCGTTATAAAGCCTCTGGTGCCCCCACTCCAGGAACCTCAGCAATATGAAACTGCCTTCGTTGGTGTCAGTTTCTTCGCTGTCGTCCGCAGATGGCGCTCCAAGTGCAATGTTACCAACAAATATATGAGGCAATGGATTAACAATATCCTTCAAAATGATTCAGATTGAGATTAATAGTGTGTTATATCGCAATTAGGGTGCTGTATAAATCCGCAGGAGAACCAAGGTCACCGACATAGCCCGGAGAATTGCCAAACTTAAGTGGCAGTAGGCAGGGCATATTGCTCGCAGAACAGATGGCCGATGGGGCCGAAAGGTTCTGGAGTGGCGACCGCGTACCGGAAGACGTAGCGTTGGGAGGTCCATCGACCTTGTGAAGGCCGCAGGAACCCGTTGGATGCGAGAAGCACAGGACCGGTCGAAGTGGAGGTGCTTGGGGGAGGCCTAAGTCCAGCAGTGGAGGTTTTTCGGCTGAAATGATGATGATGATATTAAGACCAGAAATATTACGAGTAGCCTTTAATCACAAAATGTCAAAATCAGGAAACGATTGGTTTTGTAAAATTTGAGTCAATTTAATAATAGATTTATTTAACACGTCTACTTGAAGCGGGCCTTAATTACGATTTACCTTTATTTAATTACGAACGTTATCAATGAAACGTAACATGTAAGCAAATATACGCTTCATACGAGTAAATGAAGAGAATCTCTCAAACGGATACATATTCTCATTAATTTGATGTACTAACAGTGTGGTGGTTAATTTAATATCTGGCAACTCGTTAAAATTAACATTATAACAACAATGATCATAACTAAAATTACACAGCCGTTCGTGTAAATATCGGGACCGTGCCACCAAATATCAGCTGTGCGCAGCGCATCCAGCAATTCAAAACCTTAAATTCGAGAATATTTAAAATAAAGTTGTAGGAGTGGTTGAATGAGTGTAGCTTATAAAAAAGAGTAGTTTAAAAGAATTTATGTATACCATGTTTTATGCAAATAAATGATTTATTATTTTTATGTTATAGAAATAAAAAACGGGTAATGCAACCACTGAACAAAAAACGCAGTACATATGTATATTCCTTGCTAAAACCATATTGCGTGAACATTTAATCGATACTTGAAATCACACACCTTTGAACCATCATCTAACATTCTTGCCAAAATTTGCAAACGAATTTTCAACTGGTTGGCTACCACAAGTAAAAGTCCAATATCCCGTGGAGAGTCATACGATGCTCGTCGCATTTGGGCAGGATTTCCTTTGAATACGCTCGAGTTACCCGCATGTTCGGGGCTCGCTAGTTCCGTGGCTCGGTCAAAGTGAATAGGCACTGCCATTGTTGTCAATTACATCGGTTAGTTGACACGGGTGGTGCAGAAATTGAGTTTTTATACAAGGGTTATTTTTTAGAGGTTTGTTGGACGGTTAATTCCGACAATTCGACAGAACGGCAAACAAACAAATTTTACCTCTTTATGATATTATTATTAATTATAATTTATAGTATAGAAATAACAGTTTTAGATCTCTTGGGATTATTTTATACTTATTCTGGTCTTTTATATTATTTTTTTAATGTATGCAAGCTTTGGTAGGCATCTAAATTGATACCAAAAAGCGGAAATAATTTGCATATTAAAAAAAAATAGAGCATAATAGGCTTCGTAGGCATCTTGGTAACGACACTGATACTATTTTCAATTTTAAAATGAAAAAATAAGTATAGGCTGCACTGTTTATTTAGTATATTTTTAAGGAAACCGAAAATGCGTAATTAGCGTATGATTTGACAACCAAAAATTGTTTTCATAACTCTTTTTATTTCATTGATTGGACGAGCAAAGAGTCGGCCCAATGTTTCCAATTACAATTTCCTTTTAGCAGCCTTCATTATTAAAAAATGTAAAACATTCAAAATATTCCCGTTTTTATACAACTCAGCATTTTTACTTTTTTCTTTTGCCCGCGCCATCGCCCGCTTGGTTGTCGGGACTTATCCCACGGGAACGTACCACCGGATTAAAATTACCCTATGTACTCGTACTAATCCAGGTTATAAACTATCTGTGTGCCAAATTTCATCCAAATCTGTTTAACTGTTTTTGCGCCAATCCAGAACATACATCCAGACAAACGGACAAAAAATCATAAACCAATATTTTCGGCATCAGACTGTTTCCCAAAATAGATACAACTACATGAAAGCAGAACAAACATTCGTTTGTC
The DNA here is from genome assembly GCA_963855955.1 of Luperina nickerlii. Lineage (NCBI taxonomy): Eukaryota > Metazoa > Arthropoda > Insecta > Lepidoptera > Noctuidae > Luperina > Luperina nickerlii. The sequence goes on along the minus strand of OY979677.1, from coordinate 11,687,118 downwards.
ACTGTTTACGCGTTTTGCTTGCTTGAGACTAACTAATATGTTTTCTTTTACTGTTTTATAAGTAAAAGTAATTATTGAAAAACAAGTTGACGTTTCAGGTATTAATCCTCTGACGTAAAAAAATGCCCTTCAAAAACCTGTTTACAATTTCTATTTTGGTGCCTAAAATACGGTCTGAGTATCGGTGGAGTTTCTTGCCCATTCTTTTCCGTACGAATACTATCTTTTGAAAGGGGCGACTAAAATCAATTCTATTTTACTGTAATTTTTGACGTTCAAAAGAGCCTTTAATGTGCCTATTTGAAATAATTGATTTGACTTTGACTTTGGTGAAAGTGAAATGCAAACTATTGCTCCCATGATCGTTGTTTGTCGGATACCTACATATATGGTAGGCATACCTTTATTGTTTAGGTAAATTACTTTAACAATATTGTTTATCACAAATTGATAGGTGGATTTAGCAGAAATGTGCTATTCGTATTGAACAACCGTAATTTTCAGCAACCCGAATCTCTTCAAAGTAAGAGTGAACAGACTTCTTCTGGGTAAGCTCACTCAATCGTAGACTTTATCTGTGTCATCTCTGACCTAGATTAGAGTCAAGAGCAAAGCCATTTCGAATAATAAAAAAATCCCTATTAGCGGACCATGCTCACAGGAATCCTGATTGTCTCTGTTCATGTGTTCAAATAATTTGTGTGTGACGTTCTATGTGAATTGAAGGAAAGCTTTTTTAAATAAGTGGCTGTTTCACAATCATTAGCTGCAAGTTGAATTGGCCTTAATAAAAATAGCCAGGGAGATTAATTGTTTAGCAAATTAACTTTCAACTAAAAATTGTCCGTATATTCAAATCACAACGCACCGTCATTATTTGACAGTTGTATGAAATTGCTATATAAGGTCTCATTAAAATAGATGGACAAACTTTTAGAAATCATTCAGACCACCAAAATAAGGACGATGGTAAAAAAAATATATAAGAAAAACGCACAGATACTTACAAGAAAAATAATCAGCCAACGAAAATACACTAATGTGCCGGCAATTTATTATTTTAGGTCAAAATAAAATCACTTTAATCAGTGTTTTTTTCTTTTGCTTGGATATCTTTAGTTAGACGTACTGAGCGCTGTGTTAAAATGTGTCCATCTATTTTAATGGGACCCTGTATATTAACGTAAGTGCTAATTTTCTTAACGATTAAATTTACCTTACTGTACCTACATATACGTTAACATCCACGACCGACATGCATCCTGAATGCGTAACACACTATCAGTCACAATCTGAATCATTTTGAAGGGTAATGCTAATCCATTGCTTCATATGTTTGAAAGATTTGTCAGCTGAACAACGGAAATAACGCAATGAATGTTGTTGAACCGTCAAAATGAAAGTCATTCCTACTGTTAGTGTGTAGGTAACGCAATTACCCTGCAGATGACAACCCATTTTAATATCGATAAGGAACACCGCAAATTGGAATCCATTCATGTAACCCGGCAGTAGTGTTGGATCATTCGGTTCCCTACAAAATGGTTGAGCTAGATGGTGCTGACCCACGCGTCATGTTCGTGAACGGGCGCCGTCGGTTGAGACTGGTCATCTCTTAACTGCCAAGGCTTATTTTTAATCTTATATTTTAAAATGTTTCTTCTATTGTCTTTTTTTACATTGTTCTCACATATAGAAGCAACAATAATAATGTATCCAGGATTTTGTAATATCTTGATTTAAAAGAGTGTCCACGGAGTTTCTTGCCCGTTCTTCTCCATAGAGATCTACGTTTTGGAATGGGCAACTAGCTTCAACTTTCTGACTAACTGACAGACTATTTAAATTTTTGACAATTCAAAAGTGCCTGTACAAGTGTACAAGGTTTAATTGAAATAAATGCTTTGAGTTTGAGTAAAAAAATGTAACACGTGTATTTGCGTATGAAAATGAAATCACACAGATTGATATTATGACTGAAATAACAGGGCGCACGAAGGCTCATAAAAAACTGTTTGAATAATGTAGATGTGTGTCAAAGCTGAATCATCAGGCGTAAAATGTATTTAAATATATGCAGTGACAACGCAGAGATTATACGCTTTTGAATATTTATTATATTTTTTCTTTTTATAAGTTAGTGCAGAAAAGATCTCATTTCTAAATGGCCAAATTATTTCGTAGTCTAATAAAACGAACGGACTCGCAATTAATACTTGATAAAGTTTTAAAGAGATTTGGAAAGTTTGGTGTAAAATTCAAATCTTTGCTTTGAGAGTATCGCTATTAGTTTAATGGCTAACGGTCTATTAAAATGGAAATAACTTAATTACTGTACGAATTCTTAGTAGAGGCTCGTTTGCTTGTACTCTGTTGTTTTTTACAAATAATAATGTAATAAAACGAAAAGAAAACGAATGAAAAGGAAGACAGCAAAAAGATATATGTAGGTAGCTTTCAGATACCAGAGTGATAAAAGGAGCCAAGTCTTATTACCCGACATTTTTTCTCAAGGATCAGTCAGCTAGGAAATGGCGTTGGCATCTAGTTTTTTAAATATTTACCAACAAAATTTTGACGTGTAAAAGTGTCTTATAAGATGTACTTACAATAATACACATTTCATTTCATTACTTTTCTAATACTGCAAAGTTATCTAACATCGCTAATCATTTAACTGGTTCCTAATTATTTATTTGGTTAATTTATTTTATTTAAATATAGATTTTACATTTAGTGTTTACTTTAACTCACATATTGACTATTACATGTTAAAGTTTTATGAAAATGGTCTAGTTTTACAATGTTTGTAAATATGTGAGTACCATCTATCACAAAATTAATCTATCTGTCATTGCTTCATTTTTCATTATTTTTACCTATTGTAGTAAGTATAAGTAATTTTATTCTAGGTTAGGTTTTATAACATCCATTACATCGTCTTCACATATGATAATGATAAATAATTAAAGTTTAAAAAATATTGTAAAACATTTAAAAAGGGTAACGATGGAGAAATTCCCTACTATTCTCAATACAAAACTACCATTTGGACGACGTTCAATATACATCACAACAGTTTACAGTTTTATTTTGTAGGTACAGTACATTTTTTATGTGCTTATTTCGCCTATTTGAAACAAATGATTTGACTTTAGGTAACCAACACGAAGTGGAGAAACCGAACACTACCTAAATAGAATAGACCTAGTAGGAAATATAAAAATAAGCCAAGAGTACCGGCAAGAAGACAATTAAAAGACTTCACTCATTAAACAGACGATAGATGTTCAGACGTAGAACATGCCTATCTAAATATTAAACATTCAATAAAACGACTAGCCTTTATCCAACGAAGTCGAGGTCACGTCCCAGTCGGTCTAACAAATGCTTACTAAAGAATTATGGAAGCCAAAGCCTGTTGGCATAACTTCGGCCTTCTAACCACATATATTTATACTACGCAGATATTTACCCACGAACGGATCCCTCTCTAAAAATAACCATATGTTATTCCTGCAGAGGAACCTGTACTAACATCTTGCTACGAAATCCTCCTAAGTTACCTCATGAGCCTTTACGCCGTGCGGCATTTCATACAAACTTTCAAGCCCTTATTTTTCGAAATTGATGAACCGATTTTAATGAAACTTCATACGCATAAGCAGGATATAAAGGTCTAAAAAGTTAGTAGAGAACATTTTCGAAATGTCTTATTTAAAAAAAGATAACTGGAAATCTCTGTTTCTATGGAAAATTTTAAATTTGTCTAATTTGGCTGTAACACTATTTTTCGAAAATGTTCTCTACTACCTTTTTAGACCTTTGTATCCTGCTTAAGTGTATGAAGTTTCATTAAAATCGGTTCATTCATTTCGAATAATAGGGGCTTGAAAGTTTGTATGAAATGCCGTACGGCGTAAACGCTCTTAACCTTGACCAAAATGACTGAATGCGTTCCTCATACAAAACCTCTAATCGCAAGGGAGAATTCTTTCAGGAAATACTTTCGTAATTATCCTTTAATTCTTTTCAAATTTTCGCCATTATCACCTTTTACGTAATTTAGTATCGATGGTGTGAGATTTTGTTGAAAGTAACATAAGATTTATATGAAGAAATGTATTTTCGGGTTTCTAAGATACTAAAAATACATTCCTACTTTCACATTATAATTTTGTAGTATTTAGGTATTGTGTGTATACTTTTATTCTGAATCAGTTTCAATCCAAAATCATAAATAATACGTTTTAATAAATACTGATACCCAATCAACCCTTCGGATTCACAAACTTTTAAATAAGAACAACTGCTACTAATAGGTATATTTTCTGGGGTAAAATTCAATTTGTTGATAGGCGTAACATTCATTGGAATTGAAACTTGAACCGGGAAGATTGAACTTTATTAATTACATTACGGAGGGGAGGATTTAGTTTGAAAGTGGGGCCTAGCACTAGACTGGGATAACTTAAGAAGAGAGGAAATAAACGTTGTCACGAACGTGCTTAATTTAGACGATAGATATAAATGAAGGGAACTTTAATCTAGCGTGGAGTCAATTGAATGCGTTGTCATGGGAACAAACTAACCATGGGAGTGCCAATATATAAGCAGTTATACCACATAAACTTTATTAAAAAATAAAATACTAAGTGCCTCTTTAATGTCTTTTGTCAGTTTTTTTTTTTTAATATTCTCTACAGTAAGGACTGTAGAGAATATTAAAAATATAACTTGTGTAGCTGTACTGTTTCATTTAAGGAATGCATGCATAGTTTAGTGAAAAAGTGTTATAATTTTGTTTACATGCACTAAAAAAAGAAGCTACGTCTGCCTACTGCTTTGCAGTTTTGCATCTTGTAAAAAACGTATTTATGTGAATAAACAGTTTTTTTTATATCTCAACAAAATTTAATAATCACACAATACTCAAAACGTCGTCTACCACATTCAAAACAGCAGTTTTACCTTTGTTTTTAAAGGTTTAATACCGATGATAATGCCCAATGTAAAACGCTCCATAACAAATTTGCCGTATCTACACAAAATAATTTTAATGAAACAACTCGACTGCCCCATTTCAAAACCTAGTAAGGACTTAAAATTAAATTTTACACGAGAGCGCATAAACGTAATATTAGTCAGCCTATGGAAAGTATTTTTTGAATTGATTAAAGTGACTTACTAGGTTTTAAAATGGTCACTAGTAGGGAGTGAAAGGTGCACTTACTAGGTATCGATGCTTAAATATATCTCCTTTTGTGTAAGTTTAAAACGCTGGTGTTTTTGTATTTGGTAGAGACCTTCTAGAAGATTATGCAATAAAACGATTTTTGTAAAAAGTGTCCCTTGCTAGGTTTTGAAATGGGACAGCCGAACTGTCATATTTGCCACCAAAACAAAATGGCGCCAAAAATGTCGTGTACCTCCAAGATGCCCATCCTGTATTTCACTGTTCCCTAACACACTTCCTCCTGTCAACTGAAAATTTACTTGCTAACCCCAAGTTATCTCTAAGGTATTAAAACGAAGTTAAGGTGTTCAAAACGCCTTGACAGAAACTCATGCGAGCGAATCTCGAAACCGTGCCACTATTGCATAATGTTTAAAACCGCCACCACGAAATCTATTTCCCAACGCAAAAAAAAATGAACGTAATATTTTTCGTTTACGTTTTGTATCTTCTTTATAAATGCTTAGTGTTTTATTTGAAACGTATGAAGCGGGACCCTTGACCTTTCTTTGTTTCGCATTCCGAGTTCCCTTTGAAAAAATGTTTTGCAGTTTTTAAACATCTGCTCTAGCGTTAATTTTCACTCCTGTTTTTCACTCGGAAACACCTTTGAACTAGGTAAATTGTATGCATCTTGACGGTGAAGCTGTTTTATTTTTAAAATACCTAGATAAAAGTATTGCAGATGCGCAGATGGAAATTGGTTAGTATTGCCATGATTAAGACATTTTGTAAATATAAATGAATGCTGGATGATGTTATGGGTTAACTTTTGTAACGTTTAGGAAAAGCTTCTCAAATTGGAATGTGGGCGTTAATTGCACCATTATGTGTGTGAAACACAGGAAAGTATTTCTAGACATGTGGGCGGTACCTAAATTTTGAAGTGAAGGTAGAAACAATGAAGAAAAGAAACAGTCTAATAATTATGAAGGTTTTCTGTGATAGTTTAAAGGTTATTGTCAATTTCATTTTATTATAATTACTTGGCACCGTATCCGGCACAAAAATAATTTTCAAAATATAATATATGATCACAGTACAATACAACAAACACGTCTCAATTTTTTTATTAGATTTATAATAATAATAAAATATTTTGTAATATGTCTATTGTAAGCAGCCCAAAAAACAGGTTGCCAAACCTTTAAAAAAATACAGCGAATTTGGTAACGTTGCTAAATTGAAGAGCACAATTGTGACATAGCGTGTCAACTGAAGTGACAGATATTACGTTTAGCCAAGAAAGGAAAACGCCTTATAGCCTTAAAATATAACATAATATATAAATGAATATAACTTATAGTCTTTATTAGAAATGCCAAGACGATATTTTTTTTGATAAGCTTGTGAGAAACATTATGTATATAAACATTTTAAGTCAAAGTATGTACATGAAATACTCATTTTATAACAAAATATGAGTAATAGTCCGAGTCAGTTATTGAATTTTATTTTAAAACAAGTTCATTAAATGGTTTTGTCGAAAGATGAGAATTTATATATCAAGCAACTAAGGGTAACTCAACTCATAATTTTGAGAAATGGATCACCACAGTATTAAAAAAAAACTGTAAATTAAAAGACTTAATATTGGCGATGGATATAGATGGATGGTATTATAGTAGAAAAAAGAGAAAAGTTCCAAAAACCGCATCAAGAAACGCTGATATTCAGAAGTGGAAAAAGCAGAATTAAAAGCAAAATAAAAATATTTACTACAAAAAGTAGTATTTGTAGTATTGCGGGTGCCACCATACCACTGTAAGCTCAATCCAATTGTGTAAATATGGGCTCCACTTAAGTTTTTTGCTGAGAAAAATAAAACTTTTTAAATGGCAGGCTTTAATAGTAGATTTTACAACAAGTGCACAAAACAAACCATTTTTATCCGAGACTTTTAGCAGCCCGAGCCGAAGGCGAGGGCTGATAGTAATGTCGAGGATAGAAATGGTTTTGTGGACGAGTTATAAACTCTGCTTTTCACTTCGATTGCGAGGAAATAAAACAGTAGTATAACATAACATTTCTTTAATTAAAATTCAAAGTAAAATTAGAACAGTTTTGAATACTGAAGGAAATTATTTTTTTTTTAAATCTTACGACATTGATATTAGGCTGCAGACCTATACAGCCTACTATTAATTTTGTAATAATAATTTTCTTAAATCAACTAACCTACCGTACTTGATATAAAATTTTAATATCTATTATATCTTAAAAAACAAATAAGGCAAATAAATTAAAGTAAATATTATATAATAACAAATTCTATCTATGAACTTCTTATTGCATTTGACTGTATGGCTCATTTTCTTTGCCTTAATATAATACATTTATGAGTAGATACGTTAATGCCCTTGTGCACAAAATTCGATTTTGTGCAGCCTATACCCTGCACAAAGAAGCACTTTCAGAGCATGAGAAGTGAAAAAATTATTTTCCAGAGGCTTAAGCTAATGTGACCGCTGATGATTGAAATAATTGCGAGGACCATATAATAAAACTCCTGAACGCTTTATTATTAACTAGCTTCTGCCCGCGACTTCGTCCGCGTGAATTTTCTTGTTACTCCGACCCACCCCGTCGCATCGCATCGCCTGCCCGCGCTATTACTTCGTTTTTGCTTAGCGTTCTTTCTGACTTTTTTTCTTTTTGCTCGGCTCCTAAAGGTCATAGCGTGATGTTAAAGCCTATAGCCTTCCTCAAGAATTGGGCTATCAAATGCAAAAAGAATTTTTCAAATCCGACTGGTAGTTCCAGAGATTAGATAATTATATATTACTATTACTATAATGCCATTGTGAACATAAAATAATTTATTTTGATAAGGATTAACATTTTGTTGTTTATATAATAATCATCCAAACGTAAGTATTATGTCGAAAAATTACTTTTTTAAAATATAAAAAAGCAGTTTACTGAGCACAACAGCATGTCGATTCTGTAAAAATCTCACCGTGAATACTTGCGTGGAGTGAGCTGTCAGTGTCATCCCACTGATGCTAGGGATTGACCATGCAAAAATTTACAATCATAAAAGAGATTTTAATAATATTTTTTAATGCTAATCCTATTGATATTTTTATATAATTCAAAGCTAGTATTTTAGTGGTCAAAACATTCGCCAGCGCCTAACGCGCTTGCGCGGCGTGAAATATGGCTCATTCCGAATTAAGTCATCATCGCTCACATGAATAATTTGCTTTCCGATTTAGATAAATGACCACTATGGCATCTGAGAGTCAGTAATATACCTATTCACTTGAATAGTTACTCATGGTTGGATTATAGTATTTATTTGTGTATACACCACGAATTTCCTCTTCTTTGGTAAGGTGGCGACTGTAGCCAGAAGCACAATTTCAAAAATGCCACGTTAGTTTAAAGATCGGTGATAATTATTAATTTAGGGCATGGTCGGTAGTCGGCGTTATCGCAAGATGGCACATGCCATGACTTCATATAAGTATCTCGATTCACGGGACATCGTTATCGCGTTCACGTTAATTCAGAAAAGGGCCCTAATTCACTATGACCACTTAATGATTCATTACTTCGAAACCACGTCAATTCCTTAATAACCTAATCACTACATCTGCTATTAACGTATTCTCTATGACACCATGACCGAAACCGGTTTGAACTGCCAAAATACCACGCTTGACAACCGTACGGCGTGGTAAGATTATGCGGGGAATAATAGATAAATACCATACAGCAGAATTGGGGTCAAGGTGTAAGCACGCTGTAGTCGATTACAGTGCAATTCGGAATGTACCATATATCACTCCACTCGAATCTCGTAACCATGGCAACACCACCTCGGCGTCAACACCTCCACCAGCCGCGTTTTGATTGGCGAATACCTCGTCTTTTTCTACTTTAGAGTTACACATTTTGAAAATCGCTCAACGAAAACTTTGCTTAATCTGCCCCTTGGCAGACTCTAAGGCAGGGTCGCCATATCGAAGGTCGCCATGAAATGTTGGGGGTTCAAGGGTCGTTAGAATTAGACAACCAGCTTGATAGAATGTACTTTAATGAATATCTAGTGAATTTATGTTACAATGCGCATTGATGTAAACTGCTTACTTATATTCTAAAGGAGTGTACTTACTACGTTATGCACTATTAGGGACCATACATACACTTCAGGGTTGACACCAACCACTTCTTCATTTAAGGGTTACTAGAGGTGCAGTGCAAACACGGGCGCGCGATGAGCGATAAAATATTTGCACTTATTTGACGTTGGTATTGCATTTTCCTAATGTTCTTATACATGACGCCTTACAAGTTAAATATGTAAAAACAAATCTTTAATGTGATAATGAGTGACTAACGCGCAAGCGCGGCGTGATCTTATCACTTCACCTTCACTCCACCCGATTCACGACATTAAATGTCGTGAATCGGGTGAAGTGAAGGTGAAGTGATCACGCAATCTGCAATGTGATAATGACAGTGATTAACGCGCAAGCGCGGCGTGATCTTATCACTTCACCTTCACTTCACCCGATTTACGACATTTAGTGTCGTGAATCGGGTGAAGTGATCACGCCACACAAACTACGTGGGATTATTCTATGGTCCGTCAGCTAGGCATCCGTTAGCACTCGATGACTTGACACACTCGGTTATCTCTTCTAATTCAATAGATTTGGGTTAATAACAACGCTGAACATCGTCGCAGTCTTTACTAGACTCGATCTACAATTGCTCATAATAACCAAACAATGTCGATGCGTATTTTCATCAGACTAGCTGTCATAAACGTGAATGTTTTAATTTTATTTACTGTTCGTGCGTGACGCGCTCGCGCCTCAGTCTATATAAGGACTTACTAGACTAGGGAAAAAAGAAAAAAAAACAGGATTGAGATTCTGACTGCGCTTCTGTTTTGCTATTTTATTGTAAGTAAAACCCCACAAAATATTAATGTTTTGACCACTAAAATACTAGCTTTGAATTATATAAAAATATCAATAGGATTAGGCTAAAAAAATATTATTAAAATCTCGATTATGATTGTAAATGTATGCTTGGTCAATCCCTAGTATCTGGTAAGATGACACTGACAGTTCACTCCACGCTCACTTCACCTAAGTTTTCACGGTGAGATGGTTACAGAATCGCACTGCTGTTTCGTATTAGGTAGCCTAGCCGGCCACCCGGCTGGGCCACGCGGTATAGTACCTCGCAGAGCTGCCGGCCGCCTTGCGGAGTTATTTTAAAACTATGATATCTCCTAAAATATTCATTAAAATCAAATGCTGTCAAGGGCAATTTTGTTCAAAGCTAAATACTTGTGCTGAATAACGTATTTATTTGGATAAGGATCAATATCATGTTTATAAAAACACCTTCGCAAATAATGCATTATTTTAGAACAAATTTGATTACCATAAAAAAGGTTATAGTTAGTCAACCTTGACAGATAAACATATATTGTCGCGGTCTTTTTTTTTGAACTTATAAAGGCGAACAATTGCGTCATACATGATTTTTACGTAACTTTAACCGTTTACGCAGCGTACGCAACGGAAGCTCTCAAAAAGAAATAATTTTTCCCGTTTTTGCAACATTTTTCATTGATGCTCCGCTCCTTTTGGTCGTAGCGTAATGTTATATAGCCTATAGCCTTCCTCAATAAATGGACTATCCAACACAAAAAGATTTTTTCAATTCGAACCAGTAGTTCCAGAGATTACCCCCTACATACAAACTTACAAACATACAAACTTACAAACTTTACCTCTTTATAATATTAGTATAGATGTGACAGATAGTTCATTTTCATCATTCAGAAAGAGTATTTTCAAAGCATTATCGAAATACGATACAATACTCATTACTCAACTTAACTCAATACTATAAATTGAATACCATAATGTGTGCTGTTACTTAAATATACAGGGTTAAATTAAATTAGCTAGCAAAACTCCGCAGACGTGATCGAAATTGATATATTATATTAAAAAAAAGTATAAATTCACTCAAAACATTTTCAGTTACCATGTGGAACGTTTTACGTTTTCATATGAAATCCCTAATTATATTATAACCTAAAATAATTTCGTTAAAAGTGCGTGTTAATAGGCTTTGGTGAAAATATAATTAAACCAGAATGTATAATTTTATCCCTGTTCAATAAATCAAATGATTTTAATGTTTGTAAAAGGTTTATCACGTGATTTTATTTGTTTACGTTTATTCAACTACAACCAACGTAGTTATAAAACTCTTTAAGTCGAAGATACCAACTCTATTCGAATAAAATTAAACTTAATAATAAAAGAAAATTCAGTAGCCAGTCAATTAAATTAATTATGTAGACTTTAAAAAAATGTGTCTAAATAATAACAGTCGCACAGGTCGATCGATGCCGAGGATGCTACGCTTGTCGAGGTTGATCTGTGGATGGGTGATCATCTTTATATACCGTGGCCCCTCCGTGTCTCGGAAAGCACGTTAAGCCGTTGGTCCCGGCTGTCATTCGTGGATCTTTGACTGTCGTTACGGTAGTTAGAAGCCCGAAAGTCTGACAACCAGTTTTACCAAGAGGTATCGTATTATCCAGTAACTGGGTCGTAGAGGTCAGATAGGCAGTCGCTCCATGTAAAATACTGCTATTTAGCTGCATCCGATTCGACTGGAAGCCGCCCCCATTAAAGTTGGGAAAAGGCTAGGCATGACGGATGACGAATTTAAAAAAATGTAAATAAAAGCCAAAAAGTTTTTAGCGGACCTTGCCGCAAGAAATAAGGTAGGTATAGTCTTTTTTCAAACATTTGTTTAAGGCAAACCGAGAAAATATTGAAAGTGGATTCCAGCTGTTACTGTTTTGATTGAATATTTTACTGACACGTCAATACAGCGGGTGTCAGGCTAAAATAGAATCACCCTTTATTTTTGAACGAATGTATAAATTCACTGCTTTTGTCATCATAACGTGGGCTGCCAGCCCACGTGAGAGTTTTTGTAGCACCGATAATCGGGCCGATTTTTCCTTCAATTCTTATGATCGATTTGTGACCGACTCAACGTACACGTCCATCACTTTGTCTTCAACACAACGCCCTTCCCTAGCAAGTGCAGCATGCGGCCGACTGTCGGTGAATAGTGTGCGTTAACGCATACCTTCCGAACCTTCCATTTCTCACCGATAATCGGATCAGTCGGTATGCACCGATTTTATTTCTGACCGACTTTTTGTAGGACGTGTGCGTTGCCCTATTGCCATCAGCACGTAATACTTTTCTCCTACAAAAATCGATCACCGATTATAGGACGTGGGCGGGTGGGCAGTTTTAATGATGTAATGAATTTTAATGTATTTTATTTCTCAGTAGCTCATGCCCGAAGTCTGTATTTTTGCCCGGTAGTTGGCAATAGGCTGGCCTCCTATTACATGGGACTTAAACATATGTAACTGGCAAAATATAGATGTACAGACGCCAGCACATCAAGCTACTACAATGTGTCAAATTTCTTTCATGGATTTTCAACTTTATTACATTACCTTAAAAAAATATACATAGATTTACCCTGGTACAGACACCAGCACATCAAGCTACCCGAAACTGTCAAATTTTCCCAATAAACTTTGAACCTTATTATGCTTTAACAATAAAGTTGAAAATCTATTAAAGAAATTTGACTGATTGTAGTAGTTTAATGTGCTGACGTCTATACTATGAGTATACCTTGGCCTAACTTTTCAGGGAAATAAGACGTTATGTGTTAATGATGGTCATGAATTTTATGTTTTGTGGTTTGTATAACAAGACTTATTAAATAAATAAAGCCTAGATAAAAACTTGCAATTGATAGGTTACATTAGATTTAAGGTGATATATTGAAAAACATGTGGTGTTTCTATTTCGTGTAACTTGTTAAGGCTATTGAATAGTTGATCTCCCAGCTACTTTTTCGCGAGATGGCAGCACATTCGCAAATTCGAACATTTTCAATTTTTACGCCTAACTCAGAAATCTTTGAGGGACAACTTCATTATATGCGTCAACTAGAGTATTAACTTAATTTTTTGAGATATTCACTTTGCTTGATAACTCGTCTCATACAAAGATTTGTACCCCTAAACGTTTAGCCGTTTCACTTTATTTGATTACACACACATGTACAGTAAAATAGTTTTACTTTCGATACCACTAGATGGCGTTGAATTCATAAACTTGGTTTGAAATAAGTATGTCGAGATGGAGTTTATTGAAATAAAAGATTTTTATGATGACCATCCTTCATTCAATAAAGTAAAAACTGAAGAAAAGAATACTTATATATTTTTATTTTGTTTCATAAAGGCTCATATCATGATTGGCCACCTTTTCAACACCACAAATTATCCAATTATTTAAATGGTTTTGTCGTGTCTTAACAGTTATTACACTAAGGGCAAATTTTTCCATCGCCAGATAACTTTTATTCAAGGAATAAAATTGACGTTTGACAGTTTTTGTATGAACTGTAAAAATTTCAAAATTATTCCACGAATTAAGTTATCAGATGATTGAAAAGTCAGCCCTAAATAAATAATAGACTCAAAGTCAAGTCAAAGAATTTATTTCAAATAGGCACCTAAAAGGCATTTTATAACATCAATATTTATAACAAAAACTGACTTGATTGAAATGTTTTACAATATTTGTATACATTAATTATATAAGTAGGTATATATGAAGACGATGCACCTAGAATACAATTACTATACCACAATAGTTACAAATAATTAAAAATCGTTATTTCGTCGTTTACTAGATGGCGCTGATGTAAAAGTAATTTATATGATTTCAAAAAATCGGGAAAACAGTTAAACTATATCACAATTTTAATAAAACAAGTATAGTATATGTTTATAGAGTAGTTACACAATTAATGACATAAAATTACTTAACAATTTCTCAAAAACAAAGAAGTTATAATCAAAAATTCTACATCGCGCAAACAGAATTTTCAACACAATAAGCTTATGGTCGGTGATTTTAAATAATTAAGTGGAAGTTTGTTCTTTAGTGTGATGTTACAAATGTGTACGACCAACTAAAATATCAAAGTCCATAGTCGTTTAATTTTATTACGAATATTTATTTTTGATACTAATAAAATACGTCAGTTTTAAAATACGTCGTACATCATCGTCGACATCATACGAATGTTATTATAACTTGTTATAATAAAACATTTCTTACCCTAATAAACTTTACTATACCTATAGATAATTAGGTGAAATATAATTATGCTCGTTTCACGTATTGAAATGTAGTTCACAAGGCACAATATAAGTAATACGTTCAAAAATTAAAAAGACGTCGTACTTACCTACTTGCCTCACTCTTGCTTCACTGTTCGCTAAACATTTATTTATATTGATTGAAATAACGTTTTCGTATTGCTTGTACCTAATGAATAAATTATAAAATTATTCTTATTTGAATTAGTTTGCAGTTCAGTTTCTGAACGAATGGTTTTCAGTAGGCGAGACGCCTAGCTAGTTGAGAATGACGTTGACCTTGACGCACTATGTGCTAATAACACTGAAAAGCGCAAATACTATGAAAAAACAAATCGTTTGTTTATGTATTCGCTTTCCTGTACCTACCTTTTTGATTTGAATGCTGGTTTCACAAGAATTATATACCTATAATTCAATTATTCGATTAGGTACTACCTACGCAACGGTGAATCGTAGCTTAGGGAAAAAATAGGTAAATAGTTTGTACTTATACCTACCTTGGACCTCCTCCGCCGCGCCGTGCATGAACTTCTAGCTAGTAAATACCAAGTTTATGGATTCTTCAACCCCAGACCATGGATTAGGGTAATCGTGTCAGAAATTGTGGAGCAGCCAAACTTGAAACTTGCTCAAAAACACGTATTTCCCGGCAGGGGCGGATCTACTTAAAGGCTTTTTGGGCTGCAGCCCAGGGCCCCTTGGATACAGAGGGACCCCAACCGAATTGAAAACAATAGACGATATTGTCAATAATAAAAATAATCTAGAATTAAAAAACCTGCGATCATAATAAAATGGCAATTGGTTGAGTAATTAGGTAGGGCCCCTAAGCAGTATTAGCCCAGGGCCCCACAAATTCAAGATCCGCCCCTGTTTCCCGGAACAAGTTTCATATTTCCGCACACTATTTTTCGATCAATTTTATCGCGTTCTCACTTGCTTGTTAGTCGACAGGCGGTATGAGGTGCGCGGGAGTCGAGTCGTGCGGGGTCGGGGCGAGGTGAAATGGGGAACTTGATTGACGAGCGCCGCTGGCGCGCCCGCTCGGCTCGATTTTTTATAGTGTACAACCGGCCTATTCTGTACAAATATCACCGTGAACAATGACGTATTATATATAGACACGTTATCAACCAACATCTCGGCGCTTAAAAACGGCGAAAATACTAGATAACTACTTATACGCGTAAAGAAAGGGAAAGAAAATATGACACCGTACGGCGGGATGTCTGTTGCTAGAGGGAGATAAATAAACATCTTCAGTTACGTCACAGGATAAGTAATAGTCAAATTACATGCTCATTGGTCGAGCGCATGAGTGACGTAGCTATCAGAGGCATATGGGGAAAAAGGACACTCGATTTTCTAGAGTTAATAAAATAATTGATAATTGTACCGTGTTACCTACTTTACGAATAAAGTAATACCAATATTATATCTTTTAAATGTTTATTACAATCCGGTTATTTCACAAAAACCAATACTTTTAAATAATGTGTTTTAAATGACGTATAATTTTACCATAATTATAGGAACTGCAGTCTTTTTTATTCTTCGATAATTTTTTTTTCGTCACATAAATATTGTCAGCTGAGAAATGCATTGAGCAAACTTCAGTATAGGTAGCCAATCGTTTTCACGTCTTTGAACCCTTATTATGTTAAGCCACTTTTCTTTTATCAGCCCATCTGTAGGCAATCTAAAATGAAACGGAAAACAATAATGTATATTCATAACATAAAAAGTGCATAATATTATATTCAAACAATATTATAAATTCTAACAACCACAAAAATCTTGTGTATTAGTGTCCCAACCTCCCCTAACGTCATGTGATTACTAACTTCATGCGCCGGCCGCCATTAGACGCAGCGTCGTACAAAATAAAATAAAATAATCTAGTTTTGTAAACTTACGCGTGAAATGACACATTTTTGTCTTTAACTTTTGGGGTATAATTTTTACATCCTCTGAAAACACACGACGGCATATTTTCTTTATGTTTTGCACAGGTTTTCACACACGACATAAATTAAAAACAAACATAGCGTCGCGCGACAGGTTGGTGCGTGACTGAGCGCAATGTGGCCAATTGGCTTCATTTCATGTTGCCATTTTAGAGTGCGGACAACGTATCTATAGTTTTATACATCATTGACCGTGAAAACCTAAGTGATGTAAGCTGTCATTCCACCTGATTGTTAGGGATTGACACTATTGATAGCTCACTCCACGCTCACTTCACCTAAGTTTTCACGGTGAGAGGGTTACAAAAACGCACGGCAATATTCTACTAGTCAAGCCCTTTCATTTGATACCTACCCACATTGAGGGGGTTGTGAGAAAATATGTAATCCGCCATTTCGTAGCGGCGGCCATCTTGGATTTACAGTGATACTGATGTATTGTCATCAAAACTAAAGTGTGTACCAAATATCAGATCAATTTGCCAACAGGAAGGGGGTAAAATTTCAAGTACCTACCTACTAAATTTGAACCAAATAAATAACAAACAGGTTAAGCTAAATAAAACCGTTTAAAAAAGTATCCTACATAATTATGTCCTGTCCTAATCCAGCACCCTAATTGCGTAAAACATTATCAATCTCAATCTCTCGGACCGCTGCGGTGCCGAAGCGGTATTGCGCACGCACGGTCGTTTGTTTTTATACAAAGCGCGCGGTGCGGCAACAGTGCGGCATCGGTACCGCGAACGCTCGACAACAGGACGGCAACGTCGCAAACAATAATAACACACAACAAACACTACACTAACACTAACACTAGCATACAAACGCACCGCGGCAGTCGGATACGCTTTCGATTTAGGCGTTTGGTATCGGACTGCTACCGTACTGTAGAGGCCCGGGCACGGTAAACGTGCGGCAGCGGTCCGACACGAAACCTCTAAATTGAAAGAGCCCTAAGATCTAAGAATACCAATTTTAGGATTGTTCTTTCAGCAGGATTGCAATAAAACGCAATAAAGCAAAACTAACATTTTGTTAATCAGCTGATTGATAACTACCGTAGGTTACTACTTACAGTAGGTCAATGAACTTTTCTTTGGGGCACTACTACTTTCATTAGTAAGATTTCCGCATTCTTATGATACTTAAAAACCGGCCAAGTGCGAGTCGGACTCGCGCACCGAGGGTTCCGTACAAACCTGCAAGGTTTTAAGCTTTTCTGAATTTTTCTGTTACCTGTGCTGTAAGCTATTGCTTCTTACCAAATTTCGAGATTCTATGTCAACGGGAAGTGGTCTTTAGGTTTTAATTCCCTTGCGTGTAGTTGCGAGTTTCAAAATATGCGGTATCAATGGTTGTACTTTTGCGTTTTTGCGTTGACTTAGAATTTTTTTTTTTTCACGGGTTAAAGGCAATTAGATCTAAGTATTTGATATGAATTTCAACTTGATAGCTCTACGCGTTCATGAGGAAAAAAGTAATAAGTTTATATTTATTAAAAAATAAATATATATTTTGTAATGTAACTAAAAATTTAAGGTTTTCGGAATTTTTCCTTTATGTGTGCTATAAAACGTTGCTTCATGCCAAATTTCAAGATTCTAGGTCGACTGGAAGTACCCTTTAGGTTTTGATTCCCTTGCGAGTACTTGCGAGTTTCAAAATATGCAGCTTAAATTGCTGTTTCTTTTGATTGCGTTGACATAGAAGTTTGATTTTGTTACAGCTTAAAGGTATTATAGACCTGAGTATTTGGTATGAATTTCAATTTAATACCTCTACGCGTTTATGAGGAAATGGGTAGTAAGTTTAAAATTATTAAAAAAAATATATTATGTGATGTAACTAAAAATTTATGGTTTTCGTAATTTTTCCTTTATCTATGCTATAAGACGTTGCTTCGTACCAAATTTCAAGATTCTGAGTTCACGGGAAGCACCCTGTAGGTTTTGATTCCCTTGCAAGTGTCGAAAATTTGCGGCATAAACGGCTGTATCTTTTGATTGCGTTGGCTTAGAAGTTTGATTTTTTCACAGCTTCAAGGGACAGTAGACCTGAGTAATTGATATAAATTTCAGCTTCATACCTCCACGCGTTCCTGAGAAAAAGGGTCTTGACAGACGGACGGACGGACGGACAGACGGACAACAAAGTGATCCTATAAGGGTTCCGTTTTTTCCTTTTGAGGTACGGAACCCTAAAAATGAGTTAATTATCTAGCGTAATTTATGACAATAATGAAGGTGATTTTCGAATTCGAACTAGGATAAAGTATGGCCATTTATTCGGTCACTCTAGGTATAAAGCGCGCACGTGCGCAAGCGCGTTTATGTGTGTCGTAGTACCTAAGCGGGCGGTACCTCGCGCGTGGAATGGCGACGGTGATTCTCCTCTTTTATGAATAGCTTCATTCTGAATTAGTGTCAAATGTAAACAACAAAAAAAAGGAGCGTTTATAATTATTGGCCAGGTACCGTAATTTAAATTGATTATTTACGTCTTTTATGACAACCTCCTGAATTATGACGAGGATGCAAAGCAACATCTTGAATATTGACTGAATCAGTGTGGAACTCGGAATCGATAGTAGTACTGTGATATTTAGGTTTCGGTTTTGTTCGATTCATGTACAGACGCCAGCACATCAACCTACCCGAAACTGTCAAATTTTTCCAATCTACTTTGAACCTTATGCTTTAGCGATAAAGTTGAAAATCTATTAAAGAAATTTGACAAATGGTAGTAGCTCGATGTGCTGGCGTCTGTAGGTACATCATTGTATTTTTTTTGTAACTGTATAAGTACTCGAAATCAGTGAATGTATCGTTTGGTATTGTTGATAATATGGCACTCTGAAATGAAACTAATACAGCCGTTTCGGTTTTTTAGATTTATATTTTTATAATTCTTTCTTTCTTTCTTTCTTTTTAGGGTTCCGTAGTCAACTAGGAACCCTTATAGTTTCGCCATGTCTGTCTGTCCGTCCGTCCGTCCTCGCTTAATCTCTGTGACCGTTAGTACTAGAAAGCTGAAATTTAGTACCAATATGTACCTATATCAATCACGCCGACAAAGTAGTAAAATAAAAATTGGAAAAAATGTTTTATTAGGGTAGCCCCCCTATATGTAAAGTGGGAAGTGATTTTTTTTTTAATTTCAACCCTAACGTGTGATATATTGTTGGAAAGGTATTTAAAAATGAATAGGGGTTTACTAAAATGAACTAAAATCATTTTTTGATAATTTCGGAAATAATCGCTCCAAAAGTAAAAAACAATGTGTCCCCCCCTCTAACTTTTGAACCATAAGTTTAGAAACTATGAAAAAAATCTGCAAAGTAGAACTCTATAAGGACTTTCTAGGAAAATTATTTTGAACTTGATGGAAACAACAGTTTTTGTACAAAAAAGACAAAAAGTTGTACAAAATAATTTCTGGACTAAGTTTGTAGTATAAACGTATATGCAAGAATGTTTTTAACTTCGTTTACATATTTTATTATCCTGAACGTATTCCTTTGTGTTCGCGCTAAAAACCGTCACGTTTCGGAGCGCCTGCCGCGGAGCGTGCAATGTTGCACGCTCCGTGTTCGCGTACGTACCCACTACCGGGAGCAGTTGCAGGAGCGCGGAGTGCTGCTGGAGCGCGAACATAATGGATAGGTACCCACTTTTAAACTCATAAGTGGGAACACTTATTGTGACGGACGGGAAACTACGGAACCCTGAGCGTGGCCCGACACGCTCTTGGCCGGTTTTTTTTTGTCTACTTTATAAAGTAAAGAAATCAAGCAGAGAAATTCGGCCAACTGCAGCTAACGCGACGCGTAACTAAAAATAGAACACGAAAAGTACCTACGAAAACAGCAAAGTGCAATCAAGGTCAACGTAAAATGATTTTAAAACTACGAGTACCTACCTATTTTTGTTGAGAATGCCATACGATTTAAAATCCTTTGACGTTTATTGATGGTTACCTGTTTACAAAATAATGTATTCGGTATTAAACTCTATGCTCCTGTAAATAATGTTTAAAATTAGTATTAGACGTTAGCTTAGCGCGCTTTCTCGCTCGTTCATCTCTAGCTAGGTACATCACTCACGCCCGCGCGCATCAAGGATACGGTACCTAAAACCGTGTAACTACTACCACAGTACAATGCGTGCCACGAAAGATGAGACTTGACACACCACGTGGTTTGACATGCGCAGTACCTACACGATTTTAGGTATCTTTAGCGGTATGAGGTCTGAGTGCGGGACGGGACCGGACGTCATAGGGGCGGCGGAAAGAGCGGGGGAGGCGGGGTCAAGTCTCATCTTTCGTGGCACGCATTGTACCTGAATCAGTTTGAACCGAATATCATAGATCATGTGATACGATATATATTGGTATAGTGTCTCGTTCTAGGTAGGTACGCGGATACCTGATATAATATAGATTCAGTGCCGTCCGATATATAGGTAGGTATTGGATATTGTACCGATACATAGATATTATCTATATACGATTTGTATCGCCCACTCCTACTAAAAGAAAGGGCTCTCTCAATAGGTACTTACTTACATAATGCAGAATTATTTTTATATCAGAAAATTTCTCGAAGAGTTCATGTGTAAGTTAGTAGGTACCTACTTACTAAATGCATGTAGGTACTTACTTGAACTTAGACATTCATTACAGTAATATCGAACCCAGGGTAGATCGCAGATAATCCTATCACTAAGTAATGCATTTTTTCTCACTTCATGATTAAATTGATAAAATATAACTCACACACCCACACACACATACACAGCAAACCTACGATTCGAAACTTGTCAACAATATCACGCATGTTATAAAATTGGCCATCCGTTGACAAACAACGCCATCTAACGATCAAGATTACAGTAGATCTTGATCGTTAGATGATAACTGATAACTTTAGCAAAAATGTTGTTCTGTTTCTTGATGGTTCTTGAAATATCCTGTAGAGGGCGTGCCTCCGCCCGCGCACACACAAAGATTTATCGTATTTTGTCAGGCCTAAATATCCTACAAATAGTGTTTTTTTATAAGTTTTTTACGATATGCGTCAATAATAGATCATAATCATTTAATGTACGTGCTTTTATTCTGCAAAAATCGTTTAAGTATCGAGATTTGTACCCCGATAGAATGTATGAAAAAGTGTCAGTATCCAATCACCTTAAGTATGTGGAATAGGGATTTAACATTTTGGTAATTTTTTGAGTCTTTGGTCTAGTATCATTTAAAAGGAATACACGATTCAATGCATTTTTCTCGATACAAAATAAATGCAAAGTTATATTTATTTTTTTACTTTTTACGACATCACGGCACGCTGCCGCTGTGGTTACATGGGACTTAAAAATAATCTCAATATCAAATCACTGATTTCATATAAACCACAGGCACTTTTAAATTGTCAAGGATAAGGATAACTAGCGGAAAATAGATTTACTATGTACATCTCTGCCGAACCCTTCCAGATATGCATGCGTGATATTATGTATGTTAAACTAGTCTTATTAAGAACTTTATAATTTACAAAATGAAATTTCACTTTAAGTTTTAGAGCATCATAACTTCCAAGTTCGAGAAGTTGAGACTTAATGTAAGTTGGCAATAAGACACTTATACATATTAGTCTTAGCAGTCCTAGTATTTCATTTGGTACTTCAAAATGTTGCTTACGACGACGTTATGACGTAGGTAATTTACACCATAAAAATACATTAAAAAAAATAGATAGAACACTACAAAATATATACTGGCCGGCCTTATTGCTATTATTATTTTATTTTTGAGTGTTTGGGTTTGGTTTCCTGAATTTTATTAATTAATTAATCCAAAATAGTACAACGAAATACGAATATTTATTAAACGTTCAGTTTTGTTTTACTCGAATTGAATTCTGTTTTATACGTTTTAATTTACGAGTACATCACTAGGGCTGTATATATATATAATTATGGTAGATATTTCATGGTATAGCTACAACTGGATAACATTGTACTTCGTAATCTCCACAACTTACTATTCTAATTACAATAAAAATTCACTTCTATGTAAAAATAACAGCAGAATAAAAACGGAATTATTTCATTTTAAGAGACCTTTATACCGTTGTCTGTGAATACTAGGGTTTGGTAAATTTCAAATAGGAAGAGAGCGAGGCTCTAAAAGGATTTCGAGGCGGAATTACAACGGTGCAATTGAGGGGCCTTCCTCGTTTAGGGCACTTGTCGCCGGAGATTCACAAGAAGCGAGAGCGTGACGGCGACGAGCGAGTACTTACTGATAGGTATGTACAGACGCTGGCTAATAGCTACTACAATCTGTCAAAATTTATTTAATATATTTTCAACTTTATTGCTAAAGCTTCTAGGTTCTAATTTTATTGGGAAAATTTGACAGTTTCGGGTAGCTTGATGTGCTGGCGTCTGTACCAAGTGTGTCTCTCAGCGAGTGTTCTGCCCGCCAAGTGAGCCTCTTTGATAGCTCTTTTATTATATTTATTTAGGAAAACAAACGGTTACACGTTACAGTATTACACAAAATTTGATGCGATGCAATGTGCGCTTAAAATTTGATAGCAACAATAAAATAACATAATGTGTTAATGATAACAAAAAACAGGCATGCAAAATAAAAGAAAAACAAGAAATTATAAAGATACAGTCAAAGAGTTAAGAATATTATGGAGCCATAAATCCAAAAATGGTTGCACGAATAAAGCCTCTAAATCTATTAGTCGGAGAAGCGAAGATGTGAATATTTAGAAAGAGATTATTATATTGATCAGTAAGACGACGTAGGGGTGCTCGTAAGCCTGCATTCATCCGACTAGACTCTTTTCGTTGCAACAAACGAGTACTCATCGGCGGTTTTACTTACATGGAAACTACAATCTTTTACACATTTCTTGAGCGAAAAAAACGTTCGTTTTAGCTAGTCGCTTCCCCGTCGGCGGTGGGGCTGGTGCCTTATCTAACTTGATGTTGAAGAAAAGCCGGCAATTTGTGTCGGTGCCCGGCGCGGACGTCGTAAATACATGGCCTTCATAGATGAACCTTAAGGGGATTACAGGACCTAAACGCAAAAAAAACGCAATTTTTAGAAGCAATAAAAGTATATGATTGGCTACAGTAAACAAAATTAGAAAAATATATTATATTCTCCAGGTGCTAGGTAGATAGTATGTTGAAAACATAATACAACTAATTTAATACGTCAATAAGATATCTCTAAAAACTTACTTTTTACATTAAAAACTATACTAATATACATACAATCATTCTGATTTTTTGTCAGATTATTCTACAAGCAACATACTAAACCACTAGTGTTTTAATTTTGTAGTCCAAACAATAGATTTTTGTAAACAGATAATTGCATCATATTTTGCAAAAAAAATTACCAGCGTCGTGTCATCGCGCTTATCTTTCTTTTCTATGCAGTAAGACAGTGACCGCGGTTTAGGTCATCTAAGCCCCTTAACAATAACGCATGAGAAAATAAAGCTGCAACAAGGCGACATAAGTATCATTAATAGAGGTAGATAATAATTAATGTGAACAAAATTGTCTCAGTTTGTAATTTAATTGAATTACAGAAGACAGATTATTTTAATAGTACTGTATCTATATGTCGTGTGGAATGTCAACAAAATTGTCTCAGTTTGTAATTGAATTGAATTACAGAAGATAGATTATTTGAATAGTACTGTATATGTCGTGTAGACTTTAATACAGATTGATGATGAAAGCTGAAACAAAAATGTTGTAATTAATTTTCGTTGACAGATCTTGAACAATGCTTTTTGTTCATTGATGCATTGCTTGAGTTTGTAGAACTAGCAGGGGTGGGGGGTGGAGGGGGGTTCAGGGCATCAACTCGTGTTTTTGCGCAACTCGCAACAAATTTATCTGCAAAGTATCGTAGTCACCATCACCCTTCACATTCTCATGTCACAACGGCTGAAAAGCCGCGACAGCTTTTTAAAGCATTTAATCACTCTGTAGCTCATATTTAATGTAATATTGTAATGTGTAACCGTTTATTTTTCTAAATAAATAAAATAAAGTGTGTCCTCCCACTCACTGACGAATGGTCTATAGGTAAAGGCTAACGCTGCCTGTGACGAAATAGGGCCCTTCCCTACCCAACCCATGCGTTCCACCTGGAAATCTCCCATCTGGACATGATTTGCCTTGGATTACCTGGAAATCTATAAATAGACTCCAGACTCAGGTAGGCCGAAGCAAAGAAAATCTGCTCTGGTGGAGATTTACCTGGAGTGTATGTGGTACTGTCCCGCAAACAATGGGACACTTAATATCGTGTCCAGCGTGTCTTGTTATTTGCACGCTGCAGGAGTTGATGGACGCTACAGAAGGTGCCAAGCTCGTAGCTAAATTCTGGGTACACCCTAAGACGAAGACCTTCATCCTTGTAGGTTTGCAGGGTCAGTTGGTTGTCCATATCAAAGACCGGTGGTTGTTTTACACACGTACGCTGAGCTACAAACCACTAATTGGAAATTATAATTGGGACGTGAGATGTGACATAATTTTGATGAAATAGTTACCCATATTCCAGTTTGTTGGCCATTAACTGCAAAGCTATTCTGGTCACCCTTAATAATAATGCTCCATGAATTTTAATTGAAATCTGGCGTTAGTCTATTTCCCGACTATGAACAGGCTATGTATAGCGTGTCTCGTGGGTGTCGTAAGTTATCACTTTTTTTTTATATTTCCAGGATGGGAAATCATCAACTGAAGGGGTCATTTTGTCATTCGCTTTGGGTGGAGCGGAAGGGAGTGTCAGACTTACTGACTAAAACCCGTGTTCCTTCCTTAGCCCTTTATGTTGCGGGCCAGCGGTAACCCTTTCGGACGATTCCGCTGACCCGGCAGGCTTCGGCCCCGGGCTGACGGGCCCCTTTTTTTTTTTTTTTCGGTTGATGCTGACATCTCTTTGAGGCGTGCGTGAGTAAGTTATCACTTGAGTTATCAATTAAGTGATTGGACAACAACGTTCCTTTATATCGTTCCTTTAGATCTTTGAGTCGCACGATTCATGATTTGCCTAAAAGGTTTTTTATAAATCGAATTCAGGGCAAAATCTCAGTTTTGTATCGTAAATAGAATTTATATTTTAAGCAAGAAACTTAGCCTACGTTTTTCTGAATCCGGATTTTTTATTACAATTTCAGATATTTTTTTGTACAAAGGCAAAGTTGTTGAACACGAACCAATGTTTACAATTGGTTAAACACCGATTGAGGGCCACAATTGAATGGGCACAAAAAATAAATACTTTTTTAAGTTCTTTAACAGTCGGTTGGCTGCTCTAACTACTAAAGTTGGGAGGGTTTGATTAATTGCTCGCTCTCACAAAGATACGCTTCTGTGTTAAAAGTTCCTTCGTGATTTAAATTGTAATTATCTTTGATTGGATCCAGCTACCAGATTCGAACCGATTGTGATTCACAGACAACTTTGTGTTCGTTACAATGACCCAATTTTAAAATAAAATGAGTAACCCTTTTCAATTGCAGAATCGCGGATAAAACAATGTTAGACTGGAAGCCGACCCTAACATAGTTGGGAAAAGGCTAGGCAGATGATGATGACGCTTTGCGGATAAAACACGGAATGCTAAGACAAATGACTTTATTTCGAAGACACGAGGCTTTAGCGTAAACGCGCGACGTAAACGTAACGTAACAATTTTTTTGTCGAAAATTCATCTATTCTATAGCAATATGGGTATTTGGTTATTTTTTTTACGATAAATTTCATGTCTTGAGACTAAGAAGTAAGAGAATATTATGTGAGAGACAAGTATTTTCAATGTTTAAATTCCACGGAATACTTGCTGCCTTAATTCAGAATAACATTGGAGGGGTACTTACGAGTATTGGGTATGCGTACATTCTAGTGGGTAGGAGAAGGATCTTATTAATTAGCCGACTTAATTAAATTAAAGCCGTAAAAGCAAAACGACAGAAAATATTATACGGGTAACTTCATTATCTATAATTGTTACTTGTAACCTCCGAGCATTTGAAAGTGATTATCTTTAAATGAGTTGATAACTAAATTACATAATGGTATAATAATATATATATTAAATAAAGAAGTTAATCTTCTGAATTTACTATAATAGGTGGTTATTTTTATAGTTTCGCAAATTTATAAGACAAATAATTAATCCTGTCAAGAACGTTTACGATAACACATTTTAGTGGAAGTTGCAGAGACACATTTACCTATTATTATTTTTTAAATTTATATATTTTATCATTTATAGACACAGTAAAATACATAGGGATATGAAATAATTATATTTTGAATACAAAGATACTGCTTATTTCAAAATTATTATCATTTATTTACTAATATTTGTTAGGGGCCCCTGGCTAAATAACAGCCGCACAGGACGATCGGCTACGCTTGCTGCGGTTGGTCTGCAGATGGGTGACCATCTTTACATACCGAGACCCCCCCGTGCCGTGCGGAAAGCAAGTTAAACCGTTGGTACCGGCTGTCATTCGTGGATCTTTGACAGTCGTTACGGGTAGTCAGAAGGTCGAAAATCTGACAACCAGTCTTACCTAGAGGTATCGTATTACCCAAAAACTGGGTTGTTGGGGTCAAATAGGCAGTCATTCCATGTAAAATACTGGTATTCAGCTGCATCCGGTTAGAGTGGAAGCCAGCCCATTGGGGCTGGCTTCCACTCATCCGCCTAGCCTTTTTCCAGCTATGTATTGACATAGCTGGAAAAAGGCTAGGCGGATGACACACACTAAAGATACAATCATCATGAACATCCCTAGCCCGACTTCACACATTGATGGACAGAGGCCTCTCTTTTCATGTACCAATTAAATAAATAAATAATTATAAATAAATAATTATTTACTTCACCAAAAGCCATCACATTACAATATCCAAAGACAGAGTATAAAGGCTTACAAATAATTTTAATACTCTCGACTCCTAAACTAGGTGTAGGTGCCTGTGTCTTAGGAGTCAGTGATTCTTCGTTACAAACAAAGCCATATTATACTGAAACGGGACATTTCAACAATAAGCAAATAGTGTAAAAGAAAACAGCATATAATTAATGTAAAAGATACACAAATGAAAGACGTTTAATAGTGTGAGTGTAGTAGTAAGTGTGGGATGTGTGTGTGTATGTAGTGAGTAGGTGTAGGGTGAGTGTAGTAAAATGAATGGGGTGTAGTCAGTGCACATCCGTTTGTGGTTAGATTAAGATTTATATAGTTCATTATCATTGTAAATTACCCAGCAGTAGATCTTTAGTGTTATCATAACTTAGTGTTTGGAGATCTCTAAGTAAGTTTTGGCATTGGTAATTAGGGCAAGAATATTTTTTTTATTTTTTATTTAGGATTTTGTACATTTTAATGCTATAATAACGTAGCATTGGCGTTTGGCAAAGGCAGTTCTGTGGCACACTTCTGTGCCAGCCTCATCCGGGTTTTACCCGCGATGGAATCAATGTAGTCCACCTATGTCTTCGCCAGACGACAAAGTTAGAGGTAAAGTTACTAAAGGTAAAAAGGCGGAATAAATACCTTAGCATGATAACTATTTCATTTATTACTCTGCGTGACCGTCGACTGGTACAAGATCTCATGTTCTTTTTCAAATTGGTTAACAATAGACTGCGATAAATTAACAGAACAAATTAGACTAAAAGTCCCCTATAATTTACCTAGATATCCCATTACCCATTTGTTCTGCACTAAAGCATCCAACACAAATATAGGAGTAAACTCACCTCTTAACAGGCTCAGCCGAGAGATGAATTCGTATATAAAATCCACTTCAGATGTTGACATATATTATATCATGACTCCTTAAAAAACTTTAAAACCCAAATTTTAAGGGCCCAAAGCACGCAACCCACACAATCTAAAAATTCGTTGTATTAGTATGTAGGTTTTTCTTGCAACCTCTGTATCCTATAACTTATATCATTTTATATTTCTGTTTACATAGTTAGTTTTTTTACTTAATATTTATTCACTTCGTTTTACCTTAGGTATTTCAGAATGTTGGTTCACCTGTTATTGGCAACTGTATAAGCACATAACTGTTACCTACTGTTATTTGTTATTTTGTATACAGAAGCTGTTGGTGTACCTTTATAAATAAATAAAAATAAATAAATAACTACTAAAAGATAGGTGAATATATCCAATCAGTAATTGTACAGCTCCATTCAAAGGACACAAGCACTAAAGATCTCTGTACACCGATACAATAAGAGGAGTGTAGACCACCACATCCGAATAGCAACTATTACAATGACTATACACTGCACCGCGTGGGAGTTCCATTCAACTCGGTTCCTATTATCTGGGCCGTATCTAGCTTTCTACAGATTCATTCAATTATTATTGCTGTTATGGACGAGAACATCATAGTTTCAAGAGAATGCATACAGACAATTTAAAGGCCTTTTAAGTTTTAGTACGTTGGGCGTATTGCCAAATTGATGTGCAGTACTTATGTACCTACTGGTGTTTGGATGTTAGTTAAGAATTTTGTGTAATTTTGCAGTAGAAGGGACTATTAGGTACCTAAAATAGAAATTGAAAGTTAAACTTAGGCACTGGAGTATGGGTCATCATCATCATCATTTCAATCGAAAAACGTCCACTGCTGGACATAGGCCGCCCCCAAGCACCGTCACTTGGACCGGTTCTGTACTTCCCGCATCTAGCGAATTCCTGCGGCCTTGACAAGGTCATTGGTCCACCTTATGGGAGGCCTTCCAGCGCTTCGTCTATGCTACGGTGCGGGAACATAAGCTCAAAGAGGACTTACGCTGCGGCCAAAATCGAGATAAAACTTAGACTGAAATTGCTAAAACACTGTAGGAAATCTGCAGCCTGCGACTTCGAATCAATACTTACTCCTTTCCTATAGTTACGTCAAAACATTTCTCCTCTAGCGGAGCAATTGTAGATTATTATTCTTTGATTGCATCACGAGGATTTTCGGAATCGTGGAAACTCCAAAATAGGTACTTACTTCTAGGAAGTATTTGGATTAACATTGGTAGCCGACTTTGGCCCAACCTTTAAATGTTATCTTAGGACCAAAACAACGCGAATAAAGGTGAGGTGGTTTTCCTGAAGGGAAAGGCAGAAAGAAGGGCACCTTTAATATACCCACATATCGGCAGTTATGTTTAAGTCTCATGTAATTGGAACCGAGCCTATTGCTATCAACTGAGAAATTCCAGATGGAAAAACCCAATAAAACTTTCCCCGATCCGGGAATTGAACCCAGGACCTCATGCTCAGAAGTAACGCTAACCAGTTTATTATGGTTAATACACAGGACCATATCTTGTTTTTTTCACGTACGTTTGAACCAATCCTGAAGCGTGACCGGACTTTCGATGTGTTCCGTGTGAAATCTATAAACGGAATGACTCTTTAGGGACACGATATATTTCATCTGTTCATGTGAGTTTATGAACAAGGGAAATTCTACAGAAGAGACATTTTATGAAGCTTTTACAGATGTATTTGTTTTTGGAATCTCTACTAATTTTGAAAATGACAAAGTTTATAAAAATAACTTCATGGAAGGTGAATTTGGCACACAGAATATATCATGTCAAAGGCCTATTCTCATACAGAGAAGGCACAAACGAGCATTGATCACCAAAGACAGGGTTGACGATTTGAGACTTATATTCACCACAAGTTCAGGTTGCCTCACGATATTTTTCTTCACCGATATCGGTAACGTTCAAGGTATTCCACACAATATAGACTGGAAATATTCCTATAAGATGGAAGAAAATACTTGTATAATATTGATAGGTACCTAAAGCTTTTCGATTATGGCGAACATAAGGTGACCTTTCCTTTAAAACACATTGATATTCTTGTTATTTCAAAACTTTACTCGTGGGCGATGCCTTGGGCAAAACTAGTTTACAAACGGCAAGAACGGCTATATTGATTAGGATGTAAAAGCCTTGGGAATATTCACACCTGCTTTTCAATTTCCTTTTCTTAAACAGATTATTTTGATACTACTCTTTAAGAAGTTTCCAGTAATTTGAGCAATAATATGTTTATTTCTATCGGAGTTTTCGGAGTAGTATGATTGTGGAGTACCTACTCGCTACCGGCGCGCGTGTATGACCTGCAGTGCTATTCTGGAAACATATCACCGTGTTCTTGGGGATGCATGAAGAAGCCTCCTCGTGTAGCGTAGTTTGTTCCGCCAGTTACTCAACTGAACCGAGCGCTCGGCGCATCCTGGACAGTCACACCCAACACCTTATTTAATTCTTCCATTGCGGTGGTAGGGCTAACGCCTGCCTGGTTTGCGACCACCCACCGGAGTCCGGCGTCAAGCAGCCTGCTGTATTTTGTCAATGCATGGGAGTTTCAGTGCCTTAGGCATCTTCTGGGCACGCTCGTTCCATAATAGACCTCATCTATCGCTTTCCATCAGGAGTGATCGAGGCCAAGACCCATTACATAATAAAAAAATAAAAAATCTTAGGTAAAGTAAGCGGTCAATATAGTAGCAATCTCTAGCATATGGTGGAACGACAGCTCACTTCAAGTTCACTTCACCTAAGTTTTCACGGTGAGATTTTTACGGAGTAGACCGGCAGATATATGAACGTAAACGAAACAAAAGGAGTCTGAATGCAAGCAGGTGCCATTCTAAAGTTTCTACCTTTAGGAAGAAGATGTGGATGGAGAGTTATGCTGGGTTGGTATTCGCTAGTTTACAAGAATGCCACAAAGTTTAGTGCCTATCAATCTTCGTCTGTTTATTACCAGTTTTTTAATCTAAGTATTAACTGATTATTCACAAACACATAGAAGAAATACATGTAAAATAGTTGATAAAGACAAATGACTGAAATAGGTAATCATTCCTACTCATTTTCCAACATGCAAAAGTTTATGAAAAGCTACCTCTATTGGAATATACAAAATCCTGTTGAGATACGTAGTGAAGTAATAGGTTCCAAAGAGTCAGTTTGAAAAGCTTCCTAACACATTTGTTGAAAGCTTCTTCCTCCCTCGAATAGATGGCAGCACACAGCGATGTGAATCTAGCAGCCGTGGCGCCATCAAGCGCCAATCACAAGCACTGCATAGACTTCGGAAAATTCATTTGGTGGAAACGAAAGCCAGAGGCTCCGACATTTGGGTGAAAAACGTAGCTTGATAGTTACTGCTAAAATCTATAAGATGTCGCTGCAATAAAAACTTATCCTTACAATCTATTTACATTATCAATAATAATTACTGCAATGAAACACCAATTGGTTTTTTTTACTAAAAATAACTACCCAACTGAAATAATGTTAGCGTTCGATCGTATATTGTATAGAACGTAGCAACGATAGTGGAGATAAAATATTTTAATTTTGTAAACTGATCAGCAGGTTCCTTTTAATAGTTATTTATGCAACTGCTGTGTAATGAGGGGTATTAATGCACCAACGTGGGTTTATCACACGAGTGTTTTAATACCTAATTATGTACAGTTGCATACAAGACTTTATCTACACCCCTGATATGAATAAAAAGGTTCTGACTCCATAGGGTGTTGTACAGTTAATGTAAAAAGTCTATGTAAATTCATGGAAATTGTAATTGCTGAGTATCAAAGCTTGTATCTGTAATTTTTGTAAACAACAAAGTAATAGATTTTTGCAATACTAATATCGAACAAAAATGGCGGGATACGACGTGAATTCGAATGACCTATAAGTTTTTTTTTTAATTGCGGCTCTTTGGTAGTGAAACCTCAGAAATATAAAACATAATTAATTTTGAATAATACAGGCAATAGTTCTTTATTTATAGATAACAGGAAAACCTATAAGAAGTCTAAGATCTTTAAATAGTTCTCACACACTACACACATACTTACACTCACACTTACGTTGTAAGCTTTACTCTCACTTGTTCGGTTTTTTTTAGAGACACATTATATTATCATGTTTTAACCTTTAGTAGAGCAAATTTCGTACAGCGCCTACAGCGCCTGTAAACACCCGACTAGTCTAACTTTGAGGTCGACTTAAAATTTATAAAATCAACCTTAAAGTTATACTAGTTAGCTAAAAACTTCGTTTCTGGCCTACTCGTATAAAGGGTTAAAAGTAGAAAAGGTTAACTCTTTCACAAAGCTTTCCCACGAAGGGTTTAACGAGTTTGAAACTTTTATTCGCCAAGAAGAAACTCCAAAAGTTCGTCGTACCGCAAAACTTTGGGAAGCAGCTACATTTACTTTCGAACCACTATGTCATTTACGTGCCTGTGCAGATTTATATGAGAAATAGTAGATTGTTTGCCAAGGGAGCAAACAATTATTTCGAAAGCGCGCGTGTTTCTTTGAATCCAAAGCGGAGCGAAAGATTCTAGAGTAGAATCCCGAGCGCAGCAAGGGATTTAATGTACGTCACTCGAGCTTAAAATAGTGTTGCTGCCGAGGTGGACACTCTACTTTTTATCACCCTCTATGAAAAAATAAATAAGTAACTTATGAATAAGAATAGTACTTTTATTTATTTACATACAATTAGGAGCAATACATAGAAATAATTAGAGGCTATTGTTTATATTTGAAGAATTATGGAACTGCATCGTAACATTTTTTGAAAGCAATTAAGATTTCAGGCTCAAGACTGCTGTTGTCTCATCTCTAGATAAATAGTGGCTTGTTGTGAAATGACTACATTTTGGAACAGCCTGTTGTTCTGGAAAATGACAGTTTTCTCGTAATAATGAATTAATAGGTAGTCTATTCTATAGCATTATAATAAGTAACAAAGGTTTTAGTTTCATGAAAATCTTGTAACAAATTATGTACTACCAGGAGACATGAATAAATTATTATTAGACACAAAATTATTGTATTATTAGGTGAGAAAATTTAAAAGGTTTACTTACTTACCAATTTTACAACCTGGTTAAAAAGTAAGATTTATGACTAGTAGCTGTAATTTATTTCTATAAGATTAAAAATTATCCAACAAGCTGTAACATAGCTTATGATAAAATGTGTAGTCACTAATGCCCATTGAAATTTACTAGAGTGTGGGTTTATTCGGTAGAACCCGCGTTAGCAATTTCCTACGGGTTCTTTCATGATGTGATTGATTGAATCACGTTTTTATTATATTAACGCTTGCTCGCTAGGTGTGAGCAACAACAATGCTTGTTACTGTGGGGCAAGGTATCTACAACGAGATATTTATTGAATTTTAGGCCACCTTCCCTGACCCTTATCTTTTTTGGAAAGGCGCTTTTTTAGCGGTATTTATTATTGGTATGATAATATGGTGATAGCACATGAATAATTATATTTTTTTGTTTTTTATAGAAAGTAACATATGAAAACCTTTACAGTGCGGTACGGCTATACAGGTGTCCCAGAACTCGACGTCAAGCCGTAATCGGGTAATAGGCCGGATAATGGTTATCAGAAAAAAAAAAAACTATTTGCCAAACTACACGTATATTTCTTTTTCAGTACAGTCAGTCAAAGTTGGGCAAAGTATTAATTTTGAATGATATTTGGTTGGGCAAAATTTACATTTTCTTCCAAGCTGGAGCAGTTGGCTTTACATTTTAGGCAAGAGTTTACAGAAACATTATTTAGGACCCCATATTTTTTTTAAGTTACGTAACAAGAGTGAAAAAACTGTCACAGGGTCGATTTTTCAAATGCCTATATTTTTTAAAATACACGACTTAGATAATTTTAAATATTTTCTGACCTATTATGACTTGGGCAATTACCCGATTCCGCCTTGACTTAGACGTCTGGAACACTCTGCATATGTTAAGAGCAATAAAATTCTATGCAGCAGTTGCTCTAATAAATCTTCAAAAATAGGTTAAACCAAACACAGAGACAAAGAGACGGTTGGTTCCATTATGCGTAGACAAAAAGAGGGATTAATCTCATTCTTGAGACCACAAGATTACTTGGTTAAAGACAAAGAACATCGACATGAAATATGAACTCTGCTTACCTGTTGATGGTGCTTATAGACGAGCGACTGAAAACATGTTAGAATTGGAAGCCACACTCTGCAAAAGTGTCCGGGAAAATAACGCACGGTAATTAATATACCTACTGTTTTTAATATTGTTTACAGTTTCCTAAATACTGCTTACGGAACTGCTTAATACAAATAACTAGTTGTCATGGTCCCACTTTACCTACTTACTCTCTTATTCATTCTTGTGTACTCCGGTAGTAATTTTTCCTCTGTAATTGAGTTCAGTAACAGTTATTTTCACCAAACTCACTTTCTGGTAAAATTTTGAATTTTTACGTTAAGATCAATGCATGAAGATGATGTCGTCATGCAAATTCCACAATTTGTTGCTGGCTTGTGTGAAAATACATCGGCAGGTCTTTTCTTAAGAGTACACGTTGGTGAGACGTCGTTGAATTTCCTGCAGATACTAAATATTTCCTGCTATGAGAATAGCAAAATCATCATCCACCTCTTCAAAATGTCTTTAATCTCAACTCAACTCAATCTATCGCAATCCACTGCTGGACATAGGCCTCTCACAGACTGCGCCACAGCACCCTGTCCTCCGCCTTCCGCATCCTGTCTACCCCAGCCATCTTCTTTAGGTCGTCCGTCCATCTAGCTGGGGGGCGTCCCACACTACGCTTGCTGATACGCGGTCTCCACTCCAGGACTCGTCTGCTCCACTGGCCATCGGTCCTTCAACAGACATGGCCAGCCCACTGCCACTTCAGTTTGCTGACTCTGCGTATGTCATAACGAGCAGGACGCACTGGTTGAAGAAATTAGTCTTCAAACATTGCGGGATAGACGACGAGAAGACTTGACGGAGTTTTTCAAATGTTGCCCAACCCAACTGGATCCTTTTGTCCTTTTGTGTGTTATGTCTACTGAGCTGGATTACTTGCCCTATGTAGACATAATCCTTCACAACTTCGAGAAGTGATCGTTCGATGCGTATAGGACTCGGCAAGACGTGCGAATTGTACATTACTTTTGTCTTGTCCAAATTCATGCCGAGGCCAACCCACCGGGAGACGCCATTTCGGCTGTGCAACATTTGGTCTAACTGTTCCAGTGTCTCTGCCATTATGACGATGTCATCGGCAAATCGAAGATGTGAGATATACTCGCAGTTCACGTTAATACCCTGTCCAGTCCAATCCAGCGTCTTGAAGACCTCTTTCAAAGCGTTGGTAAACAATTTAGGGGATATTACATCCCCCTGTCTCACCTCCCTGAACCTGAGACTGGTTGGATGGGGCTGGTTTTCTGATCCGGGATCTGGACAGTCATCGTTGCAGCGTCATACAAACATCTCAACAAAATTGCGCCAGTTAATTCGACATCGTTGCAGAGAGGCCAGAACTGTCCATATTTCGATGGAGTCGAAGGCTTTCTCGTAGTCCACAGATGCCATATACAGCGGCTGATTGTACTCCTCGGTCTTCTGTACAATTTGTCGAGCAGTATGAATGTGGTCTACGGTACTGAAGCCTTTTCGAAAACCGGCTTGTATGTAGTTGTGTTGTGTGTTTGTATTCAATCCGCCTTTTCCGAACTATGTTGGGGTCGGCTTCCGGTCTAATCGGATGGAGCTGAATACCAGTATTATACATTAAACCTCTTAGAAATGTATTAATGTGATATTATTTGCGGTGTTAGGGCCAACGCCCGCCTGTTTTGCGACCACTCTTCCACCGGAGTCCGGCAGCCTACTGTGTTTCGTCGATGCGTGGGAGTATCAGTGCCTTAGTGCCTTTATCTTTTGGGCACGCTCGTTCTATCATAGACCTTATCCATCAGGTATGATTGAGGTTAAGAGCGGGCTCATACAGCAATAAAAAATAATGAAACGAAAACTATCACGTTTTCAAAAAAACACAAAAAAAAACAAAAATCTACTGATGACTTAATACCTAAAGGTAGTCCGTTATAAATTGTTACCAGTAGTTTTTTGTCAGTTGTCCCTTCCAGACAACGTACCTATGTCACCGAATCATTGAACTAAACCACATCGCTAGGAGTATCTTCAGATGAAATAAAAATATGTGAATGAAAGTAACTTAGTAAAGAAGATCAAAGACGACGAAGCGGATGATATTTTTGATACCCTATGATACTTTGCCCTTTAATATACTTGTACCATATTATTATTTTTTGTCTTGGACATATCTCAAGACCCTGGGGTCCTTTGGAGGGCGTACCAGGGGCCAAAGCTAACTCGCAGGGACCCCTTAGACAATTTTAAATGATGTGATGACATCAACCGACGATTATCCCTATATGCACTATTATTATTTAAAACTGTTAGCTTTTAAATTATGTTAATATTTAAATATCAATAAATTTAAAGTTAGTAAAGTTTTCATAATAAGTTAAAATTAAACTTCCGAACTAATTTATAGCAAGTTACAATAAATTTTACAAGTACACTAATAAGTTTGGCTAGCCTTTAAGATTTTGTGATTCATAATTTTGTTTTGCCTCAAAAAATAGATCTCCCACGGCCAAACATATGGTCACAAACCAACTACAATAGTAATAATCAACCCCGCTAGAAATATCTAAATAAAAAATAACATATACCTTGTTCTATCAAAGAAACCAATTATAAAAAAAATATAACCTGCATTTTCTACTTGACAAGCGTTGACAGGTAATTGACCCACTAACTCCAATTTGCATTAATTAACACGACAAACCTTCATTCAACAAACATAATAAGAGTCTCGGAAAATAAAGTAAAAGTAATTCGTACTTTTGCACTCTTTTGCACAAGGAATCACTTATATGTATAGTTCTTACTTCTTTTCGTCACAGCATTTTCCCAGTTCCATTTTGTTTCCAATTACTCTTTGCTGTATAGCTGCAAGTCTTGTGAAGATAGTTTCCCATCCGAACATTTCGTTAGAGCGAATATTAAAGTATGTTTCTTCATTTCTTATAAACGTAGAACGTGCTTGTGACAATTCTATTGGAATTTTCTATAATTAATGTCTGTTTGCAAACGAAAGGGGTTGAGTTGCAGTATTTCTGTCTTCAGTAAATAAATAATGTGAATTGTATCTGCTTCCGCATGCTTCCATATAGGTACCTACTTTAAATTATTTATTATAGATTATCTGGTTAACAAAGCGCATCCCTTTAGGGATTTCTATAAAAGAAACTGTTCAGAAACGAATGTTTTTTAAAGCCCAGTATAATCCAGTTTAAGTTTATTGATTCATAAATAAGTGTTACAATATTTAGGTATGACACTGGATCCCGCACTAGGATTGGATAAGATTGGATTGGATTGTAGTAGGAGTATTCACTGAAATAGTTTTTACGATGACTATTGACTGCTTTCTAACTAATAGGTAATGCCTCTGATTTTAATTTTATTGTCATTTTATTTAATTTATTGTGTAGCTACATATATAATTTGTAGCACAAAATAAAACGCTATAAAATCCACTATTGTCAAATATCAAATATTGTATTCCGTATTTACAACCTTCATAATCCTTAGAAATCCAATTTTCGTAAAAAATAAAATGCTCTGAGACTATCATCCGTCGTAAAAGTGAAATGTCAAACTTGATGGAATTGGTAGATAAAAATAAAATATTGGCTAGTATGAAAATAGAAATATAGGTACGTGTGTAGGTGAAATAGAGGCGTCTCAATTTTATTACTTTTCTAAAGGTAACAATTATTTATATTTGCATTTGTTCAGGTTCGATAATCAAACTTTATATTAGATCGATAAAATGTTTTAGTTGCTCGACAATCAACAGATCTATTTCATCTGAAATCGTTTAATAAACTAGCTAGATTGGATAAAACGATCACTTAGAGTTCTTATTTAATAAATTTAAGCAAGATACAGCTGCAGAATATTAGCATTTCTATTCACAAAATGGAACTTTAGCAATGTGATTATTCGTTTACCTCTTCGGAATGAAAGCGAGGCAGCACAAATCCGCTTCTCTATCAACACGTGGATTATGGATGGTAAGCTCTTAAATGATGGAAGTATTCAAATCCACTCTTTACCACATTCTTGTCCGGGGGGAAGTTTTTAATTAAGTTTTTTAATGATTTGTACAGTCACGGAAATTACTTGTTTATCAAAATGACACACCATGTTAATTTGATAACACCATGGAAATGCATTTTTTATATCTTGAAATGTTGAAATGTCTTTACAAGAGATACCAAAAATATATGCTTTTCATGATATTTTTCATTTTCTTAATAGGATAGCATAAATAATTGCATTATGAAATTATTGTAGCCATTTTTTCGTAAACTAAGAGACCAAGATAAGTTCTGTTTTATTTCCAAAATAAAAACTTTTCACGGAAGGCTTAATCAGGAGTTGTTTATATTAAGTTTTCATTCGTGCAATGAAATCGATTACCAATTCAGGCATGTCTACGAATAACGAAGGTTCCCGACAAAAATAGAACGTTTATTTACAACCCAATTCATTCCTCAGAACTAACCAAGGAGAAATCAGATGGAAAAATCGGTATCGTATTACCCTGTAACTGAGTTGTGGAGGTCAGATAGGCAGTCGCTCCATGTAAAATACTGGTGTTCAGCTGCATCCGGTTAGACTGGAAGCCGACCCCAACATAGTTGGGAAAAGGCTAGGCAGATGATGATATCAACAAATGTTAACGTTTCTATAGTAATCTGTAGGCGAAAACTGCAAGACAAAGAAAGGAAAGGCATGGCAGATTAAAGCCCGATTAAATGTGAGCGATATGGGACATTTGAACGCATTGTATAGCGTTTAGAGGCGGAATTTGCGCGTAGGTTTGGCAACAAAGCGCATTTTTTAATTTTTATTCTTAAGATTACGTATGAATGATTGAGTTCAACGAGTACGTATATCTGGCAACCTAGCCCAATGCGCGCGACAGATAAAGTGGGGTTTTCGAAATTGTATTATTCCTATGACATGAATGTATGTATATTTACCTAGGACAAACTGTCCAGTTAGGTAGGTCTAACTTAATGAAAGAGGTCAATCGTCGAATCCGTCTCGGCTGGGCAGCGTTCGGGAAGCTACGCAATATCTTCTCGTCCCACATACCGCAGTGTCTCATGATGAAAGTCTTTGACCAGTGCGTGTTGCTAGTGATGACTTATGGCACTGAAACGTGAGATCCGCAGGAGAACCAAGGTAACCGACATAGCTCGAAGAATTGCCAAACTTAAGTGGCAGTGGGCAGGGCTCATTGCTCGCAGAACAAATGGCCGATGAGGCCGAAAGGTTCTGGAGTGGCGATCGCGTACCGGAAGACTTAGCGTTGGAGTGCTTCCCACAAGGTGGTCCGACGACCTTGTGAAGGCCGCAGGAACCCGTTGGATGCGAGAAGCACAAAACCGGTCGAAGTAGAGGTGCTTGGGGGAGGCCTGTGTCCAGCAGTGGACGTCATTCGGCTGAAATGATGATCACATGAATGTTTGTTTCAAGTTCATTGACTGGTGTTTTTAAATATATATATTATTGATAGGTTTACGTTTGTTGTTGTGAATTATGATTTTATTAAGGCAAGGCGGGCTTTTTTGCTTCTATGAAAGTACCGCCGCTGATTGCTTGCGCACGCTAGTTTTGTTTATGTTAACTACCGACCCGCCCCTGCTTTGCACAGTTTTTACGACTTCACATAGCATAAAGTGTTTTTTTTTTTAAGTTAATTAGTAATATAACATACAGATACTTAAACCTTCCAGATAGACACGAAAAGCGACTTAAATTAGTTTAACGAATAGATGTATACATATCGATCATGTATAAGTAATAGATACTAGCGACCCACCTCTGCTACACACGGGTGCAATGTACTATTGTGGTGACATGTTAAAACATCGAGATTTCTGAGCAATCTAAGTTAAATATTATAGTTTAATCATACTTTACTTACATACTTTCTTAATAAATTTTCTAAATGAATGCGCTTATCACTAGAAAAGGGCATCTAAATCCATTGCGTAGTTACAAAAAACGAACGGGTCACACAGGCAGACACGAAAAACGACTTCGTTTTGTATTATAGCGATATCTACAACGTCACATGCGAATTACGCGTCATACTGACGTCACGGAAAAATCCTGCATCTCGCAAGTAGAGTTTGACGCGCAAGTAACATATACATATACAGCGGCCCGACATGAATCATAGGGCAGTTGTCCGCCAGACACAACAGCCGTCTGTTCGGAGGATCCTCCCTTTTCTATGGAAGGTGAGTGAACTTTACATCCTGTTCCTCATACGTCTATATTATTGTGTAGGTATACCTAGGTATAGATGAAAACCCACTACAAACACAATTTCTTTAGAATACATGTTTATTTTCCCAGTAGGTAAGTAATCATTTCCAACGAAGTATCTACTTTTAGCTATAGATAAAAAGTAATCACGTCAACGTGGATCGATAATGGATACCGACATATGACATGACATCTTTCATTATTTTTTGTTATATTCTTTTTCCGTGAATGCGTCAAGATTGAGCTCTTCAGTAGAAATTTTTGTCTCAGATTTTCTCCAAAAAACAATCGTAAAAGTATTGGTAGTAGCGCTACTGATAGCTTTGGTTATCAGGAACCACAATCATGAACAAACAAGTTGTTCAAAACAAAAATGTTTAGTTAAGTGCTTCTCGTAATTCTTGATTACCTACATTTCCTCAAAAAGCAAACTGCTTTCTGAGGAAATTTATATGTTCAGTATAGATGTATAAAATAATCACTTTGAATGTTTAATGTTTCCAACATATATGCAACAAGACGTACGCAACTTAAAAAAAATGAAACGTGACGCTTTACGGGGTCTTTCAGCTAACGATTTATATAGGTAACATGCGTGGCCGCCATTTAGAAAAATAAATACATAATTGGCGGGCAGTAGGTATGCCATGGACCTTCAAAGCCCTTACATCTAAATCTGTTCAGCCGTTTTGGCGCCAATTCGGTACATACAACCTGACGAACAGAAAAACGGATAAAAAACCAAAACTGCATTTCAGGCATCAGACTCGACTCCCACCCCTCATAGCAATTACTTTTTATTTTAATTTCGTTACTTGTTATTCTAAACTCTCTTTTTCTACGCAAAAAGTTTTCATTAATCGAGCAATCCGAAAGTCATTTCTATTAAAATTCACTTTATTTTTTAAGTTCGCTAAAGGTCTTTGCCAATAAGTCTTTGGGTAATTATTCCAGTTACTTAAATTAACGTATTTCTAGTGCTATTTATTCATCCAACCTAAACGCATACAATTAGAAAGTAAACTCACTTGTTTTTATCATTTTGTATTATGTTTAATTTTGACAAAAAAAATATATGTATTTGTAAATAGCTATATGTGTTTTTTTAATGTTTTTTTAACTTAATTATTAGTCCCACGAATTTACTCGCTCGAAACGGGCGAATCGTCGAGTCGCATATCCAAAAACAATATATTTAAAAGTGACGATTCACTCAATTGATTCGATTTGGTTGTTTATTTTTAGATACAAAAGCTTCGAAGATTAAAATGAATACAAATTGTTTTTATTCTAATTAATTTCTAAATGATAGGTTAATTTTTATACAGCCATT
The DNA here is from genome assembly GCA_963855955.1 of Luperina nickerlii. Taxonomy (NCBI): domain Eukaryota; kingdom Metazoa; phylum Arthropoda; class Insecta; order Lepidoptera; family Noctuidae; genus Luperina; species Luperina nickerlii. The sequence continues at coordinate 11,644,956 of OY979677.1, read as the reverse complement.
TGGTAAGACTGCCGTCACCAGTACTCACCAGTATGCTGATTAGTAAATGAAATTTACGTTTATTCCGCTTGTACCTACGGAGTTTACATAAGCCTCAATCCGGCAGTGACTGATTACTGTATAAATTAAGAGGGATTTAAAGTAAGTATATTTTACACTTGCCTAACAGTAGCTGGTATAAAAACGATTCAGAATTAATTATGAATAAAAAAAAAACAATTGCCACCTATGTTTTAAATCTATTAAATCTCACAGTTTTGTGTTGGGGTGTGTTTTTCTCCTGATGGTAAGTGATAATGCTTTCTCTAATCGCGCACGCCTGCCTAGAAGTAAATCACTCGAGACTTGAGTATTCCCGCGAAATAGACTCTTGCAAGGAGTCGAACTCCTTAAGATTGATATATTTACGAGTTGATTCTCACTTCTTACGGTTAATCTATATGCGATACATTCAACCCGGTTTTTAAATTGATCGTCGTGGAACAAGCCGAGTGGGCCAAGCACGAATGCGCCAAGGAAATGTAACGTTAATTCGAACGATTTTAGAATCGACAATACAACTATCTTGTAGGATTTATAATGACAAATGCCTTAGAACTGAGCTGAACCTATTATCCATAGATATGTATAATGTTTGAACTTGTATCACCCAAAGATATGAAAAAAGTCTTCAAACTTAATAGATATTATGTGCGAAACGAGTACCTATTCCCAATTAAAAAATCGTTAGAATTAACGTTACGTTTACTTCATTGGTCGGCCTTCTGCACTTAACCCTTTCGCATCCTTACTTCATCGGAAAATATTTTAAGAAGTAATTGCTTCGGTTTGTTTAACGGATGTTATGGTGTCAAGTAGATTTACGTCGCGGAGCAGAATCACAGCGGTATTATTTAACTTATATAACTTATTTTAATTATGTCTGTGAAACAAGAGTGTCTTTTAAAACTTATTTTGATACAAATTCCGTATTTGATGTTGTCTTTTGTATTTACGTACCTACTAGATTTTAATGAGTGTAAGCCACCTCTGTACTTGCACTACAATAGTATATTTCATTACAAGTGCGGAAAGGTTGTCATTGCAAAGAGTTCCGACAAATGCCTAATCATAAAAACTTCTATGAATTTTTTTAGTAAAAACTTCATGGTTGGTTTTTCTTTATAATAGACATTATATTGACAGTTGGGAAAGAGAACGCACGAGTTCGGGAAAGGTAAAAAAAAAGCACGAGTATGTAATAGCCCACATCCCGAACGCTATACGTCCCTGCAATACGCCACTTTTTGAGCAACTGTATTAAAAAGGTTTTTAAATCCAATAATTAGTATATTCTACTAACAAGGAAGCTGAAGAGTTTTTTTTGAACGCGCTTATCTCTGGAGCTACCGGTCGGATTTGAAAAATTCTTTTTGCATTTTATAGTAACATTCTCAACTATAGGAGGTGCCCATGGCTAAATAATAACGGTCGCATAGGTCGATCGATCAGGTTAAGCGTCGCTTGCCGCGGTTGGCCAGTAGATGGGTGACCATTTTCACATACCGAGACCCCTCCGTGCCTCAGAAAGTACGTTAAGGCGTTGGTCCCGGCTGTCATTCGTGGATCTTTGACAGTCGTTACGGGTAGTCAGAAGCTCGAAAGTCTGACAACCAGTCTTACCACGGGGTATCGTATTACCCAGTAGCTGGGTTGTGGAGGTCAGATTGGCAGTCGCTCCATGTAAAATACCGGTATTCAGTTGCATCTGGTTAGACTGGAAGCCGAACCCAACGTAACCTATACATGTCTTACGATACAATATAAAATCAATTACATCTCATAAGCAGAGCTTAAGGGGCTTACAGGACCTAAACGCAAAAAACGCAAGTTTTAAAAACAATAAAAGTGTATGGTCGACTACAGTAAACAAAATCACAAAATATATGATATTTTTCAGGATATATGCTAGGTAGATAGTGTGTTGAAAACATATTACTACTAATTTGATACTATAGAAAAAATCATGGAGATACATCTAAAAACTTTCTTTTTGCAATAAAAACCATACTAATATATGTACAGACGCCAGCACATCAACCTACTACAATCTGTAAAATTTTTTTTAATAGATTTTCAACTTTATCTCTAAAGCATAAGGTTCAAAGTTGATTGGGAAAATTTGACAGTTTCGGGTAGCTTGATGTGCTGGCGTCTATACATACAATCATTCCGATTTTTGTCAGATCATTCTACGAGCAACATACTAAAACACTAGTGTTTTAATTTTTTGTCCAAATAATAGATTTTTTGTAATTAAATAATTGCTTCATAAAATTTTGAAGTAATTATTTTTTTTTATTATTATTTTTTTTTATTTATTGCAAAAGCAATAAATTGCCAACGTGGTGTTATCGAACTTCTCTTTCTTTTCTTTGCAGTCAAACAGTGACCGCGCTTTATATCATGTAAGACCCTTAAGCAATTTCGTAAATAGAAAGCGAAGCGTCTGTTCCTTGAGGCATCATGGTTGCCAACTGCAACGTAAAGAACGCGAACGAAGTGAATAACTAACTGCACTATCGGTTCCAAGACGCTTTTGTGTCTGTAGTTTCTACTAAATTGTTTTATACAAAGGAGTGTTTTTAACAAAGAAATGACAAATACGAGTTAGTATCTAATAGAGCGAGATCGTATGGAACTTTGTGTCGAAATGATACGTAGATCGCTGCCGAATACTAAATTCCCGTCTCATGCAGCTCTCTTAGATATTTTGTGGTTATAGAATCTTTATTTACTCAAAAGAAATTTACCACAAATTTCACATAATGAGAAATATTTTAACGATAAATAATGGTGACATTCATGAGCAGAGCTAAGTAGTATAGACACGCACAATAATTAAAAGAAGACAACAATAATTAACGTTCATAACAAGACATCGAAGGTTCCAGCAAAAGATTCATGCGAAACAAAAATCAAAATTATGTGGGTAAATTACAAACATGAACCAGGGCCGGATTTAAATTTTGTCAATAATAAAAGATTTTAACCGAGTTTTAAATATTTGTAAACTTGTAGTGGTTTTTATTTCTCGTGGTAGTTTGTTGTACATCTGTGCCCCTTCGTATGTAATACTTTTCTTTCCGTAATTTGTACGTGTTCTCGCAAGACAAAATAATATCGTTTGCGCTACGGAGAAGTCTTAAAGTGTATTCAAGCGACAACAGTGTTAAGAAAGTCCTTAACTTTAGTGCCGTTTGAATATTCAGGGCTTTAGTGGTAAGTCAACCATTTGCCAAAGCCTCTTAAACGTAATCATTTGTGATTATTGAAATGGATGGGGGATGTCTGCAGGCGCGACGGGTCACTGACATTTTGAAAAACAAAGCATACATGGATGCTCTTAGCGCAGGATATGGTAAAGTGTATTTTTGTATTGTTCAATGTGCCTGCTCTTGGCCTCGATGACGTCTGATGGAAAGTGATGAATGAGATCTATGTTGGAACGAGCGTGTCCAGAAGATGCGTATTCACTCTTGCTTTGAAAGCAGACGGGTTATGTGTGGAAGGGAACACAGACATTGGCAGAGAGCTTCACACTTCGGCTGTGCGTATATGTGGAGGAGAAGTGCTGAGTACGACTGGTCGGGATATCAATCAAGTGCGGATGTTACTCTGCAGTACTTCTGGTAGTCCTGCACTAAAAGGGCAATGGTGGGATCAGGTCATGGAGCTCCTGAGCACACTCATCGAAGTACAGTTTTTAGAAGACCGACAGGCACGCAATATTTCGCCGATAAGCCAGGCTGTGAAGCTTAGCTACCAATGTCTCGGTATATGCCTTTAAATTACTAGCTATCTCTAGGCACGGGTTGTGCATATTAACAACTAGCTGACCCGACAGACGTTGTCCTGTTTTTGATTCGAAAGGCACGTAGCGCCAGCGCTATCTATTATCATAATAACGTTATTGTTGTTTTCCTCGTGAAAAACACTTTTTTTCGTGATGCACGGTACTCTATGTCCGTTCCTGTACACCTGACAAACTATATGCAAAATTTCAGGATGATCGGTTCAGTGGTTTACAAACAAACTTACTTTCGCATTTATAATATTATGACCCACGTATAATAAGTGTCGATCCCGTGGGAATATCGGGATGAAAACTATCCTATGTTCCCCGGGATCCAATCTCTTTCTGTCTAATTTTAACGAAATCCGTTCAGTGGTTGTGGCGTGAAAAGGTAACATACAGAATATAATAAGGTAACATACATAAGAAGGAATACAGAACACTACTTCGAAACTATGACAATATTGTTTGTTGTTTGTTTATCAAACAATCAATTATTGAGATTCTACAGACGAGACACCAAGCAACTTAGCCAAATAGTCTTCAGTTTCTGCTTCAGTTACTACACTGTACAGCCTTAAAGTTAATTAACTGCTCCCTTATTAAGAGTTGCACAGGAAATGAGAGGTTAACGTCTTTTATATGGAGTAATTGATCGAGTCTGAAGCGAGTTTCAGTTCATTCGTTTTGATTGAATTTCTAAATTACATTGAACGAAATTTTTAAAATGACTCCGTGGATTTTTCAATGAACTCCGTACCTTTATTAAACTTATTTAAAGCCAGAATCAAGTTTCTGAAGACTTTCAACTTTAAAATTTCCATCACGTTTAAAGATTCAACGAAGGAAATTATAAAACTACTACGCAGAGCTTTTCAAATAAGTAAGTAACTACCAAGTAAAGTCGTCCGCATATCACTATGAAGGCGTAGTGTAGCACGGAATTTTAATAGAAAACGTGAATTATGAATTTGTGAACATAATTCTGACGTGCGGCTGACTGTACCCACAAGTGCTTTGTGAAGTAAATACTGAATATTAGACCCGTTTTAGTTAAAACAATAGGAAAGCTTGTTAATGACGTAACTAGGTCGGCCTTTGATATCCACTCCTGTGCTAAATTGTGTTGGAACAACAATTCAATACAATTCATTCAATATCAATTAAGGTAAATTATTCTGACATGAAGAATATGAAATGGGTGATGTTCTTGGTATAGAAAAAGATATTCAGTTATTTTAAGGTTAATAATTATTCACGTAATAGAAGGACACTAGTCATGCAAGAACTATCTCTATTAAAAATAAACGTATATGTTTGAGAATAATCCAAACATACAGGATTTATTGCATTAGCAACATTTTTAATTTTATTAATTACTAGTTTTTGTATACTCGCAGCATATAACAAAAGAAACTTCTCTCTGTGCGCCATGAACGTTTGTGCTCTTGTATTAATATTTAAACCTATTCTGGAAATACAGTTCTATTGCTAAAAATCAACCAGCATTTTATTGTACAGTAATGCTATTCTGTAAAAATCTCACCGTGAAAACTTAGGTGAAGTGAGCTTAAAATGAGCTGTCAATAATGTCAATCCCTAGCATCAGGTGGAAGGACAGCTCACTTTAAGCTCACTTCACCTAAGTTTTCACGGTGAGATTTTTACAGAATAGCACCGCTGTATATATATATGTCGAATTAAGTGGAGGTCTAGGTCGCAAAGACAAGAAGCGTTAAGCTTGATTTACACCGTGAAATTTAATTGCCTGTGGCATAAGTTTAAGCGACTAAACAGTGTTAAGGCGATGCAAGTCATTTGTTGCTTCAATGTTATTGAATGCCACAGGCTTTCAGGACTAAAAAAGGACGAGTAAGTATCATCAACAACATCATTTCAGTCGAAAGACTGCTGGATATAGGCCTTCCTCAAGCATCGCCACTTCGCCAGTTCTGTGCTTCTCGTATCCAGTGAATTCCCGAGTCCTTCATAACGTCATCAGTCCACTTTAAGAGAGTACGTGTGTTCGTTGAATAAATTCATAAATAGAGACAGTTTAAGAAGCCATAGTATCACGGATATCGACGAGTGGTATCGACTCAGCATAAAAATCAGTGAGGCACAGCTCTCTACTTAGCATAAGACTGAATAGATAAGTGGATAACTATTTCCTTCTAAAACCGCAAACGTTGAAATGTTCGAACAAGGTTCAGCTTTTACTGATTCTTTCTATTCCTTCTTTATTTAGTTTCTATTTAATGAAGTTTTCTTCGGTACATAATGCGACTATTATGTACCCAAGGAAACTTTATTAAACAGAAAAATCGCTAATGGCGTTTCCAATGCTAGATAGTTTTATCGGAGGAATAATTTTGAATTGTTGATAGTTCTTCAATAAAAATATCGGTCGATTTAAAAATCAGCCCTAATAAGATAAGGCATTTTTCTAAAAGAAGAATTAACCTTTGTCTAACTAATACAGCTAAATATAAACATATTCAACCAGTGCTGGGCAAAAGCTAATAAAGCAATAAAATAAAGTAGCCTCTAGCACTATATTTTACCTCTCCTTTATTTTTACTTTGTTTAAGTGATTTAAACAATGATTTTTAAAATAAAGTTTATTTATTTATCTTCCCTCTTACATCTATCATTGCAGAGTAACCTAGTGCGATAGTGTACTTTATTTTGTTATCCTAAGAACAGGTATTTTCTGGGCACACTCTTTCCATCATACACCTTATCCATCGCTTTCCATCAGTCGTGATCGAGGAAAAAAGCTGGCCCATTCAGCAATAAAAAAATAAAAATAAATCCTAACTTATTATTTTGACAGGAATTAAATTTCAATTTAGTTAGTTCTAAGTATTTGTAAATGTTTGCTCCCTTCCAAACTAAGAGAACCATGTGAGCGAGTCTTCTAAATACCTACAACAACCTAAGTAAGTAGAGACGCCAGCACCTCAAGCTACCTGAAACTCTCAAATTTTCCCAATCAACTTTGAACCTAATGCTTTAGCGATACAGTTGAAAGTCTATTAAAGAAATTTGACAGATTGTAGAAGCTTGATATGTTAGCGTCTGTACCTACTACCTAGTAAGTAAGTACCCACTACAGAAGGTTTATCCACCGACAAATAAATGGTCCACAGACTTACACCGTAACACCATGTAACCTTTATTTCTCGTTAACAGTTTTATGACAACCTAACATAAAATGAAATGCCTACCATTCATATTGCACTAAAACTTTATTAGTCTAACTAACAACTGGATGCTATGGAAGCTAACACACGGATGCACAGTAAACGGAATGACAATATTAATTTTTATTTTTGACAACTTTTATTTTTTATTTATTTATTTTTTTACCTATTTCCTGTCCACATCGGACTGTCACTAGACTTGTTCTAACATACCGCCAAGACACTTTAATGGAATGTCTTTTAAAAAATAATTTAAGATAAGATAGAAATTGGAGTAAAAGACAGCCTCGTCCCAAATGTAAATAGATGAATATTCACAACTTGCTTCCAAAATGCTTAAAATTTACAGATTTACTTATTTAATGGAAATTAATTACATCATAATCATTGAAATCATAAGCAAAGTAAATGTAAATTCGATCCATTTCTTAATCTTAAATGTATATTGAAACCAAAATGATTTATGGTACTTGTCTACTCTACAGTATTTCGGGTCATCCTAAAGATGGTTTGAGCGGTACGAGTATTTGCAATTTAAAAATCGTTCGTAACTACGTTAAGTTACTAAACGCGTTCGTGCTACAGGCTGACGAGCACTCAACTACTATACTTACAAGGATTTACTGGTCTCCGTCCTCCCTTTGTATGGTTGACATTACCCTAAGAAGAAACCAAATATTCTTCAGTAGAATCGACCTTTACGTAATACCAGAGAGCTTGTACAGACGACAGCACATCAAGCTACTACAATCTGTCAAATTTCTTTAATAGATTTTCTACTTTATCGCTAAAGTATAAGATTCAAAGTTGATTGGGAAAATTTGACAGTTTCGGGTAGCTTGATGTGCTAGCCTCTATTCCACTTTAGTGAACCTATAAAAACCCTACAACTTACATGCGTCCCACCTTGCGTTTACTTAGCAGTGATAACTTGGTATTCTGTCCACGTTCACGTCTTTTACACGTTTACCTAAAGTTCAGGTGTTTGTAACAAATGCTTTATCTATTTACATAATTTGATACTTCGTGAGTGACTAAATGTCAACCAGAATCTTTTTCGAAACAATCGATTTTCCTACTATGTATATATATATATATTATATATAGTAATATTATAAATGCAACAGTTTGTGAGGATGAATGGATGTTTATTACTCTTTCACGCAAAAACCACCAGACGGATTTTAATGAAATTTGGCACACAGATAGTTTATAACCAGGATTAACACATAGAATACTTTTATCCCGATATTCTTACGGGATCCTAAAATTATACGGTAAAAAATATCGTACTGATCAACGCCGCGCCGTGTGAACGCGGTATAAGTCAGCTTAGAACGATGGAGAGGTACAGGGTGGGCAACTTGGAGGTATACAACTTTTTTTGCCGCCATTTTGTTTTGGCGGCAAATATGACAGTTCTTTCGTGAAAATTATTTTGTGTAGATACGGCAAATATTTTATGGACGTTTTATGACTAAACAACGTGTTTTAATTATTAAAACATTCTACTCAACCCAATCATGTATTGCGATAACTCTTAAGAAAATTGCGGCCAACTTTTGGTAGAAATCACTTGCCTTCGCTGCTAACAATAATTTGTTTAGTGAATAATGGCATTGTAACAGATAAACAGTTCCTCGTCGAACAGATAAACCAAGTTCTCGTTGCTTAGGAAACATGTGGTTCCAACAAGACCCACATATCATACGGCACGAGCAACGATCGGCACATTGAAAAGAACGTTTCCAATTCGATTAATTTCGAGAAACGGTGACATTGATTGGCTCGTAAGATCCCCGAATTTAACAGTTCCTGACTTTTTCTGTGGGGTTATCTAAAAGGACGTAGCTATAGTGACAGGCCAATAAAACTTCAACAATTAAAACAAAATATCCGAGACACAGTCACTGAGATATCGCAGCAAATGTGTGAAAATGTCATGAAAAACGCAACGAAAAGGTTTCACATCTGCCATGCTGCTAGAAGTGGACATTTGTCTGATATACTATATTTAAATAAAAATACTTTCATAGATTGAAATTTAAAAAATAAAGTGTATACCTGTTATTTGCCCACCCTGTATTTTGGGACAAAAAACTCAAAAGTGATAAATATATTGGTGCTGTGTGGTGAATCCTCAAACTCTCTTTTCTCTTGTGACACTTGGTGGAAATATCGCTTGAACCGGTGTGCTGGAGGCTGCTATCGAAGGGACGCATCATCTTACATCCTCCTGTAAGTTCCTTTTCCTTCCAATGTCCCTTCTTATTAATAGGACGGTAAAGACTTACGCAATATAGTACGTGCACAAAATATAAGACCCAAGAAATCTTGTAAACGCTAAATCGTGTGCCCTAAGGAGCTTAGGAAAAATTATTAAAGAAACCTTGTTCTTAGCTACTATTTTATATCACTGAACTGGAATATAACAAATTAGTTTTCTGTTACAGCAAAATATTATATTTGGCATGAGATGAGAATTACCTAAATCTAGGAAAATATCCATTTACAACCGGGCTTATCGCATCGATGAGAATGTTCAGCGATGGTAAAGGTCTTTGTCTTCCAATAGCCTGCTATAAACTAATGATGATAATGTGCCCTTTTACTGATAGTTCCACCCACAGACCTTGTACTGACAGGCCATTAGAACTTCGTCGTCGTTTGGTTGTAACGGAGCAACATTTCGAGAAAACTAGTTCAGAACAGGGATTTTTCTATTATCCTGGTAAATAAAAATTGCAGTCTCATTACATTTCTGAACAACGTTGCTATGTAACGGTAAGTTAAACTACAGTAAAACTAAGACTTATTATCCTTATCCTTCAAAATTTGTTGTTACGCAGGGTGAAATGTAAGTTATGCATAAATCTTTAGATAAAAAAGCTTGTTATGCTAAAAAAGACATAATATAACACGATACTTGTATATGGTGTTCGATTCGTTTAGGCAATAACACATACCCATTTTTCTTCGGTTTTTCTAGACAGTAGCAGTCTGGGTTGCTACTGAAAATTTCTGAATGAAGATTTACGTTTAAATAATTTTTAGAATAAGCAAGTTGAAGTGGCAATGGGCCGGCCATATTAGCTGTAGAACCGATGACCGTTGGGGTAGACGTGTTCTTGAATGGAGACCGCGAATCGGTAAACGTAAGGTGGGACGCCCTCAGGCTAGGTGGAGCGACGATCTTCGTAGGATGGCTGGTAGCAGCTGGATGAGAGTTCCCGAAAAACGAGTTGAATGGCGTGCAATAGGAGAGAGCCTATATCCAGCATTCCAGCAATGGACTACTATAGGCTGATGATGGCCTGCTGTAGCAAAACTTATTTTTTTGAACGATTTTCCGCTCGAATTCCCCAATCTTGAAAGGCAACTTGTCTTCTTTTAAGTGGTCCTCCGACACTACTAATACCCCGCAATTAAAATCTTTGAAGTACTTTGCAAAGTAGTTTTTTCAAAGGCCACAATGTGACAAAAAATTCTAATCTCCTGACAACACGATTTTAGGCTTAGTCTTAGTACTTAAGAATTTTAATTAAATTACCATTTTCTTATAGGTAATAATAATTGTTCTAAAGTTTTTACAGCTTTTTGTTGGATGAAGGACAAATCCTTCATCCTTGAAAAAAAAGTCATAAAATAAAAAAATACACGGTTCATTGTAGTGTAGCAAGGTAACCAAGGGGTTAAAGACCACAGTTGCATGTTAACCTCCTGTTTCAAGTATTTTAAACAAGCAAACACAGACTTAATACCTTTATAAGGTCATAATAATTACTGGTCTTTTAAAAAAAGATGTGTTTCCATTTCTTACATTAGTAGGCTGATATATTTAGGAAATCCAACAAAAATATAGTACGGAACAAACAGGAATATGATACCCAATGGCAGGAGATAAAAGTGAACATCAAATTTTGGACACTTATTTATCCTTTAAAAAGTAGAAGCTCACAAAGGTAAAATCCAAATCAAAGACATTTTAACAAACTTGCTGTTTTCCAGCCTCACTGACACAGTATAAAGACATACAGTATTGTATCTCGGCCGTAACCTTGAAATAAATGCCTACAGCCGCGCGGTACGTAAACATGCGATAGGGCCAGCATTTTAACTACATTTGCCTACTTTGTGTTTCCATTAGTTTTGTTATTGTATTTTACTGTGTGTACATAAATAATAAAATAATTCGTCCAATTAACCATTTATTTAACATTAATCTGATTACAGTTTATTTCTATGAAAACTTGTTCATGTGTATTTTTAAACAAATTATGTTAAATTATTATCATTATTATAGTTAAATCAAACGTTCAAGAACTACAAATAAAATTCAAAATTTGTATATTAATGTTTTTTTTAATCTTTCCTATCATCGTCCTATCCTTAACAGAATAACACAGATTTAACTTCAAGTTAAAATAATCTGTTCATTAAAGTAATAAACATATTTAAATTAATGAGTGCAAATAAAAGCAAATTTATCAATTTAATTGCAGATTTCATTTCACTCCTTCTTTGTATTCATACAAAATATTAATAATTCAATAAAAATAATTAAATTTTATTCATAAAAGTATGCAATCATTTCCTTAATGTTTTGTTATGATGTTGTCACGTTAAACTATCGTCCGTAAATCCACTTTACAGACAACCATTTTTTTTCTAGTATTATTCATACACACAGTACAATAAACAACTATTATTAATAATAAAAAACACGTATTTACTTGGAATTACACAAACAAACAAAACACACATGCCCCGAGGTTTTAACACAAGCGTACCTACCGTATAATGATTCATGAACCGCCTATAACTACCTATTTCACTCGTGTCTATCACTTTCCTTTACTTTAATCACTTTATTTATTAATCCAGACATCTTTTTTCGGGAGATAAAAGGAAATACTTATCCATTAAAAAGACACACATTATGTACCTACCTACTAGTAAGTAAAATAGTCTTACCTTTCAGAGTTTCCAGGTAATGTAAAAAAAGTTATCTCTGGATGCGTTATTGACGAGTTCATGCAACCAAAAACAGCACAATATCGCCTACTCGTCATATTAAATATGTACTTGAACTTATTTTTAGTGAAAAAATCGCACGGGTATTGTTAAAAAGACAACACACCGTCCGTTCGTCACTGCGGTACAGTCGCGACTCTGGGCCGCCGGAGCGCACTCGGAGGTCGAAGCGCGTAGGTATAGCTCGCGTTTCGTCCGTTTGTATGAAGACGACATACTGTATGGATATTGTTACCGTGTCACGGACGTCAGAAAAAAGGTAGGCAGAACAAAAGAATAACAAGACAAAAAACGTAATTCAAAAGGTCGGATCGTTGCCTATCCGACTAATTATTGTTCCAATAATAAAACAATCTTTGTCTAAGGGCTGATTTTTCAATCAACAGATAATTTTTATTCGTGGAATAAAATTGACGTGTCACAGATTCTGTATGGAAGCACCGTCAAAAAATCAAAAATATTTCACAGATAAAATTATTTGGCGTTGGAAAAATCAGCCCTCGGGCTGATTTTTTCATGGTCAGATTATTTTTATTCGAGGAATATAATTGACGTTTGACAGTTTTTGTATGAAATAAGTGTCAACATTTTAAAATTGTTCCTCGAAAAATTTAACAGATGATTGAAAAATCAGCCCTCATTTAATTAATTTTATTCACTCAAAGATCTTACAAACCTCTTGAGGACAAATAAACGGAGCGTATTTTTCACTTAATTAACCAATTCCCTAAAGTAATGAAGGCAGGTAGCGTTTTGGTAACAGCTGTCCTAGATATTAAATGAAAAATGGTCAAAGAAGGAATAAGTTTCAAATAAATTATTAATTCAGTCACGAATCTTTATTTTTTTATTTGGGATCTCCAACAAACGATACACATTTACACTGTAAATCTACAATAATAATAAAAGTTTCAGGTTTAAACACGATAAAAATAGAAAATAGGGTTTTTTTTAATGATGGAATATAAATGATAAAATTAGAGGAAAAAAAAATAATCATCTCAAGATTGAACATTCATATTACAAATGGTGTTTACATGATGATAATTAAAATACAGAGATTAATTAATAAAATTAGAGGAAAATAAATAGAAAAATTAACATGTCAAGATAACACTTACCTCGTTTTATAACTATTCTATCTCTATAAGATGTCATCTTTATCTTTCTCGTTTGTGCCAAGCAGCAGGAGCGACCCTGACGGTTGTCTCAGTTTCAAGGAGGGTTTTCTGAAATGACGTTCGCCAGGTGGCAGCACTGACATGTCAGGTCCAGACATCTGTCCAAGAGCCTATATTTTCTTTAGTCATGACTGAATGATGAACGAATGAATGAATCGAATGATGAACGTCGTCATATATTTTATATTGGAAGACCTCTTGTAACAATGGTGCCAACTGGTGTCGTAAATTTTCACGAAAACCCTCATTACACAAGGTTTCACAATACGCCTAGTCATGCAATGCAGCTCCAATTTCAAAATTTGCATGAATTGCATGTCCTGTAAGAATGGAAATGTTCACTGCATTCAGAACGTTTATAGTCGTTTCCGTATTTGAATGTTAACGACATGGATCAGGGAAAGAAACACTGTCACATCCATATTTCATGATTGGCTCGACTGAATGCAAAACTGAACGCATTTGCTAATTCATTGACATGGCCAGAACTTGTTTATCAAAACATGACTCTGTTTACAAAAATAAAGTTTGATCCGTTTTCAAATTTAGAAAACGGATTAAACTTTTTTTTTAAATCTAACTAAGGCGGAACGTGTCAATGCCTTGCCTGTCTAGCCATTTCCCAATTTTAATATCGGGTCTGTTTCCATTCTAACTGGATGCAACTGAATACCAGTCTTTTATAAGAAGGGATTAAATTTTCCGGTTATATTTCGTTTTATTATCCTCAATTGTTGCTGTTTTAGATTATGAAAACCACTTAATCCCTTGTTTTTTTCGAAGCCTACTTAGTTCAAAGCAATATAAGTAATTAATTATTTTTAAGGTTATTTTATATTTTAATGTGAAACTTGCTGTCGTAAAATGTATGTAGCAGGTTGATTCCCACCTCAGTATTCCATTCAGTTTTGATCTTTGCACACGTATTATTCATGTAAATGTGTTTATTGACAATATTGGTTACTAAATCTGTTTAACCGTAGTTCCAAGCAACCGACTGATTTTCGTACACCGCGCTCCATATCGTAAATCCAAGAGAGGTTAAAAACAAAAGAAAATCATTCACTTATCCCGTTTACATCCAGTTCAACTAAGTGGGTCTCGTTAACAGAGTTAAATATACGGTAGGTTTTTAACCCAGTCACACAGTACAGGAGTTCACATAGGTATTCAGAAATGAAAAAAATACCCGTAGGTAGTGTGAAAGGCCTGTGATTAGAAATTTCACTTATACACAAGAGCAGTTTAACGTCAATGTTAAAACTAAGTGATTTTGCTTGAACTTCCTTTCACACTCCCATTCATTGATATGTGCTATTCAAACAGTTTCAGTCGGAATGAATGTGATTTTGGAGCATGAAGGAAATTGGAATGAACATGCCTGGGCGAAGATTAATATTGGCTTGTAATTATCACCTCTCATAAAGAGATCATAAAGAGTTGATTGAAGGTTAAGTTACACTTGCCGCGGTTTAATCGTGGATGGGTGACCCTTTCAAAACCCCTTCGTGCCTCGGAATTCACGTACGCTAAGCTGTTGGTCACGTTTAGATTGAAAAGTCCTGACAAAAAAGAAGCATCATAGCGTCATAGTTTTAAGCATTTTTTTTGCTAACAAAATGGATCGTGTTGTCTGAAATATAAATAATAAAAAAGCCTGACATTTTAATAAAAGTCCGGACATTGGTCACAAAATCCAAACATTACACACTTAGTTACAGTGGTATGGTAGCAGATGGTCGCTAGAGGAAGGGGGTTGCGGGAAAAAAAATGAGCAGAAAAATAAAAAAAAAATATCAGAAACTATCGTTAAGTTAGATGAAACTATTTTTATTTTGAAGAAAATATTTTATGTTTGAACTAGTTGATTGTTTGCAAATTTGCAATACAAGATTTATTGTTTGATCTCGTTAAGTTGATTGATAGAGAAGTATATTTTGTTTTTAGATGAAAGCGAAGTTAATAAATATTAAAGACATAATTGGTATTACTTATGTAAGTTTTATTACTAGTATTCTATCTAAGCCAAAAAATCAGGACAAATTAAAGAGCCGGACAAAGTCCGGACAAAAGTCTACAAGTCCGGAGATGTCCGGATAAATCCGGACGGATGGTAACCCTAGTACCTACCGGCTGACATTCGTAGATTTATGAAAGTCTGACATGGGGTATCGTTTACCAAGTATTTAACTGGGTTGTGTTTGTTGTTTTGACCAAGACTGTCCTTAGTCCACAAAGTATGGAGACCTATCGAAACACTTCATTCGTGTGATCGGTACGGCCAATTGTCGTAATTTAAAACGTTC
The DNA here is from genome assembly GCA_963855955.1 of Luperina nickerlii. Taxonomy (NCBI): domain Eukaryota; kingdom Metazoa; phylum Arthropoda; class Insecta; order Lepidoptera; family Noctuidae; genus Luperina; species Luperina nickerlii. The sequence continues at coordinate 11,629,394 of OY979677.1, read as the reverse complement.
AAAATCTAGTCACAATTTCATCTCGGCGACAAACAAATGTCAAAAATGAAAAAACTCCAGTGCGAGAAAATCCCACCGCTATATCTTTACGTCAGCACGAACATCGGCTTAGAAACGACAGTTTCCCGGAATAAGATCTCTTATGCGCAGGTTCTTATTTTCCTTGTATAAATATATTATTTATTGCATCAAGGAAGGAAGGAATTAAAAATGGTCGTTATTATTTTTTTGTAACCTGTATATATAATCAAGTTATGTAGTAAGTAGGCTATTCAGCGTTGCCAGAATGTTACTTTTGTAACATTTTACGTTACTTTTGACCCTCTCATGTTACCTCCATGTTACACGCCTCAAAATGTTACTTTTATGTTACTTTTAAGACTTAATAAAAAATATTTCTCAGCAAACAAAAAATAAACTTGAAACGGAACGCATACAAGAAAGGTTTCGTTCGTCATGTTGGCGCACTTGATTGTCTTGATTTTGTGACCAAATTCTGACGCGACGACAGCGCGAAATTTTTCACTTAATTTGTCGTATCGCATATTCACTCACTCGCGTGAATTTCTAAATGACCCATCCCGCTTACTTAGGCGAATGAGCGACGGCCTAGTAGTGGCATCCGTGTTGGTTCAGTTCAGTTTGTTATTACGATTCTTTCGATGCCTACTAAGGGGACAGCTTTTTTTTATGTAATAAAGTGCCATGTTATTATTAGTGTCGTTTTCCGCACAAAATAAAATAATGTTACTTTTCTCGTGAAAATTTTACTTTTTGAGCTCTCTCATGTTATATTTGACTATCTGTCACTGGCAACACTGAGGCTATTACTTGACGTATAAATGGCTCCTACAAACAGACACGACATGCTATATAATCGCGCGCGACACAAAGGCACCGCTCGTTGCGCGACTTGCGGTGCCTTTGTGTCGCGTGTCGTGTCGCGCCTGTTTGAAGGAGCCTTGGAAGGCCTAAACAAGGTGGACCGATAACCTTGTGTAGGTCGGAGGAATCCGCTGGATGCGGGAAGCATAGAGCCAATCTAAGTGACGGTGCTTGCCTATGTCCAGTAGTAGACATCTTTTGACTGCAATGAATGACTGACTTACACATTTAAATGATCATTACAAAAAAAAAAGACTCGATCAGAAATTTCATGCCAAATTTATTAATCCAGTAAAATTTACCTTAAATTGATAACCCCCTTTCCAGTAAACGTTGTCTAGCGTCTGTATAGTTATAGAACATTTTGTCTTCTTCTTTCGAAAATCAAATTACTGACGACTGAAAGAGAGAAATCGGTGTGTAACTATTCATCTGATATAATACGTTTATTAATAAGGGGGTTAGACAAAAGCAATTAAATATAAGTTAAGATAAACATTATCTTTTTTTATTGAACAAAGTAACAGGCTGAATGATAAAGTAAAACGCGCGAGCCAAAAAAAAAATGGTTAGTGAAAAAATAAAAAACGCGCGAAAAGCATTCTGCCTTCGTTCGTAATTGTTTACTCTAATTAGGATTTTACTTAGTTTTATAAAAATGAAACTAAGTAAAATTATTATTTTATTTATTTAAAATTATTATTTTTTACTGCCTCGTTAGTCTATTGTGTGGTCGTGGCCACAAACGATACCGCTGAGCATGAGGTTCTGGGTTGGATTCCCGGGTCGAGCGAAGTGTTAGTGGGCTTTTCCATTTGGAATTTCTCACTAGCAGCCCGGAATCTAGATTTCTGGCCAGTTGATGACAATAGACTCGCCCCCTATTATATACAGAGTGATCAAAAAGCCGTGGATCAAACGAAAGAGGGAAATAAAGGAAGTAATTTCCAACAAAAAAAAAATTGTATATTTATGTCTAACCAGACATAAATAAAGAAAGCGTTACACAAAACGGTCTACTAATTGCATAATTTTAAATTCAAACCAGTTAATTGTTTACAGAAAAAGGCCATTTTTAAAAACTTGTACCTATAATTTTATTGTGCAATGCGTTTTTAAACATCAATCAGACAGTGTTGGCCGCCATTCAGTATAGTTTTATAGTTCTGAGGTTACAGTAGTGTGGTCAGAAACCGGGTCATATAAACAATAATATTGTGTTTTTATTGTATGTGTATAAATTTACAATTACTAACTGCATTATGTACATGTAAGTTGTGATGCAAATAACTGTGTGTTTGTCTGTTGTGTTTGTGTTGAATTATGTGATTTAAATAAATAGGTACATATTTTCTGAAAAAAACTGGAGAACCTACCTACGATTATAAATGAAAATGGGGACTTAAATAAGGTAAGGATCAATCTTTGTAACAAGGGCTTACATAATAAATAACAAGAAAACAATATAATTATACTCCTCTTCAACGTATGTATCTGGCGACAGCGACCCACACTCATTTTCATTCCTTTTGCGAGCTCTCTGATGACTTGCAAAACAAAATTTGGTGTTGAAAACCCGGTCACACCCTGTACAAAAGAAGTGTGTAGGTATCATTACGCTAAAATGATTAAAACCTCTGAAATGAAAACGAGAGTGATGTAAAAGCATCCTGTCCGTCAAAGCTCCCTCCGATTAATGATTATGAATGACAAACAGAAAACATGATTTTAATTTACTTCTTAATAAAGCTAAGTAATTAGTTATTAAACAACAACCTTTTAATTCGACCATTGAGGTTAATCATTTATTTATAGTGAATATTTTTCATGATTTATGAAAAATATACATAACATGAGGGGCCTGTGTGGGTGCAGTCGATTAGGTTAAGCTACGCTTGCTGCGGTTGGTCTGTGTATGGGTGACCCTGACCATCTTTACATACCGAGACTCTGTGCCTCTGAAAGCATGTTAAGGGGCTTACATGACCTAAAGCGCGGTCACTGTCGGACTGCATAGAAAAAAAAGAGAAGCGCGATGACACAACGCTGGTAATTTATTGCAAAATATGAAGCAATTATTTAATTACAAAAAATCTATTCTTTGGACTAAAAAATTAAAACACTAGTAATTTAGTATGTTGCTTGTAGAATAAATCTGACAAAAAATCAGAATAAATTGTATGTATAAATTAGAATGGTTTTTATTGTAAATAGAAAGTTTTTAGAGGTAACTTCATGATTTTTTTCTATCGTATCAAATTAGTTGTATTATGTTTTCAAAACACTATTTTTCTGATTTTGTTTACTATAGTCGATCATATACTTTTATTGTTTCTAAAACTTGCATTTTTGCGTTTAGGTCCTGTAAGCCTCTTAAGCCGTTGGTCCTGGCTGTCATTCGTGGATCTTTGACAGTCGTTACGGGTAGTCAGAAGCCCGAAAGTCTGACAACCAGTCTTACCAAGGGGTAAAATAACGATATACAGCTAAATTCGGTTAGATTAGAAGCCAGCTCCAATGTAGTTGGTAAAAGGCTATCAATATGAGGTATTTCGGAAGTCGTATTCCTTGTGTTTGTATCGACATAAAACTTAAGTCGATATAGGATTGCAAATTTTACGATACAGTCCCCTGGTATAATATTACAAAATCCTTTTACAAGAAGTAGCTAGCTTAAGGTTTTGAAGAAAGAATACATTATCACGAGCATTTTCTATTTTTATAAACAGAGTCTAACGTAATAGTACATTATGATTTAAGTGCAGTAAGTTGAAAATTACAGCCGAGGCGATATTGCTTGCCCGAGCCGTAGGCGAGGGCTAAAAGAAAGCAGAGGCTGTAACTATCAAAGCGCACGTATGTCATACGACGTTTTATAACATATTTGTGAGGAAATAAATAAAACTAGGACTTCGGAATAATTTTTACTTCTTAACAAATAAGCGATGCGCGCGCGTTCGCGCTTTTTTTCAGGCATAGGCACAAAACAGCCAGTATTATTAATTAAGTAAATTAATATTTTTGTTTTTGTTACAGATATTAATGGTTGTAATTTATTGTCAAAATTAATTAAATTAAAGAATTAAATGTTTATTTATTATATTTTATCTCCCAAAGTTAATTTTATTCATAAAATGTTGACTATTTTTCTGAAATAAAAACTCTTTGCTAAGATTTAAAAAAGTACCGTTCGTTTTGACGGAGCATCTTGATAAACCGTGCGATTTACTTTACATTAACGCACAAGTGCGTAATGAGATACATTACGATATTGAAATTGGTGAAATAAGAGACCCTTTACGAGCAAATATGTTATAAAATTAATTGAATAATATTTTACAAACTTTTCCGCTAATTTTATTATTCATTTAGTCTCCTCTCATTTATCATAAAGATTTATCAGCAACTCCGGCAGCATTGAAACTGAGAGAGAAAATAACACAATATAATGAACTAATAGGTTGTAAACAGGGTGGGCAGGGGCATCGCGCAACCTGTTACTATGGATTCCATACATAATTCTGAAATTTATCGTCGGTTATCAAAAAAACAATACATTTTGTCCGCGTAGGTACTGCACTTTTTTTCTTTTTGTATTGCTTGTAGGGCCCACTCACGCCTGATGGAAAGCGATGGATGAGGTCTATGATGGAACGAGCATGCCCAGAAGATGCCTAAGGTACTGGAACTCCCAAGCATCGACGAAACACAGACCTTCACAAACACTTTACTATGAAACCGGTGATTTTATTTTTGATAATCGATGAAAAATGTCCACTGCCCGAAACGGTTATCGCTGGCCCGGAACATAAAGGGCTAAGGAAGGAACACGGGTGGGTTTTAGTCAGGAAGAGTCTGACACTCCCTTCCGCTCCACCCAGAGCGGGAGGGGTCATTTGATGATTTCCCATCCTCAAAAAAAAGGGGGTCTATACTTATATGCTCAGTTCAGTTTACGCGTCGATTTCCCTGCCACCCTGTATAGAATAGAAATAATAAGAAAATTAATACTGATATATCGGATACTTCATTCCTTGCACAACATCAGAACCTATGATTAGTCCTCATTAATAAAGATATTCTAATAAAATTATTCAAAAAACGTAAACAATATATTATCAGACTTTGTATTTTATTATTTCACTTATTTCATTCGTAATCAAGTTGTTGAGGAAATGCGTACATGGTACACATACCTAATAAAATATACCTTTTAATAATATAACTAGCTGCGCGCCGCGGTTTCACTCGCATAATTAGTGTCGATCTCGTGGGAATGTCGGGATAAAAAGTAGCCTATATGTTAATCCAGGGTGTCAGCTACCTCCATATAAAATTTTGTCAAAATTAGTCGAGCCTTTTGAGCGTAAAGAAGTAATAAACACATAAACACACACACACATACACTCACACACTTACAAACTTTCGCCTTTATAATATTAATGTGATTATATTATTACAAAAAAACTTTTTTACAAAAAAAAAAAAAACATCCGACTTCCAAAAAAAACAATACAAAGTGAAAAATAACTTTAATTTAGGAAGTCCGTCTCCTTTAAGTACTTAAGAGTACACTGACCTTAGAATATAAACTCATTGAATTGTTTTATCATCTGATTCATAAATTATGTACGGACGCCAGCACATCAACCTACCACAATCTGTCAGATTTCTTTAATAGATTTTCAACTTTATCGCTAAAGCTTAAGGTTCAAAGTTGATTGGGAAAATCTGACAGGTGTAGCTTGATGTGCTGGCGTCTGTACAACATTGTTCAATTATGTATGTATTTAAATTTTATCCTAGAGAAATTAAATTTCTTAGGTATTTATAACTAAATCACTATAACGATACATCAGAATTGACTGAACTCTTGACAAAGTCTGATCAAAGAGAGTAAAATATGCTTTTATTATCTATACTCTCACAGAGAAGCAGTAGGAACGTTATAATATGATTATTATAATCTATACTAATATAATAAAGCTGAAGAGCTTGTTCATTATTTTTGTTTGAACGCGTTAATCTTTGAAACGATAGTCGGTATTGAAACATTATTTTTGCATTTGACAGCCTAATTCTTGCGGCTCTTAGGATATAGAACAAAAAGAAAAACAGAAAGAACGCTTAGCCAAAATGAAATAACAGCGCGGGCGTGCTATGCGATGCGACGACGAGTATTGGAGATCGAAAGCTATTAGTAGGTAGCACAAGCAGAAGGTATTGTATTTCATATTTCTTAACATATTTTTATGTAATATCACACTTCACACTAATATTATAAAGGCGAAAGTTTGTGAGTGTGTGTGTGTTTATATGTGTGTTACTTCTTCACGTTCAAACGGCTAGACTAATTTTGATAAAATTTGGTATGGAGGTAGCTGACACCCTGGATTAACATATAGGCTACTTTTACCCCGATATTTTCACAGGATCGAAACTTATGTGGGCGAAATCGCGGGACGCAGCTAGTCCTAACATAAAATTCCTATCGAAGTAACATACAGTATCTATTTTCGTAGGTAGTGTAGGAGACGTTAAACAAAACAATGGCTAATCGCCCGCCATTTTGGTTGACTGAATTATAGAGCTAATTTAATAAGGCTGAAAAGTATTTGTAATTGTGCTTTGTTTTCGTAAGATAAGAAGTAGGGATAAATAATCGATAAATAAAATGTATCTTCCAACATTTTTTTTAGAGTATGTGAGTATGGGTACCTTATATTTATCTATGTGTAGTTTTAGTTATTTGAGAAGTCAAATAGAGTTCCCATTATTATTTTTTTTCTCGATTGAGTGCGTTGAAGAACATTGAATGATTCATCATTAGTTTCAGACTTTTGAATGAAGTAACTCAGCTTATATCGAAAAATATTTTAATTCCTGTATATCTGTCCAACTACTACATAATTATCACCTTGTGAAATCCTTCCAACAGATTCTATGAAGCCTTTCAATATAATGCTGTCTGTGCACATAATTTATTGGGACCACTTGGGAGTTAGTGGTGGAATAAATTGTAGGATATAGAGAGCCTACTAGAAATACACGTTGACAAAAGTAATTTTGGCTACATAGTCATATAGGTTGGTAAACAGACCGTTCGTGGTATATATGTCGCAGGTTTATGACAAAATTATGTATTTGATCAAAAACCTAGGCTATTGATCAAGAACCGGAAGAAGACAAAATTAGTACTTTATGTTATCATAAACCTGAGAAAATCCAGTTTTTCGATCAAAAACCTAGACTGGATTAGTTTTATGATAAAAACAATGTTGGTTACTATTTCTTTAAATAAATAAAACAATTAAGATACAATAAGCAATGATTTATTTGTTATGAAATTACATACATTAAAAAAAAAATGTGATGTGTGTGTGACGTGTGTATGTGTGTGTGTGTGATAAATAAAAAAAATTATTAAAATGATTTTTCAATTTAATAATTTTGTAATATTTATTGTTATTCAGCATGGTATTTTGATAGTAGGTTGTAATTTATGTGTATATTTTGCATGCCCAAGTGACGGTAGAGCATGGAGAACATTATCAAAACATGTATGTATAACATCTATACCCTACCCATGTTGGCAAATAATAAATGATTTGATTTGACATTTAGCACATAATCCATATTGGTTCTCCACTAATTGAGGTTGCCTCAAGAAATGTTAAAAGTAATTTTAAATAAAATAAAACTGTTATCTAATAATTTTGCATACATTTCAACCGAAATCTTCCATTCGATCGCGTCAAGGACTTATATTTTATCATAAACCTAAACAAGTTCATGTTTTTGATAAAAAAACTGGATTTTCTCAGGTTTATGAAAACATAAAGTAATAATTTTGTCTTCTTCTGGTACTTGATCAAAAGCCTAGGTTTTTAATGAAAACCCCGATTTTGTCATAAACCTGCGACATATACATAAAATATTATTATTACACATAATATATATTATTCTTTACTTTCATAAAAGCGTTACACTTTTATTAAAGTAAAGAAGAAGATAAGATATTATGTGTAACGCCTACTTCTATATCTCTGTCATAAATGGAGGACAGAAATGAGGTTCGAGCCAAGTGCGTAAAAAGAAGACATATACAGGGTGTTTGGTAGAAAGACCGACATAATTTTCTTAGGGATAGGAAATATCATACTATCCTAGTTTTCACCCATAACACCCGTCTTTAGGGTTACGGTAGGTAATTGAGATAATAATATGTTTCTTTTTAATTACTCTAAATATCGTCACAACTATTTTGTTAGTGGTTATAATATAGCGCAATAATGTTAAGTATACCTGCAATTTACATTTATGTACAATTGGTTCTAGAAAATTACTTGGGTGCTTCCAAAGTCGTAAATATGTGTTAAGAAATGAAAAAAATAAATTAAAAATTCACAATATAAATAAAAAATAAAACAATTATGTGCTAGCAAACGACATCCCCAATCCCTCAAAAAATTGTGTCGGTCCTTCTACCAAACATCCTGTATATTACTTCTACAATATTTAATTGGTTACCATCTTACAGTGGGACAAGATAATATGAATAGCTAGATATGCATAGTACATACCATGTACTTACTGCTCTACCTGCGAGGGTGCGATTCTTCCTCCAAATAGTAACTTTTTAATTCGTTTATATAAAGTTAGGCTGCATCACACCTAATAAATATTTATGTAAAAGGTACGCAGGTAATAGGTAATACGGGCTGGTGTCCGCAACTCCACGTCAATGTGTGTATTTTGCGTACGGGTAAAAGGTACGTAATATAGATACATGTATTCTTAGTAAGCTAGCCCCCAGATTTATATACCTACATAAATCTCTCCAAGCACTTATCAAGTCTTGAAAAGGGTCTGAATATACTTTGTATATGTAACCGTACTCTGTTGTTTCTAGCATTTAGTCTAAATGACCTAACAGCTGCTCCACTTTTAGGGCATTCGCCAACGAGTGTACCCATGTATTATTAACTATTCACTTAATATCTTTGACTAAAGAGAAGAACAACAGTGACCATCTGTTATGCTGTTATGTGCGCGTGGGTTTCTTATACTTACTTAAGGAATCAGAGGATCAGGTGCTGCAGCAACTGGTTATCCTGGTGCGCATTTATTGGCCAATCCTTTGTTGACTCATAATACCTTATTTGTTGATGAGCTGGCAAATTTTGCAATTAAATACAAAAACTAGAAAAGGAAATCAAGAATACCTTTTGAAGTGTAGGGAAGAGCCTCATATTTATCTTAAATAATTTTGAGCAATTTACTCTCTCTAAAGGCAATGATTATGGAGCCTATTCTCGTTTCGGTATAAAACATTTTAGAGAACCGCACCAACACCGCAGAAGTACTCCCATGAATTGCATTACTTTTTTGTTTTCAGAGTTACAGATAGACCCTAATGTGTTGGTGTAATGCAAACTCATCACTTACCGTGGCAACGACAATAATTTTGGCCTAAATTCTCCCTTAATGAAGTAAATAAACCGGGAGACGCTCTCAGTTTATTCGAATGAGCGGCGAAAGTTATTGCCTTTGTTTCTTCTCCGAAACATTATTTGGAGGTTTTTGTGTGTTTGAGGTAGGTATGTGATGGAAATAATAAATTTTGGGACTTATGACGACATACGTTATAAAGTTGTTTGTTCACCTTTGACGCGGTACTTCAGTAAACAGAAGGTCTGCATGAAACGTTATTGCACGACGGAATTGCAATAAAAAACAAAAGAATGCGAACTTGTATTGAATTGCATTCCTGCCTACCGCAGATGTCGTCTTTGACGAATTTAAACTTCCGCCATTTTTATATGCATAATTCGAGTTCAACAAGAACTGCTACCACTGGCCGACGTAAAAGAAACTTAGTAGGTACTTAATTTTAAACTAATTATTGAATTACATTTTAATGAAACATGTTATTAATTCGTGCATAAGTAATTGACGTTATTTAATAACCTGCATATCCCACTTAGTAACAAAAGGAACAACTTTCGTGAGAATCAAAGTTCTCATACAAGGTTAAATTAATTTACTTTTTCGTTAAGACTAATTCACTCTACAAAGAAATAAGAAAGAAATGAGAAGAAACTTTTGTGGACGAAGGTACACCACTAGGTAAAATAGTCATATCTTTAACTAGTTTATCTAGATGTTGTCTAGAAGTCCTTAAAATTCATTATACGAGAACAACAGAAGTGAATATTTTTTCTATGTTCAATTATGAGATTGCATGATGGTCGTAAATAAATAATAATATTATGTTGAATCGTTTCTATAAAACAAATGGCGTTATTTTTTTGCAGAGGCACCAACGTACCCCATATATATATTTTTTTGCTTTTATTTGGCAGTTTGCCCCGTCATAAGCCTTGTTAGCTAACATTTTGTTTTTTACGGCATGTAAGCTGAAATTCGCGCGCACCAACTAACTGGTATCTTCGTACAAATTAGTTAGTGCGTGTGAATTTCAGCTTACATGCCTTAAACACCTTCGTGTTCAAAATGGCCGTCGGTTGTTTTTCTTGTCGTAGACGGTAAGTATTTTTTAATGTCGCATTCTCTCTCTCTAAACAATAATTAAAAAGATAGGCTATGTACGCTATATGCAAGCAAGGTAACTTATTTCTCCCAAAAAATATTTTTAAATTATTTTGGAGGTTTCTCTGTATAAATCGAGCTTCCGCCCCACCCACAATGAACAGTCACAAAGGCTTAAATACGTAATCCCTGCAAATGGGTTTATAATCTCAGTAAGTATGTCGTTGTAAATCCTATGAAGAAAGTGCTACTTACCCTCATAACATAATCCCTTATGCGTGATTCCTGCCGTTTTAATTACCGATGTTGGTTTAAGCCTAAGCTAATAATATATGTTTCTTTATTTTCAGGAAAATTACCTTCACATTTTTGTTCAGGGACCAGTAAAGAAAAAAATAACAAGTGGTTAGAAAAACGATAGCTTTTTGGCTTTATGATTTGGAATTAAGTGGCCCACATTCACTGTGAATGGTTTAATTAAAATAAATACGTTGAGTTTGAGTTCAAAACTCACTAGCTTGAGGTAGTGTCGGGAACAAAACGACACAAAAAAATTGCAAATCTGTAACCAAAGGACTTTACCCAAGGCCGTATTTCTAGGTGATACATTGACAGGCCGGTCAACTAATCTGACTGATACTTGCTTTGGCACATATAAAGGCTAGATGTTGACCTGCATCTGTCAGTCAATACTTTTATAATCCTGGTAACATCGTTGTGAGTAAGGTTAGGAGCAGTAAATTGGCAGCAATTTGAGGCAAGGTTACTTTTGGCTAACTAAATATTTTATTTGAATACCTTACAACTTACCCTGGTTAATAGCTTAAAAACCTACCTAGTTTTAATTTTAATAAAATTATTTGAAGGTTTTTGAAGAAATGTTGGGTATAATTTATCAATACTCACCCCTTACTAATAAACGTTGTCTCGCGTCTGTATAGTTACACAACGCTTTCTTCTTTCGAAAATCAAATTACTGACGACTGAAAGAGAGAAATTGGTGTGTAACCATTCATCTGATATAATACGTTTATTAGTAAGGAGGTTAGTATATAAAGAAGCATGGCAACCATTTTTCTTATGAAATAACACGGTATTTTTCTAAAGCATGCATAATTATTATGCCTTTCTCATATAACCTTTGCAAAATAACAGAAGATCTCTGGTACAGTTTATTTTTATTCTACCCAATCCTGATAAAACTATGAATAGGTAGGTAATGTGTTTTCAACGGAAAACAACAATGCTTTTACTTTCGTCATGTGTGTCAATTCGTCAGTTAGCGTCAGTTGGCTTGTATATAAGCGCTTTTTTGTGTAGTTAATCGGATTATACAAGCCAACTGCGTAAATTTTTTGCGTACACTAAGCAAACAGTTTACGGCTTATACATAGGGGTTCACACACCGGTGCATCGTAGTGCGAAAAATCGAGCAAAACAATATAAAATGGCAGTGATGGCGTTGCGGCGGCGCCCCGCCCGCCGTTAACAGCGACATCCGTCTCTTGTACTCCTTGTGAGTGGAAATGGGTGGTCGTTTCTCCATAAAAACGCTCTCGCCTGTTTTATTTCTGGTTAATGACCATAAAGCAACCATTTTTTTTACAGAATTACAAATAGTAACTACTTGTATGTCCCTATGTTTTCCTTTTTGAGGATACATCATTATTTTTATAAGCACTAGATCCCACAAAAAATGCCGATTTAAAACGCTATCAAACAGATGCCTAGTGTACAAATTTGACAACTATTAATGAAAAAATAAAAACATAGGGACACAGTACATATTTATCTTATTCAGTTTATGAAATATCTTATAAATTGGTGTAATACTGGAGGAGGAAATAGGCGAGAGCCAAACCTCGAATTACGACTTTTTACTTAGGGTTTTTTAAAAGTCTCTTCGACCGCATTTCCTCTTAAGGTCGCGACGTTCACTACTAAGACGATACATTATTAGAGGCGGTGAGAGAATTTTACCCATATTTTATATAAGTATATATTATTATTCTACGCACAAAAGTTTCTGGTAACTTCAGAAAAGTGATATGATACTGTTTTCAGTCTAATATTACCCTATCTTGTGTCAATAACAAAGTTCCCAACTTCTCGAAACTTTGCCTCACTGTTTGAAACTTTCAGGTGACTTGCTGAAATAACGAAAGTACTACCTATTTTATTTATCTTAGAAACGCTAGTTCTCATAGAAGTAGATTGATAACAAATTCTCTTGGAATGCTGTGGTTTTAATTTTTGAACAGTGGCTCCGTTCAAAAATCAGAAATGTTATTTCTGATTTAAGTTATTGTTAAATGTTCTATAGCGTTTGCTATTTCATTTTGTTAGCATAAACCTAATATTCCAATTTTAAAATACATTGTAAAAACCCGCCTTAACAATTGTTTCATTGAACAGAGCATGTACCTACATGCTCTGTTCTCCAACATAGTCTGAATTCAATCACTGGAATTTGTGGAACCATCTCTTGGAACATGGTTATCTCGGTACATACAGGCAGACGTCTGCGTCTTTTCTATAGCTATATATAATTTCAAGTGTATGCGGGTGACCTAGAAACCGGGTTGCTGTTGCCTTCCCCCTCTTGCAAACCTATCTGTGTTTGAATCTAGTCTATAACTGAATGCATTAAATGAACGTGACAGCCGTATCCTAATTGAAACGCCCTTGGTATGATTTTATCAATGCAAAATGGCGTCGGGTAAAAAACCTTTATCGTACGCTTATCAGCATTATATGTGTATAGAGCGAATCATTAATTACGCCTGTATTACAAACAATACCGAGCAAAACAAAAACTATAATTATAGAGGAGACCGGAGTTCAAAGTGCCGATTTTCAAATAACACGAAAAAGAACCGTTAAAACAAAGTCGTATATCTAAAACTTTTGAATATCTAGTGGCAGAATGCATTCTCGTTTTTAACAATTTTCATATTTATTAAGTTGGTAATTATATTCTTGCCCATAAACATTTTTTGTAAAAGTCAACAAGGAACAATTACACCCCGTTATGGGGTTGGTTGTTCCATCGCTGAGGTACGATGTCCCGGTAGCAATTTTATTGTGATTGATGCAATAATTGAAATTGGATTTACATAATTTTTAATACTGGTGTCAAATATCTATATCTCATTTATTAATAAAATAGAACAAAATGTTACAGTATTTAAACTTTCTTCCATCTTTGATGACAGCATCAGCTACCCGCTGCCACAGTTTAAAAAACTTTTGCTCCGTTCAGCTTTCCATTGTTTCTCTTCTTGCCATAAACAATTTTACATTTTTATTATTATCTAGTTAACAACTACCCCGTTGGTGTTGTATTCACACGCCCTAATGCCGAGCATGAGGTTCTCGGTTCGAACTGGTGGGCTGGAATCGAACGGTCGGGCTCTTTCATCCGGATTTCTTTCAGGCTAGTGGATTTCTCAGTACCCGTCCGGATTTGTGTCCACTTGATGGCAATTGGCTCTCCCCCTATTTAATGGGTCTTGAAAATACCTGGCGAAATGTGGGTTTACTATCAAAGTCAAAGTCAAATCATTTATTTTGAAATAGGCACATTAAAGACACTTTTGAACGTCAAAACTTACAGTAAAATTGAATTGATTCTAGTCGCCCCTTCCAAAAGGTAGTTTTCGTATGGAGAAGAATGGGCAAGAAACTCCACCGTTACTCTTTTAAAATGTTTTACAAGGTTTGTATACATAATATAATTATATTGTTATGTGAAGACGATGCACCTAGACTAAAATAAGTCTATCCCAAAAAAATAAAAAGAATTTAAAATGAAGCAATTACAGGTAAATCAATTATGTGATAGATACATGGTGCTCACATACTTACAACTTATTTACAAATATTGGAAAAGTAGATTATTTTTCTAGAATTTTAACAAGTGTAGGTGGCATGTGGGTATACTATACCCCTATGTTGTCTTGTCTGCCTAACCCTGTGGCAAAATAAGGCGTGATGTTATGTATTATCCAATTGTTTCATTTTGTGATTCCTCAAAACCTTTCCTCAAAACTTTTAGCCCGAATATCCATTTTTCAAAGTAAGCTCAAACATAAAAAAAAATAAACAAATTACCAATAATGCGATCAAAACACAACTATAGTATTTTCAACTGATTAGTACAAGTTGTGAATAAATAGTTGTAAAATTGATGGAAATAGACCAAAAAGTTTAAGAACGAAATAGAAAACGTTACAAATGATTAGGTACACACAACCACAGATCAAGCTATACATTTCCATTTTTAGCTGTACCACATTGTATGTGCTTTTCGTACAGTATGAAGTCAGCTTATACTGGAAATGTATAGTTTTATATGTCATCGTGCGCGTACCACGACACGTCTTCACAGCGTCACTAAAATGGCAACGTTTAGCAACATATTTCACATTTGCTATCTCTTTTCTTAACAAAGCTATTCGTGCCGGAAGATCTTACCCCCGGCACGTAGAACCCCTGCAAAATATTCCTTCTGAATACTTTATACCTTTGTATAGTCTGCTAGGATAGGTACAGACGCCAGCACATCAAGCAACCCGAAACTGTCAAATTTTCTCAATCAATTTTGAACCGTATGCTTTAGCGATAAAATTGAAAATCTATTAAAGAAATTTGACAGATTATAGTAGCTTGATGTGCTGGCGTCTGTACCTACAGAGCTTCATCGTGACACCATTAAAGTACTAATTTAAACCCTTTCATGACTGATTAAATAAGCATCATCAATATAATTGTGGGCTATTTACAGTATCATCAAAATATGTGGCGCAGCAAAGTATAATTTATTAAAGCGTGGACATTAAATTCAATTAGGCGTAGGTAGTTCATTGACCAGGGTTGATCTTCATTAAACATTAACGTAAAAGTGATATCACTTGTGTACATTCATTTTATATATTGTATTTTAGCGTAGGGATACGTCAAGTTAATAGGTACTACACATTGATTAAATGACCCTCTAGGGCAATTTTGGCACGTTTGTTTAGATCCCTTCAAAGCTTTTTAAATTGGTAAGTACTTAATTAGGGTAATAAAAGAGACTTTTGTGTGGGCATACAAGAGTCTCTCTCGTTATTAATGAACAAAAGGAATTGTATACGGAAGCCGGTAAAAGCAATATTAATAGAGAGATTGAACTCATACATTTCTAGGTAACAAATTACCCTTGTTATGCTTCTCTACACAACATTTGAAATCGCCTTTCCAATAGCATTTGTTGGTTAATTTAATTGTTTTATTTTTCTGTTTCTATATATCTGCATTGCTTGTTTGGGTGATATCTACATTGTGGGGTAAATGCGACTCACTTGGCAAAAAATGAGCTATGACTTCACCTATAGCGTCGTCCACGTTTTATGTCGCATTATTATTAGGTAATTTTGAGATGCTAAGTCTAAGGATTTCTGTCTATGTCTATCAACGGAGCGAATTATTAGAGGCAGCATGTGTTAGGATACATTTATTAACTAGGATTTTGTGATACAAAATCAGATACAGAATGTTCTAACAAGATACTTGTCATATATGTATTTAGTTGACAAACTTGATACCCTACTCTACACAAGAAGCATGCTGAGGCTTGAAATTATCTATGGTCTAACGGTTAATTAAAAGAAATAATAATCTTAATCTTAATTGGGCGAAAATAAATAATAATAAATCATGTCAAATCTTTCTATTGTGTCCAAATTAATGTTGGTAATTAACGACGTGAACGTTATGTGTTTATTGAGCATGGGTTTATCAAAAATTGAAATATAATGCTTATATACCTATAATCTGTGTAGAGAGATAATAATATTAGCGAAATATCTCATTTTGCTATTACACAGAGAACTGTGTAATTTAATGGTTGAAGAAAAAGCGAAGGTCTGATTGCTTTTAATCTGTAGAAAGTAACTGACTGAAATCTTATTATAAATGAAAACAGGCAAATAAATAATAACCGTATGTAACAGACGCTAGCACATCAAGCTACTGCAATCTGTCAAATTTATTTAATAGATTTTCAACTTTATCGCTAAAGCATAAGGTTTAAAGTTGATTGGGAAAATTTGATAGTTTCAGGTAGCTTGATGTGCTGGCGTCTGTTCATAAAATTATGTGATAATTTCTGTGAATGCAAAAAAAAATTAAAAATAAATACAAATAAGTACTAGTACTTTTATTTCCATTATTAAACTCTGTTATTTTCATTGTGACAGAGAATTTTATGTAGGAACAAAATAATTAGTGGTTTATGAGAGTGAAGGTCGCCGCTCCGCACTTAGTTCATGCATTCTAAAGAGTATTTACAAAGAAAATAAGGTAGAGACACCAATACATCAAGTTACTACAATCTGTCTCTTTAATAGATTTTCAACTATCGCTAAAGCATTAGGTTCAAGGTTGATTGGGAAAATTTGACAGTCTCGGGTAGCTTGATGTGCTGGTCTCTGTACCACTTAAAACAACTGTTACGGTGCGACTACAAAGGAATTATAACACTTTTATAAGAAAGAACGAAAGAAAGTATTTATTGGGACATGCCCAGCAAGGTCACAAACTAAACTAAACACAATCATAAAAATAAAGTCATATAAAAAGTAAGTAAAAAACAGCAAGTCCTGTACAAGGCCAAAAGGCAAAAAATACAGTGCGATCGACGGGAAAATGCGTTCTTGACACCTGTCAGTTTCATACAAACGAATACGTGTTTTGTGAATTTGATATCTATTACATACTAGAATGGTCGCATTGACAGGTGTCAATAACGCAGTCTCTGGACGGCCATACTTTAAGGATTGAGAGATTTTGTAATTTTATTATTATACAGAGGCTGTAGAGGTCAGATAAGCAGTCGCTCAAATACTGGTATTCAGCTGCATCCGGTTAGACTATAAGCCGACCCCAACATAATTGGGAAAAGGCTAAACAATTAAAAGTATATGATCGATTACATTAAACAAAATCAGAAAAATATATTATATTCTTGAGGAAATATGCTAGGTAGATAGTATGTTGAAAATATAATACATCTAATTTGATAGGATAGAAAAAAATCATGAAGATACCATAAGATAAAAACTTTCTTTTTACAATGAAAACCATACTAATATACATACAATCATTCTGATTTTTTGTCAGATTATTCTACAAGCAACATACTAAATTACTAATGTTTTAATTTTTAGTCCAAACAATAGATTTTTTGCAATGAAATAATTGCTTCATATTTTGCAATAAATTACAGCTTTGTGTCATCACGCTTCTTTCTTTTCTATGCAGTCCGACAATGACCGCGCTTTAGGTCATGTAAGCCCCTTAATATTCGACAAAAGAATAAATCTCATTTCGTAAAGTTTTCACATATTATGAATGGATTCATAAAAGTGCCATGCATACAAAGCCTTTAAGTATAAGAATAAAATAAATAGAATATCTTAAAAGTAACTTTTGATCACTAATCTAACTTTCTTTAAAGTGAAAGAAATTCTACGTAATGGCAGTATTTTTTTCTAATTATTTCTTCTGTTGAGATTTACGAAGATCACTAATCTAACTTTCTTTAAAGTGAAAGAAATTCTACGTAATGGCAGTATTTTTTTCTAAGTATTTCTTCTGTTGAGATTTACGAATAAAGTTTCTAAATCAGATTACAAAAGTTGTTAGTGTATGAACATAAAATATATTTTAGTATTTAGTAAGTAGCTGAAAATCACACTTTTTAAATTTTATCTTAGTTTTTAACATACAACTTACTGAGTTCATTGACCTGCTTTGCTTCCATGTTTAGCAACGTAGGTCAATCAGCCGGTTAGACTATAAGCAAGTAAATGTTATATTGCCTACCTGAGGGAAAAATCTCCTTTGTTCCTCTGTTCAAACAACGTTTGTGAAATGAAGATCACAGCATTTCGCTGTTAAAACAAGGTACGCCGCACTTCTGCTGGCCTCGTGTTAAATTTAAACTCTGTACTACGCTAGGTGAAGTGTGGTACCACCAACATTCAGAGGGCTGAACAATATTCGCGGAAACGGTATTAAGGTTTATTTTAGTGGGTTTTGCCACAGAACCACGTGAAAACTGCAACAAAACATTCATAAAAAAAGTTATCAAAACACTATACCTACATTTTATTTTACGGCTGAACCCAAACCAATTACCTATTTATCATCAGTTTTGACATACTGGAGGTAGAGGAACCTACCTATTTCTGATGTTAACGTCTCAATAATCTATATCAGTAGCGATCTGTTCGATTATATTATACTGACAGTTATGGTTATACTGGTAGACAGCTGCTGGCTGAAAATAGATTATTGGTTTCGGCCTTTGGAATATTATTAACACTGATATGTATCGGAGGGCCTGTCAAACATTATCAGTAACGCATGGCTTACTGCTTACGGCATTTTCATTAGGTTATTCCATCAGTTTTTGGGGTCTCGTAACCAAAACGGAAACCTTATATTTCGTCAAGTCAGTCTGTTCGTCTGTCAGTCTTGCCGTCTGTCCGGATGTGACACAGCTATTTTACTCGGAGACTGTTACCACTAAATCGATGAAAATTGTAAAGGTGTATTTTGTGTAAACAATGGTGTAATGAAATTACGAAAGAAAATATTCATTGGACATAATGCTGTGGGAACACATATTGTTGTGTAAGTCAATAGTTTTTATGATATGAAATATCTTCGATTACAAATTGGGCTTTCATCGTTTTTTCTAGAAATACTATGGACTATACTGAAACTAATTTTTGCGGCCGATCAATACCGTGCACGTGTAAATATTTACCCTTCACTGTCCGACACGCACTTTGCTAGTTTTATAGAACACATTAATTCATAGTTGTTAATAACGTGAAAGTTCCTTCAGGTAGTGAAAGCTGCATCCTAATCATTTTGAAGAATATTGCTAATCCACTGCTTTATATTATGTTCAAAAATCTGTCTGCTCAACAACGTAAGTAACGCAATGAATGTTATTGAAATTTCAAAATGAAAGTTATTGTTACTGATAGTTTGTTACGCAATTACTGCGCCGAATACATCTGAAATGCCATATCGGAAAACGAACTCAATTAAGTTACATACTCAGCTGAGAATATCGAGATAAGAAGTTTTTTGACATCATACAGTAACTTATTCCTATTTCTCGTTATAATATTTATAGCTAGTTTATTATTGTACACTGAAAGAAATAAGTAGTAAATAAAAATGAGAAAACATTAATCTAAACTGCTTTAAACAGTTCCATATGAGCCTAACGTTCAAAATAGTATTTTTTACTGATCCGAAATCAGTTAAAGCTTGCAGCAAAATATTACAGTCATGACAGTATACTTTAACGTTTTAAGTAGCTAAAAGGTCACAAAATTAACTGTTTTATTCATTTGGTTATATCGTTCATCATCATCATCATCATCTGTCTAGCCTTTTCCCAACTATGTTGGGGTTGGCTTCCAGTCTAACCGGATGCAGCTCTATACCAGTATTTTACATCAAGCGATTGCCTATCTGACCTTCTTCTTGGTGATATCGTTAAAACCATTGAAATTTACTTACATTACAGTAATGGTGGTTTTCCTTTTTTTTGTTTCTTTTTGCAGTAAATAGTATGTTCAATCATTAAAAGTTACTGTTTGTCTTTTACTGTTTTTAAAACGTTTCTTCTTATTGTATAAAGTCAGTAAGTCTTAATGAAATCGATTTAATGTGCCGTAGTAAGAAATTATTTTTTTCAATGTGTGTGGGACAGTATTCACTCCCAAGATAGAGGCAAATGCCTAGTTTGGGCGTCACCGTCCAAACTGGTCTTGAATTTTGTACAATTTGATAAATAATAAATAAAATTATATAAACATACTCAGAGAATGATGTTTTGTTTCAAAACTTCGCCAGTAGAGGTTTATTTCATTGACAAACATGGCTTATAATAATAATAAATATCGAACGACTCCTTATTAAATATTTTCTTTCCATGTCTCAATACACGTGACGAATGATTTCCTAGTAACGTGTATATCGCTTCTAATCGTAACCGGAATTCAAAGGGTTTAAGAACCAGCAGACAAACTAGCGTATAAAATTATTCAGCCATACACAAAATCTCTTGACCCTAATGTCGTAAGACTACAAGAGATGACTAATGGATTAAATTGAATACCTACATACATACCTATAGCTTTGTCATCTTATCTGGTAAAATATGACCAACTAGCTTTTTCTCGCAGCTTAGATATTATACCACGGGAACGTACTACCGGAATAAAAACTATCCTCAAAACTCTCATGGTCTAGGTACCACCTGAGTGCCTAATCTCATCGAAACCCGTTCAGATGATATAATGGGGAGACATACAGACAGACAGGCAGAATTACTTCCGCATTTATAAAATTTGTAGGTATGTATTGTGATGATCAAGCTTGGTCATTAAGATTACATAACATAACGCCTGTGCCTATACCCTGAAGTACGCAGTTCAAGTTATCAACGGAGATGTTTAAAATCCATGTAAAATATGTAAATAACTATAATTTTTCCACTGCTGGAACACAGGCCTCCTCTCAGCGAGAGAAAAAAAGACCGTAATCCACCACGCGGGCCTAGTGCGGGTTGGCGGATGAGAGCAATGGTGATGAAATAATTTACACAAACAAATTTGTCTGACAAGGTTCGAACCTACAACCTACAAATCGTAAGTGTGACTTACGAGTGGGTCACCACTGTTCTAATTGCCATGAACTAATTAAGATTTTGCGCTGCTTTGTACCGAGAAATTCGTAAAGAAAACATACAAAATCCAGGATAGTTAAGACAATTTCATGTAAAGATCATTGCGGTCATAGGGAGATTAATTTTCAGCAGTGGACATTATAGCTATGCTAACATAAGACGGATCACATTCACATACTACAACGCGCCACGCAACGGGTTGTAAATAACGTGCCCCCGCGCGTGATTTAAAAAAACGCTCTTTATCACGGGAATGTGGCTCCGTTTCCCGCGACCTTTCGCGTGGTACGTTGTAGTATGTGATCCGCCTAAACATTGAAACTAAATAACAAAGCTTATCTACTCAATCCAGCGGTATATGTTTTATCAAATATAATAATTTATATTAAATAATAAACATGAGACATAAAGCAATGTAGCTTACGACCCGTAATATTGGCCGTTGGAATAATATTTTGTTAATCTAACCAAAACCAGGATAACCCAAAAATAAAGGTAAGATGGGTAGCCGTAATTTAATGTCCCTTATGCCCGTAATATTCAAATAAGTTGTGTTTATGTAACGAAAATTATGAGGTGGTATTTGACAATTTTTTTCCAATTTCGCCACACACAGACACACAGATCGATAGAGAATCAAAAACTGAATGAGAATATTATAAAATGTAAAAATGCCCAAAATGTGCTATACGCCCTTTGAGCCCAGAGGTATCGAATATAATGAAGAAAGTATATTAAAATCTATGTCAGCTATAATATACACACAAAATATAAAAATATAGTTTCAAATTTTGTGAGTCATGTTATTTAAGCCGTGAGTATGACCAGACTGTTTTATTTCCGTAAAGTAATAAAAAATCTAAGCGAGTTATGCATGTTTTATGAGTCGGCACATGACATCAAATTTTTTCTCACACGAAATGATATGGGTCCTGCTTTATTTTATTAGAACGGCTCCTGACATCTCTATTTATTATTGTGAAAAAAGATCTGACTGAAAGATACAAGGCCCGTTGACAGTCTTTTGAAAGTGTTGTCTAGATGCCTCTATAAAATTATATTCGTAATTGAAAGCGAAAGTGGAAAGATGAAAATAGACCCAAAGAAATGTACCTATGTATCGCAATATTTATGGCATAATCTTCAGACAGTCACGAAAATATCTGCAGTGCGATTCTGTATCCATCTCACCGTGAAAACGTAGGTGAAGTGAGCGTGCAGTGAACTGTCAACTTCATATAAATTTATTTTATTTTTTTTTTTTTTAATTACTTATAAGTAGTTTAAAATATATTTTTCATAACTGGAACGAACTACCCTCTCACTAGGAGCCGGACGTTGATAGCTGCGCCACAGTTATTAATTAACTTTTGCAGTTATTATCGTTTAACTATTTTTATGATTGTATCTGTTATTGTTCCAAAATAAATGATTTTTATTATTTTATTTATTAATGATTTACCATAACATTCCAATTTCAATAGCTGATAAAATATTGGCAGGTACGTGATTCACCGTAATCAAAAAATTTTTCAAGAAATTTAGTACTTAACACACTTGTTCAATAAAAGTTTACTCAAGAGCCAGGTATAGCTGAAAAATAAACAATACGTTGATATAGCGGGTGTGAATGACGAGCGAACATTTTCAGTGTTACACGTGAAGGGTGGCGTGCTTCAGGAGTTCAGGCAGTCTTTTGCGCAGAGCCGCCGTGAAGCGTCGTCCGTACGACAAAACGCGTAATCGTGCCGCGAAAAAGTTTCGGATATTTTGTTTCGAATTAAATTAAAAAAAAAAACTGTTTTAATTAATAAGAAAGGGGACAATAAAAATTGAACATGAATATTGTAATTAGTTTTTTGATAGATAATTTTCTCGAAGTTTAAAAACTGATAGGTAAGTTTTTTGCTGTTGCTTTAACCGAATATTTTCATTTATTTTCGTTGGATCCCAGTTTTAGATCCCACTTTTTAGGTATTATCGATTGGGGTACCCCATGTTATAACAACATGTGTATTTTTCGGAAGAAAAGCGATTTACCTTAACAAACATTTAAAAAACAGCGTGTTTGGCCCACCAACTATTAAATGATTGTATAAATGAAAGACAGAAGAAACATGAATTAATTCATACTTTATTTTCACACAAAGACAGGCCTGGTCAACTTTTTAACTAAATTCGAATCTTTTCCAACCACAGTCCTACAGAGATTTCTTTTTTTTATATTGTTGCAAGATGTAGTTCATCCATTCGTTTTTTCTTTAATCTCAACATTTTGTTTACTTGGAGTAATACATTTTTATTCAAATTTCATTCTAACACTGTACGTGCTTAGCGTCTTCCATTAGGACAGTATATGCATAATATTCGATTTTTCATATGCATAATATTCAATTTTTTTTTACTTTTTTTGCCTTGTTGAGTTTATTATTCCAACCTTCGACGTTGTTAGTAGTTCGGTGTGTTTCATCACTCACACACCATACATCTACAAATGATTCATTTTGTAGCCAAAACTCAACCATATCATTTTTAAAGTCATCCATTTTTGAATTTATAGGGCAATCAGACTCCATACACCACCTCTCCACGATTGCATCTCTTGACAACGATGTTAACAGTCCACAAAGTGCGATGACTCTTTTAGCAACTTTTGATTTCGTAAGTTACAAGTTTTTTGCTTTTTTCCAAATCGCTTTCGAGTAATGTTAAAAACCACATTTCAATTGAATATTTGGAAAGTCTAACGTAAACGCGGTTATAGCGGCCAGTTCGTAATCTGTTTTATATTTGTGCGGTTTCCATTCTGAAATACAGGTTCTGAATAAGATAAAATAAGAGTAAACAATGTTTTATATGTTTGTGTATCCTTTTTATTCATGAAAGCATAAATTAGAGATACTATGTAATCTACCCCGTCAGATCGATTAATCTCTCCTTGTTGATACAGGTAGAGATTAATCGACTCGACTGGTGATCCAGTTGCTGAAAAGGCTTTGGGCAACTTATAAATATGCCATTACCGTAATAAGATTTCAATATTCTTTAGCGTCCTCTGTGGCAAAAATTTATATTCGTGTACCTAAGTCGTCATAATCAGCCATTAAAAATTACTGAAGACGGTAATTTGACTTCATTCCTTGTTTTGAGACAAATTCAAACCCACTAAACGTTTAATTGTTTATCTGTTGATGTACCTAATGGTATACTTCGTGATCCCCAATTAATAATATGAATATACATAAATACATACATAATCAGCCTATAATGTTCCCACTGCTAAGACACTGACAGAACTCCTCTCGGTGAGTAGGAATGGGCCGTAATCCACATTATGTATAATATACATACTTCTTAATTTTTTTCGTATAAATATTTGTGTGCGACTGATTGCCAAAAATATTTTTAACTAGGTATATCCAAGTAGTAGGTTGTATCACACAAATCGTATAATTATATCCCATGGGACAGTCGACCTTTTTAACAATAGTTGTTAGAAAATTACTATACTTTATACAAAACAATCAAACAATTAATAAAATTTAATCCGAGGACTCGTACAGTAGATGTTACGAAATTGCTTTAGGATGGTTTCCGTGACACTAATTTTGTTTTGGACCGCATTCGGCAATCGAATCGTTGCGAGGCAATAATATGAAATATTTATTAAAACCATGGTTTGCTTACAGCTAACATCGATTTTTATGGATCCTAAGACATTTACTTTGTAACACGCTTTTATATTCACTTGTAAATAACTAACAATCAAATCTTGGAAGTAATTTTTTTTTTTAAACAGTTCAGTTTACACTACAACCTCAAATATTTTTCTAACTTTTTCAATAGTGCTAGTCACTCTGAAATCAACTTAATTCGCATTAAAATAAAATTGATATTTGTCAATTTGAAGTAACATCAATTTGAAACATAAATTTTAATAGACTTTACATACCTACGTCACTCATAGCAACCCATAGCATGCAAGCATAAACTTACGCCTGCTTACCAAAGAAGGTAGGCAGAAACTATAGAACACCGGAGTACGCGTGCTTCGGCGCATACAAAAAAAAAACCTTACATCGATAACTTTTAAAAGAACTTTCTTCAAACAGCGGAAACAAATTTTCTTTGTTCTGTGAGTGACTGGAGTGAAACTCAAGCTTTTTTTTAAAGATATTGAATTCCAATTTTATATTTTTTTTTATGATTTCCCAACATTCTCTTTTCATGGATTTATTAAAATTCTTTATTTATTAATTTCCACTGTGTAATAAATTATTACCAATGCGTCACCAACGATAGGTATAGTCGATTTCGCAATTGCGTTATCACTTTTAACACCAATTCCCAGTAAATTGAAACTTCGATAAGGTTGAAAGTATTTGACCGTCACACAGACATTGTCGTTTTATAACGTCATTTCATGCGAAGAAATGACTATCGAGCGAATCCATAATACACTTTTAGCCTTTCAAACTCCTACACAAAGCAATATGGGGTGATTTATTGTATCGAGGGTCACTCAGTTTAAGGAATAATTTTCGTATCGGCTGTATGAAATCTTTGAAATTATTTTCGTCGCTGAGATTTGGAAACTACAATAATGAGTCTTTGGTCAACTGGACCCACTCGAACTGGATAATAAAAGAAATCAATCTATTGGGGCAAAAAAGTTAAATTTGGCAAGTAATAATATAATAATAATATACATAATAATAATAATATATGTAATAATATACATAATCAGCCTATAACGTTCCCACTGTTGGGACACAGGCCTCCTCTCTTTGAGAGGAGGTGAGAAGTATCCACGACGCAGGCCCAGTGCGGGTTTGTAGATGTCACTTGTCTTCGAATTTTTGGTTCTGCGACATGCCGGTTTCGTCACTATGCTTTCCTTTAACGTTTTGAGAGCAGTGCTGATAAAATAATTAACACAAAGTATAGCGCGTATCGGGGTTCGAACCTATGACCTATCTTCTTCTTAGCGTGTCGTTAGCAATCTAAATGGACTCGGCCTAGAATTCAGTAACTCATTTGGCGCCATCACCAGCGTCCACCAGTTCTTGTAACGTGCAGCTGACAGGACACGCAGGACACGATATTAAGTGTCCCATCATTTGTGGAAAGTCAAAAGTCAAAGTCAATCCAAAATCCACCTGTAATCTATATAAACTCGTAAGTCACTACAGGACACGAGTGCAAAAAAAAAAAACAAAAAAAAAATCGTTATTTATTCTTGGCACAGGTAGTTTAGGTATTTTTATATCTAAACCTATACCTACCCGAACTTTTCCGACCGGACCAAGAGTGTATATAGTTTACTTTCGAAGATAGATACCTACTTATGTAATCCTAATTTATCAGAAGATAGAAAACGTCATTTGTTAGTAATTGATGATTTGTTTAGGAAAACTTGTTAGTCTGTTCAAAATATTACTTACAGTGTTGAAAAACAGATTGCTGTAATGAAAACTTCACAGGTTTACTATTGTGGGCTTCAAATCATGTTCATATTAAACACTCGTTGATGTCGAATAAAAATCTTTGCTATAGGGAGCAGTAATCTTAAGGTACGATTCCACCAAAATAGTGTGCAGCATATTTGTTCACAAACATTTTGTGCAGATCTCCAATAGTGCTCGTGACTGAGCTGCAGATCCGATAGTCTCTGTTTCCACCGGCAAAGCTGTGCGTAACTTTTGTAAGCGCACAGTGCACACTTGTGCACGAATATGTTCACTGAGCAGAGTTTTCTGCCTTCAGATATTAATATGGACGGGCAGGAAAACGTGGTGCTTTGTGCTGCAGCCTGTGTTTTATTATGTAGTTTGCGTAAAAAGAAACGAAGAAAGAAACCGCGATGTTGGGTGAGGCCCTTTCTAAAACGACGCAATGTAGAAACGAATAGATTTGTAGAAGAAATAAAATTAGATCCATTGAGTGGATTTAAAAATTTTACTCGTATACGTGCGAAGATTTTGAGTTGCTGGTCAATGCAGTTAGTCCTCTTATTGCTAAGCAAGATAATTGCCACATTACATTCATTAATAGCATTATTCACCTAGTATGTAAATCTGTTGCGTACCTTTGGAAGAAATGGGTATCTATGCTTTTTATTATCAAATCTTTGTCTCTGTCATCTCTGACCTAGACTAGAGTCAAGAGCAAACCCATATGAAATAAAAAAAAAATCTTTAATTTAAAATAGAAATACGGTACGCCTCTTGCGATTTCAATACGATCAAATTGTATCCTTTTTTAAGAACTGCTATATAAATTACTTCTCAGCAGTTTGATTTAAATCATAATTCTAAACCAAGTGATAATAAATTATACCATCGTTATTTTTTGAACTTCATGGGACACAAAAGTCAAATCATTTACGTGACAAATTGCCCTCGCGAAAATCCTTTTCTGGTTATTTACTCGTACGTCTAACGTATTTAGAAATTTAATTTGTAGAACTATAAAAACGTATGGTGGAAATACTCTTTACTCTTTCATGGAGCACTAAATGTCAAAATTATTGATACTTAATTATAGACCCGCAGTCTTAGTGTTATGGTCCGATTCATTAAAAATTTATTCAGCAGCCTTTTACAGTTTTCGTCTCTGAATAACTCCAACTTAACTGTTCATTATAGGTTATTTGTTTCAGTATATTGCAGTTCTCAATAAAGGCAGTTAAATTTTTATATCAAGAAATTATTTCCAGAAAACGTGAATGTTTGTAGTTTATTTATTTAGATATTTTTACGCTACACCTCTTGGCTTTTACAGTAAATACTAGCGTAGTAATTGTTTCGCTAATTTAATTTTCTTCAGCAGGTATTTCTAACGGCCTTGCTATTATTAGATCTCCTCGGTGTGCTTAGAGCTAAATTATATTATGTTTTCTCATGATAGATCTAGCACGATTCACGTGTTTAGAGAACAATATTTAGATATTAATTTAATTGAGCAGTGAAAAGGGAAAGAAACGATTGTTCATTGTAATTACGAAACAAACTTTATTTCTCACAATTATTCCTTACGTATTTGTCGAAAACCGGCAGTGTTTAATAATCATTGAAAACATTTACGTCATAGCATTGTTTATTTTATTTATATTCTGAAACAGCAAATGGAAGTCCATGTGTTTTTATTCTATAAAAAATCAAAGGATACATTAACACATCTACTTAACCGAGTACAATCTAATAATTAAATTATGTACTTATACTTCGTTTTTCAATCCCAGACACTAATCTGACAGGTGTAATGTCAAACTTCTATGCCAAAAAAACGCAAACACAAAAGTCTTAAATGTCAGATTAGTGTCTGGGATAAAAGAAACGAAATATAACTGCTGAAAATACATCTTAGTTTAACAAAGAAGGTTAACCTGTGTTACCTACTTGTAAATAAATTAGTATAAGTTTAGAAAAAAAAATCACACAAGGGAACACTCGAAGTTTTTAGACATTATTTATTCCCAAAAATAATAAACCTTAAATTACTTTGACCCCATAAAATATACCTAATCGGGTAAAATTAATCTCATGTGGGTGATTAAGAATAGAGGGATAATAGCGAAAATTTACAACCTGAAAGCAACTACATACCATGATACCAACCTGTTGGTAGTTACACGTTCTGGGCAAAAATATATTAGTGCAGTGTATAAAAATACGCGCCTTGACGTGGAGTTGCGGACACCAGCTCGTATTACCTATTACCCGTATTACCTATTAGTGCAGTGTAATTAAGACTAAGCCAGTCTTCATTAAAATGCTATCTTTTCAGTTCGCATTTATGAGCACAAGTATAAAAGCAAACGTATATTTCATTCATGAAAATTTCACGAGACCTACGTAATAGTCCTCATAACGATAGGAAGATAGAAATAGGAAGTAACATTTCATAATGAATTAATCAACGCAGATATCATTATAGTAACTACACTAGTGATAATTTGTGGCTAAGGCTCGTCATGAATAAATATACGCGTTGAATAATAAATAGCCTCGACCTTTTGACAAACACGTCTACCTTTCCCTTCGTGAAAGCAGACGTGTTTATGTATTCACCTTTCATAAAAAGGAAATCTATTCTTATTTATTTTTAAGAGCAGTTGCGCCGTACGGCATTTCATATAAACTTTCAAGCCCTTATTTTCCGAAATTAATGAACCGATTTTAATGAAACTTCATACGTATAAGCAGGATACAAATGTCTAAAAAGTTAGTAGAGAACATTTTCTAAAAATAGTGTTACAGCCAAAATAGACCGTTTTTAAATTTTCCATAGAAACAGAGATTTCAGGTTATCTTTTTTTAAAGTAAGACCTTTCCAAAATGTTCTCAACTAACTTTTTAAACCTTTTTATCCTGCTTATGAGTATGAAATTTCATGAAAATCGGTTTATTCATTTCGAAAAATAAGGGCTTGAAAGTAAACGCTCTTAAGCCGCCATTTCTCAGGAGCAGCCTTGTTTCTGGAATTTGGGTCCAGTTGATGTCATATATTTTTATTTGATAGCATATAATTATAGTACCCAAAGGGCAAAGGAGAGGGCTATGCTTGGAGTTTCCCTGCGTGATCGAATTTGAAACGAAGAGATCCGCAGTAGAACCAAGGTAACCGACATAGCCCGAAGAATTACATAACATTGTTCGCAGGACAGAAGGCCGATATGGCCGAAAGGTTCTGGAGTGGCAACCGCGTATCGGAATATGTAGCATTGGAAGGCCTCCCGCAAGGTGGACTGACGAGCTTGTAAAGGCCGCAGGAACACGTTGGATGCGAGAAGTACAACTACCGGTCGACGTGGATGTGCTTGGGGGAGACTTATGTCCAGCAGTGGACGTCTTTTGGCTAAAATGACGGTGATGATATAATTATATGGTCCGGCGGATATCATGTTTAGATGTCGATACCAATCATGTCTGCGGGGTTTCGCTAGCTAATTTAATCGGACCTGGTATATACCTTTGCCTAACCCTTCGGAGAATACAGGCGTAAAGTTATGACATGTCATTTTAGAGCTAAATAAAGAACAGGGTCCTGATAATGTCAAAACGTTTCAATGGTCTCTCAATAATGAGTTTTTGACACATTTTGTATGACAGATTGTATTTTTTGATGTTGAGACCTTAAAGAATCTTAGCAATTAGCTTGATTGTTACAAATGAACAGCTTTCCATTTGTTAGAAAGTTTAAGATTTGTTGAACATTTGCGTTGGCAACTGCAGTCTTGGAATATTGTGCGTTTGTTTAGAGTGGATATTATCATAAATTTATCCAATTTAATGTCTAAGAACTGCGGTGCTATTCTGTAAAAATCTCACCGTGAAAACTTAGGTGAAGTGAGCATGGAGTGAGCTGTCAATAGTGTCAATTCCTAGCAAAAACAAACTCACTTCACCTAAGTTTTCACAGTGAGATTTTTACAGAATCGACCGGCTGATTCGAATTGTATATTTTCTTTGGTTAGAACGTTACGGTAATAACTTCTGGCATTCATAGTTGACACTTAGCAAGGTTCACAGACATAATCTACTTATTACACAGACATAATCTATTTATTTCAAGGATGCCCAAATAGTTTCGGAGGCAACTTAACTCTTTAATCCTAACTTGATGAGGTCTCTACGCTGCAGGCGTCGCGTCGTCCTTACTGACAAAAAATCTTAAATAACAGCGACACTTCAAATAATTAAATAAATAAATTATACACAATAATTCTCCGTCATGATTTTATATATAAAATGTTTTATATTTGTCATGTAAGAACTATCATAATAGGTAATAAGATAATCGATTAACCTACTAGCATTTATACTCTCTAAGTTAATCTTTGACATAAGATATACTAGATGAGAAAAAGCATTTTGTTCTATAGTGAGCCAATTTACAGGCTGGTACTTACTTATATATATAGGGGTTTATTTATAAACGTTGCATAAAGTTAATTGGTGACAGTTTAACCGAATATTTTTGACGCGTAAATGTTTCTTAACTTTAGGCAAGATTTATAAATAAAGGGTAAAGGCGGATCAGATACTACAACGTGTCATGCGACGGGGCGCAGAAAGCGCGCCCCCGCGCTTTTTTTACATGCAAATTCAATAAAAACGCGCGGGGATTTTGGATCCGTTTCCCGCGCCCAGTCACGTGGCGCGATGTAGTGTGTGATCCGCCTATGATCATAAAGCTTTCCGAAGACATTCGCCTTAATGATAAAATTAAATGAGTTGAGTAGGTATATATCTTGAGTATATAATCTTAATTATAAAATAACACACTCAGCCTTTAAGTAAATACTATGAATCATTTCAGTAATTATATTTCTACTAAGAAACGATATAAGAATGTAAATGTGGTTGATAAAAACATGTTGACTACAGACAGTTATTAGCATTTAAAAATGTCTACCGAAGGGCTGATTTTTCCATCGCCAGATAAGTTTTATTCGTAGAACAAAATTGACGTTTGGCAGTTTTTGTATGAAATAACTGTCAAAATTATTCCTCGAATAAAGTTATCAGATGGTTGAAAAATCAGCCCTAAGTTCAATTGTGCGATGAAAAATATATAACTGTGTGGGTACTTTTGTAGTAATTAATGTTATGATAAATACAGTTGAATAGCGTATTATTATTCTTTTGTCAATAAGAAACAAGCAATTTGAGTCGCGTTTCTGAGTATTTTATTTGCCTTTTATTCTGACTAAGGGCTGATATTACAATCGACAGATAATTCTTATTCGTGGAATAAAATTGACGTCTGAGAGATTCTGTATGGAAGAACTGTCAAAAAGTCAAAATTATTCCTACGATAAAATTATCTGGCGTTGGAAAAATCAGCCCTTAGGTATACTATAATTTTTTCCTCCCATTAAGCCATTCATTATTACCAGTCCTCTAGCCCATTACCATTACCCTCTTGTATAGTTATGTGTCCATACAAGATATCTCTTGCAAGAAGACACAGTCGTTTATTTTATTTCTCTCATCTTATTTAAAAATGGTTTTCCCTAAAATAAGTTTTATATATTCTTCCCTAAAACAAACAAAAGCCTCCATCCTTTATTTACGCTCCATTCTTCTTGTATTGGCTACTTCAGTCAATCCTTAAGATTAGTCAGACCATAACAGCTTACCCATACACCTTTTTCCGGACCACATAAAAAATCAAACATTTTACTGAAATCTTCAGTTTCCCGTTGGTACCAGTTATTTCTATTTCACTGAACTCTGATGAAAAAAGGGCAAATCTTTTATTAATTTTTTTTATAAGTACATGACGTTCGTTAGTCGAGAACTTTGAGAAATTTTGATATCTAAAGTTTTTAGGGTTGAGGTTGAAATTATTTTTTAATAAAGTGAAGCCTAATGCAAATCGGATCGATGACAAGGAAATATGGAAGTTCGAGTATTATAATTATTTCCTGTGTTAAAAATCGATGAACATCAGTTTTTTTAATCTTAATTATTGACCAAAATATTCTTTTAAAACTGAACTGATTTAAAATTTAACATGTGGGTAGGTATGTACCTCCAAGTTATTAAATGATATGAATATATCGTATAGTTTTGTATAATTTTCGATGTTATGTAAAAGAAACAGTGTAAATCGAGTATGTAATGTATTTAGTTGCTGACTGTACCAGCTCTGACTAAGTACTTTTTCGTTTGAGTTGGGAAAGGATGATTTATAAGGCTTATCAACGAACTACATACTATATTAAAAGGGACTGTCACTTCGTTCCCTGGCTTAGGGTCGGCGTGTTGCTTCCAAGTGTTTCATTAAGCAGCCAAAGTATATTTTGTTCCATCTTCACGTTTCGCCGATAATTCTGATTATAAAGGGCGAGCCTATTGCCAAAATGTAATAGACTTAACGAGTCTCAAGAGGCTTTGAAGTCAAGTTTCGTAACAGTTTCGAACAGCGGAATGTTGTACCTAATATAGAATTTGATGTCCGAAAATGCCATTAAAATTTGTTAAGCTTAAGCTGTTGTGGCCCAGTGGTATCGGCCGCAACTTACGAGTTTGTAAGTCGTGAGTTCGAACCCTGACAGGTACTTCAAAGTATAGGTACTTTCTGTACTTCATTTCATCACAACTACTCTCAAAACGGTAAAGGAAATTCGAGAGGAAACCGGTAATCCTAGAACCAAAAAAATGGAAGAGGGAATATTCTATTCTGATTGTGAACTTTGAAAGCAGACAACAGTTATGACGCTTGGCAGTCCTGCTAAGTACCAGGAAAGACTGCCAATTAAAGTAAAAGTAAGTAAGTATCAAAGACCTATGTAAAGACTACTGAATAAAATAGCTAAATACAGCAAAAGAGTTTGGTATGCACGCGTAGGTATGCAAAAAACAACATTTGTGCACTCTACATGACATATTTATCGTTCGTACTTGATATGAGAATTATGTTGTTTTTAAACAAAAGAAACAGTCGGAATTGTCAAAGATTGAATTTAGAAAAAATAATAGAATTGAAGAAAAAGTCTCTTTGAATACTCAAAGCATATCCTACTTATTTATTTTGTGAATTATTTATTCTGTAGTCTTACTACTCTGCGAACCTTAATATTTGCACTAGGTTTCTGATTTGAGGCCTGGAGCGTCAACAAATAAAAACTTGTGTAATTTTGGCTGATTCAAAATCCTTCTAAAACGATATTGCGAGAATGTATGATATTAATATCATTTTATATTAAAATAATTGTAATACTTTCTACTATTAATAATCATAATTAATAATAATAATTTTGTCTATTGCCAATTTGGGCTGTGTGAATTTTTATATTATCTATTTCGACGCTAAAAATATGAGCGAAGTAGGAATATGTTATTTTTTACAATATTATTACAAACATTTTTCTTATACTCCTCAAAATAATATTTAGATGCCCTTATATTTATGAACAAACAAAACATTGGTTTATTAGGTAACTAAGTGCGTCCCGCAGATTCACCCGCGTAAATGTCGATCCTGTTAGAATATCGGGATAAAAAGTAGCCTATATATTAATCCAGGGTGTCAGCTACCTCCATACAAAAAATTATCAAAATCGGTCCAGCCATTTGAGCGTGAAGAAGTAACAAACATATAAACACACACACACTCACGAACTTTCGCCTTTATAATATTATTGTGATAAAGATAACTTAAAGTTAAGTAAATATTAACGTCTGCTTATTCATATTTTTAAACGTTTTTTAACTGTTAGCAACCTTAGTAATTAAATCCTATTAATCACTCCATCCCGACGCGCTTCTGGCGGCCCATTACAATAGAAAATCAATTGTGTCTCATTAGCGGGGAATAAGCGATTAAGTTTACACAAGTAAAAAAAAACAGTTTAATACTTAGCACTTATAATTTTAGCGACTTTTGTTACCTGTCCATTTTTATCACAGTGTGATTTATTATAATTCGTCATTTCAAAAACGGCCCTCTCGCACTCATTAGAGATGTGATCGAGAGGGTCGTTTTTTTGGGTTTAATTAAAGTCTTTCAAGTTCGTGCACTCAGTGTCAATGACCTGTCTCTACCTGTTTTTGTCAACCAGTGTTAAGGCTCCTACAAACAGGCGCGACTTGCGATATAATCGCGCGCGACACAAAGGCACCGCTCGCTGCGCGACTTGCGGTGCCTCTGTGTCGCGCGCGATTTTATCGCGTGTCGCGCATGTTTGAAGGAGCCTTTATGGTGTGTTCCTTGCCCATATGGCGTGCATTATTGGATTGGGTAAGTATCCGTTATGTTAATTCGTAATTATGTATCAAATAAAATCAACATCAACTCCACTGAGAGTTACCTACATTTTTATTAGTGTTAGTGGTTACTAAGAAGTTGTTTCACTACACGATTACATCACAAAGACTTTCAAATTAGAGGACAATGTACTTCAGGGTGTGTCTAAATACGGTCAAACTTCTTCAGTTGATTATCCCAAAGAAGGGCCCTAAGTTGTATGAATAGAATAGAATACTCACCACCTCCACCACCACCACCACCACCAGGTTGTCCCACCGCAGGCCCAAGACATACTCTTTTCAAAACCAGCACGAAATATTAGACCGTTCTATGTTATGTTTCCTTGCGACATTTTCGTCATCAGAATTCAGTGTTGAGGTCAGTATAACTATGATAAAACTAGGAAACATTGCTACTTGTCAAGTTCGAATCCACAAACTCGTTCTCAAGAAGCGTATCCCGAAACCTCCGTGCTGCCATGTTCACTTAAGTTGATTTTCACCAATGAAACTAAACGCGATCAGTACAATTAAACTGCGTTCAAGAGATGTTAGTGTCAACATTTCACAACAATGATGACACTGACAGCTTGTGGACGAATGACAACCTGACATAAAGTTATCGTATTAGCAAACAAGAGTACCGTACTTGCTTGTACTCTTGTTGCACGTGCCTTTACTCGCAAAATAAATATTTTTACAAAGCCCAAAGGGAGAAAATAAATAGTTTTGCACGCAATACCATGTTAAAAACTTTTGCCTTCCGTGTAGTTCAAAATGCAATTAGTTTGTGCTAGATTGCTCTTTTATTTTTAGTTTTCATGCGCCTCCGCAGTTGCTAGAAGGTTTTTCCTTGTTTGTCTTCCAGTAATACGGGAAGTCTTACGAAACAGTCATTATTGAGATATTATTTATTTTATTTTGTCCTCAAACTGGAAGCAATAATTTCTTCATGTAAACTGTTTTTCAACTTACGCTATCCTGTCCGTGGTAGATACATAAATTAACTAGCTTTTTCTCAATTGCAGATCGGATAATCCCACGGGAACGTACTACCGGGATAAAAGTATTAGGGTAAGTCCGGGGGAGATGGCCGTACGGGAGAAATGATTGTTTTATTGTACTTGGTTTCCTGGCTATAGATCATTAATGTTAGTAGGGCTATTTCCCCCGGACTTACCCTATATATCCTAACGCAGGTCATGACCTATCCGTATGCAGAATTACATATAAATTCGTTCAGCCAGTTAGGCAAGAAAAGGACAGACAGACTAATAAGTTACTTTTACACTAATAATATGAAGTATATAAAGAGCTGTTGCCGCTAGTTTCCCTGTTACTATGCGGAAATACATATTTCGCTATTAGGTAAGGTATAACAATGTGCCAACACTTCAATGGAATACAAATGTCGAGACCTTTTTCATATCAAATGGGTTAATACTTTATACCCACATCTTATGACGCCATAAAGGACGGACTCAATTCAACTCAATACAGTTATGGATACACTAACAAGTACATAAAAAGGGTAAAATGAAAACCCAAACATATCGTCGGAAAAATTGGATTATTTGCGATTTTATTCACTGAACATTACCATGTCGCAGGAAATATATAGATATCCGAAACTACGTTAGCAACAGCTTTTTTTCCTCAAAGTTAATTCGCTCGTTCCACTAATATCCCATAAACCAGTCCCCCAGGGATTACACAGCACTTAATGTTCACACTACGATCCCCTCTGCTGGGGATTCTTACTTATTGGTTAGAAGAAAATATGAGTAGAACATACGTTATTGATAAGACAGTTTGGTACTCATAAAATCGTGCAGAAATATGCGTATTAGGTTGAATTTATTTTCCAAAGCGTTTAATGATTTGATAAAAAAAAAAACAAAAATATCCAGCAAAGAGTTTTTAATTGGTGTTAATTTTACGATTCATTAAGTATCTTTTTGCATTCTAAAATGAATACAGAGTTAATTTTCTGCTATAACCATTAGAATGACGGAATATTTTGAAGCTTATTTTTACGTTGTCGCTGACAAAGGCCGTGTCCCATGTCCTTATGTAAGCTATCGTCGCGTTCATTTTGTTCGGCGAACTTGAATTCTACGTCGCGCCATTATACGGCGTTCTGCACAAGAACGGTATGAGTGACAGATGATCGCTTATTAGAGACGACTTATGATAGATGTTTATTCGTAGAATGTGTTACAAGGTTGGTAGGAAAAAGTATGTTCAACGCTAAAAAGCCTACGAATATTTACATTCCACATAAATAACAACATAATTATAGAATTTAACTTATACTATTTATACTGAAAGAAACAATATAAAATAAAAACAAAACAAACAACATTAACATTATAAAATTAACTAAATCTAATATTTATATTTAGGACACGGGAAAAAATAGATTCATTGCTTCCGAGTTTTACGATTCCTCTTTAGTTTCATGACGGTCTTAATGGATCTTGAACGCTTTTTTTGCCGTAATTACCTCTTACGTCATTTATTTATGATGATAGAGCTGTTAAATTTACGGACATCACGTTATTTTTCTTTTTATTATTTGGTTGTCATGACTGTGTTGTTATGGTCAAAAACAATGTTCTTGTCTGTTTTAAAAGTTTTTATGTACCTACAAAACATTATAACACACTAAAAATAACTTTAACGTGGAACTGAGCCACAAACTTAACTCGTCAAACTGTTATAAGATTGATAGGCAAAGTAATAACCGTACAAATAAGATAAAATAATAATATACTCGTATAATCTCGTGTGGTATGAAACCTGGTTCAATTTTAATAGCTCCCTTTTTATTCGATCCTACGTTTCAGCTTCTCTTCTTAATTATAGAACAATATATGAAATCTCGGGAATCAATCAGACTGCTACGGTTATAGAGTGACGTTTGTGTACCCAATCCGTCCCAAACTTAATTTAGAATTTTTTGAATCCATTAGTCCGTTCGTTTTGATGAGAATTGTACGCTATCAAATGTGTATTATTTTCTATTAGTCCGAAGGGGAATTCGTATGACAGTAACACTGACTGATGAATATCGATGTGAAGTTGCGAGTATATACTATACATGTATTTGCATTATAATTAAAGCTC
The DNA here is from genome assembly GCA_963855955.1 of Luperina nickerlii. Taxonomy (NCBI): domain Eukaryota; kingdom Metazoa; phylum Arthropoda; class Insecta; order Lepidoptera; family Noctuidae; genus Luperina; species Luperina nickerlii. The sequence continues at coordinate 11,591,309 of OY979677.1, read as the reverse complement.
CTACAAAGTGTAATACGACACGCAACTCTTTTTCAAGAAAAACACACAGGTATGATTAATGCTGTCTGAGGTTCTTATATAACTTTTCAATATCGCAGACATAGGATATTTTATGTAACAGACAACACACAAATCCAATTAGATATCCTCCTTACTCAAATGGAATTCATGAGTCGAAAAATATACCTCATAACGAATTCTATGCTAATACAGACTATGCCCACTTCCCACAGAAATAGGATATATTAAGCCAGTGCCTAGTAATATAATATCCACAAAAACTTATCTGCTGAAGGTTCTTCTCCTTATAAATAAAGTCACGTTTGTTGCGACGTCGCTTTTAACACAATACTGCAATTAAAATTATAAATTCGCAATGTTTAAGCAAAATGGAAAAGAGAAAACGAATTATGACGTCAATGATGGTATGTGTCTGTGCATTTATGAACATTTCAGATGCATATATGCGAAGCCTTCGTCATGGCGTAATAACGCCCCTAATAAATTGTCGCTGTATATTTTGAGGCTATGGTGTAATAACAGAGTTTTGCAGGTTCGCTTTCTATATTTTTACCACTTGGGGAAGGAAGGACAAGGTGAGAAGTTCCTCCATTGTCTAAGGAGGATTCTCCGACTTAACGGGTACCATAAGTCTTTGTGTAGAAAGTAGGTAGTGTTTTACAATTGCTATCTCGTCACTTGTATGCTCTCACATCGAATGTTTGTCAGCCAGACACATTTTACATATCCAGAAGTAACGTTGAAGTTTGAGTAAGGGGAATCTTGTAACGAAAACCACTCTTATCAATGATTTCAAGTAACATATAATTCAATGAATCTTATTGAATTTTAGAGAACGAACATGTCTCAGTAAAGGATAACGAGAGAAACGACACAGAAGACGATGTATGTTATATAGTTAAAAAAAAGTGTCTTCTAGTACGTAGGTACTAGAAGAATTTGATTTTAACCTTTATTTAAATTTTATTTAAGTAGCTAATTAAAAATTTAAATAAATGTTAAAATCAAAGAGACAGTTACTAAACACGGTACTTCGGTATTTTTTTATCTTTTCTGCAGTCCCGAAGACCTAACATGTACTAATTGTAAAAAATGCATGTTAGTACCTACTTTGGAATACTCACGTTCATACTTTTGGAGTATTCCCGTTTGACCACCTATTTTAAGAGCACCAAAGGTTGAGCACCAATCAATTTCACCGTAAATTTTCTGTTCGTTTGTTGGTATATCTACAACACGAGGACAAGGTCTTGTGTATTGAAAATAAATTGACTTCGAAGGAACAAAATGACGCCATTTGCTTGCCAAGGGCTATTGTCTGTCCAGGTTCTAATTAAGTATCGTTTCTGCGCTTATTATGGTAATGTGATCTACAACTTGTAGATGCCTGCTTAGTTACAAATTTGTAATTAAGTGCGGACATCATGTGGTGTAAATGAGCTTTTTCGTATGTTTACTAGTAGTTTTTTCTTCTACAGCATGAATTTGGGTATCTATACATATTGAGCTCAGAGTCGCATTTATCATATTCTCGGACAGTTAAATCAATTAAAAAGATGTAGGTCTGTATAATGTAGTGCCCTGTGTGTAGTGTATATAGTCAAATAAACAAAATAGATTAGTAAATAGATTTATGAGAGATTAGCACATCCGTCGTATAAATTAAAAAGTTAGCTGAACATTAATCTGTTGTAGGTACCTACCCCAAGTAACATTTTAGGTTTTAGAAAGGTTTTGAAAAGGTTCTAGAACCTTTGTATGGAAATCTGTTCGTAAGTCTTAATAGACTTAATAACGTTATATTAAGCTTATATTAACCTCCTGAGTGCAAAAAGGGCCCAAGTTTTAGAACCTTTCTGAGAGCTACAGCAAAACCTATAGCTCAAATTCAAAACCTTTCAAACTACTTACACAGAACCCAAATATAACCTTCACAACCTTAATTTAACGTTAATATGACCTAACAAGGCAGCTTTTAAGTTCTAAATTAGTCATGGATGTAACTCAATGACAACTTGAAACCTTTTTGATGGACATGAATTAATGCCTTTCCAGGACTCTCAGGTTTTAAAATGTTTCTGTGTAAGATTTATTTTACACAGAAACACCAATCGTGGATTTAAATACTTATTTATAATGGCGCCATTCCCTGTCATTATACTAAGTTTCAAAATGGCTAGATGTAAGTGTTATTATATTCATAAAAAATAATAAGTTGCTTGCTGAAGTCAGGAAAAATCAAAAAAATAGTGCGACTGGCACTTTATCGTGAAACTTTAGGATAATAGTGCTGTATACGAGACGGGCCTTTCGTAAGTAAAAAATTTAGAAGATATTTTAATGAAATAAAAATTATAAAATTAGGTGGTTGGTAGTAAGTTGCATTAGAAATAAAACTTCTATTCATATAAAAATCATATATTTTAAATCACATAGCACACGTTACTTAATTTTGCCATGATGACTTAAAATATTGCTTTTTGTTTAGATTTTTTTTCATTTCAGTAAAAAAATATGGCTGGCGTTAGGAAATTACTAGAAAGCATTAAAATTAACGTTTTCAGAACTGTAACAGCTAAAAGCTCTTAATGTTTGCCAAAATAAGAGCTACAGATCATCTCGCGGAGCTACTTAAAACTACAAGGCTGTTTTCGCAGCTTTAAGGTTATCGCCAGGAGTAGTTCAAGACTTGCGAGTCGCGAAAACAACCTCTGCGCATAATTTGTTGCTTTTAAGTTTTGGTTGTAGGAGGACGTGCGTTCGACGGTTTGACAAGAGTGCTGAACAAACAGCTACAGGCTGCTCTTAAAGTTTCTATTTTTTTCAATTATGTTTTAGGTAGGTACTTACTTACCTAATTTATTTATTACCTACCCTTACGCTATGACGGGACTTACTAATTTATTCAAGCATAACCATTGATATATTATTTTCGTAGATACTGACTGTGGTGATGACTAGTCTTAACTGACGGCGCCCGTCACGACCATGACGCGTGGATCAGCACCATCCAGCTCAACCATTTTGTAGGGAACCGAATGATCTAAGGTCCTGGACACATCACCACGGTGCGGCGCCGCCACTGTGAAATGGCACGACGTCGTGCCGCGACACACACGGTACACGCACACGGCGCACGGCAGCAACCATCGCGGCATCGTTTCAAACGTATACTCAAACTCGCAGTTTTTGTCTAGATAATTCCGCGAAAAACATTTTCTTCTCCTGTTATTGCTAAGACGCCAAATGAAGTACCGGACGTGCCTCCACTAATGAAAAAGCAAGTCAACACCGTTATTATCAGCCATATTTTTTTGCACTAAACCGTCGCGCCGCCGCCCCGTGAGCCGGCGCGGCGCACCGTGCACGGCACAGTGGCGCGGTACGACATCGTGCCGTCCCACTCGTGGTGATGTGTCCAGGCCCAAGCACTTTGTCTATTTATAAGGGCTCTTAAAGATCTGCGACCCGACGCGGACGGTAGTCGACAGCGATAGCTGACGGTCGCCGACCTGTAAGAGCCCTAAGTAGTCTTTACCAGTCACCACAATACATAACTTAATAAATAACAAAAAGAATAAAAACTTACCGATGTATTAATTATTCGTAAGAAATTTTTACGCACTTTACGATTAAAACTTCCACTCCATTTTTTTGATAACACCCTGTGTCGGTTCATCTTGCAATACAACGGAATGCTTTGAAGTCGCGGACACAACTAACATTATTTGAGGATGCCTCTAAAGCTTTAAAATATTCTTGTAGGACTTTAAGCATGCCTTCAGCTCATAAAAATAGCTTATTGGTTTAGGTTTTCACCACGCAGTCCTAATTTGTTTACTTAGACAACTATAACACTGCCTATAAGTTTTAAGTAGGTTTTAGAAATTACTTATAAGCAATTTCAACATTCCATAACTTTATGGTTATATCAAAGTTAAATATTAAACCTTTAGATCTCACTTTAGCATAATGCTAGCCTTTCCAGAACTTAATCAAGAGTCTACGACAACTATAAGTTCCTAGGACTATATGCTCTTGAAACACAAGTCAAAATAACGTTAATTTAAACTCTTGTCAGCGGCTCCAAGGTTGTAATAATAAACAATTAGTTTTAGGACTTATTAATCATTCTCAAGTACTTAATATGACTAGATAGCAAAGCATTAACCTTTTTACGACCCTTAGAAAACCTAAAGGCATTTTCTACAACCTAGGCCCGAACGAAATGTTACTTGGGACCCCTGGTGAATCTCCTAAACTAAAGGAGCCACGAAAATTTTATTACCATTTATTCAAGCAAACTATTTTGATATTGGTTTCCGCAAATAGATTGAGCTCGCCTCAATCTATTTTTGGAAACTAATATCAAAATGGTTTGCTTGAATAAATGACAATAAAAGTTTCTTGGCACGTTTAGTTTACTAATAGCTGTAAGCAATTTATAGTAGATTGTTGCATCGAGCGCAAAGTGAGTTATTAATGAACGAGAGTTATGTTGGTGCCCGAGCGCAAGCGAGGGCATTAAATTAACACGAGTGCATTAATTACTCACTTTAGCAAGGTGCGTAATCTACTTTTCTTTCAACTACCAATATACCTACCGTGATAAAATATACCTATTCAAAATAAAAACTCAAGTTAATGAAAACAAAGTTTTCCTAAGCTTTTAAATATTTATCCCGCGACTTTTGCGGCAAAAGTCATTAACAACTTCATTTGCAGCTGTTTTTATACTTTCTGGAGTTGCATTCATATCGCTATCGCTATTTCCATTTTTTAAATCTTTTTATGCTAAATATGAAATATCAATGTTTTACAATGGTACAAAATGCGCGCCATTTGTTTTTTTTTCACCGTGTTGGTTTTATCCAGCCGATTTTTATTTTTAGCCAGTATGTTTTTTATCTAATACATACATTTTATATTAATCTTAATAGGAGACATTAAACATCTGTGGTAAAAAACAGTGCATTAATGAAAAACTGTGCAACCATGAGATTTCATACAACATTTCTGCACTGTTTTGGTTCTAAGCAAAAAATACGTCCTTTGTGATCGGTTTTGTAGTGATTAATGATGTCATTACTACCAAAAAGAAAAACCAATTTCTCAATCTATTAATACACAAAAGTCTGAATATTCACTAAAACGATTTTTCAAATGTGACTGTAAGTTCCAGAAATTAGCAGGTTCAAACAAACAAACTCTTCAGCTTTGTTATTTGGTTTATATTATCTGATTCTTCCTAAAAACAAACGCAAGCAAAGAATAATATGACCCACTTGCAAAGTAGGTAGGTACGTTTATCTCCTATGAAAACGTGTCTAATCCCCGATTATTATATTTTTACAAAAGCACGTAATACATATTTACATACACACAGGATACTTTTCTAAAATACTCCAACTCCCATACAGAACCCTATGAGTGAAAGAGTGCATTTTTTTTTTCTTTTCCAAATTGCTTCAAAAGCTACCATCCCTTTATATTTCTATTCTCATTAAAAAAAAAACGTTAAAAGTCGGTTTAGACCAAACGAGCGAATACACTTCTACTCCCCGTCTACTAAATTCTCTTTGTGTAAACAGAGAGAAAGCATTATTTCGCTGGTCTTAATCAATCAATCAACTCAACCGATCGCAGTCCACAGCTGGACACAGGCCTCATTTCGCTCCCCCCACCGAATAACATGGTAATGTGGTACTACGACAGTTTTCGTTTTATTGCATATTCGGTGTCTAAAGCATTAATTCTCATCTTGTAATTTTTTTTGTATTTTTTGTATGTATATTTATAAAAGTACAATAATTTCAATGGTACCGTAATGAACATAACAACATTATTCCCTTAAAATCTAAACACACTTTTTGCACGAATAATACCATAACATGTTATTACAGATCATGCAATCGTTAACTGTTTCGGTAAGCGACGATTACCATTATATTCGCGTAAGAAATGCATGCCTTTTTCCACGTAAAGTATAAAACAATTATATTTGTGTATTATTTTTGTTTACAATATAATAGAAACGGCTTATTCGATTTAGATGCGGTTTTCACTAATATATTGTAGTAAGCTTCACTTAACATTTAGTGTTTATTTCATGTCAATCGGTTCATAAATAAAAAAGTTATGTCAATTTAAAGAATCACGGCGGACATTTTTAAGGTATACTATCAGAGTACGTACATGGACGCGCACTCTCGAGGCTAACTGATGAACAGCGTTTGATATTTGATCTGGTGAGCGTTGATAGTACTTTGGAAGAAATGCTATTTGTAGATGCACCCGGTGGAACGGGTAAAACATTTCTTACGAAAGTTATTTTGGCGAAGGTACGAAGCCAAGGTAAAATCGCGCTTGCTGTCGCTTCATCAGGCATAGCAGCCACATTGTTGCCAGGTGGGAAAACTGCTCATACAATGTTCAAAATTCCGATCGATTTAGACCGCACAGAAAGCCCTGTTTGTAATATTTCAAGAAACAGCGATAAAGCTAAGGTTCTTCGTGATTGTAGCCTTATTATATGGGATGAGTCCACAATGGCCAATCGAAAAGCAGTAGAAGCAGTAGACAGAACGTTGCGTGATGTCAAACAAAGTGATCAACCCATGGATGGCATTACTATACTTTTTGTGGCGATTTTCGTCAGACTCTCCCTGTAATACCACGTGAAACAAGGGCTGTTGAAGTTAGAGCCTGCCTAAAGAGTTCTCGACTGTGGCATTACATTATACCTTTGCATTTGACATTAAATATGCGTGCGCAAATTAGAGGCAACGAAAATGCTCAAGAATTTTCAGATTTGCTACTTGAGATTGGTAACGGTGTGTTACCGCAGGAACAAGGAAAAGTTTTTCTTAATGAAAACCTATGCAACATAGTTTCATCAATGCGAGACCTCATATCATCTGTGTATGGAAACGCAACGCAAATACCAACTTGCGTAAATTTCTGGCTTTGCGAAAGAGCTATTTTGACGCCACGAAACGACCAAGCAGCAACAATAAACGCTGAAATTTTGAGCTATGTTCCGGGGGATTATGTTGAGTATATCTCCATTAACAGAGTCATGGAAGAAGGAAAATCTACAAGCTACCCAGTAGAAATTTTAAAATCCCTCAATGCTCCTGGACTACCAGCACCATAAAATAAAATTAAAAGTAGGCGTACCGATAATGCTTCTTAGAAATTTAAGCCCCCCAAAACTTTGCAATGGCACCAGGTTAAAAGTGACCAATTTACAAAGAAATCTGATAGAAGCAGAGATTTTAACAAGGTGTGGAAAAGGTTAAAAGTGTTTTCATTCTTCGGATTCCTCTCATTCCAAACAATTTTCCATTTAGTTTTAAACGAGTCCAGTTTCCAGTCAGCCTATGTTTTGCGATGACAATTAATAAAGCCCAAGGTCAGACGCTGAAAGTTGTAGGTGTAGATCTAAGTATCAGCTGTTTCTCGCACGCTCAGTTGTATGTGGCTCTGTCACGGGTTAGCAATCCTAGGAGCCTGTATGCTTTCATCCCCGATGGCCATACGTCAAATATCGTATACAGAGAAGCATTACTGTAAAGTAAATTTTTAGCTACCCAAACGTCGGTATATGTAATTCAAAATATGCTGCCCGAAAAGTCACTATTCCACGCTGACGAAGTCGCGGGCACAGCTAGTTAATAAATAAAAGGACTGATTATGATAAATAATAAAACCTTTGTTTTATTTCATAAATTTTAATAAAACGCTATTATAAATTATCCAGTATTAATATCAACTTCCTCTATTATTGTTATTTTTCTGCCAAATCAAATAATAAGTACTGGATTATTTAATAAAACATGTATTTGCAACATTACATTACTGTTAATCTTTTGACACCACACATCGACGAATATTACTGTAATGTAATATTACATTACATACTATCGCTTGGATTTCACACGAATAATATCGTAATATCATATTGCCGTTAGGTTTTTTGACACTGTATTACAACGAATAATACTATAATGCATTAATATTGACTACGATATTGTTGCGTTTACACGCAAATAATATGGTAATGATGCGTTGCATACTATACTTTTACCATTTAATTTCAGTAAAATTATTTTTGTGAATAACTTAATTTTATTAAAGTATTACAAAAAAATCATAATATAAATTAGATTGTAAAAAAATTAGCTTTGTTTTGACGTTTAAATGTCTACTTTACGATCTACCCGTGCCGAGATATACGCATAAAACAGTTTTTTATTTTTCCTGTAAAATTTTGATTTATCGATTACCATATTATTCGGTGGGGGGAGCGATTTGTTCTTATGTATTCGTACCTATATCGGTTATTCGTTGGCCTAACCATAGGTAATAGGTAATACGGGCTGGTGTCCGCAACTCCACGTCAATGCGCGTATTTGGCCTAACCATACTAAAATATTAAGAACTGAATGCTCTTGTTCCTGTTTAAGTTCTATTTTAATTTCGTCTAACTAAACCCACAAAAATTTAATTGATCCCTAAATAAATACAAAATCAGTAGGTATATTTACTTCACGCAACTTGGTCTTAAGAAACATTTCTGATATTTGTCTTTCACGCAGTCTTCTTGAGGCACGAGAACATCGAATGTTTACTTTAGTAAAAGTTTAATCAGTCTAAGAAAACTGCGTGAATTAGTAACAAGAGGTGTCTCGTTAGTGTCTTACTTAAGTTAAGTTACACATAAGTTCCAAGCTTTTTAAATGTACTGTCGGGCAAATTAATCGTTAAGCCAATTTGCCATGTTATAGCCATTTTATTTAACTGTCAAAGATTGACAGTTGTGATTTGAATATACAGCCAATTTAAGTCGGTAGTCAATTAGCTTAGCAATTAATTTCAAAATGTAAGAACAGTTTTTTTTTTTAATAACTGACGTAAAATTTCGTCACATTGGGTTTCAGAATCGAATAATCCGGTTAGACTGCAAGCCGACCCCAACATAGCTGGGAAAAGGCTAGGCAGATGATGGGGTTCAGAACCATGTACTGAATCTGTTAAATTGGAGGAAACAGGTTGCGCATCTGCATTGATAAGAATTAATTAAATTGTCTACAATTTTTGTTCTATAATATTATTATTATATCAATGTGTAGCCCCAAAACACATCCTTTAGATGCTAAGAATGAGATGCCAGAACTAATTATGAATGACCTAGTTGATTGATTGATACTTGTTAATATGATGGTAATATTTTATATAAACAAGTAACTTATTCAAATAAGGTAATTAGGCCTATAAAAAAACCGCTCACTTATGAATAGCAAAGAGTTTCCTTTTTGTTACAGAAAGCTAAAGTAACTACGGTGTGTTATTTCTGAATTATTACTACGTATAACAGAAATGTGTGGGTGGTCGTATTTATGGCAGTGGTAAAGGCCATCAAGCTGAACAATTTTCTCCATGGGACCAACGTCATAATTACGGAAAAGTATCTATTAGCCCTGTCCCGTATAAAAAAAACTTCAGTATCTACTCGACCCAAATGTATGGGACACTTGATTCATTATGTTTTTGCGATTACGGTGTTGGTTTAATGGAAAAAGTTATTCAGTTTGTTGGCCTGTAACACACCGGTAAATATTTTTGAAGCACATTGTATAACATCGTAAAGGTTCAAATTATTAAAACAAAGTAAACAAAAGGGAATTGTTATCGTTTGAATTTGCAAAACGTGAATCTTTCAGAGCACGTGTTGACAATTGTTATGATATGAATTACTTCAAGCACAGATACATTATTAATAATTTCTAGTGCAGTACAGGTGATTCTGTATAAATATTATTTTAATCCTCCGGTCTACTGTTCAATGATTTTTAGTACCTATGACCAACAGTTCTATGGATACCCTAACGACTTAAATAGGCATTTAGTAATAATAATAATAATAATACTTTATTTTCTCACCACAATATACATGTTATTTTACATCGGTCAGATTCGACAATGACATATAATTCGGTTGAGTATATATTGCGGGAGACTGGTGCCTAAGTTAGGCTCGTGGCCTGTGTTTCAGGACACCAGGATCCCACCCCTTTTACATTTACATTTTACAAATTATGTACTATGCGCGCTGACAGAATGTAGTAAGGTATGACATTTTATATTAGTTTTTATTTTAATTAATATCTAGATTAAGTATGCGAGACAAGTGTTAGTAGATGTGTAGTATGTGTGATTGAATGGTGTGTGGGTGTGTTAAGAGTGTATGATTCTGTGTTTAGGTCTTTGTAAGGATATTTTCAGTATCATTATAATTTAATTTTAGTAGCCAGTCAGTTAGCCTCTTTTTGCATTTATTTTTTGTGAGACTATAAATATGTAACACCTTATTAGTTTTATTATATAGGTAGCCACCTAGATAGCAGAAGAAACGCTTTGCAAAAATAGTTTTATGACGTAGATGATGGCGCTCCACTGGGTCATATCGTCTTTTCCCCCTGGACAGCGTTGGATTGTAAACCAATAGTGTATGTTGTTTCAACAGAACGTGCAATATAAATAGTTGGCGCACTGTCAGGACTTCATTTTCTTTGTATAGCTGTTCAGTGGGATAGCGATACGGGCGAAAAGACGACACTTTTAGTATAGCTCTTTGGGTTCTTTCGATTTCTATTAGGGTAGTTTTTGGGGCTCCACCCCAGGAGGTGATGCAATAGCATATTATAGACTGAGCGAGGGTGTAGTACACTAATTTCATAATACTCTTATCAACTACATGTCTCAGCGTTTTGAACACATATATTAGTTTCCGTAGTCTGCTACTAAGGGTGGTAATGTGGTCTTGAAACCTTAGGTTTTTGTCGATTGTTATTCCCAGGTATTTTACATTCTCAGCCTTGGTGAGTGGTTCGCAGTTACAACTATCAGTGTGTGGGCTTGTGCAAGAGTGAGCTACAATAGTATTATGTAATGTTTGGGAGGAACCATTATTTTTTATGGAGAATGCTATGTAATTGGTTTTGGTTGTATTAAGGGTCAACAGATTGTCGCGTAACCAGTTGGATACCGTATTAAAGCCCATTTGTGCACACTCATAGACATCTTCCCACGAGTTCGCACTGAACAAGAGAGCAGTATCATCAGCAAAGCTAATGATTTTGCCATTCGGGATAGTGAGTGTACCCAGATCATTGATATATATGAGGAATAGTGAAGGTCCGAGCACACTACCCTGGGGCGTGCCGTAGTTAATTGTTTGTTCCTCACTGATGAATTCATCTATCTTTACTCTCTGGGTACGCTCACTCAGGTAGTCTTTAAAAAGGTCCAGTGGGATCCCTCTGATTCCCAAACTTTCCATCTTACGTACAAGAATTGTATTAGTGTAACATAGAATACTCTGCTTGGTCTATTAGAATAGAATACTCTTTATTATGTACGCTATATGAATTCAAGATTTAAAAGTAGAGATTTATTGCTATGTTATAATCTGGGTCTTCAATAATAAAGATTCTGTGCTACTATTAAATATACAAACCGACGCAAGATTCCCAGGGGTATTAAAATACTGAGAGCCGGAACACGCTCGCTGTCACCGTTTTTTCAACTCCACTTTAGAGGCGCGCGGATAGTCTGTGGTTTTTGTTCAAAGCCAGTCTAGTGGCGCGGGACGCGTAAGTGGATATCAACAAGTAGAAAATAATTAAATTGTTTTATTACATTAGTCAAAGTGTGTAAGTAAAAAATATGATACGTTTACTCAAATTTCACTAGGTACACAAAATTAATTTAATGCCCTTTATAAGGCCGAGTTCACACCAAATGTTTTGTCAGATGCTGACTGTGAGCGAGTTTAACGCAGTTTACTTACCTTATTCAGCCTATAATGTTCCCACTGCTGGGACACAGGCCTTCTTTCTGTGAGAGGGAGTGAACCGTAATCCACCGCGCAAAAGCAGTTTACTGCTTATCCATAAAAAACGACTTTTCGTTCATAGCGAACCGCTATTAGTCAGCCTGAGGGCCTAGGCAAACTTAAGGCTCTCACAAATAGCCGCGACACTTGATATAATCGCGTGCGACACAAAGGCACCGCTCGACTCGTTGCGCGACATGCGGTGCCTTTGTGTCGAGTGCGATTTTGTCGCGTGTCGCGCCTGTTTGAAGGAGCCTTCACATTTTTATATGCAATAATAATGATGGTATAGTAAACATATGAGGAGGTGAAGAACAGATCCTCACTTTTCCACTTTTTCTAATTTTGGAGAAAATAGTAAAATGTAAATAACTATCTGACTACAACATATGTGTTTTGTTTTAGGTGTTTCAATTAAACTAGTGTTTCAGTCAATCCGATGTACCAAATGGCTGATAAAAATGATAAGAATCTTAGTTAATATTTTGAAATGAAATTTGGAAATGTGAGGTTTTGATTAAACATTTTGGAAAAGTGTGGTTTTGGTAAAATTTATATAAAAAAGAGGTGATTTTGATAAGGTTTTAATTATTCGCTTTAATCAATTTAACATTTTTTTGCCCATAGACTAAAAAAAACTTTTTTTTAATGGAAAAGTGAAGTTATGTTCTTCACTTTGTCATATATGGGACTGACCTAAGCTACCGAAAAGCTTGTCAACCTAGTGAAAAACCGTTGCAAAAATACGTAACGCTTTGGAAGCGATTGCAATTTGTCTAGGCCCTCACCGCACATTCGACGGCTGACTATACGTTCGATCTGAATGCGGCTTTCTAAGTGACAAAAAGCGATAGCGGAATAAAAACAAAAAAGTATCGGGTTTCACCTCGGGTATCGTGGTGGTAAGTAGTTGTGTGTTTGCCGCATAACTAAGTATGGATTTCCCAGAACAAATTCCTTTAACATAATTATTATGAACATTAAAATCAAGTAGAGATCGTCTAATTTTAAATTTTCACGCCCCTTTACTAAAATGCCTACAGTGCGGCCGACGAGATAATGCTTTCTTGACACCTGTCAGTTTGAGAGAAACGAATAAGTGTTTTGCGAATTCGGCCTTTATTAGCTACTTGTTGAAAATTGTTGCAGTGATACTCGTAGGTGTCAGGAACGTATTATTTCGACAGCCGAACTGTAAGTACACAAACATTTGAAATGTGTATGCAACAAGCAATAGAGGGACGAGCGATTTTAAATTAGATGATCCCTACATACCTACTAGAACAAATCCATTCACGAATCACTTAAGTTTATGTAAATATCAGAAAGTCTGGGTATCGAGTATCGTACGTACATCAAAAATGCGGTTACTGGGTAACTACAAGGGTAAGGGTGCCTCCGGTTCCTTTAAGCTCGACTCGAAATCGGCCGCGGCCAAGAAACCCGCCGGCGCAGCATTTCAGTTTACGCTGCATCTTCAAACATTTTTATAACTTTTTCACTTTTGTAACTCTGAATCACAGTTTCTTATGCTATGAAGTCGTTCAAGTCAATGTACATAATCTAAATCGGCCATACATCTGAAATATTGACTTGGAAAGATTCAAATACTGAATGAGTAAATTGATGTTAGTACATAAAGATATTGTTATGATTGAAACGTTAATGTTGGTAGTTTGATAGATGGATGGAATCATTATGAACCTTGACTCACCAATATACGAAAATTGATGGATTACTTGAGTAATTTGCAAGCAATTTAATCATTATTGCCATGTTCATAATATTGATGTAGGTAGGAAAATACAATATTTTTATTTTATAATTTTGCCTTTCCTAGTCATGGGCAATATGGGATAAAATACCCATGGGTTTATTTACCTTTTATTATTTGCCTTATCGTAAATCTAACCTCCAATCTCGCTATTGGGCTAATTTCATTGAAACAAGTAGCTACGCAGTTATCGTATCAGAATTCGCATCAACTGTTAGTTTGAAAACAAGATTATCAGACGCTATTTTGCGATTACGATTGGTATGAGATGTTTTATGCCTCATTTGTAATTTTCTCAAATGGTCTCCCGGGTACGTGCGACGCTACTGGTGTCTCAAAATTGTCTTTTTGATATCTAAAATCTATCGTTAAAATACATTTTGAAAATCAGACAAAATGCTATGGAACAGTTCGGTTTTTTTCAACATAATTTGAAATCGCGGTCAGGTCAAACGTGATGCGGAAAATTTCAGAAACGTGGTTTTTTGGATTCAGAATAACTAAATCTATCGATTTTATACGGTTTAGGTCGTAAAACTATGAGGCAAAAATGTTGATCATGGACTCTCGTACTATTTGCCTGATATCGTCGCTCGCATGACTAAAAGTGCTATCTCATTTTTTAGCCGATTTGACTCAGGACCACTACACTCTTCCATTCGATCACAACTACTAGCGAGATTTTGTTGTTACCACAGCGCAACTGCAGCAAGAAGCTCGAGCGACACTATTCACATGTAACCACTGCGTGCCCACATTTTGTCGCTGCGATGTGGTATGGTTGTGGTACGTCTGGACGGGGCCTTACTTTTCATATTTCGTTGCTCGCATGACTAATAGTCCTATCTCATTTTTTTGACGATTTGAGTCAGGACAACTACACTTTTCCAGTCGTGATTCTTTATTTTGACGCCTTTCAAAATGGTTAAGTATATATGAGATCCAAATAACATAGAGGTACGACGGTTAGTGAAAAGTGTAAAGAACCACGAATAGAAAAATGTAGCTGTCCCAAACCTAATCAGCCAAAAAATGAGAAAAATGAGAAACGAATTTTAGTCACGCGAGTGACGATATTATCTTCCAAGGAACAGAACAATAAAAATGTATCGTTTTTCATTAGTGAACATTTTTGACGACATTTATTGATATCTAAACATTCAGAATGATAATGAAGAATATCCACTGGACTGCACATAATATGTAAAGACTATCTATTCTATATTCTATGTCTTCTGTGTTCTGTGTGTTTGTATTAATATATTTGTTTTCGTCCTAGAATTAAGTAAAAGCAATGAAGGGCCCGTCCCTCAACGGCTATTACTTTGCTATAATTCACCAACTATAGTGCATGTCTATAGTGAGTTATCAAGCGTTTTATGCATGAGTGTTCTGTATTAACAAGGCACCCTGACTTTATGGATTCGCCCGTAGTTATTGTTATTACATGCGAAACGCACTCATTTGAATTGGTTCCTAGTATCTCAGCGACACGTGTTTGTATAAATCTGCGCATAAAATTCATTTTCGGGGTCCTATTAGAATAACTGTCAATGTGATATAATTGTTAAAAAATGACAAAATTGACACATTTTCAAGACAAGTGCAGTCATAACGCAGAAAACTATGAAAAACTAATAAAATCTTTAACACACTAGCGATCTACGCATCATACTGACGTTATAGAGGTATAAGGAACAGGGTGTAAAGTCCACTCATACTCTATAGAAAAGGGAGGATCCTCCGACCAGACGGGTGTTGTGTCTGGCGGGCAACTGCCCGTTGATTCATGTCGGGCCGTTGTATCTATGCTAGTTGCGCGGTAAACTCTGCATGCGCGATGCAGGATTTGTGTGACGTCAGTATGTCGCGTTGTTTGCACGTGGCGTTGTAGATACCGCTACATCACTCCCCCCCGGAGACCGGAGGTCGATAGTGGGCTGAGTCTTGTATCTTGCGATGCTTGCCAGGCCAGCTGAGGTTCCAGTGGGTCGGAACCGGTTGCCGCATAGTTCACGGTGAGTCGGAACTGTCTGCGAAGATGTCCCCAGTGAGTCGGGGTGGCGCTGCGTCATGCTCCAGTGCGTCGGATGTGGTACAGCGCCGAGTTGAGGCTGGCTGCTGCGTCGACCAGGAGAGGAATTGAGCTCTTCTTGTTGACCGGCCGATAGTGTGCTGTGCCGAGGTTGCTGATGAGGCTGAGGGTGATGACCAGGTATGCGCGGTCGCTGCATGCTGGTGGTCAGGATACCTGTTGAAGCCGTGGGAGCTGGCTGGCTGGGTGACTCGCCGCTAACGCTTGCGGGAGTGATGATGATGACGTCACGCTGAAGTATTTGCACGAAGGCTGCGCTGACGTTCATGTTCGGGGTCACCAGTATAGAGGTATGAGGAACAGGGTGTAAAGTTCACTCATACTCTATAGAAAAGGGAGGATCCTCCGACCAGACGGGTGTTGTGTCTGGCGGGCAACTGCCCATTGATTCATGTCGGGCCGTTGTATCTATGCTAGTTGCGCGGTAAACTCTGCATGCGCGATGCAGGATTTGTGTGACGTCAGTATGTCGCGTTGTTTGCACGTGGCGTTGTAGATACCGCTACAACGTCACGAAAATCCTGCATCGCAAACAAAGTATTATCCGCGCGGTTAGCATAATACAACAACGCGACATCGTCTGGTAAGAGGATCCTCCTCCGGAGGAGAATGAAGTACTTACCACCTTATTCCTTATACCTGTATAGTAAATTTATCGGAACGTCGCTTGTCACCTGTCGCCAGTCGGTTTTATAAATAGGACACTGGACCAGCTCTTTCGTGGGCAATAGGTTTTTGAACAAATGACTATAAAACATGACGCCGTTAGTCCGTAGTAGTAAATCAGCTGAGACGTCTAAATCTGTGCAAGCTAAAACGCTGATAGCGTAAGAACGGCAAAAGCCGGTTAAATTAATGATGTCTCTAAAATAAATGCTGACTCAGATTTTCACTTTCGTTAAATAAACTCAACTGACACTTGCATTGCAGAAGAATCATTCATTTTATCTGTTGCGTAAACTGATCTCGAAAACTTGATGATTTAAGTACTTTTCAGCTATAAATCTCTTTTGAACAACAAACAGTAAATGGGCTATTTGCCAGACATTTCCACTGTAATAAAGCGTGTTCGATTCGAACACAGATGCGGAACAAGAGTGCATTGAATAGATATTATCAGCGGTCGTGTAAGTGACGTCTAAATGGTGTATAATAATAATTATGTCTGTTATTACATTATACGCAATATCTTGATATTCTCAAATAAATATAAAGTACAGTTTACACGAAGACAACAACAGAATTCGGACACGTATTCATTGTCTCTCTTCACTTTTTATTTCAAATACGTTGCGTTGCGTGTCATGCAATATGTGCCCTGTGTGAACTAAGTCTTAGGACATCAGAATGTTAATTCGTACTATTTTGATGTAGTTCCTCACGTCTTAGTTATGCACCCTTAAAGCTTTACAATAACAGTTGATGGTGGTTTGAATTAATTTAAAAACACGTACAGTTCAGTTTAGAGTCCTAAGAAGTTTCCACGACATTCAGAACAACTTTAACTAAGATGGTATCTCTTTCCGCATAACTATTTTGGGATCGACTGTCTTGGTGTATATTAATCAAGGGATTGAACAAGTGCACTCTAACTACCAAAATAATATTAAAGATTTGATATTCTAAGGTAGATAACTTGGCAAACTTTCGAGTATCTGACTGTCATAGATACTCATATGGCAACTAAAACGCTCTCCGAGGCACAGATAAGTCTCGATGAATATAAAGTATGGTACCTATTAGCTGATTAGTGTCACTGGACGTGGAGTCTCTTGCCCGTTCCTCTCCAGTACCTACTACCCTTCGGAATGGGCAACTGGTTTCATCTTTCTAACTGGCCGACCCCTTGACAATTCAAAAGTGCTTGCAAGTAATTTATTTGCAATCAATGCTTTTTTTTGGATGGGAAATTATCAAATAACTTGTCCCGCTCTGAGCGGAGCGGGGCGTGTCAGACTTTTACTGACTAAAACTCACCCGTTCCCTCAGTTGCCTGTGCCAGGGGCCAAGGTATCTCTTTCGAACAACCCGCGATCCTGGCAGGCATCGGCCCTAGCGGACCCCATCAGTTAGTGCTGACATCTCTTTGAGGCGCGCGTGGAGCACAACGCGCCGTCGACCCGGGCCTGGTCCTTATCGGACGGCGGGCTGCCCATTGCTCGCCGTCCGCAAGCCCGCGCCTACGGTGGCCGGGAATCGGCTGTCGACTCCCGACGCGCAGGGCGTCTCCTGCAGTGACTAGGGGCGTGAGGGCGCAAAGATTGCCTCTCCCTCACGCTTTCCGCCCCCTCCTTCGCAAGCATTACCTACCGCTTCGCAGAAGGAGGTGACGGTTTCCCATGCACTCTCGCTGCAACAAACGCCTTGAGTTTGCCTTGTCGCTTTTTTACGATAAATCTCCCATTGTAACATTTCTATATTTATAGCTATAATCCACATGGTGTACCTACGCAATAAAGAGTATCCTATTGTACGAGTATGCCTCATTTTTGTCTGTTTTTATTTTTACAATTTGTTGCTATGCAGAAGAGATACGATGCAAATGCGGTGTTCTAAAGTGTGGCTTATAAATTCAAAATAAAAACTACACAAAGAAAAAAATACCAACATACCAAACAACATAGAGATATGGCTAATTAAAAAAATACCCACGCCCGCATACCTGTTAGCACGAATAGTTTCGTACAGAGTATATTATAACCTAGAAACGCACTTTGCATTTAAATAGGAAGATTTTGCTAAAAGAGAAGTTTGCTGTTAGAGCATTAAGCAAGAGGTAGTTTAATCTTACTAACGGACTTTTGTAAAAATATTATCATAGAAAAATCTGACTTGGAACACTACTTTAGCTTCCACACTTAAACGAATAGATTGCTTTATGATTTCCCATAGATTTGGAAACTAGGAACGTTAGTCATGTTTACGATTGTCATATTTTATCATCATAATTATTTTTAAGTAGGTAGGTTTTAAGTAAGTAGGTACTGTGAGGCGTAGCTACAGGTGCTACGCGTGTGTTGCGTTATAATAGAAAAATGCTTTGACTCGAATTAATTATATATTCACGACTTTACATCAACACGTCACTTCTAGCACTTTTTCTACTAAACAAAAACCATAATAAAAATATTTGACAATTTCTTGAACGTTCGAATGGAACACACCGGCAATTATAACCAGCCTGCATTTACTTCTAAAGGTAGAGCTATACAGTCTCTACATGAGCTACGCCCACCTTTGAATAAAAGTATTGGCATAACTCCATTTCCAAACCAGACTTTTATTCACACCATTCGAACATCCAAGCCCTTCCTGCCTATCCTATCAGAAACATTACCTAACACCAGACTTTAAGTTTACATGGTGAGGTCCAACCCTTGCAAGAGAAAGCTTAAGTCAGGACGAACGAACCGCGTATCCAACACTTCGCTAAGTGCCAGGTAAGTTTACATTTATAAGTGCCCACCTGCACTAACACAAACTAATGTCGTCATGCTTAAACTTCGTCGCGCCAAAACTGGTGAAAAAGATGCGACGTGGCCTCCTAATAAAAACAATTGACGTGAAAGTTCACATCAGCCTGGAAGAGGCTTAAGAAAAAATAAATGATCTTAACTTCAAACTCTTTTACCCCATCGGACGGTATAAGCCAGAGGGAGGGAAAAGCGTAAGAGGCCAGGGTTCATCGACGATATCTATCATATGCCCATACTCCAGAGGAAAAATTCAAAAATCTACCCCATTCTCAATACACATTAACTCCATGAAATATCAGTCAATACTGATTAAACTGTGGGTGCTCAATCACAAGCTGAACCAATTGTGTCAACTCAACACACTTTGCGAAGGCTATGCCCCGTTAGCAAAGTTGGTTTCAACTTAAGTTGAGTGTCTGTCACCCCCCTCTAGGAGTGACCAGTTTCCAAAATCAATTTCCTCCCATAACTCGCATTATTATTTTCTGGAGTACGTTCATGCTATCCCAGCCTATTCAAATTAAAAACATTGAAGACGACGATGTGTTCACTCCCTCAGGCCCCTTGGAGCTGCGAGGCAAGGCACCTCACGGGCTCCCGGCTGCGTCCGACATTTTCTTCGCAGCATATGCGAAAAAATACAAACGAAAACATGTTAATAAGTTGTACCACACTGACAAATCATAATGTTTACATCTAATTGACATATTTATTATGACATGACAAGATAAATGTCAACAATAGGCAATAAAAGTTTATCAATAATCTAACATGAAAAGGTTTTAATTAAACTTAAAAAGGTTTTTATCTCTAAACTTGCATTTATATTTATATTTTAAAAATGAAAATTTCTTTATAAAATGTTGATCCTTTTTGGAAAATGTTTTTATAAATTTATAAATAATTGAAAATAATTTTGGAATTGAGCCTTTAGTCCTAGCTTTTCTAACAAACGGGATTCTTTTCTTTAAGAGTGCTTTTATTAGATTGTTTGTTGCACATCGAGAAATAATATTACCAAACTTTGGGATAACCATACCAAAATTAGGAATGACAAAATCATTACTATTAAAGACCCCAACAGTAAAACATTTAACTGAGTCTATAAATTTCGCAGAATTGTCTCCCACCTCCATATGACCATTTCTGAATGCACACACCTTCCCATCATTCTCAACTAACCCAGTAACACTATTTACCACGCTATTGACAACTGACACCGCGACGATTTGACCATTCTCCTTTAATTCAGTTGACAACCCGAACTGACCATTCTCCTTTGTTTCGGAGACATCGATCGAAAAACCATTCACAATAAACTGATCAACAACGATGTTATTTTTATTCATTTCCACATCGTGAACATCATGCTCAACCAGAGGCTCTGAAACACAACTGATTATATTATTAAATGGAATGGCCTGACCCGATTCGTCATCTTCTTCGTCGTGTTCATTCTTGACCACTTCCATCTGCTCCTTCTCCTCCTCTGCAGGGCTGCAACCCTGGCTGCTGCGCTCGTCATCATCTTCTCCATCGCCATCAACTTCCGCACTGCTTTCTACGCAGCCTTGCTCGTCGTGTGGCGGGTCATCTTGTCTTCCACTAAATAATAAAGAAGCATTATCATCCACATCATTATTTGGTCCGCCCTGTTTAGATAGATTTTGTGCAATCTCCTCTTTTTGCACCTTATAAATCATCTTGTGACATCTGCACGGAAGCTCTGTTCGTAAGACATCACACATAAAATCAAAAGTAATACCTTCGTGGTACGTATATTTGTGTATAACTAGGGCAGCACCCTGAAGGTATGCGCGCAATATCAGCGCCCAATCGCTCTCACGCCATTTATTGTAGACGGCCACTAATTTAAATTGATCAATAAACTCTTCCAGGCATAACCCGTTGGTGCCCGTAAAAAATTGAGCCATCTCACTGCCTTTATAATAAAATAAATAATTTAACCACTTAGCTTTTTACTCCGGCGTCGATTCTGCGCCTGTTTTATTCTCTACGTCTTGGCCTGCGAGGAGTGGTATCGCTTTCTTCTTATAAAACACCCGTGTGGATGTAGGATGTAGGTATAGGGTATCGCCTTATACCAATTTGCTGAAACAACAATAAGGACGGCGCCTCCACCAATATGTGAGGCGTAGCTACAGGTGCTACGCGTGTGTTGCGTTATAATAGAAAAATGCTTTGACTCGAATTAATTATATATTCACGACTTTACATCAACACGTCACTTCTAGCACTTTTTCTACTAAACAAAAACCATAATAAAAATATTTGACAATTTCTTGAACGTTCGAATGGAACACACCGGCAATTATAACCAGCCTGCATTTACTTCTAAAGGTAGAGCTATACAGTCTCTACAGTACCTACCTTATTTTATAATTATTGCAATTTTTTTTTTATCATTGGTTGAATTTGAAAGAGGCAAGTTAACTTTGTACCTATTACTTAATTAAAGTTAGAAATGATTGAGTAGGTACAAAATCAATTTAATTTTCCTTAAAAAAAATCAATGCTGCTCATACCCACGCTGCTTAATTATATTCCTTATGCTTTATAGTGTTGACATAAGGGATCGCCATCTCCCTGCCGGGTCAGCGGGATTGTCCGAAAGGGTTACCGCTGGCCCGGAACATAAAGGGCGAAGGAAGGAACACGGGTGGGTTTTAGTTAGTAAGAGTCTGACACTCCCTTCCGCTCCACCCAGAGCGGGAGGAGTCATTTGATGATTTCCCATCCTGAAAAAAAAAAAAAAAAAAAAAAAAGAAAAAAAAAAGGGATCGCCATCTTTAGGGGGTCCCCTAAATATTATCCGGATCATTAATCAACATCAGAAGATAATGTATAATACTGCTAAATACAAAATTATAGCTATTATACAGATAATAATTGCCAATATAGGAGGAAGTGCCTCATTCATCTTGTCAGCTTGTTAATGTCAATTGCTAAACATACGTCTATTAATGGTCTGGCCAAACTGAAGCGAATCCCGCGTGGGATGCGGAATAATGTTCGGTCGCATCGATTGTGTCAATTAACTTGTATGCAAATCTTTGAACTAGCGTCTAAACATCAAAGGATCCTTCAAACAGGCGCGACACGACACGCGACACAAAGGCACCGCAAGTCGCACAACGAGCTGTGCCTTGGTGTCGCGCGCGATTATATCGCGCGTCGCGCCTTTTTGTACGAGCCTTAACACGTAGCGTCTCATGTGGGGTTTTCCAAGTGTGGCCAGAGCTTAAGGGGAAATTAACATAATGTACTAATTATGTTAATTTCTCCGGATAAGAAAAAGTTAGCGTGAAACTGACTCGCCCTAAAAGTTGTTCGATTAATAAAGCGCCAAAAACAAGGATTGAAAAATGGTCTGTGTTAATTAAAAAGTATAAGTTTTCTCTCAATACGTGACAAAATCGGACACTTGTTCCTGTTCTTCGAATATTTTATAGTGTAACAAACTTCAAGGCAATTTCATAAAATCTCTTCACAAGGAAAGACGTCAACATCGCGTTCATGGAATTTAATTTACAAGCTATGTAAAAAGGTTAGTAAATTTGGCTCACCTTCTAAGAATATTATATTGATGAATGAAAAATGGAATGTGAAAGGCAGAAAGTGGATAATACTTAATAATGTCAAATAAATTCCTTTTGTTAATTTCTTTTGGAAGTGTTGCAGTCGGGATTACCAACACTTTGTGAACCTATTAGCCCCCGTGCCCACGGGGGATGATCGCGTACTAAATTTTCACCTCTCAGTGTTGAGCATTGAAAACCCAACAAAGCGCATCCAATCACGTCAATTCTGTGCTAAGTGCTTAGCAATGCGTTGAAATTCCAGTGCGCGATAAAAAATCGCCCATGGATACGGGGGCTTAGTATTTAGGTGTACCTTTTTGTATTGTTATACCAAAACGGTCATTATTGTATCTATTTACCTCAATTGACTTGCCATTTGAATACCTTATAATTTATATAACCATTAAATTAACATGAAGAACGGTAAAGTTAATTTGTACTAGTAATAAAACAATGGTGTTGCTAGTACTTAATTTGGCACGTGTGTGTTGATTACCTGAAACGTTATACTTAATGGCACCTTCAAAAAGTTATTACAGCCATTTTCATACAATAACTTGATGTCTTTAACGTATATTTCAGACAACCAGGGCCCACCACTATGCATGGGCCCTGGTTGTCTGAAATATACGTTAAAGACATCAATCAATCAATTATTGTTTAAGTTTTTTTTGTAAGTAACACTTTACTTACAAAAAAAACTTAAACAATAATTATGTTAATAGGTACAGACTCCAGCACATCAAGTTACTACAATCTATCAAATTTCTTTAATAGATTTTCAACGTTATCGCTTACGCATAAGGTTCAAAGTTGATTGGGAAAATTTGACAGCTTCAGGTAGCTTGATGTGCTGTCGTCTGTACAAAAATAAAAATGGAAAATATTGTCGCTTCATCAACCCGCACCTCTCACATGCAGATTGATGAATCACTTAAACACAGCTGTGTCCAACCTATCTGCTATAATTTTCAGGATGCTATTGCTACTCCCCCGCACGGCTTTCAAGACTGACGTGGTTTTCTTCCGCTATAATTGCATAGAAGTCACATGCGCGTCCGCAAACATACCTGAAGCACTACAAGAACGCGGGAGCCGCAACAGTGCCCTGAAAATGTTATTGTATTGAACTTTGAGGGCATTGTAGGCTTTTTGTGTGTACTTAACCCATAGACCGCTCGTGTAGAAACTTCGACAATACGCTTTAAATAGCGTCAATTACACATCTACCGTACAACGAGCGAATCTTGTGCTAGCATGTTCCCTCGTACCGACAGTGCCCTGCGTTCCCTCTCTATATCCATGTCACACTTCAAAGTGTCAGTCACAATGTGCCTTAGGTACATAGACTGAGAAACACGGTTCAACTGTTTTCCATTTAATTAAAGGGGTGGCACACTATTTGGCTTTTTGTTGTTTCCAACAAAACCATATACTCACTTTTTCTAGTGTTATATTTTAAACCGTGCTTCTCAGCATAAGTTTCACATATACCCAATAGTTTTTGCAACCGATTGATGGACTGATGGACTTAATGATGTCATCCTACTAATATTATAAACGAGAAAGTTTGTGAGGATAGATGGACGGTTGGATGGATGGATGGATGGATGTTTGTTACTCTTTCACGCAAAAACTACTGAACGGATTTGGATGAAATTTGGCAGACAGATAGTTTATAACCAGGATTAGGGACCCAGGATATTTTTTATCCCAATATTCCCACGGGTTCGACACTTCCGCGGGCGAGACCGCGGGGCGCAGCTAGTAATTATATATGTATTATAATGATCTTCAGTAAGTAAACTTTCTGCCTATGATAAGCAGTCGTGAGTTTATGTATGTGTATGTAAGCTTAATAAACGTATTGTTTTAACTAAGGATTATTTATGTTGTACAATTATTCACCTTTAAGTGAGAAATATTGTTGAGGTTAAATAATTGGAAGATCTCTTGGTTGTCTACAGCTAATCCCGCTTTCCTTGATAATGTTGATGTATAACTGTTGAAAAGACTCATTTTAAAACTTAATCTACTTATTATCCACTTCTTAAACAGTAATTTAACTTTTAAAACAGCTTAATATTGTTACCAAAAAGTTCGATAACGTAACGTTGACAATATCTAAATAAGTACTCAGGTTCTAACACCTAAATCCCTACGTATTTAGATATCCAAAGTTGCGATTTAGAACTTTTTCTCTTAACAACAGTTATCTTAGATGTCTTTGGACTTTAGTTAACTTTGGGTCTGTTTGTTATAAGATTTAATAAAATGTTATAACACACAAATTTAAACGTCCGTCATGATTTACTTACAGCCTACATGAAAAGATCACGAGCCACGAGAAATATTCCATTTGAAGCGGATTAAATTATTTTACGGTATATTGGATCAAAATCCCTTTGAAAATGTCCTTTATGCACTGTTCACATTTTGACTCACTGTATTGAACAAGGATAATGGAAACTGAATTAGCCCAGGTAAATATTTGTATTATTTAACGCGGCAATTTATTTTCGGGCACTGGATTTTCAAAGCTCTGCTTAGCCAGAGATGAAAAACCAGTCCGCGAAAAATAACTTACCGTGCATACCTGGGCTTATTCTGCTGGTGCAATCGTAACCGTACCAGGGCGTATTCTATCGTTCAAGTAGATCAGCACTGTAAGAAAACTTTGTTTTCACATTTTACATCATGTACAGACGCCAGCACATCAAGTTACTACAATCTGTCAAATTTCTTTAATAGATTTTCTACTTTATCGCTAGAGCATAAGGTTCAAAGTTGATTGGGAAAATTTGACAGTTTCGGATAGCTTGATGTGCTGGCGTCTGTACATGAGGGCGTAGTGATGACCCAGTTGTAACGGCACTGACTTACAAGTTATAGGTTACGGGGTTGTATCCAAACATTTCATCACTTCTGTTCTCATAACGATAAAGGAACACATCCTGAAGAAACCAGCATGTCCTGCAACCAAAAATTTGAAGACATTTGACATATACGAATTCCGCCCTGGGCCCGCGGTGCGGCAGTGAAATATTATAGCCTAGTTATGACAGTATACCGACTCAATTTCCTATATCCTAAATAATCATAATTTGGGGTAATTTTATTTAGCCTTTTAGATAGGCAATTCACTAAAACGGAAGATCATAATATTTGTTACAAAAGCAAAGTTTACAATCGAGTAATTGATCATTTAATCTCCAGAACGATTAACTAACCATATTCTAGCTGAATTTAATTGAGATCGAGCCCAACCAAAATACTAAGTTTGTTATTCACGGTGTAACCTAATATTCTAAATGGTGGCGTGTCTAACATCTCTGCCATTCTGGCTCAAGGGAATCGCTTAAAGATTTGTGGGTTTTAGGATAATTTACAGGCGTAAGTTACATGTGTTGTAAATATGGCATGGCTTTCTTGCTAAATACAAAACAAACTGAATGTTATACTTAAGTAAGACTGACCACCAGTTCTGTAGGAGCTATGGTGAATTTACAAATACCAGTGTGAAAGTAAAAAAATAATGCAATCTTTTTGGTAGAATTTCCCAAGTCTATGATTTTCCTAGCGCGGTTTCTGGTACTTAGCCAAGCTATTTAACAAAATAGCTGCTGCATCAGCTAAGATAATTTTTACAAATTCAAACAATTTAGTTTGAAACTAGTTTAGAGACTAGGTAATCACGATCGTGTGATGAAGCTCATGAATGGTATTATAAAAGGCGGCAAAATGTGCTATTATAGTTACGTTGCGAAGATGAAGGTGTCTCAAGCTCGGTGCCGCTGCCGCTACGATATAATTTGTAAACGGCCTTATACTTAAATTTTCTTCTGATAAGTAACTGAAATAAAAAAAAAACCGGCCAAGTGCGAGTCGGACTCGCGCACCGAGGGTTCCGTACAAACCTGCAAGGTTTACAAAGTTCGTTCATTACGACAATCGAGTCATAACTATGGTATTTTTTTTGCAAAATGAAATTCATAACATTACAATGGGTAAAGATGGAGGAGCATAAATTAAAGTAAAAAGCAAGTAATAAGTTTATATTTATTAAAAAATAAATATATATTTTGTAATGTAACTAAAAATTTAAGGTTTTCGGAATTTTTCCTTTATGTGTGCTGTAAAACGTTGCTTCATGCCAAATTTCAAGATTCTAGGTCGACTGGAAGTACCCTTTAGGTTTTGATTCCCTTGCGAGTACTTGCGAGTTTCAAAATATGCAGCTTAAATTGCTGTTTCTTTTGATTGCGTTGACATAGAAGTTTGATTTTGTTACAGCTTAAAGGTATTATAGACCTGAGTATTTGGTATGAATTTCAATTTAATACCTCTACGCGTTTATGAGGAAATGGGTAGTAAGTTTAAAATTATTAAAAAAAAATATATTATGTGATGTAACTAAAAATTTATGGTTTTCGTAATTTTTCCTTTATCTATGCTATAAGACGTTGCTTCGTACCAAATTTCAAGATTCTGAGTTCACGGGAAGCACCCTGTAGGTTTTGATTCCCTTGCAAGTGTCGAAAATTTGCGGCATAAACGGCTGTATCTTTTGATTGCGTTGGCTTAGAAGTTTGATTTTTTCACAGCTTCAAGGGACAGTAGACCTGAGTAATTGATATAAATTTCAGCTTCATACCTCCACGCGTTCCTGAGAAAAAGGGTCTTGACAGACGGACGGACAGACGGACAACAAAGTGATCCTATAAGGGTTCCGTTTTTTCCTTTTGAGGTACGGAACCCTAAAAATAACAAAATTTGTTGTAAGTATACATATGTTCTAATATAGTTGGTGCTACATGCAAATTATAAATACCTATGATATTAAAGATTATCTTAAAGGCTCCTTCAAACAGGCGCGACACGAGATAATATCGCGCGCGACACAAAGGCAGTACAAGTCGCGCAACGAGCGGTGCCTTTGTGTCGCGCGCGATTATATCGCGTGTCGCGCCTGTTTGTAGGAGCCTTTAGTCTAGCCAACACATAGAAAAACATGTTAACTGCGGCTTAAAAGTTTACGTGTTTTTGATAAATTTATGAAAATAAATTCAAAGAAGACTGTTACCCATGTATAAACATTCTTATAAACGATTTAGAACTTATAAAACAGACTTGAATGAAATCTCTGAATAAACTTTAAATCCAGTTCTTTGAAAGAAGTTTAATGAATTAATATTGTTATTAATATGCTATGAATGGAATACATAGTTACTAGCTCATCATCTGCCTAGCCTTTTCCCAACTATGTTGGGGTCGGCTTCCAGTCTCACGGGATGCAGTTGAATAGTAGTATTTTACGTGGAGCGACTGCCTGTCCGACCTCCACAACGCAATTACTAGATAATACGATACCCCTTGGTAAGAATGGTTGTCAGACTTTCTGACGACCCGTAACGACTGTCAAAGATTCACGAATGACAGCCGGGACCAACGGCTTTTTTTTTTTTTTTTTAAGATGCTTTCCGAGGCACTGAGATTTACCTGATCAATCGACCCGTGCGGCTGTTATTACTTAGCCAGAAGGCTCTAGTATACTAGCACTATTACTAGAATAGTAAATAGAAAAAAAAAAAATCAATACCGCAAATCACGTAGATAACTATCACAATAATTTTGAAATAAGTGATTAAATTACTAGCAGTGCGCCGCGGTTTTACCCGCATAAGTTCCGTTCCCGTAGGAATATCGGGATAAAGAGTATCCTTTGTGTTAATCCAGGAAATGGTCTATCTACGTGTTAATTTTCATCCAAATCAGTTCAACGGTTTACGTGTGATTGAGTAACAAACATCTTCACAAACTTTCACATTTACAAAAAAAAAATAAAAGAAAAATCTGAGTAAATAAAGTTTTAAAACCCACGGCCATGTTGGACGGATACTGAAAATTAATCATTGTTTGTTCCTAGTTAAATCCGATCGAGTGTATGGCATAAAGGGTTCCGTATTCGAAAATTTTGTTGATAGGATTTATTAAATATTAAAAATTACTGTGAAGTTATTTGTTTGTTTTACATGATCGCTGTGTTTTGGTTCACCGAACAAGGTGATAAAGTAAATGAAAATATGCGATCATTGAGTATTTGTCAACAAAAACATGCATTTTTGGGAACGTGGTGCTGCTAGTATATTTAAATAGTTTTTTTTTTACAAAAAGTCCTCAAGTTCGGCATACCACGCCACGTCTACTAAAATTCAAACTAATACCTTAAAATAAATGCTGTGCTTTGGTTTTGTTTCAGGGATCGTTGGGATTGAAGTGACTTGGCAGAGCTGGCACCCCGTGTAATTGGTTCATCATGATTCAAAGACACATGCTGCAATAACGTAAGTAAGAACTATTTGAAATAATGAAAAATGTTAAAAAATTAAAACTTAAGTGACAGTGAGTAGGGCACATTGCTCGCGGAACAGATAACGAATAGGGCCAAAAGGTTCTGGAGTGGCGACGCGTACCGGATGACAAAGCGTTGGAAGGCCCCCCACAAGGTAAACCGTTGACTGCGAAGACCGCAGGAATCCGCTGGATGCAAGAAGCGCAGTACAGGTCGATGTTTGGGGGAGGCGTATGTCCAACAGTGAGCGTCTTTTGGCTGAAATGGTGATGTTGTAAAAGTTATAACTGTCGGTATCCAATACGGCTACAGTATCTACCTGAATGTTTATACTTAGAAAAACGCTTGTTTATTCCTGATCCCTAAGTTGCTACAATTTCTAGACACATTTCAGCACATTCATTTTTTTAGTACAATTTGACAACCTTCATCGATGCTCTTTGATAAATTAAACCGTTTATAAGTTAGGTATCACTCAATCAACAAGCTGAGTATTACTGTTGAGTTATATAGGTGCTGGGAAATAAGATTAATACACGGTGAGATTTTATCGCTATTATATCAGACAATTTTAAACATACAGCCGTTTACGAAAGGACTGCACGTAAAATTCTCTTTTTCTTCTGCGGATTTAAATTGATCGGTCGACCTAATCGGTGACCTCCCGCGTGGCCACAGCTTCCACTCTGCCCTGTACCAATCGACTCCTATGGAATCATTATTCCGCCTCGAGACATGACAAAAGAAACAGTATTCGAGACTGCACTAGTGCTGATAGACGGTTGTTGATGTCGACTTCTTGGAGTATGGAGAATGGTAATCATGGTATTCTGCTGGGAGGGATTAAAAAGCCTGGTGTATTAGTAGAAAGGACGCTGCTGCACGTGCATCAGACTTAATCCTGCAGAAAAAAAAGGCCTTCTAGTATATATGTCTAATAGAAAATGGATAGCGTAGGTGGGTACACTTGGTAAGGTATGTCATGGTGCCAACTCGGGAAATACAGCGATTAAATATCAGGGAAAGGATTTTTGATAAATCATAAATTGATTAGTATTTTCAGTCGCCATATCTCTGCAACAGTAATATTTCAATGTCAGGTTTTCAACCACGTTGATATTTTTTATTATAAAAAATCTTATACAATATTACTGTATACTAAAATTCACTGCAGACCCACCGTACCCCTGGTCGTAGCTCTGGTGGTACGGTGGGTGTTTTAAAGTTAAACGATACCACTGTATAAATTGATCGTAGTGCTGTGCTGATGTAAATGCTAGACGGACAGGAAACTGCAAGATTCAACATTTGAAATCTGAATCCTCGGGTATAATACAAATGGAAAATGTATATAGTACTTAGAACAATATTGGTTTACGACGTATTTATTTAATGTAATGAGCGTATTTGGTGAACGCCATACAACCACCAAAAATTAAGAGACTTTTCACTCCAAAATTAATAAACGTGTCAACAAGAATAATGTTACATTGATACGATTACACAAAGTATTGGAGCTTATCAAAAAAAAAGAAGAGAGAATAAAACTATTATCAATGATGACTTCATTACTGATGTACAGTTATAAATAAAGAAATTGAAATTGGTCACGCATTAGAAAAATTGCGCACATAACTAATTATTAAATTTTATATTTACTTAATAATCCCTACGAATTGTCACTGTACGAGTACCTACGGGCTGTCACAGAAAGTCATAAACATTTTTCTTCAATAAATTATTAAAGTTTTGAATTTCAATCAAATTGTTCGAAGTTTTAATTGAAGGGGCCTTTATGAGTTTTGAATGTATGATAAATGAGTGTATGCCAAACGATTTTCTGTGAAATGAAGTTTATGCTGTCCGTTGTTATTCAAAATAATTTTATGGCATAAAAAATTCTGCTATAAAGGGTGGACCCGTTTTAATGATACCCCAATCCGAATGCAAGTTTTATTTTCATGAACATACTGAAACCTAAATAAAGACATACCTACGATTTTTATCATTTCAATTTACACTTCAAAACCTCTATTTTTCTTTAACGTTAAATGTGAGTCTTTGGTCATGTCACGGCTAAAGTCTGTGACCGCCTTGGGCGATAAAATCTGTACATTGAACTTTAAACTGAGTTCAATACTGTGAACGTGAATTTTTCTGTCTTGCTTTTAAAATGTGGTACTGCGAAAACACTATTTAGTTCACTTATTAGGTACTAGCTTCTGCCCGCGTCAAACGTCTTGTTTTAACTCAAAATATATCATAATGACACGGCAATATTGAAAGAATCTTCAGATTTGGATCAGTAATTCCAAAAATTAATTACGCCCTACATTATACTTCGTTATAAAGAAAATATAGATTTGATTAGAATAAAAGAAAATTGACTGTCAATCGTCTTTTCTTCCGAAGGAAAAGAAACAAAAGATTGCGTTGTCAATGTTTAAGTTGAAATAAATATTTTTGTATTTTGTATTTTTGTAAAAGAAAAGATCTGCATTAGGTATCATAACTGGTTACGAAGGGATTATGTCTAGAAATTAAGCAGTTGCGTTCACCTGACATACACCAACCCGCCCTGTGCCTGTTTGGGTGTATTACGGTCCACTGCCAGTTACGAAGAGAAGGCTAAAATGAATGTATGAAAAAAAAGAAAACAAGGAAAACAAAAAAAAATGAAAATTTTTACTTTCCACTACGGCGGTTAACGTGTTAAACAAAATAAACAGCATATTAATAATATTAGTGTACTTACTTTAAACGAGATTTTTTTGTGCGGAGCTGTAGGAAATAGATTTTTACAAATTCCTTTGCTAATCCTACACTGCTTGTGATAAATGAGCTTTATTGTGCGAGTCATTTAAACCAGGATCTTGCAAAAAATGTAGAAGTATATAATTTGGACATGGTCTTAAATTATTTTTTGTCGCGTTCAGCGTTGTCGCATTGAAACAATAACAATTACACTCATTTTATAGAAAACACGAAGTAATTTATCCGAACCAATTTGAATTCCAAGCGGGTAAAGTTTCATCAGACCTATTGTCCAAGTTTACTGATGAAGTCAATGAGCACCTTAATCAAAAAAAGATTAGGTACATACGCACTTTTCATTGACTTTTCCCGTGCTTTTGACACACTTGATCACAAGCAACTAATTAGTAAACTGGACCATAGTGGAATTCGCGGCCCTCTGCTCAACTGGTGCGGGAATTACCTCCAAAATAGAAAATTTGTAGTCAAAATTTGTAATTCACTAAGTGAAGCCGTTCATGTTACAGAGGGCACGGCTCAAGGTTCATCAGTTTTGGGGCCCCTCCGTTTTCTGTCTTATGTAAATGACATGATCATCTGCATCAACCACTGTACATGCTATCAGTTTGCAGACGATACATGTCTTGTAATATCTGATAAGAACCCTCAAAAAGCTTGTGATCCTATGCAATCTGACCTAAACTCTTTGTTAAAATGGTGCCATGATGTTGGGTTGGTGCTAAATTCTAATGAAACCAAATTGCTAGTCGTAAAATCACCATACTTACTCGTAAAATGTATTACTCCTAATAATTTAGTTGCACACGACCACAGCTGCTTGCATAAATTATTATTCTGTAAATACACATTTGATACGGCCGCGAATCATATTTTAATCAACGTACAACTTAATACTGACAATACATTTTTAAATGGTAAATAAATAAAAAATAAAAAAATACTTCACTGAAAGTACTTATGGAATGAAATCAATGATTTTCCATCAGAGTGATGGAAAATCGTTCATTTCAGACAGTTTATTATCTGGCTGAGGCATATTTACCCGTATATCTCGTGCATAAGGATATTATGTAGATTATCACTTACAGGGAGTGAAAATGCTTTCAGGCTGTCAATGTCATTTGTTCTGAATCCATTTCAGAGTTATCTGGCTGTAGGCATATTTACCCGTATATAGACTCCTGCAACGCGACGGCGCGACGCGCGACGCGAATCTCGCACGACACAAAGGCACCGCTCGTCGTTGCACGACTTGCAGAGCCTTTGTGTCGCCCACGATTTTATCGCGTGTCGCGACTGTTTGAAGGAGCCTTATCTCGTGCATAAGGATATTATGAAGATTATCACCTAAAGGTAGTGAAAATGCTTTCAGGCTGTCAATATAATTTTTTCTGAATCCATTTGAGAGAGTAACTATATTTTTGTTCGTTAAAAATTAAATGGTTTTTATGTGTTTGTTCTCGATACTGGGACTTAAATGTTATGTCTCGTTTTAAGTAACAGAAATGTGGAAATTATTGTGTAATGCTGTTTTACCACCTGAAACACTCGTCCCTCTCGCAGATACTAAGCCTGTGTCCCAGCAGTGGGAACATTATAGGCTGATTATGCTATTCTCGTACATAAAACATACCTAATAGTTTCTTCAAGACTCCTTCCAACAAGCTCGATTCGCGATAATATCTGGCGCGACACAAAGGCACCGCAAGTCGCGCAACGAGCGGCCTTTGCGTCGCGCGCGATTTGCGTCGCGCGTCGCGCCTGTTTGCAGGAGCCTTTAGTCGGCCATCTTGAATCATTCTTTTTTCTTTCTATTATTATCTTTCATTTACAGGCCCAAATTAAGTTAGCTAACGAAACTCAGCAGCCGTGATGGGAATCGATGTCTAAAAACGATACAACAAAAAAAAAACAGTGGCACTCCGGGAGTGCCAACGGAAGTGAAAACCTGAACAATTACGTTAGTATTTTTTTAATCGTCTTATAAACAAAACACAAACATAATACTTTGCCAACACTCTCTGACATATCAGATATCCATTAAAACCGAGTACGTCCCGAGGACAGCCATAACAGTGTCGCGAGTTCAATGGTTTTTACCCATCTCAAAAAATGCCCAACGCGTCTAAAGAAGTTTTCACTTCAAAAAGTCCTGATAACTTCTTTTGGGATCAACGACCGCTGGTAGTGATGTTTCATGAAATATGAGTTGAGAAAATCATCAAGATTTTTGAACTGATATTTCACGCTAATACACTACATACGGTCGTTGACCTCAAAATAAATAATCATCAAATATTTTTTTTTATCATTTGTTTAGATATTGATTCCTATCACGTCTGCAGAGTTTCGCTAGCTAATTTAATTTGACCCTGAGTAATAGTAAAGTTTTCATAACTATAAATCGAATAGGTGCCTCACAAGTCCGACAATGATACACAAATCTTACTTCTGACTAATATTATTATTATTATCATCCCTACCTACCTGCAAAAGCTGTGACCTTTTCTTGGTTTACAAGTGTTTCAGGAAAAAAATACATTATCAGAAATCCTCTAAAGCGTCAAAAAGTTACAGTAACATCCGTTGGTCAATTGGGGTACTGGCGAAGCTACCTATTGGTGCCCTTCTCTACCAACCAACAACGATCCACGGGTCAACGATGAAGAGAGAAAGTCAACGGACCCTAAATCGGTGATTTAGGGCCAGCGAGACAGAAGTAAGAAATCTGACAATAACTACCAATTAGTAACTGACCCCCCTTATCGTGACGTTCGTCTAAAAACGTATAACAGTCATTACAATAGAGTAAAACCTCTAAAAGATCTAAAAGAGAAAGTTATGCATCATATTATTTTTTAATGTCTTGCTCTAATAATGTGACCTGGCAGCGCCCCGCGGTTTTTATCGGTTTTTATCATATAAAGTATAAGAAGCTTAGAAGTATTTTATCAGTGGAATAAAATATAAATGAATAATTTTGAATTTTTGTCAGTTCTTTCATACGAAATCTCTCAGATGTCAGTTTTATTCCACGAATAAAAATTATATCTGTCGATTGAAAACCATACGTCATATTATTTTATAATTCGACTTACCCTGTATGTTAGATGTCGTCATCTATAATTTCGGAGAAACATGCTTTTCTAGCGTATACATACGTCACATGTACATAATGTAGAAAACAGGAAATTAAACATCGCTTTGTTCCGAATTGGATGAACCCTCGCTAGTTATGACGATGTAATTCTTTTCCTCTCTCTTTCTCTACCCATTTCAAAACACAAGTGAGTAGGTAAAATTGTGTTATTTTCTAGAAAAAGATAATGACTTAATCAATCATGTGTGAGACAGAACCATTTTTTCCAGAAACTACTTACATATTTTCCCTCGGAGCAGAAAATCCACAAAAAAAAACACGACACGGCTGTGACAAAATTAAGTACACGAAGCTCCTAAAAAATGTGTCCCTACTCCCAT
Source organism: Luperina nickerlii (assembly GCA_963855955.1). NCBI lineage: Eukaryota > Metazoa > Arthropoda > Insecta > Lepidoptera > Noctuidae > Luperina > Luperina nickerlii. The sequence goes on along the minus strand of OY979677.1, from coordinate 11,555,835 downwards.
ATCATTAATTTGCTTTAGGCTTTAATAATTCTTGCAAAAAATAAGATTAGAACACATATTTCTGAGAAAAAAGTTTTATAAAGGTAAATGCGTATTTTTTATTAAGAAAATATTGTTTTTGTAGGCATTTTCCAAAATAGAACATAATAACTTTCTTTTTCCTTGGTAAACCGTATTATAATCCACAAGTCATGTAAAAAACAAGAAAGGGCTTTATAACAATGTTATTTATTCAGTAAAAAGCCGATTTATGAATGAGAAATGAACATTTTAAATCCGATGATTTTCCTGCTCAACATCTAAAAGTAATTTTGAAACAAAAAATAACTTTCTTAAAGGAAAGCACTTAAATTAATCTTTATAACCTAAATTAGCTTTTAGTTAACTTGGTAGGTACTGAATTAAAAGCTGTTCTCATAATAGAAGGCCAATTCTAGTAATCTAAAACTTTCAAAATTTAATCGCAGTTTCATCTCGGCGACAAACAAATGACTAAAATTTGTCAAAATGTAGGGAAATTAGAAGTATTTTTGATAGATTGAGACTGAGATTAGCCTTTGAATGTTCTTAAAGTTACGAGACTTGCCCCTTAATTATCAGGACTCATGTTAGAAATTTAAAATAAATACATACAGAAATAAATAAGCAGCTATTGCAACATCCTACAGTACCCGGCGATAAATATTGCACATCGACCTTTGGAAAGAGACAATCGGCTAATTTCGGCTTCGTAGAGCGTTATCTCTGTCGCACGAAATACAAACAGTCCGGTATCTATTAGGAGCTGTTAAAACAATTATGATTTGCTTCTTTTGATAATTATTTTTATTCTTTGTATAAAATACAAAAAAAGGTAAAGGTCGATGTGCAATATTTATCGCCGGGTACTGTACATAAGTATTTAATTGCAATTAATACAACGTACAATAAAGGTTCAATCAATCTGCCTAAACCTTTTCCCATCTATGTTGGGGTCAGCTTCCAGTCCAACCGGATGCAGTTGAATACCAGTATTTTACATGGAGCGACCGCCTATCTGACCTCCACAAACCAGTTACTGGGTAACACGATACCCCTTAGTAAGCCCGGTTGTCAGACTTTTGAGCTTCTGACTACACGTAATGAGTTTGGAGGAAATGTGGCACACGGGTAGACCATGACCTGGACTAGGACATTGAATAAATACTTTTAATCCCAATATTCTCACGTAATCGAGACTTATGTGGGTGAAATCACGGGGCGCAGCTAGTCTCGCAATACATTTATAGCTCGTGTAGAAGTAGCTGTAAGTGGGCAAACATTAATAATTTTCCTGACTATTCTCTTTGACATCTCTTACAAATGATGAATGTTTATCAAAATATCGTATACGAACACGACAACGAATATCGTACAAGACTAAAGACGAAAAGTAAAGCGCTTAACGTGATGATACTTCTACCAAATTATATGAAATAACTTAGGTACAATTTTCATCAAGTTTATTAGATACTTGTGTATCTAATAAACTTGATGAAAACTGAACTATATAAATCTCTGATTTTTCGATTCCGCGCAACAATCTGCCAAAGAGAATTATTGTCATGTTTAGTTTTACTGCCAATAAAGTTGGTACGAACCTGACTTATATTGACGGAACAACATCTTAAGTCTCAGATCTCAAGGGGCGCTAGGTTCCGCAAGTATTTCACGTAATTCGTTTTAGTCTTGTATTTCTTGTGCAAAGGTTTCCACTACAGCTGTTAATTGTTGATATTATATCCCTAGTGCGTAATATATGATTACATATTTTACTTAGGTATTTTTTTTTCCTCGTAACAGATGGATAGGGTGTTAATTAATCTTTTATTTTAGTATCGACAGAAAAATAGCTTATTTACAAATAAGCTATTTTTACTATTATTCATCAATGTTTACGTAGGATTAATACATTAATCCTACGTAAACATTGATGAATAATTAGAATATTTTAGAGGGGCTCGTGGAAGCAATAACAGTCGCACGGGTCGATCGATCAGGCTACGCTATGCTTGCCTCGATCCGTTCATGGATATGTGACAATCTTTAGATACTGAGACCCCTTCGTGCCTCGGAAAGCACGTCCCGGCTGTCATTCGTGGATCTCTGACAGTCGTTACGGGTGCTTAGAAGCCCGCAAGTCTGACGACGAGTCTTAGCAAGGGTTATCGTATAGGACACGCCACGATAGCGGCGGTAAGACCCCTCTTTGAGGAGTGGCTAGAGAGGCGTCACCACGCCCTCACCTACCGCCTGACGCAGGTCCTCACCGGACACGGAAGTTTCGGGAGGTTCCTGCACATCATCAGGCGGGAGGAAACGCCCGGGTGTCACCATTGCCAGGATCACCCAGAGGACACGGTGGAGCATACGGTGGAGGTCTGCTCCGCTTGGGCGGAGCACCGCCGTGTCCTCGTAGAGGCGATCGGCAGCGGCGGCGACCTCTCGCGTCCGGGCCTGGTTCAAGCCATGGTCCGGGGTAAGAGGGAGTGGGGGGCAGTCGCCTCCTTCTGCGCAGCAGTCATGCTAGCGAAGGAGGCGGCGGGACAGCTGAGGGAGAGAGCGTCCCGTCCCAGTCGCCGCGGGAGGCGCTCCGGGCGTCGGGAGCCGCGCGACGACTCCCGGCCACCGTAGGCGCGGGCCTGCGGGCGGAGAGTAATGGGTAGCTCACCGTCCGATCAGGACCAGGCCCGTACCGGACGGCGTGTACGTGTTCCACGCGCGCCTCCAAGAGATGTCAGCATCAAGGGAAGGGGCCCGTCAGGGCCGAAGCCTGCCGGGTCAACGGGATTGTCCGAAAGGGTTACCGCTGGCCCGGAACATAAAGGGCTAAGGAAGGAACACGGGTGGGTTTTAGTCAGTAAGACTCTGACACTCCCTTCCGCTCCACCCAGAGCGGGAGGAGTCATTTGATGATTTCCCATCCTGAAAAAAAAAGGGTTATTGTATTACCCAGTGCCTAGCTGTGTTGTGGAGGTCAGATAGGCATTCGCTCCATGTAAAATACTGGTATTCAGCTGCGACCGGCTAGACTAACTACTACTAGATTGGAAGCAGACGCCAAAAATTGTTGGGAAAAGGCTAAGCAGTTAATAGTAGATTTTTACGTTTAAGTCACTAGATAAACTGCTCTGCTTGAATTCCTGCGGCAAATTATCGATTAACAGAACCTGACAAAACATTAAACAGAAAATGTATGTACTTGTCATGGATGAGACTCATATTCTCGAAAAAAATCATTCCGAAATTAAAGTCGGGCATAAATAAATCTGACCCTCATAAGTTTTCTTTGCTCATTGGTACCTTCATTCATTTCCATTTTCCATTCATGCGTGCGAAATTAGTCCTTTAAAAACACTGAATGATTTTAAATATTATTATTTAAAATCATTCAGTGTCTCTTCCAAATCATGGAAGGAAACCTAGCTATTAACACAGACACTAAAGCTTTAGAGTTATCTAAAAAGTTTCAGTGAGAAGAATCTGGCTATAAAAATGTTGAGTATCAAAATACTAACAATGTTTTGGGATGAATATTCAATGATCCACAAGCCTCCTTCAGATTGGTTCGAATTTCATTGAAATTTAATTGCTCCCAGCAAAAAGAATATTATTAATACTTAATTTGAGGGGAAGGCCAATAATAGAACGTCCCTTCCCTTTGAGGGTATCATCTGCAAGTGCCATTAAAGTGTAGCTTTGAGTTTAAATTAAATAGTTGACGACAGCCTGCCAGCCAGCCAGGATAAGTACAAATATTTATAAGAAGACATGGTCCCTTGCCGTGGGATTATAATTAGTAGATGTTGGAATGCTGAAAAATACAAAAAAAAAAAAACAAAATATGCGTTGTATCATTGTGTGAATGTGGTCATGAGCCATGGTGGTCCATTTTTTGGTCACAAATATTAATAACTCGCGACTCGACAGACGCTTCCTGTCCTTTTCTTTTTGTCTTTTCTAATAAATACTTTTTCTTTCTTTCCTTTTAATAATTTATACAAAAAACCCATAGAAAAAAGAACCTTTAGTGTGATTTTTCCAATTTGAGAAATTTCCAGGAAACCTTTCTAATTTTTCTTTCCCTATGAACCTAATTCGGACTATAAGTAACATTTAGAAATAAAAAGTAGCCAAATCGGTCCAGCAGTTCTTAAGTCATGCACTTCTTCTTAGCGTATCAATGACTAAAAGTTTAAATTTTTTTGGTCCAAAATTCAGCTGTGCAAACTCCGCTCACTGACGTAGTCAGATCATCAAGTACACAGATGACAGCCCATGCGGCGCAGGATGGAAGGTTGGTAAATTATGCACTCACCAACGAACAGCATTAAATTTTTTATATTATGTACAGACGCCAGCACATCAAGCTACCCGAAACTGGCAAATTTTCCCACTCAACTTTGAACCTTATGCTTTAGCGATAAAGTTGAAAATCCATTGAATAAATTTGAAAGATTGTAGTAGCTTGATGGCGTCTGATGTTTATATTTTCGTAATTTTCCAAATGCTGTTGCCACAGCTCTAGCTCGAGTAAGTGTAGTATGGCTAAGTATTAGTTATGCTGTAATTTAATTAATTGCTTTCTATTCAAATTATAACATTAAAATTAGTTGTCATTGTTCAAAACTACGTAAATTACCAAATTTTTCCTATAACACGTCACCATTTCTATTCAATAGGTACCTACAATAAAATTTAAACTGCCATTAATGTCTCTATAGATTTATTTTATACGCTTTTCATTAAATCTATTTCAAGTTACAGTCTGTTTTCTCCTGGGAATGCTCCACAACTAAGTTTTAAAAGCCTGCTTTTATTTATAGGAATTACGATTGTATTTAGACTGGTTTAAATATTGCCTCAATTAAGACTGTAGTTGAGTAAAAAAGTTCGGCGATCGATAAATTAACGAGACAGTGAAATTCATTTATTTATTTAATTTTATTTATTCCTTTATTTCAGGCGTCAAGGCCCATACAAAACACATACAATACAACCTTACATCCACCCATCCATCCTTACCTTACATCCCCTGCTAGATAGAACGTCGGCTGTAATTATTTAGATCAGTGCGGGGCATAACATAAGAGAATATTTACTTTATGACATGTTGAGAGTGTTGCGTGAACCAAAGTTGTTGAAAGGAAAGTTTTAAACCTCTTCCAAGTTGTGTGTGATACATGATTCTTTTTCACTTTACTTTGTGAACTTTAGATTACCATTCTATCCAAGGCCTTAGACAGTCGCAGTTTTTAGAATTTGCACGTGTTTTTATTCAATAAAAATGAAGAATACTTATTAAAGTAACCAATAATACTAACAAAACTATGCATTTCCCAAAAGATGGAATAACTGACAACCAAGACAAGAAGTAATAAGTGTGGTGGTGTGCAAAATAGATTGTAGCATGAAGAAAGAAAAATATTATGGTATGACGTGACCTTAAACCGAAAGTAGCCCAATCGTCGCTCACATGACTAAAAGTCCTATCTCATTTTTCTAATTTTTTGGCTCATTTGGCATTTTTATTCATGATTCTTTACAATTTTTAACAGTCGTACCTCTATGTTATTTGGATCTCAAAATATAACCATTTTGAAAGGCAACAAAATGTAAAGAATCACGAATGGAAGAGTGTAGTTGTCCTGACTCAAATCGGCAAAAAAATAAGATAGGACTTTTAGTCATGCGAGCAACGAAATGTGAAAAGTAAGGGCCCGTTCAGACGTACCACAACCACACCACATCGCAGCAACAAAATGTGGGCACGCAGTGGTTGCAGTGTCGCTCGAGCTTCTTGCTGCAGTTGCGCTGTGGTAACAACAAAATCTCGCTAGTAGTTGCGATCTGGTTATGTTGTGGTTAGTGTTTGCAGACAGATCGTTGTGTTTGCGATCTTGCCGGCCGCTATTTCGCGGTCTCACTGGTGGTTGCATTATGGCTGCGACGTGACCTTGATGTGATCGATATCGCCCACATGGCTTGACTTACTCATTTTCATACAAATAGCGCCCGTCCACGTGATGTCGCTGTGGTGTGGTTGTGGTACGTCTGAACGGCCCTTTTGGAAGTGTTACGCATGGGTTCCATACGAAATAAAACACAATTTTGTGTGACATGAAGGATATAACGCTCACTACTACGCCTGACTCCTAAGTCACAGGAACTTACACCTAGTTTTAGAGTATTTAAATATCGACCTTGGTATCAAGCCTTTTATGTTTTAGTCATAAGTATATTGTTAAGGGTTTTTGGTGAAATAAATTATTTATTTATATACTTTAACTGATATACGTTATCTTAGATTTAGCGCCAATGCACGAGTAGTACAGTTATTAAAATCAAATAAAAAATCGTTAATTTAAAATAGGCTGAGAATCAACATTTTTTGAACGTATAAAATTGCATAAGGTAGCATAGCAAACGCCAGGACTTACTAGTGTTTTAGCTGGGAAGCTTTCTAGTGCGTAGTGTCTAAAACCATGTTTCATGGGGAATATCAAAATATTTTGACCCGGATCAGGTCTGTACTTAATAATATCCACCTGACTGAATTTGGGGTCAGTGCGACCAATCTTTACGGAGACTATAAAGGGGGTAAAACAACCCTTAACAAAGCCGAGAGTCACTTGTTCTTCCTGTCATTATATTTGTTTTTTGTATTGCACCATACCTAGGAACCTTTAGATTACGAAGATACTGAAAGTCAAAGTTTTAACTTTTTTTGACGTACGAAAACCAGTTTTATACTTATTAACAAATAATCCCACGAACCCAGTACCATTGCATGCAGCCAGAAGCACAATGTTTTGCGTGCATGAAACCATGTACTACTTTTTGCAAACAGCAAATTTTCACACAAAAGATAAAAGTCGTTTCCCAGCGATATTTTTGTACAAAGTTTGATATATGGAACGCGTAGATGACGGCTTCGTCTTGGGTCTTGTTACACCCTGTATTACACCTATTAAGAAGGTATATGTATATTTCACAAGTGTGTGCGCCCTCATAGTTCAGTCTATAATCATCTAGCAAGGTAACATACTTACTACACCCTAATTAAGTAACACACTTTCAGTCATCTATGGAAAGATTTCGAAGGAAATTAAAGTGAAAGCCATTTTAAGTAACTTTAATACACAAACTAAGCAACTATAAATTTGTTCTCATAACTAGTATTTGAACTAAGTATTATTAAACTAGTTTTAAATAAAATTTTGTTCAATCACTACTACGAACACTCTAAAACCCTCGTGATTTCCCGAAGCTAACAAGTTATTCAACTCATCCATCGGTTCCATTTAATTGGTACCAACGGTAAGAGGCACTTGTTGGTACCGCTTGAATTCTATTGACCTATCTTGCCTTTGATAAACTAATCGCAGCTTCAACAAACAATCAAGTAAAGGAAAACCCTTTATTTGATTGTTTTCATTATAATTGGGCAAGTTAAACTTGTTGTTTGATTTCCATAAGCCTTGTATAACCATTGGTCCTCTTGTCTTAACTAGAGCATTCCTCTTTCATAATTATGAATAAAAATATGTTCCAGAGTGCCAGGATAAAATTTAACGAGAGCTATATAGCGCCTACACGTAATATCTTCTCGTCCCACATACCGCAGTGTCTCAAGACGAAAGTCTTTGACCAGTGCGAGTTGCCAGTGATGACATATGTCACTGAAACGTGGTCGCTCATAGTGGGCCTTATAAGAAGGCTAAAAATCACTCAAAAGGGCAATGGAGAGGGCTATGCTTAGAGTTTCCCTGCGTGACCGAATCAGAAATGAGGAGATCCGTAGGAGAACCAAGGTAACCGACATGGCTCGAAGAATTGCCAAACTTAAGTGGCAGTGGGCAGGGCATATTGCTCGCAGAACAGATGGCCGATGGGGCCGAAAGGTTCAGGAGTGGCGACCGCGTACAGGAAGTCGTAGCGTTGGAAGGCCTCCCACAAGGTGGTCCGACGACCTTTCGAAGGCCGCAGGAACCCGTTGGATGCGAGAAGCACAGAACCGGTCGAAGTGGAGGTGCTTGGGGCAGGCCTACGTCCGCCAGTGGACATCTTTCGGCTGAAATGATGATGATGATGTTAGAGCTTCTTGTTTAACTCCTAAGAGGTTATAAACGTTCATTAATACGCTTCAAAATAATAGTATTAGGTACTAATCTAGATGCATTACACCAAGGTCGTACACGTGCCACAACATATGGAGTAAACTATTATGTGCCCGCACAGACAATATAATGCTGTGCCGGTCGGTATGCAAAGGCTTTACTAAATGCAGCGCTATCATCCGTACTAAAAATCTGCCTAGCCTTTACTATGTTCGGGTGAGCTTCCAGGTACCGGTCGGTTAAGTCTAACCGCCTCCACAATCTAGTTACTGGGTAACACGAGACGCTCCTTACATTATGTAGTGTCTTTCATTGCCTGCATGAAAGACACTAAATTGAAATAAAAAATTGGTATTTTTAATTTCATCATTAGTCTACAATTTTCTCAAGCATACACCCTTACATTTTAATCTTAAAATCTTCATTAGGAATATTAATACGTGTCTCATTTAATATTTTGCATATTTTTAGACTGTATTTTCATGTAGGTACGACGATATTTTCACTTTTACAGTAAGTTAATCCGTCGTTGCTATGTGACACAAATTGCTTTTCAGGCAATCTTTTCATCGGAAATTCGAGAAAATTAATAAATACATATTAATATGATATAAAACGTTTTTTGGATTATGAAATATTAGAAAGATGTTATAAGTAAAATGTAACGGGTTTTCTGAAATTTTTGGTTCATGTTCCTTATCGTTAAGTATTTAGTAACGATTATTAAAAAATATTTACAGTCAGTTTAACAGCTCACTATAGAAAGCAGTCCTTAACTTTCTTCGTTAAATAAATGTAATGTTTCTACATTATGTTTATGTAACGCCAAAGTACCTCTTAACCTTACTCTCTTCTTTGTTCAATAAAGTTTTATTAATAAATTTAAGTCCTATTAATGTACTAACAAAAAGGCAAAACTAAATTCGAAGAAAATCTTGACACTTTCACAAAATTGATTATTTTCGCTGTTCTATCACGTTTATGTTGAAAAGATTAATTGATTCAGGTTTAGAGTGTATTTTTAAAAAGCTTATCTTGATTAATGAATGAAGTCGATTTTAATTAAAGGATAATGATGTTGAAAGGTGTAATAAGGTGATTAACTGTTCAAAACATTTTCAAACTTCTTAACATGATCGTTATAAATTCTGGACTAAAATAAAGCTATTAATTACTTCATGAAATTTAGAAGTACAGACGCCAGCACATCAAGCTACTACAATTTGTCAAATATCTTTAATAGGATTTCAACTTTAACGCTAAAGCATAAGGTTCAAAGTTGATTAGGAAAATTTGACAGTTTCGGGTAGCTTGATGTGCTGGCGTCTGTACATAGCTTTTTTAGTTAGGACAATAATTCAGTTTATTTACTGACTCATCTTCATCATCATCAGCCTCTAGCAGTCCACTGCTGGACATAAGCCTCTCCTATTGCACACCATTTAACTTGATTTTCGGCAGCTCTCGTCCAGCTGCTACCAGCTATTCTGCGAAGATCGTCGCTCCACTTCAATTCACTGACTGCTTAGTATTTATTGTTATCTTAGTATGGAGTTCAGATTGAATTACAGACCGCCTAAGGAACACAAACAACACTGCAAGTCAAAACCAATATCACGGACGTCACCTAGAGAGCCGCTAAGCTTAAGGAAGCCTGACAAATTGACTAAAAAACCACCGATTGGGACCCAATTAACGCAAGACGACATCGCGGCAGGCTAAGGCTAATATGGCTTTACTTCTATCGAAAGGATATGGCTGTGCTATGGCTGGCACTAGCAAAAAAAAAGAGGCTTTTGCCCTGCAGTGGAATAATACAGGCTAGTTAGATTACATAAATTAGATTAGTATTGATGCCTTCACAAAATCCACCTACCTATCATTCCTTTGTCTATTTATCCACATTAATATTTCCGGCAGTAACAAAAGAAAAGGAGGCTTTGGCCCTGCAGTGGAATAATACAGGCTAGTTAGATTACATAAATTAGATTAGTATTGATGCCTTCACAAAATCCACCTACCTGTCATTCCTTTGTCTATTCATCACATTATTACTATTTATTATTTAATACTTCAAGCACATAAATGTACAGTCAACCTTTGGGTGATGCAGAGACAAACAGTGGTAGGTGCAATCATGAACGTTGAGGAATAAATATTTTAAATATAAAGATACGCATAAACCTATTAAAACTGTATATAACATATACCTAATTACATATATATAAGTACAAATAAATATATATATAAACATAAATAAACTAAATAAAAAGAAATAAGACATACAATGAGAAAATATTACCGTTGTGATGATACTGCCAGTTTCTTGCGAATGAGCTCGCGAACCTTAACTTTAAAGGATAATCGGTTGGTTGCCATCCTGATTTCCTCGGGGAGCGCATCCACATTAATATTTAAAACGTCATTCACCCCGCGTACTTATTTTTCGCATAATATTTGTTTTCTGGTAGTACAGTCAGTTATAGCAATTAGCTGACCCACCTTTACATAAATGGTTGAGATTTTTTAGAATACGAATCTATAGATATAATTTTTTTATATTCTATTTATTTGAGCAAAGTAGCATTTATGCAAATCTGAATCAGCTAATTGATAAAACTAACTGTACTTGCCTTTCCCAATCACATTTTATAGTTATATTTCTCTAAATGGTACCTACAAACGTGACATAAGAGCAGCAACTTTGCCTAAAGCAACATCCATCGTTGTTTAAAAGTGTATAAGGTAGACTAATAAATTAGAGCTTCAAAAATAACTTAAACCAATTATTTAAATCGAGCTTTATTTGGTAATAATAGCATAATCAGCTCATATGGTTATATTTTCATAATAACAAGCAGTAGGTAAAATATAAAATATGCATGGAAATTGAGCGTCATGTTACCTTTATGGAAACTGCTTAGGGTATTTGCACCATTGGACACTGTTTATCTTATCCCATCCCTTCCTAATAATAATATATCCTCGCTCGGGGCTAAATTTGTTGGAGAAGGTAAATAAAGTAATAATATATCCTCCTTCTTACTTATATTATAAACGCGAATGTTTGTGAGGATGGATAAATGGATGTTTGTTACTCTTTCACGCAAAAACGAATAAAGGGATTTAGATAAAATTTGGCATACTTGTCTATAAGCCAAATTTTAACCAGCATTAACACATGATATACTTTTTATCCCGATGTTCCTATGAGATCGAAATGTATGCCGGCGAAACCGCGGAGCGCTGCTAGTTCATAATAAAATTGTGACCTGCTGACCAATTATATCTACATGTTGCTGTTTTGAATCGATTGGTCATCATTAGGTGCCTATCATGCATTGTGGTTTTTCTATTTCGTGTAACTTGTTAAGTATGTGGAATAGGGATTTAACATTTTGGTGTATGCTTTTTGACTCTTTTGGTCTAGTATCATGGTAAGATGAATACACGATTCAATGATTTTTCTCCATACAAAAAAAAATGCAATGTTAGGTATATCTATTTCTTACTTTTTTCGACATCACGGCGTAACGCTTAAGAGTTATTCAATGGAACTTACTTTAAAACATAGAGCATTATCATATCAAAAGTTACTCACAATAGCTTTAAATTTCATTTATTTATTTTGTTAAAAAAGGAGGAAATTCGTTTTGGCACATACGTCGTTTTATTCCGAGCGCACGCACTTTATAGCCATCACTCTTCTTTTGTGTTTCAAAAGTAATTGCATCACTTTCGTTCGCTTAGTAGGTATTGGAGGATTTTAGATTTTCGAGGTAGCGCCTTAATTTCCTTATATTCTCTAGTGAGGTATTACTGCATTAGCTTTGTTAATAAATCGTTTCCTTTTTGGGCATAGACAAATCAATATCACGAAATCCGCTCTGTGATATTTGATCTTGTTTGTAAAGTTGTTACCTTTTTGTTGTAGGTACATTAGTATTTTCAGTATCTACATACAAAACAATATTGATTAGCTAAAACATTGCGCATCTTTACAATAGGTAACACAGAGGAAGGGTCAGCACAGACAGACGGAGTGATGGTGAAGAGCAGTTTATGGGTTGCGAGACGCACTCAGTGACGCGCGGACTTACCTAGCCGCCACACTTCCGTGCAAGTCTCTGAGGGCTAGTTTCAAATTATTTTAAAATTAAGTTTAGTTAACTGCTAATAAATCAATCAACCAATCGCAGCAATTTACGTGTGCCTAACAATTTGTCACATTAATTTTGCGATCATTTTCGTTCGAGAAACTGACTCTGAGACTTTATTTGAGACTTATATAGTCTAGAATGTTTTTGTGTACGAAGCATGTGTATACGTGGCGAGGCGCCCCGTGGCGTGCCGACCAACTTTGAACGTAAATGTCTCGGAAACGTGACGCTTTACGGGGTTAAGTCCTATTATGTTTGTGTTTGCATTGATGTCAGCTATCGATTTATTTACATAAGTTTCATCAGGCGTGGACGCCATTTTGAAAAAAAAACAGTGGCACTCCGGGAGTGCCGACAGAAGTGAAAACTTGAACAATTACGTGTGTATTTTGTGAATCATCTTATAAACAAAACACGCGCGGTACCGGCTACGGCCATCCGTCTTACGAATTTTCGATCAGAGGGGCAATTCCCGTAATTTTAAGAACGTTCACAGTCTGATCTCAGTCTCAATCTGTCAAAAATACCTTTAATTTCCATACATTTTGACAAGCTTTTGACATTTGTTTGTCGCCGAGATGAGACTGCGACTAGATTTTGAACGTTTTAAATTACGAGAATTGGCCTTCTGGTCACGTGTCCTGACGCGAGTTTAACATTTTTTGCCCATTACAAAAAAAGTGTACAACGCCGCTAAAGAAGTTTTCACTTCAAAAAAACAAAGTGTCGCGAAATTAGATATGCTAGGCTCCATATAAAATCTTCAATTCCCTTTCAGTCGTATAACGTCTCGTCAACGTCGACTTTCAGTTGTTATAGATTTAGGTACCTACTCTGTTCGCCGCCACTCCGTCGGTCTGCGCTGGCCTTTAGGTTCCTGTCACATGCAGGAAAACATAAACAAGAGCTCGTCTGTAAGGCAACCGCGACTTAATTAAATTATTGTCAACGGTCCACTTATTTACGTTCATACTCAGAAATCGTTCGGGATGTAAGTATGTATAAGAGATTTATGAGTAGAAGTGTTTTATAATAATAAAGATTTAACACGTGGAATTTATTTGCAACCAAGATGACTTTTTGGGAGTATTGAGATTGTTAGGTACGCAGGGTATGAGAATGAGACGCAGCTGCAGGTTGAGTATGTAGTGTTTTATTTCCAAAAGCCGGTTCCTTATATATCATAACTGTTGCAAAAATCAGTACATAGTGGGTACATATAAATATTTGTTTGAACAAAATATTTGGTAAATACCCTACTTGCTTAATTCATATGTGAGGGTGATATTCCGCTACAGTACACCCCCTCAAGCGAAGCGTACAACTGGTTTCACTATTCTTCCTGATCGCGTTGTCCTCAGCGTGTCATTTTCTTGTTCGTTCATGGTGTAGGCAGGCTTTAGTCGGTCGATCGAGACGTTGGTTACTCTTCCTGGTAGTTGGAGCTTGTAGTATTTCTCACATCTTTCCAAAACGGGATACGGGCCTTCATATGTCGGTTGCAGTGGTTTTTTCGTGCAATCTTTACGTAGGTAAACGTTTTCGCAGGTACGAAGGTCGGAGTGTACAAACATGTTGTTGTTGCTATGCGGGGTCGCAGCTGGTCGGTATGCGTTGATAGTGTGTCGCAGTTGTTCTACGAAATCGTGACTCATTGGTGTTCCTTTTGTTTCAACAAAAAAATCTCCGGGTAATCGCAGCGATGTTCCGTAGGTATATTGTGCAGGACTAATCCCTGTGTCGCTGCGAGTAGCCGCGCGTAGTCCGAGTAGTACGGTCGGTAACTCGTCAAACCACTTTCCGTTATCACTAGCAGTGCAGCGCGCGGTAAGTGCGGCTTTGAGTGAGCGGTGCCATCGTTCGATGATTCCATTTGATTGTGGGTGATATGCAGTTGTTCTCGTTCTGTTTATTCCCATTAGCTTCATTAATTCACAGAAGAGGTGGCTCTCGAACTGACGACCTTGATCACTTGTTATCGTGATTGGGCACCCAAATCTTGTTATCCAGCCTTCATAAATCGTTTTGACTATTGTTTCTGCAGTTATGTCGTGGAGTGGTATTGCTTCGGGCCATCGCGTGTACCGGTCGATAATAGTGAGTAGGTACTTGTGTCCATATTGTGATGGTGGTAGGGGCCCAACAATGTCGACATGAATATGTTGGAATCGTTCCGATGGTGGGAATGTTGCGATTTGACTCGTTGTATGTCGACTGACTTTTGACCTTTGACAGGCTTCACAGGTTTTCGTCCATCTTCCCGCGTCAGCGTTCATCGATGGCCAGAAGAATTTTTCACTGAGTATTTTTCTTGTTGTGCGCGTGCCGGGGTGACTGAGGTTATGTACACTTTCGTATGCTGCTCGGCGAAATGTTTCTGGTAGGTACGGGCGAATATGTTGTGTTGAGGTGTCGCACAGTATTTTACAATTTGTGTTGGGTAGGAGTATGCGCTTCAATTGTAAATTGTTTTGCTTCATTAAATCACGTATAGTGCTGTCTCTTTCTTGCGCTGTGGCAAGCTGCTTGTAGTCGATCGTTGTAGGACAGGTGATGGTTTCTGTGTTGATACGTGATAATGAATCTGCGACTATGTTATCTTGCCCGCTGATATGACGAATGTCGTTTGTGAATTCGCTTATGTACATGAGTTGTCTGGCTCGGCGCGGTGTCTCGCTGTCTGACGATGTTTTGTTTATCGCGTAGGTTAACGGTTTGTGGTCGGTGAATATAATAAGATGTCTACCTTCGAACATTTTTCTAAAATGTTTCACGGCCATGTATATGGCTAATAGTTCTCTGTCGTATGTGCTGTATTTGACTTGCGCGCTTGACAATGCTTTGGAGAAATATCCCAGTGGCTGCCATTTGTTGTGTACATATTGTTGCAGTACAGCACCGGCGCACTTATCAGAGGCGTCAGTCATCAATGCGATCGGTGCGTTATGTGAGGGGTGAGCTAGTAATGCCGCGTTTTGTAAGCCAGCTTTACATAACTCAAATGCCTTCTTGGCTTCGTCGTTCCATACAATCTTTGTTTTGTCTCGTTTCTTGCTATTGTGCAAATATGCATTTAGAGGTGCTTGTATTTCGGCTGCCTTTGAAATGCAATCTCTGTAGAAGTTGACGGTGCCAAGAAATCTTCTTAATTGTTCGATGGTTGTTGGTAGTGGAAAGTTGGTGATTGCTTCTACTTTTTCTGCTGGTGGTTTGATGCCATCTTGTGAGACAGTGTGTCCTAAGAACTTGATCACTTTCTTGCCTAGTACACATTTCGATGGGTTTATTGTGACGCCGTATTTGTTCAGTCGTTGTAGGGTAATTCGTAAATGTTGTCTGTGTTCTTCTTCTGTACTGGAACTAATGATGATGTCATCGACAAAAGGGTAGGCAAAGTCGAGTCCGTGGAGTACTTCGTGAATAAAACGCTGGAAAGTCTGTCCTGCATTTTTCAGTCCTGGGCACATCCGGGGAAATTCAAATAACCCGAATGGGGTGATGATGGCTGTTTTTTCGATGTGATCTTCCAGAACAGGTAATTGTTGATATGCCCTATTTAGGTCTAACGTTGAGAATATCTGCTTTCCGTGCAACTGGTAAGTAAAATCCTTCAACCGTGGTACTGGGTATCGGTCTGGCTTGGTTATGGCATTAAGCCTTCTGTAGTCTCCACATACGCGTAAGTCTCCGTTTGGTTTGGGTACCACGTGAAGTGGACTGGCCCAGGGGCTCTTGCTTGGCCGGCATAATCCCTGATCCATCATTGTTTGAAATTCTTTCTTCACAGCTTCGTAACGGTGAGGTGGCAGTGGACGAGCTTTGCAGTATAATGGCGGCCCTGTTGTTTCGATGTGGTGTTCGACGTTGTGCTTCGGAATATTTTTCATAGTGGAAAGTCTTGTAATATCGGGGAATTCCGCCAATATGTCATGATATTTTTGTTCCAGGTCTATAGTTCTGATGGTTGGTGCTGTAGATTTGCAGATGGACGTCTTCACTGACAAATTTGTTATCTTGTCGATTAAACATTTTCCAGCGAGGTCAACTAGCAGGTGATGATGCTTCAAGAAATCAGCGCCTATGATGGGCTTGCTGACTGCTGCTACAACGAACTTCCATCTGAATGGTCGTCTCAGGTTGAAATCTAGGTCCAATGTTTTTTCACCGAAGGTAGATATTTCTGTGTTGTTTGCTGCATAAAGTTTGAATGTGGTTGGCTTCAGGATTTCACAGCGTTTTCTAGGAATGACGGATATGTTTGCACCAGTGTCGATGAGAAAGCTTAGATTTGTCTTCTTGTCTTTCAGAAATAGACGGTGTGATTTTTCCCAGGCGCCAGATTCCGTCTCTGCTAACACCTGCTTTAGTTTCCCGAGCTTGAAGGGTGTTTATCTTCATAAGTACATGGTCTAGTACACTTTCGAGCTTGTCCGCCGAACTTTCGATGAAAATAACAAACGGAATTGTCGTTGTACTCGGTCCTGTGTCGCTGATTTGAGTCTGACCGGCTGTTACCATGCGGCGATCGGTATGAACTGCGTGATCGATGACGCGCGCCTCGCCAGTTGCGCCCGCGCCTTTCGTAGCGGCTGTGGTGTGTTTTTAATTCCGATATTTCTTTCGCCAACATATCGATCTTCGCGTGAAGTAATGCGTTTTCATGATTTGTAGCTATAGGTGGAGTGGATGGTGCTGGCGGTGACGAAGTGTTGTGTACTGCTGATATTTGGTGGTGGAGTTGTTCCAGCATTTTGTCGGCCATTATTGCTAACTCATTTAGTTCGGTTTTCTTGGCTATAGTTTCGCTCACAGCTAGAATGGCGCGTACAGATGGCGGTAGGTGCTTCGTCCATATAACACGCAGCGTGTTCTCAGCGATGTTGTTACCGGCTAAATTTTGCATGCGGCGTAGCAGTTGCGAAGGCTTCAAATCTCCAAGTTCAACATTGGACAGTAGCCGCTCGAGTTTAGTGTGGTCGCTCTCGTCGTAGGTTTGAATGAGTCTCATCTTCATGGTGGCGTACCTATTGTTTTCTGTTGCATTTTTCGTGTCGAACATGATGTCTTGAATTTCGTCTAGATCTTGTAGGTCGAGTTGGCGGATGAGCAGCTCTGATAATTCCTTGTCGGTAAGTTTTCCAGCAGACACGATCGCTTCAAATTGCAGGAACCACAGCTTGATCCTATTTCTCCATAGAGGCGGTATCCGTTGGTTGTACGAGACGGCTGACAGTTCGTGCGAATCTTTTTGCGGTGCTGATGTTTCGCTTCCATCGTTTAGTTTTGAAATGCTCGGGTTCATGTTTGCTTCAAGGAGATTCTTCAGTCGGGGTCACCACTGTTAGGTACGCAGGGTATGAGAATGAGACGCAGCTGCAGGTTGAGTATGTAGTGTTTTATTTCCAAAAGCCGGTTCCTTATATATCATAACTGTTGCAAAAATCAGTACATAGTGGGTACATATAAATATTTGTTTGAACAAAATATTTGGTAAATACCCTACTTGCTTAATTCATATGTGAGGGTGATATTCCGCTACAAGATTATAAAATCGTTGACTTTGTATTGAGATATTGATACTGACCTAATAATCTCTGTCTGCTCAGGCTGCGATAAGCAATATAAATTGATAAACGAGAAAAACAGCGTAATTTTTTTTTATTTTTTATTAAATCTTTATGACTTTTTTAACTTTTTGTTTTCTTTTTTTAACTTTTTTTTACAAGTAAAATAATACTGTACAAAGGCGGACTTAATACCTTAGGCAATTTCTACTTTAGGGTGATGCAAAAACAAAACATGAAATGTGCAACGTAAGGGAAAAATAGCTAGGAAATGACTATAAAATGCAAGAATAAATACTAATACATAGATAGATACATACATATAAACAAAATAAACTGTCTAGAGAAAAAAATATCGGTAGAGGAGAAAAAGAATCCAGCAAATCAGCGTTGGGATGTCACGGTCAACTTTTGACGGATATGTTCACATGCCTTCACTTTAAAAGATAACCGACTGGTTGCCGTCTTGATGTTCAGGGGGAGCACATTCCAAAGAAAGACCGCCTGGACAAAGAAAGAAAACTGAATGAATTCTGTTGTGAATAAAATGAAAACATCATTTCGCGCCATTTTTCCACGTAAAGGCTCAACTGCGCAGTTTGAATTCCTGGAAATATTTGTTTCATTATAACGAATATAAAAAAAAAAAACGTTTCTATTCCTCTTACTACAAAAGCACTACGAATTGCTTTAAAATTAGCAAAATTAGTTTGATTTATTTTGTAATTTTGTACCCCTACCTACAAAGTACTTAGAAGCAAAGTTAGTTCTTAAGTACCAAACTACAGAAGTTATAGCTATAGCCTTCAACATAATATCTAATATTCTGAGACCTACCTACTTAAACTTATTTGCATGAACAAGTACCAACTTAATAGCGTGGAGTTTCACAAACTTGGTATAAGCTAGAGTTAATACATCCAGGTAGACGAAGGCTCTTATGTTTTCGAAGAGAAAATAATTTTTATTTTCATGAAATTTATTGTGCGTGCAGACCCAGACAAAGCAGTCTCGTAAGCAAAACAGTTTTACCACAACCTCGGATGTAAATAGCTAAATAAGATAGAAAAAATAGGTTTAATTATCACAGAAACACGTGCACATAAAAAGATAAACAAGTGGAAAAAAAAAACAATCACAATGCATAATCACACCACAGAACTAATCGGGAGCTGCACGTACTGTGATATGAGAGTTTCCAGTCAGTATGAAGCATCATGAACACTGAATAATTAAAAAATTAAAAATTAATTAATTAATTAATTGAATTAATTAATTGTATTTATTATTATATTTTATTCTTCAAAATTTTCCGTTCTGTTGCACCTACTGTTTTGTCTCTGCATCACCCTAAGGTAGACTGGTAGAAAATGCCCAAGGCATTAAGTCCGCCTTTGTACATTATGTGCATAAAGTTTAATAAATAAATAAATAATTAGGGCTGCATCATGCACAGCAGTGCATGAGTTGACTATGCCCTAATTTTTCAGTGTTCACCCGAGTACGACGTACGGAACCAAATATCAATAGTTTTAATATTTTCGTGAAAAATAAATACCTAACTTTTTATTTAATAGAACTTAAAAAGCCTCAAAATAAATGTTCAAGTGTTTGAGTGATTAGTAAAATAGATAAAATTTCATCAAGAAAGCGTACTTAAGAAGATGCATCTCGCTTTGGTTCAAGTGGAGATTAATGTATAATTATAACGAAATGTCAGTGATATATGCTAACGATTTTATAATTCTATCTATTACTTATACAAATTCTAAGTAATTTGTTGCATCATCGCAACGACAGTGCTTTATTAGACTAACTGAAGATAGGCACGCCGTGATTAAAAAAAAAAAATTAAGCAAGCATTTAGCGGTTTAACGTTTATGAAAAAAAAATGTAACAGAAACGAAAGAAAGAAAGAAAACACGTTTATTTGCGGTAAACATGCGGTAAACGCAGAGAAAAGAAGACAAAAGGCTCCTGCAGGCGCGACGCGCGTTGCGAATCACGCGCGACAGAAAGGCACCGATCGTTGCGCGACTTGCGGCGCCTTTTTGTGTCACGCGATTTTATCGCGTGTCGCACCTAAGCTTTGAAAAAACTTTGAACAAAACAATGAAAACAATGTTGTGTTCGGTTGTAAACAAATAATTTCATAATCAGCCTATAATGTCCCGTCAGCCTATATTGCTCCGTAATACACTACGCAAGTCCAGTGCGGATTGGTCGATGTCACATGTCTTTAAATTTTTGGTTCTAGGACATGCCGGTGTCCACACGGTGTTATCCTTCATCGTTGTTTTAGTTTTGTTTCTCGTTAAGCGGTGATGAAATTCAATACATAAGTAAAATGCCTGTCTGTGTTCGAACTCACGGCCCACAACGTTATTCGGGAACAATTCTACTAGGCCACCACTGCTCTCAGACAAATCATTGGCATAATGAATTGCGATAAAACAGAATTTTACACGTGGAAACTTTGCTGAGCACTTACCTTATAAACAACCTACATAAACTTGTTTATAAATTAAGTGCCCGAAACTGTCAAATTTTCTCAATCAACTTGGAACCTTATGCTTTAGCAATAAAGTTTTAAAATCTATTAAAGAACTTTGACAGATTGTAGTTACTTGATGTACTGGCATCTGTACCATTTCACAAGATAAGCGGCACGTGCCAAAAGTACTGAATTACTGATCATTATTGACACAGTTGATTTTTTTAAGCGTTCTCTGACTCATCGTTGACTTCAATTCGAAGTGTTGTTCGAAACGTTTTCAAAGTATTTCACAAGAAAAGTTGTTATACTTAAACAACTTTACTGTGAAAAACTTAGAAAATGTTTCAGTTCCTCTGTATTACATCGAGTACATACTATACAAACCGAACTCATAAAGGAAAATCGAAATGCACAAACAACAACTACCTTCAAAACCTTTGTTAAGGCTCCTACAAACATGCACGATTTTATCGCGTGTCAAGCCTGTTTCAAGGAGCCTTAACTGTTGTTCACCGATCAGCTTTTAGCAAGATTTAATGGATTAACAGTGGCGTGAACGGCACTCTAGTCCGACGCAGTGCTAAAGAATTTAATCTCAACCCCAACCCACCTTTGTTAATCCGGAGAAATCCCCGCAACCCTTTTCCAGTTTCCGGGTTTAGTGCAAAGACAACGTTTAATTTAACCGCAATTATTACAAAATGCGCATATTTTTAAGGCTTATAAGTTATTAGCGGCTCGGTTTTTACAAATTGACAAATATGGAGATCTCTTTATATACTAGTTTAACTAGTTTAGTTATAACCTATTCCACTTTTAAACTTTCCGGAATAAATTGTCTAAATGATGGTAACCGCATCAAAATCCGTTGTAAAATTTAGAAGAACAACGTAGTCACGCAGACCGATGCCACAAGTGACTTTAATTTGTAAATTAGGTATATTTCGGGAAACATTTTTAATTTTGCTTTCCATAAAAGCCTAATTCGGAATATTACAAACATTTTACAACCAAAATAGCCAAATCTAGTTTTCAAGTGGTGCGCTTACCAAAGAACAGCATTTCATTTTAATATATATACATTATTTTGATGAATAATTTTGTAGCTTAGTTACGAACTCGCCTCATTTAGATAAATACTTAAGTTAGCTTTTTAACATTAAAAACTAAGTTGAGTGTAAAGTTCAAAATGTGTCAGCCTAATTGTGTAGACTAAATAGATAAAAAATTCATGATAACAAAAACTTTTTAGACCTTGTATGTCACATTTTATAGCAAGAGTTCGCGCATATTTTACACTAATTTATTTCGTTAGCGGTCACACAGGATGCTTTGGGCTGTCAGTGAAATACTGCCTACCTGTGATAATAAAGCCAATGTAAACATAATCCACTTTGTATAGTCAGCAACTAAAGTCAGTCAAAATATTTGTTCAAAATTGCAGCAGAAGTACATTGCAATTTTGAACAAATATTTTGCTCAATAACTGAGATTAAAAAAAACTGAAGTGTTAATATTTTGCTCTATAACTGAGATTAAAAACACTGAAGTGTTAATCGACTTTTGCTGCTGACCGTACACTTTAGTACACAAGCTTGAAAATGTATGATTTTTTGCCCTATTATTCAATCTTACCACAGTGTTTGACAAAATTAAACAATGCCCTGTTGTTTACTGTATTGCATGGGTCATACTGAATGGTTCAGAATGCTGGGCCGTGACGAAGAAAATCGTTTCGCTTGGTATAGCCAGCCATGTGATGAGGAGGGAAGAAACGCATGTGAATAAAAGAGTGGTGAGTATAAATGTTGATGGATGGTGAGGGAGAGGAAGGTCAAAGAAAAGATGGATGGATTATGTGAGGAATGATATGAAAGGAAGAGAAGAAGAAAACGTGTTGCGCCGACCTTAAGTAACACGGGACAGGAGCAGGCAGATGATGATGAGGTATTAGGATTTTCTGCTCTTAATAAGTACTGTACTGTGCTGATTATACTGTCCCACTACTGAATAAAGGTTTCCTCTCTTAAACTTGTCATTTAGTCTGTGTTACTTTTGAAACCACTAACGGTTTGAAATCGAAACTTTCAAAATACATTAAACCTTCTTGATAGTATAAATTAATATTCCAAGGACAGACATTATTGCGAATAGATTGTTGGTAATCGACTAAGTAATTATAGCTCAGATTGCCCGTGTTTAATCTAAATATTCCAATAGAGTTAAAGATTGATTACCTACATTACAATATCATCAATCAAATTTGCATTTGGCGGTTCACTGCAGCACGGTTACTCAAAATCAACTTGACAAAACGTGGACAGCTTTATTGAGTAGGGTAAACAGCGGGTATCAGAAAGGTATGGCCATCTTTACTATAAAACAAAGTCGCCGAGATGTCTGACTTCCGAATGACTGCACCAAATTGGACAATTATTTTTGAAGTGAAAACTTCTTTAGCGGCGCTGAGTACTTTTTTTGGAATGGGTAAAACCTTCTAAACTCGCGTCAGGTCACGTGACCCTGATCGAAAATTCGTAAGACGTAAGACGTAAAACGTAAGACGCGCGTTGTTGAGGACAGCGCCATCTATGCACATCGGGAAGAACTACGAGGGCCTCGCGTACTAACTACGTAGTTCATCCAACAACGACGAGATGGCGCTGAACCACGGATATATAACTGACGACGAGCTCCATGCGAGCGGTCATCATACCTGATTTGCAAAAAACCCTATAAAATAAGGAACACACTTTAACACGCGTGTTTTGTTTATAAGACGATTCACAAAATACACTCGTAATTGTTCAAGTTTTCACTTCTGTCGGCACTACCGGAGTGCCAGTGTTTTTTTTTTTGTGTTTTCGGTATTGCTAGTAGGTACAAGGTTGATTACAAAATTGCACCCGTGCGAAGCTGGGGCGGGCCACTAGTATAAAATATGAATGTTGTTCAGTTTATTGATCTGTACCATACCCTTAAAATTAAAGGCCAACAAATTGAACAACTTCCTCCATGGGACAAATATCGTAATCACGAATAAAAATTCACCTGTTCCATTTTAAGCTTCAATACCTAGTCGTCTCAAATGTATACTATGTGACATACTTGCCAAACTGAAGTATTCCAGTTATATGAGTGTATCAATCTTAAAAGACAAAATAATGCAACCTATTCATAGTTGTCAAAACATGCAGGCCCGTTGATAACAATCAATCAATCAAATTCTGAAAAAAGAAAAAGTAGGAGGTACTCGTAGGTAGGTAGAAAATGGAACAGAAACGTTTGCAATTTTTTTCGCGTTAAAGGGATCGTCGATTTTTTGCTGACTGAAAACCAGCTAAGAAGCTTTTTGCACGACGATTTATCCCGTGTCGTGATGATTATCTTTTAAGTTATTATATGTGATGTATTTGATAGATTGACAGTAATTTGCACCCCGTTTACTTAGCAATATCGTGGCAATATGTTCTTGGTAACGCCCGAAAACAATGGTTTTGGTTAGTACAATGCGTGCCACGAAAGATGAGACTTGACACACCACGTGGTTTGACATTCGCAGAATACGATTTTAGGTATCTTTAGCGGTATGAGGTCTGAGTGCGGGACGGGACCGGACGTCATAGGGGCAGCGGAAAGAGCGGGGGAGGCGGGGTCAAGTCTCATCTTTCGTGGCACGCATTGTACTACGTGGAGATGAGTTTTTTTTTTGATATTTTTTTTTCATACTCTGTATTTTGTTTGCCCAGTGGTCGCAAACTGAACTGCTGAGATTAAGGTCCTGGGTTAGCTTCCTCCTAGATCGGGATAATTGTTCTAAGTTTAAATTAAGGGCCATCTGATTGGAGTAGGCTCGCTTCCTATTAGGCATAATCGACGTCGTAATTCCTTTGACAAAAATTCCCAATAAATAGAAACTTCACTAAGTGTGGAACAATGTAACTGTCACTTAGACAATCAGATCTTGTCGCTTGTACACGTGTAAGTGATATTCAATCTTAGGGTGCTAAAGCCAGTACAAGGTCGACTACTACATAGGATTCAAACATAACTTACATAATGTGGCAGTACTATACTAGGTCTGCCTGCCCCATTGGGGAATACAGGCATTATTTAAATCTACAGTTCAACTTTCGTGCTAAAATATCAAAACTAGTACGTATGAAGATTGATGGATTTAAGTAATTAAGGTTCTATTACTATTACCTGGCCTCTGTTATCGTTATACGAAAATAGCTCTTCGATACGGATAGCCTGAGAGTCAATGGATAAAATCTCACCGGTCAATCGTCACACGTGGAGAAGAGTTGACTGCAAACATTTTATTTAATTAAAAAGAAACTTAGTTTTCGTTCATAATCAGCCTGTAATGGTCCCACTGCTGGGACATAGGCCTCCGAGAGGGAGTGGGCTGTAATCTACCACCCGGGCCCAGTTCGGGTTGGTAGATGTCATATTATGTCTTCGATTTTTTGGTTCTAGGACATGCCGGTTTCCTTACGATGTTTTCCTTTAACGTTTTGAGAGCAGTAGTGATAGGTATAATAATTTACACAAATTCCACTATCCGACAGGGAGTGGGCTGTAATCTATCACCCGGGCCCAGTTCGGGTTGGTAGATATCACATGTCTTCGATGTTTTGGTTCTAGGACATGCCGGTTTCCTTACGATGTTTTCCTTTACCGTTTTGAGAGCAGTAGTGATGTAATAATTTACACAAAGTATAGTGCTTGCTTTTGTTCGAATCAAAGACTTAAAAGTTTTAAGTCGCGGCCGTCAGTTACCAATGGGCCACCACTGCTCCATATAGATAAATAATATTTTACTAACAGCGCCCCGCAGTTTTACCCGCATAAGTGTTGATTCCGTGGGAATATCGGGATGAAAACTATCCTATGTCCTTCCCCGGGATGCAATCTATCTCTCTGCTAAATTTTATCGAAATCCGTTCAGTGGTTTAGGCGTTAAAAGGTAACATACAGACAGACATACAGAGTTACTTTTGAATTTATAATATTAGTATGGTTTTTTTTTTTTTTTTTTATAAATGGCATCTCGTAGTTGACCTTGAGAGGTCGTGACTACTTAACCGGACAATCAAATATTAGTATGGCTTATAAACTAATATATTATACTTTTGCTTGCATGGGAGGTGATTTTATTTTGTTTTTTTTTTTAAATATTAGACATTGTAACTTATAACATCGCCTTGGATAAGTCTGTAAAGGTGTTATAATTGTGGTTTAAATAAATAAATAAATAAAAATCACAACAAACAGACGAAACAACATTCAAAACAAAACAAAACAGGCGTTGATTACGCGCTGCCATACCCTTAATCAAATTGCGATAAAACTTTGTCATTGTTGTGAAACTTGAGTTTGAAAACTCTGTGCCTCAAGATATCAGTTACCTAGTTAGATTAACTTGTTCTATTTTCGATTTTAGCTCTAGCCAGCTGCGTATTTTTTTTAGAGAATGAATATAGTATATACACTGAATAAACATCTTTTATCTACTTTCATGTCGTAAAATTCTAATTATAAAATTTTAAACGAGTTTATATTGACATACTTTATAAACACAATACCGAAATAGAAAAAAAAAATTTCATTATAACACTATTTCTCGAACAAAATAATGTTATAAAATAATTTTTTTTCCATTACGATACAGGTTAACCAAGAAGTTAAATCACGAAGGAGAATGCATAACTTTTTTTAATCGAACTCGTTAAGCCCCATCCACATGCTTGACAAACAATGGCAAACAGCCAACAGCAAACACGGACATGTGGATGGGTGTTTGTCGTTGTTTGCCTGTTTTTGTTTGTGTTGGGCAGTGTTCGGCATCGGTGTCGGTTTTTCTTGCCAGATCAAAGGATGTGTGTGTCACTTTGTGTGCTGTTTGCGGTGTTTGTGACAAACAGCCAGCGTGTGGATGGGGCTTTACATATATACGGAAGCGTGAAGTTTTGTTGTGTAAATTTTACTTATCTGTGGTTGCGCTAAAGTGCGGTGAAGAGCTGGGTTTTTGGGGCCATTTTTACGTTTTTTTCTGAATTTAGTGTTTTATTCTATTATTGCTTAAAAATGTCTGATACCTACCAGTGAATGTGAAGGAAATTTGACTCCGCCCGATATTTTAGATGCGGCGACGGAAATGACTTATACAAAACTTCAATAATATCATAAGCAGTAAAGTATGTCTTACTTTTTGAACTTTTGATCTTTTTTTTAGTATATTCAATCTCAATGTATGAAAGTAGATAAAAAGTTGTATAAAACTGCACATAATAAGGTATTAAACACTCGTGTGATACTATTACAAACCTCGCTCCGCTCGGTTTGTAAACACACACTCGTGTTTAATACCCCTCATTATGCGACAGTTTTATAAACTACTATTACTGAATTATCTAACAAACTATTAAAATAATAAAAAAAATATTATATCCTAACCTACAGTCCGACCGTCCAGAGAATGCGTTCTTGACACCTATCAATGCGACAATTCTAGTCACACTATAATCACACTAATATTATAAAGGTGAAAGTTTGTGAGTGCGTGTTTATGTGTGTGTCTTTATATG
Organism: Luperina nickerlii; assembly: GCA_963855955.1. NCBI lineage: Eukaryota > Metazoa > Arthropoda > Insecta > Lepidoptera > Noctuidae > Luperina > Luperina nickerlii. Next base: position 11,528,883 of record OY979677.1, on the reverse strand, counting down.
TTTGTTACTTCTTCACGCTCAAACGGCTGGACCAATTTTGATAAAATTGTGTATGGAGATAGCTAATACCCTGGATTAACATATAGGCTGCTTTTTATGCCGATATTTCTACGTGATCGACATTTACGCGAGTGTAACCACGAGGCGCAGCTAGTAGGTAGATAATAAAGATCAAAAACGCAAAACACGTATTTGTTTGGATGAAACTGACAAGTGTCAAGAACGCATTCTCTCATCGGCCGCACTCTGTATCTAAAACGATACTAAGTAAATAAAAGATGGCGTCGAAAAATTCCTTCGCATCACTGTCTACTGGTAATGTATTTTATTAATAAGTATGTTTAACGAGTCTCAAGTGTACTGTTTTACCATTAAATTTATACTACACGAAGTCGTGAACTGTCCAGTTAGGTAGGTCTAACTTCGAGAAAGAGGTCAATCGTCAAACCCGACTCGGCTGAGCCGCGTTTGGGAAGCTACGCAATATCTTCTCGTCCCACACACCCCAATGTCTCAAGACCAAAGTCTTGACCAGTACCTACGTGTTGCCAGTGATGACTTATGGCACTGAAACGTGGTCGAACACAATGGGCCTTATTAGAAGGCTAAAAGTCACCCAAAGGGCAGTGGAGAGGGCTATGCTTGGAGTTTCGCTGCGTGATCGAAAGGTTCTGGAGTGGCGATCGCGTACCGGAAGACGTAGCATTGGAAGGCCTCCGTCAAGGTAGTCCGACGACATTGTGAAGGCCGGAGGAACGCGTTAGATGCGAGAAGCTCAGAACCGGTCGAAGTGGAGTCAGTAGTGGACGTCTTTCGTCTGAAATAATGATGATGATGATGATTATATTTATACTAAAATATTATTTCATAATAAATATATTTAGGAAAATATTCCCTAAATAGTTTTCAATAACGGTCGTTAGGTTAAGGGATAATGATGAAATATATTCTAATAAGCAAATTGAAAAGCCACCTTTTGATTTTCGAGTCTTTTGAGTTTTTGCCTATTCAAATATTCAACTTTTTTTTGTACTAATTTTATGTAATCTTAGTAGATAGATATGTCTGCTTATTCAAGATTAGCTTTAGCCCGTGGCTTAGACCGCGTGGATGTCGGAAAATATCCCACGGGCGGGTTACCGGGTTTTTGCGCCAATCCGGAATATACATCCAGACAAACAGACAAAACGGACAAAAAATCTAAAAAATATATTTTTTCGGCATTATCGTTCGTGCCCAAAGGAAACCTTAAAGAAGAAAAAGAAAAAAAATACGTTTATTTGCGGCAAACACCTTCTGGAACGATTAAAAGTTTTTCTGAATCTTCATAAGATAATGTCAAAAAGTACTCTTTCACCTTATTTTTACACTGGGTCTTGTTTAGAAAAAATATTATGTAAATGAGAGTTAATTTTACTATAGATAGATATAGGGACCCAAGAATAGAAAAAATCTTCCAATGAAAGATGTCTGTGATTGGTGATTACAAGTACACCCAATTTGATTACTGCGCCTACGTTGATGGTTCATGATGATCCATACCTACTAATTACCCGCTAATTGGAAAGTAGTTTTATTCCGTACCAAAGTAACTTGTCAGCATAGGTGTCCATAAAAAGATGCTGCATTATTCTAAGTAGTTGACTTATTCACCAGAAGAGTTTTCTTTACAATCCAAAAGAACTTGTTATTTGACTTTTTACTGTCTTCAAAAAGAAGAACTTCATATGTATTCAGGTAAACCCATATTTGCATTATATTCAGGTAACCATTAGTTGTAAAATTGCGCGCGACACAAAGGCACCGCAAGTCGCGCAACGAGAGGTGCCTTTGTGTCACGCGTGATTATATCGCGTGTCGCGCCTGTTTGTAGGAGCCTTTACATTGAAACAAACAACCAAACCAAGCAACACATAAACAAAAGGAACAAACCCAAGTTTACCCAACAACAAAACACAAACGACAAACCATTAAAAACGGTTTTCATTTGAGACACATGCAAATTACGCAGGCATGTCACCTATCTAAATTGTAAACGACCTAACCCAACCACAATGCCTAGAATGTCGTCAATTTGACACATTATTATTTTAAATGTCCCTTGTAATCACGCCGCAATGGAATACGAAATTATTACTATTTCCTACTGACAATAGTCATAACTTCACATTTCGTGGGTGGAGTGACTACTTTACCCCAAAATGACATAGTGGATGAGGACACTGTTTTATTTTAGATCCATATATCTAACGCTTTTGGGATATATGAAACAATAATCCCATAGAACTACTACAAAGAAGCTACTAATTTGTTTGAATATCAGATTTAATGATTTGATTAAATGAGTTAGGTTAGGTTTCATTTCATTTTATCTCATTAAATTTCATATCAATAAAAAAATTCTACTGAAGACTTGGCTGTATATAGTTCCCTTTGCCTACCAGAATGGGTGAAGAAAAAAAATCTCTGCTTATATTCTACGGTTGGCGCCATTGGTTAGTTGAGTTTATTGTGTTTTTATTATTTTATTAAATTGCTTCATTTTTTCGCAATTGTATTAAAAATAGTCGTTCAGTACACGTGCGAAAAAGTTTGTCATTGCAACTTGTTCCGACTGTCAACACTCGCCTTCGGCTGCGCCTCGGCTCGGGTAGACATTTGTCGGAACTCTTTGCAATGACAAACTTTCCGCACTTGTAATGAAATATACTATTACGGCATATCCCGTTGTATAGCACCGTGCGTTTTCTTTACGGTTTTTTTTAATTTCCATAAAAAATATAAGAATTCCACCAAAGAGTTTTACATTATGAGAATAAACTACCTGACTGATCGAACCTCCTTGGAAGCGCTTTTGCTCAATACGTTGTCTCACTTTAATACTAAAAAGTAAATGAGACGAAAGATGTAGTTCTAATTTTTACCACGTGCATGTGGCGCCATTTGCAAATTCACGCCATTTTCATATTAGAAACCTCAAAAATTGTTGCGACAAACTCGTGACTATGGTAAGATTCTTGTGAAACAAAACTTTTACAAGGATTTGCTATGATAAGGTAAATGGTTATAGGGACTCGCAAATGGATCCCAACCTAATTCTATTTACGGTAGTTTTGATTAAATTAAATGCTTTTGTTTTAACGTGATTTAATTTTCCTATAAACTTTATTGGTCATGAAAGCGTAGGTAATCAAAAACGATTCAAAAGTAGGTGGAACATTCACATACATACATACATAAACTCATGCCTTCTTTCCAAGGGGGTAAGCAGAAACTACAGAACGCCATGTGCTACGATTCTTACATATGGTTTTTGCTTCGTTTATATGTCTACGTTTGTACATCTGAGGAGCAATTCTCGTAATTTTAAGAACGTTCACAGTAGATTCAATCTGTCAAAAATACCTCTATTTTCCCTGCATTTTGACAAGTTTTTAACATTTATTTGTCGCCGAGATGAGACAGCGATTGGATTTTGAAAATTTCATATTACGAGAATTGGTCTTCTGGTCATGAGTAGGCACTACGCACCTGACTTTTCTGAAGAACATCACTAATCAATAGTAGGATGAAGTAAGAAACAATATAATTAACACTCTTTCTGCCTATTTGTTGTGTTTTTGTGTTAGAACTAGTTTTACTATGGGTAAAACAACAGCTGGCCGGGTAATTCAATACGCTTGGCGTAGTGGCTGAGCGATCGACTGCTGTGCTGCGTGTTGCGGGTTCGAATCCCGCACGGAACAAATATTTATATTGCCTACAGGTAGTTGTTCCGGGTCTGGCTGTTTGTGTATGTGAATTTAAATGTTTGTAAATGCACCCACGATACAGGAGAAATTCCTAGTGTGGGGCAACGTTTAAAAAAAAAAAACCTGCAAATTATTTCCCAAAAGCATCGACAGCAGTGGTGGCTCAGTTTTACCGGCCGCGACTTACAAGATGTAGGTCGTAGGTTCAAGCCCCGACAGGCGCTTTACTTTGTGTAAATTATATCATCACCACTCTGCTCTCAAAACGGCATGACCTAGAACAAAAAATTCGAAGACATGTGACTTCTACCAACCCGCATTGGGCCTTCTTGGTGGATTACGGTCCACTCCATCTCACCGAGAGGATTTCTGTGTCCCAACAGGGAACATTATAGGTATCAACCTATAATGATATGATGAACGACATATTAGTCCTATTGATTGTATTTTTGCCCTTGAGTCTATATACCCATACCTATATGCAAACTCAATCAAACATACAGCCAATTTTCCATCGAAATAAAATGCATCTGCGATACGAACAGAACGTGAAAAAACGCGATACGAAACATAAGTTATTCAAAAATATACAAATATTATGAATATGCATGATATTTTTGTTGTCAAATTGGAACAAGTTAATACAGACGTGAAATTCCTCTACATTCATGAATATTTAACAAAGAGGTTGGTCTGAGGTTGTATTCAATTATAACATTCTGCATATTTGGGATGTATACGGCGAAAACTTAAGGGACGAAAAATAAACATGCAAACTATTTGTTGACAGTAATATTGTACCTTACATATTCCTTTGGGCTTCTTTGTTTCATTGCTTTCGTTGTTTGATAATATGATATTCAAAAAGCTACGAAAAATGTCTTCTACATTTTTTTATATTTGTTAAATAGACTGATGACGATTTTAAACCCAATCTAAGACAGCAGTAAAACCTTAAATCCATTTTTCTAGAAAATCCCGTTTAACTGACTATTACAATGGATCTAATCTATAAGCTGAAACCCAATTTAAGCTGCCTTGAGGCAAGTACTCTCTCCCCGAGGCTGTCGTTAACTGAGGCATTAAATGGCCACTTCAACAGCTTTGCAATAAATCGAGGCAGATGTCTGTTTATCATTTACCATGGCCCCAAGCACACGGAAAGTGAACGCCATTTAAGTATTGTTAAGGATAAACTGGGAGATGAGTAGGTTGTTTTTAATGATCTAAGTATTAGGAAATAGGTACATTTTTGACATTAACCACGATATGTCTAATGTACAGACGCCAGCACATCAAGCTACTACAATCTGTCAAATTTCTTTAAAAGATTTTCAACTTTATCGCTAAAATGTAAGGTTCAAAGTTGCTTGGGAAAATTTGACAGTTTCGAGTAGCTTGATGTGCTGGCGTCTGTACCCTAAAACTTAAGTCATGTCTCGCGTAAATCTATGGTATGTGCTATAATAAAGCTGATTATTTTTGAGGTTGTTTTAGTATTGTTAGACTGATGTGAAATAATAATACGCTCAATTTCTTTGTTTCAGATCAGCAAAGAAGTTGAATACGCATGACGAAACATGGACAACGCAGACAACAATATCACATTATATAACGATGACGCGTTATACCCGAGCGAATTGGCTCTTCACAGAGAATTTAGTTCGGCCCAAACTATTCTTACAAGTTACACCATATGGTCTACAGAAAAATGTTCGGAGACATTTTTTTTTAATGGCACGCATACCGATGACTTCACGAATAATATTTTCGTATACAATGGCACTCAAGTCATGTGTTTGGATCACGCCCCAGTTTTGACTAAAAGCACTCTTATCAGAGCCAGCGTACTTTCCGCCATGACTGTGTTATCATTCTTTGGTAATATGGCAACGATTATAAGTATACAGAGAGGTAAAAGAGGTCGGGGAAGAGCGAGACCGTCTTGGACAGCGATATACAGTTTGATATTCCAACTGAGTATAGCCGACTTGTTGGTGACTGTTTTTTGCATCGCTGGCGAAGCGGCGTGGTCCTTTACGGTGCAGTGGTATGCCGGGAATATAGCATGCAAATTGTTTAAGTTTCTGCAGATGTTCGCTTTGTACCTCAGTACTTTTATACTCGTGCTCATTGGAGTAGACAGATGGCTTGCTGTGAAGTATCCGATGCGAAGTATGGCGACTGCGACGAGGAGTGGAAGACTTGTAATTATCGCGTGGGTGTTGAGTCTGGTGCTAAGTGTGCCACAGGTCAGTGATCATTAATAGCTTTCACAAAGTTTCTAGCGATACGTTGTTGTTCTCCAGTAATAAATTACAGAGATAAAGTATACATAAGTAAAGATACTCACTTAAATGTCAAGTAAGTGGCTGCTTAGCTTTACCCACACTTTGATATCCAGAGCAATTAAAACTTGGGTCTGACACATAATCATTGCAGACCGGGCAAAATTAGAGGGTACGGGATAAAGTTTACTATCTACACACATAAATATTTTGTAGACGTGTGTAATACAAAAGCTGTCAGTTGCTGGATACAGTTCCAAAAATATAATGAGTATCGGAATCGCTATCAAAACACTGTGATTTATTGAGTAGAGCCTGAAGCCAACTGCACATAAGTGGTCCCAATTTGACATTTTCAGCGCCTTTATGTTGTAGGAATAAAGGCGATTTTTGCAGTGCAAGTATTACCAGCGATGTACGTTTAGTTCTACATTTATATGTATGTTCTGTGCTTTACAATTCCTAATACATATTCAGTATGTGATTAATCTTCCGAAAAATGAGTGTGCTCAAGTGTTGAGCTGAATTTGATTGAGGGTCTATTCAGGATTCAAGATTCTTAGTTAAATTGGTTGGCAAAGGTTCAGGTTACATAATAATTTTGAGACTCATTTTTGCCGTTCACAATCCATAAAAATCGTAGATTTGAAAAATTCATTGATGCGCAACGTCATGGCAGCAATTTTTCATTTAGTAAATGAAACTTCGTAAATTCAGTCGGTGTACTATAATTGCTGTTTATTTTATTGATGAAATATTTGCCATCGCTGTCTGTTTATATGATATTGTTCATTGATTCTTTAAATAGATTTATGAGTAGGTACTATTTTAATTTACAAAGAAAATTCCTTTCTTTTTTACAAGAGAATTGTTTTAAATGTTACAGTGAATTTGGCAAAGATTTAAATCGTTCGAATTGCCCTGACCGTGCTTATGTCGCGCGAAAAGTGTCAATACTGAGAAAAGTAAGCTTACACACCCGTACAAGGCATTTCCATAGTAACTGCGACATTTTTAGTATCAAAGGTGCGAAAATGAATGTGACCATATTTTGATGCTGTGGGCGAATCTAACGATTTAAATCATTGGAATTTGGCACAATTTCACAGAATACGTTCTAAGCCGGCGATGATTCGACTCGCGTTCAAACAATGAAATATTCTGGCCTTGGCCTGTACACTTGTACAGTGCTTTGGAGGGTATAACATGTTTGGTTAATGTAATATTAATGATCGTCTATTTTGTTTGATATTCCGTAAGTAGTTATGGCTTTTATAGTTCACTTGCTGAAAAATTAACAGGATTTTTTCCGGTAGGAATTGACACTATTGAGAGCTCACTCCACGCTCACTTCACCTAAGTTTTCACGGTGAGATTTTTACAGAATAGCACCGCAGTACAAGCTATATCGAGAGGACATTTTCAATATCCTGCAACCAATAAAATATTGTAACCGTATATTTTCTTTTCATTATTTTTCTTTAGTAGGAATCCGCAACAATAGCTCATGTACTTGAAATACTCAATAATGGATATTTTTAATTGCCCCGTTGGTCTCGTGGTCGCAAGCGCTGAGCGTCGGGTCCTGGATTTGATTCCCGGGACGGGCTTTCTCCGGTCGTGTTGGATTGCCTTTAATGGATGTCAATCGGCTCATTGTGTCGACAAAATAGCTATCCCTGAATTGATAGATGATAGTCATGAGAAGATCTAAGCGATAACAAAATATAAATACTAAAATAAAAATATAGAGGTGTGAGGAGCAGGGTGTAAAGTTCACTCATACTCTATGAAAAAGGAGGATCCTCCGACCAGACGGGTGTTGTGTCTGGCGGGCAACTGCCCGATGATTAATGTTGGGCCGTTGTATCTGTGCTAGGTTGCGTGATAAACTCTCTGCGAGATGCAGGATTTTGCGTGACGTCAGTATGACTCGTAGTTTGCATGTGGCGTTGTAGATACCGCTACAAAAATATGAAGTGTAGTATATAATGATTGTTTCAGCATACCTAATGTTGCCTTTCATTACAATACCTACAGTTAATACTAATTCAATGTAAAATCGCAGCTTTTATGACACACAAAATGATATAGGTATTGATCCAGCCCAAAATCTGGAAACTATTGTATTATGGTGGTGTTTTACCTCTATGTGCCTATTTACGTCATTCAAGCGCTCTAATTCGTGTAGGTACTGACATGAATTAGAAAGCGCTTGAATGTCGTGTGGTAGGTATCAACTACCACCCCTTTAACTTAACACTGTATAGCTCTAAGGACTGAGATATGTAAACCTCGCAGGAAACCGCGGAGTAAATTTGTTGTAAATTCGAACGATTTTTGAATCGGAAATACAAATATCATTTTGGTTATTTATGCAATGAGCACAAACGTATTTGACCCTTACAAATCAATAAAGTCTGTTGGAAGTCGTTAAGCTATTATCAACTCTTCAAGTGACCAGAGGGCTGACCTATTTTTACGTCAAAGAATCAGCTTTTCTATAGACTGTGACAATGCTGCCAGCCTTTTGGCCACTTTTCCTGTTGACAACGATGCGGATGAATTATAACTCTGGTATTTTTAGACCCATTATATGATGTGAATATTTTTCGGATATTTGTAGTATGATTTACACAAGATTTAATTAATAGTTTTGAATACATTACAATTTTATTAATGAAGCAATGAAGTTTAAAATTCAATAAATATTATTATGTGCGATTAACCAACAGTAGGTACCTACTGAAGAAGATCTTCTCTCAGTGCAAGGTAATAAAATTGAATAATAGAGCTTTTATAAGGAAAGACATCCAATGATCCATAAGAAATTTATTTTAGGGATAAGACCGCCTCAAGTAGGTGCAATGCAATGTTTGTTAACCTTTTCTATTTATATCTTTTTGCTGTTGAAGTACGATAAAAAGTCTCAGTTTATTTATTGTTCTCACTACGTTTGTAATTATCAATCACGTGTTTGAAAACTGTGTTAGGCAACTTGGCGCGACACGCGATAAAATCGAGCGCGACACAAAGGCACCGCAAGTCACGCAACGAGCGGTGCATTTGTACCGCGCGCGTTTCGCGTCGCGCGTCGCGCCTGTTTGCAGGAGCCTTAAAGAAATCAAAAAAGAAAGTACTTAATCTATATTTAAATAAAACAAAGTCGGGTTGGTTACACCATTTATAACTCAAGAATGACTGAAACGATGTTTATGATCCTTGATTCGTTGGGTTTATCGCCGCCCCGAATAGCAGAATAACTACTAAAACATGGGAATAATCAAATTCACGAACAGAATAATAATGAAGATGATTCATTTTCTCATACATTCGTCATCGTTCTTATTATTGATTCTGGGACGGTACGAAGTTGACCGGGTCATCTAGTATAATATAATAAAACCGAGCCCGAAGAGTTTGTTTAAATTAAACACGCTAATCTCTCTAAAATGGTAAAACGGAACCCTTATGGTGAGACTCCTGTCTGTCACAGCTGAATATCTCAAGAACTATTAATGCTATCAACTTGAAATTTGTGACAGTTTTATATGACGTTGGCCCAACTATTTTGCAAATAAGATAGAAATAAAAATATACATATACTTTTTGCAACAGGGACTGAAAGAGGGTCTGAAAAATTCGAAGTGGGGCTATTAGGGTATGTGGAGTATCAGACTAAAGAGCGCAGTTTGCACATTCTCAAACATTTTTCCTTTTTTTTAGGCCGCATTTTTACCGAACCATGATAAAAATTAAAAAAAAACAGTCCCCCCTTATCTCCGAAGTTTGCAAAGAGAAAAATCTGAAATTACTATATGTGATAGAAGTTTACGTAAAGATTACAGTAAAAATAAAACGAAGTCTCTAAATAGCACACTTTTTCTGAAATCATCAACAGAAGTTACGTTAGTTCCATTATCGGTCAAAAGATGGCGCTGAAAAAAATCTCTTAGGAATATGGGCCTCGCCGATGAAAATTTAAAGACATATGATGGTACGGAACCCTCGGTGTGCGAGTCCAACTCGCTCTTGCCCGGTTTTTTTTCCATCTTATAGCTCAATTCTTGTGGAAGGTTATATGCATTTACCATCACACTGCGACCCTTAGGAGCCCAGTGAGGCAGGTGAAACCGCGGGGCACAGCTAGTACCGTAATAAAATTGGTCATCCCAATGGCTAACTACGTTGGAGAAATTCATCATGAATGTTTTACCTAAGTAATACCGTGAAACCACAAATCAAATACTCCAATATAAGATAAGCCACCAATATCTACACTATGTTATGTATCCGCAATCTCTCAGCCAGTTGGTTATATCTAATATATTACTGCCTGGATCGGAAATCACAATGGTATATCTACCTAGGTACCAAGATTTATTTAGATCGTCAGATTTAATCTGATCGCAATGTAAGATGGTCGAATATTAAAAATGTTGTACTGGAAGATTGGACTTATGTATATTGTAAACCCATTTAATTACTTACTGAAATGTTTAGTTTTTTTTTACCGAAACTAAAAACAAATTTCCGCTAAAAATTTCAGTCAGTCTCTATTCTCTCGAATGTCGAAGATAAAATCCTATAGAAATCGAACTCTTTATGGACGGAAATAAAAACCCCAAGACCTACCTTTTATTGCCACACGATAAACCGAACATCACTTTTTAAACTAAATAAAACTCGATTCAAGCAGCCAATACAAAAACAAATCACAAATTCTCTTTTCCCTGATTTTTTGCCCCAATCAATATGTTCTCTTGTAAAAGCTGACGTGCACATTTCTATAAGTCGTTAGTATAAGGAGGTAACTGACATCGACGCGAAGGGGCTTACAGGACCTAAACGCAAAAAATGCAAATTTTAGAAACAATAAAAGTATATGATCGACTACAGTAAACAAAATCAGAAAAATATATGATATCCTTTAGGATTATATGCTAGGTAGATAGTGTGTTGAAAACATAATACAACTAATTTGATATGAAAAAAAAAGTCATGAAGATACCTCTAAAAACTTTCTTTTTAAAATAAAAACCATACTAATATACATACAATCATAATGATTTTTAGTCAGATTATTCTACAAGCAACATATTAAAACACTAGGGTTTTGATTTTTTAGTCCAAACAATAGATTTTTTGTAATTAATTAATTGCTTCATATTTTGCAATAAATTACCAGCGTTGTGTCATCGCGCTTCTCTTTCTTTTCTATGCAGTCGGACAGTGACTGCGCTTTAGGTCATGTAAGCCCTGTAAACTGTAATCAAGAATAATCAGCACGAGGAACTAGAGCTTCCAGCATACAAAGGGGATCGAAGATTTTTTTATGGAGTCTAGCCTAGTCTGTCGCGCTATTTTGCTGTTTTTATATTGCGTAGGTACATATTATTGCTTAGATGTTTGAAATAATCACTCTGAAAGTCTATAGTAATCTGTGCAACAAGAATAAGCAAATTCAAAAAAATATGGATGTCACGTGATCAAGTTTAAACGTTAATATCTCGGAAACGTGTTACTTTACGGGGTTTGGTTTTATTATGTTTTCTGTTTTTATTAATGTCAGCTATCGATTTATATAGGTTTCATGCGTGGCCGCCATTTGAAAAAACAAAAACAAAATGGCGGACAGGTAGGTTTGCCACGGACCTTCAAGGACCTTCTATGCGGTTATTTAAAAAAAATATCAGCTGTTGCATACAGATATGGCCATACAAAAAAGGTGCAAATAAGGGACAAATTTTTTAAAATAATGAAACAAAAATATTAGGATACATTTTAACGCTTGTGGGTCTAGAATCATGTACCTACCTAGTGAAATCATGGTCAAAGTGTGTGCGTCGATTACACCCTGTGTAGGTAGACTATCTTTGGAGGTATAAATGGAAAACACTTAACATTATTGGAGCTGTGGTTTATGTTTATTGTCCTATTACTTACCTTCCATTTCCTTAATGTCAGTCAACCTTCAAATCAAGAATGAACTGGTATCTTTTGGACATGTTTGTTGCATAGTAGACCTCGTCGACCGAAATTGAGGTCAAGGGCAGGCCCATTCTGTAACAAAAGAACATAGTCATATTACAGGAAACAAAATTCTACTCCGAATATGATAGTAACACTTTCATAAAGTGAGTAAAATCTTTTTAACAGAATGTGAACAAATTCATTATAATTAATTAGACATTTTAAAATCCGCACGAGTTTGTTACTTACTTTTTTTACGTTTATTGCAGTTGGGGATCGTATCACATAACAACGATTTCCTTTGAAACTTCTAGAATTTCTAGTGCTTTACATAGTTCGTAGTAATTGGCAAGATTGAAGATAGTTCCATCTTTTAAATAATATTCATCCAGAATATTCTAATATTAGAGAGTCATATATTAGGCATACAAAATATCACTCTCTGAACAACAAAGGGAAATGTCAGAATTTTGTTCAACAAGACTAGAAACTACATATTGATATTTAATTTTGATTGCATACTTTTTGGTGTATCTTAAGTACAATGTATGTGGACTATTTAATAATATTAACTATTAATAATATTATTACAAGGTAATTAGTAAATTTAGTTGATTCTGTCTTATTTCTGAACTGATATTGTTTATTTTTAAAAAATGCTTACTAAAGTTTCCGAATGAATCGTACGGGCATAGACGTAGTAAGGTCATAGCACACGTATCAAACCGGAAAGGGATCGGCACCGTATCATTCACACTCGAGCCGTTCAGTATTCTTTGTATGAAGTTCACACTAATCGGAATCGTATCGTAATCGCCTCCTCTCGGGACAAGCTCACGAACCGCGGTGTGGTGCGTTACGGCTCTTCGTCCGTACGCTTACGTTTCGTCGTCCCCGCGCTTACGTCTCTCCATATGCGAGTATGTCTCTTCGTCCATCCTTGCACCTCTCCCCCCCACGGCATGCCTGCTGCACCATCAACCAGCGGTCGGCGAGCCGTAAGCGTGGCGTCGCCTAGCCGTAGCCGAGTCGACGTATCGGAGCTTCTGTTCCGCTTTGGTTACGTACTTACGTTAGGTTGATGACGCCTGTTTGACGGCGGCGAGGCGAAAGTAAAGGGGAAAAGTGTGCTAAAATAAAAACTGATTTATACTATTTGCAAAAAGGTGTTTATTTATGCCAACCCAATGAAATCTTTCATCCTTCATGTATGAGGTCTCCTACAAACAGGCGCGACACGCGATATAATCGCGCGCGACACAAAGGCACCGCTCGGTGCGCGACTTGCGGTGCCTTTGTGTCGCGTGAACTCGCGTGTCGTGTCGCGCCTGTTTGAGGGAGCCTTGACAGCTAGGATCAATTTTCAATTCACAATAATGCACACGCATGTGTCACAACAGCTGCCATTTATTCCGTGTTTTCTGGCTACCAAGCAAAGTTGTATGCGTTTTATCCTAAAAACGGATGATTTTTCAATGGTCTTGAAATTCTGCTAGATTGGAACCCCAAAATTCTCTAGGGCTAGAATTGATAACAAAATAAGTAAAACTATTTCTATACAGGCATAACAGCGTAAACTGCCAACTAGTTGAACAATAATGGTCTGTTACCCAATGTTGTTAACCCAAGTTATGTGCCTGTAAAATCATGTACCGTCTACGTAAAGCCATTCATACTACGCAGTATATTGGCGAGATGTTTACAAATTCTGTTTCGCCTTTGTTCCGCTAAAATAGCTTTCGTTTTAGGTTAAAGTCACGTACATAATTTATTCTTCAAAGAATGCGTAACAAGAACGATTTTATAAAACTACCCATAGACGTGTATTCCTTTTTCGCTTTAACAAAAAACTTTTTACACAAAAAAAAAAACAGCCGACTTACAATAAAGACACTACGAAGTGAAAAATAACTTTAATTTCGGAAGCCGATGTCATTGGGTTTGCATTGTCGTTGCCTGCCACCGACTTCCGAAATTAAAGTTATTTTTCACTTATTAATGTCTTTTTTGGAAGTCGGTAGTTTCTTGTTAAAAAGTTTATTTTGCAAAAAAGTTTTTATTTTTCACTTTTAAGTTGTACTTACCCCACACAAATTCGTATGACCTAGTCTAGCTATGCGAATATCAGTGACAGGAAGTCATTATAACATCATCAATATAAACTAAGTCAAGTATTATTAGTTATTATTAGTAGTGAAGCTAACTCAAAAACTTCCCAAGCAAAGTTAATAAAATTTATGTGGAACCACCCCTGATTTTTTTTTTTTAATAGGTGGTGTATCCCACACCATCTATTAAAAAAAAAATTGAAATCAATTGTCAATTGGCGGAGATATCGCGTAACAAACATAAAAAAAATCAGCCGAATTGAAAACCTGGAGGAGGTTCTCAATTCGGCTGATTTTTATTTGATGATTTTTTTTTAAGCCGGTTAAAAAGGTTATCAAAGCTGTCTAATGGCTTTGCGACTACAGCTAAGTGGATTGATTATTAGTATACCTTATTATTCGGAAACAGGAATTACTCTTAATTAATCTCGGAATCAAATTTTCTGTTACAACCCCGCCGTCGCCAGATGGCGTGCTACGGCAGGACTTATCACCACCTGCACCCGCGCCTTCACTTCGCGCCGCCAGGGGCGGCAGTCATCGCCCCGCTGACACGGACGTGGATCCTGATAATTTCATCAGACAAACAAGATTCTCAGATCTCAGATCAGACCTTTTAATTTATTCGAAGCTTTTCATCTGAAGTGACACTTTGGTCAAGAAAACGATTTGGTTAGTGTTATTTTTAACCGACTTCAAAAAAGGAGGAGGTTCTCAATTCGACGGTATGTTTTTTTTTTTGTGTGTTTGTTACGCGATTACTCCGCCAAATGTGGACCGATTTTCAAAATTCTTTTTTTGTTCGAAAGAAGATACTTCTGAAGTGGTCCCATAGTCACCAAGTCAGGATCTGATGATTGGATCATGGAGAAATCGAGGGCAACCCTCAAATTTTATGGGCCCAAACATCGTTTTTCGCAAATCTTATGAAGTAATTTAAGTACTTGCGTATGGTGATCATCATCTCATGTAGCTGAGCTGATGATGGAAGGTACGACTCCTTAACAGTAAGGAGTAGGCATCGACTGATTAAGTAAATTATTTTTTTTTTGATGTTTGGAAGGGCGTTTGCCATTTTGGTCTGGTGATCATCAGGTCAGGAGGTGATGGACTAACCATAGACGATAGAAATCTTTAAAAATCGACAGCACATGTCTCGCGATTGCTGCGATTGTTTGTGTATGCATAGTTTAAGCCATACCATAACATAACATTACGCCAGTTTGCTTTTAAGGGCGATTACGACTAGCTTGTCGCATAATATCTAATCGAGTCGCTCTGGATTCGGCAGATTCATTGGATAGACGCTCGTATTGCACGTGTAGACGACGGGAACTTTGATTCTCGGTTTCGTTTGATAAGCGCTCCTGAATCAAACCGAGACGATGAGAACGTTGCTCCTCGGTCTCGTGAGACAAACGTTCATGAATGATATCAAGACGATGAGAACGTTGCTCTTGAGTCTCGTTTGATAATCGTTCACGAATCAAATTGAGCCGCTGAGCATGACTTTCTGGACTCTCATTAAGCCTTGATAATCTCGTGTTTGCTCTCTTCTGAGAAAGTCTATACGCTCGCTGCTCATCACTCTCATTTAAAATGTTTCTAGTATTTCTTTCCCTACTTTTCTTTAAACGTTCTTCCTTTTCGTCGTTACTTTCTTCCAAACGGCGCTGTCTCATTTGAGCAGCGCGTTTAGTAGGCCTACCCATATTATACAAAATTAATTTTCTTTCTATTAAAAATTGAAAAAAGAAACTTCAAACTATGAATTATGTACAAACTTAAACTAAAAACTAGAAAATAAAATTATTTAAAAAAAAAAAACAAAAACCGACTTCAAAAACCTAATAAACACTAAAAACTTAAAAATAATATTAAATTGAAACTATAATTAAGAATAATTTAACCTAAATAACCTTACCTAACTTTAATCTACACTATATTTTACGATTTAACAGTTTTTGGAGTCGGTGCCAAGCCCGCACTCACAAAATATTAACCAAAAAAAAGGTACTATATCAGCAAAAAATATTAAGAGGGTTGATCCGTTAGAGCCACGCTGGAGTCAAAATTGATGATTTCCGACGGACAATAAAACCATAATCTGTTTAATTTATAGATAAGATATTGACGTCATATTAATGGGAATTTCATAATCTAGTGCATGGCTGAAAAACATTTTCATTTATTCATACAGTTTTCTCATTAGAACAGTTTTTATGCAAGCCTTTTTTTAAACTAGCGATCGACGGTCTACGCAAATGCAAGATATTAGTAAAAACATATACGACAAACTTATAACAACGTTGCTTTATAAATAATAATAGCATTTATTAGTGCATGGCTGAAAAAAAAAAACGATTACTGTAAGTTTTCATTCAAGAAAAGTATATTCAAAAGTGTCAATTTTAGCCATTTTTCGATATTTTAAACGCGTTAGTTTAGGATGAAATATGAAATATTTATATGTTATTTTAGGCCTAGTAAACGAAGACATTTACGTTCTAAAACATGGTGCAAATATTTTTTTAATAACTTATTTTTTTATTTTACTATGAATTATTTAGTGCTGCTATATAATCGGCGCGGAATCACGCCAGCGCTCAGTGCCGGCTGAGGCCTTTCAGAGGTAGGATAGGACGTGTGTCGCTCCCGTAGCCGCGAGTCGCGTAAAATATTATCGTACTTTCGCGAGTTTTTAGCGCGTCTAGGACATGTTGATACTTTTTATTATAATATATTTTTATTATATTACAAAACTTTGGTGAGTACATATTTTAATGTAATGGTGTTCTATTAACTTAAGAAAAATTAAATTAGACTTCTTTATGTATGTTTTCATTTTACTTTTTTTTTTCAGATATGGCTAACAAAAGGCGCTATATGGGAACAAAAAAAAAACGAAAATTTGGCCAAGGCTAATGAAGCTAAAAGGTATGTTACCGAGGTTCTCTACTTATAAAAAATATATTTTTATTAGGTGTAATAAGAAACAATATACTTACTACTTTTTGACGTAATTTTTTTTTATTAATTTTTGTTTGGATATTTTTATGAAACACAGTAGTAATAAGATAAAGTTAATATCCAATTCGTTGTTATAGGCAGAAAAGAGAAGTTCAAATACTTCAAAACCAGGACTTAAATAAAAATGCTGTTGTAAGTTTTATTTTTTTACTTTATATTTTACTAGCTGCGTCAGACACGTGTTTCCTTGGTTTTGATTGAGCAGTTGTTAAACCAAAACTAAATAAGACCTTTCTTCATTATTTATTTATCTCAAGCCGACAATCGATCGCCTGTCATGGTGCTTACTTTTTGTGTCACTATATTATACCCTACATATTATTTTCAGAATCAAGAAAATGAAAAAGACAGTGAAAAAACACTGGAAATTCTGGAAAACTTGCAGGCATTAGAAACGGCTCCAATTCAAGATCCTGACGCAGGCAATCTTGTAAGAATTACTTGGTCATTTGTATACATATTTTAGCACAAAAAAAAACATTGTTAGTTATGTGCTATCTTAAGCCGACAATCGATCGCCTGTCATGGTGCATACGGTTTGTGTCACTATATTATACTCTACATATTATTTTCAGACTCAAGAAAATGAAAAAGACAGTGATAAAACACTGGAAATTCAGGAAAACTTGCAGGCATTAGAAACGGCTTCAATTCAAGATCCTGACGCAGGGAATCTTGTAAGAATGACTTGGTCTTTATAAACATATTTTAGGACAAATAAAACAAGAACCTTCAAGAACAAGTGCGTATTTACAGTATACTTTCATAAGTTCAGATACATCTTGTACATTGTTTCTGATAATATTAGACTTAAAAATATATATTTCCAAATTTTATGTTATAGGTAAATAATAGACAAGAAGTTGAAAGGGATACTGTACCTCAGGCAGAGAGTGCACTTTGGCTAGAGCTACGATGTTGTTTATTGACAGCCTCTTCATTCTGTAAAGTGTGCAAACGGCGATCGACTATTAGCCCAGCCCCTTTGGTTAAACAATTTCTTTACTCATATTCCTTGGACCATATCCCTAGTATTCAACATGGGAAAGTAAACGAAAAAGTTACCATAGAACAGTTGCAGGTACAAGTTTAGATTTTTCTAACAAACAATTTATTTTTGTATTCTTAAATTCTATTAAAAAGAAGTAATTAGAGTATTGAGTTTCAAATTATTATGATTACAGGTGCTTCGCCGGATGGACTAATCGACGATGATGGCATCACCGAAATTAAATGTCCTAGTTCGGCATTTGGATTAGAGGCAGATTTTGCTATTAGCCAAAAAAAAAAAATTCTGGAAAATAGATGGATCTGTGAATCGACGCCATGACTGGTTTTATCAGATACAGGGGCAGCTGCATATAACTAACAGAAATTACTGTCTGTTTGCTGTGTGGACAGGCAAAGATTTTAAATTGAAGACTGAAAACATAATCAGGGACGATAAATTTTGGAGCGAAAATATGGAACATCGGCTAGTCAGCTTTTACAATAAATGCCTGTTACCCGAAATTGTTGATCCCCGAAAAGCTAGGTCCATGAAACTTAGAGACAACAAATATTAAGATTTTATTTTACACGAAATTGTTTTTATTTACTTTAACCTAACTAATAATAATTTAATTGCTCATTTATTACAATAAACAAAAAACTGAATCCCCGCTTACGGAAAACGAAAACATTCCCTACTAACTAAAAACTGGCTAAGTATCAAGATGATTCTAAGCGGTGTATGATACGCGCTCCAACACAGACGGCTGTGTGTGCGTTTAACTGTATAGCTGTGTGAGTAAATTTACCTAAACGCGAGGCGCGCCGCTCTGGAGTAACGCTCTTAACAATCAACAAAACAAACTGAAAAAAAATTACAACACAAGACAGAATATCAACAGAAGACGGAGTTGTTTTTGTTCGGATAATGGCGCGCTCTTACGGACGAAATGTGAAACTCGTAAGTAATACAATTTGATCTTCATAGGTTTCTCGGTAACGAAATCATGTCGCGATTCAGAATACGGTACAACGCCATCTATCGAGCGCTAACTAAAACTTTTAACAGCTTTGTAAAAATATCAGTACCTAATAATATGATATTAATTTACTCTCGTAAACTATTGTAATAAAAATTAAGGGAGAATATTTTATGGCCCAATTAGATAGATACACTTGGCTTGGCACCGACTCCAAAAACTGTTAAATTGTAAAATAATATAGTGTAGATTAAAGTTAGGTAAGGTTATTTAGGTTAAATTATTCTTAATTATAGTTTCAATTTAATATTATTTTTAAGTTTTTAGTGTTTATTAGGTTTTTGAAGTCGGTTTTTGTTTTTTTTTTTAAATAATTTTTAGTGTAACTGAACAAACTCTCAAGAAGACTCAAGGTCTGCTTAGATTGCAACCAAACAAATTTTATGATATAGCTTAAGTATTTTAGAGGACATCAGTATCCACCCGATACAACGAGGACAAAAAACAAACCTTTTCTACAATAACTGCAATTTCTTTCTGGAATATCTCGCTTCCTTTTCCCAAACAAGCTAAGCAAATTATATCATTCATTTACGAGCAAAATATGATAACAAATACCTAAAACATGGTCCTCTAAGCTGTGACGAAAAAACACGGGACCCGACCGAGATAGTCCTTTGAAAATCAGTATGCCTGATACGTTAATCTGCGGGCGTCAGCAATATTTGTTTTTTGGAGACACGAAGCGTTTTCGAAACTACTTTCAAGGACTTTTTGAATGTATTCGCAGTTTTTTTCGATACTTCGATGTTTATGTAATTTCTATGCAATAATAGGCGCTCGTGGCTAAATGATTAACAGCCGCAAGGGTCGATCGAAGGTTAAGCTACGCTTGCCACGGTCGGTCCGTGGATGGGTGACCATCCATAGGAGGCCTCTCCGTGGCTCGGAAAGTACGTTATGCAGTCGGTCAAGACTCTGACAGTTTTACCAAGGGGTATCATGTAACTGGGTTGTGGAGGTCAGTCGCTCCATGTATGTAAATACTAGTATTCAACTGCATCCGGATAGACTGGAAGCCGACCCCAATATATTAGGGTAAAGACAGGCAGATTCAATAGGTGACTCAGATTGTATGTAGTATATTCATATTTGTGAAACGGATAACTTGCTGCCCTTGATGATTTTCATGGAAAAACTTACGTAGGTATCCGACATTAATTTCTAACAATAGAAGCAGTGATAACACATTTGTGTAAGATATAAACACCTGATAGTGTTCTTTATTCAGGAAAGGTATGCGTAGGTAAACAGACAAGCGATACTATAAAGGATCATCAGGTTATTTTCTTTCTTTTTTTTTCTTTCTTCTTTCTTATTGTAAAAATAGACGACGCAAAAAATCTCCACATGTATTGATCCAAAAGCGGTCACAATATACCAATACAATTAATACTATAGTGATACAGAAGAGTGCTCGTGTATGGTCAGCAACAAAAGTCGATATTTGTTTGCGAAATATTTTGCTCAATAACTGAGATTAAAAATACTGAAGTATTAATCGACTTTTGTTGCTGACTGTACATAACATTGCCTGCGTTGATAGTAGTTTTAAAGACTGGTGAGCACAATACCACCATTGTTTGAATGCAAATGGTATTTAGTTCCGCATTGGATGGTATAACTCCTCGGTATCAGTCGGTCCTCAGTCAGTGCTTCTTGTTATTTTTAATGACTTTGAATGAAAGGTGTTTTAGGAAAACTATTTGGGTAAACCTGAGAAAAGTACGCGAGCAAAACTGTACGTAAAGTTTTGCTCGCGTACTTTAAGAATTAGACAGACTATTTCTTAACTAAGCCAAGAAACAAATGAATAAGAAAGTTATATTTTTAGCGTACGCCGTGACAACTGACGCACAACTTTTAAACGCTACACAGAACAAAATAGGAATTTTATTTGAGATACTAAAATGTAGGGTTCCTTTGTTCTACCATCAGTTGTTAAATTAGTTTATTTTGAAATTTTGATTGATATTTCATAGTAAAACTATCAAACGTCAATTTTATTCCTGGAATAAAATTTATCTGGCATTGGTAAAGTCACCCCCTAATAAAATAAAAATAAACAACTTAAATAATTTACTGCATTTTTCGCTACTGGGGTATTCTGTGATCGGATTAACTAAAGTTTACCTTGTGAGAAAATTTTAAGTTCTCAAGTAAGTTAGTGTTCCTACTTTGTACTTGTAGGAGCAGATGGGTGTTCAAAGCTTCCTACCCAGCCGGTCGATTCTATAAAAATCTCACCGTGAAAACTTAGGTGAAGTGAGTTTGTTTTTGCTAGGAATTGACACTATTGACAGCTCACTCCACGCTCACTTCACCTAAGTTTTCACGGTGAGATTTTTACAGAATTGCACCGCTGTATTGTTACAATACGATTGTCTATTGTCAGCGACTTATTCCAAAACTTTTCTTTTGTGTTTTTCTGTTGTGCGACTCACAATTAACGTGAGTAAATAAAGCTGTCTAACAAACACAAAAGATTCTTGACGCAGTGGAAACGGTACCATAACCTTTTAGTGAGACCTGTAATATCTATTTTCCCAAATATTTAAAACGTTCGATTTGCTGTCACCGTACTTAGGTTGCCTGAAAAAGTGTTCATACTGATAAGAGTGAGGTCACACATCCCCAACAATAGATAGTATGAGGCAGCGAGATAATAAAACGTTGTCGTTAAAAACTGGTCTGACCCATTTGGGGTGGCCGTTAACCCCACCAAGTGTCAGTCTATCATAGTAGGCAGCCCCTACAGCATGAGGAAACTGAATGGATTAACTGTGCCACCTGTAATCTTCGACAACTCAGTCGTCCCGTTTAGCTCTGATGTTAAGAATCTTGGTTTGCATGTCGACACTTGTCTTGACTGGCGAAAGCAGGTCACGATTGTAAATAATAGTCACCGGAACGTTGCGGTCGCTCTATCGGTTGAAAAACCTTCTTCCTTCACACATAAAGGCAATAATTGTACAGTCCCTAATATTTCCCATAATTGACTATGGTGATGTGTGTTACTATGACCTGAATGCAGATGTCCTCAATAAACTTGACCGTTTTCTGAATAAATGCATTCGGTTCGTTTTCAATCTTCGTAAGTATGACCAAGTATCCGAGCATCAGCTGCTTTTAAAATGGTTACCCATTCGCCAGCGCAGAGAGTTGAGGGCTCTGACTACGTTGTTCTCTATTCTCGACAATCCCTCTCCTCCTACTTACATGACTTCCCAAATTCAATATTTATGCTCTGCCCATGCTAAAAATCTTCGTTCCACTAACAATCGTCTATTACGATGTCTTTCTCACCGTTCTGGCTTCATTCATTCTTCTTTCTTTGTCCAGGCGATCTTTCTTTGGAAAGCGCTCCCTCTGAACATCAGGACGACAACCAGTCGGTTATCTTTTAAAGTGAAGGCACGTGAACATATCCGTCAAAAGTTGGCTGTAACTGTCCAGCGCTGATTTGCTAGATTCGTTTACTGCTCTACCGATATTTTTTTCTCCTCACAGTTAATTTTATTTATATGTATGTATGTACTAGTATTTATTCTTGTATTTTATAGTAATTTCCTAGCTATTTATCCCGTATGTTGCGCCTGCCATGTTTTGTCTCTGCATCACCCTAAGGTTGACTGGTAGAAAATGCCTCAAGCATTTAGTCCGCCTTTGTACAGTAGGTATTTCTTTTACTGGTGCATAAAGTTTTAATAAATAAATAAATAAAATAATACTATTCAAGTGTCATTGTCAACGAAACAGCCGTGACCTTTTGACGCGGTCGGGCGAATCTAATGATTTAAATCTTTGTATTATCTTGTTTCAGGCAGTGGTGTTCAGTGTGGCTCAAGGACCATTCATCGAAGAGTTCCACCAATGTGTGACCCACGGATTCTACACCCAGCGGTGGCAGGAGCAGGCGTATACCACGCTCTCATTGATCTTCATGTTTATACTACCTCTAGTCATACTGGTATCTACTTATGTATCCACAGTCAGAACTATTGCTAGTAAGTATTGTTTTTTTTTCTAATAAATAGCTTAGGAATTGAATGGACATTCGAATTTTCTATTTGTTTAACAGTCGAATCTTGTAATCAGTTTTTCACCAACTCTCTACGGGAAACTGAGACTCCGACTGAATAAAACCGATCTCTATATACTTTTGTTGGCAATAGGTAAATGTAATATGAAGTTTTTCAGGTAGTGTGATGATAGCGACTGATAAAAGTTTGACTTGATCAGATAAGTTTTCTTGAAGATAACTTTATAGTAATGTGGGTTGCTCTATGCACATGGAGTATTTCTGTTAGGTGCCTTTAGATTTGCTCGATTTTAGATGAACATTATTGTTCCTCGATATGCTGTCTTTTGATGATCAATAGGGTCTTGTCTGATCTTGTGATCTAGTTGCCTACTCGATTTTGTTTAATAACACGTGTCGATCGTCAAAATTCGAGAAAGTCTCTAGGCATCACTAACGAAATATCTAAGCATTTTTTTTTTGCTAAATGAATGTTCTCTGTGCAACGAATCTGATTGGATCTTGCCAATCCGACAGTTTAGCCGTTGGAATATCACTGCTTTAAATTAAAAACAATTTTATGACATCATAGAACACAGAATTAACGTAATGTAATTGCGTATCATATTTTTTCTTTTTTAACATAATATTCCTGTTACAAAAAAAAATTGGTGCTATAACCACATAAGCAGCTACATGGTTTTGTAAATTAAACCATACAGAACTATTATTAAACTTGTGATTAAACTTAAATAATAAACGCAGTGTAGGCGACCTTTGCTTAAGGGGACTATCAGGCAACCTTAAAATAGACTATTATTTGTAAGTAAAAACAAAGGGGTTGCTTTGGAACAACCAATTTCTAGTTTATTGAACACTCTACATATGTATATCTCAAATACAAATGAACAAATATGATGAAAGGTGAAAAACAATACTTTTTTACGTGATAATTTATTTGTTCAATAAATAAAGTAACCACAATAAAATTATGACACAGGCCTTACACGAAGTACCTGCCTAGTTTGTATTATACTGAAATAAAGGAAATTTAGGGTTATTTTTAAGGAGCATGTAAGGCGCGAAGCAGGAATATAGTTCTATAGTTTCCCTCTATAGTTTCTGCCTAACCCCGAGGGAAGAATTCGTGAATTTATGTAAAGTCTATTCAAATATATGTTTCTAATTTATGTTATTTCAAGTTAAACAAATATCATCTTTATTGTAATTGTAATTAAGTTGATTTCAGAGTGACCAGCACTATTGATAAAGTGATAAAAATGTTTGAAGTTGTAGCTTAAACTGCACTTTATTGTGTAGGAATTAAAGCTACTTTTAATTAATTAATTAGTTTTTTAATTGTTTACATTTTTGGCAAAAATGTCGCGAATGCAGATTATCTATATGTGTCTATAGTTAAATACATCTACATATAACAAATGTTCCCAAAATTTATAAACAGTATTCACAATCCAGAGAAAAAGTATATTAACAACTTTTGTTCACTTCGAACAGCTGTGCACGACGTCACTGTCAGATAGTTTCAATGAAGTTATATTCTCTGAGAAAGGTAACAGATTGTACTTGTCATGATAGACATAAACTAATAACTCGACTAACTTTACGTAGTGAAATTATCTACCAAATCCTCAGATTCTGCAGACAGTTCATTATGAAAACAAATACTTATTAGTAATGTCGGTGTACTCCATCAAAATAATCGTTTAATTATTGTTTTCATTGCAATCGTTTAATTATTGTTTTCATTGCAAATACCTATCTATGATTTGTCTAATTCAAGCTTAGGAATTAAATTCAGAAATAATTTAAATAAGGTTCAGCAGTCTCTTCTGGAAAATAAATATTTTTTTGGAATGTGGGAAAGAAAAATTTTTAATTCTTTCGTAACAAAATATTGCTCACGTCATTTGGTTTCAATTCAGCATGGGTAGCTGACCAATTTTCTTGGACTACATTACTCAAGGTATCTATTTTAACTAGAGGTTTGCACCGGTGCGGAATTTTGCGTACCGGTAAAATTCACCGGTGATTGGGCGATCTCCGGTGATTCACCGGTGATCTCCGGTTAATGCGTTGGAATTATATGCATAAGATAAAAACGATATTGTTTATTAAATGGGTATGCTAATAAAAAAAAACAGTGTTCATTCATTTCTTATAATTATTAATTTTAAATGGCATTTCAAAGAAAGAAACAAAAGTTTACTCTAGAAGATTGTAGTTTTGGTTTAAAAAACATAACATTTCGACTGCGTCATTGCGCAACATACTTCTCCTGACGTTAAGAATATAACCTGTTGCCGAGAATACTCTTTCTGATTTGACTGAAGTTGCAGGCACAGTTAAGTATTCTAAGTAATGTTTATTGAATTTCCAGAATTGCACAACGTCATCCCATTTGTGGCTTTTTTCGGGATACTGTTTCCGTATAGGTACATTTTGAATAAATTAATTGCCGTAGCAGATGTCACATCTGCATTACTAGTGTTTCTTTTTAGAAATCCAAGCAAATCCGGGCGACTACCGGGCGATATTTCAAAAAACCGGCCAAGAGCGTGTCGGGCCACGCTCAGTGTAGGGTTCCGTAGTTTCCCGTCCGTCACAATAAGTGTTCCCACTTATAAGTTTAAAAGTGGAGTGGGTATCCATTATGTTCGCGCTCCAGCAGCGCTCCGCGCTCCTGCAACTGCTCCCGGTAGTGGGTACGTGCGCGAACACGGAGGGTGCATCATTGCACGCTCCGCGGCAGGCGCTCCGACTCGTGACGGTTTTTAGCGCGAACACAAAGGGATACGTTCAGGATAATAAAATATGTAAACGAAGTTAAAAAAATGCTTGCATATACGATTATAGGTACTACAAACTTAGTCCAGAAATTATTTTGTACAGCTTTTTGTCTTTTTTGTTCAAAAACTGTTGTTTCCATCAAGTTCAAAATAATTTTCCTAGAAAGTCCTTATAAAGTTCTACTTTGCAGATTTTTTTCATATTTTTTAAACTTATAGTTCAAAAGTTAGAGGGGGGGGGGACACATTGTTTTTTACTTTTGGAGCGATTATTTCCGAAATTATTGACATTATCAAAAAATGATTTCAGTAAACCCCTATTCATTTTTAAATACCTTTCCAACAATATATCACAAGTTAGGGTTGAAATTAAAAAAAAAATCACTTCCCATTTTACATATAGGGGGGCTACCCTAATAAAACATTTTTTTCCAATTTTTATTTTACCACTTTGTCGGCGTGATTGATATACATATTGGTACCAAATTTCAGCTTTCTAGTGCTAACGGTCACAGAGATTAAGCGAGGACGGACAGACGGACAGACAGACATGGCGAAACTATAAGGGTTCCTAGTTGACTACGGAACCCTAAAAAGCAACTCATAGTACTGAGCAATTACAAAAATAACCACGAACATTGCAACAAATTATTTAGCCAGTTAGATGCTAGTGAAATGAATCACATAAACGGACAAGACCGCTTTGAATTAATGACTGAATGAATCTAATTCGAAAGAAACAAGTTGGTAAATAATTGTCATGAATATTAAATAATTATAAAAAATTATTGTTGAATGTGTCTTTTATTTGTGTAACTTTATTATATAAAAAAATAAGATGCGACGATCACCGGAGATCAATCGGTTAATAACCGATTATTTCAATCGAGTACTTTTACCGGTGAATCACCGGTTATTCTCCGGTACTCACTGCTCCGGTGCAAACCCTTAATTTTAACCCCCTCACTAATAAACGTTGCAGAGCGTCTGTATAGTTACATAACGCTGTCTTCTTCTTTCGAAAGTCAAATTACTGAGGACTGAAAGAGAGAAATCGGTGTGTAACTATACATCTGAATGTTTATTAGTAAGAAGGTTAGTGTACAAGAACTCTTAAGTTTCAGTAAAGATTAGGAAAATTAGGTGGGCTAAGACTTCGTTGTTTTGTTATTTAAGTTTGTGTATACATGTCGAAACTTAACTAAAGAATTAAAGCTAAAACACTGGATAATGTGGCTGTTCAGTGTTCACTCAATTTATATAAGGGACGTTAACCTTTGATGATGTACAAAGAAACAAGAATAGGCGCAAGTTGCGATTGTGGGACACATTTACCTTAAAAGACAGCCAATGAGCCAATATGCGATTTAGGGCGACCAAAATGGAATGAAATGGGATGATGGGATGGTCGATGGAATGGGATTCCTTGGCCAAAATATATTATGATATGTAAATATATCTAAATACGACGCGTACCGAAATGCGTGTCACAATTTATGATAAGTACCTAATATGGGAGAGCAGTAGTGGCCAAGTGGTAATGGCCGCGACTTACGAGCTGTACCTAGGTCGTAGGTTTGAACGCAGACAGGCGCTTTACCTTGTGTAAATTAGTTCATCACCATTGTTCTCAAAACATTGAAGAAAAACATCGTGAGGAAACCGGCATGTCCTAGAACCAAAAATTCGATGGCATGTGACATCTGCCAGCCCACACTGGGCCCGCGTGGTGGATTACGGCCCACTCCCTCTCACCGAGATAAGGCCTGTGTTCCAGCAGTTGGAATATTACAGGCTGATTATGTGTAGCACGAATTTATTTATAACGTTTTGAAATTATGACCTTCGATAAAAAATTCTGATAATTCCTACTGAATCGATAACTAACCGACCGACCGACTGTTGATTGATGATATCTTTCAATAACAAACATTTATGAAAAATTATGGGAATTGGAAATCTGACTTCATTTTAAAATACGGAAAGTATTTTAAAATGAAGTCAGATGGCCAATTCCCGTAGGTAATTGAAAATGTTCTAATATTCTAGTCGCAGTCACATCTCAGCGACAATCAACGTCAAAAACTGTTGGGAAATTAGAGGAATTTTTGACAGGTTGAGACTGAGATCAGACTGTGAACATTCTTAAAATTACGAGAATTAATCCTCAGGTTTCTTGCCTCCCTTCCTTAAAAGTGGAAGTTATTAAACCTTTCATTAAAAAAATTCACTTTAAGGGACTTACAGGGGCTAAACACAAAAAACGCAAGTTTTAGAAACAATAAAACTATATGATCCACTACAGTAAACAAAATCAGAAAAATATATGATATTCTTAAGGATACATGCTAGGTAGATAGTGTGTTGAAAACATAATACAACTAATTTGATTCGATAGAAAAAAATCATGAATATACCTCTAAAAACATAATTTTTACAATAAAAACCATACATATACATACAATCATTCTGATTTTTTGTCAGATTTTTCTACAAGCAACATACTAAAACACTAGTGTTTTAATTTTTTTGTCCAAACAATAGATTTTTTGTAATTAAATAATTGCTTCATATTTTGCAATAAATTACCAGCGTTGTGTCATCGCGCTTCTCTTTCTTTTCTATGCAGTCCGACAGTGACCGCGCTTTAGGTCATGTAAGCCCCTTAAGTTTTTCTAATTTATTTTTCAGAGAGCGAAAAAGTATTCAAGCCTGAGGTGCGGAGGCAGGAAAAGTACTTTACTCCTGATATGAATCGAAGAAGACTCATTGATAGAGCGAAAATGAAGTCCTTGCGGATGTCAGTGGTCATAGTGGCCGCTTTCCTGATTTGGTGGACACCTTATTATGTTATGATGATTATATTCACATTCCTCAATCCTGACAAAGACGTAAGTACCTTTTAAATAACAGTTTTTTTTAATTTCTATTTTGCTGGAAGAATAAATAAATAAAAACTTGTAATAAGTAGGTAGACACTTGCCACTCTCTGGATTTGCGTCGATTCGTGGAGGTTTGGTGAATTGACAAATAATTAAAATGCTGTACGTACACTCCGACAAATGAACTAGATTTGACAAACGATAATTTATAATCCGTTACATTCGAAATGTTCCTCGTCTATACACTGAAATAAATAAGCAGTAAATAAAAATGAAAAAACATTGAACTGCTTTAAACAGTTCCATATGACCGTAACGTTCAAAACACAATTCAAGTCACATTGAAAAAGATTAAAAAGTGTGTTCTATCAACGCGAGACTACAAAAATAGTATGTTATTATTATTCATCATCTTTCTAGCATTTTCCCAACTATGTTGAGGTCGGCTTTCTGTCTAACCGGATGCAGCTCAATACCAGGATTTTACATGGAGCGACTGCCTATCTGACCTCTACAACCTAGTTACTGGGTACCACTTGATCCGATACCCCTTGGCAAGACTGGTTGTCAGTCTTTCGTGCTTTTGACTACCCGTAACGACTGTCAAAGATCCACGAATGACAGCCAGGACCAAGGGCTTAACGTACTTTCCGAGGCACGGAGGGGTCTCAGTATACTTTTATTATTATACATATAATAAATCTGTAGACGAGGCGTGTCTGCGCCACGTGTCTTTCGAATTATGATTGAATTATATTAGAAAAATTACGGGATCGAGATTTATCAAACTCAAACTCAAAGCATTTATTTCAATTAAACCATTTCCACTTTTGAATTGTCAAGAAGTCGGTCAGTCAGAAAATATGAAGCTAGTTGCCCATTCCAAAGCGTAGGTACAGTGCGTGCCACGTAAGAAGAGACTTGACCCCGCCTCCCCCGCCTCTTTCCGCCGCCCCTATGACGTCCGGTCCCGTCCCGCACTCAGACCTCATACCGCTAAAGATACCTAAAATCGTGTACTGCGCATGTCAGACCACGTGGTGTGTCAAGTCTCTTCTTACGTGGCACGCACTGTACCTATAGAGAAGAACAGGCAAGAAACTCCATGGACACTCTTTTAAATTATATTTTTACAAAAATATTAGTTACATCATTAGGCGGGTGAAACCGTGGGGCGCAGCCAGATAACTACGAAAATAATGTACAGACGCCAGCACATCAAGCTATCCGAAACTGTCAAATTTTGCTAATCAACTTTGAACCTTATGCTATAGCGATAAAGTTGAAAATCTATTAAATAAATTTCACAAATTGTAGTAGCTTGATGTGCTGGCGTCTGTACCATACAGTTTTAAACTTTTAAAGGCCGAGTGCAAATACTTTTCTGTTAGGGTTTGAATATGGTCCTAATAAATTAATTTAGGTACCTACTTCCTTTCAGCGTCATTACACTAACATAATTTAAAACTTTTAATCGACTGATGGAATTCTCAATGAAAAAGTTTTTGAAATTCATTACAACGACAAAATGGAATGCTTCTATTTGAAAAGTTAAGCCTGCTTAGTGCCTAATTTAATTTTCGTTTGCAAATGAAATGAAAATTATCAAGGCTATTATAAATGTTTATTGTTATTGCGTTTCAGTTTTAACCTTAGAACACTTACTTTATTTTATTACCGAAACGATATTTTGTTTTGAAACTTTTACTGTTATTTAGGAAACTTTTAACGAGACATCCAGGCCGGTATTCTACCTTTCATGAATGAAACGTTTTTTTTCTGAAAAACGCAGCCTAACGGAAATATTTCATAAAAAAATTAATTTAAGTCTGACACTGCTGATTTTTATAGAAGTTATAAAATAATATATGAACTATGAAATCTATCCTAATCTATACTTCTATACTAATATTATACAGAGGTAAAATTTGTTTGTTTGTATGTAGGGGGTAATCTCCGGTACCAGTCGGATTTGAAAATTTCTTTTTGCATCTCATAGCCCAATTCTTGAGACTATTTAACATCACACTACGACCCTTAAGAACCGAGCAAAAGGAAAAAATTCGGAAAGATTGCTGAGCGAAAACGAAGTAGTAGCACCGGCGAGCGATGAAATGCGACGCGATAGGACGGGGGCTGAAATTTTACGCGGATCAAGTCGCGGGCAGAAGCTAGTATACTAGCACACAAAAATTAAAAAAGGGTTCTACAAATCAGTACAAAACGATGCGTTCCCGTAATTTCAAATAAACCCAAAAAAAACCGATCGCATGCGACGATTTGTACTTTTAGTAGGTAAGGTAAACTAGTAAGTTAACCTACATTTACAGTTTAAATTTTCGAAAAATAGTGTTACAGCCAAATTACACCGATTTTAAATTTTCCATAGAAACAGAGATTTCCAGTTATCTATTTTTACATAAGACATTTTAAAAATGTTCTTTACCAACTTTTAGAACTTTGTATCCTGCTTATGCGTATGAAGTTTCATTAAAATCAGTTCATTCATTTTGAAAAACAAGGGCTTGACATTTTGTATGAAATGCCGTACGGCGTAAACGCTCTTAAGGCTTGAATGATAAAAGACAGACCGACAGAGTTACTTTCGTATTACACGTATGGATGGATTTTCATACCAAGAAATGTTACAATAATATTCTTTTTAAACATAATTTTGTTCATCATTTAATAGGTATTTTTATTACTGAAGGTTGGTTTCCGTTGTATTGAGAAATGTCCGTCGGTAAACAGACACCGGAAATTGATTCCTTCAGTGGAGGGTTAATCAGGAATATGCTGGTTAGTTTTGTTTACTTTGTGCGAACTAAATAAATAAATGACTTGACGAAATGTAGGTACTAATCTAATTCAATAATTCCGGTCTTTTGTGTAAGAATTGTATTCCCCTAATCACATTTGTTCGAAGGTATTGCTAAATTTGTAACTATCAACTAATGTATTCGTATTCATGACAAACACAAGCTGCTCACCCTGTTTCATTAATATGATAATTAATGTAATGTAACGTAACATGTTTCTGCAACACAGAAACATTTTGCTGCAACACACACACGCGCGAAGAGGCGCGGCGAGCGCACGTATTATAAATAGTTAATATTCCGTTCTTAACTTTTTATACATCTACCCACGTGTTTTCGTATTATCCAAATGTTTACTGATAATGGATAAAGTGACGGATTTCGGTTGTGAATCGAGTGGGAGTGACAGTGTAGAGGAGGAAATATTAAAAGAAAGTGAGCAACAAGTTAATCCATGCATAATGGAGAGGAGCTGTAGTACTCCGATCGAGATTCAGAAGGTCCCAGAGAAAAGAATTAGAGAGGATAGTGAGGAGATTATAGAAGACGAAGATGGATTTATAACCGTTAGAAGAGGAAACAAAAAGCTAGCAAGAAGATTATCCAGAAAATCTGATACCAGTGTGAGTGGTGAAAGAAGTGTACAATCACAGGGTCATGTCATGAGCATTACGGGAAAAGATACAGTATTACCAAAACAATTTGGTTTAGCTAAGTTATTACGGTCAGAAAATATCATAAACATAATCAAAATACAGTATAAAAACGCATACAAAGTAATTTTAGAATTTGAAGACAGAGAGAACGCTGAAAAACTGGTTAAGTGTCAAAAGTTTCTAGATATGGGGTACAGGTGCGAATTTGTAAATGAAGTCAATTTATCCTATGGAACTGTTAAACAGATAGATCTAAACATAGATATAGAAGAAATACAGCAGAGCCTAGAAAGTGAATATGAAGTTGTCAGTATCAGAAGATTAAAACGCCTCGAAGTGTCTAGAGAATGGGTGGACAGCGAGACAGTACGACTATGCTTTAAAAGTTCCACTTTACCCCCATATGTGTCTATGTATGGGTGTCGGTTTAAAGTGGAACCATATATGTTTCCAGTTACGCAATGTTCGGGTTGCTGGCGTTTTGGGCATTTAATAAAGTCATGTCCAACAAAAGTAATACGCTGCCCAAAATGTGGGGAAAATCATAGCAATTGTGAAACTACAAACTACAAATGCATAAATTGCAAAATGCCACATATGGCATTAGAAAAGTCATGTCCTATGTTTATTAAAGAAAAGAAAATACGAGAAATAATGTGTGATAAGAATACTACATACCGAAAAGCCCTGTCCACATATTTAGAAGGAAGAAAAGCACCAGTTGAACATCAGACTACAGAGAAAATAACGCATAATGAATCAAATTATTTAAATAATGATAAGACTTCGTATAGGGACATTTTAGTCACAAAAGCTCGCCCAGAGAAACAAATTCCGGAAAGAAGTGAACTAAATAATAATAGCGAAGACACAGAAGTAAGTGTGGAGGAATCGGTAAATTCACTCATTCTAGGTAAATCTGTAAGAAAACAAAAGAAAAAGAAAAAAAAGTCAGATCAGAGTCGTAATTTCACAATTGATAATAAAGAGGAATCCCATCTACAACAAGAAAGTATGG
Source organism: Luperina nickerlii (assembly GCA_963855955.1). Lineage (NCBI taxonomy): Eukaryota > Metazoa > Arthropoda > Insecta > Lepidoptera > Noctuidae > Luperina > Luperina nickerlii. Next base: position 11,495,499 of record OY979677.1, on the reverse strand, counting down.
AAAGCAAGAAAGAACCCACAAAACGTAATGTAGACTTTAAAATATTATTTCATAAACTAAAAGAAGTGTGTTTGTCCGATTGTAGCTTCGATGTCAAAGTTAAATTAGTATGTAATTTTATATTTGAACAATGTTTTCAGTTAGTTTGGAGATTACTTAAGGAAGGAGATGTTTATAATACAATTATTTCTGTGTTTAAAGATGGCTTGTTCACGTAAAAATATCAATTTGAATATAATGCAGTGGAACGCACAGAGCTTAACACCCAAATTAGAGGAATTTAAATGTTTACTGTTGCAAGAAAAAATACATTTAGCATTAATTAGCGAAACTTGGCTGAGAGAAGAGGTCTATGTAAATACTAATCCATACAATATTTATAGAAAAGATAGAGAGGATTCGTATGGTGGGGTTGCTATCGTAGCTCATAATTCATTAAAAGTACAAGAATTACAGATAAATTCAAATAATCCGGGCATCGAGATATTATGTATTAAACTTGATAATTGTGGCTATATTAAGCATATCATTTTAATTTATTGTCCTAGTTCCGTTCATACTACACAATCAGATTGGGATAGAATTTTTTCTTTGTTTCCAAATAATTGTTTAGTTGCGGGAGATCTTAACGCTCATCACACTAATTGGTCGTATAAAAATGATAATAGAGGTAAACAAATTTTTGAGTCAGCATTAGAATTTGGTTTTACATCTCTGAATACAGGACAGCCCACTAGGATTAAATTAGTGAATAATATCTTGCAATCTTCTTCACCCGATGTTACATTTGCATCTGTGGACATCGCTATTAATTTTGACTGGAATGTTATGAACGAAAACTTAGGTAGTGATCATTTATTCATTAAATTTAAAGTAAATTACTACGAGGATGTTTACTTCCATAAAAAACGCAACTACAAATTAGCCAACTGGACTGGATATAGAAATGGTCTTCTCGATAGCTTTCCTCTTTCCGATGCGGACGGTGATGTTCAGGTTTTGTACGATTATTTCACCTGTCAAATAAATAGAGCAGCCGATGAGAATATTCAACTTATTAAATTTTGTAATATACCAAATAATAAGTTTAAGCCGAAGGGATATTGGGATCCAGATATATCTAAGTTGGTTGCAGAGCGTCGACTGGCACTTAAAAAATTTAGAGGGAATCCAACACCAAGGAACCTTGCATCACTTGAAGGAAAAACTTTGAAGGCTAAACAGTCTATTCAAAAAGCGAGATCTAATCATCATAAGAAATTGTGTGAAGACATTGATTACAAAGTTTCAGCTTCAGACATGTGGTGTCGACTGCGATGGGTGAAGGGTTATAGGAAATCTAATACTCAGTGTCCTCAGGAGCTAAAGAGAGAAATGTTATGTGATCTTACACCAGATTATGTCGGTTCGCTAAAACCTATCTTTACATCTAGACATGTGTTGCTCGAATCTGAGTTTACATTGCAGGAGCTGAATAACTGTTTAAAGAAAAAAGATACTGCTCCAGGCGATGACAAGATTACGTATTCCATGATTTTACACCTACCACCTATTGGTAAATTGTTCTTACTCAAAATCTATAATATCATATTAAATTCCGGTAATTTTCCATCGCAGTGGCGTGATATTAGAGTTATCCCCATACCAAAGCCGGGTGCTAACGGCAAGCCAAGACCTATTTCATTGATGTCGTGTACATGCAAAATTTTTCATGCTATGATTACTAAAAGACTCGAATGGTATGTGGAGAAGAATCGAATTTTGTCGCCAAATACAGTCGGTTTCAGGAGAGGACAATCCAGCTATGATTGCCTTACACGTTTAGTGACTCAAATTCAGATAGGCTTTTCAAAGAATCTTTCAACTCTTGCTTGTTTTCTTGATATCAAAAGTGCATATAATAATATATTAATAGACAAATTATTGCAGGTTCTTGATACCTTGGGTGTTGGTAAAAATATTTGCCAATATCTATGGAACTTTCTTAGTGAACGTCACCTTAAAGTTGCTGATGAGTCTGCAATTGATATGGTCAGATATACACGAAATGGCTTAGCCCAAGGTGATCCCATCTCTCCGTTACTTTTCAATATAGCCACTTACAAGTTCTGTCGGGATATTGTCGATGTGTATTCATGCCAGTACGCAGATGACTTCGTATTGTATATTACTTGTAAGGATATCGCAGAGGGTCAGAATAAAATTCAAAATGCTTTAAATACTTTTACAATTTTATTGGACGAATTAGGACTTGAACTATCTATAAGTAAATCGAAATATTGTGTTTTTAGTAGGGGATTTAGACAACAGCAAATACAACTTCTAATAAATAATAATGAACTCAACAATGTGTGTCTTTATAAATATTTGGGCGTTTGGCTAGATAAGACATTACGCTGGGGTAAACAAATCAACGAAATAGTCGAAAAAATTCAGAGGCATCTTAATTTACTTAAAATTCTTACGAGTCCCTCTTGGGGTGTCCATCAGATTCATCTTCGTAGACTCTATATAGCTTTAATTAGAAGTAGGCTAGACTACGGGTGCTTCTTATATGACAATAGTGCTAAAACAAATATTTACAAACTAGAAAAAATACAAAATCAGGCTTTAAGAGTAGTAGGGAGTTTTATAAGAAGCACTCCGATACACGTTATGGAGTGCGAGCTCTGTGTGCCTCCACTGCATGTTAGGAGAAGATGGTTAGCATTCAAATATTGTTTAAAGTCGTATTCTACGTCCGATAATTTAGTAATAAAACAGCTGTCAGAGCTTAGCGCTATTAGGCACACCAGATATTGGGCAAATAAAAAGCTTCCACTACTTGTTACTGCTTTTGAGGAGGTTAGGGAGGAAAGTATAAGTTCATCTCCGATCTTAGAAATGTTCTCATTGGATGTATGGGTAACTAGGATTAACATCCAAAATATAATAAAGATTAATTTGGACTCAATTAAAAAACCTAAAAAGACGTATGATGTCAACTCAATGAAAGCAGAAACTTTGAGAGAAATATCGGGCAAATATAAAGATTATTATAAAATATATACTGATGGGTCTAAGAGCGCTAATGGTAATGGCGCTGCTTACTATGATCCTTTGAATTCGGCAAATACCTGCTTTAAAATAAATAATAATGACGTGTCAGTTATGTCTTTGGAGCTCTTTGCAATTTCAGAAGCACTTACGTATATTATATCCATTGAAAATAGAAAAACATTAATTTGTGTAGATAGCAAAAGTGCACTACAACATATAGCTCGATGCGCCTCTGGTTACAGAGGTGCACCGATAGCTTATGAAATTCTTTCTAAAATACACTTTCTATCTGAAAGAGATATAGATCTGACGTTACAATGGGTTCCCTCACATATAGGTATAAAGGGTAATGAGGAGGCTGACCGTTTAGCAAAGTTGGGTATTGTTGGTGGAAGAGAAAAAAACATTGGAACTAATTATATAGAAATATTGCCAAGGTATAAACATAAATGTCATGAAGTTTGGAAAGAGTATTTTAATCAAAGATCGAAAGATAAAGGGATTTGGTACAGGTCCATAGTGTCGGAGCCTCCTCATATACCATGGTTTTGTAACTCTAGGCTAAGCAGGAAAAATATAGTTACAGCCCACAGACTGAGATCTGGACACATGCCGCTCAATATGTTTGGATTTTTAATGAAAAAAATTGATTCACCAAATTGTGAGGTGTGTGGCACATTGGAAGATGTTTTCCATTTACTGACGGAGTGTGTCAGATTTCAGTCTGCAAGAGAGGATTTAGTTAGAGAGCTCAAGATAAATATGAACGATGTTTGTATGTTCCATCATATCTTGTCGACACCTAACTCCGGAGCTGCTTATAGTTTAGTTAAGTTTGTATTATTACGTTTTCCGTTATAAGGTCCGATAAGTTTTTTTATTATTATGTAGTACTATTACGTTATAAGGTCCGATGGGACTGGCATATACAATTGTATAAATGTCCCTAATAATAAATAAAGAAAAAAAAAAAAAAAAAAAAAAAAATTTTGCTGCAACAAAATTGTGCAACTTTTAGCGTACCATGAATAATTATGTAGCTTTTCTTTCTTACGGAAGGTTTATTGCTTTTGAATCATTAAACACGTTTCTATACTATAAAATATATAATATAAGCTGAAGAGTTTGTTTGTTTGTTTGGTTGAACGCGCTAATCTCTGGAACTACCAGTTGGATTTGAAAAATAATTTTTGCATTTGATAGCCCAATTCTTGAGGAAGGCTATAGGCTATTTAAAATCACGCTATGACCTTTAGGAGCCGAGCAAAAAGAAAAAAGTCAGAAAGAACGCTAAGCAAAAACGAAGTAAGACGCGGGCAGGCGATGCAATGCGATGGGGTGAGTCGGAGTAACAATAAATTTCACGCGGACGAAGTCGCGGGCAGAAGCTAGTTATATAATGCTAAGCATGAGTTGATATAAGGGAAAGAACGTAAAGACTTAGCTCTGCACTAGAAGAATTACATAATATAATACAATACGCGGCTATAAAAAAAACCGGTCTAGTGCGAGATGGACTCGAGCACCGAGGGTTCCGTACAAATTTGTAGGTAGAATGTACTCTTTCCAAATTATTATAAAAGTCCGAATAGTATAAAATATAAAAGGTCGTAGGTAGATAGTCAAATAATTTCACAATGACATGGTTAGTTTGACTTGTGTATTGGTTAGTACAAGTACTTTGCCATAGTGATGTCAAAAACCAAACGTAATTTATTCAAATTAGGCTGAGAATCAGCACATTTTGAACGTCAAAATTACATAAGAGTCCCCCAAAACGCCCGCCCTTAATCACTTCCTAGTGCTTTCGCTGGGGAGAAGTGGCGCAACAAAGTTCCCAGCAGCACAGCTATCTGTTTAGTTAAAAAAAAAACTTGCTTCTATACAATAGTAGGTACGCAAAGTAGTAAATATTACGAGACAGATCATTAAATGAAACTATTTGCCATATATCGTCACTCGCACGACTAAAAGTCGTATCTCATTTTTTGGCTGATTTGGGTTGGGACAGCTCCATTTTTCTATTCGTGATTCTTTACACTTTTCACTAACCTCTATGTTAATATAACCATTTTGAAAGGCAACAACATGTTAAAAATCTCGAATGGAAGAGTGAAGTTGTCCTGACTCAAATCGGCTAAAAAATGAGATAGGACTTTTAGTCATGCGAACGACTATAATTATGTTATATGTAGTATTCTACACCTCATTAACTCTTATTTATACGACGCAAGTTTCTTGGCTGTGGCGTACAATACAATTGGAGCAACACTGACTTGCATCTTCTAAACACTATTTAGACGGTGCAACTTTTCTTGTTACTTCAACGTATAATATGCCACAGGCAGTAAAATCTTACCGTGTAAATGAGGCGTTATTCTTTACATGGTCACTGATAGCCGTGTCCGTTTTCAGTGTCGTTGTACTCATTCGATTCGCTGTGTTACCAAACTTTACGTACCTTCCGTAATCCGATGTAGTGATAAAAAGCGATCTTGTTCGGACAATAATGTTATCGTGTCCCATAGAATATTAACCGGTTGAATGCCGTAATTACAGAAACAATTAAAAACCATTGTGTCTCGCGTAGATCTACGTTCCCGGCATACAAAGGGTTAAGGAGATGAAAGGTGATCCGTTTGTGCAATCCTTTTTCTTTAGAATTTATTTTTATCAATACATTAATTATAACCTCTGCCTAATCCTAATTTAATCGTCATAAGCGCGATTTTTGAGCCAAGGGAGTTGGGCCTTATTTCTGGGTTTGAGCGAGTGTTATTGGGGTTTGTCATTGAGAAATCTTAGAAGCAGCATGAAATTAATTTACCTGCCATGTCTATTACATGAGACTTGTATTAACTGGCGAAATTTACGTTTACTAAACACCATTAGGTATGCACTTATTCTTGGAAACCAGGCGTGGTCGTGTTGCTAACTTACATTTGAATAACCTTTTTGTATAGTTTATAATTTAATGATATAATCTTAATAATAATGAACGATTAATGATTAAGTTGCGCAAAAAGAGTCTGAGAAAAGTGAGCTCACACTATATAATGATGTTGCCATGACAATCAAGTCAAGTCTTTGTGTCAGAGATGTTATAACGAAACAGAAACGCGACCATCTTTTGACGCGGTTGGGCAAATCTGCGATTAAAATTTTTGGATGATACATTATTTGATGTGAACATTATTTGACTTTAATTCTATATTCTTTTTCCACAGCAAAGCGAAGAGCTCCTGAGCGGAATCTTCTTCTTTGGGATGTCAAACAGTCTAGTCAACCCCGTCATATACGGGGCCTTCCATTTATGGCCTAAGAAGAATCGATCTCATCGACACAGTGACAGGTATGGAAAACTTTTCACATTACTCTTAACTCTAGCGAAACTTGAAGCGGAATTTATCTAGGAAAACAAACCAGTGATTAGGTATATGGGTTCCGTACCTTAAAAGGAAGACAGAACAGGAGGGGGAAATTCTGTATTATTAAGAACCTTCGCATTCTAATTTACCTATATTTTTGACACACTTTTTAGGTATCATTAAGATTTTCGGAATGTAAAAGATTTATTTTATATAATAGTTTATTATTTTGGGTCCTAAGGGGATATAATATTATACCTAAAAGTAAGAGCCATATGCGAAATATTTTTTTTTATATTCCGATATTAGTTTTTGGGAGGTAAAAGGTTTTCCATACGCGAAAGCGAAACGAAAAGCGAAAAAGCGAAACGTGAAAGCGTTAATAACATGTACCTAGCCGTCTTTTTGGATCATGAAAAGCGATAGAACTTTTCATACATTGAATGAATCGTATTAGAAGTTTTTTATTCGTTAGTTATGTTGTGTTGTGTTTGTTATTAATAACAGCTTAGCAATAACAGTGAAGTGTATGAAAAAGCTTCTTTGAAGTTCTATGTTCATAATTCATTAACTTATCCAATAGTTGGACATGAATCTTTTTGCTTAATTTTGTTAAATTATTTTCGTATCTTTTTTTCACTTATGCTGCTATAATAATGGGACTACATAGGTAAACAAGGTGGTGACGACAATATTCGACACTAAATTATAACTTCATAAATCGAATGAAGTTCCCAGACAGAATAGAAACATTCAATTAAATATATCACATCAATAGTACTATTGCTAGTCAAAGATTAGCAAAACCCAATCAGCCCATCACTATTTAGTATGTTAGAAAAAATCACTATTTTCATTTCAATGTTAGGATTTATTTGATAGTTCCAAAATACTCCTGTGCATTAAATTCGCTGGTGTTTTCATTACTATCGTCTCAATATTGTATAATCATGGTATTTACCTACCCAGATGTATATGTGCAAATACTCAGGGTTGCAATCCCTTGAGCAGTGGAAAAATCAAACTTCTAAGTCGACGAAATCAAAAGATACGAGCGCTTATGTTCCGTTTATGCCGCGTATTTTGACACTCGCACAAGGGAATCAAAACCTACAGGGTACTTCCCATTGACCTAGAATCATGTTTGGCAAGAAGCAATGTCATGTAGCACAGGTAAAGGAAAAAAAATCCGAAAACCGTAGTAGTTACATACCTACAAATTTTTACGGAACCCTCGGTGCGCGACTCTGACTCGCACTTGACCGGTTTTTTTAGACCTACACATACCTAACATAAAAGAAATATGTGACGGTATTATTAATCGTGAAAATATTTCTTACAGTAACATAATGGTAGCTTTATAAACGCGTGCCAAGGTCCCGCGGGTCGAAAATCCCTTAATATCGATATGAAAAATGTTTACCGCTTTGGGCTTTGAAAATGTTCGTATGAGAAATTCCTTTTGAATTATTTTGTTACATATTTTCATCACGTACTTAATTATAGACAAACAAGATGGCTTACCTATGTTATGTATTTCTATCTTAACAGCTAATTTTCTTGTTTGTTATCGTATGTGCATAGATTAGCAGTTAGGTATATTATTATTGCAAAAGGGGGAAACGTAATATGGAAGAAATCTGTGATTGTTACTCCATCGTTTAAAATTACAATATTTTCTTGCTTATTATGACTGTTTAAAAATGCAGGGTTTTATTTCTACTGGTTGGAAAACTAGTGTAAGAAAATAACAGTGAAATTGAAATTGATCTACTCAGGTCACTTTTTCTGTCAAATAACAACACACAATTTTTATGAAGTATTTAAGTTATTGCCATAGGGGGAAACTCAACATGGAATAAAATTGGGTTTGAAACATACCTAGTATTATTCATCACCAAAGAAAATGTTGAAAAATTACATGTTTTGATTTTATTCGTTGGAAAACTATTGTAGGAAAGAATTAGTATAAATTGAATTGAAAGTTACCTAATCAGGCAAATAATTTTTTTACATAACAACTCACAATTTAATTATTTTTGTCTGGTCTTGATTATCTGTCTGAATATAAATGTTTGAAAATCAATTTCAATTAAACCTATTATAGAATACCTATACCAGTTCACAATCGCTTTTGTTTATTTAGATCTAATCTAAACTTTAAAAACCCATTCAATTATTTAGGGGCAGGAATCCTAGATATTTGGATCAGATTGCTTTTTTACAATGCTTGATTTTCTTTTAATACAAAATTCCGAAAACCTACCCTCGTCACGCAATATTTTACTCGAAGAAAGCATCTCAAGTATTTATCTGGATTTTTGGAAAATAGATTCACTGTGGTACTAATTTAATACCTGTCACTTAACCCGGAATTTAACTTTGAAAAAGCCTAAGTTCTGCCTAACTCTCTAAGGCGAAATTAGCCATAGAAATTTATTGCACCAAAATGACATGTCTAAACTTTACCACACCGATTTCCCGATATTAAGCGTTAAGCAACCACTTACCAAAAGTGTCAAAGTAGGAGAGTATCATTTTATAAATTCGACCTACACAGTCTGTGGCGCCGTCTATACCACCACATGTAAACTACGCATCATACTGACGTCACGCAAATTCCTACATCGCGCAAGCAGAGTTTACCGCGCAACTAGCATATACAACGTCCCGACATCAATCGTCGGGCAATTGCTCACCAAACACGACGCCCGTCTGGTCAGAGGATCCTCCCTTTTCTATGGAGGATGAGTGAACTTTATACCCTCTTTTGTTCCTCATACTTACCTCTATAACCATGTCTGTCCAAAATTATGAAACCTTTTTAAGATTAAACCTCTTTACAGGGAATCTGGAGGTAACCACGCGTCGATTCTCCGTCGCGGCGACAACAACACCTCCTCAATTCGACTGACAATGAACAATCGATCAATGAGGTCTTCAGCCAAATACTCTAATGGGCATAATGTCAGTTTGTTATAACCATTGCGTAAAACTGTGAACAATCAGGTCTCAACCATACCTGAAGAGACAGTGCAAATGGACTCGAGCAGACAAATTACATGTGTTGTGTGCATCGAAAGACAAAGAATGAGAAAGACGTTATTACTATAGAAGAAAGGCGTTATTCTAAAAATGGAAACGAATAAGTGATTACGCTTTAATAGTGGGAATGTTTGATATAATAATTATAGTTATAGAAAATTAACTCTCAAGTGCTGATGTATATACTAAGGTAAGGTAACATTTGAGTTTATAAATTTATTCATTTTTGAGAATTAATTTGATGTTAACGTATTGTTACTTCATTTCAGGCGTCAATATATTTGCAGGCGTTAAATACGCTTACATCAATGTCGACTGTTATCTTACTTTCTCAATTTTGGTAAAACTTCGTGAACTTCTTGTTAATTTTTGCATGTTTTGCTTTGTTTCATTGGTTTTCTGTTACTTATGATAGATAACTGCGCTGACGACTGGCGTATAGTAATGAAGTGGCAGCGGATAGCTCAAATTGGCCTCGGGCTTACTATTTGCGCCGCGCATCCTATGCCTGGACAAAATACCTTCACTTGGACCACGGGGCGTCATAGACGTAGAAGTTGTAGGTTCTTCTTATTGTTTCTAGCTATTTAGATTTCACTATAATTCAAGCATTTTGACCGTTTTATGTTCTCTTTCAACTGGCAATTTTATATAAGCGTTTTGTTGGAAAATTAAGTCCAGTTGGATATATTCTTCACTTATCTAGATGATATTATGGTGTTTTATTCTTGATGTCTACTTTAAATTCATGTTATTATTAATAGACTTTGCAGTTGTGTGCATGTAGGAACATAAAATGTTAGGATTGGTTTACTTTGTTACATATTTTGCTCTAAACGTTTTGTTTTGTTATGATAAATATAATATTTTTGGGCAGACGAACATCACTTTAGCATAATGCATTATAGTTCTATACGTTTCACAAAATAACGACTGATATCCCTTGAAATGTTTTTTGTACGAGTACTTACCTTAAATTCTGTGTTGAATACTTATTCTAATGTGGTTGCCGCTTCAGGATACTGGTACGTCTTTCACAAAATGTATTCTTACAAAGTGTTTGCTTTTGTCATTCCAGGTCTATGACGTCACACTATCCACATATACTTCATCCAGAAGTATAGAAGCTGTAATCATAATTAATTTAAACACTAGGTAAATATTTAGATCACCTTTTTTCGCACAGACGCCAGCACATCAACCTACTACAATCTGTCAAATTTCTTCAATAGATTTACAACTTTATCGCTAAAGCATTAGGTTCAAAGTTGATTGGGAAAATTTGACAGTTTCGGGTAGTGATGTGCTGGCGTCTGTACTTCTCTTTTTGTTTTATTGTTTTTAATCTGTGTGTTTTCTCATTTAGTTTATGTTATGCCCTGTATCCCTTCACATTTACTAAATAAATGTTCTCATACCGTGTGGTGGGACCCTGGTGATCTGTATACAGGAATTCCTAGTGCAGACATCAGTCTCTCACAAATTAGTTTCTAAGCTTGTCTAATTTTTTATGATACCATTGTTTGTAAAGAGAAAATAAAAGTATTTAAATTTGAATTCAGATTCTTTTTCAAATATTTAAAAATTCTATAGTATATTCACTTTAACACAATTTCACAGAAGTTAACTTATATCTGTCTGCTTTATCGTTCTTAAGGTCCACAATAATATTCTACTAGTTAGGTATTATATTGTGTGTAGCTACTGCCAACTGTTGGATAATCTATTCTTACTGGAAGCCTTGCCTTGCTTACTTAAAATATGTATGTTGCCTGTTCACAGATTTGTCTTTCCGACGCTTCGGCAGTCCGAATGGTCTATTTAATTTTTCTTCCTTTTACTAAAACCAGCTTTACCATATTTTTCAGGAACAGGATAGTAATTTGCCAGATGTCATGGCTCAGCGGTGACAGCAGTGTTGGGAACGGGCGGAGCAGAGAGGAAACTTCCTGCATCCCGACAGTGCAGCAGTACCTACTCCACCCTCACCTACTATCACGCCTTACACCAGGTAGATTTTAGATACACTTAGTTTTGCTGCTCTTAAGGCAAAAAACATTCCTCTGAACTGTGCAGATATCTGTATATAAAAACAATTTTGGAAATCAATGCCCAAAAATAGATTGGATCTTGTTGTTTTTCGAATGTGACACGACTGTTGTGTTATATAGTTTGTTTGAAATTTTCAGAATGAAGTATATGATCGGTGGATGTGGTCTCATTATTTTCTATTTAATTTTCAGGATGTTGGCTGTTGCCAACATCCTGAAAACCCGCCTCACACCCGTGGCCACCAAGACCAATGCTGCAGCCGGCGGGGCTAATGCATTCAGCTCCCGAGAACACCATAACGCAATCGCCGTCGTCTGCGCAACCGCAGCCTTCTAGCCCCGCCCCACACGCGTTTCGGCCCCCTCTACCTAGCTGAGTACTGCCTTCCAACTCCAAACTCCTGTTCGGAACTCAACGATACACGGCGCCTATCCCTTGACCCGACCTTCACGACTACGCCTGACAGAGTTAGCAGGGAAAATTCTTTTAATACGGAAGACAGATTTAAAAGTTACTATTTCAATGGACGCGTTGGGTGATGAATGGATCAAAGTGAAACGATTTGAAAGTGAACAGATTATGGTTACGTATAAAGTGGTTTAGCATAAGCTAAGTGTGTTTCAATTTGAATTGTTCGAAAACTATCGAAGTGAGACAGTTGCAAATATTCTAAGAAAACCTGTATACACACTTAGATATATGATTAGGTAAATTGAATTGTTGCTACCTGCCTATTGACATGTAGATTGTAAGCAATTTTTTCTAAGAAATACCTAAGTAAAACTTTGTATAAGACATAAGTTTGAAGGCTATCTAAATAGTGCTAAAACACTACAAAATTACGATAGTTTTTTATAAATGTAAATAGGTAATCTAAAATTTGAGGACATAATATTTAGTAAATATCTCAATTTTGTAGCTTTACGAGTTATATGATGGGATCAACTTGTTTGTGCATTTTAGTTTTAAAAGTTCCCATCTTTGTTATCGTTGTTTGGTTAGATTTCTTAAAAGATAGCTGAAAATCAAGCGGATTTTGCATTGAACATAAGTATCAAAACATGTATGGCCTTTGCTCAAAAAAATCTGACTTGATTAATGAAGTGTAAAATAGAACAAAATTAGTTAATTAAATGCACTATTATTGCTTTTTCTTTTCCTTAAAAAACAACAAAAACAAACAAACAACAACACACAAACAATTAAATTATCTTTTTCTGTCTTTTCCCCATCTAATAACAAAAAAGTGGCGTTTTAGTAAAACTAGGTATTAACATTATCGGTCTTTACCTAACAGTAGCATATTGAATTGTCCCCATTATGAAGAAGGAGAGTAAAGGCTCCTATAAACAGGCTTGACACGCGATATAATTGCGCGCGACACAAAGGCACCACTTGTTGCGCGACTTGCGGTGCCTTTATATATCTCGAACACTTTTGCGAGTGGGTCCCAGTTTTAGCTAAATTTTAAATTATAAAATAACTATTTATTTATAAATAAGAAATTGACCAAAAAGTTGTTTTAAGAAACGTACAATTGTAAATAATAAGCGAAAAATCAGTAAGACATAATGTAAATACCAGTTAATTTGCGACTTTTAATGTAAAAAAATAATTATGGTTCCAGTAAAATTATTTTTAAATAATACGTTTAATTGTATGTAAACAAAAGAAATGAAACTTTTGTGACCATTGTTGATGAAATGAAAGTGTAACTTCGAATATATGAGCTGTAGTATTTTTAAACTGATTTTTATTTACACCCCATGCCTAAAGATGAAAATAAACTTAATAAATTGATCTAGTGTTTTAAATTATTTGTCAAAAACTTACAGCGTAATTTATAGCTTTATTTCGCAAAAATTAAACAGGAGTTTAGCTATCAGTAGGTACAGACGCCAGTACATCAAGCTACCCGAAACTGTCAAATTTTCCCAATCAACTTTGATCCTTATGCTTTAGCGATAAAGTTGATAATCTATTAAAGAAATTTGACAGATTGTAGTAGCTTGATGTGCTGGCGTCTGTACCTACCGCTTGAACTGTATTTTGTATTCTATCTACCTGGTATCTAATCTCAGGTCTAACAGAAATTCTGTTGATTATAAAATATTACTTTGTCTAACGATGGCGATTAGCGCTATCTTGCGGGTAGCGACCACACAATCCACTCACCGTCCACTTAAAGTTTTAGTAAATAACGTACAATCAACGAGAGAGATCGCTTCTCAAGCTCATGAAACACGAAACTTCTGTCTACAATGACGTACATCCTGTATGTGTTGTAATCTTTACGTAGACAATAGCCAGCTGTTAACGTTTGTGTGTAGATATTCTTTCTTAGATCCTCATGACTGTTTCTGAAATGTATAGGTACTATCAGTTCTTGTTAGTGTAATACAGGATGCAGGGACATGGACGTGCAACCTGTTGCCATGTATTATAAGTACATGATTCTGTTAATCGACGACAAATTTCAACGACCACAGCGTTGAAATTATTCGATGTTTATTAAAAAAAATGATTTTCCGTACATTTTGACCGCGTAGATAATAGCACTTGTGTCAAAAATAGCAGTTTTTTAATTATAGTCGAAAATGAGGTAATATACTCATAAATGAGGATGGTAGCAGAGCTGCCTGACCAGAATGAACTAGACGTAAAAAACAATTTTACCTCTGGGACGCGTTTATAAATATGCGAGCGTAGAAAGCTGTCAATACACATCCTAAAAACTTTACTATTTCCGTGAATACTTTATGAAACATATCCGTTTCTGAACATTGTTTCTTTTATTGAAATACCTAAAGAAATGCATTTTTTTATCAGGTAATAAACTATGATAATCTATTTAGGGTGCGGAAGCACGCAAAACAGATCCTATTCACGTTTAATTATTTATTTTACGAAGATAGAAATGCAGCAACTCAACCCCTTTCGTTCGTATACAGACTTTAATTATAGTAAATTCCAATAGAATCGGCACAAGCACGTTCTCCGTTTAGCGATGAAGATAAATACTCTAATATTCGCTCTAATTAAATGTTCGGGAGTGAAACTATCTTCACAAGACTGGCAACTATGCAGCAAAGACTAATGGGACAACAAAATGGAACTGGGAAAATGCTGCGAGACGGGAAGGAGTACGAACTATGTAATGCGAGTGATTCTTTATGCAAAAGAATGCAAAAGTACGAACTCCTATTATTTTTTCTTTGTTTTCTGAGACTTTTATTAAGTTTGTTGCATGGTTTGTGAAAGTTTGTCGCGTTCATTAATCCAAATTAGAATTTGTAGGTTAATTACCTGTCAACGCTTGTCAAGTTAGAAAATGCAGGTCATTATTTTTCTTTGAGTGGTTTCTTTGATAGTTAAAGGTGTAATGTATTTTAAATATAGTTATAACACGGGGTAATTCTTATTCTAGTTTGTTACATGTTTGTTGGCCGTGGAAGATCTATTTTTAGTCTTTTCAGAGGCAAAACAAATATTAGAGTTACAGAATTTTGAAGTGCGTAGTACTCGACCGGAGTACTATGACCAGCCAATTTCCAAGCCTTTTTCCAATTATGTTGGGGTTGGCTTCCAGTTTAACCAGATGCAACTGGATACTAGTATTTTTCACGAAGCGACTGCCTATCTGACCTCCACAACCCAGTTACTGGGTAATACGAAACCCCTTATGACCAGCTGGTCTATTCTGTAAGAATTTTACAGTGCAAACCTAGGTGGAGTGAGCTTGCAGTGAGCGATAATTTCACCTGACACTTTTAACAGCTCACTTCACCTAGTTTGTTTCTGCCTTCCGCCATGGGAAGAAGGCGTGAGTTTATGTTTGTAAAAATCTTGAAAGCTGGCTAAAGTTTTAGTTTAACGTAATTTGAAGACTTAACTCAGATGATTTTATTCACTTCTTTTTATTTTACCTGATGTAACTCGAAGCGAGCGCGTAGGCTTGATCAATGGGTTGGTGACATACGTACAGCACCGTTCCTTTTTTTTCTATAATTTTGGAAACGTAAGGACCGTCTTACGTTTCCAAAATCATAATAAATCATCACCAATCTCTTCAAAATGTATTAGGGTGATACATTTTGAAGAGATTGATGATGATTTTGCTATTTCATCCTGATTTCATATAATATTCGCGTATGTATATTTACATTTAGTATCTGGTATCGGTATCGTCTTACGTACCTACGTGTTCTCTTAAGAAAAGTGCAGCCGATGTGTTTTGACACAACCGGCAGCAAATTGTGGAATTTCAATGACAATACAGACAGATGAGAGAAAGTGAGTTTAGTGAAAATATTTATTACTGATGAACTTTAATACCTACTGACGAAAATTTGATTCTGAAATAAACCAGAATTATGTAGAGAGTGAGCACTAAATGTGGCACCGCGACAACCTATTATTTGTTTGAAATTCTGTTTAAGGAAACTGTTAAACAGTAAACGTATATATATGTATAATAATTAATTACCCTACGTTACTTTCCCAGACACAATTGCCGAATGTGACTTCAATTTTAACACGTATTTAATCGCTCGTCTACAAGCACCATCTACAAATGGGTAGAGTTTATATTTCATATTGATGTTCTTTGTCTTTGATCAAGTAATCTAATGTGCTTTATGTGGCTTCAAGAATAAGATTAGTCCCTGCTTTTGTCTTCGCATAATAGACCCAACCGTGTCATTGTATTTGTGTTCGGTTTGACCTCTTTTTAAAGATGTAAGGAATTGCTGCATGGGTTTGACGTTCTTAATAGATAGCTTTACTGGACTGTAAAAGTTTTCATGCGTTAATTTCTATAGTAAAAACAAATGAATATGAAGATTCATATTTTATCACCATGTAAACAAACCAATAATAAGTACCGCAAAAAGGCTCTTCCCAAAAAAAGGATTTGTTGGTCAGGGTAGGCGGCCTAAAATCCAATAAATTTCGCTTTTTCAAGGGATTACCACTTGCCCTAACAAATATTGTGCTTGCTTGTACTTAGCGGAAAAGCTTTACTTTAATAAGAACGTAATTCAATAAATCACATCATGAAAGAACCCGTCGCAAATTGCTATCGTGGGTCCTACCGAATAAACCCTCGCTCTAGTAAATTTCTAAGTTCAAAACTGGGCATTAGTGACTACACAATTTTATCTAAAGCTGCGTTACGGTTTGATGAGTGTTTTTTAATCTTTTAGAAAGAAATTATAGCTATGAGTCATAAATCTTGCTTTTTAACAAGGAATTGAAATTGGTAAGTAAGTAAACCTTTTAATTTTTTACCTAAATGGTCTAAGAAAAATATTGCGTAATCCACTGGAATTAATTTGTTACAAGATTTTTATGAAATTGAAATGTTTTTTGTTGCATGTCATTATGCTATTAAAAAATATACTACCTATTAATACATTATTTAAGTCCCATTTTTCAGTAATAACAACCGCACGTATCGATCGATTTATGTTAAGCTGCGCTTGCTGCGATTGGTCCGTGAATGGGTGACCATCTTCATATACCAAAACCCTTTCTTGCCTCGGAAAGCACGTTAAGCCGCTGGTTCCGGCTGTCATTTGTAACTCTTTGACAGTCGTCAGAAGCCCGAAAGTTTGACAACCAAGGGGTCTTATCGTATAACCCAGTAACTGGGTTGTGGAGGTCAGACGGGCAGTCGCTCCAAGTAAAATACTGATATTCAACTGCATCTGGTAAGACTGGAAGCCGACCCCAAAATAGATGGGAAAAGGATAGCCAGATGATGATTTTCAGAAACTCGTGCTGTTTCAAAATTTAGTTCCTTCACAATCGGCCATTATTTATCTAGAAACGAGACAACAGCAGTGAGCCTTAAAATATAACATCAACATCTGACTAATTAACTGTCTTAGAACTGGATACATAATAATTATAAGCTTGTGCTATTAATATTGTATTTCAGAGCCTCTATTTAACTTAGACTTGTCGTATGAGTAAAGTTTATTATGATGCTGACGCCACAGACTAAGAATAATTACGTCATAAATTTCCGCACATAATGTGGAACGTGCCAATATCAGATAAAGGCATAAAGTTTTACGAATCTTGTGCTCACAAAACTGGTGACTGTGAAAAATAGTAGTTGAGGAGTACATCGATACACGTAGGTACAGACGCCAGCACATCAAGCTACCCGGAACTGTCAAATTTTCCCAATCAACTTTGAACCTTATGCTTTAGCGATAAAATTGAAAATCCATTAAAGAAATTTGACAGATTGTTGTAACTTGATGTGCTGGCGTCTGTACTATCGTATTTTCTTGTAACGTTTCGTTTCTTATGATTTAGATAGATAAAACGTTTATTCAGTGCAGCAAAAGTCACAATACAAGTATTAAAACATCAAAAAAGGTGAAAAAAAATCTTTGTTGATTAAAAAGATAAATTGACCCATAGACACCTAGCTCATAAACATCTATAACGGTTGATCACTACTGGGCGGTGTGTGTCTCATGGTTGCACCAAATGGGAGTCCAGCTCAGCATATGCCACGTACAATACCTGACGCTGGTAATCTGCTGCATCTCGTTAGTGACACACGGATGTCGAGAAGACAAATCTGAGTTTCAACAATATGGTACCTACATAGTGCGGCGCGTATATTATAAAGGTGGTAAGAACCCACAGTTGACTTGCTTTTAAAACCGACAGCAAGAAAGATTTTGAAAATTTAAACTTATTAAATATTTTAAACTATTCGTTTACAAGCGGGTTTGTGGGGCTTAGTTTTGATTTTAAGGGTGTGCGTTTGTACACACTTGGAACAATTAAGACGCACCTACGATGTCTTTGGTTTTACAATTTATTAACGTACTAGCTGCGCCCCGCGGTTATAGTTTCGATCCCGTGCGAACATCGGGATAAAAAGTAGCCTGTATATTAATCCAGGGTGTCACCTACCTCCATACAAAGTTTTATCAAAATTGGTCCAGCCGTTTGAGCGTAAAGAAGTAACAAACATATAAAGACACACACACACTCACAAACTTTCGCCTTTATAATATTAGTGTGATATAGGCAGCGAAGGTCACTTACCACTGGTGGCCTCCTGACGATTGTCGCGCCATGACATAATAGTAGATTATACAACAAGTGAATAAAAAGGGAATTTAGTTCGAGGTACGAAGTTGGATCCCGAGAGCAGCGAAGGATTCTAGAGTAGAATCACGAGCGTAGCGAGAGATTCTAGATTAGAATCCTGAGCGGAGCGAGGGATACAAGTACCGAGATAAATTTTTTATTCACGTGTTGTGTACTCTACTTTTTTCCATTGACTGTGAGAGAATAAAAAGGAGCATTGTGGTCTTTTAGCATAGAATATATGCTCCAAAGTGTCGACGGCTTCTTAGTCTTGGTTAATTCATTGAAATAGTTAAGAAATATGCACTCAGAGAAGGAATTGGCGCCATTCGTGGTTTTCCAGTCGCAGAACAAATTGTATGTTTTCAGGTACAACTCCCGAGATTTTGGCGGCAACAAATCATCTACTATAACTGCTGCTTTAGAACGAAATGATTCCGGAGTCAGTCTCTCATTTTCGATATCGGAAGAACTCATTTTATTATAATTACTTAAGTTAATAGATTTTCCAATAACACAAAGCAACCACAATAACAGATAAAAAAGAACGTAACTAAATTGCCGGGGTTTTTTTTTAATTTGGAATAGAATAGCTCCATTCAGCCTCCCAGTACGTATTTTCAGCAGCAGCGTTTTTTTTTTGTACGTAATTCGTGTTTGTTCCAAATTCAAAATGTCTTTATTCACTCAGTGAGTAAAAGAGAGTTTTATTCACTGTTATCGATGAATAAAATGCCCTTTTTCGAGTGGCAATGGTAAAATAGTAGATTTTACAACAAGTGCACAAAACAAACCATTTTTATCCGAGACTTTTAGCAGCCCGAGCCGAAGGCGAGGGCTGATAGTAATGTCGAGGATAGAAATGGTTTTGTGGACGAGTTATAAACTCTGCTTTTCACTTCGATTGCGAGGAAATAAAACAGTAGTATAACATAACATTTCTTTAATTAAAATTCAAAGTAAAATTAGAACAGTTTTGAATACTGAAGGAAATTATTTTTTTTTAAATCTTACGATATTGATATTAGGCTGCAGACCTATACAGCCTACTATTAAATTAATATTGTAATAATAATTTTCTTAAATCAACTAATCTACCGTACTTGAATTAAAATTTTAATATCTATTATATCTTAAAAAACACATAAGGCAAATAAATTAAAGTAAATATTATATAATAACAAATTCTATCTATGAACTTCTTATTGCATTTGGCTGTATGGCTCATTTTCTTTGCCTTAATATAATACATTTATGAGTAGATACGTTAATGCCCTTGTGCACAAAATTCGATTTTGTGCAGCCTATACCCTGCACAAAGAAGCACTTTCAGAGCATGAGAAGTGAAAAATATATTATGTTACAGCAAGTAAAATCTTAAATCTCCGTTTAGATATTCGCAGCACGCGAGATTTTCCTTTTAATATTTTGTATATTTACAAATTACTTAAACGTCTGAGAGGCTGTATGAACAGAGTATAATGATAATTTCTATTCTATAAATATATACTCGGATGTGTAAAGCAACAACAGGAAAAAAGAAATAAAAAAATGAGTTTATCATTTTATTTATTATCAATTTCTGAATAATACATAGGCCTAACCAAAGTGATCGACGCATAAACAGCCCTCCAGTTTACCGGGTTTTTAGGCTCTTCAGAACAGAAACAAGTTGTGAAGTTTTGCTGAGAAAATTAACTCAAATTAGAAACTGCCTGAACTTGCTCGCGGATAAAAGTGTGTAGATCCCAATAAACGCTAGTAATGCGACTCAAGGTCATTTTATAACAGACAAGCTTGTATTACTACTGACTTTTAGTGTTCGACCATTAACTGATGGGGCAGTAACTAGAGAATGTTTTATAGCCCCTAATATTATTTGATTAAATTGGCTACAAAGTAGTCTCCAGCTTGCCCCACCAGTTAATGTTCCAACACTAAAAGTCAGTAGTAATACGAGCTTGTCAATACAATAAAATATAATTCTGATGTAGTCTAGGGGAATTCCCCCAGACTGTGTCGTAATTGTATTAACATCCAAGCTCGTAATGTATAAGGATCAGCAAAATCAATTAGTCGATGTAGTGTTACGAGACCGCATCTCTCTCGACATCTGCAGCAAATGTTCAGTTTTTTTAAATTAAACTTGTATATAGATTGCTGATTGTTTTGTATTTTGCCAATTTACAATAAAACAGAAAAATAAATAGAATGAAAACTTTTAATAAAATACACATGTGCACAACGCGGCAGTCATCTAGTGTTCCTGAGTTGGTCTGACAATTTGCGTCTAGGATCTTTGAAATGCATCCGCTGTAGTTTTCTTGTGGCGGCAACAACTTGTAAAATTGTTTAATGTCTATTGAAATAACCACAGACCTTGTTAGAGCGTTGGATTCTGGAATAGATCCCGAAGCAGCAGAGTTATTTGCTGTTTTTTTGGTAATTCTCAATAGTGACCCAGACTGCTACTGTCTGAAAGACTAGGAAAAGTAGGTGCAGATTATTGCCATAATTTGTCAAAAACCAAAAGGGTGAAAGACCTGACGTGTAGTTTACCCTTACATCAACACCGATGTTTACCTTTTCAAGCAATAAATGTGTTGTGGTATTATGTCTCGTCCAGCATAATAAGCTTTGTTATCCAAAGAATTATAAATTACAATATCAGCTTACTAAGACAATATTATCCTTCAAAATTAGTTGTGCCACTCATTTTGAAGGATAATATTGTCTTAGTTTAACTTACCCTATCAAAGCAATGTTGTGTAATGAGACTGCGTACTTCATTTACAAGGGTAAAAGAAAAAGCACTATTCTGATCTTGTTATTCTCGTATGTTGTTTATGTTACGACAAAACGACCTTCTAATGGCCCGTCATCAGAAAGTCGTTTGATGAAACTATTAGTATAAGGACACATTACCAGTTCATAGCAGGCCATTGAAGGACCAAGGCAAAGGCCTTGGTCCTTCAATGGCCTTCAATGGCCAATGGCCAAAAAAAAATGGTGGTTGAAGATCGAGTTAAATGGCAGCGATGGTCTTTACCATCGCTGCCATTTAACCACCACCAACCACCATCAACCACCATTCAACCACCAACCACCATTCAACCACCAACCACCAACCAACCACCATCAACCACCATCAACGGTCTTCAACCACCATTTTTTTTTTAATCCTCATGCGCCTGCTGCGGGCCGGCTTAGTGAACGAGAACTCCCTCTCCCTTCCCGTAACCTAGAGTCGTGGGACGCGGTAGTGTCCTTCTGCGAAACAGTCGTCTCGCAGAAGGACACTACCGCGTCCCACGACTCTTCGCTGCCGATCATCGATTTTACTACGGCCGGCAGGGAGAGGTCACTGCCTACTTCTGAGATGAGGGCACGGCGCGACTCCTCCCAAGGGGCACACTCTGCCAGGCAGTCGTCCGGCTCCCTGTTTATGCGGCACAGGTACTTCCCGAAGCAACCATGCCCCGAGAGCACCAGCGACACCCGAAACGACAGGAAGCCATGTCTCCTCCCGAGCCAGCGCTCGAATACCGGCCGGACCGCCGCCGGTGACGAGGCCGGGGTGGTAGGGCGTGAAAGCCTGTTCCGCCATTCCGCCACCAGGAAATCGCGAAGCTGACACCGACACAGCTCCATGTGTCGCTCGCCCTGCGTCCTCGCTTCCTCGCACCACCAATACAATGACGCGGGTGCCTCGAATCGCCTCGAGGTCCCAGGGCGGGGATCCGGCCAGTACACAAGCCGCCTCGTAGGAGCTCGAGCGTACTCGACTTCACCAAGCCTAGGGCACATAACAAAGGCAAGTTGAGAAAGTTGGAAACAAAATAAATAAAACAGTACCAATTTCGGTGAACATTCTAATCGATGCGAGAAACCCGGTCCTAAATGGATATTTTCTCTGATTTAGGTAATTGGCATCTCATGCCAAAATTACTATTTTCTTGTTACAGAATATTAATCAGTTATATTACAGTCGTTCTGTGATAAACTTGTAAAACAATAGCTAAGAACAAGCTTACTTCATTAATTTTTAATAAGCTCATTGGGACACATCATTTAGCGTCCACAAGATTTCCGGAGTCGTATATTTTGTGCACGTCATTATCGCGTAAATTTTGACCGTCCTATTAATAAGAAAGGACATTTTTGTCCCAAAATGTATCTTCCCAAGCTGACGTAGGCAGCATCCATATGGCGTGGATCCATACGATATTTTTTTTACCGTATTATTTCCTGATCACATTGCACTTTCATACTGCACTGGTTTTTATCAACCATATAAACAATGAGATGTTGATGTGTGATCCCAAAATTATTACTGTAAATTATGGTAGTCATTAACGTTTTGTGAGCGCGGCCTTAAGGCTCCTGCAAACAGACGCGACGCGCGACGCGAATCGCGCGCGACACAAAGACACCGCTCGTTGCGCGACTTGCGGTGCCTTTGTGTCGCGTGTCGCGTCGCGCCTGTGTGTACGAGCCTTTACACTGATATTAATTTCTGGTTTATGAATAATTATATTTAGAGGTCTTTTATCCTGAATCTGTTGTTATAATAATGATAAGATATCCAAAAATAGAATATTAATTTATCTTAAAACGGCCACCTGTCAAATACGAAGAAGACTTTGTCATTTAAAGCTTTGGGTCAATGTTTGGTATTGTCGATTGTTCAAGATCCAAGAATGAAGGCCGGGCCGCTTAACGTGCTTTTCAAGACACACAGGGAACTTGGTATGTAAAGAAGCTCACCCTTCTACGGACCAACCCCGGCAAGATCGCCCCGTTCGGGTGGTTTTACTCAGCCACAAGCCCCAAGTTTTGTAGATTATTATTAACGACTAATATTAACTTCAAGAAACGAGTAATTATTGCTTTCGAAAAGCTATTATTTATTTTTATATATTTGACGTTGTTATTATGCATTTTAGGTTAATGCCCGTTTAATTTATGGTGATATGAAGCGGCCAACACGACTCAGGTATATCCTAGACCGACCACAGAGTCTTACTTATTTCCATATCTAAGGGAATGCTAATGCTTTTAGATGTTACTCATCGATGTAAATAATTGCTTTTCAAGGGTTATAGTTGCTCTGAACTCTCCCGACATTGTACCTACAGATGAGTTTTCTTTGTAAAGTATTCTTAGGTTTTGTCAGGAATAATAAATAGTAATTGACATCTTCGGCTATAAATTGCAAGCATATAAATGAACTTATTTACACATAATCATTTATAACCTAAACACGGTTGATTTGACAAAAGTTTCTGGTTGACATTAAGTGACACAAGCAATAACGAATTGTGTAAGTAGATAAAGCAACCTGATTTTTTTACAAACACCGAAACTTCAGGTAAACCTCGGTAGAAGGCGTGAACGTGAACTGTAAGTTATCTTATTTACATCTAAGCGAACGCAAGATAGTGACGCGTGTGAGTTGTGATTTAAGGGAAGTATTAAGCACAGTGTTTTTATAGGTTCCCTAAAGTAGATATGAGCTCTCAAGTATTAGGTAAAGCTGAGAAATCTGAAAAATATTGGATTGCTTTTTTCAATATTAATTTTATTACTCCAATTGTAAAGTATTTGAGTACGCGTCAGCCTGTGGGCCTACTAACACATACGCGTTTAGTAAACGTAACGTAGCTTCGAACGATTTTTGAATGGCAAAATTCAAAAATCGTTCGAAGCTACGTTAAGTATGTATACACATATCCACAATCCATAATTTTGATGACCCGAAACGCTGTAGAGTAGACAACTACCCTACAGATTTTTGGGTGAAATATTAAGTTAAGATTTAAAAATCGATCGATTTTACATAACGTTTAGTTCGCGCGCGCGTTCGTGCTAAGCCCACTGTACTTTTAAAACCTTACCTTTTACTCCAATTTCTATCTTAAATTATTTTTTAAAAGACGTTCCATTAGAGTGTCTAGACGGTTTGTTAGAGAAAAAGACTAGTGATAGTCCATTGTGGACAGAAAATGGTTGTCATTTCGCTTACTGTGCATCCCTGTATTAGCTTTAGACTAATAAAGTGTTAGTGCTATCGGTTGTGATTATATAGATAGTTAGCATTTTGTTATATGTAAGGTGGTCGTATGACTGTGATCCGAATAAAAAAGGATACCTACGCGGAAGCATTGCGATTTGTCTGTGGACCATTTGTCGGAGGAAAATCTTTTGTGGATTGGGAAGTCTCACTCACATGGCTCTCTCAGTAGTAAAATAATAGTTGGCTTTAGAAAAAATTGAAAACTGCTTACTGGTAAATCGTTATTTTTTGGAACTCGCTGAAATACTTATTTATCCATCCGTATTAAAAAAAAAGTTAAACAGTGGTCAACTCTTTTTTTAGGAAAATGCCTTAACTTGTTAGTTTTCATGTACCCAAGGAAACTTGGGAAGGAATCCACTGGATATGAGAAGAACAGAACTCGTTGATGTGGTGATGGACAAAAGCCTCCCTATGTCCAGTAGTGGACATATTTCGGCTGAAATGATGATTATTATGTTACTATTCGTACTACTTTCAGTCGTGGGCCCCAATTCTGTATTATTCCCGGCAAAATCTTCACTGAAAAAAAAGAATGATTGATTTTACTAAATTCCGCGTAAATATTATCAAATCCGCGGGTTATATAGGTCCTACACACGAAATTGTTGATTTTTCCAAATAGAACTGGTTGATTATGAAAATCAACAAAGTGGATTTTGTTAAATTCACTCTTGTTATAGTAAAATTAACTATGAAAAGGGTTGACTATGGCAGTTCATTACTTAACCTACGCTACTTTAGTACATTCAACAATTCTTTTTTTTTCAGTGTTACCACGTCCAAACCACAGGAATCGAAATGTCAACCGTACGGGCAACATGTATCTTGACAGTTTAAACCATTGTGTCATAGAGATTACGTTATTAGCAGATGTCGTGATTTGGTACGGTTTCGACGTAAAGAATCGTTAAGTGGCCATAGGGAATTAGGGCCTTGAAAACCCGATTTTCACGATAAAACTTTCTTGTTTATGGTATCCAAAAAAATTAAAAAACAAACGACTTACATCGCCTAAACACGGTTAGGTACAGCTTTTATTGTTGTTTAAACTTATGCCACAGGCAATTTAATTGCACCTTTTAAATGAGGCTTAACGCTTCTTGTCTTTGCTACCTACTTTATTCAATATAAATATTTACGTAGATTCTTCAAAAACATAGTTCTTGAAAGAAGGTATCCTTTTATTATATAAATTATTAGCCTTAAAATAACATATTTTTCATGTCAGATTCATTTACCTTCATTAATATTGATTTAATAGAACTGAAAATTTTAGCACAGCTGGCGTGGGTAGCAAGGGCCGGCTTAGTTACGTCATCCACAAGCTTTCCTATTATTTTAACCGAAAAGGGTCCCTACAAACATTGTTTGCAATGTTTTCTCCGCAAAGCACTTGTAGGTACAATCGACCGCACGTCAATGGTAACTGTAACCAGTATAATCTGGCCTCGTTTTCTATTGAGACTCCGTACTACGCTAGGACAGCTCAAAATAAAAGGGACGTGCTGTCAACTTTACTGGGTAGGTCCTTATTAGAATAACTCCGCGTCTGTTACGCGGAGTTATTCTAACAGTTTCTTTCATTCAATTTTCACACGAGAGGGAAAGATGAAAATCTTCAGTAAAATGATTCGGGCTTTTAAAGTTTATTAGAGGCAGAAACTGAGATCGTTGTTAAGTTTAAAAAATACATGGAACCATTTTCTTTCTTTCGTTCAATGTAATTTACAAATGTAACCAAAACAGCATGAACTGAAACACGTATCATACTCGATCAATTACCCCGTATAATGACGTTAATATTCGTAGTGACAGTAATTTGCTGTCATAGAAAGGCGAAGTCTGAAGACATTATACAGCGACATCTAAGTGAAGAAACTTATCTCAGTTGTTTACATGTTGATAATCATGTCCTTTAAATAATAGACCATTGCAACATTGTGTGACATACCTATTATATATGTTTTAAAAGGCGAATATTAAAGTATCTAGGAGTTCTCTGTTTTTTTTTCAGGATGGGAAATGATCAAATGACCCCACCAAGAGTGTCAGACTCTTACTGACTAAAACCCACCCGTGTTCCTTCCTTAGCCCTTTATGTTCCGGGCCACCGGTAACCCTTTCGGACAATCCCGCTGACCCGGCAGGCTTCGGCCCTGACGGGCCCCTTCTTTTGATGCTGACATCTCTTTGAGGCGCGCGTGGTCGGTCTGTGTGACCGCATTGTTCTCATAAACTACCCATAAAATAACAATTTTTACAATTTTTGTCTGTCTGTCTGTTTGTTCCGGCTAATCTCTGAAACGGCTGGACTGATTTTGACTGGACTTTCACTGGCAGATAGCTCATGTAATAAGGAGTAAATTAGGACAGATTAATTTTCGAAAAAAAAAATTGTGCCACGACTAAAAATTAAAAACCAATGAAATGAAATCTATACATCTTCTTTAAACAAATAAATAAAACTGTGAGTGTCTGTTTGTAATGAGAGCATATTCAGCCGATTCAGAGTTTAGCAAAATTCTTCTTGATGTTGGTGAGGGAAAGTGTCCAGAAGAGAATAGTAGTCGTGATATTGAACTACCTACCGGTCTTTGACAGGTTGTGGCGGACACTGAAATTTTAATACATAGTATTTATGATGATATTCACAATCTCAATATCAAAGAAGATTCGTGGTTGTGTGAAAGATCAACTTTAGCACCTGAACTGAAAGGTTACTGCGCTTAATCAGCGCATTTTAGATAAGCTATCTGGTGAATCACAAACATACCTTTCCATCATCATACAGTTTGCAATCCGGATGAAGTGGTTAATTACCCAACAGAATTTTTAAACAGTATAATATTGTGCCTGGTCTCGCCCTGCACAAACTAGAACTTAAGATTGGCGTGCCCATCATACAACTCCAATGTAACAATAATGTACCACATAAAACGGCTCTATTTAACAAAAGCTTTTTTTTTTTAATCTTTTATTGAATTAATTTGGGGTTTTTATCCCAATGGATACGTCGACCCCATCATGGCGTTCACTTACTACTACATAACAATGGTTTAAATCTAAATTTACTTAAATAAATTAAAAGGAGAATCCTAATTAACAAGATACACCAGCTCACTAAATCTTTTCGCTAAATCTGACTTCGGTTGTGATAAAATTGACTGAATTAAACCTACTTGTGTTATATTTAAATTAAACTCCTTGATTAGTATTCTCCGTTTCTCTTGGTTCTTGACGCACTCCATCAGCAAATGATATACATCCTCATTTAACAAAAGCTTCTTTGGCATGGCATCAAAAATATACAAAAAAAATACCTATTGGCATTCTGAGCACTAAGGAACTTCCAGTATTTAAAAATACACTGCGTAAATTTTTAATTGAGAAAGCATACTACACGATCCAAGATTTCTTGAATCATTGATTGAATTGTTGACTACGTATTAATTTGACTGTATATTGATATTTTGACATTTATAATAACTAAATTAACATGTAAAATAATTTTAAATGGAACGCCACTCCATAATTATTGTATGCCTATTAGGCAGGACATATTGGAACTTTATTTTTAGACCTGTAACTAACATATCGCACCTTTAGAATTAAAGAGACCTAATTCGAAATTTGAAGATTTCAACATTGATTCTTAAAATTACCTTGCACGATCTTCATCGAATCTTAATAAAACATTTTAAGTTAGGTTAGACAACTCTGACATACCTATCTGACAAGACTGACATATTAAGTCTCTGTTTTATTCAAATTCGATGAATATGGTCGTGCAAGGTAATTTTATGAGTTTTAACTCATAAAATTACCTTGCACGAATTTTCAACTATGGTTGAAAATTAAAATCTTCAAATTTCGAATTAGGTCTCTTTAATTCTAAAGGTGCGATATGCCCACAATAAAATATTTTGAATTTGAATTTGAACTCCGTAATTTAAACCAACCGAAACTTTGCAATGGTACGGTTGCGAGTAGTGTCGTTGCAAAGAAACGTTATAGAAATCCGTAACCGTATCCGTTTTCCGCATCCGTATCCAGATGCGGAAAAGGTGAGATAGTATTTATACCATGGATAATATCAGAATATTACCGTCGAATTTTCCATTTGAATTCAAGAGATTGCAATTCCCTATCAATGTCAGTTTTGCTATGACAATCAACAAGTCACAAGGGCAAATGTTAAGCAAAGCTGGCCTATATTTAACTAAGGGTTGCTTTACCCATGGGCAACTATACGTGGCATGTTCACGTGCGAGGAATGCCAGTAGTGTTGTTGTTTTAGCCCAAGAAAATCGTACACCAAATATTGTATATAAAGAATTTTTTCAATAAATCTAATAGTAGATTTTCTTGGGCTAAAACAACAATACTACTGGCATTCCTCGCACGTGAACATTACTGAACATGCCACGTAGTCATATTTTCATAAAATATAAGAATTTTGTTAAATTTAGCATAGGGATTTCTTTACGCGGAATACAGAATTAATACGTTATCGTAACCTCTGCAAACTGAAAGATAACTTTTTTGTTAAATTCCACGCGGACGAAGTCGCGGGTAACAGCTAGTATTATAATAAAGAATTCTGATGTTTTGTCAAGTCGTAAAACCGTGCAAAACAGGGGAGCGGCTAGTGAAGTATAATAGAATCAGCCGCCCGACGACATACGCGGCCGTGGGAACGTGGCAAAGCGTAATCTGCATAAATATTTTTTTTGGAAGAAAGCATCTCATCAATCACGATATAATATATTGAAGATAACCCAGAGGGTCGCTACTGGCTATTAGAAGAAAGGCCTCAGACTTTTTTATTATATTTGTGGTGGGGAAAGAATATAAATAAGGCTATTAGGGACAACCAATTAGCCTGGATTGATGGTTCGGAACTTTACGGGTGTTTGGTTAAGGCTTGTTTGGTTGACAGTTTTTAAGAAAATCAATACGGAAACTAGATCAAAGTAAGTTCAAGTTATCGTCAGTAAAGTTAGTTGTATGACCCTAATTGAAATGAGCATAACCCACTTTATATATTTTATTCTTCTGCATAATATGTAAATTATACATTAATTCCAACAATGTTTATACATAAACAGTCCTTCCAATTTGCTTATTTAAAATAAGTATAGGCAAGAGTTGATTATGTATTCACGATAATTTTCTGCTTTCACATTGAATTGATGTTGTTAAACTCTTTTTTCTCTTTCTTTCTTTTTCTCTTTGTTCTCTTTTCTTTTTTATTATTTTAATGAATATTTAAAAGTGACTAAATTTGACTGAATGACAAAAGGGGTCAAATCAATTAGAAGATTTGAAAACCGCGAGACGGTAGTTGAAATCGGGTTATTCATTTAAAACTTTACAAAACACCGGTATCACCGTATCAGGTAAGTAAGTAGGTGCTTATGTAGTAAATCATAGCCACCTCCGTAAGAGTATTTATATAAAGTCTAACTTACTCCATAAGTCGATCTCGTCTCACACGGGAATAGGGAAAAATCACACTAATATTATAAAGGCGAAAGTTTGTGAGTGTGCGTACACACGCACACTCACAAACTTTTATCAACATTGATCTAGCTGTTTGAGCGTGAAGAAGTAACAAATATATAAACACATACACACGTATGTGTTTATATATTTGTTACTTCTTCACGCTCAAACAGCTAGATCAATGTTGATAAAAATTTTGTATGGAGATAGCGGACACCTATAGGCTACTTTTTATCCCGATATTCCCACGGGGTCGAGATTTACGCGGATGAAACCGCGGGGCGCAACTAGTATGAGAATAAAAATAAGAAAATATTACAGAAATGAATATAAAAGTATCCTTGAATTACGACTCGAATCATATCTACATAAATTATTGTATGTAAGGCACGTTAGGTTAAAAAATATGAATGTTTTGGGAAACATTCTAATGTCGTTAGCAAGTAATCACTTCTGAGGGGCAATTCTCGTAATTTCAAGAACGTTCGCAGCTTGATCTGTCTCAATCTGTCAAAAATACTTCTAATTTCCCTACATTTTGACAATTTTTTGACATTTGTTTGTCACCGAGATGAGACTGCGACTAGATTTTAAACGTTTTAAATTACGGGAGTTGGCCTTCTGATATTATGCAAACTCTACACTTATCATTGCATGCGACAGTACACACATTTTTTACAATATTTCTGCGTGAAAGAATAACTGCTTAAGCATTGCTGGTATTGGTATAGTCACCAGCAAAATAGTGTCAGATGGGAAGAGTCGCATTCGGACATGTACAGGATGGACTGTGGGGTGAGACAAGGGGGAATATCCTCGCCGCGTCTTTTCAACCTGTACATGAACCAATTGATCGAGGAGCTCAGCAGCACTAAGGTCGGTTGTTCCGTTGATGGGGTCAGTATAAACAACATAAGTTACGCGGATGACATGGTGTTGCTGAGCCCGTCTCTTTCTGCGTTACGGAAGCTTTTAAGTGTCTGTGAAGCCTACGCGGAGGCCCATGGACTCAGATATAACCCAAAGAAGAGTGAATACATCAAAGCTGGTGCTAAAAGTTATCTAGCTGGACCTCCTGTCACTCTTTGCGGCTCACATTTGAATAGAGTGGAACGCTTCAAATATCTGGGTCACTGGGTCTCTAATGATCTGTCTGACAATGGGGACATCGAGCGAGAACGAAGAGCGTTGTCTGTCCGATGCAATATGTTGGCTCGCAGGTTTGCGCGTTGTTCTTCAGAGGTGAAAATAACCTTGTTCAAGGCGTACTGCCAGACATTTTACACGTGCGGCTTGTGGATAGTGTTGCCCAAATGCAAGACCAAGACAAGACCTTAGCCAGTCTTGGTCTTGGTATTGCGTCAATACACCTGGTCTTGGTCTTGGTCTTGGTATTGCGCTCTCAGTCTTGGTCTTGGTCTTGGTCTTGCAGCAAGAGTCTCGCAAGTCTTGCGAGACTCTACTACTTAGACTAGACTACATTCAAATACCTATTAGCCTATTGCTCAGGGTGGCAGGGACATCGACGCGCAACCGCTTACCATGGATTCAGTACATGATTCTGGACCCTCCTGCGTTGAAATTTTTCGTCGGCTTTTTCTTGATTTTTTACGTTTTTTCTGCAATTTTTTTTTAGGTACTGTAAACTGTATAAAATCATTATTTCTATCTGACCCAATGAGATTTTTAATTAAAAAATAGTAAATTCACTTGTTTCACTTAAAACAGCAATGTAAATAAAACTCGAAAGAGCTACCTGATCAGCTGTATTGCTAAAGTTCATTTGCAAGGTCAACACTGTCTTCGCGCTCACGCTATTCGCTTTCGAATGCCGCGACAAAGGGACCGCAGCGCCAAGCGGTCTCCTCGTATTATTAACGCACTTGAAAATAAACTTTAAAATTATTACAATAAAGTGCATAAATCCTTGAACCTGACAAAAAATGCGGAAGATTGCGGGAATCCCCGCGCGGCGTCGAGTCGGCCATGAATCCCAATGAATCTAACAGACGCGTCACATGAGGCATTTTAATCATCTACATAATTGAATGACCCATTTACTACTTTTATTTTAGATTCGTTATGAGGGGATAATTATTTTTCTAAAGCTTCATCGATTTAAGGGGGAAGCGCTAAGGTAAATCAACCATGAACCTTAATGCTTTAGCGATAAAGTTGAAAATCTGTTAAAGAAATATGGCAGATTGTAGTAGCTTGATTTGCTGGCGTCTGTACCATACCATCGGCTGGCTTAAAAACTGCTACTAGTACTAGACCTACTCGACTCGCTGTTAGTTTTAAATTTTGCTGAATAGAAGAATAATATAAACTTTGAAACATAAATATCTAGGTACATTATTTTTACGAACCTACTAACGTTACATCTGCACATTAGACTTATACAAGTATAATAAATAATACTCTAAGTAGATAGTACAAGGTATGAAATTAACTTTGCTAGAAAGTTATCCTAGGTACATTTTTATCACATATGGGAACAAAGGACATTGTAAAAAATGGCCTATGAATCAACACGCATGAAACATTTACTATAATTACTAGTTCTTTTAATAATATACATTACAAATATTTAAATAGAACGGACACTTCTTAATTTCGAAAACATTTTAAAAAGTATTCACTTCCGTCATAATCATCGGTATTATTATTTTTTGGTTCAATTTGAGGTTTTTAATAGGCAAAGGTATTATAGCTCATACAGCCAAGTCTTTGTAACAGCACTCTTAATAAGAGTTTGACACAGACAAGCATCAGTATTCTCAACGCTTGATATACGATAATGGTTTTTAGTTACACACGTCCGCTATGATGTCGTGGAACCATAATACGGCTTATCAAAAAACTCGATTGAGCGCTGTTTGTAACGTCAAACGAGCAATAATATGGACACTGACAATTGATGAATTGACAGATGACATTTGGTAGTAATGTCACTTGGCGCGCGCCTTCTGTTATTGCTACATACCAATGTTTTTATTGACGTAATTATAACCTCAAAATCCGAAAGTGTTTTGATTTTTTCCGAATTCTCAAAAGTGTCCGTTGTTTTAATTTAAGTTCAATCGAATATATACATTATCTAAAACCCAAAAAGTAAATACACCTTCCTGTTGGATCTTAGGCCAACTATGTATGGACGACGAGCAATGTCCTTTGTAAGTAACACGCTACCTACCTACTTAATAAATAATCGAAACATATAATAATCAATACAATACCTGTTAGTGTTATGACGATACGGTTTTGATACTGGGGAACGTCTATAAAAATCGGGATTGAAACCAAATACCTACTATAACGCCCAAATCTCAGTTTGACTTAACTGCGAGACGCAAGAGTCTTGCAGGCTTAGTCTTGTTCTTGCTCAAGTCTTGCAGGGGTCAGTCTTGGTCTTGGTCTTGCTACAATAAGTCGGTCTTGGTCTTGGTCTTGGTCTTGCAAAAATGCAAGAACAAGACCAAGACTGCAAGACCAAGACCGATTTTGGGCAACACTACTTGTGGACCAACTTCACTCAGCGGGCATACAACGCGCTTCGTATCCAGTACAACAACGCGTTTAGGATTCTATTGGGGCGGCCCCGATTCTGTAGCGCATCAGCGATGTTCGCTGAGGCTAGTACCGATGACTTCTATGCAATAATCCGAAAAAGGAGTGCATCGATTCTGCGTCGGAGTAGGGGCAGTTCGAACGGAGTCCTGAGCGTATTGTCCGAGCGGTGGGATTCTCCTTTCTTACGGAGATGGCTGCAGTTGCATGCTAGCGCCTGTACGTATTATGATTTGTGACATTTGAATGTGAAATCTTAATTTATGAAATTTTAATTTATTATATTTATGTCATTTTTAAAAAAAATCTGTTTGTATTTTTATTATTATTATTATTTATTATTATTATTTTTATTCATGTTTTTAAAATTGTAAACTTTAATTAATTTATTTAATTTTTCGTATGTGTGATTTTACCTGATACTTATAAATGAATTTAGTTTTATTTTGTTCAATACTAACATTAGTTTTAAGTACCATTGTTACTAACAAAATATGGACCTGGTCTGAATTAAATGTTTTTATTTTATTTTTATTGCTACTATTTTTCTGTATTTCTGTAGTACTGATTTAATTATATAGGGTGTCTCAATAAGAGTGCACTTTTCATTTTAAAATAAAAGCATGTATTTTATGAGAGAGTTGTGATATTTTTATTGGATTGTAAAGAAGACATGTTCTGATTAAGTATGGAATAAAATATCCAGCAAATGGCCCCCATGGCTCTGATGACAGGCCATCACTCTTTACATGAAATTATCCCTGACTTTTACACAGAGTTGTGGCTGTATCTCACCGATGACGCGTTGGATCTCTGATTTGAGCACAGGAATTGCTTATGGTTATTTCGTATAAACCCGAGATTTCATAAAACTCCAAAGAAAAAAATCGCAAGGCGTTAAATCGCACGATCTGGTTGACACATTAGGTGCACTTTCTCGGCTGAAAAGAGTTTTCGAGCGGTTTCAGCGTAACTTTCCCATTTTTGTAAAGAGTTTTGCCAATATAACGCGTTGTACTTTCGAAAAGCACTTCATTTTTAATAATCGGAATAAACATAGGTGACGGCTGTCGAATTTCAGAGTTGCCATTTGAAAGAAAAAAAAAATATTCTAAATTTAAAAAGTGCACTCTTACTGAGACACCCATTATACGCCTCGTTTGCTTGGCACCTATTCTTGTTTTATAATACTCGAGGGGAATGGTGCTGATAGCCGAAATACAGGCTATGCCAAGTTCGGCAACAGACGCTAATCTCTTTACCTTAATTGAAATTGTTGCCACATTGCCATTGTAAAGTAGTACTAAGTTTTTGGAAATAAATTATTATTAGGTATTATTAATGAAATGGAAACCATTTCACTGGAATAAACTGATTCTGAATAATTTCCAACAAAATTATTTGAAATATCTCGAGATGATAAATTAAAATAATAAACTCTACGTTATTCCTAAAGTGTTATTCAAACAACCTTGAAGTATTATAGTAACAGCCAAATACTCTCCATCGTAATAAACCCCTTTGGTTTCAGAACTGAACTCGTTACCGACGTTACTTGGTATTCTAAAGTAATTTAAATCACGGAATCTCTTTTCACGCAAAAAGTTTCCACTAATCAAACAATCTGAAAAGACCTTTCGATTCAAATTAATTGCTTTGGTGTGGTAAAGTTCAATAGAGGTCTGTGCCAGTAAGAGTCTTCGGGAAAGTAGTATTCCAATTACATGCTTTTTTTCTAGTGTCATTCTGTAAACTCCCAACCTAACCGTATAAAATTAAAAAAAACGAACCGACTCTTTTTTTTCGTTTTGAACTTCGTTTTTTTTTTTAATAAAGAATAAAAAATTAAAATTATATTTAAATATACGAGTTGCATGGTTCACATTACATTATTTTTTGGTGGTTTATTTTTAGATACAAAAGCTTAGAAGAGTAAAATTAATACAAGTCGCTTTTATTTTAATTAATTACTAAATGATAAGCTCGTTTGTAGGGTTCCGTACCCAAAGGGTAAAAGCGGGACCCTATTACTAAGACTCCACTGTCCGTCTGTCTGTATGTCACCAGGCTGTACATATTATCTCATGAACTGTGATATAAAAGAAGAAACAGGTTATGTATTTCAGTTGCCGCTATAGCAAAAAATACTAAAAACACAATGATTATAATTATTTAAGGGGGCTCCCATAGAACAAACGTATATTTTTCGGCGTTATTGCCTTGTGGTAGGTACGGAACCCTTCGTGTGCGAGCCCGACTCGCACTTGGCCAGTTTTTTTTTATAAAGCCATTAGGAAAGATGCCGGTCACTATTACTTACCAGTATGCTCATTGGTAAATGAAATTTACGTTTATTCAGCTTGTACGTACAGATCCAGAGCTCAAGCCTTAATCCGGCGGAATTAACTAATGTAGAAATGAAGAAGGATTATAAGTAATATTTTTTCACTTCCCTAACAGTAGCTGGTACAAAAACGATTCAGAATTAATTATAGATAAATTAAAACGTTGCCATCTACATATGTTTTGAATCTATTGAATCTTACAGTTATGTGTTGGGGTGTACTTTTTCTCCTGGTGGTAAGCGATGATGCTTTCTCTAATCGTGCACATCTGCTTAGAAGTGAATCACTCGAGACTTGAGAATTCCTACGAAACACACTCTCTGGCAAGTAGTTCCCTTATAATTGTTGTTAGATTTACGAATTGATTCTCACTTCTTACAGTAAATCTATGTGCGATACTAACTCGGGTTTTTAAATGGATCGTTGTGGACAATACGAATGGGCCAAGCACGAATGCGCGAAGTAAACGTAACGTTAATTCGATCGATTTTTGAATCGACAATACAAGTATCGTGAAGCATTTATGTTGAAAACTGACAAGCAAAACTTGTATTACTCATAGATATAAATGAAGTTTTCAAACTAAATAAATATTATGTGCGAAACGAGTATTTCTAATTAAAAACTCATTAGAATTAACGTTACGTTAACTTCATGGATCCATGCTCGGCCCTCAGTACTTAATCCTTCCGCATCCTTACTTCCTCGAAATATATTCTTACAAGTAATTGCTTCGGTTGTTATAACGGAAGTTAAGGTGTCAAGTGGATTTACGTCGCCAAGTAGAATCACTGTTGTAAAATGTGAAACAAGAGTGTCTTTAACTTGTGTTGATACAATTTCCGTATTTGATGTTGTCCTTTGTATTTACGTACTAATATTTCAATGAGTAAAAGTGTTGTAAAATCTATTTGGAAGATACTTTTTGTTAGGTTTTATGTCATTTGTAATGTCGATAAAAAGATATTCGAAATTTAATATGCTTGTATCTTGACGTTTGAATAGCAACCATCGTACAATGTTTTCTGAGTTTTTCTTTTCCTTTCTTATTTCCCTATTTCCACGAACGTGATTCTTCATATCTATTATCATACCTATTACAATCACAACACGTTATCAGCACGAAGGCTCTGTATATTTTATCTACGATCGAATTTAAAAGGAGATTGGTGGTGAAAATATGTCGTCTGCAGTTTCTGGTATGTCACTAAATGGTATTCCGATACTTTGTAATAGAGAAGGATACACTGTGTGGAAATTTAAAATGAGAATGCTATTAATCCATGAAGGATTGTGGGAAACCATAAGCGGAGTAGTTGTCGAAGGCAATAAGACGGCCGACGATGTACGGAAGGATGAAAAGGCTCTTTCTAAAATATGCCTTACTGTGGATGGCGCTGCTATTTCGGTTGTTCGACCAGCTAAGACCGCAAAGCAAGCGTGGGATGCTCTTATGAAATCCTACGAGGATCGAAGTTTGGGTCGTAAACTGTCGTTGGAACGTAAGTTGTACAGGTACACCTTATCTGACTTTTCTAATTTAGAAGCTTACATAAATGCAATAACTACAACAGCACTAGACCTGGCCGATATTGGCAAAACTATAGAAGATAGTTCTTTAGCAGCTATTATATTGGGAGGTCTAACGTCTCGCTACGAGCCTATGATAATGGCGCTTGAGAATGGGAGCGTTGAAGTCACAACAGATTTGGTGAGGACTAAGTTGTTGAGTGAAATGACGAAGGAGACTAAAGATGATGTGGCTGCGTTGAATGCTAACAGGCAGGTTATTTGCTATCGTTGTAATAAGCCAGGGCACAAGAGTCCTAATTGTCCTCTCAAAAAGAAGGAGAAAAAGGCAAAGGCGAGTTGCTCTATAGAAAATTGTTCTAAAGATAAGGGAATGAATGTTTCTAGTTCAGGGAATATGGATGCATGTGTCACGGAATTGGCTTTGGATGGTGTCAAGGAATTGGCTTTGTCTGCACCAAGTATTCAGATGTCTGAGAAGTGGATTATCGACTCTGGTGCGTCTACTCACATGACTCCACATGCTGAATGGTTTAATAGTTACCGACCCTGTGATGGGAAGATAACTGTAGCAAATGGTAAAAGTTTGCCGGCTGTGGGTTTAGGAGATGTTGCTATTGACACAAAAACCGATTTCAAGAAGATTAAAAATGTTGTACATGTTCCTGGCCTAGATTGTAATTTACTCTCAGTCAAAAAGGCAGTAGAGAAAGGTTTCTCGATTGTTTTTGATACGAATGGCTGTAATTTTTATTATTCTAATGATGTTTCTTTTATAAATGATCCTGTTTTACATGGTTCTATTTGTGGTGGATTGTACACTTTAGATTGTACAGTAAAACCGCAAGGTGTTTCAGCTTATAATGTTCACACTAATTTGTCCCAGTTTCAGCTTTGGCATAAGCGTCTAGGACATCTCTGCCGTATTGGTATGGATCTACTCAAAAAAGGTCTAGCTGTTGGTGTTGAGTATACTGAGGTTGACAAAGAACCATGCGTACCTTGTGTAGAAGGTAAGCAGGCCCGGAAGCCTTTAAAAGGGATAAAGTATAAGAAGGCTTCGTCACCATTAGAATTGGTCCATACGGACGTTTGTGGTCCCCTGACCACTGAATCTTTTAAAGGTAATAAATACTTTATTATTTTTGTAGATGATTATACACGTTTTATATCCCTTTATTGTATGTCATCTAAGACAGAAGTTCAGAAGTATTTTTGTGCTTTCCAAGCACTTGTTGAGAGACAGACTGGCAGTAAGATTCAAACCCTTCGGTCAGACAATGGTACTGAGTATGTCAACAAGGAGCTGACAGATTATTTGCAGGCTCAAGGGATTCGACATGAAACCTCTGTACCATACAGCCCTCAACAAAATGGGGTAAGTGAACGTTGCAATCGTAGTATTGTGGAGAAGGCCCGTTCCTTGCTAGCACATAGCTCTCTGTCGAAAGCTTTTTGGCAGGATGCTGTTGAGACTAGTGTTTATTTAAAGAATAGGTCACCTCATCGTGCACTTGATGGTAAGACGCCATATGAAATGTGGTGTGGTAGTAAACCCGACCTGTCTCATTTAAAGGTGTTTGGTTGCCGAGCTTTAGTTCACGTGCCTTCATGTCAGAGAACTAAGCTTGACATGAAAACTTCTGAACATATCTTTCTTGGATATTCAGACGATCCAAGGAGTTATTATTTCCGTAGCGCGGAAAACCCTCGGAGGTTGATTAAGTCACGGGATATTACGTTTTTTGAAAATAATTTTTCAGGATTGAAGGATAAATCTGTTCAGCCTGAAGTTGTTGTGAGCCCTAATGTCATTAATCTTTTTTCACAAACTTCTTCAGATACCACATCGCCACAGGAGATTTCTATCTCATCTGCTTCTATTTCTTCACCTACTTCAGAAAGTGTGGACATGGAGGTAGAGCAAATTGACGATTTTGAGGACGCGACTGATGAAGCTGGTGGGGTTGGCGACACAGAGTCTCTACATTCAGGTGAACAACGTGATCTGTCCTTGGTTCCTTCAGATGAACCCAACGATGTATGTCCTGAGAGAAGATATCCTAATAGAGTACGTAAACCTCCAGATTATTATTCATATGGCACTCACGGTGTTGATTTGTTGTGTGATGATCCGAAAAGTTATCGTGAAGCTATTAATAGCGATGATAAAGATAACTGGATTTCCGCAATGAAGGATGAGTACAATGCCTTATTGAAAAAGCAGACTTGGACATTAGTGGATAAACCAAATAAAAAGGTTATACCATGTAAATGGGTATTCAAGGTAAAGAGGGACGCGAACGGTGCAATAGTTAAGCATAAGGCGCGACTAGTTGCGAAAGGTTTTAGTCAAGTTTGGGGGACTGACTATAACGAGACTTTTGCCCCTGTAGTTCGAAATTCATCTCTACGTACGCTTATAGCGTTGGCGGCAGAAATGGATTTAAAGATCCAACACATGGATGTGGATACCGCATTCCTCAATGGGGACTTAGAGGAGGAGGTGTACATGCAACAGCCTGAGGGATTTGCTGAGCGCGGGGCAGAAGGTAAAGTCTGTTTGCTCAGAAAATCAATTTATGGTTTGAAGCAGGCAGCTCGAGCCTGGAATATCAAATTGCATCAAGTTCTATCAAAAATTGGCTTTGCACGAACATCTGCGGAATCATGTGTTTACTTGAAAAAGTTTGGTAATGAAATCATAATACTTGCAGTCTATGTTGACGATCTAATTGTCTTTTACAAAGAAAAATGTTTGTTTGACGCTGTCAAAAATGACTTAGAAAAATTTTTCTCGCTAAAAGATTTAGGTGCATTATCATATTGTTTAGGCATAAATATTAACCGTGTTGACGATAAAATCATGGTCAGTCAGAAGACCTTTATTCAGGCAGTGTTGGAGCGGTTTAATATGAGAGATTGTAAGGAGATGTCTACACCTTTGGAGAATAACAAGTTGGAGAAAGGTAATCCATCATCTCTTGGTGAATATCCTTACCAAAACTTGATAGGATGTCTCATGTACCTAGCTGTGAATACGAGACCCGATATAGCTTATGCCACAAGCTATTTAAGTCAGTTTAATAACTGTTACGATAAGAGGCATTGGTTGGCCGCTAAAAGAGTGTTACAGTATTTGAAGGGTACTATGGATTACTGTATTACTTACAGGAAAGTCGGTAGACGTTTGTGTGGATTCACGGATGCTGACTGGGCGAACTGTGTACATGACCGTCGGTCGTACACTGGTTTCTACTTCACGC
This sequence comes from Luperina nickerlii, assembly GCA_963855955.1. Taxonomy (NCBI): domain Eukaryota; kingdom Metazoa; phylum Arthropoda; class Insecta; order Lepidoptera; family Noctuidae; genus Luperina; species Luperina nickerlii. The sequence goes on along the minus strand of OY979677.1, from coordinate 11,454,581 downwards.
TAGCGGGCGGACCTATTAGCTGGGAGTGTAAGAAGCAGCCGACGGTAGCCTTATCGTCTACAGAAGCTGAGTATATGTCCTTAACCAGTTCTGCAAAGGAGGCTATTTTTCTCAGACGGTTAGTGTGTGACATTACTGGTTTTTCTGATAGGGTGTTGCTATACGACAGTCAAAGTGCACAGAAACTTGTGCTAAATCCAATCCACCACAATAGAACCAAACACATTGATACGAGATATCATTTTATTCGTGAAAAGGTTACTGAGGGTGTTATAAATATAAAGTTTATACCTACGGATAAAATGACAGCCGATGTTTTAACCAAGCCCTTAAGGCGCATAGCTCATCTTAGGTGCGTTGTTAATATGGGTTTAGTGATAAACAAGTAGAATAATCTTCTATTTATTTTTCGTCGGTTTATATTTTGTATTTGTGTTTAGTCTGGTAGTAATGTTTTATTATTTTCTATTGTGTTTAGCATTACTACTTTATCTTTTTATTTCCATTAAGGGCGGATGTTGTAAAATCTATTTGGAAGATACTTTTTGTTAGGTTTTATGTCATTTGTAATGTCGATAAAAAGATATTCGAAATTTAATATGCTTGTATCTTGACGTTTGAATAGCAACCATCGTACAATGTTTTCTGAGTTTTTCTTTTCCTTTCTTATTTCCCTATTTCCACGAACGTGATTCTTCATATCTATTATCATACCTATTACAATCACAACAAAAAGCTACCTTAGTACTTGTATAATAAAGTTATTAAAATCCGAGAATTCAGGTTAAATACAAAAAAAAATTGGGCCTTGTAGTGCCAAAGCCGTGTTTATAGCAGAAATCTCTGGATTGTATATACACTGAAAGAAATAAGCAGTATCTACATAAAAATGAAAAAAACATTGCTTTGATCTGCTTTAAATAGTTCTATATGAGCCTAACGTTCAAAACAGTATTTTAACAAGCAAGCGACTGGGTATAGACTTTAGTCTCGTTCAAGGTATAGACGCCAGCACATCAAGCTACCCGAAACTGTCAAATTTCCCCAATCAACATTGAACCTTATGCTTCAGCGATAACGTTGAAAGTCTATTAAAGAAATTTGACAGATTGTAGTAGGTTGATGTGCTGGCGTCTGTACGTAAAATAAATACAGATCCCGTGTCAGTAAAAGATAAAGTTGATGATATAGCGACCCACCTCTACTTCGCACGGGTGTAATGCACTAATGTGGTAAACAAGAATGGGGTAATATCCTCCAAGTGGTACAAGGACTAACACGGTGACATGATTATATAATCAAGTGACCGTGTTTTAGTCTTCGCGGCACAAGGACTAACACGGTGACTTGATTATATAATCAAGTCACCGTGTTTTAGTCCTCGTGGTACAAGGACTAACACGGAGACTTGATTATATAATCAAGTGACCGTGTTTTAGTCTTCGCGGCACAAGGACTAACACGGTGACTTGATAATCAAGTCACCGTGTTTTAGTCCTCGTGGTACAAGGACGAACACGGAGACTTGATTATATAATCAAGTGACCGTGTTTTAGTCTTCCCGGCACAAGGACTAACACGGTGACTTGATTATATAATCAAGTGACCGTGTTTTAGTCTTCGCGGCACAAGGACTAACACGGTGACTTGATTATATAATCAAGTGACCGTGTTTTAGTCTTCGCGGCACAAGGACTAACACAGTGACTTGATTATATAATCAAGTGACCGTGTTTTAGTCTTCGTCTTCGGTGGGTCGTTATATCTATACACCTATGCATATTGTTAATTGAAGTCGGTTTTTGTGTAATGTTTGTGTGATCGCGTTGTTCATCAAAATTACAACGCATTTTGATGCGATTTTCAACATAATTTACAGAATTTATTCCGGATGGTTTATGTGTGTAAAACATTACTATTTACTAAATACAATATAATGAACAAAAAAAAACTACTTGTTTTGTCAAATCATAAGACCCGTGTAAAGCAGGGGCGGGTCGCTAGTTAAACATAAACTTAGTTCGCGTACGCAAGCGTGGATTATAGGATAAAGAAAAGGAAAGCCATGTTCTACCACTACGAGATTCTGTTTACCTCGAGGCGATTCTCACCCTTAAGAGCCAGTCTTTACTACCGACTAACGCCTTCATATACTTAGTGTAAAACAAAATATCACCCCAATTGCCTAACACTATGTTGACGGATGTTGTAATCCATTGCCTCATAAAATAATGTTGAAAAAAATGGTTAATAACGCAATTGATATTGTTGAATGTATTACCCAGTAACTGGGTTGTGGAGGCAGTCGCTCCATGTCAAATACTGGAGTTCAGCTGCATCCGGTTAGACTGGAAGCCGATCCCAACATAATTGGGAAAAGGCTAGGCTAGATGATGCTGGTCAAAATTAATAGCTTTGGGATTTTGAGTGTGTTACGTAATTACCCCGCTGGAAAAATTCAGGGCGGATTAACTTTATATTTAAAAAGTTGTATTGTATATCAAACATGAGGCAGGCACTAAAGTAAATAATTTTCTAAATTGTCCGCGAACCGTTTTAACTATGTTAATGTTATAGCTGCTTTCAATGTCGTTTCATTCCGATAATCAATCACTTGTGGATAACAGAAAAAATGAACAAAAGGTAACTCAAATAAAACTTTTTTATTTAGACGAACCTTAAACAAACTTCTGACAGCTCTTAACAGCTCTTTTTAATTTACTTCCACAACAATAACTAAGTAAGACATACTTCAAAGAAATTTCTAACATTTTTCAATTTATCAAAGCAATCAGTTCTTTAACTTAAATAAAAGTAGAATTAGATGACTCATTAAACAAATAACCAGCATAAAATCCCTACACAAGCACTTTTTAAGCTACAAGCACACTGCACAGTATATGCACACTGTGTAGTGTGCATGTAGCTTAAAAAGCTGATAATCGTAATGTCTTAGTGTGTCATTTTGATAAACAATAAATTGCCCTGACCGCACAAATGTTTCACAAGCTGAAAGCCAGTATACGTCATTAAAAACTTCCCCCCGAAAATGTGTTATTGAGTGACTTCGATAAAATACGTCCATCGTTTAGAAGCTTACCATTCATAATAGTTACACTTTGTTGATAGGGAAGCGGATTTGTGCTGCCTCGCTTTCATTCCGAAGATTAACTAGTGTGGGAAACGAATAATCTGCTGGAGTTTCATTTTCAGATTAGAATTTTTTAGCAAACTGCAGCTGCAGAAGCTGCAGTTTCCTACTGTCGTGCCATTTTTTTTTTTTCAAAATTACGTCCACTTATGTTACCTTCCGTTGCTATCAGCGTCACACACCCTTGGTCACGTCTTTTTCACGCTAATTACTAGTCCAAATCTACAACAGGCGGCTTGAAGATCACTCATAATAATTATAGTCTTCGAGTGTTTCTCTTTCAGACAGATGTCACTGCTGTTATAAACGTTTCGTTGAACTCGGTTACGATGTGTGGTTGTGACTTTTTATATTCTTTTTTTTTCATTCTGTCGAATATTGTAGGATTTTAATACTGCTGATAACATAATTTATTGAAAGGGATTTTACTTGTAATTCATACCGCGGTACAAGTTTTGGCCGAAAAAATCACCTCCTTTAGTTATTTCTAGCTCGGGGTAATTAAATTATTATTCTAGTTTGTAACCATGTGTTTTGCCTGTGGGAGACATATTTTAGGACTTGTGAGAGGCAAATCAAAATCTTGAAAGCTTGCTAAACATAGATAAGGTTACTTGTAAAACTTCGTCTTGTTTGTTATGTAACGTATGTTACACTCAAGTGCGGGGGGTATAAACCACTTTGGAAGGTTTAGTTTAACCCAATTTGAAGACTTTACTTAGGTACTTTCGTTCATCTCTTTTTATTTTACCAGAAGAAACTCGTAGCGGTATGGTTATGTTCAATGGGTCGGTGAAATAGGTCGGTGACATATGAACTGCGAGTTAAAGTTGAATTTAGAATACTTCTTCGCCTTATTTACGAAACTGTGATTGAGGGTATAATTACTTTTCAAATGGTTTCGTTTTTGTGCCGATACACCTTGTGTGTAATTATCTTCGTCGTAATATTAACAAATTTATTAAGTTTTTGACTAGTTGATTCTATTAACCCATGGTATGGTTTGAATGTTTGATTAACAACTTTTTTGAAGGCTAAAATTGTTGTTCTCTGACATAAAGAAAATAGCACGAGATATGGGCATAACGGTAAGATTGAGATTATACTTACACATATACCTATTTATTGTTGCAATCATGTTGCATTATTACTTACAAGTTGGATTTTTTTTATGTATTTCTAATATTATTATTTTCATTACAGAGAAAACCAGATGTTCGAAGATGGATACAAAGGTATCAAGTGACGGGTGGGTGATGTGAAATGTGATCGCTAAGGCTCTCATCCAATGGGGCCGGCCGGTAAAAGCTAACCATAGATGGCGCTGCCATAGGTAGGTCCCTTGTCATAGACTTTGACGTTACCTATGCTTGCATCAATGTTTTTATTTTTACGATTTATGAATTAAAATATATGAAAATAGTGCCTTTAATGATGTACCACACATGGAGAGTCAGTAAGTTGAAGGAAGAGTTGAAGAAACGCGGCGCCTCTTTACGTGGAAGGAAAACTGACTTGATCGATAGGTAAGGTGCATCCTTTTGGATTTGCTTCTATAACATAATATTTAAGAATGATATCACGATTTTACTGAGCAGTTGTGGAAATAATAAGAAATCTGATGATCACAGGCAGAAACTATCACAATCAAATCTCGTGTTAAGAGTAAATTTACATGGTCAAACTGATGTCAAAGGAATATTTAGGTTATGTCGAAATATTTACATTACTAAGTATTTTTTTGCAGATTGGAATGCTACGATAAACATTTCAATTTCGGTGCAGAAAATTTGGATAACAATGACGAACCTTCCATGGTACTGCCAGCAAATGAGGCATACCGAGACATAAACAGTCACACAATATTGCCACCACTGAACAAAACTCAATTAAGGCATTATTTATCCTAGTAAGTAGTTGTTTCGTTGCACTACACATTCGTTACAATAGAGAACGAAGCATAGCCTCGCCTCTAACACAAGGAACTAGTATGATTCAAGAAATTATATTAATGCTTTCTTTTATTTTGCAGCACAAATAAGAAAATGGATAAAGTTGTACAATTATATGAGTCTCGGCATTTAGTAGCAGCCCGTTCACACATCTTCAATTCATATACATATTTAAAAGGAATTTGTAGAAAAACTATGAAAAGTCTCCATTATGAAATAAACATTAAATTGGATGAATACGGAAATATTGAGGAAGCACACTGTGAATGTCCAGCAGGAAGTGGAAATAGTGCATCATGCAAACATGTGGCAGTTCTGCTGTTGGCTGTAGAGCACATGGTAAATGAAAAAATGATATTATTATTTGAAACTTGTACCCAGAGACTCCAACAATTTCATGCACCGAGAAATCCATACACTGGTACCCCTGTTCGTGCAGAAAAATTATTAAGAAAAAAAGGAAGTGTGATTTATGAACCATATGCTCTTAAAAAAATTGATAAACAAAACTATAATTCCAGAGTTCGTAGCTTGGTACTCAATTTTCCTAACAGTACAATGCCAATAAAACAAATATATGAACCTGCTAACCCCTATGCTGTACAATTAGACCATGAATATACAGCCACAAATCCACAAGCTAAAACACTTCAAGAGTTACATGTATCTGAAATCTCAGACAAACAAATTAAGCAGATTGAGGAATGTACTAGAGGCCAGAGGACCAGCACAGAATGGCAGATTCAAAGGAAAATTAGATTAACAGCAAGTAATTTCCATACAATTTGTCACTTAAAACCGACAACATTGCCCAGTTACGCTAAACAAATACTCCACACGAAAATATTTCAATCAAGAGCAACAACCCATGGAATAATAAACGAACCAGTAGCAATGAAAAAATACTGCAAGCACTATGAACTGGAAGTGGTACCTTGTGGCTTGTTTATAAGTAAAGAAAAGCCATACCTAGCAGCTTCTCCAGATGGCTTGTTAGGTCCAGACACCACTATTGAAATAAAATGTCCATATGCAAGCAGGTTTCAACCAATAAACAGTACAACTGTTCCATACCTAACATCAGATTTAATTTTAAAAACAACCTCACCATACTATTACCAGGTACAGGGACAGTTGTACTGTACTGGACGAAAATACTGTAATTTTATAGTATACACATACAGAGACATGAAGGTTGTATACATACCCAGGGATGATGCTTTCATTCAAAACATGTTAACAAAGCTAGATAATTTCTATGAAGTTTATTTTAAGAGAGAACTTTTAAACAAATACCTTTTTAATGATTATGAAAGTTTCAAAAAATAATACAAAATTCAAATTAAAAAATTCTTTATTTAGCTTAAAAATACACAAAATTAAATAACTACGATATACATATTACCATATTGTCATTCAAAGATTAAACTAAAAAAGGGGAAATGTATACCTAGTTATTTACAAACTGTCTCCTACACCGGCCAGATAGCTGTCTCGTAGAAGACAATGGGAACTAAGTCAAGGGCTTATTACACTATCCTGAATTTAGGTTGCTAAATGCAGCGCTTTAAAGCGCTGAATTTAGAATCGCAGGATAATGTGTAATAAGCGTTTTAAAGCGCTGCATTTAGCATCCTAAATTCAGGATAGTGTAATAAGCCCATTAGCAAAATAGGTTGGATGACTAAGCAACAGTACTAACACAGTAAATAGTAAAATAGAACAAAATAATTTCAGCAAGAAAGGTACAGTCAATATTGTAGTTTTATTTTGTTTGTGTATTTGACTTGAGTAGTGTTTTGTTTGTATCATGTGTAATGTTGTTTTCTTATGTGCTCGAGTCAATCAGGACAAAAATCAATAAAATAAAATATAGGGCATTGTCATAGACTAGTATTTCTTTTGTTACCATTTTTTTTCAGTATCTATGTATGTTTTAGTCTTAAGCCAATCAACATTACCATGTTTCTTTAGTTCAAAGTTCAGTTCTAGGTACACATATTAAAATACAATACAAATTTTATGTTCTACTTATGCTGTTTATTTACAATACCTTCCCTAAAATTACACAACATTAAACAAATAAAAAATATTTTTGAACCTAAAGGTACATAATGCTGGTTAAGTTCAGTTGTTAGTATTTTATATGTTTTTGTTAAACCAATGAGCCTCTCTATATGAACTCGTTGACTTGCAAGTTTTTGGTCTGATTTAAGCAAGACTCCTGGGATTTGTGACTTCCCTTTTAAAAATGTTGGAATATTAATTCCAACACCCCTATTTGCAAATAAATCTTGAACATTAAAACCGCGGTCCGCCATAATGCTATCTCCTGGGTCACATAACTCAAACAAATTGCTGCGTTCAACGATTTGTCGATCACTAGCTGAACCAGCATACGCTCCACTACAATAAGTTAGCAGCCCTCCCGGTGAAGACCCAACAAGAAATTTCAAAGTATTTTTATGTTTATATTGACTGAATGTAGCTTTTTGTGAATCAGGCTGGCTCGGTTTTTGAATAGGAATTTCAGTCCCATCAATAATCACTCTTGTAGACGGATAATCGTTCCTAAAACTTTGTGGCATATAATAGTTGATTAGCTCTCGGCTAGGCCAAATTTCAATTAAACTCCAGATATCATGAACAAAATTAACCCAAGTTATAAAAATATTCGAAATCTCAGTTTTGCTTACACCAAACATTTTTGCGATCTCGAAATCGGGTTTATTTCGTCTTAATTTTATAAATAAAATTAATAATTGATCTTCCACAGACAGACCAATAACTCTACTCCATCTATACTTAATATCATGGGCCATGGGCAGTAAAGTAGACAACACAAATGTAAATTTTGCATAGGTCTCTAAGCCTGTATAAAAATTTACTGATTCATTGTCAGTTATCAACAGTTCTGTAGAGAACAATCTTAAAATATTTGATGTTTGTGTTGCTCGCGATATGTTTTTCATTATCAACGAATCAGCTGATGTAGATTCTAAATCTTGTGGCACATCAATTTCAACATTTGCAGAAACATTAGCATCAGTACATTCCTCATGGTGACCCTGCAGTGGTACAACATCACCTAGTCTTTGTGACGTTGAAGGCTTTTCTTGAAACAAACTTTTTCTGCAATTGCGAGCTCTAAGACGCTCTTCTCTGGCTAAATCCTGTTTTGAAACAGGCTTTTCATTCCATGGGAACACAGAATGAACAGCAGACTTTTTTAAAAATTTGTGATGATGTTCTACCCCTGTAAAATAAATAAAACAAATACTTGTAAGGCGAAACACATAAGTAGCAAGATCATTAAAACATTATTCAGACATCAGACCTTAAGATAATATTATTTACCTGTATATTTACTGATTTTTTCGTAGTCACTCTCCTTGAAATGTTTTCTACATAACCTCGATTGGCTTTTAGGTACGAAATCAACCCGTCTTATTGCTTTCAGCCATTGTTTTTTGGTTTTAGAGTCCTTTGGAAAATGGTGAGTTCCCGTCTCCGAACAATTGGGTACGCTACACCGCGTCATTTCAATAAAATATACAAAAAACATATATTACTAGTACAAAAACACCACTGTTTTGGGACCGATCTACGCTAGCGCCATTTTGACAGTTGCCAGCCCCATTGCTTACACTAATGAATCGGAGCGACAATGCAATATTGTGAAAGTTCACTCAGTAGCACCCTTCAAAACTACGCGTTTAAGTGCTAACTTCAAGAAGTGATAGACAGTGACGGTCATCCTCTCCGTTATTAATAGGCAATTTACTCGGCACATTGATTGTGTAACTTATCTGATAAAAATTGCATTGGAACATAAATATGAGCAAGTGTTAATATTTCCCAATATTTTTGGAATCATTATCTCGTAGTTAATCAAAAATAAACAACCTTTATTATTATCAATCCAGTTATTCTTGTTTACAAGTGTTGGCAACACAACGACCGGTGGGAGCGAGACAGCACGCTCTACCGGACGACGGTGTCAACATTTTTTGGAGGGATCACGGGTAACTGCCGCGAGCGGCAGGCTCGGGCCGCGGGCGGCATTAACGGCTTGATATTGATTGTGAGAGGTTATCCTGAGATTAATTAAAGTATCGTTTAGAATCAGAAGTCTATATTTTATAATCACCCGCCTTCAGCCTAGTTAGATAACATCAGAAGTGGTATTAGTTTAAATTACACGCGATTTAGATCGTTCGCCATCTTTTTAACCGAAAATAGTGTTTTTGAGACTGTTTAAAATTGTTTCACCACGTGTTGTTGAGTTTGTCCGTGATTAGTTTCTGTGCATTTTAATGTGATTCGCCACGTGTTTCTACTCGATTACATTATATTTCGTACGTGTTTTTTAAGTAAACAACCACGTGTTAATTCCTTTATTTCGCGTATTAGGGAATTAAGGTTGTATTAAAACACATTTTCACAAGTACATTTAGTTTACTACATTTTTAATTTTTGTCTGTGGACTTGGCTGACTGAATACATTTCCTTTGCCTATCAATTGACAATGATCGCTTGTAATTCGTGACTATAGATTCAACGTTTAAAAAAAAAAAAAAAAAAGAGGTTGAGGACATTGGGGCTGGGGATCATTCGAGCCCGGACCACCAAGAGAACAAGTTTTAGAGTCAAGTGAAAGGAGCTACTGTAAGTCAGTCTGATTTAATAAGTACCTATTCTTTAAATATCATACTATGTTATAACTGTGACCGTTATTTTGTTCGAATGTGTTCCTTCGCGCGTCCAATTAGCAGACACAATAGAATTTTATTGTTATTATTATCCAATGGTGTAACGGCGACGTTTGAGAGGTTAAATCTATGGTTTAACTATTGCTAGTCTTGTAATTTATGTAGAAAGTATACAACGTGTAACAGAAACCCTATAGCTATCCTTAAGCACTAAAGATAACAGCTGGTATAGAGTCACTATACTTAGTTTCAACTCAAAATAAAATACTCTAAGAATTGATACCAAATTTTCGGTATCTTAGGTTTCTGAAATTCAAATCATAACAAACATGTCACCGCACTACGTAGGTCAATCACTTTACTTGCCAATATCACGATAAATCTCTTCCGTAATTCTGCGCGCCTAGTACTGTACTAGCCTACCAAACGCGGCGTCTTTGTCGGCGCGAACTGACGAGATCAAACATGCCGCCTACCGCTTTGGCGGTGCGGCGCGCCGTACCGCCAAAGCATAGGCGGCATGTGCGCGCGCGCAATACAATACCTACTTTACCGTGATGTAAAAATTAATGTGTAATTATTGATTTTCAGTTTACTCGTTAATATTAATATTAAGCCATAAATTGCACGTAAAAACCGAGATAACAAAACTTACGTAAAATATCGAAACAAAGTTTAGGTAGGTTAACTAGTTTCATCTCTTATTATTACTTATTACCGAGAAAACAGTAAAATCTTAAAGTTTTGCTTAATTTAGTAAATTGACTTACATTTTTAAAGGTGGGGTTCGATGTGGTGGCCTTGGTACTGTATGCACAAGGCCGCTCGCTTGTTCATAGACTCCTGAACATTGCGTAGCATGTCTGGTGTGATTGTCCTGAAAGCGGCCTCAATTCGTACTTTCATTTGGTCCACTGTATCACACTGCACTGCGTACACTGCATTTTTAATGTACCCCCACAAAAAAAAGTCTAACGGGGTTAGGTCTGGGGATCGCGGAGGCCAAGCCACGCTTGTGCTACCACGCCCAACCCACTGAGAAAAGCGCGCATCTAAATAATGGCGAACATCTCGAGCAAAATGTGCCGGTGCACCGTCATGTTGGAAAATTAAATTATTCCTCATCACGAGATTGACATAGCTTAACACTGGTAGCACTGTGAGGACATCGTCTAATTCATTCCTCAGGAAGCTTAAATAATTTTGGCCGATTAAGCTTTGCGGCAAGAAAACTGGTCCTACGACAACGTCTCCAATTATACCTGCCCACACGTTCAGTCGCCATTGGTGTTGAAATGACGACTCTGTCGAAGCATGCGGGTTCGTGTGAGACCAAACATGTTCGTTGTGGATGTTGCTTATTCCCGCTCTCGTGAAGGATGCCTCATCGGTCCATAGTATTTTTGAACCGAAATCTGGCGAAGCTTCTGACTGGTTTCTGTACCACTCGCAGAAGGCCACGCGAGGCAAAAAATCTGCCGGTATCAGCTCCTGGGTACGACGGAAGTGGTATGGGTGCTGACCGTCATTGCTTAGCACTCGCCATACCTGCATGTGGTTAGAGGCACCCAGCGCTAATGCAGCTCGACGTGTGCTAGTGCGTGGATTGAGTTCAAAATGTTCCAGAACAGCTTCTTCAAATTCTGGATCGGTAGTACTCGGGCGACCCTCTGAAGCAGGTGCGTGGAATGACCCAGTTTGGTACAGACGATGTACCATCCGGCTAAAACATGCCGACGAAGGCAGCTGTCGACGGTCAGCATCTGGTCTACCCTCAATAAAACGGTGACGGTACAATTCTCGGGCAGCTCGCAAATTACCATGTTCTGCTCCGACACACAACATCATTTCGTAATATTCGCTATTACTTATCGACATTTTCAAACACAACAAAAAAAAGTCAATTAGGTGTAGCCGTACTGAACTGATGCGCGTGTCACAGGGACTAGAAACGAGTGCACTAGACACGGAACAGACGTCGACTGGCGAGCAAAACAATAACAATGCTAAATAAATCTCCTATTCCCTGCTATCCTGGTACCTAAATATTATTTCGTTAAATTTAGATACCTACGAGTATAGGGTGGCTGTCCCAATTAGTGTCCAGTACTATTAAAAAATATTGTTCAAGGATTCAAGATTATTTTACATCTTAATAATAATTTCAACTAAACTCCGTTAAACTTTCAAGTAAATCTAACACACCAGTTACGTACCTAATTCAAATTCAAAATTGAAAAATCATTCATTTTTTTTCACCACATCACGCAGTGAGACGCTGAACGTGCCCCCGTGATTTTTTACCAAATTCAATAAAAACGTGCTTCCGCGCGTGGAATTTTGCTCCGTTCCACGAACCCCGCTGCGTGACACGGTGCAGTGTGGGCCTCCCCTTAGACTCTTACTGACTAAAAACAACATTCCCGCAACCTCGGAAATTCCCGCAACTCCGGACAATTATTAAGTAATTTCAATCCATTAAAAATCATAATTTATGGGGCCGCGTTATCTCTTTAGAAGTTGTATTTACCAGGAGTAATTGAAACTACAGGACGGCAATTGGTGCACGTACCCTACTAACCCATTAAGTTTACACACACTAAGATGCTTACATTGTGTGTGTAACGACGTAATCAGGGTTCTGTGAGCAAAAGATTTTCAATTCGGCAATAACAATTCCTAACTCATGCGGTCCTAGTACTTTTATTAATTTCTTTCCACAGTTAGATGCAGTTTTGCGACATTTTTTATTGACTTCGTTTGAATTATACTAAAGACTAAACGTGCTCAAACCAATAAAACCCATGTACTATTGATAAAGCACCGACAGACCGTGAACTTCCGATAATTCTTTCGGTTAGTCCTACAGACAAAAATTATGCGGGCGTGCTATTATTTTGTAATAAAAAAATAGTATTAACTTGTTGTTAATAGTTTTCGACATAATTATTAAAAAAAAAACCTTATTTTTAAAATTATGAACGGAACCGTGCAACCGAACTGTGATTTTATTTGTACTAGGAGAAGCATCAATACCGAAGAGGTAAATTGAAATGATGTTTTGGGTTCAGTTGGACAAAAATTCTTGTTCTAAATCCTTTTTCTATTCTAAGTTTTAATGGCAAATAATAATGTTTATTTAAGCAATTAATTCTTGGTAGGATACACGTAAGGATTCGATTTTTTATGATCAATTCAATGGTACGAGCTGACGATTTTTCGAAACAATTCGTTTTAATGCGATCTTCAAGCAAATCGATTCAATAGTAAGGTGAATCGAATCTCCTGGATCGTATGTGTAAAAATTATTATGATAAGGGCTCATAATAGTTCAAGTTCATGTTTGCCCAAAGTATTATGCTGACAATCATAAACAGTGAATAGGTAGGTTTATTTATTTCAAACAAGATCAATTACATACATAATTATGCCGACACTTTTTAGCTTGTCCGCATTATTTATGTTAGCACTAAGCGAAGATTGAAGCATTTGATTTTAACCGACTACATCTGTACCATCTGAATGAAAGTCATTTAATTACGCTGGAAAGGTTATCAATTATTAATATTAGGTATTGATTAAAAGTTTAGACGTACCTACCTGACTGGCAACTGTAAATATGTCACAAAATAAAGGTGTGTTAAATGTTGTTTAAATTTTTTTTGATTACGATTTTTGTTGAATTTTTAGTAGATCGATTCAAGAGCACGGGATTCGTTCTGTGAATCGATTAAAAAATCGATTTAAAGCAAAACATCGTTTATCCTTATGGCCACCAAAATAAAAGGATAGGAATAACGTTGGGAAATTCAATACAGGAATATTGTTTTTTAATTAAGTAGGTATTTATTGTGTTGTAGGTACGATGGTAAGGTGGGGTGGGTGAAAGATTACTATTTACTATGTAGATAATAATTATTTACAAAGTAATCTTCTACAAAAGGACAACTACATAAAAAACCAACAAGTGTGTAAATAATACGTGACAGTGCAAACAGGTACCTACCTAAATATTATTTCGTAAAATTTTAATACCTAGACCAAAATCAAAGTTTAGGAAAAGTCAGTATATTTTGTAAACAAAAAATAAACATGCGGAACCTTTTATTCATTTTATTCAGAAATACCAGGAGTAAGAGGTTTATTTTTACTCACAAATGGTTCACTGACACCGATCAGCTGATTTAGTGCTAGTGATGTGTTTATTTCAATTTGAAAAGTTCGGTTTCTGGTATCAATGTATTAAAAATTCTCATAAGTTCTGAACATGTAGATATAGGATTAAAAAACCCTTCCAATATCGTTTGATATCATCCAAAGAAGCCGTGCCTTTGGTATGTATATACCCTTTCCGTTACACGTTGTATAAACAATGCATTATTTTCTAAAGTATATTGTGGTTTATATGAGATGGTTATGTGAAATCATGATAAACGGTAGTAAAATATGTGTGATTTGAATGTTACTTACACTAAAGGTTTTTATTAACTTTGCTCCTTCTGACCCAGATAATTACAGTCAATATCTAATTGAAGCTTGAATGTCAATATTCTAATACGCGGTTAGTTTGTTGTTCACGTAGTGGTCATTTACGTTGCCTATAGTCATAACCATGTCGAGTCGTGGATGCACGCTGCGTGAGAATACACCTAGGCGTAATTCTCGGGTACTGAGTGCTTCCCTGGTAAACAACAGCAAAAAAACGATTACATTGTTAGGTATAGCCCAAAATAGTAAACAATGCAATTTTTAAATACGCTCACGATAGGTTACGAATGATCCAGTAGGTCATGTACCAGTCGAAGTAGATTGTGATCACAATGGTAATGAGCTATGAGCAAGTCTAAGTAGTGGGAACCACGCGAGTAGGGGTTCTCTATCGGCCGTAGTAAAAAGTGTGTAGTCATAGCGTAATACACATGGATCCATGCGCTGGATGTGTGAGAGCAATGCGATTGCTGGTCGGCTAGAGAGCCGTGGCGTTAGAGTGGTTTACTCGTTTGTGGGTTTCCGGGTGTCTAAGGCTCTTAGTGGAAAAGATTATTGTTGTAATGTGGATAACGATGGTACATGGCTCTGGTTGAATCAAGTACGCTCATGAGGTTAAGGCTTATGCCATGGCACAGGCCAAGGGATCAGAGTATTACTGACGAATTTGAGGAAAGCCAAGTAAAAGAATTAAAAATGAAACCATGACATATAAATTAATTATCTGATAGATACATGGTGCTCACATATTTACAAACATAGTAAAAGTAAACGATTTTCATTTAAATAAAAAAAAATAAAAAAAATTACATGTAATAAGTCAGGGTGTGAGTTAAATAGTTACAGAATGTAAATCAATTTAAATAAAATAATAAAAAAAAAGAATAAATTTGCAATTAGTTAGAATACCTAGGTAGGCTTATTGGTAACGGTCAGGTACGGCCTAGCCCTAGTAAAACTGAAACTATAGTGAAGTCTCCTAAACAACCCATAGAATCTTGGACGATGCCTGGGGTACCCTTTTAAAGTGGTTCACACTGACGTCCTTGGTCCCCTAACGGAGTATACTACGGACGTATCCTAAGCCTAAAGGAACGCCTAGAGAGAGACCGAGGATCATGTAGATAAAAGAGTTAACTAGTCCTTGATGTGTTGATCGACCTAAGTCTAAAGGGAGTTCTTCGCATTAAGGTTAAGTAAGGATTGGAAATCACTTGATTCTCGGATCAATTTAAACCTAACTAGGTGTATTCTAAGTCTAAAGGAGCACCTAGTAGAGGTAGACGGACGTATCCTAAGCCTAAAGGAACGCCTAGAGAGAGACCGAGGATCATGTAGATAAAAGAGTTAACTAGTCCTTGATGTGTTGATCGACCTAAGTCTAAAGGGAGTTCTTCGCATTAAGGTTAAGTAAGGATTAGAAATCACTTGATTCTCGGATCAATTTAAACCTAACTAGGTGTATTCTAAGTCTAAAGGAGCACCTAGTAGAGGTAGACGGACGTATCCTAAGCCTAAAGGAACGCCTAGAGAGAGACCGAGGATCATGTAGATAAAATAGTTAACTAGTCCTTCATGTGTTGATCGACCTAAGTCTAAAGGGAGTTCTTCGCATTAGGGTTAAGTTAAATAACTAAGTGTTCTGTACTGTTGGACGTCATGATGACCGAGTCGGTTTGGAGAGACAATGTAACAAAATACTAATCATATAAATTATATATGTTTCCAGTACATTATCACAGGAGCGGTCACCTGCCTGTGTACCATAGAATTGGTTTACCAGGCGTGAGCTGGCGTGCCAGGGGCAGGCACGATGCAGCATGGCCGTGTTGGCAACACAACGACCGATGGGAGCGAGACAGCACGCTCTACCGGACGACGGTGTCAACATTTTTTGGAGGGATCACGGGTAACTGCCGCGAGCGGCAGGCTCGGGCCGCGGGCGGCATTAACGGCTTGATATTGATTGTGAGAGGTTATCCTGAGATTAATTAAAGTATCGTTTAGAATCAGAAGTCTATATTTTATAATCACCCGCCTTCAGCCTAGTTAGATAACACAAGTAGTCTTGTAATGTGTTAACGATGCACCATCTGACCTCACATATTTTTGTAATGTTGTGTTAAATAAGGGTTATCAGAAAATGTGATAAAAGATAAAGATGTATATTGCTATACTGTTATAGTTTAGCATGTTGGTTCTTCCTCTGTAATTCACAGGCACAAATGACAACATTTAATTTTTTAACAAGGCTTTTTTCCGATAAGATCAAACAGAGTATAAAAAATTTATGTTTTCACAACTTGAAATAAATAAGTATTATTGTATATAAACGAACCGTTATCTAATGTTAAACGTTCTAAACCTCATCCAGGGTATCTATTTTGTGTTTAGTTAATATTCTAAGTAAATTACCCCAATTTAACATAGATAGAAAATGGTATACTCAACCAGGAAGTGGATTCCATGAAGTCCTAGAAATGTAATTAGAAAAATAAATGAATATTGTTTATGCAAAATGCCTAGCTTTTATCACAAACCACCATTTGATTTCTTAAACAATAATTAATGAAAATCACCTATTAAAGAAACAAAACAAAAAAAAAAATAATAAGGGTAAATAAATAAAATAAAGGAAAAAAATCTTCTCATCCGTGGATTTGAACTCGTGACCATCGCATCGCTAAGCCGCAGTGTTAACCACTAGCTAGACCAACACAACACTTACGTTACATTACATAAAACTTAAAAAGGTTTGATGTCATTACCAAAGGGGGTTCCTTTTCTGTGAAGCTGACTGTACATGTATTAATTACCCTACGTTACTTTCCCGGACACATTGCACACGCCGATTGTGGCTTCCAATATACGTCTTTAGTCGCTCGTGTACAAGGACCATCAACAGCTAAGTAGAGTTAATATCTCATATTGATGTTCTTTGTCTGTTAACATGTAATTTTGTTTAATGTGGCCTCATGAATAAGATTAATCCCTCCTTTTGTCTTCGCATAATGGAACCGACCGACCCTTTGTGTCTGTCTTTGGTTTGACCCTCTTTTTGAAGATTTATGGAACTGCTGCAATGAATTTTAGATCTTAACAGATAGCTGTACCGTAATGAATAATCTTTTCGTATGTCAGTTTCTAAAGAAAAAATATATCGCTCCCCCCACCGAATAACATGGTAATGTGGTATTACGACAGTTTTCGTTTTATTGCATATTCGGTGTCTAAAGCATTAATTCTCATCTTGTATTTTTTTTTTGTATTTTTTCTATGTATATTTATAAAAGTACAATAATTTCAATGGTACCGTAATGAACATAACAACATTATTCCCTTAAAATCTAAACACACTTTTTGCACGAATAATACCATAACATGTTATTACAGATCATGCAATCGTTAACTTTTTCGGTAAGCGACGATTACCATTATATTCGCGTAAGAAATGCATGCCTTTTTCCACGTAAAGTATAAAACAATTATATTTGTGTATTATTTTTGTTTACAATATAATAGAAACGGCTTATTCGATTTAGATGTTTTCACTAATATATTGTAGTAAGCTTCACTTAACATTTAGTGTTTATTTCATGTCAATCGGTTCATAAATAAAAAAGTTATGTCAATTTAAAGAATCACGGCGGACATTTTTAAGGTATACTATCAGAGTACGTACATGGACGCGCACTCTCGAGGCTAACTGATGAACAGCGTTTGATATTTGATCTGGTGAGCGTTGATAGTACTTTGGAAGAAATGCTATTTGTAGATGCACCCGGTGGAACGGGTAAAACATTTCTTACGAAAGTTATTTTGGCGAAGGTACGAAGCCAAGGTAAAATCGCGCTTGCTGTCGCTTCATCAGGCATAGCAGCCACATTGTTGCCAAGAGGGAAAACTGCTCATACAATGTTCAAAATTCCGATCGATTTAGACCGCACAGAAAGCCCTGTTTGTAATATTTCAAGAAACAGCGATAAAGCTAAGGTTCTTCGTGATTGTAGCCTTATTATATGGGATGAGTCCACAATGGCCAATCGAAAAGCAGTAGAAGCAGTAGACAGAACGTTGCGTGATGTCAAGCAAAGTGATCAACCCATGGATGGCATTACTATGCTTTTTGTGGCGATTTTCGTCAGACTCTCCCTGTAATACCACGTGGAACAAGGGCTGTTGGAGTTAGAGCCTGCCTTAAGAGTTCTCGACTGTGGCATTACATTATACCTTTGCATTTGACATTAAATATGCGTGCGCAAATTAGAGGCAACGAAAATGCTCAAGAATTTTCAGATTTGCTACTTGAGATTGGTAACGGTGTGTTACCGCAGGAACAAGGAAAAGTTTTTCTTAATGAAAACCTATGCAACATAGTTTCATCAATGCGAGACCTCATATCATCTGTGTATGGAAACGCAACGCAAATACCAACTTGCGTAAATTTCTGGCTTTGCGAAAGAGCTATTTTGACGCCACGAAACGACCAAGCAGCAACAATAAACGCTGAAATTTTGACCTATGTTCCGGGGGATTATGTTGAGTATATCTCCATTAACAGAGTCATGGAAGAAGGAAAATCTACAAGCTACCCAGTAGAAATTTTAAAACCCCTCAATGCTCCTGGACTACCAGCACCATAAAATAAAATTAAAAGTAGGCGTACCGATAATGCTTCTTAGAAATTTAAGCCCCCCAAAACTTAGCAATGGCACCAGGTTAAAAGTGACCAATTTACAAAGAAATCTGATAGAAGCAGAGATTTTAACAAGGTGTGGAAAAGGTTAAAAGTGTTTTCATTCCTCGGATTCCTCTCATTCCAAACAATTTTCCATTTAGTTTTAAACGAGTCCAGTTTCCAGTCAGCCTATGTTTTGCGATGACAATTAATAAAGCCCAAGGTCAGACGCTGAAAGTTGTAGGTGTAGATCTAAGTATCAGCTGTTTCTCGCACGTTCAGTTGTATGTGGCTCTGTCACGGGTTAGCAATCCTAGGAGCCTGTATGCTTTCATCATGGCCATACGTCAAATATCGTATACAGAGAAGCATTACTGTAAAGTAATTTTTTAGCTACCCAAACGTCGGTATATGTAATTCAAAATATGCTGCCCGAAAAGTCACTATTCCACGCTGACGAAGTCGCGGGCACAGCTAGTTAATAAATAAAAGGACTGATTATGATAAATAATAAAACCTTTGTTTTATTTCATAAATTTTAATAAAACGCTATTATAAATTATCCAGTATTAATATCAACTTCCTCTATTATTGTTATTTTTCTGCCAAATCAAATAATAAGTACTGGATTATTTAATAAAACATGTATTTGCAACATTACATTACTGTTAATCTTTTGACACCACACATCGACGAATATTACTGTAATGTAATATTACATTACACACTATCGCTTGGATTTCACACGAATAATATCGTAATATCATATTGCCGTTAGGTTTTTTGACACTGTATTACAACGAATAATACTATAATGCATTAATATTGACTACGATATTGTTGCGTTTACACGCGAATAATATGGTAATGATGCGTTGCATACTATACTTTTACCATTTAATTTCAGTAAAATTATTTTTGTGAATAACTTAATTTTATTAAAGTATTACAAAAAAATCATAATATAAATTAGATTGTAAAAAAATTAGCTTTGTTTTGACGTTTAAATGTCTACTTTACGATCTACCCGTGCCGAGATATACGCATAAAACAGTTTTTTATTTTTCCTGTAAAATTTTGATTTATCGATTACCATATTATTCGGTGGGGGGAGCGATATATATAAAGATTCATAATTATTTAGATCAGAATGTTGACAAACCACTAATAAATACCACTAAAAAACTCTTCCCAAAAAATATAACGGTCACGGAAGGCGGCCTAAAATCCAATATATGTATGTCGCTGTTTATAAATCCCAAGCATTATGTTTGCTTAAACTTACCTAGCGGAAAAGCTTCACTATGATAAAAACGTGATTCAATAAATCACATCATGAAAGAACCCGTAAGAAATTACTAACCCATACTAGTAAATTTATAAAGTTCAAAACTGGGCATTAGTGACTACGCAATTTTATCTAAAGCTGTGTTACGGCCAACACAACCCACGTATATCCTAGACCGACCACACATAGTCTTAGTTATTTCCATTTATAAGGGAAAGCTTTTAGATGTTACATCATCGATCTAAATAATTACTTCACAAAGGTTATAGTTGCTCCGAACTCTACCTACAATGTACCTTTGTGGTCTTTGTAAGGTAATTTTAGGTTTAACCAAAAAAGAATAAATAGCTATTGACACGTTTTGGTATAAATTGCAGGAACATTAATTAACTTATTTACGTAACATCATTTATGACCTTTACCCGGTTAATTCGATAAAGTTTCTGCTCGGCATTTAGTGACCAACGCAATGACAAATTGTGTAAGTAGTTATAGCAGCATCTTTTCCAACACACTCAAACTTCAGGTAAATGTCGGTAGGAGGCGTAAGCGTGGACTGAATACCAATTCACTGCTAAGTGGACGCGCTATGGTGACGTGTGTGAGTTGTCCTGTAAGGGAAGTATTACGCGTAGTGTTTTTATAGGGTCCAAGTAGTTACGAGCTCCCTGGTATTAGCTAAAGGTCGGCACTACTGGAAAAAATATTTGGGTTCTTTTGTAGAGCAATGTCAATCATACGGAGGTCAATAAATCCTTGTAAAGTAGTTGAGCGCGCGTCAGCCTGTCGTCCTAGTAGCACGGACGCGTTTAGTAAACATAGCGTAGTTTCGAACGATTATTGAATTGTAATCACCCGTATCGCACAAACCATTTTTATGATGACCCGAAATGCTGAAGAGTAGACAACTAACCAAATCGATCGAATTTACATAACGTTTACTTTGCGCGTTCATGCTAAATCCACTGTGCTTTTAAAAACTTACCCAATGACAAGAATCACATGACGCGCTCAATCTCATCAACTATTTTGACCTACTTTATTTCCATTGTTTAGATACTTATATCTAAACAAATAAATAAAATTAAAGTGTTTGTTGGTAATGTCAAAATTACAGCTTTTTCTAAATGCAAAAATATGAAAGCATATCACGGTTCTTATAACAAAAAAACTGGCTAGACCGATTTTAATAGGACGGTGGCTGACAGATAGCTGTTGTTAAAAGAAGTAAGAATATATTTTAGAAAAAAAAATAGAGCTAAAAAAAATAAAACTCATAAAATCAATTTTTTCCCGACACGCACGCGAACGATGTCTCGAACACACCAGAGGGGCAATTCAACTAATTTTAACAACGTTCACAGTCTGATCTCAGTCTCAATATGTCAAAAAATACTTCAAATTTCCCTACATTTTGACAAGTTTTTGACATTTCTTTGTCGCTGAGATGAGACTGCGACTAGATTTTGAACGTTTTAAATTACGAGAATTGGCCTTCTGGTCTACAATATGTTTACATATTAAACGCTAGTTTTTCATTCATTTAATTGCATTTCAAACGAGACTGTCTTTTTCTCCAATTTCTATTCACTCTTGAATTCTTTGTTAAAATATGTTCCATGTTACATTAAGTCTAGTGACTCCGTTGTGGGCAGGAAATAGCTGTCATTCCGTTTACTGCTCATCTGTGTGTTAGCTTTAGAGTACCTAATAAAGTTTTAGTGATATCGGTCGTGATTACATAATTATATGGATGGTAAGCGTTTTATTTTATGTTAGGTTGTGACAAAATTGAGAACCGGAAAATAAAGGTTACTTATTTCCAAACGAAGTTATCTCTTGTATAATATACTCTGTGCCCAACACATCTAATTGTATCATAACATTAATTATATTATAATGCACCATGTTAATTGCTAAATAGCACGTTCAGGAGTAAGTCAAAACGTCAAATCTATAGCCTTGCGAAGTTGTGACAGTTGCGCTCGCGCACAGATATTAATAACGGGTCGCGGCGCGGCGCGTGGATCGTTGCCCGGTATGTTACCACTTGATATATTTCATGTTCATACCACCTTTTTGTAATGTATATTTTATTTCTTATTTTTGTTGTTTTTATTTATATCTCATAGTATGCTGCACTGGCTGACGTCATCACGTCAACACCAGCTGCCGCTGAAAACCAGCGCTGGGACTCTGTCTCGTATAGGGTCTTAGCATTATGCTGAGCGATGGCCGTTTTGCGTAGATGTGACGCATACTTTCTCCCAGATTGTTATTTTATTTTTCTTATGTTTGTGTTTTTTTTATTTTTATGCGTCATGTTTGCCGAAAAAACACGTATTTTCTTTCTTTCTTTCTTTTTTGACAATTTGTTGGTTTGCAACCTTCTCTAGTGTATTTACTGCTAACGCAGGTACTTACAGTTGTTGTTGCTCTCTTAGTAGGGTGGGAGCAAACATTTACAAATACCTACAGCTTAAATTAAAGAATTGATTTGAAATTTAATCCCTGTCAAAATAATAAATTAGGACCGTTATCCTGCATTAATAGATGTAAGAGGGAAAACAAATAAATACACTTTAGTTATAAAATCCTTGTTGAACTCTACCGAAGTTGAAATAAAAAGGGAGGCTCTAGATAAGAAAATGAAACTGCTTCACTTTATTGCTTAGCACTTGATGGATCTTTTTTGTACTCGCTATTTAACTTATATCCGTTTATAATAGTTAAACAGTGGTCAACTCTTCTTTTAAGAAAATGCCTTTTCTTTATACCATCGCCAAAATAACATAACCCAGGAAACTTCATCACATAAGAACTTAATATCGAAGGTATCGACAAAAGCTAACCTTATTGAAAATGTTCGACATTTTCAACGTTTAAGGATTTAGACCGAATAGATATTAGGTCTAAATTCTGTGCTAAATGGAGAGCTACCCCTCACTGATTTTTATGCTGAATCGAAACTTTGTCCTCCTAAAATTGAACCTATTTGACAATTTATTCAAATAATATACTTACTCTCACAAGGTTGACTGATAATCTTGATTGACTGATGACTAGGAAGCCACTGGATTCGAAAAGCACAGAACCAGTAAATATGGCGATCTTGAGGGAGGCGTATGTCCAGCAGTGGGCGTCTTTCTGCTGAAATGATGATGATGATGCTACTAACCGATACTTTTTTCAGTCCTAAAAGCCTGATTTTCATAATTCAAATTTCTTGTTTGTGGCATACATATGAATTAATGTAAAAATAACTTTAAAGGCAATAGATCATCTTTATCAGAAGAGGTTATGTTGCATAGGTTTGCGGGCGAGGAGTTGAAAGTATATGAAAGTCATTATGAACACACACAAGAAGTCTAATTCAATTATTTAACTAACTATAATGCGTAAACGACATTACGCCACCAAGTAAGTGGGGCGCGAGCGCAATCAATTTACTCACAACTGGATATCATAGCACAATTCCTCCAATAATAATAATAATAATAAAATATGGGGCAACACTGATACGTCAACAACGTACATTTTTCATTCTTATCTTTTATTTTCCTGTTTTTATTAATTTCCCGTTTTTATTGATATCTTATAAAACCTTTTGGAATAATACATATTAAATCTACAAACAAAATCAAAAATACAATGAAAGAGCTTTAAAAACACAGAAAAATTAAAAATGACGCCTGTCAAATTTGACCTCCGAACAAAATACTCGTAAATATGTGAAGATAATGAAGATAATAATATAGAATGTTGACGAGATCAGCAGCACGCCGTGCACAACTAACACCTCCGGACTCGTCGCTCAGCTCCGCCCCGCCGCCGCCGGAACCCAGCCCCATCGAGAGTGCTGTAACACCGGCCGTGGCAGTTGCGTCGAGCTCGAGCGACGAATATTTTTCCCCGCCGACGTCGCCAACACCCGTACGTCGGCAGGGGAGAGGCCGGCCACCGAAGAGCTTGGGGCTTAGGGGCCATCCGACCCCGAGCCGGGTCCCCGCTACCGGTGGTTGTGTGCAGCGCATGAGATGGACTCAGTCTATGAATGAGAACGTCATGCGCGCATATTACGGGTCTACAGAGGGGGGAATTAACCTCACTGCGTACCGCGTTAGGATGCTGTCTCTGTTCCAGGAACTGGAACCAACCGTCAACGTTTCGGCCCAACGACTGTCGGATCAGGTGCGGGTCATCCAACGCAATCACAGGTTGGACGATATCGCACTTGATAGGCTGCGCTCAGAGGTACTGAGCAATCACATCGTCTCGACTTCGGCACAAACTGCGGCACAAGCGTCAACTGTTGATGCCATCCCGCCGCAGTCCAATCATGTTGAAGAAGAAGATGATAGGGTTGCCACAGTAAGTAGCCAGTACAACGTCCGACTGAGGAGCGCACTGGAGGATGCATTACGCGAGTATAGATCCACTCCAACCGAACTTAGACCCCGATTACCACGGTTACCTATGCACAAGAAAAATAGGGCGCTGGTGTGTGCCTTGGACTCGCAGCTCAAGAATTTCTTTGAGAGCAGCGAGGATCTTGTTGATACACACTCGATCCTGTATTGCGCAGCTGTTGCGGCATGTCGTTTAGCTAACGTCAAGTTCCCAACTTATGACGAAGCTACTCGACCAAAACCAACCGTACCAGTCTGGCAACGTAGGATCGAGGGTCGTATCGATGGGGCCAGGGTACTCATCGGCAAACTATACTGCTTCAGGGAGGGCAATACACGACCACGAGTGATGCGCTTTGTAAGGCGGGCATTCTCGGGGACTGGAATCAATCCTCGAGAATACATGTCCCGTGTCACAGAGCGCATCGACTTCCTGAAGCAGAAAGTTTGTGCATGGGCGAACCGAATTCGGCGGTATAAGCGGCGGGTTGATCGGTACACGCAGAATCGCATGTTCCAGAACGATGAAAGGTGGGTATATAGAGCTTGGGAGCGACCTGAACAAAATGTGATAGATGTATGCCGCCCGGATGATGCCGCCACAAGTGCATTCTGGCGCAGCATCTGGTCGGTACCCGTCTGTCACACTGAGGCTGGCTGGATGCAGGATATCGAGCGAGTGTGTGAGACTATACCAGTAATGGATGCAGTCATAATTATGCCATCAGACGTTACCAGAGCGGTCCGTCCTTTACCGAATTGGAAATCGCCAGGACCGGACGGACTGCACAACTTCTGGTTGAAATGGCTAATTAGTTCACACACTTGCTTGGCATCTCAGTTCCAGTCATCCTTAGAGTCTGGGTCGCTACCGCAGTTTCTAACAACAGGCGTTACCCACCTGCTCCATAAGTCAGGTAGTCCCGCGGAACCCAAGAATTATAGACCGATCACGCGTTTGTCGACGGTTTATAAACTTCTTACATCAATTTTGAGAGTGAAAATTAATACGCACATTGAGAATAACTCGATCATGTCTGCCTCTCAAAATGGATGTAGGAATGGGTCCCGCGGTACTAAGGAGCTACTCCTCATAGACATGGCCATTAGCCAACAGGTTCAGCGATCCCGCATGGATCTGTCAACATGTTGGATAGATTACAAGAAGGCCTACGACTCGGTGCCACATACATGGCTCATGAGGGTGCTGGAGTTGTACAAAATAGATGCAACTCTACGCACCTTCCTTGAGTCGTGTATGGGGCAATGGAAGACGGTCCTTCGTTATCCAGGATGTCGACAGATCCAGGGGAATGATGAGCCTGTATGGATTAAACGGGGAATATTTCAGGGCGACAGTTTGAGTCCACTTTGGTTCTGCTTAGCCCTGAATCCTCTAAGTACACTACTGGAGGATTCAGGTCTAGGTTATCGGTTGAGGAGAGGTGGTCAGGTTATATCTCACCTCCTTTACATGGATGATTTGAAACTCTTTGCCCCCAACAAATTGGGTCTGATTGAGCTACTGAAGGTAACTGAAACTTTCAGTAGCGCCATCAGGATGGAATTTGGTGTGGACAAATGTGCAGTCATGCATGTAAAGCGAGGGGAGATTATGGAATCCGAGGGAATTCAACTCTCGGATTCCATAAACCTCAGATCCCTCTCCTCATCCGAAAACTATAAGTATTTGGGTATGTCGGAAGCGTTAGGCATCAATGATGCTGACATGAAGCAATCATTGAAGGAGCGCTTCTTTTGTCGCCTGAAGAAGGTATTAAATAGTCTTCTTTCGGGCGGAAATAAGGTGCGCGCCTTCAACGGTTGGGTCATGCCGGTTTTGATGTACTCTTTCGGCATACTCAAATGGACTCAGACCGAACTCGACGCCCTGGATAGAAGAGTCCGTACACTACTGACCGCAAACCGGATGCATCACCCACGATCATCGGTGATGAGACTGTATATCCCGCGGAAGTGTGGGGGTCGAGGCTTTTTAAATGCGAAGACCCTCCACAACCGCGAGGTGTGCAGTCTCAGGGAATATTTTTTAAAAGCCGAAGTGGGTATGCACCGTGATGTGGTCGCAGTGGACAAGGGGCTCACCCCGCTCTCCATGGCTAAAGAGAACTGGCGCAAACCTGTAGTACTTTCTACTGATGACCGCAAGAAGATATGGCAAAGTAAGGAGCTTCACGGACGCTTCTATCGGGCTCTTCATGAGCCCGGTGTAGATTTCTTAGCGTCCGTATCCTGGCTACGTTTTGGTGACCTTTTCGGGGAAACTGAAGGTTTCGTCTGTGCAATTATGGACGAAGTTATCTTAACGAATAACTACCGGAGACATATTATGAAGGACGGGACGGTTGACGTGTGTCGGGCATGCCACCGTCCGGGTGAGTCTATCAGACATATTGTCTCTGGTTGTTCTCGTCTGGCTAACGGCGAGTACTTGCACAGGCATAACCAAGTGGCCAGGATTATTCACCAGCAACATGCTTTGAAATATAAGCTTGTGGATTCTGAGGTACCGTATTACAAGTATGTGCCCGACCCAGTTCTTGAAAATGACCATGTCACGTTGTACTGGGATCGATCTATCATTACTGACAGGACTATTGTTGCCAATAAGCCTGATATAGTGGTGATAGATCGATTAGCGCGCCGCACAATGATTGTCGATGTTACCATTCCACATGACGGTAACCTCGTGAAAGCTGAGAAAGAGAAACAAATTAAATATCTCGACTTAGCACACGAGGTTGTTGACATGTGGAATGTGAGCTCGGCTATCATTGTGCCGATTGTCGTGTCGGCCAATGGTCTTATAGCCGAAAGCCTCGATCAACATCTATCGAGGCTCTCGTTAGGCGGTTGGATCAAGGGCCTGATTCAGAAGGCAGTACTCCTCGATACGGCTCGCATTGTGAGGAGGTTCCTGTCTCTGGAGCCCTAACCACCGGTAGCTTGGACCCTGGTCCCGACACCGGCGGACAGCTATTTTTTTATATTTTTAAATGTTTTTTTTTACTTATTTTTATATTTTAAGAAATATTTAAAAATGTAATAAAATAAGAAAAGTAAATAAATAAATGAATAATAATAATATATTTATTTGCGTAAAACATGGTATAAAATGGTCTTACAGTACAAAAATAGAGCAGACATGTTTTGCCAAGATTAAACATAGCATGCAAATATTTGTAATAACAATTTCTTTAACCAAATTATTATTATATTACACCGACACTATTTTCGTTCTAGAAATTGTTTTATATTATAAAAGTTGTTATCAATTAACCATTCATAAAGTTTATTCTTAAAAGCATATCTCGAGTTTAACATTTTTAGATTACTAGGTAATTTGTTATAAATTCGTACGCACATAGTTATGCAGCTTTTATTGTATTTTGCAAGCCTGGGAGCACTGCTAAGTACGAGTCTGTGAGGATCTCGTCGGCTTCGAGGATTTACATCGTTTGCGATTTTAAATAAATTCTTATGTTTCCAAACAAACATGCATATTTCATTAATATACAGACAAGGTAGCGGTAACAAGCCAAGTTTCTTAAATACTGGCTGACATGATTCCTCAGGATGAAGTCCGTATAGAGCCCTAATGCATTTTTTTTGAGCAACAAATGTTCTATTTTGGTCGGTACTGTTACCCCATATTATAAGTCCATAACGTAATATGGATTCCACATACGCATGATAAGCTAATATAGCTGTTTTCAGATTAGTACTTTTTTTTACTTGTCTAAGAGCATACACAAATTTATTTATTTTGCTTGAAACATTGTCTACATGCACTTTCCAATGTAGATCTTCATCAATTGTAACTCCTAGGAACTTAGTCTGTGTTACTGGTTTAATTTTGGGTATATTTAATTTCAAGTTAAATTTATGATTGTTTGAATTATTAAATTGTATGTAATGGGATTTGTCAAGGTTTATTTTCAAGTTATGTACATAAAGCCAGTTAATTAAAATGTCAATTGTATTGTTAATGTCAGTTTCATGGTCGTCAATTGTATTATTTTTTTTATTGGATGTCACAATAATAGAGATGTCATCAGCGAACAATATGCACTTATGTTTCGTTATTGTAATGATGTCATTTATATATATCAAGAATAAGATCGGCCCTAGTATGCTTCCTTGTGGGACACCAAACTTATTACATCTATACACCGATGAGTGTAACGTTACTTCTTTATCTTCGTTAATGTTTGTAATGGTAACGCATTGTTGCCTGTTATCAAGGTATGATTTTATCCATTGTAAAGTCGGCCCTCTAATGCCGATTGCTTCTAACTTTTGCAGTAGTAGATCGTGTGAAACTAGGTCGAAGGCTTTCGACAAATCAAAAAATAATCATGTGGTTAGATTTTTGTCATTGATGTTAGTTAATATAACATTTATGAGGGCATAGATTGCTAATGTTGTAGACTTGCCCTTTTGAAAGCCATGCTGTTCTTTTTTTATAATATTGAACTTTGTACAGTAATTTTCAATTCTTTTGTACATACATTTTTCATATATTTTAGATAAGATGGATATTAGTGTGATAGGGCGGTAATTGTTCAGGTCACGTCTGTCTCCTTTTTTATAAAGTGGTCTAACAACTGAAAGCTTCAAAGCTTCTGGAAAAATTCCCTCATAGAATGATAAATTGATCAAGTGTGTTAGTACTTTAACAATTTCGTCGACACAGATTTTAATGATTTTTGTGTTAATTTCGTCGTGCCCTACAGAATGCGTGTTCTTTAAAAGCAGTATTTCCTGCTTAACTTCAGTTATTGACATCGGTTGGTGGAACATAGAGCCAACAGTTACATTATTGCTAGAGTTACCGGTGACGTTCGGTGGCATTGATTTGTTTGTTGAATCGATATAATGGTTATTAAAGGCAGACGCTATTTCTACTGGATTGGTAATAAGTGTGTTGTTATAATTAATACTGTCTATATTATGTCTGGAGTTTGTATTATTTAGCTCGTCTTTTATAACATTCCACGTAGCTTTGCATTTGTTATCGTTTTTAGCTATGTATTTGATATTTGCGTTTTTCCTAGAATTAAAAGATACATTTTTTAAGGAGATTGGCATATTTAAGGTAGGTAGTCTTATTAATCGCAGTTTTGTTTTTATAAAATTGATGGCGCAGTGACCGTTTTGTTTTACAACTTTTTTTTAAGCCTTTGCTTATCCAACTTTGTTTCTTTTCGTTGTTTAAATTTACTTTTACTTTTAATTTAGGGAAACAAAGATTGTTAAGTAGGCATAACGTTTCATGAAAATGATTGAATGCTGAGTTTGCGTTGTTAGTCGTGTGTATTTCAGACCAAGAAAGATTACCTAAGCATTCCTTAAACTTGTTGATATTCTCTGAACTATAATCTCTTTTGTATATATAATATATTGCTTGATTTTGGGTTTTATGTTTTAAAGGAATAGTTAACATTTGTGCTGTATCGTGATCAGACAAGTGAAGTGGCAAAACTGCAGCAGTAGCGTCGTGAATGTTACTCAGAATGTGATCTATACATGATGCCTTACGTGTTGGTACATCAATGTGAAATTTCAGATTATAGCTGTATGCTAGATCCTGCAATTGAGTAGTAATACTGCCTTTTTTAAGGGTGTTAATATTCAAATCACCCGCTAAAACTATTTTCATTCTAGATTTATATTGTTGATGTAGATTATGCATGAGACTATTTAATTTCATTAAGAATTGGTTCGGGTCTGATTGAGGTGTTCTGTAGACACAAATTATAATTAATTTCTGATGGGTAACTTCAATTCCGCAAACTTCGAAAGTGTTTTGCGTGGCGTAACTTTTTATAAATAGCAAGTTTTTGAATAATATGTTCTTTTTAGCAAAAATACAGGTACCACCTCTTTGTTTCTCTCTACAGTAATTAGAAGCCATTTCATAACCGTGAATTTTAATGTAGCTTTCGTAGTCTCTTTTGATAAAGGTTTCGGAAAGGCATATTATGTCTGGGTCGTTATGTTCTTCTTGTAGTTCTTGTAAAGTTAATTCTAGAATTTCTTTTTTTGATATGATACTGGCAATATTTTGGTGAAGTATTTTAAGGTTATGGGTTACTGGAGGTGATCTTTTGGGCAAGAAAAAATGTGCTATTTCGTTTTATCTTAGGAAAATAATACGGAATAGTTCCTCTTTGAGTTTTTTCTACGGGATGTATAAAGTTTAGTGGTTGTGGAGTAGAATTCTTGCGTTGAAAATAGAAAGGAATTGTTCCTTTCTTGGGTTCATTTACATTGGCTTTTAATTTAAGACTTGCTTTGTTACTCGCTAACTTCTTCATAAGTTCCCTTGGGTTTAAATAGTTCTCGCTGTAGTCATTATAGTCTATAAGGTAATTTATCTTGTTACATATGCCGTGTGTATTAGTGGTTCCACATTCTAAAAATTTACACTTTTTGTAGTGTTTACACAAGTTTTTGATACGATAGTTGATATTATTTATGTCTAAATACTCATTTTTAAACACATTCAAGACTACTATCATGTTGTTATAAAATGTATCTAACACAATTCGTAGTTGCGATAAAACAAAATTTAAATTATAATCGTTTTCTCCCACACAAATTACAAGTTTGTCGTTAGGGTTTAACTTAGTATGACGACAGTTCATTATTATTTGGTTGCTTAAAGCGTTAGGTTTTGTTTCAGAGATTATTTTATACCTTTCATACTGAGTATTTTTTCTTGATTGAATGATAGCTGCTGCTAGGCCGACACATTGTTGAGAGCCAAAGATAAGGATTCTATTTGGCAATTCATTTTGTTGTTCTCGAGTACAAGCAGATATTTGTGGGCAGATTTTCGACACCTGAGATTGTTCACGGTTGTTATCATTATATTGTTCGAGCGCGTCTATTTGTTTCTTGAAAGATGTAAGCTGTTCCCGTGCGTTTTCCAATTCTTGTTGTAGGTCTGTAATTTTCTGTTGTAGCAACACAATTTTGATACTTTTGTTATCACTTACATTCATTTTGCTAGTAAGTGGAGTGGAAGGTGTAGATAAAGTCCGTTTTAGTAGGGACTGTTTTCTTCCTCTAATGGTATCTGCGTTGTTATCGATAGTGGGAGAATGGCAAAGCGTTTTTAACATTTTTATTTCCGTAGTTAGCTTATTTAATTGTTGACGAAGATCGTTATTTTCTAATATTGTATTTTCTAGCTCATTCTCGGTGCTATCGAGCTTATTTGTGAGTTCTTTTATTGTGTCTTTCATTTCTAAAATTGTTAAAGTTTCAGATATTGTCCCGTCTACGCTTTGAGACTGTTTATTAGGAGTGTTGTAAGATTCCGTCGATGTTTCATATTCGGATAGTATATGGGAGTCGAGTACTTCGGACATATTAAGACTTGTTGGTTGTACAGCTTCAGACTGTTGGTTTTTCTCAGCAGATTTGCATAATTATCTGTTCTGGGGAAGAGCGGTTTGCTTGACGTTTTTTCCTTGATGTGATGTTAGATATATAGCTTGTATTAGAGACTATTTTATTTTTGATGCATGGCGTACATCTCCATTTTTTCCTAGACTCTTGGTCCATAAGTCGGTAGGTCTGTTCTGGATATCCAATGCAATCTAATTCATAGCGGTTGTTACATGTTGAACATAAGGCTGTTTTTTTAATATCAACAGATTTCTTGCATTTAAAGCAAGTCACCTTCTGCGGCATCTTGCGGTCAGTTCTTGTATTCACTTTAGCCGACATTGTATTTGTATGCGTATTTTCCCTAATTTAGTATTTTTTTTTGCGGTAAATACTAATGACGGGGAAAATGGAGTTTATTAATATGGCAACACATCTATGCTTACTTTCTTTTGATGTGCCAAAATGCTATGTTCCAAGTCGTTAGAAAGAATGAATGATATAAACGTAATTCATATGTCAACCGTGTTCTGCTACTCGCTGATAGATGTCGCTGTTTCTCTGTACTGCAATTATCGACTTGTTTGAATAAAAATAACGAACAGCTGGTGTGAGTAATTTTATCACTTTCACTTTTAGACGTGTTTTATCACAGCACACCATAAATTGTATATAGGTAATTATGATTGTTTTGTAGGCGATTGTCTTAAAATTTAGATTATTACACGGGTATAACTTATAGCACAAGTTTATTGAGTTTTTTAGTCAATGTTTACATATTTGAAACTCAGTGTTTATGTTTTAACCCGGTATTTTCAAACTATGATAACACTGTTACTGCTTGTTTATGGGTCTATCTTCACTTTTATGGATAATACACTGTTTGAATACTAGTTTTCCTATTTTAAATAAATTATTTCATTACGAGCAAAATCACATCCAATGTTTACTTTTTTTTTTTTTTCAATCAATCAACAATCAATACCGTCTTTTACGATCAATCCATGTGAACGTCTAGCTCACCTCATTTTGTTCTTCAATATGGCGGGCCGCCTCCCCAGTACATGGTGTTACGTCAAATAGACAGTTGAAAACTTATCTTCTAAAAAAACAATATTAATCAAAGAGGTTGGCATCGTCGAATCAATTCACTGGTCTATCACTAAAAAGAAGCGCAGCCTCAACTACATCAATAAAATAGCATGCGCTGGGCATGCTTGGCCCTCTCCTCAAATCACCAAATCGCCATGCGGCGTAGGCTGACGTACTATGCACCTTTACCTAGCCACCAAATCGCCATGTGGTTTGGACCAGGCGTACTAGACCCCTTCAACCAACCACTAACTTACCATGCGGTGTGGACCGCGCGTACTAGGCCCCTTCGACCAACCACCAACCTACTATGTGGTCTGGACTGGGCGTACTAGGCCTCTTCGACCAACCACTAAATTACCATGTTGTATGGACCGGGCGTACTAGGCCCCTTCGACCAACAACCAACTCACTATGCGGCGTAGACCAGGCGTACAGGGCCATTACGACTAGCCACCAACTCTCTACATGGCGTAGACCGGGCTTACTAGGCCCTTAGGACTAGCCACCAACTCTTTATATATATGGCGTAGACCGGGCGTAGCCCTTCCGACTAGCCAAAACCTCACCTTGCAGCGTGGACTGGACGTACAAGCCCTTCCGACTACGCTTTGCAAATTCTACTGTGTTTGCGTGTTTATGAATGTAGAATCTATACAACGTACCTACTTTCATTTTCATGTCCATACGCTTCATGAATGAACGAATGTGGTTCAGGATGCGAAGCTGTAATGGTTCCTGACTTGCGGCTAGGGTATCCAGGCCAGCGGTCAGAGTGCCCTCACTGGACACCGAGAGAGTATTATTATCGCTATGAATAGGTGATATTTCGTCAAGTTATTCGAAAATCACGCGCCTGATCATTAATCGTATTTGATGCTAATTCTACTAATCCTTCAAACCCTCTGGGTACTAGACGCAAATTTTCATGAGAGTATTTGCTTATGCGGTCGTACCAGTCATAGATTTCAGTTCGTAACAGTCGTTTTCAAGCTAGTTTTTTAACAAACGGACCCTAGAATTTACGCGATTTTTTTTAATTGTAGCTTTAAACCTATCACCCAGGTGGTTAACATCGGCTGGCGTCTTGCAGTCAGTTGTATGTATCGGTCCTGTCGAGCAGTTTTACTCCTTCCAAGTCCTGGATGCTGCTCAGCAGGATTCCTTATGAAGGGCACAGGAAAAGAAGGGGCTCATTAACATTCTCATTGTTTTGAGTAATCAAGTAATTAAACCTAAAATCTCTTAATTAACAATTACAAATTACTTAGAATTTCATATTTACCTATTTATACAAGGGACAGTGTACATTTAACACCATAGGTTAATGTTTTTTAACATTAATTTAGTAAACAAATAACAGTTTGATATTTTATTGTCAAAGTCCCAAATGTAACTGGAAAGAAGGTGCTCATTGTCGCAATGAGCTCCTTTTTGCATATTGCAACTGAAATGGTGATGATAAACAGTGTCTGATGTATTTCTGTTTTTCCTGTTTACTGTATTGTTTGAGTAATGAAATAAAACAGATTTTAATTTTAGCATGACATTTTAATTATGGGGTAAATTTGTATAAAACAAGATGCTTTCAGGAGAACAAAATTTTTTCAAGTGCTGAAGATCACTGTATTTTTCGAAACATCCCAATCTGCAGCTACATGCTGGACCGGCTTCATGACTTGATAATCTTAACTTTTTCAATACTTCAGCCATTCGACCATGTGATTTCCTTTTTTTTGTAGTCTTATAAACACAGTTTTCTTCATTATCACTACTATTAATATCCATTTTGAAATAACAACGTACGAGTCGTAAAATTTCTGCAAGAAAGCTTATCTGACAGCTGTCACTTATATGACAACAAATTCAAAATGGCCGATAATGAGCGCGTTCTCTAATACAACCGCTGCAATGGGCGCGTTTTAACACTGTTCAATAGACAATGGGCGCCTTTTTACTTGGTTTGGTATGTAATGAGCGCGTTTTATTCTAAACTCAGATTTTTTTACATGGGCTTTACGTGAAATCAGCTCCTTTTACCATTTTTTGAATAATGTGGTCTGATTGGCCGTATAAAAACGCACCGAACGGCATAGTTAATTCAAAATTTAAAAATTGGCAATGAGCCCCTTCTTTTCCTGTACCCTTCTTATATTAACGTAACGCTGCCAAAGACGACAAATCACGCTCCTATTGACACCAAAATGCCGAGATACCTGGGACCGATTACTTCTCGCTTGTAGCAGTCCTACAGCTTTCTGCATTTCATTAACAGTCAAAAATGGCGTCGCTCCGTGACATAAAAAATGCATCACCACTAAATTTTTTGAAAAACTATCTATATCTCAAAATGATAATACCAAATTTATCAATACC
Source organism: Luperina nickerlii (assembly GCA_963855955.1). Lineage (NCBI taxonomy): Eukaryota > Metazoa > Arthropoda > Insecta > Lepidoptera > Noctuidae > Luperina > Luperina nickerlii. The sequence goes on along the minus strand of OY979677.1, from coordinate 11,419,016 downwards.
CATGAAATCGGGAAAAAATATTAGCTGTTATTTCAATAAAAACAAAACGCAATCGAAAAGTTTCTATTTTTAAAATCAGTCAGTATATGTTTCCGGGAACAAAAAGAAAGTACCTATACCAATTTACTTTTATAAGACAAAAATAAAGTATCAATTAATAAAACATGCAGTTTCTGTAAGTGTTGCGTGTTGCTTACACTTTTTGTTGTGTGTAGCTTTAGTCTGCGACTTCGCCCGCGTGGATATCCAAAAAAATCTCACTGCCTTAACCTGGATTACCAAATCCAGGTTATAAACTTTCTGTGTGTCAAATTTAATTCAAATTGGTTTAGGCGTTTTTGCGTGATTGAGTAACAAACATCAAAAAATTACATGCTAGTATAAAAAAAATTAGCCAATTGTAGATATTTCTGATATAAACACGGATATAGCACTTTATGGCCCAATTTATTTATTATTTACTATTCTATATGCATTTCCGGATATAAGGTCGTTAAAAAGTAAAGAATAAATACCACAACACTACGTCAATGCAGTCGCGCGGGCACCGCTAGACTGGTGCGCATATACCTATAAAATGCAACTACCAAGGTAGCTATTGAAATCTTAGTACGTAATAAATCCTCTTGACAAGCTTCCATTATTAAGGCCGAAGAATAAGAATTATAATGTTTCGAGGAAGTAAGGATGCGGAAGGATTAATTACTGAAGGCCAATTCTTGAATTGGAAATACTCGGATATAATATTTATTTAGTTTGAAGACTTTATTCATATCTAAGAGTAATACAAGAAGTTCTGCTTGTCTTTTTTCAACATATTATGCTACACGATAGTTGTATGGTCAATTCAAAAATCGATCGAATTAACGTTACGATTACTTCGCGCATTCATGCTTAGCCCACTCAGCTTGTTCCACAAAGATCGATTTAAAAACCGAGTTGGTAGCGCACATAGATTTACCGTAAGTTAAGATCAATTCGTAAGTCTAATAACAATTATGAGGGAACTCCTAGCCAGTGTGTGTGTTTTCTGGGAATGTTCAAATCTCTAGTGATTTACTTCTAAGCAGGCATGATTAGAGAAAATATCATTGCTTACCATCAAGAAAAAGGACACCCCAAAACATAATTGTGAGATTCAATAAATTCAAAACAAAGATGGCAGTTTTTATTTATTTATAATTAATTCTGAATGGTTTTTGTACCAGCTACTTCATATACTTTTTCATTTCTACAGTAATTAGTCACTGCCGGATTAAGGCTTATGTAATCTCTGTCGGTACAAGGGGAATAAACATGCATTTAATTTACTAATGAGCTTACTGGTGAGTTCTGGTGATGGCAGTTTTTCCAAATGGCTGTTTAAAAAACGAGCTTATCATTTAGTTACAATAAAAGCGACTTGAATTAATTTTAATCTTCAAGCTTATGTATGTAAAAATAAACAACCAAAAGATAATTTGATGTGAACCATGCAGGTCGTACTTTCATTTAAATATAATTTTAAATAATACTAATATAATTTTCTCAATATAAAAAAAAAAAACTAAATTCAAAACGAGAAAAACAAGTCAGTTCGCTTTTTAATTTTATACGGTTAGGTTGGGAGTTTACAGATTAACACTAGAAAAAAAAATGTAATTGAAATAATTTCCCGAAAACTTACTGGCACAGACCTCTGTCGAACTTTACCACACCAAAAGCAAATAATTTGGATCGAAAGGTATTTTTGGATTGTTTGATTTATGAAAACTTTTTGCGGGAAAAGAGAGATTCCGTGACTTAAATTACTTTAGAATACCAAATAACGTCGGCAACGACTTTAATTCTGAAACCAAAGGGTAAACACGTTGACGAGATTTTGGCTGTTACTATAATACCGTAAGTTTGTTTGAATAAAAATTTAGGAATAATGTAGAGTTTATTATTTTAATTTATCGTCTAGAGAGATTTCAAATAATTTTGTTAGAAATACTTCAGAATCACTTTATTCGAGTAAAATGGTTTCCATTTCATTGCTTTCGAAGCGTTTATTCTTTCACGCACAAATAATGATAAAAAAGTGTGTACTGTCGAATGCAATGAAAGAGTAAATAATGCAATATACACCTTCTGTAATATCAGAAGTGATTCTTGTTTCTGTAATATCTTCTTATCTTTATGCTCATATTTGTCTCCATTAGCATGTGAGGCGAGATCAACTTATGGAGTAAGTTAGACTATATATAAATACTCTTACGGAGGTGGCTATGATTTACTATATAGATACCTACTTACCTGATACGTACGTGATAAAGTAAGCCACATCGTTTTATCAAAACGTGCAAATTGTGGGTAGAATTGTCTCTCTTGCATACATTGTGCGTTGCCGTGTCATTGGTTGTCGCTGTCACCATCTTGAATTTAAACGGAATTTCGAGAGCGACACTGCCGTGGCCGTACCTGACTTTAAGCTCTACCGGTGTTTTGTAAAGTTTTAAATGAATAACCCAATTGGGACTACCGTCTTTCGATTTTTAAACCCTCTAATTGATTTGTCCCCTTTTTTCATTTAATCGAATTTCGACAGTTCTAATTAGTATTTAATATGTTATTGATTTTTGATAAGTCATTGATTGAAATGTGTTGTTGTTTCAAAGAGTTTTACTAATAACATTTAATGTTAAAGCAGGAAATCTATAATAAGTTAATACAGCTCTTGCCTGTTCATATTTCAAATAAGCAAATTGAAAGGATTATTTATGTATAAAGGCGCCTTAAACATTGAAGGAATAGGCTAGATAGATGATGTGGTTTATGAATTAATGGATTCTATTATACACTAAAATGTCTAAAGTCAGTCATTCTATTTTCAATTTCATTAGGGACTAGCTTCTGCCAGCGATTTCGTCCGCGTTCTTCCTCCTCCGACCCATCCTGTCGCATCCCATCGCATCACCTGCCCGCGCTATCACTTTGTTTTCGCTTAGCGTTTTTTCTTACTTTTTTTTGTTCATCTCCTAATGGTCGTAGCGTGATGTTAAATACTACATAGCCTTCCTTAAGAATTGGACTATCAAATGCCAAAATATATTTTTTAAATCTGACTGGTTGTTCCGGAGATTACCCCTACATACAAACTTTCTAACATACATATTTTACCTCTTTATAATATTCATTTTATAATTTTATTAGAGATATACAACTGACTTTACTGACGATAACTTGAACTTACTTTGATCTAGTTTCTCTATTGTTTTTCTTAAAAACTTGTCAACCAAACGAGCCTTAACCAAACCCGTAACGTTCCGATCCACCAATTCAGGCTAATTGTTTGTCCCTAATAGCCTTATTCATATTATTTCCACATGAAAATGATAACAAACGCTGAGGCCTTTCTTCTAATAGCCAGTAGCGACCCTCTGGATTATCCTCAATATATTACATCGTGATTGATGACAGAATTTCTTCCGAAAACTTATTTATGCAGAACACGCTTCTCAATAATCCGACTTTTGTTAGTGATACTGAATCGTCTTCCTCTAAACGTTTTAGCTGATCACCTAGTTCTAGATTATTTGAGGGAATTTTCTTGCTTGTTAAGAAAGTGGCATGTTATCCTTTCACACCATAACGCGAATTCGTTTAATCTAGAACATAAGATCTAGGTAGGTATTTTCTTTTACGTTTTCACCATTATATTTGAATCTTTATCATGTCATTTTGGTAATAAGTATGAATAACTTAATAACCAAGTATAGTACTAACTTAATATTGTTTACTTCACTGATGATCTAGCATAATGCCGCATTCCCACGGCCCATTAATTGACAGGCTGCGTCAGGCGTTGCCACGCCTGTTGAGGCCTGTCGTGGCTCATGTCAGGCATTCCCACGGCGTGTGATCCTACATGTCAAGTGATACGAAGTGCATGGCTGCGTGTGCAGCCGCTGTCATTTGAATCAGTGGTCAACATTTGATAAACAAAGCAAAAAGAAACGCGCCCATATAGGCCGTAACAGGACACCCCCACGCCGCGCTAAGCCGCGCCTTTAAACTTCCCAACTTTCGACGGATCGGACGGCGACGACAGGCCACCGCAGGCCCCATCGGATGCGACGATACCCACAGCCTGTTGGCCTGGCCTGGCGCGATCTGGTCATCGTGAGAAAGCGGGCCGTGGAACCGTGGCATAATAATGCGTTTGTCGTCGGGCGGGCTGATTCTATTATACTTAGTAAAGTATAATAGAATCAGCCCGCAAAGCAAACCGTGCAAAGCAGGGGCGGCTAGTCAGCCGCCCCTGCTTTGCACGGTTTTTATGACTTAACAAAACATCGGAATTCTTTACGTTGAATATGTAATATCTCTATACCTACATATTCCGGAATAAATTCTCTAAATAATGTTGAAAACCATATTAAAATCCCTTGAGCAGTTTAGGAGAACAATGCGGTCACACAGACATACACGAAAAGCGATTATAATTTTTAATCCCTAAACCTATAGATTTAACTTCTAGATACTTCAATATTTACATTTTAAAACATATTTAGTAGGCATGTCACACAATGTTGCAAATATCTATTATTTAGAACATACCAACATGTATACAACTGAGATAAGTTTCGACATTTATCTTGCTGTAAAATGTCTTCAGACTTCGCTTTTCTAAGACCGCAAATTACTGTCACTACGAATGAGACTTGAATTTCTTGAATAATAAAACCTCGAGACTGACTTTGTAAGTAGAGGGCTTAACAAAGAATGATTGAATAAATTAAAATCCAGAACAAAAGCTTCATAATAAACTTTAATAACTCTACTAATCTCAGATCACAACATCGAATGGCATTAAGGTGTTTACACATCTATATACGAATGCCAAATGGGTACGTTTATCAGAAACTAGCAATGTGAGCAATCTGTACCTTGGAGAATAAAAATGTGTAGCCTTACATTATAAAACACTACTTTACATCTGGTAATTTATGGTAAAAATATTTACAAAATTTACACGCTTTATACAAGTTTATTTACACTTAGAAATCGGTATAATTAAAACGATTTCTCATTCTTTGCCTTTCGATACACACAACACATTGTATTTGTCTGCTTGAGTCCATATCTACTGTCTCTTCGGGTATGGTAACGACCCGATTGTTCATAGTTTTACGCAATGGTTATAACAAACTGACATTATGTCCGTTGGAGTATTTGGCTGAAGACCTCATTGATCGGTTGTTCATTGTCAGGCGAATAGAGGAGGTGTTGTTGTCGCCGCGACGGAGAAGCGACGCCTGGTGACCTCCAGATTCCCTGTAAAGAGATTGAATGTTAAAATGGTTGCATAAATTTGGGCGGAAATTACTGTTAAGGTGGAAATTATCAAATTATGCTTTCCTACTCCGACACTTTTGCTAGACGTTTAAACTCGGAAAATCGTTGTCGTAAAGTTAGGACATGTACCTAAATTTGGTGCAACGCATTTCTATGGCTGTTTTGTCTTGGAGAGTAAGGCATAAACTTTAGCATTGTCAAAGTTTAGCGCAGACGGGTATTACATTAGTAGCACAATAAATCAGATCTTCCAGAAACGCTTTCTTACAGCAATGGATTGCCTGAAGAGGGTTAATAAGCTTTCGGAATGTTCTATTAAAAATAAATCAAGCATTATAAAAAAGCAATCCGTTCCAAATATCTAGGATTCCTTTCTCTAACTAATTGGATGGGCTTGTGAAGGACAGCTAAGATCTAAATAACAGGCGGGTTTTTAAACCGGCTTAGGTATTCCATATTAGGTATTTTATTGAAATTAATTTTCAAACATTATTTTTGGGCCCGATTTTTCAGATAGATTAGTCAGATATTTTTTATCTGACTTATAAGTATTTGAAAATTGAAAAATCAACCCTCAGACAAATAATCTAGACCAGTCAAAAATAATAAATTGTGTGTGAAGAGAAAACGACCTAAATAGGTAACTTTAAATTATACTGATTGTTTCCTAGAATGGTTTACCAACGAATAAAAACAAGGCATGTATTTTTTTAACATTTTTGACATTTTAATGATGATCAATGAAACAAACCCAATTTTATTCCATGTTAAGTTCCCCTCTGGAAATAACTTATAAATAATTGTTATGTGTGTTGTGTTACATAATCAGTCTATATGTCGTAGGTTTTTCATAAAATTAGGTTTTTGATGAAAAACCGGAAGATGACACATTTTAAACTCAATTTCATCATAAACCTCTAACAATCCAGATTTTTGATCAAAAACCTGAACTAGTTTGGCTTTATGATAAAACGAGCGCGCAGTATTATTTCTAACGACGTCAGGTCGACGGAGCCCCGCTGCGCGGGGCTCCTATTTCTGTCTTCAGGGTTTAAAGGAACCTAACCAAACCGAACCTCGGGGTGCCCCTGACGTCGACCGTCTTCTTCTGGTTCAAAAGCACAAAAATAGACAAAATCACGTTTTTAACCGTTTTTTATTATTTATTTTTATTATTATTTAATATTTTTGTCAGATTATTCTACAAGCAACATACTAAAATACTAGTGTTTTAATTTTTTCGTCCAAACAATAGATTTTTTGTAATTAATCTGTAAATAATTGCTTCATATTTTGCAATAAATTACATTATTATTTTGCATTATTAATAACATGATGTAGGTACAACGAATTGTTGGGTGAATCGCTGTTCTCCTAGCTAGATTACTGAGTAATCTGTATTTAGGAGAGACAGTTTCAACTCCCTATTTGAGTATCACAATAATCATGTATAATACTTATGGAGCCAAAAAGTAAAAAGTTATTTATAAAAAACAAAACACAATAGCAAAAATCTTAAAATTCAATAAAAACAAATTAGAATGAGAAGTGGTGTGGTGAGTCGAGTGAGTGCGTCTGTGTGTATCTGTGAGTGTGTGCATTTGATTGTAGGACATAGGGTTACCTTTATGTAGGTGTCAATAAGTAATTTTCAGTCTCGTCGTAAGTTTTATTTAGGAGGAATGCACGAATGGCGATTTTGCATTTGCTGAGTGGTAACTTATAGATATCTAAGGACGCGTTAATTTTATTGTACAAACAAGGGCCAAGATAGTAGAAAAATCTTTTAGTGTATTTAAACTGAGTTTTTGGAACCGTACAAATCATATCTTTACGTCGTTTGGTAATAGTAATAAGAGGGGTTTTTAAGTGTTGAAGAAGAATAGTTTGCAGAATGAAATGTTGCCTTATGTTGAGGACCCCACAATTTTTGTAAAGTTCTGAGGTTGGAAACAAAATAGGTCGAAATGTTGCTATTTTCAGTATAGCTCTGTGGGACACTTCCAAAGGTTTTAGAGTTTCGTTTTTCGCCGTTTCACACACACATCACACATATTATTTTTTAAATGTAGGTATGTAGGTAATTTCATAACAAATAAATCATTGTTTATTGTTTCTTAATTGTTTTATTTATTTAAAGAAATAGCAACCAACATTGTTTTTATCATAAAACTAATACAGTCTAGGTTTTTGATAAAAAAACTGGATTTTCTCAGGTTTATGATAACATAAAGTAATAATTTTGTCTTCTTCCGGTTCTTGATCAATAGCCTAGGTTTTTGATCAAAAACCTAATTTTATGAAAAACCTACGACATATATAACGTTCCCACTGCTGGGACACAGGCCTCCACTCTGTGAGAGGGAATGGATCGTAATCCACCACTGACCCAGTGCGGGTTGGTAGATGTCACATGTCTTCGAATTTTTGGTTCAAGGACATGGCGGTTTCCTCACGATGTTTTCCTTCACCGTTTTGAGAGCAACGGTGATGAAATAAAGTACACAAAGTGAAGCGCCTGTAACCTACAACTCGTAAGTCCCGGCCGTTACCACTGGGCCACCACCGCTGTGTTGTGTTGTTCATTGCTAATTAAAAGAGAAAGTGAACTGAATAGATAATTTGCAGTTTTATTGTTATTTTCTTACAGTAGTTCTACAACGAGTAGAAATAAAACCTGGCATTTTTTAAACATTATTTTTCCGTAGGAAGATATTGTAATTTTAAATGAAGGAGGAACAATAACAATTTTATTCCAAGTTATGTTTCCCCCTTTGGCAATAAGTTATACCTAACTGCTGATCTATGCACATACACAGTATAAAAAAGAAAATAAGCTGTTAAGATTCTAACACAGCATAACATAAGGAAGCCAACTTGGTTTTCTGTAATTAAGTAGTACATGGTGAAAATATCATGAAATAACTCAAAAGGAATTTTTCATAAGAAACATTTTTAAAGCCCAAAGCTGTCAACAATTTTTCATGTCGGTATTTAGGGACTTTCGTCTCGCGGGACTTTAGCACGCGTTTATAAAGCTGTCATTATGTTACTGTGACAAATCTTTTCACGATTAATAATACCGTCACATATTGGCTTAATGTTAGGTATGTGCAGATATTATTATTATTCCGCGTACCGGAAGACGTACCGTTGAAAGTCCTCCCACAAAGTGGACCGATGACCTAGCAAAGGCCGCAGGAATCCGCTGGATGTGAGAAGCACAGAACCGGTCGAAGCGGCGGTGAATGGGGGAGGCCTGTCTAGTTAAATTAGTATCGAATGAAAGTTTTCTTTCTTTTCTATTGGTTTGGCAGCTTTTGTAAGTTCCTAACCTAAGTGAAAACTTTCTCTAGGTACTAAATTATTCATACAAGCTTGATTTGAAATTATTTGGTATAGTTTAAAATAGAACGTGTCTGAATATTTATATAATAAAAGGTCATAATATTAAATTTACTTTATATATAAAGTTTGTTTTGAAATTCCCACAGAGAACTTTGCGTAGGTAGTTATAAAAGCATGTTTTTTTATAAAAATTTGATATTCCTAATTGAAACGTAGACATCAATCAATTTGCCTAGCCTTTTCCCAACTATATTGGGGTAGGTTTCCAGTCTAACCGGATGCAGCTGAATACGAGAATTGTATATGGAGCGATCGCCAGTCCGACCTCCACAACCCAGTTTCTTGGCAAAACTTGTAGTTAGACTTTGGGTTTCTGACTACTAACCCGAAACGACTGTCAAAGATCTTCGAATGACAGCCGGGACCAACAGCTTAACGTGCTTTCCAGGCACGGAATGGTCTCGGTATGATATGGATGGTCACCCATTCACGGACCGACCTCAGCAAGCAAGCAGCAATAACAGCTGCACTGGTCGATCTTCAAGGTTAAGCTATTAACCTTGAAGATCTACCAGTGCAGCTGTTACTATTTATCAACTAAGTTAGCGTATTTCATAATCATTATGTGTAATTAATTACATTTGGATGAGTTAATATTTCGGTCCCTATTTGAATTAGGTTCGTGAAGTAACACCGTCATGTTCTAGCATGGCTGTGATTGATTGCATTCGTGCACAAGTCTAGAACTTGTAAACTTGGAAAGAGGAATTGAATCAATCAAAGGCTCAAGATTAATTCCAAAACTTGGTTGATGGAAGGAGTAATTAAAACGACATCATAGTAGGTACCTAAATACTATGCTTATACAACAGCTATACTAATGCTTGTGAGTATTTAGGAACTGTAAAATAAATCCTAACATTGACATGAAAAAAGTGATTTCTTGCCTAGTAGTGATGAGTCGACTGGGTTTTGCCAATCTTTAACTAACTATATTGATTAAACTATTGGCAATATTTTGTGGAATTTTTATATACAGACTTGGAACATAATTGGATGTACGGATTTTTATTTATTGCCGTCCCTACCTTATTTACCTATGTAGCCTCATTATTATAACAGCATACGTGCAAAAAAATATATGAAAATCCTACTAATATTGTAAACGCGAAAGTTTGTGAGGATGGATGGATGGATGTTTGTTACTCTCACCGCAAAAACTACAAAACGAATTTGGATGAAACTTGGCACACATAGTTTATAACCAGAATTATTTTTTTTACCAGACTATTTTTTTGTATTTTACAGATTATTTTTTTAACCAGAAAAATTTTATAACCAGAGCAAATACTTGTTTAGATCATATTTTTATAAAGTCCATAAATAAAACTTCGGGAGCAATATGCAAATGTTCTATCACGGATCATGACATAGCGATGGCGATGACATGCCTAAAACAAAATCAATCTTCCTCCTCCAGACCCAGATGGAAAACTAAAATAAACGAAGAAGCCGTTGTCGCTGAGATAAATAATCTGTCTTGGACTGAAGTCCTTAACCATGAATGTACAAACTCTGCCGTTAATACTTTTATTGGAATTATCACAAATATCATTAAAAAACACTCCCACAAAGTTCGAACAAGCCGAAGCAAATATAACATCAAGCCCTGGATCACCCCAGGCGTAATAAAGTGCATGCGACATCGCGACAAACTCCACTTAGCTTCACGTACCCACCCTGATGATCAAATGCAGCGACTCGTATACACCCGTTATAGAAACTTCTGCAACAATCTGCTACATAGATTAAAAACAGAATACCACAGTAATTTAATCGAGACCAACCGCGCTGACCCCAAGAGACTTTGGAAGTGTATAAAATCTATATACAGCGACAAAAAAACATCAACCGATGCTTCGAAGTTAGTCACAAATACAAATGACCCCACAGAAGCACTCAACAAATGCAACACCTATTTCACCTCATTAGGCAAAAATCTGGCTGACCAAATTCTAACAAGAACCTATGAAACCCAAGCGTCTCTTGCCGATAATTATAGTCCAAATATTACCTGCCCGCACACATTTTTCTTGCACCCCACTGATGAAGATGAGATAAATAGCCTTATATCCCAACTCAACAATGACAGTGCTCCTGGGCCCGATAATCTAAATGTAAGATTAATTAAAAAAAATAAATCTACTGTCATTGCACCCCTGACCCATATATTCAACCTAAGCTTGGGGACTGTAATTTTTCCGGACCGATGGAAAGTAGCAGCTGTCAGCCCAATTTACAAAAATGGAGCAACAGAAATTCCCGATAATTATAGACCAATCGCCCTACTGTCCATATTATCAAAGCTACTCGAAAAGATTGTAAACAGAAGACTAACAAATTTCCTTGAAAAACATAATTTAATTTCCGACAAGCAGTTCGGCTTTAGGAGGGGCAGATCAACCGAAGACGCAGCTAGGCTATTAACTAACTCTGTATCATCAACTGTAGATAAAGGCGAACATTCCATGGGCGTTTTCTTAGATTTGGCAAAAGCCTTCGACACGATTTCTATAGAACTTCTGCTCAAGAAACTGGAAGCCGCAGGCATACGTGACACTCCCCTGGATTGGTTCAAAAGCTACCTATCTAATAGGAGGCAATTTGTCAAACTCGGTGAACTGTCTAGCAGCCTCCTCTCCATCGACTTTGGAATCCCGCAGGGTAGCACACTCGGCCCAACTCTTTTCTTACTCTACATAAACGACATCATAAATCTTTCTCTCACCAATGCTGAATTAATAGCCTACGCAGACGATACAGCGATCTTATTTCATGGCGGGTCTTGGGATCAAGTATACAGCTATGCCGAGAAGGGACTACGGATAGTAGCTAAGACTCTAGATAAAAACCTGCTGACCTTAAACGTAAAAAAAACAAAGATAATAACATTCTACAAATCCAAAGCATCTGAACCCCCCACACACCTAAGTCTCAAATTTCATACTTGCAACAATAGCCTCCACCCTCAATCCACAAACTGTTCATGCACCGTAATCGACCGCATTCAATCCATGAGATATTTAGGAATTACCTTAGACGAGAACTTATCTTTTAAACAACATATACACTCACTCTCCGGTCGAGTAAGGAAACTTATTCATATAATGAAAAAACTACGTGACTGCACACCCATCCCCATACTCCGCACTATCTACCTGGGTCTCTGCCAGTCTGTCCTTCAATACGGAATCTCCGTTTGGGGTGGTGCTGGCAAAACTGCATTTATCGAAGTCGAAAGAGCACAAAGAGCCGTCATTAAAGTAATGCTCAAGAAGCCTTTCTTGTACCCAACCAACAAACTCTACAGTGACTTCCCGGTCCTCCGTGTTCGACAGCTGTTTATCCTCAACGCAATACTTCACATTAATAGAAAACTAAAATTCAGGACAGATTACCAAGAAATAGTGTCAAAGCGCATAATAAGAATTCCCATTCTCCAAGTAAACTCCCTTATGGCGAGACGTTCCCCGAACTATTTATTTCCACGCATTTATAACAATGCCATAAGGTGCTGCAACATAAAAGACCTCAAAATATCCCTGTGCAAAAACGTAATAAAGAAATGGCTTTTTACTCTCTCCTACGACGAAACAGAAAATATAATTTATACCTACTTAGGTAAGCAACATTAGACAGACTAAATGTACTCCTTCGTTCTCGCTGACGTCCACAACACACATACCAACACACCCCCACACACCCCCTCACACACACACCCCCCACACACCCCCTCACACACACACACACACACGCTCCCACACACACATACACCACCCTAACACATACTCACGCTTACACTCTACACTTTATTTTGTAAAATAAACTGATTAGCTTTTTCTTGATTTTTATCTTGTTAGTTTCGTTATTACTACTTATTATTTCGTTATTTAATTGATCTCACGCTTACGGCAATGTATATTCTAAGATTTTTATTTTTCCGTTTTTATATTATATTATTTTAATATAATTGGTTTTAGTTTAGTTACATTTTAGTTTTAGTTCTCCTATCTTGCAATAATCGCTATTTAATTGATCTCAAACTGTTGATTTTATTTTGCTTAGTTTGATCTCACGCTAATGGCAATGTTATATTCTAAGTGTATTTTATTTTTATTTTAAAATGATTTTAGATTAGTTAAATTTTAGTTTCTTTTCCTGTCTTGCAATAATCACTATGTACCACATAACTTTTAAAATGTCGCAACACTGACTCCCAAGATACAGGCAAATAATGCCTAGTTTGGGGGTCACAGTCTACTCTATTCCTGTACAAATTGTGACTAATAAATAATTTGAATTTGAATTAACACATAGGATACATTTTATCACGATATTCCCGCGGGAACGAAACTTATGCGGGTGAAGCTGTGGGTCGCAGCTAGTAATTAAATTAATAAAATTAAGCAAAACCATTCATGCCCAACTATTGGAAAACTTAATAAATAATGAACATAGACCTTCAAAGAAGCTTTTTCATCAGTTCACTACAAGGTAAGCTGTTATAAATCCTTCTTAACATAACCATTGAATGAAAAATTTCTAGTATGATTCCTTCAAAGTTTAATCTGATGTATGAAAAGTTCTATCGCTTTTCATGATCCAAAATAGACGGCTAGGTACTTATGTTATAAATGCTTTCATATAATTATGTGGAAATCCTTTTAAATCTTTTTGAAATCCCAAAAACGAATATTGGAATATAAAAAACTATCCCGCACATGGCTAGTACTTTTAAGTTTAATATTATGTCCCCTTGGAACCCAAAATACTAAATTATAGTAAAAAAAAATCTTTTATATTCCGAAAATTTTGTTGGTACATAAAAAGCGTGTCAAAAATGTAGGTTAATTACAGGCCTTTTTGACAGATTGAGACTGATATTAGAATGTAAAGGTTCTTAATGGGATTTTCCCTTCGGTTTTGTCTTCCTCTTAAGGTACGGAACCCATATACAGGGTGTTTGGTAGAAGGACCGACACAATTTTTTGAGGGATTGGGGATGTCATTTGCTAGCACATAATTGTTTTATTTTTTATTTATACTGTGAATTTTTTCATTTAATTTTTTCGTTTCTTAACACATATTTACGACTTTGGAAGCACCCAAGTAACTTTATAGAACCAATTGTAAATAAATGTAAATTGCAGGTAATCCTAAACATTATTGCGCTATATCACAACCACAAACAAAATAGTTGTGACGATATTTAGAGTAATTAAAAAGAAACATATTATTATCTCAATTACCTACCGTAACCCTAAAGACGGGTGTTATGGGTGAAAACTAGGATAGTATGATATTTCCTATGCCTAAGAAAGTTATGTCGGTCTTTCTACCAAACACCCTGTATAATCTCTAGTTTATTTTTACTCACACAAATTCCGGTTCAAGTTTCGCTGGAGTTAAGAGTTTAAAAGTTTTCCATACCTGTCACTGTGTCGATGAGATCGATTCTTCTTAGGCCATAAATGGAAAGCCCCGTATATGACGGGGTTGACTAGACTGTTTGACATCCCAAAGAAAAAGATCCCGCTCAGTAGCTCTTCACTTTGCTGTGGAAAAATAATATTGAATTAGTATAGAATGATGTTCGCATCAATGTATAATGTAGGTATCATTTAAAGATTTAAATCGTAAATTCGCGCTACCGCGTGAAATGATGGTCGATTTTCTATTTCGTTTTAACACGTCTGACACCCACAATGTCGTAGAGGCTTGACTTGGTTGTCATAGCAACGTCATTACTATAATGTGAGCTCATTTTTCACAAATATAGATACACCTAGATAACGCAAGAGTAACTACTTTGCGTGCCCAGCTTACGTACAAAATTCGTAAGCTGCCACTTTCGCGCTCAGTCCTGTAGTACTGCTGACTGGGTGAGCGTGATCGCTGGCGCTAGGCCCCTGGGGTGGGGCGAGACGGGTCCCGCATGCGGCGGCGTCTTCGAATTGATTTGATTTTACCATCACTAAATCACTACTTGTGACGTCATAACCGTGCCATTGTAAAATTATTTGACTTTTATTGTGATCGATTCATTAAAGGCCATTCTAACTATTAGCATTTTCTATAATAATTTGGAAAGAGTAGATTGTATATTACGAACACTTTAATACTTGTGTCAACTCGTGCTAAGCGCATGAGCTCTTTATATCCCAAAACAATATTGTATCCATTATCGGAGGATTATTTAAGATTTATACGATAATAGGTACCTCCCTAGACTGTAGCGAGTATCGCAAGATATTTATTTAGGACGAAATGGTTATCTTTGTGTCGGTATCTATCGTAATATACTAGAGAAAATAAAGAACATTGTAGTAAATGGGATCTTATGTTAAGATGACTTTGTAAAGAGGCCTCTAATACTTAGTCTTATGTTCCGAAAGTAATAAACCTTCCGTAACAAAGAGGAACATGCACATGTCATGCGTGTGTGTTAGATCATTTAGTTCCCTTCAAAATGGTTGAGCTGAATGGTGCTGGTCTATACGTCAAGTTTGTGAAAAGGCGCCGTCAGTCGGGACTGGTCATCTCTTAGCTGCCACGGCTTATTTTAATTTCTGAATTGTTTCTATATTTTTTTATAATGGCTGCTTTTAAATTGCACGTCTTTCTACATCGTTCTCGAACCACAATTTTGTAACAATTTTATGATTTAAAAGAGTGTCCGTAAAGTTTCTTGTCCGTTCTTCGAATGGGCAACCAGCTTCATCTTTCTGTTTGACAATTCAAAAGTGCCTTTCATTGGTTTATTTGAAACAAATGCTTTGAATTTGAGTTTGAACTGTTATTCTAATTTATATTCGTGGAACACTAAAAGTTGCACAATATTGTTTCAGCAACATGTTTTTGTGTTGCGGAAACATGTTACATTGCATTAAATAATGAGGAAAATGTTTCAAGCAACACAAAATAATATGAATGAAACAGGGTTTAGCAATTTTTGTTTGTCATGGACACAAGAGAGACATAAATATAGAAACTGTACAATGGGTGGTATTATCGTAAAGAGCGATCTTTTAAAATTGGGTGGATTAAAAAGGGAAGGACCGGTGTCTGTGGTGTACCATTTACATAATACAATATAAATACATATATAAAGTATATTATACTAACCTAAATAAGTATATATATAAACATGAAACAGGAGCAAAGAAAATATAATGATGACACAAACACATTAGTTGATAGGTCAAAACTTACCAATACGAACAAATGTGATTAGATGAATACAATTCCTATACAAATGACTTGTATTCCCTTTATCACATTTGTTCACCTCCCCTAATCAGATTAGTACATTTTTGTTAAGTCATTTATTTATTTAGTTGACACAAAGTAGGCTAATCTAAAATACCAACATATTCCTGACTAACCCTCCACCGAAGTAATCAATTTCCGGCGTCTATTTACAGACGGGCAATTTGTCAATAGAACGGAAACCAGCCTAGACTAATAAATTATACACATCAAATACCTATTAAATGATGAAAAAATGACTTTTGAAAAGAATATTATTGTAACATTTCGTGGAATTAAAATCTATTCATACATATAACTACGAAAGAAAATCTTTGTCTGTATTTTACCATTTCACACCTTAACGGCTAAACAGATTTTTTTGACCTCAATGCGCGCGAAGCCGCGGGAAAAACATTATATTAATTAATACAAATATTATAATTACTACGCAGTCTCGTTAATAATTGAAAAAAAAACAACAACAAAATGATCCTTATTGTAATAGTTCAGCGGTAAATGACATTGGGAACTTTATGCCCCGCTTTTCGAAAAGTGGTGGACACAAACGAAGCTAATCAAAGTTTATAGATATCATTACCTACTTTATCAATGTGCAATTTTTGTTTCTGTAACCTGCGGGAATGCTGATTAAATGAGGTTTTTATTTGTTAGTATTTTTACTTTAAGACTTTACAACAATATTTAAGCAAACATTGTAGTTACGCCCAATCGCTATGATAACATAATAATAGGCGTGCATGTAGCGGCGCAGCACGGCTGTCGAGGTGGAGTCAGGTAAAAAATAAACTATTTTTGCTGCCTGTGCGCATCACTCAAAAACCCAATACAGCACTCGCAGTCCTTTGTCTAGGACTACAGCGCTTACT
Source organism: Luperina nickerlii (assembly GCA_963855955.1). Lineage (NCBI taxonomy): Eukaryota > Metazoa > Arthropoda > Insecta > Lepidoptera > Noctuidae > Luperina > Luperina nickerlii. The sequence continues at coordinate 11,402,151 of OY979677.1, read as the reverse complement.
GTTCCTGTATTCATGGCCGCCACAAAGTGGGATCTTGTTCGCTCAACCAAAAATATGTCGATAACATCACCTATACCACACAATGTACTAAAATATTTAGAAAACACATTAGATAAAATTGAAAAAACCACAACAGTGCAAGAAAAATATAGTATTTTGCATAAACAATTAATAAATTTAAATAAATCAAGCACTAAGAGAAGAAAAATAAGCTAGGAGAAGAAACGAAAAGATAACAAACAAAACATAAAAATATTAGTAAAAAAAATCAACCATCAATAAGGAAACACAAGAAAGCAGAGAGACTGAAGGTATTGAGAGAGCAAATAGAGAAAACAGGCGGAATCAAGAAAGATCTAAAACAGCTAAGAGAATACACACCATAGATACCCAACATGAAAACCAAACGTAAGAAGAAAAAGAGAAATTGACAACAAAGAGATTATCAATAGCTAAAGTAGCGACAGAATTCTATAAAAAATTATACATGGAGACAGACAAAACAATATCAACAGAGACAGAGAAGGACGCTTATGAAGAAGATATACCTAGTATATTAGAATTAGAAGTCACAAAAGCTATAAAAACATAAAAAAGTGGCAAAGCACCCGGAGACGATAAAATCTCAAACGAACTACTAAAATAATCTCTAACCGCAATATCCAAATATTTTACGCATCTATTTAACGAAATAATGGCTACTGAACAAATACCAACTCAGTTGACAAAGTCCACTATAATTCTACTACATAAAAAGGGAGACAAAAATGAAATAAATAATTACAGACCTATATGTCTTATGTCCAATTTAAACAAAGTGTTTTCTAAAATAATAATCGGGCGAATAACGAAACAACTAGATGACAACCATCTAAGAGAACAAGCGGCATTTCGCGCCGATTATTCTACCATCGATCATATTCATGTCGTAAAACAAATCATTGAAAAACTTAACGAATACGGACAACTATATTGTATGGCATTCGTCGATTACAATCAGTCTTTCGATTCGCTGAGTCATAACTATATCTGGAAAACGCTAGAAAACCAAGGCGTAGAAAGCAATTACATAAAAATCATAAAAGAAATCTACGAAAATTCCACAGCAATGGTCCAACTTGAACAACAAGGCGAAGAATTCAGTGTTCAGAGAGGCGTCAGCCAAGGCGATCCACTTTCCCCAAAACTTTCCATGGCAGTATTAGAAAATATAATATTCAGAAATTTGGATAGGAGAAAGTTTGGAATTAATATTAATGGGTCAAATCTAAATCACTTAAGATTTGCTGTCGACATTGTAATATTCTCAGAGAGATTAGAAATACTACAAATTATGTTACAGCAATTAGATTATGAAAGCGGAATGCAGGTCTATCTATGAATCTAACTAAGACTAATGTAATGACGAATGCTTTAAGGGAAAATATTGAAATAGGACAAGAAGTTATAGAATAAGTAGATATATGAATAAAAGACCAATACTCCAAAGAAATATATAGATGAATAAGCAACGCTTGGGGGGGGTTTGTGTTTGCAAATTTATGGTTTGGCTTCCACAACACGCTTTGCTGCTTACTTGCTTGGCTTGGTTTTGTAGACGCAAACCTACCTTGCCTTCTCCTTCAGAGGAGGCAGGGTGGCGTGGTCTTGAGGGAGAGCGCAGCGGTCGTGTAGATCCTCAAGGCAAGTCTGGTGATGTTCCTTCTCGAGGTTGCTCCCCGTTATTGGTCTAATTCCATATGAATTAGACGTAACAGAAATCACTGGGCGACTTACCTCAGGGGTGGCGAGGTCATGCCCCTGGGTGTCCATCATCAAACAAGAGCTGATGATGGACAGCAATGACCTCCCGCGTGTTTGTGCCGTGCGCGGGGACCCGTACGGAGGGATGAAGGAATCCTGGTGGTTGAGTGGAGCAGGTTGCACACAACACACCACTTTGGCCCGGATTTCCTCTTACACGGGAGGTAGTGGGGTAGCTACCCACTATCAACCGGCTGAGGCATCCCGTAAGAGGGATGTCAAGCGAGGAGCGGCCTAGTGGGGGAGGGCAGCCGGCGTGGCGTGGGGTCTCGGGATGAGTTGCGGCATAGTCTCGTGTCGTATACAGTCCTGTGATCTTCCGTCGCGTGCGGGCTCGTCAATTTCTTACTAGGCTGGTCCTATACCGTAGGAGTAGCTCTGGCGATCGCTCGTTGAACGGGCGACGTCCCCGACTGAGGGCTCCGTGGCGGGTGGAGAGCTCCAACGGTGAATCATAAACGTCCAAAGTTATGGATAAAGAGACCAATATAACATTTAAACCACAAGCTGCGTCCCGCTCGTCGGATGCGCTTACAAAAACAATTGTACCAAAGGCTGCGTCTTCAGATGCGCCATCAACGTCCAAAACAGGGGTCGCGTCTCAAGATGCGCCTAAGCGGCAACTGCCTAGGGTTGCACCCAAAAAACATAAACGCTCGGCTGCGTCCAAGGATGCGATGAGGAAGGTAACCGCAAAGGATGCGCCACAACTGGCTGCGTCCCGAGCGATCCCAACCTCATCTGCGTCCACGGATGCGCCCCCTAACCTAACCCTGACACAAAGGCCAAGGACAGCACTCGCTCATGGCGACTCGAGGAGTACTGTGGAAGTGGATGCGCCCACAACACGGGCTGCGTCAACGACTGCGGACTCTGAGAGAGACCTGGCGAGTCTGGCCGAAGCCCCATGTGCAGGAGCTTCAAACGACAACAAATGGCAAACAGTCATTAACAAGAAAACGCCCCTCAAGACGGTGTCGGCTACGGCTGAGAGGCCAAAAGGCGAGGCTGCCACCGGCGCTAAGCGCAAGCGCAGCGAGAGGCCAAGAGGGCGAAAAAATGTTAACAAAACCAACATCATACCACCGACCAGGGCGCAGAAGCGTTCGCGTCCCGAGGATTCCGTCACACCAACCGGGGTTAGCAAGAAGAGCAAACCTGCTCGCTCCCGGATGGTTGACGGAACCTTGGTGAGCTACGCTGAAGCGGCTGCGTCATACAAGAACAACGAGCTTTGCGTTGCCGTCATGACCGAGCCCTTTCAGGAAATGACGCAGGAGCAAGCGGAGGGGATCCGCCAGGTAATAGAAAACCAGCTCCGAGCTCTGCTAAAGGCTCCTGAACCAATAGAACCAACAGTCATAGATCAAAGCACCGCGATCCACTTTAGAGGCCGGGCCCACTTTGCTGAGGGCGTCCTCAAGACTTGGTGTGAGGACGACTTCACAATGGCCTGGCTCAAAGGGGTCATAAACAACATATCGTCCCCGTTATCGGGGACCAAGCTCACCGTTCGGCCTCAAGCTGACATACCTAAGAAGGTAATGTGCATGCTGTTTGTCCCCGAGAACAGCGAGGACACAGCTGAACTTCTTAGGATGCTGGCGAGGCAGAACCCAAATCTTAAAATGAACACCTGGACCCTGACACACGAAAGGGCTAGACAGGAGCCCCCGGGTACCTGTCTCTTCTTTCGTGTGCCGGAGTCCATGGTTAAAACAATAAAAGACCAGCAACGGCGGGTATACTACCTCATGGGCTGTATTTACATCCGCTTCCTGGAGGAGGGTGGTACCAGGGAGGATGCCGCCGCAAAAATATCAGGAACAGCCTCGGGTGCGCCTGAGAGGGAGCCTGGTTCGCCGCCTCCTGGACGTTCCCCGTCGCCTCCCGCGATGGGGACTGTTGAGGGAGCGGTAGATTTGGCGACTTCCATGGCCGCGCTGGAGGTTCTCTCAGCAGCGGGTTCAACGAGGGATCCACCCTCGTCCGGTCTGATTTCGGACGAGGATTGCTTTCCGCCAGGGGAGAGTAGTGAGGGCGAGGACAGCAGCCTCTGCTCCTCTCCTTTGCGGGACTAGGATCCTGCAGACCAACCTCCAGCACAGCCAATCTGCGTCGGCTACCTTGCGCAGAGTGCTGGAAAAACAGCAAGGAAAGACCATCGCCCTCATCCAAGAGCCGTGGATCAGGGGTGGCAGAATATGCGGTCTTGGCAACATCGGGGGTAAGTTGCTACTAGACACCTCCGTTAGTAACCCGCGCACCTGCATCTTTATTCCAAAACATGTACCTAACCTTTTAATTAACGAATTCTGTTCAAGGGACTTGACAGCAGTCAGGCTTTTCAGAACTGAACAAGAACTCCCGGACATCGTACTAGCCTCGGCATACCTGCCAGGCGATGAGGACGTGCCTCTGCCAGAGCTCGCCTCACTGGTTGAGTACTGTGAAAAGGAGAAACTAGAACTAATCATCGCGACAGACTCCAACGCGCATCACACGCTATGGGGTAATGATAAAACCAACAACCGAGGTGAGGAAATGCTTGATTTTATTCTTAGCAATAACCTTGTTTTACTCAACAAGGGCTCCGAACCTACCTTCATAAATGCGAGATCTCAAACAATAATTGACTTAACTGTAGCAACCATAGGCATATCAAACTCCATACAGGACTGGCATGTGTCCACCGAGATATCATGCTCAGACCACAGATGGATCCGTTATACCATTAACTTCAACCTAACCAAACCACAGCCAAGAAGGGTTCCGCGCAATACGGACCAAGTCAGATTCACTAAACTTGTCGAGGCTGAACTTGGTAGATTACCCGCCCTTCCGGCTGAAATACCAGTAACCAACTTAGACGAACATGTAAACAACATCACACACATACTTCTATCTAGCTATGAACAGTCTTGTCCCCTCACGGTACCTAGACAGGGAGCTCGCCATTCCTGGTGGAGTCCTGAACTGGAAAGACACCGGCACAAGCTGAGAAGACTGTTCAACAGAGCTAGGAACACACGGTCGCCAGTAGATTGGGACCGATATATAACAGCTCGTAAAATATATAAAAAACTGATACGCCTCAGAGGTAGGAATAGTTGGAGGCGTTTCTGTACTAACATTGAAAGTAACAACCAGGCAATGAGGGTCAAAACCTGTCTTGCCCAAGAGACTAACCACTCAATAGGATGCCTAAAAAAACCAGATAACACATACACAACAAACGACGCTGAAACAAGTGAACTACTCCTAACCACCCACTTCCCAGGATGCCAGATTGCCGCCCAGCAAAGCTGGGAACTACATAGGGATAGGGCCACAAACAGCCTAGATTGGGAAGTGGCGTTGGAAGTAATTGATAAGGACAAATTAACATGGGCAATCAACACCTTCCTACCTTTCAAGGCAGCAGGACTGGACGGTATTTTCCCGGCTCTGCTCAGGTGGAGTCAAGATGTACTGGCCGACTACCTCGTTAGGGTGTTCCGAGCCTGCCTGGCCCACCGCTACATTCCCTTGAAATGGCGGGAAGTAAAAATAATATTTATACCGAAACCAGGTAGGGGCGACTACACCCAGCCCAAATCTTTTAGACCTATAAGCCTTTCTTCGTTCTTCTTGAAGACACTGGAGAGGCTGGGGGATAGGAAGATCAGATCCCAGGTTTCGGTACAAAGACCTCTACATCCTAATCAACACGCCTACTGTGCAGGCAAATCAACTGAATCAGCACTTCATAGCGTAGTCTCACGCATAGGTAATGCCCTAAAAGCCAAAAACCCAACCCTAGGCGCCTTCATTGATATAGAAGGTGCTTTCGACAAAACCAACTTCGTCAGTATCGAACAGGCACTTGCCACACACGGTGTTGCGCGAACACTCATAGAATGGATTAATAACATGTTAAAATACCGAGCTATTCAATTCACCGTGAACACCACCACACGAGGTATCGTGAGTAGAGGCTGCCCACAAGGTGGGGTGCTGTCACCACTGCTGTGGAATTTCGTCGTTAATGAGCTTATCTCAGAGCTCAACGCCAGCAGTCTGTACTCAGTGGGATACGCGGATGACATAGCAATTCTGATTTCGGGTAAATTTGAGGGCATCTTATGTGATCTCATGAGAAAGGCCTTCAAAATAGTCGAGAGTTGGTGCACGAAGCACGAGCTATCGGTTAACCCCTCGAAGTCAGAACTAATAATGTTCACTAACAAGAGAACTCTTGGACCTCATAGGCTCCCAAAACTTTTCAACACAGAACTAACATTGAAAGACGAAGTCAAGTACTTGGGGGTGATTCTAGATAGCAAACTGCTCTGGAACAAGCATCTTGACTACAAACTTAATAAAAGCACAATTGCACTCTACCAATGCAAAAAAATGTTAGGGAAATCATGGGGGCTCTCTCCGAAGATTACTCTGTGGATTTACAAAGCGCTGATCAGGCCAATGTTGGCATATGGCGCTCTGGTTTGGTGGACGAGGACAGAACTCTCGACCACCATTACCAGACTACAACGCTTCCAACGACTGGCCTGCTCAGCTACCACTGGCTGCATGAAAACCACCCCAATAGCAGCCATGGAGATAGCCCTTCAATTAACTCCCCTTGACCTGTACATACAGCAGGAAGCGGCGCTAGCCGCCATCAGGCTGATGCATCTGGGCATATGGGGCAAAAACATTACCAGTCCACACGCTAAAATCCTGGACCGGGCGATTGAGTACCAGCCTCTCATCGCTGCCCCGTGTGACAGAACACCAAACCAACCGATGTTCAACAAAAACTATATTATACAAACAGTTCAGGAAGAAAGGGATCAGTCAGGAGTCAATGAAGTGCGCATCTATACAGACGGCTCTAAAACACAAAACGGTTCAGGTGCTGGCGTACACTCCCTTGACCTCAATATTAACTTTCACATACCACTAGGCACACATAGTTCGATCTTTCAATGCGAATGTGTTGCCTTAACACAAGCTGCAACAGCAGTAAAGCGCTTAGGCATCCGGAACTATGGCATTAAATTCCTATCCGACAGCCTATCTGTGCTCAAAGCTTTAGCAAGCAAACAAACTAACAATAAGCTAATTTTTGAGTGCCATCTAGCTCTGGAGAGTTTATCGACGTCTAATCGTATTACTCTCCAGTGGATCAAGGGGCACAGTGAATCTCTGGGCAATGATGCTGCAGATGAACTTGCGAAGAGAGGCTCTGACATGAGGGTGCTAGGCCCGTACCCACTTCTCCCTTTGCCTTTCTCACAATTTCGTGCGTGGATTCGCCAAAGATCGACCGAACTCCATAACAACAGATGGTCACGGGCAACAGACTGTAGACAGTCAAAATTGGCTCTACCAATGATACACCCGCGATTAACCAAAAAACTTCTCAACCTGAGTAGGAATAACCTTAGAATAATAATAGGTACAATTACGGGCCACAACCTCCTTAACAAACATCTTTTCAACATAGGCGCCACGGACAGCCCCCTCTGCAGGGGCTGCCTTGATGCCGAGGAATCAGCCGCCCACGTCATCCTGGATTGCGAGGCCGTGGCTTCTCAACGTGAAGAAATCCTCGGAACAATGAGGTCGCTCCGCGAAGCCTGTGAAGCTCCCAGGAAGCTTCTGTGCTTCTGGGCGGAGCTAGGCTGGCTCTGTTAGCCAGAATCCCCACGCGCAACGGACCGAATGGGAGTCTAAGTGCGGAAAAGGGAGTCCTATCATCATCATCATCATCAAGCAACGCTTGGAAGCGGTACTGGTCACTAAAATGAATAGTTAAAAACGAAACAATACCAATGCCAATAAAAAGCATATTATATAACATATGCATCCTTCCATGTCTTACATATGGGTGTCAAACTTGGCCTGCTACCAGCAAAAACAACCAAACTCTTGGTCTGCCAATGCAGCATCGAACGAAGCATGCTAAACATAAGGCTACGAGACCGGTGGACAACTTCAAAAATAAGGAAAAGAACAAAGGTGACCGATGTAATACAAAAAATGAGAAAACTAAAATGGAACTGGACTGGCCATGTAATGAGGACGGACAGAAAAAAATGGACCAAGGACGTAATGGAATGGTATCCTAAAAACAGGAGTTGACAAAAAGGACGTCAAATCAAAAGATGGGAGGACGATTTACCAAAAGGATGGAGAGGGGTGGCTCGAGACAGAGATAAGTGGAAGTAACTGGGGGAGGCCTATGTCGAAAGACAAGCTGACTAACGAAGGGGTTGCTGTAAATTTCTTCTTTATTTTTCTTTTACAAAATTGTTGCTTCATATTATTATAAGTAGATAGTATAAAAGTTAAAACTGTAATACGGTCAGCGAATAAAGGCTTTTATTATTATTATTTATTGATGGACTAAACGAACGTAAATAAAAAACGTTTTGAATTTATGAAAGGTAGAAATAAAAAAAATAAAGTGTATCGTTTAAAGATTCTTAAATTTCGGTAAAATTTTAAAACAAAATTGCGATTTATTTATAAATAACCTCCCAGGCGCTCATTCATTATAAGCGTTGGTAAAATACGAGAAGTATTCTTAGGGTTGAAATCTAAACGCAATAACAATATACATTTATAAAGTTTTGACAATTTTCATTTTAATTTACAAACGCAAATTAAATTGGGCACTAAGCAGGCTTGCAATTCATTTTATCGTTGTAATGAATTCCTAAAAATTTTCCAATTAGATATTCCATCAGTCGATTAAAAGTTTTATTGGGCCGGCGTAGCTAGCGTAGTTCATACAAACGTAATACCAAAATTATTTGTAAATCAAACATATTCTTAAGGTAGTTTCTATTTATTCCGATTGGATTACAGAATATTTAGGTTCCAAAATATATATTTTGAAAGGACACTGATATAAAGACGAGATATGAGGAATTTCAAATTTCTATAGATAAGTTATTGTTTTCATAACTTGTCTTTTAATCAGTGTCTAAGGTGGCAACGCGTTAAGGCAAAGATAGTACAGACAATTTAGAACCAAATAAGCCACAGGTTCTCTTAGACGACGTCTTATCTATTTTTTTAACCTAATTTTTATGTTTTTTATGTCTATTGACACAGAGGTCTTAAACATGTTTTGCTAGATTTCTTACACATTATTTTAATTAAATTAAATAAAAATTAATTCATTTATCATTTAATTTGGCCATGAATAAGCAGTTTACTTAGAATTTTCAAATAAAACAAGAATTAGGTAAAATAAAATGGTGAGACTTCGTCTAAGATAACCTTGACTTAAATGGTTCTAAATTGTATGTACTATCTTCGCTTAGCTTTGCACCCATCTTCCAATCACCCTGTATGTTGTAATTGGTTCTTCGCGCAGTAGTTACTTACTCTACACAAAGAATATTTTGCGCTCCTCAATGAAATAGAAAGCGATAATTTAAAATTAGCATAATATAAGTAGTGTTTTGATAATGGCTTCCTGTAGTCATAAAAAATCCGTAAATATGTTCATAACAATCTTTTAGACGTCAAAAAGAAATTATATATTATTATATTTTTGCAAACAAAGTACATTAAAACCGTTATTATCTTCAAGAAAAAGCAATTGAACGCACCTCAATTGGGTACAAAGTACTAAGGAACTATAGGAAGTTATATAACCATATCATGTAGTATAAGGTACCTACCTACCTAGAACATGAAAATATGTCTACTAAGACGTCGGTTTTACAATATTTATTGGAACTTGTATATTTTCTGCACGGTTGCCTTTTTTTACTATCAGACGATAAAATATTGTATACCACAACTTATAAAAATAACAGACCCATTTTATAAAACTATTCCGTATACTAGTTTTGTAGTTTGGTCTTATTCGCCAAAATAAACAGAACGAAGTACAGTTGTCCCTGTGAGAAGCAGCTTGTCCTGAGTTCGGCACCAGCAGCCTTCAGTAGCAATTTCCAACTGCTTGCGAAGTTTTTCGATTTTAGTGAATTCCTGCATACACTACCCACATGCATAAACTAATGGCAAAACACTAATATTCTGACTGATAAATTCATACAGATTATTCCTGACGAACGGCTATTATTAAAATAATATAAAAGTATTTATACAAACGGGGTTTCTGATTAACAGTCACCTAAATTAGTAGCCATATACTATATCAAAATGTAAAAAGAATCACAACAAAATACCAATCAATAATTAAAGTTACGACTACAGGTTTTCAAAGCAGTCGCCGAACCGCTAAGCTATTTGCTTTGTTGAAAGTTGATTAAAATAGCTGATCTTATACACGGTGGACGCGCGACCTGTTACCATGAATTCCGTAATCCAGTACATGAAATTTTTCTCCGGTTATTAAAATCATGTACTAAATCCACGGTAGTGCGTTGATGTCCTTGCCACCCTGTTTAAGTCATGATTGACTGAAAAATCTACGCTTTAAAAAAAATCTAAATCTATATTTTTGGCATTATAATCGTTCTCACAAACGTTTTCAAAAATATTAATTGTACACGTTATAGTTCGCTTCAATTTTATTATATGTATTTTATAGATTAGAGTCACTAATAAACTAAGTCATTTCCTATGTGATGGCAAAAACACGGAAATTCAATCGATAATACAAAAAGTTTAAGTTGAACTAATTCAAAGTTCAAAACTCATTTTGCGCACAATTGACAATTGGTTCGAGTCTTCACACCAATATTCTTTACACAAGTATTAGAAAAATATTGAAAAAACTTTATTTTCGTCCTACGTTATTTTAATAATGGAAAATGAAAGAATTTTCATTGATAAGTTTGACAGATATAACGCCTTAAACGGTCAAAGTTTTAAGAGACGATTCCAGTAAAATCACACTATCACACTAATATTATAAAGGCGAAATTTTGTGAGTGCGTGTATGTGTGTGTGTGTGTTTATGTTTGTTACTTCTTCACGCTCAAACGGCTGGACCAATTTTGATAACATTTTGTATGGAGGTAGCTGACACCCTGCATTAACATATAAGCTACTTTTTATCCCGGTATTCCCACGGGATCGACATTTACGAAACCACACCATTTGGTGAAACCACGGGGCGCAGCTAGTAAGTAATCAATTCAAACGTACGGAAAGTAGAACCCTCGAAAACATTATGTTTCGTGATTCCTATAAAAGAGGAACAAATAATAAATTATCGATTGTCAAAATTGGTTCATATTATGTTGGAGTGTAGGTATAGCATTTCATTTATTTACCAATTCTCCATACGTCCACGAAACGACGCAAATCCAGAAGTGGCAAGTGTCAGCAATAAAATAGAAATAAAAAAACTGTTTACTTAAAAGGCACTTACGTCTTTGTCAGGATTGAGGAATGTAAAGATAATCATCATAACATAATAAGGTGTCCACCAGATGAGGAAAGCGGCTACTATGACCACTGACATTCTTAAAGACTTCATTTTCGCTCTATCAATGAGTCTTCTTCGATTCATATCAGGAGTGAAATACTTTTCCTGCCTCCGCACCTCAGGCTTGAATACTTTTTCGCTCTCTGAAAAATAAATTAGAAATATTTAAAACGAAATTTTTTAATCAAAGGTGGGCACAATAACTTCGGAATTTCGGAGTAGGAAGGCAAAAAACCTGTCTTCATTTAAAAATACTTTCCAATGTTTCTTATGGAAAGACGTTCCGACTCAGAGGGATTGATCGGAATTTGTTATCGATTATGATCGTTTGAAAACTTGATAATGATGCTCTATTTATGTCATGTTTCCTATATTTTCTGATATAAAGTTACAAAATAGAAATAAATAATAAAAATAAATAGTTAGTTAGCTTTCCCTCTCGCTGAGAGGAGGCCTGTGTCCCAGCAGTGGGAACATTATAGGCTGATGATGATAGCTTTACCGTCATATTTCTGTTTTTATAATAAAGTTTTACTATAACAACAAAAATATTGACTTTAGTATCAATTGCAATACATTCTCGCCACAAACAAATACCGAAAACGGATAGATCATGTTTAAAATCTGATTGTAATATTTTATTTCATTCTAGTTAAACCCATATGAAATTACATGTTTGATCTCAAAGTACTCCCCTACACATACTTCACGAAGAATACAAAATTGATCAATATTCTTTACAAACCTATCATAAAACATGATTTCCGTTATCCTATTTCGCGTTTTATTAAATAACTCAGTTATTGTTATGCTTTTTGTAATAAATTATAAGTACCTATAAAAAATATGATCAACATCGATACTAATAAATAAATGAAATTCAATGCCGAAAGTAATCATGTGAAATAACTCTGTCTTATTTTTCGCAAGGCTCATAAATATTTTATACCGACAATCATTTCGGTGCTTCCCCACCCTAAATCAAACAATGTTCTGTTGGCATTTCGATAATTTATGAATCTAGTTTAATTATTAATGGATTCCCAAAGTACCTAACGATTTTACTCGAAATATTTTACCTCAAAAATTTCGTTATGAAATTCATTTAGAGCACTTTGTAATTGTTTTATAGTCGAATTCCGTTTAGGGTAAAAATTTTAATCTTGTTAATTTTATAGAGGAATTATAATAGTGAAAGAGAAAACGGCTTTGAATGTATGTAGGTACCATGCGGGCTAGGTATAATACATGACTTTGTAACTGTCTGGTGGTTCTGAGCAATTACCAAAAAAAAAACGTGTAGAAAAATCGTAAAAGATCTACTTATAGAAATAAACATAATTTCAAAAGTCTAAAGTACAAAAAAAATGGTTATTGCAAAAAGGGACAACTTTTTAGAAAATTTATGACACATGAGATAATATTATATCAACAGGGTGGTTAAAAAGAAACCGGAGACGCATACCGAAATGTGTAACATAATTTCTGATAAGTACCCTATATAAATACTAGAAACAAACACAAATTTGTTGTACCTGCAACAAGGCTCAAGAAAATAGGTGGCTCGTTCAGATGCCAATGTATACGCTTTTATAATAAACTACCAAGCCACGTTCAAGATCGTAGCCTTAATAAATTTAAATTATTAATTAAACGTAAGTTGTGCAAGAAAGCCTTTTATACTGTTAAAGATTATATTGAGGATAAAAAGTCTTGGGATTGAGCTGCCTCCAATTTATGCATTTTGAGTGTTTTCGTTGTTCCTTTGTTGTTTTTTTTATATAATATACACATTGACATTAATATTTTTTTTTAAACAATGACATTTGCTTATTTGTAAAGTACAACATTATTTTAATTTTTGTGAATATGAAGACGATGTGGGTCATTTATTTTATTCATTTTATATTTTTTATTATTCTCTCCATGGTCTGGCAGTTTGAGTAATTTTTGTGGCCTACCCAAATGTCCTTTCTTTGGTATTGTTCGTCGGATCGTTGAGCTCCTTAAGTCTTGAGTTGAGCTGCACGATTTCTGACAAATGCGTGCACTGACTGGACAGGTCCTCTCAATCTGTGTGGTTCTTTCCTCAAAAGACCATCTCAGACATCGACCTACATGGTCTTCATATAACCTGACCAAGATTATGTCTGGACTTTAAAAGAGACTATGACCTCTGAGTTTGTTTCGGCCTTTCTTCTCAGAGTAGTCAGATAGGAAACGCCGACCTCATCTAGTTTAAAAAATATGATTGACGTGTAAAAGTGTTTGTACAAACCTACTAACAAAAATAAAATCATTTATCATTTATCATTCATTTATCATTTATGGATTTATTTTCGTAAACTTTTGCAAGTAATGAAGTATGTAGTTATACCAAAGCAAATATTCTTGGCCAAGGAATATGTAGATCACCAGAAATCCCATATTGCCTGCCTTTTCAACCAAAAACAGAGGGATGTTATAAGTTTTAGTTATGAAATGTGGCCCAAAATCGCACCGTACGCTTTTTTTATTTCTTTTTACGTCATCTAAGGCTTAAAGTTTCTTTACTTAAGGGCAAATTTTTCCATCGCCAGATATATATTCGAGAAATAAAATTGACGTCTGACAGTTTTTGTAAGAAATGACTGTCAAAATTTCAAATTTATTCCTCGAATAAAGTTATCAGATGATTGAAAAATCAGCCCTAAAAAGAGTAAATAGCCACATCATCCAGTTTTGTTTTTTATTCTTAAATTAGTTTTAACAAGTATCATCATCAACATTTCAGCCGGAAGACGCTGCTATTGCTGGACATAGACCCCGAGCTCAACCACTTCGACGAGTATACATATATAAGTTAAATAACAAGAAAACAAAGTCTTTCGCCCATCTAATTTTCCTAAAAAAGTTAATGATAAGTTTTTGGACACTAAAAATATATTCCTTGAATAATTTAGTCTAAGAAAATTGGTCATCTACCCCACGCTGGATTGAAACCGAATGACTTCAGCAATATTTTGTTACGAAAGAATTAAAGTATTTCTTTACCTTTGGATAAAAAACTTTCTAATTTATGTATCACCACTATATATATTTTCCAGAAGAGATTGCTGTACCTTATCTAAATTATGTCCGCATTTAATTCCTCTAGACTTGACTGAGACAAATCATAGACAGATATTTGTAATGGAAACAAGAAATAAACTTCTATTTTGATGGAGTCAACAGACATTACATATATTTGTGTTCATAATGAACAGAATGAACTGTCTCCATGGATTTGGTTGATAATTACCTACACTACGTAAAGTTAGTTTACAGTTTATGTCTATCATGATAAGTACCATGTGTTACCTTTCTCAGTGAATATAATTTCTTTGAAACTATCAGACAGTGACGTCGTGCACAGCTGTTTGAACTGAACAAAAGTTGTTTATTTACTTTTTGTTTTTCATTGGGTTGCGAATACTGTTTACAAATCGTGGGAACATTTGTTATAGATGTAGGAATAGATCATTATCAGCCTCAACCAGCAGTCCACTGGACATGGCCTCTCCTATTGCACGCTATTAAACTCGCTACAAAAAAATGCTATTGATACACATATATAAACAGACGCCTTCTTCTCATGGAGGTAAGCAAAAACTATAGAAAGCCACCAGCAGCTGCTACGATTCTCACATAGTCCTTAAAAGAAACCCTAAATCTCCTTTATATATTAATGGTATAGTAAAAACTAGGCGGGAACTTTGTACAAGGCTTATCGTAAGTTTTGTATGCAGGCGACTGGTGTTAACCATTTTGTATTTATGATTTTATTGTGGTTACTTTCTTTATGGAAGCAATAAATTATTACGTAAAACAACGTAATTTTTTTCACCTTTCATCATTTTTATTCAATTGTATTTGAAATGTATGTAGAGCGTTTAATAAACTATACATTTCTTGTTCCAAAGCAACTCCGTTGTTTTTGTTTACAAATAATAGTCTATTTCAAGGTTGTCTGATAGTCCTTTAGAGCAAAGGTCGCTCACACTGCGTTTATTTAAGTCTAATCATAAGTTTGATAATGGTTCTGCTTGGTTTAATTTTCAAAAATAAGTAGCTACTTCGGTGGGTAGTTATAGCACATAGTTTTTTTTTGTAAGACAAATATATAATACTCCCAATTGCATTACGGTTATTTTGTGTTTATAATTTGAAGCAGTAACATTCCAACGGTGAAACTGTCGGATTGGCAAGATCTAACCTGATTTGTTGCACAGAGAAAACACTTCTTTCTAAAATTCAAATTTTCGTAGATGTTAAAGGTGCCTACAGGTGGTCTCATTTCTTGTCGATCGACACGTAAGACCAAACAAAATCAGTAGGTAGATACATGTGTGAGCCACAAAATTACAAGATCTTATTGATCGTTAAAACAGCTTACCAAGCGACAACAAGGATCATCGAAAATCGAGCAAATCTGTAGGCACCTAACACAAATACTTCTAACCCCTTACTGTTAAACGTATTATATCCATGAATAGTTACACACCGATTTCTCTCTTTCAGACGGCAGTAATTTGACTTTCGAAAGAAGAAGACAAAACGTCGTATAACTTATACAGACGCTATACAACGTTTATCAGTAAGGGGGCTAATGTGCACAAGGATCGTAATGTAGGGTACATTACGATCAAGTTATATCTCGAAAAACACGACTGATCAAGTAAAACTTTATTCTGTCGTTATAATCACCACCTGAACAACTTCATATTATACTTGGCTATTGCAAACAAAAGTATAGGGATGGATTTCGATTCAATCGCATCTCGATATCCCGTAGGAAGTTGGTGAGAAATCGATTACAAGATTCGACTGTTACGCGGATAGAAAATTCGAATGTCGATTCGATTCGTATATTACTGGTTAGAAAAAAAAAACACTATACTTACTAGCAATAGTTCTTACTGTGGATACATAAGTAGATACCAGTATGACTAGAGGTAGTATAAACATGAAGATCAATGAGAGCGTGGTATACGCTTGCTCCTGCCACCGCTGGGTGTAGAACCCGTGAGTCACACACTGGTGGAACTCTTCGATGAACGGTCCTTGAGCCACTCTGAACACCACTGCCTGAAACAAGAAAATACAAAGATTTAAATCGATAGATTCGCCCGACCGCGTCAAAACATTATCACGTCTATTTTGTTGACAATGACATTTGAATCTCGCTCACTCATATTGAAAACCGTATCTATTGTTGGGGATGTGTGAGCTTCTCAGTATGGAAACTTTTTCAGGCGAACGAAGTACGGTGACGGCAAAACTGACGATTCAAACTTTAGAGAAAATAGATATTATAGGTCTTACTATAAAGGTTAGGCACTGTTTCCACTGTGTTATGAAAATTTTGTGTTTGTTAGCTTTATTTTCTCTCAAATATAAAACAATATGTTTTGGAATAAGTCGCTGACAACAGACAATCGTATTGTATTAATAAACGCTAGGAAGCTTTAAATGGGTCGCCTGCTTTCCAACAAAGTAGAAACACTGTGATTTACTTAACAACTGGGGAATTGACTTAAATTTTTCTCTCAGGGTGATTAATGACGAACACAAGAACTAGAAGAAAAATCGAAACTTTAATTAATCTGATAACAGAATATCCGAGTAGCGAATAATTCAGTAATTAGTTAGGTTTTTTTGTGTATTAAGTTTTACAACTGATAGCAGAACAAAGTAACCCTGCATTTTAGTACCTTAAACACATTATTATTTAGTACTATGTAGGGTTTAAAAGTTGGTCATAAACAGCCTATAAAATTTCCACTGCTGGGACACAGGCCTCCTCTCTCTCTGTAAAAGGATTGGGCCGTAATTCACCAAAAGGGTCCAGTGCGGGTTTGCAGATGTCACATGTCTTCGATTATTTTTGGTTCTTGGACTTGCCGGTTCCCTCACAATGTTTTCCTTCACCGTTTAGAAAGGAGTGGTGATGAATTAATTGCACAAAGTTTAGTGCTTGTTTGAATCCACTCGTAAGTCGCGGCCGTTACCACTGGGACACCACTGCTCCAAAAGTTGCGCGTCAGTTGTAAATACGCATCATTTTATTCACAACCAGTACACTAAAAAAGACTTTTTAACAAAAAAAAAAACCGACTTAAAAAAAAACACTACAAAGTGAAAAATAGCTTTAGTTTCGGAAGTCGGTGTCTTTGGATCTGTCTTTTAGTTTTTGCCACCGACTTCCGAAATTAAAGTTATTTTTCAGTTTGCAGTGAATTTTTTGAAGTCGGTTTTTTTTTGTTAAAAAGTTTTTATTTCTCGATTTTTAGTGGGTCTGTATATGTATCTAAGTTACAATAGCCTAATGTCAACTTGCCCATCGCCTTTTACAAAATACTGCTTTTCCCGATACAGGGACGTTAATTGCTGAGGAGTTCATCTAGTATTCCACCATCGGCTCCATTTCACCATTCGTATTGTGACGAGCATCAATTGCTTAGCAACCATATCAAAATAATCGAATCGCAACTCGTGAAATTCTTATTATTAAGTAGTTCCGGTGGCCATCTGTGGTCTTCTTCATCAGTGCCACTTCATCAAAGTATCCGAGAGCAAATGCACGAGCTACTATAAAAAATACCCAAATCGCTATAGGTGTGCCTATAATATTTGAGGAGTTCCCTGAATTCCTCATAGACCCTATCATCAGAACTGGATTTTGATAAGAATAGGACCAATCTGGATGTATATATCGTATTAAATAAAAAAAAAAAATCCAAATCAATTTATAAATGACGGCGTAGGTACTGGGGGAGGTAATAACTAAATAAAAAATAAAAAAATACAACCGAATTGAGAACCTCCTCCTTTTTTTGAAGTCGGTTAAAAATATAAGTTTCTTATACATTTGTTTCTTAGCTCAATTTTGAAATTGAACCTGACAAGACAGTCTCATTCGTGTTTCGCGATTTGCTTTTATGATTTACAAGGGCACGTCCCTGCTTTGCTTGCTATATCTAAGTTAAATATGAATGTATTATACATGTAAATCTACCGAGATATAATTATGTTCTTAATTATCGTGAAAACAGTATTACAATTCATTGTTCAAATTTGAAGAGCTAAGCGGTCACACAAAATACACTAAAAGTGTTAATTTATAAAAGGTATGAATAGATCATACACGTTCTCTTGGTTATTGAAACTAGACAATGAAAGCGTTTAAGTACCTACTTATATTTTTTACAAACAATACCAATACTTTAACTGAGATGCTATTTTCATCTCAAGTTTTATTTAATCTCTAAAACGATCCTCGATTTCACAGAATCGAGGATGGGTTCCACACCCACCACCGGAAATTAACTTCTAAGTTAATATCTGTAGAATCCTGTTGGTCACGTATTAAAGCCGGTTATATCACTTCACTGGCTCACTACCACACCAAGCCACTCGTGCAGCTACCGTTCCACCTGCACCGTGCTACCTTTCTCGCCATTCGAGATAACTGACAGATGACATAAGTGACAGCAGCTACCTCACTACGGAATGAGACAGTGTCTACATAATATCTATTAAATAGATAATACATATACAGTACCATATAAGCATTATCTTTATACGTATTTTTCTGTTATTTTCTTCTTGACTGTTTATATATGTGTATACATAAAAGGTATATAAGTATATTGAGGTTGAGCTAACCTTTGCCTCGCACCAAAGTGCGTTTATACGATTTCAAAACTAATTTTCAACTGCAATCTTGACTGTGCATGTTACTATTTAAAACAAGCGTTGAATATTTCAGTTTCAAGTAAAATTTTATTACTGTTAGTCAAACTATTACCGGAAAACGAAGAGAAAACACTTTTGACATAATTTGACCAATAAAACTCAAGAGAAATGAATTAGGGCCATATAAAGATACCTTAAAGTCTCGGAAACTATACTTCCGATTTGAACACAATACATTTAATAGACGATTAAATGTTCCTTAAATGAAAGTAATAAAACTGCTTAGTTACTGTAAAGTTATGCTATTAAAGATAATAAAAAAGTTGGACTTTTGTAAACGGGACTACGAATTTTCTGTATCTGTTTTTGCTTTTGTTTCTTTTCTATCGTATGAAAAGGTACGTAAACAGCGTTTCTGATGTTCAATATTCATTATTGAAGCTATTGTAATGTCGCTTACACCTAAAGAATGCACAAGAATTCTCACAATGCTAGAAATCGACCGGAGTCAGCAAGATACAGCAAGGACAGTTGGTGTATCGCTGTCAACCGTACAACAAATTCTCCGACGTTACGAGGAAACCGGCTCTAAGCTACGCAGACCAGGAACAGGGCCAGGTGTCCCACACCACGAGAAGATCGATACTTGGTCAATACAATATTTCGAAACGGCGACCGACGCAGAAAGTGTTATGTACACGAGCACTCTTTTATAACACTATAGAATTTATGTAATAGGTATTTTCATGTTTTGTGACCGCTTTTGTTATGTTCTACGTAAACAATTGCTAACGAGGTCTCGTTTTGCAATTGTACCAATATTAGTTACTGATGCCAGAATTAATACAGGTGGAGTTTTTTTGCGTCGTCCATAATTTTACACAGAGCCGTCTTTACCTGGAGGTGCAAGGGGTGCGTGCACTTGGGCGCAGGGTCTTAGGGGGCGCAAGCCAATCTTTATACCTACACGTAACATGCATAAACCTTCTCGGACTTAATAAGAAATCTATTTCCGGTTCACTATGACTCAAGTCAAGATAGATTGGCAAATTTGGCTATATTATACCTATCGAATTGAAAGTTGATTACAAAACTTAAATGTCCTTTCTTTGGTATTGTTCGTCGAATCGTTGGGCTCCTTAAGTCTTGAGTTGAGCTGCACGATTCCTGACAAATACGTGAACTGACTGGACAGGTTCTCTCAATCTGTGTGGTTCTTTCCTCAAAAGACCATCTCAGATATCGACCTACATGGTCTTCATATAACCTGACCAAGATTATATATGAACTTTAAAAGAGACTATGACCTCTGAGTTTGTTTCGGCCTTTCTTCTCAGAGTAGTCAGATAGGAAACGCCGATCTCATCTAGTTTAAAAAATATATGATTGACGTGTAAAAGTGTTTGTGCAAACCTACTTACAAAAATAAAATCATTTATCAATTAATCATTTAAACAGACGCTTTCATGAAAAAAAAATTGCCGATTGTAAAGCCGGAAAAATTAAATTTGATGTTTGAAAATGTACCTATAATTTTATCCTGTGTATTTTTTATCCTGTAATTTTGTTGTAGAGTAAGTATTAAATAAAAAAAAATAAAACACAAAAATTGGAGCGCAAGTTGATTTTCGCACCCTGGCGCCCAATATGGTTGGTTAAGACGGCCCTGTTTTTACAAATACCTAATGATCCTTTATAGTTGCTTGTCTGTTTACGCATACCATTCCTGAATGAAAAACATTAGCAGGTGTTTATATCTTTAAACAACTGTGTCATCACTACTTCTATTGTTAGAAATTAATGCCAGACACGTAAGTTTTCTATAAAAATCATCAAGGACAGCAAGTTATCGGATACACAATTGTAATATGAATATACCGACGGCGAAGTGCCAATAACTCCTAACTGACAAAGTCAAAAATTTACACATACTGGAAAAAAACGTTCAAAAATAGACACGTTGTTTTAGTTGGGAGGTACATATTACCACATTTTAATTTAATGCTGTTGCAACTAAAAAATACACTTAGGCGATTTCACTAAAACATGCGAATAACGCCTTTAAATTCAAAAAGAAAAAAAAGTGAACTGCTCAAAAAAAATCAGTTAGGAGGTATTGGCACTTCGCCGTCGATACCACAAATGTAATATGAATACATACAATCTGAGTCACCTATTCAATCTACCTGCCTTTTCCTATGTTGGGGTCGGCTTCTAGTCTGACCGGACCAGTATTTTACATGGAGCGACTGCCTACCCCAGTTACACGATACTCCTTGGTAAGACTGTTTGTCCAACTATTGGGCTTCTGACCCGTAACGACTATCAAAGGTCTACGAATGACCATCTCCGATCCGGACCAACTGCTAAACGTACTTTCTGAGGCACGGAGAGGCATCGATATGTAATGGATGGTCATCCATCCACGGACCGACCGCTGCAAGCATAGCTTAACCTTCGATTGACCCGTGCGACTTTTATCATTTAGCCACGAGTACCTCTTATTACATAAAACTTAAATAAACATCTAAGTATCAGAAAAAACTGCGAATACATTCGAAAAAGTCCTTAGGAAGTAGTTTCGAAAATGCCTTGTGTCGCCAAAAAACAAATATTGCTGACCGCGGCAGATTAACGTACCTACCAGGCATACCGACTTTCAAAAGACCATCCCGATCGGGTCCCGTGTTTTTTCATCACTGCTTAAAGGCGTTCCTTCCTCGTGGTCAAACTCAATGGTCAAACTGATTTGACCACGAGGAATTCTGTTCCGGATAGTCAAACTACTTAGTTTAACGAAAAATATCCACCCTTTGTATACTTGTACAGTCATTAACAAAAATAATTTCCTTCCTCGTGGTCAAACTTAATGGTCAAACTGATTTGACCACGAGGAATTCTGTTCCGGATAGCCAAACTGAGTGGCTGTATAAACTTTTTATCAAGCTGTATAGATTGCAGTCTTATTGTACAATTATAAATAAAACATTATGTCAATTTGATAACACATGCCACATGACTACTCAAATTATTATCCTGTTCTTTGCTGTTTTATTGCGATTTGCATTTTGTAATTGTATACTGTATTGTATTTTTATAATACTGAGAAATGTCGCATTATGATTTTCTGCTCCAAAAAGAATATGGCAATAATAGAAAAATCCGATGAGTTTTTCGGTGACGGAACATTCTTTAGTTGTCCAATTCCGTTTAGCCAATTATACTGCCATCCATGGCAATTTGACAAAATCCATCACAACCACAAATGCGGTTCCTGTGGCGTATGTTTTGATGACAGACAAAAAATAAGAATTTATATGGTGTAGGTACATAATATAGAGTATTCTATCTATCTATCTAAGAAACATAATTATTTTATTTTATTTTCAATTATAAAGTCAAGATTGAAGCATTGGTCACCAAAAATTTTCCATTTAGATTTTGAAAGCAGAAAGAAAATACGTTAAGCTATGCATTAATAACAATTTTTCCCTACATCAAATTGTAAAATGTTTTTATAATTAATCAAATAGCCAATGGCGAAAGACAAAACAAATGAATATTAAATCTAAAGATGATAGGAGAATAGTGGGAATGTGTGCAGCACTCGCTTTATTACCCGAAAATAAAATTGAAGAAGGATGGGAGTATATAAATACTGATACTCCCAACACTATCAAAACTCAAAAATTTCTTAAATATTTTGAAACAACGTGGCTTAAGAATAAATTATTCCGAAAACAATGGTCTGTTTATGGCCAGAGACATCGCACAAACAATGTGGTCGAAAGTTGGAACGGCCAACTAAACAAATCCATGAATCGTCATAAGCCAATTACAGTTCCTCATTTACTTGAAATCTTAATACAAAAAGAAAAATCTTCTAATGAAAAAGTGTCTCTCCGCCACCAAGACCAAATATGTCGAGATGATTTCATAATGAAGTGACAGCTGCAATTAATGCATGGCCATATAAGTGTTGGGTTCTTTTTAAATAAACTAAGATAATTATTTTTGTTAATGACTGTACAAGTATATTTACGAACTATAACAAAGGATGTATATTTTTCGTTAAACTAAGTAGTTTGACTATCCGGAACAGAATTCCTCGTGGTCAAATCAGTTTGACCATTAAGTTTGACCACGAGGAAGGAACGCTTAAAGGACAATGATTTACGTATTTATTATCATATTTTTTTGTACGCTTTAATTTTTTCTAGCTTGTTTGGCAAAAGCATACGAGATTTTTCTGAATGAAATTGCAGTTTCGTTAGAAAAGATTTTTTTGTTTGCTCGAGATGAGAGAGATGGCGAGATATTTTTATGTCCTCTAATAGTACATTATGATATAAGTGCGGTAAGTTGAAAATTACAGCCGAGGCGATA
This sequence comes from Luperina nickerlii, assembly GCA_963855955.1. Taxonomy (NCBI): domain Eukaryota; kingdom Metazoa; phylum Arthropoda; class Insecta; order Lepidoptera; family Noctuidae; genus Luperina; species Luperina nickerlii. The sequence goes on along the minus strand of OY979677.1, from coordinate 11,378,843 downwards.
TTGCTTGCCCGAGCCGTAGGCGAGGGCTAAAAGAAAGCAGAGGCTGTAATTTTCAAAGCGCACGTATGTCATACGACGTTTTATAACATATTTGCGAGGAAATAAATAAAACTCGGACTGAACTTGCATATTTGCTTGTTTTCCATATGATGAAATTTTGATACGCTTGTAAGTATCTATCGGTCGATTTTTCGGGCGAGGCTTAGAGTACTTAGCCTTTTTCGCTGCCTCTGAGACTTCTGGCGGTGTGGAATTAATAAATTCATCATTACTTGACGACATTTTCAAATAAAAAAAAAGTACAGCGAAAAGAAAAAGCGCGCGGAATAATTTTTACTTCCGGGCTTTTTTTTTCAGGCATAGGTACATACAAAACAGCCAGTATTATTAATAAAGTAAATTAATATTTTTGTTTTTGTTACAGATATTAATGGTTGTAATTTATTGTCAAAATTAATTAAATTAAAGAATTAAATGTTTATTTATTATATTTTATCTCCCAAAGTTAATTTTATTCATAAAATGTTGACATCTTTTCTGAAATAAAAACTTTTTGCTAAGATTTAAAAAAGTACCGTTCGATTTGACGGAGCATCTTGATAAACCGTGCGATTTACTTTACATTACCGCACAAGTGCGTAATGAGATACATTACGATATTGAAATTTGTGAAATAATATAATATTGTTGTCATATTTATGCTTATATAAGGCACTTGTTCGTTCACAGCTAGAATATGCAGTGTCAATATGGAATCCTTTCTACAAAAAATATTCTGAAATGGTTGAAAATGTACAGTACAAATTCTTGCGTGCTATGCACTACAGATGCCACAAATCCTACTTATCATACTCTCAATTACTCAGCAAGTACAAGCTCCTCCCCCTTAGCTCTAGAAGGAATTACCTCGAAGCCACAGTATTATATAAAATTGTCAGAAACAAGTTTAACTGTACAAATCTGAACAGTATGATTTGCTATGCTGTACCTCGAACCATTCACAGGCGGCAGGTACGCGCAGGTACTCTTTTCGCTTTGAATACTTGCCGAACTAACTCAGGTCTGCGCTCACCTGTTCGCCGTATGGTTGACACATACAACAGTATCTTTGTAAATATAGATAAATTACACTATAAGAAAATTTAAAAACCTCATTCGCCATTCTCTATTAGATTCCACAAGTGCTCCTTAATATATTAATACTGTATAATTTTGTTATCTTTTAACTTTAATTTTGTACAAATTTCTTATATTTATGTTTCTTTTTTCTGTTTTCAGTCATTATTTTTTTTCATCATTTAACTTTTTATTTAAGTATTTGCCACACGTACTGCAATTAATGTTCCTAGCGATTAGCTCTTTTTTTTCTAAAACTTCTATGCCTACTTGTGGACAGCGTTGTGGGTTACTTTATAACCAAATTGCTATTTGTTAAACTAGTTGTAAGTTCTTATAATGTAACTGTTTGCTGTTCCTCTCAATAAAAAATAAAAATAAAATAAAAATAAGAGACCCTTTACGAGCAAATATGTTATAAAATACTTTAGCTACGTCATAATATTTGTTTGGGTGCAAGAAAACAGACTTTGAGTGTTCTTGAGTGTTTGTTCAGTTATACTAAAATAACACTAACCAAATAGTTTTCTTGACAAAAGTGGTGACACTTTTGTAAGTTATTACGGATAAAATTCAGAAGACAGAGAGACAGAGACAGAGACACAGACAGATTACACACCCACAGACACAGACACAGATTTTTTTGTCGCCCGAATTTCCTTATCCTGATTAAATACTAATACTTTCCAATTTACAATACTTACTATGAATGGCAGAATCATAATATCAACTTAGCTTTATTCGCAAAGCCATTTCACCGCTATGATAACCTTATTTACCTACATCTTTGGGTAGTTATATAAAATCGTCCTTATTACGTAGGTATTCTTTTTTAATCAATATGTACGTACGTGATTTTAACTAGAGACTAAAATAGAAGCTATTTACGCGGAACAAAGGCGAAACAGCTTACTAAATACAGAATTTGTAAGCATCTCGCCAAAATACTGCGTAATATGAATGAATGGCTTTACGTAAGGTCCTTGCCAAAGATGTAAACAACAATGGCCGCTCGAAAATGATATACAAGAACATTTATTTTATTTTATGTAATGTTTGTTTTCGTCTAGTTAGCTCAGATATTTAGACGAAAACAAACATTACATAAAATAAATGTTAATTAAGTAAACTGGAGCCGGAGGATGCAGAGAAACCCAGTTTACTTAATATTATTTTAATTATAAAACATTTACATTATCAACTAAATCTAAAGTAATGACAATTGGTTGATGTATGAATGAAGAATGAATATTCTTTAAAACGTAATTAATTACGAAGATGCGCAAGACTATTGCGAAATTGAGGTGGCATGCTTTAGTGACGCATTTGCTGAGTCGGCGCCTTATGTCGGCCAGGGTTGCGTCGCGCTGAAAGGGGATCAGCTGTAGCAGTGTCAGCGTTCCTTGTATTGCACCGATGCGTAGTAAGCGATCCCCCTGTTACACCGTTCCGTAACACCTTCTCCCGAAGAACAGCAACTATTCATTGAACGAAGTTGACAATGTTGCTGCTAGATGATTTGTGTCAATTCTAACTTCCTCTGTGGGATATTTCTTCTAGGTTCAACTTGAGCATAAATTTCCTGGGCAGTTTCTGGCTGTACGGAGCGAGCTTTCTCAACCCTTTTTCTCGCATATCGTCGATACATGGACATGCTTCCGAGTGCACTTGCACCTAATAGTAGTGAGAATATAGGTATTGTGGTGTGATAGATGCTCTCGACATTGTTGTGGGTGAGCTTCACTGGAGGCTGTACTGAGATTTTCTGGTAGCTGTTGTGCAGAGTTTTCAAGATTAATCGCATTCAGTTTAACTAAAGTTTCTTCATTCTTTGATAAGTCGTTCTGGTTTAGTGGTAATTGTACTATCTTCAGTATGTGCCCTTTGATCCGATTGTTACTGTTCGAGATCGTGAATTCTGGGGTTTTATTAAAGCAATTTTGTGTTATGGTAGCTAGGTAACTTCCTTGCACAGTTATTAATTGTTCTTGTCCGCAGGATGTCTGGATTTTCGTCGGATTCGGGAAGCTGAGTGTATAATGCGCCTCGTCCAGTTTTTCCACGGCTTCTTTGTTCAAGCTGACCGGTGTGAGCATGAGCTGGTGTTCTGTTGCGTGATTAGCTGTTGAATGCAACTCGGCTTATCTTGGATATTGTAGTTGACTTTCTCCTCGCAGAGGCACCATCAATCGGTCTTCGGCCATTCTGTTCCTATGTACATAGAATATGGTCCCTGAATCGCTATGTAAGTTTGGGTAGGCATTATGGCTGGGTTATATTTATTGGGTATTATGGAAAGTTTGTATAAGGTGTAGGTTCTAGGTATGGCAATCGGAAACTTTATGACTATGTTTTTATCGCTATAACATGATCCTACTTTTAGAATGTTATAACAATCTTTAATTTTTTTTTTTCAGGATGTGAAATCATCAAATGACCACCCGCTCTTGGTGGAGCGGAAGGGACTGTCAGACTCTTACTGAATAAAACGCACCCGTGTTCCTTCCTTCGCCCTTTATGTTCCGGGCCAGCGGTAACCCTTTCGGACAACCCCGCTGACCCGGCAACAATCTCTAACTTCGGGGTCTACAAATATGATTTCATCTTTAGAATATAAGAACTTTAATTTGTTTAGCATAGTTTTAAGATTAATTAGGCTAAGCATAGGTATAAAGACTAACATGAGTTCCATCCTGCATAATTCGTCAGATAACGTTTCGATATTATCATTTAAGATAAGAAGGTATTGGGCAGAATGGTACAGAGTTATAGATCTGCTTGCTTGGTGTTATCGTGGTCTATTAAATAGTTTATTTTACCGGAGGTAAGCTTCGGATTTTCATCTATCCTGTTTAATATATTAGTGTATTGGAGCATCCAATCCTTCGTTAGACTTGCGCGATTTAGGAATTCTGACTGTAATTTATCTTCGTTACCTTACAGAACTCGGATGTTAACTTTATAGATATTTTAACGCGTCTGTGTAATCCAGATTTTCTGAGATACTTTTGATGACTGAACCTAATCCATCTATGAGACCATATTTCTTACGACTTGGCCATACTTGGCCATATTTCTTTCTCAATGGAGAGATATTTTTCCTAATTTGTTTTCGAGATAATTAGAGTGGGGTTCAAAAAGTGTGGATGTTTTAGTATTAACTAAGGGACTGACTTCACCTAAGTGTAGTTTTACTAAATCGACTTTTGACTGTATATCTGTAAGGTTGATGTAAAGGAGGGATGAGTGGTAGCAGTATTCTAAGTATTTATTGCGACTCGTACAGGAAGATCAAATTCTAAACTAAACACAGTAAAATAAAAATCCAAGTTATATAAAAAAAAAGTAACAGAAGCAAAATGAAACAGAAAGTCCCATACGAGGCCAAAAGGCTCCTATCTCAGCATGATGCCGCGACATTTGAAAAATAAATGTCGCAGCGCTGGTATTCTGATAGGGCCCGCTGTGATGTCACGGAGACGTGATTTGTATACATATATTTATGGGGTAGGTCGGCTAATTCTGTGTCATTGGTATAATGCAAGACGAGTTTTTGGCGGTTCGCGAGGGGATTTCTAACAAATACCTGTTGGTTTGACTCTTATTCCTTTTCTGACTCTCTGTCCATGTTTCCATTTTATTCTTTTGCTCTTGCACGTATTGCTGAAGCAAATGCACAGATAAATCTATATCTAAAGGGTCTCGAGGGTCTGTATGACCTGTAATTATGCCTAGTGGTCTGCATTTTGTGAAGCTATATATGCTGCTTTTATATGCCATTGTAGCGTACGACATAAGATTAACGACTGGTTCATTGCGATTTTCTAATCTAAGTAATCTAAGATGCTCTAGTAACTTTATTGTGAAGACGTTCTATCATTCCGTTATCATTGGGAGTATGGGCTAAAGTTTTATGATGTTGTATTTTATGGTCTCGCGTAAATTCGTTAAATAATTGATTATTGAATTCGGGCACTATGCGCAGGGTCTTCAATATTTCATCTACTCTTGACATATTTCCTAACCGCTCCGAACTTGCTACGTCACTAAAATCTAGATTTCTAACCAAATCTAATAAATCTAACCTCGACTCTCTATCTAACCTAGGGACTCTATCTACCTGACTGTAATTTATATGGTGTACATAATAAAGAGTATTCTATTCTAGGGTTTCGCGATTGCCTGGGATGGAAAATCTTGGAGGATTATCAACTTAGGATAGAAAGGAAGCAACTCAAGAACGATTCTAGAGTACTTACATGTTCACATTGTTCACGATTGGTCCCTCTGCGCTATCGATATCTGAATACATCCCTGGCTGCAGTTCCTGTAGATCCGGATACTCGTTGGTTGTCAAGTCACCCGGGTCAGTCGCGAATCGCGTTTTTTAAAGATAATTTCTATTATAGTTATTGCACTCGCGAGCGAACCGGCCCGCGAGTATCCTACTGACTGCACCATTATGTAAATTGGAGGATGCAAAAAAAAAAACCAGGATGGAAAAACGGAGGATGCAAAAAAAACCATTTACTTAAGTTAATTTTAAAAGAAGTACATAATGAACTAAATCTAAAGTAATGATAATTGGTCGATGTACGTACCAAGAAGAATATTTTTTAAAACGTAATTAATTACGAAGATGCTGAAGTGTATTGCGAAATTGAGGTGGCATGCTTTAGTGACGCATTTGCTGAGTCGTCGCCTTATGTCGGCCAGGGTTGCGTCGCGCTGAAAAGGGGTCAGTTGTAGTCAGCGTTACTTCTATTGCACCGATGCGTAGTAAACGATCCGCCTATTGCGTAACATGTTCTTGTTTATCGGTTTTATTCAATTTCGAGCGGCCATTGTTGTTTACATCTTTGGCAAATTTAGAAACGGACCTTAGATGGTACACGATTTTACAGGCACATAACTCGGATCAACTTTGTTGGAGTAACAGAGCTTTATTGTTCAACTAGTTGATTTACGCTGCTGTACCAGTATGCCTGTATCGAAATAGTTTTTTTGTTTTGCAACAAATTCTAGCCCTGGAGAATTTTGGGGAATCCAATCTAGCAGAATTTCAGAAACATTCAAAATTATCCGTTTTTAGGATAACATGTGTAGGACTTTGCATGGTAGTCAAAAAACACGGGAAAACTGCGAGCTGTTGTGACACATATCTTGTCACATGCATGTGGATTATGACACACTTCCAGGGCTAACATGACACACGCTATAATTACTCGCTCTCACGTCCTCTCGTCGCGTCTATTTCTGTCGCTTTTCTCGTTTTCGGACAGCGCCGCCATACAAAATACTCTACTCGTTCTGACAAACTTTATGTTTTCTCGACAAACCCTAACATGGTACCAAAGTTATCTCGAATTTTAACAATTCAACACGAGAAAATCACCGACTCTTCTGTCATTTAGTCATCATCGACTTTCACGTCGTAGAAACATTTCGACAAATTGAGAAAGGGAGCGATCTCGCGCTTGTCATAGTAGCCTTGCTGAAAAGTAAAGTCGGCAAATTGACGAACAGCTTAAATTGTCCGTATATTAAAATCACAATTTGCTAAACTAGCAACTAGCTTCATTTTCCTGAATGAGCGATTCCTTCGAAAATTCAAAAATAGTAAATAGCTTAATTGAAATAAATACTTTACGACTGAGTTTGACTGTAATTCTGTCGACTAAATGAAATGACATGACATGGCTGTGAGACGGCAAGTTGACGTAGGGTGTTCAACAACATTTTTCCCTGATTGTAAACAATCAAAATGAAATATCAAAACAGTGTACAGTTTCTTGTCTTTTTAAACAACATCCTGAAACCCTTTGTTATCTAGAGAGTCGTATTCTATAAATATGACTCTCTAACATTATATTCCATTGTAATATTCAGGTAGAAAACGGAACTGGCTTGCCAATTAGTTCGAACTAAAGCACTAGAAATTCTAAATGTTTCAAAGCAAAATGTGGGGCAAAGAATAAAGGCTCCTTCAAACAGGCGCGACACGTGATAAATCGCGCGCGACACAAAGGCACCGCAAGTCGCGCAACGAGCGGTGCCTTTGTGTCGCGCGCGATTCGCGAGTCTCGCCCGCGGTTTTACCTGCCCCGCTCGGCTTCTAAGGATCGCAGGGTGATATTGAAAAGCGTATAAGCTTCTTATAAAATTGAGTTATCCCTTCAATTTTATCATATATTGTAGCTATAGATTTGTTTATCATGTCAAATTGCCTACCTCAGCTTTCAAAGTCGTCCTTGATAATTAAAAACGTAGTGAAAACAATAAATAAACAGAAACTTTTTATCGTACTTCAACCAGGAAAATGATAAAAGAAAGAACACGTAAACAAACATTGCATTACCAGTACACATTCACTATACATTCCCAGTATACACTGCTGACTTCTCATTTTACAAAAAGCCAATAAACAATGCGAGGTCAGCTAAATATGTCGTCATATAGCTATTTGAGGCGATCTTATCCCTAAAAGAAATTTCTTGTTGACCATTGGATACCTTTTCCTATACATATAAGGTTACATATTCAATTTTATTACCTTGCACTGAGACAAGATGTTCTTCAGTAGGTACTAGTGTGGGCTTACCACAATCGAGCGGAGTAGGTAAACCGTAACATAAATTAATAATCGCACTTAATACTATTTATTTAATTGTAAACTTTATTGCATCATTAAGTATTGAAAGGCACTTAAACAATTACCTAAATTAAATACACCGTACAGCATAATACCAATTTAAGAGAAATATTTATATAACGGGTGCAAAGATACCTGAGTTAAAATAATAGTGCATCAAAAGATTCGTCAGTATCGTTGTCAACAGGAAAAGTTCCCAAACGGCTGGCAGCATTGCCACGTCGGCGTCGTATTGTAATGCTGTTTCTTTGAACTGAAAACAGGCCAGCCAGTCTTATCACGTGAAGATTCGACCAACGGCTTGGCTACTTTTGACAGACTTTATTCATATCTACGGGGCATTTCTATTTGTGCTTGATGCATTAACCAAAATTCTATAGGTTAGTTGTATTTACGATTCAAAAATCGTTCGAATTTACGATACATTTACTCCACGGTATCGTGGGAGGTTTTCATATCTCAGTCCATAGAGCTATGCAGTGCTAAGTTCCGGAGTTCCACAAGGTGATCATTTAGGCCCAGTTTTGTTTAATTTCTTTATAAATGATATTCCAAAGTGTTTCTTACATTCTAAGGTTTTTATGTATGCCGACTTGAAATTTGTTAAAATTATTAAGTCCCAACATGATGTCATCCTTTTGCAGAGTGATCTCAATAGGCTTTTTAAGTGGTGCGAACGCAATTCAATGCTGTTAAATCCCAGTAAATGCTATCATGTCAAATTTACACGTAAGCATAATTTAGTAAGGATTATTACATAAATGAAATCAAAATAGCAGAATTAAACACAACAAAAGACCTCGGTAGAAGACTAATAAAACGGAAAAAGTCGCGTTAATATTTCACCAAACAAATTATGAAAGCCACATCTAACTAGGGTGTTTACTTGGAAATTCCTGAACCGTCTCTGACCTCAAGTGAGGAGATGTAAGTCGAACTTCATAAAGTACGGGTACCTTGGCGGAACGGCAGCAGAGTGAAGCTGTGTCACAAATCATGCTCCACCTCCTATCCTGCCCTTTGTGCTCCAAAACATGCAGCCAAAGTGACCTCTGCACTGCTACCGATAACGCTGTGGAAGTGGCGAAGTTTTGGGAAAACAAAATTTAATAACTGTCGTGCTAGTGACATGAAGTACCCACCTATGGACCAAAGTATAAAGCTAAAAAAAATATATATAAAATTGTTACTACATTAACCAAACATGTTATAACGTTCACGCCAAGGTCAAAAAGATTTCATTCTTTAAACGCGTGTCCAATCATTGCCGGCTTAGAACGTTTAAAATGTGTGAAATTGCGCCAAATTCCAAAGATTTTAATCGTTAGATTCACCCACTGCGTCAAAAGATGTTAACATTTCTGTTTCGTTTAGCAGCTCTGACACACACAATGTCACAGTCAGCGTGGAAACGCCATATACGGAATGTGTGAGTTCATTATTCTCAGTATTGACACTTTTCGCGCGGTATAAGTAGGTACCTACAGTGAGGAAAAATCTAACGATTCATTACCAAATTCTGTGTAACATTAAACACAATGCTCTTGTATTTCAACAGTAAAGTTAAAGATTCCATAGTTGAAACAGCTGTTTGTAATGTCACTTTTATGCCCTTCGCAATACAAAAGTAGGTTTACCTCGTAGAGTACCGCAGAGATTTCAATAATAATGTTTTGTTTACGTATTCATTCAGGAATATAAGTCACACAGAAGATTGTTTGACAGACACTAATATGAAGATAATAAGCATACGTCTACTAAAATACAACACCTACCAAGAAGCAATGTGAACTATTTACTAAAAGACACTTTGTTGATAAATGGAAATAGCACCCACTCATAAATCTATATAAGAATAAATGAATCATAACCTATAAACAAGACAATGACGGTAAATATTCATATCAATAAAATAAACAACAATATACCGACTGAATGAAACATTGCTACCATGATGTTGCGCATTTATGAATTTTTCAGGTTAACGATTTTTTATGGTTGCTGTACTACAGCAAAACTGATTCTCAAAATTATTATGTAACTGAACCTCTTCCAACCTCTTTAACTAAGAATCTTGAATTATGAATAGACCCTTAATCAAATTCAGCTTAGTACTTATGCACACTCATTTATCGGATGATTAATCACATACTAAATATTAAGAACTATAAAGTCTGTGCTTAGCATAATCAACCGCACTTCGCTGCACTACGAAAATCACCCTTATTACTACGATATAAAGGCACTGTCAATTTTAAATTGTTACAAATTATATGCTGTTGGCTTCGGGCTCTACTCAATAAATCACAACATTACTTGGACACCGATTCCGATACGCAATACATTTTTGAAACAGTATCCACTAATTGACAGTTTTTTTATTATAGACGTCTACAAAATATTTATGTGTCTAAATAATAAACTTTGTCTCGTACGCGTCGCTTTAATCTTTTCTTGCCATAATTATGTGTCAGACCAAAGTTTTAATTGCTCCGGATGTCAAAGTGTGGGCAAAGTTAAGCAGCCTCTCACTTGACATTTAAGTCACTATCTTTACTTTCGTATACTTTATATCTGTAATTTATTACAGGAGAACAAAAAAGCGTCGCTAGAAACTTCGCGAAAGCTATTAATAATCACTGACCTGTGGCACACTTAGCACGAGACTCAACACCCACGCAATAATAACAAGTCTTCCACTCCTCGTCGCAGTCGCCATACTTCGCATTGGATACTTCACAGCAAGCCATCTGTCCACTCCAATGAGCACGAGTATAAAAGTACTGAGGTACAAAGCGAACATCTGCAGGAACTTGAACAATTTGCATGCTATATTCCCGGCGTACCACTGCACCGTAAAGGACCACGCCGCTTCGCCAGCGATGCAAAAAACAGTCACCAACAAGTCTGCTATACTCAGTTGGAATATCAAACTGTATATCGCTGTCCAAGACGGTCTCGCTCTTCCCCGACCTCTTTTACCTCTCTGTATACTTATAATCGTTGCCAAATTACCAAATAATGATAACACAGCCATTGCGGAAAGTACGCTGGCTCTGATAAGAGTGCTTTTATTCAAAATTGGGGCGTGATCCAAACACATGACTTGAGTGCCATTGTATACAAAAATATTATTCGTGAACTCATCGGCATGTGTGCCATTCGAAAGAAACGTTTCCAAGCATTTTTCTGTGGACCATATGGTGTAACTTGTAAGAACAGTTTCAGCTGAACTAAATTCTCTGTGAAGAGCCAATTCGCTCGGGTATAACGCGTCATCGTCATATAATGTGGTATTGTTGCCTGCGCTGTCCATGTTTCGTCATGCGTATTCAACTTCTTTGCTAATCTGAAACAAAGAAATTGAGCGTATTATTATTTCATATCAGTACTAAAACAACCTCGAAAATAATCAGCTTTGATCCGTTGTACAAATAGATTTACGCGAGACACGACTTATATTTTTGTGTCCATTATTACAACACATTGTAGTTAATGCCACAAAAAATGCAACTATTTCCTGATACGTATGTATATCATTAAAACAACCTACTTGTCTCCTAAAGATTAACAATACTTAAATGGAGTTCACTTCCCGTGTGATTGGGGCCGTGATTAATGATAAACGGACGTCTGCCTTGATTTATTACAAAGCTGCTGAAGTGGCCATTTAATGCCTCAGTTAACGACAGCCTCAGGGAGAGAGTCTTGCTTCAAGGCAGCTTAAATTGATTCTTAGCTTATAGATTAGATTCATTGTAATAGTCAGTTCAACAAGATATTCTACAAAAGTGCATGAATTTGAGGTTTTACAGCGGTCTTGGATTGGATTCGAAAACGTCATCAGTCTGTTTTACAAAGATAAAAATGGAAGACTTTTTACGTAGCTTTCTGGACATCCTTAACTATTACTTAAATCTATAATATGAAACCTAAACATACACGTACACGTTTCACACACTAAACATACGAGTTTACCTTCCTACTGGTTATGTTTGATCCTATAATCAATTAATCGAGCAAGACACGCTTTACCAAACGAAATATCTAACGATATTATAGTAAACAAATAGTTTTCATGTTTGTTTTTCATCCCTTAAGTTTTCGCCGTATTCACCCAAAGACGTGGCATAATTGAATATAACCTTAGACAACAACCTCTTTGTCACAACTTGAACTTCGCAACTTGACAAAGCAACTCAAGCATTACGTTTAAACAGAATGTATGAAAACGTCGACGACAGTTGTCTACTGTGTGACGAAGCACAGAAGAGGTTTCTAGGTCTCCGACTAAATATATTTCATGGTCGGCATGAGCCTTTCAAGTCCATTTCCGATTTGAACCAAAAATAGAGCATAAGTTCAAACATTGAATATTGATGATTCATTTCGGATATTTGTGCACGCTATTTTTTAAGACAACAATAAAATAGTAATCTCTTTATTTCAGAATATAATTCCATAATTACAATACAAATTACAATAGATACGAAGATGTTAGTAACATAAAAACTTGAAAACTATATTATTAGACATTACCAACATTTACATGAGCATGTAGCTGACTTAAGTACCAGATAAAAGGACAATGACCTCTTAAGAGGTTGTAATGTTTTTCTAATAACCCTGTATATAATGTCCAGTTTTCACTTTGTTACCATTTTATTATAAGTATGCATAGATTTTAAAGCAGAACGTCGTCGTCTATCTTTCCTCGAACCAAACAAGCATTACATACATTGGTTAATCGCTAAAGGCACCGCTTGTTGCGCGACTTGCGGTGTCCTTGTGTCGCGCGCGATTTTATCGCGGGTCGCACCTGTTTGTAGGAGCCTTAATGGTTTCCTGTAACTATATGGACTTGAACTCGCCAGACTGCTACATGAAATCCTGAGTAATAGCAAAGCAATTAGTGACTGGAACTTGAACGCTTATAATGTGCAAGCAGCATCAAGAGAAGGAGCCCGTCAGGGCTGAAGCCTGCCGGGTCAGCGGGATTGTCCGAAAGGGTTACCGCTGGCCCGGAACATAAAGGGCTAAGGAAGGAACACGGGTGGGTTTTAGTCAGTAAGAGTCTGATACTCCGTTCCGCTCTACCCAGAGCGGGAGGGGTTATTTGATGATTTCCCATCCACAAAAAAAGTATCTGAGCTATAATAATAAGCTTATAATTATCTGAGCTGACAGACAGCATAATGTGCTCAGGTTTCAGACTGTACACATGGATACGTATGTAGTACGAGTACGATTAGGGAATGTATTACAAAATTCTAGTAAGTAAACAAAATAAACTGTAATTTATTTAACTCCCGATAGTATTCAGAAATTATTTTATTAATTTGTAATCGAAATTGACGTCATACCAAACACTAAATCATCAAAATGGTTTACCTTGCTTCAATTTGTAATCGAAAAGTTCGTTTATAGGCGTACCGCTTAACTGAGACGTTGCCTGAGGTAACTGCGCGGTACGGGAGGGGTGACAGTTGTCACAAGTTGACGAATCACTGAGCTCTCGCATCACGTCATCACACCCCTCCCGCATCGCGCTGCTACCTCAGGCAACGTCTCAGCTAAGCGGTTGGCTTATAGTTATAACGATGTTGGTTTGGGCAAGTTTGCTTACTTGTTGATACAATCTCGGTTACGTTTATTCTAGTTGTTTGCTACGTACGACTCATAACTTACCTAGTATTGGCAGAAACTGTGTTTATATGACTTTTATTGACTATTACTATTCAAAGACGTTCGTTTATTGGCTTTCAATTCATCCTTTGACGTTTGCTGTTTCCATTGATTTAGAGTTCCTTATTCTATAGGTAGTGGTGGTATTGTTTTGATGTTACAACGTGAGCCTGTACATTTTCTCTGAGTCTTTTTGCGTAATGAATTATAGGAATTACCCGGCCAGCTGTTGTTTTACCCACAGCAAAACTAGTTCGGGCACAAAATACAACAATTAGGTAAGGTAGACTGATCGTTGTTATGTAAACAAGGATATTACAAATTAGAGGATTATATCCAAGATAAGAATGCTTGGAAACATGCTGGTCCTGCTCCATAGGACAATCTAGACAAAATCAAACCGGTTCCTAATTTAATTTATATTTTTAAAATTTTTATGACATTGATTTTTACAATCTGTGACTACAGTAACTCGCACAATTGTTAAAATTCTAGGAAAATCATCTACTTTTACAATATTTGTAAATAATTTGTAAATATGTGAGCACCATGTATCTATCACATAATTGATTTACCTGTCATTGCTTCATTTTTAATTCATTTTACTTTTTGTGGTAGACTAATTTTATTCTAGTTGCATCGTCTTCACATATAATTAGGTACATTATGAATACAAAACCTTGTAAAACATTTTAAAGGAGTAACGGTGGAGTTTCTTGCCCATTCTTCTCCATATGAACACTACCTTTTGGAAGGGGCGACTAGAATCAATTCAATAATTTTACTGTAAGTTTTGATGTTCAAAAGTGCCTTTAATTTGCCTATTTGAAATAAATGATTTGACTTTGAATAAAAAAATAAGTAGAGTAGTCACTCCACCCAAGAAATGTGAAGTTATGAGTATGAGTATTGTCAGTCGGGAATAGTAATAACTTCGTGTTTCATTGCTCTGATTACAAGGGACAATTTATACAATAATGTGTGAAATTGACGACATTCTAGACTTTGTAGGCTTGGTTAATGGTTAGGTCGTTTACATTTAGATGGATGACATGTTGGTATTATTTGCAAGTGTCTCAAAGTGAAATCCCCTTTTAATGTTAGTTAAGTTGTTTATGTGTGTGTTTTGTTATGTTCTTTTTGTATATGTTGTTCGCTTTGGTTGTTGGTTTAATTTTATTTAGGGCTGATTTTTCCATCGCCAGATAACTTTTATTTGAGGAATAAAATTGACGTTTGACAGTTTTTCTATTAAATAACTATCAAATTTTCAAAATTATTTCTCGAATAAAGTTATCAGATGATTGAAAAATCAACCCTTACTGTTATATGGGTTTTCTTTTTCTAGTCATTAATAAATTCAAATTGACAAGCGCTTTTCTATTGTACAAAAAACTCTTCTGGCAAATTAATCAACTAGTTAGATTAATACAGCATTCTTTTATGGATACCTATGTATGTTACTGTCAAGTCTGCATACCTATCAATTACCCACTAATCAGAATAGTTCTATTTCATACCGATTTTTGCTGTAGAGATAGTGGAACCTATCTAAGTACACCAAGATAACTGCACAAAACATATGATAAATAAAATAATATAATAGTAGCGAAGTCAAAAATGTACAGACACCAGCAGATCAAGCTACCTGAAACTGTCAAATTTTCCCAATCAACATTGAACCTTATGCTTAAGCGATAAAGTTGAAACTCTATTTAAGAAATTTGACAGATTTTAGTAGCTTGATGTGCTGGAGTCTGTACATACATTGGTATTTTTGAAAAAAATATTTTTTTTTTTATTTTTTTATCTATTTGTTTGTTCCGGATTGTCGCAAAAACGGCTGAACAGATTTAGATGAAATTTGGCTCACAGATAGATTATAACCTGGATCAACACATAGGGTACTTTTAATATCGGTAATACGTTTCCGTGGGATATTGTCCTGTGTCCAACATGTCAGACAGGCGAATCCGCGGGAAAAGCTAGTCTTAAATAAGACAGATCCACTAGGATTACATAAAAGTAGTACATAAGTTATTGAAATTATGTGAGTTGTAGATATAAAGTAGGTTATTACAACATTTCTACTTTTAAATTCAATCAAACATAACGCGCACTGTGATATGAAACAAAAGAAAAACGGAATATGAATTCAAGATCTCGGGGAAAGAAAGAAGTTTTGCATTTGCATATCTTTGCAGTAGTTCACCGAAATAGAGTTTTATAAAGTAGGCTAGAGAAACTGAAACCCTTTCAGCAGTAATAAAAATGAAAGAGAAAAAATATTTTCTAGATGCAAATAAATACATAAAGTTTGCAAATAGCGGAAAATATTGGTTATATAGACTTCATCGTAAATGAAATGGAAGTTTTACACTAGTCCAATGAATGGCCAAAAATTCAGACGCTTTTTAAATCTTTGTTTTATAATAACACTAGCGACCTGCCCCTGCTTCGCCCTGTTTTTACGAGTGGACAAAACTGCGTTTTTTATTTTATTTTAATTAATTTTAATATTAATGTAAAACAAAACCTTCTCAAATGAATTTTCTAATTGCCGATTCCTATAAATTAAGGACCGCAATTGGTTAAAATTAAGACTCTTGTAGCTTTACCAAGAATGAAGTAAATACCACATAGCTTTGCATAGTAGACCCTCGCATATGGAAGTAGCTAACGCAGGTAAAATTAGTTTACTAATCTATATGTATATTAGCCTAGTTTGGCTGCCATCCGTTTTTGATTATAGGAACCGAGCATTACTGATGGTAAAAACCGCACCAAAACGCGCCTTTACCTTAGAACGACGCGGTCACACAGACAGATACAAAAAGCGACTTTACGGTATAATTTGTAAAGAAGTTAATAATATTATGTATCTCCAAAGATACAAAATTACATATTAGTAATGACCATTTTAAAAATTCACTTCGAAAGAAAATGCTTTGGTATAAAAAAAAAAAAAATGAAATGCCGAAAGAGATGAAAAATCAGGAAATCTAATTTAGCACAATTTCCGTGTACACGATTGCACAAAGGATATTGAAACCTGCGACGTGGATGCCACTACCGCTTTGAGGAAATCAGCTTTACTTAGTTTACTTCATTATGTCGAGCTGGTACACAGGTGTACCACAAGCGGTAAAATGTTTACAATCTCGTCCTTGAGAGGCAGAGATACATATGTAACAAACATAATATCTGAATAGACAAAAACATCCGAATTGAGAATCTCCTCCTTTTTTGAAGCCGGTTAAAAACGCAAAAGACTTTCGAAAATAAAATAGGCGCCCTCTTCATTTTGCTTATCAGAATATCTTTCACAACATCATGTTTTTTTGTTCTATCTAATTTTATTTTGTAATTCCTTTTTCTTCCTCCATGATTATTTCTTATCCTATGTCGTTATTGTAAATAATTTTGGGAATATTGTCCGAAATGTTGCGTGGAATAATAGTTAAGTGGTAAATTTGACTTTCGTGAATCATATAATTTTTAAATGTGGTAATTATTAAAAAGAAAGAAAAAAAGCTAAGTGTGAATGAAGCCAGTTTTAGTTTTCAAACTCAAGTTCACAACATCGATAAAGTTGGATCGCAATTTGCTTAACAGGATGGCAACGCATAAACTACGAACAATCAACTATCGAATTTTATTTTTTATAAAAAAATAAAATAATCTGGTAATAATAAAATAATAAGTAGTTAAGGAGCAGTGGTGGTCCAGTGGTAACGGCCGCGACTTATGAGGTTTTGGCTTCGAACCCAAGCAAGCACTTTACTCTCTGTACAGACGCCAGCACATCAAGCTACCCGAAACTGTCAAATTTTTCCAATCAATTTTGCTTTAGTGATAAAGTTGAAAAACTATTAAAGTAATTTGACAGATTGTAGTAGCTTGATGTGTTGGCGTCTGTACATTATTTCATCATCACTGCTCTCAAAGCGGGGAAGGCAAACATCGTGAGGAAACAGGTGTAGCATACTGACGTCACGCAAAATCCTGCATCTCGCAAGCAGAGTTTACCGCGCAACTAGCATAGATACAACAGCCTATGGGAACATTACAGGCTGATTATGAAAAAACTAAGCTTCTTTTTAACCGACTTCAAAAAAGGAGGTTCTGTATTCGACCCGTATGTCAAAAAACGAAAATGCTGAACCAACGACACCGACTTCCGAAATTAGTTATTTTACACTTTGTAGTGTTTTTTCTTTGGAAGTTGGTTGTCTTTTTTGTAAAAAAAGTTTTTTTAAATAATAATATAATGTTTGCAGTCAACTTTGCTCCATGTGTGACGATTGACCGGCGAGATTAAACTGTATTGACCCTCAGGCTAACTCTATCTAACCCACAACCGATTAGCTAATTTCGTATTGCTCGTGCACATAATAAGGATATCGAAGATCAGGAAATAGAATAGAAATAGAACGTTCATAACTTAATTCCAAAAATCTTAAAGCTGCCTTTCCACCAGAGATAAGCGAGGATGCGTATCTAGGGGTGTGTGTAAAACTAACCAATACCAACGCTAACTTAGTTCAAGCTATAAAAATGAAGCGATGTTATTGGTTGGTTTTACACACATCCCTCGCTACACATCCTCGCTCATCTCTAATGGAAAAGCAGCCTTATTCTCTTGTTTTGATATTTTATAAGACAGAAATTGACTTGTAGATTTAAATAATGCCTGCATTCCCCGATAGAGCAGGCGGAGACTAATATAGTAGGTACACCTGCATTTTTTTAGTCATGTTTGAGTTCTATGTATAGTAGAACTTGTACTGGCTTTAGCACCCTAAGATTAAATGTCACTTGCGTGTCTACAAACGACAAGATCTGTTTGTCTATGTGACAGCTACATAGTTTCATACTTAGTGAAGTTTCAATTTATTGAGAATTGTTGTCAAAGGAATTACGATTCGACTATACCTAATAGGTAGGGAGCCTAATCTAATCAGACGACGCCAAATCTAGTCAAGAACAATTTTTCGTTCGAAAAGCTGGTTAGCTGGTTTTAGTTAGCAAAAGATCCTTTGAAACCCTGGAACGGGTAAATAAGGGTATCTAGTTACAAACTTTAGGCAAAAACAAATCTGTTAAGGGCTGACTTTACCAAAGTCAGATAACTTTTAATAATGGAATAAAATTGACGTCTGACAGTTCTAGTATGGAAAACCTGTCAAAAATTCAAAATTTATTCTCAAGATGAGAATTATTCTAGGCATAAAAGTTTGGTGGAATGCGCCCTTAAGCATGTAATTATTAACCAACTTATAAAAAAAATAACGAATAGTTATATTAAAATTCCAAAGTATTTAATAATGACAACATAACAAACAGATAAATACATGTTAGATGAACGTTAGCGTTATGCATAGCAAGGGCGCGGTTAGTGAGCGCTGAATTTCAGCTTAGACCCCCTATTTTATTTATAACCTTAATTCACAATGATAGTTGTAGAAAAAAAACAGAGAAGGGGCTTGCGAATAAGTAATAACAGCCGCACGAGGCGATTGATCAGGGTAAGCTGCACTTGCCGCGGTTGGTTCCTGAATGGATGACCATCTTTACATACCAAGACCCCTCCGTGCCTCGGAAAGCACGTTACGTAGCAAGTTACGGGTCGTCAGAAGCCTGAAAGTCTGATAATCAGTCTTACCAAGGAGAATCGTACCTATTACCCAGTAAGTGGTTGTGGAGGTCAGATAGGCTGTCGCTTCATGTAAAATGCTGGTACTCAGCTGCACCCGGTTAGACTGGAAGCCGAATCCAACTTACTTGGGAAAAGGCTAGGTAGATGATATGAGTTGTAGAAAAAACACGTTTCAGTTCTGAATCTCTGAATGCTCCTTGGCAAAGGTGTCTTCCAACCACATCCAATTCTCTTTGTTCCTTGCCTGTCCAGTCCATGTCTTTTCAGCTGTCCTCACCAAATCATCTCGCCATCTTTTCAAAGGTTTTAATTTTTTTCTCACTCGTCCTTATAGTACCATAGGGTCACTTTTTAGGGTTCCGTACCCAAAGGGTAAAAACGGGACCCTATTACTAAGACTCCACTGTCCGTCTGTCTGTCTGTGTGTCTGTCACCAGGCTGTGTATCTCATGAACCGTGAAAGCTAGACAGTTGAAATTTTCACAGAATTTATTTTTGTTGCCGCTATAACAACAAATAATAAAAACGGAATAAAATAAATATTTAAGGGGGGCTCAGATACAACAAACGTTTTATTTTCGGCGTTTTTGCCTTGTGGTACGGAACCCTTCGTGTGTGAGTCCGACTCGCATTTGGCAAGTTTTTTGTTTCATTTTTCTAAATCTTAGACCTATTACACTACCTACCATGAAAATAAAATAGATTTAATTAGGTACAGTAGACTGCACGTCGCGTCGGTGGTAACACTTTCACCTTGAGTTGCCCTGGCGTTGTACGAAGTTTCAATAGAATGCGTTTGATACCACTAACTGTAGGTACGTACAATGTTTACCCATTGGTACATAAACAATGAAAGAAGAAAGAAAGAAAGAATTTCATTTTGCTCATACTTGAATCGAAATGAATACGTTTGTATGAATCTATAATTCAAGCGTCCACTTCAATCAATCGAAAAACCAAAGCTATTCGGTTCAAAGCTGTTAGAAAACACATTTAGATAACGAGACGTGCAATGGTATAGATCGCGAAAAAAAGCAGTTACAAAAAAAGTTTCTGTCCATTTACTACGGCCTACCTCCACCCCTTTTTCTTTTTTCGGAAACTGGACATCGATGATTGGCTGTTATCCGAGTCCGTAGGTTTTGACAACTATGAATAGGTTGCATTTGTCTTTCAAGATCGATACGACGTTATGTAACTGGCATACTACAGTTATGGCAAAAATTTTCAGCTGTCTGTCCCATACATCTGGGTAGACTAGTTATTGAAGTTTTGTATGGGACAGGTTTTTTTCGCAATTACTATGTTGGCCCCATGGAGAAAGTTGTTCAGTTTCATGGTATATACCAAACCCTTAAATGTGACCACACCTTCCTGATACACACTGTTTACCCTACTTCATCAACAAAAAACAACAAACATAATCAACTCGACGAAATGTGGACGGTTGCAACATTTCGTCGAGTTGATTTTGAGTAACCGCGCTGCAGTGAACCGCGGTATGCCGATTTGATTGATGATAATATTATGGTAAGTATCTTTAACTCCATTTGAATATTTAGATTAAACACGGGCAATTTGAGCTTTCATTATTCGATTACCAACAATCTATTCGCAGTTATGTCCGTTCTTGGTATATTAATATTCCTATCCCTTTTGAAATCAATACTTTCAGAATACAAGAAACCTCTTGTATTCTGAAATATTAGATTTCAAAAAGGTCAGGAGTTTTATCGTGACTTTTATGAGTTCAGAAAAGGCTACACAGACTAAATGTCAAGAGGGGAGTAGTGGGTCAGTGTCAGTACAGTACCTACACTGCTGAAAAACACTATGCAAAATTTCCTAATACCTACTGTTATGTATGTGCAAACAACAAGTCATTGTTTAATTTTGTCAAACACTCTAGCCGAATTGAATGACAGGGAAAAAATCACACGTTTGAATGTCTGTGTACTAAAGTATACAAAGTGGATTATTTTACATTTTCTTTATTATCACTGGGAGGCAGTATTTCACTGACAGCATTCTGTGTAAGCGCTAACGAAATAAATTGGTGTAAAATATGCGCGGGCTATAAAATGCGACATACAGGTCCAAAAAGTTTTTGTTATCATGAATTTTTTATCTATTTAGTCTACACCATTTGGCTGACAATTTGAACTTTAAACTCAACTTTGTTTTTATGTTTCAAAAACTAAGTTAAGTGTTTATTTATATGACGCGACTCCGTAGCCAAGCTACAACATAATCTACATCTATTTAAATAAAAATGATTCGCCGAAATGTATGTAAGCGTATAACTGTTCGAAGTTACCAACTGCGATATTTTTTATTTTTTTGTGTTCGGTATTTGCCAGGTCAAGGTTTGTATGAAAGAAAATTTCGGAAATTCGAAAAAAAATACATCCGTTCGAAGGTGGGGCGGGCCGCCAATATACAGGGTACCTTTAAAATAAATGAATAAAATTCTAACACAGCGCTCAGTACGTCTAACTAAAGATATCAAAGCAAAAAAAGACATTAATTAAAATGATTTTATTTTGACCTAAAATAATAAATAGCGTGTAACATTAACATTCGTGTATTTTCGTTAGCTGATTATTTTTCTTGTAAGTACTCGTATCTATGTGTTTTTCTTATATTTTTTTAGCATCGTCCTTATTTTGGTGGTCTGAATGATTTCTAAAAGTTTGTCCATCTATTTTAATGGGACCTTATATAAATAAAAATGAAGTGCTGTTCGTTAGTAAGAACATGAACGGCTGTACCGATTTGGCTGTTGTAAAATATTCATAATAATCCGAGTAAGGTTTATAATTTATTGAAGAAAAATTTAAATAAAAACCTGAAAAAAATTCTAACTCGGGAAAACTTAACTTCTTTCTTCAATTGGATTTTTGTATGAATTATTGAAAATTGGACAGGACATCGTCAACTAGTTATTTACAAAAAAAAAAAACATATAAGCACCTACATGCATAAGCTTACGCCTTTTTTCTATGGGAGAAGGCAAGTGACACTAATAAGAAAATGTGTATGTGAAAATGCAGATTCAAAAAATGAAATTGAAAAAGGAAAAACTATAAATGGACAGTTAAAGTATTTCCAAGAGATTACATTGATTGACTTACAAAATATTTATTATTATATTTCTTTCGCAAAAAGCTCTTACTTTTAATTTTTCTTTAAAATTATTCGCCGAGTGATAATCTTATATTGTAATCTATACATACTATGAATTAAAGTCGCTTGTGGTATCTGTCTGAGTGACCGCGTTGTTCTTCTAAATTTCGCAACCGATTTTGATGCGTGTTTCATCATAATTTAGACAATTAATTCCGGATAGTTTAAATGTTTATAATACTTAATTAATAAACTTAAATATAATAAAGAGATCTCCATGATTTGTCAAATTGTAAAAACCGAACCGCTAGTAACTTATAAGCCTTATAAATATACGCGTAATAGTTGCAGCCTTCAAATGAAACTGTTTTCTCTGCACTAAACCCCGAATAGGGAAAAGGGTTGCGAGGATTTTTCCAGATCATTAAAGGTGGGACTGTAGAGATTAAATTCCTTGGCACTGCGTCGGACTAGAGTGCCGTTCACGCCATTGTTAATCCATTAAATCTTGCTAAAAGCTGGTCTGTAAACAACAGTAACAAAGCTTTTGAAGGTAGGTGTTGTATGTGACTTTCGATTTTCCTTTATGAGTCGGTTTGTATAGTATATACTCGAAATAATATAGACAAACTGAAACGTTTTCAGTCTTTCATAAAAAAGTTGTTACACTTACAACACTTCGAATTGAAGACAAAGATTTAAATTCTCCAGAGAACTTTTATAAACATCAACTGTGTCAATAATAATCAGTAGGTACTTATGTTGGCACGTGCCGTTTTATATTATAAAATGGTACACAAGGTTGTTTATAAGGTAAGTACTCCGCAACTTTTCCACGTGTAAAATTCTGATTCATCGCAATTCACCTAAGCCAATGATTCTTTTGCGTCGGCCCCACATACAAAATGTAGGTCGTGAGTTCAAACTCACGCAGGCACTTTACTTTGCGTATTTAATTTCATCACCACTGCTCTAGGAAACCGGCACACTCCTCACAGAGAGGAGGTCGGTGTCCCTGCAATGGGAGCTTTATAGGCTGATTATTATTATTATTACATTATTTATTGAGAGAAACCATGAGACTAGTCAGCGGGATTGTCCGAAAGGGTTACCGCTGGCCCGGAACATAAAGGGCTAAGGAAGACGAAAAAACCATGAGACTCATACAGTGTTAGTAACAATATAATAAACTTGCAACTATGTTAGTGATACAATTACAACAACAATTACACAAACAAACAACAAAATGAACACTGCTTCCGCATTCCAGCTGAGATACTGGAGCAACGACTACTTACAATACAGCAGTCCAGCCTGTCAGCAATAACTCCCAGGATGCTGTTGGAACTGGCTCACACCCTACGCACCAAGGACGCACATTTTTTACACATTAATGCATAAAAGCAATCCACACGCAATTCCGCAAACATCCCTGATGCGCTACAGAAGCGAGGCAGCCCCATCAAAAACCTGAAAGCATTATTGTTCTGCACGCGAAGGGCACTGTACGATCGCTGCGTAAAATGTACCCTACCTCTAAAAAGTGATTTTTAACCTCCGTAGAAGCATGCTTAAACTTGCGGGCTGCCTTGATTATGAAATTATTTGTTTACAATCGTATTTGTTATAGTAGTTTGAATTCAATTGAACACAACATTGTTACGTAATTTATTTTCTTATGCGTTTAATGGCTGAATGTAACCTCTGTAGAAGCACGCTTAAACTTGCGGGCTGCCTTGATTATTTATTTCTTTTATTTAACACAACACTTCTATCATTACAGGGTATCCCAAAGCGATAGGGTAGTACTTTGCTTAAACTTATTTTACAAATTGTAAAACAAATGCTATGCAGTTATTCTTGCGAATTCATTCAATGAATGAGTATACGTAATGCGCGAGTAACTGGCGCTTTTAAAAGCAAGTTAGTCCTGCCGTGCGGCACAGCCAGAAGCTGCGGCCGTCTCCGCCTCAGCACGTAGTTGTCGGGCATACGCAGATTCACCTCCTTTAACACGCCCTGATTTTTTATATCACCATTGATTAATTTAAAAATATAAATGGCGAGAGCCATATCCCTTCTTAATTCTAACTTGTTGTACCCAACCATGCCTAGAACAAACAAGGTTAGGTACATCAATGGATAATACGGATATTCCCTATAAAGTCTCATGTACAGATACCTTATGAATTTATTTTGTATTCGTTCCAACATGTGACTATATTTAGTTTCATGTGGTGCCCAAATGATTGTAGTACACTCCAACTGACTCCTTATCAGTGCGTTGTACAAGGTTGTAATAGCCTTAATGTGTTTGAACTCTTGAGCACGACGAAGTACGAAACCTATAAGGCTCCTATACGCTCTTTTGCAAATTTTGACATTGTGATCGCGAAATGACAACTCCTTGTTAAGGTGTACTCCTCGATCACGTACTGTTTCAACCCTATTCATCGTCGCGTTGTCTGGCCCATAGTCGTGGTGGAGGTGAACTCTCATGCGGCTAAACGTTATGATTGAGCACTTCGACATATTGAAATGGAGCTTATTTTTCCTACTCCACTCAACTACTCTGTTCACGTCACTCTGGAAACGAGCACAGTCCCTTTCATCCTTAATGGCCAGAAACAGTTTAAGATCGTCCGCGAATAACAGACAAGCGGCATCCCTGACTACGTCGGGCAGGTCGTTAATCATAATGATAAACTGAAGAGGTCCTATGTTACTGCCTTGACTCACACCGAATCTGGTATAATAAGGCTCCGAATTGTAGTCAGCATATTTGACAAACTGGTGGCGGTCTCTCATGTAAACCGCAAAGAACTTTAGCAGTTTTGGGGTGCATCCAATAGTCGCCAGCTTTGTCAATAAGATGTCGTTGTCCACCAAATCAAAGGCTTT
This sequence comes from Luperina nickerlii, assembly GCA_963855955.1. NCBI lineage: Eukaryota > Metazoa > Arthropoda > Insecta > Lepidoptera > Noctuidae > Luperina > Luperina nickerlii. The sequence goes on along the minus strand of OY979677.1, from coordinate 11,353,704 downwards.
TTTGAAATCAAAGTAGGCGACATTGACTTGCACTTTTGCATCCACATGTGGGATTACATATTATGCCATAAAATTTAACAAATTGCTAGTCGTGCTGCGGGCTGGTCGAAACCCGTGCTGAGCATCCGACAAAGAAGCAGATACTTGTTCTAATACGCATCTCTGTATGACCAACTCAAATATCTTTGCTGGTGTCGACAAAACTGCCACTGATCTATACCCAATCACTTCCGATCCTGCTTCACCATACTGGAATTACCCGCGTGGTTTTCCAACGGTCAGGATTATGAAATGATTTGTTTACAATCGCATTTGTTATAGCAGTTTGAATTCAATTGAACACAACATTGTTACGTAATTAATTTAGTTTAATGGCTGAATGTATGCTAAACCATTCCTTTTATTTTTAATTAATATAACATCACACGGCATTGCGCCTATTTTCATTTAGTTTAATAAAACACTGTCGTTGCGATAAAATTCACCTAAAGCAACAAATTCTTAGTAGGTACCTGCGGTATAATTAATAGCCAGCATTGTAAGATGGTTACCATAATTCACTGTCATTTCGTTGTAATTATACTAAATTAATCTTCGGCTGAAACAAGGGGAGATGCATCTTTTTAATTACCTACGTTTTCTTAATGAAATGTTATTATTATTTATTTAAATTAATCGCTCAAACACAAATATTTGACTTATAAAACAACTTAACTTAACATAAAAAAGTTAGGTAATTACTGGTTACGAAAATATTAAAACTATTGGTAACTTGGTTTCCGCACGTCGAATAGTACTGGTAGCACAGCATCATGCTGACTGGAAATTTTCTTGTCACAGTACGTGCAGCTGCCAATTATTTCTGTGGTGTGAATATGGGTCTGTTTTGTTTTTTTTTTATTCCAACTTGTCTCTTTATGTGCACGTGTTACAGTGTCAAATAAACATATTTTTCTTTCTTATTTATTTATATTCAAGGTCCATATTGCTAATAAAAGCTGTGCCTTGACAAAACTGCTTTGTCTACCTTTTACAAAACGCTGTTTTTTCTTGAGACTGTTTTGTCTGGGTCTGCACGCAGCCTAAGATTTCATGAAAATAAAAACTAATAAAAAATCTTTACCTCTTCGAAAATAAAAGAAACGTCGGTCTACCTGGATGTATTAAATCCAGCTTATAACAAGTTTGTGAAACTCCACGCTATTAAGTAGGTACACGTTTATACACATAAGTTTAAGTAGGTCTCAGAATATTAGATATTATGTTGAAGGCTTTAACTTCACAGGTAAATACTTAAGAACTAACTTTGCTGCTAAGTACTTGGTAGATAGGAACAAAATCTCAAATGAAACCTAACTAACTTTGCAAATTTTAAAGCAATGCTTAGTGCTTTTCTAGTAACGGGAAAATAAACGTTTTTCCTTTTTGTTTTCATTAATCATGCACTAAGCGTTCCACAAAACTGCGCAGTTGAGCCTTTACGTGGAAAAATGGAGCGGAATGATGTTTTCATTTTATTCACATCAGAGTTACGCTGTTTTTCTCGGGTTTCAATTTTTATTGCTTATCGCAGCCTGAGCAGACAAAGATTATTAGGTCAGTATCAATATCTCGATACAATTTCAACGATTTTATAATCTAAATACTCCTCAAAATTCGTCAAGGTTGCATATATAGTCCACGTGTTAAATCTTTATTATAGTATAATCCACCTCAACGTTGATAATAATTTAGTTAAGTCGCGGTTGCCTTACAGACTCTCTCTGTTTTCCTGCAAGTGATAGGGACCTAAGGACCAGCGCAGACTGACAGAGTGGCGGCGAACAGGGTAAGTCTATAACAACTGAAAGTCGTCGGAAGTCGAAATTAGCTTGTTATTGTCAGTGTATCATACGACTGAAGTTTGTATTACGTAAAAAAAACACAGAAAGCGGCGCAAAATGTCGTCGAGCGACGCGCGGCAAAGAGACTGTAACTCCTAGAGCCAGTTTCTCGAAAGACACCATCGCAAATTTAACGTGCAAACAATTGTCAAACTTGGGCAAACTGCTGTGATTGATTAAATGATTTATCAACAGCCAATCGCAGCAGTTTATTAATCTTAATCTTGTCATACAATTTGTTTGAGAATCTGGCCCTGAGAGATTCGAACGGAGGCGTAGCGGCTTGGTTAAGTCCGCGTGTCGCTCAGTGCGCCTTGCAACCCATAAAATGTTCTTCACCACCACTCCGTCTGTCTGCGGTGACCTTTGGTTCCTCTGTGTTCCCTACTGTAAAGATGGGCAATGCTTTCACCTCATCAGTGTTGTTTTGTATGTAGGTACTGAAACTACTAATGCACCTGTCAAATCTGTCAAAATTTCTTGAATAGATTTTCAACTTTATTGCTAAAGCATAAGGTTCAAAGTTGATTGGGAAAATTTTACAGTTTCGGGTAGCTTGATGTGCTGGCATCTGTACAAGAAAGTAACAACTGTATTTTATTTGATCACCGCTGTCTGGGCAAACAAGATCAAATGTCACAGGGCGGTTCGCATGATATTGATGTGTCATTGCCCAAAAAGAAACCGTTTTTATTACGTACAAATACAGTTGAACATAAACACGGTGGAACATCATAGCGAAAACTTTTACTATAGTTTCAGTACTGATATGATTGAACATGGTTGAACTTTTGAAGTGAAAACTATTGAGGCGCGTTGAGCGACAAGCTAATTTAATATCTGTAGCTATGAGTATAACGTGTTGCGCTTGACAAGCAAAAAAAGCATGCAGTCCCCATGACTGCCTATTGTTAATTGTTTCATTATTGTTTTGTTGTTTAAACAACTGTTCCCTGCATTGCTATGCCGAAGCCGTCAAAATGTAAGGAGCAGCTGTTTTTTTAACCGGTGAATTCATTGGCTGGGAGGTCTAGAATAATGCATTGAATCTTTACGTTACGATATCGACTCCACCGTGTAGTTACCTACTTTTGTAGTATATACCTAGTTAAAAATATCAAAATAATTTAACGAAGTTTAACTAGCAGAGGCAATAAACAGTGTTTAGTTGATATTGTACCTTTTATGGAGTTTATAGAAAAACTCTGGTTGAATGCACCACAGAATGCTTGACAGATCCCAGTACCTACCTTACAATGATGACCACTCGATGCAGATTGTCAAAACAGAAACCTGTATTTATAACTGGTCTATATATTATTAATATAGATTATTTACTTTCAACAACTGTGGCCCCGAGCAAGGATATATTATAATTGGGAAGGGATGGGACAAGATAAATAGCGTGCAATAGTGCAAAATATACCATCGGCAATTTCCATAAAGGCAATAAATAACACGCTCTGTTTCCATACATATGTTATGTTTTACCTAACTGTTTGTTATAGTTTATTTCGTTCGTTTCAATACCTGTCTCGGGCAATATACGACCAATCGAAAATTCTCGTTCAAATTTAACTTTTTAAACATGAAAAAAAATTGCTGTTAAGTACATATTGATTTTGAATTTTTCTATGAAACGCCAGATTTTTTTTAATAACCTATGAAAGAGTTGCGTTTAAGAATTATGTTTATCTATTTTTGAAGTGGAAACTTCTATAGGCGCGTTAGGCATTTTTTGAGATGGGAATAAACCATTGAACTCGCGCCACTGTTACCGTAAGCGACACCGCGCGTTTTGTTTATAAGTCGATTAAAAGAATACCCGCTTCGGATGTGTTCGGCTGTGTTCGGTTCAGTGATAAATCACTAAACCATCACGACTACTAGGCCATCACGATAATTTAATTAACTAGGCATATGGGGTTTTATTTAACAAGGCTGTAGTGGGTTATCTTTATTTGTTTGTGTCTGACGTTATTAATTTCCTTATACACACACAAAATACACTATAGCTCCCACAATTATGAAAATCGTGTACAAATACACTGAATTTTTAGTTTAGTGACCATTAAACTAGCTATGAAAGATATGCCTAATGAAATGAAATTTTATTTGCAAGAATTGTAGTACATTACAGATGGTCGGGTTTTTTTAAGCAGTTTCTAAATTACATGTACATGAATTAAATAAATGAAGCTAATAAAATTGGTTCACAAATCATTCTTATTAAATTTAAATGTCAAGTATTTGTCAAATTATAAGAGTAAATCACAGTATAGAATTATTTTTTATAAGCCATTTGAATAACGCTGTTTTAAATCGATTGATTGACAGTTCCCTATACGATTTTGGTAGTTTATTAAATATCCTTATAACCACAGACTTATATTGGCGTCTGTGCTTATAACCACTGGAAAACAACTTCTATGAAATAAATGGCTTTTCATTGGGGGCTTTTGATTAATCTGTCACTAAGCAGATTAACAGTCTTCTTATCGTGTCAATGGCAAAATAACACTAGATTAGTTTTTTTTTATATTTGTTAGTTATAGGCCCAAAGTTCAGCAATGCTAATACCGTTTGCTGCGCCGTCTTATGAGTAGGTACGAAGCCTATATAAGGCTTTTCAAGTTCGCCACAGGATACTATACAGTATAAGTAAACAGTATCAGTTGGACATAGTAGTATTTACAGACTTCAAGAATTTTCCCGTGTAAATTTAATACCGTCATTAATCCTCCACCATTTTGAGAAAATGCAGTGTTCTCAAGTAAAACTAAAAGACATACGTTAAACGAATATTTAATATTATAAGTAACTAATTATGAATTAAATTTAAACGAATATTATGGGAAAGTATTATGTTTTATTTTGCGAACCAAATCAAGCTCGAGTTAAATAATTGGTTTAAATTATTTTTGAACCCTTTATTTATAAATGCATTACGTTTATAAAAAATGTATGACTTGATTCCGTGATAATGTTTACTTTAAATACAAACAATTAAATAAAAAATTAAGAAGTCTAGTAAAGTTATTCATTATATTTTGTTTACCACAAGAAGTCTGAGAATTTTCGTGATAACTCTATTATCTCTATAGAACTGTATTTCTCGTGGTATTTCTATAGAATAAAGTCTGCCAATTCTACTTGTTTTCTAAGAATGTAGGAAACCTTATACACTTTTGAACAACGGTGTGGCTTTAGGCAAAGTGATTGCTTTTATGCCGCGCTCATGGGTACAATGTACATAAATATAATTAGTTAAAATGTAATTGGGAAAAGCAAGTATCAGAAAGAAGAAAAAAAACTTTTATGCGAAAAATAAGGAAGCGGGAGAGTAAATCCAAATAAATAAAATAATGTCAAGTTCGTTACACCATTTATAACTAAAGAGGAAACGCGGGTGGTAGTTGCTCCATAGAAACGCTCTCGCCTATTTTCTTTCTGGTTAATAACCATAAAAGAATGATTTTTGACAGAATAATAAATATTAACTACTTGTTTGTCCCTATATTTTCGTTTTTGATGATACGTTATTTTTATAAGCACTAGAGTCCTCAAAAAATGCCGATTCAAACCGCTGTCAACAGAGGCCTAGTGTACAAATTTCACAACTATTAATGAAAACAGAAAAACATAAGGACACAGTATAGATCCTTGTTATTCAATTTATGAAATATCTTTTAAATTGGTCCAACATAGGAGGAGGAAATAGGCGAGATCCAAACCTCGAATTACGACGTTTTACTTAGGATTTTTCAAGTCTCTCCGACCACATTTCCTCTTAAGAACGGCTGGACCGATTCTTATGATCTTGAATTTGTTGGATTTGTCTCCGCCCCGAATATCAGAATAACTATTAGAACATGGGGAAAATACACAAAAAAAGAAGACAATTTGATTTTCTCATACGTAGATTCTTATTGATTCTGACTGAAACGGTACGAAGGACGGTCAGCTAGTTTTTAAATAATGAACGTGGCCGAATACAAGAAGACACAAAGAAATAATAGGTAGATGGATTTTGACGATGATTTGAAGGAATAAATACTAATGTAACCTAACTAGCCTGTATTATCCCAATGCAGGGTAAAAACCTCTCTTTTCCACACAATTCTGTCTTTTGCTAGAAAGCCAGTAATTTCGGTACCTAGAAATCTAGCTGATTCCCCATTTTTGCATTGGCCAGCCGCCATCTCGTCTTGAGTTGATTCAGAACCAATTGGTGTTTTTTTAGCCAATTTCTCATGTGACATACGTCAGATATGGCCCAGTCCCACATCACAGCTAGCGGCCCTCTAGGTAATGTCCGTGATCTTGGTGTAGGCTTGCAGTGTTGTGTTCCTTATACGGTCTGAAATTCGAACCCCTAGGATACTGCGCTCCATACTAAGATACTAATAAATACTAAGCAGTCAGTAAACAAAGCTAATTATTGGAGTAATAAGTAAAAAGTTAGGTATTTCTCAATATCATAAAGTAATTAAAAGCTTTATTTTAGTCCAGAATTTATAACGATCATGTTAAGAAAGTGTGAAAATGTTTTGAAGAGTTAATCACCTTATTACACGTTCCAACATTGTTATCCTTTAATTAAAATCGACTTCCTTCATTAATCAAAAGAACCTTTTTTAACATTTTACTCATAACGTCTTTCTAATATGTATCTCATAATCTAAAGAGCGTTTTGTAGCAAAATAATATAATCTTTTTCACGAATTTACGACGAAAAGGTTTCCAGAAAGCAATTTGTGTCAAGTATCAACGTCGGATTAACATACTGTGAAAAGCGAAAATATCATCGTACATGAAAATACAGGGTCAAATATGTAAAACATTAAATGAGATACGAATTAATATTCCTAATGGAGATTTTAAAATTGTAGGTTTGTATGCTTGAAAAACTTGTAATAATTAGCATATTAGAATTAGCGTAGCATGAAATACACTAAAATATGTCGGGAGGGTCTTTTGTTTCCCAGAACTTAGATTCTGGAGCACAAATCGGCATTACGCTTACGTATGCTCTCTAATTTCCTGCAATACTGCCATAGCATAGCGCTAAGTTTAGTAAAAAGTAGTATTATCTCGTGTAAAACAGTTACTAGTATTCAGCTGAATCCGGTTAGACTTAACCGGTACCTGGAAACTCATCCCAACATAGTAAAGAGGCTAGGCAGACTTTGAGTTTCCAATCTCGGTGGACCTCGAGAAGAAGTTCGCCGTCACTACGCACGTGTCGTACGGTCGATGGTCCTTTATGGGGCACCTGTTTGGTCAAATTGGCTGTCAGGCGTGCGACGCTGCAGGACTAAGATCAACAGTCTGCAGCGGAAAATGGCTATTCGTATCGCACGAGGATACCAAACTGTATTCTTTGAGGCGGCAATTCTCCTTGCACGCTATACGCCGCTGGACATCTTGACGGTTATGGATGCGAAGGTCTATAACCGAACCCGTGTCATCCGCCAAAGTGGCAAGAGCGTGCCAGGAATCGGTGTTGTTCGGCTGAGGTGGCAGAAACGGCGACACGCGCTCTAGCGGTGGCGTGAGCGGCTGCAACAGTCGCAATATTCACATAAGCGCGTTGTCGAAGCCGTCCTACCGCACTTCGAAGCCTGGCTGAAAAGAAAGGAGCGCATCCCTTATAGGCTAACTCAGGTGCTGACTGGACACGGTTGCTTCGGTGAGTACCTGAACAAGATTGGGGCGAGAGGCCACGGCAAATTGCCACCACTGCGGAGGCGGCTTGTGTTCTGCACAGTACATGCTTGAGGAGTGAAAGACGGGTTCTAGCCGCCACGATTGAGCAAGATTTGTCTCTACCAGCAGTAGTGGAATCTATGCTAGCGGAATCAGAGAACTGGAGGGAAATGACCTTTTGCCGTGATACTGTGATGGTCCATATGGAGGCTGCCGAGCAGAATCATAAGAGGGCTGATCCTGCTCTGAGAACAGGCATCGGGGAGGCAACCGCCGTGGCGCCTAACACGCTGAAACCCCGTCTGCATCATCTAAGGCAGGCTGGAATATAGGGTCGCGGTCAATTAGAATGGGGACTCTGTTGGCCCACTGAGTGACCTCAGGGAAGACGGCGCACAGTGATCATGTGCTGCATTGCACAACTAGGTTTCGGGATACCCCTTTACGGTCTCCCCAGAGATGTGCCCTAACAGGCGTTGCACAGATGGGGCTCCGGATTGGTCTTTTGAAAGGTAACGGTGCCCCGTCCATGTCCAGATGGTCCAGACTTTGAGTACGGATGGTAGCGCTGCACTTAGCGAAGCCTTTGCATACTGGCACAGTAGTTATCTATATCCTCTGCCGGCACAAATTAGTTTCCTCCATATGTTGAATCACGTGAGCGATCTTGGAGTAACGCATCTCGATGTCTACCTTTTAGTATTTTGAAGCGTACCAATGTACGTTTATACCCTCTGAGGAGTTATACGAGGAGCTCTTATATCTAGCTCTCCTTAAATAGACTAAAATTCTAGCAGTCTCGAACATATTTTTACTAATGATTATGAAAGAGGAATGCTCTAGATTAGACAAAAGGACCAATTAAACAAGACTTATGAGAAACAAACAACAAGTTTTACTTGCCCATTGAAACCAACACAACACTTTAAAGGATTTTCCTTTATTCGATTGTTTGTAGAAGCTTCGCTTAACTTATCAAAGACAAGATAGGTCAAATGAATTCAAGCAGTAAGTACCCACAAATGCCCCTTAAGTCGTTGGTACAAATGAAATCGAACCAACGGCTGATGAGTTGAGTAATTTGTTAGCTTCGGGAAACCTTGAGGGTCTTAGTGTCATCGTAATAGTGATGGAATGACAAAATTACAGTTGCTTAGTTTGTAATACTACATTTTATTTTCCATAACTGCATCATCAAAAAAAAAATATAAGACATAAGATGATGCTTGTCTTTTTCTTGCTACTAATTGCGAATCACCACTTAACAATGGCAATGTCTTTAAATTTGACAGTTCAACAACATTCAATGCGTTATTTACGTTATTGAGCAAACAAATTTTCCAAACCTAAGAAGCAATGTATTAGCAATTTCCTGATTATAGACTAATTAGGACTTAAGACAGTGCGGATGAGGATCTTTTTCCTGTGTTTGCGCACACACTTGTGATGTGTTATACCCGCGTGTTAGTGCTATTCTCCGTGAAGATTGGCCGCCGTGAACTAAAATTTGGTCAGATGGATATTATTAAGTACAGACTGGACTGATGTTTTATATTATTCTATGTCAAAATCTTTTAATATTCCACACAAAACATGACTTTAGGTACAAAACATACGAAAACTTTCCAGCTATAACACCAACTGGTCAAGAGTGGGCGTTTGGGCTGTCTCATGTAATTTTATACGTTGAAACAGTGCTGATTTGAAAAATAAATTTGATCAAATAAATTTGAATAAAAGATTTTTGATTTCATTTTAATAACATTTTACTCGTGAATTGGCGTAAATCTTTTTCTGTTATGTATATAAGTAGTAAATAAATAAATTCTTTATTTCTCCAAAAGCCCTTAACAATATACTTATGACTAAAACATAAAAAAGGTTTATTATAGTCAATATTTAAATACTCCGCCTCCAAAACTAGGTGTAAGTTCCTGTGACTTAGGAGTCAGGCGTAGTAGTGGGCGTCACATCTATCATATCACACACAACACGTGTAACACTTCCATAAGGGCCCGCTCACACGTACCACAACCACACCGCAACGACAACACGTGGACGAGTGCTAATTTGTACGAAAATCTGTAGTTTATTAACACGGATCACATATTTTAGCCCTCAAAATCAACTGTGTAGGCGATATCGACCACGTCACAGCTAAAGTACAACCATCAGAGACACCATGTACCTACCGCAAATAGGTACAATCCGTCTGTCTGCAAACACTAGCCACAAAGTAACCATATTGCAACTACTAGCGAAATATTGTAGTAACGTGACACTATTTACACGTAACCACTGCGTGCCCACATTTTGTCGCTGCGATGTGGAGTGATTGTGGTACCTTACTTTTCACATTTGGCTACTTTTGGTATACGGTCACGTCGTACCATAATGTTTTTCTTTCTTCAGGCTACAATCTATTATGCACACCACTACACTTAACTTCTCGTCTTGGTTGCCAGTTATATCATCTGTTAGGAAAGGCACAGTTTTGTAAGTATCATTTGATATTTCATGTATTCTTCGATTTTATTGAATAAAAATTTGGACAAATTCTAGAAACTGGTGAGAATGGTAACCTAAAGGGCTATAATAGCTTTAGAAATTAAAGAGAACACAGAATAATGTGTTATATTACAACTTGGAAGAGGTTTCTGTCTAGTAGGGGTTGTAAGGTAGGTAAATGGATTTCATTGTCTCTTTAATATATCGATCGCCAAACGTTCATCATCTGCCTCATCTGCCTAGCCTTTTCTCAACTTCGTTGGGGTCGGCTTCCAGTCTAACCGGATGCAGCTGACTACCAGTATTTTACATGGAGCGACTGCCTATCTGACCTCCACTACCCAGTTATTGGGTAATACGATACCCCTTGGTAAGACTGGTTGTCAGACTTACGGGCTTCTGACTACCTGTAACGGCTGTCAAAGATCCACAAATGACAGCCGGGACCAACGGCTTAACGTACGGAGGGGTCACGGTACGTAAAGATGGTCACCCATCCACAGACCAACCGCGGCAAGCGTAGCTTAACCTGACCGATCAAACTGTGCAGTTGGTATTATTTAGTCAGCTCTTTGTAAACAAATGCTAAGAGCGTTTACGCCGTACGGCATTCCATACAAACTTTCAAGCCCTTGTTTTTCGAAATGAATGAACCGATTGTAATGAAACTTCATACGCATAAGCAGGATACAAAGGTCTAAAAAGTTACATAAGAACATTTAAAATTTTCTTATTTAAAAAAAGATAACTGGAAATCTCAGTTTCTATGAGAAATTTAAAATCGGTCTAATATGGCTGTAGCACTATTTTTCGAAAATGTTCTTAAGAATAAAGATCCACAGACCAACCGCGGCAAGCGTAGCTTAACCTGATCGATCGACCTGTGCGGCTGTTAATATTTAGCCACGGAACCCTCTCGATCGTCAAACGTTATTTACTTAAATATAGTTTTATAGGTCTAAATTAAGGCAATATCTAAATATTGCCTTAATTATAACCTATAAAACTGACTGGTCTAAACCAGTCTAGATAAAATCGTAATTCAACAAAATAAAAACGGGCCTTTAAAATAAACCTAGTTGTGGAGCATTCCCAAGAGAAATCAGACTGTGACTTGACTGTTCGCCGAGAGTTGATAAAGTCAGGGTTTCTTAACTCATTACAAATTGCGGCCCGCCAATAACAACAATAATAAAACAACGATAATAACAATAATTTTAAACAATTATTAGCAGTATAAAATAGAAAACACGCGAACACCCCAAAGACTCACTCGAAACGCATTTATAGAACTGAATGGCAATATGGCCGCAATGGCAATATTTATCAACTCTCAGCAAACAGACTAGATTTAATCAAAAACGTATAAAATAAATCTATACTGACTTTATTCTCATTGGTACCTATAGAATAGAAGTGGTGAAGTGATAATGGAACATTTTGGTAATTTACTTAGTTTAGAACAATGAAAACTAATTGTTATCATTTGAATAGAAAGCAATTTATTCAATTGCATCATCACTAATACTGAGTCGTACTATACGAGTACTAGATTTTCCAAATTCTCGGGGCATTTGGAAAATCTCGAAAACACAAACATCATCTATCTTCTCACCTAGACCGACTAACTTTTAAGATGAACGAAGCCTATGAAGCACAGATTTTTTTATTCACAAAAAAAAAATATCTTTTATTTTTACATTCAATCCTTTGATTGCAGCCATCGGCCGGCCGGCTTCAATTAAAGGATTGAATGCAAAAATAAAAGACATTTGTAAAACTAAATGAAAAATGACGCTACGAAATTATTGATAATATCCGCGCGTAGAGAGAGAAATCCTTCTCCGTGCGGAAATTATCAATGATTTTAGGTTGATTTTTTTAAATATATTATTTGTTGATTTACTTATTCGTATTATGTTTTTCGTGAAAAAAAAAAGAATTTCAGTGCCATACTCCGTTCACCTTTTATACCCTGTTTTTGTCAGCCGGTGAAAAAAAAACAAAAGTATCTCTTTTTTATGGGATTTTTGAATAAATTATTGAAAAATCCAGAACAATGCCTGTCGAGCCAGATAGTTATTAATATTTGGGACCATAAATGGACCACCATGGCTGATGACTGTAGTCAGATACTTACTGACATAGCTTACATTGACAAAATTTTAGCATCTATCAGCATTTCAACTTCTACAAATTATACTTCTACGGCAAGGGACCATGCCTTCTTATTAATATTAATACCTACTAGCTCCAGGCTGTTGCTAGTCGAGTATTTAATTTAAAGTTTTAGCTACACTTTAATGGCATTTCCAGGTGATACCCTCAAAGGGAAGGGACGTTCTAATTTTGGCCAACCACTGAGCGCAAGATCCCGACCGCTTAATTAAGTGATACCTACTAGATTCATTTTGCTCCCAAATGAAATTTCAATGAGGTTCAAACGAATCTAAAGGAGGCTTGTGGATCGTTGAATTATAAACATTCAACGATCCATAAGCCTCCTTCAGATTCGCTCGAAAAACATTTTGAGATATCAAATGCCTGATTCTTCCCCGTCGAGGGTTCCGCGCAAAAAAAATTAAAACCCATGAAATCCAATTTGTTTTCCGACCTTTTCCGACCAGCACGCGAACGAAGTAGTTGGCACGGCTAGTGTTATAATAATAAGTATTTAAAATTATTTTCTTTGTAGTTCTATGAACTTGACTTTTAATTATAGATGATAGTTTTAGAAGCACAAAATGGCAATGATTAGACGTTCGATTAAATACGTACCAGTATTAATACATAGTTACCATGACACGTTGAAAAGATTTGAATATCAATAACAGGGTTGATAGTGAGGCCTAACGTATTAACCTATGCCAGATCTATGTCACTCCTGGAGCTTTTTAAATGACTCTCTCCCTTTTGATGTAAATATTTTGGTAGGTACAATAAAAACATGAAAGATATAAGGAAATAAGGTCTATTGGTGGATCCAAAAACATCCAAAACATTTAAAGTAAGAACCTTTGAAGAGTTTTCAAAAGAATTACTTTAAACATCATTAAATACTCCAATTTTCTTTGGATATTTTTTGTACTGTTTATTTAGGGAAGTTTGTGGTAAAGAGTTATAAGTACCCTACACCTACCTATAGTTAATCTTAATTATGAATACCAAAAAGCTTGTTTGATGTTTTAGTTTCGTGGTAGGTATATAATATCATCATCTGCCTAGCCTTTTCCCAACTATGTTGGAATCGGCTTCCAGTCTAACCGGATGCAGCTGAATACCAGTATTTTACATGGAGCGACTGCCTATCTGACCTCTACAACCAGTTACTGAGTAATACGATACCTCTTGGTAAGACTGGTTGTCAGACTTTCGGGCTTCTGATTACCCGTAACGACTGTCAAAGATCCACGAATGACAGCCGGGACCAACGGCTTAACGTGCTTTTCGAGGCACGGAGGGGTCACGGTATGTAAAGATGGTCACCAATCTACAGAGCAACCGCGGCAAGCGTAGCTTTAGCCTGATCGATCGACCTGTGCAGCTGTTATTATTTAGACACGGGCCCCTCGCCCCAGGGTAGATATATATCATCCCAAAATGTCCAACACTGAACAGCTGGGTGAATATTTCCATGATCACCAAGTTTTCATAACATAAAACACGATCATTACTACATAATTATCTAACCATGTTGATGAAAATTTGTTATGATTGCTAACAAAGTTGCTATACTTACTTTAAGTTTACAGCTATAGTTACAAGAATCAAACATGATCCCATTTTGTGTAATTTGTTTTATACAAATATATTTTTCGAGTCCGCAAACGTTTTTATACCACTTTTATGAAATATCGCTGCCACTTCGTTTGGAAAAATATGTACAATCAATTACAAAGGATTCCGAAGCTTTACTTAATGTGATTTATTAATTAAATAACGACGCCTACACCGGTTTCAGTTCAATTTGTAATAAACTTATCGCAAATAGCACCTGTGTAAAGCCTTTTGGGCAAAGCTGGCTAATCAAAAGAACGAAGTCGTCTGTAATATCCAATATCGGATTTTCCTCCTATAACAGTTATAACCGATATTGACTATTACTTACTCTTTGCCGCTTTGGAGGACCTTTGATATTTTTTTCCTGAAAACACTTGTAAATCAAGAAAAGATCACAGCTTTTAATCACAGAAAAGATTAATGTATCATCGTTGGACTTGACGTACCTATGATATGATATACGTATATATATGAAAAAAATACGATTAGATACTTTGTTACTTTTTATTTATGTAGGTGTATATGACAAAAAAGATATAAAAGAAACAAGAATGATAGCGATGGCCGACTGACGAAACTATTAGGAATGTTTTAGGTACGAGCATAACGTAATCAGACTATAATTTCTAAACTAGATTCAAGTATAATAGTGTTTTAAAACTGTACCTATCTAACGGTGTAAACAATTGTTTGTTGGCCATTAAAGAAAAATAAAATATTGCTTCTACTGCTGGGACATTCAGGCCTCCTCTCTTTGAGAGGGATGAGTGCTTTAGAGAAATAGTATTAAGTATATTATAATAATATTGACGCTTTTGTTACTAATTTATCGAGAACAAACACAAATAAACCATTTAGTTTTTAAAGAAAATAAAAAATTACTCTCAATTGGATGAACAAAATTACATTGACAGCCTGAAAGCGTTTTAACTGCCTGTAAGTGATAATCTACATAATACTCTTATGCACGACAAATACGAATAAATATGTCTATGATCAGATAATAAACAGGCTGAATTTTCCATCAAAGTGATGGAAAAACGTTAATTTTCGTAAGTAGGTAAGTAATTTCAGTGGGGTATTGTTTCATTTTTCATCAACAGAACGCCTAAAAAAGTAGTAGTAAAAGACTATATGTAATGTTACGTGACAGAATTAAATGTCTTTTGTAAAAAAAAAACTATATTTTTTGCGGGATCCATCGTATAAATGGTTCGCACAATACAATTGATTTATCACAAGCGGTGTAGGATTAGCAAAAGTATTTGGGAAAATCCATTTCCTACAGATCCGCACAAATAATATCGTTTGAAGTACACAAATATTATGTTTGCTTTGCATAAATACCTACATTTTCTATCATTCTCTCCGTGAGAGGCAGTGGGGTAAACCACCCAAACGGGCCCAGTGCGGGTTGGCGGTTATCAGGTGGATGATACTGTTTATTTCAAGACGTAATCCCTTCGCAATCTGTTGTGATACCTAATGCAGATCTTTTCTTTTCCTCAGGAAGAAAAGAGGATTGCTAGTCGGTTATTCTTTGAATTCTGACTAAATCTATACTTTTATACTAATGTTATAACGAAGTAAAATAGTAAGGGTTAATCTTCGGAACTACTGATCCGATACTTAAAATTCTTTCAGTAATGGCACAGATAACTAATAGTACTAACGTACTAATGGAAAGCTACAGTATTGCTGAGTTCCGATATATTTTAATTTAAAACAAGACATTTCGCGCGGGCAGAAGCTGGTATCTACATAATAAGTGAACTATATAGTGCTCTCAGCGCCGCATTTTAAAAGCAAGACAGAAAATAAGTTCACGTTCACAGTATTGAACTCAGTTTAAAGTTCAATGTACAGAATTTACCGCCCAAGGCGATCACAGACTTCAGCAGTGACGCTATTCAACGTTGAAGAAAAATTTAGTTTTGAACAGAAGTTTTAATAGAAATGACAAAAGTCGTATGTCCATGAAAATAAAATTTGCATTCGGATTGGGGATCTCATCATCAACTTCGAACCATTAGATTGAAATTGAAAACTTGTATCATTATTTTGTTGAATAAAAATGTTTATGATTTTCTGTCTAACTACGTACATAGTGACATTCCCTAGATGCTATTAAGTAAATCGTTTGTGCAACCATAAAATGTCATACTCAAAAGCTTATTTATGTACATACTAGACTCGATATAAAAATGCAACATCGTCGTGCAAGAAGCCATTTAAAAGATTAGTCCAACGTTGTGTATTCAAGTTCAAACCACTTGGTAAGAAGGGGAAAATACGATGCGGTTTACCTAATAGTTTCGTTTTTTTTTAATTGATTATTTTTAAGGTCTAGAATAATAGTACATTATGATATAAGTGCGGTAAGTTGAAAATCACAGCCGAGGCGATATTGCTTGCCTGAGCCGTAGGCGAGGGCTAAAAGAAAGCAGAGGCTGTAATTATCAAAGCGCACGTATGTCATACGACGTTTTATAACATATTTGCGAGGAAATAAATAAAACTAGGACTTCGGAATAATTTTTACTTCTTAACAAATAAGCGAAGCGCGCGCGTTCGCGCTTTTTTTTTCAGGCATAGGCACAAAACAGCCAGTATTATTAATAAAGTATAGTATATTTCATTACAAGTGCGGAAAGGTTGTCATTGCAAAGAGTTCCGACAAATGTCTACAAATGTGACAGTCGGAACAAGTTGCAATGACGGTTTCGCACGTGTACTGAACGACTATTTTTAATACAGTTGCGAAAAAATTAAGCAATTTAATAAAATAATAAAAACACAATAAACTCAACTAACTAATGGCGCCAACCGTAAAATATACGCAGAGATTTTTTTTTCTTCACCCATTCTGGTAGGCAAAGGGAACTATGCCCATACAGCCAAGTCTTCAGTAGAATTTTTTTATTGATATGTAATGAAAATTAATGAGATAAAATGAAATGAAACCTAACCTAACTCATTCAATCAAATCATTAAATCTGATATTGAAACAAATTAGTAGCTTCTTTTTAGAAATATACGTACATATTTGCATGAATCATAAAAACTTCTATGAATTTTTTTAGTAAAAACTTCATGGTTGGTTTTTCTTTTTAATAGATATTATTTTGACAGTTGGGAAAGAGAACGCACGAGTTCGGGAAAGGTAAAAAAATAAAAAGTAGTTTTATAAAAATGTGACTGTTATTTTAGTAGATTAATGCATGGTGTCTTACGACTTCATCGTAAATGTTTTTATAACATATTTGCTCGTAAAGGGTCTCTTATTTCACCAATTTCAATATCGTAATGTATCTCATTACGCACTTGTGCGGTAATGTAAAGTAAATCGCACGGTTTATCAAGATGCTCCGTCAAAACGAACGGTACTTTTTTAAATCTTAGCAAAGAGTTTTTATTTCAGAAAATTAGTCAACATTTTATGAATAAAATTAACTTTGGGAGATAAAATATAATAAATAAACATTTAATTCTTTAATTTAATTAATTTTGACAACAAATTACAACCATTAATATCTGTAACAAAAACAAAAATATTAATTTACTTTATTAATAATACTGGCTGTTTTGTGCCTATGCCTGAAAAAAAAAAGCGCGAACGCGCGCGCATCGCTTATCTGTTAAGAAGTAAAAATTATTCCGCGCGCTTTTTCTTTTCGCTGTACTTTTTTTTATTTGAAAATGTCGTCAAGTAATGATGAATTTATTAATTCCACACCGCCAGAAGTCTCAGAGGCAGCGAAAAAGGCTACTCTAAGTCTCGCCCGAAAAATCGACCGATAGATACTTACATTACAAGCGTATCAAAATTTCATCATATGGAAAACAAGCAAATATGCAAGTTCAGTACGAGTTTTATTTATTTCCTCGCAAATATGTTATAAAACGTCGTATGACATACGTGCGCTTTGAAAATTACAGCCTCTGCTTTCTTTTAGCCCTCGCCTACGGCTCGGGCAAGCAATATCGCCTCGGCTGTAATTTTCAACTTACCGCACTTATATCATAATGTACTATTATATTTTTTATACCTTCATCATTTTCAACTAGACATATATATAAATAATAAGTATCTATGTTATTGTAATGTACTTTTTTACAGTAAAAAGGTCTAAATTTTCTATTTATTTTGTCCCGTGTTTATACAAGTCTACCATTACGTTAGCTACGCTTAGATACCAATCTAAAATATCATTGGAAGTTTTAACTTTGAGTTCAAAGAAGTGACTGTACCGAGAATAATTATAATCTATATAAATAAACCAAAGTCGGGTTAGTTACGCCATTTATAACTCAAGAACTGCTGGAGCGATTTAAATGATATTTAATTTAAGTATTAGATTTATCTCCGCCCCGAATAACAGAATAACTATTAAAATTTGGAAAAAAATCACGAAAAAATAAATTATATAGAAAATTCATTTTCTCATACATTTTGTATGGAACGGCTTTTTTTGATGAATAAGGTAACACAACATTTATTGATTCTGACGCGGTACAAAGTTCGCCGGGTCAGCTAGTATAAAATATATAATTTATTTAAAAAAATAATCCTTTTTATGGTGCCGTATACAAAGGATAAAAACGGGACCCTATTACTAAGACTCCACTGTCCGTCTGTCTGTCTGTCTATAACCAGGCTGTATCTCATGAACCGTGATAGCTAGACAGTTGAAATTTTCAGATTATGTATTTCTGTTGCCGCTATAACAACAAATACTAAAAACAGAATAAAATTAATATTTAAAGGGGGCTCCCATATAACAAACGTGTTATTTTTCGGTATTTTTGCCTTGTAGTACGGAGTCGCACTTGGCCAGTTTTTTTTATAATTGTTTTGCCAGATTAAATGAAATTGTTGTAAATACCTGAGCATCTTATCGAAGACTTGACCTGCTACTCAACTACATTTCGGAACAGCTGCTCAATATTAATCAAGCGCTAGTTCTTGCTTCCATCTCTACGATGGTTGTGCCATACACCAGCTTGGAACAAATCCGAGACAGGCTCGTTTTTCAAAAATTGTCAATTGAAATTGAGCCAAGAAATAAAAGAAGAAACTCCATTGTTTGCAAAACTTACAGCTTTGAACATCACTTAGTTTTGCAAACCTATCAGTGTATTATCGGCCATTTCAGGAAGTTAACTATGTAATTACTTAAGCAACATAATTCTCTCAGGCCCTTTCTGTCATCCGACGAGTTGTGTGTGTGACGTACGGTTAAATGATAATCATGGATACGGACATACACAAAACATTTATTTAGCGTCCCGCAGGAATGAAGTCAGAAAGTGTGTTTCCCGATTAGAATCTGTAATTCAAGACCCAAGAAGTTTAATATATTTATTTAATAAGTACACCAACAGCATACGCTTATAACATTGGCTTAAAACAGAACTTAGTTATCAAATACTTCTAATGTATACTTACACAAAAAACGTTGGACAGAAGTTATTTAATAAACTAGTAATAAAACTAGTAAATAAAATAAAAAAACAGGTACAGTCCGGCCGTCGCGCGTCGATAAAATGCGTTCCTGACACCTCTCAGTGCAACAATTCTAATAACTAGTACAGATCAAAGACGCAAAACAATTATTCGTTTGTAAAAAACTGACAGGTGTCAAAAACGTTTTCTCTCAACGGCCGGACTGTAGTAGAGGGCATTGTGAACAATAATGTCATAGAGACATATAATACGTAGGTATAAGAAATAACAGTTATACAAAAAAGACGCTTTAACAAAAATTAAGTGCATTAGAGAATTAGGTTAAATATGGGCAAGTAGCGTTGACCACAATGACGCATAATTATCATGTTATCATCATGCGAAGTCGGCTCATACCATTTTAATTCTGCATTTCATTCATATTCAAGCAATCAAACTTTCTCACAAATACCTATTCATTTTAAACAAAATGCATACCTAATCAGCCTATAATGTTCGCACTGCTGGGACACAGGCGTCCTCTCGAGGGAGAGGGAGTGGGCCATAATCCACCATGCGGGCACAGTGTGGGTTGATGGGTTGATGGATGTCACATGTCTTCAAATTTTTTGGTTCTAGGACATGGTGGTTTCTTCACGATGTTTTCTTTCTCCATTTTGAGAGCAATGGTGATGAAATTAAATACACAAAGTAAAGGGACTGCCTGGGTTCGAACTTATATCTACAACTCGTAAGTCAAGGCCGATACCACTGGGCCACCACTGCTCAGAACAAAACGCATATATTACTTTATTGTTTTTTCTTTTTGAATTAGTTGTATCATATGTTGATTGCATAGAACAAAGAGCCGCTTACCAGAACCACTGAATGTCTGTAAATTTACAGGGACGCGAAACTTTTTAACTATGTCACTGGTTGGCGGGTGTGAAATGCAACGGCACTTACACCACGTCCTGGGCGGACGCGGCTAGCGTTGAAAATATCGTAAAAAACGTTCGTCCGTTTTTTTCGTATGTTACATAGAAACAGAAAGAATCCTTTGGAAAGAAACAGGATTCTTTCGGATTTTTCGCTTGATGTTTTGAAAATTTGAAAAAAGCTTGAAAATATTGAAATATTTTTGTAATAAGTAGGTGAATTAAGGAACAAATAGGTAAAAAATAATAGATCCATCTAGCTCTCCTCGGCCTCAATTTCACTAGTCGAAGAATCGTCAACTTCAGCAGCGGGGTAATTGCGTAGCACACTATCTACTGAAAAATCTACTACTACTACTATCTTCCACTACTATCCTCTACTACTACTATCTACTACTACTACTACTACTATATGTTGTTGAACAACAATCAACATCGATTGAATATATTGTTGAGCAGACAAATTTTTCAAATATATGAAGCAGTGCATTAGCAATACTGTAAAAAATCATACAGTGGTTTGATGATTTCTTAGAGTACTTACCCCAATGGAACCGAGTCAGGTGAGTATTATTGTGTCAAACTTTGGTGTCAACCTATCTGACTAGTACTCTTTTGTTTGAACAATAAATGATAGTCCCGATAGCAAATAAATCTAAAAGACAAACTATTATTACGTACCAATATCTCTTCACAGAATTAATTGCCCATGAACCAAGAATTCCATGACCATTGAGGTAAAAGAGCAAACGAATACTCAATTGGAAAAATATTTCCCTAGAACACGGTACCTATTTGTTTTGATAAAACAACATAGCTTGCTGTTCAATTTAGCAAAAGGAAGAATCCTAACTTAATATTATAAATGCGAAAGTGAGTTTTTTTTATCTTTCACTCTAAAGCGGCTAAACGGATTTCGATGAAATATGGCGCCATTGGTAAGGGCATAAGCTACTTTTCGTCCTGGATAGCAGACGAAGTCACGGCTTTTATAGTCCACGCAGAACTAGTTGGCCGCGCCTTAGGTATGTGAGCGGTGGGACGGAGGGGCGGGGGCGCTTTGTCATTACTCATTACGTGCGTTGCGAACAATAGGCAACCCCACCGCCCAAATTAACCAATCTCAAAACTGCATCTCTAAAGCTGCATTAACACGACCCAAGGTTCTTGCCTTTGGCAATGTAGCGGCATCTACACCGCCACATGCGAAAGACAAGTCCTGCATCGCGCAAGCATTGTTTACCATGCATTATACAACGTCCCGACATCAATCATCGGGCGGTTGCCCACCGGATAGGACGCCCGTCTGGTCTGAGGATCCTCACTTTTCTATGCATGTTAACTATACACCCCATTCCTCATACCTCCAAAGCAATGAATAAAATTTCAGCAATTTTTTAAATTAAATAACTTGCATCGCTTATCCCTTCGTCTGTGGTGCCATTTTTGCGCGCTTGCGCGCATTTGTGACGGTACTTCCGGTTGGAACTTCCGGAGTCAGCGCGTGTGATTAAGGCGAAAGCGCCAGGGTAGCCCGCGAAATTCAATTTTTTTAGGTTTTTTGGAATTTGCTGGTCAGTATTAAGTTGTACGTTGATTAATATATGAATCGCGGCCGTAAGAAATATGTGTTTACAGAATTATAATCAATAAAGTCATCAACACAACTCTCTAAGACCACGTAAGTCCCAAGAATAACTGTTTCATGAAATCATCATTCTTTGGACTTACGTGGTCTTAGAGAGATTCATATATTAATCAACGTACAACTTAATGCTGACCAGCAAATTGCAAAAAACGTAAGAAAATTTGAATTTCGCGGGTTACCTTAGCGCTTCCCCCTTAAAATAACAATGTCTCTAAAGTTTTGTATGGGAGCTGTATATAAAAGTTATGTCGTTGAAATCGTTATGAAACAAGCTAACATTGAGAAATATAACACAAGGTAACGTATTATTCATTCTAATCAGAATCTAGTTGGAATCTGATAGGTGCGACTTGTTTCCAGTTTATTGTACAAAAGTCGTTATAAGTAAAAAATTTTTCTATTATTTCAAAAAGTTATTATTTTAATTACGTAAGTATTCATTATTTCACATTAATCAATAAAAAAACACACCTCCCTATACATTTTTTCACTCCATGAGCTTTAGAAAAACATGTTTCATTTAGGCGAAGGGAGCACATGGACAAAAAATAGGGTGAGCTTATACTTCAATTCCGAGAGCACTGTAGGTTAATTGGCTTAGGTTATTAACTTATACTATAGTTTGGTACACATACTTATCACAGACAGAGTTTTAGTTGTTAGAAGTATTTAGTTTACGAGAAATCGAATAACAAACGAAGCACTTGAAAATAAGCCTTAAAAAGGTCAAGGGCAATCTTTGGATCACAGAGTAAATTCTGTTGCATTGATTTCAAATAAAAGTTAACATTCTACAATTAGATGATATTTACAAATCGATAAGCACAATAAAAAGGCATGCTGCCTTACAAAAACATTTCAGAAATCAACAATCAAAACAAAATAATTAAAGGTCATTCAAGGTCAAAAGTCACCTATTGATTGTTCCCTTATTTCTAATTTCAGTGCTACGCAAATTCCTTACGGTAATTTTTAATTAACTGCTTATTCACAATAATACTTTACGTAAAAACATACGTAATAACGACAGTTTGATACCATTCGTTTAATTATTATTGTAAAATCCGCGCCGCGCGGAGGCCATTATGCGCACCGGCGTACAAAATAATTTTCGATGTTCGTTGAAATAACAATTTTTGTTTAAATTCAATGCCTTGGCATTAGAAACTGTAAATTACTTACCCTTTAAGGACGAAATGGTGTTTTCTTACTGGTTTTCCCACTTATACGCTGTTTAGGCGGAGCAACTTTTATTCTTGCTTTACTTATGGTATGTCACAGATAATTTGATTGCACCATGTAAATCAAGCTTAGCCGATGCATGAGAAAACTTAGATCAAATTTCGTTGCAATGAGATATTTAAGGTCCAATAATGTTCAACTGTATATAGATTCAAGCTTCGATATAACCGTATTTGTTCGTTATAATTGCTTTATTCCATAAGGTTGAATGTCACTTGCACGTCATAAAACAACAAAGTCTGTTTGTCTATGTCATCATGACAGTAAGATAGTATCAACCTTGTTAAAATTTCAATTTATGTCGACGATATCTCATATTTATGTGGTGGAGAGCCATTTTCCATGGTTTATCGAAAATACTTGCTTGCACCACAAATCACTAATTAATACTAGGTACTAAACTAAGCGCTAAACCTGTTTCAAAAATCGTTCTGTTTCTGTGAATCATTTGAAGATGATGGAGACGGAATGATGATTTAAACATTTAAGTATTTGTAGTGCAAGTGGACCTAAATGTGTTACTGAATCTGAAAACGATAATAAAATCGCTAATATTCCATGATTTTATTCGTTTATAGTTTCTGCGGTCATCTTAATGGCTACCATCTGTTTTTCATAGCCGAGTTTTTCTTTTTTACGACCTGTGTAAACAAGATTATGATACTAGGTATCGGTAAATAAAAGGTGATGTTTATTGGCACTTAGATAAAATGGTGTTGTTTACCTAATTCCTAAACAAACTTTGCCGATAAAGTACCATTAGCTAGGTGTAATAGTAAAGATAGTAATAATGTTCTTTTATTCCGCCTGCTTTGTTAGTCTAGTGGGCATGCCTTGAACAAAAAAATACATCCTATCACTATAAAGATATTTTCTTTCAACTACGTAGTATTGTTATCATTAATCACGACAAAACCGATCACAAAGGACCTATTTTTTGCTAAAAACCAAAACAATGCAGAAATGTTGTACGAAATCTCATGATTGCGCAGTTTTTCATTAATGCACTGTTTTTTAAATTTTATTTAGATATAAATTTACTACAGAGGTTTAATGTCGTCTATTAAGTTTAATATAAAATGTGTGCATTACATCAAAAAGATACTGGCTGAAAATAAAAATCGGCTGAATAATATCGACTTGATGAAAAAAATAAAAAAGCAAATGGTGCGCATTTTGTACCATTGTAAAACTTTGATACTTCGTATTTAGCAAAAAAAGATAAAAAAATTGGAAATAGCGATAGCGATATGAATGCAACTCCAGAAAGTATAAAAACAGCTGCAAATGAAATTGTTAATAACTTTGAGCAGCAAAAGTCGCGGCATAAATATTTAAAAGCTTATGAAAACTTTGTTTTCATTAACTTGGTTTTTATTTTAAGTAGGTATATATTATCACGGTAGGTAGATTGGTAGTTGAAAGAAAAGTAGATTACGCTCCTTGCTAAAGTGAGTAATTAATGCACTCGTATTAATTTAGTGCTGGTGCTAGGGTTCTAACATAACACTCGTGCATTAATGACTCACTTTGCGCTCGATGCATCGATCTACTATTACATAGACGCCGTTCGGGGACGGTAAATAGTATTGATAAACTGTCCTACCGAACCAAACTTGTCAAAATTTTGTTTCAGAGCGATTAGTGGAAGTTCTCAGGCGCGGTTCAGTCAAGTTCCGTTGAAATCAGAAACAGAGTGGAATACCTGCTACTGCTGAGCATGAGGTCCAGTATTGGGTTTCCAGGCCTGGCAAAGTGTTACCGGGTATTACCACCTGAAATTTTTCAATAGCAGACTGAATTTGTTTCCGGAGACTGGATTGGTGCACGGTTGATGACAATAGGCCACCCCCTGTTACATAGGACTTAAACATAACTAGCGAAATTAGGTTGTACTGTAGGTACACTTCTGACCAACCCTTCAGGAATACAGGCGTGAAATTTTTATGAGAAATAATGTTCTTTTGTTTGATTTACGACTTAGTTACTGACGACTTACGGGTTGTAACTAGTGATGCAACGGAAGTGTCTTAGCGGAACCAGAAACGGAAACAGATGTCAAAAGTAAATTTTAGCAGAAACGGAAACGGAAACGGATGCAGAAACGGAAGTGTAAATAATATGAAAAAAAAACAAATTTACAAATATAATTCTTTATTAAGTATCATACACCAAATCTATATTAGAAATAGATATATTAGAAATCTATTATAGAAAACAATATTGCAACTTTGCAACTGAACATTTTATTAATATTCAAAATTTAGTATTGGCAAGTTATATTTTATAAAGAGTAATTTGGCCGCTTTTGCACCTAACAATCTGTTCCGTTGTTATTCGTATATAACCACCAGCTCCGCTAAATAATTGTTCACTGGCGACGCTGCTGGGGGGTATCGACAAATATTGGCGCACTCATGGCAAAAGATTGTAAACTTCCGTTTAAATCTCCGTTATAAAAGTTGCGGAAACAGAAGCAGAAACGGATGTTGGAAATCGCGCGGAACTTCCGCACTTGCGGAAACAGAAACAGAGATCCGTTGCATCACTCTGACAGGTGATTTATTTTGTGTAATAATTGTTTGTTTCGGCCTTTCTTCTCAGAATAGTCAGATAGGAAACGCTGACCTCATCTAGTTTAAAAAAATATAATTGATGTGAAAGTTTTTGTACAAACCTACTTACAGAAAATATCTCATTTATCATTTATTTATCATCACCACTGCTCTCAAAACGGCGAAGGAAAACGCCGTGAGGATACCGGCATGTCCTAGAATCAAAAATTCGAAGACATGTGACATCTACCAACCCGCACTGTGCCCGCGTGGTGGATTACGACCCACTCCCTCTCACAGAGAGGAGGCCTGTGTCCCAGCAGTGGAAACATTATACGCTGACTATGCTATGCTATGAGACTTAATTGATAGAATACTTATTGTCGTAAATGCCCCGCTGGTCTCGTGGTCGCAAGCGCAACTGCTGAGCGTGGGGTCCAGGGTTCGATTCCCGAGTCGGAAAAAGTGTTATTGGGTTTTTCCATTAGGAATGTCTCAGTAACAGCCCGCAGTTTGGAAGTTTGCGGTGTGATACCCCCGTGCCTCAGATAGCACGTAAAGCCGTTGGTCCGGCGCCTGATCTCTCCCTGGTCATGTCGGATTGCCGTCCCATCGGACTATGAGAGTTAAGGAACAGAGAGTGCACATGTGTTTACGCACACACTTACGCACTATAATATCTCCTGGGTACCCGGCTAATCTCCGTTGAGATTGGCCACCGTGACTGAAATCGGTCGGGAGCATAATATAATATAATTGTCGTAACACCATTTGGATGGAATCGTTAAAGTTTTCCGTGATAAACCAAAACACTCCGTTTTGGACTCAAGTAAGTAGTTACGTAATTATTCAAGTCACGTTTATTATTAAGTGACGGAAATTAGGGGTTGCCAGAGAAAGTGCTTTTAGCAGGATGACATGAATTTAGTTCGTTACTACATACTTCCCCGTTCCCCTGAACGTAATTTGTTAAATTAAAGGAAGTCATGCAAGGAGAAGCAGGGTAGCCTGCAAAATTCAAATTTTCTTTTGTTTTTTACAATTTGCAGGTAAGTTTTAGGTTGTATGTTGAACAAAATATGATTCGCGACCATAACAAGTATGTATTTACAGATTATAATCATTAAAATCATCAATAAAACCCTCTAAGTTCATACAACCCTATTCAATGAATATTTCGTCAAATAACAATTAGATATCGTTTCTCACTTAACAGACGAGAGCGAGAAAAAGTAAACAAAAC
The DNA here is from genome assembly GCA_963855955.1 of Luperina nickerlii. Taxonomy (NCBI): domain Eukaryota; kingdom Metazoa; phylum Arthropoda; class Insecta; order Lepidoptera; family Noctuidae; genus Luperina; species Luperina nickerlii. The sequence goes on along the minus strand of OY979677.1, from coordinate 11,326,752 downwards.
AGAAATAAAATACTTTCTAAGTTAATAAAAATATAATCTTACTGTTAAAGATCAAGGGCGGAGTAGAATAGCAAATCCTTCTTAGAATCAAGTTAGACAATTCAACAGAACAACATAGCAATATTGTAAACATTTCACTTGAAATATCATCTTCTTCTTTCATAAATGCTCTTCTCCATATTACACGAGTGAAACGACCAATTGGAACCGTGCACCTAGCTTTTGACGTTTCTTATGTGCCCGTGTAGGTTTAAGTGAAATAAAATATTTTTATAACATATTTGCTCGTAAAGGGCCTCTTATTTCACCAATTTCAATATCGTAATGTATCTCATTACGCACTTGTGCGGTAATGTAATGTAAATCGCACGGTTTATCAAGATTCTCCGTCAAAACGAACGGTACTTTTTTAAATCTTAGCAAAGAGTTTTTATTTCAGAAAAGTAGTCAACATTTTATGAATAAAATTAACTTTGGGAGATAAAATATAATAAATAAACATTTAATTCTTTAATTTAATTAATTTAGACAATAAATTACAACCATTAATATCTGTAACAAAAACAAAAATATTAATTTACTTTATTACTAATACTGGCTGTTTTGTGCCTATGCCTGAAAAAAAAAGCGCGAACGCGCGTGCATCGCTTGTCTGTTAAGAAGTAAAAATTATTCCGCGCGCTTTTTCTTTCTTTTCGCTGTACTTTTTTTATTTGAAAATGTCGTCAAGTAATGATGAATTTATTAATTCCACACCGCCAGAAGTCTCAGAGGCAGCGAAAAAGGCTACTCTAAGCCTCTTGCCCGAAAAATTGACCGATAGATACTTACAAGCGTATCAAAATTTCATCATATGGAAAACAAGCAAATATGCAAGTTCAGTCCGAGTTTTATTTATTTCCTCGCATATATGTTATAAAACGTCGTATGACATACGTGCGCTTTGAAAATTACAGCCTCTGTTTTCTTTTAGCCCTCGCCTACGGCTCGGGCAAGCAATATCGCCTCGGCTGTAATTTTCAACTTACCGCACTTATATCATAATGTACTATTACTTCAATTGACTCCTTATTTCTTTCTTTTAAAAGCATTTACTACAGTTAGTAAAAAAATAACTTATTAATTACATTTTTTTGGAAAATATATTTAAGAGCGTTTACGCCGCGCCGTACGGCATTTCATACAAACTTTCAAGCCATTCTTTTTCGAAATGAATGAACCGATTTTAATGAAACGTCATACGAATTTTATGTTCTCAAAGTATTTTTTTTTCTATAGGCGATTCGCGTAAAGTTATTCGACTTGATTTCCGACACTAATAAATTATAGGCAAATTCTTCTAAAAAATAATAAATTTTGAACGGATTATTTAACTATGATTAATCACTAGCACTAGCCTGCTTATAGTAGGTACTGTAGAGGTTTTGTCCGGTTGGCATTAACGACCGACCTTCGCAAATATGATATAAATTAATGGCATGAATAATGTGATACACTATTTTCATATTTTAGAATATAGAAAAGAATTAGGGCGCCCACGAGCAGCTTTTGTCTCCGCAACTAATTTGTCTCTCACCTCAAGTCTACTGGTTTGTATGAAAGTGCGCGCATTTAGCGACGCGACAGCTGGGAGAGACATTTTTGTCCGCGGGTTTGGACGAAACTATCGCCCGTCTATTCGTTGCAATGCAAGTGCGCGCACGGCACCAGAAAAGTTGCCGACTAGCCAGATGCCACTCAACCAACAATATAACAAAAAAGTTGCGTTGCTGTCGCTTCCGTGTGCGCATCGTCTTAGAATCAGCTTGGCGCTGACAGAAAGCGCGTCATGATATAAATATTTAGATCCAACTCTATGAATAAATAAGAGAGTTATTTATTATTAATACGCCTTTCATTGATAGTCCCGGTAGGTTATATAAGGACGCGAAGCCCTTATAGTAACTTAATAGTATTACCGGCAAATATTATTAAATGTACTTTAGTTAAACGGTACAAAATATTTGTTAATTATCTCTTAATTGAAACTAGTTCAAGTAGCTCTCGAAATTAGTGAGTATTGATTAGTGAAACTGGTGTTTAATAGAGTACTTATCTACTAACAAGTTCTGTTAAGTATCTCTCAAATAATTTCAATGGCACTATAAAATTTCAACCCGTTAACATTCAAAACTTTAGTTAATAGGATTATCTAGACGATGTTTATCAAAATTCCCATTGTGAATACATAACTTTGTAAAAACTTTTTAAGTTTCTGACTAATGTTGACTTTAATATAAATAATCAACTAGGTACCTGTTATATTTATATATTATTAATTCACGAATAATAAAATTTATATCAATTCATTATCAACTCAACTTATTCTCAAAATACAAGTAATTGTTCATAGCACCAAGAGGAGAATAAGTTGAGTTGGGAATTAATTAATATAATAACAATTAGTTGTATTTTGAAAATGATGTAGGTACTATAATGAGTACTTACCTAACTACTACTAGGTAGGTACTAATCGATTATTTGTAATATCAACACCAAGAAGAAAGGGATAGATATATTTTTTGATAATGATCTCTAAATGTAGGTATTAAGGATACCATTTAGATTAAAGATCAAAATCAAATAGCTATGGAGATGTAGCTACGTACACTATTAAAACAATGTCGCTTTAGGTTAGGCACCAATAAATAATGAACACTAAAACGGTCGCATTTTGATATGCATTTTTCCACAACGTTACAACCTGGAAATGTATTTTAAAGTTTACACGTGTTATAGCCAGCGCTGTTAGTTTGTGAACCTAATCTAAACTATCCCGTTCTAAACCCCTTGTTTTGTTCAAACAGTACAACCGTTTATTGTTCAGAAAACGACTGCTAAGTTAATATACTGAAAATGACAGTCCATAAAACGATTGTTTGTGTCCTTTCACAGAAATCATGTCCATCAACAATAACGGGTGTACAAATACCCTTACAGAAGCCAAGAGTTACATGTTTTTCCCGTCATTGTGATAATTTTTTTTGTACTGGATCAACCGGGGAACCTTCTGATTACTGAGATATTGAAGGTCAAAGTTCCACCAGTTTTTGCGTGACCTTTTTTTAAGAACCATGTTTTACATCTGTTATATTGCGCATTACCGGCCACAGCAGATTTTCACAGCCAAAATAAATGTTATTTACCGGCAATTATTTTTGTGCAATTTAACTTAGTTTGATGTACAGAATGAATAGGTCTTGTTACATCCTGTACAATATAGAGTGATTTTTCATCAAGAACAACTCAGCTATTGTACCTCCCCTGTCCTTTTACATTTACCTTGACAAGGTGCTCTTGTGACTTTCTTTGAACACACGACAGTCAGCTCTAAGAGAGCCATTCTGCAATTTTACTTGATATCTAGGAAACTCTCTCGTGGATGACACGCTTCTAAGGCTAGCCTCCAGAAATATTACTAACGTCATTCTGTTTAATTTACCCCGGATTATAAGCTTGATCTATGTTTGTTATTCATGTGTTGGGTGTACGAGGGCTGATTTTCAACGTTGAATATCCCTTTACAAGAGGGCTATACAAGTGGCAATCGTATTTTAACTTTACAACGGTTTTCAACACGATTAACTTAAGTGTTTCATTTACTTAGGTCAATCCAAAATATTTTTACGATAAAGATTATGGAACACCATAATTTTTAGTGGTGATAGACTGTCACGGTGACCAGGCGACATGGTCTTATTTGGGCTACGTTTACACAGCCAATGAAAATCGCATGCGATTTGATTGTTTTGTAACATTGAACAGAAAAATGCCAGATGAGTTGTAATACTTTCGTGTGACAAGCGATTGCCTACGAATTACATATTATGATCGATGAAATGTAGACTACATACTTTGAAGCTGGCGTGATGTGACCTACGGCTTGGTGGATTTTGTTTTTACCCTAGGCTAGACGTCGATATGTGTAAAGTCCGTATAAGTTATTAAACCAAAGTTTGACGCCCTCTCAATCTGTGTGGGCTAATGTCTAGCGAATTACAGCCTCCGCCATCGTACTACAAGACAGGTTCATTATTTTTTTTATTATCAAAGCAATTTGTATGCTAAAATTATACCTTTGTATTATTTTGGTTGAATGATGTAGAAGTTAATATATCACGGTTAATTGCTATGTTTCGTCATAGTTACAAATTTAACCATTATCGTGAGTAAGGGCTCATGCGCATGATGATTTTTGTGCGCTTTTTTCACGAGCACGTGAAAGGCCGAAAGCAGATTGTTCACGTTTTGCGTGTTGGTTACTTATTCTGTTTTGTGTTTGTGTTTATTCTTTGCGCCATGTTTAACGCAAAGAAACGTATTTTCTGTCGTTTCTTTTTTGACGTGAATACGTCCTTAAAATTGCTTCCATAGTGGGAGGCAAGTCAAAAAAACCAATGATAATAAAATCGGGGGATAGAGTTTGGTGTTGCAGTTTCATGTCTATCATCTACATCCTTAATTCAATTACACTGTTCGATAGCTAAAGGATCAAAGAATTCATTACGCCAAGTGAGGACTGTGACGCATCGCGCGCATGGTGGGGTAAAGCGCCGCCATTTTCAGGTCACTTCGCTGTGTATCGAGAATTCAGTTAGTATAACTTTTAACTTGAAAAAGCTACGACATTCGTTTAAGTTTCAATCGTCAGCTTTTGTTAAAATCTATCGATTGTTTACAAAACATTAGGTAAAATAGTAACAGTGAATATAATGTGTTAAACCAAAAAGAAAAATAATATCAAAAATATATAATATCCGCCTATAAGCCTCAAAAAGCTAAATCCAAATACAGAGATCGTATACGATTGAAAAGGGCTTCAAACCACCATATGACCGAGTCAAGCAGTGCCGGGAACGTAAAAGAATGAATGCCGCCGAGCGGATCAACCCCGTTACGTAGTTATTTCCCTAAGCTGTTTGCCTGTTTGTTTCGCCGCTCCACCCAGAGCGGGAGGAATCATTTGATCATTTCCCATCCTGGAAAAAAGAAGAAAAAAACCCGTTACGTAAATGACGTATTCACGTACAACCCACCGCCGTGTCCATGTAACAGCCAAATCCCATTTTTTCTTTCTATTGATCACAGCATATCGATACCAATGACCTTATTGAACCTGTGCAAAAGTACGGTCAGCAACAACAGTCGAATAATAGTTGTACTTTTACACGATATCATCTAAATTGACACAAAATTATTAGATAATCAGCTTTCTAGCATTTCTAAGAGTTAATTTTCTTTAAATTTTCTTCTGGTCCGATTTGAATTGAATAAATTCAAATCGGGCCTGGTGGCCTATCATGATCTAATTGAAAACAATTCAAAAGCAAGACATTTCAGTTTAGGTTCCTTGGCTGCATCGCATCTAAGTCGTACCATGACGTCCAATACGCTCCGCGGCATTTGGATCGTTGAAAGTGAATGAAAGATCGCAATTTGTGGCTAAACCGCGTTTGAAAGGTTCTTGGTGAAAAAGAGACAACGCTATTATTATCAAATAAGTTTGTTTTGCGCACACTTTAGTGTCAGACACGTTCAGAAGCAAGTAACATTTTATTTGTTCTTAACTCAGTATCATTACTTTAAAGTAAAAAAGACACTCAACAAATGTTTTGAAGATTCCACGTTAATACGGTACCTATTGCTAAAATAATTCTTAGTCAAAATAGATATTTATTTAGTTAACTTTTGCTATTTATTATACGAATTGTTTTTTTTTTTATTTCGACGTAATAAAACAAATTATGTTTATGTTTCGAACGTACCAAGAAAAATAAATGTGGTTTAAAAAGGCATGTAAAATAGATATTTTAGACTTTAAAAGAAAGATTAAAGTACACTTAAGTGGCTGTTGTAAAATTCCACTAAAACACTTTATTTTCGTCAATAATTCACCAAACGTTTCAATTTATGTTAGAGAAATAGTAACTTTTATTGAATCGCTTATATTGACAGTTGAGCGTTTCAGCTGAGCTGCTCTATGAACGTCATTGTACCAAACAGGTACAAAATTGAAAGAATGAATTCAAAACTTGCGACTCAGTTTGGGACAATCGCTGTTAGATGACATGGCCTAAATTTAATCGTTAAACTGACGTCATGGTACGAATTAGAAGAACAGTTCAGTTTAGGTCCTAAAATGGATCGCGTTAAGAGCTCGTGGTAGGCCTCCAAAAGTTTTGCTCGATTTAGAAAACTGAATTGTTAGTCAATCTTTGTTCCCCACAACCTAAGTAAGCAAGCAAGCAAATATCGATTTATAGTTACGAATCGAGTGTATATTTTCTCAAATATTTACTTGTTGTCTGCTCGTATAAAATGTGTGCACAGAGCCTTAAGATCGTTGCCTAACAAAAAAGCACTCTAGATCACTCGTCGCAAACAATTTCAAATTTTTCGCGAAATTCAGACATTTTGCGACAAATGTGAAACTGTCAGCAAATTCAGACAAAAAATATTATTTTCATAACTAATGGTTACAATATTCAATTACATATGTCTTGATATAAAATGTTCTGCCTCTGAAATGCTAAATCTTCAAGCTTATTTAAAAAGCAAAATTATTTTTTTTTTTACTTTAAGGTGGGTAGTTCGTAATTATTCAGAAATAAAAATCATCAGCCTAATTTCGTAACACACTAACAATCCGAATTTGAATAATTTTAAAGAATATTAAGTATGAATAGTAAATAACGCCACGAAGATTGTTGAACCGTCAAAATGAAAACCATTTATACTGTTAGTGTGTTACGCAAATACCCCGCTGGTTTACAGGTCTATAATTATATCCATAAATACATATATTATCCTTATCCCAAAATGTTTGCCAGTAGAATACGCAGAGGGTTTAACAAATGGGATAAATGAAAAGAAAAATGAACAATTCTTTTGCTATTTTTAGCCACTAGGACATTTAGTGACATCTGTGACTCCCGGTTTAGGGAAAACATTTTTATTTAAGGCATCTTTAAGAAAATGTAAAATAGGACTGTTGTTACCAGTCTAAATTTCGCCTTATATCACTACTGAGCGTTGGTTTATACCGAGTGTTTTCTTTTCTTAAACAAAACGGAATCGTAACAAAGTCGTTTATTGATACCAAAAAATATAGTACTTTTTTTTCACAATAATATACGTAATAGTAATAATATACGTAGATATATAAAAATGTTTTATAACACATCTATTCAAAAAGAGCTAGGAATTCTTCGTAAACAGGGAATAAAATAATTCATTAACATCTTGGGACTAAAAGTAACAGGCTGTATGATAAAGAAAATCCCCGCGCGAGCTAAATTAAAATAATGTTTGTGAAAAATAAAAAAAACGCGCGAAAAGCATTCTGTCTTCGTTCGTAATTGTTTACTCAAAATTATATATTAATAAATTAATGTTCTATTCTTATTCATAAGTTGCACTTACTTATTTTTTCATACAGGGTGATAAAAAGTAATGTCCACCTCGGGAGCAACACTATTTTAAGCTCGAGTGACGTAATTTGAATCCAGAGCGCAGCAAGGGGTTCAAAGAAACACTCTCGCCTTCAAAGTAGTTGTTTGCTCCCTTGGCAAACAATCTACTATTAATTCAAATAATAAGACCACTATATTCGAAAGTAAAAGAAGCCAAAATGTCATTAAGATGTAAATCAGTGAGGTAGTGGTGAAGAATTTTATTGATATGCAGAATTTTATAAAATCTATTTCAAACTTTATTAGGCACCAGTGCTCTAATATAGTGAAAAACATCGCAGCATCTGGTCATGGAATGAAAGTATTATAAAAAAAATAATGTTATTTGTAATCGAAAACCTTACGGTGCAATCCTTAAGTCTATTTTACAATGCCACCGTCCCAACTATTACTCAGTTGGCGCTCATAGTAGGTTAGTATGCATTAATATCGTAGAAGATTTTTATAATAAATCTATCAAGGCCCATGGAAACCTGACATTGAAATGAAATATGACTGTTGAAGAGTTATTACGAATAAAAATATTTATTGTAGGCGTTTTATTTGATTTCCGAGTACCATTTATCCATATTATTGAATTTGAATAGATTAGGGTTCCTTATCTCCCATCTTAAATGTTGACTAATAAATAGAACATTGTTTAGTTTAAGATTCTCAAAAATCCCTTCCCTGGTATTTATCCCTTCCCTGTATTTTGCGATTTGGCATCATGACGTTTCCAGCAAAGCACACCTACGCTTTCTATTTTTCACTAGACATTTGTAAAGTCAAAGCATTTATTTCAAATAGGCACATAAAAGGCACTTTTGAACGTCAAAAATTACAACAAAATAGAATTGATTCTAGTCGCCCATTCCAAAAGTTAGTTTTCGTATGGAGAAGAATGGGCAAGAAACTCCACCGTTACTCTTTTAAAATGTTTTACAATATTTAGCATACATTAATTATATAATAATAATATGTGAAGACGATGCACCTAAAATAAAATTACTATACCCTATACCTATCCTAAAAGGCGACTGATGGATTACGTCTGATGCACGGGCAGCAGTGTCCTTCTTTCTACTAATACATAATACAAGGTTTTATCATCCCCAATCTCTCCCAGCTTAGGGATTATGCCAATTTTACTGTTGGGCAATTCTTCGTGAAATTCTCCATACTCCAAGAACTTGGCATCAAGTAGCGTCTATCAGCCTATTATCGGCACTAGTGCAGTTTGGAATAGGTACTGTTTATTTTGCTATGTCTCAAGGCGGAATAATTTTTCCATAGAGCGTCCATTGGTACAGGGCTGAGTGAATGGAGGAGGAGAGGAGGGTCACCGATGACCGTGGACCGATCAAATAACATCCGCAGAAGAAGAACAGAATTTTTGGTGAAGTCTGATCGTCAACGTCTGTATGTTTACAATTGGCTGATATAATGACGACAAAAACCTCACCGTTAATTAATCTTCTATCCCACTAGCCATATAACTTCTAGATTTATGTAGGTATTCGACTCTCCTGTCAAATCAGCACCGTTGCTCAGTTATCTTGTTGATTGATTGATGCCTAACTTATAAACGTATTAATTTATCAATCAACGAGACATGATTAATCGATGAAGGTTACCTAACTGTATTGGAAAAATAATGGTGCTGAAATGTATCCAAAAATTACAGACATCTTAAGGGATCAGGAATAAACTAATGTGTTTTCTGACCATAAATATTTAGGTAGATACTGCTGCCGTATTAGATACCTACCGATAGATATAAATTTTACTACATCATCACCACCATTTCACCCAAAAGACGTCCACTGCTGAACATAGGCATCTCACTACTTCGACCAGTTCTGCGCTTCGTGCATCTCGCGAATGTCACCGGTTCACCTTGTAGGGGGCCTTCCAACGCTACGTCTTCCGGCACGCGGTCGCCGCCCTAGAACCTTGGGCCCCATCGGCCATCTGTTCTGCGAGCAATACACACTGCCACCTAAGTTTTAATTTTACAACAATGTTCATTGATTCAAATAGCTATTACTTACGTTATTGCAGCATTTGGCCTTTAACCATAATGGAATAATTACATGGGATGCCAGTTCAGCAAAGTCACTTGAAATCCAATAATCTCTGAAACAAAACAAAAGTACGGCATTTATTTTAAGTTATTAGAGTTTTAGTAGACGTGGCGTGGTAGGCCAAACATGAGAAAGAATGAAAGAAAAAGTATTTATTGCGACTCCCACAGAAAGATCACAAACTAAACTAGACACATAAAAATCTAAGTTATATAAAAAAAGTAACAAAGGAAAATGAAACAGAAACTCCTATACGAGGCCAAAAGGCTCCTATCTCAGCATGATGCTACGACCTTTAAAAAATAAATATTGCAACGCTGGTATTCTGATAGGGCCCGCTGTGATGTCACGGGCAGTTACAGAAATAAATAAATAATAAGTAAATAATAGCAAATAAGAAAATAAAAAATAAATATTTTTTCAATCTTTCTGAAACTAGAACTTTCTGAAAAATATAATATTTACTAGAAGCCCAAAAGTGCATGTTTTTGTTCATAAACACAAACGAAGAGATGCGATTAACGCGATCGCATAACTTCGTTTACTTTATAACTTTGTACGGTAAACCAAAACACAGCGATCACATAAACAAACAAAGTTCCCAGTAATCCTATCGATAAAATTTCCGAACACGGAACCGTTTATGCAATACTCGATCGGTTTTAACTAGGAAGACATAAGGATTATCTATTTTAATTTTCAGTAGTCGTCTAAGTGGCTGTAGGTGTTAAAACTTTATTTATGAGTGTTCAATCAGATTTTTATATTATTTGTGTGTTTGTATAAATAATGATAATTTAATAATATTTCGAAGATGGAATACGTAGCGTTGAAAGGCGTCCCACAAGGTGAACCGACGACCTTGTGAAGGCCGCAGGAATCCGTTGGATGCGAGAAGCAGAGAACCAGTCGAAGTGGAGATGCTTGGAGGAGGCCTATGTCCAGCAGTGGACGTCTTTCGGCTGAAATAATGATGATGATGAATCATATTTCAAAAATATTGTGATATAAATAAACTACGTGAATTGCGGCATTGATTCTCGGAATAGTTTGACATCTATCAAAACTTTATGAACTTGTCGTAGTATTTAACATCAAATCAGTATTATATATGTATGTATATCAACCGTTAAGATGAATAATATGATTATGTATCTAAATGTTTTACCTTTGCTAGCTAGTAACTAATTCATTACATATTATTAACTAATAACAATATTAATTAATTAAATTTATACAAAGAACTAGATTTAAAGTTTATTTAGAGATTAAATTGAAATCGGTTTAATAAGTTATAAATAATTTTAATTGAATATTTATTCATAGTTAACAATCTTCTTTGAATTTATTTTCATAAGTTAATTGAGAACACGTTTTCGTAATTAAGAAATTTAAGCCGCAGTTAACTACTTCTTCTATGAATAAATATTCTTTTACCATAGGTATTAACTAATTTAAATTTAGTACCAATTATTTTAGTATGTATAAAAACTAAGTTAGTTTTTTTCAAGTAAGTATTTTCTTAATGAAACTTCAAGAATTTAAAAAAATATCATTATATCAGCACATTTGTCGCATTTTCCCTAATTAGGATTTATTTTATAATACCTTTCATAAGCTTCATCACACGTGCATTACAGTTAAGCCTTTAATCGTACCTAATTGCCCAACAAGTTTCAAATTTAATTAGGAGCCGCGGGGTCGCAACACATTGTATTTAAAAAATGTAATGTATTATTTATGTAATCCTAACTAATATTAATGCGAAAGTAAATTTGTTTGTTCGTTACGTTTTCACGCCTAATCCACTGAAGCGACCATCATGACATTTTGCATAATCGTTGTCAGGGGTATAGAAGAGGACATAATACCTTTCATCCACAAAAAGAATACTGTTCCCGAGGAAAGAACAATACATTTCAGCGATCACAATGGCGTTAGGACGCTAGATGGCGCTACGTGTCTTTCGAATCATGATTGAAATATGACCCGACTTTCTGAGCAGTATTCTAACAAAAACTATTGCTTGCATAAATTCAAGATAGTATTTCAATAATAAATATTATGATTTTAATAGGATTTGGATGAAATTTGGCACACATAGTACACTTTTTATCCCGGTAATACGTTTCCGTGGGATATCTGATCTCCACGCGGGCGAAGCCACGGGCAACAGCTAGTGTGATACAAAATGTATGTAATGTATAAATGAAATTAAAAATGTAACCTACGTGTCCTAATGCTAGGCAAAAGTCTCTCCCCCATATTTTCCAGTTCGAATGATGTGTATTGCCTTCTCCGCCTAATCTGGCAAGAACGAGGCTATTTAGACTCATAATTAATCATTGGATATAAAAAAAGTCACAAGCTGCAACGTAACCAGCTAATGCAATCAGTTTATTTTATTTTCACTTTTCATGCTCTAAAAGTTCGCCTTTATGTTGTGCGTAGGCAACATAAAGTCGCATTTTATGCTCTAGTGCATAAACTTTTTTTTTCTAAGACTAAGGTAATCAGGCCCAACAAACACACGCACAGTAAAACGTCGCTGATTAAAGTCGTTATTTTATTTCATTTGCTTTAATTTATATCACTTTCCTGTTTTTTATCGTTAATTTAATAAAACCAGATAGTAAAATAATTGTCATTTATTATTTAAAACGCAAAGAAATGTTTTTATGACTGGGAAGTATGAAATACCGAAGACGAATGACACGTCATGTTGAAAAAAAAAACTTTTAATAAGTTTCGTGGCGGGAATTAGCTATTCTCTTGTTCAATTTTGCAACATTTTTTAACAGTGAAAATACAGTTATATACTTTATGCCTGTTTCATTTTCTCGCAATCAAGGTGAAAAGCAGAATCGGGCTCGAATCGAACTCGGGCATAAACGAGCCATTTTACCCCTCGACTTAACTATATAAACGTCTTGTTTTATGCACTAGTTGTACAATCTACTAATAGAGCGTGATAAAAACATGTTGCACCGACCCCAAATAAATTGGGTTAGGGTTAGGAATGATAATGATGATTTTTTTTTTTCTTTTTTATTTTCAGGATGGGAAATCATCAAATGACTCCTCCCGCTCTGGGTGGAGCGGAAGGGAGTGTCAGACTCTTACTGACTAAAACCCACCCGTGTTCCTTCCTTCGCCCTTTATGTTCCGGGCTAGCGGTAACCACATTATCCTACCTTCGATTATAAATGCAAAAGTGAGTTTGTTACGCTTTCACGCTGAAACGGCTGAACGGATTTGGATGAAATTTAGCCCACAGATAGACCAAGACCTGGGTAAAGACATAGACATCTTTTCATGCTGGATCGCACAAGAAGTCACGGGCAACAGCTAGTTTTATAGTAAAAGCCAACAGTACGATGATGCAGGCTGACAGTAAACCAGTAATAATAATCGACAAGAGATATAGAGAAACACGCAATAAAGCCATTAAAGACGGCAATTTACTAGCTATTCAAATACCGAGTTTATCACTCATAATATTTTTATCCTACAAATAAACAAACTAGTTATGCTATTATATTTTTTGTCTGAAGTTTATCTAAACTCTATCTATATTATGATTGAAATCTTACATTGTTGTTGAAATCAATTATGGACGAGTTTTTTATTTCGCTTTGCCTATATGCACCTTTTTGTAGTGTGTCAGGGGTATGTGTTTGTAGTGTGTCTTCATCTAATTTGTGTTTATCGGGGTGAATCATAATAAAACCGGCCAAATGCGAGTCGGACTCACGCACGAAGGGTTCCGTACCACAAGGCATAAATTTTAGCTTTATTTAATTTTTATTATATTTGTTGTTATAGCGGCAAGAGAAATACATCATCAGTGAAATTTTCAACTGTGTAGCTGTCTGTCTAATACAGCCTGTTGACAGACATCGTACATCGTATATCCCATTTTTACCCTTTGGTTGTGGAACCCTAAAAATTATATGAATTTGCAGTTGTAGCAGCCATTTTGTTATAAAAACTTGGCTATCTACAAACAGTTGCGCTAGGAAAGTCATAAACTAAGAAAATTCTACCAATAAGTTTGTTTTATTTTTTTTATCTTAGCTCTGGTATTGGTGAATTCTTCATAGCTCCCTCCTACAGAACTGGTGGATATAATCAGCCTTACTTAATTTCTTCTGTTTGGTTTCGTATTTAATTTAGCAAGACAGCCATTAACTATTTACAACCCATGTAAACTACGCCTGTAAATTATCCAAAAACCCATAAATATTTAAGCAATTCCCTAATGACAGACTGGTAGAGATGTTATACACGCCACTAATTAGAATACTAGATCACACGGTAGATAACAAACTTATTACTTCATTGGGATCGGTCTCAATTAACTTCAGCTATTATGGTTAGTTGATCGTTCTGGAGATTAAATAATCAGTACCCGATTGTAAACTTCGCTTTTACAACGAATATTGTCATCTTCCGTTTTAGTGATTTACCTCTGTAATAAGCTAAAAGACTACTCGGAATTATTTATGATTTAGGAAATTAAATCAGTATACTTCAGCGGGATTGTCCGAAAGGGTTACCGCTGGCCCGGAACATAAAGGGCGAAGGAAGGAACACGGGTGGGTTTTAGTCAGTAAGAGTCTGACACTCCCTTCCGCTCCACCCAGAGCGGGAGGAGTCATTTGATGATTTCCCATCCAGAAAAAAAAAAAAAAACAGTATACTGACATACCCAGCCTAATGTTTTCACGTCTGCGACATAGGCTCCAACTCTTCGAGAGGGAGAGGGCTGTAATCCACCTCGCGGGCCCAGTGCGGAATTCATAGATTTACTCAATACTCAATATAGATGTCAGTCTTGTTATTTTTAGTCCCAGGACATGCCGGTTTCCTTACAATGGTATGGTTCTCATAACTGAAATTGAAAATTTGGCAAATGAGCTATTTGTTTGCTATAATAAAATTAAATTTTATTCGAGAATATCCATCGGTTTCTTACTAAACTTCAACTATATCCGACGATCCTGCATACTTACCTCTTTTGTCGACTGTACCTACTGCCAATCGATTCTGTAAAAATCTCACCGTGAAAACTTAGGTGAAGTGAGTTTGTTTTTGCTAGGAAGTGACACTATTGACAGCTCACTCCACGCTCACTTCACCTAAGTTGTCACGGTGAGATGTTTACAGAATCGCACCGCTGTATTTGAAGTGAAAACAAAGTTTTCTTATAGTGCTGATATCTACATGAACGATAGAATAAGCCCAGGTACGATTGCATCTGAAGAATAACCCCAGGTACGCATGGGTAATTTTTTTCGTGCATTGGATTTTCATCGCACTGCCTAGCGCCAAGAGTTGAAAATCCAACAGAGTGGATTTTTGACGCGCTGGGGTTTACTCTGTCAGATTGTCAATGATCGGCTCAACACCGACAGTTGCGAAAAAAATTGCCACGATCAAAATACCAGAGATAATTCAGTTTCAGTTCTTCTTGTTCAACACAGTGAGTCAAAAAGTGAACAGTGTTTGATAAAGGACATTTACAAACGGATTTTGTTCCAATTAACCGTAAAATGTAATCCGCTTCGAATTGCGCGACTAATGATCTTTTCATGTAGGTAAGTAAATGATAACGAACGTTTGGGTTCATTTGTTTTAAAATTTTATTAAATGATGTACCAAAAAAACCCAAAGTTAACCAAAGTCTAAAGACAACTAAGATAACTATTGTTATAAGAAAAAGTTCCAAAACGAAACTTTGGATATCTTAATAGGTACTTAGGTGTTAGTATATCTAAGTACATGTTTAGAGTCAAAGTTACGTTATAGAACTTTTTCGAAACAATGCTCAGTTGGTTCAAAAGATTAATTAGCTTTCACAAGTTTTACAGCAACAGTATCTTGGAGGGATTAGCTGCAGACACCCAAGAGATATTCCAATTATCTAACTTTAGCAATATTCCTTACCTAACGGTGAATTATTGTCAACATAAATAATCCTTAGCTAAAATAGTAAGTTTTTTAAGAGGAAATGAGGTCGGCGACACTTTTTGAAAAAGCCAAAGTAAAAAGACGTAATTAGAGGTTTGGCTCTCACCAATTTTCTCTTCCAATATTGGACCAATTTAAAAGATATTTCATAAACATATATACTGTGTACTTATGTTTTTCTTTTTTCATTAATAGGTGTCAAATTTGTACACTAGGCCTCTGTTGACAGCGGCAATTTTAAGAATTTATTGAGGGTTCTAGTGCTTCTAAAAATAATGTATCATCAAAAAGGAAAACAGGGACATAGAAGTAGTTAATATTTATTATTCTGTAAAAAATATTGCTTTAAGGTCATTTCTGGTTAGAAAGAAAACAGGCGAGAGCGTTTCTATGAGAATACACCAATCGCATTTCCTCTTAAGCTTACATACACATCTCACGACTGCTTCCCATAGGCAGAAAGTTTATTTAATTAATTAAATAATTTAATTGAGTCATTATAATATATGAAATTTATGATATCATTAAAATATACGATAAAAGCATCAAGATATGAAAACTTTTTATAGGTACAGCCAGCAACAAAAGTCGATTAACATTGAAGTTTTTTTAAGCTTAGTTATTGAGCAAAATATTAACACTTCAGTTTTTTTAATCTCAGTTATTGAGAAAAATATTTGTTCAAAATTGAATTGTACTTCTGCTGCAGTTTTGAACAAATATTTTGCTCAATAACTGAGATTAAACTGAAGTGTTAATCTACTTTTGTTGCTGACCATACCATGAAGTATAACGTTTTAGGTAATCGACACACACATGTGCCAAATTAAGTAATGGTAACACCAATGTTTTTATTACTCGTATTAACCGATCTTCATGTTAATCTTCTAAACAAAGTCGGGTTGGTTACATCATTTATAACTAAAGAACAGCTGGATCAATTTATAAGATCTTTGATTTGTTGGATGTATCCGCCCCGAATAGCAGAATAACTATTAAAACATAGGAAAAATTCACGAATAAATTTATAATGAAGATAATTCATTTTCTCATACATTTGTTCTTATTGATTCAGAGGCGTTACGAAGTTTGCCGGATTAGCTAGTTTGAAATATAAAAGAGGTGCCTATTAATGGTTATAAGATATTCAAATGGCAAGTTAATTGAGGTAAATGGACACAATAAAGACCGTTTGGGTATAAAAACACAAATGGGCACACATAATAAGGTGCCCTCGTATCTATGGGCGATTATTTATAGCGCTCTGGATGTTCAACTCTCAGCGCCGAGAATTGAAAAACTAGTCATTATTTCAGCCGAAAGACGTCCACTGCTGCATTAACAGACTTGAATCATTCATTTTTATATTCCTGTTTGTATCAATCACGTTTTAAATTAAATTGTATTACCTATTTTGCTTTTTGTACGCTATACCAGTAAAGCGTTTTAATAACTGGTTGCTTAAAATTATAAATAATTTGTCATAATACTTTTTGATAAATAATAATTGTTTGCTGCACCGTGCGACGTCATCACGTCGGCGCCGGCTGTCGCTGAAAACCAGCGCTGGGGCTCTGTCTTGCATAGGGTCGCAGCATAATGCTGAGCGATAGCCGTTTTGCGTGGATATGACGCATGTCAACCTTTTCTTATTGTTTTTTTTTTTGTTTTGTTCTTTTTTGCGTCATGTTTACTGCAAATAAACGTATTTTCTTTCTTTCTTTCTTCTTTCATTCGTAACGCTCACCTTGAGGTGAGCCAGCGAGTATTTTTGACGCTTTTGCTGGCACGCATGGCTTCAAACCAACTTCATTTTTCGGGTCCGAACAGCCGTTTGATGACGTATTCTTAAAGTTTGCACCCTTACAAAACGGTCGTCTACCTAGGGCACTGGTTGCACGATTTCTGCCTTGCCCTCGCCTGCGCACGTGAGATCCTGTCTGTCTGTACCGTTGCACATTACGGTGGATCACGGATACTGATACACCCAACGTTCGAATGACTGAACTGTAGGTGTGACCTTCCTCAATCATTGTTACAGCCCTGGCAACTGCAGTTGCAACCAAATCACTCATTCTGTATGCAATACAATGTTAACTCCCCAAACAAAACAAACGTAATGAGCTAGGGTCACCATTGACTGCATAAACCAACATTCTTATCAAAAACACTTGCAAGCTTAAAGTGTAAATAAACACAAGAGGGTACAATTACTGTTAGAAGTTTGAAAAATGTAAAAAAAAGCCCATAGTGTTATACGAAAAAAAGGTAATCATTCAACCATTCAAAGTAACCATTCAAAGTAAATCATTCAACCACTTGTCGAAATACCCACAAGTTTTTAAAAAAAGGCACCTATTTTTTGTGTTCCTCTAATTTTGCCGGTGTGTGTAGGTGTTATCCACTTTCTGTCTATTACATTCCGTTGTTCATTCATCAAAAGTAATATTCTTGGAAGGTGAGCCAAGTTTACTAACATTTTTATATAGCTTTTAAATTAAATTCCATGAACGCAATGTTGACGGCTTTCCTCGTGAAGAGAATGTTTGAAGTTGCCTTGAAGTTCGTTTTACTAGCTTCAAATGTGTATTAGATTTACGAAACCCGTTACAAAATATTCGAGGAACACGTGTACGGTTTATTTTTCCGTACGCAAAATACGCGCATTGACGTGGAGTTGCGGACACCAGCCCGTATTACCTGTTACGTGTACGATTTTGCCTGGTGTCGAGAGAAAACTTATACTTTTTATTCAGCACAAATTATTTTCTAATCCCACAATATTTTTTGGCGCTTTGGTTATCGAACAACTTTTAGGGCGAGTCAGTTACACGTGTAGTAAGTAACATTTATCTTATCTGTGGGCGTCGAAAATCGCTATTAAGAGATCACATAAACAGGTGTGTTAATTTCCCTTAAGCTCTGGCCACACTTGGCGAAACCCACACGAGACGCAAAACGCGCATGCACGCGTCGATTGTTTTATTGCTTAAACGCCAGTTAAAACGTCTCCATACAAGTTAATATTTGCCCATTCCACAAAGAAGACCACTTACACCACAAAAGAACACTTCGCATAAAGAGAAAAATGCAAATAAAGTACAGTTTACGCTACAACTTCAAACATTTTATAACTTTTTCGATTGTGCTATTTGACATAATCGATGCGACCGAACATTGTTCCGTACCCCACGCGGCATTCACTTCAGTTTGGCCAGGCCACCAAACCGGTCATTAAGAGAAGTAGGTATGTTTAGCAGTTGATATTAACAGGCTGATAAGAGGCGGTTAACTAAACGGTTAACTAGTTGGCTGCGACATATATGTATATAGCTATAATTTTGCATTTAGCAGTATTATGTATACATTTTTCTCTAATGTTGATTAAGGATCCAGATAACATTTAAAGAACCCCCTAATGATGGCGATCCGTAAAGGCTCCTTCAAACAGGCGCGACACGACACGCGACACAAAGGCACCGCAAGTCGCGCAACGAGCTGTGCCTTTGTGTCGCACGAGATTCGCATCGCGCGTCGCGCCTGTTTGCAGGAGCCTTAATGTCAACATTATGATGAAGCATATAATTGGCAGCGAATTAAATTATACACCGAAAATATAGGTACCTTGAAGATAATTGTATTATGATCATAAAATCTTACAATGCATCAATACGCTCATAAACGTGACTAAGATTCCTAGTTTCAACGAAGTCTAAAAAGATTCTATTCTAAAGCAAACTATTATTTAAAAGTGTGGAAAATTACGCAGTTTTCCAAGTTAGATTTTTCTATCATAATATTTTTACAAGAGCTCGTTAGTAAAATTAACTACCTCTTGCTAAATGCCCTAACAGAAAACTTCTCTTTTAGCAAAATCTTCCCATTCAAATGCAAAGTGTGGTTCTGGATTATATACTATCTGTACAAAACTATTTGTGCTAACAGATATGCGGGCGTGGATATTTTCTAAATTACCCATATCTATTTGAAGTGCATCGTAGAACTGGTTAACTATGCAGTTTGGCATGTTGTCATTTTTTCCTCTGTGTAGTTTTTATTTTGAGTTTATAAGTCACACTTTAGAACACCGGATTTGCATCGTATCTCTTCTGCATAGCAACAAACTGTAAAAATGAGAACAGACAAAAATAAGGCTTAGAATAACTATGTGGATTATACGTATCGTCAAAAGTGACTGTAGTACGTTTCATAGAGAAGAACGAGCAAGAAACTCCAAGTCCAGTACCTACATAGATATAAATTAGGTAGGTACCACACTTCATATTCATTGATTTAAACTACCTCTTAAAATACAGGTATAGCCTAGCATAAGAGGTAGAGTATTATTCTTGTATAGAATTTGCAACATTAACGATAAATATTATATTTATAAACCAAATATCAAAACTGCATTTCGAAGTCTGTGTTTGGGATAAATAAAGATAGCGTAATAAGGAGAGCGTTTTAGTTTACCATGGGAATATCTTTGACAGTCACTGCGAATAGTCAGATACTTGAAGGTCTATCAAACTATCTATCGTAAAATTTCAAATCTTTAATATGGTTGTGGTGTATAGAGTGTACTTGTTCCGTCCTTTTTTTTGTGTGGGAAATTATCAAATACTTAACTTCTCCCGCTCTGGGCGGAGCGGGAGGGCGTATCAGACTTATACTGAATAAAACCCACTCATGTTCCTTCAGCTGCCTGTGCCAGGGGCCACGGTATCTCTTTCGAACAACCCGTGACCCTGGCAGGCATCGGCCTTAGCGGACCCCGTCAGTTAGTGCTGACATCTCTTTGAGGCGCGCGTGCAACACAACGTAGCGTCGACCCGGGCCTGGTTCTTACCGGACGGCGAGCTGCCCATTGCTCGCCGTCCGCAAGCCCGCGCCAACGGTGGCTGGGAATCGGCTGTAGATTCCCGACGCCCAGGGCGACTAGGGGCGTGAGGACGCAAAGATTGCCTCTCTCCCACGCGCTCCGCCTCCTCCTTCGCGAACATTACTGCTTCGCAAAAGGAGGCGATGGCTTTCCTGCCTGGACTAGGGCCGGAAGCGAGAGGTAGCCGCCGCCGATCGCCGCCGTGAGGACGCGGCGGTGCTCTGCCCAAGCTGGGCATCTCTCTGGATCTCCACCGTAGGCTCCACCGAGTCCTCCGGGCGATCCACACTACTTGTTCCATCCTTAGATTAATATTCAGCATAAAAGAGGATCCCAAAATAGTTATGCCATAAGGGATACCATCTTAGTTTAATTTGTTCTGAATGTCGTGGAAACCTCCTAGAACTCTAAACTGAACTATTCGCATTATTACAATATATTCAAACCTTCATCAGCTATTACTATAGTAATGCTTTAATGGTCCTTAACGAAGTCATCAGGAACTACATCCAAATAGTTAGAATTAACATTTTAACGCCCTAATGCGTAGTTCACACAGGAAATATTCTGCATGAAACGCAGTAGTATTTGAAATAAGAAATGAAGAGAGAAATAATGAACACGTGTTTGAACTTTGAATTCTGTTGTTGTCTTCGTGTAAACTGCGCTTTACAGTTACTTGAGGATATCAAGATAGTGTCTACAATGTAATAACAGACACATACAGCATTTAGACGTCACTTATATTACCGCTGATAATATCTATCCAATGCACTCTTGTACCGCATTTGTGTTTCGATCGAACAAGCTTTATTACAGTGGAAATGTCTGGCGAATAGCCCATTTACAGTTTGTTATTCGAAAGAGAGTTATAACAGAAAAATCCATTAAATCATCAGGTTTTCGTGATCAATTTACGCAATAGTTAAAACAAATGACTGTTCTGCAATGTAGGTGACAGTATCCGGCTTTATTTAACGATATTCGTGAAAATCTAAGTCAGCATTCCTTTTAGTGACGTCATTAACAACCCGCTTTACGCTATCAGCGTTTCTCCTACACAGATTTAGACGTCAGGTGATTTGCTATGACTAACCAACGGCGTCTTGATCCCGATCGTATTTTGTTCGAAAACCGGTTTGCCCACGAAAGAGCTGGTCCGGGGTCCTCTTTATAAAACCGACTGGCGACAGGCGGCAAGCGGCATACCGATATTTCGATAATTCAACTATAGATCTATAAGGATCAAGGGAAAAGTTCTTCATACTCCATCGAAAAAGGATCCTCCGACCAGACAGGTGTTTTGTCTGGTGGGCTTCTGCCCGAAGGTTTATGTCGCGTTGATGTATTGTGCTAACCACGCGGATAATTTTACTTAAGATTCAGGGACAATTTTTCATAGATTCTGCTTAAATAAACAACACTAGTCGTGAAAATGTGTAAATTTTAGACTTTTTGTACAGAAATGTCACATTGAATAGATAGTGTTCATGCAAATTCGACTAAGTGGACGTCACTATTTTGTGTGCACGTCACTAGCAAGCCCCGACGCGGGCGCACCGCCCTGTTCCCGGAGGACCGCCGTGCGTAGCGCACGCGTCCCAGTTTTGTTACCAATATTATATTAGTAATGGCGAGACGCAATTTTTTGTGAATAAAGTTGTGGCTTTCATTTGTGGTTTGAGACCTTCCCCCTAAATAAATATATCGAACCCGCGACCTAACAGTAACGCGAACAGATAGGATCCTGAAAATGCATTTTATGCACAGATATACCACAGTTATCGTATACAGTTTTTATAGACGTTTGTTACTAGTAACCAATTCAAATGATGTGCGTTTGTTCTTTTAACTTCACCATGAAGTTTTCACAATTATTTCCTAAATAAAATTCTTCCTTGATCTCGTAAAAATATAATAAACTTTTTAAAAGTAGCACTAAATCCACACGCACTACATAACTACGAACGTATCCATAAAGTCGGGGTGCCTTGTTTATACAGACCACATGCATAAACACTATGGCATTTTATAGATAACTATTGACATGCACTATAGTTGGTGCCTTAAAGCAGAGTTATAGTGGTAGACCGTACCTGTATTCTGCCGTGCTAAACGCAAAAGCGGTATCTCAGGAAAAGCTAGTTTCGAGAATTTAGCTTTTATTCTCTCAGTGATTTGAGGTACAGCTGAGATAGGGAACACTTTTCTAAGGACTTTTTTATTAAGATACCGCTATTTGGCTTAGCTCATTGGATGCATATTTCTTTAAGCTATCCGATGCCACAAAAATAAACATTACAATTTTTTTTGAGATACCGCTTTTGAGCTTAGCACGGCAGTATTGCTTTTACTTAATTCTAGTACGAAAACAGACACATATTTAGAAGATAGAATACTCTCTACTATGTGCAGATGCCAGCACATCAAGCTACCCGAAACTGTCAAATTTTCCCAACCAACTTTGTACCTTACGCTTTAGCGATACAGTTGAAAATCTATTAAAGAAATTTGACAGATTGTAGTAGCTTAATGTACTGGCGTCTGTACAATCGTATATTGTCCGTTATGATCCTGAATGATTAAGTAGGTATATTCAATTGTTGTCAAAAATGTTTACAATGCAAAATAATACATTTTTTTATTGTTCTGATTCCTACGAAGATATTATGATATATTAAATAGGTATGTCAAAAAAAAAACTAAACTGTCTCATAGCATTCTGTCTTATTTTTGGAATTAAGTTGAACAATAGATTTTACATAATGAGAACACAATTTTCAGACACCAGTAGCGTCACACGTACCCAGGAAACCATTCGAGAAAATTAAAAATGAGGCATAAAAATCCCGTAGCAAACCGTTTGAAAATCTTTTTTTCAAGTGAACATTAGTCAGTTGTGGAAATATGAGCATCTTATGTGTTGAATCCATTTAGAACGTGTTGAAACATTTTACAAAAACATCGATCGTTACCATAGCATTCTTTCTAAAAACTGTTGGACATGACGAAAAAAGTTGCCCAGATGTTGAATAAAATTATATCAGACAAATTAAGTGTAAACCTTACGAATTAGACAACATTTCGATGAACAGAAATTATTACAAAATCGTATTTCGGCTGGTGTATGTACTGCAATTGAAGCACTTTTTCAATAAATTGGACAAAAGGAAACTGGGATAACGTTTGAAAAATCTTGTTTATTGAAAAAAAATCGTTTTAAATGATTGTCGGACTCATCATCGTTGTCGTGAGCGATGATGAGTATAAGCGCAACAAGCACCGAAACATTCTTTTCGTTTTTGGAATGAGGGTATTCTGAAATGACGTTCGCTAGGTGGCAGCACTGACAAGACAAGTCAGGTCCAGGCATCTGTCAAAGAGCCTATATTTTCTTTAGTCATTAATGAATGATGAAAGAATGAATGAATCGAATGATGAACGTCATCATATATTTTATATTCTCTGTCGAAATGGAAGACCTCTTGTCAAAGTGCTGCCAACTGGTGTCGTAAATTTTCACGAAAACCCCCATTGTAGGTGACATTTATAACGTATAAAGACATGTTGTTTGTAACCCCGGCCGCCATAAGAAGATAAAAAAAAATAACCAGGTAAGACAGGTCAATTCTTTTGCCATTTTTGAAAATGGGCTCAGAGACCCCATTACATTTTGGATATTAGACATGTTGTGATAAAACCCTATATTTTGCCTATTTTTTGACTTATCAAAAATGGGCCCCATAAAACGCGTTTCTGACCGGTACTGCAGACCGAGTCGAGGTGTGCTCGTTAGTTTAGTTAGATAAACCATCGATTTTATGCGGTTTTAGCCGTAAAACGATGCGACATGGTTTTGGTCGTGGGATCTCGTACTAAAGTGGAAATGACCGCTATAGCCACGCCACGTTAAAACTTACCAGGTATATCTCCAAAATCATAGTCAGGCTAACGATAGTCATAAAAGTAAAAATGTAGCAATACACCAATACATTCCACGTGACTCTGCATAAAATAAGTGGTAACGACTCTGCATATTGGTATTATCTTTTACAAATTAGTATAAAGCTGATATGACATCCGTGTGGCTAAAATTTGTTTTAATGATATGAGCACTTATGGTGAGATTAGACTGATTTACGATAAGGCCATTAATAATGTAAACAAATCCATGGGTATTTTATTCAATTTTGCCCATCACTCGAAAAGGCCAAAATCACAAGATTATAAAATAAAATAGAAAATTAGTAGGTAGGTACCTACAAACTCTGTTTTCTGTTGTGTATTTTCTTACCTACGTCAATATTACGAACATGGGTAATAATGATTGAATTCTATGGAAATTAGTCAAGTAATCCATCATTTCTTATATTAGCGAAGCTAGGTTCATAATGCATTCAGTCATCCATCAAACTACCAACAGAAACGTTTCAATCATATCAATATATTTATGTACTAACATCAATTTACTCACTCAGTATTTCAATCTTTCCAAGCCAATATTTCAGATGTATGGTCGATTTAGAATATGTAAAATGAGTTACACGACCTCATAGCACAGGAAACTTTGATTTAATTACGCAGCAACCGCATTTATTTGATGTACGTACGTTTCTCGATATCCACACTTTCTGATGTTTATACTATAAAGTTGAGTATTCATGAATAGATGGTTCTAGTAGTAGGTATGTAGGGACCATCTAATTTAAAATTGCATGCCCAGCCACTGCTTGTTGCATACACATTTCAAATGTTTGTATAGATACAGTGCGGCCGTCAAGAGAATGCGTTCCTGATACCAGTCAGTGCGACAATTCTAGTAACTAATAAAGATCAAATTGACAAAAACAAAACAAACGAATACCTGCGTTTGTATGAATTTGACAGATGTCAAGAATGCGTTCTCTCGTCAGCCACACTGTAGGCATTTTGATTGCGTTGGTTTTGAGGGGCGTGTAATTTTAAAGCAAGACCATTTCTGCTTCATATTTTATTATGTTGAAGGAATTTGTTCTCCTTTGGAAATATTTTTACATAAGTACTGAACATTTTGCGGAACACTCAACGCCCCCACCGCTGCTTGTCGAACGACCGATGGTCGGTAGAACAGACGAGTCCTGGAGTGGAGACCGCGGATCGGCAAGCGTAGTGTGCGGCACCCCAGCGAGATGGACAGACGACCTCAAAAAGGTGGGAAATCGATACCTAGTTATGCGGCTAACACAAACCCACTTACCACCGCGATACTCGAGGTAGAAGACGATACTCTTTTGTTTTTATTCTGCTACTGCTTTGTAACTTATAAGGCCGCATTCACACCTAACATATAGCCACATATAGCCACTGATTGTGAGGCTTAGACAAGTGACAATCGCTTTCAAAGAGTTTCGTATTTTTGTAACAACTGATAACAAGGTTTTTTTTTACGTGGAGACATATTCATGCCTTCTGCACTACCACGGGGAGATAGTGCAGTTATGTGGGACTCTAACCCACTAAAACTCCACGGTGTCCTCTTCTGCCGCTTATGGCGGGAACACGGGCACGCGTTAGCACTCAGTAGCCGTGGCTTGGTAACCCACGGTTAAGCGAAGAGGAACCCGAGGAACCCGCTCGTCAGGGCTTTTGCTGATAAAAAGGTTGACATAAGCTTTTCGGTAGCTTATGTCAGTACCAGTCATGATCAATGGCCTCATTGACCCGGGACCGGTCGTCGTGCACGGCCACCCTCTCGAAATTGTTTCCGAAACACTTACCTCAGGCAAATTCTGCAGTTAGGTAAAAACAATTTTGAGAGGGAGGCCAAGAGAAGGATCCAGCTAGGCTGGGCAGCGTTTGGGAAACTACGTCGAGTCTTCTCTTCATCTATACCGCAGTGCTTGAAAACAAAAGTTTTCAATCAGTGCGTCCTACCCGTCATGACCTACGGGGCTGAAACGTGGACACTCACGATTGGGCTGGTCCACCAGTTCAAAGTCGCTCAGCGAGCTATGGAAAGAGCTATGCTCGGAGTCTCTCTGAAGGATATGATCCGTAACGAATACATCCGACAGAGAACGAAAGTTATCGACATAGCTCCACAGCTCAAAGAATTAGCAAGCTGAAGTGGCAGTGGGCCGGCCATATCTCGCGAAGAACCGACAACCGCTGGGGTAAACGAGTTCTTGAGTGGAGACCGCGACTCGGCAAACGTAGTGTAGGACGCCCTCCGGCCAGGTGGGATGACGATCTGCGAAAGACTGCAGGCAGATGCTGGATGCGTCAAGCTGAAGACAGGGCGCTATGGCGCTCATTAAGGGAGGCCTATGTCCAGCAGTGGACTGCTATAGGCTGATGATGATGATGATGATGATGTCAGTACCTACCATATATGTTTGACTACACCATCATTATTATTGCAGATAGAATGTGAGTTTGTCTAACCCCTCAGGCTTACTAATAGCGTATAAGCTCGTAATAGCATACTGTCGGTTCGGTATGAATGAATAGTTAAATATTTATGGAGAAGCAGCAAACTGCGTTAAGACTCCTACAAACAGGCGCGGCACGCGATATAATCGCGTGTCGCGCCTGTTTGAAGGAGGCTTTGTGCTCGCTTACAGTCAGCGTCTGACAAAACGTTTGGTATGAACTCGGCCTTGTAAGGGACTTTATGTATATTGTGTGCAGCTCGTAATTTGAGTAGGTACGTATCATATTTATTTTTAACTTATACACGTTGTCTAATGTTATGTAACAATTAATTAATATCTACTTCCTAATGATATTCCTGGGAATCTTGCATCGCTTGGTATTAGTATGTCGCACAGAATCTTTATTACTGAGGATCGAAATTATAACTATTAAGCATTTTATGTTACACTAAGTGCCTATTTAAGTCATTTGGATATTCATAAAACTGTTGATGTTATAAAAAATCACTCATCATGGAACACGAGATCAGATGATTAAAATAATATTCATACAGAAGAGATTCACAGATTCCTCTGTGCTTACTGCACTTCAAATCAGTTATATATCTGTAATTTAAATAAATTTTATCATAGCAATTGCCATCACGTGCTCTAAAAGCTTCATGTTTGCAAGGTCAAACAATAACAATTACTTTTTGTTTACTAGAGCGGTAAGGGTTGCTACACTCATGTTTGGATCGGCACATTCGATTCAGCAGTATTTGTCGTACAACAAAGCCGATTCGAAACATTTAATTACTTCTCAGCCTTTTATTTTCCTCAGCAGGGAGAAGGCTTCCCTTCACTCCTTCCATTTATCCCTATCTACTGCTGTTTGTTGCCAGTTCTTATGGAAAAACTCCATTTCGTCCCACCATCTCCTCCTGGGACTGTCGCGTTGCCCTTTGCTCCTGTATGGGACCCACTTTGTTGTTATTTTAGCCCATACCTCCTCCGCCATGCGACACATATGGCCAGCCCAGTTCCATTTAAGCTTGGTAGCAATTTGAGTTTTAGAACGCAATATCAAGTTCCTTATACGATCAGTGAGTTTAGATCCTAGGATACTGCATTCAATTGCTCGCTAACAGACCCCAAATGCGGAATTTTGACACTTGGTTAGTAACCACGTCTGCGCTTCATAGGTGAGGGTGGGAAGAATTCATCAAGTTTTCGCTTCAGTGAAAGAGGGAGTGGTGCCGAAGCAATTTACTACACATTTCATTCGGCTCGTGTCGGTAGGCAAAGTTTGTTTGGCGTCTACCCTCGCTTAATCAAGTTCGGAGCGCTGGGCACAATCTAACTAAGTAGACCATCTTTTCCCGAATCATTCCGAACATTTATTGCGTGTACCACTTGTAACTTGGCATAGAACTTTACAAATCAAGACACAACTTTTAATTTCACCTACCTACGTACAGTAGGGGAGGTGTTCATATATCGTCTATACGTTGATTGCTACTGAACTTATTAACGCCACTGTACATAAATAAATTGAGTTGGTAAGATTTTCAAATAAGCAATAGCCCAAAGTTAAAAAAGGCATCGGACTAAACCGAGTTCTATTCTATTACCGCTAAGTACGTGCATTAAACACTTAGTTTGCACTTAACCTGTTGCACTTGCAGCGTTAACCCCTACTCGGTTTATTATAAATTTGTTCAAGGGGTTAACGGGACTTTAATGAGCAACTCAACCACAATAGATTTTTAGATAAGGTAAGTTTTAAAATCTGCTCTCTCATAGGTCTGTTAAGGTATTTTACCCTCCAAATATGGTACAACTCGGGGAAATTAATAATTGTTATGAAATTGAGTACCAACTTAAATTATCCGTATATTCAGAGTACAACAGGTCATTCGTTGACAGTTGTGTGAAATGGCTATAAAGGCTCCTTTAAACAGGCGCGACACGCGATAAAATCGCGCGCGACACAAAGGCATCGCAAGTCGCGCAACGAGCGGTGCCTTTGTGTCGCGTGCGATTATATCGCGTGTCGCGTCTGTTTGTAGGAGCCTAAACACGGCAATTGATCTAACGCGAATCGATAGAATAAGGATTTCTTTTCTTTTTTTTCTATCCATTTGATAAACAATCAATTTTCCCGAAAAATACCAATTACTCCAAAGGTTAAAATTAGAGAAATACATAAACGTGTAGAATATGTAGATACGTGATATTTTATTTATGCTGTTCAGTCGGTTACTGACATATTTAGTTCGGCCAGGTGCAAAACGGCTATTATGACCACAAGATAAACAAAACATTCCGCGTTATGTTGCTACCGCTTGGAATAGATTTTATTCTGAGATTGTATATGCTTTTTACCTTGCTGAAGATCAAGGAGAATTGAAGACATGTGAATTGTAGTAAAATATACAGGTGTTTTAAAAGGCAAAGTTGAAAAATATTGCGGTATTTTTTAATTAATCTTTGTAGAAGCCAAAAGTTTTAAAGTACGGTCTGATTGACAACAGAGGGGCAATTCTCGTAATTCTAACATTGCTCTCAGTCTGATCTCAGTCTGAATCTGTCAAAATAATCTCAAGTTTACTAAATTTTTGACATTTGTTTGTTCTGTTATCTAAACTTCTAGTACGAAAAACTAGGTTCATGAAACCAGAATTAATTTTAACCGTACTGGGAAAATTATACCGCGTATTATTTTGACGAACCCTAAACTGTGTGGTGTGGTACAGGCCAACAGACTGACTAACTTTTTCCATTAAGCCAACATCGTAATCTCATAAAAATAGTCCTTTGCATCCATACTCCCTCCGGAGTCCAAAATATTTGGTTTCCCAAAGCTGCCTGCCGAGCCAGGTGTCTAATTCATCTCGTTTGTTATTGCAGCTGATATTTTTCTCGCAATTAAGATGTTGGTCCAAGAATAACAAAACTTTAGAAATAACCTACCGTAGTTACTTTAACTTTCTGTAGCAACAAGGAAACTCTTCGTTATTCGTAATTGGACGGTTCACATATGGGCCTAATTAACTTACATGAATAACTTATTCGTATTTACGTAATATATTACCATCACATTTACAAGCATGAATGAATCAACTAAAAAGGTCATTCATAATTAGTACTGTTAGCATCATAAAGATATGTACCTACATTGACAAAACTTTATTTGATTGTCTACAATTCAGTACTTACCTAACTTGTAATATGCCTAAAGTTAGATAATGCCAATGGCATTAATTGCCAAATCCGCCTCTGTACATTTATTTGCTTGAAATATTAAATAAATAAAAAATAATATGTTTTGTGGCTTCACATTGATATAATATTATAGAGCAAAGATTGTAGACAGTTAAAATAATTCTTTGCTTCTGCACGCGACTTGGACCGCGTGAAATTTCCTGTTCCCCCGATCTACCCTATCGCATCGCATCGCCTTACCGCGCTATTACTTCCTTTCCGCTTAGAGATCTTTGTGAATTGTTTTATTTTTGCTCGGCTCCCATGGGTAATAGCGCTATCTCTGACAGCATTCCTCAAGGATTCGGCTATCAAATACGAGTACAAAAATAATTTTTGAAATCCAAATGCTAGTCCCAGAGATAAGCGAGTTCAAGCAAACCAACAAAACAAACTTTTCAGCTTTATTTTTAGTATAGATAGATATAATACTAAAAAAGATGATCTTTATTAAGCTTTTGACCGCCACAGTCATGTATAGATGACAAACCAAAATGTGCCCAGCACGCCACGGTTCGACTACATGACAGACTTTGACGCCGAAGGCACGTTTTTGATTTTTTGACGTGTGGCGGTCAAAAGTTTAATGCCTAATAAGAGTAAAGAGATGCATAGCTGCCTACGTCAAATAAAAATAAGAATGTAGAAACTTATAACCTAAATAGTTCAGACTACAGGGGCTATTTTGACAAGCAGCGAAAATCATCATCATCTGCCCAGCCTTTTCCCAACTATGTTGGGGTCGACTTCCAGTCTAACCGGATGCAGCTGAATACCAGTATTTTATATGAAGCGACTGTTTATCTGACCTCTACAACCCAGTTACTGGGTAATACAATACCCCTTGGTAAGACTGGTTGTCGGACTTTCGGGCTTCTGACTACCCGTAACGACTATCTAAGATCCATGAGTGATAGCTGAGACCAATGGCTTAAAGAGGTTTTCCATACCTGCCCACGTCAAATAAAAATAAGAATGTGGAAATTTACAGAAACCCAAATAACTCAGGCTACAGGGGATAGTATTTTGACAAGCGGCGAAAATATCGGGCAAAATTAAATTAATGACAAAAAACACTTTTCACATGTTCTCATACTTAGTTAAGAATACGTCAAGTATACCAAGTTACCTCAAGATATCTACTAAAATATACGTTTTCACTACGTAAAGTCAGGGAATTTAATTGTTAAACAAATTGACTAGGTACAGACGCCAGCACATCAAGCTACTACAATCTGTCTTTCTTTAACCTCTCAAACGTCGCCGTTACACCATTGGATAATAATAACAATAAAATTCTATTGTGTCTGCTAATTGGACGCGCGAAGGATTAATAGATTTTCAACTTTATCGCTAAAGCATTAGGTTCAAAGTTGATTGGGAAAATTTTACAGTTTCGGGTAGCTTGATGTGCCGCCAGCACATCAAGCTACCCGAAACTGTAAAATTTTCCGTCTGTACCAACTCTTTTTTTAAACTTTGGTCCACGCTAGGAAATTTGGTCGTATACATATTCAAATCACAACAGTCAATCATTGACATTTGTATAACATGCCAAAATGACGTAGGGTATCAATTTGCTTAACGATTAAATTGCCCAACTGTACATTTAAAAGCTTGAAACTGGCACGACCTGTTAGTAATTCACGAAGTTTTCTTAGACTGATTAAACTTTTACTTAGATAAGTCATACGAGACGATCTGGTACGTCAAGAAGACTACGTGAAAGAGGAGCGTCGGAAATGCTTTTTAAGATATTAAGTGGCGTGAAGTAAATATACCTAGCTATTTTGTATTGATTTAGGAATCAATTAAATCTTTGTGGGTTTAGCTAGTTTGATCAAGTGAAAATAGAACTTGAACAAGAGCATTCCGTTCTTGAGATTTTAGTATGTATAGACGAACAAATAGGCGATATACCACGGATAACGAGGGATATAATTATCATGGAGGCGTGGCACATGTCGCCTCCATCCGATCAAACTGACCAAAACTTTAATTGCGTACACACAATCGGTAGCAATTGGTTTTGTTAGTTCAACAACATTCATTGCGTTATTTACGTTGTTGAATAGACACATTTTTCGAACATATGAAGCAATGGATTACCAATATCTTTAAAAATTATTCAGATTGAGATTGATAGTGTGATACGCAGTGCAGAGATGCATGTGTGCATTCAGTGACTGTATCTATACTTTCTAGTGCCCGCCCTTTTTGAGCATGTGTACAACTTCGATCAATTGATCGAAGTTATACAACAAGATAGCACAAAAATGTTACACCTACTTTCTTGCGTGTGTGCCAAAAAAGCATCATGTGGGCTGTATCTATTTCTTTTGTTTTTATGTGAGTTTCGGGAGTGCGAAAAAGGTGGCGACATTTGAACTCGAACAAATATAGAGTGAAGGTATATCTCTCGGATATCTATGCGATATACGAATACATAAGAATAAACTAGGCCAAAATCCAGCAGTGGACTGCGATAGGCTGAATTGGTTGATTGATTGACACCAACGAAAGAATGCTTTGTCTCTATTTACACAAAGAAAATTTAGTAGGGTAGGAGTAGAAGAGTATTCGTTCGTTTGTCGTAAGCCTACCTTTACATTTTTAGGATTCCGAACAAAAATGGTACAACGGAACCCTTATGGTGAGACTCAGTCTCTCAGTCTGTCTGTCTGCCACAGCTGGATATCTCAAGAACTACTAATGGTATCAATTTGAAATTTGGAATATATTTTTTGCAACAGGGACTGAAAGTGGGTCGGAAAAATACGAAGTGAGGCTACTAGGGCATGTGGGGTATCATATGAAAGAGCGTAGTTTGCACATTCTCAAACACTTTTTTTTTCTAGGCCGCATAGTTTTCGACTTTTGATGAAAAATGTAAAAAAAATACCGTGCCCCTCCTCCTTATATCTGAAGTTTGCCTAGAGAAAAAACTGAAATTATTCAATGTGATAGAGGTTTTTATAAAGATTACAGGAAAAATAAAACGAAATCTCTAAATAGCATAATTTTTGAGAAACCATCAATAAAAGTTACATTAGTTCCACTAACAGTCAAGAGATGGCGCTGACACAAAACTGCAATATTCTACACCGCAGTGCCCCGTGTCAAAATTCTCCGACGAATATAGGCCTCGCTAATTAAAAATTAAAAACACGATGGTACGGAACCCTCAGTGCGCGAGTCCGACTCGCTTTTAAGCGGTTTTTTTAATGAGAACAGTAATATAACGAGATAGTAGTAAATTTAAGTTCTGACAGAACCTTATGTAACAATATATTACTAACAGTTTAAGAAAATAAATGGCTCTAAAACTGAGCAATCTGTAAAAGAAAACAAAACATTGAAGCACCTATTTACTAATAGGGGTTTTGTATACAAGGAGTTGGAGTTATTTTAGGAAAGTGTCCTGTGGTTAGGTAAATGCTACGTGCTTTCGTAGAAATATACTATGTTAATTGGGGCTTAGACACGTTTACTTATGAGATAAGAGTTACCTACAGGGTAAGTAGGTCATATTATTCTTTGCTCGCGTTCGTTTTTAGAAAGGGGCTCAGATAGTCCTAATATTATTAATGCGAAAGTAAGTTTGTTTGTTTGTTACCTTTTCACGCCTAAACCACTGAACCGATAATCCTGAAACTATGCATACACGTTGTCAGGTGTATACATACGGGTACCTTTCATCCCGAAAAAAGGGCTGTTCCAGAGGAAAACAACAATAAAGTTATTATGATAATAGATGGCGCTACGTGTCTTTCGAACGGGATCGACATTTATGCGGGTAAAACCACGGGGCACTTCTAGTATCAAATAAAGGCCTATTTACAGCATGCAAGTTGCTTGGCTCTAAATATACAATATAATTGAAGCAACAAATGACTTGCATCGTGTAACTTTTATTGTTTGCTTCAACTTATGGCATACCACAAGCAATTAAATCACAGCGTGTAAACCAGGATTAATGGTAAATGTAAATTGCTTGTATAGGCACATCGCACCGCTCAGTTTAGGTACACTCTCTCATCTAACCTTGCGAAATTTAATAGAAAATTGCATCAGTCCTGAGACGGTACGTAGACACGGGCAGTCTTAGTTCTACGAGTATATCACAGCTATTTTTTGCATATATTTCATTACACAGAGTGACTTACAGTAGAATACTATAGAGCTCTGGCCAAACTGACGCAATTTCCGCGAGGAATGCGGGATCAAATTTGCTCGTGTCGATGGGGTCAACCTACTTGTATGGAAGTTTTCAAACTGGCGCAAATAGTCGTGTGACTTCCTTGTAAATAAAACAATCAACGCGTTCACGGCTCGCGTACAATTAATCCGTCATCGGTCGAACTATGCTCATAATATGTCGTCGCATAAAGGTCACAGCACACGTATCAAACCAGAAAGGGATCGTCACCGTATCGACTCAAGCCGTTCAGTATTCTTTGTATGAAACTCCCTACTGCAACGCACACTAATCGGAATCGTAAAGTAATCGCCTCGCCTCGGGACAAGCTCACGAACTGCGGTGCGGTGCGTTACGGCTCGTTATCCCCGCGCTTACGGCTCGTCGTCCGAGCGCTTACATCTCTCCGTACCCGAGCTTACGTCTGTTCGTCCACCCTTGCCCCTCTCACCCCTCCGGCCTGCCTGCTGCACCATCAACCAGCGGTCGGCGAGCCGTAAGCGCGGTGTCGTCGCCTAGCCGTAGCCGAGTCGACGCGTCGGAGCTTCTGATCCGCTTTGGTCACGTGGTGCTTACGTTAGGTTGAAGCCTGTTTGACGGCGAGGTGAAAGGCGATACGGTGCCGATCCCTTTCCGATTTGATTCGTGTGCTTGACCTTTAGTCGCGTCCCACGAGCCGCGCGGGATTGGCTGTAGTGTGGCCAGAACTTAAATGGAGTACGATATTCTGAAATTATTTGACGGTTATCACACTGCAACGGAAACCGCTCCAGTGTACGGTGCTGGGGTTTTTAACATTGACTGTAGACCACACGGAGATGTGGTGTGTGTTTTTGCGGTTTTTTTATACTAATCAAGATTCTACAGCGAAAGTTAAAAATAAATTATCAACTAGCCTAACTTTTTCTCAACTATATATTTATTTAAACTTTTTGCACAAAAAGGTATAAAGGCGGACTTAATGCCTTAGGCATTCGCTACCAGTCAACCAAGGGTGGTGAAGAGATTGTATGGCAGGTATATATATAATATATATATTATTTAGCCACGAGCCTGGTAAATCTGGTAAATCAAACAGAAAGGGTTGGAATGGTGAGTAAGCATTGGCTAAAAGATGTCATCGCTTATAATTATGACTTTACATTATCCTACCTCATACAATGTAGCTGAGTAAGCTAAGTGGATTGACCAAATTCTATATCATTTTAGGGACAGACGCTAGCACAGCAATCTACCCGAAACTGTCTAATTTTCCCAATCAACTTTGAATCTTATTAATTAGAGATAAAGTTGAAAATCTATTAAAGAAATTTTACAGATTATAGTAGCTTGATGTGCGGCGTCTGTACTTACGGAAATAAAACATTGAGCAATTTTAAAACTTTCTTTCCCGCATATTCAGCACTTTTCATGTTTAGTTATCAAGATGGCAGTGCGTCTGGGTGTTCGAAAAATAATAAATCTCAGGTATCTGAATTACTTTTTCAATTCTCGATTTTTTAGGTAGTAGCTATATATGCGTCACATCCACGCAAAACGGCCACCGCTCAGCATAATGCTGCAACCAAAACATATCCTTAACACTTTTTTACTGTCAACGTTTGTCTGCGAAGTGGTCAAAAGTTATAAAGAAAACGTGAAGCTTATGCTATCACTGTGTCAAGTTTTGATCAAACCTGATTAGTAATTTCAAGTGATGTAGTACGTAACTAATTAGACATGAAACTTTTGCAAAACTGTTCCAAAGATTTTTTATAGATAGCGTAAGTACAACACAATTCAATTCTAGTAAAGCATTCGATTCAGAAATAACATTGTCTTGTTTCAGTTTTGTAAGTAAACATTCAGAATGCAATATATTAAAAATCTCTGTTGCAATATTACAAAACAGACATGCAAATAAAATGACAGGATGTTCTTTAAAGCTGGAGGTACACAGGGTCAAAGCAGGAAATAAAAGTTCAACATGAACAGAAATAAAATTTAAACTGAGTTTATTCAATAGCACAACGTGGAGTCAAATAATTGATCCTGTTGATAGTTATAGGTATTGATTTTGGTATTATTGGTATTTTTTTATTGGTATTGGTATTGTATGTGGCTTGTAATACATTATGGCACTTATTAATTTAAAATGCTTCACAAAGTTACAAGTTTTTAACACACATAATTTAACTAACAAGTTCCCCCACGGGTATAATTAATCGAAATGTGTAGCGAAGTAGGTAGAGTTATTTTATGTCTCTAAGCGACACGCTCGAACAATTGCCAAACTTAAGTGGCAATGGACAGGGCACATTGCTCGCAGAACAGATGGCCGATGGGGCCGAAAGGTTCTGGAGTGGTGAACGTGTAACGGAAGACGTAGCGTTGGCAGAAGGCCTCCCTCAAGGTGGTCCGACGACCTTGTGAAGGCCGTAGGAGCCTGTTGGATGCGAGAAACACAGAACCGGTCAAAGTGAAGGTGCTTGGGGGAGCACACACGCATTTTTTCGTCGGTACCGAGAGCTCCTGCGCTTACACACACATTTTCATCGTGTTTCTAACACATGTAAAACGCGTGTCCCTAACATATCGCGTGTCGCTACGTGAGATAAAAAGCAGGGCCACTGTTTTTCAGCTCTCAAGATCTGGTGTGTTACAAGCTTCAGAATTCCATTCCTTAGCTTATTATATTCCTTAGCTTATTATAATAACGGGCGCCGTCAGTTGGGGCTGGTCTACACTTAGCTGCCTCGGCTTATTTTTAATTATTTTGATATTGAATTGTGGTTTTCTTACTATTTGCTGTACTCTGGACGCTTTTAACGCGTACGTCTTTTTACATCGTTCTCACATATAATTATAAATCACATTAATGATGTAACTAATATTTTTGTAAAAATATAATTTAAAAGAATGTCCATGGAGTTTCTTGCCCGTTCCTCTCCATAGGTACCTACGCTTTGGAATGGGCAACTAGCTTCATATTTTCTGACTGACCGACTTTTTGACAGTTCAAAAGTGCCTGTAAATGGTTTCATTGAAATAAATGCATTGAGTTGAGTTGAGTTTTATTACGTTTTAAATTTGGGGTTACTTGATTTTTACAAGCTTTTATTTAAGTTGCAATGTATGTAACTATGTTTGTTCGATAGAATCTTGCAACTCAGTTTTGAAGCAGATATCTTCAACCGATTGAGCTGAAATTTTGTATACACGTTTAGTTTGGATGACAATGCATGGTTAGCTGTAGGATGTCATTCTAAATCCAGCAATCAGGGAATACGATAACTGCAACAGTGCCCTCAATTCAGTCATTGTAACAGAATAGGTATATGTATATAAGTACCATGCTATAGAAGAAAAAATACTAGAAATAA
Source organism: Luperina nickerlii (assembly GCA_963855955.1). Classification (NCBI taxonomy): domain Eukaryota; kingdom Metazoa; phylum Arthropoda; class Insecta; order Lepidoptera; family Noctuidae; genus Luperina; species Luperina nickerlii. The sequence goes on along the minus strand of OY979677.1, from coordinate 11,289,101 downwards.
ACATGATGTCTGCACACATTTATAAGTTTATCACTAAGCAAACATCTACAAGTTGTAGATCACATTCATAACCATAAAGGCTCCTACAAACAGGCGCAACACGCGATAAAATCGCGCGCGACACAAAGGCATCGCTCGTTGCGCGACTTGCGGTGCCTTTGTGTAGCGTGTCGTGTCGCGCCTGTTTGAAGGAGCTTTAATAAGCTAAAAGTAAAGCCGCAGCAGCAACGGCTACTACGCATTTAATCCTGAGTTAATTGAAGCCATTCTCTCTTTTGCAGAAACGTTCCTTAATAGAACCTGGACTAGAAAATAGTCTTTGGCATGTATGTACACGGCTTCATTTTGTTTATTCAAAGTCAATTTATTTTCACTGCACAGGACTTGTCCTCGTCTTGAAGGTATGCCAATAAATGGAGAGAACATTTACGGTGAAAAGTGTGAACGTGAGTATTTCAAAGTATTTTAGGTACTGAAATGCATTTTTTTACAATTAGGACATGATAGGTCTTCGGACCTGCAGAAAAGATAAAAACAACGAAGTATCGTGTTTTGAAATTGTCTCTTTGAAGTTGGTTTTAACTTTTATTCAATTTTTTAATTAGGTAGCTACTAGAATAAACTTTTTGACTATAACAATTATCGTCTTCGTTGCCGTTTGATGTCTGTATCCTTTAATGAAACATGTTTATACTCTGATATTCAATAAGAGTGGTTTTCTTTACGAAATTCCACTTCATCAAACTTTAATGTTACTTCTGTGTTTTTATAATGTGTCTGGCTGACAAACGTTTGATTACAGAGCATACAAGAGACGAGATAGCAATTGAAAATGACTTTCTATACAAAAACTTATAGTACCCGGTCAGTCGGAGAATCCTCCTTAGACAATGGAAGAACTTCACACCATATCCGTCCACCCCCAAATGGTATAGACAGCAAATCTCAAAAGCTCAGTCTTTACTCCACAAACACAAAAAATACAGAGAACATTTTGGGGCGTTATTACGCCATGTCGTAGGCTTCGCATACATGCATCTGAAATGTTCTTACACACATAGAACATAAGGGTTAGTTTAGTTTTTCGCATACCATTAGTGGCGTGATAATTCGTTTCAGGTTTTCCATTTTGCGTGAACATTGCGTATTCCAATTTTAGATGCTCTAATTTTAGATTTTTAGCATTGACAATGCTTTTTCACTGGCTCCGGATATAGGCCCTCATTTTACGAATTAGTGAGATTTGGCTAGGGCTTTATGAGTTTTAGGGCTACGTGAATGGTTGAGGTTATATGGAGATAATGAAAAAAAATTTTGCAAAAGTTAAAAACGATTTGGAAAATGCAAAAATGAAGCAATTATCTATTTACAAAAAATCGATCGTTTGGCCTAATCAATTAAAATACTAGTGCTTCAGTAAGTTGCTTGTAGAATAATTTGCTAAAAAAAACATAATGATACAATCAAGTTTTTAGAAAAGAAAGTTTTTAGAGGTATCTTCATGATTTTTTGTTTTTCTATCGTATCAAATTAGTTGTATTATGTTTTCAACACACTGTCTTCCTAGCATATATCCTGTAGAATATCATATATTTTTCTGATTTTGTTTGCTGTAGTCGATCTTATACATGTTTATATATAATTGTAAGTCCATTTGTAAGCTAGTATTACTACACTATTGTATAAAGTAAGCATGTGATGATAGTGTATGTGTTTTTAAATAAATAAATAATATTTCTGTGGGCAGTAAGTGGGCTTGGTCTGTAACAGCATAAAATTCGTTATGAGAATATTTTTCCACTCAAGAATTCCATTTGAGTAAGGAAAATATCTTATTGGATTTGTGTGTTGTCATATAAAATATCCTATGTCTGCGATATTGTAATGTAATAATATAATATGTACCTTAGCATTAATCAAACCCAAGAGTTTTTCTTGAAAAAAAGTCTTGCGTTTCTTATTTCACTTTGTAGGAAGGAGCTTTAATTACTATGCAAATACATTCATGGTATAATATGTTGACGTTCAAAACTGCCTTTAATGTGCCTATTTGAAATAAATGATTTGATTTTAACTTTAACTTTGACTTAATGATACTACTCGCGACTTCACTTCGATATTCATCAGTCAGCGCTAATGTCATACGAATACCTTTCACAGCCTTTTAACCACATACCTTCAATGTTTACATTTCGGAACATTCATTTGTTTTTTATTAAACTGTAGCTTTTGCCTGTGGATTTGCCCGCATGGATGTCGGAGAATATCACACGCATGGGAACTTACGACCGGGATTTAAAGTGCCCTTTGTGTTAGTCCAGGTTATAAACTATCTGCAAAACTTCGTCCAATGTTTACGCGGCACAGGCCAGCCAGTAAAGCTCCCAGTCGGCATGATTTTATCCGACCTCTTCAACAATCATCGTCATATTTCAGCTAATTTACACAAAACTTTAATGAATTATATACTAAAACAAACCTTCCTCATGAATTACTCCGCCCATTGGTGAAAACCTGCTTTTTTATAATATGTAGGTAGGTAGTGATGTTTTCTTACAGTCATCGTACCTAAGTATATAAACCTGCCGTTTCGGGACCTCACTATCACTGATATTGTCCTTTATTTTCCCGAATCGCAAAAAAAACAGAACTAGCCAACGGCCTACTAGTAAAAAAAAAAATTCACATTTGGAGGGTACAATTCAAAACGAACAGATACAAAAATATAGAATAGAATACCTACTCTTTATTAACACCATATAAATGACAGATATAAATATAGAAAATTTTCAAAGGGTTGACACAATGGGCGGTCTTATCGCTAAGAGCGATCTTTTAAGGACAACCTTTGGATGGAGCAAAAAGGGGAAGGAGAGACAAATACTGTAGGTAGTCCGTTTGCATAATACAATAAATACATACATAAAGTATGTATAAATATAATTATATGTAATAGTAAACATGAAATGAGAGCAAAGAAAATATAATGATGATGTTTAAGGAGAGAGGAAGTGCTAGTGTGTATATATGTTTAAATATATATTAAATAAATATAAATAAAGTTTGTGACGCATTGGGTACACAAATTGTAACTAAAAGCGTCTGATTGGTTCCAAAGATTTCACCTATTGTTCATCATATTTATGAATAGAAGCTGAAATGGATAGATTTTTAATCGAATAAAAAGGAAGACAGAAATCGACCAGTTTTCATACCAAACGAGATCACACGAGATTGAACGCTTGTCTATCAATTTTATAACAGTTTCACGAGGTAAACTTGTAGCTCAGCTCCACGTTAAAGATAGGTATTTTTAGGTATTATAATATTGTGTACAGACACCAGAATATCAAGCTACCCGAAACTGTCAAATATTACCAATCAACTTTGAACCTTAAACTTTAGCGATAAAGTTGAAAATCTATTAAAGAAATTTGACAGATTGTAGTAGCTTAATGTGCTGGCGTCTGTACATGAAATGTTTATAGACACGAACATTGTTTTTAACAACAACAACACAGTCATGAAAACCAAATAGATAAATATAATAAGAAAAATAACGCGATAGCCATAAATCTAAAAGCTCTATCATCATAACTAAATGAGGTAAGAGGTGGTAATTATAGTAAAAAAAGCGTTAAAGATCCATTAAGACCGTCATGAAACTAAAGAGGAGTCTTAAAACTCGGAAGAAATTTATCTATTTTTACTCAGTGTCCTAAATATTAGATTTAGTTAATTTTGTAATGTTAATGTTGTTTGTTTTGTTTTTATTTTTTATTGTTGATTACATTATAAGTGATATAAGTATGTTGTAATTTATGTGAAACTAGCAGCGTCCCGCGGTTTCACCCGCATAAGTGTCGATCCCGTAAGAATATCGGGATACAATAGGGAATATGCATGATTTTTTTTTATTTAAAAAATTAATCCTAATTCATGTAATAAACAGTTTAGTAAAACTGTTTTTCGGATAACTATGAAATTAAAAAAGATATGAGCCATCGAAGATTTGTTTCTATCTCTTTCTCGCAAAACGAAATTTAACACGGAGTTTATATGGCCGTAGTGACATGTGACGTCACAGTCTATGTCGGATCTCTCTGTCTAATTGGTGTGTAATCAATAGTTTTAAATGCTCATATCGGCCGTGTTTCTTGGCCGATTTTAATTTTAATTTCACTTTTTGTCATCTCTACTACGGTATTTTCATATTTTGTTAATAAATGCCATGAAAAAAATCATGCATATTCCCTATTATCCTATGTGTTATTCTGATGTTTATGCTATATTACTGTAAAGTTTCACCAAAGTCCGTTTAGTAGTTTTTGCGTGAAAGAGGAAACACCATTCATCCATCCATCCATCCTCAGAAACTTTTTCGTTTATAATAGTTTCACTGCTGGGACACAGGTCTCCTCTTTGTGAAAGGGAGTGGGCCGTAATGCACCACGCGAGCGTGCGGGGGGTATGTGGTGTGCATGTCTTCGAATTTTTGGTTCTAGGATATACCGATTTTCTCGAGATGATTTTCTTCGCCGTTTTAAGACCTCTTCACCTTGTACCATACTACAAATAAATGTATTTTTGTTTGTTTGTCATATAAGCGATCATTTGTCACTCATATAATTCTTGTTCAGAACCGAACGACGACGAAATCAGGTTCGCCGAGCAAAATAATTGCCACGATCGCTTACATTAGGACACGAACTTTTTTGTCAACGACTACGTAAAAAGATGCTTCAAAATGTTCCGTCAGGTTAATTAATGTGCCAGTTGAGAAGATTAGTTAGTTTTAATGGTTAAAGCAGAAAAACTACTTTGTATTCATGTTGGAATGCAAAATTGATACTTGAATAATTATCCGTAAAATTAACAGCAATTAAAAACTATTTGATAGAATGCTTTGATTTTTGTAATCAAAGAATCTGACGCCTTGGAGAATAAATTCATCCTAATACGAATACCTGTTTCTGCACGATTTTATGAATACCAAATTCCCTTATGAATTACGTATTTTCTAACCATATTTTTCTCTAACCAATATGTAATTTCGTAGTAAATTAACTTTGTGGAAAAAAAGCTGTCGCTAACGTAGTTTCGGATAACTGTATATTATTTCCTGCGATATTATGGTAGGAGTAATGTTCAGTGAATAAGATCGCAAATAATCCAATTTTTCTTGTGATGTGTTGGTTTTTATTGTACCATTTTTATGTACTTGTACGGGTATCCATAACTCTATTGAGTTGAATTGAGTCCGCCCTTTTATGACGTAATAAGATGTGGTATGAAGTATTACCCATTTGATACGAAAAAGGTCTCGACATTTTTATTTCATTGAAGTGTTTGGCACTTTGAAATACCTTACCTAATAGCAATCATTTTCGGCATAGTAACAGGGAAACTCGCGGAAACGGCTTCTTATGTGTATCTACACTATATATTATAAATTCAAAAGTAACTCTGTCGGTCTGTATTTAACCTTTTCACGCCTAACTGGCTGAACGAATTTAGATAGAATTCGGTATATGAATAGACCATGACCTGGGTTAGGACATAGAATACTTTTTATATGGGTGGTACGTTCCTGTAGGATGATTACCCACCTCCACGCGGGCGAAGACACGGGCAAAAGCAAAAATCAAATCAAAAATCAATTCAATCAAAAAGTTAATCAAAATAAAAAAGGTATCATAAGATGATAACCAGTTTACATTAAGATATTATTGGTTCCAGTTCGAGGACAAAATAAATAAATAATATCTCAATGATGACTGTTTCGTAGGCATTCCCTTATTTTTTAGAAGAAAAAAACCGACGAAAAAAACAGACGACTACTATTTCTTCCGACAGTTGTCACTGCTGTCGGGGGCAAGGAAAATCAGGTTATCGAAATGTGTCATTTTCGTTACGATAACGTGTCAGATGATTGTTAATATAGCTATGCAGGTTGAGTTTCTTTTGACTGTCTTCATACAATAATAGGAGTTCGCACAGACAGGGAGGTTTGGAAGTAAAAACGGAATGCCTTTGCCTAGCAGTGAGATACAATCTATGCTAACAACAACAAAAAAGTACGAATTACTTTGTCGACTTGTGCAATAAAGTTTAAGATTATAGAGTAACTAAGATGCAATAGCTTGTGACGCGACCTCGAAAATTGTTAGCTTCACGCCTCGGATCTACTTTTACAATATTTGTAAATATGTGAGCACCATGTATCACATAATTGATTTACCTGACATTGCTTCGTTTTAAAATCTTCTTACCTTTTGTGGTAGACTAATTTTATTCTAGGTGCATTGTCTTCCCATATAATTATATTATATATACAAAACTTTGTAAAACATTCTAAAAAAGTAACGGTGGAGTTTCTTGCCCATTCTTCTCCAGACGAACACTACCTTTTGGAAGTGGCGACTAGAATCAATTCTATTTTACTGTAATTTTTGACGTTCGAAATTGCCTTTAATGTGCCTATTTGAAATAAATGATTTGACTTTGACTTTGAGATGTCATATTTCTTTTTCTTTCCTACAGTTGCAATAGGTATCATGATAGATATGACCACAGGCCCCACAAAAGAGCAAGGCCAGCATTTGCTATCCAGCAGTTTATCGAGAATTGTCAATTGTCATAGATTAAACCAACACACCAACAAAGTGGTCACTCGACATAGAGACCCTCTTTGTGACAATCAACTGAAGAAGTTTGACCGCATTTAGGCACATCCTGAAGTACATTTGGCCTCTGATTTCGAAAGACCTTGTGATGTAATCATGTAGTGAAATAGCTCTTTAGTAACAGTAATAAAAATGTAGGTAACTCTCAGTGGTAAATAGGTTATGTTGCTTTTATTTGATAGCCTGCTTTGAAGGGGTGTACTATGCCAAATGAACGCTCGATCGAACAAACATTCGATATTTTGAACACTGGATGTCTTGAGTGTACGATATATTGAATGTATTATTTATTAACCATTCGATATTATGAACGTTAGAGTATTTAGACTTTATTTAGATTTGGCATAGTACACCCGCTTTAAAGACAGGCATTTTAATACATATATAAATTAACATTGCGGTCAGTTACCCAATTTTATAATGCAAGCCTTATTAAGGCTTGCTTAAAATAATATATTAAGTCTTAATATTTATAATTTTTTTAACGGGTTGACTTTACATTAACTTAATATAGAAAGAATAATTATAACACTGGTATAAATGTATGTATAAATGTTATTATTATCTTTTTAGAGACAGGTCATTAACACTGAGTGCATTCGTATTATAGCTAACTTTAAAGTCTTTGTTGTGTACGTAAACCCAAATATAAATTTTAATGTGATCGAGAGGACTGTTTTTAAATTAAGTAAATATAATTAATCACACTTTCATAAAAGTCAAAAGCTGACGAAATTAAATGTGGAATAAACTGATTTATTTTTCTAAAAATATTACTGGGAATATCAATTTATTAGGGTTTATTGATTGAAATCGGATTAAAAAAAAATGAATAAGCAGACGTTAATCCTTACTTAACGTTAAGTTACATTTATTACCTAATTAACCAATTTTTTGTTTGTTCTTAAAACGAATAGCATCAAATTATATTTTTATGGAATATTCGATTAATATAAAAATTATCATATTTCTACTTCGTTCATATTTTTAGCGTCAATATAGACAACATAAGAAAGAAGCACACAGCCAAAATTGGCAAGAGAATATTACAATTATTTTAATATGAAATGATATTATATTAATAGCACACATTCTCGCACTATCATTTTAGAAGCATTTTGAATTAAATACAAGAATAATACACGAGTGTTTCAGCTAAAATAACACAAGTTGTTTATTTATAGACGCCTAGCTGGAATCAGAAGCCTAATGCAAAATTACTTACAACGAATAATTTAGATTCCCAGACCACAGAATTAACAGTTTACAAAATAAACAAATAAGTAGATAAATATGTACTTTGCGTATTCAAAGAAGTCTACTGGCAAATCGCTTAAAGGCTCTTTCAAACAGGCGCGACACGCGATAAAATCGCGCGCGATACAAAGGCACCGCAAGTCGCGCAACGAGCGGTGCCTATGTGTCGCGCGCGTTTTGCGTCGCGCGTCGCGCCTGTTTGCAGGAGCTTTAATTGTGTCCTCGCCTGCGGGTTATAGGAGCGCAGGGTAGGACGAGAACGGGGACTGGGAGAGGTGCGGGCGGCGAGCGTTCTTAGCGTGATACACAAGAGGCGAAATGTGCACTGAACAGTTCTTAAGATATGTTACGCCACAGTGTTTAACGGTGAACAGGTGGTGATTTTTTATTAGAAAATTAATTGATGACTACTAAATTATATGAAAGAACTGTTTGTAGGTAAAAAAATTAAATATTAGGTAAGAAACATATTATTATGTAGGTACTATTTATTATATGCAAGATTTATCAAAATTATAAATCAATCACTTAAATATGTCCATATCAATAAATATCACTGGAACTTGATTCTTCACTTTTGAAGCAGCCATCATCAGAATATTCTAATCATAATAATAATCATATTATTATCAGGCAACTAAGGCCCATAGATAAAATAAACAAAATAATCTTATTCAATAATAAACTAATACAAATATTAAAAAATCTTAAAAGTATGACTATACACGTGGTAATATTGTCGGCGTCGTGTTTCGCTGCGTGGTGTCGCGTAACCGTCCTCGGAAACGTCGATATACGACACCTTTCGGACAAAAGTCCTCCTTCAGACAGGTCTGTACATGTAAAAAAAAATCGACAACATCATTTAGAACTCTGTCATGTTTGCAGTATTCGTCCTTGACTTAAATTACATGGTTAACACAAAGCTCTCACTTCTGTACCGAATATCCAGCAAATAATCCCTCCAACATATTTTTTTCGGTCCAAATTAGTCGATATTTTTTTGTGCTAACTGTCCTATCCAGACCAACTTAATTGGGTTCAGCAGGGTAATTGCGTAGCACATTATCAGAAGCAATGAGTTTTATTTTGACAGTTCAACAACATTCATTTCGTTATTTGCGTTGTTGAGCAGACACATTTTTCGAACATATGGAGCAATGGATTAGAAATATGCTTCAAAATGATTCGAATTGAGAGTAATAATATGTTACGCAATTAGGGTGAAGTAGTGCGATTCTGTAACTATCTCACCGTGAAAACTTAGGTGAAGTGAGCGTGGAGTGTCAGTAGTGTCAATTTCTAACAAAAACAAACTCACTTCACCTAAGTTTTCACGGTGTGATTTTTACAGAATGGGTGGTATGGAGGCAAACACAATACTTTTCTCAAAAGCTCGTCAATTTTGTAAATATCTTCAGTGAAATGGCTTTTAATTAATTGAAATAAGTCATCCTTTCTAAGTTTATCATCAAAAGACACGTCATGCCGTCGTAGCCAATCTTGCATAGCTGGCTTGGTAGAAGCCATAGTCGGCTCTTTCTCTTCTCGAACAGAATGAATAGCTGCGTTATCTATTATTATGGCAGAATTTAGTGGTATATTAGGCATGAGTTTTTCATTTACCCATTTACTAAAATTCACGAAATTCATAGAATCGTGATAATCACCTGTTTTACATTTGGATTTAAATATCACAAGTGCTCCGTCTACAAATCCAGTTCGGCCTCCACAATGTACAGACGCTAGCACATCAAGCTACTATGAGTACAATCTGTAAAATTTCTTTAATAGATTTTTAACTTTATCGTTATAGCATTAGGTTCAAAGTTGATTGGGAAAATTTGACAGTTTCGGGTAGCTGATAGCTGATGTACTGGCGTATGTACTATGATAAACGTCTCCTTTTCGGACAGCAAATCTTAAAACATTCTGGTGTTCGAAACTGTTACGAAAGTTAACTTGGAAGCCTCTTCAGACTCGTTAAGCCTATTACATTTTGGCAATAGGCTCGCCCTTTATAATCAGAATTATCGGCGAAACGTGAAGATTGAACCAAATATACTTTGGTTGCTTAATGAAGTGGAAGCAAACCATTAACCAGGGAACGAATTGACAGTTAGTTCATTGATAAGCCTAATAAATATTCCTTTCCCAATTCAAACGATAAAGTACTCGGTCAGAGTAGGTACAGTCAGCAACTATAGATTTACATTACATAGGTACTCGATTTACACTGCTTCTTTTTAATATCATCTAAAATGATACAAAAATTTGCATATCATATAATAACTTGGCGTTACTTATCCTACACTTTACATGTTATATCAGTTCAGTTTTTTAGGAATATTTTACTCAATAATTAAGATTAAAAAAAACTGGTGTACATCGAGTTTCGTTGCTGACCGTGCCATAGTAATAATTAAACTCGAATTCTAATTACCTATTTTTTTTCTTTTATGCTTCACTTTAATTAAGAAATTGAGACTAACGACCGTTGGTCGTGTAGGTAGTTATAAAAATAAATAAAAGATTTTCCCTTTTTTCATCAGAGTTCAGTGAAATAGAAATAAGGATCACGGATGGAAAACTAGAATTATTATGAGGTCGGGAAGAAGGTTTGGATAAACTATTATGGTCTGTCTAATCTTAAGGATTGAATGAAGTTGCCTTTATACGAAGGGTGGAGCGTAAATAAAGGATGGAGGCTTTTGTTTTTTTTTTTTTTGTATGACTTTATAAAACTTACATGCAGCGCCCCGCGGCTTCACCCGCACAAGTGTCGATCCCGTGGAAATATCGGGATAAAAACTATCGTATGTAAGGAAAATTTGGCAGAGAAATAGATGGCATCCCAGGGAAGGCCCCGGGATGCAATCTATTTCTCTACCAAATTTTATCGAAATCCGTTCAATGGTTTACGCTTGAAAAGGTAACATACAAACGGACAGACAGATAGAGTTACTTTTGAATTTATAATATTATTATGGATTTTAAGGAATATCCCTTTTTTATTTGAAATGGGTTTGCTCTTGACTCTAATCTAAGTCAGAGATGACACAGACAAAGTCTACGATGGAGTGAGCTTACCCAGTAGAAGCCTTTTTTAGTAAGATGAGAGAAAAATAAAATAAATGACTGTGTCTTCTTGCAATAGGTATCGTATATGGACACATAATTAGACAACAATAATTTTATTAGGCTATATGGTCCAAGCAGGGGTGGCTTAGTGATATTGGCCCCGACTTACGAGCTGTAGGTCGTCAGTTCGAACCCAGACAGGCACTTTGTGTATTTAATTTCATCACCACTGCACACTGCTGTCAAAACGCTGAAGGAAAACATCGTGAGCAAACCGGCATGTCATAGAACCAAAACTTCGAAAGCATGTGACGTCCACCAACCCGCACTAGGCCTTCGTTGTGGATTATGGTCTACTCCCTCTCATAGAGAGGATGCCTGTGTCCCAACAGTGGGAATGTGATAGCCTGATTATGATGAGACCGACCGGTAATAATAAATGGTATAATGGAACCAAAAATTATAATATAAGTCAGAATAAAGTCTTCGGTCAGCTGGATCCGTTCGCTTCTAGACCCACGGGTCCAGTTGACCAAATCATTTATTTGCTGTATTTTTATTGGTTAAGGCAAATAAAACACTCAGGAACCCGACTCGAATTGCTTGTTTGTTATTGTCAAAAGAATAGGTAATACGCCATTCAACTGTGTTTATTGTACCATTCATTACTACAAAAGTAACAGTAATATACTTTTCCCCACACACGTATGAAATCATTGTTAAATGTTAATAATCGTCTGTAGTCAACATGTTTTTATATTTTTTTTTATGAGATAAAGCAGCTGCAGCTAAGCTAATCGTCTAACAAATGGAAAGCTGTTCATTTATAACAATTAAGCTAACTGCTGCACCATCAATCGATTGTGTAACTTTGCAATGCAAATTAAATCTCAACTTTGAATACTGAATAAAAACAATTTATGCATTGCAGCACTAAGAATGATTGTACAGACGCCAGCACATCAAGCTACAAGAAACCGGCAAATTTTCCTGATCAACTTTGAACCTTAAGCTTTAGCGATATAGTTGAAAATATATTAAAGAAATTTGACAGATTGTAGTAGCTTGATGTGTCTGTGCATATTCAGTTTCAGTAACCGAGGAACAAAAAAGAACAAGAGAAGTTTATTTGAGGTCTCAATATCCATAAATACAATCTGTAATACAAAATGTGTCAAAAACGTACAATTGAGAGACCACTGAAACTTTTTAAATTATCGGGACCCTGGCGGCCGATTCTGTAAAAATCTCACCGTGAAAACTTAGGTGAAGTGAGTTTGTTTTTGCTAGGAATTGACACTATTGACAGCTCACTCCACGCTCACTTCACCTAAGTTTTCACAGTGAGATGGTTACAGAATCGCACTGCTGTTATAGTCAACTTTAAAATTTCAAACCTTATAGAGATATGAGGAACAGGGTGTAAAATTCATGTTCGGGGTCACCATTATAGAGGTAGGGGGAACAGAATGTAAAGTTCACTCACCTTCCATAGAAAAGGGAGGATGATCCGACCAGACGGGTGTTGTGTCTAGCGGGCAACTGCCCAACAATTGATGTCAGGACGTTGTATATAATTATGCTAGTTGCGCGGTAAACTCTGCTTGCGAGATGCAGGATTTTGTGTGACGTCAGTATGACGCGTAGTTCGTATGTGGCGTTGTAGATACCGCTACAACCTCACGCCTGAATTCCCCGAAGGAACACCCTCATTTCGTCAGTTATGTTTATGTCCCATGTAATAGGGGATATAATAGGCGGGGGGGGAGGGGGCAATAGGCCCACCTATCGCAGAGTCGAGGTTTCTCCTGAGAAATTGCGGCTTAAAAATAAATATAAATGAATGTCTTTTTTATAAAAAGGTAGATACATAAACACGCGTCTGTTTTCCCGAAGGGTCAGGCAGTGGTGTATCTATAAAAAGGTCGAGGCTATATATTATTCAACGCGTTTATTTATTTACGACTAGGCTTAACCACAAATTGTCATAAGTGTATTTATTATAATAATTTCTTTGTTGATTAATTGATTATGAAATGCTATTTCTCTAGAGGACTACTCCTTAGGTGGCTCGTGAAATTTTCATGAATGAATTTTATTTTGCTTTTCTGCTTTTCCTCATAAATGCGAACTGAAAAGATAGCATTTTAATGCAGACTGGATTAGTCTTAATTAGACTGCACTAATGCCCGGAACGTGTATAAGTTGGTATCATGGTATGCAGTCGCTTTCAGATTGTAAATTTTCGCAATTAACCCTTTATTTTGTATTACCCACATGAGGTCAAATTAACCCGATTAGGTATACTTTACGGGGTCAAATTAGTTTAAGGTTTTTTATTATTGGGAATAAAGAATATAGCAACAATAGCGGATTGTTATGGATGATATTTATTTTTCTAAGCATAAACTATTTTATTTACGACAGTTATACCTACAAGTTTATCTTTTTTGTTATACTAAAATGTATTTTCAGCAGTAACATAAATTTAATATTATAACATTGTTCTCGGCTAAATAGATGTGTCAATTTATCTTTTGATTCGTTACACAATAAACACACATGGACTTCTATTTACTGTTTCAAAATGTAAATAAAATAAACAATGCTTTGACGCAAATGTTTTCAAGGGCCATTAAACACTGTCGATTAACGACAAGTACAAAATATAAAATTATTGTATGCTTTTATCGTAATTATAATTAATAAATATCATTGGCTTTCCCTTTTAATCACTCTTCAATTAAATTAATACCTAAATATTTTTTCTCCAAACATGTGAATTGTGGTAGATCCATCATGAAAAACAAATATTTACTACGCTAGTATTTACTCTGAAATCCAAGAGGTGCAGCGTAAAAATATCAAAATGAACAAACTACAAGATTTCACGTTTCCCTGAAAAAAAAAATTGATATTAAAAATTAACTGCCTTTATAGAGAACTGCAATACACTGAAACAAATAACCTATAATGAACAGTTAAATTAGAGTTATTTATAGAAGAAATCTGTTAGAGGCTACTCAAAACATTTCTAACGAATGACACCATAAACCTACGACTACGGAATAAAATTAAGTACCAATAATTCTGACATTTAGTGACCCAGGAAAGAACAAAGAATATTTTCATAATACGTTTTTAAAGTTCTACAAATATATTTTCTAAAGACTCTAGACGTAATTAACTGGGAAAATGGTTTTGGCGAGGGCAGTTTGTCACGTAAATGATTTGACTTTTGTGTCCCATATAGTTCGAAAATAATGATAATATAATTATTATCTCTTGGCTTAGAATCAGATTTAAATCAAAATGAATTCGGAACATGTCTTAGCAAACTGATAATCTTTTGTAGGTATTAATTAGGATAGTGGATGCAATTTGATCGTATCGACAACGCAAGAGCCATACCATACTTCAATTTTAAATTAAATTTTGATGATAAAAATCATATCCATTTCTTCCAAATCTACGTAACAGATGTACGTAATAAGGGAGTAAAGCTATTAATGCATCTCATGAATGCAATAATTCTAAAATTCGGCGTTCCTTGCCCACATCATAAAGAGAACCTCTGTGCGAAATTTCAGCTTGTGGGGTTTGCGCATTACGCTGGTTTACGCTGGGCGCTGATAAGGCCTGTGTTTCAGCGTTGGGAACATTACAGGCTGATTATGTTTTTGTTGATGAGTCAGTGAGTGAATGAGTCGGGACTTTTACTTTTATTAAGATTGATTCATCTCTTCAATTCTCTTAGGGTAGACCGAGGCGAATCGGATCAATTTTTTTTTGAGAATACGTAAATCATGCTGTGGCGGTCATCACAACACGGGATTCTAATAAGCTAATAATTAACTTGAAATCAAAAATGTAAACACTCCACAATACAAGTAGTACAATATGTTATTTTCCCGTTACACAGAGTTGTCAAATTCAAACAAATGCCAAATCATAGACATCAACAGAAAACACATCATTGTCTTTGGGTATAAATAATAATTATTATCAGAACATTATATACACATTTACTTAGTAGCTACAATTAAATCACACATCATATCTATATACAAATATAACAATACCTATAAATATTTACACTGTACAAAATAAAAACGTATACATTGTAATGTACTGGGTGCACCTTTCCGAACGCAACTTCGGGCGCGTTCGGCTAAGCTCGGCCTTCGTCGGAGCAATGACCGACTAAAAATCAATTGGGCATCGTCATTGAGCTCAGTACTCGTTCTGGCCTACTTACCTGCACACGCTACTTGTTACAACAAAATCTAGACTTCTTTCGTAGACCTAGATCTCGCTAATCGCTTCGATAGCGCCTCCGTAGCCTATTGTCTGGGTGGTGTAAATTGTTCTCTGTCGTCTCGTATTATTGATATCATTAAACCTGTTAGAAGTGTCGAGATATTTATAATATAGAAATTATATTCCGGATCGCCGTTTCATTCGTCGTTTCCTCCATACACTTCATTGGTGACCCCGACAAGGAGCGCAGAAGCCACGTGGAGCTAAGATGCCTACCGGAGCAGAGCAGGGAGCGCAGGCGGGCGCAGCAGAGGTCAAGCAGGACGTGTGCAGAGTCAGCGTGAAGTTGCCGCCATTTTGGCCTGAGGAGCCGACACTTTGGTTTGCTCAAGTAGAAGGTCAGTTCGCGATAGCCGGCATTACCGCCGACGCCACGAAATTTTACACAGTCGTGGGTCAGCTAGACCATCGGTACATGGTAGAGGCAAGGGATATTATAGAAAACCCACCGGCACAAGAAAAATACGCCAAGCTCAAGGCTGAGCTCATACGACGACTATCCGACTCGCGTGAGAAAAGGGTTCAGCAACTCCTTACTCAAGAGGAGCTCGGCGACCGAAAGCCATCGCAGTTCTTGCGGCACCTGCAGACTTTGGCAGGACCACATGTACCAGACACATTCCTGGCCACGTTGTGGGCGAGCAGATTGCCGACGAACATACAGACGGTAATTGCTTCACAACCTAATCTCCCCCTTCAGTCTGTCGCAGATTTAGCCGACCGCGTGCACGAGATCGCGCCAACGCGGCCAGCGCTCGCGACACCTCCCGCCGTGGCGAGCACGAGCACCAGCAGTGACATCGCGGAGCTGAAACAGTGCATGGCAGAGCTATGTCTACAGGTAGCGGCTCTACAGAGGCAAGGTCAGGTACACCATCGCTCGCGCTCTACAGGAAGGTACCAGCGTGGTGGTAGAGAGTCGACCCCAGGCCGACGCCGCAGTCGCTCACGCTCCGGCAACACGTGGAACGATGCTCACTGCTGGTACCACAACAGTTTCGGTGATAGGGCCACGCGGTGCAGGTCGCCATGTGCGTACGCGGGAAACGCCGCCGGCAGCCGGAAATAGCGGCAAATGGCTGCCCTAACAAACCACGCCGCCTATTCGTGACAGATCGGGACTCTAAAACCACGTTTTTAGTGGACACAGGGTCCGACCTGTGCGTGTACCCACGTGCAGCCCTACCACAGCGGCGCAGCAGGACGGCGTACCAGTTATACGCGGCAAATGGAACTGCCATCGACACCTACGGTTGGGTGGAGCTCCACTTGAATTTAGGGCTTCGCCGCGTATACTCTTGGAAGTTTGTGGTTGCAGACGTCACCAAGGCAATCATAGGCGCCGACTTCTTGGCGCATTACAACATCCTGGTAGACCTCAAAAGTTACCGGCTGATCGATGGCCTGACCCAGCTGTCTTCGCCGGCGTCGTCTGCGGCCGGTTCTGCAGCAGTGATCGCCTCAGTGAAGTCCGTAGGAGGCAACACGGAGTACCACGAGATACTTCGCCAGTACCCGGAAGTCACGCGGCCTGCGGGAACACAGAAACAGGTCAGTCACAGTACCGAGCATCACATCCGCACCACACCAGGTCCGCCTATCACTGGACGACCTCGCCGTCTTGCCCCAGACAAGCTGAAGGTGGCGCAGAAGGAGTTCGAGGCCATGCTAGCTAACGGCACGGCACGGCCATCAGAGAGTTCGTGGTCGTCCCCTCTTCATCTCGCTCCTAAGAAGGACAACAGCTGGCGGCCATGCGGTGACTACAGGGCACTCAATGCCCGCACTGTCCCGGATAGGTACCCCATCCCGCACATACAGGACTTCTCACATCAGCTGTCTGGCAGTAGGATTTACAGCAAAATCGACCTTATAAAGGCATATAATCAAATACCTGTCCATGCAGCTGACATACACAAGACAGCGATCACCACACCATTCGGACTATTCGAATTTCCTTTCATGACCTTTGGCCTCAGGAATGCCGCGCAAACGTTCCAGCGATTTATGGATGAGGTGCTACGCGGACTGCCCTTCTGCTACTGCTACTTGGATGACATTCTTCTGTTCTCAGAGACAGCAGCCCAGCACACCGAACACCTACATCAGCTCCTGAAGCGGTTATCCCAGTATGGAATTGTCATCAACTCGGCCAAGTGTGAGTTTGGCCGTACCAGTATCACTTTCCTAGGACACGAAGTTACTGAGGAAGGTGTTCGCCCGTTGCCGGAGAAGGTGCAGGCAATCCAGAACTTCCCAGTTCCCAGGACCGTCAAGGAGATGCGTCGCTTCTTGGGTATGTTCAATTTTTATCGCCGCTTTGTCCCGGAGTGTGTGAAATGAAGTGTATGGAGGAAACGACGAATGAAACGGCGATCCGGAATATAATTTCTATATTATAAATATCTCGACACTTCTAACAGGTTTAATGATATCAATAATACGAGACGACAGAGAACAATTTACACCACCCAGACAATAGGCTACGGAGGCGCTATCGAAGCGATTAGCGAGATCTAGGTCTACGAAAGAAGTCTAGATTTTGTTGTAACAAGTAGCGTGTGCAGGTAAGTAGGCCAGAACGAGTACTGAGCTCAATGACGATGCCCAATTGATTTTTAGTCGGTCATTGCTCCGACGAAGGCCGAGCTTAGCCGAACGCGCCCGAAGTTGCGTTCGGAAAGGTGCACCCAGTACATTACAATGTATACGTTTTTATTTTGTACAGTGTAAATATTTATAGGTATTGTTATATTTGTATATAGATATGATGTGTGATTTAATTGTAGCTACTAAGTAAATGTGTATATAATGTTCTGATAATAATTATTATTTATACCCAAAGACAATGATGTGTTTTCTGTTGATGTCTATGATTTGGCATTTGTTTGAATTTGACAACTCTGTGTAACGGGAAAATAACATATTGTACTACTTGTATTGTGGAGTGTTTACATTTTTGATTTCAAGTTAATTATTAACTTATTAGAATCCCGTGTTGTGATGACCGCCACAATGCTACAGAATATATATGAAACTTTTATTGACAAAATAGTAATCAGTAACAATCTAGCTACAAAATAAACATTTTAAAACTGAAATTGGTCATTTATTTTTCAAAATATTAACTAAAAACTTGACAAACAGAAATATCCGAATCGCCCCAATTCTCGGGGCGAATAGGATCGTACATTTTTTTTACAAAATTTCTTAACAATTAGCTTTGGAATCATTACTAACATTTAAATCATGAATAATGAGATCAATATTAATTTGTAGCACATAAATCACATATATACACGGGCCTTTTTTCCCTCCCATGTCAGCACATTTTTCGTGGCACCATTCTTCGCATGCTTGACTTTAATTGTAGCTTCTTTCATTTTTTCTTGGGACCATCCTCTCGCATTACTCTTTCTTTTGTACGTGCGAACCATCTACAAGGAAATAATATCGCATTATTAACCTCAAATATAAAATAAATCATTTTAAAAAAGTGATCAAATTCGCCTCCGTTGACGCGATCCGAATAGCCCCATATTAAAGACTTTTGAAATAAATATTTTATATATTAACCTATAATATTATTCTTAAAATCTAAAATGTATTCTAAAATAGACCCCTTTCCAATCAATATAAGACATATAATTTAAAACTTTAACAACAATCCTTAGAAATACACAAAGAAATAGTAAATACCTACCTTAGATGCGCACCAAAATTGTAACACACACAAATACCCGACGTGCTGGCGCGCAGCGCTGACGGTGATGTACAAGTCGAATAGACCCAATGCCTATGGTGGGAGGTGCGGGGAGGGGGAGGGTCATAAGGCGCCAGTCGCTTGCGCTCCTTGTCAACGCGTTATTTAAAATATTGCCGAATTTATTATTTTGATCCGATTCACCCACTGATCCGATTCGCCTCGGTCTACCCTATAATATGTTTCTAATATTACTGCAGCAAAGAGTACCTATTAGCAAACATGACATGAATTATATACTCAACGGCTACAAGATTGTCGTCATCCCTACACCACAAATTGGCACTCCCTCGGCGAACGGAAAATTGACGCCTGATATTCGATAACCTGTAATATAAATATACGGTAAATAAGTAACTTGCGATTTTTATTAAAAGTACGGTAGAATTAAAGACATGCTTTTTGCTATGCTAGATCCAAATTATAGACAAATAATTGACAAAGAAATTTTATTATGAATCATAATCACTGAACTGAATTTTGTAGACTTTAAAATAAAATGTTGTTTACATAAGTTCTTGAAATACTTTTTTTGATGTTTAATAAAAGCAGCAAGTAACGCCATCTATGAAATGAGCAACAAAGCGCCTAAGAAGGTTATGAAGCGCGACGATTAAAGCCTGTATAAAATGCTCCGCGGTTATATGTATATTACCAGCTTCTTCCCGTGACTTCGTCCACGCGAAATATATCTTGTTTTATAATAATATACGAGTATATCCTGTAGCTGTGCCCCGTTACTTCGTTTTTGCTTAACTTTCCTTCTGACTTTTTTTCTTTTTGCTCTGTACCTAAAGGTCATAGAGCGATGTTAATCTATAGCCTATAACAGCTTTCCTCAAGAATAGGGTTATTAATTGCAAAGATATTTCAAATTCAACAGGTAGTTCTAGAGATTAACGCGTTCAACAAACAAACTCTTTAGCTTTATTATACAAATAGGTACATATGTATGTATTATGTACAGACGCTAGCACATCAAGCTACCCGAAACTGTAAAATTTTCCCAATCAAGTTTGAACCTAATGCTTTAGCAATAAAGCTGAAAATCTATTAAAGAAATTTGACAGATTGTAGTAGCTTGATGTGCTGGCGTCTGTACCTATATACATATATAGTATAGATTACTGCGCACTATCTCAGAATTTTTTTTGTCATCAACGAGTGTTGAATATGAACATGATTTAAAGGCTACAATATTACAGTCTTCATTTCAGCAATTTGTTTTTCAACACTGTAAGTAATATTTTGAACATACTAACGAGTTTTCCCAAACAAATCCTCCATTACTGACGACATGAAGTTTTTCCGTCTTCTACTACATTAGGGTTATCTAAGAATCTTCGAAAGTAAACTTGATTATCCATATTTTCGATTATCACGATCCAGAGATAAAAGTTCAGGTATTCAAGTTTAGGTTACCTTAACTGCCTGTGTCAAGATTGAATAACGATTCCATCCAATAATAATGAAATGAATAAATTTAAATCCAATGACTTAATGATTCAATATGAATGATTCCATAATGTTTTTAATTAATATACTAGGTATTTTCGATTGAATTAAATATTACTAACAGATCCACTCAAAGCTGTGTGGTCTTTCCTCAGAAGATCTCAGACAGTAATCTGCGTGGATAAATAAGAAAATAATGTCTGGTCTATAAAAGAGACTGTGACTTCTGAGTTTGTTTCGGTGTTTCATGATCGTGCTGAGTAGACGGTTAGGAAACATCGACTTCAGCTGGTTTTGGAATATTATATTTTGACGGGTAATAGTGTTTGTTAAAAACAAGTTACGAAAATAAACATAGTTTATTTATTTATTTATCACAAAATCCACAGCTCTTTGAAATTTTATCTTAAACATATATATACGGATTTACAATTTAATAACTATATAATACATGCAGCAGAAACAAGAATACAGAATGAAATACTAGAACCATATAAGCATTGCTAAGTGTACAGTGTGTGTAAGTGAGTGTGTAGGAGTGTGCATGAGGAGTTGCAAATGGGTGTGTGAGTATGTGATAGTGGGATGTGGTGGGTGATTATCTGTATACCTACCTTCTATACAGTTTTATCATTAATTGTGTCTGTGTACATTTTAACCCCGTTAGTTTAACCTTAGTAGGTAGATACAATCACGCACTATTCCAAATTTAGTAAAAATAAGTACCATTTATTTACCCTCCTACATTCATTCATATTTAAAGAAGGGACTGGCTTTTTATATAAAACTGCTCAAGTAAACAACCTTACTTCACACAATGAGCTTTGGTCAAAGAATGTAAACTAAGTGAGGAGTTCTTCTGTGCCCATGCCTAACATGGGCACGAAAGTGACATTTCTGGCCCAAAAGTGACATACCTGGCATAACAGTGACATACCTGGCACAAAAATGACAAGTTTCAACCTTAGTAAAGTTTCAATTCAAAGATTTAAGGATCTGGAGTGGCGACTGCGTACCGGAAGACGTAGCGTTGGAAGGCCTCCCACAAAAGGTTCTATAGTTTCTGTTAATCTCCTTTCGTAAACAGGCGTATATTTATGCTTGTATGCTGTGGGTACTTATGAGTGACGTAGGTATGTAGGTAAAATAATAATTGCCTGTCCTTGTACAGTCCTTTCACAGATAAGGCTCCTTCAAACAAAACTTCAGCACGACGCGATAAAATCGCGCCTGTTTGCAAGAGCCTTTATTTTACCTCTGACAGCTGCAACCCAACATCAATCTTATTGTTACAACAATTAAGATCACTGTGATTTCGACAGATTTGACAGTTGCAGCACCCTAACAACAATCCTATTGTCACGCGATTAAAGATCGCTGTAATATTGACGGTGATGCAAAATCAGAGGTAAAATAATTGTAAACGGACTGTAGACATTAATTTTCGTAGCGCAAGCTCATTAAAAGTAATTTCCCAATGGCTGAGATTCTAAAACAAAACTTGTCAAAACGTCAAAAGCATGTCTTCGCTAAAACTTTCAATATATCACAGCTAAAATAACGTCTTAAGAAATTAAAATTTGTACAGTTACTTAAAATTTATTCTATTTGCTCAGAACTAATTTATTCACACTTTGTTGTGAACTGAATTTAAATTGATATCAAACTAAACCTTAAAGGCTCCTTCAAACAGCCGCAACACGCGATAAAATCGTGCGCGACACAAAGTCACCGCAAGTCGCGTAACGAGCGGTGCCTTTTAATTTGTGGCGCGCGATTATATCGCGTGTCGCGCCAGTTTGCAGGAGCCTTAAAACTAATGTCAATAATAAAATTATAATTATCCTCGTGTTCATCTTATTTATTCATATGGTCACAGATTAGTAAGTTACTTACAAATAAATAAAATACACTGTTTGACGTCAATACGACCTAAATACGTCGAGGGGCCCGTGGTTAAATAATAACAGCCACACAGATCGATCGATCAAGTTAAGCTACGCTTGCTGCGGTAGGTCTGTGGATGAGTGACCATCTTTACATACCGTGACCCCTCCGTGTCCCGGAAAGCACGTTAAGACGCGTTGGTCCCGGCTGTCATTAGTGGATCTTTGACAGCCGTTACGGGTAGTCAGAAGCCCGAAAGTCTAACAACCAGTCTTACCAAGGTGTATCGTATTACCCAGTAACTGGGCTGTGGAGGTCAGATAGGCAGTCGCTCCATGTAAAATACTGGTATTCAGCTGCATCCGGTTAGACTGGAAGCCGACCCAAGCATAGTTGGGAAAAGGCTAGGCAGATGATGATGATGATGACGTCCTTTTTTTTTTTCAGGATGGCAAATCATCAAATGACCCCTCCCGCTCTGGGTGGAGCGGAAGGGAGTGTCAGACTCTTACTGACTAAAACCCACCCGTGTTCCTTCCTTCGCCCTTTATGTTCCGGGCCAGCGGTAACCCTTTCGGACAATCCCAATGATGACGTCCTAAAGTCACATTTATATTTTAACTATTTTTATACGACCCATCGGCACATCGCACCTCCCGGTCGCGCCTTTACTTTGTTTTCGCTAAGCGTTATTTCTGTTTTTTTTTTCTTTTTGCACAGCCCCTAAAGGTCATAGCGTGAGATTAAACCTATAACCTTCCTCAGGAATTAGGCTATCAAATGCAAAAAAAAATTAAAAAAAACAAATCAGACTATTAGTTCCAGAGATTAGCGCGTTCAATTAGTCATCAGCTTAATGTGCTAGAGTCGTCAGTCAGTGGGAGCCAGAAAGGAGGCCTTGGAAACACTGGCGTGATGATTATTTAGAGGCGTTTATGGGATATTTCCCGGAGAATACAAGACACAGGAGAAGAGTGGAAAACTGTGAGGAGACCTTTGCCCGGCCGGACAGGGAAAATATATAATATATAAGTAGCTGCGCAAAGGCATTGCACTACTAACCAGCCCAATGATTTTAAACAGTAAAATAAATGTAGTTAAAATAAAACTAAAAAGGACGATTTTACCACTCAAAATACAATACATTATAACGGTTTATTAGTCGCCAGAAGAAACGCACTATTCACCTCTAGGCTCCACTATCAGACCCTCAACACCAAGTGCAATTTGTGGGCCTCATTAAAACAAATCATGTGACCCGAAACTTGAAAGGTTTACTAGTGGCCACTGAAGAGTTCCACTATCCACGTCCTGACTCCATCATCAGATCCTCAAAAACAAGTGAAATATATTAGACTCATCAAAACTAAATATGACCCAAACTCAAGGGAGTTTATTAGCAGTACTGAAGAATTCCACTTTCAACCTTCTGGCTCAGATCAGCTCCAAGATACCAAATTATAGTATTGTCATCCAAATTAAATTATACGTACGACGTTAAATTTTGATTCGACAATGAATTAGAAGTATGTTAAAATTGACTTCCAACATTTAATTACATTGTTTGTTATTTACTCGTAGAAGTGAATATAAAAGCGTGTAAAAAAGTAAATGTTTTAAGATCCATACAATTTGGTGTTAGCTGTAAGCAAATCACGGTTCCGAGCAATGTTTCATATTATTGCCTCGCAAAGATTCGATTGCCGGATGCGAATGAAAGGGCGCCCGAAATTAGGCCCCGGCAATAGTGACACGGAAATCATTCTAAAGCAATTTCGTAACAATACTTAAACGAGTCCTCGGCATAATGGTCCGTATGAAGCATAGTCATTTTCTAACAACTATTGTTAACTAATAAAAGGTCGACTGACTTGTCCCATGATTCGACTTCTATGATAGATACTAACTACTTGGATCACAATCAACTGCCTAGCCTTTTTCCAACTACGTTGGGGTCAGTTTCCAGTCTAACCAGATGCAGCTGAATACCAATATTTTACATGGAGCGACTGCCTATCTGATCTCCACAACCCAGTTACTGGGTAATACGATACCCCTTGACGACTGGTTGTCAGACTTTCGGGCTTCTGACTACTCGTAACGACTGTCGAAGATCCGCGAATGACAGCCGGGACCAACGGCTTAATGTATTTTCCGAGGCACGGAGGGGTCTCGTTATGTAGAGATGGTCACCTATCCACAGACCAACCGCGGCAAGCGCAGCTTAACCTGATCGATCAATCTGTGCGGCTGTTATTATTTAGCCAAGGACCCCTCAGATACTAACTACTTGGATATAGTCCATAATATTTTTCGTCGTCAATCAGTCACACATAAATATTTATACGAAAAAAAAGATGCACTGTCTTAATAAGGTATCACGTAGTTTACCATTAGGTACATCAATAGAAGAAACGTTTAGTGGGTTAATGAGTATCTATGACAAATTGCTTTCATGAAAGAAAGGAAGAAAATGTATATTTATTCTCAGGACTCACACAGGAATATCACAAACTAAAGATACTGATAGAAACATAAAAAATAAAAACAAAAATAATGCGTTAAATTTATTGCCTATTAATGACTGCCAGCTTGATACCAGTCGATGTTTGTTTAGACTAAATTTAAGATTCAGTTTTGCAAAGTTATAAGGAATAAAAGAAAAAACTTCTATTTAGCGTAGACTAAAAGGCACACAGTATATTCTGCAAAAAAAGTGTGTTCCGTTCCAAGAAATACAACAAATGAACTAAACACCGCATTTATAGGTACATTTTTTGCTTATTACGAGTTAAGACATTATTTTTGATGAATTTTTTGGGCAATTAAAAATATTGATTTCGTAAAAAACTTGAAATATATTAGGTAGGTAATAACTTTTAATTTACACCGTAAAGCATCAGCCTAGGAACTTACCTATTAGTTTCCAAACTTCGAGAAAATTATCCGACAAAAAAACTTCAAACAATATTCATGTTCAATATTTTTTGTCCACTTACTTATTAATTAAAACAGTTGTTCAATTAAATTCGAAAAAAAATATACAAAACTTATTCGCGGCACGATTACGCGTTTTGTCGTACGGACGACGCTTCACGGCGGCTATGCGCAAAAGACTGCCTGAAGCACGCCACCCTTCACGTGTAACACTGAAAATTTTCACTCGTCATTCACACCCATTATAGCAGCGTATTGTTTTTCAGCTGGTATAGACTTGGCTGTTGAGTAAACTTGCATTGAACAAGTGTTTTACCAAATTGTCTTGAAAAATGTTTTGACTACGGTGAATCACGTGTAAATATTTCATCAGCTATTGGAATTGGAATTTTATATAGATCATTAATTTTAAAGACTCGATATACATACAATGGTTTTTTTTACATATTTCATTTTGAATTACAAAAACCTGAAGAAGTTATTTGAATATCTATATTATTTGAATATTATGGAACATCGTAAACTAATGTTATCGAACCTAATTATTATGCGTAACACGCATAATAATAATTGAACAAAAACATTTGAAAAAATACAACTGAATTGAGAACCTCCTCCTTTTTTTGAAGTCGATTAAAATGGTGTTCCAGTGGAACGCAAAATGTAAATTTTGACTAACGAACGGTACGATACAAATTCTAATCTATACAAACACGAAATACGCATGAAGGTTGTGACCCCATTACCTGTTTAAAGTATGCAACTATTGAGGATTCCTGAAGGCCAGTTCCCGTATTTCAAAACGTTCAAAATCTAGTCGGAATCTCATCTCAGCGACAATCAATTTCAAAAACTCATATTTTTCCCCATTTTTTTGTTGTGTTTTTATTTTTTTTTTCTGCGTCTTGTTTGCCGAAAACAAGTATTTTCTTTCTTCTTTTTTCTTAAAAAATGTAGGTAAATTGAATATTTTTGACAGATTGATACCGAGATTAAAATGTGAACGTTCTTCAAGATACGAGCATTGAATGATTTTTATAGACATTTGAACTATATTTTTCTACTTCTTGGCAGTTATGAAAATTCCTGTCTTAATAAATAAATAAAAAATTAAATTAAATTCGTTTCATGCAGACTATTGAAGTGCCCATATTTTGTTACTCTTATAATTTCTTAATACTATGTTAGTAATAACGAGATCAATTATTAATGTATTATGGTAGGTAACAAAAAAAAAAACAAAAAGTTATTGTAATAAATAATTGAAAATAAATAAATGTAGGTTGATCAAAATCTCTGTCAAACGTTCAGCAAATTCAAAGCAGCAGTTTCAGCTATCGAATAATTTATTCGATAGCTGAAATTGCTGTTTTGTATTTGCTTTTTCATTTGATTTGAATTTGCAGTGCTTGTTTTACAAGTATAGATGAGCAACATCAGATAGGTATCAACATAGATTAGACAAGGAAGTCTAAAAATAAAATTCTTTTCTGGTAACATAACGGTGTTTCTGTGTATTTTATGAGATCTGACACCTTGAAAATGAATGCGTACCAATATAGGTTTATTGATAGATTTATGTAGTTTCTCGCTAAACTGTATATTAATTTGTAAACTGTCAACATTGTAAAAGCAATCTTTTTAAAAGAGTAACCGTGGAGAGTCTTGCCGGCATTTCTCGATAGGAAACGACCAATTGGAACGGATTGGAGCTTCTGACGTTTAATATAAGTACAGTTTCATATAAACATGTGAAACAAAATATTTTAATTTTCTTTTTATTTATTGACTGAGTCTAATTACAGTTTTTACGGGAAATTCTTCTGAGTGTTTGTGTTTTATAATGTCAATTAAATTATTTCTTTCTTTTATATTTTTATTATTAGTATCTACACCTACATATTATCATGATTATATCATAAATATTGCGATACATACATTTCTTTGGCTCTATCACTTTCACTTGCAATTATGAATATAATTTTATTGAAGTAGACAACACTTTCTAAAGACCGTCAATGGGCCTCGTATCGTTCAGTCAGATCTTTATTCACAAAAGACAATAGAGATGTCAAAAGCCATTATAATAAAATGAAGTAAAACCCTTATCAGTTTGTTTAGAGAAATTGATGATGTCATGTTTTGCTTCATAAAACATGCTTGTCATTACTTTAGGGAAATATAAAAATCTGGTCATACTCACGGGTTCAAAAAAATATGCCTCACAAAATTTGAAACTATACCTTTATCTGTGTGTATAGTAATATATATAAGATAATGGTGTGTATAGTATATTTGACATAGATTTTAATATACTTTCTCTATTAGATGGATATATTATTCGGTTATCATTATCCTTGTTTTGGTTAGATTAGCACAATATTATTCGAACGGCCAATAACTCGGGTCGTCGGCTACTTTCCATTATATGTAATATTAATCTTTTTTATTTCTAGATAAAATAGGTCTCACAGCTGGTTCGAGTTGATAAGCTTTGTTATGAAGTTTCAATGTGTATGCGTGCGAATCATACACTAAAACGCACCTACCGAAGGGCGCCGGCCGCCAGAAACGGAGCTAAATTCAGCGCATGGAAGCACGTTTTTATTGAATAAATTTGTATGTAAAAAATCTAGTTATCTGCGCCCCGTCGCGTGGTGCGTTGTAGTGACTGATCCGTTTTATGTTAGGATAGCTGTTGCTACTGTTGAAAAATCATCTCCTTATAACAGCAATGATCTTTACAGGAAATTTTCATAACTATCCTGGAGTTCATTTTTCTTTTGGAATTTCTCGGTACAAAGCAGCGCACAATCTGAATTTGTGCCAGTTCATAGAATTAGAGCAGTGGTGGCCCAGTGGCAACGGCCGCGACTTATGAGTTGTAGGTCGTAGGTTCGAACCTAGTCAGGCGATTTACTTTATGTAAATTATTTCATCACTGCTGCTCTCAAAAACGGTGTAGGAAAACATCGTGAGGAAACCAGCATGTTCTAGAATCAAACATTCAAAGACATGGAACATCGTGGTGAATTATGGCGTACTCTCTCTTAGAGGAAGCCTGTGTCCCAGCAGTGAGAACATTTCAGACTGATTATGCTTTGGCAATTAGAGTGAGTGCGTGAATGGTTGGTGTTAGTGTTACATGGATTTTAAACATCTCCGTTTATGATGACTCCCGGCCACCGCAGGCGCGGGTCTGCGAGCGGAGAGTAATGGGTAGCTCACCGTCCGATCAGGACCAGGCCCGTGCCAGACGGCGCGTATACGTGTTCCACGCGCGCCGCAAAGAGATGTCAGCAGCAACTGAAGGGGCCCGTCAGGGCCGAAGCCTGCCGGGTCAGCGGGATTGTCTGAAAGGGTTACCGATGGCCTGGGACATAAAGGGCTAAGAAAGGAACGGGTGGGTTTTAGTCAGTAAGAGTCTGACACTCCCTTCTGCTCCACCCAGAGCGGGAGGGGTCATTTGATGATTTACCATCCTGAAAAAAAAAAACTACGTATATACTTCGTGTGTCTCTGTCTACCCCTTCAGAGTATAGTTACAGGCGTTATGTTATGTAATCTTAATGATCAAGCTTGATCATCATAATACGTACTAATTTTATCAATTAGAAAGTAACTGTATCTGTCTGTCTGTATGTTTCTTTTTCACACCTTAGCGGCTTTGATTTTGATGAAATTAGGCACACAGGTGATACCTAGATCATGAGCGTTTAGAGGTTATAGCTTAGTTTTTATTCTGGTAATACGTTCTCATAGGATAATATCCGACCTGCACGCGCGCAAAACCGAGGGAAATAGATAGTTTGTCATAATTTACTAGACAAGATGACAAAGCTGTAGATAGGTATTTGATTTAATCCATTATTCACCTCTTGTAGTGTACGTTATCGGGGTCAAGAGAATTTGCATAGTTGAATAATGAGGCCCTTTGTTAACGAGACGGTTTCAACCCGGGCCGGTGCCGACTAAGCTTGTTCACGATCCGATGTCGTTAACAAACCTCCATATTGTCCCATATCTAAGGCGATTGGCACACTGCACCGCATCACGCAGCGGACGGGACGCAAATAACGTGGCCACGCGTGATTTTTTACATCAATAAAAACGTGCTCCCGTGCGGGGAATTTTGTTCCGTTGCGGTGCAGTGTACAGACGCCAGCACATCAAGCTACCCGAAACTATCAAATTTTTCCAATCAACTTTGAACTTTATACTTTAGCGTTAAAGTTGAAAATCTATGAAAGAAATTTGACAGATTGTAGTAGCTTGATGTGCTGGCGTCTGTACCAATCGCCTTACTGATGACCGGACGTAGACACGGTTTAAAACCGTGCATAGACTCGGGGGAAAGCCGTCTCGTTAACAAGGGGCCTTATAGTCTGGGTGTATCTTGTGGCCAATTATTACGCTGGTTTGTCTGCTGGTCCTTAAACACTCAACTCCGGTTACGATTTGAAGTGACATTCACGTTACTATAGGAAGTCATACGTCACGTGTTTTCGGCCATGGCGGCCAATCTCAATGAAGACTAGTTTTCGGCGCGGGAGATATTATACTGCACAAGTGTGTGCGTAGACACGGGTGCACTCTCTTTCCTCACTCTCATAGTCCGATGGGACGGCATGCAATCCGACGCGACTGGAGAGAGATTCAGCGCAGGACCAACGGCTTAACTTGCTTTCTGAGGCACGGGGGTGGATAGATATTCTAATTTTATGTCCTACTAGCTGAATCAACGTTCCTAACAAACCTCTGTGGTTTTTTGGAACGTATATTTTGTCTGTTGTAATGTAAATAAGTTTCTTGATAATAAATCATAAAAAAGATAGAAAAGACTTAAAAAAAAATTTGTTCGATTAGTCATGGTTGTCAATGAAATAGATCTCCATTGGCGAAATTTTGAAAGAAAAGAGATCATTCTCATAATATACTCCAATAATTTTATTTATTACTAGCTTCTGCCATCGACTTCGTCCACGTGAAGTTTCACCCTACCCCATTCACACTCTTAGGGGTGGAATTTTGAAAACCCCTTCTTAATGGATACCTACTCTTCACAAAGAAAACACCCTCAGTGCACGCGCAATGAAGGATTCCATACTTCCATAGTCGGCATAAATATTTGCCCATGCATGGTATTGATCGGCCGCAAAAAAGAGTTTAACTATATTTTGTAGTATTGTAGAAAAAAACTATGAAAACCCAAGTTACTTCTGCAGTTGTTACCGATAGTATTCCATATCACAAAAACTATTGTCTTAAATAGCAAAGTCACTTAAACAAAAATACCCTACAGTATTTAGTGCACTGAATTATGTTTTCTCATCCCTCGGTTACATGGGAAGTGCTATCGATAATTATTTTTTTCGTAATTTTACTACACCATTGTTTAGCGCTACACAGAATCAAAATCTAATCATATTACATACCTATATGTATTGGAACAAAATCCAGGTTCACAATTTTTTTTATGTTCGTCACAAGACATTTCAATTTAGGTTCCTAAGCTGCATCGCTTCAAAGTCGTACCATGACGTCCAATACGCTCAGCGGCATTTGAATCGTTAAAAGTGAATGAAATGTCGCAATTCGTGGCTGAACCGCGTTTGAAACGTTTTTGGTGAAAAAGAGATAGAAAGAAAGAAAGAAAATACATTTATTTAGCACAGACTAAGAGACACACGTTACTCCAGGTAGTTAGATATTAGTCGTACATCAGATAAAAAATTAAGATAAAAATAAAAAGTGCAAAGTCCGATGTAAGAAATTAGCAGGAAAGTGTGCCTCACGGCTGCGCCAAAAAGGCCCAGTTAGATAAAGATATTTATTTAGATACGTACCTTTTGCTATTTCTTAGACGATTTTTTTTTTATTTCGGCGTAATAAAACAAATTATGTTTGTTTCGAACATACCAAGAAAAATGCCGTTAAAAAGGCATGTAAAATAGATATTTTAAAAGAAAGATTAAAGTACACTTAAAATAGCTCTAAAAAACTTTGTTTTCGTCAATTATTTACCAAACGTTTCAGTTTATGTTAGAAAAATAGTAACTTTTATTGAATCGCTTATTTTGACAGTTGAGCGTTTCAGTTGAACTGCTCTATGGACGTCGTGGTACCAAACAAGTACAAAATTAAATGAATGAAACCAAAACTTGCGACTCACTTTGGGACAATCGCTGTCAGATGGCATGGCCTAAATTGAATCGTTAAACGTAAAACGTAAAACGTTACGTTAAATCGTATGAATTAGAATTTTCTTCCAAATCATACCATTTAACGCAACGTTCAGTTTAGGTTCTAAAATGGATCGCGTTAAGAGCTCGTGGTAGGCTTTCAGAGCTACATTAGTTTAAAAAACTGTGTAGCAGCCAATGGCACCCACCTCCGAGAGGAAAGAAGTTGGCGTTCCAACTTTTATAATACTAGAGCAATAAAATAAAATATAAATTATTATAATAGAACCTATAGTATAAGTAGGTTTGTGTACTATTTAACTAAAATATTATTAATTACTAGCTTCTGCCCGCGACTTCGCCCTCGTGGATGTCGGAAATTATCCCACGAGGTCGTGCTATAATATCAGCTATCTGCGAGGAAAAGCCCCGTCAAAATCGGTCCGGCCGTTTCGGAGATTAGCCGGAACAAACAGATAGACAGACGAAAATTTAATAAATATGTGTTTTTGTTATAAGTGTGGGTATATACTTTCATATGCAGTTAGTAAAAAGCTGTTAATTTGATATTAAAAACAGAACCTTCATTTTATTTATTTGTATGTATAGATTAAAACATTCAAAATAAATTAGGCTAGGATCTTCCAGTTCTCTAATGTGATGTATATAGTACGTATGTATGCAGGGTGCATGTGTCTGTGTTTGATTGTATGCTTAGGTAGATTAGAGGAATATGCATGCCAGGATATATGTAAATCAAAGGTAAGTAGTTGCCAGCAGTTTTTCTAAGTCCTCATACGTCAGGCTTTGAAGCCAAATTTTGTTCGTGAGCGCTCTGCACTCCCGTTAGGTAATTTATAGATCATATTTAAAATCTTATTTACTCTGTGGTCACAAACCAGTGCTAAAGAAGTTATACTAACGTTTCAACAATATAATTACGATTGGTTGGCTCAGTCTCGCACACTCCGTCCTCCTTACATTTTTTTGAGATGTGATTGGGGTCTAAGGTGAATTGTTTGCGTATTATTAGTATTTGGGAAAAAGCGTGTCTTCCTGTAGGCACTTTTAAGAGAACATAGAGATCGATGGTAGGGAAACGAATAGGTGTGTGCTATAACTTCAAAAACTGCCCTCTGCCCGTTCAAGTCTAAACAGTAAACAATTACCTACCAGAGCCATCCCAAGCCGCTATACAGTAATTTATGATAGTGTACGCCAAGGCCGCGTAGACTATGACCAGATTATGAAAGTCGGCAGAAGATATTATATATTTTTTTAATATTAATTTCCTGACCCATGTCACCAGTGACCCGATCTGTTCATTCCGCGACGTAGTACCTACTGTCGATAATAATATCGAGATATTTTATGTTGTTAGTTCGCATAGAGACTCCAACAAACAGTCGCGACACGCAATATAATCGCGCGCGACACAAAGGCACCTCTCATTGCGTGACTTGCGGCGATGTTGTGTCGCACGCGATTTTATCGCGTATCGCGCCTGTTTGAAGGAGACTTAAATCCGTTTTTGGTGATCCACTTCACAAATCCAAATACTCCAAATACCCATCAAAATCCGAATCCAGGGAGTAATGAGATCAAAACTTTTCACTGTGTTCCAGCATTCGATAGCCAATAAATTATCGTTCACTCACGAGTCCGACTTTGAAGTCACCGATAATTACAATACAGCTACAGGAAGTGTTAGTTATCGAACAGGAATTGTGTGCAGTTAGGCTGTAGGGTGAAGCTGGTTAGCCATTTCATAACAACCTGTAAGGCAGATTCCGCATAAGAGCGAGTTTCAAGCCAATCCTTGCCGTGATCATGAAGTATACACAGTTTTTTCCAATTTTCATCGATTTAGTGCGATAGTGTAGTAAAATGGCTGTGTCACATCAGGACAGACGAACATGATGAAATCGTAAAGTCTCCGTTATGGTTACGCAACCCTAAAAACGATGGAATAACCTTTTATCGAAGCATGGAAATATGCCGTAAGCAGTAAGCCATGCGTTACTGATATTGTTTGACAGGTGCTCCAAAGTAAACAGCTTGCTAAAATGATTTGGTGATAAAAGTGTAGAGTGTTTTGATAACTTTATTTATGAATATTTTGTTGCGGCTTACACTAGTTTCTGTGGCAAACCCCCACGGCTTTGCCACTCTAACAAACTTAACTAAACATAGAAACTCGTAAACTATTTTAGTGGTAAAATAGACCGCGCATATCGTACAGACGCCAGTCAGCACATCAAGCTACTAGAATCTGTCAAATTTCTTTAATAGATTTTCAACTTTATTGCTAAAGCATAAGGTTAAAAGTTGATTGGGAAGATTTGACAGTTTCGGGTAGCTTGATGTGCTGGCGTCTGTACAACAGTCCTCCGCATGTTGGTGGGAACACTTTGCCTAGCGCAGTACAAAGTTTCAATTCAATACGAGGTCAGAGGGGCAATTCTCGTAATTTTGAATGAACCTTCACAGTTTGATCTCAGTGAATCTGTCAAAAATACCTCTAATTTCTCTACACTTTTGACAAGTTTTTGACATTGATTGTCGCTGAGATAAGATTGTGACTAGATTGTTACGATTTTAATTACGAGAATTGACCTTCAACATAAAGTGATTTTATTGCCACAATAGTGCGGCGTACTATATAAATATATTACTAGCTGCGCCCCGCGGTGTCACCCGCGTAAGTGTCGCTACCGTGGGAATATCGGAACAAAAACTATCCTATGTCCTTCCCCGGGATGCAATCTATCTCTCTGCCAAATTTTATCGAAATCCGTTCAGTGGTTTAGGCGTGAAAAGGTAACATACAGACAGACAGAGTTACTTTCGAATTTATATTTAATATTAGTATGGATAGTCTTTTGTTTTAGCTTTTTTTCAAGTCGGAAAATTATCTTCTACGTAGGCCTATATTCAGTAACGGAGGTCAATGGACTCGGTAAGTTGTGTGCTTAAAAACTAAGACAGTATCTAAAAACTGGCTACGTTTCAGTGTAATTTACAACTCCTTACAGTTTTGTATTTTATACAAAGAATAAAAATAATTATCAAAAGAAGCAAATCATAATTGTTTTAACAGCTCCTAATAGATACCGGACTGTTTGTATTTCTTGCGATAGAGATAACGCTCTACGAAGCCGAAATTAGCCGATTGTCTCTTTCTAAAGGTCAATGTGCAATATTTATCGCCGGGTACTGTACTTAATTCTAAAACACATTTTATATTCAAATACAACATCTGTAAGTTATCTGATTTAGAAACTTTACGTTAATCTCAAAAAAAAAAATAGAAAAATACTCTCATTTCCTAGAATTTCTTTCACTTTCAACAAACTTAAATTAGTAGTCTATAGTTATTTTTAAGATATTCTATTTATTTTATTCTTATACCCATAGGCTCGTATGGATGGCATTTCTATCAATCCATTCATATAGAAAAAAAGAAAGAAAAATTGATTATTCTACAGAAACAAAACGCACATTGCAAATAAAAATAAATTAAAAATACATAAAATATACACATACAATGTAGTCAAAAGCCTCGTACTCAAGCATATAAAATGTTGACAATTTTGTCCATTGCTTGATGACAGCGACAGGGACCAAAGACAACACACAAGACACACTGTAATTGACATTGACATTATTTTCGAAGAGAAGAAGAAGATAATTGGCTTAAGTAAAAATTTTACGAAATGAGTTATTCTTTTGGCGAATATTCAAGTGTAACAAACTCGTTCAATGTCAATGCTAATATATTTTTTTTTGCAACAGTGATTGAAAGGGGGTCTGAAAAATTCAAAGTAGGGCTACTAAGCCATGTGGGGGATACCCCACATGGTCATTTTATTTTATGCCCTTTCATATGATAATATGAAAGGGCATAAAATAAAATGATGGCTCTATATAGCACACTTTTTCAGAAATCATCAACATAAGTTACATTAGTTCCACTATCGGTCAAGAGATGGCACTGACTTAAAACTGCAACCACAGCGCGCAGTGTTAAAATTATCTGATGAATATAGGCCTCGCCGATGAGAAAAAAAACATGTTATTATGATGGTACGGAACACTTGATGCACGTGTCTGAATCGCTCTTAACCGGTTTTTTTTAATATACATTTCGCTTGGTCTAACTATCAACAGTGACTGTCAAAATTATTTGTTTTGAATAAATCATTACGTTGTCTTTACATTGCTATTTTCGACACGTGGTTGATCACTTTATCGTATGTTTCGTGATATGCTAATAATACGTAACAAGGTATATTACACGTTTTACACTAACTCCCTTACTAATAAACGTATTCTAACAGATGAATAATTACACACCGATTTCTCTCTGTCAGTCGCCAGTAATTTGACTTTCGAAAGAAGAAGGAGAAGCGTTGTGTAACTATACAGACGCTATACAACGTTTATTAGTAAGGGCGTTAGTATGACATTGAATACTCCCAGCAAGCAAATGTTTAAATATGAGGATGCTAATGCTTGCATGCGAAACAGTGGAGGCCTAGTGGTAACGGCCGCGACTTATAAGTTGTAGGTCGTGGGTTCGAACCAAAGCAGGCACTTTACATTGTATAAATTATTTCATCACCACTTCTCTCAAACCGGTGAAGGAAAACATCGTGAGGAAACCGGCATGTCCTAGAACCAAAAAATTCGAAGACAATCATGTGACATCCGGCAACCCGCAATGGGCCCGCGTGGAGAATATGGCCCACTACCTCTCAGAGAAAGGAGACCTGTGTTCCAACAGTGGGAACATTATGGGCTGATTTCCTATGGTTATGCTATGCTAATGCCTTATGCCTAACTTTTACTGGCTGTTCAAACTCAAACTCAAACCATTTATTTCAATTAAACCATTTACAGGCACTTTTGAATTGTCAAAAAGTCGGTCAGTCAGGAAATATGAAGCTAGTTGCCCATTCCAAAGCGAGGTACCTATGGAGAAGAACGGGCAAGAAACTCCATGGACAGTTGGACACTCTTTTAAATTATATTTTTACAAAAATATTAGTTACATCATTAATCCTAGTTCCTAAATCCTAAGTTATTTTCATGGCAGGTAATAATACTTCAAAAAAAATAGGTACTATTAATAATACTAGATGATCAGCGATTATCAATCCTAATCTACCTTCCAACAAAAAAGAATAAAAACGAAAAGAAAAAGAAAGAACGATCATTATTGCTGGCTGCATCGTGTACGGTTTGAATTTCATTAGGTTATTAAATAAAACTTGCTTTTAATTCAAATGAATTCGCACCACAATGTTACCTCATTTTCTATGTAAATACTCTTTTGAACGCACGCTCGTGCGGAGCGACGACCTTCACTTGTTTTTATTCTCTTAAACCTAACCCACTAATTATGTTCCAAATAATGTTAATCGTATGTAGCACTCGTATGAAAATAACAGAGTAGTAGATTTTAATAAGAGTAATAAGCAAGTTATTTTTTTTTTGCATTTACAGATATTATCACATAATTTTTATGTACGCTTATTGTTTAATTTAAGTGCCTTATTTATTTGCTTGTTTGCATTTAAAATAAGATTTCAGTCAGTTATATTTTACTGGACCCAAACAATCGGCTTTGCTTTAATATGTGTAGACTTTAATTCACAATGTTATTTAATGGTTGAAGAAAAAGCGAAGGCAAAATGAGATCTTTCGACAATATTATCTACTCTACAAATTTACTTATCATAAGCATTATATTTTGCTTTGTGATAAAACCATACTCAATAAACACGTAGATACAAAAAAATAAAGATGTAGGACATGATTTATTGTGCTAACATTATTATTTATTTTAACCCAATTATCCCTTTTAAGATTCGTTCTTTTATTTAACCGTTAATAAGGAAGGAAAAGACACGATTGCAAAAACACTCGACAGTGAGAAACCAATTAATTGATCATTATTCTGATACTGTTTATTTTCTTAATATGTAGATAAGTACGGTCAGCATCAAAAGTCGATTAACACTTCAGTTTTTTTAATCTTAGTTATTGAGCAAAATATTAACACTTTAGTATCATAGTTAGCATCGTACTTCTGCTGCAATTTTGAATAAATATTTTGCTCAATAACAGATTAAAAAAACTGAAGTGTTAATCGACTTTTGATGCTGACCGTACCTACCCAAGTAACATGGCACAAGGGCAGGAAGTCAATATGTCACATTCCTGTTTGTCGTTCAATTTGTACTTTTCCCTCGTAAAAATCAGTTTGAGCTTTTCTCGGCATGTCGATTCTCGCATTTCTCGCTGTAGAGCCCCGCGACATGCGACAGCAAAGAGTGGTCGGGAACAGTCGACATGTACCTACATGACGTCATGTCGACCGTTGTTGAGCTAACGTCAAACAGTTGCCGTTGCAGCTATGTTCGAAATGATATACACGAACTATAGGTACAGTTGGCAGGGACAACGACGCGCAACCTGTTACATCCTGTTGTGTAGAGATTTATCGCTACATTTTTTTAAAAAATGGTGCGATCTGAATGTATGGCTGTCTGAATCTGAATCTGGCAAAAGTGATAAAAAAAATCCGCTAGGTTTTTAGAATCATGGATTGAATTCATAGATTTCAGTTTGCGCGTTTCAGACATTGGTCCGTGCCACCATACCTAGTTCACCGCTGGTTAACAGTCTATAAGTAAATCAGAAACGAACAGTTACGGTTACTAGGGCGCCTTTTTACCACTAAACAAATTTTTTTCTCAAACATGCTTGGAAATTTGAGCATTATTTTGACAACCTTCTTCGAGATAAATCGAAATTGCTGTACTGGCCAAATATATGAAAGCATCGGCCCGCAAAAGTTCTATGAAAATCCATATCTCTCGTGGTTTAGCCACATCTACTCATATGGTATTTTAGCGACCTAATAAATTACAAAGTAAACTCATACTATTTGTCGTATAATTTAAAAATGGAACAATCTTTTACTCCGAAACATGGCAACCAAGGAGGTAACTCATCAAAAATTAGACCTGTTTAAAGTAATCAAGCAACAAATGAACATATTGGCGCGTGTACAATTATTGTTGTTTGTCATTGATGCTGGAATTCATAATTAATTTACTAAGTTCGAATTTCCGTGCATTATTAAAATTTTAGAAAAGTACTATACAAGCCTAATTGGCCACAACTAGGCAATGATGGACTTACGTATGTGTGCCTCGGCTTCGACTAGGCCCACATTTATACGTTCGTCCATAAATGCCCCTTTTGCTGGCTGCTGCAGTAATGTACTATTACTGTAACCCAGACAGTTTCCTACCCTAAAAATTTGCGTGGCGTAAGAAATGGCGAAATTACTTCAGAATATTTTAGCACACCACCGTCCTATTGCAGTAAAACAAACGAGAATGCTAAATGGAGTGTCAGTGCTTTAAATCTGCATGCCATTTGGTAAAATTACGCTAACATTATTAATCGAATGTCGTCTCCTACCCAAACGTAGATACGGAACACTAGAAAAATGTTTTTTCGCTGAATAAACCTTTCAATCTAAAATGCATAAAATTTTAGGAAAGCGCTTGCATGAAAGGCTTCGCCTAACGTGTTCTCAATAGAGATAGTAGTTCCGTGAGTACACACAGGAAACGTGGCCTGTGGGTCGATACGATCTCATTTTACTTGGTTTATTTAGTGCAGATTCAGTATGAAAAAACTGTTGGTTCAAGTTATGCAACCGGTATTTCAACAAGTCGAGAGGATATTGAAATTCTTAGTTTCTCTTGACTCAACTTGATCGAAATATAGGTATTTGGGTAGGATTTCTTAACCAAGACATGCCTAAGTCTTTATATTGACAAGAACTTTAATGAGATTAGCTTATGCCACCGTAAAGTATTAACCAGTGATAGCGGGGCTAATTGTGCAGAGTGCGTTTTGTAACAAACTGAAGCAATGGAACAAACTTTCCAGCATAATCATTTTATCTAGTAGATATACTTAATTTATGGAAAAACTGAGGCATACATTCCAAACAGACTTAATCTATAAACTCGCTTGTTTTTCCGCCTTTACAAAATTTAGTTTATAACTTCCTTATCACATAATAGCTATTGTTTGGTTTTAAAAATAGTGAAGAAGTTGTCCGTTGGCAAATCCGTCGAGTCTGAAACGCGGGGTGATTGCGTAACACTAACAATAGTACCTAATGGCTTTGATTTTTACAGTAAATTTCAACAACATTGCCTTATAAATTACGTTGTTAAGCAGATATTTTTTTAATCTTGAAGCAATGGTTTAGCAATTACCTCCAAAATGATTCAGATTGTGGTACACAATTAGGATGGAATCACGTACGGTTGGAGTTATACACTTACTGCAAAAATTATTTTGACAATAACTCTTTCACAATACCTACTGTGAAATGATTACTCAGCTTACAATGATTGTTCAAGAGTGTCACGCGATGCGTATATCAACGACAATTTTCCAAGAATTACAAACAGGTACTATCCATAGCGTTAATGGCATAAACTGTCTCGTTATTTTTCCTTCTTTGTCTCTAGAGCATCTATGATGTAGCCTCAGCATGCTTCTTGTGTAGAGTAGGGTGTCAAGTTTGCCAACTAGATATATAGTAAGTATCCGCCTTGGCCATGACAATACGCTAAGTGGTGTGATCTTGATAGAACATTCTGCAAAGAACTTATTTTGTAGCACAAAACCCTAGCCAATAAATGTCTCTTGACAAATGTCGCCTGTATTAACTCACTGCGTTGTTGAACTTAATCAGAAATCCTTAGAGTTAGCATTTAAAAATGCCTAAGTGTGCATACATTAAAGGCCCGCGTCAACGTCAGCTATCGACAACGTACCGCTCTTGTATTCGAGCATCGTACTCAAATCGTCGTCAACAGCGGGCGTAGACGAGTGTCGACGGCTGAAGTTGCCTCTGCCTTTGACGCATGCCGCTCTGTGTATGTACACTTAGGACGTATTCCACCAAAATTTTATACCTAGAATAGGTCTTATCCTGAGAATAAATTTTGAATTTTTGACAGTTTTTCCATACTAGAACTGTCAGACGTCAATTTTATTCCACGAATAAAAGATATCTGACATTGGTAACATTAACCCTAAACGACATAGCACACGTATCAACTCGGAAAGGGATCGTTATCGTATCAACTCCAGCCATTCAGTATTCTCTCTATGAAACTCTCTACTGCAACGCACACTAATCGGAATCGTAACGTAATCGCCTCGCCTCGGCACAAGCTCACGAACCGCGTTGCGGTGCATGGTCAACTTGCAGTTCCCGCGCTTACGGCTCGTCGTCCCTGCGCTTACGTCTCTTCGTACCAGAGCTTATGTCTCTTCGTCCAACCTTGCCCCTCTCACCCCTCCCGTGGCCTGTCTGCAGCACCATCGACCAGCGGTCGGCGAGCCGTAAGCGCGGCGTCGTCGTCGCTTAGCCGTAGCCGAGTCGACGTATCGGAGCTGCTGATCCGCTTTGGTTACATGCTTACGTTATGTTGACGCCTGTTTGACGGCGAGGCGAAAGGCGATACGGTGACGATACATTTCCGAGTTGATATGTGTTGTTGCTATGTCTTTAAGGCGACACGTGTCAATACGACATAAAATGCGGGCGACGCTATAGGTGACACCATAGCCCATTTGTAGCCAAGTGAGCCTTTACGCTATCTTGAATCCGACGCATTTACCGCACAGTGTAGATATATCAGCTAAACAAGCAATGCGAATATATACAAATAGAAAAATAAAATATAAAATATTGCATAGGGACAATATGCTGAGACGGTAATTACATAATTTCATTCTTGTACAAATTGATTTTACGGGTTTCCGTATGCAATTCCTAATAGCCCTTAATTACATCATTAAACAAGAGTAGGCAACAAAAGTCTGTTTTATTACCTTAATTAAGTAGGTATACTTATATCTAATTTGAAAAGATAAGATGGGTACAAAACAAACGTCCCAAAATTGCCCTCTCTAGGGCAATTTTGGGACGTTTTGTCACTTAGTACAGAAATGAGAAAACTTTCAAAAGACAGAGAAAATCGATTTCAATGAAAAATCGTTTTATCGGGTTTTGAAATTAGACGCTTCAAATAAGCCTCGTAAATTACGAGCTATTTAAAGTATCTTCAAAATATGCAACACAGTATCGTCAATATACATATCAAAGTGTAATTTATTATTTTGTAGGGTGTTCTCCACAATATACAAAAAGAAAGTACAAAAGTGTAAGCTTTCTCAAACTGACACTAAAGTTCAAGTTTAATGAAGACTAAACCAGGTCAATGAACTACGCCTAATCTAATTTAATGTTCACCCTTAACGATTACACCCTACAAAATAATAAATTACACTTTGATATGTATATTGACGATACTGTGTTGCATATTTTGAAGATACTTTAAATAGCTCGTAATTTACGAGGCTTATTTGAAGCGTCTAATTTCAAAACCCGATAAAACGATTTTTCATTGAAATCGATTTTCTCTGTCTTTTGAAAGTTTTCTCATTTCTGTACTAAGTGACAAACTGAGTTCCCAGCAAATGCCTCTATAACAATATTAAATTGACCCTCCAGCCTTACGCTCGGTAACAAAATTCAAATTTGAAATGGGTAATTTTCAAATTCTTGACAACGTAATCAACCAATCGCAGCGCTTTCTTTTGCACCAAGTGACCTTACTAAAAGTATGGCGGACCAAAGGCAACTTGTGTGATTGTGTTGTGCAGGAAGGAGTGCTATATAATTTAATTGAATTTTAAAATCATCAATAACTCGAGTTCCAGAAAAATCGGATATTTGACATCAAATTGTTTCTTTAACAACTTAACTGTCCATAAAGTAGACACAATAGTTAAACAATCAACATGAATCATATATGATTCATGGGACAGGGAATTTGTTAATTTATGTAAATCTGTTTTCAATTAATCCATCAATAATGATCACAATTGCTACCGGAACATCATAACTCAGTGATGGAACAACCAACCTCATGACGAGTTGATTTGTCCATTGTCAACTCTTTTTTTTTTGTAATGGGTTTGCTCTTGACTTTAGTCTAGGTCAGAGGTGACAGAGACATTTTTTTTGCAAACAAATGTTTATGAACAAGAAGATATTACCAACTCAATAAATATGACCATAATTATTAACACGAGAATATTCGCCTCTAGATATTCAAAAGTTTTGGAGATAAGATCTTGTTCTTTTACGTGTTGTGTGAAAATCGACACTTTGAGCACCAGCCTCCCTTATATTACACTTTTTGTTTTGCTCTGTATTGTTTGTAACACAGGCGTAATATGAAGTTATGAATTATGATTCCCTCTTTACACAAAAACAATGCTGATAAGCGTTTCGATAAATGCTTTTCACTCGACGCCATTTTGAATAGATAAAATCCATACCAAGGGCGTTTCAATTAAGATACGGCTGTCAAGTTCATTTAATCCATTCAGTTTCAGACTAGATTCAAACACAAATACGATTACTAGGGGGAGAAGGCCACATCAGTTCGATTTCTAGGGCACCCGCATACAACTAAAATATTATATAGCTATAGACAAGATGCTGTCTGCCTGTCTGCAGTACCCATATAACCACGTCCCAATAGATGGCCCCACAAA
The DNA here is from genome assembly GCA_963855955.1 of Luperina nickerlii. NCBI lineage: Eukaryota > Metazoa > Arthropoda > Insecta > Lepidoptera > Noctuidae > Luperina > Luperina nickerlii. Next base: position 11,245,857 of record OY979677.1, on the reverse strand, counting down.
TTCCAGTGTTTGAATTCAACCTATGTTCAAGTTCTCAGAATTTCACCATTAAAGACTCCTTCAAACAGGCGTCACACGCGATAAAATCGCGCGCGACACAAAGGCACCGCAAGTCGCGTGTGTCGCGCGCGATTATATCGCGTGTCGCGCCTGTTTGTAGGAGCCTTAAACGTGTAGGTACAGTCACGAGCACTAATATGTCAACACTTGGCAACTTTCAATTGCGATTTTTTCGTGAAATAACGAATGCAACGTTGAAATACGACACTACATAATAGCCAAGGACGCTTTTAAAGTTTCCTACTTAGAAACAGGCTAAAGGATGAAAATTGAAAGAGGTCAAGTACCTACTCACGGGATGCTGGGAGCCAGGAGATCACCATACAGTATAACTAGCGTCGTATTTCACGATATTTTTGTGTTTTTTTTACCGCGCGCGCGGTCATGTTGCCGGCCGGTCTTCTCGTTAAGTTCAAACTAACGTTTTGCTTCGCGCCGTCAGATGGCGGGAGCGATACGTTGTCCTTGTCGCACTCACAGCGATGGCCGAGTGCAAGTGGCGGCTAATTTAAAACAGCGAGGAAAAGGATGGACTGGGGAAAGCATCCCGAAGCCTGTTCAATAGAATATAATAACATTACTGATTTAGGTTAGAGGCCCCGTAAAAAATATAACCACATTACTCCAAGATCAGTTGTTATATACTTTGATGAGAAGTAGCGTTTCTAAGCACCTGAAAGTTTCGAACAGCAGTGAGGCAAAGTTTCGAAGAATTGGAACTTTGTTATTGATAGGTTAATATTATACTGAAAACAGTATCATATCAATTTTCTGAAGTTACCTAGAACTTTGAAAAAAAGAAAATAAAAAAACAGTTAAAATTCTCGCTAAAGGCGGGCGCGGCGGACGACAGGCCCGTAACCGCAACGCGATCACTGTGATTTTTATAATTATATTGTTTTGCTCGATTTTTTCCCAGCACGATGCACCGTTGTGTGAACCCTTATGTATAAGCCGTAAACTATTTGCCTAGTGTGACTGTGCCTTTATGTGTAGTTAATCGGATTATACAAGCCAACTGACGCTAACTGACGAATTAACACTCATGGCGAAACTAAACGCATTGCTGTTTTCGGTTGAAAACACTTTGTTCATAGTTTTATCAGGATTTGGTAGAATGAAGATTTTGAGTTATTTTCCAAAGTAAATATTGTAAAGGTAAGTATAATAATGATTATACATGTGTTATGATAATACCGTTATTTTTTCATAGGCTTCTCATGCTTTTTTAGATAAATATTTCTCTACATTTTCTTCAAATTCAAGGTACGTTTGTAAGCTATTAGCCTTGGAAAGTTTGGAAGCTATCAACCAATCCAAATAAAACATTTATTTACCTCAAATTCCTGAAAATGTATTGTTTCTGACCTTTCCCACAACGATGCTAACAGGGTTTATGCCCGCCTTCTTCTGCGAGCGGAGCGGGCTCCGTACGGACTCCGTTTAACTCGCAACGGCTTTTTTCATAGAAGTGCTTCCACTGTGAATTAGCGGACTGAGCAGATCAAAAGAGTTCCACTCATATCCCGCCTTACTCGCTCCGCAAAGCCCACTGGCAGTGGAAGGCAAAGTCTGAAACTATTTCTTAGTGGAAGTGTACAACTATTTTTACTCCGGTCCGCTCCGATCATCTGCTCAGTTTCCGCTCATTACCCTTTTTTAGTGGAAGGCATTAAAAGTATTGACTGACAGAGGCAGGTTAGCATCTAGCTTTTCAAAGTGCCAAAGCATGTATCAATCAAGTTAGTTAACCGACTTGTCAATGTATTACCTAGAAACACGGCCTTGCCTTCTGTCCTTTGGTTTCAGATTTGCGTAGTATCTCTAAGTAGTCTGGCAAGATTTGCATCTTGTCTGTTGTTTATTAATGTCAACGTCATGTGTCATAGTTGTCACACTAAATATTATGAACTTGACAGATGTTGGCTCAGCCCTTCTAACTTCACCATGAACAGAGTGTACAGTCACGAGCACTAATATGCCAACACTTGGCAACTTTCTATTGCGATTTTTTCGTGAAATAACGAATGCAGCGTTGAAATACGACACTTTACACAAACCTATGGTTTCGAAAATACTTTGTTCGTAATAGCATACAATTTCATTCAAACCTAAAGGAGAAAATCGTCTTTGAATAAAGCCTAACGTATACATACTTATGCTTGTGACTGTACACGTCTCTTAAATCTCTTACATTAGTGAAATTAAATAGTTTAGAAGTGTAAGTTAGAAAAGTAAATCTAATGAGTTTAGCATACTTGTGAAACATAGAAGTTAGATAAACTCATTAGATTGACTTTTCACTGGTGTTAACATATACCTATGTGTAAATTACTATACAATACAGATAAGTGTGTGTATCTAATTATTCCTAAGACCTAGATTTAACCTGGATTAAGATTTACCTAGCTATTTTTGTTTATCTAACTTCTCGCCAACGATCGGTCAAGTTCATATTTAGTTTGACAACTATGATACATGACATTGACATTACTAGACATCTGTGTCATTTCGTTTACAACACAGACTATATCCTAGTAAGTTTTGTGAATGCAGTTCCTAAATCCAAAAGCTACTGTTTTTCTTACCACTCGTTAAAATTTTCTTTACTGGTCCCTGAACAAAAATCTGAAGGCAATTTTACCTGTAAACAAAGATACATGAATTATTAGCTGAGGCTTAAACCAACCAACAACGGTAAGGAAAACGTCAGGAACGCATAAGGGATTATCTTAAGAGGGCAGGTACGATATTCCTCGATTTCCTCGTAGGATTTACAACGATGTACTGAGATTATAAGCCCACTAGCAGTGCCCCGCGGTTTCACCCGCGTAAGTGTCGTTTCCGTGAGAATATCGAGATAAAAACTAACCTATCGTCGCTGATACTGCAATACCGCGTAACTAACAACAGAGAATACCGCGTAACTTCGATGTGGCTAATATTACAGGAGAACGAAAAAACTAAATAACTTCTGCTGTACTTATCAAATACGTGTCTGAACTTTCAACTATTTAGAAATGTGTATTAGTTAACTTATATCTTAATATTTAATTCAATCCGATCAATATTTAGCTAGAAAATACACTTACGCTGTTTTTCATTTTATATTTCATTTGTTATTTGAGCTTTATTGGCATTTACGCGGGATTGGAGGGAGAATAAAACTGAATTAATATTATTATAAAGAAGTTATATTTACTCAAATAATCACATTCTTATCATTTTAACTTTGGTAGTAACTAGCTTTTGTGAAATTATGCACTGCTAACTTGGTTTTGAAATAGAGAGCACTAGCCGTCAAATAAGGACATAGTTTTACAGCTTGTAATTCAGCAGTCAGTGTGAATGATTCCATTTTTTGCAGCTTGTTTATCCATGTTCTTTTCCTCTCGAGCTGTTACAGATGGAGGCGAAATAAAATGCGACTTGGTTTCAGAATCAATTTGGAAGGTGCGGGTGGTTGCAGGGCTTCGGAAAACTACAGCTATTTTTATATTTTGTTTGTTCAACTTTTTAACAAGAGCGACACGCGCAGTGTCTGTTGACAGAGAGCGATCCAATGTTGCCAACTACGAAAAATACTTTAGGCCGACCCACTCGCACCTTGCAACATTATTATTTATTTTTTTAAAACAATCTTTCACACGTTGCCGACAGATGGCGCTAAAAATCCTTTACATAATAAAATTAACTTAAACAAATATCTTTAAACCTAGTACCCAGTACCCAGTTATAGGTACCTAGATAAATGAGGCGTGCGTCGTCCACAATCCACCCCCCAGTGCTGAGCTGAGCTGACTAAAGCAAAATAAACAAATTATTTAGTAGCTAAATACCTACAGGTTTACAAGAGAAAAATACTTAATTAATTAACAAAACAACAAGTTCAGCTCAGTACTAACATTCCGCTGGAAGGAGTAGGGCGACGCGCGTCACTGGACGCCGAACCACACCAGTACGTGTGCGCACATCAACCACTCTGATGCGACCATCATGGCCGCCATGAGTCGCAATCACCACCCCGTGGCGCCAAGAACCTCGCTCTAAATTTTGTTCAATCAAAAGAACATAGTCTCCATCTCGCAACGCTCTCTGCTCTTTATTCCACTTATATCTAGGTAGCAAAGTAGGTAAATATTCTTTAATCCACCGCCCCCAGAAAGCATCAGTTAAACGTTGCGCTATGCGCCATTGCTTACGTAAACATAGGTCGTCATTAGTATAGATACCGAAAGCGGGACCGTTAGAAGAGGTACCTATTAAAAAATGGTTCGGTGTTAAGGCTTCAGGAAAGTTAGGGTCACAAGATACATAAGTTATAGGACGACTATTTACCAATGCTTCTACTTCCGCAAACAATGTAGCTAACGTCTCCTCACGTGGAGCGCGCTCCTTAAGTACGACCTTCAATGCTGTCTTCACCGTTCGTATCATTCGTTCCCAGGCGCCTCCCATCTCAGGCGCACCAGGGGGAATAAATCTCCACTCTATACCCTTTACAGTGCCGTCTTCCTGAAGTTTACTCCGATTGAGTTCTAATAAACTACGTTTTAATTCGTTATCAGCACCTTTGAGGTTCGTCCCGTTGTCAGAATAAATAACGCTGGGCGTACCGCGACGAGATATCATCCGCCTAAGTGCCATAATGGCCGAGTCAGTAGTTAAATTATTGGTTAACTCTAAATGAATTGCGCGTATTGTCAAACAAGTAAAAATTACACCGTATCTTTTTTCTCTCCGTCGGCCTATAGTAACCTCCATGGGGCCGAAAAAGTCAACTCCCGTAAACGTGAAAGGTCTGCGGTGGTGTTGCAGGCGCGCGGCGGGAAGGTCGGCCATGCGCTGCGGCTGCGGCGCTGCGCGACGGTACCGGCAGAATAAACAACGCGAAGCTACGGCACGTACGGTCGGTCGTATTTTTATGATCCAGTACCGCTGCCGTAATTCATTTACGACCAGTTCGTGCGCTCCATGAAGCGCTTTTCTGTGGTAGTATTCCACCAACAGTCGTGTCAACTTGTGATGACCATCGAGTATGGCGGGTCTCATTGTTGATTGTTCAACACCTTGAGTTTTGTCAATTCGACCTTGAACTCGCAAAATACCTTCAGAGTCAACATAGGGCGTCAGACACAACAAGCGACTAGAAGACGTTAAGGGCTTGTTTTGTTTAAGTAGTTCAATGTCTTGCGCAAACGAGTCTTGTTGACACTTTTTAATTAATAACTTTTCCGCTTTGTACAATAGTTCAACATTAAGTTGAGTGTCAATTCGTTGACATCGTTTTATAAATAATAATACTCGAGCGATGACTCGAACGAGTCGCGTCCAAGACGAGAAATCGTCTTCATTAGGTAATGAATGTTGACTGACCTGTGACGTCATCACGTTAATGCTCCTAAGCTCACATACCGCGTCGTCGTCATCTGATGACTTGGTAGACCCGAGATCCTTAGGCCATGTATTCTCTGGCTGCCGTAAGAATTCAGGTCCTTGAAACCAAACATGGTCGTACGTAAGTGGTGGTGCTTCTTCTTTAGTAGCTATATCAGCTACATTTAGTTTGGTAGGTACGTACCGCCATTCCGTTATTTTAGTTAGTTCGTCAATTTCACCCAGACGGTGAGCAACGAAGGGTTTATAGTTCCGAGGGTCACTACGAATCCACTGGAGGACAGTGTGTGAATCAGTCCAAAAGAAACGCTTATCGGCCTTTAAGCTTGAATGTTCTCGCTGCACAATATCAGCAAGACGTGAAGCTATCAACGCGCCTTGCAACTCTAATCTAGGTATTGATATAGGGCGGAGTGGGGTCACTCTGCTCTTCGCGGCTGCAAAACACACGAGTACGTTCCCGTCTATCCGTGTCAAACGCCAATAAATAACCGCGGCATAAGCTTTAATGGAAGCGTCACAAAATATATGCATCTGTATATCTACAATAGTGTTGACGTCTTGTGTACCTACAGTAGTTGAGCAGCACTGAGTCCACGTACCTGCATTAAAATACCAACGCGGTATTCGTAACAAGTCTAATTGTTTTAATTCACCAAGCCATTTTACCCACTTGATCTGCTCGGCAGGTTGAATCTGGCACTTCCAGTCGACATTAGATCTATGTACGTCTTGTAAAATAATTTTACTTTTTATTAGAAACGGTGATAAAAATCCGTGAATATCATAAACTGACATAATAATGCTAAGCATTTTTGCTTTCGTAGGTGGTACGGTTCCTTCTAAAATATCTTTAGGTATACGGGTCAAATTAATCCTAAAACCGAACGAATCATCCGCGTGATGCCATGATAATCCTAAAGTGCGCTCAGTTGTGTTGTTTGCGCCATCTTTGAACTGTATAGCGCTGTAGGCTAACGCGTCCGTAGGTATAGAATCTAAAACTCGTTTGCTATTACTCGACCAACCTCTTATTTCGAATCCACCTTTCCTATGAATGGATGTTATATCGTTCACTAATTTAATTGCGTTACTTTCGTCGCTAGTTGAATGTAAACAGTCATCCATGTAGTGATTTTTTATTATTACGTCAGCCGCCTCCGGATTAATATTTTTGTATTTTAGTGCGTTCTTATTCCTTAAATGTTGCGCAATAAAAGGTGACATCGTTCCACCAAAGATAAGGCTTTGCATAACACAATGCTTAATCGTACTACCTGTAGACTCTTGCCACAAAAATCTGAATACGTGTTGATCTTTTGGCCGTATCTTGATTCGTAAAAACATATCGCGTATGTCGCCTACGATTACGAACTGATTTTCGCGAAATCTAAGCATTATTCCGAACAGAGAATTGTACAAATCAGGTCCAGTCAATAAATAATCATTTAAACAAACATTATTAACCTTTGCGGCAGCATCCCAAACTAACCTCAGTTTTCCTGGTTTGTTTACATTTTGCACACCGAAGTGCGGGAGATACCAAACATGATCAGCGGAGTGTAATTCATCGTTCTGTACTACTCGTGCATAACCATTATCAAATAACTTAGAAATTTCCTGTTTATACCTACTCGCGTAGTCACTATCTTTATGAAATTTACGTAACAACATCTGTTGACGTGATAGGGCATTACTGTACGAGTCGGGCATATCGAAATTGTCTTTTTTAAAAGGTAGACCCACTTCCCACTGAGTACCTACTTGACGTGCAGTTTTATCAACAATATCAATAGCTCTGACATGATCTTTATTCTCACGAGATAAGGTCGATATTCCAACGGAGTCGAGATTAAATGAATTTTTTATAAGTTCATTAAGTTCACTAATTACATGAGTGTCATCACTACCACAAGAGCGAGCGAGATGGAAAACATTAAGTTCACTTACCGAAGAGTGAGTACGACCTTTGTGATGGCCATGGATGGTCCATCCCAGCCTACAGCGTGATCCATACAGCGAGTTCTTTCCCCCGTCAACAATCTCGAGCGGAGCTATAATAAAATAATTATCCTGACCTAACAATATACGCGGCACAACACTTTGCTCGTCAATTAATGGTTTAATATGAGTTAAGTGGGTACATTCAATTTTGTTTACAAGTGACATATTTTGAGCACTTAATTTTAACTTATCACATTTCCGTAAACTAATGTCATAGAAAACATTGTCCTGTCCAGAAATTTGTAGTTTCACTTTTGGCACTTCCGATTGATAAACTTCTAATCCGAACGCATCAGTAAACTTTATAGCACAAGGATTTTCACTTTTTAAGCCTAAATTGTCCGATAAATCAGAGTCGATTATCGACACTGCTGCTCCCTCGTCTAATAAAGCGTAGGTGCTCACTACACCTTTAGGGCCACGCACTTTTACGGGAATTACTTTTAACAGCACGAAGTCATCCGTCGTCGAGCTTGTAGATGCGTGAATGACGTCATCGTCGCGTGCGACGTGCGTTATCGATGCGTCCTTAGTAGTAGGTAAATCTTGTTCCGAATTATGTCGGGTTATCTGCGGCTCATCAGCTGATTTTGACGTCATTGTAGCTTTAGTCCAGTGCAGAAGGCGGTGATGAGCCATACCACAGCTGTTGACGTCACATACAGGCGCAGGGCACACTTTGCTACTATGTTGTTTAGTTGATAAACAACAATAGCATAGTCTGTGTTTTTTTACGAATCTCCATCTGTCTCTTCTCATCGCCCGTTTGAACACACGACATTCTGGTAGGGTGTGAATCCCTTTGTCACAAAACAAACATTTTGTGTCTTCAACAGCAACAGAAGTAAACACAGAGCGGTGTCGAGCCTTGTCATCAGCTGTTCGAGTGGTGCCTGTGTCAGTGGGTTTCTTTGTTTCTCTCGGCAGAGTACATCCCACGATTGATAACATCTCTGCTTCAGTTTTCAAAAATGTAGCTAGCAACTCTAGCTTCGATGTGCCTTTTCCATAATGATTATAAGCAAAATCTGTCCATTTACCTATCAGCGTGCTCGGCAATTTTGATACAACAGCTGCAGCGAGCTCGGGGCTTCGTAGGTAGTCATGTTGCTCTAGGGCGCGTATTGTTGCCACACAATTGTTGACCTTCACAGCAAAGTAGTTTATTTCGTGTTGATAATAATTATGTAATGATGGTAGCTTTTTCAGTTGCATCGTTATATTGTAAACAATGGTGTCAGCTTGACCAAATCTCATTTCCAGTGCATTTAGTACTGCCAACGGTGGTGTGTTGCCAATCAGCAGATCAGTTACGGCTTCTTTGGCCTCACCTCGTAGTGCTCGACGGAGTCTGCACAAATTTTCAGAGTCACTGAACCGACACACACGGTTTGAGTCTTCATAGGCATTTTTAAAATGTAGCCACTCTATACAATCACCACTAAAAATAGGGAGTTCTCGTGGTGTAGCGAGCCTGCTGAGCAACCGATCTTCGTGCTGCGTGGCTGTCTGTTTCATCATGTTTTTTAAAGTGTGTGCCAGCTGTTGAATGCTGTCCTGAGAAGGCTGAACAGGAGGACAGTCATGGTCCAGCCACTTCTCCACATCATCATGTTTCTGTTGATCCGGCAAAGATACAGAACAGTTCGTGCCCTGGTCTTCATCACAAGTTCCCTCTTTGTCGGCGGAATTTCTATCATCAGCGTCGACAAGGGCCAGGTCCGCTTCTAATTTCTTATCAATTAGTTCCAATTGAATCTTCGCTTTTGCTTCAGCAGCCTGCAGTTGAAGCTGTTTACGCCGTGCTATAGACGAAGCTGTTGACTTATTGGAACGCACTGTAGTTTTCGAAGCACACGTAGATTGCGGCACGGTAGCACGCGGTGACTGTTTTAATGTCGCCGGCGTCATCGAAAATTTAAGCTCCTGTGGCGTTATGGGACAATCGCTGCCATGGGAAAGCGTCCGTTCGTTAATCTTCATAGGTGCACTATCCAATTTCAGATATTCTAATTGTTCTTTGCGCATGCGACGCGTCTGCACTGTCGGCGTTTTATTCCGGTCCGCCATTTTTTCAACTCTCAAGTTATAGATATCACAATCACATCCGTGCTCGAAGACCAATTTGTTACAGATGGAGGCGAAATAAAATGCGACTTGGTTTCAGAATCAATTTGGAAGGTGCGGGTGGTTGCAGGGCTTCGGAAAACTACAGCTATTTTTATATTTTGTTTGTTCAACTTTTTAACAAGAGCGACACGCGCAGTGTCTGTTGACAGAGAGCGATCCAATGTTGCCAACTACGAAAAATACTTTAGGCCGACCCACTCGCACCTTGCAACATTATTATTTATTTTTTTAAAACAATCTTTCACACGTTGCCGACAGATGGCGCTAAAAATCCTTTACATAATAAAATTAACTTAAACAAATATCTTTAAACCTAGTACCCAGTACCCAGTTATAGGTACCTAGATAAATGAGGCGTGCGTCGTCCACACGAGCCATGTTCTTGAGTTCAATATGACGCTGACAATATTCTTCTAAGACGTTGCCTACTTTATAAGCACAGCAAAGGTCACAAGCGTCTTTTTTAGGTTGGAACAAACCTATGTTTTCTTCTGCTATAATGTCACAAAAAAGCTTCCTTGAAGCAACAGATTTGGATGATGAGGATGAAAATTCCACGTATAAATTGTAAAGCTGTGATTTGGACTGAATTAGAGGTTCCAAATATTGCTTTGTACTCTATTTGCGACAATAATGCGATGGTAATTAGGCAAGACTGATAGATAGCTTTTAATGGAATCTCGCTCACTCTCAGTGGCTACTAATGAAGATGTGCTCACATTTGTAAGTATGGTTTTCTTTATTGCCTCCACCACCGAGCCAATAGCGAATGTTCCATTCCTTTATACTAAGTGTATTCTATTTGAAAATAATACGCTTTGGAACTTGAACGTCTAGATTCAGTACCTATGGTTTTCCTCTGAGTCTCAGTTTTATCCACCATAAAAGACACAAAATTTTTTTGTTGCAACCATGACATGCTCCAATATTTATTAAAAATAGACACTCTCATCTCCTGCGTTAGATGTGAGCAAAATAATACTTTGCTATGAGCACAAAACTGTGAATTGCAGAGAGGACCCATGGTTCTCTCAGGTTTAGGTTATGTTTGACGGTATTTATTACCAATCTTTTTGTATCCAATATATTCTTTCCCTAACATTCTATTTTTCCTACTGTGTTCTCTTTTCCATGTTAACCTGTCAGTTTTTCTTTTTCTCGATCTTGACTGTCTCCCAACTTCTGCCTCAATATCTCTTTCAGGAAACCATTCTACATTACCTGGTGACTCGATCGGTTGTACATCCGTGATTTGATATAGTGGAACATAATACGGGTCAACAACAGAGTCATCTGACGAAAAATTCAACAGTGACTCAGTAACTACTTCCGGAAGACCTGATGAGCTAGAGACAGGTTCTAAAACTGTGGTCAAAGTATCACATCAGCAAAAGAGTTTTCGATATTCGTAGCTGTACGTGCAAATTTTACTTGTAAAATAAGTGAATTTACAGATTCTAATAAGTAACCAAATTGATTGAAAAACAAGCAATATAACAATATTAAAAACTTACCGATCAACTTCGTATTACTATAAAAAAACTTTTATTTTGCGGAGCAACGCACAAAAACAATACGTCTTCTTGTTATGATCGCGAGAATACGCGGTATTGGTCAAATTATTTTGACAAATTCGCTGACGCGGTTTTAACCCTTGTGATTGGTCGCTTAGTGAATAAGCAATACGCCGAACTGTGAATGTGGTACGTAGCCAATCGGTGTCGTTAACTCATTGCCGCCAAATCTAAAATTTGATACTTTTGTACTTCCGCGGTATCATCCACTGTTAGTTACGCGGTATTGCAGTATCAACGACGCTATGTCTTTTCCCGGGACTCAAACTATCTATATACCAAATTTCATTTAAATCGGCTCAGCGATTTTAGTGTGAAGAGGTAACAGACAGACATACTTTCGCAATTATAATATTAGTATGTATATTAGTATTGAAGTATGGATTGGCGTAGTATGGAGATTACGAATTTAAGCCTTTGTGACTGTTCTTTGTGGGTGTGAGGAAGATCTCCCACAAGAAGGTCCTCACACCGTCACAAAGGCCTCCCCAGGCCGCCAGGCCCGCTGTATTCAGATAAAAGCCGCAAAACCATCTTAAAATACTTTTTGGGAGAAATAAAGTAGGTACCCTACTTGCATAATATGCGTAGTCACTAAAAGAGATATATAACCAGGGTAATCGGATATACTCGGATGGATCGGATAGGATATACAATGGATGTTTACGAATAAAATTTATTTTGATAAAATGACCTAATGTGTTCTATTAATTGAATTAAATTACTAAACTTGACCTATATCCGATCTTGGTTACTTATCTCCTTTGAATTAGAATTAGAAAATATTTATTTGGTGACCGTACATAGTCTATCTCCTTATTTTTTTGTTTTTACGTATCGATTAGAACGAGATAATGTGACAGTAGAAAATAATTACCAACTACGACAAAAAAAAAAAACAACCGACTTCAAAAGTTACTACTTACTACAAAGTAGGTACAATTACCTTTAGTTTCGGAAGCAGTCTTTGTCTTTAGTTTTGTTTAATTTTTACCACCGACTTCCGAAACTAAAGTTACTTTTAGGTTTTTTTTAAAGTCAGTTAAAAATACTTGCCGGCTGTCTACGCTGCTTACGTAGGATTTTGTCATTTTATGCTAACATAATTTGTGTCTTAGCAAGAGCATTTTCTCCTTTCAAAACTCTCTATTTCGTACGATCTCTTACCATATAAGGCAAGGAAATTATAGGCATATTATTAATCGTATTTCTCTTTTCGTGTTTGTCTGTGTGGCCAGTGGCGTAGCTAGGTAACCAAGGGCCCTGGGGCAAATCAAAAAATGGGGCCCCACTGCTATCTAAACTGGTTAGGTTTTATCAAGTAAAAATATTAAATATACAAATACTTTAAAAATGCTAAGCTACTTTATCATCAGCTCTTTTTCGTGCACTGCAGGGCAGGTAATAAAAATATTAAACAATAACAACATAAATTACAATTAATACTTGGTGTAGGTATTGAGCAATAAAACGAAATAGAAAAGATTCAAGGGTTTATTATATAGAGGTTGGACCTGCCAACTGACTAATTAACAATTATATTTACAATCTTTTCTTAGCTTTAGTTTTCGCAAAAGTATCAATGACTTCGTTTAAATCCAGGCTTGATGCGGTTTTGTTTTCAATTGCTATTAGCGATAAATGTCGGAGTCGAGTTTGGCCCACACTATTTCTTAAATAATTTTTTATTATTTTTAATTTGCTAATTATGATCTTTCAGCTGCTGCAGAAGTAACAGGAATTGTAAAGAATAATAACATTGCTGTAAATACTTCCGTTAGGTCGCATTCTAGCACTCCATATTTGCTCATTATTTCCTTACATAATTGGTGAACAGTCCATGCTTGAGTTAATTGAGGTAAAACTAGGTGGTAAATATTAATAAATTGAAGTGAAAAGCTAGGACCTATTATATCTGAATATTTTCTTTGAAATTCGTCACACTTTTGTAATAAAGTTGCTTCATCAACATGTAATGCGCCTGCCAGACTATGCTCCTTGCGCTGCTCATCGCTATGCTCCTCGCGCTGCCGTGATTTGCCGCGATGTTGCCCTCTCTGCCCACACACTGCTCTACTCGCGCAATTAATCGCGACGCTCCTCACTTGTCATTTGCCTTGGTGAGACAATGGACGTTGAAACGGTGGCAGCGTGCGCGCTATGCATTTTTAGATAACTAATAAATACAACTTTTCTTGTTAGACTAATTCTTGACATAGTGACTTATTATACCTACCGTACTACAAATCAATAAACATTAACACCTTTTCATTTGACCATTCCACGCTTGGCATAATTTCCAATTTTGCATACGCGTGCGTCTTGCGCGAGCGCTCCATGCAGACTGCGACCGCGCGATTATGTGGCCGGCCACTCGCACTCGTATTGCCGGTCCTTTGACTCGCGCGCAAAAACCGACAAAATAGGGAGCAGTGGGTAGGACGAGGAGCATGACGTGTGGCATGACGAGTAATGTTGCCACACTATGTCTCTGCCTCCTTTCCTCGTTACTTCCCATGCCACTCGTCGAGTGTGTGGCAGGCGCATAATAAAAATGTTGGTGTTAGAAAATCGAATATTTGACAGACTGCACTCATACCAGTAAAACGTGTATTTAATTGAGCTATTAATGTGTCTAGTACATTATTGAAAATCTCAATTTTAAATATTTCTTCTCTGTTTGGAAAACGGTGATCAGCAGCTAATTCATCAAAATGTTTTTTAATTTTCCTTTGCCTTTTTTCCTGAAAATGGGTATCTAAACCATATTTTCTTGCAGTTTCACTGGCTTTGCACTTGAATAATTCGAAATCATTTCTATAAATTTGCAACTTTGCTTTGGTCTCTGCTAAAGCTTTACTTGCCTCGCCCAAAATGATGTCGCATTTCTGTAAAGTTTTGGATGCATAATTGATTTCATTCAGTACACTGTACATGAATTCGCAAAGCAACACGAACTCGAAATTTAGCATTTTTGTTGCTTCACTACGCTCATCTTTATTAGGACTTCTTCTTTAGAACTATTTCTGATAATGCTTTGATGAAAACACCTATTGTTCTGGTTGATGTCTGTTGGATAAGGTCCTGAAGGCTGTAAAGGCCCCATATCAAGAATTTGACGTTTTTCGTTATCACTTAATATTTCGTTCGTGAAGTTTCCCAAGTCATAAGAAGATTTATCGTACACATTTTCGAAAAATGTAGAGGTCTGTAGTTCCTCCAAATCCTCCGCTCTTATGTGTGCCATGCAATCATCATCCACATTCACATGATCGGTGGCGGAGGTATCTCCAACTGCAATAATCGTCGATTCTTCTTCAGTAGGCTTCTCAACCAACACTGCAGTTATCACATTATTTGAGTCACTACCAATAGAAATATTTTGTCCAGAAGTACTTATAGAAGGCTGACTAAAAAACTTGTCAATTTTGGGCAATTTTTGTTTACTATCATCTCTTTCTTGGCGTTGTTTGCGTTTAAATGCACCACTGGGATTCTTCTTTTTGTCCATAATTTTACTTTTCTAATGTATTTATGCAATATTTATATTAGATTGTGCTCGAGTAGGTACTCACTATTCACTGACGACGTTAAAAGTAAAAGGAAGGAGAAACGTAATGATACGCTACAAGACGTCGTTGGGGAATCCCCGGCAAACATTTTATCGCCGCTAGTGTTACCACATTCAACGGTGGAGACCAAGAACGATCTCCTCGCGCGCGGACCTGAATTAATGCACCTACTGCAGGTGACCTGCATTTTTTTCACGATATTTCGCGTTATACAATGAGTAGCCGAAATCCATAGATTTGACATGATTGATTGACGTAACAGACATCAATATGAGTGGTACTAAAATAAAATAAAATTGAACCACTATATTGACCAGTACTAAAAAATTTATTAACATCAGCTTACTTATTCCTGATACAGCATTAATTTTTTAACCGTTCTCGAAAAAAAAATCTTGACTCGAATTCACAATAAAACGCACATATCGCTATCCGTCAAATTGACAACACTGCCAACCCACAGAAAGAATTTAGGGGAAATCCCTAGGTATAACTTTCGAATTTCTCTCAACTGAGTTGCCATAATTAAAGTCGGGTTGCAACCTGTCATATTTATTTTGAAAATGGGAGAAATTTTCAAAAGTTCAGTTCGATCGAGATTATCTGGTAAGGATTCGAGGGCCCCCTGAGCTTGAGGGCCCCGGGGCACTGCCCCGCCTAGCCCCTAGGTAGCTACGCCACTGTGTGTGGCCACGTTGTTCTTTAAACTACGCAACGGGTTTTTGATACGGTTTTCACCATAATTTTGAAAATGTATAGCGGAAGGTTTATGTTAATATTAAGCTTATGACATAGCCCGAAGGATTGCCAAACTTAAGTGGCAGTGGGCAGGGCACATTGCACGCAGAACAGATGGCCGATGGGGCCGAAAGTTTCTGGAGTGGCGACCGCGTACTGGAAGACGTAGCGTTGGAAGTTCTCCCACAAGAAGGTCCGACGACATTGTGAAGACCGCAGAAACCGCAAGGAGCACAGAACCGGTCAAACTGGAAGTGCTTGGGGACGCCTATGTCCAGCAGTGGACATCTTTCGGCTGAAATGAAGATGATGATGATGAAGCTTATGTGTAGTAAATAAATTTCTATGTTTTTTCAAGTCGTAAATTGTTATAGGTATAAATGCATCTATTCCTTGTACGTATGCAAACACAGAGGAGAGGTCTTCCAAGACGAGGTCACGATATTAGAAATTCAATTTCGCGACTCATCTTTTGCATTCATTATTATGGTAATCATGGAGGCCACATCGATGTAGGTATTTTTTATTATGAATAGAGTTTTAAGTTTCTTTTCTCAACCATTTTTCTTTGGGTAAAGCTAAAGAGTTGACATAAAGCTGGTAAGATGACAAAATATTCAACTACAACAGTGCGACAATTCTAGTAGCTAATAAAGATTAAATTCGCAAAACACAAACCTTCGTTTGTATGAAACTGACAAGTGTCAATGGCAAGACCCAATCTCTCGTCGGCCGCAAGCAAAAGACTTTTCGCCAAATTTATTAAAAAAATTGATTTAAAGTCACAGATAAGTAGGTAGGCGTACAGCGTATTTTATGAAGATAGTTATAATCTTTTCAAAAGGAACTGTCACTCATTATTGATTCTAAGCGAGTTTATATCGGAGGTCATTAACACAAACCTCAATTTTGACTAAGAATTGATCCCAAATAACTGATGCTCGACCCTGATAGGGGTTATCAAAGTCGAGCATCAGTTATTTGGGATAGGATATCCAATTAAATAGATATTGAGACACCCTTCATGATGTTAAGAAAATCCTGTTTTATGTGTGTCTGTTTCTGACACTGATGTTTCTTAGGACCAAAAACACGCTGTGATATCATTGTTTTGTTTACTGTTACTCGCAGCAAACTAAATTATACTTCGGTATAGTAAAGTTTGTTAAAGGAGTGCCCAAAAGTTTTTTAAAGGTTCATATTTCCCAAAAAAAAGCAGTTTGGGAAAAAACCGGCCTTGAATCTTTTAGTTTTTCTGATAGCACCCGAATCACCAATTTGTTCACGCAACAGTTTCAAATCGCGCACAATCGTGATTTTTTACACCTGGAATATTATTTTGTACCTTCAAAATGTTTTTATGTGTATTTGGATGATTCTTTCAGAGAGCGTACGTGAGAATTTTGTGAAGGTTGCATTAAAGTGGCGACCCCTGTTAGTCGTGTCATGTTATGCGGGTAGAAGGATTGAATTTCATCTAAAGTATTTGTTGTAGATAGGTACAGTCACAGTATAAAGCCCATTTATTCATAAGAACAATGAATTAGCGTATTTTGCTTTTATTGGCAGTCAATTGAGGGTAAAACTTAGATTTTAAACCATTTGTTTTGAGAGGTTTTCCCCTTTTCCATTTATTGACGTGATTCGCGTTAGGGTGAGCAGAAAATAATAAGAATTTAGTACCTATAATAAATTAAACTTTCTATACAACGTGTTTCCTCCGAAGTTCTCAAGTCTCAATGTACGGCATAGTGTCCTCCAATGGCTCGTAAAATTGCTGCAAAACATATAATTTTTTTTTAGCATAGCTTTGACAAAGAATTTCTACGGTAATTCTGATTTATTAGACTACATTGCATCTAATGTCTATTTTTTCTGCAATAAAAATGCTTTTCAATTTGGTATTCATGTAAATTACCCACTCAGTCTTAGTTAGAAGTGATTACGGAGGAAGAAAAATGGTTTAGAAAAAGTTCAATTTTAAATGTTTTTAAAGTTGTTTGCTTTTGTTTTCGGGTCTCTCATCAAAATACAAATGGACCTCCTTTCTTTTCATACACTATAGTATTTATGCTTACTTACACTTTACTTTCATCACGCATATTACTATTTATCATTACTTACACTTTAATACTATTTATCATCCTTTTTATTTGTTTATATGTTTACATTATACTTTTACTCAATTTTCATGTTGTGACACGTCAATTGTCAAACTGTCAGTTACTTTTTAAATGTCTTTCTGGCTTAGTCTATGGTAATTACTCTTTGGTCTAAATAACTTAAATTATTTTTATCAATATGTTTAGCTATTGTATTATTAAGATTATTACGATTGTTTAGTCTAAATAACTTAATTTTAAATTAGATTTATAATATTCTTTACGCACTCGTGGATATGTCTTGGCCGGATACACATGTCAGATGAGATGATGGCCACATAGAAGAAAACTGATATTTGAAAAAGGAAGACTACTTAGAAACGAGCTCACGAACAGCTGGAGGCTGCGGACATTCGAGTCTTGGGACTGAGACATTAAGCATCAGAAAACTGCTTGGTTTTGCTGTGTCAACTTGAACTGCTTGGTTCTGCTGCGACATCTTTGACTAACCCAGGGGATCCAGCTAAAGATTCCACCTGGGACCTTCTACTCCTAATCTTCGCGAGCTAACCACGTATAACTTGTTACCCTGACGCCTGATACCCGTTCCTACAGTGCTGAGCTGATTTCATAACGTGAACTATAAAACTCCAGTGAGTGCGCGCGTGTGTGAACTATAAACTTCCGAGAGTGCGTGCTATTAGTACTTTTATAACTAGCTGTTTTTTATAACTTTCTGTATTTTATCTTCCCTAATAAAAATTATTGGACGGTCTGCTTACCCTCTATTTTAATAAGGTACAGATCGTTACAACACAAAAGTAAAAAAGGTAGAAGCTTATTTAAGAAAGATGCTCCAATCTTACTTAAATCTGTGTTGTATTTATAAATAAAATTGTAGTGTCTGTTTTTATATCTTATTTGACATAATCTTTTTTATTATTTGGCATTTTATACAGACAATTCTACTTCTTACACTTTATTAGTGATTGGAATAACAATCTTATCATTTAGTTTTAATAGGTTTTAACATTTTAGTTATTTTTTGATAGATTCTTTTATATTTTGTGAATGTGAGAATGTTGAAGGTCCGCGTAGACTGTAAATTTTGTAGACCATTTTTTTATTTTATTAAGAACCTGGTACTTGTCGACAGCCCTATACTCTCCTTCCGTACCTATTAATTCTGCAATTTGAAAACATTGTAAAAGCCAATTATGTTTAAATGAGTAACCGCGGAGTTTCTTGCCCGCTCTTCACTATAGGAAACAACCAATTGGAAACGTGCACCTAGCTCCTGACGTTTCATAAGAGCCCATGTAGGTTTATGTGAAATAAAATATTTTGAATAGCTTTTTACTAAATGCGTACAAAAGTGTATACGGTACTTA
Source organism: Luperina nickerlii (assembly GCA_963855955.1). NCBI lineage: Eukaryota > Metazoa > Arthropoda > Insecta > Lepidoptera > Noctuidae > Luperina > Luperina nickerlii. The sequence goes on along the minus strand of OY979677.1, from coordinate 11,226,889 downwards.
TAACAAAACAAAACGAATTTTAAAATATTTGTCTGTTTATTCCGGCTAATCTCCAAAACGGCTGCAGCTGGACTGATTTTGAAGAACTTTAGTATGGGAATACTTTGAACCTTGGGAAAGGACTTAGGTTTTTTATCGACATACCACGTGGGCAAAGCCGCTTGTGGAAGCTAGATATAAATATAATGAGATCACCAATCATGAGCCAGTTAATTAAGTAAAATTCTCTACATCAATGGTGTAGAATGTAGGTAAGATGATCCTATGTTGACGTTAAACTAAATGGTGAAATACGAAGCTTCAAATAAATCTGTATTCTGAGTGTATTCGGAAGAAAACGTTCGAATGTGATCTTAGATTCACATTCGAACGTTTTGTTCCGAATACATCGTGGAATTCGTGGATGAAGTCGATAAAGATTGGTTCCAAATCCCAGTGCGACAAAAATACAATAGAATGAAAAGAATACGGACTGAATATGAAACTGAAACGTTGATGTTGTTTTTTTTTATTTATTTACTATTGATAAGAGTCTTCTGTCAGCTGGACCTGGTCGCTTTTGGACCCGTGGGTTCAATTGACCACATCACGTCTGCCGCTGTGTCTGATACCTACAATTAGACATTACAATTTGTCTGTTAATTTGTGCCGCATATTCTTAAAAACAGATGATAAGGCTAGAAAGTTGGTGAATACCGAGATGACGACTAATATACAAGTATGGAAGAAAAAAAAAAGTATGGTAGAAAAAGAAATGTTGCGCCGACTACATATAAATTGGGATGAGGGTTAGAGAATGATTATGATGATTCATGAAACAACAAAAAAACAGTGGAACTCCGGGAGTGCCGACAGAAGTGAACATAAAACACAAACAAAATACTTTGTCATCACTCACTGACTTATCGGATATGCATTAAAAACGAGTAGGTACATCCCGAGGATTGCCGAACACATCCGAAGCTGGTATTTTTTAATCGTCTTTTATAAGACGATTAAAAAAATACCCGCGTCGGATGTGAGATGGGAAAAAACCATTGATGAACCACCGCGTACGGTTACGGTAACAGTGTCGCGAGTTCAATGGTTTGGTGAATGGTGAAGGTCATATTGCTTAAAATTCCGAATCTTATTGCTATCAAACGAATATCGATAAAACATCAGACTCTATTAGGTATTATTAATAATCTTCATTTAGAACCTCCCGCTGTTAACGTATTCAGTAGAAATGCGTAGTGACGTCACATTACTAAGGCCGAATATTGGAATAGATAACATTTGCTATCGCACTTTGCCATTATCGTAGAATCTAATGTGATAGTTATACTTGAGTTACTGAACGACGTCGCTTATTAAAAGCATTTATTTCATTCGTTTTATGGCACAAAACGTGATAATATCAGTCTGTGACCTGATTATTCAGGATGATTTTCACCAAACGGCTCGCATCGCATCGGATCTGAACGAATTTTACAATCTTTCAACGATATTAAATCGTGTACACAGTATTTAAAGACTATATTACCAAGCTGCGCATAGCAGCTTGCCCGCGGGCGTCTTCCGCGACGGGCGATCGTAGCCGAAAGTATGCTGCGACGCGCGATCGGCTGTCATCCAAATTTTTCTTTTACTCTTCTGTGTTTTATGATTATTTTCTTCTTCTTCTAATGCAATAGCCAACAATACTACGTCAACTTCAACCATTTTCAAAAATTAGAACACGTCACTACGGTAGGAATAAAACTATTTGACTAGGCGCAGAATCTGATACGTTCGCAAGCGACGGACGAAGCCGATCGTTTGCGTCGACATGCTGCCGGACGTGATCGGCTGTCGCCGCATCCTTTCGTATTCTTTCTGATCTGATGCGAGCCGTTTGGTGGAAATCATCCTTTAGTCTTATTTAGTCAAATATAATTATAAATTATATGACTTTGTTAACTACATTAGGTCAATAAAGTCATATATTTATAATTACATTTATACAGGATTACATAAACACAAGTTTTCACCATATTTATCTCTCTCACAATACATACACATAGGTACTTTAATAGGCCACATCTATGCATTTACTAGTACGTTATTATCATAATAACAATATACTGTGCTCGTCCTACAACTACTGATAAACTTTGTTTAATTATAGGCGAGGACGCTGGCACCCTAAACACAAGTTAAATCTTACTTTGGGTGTCAGAGTTCATCGAAATCACTCTATGCCTTAGTTGTAACGCTGCATGTGTTTAGATAAGTGTTTTTGTGCAACTGAAGTTAATAAAGAAACTTTTTTTTTGTTGCTAAAGTGACGCACGTCTTTATAGCTGAGGAGCTATCCGCCATGCTTGCGCTTGCTCTCCTCTCAAGTTCACAATAAAAGATGCGCTCAGCCACTCGCTGCGTTGTCATCCGTGACACATGACCACACCGCCGAAGTTGACGCCGCGTGAGATAAGAGTATAAGACTCAATTCCACCGAACGTTAGCCCTGCGTTTTATTTTATTAATGTATGTAATTGCTAATATTGACCGATAACTTGTGTGTTTGGTGCAAACTGTAAATATGGGTTGGTTGTTAATAAATAAATACGTATCGACAGACGCGACGATATTAAACTTGATTACTAAAGTAGATTTCCCTACCGGCAATATAACCGCCTAGCGTGATGTTAGGCGGTTATTTGGCCGGTGAAAACCACTCTCAACGACATCATTTTGTTGGGTAACATGAAAAAAAATCCGCTAGTGCAGTTGAGGAGTTTGTGGGGGGTAATTGCGTAAGGCACTCACAAATCCCAATGCTATTCAATTTGACAATTCATCAATATTCATTCCGTCATTTACGTTCTCGAGCAGACGATTTTTTCAATCAGACGAAGCAATGGATTAGGAACGAATTTCCTTGAAAATCCTTCGGATTGTGATTGGAAAGTGTTACTCAAGTGGGGTGTTGTTTCACATTCCCACGCACATACGAGTATGTATACGCATAATACATATGTTTTCCCTACCCAACGTTTCGCCTTTTCATTGTTTACCTATAATGACATTAGAATATACGTGACCAAAGCCGCGGGCACAGCTTGATGTTTATTACTTAAGCCGGCTTGGTACAAATTGATTTACGTAGGTACAGTCGACCGCACGTCTCGCGTCGGTGGTAACTCTGCCTTTGAGCTGGCCTAGCGTAGGATGGACTTTCAATAGAATGAAATGCCAGCTTCTTATACTGGTTTTGTTACCACTGGTATGTCAGTGCCTACTGTACCTACGCATAAGTATGGCGGTCTCCGGAAGGACTCATTAATCTTTATTATGTTACAAAAGCGTTTGGAAAAACATAGCCATTTTTAACTCGCTTTTTTACTGCCAATGTTAATTGAATACTATTCTTGTCACCATTAAAGATATTTTAAGTTTTAAAACAATAGAGAACCGCCATTAAGTATACCTCGGTAAGATCATAAAACGATCGATAGTAGTTTTGTTGCTAATCTCGAAGTGAAAGAAAAATAAAGACTGGAACATTGACACCCCACATTTGATTTTATTTAGAGAATTTAGTGATCAGGTCTAAAACTGATATACGAAGTAAGGGTATAGGATTTTATTTTAAATATTAATTATTTATTCTTTTTTAATTTATTAAATAACCTACACGAACGATTACTCACACAAATATTGAATACCTTTAATTTTTGCCAAGTAATCATTTTCTTAATTTCCATGCAATAATGTAAGTACCTACAGACGACCAAAATTAATTTAACTTTCCTTCAGTGCATATACCTTTTCAGGCAATAAATGAATGATTGATTGGTTTAATTTAATATTCAACGTAACTTACAGCTTTTTGTCAAACTGGCAAACAGTAGACGAGTTCAATCAGTACCTAAGAATTCAACCAATGAAGGTGTTAAAAGTCCCCCCCCCCCCCTGTGGGTTCCCGCATTGTCGAGGCGGGGGGGCTCAGTAGCCGTGGCTTGGACACCCACGGTGAAGCAAAGAGGAACCCGAGGAGGGGCCGCTTATCAGGGCTTTTGCTGCCAAGCCCACGACGTAGCGGCCAGAAGTAGGTTGCGGTGCCGCTTGGGCGACATCGCAACTGAGGCGGGCCGCGATGTCGTATGGGAGGCATCGCGGCTGAGGGTTATATTGCGTTGGCCGCTCTCCCTATCCTCTGCAGCCGAAAATTGGCAGGCGGCGGGGCCAATGTCCTGACCCGTCACAGGGGGACCAAGGGTGCCCAGACACGGGGTCGTCTGGCGCCCATGTGCTGGTTTGGTCCCTGGGGTGGTCACGGCGTGCTATGTGTTCTGGTGCGCCGGTGATGGGGAGTACTCCCCAGAGGTCGAGGGTCCGGCAACGGACAGCCGCGGCGGGTTCACGGATGAGTGCTAACGCGTGCCCGTGTTCCCGCCGTAAGCGGCAGATGAGGACACCGTGGAGTTTTAGTGGGTTAGAGTCCCACATAACTGCACTATCTCCCGTGGTAGTGCAGTATGCATGAGCATTTCTCCACGATAAAAAAGGGGTTAAAAGTCCGAACCACTCTCATTCAATTGTACAGAACTCTTACAAAGTAAAATCGTTTTTGATCGGGGTTCTTAGTCAAGTGGCAGTTTCAAAGCAATTAACAATGATTCAGCAATTATTAACAATAATGCGTGTGCCTTTTCCAAAACGATTTATCAAAGTGACTAGTGAATATTTCCACTTTAAACCTTTCAACCGTAATAATATGGTTTCACTAATGAGAAAATTACTGTGACAATAGTGTAGTTTAGAAAGTTGGTTATAGATTTGGTTACGAATATGTCCTGTTTTAAAAGTATAAGGAACTTTTTGCTGAAAAGGCCGAGTTTGAAGTAGGTAGTACGGTAAACTGCCAAGTTGTCAGGGTTCGCTAATAAATAATCTAAACCCAGTTGGAACCAGTTTATGTCCCAAATTTTCAATACAGAATGAAGTACACTGAAACGGTCTAGTTGTCAAGTTTACATCCAACCTTACTCAATCCAACACTTAATTTGATTACGAACTCTCTAGCTTTCGACAGATTTACAGAATAATACACTGGACAGTTGAGTTTACTGAATTCCGAGAAGTCTGCTGGTTGCTCGACTTTTCGATAAGCACCTATAATAGGTGCCGCCCTTGATAGATGTGGACACCGTTTTGCTCGTCTCCCTACTATTTAAGCAGGTAATTTGAAATTGCTTTCTTGAGAGAGGGTTTTGTTTCAGGATACCGTATATAATTTTAAGTTATTGTAATCTCTATGTACGGTCACCAAAGGAGATAAGTAAACAGGGTCTTCGGATATAGTTGAAGTTTTTTTTTTTAAATTTAATTTGATAAATTAACTGTTTGTTTTCTATTAATTAAAATAAATTTTATTCGAAAACATCCATCGGTTTCTTCATAAACTTCGAAGAACGAACGAACGAACTTCTTGTAAGATTTAAAATAATAAGCGAAACCGTCTGATACGTGTATCTTCTCTTAAGTGAATACTTGGAAGGACTCATTAATTATTTTCAGTTTTATTCTTTTTTATTACGTCTCTTATTATCCTCTTCTTTCACCTCTCTTTGTCCAAAGCTGCCAAGGACCGATTTTTATTAAAGTAATTCAGTTTATCTTACCATCACTTGCCAAGTGGCTTCCCTTATTTTTTTTGTATCAAAATTCGTGACGGGCCTAACTCACGGTATGGAAATTGATGAAAGTATCTATATGATATAATATCATATCCCTTAATAAAATTATCCATCCTTAAACAGTCATGGCTACCACACAAATAACGAAAGAAAGAAAATGCGTTCATTTGCGATAAACATGAAGCAACAAAAAAAATAACAGTGGCAGTCCGGGAGTGCCGACAGAAGTAAAAACAAAACACAAACAGAATACTTTCCTATCACCCACTGACATATCGGATATACATACATTAAAACCGAGTACATCCCGATGACAGCCGAACACATCCGAAGCGGGTATTTTTTTAATCGTCTTATAAACAAAACACGCGCGGTGTCGCTTAAGGTAACAGTAGCGCGAATTCAATGGTTTTTTCCATCTCAAAAAATGCCCTCCGCGCCTAAAGAAGTTTTTTCTTCAAAAAAATAACAAGTTGTGGGAAAAAATGCGTCATATCCACGCAAAACGGCCATTGCTCAGCATAACGCTAAGACCCTATGGGAGACAGCCCCAGCGTTTCCAGCGACAGCCGGCGTTGACGGGATGACGTCAACCGAAAATAAATGGAGAAATAGTTAGTTCATTACTTGTTCAAGGTTACGTTTAGTTAAACGTAGCTTTGATTTTGATAGAATTAGTAAATGAAAAGGTTAAACTTTAATTTGACTTTCAGCCGATTTGTAACAAGAATAACGTGACCTTACTTCTGAATAAAAAGTGCGTTAACCAAATTAACACAAAAAAAAATATCTAGCGTTTTTAATAATTGAATTCAAACTCTTGAAAGTTCATTTAGATCCTCCAACAAATTGTTTTCAACGAAAGCAAAATTAATAGACAATTTATCGAAAGTTCATAACTTTCAATAGAGTTTCTCCTAGAATTGGTTGCCGGTGTTTGCATTGACTTTCAATGAGGGTGAATGTTTATTATTAAGAAGCCGATCAAGGCAGATGCTTCAGGAAAAGTTTCGGAAAGGTCATTTATGTTTTCAATAGGTAACCTCTAACCAGCGTTCCGTTTGACCTCAGACCTAAAAAAAATCAGCTGTTCCCTACATTTATGTTCGTATAACTCGTCAAAATCTAGGGAACAGCTGATTTTTTTTCGCGATTTCAAGTTTGGTTCCATAGTAAAAGTTGTTCATAATGATGAGTACAATGACCTCTTAAGAGGTTGTTAATGTTTTACGAATAAGTCAATAACCCTGTATAGCGACAAATAAATTACAGTAAACTCTACAGTAACTGTAACAGTATAAAATAATACTAAAAAGCTTGTAGGTATACCATTTTGATGGGATTAGTTCATAGTCAAACGATGGCCTTGATTTTAATTACATTGTGCATAATAAAAAGAACTACAATAAAAACAAACTGAGTGTTGAACCTGCCTCGGTGACGACACCCACACCAAACTATAAAAAAATAATGAGAAATGACAGACGAACAAAAGAATAACCCCCACACATACCTACTGATTACATAAATAAAAAAAAAATCTATTTTTTTTTTCTGGCGACGCAGTCTCATACATAAATACCTTAAGGCGAAAGCGCCAGGGTAGCCCGCGAAATTCAATTTTTTTACGTTTTTTGCAATTTTGCTGGTCAGTATTAAGATGTACGTTGATTTAAATATGATTCGCGGCCGTAACAAATATGCATTTACAGAATTATAATCATTAAAGTCATCAACACAACTCTCTAAGACCAAGTAATCCCACAGAATGACTATTTCATGAAATCTTGACATTTTGGGATTATACTTACTTCACAGTTGTATTACAGGTTCTAATGATTATGATTCTGTAAATAAATACTTGTTATGGCCGCGAATCATAGTTTAATCAACGTACAACTTAATACTGACCAGCAAATTGCGAAAAACGTAAGAAAATTTGAATTTCGCGGTCTACCTTAGCGCTTCCCCCTTAACCTAAACATACATATCCTTATTATACGTTTAGCATGCCTACGTCTGAATGGAATACCTGCATAATAATTATGGCATATTTTTCTCATAGCTCGCTCATTACCTTACAAAATTGCGTTTTTACTTGGGTTTAATAAAAACTAGCTTAAGTACAGCACTGAATGGCAACGCACTTAGCAGTTGCAGGTTAATGACTCTTTTGCGAGCTGTGCCAACACGACCTCGCTATTTTTAAACTACAAAACATTAAAACTATTACAATAAATGTGAACGGTCTTGATCTGGAAAAAGGTTATTCGGAATTCCGTATTCCGTTTGAAGTGATTTTGCATACGACCTTACATTGGCTGATTGATATGGGGACGCCTGCTCAATACAAAGCCATAAGAGTCTACTATGTTCAGTAGGTTTTCTAGCTAATTGCCAGACAAATTTGTTTGAAAGTATTTTAAGGCTCCTTCAAACAGGCGCGGCACACGATAAAATAGCGCGTGACACAAAGGCACCGCAAGTTGCGCAACGAGCGGTACCTGTGTCGGGCGCGATCATATCGCGTGTCGCGCCTGTTTGTAGGACCCCTTACGATCAAATTGATTAATAATAATAATCAGCCCATAATTTAAGTTTTGGGACTGAGGCCAACTCTCTGTTAGAGGTAGATATTGATTCATGAATAAAATAACAAAAGCTTTACCTAGAAGCAGACGTAGCTATAACCAATATAAGTACATGTTATATGTAGTACCAATAAAAATTATGGCATAGTTATGGTTGTGGTTATGGTTGCTTATGGTTATTTATTATTTTAAAATTATGGTTATAAGCATAACTTTTATGAGAACCTCCACGAAATTTTCGAAAATCTGACGCCTGATAACCGACAGCAGTATGACAAGATAGGACTACCCAACCTTCCCAAGGGAGCCGTAGCTTGTAAAAGCTTGGGTGTGATCAGCACTATCTATTTTACGACGGTAATGCAATAATTGTAGAACGAGTTTCCCCTGCAACTCGCCCGTAAAATTAGTTTTTTCATATCACATCACATAAATTGGAGACGCACTATATAATACTGACCAAAACTTTATACGTGGTGTCGGTCTAGTGCACTATATGGAAAAGTGCTCTTGAAACTAGATTATTATTTCTTTTACTGATAATGGAACTTTTTCGAGACTTCTAGGAGTCGTTGTTCGCTTTGAGATGTTTTTATTTGTTTATAATTGACTGCCGACTCGCCCATTCGTCGCACGGGTGCAATCTACTTATGTAGTGTCATGTCAAAAGATCGAGAATTCTATGCTAGTTGAATTTGAAAAGGCTAAGCATTGCTATACAACGTGGCAATTCCGCCAGTCTCTTGGGTACATTACCAGTTGACAACGATGTGGAGGAATATTTCGAAGCAATATTTTCGTTTTTGATAATATATTTTGATTTTCAAGTTTGTACATATTAGACAATAAATAAAATCTTTAAAAAACAAAAAAAAAATAAATTTTAATGTTTAATCCACATACACCTTCCGGAATAAATGCTCTAAATGATGGTGATAATATCCACAGCAAAATCCACTGTGTAGTTCCATTGTGCGTTTGGTGGTGGCGAAAAGCGCTTTTGCTATCTTATCTTTGTTTCAACATTTTTATCAATGTAATTTGATACAATAACAAGTTCACCCCGACACCAGTGTCAAGTAGATATCCTCATACTTAAACAAATTCTTTTCCAGGTCATTATTCTCAAGTTACAATAGGAAGTTTCTATTCACTTGAACTGAACAAACTTCGTTGTACTGAAAGAGACGTAGGGAGACTGTTGACGTGTTTTTCCAAGACTAAGTTCCAAAGAATAATGCCATTTACATATTAATGGACGAAAAAACTGAGGAGGTTCTCAAGTCGACGCGTATATTTTTTTTTATGTATGAACGCATAACTTTTTACAGAGTAGTCCGATTTTGATAATTCTTTTTGATCTATGTGTTCGGTGTTTGTCTTATGTTAACGTAGTTCACGATCAAACAAGAACGCCAACAACTCCCGTTTATTCTATCGTTTTATTTATTTATTTATTCTTTAACTAAAACGAACAATAACTTCATTATCGATAACTCGACAAAAATATAAATACATTAGCTATTCTTGACAGATTGAGACGGAGATTAGGTGCAAAATTTTGTAAAATACGGGAATTGCCGCAATAAAGGCGCAATCTCATCTCTCTCTGTTAAACATGCATCAAAATCTCAACATGATATTTGATGATAAAGCTAATTTAAGACCCTATATATTATTCAATTTTGCAGCCTAGGTGTGCCGAATTGGGTTGGATTGGATTACACCGTTAGTCGTTCCTAATTCACCTAAATTTCAATGTCATCTCTCACATCCTTCCTACATCTCTTTCAAACTATTTATTGACCACCCTGTTTTCCCATAAGTATTTGTTGTCACACGATAGGATAGTGAGGATGTGGGCTATAAAAATAGCTCGTAAAATCCTTCCACCGCGATCGAGTGGTCCGAGTGGTCTTCATAAACTAAGTACTGTTTTCTTTTGGTGTAATTCTCGGATTAAGGTTTTACGTTCGTCGGAGGTTTGCCCTCTGTGTATGTAGGCAATGATTCTATTTTCTTTTTCGGAATATAAGTACAAATAATATGTATATGGGCGCTACACAATGGCCGACAAGAAACGGTGCGACTCACCTGTAGTATGCAGTGGTTTATAAAAAATGTATGGAAGTGCTTGCGGGTCTCCCCAAATGTGCGTGTTCGAGCGTCATTGCACTGGAGTGGAAACAGCGGAGTGGTTTCGTAATATACTATCAGTAGCAATGGCTATCATTTTGACAGTTCAACAACATTAACTGCGTTATTTACGTTGTTGGGCAGATAAACTTTTCGAACATTTAAGAAGCAACGTAGGTATTAGCAATATCCTTCAAAATTATTCAGATTCTGATAGTGTGTTACGCAATTCGGGTGCTGTTCCAATTCAAATTCGAAATTTGAATCTGTTTGAAATAATCACTGCGTTGAGGTGCGGCCCGTCGTGGTCTAATTTGCTTTGGTGCATTTTTGCAATGCGGCGCACTGCGGCCCGCCGCGGCTATAATGTACGTTTAGCTTTAATAGTTACGAGCCGTTTGTTTGAAAAAGGGGAGAAATTATGAACACAAAACATAATATTTGAAGAATTATTCCAGTGTGATCCCCTGAACCCCCTCCACCCCCTTCCTCGTTCCCCTGCTTGTTCGTCTTCTGTTGCAATCTCAGTCTTATCCACTATAAACTTTCTCATTCTTGTTTGATCCGCTTTTTCTTTTCTTTTTATTCCTGAAGGTTCGTCAGCAACAAAAATAAGTACAGGGTTTATTGAAATACATAAGTTTGTAATCTTTATTGTAACGGATACGTGTATGTTAGTATTGAGGAACAACGACACCATGTTTTCGTCTCCGTCAAGTCACCGTACCCGGTTTGGCCCATTTTAATAATTTTTAAAATATGGGTTTGCATCTCAGACTAAATATCCTGTAGATGGAGCCTAGAGCCCCAGCAAACTGCAGACTTTCTATCGGCCGAGAGTTTAGTCGGGTTGGGCTGCCAGTGCGCATACTGAGCCAACTAAACAGTTTGGTTGGTGATGAGTGCGCAAATTTGGTAATTTACCAAACAACTTTGGGTTTGGTCCATTTTTGCTATGCGGCGCGCTGCGGCCCGCTGCTGCTATAATGTACAGATGCTAGCACATCAAACTACTCGAAACTGACAAATTTTCTCAATCAACTAAGAAACCTTATGCTTTAGCGATAAAGTTGAAAATGTATTAAAGAAATTTGACAGATTGTAGTAGCTTGATGTACTGTAACTATCAAAGCTAAGCCTACAGACGCCAGTCTGCACACTTAGCTTTGATAGTTACGAGCCGTTTGTATGAAAAAGGGGAGAAATTCTGAACACAAAACTTAATTGAAATAAGAAAACAAAATACCTGGAAATGTTGGCTGGAAGAGATCGCAGAAAGCGATAAGGCCGCCCATTGTATGTTTTGTATTCATAATCGTATTTTTTTTTTGTTATGTATTTTCTGGTGTACAATAAAGTATATATAAATAAATAAATAAATAAAATGGGCCACTGCAAGTAGATTGATGTTATTCCCTAAGGTATTTAGAATTTGTTTCTTTTTGTAATACAATTAATGGTGCCGCCATAACGTTTGCGTCAATAGTTAAATTATCTAGTTTATCGACAATCCCGCGGGAAATTTTGAAGTACCAAGTGGCTGCCTTGAATAGAAGTTGAGGGTCATGAACGCCTACGTTGTTGCGTAGGTTACGTAGAAACTTATTGAAACATACCATAATATCACGCCTGTATGTACAGACGCCAGCAGATCAAGCTACTACAATCTGTCAAACTTCTTTAATAGATTTTCAACTTTAACGCCAAAGCATAAGGTTCAAAGTTGATTGGGAAAATTTGACAGTTTCGGGTAGCTTGATGTGCTGGCGTCTGTATACCCACATTTCACCAGTTTTGTTTGAGTCCCAAGTAATAGGGGGCGAGCCTGTTGCCATCAACCGGGCACAAATGCAAGTTCCGAGCTGATACTGAGAAATTCTGGATGGAAAAACCTAATAACATTTCGCCCGACCTGGGGATCAAACCCATAGCGAGCATGGGCATGAGGCTCAGCAGTAGCGCTTTCGACCACTAGACCAACGACGCAGTTACAGATGTTCTATGTCACGAAGTCCGTTTGGCTATGAATGTTGTCAAGCGTGCACATGCACATTGTGATCAACAGAGACTCAACAATGGGTGAAGTAAAACGTACACATTCGCGGAAATAGCCTCATGCGACGGCAGCAAGGGGAAGCCGCTGTGGGAGCGCGCTTGTCGGGATACGTCACTACTACAATTAAAGTCGAACGGACTTCGTAAAATAGAATATCTGTAATTGAAGTAAACTAGTCGTGAGCTCGAAATTACTTGTGGCCATGGCCAAAAAGCACGCTGTCTCACCTGGTTTCGTGTCCGACAGAGCTAGTATCAGTGAGGAGCAGTTAGACGCTAGTCTATACGTACAACGTCTAGTTCTCACGCACACAAACACCGTTCCGAACTGATAGGCGCATAAAAAAATTCGAAAAGTGCTTTGGAAAATCGAGTTTTGAGAAAGAACCACTGCATAAATCAATTACAAATAAAGTTTATTGAACTCTCCGATAACTGACCTTTGTCGGTACAGACTTGGTTTTGAATATTTTACAGATCTTTTGTTACTTATTTACACCCAAAGTTACATTAAAAGTAGCAAGAAAACGAATACCTATTTGTTGGCTCATAACTTTTTAATGGCTTTTTTTTATTTTATTATTCTGTTTCCGTACAGAAAAAAATAATAATAAGTCAAAACGATATCATGTATAACTTTGGATGCACAATGTCAAACAGTGGAGTACGTAAAGGCTCGTACACCCAGGCGCGACGCGACACGCGACACAAAGGCATCGCAAGTCGCCCAACGAGCGGTGCCTTTGTGTCGCGCGCGATTCGCGTCGCGCGTCGCGCCTTTGTGTACGAGCCTTAATACTCTCCCGAAATTAGTATGGGAAAAATATCGACTAGTGGCACCTTAAAGTGACATATTATGACGTCGATACTTTTATGCAGTTTTATATACTTACTAGAGCAGTGGTGGCCCAGTGGTATCGGCCGCGACTTACGAGTTGTAGGTCGTAGGTTCGAACCCAGAAAAGTGCTTTATCATCTGCCTAGCCTTTTCCCCAACTATGTAGGGGTCAGCTTCCAGTCTAACCGGATGCAGCTGAATACCAGTATTTTATATGGAGCGACTGCCTATCTGACCTCCACAACCCCGTTACTGAGTAATACGATACTCCTTGGTAAGACTGGTTGTCAGACTTTCGGGCTTCTGACTACCCGTAACGACTGTCAAAGATCCACGAATTAATTAATTAATTAACGACAAGTGCTTTACTCTGTGTAAATTATTTCATCACCACTGCTCTCAAAACGGTGAAGGAAAACATCGTGAGGAAACCGGCGTGTCCTAGAACCAAAAATTCAAAGACATGTGACATCTACCAACCCGCACTGGGCCCGCGTGGTGGATCACGGCCCACTCCCTCTCCCAGGGAGGAGAGCTGTTTCGCAGCAGTGGGAACATTATAAGCTGATTATGCTTATGCTATATACTTGAAAAATAATCATCACAAAAGGAAGTACTTACCTACTCTATTGATTAAAGGCTCCTTCAAACAGGCGCGACACGTGATAAAATCACGTGAGACACAAAGGCACAGCCAGTCGCCGAACGAGCAGTGCCTTTGTGTCGCGTGCGATTATATCGCGTGTCGCGCCTGTTTGTAGGAGCCTTAATTTAATTGCAACATACCCTTGTAATTTCGATCTGTTAACCCTTCCAATCAAAAGCTTTTTAGTATTCAATTTTAACTTTGAAATTATAAATTAGTTGGGCATTCTAAAAGGGTTATTCCCTTTTATAATATTCAACTGTCGGTCAAAGTAATTAACAAATATGTATATTTTGAATGTTTTCACAATAGATTATAAATCTATAACTTATAAGGCATTGTTACGGGTTTAAAATAGACTAAATAGGTAAGTACAACAATAATATTGATCTGAATATGGACGTCAAAAGGCCGATATATCGAATATTACTGACTCTAGATTAATTGGCAATGTGTCATCCTATTATTAGAATAGAGGTTTCCTGCTGCTAAACATTCTACGAACTCGTATAAAAACCTATTTTTGTAGATTATAACTACCCCACTGTTGTCATGACACAGACAAATGACTCAAAATAATGACAAAATATTTAAAAAAGTTAAAAAATAATAATAAATACTTTCAAGACTATATTTTTGCCCATTATAGTTTCAATCAGCCCAGCGACACACCTGCCAAAAATTACGTGACTAAAATTCTGCGTCCTTATTTTTCTATGAAGATTATGATATTTCATTTCAGCCTGATATGTCATCGATATTGCAGGCCCAACTCCCCGGATTTTCCATAGCATAATTTCAGCAGATGTATGCTATACTAACAGATGTTTTGTAAGATGTACCATTAAAGGCTCCTACAAACAGGCGCGACACGCGATATAATCTCGCGCGACACAAAGGCACTGCTCTTTGCGGTACCTTGGTGTCGCACGCGATTTTATCGCGTGTCGCGCTTGTTTGAAGGAGCCTTAAGGGCAATTGGAGATAAGAACAGTAGTCACTACTCGTTGCCAATCTATCTACATTATTCTATGTCAAACCGACATTTTCTACGGGAATACGTGATAAGTTTTTGTAGTCCCGTTTAAGCTCCAAAGCGGAATATTTATCTCAATTTCACAGATGTGTTGTCAAAGAATGTCGTCCGCAATTTATCTTAGTTTGTGACCTTTCGGTTCTGTATGGGGATTTTATTATCGATGGAAAACATAGGCGAATGTGTTGTCAACTTTCCATGTACATCCTAAGGTAGGCAGGAATGTAGGTATAGTACCTCAAATGTTAAGGTGTGTCTCCGAAAATTGTAACAGTTTTTATGTAATTATGTACTTTCCACTTCATGGATAATTTTCATTACCTTCAGATTTTTCCGTTCCGAATAATCATCGTCCCATGAGGACAAATGTACATAATTACATTTCGGTGAAATTAACACGGAACCGATTCCCACAATTAGGTACTCCTTCGTGGTTACTTCGTAAATGAAAAAGTTGTTCAGCCGGTGGATTCTGTAAAAATCTCCCTGTGAAATCTTAGGTGATGTGAGTTTGTTTTTGCTAGGAATTGACACTATTTACAGCTCACTCCACGCTCACTTCACCTAAGTTTTCACGGTGAAATGGTTACAAAATCGTACTGCAGGTTTACCTACTTACATTGAGTGAGAAATTACACGATGACCGAAAACAATTCAACAGCACGTGGCATTTCCACGTGTTCAGGAAAGCTGTTATTTGCTACCATTCAGTTACGGTAGTAGGGTTTTTTTTAATATCTATTCTGTTTTAGTGTAAACAGTTGCACAGCACAGAGTCCTTTTTTTAAACGTGTAATCGAAAACAATGTATTACGGGGTATAATAAGATTAAAATATTTTTAATCTATGCAAGATATATTCAAGAAGTATTGTGTTTTTGAAAGAAAGAAAGATAATACATTTTTTTTGGCACGGACTAAAAATACACACAATACACCAGATACATACATCAGATAAAATCAAATAAAAAGTGTAAAGTCCGATGTAAGAAATTAGCAGGAAAGTGTGCCTCACACTGCGCCAAAAAGGCCCAGTTCAGTAAAAATGCCAGACAACTAGTGCCTGACGCTGGTTTTCAACTGGACCTGATGTGTGAGGTGACGGATGTAAATCAGCTTCACACTGCAACGTGACGTGTGTGTGCATACCTACTTAAATAAATAAATTTGTGTCAGATAAAAACAGTAACGAATAAGTTTAAATAGTGTGATATCAAGATTGTGTTATATTTTTGTCCCATGGAGATAGGTAGGAACTACTGGCCATACAATCAGTGGGTAGAAAATAAATAGTAGTACCTACAGTAGCTCTAGTTTACTTAGCGGTAAAATTTATACAATTGACTCCATTTTCGAAGTCATGTTTATTTTTAAACTACTTACAAATCATTAATTAATCATCGTTGTAATAGTTTATGAGTTAATGTCATTAACAGGGAAAAAACTGTTTGTTAGTATCATGCTGCTACCATCATTCATGCAATTTTTATTATTATTTCTATTGTGTACCACACGCAGAGGTGTCTTCATTAAGATAATTACAATTACTCTTCGTCATTTTTTTAGAAAAATTCTACCATACCTAATTGTGGAAAAGGTTAGCCTTTTCCACAGTTAGGTATGGTAGAATTGACTCATAAAACGGAACTGCATATTACAGAGAATGTTGTATAGAGTGTAGAACCCCTCCTCTCAGAAAGCATGTTTAATCGTTGATCCTGGCTGTCATTCGTAGATCTTTGATAGTTGTTACGGGTAGCCCGAAGCCCGAAAGTCTGACAACCAGTTTTACCAAGGGGTATCGAATTAACAGTACCAGGGCTGTAGAAGTTACATAGGCAGTCGCTCCATGTAAAATACTGGTATTCGGCGGCAGCCGTTAAACTGAAAGCCGACTTCAATATAGTTATGAAAAAGGCTAGACAGATTGATTACTGAATAATAATAATAATAATAATAATAATATTTATTTATCCCACAAAGTACAATTACAGTATAATAGAGGTGTTACAAAAATATTGTAGGTACTAGGGTTTGTGGGAGTCAGGAATCCAAACTAGGATACCCTGTGCTATGGACTCCTGGCCCCCCTCGCCGAGGTTGGAATTTTCACAAATAATTGTAGCATGTAAGACATGTAGGACTATTGTAGAAAAAAAGACAACAATTTGACAAGAAAAGGTACTAATAAACAAAAAAAAAAAAATAATAAATAAAAACAAAAATGCGTATGTGAGTTGTGTTTGTTAGCGTGTGAAGTGAAAGGTGTCGTGTGTGTGCTGTGGTGTTTTGTGTGTGTGTGTGTGTGTGTGTGTGTGGGGGTGTGTGTGAGTGTGTGGGTGAGTAAGATGGTGTAGTTGTGTGTGTATAAAGGCATATGTATATACGAATGTGTGCGTAAAGGGATGGCGGTATGTATTTATGAAAACACCAAACTAGGATATGATTGTGAGCAGTTTTTCGGTTTTTTCATAATCAAGTTCTAAAAGCCACTGTGTAAGCTTCTTTTTACATTCTATCTTAGACAAATTAGAAATTGCAATAATCTTGTTAATTTTATTGTACAATCTGCTTGCTCTGAAATTGAAGAAATTCTGGGCAAAAGATGTTTTTACTTTATTTGTTTCACAAACTTCATAAAAACGCCTAGTATTAACCTTCTGCTTAGCTGTAGAAACGTCTATATAGGAATGTTTTTTTATAACTGTTAATAGTATATAAAGCTGTCTGACTGTTAATACATTTGCTTCGTTATAGAGATTAGTAGTAGCGTATAAACGTGGTTTGAAGAGAGCAACTTTTAGGAGAAGACGTTGAGCTCTTTCAACGTTTAGGATATTCGTTTTATACGAGCCGCCCCATGTGGAAATACCATACGATAAGATTGATTGACAAAGAGATTCGTACACAGTTTTAACCAGTTTCCAACTCGCTACATGTCTGAGATTTTTAAATATATGAACGAGTTTTCTTGTTTTCTGGACCAGATGTGAAATGTGATGTTTGAAAGATAGGTTTTTATCGATTATTATGCCTAAGTATTTTATTGATTCTGTTTTAGATATCACTGGGCACATGGTACAGTTTGTGGTTAGAGGATTACATGTGTGTGCATAAATATTGAAATTATTAGTATGTGCCGCTACATTATGTATTGTGAACTCTATATATTTAGTTTTGGTGGCATTTAAGGTCAGTTTGTTGAGAGCAAGCCAATGAGTTACAATATTGAAACCTTCTTGGGCCGCTACAAAAGTTTCGCCCCATGAGTTACCATAAAACGTTAAGGTAGTGTCGTCGGCATAAGACATTACATGACAGTTTCTAATGTTAAGCTGGCAAAGATCATTAATATAGCAAAGGAAGAGGGGGGGACCTAAGATGCTGCCTTGTGGGATTCCAATATTTAACGGTCTTTCTTCACTCAGTGTATTGTCTATCCGAACTGACTGAGATCGATCTTGTAAATAGTTCTGGAATAGTTTTAATTGTGCGTTCCTTATTCCCATATGCTCTAGTTTGGATATTAGTATATGTGGGCACACAGTATCAAAAGCTTTCTGAAGGTCAAGAAAGATAGTCAGGCATTTTTTTCTATTATCTAATTTACTTACAATATGTTCAGTGAATGTATGAATACAGTCAGTTGTAGATTTACCCTTTCTGAAACCATATTGGTTAGGTGATAAGATATTTTTATCTTCTAAGAATTTCACAAATCTGTTATTTATAATCCTTTCAAATACCTTCGAAATAGAGGTGAGCAATGAAATTGGCCGATAATTTGCAACCTCCTCCCTGCTACCGCACTTAAAAATAGGGATAACAATTGATTTTTTTAGGGGTTCTGGAAAAATGCCTTCTGCTAAACATCTATTCAGGACATAAGTCAGGGGAGGAACTATATAGTTTTTTAAATTCTTAAGGACCGTTGACGTTATATTGTCCCACCCTGCTCCACAATCTGAGCGAAGGTTGCTGATGACTCCTTCCACTTCCTCTTCAGATGTTTCCAAAAGCACAAAAGAGTTACAAGAGGATATGACATTTGCTGCGTTCATTGGGAGTGGAGAAAGCCCAGTTGGAATTTTACTTTTCAAGTCCATGCCCACGTTTGCAAAATAGGAATTTACTGCATTAACTGAATCTTGTGGAGATGTTTTAATATGCAAAAGTTCCAACGGTGGTGCGTTTGACTTTTTCATGTGCGTAATAGTATTAATAGCGGACCAAAGCTTTCTATTATCACTTCCAGCCGCATCAAGTATATTCCTGTCATATTGTCTCTTACATTTTTTTATTATGTTATTACAAAAGTTCCTATATCTTTTGTAGGATATTTTTAAGATATTATTGTTAGGATTGTGTTTTAGTTTGTTATGCATTCTGTCTCTTGTTCTTATGCATCTCAGTAGGCCAGGAGTAATCCACGGTTTTATGGTTACTTTATTTCTAGGAATTTTAATATTTATTGTGTTGTCTATTATGATTTTTTGTAAGCTTTGAATGAAATGAGTCATCAGGTCATTAGGATTTATATTATTGTCGTAAAAACAATTAAAGTCAATATTTTTGCAGTCTCTGTTCATATTCTCAAAGTCAATTTTGCTCACAAATTTTGCTTTGTGGTTTTGTCCACTTAAGCGCAAACAGAAAAGGGTAGCCTCGTGATCAGTAACTGCAGATTGAAGAATAAATGTAAGAGAAGCAGCCTTAGATTTAATTATCACATGGTCCAGACAGCTTGATGCTCTAGTTTGTTCATAATGTGCTGGTATCATACCAAAAATAGAGAGTAAGTCAAGATAGCTCGATGTAGTTACATTTGAATCTTTAATATTTATATTTATGTCACCCATCAAAATTACATTTTTGAAACTTGATAGTTTTATTAATAGTTCTTGCAAAGTGCGTAAAAAATTATCTAATGTGTGAAAACTAGGCGGTCTGTATATTGCAATTATGGCAGTATTTTTATTTATTTTAATAAGTAGGCAGTTTGCTTCTATGATATCAGGTTCTTCTATATTGTAGTTAATATCGTTATTTATGTAGACGACTACACCGTCGTTTTGGTTATAGTTTCGTGTAGTTGAAAAACTAGAATAGCCAGGGATAAGTGGCAAATTATTAACGGATGAGAGCCAGCATTCAGATAGAATTATAATATCACAGCTCAATTGTAATCGTTTTAGTAAAGTATTTAGGCCGAGATAATTTTTGTTAATACTTCTAATATTTTGTTGCAAAATTTTTAGAAATGAACTTGGTTTAGTTAAGGTTAATCTACAAGATTCAGGTTCACAATTATACAATTCCGTGAGAGCAAAATTTTCTAAATTGATTATATTGTTTAGATCAGCGAATGTTGTTTATAGTAAATTGTTGGTGTATGGGTTTGTGATTGCAAGGTGATTGAACGTTGAACGTTTTTCTTTTTGAATGTATGTGGAGACTGATAATATTGAGATTCTTGCGTGTATTCATGTATAATGCCATTTTAATGAAAAGTGAGTGAATGTATTTAGGTGTGATATGTGTATAGTTGTTTGGAAATGCGTATGAGTAGGAACAAGGTTTATGTAAAGAAACAAGTGAGACATGCAAAAACCTAATTGATAAAGTTAAAAAATCACAACACAGATCGTATAGTCATACTTTCGGTACCAGTTTTTCGAGATCAGCTTCACATTTAACTATTATTGGCTTTTCTGGTTCACTTTTTCTCAGGAAAACTCTACCAGCTGAGGTCCAACAGTAAGAATAGTTATGTTCTTTTGCAAATTTTCTAGCTAGGTAAAAGAGGTGTTGGGCTTGAGGAGGTAAGAAATCAGACACATAGATGGGTGTAGCCGGGCCGTCCATATTTAGGTGTACAGAGCTGAGCTTGTTCTGTTTGTTATTTGAATAGAGCATAGATATCCGTAGTATAGAGTCTAGAGCTTTTTATAAATAACTAGCTGACGCCGCAAACGTATATGGTTGTTTGCAAAAAAAAAAATATGACCTATTCTCAGACCTACCAAATATGCACAAACAATTTCATAAAAATCGGCTAACCCGTTTCGGAGGAGTTTGATAACAAACACTGTGACACGAGATTTTTATATATTAGAATATTGGGTAAAACCTATCATTTATTAAGAGGCTGATTTTAAATAGACCCGAATACAAAGGGATTTGTCTATAGCCTCGTTGACCTCGTGGTCGCCGGCGTAACTGTTGAGGGTCAGGGGATTGTCCGAAAGGGTTACCACTGGCCCGGAACATAAAGGGCTAAGGAAGGAACACGGGTGGGTTTTAGTCAGTAAGAGTCTGACACTCCCTTCCGCTCCACCCAGAGCGGGAGGTGTCATTTGATGATTTCCCATACCGAACAAAAAGGGTCAGCTTCTGGGTTCAAAGTCGCACAGTGTTGTTGGATTGTTCCGTCAGTAATTTCTCAGTAGCAGCACTAAGTCTTTGTGCCCGGTTGATGGCAAAAGGCTCACCCCCTATTATATGGGATATATACATATACATAACAGGGGAAGCCTGAGTGTACTACAGCCGGTCGATTCTGTAAAAATCTCACCGTGAAAACTTAGGTGATGCGAGTTTTTTTTGCTAGGAATTGACACTATTGATAGCTCACTCCACGCTCACTTCACCTAAGTTTTCACGATGAGATGGTTACAGAATCGCACTGCTAGTACACCTTTTCCTATCCCTTCAGTAAAAGAGGCATTATTTTATGTTAAATTTAAGTTGTGCAGTTTCCAAAGTAAGCGAAAAGGTAAAAATTTCATGCATGTGCATGCAATAAACTTGAGCTCAACAATTTTATGTGGTCAGCCACACACACACAGTCAGATTTCTAGATTCCTGACTGGCTTCAACGACTGAACCTATTCTTATGATAATTTTATTATTTTATTTTGCTCTTCGGAATGCAAGATAATGAAAGTAATTCCTGTGTAGATTCAAGATGTGTTTAATACTTAAATGTTTATTTATTTAGCACGTTCTGGTATTTGTAACTATAACCAATTTTATTACCGATATGTTTACGGATGCAAGTATAGTACATAATCATAATTTTTGCATTAAATTAATGTTAAACACGCAAACCCGGATGTTTTTTATTCCAATATAAATGTGTTAAATTTAAAACGTATTTTTTTGTTAGGTATAATAATTTTTTAACAGTTTTGATTCAAAACTTATCTGCTTAACCTTTTCCTAACTTTGTCGAGTTTCGCTTCCATTCTAACAGGATGCAGCTGAATACCAGGTATTCTACATGGAGCGACTGCTCTTAAAATAAATAAATAATACTGGTATTTGTAAAATAGTGGTCAGACATGTAATCGCCCGTCTGACCTCCACAACCCACTTACTGAGTAATACTATATCCATTGGTAAGACTGGTCGTCAGACTTTCAGGCTTATGACGACCAAACGGCTAAAAGTGCTTTCCGAGGCAAGGTATGTAAAGATGATCACCCTTCACGGACTAATTGCGACAACCGTAGTTTCACCTGATAGATCGACCCGCGGGGCTGTTATTTATTTATTTATCCTCCTACTGGTACGCCATGCAGCAATTACACCAACGGAGCAAAAAATTACCTCATGTGCTGCTTTCAATCCATCATGTGCGCGGTGGACATCGAACGGGCGGCGATGGAACACGCATGCTCACACAGCGTTAACTCCACAGTTCCATTACTCCATCCGAATTGCGCACATTCCTTGCAATTTTTGAGACACAATCAATTTTTCAAAATAAATATATTAAAATTGTATAAACGGAAAATTTTGATGTGTCGTCCTGCCCGACAGCAATAGCTGATAATAAGGCCAATGGCCCAACCTAAACTTGATGGCTAATTGTCGCCCATTTTATGAAAATTTAAAAGAAAGTAACCAAATTATTATTACCTAGCCAGAAGCCCCTCAAGCCTTCCCGAATTCAATTTCAACAATAATATTTAGGAGGTATTATTGATTCTATCCACAGATATAGATACACCTAGATACCGCAAGAGCAACTATTTCGCGTGCCAAAAATCGCAACAACTTACGTACAAAAATCGTAAGCCGCCACTTTCGGGATCAGTCCTGTGTACTGCTGGCTGGGTGAGCGTAAGCGCTGGCGCTCTGCCCCGGGGGTGGGGAGAGTCTTTGAATCGATTTGATTTGCCCATCACTAAATAGTGCTTGTAACGTTATAGTACGTAGTCAAAAACTGGCATGCTTGGTTTTCATACAGATCGTGATACTTGCGTTATCAAGGTCTATCTATATCTTTGATTCTATCAGAAAACCAAGACACCGAAACATTTCTCTTACATTGCACAGAAGAAAACTTGGTCGCTCGTTTTATCTACAATATTTGTCTATTTCCCTTTCTATTATTATTGGCTATCACTATTTTTCATGATGGACGACCAAACTTTTTGTCGATTTGTTTGAACAGCACTGACTGTAATGGTACCGTAAATAAAATAGGGTCTAATCATCGGATATCTAATAAATGAGAAAGTTTATCTGTCTGACTGTTACCGATAGACCTGTCGTCGAAAGTGACGAAGATGAAATGTTCTGTCGGCGAAATGTCCGACTCTGCTGGGGAAACGGAAATAAATGAATGATCCTGTCGACGAATAGTACAATGGCGTCTTAGGAGAACGGTTGCGGAATCAGATGAAATTTGGTATAGAGATAGTTTGAGTCCCAGGAAAGGACATAGGATCGTTTTTATCCCGATATTCCCACACTTATGCGGGTGAAACCACGGGGCTCTGCTAGTAATGCGAAAATGTGTCTGTCTGTCTGTTACCTCTTCACGCTTAAACCGCTGAACCGATTTAGTTGAAATTTGGTATAGAAATAGTTTGAGTCCCGGGAAAGTTTATAAGATAGTTTTTATCCCGATATTCCCACGGGATCGACACTTATGCGGGTGAAACCACGGGGCTCTGCTAGTAATGCGAAAATGTGTCTGTCTGTCTGTTACCTTTTCACGCTTAAACCGCTGAACCGATTTAGTTGAAATTTGGTATAGAAATAGTTTGAGTCCCGGGAAAGTTTATAAGATAGTTTTTATCCCGATATTCTCACGGGATCGACTCTTATGCGGGTGAAACCGCGGGAGCTGCCAATTTTTTTTTAATATATTCTCTCATTGTGGGATCTCTCCTATTTTTCGCATTGGTTATTACAATAATGTTTGACTTCTCATTTTACTATTAAATATTCCAAGTCAAACAGGGCTACAAAAAGGTACTTACACGACACGACAATGGACGTGGGGTGAATAATTAGTATTTTTGTGCCTCCCTTAAATTACCATTCATGTCATCTATTACACATTGAGGTCTTTATCAAGACCCTCAAAAACTGATCATAGCGATGAGCAATGGGTCCATTACCTGACCTACACCCAGCTGCACTAATTTGAACTTTACGCTCTCCACATTAGAGCTGTAACTACTTGTCTAATAACAAGAACTTAGGCGCGTCAATATTGGCATCGTTAAGTAATACGCTTTAGGAAAACTCGGGAAGAAAGTATTATGTAAGTATTAGTTCACGAAAGTGATGATGTAGCATAATTATGCTTGATATTGATAAAAGTTGAGCGGAATATAAATGGCTCATGGATACGGAAGCAACAGTCGAAAAGTGCTAGCATGAGATCTTCGGTTTGATTCCCTGGTCGGGCCAAGTATAATGTCAATATGCATTGATTGTTAGAAGCTCGAAAGTCTGACAACCAGTCTTACCAAGGGGTTTCGCCTTACATACAAAGCCTTAAGGGGGTGATAGTTGACATGATTTAGAGCATTTTGAGCCATAAATGTCTTAGACGAACGATGTTTTTTTTATTATTATTACAGTTAAAGTCGGTATGTTATTTTTGACTAAGTGTTTGTAGTTAAAAATAAAAAAAAACATACTTCGTCTAAAACATGTATGGCTCAAAATGCTGTAAATGGTGTCAACTATCACTCCCTTAAAGCACTCGGTTTCCAAACACCCTGTATAACTGACGAAATGTGGGTATGACATAGGTGCACCTCTGCCTAACCCTACGGGAAATATAGGCGAGATGATATGTTGTTGTTGTGATGTAACTCTAAAGATGTAAAATATGAGCACTGTGATGCGAATTCAACGCGGGATGCGACTGTGCGCTTCGATTGGTTTACTAATTAGAAAATCCCGCGACTCTGGTTCTGTTTAAAATAATGCCGAAAACAATCAAAAGTTCGACGAGGAAGTTTCTATTTACTATGATTGACAAATATAAAGACGTAAAAAGTGATTTGAATCAGAAATTTGCAGAGAAAATATAACGACTGGATTCAATAATTTCACTTTTAGGTTAATTTTTTGAATTTCTAATAAAACAACTTGATACTTTTCGACTATTTCCAAAAAGTCGCAATATTTTTCGAGGTGACAAAACTTAATAATATTTTAATATTATACTATCTTTGTATTTTATTATGGTTTTTTACTTTAATGACTGATTAGTATTAGTATACTGTTACATAATTTATTGTATTTGTTCCCTTCAGGTGTAAGTGTGAAGATCCTAAGAAGAATTAAAATTGAAGGGTCTATAAATCAAGGACAGTGGAATACTCCGGTGAAAAATCGTCCACATTCCACATTCAGCAACAGTTTCCAATTTGGATAATTTTGATATTTCGGCTATAAACAACACAATAAACGAATTTTGTGGAGTGATAAAACAAGTCCCAACACTGAGAAGCCTGCACAATGAGCTGAAGGAAGCAATTAAATTTACTGGATGCCGTGAAACCCTTAGAATTTTTTTACACAAGAACGGGTGTGAGTTTCAAGAAAAATATGATATTGCGCCATGGAGACAGATTCTTGAGGACAATACATCAAAAGAGACTAGAAAGTAAACAGATCTAGTGTCGTGCAATAAATTTCAAGGACTGCTAAGACAACATCTAGATAAATTAGTTAAAGAAATGCATAATTCACCTACTGGTATAACATCTTCCACAAAAGCTTCTTCTCATTTCTTTCTTATTTCTTTGTACAGTGGATCAGTCTTAACGAAAAAGTAAATTAATTTAGCTTGTATGAGAACTTTGGGACTCACGAAAGTTGTTCTTTTTGTTACTAAGTAGGATGTAGGTTAATAAATGACGTCAACTACTTGTGCACGAATTAATAACCTGTTTCACCTAATAATTCAATAATTCGTTTCAAATTGACTGTACTAAGTTTCTTTTACGTCGGTAGCAGATCCTGTTGAACTCGAATTATGCATACAAAAATGGCGAAAGCTTAAATTCGGTCATAGAAGAAATATGCAGTAGGCACGAATAAATATCTACCGCAAAGTATTGAATTCATAATGTCGGCGTTCTTTTGTTTTTTAGTGCAATTCCGTCGTCCTATATCGTTTCATGCAGACCTGTATACTCAAGTAGCACGTCAAAGGTGAGCAATCAACTTTTTAACGTGTGTATGTCAACATAAGTTCCAAAATTTATTATTTTCATCGCATGTACTTCAAACACACAAAAATCTCCAAATAATGTTTCTGGCAGGACGCAAAGGCATTTTGCAACTCATTGAAATTAATAAAAGAGTATCTCCCGGTATATTTACTCCGTCAAAGTAGAATTTAGGCCGACACTGTCGTTGCTATGGTAAGTGATGAGTTTGCATTACTTCAACACATTAGGGTCTAACTGTAACTCCATAAATCATGGAAGTATTTGTGCGTCGTTCTCTAAAATGTTAACGCCGAAAAATGAATAGGCTCCATAAATACTGCCTTTAGAGAGTAAATTGCTCAAAATATTTAACATAAATTATTTTAATCTTCTGGCTCAAGAGGAAGTGCGACCGCATTTCCTCTATGTATCTATGTTTTCCTTTTTGATGATACATTTTTTATTTATTTATATGAATAAATAAATAAAAATACATTATTTATATAAGCACTAGAACCCTCAAAATGTTAAAAATTGCCGCTGTCAACAGAGGCCTAGTGCACAAATTTGACAATTATTAATGAAAAAAGAAAAACATAAGCATACAGTATTATATATCCTTATTATTCTGTTTATGAAATATCTTTTAAATTGGTCCAATATTGGAGGAGGAAATAGGCGAGAGCCAAACCTCGAATTATGACTTTTTACTTAGGCTTTTTCAAAAAGTCTCTCCGACCGCATTTCCTCTTAAGGCTATTCTATTCCCAAGTTCCCTGTTTTAAAGCTTTGCATTCTTACAATCCTTTATTTCTTTGTAAGTGAATAATTGCAAAATTCGCCAACTCATCAAGAAAGAAGGTAGGTATCATAAGTGAGTCAACATATTTGGCCTGGCCAATAAAGGCATACCAGGATTACCAGTTAGTGCGGTTACTGAGATCTTTATGCACTCAATCTTCCTAAAATAGGTGTAAGAAACCCACGCGCACAAACAGCATAACAGTGTTGATTGTTGTTCTTCTCTTTAGGCAAAGATATTAAGATAATAGGTACACTCGTTGGTGAATGCCCTAAAAGTGTAGCAGCTGTTGGGTTATTTAGATTAAATCCCCAATAATTCCAAAATTTCCTTTAAACAACAGGGTATGGTGACATATTGACAGTATAGCCGGACCCTTTTCAAGACTTGGGTAAATGCTTACAGATATTTATACAAATCTTTTGATGTCAATCTGAGTGATTGACTTCTATAGAGCTAGCTAACTCAAAATACATCTATGTGGTATGTAATATGATATCCACCTACTCAATATTATCGTCTATTAAGATGGTATACAATCAAATACTGCAGAAGAAAATACAATTAATATACACGCCTCCTTTTTAGGGTTGTCAGCACCCTTATAGTTCTGTCATGTCCGTCAGTCTGTATGTCTGTCTATCTGTCCGTGGCTTAGCGCAGAGACATTCCCCTATATTCATAAACATTGCTTAAATTAAGTAGTGATTAGCGACTGTTTAACTATACTTTTTTGATGTTTAATCGTCACTTCACTTTAATCATCGTAAACCCCTCTTAGTACCAGAAAGCTGTAATTTGGCATTGGTATATATCTACATATTAATCACACCAACAAAGTGGTCGGTTTGCCATGGACATATCATAAACTATCGATGATGAATACGTTATATTGTAAGCAATATGGTACAGTTCACAATTTATTGACAGTTTACATTCTCGTGAGATAGATTATAAACTAACAGTGTTCACAATCATACGGTGACATATTATAACGACGTTAACTATCACAACTAAATAGGCTCTTTATAGTAACGAGTAATAGACGACCAACTTTCATTTGCAGTTGGAATATGTAAGAGAACATGTCTATCAACTATAATGTTAAGTTAGTTCTTGGGATAAAGTTATCACAACTACGAAACCCTTCATTGTGCGTGTTCCGACACGCACTGGCTGGTTTTTACGCACTTGGCTCTAACCTGATTTCTGTCCTCCATTTAAGGCTGGGTAGAATATAATATATTTTTCTTCACTTTAATAAAAGTGTAACGCTTTTATGAAAGTAAAAAAGAATATATATAGCCATACGCACGGTCTTTAAACCTACGTATATGACTATGTAGCCAAAATTACTTTTGTCATTGTGTATTTCTCGTAAGCTCGCCAAATCCCACAATTTATTCCGCCTCTAACTCCCAAACGGTGCCAATAAATAATGTGCACAGACAGCTTTGTATTGAAAACCTACATAGAATCTGTTCTAAGGATTTCACAAGGAGACACAGGATAGCAATATTTTTCAATATAAGCTAAATGACTTAATTCAAATGTCTGAAACTAATGATAAAGTTCATCAATCAATGTTCTTCAACGCACTCGATCGAAAAAATAATTAAATGGGAACTTTCTTTGACTTCCCGAATGAGTAAAACTACACATAGGTCAAATTGTAGGTACCCATCATCAAATACAGTTATATAAAATCATGATAAACTCTGAAAAAATTATAGTTGACAGATACATCTTATCTAATTTTTATTAATCCTTAAGTTCTTTTATTGAAATTGCCCAATATAAAGTACTTCTCTATCAATAAAAAATGTCTTCACTGTCCTGAGAATTAAACTGCTACAAAAACAAAGCTCAATTAGAATACTTCTCAGCCTTGATAGCTCCATAGTAAGATCAAATTGGCTCTTTAACCCAGTCAACCAAAATGGCGTGCGATTAGCCATTGTTTTATTTAACGTCTCCTACACTACCTACGGAAATTTATATTGTATAACAGATACTGTATGTTATTTTGATAGGAATTTAATTTTAGACCGGCAAATAAAAATATGTTAAGAAATATTAAATAGGCTGCTTGACGCCGGATTACGGTGGGAGGCGGTCACAAACCAGGCGGACGTTAGCCCTACCACCGCAAGGGAAGAATTGGCCAGTCAAATAAGGTGTTAGGTGTGACTGTCCAGGATGCGCTCGGTTCTGTTGAGTAACTGGTGGAACAAACTGCGCTACACGAGGAGACTTCTTCATGCATCCACAATTTTTTTCTTTGTGCTCGGCTCCTAATAGACGTAGCTTGATGTTAAATAGCGTATTACCTTCCTCAAAAATTCGGCTATCAAATGCAGATAGATTTTTTCAAAAGTTGTTCAACAGTTCCAGAGATTCAAAGAGAGCAAGTTCAAACAAAAAATCAAACAAACTGTTCAGAAGATGATAATATCAGCCTATAATGTTCCCACTGCTGGCACACAGTCCTCCTCTCTGTCAGAGTATATACAGGGTTATTGGAAAAACACCAACAACCTCTTAAGAGGTTGTACTCATCATTATGAACAACTTTTACTATGGGACCAAACCTGAAATCGCGAAAAAAAATCTGCTGTTCCTTACATTTATGTTCGTATAAACTCGTCAAAATGTAGGGAACACTTGATTTTTTTTTCTCGATTTTAGGTTTGGTCCCATAGTAAAAGTTGCTCACAATGATGAGTACAATGACCTCATTAGAGGTTGTTGGTGTTTGTCCAATAACCCTGTATAATAAAAGCATATTTTTCTCTCTTTGATCCGACCTTACCAAGAGTCAAGTCAATTCTGATGCATCATCATAGTGATTTAATTATAAAAACCTGAACATTTAATGGCTCTTGCATAAAATTTAAATAAATACATAATTGTGCAATGTTTTCCATAATTTATGAATCTGAGATTATAAGAAAATTATTTTGTGAATTATATTCAAAGGTCAATGAACTCTTAAGTACATAGAGGACAGTTTCTTTTATTACAAACAAATACAAACACAGTTCTAGGTACAATTGTATTTTTCTTTGAAAATATACCTTTGTATAATATAATTATCTAAGTATGTGTGCCATTTATGCTTTTTCCTCAACTGCTGTGATTACGAATGAAATACCTAGGTATAAATAATGAAATACGAAGTCAGATAATGTGTGTATTTTATATTTTTTGAATAGTTTTGTTGGAATATCTTTATTATTACGGACTGATACTAGGTACTGATGTTGTGTAAGGATACATTAGTATTCATTTTCTTGAAATTTCTATTCTATAGGTACAAGATGGCATCGATATAGACGCCCAAATTGAATCCATGAATACAGCATATGAATCTAGACCGGGGTAGCGTAGAATCAAAAAATCGTCGGTTATAAAAAAAAATCTGCTTTTTCATAGAAAAGTGCAATGGCTACGCGGTCAAAATGTATGGAATAGTTTTTTTTTTATTTCCACGCAGTGGGTTTTAGAATCATGTAAGTACTGAATCCATAGTAACGGGTTGCGAATCGAAATTCGAAAGTAACTCTGTCTGTCTGTCTGTACGTTACCTTGTCACGCCTAAACCAATAAACGGATTTCGATAAAATTTGGCAGAGAGATAGACTGCATCTCGGGGAAGGACATATAATAGTTTTTATCTCGATATTCCCACGGGGTCGACATTTATACGGGTGAAACCGCGGGGCGCTGCTAGTATCTCTATAAATAAAACAAAGTTGGGTTAGTTACACCGTTTATAACTCAAGAACGGCTGGACCGATTTTTATGATGTTTGATTTGTTGGATTTGTTATACATATTCATCCTGAGACAGTAATTGACAACAACACGCACTCAACAGCTCGTGGTATTTCCACGTGTTCAGGAAAACAGTTATTTGAACAGTTAGTTAAACAGTTGTTCTACCAGCAGTACATATTTCTGAACCCCCTTGTTTCTGAATCCATGATAACACATTGCAGGTTGATATTCCTGCTACCCTGTATATACCTATTAATTTATTATATTGCTTTATTTTTCCTCTCAGTTTCAATGTTGCCGAAGTTGCTGATAAATTGTTTAGATAAATGAGAGGAGAATAAATGAACAATTAATTTAACGAAAAACATTTGTAAAATATTTTTCTATTCAATTTCCATGTTATTCTGTAAAATATTCTGTCGTAATGATAATAACAATGAAATATATTATATATGTTTTAATGTTTTCTTGCTTCTAGCTACTTCTTGTAAAACGGATTTTGTAATGCTATACCAGTGGACTGTCTCAAAAAATCTGCAATCCAATATCGAATTAAGTTTTGTTTCGATATACACAAGATAAACGACTTCAGAAATTCGTCATCTGCCTTGTCCTGTCTAGCTTTTTCCCTACTATGTTGGGGCTGGCTTCCAGTCTAACCAAATGCAACTGAATATCATTATTTTACAAGGAGCGCCTATCTGAGCTCCAGAATCAGTCAGTGGATAACAGAACACACCTTGGTGGACCCTTGACTGGTTATCGTACTTCCGGGCTTCTGACTAACCGTTCCGAGTGACAAAGGTGAAAGACTACATTCAATAAACAGCTAGGACCAACGGCTTTACGTGCTTCCCGAGACACGTAAAACGTCTCGGTGTGTAAATTATATCAGTATTTCTGAAATACATTACTCAGTTGGTTAAGTTGTAACGTAGATGCATACTCTCCTGTCCTGTCCTCTCTCTCCTGTCTGCTCTCTCTCTTCTCTCTCTCCACTTGGATTTTTATTTTGCTGTATTTAGTTTAGTTTGTGATCTTCCTGTACGAGTCGCAATAAATACTTTTTCTTTCTTTCTTTACTCTTCTGATACAGATCAATTTAGCCCATCGCAGTCCACTGCTGGATATAGGCCTCTCCCACTACTACTCACAATACCGTGTCCTCTGCCTTCGGCATCCAGTCTGTCCTAATCAACTTTTTAAGGTCGTTGGTCCATCTAGCCGGAGGCATACTAAACTTGCCGATACGCAGTCTCCACTACAGGGCCCGTCTGCTCCACCGGCCATCGGTTCTTCGACAAACATGGCCAGGCCACTCCCACTTCAGCTTGTTTACTCTGCAAGCTTTATCGGTAATCCTATTTCCGTTCCAGATATGTAATTTCATTTTCGATTTTATCCTTCAAAGAAACTCCGATGCGCA
The DNA here is from genome assembly GCA_963855955.1 of Luperina nickerlii. Classification (NCBI taxonomy): domain Eukaryota; kingdom Metazoa; phylum Arthropoda; class Insecta; order Lepidoptera; family Noctuidae; genus Luperina; species Luperina nickerlii. Next base: position 11,194,447 of record OY979677.1, on the reverse strand, counting down.
ACCTTGAACAGATAACTACGTCATTCTATTATTTATTTCCAACCGCGTCATTAGTAAATAACCACATTATTACAAGAAACCGAGACAATTGCACCTGTAGTGAAAGCAATTGATGTGACAGCCACTCATTTTACGAGCTCACCGAACGAAGAGTCACATAATAAATAAAACAATTATAATTACTCTGACAACATAATTGATTCCGAGTTCATTCAATGTTAATGTACATACCTACAATCAGCTATAAAAAGGTTGACTAATAAGTTACTGACGAAGTACTATGTTACTAAGAGGAGAGTATAAAAATAAATAGGTACATTGTTTACAATGTGGACACGTGAGCAGAAGGACGCTTTTTTATGAAGGTATTTAAATGTAATTTGTATGTCTGGGACTAAACGTTTAAAACGTTCAGGTTAGTAGGCAAGTAGAATGAATGGTTTGTTTTCATAGGTGTTAAAATACTTTTGGTTGCTTCGTGGTTTACCCAGTAACGTGAGTTAGTGAGCGTCAGACGGAAAGTTTATTATCATCATCAAAGACAGTTCATCATCATCATTATCAGACTACATCAGTCCACCGCTAGGCAAAAGCCTCTTCCTCCATTGAACTCGATTATCGGCAACTCCCATCCAGCACCTACCAGCCATCCTACGAAGATCGTCGCCCAATACTGGCATTCAGCTGCGTTCGGTTAGCCAGGAAGCCGAAGCCTACTATATGTAGTTAAGAAAATGCTAGGCAGATGATGAAAATTATTTTTGGTTGATCCTATAGAGGTGCAACTAGACTGATGGCCCGGCGGCTGGTGGCCGCCTGATGGCTGGTGGATCATTATGACCACTAAACCAAGGCAACGACATTACAATTGTACTAAAAGTTCGTAATCTCCTAAATGCATAATAGCGTGACGGTTGTCAAAAGAAATCTCATAATACTAAGAGGTCACGGTTTGTCATTTTACTTGTACAGACGCCAGCACATCAAGCTACCCGAAACTGTCAAATTTAAAAAAACCAAAACGTAAATGATACCACATTTTATAAACATGATAGTGTGTCACAAAAATAATAAGTTCATACATTCCGTAAAAGAAACGTTACTTCAAACCTTCAACTAATTTCAGAAGGAATGCTTTATTGCAACCTTTCCATTAAAATATGAAAGAGCAACTTCCTTTCTATTAATAGATACATTTACAAACGGAAAATGCAGTCGACTTTAGTCACTGTGACTTGTAGAATAATAAGGGTGCAGCGAACTAGAATGCGTTCATGATGGATGAAGTCTTTCTCAAGTAATAATAATAACATTTACTTCAGACGTAGTCCATATACTGTTAGTAACACAAAAACCTAAAAAACTATTGTTAGTATATACAAAAACAAAGCCACAGAAAGAAATAAAAATCACGAAGTGGCACCGCACACGAGTATGCCAGGCCCTGGACGCGACCACCCATAGTGACTGTGTAGTCGCATCCAGTGCCGCCACATCGGCGAGTCCCATCGACCCACGAACACGCTCAGAAGGCTGTTCGAGCTGGCCCGCATGCGCTTCAACGTCTAACGGTACTGTTTTGAAACGTAGACATATAAATAGTAGTAAGATTAATAGAAATATTAATAGAAGTATTTATTTGAACAATCAGGTCTCAGTGGAATAATAACTTTCTTGGAATAATGAAGGGGAAATAACAGGAAATAACATTGCGACTAGAACCAATTCTATTTTGTTGTGATTTTTGACGTTCAAAGGTGCATTTTATGAGCCTATTTTAAATAAATGCTTTGACTTTGTCTTTGAACAACTCTCTCCATGGGACATCGTAATCGCGAAAAAAAATGTCAACTACCCCATACAAAACTTCAAGTGTAAATTGTGATTATTTATTTTATTTATTTATCCATTTATTTCAGGCATCAAGGCCCCTAAAAACACATACAATACAATATTGATATAAATTAAAAATACAATAAATACATAAAACATTATAATAACATTTTCATGGTGTTTAACCCTTAATTTAGCAGAGATCCGGGTTGTTTTATTTTATGAAAAAACTTGTATTTCTGAAGTATCAGGATTATTTAGAACTTGGGAAAAATTGAAAAAATATCATTTCATTTACAGGTTTTCAGGAAATCAATGTTTATCACAATGAACACTGCCAAATACGTTGAGAACAACAAGTGATTTGTAATGTTCACTGTGGGAAACACTGTCAAATTAATGTCGTTTAAGCAGGTGAAATAAAAATACTATATTATGTATCAGCAAATCAAATTATTTATTATGGAAATCTAAAAAACAATTGCGAAGAGTTTTTCCGGTAACAAAACAAAGTCTCATATTGCATTTTAAACAATACACAGTTGTATTTTTTTGGCAAAACTTGCATCGCCCCATGTCTTCTTTGATGCTGGGAAAATGGCCTACATTATCGAATCGTATGGGGCTTGTAGGCCTGGCTGATCTAGGGTTTAGAATCTTACATTTTTGCTGTTTTTCATGAGGTTTAGACCTATTTTTCTTTGTCAAACTTATGTAAATTTCATATCGAAAAACTTTCAATGACTTTTTTTTTCGTTGATTTTTGTGGCAGTTACGTTTATGCAAAAGCCAAGCATTATTTATACATATATCTAATAGTTGACTGAATATTCCTATGTACCATCTTCTAGTTTTAAACGGAACTTTATATAATGATATTAACATATCAGCCAGGTCTACACCCCCCATATGTTTGTTGTACTCGCGAACTATTTGCGGGCAATCGACGTCTATTTTTTGTTTCTGCTCTTTGCAATACCTTTTTATTTTTTGCACTGGTTCAGATCCAGCAAAGGTGCTAATAAGAGTTACAGGTTTATTATCATTCCAGCGCACAATAACTAATTTGTTAGCATCACAAACAACCTGTGAATACGCACCCCTCTGTTTCTTTTTCATTGACTTCTCATCCGGTAAAAACTTTTCGGCACCTCTAATCCTGTTGCTACGTATCGTGCCAAGACCAAAGACTCCGTAATTTTCTTTCAATACGTAAAACAGCTCTGGTGATGAAAAGAAATTATCACAAAATACAGTTGCTGGTTTTTTTTGTATAGTCTGAGCCAAGGCTATAACAATTTGTGCTCCAAAACCAAGGGAAGATTCTTGCTCTGTAAATGTGTGCGAACGGAAGGTATCTTCTCCTGCATATATAACGAAATCATAAATCATTCCACTTACGCCAGCACGCACATAATTTTTAAATCCCCATTTATTTGGCTTGTCTTTCATATATTGTTTTCTGTTTCCTGCTTTTCTGCCCTTGTAGGGTATCATCATCTCGTCTATACTAAATTTATTCTCGTTTTCTTCCTTTAAACAATTCCTTCGTATTTTTTCGGCTATAGGCCTTACTTTATAATATCTGTCTGAGTCCTGTAAGTTATTGTCGTTGAAGTGTAAAAATCTGCGGATCTGCTGATACCATTTCAACGGCATAATGTCTGCTATCTGCCCGTATCGAAACTTATTACTCCAATAGTCCAGATAGCATGGCATTTCAACAATTCCCATCATAATGTGCATGCTAATAAAATCTCTCATCTCATCCTCTGAAACTTGGATGGATCTTCCGGTTTGTTGCACGGAATAAAGGTTCGTCTGTTCCACTAAGTCGGTAAATATATCTTGAGAAAAAAATAAATAAAAATAATTGAGGGGGTCATCATCTGGAAAATCAACTGAGGCTTCATATGTTTCTTCAATTAAGGCACGGTGGCGAAAAATACCTTTCTTCCATTTATAAGTAAGGGAAAATTTTGGAATTTTCTTCGATTTTTTGGCAGCTGGAGCTATCTGCTTTCGGGCTCTAGTTTTCCTAGTAGACGGACCAGGCACTGGCGACCCTATCTCAGATGGAAGAGATATCATAGAAGATAATGAAGGAACATTGTCATAGTTTGGTTCCCTGGATGGTGAATTGGGGCAAATTTCCTGCAAAACTGGAGTTAATTGAAGTGCTTCGGAGTGATATATATCAGATGGCTCTAACAGCTGTTCATCGTCAGTTTGAGTTGCTTCTGGTTCAGGACTACTATTGATATCTAAGCGTTCTAAGGAAGAATTAATAGAAGGAGCAGATGATGAAACCGGGCTTGGAGAAGGTGGCGGCAGTTCATTGTCACTGTTAGTGTCTGATTTGTCACTAGTGTCGGACGGTGCATGCTCGACGGGAACAAGCGCTAAAATTCTTTGCGTGCGGTCTTGTATTTTATGCTGTTAACAAGCGGAAAAAAAACATAAGCCCATTGAAAGCCCACCACCTAAAGCATATTATTATTTGCAAATAAAAGTTATACCCAATTTGGCAACGTTCATCACAATGAACGTACCAAACTGACAATACTTATTCGAGTATTTGGCAGTGTTCACTGCGATGAACAAACAAGTTTGCCTCCAAAAATAAGTTACCAAAAACACAAAACATTGCACAAAAACCATTCCAAATCAAAGAATAAACATTGCTTATTAAATAACAATCATGAAAAATGTAATGTACTAATGAAAAACATGTAAAATAAAAACATTTACCTTGCGAAGAATTGAGTGCCCGCGTCTCGCTGACATCTTGTCTCGATAATGACAGATGAACGATGTTGCCACTAGTGGATTATTTTTTATACCAATAAATATATTTTAAATGTGCCATAATCAAATAAAAAATCGAAAATTAGTAGATAGCAGTCGCTCAGTATTTATCTTTTATGAATGTTTATCACAGTGAACGTAATCAAATTAAGGGTTAATAACATTTTGTGGAAAAGTACTCACGTATGTACTTCTAATATCTAGAATTGGGTATAACGGGAGGTTGAATCTTGTTATTGTAGGTAAGATATTCATTTCTCCTTAAGGCTCCTGCAAGCAGGCGCGACGCGCGACGCGAATCGCGCGCGACACAAAGGCACCGCTCGTTGCGAGACTTGCGGTGCCTTTCTGTCGCGCGCGATTTCATCGCGTGTCGCGCCTGTTTGAAGGAGGTTTTACTCATAATAGGTAGATAACTAATAAAATTATGGTCTTCCACTCTAGAAGTTTCGATTCATAATCATGAATAAACCCACACATCTTCTGTAACAATAAAATACGAAAACGTATGTGCCTTAGTTGTTCTCTGGGCTTTTTGTGCCTATTTTTAGATACTTGAGCTCGTTTTAGATTAATTTTGATCGGTACCTACCTTAACGAGAAGAGTAGCTTTTTATTTAACTTTTCTTCGTATTACTGTTCAACTCCTAACGCAGTCCACTGCTGGACATAGGCCTGGCACAACACCCTGTCCTCCGCCTTCGGCATCCAGTCTGGCCCAGCCACCTTTATGAGGTCGTCAGTCCATCTAGCTGGAGGGCGTCCCACATTACGCTTGTCGGTACGCGATCTCCACTCCAGGACTCGTCAGCTCCACCGGCCATCGGTCCTTCGACAAACATGGCCAGCCCACTGCCACTTCAGCTTGCTTACTCTGCAAGCTATGTCGGTAACTTCGGTTCTTTTCCCGATAAGAATTCGGTATTATTTGTTTGTGTATATGTATTATGTTAGGACATTTATTTAACAGCTTATTTGGTATCAGTTGTAGCTAAAAAGGTTGACAGTTCGGGTTTGTCTTTAAAATATCGCTTTTAGTGATAAGACCGCCCAATGTGTCACCGTATGGAAAATCTCTACATTTATATCTGTCATTTGTATGGTGTATGTATGTACATAGAAAAAAGTATTTTCTATTAAATTCTAGGTAAAATCAGGGTACCAATTTAAATTGTTCATATATTCAAATCACAATAGTCATTCTTTGGCAGTTGTATTAAATGGTTATAACACGGAAAATTAACGTAGGGTGTTAATTTGCTAAACAATTATCCTCCCTAACTGTACCTACTAAGATTTTACTGTTATTTCCCCTTCATTATTACAAGAAAGTTATTGTTCCACTGAGACCTGATTGTTCAAATAAATACCTCTGTTAATATTTCTATTTATCTTACTACTATTTATTTGTCTACGTTTCAAAAGATGTACTGTTAGACGTTGCGATGTAGTGGCGATCGGAGGTATGCAGTCGCCACTCCAGAACCCGCCAACCCCATCAGCCACGATCCTCTGCTTTAACAAAATATTTGAGAGAAAAATATTAAATAAGAAAATTCAAGCAAACATAATACTCATAAAGTCATAATATTAAACTGTTTAACATCCTACGCAAGAAATAAAGTTCATTAATGAAAAGATAGAACGCCATTTAGTACATAATATTATGTAGATTGATACCATGTATTGATTGACTTAGAACTGAATACTAAAATGGTCCTAATCACAAACGCCTACTCTTACTACATTGTGTTGCAATCAAAGACATTGCAATAAAACACAAATAAAAAAATACGCCAATTGAATTTGGGACCACGCACACCCGTAGTTGGGTTGAACATTTACGCATGCACAGAATTGATTTTATCGACCATAAAAATAAGTTACCTATATCTAGAAAAAATTATGAATAACAAAGTTATTTCTGAGATTGTAGCAGAAAACACCGCATATATTAATGTCACAAACTATTAACATAAAAAGAAAATCACTTAGAAACATCATCATTTTAATCATGGTATCCAACTATATTCGACACGCACACATAATATATTTCATGTGCCTGGATTATTTTCCTCTGGTTACATTTATGTGGAGCGCCCTTATTATTTTGTTCCTAATTTGACTACTCCATTGTTTAGCGGTATATCGAATATATCTTTCCAGTTTTCAACGATATAGTGCCAATAAATAAATAAATAAAAATAAAATAAAAATTGTCGTGTTTCATTCGGTCAGACATACTGACAGACAGACGGACATGACGAAGATTTAAAAGTTCCGTTTTTGCCACTTTCCATTTGTTTTTATCGCTTATTTAATCTACAAGATGAATGGATTGTGTGAGGAATGATATAAAAAGAAGAGAGTGAACGATAACGTGACGGTTGACTGGGGAGAATGGAAGGAAAAATTGTGTTGCGCCGACCCCAAATAATTTGGAACTAGGGCAGGAATCTTCCTTCCCAAATAATTTGGGACTAGGACAGGAATCGTCCTTGTGTCATCATGTGATGATGTTTCAATCGCATGCACATCGCAGGTCGCATCGCGCTGTAATGTTACCTCAGCCTTGCTACATATTAGCACAAAATACAGAGACCCTCTGTATTTTGTGCTATTAGTTACACGTAACTTGAATAACAACGGAATCCTTCTCACACACTCATGGGAATCGTGAATTTATATGAACAAGTTACAGAAAGATATCATTTATCTGTTGTTTTGTTGCTTTTTTATTTTTTTTTTTCGTTGTTTTTCATCACAACGTTTGTTTTCCCGTAGGGTTAGGCAGAGACTCAAAAGCAAACGTGAAAATGCTCACTATGGGTACCCACATTTCGGCAGTTCTGTTTAAATCCCATGGAATAAGGGGCGATGTATTTGTACGCCGATAACGACCAGACATAATATTCTTTAATAATTACAACATCTGTACCTAACGTAGCTATGTTCAACAAATAAAAAAAACCGGCCAAGAGCGTGTCGGGCCACGCTCAGTGTATGGTTCCGTAGTTTCCCGTCCGTCACAATAAGTGTTCCCACTTATGAGTGGTATCCATTATGTTCGCGCTCCAGCAGAGCGCTCCGCGCTCCTGCAACTGCTCCCGGTAGTGGGTACGTGTGCGAACACGGAGCGTGCAACATTGCACGCTCCGCGGCAGGCGCTCCGACTCGTGACGGTTTTTAGCGCGAACACAAAAGGATACGTTCAGGATAATAAAATATATAAACGAAATTTAAAAAAATGCTTGCATATACGATTATACTACAAACTTAGTCCAAAAATTATTTTGTACAATTTTTTGTCTTTTTTTGTACAAAAACTGTTATTTCCATCAAGTTCAAAATAATTTTCCTAGAAAGTTCTTATAGAGTTCTACTTTTCAGAATTTTTTCATATTTTTTAAACTTATGGTTCAAAAGTTAGAGGGGGGGGACACATTGTTTTTTACTTTTGGAGCGATTATTTCCGAAATTATTGACATTATCAAAAAATGATTTTAGTAAACCCCTATTCATTTTTAAATACCTTTCCAACAATATATCACACGTTAGGGTTGAAATTAAAAAAAAAATCACTTCCCACTTTACATATAGGGGGGCTACCCTAATAAAACATTTTTTTCCAATTTTTATTTTACCACTTTGTCGGCGGGATTGATATACATATTGGTACCAAATTTCAGCTTTCTAGTGCTAACGGTCACAGAGATTAAGCGAGGACGGACAGACGGACAGACAGACATGGCGAAACTATAAGGGTTCCTAGTTGACTACGGAACCCTAAAAATATTTATTATTTGAGGCTATTGCTATCCGCCGGGCAAAATACAGACTCCGAGCTGCTACTGCGAATTTTCTAATGGAAAAACCCAATAACCCCCTTTTTTTAGTATGGGAAATCATCAAATGACCCCTCCCGCTCTGGGTGGAGCGGAAGGGAGTGTCAGACTCTTACTGACTAAAACCCACCCGTGTTCCTTCCTTAGCCCTTTATGTTCTGAGCCAGCGGTAACCCTTTCGGACAATCCCGCTAACCCGGCAGGCTTCGGCCCTGACGGGCACCTCCGAATGATGCTGACATCTCTTGGAGGCGCGCGTGGAACACGTACGCGCCGTAAACCCAATAACCCAATAACCCCCTGGGTTCGACTTGGTCGGGCAAAGGCCTGGTAGTGTGTTCCAGCAGTAGTGCCTGCAACCTTTAGATTAACGAGGCAGTCTTATCTGAGACGGCAGTGATCTAAATGGGTAATATAAATAAAGTCGTTTACGTGTTTTGGGACGTCGCTTGAAAGTTTTTAAATGCCGCCCCATTTTGTAGAACCAACAAAGTCCATCAACCTTTTAAACTTCTGAGACGTATTTCAAAGAAATGATACTTAATCTCAAAGTTTCAGCGCAGGCGCGTAGCGCGTATTCAACATCTATCAATTTGTAAAATTAAACAGAATTTTCTGGAATAAAAAAAGTACGCCTCGAAGCTTAAACTTTTGACGAATTGAAACTGAATTCAATATTATCTGCATGAATCTTAAGTTACAGTAAGTGTAAGGCCGCTATCCCACTGGCGTTTTACGAGCATTGACGTCGCGTCATCGCGTAACAAGCATAAAACGTCCGCTGAACGCGACGTTAACGTCGCGCAGATGATACTATTGCCAACAAACGCGACGTTAACGTTAAGCAGACGCGACGTTGACGTCGCGTTCAGCGGACGTTTTATGCTTGTTACGCGATGACGCGACGTTGACGTCAACGCTCGTAAAACGCCAGTGGGATAGCGGCCTAAGGTAAATGTTCTACTACAGTTAAGTTACTAAAGTCTGAGACTAAATTGTCTTTACTTGATATTGAAGAAAGGTCTCACGAAGAAAATTACACAATAGCTTTAAATATATAAAATACTAAATACGCCCCGCGGTTTCACACGCATAAGTTTCAATCCCATAGGAATATCGGTAGTATCCTATGTCCTAAAACAGGTTATGGTGTACCCATGCGTCAAATTTCATCCAAATCCGTTCAGCCGTCTTAGCGTGAAAGCATAACAAACGAACAAATATTTTCTCTTTAGCTTAGACTAGCTTTTACCTGCAGCTTTACCCGCATTATCCCACGGAAACGTACTACTGGTATAAAAATATACTATATTTTAACACACGTCATGGTTTACCTGTGTGCCAAACATCGAAACTTTAAACGGATTTCTGTTACCTTTTCAAGCCGTTAATGCGTGAAACCGTAAATGATAGACAGAGTTACTTTCACGTTTATAAAAATATCAGGACGAACGAAGAATAAATCGTATGGTGCTTGTTTGGTGGTAGTATTGAGCGGATGGAGGAGAGTATCCTGCCACATTTTGCAACAGGCGTCGTCGCCCGGGTTTCCTAGAAGGGTTGCTGCCGTTTTTAGAAAGCTACACCTGCTTTGGAGTCGCAAATTCCCGCAGATTTCAACCATCCGTGGCTAACTGAAAGTTTCTGAACCACTTCCAAACGCAAGTGGAAAATTAAATTAAATGAAATTGTTTATTATTTAAATAAGATATCGAAATCGCTTTTACACGTCATATAATAAAAAAAAAATGCTAGATGAGGTCGGCGTTTCCTATCTGACTACTCTGAGAATAAAAGCTGAAGCAAACTCAGAGGTCACAGCCTCTTTTAAAGTCCAGACATAATCTTGGTCAGATCATGTGAAGACTATGTAGATTGATGTCTGAAATGGTCTTTGAAGAAAGTACCACACAAATTTAAATGAACCAGTCCAGTCAGTGTCATTTGTCAGTAATCGCGTGTAGCTCAACTCAAAACTTGATGAGCTCAACGACTCGACGTATAATACCAAAGAAAGCACATTTGGATAGGTAGTATGAAGTACTCCAAACTGCCAGACCAACATTAAAATTAAACAGAAAAAGAGAAAAAAAGAATGACCCACATAGTCCTCACATTCACAATAATGAATTCAAGTAAAATAATACTGTGCGAAGTAAATATTCATGTCATTAGGGTTCCAGACTTCAAAAGGAAAAACGGAACCCTTATAAGATCACTTCGTTGTCCGTCTATCTGTACGTCTGTCAAGACTTTTTTTCTCAAGAACGCGTGGAGTTGTCAAGTTGAATATCAAATACTCAGGACTGCAATCCTTTGAAGCAGTGAAAAATCAAACATCTAAGTCAACTCAATCAATAGATACACGCGCTTATGTTCCGTTTATGCCGCATATTTTGACACTCGCATGGGAATCAAAACAAATAGGGAAACCCGTTGACCTAGAATCATGAAATTTGGCAAGAAGCAATATCATGTAGAACAAGTAATGGAAAAAACCGAAATCCGTAAATTTGTAGTTACATACCAACAAATTTGTACGGAACCCTCGGTGCGCGAGTCCGACTCACACTTGACGGGTTATTTTTTTAAATATTCATCAAACTTGAGATGTATATAAAATGGGAAGATGCAAGTACAGACGCCTGCACATCAAGCTGCCCGAAACTGTCAAATCCCAATCAACCTTGAACCTTATGCCTAAGCGATATAGTTGAAAATCTACTAAAGAAATTTGACAGATTGTAGTAGGTTAGTGTGCTGGCGTCTGTACAACCCCGTAAAGTATGCTATCGGTAAGGCAGCTGGATGTGGATGTTGCGCAAATTACATCCCACCTCCTATCCTACCCTCTGCCCCCAAAAAAGGATCGCTGTGGCTGCACCACAGCGACCTCTGCGCTGCCGCCGACGATGCCATGGCGGTGACGAAGCTCTGGGCCAAAAAAATCAAAAATGTCGTGCCATAGACTTGACAAAGAAGAACTGTCGATAAATATAATTTTGTTCGACACCTATTTGTAGTTATTCGTCAGATTTTTAAGCTCGTATTCGAATAAATGTCTGGTTTATTGCAATAATATAACATGATCGCTTTGGTATTTTATAAGTGAGTATTGTCTAAGTATTATAACACTCAATCAGAGTCTCGGCTGTTTCCTGTACAATTATTTCTTTATTGTTCTAAAGTTTTTTACTTTGTTTTGTAATCACGATAGCTTAGAGATGGCGTCTAATAGTTTCCACAGTATAATTGTAACCAAGGTCGTTTGCAATAAAAATAAAACATCTAAAATTAAATTAATATTAAATATTTGTTTATTTATGGCAACTAGGCCCAATTGTTAGTAACATAACATTATTCCTAAAAAACTATTGTTAGTAAACAAAAACACAGAAACACAAAACAAATGGAAAAAGTTAATTGTGAGGTTTGGTGTGGGGTCTTCTGACCAGCACCTCCACAGCGTGCGACAACCAAGGTGCGTCGAACTTCTCTATCAACATACTTAGGATGCTGTTAGAACTTGACCGCGCTCTTGACAAGATGGAGTTTGTCTTTTTGCGCATTATGGCGTAAAAATCATCAGTATGCGCAAAAGCGAACATACCGGACGCACTACAATAGCGCGGCAGTCCCAACAGTATCCTGAAGCAGTTATTATATTGAATACGCAGGGCGTCTAGCGACCTCTTAGTATGTTTTACCCACAGACCGCTCGTGTAGAATGATTGGCAATACGCTTTAAACAGCGTAATCTTTACCTCAATATCACAACGAGCGAACTTGTGTATCAGCATGTTGACCCTGACCGCTAGCGCCCTGCGCTCACGATCTATATCAACGTCGTCTCTAAAGTTGCAAAAAACATAAAAGGGACAATTCCCGTATTTAAGAAGAACGTTCACATTCTAATCTCAGACTCGAAATCTGTCTAAAATTGCTCTAACTTCCCTACATATCTATCAATTTTCTGGGATAGACTGTCGCTGAGACGAGACTACGATTTTATTTTGTACGTTTTTACATATGAGTATTGATATTCAGTGTTTCTAAGAACTAAAAACAGTAAAAATATGAATATCACTAGCTTCTGCCCGCGACTTCGTCCGCGTGAAATTTCTTGTTACTCCGACCCACCCCGTCGCATCGCCTGCCCGCGCTATTACTTCGTTTTTGCTTAGCGTTCTTTCTGACTTTTTTTCTTTTTGCTCGGCTCCTAAAGGTCATAGCGTGATGTTAAATATAGCCTATAGCCTTCCTCAAGAATTGGGCTATCAAATGCAAAAAGAATTTTTCAAATCCGACTGATAGTTCCAGAGATTAGCGCGTTCAACCAAACAAACAAACAAACTCTTCAGCTTTATAATATTAGTATAGATTAAACTGATTCTAGATTGCTGAAATTTTCTCAACTCGTGTGGCACAAATTGGAAAAACATGCCATTTTGAATCACAACAGGAAAATTCAAATTGTTTAGTACCTATATCTCTTAACCTAATTTACGTATTTGCATATCAGAAGATAGAGTATTTAGGTACTTCCAAAGTTGTGTAACTAAATGCAGTATGAAAAATTGCCACAATTTTCCAAAAGTTTGGATTGCTGACTTAGTAGGTACTCTAAGTCAGCCATAAAATAAAAACATAGATACCAAACAACAGGATAGAGAGAGTCAGTTTCTCATTACCTTTTTACACTTTGTATCTCGAGTAGGTATCTATCAGTGGGTGTGGGGGTGTGTGTGTGTGTGTTTTTCATAGCTTTTGCGCGCAGAAAAAGGACAAAGGACAATGGGTGTTCCGCTAGCTCGAAATATACCAACTAAATGTGTGTGAAACCAAATGAGCAGTCATCTTCGGTATAATCAGTTACCACGCATAAAGCTAGTTATAATAACCGGTAGTTCAAGTTTTAATGACACTAGACAAGTATGATTTAGAGCCGTATACAAAGTGGGACTATTATAAGCCCGTGGATGTAGATTATAATAATATTGTTTCGATGACATTATGACGACCCTTGGGAGTAATAATTTCTATATTCGGTCGAGTTTTGAGGCAATAGGAGCGATAAAGGCTCCAATAAAAGGTGTGAAACAATTTATTTTCAAGCATGTATGTATCATCATTGAAATTATGTCAGCACAAAAATTTATGCTTGAAAATTATTGTTGAATAAAACAAAAATAACGATGTTTTGGAATCTATCAATGTGGGATCTAGAATCAAGATTCACATTGTTCTAAAATCTTCGTGTCAGACAGTAATACTGCCTAAGGCATTATTATGTATAGATTATTATTTTACTGTCAGAAACTATACGGGATGTAGTGGGAAAAAGTTAGGATACAACAAATTGTGTAATAGGAAGTTGCAACATTTTAATTAACATTTACACATTGTAACATTGGACTACTGTCATCTGTCAGTTGTATTGTGACACTCCTTTTGCTAGTGAAAAAAAGAAATGAAAAGAAAGAAAGAAAGAAGTTTATTTGGACACAGTTCGTGAAAAACAAAATAAAAAATTAACAAAATAAAAATAATCCAAAAAAAGAATGCATGCGAATAAAGATGTCTATGGGTTAGCTAACTCAGGTAGGTACTGCGACGAATTCGGCTCGCGCATTGTTGGTCACAGTTCCAACCCAACCTAATGTCTTTGGTCGGGGTACACTAGCTTAGTTACTGCGACCAACTGTGAGAAAAGGCCAGAAAGTGAAAAATACGCTCAGTTATCTTTTAAAGTTCCCATTTCAAAACTAACACTAAACCTCAGCTGCCTTCCACTTTAAGAAATACTAACGAGGTAAAATACACACAAGGTTTGCAATACAAAGCCTGCAAGGCTATATTTCAGTATTTTTTGTGTTAAAACAACCTGTTACTAAACTCGACTTCTACAATGTACAAGATTAAGAAATAATGAAAAAAATAAAGATGCTAAATATTTCTAGCGCACATCGTTATGTATTTTTTGTGGTGCGCTATGGTGTATTCATTAAATACTTATGGCAGTCATTGAGAAAAATACGCTTATGACTTGCATAATGATGACGTGCTAGTAAGTATTATGTCATAAATATTAGGTATGCTCAATGGGCACTGTTCATATTTTTTTAAATGTTGTAATTGAAAAACCATATCGATTAATAGCGTTACTGATCATTACGGGCTAATTAATTATGATAAATATTCATATTTTATTGATATTTTTGATAAAATACGATTGACCCTCTTTGCCCTTCAAATTACGTCGACTTTGGCCGTACAGTTTTGTATCACAAAACTGTACGGCCAAAGGCCTTGTTGTGTTTTGTTTTGTTTTGTACAGTTTTGTTGTGTTTTGTTTTGTGTGTTTTGTTTTGTAAAGCAGCAGCACAGCAAGTATTGTCTACAATCTGTCAAATGTCAAATTATTATAAATATAAATGTCAAAAAATATAAACATTCTTGTTTATATCTCATTAAATTACATACCTACATTATTTCAACACTCGACAATATTTAATATATTTGAAGAGTTATGGAATACAGGAAGTGCTTTGTTCCAACTTGCAGCAATAATAGTAATAATGTCGCCGCGTGCGTTATTATTTTATTTCTAAGTCGCCACATCGATTGTTCTAGTGACGACAGAGAGTAGTATATTCCTTGGAGGACACTTACTCATAAAAAAACCATTTGTAAATAAATACGCTAAGATAGGATATTAATATTAATATTCGACGTCTATTCGGCCTATTGACACTTTGACAGATGTGAGATTGATGGCGTTGTGTCGACAGATTTAAATTTTTAATTATGTATTAGTGAGGCAACGGCACTTAATCTTTTATGGCACTGATGACGTCACCTACCTTAAAAAATTAAAATAATTTAATATATTTTCTTTAAATAACTATTGAGCCAATCATCAAAATATTCAAATAAGTTTCTCAAATTGCTCTAAATTTTCAAAAAATAACATATAATCTAATGGTTAGAAATTTTGGACAATCCCCATTGTACTGCGTAATTTCAATGTTTGAGAAAATGCCTTTGTGGACCTATAGTGGGAGTTATACACCAGTAGTTTTGTGAGGTAAATACCTTGTGCCGGAAATGAACCAACATTGATTAAACCCTATAGTTTTTTTACTAAGATTTTCCCAAATTCTTTACTTCAATTATTATAGCCAATTTAATTGAATTATACTGTAAATTAGACTGTTTTCTTTGAGTTTCTGCATTGAAGGTTCTCAATTACCTAAAACATGTCATCTCGTTTGAGGAGCCTTGGGCGTTAGATCTTTAAGGGTTTCAGACTCGGTGATCTACAAAGCACAATGAGAGAAATGTAACAATGAATGGATGCAGTTCGGTCTTCACAGCTATGGTTGAAATTCAAGATTAAAATGGTCTTAGTTAGGCAGTCTGAGACTGACTTCAATGAAACCCTAGGCAATAAAAATATATATATTAACATTATCTGGGACATAATAATAATTCAAACTTCTAACTACTGGGCAAATGCCTCTGCTTTCAAGCGCAGAGTTTTGAAAATTCCGCTTGCTAACAGCGTGTTTGCTCTGCTTTCAAGCGCAGAGTTTTGAAAATTCCGCTTGCTAACAGCGTGTTTGACATTCCAGACCATCACTAT
The DNA here is from genome assembly GCA_963855955.1 of Luperina nickerlii. Classification (NCBI taxonomy): domain Eukaryota; kingdom Metazoa; phylum Arthropoda; class Insecta; order Lepidoptera; family Noctuidae; genus Luperina; species Luperina nickerlii. The sequence goes on along the minus strand of OY979677.1, from coordinate 11,178,316 downwards.
TGCTGGTTTTCTGCCTAACCCTTTCGGGGAATACAGGCATGAAGTTGTGTTATGTGTATTTTCGTGATTTTCTTCCCCATAAATAAATTAGTGATTGATTTCTAACATTAAAAAAAATGTCAAAGAAGATTTTTACCTCAATTTTATTGTCGAAATATAAGGCTGTTTTTATTAATTACTTAGCTTTGTCAACAAGTAAATTAACATAATATTTTATGGTTTTTATTCATAATCATTAATCGGAGTGAACGGTGACGTATAGGATATTTTTACATCACTCTTGTTTTCATTTCAATGGTTTTAATCATTTTAGGGCTTATTTTTCCAACGCTAGATAATTTTATCCGAGGAATAATTTTGAATTTTTAACAGTTCTTCTATTCAAAATATGTCAGATGTCAATTTTATTCCACGAATAAAGATTATCTGTTGATTGAAAAACCAGGCCTTAGTATAATGGTATTGTTCTCTTGTTATTTATTATGTAAGCCCTTGTTATATAGATTGATCCTTACCTTATTTAAGTCCCCATTTTCACTTATAATTGTAGATAGGTTCTCCAGTTTTTTTTCACAAAATAGTTACCTGTTTATTTATATCACAAAATTCAACACATAATTTAATAACCAAGTTTGTTTCATCAAAAACACTCGATTCACACAACTCACAAGTACATGATACAATTAATAATTCTTAATTTATTTATTTAACAAAAATACAATATTATTGTTTATAAAAACCGGTTTCCGTCCACACTTCTGTAACCTCAGAACTATGAAACTATACTGAATGGCCAACAGTGTCTTTAACAACTCCGATTGACGTTTAAAAAATGCATTGTACAAATTATACATGTTTTTAAAAATGACCTTTTTTCTGGAAACAATTAACCGGTTTGAGTTCAAAATTATGCAATTAGTGGACCGTTTTGTTTATCATCATTTCAGCTGGAAGACGTCCACTGCTAGACTTAGGCCTCCCCCAAGCACCTCCACTTCGACCGGTTTTGTGCTTCTCGCATCCAACGGGTTCCTGCGGCCTTCAAGGTCGTCGGTACACCTTGGGAGGCCTTCCAATGCTACGTCTTCCGATACGCGGTCGCCACTCCAGAATCTTTCGGCCCCATCGGTCATCTGTTCTGCGAGCAATGTGCCCTGCCTACAGTTTTGTATATCACTAAAAACAAACTAAAAAGAACTCCGTCTATGAATTTACCGACTGATCCGACTTACGAGTTGTAGGTCGTGGGTTCGGACCCAGACAGGCGCTTTACTTTGTGTAATTTATTTCATCACCATTGCTTTCAAAAACGGTGAAGGAAAACATCGTGAGGAACCAAAAATTCGAAGATACGGCCCATTCCCTCTCACAGAGGGGGGCCTGTGTCCCAGCAGTGGGAACAGTATTGCTGGTTATGTGTGTGAAAGGTATTGTTGCTGCAACTGCCTCGTTGCTCTAGACCACTAGAGCAACGAGGCAGTCGTAGCAACGATACCTAGGGTTAGGTTACTCGACACAGGATTCGAACACAGGACCTTGAAGGTCCTGGGTTCAATTCCCGTGTCGAGTAAAGCGTTGTTTGGTTTATTCCTCAGGAATTTTTCAATAGCGGCTTGGGGTCTGAATTTGTGATCGGTTGATGTCAATAGACTCGTCGTCTTAAATGGAACTTAAACAAAACTGGCAAAATGTGGGTGTACTATATACACCTCTTTCTAACCTTTTGGGAAATACCGGTGTGATGTTATGTTACAATAAGGTACCTACCGTTACGTCAAAATAAAAAAGACTAACAAGAGAGATTTTTAGCCACATCATCCTCATCTACCTAGCCTTTTCCCAACTATTTTGGGGTCGGCTTCCAGTCTAATCGAATGGAGCTGAATACAGTATTTTACATGGTTTAAGTGCCTATCTGACCTTCACAGCCCAAATACTGGGTAATACGATACCCGAACTTGGGCGGAGCACCGCCGTGTCCTCGTAGAGGCGATCGGTAACGGCGACGACCTCTTGCGTCCGGCCCTGGTTCAAGCCATGGTCCGGAGCGAGAGGGAGTGGGAGGCAGTCACCTTCAGCGAATCAGTCATGCTAGCGAAGGAGGTGGCGGAATAGCTGAGGGATAGAGCCTCACGTCCCAGCCGCCCCAGGAGACGCTCGAGGCGTCGGGAGCCGCGTGACGACTCCCGGCTACCGTAGGCGCGGGCCTGTAGACGGAGAGTAATAGGTAGCTCACCGTCCGATCAGGATCAGGCCCATGCCGCACGGCGCGTACGTGTTCCACGCGCGCCTCAAAGAAATGTCAGCATAAATGAAGGGGCCCGCTAGGGCCGAAGCCTGCCGGGTCAGTGGAATTGTCCGAAAGGGTTACCGCTGGCCCGGAACATAAAGGGCTAAGGAAGGAACACGGGTAGGTTTTAGTCAGTAAGAGTCTGACACTCCCTTCCGCTCCACCCAGAGCGGGAGGGGTCACTTGATGATTTCCCACACAAAAACAAAAAAAAAATACGTTACCCGAATACCCAGCGGTATGCTAGGTATTTTTAGCTATGTTAAAACTTGCTCGTGTTGCAGCTGACTGTTTCGTTCCAAAGATGTTTGTTTTTGGAAAGTTCATAAGGTCATTGGGTTATTTTGGTATCTTGGTATGCCCCGAGTAGGATTTAATTGTCCAAAGTAAATTAATTTGTGACGTCATAATCCAGTGCTTATTAAAAAATTTTAGTAACCAATATCTGAATGGAATACCGAGGTGGGAATCAACCTGATATGTACATTTTAAGATAGCAAGCAATACCAAATCACATTCAAATCTCGTAAAATAACCTTGAAATGAATTCATTACTTTTATGTAAATGATTCTTTTAGTACTTTGAACTAAGTAGGCTTTGTAATAAACAATGAATAAAGTAATTTTCATAATCAAAAACGGCAATGATTGTAGATAATAAAACGCAAAATAATTGGGAATAAGTTAAATTGTCTTGTATGACTCGGCAAGGACCAAACTTGTGTAATCTTGTAGAAACGGAAATGAAGACATAATGAATTTTGTTTTGTGTAACGAAGTTTCCAGAGCATGTTAAACCTAATTCAGCTGTTTATAAGTAGTTAGGTACTATTTCTATAAATAATATTTAAAAAAAAAAACATTTCCTATTACTTGTGGAATTTTATATTTATTTATTTCTATTGTATGTGGGTTATAATTATAAGTGTATAAAGTCTGACAACCAGTCTTACCAAGGGGTATCGTATTACCCAGTACCAGGGTTATGGAGGTGAGGTCAGATAGGCAGTCGCTCCATGTAAAATTCTGGTACTCAGCGGTTTCGGTTAGACTGGAAAAAGCTAAACAGACTGGGCATTGACACGTTCCGCCATAGTTACGTAAAAAAAACAGTTTAATCCTTTTCAAATTCAGTAAACAGAGGCATGTTTTGATAAACAAGTTCTGGTCATGTCAACGAATAACCAAACGCGTTCAGTTTAGCATCCAGCCGAGCCAATCATGAAATATGGATGTGACAGTGTTTCTTTCCCTGATCCATAGTCGTTAGCATTCAAATACTGAAACGACTTTAAGCGTTCTGAATGCAGTGAACATTTCCATTCTTACAGAACATGCAATTTATGCAAATTTTGAAAATGAAGCTGCATTGCATACTAGATGTAAACCCTACCCTGCCTAACCCTAGTTGTAAGACCTTGAGTAATGGAAACTGAGACAACCGTCAGGGTCGCTGCTGCTCATATTAAATTATATTCCTTGGCACAAACGAAACAGATAAATATGAGATCTTATAGAGACAGAAAAGTTAGAAAACGAGGTTTGGAATGGTAGTATAATAATATGAGTATTTTTAATTATTTATGATAAAGCTATCGATTTAGAAACTCTTACTCTTTATAGCTACAAACCTTTATACTCAAAATCGTAGCGTTTGCGAATGCAGGTGTTTTAAACTTGTTAATCTTATGTTAATTCTTAGTCCTTTCTGTTGGATTTAGGGCGAAAAGTAAACGCAACACTAAGATTAAATATGATTTTAATCCCAGACAATGCTGACACATTTTTCACATCGACAGCAATTAGCAGAGAGAGAGAGGGGGTTATGTTACAAACTTCAAACTCAAAATTACACATACTTGACACTTGACAGATTGACTTACAAATGAAAAAATTTTAATCGTTTACAGAGAAAGCTCCAATACTCCCCGTGTTCTCCAATTTGCAAAAACAAACGAAGGGAAATAATTCCATGTTACACATACAGGGTATAGGGCATACTAATATACACGCCAGGAAAAAATGGAAAATAAAAAGACCGACTGCACTACGTTCAGTGAGAGGAGCTCCTAACGGTGCGTCCACACAGTGTGAGACATGTGCTTGAAATAGTAAGCAAGGCGTGTAAAGGATGACTCAGGCTGAGGCATCTGGCATACAAAAAATGCATATGGCTCGCACTGGCCGGCCGCACCTTTACAAAATATTTTTCTGCTCGTAGAACTTATTTATTTCTTGCAGCGCCCCTCGGTTTCGATAGCGTAGAAATTTCGGGTTAAAAACTATGTCCTTTCCCGGGACTCAAACTATCTCTATACCAATTTGTATCTAAATCGGTCTAGAGGTTTAAGCGTGAAGAGGTAACAGACAAACACACTTTCGCATAAATAATATTAGTATAGATGGAGTATTACAAGCTTTTGTGGTCCCTTTGCAGCGCAAAGACGCTCGCTCCACTTTTCCCGGTCTACTACGATAGCGGGCCCATCCTTTAAGAAGGCGTTCGGCTCATCCTTCCATCTCTTTCTGGGTCTGCCGCGTAGTCGTTTCCTGCTATTTGAGATACACTGAGTGGTGGTTTTTGTATTGCTGCCCCGACATGCGACAGATGTGGACAACCCAGTTCGACTTTAGTTCAGCAGCTGCGTGGCCAGCCTCCAGTGTTTATGTCCTTGAACGAAGTATAGAGTTTCTAGTTCTCAAAGCGGGAGAGGTCCATTGAAATATTTATACAAACAGCAGTTATCTCTAGTCATTTACAAACAAGAATACAAACATTTCTAATTGAACCGAGGTACTCACATAAGTCTGAAAGGCAAGGGTTTAAGTATATATTCTGATTTCTACTCGGCTTGGTCCGACATATCTCAAGTCTTTAAGTAAACACTATACAACTGCAATGCTTCGGTTCCTTGGCTTTGCAGGAAAAATGCTTTTCAACTAAGCTTTTTCTTCGCATTTCTAGATAAATATTGACTTTATAATAGGTGCTATTTTCCTGTTTATCAATGGGAGAAAGAGTAGTAGGTGTGTAACTTGTCTGTCATAAAAAATACTTTGTTAAAAAGTTTGGATAATCATCATTAATCAGCATTCCCCTGCCTTTATCCCAATTTATTTGGGGTCGGAACAACATATATTTTTCTTCCATACTTCTATATTAATCGTTACCTCAGTAGTAACCTCCTTACTTACCATATCATCATTCACACAGTTCATCCATTCTTTGGTCTTCCCATATCCCCTTCTTATAGCTGTCGACATTCATACGCAAAACTTTCCTCATGACATTTTCCTCATTCCTCCGTATCACATGCTCATACCATGACAAACGATTTCCACACAACTTTTCAGTTACCGGTGCCACTTTCATACTTCCCCGTATGTACTCATTTCTTATTCTATCCATTCGTGTAACTCCACATATCTAAACAAAAATAATAATATAATATACTCTTTGTTCGATCACGTAAGATTATTATATTATTTTAGAAACTCCTTCAAACAATGTGAAAAAGTCAAGAGTGATCTTTGTTGTAAAACAGGACTGTGTTTTGGTAGGTATATAGTTTTTTCAAGAAATAAACAGACTGTCGTGGCGTGACTGTCATGACGAGAACCACCCTCGTGTAAACTTAGAAAGAAAAACAAATAAAATATCTTGACTTAGCAAACGAGGTTGTCGACATGTAGAATGTGAGCTCGGGTATCAGTGTCGATTGTCGTATCAGCCAATGGCCTGATGGCCGAAAGCCTTGATCAATATTTATCGAGGTTCTCGTTAGGTGGTTGGATCAGGGGCCTGATTCAAAGGGCGTATTTCTCGATACGGCTCGCATTGTGAGGAGGTTCCTGTCTCTGGAGCCATAACCAACGGTAGCTTGGACCCTGCTGCGACATCGGCGGATCACATTTGTATCGATTGAACCCACATGATATTCGACTAAACGTGTAGACAATATAATATTAAACAATGAAATCTTAGTGGGCGTTTAATTAATTATTTTTAATCTCTGAATGGTATGTCATCTATATGCAGTTATATTATTCTTCTTTATTTTTAACCAGCAGACCCGTCGAATTTCGTACCGCGTCAGAATTAATAAGAACGAATATATGAGAAAATTAAATATGTATCTTCATATTTTTTTTCATGAAAATTTCCCCTGTTTTAATACTTATTTATGCTATTCGGATACAAATCCATCAAATCAACGATCGAAAAAAAAAAAGAAAACCCTAAGCAGGCAGGGAGTAAGGCAGTTTTTGAAAATCGGTCTAGCGGTTCTTGAGTTATAGGTAAATGGTGTAACTAACCCGATTTTCTTTATTTATATAGATTTTGATAGTGTAATTATGATAACGTAACCTGGCATTGTTTATGATTAAAAAATCATTTGACTTCTGCATTTAATATTTTACAAAAATAATCACTCTAAAAAATAAAGAATACCTTTGCAGTAAAAAATATCTTTGAAGCAAAAGATATTGGATATTGGGTTTTGGGTAAAAGATACTGAAAAAAGTGCCAATACTGATAAATCATTGTACCCACTGTTATAAAAGCACTGTCATAATGACGATACTTTTTTTTTATTACTGCAAATAACCCCAACTATCGCCCTGCGGTGCTATTCTGTAAAAATCTCACCGTGAAAACTTAGGTGAAGTGAGCGTGGAGTGAGCTGTCAATAGTGTCAATTCTTAGCAAAAACAAACGCTCACTTCACCTAAGTTTTCACGATGAGATTTTTACAGAATCGACCGGCTGTTTCGTTTGATCCACGATTTTTTGCCCACCCTGTATAATCTACAATTAAAACATTTTTTCTATTGAGGATTTGGCGTAAGCTTATATGCAATAACATGACTTCCCCATTAAGATAACGTAGAGATTCGTGACTGAATTAATAATTTGTTAGAAACTTATTCCTTCTTTGACCTTTTTTATTTAATATCTCTGTCCGGATGAAAATGTTGAAAATATTGGCGGAATATTTTCATCTGAAATAACGTATAAAAAGGTACCCTATATTTAAAATTGAGAATTTTTATAGGAAATAATTTATTATGTATCTTACTCGGGACTTAAAATATTCGTTTCTCGAACGTGAAAATCATTGATACTAACTCGCTTCCTCTACTTCAGTGGTCAGGTGCCTAATGTTTATCGTGTTATATTGAATGATATACTTGCCTAAATGAATTCTATTTTCGTGTTCATTTTTGACGTTCAATTAAGTGCCTTTTTTGTGACTATTTGAAATAAACTATTTGACTTTGACTTAAAACATTTCGGTCGTTATTAAACGCTACCAAGAGGTAAAATTGTTTTGTAAGTCTAGCTCATTCTGGTCAGTCAGCTCTGCTACCATCCTCGCTTACCTATGAGCTTATTACCTATACAGGCCATATTTAAATTAACATGAACTGTTAGTGTAGATTCCAGAAATAGTCATGAGGAAATAAGAAGGAAATACGAGTAAGGAAGCGAGCGAGCGAGTAGGTATTAGGTGGCTATTATAATTCTACCTACACACAAATGTTAACAGCTGGCTGTTGTCTACGTAGAGTTTACAACACTCATGGCTGCACGTGTTTCTAGATAGAAGTTTCGTGTTTCATAAACTTGAGAAGCGACCTCTCTTGTTGATTGTAGGTTATACACTAAAAATGTAGGTAGACCGTGTATTGTGTACGCACACAAATAGTGTGGTCTCTGCCCGCAAGATGGCGCTGATCGCTGCCGTAAAATAGAGTTCACTTTAACCTTATAATGCACAGAACTTCTGTTAGATCTGAAATTACACTCTAGCTAGTAATTTGGTACCTAGTCAGTCAAATAGAACAGAAACGTATACAGACAGCTCAAGAAGTCGGTTCCTACTGATACCTAAACTGGGGCCTAAAAAGGCCACTTTGGCTTCTGTCAAAGTGGCCTTTTACCTTTGGCCTTCATAAAAGGATAACATTCTGCACTCCGGACTCACCATACCCCTGGCGTACCCCTGGGGGTAGGGTGGGACTGAACCATACCACCATAGAGACGTACCACCCTAGTTCCATTATGTATATTGAGTTATAGGAATGGACTACTGCGATTAACAGGTAAGTAATAAACCGCACACAATGAATGCAATTTTGAAAGTCTTTCCAAATTGCACTATAAAGGGATGCTATTACTGCATACCGTCGCCCTAGAGTGAAAACCTCGGGAATGCAATATTCCTCGTATGTAGCATTTTATGCATTTCGGACAATCTTATAGTATCGAACAGTTCTGAATAAAAGAGCGGTTTAAATTTCCATATTAATTAATAAGAATACGATACAGAACCACCTTTTATGTTTTTTAACCGACTTCAAAAAAGGAGGTTCTGTATTCTTATTAATTTTATTTAATCCGCTTTTATACCCAGAGCTGTTCGATACTATAAGATTGTCCGAAATGCATAAAATGCTACTTACGAGGTAATGCATTCCCGAGGTTTCCACTCTAAGGCGACGATACGCAATATTTGGAAGAATGCTAAATCTCAGAAGTTCTACATAACTCAAACAAGACCTGAAAGGAGAATCGTGGCAATTACTGTCGCGTTACCGTTTCTGCCTGCTGACAAAATATTATTAGGACTAGATTATATAAAAACAGAACGTGAGAGCTTGAAGCGGATGGACAAGTCCATAAGATACGTTAAAAAATTTTGTCTAAAAATATATACTCCTGATGTATTTACGGGTTTACGGAGAAAGACATCGGACAACCAATGTTTTACGAGTCGTTTCATTCAAAATTAAAAAAAATTCTAAATAATACAGTAACTTTGATGCGTTTGTTAAATGTCTTACACAATATTCATAAAACAAAGGTTACCCCTAAATAACGTCGAATGGAACAAATTATTAATGATGATTTTATTGGAGAAGTCCAAATGCAATTATTGCACAATGAAATCACCATAGGGTATTCATTAGAAAAATTAAAGAACATAGGTTATTATATTTGGAAGTGTTTTTAGTTTAAGTTAAATATTTTTTTTTATTAATTATTTTATTTATTAATTATTTTATTAATTATTTCATTTTATTTATTTTAATTATAATATTTGGACCGATATTGTTTTACAAATTTTCAAATCCCAACACTACTATGGTGGGATGGTTCAGTCCCACCATACCCCTGGGGGTATGGCCAGGGGTATGGTGGGTTCGGAGTGACATTATGAATCATAATATGGCGAATACAATCCGTGTTTTTATTTTTTTCGCTGCACTACGTAGGCATTATCAAAGAGATTGGGCCTACAAATGCCACTATAAGGATAACATTATGGCGAAGACAGTCCGTGTTTTTATTTTTTCGCTGCACTACGTAGGTAAAAACAAAGAGATTGGGATTGCATTTGGATTGGATTGATTGGTATTTTAGCACAGACAAAAAAACAAAACTCTAAAATCCTTCACCAATAGGATTTGATACGATTAACTTAACAGTTAACTGTCCATTATGATTCATAATGTTATCCTTTAATGATTCTGCCAAAGTCGCCTTTTTAGGCCCCCTGTTCAATTTTTGTTTCTCTATAGGCTTCAAATAAAGCTACTCTGTACTTCTGTTTTTGGGATTGGACAAATAATTTCAAACACCAGATTACTTTATCACGTTTATTTTCAACTTTAGGCATAGGGTGTAAATAAAAATCAATTTAAAAAATACTACAGCTCATATAATCGAAGTTACACTTTCATTTCATCAACAATGATCACAAAAGTTTCATTTCTTTTGTTTACGCACCGCATAGAACATTCCGTTGGCATACAACTTAAAATTTTATGACAATTGAACGTATTATTTAAAAATAATTTTACTGGAACCATATTTATAATTTTTTACTTTATTTACATTAAAATTCGCAAATACAACTGGTATTTACATTACACATTTTATACATAATGTCTTACTGATTTTTCGCTTATTATTTACAAATTCTACGTTTCTTAAACAACATTTTGGTCAATTCTTATTTATAAATAAATAATTTTTTATACTTTGAAATTTAGCTAAAATTGGGACTCACTCGCAAAAGTGTTCGATAGGTATAATTATACTTTTAAATATCATTGAATGGTATAAATTATATTCTAGTCGGTAGGAATAGAAGAATTCAATTGATAAAATATAAATAGTACGAGTACAAACACTTTTGTGAACAACTGTCCGAGACAAAACCGACTATAAAGCAATTAATCTTAGTGACTAGACTCTTTAAAATTCTTCATAATGGGGACAATTCATTAGGCTACTGTTAAGTAAAGACCGATAATGTTAATACCTAGTTTTACTAAAATGCCACTTTTTATTATTAAATTGTGCGTTTTGGATTTCCAAATTGTCTACCGATAAATAAAGTGGGGAAAAGATTGAAAAAGATGAATAAATTAATTGTAATTTATTTTTATTTTATTAAATAAAGTCTTGGAAGGTCATTTAAAATAAGATTTCAAAGCAAAACACCTAAGTGGCAGTTACTAGATAAACTGTAGGTAACTATGTCGTGTAAAAATTTCGAGGTAGTTACAAACACTAGGGAATATAGAAAGTATTTTTTTGAAACACTGTTATGAAAAATTTTAGGAAAAGTTTTAATAAGATGGGTAAGATATTATTTAATAATAAATATAATGCAGGAAATATTTTTAATTTCTACACTAAATCTGTTGTATATCTAAATATACTAGTTGGTGTTTTTTTGTTTAATATAACGAACGATTAATTTATAGGATTATTTATTTACCCTACCTAAATAAAGCTATTGTAAAATAAATGAAAATACGGAAGGATATGGTGCTGAATGTAATTCACTCAGGGAAAGAAAAAGTAATAATAGTGCATTTAATGAACTATTTTTTCTATTTTACACTTTATTTATATATTCATTTAATCAGATTAAAGTGTTTACTTTAAATTTTTTTATAGCTAGCAAAGAAAAACTAACGCGCTGAAAAAATTGGGTAAAATGTGGAAATTTTTCAGGGGCGTGAAACAGCACTTGTCTTCCAAGTGAATTACAGCTAGAACCAAATAATAACAAAAACAATGTTTATAATAAAGACTAGGTATTTCCGTACAGTGCTATTTCTGTGGAAACTTTTTATTTTATGAATCCTTATATACATTGGTTGATATTTCAGTCATTACAACATACGAAAACAATTTTTACAGTTAACTTTTATAAATTGCAGGATTTAATTTCATACATCACTCGTCCTATGTTTAATTTCCATTAACATTTCAATAGTAAGTTCTGAACAAAATTGCATTTTTGATTTTTATTGGAAATTGAATTTCCATAAACGTTTTCCTTTTTAGTAACAGCAGAGGTTTTGGGGTGCTGATAAACGTATATTGTAATAGAGATTTTCGTATTTGTGAGGGTCTCATGGCATATTACCGCAATCCATTTATATCGGCTAATGCAAATAAGCCGTTTAGTCTATTTGGATCCGATCTAAGTATTTCTAATATAATACTGGTCTATTATATGAAGGTTTAACATGCGTGCCAAATTATACTATTTTATATTTACTTGAATTTTATTTGTGAATAATCAGTGCAGATTTGTTTGAGCAAAGTCCATACAGGTTTTGATACTTATGTTCAATCCAAAATCCATTTTTTTTTCAATAGGTTTTCAAGAAATCTAACCAAAAAACGTTAATATAGAAGAGAACTTTTAAAACTAAAATGTACAAACAAATTGATCCCATCATACAACTCGTACAGCTACAAAATTCAGATATTTACTAAATATTATGCTCTCAAATTTTAGATTACCTATTTACATTCATAAGTTATTAAGATAATAAAAACTGAATTATCGAAATTTCGTAGTGTTTTAGGCACTATTTAGACAGCCATCAATCTTATGTCTTATACAAAGCTTTACTTACGTCTAATTCTTAGAAAAAATTGTTTACAATCTACATGTCAATAGGCAGGTAGTAACAATTCAATTTACCTAATCATATATCTAAAAGTGTGTATACAGGTTTTTCTTAGAATATTTGCAATTGTCTCACTTCGATAGTTTTCGAAGAATTAAAATTGAAACACCCTTAGCTTATGCTCAACCACTTTATACGTAGCCATAATCTGACCTCAACATTTATTTTTTAATTTTGTTTTGTTGTCTCTTTAAAACATAGTTCACTTTAGTGTTTATCTCAATAAAACTTTGTTTTAAAGAGTCTTTAAGTATTTAAAATATATTACAAATAAAGTGGTCAGATCACCGTATTCATAGGTTTGTTCAAAGTATATTTCAATCACCATTCGAATACTATAAAAGATGACATTTACAATTCTAAAGTAGATGGAGTTATGTATAGTTTTCATTTCATAGCTAAATCTGACATTGTGATATAATATTCCAAATCGTGTTACTGTCCATATAATGGTAAATACTTACACAAGGAACCAAAACCAATCTATAGTGACCACTATGTGTACTTTACAGTAAATGCCTATGTAGTCAGTTTACTTAATGACTGCATAATATAAATGCAAATCTATGTGTTTACTATTATTTCTTTAGTCACTATATATTTATGTTTACTGCTATGTGTCTGTACCTACATCAAGAAATCTATGAAAGTGACTACTCTTAAATTCGTTTCCAAAGACTTCTCAATGTCCTAATAACGGTGGCGTTCACAAAAAACCTTAGTAAAAACACACCCAGCTTATAAAACAGTGTTATTGGTTCGTCGAACATCAGATAAAACGTGAACAGACGTGTAGGTAATAACTACCTATACTAATGCTGATAATGTATTCAAAATATCGTCTAACGTAATTAGCTAAAGCGTCTATCGATAAAGCATTTGTATAATCACAACAGCAAGTCCGTACCGCCTCATTTCTTTTCACTATCTAAACAATATCACTAGAAAACAGTCTGGCACATCCGAAACTTTGGGGAACAGCGAAGAAAACTACGGCTGACCTGGTCTCGCACCGCGGCGTGGTCCTTCGGTATGCCGAGAAAATCGTTTCACTTTGATCCGTTCATCACCCAACGCAAGATAAAGATGTCGAAAATAGTTTCAATAAACGAATTTAGTTCGTGTCGGTATAAAAATACAAATCTTCACATGGTAACTGTTCGTTATGATTTGCAATTTTATTAAGAAAAAAAAAACATGAGATAAAATGGTCATATGAAAAGTCGATTTTTTTGTTTTTGTTTCGCGTGCTGATTTGTGAGCTTTGTAGAAACAATAGCAAATCTGCATATCGTGGCTTTTATCCCAATTAACTCAATATTTTTCGTGCAAAGCGTTCATTGAACTAGTATCTTCAAATCTCTGTCTTCCGTAGTAAAACAACTTCCCCGGCAACCTCTTTCGGGCGTAGTCGTGAAGGGGGGGTCAGAGGACGGGCGCCGAGTTTCGTCGAGTTCAGCACAGGAGTTCGGAGTTGGAAGGCGGTACTCAGCTGGGTAGAGGGGGCCGAGACGCGTGTGGGGCGGGGCTAGAAGGCTGCGGCTGTGCAGGCGACGGCGAATGCGTTGTGGTGCTCTCTGGAGCTGAATGCGTTCGTCCTGCCGGCTGCAGCACTGGGCTTGGTGGCCATGGGTGTGACGCTGTTGCCAGTGTCCTGGAAATTAGATATAAAACAATGTGTAACGGATCACATCCACTGATAATATACTTTATTCGAAATACTTCAAACAAACAAAATAACGTAACAGTCAGATAAGAAAAACTTTGATGTAGCGAGAGGCTGGGTGGATCCGGAAAAAAACAAATCCAATCCGGTTTTGTGGGGCTTAGTTTATAAGCTAGCATGCTGTGAATAAATAATTCATTTCTGGATATTGATTCTCATAAATTATTATAAATATAGAAATCTTCAGAGCCCGGAAGAAAGTGGTTGCCTTAAGAGCAACAACACCAAGAGTACAAAATTTAATACCTACCTGGTGTAAGGCGTAATAGTAGATGAGGGCGGAGTAGGTACTGCTGCAGTGTCGGGATGCAGGAAGTTTTTTCTCTGCTCCGCCCGTTCCCAACACTGCTGTAGACACCGAGCCATGACGTCGGGTAAATTATTTACTTGTTCCTGAAACACATGGTAAAGTTGGTTTTAGTGAAAACAGAACAGAAATAAGGTGGGTGTACCATGGAAGGCCACTCTAACAAATAAACAGTTATTATTCGTTTATTTACTGGATAAATAAAACTAACAAATATTTAAGTAATACTTTGTTTTATTACGTAACATATAAACCACTTTTTTGAATTGCAGATTTAATCAATATATATTGATTGAACTTAAGTTTCATTGCCCTCTTCCAAATGGCCTTGCTAAGAACAATGCTCCTTAGAAGGCCACCATAATAAGTCATTTAACACGAAAAGTTACTGAACTGTGATTAAATCTACAATAAAAAGAAGTGGTTTATATGTTACGTCATAAAAAAAGTATTACTTAAATATTTGTTAGTTTTATATATCCAGTAAATAAACCAATAATAACTGTTTATTTGTTATAGTGGCCTTCCATGGTACGGGCACCTTATTTTAACGTCGTCGATTCCCGATATCGAAGAAGCGAGGGACCGTACTGCCAAAATATTAGCGCGAGCGATTCGCCGCCGCGTCTGTGATTTCCAGTTTGATGGGTGTTTGTGTAAATAGAAGGAATATGTCATCGCATGGCAATAACTACAAAATTTTAATAATTGGCCTTCGAAGGAGCATGGCCTTCCATGGTCCACCCACCTTAGATTATAAATACAAGTCACCACAAATAAGATTCTATAGTTTTTTTATTAGTTACTTTTAGCATTCGAGTAATTGGTCACAGTACAATGATCTTCGCTTTGTGTTATGCAAATCTACTAGTGACACTATCCCTAAAGGAATACAAATGTGAGCTATAAAACTAAACAAAAATAGGATCTTATTGGATGGAAAGTTATCGGCTAGCCCTACGACTACTATAATAGCAAGAAGTCCACCACGTCCTTGTAATTTTTCACAAATCCACACAAACCTCCCAACACTAGTTTTGTACCTCTAATCTCATACCCTTCATTGAGAGGTACTGTTGTTGCCATGGTTGCATCTTCTTTATAACCCATAAAGTTTCCATTACCTGTAATGAAGTAAGTTTTTCTTCTAAACTAGTCAGCCTCTCTTCTATGGTGTCCTGTCTCGTACTCATGTCCGAAACAATCTCGTAGACTGTGTTCTGGGTCTGTAATAGAAAGGGGTCCTAATATCAATTGCTTTGTAGTTCATTATTAACTGTAGTTGCTAATCACTAGTTTGTGTTAGTGTAGGAGTTTCTGTATCTTTGTCTGTATCATGTGTGTCCTGTAGTTTAAAACGAATGTCTATAATATTGTGCATGTCCTCATTTCTTTTGGAAAATATTGTGATTTCTAATTCTAAATCATGCACGTTTTTAGCGGGATTGGATTTGTCTATTTTAGCAAAATAATTTTGGTCTAAGAAATGCATGCGCAAAGCAAGTGGCTAATGGGTTTGAAATAAAATTTTGTAGCATGCTATGACTTGAATTCCAATGCGATATTGAATTTATTTAGATGGGTATTGGTATTTATATAACATTTAGCTTCTAAACAGTAGGTTTTTAGAAAGGACAGTAAAAATCTAAAAACATCATAGAGGACTTCTACCGCTAAGTCTATTTATTGCATTCCTAAAGTGCTAACTAAGGTTCTACCTCTAAATGAGTGTATGAGTGTAGCAATAGCGGTAAATATAATTAATGGGATTCGACGTACCTTTGCCATATCTGTTATTGTGTTGGCGTTGTCCATCAGCTTTCTTTGATCCATCTTCACTTTTCGCAACCTGAAATGTAATGGTATCTTTTTTATCAGTTCCCCGATTCAATTTCATTAATTTTCTCTTGATTATTTTTAATATTGAGTTTTTTTTTTGTTATAATTATTTTGTCAACATAGAATCAGAAAGTCATGCTGCCATTATTTCTGTTACTATTTGGTAAGTATTAAAAAAAATAACATACAGTCTATTATTCTCCCACTGCAGGGCAAAAGCTACTCATACAGCACGAGCACTGATCACCACGCTTTCTAAAGACCGTATGTCGTTCTAAGTTTATCTTGTTAGGTTAGTGGTGTTATAATAAAAATACTTACGCATAAATTGCTAACAAAAACTTTCTCTGATGCGTTCTCACTCTTCCAGGATGGACTCGTTTCACAAGCCTCGTGTGTTTGTATATTAACCACGTCTCCCGAAGCACGTTGGCAGCTGCATTTTTCAGCTGTAAGTATCCATCCATTCAATCAGACAATTCATTTCTTCTCAACATTATCGAAACACATTATGACAACACATGGTGTCCAATGTTTTTAAAGCTTTCTGTGTTCAAGCTCAATTTCTTATCAAACATTAGGTATTAGTCTTTCATTTATTTATTAGTTTATTTTATTTAACTTCTAGCGATGTGTCGCTACTCTTAAGTAAGTTGCAATACCGTTAATTTCATCTAATGTGTGTTACTCACTGTGTCAAGCATCAATTTTAAGCAGATTAGTATCTTTATCGTTTAATTTATTATTTTTTTCTTTAGCATAACCTAGCGGGTAAGTCTTACCTTCAAAGTGTCCTTTAACTGTTACTCGAGTAACAGTCACCTTACCTTTTTTGTTAGCTGGGTTTCCATCATGAAGTTATGGACATGTTTCTCCGCTCTAGTTAACTCTAACTTTCTCGAAGCAACGGTCACTAATAATGCTGTACATCCCGCCCCCTGTTAATTAGATTAACAATAATTGTGATGAACTTATATCACAGCAATACTTACTCTTTTAGTAAGTTGTGTGTCCATCATGAAGTTATGAACGTGCTTCTCGGCTCTAGTTAATTCTAATTTTCTTGAAACAACCGCGACTAATAACGCTGTGCATCCAGCTCCCTGTTAAGTGAATACCTTAATGTAAAATGCAAGCGAACGTGTAGAAGCAATCAAGAATTTGTCATTCCAATAACGCAAGTTTGAAGGCTAAAAATCAAAAATAAACTATATTTTTTCAGCTATGTGCTATCCTTTAGATTATTTAATATTGTTATTAGATATTAAAATTTATTGAGGATAACAGACACAATAGAAAATAAAAATATATAAAAGTGATTTGAAAATCACATCGCCCACTATTGTCTCAGTTACCCTCTCTTAGATAGCTTGGATATTTTAAAATTTACTATTTATATCTTGATTGACATTATTTATTAATTTTGCTTATATTTATTCAAACCTTTTGTGCTAAAATGCAGAACACTATTGCAAGTAGAATAAAAGAAGGAAATGTCATAGCTATCGAAATGGTTTTCGCGAATATTTTATAAAAAGCACCGGTTTCCTTCTTTTATTGTAACTTCATGTTGTTTAAAACAGTTAACAAGTTGTCATCAAACACGACAGTTATTTTAAGTGCATTTCCATCTAATAGGTGCACAAGACTGAATCAATTCAACGTTTACTTCCATTTTAACATTAAGAACATCTAATATCTCATTTAACTTTATCAACATTTACACAAACACTATTTTAGGTGCGTTAAGATTTATTATACACTTCTGTATTTAAATAATTTTAGGAAAAGTGAGCCATTTTAAAAACAAACGTATTGTGCAAACCAGTGAAATATTTAAGTGAAGAGAGAGCTAGAAACAGTTAGGAGAAATGAAGCATTCCATACTACAAATTATATAATTTCTAATAGCTGGCTTTAACAGGGAAATGGACGTAAGTTTATTTTAAAAAAATATTGAAACCGTACTTATATTATTGATATAGGTATTCCAAATAATGCTGTTGCCTGCAAGAACTACGAATAAAATTATACGTAAGTAACCCTATATTCAAAATATTGTGTATACTGAGTGTGGGTTACAGAAGTGGTGACATAATACAGGTGTGTGTACATAGATATAATACTGCATTCACAATATTTTAGCATAAACATTTCGTGTTACAGATATCTGTGAACATCAATATACTTTATAAATATTTATAACATCGAATACACCGACAAATAGTTGTGATTTAGCGTAAGTTCTCGAGAGTGTGAAGCATTTCAGTGTGGTGTGTGAATTGTTTGGAACATTGAAACATTAGTGTTGACTGACTTCCACATTAAACAAAGTTAAAGGATTGTATAAAGGCGAAAGCATTCCAACAGTGTTGTGTTGGCGTGATTTGGCGCACATCGACATTCAAATATATTAGAATGATTCTTATAAATATTGTCGTTACAATCAGCTCAGTAAAATTGTGTCAGTCAACACGAACAGTCATAAAGTTTGTTTGTAAGGAACTTACCATAATGCCGGTGCTAACAGCAATACCTCTGCCGCAATATGTGTTTGGCACTATGTCACCAAAACCGACGGAGAGAAAGGTAATCGCAATAAGCCACATCGCATTCAGTAGGTTAGCGTGTTCTTCGTCGTGAAACCTGAATGGTTAATAAATTTCAACGCTTTACTCATTGACCTGTCTACCCTAAAGTTCAGAGCGTTCGATAAAAAAGTGTTCATTCACAAACCCTACCTACTGACTTGTCGCACGCAAGCCAATCCCTAAAAGCGTAGTGGATTAAATGTAGAAAGAGATGAAACAATAGAAAAGAGAGGGAATCCGTGTAGAATTGAAGAGTTTGACTTTGATTAAAATTGAATTGTGAAATTGCTTCAAACATATTGTGACGTTATTAACAACACATAAAATGGCTCACCTTTACCGACCTATTATAGTGTCACCTAGACAAAGCAAGGTTTTGTAATTTAACCGTTTTTAAAAACTGACGCAAAGCTTGCGATGCCTAGTACAATTCACTCCTAGCCACACAAAACGTATGGAAGATGTATAAATTGTCAAACCAACCCAAAGTATCCTACTATGTTTTCATACATACCACCATACCGCAGGTGAGGGTAATGCCACGGCCGCAGTAAGTGTTGGGGACTATATCTCCGTAGCCAACACAGAGGAACGTTATAGCTGTCAGCCACATTGAGTTTAGCAAATTGGCATGGTCTTCATCGTGGAACCTGAGAGCCAAAATGCCCGACAAGAACCACAGATAACCGGTTGTTTCTACTAAAGTCAACATAAGTTCAACTTCAAAGATACATAAAAATGAAGATTTTAAACAGGGACCTCTAAGCAAAGTTTTTGTGGCAAAATCAATGGAAAAGACAAGTCTATTTTTAAATTTAAGGATTTAATTTTAAATTTGGCAAACATTAATGTGATACAGAACTCCTATACACAAAAGAAAATTTTGTCATGCCTATGGAAAAACAAAACTTTCTTACTACACACACATTGTACGTACTAATACCGATTAAAAAGATTTTTAAATACAACGTGCATCTAAACATATATCTGGGTTGAATACCAAATAATTATACTTGTAGCCATGCGTGAATTAAATTTTAAACCTTAGGTGAAGGTCATGATAACACAGATAAACATTTAGTAGATAAATGGCGAGAAGAGAGAAGGAAAACACGTAAAGTGATATAATTACAAGCAACTTGCTTCGAACGGGAATAAGAGGTAACTTGTTTGATGCATGATATGATAAGGTGCAATGGGTCTGTGCATGTTGATGGTAAGTCAGAAGCTTTATCTAACATTTAGTGTATTGTAACCTAGAGCCATTTTGTGCGTGATTAAACTCTTATAATTAGTTTAATTTATATTTGTGTACGATATTTGCTATATCATTTTTTGTGGTAAGCCGTGCTGTGATTTTAATGCTGCTTTATAAAATACATGTTATAGATCCACGATATGTATATCAAAAGTCTTATTGTGCAGTTAGCAGTGATACCATGTTTTCCATTAAAATTAAATCTACTATATCACAACAAGCATCCTCTTTCTTTACAACGATTTCTTTTATTCACTACATCTAACACATCAACTAACAAAATATAAATTACAGCACTTGTGTTCTCAATACATCTTACAAAAGCTACATTTTGCAAAAATAGTCAAAGTCAAACTCTTGTATCTTTGTGATGATTATGAACCTAGCTTCGCTACATTAACTCTCCGAAATACTTTTAACGTAGACATTGAAAACAAAAAACACAGTGGGTATAAGAAGCAAAAACAAACATATTTACAACGCCACAGTACAGAAGCATTAGCATGCCCACATAGGCAATACACCGGTGATCTTAAAACTTGATAACTTGAGTGTCAAACATAGAATGTGGACATCAAACTAAACGATGGAAGCGAAGATACTGACAGAGAATTAGGAACGACGTTTAATGAAAAAGTAAAATATCGGAACAAATCGAATGAGCAAAACAATTTCCCAAATAATGTTACAGGAATGGAGTACCCCACCCAACATTTCGAACACATAATTATTACGCAAATCAAGATACGTCACCAACAACACATATATAACAACGGTACCAACCTTTCGCACTGTCGAAGCGTCCAGCTCGCAATTATCCAAAGAGATACCATAAAAACTAGTAACACGGTGCCTGGGCAAATTGTCATAAGTGTCTTCAAGACAAATCTGTGAACAGGCAACATACATATTTTAAGTAGGCAAGAAAAGTTTTTCAATAAAACAATAATTGATTATCCTACAATTGGCCGCAGACATACACAATACTATACCAAACAAGTAGGATATTACTGTGGATCTTAAGACCGTTAAGGCAAACAAATGTAGCAAATTGTGTTAAAGTATTCAAAGTTTTATACTTTAACACAATTTGCTACACACTTTACACTTGACAAATATTTGAAGCTTACATTATATTCATATGTAAGCTTTAAATATTTGTAAAAGAATTAAAATAATTACCTAGTGTTAAAATTAATTCTGTTTAAAGCTCCTATACTTCTGGACGAAGCATCCGTGAATAATTTACTGTGAAGCAACATGACCCTGCATATTAAATAGAGTCGAAAGAACATCGGCAGAGACAGCGTGACATCATAAGGAACCTGAAATGAGAAAAGCAATCACTTAGTAAGAATACATTTTGTGGGAGGCGTATGAGTATCCTGAATTGGCACGCGACATTACAATATTGAACACAGAATTTAAAGTAGGTACTCGTACTATAAACATTTCAAGTAATGTCAGTCGTAATTTTGTGAAGCAAATATAACTAAGTGCTTTGTGCTAAAGTGATGTTCGTCTGCCCAAAAATGTAACATTTATCACATCAAAACAAAACGTTTGGAGCAAAATGTGTACCAAGATAAACCAATCATTGCCAAATAGCATAGTTTTTTATAGATCAAGAACAAAAAATCTGGTAATTTATTGTTCTTAGTTCAATGTAAAAGCTCTTCACAAATACATTCGATAATCGTATCATAACCACAGGTATCGTTTTGTTTGTGGCTAAATACAACGTCACTCAAAAATACTCACTAACATATTATGTTCCTACATGCATACAAATAAAACAAGACCGAACAGATATCAATGATAATGACAATATTACACGATTCAACTAAATCGAATCACTATGATTAAAAATAGCAGAAATGAATGACCGATGTCGAATGATTCTTTTACGATTAAACGATTCAATTTGGTTGCTTCATCCAAATTGAGGTGGAAGTGAACCGTGTAATTCCGACGTATATATATAGTGACATACACTCTATAACAATTGATCAAATTCACATACACAAAAATAAGAGAGTTTTGTTCGTACATAAATTGGAAACATGCTCAAAACGAGGACTCTAACATCACTTTAAACTTGGTTACACTTCAACTCAATGAATACAGACCTGAATTTGCTTATACATCGTGCCCTAAGGAGAAAATTGAAAAATGAACGTCAGTTAGCAAATAAAGTACACGAATGAATCTAGATAATAAAAGAAGATTATTATACGACATAAATCAATTACCTACACTAGTTTAAAGAATATAGACTGTTTTCTAATGAAGAGTAACATCGTTTGTACTCTTCTCATTTACTCTAAATTAGTCAAGAGATGAAACTATAAAATGATTCAAAAACTCCATTAAACTACATAATATTTAAAGTAGACATCAATAATAAAAACCATAACATCAACTAGATAAGTGAAGAATATTCAACTGGACTTAGTTTTTCAACTACAAACATACATCATTTGTAAATTGAAAGACAACATAAAGAGGTCAAAATGCTTAAACGGCAGCGAATCTACATACCTAGAATATACAAAATAAGTAAATATTTAAAAAAAAATACTTACTACTTCTACGCCTATGACGCCCCCTTTGTTTGCAAGTTTTGTGGTCCAAGTAAAGGTATATTGACCGGGAATAGGATGCACGGCGCAAATAGCCAGCTCGAGGCCAATTTGAGCTATCCGCTGCCACGTCATTGCTATCCGCCAGTCGTCAGCGCAGTTGTCTATCATAAATAACTGAAAACCAATAAAACAAAGGTGAGCAAAACACGCCAAATTTAACAAGAAATTAACGAAGTTTTACCAAAATTAATATTTAAAGACGCATGTGTTCAAACTTCCGAACTTACTTAATAAAAAACAAAGGTCTTTTATTTACAGGGAGTACCTTAAAATTGCTTCTTGATCTGCTGCAATAAGTAGGCGGAAACTAATTAATAAAGTTTCCGTCTGAGAATCTTTTAGAGGCAAAGTTTATGGAGTTTAAGTTTTTACCTGTACTTCTAAAGCGTGATACGCGACGATTAGGCCAAGTAAAATCACAGTCGACATTGATATAAGCGTCTTCAACGCCTGCGAATATATTGACGCCTGAAATGAAGTAGCAATACGTTAACGTCAAATGAATTCTAAAGGAGGAATCAATTTATAAACTCAAATGTAACCTTACCTTAGTATATACACCAGCACTTGAAAGTTCATTTTCTATAACCATAATTATTATACCAAACATTCCCATTACTAAAGCGTAATCACTTATTCGTTTCCTTTTTTCGAATAACGCCTTTCTTCTACCTAATCTGAAAAATGAAAACACAATTTATTTAGTGCGTTCAATTTATTATGGAGGCAACTTATTTCTCTATGAAGTTAAAGCCAAATTTCAGAAGGACTTCAAAATTTGCGAGGTATCCAAAACTAGAGCCCGTTTAGTTTAGATCAAAGTTTTCATGCCGACGACCGGTATCAAGAGATTACATTTTATTGATGAAGGCACATGGCCATTGATTGCAATCTTCCTAATTGATTTTTCAGTGAATTGGTATTTAAGAGGATTACCTTCTAGCTTCAAACTAGTTGACAGTAGACAAATTATTTCGTCATTTTGCTTGTGAGTTTCGTTGAAGAGCACTTCATTATTAAATTCATACATAATCCATAGCATTCTCAATAAATATTGAGCTAAATTGTACCATCTTCATCTTAATTAACCTACTATTACTTTGCGAACAAAGTGACCTTTAAACCTAGCACGTTTGAAGTACGTGACTCATCGATGCATCTCACGTTGTTACCGCTTGGCGTTCTGATTACTCCATTATAGGAAAGATCACGAAGAAAACGTTAAACATTTTCTGTTCTTTTAACACATTAACTTTTGTAATACGTCCTATTGACATAGTAATAACAGTTCTAACCAGCCTTGGGAGTTTTTTAGAAGTGTCAGACGTTGACGTCAATAGTGGTAGTTAATAAAATATGGCTAATCGAATGATGATAACGTCAATACATACATACTGCACTTAAATATTCTGAAGACAAACAAAATCGATGCGACCCTGATGCAAGTTATTTCCGTTCGTTCAAGGCTGATAGGCATTATTAAAACGTTTCTAGCTTGTATTCGCTTTATGAAGCGAGTTTTGTGTGATTTATAATTTATGTATTAGTTTAGTTTGAAGTCTATGTTAGGAATTAGTGTACAATTTCGTATCTCGAATAGCTTTACCCGAAGCCAAATTTGAATGGTTTTATCTATCGTTTTAAACGATGAATTTGTCTTCATAATGTTTGAAATGTGGAAAAGCATTTTTTTTATAAGCACAGAGAAGACCAGAAAACGATAGCGGGTTGAGCTATACTTCTTCTTAAAGAATTGGCCCACAATCGCAGTAGACCGATCAAAGTGGAAAGAGGGAAGGGAGGCCCTTCGCCCTTTTTTGGGACAATACAGGCTTAAAATAATAAGAGATAACCATGGCGCATACGGAAAGGATTTGCTGTGGAAAAGGATGCCTGGAAGATTTGGGGGAGACATTTGCTCCAGTGGTATAGTGTAGTAACAATAAAAAAAACGCTATTTTAATAGTATGTACAATTTTAGTACAATGCATCAAACCGGGTTTCAAATTATATTATACACAATAATATGTATGTTATAAATCAATGAGCGTCTACAACAATTTACTTCAAGACATAAAAAGTAATAATGATCATTGAGTCGTAAAGCGGACTCGGTCGCGTGAAAAACTGACTTTACATAATTATATTTATTTGTTTTTACCAAAGGTAATAAAAAGCGTGGGTACGTTGATACAATGCTGATAGGAGCACGCTTGGAGCCCATAAACTATCATATAAAGTACTAGAATGGATTTTGGTTGCTATGCCATGCGTAGCTTTGTGGAAACACAATGTATTTTTGTGACGTTGAATTTTTATGGGCTATTCTATAGACGATAATGATAAGTAGTTGTACGTACGTACCTACACACAGATTAAAACATATACCTAGTAGGTAATGGTAGCAATCATTTCATACAAGTACATAAAAACATAAAATTAATAGACCGATGAATCCGATTAATTTGTAAACTATACAAAGGACTTCTGGTAATAAATGCTAAAATATTACAAGTGTATTCAATTATATTCATGTTAATGTAAACAGTTCCGCATGAATTGAAAATACAAAATAATTCTGCACCGGTTATAACAACTCCATGAGTAAATGAAATGAGATTAAAATTATTTTTTTAAAGCAATCATGATTTGAAATTATGAAAATTATGATAAGGATAGTATGAATTAGCACAATGAAAATATTTGCAAAACTGGATTTGAAGCAGTTATTTGGAGATTTCCATTTTATTGAATGTTTATCGCGTTTGACTCGGTCGTGGCACTCCTCAAAAACTACTGAATCGATTTTGACAGAGTTTTTAATGTTCGGAAGCTGTTTAAGGATTCCTGTTGAATCTGACAATAATTGTGAGTATAAATACAGTGACCCCTACTTTTTAATTTAATATTCGTCATATTGATTTTGTTGGTATAAATGTAGCTTATGATTCCCGGATATAATAACTAATCGACTGACACCTTATTCATCAAAATCGGATGAGTAGTTAATGCGGTACGGTGGGACAAAGATACATAGGTATGACTGCTAAAAACATAACCCTTCGTTTTGATTTCGCCGCAGTCAGGTAAAAATAAGGTAGGTATAATATAGAATATAGAAACGACTAAATCTATTATTATTATTATATTATTTATTATTATCTCACAACTAACTAACATCGTATAAGTGCAAAAAAAGAATAATAATTTTAATCGTTTTTTAAACAAAATTATGACCCTACCAAAATATATAGAGAGCGTCAAACACATGTACACCTATAATTTGTGTATACATTAGCAGTAATACCTTCCCTAAATACTCTTGTAAAGCCATGTTGAATGAATAAGCTCTTGGTGATCTTTAATAAATAAAAAAACATATAATTCCCTAAGCATCTTCTACCTAGTTGATGATATTATTATATTAAATTATAAATTATTTTATTTTTACCTAAAATAATAAAGTTCACAAATATCTCTCAAAGATCACTTTATAGTCAGTCGTTATGCGTTCCACCCTTTAACGGTTGCGAATGAAATTACCATCATAACACAGTTATGTCTCAATTCAGCTGAATAGAAGCACGTAGACGACCATTGTTTTGAAGAAGACCACCTATTTGTCATGTCGACATTGTGCTTAGACGTGTAATGGGACTGGTCCACGTAGGATGATACGTCGTTTATGTATTCCAGTCTCAGGAGGCTAAACTCGTCGGCTCTCGACCAAAGATTGACCCCAGCTTTATTACACTGCTTATTGGTTTTATATAACCCACGGGACTTAATGAAAATATTAGAATCTGATATTGGCAAAACAATGAAGTATGCCATAATAATGATATGTTGTATTAACTGTGGCTTTATTGGTCGCATTTTACGAATGGCGTAAGGATTCCTTTTATATTGCTCGTAAAAGTGTCATTGACAGATGATGTGTTATTAATATGGAAAAACCTTTGCCTTGGATTGCAATTCTGTAGTGAAGAAATGACTACATGAGTGAGCTTACCAACAGTATTTTTTTTTAAAGTCATGTTTAAAGAAATTATATGATAAAAAAAAGTTCTTATGAAATCCTTTTAAACAGATTTTACCTGACAGAAGCAAAATTACTGAAATATCATCCAAACTTCAGATTTATTTTATCTAACGCGATTGTCAAAGGCTTCACGCACCAAAAAGCATCAAACGCTGCATAAATCCTAAACTTTTGAAGTGCAATCCATGTTGTTGAAGTTCAAATATTGATACCTATCCGTATTTATTTTACTCTCAAGTTGCGTTTACATACAGCGTTTCAAAGCGAACGTCCGTCCCCTGTGAAATGGGACATTTCATATTGAAATCGGTTCAAAATGGTGGGTGTATAAATCTTTTCGAGGTTTGCGGTTTAGAATCGTTGGTTATCTGATCGTGAGTGATGGTTGGCTCAATTTGCATTGCAAAATCGAGCACTGGGGCTTTTCAGGTGGAAAATTATGAACTTACTAGCTTTTGCCCCCGGTTTCGCCGGTGGTCGTGTTATCTGACTACCTAGCAGGGACTTAAAAAAAACACCTTCATAAAAGTTATAGAATTATAAGTGTTACATATTGAATTAATAAGAAAATCAAATATGTAATCCTTATACATATTTTTCAATGTTAACCCAAAACACTTATAGGTGTAACAGTAATATATCTGTAACCGATATAAAAGTGTTAACAGTGCTAAAAAGTGTAACCGGTAAAAGCGGCGTTACCGAAACGGCCGGATTGAGGCTATTTTGCCATCGCCGCGTCTGTCTGGCCGCCGCGCATTTACGGTACAGTGCAATTATACATTTAAATGCTTATTTCTGTTCATAACACTTATTAACACATATAAAAGGTTACACTTCGATTCTGTAACATTATTGTAACTGTTAAATTTAGAAGTGTTTACTTTTAAAAGTTTAAAAAAAACAGTGTTAAAAAAGTTACAGTTTGAGTCCCTGCTACCTAGATAAAAAAAATCTTATATGTCCCAACCAAAGTCATGATCTATCTATGTGCGAAAGTCTATCCAACTCCGTTCAGCCGTGAAAAAGTAACAGAGAGAGTTACTTGCGCATTTATTGAAATAGTATGGATTACTTTCGCATCACTACATAGTATAAAACAAAGTCGCTTTCTCTGTCCCTATGTCCCTATGTCCCTTTGTATGCTTAAATCTTTGAAACTACGCAACGGATTTTGATGCGGTTTTTTTTAATAGATAGAGTGATTCAAGAGGAAGGTTTATATGTATAATAACATCCATTAAATAGTGGAGAAGTAGATCTATATGGCCCTTTACACCGTATGATTTAAATGAATATTTTCGAAGATATTACAGATTTAAAAATTGCGGGACGTAGCGTTTGCGGCGGCGGTGCGAAGCCGGAGCGGGCCGCTATGTTTTTATATACAACGTTCACAGTTTTTCTGTAGTGTATTTAGTATCAGCATTGCAGCCGTGCGAAGCCGGGGCGGGTCGCTAGTTTATAATAAATAGTATACATTTGTACTGTTATGCACTTTTTTGTTGCATTTATTTTCATTTCAAGGATATGCGCAGACTTGAATCAATACTATATTCATACACAGATGAGTACTCGTTAACAACACAGTTTCATAGTCAAAGTCAAAAATCTACTGAAGACACTTTACTGACAAAAGTCAAAACTGTTTGCAGAAAAACTGTTTGTCTAAAAGCAAACGAAATTCGTACGGCTTTGTGTTGAAAAACCAAACAAACAAATGAAGAACCCGAAGCGTGTCGTAGTCGTTATTTAGTCGATCGCTCGCGAAACGTTGTAAATTGGATTTTTAAGCCACATCTGTTATTTCCCGAAGCAACGATTGGAAACTACATGGTGTTAATTTGCGTTTCGAATTCAATTGGCTCGTGTATTTTGAGATCTTTATCAAGCACGAAACGTGAATATGAATGATAGGTATTTACAATAATTTCATAACGTAACATCGTGCCTGTGAATCCTGTGATCTCCAAAGGGGTAAGCATAGTGCACTCACATTTTGGCGTGCCTATCGCGACCACTCGGGTAAAAATCCAGACTCGGGGCCACTAATGAGAAATTCGATATGATAAAACCTAGTAAAACTTTGCCCGACCCGGGAAATCACATGCTCAGGAGTAGTACTTGGGACCATTATATCGACTACTACCACTACCACACAACCACAAAATTTAAACTGGTCACTTGGTTTTAACAGCAATACTTTTCAAATCAGCCCAGACTCTGAATTTGTTGTTTGCAAAATGCTCCTTTTTTTTTTTTCACATGGAGAAATGCTCATGCATACTACACTACCACGGGGAGATAGTGCAGTTATGTGGGACTCTACCGACACTCCTCTTCCCCTGCAGCCCCACCGCGTCCGCCATCGTACGGTGGCGACCCCGTCAAGGCCGCGGAAGGTAGGGAGAGCGGTGCACCGTAATACCGGCACTACTCTCCCGCCGCGGCCTCCAACGCTCAACCGCGATGCCTCCGGTACGTACGACATCGCGGCCCGCCTCAGTTGCGATGTCGCCCAAGCGACACCGCAACCTACCTTTGGCCGCTACGTCGTCGGCTTGTCAGCAAAAGCCCTGACGAGCGGCCCCTCCTCGGGTTTCTCTTCGCTTCACCGTGGGTGTCCAAGCCACGGCTACTGAGCCCCCCCGCCTCGACAATGCGGGAACCCACCGGGGGGTGCAAAATGCTCCTGCCCTAAGACATGGGACTTCGACATAACTGGTGAAATGTATTCTATATTAAACACGTCCGCGTAACCCTACGAGGAATTCCTACAGCCGTCTGTATATATTCACTATATTCACAATAATAATTAAAACTGACGTTTTAAAATTTGAAATTTTGTTTATTACTGTCCTTATTTATAAATCTCTCTGAGATTTGGTATTAGAGAACCCAATTCTGGGTTAATCTCGCCTTTGTACATAAACTGTTAATATAATGTTATAAAATCGTGTTTGTAATTTATTTGTAAAACTAGCTTAAGCCCGCGATTTCGTCCGCGTGAAATTTCCTATTTTAACTTAAAAAATATCTATGTATATAAAATTCAAAGTCCTGACTGACTGATATATTATTATCAACGCACAGCCTAAACCGCTGGTCTTATGCGCCTGCCACACACTCGACGAGTGGCATGGGAAGTAACGAGGAAAGGAGGCAGAGACATAGTGTGGCAACATTACTCGTCATGCCACACGTCATGCTCCTCGTCCTACCCACTGCTCCCTATTTTGTCGGTTTTTGCGCGCGAGTCAAAGGACCGGCAATACGAGTGCGAGTGGCCGGCCACATAATCGCGCGGTCGCAGTCTGCATGGAGCGCTCGCGCAAAACGCACGCGTATGCAAAATTGGAAATTATGTCGTCGCCAAGCGTGGAATGGTCAAATGAAAAGTTGTGTTAATAATCCACCATCTCCGTTGGCGAGGACGACGACGACGATGTATATTTCTTTTTACTACATTAATATAATTAGCTATACTAAAAATGCATAGCGCGCACGCTGCCACCGTTTCAACGTCCATTTGTCTCACCAAGGCAAATGACAAGTGAGGGGCGTCGCGATTAATTGCGCGAGTAGAGCAGTGTGTGGGCAGAGAGGGCAACATCGCGGCAAATCACGGCAGCGCGAGGAGCATAGCGATGAGCAGCGCAAGGAGCATAGTCTGGCAGGCGCATTAGAGACATGAAATTTGGAGGATGTGTTCTTTGTGAAAAGTAGGTATCCACTAAGAGAGGAGGGGCCCGTAGCTAAATAATAACAGCCGGAAAGGTCGATCGATCAGGTTAACCAACGCTTGCCGCGGTTGGTCTGTGGATTGGTGACCATCTTTACATACCGACACCCATCCCTACCTCGGAAAGCACGTTAAGCCGTTGGTCCCGGCTGTCATTCGTGGATATTTGACGGTCGTTCCAGGTAGTCAGAAGCCCGAAAGTCTGACAACCAGTCTTACCAAGGGGTAGGTATCGTATTACCCAGTAACTGGGTTGTAGAGGTCAGATAGGCAGTCGCTTCATGTAAAATGCCGGTATTCAGCTGCATCCGGTTAGACTGGAAGCCGACCCCAACATAGTTGGGAAAAGACAGATGAGATGATGATGTATCCACTAAGAAAGGGTTTTTCGAAATTCCACCCCTAAGAGGGTGAATGGGGAGAGGTTGAAAGTTGCGGGCAGAAGCTAGTACTCAATGATACTTGCAAGCCTTATAGCTCACCATTAGTGAAAGAGTTTTCGGAATCGGATCAGTAGTTTCAAAGATTACCCCTTACATACTAGCTCACAAAAAATTACCTTTCCATTAAAATTACCTTTGAATTAGAATTTAATCCTACAAATAACTAGCCAAAAATTAAAAGAATCTTTTCGTTCTTAGTTCCCCAGGTAAACACGATTCCACATGCTAGAATGGAAAGCTCAGCATTGTGTGATCTTACAAAGACGCTCTCCAATTATGCTGAAGTGCCAACTTTGTCTGCTTCATTATCATTTCATTGATCGACTCTTGAAAAACTCTTACTGTGTTCAAAACTTCACGATTTGAGACTTTCTGAATCTTTGAAATTCGTGACATCGGTAGAAGAATGAATTGAATGTTTTATTTGACTAACAATTTCAAGTTTTGTTTGTAAATAACAATTATTATAAAAAATACAAAATTATTTTTGAGTTTCATCGTTGGGAAGAAGATATTAAGTCCAAATAAAGAATTTATCATTATTTAAAAAATATATTAAAAATACTGTCACAGGCTATATTAGCCAATTTACACTCTGAAAATTGGAAGTAAATCGTATTGAGAAAATACAATTTAGCCTGAAAAGGATAACCCGTATCCTCGCGACAACTCCTCTCTATCATGTCTGAACATTCGATCTCAGGTACAATTTAACTCAATATAAAAACATCACGCACGTCCACTCCAATTACAGCTAGAGTATTGGACACTAACCTATATCCTATATTGGGTTTGTGCTTAGCTGTCCCCCCTCCCTTGTACGTGCCGCCGCCAAGCGCCCGTTCTTCACCGAAGCGCGGGTACTCGCTGTGCACGCCGACGAGTGCGACGCCGGCTTCCTCACCACCCGCGTCCCTCCCTCCCCCCGAGTACGCCTTCATCGCGCCCGGGATCGAGAGCGTCGACACCGGCTTCCGCAGCTGAAATACACCGAAATACACTGTCAGCAAATTGTTGGAAACCACCAAAATGGAAATCTCAATCCGAAATGCACACTGTCGCATGTTACATTAAAACCGTACTGTTGAATTTTGTGGGCTTCTAAAATCAGTTTCGCGATATTAATGTTTTGATTCAGCTCTATATTTAACATGTTTATTTCAATCCATGATGTCTCATCTCGCATTAATAAATGTGGACTTCATACAAATTCAGAAATAAATATTCCGCTCTGATACTTTTCGTTTAAGACTATGTTCTATTCAACCGTAAAGCTCCTCATAAAACTTAAGATACACGAGATGTTATATTTTTGAACTCATAATAGAACTCATAACCCTTTTAACATAACAAGATCCGTCATCCTCTGAAACGTAAGGCTGCCCTCGAGGAAATACCGACATATCCTTGACCCGAGATTAATAAAATGACGCTTTATGGAAATGTCGAAGAAACCCACAATGAATACGGTTGACCAAGAGTCTCTCCATTCATATGCTACGTTTTTAGAAGATGCAATTAGTTGGTTAAGTTAAGACGCCCAATTATTTCGTGATTAATGAGAAATACTTACTAAACTCTTGGAGTTCCAATTAAGTCGAGTACAGAAACATTTTTGAGAAATTACGCAAATAAAATTGCGTGCCTAACCCAACTCTTAGTTGATAAGACATGTTTGTGCTTAATTAAAATTTTCAGGATACTTGAGTGACCCCAAGGCAACGGGGGGTGAAGCAAAGACATGAAAGTGACGTGCTACAATTTGCTAAATAGCTCTTTTTTCTCTTTTGACCAGCATGTTTCAGCCGGCAGCTAATTAGATTTATTATCTACGTATATGCACTCTGCTTCCCACTTTTGTTAAATAATGTTTTCCTGGTGTCCATTAGCTTAATCTAATTGGGGCAATTTATCTGCATATCTTTGAAAGCTTTTATTTTGTTGGTCTTATTTGTTTATGTTGTAAGTTCGTTCGTTCATTAAGTGTAAGATTTTATTATATCCGTAATAAAAGTCACAATAATTTGTAATGTTAGATAATTGAATTTATTCAAAGTCGTCTTGTATGTCATTTGGCAGGTTTATATCCACCGAAGCGTCTGTTTCCGCCATATTAGCCCGAAGGTAAGGGTGACAGAATGGTTAAATTAGCCAATTCATGCGTCTAGACGTAGAAATCGACCAAGCATGACGCCGGTGTGCAGAAGCCTTAAACTAATCTCGCTGTAACACGATAAACCTGGATCATTGCGTGTTTACTGCTAAATTAAACTTTATGAACGATGTATTCAAAATACGTCTAACAGCGTCTGGTATGAATATTTTAATTAAAATAGCGACCCGTGCACTGTGAAGCTTATAATGCATGCAACAACGGCTTGTACTATACCTAAGTGAAAACCGTGTAGGCGAAATTCATGGTAAGCTTTGCGCTCATAGATTTTTTATGATTTTGATAAAGAATGTCTAAGTACCCATAACGTAAAGGTTTTGTGTATATCGCAGTGCAGAGATGTTTTTACGTAGAAAGCTTATTTTGCTTCAAACTTAAATAAGCGTGGAAACTTCATATTTACTTTAATTCACTGAGATTTGAGATATTCAACTACTGAGTGCATAAAGGATATACAGCATGTTTTTTTCGAATATGACTACCATTTACAATTTCGGTATTTGCGGTTGAAATATTTATGTTTCCAATTCCCAATCCAAACTTAAATTTTCCACTTAACACTTCAGCACACATTAATTTTACATCAATAGCTTCTAGCAATTAATTCTGGAAATATAGGGCAAGCAATTTCATGGTTAATTACTTATTTATAAACGTTACTTAATTGCTTCCAAAGAAAATTATTCACTTCTCGAAGTCAGCAGTAGTTGGGCTATCGTAATAAGCATTAGGCATTACCCGGAAATGCGTTCACCGAAGCCCAACACTAATATCGGGTAGATCTGCGGTATCACGTCGCCAATTCGGTTAAACTTTGGTGATCCGATCGTAATAGCACCATTCGTATAAACTGTCCTTGCTGAAACTACCCGTTTACTCTTTCCTAGATGAAATATCGGAGAGAATGAAGATAGGATAGTTAGAAATGATGGCTTACTATTTTTACTATCACCATGATTAAGGAAAAATTTTCTTATCACATTGCTCTGTGTGCTGAGAATTCAGTTCAGATTTTTTTCAAATACCGTTTTCTTATTTAGATAACTACGTAAAAATCTATACAGCAACCAAATTCAACCCATTGATTATTTTGCTGTACTAAAATAACGTCTTAATAATGAAACAATTCTATTTTTAACAACACCAATTCGGTTCAACAACATTTTCACCAAAACAATCACACTAGCAACTAACTTCAGATAGCTTTGTGTAAACAAACAAAACGAAATTAGAAACGTAGAAACATAAATGAAACACGAATATTTTTGTCTTTATTTTTAGAGTAAGCACATTCATTCCCTCACTCATTCAACATTCATAACACGTGGATAAACTTTTTTCCGTCAAAACTTCAGAAAACTTTTTTGTTATACACATATAAAAATTTTACATTTAGATACGCGTGGTCCCGTATGTTTGGGGACATATAAATAGACGTCGTGTTCGTTGGGAATTTTGTAAAGATTCGAGTGGATATTACTTTTTTCGACACTGTTATACAGAGCGGCGAAAAACGTTGTAAGGTTATCTTAGTATTCTCATATTCTGCAACGATCAAATCACCACGTGAAAGCACGTATGTATCCCATTTTACGACTACTATAAATAAAATAAGTCAAAATGCCGTAAGTTGAAATACTACATTGTTGCTGAACTCAACGCGGATATAAATTTTGCTCAGAAATACATTTTGTTGCGCCCAAATAGGGTTGACTTGCTCGTCTAGTCAGGTGACGACATGTTGGGGATCGAAGCAAGACTTGAATACAAATGGCCGAGATAGGAAATGCTGACGTTCGCTATGAGTGTTGGCAAATACTGTTGACTTTGATCCTTAACGGAGATAACACTGTACGAATTGAGTCGACAATTTGGCTGATGTTTGTGTGTACTTTACTCACTTGTGAGTTTTAATCGATGTAACATAAAATCAAAATCGTTTTTCAAGTTTTATAATCCAGGTTTGTAAAAACTTAAAACAAGAATGGAGAAATGTTAAAAAGTACTGTATTTTTCTTTCCTATTTTAGCAAAAAGTAGCTATCACAAGTTAAGAGCAAATGTTTTGGAAAATGATGACAGTTATAAAAAGACAATTTCACCGCTCACCGCCGGTTTTTTCGCATGGCTTAACCAAGCGTTGAAAATTATTATTGTCAACTAGCTGTTGTTACCCGCGACTTCGTCCGTGTGGATTTAAACAAAAAAGTTATTGTTGAGTTCGCAGAGTTTACGATAACTTATTAATTCTGTATTCCGCTTAAAGAAATACCTATTCTAATATTAATTAAATTCTTATATTTTATGAATCGATATTTTGTTTTTGTACATATTTCTCCATCTAGTTCTTTTTTTCGCTTTTACTTTTAGTTTAATTATTATTTATTTTTAGTTTTTAGTATTAGCTTTATTGAAAAATTTCTTTATTATACAATATTTGGAGTAAGATTTTCTTGGGCTAAAACAACAATACTATATATTATTTATTCAATCAATCTCTATACCTAAATAAACGGGGTATAATACCTACAACTTCCCTATTTGAATCGGATATTATTCAATATTTCATTTCACTGGTATTATTTTTTTTTCGTGGGACCCTATTTTTTTTTTCTATAATAAAAGTAGCCTAAGTTACTCCTTATTACATCAGCTATCTGCTAGTGAAAGTTTCGTCAAAATCGGTCCAGCCGTTTTAGCGATTAGCCGGAACAAACAGACAGACAGACAAAAATTGTAAAAAATGTAATTTTGGTATATGTACCGTGTATACCATATGCATTTAGTAAAAAGCGGTTATTTTAATATTACAGACACTGCAATTTTATTAATTTGTATAGATGGTTATTACCGTTAAAATTTTGGGGAGAGACAGTATTTAAACAGCAAATTGAACTTGTAATTGTAAGGTAAACAAGCCAGGATTAATTACTGCTATAATTTTGGTTTATTTTATTAATTTGGGTTAATAATTTTAGCATGTATAATTTTCACAATCTAAAAAGAAAATATATATTTATTTCAGGGGTATGTGTACAAGCGATGTAGTTTTATTTTGCGATGTTGCAAGAATATAAATCTGCGTTTGGAAATATGAAGTTATTTTACCTCTGACAGCAGAATTCCTACAGCGACCTTATTGTAACGATAATAAGGATCACTGTGATTTTGGCAGACTTATCAGTGGCAACTCAACATCAAACTTAACGTAACTTCATCAATGAAAAACTCGTAAAATATATAACGGTGGACGAGGGAAGTCCGTACGCCAAACTCAAGACCCGCTGATTAATAAAGTTTTCAGTTTTTATATTTACCTGTTTGTGGCCCTTATACTGTGTTTTAAAATCATTATATATTTATTATGTTAAACGTGCGTTCGGTTTCATTTAAATAGACCCAAAACTCTACTCCTGAGAAAAACTCTGACATTGACAGAATCGATTGTCGCCATCGAAACCATTGCCATAGAGAAAAATACAATAGAATAGAATGATCACTGTGATTTTGACATATTTGGCAGATTACAGGGATTATTGGATTATTGGAAAAATACTTTCTTATAAGCCAGAAGGGAAATGAATACTAATAACTTAATGTTCTTGTGGAAATTAGAAGTAATGGTTCTACGGAAAAACACAATACCCATGGTTTAATCAATATTTTTACCAAAACTAATAAACCAAGATACACAAAGAAAAAAAAAGTTATGTTAGTCAAGGTTTAGATCCAGAACATTAATCAATAAAATTTTGGCGGCAATTATAACCAAACTGATGTCATTTGGAAAGCTGCCACGCTAAAATGGAATTGGGCTGGATACATCTGCCGTATGTCAGACGACCAATGGGCCAAAATTACGACCCAATGGGTCTCTCTTAATAATATTAATAAATTAATTTCAGATTAAAATCCATAATAATGTGTTGTTAGTAAAAGTCTTAACCTAATGTTAGTAAAAACACAAATTTGAAACGACAGACACCTACGTGTGCAGCCGTATCCAGTGAGCCAGCATGGGGCTGTTCCGCCTATCACACAATACACTCAGGATTCTGTGGAAGCTAGCACGCATTCTACCTGGTAAAGAAGCGCACCGTTTCCGCATAATGGCATCAACCCTGGTCTCGGCAAGCGAAGCAAGCATGACATGGCAAGCGACAATGCGGCAGGCCCAGATGGAGATGGCGGGATTAGCTGGAATCCTTCAACTAGTCCACAAAAGTTTTAAACAGGGATGTCATTGCCCTGCATTGGGTCATCACAGGCTTTTAATTATAATAACTAGTACAAATGTTTTCAACATTTCAACACCGTTCCATATTGATTTCTCCTTACATACCGTCGTTGCGCGTTAAAAAATCGCTATGTGTTATTTAGTTATTTTCGGTTCTTAATGCAGTTTTAATCGTTATTTCAATACACACATACAGCTATATGATAAGTGCGATATTTAAAGAGTAAATTTAAAGAGTAAGGAATGTAGCTATGTGATATTCATACATCGAAAGTTCCGTATAAACACGCTAAATGTTATAATTCATATAGCTCAAATAAGTTCACTAAAAACACATAGCGACTTTTTCACGCGCAACGACGATACATGACATAACAATACACGTATGTACATACCTATAATTTCATCAAATGCTTCGAATCAAAATCCTTGTTTAAATTTCAGACATCAAAGTACGGTGAGGTCATTGACAATCCTGACATACATACACAATATCCAAAAAAAAATGACGTGCACCTAACGATCAGAAAACCTACTTTCCCTTCACTTGTCTTCAAAAAAATCAGAAGTCGCTTGTCGACGTTTCTTCACCAAAATTTCCTCGATTTCTTTAAGAGCGTCCTCTCAATTTGTAGAAGAAAAACCGCAAAGACACTGTCGAGGTCACGACTGACTTGTAGTTTTTAAACTGCAATAAAGTGTAGAAGGCGAAAGGTAGTTGGCTCAACGCCCACGAGTACTTTTAAGCCTCATTTCAAAAGCATTTAGTTGAGGTTAAATACTAGTAGACATCGAAACTACATCTCTGAAATTGCTGACGAAGAAAAAAATATTTCCTTTTTATTCTTTTTCTCGACATTTTTTCTCTGCAAAATATTAGGCCTTTTTTTTGATAAACAGTATCTAACCAACCTTCTCAACTGATGGATATACAACCTCTCCAAATACATCATCTACCCGTGTACAAATGATTGATGAGAAGCGACCCATGCCGAGTATATTTACAATTCGCCCTGTATATATTTTCACTTTTCCGATTTTCCATAAACCACACCCTATTAATATCGCGGTACGGTGTAAATGCCTTGAAACAGTCAACAGTACCTGGTAACATATTCACCACGCAAACACTGGAATGAACATGGTAGGTAATCTAATTTTAGAATACTTTATGTGTATTTATTTTTATCGCAGACTGTATAAACTACGCCTTTGGTTATGGAGCAGGTTGGTTTCAATATGTCAAATGTTAGTAATATTTTATATTGCTTTGATAAGTTGGTCACAGTCTAAGAATACTTTGCATGTTATTTCTCTGTAGACTGCCTTTTTATTTAAATACGTCATGCAAAATAAAACAGTGAGTTTATTGACCCCTTACTACATTTATATAGGACGTAGGGCGTAGTAATAAAGATTTTATGATTATTGGCCGATTTCTGTAATTTACGGACCGTTTTTAGTTAAAATTAAGACTAAAAACTGTACCAATAATGAAGCATTATATACCTCATAGTTTGCATTGTAGACCTTCCCATATGGCTATCACAGCTATCACAGGTATAATATTAGCTTACGAATCTATTTAAAAACACAGGCAGCTTATTGTTTGCTACAATCATTATTTCAGTCAGCATTATTTGAGTATTTTAGCAAATTCTAAATTACTTACTTTATTATTACAACTTTACATAATATTCCGGACTTGATAACCACGGAGCCAATTTCGGCGCTGCATTGTTTGGTCATAATTATTATAAGCTTTTGTTTCATTAAAATTGGTTTAACATTTCTAAAGTTATGCTGGCTAAACCAAAACCCGCTAAATGAGAATTTGAACATAGATAATAATA
Source organism: Luperina nickerlii (assembly GCA_963855955.1). Taxonomy (NCBI): domain Eukaryota; kingdom Metazoa; phylum Arthropoda; class Insecta; order Lepidoptera; family Noctuidae; genus Luperina; species Luperina nickerlii. Next base: position 11,139,166 of record OY979677.1, on the reverse strand, counting down.
TTATTCCATGTTATTCGGTCAGTCTGCTTTACCAAGTTATACGAACCATAATCTTGCAGAAGTAATTTTCACAAAGGAATACTACAGTCTGATTTCTGACGATTCCAACACGAAAGAAACCCTGACTGAAGCATTCTCATATTTAAATCTGCAAGTGGACATTACCTGCAATGCGATTCTGTAACCATCTCACCGTGAAAACTTAGGCAAAGTGAGCGTGGAGTAAGCTGTCAATAGTGTCAATTCCCAGCAAAAACAAATTCACTTCACCTAAGTTTTCACGTTGAGATTTTTACAGAATCGACCGGCTGGTCACGAATGAAACGGCAAGCTCTAAGGTGATTATTAATATTCATCCTGTTCTGGAGTTTCTCCATGATTCTCTACTTAGACTGTGGTTAACAGATAAAAAATACGACAGTAATTTTTACTCTTAATTTTATTAGACTGTGCCCAGAGCCAAAGCTGTTCCGTTTACGGCAAGTTGTAAGTTGTCAATGAAACTGTTTAGGGGTGAGTTAGCTAACATTGTTTTCGTAAAACAATAATAGAATCAGTCTAAAGACAATCATGGGTCAGCACCCTAATTGCGTAACACACTATGAATCACAATCTGAATAATTTTGAAGGGTATTGCTAATCCATTGCCTCATAATGTTCATAAATTTGTCTGTTTAATAATGTAAATAACGCAATGAATGTTGTTGAACTTTCAAAATGAGCACTGTTAGTGTGTGTGTCTGTACCTTGCTGGTCTGCGCACAGCCTCAGAAAACGTTTAAGCCCTTACTACGTTTAAGCACGTAGGTAATAGATGAGGGCCCTACTGTTATCAATACAAGATACGAAGTCACTTCGACAGTAATATATTACACTTCAGATTAAGGTCACAAGTATTGGCCTAAGCAATCTATGTAAATACGTGTTCTACATATAAATGTATAAATGATATACGTATTCAATTATCATTCGAATGAGAAATAGACTAAGAATTTGTCTATCTCGTTGATGTCATTTAAAATGAGGGCTTATCCAGGGCGAGACGACCTGGACGCGTACCGCGAGGGTTGGTTCGAGGTGGCGCGGGAAAAGAGTTCCTGGAAGGATTTGGGGGAGGCCTTTGTCCAGCAGTGGGACAGTATAGGCTAAACAAAAAAAAGGGCTTATGAAGGTCGGGTTACCCGACCTTCATAAGCCCTTTTTTGTGTTTTTTGTTAGGATTTACCTGTATATTTGTGACACCCTAGAACAATAAATTAACTAACCGTATAAGGTGACCTATACTTATACAAAAGAAACTTTATAAAGCTTTTATGCCTAAATAGGTCGTCTTGAAAGGATGCCGTAGAACTCTGAGTTTTACACATAGGTACGTAACAGCTTTATTACGGTGGACCTTCATAAGCCCTTTTTTGTGTTTTTTGTTAGGATTCACCTGTATACTTGTGACATCCTAGAACAAAAAATCAACTAACCGTATAAAGTTACATATATACAAAAGTAACTTTATAAAGCTTTTATGCCCTATAGGTGGTCTTGAAAGGATACCGTAGAACTCGTACGTACCAGCTTTTTTACGAGAGAAGTAGTAGTAATAGTTATGCAAAAATCTATTATAGTAAGTACCAATCTGTACACAAAATTTGTAACAGGCATTATTAACTACGGGTTTAATTAAGTCGTAATCGAAAACTATAACGGCAGAAAGTTCAAACAATTTGGCTAATATCAACAATGGAACAAAAGTAGGTCCCACAATAATACACGTAACTAAACGCCTAATTGAACCTACGGTACAATAAACATATACGTTTATAACACAAATGCTAAAGGAAACGGGTAATTACGTATTATTTTTTTATGAAGCTTGCCTCGAGTTTGAACTGATCGATAATGACGAAAATAGGCTGATATACAAACTGGAAATTGGACTGCAAATGTCAGATGATTTGCCGTTTGTTAATTATTGCACGTGGCTGCCACACGTGAGGAGAGCGTGCCTTTTCGAAACGATGCGATGCGATGCATTCCTGTGCATAATTCGGTTCTATTTAGGTTATGGGCACACAGTTATGTAAGTACTTTCCACATAAGTACTTGTGGGTGGGCTCCAAAATGATTAGTGTAGGGGTATGTGGTTAGATTATACGGGACTGGACGAGTAATAAGACACTTGGATACAGGCGCATTTAGATACAGTTGTGGCGGACTTCCATTAGAAGTGTATTACCGATTCATAGATAGGTTAGCATGAATATTTATATCGGTTATCCTCGACTCAATTAGGATGTTAGAAAGTTAATAAATAAATAGTCATTTGGACTGACATTTCATGTTCTATTGAAGATACAGTATTGATTAACTTTCACTACTAGAATAATGTAAAAGAAAAACAGAAAGAGACCTCCACACTTGAAAGGTCCTTGAATTAATAAGAGTTCAAGATAAAAATGGAGACGAAAAAGTTTTTAATTTTTCTCAATGTTTTTTAAATTCGAAAGGTATTGATCGTATCACCTTTTAACAGAATACTCAGTTTTTAATAAATTTGAACTTTACAAAACACGACGTGCTCTCATTCTGGAATTTGATGTAGGCAGGCCTTCATGATTTAACTCGGACATTTGTATTCAAAAATTTCCACTCCGTTTGGATGCAATGTGGAATATGAATGGACAAAGCCTATAACCATAAGAGCTAGTGCGACCACCGTTCATGTTTCGCTGTATTTTCAAAATGGAACGTGAATGCTTATTGCCAAGACGAAAACGTACTGGCCGCATATTTTGAAGGAGGTTGAGGCTTATTATAATGTCATCAAAGGTTAGACAAATGGTCACACATACTCGTAAAACATCACCGTTTGTCAAAGGAAAACTATCATAATTATCATCAAACTACATACGAGGACATATCAAATTATTCAGAAAACATGTTAAATATTTATAAGGTACAAGTCGTTACTTTATATGGCTTTAGAAAGTACTTACTACAAAAACTTCCATAAATATATTATGAAACCGCCTAGTACTTCAATTTTGTTACAACCAATTACTTATAATATTGAAAGAAATATTACCGATATCCCTTTCAATTATAATTGGATAATTGACTACGCAAACTTTCACGATCGTTCGATGTTGATACAAAAAGTTGGAAGGAAAAGTGGTCGTTTAATAAACCTTAATTATGGTTTATGCCATCCATCCTTGTCTGATATCAGCCAACATTGATCATAGTACCCACTTGGAGACCCAAGTGGATGATGGATGAGTGAATTTCGTACTATCACACTATTCGGGAGTCTCGTGAAAGGTCGGGAGTACTTCTGCAGGACTTCATAAATCGTTTTTTTTCTTTGTGAAGAACCTAGTCATATTATGATTTCGTGAGTGGATGAAAGAACCAGAGAGTCCATTTTATGATTTCGTGAGTGGATGAAAAACCAAATAGTTATATTAAGAGCAAAAGGGCAATAATTATGATTCAATGCCAAAGAACGAATTAAAGCCTCGTGTCGAGCATTAAAAATTTTAAATGATGAGTGTATTTCACGATTGAATCAAAATCATTAATTAAAATTTTAGGTACCAGGATTACCTCCCGTGTTTTTGGGTTGTTTAAAAATAGTCTGAGCATTTCAATCGATACGAAGCCTAATATAAGTCAAGGTTAATACTCCCGGCAGGAATTTCAGATCGCCAAATATGCAGTATTTTAAATATCAGATTAATACAAATTAAATGTATTTAAAAATGTAATAAATAATTTGTATATCGTTAGCAAAATCTGTGATTATTACTCTTGTGGAAGAAATAACCTACCTAAAAAATGCTGACCATACCATTTTGACGGTATATCAACATGGAAAGGTAAAAGACATACAGAATTAAATGAAGCCGAAATCAATATAAGCTACAGATTCGTACATAACCTTCGAATTATAAATCAGTATGGCCAAAACAAATGGAAACAACAAATTAGACAGTCGACAGTTTTATTGTTCTGTTTTCGCGGACATTCTTTTTTTCCTCATTATATTAAATGGCAGACCCAGCAGAAGATGGCGGGACAAGCATGACGTTCAAAAACAGGATTGGTCCACGCTAGCTCAAGACAGAGGGGAGTAGGAATGAGAAAGGGGCTCCTTTCTCATTTCATTTCCCACTGAACAACATAGGCCAAAAATAATATTAAATGGAAACTGTTAAAGTATCTTATACGTTCTTATCGGCTTCTTCACATACCTACTAAAAACACATAAATTCTTGGATTATCTTATGGAACTTAAATTAATTTTTACCCGACTACGGCGAAGCAAAAAGGAGGGTTATGATTTTGACCGGTATGTATGTATGTTCATCTGTTCCCTCATAACTCCAAAAGTACTTATAATATTTGACAAATGAGGTATCGCTAGAAGCGTCTTGACAGTTTGCTGGTTATAAGCTATGTGTCGTCACACTAGATTCAATATGGCGCCCTCTAGAGGACGTAAAGTAATGAAATAAAAAATAAATATTTTGGGATAGTGCCTTGTGGGGTATCAAATGAAAGGACTTACCACATTTCAAAAATATTACTGAAATAAGCCCCAAAATAATTATATAAAAAAGTTTAAAAACTAAAACAAGAAAGTACCTTCCCGTGGCCGCATGCCGCTGTACTAACATACATAATTATATACTATGGTAGCATACGACCACGGGAAGGTACTTTCTTGTTTCATACTTTTCAGTAGTCGGGTTTTAGTTTTTCATTAATTTGGTAGAATGAAAATGATTGCCAGTACCTAATATGCAGGTAGTAAGTGAGAAAACGAATTAAATGTTTTAACGACGAAATAGGTAAATGATTAAATAAGTAGTGCCTTGTACTCAATACTAATATATTGTATCTGTATCCATTTTACTGTGTGTACATAAATAATAAAATAAAAATTTGTAATTTTTTTTAAAGATATTTAATGATGTGCGTCTCTTTGAGGATAGTGCCAAACACAACAAATTCACAAAATACGCTACAATTTTAAATAATTTCGTATTTTCGTGTGTTTTTTTCAGATTTTAACTAGATTGTAGATACATAATCTACTTACAAGATACAGGCAGGCACAAAAACACAAATTCATTACTACAGCCGGTCAATTCTATAAACTTAACACTGTGAAAACTGATGTGAAGTGAGCTGTCAACAAACCTGACACTATGGGATGGAGACTTGACAGCTCGCTTCACCTAAGTTTTACAGTGAGTTTTTGAAGTGAATACTTCTTTAGGCGCGCGTTGAGCATTTTTTGAGATGGGAAAAAACCATTAAACTCGCGCCACTATTACCGTAAGCGACACCACGCGTGTTTTGTTTATAAGACGATTCAAAAAATACCCGCGTCGGAAGTGTTCGGCTGTCGTCGGGATGTACTCGGATTTAATGTATATCCGATACGTCACTGAGTGATGGAAAAGTATTCTGTTTGTGTAATGTTTTCACTTCTGTCGGCACTCCCGGAGTGCCACTGCTTTTTTTTACAGAATAGCACGGCATGTTTTCCATGGGTAAACGGCAAAGAATATATTTCAGTATCACTAGTGTAGTATGTATCGAAGAGTACTTTAGCACAAAATTGGTACTGAAACTAAGCAATGGAATGTGACAAGTCAATTTAATTTATTATTGGAGAGACAAAAGTTATACCTTTTGAATAATAGCATCACCTATTACCATCATAGTTAAAATATAAAATAATGACGCCATGTGGAAATGAACTAATGGAAGCATATATTTTGAAGCTTTGCGTCCTCCCTAGTATTTTCGATTTTCCAGTAAATCACAGGGAATTCAGTGCAAAGGTTTCGGGCTTTGAAAATGGACACGTAGCAACAGTTAAGTATGTTGACATTCATACAGACATAGTACATTTTGGATCAAATATGTACGAATGAATGGATTTTAATTCGTTGTAACAATTCACAATAAAGCATTTTATATTCTTCATACAAAATAGACTAAGGACAGGATCAAAACGGCGTGTGTCAAAATATCCTTAATTCATGACCACGTCATGAATTTAGGACATTGTAACAATAGATCAAAATAGTCAATAAATAATTTATTAAGTGAGTTCCCCTCTTTGCGTACCATAAAGCTAATGAACAGAAATGAGAAATTTATTCGTTATTAATATTAGAGCGCGCCAAAGCCAGTGACTTCCTTCTTCGGAATAGAATAATATAAAGAGCAAATTGATAATACGTTTTAAATAATTTTATGGCCAGTTATGAATTCTATATCCATCCTTTTCTCCTTATCTTATTTTATTAAGGTTGGAGCAGTAACATCAGGCGTCATCTCAGTGTTTATTCCCTAGTTAAAATATCATGTTTCACACAATCCATCCAACTTTTCTTTGATCTGTCTCTATTCAGACCCGTCCAAAGTTATTACTTTTTCTTCGCATCAAATCCCGACAGTCTGTTACCTACTACGGAATTCATAATAAAAAAATCAGCGCGTAAGCAGGACCATTGTTGAATATATGTTGTCCGCTTTATCAAGGACTAGCGACCCGCCCCTGATTTGCACGGTTTTTATGACTTGACACAACATTGATATGTTACCTTAAACCTGTGGTGGCATCTACATCGCCACATGTGAACTACGCATCACATTGACGGCACGCAAAATTCTGCATCGCGCAAACAGAGTTTACCATGCGACTAGCATATAAATACAACGTCCCCCCGACATCATCGGACAGTGGGGCAAGCAATTTTCAAAATTAAGGTGAAAAGCACATAAAAATCTGTTGCGTAGTTTAAGAGAACAACGCGGTCACACATACATACGAAAAGCGACTTTAATTTATAATATGTATAGATTACAGATTAGTGCGACGCGTACCTAAGTGTTAAGATACTTGATGTTAATACTATTTGGCGTGACATAATAAACTTGATCTCCCGTGTTTACGATTCATGGTTGTATACCCACGTACACTCTTAGTATATTCTGGAGCTTAGTAATACCTCTAAAGGTATCATTCTGGACTATATTTAGATTCTTATGATTACACCTATGTATAGAACCTATCTAATTATACTAAAGCGTTACGAAGCGTAAAATTACTTTTTAAGATTTATTTTATACTGGCAAGTACAATCTTGTTTTCTCTTGGGCATGGGTCACTCTGTACCATAAATAATATTAAACATTCGAATTGTGATGGAGAACGCTGTAGGCCTTGTAGACTGTAGTTTTGTAGACCATTTTTTATTTTATTAAATAACTGGTACTTATTGACAGGCGTACACTGTTTTCTCTAATTCGAAAACACTGTAAAAGCAAATTATTTTTATAAGAGTAATCGTGGAGTTTCTTACCAGCTTTCTCCATAGCAAACAACCAATTGGAACCGTGCACTTCGCGTGCGCTTCTGACGTTTTACAAGTGCCATGTAGGTTTATGAGAAATAAAATTATTTGATTTTGAATTGACATTATTTTTATGTCTATTAATATACCTATCACAATAACTTAAGGCTCCTGCAAACAGGCGCGATGCGCGACGCGAATCGCGCACGACACAAAGGCACCGCTCCTTGCGCGACTTTCGGTGGCTTTGTGTCGCGCGCGATTTTATCGCGTGTCGCGCCTGTTTGAGGAGCCTTTAGAGTGCGGACATCGCAAAGAGCGTATTGATGTATATCTTTAAAACCATTGAGAAGTAAAGTTAACCATTTGGTTTTTCATAATCGCATACTACTTCTCACATCGACACATATTAGTATCGTTGCGCTGTTAATAACTTAAACGAAGTTGAAAGCCGAAAACATACAGTACTCGAATAAATCAGAACCAAAACATTGTACGTGATTTGTGTTACAAGCATCAGTAATCCTGCTTCCTTCCATTACCAAATTGACACCGAAAACCATTTTGAACCTGCAAATACGGAGGCCATAAAACACCTCGATCCCAGCCCTATTATTTATCAACAAAGGTTCGTTGTATATTTAGGTGTATCAATACGGGCCACAGGAGCAAATATCATAAATCAGTCATCAAATAATGTCCGATAGCGTCCATCCAAATGCCCAGATAACTCGTAAACTGGGATACAGCCGCAAAATATGTTGGGATGGACCATTCACTTGGAGTTGTGTCGGTGGCTTTGTGTCGCGCGCGATTTTATCGCGTGTCGCGCCTGTTTGAGGAGCCTTTAGAGTGCGGACATCGCAAAGAGCGTATTGATGTATATCTTTAAAACCATTGAGAAGTAAAGTTAACCATTTGGTTTTTCATAATCGCATACTACTTCTCACATCGACACATATTAGTATCGTTGCGCTGTTAATAACTTAAACGAAGTTGAAAGCCGAAAACATACAGTACTCGAATAAATCAGAACCAAAACATTGTACGTGATTTGTGTTACAAGCATCAGTAATCCTGCTTCCTTCCATTACCAAATTGACACCGAAAACCATTTTGAACCTGCAAATACGGAGGCCATAAAACACCTCGATCCCAGCCCTATTATTTATCAACAAAGGTTCGTTGTATATTTAGGTGTATCAATACGGGCCACAGGAGCAAATATCATAAATCAGTCATCAAATAATGTCCGATAGCGTCCATCCAAATGCCCAGATAACTCGTAAACTGGGATACAGCCGCAAAATATGTTGGGATGGACCATTCACTTGGAGTTGTGTCGTTGCTACCTTGAAATAAATGAAAGAGGGTAAGGAGGGAATTACGACATAAATTTTATTTTTACATCACCTGGGAGACGTGTAGTGATATCAAGTACAATAATAATTGATAGTATAGGGTATTAAATATTAGGGTGTAGTTTGAGATGAAAGGGTTAACAAAATTGATCCAAAATAATATGGTGAAAATAAGCCAGATCCTAGTAAACTAAACTCGGATATACAAAGTTAAAAATACTTAATCTTATAGCACCAAACTTCTATAACAGTTTCAAATAACACAATCATCAATATCCTTAAGTTTTCGCACCATTTGCAATGCTCAACAAATCGAGTCACTTCTATATCAAAAGTGAATATTTTGGAAGTAAACAAAGTTATAAATCACGCCTACGACGCCAAAGATCTGTGCAATATACCAAAAAATGAGAAGCTAGTGAGCCGGTAGATTACCTTCTTTCTTGTTAGCAATGATTGCTGATGGAAGATAAAATATGGTGAAAACAATGTTGGCGATGGATTGGAAATGATTCTCTTGTGAAGTGTTTGTTTGATATAAGCCTTCGTATGATGAATATGAGGATCATTTTGACAAAAAAGGAAAGGAATTAAACTAAAGACACTCGAGTGGAATGCAAAAACCGTGTACATTATGGATGACCGTCGACGGCTGCAATTGCCGCGGTTGTTGATGGGTGTCCCTCATGTGTATGCTTTCCATAAAATGACCAAATGAGTATTATTATTAACAGGAATTTGATATCACTGTTCTTGTACTTATAGACTGTTTTGGTCTACTTTAAAATTATTTTTTTCCGCTAATACCAATATTTTGGATTGGCGCCAATCCGTTAAACTGCTTCGTTTTTGAGGAAATGAAAAATTGTTTATTTCCAATTTGCTACTTCAGCTTCTACAATAAAACGGATATTTCACAAAGGAATATATTTTGTGATTTATTGTAACTTGAAATATCCACGGAGTAAGCTTTAGCATTTCAATGCTATAAATTATTTAAATTGAACATTTTGGGTGATCAATCTAGTCGAGGTTTTCAATATTATCTGATTATTTCATTACATTATACTTGCGTTTCCAAATAATTACAGTGATTCACGATTCTTTACGTAAACATCGCGACTAATGCCTTTTTACTAATTAATGATATCTAAAATTTTACAGTGATCTACTACCACTTAGCTAAATACACTCATAGATTAACAGGTTTACCAAATTCTATTTGTATTATGCCTTAAATGACGATCACTTTTTAAAGACTTCATTCCATTTTAGTGTCTTCTTAATCTTCTTCATTTCTGTAATTAGTATGACTAGATAAAGTTATGTATTATTTTACTATCACGTACCTACGCGTAGTTTAGAAGCACATACAATTATTTATCACAGCATCTACCACGAACCTAAGCCATCTATTTGATATGTATCTTCCCGAACTTTGATTTATGTGTTCTTCGGAAGTTTATCCACGTATTTCTTATCAGACTTGTACGAGCACCTACCCATGTTTAATTTTAAGTTCGCCCTATCACAGGCAACTTAAAATTTCGAAAAGCAATCAAACTTTCATAAGCTACTTCGATTTGAGGGTTCCGTAGCTCAAAAGAAAAAAAACGGAAACCTTATAGGATCAATTGGTTGTCTATCCATCCGTCCATCTGTCTATCAAGACCCTTTATCTCGGGAACGCGTGGAGGTATCGAGTTCAAATTAAAACCATATACTCAGGTCTGCAGTCCCTTGAAGCTGTGAAAAATCTAACTTCTAAGTTAACGTAAAAAATAGTTTTTTAAGTGAGGAAATGGGCCGTAATCCACCACGTTGGCCCAGTGAGGGTTAACAGATGTCACATAATTATCTCCGAATAAATAAAAAGTATATAATATGTGGACGCCCTAATGTTTTTTTGATAGCGAGCGTTCGTTTTTTGTTTATAAATCCTTATTTTTTTATTTTATAACGAGCCTTAATTTTTAACGTAAGTAACTTTAAAACAAGTTTAGGTAACTAACTAATGATTTATAACTGATAATAATAGGCATTTATTATTTCAAGTGACACTATCAGCTTACAAGAATGTAATATAAATTACTCGGTTGTTATGAATGATTTATATGAAATAGTGTTTCCAGTCAGGTTTACTCGTAACTTATCATTATGGAAAATAAATCATTTTGAAAGATTTTTTATCGTAATTAATATTGAATGACATTTTACCATGTAGTTAATATAAACCTGAAATCGTTAGTTTCTGATCAATGCTCGTGTATTCTCTGTATGAGAACAGGCGTTTACCCTGGAGTGGCACAAAATTAAGCTGGTATTATTATTGAAATGAAGTTCCTTAAGGCGCTACCTCGAAAATCTAAAATCTTCGAAAACCTACTAAGCGAGCGAAAGTGATGCAATTACTTTTGAAACGCAAAAGAAGAGTGATGGTTATAATGTGTGCGCTCGGAATAAAACGACATAACTACCTAAGTGTTAAAACGAATTTACTCCTTTTTTAACAAAATAAATTAATTAAATTGAATACTACTTTGAGTAAACTTTGATATGATAATTCTCTATGTTTTATAGTATATTGAACATCTTTTAAGCGTTCCGCCGTGATGTCGGAAAAAATATAATATATAACATTGCAATTTTTTTTGAAAAAAAGAACAGATAAATTTTTTGAGAAAAATTCATTGAATCGTATATTCCTTTTACATGATAAAAAACATATACCAAAATGTTAAACCCCTATTCCACATACTTAACAAGTTAAGGCTCGTACACACAGGCGCGACGCGACACGCGACACAAAGGCACTGCAAGTCGCGCAACGAGCGGTGCCTTTGTGTCGCGCGCGAGGCGTTTGCAGGAGCTTTTTTCAAAATATCACCTTAACGCGGCTTGCGGTAGGAGTAAACTGATTAAAATCGTCACGCTGAAAAAGTGTAAGGCAGTGCGCGCACATTCGAGTCATAAATCCCAGCGATTTTAAAATTGTGATTTGTCACAATTTGCTACGTTTGCTCGCGACGCGAGGTCCCGCGCGCACTGCGACAGAAAAATCGCACACTCGGGCCAGCCGGCGCCCATTCGTGTTCCGTTCTTTCGAGAATAAACATGTCCACTCGAGTCTCAATACGAAACGAGGCTAGACGCGGAACATTCTCAGTAATCTGTCAGATGTTTAATTTTTCACTCTATAATAGCATAGATTTTTTTAGGATATAGGCGAAGATCATTTGTATTACTGATAAAATAAAGCCATAATATGTGTTCGCTGTAAAAGTATGAGTCCAGTATTGACATTTTTTTTTTTATTTGTACCGAATCCACGGTGAGACTGAGCAGTGACCAACGATTTTTTTATCGCGTGCACTGTACTTTCTGCAATATTTTACAGCGTGTGTTTTAATCGTGTCGCAAAAAGTAAAATTGTGATGCGCGCCAGGCCTTATACCCTCTTTATGCGACGTTCTCTCTATCTCTCTTTCTATTATATACGAGTGTGTGTGTGTGCATGCCAGTATTGCGTAAGGGGGCTTTGTTCCTGACGGGAGTCCTCGTATCGAATACTTTTATCTGAAACAATTATTGAATCACATTTTATAATACTTATAATTATTATAAGTCTGAAATAGCCAACCAGTCTTGCAAGTGCGGTGATCAATGCTCGGGCTTCGTGTATGAGAAGAGGCCTTTGTCCTGCAGTAAGACAATAATAGGCTCGTATTATTAATTTATAATATAAAAAAAAAAAAAGTGGCACTCCGGGAGTGCCGACAGAAGTGTAAAAAAAAACACGTTCAGAATACCTACTTTGCCATCGCTCACTGACATATCGGATATACATTAAAACCGAGTACATCCCGAGGAAAGCCGAACACATCCGAAACGGGTATTTTTCAATCGTCTTATAAACAAAACACGCGCGGTATCGCTTATGGTAACAGTAGCGCGAGTTCAATGGTTTTTTCCCATCTCAAAAAATGCCTAAAGAAGTTTTCACTTCAATAGACTGCAACTCTCTCAGAATCCTTTAGTTTATCCCTTTTATTGTATCGGTGTTTAAGTGGAAATGCGGTTGGAGAGACTTTTGAAAAAGCCTAAGTAAAAAGTCATTATTCGAGGTTTGGCGCTCGCCTATTTCCTCCTCCAATATTGGACCAATTTAAAATATATTTCATAAACTCAATAAGAAGGATATATGGTGTGTCCCTTCTTTATCTTTTTTCATTAATAGTTTTCACACTACACTAGGCCTCTGTTGACAGCGGTTTAAATCGGAAATTTTGAGCATTTTTTTAGGGTTCTAGTGCATATAAATATAGTGTATCATCAAAAAGGAAAACACAGGGGCATACAAGTACCTAGTTAATATTTATTATTCTGTAAAAAATCTTTCCTTTATTTGTTAATAACCAGAAAGAAACCAGTCGAGAACGTTTCTATGGAGAAACGACAACCCGCATTTTCTCTATTAGGTAAAATCCGCAGTTAACAAAAACTTGCTTAAAGTTAAAAACGCAATCCATTTTGGCATCTCTCGTATTTCAAAGCAAAGTAAAGTTGTAACATAAATAGCAAACGAGACGGGGATTCTTCAAAACAAACAAAATCTTCTCGGTCCAATTTTTCACAAAAATTTTGGAATGTTAGCGTTTCACCAAACTGCATTAAAGCGTTGAGCACTAAGTTTTTCTGCCAACACTGTAGGGTTTAACGAAGCGTGAGCCATATTACTTTCATGTGAGATTTTATATCTGCTAGAATATTTTCTTGCTCTGTTTATTTAATTATAATGAGTACCCCAAGAGAATTGTACATTCAATAATAAAAGTTCACTGGTATGGGTTCCTCTATACATAATTATGTCAATTATTGTACACAAAAATTCACATAAAACCAATCATTCGTAAATTATATAAAATTAAAAATATTAATTAAAATTAATTAATTGCTTTATTATCTATTTAATATTTTATTTCAGAGGTCCACACTTCTTATTTTTAATTATATTTAGCAGCATACGGCAGCGGTCATCATATCATTTATTTTACCTAACATAGTAAAAGCAGAAATAACGCTAAGGCCCTTCCTTCCTTCCTAAGGTCACTTTCATAAATCGTAAGTCCGTTTTAGCCCAGGTGTTCTTAATGTTTTGTTCAGTTTCCATTTCTCTTGGACTTAGGAAGTTTTTACTGGCATGAAAAACAACTCCTTGGAACTGTATGTGAATGTTATAAACTATTCAATTTAGAGCATTAAACTGGAGCGTTTTAATTGCAAGCAATACAAACTTTGGATGCAAACCAAACTCGACTTGCTACTTGCATAGTTTGTGCATTGTACAACTCAAACCTAACTTGAATGATTTCGTGTTTCGGTATTGTTCTATTAATGTTTTGTAGTTTCGCATACTTTCGCCAAAATAGTTATCACAACACTGTGCAACACGAATTACTGAAATAGATGTTACTGATTTTGGAAATGTGATATTCCACAAATAACTTATGACTACAAAAGCGTCTTTCGAATGAAATTAAAAGTTGCGCTAGCACGTTTACTTGTGCCAAAATGTCACGATAATCGGATAAACTAGTCTCAAAAGGAGTAGCGTGGCGTTCTGTAGTTTCTGCCTACCCCGATGGGAAGAAGGCGTGAGTTTTTGTATATAATCTGCATTCGCCATTTGTTTGCTAAAAATTTAAACAAATATGAGTTTATGGAAAATTAACTTTAAATCCTACACAATAAAATTCAGTTTACGCTACAACTTCAAACATTTATATAACTGTTTCTATAGTCACTAGTTGCTAGTCACTCTGGAATCAACTAAATTACCATTAAAATAAAGTTGATATTTGTTTAACTTGAAATAATATTAATTTGAAACATAAGTTTGAATAGAATTTATGTATGGTCTCCAAATTGGTACCTTACTTATCTTTCCTACCTTATCTAGGAATTAGTAGTTAGTTATTTTTAATGTGAACATATGTGAAGATGTTTGTAACTCAATAACATATAATAGGTTTCACGAACTTGGATGATATTTAGCAAAAAGAAAGACGCAATAAAAACCATAGGAACCATTTAACAAAAATGTAGTAGCAGGTTGACATTTGGCTTCTATTAAAAATATAAACAAACACAATGTCTGACAAATTATTATTTTAAAATATAGACCATGAAAAAAATTTACCGTATTATAAAAAGTAACCTAGACTTCTAGACAATTTGCTTATAAACAATGATTTGACTTCTGCTCCGAAAACCCAAATCACAGTGACCAGGTTGAAAATGACATCAATGTAATTAGGTCAAATTGGTCCTATTGCAGGACGTAATTAACATTATTAGCTGTAAAATGTTCGGAACAACATTAGGTTCGTAACATACAAATGAATATGTTGAAGCTAAATCACGGATTGTCATGTCAACTTATATTATATGAACGTTGCTAAAAAAAAATATTATTATTAATTAATTCATTAATTATTTTCTTAAATTTAAGCAACGTTCACGTATCAGTTTGTTTTTCTACTCGAGCTTGAAGCTTTAGTAAATATGTAACTAGCGAAGAATAATTAAAACTTTATTTCCTTTATGTTTGGCTGTTCACATTACTAACATTACTAAGTGTTACACCATTAATCAGTAACCACTTAGAATTACGTCATTACCGGTAAAGTCACTTTTGAAGCACTTTTATAAGAGCTACTGCAATTTGTCATTTATAAATCATCGATTGCCAAGTCAAAGTTTTATAATATGCTTTCGTTTACCTATGAGAACTTAAAATCAGGTAAGTAATAGCTATACGATAGCTTCGAATCGCACGGGAAACGGCCACTAGATTGGCCAAAAAAAGAAATACAGGCTTGGCGCATTACCAAAAACAGAAACCGCTCGATGACATGCAGTAGTATCTGGTAACGTATTGGATTTAGGATCCGAGTTGACGTTCGGTTTGAATGTTAGCTTTTCTTCAACAGCATAAAGAACCTTGTTCAAAAGAGTAGCGGTAATTTCAAACACTGCATGCGTTCGAGTATTGCTGAAAGAAAAGACAAAAAAAAGATTTATTTTTTACATAAACACGTGCACATAAAAAGATAAGTAATATAATTTAGAGACACAAGAGAAATAGTCGACAGCTACACTTCGTGAAGAGCAGTGGAGGCTCTGTGGCACTTTGTGTAAATTATTTAATCTATATTGCTCTCAAAATGTGAGGGAAAATATCGTGAGGAAAAAACCAAAAATTCGAAGACATGTGACATCTACCAACCCGCACTGGGCCCACGTGGAGGATTATAGCCCACTCCCTCTAACCAAGAGGAGGCCTGTGTCCCAGCTGTGGCTGGCTATGCACGTCGTGACAAGAAGGCATAATGCTTTGTTATTGGGATCCACAGAACAGCGCTGATATTCAGTGCAGCTGTCCCATTTCAAAACCTAGTAAGGGACACTTTTTACAAAAATCGTTTTATTGCATAATCTTGTTAACCTAGAAGGTCTCTACCAAATACAAAAACACCAGTGTTTTAAACTTACATAAAATCAGATATATTTAGGCATCGATACCTAGTAAGTGCACCTTTCACTCCCTAGTGACCATTTTAAAACCTAGTAAGTCACTTTAACCAATTCAAAAATACATTCCATAGGCTGACCAATATTACGTTTATGCGCTCTCCTGTAAAATTTAAGTTTAAGTCCTTACTAGGTTTTGAAATGGGGCAGCCGAGTGGTCACCCGTTGTAGCGTACATAACTTGCACAGACCGTATGAAATAATTAACGTTATAGTGACACACGCCGTGTTCCCGATACGATTTCTTATATAAGGTAAAAGTGACGAACTTCCAAAAAACTTTCAGTAGTAGGTACTTGATCCCTCTATGTGATGAACTTTCCAAAATCCCTCTTTAGTGCTCACTGTTGTATTATAAGGAAGTCTTGAACCTTTCCGTACTTCGATACTGCTGTGAATGAATGTTGAAAATAAATGCTTTGTCTGTCAGTGAATTTAAGATTTTTATTAATTGGAAGAAAAAAGTTAGTGACATTTTCTCTAAATAAAAACCTTTTTCATGCAAAAAAAACAAAATAAAAAAATAAATAAATGCAAAATAATGTTGAATAAAAAAAAATAGAAGATAACGTAAAGACTAACCTTTCGTTTCTTTTAATTATAATTATTCTTTTCTTTTTAAAAATAATCTCATTCAAAATATCTATAGGTTTAGACTTTAGTTAAAAACTCTGATTTAGGCTTATAAACGGGATAAATTATTCTCCCCGAGACATTCACTTTTAATAAAGTTACGCCTGACATTCTATGAGAATGAGATTAAAATCCAATTTAATGTTTCATTTCAAACATTATCCTAGCTCATCTTTGTGGTAGATATTTTACTTTGTGTCTTGCATTTTAATTACTAAAAAATATTCTCTCACTATAAAATGAACTTTACAGTTTTTAATTAAATTCTGTTGGACCGGACAGATTGCCTCGTTGGTCTAACGGTGGCAGGCGCGACTGCTGAGTGTGGGGGGTCCCGCGTTCGATTCTCAAATTGAGTAAAGTATTAATAGGTATTTCTTTTATGAAATTCCCAGTAGCAGCTCGCATTTCAGATGGGTACCCGAATAATAATTTAGCTGCATATCATATAGGGCTTAAACATAAAGGCTCTCGGAGACAGGCGCGACGCTACGGTGCGACGCGATTCTGGTCGAAAAATTTCGGGTAAGTAATAGATGATAATATAACAACAAAATCTCTAATATTTACAATATATAACAACGGAACCTATAATTTTATTTAATACAGCGATTAGTTAATATAATGAACGATTGATATAATTTTAAAATAACTAATTTTCATAAGCATAACATACATTAAATATAAAATCATTTGACATACCACTCAAAAGATATAAAACTTATTTGGTCTAATTAAACCATAACTTTGTATTTTGTTTAAGAAATATTTAAAAGTATTTTTTCTTTGTTTTATTCTTTGTAAGTTCTATCGTAGTTATAGGTAATAGTCACCTAAGTAGATATTAAACATAACTAGTAACTAATTACCACCTGCGCTAAGATATGTCGACGGAGCCCCGCTTCGCGGGGCTCCTATTTCTGGGTGGTTTAAAAAAAATAACCACGAAGGCTAAGGCGGGAGCTCCGCTCCGCTTCGCTCCCGCCTTAGCCTTCTAACCTAACCTATCCGAGTCGGGGTACTCTGAGTCGGGGTGTTAACCTTATTGACGTTTTTATATACATATATTAAACGTTAGACCTAATGATTTTCGATTAAATAAACAATATACATATTAAACGTTAGACCTAATGATTTTCGATTACATAAACGTTATATCAAACAACGTTATACTAATTAAGTTTTAGAATAAATAAATGTTATATGTAAAGAAATTATATCAACAGTTGGTATGTCTCACGTTGATTATATCTTATGAACGATAATAAAATGAAATCAGAACAAATGAGTTTATACGTTATGAGACGCACCCAAAACTTTCTATGCAGTTTCATTGATGTTCTACTAAGAGTCACGTCGCGCGTATGTGCTCCAGCCATAACTGGATAAATATGAATATACCTACTACACAGTCAATCCACCTTTGCCTACACTTTAGGAGAAAACAAACGTTATTTCATGTAATGATGTTGACCCGACATTAAAAACTTGAACCCATGTATTTGGCAAATGCATACATTACCTTTATTATTTAGATATGTAGAACGTAGGTATATCCGTATATTCATGTCCAGTGTGCCTGATGCTTATCATTCCGTGAAATATGTTTCAGTGGATTTAGGAAAGGTAGGGCGACATAAATTTTTTTTATGCTTTTACTCCAAAAGCACACTTATCAGATTCATCAGAGGTGGAGTTTAATTCTTCATCTTTTAATGTTAAAGATTAAATCTACATTTCCCCGTAAAGCAGACTACATTTATTTGCTTAACTTACTGGGAGCTCACGAGATTTTTAAAGTTAATTCATGAAACTAAAGTTTGAACTTTCAATTCTAGAAAACAATTCTATATAAGTACATATTTGTTATATTTGTACGTATTATGTTCTTCATCATTTTTATTCCATGTTATATGTTATGTTATTATACCTGAGTATAATAACATAACATATAAGATAGAATAAAAATGATGAGCATCAGCTCCCTAATTGCGGGACATCATTTTAATTACAATCCAAAAGTTTTGAAGGAAATTCCTAAACCATTGCTTCATAGATTTGGAAAATTCGTCTGCTCAGCGACGTGAATAAAGGAATGAACGTGACTGAACTACAAAGTGGAAAATAACTTAAATTTCGGAAGTTGGTGTCGTTGTCATTTTCGTTGTTTGCCACCGACTTCCGAAATTAAAGTTAGTTTTCACTTTGTAGTGTCTTTTTTGGAAGTCTGTTGGTTTTTTTTTTTTTGTAAAAATATTAATTTTTCACTTTTAAGCTGTACTTACCCCACAAAAATTCGTATAACACTACTTGCTATGCAAATATCAATGACAGGAAGTCAATAAAACACAATTTTTGGAGATATCGCGTAACACAAATGCAAAAAGAAACATACAGTGGAATTAAGAACCTCCTCCTTTTTGAAGTCGGCTAAAAAGGAATTGCGATCAATTGTCATTTTATATAAAATTGATTTTGTACAGAGTTCTATAAGAGTAAAATGAATAAAGGTAAAATTATAATTCATACATAATTTTATTGTAAGACCATCCCATCCTCAAAAAAAAGACCATGCGACTACGGTCCACCTGCGACTAGGTTCAGCCAAAATGTGTCGCTTTTAAAAAAAGAAGTGTGCGGAGACTCATTGCCCAAGTTGTCATATGTCTACTGCGTAACATTCATGATGCAAGTTTACTCTCTTTGTCGACTACAGATATAATTATAGTGTTCACTCTCTCTCTCTATGTACGTAACACGATTTTTACTACATTTTTACGCATCATCGATTTTCTATTCCAGAGTGGCTTCTTGCCGCTAGACCATTTTGGTCACGCGACTATTTCGCGCTTAGGATCAGACGGTATATTTTATAAAAATCTCACTATAAAAACTGAGGAGAAATCAGATATGAGCTGTCATTTCACCTGATGCTAATGCTAGGAATTGACACTATTGACAGCTGACTTCAAGCTCACTTTCGCTCACTTCAGCAAAATTTTCACTGCGAGATGTTTAGAGAATAGATCTTCTGAAGTCCGGACAGTGACATTCTTTCCATACAGTACCTTTATATTTTTTTATGAAATTATGTTTTTTTAACAAACTAGCCTTTCATACCTTTTTGAGTTTTCAAAATATTAAAGATTACCCATTAACAAGATAAAATTATTTTTAATTCACCAAACTTTTTTGTAAAGGGGGTACAACATACATATGTAGATACCTATTAATGAAATTACAACTGTGTTAAATCACAATTTATTTTGGCCTGTTATCTTCGTCCGTAATTACTGCAGCGAGGTCGTTGGCTTAGAAACACGTCTGTACAAGAATAGCTTTTATTTCGCAAGAGATATAGTTTAATTTTGTTTTTATGTTTTATGTTGTGCGTGACCAGTAAACGCCCATGTCATTTTTGTCATGGGTGCGGACCACTCTAACGATGAGACCTGAATACAATGGAGATTTTGAATTTTAACACCGAAAATGTTTTATTATTATAGAGGTAAATGTAATTATGATGATAAACTTCACTATTTGACATGTGTCATGAACTTCCAGTTTCTAATGAACAATTTGTTAGTCTAACCGGTTTCTGTCACCTGCACACATGAAGACCTAATGGCTGCGTCAGCCAACTATAATCACGTTGCTGGATTTTGGGCCAAACTAACTTAAAAAGCCAAGCATACTTATTTTTTCGTGTTATTTATGTCATCCATCTATTCTAAAAGCACGCAAGCAATTTTAATAAAATATGTACGTGTAAGCACATTAGCTCTTGGAAAAGTGTAGTGTATGAACACTAAAATTTTCATCACTAACCGTGTCGTTACACAGCACAAACTAAATTCCTTTACAAGTATACACGTGTGTGTAGGAAATCGTTTCCCAGATAAGAAAATAGCTTGAGTTACAAACAAGATACCTATCCACACGAGATATCTAACTCCTGATGAATGCAATTCCTTAGTCGCCTCTACTACTCTCAGGGGAAATTGATGAGAACTTCGTACGAACAACCCATTCATACATAGGTAAGACTACACGGTAACTAAGATAACACGATTATATTATTATGTTACCTGTGGTGAACAAGCAAGGTAAATAATGGCGCTGATTACGTTGTGCGCAACCTAAACTTAATACTGAGAGAATACTTTTTGATCACAGTGAATAATTAAATTTGTCAGTGAATTAATTAAAATTGTAAATATTAAAGTTTATTATAATTTATAATGTTAATAATGTAAATCGTGCAATATATAAATAAAACTTAAAACCAAATTTAATGTAAATACCATAAAAGCAAATGATACTATTTATTGATACTATTTTAATTTAATACTATTATTAATATTATTATTATTATTTTTTATAACAGCGCTTTCATCCTCTCTTCTATTAAAAATTAACTTAGCTGTGCCCGACAGGGTCCATAATTGATTCGATGTTTTAAAATACCAACCATTTACTATGTACACATTATGGAATGCAATAAAGTATTGAGTATTGAAATAATTTTTGTTCGGAGAGGGCTAAGTAATAACAGCCGCACGGGTTGATCGATCAGGTTAAGTTGCGCTTGCCGTGGTTGGTCCCTGGATGGGTGACCATTTCTACATACCAAGATCCCTCCGTGCCTCGGAAATTGCGTTAAGCCGTTAGTCCCGGCTGTCATTTGTGGATCTTTGACAGTCGTTAAGGGTCGTCAGAAGACCGAAAGTCTGACAACCAGTCTTACCAAGGGGTATCGCGTTATCCAATAACTGGGTTGTGGAGGTGAGATAGAGTCACTCCATATAAAATACATACTAGTATTTAGCTGCATCCAGTTAGTCTGAAAGCCGACCCCAACATACTTGGAAAGAAGCTAGGCAGATTGCAGTCGCGAGTATAGTTCAAGTTTGTCATGTAAAGGCTCCTACAAACAGGCTCGACACGAGATATAAACGCGCGCGACACAAAGGCACCGCCCGTTGCGCGACTTGCGGTGCCTTTGTGTCGCGCGCGATTTTATCGCGTGTCGTGCCTGTTTGGAGGCGCCTTAATAGACGTCAAAGGAATTAACTTCTTATTAAACAAATGTAAATAAGCTTTAGAAAAATATAACAATTTTTTTTTATGGGTTGATCAACAAGAGAATCTGCATCCATTACCTATCTTTAGTATTTGTAGCAGTAACTATAACTCTATATACGAACAACGCGTCATACTGAAATTACGCAAAATCCTGCATCTCGCAAGCAGAGTTTACCGCGCAACGTGCATAGATACAACGGCCCGTCATGAATGAATCATCGGGGTGTTGCCCGCCAGACTCAACACCCGTCTGGTCGGAGGTTCCTCCCTTTTCTATAGCGTATGAGTAAACTTTACACCCTGTTCCTCATACCTCTATATATTTAAACATATTTCTTGTACTTAGTGTGCGCTACTATAAATTGTAACGTTTTATTATCGTGGACCATTGCTCTCGAAACCGTGACTCACACACTCTCACACACCCACATACAGCAGTGCGATTCTGTAACCATCTCACCATGAAAACTTAGGTGAAGTGAGCGTGGAGTGAGCTGTCAATAGTGTCAATCCCTAGCAAAAACAAACTCACTTCACCCAAGTTTTCACGGGGAGAATTTTACAGAATCGACCGGCTGAACTGTATTACATTGTCGAATCTAACAATTGTAAAATAAGTCATGTAAATTGTGGTGAGAAATAAAGTTAAATTATTGACTAAATAAAAAAATTCGATGACATGTGACATGTTCCAACCCCGCGTGGTAGATTAAAGCCCATTCACCATTTACAGAGAGATGGCCTGTGTCCCAGCAATGAGAACATTATAGGCTTATTATGTTATTATGTGTTGTTGTGGACGTTCATGTCCACGTCATGTAGTGTATGGAAATACGTGCACGTTATAACTTTATCGTGGACGGAAATTTAAAAGCGTCTTCATAATATATTTCCACTAGCTGCGCCCCGCGGTTTCACCCGCATAAGTGTCAATCCCATGGGAATATCGGGGATAAAAAGTAGCCTATATGTTAATCCAGGGTGTCAATTGCCTCCATACAAAATTTTATCAAAATTGGTCCAGCCGTTTGAGCATGAAGAAGTGACAAACATATAAACACACACACACACACTCTCACAAACTTTCGCCTTTATAATATTATAGTGTGATAAGTACATTTTAATTCTTATCGTGAATTTAATTCTTATCTAATTTTTATCGTGAAGCCGTGACGTGGACGTCCACGATAAAATCGTCACGATAGAAATAACAAAAGCACACAATGCACATTCAAAATAACAATAAAACAAAAACATACAACATTGTATAGACGATAATAATTATTGTTTCGTAGACAGTACAAATAAAACACTTACATAACCTGACCCACATTAATCTATCTAAAACACCATTCATTGGCAGCGCATACATATTTGATAACTACCCGCCTTTTGAAATATGTATTTCTGCATGTAATAACTATGAGGGAATCAATACTTCCTTTAGATTGTTGCCTATTCAACGTCACGACATGTCACATGAGTGTGACGTCATACTATTGACTTATTAATGGCTAAGATAATGACTGGTACCGAGTCTGAAGTTCTGACAGTTATTATGGTATGAAACGGATATTCTTCGCTTCGGTGTAGTTTGAGTGTAACACTAGTTTTAAATTCAAAATGCATTAATTTGAATAAGGAGAATCAAAAACAGTTGAACGTCGAAGCTTCAAAGAGAACCCTTAGAAAGAACTTCTCAGTGTCTGAGCTAGGAAAGAAGTGGTATTTTACAGTATTCTTAACTCCATGTCGGCACGACTAATAGCGCTCTCATAATCCTGTTTTTTTTTTAAAGAGAGCAACTTGTTTGTTATATTGTACAAGTTAAGGCTCCTACAAACAGGCGCGACACGCGATATAATCGCGCGCTACACAGCACGACTTGCGGTGCCTTTGTGTCGCGCGCGATTTTATCACGTGTCGCGGCTGTTTGTAGGAGCCTTTATAATTTGGCTGACGACGAGATAAGTTCGTCTATTGTCAAAAAACTGTTCACTTTTTTTTATCTACAATTCAAACGTTGTAAAATGTCCCAGATACGTTAAGCAATACTTCTGCTTACATCTCAAAGGAAATTATAATAGTAAGGTACAGGGGTTTTAATAATACATTCACTTTGCGTTTCCAGATTTTAAGCGTAATGTCAAACCACAAACATTTGGTTAGCCTAAAGCAACCTGAAGCTTGTGGAATTCTGGCAACCTAAGAGGTATATCCAGAATATGACATGTTTGAAAGAGCTCTAAGCTTACATGTTCCTTTGAGGTGGAGTTAGCGTTTGGCGGTTAATAATATTATAAGCATTAAAAAGTACGTGCAAAAGCCGAAATAATGGTTTTGAGAGATGTAAATTATTCCTATTATTAGTGTACGAATGGTGCTACCTACAAACTTTATTTTGAAGATTCAGGAACAAAACTTTGTTTATTTTATTGTAACATAACATATAACATCACGCCCGTAATCCCCGAAGGGTTAGACAGGTGTATCTGTAGTACACCTTCATTTCACTGCCTTAAACCGGGCACAAATCAAAGCTCCGGGCGTTACTGAAAAATTCCTGATGGAAAAAACCACCAAGTAGTCTAACAATGCAGTTATTTCAATACCTATTTAATTAATCATACATTACATTATATACTTTATACACTAAAACAGAAAGGTTATAGATAGGACACTGTTCAAGAACTGCAAAATGTCCAGAATTAACTTATCAAAGAGAACTGGGTCAAACACTCAACCTATTATGCAAGGACTTCAATGATACTTATTCTGGGTCATGGCTACAATATTCTAATTATATCATCAGCGAAGTTTTCATTTTTCTTAGTAAAAATATATACGGTAGTAAATGTTGTTATTCCATACGTTATGTAAGCCGACGCCGACGGACAGAGCAAAATGAAGCCTGACAGTTCACAAGCCTATTTTGAAGCTGAGTATCAAGTTTTATACGTTCACGTACAATGAGTAAATTTGCCTCTATAGAAGAGTATGCGACAATAGATTAAAAAAAAAAATAACTAGGTAAATATGAAGCTGAATAGAATTTCTTTTCGGAAAATTAGGCACAATTCCACTTAGTTAAAATTTAAAAATTAAGCTAATTACAAAAATCATAATCATGATCTACTAAATTCTAGTTTAGCAAAACATGTGGTTTATGACATATGCTTTGCCAAGCCTGAATTTTTGGCTGGGTCAATAAAGGACCTGAAAACTGAAATGACAGTTTTTACTAAGAAACGGATTAAAGGAACTTCTCTTAATTCCAGTTTTTTTTTGTAAAAGCTTTAGGAACACGCTCTCCCAATAGACCTTAACTTATTACATTTTTTCCTTCCGTATTCCTAAAAGTTTAGAAATACAAAAATAAATTAAACAAAACAAAGCATTCGTTTTGTAAAACAAACGACCTCATTTATAATTCCCTAATTGTACAAACATTTTGCAGGAAGCATAAATCTGAACTAAGCCTTCTTCTCTGTTTTTGCTGCCAAACTAAAATGGGGCAAGCCCCTTTCGGTCACCCTAATTACTATCAAATTATACCACTGAGTGATGGTCACTAAATATGGGTTGATAAACGGAGAGAAACTTAGTACAATGATTTTGAATTAATGTTCATGTTCCCACATCGATCGTAATTATTTTTATTACAAGAAGAATTGAGATTTTTTTTTCACTATCTGAAAATAAAATTCCTCGGTAGGTTGACTGACGAAACAAGCACTGCAATCTTTTGAAAAATCGATACTTTTAATTTTAGCAGAAATATTACCTAGTGATTTTATTAGAAAATATAGAAAGTACATTCGATAACAAATTATAACCAGTTTGTAACTGAAAAATTCCTGAAGAAGCAATATTAATACTGGTCGATATCAAAACATTTTACAACATTCAAAATTCTGCAAATATTTGTTCCGATATTCCGAACAGTCATTGCAGAACTCCGACAGCTTCTTTGCGATCGCTAACCGTAATCGGTATCCATTTGTCTGCAATCCTAGTAACAGGATGGGGAAATATTAGTAAAATTATCAAAACCATTAATCATTGTCCACTCTTCCAGACAAAATGAATTCTATGGTGTGTTAAATTCAGTGTGACGAGCTTTGGTTTCCTTAAAAAGCGGTGAATGGTCGCACACTATCGGCTGTCCAAATACAGAGCGTTTTTTTGACACCTTAATGTCAACTACTGATGAAATTGACAGATTTTCATGTCGGCCTTTTTAATATAATGGATACATTCTTCTAAGAAACTGTTGCTTTAGACATGCCACCTTTATCGCAATAGCAAAATTACGCGTTTCTGCGATTTTTTCAATGCTGTATCGCGTTTTGGCAAATCACCGCGTTTGAGTGTGGTAACAAAATTGCGCATTTTTCTTAAATTTCGCCAATGCCAGTCTAATCAAATTACTGCCGCTGGCATCCAAAACGTAGTAGGTATACAAATAGCATGTAGCGATTAAATCGCAGATTGCTGATGCCAAAGGTACATATATGAAGTTGCTAAAAGTAGCAAACTTAAACTCAAAAGCAATAAAAGGAGTCGATCAGTCAGAAATATGATGGTAGTTGTGGTAGTCCCATTTCAAAGCGTATCTATGGAGAAGACCGGGCGAGAAACTCCATGCACACTCTTAAATCAAAAGCAGGTATAGCATATCTACCAAGGCCCTTGGTAGGTTTGTTTGGTTCGTGAGTAAAAATCTGTCACCCTGAAATTATATCCCATTAAATTGTTAAACAATTTAATATGTATATCGACTGAAGCCGATGGCAAGTTATGGCATAAATTGATTACTGTGTTTTCAATCTTCATCGGTGTTTTACCACCGGCTTTTAAAAAGTCGTGGTGCCTTTTAATCGACAGTGTAAATCTTTTTGCTGTAAACAATTTACTTGGAAACAATATACTTTATTATATTTATTCGACTTTATTGATTGTAACAGATGCGAGCAATGGTGGCCCAGTGGTGACGACCCCGACTTACGTGTTGTATCCCTTGGGTTCGAAATCAGGCAAGCACTTTACTTTGTGTAAATAATTTCATCATCACTACTCTTAAAACGGTGAAGGAAAACATCGTGAGGAAACCGGCATGTCCTTGGACCAAAAATTCGAAAACATGCGCCATCTACCAACCCGCACTGGGCCCGCGTGGTAGATTTATAACCCCACTCCCTCTCGAAAAGAGGAGGCCTAACTCCCAGCAGTGGGAACAAACATTACAGGCTGATTAAACTGATTGTAACATTGCCATTATTTCTGGATGTTCTTAAAAAAGAGGTTCTGTGCTTAAAGTTGCGAACCGTCTCCTTTTATTGAAATTGGAAATATATACTTAGTTTTGCAATGAAAAAATCTTGAACCATTTTTCTGATAAAAAAAAATCACCGTATTTGTGAGCCCGTACTCCTCTCGGAATAAATCCATTTCAATACGATGCCTGGTTTGATTATTTTCTTCTGCACTGAACACCTTTTCATTTTAATTTCACAACTTGTAGCTTTGAAATATTTCGAGCTTAAAATTCAACGAATAAATCCAATTTATAATATTTTAAAGTGATAAGTAACTATGTTACGAATAAACCAGTATTACGAATATACCAGCCTTGAAAGAAAAATCGAAATGCTTAATTTACACTATACCCAGTTTAATTAAATCTGGGGAGAGTAGTTCAGTTTACGCCAAAGCGGAGACTGACAAACAGATTTTCACTTTTTCACTTAAGATCAAGTTGATAACGCGCCGTTTAATAAAACCGCCTCAGTGGCTCTCAACACTGAAAAGTTGTGACTATACAAAGTAGGTTACAGAAGCAGACCTCGCTGAGAATGCGAAGTGGGAATTCGCTGATCCCCACTCACTTGTTCACGTAGTAAAAATACTGTTCTATGAGAATAGAACCGTGTTTTTACCATTGTTTTTAGGATTAATTCCATTATGCGCTGTCAGCGGAATCTTATATTTGAAAATGGTGCCAACAAAATTGAGAGGAAATACTAATAACAATCAAAATTTGTTGGTATCTCTACCATTAAAAATGTTGTTTGTCTCCATAAAAATTAGTATTTCCTCTCAATTTTGTTGGCACCATTCTCAGAGGTAAGATTCCGCTGAAAGGGCATAATGAAATTAATTCTCTTGTCAGATTTAAAAAAAGGTATTTCCATGGATTAAGTTTAAGGTGGCATTGAAAAGGTTCGTTGGATTGAGGTTATGTCCTTGCTGTCATCGCACTGTGGCACACGCAGCATTAATGTACCTTGAGAACTATCTATATTAAACTGAAACATTCTGATGTTCGCAACCATAGTCGCGCAGTCAGAAAAAATTGTGATAGGTATGGCTGCATGCATAAAGATACAGATTATTATTATTTATTTATTTAATTTCTTAAGCCCACAAATATACAGAGGTGAACTTAATGCCATAGCTCAGTAGTTACAGACAAGTCGGAACGGATCGGTACCGATCGGTGCGGGTACAATACCATACTTTCTGTACACACACTGTTTCTGTGCTGTCGCACATAAAGAATCAGATTGATACTCGTACTTCTCTGTACCAATTACACTTTATCATACCGGAAACTTGTGGGTTGATATTGAACGTTACTAATAAATCAGGACCGAAATACCTGTATTTTTATGCAAGCACCTTGTTTCACTTGGCGTCCTATTGATTGCGCATGCGCAACCTATGGTAGATTTTTGTCAGCGCGAATATTATTGCGCCAACATGGTGCCCCAGTACAATATAGCTCTAACGGTTATTCAATAGTTAAATCTGAATACGATAACTGCGAAACTATTCAGTCGTTAACAGTCTACTCTGGAGAGCACAGTTTGATAAAGTTATTTCACCATAAGTTACAGCTAATCTAAACGACCATTGAGTACGAAGGTGAACATTGAACAATTTGTAGAATGTAAACGTTCGAAAAATTTATTAAATCGTCGGGTCCAGCTGTTCTCACTTAGAGTTATTGATCGCTAAGTGGAGAAAAACGTCTACAGAAGGTGTTTTAACCCTAGCTCAAGTAAGATACTTATGTTGGAAATTAGGGAATTTTAGAACTGAAACTGTCAAAGAGAAACTATGTTTCTCGCCTTTACTGTTAAAATTACTTTCTAAGTCCAATATTAGTAAAAGGTTAGTGTTTATGTAACCTATCTAGTTTAAACTTTATCCCCACTAAGTAAAAGCTACTAAAAAGTAAGCGAATACCCGCTTTGTTCTTCACTCCCTTTCACGTGTAAGTTATTCGAGACTTCATTATTCATGCTTATATTCTCACTTTATTAGAACAAAGGAGCAGAGCTTTATCTTGCCGTAACATGGTGAATTGCAAAATATTTGACTCTTGTTTTAATATCACCCAGTACCTGGTTGTTGCAAACAATGCAATGAAAGACAACAATTTCGCTATCTAGAAATTCACTACGACGTACAAAGACTGTTTATTTGAGAAGAGGATTTATTTGAGAACCGGTTTTAACAAAAGGATCAAATAAACTCGCAATACAGAAAATCGTTGTAGTTTTCTGTAGCGTGTACGATTACCCGATTTGAGAAAAACACTTACAGTAAATAAAATATATTTGCAGGTCATTGAACCACACCGCCAATATTACGTTACGTGGTCAGCAATAAAGAAAATGAACTAACGCCTAATAAAGTAAGTGTTTTCTCAGTAGTTACAGAAAGCCATAACAATAAATAAGTTGTAACGTCGGTGGACCTTGTTTATAAGGAACAAATACGCAAATGTAACAAACACAAATGTTACATTTGTTCACGTCTATGAGAGTAGGTCCAACTCCGACACATCGCTTTACAGAGGGAGCTTACACAATAGATAAACATATAGATAACATCATCGCAGTTTAATAAAGCAGGAGTCTTACTTTAGTGAAGTTTCAAACTTGGCTCAAGTCTGATGCTGCGGTTTCGATCAGCGATGCATTGCTAAGCCAAAGAACGTAATAGTCAGGCGAACCTCATTATGCAGCGTTCTAATAATCCATATAAGTTCCGAGATGTGGGTCCATCGATGAGCACTATGCCTTACCTTAGTGTAGGTAGTGAATTCTACGAAAACAAAGGTAAAGAAAACAATGTATTTTTGTCGAATAAAGTCGTCTATTTTGTCTATCTTCTGTTTTCTAGAGTAACTTTTATATAGTGCCGTAACTTAAAAATTCAAAGGTTGATGGCAAATAAAAAGAATAATGTTTTATATGTTGTTTTTCTACAACAAAGTGTGACAGTTGTTACAATAGCAATGATCATATTTTATTTAAAATTTATTAAAAGCATATTCTCGCAAAAAACGACTATCTGCTACCATTCACTCGAATGATTTCATAAGATACTGTATAATGTTGTTAGGGTACCCACCATTTTATCCCAATCTGATCATATTATTTTATTGAAAATCTAATAAAAGCATGTTCTCGCAAAAATCTATTATCTGCTACCATTCACTTGAATGATTTCATAACATACTATACAATGTAATATTGCCTTTAAAGTACTTAATATTTTATCCTATTCTTGGTAAAATGAAAGGATGTTACTACAAGAATGCAGCTGGCATATTTTTTCTTGGCACTGCGTTCTTATCAGCATTATGCAACCAAGTTAATAGGGCAAAAACTTGGCGTATGATGTCGAAAATAATGCACAAAATGATAGCTTACAGTCTGAAATCATGCCAACACATTTTCGTTGCTACCGTTTAAAACAAGTGCCTAAAAATATTGCGAGACTGATAAAAAGCTAAAAAGTTTCGAAACAGTAGAATGTAAAAAGAATTTCAAGCCTCGTATTCTATGGAAAACAAAGTTGCAAAAACAAAAGCGCAACATTTTCAGCAACATGGTTTATTGTTACGTGAAACATTGATTTTAAGGGGCGTCCTGACAGTGCGAAGCATGTGCTTTAAATGCATTTTTTACATGGCCAGATGCCTCAATCTAAGGCATACGTCACATGTGTCGCTTATCATTCGTAGTATATATCTCGCACTGTCAGGGCCTATTAAATTTTAATAAAACCGATAGACATGTGACAGGCGACAATCAAAAAAAAGTTTTTTTTTTTTTCAAATTTCCTTCATTCCTTTTCTGCATTATTAAACAGCATCTGTCGTGAAAGTGTGTCAATTTAGTAATATTTTGACAAATTGTGTTGCACTGTAATATTAAACTAGCTGACCCGACAGACGGTGTCCTTCCCAAATTTCTATAATTCATACAAAAATCCCATAGAAAAAGGATGTTCAGTTTTTCCCGAATTTAAACATTTTTCGGGAAACTTTTCCAATTTTGTTTCCGTAAAAATCAAATTTGAACTATTACGAACATTTTGAATGAAAACATAGCCAAATCGGTCTAGCTGTTTTAGATGCGCGAATCAACGAATAGCATTTCATTTTTATTTATATAGAAGATAGGGCCCCATGCATGTTTAATAGATGTTGCGTTACACAATTGCTTCCTAACTTTGTTTCCAATATAGGTAACCGCAACTTAAAGAAGTGCAGCAAGAGTATAACAAAATGTAGATAGTTGAAAGTGGCTCTTGTGACCATTCCACGTTATAAAAGTGCAATTTAACTCGCTATCTGAGTCGCTATATCTCTGTAGAATGATAGGAGACAAAGGATCTGATTTTATCTACTACACCGCGCAAAAGTAGTTAAGATTTGCGAAATTAGAACGTTAACCTGTATTCAACTTCAATATTGGATTCAAACTATTCTAGTGTGCCTCTGACGTTTTCTGCTTTGAGACTGGATTTGGTATCAATGTACTGGTTAAGTTGATCAAAGGAGAAAGCTCGGTGGTCAAAATATCGCAATGTGCAGTGATGTTGACAGTACCTATGCATTTAATTCGTATGACTTACAAACTGTGTATATTGACTATGGGTACGACTGCTCTATTCCTCACTAATTTCAAGAACGATTTTCTTCACGATTTTCCATTTATCTATCGTTTCAATTTAAGCTTTATTTTTTATTGGTTCTTATGCTTTTGATTTAATTAAAGTTTCGGTTTATTGTATTAGAAAAATAGCAGTTTAAATCATGGTTTTAACGTTCTTCATAAAAAATTACACGGAACTCATGATTGCGCTTTTTCGCTCTTTGTATGTTTTGTTTACCGCACTTTTATCTAATAATTTACTTATTATTTTATGTCACTTCCAACTATCATTATGGCGATGGTGTAACATTCACATCCCATAGTATTACACCCGCTACCATAACGAATGTATCTATACATAGTTCATTCGTAAGTGCTACAATTTTCATAGTCGATTGACTAATCATTTGAAATCCACGATTGGAACAAAGTCCAGTGTAGCATAGAAATATACCTCTCAATATATAATACCGTTTCACAAGTGAATGGTGAACTATAAATAAATGAGCAGATATTGGATAACTTAGCAAAAAAATAATTCATGATCAGACAAAGACTATGAAAAAAATAATTATAATAATTTTCTTCTTTCTAAATAAATAATTGGCAAGACCAGCAGCATTATAAAATGAAAAATTGGTCTAGTAGATTAAGGGGCTGGCGGAGCATGCGTAGTTCATACAAACATAATACCAAAATATTTTGTAAATCAAACATATTCTTAGTATAGTGTGCATTTATTCCGATTGGATTACAGAATATCTAGGTTCCTTAATATATATTTTGAATGGACACTGATTTAAAGACGAGTTATGAGAAAAATAAATTTTATATAGAAATTTGAAATTCCTCATATCTCGTCTTTATATCAGTCTCCTTTCAATATATATATATATATATATATTTGGGACGCTGGCTACGATGGCCCCTTAAACATGGATTCAGGCTTCTAACCTATATTTTTTTGGTAATTCTAGATGCGAACATAATATTTTGGCCTAATGGAGAAAATATTTTATTGCCTTAGGAAAAACACAATGTAGCGTTTTCATAATAGCTTGCACAAGTGCCAGATAGGAAAAAAT
Organism: Luperina nickerlii; assembly: GCA_963855955.1. NCBI lineage: Eukaryota > Metazoa > Arthropoda > Insecta > Lepidoptera > Noctuidae > Luperina > Luperina nickerlii. The sequence goes on along the minus strand of OY979677.1, from coordinate 11,106,083 downwards.
GCAGCGCAAGCTTCTGTGAAACGAGCGTAATTTAATTTAATGTCACTTGCAGCACTTGAAATTAATTTGCTAGTGGTCAAAAAACTACCAGGAAATTAATTATCAGATTTTTCTTTCCATTGGTGGAGGTTTTTAGGGGCTCGTGTTGCAGGTGTCACAGTGTCTGGATTGGCATTATCCACCAAATAAATGAAAAATTGAAACATAATAATAATAAGTGAAACCCTGCAATATTATTTTAAACGTAACCGATCCAGAGGTTATGAAAAGAACCATTAAATCTTTTTGGTAAATTTTTGATGCCACATCGCATACTTATATAGGAATATGGACTTCAAAATGGAATATTTTACACTTTCATAAAACAAAAATATACGACGAATTTACGACGTTTTTACACGTGTGTGTTTGTGGTAGATACCGCCAAATGAGTTGGCCTATGTCTCACGATTTGCATGCCGAAATAGGTGATTTGATGCAATCTTTTTTGTCGCTTTAATGATCATGGAAACATACAAGTTGTTAGCAAGAAAAAACAAATATGATTCCGTCGGTATGAGGAAACTTTTTATACTTATTATGTTACAAAATAGGATTTCTCGGGCCGAATGTCTTAATCCCAATCATAATCCCAATTTTGAAACCGGAGCTCGGAGGCACAGCTGATTCAAAGTTCATGAAACTGAACTTTGTTGTTGTAATTAGTCATATGTCATGTAACCTGATGCTTCCCTTTTACTTAGAGTGAGGGTCATCATCATTTCAGCCGAAAGACGTCCACTGCTGGACATAGGCCTACCCCAAGCACCTCCACTTCGACCGGTTCTGTGCCTCTCACATCCAACGGGTTCCTGCGGCCTTCACAAGGTCGTCGGACCACCTTGTGGGAGGCCTTCCAACGCTACGTCTTCCTCCAGAACCTTTCGATCCCATCGACCATAGAGCGAGGGTACTTCTTACTTTACCCACTTAAATCAGCTGATACAATCTGTTTTTAGTTTTACGCTGAGTTCAGAGTGAAAATGGAAAGAGTTCGTTGGCTATTAAGAGTTCGCAAGTAGGTTAAACACGGTCTTTTTAGAGTTCCGTATCTCAAAATAAAAAACGGATTCCTTATAGGATCACTTTGTTGTCCGTCCGTCCGTCCATCTATAATTGCACTATAAGAAAATTTAAAAACCTCATTCGCCATTCTCTATTAGATTTCACAAGTGCTCCTTAATATATTAATACTGAATAATTTTGTTATCTTTTAACTTAAATTTTGTACAAATTTCTTATATTTGTTTTTTTTTCTGTTTTCAGTCATTATTTTTTTTCATCATTTAACTTTTTATTTAAGTATTTGCCACACGTACTGCAATTAATGTTCCTAGCGATTAGCTCTTTTTTTTTCTAAAACTTCTATGCCTACTTGTGGACAGCGTTGTGGGTTACTTTATAACCAAATTGCTATTTGTTAAACTAGTTGTAAGTTCTTATAATGTAACTGTTTGCTGTTCCTCTCAATAAAAAATAAAATAAAATAAAAATCTATCTGTCAAGACCCTTTATCTCAGGAACGCGTGAAGGTATCCAGTTGAAATTAAAACCATACACTCAGGTCTACAGTCCATTGAAGCTGTTAAAAAATGTAATACCTAAGTTAACGCAAAAAAAGATACGGCCGTTTATGCCTCAAAAACGTATACATATTTCGACACTCTCAAGGGAATCAAAATTTATAGGGTAACTTCCCTTTGACCTAGAATCATGGAATTTGGCAAGAAGCAAAATCATGTAGCACAGGTAAAGGATGAAATCCGGAAACCGTAAATATGTAGATACATTAAAAAAAAACCCCTGATAAGCTATTTTCGTACCTACAAAGTACGGAACCCTCGCGCGAGTCCGACTCACACTTGACCGGTTTTTTTTTTATTGATATAATAGACTCGCGTTTGAACACTGTCTCTCCTGATGGTGAGCGATGATGCGGTCGCCCATGGTGTACTCTTGCCTAGACGTAATTAAGCGCCTTTGTACTCGGCCGTATTTAACGTGCCGTCACCGCGTGTATACGCGCTACAAACGCAAATACTAAATGATTATTTTTCAAGGCAGAAAACGCGATGTCGACGTGCTTTTGCGGCGTCTAAAAAACGTCGTGTGCATTAGGCTCTTATTCGAAACTTGAACTTCCAAGACATAAATGTTAAGAGAAATTCCTTTGCAAACTAGTCGTGCAAGTAATTTACAACAAAACTTCAGGAGTGTTTTAGCCAGTTGGCCATTGAATCATAAAACATCTAAAGTTGTAAACAAGTACGCCCGTCGTCTAGTACATCTGATGCGGGTAAATGTTGAAGAAAGTCGGCTTTCATCCTTGAGAAACGTGCCTCGGGTTACAAACTGCATGTAGTATATGATTTTCTATTACTTTGGCCCGAAAGTCGCCGCCCCGTCCAACTTTGCCTTTTGAAACGGTCAACTTCCATTGTGCTGGCAAACGAGTTTAATGACCTATTTTGATTCGTGTGTTGTCAGTTAAATGATTCTGTTGGTCGGTTTTGTTATACAAAGTGGTTTAGAAAACTTTTTGGAGCTATCAACTAAGTAACCGTAGAATAATTAATTTTCGTTTAAAAGGAGGCATGTTGTAAACTACTAATGATAATTTTTAAACACTGATTTATAAAGACTTAAACAAAGAAAAGTTCAAATAGACAAAAGAGTTTTCAATAAATTTTTCTTGACAGTTAATTCTCCGGAAATGTTTACGAGTCCGCTAAAGAAATAAAAGTACTCTTGCAGCTTTAACGTGAACACTATTCTTAGATAGTCTTTACTCTGCAAACTAAAAGAAAAAGTATCTACCTACAACCTATCAATAGAACAACAAGTTATCGCCCCCTAATTTCAAATAGACTTGAAGGCCAAGAACGGTAATGAAAGCCTCGTCTATTGTACACAATTACATCAAAGGTCACCATTGCATGTGGAAAAATCACAAAGATTTCTTGATTAAAACTTAAGTGAACGCCAATTTTCTATAGAAACCAGGCAACAAATGACTTAAGTTATCAATCGTAGAATTTAACAGACATTATGGTAGAACACGCAAGTCTAATGACGATCAATTTGTATGGTCATTGGTCAGCCATTTTTATGCATTATTCATTTGTGAAGATTCCTAGAATTAATTAAGTATATGGTTGGTGGAGTAGGCCGCACATTACTAGCAACAAAACCATTAAAGGCTCCTTCAAACAGCGCGATTTAATCGCGCGCGACACAAAGGCACCGCTCGTTGCGCAACTTGCGGTGCTTTTGTGTCACGCGCGATTTTATCGCGTGTCGCGCCTGTTTGAAGGATCCTTTATAAACTTGTCTTACGTTTTATTTCAACTCCGTACTCAGCTAGCTCAAGGTCAACGTGTTAACACAAGCGGAGAACTTGTGGACCTCAACTCCGGGCTGTAGGTAGTCCAGGGAAGTTATATCCATCAGATGGCAGGTTAACAAGACGTTTATTACGCCTGGACAGGAGCGACCTGCGCCTGGTGAGTTATCACTGCCGTGTCGGTCGGCTGTAGTGAAATAAAATAACTGGTTTTCTTTTACGTTTCTTGTTTCATTGGATTACAAGAACTGTAAATACTATTAATGCTATTAGAACAAGACATACAATGGCTACAATAACAATGGTTGAAGCTTTTTCAACGGAACAATTGATGAATTTCAGACTCCACGAATGACGGTAATAACCTGCTGCCTATCGTTAATTAATCTTTATTACTGTGACATAAGCTAATATTCTTGTCTATAGTACGTGCAGGGTTGCCGAATTAACAGAAGAAAATAATCTAGGGTAAAGGCTCGTACACACAGGCGCGACGCGACACGCGACACAAAGGCACCGCAAGTCGCGCAACGAGCGGTGCCTTTGATCCGCGCGCGATTCGCGTCGCGCGTCGCGCCTGTTTGCAGGAGCCTTAAAGAACAATATTGTAGGATGACCCCGTAAACTCATGCCGCAGTAATCAAGTAGTCAAAGTATCACTCTGCATTACTCTATTTACAAGAACAATTTGCATGCTACATAGAATGTCACCCCATTTCCTTAATGATCAGATAAAGTCATAGCCTGATTAGGTGGAGTTCTACCTATGCAAATTGAATTAAATTACCTAGGCCAGGCCAAAGTAAGGCAAGCCTGTACAAAGATAAAGTTTTCAGCTCGTGCTTGAGCACTATTCAGGCACGATGCCAAACTAGTTTTTCGACAAGTAAATGTCAGGGAAGATAGTGACTTCCTTCATTCCTTTATATTCTTTCTTTTTAAAACTTAGTTAAGACGTCTTCCGTGCAAGTTAAACTTAGCAGTTAATTTCGTTTCTTACGGAATATTTTTAGAAGTGTGAGCGCTTTATTAGTGCCGAAGTGTCTACTTCCTGGGGTTTTGGTTGAGTTACTTTTGCGGAATCACTTAATCTTTTTGAAATGAAGGCTGGAGTAAAGTCTTAAGAGGCTCTGGAAGGCTGGAAGATATGAAAGTCATGGGGAATAATAATATGAAGAAACTGATTACTATGAATATATGCTAAATATAGAAAGAAAGAACTAATTTCAATCGTGAATTCTGTTTCCCAAGTTAAAACACATATACACATCTAACCTCCCATGCAAAAAAGTCTTGAGACAATTTCTGTGCGACACACTGTACACACCATTCCGTGGTACACACAGTACCTTACTCCCAATAAAACTGCTACACTCTAAGCTCTAATAACAAAAGTCGTGACCCTTCTTTTATGTTGAACCCAAGTAATATAAAACCAAACAAAGCTAGACGTTCTATGCTGAAGTAAAAGAAAAATGTAGATAACTTTATAACCCTCAAAGTTACTGGACAAAGGGTACATAAACAACTTAATACGTCATATGCATGCACGACAGTGTAATTTCATAAACTGTGTGAGGTACAGCAATTATTGTGCAAGGACAGTACGGTTAATAATCAAGTGCAAATGAAAACTATTACCAGGAAGCAACAACTAGTTACTAGGAAAACACTCCAGACATTCGTGTTCACTTCTTTTCACGTTAAAACTTTTTATAGTTTCACAAAACATTTCGTGGAAAATGCATTCTTGGTAAAAGCTGCTAGAATTCCAGAATACAACTAAAAAGATCTCATTTTATGCGCTTACAAGTAGAACAGGATAGCTCATTAAATAGTCTAGCTTCGATAAACACAAACGTACGCGTTAAACTTTACTCATAAATAAAATCGTAAGTGACTAAGAGACTATTATCAACTAACTAACACAAACATGTTTATCGGAATAAAGGACTTAATAGGGCATTTACACCTTTAGACTAAGCTCAGTTAACGTGATAATAACTGAGCTTAGTCTAAAGGTGTAAAGGCCCTATTAAGTCCTTTATTTCGATAAACATGTTTGTGTTAGTTACCGACAGCCGAGTTTCGAGTTTTGACAGCCCTGTCGATTGGTTGAGAACTAACAAAGAGATATTCCATTCTGAAGCGTAGTACGAACTGACATTGCAATCCGATTACTCAGTCACATCCGTTTTCTGGACGTGCAAACTTCTGTAGACGTATTTCCTTTCGTGATGTTGATGGTAACGAAACGTTAAGCTTTTCAATTTTGTTTAGCTTTCTTAGAATAGTTATTTTGAGTTTATCTCGCGTTTTACGCCAGTAACATCTGAGGAAAGTAGATTTTTTCGACATTTCACCTCTCAAACAACTACTTATTTTACAAAAAATTTGCTCAACCTGCAAGTAAGTAGGTAGTATAAACCGAATCGATAAAGTCTACACAAAACTTGCACAACATTACTACGGCTTCTTCAATTTGTTCGCTCCGTAAGGCATGCAGCTGATTAAACCAGTTTGTCTATTGGAGTGGAAGGAAGCATAGCGTTGCGAGGCTGAGAAAACCAATGTTTTCTCAGCCTCGCAATGCTATGCTTCCTACATAAGTGTGGAGTACGAGTATTGACTGGTAGGATTCAATACACCTATGTAGTTCAAGCCTCCGGTCCGGTACACGTTTGGTACAGGGCAGTTTTTGTACATCACAACCGCGGAATGCAAGTAAGTAGAATTGTTTAGCAGAGCGAGCTAGGAGAATGATATATTAGTATATTCTTATAATATTTGTTTAGTTTTATTAAGTGAATTTTTTTTAGATTAGATTGTATGTATTATTTTTTGTCTCCTTTACTCTTTCACACGCTGTCTACATCTCTCTATTTATTGTCCTATCGCAGGTATGCTGGAAGAGATTTCTTATTTAATAAGCATCACCTTTGTACCTATTTTTCTGTTCTGATTATTTCGTATCTGTTTATATATGTGTGTACATAAATAGTAAAATAAAATAAAAATAAAAAAATAAATAAATATTACGGAGCAAGGACGCGAGACAGAGACCGCGATTCCGCTCATTTTCTTCGATTCGAACGCTTGAGGACTAAACGTTCGAATCGACGAAAATGAGCGAAATTCGCGACAGTAGAAAGGACCACTCCGCTACGACGCTCTTTTGCTCCGTTCCGCTTACATTAACAGTCAGCCTTAAAACTAGGTACTCTCGACTCGCAACTTGAGACCGGACATTTTGGTTGCTTGTGTTAAGTCCGGTAAGTATTGCAAGTGACGTGGACTACTATTCTGCTCAGTACTTTATAGCTCTCTTCCGTTCATGCTTAAGTTAATTTATAGCTGAGTTAAAATGAAATGGAAATATAAAATAACATTCATTTTAAAATATAAATTTAAGTACTTGGTTGGTTTATGAAATATGATTCATCAGAATTTACTGTTTTCCTCTCGTGAAAATTGCATTTAAAGCCGGTAGGTATATGAAAAACATCAATTTGTATTTGACAGTACGAATGCTTTTATAATAATTGATGTTTTAAATCGTTAAAACCTTACAAAGAGTTATGTATGCACAAGCGCATTACATGTTACAATCCAGTGCTTATTCGTGAATAATATATTTTAATTATGAAATGTTAATGGTAGTGTTCATTTTATTTTAAATACGGATTTTGTTTTAAGTATTTTTAAAAACAACCTTTCAAAAGATTCTAAAATAACATAATATTTTAATTTCAAAGCTTCTATTGCAACATTCAATTCAAAAATCCAGTAGGTACTACCATCTTATAAGTATCGTATAAATATAGGAGACATAGGTACTGAAATTAACATTCGTGCCTATTTTTATATTATATAAGCCTGAAATCGCTTTGAATACGCATGGTGATCAATGTGTGCCTTCTCTGTACGTGAAGATGCTTGTGGCCTGCAGTGGGACAGTGATAATTATACTGATATAAATCATTTCTCAATATTCAGACGGTACTTTTTTTTATTTAACAAACATTTTGAACAGCTTTATTCATACCAGAAAACGAGAAAATTAATCAGAAAAACTGCAATTCATCATTTTAGTTTTATAACACTGGCATTTACTGACAAAATTCATGCAGGCAGCGCAAACATGAGCCAACAATTTTTCCACCAAATAATTCTTGAGATAAAGTACAATTCACTGATTATCTGGATGAGTAGGATAGAAAGTTACATCAAAATAGTGATAGAGCTGTTTCTTCCTACCATGAATCATGGTGACTGGTTAAATGTTTATAGACAAACGAAGAAATAAACATCGGGAGACACGAAAGTATGATAATGGTGCCGATTCTGTTGTTCACAAACTAAACTAAATTTAAGTTCATCTTTTTCATTCTATTACATTACGAAAAGGACAGAAGATAAATTTTAGGTTAGTCCTGTCAAATTAATCATCGCCTGAAGTAAATTGACGTAATTTTAGTAGACAAGTTTTTAATCACGTCTGAACTTGTGTGGAGTAGTGTCAGGCGCTGATTAATTTGACAGGACTAAACTAAAATTTATCTTCTGTCCTTTTCTTAATGAAATAGAAAGAAAAATAGGCACTGAACTTAAATTTAGTTTAGTTTGTGAACAAGGGAATCGGCGCCATTTTGTGTGTTTACAAAGATTTCCTACTTCCAGCTTAAGATATATTGATGGAAAAAAAGAAGACGGAAGTGATTTATTAGCGATAACTTTGTGAGCCAGCTTCCATGTTGTTGCATGGAAGCTGACTTACAAAGTTATCGCTTACGAACAATGATTGCTTCATCCTATTACAATTTGAATTCAAATTACCCTTGAGTCCTCACTGCATTAGCACTGATTGCATTCAATCAGTTCGGATAGTTCCGTACTAAGCTCTATATCATTCCTTCTAGACTGTTTATTGTTGTGGTCTACAAAGAGACCAATGTTTAGCGATAAGACGTTTACGATCTAATATAAAACCTTACACTTCTTTTATAGATCTTCCAGGAACAATAAAAGTTTTATTCTAAAAAGGTTCTTCGTCCACCAAAGTTTTGACACAACCTGACCCAAAGGACAAGTGATCCAACTTTAATTACTAATTTAAACTGAAAGGAATGGAACTAACCGATTAAAAAACAATAGAGGTTAAAATAAATGAATCTGTCTGTATGTGGAACGGGAAAAAATAGAACTGGTCACGGCAGAATTGTCTTTGTTCTGCTGATTGAATGGAAACCTTTGAGTTGGGAACGGTCGTACTCTAAATGAGAGTACTGGCTGTCATAACATTTTTTTATTTGTTATTGTGGGACAAAATAACAAGTTCTAGTGGAGTAATGTGTTTGATGAAGCTTATTCATTTGTTTATCGAGGGATTAACGTCAGACTTGTTGTTCAAGAAAAGCCTGGAAACATTATATTGTGTTTGTTTTTTGACATTGCGGAATTGTGAAACGGCTGATGTGGTTTATCAATCTATCATAAGAGGAAAAAAACAAGAACCGTTATTAATGTATGTGTGTGCTGGATGATTGATTGCAAAGCGTAGGCAATTGCAATTTAAATACAATCTGATTCAGATTGTATTTAAATTGTATTTTATATTCTTACGGAATAAGAGTTCCAGAAAGATCTTGGGGAGGCCTTTGCCCAGCAGTGGGATAGCGTTGGCAAAAAAGAACAAAATTTTTGCTTGACTTAGTTCAAGTACTATTCTGTTAAAAAGTGCAAGAAAATTGAGTTTTCTAAAAATATTTTAAGTACGTAGTAAGTGAGGACGACTTAAACGGAGTTAACTAACTTAACAGAAGACCTACTTAGGCATACTTTTCTTTTTTCGTGATCGTTTAATCTGGAAACGAGGGTTTTTTCCACCAAATAATACTAAAATTCTCATTACAGTCTGAACGCTACCCAAATCAATCCAAGTTATACCGATATTTTATTTAAATCTCATTGGCATCGTCCCACCAAAATTGGAAAGGAAAAAGCTGTCCGCGTTATAAAAGCAAATTAACTTTATTTTGGCGACTCCAAATGCGTATTGGGTATAACCAGTGAACTGGCCGACTCCCGAAATCTATTGATGCTAATTTCAAACATGAACGATCGTAGTAAGTGAGATGAAAAAGGTTATCGATTCTCGCTCTAAACGTTGCATTCGAAAATTAAAATTGACGTCTTAATACTGGGAGGCGTTGATTGTGACGCGAATAATTCATCGTTCTGTCTAGATTTGGGTCACGCTCTCAAGAATTGACGAGTTGGGGATGGGGACTTTTGACGCGCGGTCAACACGTCGTTTGCTTTTCAATTATTTATGTTTTGTTAAATATGTAAATAATTGAAAAACTGTGACATACAGGGGTGTTTATGTAGACTTACTAATGCAGGGATTGCCTACGTAAATTTTAAATTGGTTCTTTTTATGCAACCCGAAAACTACTTTCTGAATGAAATACTTTTAAAACAGCATGACATATCAACTGTATCCGTCGCAAACAGAAATGACAGCAAAACAAATTAGACAAAACCTCAAAAACGTATACGCAAAAAATGTAAACACTTTCAAAGTTGAAATGCACTGTCAACCATACAAAACCCTTTTTACGCTTTTCCGAACATCCCACATGTCATGTTTTGAAACAACAAAAACATTCCCTCAAGTCCGGTCGGGGAACACATGTGAAACATGGTCCTATTTATCTTGTCATAATAATATGACGTATTATTATTTTTATTTCCATGCACACAATCATATCCACTTTGTCTGTAATCCCTAAGCGGTAGTCAGAATTTTCTACTGCCGTTGCTTTGATAACGAGGAAGACGTTTATTTCATCCAGGGTCACAAATCAAAACTCAAAAAAAGACTATTAGGAAAACAGAGGGGAAATTCCCGTATTTAGAAGAGCGTTCGTATTCTAATCTCAGTCTCAATTTGTCAAAATTATAATCAACTTACCTAAATTTTTGACACGTTTTGGACATTGAGTGTCGTTCTAGTGAGATTGTGACTTGAATATGAACTTTTTTAGTATTGTAATTGGTCTTCTGAATACTATTGTGACAGGTTTAATGAGAACCGTGTGCTACAACTTCATTAAGTACATAAATCAACACTGAAATGAAGCATTTGTCATTCAAAGTTCAAAGATTCCCCCATAGCTACCTACAGTCATGCATACATTGAGTTGATACGGGCGATTAAGTGATTATAGTATCAAAGGGATTTCATTGTCAATTGGCAGCAGAAGTCATGTGTTCAACAAGATTATAGGTACCGCAAAATTATAAGTAGGTAGGTGTGTGGCGATAATATATCATGATGACAATGCAGTGCAGATATCTTTGCTATTTTTACTTAGTGATGGTATGACCAAAGACCCTAGCACAAACACGCAAATAAATCATGACGTAAGATTTATGAATCTAAAATACAACGACTCATCAGAAGTTTGGTTTGAATTTATATAGCAAGCACAGTAAATTAGTATCACTCATAGATAAGGTCTAAAAACCAAACCATACCAACCAACAACCAACCGACCAACCAACCAACCTCAACAACCAACCAACCAACCTACCAACAACCAACAACCTCTAGATAAGGTCTTAAAACCAAATCAATACCATTGTGCGTTAAGATTATTTTCAGCGTTCGTGCTAGGCCCACTGAAATAGAAGCTAACTCAACTACGATACTCCACCTGTAACGGCCAGCATATTGCCAATATATGGCCAATATATTGAAACTCACGCTGCTGCACTGCATAAAGTTAGCCTTTTATCGACTTTTACCTACTAACGTGATTTTAAACGGTGTTAACGCAATTGCCGTTGATATCACTAGAAGTTGTAACCTCGCGAAGGGAATACGTGCAGCTGTATCCGATTACATAACATATAAAATACTTCAGTATATGTTACATTATAATCGTCCGTTTTGTGCTTATGTTCTTGACGTAAAGTTCCCCGAAAGAAACTTCAGGATAACAATTTCACTCCCTCCAATTTCTTTCATCATTCTGATTTAATTGTATAATTAATAAAGAATAAACATTGAAAAACACATTAAACGTTACTCAGAAAACCGCTAAACTTAAGTAGGACTGGGCTGGACATGTCTGCCGTATGTGAGATGACAAATAAGCTAAGAGAACCACGAATTGGGTTCCACTAAGCGCACGACGACATCGCGGCAAGCCGAGACGAAGATGGCGGAAACAGCTTGACTTTACAGAAAGGACTGGCCGGCACTAGCAAAAGACAGAATTGTATGGAAAAGGGAGAGGGAGGCCTGTGTCCTTCAGTGGGACAATACAGGCTCGTTAGATATCATTACGAAGGATAGTTCATGCCGGGTCACGTCAGTCAGCAACTTGAAAACAGGGCTGACTCCCCAAAGCTGTGCAAACAAAGACCAGATATAGATATCAAGTACTCTTGGAGACTATTTTAATGCAACCTGAAGCACTAAATGATCCGTGTCAATAAGGTTATAACGGATTCCAATACACTTCGAAGAAACTTTATTATGCAAAGCGGAAGATACTTCAGTAGTTAATCAATTTATAAGTGCCTGGTTCTTGGAATCCCTTGTTTATCGAACCTTGGAAGTATTGAAATGGGTTTGGATTTTAATAACATGTTTGGATATTCCTCGACGTAAGTAATAAGGTATTTAGTATAACTTTACAATTTAAACTAAACATAATCTTCAAATGGCTGGTTGACACTTCCCGTGACCCTAGGGCTGGCTTTTATCTTGGCCAGAGGCTAACAATTGCCATAGAACGTAGCAATGCTGCCAGTCTCTTGGGTACATTACCAGTTCAGAGCGATGCGGAAGAATTTTTCGACGCCATATTTTTTTATTTTGTTAACAGTTTTAGTTAGGCTGGGATATAATATTTTTATTTAATAATTAGGTATAAGTTGTTATATATGTATAATTCTTGATGTTAAAATGAAAGTTCCTTAATATTGGTAGTAATGACAACTAAACAAGCAAAAGAAAGTTGTTCGATTTTGTTTTATTTTCTGCAAGTTGTTAAATAATGCAGTCGCAGATTAAAAATAAGACTTATTACTCATAGAGTTATTGTTTCCGATGTTGTTTCTTACAAAGCATTGTAACAAATACAGCCTCCAATATATTTCCTTATTTCTGATGAAAATACGACGTGATCAATACGAAACTCTTTCTTCAAACCATGTTTTGGCTCGTGGCCAGAATATGTTTTGATAAAAGAAACGATTTGTGAGTTCATTAGCTGCCAGAGTACTAGTTACTTCATTTTTATTAGGGGTGACTTTTTGTTTTCGCCAAGAATCTACCAATTGACCTTCAAAGTCCTAGATTTGATTATACTTATATTACTAACTTAATTCTATTAAGTATTTTATAATTCTAAATCCAGTCAGAATGTCGAAGACAGGTAATAGACATGTTATTATGATAAAACAAGGAAGGATTAGGGGCTGAATAAAAGTATAACGCAGTGCAAATTTAATTTTCACCCGAAATCTAAATACCGGAATCCTATCAAGCGGAGACCCATTACTTATGCTTGAAATAAAAAAAAACTGGTACCTCTAGATTAAACAAGATCTATTATTTTGAAACAAAAAAAAACTCATTTACCACTCGACCCATGACAGTGTGTTAACAGTAACTGTATCAGTATCAACCACAAATCTTTTGACCCTTGAATATTAATTTACTCCATACTTTTACGATTCGATATTCCGAGGCTAAACTTGAAGGACAAAAAGATGTCAACAGCTTAACCCACAAAAAGGGTGAATCAGAAATGAGATAAATCCCACCGGACTAACCGACACGAAATATTTTGTCACCGAAAAAAATACTACATGGAATTAGTGCGGTGACATTTTGAAGACTTGACCTTCTGAGATTATATTTACAAACTAATCTCGCTATCGACCTTTGTAAAGGCCGGAAACTGAATAAAATTCTCTAAAGACAAAGGCTCCGTCATTCCTCTTTCACCTTTCCCGGTTATTATTAAAGGTAAGAATTCCTTGGTGTGAATTCTTTGAAGTATCATAAAATGTAGAACGTCAAATAAAATGTTAAGAGCGGTTCACCTTTATTTAATGCAGCTCGAATTCTCGAAACCATGCATGACTGTAATTAAAAATATTTAATTAAGTAAACCTAACGGTTTACTTACGTCTGCTTCATAATAACGAACTACTCGTATCTGTGTCTCATACACGGAAGCAGAAAAAACGTCTTTTCGTAAAATGACATAATGGTCATGGTTTTTGAGTCTCGAATTCATGAGCACTTCATTGAAACCCGAATACATTATGGCAAGCTTTACCTACCTTCGACTTTTTCTAGATTACAATGAAGAATTATTTTTTAATCGCCTTCACCAAATTTAGGAGGATTCCCATTGGGATCTATCTATACCTTTGTAAAATACAGTCATAAATAAAATTGAGGTGTCTAGGGACATCTCGATTTCACACATATATCTATAGGAAGAAGACTGAATAGACGCAACTTGATGTGTTTAGATGTACGAACACTACTTATGTATATGTACCTACGTACGAACTTCGTACTAAGTGTTACCTTAAATTATGTGTAGTTCAGCAACATTGAAAATTGGCTATCTAATACAACAATTTTATCCATGGGACTATAGAGGTATGAGGAACAGTGTTTAAAGTTCACTCAACCTCCATAGAAAAGGGAGTATCCTCCGACCAGACGGGTGTTGTCTCTGGCGGGCAACTGCCCTATGATTCACGTCGGGCCATTGTATATATGCTAGTTGCGTGGTAAACTCTGCTTGCGAGATGCAGGATTTTGCGTAAAGTCAGTATGACGCGTTGTGCGCATGTGGCGTTGTAGGTACTGCTACAGGACGAATAGAGTGCCGCGGCTGCGGATGATGAGCGCTATAACTAAGTTGGTCGCAGTTACTTGGCTATTTAGTATTTTTAGGACCCTGGACCACAAAATAGGAATTATTTGAGGTTCTTAAAAAGAAGCGCTGTATAATAGAGCGTTCAATCATATTTTTAAGAACACAAAATGGGAATTATTAGAGATTCGATTAAATACATTGTAAGCAAAAGCTTTAGAATGTTGTAGTTGTTTGATATTTTCAAATTTGTCTTGAAAGTATCAAATTGAAACATAGTAAAACAACAAAACAGCTTGCTTTTGATTATTACACATCATCAAATACCCGTCACTCGCGTCTGATTTCACTGGTCATTAATTACTTGCTAATGATTACATACATAGCAGTAACAATATCCGTAATACTAATCTAATGACAGATCTTAGCAACAGATCGCATCAATCATTTCACTGCATCTGTTACAATATTATGTCAATAGCACATATGCCATCAAATTCTATTAACTTGTAATGTAGACGTCGTATCTTGGCCATCAGTCATCATCGTGAACCGATGAACCGACCTATAATACAATGAATCGGATTGGTTTGTGCAAATATGTTCAGACTGGTTGAAAAAGGTTGACAGCAGTAGACATTCATGTTCTAAATAAAGTAATGGCTAAGAAGGACATTGAGGCAAGCCATCACACGAGAACAGCTTCTAAACAAAAGTATATGTCGGCGCATCATCGCCGGTGTTGTCACGTTCACACATAATTTTTACGAAAGTTCACACAAATATAGATTTAGATAATAATGGCGAAAAGGAAAACACTTACTTAAACTTGAGGTGTTTATTCACTGCTGAGCGTACAAAGTCTAACCTTACTGGCCACATTACGGCCTATTTATACCGATTTCTCACAACGGTTCACAATCAAATTCGTCAAAACAAAAAGCGGAAGCGATATAAAAATAGAATAAACCAATCAGAAATGCTGTCGAAGTCAAAATAAAATCCTAACATACTAATTTAATTCTTAAACGGAAATAAAAACTTACTATATTTTAAATTAAATCGCAAACGGAAGTTCAAATCAAAAACTAATAATTTAATTCACAATCGGAAATTCAAAATAGAAACTTACTACATTTTAAATTAAATCGGAAACGGAAGTTCAAATCAAAAACTAGTAATGTAATTCACAAACGGAAATTCAAAATAGTAAAATACAGTGGATGTGACGTAACAGGACAGATATTTTAAATCAACCGGAAGTTAAAAATAAATAGTTAAGAAATACAGTGGATGTGACGTAGGTAATATCAACATTATTTTAAATTGACCGGAAGAACAAAAAATGAAATAGTTACAAGGTGTGAAAACTAAAGCTGTCAAAACAAATACCAATTAAACGGAAATGATATTTAGAATGAATTCTAGGACTTATTAAATATATGAAAAATAATCAAATTATTACAATTTAAATTCAATTATTAGCTCTGCGCCCATACGGCCATTCTGGTCCAGCGCGCTCTCTGCGCTGTATATAAGTTCAATAAGCATGACCTATATAGGATCAGCTCCATTACATGGCATCACCCGCCTTGGATCTAGCCATACCATATGGCGTCACCCGCCTGGGATCTAGCCAAAAACCCTAACATGGCATCACCCGCCTTGGATCTAGCCAATCATATGGCATCACCCGCCTAGGATATAGCCCTCAGACCGGGAGCAAGGATACGCTTGGTGGCCAACCAGCGCTTAAGGAAGGAAAGGTGGATAGGTTAGCTACAATATTTTTTGCAATTACAATATTTATTCAAACATTACAAAGGCACCACACATTTAAGATCTAGCCTATCTAGATGGCATCACCCGCCTTGGATCTAGCCATACCACATGGCATCACCCGCCTGGGGTCTAGCCCTAAGACCGGGAACAAGGATACACATGGTGATCAGCCAGTGTTTAAGGAAGGAAAAGTGGATAAGTAAACTAATATTTTTTTTTGTCCGCCCATACGGTCGGTTAATCATGAGCATTATTATCAATACAATTAATATCATTACAATCATCCATAAATGGATCTTTTTGAGCCAGAGGTGCTGGTCTCAAAAAATCATGACTAGCGATCTTTTCGGAACAACCCCGTAAATTGACATGCTTAACTTTATAACGATTGTTTGGCAAAATCTCTAAAACTTCCATAGGGCCTTCATATTTAGGGCCAAGCTTAGTAGTATGTCTTTCATGTTTGTGCATTAAGACAAAATCTCCAACTTTAAAAGGATTTACACGAGCTTTACCCTTATCAAATCGTAATTTGTCCTGAAATGATCGCTCGTCCATCCTTAATTTACACAATGATCTTACAGCGTTAAGATCTTCAATTGGTTCATCACTGTCAATTTGTAAGAGCTTAATACCTGGTGGTGAACACTTTTTCCCAAATAACAACTCCATCGGAGATATTCCCGTACTTTTAGATATAGTAGCGTTAATAGCCAACTGTAAATCTCGAATAGCACTATGCCAAGGTTTATTAAGCTCTACAACCGACATATTATCTTTAATTATTTTCATAATCCGTTCCACCTGACCATTTGCCCGACTAGCACCTTTAGCTACTACGTGATGTTCAATACCGAAGCGCTGGCAAAAGTTTTTAAAGTCAGTTGAGGTCATACTTTTGTCCTGGTCTGTTATGAGTCTGTTTGGGGTACCAAAAATAGAAATTACTTCTTGTAAACAAGATATAGCTGTATCTGACGTCCGATCATTGGTGTAAATTAAATGAGTATATTTAGTGAAAGCGTCTATAAATACAAATGCATATTCAGTATTGTTACGTTTACCATTCATACGTCCAGTTATATCAGCATGGATGGTGTGAAAAGGGATAGCGATTTTGTCTATAGGATGGAGAGTGACCTGTTTAGCACCGGACATACCTTTTCGAATTCTACAACTAACGCAATTTTCAA
Organism: Luperina nickerlii; assembly: GCA_963855955.1. Taxonomy (NCBI): domain Eukaryota; kingdom Metazoa; phylum Arthropoda; class Insecta; order Lepidoptera; family Noctuidae; genus Luperina; species Luperina nickerlii. The sequence goes on along the minus strand of OY979677.1, from coordinate 11,088,810 downwards.
TAAACTTTCGAACTAATTTTGACATACTTGGGAACCAATACTGTTCTCTTAGTTTAGCGAGTACTTTCTCCCAACTAAAATGCTGAAGGTTATCGTGATAATGGGAAATAAGATTCCATCTGTAATTTTGAGGCACTATAATAAGTTTACGAGTTTTATTATCAATCTGAACTTTACGTCTTAAGAGTTTATCTTGAGATATGATATAAGTGTCTGCTATATCTTTTGGAATTGTATCGGATCCCAGTTGTTCAACTATGTTTTTAAGAACAGGATCTCGCTTTTGTTCAATAAGCAGCCAGTTATGATCTAATGTAGAGGAGTTTACTGAAAATTCTAACGGAACATTTTCACTACGAGTTTTATTAGCGCGGAATTCTACGGGATTACGGCTAAAGAAATCGGCATGAGAAAGTCTGTCACCCTTCCTATATTCAATGTCAAACTGAAAATTTTGCAGGAATGCCCACCAGCGGTGCACTCTAGGCGTTAGTTCTCTTTTTGTTCTAGATGCTTTAAGTGAATTACAATCTGTTATGACTTTGAAACATCTACCGTATAAGAAATGGCGAAAATGTTTAATAGCTTTAACTACAGCCAATGTTTCGAGCTCATATGAATGATATCTGCTCTCTGCACTGGTTGTTCGCATGCTGAAATAACCCACTACATGAGGATTATTATCATGGCGTTGAATTAGAACAGCACCATAACCAAGAGAACTAGCGTCTGTATGGAGTTCACACGGAAAGTCGGGATCAAAAATTGTCAAGAGCGGGGAGGACGTCAGTCTAGCAATTACTTCATTCCTTGCATTGTCCTGACGTTCTGTCCACTTCCAAGGCACGCCCGTTTTCGTTAATTCGTATAAAGGAGCCATAATCTTCGAAAAGTTTGGAACAAATTTCCTAAAATAACCAGCTAAACCGTTGAACTGACGCAACTCTTTACAGTTTTTTGGGACTGAGGTCTTAGAAAGTGCATCTATTTTTCTAGGACTAGGCTTTACAGTTCCGTTTTCTACTATATTTCCTAAATATTCAACAGATCTTTTTAAAAAAGAGCACTTTTTAATATTTAAAGAAAAACCAGCGTTAGTTAACCTTTCCAAAACGAGTTGCAGATTAGTTAATCCTTCTTCTACGGTAGCAGATATTACAAGCACATCATCAATATAAACTAGAGCGATTTTATCTTTATAATCAGCTAACGCGTTATTAATGGCACGTTGGTAAATGGACGGTGCATTACAAAGCCCAAAGGGCATTCGTAAAAACTCATATTGGCCGTCAGGTGTAACAAACGCTGTCTTTTCAATGGATTTGACTGCAATAGGTATTTGATAAAAGCCTGCTGTCATATCTAAACAAGTGAAATAACGAGCTTTACCTAACCTATCTATTTGATCGGCAATAAGTGGCAGCGGAAAATTATCCCTAACAGTATTTGCATTCAATTCCCGAAAATCTACGCATAACCTATCGGACCCATCCTTTTTCTTAACTAATAGAATGGGACTGCTGAATGGAGATGAACTGTCTCGGATTATACCGTTTTGCTTAAGATCATCAATTATCTCCTTGACCTTCTCACGTTCCATTGGTGATAATCTGTATGGCCTACGTTGTACAATTTTCTCAGGATTTTTTAATCTAATATTTAACTGACCAGTTTTAACCTCTGAAACCTTGTTACCAGAAGTAAAACTATCCTTGAATTTTTCCAAAACTACATTTAACTTTTTCAATAAAATAGGATCATCGACATCGGTATTTAGTTTTGTTTCCGACTCTGTCAGGGTACATTCATTTGCAATCATATTTCTGGTCACAGTTAACTTTGTATCTGATAAAGTAATAGCAAGACCAGGAATTTGAACTAAATTATAGCCAATTAAGATATCGAACTGGATTTGATGATCTTCCATAATAAATAACTCTAGCTCTACACTTACTTGATCTATCTCAACAATGGTTGTAATACTTTGGGAACACATAACATCAATGCCACCAATTCCAGTAAAAATTGTATTGACCGTCTTTCTTTTGCCTGGAATTGCACCAGAAATACTTTTTCGTACTAATGAACAGTCTGCGCCAGAATCAAACAGACAAGGGTAGGTATTTGCTCCAATTTTAACGGTAGTCATGCATCGATTTATAGGACCACAAAAATTTACCTGGGGATTGGATTTTTCATCATACCGTTTACGAAAACAATTTTTCTCTACATGCCCCTTTTTATGGCAATATTTACACTCTACTGAATTACTCGTACGATCGGACGTAACCTGAGGTGCGGACGTTGCGGGTGGATTCGATTCTGAAGCGACTGCTAAGTTTTCTTTACAGTCACGCATGAGATGACCGGGCTTTTTACATTTAAAACAAGTATTTGGGGTAGCTGCGGGAGTTTCAGAAAGTCTGGGTTTTTTGTTGAGAGGGTTTTTGTCTGTACTGTCAGTTTTTGCTCGTTCACGCTTACGGTAAGTTTTTAAAACTGAGACAAGTTTGGGCAAAGAGTCAGGCGTATTACGTAACAATTCACATTTTATAAAATCAGGGTAGATACCGGTAATAAGAGCATCAATTACCTCGGCATCTGTGGCTTCAGGCCGCACTCGTTTGAACAGCGTCCACCCCGTAGTCGCATAGTCCGCGTAGCTGCTCGCCTGCTCCGACGTGAAGTTGCGCCACCGCTGGACGTCGTCAGCATACCGGAACTCTTCGCCAAATGTCTGGATCAGGTCCTGTTTCACCTGCTCCCATGTAGTGGACTGCAGCGACCATGTGTCTGCCCAGGTTTTCGCTCTGCCTTTCAACTGCAGTATTGCCTTCATACGAGCTTCGTGGGGCGATATACCAATCGTTGAAATAGTTTGGTCAACGTTGGCACACCAGTCCCGGATGTCATGTGAGCGCACATCAGGGTCAAATGGTGGTAGGTAGAAATTACCGCGATCTCGAGACGGCACTGGAGTAGCATTTAGCGCAGCGGTCACAGCGCTAGAGGCAGCGCTGGATGCAGCTTGCTTCGTAATGGAGGTCACGAGGCTCATCACTTGCTCCAGAGAGAAGGTGGGTTCCGGCTGCGTAGCCGGGGCGGGCTTACGGGCCCTGGATCCGGAAGACCTCAACAGGGGCGAGGTGGATCCCACCGCTGCTGTCGGCGCATCATCGCCGGTGTTGTCACGTTCACACATAATTTTTACGAAAGTTCACACAAATATAGATTTAGATAATAATGGCGAAAAGGAAAACACTTACTTAAACTTGAGGTGTTTATTCACTGCTGAGCGTACAAAGTCTAACCTTACTGGCCACATTACGGCCTATTTATACCGATTTCTCACAACGGTTCACAATCAAATTCGTCAAAACAAAAAGCGGAAGCGATATAAAAATAGAATAAACCAATCAGAAATGCTGTCGAAGTCAAAATAAAATCCTAACATACTAATTTAATTCTTAAACGGAAATAAAAACTTACTATATTTTAAATTAAATCGCAAACGGAAGTTCAAATCAAAAACTAATAATTTAATTCACAATCGGAAATTCAAAATAGAAACTTACTACATTTTAAATTAAATCGGAAACGGAAGTTCAAATCAAAAACTAGTAATGTAATTCACAAACGGAAATTCAAAATAGTAAAATACAGTGGATGTGACGTAACAGGACAGATATTTTAAATCAACCGGAAGTTAAAAATAAATAGTTAAGAAATACAGTGGATGTGACGTAGGTAATATCAACATTATTTTAAATTGACCGGAAGAACAAAAAATGAAATAGTTACAAGGTGTGAAAACTAAAGCTGTCAAAACAAATACCAATTAAACGGAAATGATATTTAGAATGAATTCTAGGACTTATTAAATATATGAAAAATAATCAAATTATTACAATTTAAATTCAATTATTAGCTCTGCGCCCATATATACAAGTAATACAATTAAACTGAATTACAATAGTGGGAGCATGAATAAGTTTTTTTACTTGGGCTTTAATTAATAAAAAACAAAAAGAAGGACTTATAACATAAATGAGTCGGAATTTTACCAAAAGAACGATGTTGAAAAAGGAAACTCAAAATATGGAAAAAGTTGTTAAGAGTGCATTCATACTTCCCACAATTGGTATATAAGACGTACACTGTTATACTTGATAGTCATGCTGGTAGAATTTTTTTAATTAATACTTTGTCTACGATACATCAGAAGTCGATACATCAAAAATTTAATGCTACAAGCGGTGGTTATCGCAAGCTGTCGTACTAAGTATAGGGTATGAAATGTCTGAAGTATGTGATAAAAATACATGCAGTGCCAAGTTACCGCTCGACGCTATAAAATACAGCAGCTTATCCTTTTACGAAGACGAGCGCAGTTTCAAAGAGGGTATTTTGGTTAACATTCGGAAATAAGACCCAAAATTGTGCGGCTTAGATGTTTTATGTCGCGGCGTGAATTTGAAACAAGTATTTTAACTTTAGGAGCACTGGTGGCCCAGTGGTAACGGCCCCGACTTATGAGTTGTAACGTCGTGATTGTGTAAATATATTTTCATCAAAGCTTCTCTCGAAACGGTGAAGAAAATCATCGTGAGATGTGACATCTACCAACCCGCACTTGGCCCACTGGATCCCACTCACAGAAGGCCTGTCTCCTAGCAGTAGAAACATCATAAACTGATCATGCTATTTTGAACTTTATAGCAAAGAGAATATAGGGACGTAAAATTATATTTATAGACTTATAGCTCGTAGCATACATAGACTTAAAGTTCTGTTTATTTTATTTCATGTAAGTAACACACAGTAAATAATAAACGCTGCACTAATGAAACAGTTGACTAAACTTTTACCATGTGAATCATATCTGGCACAGTCCCTTTTGTAAGCCAACATAATTCAACTTATGTGGCATTAATGCACACACAATTTTACACAACAATGACACATTTAAATCAGAAATGGACACGAAAATCCCACTAGGCTTTAGAACGGAATATGAACAAAAGGAGTAATGTATGTTCCACATATGGTGCAGTGTTATGGTAAGTGGTAAAAAGTTTGGTTTACAAAATATGTTGCCAGTGTGACGTATGTGAGCACTAAATGCGAGTTAGGCCACAATGTCGGTTAGATTGATATTATAATAAGTTTTTTATTGAAGTCAAGTATTTAAGTACATAAATGTCACGTGTAGCTTAACGCACGCGACACAAAGGCACCGCAAGTCGCGCAACGAGCGGTGCCTTTGTGTCGCGTGTCGCGTCGCGCCTGTGTGTACGAGCCTTAAGTCGTAACCTAATATGTAGTATCACCATTGAGCTGCACATACATATTATTTATAACGATTTTAGTAAACTTTCAGGTGTAAGAAAAATATCAAATATGATAATGTTACGTAATCACCTAGAAACAAAACGCTTAACCTACTTGTGTAACATATGGGTAAGCAATTTGGGAGTGCCGAGCCGAGTTTCGGCCAAAAAATAATCGTGATTTGCAACGCCACACTCTTTAGAGGTACTTTCGGTATAGTGTTCTTTTCGGATCAACTTGAAAGTGAATAAGTGGAAAAAAAAACCGGTCAAGTGCGAATCTGACTCGCGCACCGAGGGTTTCGTACAAATTTATAAGTATGTAAATAGTTTATCAAGAGATTTTTTTTTTTGTAAAGTAACTACAACTTTACGGTTTTCGGATTTTTTCCTTTACTTATGTTACATGACCTTGCTTCTTGCCAAATTTCATGATTCTAGGTCAAGGGTAAGTACCCTATAAATTTTGATTCCCTTGAGAGTGTCGAAATATACATTTTTTGCGGCACAAACGGCCCTATCTTTTTTTACGTTAATTTATAAGTTTGATTTTTTCACAGCTTCAAGGGACTGTAGACCTGAGTATATGGTTTTAATTTCAACTTGATAATCCACGCGTTTTCGAGATAAAGGGTCTTGACAGACAGACGGACAACAAAGTGATCCTATAAGAGTTCCGTTTTTTCCTTTTGAGGTAGGGAACCCTAAAAATTACTGTCTAACAGTAAGATAAAATGGTGCATTAAATCGTTTAAAATTGCTGTACATACTAATATGATCACACCATTCTCATTTTTAAGGGTATGGTTCAGAAATCTAATTAAACAACTTTCCCCATACGAAACTATAAAAATTTTCGCGATTACGATGTTGGTTCCATGGACAAAGTGCTGCGAAACTGGTACACTACTTTCAGATACATGCTGTGTAGTTATTTATGAACCAATTGGTGATAGCATAGATGATCATTATAAATTACCAGCAAACATTATATAGTACTTAACTAAAATTTATTTGTGCGACGCCAATCTTGACCAGGTACCTTTTTGCGATAAAAATAGCTTAATCGGGTTTTCCGATTGGGAAATTTTAAACAGATCCTCTTAAAACTTATTGACCTTCTAATGATGAACACTTTTTTAAATTGATGAACCTCTAAGAACTGTTTGCGCTGCTAATGATGCACACTTTTTTTTAATAATTTAGCCTCTTTTTTACATTTGGGCCTTTTTTCACAGTTGGTCGCAGTTACTTGGCTTTTTAATATTTTTAGGACCCCAAAATACGAGTTATTTGAGGTTCATAAAAATACGCGCAATCATTATATTACAGTGTTCCATAATCTGTTTAGGAGCACAAATTGGGAATAATTGGAGGTTCGATTAATGCCTTTCCGATACAGCAATCATAATTTACCACCGATTTTACAGTCGTAGAAAAAGAGAGAAACCTTTTCGATCAGAAAGTTTTAACATCTTATAATATTTGATACAAACACAATCTAAAAGTATTGTAGACACATTCCACCAAAAGATACAAGGGAACCCTGTACCACTAAAGCCTTTTTACACAGATGACTAAGATAAATACGCTCCGTTGGCAACAGTGCCAATATTTGCCTACTTACGTTCCCTTCCGATTGTGGGTAGTCATTTCCCGTCGTAAGTGAGCTCTTGGAAAGGACAAGCGTAAAAGGCAAAAGGTTCCCATGACTTATTGTAGTTGTAATTACGATCAAGGGAGATGATGAAGAAACTACTTTTATGTAGTAATGTAATGTTTCTACGTTATATTTCTTTTGAAATCAATGAAAATATTTAATTCAATTAATCAAAAGTAAATACAAACTTTTTACACTAGATACTAAATTAAAGGACTAACTAATTTACTATACAAATAAATACAAAAACAAAGGACACTTAGGCGTCGAAGTACTCGCCCGCATCGCTGTCATCCGGAAACGTGCCCAGAAGACTGGCGGCATTGCCACTTTGAATGGCAATGCTAATTGTTTGGCCAAAGAACAACCCAGCCCTCTGGTCATGTGAAGTGTCGACCAGCCAGCGAGAAATTTCCTTAAAAAGAAGACGCACACTCGGGCCCCATGACCCGAACGTTTCGACCCCAAACGGCTCAAAGCTGTAGTTGCCCATAAGGTTACAATACTTTGAAATTGACGATTCGATTATTTTTAAGAGAGCAACACCTCCCGGACAATATAGACTAAATCGGAAAGATACATTTAAAAAAAACAATCATTAAATGGATTTCAACAAAACATCTATTTGGTTATACGAGTATACCAATTAATAAACGCTCCAGAAATATTATACCCATAGAGTATAGATACGAAATATTAAAACCTCTCAAACTTTTACATCAAAATAGCATTACTAACGTTTATTACCTTTAGACACAATAAATATTCAAATGAAAGCCTTCTAAAAGCTCGTCCTACGCATAGTTACCCACCTACTAACAATTAACCTTTACGACACATGCCAGACAAATCTATATACGTGTCGCTATAAACACGAAATATTCAGTTCTTGTTGGAATAGAAACATAATATTTTATGTTCGACACGACAAAAAGAAAAACAAAAAACAGGGCATACATTTTTGATATGCCAAAACTGAGAAACAAAAATAAAGCACATACATGTGCTAGAATTTACTCTCGTAACAAAAAAATACTGAACCAATAAAAATAAAATAAAATAAAAATAAAACTGAACCAATACCTGAGTTTTAATTCTGGGCTATTGAGTTTATATTTCTGTCTATTTTTTTATTTTTCGACAAAACCGTTACATAGACAGCTTCGTTAGTTTCACGACTGATACACATCCGTTCGTAACTACTGCACCAGATCCATTCGTTTGACAAACAAAAAAGTTAGCCTCCAAGAACGAAACCTAGACGGAATAAACGGAATGAACCACATTTCGATCCCTATTAAAAAGTATTTTCATAGTTTTGAACTCGGATTCAAATATACCTGCAATGTCCCCATTAAAAGTTTCGTTGGGTTCAAAAATACGCGTCGCATTGATTTAACCACAAAGGTAACGTAAGCAGTGGTTAGTCTGTTATTCTGGGATCAGGTGAATTATAATTGCGTTCGCGTGGATTAAGGCAAAATGTCGAATTGTATCCTCATTCATTATCCTTATCCCTTTAGATAGCAACCAAATGTAATTGTGAGGTTCGGACTTATTTTTACTTTAAAATTGGTTCATGTTGTAAGGGTTGAAGGTGGAGGTGGATGAGGGTTATTTAGACCCTTGTACCTGATAGCAGTTTATTTTGAACAATTCTGTAATTCTCTAACCTACCTCTGAAGTTAGTATTAAAATTAAGTTTGTTCTACTTTTGTTATAGGATGGACAACCTCCTAGGAAAAGGGGATTAAATTACCATTAAAATTTTTGGATTTATGCATAGCCCATAACATCACGCCTGTAAATCCGAAGCGTTAGGCAGCGTTGGGTGTGCGTAATACCCGTAATTTCGGTGAAAACAAGGTCATTCAAGCTGCGATATAATACAATTTGCACGTACTACCTTTTAATACATATTTATTTGGCTATACCGAATTTCGTGCTAAAGGAATGCTTAGGTCAACAAACTCAAGAATTAGAAGGGTGACGAGATGTTTATCCACAAATGCTTAGTTATTGTGACATTAATATCTCCGACAACATGACCTAGATAGATCTAGACATTCGATATCCATTAGTGCTGCCCCTAAAATAATCTCCTTAGACTTGAGAAGCTTGCTGCAAACTTCTGTGTTGAGCGGCCAAGATACTTTGGTATACGAACATGATATTTATGGATATATTAAGTAGTTCTGAACTAATATGTATTCAAACCTAGCCAAATAACATTTTCATTAAAAAGTTATGTCAGTTTTGGATAAGTTGTGTCAACTATTAATAAAAGCAATAATGGACAGAAAGACAGACCGTTGAGTTTTAAATGGTACATACTTCGTCACATAACTCCACGCAAACATGTCAAAGTACTTTCTGGTAGAGAAAAATAGGTCTCAATGTTTTTATGATATCTAGTCAGAATTAGTCCTTGAATAAATTTTCGTTGAGTATAATTTCATTACGTTTATTTGCACAAGAAAATGAGTATGTTTTAGGATTTTGTTATTGAACCGGCAAAACTTACCTACACATGCCTATCTCAATAGATAGATCTAATGAGGAAAGATGTTATTGTTACCACAAGAAGTAGTTTTGCTATATTGTATGCTAATATTGCAATGGTTCTGTTTTCATTTACCATAATCAACCTACAATGTTCCCACTGCTGGTACACATGCCTCCTCCCTAAGAGAGGAAGAGTGGGCTGTAAATCACGCGCGAGTTCGTAAATGTCACGTGTCTAGGAATTTTTGATTCTAAGACATACTCGATGATTTTTGGGATGCACGAAGAAGCCTCCTCGTGTAGCGCAGTTTGTTCCGCCAGTTACTCAACTGAACCGAGTGCTCGGCGCATCCTGGACAGTCACACTCAACATCTTACTTGACTGGTCGATTCTTCCCTTGCGGTGGTAGGGCTAATGTCCGCGTGGTTTGCGTCCACCCTCCTACCGGAATCTGGCGTTAAGCAGCCTGCTGTGTTTCGTCGACGCGTGGGAATTCCAGTGCCTTAGGCATCTTCTGGGCACGCTCGTTCCATCATATACCTTATTGATCGCTTTCCATCAGGCGTCATCGAGGTCAAAAGCAGGTTATGAAATAATTTACACACAGTAAAGCGCCTGTCAGGGTTCAAACCTACGACCTTGCAATTCGTAAATCGTGGCCGCAACCACTGTGCCACCATTGCTCTTTGTTTTCATTTAGAAGGCCCAAACCCTCGAAAACTGGGAGTAACATGTAACAAAGGTTCGCTGGTAATATTTAGTCATCGCCACGTACAAATAATTTTACATAAAAAGTATAAAATTTCGCTTGTACCCCAGTGTGCCGAGATGATACTGAAGTAAATTCGACTTGGTAGCATTTGCATACAATTTTCATGCGAGTACTGATATTATCATAAAACTATATACCACGCTGAGATTTCAACCAGCGTCTTCGCAGTTTTATTTATTGTTTTATTTTTCGTCTTCCCTAGCTTTATGTTTTCTTGAATTAGTGTTCTGCAAGACTTATCTCAACGCTCGTTTTAGCTCATAGCTTATGCAATGCTCCGAGGAGACTGTGTATTTTATACGTAGATGCACCAAGCCACGTACAGGTTGAATGTGTTACGGTAAATATGACGTTGGGGAATAACCCGTTACTGTGTTACACCGGCACCGCCTACTTTGTTATGCGCGCCTATTGTTGGTACCTGTAGGTTTTGTGATACCAATGCAAGTGAGAATGTTATTTAGTAACAGAGATTGTGAAAGGCGGTAAGAGTGGAAATAAATTGTTAAGTGCCATTTTCGAAAAAAAAAAACTTCAATTCCATTTCATTCTTGAAACACCAACGCGGCAACGCTACGACACTGTCCAGTTCAATTCTGTACCTACTCTAAAAATCTTTCAAAACATAAAAAACAATACACGCACGCCCACCATCTCCCGTCATACATTATTACCCTACAGTAGGCAAGGTGCGGCGTAGCACGCAGAACGCCTTGATACATAGATGCACGGTATATTGTGACCTTTGCAAAAATTGCGAACATTATTCGTCTTTTTTATATTAATATGGCAACATTACATCGGTTTGAATCGACATCGTTTCGATAACGATCAGGCAATACTGACGAATGTTGTGTCATGGGGTAAATCGATAGAAAGTATGGTCGCCATGGGTAATTTGTTAAGATCTATTTTAATATGTATTTACATTTGGTTGGTAAAAACTAAGTAACACAACGTATTTTCTAGGGAGATGTGAGTGGAAACGCCGAGAGGGGACGCCCTAGGAGTACATAATCTTATTGGTGATCGTCTTCAGAAAGGTCAGTTGCGTAGTACGGACGCCAGCACATCAACCTACCACAATCTGTCAGATTTCTTTAATAGATTTTCAACTTTATCGCTAAAGCATAAGGTTCAAAGTTGATTGGGAAAAGCTGACAGATTGTGGTAGGTTGATGTGCTGGCGTCTATACTTGCGTATAGACGCCAGCACAACCAGCGTGCGTGTATGACTAGATCTATGAACGTAAACGAATCAAAAGTAGTTTGTAAGGAACGTAGCAGATGACGTTCTGTAGTTTCTGCCTACCCCCATGCGAAGAAATCGTAAGTTTATGTATGTATCGTCTATTCAAACTAATGTTACAAATTGATGTTCTTTCAATTTAAACAAATATCAACTTTATTCTAATGGTAATTAAGTTGATTGTGTGTGAGTGACTAGAGCTATTGAAAAGGTTATAAAAATCTTTGCCAGCATGCAGCGACCGCGCATACCTGGTCATCACCCTCAGCCTCATCAGCAACCTCGGCACAGCACACTGCACTTTCGACCGGTCCATAAGCAGAGAGCCCTTAGATACCCTCTCCTGGTCGTCGCCAGCAAATTGTAGCGTAAACCGAACTTTATTGTGTAGGAATTTAAGTTATTTATCCGTAAACTCATTTGTTTACATGTTTGGCAAATAAATCGCGAATGCAGATTATATACAATAGACTTTTAAAATCTTCTTGCTCAACTCAAACCTGGCCATTGGAAATCTAGAATTAATACGAAACTTCTGGTCAGAGCTATGAAGAGAAATACTTGAGGAAATGTATAATAAACTGTAGAGCAACTTTTAATTTATTGTATCTTCAGGTTTCCCATTAAATTTTTAACGCCAGGAATTGGATGTAGTTGTTATTGGTTCTCAAGCACTTAGATACCGGTAACGATTAACATTATCTAGTGCCGGCAGCGTTTAGATTTAGGCTTAAACGGAATCAATAAGTGGGATATTTAAAACGTAATCAGAATAGAAGAAGATTTTGGCTTTTAAAACCAAAATATTACCTATATATTTCTTTTAGAGTTATAATCAGCATGTATGCTGAGAAGTAACCGTTTAAAAATGAGTATAAAGATGAACAATAGTATTTAAAACATTTTTGAAAACTTTGTGTATCTGTGGTCTGCAAAACAAAAGCATTTTGCAAAATTGAAACTAAATTCTCCTAACGGATATTAAATTCCGTAAACAATATCCTTGGCACGCGTATTGGTTCTTCCAATACCGTTTACCAAAATCGATATTTTAATAATCTCCCACATACAGGAATACCTCGAGATTGCTCCTCATAAAATTACGAAACTTCAGATGCAATTTTAATTTCGTATACTCCGCGTAAATGCGGAGGATGCCCTTAAGTATGCATCGTTTCCTCATTTTGTGCGCGTAAAGCCGCTTGAAGCTGCTTCAAGCCACATGTGATAATGAGGCTGTCGATGTGAAGGTTAAATATACGCAATTTTACCCTTTGTGTTCGAGTTTTACGCTGTATTTCCTTTAGTTGGATTTACGATGCGCGTGGCGAGATAATCTACCTTCATTGCTGTGTTTTATGTGGTACTAACTCATTCCCGTAGTGAAATCTCGGCAATTTTAGGTGATAAGTTATTGTAGAAGCATGTTGTACCTAGTACCTAGTCGTTGTAATAGTATAATCGTTGTATAGATGAGGCGAAGCATAATCAGCCTATAATGTTTCCATGGTTCCACTGCTAGGACACTGACCTCCTCGCGTAGAGAGGGAATGAGCTGTAATCTACCGCGCGGGTCCAGTGCGGGTTGATAGATGTCACATGTCTTAGAAATTTTGGTTCTAGGACAAGTCGGTTTCCTTGCGATGTTTTCCTTCACCGTTTTGAGAGCAATGATGATGAAATAATTTACACAAAGTAAAGTGACTGCTTAGTTTCGAACCCACGACCTCGTAAGTTGGGGCCGTTACCACTGGGCCATCACTGTCCTGAAAAGGTAAAGTATGGTGGTGATTAAACTGCTGCTTCATTGGGTTCAAACAGTGCCTATTGAGGAGGTTTCGTAGAAAAAAAAAGGTTTTTACTTTTGTAAAGAGACTATTGTTATTGAATCAGACCGATATTCGTGAATGTCAATAACTTGACTTTAAATCAATGTGACGGACAAAAGTGTATTGACACTGTAAATCGTATTATTTACAACCCAAGGGCAGAGTGTGTGTCATGGCCATTTTTTACATTGATATTAATTTTTACATTGATATTAATTTAATTTACATTGATACTACAACGAGGATGTGTGAAAAGTTTAGCTTAACATTTATCTGAAATTTATTTCAGATCCAAAGGCTATAGATATTTTTTCAATGAAAAGTACTGTAAATCTACCGAAAAGTACCGTAAAGTAATTTTATCTTTCTAATGCTTAATTTTCTTAAAGAAAAACTAAGACAAAGTCTCAGACCGAGTCTTTATTATAATTGACAATGGATCTTGCGAATCCACAGCTTACAAAAGTAGAGGCACGTAACAACAGGTTGTTTCCCAATGAATTACTAATATTTAGTACGGCTACGTAAGTGTTAATCCTGTGCAATATAAATAAGGTAATCCTCTAGACTCATCACTCTGAACAAGAGAGCTAAATTATTTAAAAAGGAACGGAAATGAATGCCTGTACTGTCGATGAACTGATTCCTGTTGGAGTAGACTACAAATTAGTAAAAAGATAGATGGATAAAGAGAGAATGCCAGCCGATGGACTGGCTACAAGATTCAGAGATCGCATTTTGAGTCTACTTTGCCAGGTTTCATACGAATATGAACCTTATTTTTAGATGTGAGGAGCAAGCGTTTCATTTGAATATAAACCTTTTCCAGTTGTGATTGAGGTTCGTATTCGTTTGATCTGCTAAATATAAAAAGAAGGAATTTAAAGAGAGAAGAGATCATCGAGTCTGATGAAATGTCTTTTACAGGAGCTATGACTGTCAGTTGGTACAGATTACTTCAAGAGTTACGCCTACGTACGAAACAGTAAACAATGATACTATTGTCGGGTCAAATATCTGAGACAAACCGACTGACGCCTCCAAGATAGCAGCTAAATCAGACTATATTTGTTAATGGGTTAATCGGATTCCGTAGGGCTTTGTGAAAGACAATGGTGTAGAAATGAATGGTCACGTCTGTCGTCTTGTTCGTAAAGACAGAATCGGTTATATTGTCTGAAATACGGCCATCCTTGCCAGATGAATTGAGGATTTGATGACTTATCTGAGAGAAACGTGTTATGTGGTGGTACGCGGCTCTAGTGTGGGTTGGTGGAAGTCACAATTCTTCGAATTTTTACATGACATGCCAGTGTCCTCACCATGTTTTCCTTCACCGTTTTGAGAGCAGTTTGGGCCTAGTGTAGTACGGAATTTAAAAAGAATACCAGGACAACTTATACTGGTTTTCTTTTCTATGACTTACACTGTTGTACAGACGCCAGCACATCAAGTTACTACAATCTGTCAATTTTTTAAATAGATTTTCAACTTTATTGCTAAAGCATATGGTTCAAAATTGGTTGGGAAAATTTGACAGTCTCGGGTAGCTTGATATGCTGGCATCTGTACATAATCGCCAGTATTGTAAAATTCCGGACCGAGATCAAAACAAACTACTTAACTTATCGATCGTAAATTGTCCGAGCAATTAGAGAAAGATTTGTCGCAAAATTTTGGACCCTTTTATCTCTCTTGTGGAAACTTTCGTTGTAATTTATTGAGGCGATATCTAACCCCCTCCAGAATAATAGTATTAGTTGGACAAATTCTTTTTTTTTTCTTTTTCCATAAACTATGAGTCTTATCAGATTATTTGCTAGCGCTGTAACAAATTGGAAATCAGATTCAAGTGTAGGTAAATGTTGACATTAGAAAGTACGTTTTATTTTGCGAAAAAAGTGTTTGTTATTCATTTAGAAATGTTGGATCGTTAGGACTTCAGAAGTCCAATTCCCTAAATTAAAAACATTCAAAATCTAGTCGTAATGTCATTTCAGCGACAATCAATGTCAAAAACTTGTCAAACATGAAGGAAAACTAGGGGTATTTTCGACAAATTAAGACAGATCATAGGGGCAATTCTACTAATTTTAACAACGTTCACAGTCTGATCTCAGTCTCAATCTGTCAAAAAATACTTCTAATTTCCCTACATTTTGACAAGTTTTTGACATTTGCTTGTCGCTGAGATGAGACTGCGACTAAATTTTGAACGTTTTAAATTACGAGAATTGGCCTTCAGGGTGCCCACTCTTTAATTTAATTCCGATAGATCGACATTGGAATTGTGACGTTTCGTACTCTTGAGTTCGATGCTAGCGCCAAATAATTTTTAGATTGGGTGTCCATTTTGGAGAACTAACTGGAATTGGGTTCGGGCTTGGCGTGGTAATTATTGACAATATTGTTTTCAAGAGTACCGAATCACGTGACTGTAAAATTAACATTGGAATCATATTGGCATCTCATTGGAATTAAAATTAGTTTAGAGAGTAAGCCCCCAGACTTTGAACGTTCTTAAAATTACAAGAATGCCCCTCTGATAAGCGAATAATTAAAATAGTACAAAAGTTCATTTTTCTCTTACACAGAGCTACTATTTATTACTAGCTTCTGCCCGCGACTTCGTCCGCGTGAAATTTCTTGTTACTTCTACCCACCCCGTCGCATCGCATCGCCTGCCCGCGCTATTACTTCGTTTTTGCTTAGCGTTCTTTCTGACTTTTTTTCTTTTTGCTCGGCTCCTAAAAGTCATAGCGTGATGTTAATATTAATAGCCTATAGCCTTCCTCAAGAATTGGGCTATCAAATTCAAAAAGAATTTTTCAAATCCGACTGGTAGTTTCAGAGATTAGCGCGTTCAACCAAACAAACAAACTCTTCAGCTTTATAATATTAGTAGGTATAGATAAGTAATTGTTATTTTTATAGTAGACAGTGCGAACCGTATAACAACGTAAAAAAACAAAACGAAAATCTAATTCTATTACAAAACTGGTACAAAATCGTAAAAAGTATACCTAGAAACTTCCAAAAAGTATTACTCGGCACTCGCTTGGGATTCGGCTAACAAACAAAAAGCAAATAAAATTCTGGCAAAAAGTGATGTAATATATGGTCTCCACTGAGTAAATAAGAATTTATTGTGTAACGTAAAAAATAAAAGTTTCACTAATAAACACAATCTGAGCAAAACCATAAACGTTTACAATTCTTGACTCGAAATTTTTATACTAGACTAGGTTCCGCCCGCGGCTTCGCTCGCGAGGTATGTCGATAAAAACTATCCTATGTCCTTCCCCGGGATGCAATCTATCTCTCTGCCAAATTTTATCCGATATCGAAATCCGCTCAATGGTTTAAGCGTGAAAAGGTAACATACAGACAGACAGACAGACAGAGTTACTTTCGAATTTATAATATTAGTATGGATAGGTAGATAACTAAATGTCAATGTTACAGGCCTTAAATTGACTTCTGTCAACGTGAAAGTGAATCATTCAATGTCAGCTATGTCCTTTAACTTCTACGCTAACAATCATAATGAACCGAATTAATTGAACCATGTAATATTGCCATTAGAAACAATTATTGATAACACACAGGCAGCCGATATAAAATAATTTATATATAATTGCACTGAACTGCACAGATTAAAACAATACAATTGAGTTCAACGAAACAGAGCACATGTTGCTGACCCGAAAATGTTCATTCACAAATTAATAGCTGATAATCCAAAGTTTGTTACTGTTTGGTCGTTTATTCCCTTGGTTATAACACTGTGATCCCACAACGTTTCATTATTTAATTTATTCATTGTATCTCGCAAGCACTGAGTTAACAAATAAAATCGTTTTAATGGCCATACTTTCGTAATTCTGTTATACGGTAAAAATGTTGGCTCGCTTGGGAAGACCCGGTGCCACTGATTTATTTAGGAGCTCCCTAATAATTTGATTTGCTTATAAACTTGGCATTTTTACCTAGGGACGATGTCTGAATTTTAAAATATAATGCTGTAATTTGCACGATTTTAAAATGACAATATTTTTAAAGAAACTTGGAAGACAAAGACATCGGGAAACCTTAAAGCGTTTCTTCTCAATTTCTCTGATCGTCACAGCACGAGAGGCAATTCCAAATTGCTCGTCGTAGTTCAGAAAAAGCTACTCGCTCAGCGACGGGATTTTTAGCCAAAAGCGGTCCAAACAATCAATGGTACCTTAACAAATGGGCAGCCATAAAAATAAATAAAACTTTGGTCGTAGCCTGATTTTTATCAGGCCTTTCTAAGGGAAATGCGGGGGTCAATTCGCTCACAACCTATCTTGTTACATTTCCACCCGATAATAGATCTTGCGTGAAATAAGGATTGTGCCAAATGGGGATATTAAGTGCCTTATTTTCGTTTAAAGACTAAGCTTAGACAGTGTCCGTTTTCGGACCAATGGGTGGAGAAAAGGCCGTCATCTTATTTATCGATTCATTGGCTGGTGTGTCTGAAGGTGTTTTGTGATTAATTTGGTTCAACCGATGATCAAAAATCAATGATGTTATTAAAAACAAGTATTTTAACCGATTTCAAAAAAGGCGGTTCTGTATTCGACCCGTATGTATGTTTGTATGTCCGCGATTTTCTCAAAAACTAATAAACCAACTTATGTTCTTTCATTAACGTAATCTACATACTTTCAGGAAGGGTTATGTATATAATACATTAGGTAATTATTCTTATGTACGAAGTTATATCCATAAATGTACTGCATCTCCGGCATTTCTATGCGAACTATAATAAATATACACTAATGTTAATTGAATTTGTGTGAGGTAGGTACAACTAAAACGTGAAAAATAAAAATTACAAAAAACATCCGACTTAAAAAAAAAACACTACAAAGTGATAAAAACAAAACAAAAAATGAAAATGCAGGACCAACAACACCGACTTTTTGTGAAAAAGTTTTTTAGTTGTAGCAACATAAACGAGCTTCTAAATAAAACGTTAGAACACCTCTCCGAAACCCGGCGTGAAAATGTATGAAGTTCAGTAGTTTAAAACTTTAGCGTTTAATTATTCTTTCAGCTTTCAATTTACATCGCAATTTATAAAATTCAGGGAATTTAAAATAAACAGACATTTCCGTTTTCTGTTGTTATTTTAATTAGCTTAATAAAAACCTAAAATTGCGATAAAATATTTTAACTAATGAAGGGTTCACTAAAGTCTTGGTTTAATTACTAAGTTTTTAGAGCATACTAATATAAACTGGAAAAGGTTTTGTAGATTATGACACCAAATAAACAGTACCAAGTTAAAGGCGTGTAGATTTGAATATTCAAAAGCGGGCCTGGAGCCATTTACAAGAAGAATGAATTTGAATTTGACACTGAAGTCTCGTTGGAATTGCCTTCAATTAATCTGTATGGGTGAACCTTCTAATTCTTCACGAGTTACAGGAATAGTTTTGCTTTTTGAACTTCTTTTGATGACACTGAAAAGACGGGAGAAGTCTATATACAGGTATATTATACCGCTTCAGGCATGAGTAGGTTTAACAGATCCTAACCTTTGTAAATATCCTAATCTATTTTCTTCCAAGTTTTTAAAATATTGTCACTAATATATTGATAAAACGAACCAAAACCAACTTAATCAAGTTTGCAAACCAATACACACACAATATCCAAATAGAAGACAATAATTCCAGCAGAACTCTACAGAATACTGCTCGATGATAACAATAAAAGGAAGAATGAAAGGGAGAAATAAAGTCACCTTATTTAGGCTTAACAATCACAAACAACATGGTTGGAGCCTCGTGGTTGAATCAATCAACAGTTTGTAGGAAAATGAAGACGAAACTCTGATCACTTAAACTTGTTTTGTGTTTATTTAGGTACTTTTCTTACACACGAGCCACGTTTATTTATTTTTATTACAACTTCGATATGAAATTGGAATGTTTGATGACGAGTTAATAAGCCAAGCCAAGTCAATTAAAAAACAAAAAAATGATAAAAAAGGTCGATAATGAGCAAAGTAATTATAATTGTACGCATACTATTTTTACTATTACGAAATGAATAACATTTCGTAACTCCAAAAAACAGTGCTATTTTTGTCGTTAAAGTATGTAAAAATAACTACTTCATCTTTTGCTTAGCCTTTTCCCAACTATGTTGGGGTCGGCTTCCAGTCTAACCGGATGCAGCTGAATACCAGTATTTCACTTGGAGCGACTGCCTATCTGACCTCCAAACCTAGTTACTGGGTAATACCCCTTGGTAAGACCCGTTGTCAAAGTTTCAGGCTTCTGACTACCCGTAACTACTGTCAAAGATCCACGAATGACAGCCGGGACCAACGGTTTAACGTGCTTTCCGAGGCACCGAGGGGTCTCGGTAGGTACGTAAAGATGATCACCCATCCACAGATCAACCACAGCAAGCGTAGCTTAACCTGATCGATCGACCTGTGCGGCTGTTATTTAGCCACAGACCCCTCTAAAAATACTACTTACACACTAATGGTTTGGTACAATACGATACGATAAGGATGATAAATAATACGTAATTATTTATATATTAATATATTATAGGTTCGTTAAAGTACCTATCTGCTATACGATCACTGTATATCTTTGTAAATCTACGCATAATTCAAATTTAAACATGTTTCTCTTACATAAAATGTTTCTTTTAATTTTTTTTTCTAAACAATAACTTGTTTAATCTCACGTAATAAACAAAACTTTGTAATTGTAAAACTTTGGTTGTAACCTCATGCCCAACACAGCCTCAATACAGGCCTCATCAGAAACTATTTGCTTATGCTTAAACCAACTATTTTAATTATGACGCTTTTAATCATGTTTGTACAGTTTGCATAGAAAAGTCGGTACTAAAATAATTTTAATTTAAAATCATTGAATTTACGTAAATACCAAAAATGCAGATTCGGCGAAAATCATTTTCGGAAAAAGGAAATTGTCTGGAAAAATACCTATCAACGTCATAATTACACCCAGTTTAAATGTTGTCCTAACCGGAAAGAATGATAACCAAAAAGTTTCTGCCCCAAAATTATTTATTGGAAGGATTAACCATTCTTTACAAAGATAAATGTTAGTTGAAAAGTTTTGTGTTTATGCATAAATAAGCGTTGAAATTTGCTCAAAAAGTGTCGTAAAGATTTACCTTGTAGGCTGTAAAAACAAGCGTTCAAAACAAGTTACACCGTGTCCTTCTCTTAGGTTAAGTAGGTACCGTTTTGAAAAGATTTTGGGATTGATAGTAAGGCGCAAAATGAAATCTACGCCCCGAAATTCGGTGAAACAATAGCAACATCAAATTTAACGAACACTGTCAGAAATAAAACCATAATTTTGAATACTACAAAACCCAAAGTGAATACATAATCAGTCACCTCGAGATCTTAGAAATGCGATACGGATATCTCTCTACAACCGATAGGCAATTTAATAAAAATGAAGGACGCAGCTCAATATGACAGCGGAAAAGAAACAAAGACTGGCAATATAAAGACGAAAACAGAGTAATAATTTCATAACAAAGATATATTTGGGGAGAAAGTCCTGTTTTATTTATCCAGAAATATAGGGGTAGTGGGGAAAATAAGGTCCGGGATATCCATCTAGAGGAAATTTGCTCGTGCCCTGATATGTAGATATGGTCTATCTTGCCTATATAGCCGTCAGTTGAGAAAGGGTATAAATTGTTTACATGGACCCCTCTTGACAAAGATATTCAGATATACGAGTAGGTCAATGTTATTAAACGTGTCACTAGAATACTATCTTTATTGGTTTCGTCTCAAAAATGTATTAGGTCGGTAACGTAGAGATTTTACCAATTTTGTGCCTGCGTGTAAACTTCGCGAGTCCGTTAAAGTTAATGGCAAATTTTTTATTCCTTCGTTAGGAATAAATTAGATAGGAACTACGGCATATGTATTTTATTCCTTGGTTCCTAACATAATTTTTAAGTGTACTTACTAACATAAATATGGATCACTGTGTCTGACTTAAATAAATAATTATTATTATTAAAAATACGAGACAAACATGGATTTATCAGAATAGCAGAAAAAATATTAGGAGTCAGATTAGTTAACAAGTCATATTATAGAAAAATATAAAATGTTAAAAATTTAAAGTAGAACCGTTCTTAGGAATAATGATGCAAGTTATTCGACAAACCCTTGTTTAATTTATTCATCGTGGTACCGCGAGCTCGTAATGGGCTCACAGTAATAACCTAGATTATTGGGGATCTACTTAAATTTTTTCCGCTTATATTCAGTCAACCAAATTCTGAATACCGATTCATACGTCACTGACCCCTTTGTATTATTACTACTTACTTTAATTTGTTTTGCCGAGAAACCCATGTAGCATCAAATAAAAACTTTACAGTGTCATTTCATTCGATAATTGCTGCAAATGTATTACACTGTGAAAAGCTAATACCTAGCCATTGTCACTAACGCCTTAGTGTGCATATCCTTTGACAAGGTTGTGTTTGCTGTCGTTATCTTATTTCATCCCAGTGAAAGTATTAGTCCCTGTTTATTTTCCATTGCTTTCGGCAGGTGGGTCACACTCTGTTTCAAAATATGTTACCGCTGATTCGTCTTTTGTTTTATTACCGACTTCAAAAAAAAGGAGGTTATCAATTCGACACGACAATTATATTATTGGAATTGCATTATATTCACATATGACAATATATTAGGGCTTCCAAACAAATGTACAAAATTTTATAGTATTCGAGGAAGACATCTGGTGATGATGTACCTCTTATAACAAACAAATATTCCAGTTTTTACTTAAAACTAAAAGTTACGAAATAAAACGTAATTTAAAAAAAATAAACCGACTTCAAACAGAAATTAACTGAAAATTATGAAATAACTTTAATTTCGGAAGCCCGAAAGTCTGACAATCATTCTTACTAAGGGGTATCATATTACCCAGTAACTGGGTTGTAGAGGTCAGATAGGCAGTCGCTCCATGTAAAATACTGGTATTCAGCTGCATCCGGTTAGACTGGAAGCCGACCCCAACATAGTTGGGAAAAGGCTAGGCAGATGATGATGATGATTTTCGGAAGTCGGTGGCAAAAAGCTAAAACTAAAATACAAACCCCAAGACACCGACTTCCGAAATTAAAGTTATTTCATAATTTTGAGTTCATTTCTTTTTGAAGTCGGTTTGATTTTTTTAAATTACTTTTTTATTTCGTCATTTTTAGTTTTATTTTCATCAACTGGATTGAATACCATACAATCGAAGTCTATACCACAGTTTGAAAAGTTTAATATATCTTTTTTACGACTAGACTTTCATGGCCTACTAAAAATTTAAACTCGATTATGACTTTTATAATATTGGCCAACCGTGACAAAACGTTTGATGAGCTTCGAGTTTTAAAACATTGTAAATTTCACTTTTCTAATTATCTCGGATATCTTTTTGCTTTTAATTTCCTACAAAATGAAAACTTAATTTATAACTTACAGGAAAATTAATTGCGAATAAGGCTATTTATCACTTTTATTGCTCATGAAACTTCAATTTAACGTCTTGAAGCAGGACACTTTGGTCTGAAATATTGGATGGGTAGATAAAAATTTTTGCTAGCGAAGTCGTTACGACGTAGGGGAGCGATTTGCTAAAAACTGGCGCAACGACTCTGTATAAAAGATGATAGTATATAACAGTTTTATGCCTTTCTGAACAAATAAACATCAAAGAAAATATACGCTCTGTAACCGAAGATGAAAAACAACAAGGTGTGAATAAATATTGTGATTTCGTCATTATTTTGGTCTTTGGATTTAATTCTATCTTACTTTGGTTTTTATTAGAATTGGACCATGCGTTAGAAGAACTTCCGCGAGTACTTCCGCCTCTTGCCGTCAGGCATTCAACCAACCTTGCTAAGTGGCTATCTGTACGATACGAAAGCAAATACATTTACTAAACTAGAGTAAACGAAAAAAAAAATTGTACTCAATTTTACCCATAAAATAAATAGGAATATCACCTGTTATGTTTACTATACACTTAACTACAACACACAGCAAACACATCGAATATCCCCTTTCACCCTTTCACGTGGTTCTGGGTTAAAATATTTCAGTTTGTGTGCTCACATTTACATTATGCAGCATCAAACGTGCATTCATTATGACAGTCATAATTATGTTATGAGAACAACCTTGCAACTGTTACCTTCACGTAGACAAACATATATAATATTGTCAAAAATTTATAAGCCTCACGGAATAAAGAAAACTCCTTTGAATAGATAATGAAGAAAACGTGGATTTGCCTGCAAACACAACATTTTATCAACGGAACGATAGCACTTTCAACTTTCGATACGATATTACCCTCTAAGAACTGTGTCGTATAAAAGACGCTCATATTTATTGGTTTCTTCTTCTGAAGTTTGATAGCATTTACTAATAATATTGGAGTTGTCGAACCAATCTAAACTTGTCGCGCGAATCTTGTAACTTTCCAAATTCACATATCTTTTTCGCGTAAATTGCGGTAGGAGCATAAAAGGACACTCTTTCTATTAAACTTTTATACTAGGATTCGATATTACGACTTATTTTACATAATTCATAACGAGTATGCAGTTTTTGTACTGGAAACGATTACAGAGAAAAAGGGAAATGAATTGAGTAACAAATAGTGAGAGGTTTAACGTCTAAAGCAGTACTGGCACACGCGTCCCTATCAAAATAAATGGCAGTGTTGAGGCTGCTTGTAAACGACTTTTAATAAACTTCACAGTATGGTTGTCGGTGTACACAAATCGGTTGGAAGGTTAATTATAATAATAACGCCGTACTTGGCATCATTTTATGCAAATTACTGTTTTAAATACGCTAAGAGAGCGACAATATATAGGCACTCTGAGTATGGTTTCATTTGCAAACTAAACCTCTTGACTTAATGATCTAATTTTATTACAATTGTACAACACCAAAATATATTTTTGCTATTTTATGCATAGTTATGATTCTGGAACTTTCATCATAATGAAACTCTGAAGAAAAATTAAAAATAAAGAGACGGATAAAAGGAAAGAACATTGCAAATTGTTTTCTTTGTTCTAGTTGACTCGTGTATAAGAATTGAATTGCTGCCTTCTTACAAATTGCATGGAATATTAAGACCTGACAATCAGCAAATTGTACTATGACATTAGCGATGAACGAGTAATTTAATATTACTTCTTTTTTGCAATTCAATAACACAAAGATATCAACAACTTACGAGCAAATAGTTCCAATCAAAAATGCATAGTTAGGTACTAGCAACGAACAAAAATTAAAATACAACCGAACTTTAATTAATTTCAACCCTGAAAATAATTCCGAAAACTAATTACAGTGAAGCCTAGAAGACATTGAAAACTTAAACAATACACTTCATTTGTTTATTAATAAACAAGACAGAGTCACGAAAGGTACTCAAATCTCTTACATCTACCTCCAAGCGTCCCTGGGAAAGACAGTTACCGCTTTTTCAAGAGCTGCAGTTGCTTTAATGAAGCAGGTAATGAGAAAGGCGGCTTACGATAAGCCGCGAGATTCGAATTTTTAAAATATTTCTTTTGCAATTTGCAGCTCAGAATCTGGTAGTTTTTGTAGTAAAACAGTTATAGATATTATTTATTTATTTAGCATAAATAATATCTATAATAATATCTAGATATTAACGAATACTTATTTATTTTACTACCTTAGCTTTAGCTACCTTAGTGCATTAGCCATTAAGAGGGCGCCGACCGAACGCCAACCGCGCAGTGGCGCCCTCATCGTTTGTTTGGTTATTTCTTTTATTTTAGAATGAAAATGCAGAAAATAAGCACGTTAAGTTGTGCCACAAGATTATACGTTAATATTATTATAAGCGGTAGTTTTACATTGTTTAGTTTTATTATAATCACTAAAACGGATAATAGTGGCCACTATTTTCTATTTTCTTAACGTGCTTATTTTCTGCATTTTCATTCTAAAATAAAAGAAATAACCAAACAAACGATGAGGGCGTCACTAGGAGGACGGCGCGGCGTAGCCTTAATGGAAATCTCCCAAAGAGCTCCAAAGATTTTTTTTCATCGCGCGTCGTTTGTGTATAGTATTACTGGAATATTGTCGTAAGCGGATAAGGCATTACATCTATTATGGTTGTGTGCACGTCAGGTTGCTTTAGAAGGTAAACAAGCTGAATTTCAAATTTTCTTGCTACTGTTTTTTTTGGGGATGAATCTTTTTAATATTATATTTGTCTTTTTCTCTCTTGGTATTTAATTAGTATCAGAAGGCTAAGTCTATTTTTTTTGTTATTTTCTTGAATGCAATTTTATAAGATTTCTCTTTGAAGACATAGATTGCATTTTTATCTAAGCTATTTTAATAAAAGTACAACTATCGTTATCTCCATTCTTCCGTCGTTTCAATCGTCTCTATTAATTAAAACGTTGCAATTTACACTGGCCTCTAGGCTACATTTAAATTGCTCTAGGGTACTTGGAAACAAATTAACGTTGAAAAATCTTCCAAGTGGAAAGTAACTCGTCTTGCACTCATTTTTAATATTAAATTAGTCTTAGCGAAATTAACTAGAAAAATGATGTCACCGTGGAGCGTCAGCACGCAATTTTAAGCTCTCCTCCTTTCGAACACGACGGCAATTTATCATTTCTTAACAAAATGAATGACGTATTGTTTGTGGTGCCTTTCACGAAAGTATCTCGGGCGCTACTGGAATTTCGGGGCCAAGCAAAACCAGAATGAAGACCGCGTATTTCATTTCAGTTAATAAATACCTTCACTTTCGTATAAAGTCATTCAGTATAAAACATTTATTGAGCGCGAATTCTGTTTTCAGTTATGCCAGTGAAATTAATGACGTCATTACATGAATGTTTTAATTTTTTAAACTTTCTATATACACGCACGCGATACAGCTGTTTGTCAATGGCCTTTACACGAGGTAACACAGGGGATTCGTCGTCAAAAACAAACTGGGAAACGGGTGTCCTCGGAACTTCCTGCTTAATTAAATAAATGTTTGTACATTCGGACAGACGTATTCCACGTTGAGCACTAAGCAAAATTGGTCAAACTTTACAGGATGTTGTTTTCTGAGAATATGAGAAAGAGACATGTTTTTGCTTGACTGGAGAAATGAACTTACTCGTACGTGTCGTTGAACCGACTTCAATTTTGAGCACCTTTCAAATGTTCTACTTGAATAAAGCTTGTTTCCATGCCCGAGCTCACTAAGGCTGGTATACAGGGTGGCTCGTAAACTTTTTATGTTGTAATTTACCCAAATTCTTCTCAAGAAAAATACGTATTAAGTCCAGGACCGTTTAAGTGAGGGCAAGTTAAAGCAAAACCCAGATCGTTAGGTTGTTTCCGAGGAGTCGTGAATCCCTTTTCATGATTTTCTCGAGTTTTCCCTTTGAGGCGCTTTAAAAGCAATGAAGCGTAAAACCCAAACCAAGATGGAACAAAATATCTGGAAAATTTAGACGAACCTATGCCAAGCTTTATTCGAAGCTGATGGAAATTAACGAATATTTTGAGGGGATCAAATGACTTTTTCGTTTTAAGGCAACTTTTTCTTCAATTTAACGCATACTGTATACAACAAGCTCAGTTATTAAGAGCGTTTACACCGTACGACATTTCATACAAACTTTCAAGCCCTTGTTTTTCAAACTGAATAAACCGATTTTAATTAAATTTCATACGCATTCGCAAGATACAAAGGTCTAAAAAGTTACTTAAGAACATTTTCGAAATGTTTATTTAAATATAAATGGAAATCCTGATTCTATGGAATCGGTCTAATTTGACTGTTACATTATTTTTCCAAAATGTTCTTAATTAACTTAGACATTAATTGTATCCTGCTTATGCGTATGAAGTTTCATTAAAATCGGTTCATTCATTTCGAAAAACAGGGGCTTGGAAAATTTTTATGAAATGCCCTAAACGCTCTTAAGATTTGAATTAATTTTTTTTAATGAACTTTGCCCCACACAACGAATTTCTCCTGTATTGTGGGTGCGTTTACAAAAATTTAAACTCACATACTCAAACAGCTAGACCTGGAACAACTACTTGTAGGTCATAAAAATATTTGTTCTGTGCGGGAATCGAACCCGCGACACGCAGCGCAGCAGTCAATTGCTTAACCACTGCGCCAACCGTGCGGTCAAAATTCTGCTTACACTGTACCATGCGTCAAATAAACGTGACTATTCAGCCATAACTATGTTAAAAACCTGTCATGGCCCTACTCTAAACATAGTGTTTGTCTTCAAATATTCAAGATGGGGTAGCTACACGCATGTCGACCAGTAGGTAATTTAGAAATGGGTTGGACATGAACAACACGCGATGATGCCCAAATAAAAATGTTCCTTATTTTTTACAACTGGTGTTGGTTCCATCAAATATTTACTGTGTGTTGCAGTGGGCAGCTGAAGGTCGAAAACATCGATGTTGGTTTTCTTTTGTTGTATTTAATGTGAAATATTTAACATGAAAACAAACAA
Organism: Luperina nickerlii; assembly: GCA_963855955.1. Classification (NCBI taxonomy): domain Eukaryota; kingdom Metazoa; phylum Arthropoda; class Insecta; order Lepidoptera; family Noctuidae; genus Luperina; species Luperina nickerlii. Next base: position 11,060,842 of record OY979677.1, on the reverse strand, counting down.
CGCCTATGGGGTTTTTTTTAAAGGAGTCGTAGCGTTTTGTTTTTACACCGTAGATTGATACGTGTTTAATATTTTTTTGCTATATGAATACACCGCTCGGTTTTCGGGTCTCTGTGATTGTATTGCTACATGCAGCAAATATTATAATAAATTCTGCTATTCAGAACAAAATCATTTCAAACCCACAAACCTCTCACATAAATTCTTTCGGCAACGAGCGGAAAATCTATATAAATAAAATTCAAAGTCCTGACGGACTGATATAGCAACGCACAGCCTAAACCGCTGGTCCTAGAGACATTAAATTTGGAGGATGTGTTCTTTGTGAAGAATGTATCTACTATGAAAGGGTTTTTTTAAATCCCACGACAAAGAGGGTAAATGGGGGAGGGTGAATTTCACGCGTACGAAGTCACGGGCAGAAGCTAGTATTGTTAATAAAACAAATGAATATTTTTATTGAAAGTGTCACTTCGACAAATTGGAAAACCGAAACATCAATAACGAATTTTGTTTTTCCGATATCAATCTCATGACGGCTCGTATTAATATTATAGACAAAAAAACATTAATGCTGTTCTCTGGACGTTGAGATATTTCCTTTACAAATGTTTGAGAATCTCTAGGTACGATCGTAGATCTAATAAATTGTTCACCTTGAGCAAACATCCATTCATCACGCTGTCTCGACTGTGTGGTGATATATTCTTTCAGTGAGAAATGTTCCTCAGAATCAAGTCTATTGCCGTAGGAAATCCATTCCAAATGAAGGCTCCTGCAAACAGGCGCGACGCGCAACGCGCGACGCCAATCGCGCGGGATACGGTGCCTTTGCGTCGCGCGCGATTTTATCTCATATCGCGCCTGTTTGTAGGAGCCTTGTTTAAGCTTTTATCACTGTTTTCTTTTGCCGATTCACCTGTTTTCCTCTCCTTTTGTTTTCTTTCTGAATGAAGAGGCTCTTTTTGATCATCACTATATTATTATGGGCCTCTGTTATCTTAATATGATCGGTGTTCGACCTTGTTTGTCCTCAAAAAAAGTCAAAGTTTTTTTATTTTTATTATTTTAGTTGTTTTACTCATAATTTGTAAAAGTTTACTAACATAGTTGTCATTGTTACTAATATTATATAGATTGTGCTTGTAGTCCGAAATAAAGAATGCATATATACAGCTTAATACAATAATTAGCTTCAGGCGGTCATTTTTAACCGACTTCAAAAAATTCGGTTGTTTTGTTATTTTTTTATGTTTGTAACCCCAGTACGCTGTCATTTGTTAAACGATTTGGAAAATTCTTTTTTTATTTAAAAGGATAGACTTTCAGATTAGTCCCATTGTCATCAGGTCAGGATCTGATGATGGAATCTTGGAGAAATCGTAGGAACTCATCAAATATTATAGGCACACCTATAGCGATTTGGGTATTTTTTACAGTAACTCGTACATTTGCTCTCGAGAACCACCATTTGGTGAAGTGGAACTGATGAAGAAAACCACAGATGGCCAACGAAACCACTCAATAATAAGTATTTCACGGGTTGCGATTCGATTACTTTAATATGGTTGCTAAGCAATTTATACTCATCACAATGAAATGGAGCTGATGGTATACTAGGATAACTCCTCAACAATTAAAGTCCCTGCATCAGGAATAGCAATATTTTGTTAAAGGCGATGTGCAAGTTGACATTAGGCTATTGTAACTTAGATACATTATAAACAGACCCACTAAAAAGCGAGAAATGAAAACTTTTTAACAAGGGATTTTCGTACTGAACACCACGCTACACACCACCTTCGTGCCCAAGTATAACATGAAAAAAGCGTACGTTTTACTTTCTGTATTTTTATACTATGCTAGCTTTAGCTCGCGAATTCGTCCGCGTGAAATTTCGGCCCTCGACCCACTGCGTCGCATCACATCGCCCACCCTCGTTTCGCTCGTTTCGCTCGTTTCGCCCAACTTCGTTTTCGCTTAGAGTACTTTATGATTTTGCTCGGCTTCTAAGGGTCGTAGCGTGATATTAACCTTTCTCAAAAATTGGGTTATAAATTTGAAAACTGCTGTTTGCCTGATAAACGACCTCTTCAGCTTTAAGGCTTCTACAATCAGGCGCGACACGTGATATAATCGCGCGCGATATAAAGGCACCGCTCATTGCGCGACTTGCGGTGCATTTGTGTCGCATGTCGTGTCGCACCTGTTTGAAGGAGCCTTTATTATTAGCTATACAAATACAAAAATATTTATTTCAACCTAAACATTGTGTCATACATAATTGAGACAGCCCCAGTAAACTACAAAAGTACTTGTGTCAGAGCTGTCTCACTCTTCCCTTAAGTGGTACCCTAACAATGATGAGAACAAGATGAGGTTAGCCAGGGGTAAGGTGAGGTTGGTGGTAACTCTTTAGCTTTATTGTTAGTGTAAATTTCTGTGTCATTACTTATTCTCTGTCGAAAAGTCATAAAAACATTGTATTTTCTCATCGTTAGTCTGTCATCACTGGACCTTGAATTCTTGGGTGCGTATCAATGAGGGTCAGATGCGTGTCGCTCGTACCAGGAAGAGGGATCGTTTACGATGATACCTGAATATTTGGCTATATAGCTATGAAGGTATCAGGAGTAGGTACGATAGCCGATCCCCAAGCTAAGATTACACACACACTTTCTATGTTTACATTATTGGACTTTTGTGTAGTTTGTTGACTTTCATATGATTTTACAAAAGATACCTACATGATTTTTATTATTATATTTTTATTTTCTGAAATTTAGGAACATTACTTTTTAGGAACTCATTAGTCAAATAAATTATCGGAAGAATAAATCTGTTTCCAGACTATATTTCACGCCTACACACTAAAACCTAAATTGTTATGTCCATAAATTCAAACAGCTAGAAACTTTCTCCTTTCCGAAGTTGCGTAAGAAAGGGTATATAAATTACGACGCAAATACCTACTTCGCCTCTTGGGATTCCCCGTACTAATGAAAAACAATATCGTCACAATTCGGTAAGTACTAAAAACGAAAAAGTTTTAACGGCTTCAGCAATAAACACATAGGTAATGAAAGTCCGTCGGCGGAAAGGGATTTATTTTTGAATTTATCAATTACACTATTTTCGCTCAAGTACCTCTATACTCCGGTAACCTTTGCCGAAAAAATAATTTCGGATATGCGACTTTTTACGGGATTTTAAAGCTATTATTTTTACAGGTTGGACAAACGGTGCTAAATCAGCATTTTTCAGTAACACCACAAGCGCTTACCTCCGTTGACTGTTATCTTTTGAACAAAACTCTGACGCCAGAGGTGGAACGACTAGCCTATTATTTTGATGATGCGACAAAGCTTTGAATATGACTCGACTCTTTTATAAGACTTTTTCGGCGTTTCGCTGTATCACCGTTATTTATGGCTATTGTTGCAATTGTTCCTGTAATATTTTCATTTGTCAGGCCGAAGTCATTTTTGGCGTCTATTTATCGGGAGTTCCGCTTTTTTGCTATCATCAATTTTGATCAGAGCCTGATTTTTTTCACATTTCGCTCTTATGTTTACAAGTTTATTATGATAAAAAAAACAACTTTGTTCATTTCCATTCTTTTCGTTTGATTAGCTTATAATAAATATTTGTTGTAGGTAGGTACTACAATTGATACAATAATGATTGAAGAAGCAGTTTTGTTCATTTTCACCCTTTTCGTTTGACTAGGTTATAGTAATTATTGAGTGTACTACAATTAAAGATAATCAAATACTTTAGTGTAAACGAAACGCCATTTAAATATTTTCCTATTTTTACGGATACGCAGAGGTAACAAAATACGAACTATTCTTTCACCCACATAATATTATAATAAGTTTGGACATAAAAAGACCAGTATCATGCATGAATGAAACTACATAAACTACAACGTACCTGAAACGACGAAAGTTCAGCGACAAAGCAGACTATCATCGACAGAGTTATATCGCTGCATCAGCTAGAGGTATAAATAAGTCGGCGCTGGCGTCGACAGGGCATGTTCCGGTTCTGTCGAGTCTGTTGCATTGATCCTGGACCCCTTCACCTCGCTTCCTTCATTTTCGATTATCGATAAACTTATCGTCAGCATTCGATTGTACATAGTCTGCACTTCACTATTTGAGCACTGGATTTGGGTCACTATTTTTAGGCCATTGGGGTTTTAGTTTTAAATCATGATTGATTTTTTTCTCTACCTAAATATTTAACTATACTGTATAAACAATCTGTTTAGAAATGCAGCAAAGAAAAGTAAATTAGATTTCGATAAATAGGTATTTAGAAAATGTCATCAGCACCCACGCAAAAATAACCATGAAGAAATCACTTGAAAACGAGAAAAGGACTTTTAATTTTTGGTACGTGTAAATTATTTTCAAAAATATACTAGCACAAAATATGGCGGGGCAATATTACTGTTCTTAACTTTTAAAAGTTTTTGTAGGCCAGATGTTTGCAAAGTAAACCGAGTTTTATTATTAGCCGGTACACATTGTACTTGGCAGCACATTCAGTTAGTTAACAGCACTCCATCGTCCTAGCCACTGTCGACAGCTGGTTTACAAACAGTATCGATCAAGTTGGTGGCTACGAACAGTCTACGCGGCTACGACAGTGCTACGGCGTAGCAACTGACCGATTTCCGTAAGTATTTTACAACCACGACCACGTTCGAAACTAAGCCTAGTTTCGAACGTGGTCGTGGTTGTAAAATACTGTAAGTGTAGTAAATGAGTCATTATTTCTTGATTGCAGAACTTTTTGGCATCGTATCTTAAGAACTCTTGACCAGCCATATAAGTTCGTCTACAAAACAGGAAGTAAATAACAAATTATTTATAACGAACGGGAAAGTATGCCCAAATAATTATTGGGCATTTGAAAAAGATATTGGCATAATAACGAAACGATAGAGGCAAGTGGTACGAGAATTAATAATAACAAATTCTTAATAAAGTATGACGTCCTACGTACATTTTTAATTTAATTGGATCCCTAGGCATACCCTAATTTGGGTCAAAGGCACTCCTATAACTTCTCCTGGTCTACTTATGATATTGAAAGAACTTACAAAATTATGTTGTTAGATTTTTAGGTAACTAGCAGACCAATTTCGAAATGTGTCTTGACAGTCAGGTAGATTTCGAGATGTTCTCTAAAGTGATATCGTCTTAAGATTGTTTGTTACTCTCACGCTGCTTCAGAACTTGGCTTTCAGCAATCGGTACTAACAGAACTTTGGAATTTATGTCATATTTCTCATCATAGTTGGTTCGTATAGCTTTCTAGACATCAGTTTTAGAGTTCCTAACGCAAAGTCAGAGCAGTGGTGGCCCAGTGGCATCGGCCGCGACTTACGAGTTGTAGGTCGTAGGTTCGAACTCAGGCGCAGACCCAGGCAGGAGCTTTACTTTGTGTAAATTATTTCATCACCACTGCTCTCAAAATGGTGAAGGAAAACATCGTAAGGAAACCGGCATGTCCTAGAGCCAAAATATCAAAGACATGTGACATCTACCAACCCGCACTGGGCCCGCGTGGTGGATTACAGCCCACTCCCTCTCACTGAGAGGAGGCCTGTGTCCCAGCAGTGGGAAAATTATAGGCTGATTATGATAATGATGAACCCAAAGTCCGTCCATCCATCCGTCTGTCACAGGGCTGTATCATTTGAACCGTAATAGGTAGACACTTAAAACTATCACAGAGTGTAAACTACTATGTACGCTATAACAGCAAATAATAATTCAAGGGAAAAAATTAACGGGTTTAATATACAAGATACAGTACCCGGCGATAAATATTGCACATCGACCTTTTTACACAAAACCATTTTATACAAAGAATAAAAATAATTATCTAAAGACGCAAATCATAATTGTTTTAACAGCTCCTAATAGATACCGGACTGTTTGTATTTCGTGCGACAGAGATAACGCTCTACGAAGCCGAAATTAGCCGATTGTCTCTTTCCAAAGTTCGATGTACAATATTTATCGCCGGGTACTGTATGTGTTTTTTTCATTCTTTTAAAATAAGTATTGTTATATTTTGTATGTTGTTTCCGTACCACTCTCCTCTCGTTTACAAATCCGACTGGTACATAAATGGTAATTTAACGTTTTATTTTACTGACGCTTACCTTTTATATTTCTTGTTTTATTAGTAAATTAATTAATTGGTTGATTGGTTTGCTGACTGGTTTCAGTGTTCGGCTTATTTCTTTGTTTAAATAAAACAGTACTCAGTAGAGGGTCCAATTCTATAGACCTCATTTAACATCTTGTCTCCAGCTCTAATTTGGATCGATCTATCGGTGCCTTAATTTCCATTACCATTAATTTAACCTACGCTCGAGTTTAGAGGAACCAATTTCTATTGGTGGAATTTGTCGTCTAACCAAGCTTAATTTTGATCTTTGATCGTCGCCTTCTAATTACGTTCCTTCTGGTAGGTAATTGAGTTTCAGAAAATGTGTACAACAATCAAACACTGTTTGATCACAATTTTGTATAATATACTCGTAGTACTATGTAGCAGGATTAGACAGATCACCATTTTGTTGTATGTATTTATATCGCTATGTGATTGATTTTGAATGAAAAGACTTAATAAAGGACTAGCTTCTGCTTGCGACTCCGCATGAACTTTCTTGTTCCCCCGACACACACCGTCGCATCGCATCGCCTCGCCCACCCGTGCAATAATTTCGTTTTCTCTTAGCGGTCTTTCTGACTTTATTTCTTTTTGTCCGGCCCTTTAGGGTCCTAGGGTAATGTTAAATAGCCTCAAGAATTATTGGGCTATCAAATGCAAAAATATTTTTTTAAATCCGACTGTTAGTTTCAAAGACTAGCGCGTTCAAACAAACAAAAAATAAACAAACTCTTCAGCCCTATTTATTATTAGTATACGAGTAGATATCGATATTGATTTTTATTAATCGGTCAATTTATGACTTGCTTATTAATTATTTCCACAAAATAACCTGATTATGAAGAATAAAATATTAATAGAACATGGTGAGAAGGAAATTAATAAACCGCGTTATACTTTTTTTTTTTGGTGTGAAATTATCAAATAAATTCTCCCGCCCTGGGCGGTGCGGGAGGGCGAGCCAGACTTTTACTGACTAAAACCCATCCGTGTTCCTTCAGTTGCCTGCGCCAGGGACCACGGTATCTCTTTTGAACAATCCGCGACCCTGGCAGGCATCGGCCCTAGCGGACCCCGTCAGTTAGTGCTGTCATCTCTTTGAGGCGCGCGTGGAAGACAACGCGCCGTCGACCCGGGCCTGTTCCTTACCGGACGGCGAGCTGCCCATTGTTCGCCGTCCGCAATCCCGCGCCTACGGTGGCCGGGAATCGTCTGTCGATTCCCGACGCCCAGGGCGTCTCCTTTTGCGATTAAGGGCGTGAGGGTGCAAATATTTTCTCTTCGTCACGCGCTCCGCCTCCTCCTTCGCAAGCATTACTGCTTCGCAGAAGGCCGCCGATCGTCGCCATGAGGACTTGGCGGTGCTTTACCCAAGCTGGACAGACCTCCACCGTATGCTCAACCGTGTTCTCCGGGCGATCCACACAATTGTGACACCCGGGCGTTTCCTCCCGCCTTATCCGGAACAGGAACCTCCCGAAGCAGCCGTGCCCGGTGAGGACCTGCGTTAGGCGGAAGGCGAGAACGCCATGGCGCTTCTCCAGCCACTCCTCAAAGAGGGGATTTATCGCCGCAATTGTGGCGTGACCAAACCCGCGTTAAATCAATCTACCCTTTTGCAGATATCTTAAACATGCCTTACTTCATAGGAACTAAATCATAAATCCAATTTTCGTGAAATTGGCTTATAGATTTTAGAGCCTGATATTTGAGATAATACGGAAATTCATTCACTTTGATTTATTTGATAGTTCTGTTTAGAATAATTAATCCATCCAAAATTAACTGGTATCAATGAACGTTTATGTTAAAATATATCGTACACGTACCTTGTGTCGTATATTAATTACTCAATCACTATACTGATAGGTACTGATGGATCATTTATGTAATGTATCTTTTAATAGTCCACCATAATTGCCAACGGATGCGTGCCATTTAAATACTCCAATTAAATAATAGCTATTACAAATTTTATAGTACATTTTATTATCTGCGCAGAGTCGATAAATGTTCGCAAGTACATTTGGAACACCCTGGTTTTTACTTTTTACCGTACCCTTTTAATTAAGAACGAATAAACAGCGAAATAAACCCGTTAATTTTGATTACTTACAAAACTCTGTCCATAAACTGAACAAGTTTAATTTTGCCATCAAAAGGTCTAGAATTTTGAATGTTGATTCTGTACGAAGTTTGCCTGGCGTGTTACTTGTTAGACTTCGACAAAGGTATCGAACGATATATTGTTGTCGATTGTTTCAGCACGGTTCGAGTTAATACTTGAGTGTTATTGAAGCTGCTGATTGAATTTGAAAACGAGATTTTAACTCGATACCATAGGAGCTCGAAATATTGAACTCGATAGCAAGCAACTGATATGATGGTGATGATGATGAACTGAAAGATGGAAATGAATTGGCAGATATTTTCCATTATGATTTCTTTACAGATATGGAGAAATAAATGTAAATGGTATGACGGTGAAATTGAAAAATACATAGAAAAGACACATTCATCATCTAACTACAAAGTAAAATCGTTACCGGTGGCAACGAAAATAAAATTGATATAAATCTCTTTTAAGAATATAATTTAAATTCGGAAATTGAGACATTTGGAGTTCAGTAGCCTTTGACAAGAAAGGAGGAGAAAAATCAATAGTATATGTAGTCTACCCGAAAAATACACAATAGAAAACTTTAACAAGAAACTTCATTACAAAGAGAGCAGTGTAAACATCAAATAAAAACTTTGGGAGAATTTTATTCATTAGTTTCTTTGTTATGGCATCCGGGAACAGCTCTTTGCTACTTTTACACAGACCCTTAAGAGCAAAGCGTGATTTAAATTAAGTTCATACCCAATTTGGATTTTAGCGCTCAATCTGAACATCTTTAACGCAAAGTTAGAAGAATTTGGGATTGTTTCGACGTAAACGGATAAGGCCACGGGTTCTAACAATGCGCTGTACGGAACGAAAACATGTTACAGAGAATATACACAGAGAATCGGCGTTGAGGCAGATTTTGGAATGTTTTATAGCAGTAAAAAACAAGTACTCCTATTTTGTTTTTACGTCTCGGAGTTATTTTAGTTCACTTATATAGATCTTTGTTTGCTTGTAGACGAAATAAAACGAAATTGCTCTAGTACCATAAATTATAGCTCAACAACAATCCTAAAAATATCGTATTCTTGAAAACAAAAATACGTTCAAGAAAGAGCGTGTAAGAAAATAACGTTTGGTCGTAGCCTTATACGTATGCGTACTTTTGTTCTCTGTCCTATAAACAGTGCTGAAGAATCAAGAAACCAAAAGAGAAGACGCTTATATAGACGAAGATTTATAATCGCATGAAAGGGAAGTTGGGGCAAAAGTTAATACATTTCGGGGCCACGTCATTACTGTTGAAGAAGACATGTGCAGCAGGTTATGAAGTGGAAATAAAATTGCGGCGACAATCGTATAAATCCCCCCGCACTTTAGGCCTATGAATTTTTTACGTTGGTTGACCAAAAATACATAAGTAAAAACACGATACTGCTCTCATACCGGGCCAATTTAATGTCAGTACGGAACGTGATAGCACGTAACCAAACAAATTTATCTGTGCCCTCACTCAATTTGCTTACTCGTACTCTGTTGGCGCCAAACTTTTATTATCCTCATAGAATAAACACACGCAGGCGATTGTTCAAATCAAATTACTCAAATAAATGTAACGACCATTTGGAATTAACTTTTCGATTTAACGATTATTCACTGTAAAACATTGAGGTTTAAACAAGTTGAGTTTATGATAAAACACAAGACATTTTAAAGTCGAATACTGATACAAATACAAATGCATGCATGCTGGTATGCTACAAATATTGAAATCACACTTCTGGAAATAATGATACTATACATTTAATCATGGGCGAAGCCTACGACCAGCAGGAGATGTCTTTCGACTGAAATTATGATGGTGATGAATCAGAAAACAATAATTATGATTTTAAGTAACCAAATTCGCCAAACAGTAACATTAAGGCAAGAAAAACAGACGTGCCGTTATCACCGTCACCATTTCTCATAGTGGGCAATGAACATAAAAAAGAATTGCATGTCTGTTAGCCTCTGTAATCTATGTATTTACTGTAGCTATCCAAGATTGCGGAGACTCGACGGCGTCGCTCGGGCGGTCGATGCACGCGTCACAATAAAACCTTTAGCGAAGCTCGCCACATTTCCCCGACCCCAATGCCTTCGAGATATTCTTCGGAATAATTACGGAACTAAGATATTTTTTTTTGCTCGACACTGTAATAATTATGTTTGTCTTTTCTGTTTTTAATGCGTTATTAAAATTGTTTGATAGACTTTTTTTCCTACTTTTTTATTTTAATTACTAAATATTTCTAGATTGTATCATGTATTAATTTTTTATTTTTTTTATTTAGCCTACACTGTCCAACTGCTAAGCAAAGGCCGTCCCCAAATCCTTCCAGGAATTCCTTTCCAGACTATAATATCAATCGTGAACAAGTATTGTAACAGACACAGGCTGTTCTAAAAATAATTTCACATTGAGATTCGATATTTTACTCAACGTTTTGTTGGGGTGTAGGCATCATTATCCAGTATTAGAAACAATTTATCATACATATCTTGTATAGAATGATTGATTCGCTTCTTTCAAATTCGAGATCGTGCTATAAAATATGGGTCATCGTTTTCCATCTTAGAACCAAGTTTTTCAAAATCTTATAAACGATAAAAAAAAACGAAATGCTGTTCGTTGGTAAGCGCATCATTTCAGAACAGCTGAGCCGATTTAGCAAATTTTTGTTTTAAAATATTCGCATTATCGTAGGAATCAGGATCCTACGGTAATAAAAATTTGAAAAGTTGCCTGGAAAATTCGGGAAAACTGAAAGTGCATTTTCTGTGGGAATTTTGTATGAATGATTGAAATTTAGACAGGACAACGTCTGTCGGGTCAGCTAGTAAGATATATTTCCAAAGAATTTAACCTATCTCCCGATCCACTTTATCAATAAGGCAATAAGTCTTGTGAAGGTATTTTATCTAAAATGATAAACGGGCAATTTTCTACGTAGAAAAGGGGTCACAGTAATTTTCGAGTTAAGTAGACTAAAGTTTATAACACTTATTGTACCATTTGTACGGCATCGCCTTTGACCTTTCCAGCTAGAGGTAGGTATTGTGTAAACCTATAAATATTAAAGATATAAGTACAATTCATTGTGCTTGATAACATCTCTATTTTTTAAAGTTTCAATTTTGAAATGAAATAACTTTTAAGTATGTTGTATGTTTGTTTAAAATGATCTGTTAAAACCTAGACTCAAGTTATCTTTTTATGCATCTTTGACCTGAAATGACTCAAAATTATTTAATGTTATCTATTATTATTTAATGTTATGTCATCACCTGCCTAGCTTTTTCCCAACTATGTTGGGGTGCCTCCAGTCTAACCGGATGCAGCTGAATACCAGTATTTTACATGGAGCGACTGCCTATCTGACCTCCACAACCCAGTTACTGGGTAATTCGATACACCTTGGTAAGACTGGTTGTCAGACTTTCGGGCTTCTACCCGTAACGACTGTCAAATATCCACGAATGACAGCCGGGATCAACGGCTTAACGTACTTTCCGAGGCATGGAGACGTCTCGGTATGTAAAAATGGTCACCCATCCACAGACCTGCCGCGGCAAGTGTAGCTTAACCTGATCGATCGACCTGTGCGGCTGTTATTATTTAGCCACGGCACGGACCATCCCAGTTATCTATATAGGTATATATAAAATTCAAAGTCCTGACTGACTGATATATCAAGTTATCAACGCACAGCCTAAGACGCTGGTCCTAGAGACATGAAATTTGGAGGGTGTGTTCTTTGTGAAGAGTAGGTATCAACTAAGAAAGGGTTTTTCGAAATTCCACCCTTAAGAAATGAATGAATGGAGATTGAATGAATGAATGAATGAATTGTGAATGGGGGGAGGGTGAAATTTCACGTGGACGAGGTCGAAGGCAGAAGCTAGTGACCTATAAGAACAGACCCGCAATCGCAGTGGACAAACGTGTGTGGAAATGTGTTAAACAGTAAAACATTACAGGCTAAATAGATAGATAGAATGACCTAAAGACAACGTCAAAAGATATTTGTACAGACGCCAGCACACCAAGCTACTACAATCTGTCAAATTTCTTTATTAGATTTTCAACTTTATCGCTAAAGCATAAGGTTCAAAGTTGATTGGGAAAATTTGACAGTTTCGGGTAGCCTGATGTGCTGGCGTCTGTACCTACGAGAGAATAAGAACCTCACATACTTTTTGTTTTAAACTTGTCTTTATTTATGAGTGAACAAGCAGAACTAACGTCGTTAAAGTAAGTACCTACACTAAAGTACATTATGACGATGTTTGAAATAATGACAGGCAATCTGCCTACTCTTCTCTCGACCATTTTGGGGTTGGCTTTCAGTCTAACCGACAGATCCGACTTCCACAAACCAGTTACTGCGTAACACGATTGTTAAGACCGGTTGTCAGACTTTTGGGCTTCTAACTACCCGTAACGACTGTCTAAGATCTACGAATGACAGCAGGGATCAACGACGGCTTAACGTGCTTTACGAGACGCTGAGGGGTCTCGATATTATGTAATGGATGGTCACCCATTCAAGAACCAACCGCGGTAAGCGTAGCTTAACCGTCGATCGAACTTAATGTAATGACAATAATCTTAGAAAACACACCAAGAAGTTGCGAAATGGACAACACCTACTTCTAGATTAGATGTGAAGATGCTAATAAATTCATTGGACACCATGTTTAAATTTAATTTTGAATAAAACATGAACACCTAGTATAAAAATAAATTTAAGTATTGTTTCAACCAGGCGTTTGGATTAGGTACCTAAGTCTGACCTAGTTTGGAATACTTAACTATGTGACTAATTTATTTAAAGGGTATCGACTCACGAAAACTTTACCCAGAAAGTACTATGTTTTGCTTAATACGGTTACATTACACTCCTGAGATTCCCAGATAATATTGTCATTAAGAGCCGTTATCTTCAAAGTGCGCCATTTCTCCCACCTTTTTTGTTGTTTTAATATTTTTTATCAGGTTAATTTTATGAGGAGCGACAGCTAAATTACGTCACTCTGAAAAAAATATTTGAACATCCTGTAACTGCTTGTGTTCTTTCAAAAAAATACTTGCGCCCATAGTTTTAAAACATTTTTTTTCATCCCTTTTGAAGCGCCTGCAAAAGTTATTTTGCGTTACGGAAATCCTTCTGTGTGTTCATTTTATGCTTTCCCATTGTTCAAACTTTAGGAACTTAAGTATTGTGCCAACAAAAGATATATTTTTAGTGTACCTTTGACATTAATCATAGATTATTTTGCCATCTATTTTTTTGAGACGTACCTTTTGTCCCGTGTTTCGATTGGTAATATTGGAAGGAAATTGGAATATAAGATATGATCTTGGTCGAATAAGATACCTTATTTCGTTGCGAACCGTACAATGTAGAAAATTATTAAGGCTCTACCCACACTATTCTGGGAAAGTAGGTTCTCATCTAATTTATATAAACGACATTGCAAAGGAAGACGGTGATCTGACTTTAGGAATTTTATTTTAGTAGAAATAACATTGGAGCAAGAGATTAATACTTCTTAATTCATTACCCATGTAGGTTAGAGCTAATAAGATGTAGGACACGGTCCATGAGTGTGTGAATCCACTTTTTTGATCAGTAAAGTGAGCAGAACTAATTGGTGAGAGATTTAAACCTATAAAATGCGATGACGTTAGGTAGAATTGGTGCCACCAGTAACCCGAAGGAAATGTAAGTAGGAGTGAAAACCCAAACGCTCAAGTTTGCGTTTCGTATTTATTCAATAATTTAATAATTATACTCCTGAACAAACAGCCTCCTGTTAAACGCGCCATTCATCGCAGGTGTAACTATATTCTACGCAAAGTAAATTTAATTAACAATTTAATTATATTAATGGAATCGTTTGCACTGACATTTGCACAAAACAGTGGCCTTATTTGGAATTCAGGTACTGTACACTGTGTGTGTTATAATCGAGACGTTTTAATAATAGGTGTGAACTTTAGGAGGTATTTAAAGTTAAGAATTGGTTTTAGGTTAGGTTTAAGGTGACTATAAAAGGTTAAGGTAAAATATACATATTTCAAAGCATATCTGAAGGAACAAAACACAAAAACAAAGAAATAAGCCGATTTTGCCAAGTGTGACTACGTAAAGCCTTAAAGCATTACAAAATATTTTTTGCAGGAAAACAAGTTTTATACCCAGTGGCGAAAGTTTATATCACAGCCATTACAGATGCACTTCGGCATTAGGTATATCCATATAATGTTATTGTTGTTAACCGATCACTTTAAAAAAACCTAATATTAATTTAATTTTATCTTTTTAGGAACCAATAACAAAACAAACACTCCAAAATTAAACGAGAAGGAACACTAAAAAATACGTCTGGTTTTATTTTACTTTTTAATTTCAACAACAACGTGCAGGCGAAAGAACGACACGTATTTGATTTCAATGATTCTGACAGCCGGCGTACGAAACGTTAAACCGTGAAAAATATATTTTAAATGTTTTATAAATACAAATAACACTGACATTCTAAACAACTGTCTCCTTGGATGGATTGAGAAGTGTCATCTCGGAAGGTTTGGATCAGTGATTATGTATCGAGCGGGGCGCGAGCGCGATACTACCCCGTATGCGGCGAGTTTCCAACTGAATCACCCCCGATTCGATGCCTCCGCCCAACATACAGCGCTTGCTCGCCGCGCCACCGCTTCAATTTTGAACCTCCAATTCTTAAATATAAAGCCCAAATTAGCTCGTCACATCGTTTGTGGTGAAGAAGATTCGTGCTTCGGTTCGTATAAGCGGCCAATACGCATGTCCACGACAATGTATATAAATTCATATAGAGGGCATAGTTTCCTTATACATTTGGTTTTTCTGGAGTTCAAGGACTTTTCGTTATCTGTTTGAGTTTTTAGACGTCGAATCTGTATTATCAAATTACATTGGATATTGATATGATAATTTGCGATTTCAATTTGCGTTTCCATTTTTCAACGTAAACAATAAACAATCTTGTTTATATTTTTGGTTGAAAGAAACTCCTGATTAATGTTAATAACATTTTAAAGACGATACAAATACGTAACACCTGATTTATTATTCTTCTGAACAAGGTTATTTCTTAAGAATTTCTTGACACTGCTTTTTGTTGATTACCAGTATTCCCTTTGTTTAAAGTTTCTTCGACATCCAATTATCGACAAGGTAAGTGATGGAATTATTTAGTAAGAAACATCAAGATTATTATTTTCGTAAAATCGTGGCAAGTACCAACTTCAATGAAAACCTTAATTGCGTTAATTTAACAAACACACTCGTCGTAAAACGTGGAAAATATTAATTACCATTTTGCTTCCACCCTCGAGAAAATAAAAGAAAGTATAGAAGGAAAAAATAAAATAGCAAGGTCAAATCCAAGTGTTTTTACATCTGCGAATATTGTTGTACGAGGCCTGAGCGTGATTCAGCTGATCAATATTAATGCATAGCACCCCCTGAATAAGTATTATAATGGTGGGAACCTTTCACCGTAATGAATATTTCCCCGCTATGTGGGAAAGTTGCTTAGTTCTTTTATTTTTATTCGTATTCGCTGTATTACTTTTGCTTGTGTTGTATGAAATACGGCCTGGCTTTCTAAGCCTCCATCCGAGGTCTTAAGCAGAGGATATGTGCCTGTCGCATTGATGGAGGAAGGAAATCATTACGTTAGGCTGAGTCATTCGTGTGGAATAATTTTGTTTTTAGGGTTCCGTACCTGAAAAGGAAAAACGGAACCCTTTTAAGATCACTTCGTTGTCCGTCGGTCCCTTTTTCTCAGGAACGCGTGGAGTTATCAAATTGAAATTAATATCAAATACTCAGGGCTACAATTCCTTAAAGCAGTAATAAAATCAAACTTTTACGTCAACGCAATTAAAAGATACGGGCGTCTAAGTTCCATTTATTCCGCATATTTTGACACTCGCATGAGAATCAAAACCAATAGAGTATTTCCCGTTGACCTAGAATCATGAAATTTGGCAATGAAAACCATGTAGCATAAATAAAGGAAAAAATCCGAAAACTGTTGTAGTTACCTGCAAATTTGCACGGAACCATGTGTAAACGAGTCCAACTCGCACTTGACCGGTTTTTTTATTTCATAAATGCGGGTTCCGATTTGTTAGGCAAATAGGACTTGCGAATGTTTTACTAAAGCTTGGTTTTTAGGATTGTTTTTACAGTATTGTAATAGGTATTGTAAAAATACCTATTAATATTGACATATTTGATAAGGGAATGATTGGGATCTAACAGGTCCGCTCACAATTTATAGCCATCGTTAAAACTTGTTTCTATAAGAATACTTTCAAATGGATATTTGTGGTCGTCCAAATCAAAAGGGACCTTATGGCGGAAATGAGTTATCTACAGACCTGAAAACTACATAAATGTACCGAACTATAGACCCAAGAACCAACCTTCTAACCACTGCCGTTATTTTTTTACGAATTTTTGAAGTTCACTGATCGAAATTATAAGTTTCGAGAAAATCGCAATTTAAGTATGCCGTACAAAAAAGTTATGTTTTAGTGTGAAGTTATGTAACTGATGGTATACTTTGATTGACTATGATTATTACTAATGGAAATTCTTACAATCCTTGCATAAACTTGTTTGTTGTGGGAACTAGACCCGCCAACATAATGCATTATCAATGAGATGCAAAGTATCGATAATAGTATTAAAAATAAGTAAACCGCCTGTTTCTCACTAAACTTTTATCGTTTCTATATTGCTACTAATTACATAGATTTGCGAAAGGCCTTAGATGTAAATAAAAACAACACATAATTTAAAAAAAATAGTTTTTATTTACTAGCAAGAATTCTTATTTTTTATAAACTTTGAGATCTGACAGTAACAAAATCAACACTTAATCACTAAATAGGTTATACATAATTGGTTTAGATGCTAATAAAGCTAAGAGATCAATGATAACTGTTAGTTATGATCTTGTAAAGTTACATAGAGAACTGAACAATTTCTTCAAACAAATTAAAAAAGGGCCCTAATGGTGGGCACTAAACAATATTTTTTATTTTTAGCATGCATAATCAATATTTTAGTGCAACATTCAAGATAACTTAAATTTTCTTTTTTTATTATCACAAGGTATGAAAATGTTACCTATTTAACAATTTTTTTTTTTATTATCACAAGGTATGAAAATTCGTAACAAGTATATACGTAAAAAAGGGCCCTTAAGGCGGTCCATTGCAGTCTGCTGACACTTATCTCTTAGTATAGTTAATTAATTTAAGTATTTTAATAAAGGTAAACAATCTTGATACGTTTTTGTC
Source organism: Luperina nickerlii (assembly GCA_963855955.1). Classification (NCBI taxonomy): domain Eukaryota; kingdom Metazoa; phylum Arthropoda; class Insecta; order Lepidoptera; family Noctuidae; genus Luperina; species Luperina nickerlii. Next base: position 11,043,128 of record OY979677.1, on the reverse strand, counting down.
GAAAAATATATTTATGAAATAATTTATAGCCATTACAAGATAAAACAAAATGAAATAACAGATGTTATAATGAATTACTTTTGCTATTAGCCTTAGCCTATTTTAAAAATATATTTTATCTACTTTCATGTCGTAAAATTCTAATTATAAAATTTTAAACGAGTTTATATTGACATACTTTATAAACACAATACCGAAATAGAAAAAAAAAATTTCATTATAACACTATTTCTCGAACAAAATAATGTTATAAAATAATTTTTTTTCCATTACGATACAGGTTAACCAAGAAGTTAAATCACGAAGGAGAATGCATAACTTTTTTTAATCGAACTCGTTAAGCCCCATCCACATGCTTGACAAACAATGGCAAACAGCCAACAGCAAACACGGACATGTGGATGGGTGTTTGTCGTTGTTTGCCTGTTTGTGTTTGTGTTGGGCAGTGTTCGGCATCGGTGTCGGTTTTTCTTGCCAGATCAAAGGATGTGTGTGTCACTTTGTGTGCTGTTTGCGGTGTTTGTGACAAACAGCCAGCGTGTGGATGGGGCTTTACATATATACGGAAGCGTGAAGTTTTGTTGTGTAAATTTTACTTATCTGTGGTTGCGCTAAAGTGCGGTGAAGAGCTGGGTTTTTGGGGCCATTTTTACGTTTTTTTCTGAATTTAGTGTTTTATTCTATTATTGCTTAAAAATGTCTGATACCTACCAGTGAATGTGAAGGAAATTTGACTCCGCCCGATATTTTAGATGCGGCGACGGAAATGACTTATACAAAACTTCAATAATATCATAAGCAGTAAAGTATGTCTTACTTTTTGAACTTTTGATCTTTTTTTTAGTATATTCAATCTCAATGTATGAAAGTAGATAAAAAGTTGTATAAAACTGCACATAATAAGGTATTAAACACTCGTGTGATACTATTACAAACCTCGCTCCGCTCGGTTTGTAAACACACACTCGTGTTTAATACCCCTCATTATGCGACAGTTTTATAAACTACTATTATGATAAAAAACATACCTAACAAGATTGTTTACCTCTATTAAAAGTACCTAAACAAAATATGGACTACAATAGTGGGACCTTAGACCTAAGACGCATATACAAAGAATGCCGCATGCGGCGGCGTGCGACACTATCTAATGGCAGCTATACGCTACGCTGACGACACGCTAGTCCTGGCGCAGGGGAGGTCGCATCAGGCGGCGGCCGACGCGATGACACGCGGGGTTGCGATAGTCGTGGAGAGGATCCGGCAGTTGGGTCTCGAGGTGGCATTGCACAAGTCCGAGGCCATGTCGTTTCATGGGTTCCGGAATACGCCACCATCGGGATCCCAACTAACGGTAGGAGGGGTTCACATCGGCGTCGAGACGACGATGAAATACCTGGGTCTCATCCTCGACAGCCGGTGGAACTTAGTCGAGCATTTCCGACGTTTGGCTCCCAAACTGGAACGGGCCGGGGCCGCCTTCAAGCGGCTCCTGCCCAACCTGACGGGGCTAAACGCCTCCTGCCGGAGGCTTTACGCGGGGGTCGTGCGGTCCATGGCCCTATAACGGGGCCCCGGTGTGGGCGCGTTCACTGCGGCGGCGAGCCGCCCATTATTTGAACGCGCCCCAGAAGGTGGTAGCCGTTAGGCTGATCCGGGGGTACCGCACGATCTCGGGCGAGGCGGCAAGCCTCCTTGCCGGACTGCCGCCATGGGATCTGGAGGCGATAGTCCTCGCGCGCCTGTATGAGTGGCGCGCGGAGGCACTACGCCGGGGGGAAACTCCGCTTCCGCAGCAAATTGCGGCGGAGCGGACAGACCTCCGGCGCGATCTCATGGCGGCGACCTCTCGCGTCCGGGCCTGGTTCAAGCCATGGTCCGGGGCTAGAGGGAGTGGGGAGCAGTCGCCTCCTTCTGCGAAGCAGTCATGCTAGCGAAGGAGGCGGCGGGACGGCTGAGAGAGAGAGCCTCCCGTCCCAGCCGCCGCGGGAGACGCTCCGGGCGTCGGGAGCCGCGCGACTACTCCCGGCCACCTTAGGCGCGGGCGGAGAGCAATGGGTAGCTCACCGTCCGATCAGGACCAGGCCCGTGCCGGACGGCGCGTACGTGTTCCACGCGCGCCTCAAAGAGATGTCAGCACTAAACGAAGGGGCCCGTATTGGCCGAAGCCTGCCGGGTCAGCGGGATTGTCCGAAAGGGTTACCGCTGGCCCGGAACAAAGGGCGAAGGAAGGAACACGGGTGGGTTTTAGTCAGTAAGAGTCTGACACTCCCTATTCCGCTCCACCCAGAGCGGGAGGAGTCATTTGATGATTTCCCATCCTGAATGAATAGTTTAGTTTATACCTACCTTGCAATATTAAAATGTTGATATAATATATGGTTTGAATTACAAGAAAAACGATTTGTTAGGTCTTGCCGCGATAAGGTTCCTTTTTTACTAAACTTTAGATGAATACGAAACTTTTTTAAATTGACTTTTCGAAAAGTTGAACACATCTACATGTAGTAAATACAATCATCTTTTTAAAAATACAGTTAATAAAAAAACGATTTTTTTGAGGTATTTTACAAATTTATTAATATCTCGGAAACTAGTTACCGCCATAAGGTCCCTTTTGATTTGGACGACCACATTTTATTATTTATATTGAAAACATAAAATTATTCTGGTTTTCATTCACCTATAACAAATACTATACTATGATACGTGAAACGCATCAAAAAATAATACTAGTTTATATTTTACTATCTTTTATTTTTGTGCTTTTAAATTCCATATAAACAAAACTTTAATGGTTCCATTAGAAAGGTTTTATTGCACTGAATATCTATATGTTTTCCAGAACTAAAATATGACAACATTTTTTTCATGGCATATTTACAACAGTCAAATCTAGTTATTCTATACATATTTTCTGTTATTTAAATTGAATGAGATTTTGTTTGCGCCAAAACTAATGAAGCGAAATTACCTTCGAACCATTTTAAAGTTAGGGAAAGGTTGGCACAGTGTATCAATTTTCTGGAACACTGTTATTTCGAACCCAACCTAATATGATGGCTGGGGTAATGTGGTCCACACCCTTTACACATTTTGTTGGCCTTTTGTTTCGCTTTACAACTTACATATTTTATGTAATAATATGTTTTTCGTTTGATGTGGGTGTGACTATGAGCAAATTGCCGAGTTATAAAATAGGTTCTGTTTTGTTTGTTGTCCAACATAAATATAGGTCCTAAAGTAAATTTGTCTCGCAGTAGTCGTATAGGAAACGAAAGTATTTGTACAAACCTACTTACAGAAATAAAATCATTTATCATCATCATTTGTTAAAGACCGCTCATAAATTAATTTATGTTATTTTACGGCACATTTTATCCATTTTAATCCCTCAGCACTTCGTAGGTAGCTTTCACTTCATTTTCTCAATCCATTTTCGGAAAAGAAATAATTCATTTCGAAACGTCTCAGGGGCCATGAAACCAATTTACGTTTTTCTCCAAAACATGATCAATCAATATCTATACAGTCATAATTTTATTTTCTCCAATAAACACTTTATTATAACGTACATCATTTATTTTCGTTATCAGTGATTGTGTTATATTACAAAACATCACCGCTATTATATTACACGATGAGGTAAGTAGAAGTGTCCCACATATATATTTGTCAAGTTATGTTTAAGTCGTACATTTAAGGGGGCGAACCGGACTCCAAGCTTCTACTGAAAAAATCGCGTCAAGCCAAAACCACTGTACCTATCCTGAGAATGAGCAGTCCAGTTTTTTTCACGAGACCAACGAGACAGACGTCATGTAATATGTGAGCTGAATATAAATTGCTTTGTGATATGATATGTATTATGCGACGGCTTTAATTCCCCAAAGCGCACGTGACTGTTAGAGTTACAATCGGTACCATTCTGTGCAACGGACAGACGTTGAAGGGAACGTTCCTGTGAGGCTTATACGGGTGTGCTAATGCATATTATGTGTGTAATTATGTATCACTCCCGACTTCATACGAATTTTGGTGAGTAGCAAACAACTTTCTTTGAGAACGTGACTTGGACTAAATTTGATGGTATATGATTACCATATTTGTGTTAGGTAGGCATTTTACCTATGTATATAGAAGTAAGGGTCAGTTCATTTATTACGTAAGTCGATTTAAGGGGGGGGGTCCCAACATGTCGCATTTTTTCTTACATGGGGGTGGGAGGTGTCTAGATTATTCTTACGTAAGATCACAAAAATAAGAAAAAATGTAAGCTTAAAAAAATTTGGCACTTTTTCTTTGCAATTTTGGTAGATACTGACTGATCTTACGTAAGATTCAAAGGGGGTTTATTTCAGTCTTATTTTTTATTACGTTAGCGGGATGGACGTCAGAAATTGGTTTCAATTGTCTTATGTAATAAATGAACAGCCCTAAGCACAATCTGTTACCATTGTTGCTGCCAAAAAATTGTATATAAGGTGATTTGTGAATATGGTAGAACAGTTGTGGTCCAGTGGTGACGGCTCCGACTAACGACTCGTGGGTTCGAACCTAGCAGGCGCTTTACTTTCTATAGTTCATTTCATCACCATTACTCTCAATAATGAAACGAAAAATTGTGAGGGAAACGGCCATTTCCTAAGACCAAAAATTCGAAGACATATTGTGACATCTACCAGCCCGCACTAGACCCGCGTAGTGGATTACGGCCCAGTCCTAGCAGTGGGAACGTTAGAGGCTGATTATGTGAAAATTATACGAATAAAGAAATATTTTGTAGGTACTCAACAACTAGTAAAGTAAAACAGCACCAGTTTTCCTTATTGCGTCTTCTACTGAATTTAAATCTGAAAATCTTCGCCGCGAAGTGAAAATGCAAAGAGTACTTACACTCTATTATCCTTTACCTTCCAGAGCGAAAAGAAAATTAATACAAATAAACAAGTGAGGCAAGCGGAATATGTAAGCAATAAAATGGCAATCTAATCTCAGTCTCGCTGAAGTGATTTTCAGGAGAGATGATGCAGAAAACACAATAGCTGTGACGTCACTGCATCTGATACTATTGAAGCCATCTCATTACTCTACAGCTGATTGCGAAACACTGCATGCATTATGTACCATGCCTTTGTTATCAGCTTAGGTCCATTTCCAGTTTTATGACAAGCCATTGCGTATGAAATTCTTTAACCAACAGGGACGATAAAAGAGGTTATTTATTGTGTCATAAAATTTTTATGCGCAAACACTCAAGCAGAAATTTTCATTTGCTATGCACGTCTGTCCGTCTCATTACTCCTATTCTTCAGAAATTTAATTATATGTCCTTTACAAAAGTGTGTCTAACTTCATTGATTGATTTGGTTATTTTGAAAAGGTACAGGCCAAACTTTGTGAATTTGAGTGACTGGTTTTGGTAGAACTTTTAACTGTGTTTAGTGGCTTGTTTACCTATCATATATATATACCTACTTACCTTTACCACAGTTTCATTAAATTTTAAGTGTTCTTATTTAAACTTGCCATAAGCACCTTCTGTGGCAATTTGCATAATTAAATTAGGTACTCATTTTATTTAATTAGATTCCCTTAAAAAACCATCAATTATAATGTAATTGGCAATAACAGTGAAGAACAGGCACTTCGAAATTGGGGTTGAAATTATCTTGTTAATCCCTGAATTATTACCGACACCGAACAGCTCTGACTAGTAATTTCATGCTTTATGAAATGCATTGGACAAGGTGTATTTCGTCCCTCTCAAAATGAAATCCAACTATAAAAAGTTTCAATTCAAAACACCCTCAACACTTTTTGTTGTTTGTTCCATTTAATATTTTTAAAACGCTTCTAACCTCAATTTAAATTTTTCCTTTAATACTGGCCTAAAATGAAAAAGGTCGTTAATCTCACAAAGTGTATTTGCGTACTGGGAAAAAAATAAAATACGGAATTTGTCGGGGCCCGCTGTGGTGTGCCAACTGGCTTTGACGCAAAAACTCGCTTAAAGTCGGGAGCATCCTGATTCCGAAGCTTGCGGTCGCTCTGGCAGGACTCAGGCGGCCTAGATTTCAATCCGAGAAACTAATTTCCATTTTATCCCATCTCCTTAATTGGTTACTCGGTGAAAAATGTTGGGATTAGAAGTGGATTCAATGAAGAAAGTAATGAGCTGTTTGTGATTTTTTTTTAAATAAAAACTGCAAATTTATTGATAAACTATATCTATGTGTTTTATAATGTTAAAGGGAAACTTCGAAAGTAACAAACAATTTTTTTATACATGCAACTTTTTATTTAGTCTGACTTGACTAAATCCTCAATACGTTTCCTTTTATACGATCATGTATTTATACGTTTCTTCCCGTTACATCCGCAATCCTGTCATTGACATTTTATTTAACTCTTTCCCATCGGCTGTGTTATGGGAAATATTCAAATATACAGATTTCGTATCCCGGAATTCCCACATAAATATATTTTATAGTTTCCTCATTGGATTTGAATGTAGAATAGTTCCAGCATAGACATATTCAGGTTTCTATAAATGACATGCGACGTAAAGTCAATAACAAAATCCAATCGGCACTTTTTTCGACTCCGCAGAAATGGAAGCGTGTTCGTTACTGTTTGTCATTTTTTCATTGGGCCGAACAGCTTTTTGCTGTCATTGTTTTTTGGATAGTAGGTATTTAAATTCACACACAATTATTTTAGAATCCAATTTTAGAATCTTCTTGTTTATTTTCATTTTGTTTTAAACGTGGAAATGGAATGGGCTTGCGGCTAAGGAATAACAGCCGCACGGGTCGATCGATCAGGTTAAGCAACGCTTGCCGCAGTTGGTCAGTGGATGGGTGACCATCTTCAGATTTCCTCGGAAAGCACGTTTAACCGTTGGTCCTGGCTGTCATTGGTGGCTCTTTGACAGTCGTTATGGGTCGTCAGAAGCCCGAAATTCTGATAACCAGTCTCACCAAGGGGTAACGTATTACCCAGTAACTGGGTTGTGGAGTTCAGATAGGCAGTCGCTCCATGTAAAAATACTGGTATTCAGCTGCATCCAGGACTGGAAGCCGACCCCAATATAGTTGGAAAAGGCTAGGCAGATGATGGCAAATGAAACATGTCATGTGATAAATAAATAAATATTAAAAAAATAAATGATGATGAAATGAAATGTCAAACACAGGCCTGCTCTATTAATATTCCAAAATCGATTTTATAAAATCGTAATTGCTTTAAGTAAATTTGTCTATGTCACTATTTTAATCTTACCTCATTATAGCAATTCCAAGAATAATTCTTACCGTAGTGCACTCCTGATAACATTTGAAAGCTGAATAATACAAACATTATTGCAAACATCGGTCTATCCGGAACACTCGTAGACAGGTAAAACGGGCTTATCTGTTATTCCGGTAAAGCTTTTAGTCTGGAATATTTATAGAGTGTTCCCTCATGACCCAGAATAAAAATTATGAATCATTTTCTAATGCAATAGTGGCGATTTATATTATTATTCGTTTGTACAGTATGCATTCGAGCGGGGTTGATTTTTGGTAACCAAACACTAGGTGTCGATTTAGAATAATATCTATAAAAAAAAATATGTATCCATTTTAAATTGTTTTACTTTAAAAAGAAATAAAGAACCTATCAAGTTGAGTATATTTTAGAAGCATATCTCTTAAGCAAGGTATTTTTATTGCTAGATATTTCGTTTCACACGTCTTTGTCGTTTATTAAAGTCTATAAATAAACCATTTTTTTTGTTTGTTACAAAAATAATGCCTAATTAACCTTATGACCTCAATATAGGTCATGCTATATTTACCTACAGCAGGTATATTAGCATAGGAATAGTACGAAAGTATGTACGAGCAACGAAAATTCTAAGCGAAATTCCTCTTGAGGTACTACCGCCGAAATTTCACAGCACGCATAGCTATCGACGTCCAGACACAGGAAAACATTCATTTTATTACCCAAAGCCTCGCCCAAGTGAAACATTTACCCACTATCCTATATAACAAGAATTACGACAAGGTTCATTTCCAAACAAAACACCATCTAAATACACCGAACTAAAGTTCTTTTCAGGTTGAGACTGAAGTGTAGTTTTGTCATTTAGTATGGTAATAGATTGTAATTCAGCAACAAAATGTAAATAAAATGGTATGCATTAATTGCTAGGTTTTCACAGTACGTTTATCGGCAAGCCATTCTTTTTTGTGTTGTTAATCATCCGTCGTCATTATAATGGAATCAGTGGGATATCAGATACATATCAGTAGGTTTTATTGGATTATGTAAGTGTTGTAAATGTAACATCTACATGGCACTTAGTTCGAATTTATTTTTTGTAGGATTTCAATGTGATTAAGTGAATGTTCGTTGGCAAACTTTAAAGTTCCTCTTAGTACAAATTAATCTTAAACGTTATGTTGAGGCTCGTAAAAACAGGCGCGACACGCGATATAATCGCGCGCGACACAAAGACACCGCTCGTTGCGCGACTTGCGGTGTCTTTGTGTCGCGCACGATTTTATCGCGTGACGTGCCTGTTTGAAGGAGCCTTTAAGAATATGACTGGGATAAAAAAAAAAACAATAAAATGAGAACCAAAAAAACACAACCTTTCAGGTTTATTTACGAGTGCCAACCGTTCTTCATAAGTTCGTCTATATGTTAAGTATTAAGATAAACTTGTTTTTCTCATGATAAGTAAATTGTATTCTTTTTGAGAAAAAAAGTGTCTTAAGCCGTAGAAGTATAAATCTCGCATTTCATTGCTTCGGTATTGTTCAAATGGGATAATAGCCTAGACTTAAATTTTAAAAGCTTGCTGTCTAAGTCCCTTTGTTTTTAACGGATTTGACTTCATCGGATTTCTCAGCTGATCTTATTGTTTCGTTTTGATGCAATATTCATAGACTTAAAGATATATTAAAATTCAAAGTGGCTTGCGAAAACCAATGTTTATTAAAATATGAAACATTAAAAACGATTGCGAAACATCACAATTGCTGTGATTTATAGAGAATTTACCTAATTATGTATTATTGTGCAAAGATCCTTAGTTATTCGTAAATACAAATTATATTAAAATGCTTATTCCACATTTTAAAAGGAAAGTAAAGTACAAAGAATGTAAGATTTTGGTTACACTAAACAAATAGCTACTACAAAAGACAACTTTATAAAGATGCCATAGAAAGAAAACAAAAAATATACAATATTCTACTCAACTAAGAAGAACCCGGAAATAATCATAACGCTATGCGATAACGCTACGCGATAATGCTACGCAGAGGAATTCCGATAAAATCGTAAGCACAGTTACTACAAACTGTTTCTAAGACCCCAGACGTAAGGATAGGAAGGACAAATTTTTAAAAGTGACTATATGTGACCCGACTGGAATTTAAATTCGTTGAATATGAGATTCCGTCACGTATGCTGTAGGGAAACATTTTATTTTATACTTTAAGGAGGTCCCAAAGGTTATGTGATTATTATTAAGATTGTTTGCATAATCGGTATAGTAGTATGCATAAAGTTATTCAGATACCCTTGAGTGAGAAAACTGTTTGTAAAAAGTTTATGAATACTTTATCTCTTATAGACTGACTCGTTGTTCCCAAGTTGGGCAAAATCATTTGGTTTGACCATAAGAGAATTCTCAGTAGCAACCCGGAGTTTAGTTTTTGCCCGGTTAATGGCTGTACACACCTGGACTTACAGCTTAGCTTGTGTGTCGTGTGTGTATTGAGCCGATGAAGCGAAGATCTCAGTAGGCCACCTCTTAGTGCTGACGGTGTGCTGGTGTTGCCGGCGCGTAGACCGTATGTATGTCGCTCTTAATGCTGACGCTGTGATGCTGTTGTTGGCGCGTGTAAATAGTGGTATGTTCATGGTTGAACAATGGCATTAAGGCTCCTACAAACAGGCGCGACGCGCGACGCGAATCGCGCGCGACACTATGGCACCGCAAGTCGCGCTGTGTAGTGCGCGGTTATATAACCGCGCCTTAACTTGTACAATATAACAAACAAGTTGCTCTCTTTAAAAAAAAAACAGGATTATGAGAGCGCTATTATTCGTGCCGACATGGAGTTAAGAATGCTGTAAAATACCACTTCTTTCCTAGCTCAGACACTGGGAATTTCTTTCTAAGGGTTCTCTTTGAGGCTTCGACGTTCAACTGTTTTTGATTCTCCTCCTTTATGTCGCGCGCGATTTTATCGCGTGTCGCGCCTGTTTGAAGGAGCCTTTAGGCTCGCTCCTTTTACATGAGACCTAAGCATAACTCGCGAAATGTGGGTATACTATAAGTGCACCTTTGCCTATTCCTTCGGGGATTATATGCGTGATGTTATGTGTTATCTCTTGAGGATACTTTTCGAATGAAACATTTTCTCCCGTTATAAGTCCTTTTTTTATTGCTGAATGGACCCGTTTTTGACCTCGATCACGCCTGATGGAAAGTGATGGATGAGGTCAGCCTATGGAACTCCCACGCATCGACTCAGCAGGCTGCTTGACGCCGGACTCGTAAACCAGGCCGGGGTTAGCCCTACCACCGCAAGGGAAGAATTGGCCAGTTAAATAAGGTGTTGCCGAGCGCTCAGTTCACTGTTCAGTTGAGTAACTGGCGGAACAAACTGCGCTACACGAGAAGGCTTCTTCATGCTCTCCAAAAAGAGCTAGGGGTAAAGATTATGCTAGAATAATAATCTTTATCCCTTCGGTGTTTCCTTCAACTAGCTCAAAATATACACCCACTATTTTTCCTACCTTCTAACATTACCATAGAAATTGAAGTTATAAGTATCATATACATGTAAATTGCCCTTTTATTTCTGGTGCAAATCCTTCTTTAAGGGTGAGGTGTAAGCGTGCAATGAAACAAGTTATTTCATAAGAAGTACATAGTTTTATACCCAACGTAACCCACTTTATGGTCGTCACGTCACGTTTGTTTTATGTTTCAATTATTAGCCACTAGAGTATTTTTAGTTTCGTCGCCACATTTTTGTTTGATACCACTTGTTACTATGTTGTATTTAGTTTTTAGAGAACAGGATTTTGTTTCATAGAATGTTAAGGCTAACCAAGACAATTTTTTTTTGCAATAGGTTTGTAGCGTCATCTACATAGCCACATGCGAACTGCGTATACCACTGACGTCAAAGTATTAAAGCCATGCTATAAATATACTCTGAATCCTAAGATTACACCTACATACAAACACCTTAATAGACATAAGTGCATCTACAAGACTCGAATCTCTCGTATCGTCTTCTACAGAGTTGGAAAACGGATAATATATTCAATGGTGTAATCCCCGAATATCGTCAGACATTCAATTCATTTCGTTGAATGCGATTTTCTCATCTACTTTACGAGGATTCCAGGATTCTTGCTGAGTCCTTGTTTGGAACCCGTTCAGTTACATAACTTACAATTCTGAATTAAATTTATTGTACTTTAATTGGATTGCTTTAAATCGTTCTCGTTGAGTATTGTGAATATTTGCTTCTTGAGTTAATTTATTATTTCCTAGGTCTTTAGTATTATTTTTAATTCGGTAACATTACATCAGGAATCAAGTAACGGCCGGAGCTGTAGTGGCCCAGTGGTAACGGCTGCGACTTACGAGTTTTAGGTCGCAGGTTCGAACGCAGACAGGCGTTTTTCTTTGTGTACAGACGCCAGCATATCAAGCTACTACAGTCTGTCAAATTACTTTAATAGATTTTCAACTTTATCGCTAAAGCATAAGGTTCAATGATGATTGGGAAAAATTTACAGTTTCGGGTAGCTTGATGTGCTGGCGTCTGTACATTATTTCATCATCACTGCCCTCAAAACGGTGAATGAAAACATCTTGATAACCAAGAACCAAAATTTTTAAGACATGAGACATCTACCAACCCGCATTGGCCCGCGTGGTGGATTATACGGCTCACTCCCTCTCACCCAGAGGAGGCCCGAGTCCAGCATTGGGTATATTTTATAGAATGATTATGCTTTATCAGAAACCAAAATTTGTGTTCTCAAATCCACTGGTTTATAAACGATGCTTAAAATGAATGTATATTTAAACGACAAAATCGGTAAAATGCATAGTTAAGCAAACGCTAATAATTACCTACATAACATTAAGCAATATTTATAAACAAGGGGATAAAGGTATAAATGAGAATACAATACTAAATAACTTCGCAATCCAATTATACGGAAGTTATCAATTATATGAAATTATTCAAGCTATAATATTGTTAATCAAAATCCTTCTTACGAATGATTTTTATGTCAGGTTACCCTAACCTGACATAAAAATAATAACGTTAAATGAGACACCCAATATATTGAACAACCTCACAAATACCTTACACGCAAACACAAAACAATAACCGCGTTATTCTCAATTTATAACATACAAAAATAAATGAGCTAATTATCCCAAAATAACCCTCGACCATGCAATTTGCGTAAAAACTCCTTCCGTGACATAATCACGTACTGAGAAGGGATTTCTCGCACCGCTAACTGGCCAAAAAGGTAAAATGTGTTTGTACAAAACCTTTGTAACAGTGTAGATAGGTACTTATGAATAAATAAGCTTAAGCAATTATGAGAAGAAGCGAACAAATTGCAACAATGGAAAATGTTAATAGGTAAAAACTGCAAATCTGCGTTTATACTTAGACTAGCTGTTTTCCTCGGCGCTACTTGCGTTGAATTATTTTATATTCATTTCTTAAAACCATGACATATCTGTGGATAATTAACATGTGAATCAGATGACAGGTTTTCGAGTTCTGATAAACGCACTGCCGCATAGATAGATAGAAAAACATTGGATTTTATAATATGAAAACATTTATGTGGAGTTATTTTAAATTGGCTAGCTTAACTTCGCTGTCGTGATGGTATCTAAACACGATAAAACATACGAAAACAGTTTTTCTCACAAAACTAACAGCGGTCGTTGACCTCCGAAAAAAAAACACCGAATCATTTTAATTTTATTGTGTTTAGATTTCGATACCCATCGCGCTTGCGGGGTTTAGCTAGCCAATTTAAAATGTCCCTGTATGTAAGAATATGGAAGTAGAAAGAACTTAAACATAAAAAACTTGATCGAGTCAAATACATCAGTAGAAATTTACTACTTTAGTTGCTATTCAACACAGGTAGTCAGGACCGGAAAACAGATGCTGCAGCCTAAGTAGATTGTAATTCTATCTTCCACACAGACAACAGAAATAAAGAAATAATAAATATATCTCTTTTAAAAGGATCTCAGATATTGTATTACAACAAAAGGAAATAAGCTTTGCTGGACTTATCTGCAATGTTCAGCTCAACTCAGAAGTTAACGTAGTAAGCATTTTTCTTCAGAGAAAAATAAATGAGAATCGCTCAAGTTTCCAGAGGTTTGTAGGCTAATTAATACAAAACATTGTCTCATAAACGACTGTTTATAGAAGTCTTAAATATAAAAAGTGTGGTGAAAAAAAAACTCCGTTGAGATGAAATTATATTTTGTTTCATTCAGTACCAACCAACATATATAATGAAAATAGGCAAATAAAGATGGTTCCTACGATTTCCTCTTTCTTCATCTAATTCGAAGGGTTTAACCAAGAAGTGGAATGAGACAAACATATTTTTTTTACATGTCACTTGGACTCTTCTAGATGTAGACAAAGAACAAAAGGACCTTTATGACGGTTGATCGCAGTTTGATATTATTAGACCGGACTTGACCTTAATATTTCCCGGCCTTTAGATGAACTTATAAAGTGAGAACCATTCAGTGAAAAGTCATTCGTATTGATAACATTATGTCACAGTTTTTTTTTTTTTTTTTTGCTGGCATATAAGTGGGTAGGTGGTGAGAGGCATGTGACTAAGTAATAACAGCCGCACGGGTCGATCGATCAGGGTAAGCTACGCTTGCCGCGGTTGATCAGTGGATGGATGACCATTTTTGCACACCAAAACCCCTCCGTGCCTCGAAAAGCACGTTAAGCCGTTGGTCCCAGATGTAATTCGTGAATCCTTAACAGTCGTTACGGGTCGTCAGAAACCCGAAAATCTGACAACCAGTATTATCAAGGCGTATAATATTACTCAGTAACTGGGTCGTGGAGGTCAGTTACCGCCGTCATATACAGCAAATAAACGTATTTTCTTTATTTGTCTAGACAGGCATTCGCTCTATATAAAATACTGGTTTTCAGTCATATCTGGTTAGACTGGAAACCGACCCCAACATAGTTGGGAAAAGGATAAGCAGGTGATGATGATAAGCAGGTCATTCTGATGGTAAGTAACTTACACCACTTATAGACATTGTGTAATATTTGAAACATGGCAGGTGCATTGTGATCCCTGAGTTAAAACGGAAATGTGGCTTTAATTAAACCAGCACCCATTCCCTTCAAATAGGAACACAGTAACGTTTCTTAGGGGTGACATAACAGGCTTGTTGGTAGTACATCTCCAGACGAGCTCCTTTACAAAAAGGCTGTACTAAAAACTACTACATACATTGCACTAGTATCGAATTCCTCAATTAAGACGTCAAAGGGGCTGAGATTTAGTAAGTTTATCTCAACATTCCTTTATTGTAACGTAAACTTACCTTATAAGATATACGAAACACGATTCAATATACCAGGACTTGTCCTTTTTTTATTTTCAGGGTGGGAAATCATCAAATTTAATGACCCCACTCGCTCTGGGTGGAGCGGAAAGGAGTATCAGACTCTCTGACTAAAACCCACCCATGTTCATTCCTTAGCACTTTATGTTCCGGGCCAGCGGTAACCCTTTCGGACAATTCCGCTGACCCGGCAGGCTTCGGCCCTAACGGGCCCCTTCCATTAATGCTGACATCTCTTTGAGGCACGCATGGAACACGTACGCGCCGTCTGGCACAGCCCTGGTCCTAATCGGACGGTGAGCTACCCATTACTCTCCGTCCGCAGGCCCGCGCCTACGGTGGCCGGAAGTCGTCACGCGACTCGCGATGCCCGGAGCGTCTCTCGCGGCGGCTGGGACGGGAGGCTCTCTCCCTCAGTTATCCCGTCACTTCCTTCGCTAGCATGACTGCTTCGCAGAAGGAGGCGACTGCCTCCCACTCTCTCTCGCTCTGGACCATGCCTTGCACTAGGACCGGACGCGAGATGTTGCTGCCGCTGCCGATCGCCTCTACGAGGACACGGCGGTGCTCCGCCCAAGCGGGGCAGACCTCCACCGTATGCTCCACCGTGTCCTCTAGGTGATCCTGGCAATGGTGACTTCCGGGCGTTTCCTCCCGCCTAATGATGTGCAGGAACCTCCCGAAACATCCGTATCCGGTGAGGATCTGCGTCAGGCGGTAGGTAGGACATGTCCTTTAGACCCAATTCTGCGTCCTTGCCGTCAATTTAATTATATTGCACCACTTCGTCATAAAATTCAGGGTACCCTTTGTTTTGCAGGGTATCTTATACTCGGGTTTAACGTCAGTTTTTTAAATACCTAAGAACTTTATCTGTGTCGGATTATAGCTCGAAATTATAAATGGTTGTATGGTTTAAATCTGGGTCTAAAGATAAACCTTGTTTTGTAATAAGGCGGATAATCTCTAACTTTAAATGTGCGTTGCTTGGTAACATGAAATTAGTAGAAACGGTTTGTATCAGTAACATTTACAGTATCTAATGACATCATTAAAATAGAATTTAAAACTTTAGACAAAAACTATATTTACATTTTCATTCAAGTCATTGACACTAAAACCCCATACCAACGTCTGTAGATACCTACAGTATGGGAGTCTTCCACTATCGGCAATCGATGTCGCCGTCTTGCCGTGGTCTCAACGATAGTAGCGTCGTCGTAGCTTCGATAGCAAACGAATAATTAATCGGTCAACCGACGACTCTTGCCCCATTTTCTGTTAAATTGGGCTAAGTTTTATTTTATTCGCATTGTTGGTTCGAACATGTATTATTAGCAAGAAATATACTGGCCAAAGGCAGCAGTTTCCTTGGAAATAGAGTAAATATTTGAACAATTCCGACAACTATAGGGCCTTTATTGAGGAAAACACACGTGTTTGCGCGTGTTACTTTAAAAAAGAAAGCTAAACCATTATATAATCAACCTACAATATTCCCACTGTTGGGACACAGGCCTCCTCTATTCGAGAGGGAGTGGGCGCCACGTCCCACGCGGGCCCAGTAAGGGTGGGTAGATGTCACAATCATGTCTTCGAATTTTTGGTCCTAGTCGATGCCGGTTTCCTTCTATATTTTCCTTCACCGCTTTGAGAGCAGTGGTGGTGAAATTATTTACAAAAATGAAGTGCCTGCCTGGGTTCGAACCCACGACCTACTAAGCCATAAGTCAGTGATTATAATCGGTGCCATTACCACTGGACTTCACTGCTCTCTGGTTGGTCCATTCGTGGTTCTAAAACTGGTGAAGTTCGAATTTAGAAAGCTGGCAAACAAAAATTTACGAGAGAAGTATTGTGCAACCAAAGCAAATGCTGTTGCCAAGCTATCGCCTATGAATACTGCACACATAGCAACTGACGTTGCTCGGTTGACTCTTAAAACTTGCACGTGTTAGTAAGCAACTTTTGTTCCTTAAGATAAAGGAGGAAGTGAGAATATGAACTTTGTAAAGTTATGTAGCTTATACGTTGTACTTTTTCTCCCGTGTCTGTAAATCATAATCATAATTAGGTGTAAATTAAAAAAGAATCTGTTAGTCTAAAAATTCTCGTCAACATATAAATGAAAGTTTGGAATGTCTATACGAATATCATGGTGTGAAAGTTTACCTTATATTATAATTAAAGAGTTTAACTTCCTTTTACTGGTATTGGACAAAACAACTCAAGGGCTTATTGTTTTCAACATATTTGCCATCGCGTAAGTATCGACTAACCTGTCTTGTTAGCAAGCAAAATAACAGCGAAGCAACTTCGTTAAATAGTTGTTTGTTCGAAAATTCAACTCCAGTATTTAGTTATTGAGTGCATTGTCATTGGTGCCAACAGCAATTTGGGCTGCTGAACCAGCGTTTTAGGTTTCTATTTGTATTGTTCTGTTGAGTGAGATTTTTTTACCAATTTTTCATAAAATGCAGTGTGAAATCCCAGTGTTCGACGTTGTGTTTTGTCAGCAACTGTTTATTTTATTCTAACATATTTCTAACAATTTTTTGGAATATTTTTTATTACCAAATACATCAAATACTGAACATAATGTCAGGCACGAAACGCCGATCATCATCTAATTTTTAAAATACGATTGACGTGTAAAAGTGTTTGTGGGAACCTACTTACAGAAATAAACTCATTTATCATTTATTTTTTTGCAAATTAAGAACATCCCAATAATTTCACAAATTTTGTTTTTTTTTTTTCACAAAATAAATTTAAATCTTTCGGCGATGTAAATACCTTTATCGATAAAATAAAGATGATATTTTACATGACAATCTATTAAAATCGTTTACCTATAAATCAGAGTACCCTACACGATACTTTTAATAGATTTTGTTACTATCTGATAAAATAATGAACATCAAACAAACATTGCTCAATTGAACATCTTAAATAAACTAAAACCTTAATAATCCTCGACCTTTAAAACCTCAATAATAACTGCTATTGTTTCCTTTACTGGAAAACCTTTGTTTCCATCAACTGCCATTATACAGTTAAATTGTTTGTAGACGATTTTATAGCAATCATCTTGATTACCCTTATTTGCAGACCAGATAATAGGTTCCTTTCCTTTAATTTTCTGTTTGCACTTACTAGAATTCGTCAAGCTAGTCGCGTATTTAAAGCCTATTCTGAAAATGTCTGGTCTGTCCTAAAATAGCCTTTACTTGCGCCCGATAGTATATAGCTACCTGCTTATTTATTTTGTAGCCTGTATCTAAGCGCTGTATATAAGGTCACTTTGAACTTTGCCACTGTCAGTAGTCTGAAATGAGAATTGTTTCTAAGTCACTAAAATGTTCACGTGTAACTTAGATTCTTATGTAAATAAGGGTTTTTCATATATACAAACAGATTTAGAGATTATTTTGTCATCTCAATAAGCTTGACTATAGAGATGGATTAACAAAAGTGTTGAAAATGATAGTAAATCATAATCTCTAAAACTAGTATTCATTAACATTCAGATGATTTTGTTAAAATAAATAAAGGTATATTCAAATAACAATTCAACATCTCTGAAAAGTAAAACACCTATTAAAATACACATGCTTTCTATTTACAAATCCTCCGTTATTCCCCAATTACACATATTTTGTTAAGCTACACTAATCCGTTTACTACCTTATTAGGAGCATTGCCACATGCGAAGCCCGGCAAATGTAAGTACAAGATGTCGTTAACGCAATGCCTTCTATTCGTTTCCGTTCAATCGACCTACATTTATAAACACGCTCCACTGCCTATCCTAGAAAAATAGTCTTGAAGATCTCCAATGGAATAATATTATTTGTCTATTAATGCGGGGATTTTCATGCTTGTTTTCATGGAATTGGTACACTCAATGTGTTGGAATTATCTAAGCCACACGCAAATCATAAAGGGTTGTCTAAAATTCTAAATTGTGCAAGGGTCCTACAATCAAATAACCATTTTTCCTTCCCTTTGGTTTCACTGGTCTATTCAAAACATTCCATACATCCAACATTTTCCAAAAGTCAATTCAAAACATTCAAAATAACACCAAAAATCTTTCACCCATAATCCAAATTGTACTCACATACCATCCAAAGCGATATCAAAAGCTATATTTAGCACTAAATAATTTTCCAAAAGCTCAACAGTCTAAAATAAATATAGATCTCATCTAGTTACCTGTGTCACCTGATCCCGAGGTCCTGAACAGGCCTAAAACAGAATTTAATGATACTTTGTATAATGTTATAGCGATCGATATTTAATTTTGTTTTCGCTTGAAGCAAATTTTAGAACTTATCAGGATTTGGATGGACCCTAATATTGAAAAAGGTAAAGAACACTTCAAAACAAATGTTGGTTTCACAAACGAAATTTCGTCCTCAAAATCAACATTCGATTGGAACAGTAAAGCCAATATTGTTTTAAAGTTGAATTAAAAGCGGAATTAATTTTTTTCACGGAACAAATCCAGCATTTATTTATTGCATTTTTTGTGTTCAGTAAAGGCGAAATAAAATTTTTATTAAGTTAACTCATCCGGTGGTTTTACTGGTGTTTTCAGACATTTGTTGGCAAATGATCTGATAATTAACGGTGAACCGCTGTCCACGAGTGCACACAAAATTTCGGATTAGTCTTATAATAAATAGGAAGGGACATACTGTTCATGAACGGAACAAGTATGTTACCAGGACGATGCAATCAAGATACTTACAGTCGTTACAATAACATCAGAAAAAGAAAAAATCTAAGAAAAGCTAGAAGCAAGATGAACAAATGAAGTAAAGACACATGAGATGAGACAAACAAAACACTAGTATTAACAATCAACTAAAACCAAGAAAAAATAAAATGAAAGACCTAGTAAAATAAGTTCTATATACAAAGCTTTCGAAACCGAAATAGTCATTCTGAAACACTAGTCACCGCAGTTTTGGTACAGATAGATACTGCCGCTATAAAATTTTATTACTTCGAAAAGCTAAAAGTATAAAAACACAGAATAACGTATAAACTATCTATATCCTAACTATAAAGAGTATATTACTAGTACTATTATACTAGTACTATTATCCATTAACACTTCGGTAATTTTATTGCAGTGATATTATGTCGAATAATTTCACAAAACCACGTATATGGTAGAAAGTTCATACATTATTTTATACTTGGAAAATGAACTGCAAAGAGTCTTTAAGTTTAGCCATATATAGGTAGTTGTCATCCACTTTACTAGAAAATGGTTCAACTTTTGCATGAACTTCATTTCCAGTACGTTATGAAGCAAGTTCCATACTCTCATTTCAATGTAGATCATAAATAAAGCACAATTTTAAAGTAAGAGCTTCACAGGGTAAACTAACTTCAGCTCCTTTTGTAGCTTTAAATGCGAGACATAGTACAGGATAATTGGTTTTGAAAAGTTCATAGTCGCGAACAATCTAGACGCTGTCTATAACAATATGAAAAGTTGAAGTTTTAACGTTTGACGCTAAGTGTTTCTGCTCTAATGCACCTTTTGGCGGATAGCCAAGTCTGCGCACAATGGGCGCAGATTTCTGTTATGTCCTAACTTGTGTAGCTTGTACTGGAATATTGCATATGTTGGGTCGACCAGCCTGTATGTATGTAGTGTACATGGACGATGTACGCGGTGACCGTCGATCACATTCTCAGCACCTGTGTTCAATAGTGTTTCCAACATGAATTTGTTCACATTGTTGCTTGATTCGATTATTGTTAAAGGTGAATTGATTGATAAATGTTCTATAAAGCCATCTATGTACCGGAAGGTTTATTTTATTCAGTATTTCAAATTCCAATATGAAATGCATTCGGGTGAAATGCATTTCATATTGGAATTTCTGAAATAGTGTGATGTATGTTCAAAATCAGTAGTCAAAGACATTGGCAAGTTAACATCTATTATGCATAACCATTAAACGGAAGACAATTTCTCTTTGATAATAAAGGCAGTGGCATTAGCTATGAAATTGTATAATGAATTATTCAGCTACGTGGTCTTTAAAATGAGTAGCTACTGAGATTTGTTTTTGACTCCGCCATGTTCACTATGTAATTAAAAAGCCTTAAAGATTTAATATATGTTTTTCTAATTTAATAGCTACCATAACTCCCATATTATTTTTAACCGACATTCTTTTGATATCAAACTATCTGAAAATAATTTATTTGTTCTTACAAATTCATATCCTAAATACCCCATTACTTCACCTCAAGTAGCACAAATCACTCCACTACCACTCCTATTCAATAAACACATCGCGGAGACAATATTCTAGTATACCGACATATTTCCAGTACATTTCTAAAGCATAAAAAATATAACACCATTTATTTGAACTACCTACGAGTATATTTATGTCATAACTTCAACAGTGTGTTTGTATAGGTAATAAATATATTTATCGCCCTTTGTCTCAGTGACTACCTCTTTCAGTATTTATTGGTTCTATACTTTTTTATGTTCTATAAATTATATAGGAATCACTTGAAAAGAGAGATATAAAACGAGAATTGTTGTCTTGGGCCTAGGCAGTACATGTATTCGAATTATCATAGTGATTTGAATGAGACTGGGAAGTTTGTTCGTTTGCTTCTTAGCTTAAGTACTAAGAAGTGGTGAAGAGGGGGGCGATTTGGGGACTGTCTATGTAATTTTGTCGTAAGGTGCTGATTCTCAGCCTAGTTTGAATAAATGTCTTTTGTTTTTTTTTTTTGTCTACTAAGTTAAACTTTTCAGTGCATTTAGTAAAAATATAGAGCCTTATCCAATATGTTCAATATTTGAATTTCATTCTTTCTTATATTAATTGTTTTTGATTCATCCAGAAAACTTACTCTCGTGTTGCCTTTCATAAAAACTATATAGTTTTGAGACAGTAATATAAACCCATCGCGTTACCCGTGCTTGACAAAAGTAACTTGGAAAATAATTGCTATACGCTGAACTAACGAGATTACATCATGTTAGAACATATGGCTGTACTTGCATGCTGAGGATTTAAACATAATCTGACAGTTTCAAACTATACGTTTATCCATGTTGGTAAGGTATACAGTCATGTTAGGATATACCTATATCTAAACAATATGGTTGCTTTCAATTCTATCCTTTTCATTTGGTATACGTTCTTTGCTAAAGTCATTTGCCTACACAACAGTAAAAAAGCTTCAACGAAGTTCACTTTCATATAATTTTATGTCCCTACATTCTCATACAAAATACAAAGAACCATAACACAACAATTAACACAATTCGTCACAAAAACGAGGTTATATAACAACGGAAAATTGTTTAATTGTTTCGCAATCACTGTCTCGTACAAATGACAACCGCAACAGTCCTACAGGAAACTTAATGAAATTAATCATCGCTTTGTAAAGCTTAATAAAAGTAAAATGTAACGCTTCATGCGCTGCGTTGTTCGCCGTGGAAAAGGTAAACGTTTGTGAAGCTAAAAACTGGTTCACGGATTATTTTATATAACCACAAAAACCACATGTTGTTGTGTGTATTTATGAACAAATGGAAATATTAATAATGTTAAATACAGTTTTGGTCGGTAATCTCAGGAAGATTAAATAAAGGTGTGAAAATAAATATGTTTTTATAAATATTGTTCTAACAAACCAATTTTTACTTCCAAAAATACAGTTTTTTGTTCGTTATAAAAATAGCATGAACTTCATACCTATCACAAATGCTCATTCATTCATATTTTTAAAACGGGTATAAGTAATATTACCAGATATAAAAAGCATCGAAAATTTCTAATACCAGTTAGATACTTCTCATTACAGGTTCAATTATTCGTAAATAGACGGCATAAAAACAGATGAATGAAAAAAAACTTCTGCAAAGTTATTGGTATTTCAAACATTGTTTTAATCCTGAGGATTTGCAAGCGTTGTGAGAATGATAATCTATTTAACTTTTTGATTCAAGCACTGTTTTTCTGAGGCTCTCTTCAACGGGAAAACATTTGTTTCAATTTCACAGCAAAATATGCAGCTATTTTGTTTCGTGTAATAGCTTTGTGTAAAGATTTTAGCTCTTATTTCAGGCTCGATTTTGCTCACGCTCTTACTCATACTTAGCGCAGTACTTGAATATTTTAGTTTGCAGATAAAGACGTGTTTTGCCCTTGGTGTTTGATAAGGCTTTTGTGGTGTGCCACGGAAAAGCTGGTGCGTTTCGAGAAATACCCCCTTATTTTAGGTGGTATGTATGTTACGTTATCATACCTGACTTTAAATCTTGGGCGAATGGAACACAGGGTTCAAGTCCGGGTAAGTACCAATGTGACTTTTTCATTTCATATCATGTAGGTACTTTCTGATTTTATCTTGTACAGACGCCAGCACATCAAGCTACCCGAATCTGTCAAATTTTCCCAATCAACTTTTATCCTTATGCTTGAGCGATAAAGTTGAAAATCTATTAAAGAAATTTGACAGATTGTAGTAGCTTGGTGTGCTGGTGTCTGTACATTCGTGAGGAAATCTGGGCAAAATTGTTAAATTTTAGAATAAATTGCGTAACACAGTAATTACAAATATAAATTGTTACTAATGTAATAATTTAGTATCTACAATTCTTTCGCATTTTAAAAACGTAACACAAAATGTATAAATTGTTGACTTATCACTGCAGTTTACATATTTGTAAGGATTTTCCGTTACAATTATGTGTGTTAGAGTTTTGTGGCACACGGACCTGTAAAATTTGTAACTTTTATGTAATACCTAATCGTAAATTTTAGAGGTATGGGAGGTCGATTCCAGACTTAAGTAAATTAACTATAAGTCAGGGGACTTATAGTTATTTTACATAAGTCTGGAATCGCCAACCCGTCTTGAGCAGGTGTGGTGATCAATGCTCGTGCCTTCTATGTATGAGATGACGCCTTAGCTCTGCAGAACACACAGGGACTATAATAGACTGGTATTATTAACAACTGGATTCAAACTATGTTGACATTTAAATTTTGTTCGACTCAGAAGCGCTATGAAGAAATATATGTATAACAGTATTCGTTTGTAAGAGAGCAGTGGTGACCAAGTAACGGCCCCGACTTACGAGGAAGATCGGTAGTCGTAGGTTCGAACCCAGACAGGCGCTACACTTTGTATAAAACGGTGAAGGAAAACATCGTGAAGAAACCGGCTTGTCCTAGAACCAAAAAAATCGAAAACATTTACAAACCCGTACTGGGCCCGCGTGGTAATTATAGCCCACTGCCTTTCGAAGAGAGGAGGCCTGTGACCCAGAAGTGGGAACATTATAATCTGATTATGCTAATACCGTATACATTAGATACGTGATATTATTATAAAAGCTGTAAGTGAAATAACTCTGATCTCTATCAATCCTTTTTCCGGCAACGGCAATCTGTGTGCTAATCAATGCTTTCTAAAAATAGTGAAAGCCACCTGCCGCTTTCAGTTTATAACGATAGAACGAGTATGATCACCCCGATGACTGACAGTCGATTAGTCTAGGAGCGAATCGAGTAGAAGTACTTGTAAGTCGATTATACGGGGCTCACCCTTTTTTTTTAGGATGGGATTTTCTTTTTTAAATACGGGGCTCACCCTTCGGTATTTAAAAAAAATATTGTTGCTTAATTTTTTTTTTGAAGTTTCATGAATTGTTCCGTATAAAGATGTTGTTTCATGTTCACTTTTTTTTAATTTACAGGGTAAATTTAAATTAGCTGTCAAACTTCACAGACCTATCACTCTCTGATAACCATAAAAATAAGGTTAAACTTCTAATTTAAATTTCGCCCCTTAATTAGCGTCCAATGATGCAGTTTCTCCACTAAACCAGAATTTCGAGATTAGCGTAAAATGGTGCAATTTCTTCTCAAAAACAGATAATGGTGCGGATTCTGTTGTTCACAAACTAAACTAAAGTTCAGTGCATCTTTTTCTTTCTATTTTATTTAGAAAAGGACAGAAGGTAAATTTTAGTTTAGTCCTGTCGAATAAATCAGCGTCTGTCGTAAATTGATGTAATTTATGTAGGCAAGTTTTTAATCACGTCTAAACTTGTGTGGAGTAGTGTCAGGCGCTGATTAATTTATTTTTTCCTGCTCAGAATATTCGCAAGGAAATTTATTTTTCGCTGACACCGTAAAAGAGACTAACTTTTCAAAAGTTTAAAGACTGAATCATATACTTTAACACCTCCTTGAAGTTCTAAAGAACTGGTTACTTGCCCTCGTAAGTATAAGACTCCTTTGATCATGAAAGCTTAATTAGTTAGCGAACTCTTACAAATAATGACTCTCATCGCTTTCTTTACATAAGTTGCAGTAGTTGGACATAAATATGCAAATATTATTCAACACGAGTCTTCTATGCAAATGGCTAGAAGTATTTCTAAAAAAATCGAGTAAAAAATTGCACACGATTTTTTCGATACGTTCGTCGTATAATATTTTAAAAGAGAGAAAGAGATTTTAGATAAATCGTGTGTGTGTGTGGATTTTGTAAAGCCTGCATTTAATCAAATCACTCCCATCTAAACACGTATTAATCAAGCTATACATGGATTAAGTTGATCCAATGCATCACGTAGTAGGTAGGTTTTAAATATCTACACAATTTTACTTTTTTTTTTCTTGTTACTAGATGGGTATTAAGCCTCAGGCCGAAATGAGATATACACAAAATTTTTCTACATATCTATTATGACAAATCACGAGTTGTAGTTTCTAGGTTCGAACCCAGACAGGCGTTACTTTGTGTGAATTATTTCATCACCACTGCTCTCAAAACTGTGAAGGAAAACATTGTGAGGAAGCAAGCCGGCATGTCCTAGAACCAAACAATTCAAAGACATGTGACATCTACTAACCCGCACTGAGCCCGCGAAGTGGATTACGGCTTACTCCCTCTCCCCAAGAGGAGGCTTGAGTTTATAAGGGTCATTTTAGGCTGATTTTGTAGCACAAAACGTAAATGTCTCTTGATACATGTCGCCTGTAGTAACTCGCTGCGTTGGTGAACTTAATCAGAAATCCTTAGACTTATCCTTTAAAAATGACCTAAGTGTGCATACACCCAAACGGCACGCGCTATCGACAACGCCTCCTTCTGCGAAGCAGTCATGCCAGCGAAGGAGGTGGCAGGATGGCTGAGGTAGAGAGCCTGTCGTCCCAGCCGCCGCGGGAGACGCTCCGGGCGTCGGGAGCCGCGCGACGACTCTCGGCCACCGTAGGTGCAGGCCTGCGGACGGAGAGTAATGGAAAGCTCACCGTCCGATCAGAACCAGGCCCGTGCCGGATGGCGCCTACGTGTTCCACGGACGTGTACGTGTTCGCGAAGAGATATCAGGATCATGTGAAGGGGCCCGCTAGGGCCGAAGCCTGCCGGGTCAGCGGGATTGTCCGAAAGGGTTACCGCTGGCCCGGAACATAAAGGGCTAAGGAAAAAACACGGGTGGGTTTTAGTCACTAAGAGTCTGACACTCCCTTCTGCTCCACCCAGAGCGGGAGAGGGCATTTGATGATTACTAGCTGATTATCTTTGAGACAATGTCACACCAAAAGCATGAGCTCGATCACGACATAGTTTCTTTATGATACATATAATGATAAAGTATGTTTCTATTTGTTAAAATTATCCTATTAACCCTATAATAATAATAATAATAATAACAACACCCGTACGTCGGCAGGGGAGAGGCCGGCCACCGAGGAGCTTGGGACTTAGGGGCCATCCGGCCCCGAGCCGGGTCCCCGCTACCGGTGGTTGTGTGCAGCGCATGAGATGGACTCAGTCTATGAACGAGAACGTCATGCGCGCATATTACGGGTCTACAGAGGGGGGAACTAACCTCACTGCGTACCGCGTTAGGATGCTGTCTCTGTTCCAGGAACTAGAACCAACCGTCAACGTTTCGGCCCAACGACTGTCGGATCAGGTGCGGGTCATCCAACGCAATCACAGGTTGGACGACATCGCACTTGATAGGCTGCGCTCAGAGGTACTGAGCAACCATATCGTTTCGACTTCGGCACAAACTGCGGCACAAGCATCAACTATTGATGCTATCCCGCCGCGGTCCAATCATGTTGAAGAAGAAGATGATAGGGTTGACACAGTAAGTAGCCAGTGCAATGTTCGACTGAGGAGCGCCCTGGAGGATGCGTTTCTCGAGTATAGATTCACTCCAGCCGAACTTAGACCCCGATTACCGCGGTTACCCATGCACAAAAAAAAATAGGGCGCTGGTGTGTGCCTTGGACTTGCAGCTCAAAATTTTTTTCGAGAGTAGCAAGGATCTCGTTGATACACACTCGATCCTGTATTGTGCGGCTGTGGCGGCATGTCGTTTAGCTAACGTCAAGTTTCCAAGTTGTGACAGAGCTACTCGACCAAAACTAGCCGTACCAGCCTGGCAGCACAGGATCGAGCGTCGTATCGATGGGACCAGGGTACTCATCGGCAAACTATACAGCTTTAGGGAGGGCAATACACGACCACGAGTGATGCGCTTTGTGAGACAGGCATTCTCGGGGACTGGAATCAGCCCTCGAGAATACATATCCTGTGTCACAGAGCGCATCGACTTCCTGAAGCAAAAAGTTTGTGCATGGGCGAGCCGAATTCGGCGGTATAAACGGCGGATTGATCGATACACGCAGAATCGCATGTTCCAGAGTGATGAAAGGTGGGTGTATAGAGCTTGGGAGCGACCTGAACAAAATGTGACAGATGTATGCCGCCCGGATGATGCCGCCACAAATGCGTTCTGGTGCAGCATCTGGTCGGTGCCCGTCAGTCACACTGAGGCTGACTGGATGCAGGATGTCAAGCGAGTGTGTGAGACTATACCAGAAATGGATACAGTCCTAATTACGCCATCAGACGTTGCCAGAGCGGTCCGTCCGTTACCGAATTGGAAATCACCGGGACCGGACGGACTGCACAACTTTTGGCTGAAATGGCTAATTAGTTCACACACTTACTTGGCATCGCAGTTCCAGTCATCCTTAGAGTCTGGGTCGCTACCGCAGTTTCTAACAACAGGCGTCACCCACCTGCTCCATAAATCAGGTAGTCCCGCGGAAACCAAAAATTATAGACCGATCACGTGTTTGTCAACGGTTTATAAACTTCTTACATCCATTTTGAGAGCGAAAATTAATACGCACATTGAGAGTAACTCGATTATGTCTGCCTCTCAAAATGGATGTAGGAATGGGTCCCGCGGTACTAAGGAGCTACTCCTTATAGACATGGCCATTAGCCAACAGGTTCGTCAATCCCGCAAGGATCTGTCCACATGTTGGATAGATTACAAGAAGGCCTACGACTCGGTGCCACATACATGGCTCATGAGGGTGCTGGAGTTGTACAAGATAGATGCAACTCTACGCACCTTCCTTGAGTCGTGTATGGGGCAATGGAAGACGGTCCTTCGTTATCCAGGATGTCGACAGATCCAGGGGAATGATGAGCCTGTATGGATTAAACGGGGAATATTTCAGGGCGACAGTTTGAGTCCACTTTGGTTCTGCTTGGCCCTGAATCCTCTAAGTACACTACTGGAGGATTCAGGTCTAGGCTATCGGTTGAGGAGAGGTGGTCAGGTCATATCTCACCTCCTTTACATGGATGATTTGAAACTCTTTGCCCCCAACAAATCACGTCTGATGGAGCTACTGAAGGTAACTGAAACTTTCAGTAGCGCCATCAGGATGGAATTTGGTGTGGACAAATGTGCAGTCATGCATGTAAAGCGAGGGGAGATTATGGAATCCGAGGAAATTCAACTCTCGGATTCCATCGGCCTCAGATCCCTCTCCTTATCCGAAAACTATAAGTATTTGGGTATGTCGGAAGCGTTAGGCATCAACGATGCTGACATGAAGCAATCGTTGAAGGAGCGCTTCTTTTGTCGCCTGAAGAAGGTATTAAATAGTCTTCTTTCGGGCGGAAATAAGGTGCGCGCCTTCAACGGTTGGGTCATGCCGGTATTGATGTACTCTTTTGGCATACTCAAATGGACTCAGACCGAACTCGACGCCCTGGATAGAAGGGTCCGTACACTACTGACCGCAAACCGGATGCATCACCCACGATCATCGGTGATGAGACTGTATATCCCGCGGAAGTGCGGGGGTCGAGGCTTTTTAAATGCGAAGACCCTCCACAACCGTGAGGTATGCAGTCTCAGGGAATATTTTTTAAACGCCGAAGTGGGTATGCACCGTGATGTGGTCGCAGTGGACAAGGGGCTCACCCCGCTCTCCATGGCTAAAGAGAACTGGCGCAAACCTGTAGTACTTTCTACTGATGACCGCAAGAAGGTATGGCAAAGCAAGGAGCTTCACGGACGCTTCTATCGGGCTCTTCATGAGCCCGGTGTAGATTTCTTAGCGTCCGTATCCTGGCTACGTTTTGGTGACCTTTTCGGGGAAACTGAAGGTTTCGTCTGTGCAATTATGGACGAAGTTATCTTGACGAATAACTATCGGAGACATATTATGAAGGACGGGACGGTTGACGTGTGTCGGGCATGCCACCGTCCGGGTGAGTCTATCAGACATATAGTCTCTGGTTGTTCTCATCTGGCTAACGGCGAGTACTTGCACAGGCATAACCAAGTGGCCAGGATTATTCACCAGCAACTTGCTTTGAAATATAAGCTTGTGGATTCTGAGGTACCGTATTACAAGTATGTGCCCGACCCAGTTCTTGAAAATGGCCATGTCACGTTGTACTGGGATCGATCTATCATTACTGACAGGACTATTGTTGCCAATAAGCCTGATATAGTGGTGATAGATCGATTAGCGCGCCGCACAATGATTGTCGATGTTACCATTCCACATGACGATAACCTCGTGAAAGCTGAGAAAGAGAAACAAATTAAATATCTCGACTTAGCACACGAGGTTGTTGACATGTGGAGTGTGAGCTCGGCTGTCATTGTGCCGATTGTCGTGTCGGCCAATGGTCTTATAGCCGAAAGCCTCGATCAACATCTGTCGAGGCTCTCGTTAGGCGGTTGGATCAAGGGCCTGATTCAGAAGGCAGTACTCCTCGATACGGCTCGCATTGTGAGGAGGTTTCTGTCTCTGGAGCCCTAACCACCGGTAGCTTGGACCCTGGTCCCGATACCGGCGGAAAACTATTTTTTTATATTTTTAAATGTTTTTTATACTTATTTTCATATTTTAAGAAATATTTAAAAATGTAATAAAATAAGATACTAAATAAATAAATGAATAATAATAAATATTGTAACGATACTAAAAGGTATAGTTCAATAGGCGGACAATTGTCTAGCTTACCAGTATAGATTTTTTTATTATTTTTCACCTAATCTTTACAATAAGAAGTTTTATCTAATGTTCTTCTAAATTGGAACAGTTAAGATAGTTTGAAGATACAAATTAACGAGAAACATGTATTATTACCAGAGTTATTGTTCAGTATTCAATTATCATGTCGTTTGGGAGTGAAACTTCGAATTCGCTTGAAAGTTTTGTGAGCCCATAAGATTCTGCTTATTATGGTTTTCTTGCCTTTGTAATAGTTATTATTGTGATAATTGTAGGTTGTTTCAGTACAGTTGTACTAAACTTGTATGGGGTTTCATTTTTTATTTCAGTGCGAATCTCTAATGCCTTTGTCTACAATACAAAAACACTTATTATTTGTAAAATTAATGTTAACAAATCTCAAACCACAAACTTATCAACATCAACATTTTTCAACATTAGATCGTGTTCTAATACAAGCGATCGCCGAGCGCCTACGCTATCATATTTTTCACTAATTTTTTCGGATAACCTATAGTGTAGCCAGATTCGTAATTCAAGACAAAATCTACCTAAATCATATAAAACCTTGTTCATACAAACGTATCGTAAAACACACAATTACAAACAAAAATAGATTACTCACACATATAATAAATCACTATACCGTGTCACCAAGTTCTCAAGCCTTATAAACTCACATTAAAACTAGAACTTCGTCATCTCTTGGAAACTATTAATCATGTATAATATCGCCGGTGTCAATAACCCAAGTCTTCATTACGTAAGGCACTGCTTCCACTCAGTTACCGATTAATTGCTACCTCGTTAACGAGAAGCACTTTATACAGCGTTTTAACCAGCGCTGAATTGAGATATTTTGCGCTGTTTTTGTCTTTCAGTTTTATTTTATTGATGCAATCATTTGAGCTAAAAAAGGGAAATAATATCATTCTATAACATCACGCCTGTAATACTCGAAATGTTAAGCAGAGGTGTTCCTATAGTACACACATTTTGCCAGTTATATAATAGGAGGCGGGCCTATTGCTATCAACTGGGCGCACATATGGGCGTCAATGGCCCAAGTCTTCATTACGTAAGGCACTGTTTCCACTCAGTTACCGATTAATGGCTTCCTCGGTAATGACAAGCGCTTTACACAGCGTTTCAGTGTTTTAGGCAGCGCTGAAAAGCTTGCGGATTGAGAGATTATTTATGAACTAGCTGCGCCCCGCGAATTCACTCGCATAAGTTTTGATCCCGTAGGAATATCAGGATAAAAAGCTTATATGTTAATGCAGGTTATCAGCTACAAAATTTTATCAAAATTGGTCCAGCCGTTTGAGCGTGAAGAAGTAACAAACATATGTATAAACACACACACACACACTCACCAACATTCCCCTTTATAATATTAGTGTGATTCCGGTTGTTTTTATGTTTTGGTTTAGTTATGAATTCATTATTTATAGGTATATTGATTAATGATTTATTTCCAAATTATTTTGCATTCGTTTAAAATTCACATTAAATTATAATAATTTTCGAATAATGTACGGACGCCAGCACATCAACCTACCCGAAACTGTCAAATTTTCGCAATCAACTTTGA
Organism: Luperina nickerlii; assembly: GCA_963855955.1. Taxonomy (NCBI): domain Eukaryota; kingdom Metazoa; phylum Arthropoda; class Insecta; order Lepidoptera; family Noctuidae; genus Luperina; species Luperina nickerlii. The sequence goes on along the minus strand of OY979677.1, from coordinate 11,011,477 downwards.
ACCTTATGCTTTAGTGATAAAGTTGAAAATCTATTAAAGAAATCTGACAGATTGTAGTAACTTGATGTGCTGGCGTCTGTACAAAAAAGGTTAATTCATCATCGTTGATTTTGGTTTAGTTATGAATTAAATTAGAAATGTTACTACCCCAAATATTTAAAACTAGCAGCGTCCCGCGGTTTCACTCACATAAGATTCGACATCGTGGGAATATCGGAATAAAAAGTATTCTATATGTTAATCCTGGTTATAAACTATCCGTGTGCCAAATTTCATCCACATCCTTGCTGTAGATTTTGCTTGATTGGGTAACAAACATCCATCCATCCATCCATCCATCCTCAGAAACTTTCGCGTTTATAATATTAGTAGGGTAGTAGGAAGTAGGATGATAGAAAATAAAAGTGTAAAGGTATATTTTTACTTTTTCGACAACGATATGCAGTTTTTGCACATTTACGTGTTTAAGTGGCTGGAAATACCATCACACATTTTATTCTGCATCTATCTAGTTAAAATAGTAACATAAACTATGCCAAACTGCATTAACTTTCATAGTGTAAGTGCAAAATAGCGTGATTTATGAATGCAACGAGCTTATTGTGTCCGCTATCACTGATTATTATCTCTCGATGCTCTCAATTTACGAGATTGCTTTATTTAACCACTAAACAAAACAAAATAGAAACAATGTAGATACTTTATTGTGCGATAGTGGCTGTACTGTGTAGTTTTAGTATGTGTTATATTGTGTTGCTAGGCTGTTAGTGCACAAAATGATTTGTAACACATCGTGTCGCTCTTTTAAATCGATATTTTCGTCTCATGCAAAATAACTCCAAAATATCAAAAGGGGTTGTAGAGGTCAGATAGGCAATCGTTCCATGTAAAATAGTGGTATTTAGCTGCATCCGGTTAGACTGGAATCTGACCCCATTATATCTAGTTGGGAAAAGACTACGGAGATGATGATACCCTCAATATTTTGATGCGTGGCTTTAACTGGCTTAGTGTTAAATCAGCTTACTGCGAAATACATGGTTTTTTACTTTACGTTATGGTATCAATATAGTGCGCCAAAAGCTAATGGTTTTGCTGGTATACAATTTTATAGACAACCTACACTGTATTATACATATGTCGGATCCGGTCATTCGTTTGACTCTTCGGAACGCTAGCGCCATCTTTTGGCGCTTGACAGAGTCTAGCCTGAATTTGTGGGGTGTCGAAGAGAGCTTGCAGTGAGGTGGAGCGAAACTTTGACATTGGACATCGTATACAAGTACTTTTATATACATCGTACGAATAACATGTGCTCAGAAACTATCGTTCTGTATCTGGTTGTGTCGTGTACCTATAGTGTGTGATCCGCTAGTATGATTAAGTTGTTCATGAAATTATAATCTAATTTGAACTGCAAACGGTTTTTCTATTGCGCAATAACCACACTACCCAACAGTACGCCCACAGTAGTTAAAATATGGCTGATGATAACGAGACACACACATACCTTCTCCGTCACATATATTAACCTTAAGGGGGAAGCGCTAAGGTAGCCCGCGAAAATCAAATTTCTTACGTTTTTTGCAATTTGCTGGTCAGTATTAAGTTGTACGTCGATCAAAATATGATTCGCGGCCATAACAAATATTTATTTATTTACTCCAAAGAATGATGATTTCATGAAACAGTTATTCTTTGGAGTTACGTGGTCTTAGAGAGTTGTGTTGATGACTTTAATGATTATAATTCTGTAAATACATATTTCTTACGGCCGCGATTCATATATTATTGAACGTACAGCTTAATACTGACCAGCAAATTCCAAAAAACCTAAAAAAAATTGAATTTCGCGGGCTACGCTGGCGCTTTCGCCTTAACTGTACTGTTTGTTACTGTAATTTAACGAAAAAATGCCAATGGACATCCGACCGAAAATGCTATACAATTTAAATGATCACATTAATAACCATGCTTGGTAAGAGAAATGGGGATCATTTTTGCTTTGACATTTCAGTACTTTCCTCACCCGATGGAAAAAGTGGGCCAGAGAAAACGCTGATTTTGTGCCGACGATTTAACGTTAGAAAACATGACAGACGGCCAGCACTTATCTTGTACTAGCTTCTGCCCGCGACTTCGTCCGCGTGAAATTTCTTGTTCCTCAGACCCACCCCGTCGCATCGCATCGCCTGCCCGCGCTATTACTTCGTTTTTGCTTAGCGTTCTTTCTGACTTTGTTTCTTTTTGCTCGGCTCCTAAAGGTCATAGCGTGATGTTAAATAGCCTATAGCCTTCCTCAAGAATTGGGCTATCAAATGCAAAAAGAGTTTTTTTTTGTAGTTCCAGAGATTAACGCGTTCAACCAAACAAACAAACTCTTCAGCTTTATAATATTAGTATAGATAAAAAACTGGCCAAGTGCGAGTCGGACTCGCACACGAAGGGTTCTGTACCACAGGGCAAAAACTCCGAAAAAACACGTTTGTTGTGTGGGAGCTCCCCTTAAATATTTATTTTATTCTGTTTTTAGTATTTGTTGTTATAACAAATACTAAAAACAATAGAAATACTAAATGGCAATAGAAATACATCATCTGTGAAAATTTCAACTGTAGACAGTTAAAATTTTCACAGATGATGTATTTTTAACCGTGATAGTTAGAACTATTACGGTTCATGAAATACAGCTTAGTGATAGACAGACAGACAGACGGACAGTAGAGTCTTACTAATGGGTCCCGTTTTTACCCTTTAGGAACCGAACGCTAAAAAGTAATTTGAACGAAAGATTTCCTTGATCGCAATTTAATCACGTTTCTCATTTCATTCTCTTGGCAGCTGCATCCCGATGTTAAGCATCGTTATAATACGGAACATTAGTGTCCACTTAGCTATAATCCGTCACAAGCTGTTAGCTCGCCGTCCTACAAAATACAGCTGTTAAAAGCGCTTCTTGGTACGAAAAACACGTTATTTCAGAATTGAATTTTCTGATTACATTATACTTGATTATAACCTCGATAAACAGTTTTTCGGTTACACGTCTGTTATTTTTGCATACGTAATGATAGGTGATAAAATAGATTTGGAATTTATTCCAAGTGAAATTTTAAAGGTTTCGTCGATTTATTGGAAACATATTTGCCATTCAAAACAGTAAACAGATGTGGAAAACACCTTGGAATAATTGATATAATAAGTGAGTAGGTATCGGAAGGATGTCAGTGAATTTTCATTATATGCTGTTTTTGTAGATCTCTGCTGTCATTATAATGATATTTAAGAACTTTGCGTTAAGCTTATTTTTTTTTCTATTACCTTTGCTCTAAAGAATATGAAAAATTCATCCATTCAGAACATACGTGCTTGCGCACACCATTCTATGATTCTATTATTACTGCCGTAAAGACGATTGAATTGTGTTTGAAGTTAGCGGCTGCTACGCCGTAGCAGCAGCTACGCCGCGTAGCAAGTTACACGAGTGCTACGTAATAATTCGTTCATTCTAACTTGATTTGCATTGTAATTTTGAGTACCTGGCGGCTGTCTTTGCGTCGTGAAGTAACACTTTGTCAGTTTACGTCTTGATGGTAATTTATACAACAAATAATCATTTGCATGACAAACGATTATTTGTAGTATAAATTAACATCATTTTTACATGTTTCCTTTTTAAAACATTTATTAAAAAACAACCTATCCGTGTCACTTTTCGCCGTATTAGCAATAGGCTCGCATATCTACATCATCTCTGTAAAATTACCATAAATATTCAGTGTGGCGTACCGAATGCATTCCGACCAGCAATCGAACGCTTCCGATGATAGTCGTCACGTGTTACATTAGAATTGCTAATGTACGTCCAGCATGGAATTAATTACCTACGATATTAGAAGCCATATTTGAGACTCGTAGAATGTACGAAATTGGTTGAAAATGGGAGAAATTAATTGCATTATTCAAATTCAAATTATTGCCCGACAAGAGTCGGCAAAAAAAAATAGATCGTAAAGCACTCTCTAATGCTTCTCATTAAGAAATGAGAAGCATTAGAGAGTGCTTTACGATCTATTTTTTTTTGCCTCCTTTGTGCAACTGTATCTATTGTTATACTCTTGATAGTACACAGAATCTACTTAATTTATATACCATTGTATAGATTTAATGGAGATTAATTCTGTACTTTTCAGAAAATTATTTAATTCAGTAGAAACGAAAAAACATCTAAATGTTTAAAAAAAAATCCCGTCAATCAAATGTGAAACCTGAAAACATTGTAGCGTATGAAAAAATCAATTAATTGAGTAATTTTTTTTTAAAGGATCGGCGGTACATAGGAGAAACCTTATTGGAAATGGCTTTTTTATTCAAAGTAGTTTAATTATAATTAATAAAAAACTAACTAATATAATAATATCTTTGGTTTCTTATACGATCAAATGAGCAATAAGAGTCATGACTCGTACACTTTTGGATTTAAAAAAATTTTCGATTTTAAGTCGATAACACTGTTCAGTCTGTGTGGTACTACCGCACTAGTCTGTTTGGTGCCGGACTCAAATAATAGCACTACCCTACTTCCCGCGGGTGTCGTAAAAAGCGACTAAGGGTCGTACCGGAGAATGGGCAGCAGCGTTCTCTACGCAATTCACCACCATACTGCGATCGCCAACTCGCCTGCCGAGCGTGGCGATCATGGCAAACCCCCCAAGACAAGCACAAAAAACATTTGGCTCCTAGTAGGTACCCGGCGGTCCGTCTACCCTTGGACCGACGGCCTTGTGAAGGCCGCAGGAACCCGTTGAATGCGAGAAGCACAGAACCGGTCGAAGCGGAGGTGCTTGGGGAGGCCTTTGTCCAGCAGTGGACGTCTTTCGGCAGAAATGATGATAATGATGATAGACACTGTTCAAATTGTTATTGTTGTTTGTTGCTGTTGTTGTTTATATGGTGTACATAATAAAGAGTATTCTATTCTATTGTATGATTGTTTAAAAAATTTAATTTCTAATATTTTTCCTGTTTAACAAATATTATTTCTAGTTGCAAGATCCGATCAATTACCTAATAAAAATATTAATAAATCACAAATATCCTGTATTTCAATATTGTTGTTTTTTTTTATTTTTGCAAGAAAATACCTAATACGCCAAAAACAAGTTGACACACTTTTATTTGGTAAATAAGAAGTAAAATTTTACCTTTAGGGGTTGTTTACTATCCACAGACAAACCCATAAATCTGTCAATTATGTTTCCCGTACAGTAAATAATACATTATTTTACAAGGATGTGTGACCTGAATCTATAATCTATTTGCGAAAAATCCTAGCAAATAAAGCATTTTCGGATAAAAAGTTCAGAAGGCACGTGAAAGGTCTTCCGTAAGATTACATCGGTACATTTTTTACGATAGACTACTAGGACTCGAGCATTTATGGAGGTAGGGACACATATATGTAGGTACAGTCAGGAAAATAAATTGTTCTTTTTTTCCTTTTAGCAATTATTGAGCCGATGTCGATTATTCTGCCAGTGTCACGTTTAGAGGCACAAAGAATTGTTTATCAGAATTACACACTTCATCAATTTACCGTCATAAAGCCATGACATACAACAGAAAAAAAATAACACATGTGTTTGAATTATAAGGATATTTTATTAAAGTTGGTATTCAATTTGATAATCAAATAATATCCCTGAGTTTACAATAAGTTATGTAATTGTTAGCATTGTTGTATTGTTATTGATATTTCGGCATACAACCTATGCCCTACACAACGGTAATTATTATAGGTAAGTTTGTTAAGGCGTTAATGGCTTCGGACTGGCACACCAGTCCTCTGGCACATCAGAGGCTGTGGCCAGAGATCATGAGCTTGCAATCTACACGTTGCACTATTAAACTTGTTAGCATATGGTGTTAAGTTGGCGAGCTTCCCAACAGAATTACCTACTACAGTAAATTGACTAATCACTATCCTTGTTGAGGTTACTATATTGTTTATAGTGGGTTTCGTTGCTGTTTTACTTTACATAAAGAAAGAGAGTTCGCGTAATAAAACCCAAAGTTGTGAATCCATATTCAAGGAGGAAAAAGATAGAAAAAGATAAGAAGAAAAAGAAGAAGATATTTGAATTAGCAATGTTAGTCTATGGAGACTAACATTGCAAATTCTAATATCTTCTTCTATGTTTTTTCAAACTTCCTTCTTTTACAGCTCCTAATTTGCTAGGCGTTTTCTTAACTATGTTTGGGTCAGCTTCCATTGTAACCAGATGCAGATGAATACCAATATTTTACATAGAGCGATTGCTTATTTTACCCCCTCAACTCAGTTACTGGGTAACACGTTACCCCTTGGTAAAACTAGTTGTCAAACTTTTGCGCTTGTAACGGCTGTCAAAGACCTACGAATGTTTTCACAATAATTTCTTTAAAATAATATTCTCAATGTGTACTTAGGTACACATTAAGAATATAATTTTAAAGAAATTGGTTTGAAGAAAATGGTTTTATGTAAAGGATTTTAGAATCCTTTATATAAAACCACCCCTTTCTAAAACATCAAAAATGTTAGAACATTTTCCTTTACGAAGACTAAAATATGAAGATAGAAAATGAGATGAATACATGCATACCGGATATGCTCGCAAATATGTAAGACGAGCAGGATCCAACTTTCACAAGTTGGATCCAACCTCAAAGCTTTTTCTTAACCTTTGTCGAAATATTTGTGGCATCGTATAGTTTTTAATTAAACTTTTATAAAGCCGTTCGTTCAACTGTTCTTTAGATCCAAAAGATTGTATATACCACAACTGGCTACATTTCAATTTCATCACAACGCTAATATTTTCTCATTGTTTGTCGTATTTATTTTTAGTATATTCATGTATTTATATTTATTTATTTGTGCTTATATTCATAGGTATTTAGGTGTAAATTATATAGTTTTAATAAATTTATGCTTATCTGTATATTTAAAATATTTATTCCTCAATTTTCATGATGACACCTACTCCTGCTTGTCTCTGCATCACCCAAAGGTTGACTGGTAGAAAATGCCTATGGCATTAAGTCTGCCTTTGTACAGATGCCAGCATATCAAGCTAAGTACTAAAATCTGTCAAATTTCTTTAATAGATTTTCAACTTTATTTGTGCCGGACGGGCGTGATCGCTGGACGCTATGGTGTGTAGGGAGGTCGTAAACCCATCCAGGTTTATCCAGGTTCGAGGATAGGTCTCTCCCTGTCCAAGCGGCGCTGACGTCCTACACCGACGGTTCAGGATAACTTCAAGGCTTGATTTAGGGATACCAGTTTTTGACAACGTTCTGAATACGTTTTTGACAATTTCTGTATACGTCTTTGACAATGTCTGCTGAAGAACTCGATGATCAGATGACCATGGTGATGAGGAACCTTACCTCTTTACCGTAACGAGAGCCGTCAATTACTTCCATTTTTAAACTTTTTATTAGACTATTTTTCACTATGTTTACATGTTGTTTTACATTATATACCACTTATATACGAACATACTCGTATATTGTGATATGTCGTTGGATTCCGTACCGTTTTCATCTATATCTGTTTCCGCTGAAAAGTTATTTCAGCGGAAACAGAAAAAATATTAAATTTTCAATTAAAATATTTTTTCTTGTAAGTTTTCTCAAAAACTACTGAACCGATTTCAAAACTGTTTTCAGGTACTTCAGGCTGGTCCAATGACCTAAAACAATGTAACATTTTAAACTGTAAAACTATATTTTTCAGGGCGTGACGCGCCCTGAAACGATGAATAATAAAACAAAATATTAAAAACATAAGCCTATTGCAGTACGACACTTAAATCTCAATTAAGTAGGTTTATCGAACGACTAGATACACAAAGGTTATGTCCAGGGCTGTCTTGACCTAGGCTACCTGGATGTACTAAAATTTCAAACATTGAAACTATATAGCCCACTTAACTGAGGTAAATAGGTGTCGTACTTACGGTTTTATTCTATCACTATTTACTAGCACTATTTACCCGTTTCACTTTCACTTGTTATCACTTATGTACTTGTGTTTATGTAAAACGCACTATATATTGTGTGGTGACGCATCGTCGCGAACATTATTGCTAAAGCATAAGGTTCAAAGTTGATTGGAAAAATTTGACAGTTTCGGGTAGCTTGATGTGCTGTCGTCTGTACATGTATATGCTTGAAGTATTAAATAAATAAATAAATCATAATTTTATATCTTCGCACAGTAACTAATGCAGGAACAACATTACAAGAACCAATTCAACTGTAAAATAAACGTTAAGCTTGGACCCAATTGGGAACAAAACAAAATTAATAATTAAGACTTTAATATCTGGAATGGAACACTCACAAATGTACCAATGGCACCAATTGGAAACATTCTATTTACCATAATGTAAATGCCTACGTTACTTTTCAGTACATTTTGTAAAAGAAATATTCATTTACAAGTTCTTTCATGCTGTTTATTTATCATCACGCGTAAAGTTGATTGGAGCGCGTAAGAATTTGATTTCTTGTCATGATTCAATTGTCTTATTCTGGTTCTCATTTGTAATGTAACACCTCTGGAATTGTCAAGTAGGTACTCTTTTAAGGTCGCCTAACAAAAATAAAGAGTTCGTGTTACCTTTTTGTAGGTGATTTCAAATGTGATTAGTAGTGTGGGTAGTATGTGGGAAGTGTTACAGTCTGACAACGTTATTGCTAAAATTATCTTTCAACATGTAGAATATCGATGCAAATCCAAAGACAGTTCATGCGAGACTGATTTATTGTTCGTGTACCCACATCACAATATATTACACTTCCACCCTCACAAGAAATAAAGCTAACTACAAAATCTTATCCAAACTAAAAATAATCATAATTAAGTTAGTGTTACAATAATAGGTGTTCATAACTTGCATACATGCTTCGACATAATTATACTACCTACCTCTTACTTTTTTAGAAGTTTGGTAGGTTGCTGGTTACTACGTACATTTCAGTCAATACCTGCCTACAAAATTTTATTTTCATTATCCTACTATTACAATCCTTGTCACTTAATCAGGTTTACTAATGGAATTTAAAAATTACAAGTTATTATTTAACTTATACCTGAAGTACACAGTCACCAACACGGCTTTTATACCTACTGCTCAGTTAAACCTCTTAAAAACATGAATTAATCAATGTTGATATTTTTTTCTGTTTCTTGGTCTATTGTTGACCCAATCCCCGGAAGTAGACGGTTCAACCGCGGAATCGCTTTGAGTCTCATGTACTCGTATGACAGGCGAGTCATATGAAGTCTGTAGTGATGACGTCACCGGTGAATTAGGTGCAGACTTCCATGTTTCTTTTTCAGTGTTTTCTGTTTGATTAACAGTATCTGTGATTAGGATTAGAGTACCGTGTGTTTCTTCGTAATGGCATAATTTGATATGTTTTCGGTGTACCCCCCTGGTCTGATTTTTCCTTATACGTTAATATTTACCTTGGTATTGTAGATAATTAATCTACGAAGTCTCGTCCAAGGTTCCGATGGCCATACATACGGTACAGGAGTGTGTCGCGGCGGCGCGTCCAGCTGCGCTCGGCAGGCGGCACACGAGGCGGCGCTCGTCTCAATGTCAGCGTCCAGGGCACGGCCACCATACGTAGCCGCGCGCGATGCTCTTCATGCGCACAACGCCCACGTGTCCCGCGTGCACTTCCTCCAACATCTGTGCCCGCTGCTGCTTCGACACCACAATCCTGTATCCCCTAACTATGCACCCGTGATCTATATGTAGATCTTCACGTCGGTGAAAATATACCTTCTCGTCTTCAGTACCTATCATCTGTGAAAGGCCATCCACTCATTATGTAACCGTTCCCTTTCCTTATTATTATTATTTTTTTTTTTTTTTTAGTCGCCTGTGCAACCTCTTTGTGACTAAGAGGGAAACTGTCCTCAACAAAATGTAGATATGCCGCGTCGTCTTGGTCCTCCACCTTGGTTTTCGTCAAGGTAATCGTGATAACCCATCTGCATTGCTGTTCATTTGTGAATTTACAAACACGATGTTAAAATCATAAGCCCAAATATATAACTTAATGCTTTATGATCGCTCCGTAAAGTGAAATGCCTGCAAAATAGATATTCGTTATGGCATTAACTTTAGATGTGTCTGTATAAAGACCGTGCTTGCTAACTCTGTAACCTAAGTAACAAACCTCGACATTTAAAAAAAACTCGCATTTAGTAAACTTTATTGATAAACCAGCTTCTCTTAATCTAGTTAGCACCGCCCTTAAGTTTTCCAAATGACGAGAAGGCCAATTCTCGTAATTTAAAACGTTCAAAATCTAGTCGCAGTCTCATCTCGGCGACAAGCAAATGTCAAAAACTTGTCAAAATGTAGGGAAATTAGAAGTATTTTTTGACAGATTGAGACTAAGATCAGACTGTGAACGCTGTTAAAATTAGTAGAATTGCCCCTGAGATTTATCCCTACCACCCACACAAATGTCATCAATAAAGGCTACCACATTTTCTAGGTTATTTAATTTTAACGTATCGAAAACCTTTTTTTTTTTTTTTTTTGGAACTTTTCAGGTAGGCACTTAAGTCCGAAAGGAGCCCTGCGTTATACAAACGTCCCTACATGGTGTTGTAATCGCTGTAAGCTGTTGTGTGTATTGTCTGATAATTCAAGTTGCATAAATGCGTTTTTAAAAAAAATCTAATTTACTATATTGCTCCCCACCACTTAGCGTTGCAAATAACTCTTCTATTTTCGGCAATGGAAAATGAAAATCTTTAATTAATTTATTTACGGTCACTTTATAATCGCCGCATAAACGAATAGAACCTTAATAATTGGCACAATTAAATAGGAGTTCCATAATCGTATCTGTCTACTTTGTAAATTATACATTCGTCTTGTAAGCGTTTAAGTTCTTTTTCCACTGGCACGCGCAGCGCAAGTGGTAGGGGACGAGACTTGCAAAATACCGGCGTGTTATCAGTCAAAGTACAGTGATAACTTATGTTTATAAGTACCTATTTTTTTCTGTAAATACTTCTCGGAATTCTGGTTTCAATTCCAAAACAACAGGATCAACCTCTTCTTTTAGTTGAAATAAATCTATTGTCTTTAATTTAAGTTCGCGCATCCAGGTGCGCCCAATAAGCGGAGGTCCGCCGTGTTCAATAATAAACAATGGCAACAATATGGCGTCCTCTGCGCCAGCACAGCTGACTCGCACCGCAACCCGGCCTATCGGTATTATTGAGTCACCTGCATATGATTGTAATTTAATGCTATCTTTTCCAATCGGTAAGGTAGAAAGATGTTGATCGTAGAATGTTTTAGATACCGCCGATATTTTGCTGCCCGTATCGATTTCAAATAATACATTTTGATTTTCAACAATGAGTTCACATTTATATGGACCGTCTTTTACATTTTGAACTGACTGACCTTTAATAATATAAAGTCCTTCAAATTCCTCACCTCCTGATTCCGATGATTCTGTTTCAATGAAGTTTTGATATTTAGAACCAGACCTGCCCGCACTCACTTTATTTTTATCACATACGGACCCCAAGTGGCCCTTCACTTTGCACTTGTCACACACATACGACTTGTATCTGCACTTGTGCGGCGCATGGCCGTCCCGGCCACAGCGCCAGCACCTTTTGCGTCGCGGAGCCTCGACGTCACAACCGGCGGCGCTAGCCTGCCCGGCCACGCTCACCCGGTGTACCCGCTCGCCCGCGTCTGCCTGGAGTCCCGCTGGACCGGCTGCTACCCACGGCGCGGCCAGCGAGCTCGTCACGGCCTTCGCCGCGTGCTGCTCGGCCGCCTCCAGCGCCAGCGCCAGCTCCACTGCCTTCTTGTAATCGAGAGTGGTCTCCACAAACAAGCGAGACCGAATCTCTTCGCTTCGAAGACCCGACACGAATTGATCTCGAATGTTCACTTCCAACTGTTTTTCAAAATTGCAATAGGTAGCCAAGTGTTTCAAATTTTGTAAGAACTCTTTGATATTTTCGCCTTCTCCTTGCCGCCGCTGGCGAAACACGTGGCGCTCTGCTATTTCTGATCTTTTGGGTTCCAAGTGATTTTTCACAAGCTCCACTAACGTGGTGAAAGTTTTATCCTCTGGATTGTCTGGAGCACACAGGTCACACATCAATCGGTAGGTCGGCGCTCCGACATGCGTCACTAGCGTGGCCACGCGTAGGTTATCTTTTATGGCGTTTAACAAAATAAATTGTTCCGCTAAACGCACATATGCTGACCAGTTTTCACCTCCATCCAGATCAAATTCGTGTATTTTCCCGATCGACATCTTGATATTTTCCTTTTTTATAATTACTCGTCGCCACTGTAGAATATCGATGCAAATCCAAAGACAGTTCATGCGAGACTGATTTATTGTTCGTGTACCCACATCACAATATATTACACAACAAAAATACCTGACATTAAAATTAACAACATGTACGAGTGCCTACAAATTATTTACAACGAAAATGTTTAAATTACTCGGAACTTGCTGAAGTTAAAAAAACGTTACATTGTTGATTACGTTTCACGTAAATATGTACAGACGCCAGCACATCAAGCTACACCTAACTGTCAGATTTTCCCAATCAACTTTGAACCTTAAGCTTTAGCGATAAAGTTGAAAATCTATTAAAGAAATCTGACAGATTGTGGTAGGTTGATGTGCTGGCGTCCGTACATGAAATACGTTTTATATTCGAAACGAATTAATATTTCTAGCAAAATAAATCGAAGATGCATCAATTTCATATTGTAACGAGAAAATATGCATACAGACTGGTTTCAGAGAAAAAACATTTTTGTTTTCACATACTATTTTGAGTATCCGTCACAATATGTGTGGATGCAGCAAACCGCAACTGACATATTCCTTTTCATTAAAAACCACGGAAAAACATTATGTCGTCATGAAGGGATTTCCTGGAAATAGTAAATCGCTCATATTCCTTGAAGGATTATGCAATATGCAAAAGTTTTGGCAGTTAGGTATATTGTAAGGTCCATGTATTGGAAGCGAGCCTATTGCCATAAATATATACCAGAAAACTACATTTCATGCAGCAACGGACAGCCTTATAACAGTTTACCCAGTCTGGGAATCACACCCAGGCCTCCATGCTCATCAGTTGCACTTGCACCGCTAGGCCAAGAAGGCAGTACTGCGTTCGACTTCGAACAGTAGTGAGATAGCACCCTGCTTAGCAATGTTTTATCTCTGTTACCCAAGTTCAGTACATTGCAAGTTTAAATCTGGTTTATATTCTTAAAAATTTGAATATCGCGGGCTACCTTAGCACATCCCCCATGTGCTAAGGTAGCCCGCGATATTCAAATGTTCTGACGTTTTTTGCAATTTACAGGTCAGTGTCAGATTGTATGTTGATTTAAATATGATTCTCGATCGTAACACATATGAATTTACGGAATTATATTATCATTAGAATTAGCAATACATCAGAATTGGCCTTAAAGAGGTGTGAGGAATAGTGTGTAAAGTTCACTCATTCTCTACAGAAAAGGGAGGATCCTCCGACCAGACGGGTGTTGTGTCTGGCGGGCAACTGCCCGACGATTGATGTCGGGACATTGTATGTATGCTAGTTGCGCGGTAAACTCTGCTTGCGCGATGCAGGATTTTGCGTGACGTCAGTATGACGCGTAGTTCGCATCAGGCGTTGTAGATATCCCTACAGCCTCAAATGTCATGATTTCATGAAATAGGCATTCAATAGGGTAATATGAACTAAGACAGTTGTATAGATAATTTTTATGGTTATAATTCTATAAATAATTATATGTTTCGGCCGCGAATCATATTTAGACTAACATACAACCTGATACTAACCTGCAGTTTCAAAAAACGAAAGAAAATTCGTATTTCGCGGGTTATCCTGACGCTTTCGCCTTTATTATAAGCACGCTCTTCTTATATTCCGATCATGTACGAATTGCGGAGTTCGTAACTAAACTGCCAGGAAAATTTTGGCAAGCAATGCTTATGCCATAGCAAACAACATTATAAAGTCTGAAAACTGGTTTGTCAATCGGGAGCATGTTTGTACTTATTTTATGTAGCAAAGGAATATGACACGGAATACTTTGGAAGGTTTTTTAGACGTGCTTATATTTTTTATGCATTTTGAAGCAGTCCGGTGACTGACTGACAAATTTCGTATATGCTCTTAGGAACATAACAGATCCTACACCAAAATTGATACACAGCTCTTTAAGAAATACAAGTATCTTTACAAGAATTTAGAAGATATTATAAGAGGTTCACTGACAAATAATATTTAGAAATTCAGTCATTGATAAAATACAGCCGGTGTGTCAAAGTTTGCAAACGAAAATCAAGTTTTCTGAGCTCCCAATTTTCACGAAGTTGCAGGCAATAATAATGTTTGATATTGAAGCTATAAGGTAGGCAAACAGACCCAAAATTAATAACATACTACAAAACTTTATAGACAGCGTTATGTCACGTCCTGTATTCCACAGTTAAATAACTGTTTACATCAATCAAACATTCGACTAACTGGGCTTAAAAAATCTAGACTTTTAATAGGTCAGCTTTACCCTTGGAACTACTCATACTGCACGTAATAACAAAAACTAACTAACTACTCATCAAAGTTAATACTGGAAGTACAAATAAGGCCTTTAGCTTCCAACGTCCATTTAATATTTGTTTTGAACGTTGAGAGCGCAGCAACTTTATACGTAACTAGCAGCGCCCCGCGGTTCCACCCGCATAAGTGATTATCCCGTAAGAATGTCGGGATAAAACTATCTTATGTCCTTCCCCGGGATATTGCAATCTATCCCTCTGCCAAATTTTATCGAAATCCGTTTAGTCGTTTAGGCGTGAAAAGGTGACATACAGACAGACAGAGTTACTTTTGAATTTATAATATTAGTATTGATTTATGCTCTACCTTGTTCTTTTCTATTTGATTCTTGGGATTTTAATGAGGGTTAATTACATTTTAAATGATTAATATTATGGATTCCAATTATGACATCTATCCCGTGATTATTTTGTAAAACAAATATTTAGGTACATACATTGAGAAGGGTGAAACCATTCGACACAACAATTGGGAAAATATTTCTGGGCATAATTAACTTTCGTGGAATGGTTTGTGTTGAAAATGAATCGAAACATGAAAGTGGCGGAAAGACTTTTGCTAATCACAAAAAGGAACTAATTGCTATTAGGGAAAAGAGCTGTCAAAGGAATTAATTAGGGATGCCCTCGGAGCATTGAAATTGTAGAAACAAGAAATTATGATGCTGAAAACTTATTAACAAATATTTTAGCACATTTTTTGTACCGATTTTTCTTTTTTGAATTTTTTTAAGTTTTAAAGATATTTAGTAACTGTCTAGAACAATGAACAACTTTTACAGTTTCGTCAAAAGGATCTAAAACCTTTCGATGAATTAGCATTTCATGCAGATTGCACAAGTACGATTTATCTACATTGATGTAAGTTTAAGTGTATCTATTTTTACGGCTTCAATCTCGTGGGTTTTATCGGGGTTGTTCGGCGAGTATTGGTCACAACTGTCATCTAAAATCTTGAGCTAGTATTTTGCGCTTTGACAGGTCGTTTTACGACTTTGCTTTATTACACATACTCGTTGCTAAATATTGATGTGAGATACCTATAAGATATGTCCATTTCAGTGTAGTTACGTACTCTAATAAAAAATATTGGTACCGTCAGGAAATTAATTGTTAAGCAGAGTGACTACCGACTTAAATTGTCTGTATATTCAAATTACAATAGTCATTCTTTGACAGTATTATAAAATGGCTATAACAAAACAACTTGGGGCTTAAAAAAGCCAATTTGGCAGAATCATAAAAGGCTAACATTATGAATCATAACGGATAGTTAACAGTTAAGTTAACCGTATCAAATCCCACCGATGAAGGATTTTTCAGTATTTTTTTTTTATCTGTGAGAGCAGCGAAAAAAAAGAAAAACACGGACTGTCTTCGCCATATTATGATTCATAATGTTTCTAAACCTTTTATGATTCTGCCAAAGTGAACTTTTTAGGCCCCCAGGACGTATGGTGTATATGCTTAATATTAAATTTGATGTAATGTTTATTCTGATTTGTTTACTATTTATTTATTTTTTTTATTTATTTTTTTATTTGAAATGGGTTTGCTCTTGACTCTAGTCTAAGTCAGAGATGACAGAGACAAAGTCTACGATGGAGTGAGCTCACCCAGAAGAAGCCTGTTCACTCTTACTTTGAAGAGATTCGGGTTGTATGTTGTATTTATTCACTATAGTAGCTAAGATTAACGTGAAATTTTCTATTCTAGAACTATTTTAATCTGGAAATAGTAGAAAATAGAACCAAGATTCCATCTAACGAGAAGTTTAATGGGAACTAACTGAAACTAATGTAGCCCATTAGAACTGTACGTGCTCAAGACTACAGTTTGTGAATGAAGATAAAATAAAAATATGTTCATCCGAGTGAATATTATTATTTCTAATGCATTCTTCTTGCGTTTTGTATTTTATATAGCCGGTGAGGCGTAGGAATGCAGTTCAAACCTCATCATTCATGCGGTTGACGTAAACTTACTCTTACCCTAAGTACATACAGCATGCCGCTTTAACGGCGACATTAATTTAACAGATGTATTCGGTTTCGCGTTTTTGTTTTATGAACATATTTAATTTCATTAAACATTAAATTAAATTATTACAATCTTCTAAAATACCATCTTGAAGCAACCTATACTTAAAAAACTGTAGCACAGCGGTCATTTGCCGGGTTACGGATCATAACATCGCATCAATTAAATTAAAACGAATAACATGCAAAGAGTAGGCTAATTGAAGGAAAGAGAGAGAGAGAACCCTATGTCGGAGAGTGGCGCAGGCGGTAGTTTTCAAATTACGAATTATTTTAAGTTGTTATAATGTTTATGATTAATGGTCACTAGCCCTACCCGCGTGTTCAATTAATGACGCCATTTTAGCGGCACGTTGTATATACCTAAATCAAAGTATTAATGTTTAATTTAACAAAAACGCGTGTCAACTTATACCGGGCTTTTGTAAACCAATCACAAAACATAACATAAGATTTGACAGTTAGTTTACTGGTTTTCCTTGATCAAACTTTCAGACGGTCATACGGGTTGGTCGGAGAATTTGAATGGTACAAATATTCATATCTACGTTACCCAGAAAGCTTCCGAGCTTAAGTGGGACTGGACTGGACACGTTTGCCGCATCTCGAAATAGTCATGAGCCACCATTAGTATCCCAGAAAACATCCGGCGACATCGAGGCAGACCCAAGAGAAGATGACTGGACAAGCTTAACACCTACGGACAGGATAGGACCTCACTAGCTCTAGACAGAGGGGAGTGGAAAGGAGAAAGGGATGCCTTTGCCCTGTAATAAGACAAAAAAGGCTACAAAAATACATAGTAATACATATGTAGCGCGTGTAGTTATCTAGCTAAAGATAGATGTTTTCCTGCAACTACAGCATCTATGCTCTATTTAATTTTGTAGGCCATTGCAACCACTCTGAAATTCCTATAACAAATCAAGCTTGAATAAACCAACGCAAGAATTTCCACGCATTTCGCTGAAACTCCACGTAGCATTAGGCATGAATAACTGTCTAGAGCTGAATATATAGGTACGTTGGAAATATTTGTACGTGAACCTTTGCTAGTAAGGTTCTTGCTTACCTACTGTATTCAAAATATCTCTCATAAGGCAAACTAGCTTCATATTTTCTGACTGACCGACTTCTTGACAATTCAAAAGTGCCTGTAAATGGTTTAATTGAAATAAATGCTTTGAGTTTGTTTTCATTTTTTTCCATTTTGCAGATCAGGTTTTACGTTGATCTAAATATAACTCATAGCTGTATCGAATATTTATTCATAGAATTATAAGCATAAAAATCATCGATCAATCATCTCTAAGTTCATATTATCCTAACGAATGACTGATTCATGAAATCATGATACTTGAGGCTAATTTTACCTTACGGCATACAGCCATATTTGTTACGGTCGCGAATCATATTTGTATCAACGTACGTACGTTTTTTTATACACTAATCTGTAAATTTTAAAAAACGTTGGTAAAGGGGATTGAAGATTTCTATATGTAGCCTGGCATACCCATAATATTTTCACGCCTTTTTGATTTTTTTCCTATCGATATAGTATAAGTTTCACGCGTGGCCGCTATTTTGAAAAAAATAAAAATGGCGGACAGGTAGATATGCCAAGGACCTTCAAAGCCCTTTGAATTTCGCAGGGTGTCTTATCGCATCCCCCTTAAAGTACTTGTAGAGAAACTAAAAAGTTGTAGCGTTGACTTATTCCTAGTACTTATTACTTGTTAGTAGAGAGCTAGCAATTGATTGCAATGGACGTTGATAACGAAATGATCTGTGTATTAATTCATGAAACAAGGCTTTAAAATAATCTAAATTGTCTTTACAGTTAAATGGTACCTAAGTGGAATGTTGAAGTTCATTGCATATACATTTAAAATAATTTTAAATCGGTTTGGCCTGTTATAACTAGATTATAACTAGACTTTCTGATTAGAAGATAGAATAATCTTTATTAGAGTGCATAAACACGAGCAACACGCGTCAACGGCAGAGGTAACTGCAGCCGTCGACACGCGTTGACTGCAGCTATCGACACGCCTTGACTGCAGTCGTCGACACGCCTTGACTGCAGCTGTCGACACGCATTGACTGCAGCCGTCGACCCACGTTGACTGCAGCTGTCGACACGCATTGACTGCAGCCGTCGATACGCGTTGACTGCAGCCGTCTACAAGTTGCTTACTTGACGCGTGTCGCTCGTGTGTATTGAGCACTTATCATACAAATTACAGATATAAATGTAACAAAATTACAAAGGGTGACACAATGGGCGGTCTTATCGTTAATGGCGATCTTGTAAAGACAACTTTTGGATGGATTTAAGTTGTTTCCTCGATAACCAAAACCTATAACGTATATCGATACCGTATTAAACATTTCGTTATACTTACGAAACAAAATAAACTATAACGTATCAAA
Source organism: Luperina nickerlii (assembly GCA_963855955.1). NCBI lineage: Eukaryota > Metazoa > Arthropoda > Insecta > Lepidoptera > Noctuidae > Luperina > Luperina nickerlii. The sequence goes on along the minus strand of OY979677.1, from coordinate 10,992,290 downwards.
CTCGCTCAATATCAAGTATCGACTCGACAGTATTGCGTCCAGCTAAATGACGTAATTATAATGACATATTGGGTAGGTATAATTAAAAGTTGGTCATTTAAGAATCCAGTAGCCTGGTCCAAGTTTAACGATTTATTTGACGTAAACAACCTTCGCTGAAGTTTTTTATTATTATTACTTTCAAACTACTTTTTAAGCACAGCTATATTTGAGTTCTAGTTTTTATTTATTTCGATGAATGTGGAAAAATTATAGATTTAGTATATAGGAAAAACGACGTACCCCTTACTAATAAACGTTGTATAGCGTCTGTATAGTTACATAACGCTTTGTCTTCTTTCGAAAGTCAAATTACTGACGACTGAAAGAGAGAAATCGGTGTGTAACTATTCATCCCTACGTAATAAAGCCCTTTCATTCTGTCACTTAACTATTAAACATGAACTAAACACAACAAAACTCTTGGCCTACTTCCTGATAATTTCCAGTTATAATTTGTATAAATCAATTTATTTAGAAGAAAATCCCTGTCTCACTGTGAAATTATAACTATCGAACCCTTATTATTTTTTCAGTAACGAAAATAAACAAAAAATCCAAAAAACTAAACAAAACATCACCCTAATCTCAAATTAAATTATGAGCGTTATTCAACTTTATTTATGTGAACACCACCACATGTCAGTAAAAAAACTACTTCCACATTCCACACACAACGCCCATTGAAATCTGTCCCTGAAAGTAAAATATATTCAAAGGGCCACATAAATAACACCAACTTGCAGGCACCGGCGCTATCGAACGTTGGCGTCCAAATACCGCCCTATCTCATTGACAAAATGGCCTGACAACCTTCGTTTATATTACGCACAAACTTACGTTACGCGGCCTTGGGTTTACAACTTTGCCCTTGACTTACTTACCTACACTGTTTATTTGACTTTGTTGACTTTTCACATTGAATTAAGCTTTTAGAGTTTAAATTTGGGCAGTAGGACTGTTCAGACTGGTGGAATTTGTCAGATATGAGTGGCTCGTGTGAAACTGTAGCTACAATTTCTAAACGTCTTAAATGTCAATTGCTTTATATTGTGCCAAATAATAAATATAAATATCTTATTTCAGCTATTACAACAATTACAATCGATGAACAATTAGATGTGACAAAACTTCAGTAGTAGTCAAACAGACACAAATACCTTATACTTATGATAAAAAATAACACAAAAAAATATCAATGGGAAACGGTAACATTGACCACATGTCCCAAGAAATTGCCCTAAATGGAACCCGTACAAAATTAGACCCATATCGAGACCCACTGAACTAATTGAGGCAATAGCCCTACAATGATCTCGTTATAAATGCGATAACAAACGCCAATCACTTAGATCGTTAGTGACCGCAACGGCCCTACGATGCTGCCTTATAACACTCGTGTGCCAACCACATTTGAACCTTGCATACAAGAAGCGTTGAGTTCAGTTTCAAACAGCAAATTACTCGTTATTGCCACACTGTGGATACATTTCATTTCTCCCATCATGATAAATTGTTGGTACAGTTGAACTGTGTGTTTATTATTATTTTAGCAACAAGAATTGTTTTAATACCAAACAAAATGCGTGATAACAGAAAAAGGAATGAATTGCTTTTCATATAAATATTGCTCAAAATAGTGAAAACCAGTTACATAGTAATAGCTTTTACAACGTAAGCATTAATTACTTCGGTTTTCGGCTTGAAGATGCATAATATTGTTTTTTTTTTATTCAAAACTTTATAAATCTTACCTTGACTTGTGATGTGAGTAAAATAAAGTGTATTCTTAGCATTCGCCCAACCAGGGTTGCCAACGGTTAAAAAAAATCCCTCGTACATATGCAGCTAAAAATCTCGTATTTTGACTTTCAAACCTCGTACATTTATTATACATCGAAAACGTGATAAAACCAATATTAAGGCATATTTAACTACTGGATTTAGGACTTTTTACTCGATTAAATAAACTATTGCAAGTTTCCTACTAAATAAAACATCATTTCGTGTTGTATTTAAAAAAAAATATGAATACTAAAGTTAAATAAAAAAAATAATAAAACGAAAGCGCCAGGGTAGCCCGTGAAATTCATTTTTTTTTTTGGTTTTTTGCAATTTGCTGGTCAGTATTAAGCTGTACGTTGATTAATATATGATTCGCGGCCGTAACAAATATGTATTTACAGAATTATAATCATTAAAGTCATCAACACAACTCTCTAAGACCACGTAACTCCAAAGAATAACTGTTTCATGAAATCATCATTCTTTGGAGTTACGTTACTATTATATAATGGTGATGCAAAATGTTCGTATAGCCATATTATCAAAATCTCGTACATAATTGTACGAGGTTGATAGTGTCCTCGTACCTCGTACGGAAGACCACAAATCTCGTATTTGTACGAGGAACCTCGTACGGTTGGCAACCCTGCGCCCAACCGATAAGAATATGCTTACATTGTATTGCGACAAACAGGAATAGCACAATTTTTGTTCTAATCCTTTCAATACTAAAGAGCCAAACCTTTGACTCTACAGATGGCTTAACAAAAACAAGAAAAAAATAACATTGTGTAACGTAGAACCCTGATTCTCGGTAACGATGCTAGCAGTCCCGAAGCATAGGTAAGCATTTTGCACAATCCGCCAGTAAAACGCCCGCGTATTAAGGCGCGGGCCCACCGCGGTGCACGGAGAGGCTACGCACGTGTATTAAGCTTCGCTTTGGAAGAAAATGTATGTGGTTGTATCCACTGCAACCCACGGAGAGGTTACGCATGAATTGACGTCATTGATACACGCGTGGCTTGCTCGAATAGGCGGTTACATAGCTCAACGCTGGCGACGTGGGTCTACGTTTCCACTAGAGTACACGAATATGACCCACGACTATGTACAGCTCGCTTATCGCAGCGCAGTTTTCAGTCATACACCTACGCCCGTCTCACCTCCCCACACCTCCCGCAGTGAAGCCCGTGTCCGTGGATTGCAGTGGCACGTGCGTAGTCTCTCCGTGCGCCATGCCACTCTATACATAGTCGTGGGTCATATTCGTGTGCTCCAGTGGAAACGTAGACCCACGTTGTCAAACAAATTAATACATGCAGATAAAATGCGCCGCGTGCCCGTGCACAGCATGCGCCGCGGTGGGCCCGCGCCTTTATACTAAACTGGTTAAGCATTTTGCATACTAAATGTGCAGACTTTTTATGGGCACATTTTTGTATATTAAATGTGAGATTGCGTTTACAGTTTATGACAAATGTAAACATAATGTGACGAAAACAATTTAAAATTTTTCAGCGAAAGCCAACGTTTCGAAAAGATTGTAGATCAACTTTCAAGAAAGGCTACGGCTGTAAAATTTTACGGTGAATTATACGTTTAATCCAAATGGATGGATTCCATTATGTGGCTTTCTTAGAGTTATGGTCGGCCATGCGTTAAGGTGAGTGCTTCACTCAGATAATTTAAATAGTAAATTAAAAGTAAAAAAACTTTTTTTAAAACAAGGTTTTATTTAAATGCGCTAAAAGTAATAAAATAAACTTTTCCTTTAAAACTTTTACTATCAACTTATAACGTCATTACACAACTCATATGATATAAAAGCTTGTCGCGATATTTTAGTACTCGTATTAACTTAGTTTGAAAATTTTATTAATTAAAATCAATCAGATCATGTTATTTAATTTACTTGTTTATCTACACAGGTAAATCTCGCGACAAGATTTTATATCATATAAATTGTGTAATGACGTTATAAGTTAATAGTAAAAGTTTTAAAGGGAAAGTTTATTTTATTGTATTTAGCGCATTTAAATAAAAGTTTGTTATAAAAAAGTTTTTTTTTACTTTTAATAAATTTTTTACTTTTTAGTTATCGCTGGACAGGTTTCTCAGTTTGTTCATCTCGTTCACAACATCATGTTACATCCTGATGCCACTCAGTCCTCGGCACGGCCTCACCTTGACTTGGGTGTTTGGAGGAATGCGCCACTTATTTCAACTTGATGCTTATTTGTGCCTTACGAAACACAGTTCCGGGTTTGATTTTGGAGTTATCCTTCTCCTAGACAGATTGCAAACCAATATTGTTGACGCCTATCTCACCGAATTACATAAGTCAAAGTTAACCAACCGATGCTACAGACTCGAACAATTCGACCTGAATATCATATCCAAGGACTCCAAAAACCCCAGTACACCAAAATTTCAGACGGATGGGAGCAACGAAGTTTAACTCGCATTCGCATTCTCAGCAAGCCCTTTCATTTGATACCATTAGTGTAGGAGTGCATTAGAAAATAACTAGTCCGCCATCTTGGGTGTTCCGCCATATTGAATTGAGAATGACGTCACACAGTACACCATGCGTTGTCATCCAAACTAAACGTGTATGCAAAATTTTAGCTCAATTGGTTGAAGATATCTACTTCAAAATTGAGTTGCAAGAGTCCACTCGGACAAACATAGTAGTTACATTGCAAGAAAAATAAAATCTTGTAAAAATGAAGTAACTCTGTGGTCTCAAGAAAAGAAATTAGCAGTTGACATAAAAATGGATCAATTTAGACGAGAAAGAACATAAATTTGATGACAGATAAGGGTAAGATGGAGTCCACGACACAAATAAGACATTAAGGGGCGAAATGATAAGAACTATAAATGCTTAAACAGATTTATTTGATCACAACAGTCGATGAAGAAGACTGTCTCCGTACAGAACAGAATTTGGATAGCAACCAGATGGAACTATAGAGTGGAACTTGATATAATAATCAATAAACCCAGTACTTAAGTAACCGGTTATTGTATCATAAATCAATAGCTTAGTTACACTGTAAACAAACACAAGGGTATCGCGTGTTATGCTTCATCATCACCTCATATTACTCGGACATCACTGTTATTATTTCTAAAGAGCGTATTTAGTAATTGTATGTTCGTTGTAAACGTTGCCCCAATAGTCTGAACCTTCAGTTACTAAATAAATTTCTTTTGACATCACTATGCACTTTACTTTTATAGAAAGCAAACTGCTTACAGTTCTCTAAAACAAAGATTTTTTAGCTCGACTATGCAGAGTGTGTTGGTATTATATTTTCTACATTGAACTGATAGGAAAAATGAAACCTGAATAATTAAAGCTATGTATTGGTTTATACAGCTCGTATTAGAATACATATAAATCAACTATATCCCTAATATCTATTAGGGATATAGTTGACTATGCATGTATGTACATGCATAGTACCAATTAACGCAATAAATTCTCCATGTTAACATTACTAAAACGGAAATTCTAAACACAATCCCAAAGCAGTGTTTGACAAAACACAACACACATTCGAACTGTTATGTTAACAGATTTGAATTGTTTATATTTTTGTTTGTTAAAACACTTCTCACCCGTAAAATCAATCATATCGCTTCCCGATCGGAGCACATTAGTTCAATGTAATGGAACGTATTCTGTGACCGCATCCAAAGCATAATTTATATGACAAGCCTCTATATAGGGGCCCATTGTGGCGATTTGGAACCATGCCATAGTCATCGCGGATGACCACCGATATTTGGATGCTGAAACAGCATCTGGTACAAATGGCATAGAATGCTAAATAAGCATTTAAAATGGACTGAAAATAGCAGAAATTCTGCTTGATATTCAAATAGGTTTGTGTCCTACAGAAAAGGATTCAGTCTAATAGTATTGAAGTCTGGGTATTATTCGGTCTGATTGCACCCTAGGGTACAATATTTGGCTAGTGGTTATCTCTACCATTTCGGTACATTAATCTGAATGAGACATTACAGAGACCACTGTCTTAGACAGCGTCTTGCATAATGGTCTCAGCAGTAATGATCTTTGGATAAGATTCAAGCTCAGTGCCAAATGCTGTGTCTGTGCTATTATCATAAAGATGTCTGTTCGTTCATACCATTCGCTCTGAATCAATTTCATCCATAAGATAAAATCGTTCCTTGGTAGGCTTACTTCTTCTATAGTCATTTATATATTACTTTCTCTACGCGTCGTGAATAGGCATTTGGTAGGGAATGAATTTATGAACCACCCAGAAATGTTTGGGAATTTTAGTTTTCGATACAAATAACAACATCAAAATGTTTGATCGTAACATATTTTCACTAACATTGGAATTACAGTTTTTTCCTTTTTGCCACGTGTTTCGTATATAAAACGCTGTAACCCGAAGAGCCCCGAGGGAAGAAAAATACGAGGTCCTGGCATATACGAGCTATTCTTTTCATTTCTGCTAGTGTAATTAGTTTCTTTACACAAAAATGTCTAGTTTTTTTCTAATTCTTCGCTTCTTTAATTTATCAGAATTTACGTCAAGTACTCGAATAAAAAAGTCAATTAATTTCCAAGAGATAAACAAAAATATTTAAAATCCTCCGCTATCTATGCTGTGTTAATATCTTAAACGAAGGCAGGATCGTTTGCTCCGCAGAAATTCGATAACAAAATTTTCTAACAAAATTACCTTCATACCTCGAAATATAGCAAACAAAATACCATGATCAGCCTAAAGCAACATAATTTTCGGAATCCTATACTGAATCCCTTATCTAATTACGTACCTGAACCAGCCTAAATAAGCATTTAACGTGGAATTTCACATGTCAAATAAAACCACTCTAGCGCTCAGTGGAGTTTAATATGAACATGACTACTCTGTGGCATAGTGTAATTATCTTCATATTGACCACGACACTGCACCGCATGGAGCCAAATTTAATCAGCACACAATCGGTTGCATGCAAAACACATTTGGAGCAATAACTGACGGCTGAATGATTTTAATACGATTTTCCACACTGACGCCATTTGGTGTAACTAAAATACTGCAAATGAGAAGGAATTCATAGAGGCTTTACCTTTATGTATACAACGTGCCGCTACAATGGCGACATTAATTTAATACATGGGTAGGGCTAGTGGACAGTAATCATAAAAATTATAACAACATAAAATAATTCTTGATTTGAAAACTACCGCCTGCGTCGCTCGATTCAATTCAATTCGCCTACTCTTTGCAGGTTATTCATTTTAATTTCATTTACACGTGTTATGAACCGTGACCCCAGCAAATGACCCCTGCGTTACAGTTATATAAGTTCAAGTTGCTCCAAGATGGTATTTTAGAAAATTGTAAATAAATAAATAATAATGTTCAATAAAATTAATTTATGGTCATTTAACGAAAACGTGAAATCGCATACTTGTGTTAAATTAATGTCGCCGTTAAATCGGCACGCTATATACAAAGACAAAACGTATATCAGCATGTCGATTCTGTAAAAATCTCACCGTGAATACTTGCGTGGAGTGAGCTGTCAGTGTCATCCTACTGATGCTAGGGATTGACCAAGCAAACATTTACAATCATAAAAGAGATTTTAATAATATTTTTTAATGCTAATCCTATTGATATTTTTATATAATTCAAAGCTAGTATTTTAGTGGTCAAAACATTAATATTTTGTGGGGTTTTACTTATAATAAAATAGCATAACAAAAGCGCAGTCAGAATCTCAACCTTGTTTTTTTTTCTTTTTTCCCTAGACTAGTAAGTCCTTATATATATAGCCAGACAGCGCCAGCGCCTAACGCGCTTGCGCAGCGTGAAATATGGCTCATTCCGAATTAAGTCATCATCGCTCACATGAATAATTTGCTTTCCGATTTAGATAAATCACCACTATGGCACCTGAGAGTCAGTAATATACCTATTCACTTGAATAGTTACTCATGGTTGGATTATAGTATTTATTTGTGTATACACCACGAATTTCTTCTTCTTTGGTAAGGTGGCGACTGTAGCCAGAAGCACAATTTCGAAAATGCCACGTTAGTTTAAAGATCGGTGATAATTATTAATTTAGGGCATGGTCGGTAGTCGGCGTTATCGCAAGATGGCACATGCCATGACTTCATATATGTCGATTCACGGGACATCGTTATCGCGTTCACGTTAATTCAGAAAAGGGCCCTAATTCACTATGACCACTTAAAGATTCATTACTTCGAAACCACGTCAATTCCTTAATAACCTAATCACTACATCTGCTATTAACGTATTCTCTATGACACAATGACCGAAACCGGTTTGAACTGTCAAAATACCACGCTTGACAACCGTACGGCGTGGTAAGATTATGCGGGGAATAATAGATAAATACCATACAGCAGAATTGGGGTCAAGGTGTAAGCACGCTGTAGGCGATTACAGTGCAATTCGGAATGTACCATATATCACTCCACTCGAATCTCGTAACCATGGCAACATCACCTCGGCGTCAACACCTCCACCAGCCGCGTTTTGATTGGCGAATACCTCGTCTTTTTCTACTTTAGAGTTACACATTTTGAAAATCGCTCAACGAAAACTTTGCTTAATCTGCCCCTTGGCAGACTCTAAGGCAGGGTCGCCATGAAATGTTGGGGGTTCAAGGGTGGTTAGAATTAGACAACCAGCTTGATAGAATGTACTTTAATGAATATCTAGTGAATTTATGTTACAATGCGCATTGATGTAAACTGCTTACTTATATTCTAAAGGAGTGTACTTACTACGTTATGCACTATTAGGGACCATACATACACTTCAGGGTTGACACCAACCACTTCTTTTTTTTTTTTTCAGTATGGGAAATCATCAAATGACTCCTCTCGCTCTGGGTGGAGCGGAAGGGAGTGTCAGACTCTTACTGACTAAAACCCACCCATGTTCCTTCCTTCGCCCTTTATGTTCCGGGCCAGCGGTAACCCTTTCGGACAATCCCGCTGACCCGGCAGGCTTCGGCCCTAACGGGCCCCTTCGGTTGATGCTGACATCTCTTTGAGGCGCGCGTGGAACACGTACGCGCCGTCCGGCACGGGCCTGGTCCTGATCGGACGGTGAGCTACCCATTACTCTCCGCCCGCAGGCCCGCGCCTACGGTGGCCGGGAGTCGTCGCGCGGCTCCCGACGCCCGGAGCGTCTCCCGCGGCGGCTGGGACGGGAGGCTCTCTCCCTCAGCCATCCCGCCGCCTCCTTCGCTAGCATGACTGCTTCGCAGAAGGACTCCCTCTCGCCCCGGACCATGGCTCGAACCAGGCCCGGACGCGAGAGGTCGCCACCGCTGCCGATCGCCTCAACGAGGACACGGCGGTGCTCCGCCCAAGCGGGGCAGACCTCCACCGTATGCTCCACCGTGTCCTCTGGGCGATCCTGGCAATGGTGACACCCGGGCGTTTCCTCCCGCCTGATTATGTGCAGGAACCTCCCGAAACTTCCGTGTCCGGTGAGGACCTGCGTCAGGCGGTAGGTGAGGGCGCCGTGACGCCTCTCTAACCACTCCTCAAAGAGGGGTCTTACCGCCGCTATCGTGGCGTGCCCTGCGCACCAACCACTTCTTCATTTAATGGTTACTAGAGGTGCAGTGCAAACACGGGCGCGCGATGAGCGATAAAATATTTGCACTTATTTGACGTTGGTATTGCATTTTCCTAATGTTCTTATACATGACGCCTTACAAGTTAAATATGTAAAAACAAATCTCTAATGTGATAATGAGTGACTAACGCGCAAGCGCGGCGTGATCTTATCACTTCACCTTCACTCCACCCGATTCACGACATTAAATGTCGTGAATCGGGTGAAGTGAAGGTGAAGTGATCACGCAATCTGCAATGTGATAATGACAGTGATTAACGCGCAAGCGCGGCGTGATCTTATCACTTCACCTTCACTTCACCCGATTTACGACATTTAGTGTCGTGAATCGGGTGAAGTGATCACGCCACACAAACTACGTGGGATTACATTCTATGGTCCGTCAGCTAGGCATCCGTTAGCACTCGATGACTTGACACACTCGGTTATCTCTTAATTCAATAGATTTGGGTTAATAACAACGCTGAACATCGTCGCAGTCTTTACTAGACTCGATCTACCATTGCTCATAATAACCAAACAATGTCGATGCGTATTTTCATCAGTCTAGCTGTCATAAACGTGAATGTTTTAATTTTATTAACTGTTCGTGCGTGACGCGCTCGCGTCTCAGTCTATATAAGGACTTACTAGACTAGGGAAAAAAGAAAAAAAAACAGGATTGAGATTCTGCCTGCGCTTCTGTTTTGCTATTTTATTGTAAGTAAAACCCCACAAAATATTAATGTATTGACCACTAAAATACTAGCTTTGAATTATATAAAAATATCAATAGGATTAGGCTAAAAAAATATTATTAAAATCTCGATTATGATTGTAAATGTATGCTTGGTCAATCCCTAGTATCTGGTAAGATGACACTGACAGTTCACTCCACGCTCATTTCACCTAAGTTTTCACGGTGAGATGGTTACAGAATCGCACTGCAGCATGTCGATTCTGTAAAAATCTCACCGTGAATACTTGCGTGGAGTGAGCTGTCAGTGTTATCCTACTGATGCTAGGGATTGACCAAGCAAACATATACAATCATAAAAGAGATTTTAATAATATTTTTTAATGCTAATCCTATTGATATTTTTATATAATTCAAAGCTAGTATTTTAGTGGTCAAAACATTAATATTTTGTGGGGTTTTACTTACAATAAAATAGCAAAACAGAATCTCAACCTTGTTTTTTTTTTTCTTTTTTCCCTAGACTAGTAAGTCCTTATATAGCCAGACAGCGCCAGCGCCTAACAGCAGAATTGGGGTCAAGGTGTAAGCACGCTGTAGTCGATTACAGTGCAATTCGGAATGTACCATATATCACTCCACTCGAATCTCGTAACCATGGCAACATCACCTCGGCGTCAACACCTCCACCAGCCGCGTTTTTTATTGGCGAATACCTCATCTTTTTCTACTTTAGAGTTACACATTTTGAAAATCGCTCAACGAAAACTTTGCTTAATCTGCCCCTTGGCAGACTCTAAGGCAGGGTCGCCATGAAATGTTGGGGGTTCAAGGGTCGTTAGAATTAGACAACCAGCTTGATAGAATGTACTTTAATGAATATCTAGTGAATTTATGTTACAATGCGCATTGATGTAAACTGCTTACTTATATTCTAAAGGAGTGTACTTACTACGTTATGCACTATTAGGGACCATACATACACTTCAGGGTTGACACCAACCACTTCTTCATTTAAGGGTTACTAGAGGTGCAGTGCAAACACGGGCGCGCGATGAGCGATAAAATATTTGCACTTATTTGACGTTGGTATTGCATTTTCCTAATGTTCTTATACATGACGCCTTACAAGTTAAATATGTAAAAACAAATCTCTAATGTGATAATGAGTGACTAACGCGCAAGCGCGGCGTGATCTTATCACTTCACCTTCACTCCACCCGATTCACGACATTAAATGTCGTGAATCGGGTGAAGTGAAGGTGAAGTGATCACGCAATCTGCAATGTGATAATGACAGTGATTAACGCGCAAGCGCGGCGTGATCTTATCACTTCACCTTCACTTCACCCGATTTACGACATTTAGTGTCGTGAATCGGGTGAAGTGATCACGCCATACAAACTACGTGGGATTACTTTCTATGGTCCGTCAGCTAGGCATCCGTTAGCACTCGATGACTTGACACACTCGGTTATCTCTTCTAATTCAATAGATTTGGGTTAATAACAACGCTGAACATCGTCGCAGTCTTTACTAGACTCGATCTACAATTGCTCATAATAACTAAACAATGTCGATGCGTATTTTCATCAGTCTAGCTGTCATAAACGTGAATGTTTTAATTTTATTTACTGTTCGTGCGTGACGCGCTCGCGCCTCAGTCTATATAAGGACTTACTAGACTAGGGAAAAAAGAAAAAAAAAACAGGATTGATATTCTGACTGCGCTTCTGTTTTGCTATTTTATTGTAAGTAAAACCCCACAAAATATTAATGTTTTGACCACTAAAATACTAGCTTTGAATTATATAAAAATATCAATAGGATTAGGCTACAAAAATATTATTAAAATCTCGATTATGTTTGTAAATGTATGCTTGGTCAATCCCTAGTATCTGGTAAGATGACACTGACTGTTCACTCCACGCTCACTTCACCTAAGTTTTCACGGTGAGATGGTTACAGAATCGCACTGCTGTAGTAGTAATGGGTTACCAACACCATGCCAATATTTTGTTGTTAATTTTATTTTAAGTATTCGTTATAGTGTCACTTTTATTTCGATATGTGTTTACATTTTGTTTTATCGGCAACTTGTTTTATAATCTTGTTTGATGTGGATAATTTGGTTATCATCTTATTAGATGATAACCAAATTACCCACATGATGTAGTTTTGTGTGTTGTGCTGTCTTCTTGTGTGCGCCAAATAAATGGTTTATCTATCTACATATATATCTATCTAATACCAATATTGGAGTGAGTATGAATCTCAAGCCAAGAGCGGTTAATGAAGACCCGATCAACTACGACGAATTCCGAATAGAGACAATACCGTCCTTATATAATAATATATTGTTAATAACACATGATTTTGATTCAATATGTGTAGGGATTCTCTTAGCAAGATCGAATAATCTGATGAATGTATGAAGCTGAGTGATGGAAGTGAATTGAATATTTGTTCCAGAAATGACACATCTAGTAAAAGTATACAGGGCAAATTAAATTACCTGAGAGAAACTCTGTAGACGTGATCAGTATCGATATCTAAATAGGATAAAATAAAAATAAAATATATTTGATGTTTTTTATAATATATTTGCGTCAATGACCGCTGGGAGTGTCCTTACTTGAAGTATGTGTTGAGAAATTCTGATTTAAGGCAAACAGGCGCGACGAGAATCGCGCGCGACACAAAGACACCGCTCGTTGCGCGATTTGCAGTGCCTTTGTGGATACTTCTGTAAAGTGTACAAAAAAAATAAGCTGTTTTTTTAAACCGATGTTTCAAGTGACTTCAAACTGCGGTCGATGACACCACAAAAAAGATTTTTTTTATTTGAAACGGTTTTGCTCTTGACTCTATTCTAGGTCAGAGATGACAGAGACAAAGTCTACGATGGAGTGAGCTTACCCAAAAGAAGCCTGTTCACTCTTACTTTGAAGAGATTCGGGTTGTATGCACTCGGAAACACAAACGTAGGTCCAGAGTTCCACTCTTTTGCTGTGCGCATTATAAAGGACATTTGAAAACGCTTAGTGGGAATTGGTGGAATAGCAACTAGGCAGGGATAGTAACTTGCAGTGCGTCTAGATGTCCGAAGGTAGAAGGGGGCCGGTGGAATGAGGTCGTGGAGTTCTTGGGCACACTCACCGAAGTACAATCTGTAGAAGACCAACAAGCAGGCAACCTTGCGGCGATGAGCCAAGCTGTGAAGCTTGGCATCCACCAGTTTTACGTCGCCAAAGAGCCTCTTAGCTCTGCGTTCCACCAAGTCAAGCGCGGCAAGTTGGTATTTCGCTGAGCCATCGCAAAGGTGGCTGCAATACTCCATGCAGGATCGGACTTGTGCTTTGTAAAGGGTTAAAAGCTGTCCAGGCGTAAAGTATCGCTTCACCCTATTAAGGATGCCTGCTTCTTGGCCGCAGTTTGAGCTTTGTACTCGATGGTGGTGCCGAAGTTGAGACTAGATGTCAACTCCATGCCCAGGAGCTCGAGCCGATCTGTTACAGGAACAGATGTACCCCGAAAAGTAGAAGTCTGGTCGAAACGACTCCTTTTGGCGGTAAAAACACGCCTGTGTTTTGGTGGCGTTAAAAGAAACCAAATTGTCATCACCCCACCGGGAGACAAGGCTTAAGGTCAAATCTGTCCGCTCCACCATGGCCTCTCTCAAGAAACGAACTTCGGCCCCGCTGGCCCTTGTGCTAGACAAGTATATCTCTGAAACAGTACTGTCATCTGCGTACCCAACAATACCAGGCTGAAGTAGGTCATTGATGTGCAGCAGGAAAAGAGTTGCAGAGAGAATAGACCCCTGAGGAACTCCGGCATCAATAGCCATAAGGTCAGAGGAGCAGCCGTCAACGACTACTCTGATCGACCGCTCACTAAGGAAGTCTGATATCCAGCTACAAAAATCAGCTGGGATGCCATAAGCAGGAAGCTTGCTAAGTAAACCGGCGTGCCAGACCCTGTCAAAGGCCTTCGAGATATCAAGCGATACAGCAAGTGCTTCGCCGTGTTTCTCGATGGCTTCACCCCAACAGTGCGTGACATACACAAGAAGATCGCCAGTTGACCGTCCCCGGCGAAAGCCATATTGACGGTCACTGAGGAGATCATTGTCTTCAAGGTAGGTCAGCAACTTACTGTTCAGTACCCTTTCCATAACCTTGCATAGGGTGGAGGTAATGGCGATCGGACGATAATGTGCAGGGTCTGCACGGTCGCCCTTTTTGGGCACTGATTGTACATTTGCAAGCTTCCAGGATTTTGGCACCGTTCTTTTTTCAAGACAGAGGCGAAACAAGCGTGTCAACACAGGAGACAGTGCAGGCGCACACTGCCTCAACACTCTCGCTGGAATACCGTCAGGCCCGCTTGCCTTGTTCACGTCTAGACTGCACAAAACTCTTCGAACCTCTTTAATGTGAACTGCGATCTCCGGCATCGAGGAGTCACAATGAGGTACAGTGGGTGGTTGCTTGGAGCCAGCGTCCAGACGTGAATTGCTTGCAAAGAGAGATGCAAATAAATTCGCTTTCTCACTTGCAGAGTGAGCAAGCGAACCATCAGGTTTCATCATTTGAGGTAAAGTGGGACGACAGAAATTCGTTTCAACCGCTTTAAACAGGGACCAGAACTGTTTACTACCCGGAGGATGCGATGCTAGTTTGATCCCAATACGTCCGACATGTTCAAAACGTGCCTTACGCAAAACCCGCTAGGCTCTTTTTTTCGCGCGAACCCTACGCGCTCTAACTTTGCGGTCGCGGGCCTTGACCCAGGCTTGGTACGCAGGCAGGCGGCGGGGCCAATGACCTGACCCGTCGCAGGGGGACCAAGGGTGCCCAGACACGGGGTCATCTGGCGCCCATGTGCTGGTTTGATCCCTGGGGTGGTCACGGCGTGCTATGTGTTCTGGTGATGGGGAGTACTCCCCAGAGGAGGGTCCGGTGACGGACAGCCGCGGCGGGTTCACGGATGAGTGCTAACGCGTGCCCGTGTTCCCGCCGTAAGCGGCAGAGGAGGACACCGTGGAGTTTTAGTGGGCTAGAGTCCCACATAACTGCACTATCTCCCCGTGGTAGTGCAGTATGCATGAGCATTTCTCCACGATAAAAAAAGGCTTGGTACGCAGACTCTTTTCGGGCCTTAGCGCGGGCGCATTCCGCATTATACCAAGGCCGACCGAAGACATCAAATCAACTTCTTTTTTGTTTTTTCATGTTTATATAAAGTGTAAAATTAAATTAGGTAGCAAACTCTGCAGATGAGATGGATAGATACCCATCTCATCTGCAGAATTTCGGTATATAATTTTACATATAATTTTACACTGCATAATTACATAGTCGACGGTAAAAAGATAAAGGAAGATAGATGTGTAAAGAGATACTAATATGAAAGAAAACAGACTTAAATCAAAGACTAATTGCCTTGAGACCTGTTCAAGACCAGATTCATTATGTAAATAGTCTCCCTAGCAATGAATGTGTCTAGACCAAAGTCGTAGACGTGAAGACTTAATAACCACGACAAGCTAATGTAGTTTGTTAACAAGACACTGCAATTATTTAATAGGTAGAGCAAACAAGCTCTTTAAAATATATCTCTTAAATTCTTCAACAAACGCGGAAACATTTATATCCGGCTTTAAACTCCCCCTGAGACCAACTCATAAAGAAAGTCCAAACAAATTCGAAATTCTTTAAGGTCTGTTACCCCCACAAGTACATGAATTGTGCAGAACCGGAAAATGGCATTAAGGCGGGTATAATGCAGAGCAGAAGAAAAATTGGTTTATAATTCAAATGTAATGGTAGGAAGAGATGGGTTTAGACTTTAAAGGTTATTATTTTTTTATTCGCGTCGCCGTGAATGAAAAATCAGATTGCCGCGTTTATTTTTCTTGGGTCTCAAGACCCTCGTAGTTACTGAATCCTAATAATGAAGATGGGTATTTGTGGTCTAGAAATCCAATATTGTCAATGGTGACTTTTTTATAGCAAAAGGGTCTTCTAAAATAAGTCTGAGTAAACATCTGTGAAGACGATAAAAATAAAACGGTGATACATGCCGGATAAAAATATCGCTTAAAAAGTTTGACTGAAAAATCCCCTGAAGCTAGATAGTGCAGAATATATTGCTCTGTGGGGGCTTACAGATAGAACACGGATCCCAAACGACCATTTCGATGGCCAGAGATGGGCAGAATTCCAAGAGTTGATTAGGTATATAACTTATTTTTGGATCTGTTCCCAGATGAAATACAACTAGTCAAAATTGATTGTTGTGAACATGATATACGGCAAAAACCATAACGTTAACGTAACCAAACACTATTTTAAAGAGTTAAATCCGTTTTGTGTTGAAAACTGAACTCCACTAAATAAAATCCAATTGAGTATAATAATTGAGCACATAAAATTGAGCCCAAAAGGCCCGTGGATAAATAATAATAGCCGCACAGGTCGATCGATTAGGTTAAGCTACGCTTGCCGCGGTTGGTCTGTGGATGGGTGACCACCTTAACATACCGTGACCCTTCCGTGCTCGGAAAGTATGTTAAGTCGTTAGCCGTTAGTTAAGCGGGTAGTCAGAAGCCCGAAAGTCTGACAACCAGTTTTACCAAGGGGTATCGTATTACCCAGTAACTGGGTTGTGCAGGTCAGATAGGCAGTCGCTCCATGTAAAATACTGATATTCAGCTGTATCCGGTTAGACTGGAAGCCGACCCCAACATAGTTGGGAAAAGGCTAGGCAGATGATGAATTGAGCACATAAAATTGCTTCCATGTGAAGTGCCAATATTCCCTTACGTAATTTTATTTTATTGCCGACGACGTAGGTTGTAATCCAGTCTCAGCAACACATCGTAAAGTCATCGACCGAACCCGACCTTTTCTATCAATTCAATAACCAGACAAAAGAACTCACCCTTTAGGAACAACTTCATGGAAACAATAAATCATTCAACAATACATATTTGGCAAGATATCGTAGGACTGGTGCCAATTATTAGAACTTGGCTGGTATGAAGGGAGATTGTAGCTTGGCTTTACGTGGACCAAAAACTGGCTGCGTTTACACCAGACGCAAGTTCAAGCATACAGTAGGAGCATTAAAATTAATTATACAGTGCTCCGACACTTGGAGAATGGAGCTCCAACAATAGGCGTGTTTTATTGGAGTGAAACAGTGAGAGGATTTAAATTTCGTAAATAGCAAATATATCGCGTTTCTACATTTGCTATGTTCAAGTTGCTTGGTTTATTTCAATGAAATATCATTGCAGACTTAAAACAAGATTGTGGGGCTCGTGGCTAAGTAAAAACAGCCACTGTTAATTGATCAGGTTAAGCTACGCTTGCCGCGGTTGGTTCCGTGCCTCGGAAAGCATGTTAAGCTGTTGGTCCCGGCTATCATTCGTGGATCTTTGACAGTAGTTACGGGTCGAAAGTCCGAAAATCTGAGAACCAGTCTTACCAAGGATGATATAGTGTTACTCAGTAACTGAGTTGTGGAGGTCAGATAAGTAGTTGCTCCAAGTAAAATACTAGTATTCAGCTGCATCCGGTTAGAATGGAAGCCAACCTCAAAATTAAAAATATACAATGGGAAAGGCTAGGCAGATGGTACAGACTTAAAACAAGATGTGGCAATGATATTAATTAACCATACAATCTTTATGAAGCACTTCCTCTAACTATTTATTCCTTGGGACATAAACGTGGGGTTCCGCACCACTACTCACTTTTACTGTCAAAGTGCGTGTCTCGAAAGCATATAAAAGGGCACCTAATGACTGCTGAAAAATAAAAAGGTCATAACTTAGTTATATCTTATAGCGCTGCCAGTTATACGCCTATACGCACAGGAGGAATTGTAATTGAAGCTGGAAACAATCCACTTGTTATTCGGTACTTCTACGATAATAGCAGCCATTAGGGAAAATGTAAGCGTTTTCGTATTTCAATATAACATGCAGAAACTTGTTGAAAGCATTTTGGTAGTGGACGAATCCATTAAAAGTTACTTCGGATTTACTCACGCATTAATTTGTATATTACTGTTGATGTATCCAGTTTCGATTTTTCAATATGAACTACATCGGATGCCTAAATTAGAAGTTTTCAAACCTAATACTTCAAATATCCCATCTGGCCTTCTGAACTAACTATTTCCAATAATAATACGAGATTAAAATATAATTTCGGTTAAATAAGAACATAAACCAATGCCTAATACAAGTACAGTAACGGACACGGTAATCAGATATTAGGAAATAATCTAATCAGTGTCAGTACGAGTACACAAAACCATTTCAGACAACACATTTTCTGTCCAATTTACTTCACTCAATTATAATATTGTATCAAGTTAAACTTAGCGTCTGGTCTCCTGCCAAATTGTATCGCAAATGTCTATTATTAAGCACATTAAGCCATAATCAAGTTAATCCACTTAGTAAATCGCACAAAGCGTCATGAACCTTGAACTTTGGTTGATGATCTCATAAAAAATCTAAAAGTATTATGCAATTTATGCATGAAATGACCTAGATGGCCGAAAACGGAGTTCCCGCGAACGTCAGGTGGGAATATTTTATCGTCGGACAATAAAATTGATGGTGACTTAATGCAGAATAATCTCCAATGTCACGGGTATCTTACTTTGCATGCAGAAACCCCTTTTATTACCTCGAAGTCTGCAATTTAGTTATATATCTCACAGTCATGAAAATCGTTCTTTTATTACACAAGGAGCGTTTAAATAAACCTTCACATGTGTAAATATATACTCGTTCATGTATCAAAGCTTAAAATATATTAAGGATAAACACTTGCTTTAAGAGTCTCTTTGTGAATCGTTACGAAGAATCTCGACTATGGTTGTTTGTAGGGAACTTTCATAAATTGAAAATTCCTAGAAAATCCGCGCATAGCGTTTTATGAATAAAAGTAAACATTTAGTTGTTTAGTTTGCATTTTCCTTTACCTAGATAATACTTTGCGTACCTAGTTTTCTAATAAAATAATCTCACCTATTATAATGAACCTATTATAAACCTTACACCAAAACAATAGCGACATAATCCGGAACCTAACCCATAATATACTCAATAGCAACAAAAAAGAAAACTCCATCCATGTATCGAAAAGCGACATTTCTGTGCAATCTAATCATCGATCTAAAGTGCATAGCGCTAGCTATATCCATCAAAACAATGCGAATGAATGGATAGCTAATGATTGTGTAGGTGCTGTGTATTTTGCTTGAGTAATGGGTTCCCAAAGCCATGACAAAACGTTTTCATTTAAACTTTTTTATTCCAAAATGAATCCACAAAAATTATGATCGAGGTGAAAAAACATAATAATATAGAAAAAGTGCCTGCTTTTATGTGCTCCAAGACACTGGACATTCAATGCCAATTTGTCAAGTTTCGAATAAAGGTGCTCGATGGTACGATGACATTTTTGCTTGAACAAAGTGATGAACAGAAAACGATTTGTTCGTGACAAGCAATTTTGGTGCCAGGGAAGATGTCAGGGGCGTGGGGGGAATGGCTAACGGTGGTCATTAGACGAAGCTATAGGGACGACACATTCGCCAACTAACAAATTACTTTGGTGATAAATCCACAGATACGAGTACCTGCTTTTCGACTGTACAACCTGACATGGGTCGTGACTTCTGGTGATGTGGGGTTCGTCTACAACTAATGTTAATTTTCTGCTGTTTTGCTTCTTTTGTGTCGTGGCTTATTCACTAACATGCTATGCTTCTAATTTGCGTTGCAATCTATTTAAAAAATCTAAATGCAGTGTTGTGCTTTTTCTGCTATTAAAACTTTTTGTGTCAGCTAAGTGTAGGTATGTATACTTCTTTGATCGTTAAATTACTCTTATTTTCTTCAATTTCAATATAAGTCTATGTGGGGGAAATTGTACAGTCGACAGCAGTATTCGACGGTGCATAATCCAATAGGTTGAAGCCCACCGTTTTAACGTAGTTAACAGTATCCCCCGTGGCTTCAGTGAATGCACGTCTCAGCCGGGCTCGGCGCGTCTGCGACAGGGTTTGTGGACAGAGGAGCAGCCCCGCCTGCAGGTTAAAAACAGAAATCAAACCAAAAGACATTGATTTGATTTGATTAGAAGGGAAAACCCGTCTCAAGACCCTTACACAGCACATACACGCCAACTGCATCACGCTAACTATGAGCCAGGATAAGACTGTCAAGGAAGTTTTCGGTCCATGGAAGTGATTGATGATCTGTCAAAATACTCATATTCACAGGAGATGATTCACCTATATACACACAATTACTTATTTTCACTACAACACCGATATACTGTGTAGCACCAAAATGATTACTATTCTTCTTACGTGGCTGTTTGCTAATTCTAATCTCGAAATTGCCTTGAGAGCCTGAAAGAGTGTTACAACATTTCTAAGTGTCGTAGCTGCGAGTTAAATGGCCGTGAGTTGCAAAGGCAGACATTAAGAAAAGGCTCATCTCGTTGAAACAGCTGGCAAAGACGCCTTCATAACGGTGGAACATACTGTCAATGCCTGATTGCTTGACAAAGTTACGACTACTTTTACCTTTTCTTTTGTCTTTGTATATTTGTTGTTGCGACGAGCGTTATAGCTTTACAGCAATTGCGAAAATAATTTTCCAAAAAGCATTTCTACAAAATTTTAACTATTTACAAGTTATAATACAATGCTTTTTGTTTTACATCATTAAATTTTTAAGACCAGAATGTTTTTGTAAGTGTGAAGTTATCTTTACCGAGTAATGTAGGTCAAACCTCGCCTTTAGTTGTGCAAAGCCATTTCGACAATAATTATGCAGCTGTTTCCTTTAAAATTTAACTTAGAACTCTAAATAGATAGCCTTTTTCTCTGTGCTTGTTAAAACGTTCCATTTTTGTAGAAACTCAACTGCTGTAACAATAATTTTCTGTTACATCATTTTAACAAATCATTCCAGGAAAGTGCTGAGTAAAAAAACAAGGAAAACCCTTGTTTACCGCCTACTTAGTTCCTAATCATTTTACACCGTATTTTTGCATGATTGCCATGATTTTATCAACCGCTACGCTAACTTTTTGGTAGATATAATGTAAAAGCGCCTATCTATGAGTAATTTGAACGCACCTAACTGCCTTATAACTAAAGAACGAAAAATTCTACAATGTATGATTTTCGTAAAACAGTGGCGCCACCTACCGATCGTGGAACTTACCTGTTTGAAAGGGCGCATACCCCCGTTGATTCGCAGTGAGTCCGCGGCGATGCCAGCGATGCCATCACCTGGTTCTCGCAACTGCCGCAAGGAGGCGCTAGGGTGATGGTGGGCGTGATGAGGGCAGTGTGCCGCGCATGCGCTAGACTCAGGCTGCGAACTCTGGCGGATGATTCTCGTACTAGATGTAGGTAACAGTAGCGCAGGGGGTTGTATGACCGGACATGTACTAACGGCGTGGAGCGAACTACAGCCGCAAGGGTAGTGCACGGCCGAGCGAACACTCTCTCTCGACACAGAGCGCGCTAGTTGTAGCGCTGAAATTGGTGCTGTGGACTGCCGCCGCTCGCAAACGCGACATCTCGAGTACGTTTGTGGAACTAATTGGCACGCGGTCACTGACCCTCTGTGCGAACATGTCGCTACGGGAGACACGAGTGTCTGAGGTCGGTCTGCCGGTTCCCGACATTGCAACTCGATGTCAGGGACGCTCCTTGCGGTTCCCTCTTCCATTCTAATGGATGTTGCACTTTCCTCGCTACCTGGTCCGCCTGACAGTTGAGGTCGTAGGTGTGTGGTGCAGTCTTGTCTTTGCAAAACTGGTTTGACTGTTCTGTTTTCTGTTGGGACTATAACGGTGACTGAGGGACCGGTGACGAGAAGACTAGCGGTCTCATCGCTGCTGCCATAGCCAGAGTTGGTGATAGCTTCAGTGCTATCCGTTGTTGGTGCCGACATGTTGGTCTGCAACAAGAAAAATCTTAATTAACACCTGTCTGATTACATATTAAGAGATCAGGGGGTCTAAAAAGGCCATTTTGGCAGAATCATAAAAGGATAATATCATGAATTATAATATGACGAAGACAGTCCGTGTTTTTCTTTTTTTCGCTGCACTACGTAGGTATAATCAAAGAGATTGGGATTGGATTTGGATCGGATTGATTGGTTTTTTAGCACAGACAAATAAAAATAACTGAAAAATCCTTCACCAATGGGATTTGATACGAGTAACGTAACAGTTAACTGTCAATTACGATTCATAATGTTATCCTTTTATGATTCGGCCAAAGTGGCCTTTTTAGGTCCCCTTATCTCATAATATATCACGCTGGGAAAGTATCATTAATCGCCGACTGACAGTCGTATTTCTGGGGTATTATTTATGAACAATATCAGTCCGAAATTAATATACGAGAAGATTACGACTTGACGGCTTACGTGCCAATAACTCGCCACTCGTAAACAATTTATCGTTTTCATATTAACCTAAATGGGTCTAATAAAATATTGTAACTATTCATGTTAGCGTCATTAAAATTAATTTAACCCTTGATCACACTAGTTAAGTGAAAACAGTCCATGCTAGGTACTGAAATAGTAAAATGGACATGTAATTTATTATTTACAATATAAAGGCTCCTGCAAACAGGCGCAACGCGCGACGCGAATTCAGCGGGATTGTCCGAAAGGGTTACCGCTGGCTCGGAACATAAAGGGCTAAGGAAGAAACACGGGTGGGTTTTAGTCAGTAAGAGTCTGACACTCCCTTCCACTCCTCCCAGAGCGGGAGGGTACATTTGATGATATCCCATCCTCAAAAAAAAAAACGCGTGTCGTGAATCGCGCACGATACAAAGGCACCGCTCGTTGCGCGACTTGCGGTGCCTTTGTATCGCGCGCGACTTGCGGTGCCTTTTTATCGCGCGCGATTTTATCGCGTGTCACGCCTGTTTGAAGGAGCCTCCACACAATAGTAGGTAAAGTGCACTATGTACTATTTCAGAACGGTGATTGTAAATATGAATATACTTGATTCTTTAAGTAGCAAGAGAGGGCGAATGCTCAAAAGGTTAGATAGACTTTCTAAGGTTCCATTCTTCTTTAAAGGTTACGCATCTATTTTCGTAACATGTTTTAGAATTCAACGCCTTTATCTCTTCTCATACAATTTCCGCATTTCCCAAGTCACGTGTTCCAATCATAATAATCAGATTTACAAATGTCACTCAAACGGAACCCTTGCATGTAGGTAACAAACAATTGTATCCCCGATTGCGACTTGGCATTATGCGTTTTAGTTAGGGTCCCTCGGAAGTCGGAACCCAAACTTAGTTGTGACTCGGAAAAAGAAACTTTGCACTAAGGGTACTTTAGTTGTTGATTGTTATTTGTAGTGGTGTGTTTGGAAGTAAATAAAACAAAGTAGTTTTGTATTGATTTCCTCATTATAAGACATTGTTATAAAGGCACAGTAATTTTATTGGTAAAGCAAGAGTTGGCAAATCTGCAATTTGAGAAATTGGTTCGTTTGTAAAAATCCTGTATTATCACCAGGGTACACTTCACGAGTTTTACGTAATACACTAACAATAGCGATGCAATTCATTTTTTTGACAGTTCAACAACATCAATTGCGTAATTTACAATGTTGACCAGACGAATTTTTCAAACATAATAAATGAATCAATGGATTAAGAATTTCCTTCACAATGCAAAGCTAAGAGATCAATAAAATTATGCAAATAGGTACATATAGAAAACAATAAAATGCTTGATATTGTAATGGCAAGAAATTATAGCTGCTTATGTAAGGTATCACATAGAACTTTCCTTTCCTTTCCATTCCCGAGGAGATTGTACGATGCAACTAAAGTTCTTTGTGCACTTAAGGAACATGACGTAATTTAGCGGAGACATGGCTCGTTTGCTTGCCACTTACTTACGTGGGCGCCTCGTTAATATAGTTCTCAGAAAACTTAGTTTACTTGTAAAAGGTAGACTTTAAAACACTATAAATAACATACATGCTAAGTGGGTATTTTATAAAAAGAATTAACATAATTATAGTATGTCTAATTGTCTATTGACAAAAATATTTCCGTTTTATTTTAGTGTACCTCTCACGCGAACTAAACGGAAACCGAATTTAAAACCTACTGTGCACTAACAAATTGACATAGCTCTAAAATAAGCATTAAATAAATAAATATTGTACAAAAAACCACAGTCAGTGAATAACATTTTATACAAATAAAATAAAAGGAACATACTCAGTTTTACTGAACGTCCAGATAGATATTTAACGTATAGTTTACACTACGAGTGTGATATGAATGCTTTGAGTATCAGGCATTCACGGTTGATTTAATGCATCTGCTTGCCATCAAAAGGAAAATAAAATATTTATGAAGGTATAACTGTTTTATTTGGATCGTTAAAGTATGAAAATTATTAGTAGGTATTATTACAAAAAGAGGGTAAATGTAAAAGAGGGTAAATAGAAGAAAAAAACACAATCGCATCGGCGCTAAGTAACATGGGATGGCGCAGGTAGGGGAGTACAGACCCCTTATACATTTTATTTGAACGGGCAAAATAAAATTATCTCGCATGGGACCTATTTCCGACATCAGAGAATATACCTTAACAACATTTCAGTGATCACAAGCGTGACATTTGTGCCTAACATCTATAGGAAGGATGGGTATGCATAGAATGGGAGAAAATGACACCCATTTCCCAACACGCCCTTAAGGCTCCTGCAAACAGGCGCAACGGGCGACGCAAATCGCGCGTGACACAAAGGCACCGCTTGTTGCGCGACTTGCGGTGCCTTTATGTCACGCGCGATTTCATCGCGTGTCGCGCCTGTTTGAAGGAGCCTTTACGCTTTAGGATGAGTATTACTTGTAGAAGTACGTATAGTATAAGTGTTAATATAGTAATATCATAGTAGTCACTTGTATAGTACAAGTGTGAGCACAGCCTAACAGCATACACATTATCCTCATACACACGGATAACTATATGATAATTATCTTACAATCTAATAAATTGGAGCAGTGGTAGTCCAGTGATTCCGCCCACGCCTTACGAGTTCGTAGGTTGGAACCTAGACTGGCGCTTTATTTTGTGTAAAGTATTTCATCACCACTGCGATCAAAGCGTCGGTGAAGCAAAACGACGCCATGTCCTAGAACCAAAAATTCGAAGACATGTGACATTCACCAATCCGCTCTGGGCCCGCGTGGTGGATAACGACAGTGAGAACAGAATAGGCTGATTTTGCTTACAATCTAAGTGCACAGTAAAACAATCATACGATTATAGAGCATTAATATTTCTATTACGAAAGCACATTCAAACGTACTCTAAGTTATTCATGAGCTTCCGCAGAACCCAGAACATTAATACGTTACATTAATTCATGATGCTGTTTTTATTTACCACGTTGCGAATACATTTTTCTAAGAGAAAACTCCTCTGGGAGTCACCTCAAAGATTATGGTAGCTTTAGGTGAAACCCTCAAGGATTTCCGAAGTTAGATGGGACCTGGGATCGATGTGACTGTAAAGTGAATTTATTGGTCCCACACGAGCCCAGCGGGTTAAAACGGAATAAAAAGTAAAACAATGCTTTAACAACATTATTTGGATGAGAATATTACGTGGGAAGGAAATTCCGTTTCGAGTTGTGTGGTAAATGTAGATTTTCGCATCGCTTTGATATATTATTCAGTTGTTTCTGCTTTTGTTCGTCGTGTATTGTAATAAAATTAGGTAATTTTACGAGGTTATTGTTATAAATTCATAGTCGTAGCAGTATAATCAGCCTAAAATGTACGGACGCCAGCACATCAACCTACCACAATCTGTCAGATTTCTTTAATAGATTTTCAACTTTATCGCTAAAGTATAAGGTTCAAAGTTGATTGGGAAAATCTGACAGATTGTGGTAGGTTGATGTGCTGGCGTCTGTACCCAATGTTGGGACACAGGCGTCCTCTCTGTGAGAGGAAGTCAGCAATACGCCACCACGCGAGCCCAGTGTGGGTCGGTGGATGTTTTGAATTTTAGGTTCTAGGACGTGCCAGTTTCCTCATGATGTTTTACACAATTCAAAATGCATCGTCTCTTCTGCAATACAACAACAAAAACAATGCAGTAACGTCAAACTATTTCATTTAAAACCGCCAGCAACCTAACTACAGTAGCCGGCGATAAATATTGCACATCGACCTTTGGTGATTGGTGTATTTTATACAAAGAATAAAAATAATTATCAAAAGAAGCAAATCATAATTGTTTTAACCACGGAACAGATATTATCTGTTCCGTGGTTTTAACAGCTCCTAATAGATACCGGACTGTTTGTATTTCGTGCGACAGAGATAACGCTCTACGAAGCCGAATTTAGCCGAATGTCTCTTTTCAAAGGTCGATGTGCAATATTTATCGCCGGGTACTGTACTATCACGTTTCAATTTGATTCCAATAACGAAGTTATCGACTCTAACCAAGAAAGAGACAATTTATTTTTATACTGCAGAAAAATAAATTGCTTAGATAATCCCTGAAGGCATACTCCTGAACACAGGCCAGCTGTCTTAAGGGATTATGTGCTAGACATTATTGAAGTGAAACTTCTTTATCCGCGTTGAGCATTTTTTGAGATGGGAAAAGCCATTGAACTCGCGACACTGTTACCGTAACCGACACCGCGCGTGTTTTTTTTATAATATTATAAAAAAAAATACACGTAATTTTTCGTTTTCACTTCTGTCGAAAAGTGGCACTCCGGGGGTGCCCGGAGTGCCACTTTTTGATATAAGGGGCTTGTGGCTATGTAACAACCGTACGGGTCGATTTATCAAGGATAAGCTACGCTTACCGCGATGGGTCTGTGGATGGGTGAACGGTCATTTCACTTTGAAACCCCTGAGTGCCTCGAAAAGCTAGCTAAGTGGTTGGTCATGACTGTTATTCGTAGATCTTTGGCAGTCGTTATTGGTTGTCAGAAGCCCAAAATTCTGCCAACCTATCTTACCCGGGTGTATCGCGTTCTCAGTAACTAGTTGTGGAGTTCAAATAGGCAGTCACTCCATATAAAATACTGGTCTTCAGCTGCATCGGGTTACGCTAGAAGTCTACCCTAACACGATCTACACAATCCGTTTTCCGCTTTTCTAATTGAATTATGTTAACACCAAGACTCCCAACTCCCACGTGCTCTGAATATAAATGCACTTTAACTTCTCGTTGTGGAACTAAAAGGTTAATGCTCGTACCAATTCTAGATAGAGATCTAGGATAAGTACTAGCATAAGTTTTCCTACAGCGGAGAGCCGCTATAGGAAAATGAAATAATATCGCTTACTTATTGGAATAGTGGTGGCCCAGTGGAAATGGCCGCGGCTTACGAGTCGTAAGTATATAGATTCGAACCCTGACCGGTGCTTTACTTTGTGTAAATTTTTTCATCATCACTACTCTTAAAACGGTGAAGGAAAACATCGTGAGGAAAGCGGCATGTCTTTGGACCAAAAATTTGAAGTCATGTGACAGCTACCAACCCGCACTGTGCCCGCGTGGTGGATTACGGCCCACTCCCTCTCACCGAGAGGTTGCCTGTGCCTCAGCAGTGGGAACTTTTTATGCTGATTATGTTATCCCATTCGGTACCCACGTACTAGCAAAATTACTGTACTGCCATCTAGGATCTTATTCAATACTAGCTGTGACGCGCACGATTTATTTTTTTGCGCGGAACCCTAAATCTTCTTCTACAATAAAAGTAGCCTAAGTTACTTCTTATAACATCGGCAATCTTCCAGTGAAAGTCGCCCCGTCAAAATCGATTCAGCCGTTTCGGAGATTAGGCGGAACAAACAAACGAACACTTCAAAAATTTTCAATTTTTTTTTTTATTATAAGTACCGTATACTTATACGTTCATATGCATTACGTTAACAGATGTTATTTTGACAATACAAACAGACACTCCAATTTTATTTACATGTATGTATGTGCGTATGTGTAGAAGAAGATAAAAAGAATTCTCTAATGTGATTATTGATTATCCACGCCAAAGTTTTTTATCCTACCTCTACCAAAGGGACCGCCTTTCTTTTTTTCTTGTAAACTATGAAAAATATCTAGCCTTCTATATGCTTTATATATATATTTACACTTCAACAATATCCTTTTGGTCTATAGGGATGTTTTGATGTTTCATATTTATTATCCTTTCTCATAACTTTCCTGTCCTTTCCCTCTGTTACAACTTTTGTGAAAATAAATGTTTGAAGGTATTTGAACTGAAGAGTTTTAATTGCTTTCACTCGTCGGCCAAAATTGAATACTAATCAACGGAGATAAACAGAAAATTGGTTTGTTTAAGTAGAGATTGATGATAAACGATGTTGGAATAGCCGACTATAGGAATAATATCTTGAGCGTAATAAGACAATCTGATAGTAGGTAACTTGATTTTAGGTCTACTAATAAATTATGGTAGCTTAGGTTGGTAAGCTAGATCTCACACTGCAACGCGCCACGCGAGACGGATTTTTATTGATAACTGATTTCATTTCTGCAAGTAGGTTTTGATTTTATTATTTATTTATTCGTTTTCACTTTTACACGTCAATCATATTTTTTTTTAAATAGATAAGGTCGTCGTTTCCTTGCTGACTACTCTGAGAAAAAAGGCCGAAACAAACTCAGAAGTTACTGTCACTTTTAAAGTTTTTGGAGACATAGGTGTAAGGTGGTCTATCTGTCTCCTCTTACGCGTATTGGAGGTGAAGTTGTGGTCGAAGATCGGAAGTGAAACTCCAACTTGCAGTTAATATTGTAAGTGCCACACGTATTATAATTCACAGTTAAGATACACTATATATTTAGCACATAATATATAACTAATTAAAACTAGTATAGACAAAATAAACTAATCTAGTCCGTGTCCCGTGACGGTTGGCAAGTAAGAGGGTTGCTACATGAGAAACGCTATGGTTAGCGCCCCGGAACGTAGTTTGATGTAGCCACTTAACAGGGGTGCGTTTCTGACTAACTTATAAATACTTCTCTAAAACAATAAAGGCGACGCCACGTATTCTAAGGTGCGTTCACCAATGCACAATACGTGACGCCACTAGTCCATACATAATATTGGTCAGATCATGCAAAGACCATTTGGATTGGTGTCTGAAATGGTATTTTAAGGAAAAAATCACACAGATTGAGTGGACCTGTCCAATTAGTGCACGCAATTTGTCAGCAATCGTGCAGCTCAACTCAGAATTTATGGAGCTCAACGATTCGACGAACAATGCCAAAGAAAGGACATTTGGATAGGCCGCATGTACTATTCAAACTGCCTGACCATGATTAAAATGGAAACAGACCCACATAGTCCTCACATTCACAATAGTTAAAATATAACTAGAAAAAATGTAAAATAGCTAAATTAGCAAAATAAAATAAAAAATCAACATTCACTTTGTAAAATTGGAGCAGCTCAATCCCAAGCCTTTTTGTCCTCAATATAGTCTTTAACAATATAATAGGCTTTCTGTCATGATTTCCGCTTTATAAAAGATTTGAATTTATTTATTACATAGTTCTTGAATCAAATGAGGCTAGGAAGTTTTTCATAAAAACGTATACATTGGCATCTATACGAACCACCTATTTTTACCTGACTACGGCGAAGCAAACAGGAGTGTTATGATTTTGAAATAAAGTAATGAATTTAAAAATAAATATTTTGGGACGGCGCCTTGTGGTGTATCAAATGAAAGGGCTTAATTTACACATTTCAAAAATATAAATATTACTGAAATAAGCGTCAAAATAATTAGGTAGATAAAAAAGTTTAAATATTAAACCGGACTACAGAAAAAAATAAACCAAGAAAGTATATATACCTAATAGCTTATAAGTATGCTAGTATAGCGGCATGCGACCACAGGAAGGTATACTTTCGTGTTTCATCCATTTCTGTAGTCGGATTTTAGTTTTTATATTGAATTTGTATATAGAAATCAATCCCGCGCACTGAATCGTGGCGCGTAGTAGTGTGAAATCCGCCGTAATCATCTCTACGGAATATGATATTCTGAAACAGAGGTATATATATAGGTAGATATATAGGTAGCCATTTATCTACGCACAAAGTTAAATATTGTTGGTGCGAAGTATAAACATTTACCTCTTAATTGATTTTGGTTTTTTGATGCAGAAAAGATTTGTTATGAAGTTACTTAATAACCTATAAATCCTTTTAATTTAATTTGCCTGCTGATGAAACTTACCTATACGAATAAGTGTTTGTAAGTTATTTCCGTGTCCGATTTCATAGAGCGCAATAATATTATTAAGAACCATATTAGAATATTATAGGAACCATTCATAAATGCCTGCTATGAGAATAAAATGCAGTTTACGAGTTATGCCACGTATAACGGTTAGTCATTCATTAATATTTTACTGGTAAACCACTTT
Source organism: Luperina nickerlii (assembly GCA_963855955.1). Taxonomy (NCBI): domain Eukaryota; kingdom Metazoa; phylum Arthropoda; class Insecta; order Lepidoptera; family Noctuidae; genus Luperina; species Luperina nickerlii. The sequence continues at coordinate 10,961,548 of OY979677.1, read as the reverse complement.
TGAATAAAATAGTGCAGTAACATTTTTATTGGTATATTAAAATTGTTAATGAAAAAGAAATAGCGCTACGTAAAGTACTACAAACAATGCTACAAAAATACGATGTCTAGGTCTTTAAAGAGTGGAAATGTCGTAAATTTTTATTTTATTATTTATTTATTCAAATAAAAATCTTTTCTTAATAAGAACCACCAGACTTTCACAGTAGGACTATGTTTCTCTTTTAGGCATGAAATGCACAAAAATGTGATAATGCTGGCTAGTTATGAAGCCATGCAACCATTAGAAACATTGCCAATATTGTCTACTATTACATGAAAATGACTTCAATACAAAAACTAAATATCCATCACTATTACGCTGAAAATAAAATAAAATAAAGCCCATTTCACTTTCCGTTACATAAAATAAAATGAAGATTTTTGCTATGAATATTCTCACCCTGAAAATAGTGCAATAAACTGTTAAAGTAAGTATTTTTCTGTTTAAATCTTTTCTAAAATACCCATCCCAAGGCATGCCTTATAATCATAATATAAGGCTTTATGATTATTATTGTTTAAGGGATTTTTCCTTTAATAAGATTTTGAAACGTTGTTTGTTGTTTAAGTACTACCCTAAGTCGGGTTTTGTGAGCACCTAACCTAAACCCTATATTTTAGGTCGACTAATGACATAAGTTCGACATATGGTAACAAAAAAGAACAACTCTTATCCATCATTATCGTAATTCAGTGGTTACTTTTACCCGAGCTAGATTGTATAGTTATTTATTTAACTTAGTGGACTATAAAGATTCCAAAAGTACTACACCACCACCACCACCACCCACTCCAGTGCTCCGCCTCCTATTCTGCCCTCTGTGTCCTAAAACATTAGTAATCAAAGTGACCTCTGCGCTGCCACCGACAACGCGGTGGAAGTGGCGAAGTTTTGGCCAAAAACGTCTAAAATGCCAGCGACACAAAGAAGAAGGTATAGACGCCAGCACATCAAGCTACTACAATCTGTCAAATTTCTTTAATAGATTTTCAACTTTATCTCTGAAATATAAGGTTCAAAGTTGATTGGGAAAATTTTACAGTTTCGGGTAGCTGGTGTCCGTACAAAGGCGGACTTAAAGCCTGAGGCATTTTCTACCAGTCAACCTATGACCTACCTTCATCTAAATACCAAATAGTCTTTACAATCCATAAACATAAGCAAATGAAAATATTTCATAAACTATTGTTCCCTATTCAACCAAAGCATAACGTGTACTTTCTCAATTACTTTAACGTCTGTTTGCTATTATTTGCTCGAGCTTATTTCAACCATAACAATCGGTAAATATAACATCTTCTAAACGTTCTCATAAAAGTTTATTGAAAATCTTGCTTAAACCAGACAACAAAAATATGCTGAAAGACAAAAATGGGAAAATAATAGCTTATACGGACGAATTTTGCCGTAAGCCCTGTTATTAAACACTTAATGAAAGTAAAGTCTTAAACTTAGATTGCTCTTAATCTTTATCCCTTCGTTAGTAAAACACTGCGAGTGTGAGACAAGAGATGTAAGATAATCTTCTAATTAAGCTACGGATTAATGTAATTACGCGAGGATAGAGGTTTTGCAGGCGACATATTTTCATTTAATTTAATTTTTCCTTTTTAATAAAGACGTGATTTCGTTAAATATACTAAGCCAATTAATAAAATATTTTTCATTCGCGCAAATAATTAGTTTAGAGAAGCAATTATTTAATGTTATAAGCAAGCTGTCAACTTCATTCCTCATAATTATTCACAATCTGTTATTGACAATTCGACGTTTTGGTTTAATTTTATTCCCTAATTCCTGTCTTAAATTAAAATTATAAACTACTTATTAAGATTGATCACCATGAAAAAACATTTTCAAACTACCCTGTAGTTTGAAAACATTTTTTCAAACTACAGGTTAGTTTGATCCGAGAAATAAATCATTTCACACCCTTCACCCGAAAAAGATAATTCATTTTGCGGTTTTCATTTTATTTTTCTCCGATAAACACTTTATAAGATGTCGTTGCCTCTTAATTTTCTCGGAATAAGCAGAATTCCGAGGGTCGGATGAGTGCTCGATTAATATACAATGGGACATTATGCAAGGTTGGTGTCCCATCCCCCAATGAACATCATAATAAAGCCTTATCTTGGCAGCTTTTAATCCGAAAATTAGTCTAACAGGTCTTTTAGTTATGGTACGTTCTTAGCTTTCTTTGATTTTATTTCCAAATCAATTCATAGATAGAATTGATAAACAAAAATAAATCTTATTTGTTTATTTAATTTTATTGATTGCAAATCGAACTTGATCGGATATTAGGTACTGACGCCACGTGTGAATTTCATTAAATACCTTCTTCTATTAAATTGGACACTAAAAGTTACACTTTAGTTTAATAAAATAATAATACTCGACATTTTTTGTATAATTTTGGTTGACATTAATGACTGTTAAATACCAATCAAAGAAGTTTTTAACGATACTTTAAATAATTGTACAAATATGTATAAATAACCAAGGTAACATCGATTATAATGAAAAGGAAACGTGAATTAACATTAAATTGACGACCCAAATAGTGCCACAAACTTTCAACAAAGTATCTGGGTCAATCAGGTTATTTACACTTTCCTTGGTCGGCGTTTATGTTGAGTTTGAAGCGGTGAAAAATTAATGAGACAGAAATATTTTCAAACTTTCCAGCTACAAAAGAATTAAGCGTAATTTCGTGGCCCAAAGATTAAAAAAAAATTATGTCGAGTTAAAAATCAACATAGAAAAAAGCTCGTTAAAGTAAAACCATTTCACGCTTTTGAAGAAAGGTTAATTTTGTGAACGTTTTTCTTTTTTTTTGCAATAAACTTAACAATAATTTACAGAAAAATCTAGGCGAAGCCTGTATTTTGGTTTGCAGTACCGTTAAAACACAAAGTAAAATCTTAGCCAGAGTTAACACAATTTGTGATCTAGGAATACTACTCCGTGACAAAACTGCACTTGGAACATATTGATAAAATCATGAATCAGACTTTTCGTATCTATGGATTCGTAATAAGATCAGCGTGGAATTCATTCACCCGAGAATATTACATTAGTATCTATCATTAATCCGGTCTCAACTAGAATATGCAGTACCGCTGTTCAGTCCCTATTATAATAAATATATTAACTGTATCGAGCGTTTACAACGTAAATTCCTGAACGTATTCAGGATCGTAATGCATTACCGCTGTTCTAGAAGTCGTATTTACGGGATGTAAATACGACTTCTAGAACAGCGGTAAAAGCGACTTACTGAAAAAATACAACTGGCTCTCTTTGAAGTCTACACGAACCTTTCTAGAAACTATGTTTCTATATGATCTGTGTAACAACTCTTATGACTGAGTGGATATTTCTAACAAGTTATGCTATGTTGTCTTTAGAACCATTCAGGGACGTGAGTTGCGCGCACGACCTGTTTTCGCCGTCACGACTAGGAAGTCGTACGAATGCAGGCTTGCGGGTACTTCTACGTTGACTTACAATTTCAATAAGTTTTTCTCTAACTTAGATCTATTTGCTTTATCCCTTGGAAAATTTAGAAACGTGTAAATAGCGTGACACAATCAAAAAACTATGTGAATAATACTGAATCTTCAGTGTTCCTAAGCTGTAATTCCCTATTTGTATCTTAATTTATGTACTTATTTATGGAGAACGTTGTTGGTTGCACATTTGAATAATTCCTTATGTTCTATTTACTTGTAATATATAATGAGTAATTGTTTGTTTTACGGAATAAATAAAATGAAATGTTAAAAAATAAAATCTCTAACACACAAAGTGTTGATTGCTCCATAACCAAACGTAAATCATATCTGTATTTTCCGAAGGAATAAACAAAGTTATATGTAGACTGATAGAGTACTATACTATATTTAATACTATATTTTTACAAAAATCGCTCTTGAACTTGATGATGTGTTAAAAATTTGGGTTAAAATTAGAGAAGAACCAACTTTTTCTTCAAAAGAGCTGAATTTACATAAAAAATCATAATTTATCGTGGTAGCTCTAGTATTCAGCAGTAATTAACAGAAATCAAAATGAAAGATTAATGACTTTTGTTGAAACTACAACCAAATTTGTAATAAAAGGTAGAAATTTCGTAAATAAAAGACCCCAAAAGGGTTCCGAAACCCAAAAGGGTTCCGAAAATATTTCCTTTTTGTCCTTTTGTCTTTCCTTTTTGTAAATGGTTTAAATTTTTAATTGTTATAGTTAATTATCTGGTTCATCGAATCCTGAACGGTGGACCACTACTTACGCCACAACCTGTATATTCACACTTTAAGCAGGTGAGCCCATCATTATCGAAAAAAAGTAATACAAGGAGTATATAAGGATCGTACCAGGTGGCGTATTGTAGTTTCTGCCCTTGGTAAGAAAGCGTGAGTTTATGTGTATATGTATGAAAGTAACTCTTCGGCCAACAAAAATTTATTTCAGTCGGTTAATTCATAATTGCATCTGAATCATAATCAAACAGACATCAAAGCACTAGAAACAATACAATCTTCTAGTTTCAGCGTCAATATACTCAAACACTATCCACTGTAGGTGCCTACCTACCTACCTACTAACAACGTAGTTTCAGCTAACAAAACAATATACAGACTTAGCCTTTTCCTGTTTATCGCACTGTCAACACTAATGCACTCCAAGATTACTGGCTAGGGTTGCCAGGCTAAAGATGAATCTAGGTTTTTATAGGATAGAATTTTTTTAATTGATTTAGAAACAGAATGCAAATCACGCGTCACGTAACATAGAATAGGCCTGCGGGGTAATTGCGTGACACACTTTAATATAATATTTTTGCAATAACATTCATTTTGACAGTTCAACAAAATTTATTGAAAGTAAGAAAGGAAGAAAATACGTTTATTTACGATAAACATGACGCAGAGAGAGAGAAGCCAAACACAAAAAGAATAAGAGTGGGAGGAAAATATGCGTCACATCTGAATATGCGAGATACCCCAGCGCTGGCTTTCAGCGTTATTTCCCTTTTTGAACAGGCGAACTAGTATCTACCAGTAGTACCGGAGCCAGTTCTGGTAGTGAAATGCGACAAGAGACTTTGAAGGTGTTAGGAACAGGGTGTAAAGTTTAATCATCTTCTAAAGAAAATTATTCTACCTTTTCTCCGGCCTCCGACCATACGGGTGTTGCATCTGGTGGGCAACAGCTGTCCGACGATTGATGTTGCGCAGTTCGCATGTACTGTTGTAGATCTACAAGACTATGAAGGAAAAATGAGACGAATAATTTCATTTTGACAATGAAGAAGCAATGAAAACTGACTGATAATTAGAAACAGTCGTAGTAACTTTATAACTTAGGTTAACAAAAGTGTATAAATTACATTTTTACTTCTGGAAAATTCATTTTCTTAAAATACGTAAAAGAATAATAGTAAAAATGTAAAGTATCTTTTCAATTTCATTCTACTTTCATTTTCACTACAACACCGAACAAAACACTAATTCTTTCGACATTACTAAATAATCATAAAACTCGGCTATTTGATGACCCTAGAGGGAGGGGAGTTAAGGGGGAGGTGTCGTGTTGCAAGACTATCATCTTGTACACCTTACAACGTTGTTAAAGCGAAGACATATAATATGAATTCCTGCTCCCGTTTAGACGAGTCATTTTTGTTTCACGCTTTCAAAACATACCTTGTTATGTTGTATGAAAAACGTTTTAGAAACTCATAAGTTCTATGTACAATAGATTGTCATGCTTTTTTATTGTTTTATGCTCATTAAGCTAAAAATGGAAGTAATTGGTTGATTTAATGACACTAGGTAAGGTGACCTTAGCGGCGGGTCCTAGTTGCCAGGATCGGGCGAGACCTGTATCTGCCGGCAGTAGTGAGGGCTATGCTGGCAGAGACAGAGAATTGGACGATAGTAGCCTCCTTCTGTGAGACCATGATGGTCAAGAAGGAGGCCGCCGAGCGGGATCGGGAGAGAGCTGATCCTGCTCGGAGAAGGAGGCGTCGGGGTGGCAACCGCCTTGGCGCCTAATACGCCGAAACCCGCTTACCAAACAATGATAGGCGGACCTTTGGGGTCGCGGGCGCACAGAGTGGGGACTCTTTCCGCCTACCAAGTGTCCCCAGGGAAGACGGTGGCACAGTGATCACGTGCTGCCGTGCATAGTGAGGCTCAGTGGAGGCCCCTTTACAGTCTCCCTAGGGATGTGCCTTACAGGCGTTCCACGGGGGGGGGGGGGTTCCGGAATTGGTATTTTAAGAGGAACCGGGACCACCCCTATGTGCTGATGGTGATCACTGGGGCGGTTTTAGTGAGGTAAAATCCCACACTCCTCGACTTCCCTCCCCGGAGATCGGGTGCCTTTTGAAGGTTACCCCGACAACAAAAAAAAAGGTAAGGTAACCTTTAGAAAATTTGTTTCACTCAGTCATATATTACCAGTAGCTGGTACATCTTACCTCTCATTCGGTTCTCTCATTATCTACCTCTTTTTTCTTTAGTTTAGCAATATAAACTATACATATTAGTACTTTATGAAAACAGAAGCGGTAATTAGTAAAGTGTGCTAAGATCCAGAGCTCTTAAGTTCAGAGGCTAGCTTAAGACTTGAACCCATTAATTTTATGAAAATAAAAAGCAGTAGGTACCTTGTCGGGAAAAATATGGCCATAATAATTTCATATTTTTATTCCACTTTTAGCGTAAAATAATATCTACACGAAAAAGAAATTTTTTCTTTGGATTCGACGGTCCCGAAGAATCGAAACAACACATTTAGAAGCAATAATGTAGAATTCAACAGAAATGTCAGTCCCATTGTCCTTTTTTCGAACTCCAATGTTCCCGTTTTATTATTAAACAATCGATTTACCCGTTTTCTCGTAAATGCAGGTACATAAGGACCTATTTAATAGTTAAGGAGTATAAAGAGAGCCTTTCGGGCTGAGTTCAACTCCGGAAAGCTTTTCAATGGTAGAAATCCAATTTACCGAACTCAAGCGCTTTATTGCCACTTACTATAATTATTAATAATCTAAATTACTTAACGCTTTGAATTAGGAGTTATTTTTATTGAAACTTGTTACTAAGATTGGTTTTAATTAAGATCTGAAATAAGTTAATTAATTATCTTTCAATTGGTTCTTAGGTAGTTCAAGGATAAAGAATGTCGAAGATGACATCGCTAGTAAAAATGATCATTAAGATGGCAAATGATATATATTTAATATAGGTATGAGAGAAAAAGGTATTATAGAGCCCAAAATCAAAAATTTTAAGTTTCATCTACTAATCTGCTCTGGGCCCGCGTGGTGGATTAGGGCCTACTCCCTTTCAATGAAAAAGGAGGCCTTCGGCCTTTTGGATAAGATCAAAGTGTAGGCCCGTGTCACAGCATTGGATACATTTTAGGCTGATTTTGCTTATGTTTATGCTAGAGCCGAGAAAAGCGATGTTGTTTCTTATGTAGGTATTTTTAAATTGACAGAACAATCGTTGAAAATTACCTTTTTTTTTTGTTGTCGGGGAGAAACCTCTAAAAGGCACCCGACCTCCGGGGAGGGAGGAAAATGACCTAGTTGAAACAAACAAATTCAGAAAAGTAATAAAAATTCTGTAACCATAATTTATCCATTACTGTTTCCGTTGGTACCGGCTGCCGAAAATTGTTCTCTAAGTCCAAATAAATTATTACTAGGTTCCGAGCAAAATTCTCGAAGCTCGTTACTCGCTTTTCGCGAGCACCAGGAATTTCACTCAAGGCGAGATTAATTGTCCGCTAGTGCTAACATACCCGGTCCACATTCACCTAACCACTTGCCCGGGCCCGTCAAACTGACAAATGTGTCTAATAAAGCCTCCTCACGGTAATTTTTCATGAAGGACTGTACAGCTGAGTTCCAGTTCATTTGCCATGCATGTTTTCCTCTTTTGACTCACAATAATTATGCTTTTTCGATATATTTAGCACTAGCGACCCGCCCCCGATCCTCAGTTTTTCCGACTCGACAAAACATCGCCATTTTTTTATTAAATAATCATCATCATCTGCTTAGTCTTTTCCCAACTATGTTGGGGTCGGCTTCCAGTCTAACCGCTGAGTTGGTACTCAGCTGCAGTAAAATACTGGTGTATTTTACATGGAGCGACTGCATATCTAACCTCGACAACCCAGTTACTGGGTAATACGAAACCCCTTGGTAAGACTGGTTGTCAGAGATTCGGGCTCCTCTCAAAGATCTACGAATGACAGCCGGGACCAACGGCTTGACGTGCTTTCCGAGGCACAGTTTTCCTTACAATATGCTGCAGCTACCCGCATATTATGTCGCGGTTGATACGATATTATCAAGATACATACATATTCGTATTACATAATACATCTATTTATCTGGAGGTATATATTTTATTCATTTATTTATATAATCATATTATCATTATGTAATTGTATCTGAAAGATTATGTTATGATGAGTGTTATCCAACTAAGCCGAGGAAATTATCCATCCTACTTATAGTAAAAGTACCTTGGATATCATATGCCTAGCCGTTTCTTTACTGTGTTGGGGTCAGCTTCCAGTCTAACTGGAGGCAGCTGAATACTAGTAATTACGGAGCGACAGCCTATCCGACTTACACAACCCAGTTACTGGGTAATACGATGCCTGTTGGTAAGATTGGTTGTCAGTCGTTCGGGGTACTGACGACCCGTAACGTAAGATCCATGAATGACAACTGAGACCAACATGCTTTTCGAAGCACGGAGGGTTCACAGTATATAAAGATAATCACCCATCCACGGATCAACCGCGGCAAGCGAAGCTTAACCTCATCGATCGACTCGTGCGGTTACTTAGCCACAAGCCCCTCCTCCCCCCACGAGCAGCTTTACTTTAATAAATAATATAAATTAAAAGTTAATGTATACAGCAGACATATTGCGCCGAAGCCAAGTAAATTAGGATAAGGACAAGATTATGATAAATTATTATTAATGTATTATACACATAATCCTTTCGGAGTAAATTCTCTAAATGATGGTGAATTCCCCATCAAAATCCGTTGCGTAATTTAGAAGAACACCCGAACACAAAAAGCGACTATAATTTATAACCTGTATAGATCTTCTTGAAAGGCTATCAATATTATAATAGGTACGTAGCTAGATATTAAAATTGGTATTCAGACCTCACAAAGGAATCTCGTAGATTGATATTTCTCATAACATATTCCATTTTCTGGACAATGAGCCTACTCCCGAAACCTGCAACGTTACAAGTATATTAAAAAAGCTAATCCCGTCTTATCTTCCTGTTGTCGTGAAAAAATATGTCAGTCAACAACAAAGCCATTACGGTAAGACATTTTGATAACAATACGAAAAATAAAAATGTTGTCTTAAAGCTTCGAGGAGAATTAATTATTTAAAACACGCAAAGTTTGGACGTTAGGTAAGCACCTGAATTTTTCCATGGTCAAAACTTTTAGAAACATTGAATATTTTTTTTATGTTTACACAAACAATTTGACAAAAAGTTTCAAGATATTAACGTCCTTATGGATATCCTTTAAGGATCAAATTTGGTTGAAATTCTGGTACTTTAAAATTGGCAAAGTTACACCCATGCCTGTCTACTTTGTTCGGTTAAAACTTTTAAACATCGTAAAGCGGTGGAAAACTTCGACAGCATTACGATTGTGCGTCAGGAAACACTTTGTCGAAAATGTATTGTGAAATTGATCCGCATTCAATCAAAACAAATGGGAAAAGTTTTGTGAGGAAATAGAACGGCGTGCAGGTTTCGTTCGTTGATTTATTTGATTGTTCCCTTGGCGAAAATAAAAGTGGGTAAAATTAATAACTCGCCAAATGAAATGAATCAAAATAAAAGATGTAAATAATACTCTCGCTAAAATAGTGCATTGGTTTAGTGTTAATCATTTACTTTTGAACGTGAAAAAAACTAAATCTATTAGATATCTGACACCTAACGTTAAGCACGTGAAAACCAACATTGGTTTTCACCTGCTTAACGTTACCTATATATGGGAAACACTGTACTAGTACATACTAGTACAGTCATTCCCACATATAGGTAACCAAATTGTCGAAACGGCTAAGCCCTGCAGCCTACGCAGTAAAAATCAGTCATTTGACTCATGTAAAAACAGCTAAATTAGTATATTTTAGTTATTTCCAAATTTTTACGGCATTTTGCTGTGGGGAAATTTAACCTACATTCAGGCCATATTTGTGCTGTAGAAACGAGCCATCCGTGCAATTTATAACCTAAGCTGTTAAAGGCATTCACTGAGGTATAAATTTAAGAAAATAAACATAGTGACAGTCGCATCTCAATAGGTAATTATGTATATGACGGAAAAGGTAAGTGTGTGTCGTTATTATCAGCCATATTTTAAGTACTGTGGGCGTACTGTGGGTATGTGTTGGTTATTGCGCATTAGAAAAACCGTTTGCAGTTCAAATCAGATTATAATTTCACGAACAATTTAATCACACTAGCAAATTACACACTGTAGGTACACGACACAACCAGATACGGAACGCGGGACAGTTTCTGAACACATGTTGTCCGTTCGACGTTCAATGTCCAAGAGAGCCCCACATCGTTCTGTCGCGCTGTTTTCTAACCCCCACGAACTCAGGCTAGACTCTGTCAAGCGCCACCAGATGGCGCTAGCGTTCAGAATAGTCAAATGAATGACCTGATGCGACATATACTCGTATGTGAACCAGATTTATGTCAAAAAGAAGAAAAGAAGAAGAAGAAGAAAGAAGAAGAACACAAGAATAAAAGAGTAGAATCTATATTCTAAGCACTGCGATATTCATAGCATAGATACTAAACAAAGATTTACTTATTGTACCCAAAAAAATATTAATTCATTTAAGTGCCCAAGTAAACCTTTTTACAACAAACTCCCAAACCATGTTAAAGAACTGAGCCTCAACAAATTTAAATCGTTTATTAAACAGAAACTCCGTCAAAAAGTTTAAGATTACTTGGATGACAAAAAGGCTTGAGATTAATTAAGCTACCCTAATGTATCCCCAAGGCGCAAGTAAGAAACTTTTATACAGGGTTATTTTAAATTGGCTAGCTAAACTCCCAGACGCTATAGTTATCGATATCTAAACACGACAAAATAAAAAGATATGATGTTCTATTTTTGGCAAAGCTCAAAGCTGCAATGGCTCTTTCTTCAAATGGCCCTTCCAGATTTGCCCTGCATTGTTAGACTCACATAAAATCCTAATAATATAATGTTTGGACTGTAAAACTTAGAGGTCATGATCTCTACCATGACCTCTGAGTTTGTTCCGGGATTTCGTCTCAGTCATCAGCTACAAAATGTCGGCGCCATCTAGTTTTAAAATATTGACGTGTAAAAGTGTCTTAAAATATCTACTTACAGAAATAAACATTTTATTTCGTTTCAATTAAAATAAGTGACTAGGGAAAAACGCTCGTGGCTTTTTTCAGGTTTTTTGACGGTGTCAAACTGTTTAACCGCTGCGGAATGAGTTTGAGTTCAAAACTTCTTAGTTGCAAGCGCTACTATTGAGCATTAGGTCCAGGGTCCGATTTCTAGGTCGGGCGAAGTGTTATAATCGGGCAAAGTGTTATAATCGGGCAAGATTATAACACTTTGCCCTATTACACGGGACATAAACATAACTAGTGAAATTTGGGTGTACTATTATAGGTAACCGTTCGGGCACTACAAGCCTGATGTTACATTATCTGATCATAATACCCTTAAGGCTCCTACTATCAGGCGCAAAACGCAATATAATCGCGCGCGACACAAAGGCACCGCTCGTTGCGCGACTTACGGTTCCTTGCGTGTCGCGTGTCGTGTCGCGCCTGTTTGAAGGAGCCTTTAAATAACCGAAATGTATTTATTAAATTATCACAGATGGATAGACTAAAAAATAAAATTACTTATTATGTACGGACGCCAGCACATCAACCTACCCGAATCTGTCAAATTTTCGCAATCAACTTTGAACCTTATGCTTTAGTGATAAAGTTAAAAATCTATTAAAGAAATCCGACAGATTGTAGTAACTTGATGTGCTGGCGTCTGTACTTATTAATAAACCTTCCACGTGCCTGCTTTTATCCAGTTATCCATAAGATAAAAGGTAACCTTATAAGAAAACAAATCAAGTTGTCGGTACCCTCTGTTTACTTACTTATCCACCTCTCGATAAAGCTTGATCCAATAAGCGGTGACTAAAGATGAAGAAAAAAGTAATTGTGTTCGCAAACAACACGTGCCGAAGACAAAACCTCTTTTTAACTGACTATAGAAAGGAGGGATAAATGAAGGTAAGGGAAAATAGAAAGAATGTCCTACCATATTTTGTTCCGGAATTATTTTCAAAACGGATAGGTACCTAATTTTTACCGACTTCAAAACAATTAGGTTATCAATTCGACACGTATGTATGTAATATTATTGGAACTGCATTATATTCACATATGACAATCTATTAGGGCTTCCAAACAAATATACAAAATTTTATAGACGTACATATGTATGTATGTCTGTCCACGCATTCCTCCGCAACTATTAAACGGATCGTGACCATTTTATAGGCTTATATTTACTTCAACTTACGGAACAGTGCAAGTTTCAACAAAATCGATCCAGTAATTTTCATGATACGGACTAATACATGCAAGTGTGACGGCCTGGCTTATTGATACGAGCTACGGGTGTAGAATTGATAACCTCCTTTTTTTGAAGTCGATAAAAAGTAATTGTGTTACCAACAGCTTCCTTAAGCCTGTGAATTTATGAAACAATTATTATTTTCGCAACACCACACTGCGCTTCAAACACAGATACATTACCCGGCGATAAATATTGCACATCGACCTTTAGAAAGAGACAATCGGCTAATTTCGGCTTCGTAGAGCGTTATCACGACACTTAAGGTATTATATGATGCATTAGTCAGAAGTCACCTTGAACATAGTGCATTCATATGGGCTCCTCATGAGGCGAAGTACAGTGGTATGTTGGAACGTATTCAAAATAAGTTCACTAGACACTTGTATTACAAACTGTATGGGGTGTATCCTTTTTACCCATTAATGTACCCTACACTATTTGTTCTTGGTATGGTAGGGTATAACACTTTGAGGGTACGGCGGGACTTTTCGCTCGTAGCGTATGTAGTGAAGCTACTACGTGGCGTAGCGCATAACCCGGGAGTGCTGCGACACCTAGAGCTCTGCGTGCCAGACAGGTACGTGTGGAGGCGGCGACGCCCGTCCCTGCTTGCTGCGCCTGCAGCCAGAACCAACCTTCTGGCGAGAACTTCTTTTACTAGAGCCATACGTGTGGTGAATGAGGTTCACGAGAGGGTTGATGTATTGTGGTGCAACTTGATTGAATTCGCAAAAGTTACATTATATATATTAAGTTACTTAGATTTAAGAATAAAGTAGATTATTTTTATAAGATGTAGAATTTAGCTTGTAAGGCCAAACTATCGCATTGGATCGTAGATCTGTGAAGATAGTTTAGGCAAGATTTGTATAAATAAATAAATCTCTGTCGCACGAAATACAAACAGTCCGGTATCTATTAGGAGCTGTTAAAGCAATTATGATTTGCTTCTTTTGATAATTATTTTTATTCTTTGTATAAAATCGATAGGATCGAATGGGTCGATGTGCAATATTTATCGCCGGGTACTGTAACTACGTTACTATGTTCCACTAAGCTTAAGTGGAACTGGGCTGGCCAGGTCTGTCATTTACCCAATGAGCTGTGCATCAAATAACCACTATATCGTGACATAGCTAGAAGGCGTCCGTGCAGACCCCATAGAACATGGCGGGAAGAACTGGACAAAATGAACCACCAGTATTCCACTTTATCCCTGGATCAAAAGAGCTGGAAGTCATGGAGAGTGGCCTTTCCCCAGCAGTGGGATAATGCAGGCTAATAGTAACAGTATTTTCCTAAATTATTAATATTTGTTAATGTTTATAACCTAAAATATTATAATATTTTTATTACATTTGTGTTTAATAATTGTATATATTTAAGTAACATAATATATACTACTACTACACCATCGGCACTTACATTTTATCGCCTGACCTTTTAATTTTGTAGGTCAAAGACCTGAAAAGCTCTGAAATACTTACTGCTAAGTACTCGCCTTGATGAGCCTGCTAGGTCAAGGTTACCATTAATTAAGGTAAGGTTCTCAAATCAAAAGAAACTAAGCAGTTTCTTTAATAGAAAGACGGAATTAATAGAAATCTTAAGTTTTGTGTAAGCACACAAATCTTAAGCTTTCTATTAACTCCTACTTCGTATAAAACACGGCTTTAACGCCAAAAAAATCATTAAATATCACGTTTCAGTAATAGATTGAGTAATGTTACATTTTCGTGTGAAATTCAAATTGATTTCCTTATTTTGTTATTGTGTTCTTCGCAAACCAAAAGAAACTGCTTACACCAATTTTAACCTTTCTAATAACTCCTACTTCGTGTAAAACACAGTTTTAATGTCAAACAAATCATTACATATCACGTTTCAGTAATAGATTGAGTAATGTTACATTTTCGTGTGAAATTCAAATTGATTTCCTTATTTTGTTATTGTGTTCATTGGAGTGAGACTCGAGTTTCCTGAAATTAAAACAGTTTTGACACGAGAAGTTATCATTATTCGTGTTCTGAGAAAATAATTAATTGTGATCGAAAACATTATTGTAGGTATAATAATATTATACATGGAAACGGTAGATAAATCAAATGAAATTTGGAATAACATTCATAAAACAACACTTTTATGACATACAAATTCTAGCCCATGAACATCGGGAATGCGGTTCAAGTTATTGTTAGTCAGGGTTTCACAGAAAGTTCTGCCCCGAAATTCAGATTTTCTTACCTTTTTTGCGATTGGCAGGTGTACGTAGATCAAAATATGATCTACGACGTTAGCAAATATGTATTACCAGAATTTTATAGTTTGTTTATAGTTTTTGTTAGTACCTATCATTAAAATGATCAATACAACTACCCTAAGTTAGAATTGACTTAAAATGAACTGTCAAACAAAATAGTCATTCTATAGGGCAATTTGAACTTAGAGAGCTGTATTGATGATTTGAATGATTATGATTCTGCAAATACATAGGTACTTGTTACATTCGCGATCATATTTTTATTAACAAATGACCAGCGGCTATTCTGTAAAAATCTCACCGTGAAAACTTAGGTGAAGTCAGCGTGGAATGAGCTGTCAATAGTGTCAATTCTTAGCAAAAATAAACTCACTTCACCTAAGTTTTCACGGTGACATTTTTACAGAATCGACCGGCTGATACTGACCTGCAAATAGCAAAACACGTAAGAAATTTAAATTTCTTGGGCTACCCTGACGCTTTCGCCTTAACTCATCAATTTCTGGAGCTACCCGCATGTAGATAGACGCCAGCACACCAAGCTACTACACATCTGTCAAACTTTAATAGATTTTCAACTTTATCGCTAAAGCAAGGTTAAAGGTTGATTGGGAAAATTTTACAGTTTCGGGTAGCTTGATGTGCTGGCGTCTGTACATTTTGTTATTATGGTAAGTGTCTACTCGAATATGATCTACCCTATTGCGTACCTTTAGCTATCTATGATCGCATCATAAACTTCCGAGGTAGCAGGTAGTAAAATATCATTGGTATAACTTTTAACCTTACAGTTTGCACAGAGGCGAAATTTCTCCAACAACTGTCAAAAGTTGTGTGTTTTACAGTCATGCTAGGTCATAGCAGCGTTTTATACATTGCCTCTAAGCATAACTTAAAATTACAGAAAACATGCCGAGAAACTATGTATTTCTATTATATTTTTTATGAAAGACTAACTTCCGCACGTGGTTTCGCCCGCGTGGTATGCCGATAATAAGTATATGCTTGTGCCTTTCCCAGGGTTGAAAGTATCTCTATACCAAATTTCATCAAAATCGGTCTAGCTGTTTCGGAGATTAGCCGGAACAAACATAAAGACAAAATTATTTTTTTTTTTTTATTAGATACCGTATTTAGTTTCCGTATACGCATTCAGTAAAAAGCTGTTATTTTGACATTAAAAAATTTCACTTAAATTTTATTTATTTGCAAATATCATAGCTGGTTAGTTACAATATCAGTGCAACAAAATACAGGTACACACCGAAACAAACTCAAGATTCACCTACCTAGGTACGCGGTAGTCCAGTTTCTTCGGATGGGACAGCCCAGCCTATTGGCTAGCATGTATTCTGTTGAGACCAGCACAAATCCTCGCAAAACGGATGATAAATCGATGCAAGATATTACTAAATCACTTAGAACCCCTCCTTATGTCTTATAGTAAAACAGACATTAAGTAAAAGCCCGAAAATAACTACGTTTCAGTCCACCATGACCCATCTATAAATCTTAGAGCTTGCCAATAAATCTGAGGATTACCCAGCTTTTTTGGTGAAATCGTTATTATTGTGGCAATTTGCGCATTACAGCCTACTTAATAAAAAGGATACTTACAGTGGCCTCTAAAAGTTAGTTAACCAGCTGTGACACAATACATAATGATTTACTGTCTCCTAAGATACAGGCAATCCCTAGCTTAGGAGACCGGATTAAATTTTTTGTTAATATAGACAATGGGGACTGTCCAAAATTTCTAACCATTAGATTTTATTTTATTTTTTGAAAATTTAGAGCATTTTGAGAAACTAATTTGAATATTTTGATGATTGGCTCAATAGTTATTTAAAAAAAACATTTAATTATTTTAAGTTTATAAGGTATGTGACGTCATCAGTGGCATAAAGATTAAGTGCCGTTGCCTTACTAGTACATAATTAAAAAAATTAATCTGTCAACACAACGTCAAACTGTTTCACATCTGTCAAAGTGTCAATAGGCCGAATAGACGTCTTAAATAATCGAATCCTATCTTAGCGTATTTATTTACAAATGGTTTTTGAAGTGAAAACTTCTTTAGCGGCGCTGTGTACTTTTTTTGGAATGGGTAAAAACTTCTAAATTCGCGTCAGGTCACGTGACCCTGATCGAAAATTCGTAAGACGTAAAACGTCAGACGTAAAACGTAAGACGCGCGTTGTTGAGGACAGCGCCATCTATGCACATCGGGAAGAACTACGAGGGCCTCGAGTACTAACTACGTAGTTCATCCAACAACGACGAGATGGCGCTGAACCACGGATATATACCACGAACTGAAGTCTATCCTGTGTGCTTATTTGTAAATCTGAATAAATTCCTTTCACGAGAAGAATAAACCAGTCACTTTGGTCATCATACCTGATTTGCAAAAAACCCTATAAAATAAGGAACACACCTTAACACGCGTGTTTTGTTTATAAGACGATTCACAAAATACACTCGTAATTGTTCAAGTTTTCACTTCTGTCGGCACTACCGGAGTGCCAGTGTTTTTTTTTTTATGTGTAAGTGTCCTCCATGGAATATACTACTCTCTATCGTCACTAGAGCAATCGACGCGGCGACTTAGAAATAGAATAATAACGCACGCGGCGACATTATTACTATTATTATTGCAAGTTGGAACAAAGCACTTCCTGCATTCCATAACTCTTCCAGTATATTAAATATTGTCGAGTGTTGAAATAATGTAGGTAATGAGATATAAACAAGAATGTTTATATTTTTGACATATTTATAATAATTTGACATTTGACAGATTGTAGACAATCTTACTTTTTTTTTCTGAGGTAACGATACAAAACTGTACGGCCAAAGCCGACGTAATTTGAAGGGCAAAGAAGGTCAATCGTATTTTATCAAAAATATCGATAAAATATGACTATTTTTCATAATTAATTAGTCCGTAATGATCAATAACGCTATTCCTTGAAATGGTTTTTCAATTACAACATTTAAAAAAATATGGACAATGCCCATTATTTTTCTGCCCTTGTGTCCAATTATTATTATATATTTTTATTATTATTTCGTTTATTTATCTATTTACATGTCTAATTACATTTTTAAATATTTCTTAAAATATAAAAAAACATTTTAAAAAAATGTGTTACACCAATGTCGGGAGCAGGGTCCAAGCTACCGGTGGTTAGGGCTCCAGAGACAGGAACCTCCTCGCAATGCGAGCCGTATCAAGGAGTTCCTACTGCCTTTTGAATCAGGCCTTTGATCCAACCGCTTATCGCTTCGATTCAATAAATTTGGTTTAAAATCCTATTACGCGCTCTCCTGAAAAGTAGCTGTTTTGTAGATGACTCTTTTTACTTTGCACCCGTCGATATTTAAATAATTCAGGGCTGTTCTGAGGAAGAAGAGCATAGGTAATAATTATGTTATTTTTATAAACAGTATTTAATTCAACTTTAATCGTAAAGCGATCATTCCCTCATAACAAGCGTTATTAGGTACAAACAATAGAGACGAAAGCTATTCTCCATTAAATCGCTCGGGGACATTATGCTAACTACTCAAAGGAGTCTGCAATACAATGTGAAACAATAGTCGACAAATACGTCACTTTCACATGGCTAGATAAATACGTTCAGACTATATCTTTAGTGGAGAGTGATTTGTTATAAGATTGTAATAGACTTGTCAAGTCTATACGTTAGATAGTCTGTATTTATTTAGTTGTATCTACTAATGCTTTTTCTTAGAATCTCAGATAAATTCTCAATAGATTCGACAAAGGTTGTTTGTCTGTTGTTGTTAAGTTGTATGTTGTGAACCTACTGTTATTTTAAATATTATTTAACTAGAATAATCAGCATATAATGTTCCCACTGCTGGGACACAGGCCTCCTGTCGGTGAGAGGCAGTGGGCAGTGATCCACCATGCTCGCCCAGTGCGGGTTGGTAGATGTCACTTGTCTTTGAATTTTTGGTTCTAGGACATGCCGGTTTCCTCACGATATGTTCGTTTACCGTTTGAGAGTAGTGTTGATGAAATATTTGACACTAAGTAAAGGACCTGCCTGGGTTGGAACCCACGACCTGTAACTCGTATGATCCCCTGGTCTTTTTGATAATATGGATAATAACAAAATCCTCCCAACTAAATTTCGGTCACGACGGCAAATCTATTTGGTGCAACATACAATAAACGTTCAGAATTTAAGACAAAATTAAATTAACCTTAGTGTGCGCTGAACTTCAATACAACTTAGTAACAAAGTGTTAACGCAAATGCCTTGTTTGCCAAACCTTAAACAGAAATTGAATAAGCAACTAGTTTGAACTTAGTGTACCTAGCTTTGGTTGAGATGACTCTATATGGCGTAATATTAACATATAAAGCGCTTGAGCGAACACTATCACGCTTTATTTAGCTGCTTTAAACAAGATCGTTTGTATTCGGATAGTTCTGCTTTATATTGTAAACTACAGGTAATCATTTGTTTTGAGTTTGTTTACATTATGTCTTTGTGCATTGTTATAGTGGTAATAGTATTCATATATAGTCATTCTGAGATAGCAGACTATCTATTTTATTAGATAGATGAACTCTGTAGCAAACTATACAAAATATATATCCAATCTCAGCGGAGACTATGTGAGAGATATTATAGTGCAAAGTATGTGTGCAGACACAGGTGCACTCACTCGCTGCCCCGTTCATCTCGTGGTCGCAAGCGCGACAGCTAAGCGAGGGGTTCTGGGTTCTATTCTCAGATCGGGTAAAGTGTTATTGGGTTTTTCCATTAAGAATTTCCCAGTAACAGTCCGGAGTTTGGAAGTTGGCGGTGTGCCCTGTAGCGGTATCGCAACGCGTCATACTGACGTCACGCAAAATCCTGCATCTCGCAAGCAGAGTTTACCGCGCAAATAGCATATATACAACAGCCCGAGATGAATCATCGGGCAGTTACCAGCCAGACACAACACCCGTCTGGTCGGAGTATCCTCCCTTTTCTATGGAGAATGAGTGAACTTTACACTTTACACCCCGTTCCTCATACCTCTATAACCCCATGCATCGGAAATTACGTTAAAAGCCGTTGGTCCTGCGCCTGACCGGTCGTATTGGATTGCCGTCCCGCACAACATAGTATATCTACTTACTCAATCAGTATTGTAAAAGAATAAGGGAGGATTTCATTTTACCGACTCTAAAGTTTCATCATAATCTGCCTCATCTTTTTCCAACTGTTTTGGTCGACTTCTAATCTAACCGGAAGCAGCTGAATATCAGTATTTTACATGGAGTGATTGCCTATCTGAACTCAACAACTTCCTGAAGATAATTTCTGAATATTGCCCACTAATCAAACCTACGAGAAGGGAGTTTCATAATACGAAACTTCCGCTGAATTCATAACGCTAAAATAAGAAGACGCTTTACGATTTCCCGATAAAAGTATGGAAATAGCGTAGCCTTATACTCGCAATAGGTACCACAATGACTAGAGGGTCATCGAGCGGTTAATCCGCTTAGCTGGCAACAAAACCACTCCACCGCCATCGCCACAAAGTGGGAACCAATACACGACCAGACTAGAATCACATAATGTACGTGCATCGAACTGTAGATGATATTGGAACAATGAGATTAGTATTCGTGGATTATCTTGCTAAGTTTATTAGTTCTCGCATTTTTATACGTCCTTTTTTGTATTAGTTTTTTAGAAAGGTTTGCAAACTGGCAAATTGAAAATGGGTATGTCTACATTTGCAACACCAACGGCGGCGACGACGAGGCGTTACCAGAGCTTATTTAACAATGACTAATAAATCTCTGGTAAGTCTGATTACCAGTCTCACAAAGGGGTTTCCTATTACCCAGTAACTGGGTTGTGGAGGTCAAATAGGCAGTTGCTCCATGTAAAATACTGGTACTCAGTTGCACCCGGTTAGACTGGAAGCCGACCCCAACGTAGTTGGGAAAAGGCTAGGCAGATGATGACTAAGAAGATAAAACTCTGGTGCCAATTATGTACTTGCTTGCTTTCAACCGGAAAAAGCAATAGTGGCAGATAAAAAAGCATAACTTGTTTCAAAAGTATCTGACTGAATTCTGCTGACGGAAACCAGTAACACAGATTTTATTCACTGCATTAGAAGGTTTACCTCCCATTTGACCACTTTTTTTAATAAAAATTGTAGGTAATTAACAAATTACCGATGAAAATTTTGGTCATAAAATTAACCTCAATTGTCAAATGAAAAACAAATTTTATGGAGATTTTAAATTAGAATTTCGGGTTAAATTAAAATTTAGGATTTAAATATTCAAATAATCAAATAAAAAAAGCACTGAAGTTGTAAGTGGCACTACAAGTATTTTTTTTAAATCCATTTTTTTACATTTTCATCAAATACATTTAGGATAGACCCGTAGCTAAATGATAACAGCCGCACAGGTCGATAGATCAGGTTAAGCTACGCTTGGTCTGTGGATGGGTGACCATCTTTACATACCGTGACCCCTCCGTGCCTCGGAAAGCACGACAAGCCGTTGGTCCCGGCTGTCATTCGTGGATCTTTGACAGTCGTTACGAGTAGTCAGAAGCCCGAATGTCTGACAACCAGTCTTCTCAAGGGGTATCGTGTTACCCAGTAATTGGGTTGTGGAGGTCAGATAGGCAGTCGCTGCATGTAAAATACTGGTACTCAGCTGCATCCAGTTAGTCTGGAAGCCGACCCCAACAAGGCTCAAGAAAATAGGTGACTCGTTCAGAAGCCAATGTATACGCTTTTATAATAAACTACCAAGCCACGTTCGAGATCTTAGCCTTAATAAATTTAAATTATTAATTAAACGTAAGTTGTGCAAGAAAGCCTTTTATACTGTTAAAGATTATATTGAGGATAAAAAGGCTTGGGATTGAGCTGCTTCCAATTTATGCATTTTGAGTGTTTTTGTTGTTCTTTTGTTGTTTTTTTTTTTATATAATATACACATTGACATTAATATTTTTTTTAAAACAATGACATTTGCTTACTTTGTAAAGTATTACATTATTTAAATTTTTGTGAATATGAAGACGATGTGGGTCATTTATTTTATTCATTTTATATTTTTTATTATTCTCTCCATGGTCTGGCAGTTTGAGTAATTTTTGTGGCCTACCCAAATGTCCTTTCTTTGGTATTGTTCGTCGGATCGTTGAGCTCCTTAAGTTTTGAGTTGAGCTGCACAATTTCTGACAAATGCGTGCACTGACTGGACAGGTCCTCTCAATCTGTGTGGTTCTTTCCTCAAAAGACCATCTCAGACATCGACCTACATGGTCTTCATATAACCTGACCAAGATTATGTCTGGACTTTAAAAGAGACTATGACCTCTGAGTTTGTTTCGGCCTTTCTTCTCAGAGTAGTCAGATAGGAAACGCCGAACTCATCTAGTTTAAAAAATATGATTGACATGTAAAAGTGTTTGTACAAACCTACTTACAAAAATAAAATCATTTATCATTTAACATAGTTGGGAAAAGACTAGGCAGATGATGATGATGACATTTAGGATAGACTATATTTAAGTAGGAACCTAGTTGGACTACTTTATAAGCAGACTACTATGAATGATGAATAATGTCCCTATTTCGAATGAAATTCGTTCTATACCCAACTTCGTGTACGTCTTTAATTTCCCAGATAAACCAATAGCCTTTAAATTTGCTCTCGCTGTAG
Organism: Luperina nickerlii; assembly: GCA_963855955.1. NCBI lineage: Eukaryota > Metazoa > Arthropoda > Insecta > Lepidoptera > Noctuidae > Luperina > Luperina nickerlii. Next base: position 10,938,775 of record OY979677.1, on the reverse strand, counting down.
CGTCGTCGAGTATATAATCCGCTTAGTTTAACAAAACCACTGCGACACTAACAGCAGAACCTTACCGTTGCTGTGGAATCACGTACGCTGCGCAATGAAACTATGCATAATAATTATTTTAGACTAGTTGTTTACTCGAGTCGCGACCTAGGGTACATCTACTCTACAAGGGCGCCTAGAGCATCATACTTAAGGTCAGACTTCCGTGTTTAATGCCTGCTGCTGACTCTAAAAAAACACTACACTGGCCGAAAACCCTCGATTTTTTTGATATTTAACTACATTAGTCGCCCGCAGCATAAATCTAATAAACACAATCCTTCGAAAGTTATTTATTTTTGTGCAACATTGACTTTAACCAATTTCTGCTTACACAGTCATATATTATCACTTATAAATGTGTTTAGCTAGGTTATAAAGTGCCAAAAACCAATTTACGCAATGTTGTCCTACAATTAACATAATTTACGTTCATGCCGCCTGTGATACAGGTTTATCCTAGTACAGGCATCTAATATTAAATAAAATATTATACCTTTGTAAATTATTTCTAAGACTTTATGTAAATATTATCCTGTTTTATACCAATTTGAATACTGAATAAAATATTTATTTATCTTCCCCAACTTTTACTTTTTAAGGTTCCGAACAAAACAAAATCAGAACCTTTAGGCCTTTTGTACGCAGAACGGTTTCTTTACCGTACGGCGCGGCGGCTTACAAACCGCGCCGTAGAAAAAACGTGTTTGTCAATAAGCTTCCATAGTGATCCATACAACACTAACGACCATACACGGCGAAATCGTAGCTTATCACGATAAGGAAAACGTGTGTGTAAAAATTATTTAAAAAAAAAACAAAAACCGACTTCAAAAACCTAATAAACACTAATAATAAACACTAAAAACTTAAAAATAATATTAAATTGAAACTATAATTAAGAATAATTTAACCTAAATAACCTTACCTAACTTTAATCTACACTATATTTTACAATTTAACAGTTTTTGGAGTCGGTGCCAAGCCAAGTGTATCTATCTAATTGGGCCATAAAATATTCTCCCTTAATTTTTATTACAATAGTTTACGAGAGTAAATTAATATCATATTATTAGGTACTGATATTTTTACAAAGCTGTTAAAAGTTTTAGTTAGCGCTCGATAGATGGCGTTGTACCGTATTCTGAATCGCGACATGATTTCGTTACCGAGAAACCTATGAAGATCAAATTGTATTACTTACGAGTTTCACATTTCGTCCGCAAGAGCGCGCCATTATCCGAACAAAAACAACTCCGTCTTCTGTTGATATTCTGTCTTGTGTTGTAATTTTTTTTTCAGTTTGTTTTGTTGATTGTTAATATTTTTGCTGATATAGTACCTTTTTTTTGGTTAATATTTTGTGAGTGCGGGCTTGGCACCGACTCCAAAAACTGTTAAATTGTAAAATATAGTGTAGATTAAAGTTAGGTAAGGTTATTTAGGTTAAATTATTCTTAATTATAGTTTCAATTTAATATTATTTTTAAGTTTTTAGTGTTTATTATTAGTGTTTATTAGGTTTTTGAAATCGGTTTTTGTATTTTTTTAAAATAATTTTATTTTCTAGTTTTTAGTTTAAGTTTGTACATAATTCATAGTTTGAAGTTTCTTTTTTCAATTTTTAATAGAAAGAAAATTAATTTTGTATAATATGGGTAGGCCTACTAAACGCGCTGCTCAAAGAGGGTTTTCGTGAAAATTTACGACACCAGTTGGCGCCACTGTGACAAGAGGTCTCCCAATACAAAATATATGATGACGTTCATCATTCGATTCATTCATTCGTTCATCATTCCGTCATGACTAAAGAAAATATAGGCTCTTTGACAGATGCCTGGACCTGACGTGCCAGTGCTGCCACCTAGCGAACGTCATTTCAGAAAACCCTCAATGAGACAGCGCCGTTTGGAAGAAAGTAACGACGAAAAGGAAGAACGTTTAAAGAAAAGTAGGGAAAGAAATATTAGAAACATTTTAAATGAGAGTGATGAGCAGCGAGCGTATAGACTTTCTCAGAAGAGAGCAAACACGAGATTATCAAGGCTTAATGAGAGTCCAGAAAGTCATGCTCAGCGGCTCAATTTGATTCGTGAACGATTATCAAACGAGACTCAAGAGCAACGTTCTCATCGTCTTGATATCATTCATGAACGTTTGTCTCACGAGACCGAGGAGCAACGTTCTCATCGTCTCGGTTTAATTCAGGAGCGCTTATCAAACGAAACCGAGAATCAAAGTTCCCGTCGTCTACACGTGCAATACGAGCGTCTATCCAATGAATCTGCCGAATCCAGAGCGACTCGATTAGATATTATGCGACAAGCTAGTCGTAATCGCCCTTAAAAGCAAACTGGCGTAATGTTATGTTATGGTATGGCTTAAACTATGCATACACAAACAATCGCAGCAATCGCGAGACATGTGCTGTCGATTTTTAAAGATTTCTATCGTTTATGGTTAGTCCATCACCTCCTGACCTGATGATCACGAGACCAAAATGGCAAACGCCCTTCCAAACATCAAAAAAAAAAAATAATTTACTTAATCAGTCGATGCCTACTCCTTACTGTTAAGGAGTCGTACCTTCCATCATCAGCTCAGCTACATGAGATGATGATCACCATACGCAAGTACTTAAATTACTTCATAAGATTTGCGAAAAACGATGTTTGGGCCCATAAAATTTGAGGGTTGCCCTCGATTTCTCCATGATCCAATCATCAGATCCTGACTTGGTGACTATGGGACCACTTCAGAAGTATCTTCTTTCGAACAAAAAAAGAATTTTGAAAATCGGTCCACATTTGGCGGAGTAATCGCGTAACAAACACACAAAAAAAAAACATACCGTCGAATTGAGAACCTCCTCCTTTTTTGAAGTCGGTTAAAAAAGGGCCTTCTAGTCTCGCTTTCTTTTCCGTCTGTCACACGGTTTTTTCTCGAGATTTATGCAACGTTGGAATTTAAATTTTGGCGTTATGTTGTCTCAATGACGAAATACTCAACACGATATTTATAATGAAACTTTTTTGCCTAGGCTGAATGATCTAAAAATGAATATTTGCTAGTGTGAGACTGACAATCTACATGTGTGCACGGCATTAGCACATACCTATTATAATTCAACCTTTAAAAAGTATCACTGTCACAGACCAACTGTCAAAATAATCATAACGGAGATTGCTTATGTTATTACAATCTGGACGTCGCTCGAGAGAATGCGTTCTTGACACCCGTCAATTTCATATAAACGAATATTTACGTGTTTTGCGAATGTGATCTTTATTAGGTAGTAGAATTTTATCACTGACAGCTGTCAGGAACGCATTCTCTCGAGCGACGGCCGGACTAAAATGACCTAAGCAATTTCCAAGTAATTACTAATTTGACAGTTGATAGGTGACAGTCATACTTTTTGAAGGTTGACCTTTTTGAAGGCCGGTCTGTAGAAGATAGGTAGGTACTGTCATTCATTACTTCTTAACTAGAGACATAATGCTAATTCAATAGCCAATTATTCTAGTTTCAATCTGTGTTCAAACAGTATGAAGGCATACAAGAGAAGGATCATGAAGAGGCATTATTGTAATATGAGCGCTATTATAATTTAATACTCGGCAATTCCATTTCAGTATTAGTACGGCCCGTAAGACAGACAACAGATATTTGATTGAAATTATTCAGTAAAACTACTAAATATTAAGCAAGATAGCTGATACAAAACTGTCCGTAATTTTAATAGGTTTTACTACTTGTCGCATCTTGTATTAAAAAAGTTGTCTTTAAAAGATCGCTTTTAGTGATAAGACTGCCCATTGTGTCTCCCCTTGTAAAATTCCTACATTTATGTCTGTAATATTTATGGTTTACAAAATAAAGGGTATTCTATTCTAATTACAGAGTTTCTTCCAAAGTTTGGCCTAAATGAAACAATAAAATGGTATCGTCAATCAACGTTTTTAATTTTCAACTGTGCCCACGTGGTGTATGGGTTACAGAAAAAACGTTTAAAATATATTTTTTTTAAGAAATGTACCACCAAAGCATTACAACGATTTGCAAAGTAATAGAATATTAATGGAACAAACTGCTACGTAAAATCTTCTATGTTCATCTCTTAGGCATTATGTTCCACCGACCGACGAGGAAGCTACTTTCTCGCTCAAGAAACGTACAAAGGATTGCAGGTCTCGTGGAAGTAAAAGAGATACAAATATTAATAGTTGATCGCTGATTTTTTACACTGCCAGCAAGTACTCGTTTGTCGCAGCTCGTTCGTATCAAAGTGATTACTCGCAAAGTGACGCTCGCTTGGCGGGCAAAACACTCGCTGAGAGACTAACGCTTGCAACATTCGCATACCAGCGCGTAATCTCTTGTTGCCGTCACGCACTCGCTGCGCCCAGCTCATCAAATCGTTGTTAGTTGCCAACTATACTTGATTTCCGTAATCGAGCGAGAAAATCGTCAATAGCTAGTCACTTTCTCGCCGATTGAACAGGTGCCTTAGTAACTGCTTCAAATACATCAGTGACAACCCAAAAGTCGTGTAACAAGAAAACATTTTCCTCGTATTACTTATAAATGTTGGAAATCTTAAAATCATTGTCTTAAAATACTTTTGAATCTTTGAAATATGTTTGTAACAGAAATATACTTATTCCACCGACAGAAACAGATATTGCCGACGACATTTTAATATAATTATGTTTTACGAAGATCTTAACCTTTGTATTTATTAAAGTAAGCAAAAATATAAATTGACTGTAACTTGCAATATGTTTTTAGAATAGAATAGAATATAATAAAACACTCTTTATTATGTACACCATATAAATTGTTGTTTTGTTTTTTTGTGTGTTTATAAAATAAAATAGGCTTATTGTAATTAAATAGAGGTACCTACACGAAATGTTTTCGATGTTTGTCAACGGTATTTTCAATTGCCGGTAGAGCAGAGTCAGAGTCCTAGGGGCCTAAAAATGCCACTTTGGCAGAATCATAAAAGGATAACATTATGAATCATAATGGACAGTTAAGTGTTAAGTTAACCGTATCAAATCCCATTGGTGAAGGATTTTTCAGTTATTTTTTTTGTCAATCCAATCCCAATCTCTTTGATTATACCTACGTAGTGCAGCGAAAAAAAGAAAAACATGGACTGGCTTCGCCATATTATGTTTCATAATGTTATCCTTTTATGATTCTGCCAAAGTGGCCTTTTTAGGCTCCCTAGAGTGGAGACTGAGTATCGGCAAGCGTAGTGTGAGATTCCCAGCTAGATAGATCGACAACCTTAAGAGGTGGCTGGGATATACTGGATAAGGAAGGCGGAGGACAGAGTATTATGGCGTAGCCTGGGATACGCATATGTCTAACAGTGAACTGCGATAAGCGGAGTTGATTGAAATGTCTCCAAATGACGGAACCCAAACCCATTTTATTCAAACAGAGAGACAGCTAGAGCAAACAATTTTTCAACTTTGAAAACCATCAAATGTGAAGCTGCTGTAGGTTAAATATTGAATAGACTTAATACTTTAATCAATAAACCACTCATCATTGTATCAATAATGTTGGTTTAGAAGCTCGAACGTTAGAAACTGTGTCGAGGACAGTCACGCAAGGCAGCTATTAATTTGACATGAACTATAATGATAACTAAACTTTTTGACGTATTTGCGACTGAACCCTTTAGAATATTAAACTTCCAAGTCAACTTATTGAGGATAAAAGTGACATACTTACCTAATTGTGTAAAAAATAATGTTGCTCACGAGAAACGAGCTTAGCCTTGCAAACCCCAGCAACGCATCGTTTAAGTTTTTTTTTCGGGAAATTTAACTACGCTATATTAGTTTCTTTATGCAAAGGGGGCTTGTAGTTAGCTACAAGCCCCCTTTGCATAAAGAAACTAATATAGCGTAGCGTGTTTTTTTTTACTTAGGTAAAAAAAACAAGGTTGTCTTTAAAAGATCGCTCTTAGCGATAAGACCGCCCATTGTGTCACCCTTTGTACACTTTCTATACTAATGTCTGTAATTTATATGGTGTTCATAATAAAGAGTATTCTATTTCTATTCTATTCTAAAAACAGACGCACGGTCGATCGTTCAGGTTGAGCTACGCTTGCCGCGGTTGGTCCGTGGATGGGTGACCATCTTTATATCCCAACAACGTATCCGTGCCTCGGAAAGCAGTTAAACCGTTGGTCCCGGCTGTCATTCGTGGATCTTTGAGAGTCCTTACGGGTCAGAAGCCTGAAAGTCTGTCAACCTTAATTTTACCAAAATTAATCTTACCAAGGGGTAAGTAGTAGATGGGTAGTAGCTCCATGTAAAATACTAATACTCAGCTGCATCCAGTTAGACTGGAAGCCGAACCCAACATAGTCGGCAAAAGGCTAGGTTAGGAGGAGTTTCTTGGAGCAAACCTAATTTTCTGCAAAATTTCATCTTATTTTTGCATTCAATTGAAACAAATTAGCATGAAAGTAAATATCATAATTATACTTATTGAAAGTGGACATAAATTAAAGGGAAAATTCAACCAGCCTTTATGATTACGTATTAGTTCAACTGTTTATGTTATTAGCTACCTTAAATTGGTTCACACATTTTGCTTGCTTCTTTGAAGTTGATTATTTTATTGATAATGCGATAAGGACTTCAAACATTTTTTTTTTGTTTTTATTAAAACGTTGCCCCACACTAGGAATTACTCCTGTATCGTGGGTGCGTTTACAAACATTTAAATTCACATACACAAACAGCCAGACCCGGAACAACTACCTGTAGGCAATACAAATATTTGTTCCGTGCGGGAATCGAACCCGCGACACGCAGCGCAGCAGTCGATCGCTCAGCCACTGCGCTAACCGTGTCGTCATTATAATAGGTATATCATTTGATAATATTGTATCATAACATATCATCAGTTTGTGACTTTAATTATAATAAATGAAAGTGGTTTTTTAGGAAAATTCATTTATTTTACATTAACACAGAGGAGCCGAAAAATAATTCATTTAATAACTCATTTATAGTACAAGTACCTAAATCAAACTATTTTGTTCACATAAATCTACATGGATACTTATGAAATGTCAAAAGCTAGGTGCACGGTTTCAATTGGTCGTTTCCTATAGGAACCGTGAAAGTCGGTGAAAGAAAGAGAGGGTTGCGTTGAGTTACTTCTCCTCATTAGAGAAGGCCGACAAGAAACTCCACGGTTACTCTTTTAAAAATAATTTTCTTGTACAGACGCCAGCACATCAAGCTACTGCAATCTAACAAATTTCTTTAATAGATTTTCAACTTTATCACTGAAGTATAAGGTTCAAAGTTAATTGGGAAAATTTGACAGTTTCGGGTAGCTTGATGTGCTGGCGTCTGTACATGCCTGCTACCCCTTTCCTTCCTGTTTCTTTCTACGTTCAGTGGTTTAGCGTGAGTTTTGTCTGTCAGCCAGTTAGTCACGGAACTACTTATGCAATGAGCGCTGCTATCATAAATGTTTTGAATTAATAAAATCACTCTTTTCTATAGGAAAACAGTAGAAACTATAAGGACTTCTCGTCCCTATGCTACCGGGTCGGATCAATAAAATACTTGTTTACTTATAATTATGAGAAAAGGTTTTACTTATAATTATTAGAAAATATAATCAGCCTATAATGTTCCCACTGCTGGGACACAGGCCTCTTCTCGGTGACTAGAAGCGGGCCGTAATCCCAGTGTACCAGAGTGTGGCTCAGTGCGGTTGGTAGATGTCTCCAAATTTTTGGTTCTAGGACATGCCGGTTTCCTCACAACGTTTTCCTTCACCGTTTTGAGAGCAGTGGTGATGAAATAATTTACATAAAGTAAAGCGCCTGTCTGGGTTCGAACCTACGACTTACAACTCGTAAGTCTGGGCTGTTACCACTGCTCATTATTGTATACCATTATCTTATACATAATTTCTAAAAAAGAAAACTAAGCATGTCATAACCTCTAGAGTACTTTATGTAGTTTGCATCACTTGATACTAAACCATTATGCAAACCTGCATTAGCCTCACTAACAATTTTACAGACATCAAAACTAATCTCAGTGGGCTAGTATGTTTTCTAATCAACAAAAGCTCTTTGTTGTGAACTCAGTTCCGTGATTCCGTCTCGCTTTTAACTGCAGACGAAACTCGTATATTAAGCAGATGTGAGTAGGAACTACGCCGGGTATGCAAACGTTTCGAAACGGGACTAGAAGACTCTGTTGCAGAAATTGTATTGCTGCCTTGAGAAATACTTTTGGATTACACTGAATAATTATATGAATCTTTTTCTTCATGTCGCTGCCACGTTTCCCAAAAATGAAGAATGATGGCATCCGTTTTAAAGTGTTTTACTTAACAATATGGGGAAAAAACGTTAAACCTATTAGGTAAAATAAGACAAGCGGCCAAGTGCAAGTCGGACACGCAGACGAATGATCCGTAGATACCACCGTAAATAATAATAAACATTACATTTTTTTTTTCTATTAAAAAAATACGTTTCTTGTATGCCATTAATTTATAACTTTATTTTAATTTTATTAATTGTTATAGCGGACACTACGCAGCGGATAGTACACTACCAAAATTTAAATTGTCTACATGTTACGATTTAAAAGATACAGTCCTGTGACAGACGGACGGATGGACGGACAGCGAAGCCTTAGTAATAGGGTCTCGTAGCACCCTTTGGGATCGGCACCCCAAATACTAAAATCAATAGAAGACTAATCTGTTAAATAATTAATTAGCAAATTATAAATTTAGTGTCTAAAAGTTCATAATAATGGTAATGTATCCAAGAGACAGGGCTTTGCCACATTGTATGGCAATACTTACTTAGCCTCTGGCCAAGTTAAAAGGCTACGTGTCAACCAGGTTAGGTTAGTATTGAGTACAATTTTGTCACGGAACATTTTAGTAAGAAGGTACCTAATAGTGGATTATCTTTTAAAATAATTAAGATAAAATAAAATAAAAATAATTCTATGATGATGAAAGATCTGCCACCAGACTTTAAATTCTAGCTAAAATAACTAGATTGAGTGCAAAATATCGTCATAACACTGTAACATAATTTAGAGTCGTGAAAATAAAAAAATCACAACTCCACAAATAATTTAATAGCAAATCTCGTGATACAAATAAATCTCTCGCACATAACTGTTATTGCAATAATAAAACACAGAGCAGATACTTAGTATCGCGTCTTAATACATTACCCGTTACATTGTGCTATAAATACCAAGTCTACGGTCGGCATAAAAGGGAATCTGTCAGTTTTGACAAAGTTATCTTCCAAATTAAAACTTGCAAGCTGTCTCAGACAAGAATAAGAAGGGCAGTTTCCTCATTTTTAATAATGTTTACATTCTATTATCTCAGTCTCAATTTGTAAAATGCCTCTATTTTTAATTACTTTTTGACAAGTTATTGACATTGATTGTCACTGAGATGAGATTGAGAAAAGATATCCAACGTTTTCAATAATCACAAAAAAATATTACAAAAAATAACATTTTTTTAACGTTTTTAATTCGATAAATGGCCTTCAGGTCCACCCGACGTCAACTTATACTAGGAACACATGGCATCAATATCATATAGCATACACTCAGTTTCTGAAAGGCTGATCCAGAGAAATTAGTACGCTGTGAAAACTTGTTTACTGCTGAGATTTGTTGATAGAAGTATCAAAAGCCAATGAAATCGCTTCACAAAAGATTTGAAAACAGATTAAATTCAGAGAAATCCGTGGTTAATTGTTTACGGTCAGATTAGATTGCAAGTGACTGCCTCGTTTGCCTACTGGTCGCAAGAGCTATTTGCTCAGCATGAGGTCCTAGGTTTGATTGCCAGATCGGGAAAAGTGTTATTGGATTTTTCCGTCAGGGATTTTTGGCAAGGAGGCTTTTACAACACCTCTGTTTATTTCTTCGGAGATTACAGGCGGGATGTTATTTTTTATTATATACTGCAAGTAAAAATCATTAAACCGTTTTGTGTCATCACATGAAACCGAATTTGAATCGCAGGATTGCAGATTACCTTTTTGCCGACAGTACAGTCATAAACTGCACTCAGTTTACGAGAACCCGACAAAATAATGGTGTCAATCGTAAAACATGTCCAGATAGAAAATTGCTCTGTGAATTTTATATTCTGGCCGCGATTGTACGGGACAGCCGTTTCTTTAAGTCGTTTTTCATTTTATTAATCTTCGTGTTTGCCGTATAATAGGGTATAAGGTACAGTAATAAGCTAAATATGGGAGATTTATTTAGGTAAGTTCGGTTTGTTATGATTCTAAAATTAAGACTTGAGATGGGTGTTTGGAAAGTGTAGCTGCTCTCATCGAAGATCTCTCTTATGGCTTAAAATTTTCATTATATTTGAAATTAAAAAGAAAATGCATATGAAATCTAGTGTGTCAAATTCAAATAATAATAACATTTAAATTATAATTATGACAAAAAGTACCTACTAAATTAGTTGCTGGAATTGCAAATAAAAAGTCGGTTTAATATTATTTTCCCCAATAAAACGGTTTTGAGTAATAACATCACACAACCATATCCATTTATTTCATCAAATACACTTTCGGACTCCTAATCGAGCCTCCGTGCAAAACTTGTTAGGTGTGAAAGCAAAAAAAAAAAAACATCAAAATAGTGGTGAGTCAAAGAATAGTGTTGATGCAGATTTGAAGCCGACCTACTTACTAGCCACCATTTTGGTGTCATCGTAGTTCCAAATTTAAATTCATGACCAGAACCAAAAAAGATTTAGAGCATTTTAGGGTTTCGCACCCAAAGGGTAAAAACGGGACCCTATTACTAAGACTCCACTGTCTGTCTGTCACCAGGCTGTATCTCAAGGACCGTGATAACTAGACAGTTGACATTTTCAGACTGTATTATTAGTTAAAAATTGTAAACCTTACCAGGGCGGCATAATCGCATGCGCGACAAAGCCCTTTTTCTAGAATAAAAAAAAAAAAAAAAAAACAGATGATGTATTTCTGTTGCCGCTATAACAAAAAATACTAAAAACAGAATAAAATAAATATTTAAGGGGGCCTCCCAACCTCCCAACACAACAAACGTGTTTTTTTCGGCGTTTATGTCTTGTGGTACGGAACCCTTCGTGTGCGAGTCCGACTCGCACTTGGCCAGTTTTTATTATATAAAAATGCAGTGTGCCTCGGTTTAACAGTCAAACATACATTATGTTGGACTGCTGACATTTTGCTAATTCATAATATATAACCTCTTTTTCCACTTTATCTTTAAAAATAGACCATGCCGTTGATGCCGTACAAAAACCCTTATCTTTATTTCCATTGAACCTACATGTATTGTGTACGAATCCACTCGTTAATGCCTATATAATAGGTTCTCTATCCGTGTATTGAATAAGTAAACAAGCCCTTCAGTATACTTGAAAAAATATAAAATATTTATTATTATCTATTGTTTATTTTGAGTTTACAAATAACAAAGGAAGATAACAGAATCGGATTGTTTGAACTAACTTTGTTTGGAGAACAAACATGACGAAATGTCACATAAGGCTTTATGCACGTGCAGACTTTAGTCAAGATTGTCGGTTTAAGAAAAGAACAGTTGCGTGTGAGCCGGCAACGCGTGAGCACACGTTTTATGCGCGCGCGTATACGTCTTTCTTGCGACAAGTTTTAGGTGTTATGCTCATTTTAGTTATGATTATTTTAAATGGGTGAAGAACAGACTAATGTTGATTTTTGCTACACCAGTAGCAGTGAGATAATGGAGGAGGATGTAGGAGATGAAGGTGAGCAACAAGATAACAGGAATTTGACAGCAGAGAGGAGTGTGTATGAGAAAGAGAAGGGCGAGCAACGGATGCCCGAAAAGAGAGGACGCCAAGATGATGAGGAAATTGTGGAAGATGACGAAGGTTTTGTCACGGTAGTAAGAGGACATAAGAGACCTGCTAGAAGAGATTCGAAGGATCGTGACTTGTCGTGCATGCTCAAGGAAGTTAATGAATCCGAAAAATGGGTTGTTTGTGTCACAAGCAATAAAGAAATGTTACCCAAACAATTTGGTATGGCAAAGTGGTTACGAGCGGCAGGTATTGAAGATATCACGAAAATAATGTATAAGGGCGCATACAAAGTTTTGATTCAATTTGAGAATAGAAAAAGTGCACAGAAATTGTTGACATCTACAAAATTACACGAGTTAGAATACAGAGCCCATATTATAAATCAATTACAACTTACTTATGGTATTCTTAGACAGGTTGACTTGGATATGGAAGAAAAAGAAATACTTGAAAATCTTAAGTGTGAATTCGAAATAGAATCAGTCAAGCGACTTAAAAGACTGGATGATAATGGTAAATGGATTAACTCCGAAACAATAAGAATATGTTTTAAGAGCTCAACTTTGCCACCATACGTGTACGGGTATGGTTGTAGGTTTCAAGTTGAGCCGTTCACATTTCCTGTGTCCCAGTGCTCCGTGTGTTGGAAATATGGCCACCTTTCCCGTTCATGCCCAAAAAAGAACCCAACCTGTCCTAAGTGTGGAGATAAACACGCAAATTGTGAGACAACAACTTATAGGTGTGTCAATTGTAAAGGGCCACATATGGCCTTGAACAAAAAATGCCCAATGTTTATGAAGGAGAAGGAAATTAGAAACATAATGACTAAGGACCGCTGTAGTTATAGAATCGCTTTAGAGACATATATTAAAAAGGCAGAATGTCAGAAGGCAACACATCAAAACGAACTACATAAAATACACAACCAAGTAAATATTACGCAACCGAATTCTCAAATTAACGCCACTCAAACGACGAGCGAAAACAATTCAAACGGGTTCTTAATCACTACAGAGGCTATTATCCACAATCAGATGTCAACTTCCGATAGTTGTACGGATGCGGAGGAACCACTTAGTCAGGGTAGTCAAGTTTATAACAATAACAATAAAAAAAAGAAGAAATCAAAAAAACATAATTCGGATGAAAATAAGTCCCAAGATCGTTTATATAGTGAAGTGGTAAATGCCCCCAAAGAAAAAGAAGCTAAAAATACCCTCAAAGAAAAAGAGAAAAAAAAGGCTACAAATAAACCTATACCAGATTTTGATGTGAGTTTTTCGAGTACCGTCAAACGCATAAAGGATATTTGTACATCGGGCGGCAGCTTAGAAGATAAAATAAATAAGTTTGGCAGTTATTTGATACAAGTTTGTGTTCAGTTTATCTTAAAATTTGTTAAGAATAGTGACTTTTGTGACAAGATTATATCTATATTTATAAATGGCTAATAATAATAATAAGAGGGTAATGCTAAACATTATGCAGTGGAATGCACAGAGTTTGCGTCCTAAACTGGCTGAATTTGAACTTTTACTTTTCCAAGAAAAGATTCATGTTGCAATCATATCGGAAACCTGGCTCAGGACGGAATCATATTTGAGAATTAGTGGGTACAATATTTATAGGAACGACAGAATGGACGGATATGGAGGTGTAGCTATATTGATTCATAAAACAATTAAGGTACAAGAATACCCTATTAAGATCAATAATTTAGGAATAGAATTAGTCTGTGTAAGATTATTTAATAATAGTTATATTAGTCATATTATATCAATTTATTGCCCATCATCAGTTCGATGTACACAGTTTGATTGGGAACAAATGTTTTCAATATTTCCGAACAAATGTATTATAGCTGGTGATTTTAATGCTCATCACTTGAATTGGTCTACTAAGAATGATACTCGTGGTAATCAGTTGTATGACGCAGCATTAGATGCGGGATATATTTCCTTAAATAATAAAGATGTAACTAGAATTAAATGTGTCAACAATATCGTTCAAAAAACATCTCCGGATATAACGTTTGTCTCGTCTGAATTGTCTTATATGTTGAATTGGAAGGTACTCAATGAAAATCTAGGCAGTGATCATCTTTTTATCAAGGTCTCCTTTTGTTGTACAGGTTCGGTTAACATGATTCCCAAACGTAAGTTTAAATTAGCGAATTGGAAAAAGTACACAATTTCATTAAATGAATATTTTTCACAGACTTCATATAATAGCTGTCATGAGTCAGTACAATCGTTATATGATACATTTGTAAAAGTAGTTAACAAGGCGACGGATGAACACATCCCAATGATAAAAACATTTATTGATCCCAAAAAATGTTTCCGACCCAAACCCTACTGGAATCCCTCCTTGGCCAATTTAGTAGCACAACGTAGGTTAGCCTTGAGCCAATTTCGGAAAAACCCTACGCCACATAATCTTAACATACTGGAAGGTAAAACACAGGAAGCTAAAGAAGCTATTCGGCTAGCAAGGTCAAATGACTGGCAAAATTACTGTAGCAGCATAGACGAGCAAACGTCTAGTTCGGAGATGTGGAAGCGTATGAGATGGGCCAAAGGTTTTAGGTCATCAAATACTAACTCACAAGTATCAAATGAACAAAAAGTTGAACTTCTTACTAATCTTACACCAGATTATGTTCCTACCAAGACGCCCGAGTTTCGTTCACATAACTCATTACTGGAACAACATTTTACGATACATGAAATGAACAATTGTTTCAAAAAGAAAGACACAGCACCGGGACACGATGGAATAACTTATTCTATGTTATATCATTTGCCTATAAATGGAAAACTTTACTTGTTAGAAATATACAATCGTATTTTAGATACAGGTGCTGTGCCAGTACAATGGCGTGACATATACATAACACCTATACCAAAATCTTCACCAGCTGGTGTCATTAAACTAAGGCCCATTTCATTAATATCCTGCGTGTGTAAAATGTTGCATTCTATACTTACGAGGCGTTTGGAGTGGTTTATTGAGAAGAATAAATTATTGTCTTCAGATACATCTGGCTTTAGAAGAGGACAATCTTGTCAAGATTGTTTAGTCAAGTTAGTTAGCCAAATATACTTAGGTTTCTCAATTAATTCCCCAACTGTAGCATGTTTTTTAGACATTGATAACGCTTATAATAACGTAGGAATAGAAATAATGGCTACAACGTTAGACAACATCGGGATTGGTAAAAGCATATGTAGGTACCTGTGGAACTTTTTGAGCGAAAGACATTTATACATCAAAGATGAAAATAAGCATAACAACTACTTTGTAAGACATACAGATAAAGGTTTGGCTCAGGGAGATCCGATATCCCCACTCCTCTTTAACATTATCACTATTCGATGTTTTCAAGGACTTAATAACGTCAACATGTTGCAGTACGCGGATGATTTCGTGTTGTTTATTACTTCTAATAACCTTATAAAATGTAAACGTGATATTCAAACAGCTTTATATAATTTTTGTGATGCTATGAGGGAGGTGGGTTTGGAAGTATCAGCAACTAAATCAAAGGTTTGTATTTTTTCTAGAGGTTTTAAAGGGTTAAATATTGATCTAAAATTGCATAATTGTAAGCTAGATTTGGTAGATAGCTACAAGTATCTGGGCGTTTGGCTGGACAGACGCTTGCGTTGGTCTAAACACATTAATGTTATTTTAGAAAAGGCTAATAAACATCTTAACTTGCTTAGAGTTTTAGCGGGATCTTCTTGGGGTTTGCATCCAAAGCATTTGCGGCACATTTATATCGCGCTAATAAGAAGTCGTTTGGACTACAGTTGCTATTTATATGACTGCAGCGCTAAATGTCATTTGTACAAGGTTACTAAGGTTCAAAATCAGGCTTTAAGGATTATAGGAGGATTTATCAAATCCACACCGATCCATGTTATGGAAAGTGAACTCTGTGTACCTCCACTGCAGTTAAGGAGAAAGTATTTAGCTTATAAATTTTGCCTTAAGTCTAAATCCTTACTAAACAGTACAATAACTAGTTTGTTATCAGATCTGCAAACTTTTCGTAACAATTGTTATTGGAGAAACAAAACGTTTCCGTTGCTTGCCTCTGTGTACGATGAAGTTAAAGAGGAACATGTGGCTTCTAGTGATCCTTTAAGAATGTTTACGTTAAGTGTGTGGGTTACTAATTATAATGTGAATGAATTAGTTGTATCAAATTTAGACTGTATTGCAAAATCAAAAAAGTCCTATGAAAATAGTTCATTAAATCAATCAATTATTGATGAGTTACATTTAAAATATAAGGACTGGTCTCCTATATTTACGGATGGTTCTAAGAATGTGAACGGTCAAGGAGCAGCGTTTTATGTACCGAATACACCAATGTCTCATCATGATAACTGTTTTAAAATTGATAAAAACGTTTGTATTATGACCTTGGAGCTTGTTGCGATATCGGAAGCATTGTCTTATGTTCGTAATGCTGGTGTACACAGAAAGGTGGTTATTTTGACAGACAGCAAAAGCTCACTACAACACATAGCTCGATGCGCCTCTGGTTGCAGAGGTGCATCGATAGCTTATGTTATCTTATGTAAGATAGAGGAACTTACAGAACGAGGTGTACTTCTGAAATTGCAATGGGTTCCTTCTCATACTGGCTTAAGGGGTAATGAAGAGGCTGACACATTAGCTAAATTTGCAGCTACTGCTGGTAAAAAAATGAATATTGTACCAGATTATTCCGAGTTTTTGCCTAAGTATAAACAAATATGTTTTGAGAGTTGGAAGGAGTATTTTAATAAGCGCTCATTAGAAAAAGGAATATGGTACAAAACCATCCAGTGCCAGCCCCTTCATATCCCCTGGTGCGCAAACACTAACTTAAATAGAAAACTGATTGTTACAGCTCACAGACTCAGATCTGGACACATACCATGCAATAAATTTAATTTTATGATGAGGAAAATTGACTCACCAAACTGTGAAAATTGTGGCGTCTGTGAGGATCTATATCATTTATTGCTGGAATGTGTTCGATTTGAGTCTGGGAGAACATGTCTAGCAAATGCCTTTGAATTAAACAGACTGGATGTTGGCACATTCAATGTGATTCTTAGTCAACCCAATTCTAAAGTAGCAAAGTGTCTGTTTGAATTAATGGCATCGAATTAAATTTTAATATTATATTATTTTTAGTATAAGCTATTGGCAGTCAGATGTGGTTAGGGTATAATGGGACTGGTATACACAATGTGTAAAAGTCCTTATAATAAATAAAAAAAAAAAAAAAAAAAAAAAGAAAAGAAAGATGTCGAGCACATTTTGAAAATGTTGTCTATGAAAAATGTGTCTTTAGATGATTTCCCAGGAAAAAGAGAACAATAAAAATCAAAAATACCTAGGTAATACGGGCTGTTGTCCGCAACTCCACGTCAATGCGCGTATTTTGCGTACATACCTAATATATATAGAAAAAACTATTTTGACCCAAGACAAAACTGGGCCGTTACCATATTATACGCTCAGCGGGTAAATTTTAGACGAAAAGTGATTTGTCATGCGAAGTGTCAAGTGACTTTGTACCATGTGCAGTGCAACTGTTAAATGTCACCTTAACTTGCCCTGCTCAACTAATGATTAGTAGGCTTGTAATCTCGGAAATGGAATTCCAGATCAAATGTAAATAAATATATGTCATTGATCAGTGACATTTCAGGGGTAGTCAACATTTCCCTAGTCATTTATTTAATGTTATTAAATTTCGTGCTTTTGAAATCACGCTGAAGGCGGCGTCTCAAAATTAAACATTTTATAGCTTACGGTCTCGTCGTTAACTAATGAAAATAAAATATCAATCACCTAAAGACCAATATTGATCTTCAGACACAGACATAGCAGTGCGTTGTCAGTTTTTAGATAGTGATAGAATATCCTTCTTGGTCGACGGCCCTGGCTGACTATCCATAGTAGGTACGTTTATTTTATTACGCGTAAAAACGATTTTACGCAACAACATAATAAACAAAAGCGTAAAATACAACAACCACTTAAAATTGAACAACAAATAAAAATTCACGAGGGACACATTCAATCACGACAAACTTCAGAAACCGAAATGACTTCGAATGACCAAAACAAACTGGCGACCAGTACGTGGCGTACGTACTGGTCGCCAGTTTCGATTATTAGGATAACGCAATATTATTTACGATTCTCCTGTTTAGAAGGAAAACCATTTATAAAAAGTAAATTAAAGTCCTAATGTTTAGAGCTTCTGCCTTATTGCCTGTATCACAAAATAATTTGCGCAATTTTATTTCAAACAATAATTATACTTTATTCTTGGTTCGAAGTTTACTGGTGTTTATTGTAACTTTAAAGCTGAAAGCTGTGTGTATCATTATATTTTACCTTTTTAAGATATGAATACAATTTTATTATATATTTTTTTCTAAGAACTTTTCTATAAGAGATTTGTCCTTAAGGAACAAATCTAACTTAGAAAGATGTATTAATGATTCTAATTATTATAATTCTGTAATGACGTACCTGTTATCGTCGCAAATAATATTTTGATCAAAATATAACCTGACACTGACCTGAAAATTGCAAAAAAACATTAGAAATTTTTAATTTCGCGGTTTACCACTGCGCATTCAACTTAAAATGTCCGTGGTCCCTGCACATTCACCTTAAGGTAAATAAATATTAGTTCATTTTGGACCAAGGACAATACAGACTATTTAAAAAAAAAAGTGAAATATGGCTCGCGGATTTCGTTTGGTATGAAGTAGTTTGATGAGATTAAAAAAGCGTGCAACTCCGACTAGTAAATAGTTATCTGTGGCCAAAGACTACAATAGTATACTGCTGTGGCGTTATCGCACTAGTGGAATAACATTAAGTAAAAAGCACGCGTTTTTAACACACTGCATTATGGATCTAAAAGTTCAATAAGAGCCACTTTACGAGCAAGTTGTTAAAAAACATTTTGTATGTGTTGTTATTCTTCTCACTTAGTATCATGTGGAACGACTACTCACTTCACCTAAGTTTTCATGAAGAGATTTTGAATAGACTGGCTGTGGACCATGATTTTCGTTTATGACATAGGTAGTTGTCTACATAGCTGCAATATAATTGCATACAAACAAAAGCGGTTGAAGCGAGCTTCGGACAGGCTGCAGTATTTTGGCTAGCTTTTCGCAATATCGTACGTCGTGTTGGGAATTTTGGCCTATTTAATTAAGCCAAGTTGACAGGAACGCAAGCAGCGTAATTTATTATTATTTGCTTTACTGCAAAAGTTGAATTTAAAAAGTTTGTTAACTGGCTTAACAAACAAAAAGTGACGTTTAATGAAAGATTCCTGACAAAACATAATTGAACGACGTCTCGTGAGTTTTTAGTTTAAACAAGTTTTCTAATTTCATTCAGGTCCGTTTATTGCCTAGAGAAAGGCTGCTAAATCACCTAAAACATAAAAAGCGGGATTGACCGAAAGGGTTACCGCTGGCCCGGAACATAAAGGGCTAAGGAAGAAATACGGGTGGGTTTTAGTCAGTAAGATTCTGACACTCCCTTCCGCTCCACCCAGAGTGCGAGGGGTCATTTGATGATTTCCCATCCTGAAAAAAAAAGTATGTCTCGTTTGACATTGTGACCGAAGATCGTTGGGGTAGACGTATTCTTGAGTGGAGACCGCGAATCGACAAACGTAAGGTAGAACGCCCTCAGGCTAGTTGGAGCGACGATCTTCGCAGGGTGACTTGTAGCAGATGGATGAGCGTTGCCGAGAATCAAGTTGAATGGCGTGCAATAGAAGAGGTCAATGTCTAGCACTGGGATGCTGTAGGCTAATGATGATGATGAGAGACAAAGTACAAAGTAAACCCACTTTCAGGAGTTTTTCATTAAGGATATACAATTTGACGGGGGACCCGTGGCAAATAATAACAGCCGCACAGGTCGATCAATCAGGTTAAGCTACGCTTGCCGCGGTTGGTCTGTGGATGGGTGACCATCTTTACATACCGTGACCCCTCCGTGCCTCGGAAAGCATGTTAAGCCGTTGGTCCTGGCTGTCATTCGTGGATCTTTGAGAGTCATTACGGGTAGTCAGAAGCCCGAAAGTCTGACAACCAGGGGTGTCGTATTACCCAGTAACTGGGTTGTGGAAGTCAGATAGGCAGTCGCTCTATGTAAAATACTGGTATTCAGCTGCATCCGGTTAGACTGGAAGCCGACCCCAACATAGTTGGGAAAGGTCTAGGCAGATGATGATTATACAATTCGACATCTAAAAATAGAAAGGCAAGGTAAATTAAAAAGAAGAAAATAAAGTCCTTTGAAGTCTGTTCCATGCTCCAGCTTCACAACATCGGATATATTAGATAGTGGAGTCGAGTGGACTCGTTGTGTGTACTCCTCGAGGAATTCTCTCTAATCGTA
This sequence comes from Luperina nickerlii, assembly GCA_963855955.1. Taxonomy (NCBI): domain Eukaryota; kingdom Metazoa; phylum Arthropoda; class Insecta; order Lepidoptera; family Noctuidae; genus Luperina; species Luperina nickerlii. Next base: position 10,918,375 of record OY979677.1, on the reverse strand, counting down.
TCCAACATTAATGACAGTGCAGAAACTGTAGTACACTATACAAGATAGGTACTTGCAATGTATTGTACAGGCTGTCTGTGTGTGTTTTAGTCCTTTTGTTTCTAGCGTATAACTAATTGCATGTGTAGTTTTTTTAACTTTTTGTTCCAAGACTGTAATTTTTTTTTTCATTTATTTAAGCCTCAAGACGTCCACTGCTGGACATAATGTGTGCTTTCCGCATTCAGCGGTTTGCTGCGGCCTTCACAAGGTCATAATTTTTTGTGTTACAAGCAAATTACAATTAATTTAATTAAATGTAATGGTATTAGGGTAAAAAAGAGCCAGGTACCTCTTTTACAAGATAATGCAGGTGGACATTTTAATGGTTACAAGATTACTGTGTTCAGCAATAAGATAAGAATTATCAATATTACTACTGAGTTTATGAATAAAATCATAGTTACTTTAATTCAAGACACTCAGACCGCCAAGTATGATTCACGAGTAGCTTTGAAACTTACCAAAAATATCTCTCCACCAGTTCAATTTTAATCTAACATAATAGTTCAAACATTATAAAGTGCACCCAACCTAACAAACTAAGCCAGACATTCAGCACTACACTTGATTACTCTCAGAGATTAGATTTGCATTTGAAATGGTCGCTTTAAAGCAATGAGCGACTAATGTTGCTATGATGTCCACGCAATCGCACACGACCGCATCTAATGAAATTACTTGAGCCATTTGCTCGGATTATACATAAGAGATGAAACTTTGTACATGAAGAGTTTAAATGCTTTGTTAAACATTGCGTGATAATGTCCTTTTGGAGGCGCGACACAACAGCATGAGCAAATAAAGTCCCGAATCTCAAACAGAGACTAGCCTTCGGCGAGGGAGATACTACACTTAGTGCACAACCGTGTGCGCAGACAAAGGTGCACTTTGTTTTCCCTCACACTCATAGTCCGATGGAACAGCAATCTGGCACGACCGGTGAGCGATTAGGCGCAGGACCAACGGCTCAACGTGTTTTCCGAGGCACACCGCGAACTTCCAAACTACTAAGAAATGTCCAATGAAAAACTTAATAATACTTTAGCAACTTATCATTTGCTTCGCGGGTCGGGCAACGACGCGCGTCTGAAATGATCAGTTGCTAAACACAAAATAAAGGCTCCTTCAAACAGGCGCGACACGACACGCCTTTGTGTCGCGTGCGATTATATCGCGTGTCGCGCCTGTTTGTAGGAGCCTTAAAACTTTCACACCTACGAGTACCTACAATTTCAACTAGCACACAAAAGCATTTATACCAACTCGTGTAATTTTTGAAATATTCAAACTCAAACATAATTTATAGCTAATAAGTTCTAATTTCATCAAAAAAAGGACACTTTTACGTATTTCTATCGTGTAAAAGTGTATAATCAGCCTAAAATATTCCCACTGCTGGGACACAGGCCTCCTCTCTGTGAGAGGGAGTGGGCCGTAACCGACCACGCGAGCACAATGCGGGTTGGTAGATGTCACATGTCTTCGAATTTTTGTTCTAGGATATGCCGGTTTTCTCACGAAGTTTTGAGAGCAGTGGTGATGAAATTAAATACACAAAGTAAAGTACCGCCTGGGTTCGAACTCACGACCTGCAATTCGTAAAACAGGGCCGATACAACTGGGCCATCACTGCTCTCAATTTGTCTTACAATCTATAAATTCTATCTAAAATATATCACATTAACTTGCAATCCAATGACATGAACAAAATCAATACGCAATACATTACAAAATATTGTAAATACATTTAGCTATTCTATTATAAACGGGGTTATTGGAAAAACACAAACAACCTTATTGTACTCATCATTATGAACAACTTTTACTATGGGACCAAACCTGAAATCGCGAAAAAGAAAACAGCGGTTCCCTACATTTATGTTCGTATAACTCGTCAAAATGTATGGAACAGTAGTAAAAGTTGTTCATAATGATGAGCACAATGACCTCTTAAGAGGTTGTTGGTGTTTTTCCAATAACCCTGTATAGAGAGAGCAAATAAAGTAGATGAACGATCGGATTGTTGTAAACATGACTTATATAACATACATCAAATGATAGAAACGTATTCTGATAACAATTTATTATGTCTTTCATACATTATTACCTACTTCCCAAATCCTCGCTTTACGAGATTACTTACAACGGTATATTTAGATTCCTACTTGTAGGTTTAATGTGCAATGGTTTTTTTTAATAAAAGGTATATTGAGCCTTTGTAATATTGTGTAGAAAATCATATCACTGTACCCATTTTAAGGTTGTGTAAACTCCAAACAAGTGCGAGTCAGACTCGCGCACCGAAGGTTCCGTACTTTGTAGGTATGTAAATAGCTTATCACGGGTTTTTTTAATGTACAGACACCAGCACATCAAGCTACCCGAAACTGTAGAATTTTCCCAATCAAGTTTGAACCTTATGATTTAACAATAAAGTTGAAAATCTATTAAAGAAATTTGACAGACTGTAGTAGCTTGATGTGCTGGCGTCTATACCTACAAAACGGTTTTCGGATTTTTTCCTTTACTTGTGCTACATGATCTTGCTTCGTGCAAAATTTCATAATTCTAAGTCAACAGGAAGTACCCTCTAAATTTTGATTCCCTTGAGAGTGTAGAAATATACTTTTATTACGGCATAAACGACCGTATCTTTTTTCTTACGTTTACTTAGGTATTTGATTTTTTATAGCTTCAATGAACTTTAGAGCTGAGTATATGGTTTTAATTTCAACTCGATATCTCCACGCGTTCCCGAGATAAAGGGTCTTGACAGACAGACGGACGGACAACAAAGTAAGCCAAATTTCATGATTCTAGGTCAACGGGAAGTACCCTCTAAATTGTGATTCCCTTGAGAGTGTAGAAATATACTTTTATTGCGACATAAACGGCCGTATCTTTTTTTTTACGTTAAAGTGTTTGATTTTTTCACAGCTTCAAGGGACTGTAGAGCTCAGTATATGGTTTTAATTTCAACTCGATACCTCCACGCGTTCCCGAGATCATTTTACACGCAATCAATATTCTATAACAAAAAAAAGTATACATACAGTTTAATATTCATATTAAAAGTACACTATGTAAACAAGGATATTACAAATTAGAGGATTATATCCAAGATAAGAATGCTTGGAAACATGCTGGTCCTGCTCCATAGCACAATCTAGAGTCTAGACAAAATCAAACTGGTTTTTAATTTAATTTATATTTTTTTTTAAATTATGACATTGTTTTTTACAATCTGTGACTATATCTGTGACTCACTCACTTGTTAAAATTCTAGGAAAATCATCTATCTACTTTTAAAATATTTGTAAATAATTTGTAAATATGTGAGCACCATGTATCTATCACATAATTGATTTACCTGTCATTGCTTCATTTTTAATTCTTTTTACCTTTTGTGGTAGACTAATTTTATTCTAGGTGCATAGTCATCACATATAATTATATTATGTGTACAAAACCTTGTAAAACATTTTAAAAGAGTAATGGTGGAGTTTCTTGCCCATTCTTCTCCATACGAACTCAATTTTACTGTAAGTTTTGACGTTTAAAAGTGCCTTTAATGTGCCTATTTGAAATAAATGATTTCACTTTGACTTTGAATACCAACAACAGATGTATCGCGGAGTAGCAAGTGTAGTGTGGGACGCCCCACAGCTAGATGGACAGACGACCTCAAAAAGGTGGCTGGGACTGCAGACTGGATGCGGAAGGCGGAGGACAGTGTTGTGGCGCAGCATGGGAGACGCCTATGTCCAGCAGTGGACTGCAATAGGCGGAGTTGATTTACTGATAGATTTATCAAACTACTTAGAACAGTAATATTATGTGAATTCAGAGGTCATTCAATCCAAAAAGACAATTGGTTCTTCTGAATTGAAATAGTTAGACGAGAAGTACCCAAGTCTTAAATAAATTACTTTATGTTTAATCAAATCCATGCAAAACTCAAATAAACGTATACTACAATGTTAAGACTTTCCAAACTAAAATTGCTTTAATGTGGAATTGTGGATCCAATATAATACCTACTAAAATAAACTTTGCAGAATTGTCTTTTAAAAGTCCTTTATCAGTTGGATTCTTGTTCAGTTGGATAATTTGTTAATAATTTATTATGTAAAGTACAGAACTGTATATATTTAATCGGAATGAATAAACTTCTAAAACTAAATATACCATTAAAATATAATCTCCTAACGTAAAGTTAGATTTAAAACTTAAATGTGAACAATTATGTTCACAATTATGTTAAATTATATACTTAGTAGGTATCAAGCAATCAGCAATTAATTAAGGTAAGTAGGAGCAGTGGGAGCCCAGTGGTCACGGCCGCGACTTACTAGTTGTAGGTCGTAGGTTCAAACCATGACAGACGCTTTATTTTGTGTAAATTATTTCATCACCACTGCTCTCAAAACGGTGAAAGCAAACATCGTGAGGAAACCGGCATGTCCTAGAACAAAAAATTCAAAGCCATGTAAAATCTACCAACTTGTACGGGGCCCGTGTGGTCGATTACGGGATTCCTCGCGATGGTTTTCGTCACCGATTTGAGAGCAGTGGTGATGAAATAAAATACTATAAAAGTAAAGTGTCTGCCTGGGTTCAAACCCTTGACCTACGACAAGTAAGACGGGACCGCGGCTGTTACCACCAGGCCACTCTGCTCTAAGGGACAGAATCAAATTACATTCGTCCCTTTTCGAATGTCAAAGGTTATGCTAAAAAATGAGCACCAAGATATTACTGCGTGTACTTTGTAGCTTTCTTTAAGACCAGACCAATAATATTGTCTGCTGTACATAATATCCTGGGGGCCTAAAAGGTCACTTTGGCAGAATCATAAAAGGATAACATTATGAATTATAATATGGCGAAGACAGTCCGTGTTTTTTTTTTTTGCTGCACTATGTAGGATCAAAAAGATTGGGATTGGATTTAGATTGGATTGATTGGTATTTTAGCACAGTCAAAAAAAAAATTACTGAAAAATCCTTCACCAATGGGATTTGATACTTAACAGTTAACTGTCCATTATGATTCATAATGTTATCCTTTTATGATTCTGCCAAAGTGGCCTTTAGGCCCCCGTAGACTGGATATGATGAGTCTATCATTAGCGAACCCTCTTCTGACAAATTATAAGCTTTTACTGCTATCTGTCAACACTCCATTCATAAATCAAAGATTATTATGATGTCAATCATAAATTAAATTGTATAATGGCTGATTGTCTGGCAACTTGCCAATTATTATATAAAATGACATAGATTATTATTTATTATACAGTTTCTCAGTAGGATCCTTTGAATTAGAACTTACAGTTTATTTAGTTATCAATTTGACATACTTGTTATTTTGTGAGAGATGGATAATGTTATCATTTCAATTTGAATAGTGCGGGGTTTATTAATTTAATTAATTTATTTTTTACTTCAATCATTGCTTTGCTTTATATTATTAGTTATCTAATTACACAGGCAAATAATTTATGTAGTTACAACTAACAGTAATATTATTTGGGATGCCCATACCCAATTTGGGTACCTATGCATATTTTACTGTAAACTTTTGATTTAAGTACCGATATGTTAAATTCAGGTAGGACAGAATTTAACAAAAAAAAACAGACTAAAATAAATTAGAATCTATTAAAACCAACGTAAAAGTTCTTTTTCGAAACCTCATTTAAAATCAGCCATCAACTAGTAGGGACAGTAGAGATAAAATGTTTCATGTTTCAATTTGCATAAAACTCGAATCTGATTTATTTTCCACGCTACAGTACTACCACAAAAAGGTAACCTACAGAAGATCAACACATTATCGTACTCTTAGAAAGTTGCACTAACTTGTGACATAATTAATAAGTTTAAAAATAAGTACATAGGTACGTAATATGCTTCTTTCACTAATGCAAAATCATGAATAGTTAACTAAAAGGGTTGATCACAAGCACTAAACTTTTTGAACGTCAGAAGTTTTAAAAGACAGTTCGAATAACGCATAATATCAATTTTATCACAGCCGATATAAAATAATTTGAACAAAAACACTGCAATATCACACTCTAGTTCGGCCGTCGAAAGAATGCGTTCCTGACACCTGTCAGTGCGACAATTCTACTAGCAAGACCAAATTCGGAAAACACGTATTCCTTTGTATGAAACAGATGTCAAGATCGCATTCTTTCGTCGGCCGCACTGTACACAACACATAAATATTTTCGCAGAGAGACAGCATGTAGGACACCCCTGTCAGTCTTTTGAGAAAACCACTCTTCATTGTACATAATTTACGCAAAACCTGTCCGTCTTGTGTAGACTGACAATTCTGTTTCACCGTAGTGTCATGTCACAGTGTCAATCTTCAGTTTATTTCTGTCGGGTGACACTTTAGGACGGGAACCTATTTCCAATGCAAGTGCGATGCACTTTGAATAAAGGCACGAAACGTCTGACTGGCGAAGTTAAAAATATCTGTAATGACAACGCGGAAGTTGTTCCTATTTCAGAATTAGATGACTCAGCTGCTGGATTATACTTAGCTGCAAAGGAATTTATGGCTCAGATATTAGGATCGGCTGCCGCTCGCCTGGAAGTCGAACCCAAAATAGTTGGGAAAGGGCTAGGTAGATGCTGATGATGATGTTAGGATCGGTTTGAGGGTACCGTTGATTAATTCAAAGGTGGAAACGCGGAGAGCTTCTATGTCGTTCTAAAATGGCGGGGAAACTGCAAATGTGCGTGTAGAAGGCCATTGATAGACACAAGCATTTCATTAAACATACCAAGAAATCTAACAAAACATTACTTATCAACAACAATCTTACATAACTAGTGAAATGTGGGTGTACCATGTACGTACACTTCTGACAGACCCTTCAAGGAAACAGGCGTGACGTTATGTACAGACGCCAGCACATCAAGCTACTACAATCTGTCAATTTTTTTTAATACATTTTCAACATTAACGCTAAAGCATAAGGTTCAAAGTTGATTGGTAAATATTGACAGTTTCGGGTAGCTTGATGTGCAGCTGGCGTCTGTATCTACGTATGTGTGAAGTAATAAATAAGACATTTAGCTCAAGATTAGCCTAAGATGGGGGACATGTCTAAATAATTTGATACATTTGGCCATTTACGTAGGTACATGTTAAGTAGTCCATCAAACACTGCGAAAGTGCAGAAAATAGCATGGAAAACCAATTTTAATCTCTGCATTTCCACCTTTTTATTCAGCATTCCATTACTCATTGTAACAGATATAGGTTTTTGGACCGTTAAACACGAAATACCTAGAACATACTCGTGTCGTTTTGTTGCTACAGCTGTCAGTCAACGTTTTGACCAACGTTAAAATTACTTTTGGCTAGAAACACACAAGTTTTTATGCTAAACATATTTTGAGAAATGAATATTCTTACACGCTGTAAATATGTTTATCAGTTTGCAAGACTTTAATACTTTGAGCTCACTTTTCTGAAAATCAAATGGAGATTACAGCAGAGATATCCAAGTTACTTTTACAGACGGGCTGTGGCTCACTAATAACAGCCGCACGGGTCGACGGATCAGGTTAAGCTACGCTTGCCGCGGTTAGTCCGTGGATGGGTCACTATCTTTACATACCAAGACCCCTCCGTGCTTCCAAAAGCACGCTAACCCGTTGATCCCGGCTGTCATTCGTGGATATTTCGTTACGGATCGCCAATAGCCCGAAAATCTGACAACCAGTCTTAGCAACGGGTATCGTATTATCCAGTTACTGGGTTATCAAGGTAAAATAGGCAGTTGCTTCATGTAAAATGCAGGTATTCAGCTCCATCTGGTTAGACTGGAATCCGACCCCAACACAGTTAAGCAACGGCTAGGCAGATGATATCCAAGTTAAGGCTCCTTCAAACAGGCGCGACACGACACGCGACGAGCGATGCCTTTGTGTCGCGCGCGATTATATCGCGTGTCGTGCCTGTTTGTAGGAGCCTTTAGTTTTACTATAGGTAGGATAATATCCTAACACGCATCATCACTTATTCTATCAGACACAATTACATCATGATAATATGATGATACAAATAAATTATATACAGATAAATAGATTTAAAGGCTCCTACAAACAGGCGCGACACGCGATATGATCGCGCGCGACACAAAGACACCGCTCGTTGCGTGATTTGCGGTGCCTTTGTGTCGCGTGTCGTGTCGCGCCTGTTTGAAGGAACCTTAATATGTAATACGAATATGTATGTTTCTTGATAATATCGTATCAACCGCGACACATAACATGCGGGTAGCTGCAGCATATTGTGTTTGCATGATATTATGACCGCAAACCATATAGACTGAGGTAATTACGCAGTACAGTTACAAGTGTACCTAAAATATTCCAGACTAGGTAATGTTACCTAATTACTAGAGATACTATGCAAACACTAAGAAATAAGTCATGAATATTGAACGTGAAACCGAGGTTTGATTGAAAGGTCAAAAGTTCAAACTGTGCTTATAGGTATTGAACTATTTGTGCTGAACTTGATCAGTTAATTGCCAGTGACTATTAACTATGTATAAACTATGTGGCAAGTACTAATAATTTTGCAACTAGATTCGGTTTCAATAGGTAGGTATAAATTATAGTATTTTTTTTTTAATTTGAAATTGCTGGTAGCGAATACAAAACAACTTTCAACTCATTCAACCAAATTAAAGAATTATAATCCAACTAGCTTTTTCTTGCGGTTTCGCCCGCGTGGAAGTCGTAAGTTATCCCACGAGAAAGAAAGCAAGAAAAATGCATTTATTTGCATTAAACTATATATAAAATCATACACACACCTTATAGTATTTATGCTTACTTACACTTTACTTTCATCACGCATAATATTATTTATCATTACTTACACTTTAATACTATTTATCATCCTTTTTATTTGTTTATATGTTTACATTATACTTTTACTCAATTTTCATGTTGTGACACGTCAATTGTCAAACTGTCAATTACTTTTTAAATGTCTTTCTGGCTTAGTCTATGGTAATTACTCTTTGGTCTAAATAACTTAAATTATTTTTATCAATATGTTTAGCTTTTGTATTATTAAGATTATTACGATTGTTTAGTCTAAATAACTTAATTTTAAATTAGATTTATAATATTCTTTACGCACTCGTGGATATGTCTTTGCCGGATACACTTGTCAGATTAGATGATGGCCACATAGAAGAAAACTGATATTTGAAAAAGGAAGACTACTTAGAAACGAGCTCATGAACAGCTGGAGGCTGCTGGCATTCGAGTCTTGGGACTGAGACATTAAGCATCAGAAAACTGCTTGGTTTTGCTGTGACATCTTGAACTGCTTGGTTCTGCTGCGACATCTTTGACTAACCCAGGGGATCCAGCTAAAGATTCCACCTGGGACCTTCTACTTCTAATCTTCGCGAGCTAACCACGTATAACTTGTTACCCTGACGCCTGATACCCGTTTCTACAGTGCTGAGCTGATTCCATAACGTGAACTATAAAACTCCAGTGAGTGCGCGCGTGTGTGAACTATAAACTTCCGAGAGTGCGTGCTATTTAGTATTTTTATAACTAGCTGTTTTTATAACTTTCTGTATTTTATCTTCCCTAATAAAAATTATTGGACGGTCTGCTTACCCTCTATTTTAATAAGGTATAGATCGTTACAGTTTGGCGCCACAACGTTAAAATAACTCGAACTCACCCCCTTTTTCTAAATTCTAAAAAAAACTAGCACTAGGTATCTATTTTTGAACTCCTTATTTGGCTTAGTCTTTTGAATACTAACTAACTTATTTTTCTTCTTCAGCTCTCTTCTTGAAGACTCCTATATTCGATTCAACACTTCTTCATACTGAACATCATCTTATACTTCATTCTCATACATCCCACTACCGAAAGGTAGTTGGCATCCATTCTTCGCTTGTCAGTGTTTTTAAAACCATTCGTGGTCACTTACAAGTTGGGGTTTGGCTTACTCTACGACGTACTATTGGACAATATCCCGTAGTCGTTTCCTCCTACACTTAACTCTTTACCAATACATCACTACACTGCACCCCACATACTTGCACACTACAGCGTTTACCCATTGGTAATCGTACTCATTCTTCGCTTGGCGTGTTTTTAAAACCACCTCGTGGTCACTACCAAGTTAGGGGATTGAGACACTTCACGACTGAAACAGGAGAATATCCTGTGGATGTTTATTCAAACCTATACATCTACACAACTCCTATAACAAATACTCCACTATCCTCTTAAACACTTATATAATAATATATTTATACTTATATCTGGAATCATACCAAAATAAGTATATCGTGGGCTCTCAAAATATTTTTCTAATTGTTATTGTTTGACATTGGTTGCTAGGTAACTAGCCATAGTGCATTTGCATTGAGTATTAGTCTTTTTGCGCGGTGGGAAAAGTAGGTACTAAACTTTATGCATTAGTTCCGAATTTCACCACTAATACAAATAAGTTTTCATTGGTTTTCGATTTTTATTTTCTGTAGACTGTCTTACTCTTAAATTTATATACACTTTTGGACCGTGTCCAACACTACTCTCTTGACGTTTTACTCGGAGCTTTCCGTCTTCTGTATTACGGGAGCTGCCCTAGCGTTTTTTCTAACTGCGGTGTTGCGGTTCAGACCTAACCCCTTTATCCTTCCTTGCCTCTTAACTTAACACTCTTGAGACGACACTTGAGTCCTCGAGTTTTCTCTAACTCTGACCCCTCTCTTAACTCATGACACTCTTGAGATGACACTTGAGTCCTCGAGTTTTCTTTGACTCAGATCCCTCTATCCCTCCTTCCCTCTTAACTCGTAACACTCTTGAGACCTTTCTAACATTCGAGTTTTCTTTAACTCAGATCCTATATAGACTCGCATATTTTTATTCTTTTACACTCGTTTGCTATCCCTATATTTGTACTTTTTTTTTTCGTATTATACTATATTCATAACTCATCCCTTTCTTCTTTCCTTCCTCTATAATAGAGTTCCTTTTGATTTATTAAAACTCTATTTGTTTTTTAATTCATTCATCGGTTCTTAAACCATTAAAAGATTAATTTTAATCTTTCCTATATATCTATTCTTTTCTACAAGTTAATATGATAACTTGTCTATTTCTATCAACTCTAAAAGTTGATTGGAGCGGTTGACAACTCCATATAAATAAGCCCTTGTTGACTATCGACTCTAAAAGTTGATTTTCTAACTATCGACTCTAAAGTTGATTTTCTGTCTATCGACTCTAAAAGTTGATTGGAGCGGATGACAACTCCATAAAAATAAGCCCTTGTTGACTATCGACTCTAAAAGTTGATTTTCTGTCTATCGACTCTAAAAGTTGATTAGGAGCGGATGACAACTCCTTTAAAAATAAGCCTTTGTTAAACCTTTATATTTTCATCTCATTAGTGGTTTTAGACGCGAGCGGATTACAACTCCTTAAATAAGCCTTAAAGTTATGACTTATCAGGTTGAGTAGTGATCATTGAATGTGAATCCTACCTGACCTAACTTCGTAAGATGTCGGTGTGTTTGAATGAGTTATGTAAGTTTTGTGAATGTTGTAATATTTTAACCTTAGCAAAATTTTTGTTCTAGGCCAAAAATTTTCTCGGGGTCGTTGGGGAAATATAGTATTTATGCTTACTTACACTTTACTTTCATCACGCATAATATTATTTATCATTACTTACACTTTAATACTATTTATCATCCTTTTTATTTGTTTATATGTTTACATTATACTTTTACTCAATTTTCATGTTGTGACACGTCAATTGTCAAACTGTCAATTACTTTTTAAATGTCTTTCTGGCTTAGTCTATGGTAATTACTCTTTGGTCTAAATAACTTAAATTATTTTTATCAATATGTTTAGCTTTTGTATTATTAAGATTATTACGATTGTTTAGTCTAAATAACTTAATTTTAAATTAGATTTATAATATTCTTTACGCACTCGTGGATATGTCTTGGCCGGATACACTTGTCAGATTAGATGATGGCCACATAGAAGAAAACTGATATTTGAAAAAGGAAGACTACTTAGAAACGAGCTCATGAACAGCTGGAGGCTGCTGGCATTCGAGTCTTGGGACTGAGACATTAAGCATCAGAAAACTGCTTGGTTTTGCTGTGACATCTTGAACTGCTTGGTTCTGCTGCGACATCTTTGACTAACCCAGGGGATCCAGCTAAAGATTCCACCTGGGACCTTCTACTTCTAATCTTCGCGAGCTAACCACGTATAACTTGTTACCCTGACGCCTGATACCCGTTTCTACAGTGCTGAGCTGATTCCATAACGTGAACTATAAAACTCCAGTGAGTGCGCGCGTGTGTGAACTATAAACTTCCGAGAGTGCGTGCTATTTAGTATTTTTATAACTAGCTGTTTTTATAACTTTCTGTATTTTATCTTCCCTAATAAAAATTATTGGACGGTCTGCTTACCCTCTATTTTAAATAGGTGTACAGATCGTTACAACCTTCAAACAATAAAAAACAAAAAACGATGATTATAATGTCACAAGGGCCTCAGCTCCCTGCCAGGGGCGCAGGCCTGTCAGGGTCGCGGGTTGTTCGAAAGAGGTAGCGTGGCCCCTGGCACAGACAACTGAAGGAACACGGATGGGTTTTAGTCAGTAAAAGTCTGACACGCCCTTCCGCTCCGCCCAGAGCGGGAGAAGTTATTTGATCATTTCCCAAACGCAAAAAAAGGGCCTCAGCTCAGCATAAAGTCAGATGACAACACAAGGTCACCACTTGACGCTGATTTTCAGCTGCAACTCACGAGTGTCATACGCTTGAATAACGTATTTTCGGGATAATAAGTAGGTATCAGATGTCCTAACCCAGGTCGTACACCACCTGGGTGGCAAACATCGAAATCCGTTCAGCCAATCAAGGCGTTAAAAGACAATAGACAGAGTTAGTTACCTTCGCATTTATAATATTCAGTATGGATTTAGAAATCTATTATTGTCCATCCAGTGTCAACTCCAGGCTACTTAACTGTTAACAAATCGTCTGCCAGGAATGTTAACATTATCTGTCTAGTTGCCTGTCAATTTACTGTCGTGATTTACGAATTGTAAGTTATTTTCAGCAGTAGAAATGATCTATAAATTAATTTTGGCTTATTTTATGAACAGTGAAACCAATTAAGCAATGACACACGTAGGGCCGGAAATTTAATGACTAAATTTCGTCCTTATACATATCAAATATGTTCGCTGAGGCACGCACCAAATGCTTTAATGCTGTACGGCGTAAGAGAGCGGCCTCGCTGCTAAATAGACTCCGTGGCAGCCCCAGCAGCATTCTACGCGCTATAGCCGGGAGACATGAGAGCCCGTTGGTGAGGTCACTTGTCACCTGTACTTTTTCGGTGTTATTATTTGAGTACTAACATAGGTTAAGACTATATATTGTTACTAACTCAATGGATCTCTGTAACCAGAATATAAAATATAATAAATAATAAGTAAAAATAATATCAGATAAATAGCTCCTGCTATAGCGTGAAATTTCTTTAACATAAAATATATCCAATAGCTTAGCCCCGTTACTTCATATTGGCTTAGCGCTCGTTCTCATTTTTTTTTTTTGCTGGGCTACTAAGGATCGCACTGAAATGTTAATTCTATAACCTTCCTCAAGCATTGGACTACACGGAATAAACAACATTTCTTACTACACCACATTAAAGCGATTTCATGAAGACTTACTTGCAAGAAGAAATGTTTGTAAAACAATAAAAGACAAAACATTAACGTTTAATGATTGAACATACCATTTACTGAAAAACACGTTAAAATTAAAACGTTTACTGTCATGACGCTAACATTTTGCCTGAAGCTTTAACTGTTTTCGGATAAGTAAAAAATATGCTCTTTTGAATGTTAGGCTCATATGGACTGTTTAAAGCAGTTCAGATCAATGTTTTTTCATTTTTATTTACTGCTCATTTCTTTCAGTGTATCAAATGCAAAAATATTTTTTCAATTACCACTGGTAGTTCCAGAGATTTACCGCGTTCAAACAAAACATCAATTGAACTTTTCAGTTTTATTATATTATAATAGAGTACAGATTTAAAATACAATAGGTGTGAGCACGCCTTACTTTCTGTCGCGTATTTTACGTAGATCTGTCAGGACAAAAGCTAAAATTAAAATAGGTTTTCCGACCGGATCAACTTAGCCTAAGTGTGCGTCCACATTGCGAGCCTAGTGCGATTGCGACGACGGGCGCGAATTATCAAACAAATAAAACGCGCCTTTGCGTCCATAGTGTAGTGACTAAGGCGGAAGCCTAACGCGACGGGCCTGAGCGAGACAACGCACGTAGTTTTCAAACGTTCCCGTCCGCGCGTTCTGGCCGCACTACGGGCCTAGTCAGCAAGCGACACAACGTGCGGGTAGCGGGAGTAACAAACCAGTTCGGTCTTATCGCTCGGCGTATGCGCGTCTGTATATTGTTTGTTGTAAAATGGCGGTGAATACTGAATTGTTCATAACTGCGATTCAATCTTCATAATAATCTCAATCTCTCTAATCTCAGTTCTTCATATAAATTTAAAAATTCACCACATACTTCCCGGTTTTTATTTATTTCGTGCACACCATCTCTAGTGTTCAACACCTCCCATCTCAGGATCGGACTGTCTAGTAAAAATATCAAATCCTCGTCCATAGTTTGCAATCCCTGAAATACGTCGAACCGCTACAAGAGCTCGCGCGTCACTGTGGCCACCGCACGCGCCCGCTCGCCGCGCCCGCGTTAGGCCCCAGTCACTCGCATTCAGTGTGGACGCACACTAAAACTTTGCTTAGGCAAAGAGGATACCAAAAATACATCTATAACACGAACAAAACATCAAATAATTAACACATTTCTTCTTGGTTCTAGTATAATTAGTGGCATAATGAGCAGCTGCCACGCATCGTGTTACCTCCATTCTTATTCAGACGAACATAATACGGTTACAGGCAGAAATAAGTAACAGTTGCTCTTGCTAATTAGTATGTGCATTCATTACTTACTTACTTATTTCTATGAAACATTTCGGTTCAGAAAATAAAAGTGAGTGAATAGAATTCTTCGGTTCGTGGCACACAAAGGGAATTATAAATGAGCTCTTAGTATTTTTTTTTTATTATTAATATATTGGTCCAGTAAGAACACGTGTAACGTCATCAATAAACTGGGGGCCTAAAAAAGCCACTTTGGCAGAATCATAAAAAGATAACATTATGAATCAAAATGGACAGTTAGATTTTTCAATTTTTTTTTCTGTGCTAGAATACCAATCAATCCAATCCAAACCCAATCCCAATCTCATTGATTATACCTACGTAGTGCAGCAAAAAAAAGAAAAATACAGACTGTCTTCGCCTTATTATAATTAATAATGTTATCCTTTTATGATTCTGCTAAAGTGGCCTTTTTAGGCTCCCTGGATGGTTTTGACTGATATTTCAGTTGGTAGTGGATTATTTCGTAGAAGGAACCATTGACAAAGAATAGGTATTTCCGGAAAATTGTTCCACCGGTAAATGATTATTTCGTAGAACTGACTATTGGTGAAGGATTTTCAGTAAAGCTCACAACCGGAGAAACTAAATTCGGAACAGTACTCTCATTTCTCAGTCGAGGTAACGAAATCAGAAAGCGGAAAAACTGTTGGTAATTGATAACTTTCTCTGCAATCGCAATCTAATGTACTTGCTTCGCGAACTTCGTAAACGTGTACGATGTAATTATGACCGCCGTCTGTTTTCTGTCATTCTTTTTGTTCTCTCTATGAAAACCCTCATGGTGGTCGTGTGCCTCTGATTTTTGTACAGACGCCAGCACATCAAGCTACTACAATCTGTCAAATTTCTTTAATAGATTTTCGACTTTAAAGCCAAAGCATAAGGTTCAAGGTTGATTTGAAAAATTTGACAGTTTCGGATAGCTTGATATGCTGGCGTCTGTACAATAAAATATCAAATTGAATCTTAATTGTATTTTTCTTTTATGCCCAGAATCCATCAAAAACAATCCTGTAGCAAAAACACAAGAGCACTTTTGTATTTGTAACTAACAATATATGTATACGCTTAGTTAAAATTAATATATTTTCATTTATTTGCCAGCATGTATAACACTGGTTAGTGCCTTATTCAAATTTCATGACACAGTATTAAGACATATACCCTGATAGGCACTGGAAATTTTATATATCGAATTACATAATATTATAATATTGATTCTAATTATTATAGTTTACATTATACTAAACTTTAATGAATAATTTATTACAGTTGCATAGTTAGTACATTTTTGGTTACGGTATATATGTGTAATGTAATAAATACATCATTTTCATGTCTATAACTTCACCAAGTAACCACAAAAGTTTACAACTTTCGAAATACCTACATTATGCATCAAACTTTCGTTTTACGATGCTATCCGAACAAGAAACCACCTTGACCTTCAAAGAATCTTTTGTACTTCGAAAAAATGACCAGCATTTTCCGTGAGGCAATATCCTTCCAAATTCAAGGGTCTGATTGGATAAGAAAGGGTCCAGAGACCTAACATTAAAATGATTTTGATTTTACGATGCCTTAAAAAAGCCAAGAATTATTTCAATCGGAAATACTTATTGAAACTGAAGTTTTGGCAAAATTAAATCTTTTAGTATACACAGGTCAAATTCAATTAGCTAGTGAAACTCCGTGGACGTGCTGGGTCTGGGTAAAAAAAAAATGGGTCATTGACCTTTGTTCTTGAAGCAATAATTTTGAATCATAATACAGTTGGAAATATCGAGTTTTGGGACAATATTGTTATTTCGTAGTATGGGCTATCATCGAAATCTTGATGAGTATCAACTCATGAAAGCTTGATAGCAAGATGATTACAGAATTTAAACATTGCAAAATAGTAAAATGAAGTTGCATACCTACTGTGTAAATTATATTTCTTTTGTTGGCTTGTATGCAAAATAGATTCATCATAACTGATTCAAACCAAACAGAAATGTAAATTGTATATTTTTCTATTTTTCACTGAAAAATGTTGCTTGGAAGCAGCTCATCAATAAAAGCTACCACGAACTTATTACAATTTCAAATTGAACGAAAACTTTGCAAAGGAATGAATAATTTTATTTAGTTTTGCAGGACCCAACCGCAACAATTTCATGAAAAAATTAATTATTTTCTGGTTTCTAAAACTTGCTTCAATTATAGTAAAACTACTTATTTTTTGCGAAATATTGATACCTATTTTTCTTATCGATGCTAAAGACGCCAGCACATCAACCTACCACAATCTGTCAGATTTTCCCAATCAACTTTGAACCTTAAGCTTTAGCGATAAAGTTGAAAATCTATTAAAGAAATCTGACAGATTGTGGTAGGTTGATGTGCTGGCGTCCGTACTTCTACGCTACTTAATTATTACTGACTAGCTTCTGCCCCCCACTTGAAACGCTACGTGAAATTTTGGCCCCCACACCGTGTCGCACTGTTGCATTCCATCGCTCGCCCGCGCTATTTCTTAGTTTTCGCTTACCGTTCTTTCTGACTTGTTTTCGCTCTTCTCCTTAGGGCCGTAGCGTTCCTCAAGCACCGCCCTTCCTTCCTCAAGAATTGGGCTATCAAAAGCAAAAAAAATGTTCAAATCCGACTTGAAGTTCAAGAGATTAGCGTGTTCAAAGAAACAAAAAAACTCTACAGCTTTATTATTAGTAGGTATAGATAGATAAAGCTGGGCCCAGTACAGTACGTGACCACATTTATTGCGGCCTCAGAGATGTTTTGCAGGATCTCGGTATAAAAACTTCCAAGTGCACGTTACATTTTCACCTTAAAGAAGAACCGTAAAAATAAACCGCATTTAATGTTTCTCATTCTAAGTTACACGAAGAGGGTTGTTCTAGAAACCTTTGCTAACTTAACACTCAAAACTTTTTGACTCATTGTCACACTCAGTATGTCAACACCAAAACTTCTGAATACAAGAACTTTGTTATTATATGTTTGTTCTTGTTATCGAGCCATTTTGGGATAAAACTGTTCAGAAGATGGATTTAAAGTTTGATCGGAACTTTTTGGTAATTTTAACGTATTGAAGTATGAGGAAGAAGGCGTAAAGTTCACTCGTGCTCCATAGAAAAGGGAGGATACTCCGACCAGGCGGGTGTCGTGTCTGGTGAGCTACTGCCCGATCATTGATGGCGGAACGTTGTATATAATTATACCCAGTTGCGCGGAAAACTCTGCTTGCGCGATGCAGGATGTTTGCATGAGTGTTATGCGTAGTTCGCATGTGGCGATGTAGATGCCGCCACATATGAAACAATCATCATTTTGCTCATAAATGCCAAGCATAATGAAGGGATCGTGAATTTACAAGAGCGATCCAGCAAAATATATCCAAGTTAAAGTTTTCAATGGATTTTTCTTCTGCTTAAATAAGGATGATGACGTCACCTGTAAAATAAAGTGGTTAACGTCAGACATCTTACCAAGGTAGGTAAGTATTTAACTTTCAGTTAAACATTTACGTTATCCCTATTCAGAATTCAGTTCAAAACAATGTATTTAAATCGTTTTGTTGAAACGGAAACTGATAGAATTTAGAACAATTCATGCTATGACTAATCAGTAGGTAATCATCGTTGGTTCGTAAATAACAAGAAAACAACTGTCGTCTGAAATCACAGTTGTTTCTACCGACGCGACAGACAAACAGGATTTGCTAAATATGTTTTAGGACCAATTTCATTCAGACTATTTAAATTGTTTGTTTTGTCTAAACACATTGTAAACCTCATGCACCATTTGCCATTAGGTAAAATCAATTTCAAAAGCGAATTTAAATTTTATTTATTGATAATCATATTGTACAAGAATAGGTTGGACGGTGACCCCCAAATTAGGCATTTGCCTCTATCTTAGGTCGGAATTGCGACATTTTCAGAGTGAGGTACATAGTGATTATTACCTACATGACAGGAAAATATAAACTAAAATTAAACTAAACTAAAATCAATAAAAATTAAACACTCAAAATATACATTGCCACCAGCGTGAGATCAAACAAAGCAAAATAAAATCAATATACCTACGCAGTTGAAAAGAAAACTGTTCACTAGCAGAAAAAAACTCCATTAAATGAAAAAAAACCCTTCAACTTCAGCACAAGCTATAAGTACAAATGTAAGGCAATAAAAATCAAAGTTAATAAAATAAATGTTCCCCGCTGGCGGACCGCATGGCGGTGAGAGTGTTGAATAAAATATTTGCTTAAAAGAATAATATCGCAAAAACAAGGTCTTTATAGGTCATAGTACACGTATCAAATCGGAAAGGGATCGGCACCGTATTGCCTTTCGGGTCGCCGCCAAACAGGCGTCAACCTAACGTAAGCACGTAACGAAAGCGAATCAGAAGCTCCGATACGTCGACTCGGCTACGGCTAGGCGGCGACGCCGCGCTCACGGCTCGCCGACCGCTGGTTGATGGTGCAGCAGGCAGGCCGGAGGGGTGAGAGGGGCAAGGGTGAACGAAGAGACGTAAGCTCGGGTACGGAGAGGCATAAGCGCGGGGATACCGAGCCGTAAGCGCGGGGACAGCGAGCTGTAACGCACCGCACTGCGGTTCGTGAGCTTGTCCCGAGGCAAAGCGATTACGGTACGATTCCGATTAGTGTGCGTTGCAGTAGGGAGTTTCATACAAAGAATCCTGAATGGCTCGAGTTGATACGGTGCCGATCCCCTTTCCGGTTTGATATGTGTGCTTTGACCTTAAATCGTCATACACAAAAACGGAACAGTAGTAATAAAACCGAAATCACTATTGTTTATACCACTTGGTATTCTCAGCACGGAAGCAGAGTAAACTGATCGCTTCACCTACCGCTTCGACCCATGGTGGCATCCATTGAAATCCAGGATTAGTCCCGAATTTGGACACACCCACACGTGCGGGTGTGTCCGAATTCGTAGAATATACAGAAGGTCAGCTCCAGACAACAACTTTATGTACCTAATTAAATTAAGTGCAATGAAATTGTTTATTTTGTAGGAATATAGGATACCGGAATTACTTTTATAGGACATGTTAAAAAAAAAGCTAAATGTATGAGTACCTCTAAGAAGAAATGGCGAAAAACGAAACTCAGGGGTCCAAGTCTCTTTTAAAGTCTAGAAATAATCTTGGTCAGATCATGTGAGGACTATGTAGATTAGTGTCTGAAATGGTATTTTGAGGAAAAAAAAATTGAGTAGACCTCTGCAGTCAGTGCAAGCATTTGTCAGTAATCGTGTAGCTCAACTCTTAACTTAAGGCGAAAGTGTCACCATTGCCAGGATCGCCCAGAGGACACGGTGGAGCACACGGTGGAGGTCTGCCCCGCTTGGGCGGAGCACCGCCGTGTCCTCGTTGAGGCGATCGGCAGCGGCGGCGACCTCTCGCGTCAGGGCCTGGTTCGAGCCATGGTCCGGGGCGAGAGGGAGTGGGGGGCAGTCGCCTCCTTCTGCGAAGCAGTCATGCTAGCGAAGGAGGCGGCGGGATGGATGAGGGAGAGAGCCTCCCGTCCCAGCCGCCGCGGGAGACGCTCCGGGCGTCGGGAGCCGCGCGACGACTCCCGGCCACCGTAGGCGCGGGCCTGCGGGCGGAGAGTATTGGGTAGCTCACCGTCCGATCAGGACCAGGCCCGTGCCGGACGGCGCGTACGTGTTCCACGCGCGCCTCAAAGAGATGTCAGCAACAATGGAAGGGGCCCGTCAGGGCCGAAGCCTGCCGGGTCAGCGGGATTGTCCGAAAGGGTTACCGCTGGCCCGGAACATAAAGGGCGAAGGAAGGAACACGGGTGGGTTTTAGTCAGTAAGAGTCTGACACTCCCTTCCGCTCCACCCAGAGCGGGAGGAGTCATTTGATGATTTCCCATCCTGAAAAAAGAAAAAAAAAAAGGCGAAAGTGTCAAGGTAAGCTCACTATTCAAAATTTTGTTACGTTTTTTGCAATGTGCAGGTCGTATGTTGATTTAAATATTATTTGCGGTCATAACAAATATTTATTTATAGAATTATAATCAGAAAAATCGTCAATACATCTTTCTAAATTCATATTATCCTATTGAATGACTATTTCTTGAAATCATGACATTGAAGCCAACTCTGACTAAAGGCTTGCTGATTCTAATGATTATAAATCTGTAAAGTTATATGAGCTCAACACAGCGGACTGGCGTACGATTGAGATCGCCGTACGAACGTGTCTATGTGCGCGTACGATAGATATCCGAGAGATATGCCTTCACTCTATGTTTGTTCGAGTTCAAATGTCGCCACCTTTTCCCACTGTGAAACTCACACAAAAACAAAAGAAATAGTTACGGCCCACATGGTGCTTTTTTGGCACACACGCAAGAAAGTAGGCCTAACACTTTTGTGCTATCTTATTGTACACATGCTCAAAAGGGGCGGGCACTAGAAAGTATAGATACAGTCTATACTTTCTAGTGCCCGTTAGCGTGTGCATGTGTTGCCTATGTATGCAGCTCTGCACTGCGTAACACACTATCAATCTTAATCGGAATAATTTTTAAAGATATTGCTAATCCATTGCTTAATATGTTCGAAAAATGTGTCTACTCAACAACATAAATAACGCAATGAATGTTGTTGAACTGACAAAACCCATTGCTACTTACTGATTGTGTGTACGCAATAAAATTTTTGGTCAGTTTGATCGGATGGAGGCGACATGTGCCACGCCTCCATGACATATCCCTCGATATCCGTGGTGCGTACAATGCGTGCCACGAAAGATGAGACTTGACCCCGCCTCCCCCGCTCTTTCCGCCGCCCCTATGACGTCCGGTCCCGTCCCGCACTCAGACCTCATACCGCTAAAGATACCTAAAATCGTGTACTGCGCATGTCAAACCACGTAGTGTGTCAAGTCTCATCTTTCGTGGCACGCATTGTACGCATGTTTTCGTTTCGTTGTATAGAGCCAGCCTTCTATACCTATCCACATTTTATTTTGTGACAACCGTTTCCACCGTGTAACTTCGAAATTTAATTAACGAAGTTCCCGTGCAAAAATAAATATTATTCGTTTGTTCGATGAAACTTTTGTTTTCATTGTTTTCGTTCTGTTGGTAAAGTTTTTTTTTTGTGTTTTGTACAACTTTCACGTGCACTGTCTTGGGAAAGAATGAAAATGACAACAAAGGTCTAAACCAATAGGATTGTATTTAATTGGACCAATATAATATAAAACGACCCTAAAGAGTTATTATTTTAAGGCTTAATTTTTTTTGTGTGTGAGTATACTGTCTCACTTCTGGGCCTCAAATCCTTCCAGGAAATCTTTGGCCGCATCCTTCCTTTAAAAAACATCATTCATTTATACATATTTAATTGAAATCAGCACTTTATTACAAAAATTACATTAGTCAGCCCCTTAAATGCTCACTTTATTGTGATATCAAAACAAACCTGAAATAGACAGGCGAGGTTGATTCTAGGTAGTCTGTCAGAAAGCACATAAATAATCAATTTAACGAAATATTTTGCAGGAAAAGAGGAGTAGTGGTTCGTTCGATCCTAAATACATCTTATACCTAATAATTCAATTTATTGAATTTGCTCAACATCATAATTTCTGTTGGTTGGTCGAATAAGCTGTGTTACGGGATATCTCATCGGAAAATATATATATAACTAGCTGCGCCCTGCGGTTTCACCCGCGTGAATGTCGATCTCGTGGGAATATTGGGATAAAAAGTAGCCTATATGTTAATCCAGGGTGTCAGCTACCTCCATACAAAATTTTATCGAAATTGGTCCAGCCGTTTGAGCGTGAAGAAGTAACAAACATATAAACACACACACACACACACTCACAAACTTTCGCATTTATAATATTAGTGTGATTTCCATTTAAATATTTTAAGGGATTAATTTTCAAAAATCCTTCCAATGAGCTCTTGAGCCAAATTCCATTCATGAAATTTTCAAACAAGTCATACAGACAATGCACAGTCTACCGCTGTGTCTACAGCGTTTTGGACTTACTTTTCATTTTATATGAAACGACCAAATTGAATCACGGAATCATTCAAAGTCGGCATTATCATTAATTTCTGCTTTTCCATTAAAGTGATTCAATTTAGCTGAACCATTGACATTACGTAAAGTCATGGCAATTTAATTTCATTAATTAAATTATAAAGTGTCCGTGGTATATTCAAATCAGTACTGTTATTCTTTGACACTTGTATAAAATTGCTATGGCAGGCACAGCAAATTGACGCAGGATGTTAGTTTGCTTAGTAGGTAATGTTTCTGACTGTACATTTTATATTACCTTACAAAGTTATTTTTAACAGCACGTCAGAATAACTTTTGAACACTCAAAAGCAAATTATTTGCAACTAGTTGGCCTGCTCCCGACATTTACTTAGTGAAGTCCGCACGATGGAATTACCTGTACATTTTAAACTCTTTTACCTCATAGTGGGCTTTTGCTAAGTTCACAAACGTGAGACTGCGTTACATTTTGTAAAGGTTGCACGCTTTCAAGGATAGAATGACTTACAGATTGGGTTTGACGTTAGATTGAATTTGTAGAAAAAAGCGTGTTGTAAACTATCTTATATTATGATACTCTACCCTTAAGTGCTTGGCCAGATTGGAAGTGCGGGCGTGGGGCGGGCGAAGTAAGCGGTGTGGGCAGCTCGGCGCGGGGAGCGTACGGGCAACTCACACCATAGCTCGTTCATACAAGTGGCCGCAGTGGGTGCGCTGGCGGCCCACGCGGGGACCGGGGTTCTCAAACTATTTCAAGCTTTTTTCTAGTAAAAATAATTCTTCTTCATCCTTATTATACTTTGACAAACATTGGACACGACAACATGCAGAACGCAGCCGCGCTCAACTACGGACAGGCAGAACGTGCGCGTTCCCGCACCCGCGCCGCTCCCCGCCACGCGCTGCCAGTCTGGCCAAGCACTGAGTTTAATAAAGTACTTACAGGACCCGGCGATAAATATTGCACATCGACCTTTGGAAAGAGGCAATCGGCTAATTTCGGCTTCGTAGAGCGTTATCTCTGTCGCACGAAATACAAACAGTCCGGTATCTATTAGGAGCTGTTAAAACAATTATGATTTGCTTCTTTTGATAATTATTTTTATTCATTGTATAAAATACACCAATCAACCAAGGTCGATGTGCAATATTTATCGCCGGGTACTGTACATATTTTTATTTTTAATACTATGTTTAGTAACCATTGCTCGTTGGTCTAGTTATCACAAGCGCTAGTGCTGAGCATGAGGTCTTGGGTTCTATTCCCAGTAGAAGTCTGGATGTGTGCCCGGCCCCGCCCCCTATTCCATGGGACTTACAACATAATCGTCGAAATTTGAGTGTACTATAGGTACAACTCTGCCCAACCCTTCAGGGAAACAAGGCGTGATCTTATATTATAAAGTAACCAATAATGTTATAATATTAGTCATAACTATAATTTATAAAATTTTAATAGCATAAATATGCGATCATAACACAAATTGTAACAATAATGAAATTAAATGATTAATCTGGACCCAACCCAGTAATAACAGCTAAAACCCCGGTGGTTCGCCCCGGGGTTTTAGCTGACATTCATTTAGCTACAACAAATTAATGGAACTGCCATAGTAATTATGTAGTCCCTAACTAACGTGGGTATCATTTAATTATATTAGTTCCAAATTATTATTAAATACCGCTCTAAATAATAGGACGGGTATAAGCCTTAAGGTGCCACTAGTCGGTATTTTTTCCATACAAATTTCGGGAGAGTATACTTCACTGTTTGACAGTGTGCATCCAAATTTAAACATGATATAGTATTGACTTTTTAATTTTGTCTGTACGGAAACAGAAAAGTAAAATAAAATGCCATTAAAAAGTTATGAGCCAAGAAAGATTAGTTTTTCTTGCTATTTTTAACGTAAATTTGGGTGTAAATAAGTAATAAAAGATCTATAAAATTGTCAAAACCAAGTCCGTACCGACAAAGCTTGGTTATCGTAAAGTTCAATAAACTTTACTTGTAATTGATTTATGTAGTGGTTTTTTCATAAACCTCGATTTTCCATAGCACTTTTCGAATTTTTTTACGCGCATATCAGTTCTGAACGGGGTTTCTGTGCATGGGAACTAGACTTTGTGTGTGTAGACTAGCATCTAACTGTTCACCACTGATACTAGCTCTTTCGGAGACGAAGCCAGGTGAGACAGCGTGCTTTTTTGCCATGACCACCAGTGAGTTACAGCTCGCGACTAGTTTACTCTTAATGCCTATTACAACAGTAATTGAACATACATTTATTTCAAGCCGGCCTTACCCTATGTAATTAGTCTGAGAATAATTTTATTGTCCCTACGATTGTCTTTTGAACCCAAACCAATAAAATACTAGAAGATTATTATTACCTTACTTTCTACTTCATAGGTCTAAGTTACCACAATAAAGTTATAAATGTTGTATTGGTTAGACAAAACATATTTGATAGATTATTTATTATTGATAGATTTCGCGAATAATTTTTTTTTACTCAACTGCGGCGAAGCCCAAAAGGAGGGTTATGTGTTTGACCCGTATGTAAGTATGTATGTCCGTTTCTTTGTTCCCGTCTATAAAATCCCATTATATTTTCAAACTCAAATGGGTCCCAGCTGCTTCCAACTTTTATTTAATTTAAAATGGGCTTGTTTTTAACTTTTCTGTTTTTTTTACTTAAGTTTTTTGCCGCAGTTGGGTTTTTAGTATTTTTAGTTATTTTTTTTTACATTTATATTAGAATAGAATAGAAGTAATCTTTATTATACACACCATACATATTACAGATATAATGTAGAAATTTTACAAAGGGTGACACAATGGGCGGTCTTATCGCTAAAAGCGATCTTTTAAAGACAACCTTTGGATGGATTTAGGAAGAAAGGAGAGACAATACTGCAGTGTAGGTGTAGGTACCATTTACATTTATAAAAAAATACATAAAACATTTTATGTTTGCACTTTTGTTAGCAATCTTTGTCTTTCCTTGCCAAAGCTTGTATATTGACATGAAAAATTTACATTACAGAAATGATACACAGTGGTTTAAATTTTTCCCTCGATTTCAATTTCCCTACGGACTGGAGATAAGGGATCTTCGGAAATACGCTATCACGGGAAATTCGCGCTTCGATGAAAACTTGATGGGCAGGTAATTGAGCATTCGAAGCTCTAAATTGGTTATTTTTATCTCAATGCTCCGTCAACGAAGGTGATTATGGCTCTTGTTTTGTTCAAGATTTAGTGATCTAGAAGATCTTATTTCGATCGATCTCTCTTTATCAAACTAGCCCTTGTGAGGTGGTTACCTTGGTTTACCTACTAGCTTTTTGGTGTATTTTTGACGGACAAAAGTGTTTACTGACAATATCATAAAACACCGGATCAGCTGATAAAAAACTGGTCAAGAGCGAGTCGGACTCACGCACCGAGGGTTCCGTACCATCATATTTTCGTATAAATATTTAGGACGTGTTTTGGATGTGTAGAATATTGCAGTTTTATATCAGCGCAATCTCTTGACCGATAGTAGAACTAATGTAAGTTGATGATTTCTGAAAAGTGTGTTATTTAGAGACATCGTTTTATTTTTTTGTAATCTTTGCATTAACTTCTATTTATGTCGCATCCGGTCATGCATTTGACTATTCGGAACGCTAGCGCCACCCGGCGGCGCTTGACAGAGTTTAGCCTGAGTCCGTGGAGGTTAGAAAACAGCTCGACAGAACGATGTGGGGCTCACTTTGGACTTTGGACTTGGACATTGGACATCGTACGGACAACATGTGCTCAGAAACTGTCGGCGTTCCGTATCTGGTTGTGTCGTGTACCTACAGTGTGTAATTTGCTAGTGTGACTAAATTGTTCGTGAAATTATAATCTTATTTGAACTGCAAACGGTTTTTCTATTGCGCAATAATCAACACATACCCACTGTACGCCCACAATAGTTAAATATGGCTGATAATAACGAGACACACTATACCTTCTCCGTCATATAGATAAGGGGGGAAAGATATTTTTTTTTACATTTTTCACCAAAAGTCGAAAATTATGCGGCCTAAAAAAAATTCTTGAGAATGTGCAAACGGCGCTTTTTTATATGATACCCCACATGCCCTAGTAGCCCAACTTCGAATTTTTAAGAAGCCCTTTCAGTCTCTGTTGCAAAAAAAATATATATATACATATATATTTCTTTCTTATTCGCAAAATAGTTTGGCCAAATGTCATCTAAAACTATTCCAAATTTCAAGTTGATAGCATAAGTAGTTCTTGAGATATCTAGCTGTGACAGACGGACACATAGACAGACTGAGACGCACCTTATGGATTCCTTTTTACCATTTTGGTACGGAACCCTAAAAACAACTGTTACCCATATTTATATAATAAACTAACCCATTCTCTACCAAAATATGCAAAAGATCGCCGGTATATTCACATAGTGAAGTAGGTAGTATCTACAGTCAAAACAAAGGCGTATTCGTGCCAAGAAGCATTTGCATGTTACAGAGGTGTTCAAAAATTGGACATTTTATTTTTGTTGCATTGCTACAGTATACTAGGTACCCTGAACCGACGCCGACGGAGCTTTGTTCAAATAAAATAAACAATGACATGTAAATAACGATGACTCAATTTTATGGGGCATGTGTAGCAGAATGCTCGATGTATGAAACATATAATTTGAAAAAAAAATCTGCCTGTGTAATTTATTTGTCATTTCCTCAACAAAGGAAAATTTCACAATAAAATTCTAATTTTACCAGGTAAATTCAAAATTATATTCGATCACGTCACAATGCAATTGCATGTGTGATATTGAATTGCCGGTAAAATTCATGTGTCGAAATTCACCAAACAGCATGCATGGTGAATTTTATTAAGAAAAATAACTGCGCCGTATACATAATTTGATTGTCTCCCCACAACCTGCATAAAGAAATGGGTGCGGTATTTGCATAGCACATGTGAGATGTTATTATATTGTTACGAAAATATATTATTTTTTGTGGCTGTGTGATTTTGTTTTTTTTTGTATTTGCTTATTTTACTCGTAAGTCTCGTAGCCAACAGCGATAGCTGTTGACCTAAATTATCTAAAAGGGGTCACGTCGAAAGTACAAAAGGGTACGTATGACAGATACAACTTTTGACTCGTTTTACATAAAATTAAGTTTTTCAAATACCTACTGAGAGTAGTTGTGGCTCAATGGTGGCAGCGACTTACGAGTCAGGCGCTTTACTTTGTGTAAATTATTTTATCACTACTGCTCTCAATACGGCGAAGGAAACCGGCATGTCCTAGAACCAAATAAATCGAAGACATTTGATGTGAAACCGCACTAGGTCCGCGTGGTAGAATACAGCCTACTCTCTCACAGAGAGGAGGCCTGTACACCAGCAGTGGGTACATTATAGACTGATTATGTATAGACGCCAGCACATCAAGCTACCCGAAACTGTCAATTTTTCCCAATCAACTTTGAACCTTATGTTTTAGCGATAAAGTTGAAAATCTATTAAAGAAATTTGACAGATTGTAATAGCTTGATGTGCTGGCGTCTGTAAAACTAAATGCTCAGTCACACTAGTACCTAGGTACTAGTGTGGCTGAGCATTTAGTTAGGAAAATCTATTACAACTAAACGATAAAATGCAATAAAAGAAAATTATTTCAATCACAACAAATGAAATTCACTTATCAAATTAGTTAGCACCACTCAGGGCACGGCGGGTGGTCAATAGATTGAATTGAATTAGTTATGGAGATATAGAGACCAGCAATAAAACTGAGTGAAAGCAAAGAAAATAAGTCCAGTATAGTAATATGTCTAAGTGAACTAAAGTGGGATTTTATGACCCTTTACTATTTGTAGCCCATACAGTGATATTATGGAATTTTCACCTCGCAAAGAGAAAATTTCGTGGCTAAAGTAAAATTTTTGTGACCAATATTTTGGAGGGAAAAATATTTCGCAAAAGAGTGGCATACATTTTGTGGCAGCTAAGGACAGTGATGTGAAAGGAGCAGCAACTCTCACTTATTAAAAAAAAAACTTAGGAATGCCTCAACAAATCGTAATGTTTTATTCAACTATATTTGAAAAAAAAATCCTTGTCTTAGAATTTTAACATCCAAGTCTATAACAAAACGTTGCCTCCAAAATACAAGCCTTACTGCGTACACAAAAAAATACAAACGACTTCCAAAAAAAACACTACAAAGTGAAAAATAACTTTAATTTCGGAAGTCGGTGTCGTTGGTTCTGTATTTTCGTTTTTTGACACCGACTTTCGAAATCAAAGTTCTTTTTCACTTTGTAGTGTTTTTTTTTTGAAAGTCCGTTGTTTTTTTTTTAGTTTTACATAGGTACCTACCCCAAACAAATTCATATAACACTACTTGCTAAGTGAATATCAGTGACAGGAAGCTATTGAACACGTCTGCCTACCCCTTTAAAGGATACGAGCGTGATGTTATGTTGTGTGATTGCGTAAACAATGCATACTTATGCTATAGCAGCAATCGTGGTTGATTTGTTAGCATTTATTGAAGAGTTCCGTTGTCTGTCTCCGAAACTCATCATCAGATCTTTACGAAATTTGAATGGTACCATTTCGGAATAAACCTCTTTCGAACAAGAAAAATTGCAAATTCGTCTATAAATGAGGGAGTTATGCCCGAACATACATAGAATATATATTTTGAATTGAGAACCTCCTCCTTCTTTGAAGTCGGTTAAAATGAATAGACTGAAAAGGAATTTTCACCCACAATAAAAGTCAATAGAGTCATTTATCAATATACCACCTTTCAACTATCCTTTTCTTTGATCGTCCCTGACTGAATATGTAAATGTAACATTTCCCGCCAAGGTTCATTCCACAGAGCACGGAAACACCGAGGCGGCCGCTGCTAGTAGCGGCCACCGTCAACACAAATGAAAGAAGTTGTTTAGAGCACGCTACGAGTGCCGCGACGCGACTGTCGGCGCTACGGACGGAAACAGGTGACGCCCTCGCGTCGTTTGTTCGTTTGTCGTCGCATCGCAAAAGACCGTGAACAGGGCCTAGGGCCACACGTTTTTCTTGTCGTTTTTTCTACGGCGCGGTTTCTACGCAACGCCGCACCGTAAAGAAACCGTGCCGTGTTCAAGGTGCCTTACGCCGTTTGTCGACACGCCACCGTCAACAGGACGTCAACGAGAAACGAGATTATTTGAACCAGGCGTGACGTCCCGGTGCGGTGACGGCGTGCGGTGGACACGCGGCCATAGCAGTATATGTATCGATACTTCGGCGTAGTCATTTCGTTCTTATTGGATAAACAGCATTACTTGCACTACGACTTAAATGTCGTATAGAAAATTACGGCTTTAAAGGCGGCCCGTTACAGAAGTAATGACGAGCTCAACGCAGTTTCGAATACCACGACCTTTATAAATACTGTCGTCCAGACGCTGCCGGCGCGGCGATTCCATGCTCTGTGGTTCGATCCATAAAGTCCATTGTGGTCGTAAATGTATGTATGTAAATGGGTGTCCGACAGTTAAATCACTTGATGACATTCGATTGAAAGACAGCTCCGTTGGACAGCCTGATAAAAGAATTAAATACCCTATTCATAATGTAAAATGGTAATGCATAAAGATGTTGAAGGAATATTTTTATGGCTTGACTTCGTTAGATTTTTATAAAATAATTGCTTCATTTGGTCTTGTGGTAGATAATATATTTTAATAGTAGTATGCACAGTGATTTATCAATCGAAAGGTCAATTCTAGAATCGTTCAATTTAGTTAATATTTAGTAAGAAAATAAATACTTCGAAATAGAAAATCCAAAATATAATAGAATATCCGGAATAAAAATAATACCTACCTTTCTCCCAAAAGTTATTCATAAAACACGTTGAAACAGACTTGCAGCATGATAAGTAAGGAATTATATAATAAATAATAATAATTTGATAATAATTAATAATTTGATTTGTTAATTTCTATGATTTAGATTTTTAACTTAAAGTAATAGCTATGTATCAAACAATAATTTTTGCTGTGCCCTGACAGGATCTAGAACTTAGCTTTAGCTCGAAGCGTTTTGTTAACACCTTGTTTTACCTTGTAGAACGCAAATATATGAATATGGAATAAATAAAAGCCTGAAGCCAAGAAAGGAATAACGGCAATTTAAAAAGATCGTGCCCAATTTTATTACACAACGTACTCAAGATACTCGAGACAAGATTATGCCAATATTTTCACGACTCTATGACCTATCTCTTCATATGGGGTATTTTCAGAAAAAGCTTACTCTGAGCAGTTACTAGTTCTTTTGATGAAATAGTTTTATTCTTGAGAGACTTAAAGGGAAAGTCGCGAAGAAAATAGACAGCACTAGGGAAAGAAAAACGTAATAATTTAACCATTTCTTGAATTATCTCTTCGTAAACTTTGTTTATTCATGTAAATAAAAGTAGCAAAGACTGGTTGTTGTATTCTAAATGACATGTATTTTTACGTTGACACTCATTTATGACAGAAATAAAATAATATATAAATGCAGACAGTTTAAAAACTGTTTTCAATTACTGACGACATGAATTAATATGTGACTGAATTCAGACAGTAGTGTAAATTGAATACTTAAATCTTACAATCTAGAATAATAACACCGATTTCAAAGAATTTTAGCAATTTGAGAAGTATGTAAATATTATATTAAAATAACTAATAAAATGACTGAAAACGTGAATTAGGTACTTGTTGAAATAAAAAGTTTTCAACAACGTCCTATAATATCTAAAAAGTCGTAGGATATTTTTTGGCCAATCCATTGGTTTGCAGTTCACGCAGAGAGTGAAAATGACATTTCCCATTACATTACCGAGAGGAGTTGAACGTTTGCAATCTGAGACGCCTTACAAATCTTATAATAGGTTTCCTTGATATTTTCAGCATATTGAAAAATCTATGAACATCAACCTGAAGGCTTCTCATACTTTAAAATGTCTTAAGTTTCGATCTAATCAATTTAATGCATTTTTAATTCAGCTATAAAATCAGATGTAATTTTTCACTTCTTGTATAAACTTGGTAGAAATAAGTGTTTTGGAAAAAAATAATTGGTAGGTTTTCTTAACATTATTATAAGCAAAAAAAAAAACCCAAAAGCAATAAAACCAGCGTTATTCCAATAAAAAATCAAAATGAAACCAAATTTCAGATGCAGTGACAATATTGCTCTATTCAAATGTCCAATAAATAGCACCTGGGGGAATTGCGAAGATTACTTTGTGAACAGCATTGCAGTTGGTTGCTTTCTTTGCATAGTTTTGCGCTTTCTGGTTTGAGAAAAGCGTTCTAGTTGTTTGCATACAGCGTGTCTTAGAAATGTGCAGTAGGTACTTGCGAAAAAATTTCAACTTTGTCTCATACAAATGTTCAATATCTGCTAAACCAAAATGTATGGGACGGCTGATTATTGTTCGCGATTACAATGATGCCACACTTTTCTGATACTGTAAGCTTGTTTGTTTTATTCTCGCTTTGTTATTATTTAGTTAGTTAGGCGTGAAAAAAGACCAAATTGAATCATGTCTTGTTAATGCGTCAGAAAAAAAAATGGCGCTTACACTCCATGTTGATGTGAGTTTTCTTTTTTTTTTTTGATTGTAGAGAGTGAGTCTTCAACCCAGTCTATTGCATCCAGTTTCTCTGCCTTCTGCATCCAGGATGTTTCCAGGCTGATAAAATAAAATTCTATTTCAAATATATACAAATATACCTCGTTATCATCTAACTAAATAACTATAAGTATTGACATTGCTAACATGAAACTAACTTGGCACTTACAACTTCGTTGTTCAAGCATTGATAGTTGAGTCAGCAGAACAATATGAATCAAGTTTTCGTAATTAATTAATGCGCAAATGGAATTCAATTGAAATCAGAAAGGAGTTTGATGTTTGCTCGTAGTTATCTCGTTTAAGAAATTTTACTGTTTCGGGGGCGTTAAAGACCTGTTTACTAAATTAAACTCGGTCCAGTTGTAATAGATGCGTATTTATATCACAGCACAGTAACCAAATGACAGCGCAAGAATATCCATTTATACAAACAGGATAAGAATCTTGTTAGTTAATCACATGGAGTATCGTTATAATGTTGCTAATGTTTACATTCAGATTCAAAATCATGTTCAATTAGTTTCTTCTCGTGAACCATAGACATACCGCTCTAGACCAAAGTAGTGTTGTGACTTTATATCTAACAGTGGCAACCATAAATAATTAGTTTGGTTCGTCACACTTTGTACAGAAATTCAGTAACCAAAACTAATTTAAATTTCATAATTAATACTCTTCGTCTACAAGAAGTAGCATTATCAGAACAACAGTGTTTTCCTGGAAAATGTCTCTTAGAGCATTTAACTTCTTGACGGTCTATAAATTTAATCAGATGTTAATCCTAATTTTCATGAGTAATAACGCCGTCTTATCTCTCGCTAATAATAATTTTCCTTTGTTTCCTAAATCTTACTTATAAAACCGTTGTTAAATCGCTTTAAACTTTATCCATTTTCACCATTACCGAAGAGTGAATCTTCTGAATTACGGTAGCGTTAACAAAACTTTTTATAGCCTCGTTGGTATAGGTGTTCGCGAGCACTACTGCTGAGATTGAGGTCCAAGGTTCGATTCCCGGGCCGAGAAAAATGTGTTATTGGGTTTTTATTTCTGGAATTTCTCAGTAGCAGCCCGTTGTCTGGATTTGTGCTCGATTACCGGCAACAGACATAACTGCCCCCCCCGGTGGGTTCCCGCATTGTCGAGGCGGGGGGCTCAGTAGCTTGGACACCCACGGTGAAGCGAAGAGGAACCCGAGGCGGGGCTGCTCGTCAGGGCTTTTGCTGACAAGCCAACGACGTAGCGGCCAAAAGTAGCTTGCGGTGCCGCTTGGGCGACATCGCAACTGAGGCGGGGCGCGATGTCGCATGGGAGGCATCGCGGCTGAGGGTTGGAGGCCGCGGCGGGAGAGGAGTGCCAGTATTACGGTGCGCCGCTCTCCCTACCTTCCGCGGCCTTGACGGGGTCGCCACCGTATGATGGCGGACGCGGTGGGGCTGCAGGGGAGGAGGAGTATTGATATTACGTTGGCCGCTCTCCCTATCCTCTGCAGCCGAAAATTGGCAGGCGGCGGGGCCAATGACCTGACCCGTCGCAGGGGGACCAAGGGTGCCCAGACACTGGGTCGTCTGGCGCCCATGTGCTGGTTTGGTCCCTGGGGTGGTCACGGCGTGCTATGTGTTCTGGTGCGCCGGTGATGGGGAGTACTTCCCAGAGGAGGGGAGCCGCGGCGGGTTCACGGATGAGTGCTAACGCGTGCCCGTGTTCCCGCCGTAAGCGACAGAGGAGGACACCGTGGAGTTTTAGTGGGTTAGAGTCCCACATAACTGCACTATCTCCCCGTGGTAGTGCAGTATGCATGAGCATTTCTCCACGATAAAAAAAGACATAACTGACGAAAAGTGTGACAGGTGTGATGTTATGTGAAAAAATATCAAATAAGCACGACATAATAATATTGAACCACAAAACAGTTTTTGGGACAGTAAATCTTCATAAATGAATTAATTTACGAATTTAAAAATCTCTTAACCAGATGAATGCGTTTTCAGAAAAAATTTAAAAGCCATTGTGTCTCGCGTGGGTCCACGTTACGAAGGGTTAATTTGATACTCAAACATTCTAAGCCGCAATAGAACAGATTCTTCAAATATCACACGTCTTTTGAGTGAGATAAGTCGTGTTCCGTTCAATTTTCCGTCCCGCTGGACTGAAGACAGGGTTCCACGTGCTCTTTCATTTTGCGGTGGTATCGACCGCCCGCAGCTGTTTCTACAGATTTCTTTATCGTCTTCCATTAGCTAGTGCTTCGCTATAATCTTCTATAAACAGTTCTTTTTAGACAAAAAGAAACTTGCTGGTAAGTTAGAAATTGTTTGAGATTGGGCCATACCGTGACGAAAAGCACCTAGATTTGCACTGTTTTGTAAGCTGCCGTGTGTCAAATCGTCGAAACATTGCCAGAGTACATACAATAACTTAATTGGCCACCAGTTTTGTTAAGCAAACATAGGAAACGAAACCACATCTGATCTTCAAGGTTAAAAATACGCTTACTGAGGTTGGTCCGCCGATGGGTGACCATCCAAACATACCGAGACCCCTCCGTACTTCGGAAAACAAATTCAAGCCTTTGGTCCCGGTTGCCAGTCGTAGATCTTTGACAGTCGTCATGGGAAGTCAAAAACCTGAAAGTCTGACAACCAGTCGTGCCAATGGGTATCGTGTTACCCAGTAACTGGGTAATGGAGGTCAGATAAGCAGTCACTCCTTGTAAAATAATATTATTCAGCTGCATTCGGTTAGACTGGAAGCCGAACCCGACATTGTTGGGAAAAGCTTATGCAAATGATGAAGGAACACAACAGCACATGATGATGAGGTTTCCGTGCTGCTTATATTCTGCGATAAATTATCTAACTTACGTATGTTTTCCTGCCAAAATACCCGATTTCTACTTTTAACGATGTGTAAACCAAGTTTAGACCAATTAAATAAATCACTATTTTAGTCGCGAACTGCGAAGTCTGCGAATCGTAACAAATCGCAGCCATAAGTTAAACTTTTCCAGAATATTCCACCGCATTACATTACTTTTTGAGTGTTACTAAATATATGGAATCTCCGATGTTTGCTATTAGTAGGTATGTAAATTCGCATCGTAAGCGTGAAAGTTGGAAAAGTTTGTGAATTCAAATAATATAAAACATTCCCAATGTTTGAATAATGTAAGAACTTTTCAATAAGGAAATCAAGTAGTTTTCTCTTCGCAATACACTAATAAAAAATAAATTTAAATAATAATAAATATTATTATATAAAATTTTATTTTTATGGAACTAACGGTTTGTTACCAATAAAAATGCCTATTATACCTACTCAAAAAAATACATAGACACTAAAGTTTCATTTATTTCCAGAAAATATAATTGTAAGTTAGTAATATGGTATTTAAGTACAAGAAAGCTGTATCATTACCATACTATATTTATTTATTCATATTTATACAACTGTTAACATAACGATACCACAAAAATAATAAGATCACGTAATTCCTTTCACAAAACACATCATAAGCGGCGGTGATGATACAGATATAGAATTATGCGAATCAAAATAAATCGTGCGTAATATTGAATTGATAGAGCATTATTTCAGATCTTTTGTTCCTAATATAAAATTGCGCCTGAGTTCTCCAGAAGCGTAGGCAGATGTGTGTACTGTAGAGATTCTTAACCCGCATGGTTTTAACATGCATCCTTTAACCGAATATTATAACATCTAGATTCTGCCCGCGATTTCGTCCGCATGAAATTTCACCCTCCCCCCATTCACCCTCTAAGAAGTGGAATTTAGAAAAACCCTTTCTTAGTGGATCTCAAATTTCATGTCTCTAGGACCAGCGGTTTAGGCTGTGCGTTGATATATCAGTCAGTCAGGACCACAGATATAGATACACCTAGATAATACAAGAGCAACTACTCCGTCGACATAGGATGCAAGAGCGAGCGAATGACAATACAAATACCATTACCGTGCATCGAAGTCAAGTAGTATCGCAGTGAAAATCTTTCGCGGTAACGTGCATCGAAGTCAAGTAGCATCGCAGTGAAGATATATCGCGGTAACGTGCATCTTAGCGTAGTGGCGTCGCAGTAACGTGCATCGCAATTTTGTAGCATCGTTTAAGCATTTCTCGATATTTTGTGCGTCGAAATTCCATATTCTACTCGTAATACTTGTATTTGTCTTGCTATACAGTTTTACAAAGCGTTTTTATTTCGGAATTCTAATGAATCAGAGTTCGTATTTTTGATGTTTCGAATTATCCTTAATTCGGACTTTTTGTTATTCGATCTATTGAAACTCGGTATTTTGACAATAGTAATCATAAACGTTAGGAATATTGAAATTTCGGTATTATAAAAATAGGATGAATGATAAATCGGAGTTGTTATATAGGAATTTTGAACCATTCGGAATTATGAAAATCGGTATTTTGAAGTTCATATTTATGACTCTCGGAATCAAGATTTTCGTATTTCTGTAGTGTACCCACAGCTAGCTGGGTAAGCGTGAGCGAGAGCGCGAGC
Source organism: Luperina nickerlii (assembly GCA_963855955.1). Classification (NCBI taxonomy): domain Eukaryota; kingdom Metazoa; phylum Arthropoda; class Insecta; order Lepidoptera; family Noctuidae; genus Luperina; species Luperina nickerlii. The sequence continues at coordinate 10,880,914 of OY979677.1, read as the reverse complement.
TTGTGACGTCATAGTAGGTAGTCAAAAAATTGCACGCTTGGTTTTCATACAGTTCGTGATACTTGCGTAATGCGTTATCTAGGTCTATCTATATCTGTGGTCAGCACCTTGAATTTTATATTATTTTGATGGCATAAGATTAAGAGATAAATGCTATTACGAAATAGAAAAAAAACAGACAGCTTAGCGAGCTGACAAGCGTACGGTCATGATATAAAATCTAAACTAATATTATAAAGAGAAAAGATTTGATTTTTTGTATGTTTGTTTGTTACGCTTTAACGTTAAAACGGCTGAACGGATTTGGATTAAATTTGGCACATGGGTAATGGTACCATGACCCGGATTAGGACATAAAATACTTTTATACTCCCAGGCATATTGCTTTCTGGGGATCCGTACCACAATCCAATAACTAATAGCCAATACAGATGTTTTAATAATGCATACGTTTGCTTGTTACGTATGATGTTCTTATTTACTAGTGCTTTAAAAGTTATAATGGTCTTACAAATACATACTTCACGAGTTTTAGATGTAGAAATTCAAAACAAAATATGAATTTATAAACATGGCTTTCAAAACTATGAGAGAACTTCTAAAACACTGATATTTACAGAACACCCAACTACGCGAAACAGTGAGATGCGGCGCTTTCTCGGCGCAAAATACATTTATTATTCAAAACAGGGTCGCTTAACCCCTTTTTCGTCTGCCTTACCATATAGCTTAGCAAAGAGACCCAATATTTCTTAGTCAAGCCAGCTCTATCTCGAAATTTCATACCCTACACTTTACGTTGAAGAGGAATGCAAATCAGTTACATTTTTTCACGTCCGGATGTAATTTCAAGTTAATTTAGTTGGAGAATCTCTTGGATCTTGAAGGCTTGAATAGGAACGATTTTTTTTAATTGTTGTACTTGACATGGAGCCATGGTCATCCAAATTTGACAATTTTCCATACATTCTTTCCGCGCTTGCAAATTTAGTCAGAAGAATCATTTTACTTTGTTATTGATTAACTTTCCAAAACCTATGGTTAAGAAATTATTTTTTATGATCTTCTTCCATACTTTTAATAAACTTTTTATTATACCTATTATTTAACAATTGAATTATTTCCTGAACATCATTTGACCATTTTCAATCTTATTAAACTGCTTGCTTGAATCATCGTGGATCCATGTCTATTCGCACGAATTTACTCGCCCGAAGCGGGCGTATCGTCACTTTTAAATTATTATTTTTTCTAAGTTAATTTATTTTGTGGCGAGTCGACAACTCCAGAAATATGTATTAGGCAATTGGAACATTTTAAATTGAATGCAATAAATTATAGAAAAATGGATACTGCAGCAGTGATAGCAGTTAAATATTATAAAACGTGTGCTTTTTAGGGTTCCGTACCCAAAGGGTAAAAACGGGACCCTATTACTAAGACTCCACTGTCCGTCTGTCTGTCACCAGGTTGTATCTCATGAACTGTGATAGCTAGACAGTTGAAATTATCACAGATGGTGTATTTCTATTGGCGCTATAACAACAAATACATGGCATGGCATGGCATGGCATTAAGTCCGCCTCTGTACATTTATGTGCTTGAAGTATTAAATAAATAAATAAATAATAAATACCAAAAACAGAATAAAATAAATATTTAAGGGGGCTCCCATACAACAAACGTGTTTTCTTCGGCGTTGTTGCCCTGTCCCCTCGCACTTGGCCAGTTTTTTCTTTCCTTCTTATCTCCTCTCTTTATATCTTACAATGTTATTTAAAAGTGACGATTCACCCGTTTCGGGAGAGTAAATTCATGTAATCGACTCACGAATTTACTCTAATAAGCCGAATACCTTTTCAATTTTGAATTCAAATTAAGGTAGGGATGACGGCCAACTCAAGAAGTCAGATATCGTAAAGAGTGCTGCTGGCGCCGATTCAATAAATGATAATCCTTTAGTCGTTACCTACTGAAAAATTCTCAAGGTAAATCTTGATCTTACATCCTACTAATCTTCAATTAACAAGAAAAGGGAAGAAACCACTCCTGAATAATTAAACGTCATTAAACATTAAGCTGTTTCACGTATCTTTCGTGTGTAATAAAATCAATCACGATTAACATCTCGAATCAAAAGGAACAAATAGTATGTCTTAATACATTGTTTGGAACGGGATGGGCTACAACAAACTTTTAATACGCAAATAAACTACTTGGGCATTATGTTTATAGCCTACAAAGGCATAAATTAGGTGAGAGTACCTACTGGTACTAGCAGTGATTTATGTGTTTCAATTCAGCTGAAATTATTTCTACGTTGATTGTATAACTGATACTTGGGGGAGCCCCATGTCCAGCAGTGAAAGTCTTTTAGCTTAATGATGATTATAAACAAAATTAGTCCATTTAGATTGCCTTCCACGTGCTAAGAAGAAGAAGAACAGAATAAGTTAGGTGCAGACGTCAGCACATCAAGCTACTACAATCTGTCAAATTGATTGATGATGAGTGGCTAGAGAGGCGTCATGGCGCCCTCACCTACCACCTGACGCAGGTCCTTACCGGACACGGAAGTTTCGGGAGGTTCCTGCACATAATCAGGCGGGAGGAAACGCCCGGGTGTCACCATTGCCAGGATCGCCCAGAGGACACGGTGGAGCACACGGTGGAGGTCTGCCCCGCTTGGGCGGAGCGCCGCCGTGTCCTCGTAGAGGCGATCGGCAGCGGCGGCGACCTCTCGCGTCCGGGCCTGGTTCAAGCCATGGTCCGGGGCGAGAGGGAGTGGGGAGCAGTCGCCTCCTTCTGCGAAGCAGTCATGCTAGCGAAGGAGGCGGCGGGACGGCTGAGGGAGAGAGCCTCCCGTCCCAGCCGCCGCGGGAGACGCTCCGGGCGTCGGGAGCCGCGCGACGACTCCCGGCCACCGTAGGCGCGGGCCTGCGGGCGGAGAGTAATGGGTAGCTCACCGTCCGATCAGGACCAGGCCCGTGCCGGACGGCGCGTACGTGTTCCACGCGCGCCTCAAAGAGATGTCAGCATCAAGTGAAGGGGCCCGTCAGGGCCGAAGCCTGCCGGGTCAGCGGGATTGTCCGAAAGGGTTACCGCTGGCCCGGAACATAAAGGGCGAAGGAAGGAACACGGGTGGGTTTTAGTCAGTAAGAGTCTGACACTCCCTTCCGCTCCACCCAGAGCGGGAGGAGTCATTTGATGATTTCCCATCCTGAAAAAAAAAAAAAACACTTCAAGCTACCCGAAACTGTAGTAGTAGAAGTTTATCCAGTGTATGTATTAACATACACTGGATAAACTTCTAATACTAATACTAACCAAAACAAACTAAAATATGGCGTCGGAAAATTCCTTCGCATCATTTTCAACTGGTATTGTATCTGTGCGCGACGCACCTTTTTCTTAGTTACTTTTTAATGTATTTTGTACAGTGTTTTTTTATATTTCGAATACTGTTTATTTTTGATACTTTTTTTGACGAATAAAATCGGTCTACCACCGGCGATCACGGCGTTTACTTTAAAATATAGAGAATAGTCCGATTGTAGGAAAAAGTAACCAGCAGTGGTATTAGGCTACAGTCCTCTACATCGTGGTCCTTCGACAGCCAATTTAGTAGATCGTGGTCCTTCGACAGCCAATAGTAGTGATAGTAGATAGTAAGTGATGGTGCGTACTCGTGCGGGTACCAAAATGGGTGCTGAAGGGAACACTGTGGAAAAGGAGCTGGAGCAACCAGAGCCCAGCCACCCACCCGCCAATGTGGCGGCCGCAGTCCAGACCCCTTCGAGGCCCGTCTCCGGCAATCAGACCCCGCCGAGGCCCGTCACTACCACCCAGACTCCGTCGAGACCAGTAAGTAGAACTTCATCTCGTTCTTCTGCTACAATGGTGGCTAGAAAGTTAGCCGCAGAGGCTTTACATGCTCGCCGTATGGTTGAATTAGGGCAGGCAGAGAGGGTCGCCGCGGAAAAGGTCGCCGTCGCCGCGGAAAAGGTCGCCGTCGCCGCGGAAAAGGTCGCCGCTAGAGAGCGCGAAGCAGCGGAGTTGGAACTCCGAGCGGAATTGGCGGCTATAGATGCCGATGCCAGTCGTCGTAGTTCGAGAAGCAGCCGTTCGGTTAGTGACTGGCTACAGAATTCAAAAGCTGCTCTGAAAACTGATCCAGTTGGCCTAGCTGACCCTGTTGAATTTAATTCTATTATCTCGGTCGGCCCCTCTCGCCTGGCTCTAGTTACCCCAACCCCAGTATCGCCTACAAAACCGGCTGACCTAGCCACCACAGCTACAAATGTTAACATGCATCTTTGTTCCAGCAATTCAGACCGCCTTGTGAAGTCGTTAGGCATTCTCATAGATAATGTTAATAAAGGCGCTTGCCACCGTAGGGGTGATAGAGACTTTCCATTGCCATTTTTCGACGGTAAATCGCATCTAGAATGGCTTTCTTTTAAAAGAGCCTTTCTAGATACGATGAACTCGCATTCTGCAGTGGAAAATCTAGCTAGGTTGAACAAAGCATTGAAGGGATGCGCGCGTGAAGCGGTCATGATGCTGCTGGCAACGGCGCGCGAGCCTAATGTAGTGCTGCGCGCGCTCGATACACGCTTCGGCCGCCCCGAGCTTATAGTGGCTCAGGAGGCAGCTGCAATGCGCGCTTTACCGCGCGTCTCGGGTGAAGGTAAAGACCTTGCTATTTTTGCTAGTCGTGTTCGTAATTGTGTGGAAGCGATTCGGTTACTCGACCAGCCTCACTACCTAACTTCGCCAGAGCTGATTCAATCGGTCATTTCGAAAGTCCCCCCACTGTTACGAGCACAATGGGTGGCCTACGCCAGCAGTCATGCGGCCAGTGGGCTACCCATGCTCGACATGTTCGCCGACTTCCTGGTCGACATAGTCGAGCTACAGTCTAGATTCGGCCTCCTCCCTGAATCGGCTGGCGCGCCGAGTTCGACTTCCGCTGGTAATAGCCGAGTCAGGGATAAGGTGCACGCAGTCGTTGATGGAGAGAAAACTCGGTCAAAATCTAAAAATAGTTCATCCACGGCTGCTGCAGGCAAAATTCATTGTGTTTTATGTCAACAACAGCATTCATTGACACAATGTGACAAATTTCTTTCCTTGTCAATAGATGACAAGTGGCATTTTATAAAAAAGAAAAGAATTTGTCACAGGTGCCTCAAAGAAGGTTGGCATAGACTAAGTTTGTGTTCAGCAAAAAGTTTGTGCGACATTGGCGATTGTAAATTCCGCCATCATAGGTTGTTGCACAGTGCTAGTGAGCGCGCGGCCGCGGCTCATGTAGGCGTAGAAGAGGACGACGGCCCTGCGCCGTCCACGTCGAGCTCCGCTCCGTGCGCGTCGAGCTATGTACCTGTAGTTTCTCTTCCTGAAGGGAAAGAGATCCTGTCTCACGCGTCAACTTCTTTTTCAGCTGAAAGCCCGGCGCGATCGCTGAGTCTTCGCCCGTTACTGAAAGTTATTGCTGTGACTCTGTCTGGTCCGTCTGGTAGTGTCGATACTTATGCTTTGTTGGACGACGGGTCGACCGCTACTTTTATTGATGCGGAGGTCGCTGCTAAGATAGGTGTTATTGGGCCAGAAGGACACGTTCACGTAGATTGCATAGGGGGCCTTAATAAGAACGTGTTGGTGCGTTATGTAGACTTCTACATCAAGGGTCGTCACGTGAAAGATAGTCACCTTATTCGTAGGGCTAGATCTATTGGCGGTCTAGGGGTATCGTCTCAGATTGTCAACAGGGACGCCGTCACGAAATATCCTCATCTTGCAGATCTTGCAGATGAGTTGTGTTACGGTAAAATTCAGCCAATGCTCATCATTGGCACTGACAACTGGCATCTTACCGTATCTGGGGCCACGCGTAAGGGGTCTAAGTCACAACCTGTAGCGATTCGTACTGCGCTAGGTTGGGTTTTGTTCGGTTTCGGTTGTAGTTCGACTTCTCAGGTTGATATTGTCAGCCACGCCACACTCTTTGAGTCCGCGACTGTAGGCAAGAGCGACCGTTCCGAATTAGAGCAGCTTATTAAGGAGCAGTATAAACTAGAGTCTATAGGTATTTCGAAACGTGAGGCGCGCAATGCTGATGATGAACGTGCTGGCCAGATTGTTGAGCACACAGCACGCCGCTTGCCCAGTGGTCGTTTTGAAGTAGGTCTGATTTGGAAGTCTGACGATTTATCAGTACCTGATAGTTACAATCTCGCCTTATCGAGGTTTTTAGGTTTGGAGAAGAAATTGTGTAGGGATGGTGGCTATGCGGAGCGGTATCGTGCCAACGTTCTCGATATGGTTGGGAAGGGCTACGCCGAACTGTGTCCAGAGACGCCCACAGGGCCGCGTATTTGGTACCTGCCTCACTTCGGCGTAGTCAACCCAAACAAGCCTAATAAGCTGCGGGTTGTGCACGACGCCGCTGCCAAATCAGAGGGTGTTTCGCTAAACTCGTTGCTGTTACCGGGTCCTGACCTGCTTCAGCCACTACTAGGCGTTCTTTTTCGTTTTAGGGAAGGTAAAATTGGGTTGACCGCGGATATTCGGGAAATGTTTCCGCAAATTAAAATTCGTGCTGAAGACCGCGACGCGCAGAGGTTTTTGTGGCGCGATAGTCCGCGCGAACCGCTGCGTGTTTACCGGATGTCGTCGATGATGTTCGGTGCCGCTTCTAGTCCCTTTACGGCAATTTACATTAAAAATAAAAATGCGGTTGAGCATCAGACACGATACCCGGACGCAGCGCGTGCAATCATTTGCGATCATTATATGGATGATTGCATTTGCAGCCTTGACAGCGTGGATGAAGCAGCAAAACTGGCCGCTGATATTTACGCTGTCCACAAAAACGGGGGTTTCGAAATGCGTGGCTGGGCCTCCAACAGCGTCTCGGCCCTGACGTTGTTACCGAAGGAGACGTTGCTGGAGACGCCGGTGACGTCACCCGTAGACCTGGGCCACCTGGCCACTCCTGTAAGGACACTTGGTCTTATTTGGCAGCCCACTACAGACTGTATCGGTTTCAATATTGGATTAAAAAAGGGTGGGCTACCAAAAAAGCTTACCAAGCGGGTGGTTTTGGCCCACTTGATGCGGGTTTTTGACCCGCTCGGAATTATTGCGCCTCTAGTAGTGACCGGTCGCATCATGTTCCAAAATGCGTGGCGCAAGGGTCTTGAGTGGGATGAAGAACTTTCACAGCAGGACAGTTCAGCGTGGAGACTATGGTTTCAGGATTTGTTTAGCGTTGCTGAATTGCAGATCCCACGCTGCTACTGCCTAGCCGACTGTGAAGTGAATCACTGCGAGCTTCATGTTTTTTCCGACGCCAGCGAATCTGCCTTTGCTGCGGTGGCTTACTGGCGTTTCGTGCTTAAGGATGGAGAAGTCAAGCTCGCACTGATTGGCAGCAAGGTCCGTGTAGCTCCCTTAAAGCCGGTGTCGATTCCGCGGTTGGAGCTGCAAGGAGCGTTGATCGCCGCGCGCCTCGCTTCAACAATCTGCGATTCTCATCGTTTCAGTCCCGTCAGGCAAGTTTTTTGGTGTGATTCAATGACGGTGTTGAGTTGGTTACGAAGCGAGGCCCGCTCATTTAAGCCTTTTGTTTCGCACAGAGTCGGCGAGATCCTGGAGTTAACGAGTGCCAGTGATTGGCGGTGGGTGCCTAGCGAATTGAACGTCGCTGACGATGCTACCCGGTTAAAACGCACTACGTTGTCTCTAGAGTCTCGCTGGATCACTGGTCCTGAATTCTTGCTTTCTTCTGTCTGGCCTAGTGAGCCTTGTAGTTTCTCAGAGTACCCAAGCGTAAATGAAGAGAGTAGGAATCCAGCATATACCATTGCAACAGTTCACCTCGTCGGCAACGTTGAGAGGCATGTACCTGTCTCAGCTGATCCCAAGCGGTTTAGCTCTTGGCTGAGATTGGTACGAGCAACATACAGAGCTCATAAATATTTAACCCAGATCAGAATCCATTCTTTATCACGAAGGGGGTTTCATGTAGAGAATTTAGTGCGTGAGCAAGGGGGGATATTAACATTTTCTTTTCAGCCGTCAAGCTCTTTTGGCTCTTCACACTCAACGCATGAGACAGCTGCCGAAATGCGCCTGGCCGAGACGCATATTTTGCGCCAGGCACAGCTGGACTCATTTCCTGATGAGATGATGCGTCTGAGCAGACTCCCACCCCTGCCTATACCTCGCATCAGTCGGCTGTTCCGACTGTCGCTGATTGTGGATGAAGAGGGCCTCCTACGCCTATCCAGCCGTATCGCCGCAGCCTCAGGAGTACCTGAAGCCACTAAGAATCCCATCGTCCTCGACGGGAAGCACCCTGCTGTCCAGCTATTGGTAGACCACCATCACCGCCGAGCCGCCCATGCCAACACGGAGACCGTGGTCAACGAGCTTCGTCAGAGTTTCTACTTGGTCGGCTTAAGAAACGTCGTCCGCTCCGTTGCCTTCCGTTGCCAGCTATGCCGCATTCGCCGAGCTGAGAAATTCCAGCCGCCCACTGGGAATCTACCGGAGGCACGTTTGGCTCACCACAAGCGCCCTTTTACATTCACTGGGCTAGACTACTTCGGGCCAGTCCAGATATCTATTGGCCGAAGACGGGAGAAGAGATGGGTCGCCTTGTACACGTGCCTAGTCGTGCGCGCCATCCACTTGGACGTTGTTGGAAGCTTGTCGACGGATTCTGCTGTAATGAGTCTTCGGCGCTTCGTGGCTCGCAGAGGAACGCCGTCTGAGATCTGGTCTGACAATGGTACCGCTTTCATCGGGGCAAGAAAAGAACTCCGTTCACTCTACGGGAACGCAGCTATGGAATATGCAGCGACGGAGAAAATCAGTTGGCGCCTCATTCCCCCGTCATCTCCGTTTATGGGTGGAGTATGGGAGCGACTGGTGAGAAGTGTGAAGACGGCACTCCGAGCGACCCTCACCGAACGTGCTCCGACAGAAGAAGTTCTCCGAACCGTGCTGGCAGAAGCAGAAGGGCTCATCAACTCTCGCCCCCTAACGCACGTCTCGGTAGAGCCCGGCAGTGAAGAGGCGCTCACTCCAAATCATTTTCTCCTTGCAGCTTCGTCGGGACGTCCTGTTCCAGCAACCTTGACGGACCGAGATCTGGTGTCAAGAAGCGGCTGGCGCAAAGCGGTCAGACTGGCGGACCACTTTTGGCAGCGCTGGGTTAAAGAGTACTTGCCGAATCTTATTCCCAGACCAGGGCAAGGCGATGTTCCAGAGTTGGCTGTGGGCGATCTGGTCCTGGTGGCTGACGGCAACCTACCGAGGGGCTCCTGGCCGAGAGGGCGCATCTCAGCGACTTACCCGGGCCGCGATGGGGTGATCCGAGTGGCGGACGTCAGGACTGCAGTGGGCACACTGAGGAGGCCCTTGAAAAAGCTGCTCAAGCTGAAGGCTTAACTTTGGGGGGAGGAATGTGCGCGACGCACCTTTTTCTTAGTTACTTTTTAATGTATTTTGTACAGTGTTTTTTTATATTTCGAATACTGTTTATTTTTGATACTTTTTTTGACGAATAAAATCGGTCTACCACCGGCGATCACGGCGTTTACTTTAAAATATAGAGAATAGTCCAATTGTAGGAAAAAGTAACCAGCAGTGGTATTAGGCTACAGTCCCCTACAGTATCCAAGCGACGGGTGGCATTGATATGACATCGTGTTGTATAGCAATACTTAGACTCTGGCCAAGGTAAAATTCAGCCCTTGGGTCACGGGAAGTGTGTTAGGTAGGCGTTGCACGGGGGGTTCCGGAATTGGTCTTTTAAGAGGAACCGGGACCACCCCTATTTGCTGAAGGTGATCACCGGGGCGGTTTTAGTGAGGTAATAATCCCACACTCCCCGACCTCCCTCCCCAGAGGTCGGGTGCCTTTTGAAGGTTTCCCCCGACAAAAAAAAAGGTATGAGAATTAATATCTGCCTATCCCTTTGAGGATTACAGGCGTAATGTTATGTATGAGAATTTGCGTTAATTAATTTCTTATTCAAACTAAAATCTATAAACGTAACGTCTATCTAAACCTCATTATACCGTTATAATAATATAGCAGCGCCCCGTGGTTTCACCCACATAAGTGTCGATCGCGTAGGAATATCGGGATAAAAAGTATCCTATGTGTCATTGTGATGTATAACCTATATTACTGTAAAGTTTTATCAAAATCCGTTCAGTAGTTTTTACGTGAACGAGTACCAAATCCTTACAAAATTTCGCGCTTATAATATTAATTAGGATTTGCTTTAATCATATTTCATAGTTATCTATTATAGTTATCTTGTGTAAGATTCATATGAATATCGGAACATTATATCTTAAACTTAGATTCCTTAATTAATGAATTTAGTTTCAAGTTAGAAATTGAATTCATTACTTATATTTGACGTTAATACAGACATCTGAGCTCTATCATAAATCTAATGAAATTAGCAATTTCGCTTCGTTAACATTCTATATATTTCATCTAAAATCTCGTATCAAGTAACTCACTTATAATGGTTACACTTTTAGCTTTGTAGATCAATATTTAAGTAATGATCTGTGGGGTAATTGTATTCAACAATATTCATTGCGTTATTTACATTGTTGAGCAGGCAAATTTTTCGAACATATGAAGCGATGGATTCGCAATATCGTTCAAAGTGATTCAGATTGTGGTTGATAGTCTGTTACGTAATTGGTTTTTTGTTTTAGTTAGCCTACACTGTCCAACTGCTGAGCACAGTTGATTTTAAAGAGGTATTTTAAAATAAATCTCCATTCTAGAGGGATACGGCACTGTTTCTCTTTACTATAGGCTATTATATATCTTTACTGTAGCCTATCTAAGATGACAGTAACCCTACCATTTTTATTGTATACCAGTGTTCAATTGTAGTTCAACTGTTTTTAATGTATTTACTGCAACACCTTTTATGCAATAAAGTTTTATTAAGAAAACAATAAAAAAAAGCTGCCAGGCTGCTATAAAAAAAATTGAAAACATCGTGAGTCCGAATTCCAATTACCAGTGTCATAAGGTAATGAGATTCCAAAGATTTTAATAATAGTACCTAGAATGTATTCCATACATAAACAAGGACTCGTTCAAAATTAAATTAATTCGACCACGTTCAAGTATTGAAGAGCACTTCAACAAAAGTTATCCAGACTACGAAGTTTCATAAAATAACGATGTGAAAACTCTCTCACCTCCATAATTAGGACAAGCCAGTTGAATGATTTTTGAATTTTGTTAAAAACTTTGTTATTGATCTATTCAGTCGAGAGAAACTTCGAGTTTTATAATAAGTGGACTTTCAGAACGAACTGAATTAGTTAACAAATTCGCGATTCGTTGAACAATGAACATCCAAGTTAATTTTGAAACGGATTTCATTGTACTGGTCTTTTATTGTGTTCATTCATTCTATGATTGGATAGTCAAGGTATTTTGTGTGAAATGACGCGTGTATCTCTTTTAAAGATAGATAAAACTAATATAGTCTAGTCACAGTATAACAAAGAAAGCAGTATTACGTCTTCATAACGACGCGCTTCGAAATCTCGGTGTACATCAGTACTTACGGGGATTACAGGACCTAAACGCAAAAACGCAAGTTTTAGAAACAATAAAATTATATAATCGACTACAGTAAACAAAATCAAAAAAATATATGATATTCTTCAGGATATAAACTAGGTAGATAGTGTGTTGAAAATATAATACAACTAATTCGATACGATAGAAAAACATCAGGAAGATATCTCTAAATACTTTTTACAATAAAAACCATACTAATACACATACAATCATTCAGATTTTTTGTCAGATTATTCTACAAGAAATATACTTAAAGCACCAGGTTTTGATTTTTTAGTATACAAAAAATAGTTTTTTGTAATTAAATAATTGCTTCATATTTTGCAATAAATTACCAGCGTTGTCATCGCGCTTCTCTTTCTTTTTTATTTAGTCCGACAGTGACCGCGCTTTAGATCATGTAAGCCCCTTAAAAGTCACGCGTGCGTCGCAATTACGTAAAGGCACGGACAGTGCGAGACGCTACCGTATATTTATTTACGTTAAATATACGTTACGTTAAATATAATATAGCACGAAGTTATCGAATGTATTGTTCAGTATACGGATGTTTGAATTCATCAATATCGAAACGAAAAATGTATATATTTTAATTACCAACTCAGTCGAAAAGGTAAATCTGTCAAAATAAAATGATAACAACGAATTTAAAAGGAGCTCCAAACAACAATTAGGAAATCACTTTACTCCGAATCCCGATTCATGAAAATTTGTTTTCTTATATTAAAGAGATCTCCTATCATTAATAAAACAATGAAATGAAAAATACAAATCCAAGAATTTATGAGCACATTTTCTAATAGCAGCCAAAGAATTAAATACAAAGCGTAGTCAATTTCAAAGTCTGTTCTCAAGTTCAAAGAATTAGAGCGTCGAATTCAACATTTGCTTCCATTCGAATTTGCTTTGTTATTCAGTATTTGCTTTATGAACCACAGGAATAATAATAAGGTAGATTGTAGGTAATATAATACCCCAATAAACCGCTAATAATCCAGAGAATCGAGGGCTTTACTAAATCTTTTGTTTCTGTACTACAAGAATCTTTGAATCTATAGTCATTATTTGCTTTATGAACCACAACAATAATAAGAAGGTAGATTAAAGGTAATATAATACCCCAATAAACCGCTAATAATCCAAATAATCGAGGGGTTTACTAAATCTTTTGTTTTTGTACTTCAAGTATCTTTGAATTAACTTTACTGATAAAGCGCTACTGGTAGCAAATATGAGTTTTCAAAGACGTCAGATTTAGGGAAAGCGCACAATTTCTTCATCAGATTTAACTATTTAAGTCATATGCGTCAGGTCGCACACGATCATATGCAAATCAAAGGATCTGAATTATTTTTCGTACATTTTAGAAATCTGAAAGGAATCTCTGACCACAGGGCTCGTATCTGAAACTTCAAATGTATTTTCGGTGTCTCTCATAATTAGTATCATCAGTATCAACTTTTCACCGTGCATAATTATGCTTAGTTACTCAAAAACCCTCTGGGCTTACCTCTACCATTGCTCGATGCTGTTCTTCTTTTAACTTTGCTTTAATTGCTTTATTTGAGGAATAGTTCCTTACTTACTTACACTTCGTCACATTTTGGTTCTATTTCCGCACTTATATTGCAAATTTCTGTGCGTCATAAGAAGCAACATATTTCCATTTGTGGTAGGATATTAGTTTGTCGCAACCCCTCTCGCGGTTCATCCTTTGTATCTCAAGATTACTTCCAGGTACCTTATTATTTTGTTTATATTTTTATGCTGCATAAATATATCCTGAAGGCATCGAAAGGGGTACATAACACTGCACACAGATTTCGCCAGTTAGGTACCTATTTTTAAGTCAGCTCATCTCATATTACACGAGGTTTCATTACGCCATCTTGGTTAAATAACTATGTTACTAAAATAGCGTTTCTTGTACTGAAAATAACAGTTCTAATTAAATAACAACAATGGTTTCATTGTCAAGAACTTTGACCATCACCTGAAGAGTCTCTCGTTAGGAAGTTGGGTCAAGGGCTTGAAGCAGAATGCGGAACTCTTCAAAACGACTCGTACTGTTGGAAGGCTCTTCTTAACCCCCTGACCACATTAACTTTGACTAATATTCCTGTTGGCCTTAGGTTATTAACTTTTTATTAAAATACAAGCCGTTTGCTTGATGGGATTTTTCATGGACAAAATTGTCTTTAATAAATTGCTATAAAAATATATATAATTATATTTTGCGGTTCATCTTTTAATCATTGAATACCCCAAAATTCAGAGGAAAACCAATGTTAATAATTTCACTCCGGAAACCTCAATCACAACGGTCTTAACCGTCTTCTGTTGTAGATAAGTACCTAATTGCTCATTCGGAGTGTTTGAACGTCACTCAAATTTTCTCGAATAAATGATTTTCTATCTGCATTTATATTAAAAAGGGTTGTATTGTATAGTGATACCATTGTGAAGAAATTGTAAAATATCATTCATGAATTCTTTGGGTAGGTTTACGTAGTCGTAAATTAATTTATTATTTAAATTTTGAATATGACTTATTGATCACTCTAAGAAACTCAATGTAAAATACTCGTTTTCAACTGCGTCTGGTTATACTAGACGCTGGCGTCCACAAAGTCGGGAAAAGGCTAGTCAAATGATGATAAAAAGTAACGAAATTGAAAGCTAATTCCCATAATTAAATTCAAAATCTAGTCACAGTCTCATCTCAGCGACAATCAATTTCAAAAACTTGGCAAAAATGTAGGGAAATTAGAGGTATTTTTGACGGATTGAGACTGAGATCAGACGTTCTTAAAATTACGTGAATTGCCCCCTCTGGTGTATTATTATGTAAAACATGATAATTACCTACGTTGGATAAACTCTGTACAATCATAATAATATCTTATAATAACACGTGCAGGAAATGTGAATACAAAAATGAAATCACGCCTCAAGCAAAAGTATTTATGATGCAAATTCTATCTACAGCACTCATAAAAACGACTGTGCGTAAAACGAAAAAATAATAATAAATCACGAAAGTAAATAAAATACCTGATATTAATATTCCACCCGAACAACGGTTGAAAATGGGCCTTTTATACATATTTGATGATGGTTCCTTACGGTTCTAGGCGTAGAGCAGATTTTATAAGATACAAAGTGTCTGAACGAAGATTTTTTTGTATCTTAAATAAAAGAAACCTCTTAGGTAAGGAAGCTCGGTAAGTGCTTCGAGAAGGTGTCTCTGATGCTCTAGGTTTTATCTTTTAGATTGCAAGTAAAGGAAAACAGGTAGTATGTAAGACTTTACTCGATATTCAATCGTTTACTACATTTTACAATGTGTACTTAGATGGTAACTTAAAATTTTATGACACCTTTACCATGTCGGCACAGCTAAATAGTAGGAGAGAGGAAGCTTTTAAAACGTAACATATTAGTGTTTTGAACTTATTAATCTAATGGATTTAAAAAAAAAACATTGGCACTCCAAGAGTGCCGACAGAAGTGAAAACTTGAAAAAGCATAGTAATTTTATAAATATGTTTGAAGGTCATTCTTCCCAAATAAAATTTACCGCGCGTTGATGTCTTTATAATGGCCAAAACTTAAAACAGAGGTGTCAGTTATGCTAACAGGGTCGCGAGTTCAATGGTTTTCCCATCTCAAAATATGCCCAACGCGCCTAAAGAAATGTTCACTTCAAATATATATATTAGTTTACTGTAGGTACTAATAATTATAAGATAATATTGAACTTATATTATGTAGTTGAAATATTCGATTATAGTACATACGAGTATAGCAGCATTTTATTATTAAACATTGTTTTAGTTTTTTAATAAACTTATGATTGTTTTCTTCTTGTTTATTAATTCAGTTAGTTTGTTATATATCGTTGAGGACATTAAATAGGGACTTGCATAACTTATTTCTAGATAGAGGTTTTAGAACTATAATTTGGTAAATGTTATCGTGGACCTCGTAAAAGATACGGTTTCTGGAGACAGTAAAAACTTTTATTTATACGCCATTTTCTATTTATAGATTATCGCAATGGTTTCTTACCCTAAATTTTATTGACATGAACTTCCTAGAAAGTCGACCGAAAGGGTCCTATTCATTTGGGAGAACACGAATATATACCGTTTGTAATTTTGGCCAGATCCTTTCTGGCTCTCAGTAACCTCTGTGAATACATCCCTTGTCCCTCACAGTCAGTTAAATCCTGATATCTATTCTATATGTCGCATCCGGTCATGCATTTGACTATTCGGAACGCTAGCGCCAGCCGGCGGCGCTTGACAGAGTCTAGCCTGAGTCCGTGGGGGTTAGAAAACAGCTCGACAGAACGATGTGGAGCTCACTTTGGACGTTGGACTTGACCATTGGACATCGTACGGACAACATGTGCTCAGAAACTGTCCAGCGTTCCGTATCTGGTTGTGTCGTGTACCTACAGTGTGTAATTTGCTAGTGTGACTAAATTGTTCGTGAAATTATAATCTTATTTGAACTGCAAACGGTTTTTCTATTGTGCAATAACCAACACATACCCACTGTACGCCCACAATAGTTAAATATGGCTGATAATAACGAGACCCACTATACCTTCTCCGTCATATATAAATTACATTGCTAAATACTTTATTGTATTGTATTATTATATGGTACAAAACGTAAATTGTTTAAATCACCGTTCTTATTCGTCTCGTGTCGATGAATTATTTTTTTATTTTATTTTTTTTTTATTTTATTTAATAGGTACACCAACGACTTATCCACTAGAAATAATGACATAATAAATTAATAACATATCCATTGTGTTATGGTGAATTAGTCACTTATAGGCGTACACAGCACTTACATAAAAAAATAATAACTTCTTAAATAAAATCAAAATTATCGTTAGAATTAGAATTACAATTAAAATATTAAGATTAAAATAGAAAAATAAACAGTAAAAACAGTAAAATTGATATTAAAATTTCAAAACAGTAGAACGCGATAATGAGTGCAACAAGACAACAATTCAAAATTGGCAGGCACATGCAGCAAAACACAAAAAAAAATGAAAAATGAAATAATAAACAAAGTTATGAAATTATGACTCGTCGCTAATAGTTATAAGTTTTCTGCGAAATTGGAAAAATGAGTCTGTGAATATATCAATATTGTTGGAGATATCTATTTTATTATAATTAGCCATTAATCGATTCAAGGGGGCATTGAGTGGAGACCAAGGTTGGTTCTAGATGAGGACGGTGCAAAGGTATTTATTTTGCGTAGAGATCTAGTTACAGTACGCCTAGGAACAGCTATATTAATTTCTGATAATAACTCAGGTACATCCGCCAGGTTATGTATGATTTTGTAAAACAAGAGCTGATCAGAAGTGCTTCTACGTTGTTCTAGTGGTGACATATTGAAGTGATTAAGCCTTTGGGAATAATTAGCGTCATGAGGGCAACTAGGGCTTCTAAAGCGTAAGTACCTGGTGAAGGCCTTCTGTATACGTTCAATCCTGTTAGTATGGACACGATATATGGGATTCCAAACTGGAGATGCGTAGTCCAGTATGCTTCTGACAAGGGTGTAGTAAAGCACTTTTAGTGTCGATATGGACCGAAATTCCGAGCAAGTTCTCTTAACAAAACCCGACATTTTTGTCGCTTTGGCCACAATCGCGTCAATATGATTGACGAAAGTTAGCTTGCTGTCGAGATGGACACCCAAATCACGGATGGTATCAACCTTTTGCAGAGGAACCCCATTTAACGCATAAGATGATGATCGTACTTGTTTGTTTCGAGTAAAAGTCATGTGATAACATTTACTTGCATTAAGAGTCATCATATTAACTTGACACCATTCTTGTACCGCATCCAAATCTTCCTGAAGTAGAAGAATGTCGCAGTCAGTTTTAATTTCCATGTACAGTTTCAAATCGTCTGCAAACATGGAACATTTGCAGTGCCGTACAGAATGAACAATGTCATTGACGAAGATTAAAAAGAGGATCGGTCCTAGGTGAGATCCCTGTGGTACCCCGGAGGTGGAAAGATAATACGGCGACTCATAACCTCTCACAACCACTTTCTGTTTCCGCTCAAATAGGTATGAGCCAAACCACATGAGTAGTTGGCCGGATATGCCAAACTGTTCGAGCTTTGTGATAAGTACTTTGTGGTTAACCTTGTCAAAGGCACTGCTGAAATCTGTATAGATGGAGTCAACCTGTGTGCGGGAGTCCAGAGATCTGCTAATGTCATTAACGTAATGTGTCAAATTAGTGGTTGTGGATTTGCGAGCACAGAAACCGTGCTGTTGGGGAGCCAACTGCGCTCTTATGTGCGAGGTTAATATGGGACAAACAAGCGCCTCGAACAGCTTCGCAAATACGGAAAGAAGCGATATGGGACGATAGTTCGAAGAATCATTGACTTCTCCCTTCTTAAAAATGGGCACAACGTTAGCAACTTTCCATCGAGAGGGGAACATAGATGATTTAATTGACTTGTTAAAAATCAACATAAGCGGAAGAGACAGGTTAGCTGCACATTTCTTGATAAATAACGGGGGCAAGCCATCAGGTCCTGGACCTTTGCAAGCGTCGAGTTTCTTTAACTCCTTAAACACGTCTCTCTCAGTAAAAGTCATTCCACATAAGGCGGATCGAAAATAATTATGCGAGCTAGTACTGGGAGCATTCGGGCTAACGGATGGTATGAAGGTTGAAGAAAAGTGTGTGGCAAATTGTTTGCTTATTTCTTCACCAGATGTTGCAATATTCTGTCCCAAATGCATACTGGAAGGAATGTCGCTAGATTTTGATTTTTTGGCTTTCACAAAGGACCAGAAGAGTTTTGGGTTTTGAGCGATATTCTTTTCCATGTTCATTATGTATGCCATGTAGCAGTCCTTGATCATTATTCTTGCGCGGTCGCCTAGAATTTTATGTTCATAATTATCTCTAGGATTTTTATATTTTTTATAGCGAGATCTCACTTTTTCCTTTTCGTTCAGTAATTTAATAAGAGACCTAGAATACCAACATGGAAATTTGCCATTAGGTACTTTGGAGAGAGGAACACACTCATTTATAATACAACGAATATGTTCGTACAGTACATGCACCATAGCATCGACATCAGGCAGTTCAGAAAATATTTTTATCCAATCTATATCTCTTAGTTTCAAATTAATCAACGCATAGTTAGCACGTCTGAAATTCGGTTTTGAGATTCTTTTGTTTATTAACGGAGCTGGTGAAATATTGCTGACAGAAATCATAATGGGTGGGTGATATACATCTACTTTGGACATTGGATCATTGCACTCGCTATCACTTCCTCCGTAAAAGTTAGAAAAAATTAGATCTAAGGTTTTATTGTAACAATTTTTAACAGTATTTAGTTGCAACATATTGTTTTCTGACATAAAATCTATTAAAGAGTGACCTAGCCTGTTAGCGTAGTTAGTTGGGGTTGTACATGGAGAGGAACCAAGAGTATTGTCTATGTCCCAGCTGATAAAACTGAGATTGAAATCTCCTGCTACAATCGCATCTTCTCCTGTAGATTCCATCAATGAAGATACTCCGTCTAAAAATGTATCCAGTAAGATTTGTTGAACTGGTGGTGGTAGGTAAACGGCGCAGATATTTAAATTACGGTGCCTTTTTCCCCTGGTGATTTTAAGTCTGACCCATAGATCTTCGATGTCAGATTCCCATTTTGGCACACGTACGGAATCAATAAGCTTAGACACTGCGATATTTTCAATTATATTGTCACTAGGCTGTTGTCTGCGGTTTCGGCCGCGTGTCTGTGTCCATTCCGAGGTATATTCCAAATCCGTTCAGCCGTTTTTGCGTGATTGGGTGACAATACCCAAACATACAAACTTTCACATTTATAATATTACTAGCTGTCACCCGCGATTTCGTCCGCGTGGAATTTAACAAAAAAGTTATTGTTCAGTTCGCAGAGTTTACGATCACTTATTAATACTGTATTCCGCGTAAAGCTATGCTAATTTTGATGAAATTCTTCTATTTTATGAATCGATAATTTGCTTTGTACATATTTCCCCACTTAGTAATTTTTTTTTTCGTTTTTGCATTTTTAGTTCAATAATTATTTATTTTTTGTTTTTCGTATTAACTTTATTAAAAAATTTCTTTATATACAATATTTGATGTACGATTTTCTTGGGCTTAAACAACAACACTACTGGCATTCCTCGCACGTGAACATGCCACGTATAGTTTTGCTCATAGGTAGAGCAACCCTTAATTAAATCTATGCCAGCTTTGTTTAACGTTTGCCCTTTTGACTTGTTGATTGTCATAGCAAAACTGACATTGATAGGGAATTGCAATCTTTTGAACTCAAATGGAAAATTCGACGGTATTATAGGAATCCGTGATATAAATACTATCTCACCTTTACCGCATCCGGATATTATACGACCTTCTGCAAACGTTTCTTTGCGACGACACTACTCGCAACCTAGTAAGTACCATTGCAAAGTTTCGGTGGGTTTAAATTATGGAGTAGTATGATGGGCACGCCAATCTTAAGTTCTAGTTTGTGAGGGGGTAGACCAGTAATTAACCACTTCATCCGGATTGCAAACTCTATTGATGGACAGGTATGTTTGTGATTCACCAGATAGCTTATCTAAAATACGCCGATTAACCACAGTAACCTGGTCGTACATAATTATGTAGATGATAAAATTGATCTTTCATACAACTACGAATCTTCTTTGATATGGAGATTGTAAATATCATCATAAATACTATGTATTAAGATTTCATTTTTCGCCACAACCAGACAAAGACAGGTAGGAGGTAGTTCTATATCATGAGTACTGTTCACTTCTGGACACTTTCCCTCTCCAACATCAAAAAGAATTTCGCTAAATTCTGAATCGGCTGAATGTGCTCTCATTACAAACAGACACTCCAATTTTATTTATTTGTATAGCAGATGTATAGATTTCATTTCATTTTATTGGTTTCACAGAGCATGTAACCTTTTAATTGTTTTTCGTCGGATCCTGTTTTTTTTTCTAAAATAAAAGTAGCCTAAGTTACATCAGCTATCTGCCAGTGAAAGTCTCGTCAAAATCGGTCCAGTCGCTTCAGAGTTTAGCCGGAACAAACAGACAGACAAACAAAAATTGTAAAAAAAAAATATTTTGATAAGTACCGTGTATACATCCATATGCATTTAGTTAAAAGTGGTTATTTTAATATTACAAACAGACACTCCAATTTTATTTATTTTTATAGATGTATAGATTTCATTTCATTTCATTGGTTTTTTTTTCCTGGGACCCTATTTTTTTAATAAAAGTAGCCTAAGTTATTCCTTATTATGTCAGCTATCTGCCAGTGAAAGTCCCGTCAAAATCGGTCCAGCCGTTTTAGAGATTAGCCGGAACAAACAGACAGACTGACAGACAGACAAAAATTGCAAAAAATATTATTTTGGTATAATTATGTACTCTGTATACATCCATATGCATTTAGTAAAAATTGGTTATTTTAATATTACAAACAGACACTCCAATTTTATTTAGTTGTATAGATTAGGATTATTTGAAGCAGATTCGAAAGGCTTCTTTGACATGGGTCCATTGAAACTTACACGCTGTAATTTAATAGCCACATGTCTATACAGGGTTATTCTAAATTGGCTAGCTAAAATTCGCAGATGCGATAGGTATCTGTTTTTTTTATTTGAAATGGGTTTGCTCTTGACTAGTCTAGTTCAGAGATGACAGAGACAAAGTCTACGATGGAGTGAGTTTACCCAGAAGAAGCCTGTTCACTCTTACTCTGAAGAGATTCGGGTTGTATGCACTCGGAAACACAAACGCAGGTGGAGAGTTCCACTCTTTTGCTGTACGCATTATAAAGGACATTTGAAAACGCTTAGTGCGAATTGGTGGAATAGCAACTAGGCAGGGATGGTAACTTGCAGTGCATCTGGATGTCCGAAGGTATAGAAGGGGGCCGGTGGAATGAGGTCGTGGAGTTCTTGGGCACACTCACCGAAGTATAATCTGTAGAAGACCAACAAGCTGGCAACCTTGCGGCGATGAGCCAAGCTGTGAAGCTTGGCATCCACCAGTTTTACGTCACCAATGAGCCTCTTTGCCCTCTCGATATCTAAACACGATAAAATGAAAAATAAAAACATTTAATGTACTTTTCTGGGAGGTCGCAGAGCGCTGTTAGTGTTGTTACTTTTGTGATAAATAAATAAATATGAGTTGAGAAATACTGTTTTCTTATGCTTAGATATCGATAATTCGATACCCATCACGTATGTGAAGTTTACACAAAAAAAAAAACAGATTTTATCCTGATATCTCAAGCGACTACCACCCACAAAAAAAATCATCAAATTGACTTATTTTTTGTTTCATCATGCTACCATATTGACCATCGCGTCTGCGGTGTTTAGCTAGTTAATTTTAAAATAACCCTGTAGGTTCATAGTTCAGTCTTTGCAAAACCTTTATTTCATTTGATTTTCAAAACTTGCAAGTACACATTCAAATGAAATTACACAGCTTGCAAGTTACGACAATGATTGATTTTTGATTTTTCAATTTTTCAAGAGTTGACATGATTTGACTTATAATGTACATCGTTTGACTACTAGGTATGTGCAAGTCTTAGTATGGGCTTACATAATATTTTGTGTTTAAGTTACAATGTACGATTTATTCAAATGTTATAATAAGTCCGCGCAAAGATCTTATATATGTCGTAGGTTTTCATAAAATTAGGTTTTTGATGAAAAACCGGAAGATGACACATTTTAAACTCAATTTCATCATAAACCTCTAACAATCCAGATTTTTGATCAAAAACCTGAACTAGTTTGGCTTTATGATAAAACGAGCGCGCAGTATTATTTCTAACGACGTCAGGTCGACGGAGCCCCGCTGCGCGGGGCTCCTATTTCTGTCTTCAGGGTTTAAAGGAACCTAACCAAACCGAACCTCGGGGTGCCCCTGACGTCGACCGTCTTCTTCTGGTTCAAAAGCACAAAAATAGACAAAATCACGTTTTTAACCGTTTCGTTTTTCGCCGTTTCACACACACATCACACATATTATTTTTTAAATGTAGGT
This sequence comes from Luperina nickerlii, assembly GCA_963855955.1. Classification (NCBI taxonomy): domain Eukaryota; kingdom Metazoa; phylum Arthropoda; class Insecta; order Lepidoptera; family Noctuidae; genus Luperina; species Luperina nickerlii. The sequence continues at coordinate 10,858,111 of OY979677.1, read as the reverse complement.
ATGTAATTTCATAACAAATAAATCATTGTTTATTGTTTCTTAATTGTTTTATTTATTTAAAGAAATAGCAACCAACATTGTTTTTATCATAAAACTAATACAGTCTAGGTTTTTGATAAAAAAAACTGGATTTTCTCAGGTTTATGATAACATAAAGTAATAATTTTGTCTTCTTCCGGTTCTTGATCAATAGCCTAGGTTTTTGATCAAAAACCTAATTTTATGAAAAACCTACGACATATACACGGCCGGTCAAGCGGCGGGCGTCAGCTAGTAAGCGAGCTATCGTCTTGATACATCACGGAGGAAGTAGTGATGTGAGAATCGATATCGATTGTACAGACGCCAGCACATCAAGCTACCCGAAACTGTTAAATTTTCCCAATCAACTTTGAATCTTATGCTTAAGCGATAAAGTTGAAAATCTATTGAAGAAATTTGACAGATTGTAGTAACTTGATGTGCTGGCGTCTGTACGTGCGAGCGTAAGACAATGTATTTAATCTACTTTTACCAATTGCAGATAGATATTAGTGTATTACGGTGTGAAGGGTTTTCATGCAAGTAAAATTTACGTGAAATTTTTAATATAAAATCTTTTAAAAATGGATATTTTATACACTTGTGTAATGTTTTAAGGTTTGTGCGAAATGGTGTGTTATACGAGAATTTTGATGCTTTATTCTGGATCGTTTGGAGTTTAATATATTTAGTTTCAGACAGAGAGTTACCACAATGGTTACCGCGTTTTCCCGTACGCAAAATACGCGCATTGACGTGGAGTTGCGAACACCAGCCCGTACCTACCGCGTTTTCTGATAAACCATTTATCAAAGTCAGAAGTCAGCATAGTTCTAAGTATAGGTAATTTATTCGTCAGAACGTCTACATTTCACATATGGTGCCTATAATTTACCGTTGCCTGTAATTAGTTCTCAGCCCGAAATAATTTAATGCGAAACATAATTTGTAAACTACCTTCCGATATTCGAAGTTAATTAAAATTAATCGTCATATACATACAGTACAGGTGCCGCTACTGACTTTGACTACATTGTGCTAAATTATTTCCGAGTGAAAATGGCAAACAATGTTTATGTAAGTCGTTAAAATAAACATAGCGGCCAATTTGAATTCGAAGTGTGTTTCTTATTGTTCAAAATGTTTCCTCTGAACTGAAATTGCGGATTTAAAATGTTTGAAAATCACAGAGAAGTTTGTTTATAAACGTTTAACGTCTGAAGAAAGATTTCTCAGACCCTTTTCTTTAATAAGGTGTCGAATTGCCAGCAATTACTTGAAATAAAATCTTCTTAGCAGTACAATTAAAGCATTCAATCGTCTACTAACTATATTGTGATGTTATAATTTTAATTCCTACGGATAAAAATATGAGTGCCCATATTTACATAAAATATCAGCACGTATTTCATGTAGATAGTCGTACATAGCGCGCTTTTCTTCTTCAACACATGTTGAGGGACTCTGTTACACCGCTGACTTACAAAGCTCTAACTAAACCACTTCAATGCAGAATTACGCGTAAAATTGTTATACGATAGAAAGTGAATCACTTAACAAAATTGACAGAATAGAGTTATCCGTTTACAATTATTTCAATTTACTGATACAGAACTAGGGTAAAACATTAAATAAACACTCATGAAGTAATACATAAATAGGCCTTGACTGGTACGCGCCGTGGTACGGAAAAGTCAACCGTGATTTACTCAAATGAGCTTATCTAAGAAACTAAGTCCTCTATCTCTCTCATTCTTTTTGTATAATTATCACAAAAGACAGAGCTAAAAATAAAAATAATACTACTAATAATTTAAACTTCAAACGTAAGAGATCTCTCTTTCTCTTCCAATAAATACGAAAAGTACTACTAAACAAGACAAACTCACCTTATTTTACTCAGCACAACTGCTCACGTCTCTAAATTTAGTCTGGAGCAACTGGAACAAAAGGAAAAAACTCGTATAAAGTACAATGTATTCATAATCTGCCTAGCCTTTTTTCCAACTATCTTGGGGTCGGCTTCCAGTCTAATCGTATGCAGCTGATTAGGTACCAGTATTTTACACGGAGCGCCTGCCTATCTGACCTCCACAACCCAGTTACTGCGTAATACGAAACCCCTTGGTAAGACTGGTTGTCAGACTTTCGGTCTTCTGACGACCCGTAACGACTGTCAAAGATCCACGAATGACAGCCGGGACCAACGGCTTAACGTGCTTTTTCGAGGCACGGAGGGGTCTTGGTACAATACAATGAATTAAAGAACAATGTATTATGTCTGTTAAAATAGATGTCTTTAGATACAATACACAAAAAGCACCAAGACCATTCTGTAAGACACACGCGAAATAAAATGTCAACAATTAAACGAATTCTGAGAAAAACCCTACTACCCACGTAGCAGAAGTTTTATTTTCAAATGTTTACAAATAGAAAAGATACAGGGCACAGAGTAAAATAAAACTGCCGATACTTCAAAAATTATTGCAAAGTGTAAAAAAAATACCGTATTACTTTTTTCCTCTTATTTTATTTTTGAAAAAATAAAACAAGTCGTTCTTTCGGAATAAACTTTCTCCGAATCACCATTAGAAGACCTAAATACGCTTATTAAATGCATCATATTGCTAAACTATTTAAAATTATCGACTGCAGATACCACGAAATTGTTCGCAGAATGTTTGTATAAAAAGCTATTTTTGCCATTTTATATGCCACAAAATCACTAAAGTCACCACATGTCCACCGTATAAAAAATACTATAGTCGTTTTGTAGCAGATAAAGTTTTAATCAAAAATCCTGTTTTACTTACAGACCGACGACACGATGATCGTATTACATACCTAGGTATCCCTATCTACAGGATACATAATATATTGAAATTTATAGTTAATGTTGATTGCAAACGAAGCTCCTGGTCTATTTTCTCCTTTTTTCAAACCTGGTATATACATTTTGAAGAGCAGTTCGTTAAGGGAAATTCTATACATTTTACCGAGTTCAAAATCCATCATTTTATTACAAATACCATAAAAACCATCGTCCCAATCATCCATAATTGTATCTATTCCCTGGAAGCCGCTACAAACAGCGCTGCGGGCGTTTTACAATTTTTTCTACAGCGAAAAAAATTGTAAAACGCCCGCAACGCTGTTTCTACGCAATATAAAGTTACTCGAGTAATGAATCTCTTTTCTGGGAAACATTCCGGGTTCCACTTCAGATGTTCATTAGACGCATCGTGCGATCCTTTGTGGTGTGAAGTGGTTCAAGTGAGGAAAGGAGAGAGGAACATCCTTTATTCTCATTAAAAATTTTCGTTTGACATTTTGTGGTATTCTTTGTTTATTATTTCCTGTACCTCTTAATCAGACTTTTCTTAGTGTATACAATGTTTACGTTCCGTATCCTGCAATGTCAATAACAACATAGATACACTCTTTTATCACTCCTTATTTGAAGTCAGTACAGAAATAAAAAATAAGAACCTTAAATATTCTCTTGACAAAAAAGTTAAGGACGCAGGTACTTCAGTAAAAAATATGACTTTGTTAGTTGTCGTTTCTATCAAGATGCTTGTTGACTGCTAGAATTACTTTACGGTTAACAGAGTACCTTTAGAGAACCAGAAAAGTCGACATAACCGACAGAATAAGCAAGCTGGACTGGCAATGGGCCTGCCATGTTAATCTTAGAGCCGATGCTCGTACACTGAAAGAAATAAGCAGTAAATAAAAATGAAAAACTATTGATCTGAACTGCTTTAAACAGTTCCATGTGAGCCTAACATTCAAAACAGTATTTTTTACTGATCCGAAAACAGTTAAAGCTTGAGACAAAATGTTACCGTCATGACAGTAAACTAACGATTTAAGTAGCTAAAAAAAGGTCACAAAATTAACGGTTTTATTCATTTGGTGATATCGTTCAAACCATTGAAATTTACTTCCATTACAGTAATGGTGGTTTTCCTTTTTTTGTTGTTTTTTTTTCAGGAAATAATATGTTTAATCATTAAAAGTTACTGTTTTGTCTTTCACTGATTTACAAACATTTCTTCTCACTGTATAAAGGCAGTAAGTCATAATGAAATCGTTTTAATGTGGTGTAGTAAGAAATTATATTTTCCAGTGTAGGGGTAAAGGCACAAACAGGCGCGACACGACACGAGACACAAAGGCACCGCAAGTCGCGCAACGAGCGGTGCCTTTGTGTCGCGCGCTATTATATCGGGTGTCGCGTCTGTTTGTAGGAGCTTTAGGGCCTGTGCACACCACGTTTTTTAAAAGCGCCGTTGACGCGCGTTTGTAGCGCTACAGACGCGATTCGCACGCGAGTCAGACGCAACCTGTAGACCTTCTGTAGGATACAAGCGCGTCGTCCACGCACATTTCCAAAACGCGCGTCAAAACGGCGCGTTTAAAAAACGTGGTGTGCACAGGCCCTTAAAGTGTTCTTGAGTCAGTAGACATAATTTGGCTATGCTGGCTACCTAACCTCAGCATAGCAGAATCAGCCTGTCATATTCCCACTGTTGGGACAAGCCTCCTCCCTTCGAGAAGGAGTGGGCTGTTGTCACTGGGCCACCACTGCTCCTAACCTAGCCTGTCTAGTCACATTACCAAGGTCACCTGCTTACCCGCTTGATGTAAATAAGACGAGGATCGAGTCGATTTAAGAGGCCTTTGTGAACAGCTACGATAGTGAAAAGTGGTTTTAATTATTAAAGGAACCTCATCTGGGTATTGACTAAAAGTCAAGGAAAATGTCTTCTGATCTTTATGCGAAGATAACACTCCCTTAATACTACAGTAGAGTCAAATCAACGATGCCAAAATATACACAACACAAGGAAAAATTACGGAAAAAAACATACCTACTCCATAATATTTATACATATAGCACAGACAACAATACTCATAATAATTGCCTGGCAATCTGTAGATATAGTGGATGTGCTAAACGAATGCGTTGGGTGTGAGATGGTTCTATATCAAATTGTGAACAACGATAGTGAATACTTAGAGATAAGGCAAACTTTTAGAAAGGAGCTACCTCAATCAATGTGTCTTTTGGGAATTCAGACTATTTGATTACATTGATTACATAAATTTTGTATCATGTGACATTTTCAAATATATACTTAAACATGAAATACCCGTCAGGAACGAAGTTCCTTGATAAGAGAATTAGAGATCTTATTTTGTGATCAATGACCTAAAAAACTATGAAAATGAAACCCGTGGCAAAAAATTTGAAAATGTTCGCTGCCGCCATCTTAGATTTTCATTTTGACCGCACTATTTCTTCTTCCTCTCAGCTTTAGCACCCTCAAAAACCATGAAAACTATCTCTCTCTTTCTCGCAAGCCGCGTTAAAGAACTTCGTTCTACAAACCTGTAATTTAGAAAAGTATTAGGTATTTATGTTTTCCTTTATTTCAATAATATGAAGTTTATTTAACTCTGAGAATCCTTGAATACGATAAAATACACTTTTATATTTCTATTTATATCGTTATAGCAAAATAAATACACACTGCAGTCCCTTGAGTTTAACAATACATTGAGTTGGGAGTAATTAATATTTTCCACACGGTTTCGATTTGCACTCGACAGGATTGGGGTAGGTCACGATAAAAAGGTCAATGGGGTTTACGACACTGAGTTTGTCAACCGTGTGTCTAGCTTCGTTTTAAACACTGAATTTAAAAATGTCCTCTATGAATTATAAATTGTGCTGACAAATGCTGTTAATGTACTCGCATATCATTTAAATATTGATAAACTAGGTTAAAAACAGAGCATAAATATTATAGCGAATTAAATAAAGAATACTCTTTATAACATATTTGCTCGTAAAGGGTCTCTTATTTCACCAATTTCAATATCGTAATGTATCTCATTACGCAGTTGTGCGGTAATGTAAAGTAAATCGCACGGTTTATCAAGATGCTCCGTCAAAACGAACGGTACTTTTTTAAATCTTAGCAAAGAGTTTTTATTTCAGAAAAGATGTCAACATTTTATGAATAAAATTAACTTTGGGAGATAAAATATAATAAATAAACATTTAATTCTTTCATTTAATTAATTTTGACAATAAATTACAACCATTAATATCTGTAACAAAAACAAAAATATTAATTGACTTTATTAATAATACTGGCTGTTTTGTGCCTATGCCTGAAAAAAAAAAGCGCGAACGCGCGCGCATCGCTTATCTGTTAAGAAGTAAAAATTATTCCGCGCGCTTTTTCTTTTCGCTGTACCTACTGTTTTTTATTTGAAAATGTCGTCAAGTAATGATGAATTTATTAATTCCACGCCGCCAAAAGTCTCAGAGGCAGCGAAAAAGGCTACTCTAAGCCTCGCCCGAAAAATCGACCGACAGATACTTACAAGCGTATCAAAATTTCATCATATGGAAAACAAGCAAATATGCAAGTTCAGTCCGAGTTTTATTTATTTCCTCGCAAATATGTTATAAAACGTCGTATGACATACGTGCGCTTTGAAAATTACAGCCTCTGCTTTCTTTTAGCCCTCGCCTACGGCTCGGGCAAGCAATATCGCCTCGGCTGTAATTTTCAACTTACCGCACTTATATCATAATGTACTATTACATAGGTCACGTAATTTGTGGATACGTGTCTATGGGGACTATGTGTTTGTGGTGATTAAAAAAAAGACAAGGACTTTACTTAATTAAAGGCCTCAGTAACAACGGGGTAATTCCGTAACATACTTACCATGGCAATGCTTTTAATTTTGACATTTCAGCCACGTTCATTGTGTTATTTAAATTAGTAGACGAATTTTTGAAACCTTTGAAGCAATGGATTATGAATTTCCTTCAAAACCTTCGGATCGAGTGAAAATGTGTTACGCAAATAGGGTGCAGCTCATAAAATTCCCAAAAAAAGCTTGGAAAGATTTATGATAGCACTAGCTTCTGCCCGCGGCTTCGCCCGCGAGGTATGTCGATAAAAACTATCCTATGTTCTTCCACGGGATGTAATCTATCTCTCTGCCAAATTTTATCGCAATCCGTTCAGTGGTTTAAGAGTGAAAAGGTAACATACAGACAGACAGAGAGACAGACAGACGGAGTTACTTTCGAATTTATAATATTAGTACGGATTGGATATTTTATGGGTGAAACTTTCGCTTGTTTGGTGTTCATTTGAATGGATCAGCTAAGGTCTGCCAGCTGGTGTGATTGAGTTTTCTAGAAATTGTGTTGCTACTTAATTCCTATTCTCCTGAGTGTATAATGGATGCGCTTGGGATGAATTTATGATGGATAACTTAAGGCCTGTATTAATGCCGATAACCTTGAGCATTTGGGCGGAGCTAACGACCCCTTCTCCGCGCCTCTCCGCTACCCGCATGCAACAGAAAATGTGCGGTTGTGTGCGCCGCCACCACGGTTTGCCTCGCCTAGTCTCGTCACAGAGTATCGAAATCACAGAAGGTCAAGTCATCGTGAAAGTTAAATAATTATGTGTACCACATATACAGGGTGTCCCAGAACTCAACGTCAAGCCGAAACGGGGTGACAGGATTAATCATAACCATCACGAGAAAAATATTAAAAAAAATCTATCCCATGCAGTTTGAAAATTATGGGCATTTTAAGAAAAACCTAGAAATTTGATCAAACTGTACCATTTTTCGGTTATTGTGGTTATTTTTTTTTATTTTTGTTCAATTAAACTTTGGAAACGTAATCCTAAATAACATTTCTAGAATCCCAATAAAAAATAATGACACGATTGCCTCAAGTTTCCGAGAATTGAGACTATTCGTTAAACTACGAATTTAAAATTTTCAAGATTCGTCGACTTTGATAGGCCCTCCTTTAAAAAAAATGTACTAGAGTGCCTTGGCAAGTGGCATTAAAAGTTGGCGATTTTAATCAGAATTCTAAAATGGTACAATACTTGTTAGTTCCATACAATAAAAAAGATTTAAAAAATTAAAAAAAATTTGAGGCTGATGGTAAACAATTTGAACATTTATTGTAATAAAAAACGTTATTTCTCTATCTGACTTTTATTCCAACAAACCTAAATTAAACTAGATCAAGATTTTTCATTATTTTACTAACTTTTTTTCACTTTTTTCACTTTAATAAAAGTGGCGTCACTATCTGTCTCGCTCACTCATGGCAAACATACCCACTATCCATCTCTCTCATCATTTTGCCTTAAAATTAAGAACCTACCTAGAGCTTGTGCGAATCAAAAACATTTTAACTGAGATAGCAAAAATCGGGTTACTTGAGGTTTTAATTTTTTTTACTCTTTTTTATTGTATGGAACTAACAAGTATTGTACCATTTTAGAATTCTGATTAAATGCGGCAACTTTTAATGCCACTTGCCAAGGCACTCTAGTACATTTTTTTTAAAGGAGGGCCTATCAAAGTCGACGAATCTTGAAAATTTTAAATTCTTAGTTTAACGAATAGTCTCAATTCTCGGAAACTTGAGGCAATTGTGTCATTATTTTTTATTGGGATTCTAGAAATGTTATTTAGGATTACGTTTCCAAAGTTCAAATGAACAAAAATAAAAAAGAATAACCACAATAACCGAAAAATGTTAGTTTGATCAAAATTCTAGGTTTTTCTTAAAATGCCCATAATTTTCAAACTGCATGGGATATATTTTTTTTCGGATTTTTCTCGTGATGGTTATGATCAATCCTGTCACCCCGTTTCGGCTTGACGTTGAGTTCTGGGACACCCTGTATTTACAATGGTCCAGTTTTGGTTTTATTTAGGTATTATCTATTGATATGGATGTACTTTTCGGGCTATGGTTACGAATAAAATTGTTAAAAGCTTTCGAGGCCGTGAGTAGAAGCTATACCCTTAATATAAATCAGCCTGGCTTGCCATGTGGTAAACAACTTAATGTATCTTTTTAACTAAAATTAATGGCTAAATGTGCTGCTAAGCGCAAAACTCAAGAATGGCTGGACCAATTCGGTTTTTTTTTAAATATTCGTTGAAGTCTTAGGAAGGTTGCTATGAAGAGAAGAAGGGTAGGTAGGCATGTACGTAGATAGGTAGGTAGGTATGTAGGGTAGGTAGGTAGGTAGGGTAGGTAGGTAGTTAGGGTAAGGCAGATAGGAAGGTAGGGTAGATAGGTAGGCAGGTAGGGTAGGTAGGTAGGTAGGTATAGGTAGTATAATTATCACTAGTGTATGTCATATTATTTGTTATATTTTTTATAAACAAATATATTATAACTAAAATTCAGCTGAATAATCTTCAAGTTCTTCGACAGACCTTACAAGATGCTTGTGAGTCACCATGTCATCCAATAGAGACCGTAGTTTTTGAATGCCCAAATCATCTTGTTCCTAAAATGAATGCAGTTATACATATATTTACAAGTAAAACAAAAATATAGGTTCATAATTTGTAAAAAAAAAATACATTCACATCCAAATCAACAGAATCACCTTCAACTTCTCTGGTAGAACTAATTGATTCACTACGTATAGGTAATGATTTTTTTATTTGATTTAATTAGTTGAATAATATTATTGACCCACTTTAGCCCACATGGATCTAGTAATGATAAGTGATAATTATAATAAAAAACATGACTACCAATTTGTTTTTCTAATTTTATGTAGTCTGTGCCACCCGCGGTCTGCGATAGGCTGATTTAATTGATTGATTGATGTCACCCGCGACGATAGAAGTCGAGTAAAAAGGATTCGACCTTCGATCTGCCATAGAGAGATTTGATCCTTATGATTGACCCTATCGATTGATGCCATAAAAGTACAGGGTATTATTTTTTCGGATTTTAGCCGGTTCGATTCCCGAGAGCGGCAAGCGAATTTTCGAAAATCTTTGAATGCAGATTTGTTTTTTTTTTTTAATGAAGGGATTTTCCTTTGAGTAAAATTTGCTATCTCCAGTGTTTAGAGTACTTGCCCTCTAGGTGAGGTTAAAAAAATCCAGCCTGTATATACATATATACTATTGAACTACTACTTTTTACTATTGTATGACATTATTATTTTTAATTCCTTATTTTGTTGACTGATCTGTATTTACGATAATTTTATTTTCAATGACATTGTACAGACGCCAGCACATCAAGTTACTACAGTCTGTCAGATTTCTTTAATAGATTTTCAACTTTATCACTAAAGCATAAGGTTCAAAGTTGATTGCGAAAATTTGACAGTTTCGGGTAGGTTGATGTGCTTGGCGTCCGTACTTTATTGAATAGTGAAATTAACAGTTAACATTCTTGTTTTATATTTGCACACCTTATATGGTTATTAACAGTGTACCATTTGACCTTTTTTAACATCCACTGAACCTGTTTTATGCAAATAAATGATTTGATTTGATTTTTTTATTTGAAAATAATTACGCCGGTAATCAATAAATTGACAAATTATTAGCAAGTACGTAACCTATAATCATAATTAATACCTACTTTAGGAGCATTTTCAGTTTTGTGTCACAAATAATCGCAACGCATCAGAATAATAGACTTTACTTAGGCACCGAAAAGTAAAATTTATAATATTGGCTGAATCATTTCGTGGACGTGGACCTTCTGTGATCATTCACTACTAGTACTTACAACTTTCGTTTGAATGAGGTAGGTATTTTATAAACAGTACCTATGTACACAGAGTAATGAACAGCGCATAAGTTTCATAAAACCCCGCTTGGGCAGGTACACTTTTTGTTTTTGCAGTAATATTTTACGATTTTATTTCGTAGTGCGGAGTTCTCGCAACGCGTCATACGTCCACCTAGCAACACGATGCGCCCCGCACTAAATTTATGGACGAGTGCGGGGGTGATGTAGACGCAGTCCTTTATCAGAGGCCTTTTTAATTTATTATCATAAAAATAATACATATTTTAAAAAAGTAACAAAACCAAATTATCCTCCTTTGTATTGCAAAGATGTAGATATATTTTTTTACACTCTTTTGATAAAAAATGAAGGAGTAAAACGGTTTCATCTCAATGATTTGGAGGTGATTTGGTGATTTTTTTTTAAATTATGTGATATCGGTAGAAAAATTATGGCTAAACCAAATTACATATTATATCATGAAGATTACTAAGGATTTTTTTCAGATGTAATTTCTCTGTAAATGCCGACAAAAAATGGCTTCATCTGCATGCTTTTTTCAAGCTTTTTTCGAGAGAGCAGCCTTAAGAGGGCGCCGACACCAAACGCCGACCGCGCAGTGGCGCCCTCATCGTTTGTTTCGTTATTTCTTTTATTTTAGAATGAAAATGCAAAAAATAAGCACGTTAAGTTGTGCTACACAAGATTATACGTTAATATTATTATAAACGGTAGTTTTACATTGTTTAGTTTTATTATAATCACTGAAACGGATAAAAATAAACAACTACCGTTTATAATAATATTAACGTATAATCTCGTTGAGCACAACTTAACGTGCTTAGTTTCTGCATTTTCATTCTAAAATAAAAAAAATAACCAAACAAACGATGAGGGCGCCACTAGGCGGTCGGCGTAGCCTTAACAGTTTTCTATCGTAGCTTTGCATTTTTTATAATGAAAAAAATGAATAAGCACGGAAACTTATTGTGAAATTAACGTCAACTAATTTTAATTCTAAACATGTCCAAGTTCAAATTCAAATCCAAGAAAGATTCCAACAGAACAAATTAGAAACTGAGGATTTGAGTTGGAACGAGGAAAGTTTTAATCAGTCTCTTTCTACCCCATAATTCAATTTTCTTTACTTATGAATTCGCAGGTAGCTTCACTCTCGTGTCCAAAGGAACGAATTACTAACACGACACGAGGGGAGTTTCTCAACCGTCAAGATGCAGCGATATCCATGTGAAACTTGTAGGCGAGACGCAATAGGCGGAATTCACACTCATGTATTTACACTCAAGCCAGAAACAAAAACTCAAATGCGATTAGAAAGGTATGGCTTATCATAAGAGACTCAGCAGGTGATTTGACTCGAAATATAATTTAGTTTAGACGTAAATGTGATTCGCGCTTTTTATCATGCGAATAACGCATGGGCAATCAATTTTCCTAGCCTTTTCCCAACTGTGTTGGTGTCGGCTTCCAGTTTAACCAGATGCATCTGAATACCAGTACTCTACATGGAGCGAATGCCTATCTGACCTCTACAGTAGAAGCTTTTTATTATAAAATTGACAGTCGTTAAAGGTAGTCAGAAGCTCAAAAGTCGGACAACCAGTCCTACTGAGGGGTATCTATTGCAACCCAGTTAGTGCAACTGGGTACAGAGTTGCAACCGCTCTTAGCCGAGGTTAAATACGAATGACAGCCGAGACCAACGGCTTAACGTGCTTTCCGAAACACGGAGGAGTCTCGATATGTAATAGATTGGCCCATCAAGGAAACGACCACGGCAAGCGTAGCTTAACTTTCGATGGACCCGTGCGACTGTTATCACTTAGCCACGAGCCCCCTTATATCGCATAAACCTACCTGCGATATGATATAAAAAGATGACCCGGGTCATCTTTTTCAGGTCAACCGATTTGAGAAGAGAAATTCTCTCCGTGTAACTGAGCCATAACTTGCTGTGTTCCTTAATTTGCCCCTCCAAACAGAAATTTGATGTAACATGGATCTCTGGAACATTCCCCTATGGGATTAAAGTTGTGGCTCCATCCTACTAATTAGGCAAAGAGAAATGAGGTCAGTAGAGATTATATACATATCTAATTGCGCAGCAAACCTTAGGGAGTTTTCGTGCAGGGGTCCTGACAACCCAAGTTGTTGGAAAGTTTTTATATATAATGAAGACTACCATTGCAAAATGATGTAACGGATCAATCGAGTTGATTCATTTTAATTAAAAAGCGCAGAAACACAAGTATCGCCGATATTAAATGAGTCACTTTTATAATTACTTGGTTCAATTTGGTTGACAAAATTAAAAGGCAAAAGTGAACTCTGAAATTCAAGGTGGGAGAAATATCTGATGTTGTATTTTTTCTTGTTTTTCTGCTAAAATAGAGTAGTGGTGGCCCACTGGTAACGGCTGTGACTTAGGTTGTAGGTCGTGGGTTTAAGCCCCAAGCAGGCGGTTTAAATTTTATTTAATCACCACTGCAGCTGATCTGTCAGCTACCGAATAAAACCACCGTTGCTATTGGATGCTAGTTTATTACTGGTCGACACAACATAATAGTAATGGTGCAGGCACGCACACATACATACACATCACTCCTCCGACACTATTTTCAAAAGTAAAGAACTAAATATTAAGTAGGTAGGAATAACAATTTTACTTATATAACTACAAACAACAAGCGGCCGCCACCCTCGGCCGGTCGCACACCACATCATTCGTTATCATCAATCTATGGACACAATTAACGCGTAGCAATTTAAAGTGCGCTTCTTAACATACTGTATACTCAAATGCGTGGTGTGCGATACAATTACAATTTAAACCTTATAATTAATCTTACGTCTACAACTACGAGTCGGTCTTGTAGGCTGTGGTTCAAAAGAACGATCGCCACGATCCTCGGCTACTTCTTGATTAGTCTCCGCATTATTATGATCGTTAGCATCGATATCACTTTGAGCCTCAGCCAACTCATCCTCTTCCCCTATATTATTATCAGCTATGTCGCCTACTATGGCTTGAGTTTCAATAGCAGAAGGTAATGTTAGTGGCGGCTGCGCCTCCGCCGCCGCCGGGGGGGAGCGCGGGCGCGGCGGCGCTGTCTGCGTGGGGCTCACGACATCAGCACATGCGCCGTTCGTCGCCCTAACGGTTGCACCTGTATATTTCCTTATCTGGTCAATATGCCTTCTACAGTTTACATTATAATCCTTAACTAATATTTCGAACATGCGATTACCTATTATTTTTATTATTTTACCTAAAATCCATATCTCTTTCCTAGCTATGTACCACTTTAACCATACCCTATCGCCTATGATTAATGTTCTTTTTGTTTCTAATTTATCATTATTAGTTTCATTGTTATGACTATCTTCCAGTAACAGATCTAGCCTAGATGTTATCTTTCGGCCAAACATAAGTTTTGCTGGGCATTCGCCCGTTGCACAATGTGGTGTGTTGCGGTAATCAAACAAAAATCCTAGTAGTTTTTCGTTAATCACATTTTGCTGACTGTTTTCGCTAATAATACATTTTATCATTTTCTTGCATGTTTTTACAGAATTTTCGGCCTGTCCGTTACTGGAAGGGTGATAAATTGGGGACGTTATATATCGGATACCGTTCATTTCGCAAAAATGTTTAAATTCATTCGACTTAATTTTGACATCATTATCGGAAACTATGACACTCGGTATACCGAACCTAGAAAATAATTCCTTTAGTTTTGTTATAAGCGCCCGACTTGAAGTACCGCAATTCATATGTAAACACTCCAACCACTTGCTATATGAATCTACAACGATCAAGTATACATATTGATTCATAGTCATGTAGTCAATGTGCAAGCGTTGCCACGGAAACGAGTCGCGCGGCCAGGGCGCAGGCGGCGCGCGCGGCGGCGCGGCGCGAGTGCCGGCGCACGTGTGGCATGCGCCCACCCATTCCTCTATGTCCTTATCGATTGATGGCCACCAAAATCTACTACGAGCTGCACTCTTTGTTTTTACTACCCCAAAATGACCCGTATGTAGTTCTTTTAATAACCTATTTCGGTACACTTCTGGTATTACAACTCTGTGACCTCGAAAAATACAACCATTTTCTACCTCTAAATCCGTTTTACAGTTAAAATAAGGCTGAACTTGATTACAATTAATTTTATGCGGCCAGCCGTTCTGCACGTATTTAATCACGGTTTTTAAAATATTATCCTTACTTGTTTCTGCTTTTATATCATTGAAAGTTAGCGGGGCGACGTTTGCATCTAAGAAATTTAGGAAAGACAGATCATTTTGTCCTTTTCTACAGTCAGGTTCTGGTAATGGCGAGCGAGACAAATAATCCGCCGCGACATTATTTTCACTTTTAATATACTGGACGTTGTAATTGTATGCAGATAATATTATCGCATAACGCTGTAACCTCGATGCTGCCATGACTGAAATACCTGTTTTCTTCCCAAATATCGAAAGTAATGGACGATGATCAGTCTTAAGGACAAACGGTTCTTGACGTCCATACAGATATTGGTGAAAATATTTGACAGCAAAAATAATGGCTGTCGCCTCCTTCTGAATCTGACTGTAGTTTCTTTCACTTGTGGACAATGACCTTGACGCGAACGCCAGCGGTCGCTCGAGTTGCGCCTGGTCATTGTCGCGCTGCGCCAGCACAGCGCCCAGGCCGGCTGGCCCCGCGTCCACCGTCAACACTAACTGTGCTGCGGGATCAAAATGGGCTAGCACCCTTTCTGATGATAGCTCGACCTTAACACTATTGAATGCACGATCGTGACGTTCGCCCCACTCCCACTGCGCTCCTTTACGCAATAAATCATGTAGTGGATGCAACCTGGCTGATGCATTTGGTATGAAATTACGGTAATAGTTAATTAACCCTATAAATCGTTTAACTTCTGTGACATTTGTTGGACGCGGCGCATTTGTAATAGCTTCGGTTTTTTTAGGACATGTTCGTAATCCATGTCTATCTATAATGTAGCCTAGGTAGGTGACACTATCCTGAAGAAAACAACATTTTTCTTTATGTAATTTTAATCCGGCTTCTTTCAATCTATTTAGTACTTCGTGTAGCCTGCTGAAATGTAATTGTCTAGTCGGCGCAGTTACACACACGTCATCCAACCAAATGCTAACACCTTCTATGCCAATTAGTAATGCTTCCATTGCTCTTTGGAAAATGGCTGGCGCGTTTGCTAAACCATATACAAGTCGAGTATATTTGAAACAACCTTTAGATGTACTTATCGCGGTCAGCTCTTGCGACGATTCCTCGAGAACAAATTGGTTATACGCATTACTTAGGTCTATTTTGCTGTAACACTCCCCTCCACCTATCTTGGCAAAAACCTCTTCTATCCTAGGCATTGGATATTTATCTATTTCTAAATCTTTATTTAACGTTATTGAATAATCACCGGCAATCTTAACCTTCCCATTTTCTTTTAGTACTGGAACAATAGGGGTTCCGTATTTTGGAAATTTAACCGGTTGTAATATCCCTAAACCTATCAGTCTATCTATCTCCTCCTCCACCCTTTC
Source organism: Luperina nickerlii (assembly GCA_963855955.1). NCBI lineage: Eukaryota > Metazoa > Arthropoda > Insecta > Lepidoptera > Noctuidae > Luperina > Luperina nickerlii. Next base: position 10,841,865 of record OY979677.1, on the reverse strand, counting down.
CTTTAAAGCGAAAGGTACCGAACGTGGCTTAAAAAATTTTGGTTGCGTACCCTCTTTTAAAACAAGTTTCACCTCAAATTTATTACACCTTCCTAGTTCGCCATTAAACAAGTCGGAGTATTTAGATAAAAGTTGCTGCACTTCTTTCATGTCGGACTCTGTTATAGATTGGATTTTGATTTTATTGATATCCGAAGTGAAATATATCCTAAAACTTGACATAAAATCTCGTCCTAATAACGGTGGGCCTCCGTTCGGCAATACAAATATTTTAATGTCATGTGTATTATTTAAGTACGTAATTTGACCTTGAAAATATCCCAGGGGCGACATTTTGTGACCATTGTAAAGGCACATTTTTTTATTAGATTTTATCAGAATACGATCAGTAAAATATTTATTGTAAAGCGTTTCGGAAATTACACTAGCCCCCGACCCCGAATCCAACTCCATATCTAATCTTACAGCATCAATCAACACCTTTATTAAAATAGGGGAGTTACTAACATACCTTACGTTAAATAGCTCACATTCCTCGCAGTCACTTTGCTGCGAATTTATTTCTTCCGTGTTCAAACAATGTAAACGTGATTCACTCTTTTTAGCACTACATATTTTCTTTAGATGGCCTTTCACACCACACACTTGGCACCGATAGTTTTTAAAACGACATTTTTCAGCTTCGTGGTTTCTGAGACCGCACACTGTACACCGACGATTTTCCTCGGAACTATTGTTCGAGCTGCGGGTGGCCGCGGCAGGCTCGCCGCGCGCGCGCTGCCCGCTCAACCGGTACACAGGTTCCTCCTTGATCTGCGTGGCCTGGGCGGTTGTCGCCGCGGTGTCAACTACTGCTGCGGCCTTGGATCGAGCCAATCGCGCATACGCAGCCTGTTGAGCTACCTCCAATGCCTTAGCAAAAGTGAGTTTGCTGGCATCCTCTTCAAACAACCGGTCACGTTCCCGACACGGAGCAAGCCCGAGTATGAAACGGTCTCGCAGCAGTATATCCAATGCCTCGCCAAACTCACAGTTAACGGCCAAACCTCTCACACGAGCCGCCCATTCTTCGACGCTCTCGCCATCAGATCTCCTCGCCTCGTAAAACTTCTCTCTATCAGCAAAAACACAACGCTTCGGCGTGAAATGCTTGTCTAATTTTCCAACTAGATCCTCGAACTTAACTTCCTCGAGTACATCCGGGTGTAGTAAGTTCCGTGCAAGGCGGTAGCTGTTGTCCGAAAGATGCGTCAGTAACAAAGCACTTTTATTTTCGGTTTTAACACTGTTCAATTTGATGTACTGTTGTAGCCGACCTTTAAATATAGGCCACTCTTGGGCGTCGTGATCGAAAATTGATAGATTTCCGATGATATTTGTCATTTTGCACGAACTTTGTTTTTTTTTTTTTTTGTAAACGTGGGTAACTCGTCGCCAGTGATCTGTCAGCTACCGAATAAAACCACCGTTGCTATTGGATGCTAGTTTATTACTGGTCGACACAACATAATAATAATGGTGCAGGCACGCACACATACATACACATCAAAACTGTAAAGGAAAACATTGTAAGAAAACCGGCATGTCCTAGAACCAAAAACTTGAAGACATGAGACATCTGCCAACTCGCACTGGGCCTGCGTGGTGGATTACGGTCTACTCCTTCTCACAGAGAGGACGCCTGTGTCCCAGCAGTGGGAATATTATGGGCTGATTATGGCTACCAAAATTAAATATGAATCTGAGTTGAAACTTTGACCACATATACTAAACTTTTTAACCCTGTATTTGTGTATTCCGGTATAAATTGATATTCTGAAACAGTTCTTCGACATCCATTCATCCATTTGGATTCCAACGGTTTAATCAAGTAAATTGTTCGTTAAAAAACTTAACTCCATTATAAATGTGTAATTATAAATGTGTGTGTATAATTTTCTATTTTCGACCCCGTTCAGTAGTTGAAGTGTGCGCTACTACGTTCGTATGTAAAGCCAACGAGCGGTAAAAAGCAATTCTATTTTTACATCATTGTTAACGTTTTATACTTCCTTTCCATGTGGGTTGTAATGAGATAAGCGCTAAGCGGGGTCACAGTTCTATTTACATCCCTGCAACCATAGTAATGTTAAAAGCATTTTTTATAATGACGTCATTGAGAAAATGGTGTCAGCTGTCGGCGTTCTCTTTTTCTTTCTTTTCATTACTTATCGGGGAATGTCGTGGTTTTATATGAAAAAAATACTCGTGCATCTGTTGCATAAATTTATTATAATAAGTGTGGTTACGATACAATACAAAGGCTGTTAGTACTGTATGTTGCTTAGTGTTAAAATGTTTCACTTAGGGCTGATTTTTCCAACGCCAGATAATTTTATCCGAGGAATAATTTTAAGTTTTTGACATTTCTTTCATAAAGAATCTGTCAGACGTCAATTTTATTCCACGAATAAGAATTATCCGTCGATTGAAAAATCAGCCCTTAGAGTCATTCACATTTTACCTCTGATTTTGTATCACAGTGATCATCATGCCATTGACAAGTCTGTCAAAATAATTGTGATCTTTATTTTCATCGCAAACACGTTTTTTTTTAATGGGTTTGCTCTTAACTCTAGTCTAGGTCAGAGGTGACAGAAACAAAGTCTACGATGGAGGTTGCTGTTAGAGGTAAAATAACTGTGGTCAGCGGGATTGTCCGAAAGGGTTACCGCTGGCCCGGAACATAAAGGGCTAAGGAAGGAACACGGGTGGGTTTTAGTCAGTAAGAGTCTGACACTCCCTTCCGCTCCACCCAGAGCGGGAGGGGTCATTTTTGATGATTTCTCATCCTGAAGAAAAACAAAAAAGGTAAAATAACTGTGAACGGACTACTCCTCTAACTAACAAACCATCCATATAATAGTATCGAACGTACAGTGAGCCAGAAAGTCAACCCATAATTATTATAATGATACCTATTACATTAGGTAGGTAGATACCTGTTAGGTATTTTATACATAATGGAGTAATTTAAATTATACGTTATTCGTTGACATTGACGTCAGATTTAAATCTGCAGCTTCGGTTTCTTATTGTTCGCTACCATTTGTTGTGATATCGCATTTCGGCCAATTAGGAGAGAAATCAATCACTTTTTTAATTTTTTTTTTTTTTTTTTTTTTTTTGAGGATGGGAAATCATCAAATGACCCCTCCCGCTCTGGGTGGAGCGGAAGGGAGTGTCAGACTCTTACTGACTAAAACCCACCCGTGTTCCTTCCTTAGCCCTTTATGTTCAGAGCCAGCGGTAACCCTTTCGGACAATCCCGCTGACCCGGCAGGCTTCGGCCCTGATGGGCCCCTTCCATTGATGCTGACATCTCTTTGAGGCGCGCGTGGAACACGTACGCGCCGTCCGGCACGGGCCTGGTCCTGATCGGACGGTGAGCTACCCATTACTCACCGCCCGCAGGCCCGCGCCTACGGTGGCCGGGAGTCGTCGCGCGGCTCCCGACGCCCGGAGCGTCTCTCGCGGCGGCTGGTACGGGAGGCTTTCTCCCTCAGCCGTCCTGCCGCCTCCTTTGCTAGCATGACTGCTTCGCAGAAGGAGGCGACTGCCCCTCACTCACTTACGCCCCGGACCATGGCTTGAACCAGGCCCGGACGCGAGAGGTCGCTGCCGCTGCCGATCGCCTCAACGAGGACACGGCGGTGCTCCGCCCAAGCGGGGCAGACCTCCACCGTGTGCTCCACCGTGTCCTCTGGGCGATCTTGGCAATGGTGACACCCGGGCATTTAATCACTCTTTGATAGAATCAAAGTTCATGTTGATTTGAATCCTAAGCGAATGAGAATAGAGTTCACAATTGCACGCTAATTTGATAAAATGTAGCGATTTACGTGGTTGATAGTGATGACAGTTTTTCATTAAAGGTCTGTTTTTTTTATTTTTTAGTTAGATATAAATATTTACCACAGAGGTTTAATGTCTCCCATTAAGTTTAATATAAAATGTATGCATTAGATCAAAAGATACTGGCTGAAAATAAAAATCAGCTGAATAAAACCGACTCGATAAAAAAAAACACTGGCACTCCGGTAGTGCCGACAGAAGTGAAAACTTGAACAATTACGAGTGTATTTTGTGAATCGTCTTATAAACAAAACACGCGTGTTAAGGTGTGTTCCTTATTTTATAGGGTTTTTTGCAAATCAGGTATGATGACCAAAGTGACTGGTTTATTCTTCTCGTGAAAGGAATTTATTCAGATTTACAACGCCATCTCGTCGTTGTTGGATGAACTACGTAGTTAGTACGCGAGGCCCTCGTAGTTCTTCCCGATGTGCATAGATGGCGCTGTCCTCAACAACGCGCGTCTTAAGTTTTACGTCTGACGTTAGTACACGAGGCCCTCGTAGTTCTTCCCGATGTGCATAGATGGCGCTGTCCTCAACAACGCGCGTCTTACGTTTTACGTCTGACGTTTTACGTCTTACGAATTTTCGATCAGGGTCACGTGACCTGACGCGAATTTAGAAGTTTTTACCCATTCCAAAAAAAGTACACAGCGCCGCTAAAGAAGTTTTCACTTCAAAAAACAAGTGGCGCGCATTTTGTACCATTGTAAAACTTTGACACTTCATATTTAGCAAGAAAATATTTAAAAAATGGAAATAGCGATAGCGATATGAATGCAACTCCAGAAAGTATAAAAACAGCTGCAAATTAAATTGTTAATAACCTTTTGCCGCAAAAGTCGCGGGATAAATATTTAAAAGCTTAGGAAAACTTTGTTTTCAATAACTTGTCTTGCGTTTTTATTTTGAGTAAGTATATTTTATCACGGTAGGTAGATTGGTAGTTGAAAGAAAAGTAGATTACGCACCTTGCTAAAGTGAGTAATTAATGCACTCGTGTTAATTTAGTGTCCTCGCATAGGCTCGGGCACCAACATAACTTACGTGCATTAATAACTCACTTTGCGCTCGATGCAAAAATCTACTATTAAAAATGTATAGAACTGTCGATTCTTATTTCCTAAACGCCAATTTTTCAATAAAATTATTTTGCTCATGCAGCATGTCCGTCATTCTTTTTTTCCCTAACAGCGACCCTTTTGTATATTTACCCATATATGCATTAATTTATTTGTGCAGGAGCTAGTGCGAATCTTGGGGTTCATTCGGTTAATCGAGGCTGGTTTAACCACGCTGGGATCGGTGCAATTCATTCATTCATTCATTCATTCATTCATATATGTATTAATTTATTTGTTCATTTTCATTAGTGCTGTATATTTACTATAATTTTCATATTTTTGTCAAACAACTGCCCCGAGCGAACACTCAATGGTCAGAGCAATGACACGGCGAACCAGAGGCCGCTAATTCTAACCCCATTCATGTATTTTTATATTCAGAGTTGGTGCCTACTGAACTAACCTAGAATCCAACTACTAACCTAGAATCTGAATTATTTGAATCGACTTTTATCATCGCTAATTTCTATCATAGAACACAAACAACCGCACAGTAATAGCATTTGGTTTATAAAATAAACCATGAATTCATCGATTGTTAGTAAATCACTTTACACACACGTTGTATACTTAGAATTGAAGTATTCGTTTAATATTTCATCCGAATTCAACGTAGGCGTCCTAATTCTGGATTGTAATGAAACAGAAATAAGTCGGAGTTATGCCAATGAAATTACTCGCTTTTGCGAAAGCTTACGTGATCATCATACCTAAATGAGTTTTTTTATTAGGGCGTAAGTAATTAGGGTTTGATCATGTTATTGTTCCACACTCACACTGTATTATTATTTTCCTCATTCATTCTACTTAGGTAAGCAACATTAAACACACTAAATGTACTCCTACGTTCTCGCTGACGTCCACAACACACACACACACCCTAACACATTCATACTCTCTAACACATTCACACTCACGCTTACACTCAACATTTTATTTTGTAAAATTGATTTATATGTATAACTGATTAGATTTTTGTTGATTTATATCTTGTTAGTTTCGGAATTATTACTTATTATTTTGTTACTTAATTGATCTAACGCTGATGGCAATGTATATTCTAAGATTTTTTTTAATTTTTATATTATATTATATTATTTTAATAAAATTTAATTGATTTTAGTTTAATTAAATTTTAGTTTTTGTTTTCCTGTCTTGCAATATTAATTATCTATACAATAATCGCTATTTAATTGATCTCACACTGTTGATTTGATTTTGCTTAGTTTGATCTCACGCTGCTGATGGCACTATGTATATTCTAAGTTTATTTTTTATTTTAATATGATTTTAGATTAGTTAAATGTTAGTTTCTCTTTTCCTGTCTTGCAATAATCACTATGCACTATGTACAGTCAGCAACAAAAGTCGATGAACGCTTCATTTTTTTTTAATCTCAATTATTGAGCAAAATATTAACACTTCAGCTTTTTTAATCTCAGTTATTGAGCAAAATATTTGTTCAAAATTGTATTGTACTTCTGTTGCAGTTTGAACAAATATTTTTCTCAATAACAGATTAAAAAAAACTGAAGTGTTAATCGACTTTTGTTGCTGTCCGTACCACATTGAAAATGTCGCAACACTGACTCCCAAGATACAGGCAAATGCCTAGTTTGAGGGTCACTGTCTATTCTATCGTTGTACAAATTGTGATTAATAAATAATTTGAATTTCAATTCTATTAATACTGAAACTTTGAGATGCGTTGTTTACGTCTTGGATAGTAAAAATTAAATAGGTTGCAAAAGTGTGCTATTAAGTAGATCAAAAATGATCCTTTCATTAATATTAGACTGTACGAGTAGCATCTTCTATATAAATACAACAATGTCGATAGGGTCAGTTACACCATTTATAACTCAAGAACGGCTGGACCAATTTTAATGATCGTTGATTTGTCACAAACATAACTGATGTCACTTGGACAGCTGTCACCCTTAAATGGAATTAGGCTGAACATATCTGCCGCATGCCAGAGGACCAATGAGCCAATCTTACGATCCAATGGATCCCTCTTAATGGCAAGCGACATCGCGGCAAGCCTAGATAGAGATGGCGGGATGAGCTGATCTCCTTCAACCAGAACTGGTCCTGAGAAGCTTTAAACGGAGAAAAGTGGAAAGAGAGTAGAGCGACCTTTCCCCTGCATTGGTATATCACAGGCTTTTAATATTGATATTTTATTTTGTTCGATTTCTCACCGCCCCGAATAGCAGAATAATTATTTAAACATGTGAAACATTCATGAAAAAAAATTAAGATAATTTGAGGCGGTACGAAGTACGGTAGGTCAGTTAGTTTTTAATAAACCTAAAATTCTTATAAAAATCGCCAAAAATTGGAAAAGTTGGTACTTATTCAAGAAACAAATTGTAGGTAAAACATTACCTACAATAACAGATTTTATATGGTTTATTAACAAATTATGGATTTATAATTCTGAAATAAAATGATTATTATTAGTATATTATTAATAACACCAACTTACAAAATGGTCTTCAAATGAAAAATATTACATACCTATAACTATAGGTGTATGTTTTTTACATTTCTATGCTTATAACTATATAATAACTGTACCTACCTACTTATTCAACATTTAATAAAAACGTTGTAAACATCTGGCACCGTACAGCATACATAAATAAATCATGTTGTTCTTATAATAAAATATTCTAGTTTGTTGTGATAAACGAAGTTTTCTGTATTCGAGATACACGTATTTTATTTGTTCAACTATCTAGAGATGGTATGAGAAATTATATCTTTATTTTAATGTATTCAGAGTTAATTTTCAATCAAACAATTGTCAAAACAAAACAATTTTGTAAGAGTAATCCAAACGTTTCTTTTCGTATCATTACGATTTCTATTTACAGTATCTCCTACAAAGCCATTTATAAATCATGACGTCACTCACGGTGATAGACCCATATAATTTGGGCAGAAGTGTCTGCAAGGGTCGGCCGTCGGAGCCATCGATACACGTCGTTTGATCAATAATGTTTGCACGACTAAGTTCAGTTACGTCACTTGTCCCATCTCTTCAATTAGAACGTTTGGTTTTTAAGTTCGGTATACGGCGAAACTTGATTCTTGGTAATGAAGCAAAGGGCGATTGATGGTTCAAAGCTGTTGGTACATTTTTTTTTTTACTTTTTTTAGGGTGGGAAGTACCGACGGGCTAAGACTTTAAATATTGCAGTTAGTAAAACAATCGTTCGGCTGTTAAAAGTAAGTAACATTGTTTTTTTCAAATAAAAGGTCATTGGTTGGTCGGTTGGATGTTTCAAACCAACACAAATACAAGCTATAGTAACCTATAATGTTGTAAACTGTATATACACTGCCCTTCAAAAATTAGTTGACATTTTTCCACTTCAGCTGTAACGCCACACAATTATTAAAAACTTTATTTTTTAATGTTTAAGCTGTTCACTATAAAGTTTTTGTTGAATAACTAAAATAAGGGATAACATGATTTTTACAAAAAAAAAAATGATCGGAAAAAGATTGAACGGCTTTTAGTTGCCAAATACTTGAATTCCAGCCGCTAAAAGTTGGTTGACGTTTTAACTTCTGGTGATTTTTAATAACCAGCATTGTCAGAAATAGGTGATGATAACACAGTGATAATAATAATAAAACTGAAGGTGATTGTACCTATGGGTAAGTACCTACAATATCAAATCAGCAAACACAAAAAAAAACCACAAGATCGGAGGACAAGATGAAGTGGCTACGGAATGAACCCTTTTCTATGTTTATGACCTTACTTCGGCCGTAACTGCGTGGGGTAACGTTAATAAGAGAAACGTCCAGTGTTAATGAATCCTAGAAATTTATTGCCTTCCACATATTTGAAGCTATATTTTAGTTGGCAATGTGCAGTGCACGTTCTGTGGCTTGTTAGGAGTTTAAATATTTAGTTAGTTGCTATTCAAAGTCAAATAAAATTTATTCAAAGTCAAATAAATGTTTAGTTTGAACACCAAACGAAGTTTCATAAAGGCTACTAAAAAAAGTTTTTAAATAATAATAATAATTTCTTTATTTGTATAGAATGCAGGTGTTACAATAATGGTAACGATGTGATGATTAAATAATAGTAACGATGACACACATACATATGAAGGCTCGTACACACAGGCGCGACGCGACACGCGACACAAGGGCACCGCTCGTTGCGCGACTTGCGGTGCCTTTGTGTCGCGTGTCGCGTCGCGCCTGTGTGTACGAGCCTTAACAGATGAGAAAAGTGCTTGTGACATCATATCAGACTCATAAGAAAGTGGAACAGACTTTTATAAAAAAATCAACACTATTCTAAGTTTAAAATATTTATCATGTAAAATATTAAGTTACATTTAAATTGCTTGTCAGTCGTTTAGGGTAGACTGTAATTAATTATTGAGAATCTCGTTCTTTTTAATAAAGGATAAAAAAATAAACTGGCTAAGTTGATACATTAAATTAAATTATTATTATTAAAATTATTATTATTATTATTAATTATTATTTTATTAAATTATGGTAAAAATGTAGTAGGTACGGTACACAGGGAGAATAACATCAAACAATTCTAAACCATCAATTCAACACGGATGTAGACGACAAATTGAACTGGAAAATAACACAAACCATGGCTCAAAAGCTGACCATTTCAGTGTAAGATAAACAAATGGGAAATGAAAGAGTCTAGCGGCCAAGCCGTAATGCACATTAGTAAATATTAGGCATCTTGCAATTATTTCCATGAAGTTATTGAACACAGTGTGGTCCCTTTACTTGAAACTGAAAATTGAAACCCAGTCCCAAAAAAAAAGTCCCAAGTTAAGTAGGTAATTCTAGGATCCCTCACTTGTTGCTTTCCACTACGTGGCCTCGAAATCAGGCCAAATAATAATGTCAAAGCTAAGAAGCGAATAGCCTTCGCATTTGGTACAAGCTCAAGGAAACTGAAACCAAGGCTAAATATTATTAATACCATTTAAGTGTAGAATTTCATACATAAAATTAGGTTTATGATTTATAATCTAGTGTGTGTTAAATTGTTTTTACCGACTTCAAAAAAAGGAGGTTATCGATTCGACACATATGTATGTAATATTATTGGAACTGCATTATATTCACATATGACAATCTATTAGGGCTTCCAAACAAATATACAAAATTTTATAGATGTATGTATATGTATGTATGTTTGTCCACGCATTCCTCCGCAACTATTAATCGGATCGTGACCATTTTTTTTATTACTTACACTTACTTCAACTTAGGGAACAGTGCAAGTTTCATTAAAATCGATTCAGTAATTTTCAAGATAATATGGACAAATACGAAAGAGTGGGTTTCAAAATAAACATGGACAAAACGAAGGTCATGTCAAATGCCCATGTAACACACCCACTCTCATAAAGATCGGAGACGCTACACTCGAAGTCGTGGACGAGTATGTTTACCTAGGACAAACTGTCCAATTAGGTTTAACTTCGAGAAAGAGGTCAATCGTCGAATCCGACTCGGCTGGGCAGCGTTCGAGAAGCTGCGCAATAATTTCTCGTTCCACATACCGCAGTGTCTCAAGACGAAAGTCTTTTGACCAGTGCGTGTTGCCAGTGATGACTTATGGCACTAAAACGTGGTCGCTCATAATGGGCTTTATAAGAAGGCTAAAAGTCACCCAAAGGGCAATGGAGAGGGCTATGCTTGGAGTTTCCCTGCGTGATCGAATCAGGAATGAGGAGATCCGCAGAAGAACCAAGGTAACCGACATAGCCCGAAGAATTGCCAAACTTATGTAGCAGTGGGCAGGGCACATTGCTTGCAGAACAGATAGTTATTTTGGAATTTATAATATTAGTAGTATAGTAGTTAGTAGTAGCAGATGGCCGATGGGGCCGAAAGGTTCTGGAGTGGTGACCGCGAACCGGAAGACGTAGCGTTGTAAGGCCTCCTTCAAGGTGGTCTGACGACCTTGTGAAGGCCGCAGGTACCCGTGGGATGCGAGAAGCACAGAAGCGGTCGAAGTGGAGGTGCTTGGGGGAGGCCTTAGTCTAGCAGTGGACGTCTTTCGGCTGAAATGATGGACTAATACGTGTAAGTGTGACGGCCTGGTTTATTGATACGAGTTACGGGTGTAGTGTCAAAGGGAAAACATCTCAAAACCTTGATCAAATTCTGGTGCAATATTTACAAAATAGTACATTATGATATAAGTGCGGTAAGTTGAAAATTACAGCCGAGGCGATATTGCTTGCCCGAGCCGTAGGCGAGGGCTAAAAGAAAGCAGAGGCTGTAATTTTCAAAGCGCACGTGTGTCATACGACGTTTTATAACATATTTGCGAGGAAATAAATAAAACTCGGACTGAACTTGCATATTTGCTTGTTTTCCATATGATGAAATTTTGATACGCTTGTAAGTATCTATCGGTCGATTTTTCGGGCGAGGCTTAGAGTAGCCTTTTTCGCTGCCTCTGAGACTTCTGGCGGTGTGGAATTAATAAATTCATCATTACTTGACGACATTTTCAAATAAAAAACAGTACAGCGAAAAGAAAAACCGCGCGGAATAATTTTTACTTCTTAACAGATAAGCAATGCGCGCGCGTTCGCGCTTTTTTTTTCAGGCATAGGCACAAAACAGCCAGTATCATTAATAAAGTAAATTAATATTTTTGTTTTTGTTACAGATATTAATGGTTGTAATTTATTGTCAAAATTAATTAAATTAAAGAATTAAATGTTTATTTATTATATTTTATCTCCCAAAGTTAATTTTATTCATAAAATGTTGACATCTTTTCTGAAATAAAAACTCTTTGCTAAGATTTAAAAAAGTACCGTTCGTTTTGACGGAGCATCTTGATAAGCCGTGCGATTTACTTTACATTACCGCACAAGTGCGTAATGAGATACATTACGATATTGAAATTGGTGAAATAAGAGACCCTTTACGAGCAAATATGTTATAAAAACTATTACCTACTTATTACAAACATATTATATTGCAGTTTTTACTTAAAACTAAAAATTACGAAAAAAAAAAATACATTAAAAAAAAATTATTGACTTCGAAAAGAAATTAACTCAAAAGTACGAAATATCTTTAATTTCGGAAGTCGGTGGCAAAAAACTAAAACTAAATAGGTACAGATCGCAAGACACCGACTTCCGAAATTAAAGTTAATTCATAATTTTAAGTTAATTTCTTTTTGATGTCGATTAAATTTTTTCAATTCCTTTTTTATGATTTAATGAAAAATAACCTTTCGGTTCTCTTTCCTTTACCATACATCTAGCATATACAGCCTATAATTTTCCCACTGCTAGGACAGGCGTCCTCACCGTGAATCCCTTTCACGGTGAGGACGCCTGTGAGCCGTTATTTACCACGCGGGTCCAGTGCGGGTTGGTGAATGTCATATGCCATCGAATTTTCGGTTCTAGGACATGCCGGTTTCTTCACAAAGTTTTCGTTGATCGTTTTGTGAGCAGTGGTGATGAAATAATTTACACAAAGTATTTGGCTGGGTTCGAACCTACGGCTTGTAAGTCCTCGTAAGTCGGAGCCGATACCACTGGGCCGCCACTGCTCCATACATCAATATTAGTCAAATAAGGGCTTCAAACTCAAATTCAAAACTCAAAGTGTTTATTTCAACCTTATTCCTAACATTTGGAAGCGGCGACTAGAATCTATTCTATTGACTGTAATTTTTGACGTTCAAAAGTGCCATTAATGTGCCTATTTGAAATAAATGATTTGACTTTGACTTCAAATGAGGTATTTGGCGCTTTTGAATTTTCAAGGAGTCGTTCAGTCATAAAGATGAAGTTACGAGTAGTATTGGGTTCCAAACAAAACGGGTAACAATCTCCATGGATACAATTTAATTAAGTATATTAAGGAATATCAAAAAATATATTTAAAATCAATTTTACAACTATAAGCAGTTTCATTTCTACGTTTAGTTTCCGAGAATTCTTATACAAAGTATCTCCTTACATTTAATTTCGTCATTTTGCCTTTCTATCCGTCCGTCACACTTCGTAAAATCCAACCAATTTCGAACCATTAGTGAATGTCAAGATTATTAAACAATCGATCAAGATGACGAGCCCAAAATGGCGTCATAACATAATACTTACACCCTTTGACCTCAAAAGCACACCCCACAGTGTATCCTTAGCCCTAGCCCAGTGTAGCCTTATAACCGGGTTAAACCGAAATAAACGAAGGAGGAATACAAGTGAACCGTTTTTTATAAAACCATAACAAGGATGTTTCATTCTGTGAAAATGTTTTAGTGGCAAAACTTGCTTTAAGGCTCCTACAAACAGGCGACACGCACGACGCGAATCGCGCGCGACTCAAAAGCACCACTCGTTGCGCGACTTGCGGTGCCTTTGTGTCGCGTGTCGTGTCGCGCCTGTTTGAAGGAGCCTTTATGTAAACATTTAAATTTGGAACTCTTTTTCGACAAATTAATGAACTACAGTCTTTTTCACAGAGAGCTCTGACAGCAGCAACCTAATAACAACCTTATTGTGATGAAAATAAGGATCACTATGATTTTAACAGACTTGTCAGTGGCATCAACCCAACTGAGAATGAGAATAAGGATCACGGTGATTTTGAAAGTGATGCAAAATCAGAGGTAAAATAAGTGTGAAAGGACTGTGCTGATCCATTTTCTGCCTGCCATTCGTAGTTTCAGTCTGATACAGAAAAGTCGGTTAAATATTTGAACTAAGTGGTAATTCAAATATAAATTAAACAATAATTTAGGCTCGTTGAATGCTGATAAAATCAAATAGCACGTCATCATATTATTATTCAGCATCATAGGCTACGTTGGATGCGAATTGCATCCAGATATATTAGATAGTAAATAGAGAATGATTATTCCGTGAATATAAATAGACAAAGTCAATAGAAGCCAGTGCAGACGGATTATTGCAACATATCGCACCCTTAATAATATAAAGGCACAATTCAAAAAACTACTTTTTTGAATTGCGCCCTTATATTAAGTAATATAATGGCACAATTCAAAAAACTACTTTTTTGAATTGTGCCTTTATATTATTAAGGGTGCGATATGCGCTCTATTAGTGATGTGGATAAACAAACTAGAGGAGTGAGCGATAAACAATCGATTCAACAATATTATTGTCCTAAATCGATTCCGAGAAAACTATCAATTCCGTACCTGTCAGTGTATCAAAAGGTGGATTTGTTTTATTTTAATCTTAATAAGTTAACTTACCCACAATTTAGAAATCTTGTACGTACAACCATTTCGAATCTTGAGTTTGCAATTATTCCTCCTTGTTCATAAGTTTTTCAGAGTAGATTAAGTATGTAATCCAGTGGCTCATGTCATGAGATTGAAAATTATCCTACGGGAACGGACTACCGGGATAAAAAGTATCCTATATACTAAAAGATGATTTCCACCAAACGGCTCGCATCGCATCGAATCGGAACGGATTTTACAATCTTTTTTTCTAAACGATATTAAATCGTGTACACAAAATTTAAAGTCTATTTTACCAAGCCGCACACAGTAGTTTGACCGCGGACGCCTTCTGCGACACGCGATCGTAGCCGAAAGTATGCTGCGACGCGCGTACGACTCCGTTCGCCTGTCGTCAAATCCGATCGAATCCTTTCGGCTGTCGTCCAAATTTTTCTTTTCCTCTTCTGTTTTATGATTATTTTCTTCTTTTAATGCAATAGCCAACAATACTACGTTTAGTGGAAACATTTTCAAAAATTTAAACATGTCATTACAGTAGGAATGAAACTATTTGACTAGGCGCAGAAACCGTACCCCCAGTGGAAAAAAGGCATAAGACGAAAATGGTGATTTTTCAGTATGGCGAAAAAATTGAATTTATGGGCATATTTACTTTATTTTCAAACGAAGAAGAATTATTCTTGTATCAAAAAAAGGAGAAAAAAAAGTTGCACTGCGTGTTGTATTTAAGTTAGTACTAATGTTTATAGTTTATTAGGAATTGTAAAAAAAAAATATTATGCTATTTTTCAAAATGTAATGAAATACAGGATTCTGAGTATCAAAATGTATGCCAGACTTTGCCAGAAAATAAAAAATATTTCAAAAAGTATGTTGTATTAAAGCAGTAATGAACTTGTAAATACAAACATTTATGCTAGTATAAGTAAGATTACTACATTATTTCCTTTATTACAATTATGTTTGAAATGTATTAGCAATACTTACCCCATTTTTCAATTTAGGGGCTTGCTAAGGTAACTTAAATAAACAAAGATAATTACTTATTCCATTATTATGTTAAAGAAAAGTTAGCTGCATATTAACACATATTACTTAGAGTTAATATTTATGACTAAAGGGAAAAAAGGAAATGCATTTTTTGTGTTCATTATTTTTTTATTTCAGGCAAATTATAATTATAGTTTTGGCTACAATTAAAGTTCGTACTATCAACAATAAAATTTGACAGTAATAATTCAGCAATGTGGAGTTTCGGTGAAGATTACTACCACTAATGACTTTTTTTTAAATGATTAACTAATCAGTAGATCATTTGTTAAGATTTGTAACAATTAACGAAATAACTTCTTTCTTGGCTCCGTACAACAAAATATTATGTTCTCTCAATAAAAATCTAAGATAACAAGCAAAAATTATTAACAAATCAAGGTACTTTACACATTGCCAGTACCTTTTGTTTTAAAATAATCAACAAATAAAAATACAAAAAAAAACCTTCTTTAAGCAATAAATCAAAAAATTCTTGTTCCCTTCTACGTTATCTTCGTTCTACGAATTCCTTCATTACCAAACATTCTAGGCTATAGAATGTTTGGTAATGAAGGGATATAAATGTAACAAAATATTATTATTTTCTCAATACAAATCTATGGTAACATGACATGCATAATTTGTTAACAAAATAAGACCTTTGATACTTTCACAGTACCTTTTGTTTTAAAATTATTAATAATCAATATGTTTATACGTATGAATATAAAAATTCAACAAAATTCAAATTAAAATAATAATGAGATCAAAAATACGGGAACTAGTAAAGTTATTCTTCTTCAGATGAATCAAATACCTCCAAATTTGGAGATTCAGTGGCTGGTAACAAATTTCTATAGAATGTTTGGTAATGTAGAGGTATAGCATTTGTATTACACAGGCTAATTAAGTCTTTGAACAACGCGTCAGAAATAGGTAACAATTGAGCATATGCAAGTGGAAGTTCATTAACATCTACAGCATTGGCATTATTTGATTTGCGTGTGCGCGTCGTCGTCGTACGATTTGTAGTGTCTAGTACCAAATATTCACTTTCGAAATCATATTTAAATAATAATTTATTTGGTGCATCGGGACTTGTTTTGATTTCTTTAATTTTTGAGAAAAATACTTTATGCCCGTTTGTGTCTTGTGACCAATTCTTGCTTGTCGTGACTTGACTTTTTAGGTTGTAAAAGTCATTTTGATTCATTTCTTTAATTACAAACTTATTTTGTACTTTTGAATTCATGATTACTTCGTACAGTTGGTCAGGCGAGTACAATGTCTTATTTTTCATATTTTTCTCGATGCAGGCATGCATTGAGTCGCCTTCGTTCTGAGTGTGGCCAGTTTGTAAAAACCTGTGTGTAACTTCTACGTTCAATACACGTGATACATAAATATACATCGCGAATATGAACCGATTTCTGTTCTGGCCCGAACAATTATCTGAATACAGTGAAATTGACTTTATACCCCTGTTAACTTCAGATTTAATGAAGTGTAATAAGCAACTAGCGATTTCATTCGCACCCCTTTTTGCAATTTGTGCATGCCATAGATAACAAAACCCTTGACGGGATATTAAATTGTACACAGTGAAATTGTATGCGGGGTATTTCCTTTTATAATGGAAAATATTCACATTAGATTGCGGTAAACTAAGAACCTTTTCCAAGTCAAAAACAGCTACAGTTTTCACATTAGGATCTGCTGATTCTTTTTCACTATCCTTCATATTTCGTATGATGTTTTTATTTTTTATATGACTGTCATAATCCTCTTTCAGTTGTAATTTACCTTCTTCAGTTGAATTGTCGTATTTGCTACATAAATTGCACAAATCCTTCTTCGGCCGGAAAAAAGAAAGGTTAAAATGTGTATTAAATATTTGATTATATTGATATTCGCTTGCCACTTTAGTATTACGAAAGTTTTCATTTTCTGATATCCAATCTTTGTACAAACGATGCATTTTTGAGATATTTAAGTCTTGTGACAAATATTGACGGCTGGAATTTTGTCTAAGATAGTGAGATTCGATACAAGGAAAGGACTGAATATGTTGAATTGCACTCTGTTCTGTTTCGCTGGCTGTTCTATGAGGTCTATTGGTATGTTTTCCTCGAAGGTCTGTTATTTGGTCCCCATTAGCATATTTATCAATGGCAGTGTAAACTGTTCTTTCTTTAATACCTAGCGTATTAAGAAACATAGTTTTGCACACTTTCAAATTAGTCACAAGGCATACATCGTTTTTTGACGGCAAATAATAAACCAGTGTACGATTTCGTTCACGCTTACGCTGAATTTTCATAACTTTAGGTTCTATAATCTCAGTGTTTTTCAAAATGAATTGCCATTGAGTTTCATGGTTACCACAAGCCCAAAATTGCTTAAATATTACCAACCTCCTGTCGCTGGGTATTTTTTCAAAGCATTTAAGCTTACACTTGCAAGGCTCTTGCATCTGTTTTTGAGGCTGTTGACCTGTATTTAATTTGATTTTTTTTTGTGTTTGAGACCATTTTTCGGGATTACGCTTTCTTTTTCTAGGATTTGTATTAGCTTCAGTTACTAACACTGGACGAGAATTCGTTGCTTCAGGTTCTGTGGTGGAATTATATCCAGCTGGTAGAGTTTCAACGTGGCAGGCTATGATTGGAGGGTCTGAGTGAGGAACTATAGCTGTGGCAATTGAAGAGACCGGTGGAGTTCTATCAGGGCTTGTAGATATAGGTTCTGTTTCAGGTTCTGTGAGAGTATTATGTCCAACTGGAAGAGTTTCGTCGTTATAACATGTTATGGATGTAGGTTCTGCTTCAGGTAGTATAGCCGGGGTATTTTCAAGAGTCTGTGGAGTTTTTGCAAGACTTGTAGATGTAAGTTCTTTTTCAGGTTCTGCGGCAGTATTATGTTCAACTAACGGAAATTCGTCGCGACATGCTATGGATGCAGGCTCTGCTTCACGAAGCATGACCGTAGTACTTTCAAGAGTCAGCAGAGTTCTTGTAGGGCTAGTAAATGTAGGTTCTGTTTCAGGTTCTGCGGCAGTTATGCTCTTTTCAGGAAGTGGTGCATTATACCAGAACGTGGATACGGGTTCAAGATCGGCATCATTCGGCAAAGGATTAACTCCTTCTATGTAATTTCCTGATGATACCGCTAAATTTTCATAACTGTCTTTGTTACCCATAGAAATTGTTTTTTGAGGATTAGATATAAAAACGACAGTAGGTGACGCTATAAAAATTAAATTATTATGAGTGGTGGAAATTGGAGAAGAGAAAAGTGTAGAATTACCTAAGCAATCTCTCAAACTAAAATCGAAGTCATTCAATATTGAAGATGGTAAAGTATTGCCTAAGTCTGCTATCGGACTAGGACTCGAACTTGGTAAATATTCAGATACCGGTGGTGAAAATGGCTCTTCATTCGAAGACTCACTAATTCTGTAATTTACTGTAGATTGTCGTCTGCTACTTCGACTTGTTGACGGCGCGGTGTACATAATATCACCACGACTGACTTCATAATTTCCAGATGTTTGTTCTGCTTCTGTGTTGTCGTCTGTAAATAAATTATTTTATTATAAAATGTAATATAAATAATATCATATTAAGTTGTTACTAAAGACGTCTTGCTCACAAAATAAGGTAAGTTAAGGTAAGACATTATTCTTTGTCTGACATCCTCGATGCCACAATTATTAGTGTCTATAGGACGAAAGGCTCCGGGTTCGATTCCCGGTCGGACAAACAAACAAACTTTACTAAACTGACTTGGGTCTGAGTGTACGTACCCCTTGCCAAATCCTTTACAGAATCCTTAGTTTAAGACCAGGTAATTAAAGTGATATGGCTGAGATTTTTAGATGTAAGTATATAAATATAACGCCTCGTTAGTTTAGTGGTATAAGTCCTGGGTTCAATTCCCGGGTTGAACAAACTTTGTGTCGGTTTTTTCGGACACAGATCGATTACTTTTATATAAATATACTAGCTTCCGCCCGCGGCTCCGCCCGCGTGGTACCTACTTACGGGGATAAAAAGTAGCTTATGTTACTCGTGGATAACGTAGCTTTCGAATGGTGAAAGAACTTTTAAAATCGGTCCTGTAGTTTCGGAGCCTATTTATTACAAACAAACAAACAAAAAAATATTACCTCTCTATAATATTAGTATAGATTAAACAATAATACCTAGTTAACGATTTTGAAAGTATCATGTACCTAATATAAATATTTACAAATACACATTTTGTTATAACATCTATGGTATGTCTTTACAAATTAGAAATAAAATTACACGTTAGTAACAGAAATTAATTTTATAATAATAGACAGCGAATCATTCATATAGGTTCCCCTAGTTTGAGACCAGACGATTGCTGTAATTGTCTAGCGCACTTACATACTACTTGAACCACTAGCTGGCGGTAAGATAAAACATCGTGAGGAAACTGCACCTTCATTCATTCAGAATGTGTAACCACGATATTGTTTTGGTTCCGGTTACAAAGGTCGGACGACAGTCGCTCAATGTTATTGATTATACAGTAAACACGTCATTGTGGAATAATTTATTTTTAGCTTTTATAAGAATTAAATCTAAATGTACTTACCTATTAACTTCAAAATTCTTCTCGCCCTACTGTGCTGTGTCCGGTTATACATTTTCAGGTCACTTTACTTTAAAATAAGAAGAAAAACCACTCAATTGTTGTTGTTTTGTTTTCGCAAATGCGTAAACGCAGCTATTACCTTGACCTAGAAACGGGCACTGACTGTCAAGCGCGTGGATACGCACCGCCCCCTCCCCCCTGCATCGACGTATTCACGCTTATGTTCCCGCTGTCTACTCCCGCGCCGCTGTATCAAATCTTACGTCCCGGTGCAATGAAAATATTCTAGTGGAAGAAAGAAGTAATAATTCTTATGTTACAGCCGTGCTGCAGTTTGTAGTCTTATGTTTCGACGTAAAGGAAAGTTTTTAGTGGAAAAAAGCAGTAATTGTTATTATTGTAATTTATTTTAAGTTCATAAGAAGTAAACAGTCATACTGCTGTTTTTATTTTTTAAGTTTATCTTTTTGGTTAAGTAAGCGCATTTAAGATAATTTCCTTACCTAGTTAATATAACGAATAAAAAGATAATCGTGTATACAAGACTAGCGATGTAAAAAAAGCAAACGCATTTAAATCATAATATTTGTTACTATTTATTTTCTACATTAAATTTTAGGTATAAACATATTATTAATTAATATGTCATATTTTTTAATTTATTATTTGCGTTATATCACATAATCTACTAATCCTTAAGAAAAAAAGTGATGGAATATAAATTCTCAAAACTATTTTCTTGAATTAATTCGTCAAATTAAACAAGAAAAATATGAAAAAAAAATTGCGTATGTATCTTTAAACGTACTTTTCAAATATGATAAAATCGATGATTCAATGTAAATTCACTTATGCCTATTTTCCACTGAGGGTACGAAACGTATACGTTCGCAAGCGTCGGTACGGAGCCGATTGTCTATGCGTCGACATGATGCCGGACGCGATCGGCTGTCACCGCATCCATTCGTATCCTTTCCGATCCGATGCGGTGCGAGCAGTCTGGTGGAAATCATCCCAAAGGTCATGGTCTACCCGTGTACCAAACTTCATCGCAATCCACTTTACTGTTAAGGGGTGAAAAGATAGACTGAGAGGCCGCATTTATAATTTATCAAATTATAAAATTATGTAACAATGTATCATTATAAGATTTATTATAGATTATCCAAGAAATAATTATAAAGCACAGTGTTGTGCGACTGTTTTTTACAATGTAAACGAGGCTTTATTTTACAACGCGGTCAAGTGTCTGACCGACCCTTGTTGTAATCCGACAGACACTGGAATATCTCGAGTAGGCCCGAGTTACGAGTGATCCTATACTCCCGAGCGTTTTTATCTTAAGACATACTGCCGGCTTTTTGAGGTAAATGAGCGTTGCAATCTTGTGATAGTAAGGGTAAATTGTGCCCCAAAGTTAAGATATATAGTTATCCATCGATTGTATAGTTTTGATTTTATCTGACTATGACAGGGAGAAAAGGGTTCTTTCTTTCTTTTCTTTGGTTTCGACATCTACGTAGGTGGCCACTTTTATTACGGTGTCAGAGGCGTTGTTCAGATCGTCAAGGGTGCAGTTGAACGGACATTTGGAACACTCCAGCAGATGGAACATGATTTGTTCAGGAGCACCGCACTCGCACAAGATGTTGGATACATCGCTTGGAGCAAAGGGTTAAGAAGCTTATGTCGTAAATATACAGGGTGAGTTATTGAACAAGGACCACTACACAGATGCCTACTTAAGTCAAGCGTGATGTCGTCACCAAAACTATTCATTATTATTAATGTACCTAACACGTCATGTTGGGAAAACATGGTTGTTTACAGATTATGACATCATATTGACGTCAAACATTATCAGTGGTTGACGTCACGGTTTTCTTTGATACCTTTGATTCTGGGAAATGACTAAACAATAACATTCATAAACTTAGTAGACAAAGCTGATGTGTTAGTATAATCGTTGACTATGTTAGTGGTTTAAAAAAGACTGGCAAATTTGTTTCTATTGGATGTTTTACTAATAGTTTGTTTCCAAATTTCTTGCTAAGTAAAGCCTATTTTCTGATTGATTGTAATATGCATGTGGTTTTTACCAATAAGTAATTGTTGCTCTGTAATTTTACTTTCAAAAATGACTTTCATGTATGTGTCTGTATCTAATGTACACAATTGTTGGTAAACCTAATAAAAAAGACAAATTAATCCTGTACAAAATCAATTTAAATATCCTACAGCCCGATTCAAACTTTATGACGCCTCTGAACTATGATACTCGCTGCGCAGTACCTCGCCCCTCACCCCCGCTGACACGTGTGTTTATTACTGTGCAGCCATTCGCTTCATGTTCCGAGCCACCAAAAAGTTTGAATCGGGCTGCACCCACATTTTTATTTAAAGAAATATACTCAAATAATATATTATAGTTGCCGTGCACCGGCAACGAAATATCAAAAGCATACTTTCAAATGAAGTTTTTACATAAAAAAACCTAAGAAGTATAAAAGAGAAATAATGAAAATGCATTCCACATCCCTAGAGAACAGTCCGATACTGACTAAAAAGTCTAAGACTCTCCTTCACGTAAAGTTTTTCCAAGCAAAGTTCTTTCAACATCCTCTGTTGTTCCGTCGAGGAGTGAATATCAAACAGGCCGACTTTACCACTTACAATATTAGTTAGTAAAGAGTTTTCTTGCCAAAGTATAATAATAGCCTCCCGACCGATTTCGCTCACTGTGGCCAATCTCAAAGGAGATAAGCCAGGTACGCAGGAGATATTAAAGTGTACAAGTATGTGCGTAGACACAGGTGAACTCTCTATTCCTTTACTCTCATAGTCCGATGGGACGGCAATCCGACACGACCGGGGAGACATCAGACGCAGGACCAACGGCTTTACGTGATTTCCGAGGCACGGGGGTACCGCCAACTTCCAGTCTCCGGACTGTTACTAAGAAATTCCTAATGAAATTCTAAGAAATTCCTAATGAATTCCGACCTGGGAATCGAACCCAGGACCCCTCGCTCAGCAGTCGCGCTTGCAACCACGAGACTAACGGGGCAGTTAAAGCATAATATACTTATGATATAATTAGATGAGTTATTGCTTGCAGGTGAAATAGGGTCAATGTTTGCTAGCTTATTCTATTTTTATTTTTGTCACATCTATTAAAAAAGAACTAGTGTATTCTTCGTAAACAGGGAATAAAATTGCGTTTTAATCCCTAGGGAGTAAAAGTGATTTGAATTTGATATAGTTAGTAAAAGTTTCAATCACCAGAGAGATCAATCACGAACATTGTATGAACAAGTAACAGGCTGTACGATAAAGTAAGACGCGCGAGCCATAGTAAAAAAAATGTTTGTGAAAAAATAAAAAAACGCGCGAAAAGCATTCTGCCTTCGTAATTGTTTCCTCAAATTAGGATTTTAATTAGTTTTATAAAAAATGATATGTCTTCCTCGAGTAATTGTATGTAAATAAATAAACGTACTATTCTTTATACGTTGCACTTACTTATTTTTTCATAGAGGGTAATAAAAAGTAGAGTGTCCACCTCGGGAGCAACGATATTTTAAGCTGGAGTGACGTACTGAGAAACCAGTATCGCCTTCAAAATAGTTGTTTGCTCCCTTCGCAAACAATCTACTATTATGCTTATAATAACGTACAGACTGGCTCGGTGGTCTAGTGATCGCAACCGCTACTACTGGGCATAAGGTCTTCGATTCGATTCCCCGATATTCCTATGTAGAATTCCTCAGTAGTAGCCTGGAAGCTGGATTTATGACCGGATGATGGCAATAGGCTCACGCTCTGTTACATGGGACTAACACATAACTGGCGAAATGTGGGCGTAATATTGGTACTCCTCTGCCTAATCCTTTAGGGTTACAGGAGTGATGTTATAT
Organism: Luperina nickerlii; assembly: GCA_963855955.1. Lineage (NCBI taxonomy): Eukaryota > Metazoa > Arthropoda > Insecta > Lepidoptera > Noctuidae > Luperina > Luperina nickerlii. Next base: position 10,817,999 of record OY979677.1, on the reverse strand, counting down.
GATGTTATAGCATACAGTCGTAGAATAAAAAGGTTAAACATCTTTAGGTAAATTTTTACTTGCATCGTGCTCCGCGTGTGAGACTTATTTGTTTTTCTAACTTTTTAAATAAGTTTAAAAATAACCCAACAAACTTTAAGACGTGCTTTAGACTATCGAACTGAACAACTTTCACTATGGGACCAACTCTGAGATTACGAAAAAAAAACAGCTGTTTAATACAAAAGTTCAATACCTACTTGGCTTTTCGTGATTTCAGAGTTGGTCCCATACTAAAAGTTATTCAGTTTGATGGTCCAAATCCCCTCTTAAAGTTTGTTGGGTTAATTTTGAAATACCTTATTTTTTTTCTGTCTACGCGCGTCGGTACCGGCCACGTTATGACAACGTGAGAGCAGTAGAAATATACGTAGTGTATACCTTAATAATGTAATTTTTTTCTTGAATGTAATATTCATCATGATATTGAAGTTCTGTACACACTGAGGCACTGAGCCTTTCATTGTGATATTTTTAAAACACTTACTGTAATATTCTTTGAAAAAGGCCACCAATTGTGTAGAGGATTGGCTAAAGAAGTTTGCAAGAAAATTCTAATAAAAGCCTGTTCAAATCAAGCATGAAATATTACTATGTATTTTGCAAGCTCGAAAACGCTTTATTTGATTTTATAGAAAATAAAAATCTACATGCATAAATAGGTCTATAAGATAGTATACACCTTATTGTAATAAACTTCTGAATAAAAATAAGGGATTGTTAAGTTTTCAACGGATGAAACATGTTTTTGACATCATGCTTGTATTTTAAACTAAGTTCAAACTAACTGACGCTTATCCCACGCGGGATTTTCCTGAGTGTGTAACCGGCAGCGGGGTAATTGGGTAACACATTAACATTAGGAATGAATTTCATTTTGACAGATCAATAACATTCATTGCTTTATTTACGTTGATAAGCAGACAAATTTTTCGAACATATGAAACAATGGATTGGCAATATCCTTAAAAAATTTGAATAATTTTTAAGGATATTGCCAATCCATTATTGGCAATATCCTTAAAAATTATTCAAATTGTGATTAATAGTGTGTTAATCAATAAAGTTGCTACTTTAAATTTATATTGATTTTGTTATATTCTCCCTTTACTATTAGGTAAATATAAAAGTACCTAATATTAAAGGGAGATTTAAGAATTTCGATGTCAACATTAAGGTATTGCTAATAGGTGTGAAAAATCCAATAACATTGTGTCCAAATATTTATATCATGCAGATAACATTTACCTACAAACATAACATAACATACCTACGAATCAATATAGTAATAATTCATCATTTCAGCCGAAAGACGTCCACTGCTGGATATAGGCCTCCCCCAAGCACCTCCACTTCGACCGTTCTGTGCTTCTCGCATCCAACGGGTTCCTGCAGCCTTCACAAGGTCGTCGGACCACCTTGTGAGAGGCCTTCCAACGCTACGTCTTCCAGTGCACGGTCGCCACTCCAGAACTTTTCGGCCCCATCGGCCATCTGTTCTGCGAGCAATGTACCCTGCCCACTGCCACTTAAGTTTGGCAATTCTTCGGGCTATTTCGGTCAGTAATAATTAGTATTGAAATATTGGCTACTAAATCTTTCATTTAATTGAACCAGTACTATAATGTTTATTACTAATCCACTAAAAGTCATAGCACTCATATTTTTCGTCTATAACTTTAACTAGGTACTTGTTAGTTCAGTTTTATCTAGGTACTTTTTTATAAAAATAATCTTCTGTTCAGAACACAAAAAAGAAAATTATAATAAGCAAGAACAAAATAATCAAAAACCGTGAGCCCCTTATTATAGTTTTTATTACCAAACCGGGCCGAGTACCATAAAAAGGTCGTAACAGCTGATGCCTAAGCAAACTTCAGGAAATAAACATTTCACATTATACTTGGATATTTCCTTACCTTGAAATAATGGATTTATTCATTTGTTGCCGAGCCTTATGTCATCTGACACATCATTCAATCTTGAATTTGGCCATTTCCTTTTGTTTTAAAATTATATTTTTAATTCAAGCTATTTTTAGATTGTTCCATTTTGTTTCCAGGTTAACGTGAGGAGAGCTATGTTCCTTTATTGTCTCGTTTTAAGGCATGGTCGTACTCAATGGAGCCACCCATCGAAATGCTATCCGAGAAAGTGATCTACTAACATTTTTATATCCAGTGAACAGCTGCCCAGAGTAAATTGGACTCTAAAATCTGTTACATTGTATGCTTGACGTGGATCAATTTGAATGGTGTATTTCAATAGCATGCAGGTTGAAATTTGTCGGTCCGTTATATTGGAATTTGAATATCTTTGTACTATTTCTATTACATTATAAAGTTTCCGAACTTTATAACTTCTGAAATTCTACATCGAAGATATTTTGTTATAGATTTTCGGTTTTAGTGGTATTATTTTCCAAGAAGCCAAAGAATAATGCAGTTTTCTTGGAACTGATACCTTTACAGTGATAAAATTATTTTTGAAATGGGCTTCGTGCCTCTTGAGAATACCTTTAATAAAAACTTAGTCTTTAACTCAGAACTTTTACTGTTCTGAGGTTTTGCCTGAGCTAATCAATAAATATTAGATGAAGATCATATTAATAATATCTTCTTTTCAGGCTTCATCGTTGACAGATTTTTTAATAGGATTTATAATTGTTTCTCGTTTCCTTTATTTAATGAAATATATATAAATTATATTTTTAAATATTAAAATATGAAAACATTTATTAATATAAAAACTAGTAGTCCACCGGTAACGGGAACAGGGTCCAAGCCGGTGGTCAGGGCCCAAAGAGCGGAACCTCCTAACAATGCGGGCCGTGTCCAGAAGTACCGCTTTCTGAATCAAGCCCAACGAGAGCCTCCAGGTGCCCAACGAGAGCCTCCTCAGGTGTTGGTCGAGGGTCTTGGCTAGTAATCCATTGGCTGTCACGACTATCGGCACAATGATCGCTGAGTCGACAACCTCGTGAGCCAAATTAAGATACTTGATTTGTTTATCTTTCGCGGCTTTCACTGATAACTGTTTATTATTACCGTGGTCCAAATCAAATGTAATTTTTTTAATATCCTTCAAATTCACAACTCAGTCATAATATATTACCTATAGATACTTTAAGTTTGTTCTTAATAAATTCTACTCGTTTATAACCGCGAGATATTTTATCACAGATAAGTATTCGCGTTAATGAGATGTCAAGATGAAATTATTAAGGGGACTACATTCCAAATCGTAAGTTGCCTAACTACATGACATACATGACATAAAGCGCGGTCACTGTTGGACTGCATAGAAAAGAAAGAGAAGAGCCATGACACAACGCTGGTGATTTATTGCAAAATATGAAGCAATTATATATTTTCAAAAAATCTAATGTTTGGATTTAAAAATTAAAACACTAGTGCTTTAGTATGTTGCTTGTAGAATAATCTGACAAAAAATCAGAATGATATATACCTACATACATACAGTATATTACTATGGTTTTTATTGTAAAAAGAAAGTTTTTAGAGGTATCTTCATGATTTTTTTGTATCGTATCAAATAGTTGTATTATATTTTCAATACACTATCTAACTAGCATATATCCTGAAGAATATCATATATTTTTCTGGTTTTGTTTACTGTAGTGGAACATATACTTTTAGTCATTATAAAACTTAACATTTTTGCGTTTAGGTCCTGTAGTCCCCTTAATAATATCATGACTTTCTGACGTCATAATGTTAAAGCACTGAAATATCTCTTGAAGATATTATAAGTAGGCACTTACTTTGTCATTGACGTAGTATCTTCTATAATTTTTTGGTGAAATGAGGTCCCGATATTTCAACGCTTTTGCAAAAGCTATGTTGAGGCGCGACATATAATAGCAGTTTATTTGAAACTAGCTACGTCCTGCGGTTTCAAACACATTAGTATCGATTCCGTTGGAGTATCGGGATAAAAAGTATCTATGTCCTTATCCAGGTCAATTCTAATTTATTTCGTACTTACGTTCAATTCTAATTTATTTCTAACTAGCTTCCGCCCGTGGCTTCTCCCGCAAGGTATGTCGATAAAAACTATCTTATGTCCTTCCCCGGGATGCAATCTATCTCTCTGCCAAATTTTATCGAAATCCCTTTACTGGTTTAGGGGTGAAAACGTAACATACAGACAGAAAGACAGACGGAGTTACTTTCGAATTTATAATATTAGTACCTACGGATTATTGCTTTTGATATCGGTTTCGAGAAAATGCGCGGTTTCTTATACGGGGCTATTCAATTGTTTCCATTAGTCGTAATTTCGGTTCGATCCGGTAGTATAAATGGATCGAATCCAGTCATTAGGATCGAGCAGCCAGCCACCCAATCATGTGGTTCACCTAAAGACAAACCGTTAAACCGCGATCCTCTGTAACGTTGCACCTTACATGTAACGAATTAAAAAACCAGTTTAGGTTAAATTGCTTAATGTTAAGAAATCAATGTACACTCAACTATACTATATTTACACAAAACTTTAAAAACTAATCTATTATAAGACTATAAAGCAAACCTACATGTAAATAAACCTTTGAAATTAAAATAATATAGTACGGAACCTACGAATCATTTAATCTGCGAAGGTCCACACATCTATGCGCCCGCGCATCTTCAAAACTATCATTTACCGAGCATTGCCGGGGACTCGCGATTCGCGTGAGTTCGGTACGGCGGATGATGGGAGTCGTTTTGAGAGCACCACGGGTGACGGCTGTGTTCCTCGCTCCGAAATTATCTAAATAATTCTACTACATACTTCGCGAAATCCCTCTAGGGTAAGTTTCCATGTATTTATTAGAAGGGCTTTCTGTAAGGTGTTCTATAATTTCCTAAACCTAGTTTCTGCTGTATTTCTTCCTATCTTCCTACCTGGGACACTGTGACCTTTGGACCGTGAACCGTGATGCCCACAGCTGCTCTGCTTACGCTTCCATTTCTGTCTGGATTTCCAGGATTTTTAGTCTACCCATCAACCTTGCGCTACGTTGTGGTCCCCAAGGACGCTTGGCGGAAGATCCCCAGCTGCAGGGTGACACCTACCTACCCTACACTGAGTTCGACGACGGAACCTGGAATTGGAGCCGTTGGTTGCGGGCAGCCACCTGAGACAGGAGGACCATCATCCTGGGAGTCGGTTCAGGCCAGTGTACCCTACCACCTTTAACCTCTGCAATCGAGACGTGAGACGGCCACGGAAGTTTAGGAGAATAAATAAGAAGTGAACCTACCTCGCCTATTATTTTGAACCCCTACCTACCTATCTGCTGACACCCTCCTAAAGGGCGAGTGTCACACCTCTTATATCTACGTCCTTTCAGTTTCTCTAATGGATAACGTAAAGTAATACATACGTTAGTAGCATGTAAAAGCTTTAAAATACCTAGACAACTTTAAAAAGGTAAGAGTTTGAAAAGTACCCAAAATAATTCTAGATTTTCAGTTCGAGAAGTATTTACTAACATATTTTAGTTTTGTCTGTTGAAAAGAGTGTACGTAAAAAATCAATAGGTAGTAGGTACTAAATTAAAGTACCTACTCATTGATTTTTAACGTATTGTCTCTTTTCTGAAACAATACGTTTCAGTAATGAACTGAAATATATTGTTTCAAACTTACAAAGACGCCGCCGACGCGCTTGATGATTACTACTATAAATAACTCGATTAAGTAGCACTTTAAAGGAAAGAGCAATCTATTACTAACTTACAATAAAATTATATTGCTTCACATAGCAAAAAAATCATCATCATCTGCGTAGCCTTTTCACAACTATGTTGGGGTCGGCTTCCAGTCTAACCGGACCAGTATTTTACATGGAGCGACTGTCTATCTGACCTCCACAACCCACTTACTGGGTGATACAAAACCCCTTGGTAAGACTGGTTGTCAGAGCGAGTTTCTGACGACCCTTAACGACTGTCAAAGATCCACGTATGACAGCCGGGACCAACGACTTAACTTGCTTTCCGAGGCACGGAGGGGTCTTGGTATCTAAAGATGGTCACCCATCCATGGACCAACCCTTGCGGCTGTTATTACTTAGACACAAACCCCTGTCACAAAGCATAAAATATTGATAAAAAATGACAGATTCCCAATTCGACTCAAAATTACCCTTTGGGTACGGAACCCTAAAAAGCATTATCTATAGTAAAATCTTTATAGAATAATCATCCAAAGAATTTATAGATTCTTACAACCTTTACCAATTCTTCACGTCAAACTTTCGATTCACTGATCGCTTCTTTGATTCATTGTCTTTGAACCATTACAAGTTGAACAAAATTGAGCGGATTCCCTTTTAAAAGCTTTTAGTCACGCTATCAAACATTCGTCTGTATTGACGACTCGACTTAACTTTGTTTCTTAAGTGCCGAAACGGAAAGTTTCGAAAACCTTATAGTATTTTACATGTAAAACTCACACACACACACACACATCACACACACATCACACACACACACACACAACACACACACAACACACACACATCACACACACACACATCACACACACACACATCCCACACACACACATCACACACACATCACATTCTATATGTAAAATTCTTTTTGAGGCACAGAAATTCTGTTAGTTATAACTGAGTTGATGTGTTTCAAGAGAGATTTGTACCTATAAATTATGACCACCTAATTCACCAGTTGTTCTTTACATAATCAGCCTTTAATGTTTCCACTGCTGGGACACCAGGCCTCCTCTCTTTTGAGATGGAGGTTTGAAGGAATGTGAGATGTTCGTTACCAGTTGTTAAGTTCAAAGCAAAACAAAATAAGAATCCTTAAAGCATAATTGTGCTTTATCAATATGTACAGACACACGGCTATGTAAATACGCTAGTTCACAATCTTTGTCTTGTAGAAAGAAACGTCTTAGCATATGAACTGGGGGCACATCATAATGGATAGTTAACTGTTAAGTTTATCGTATCAAATCCCATCGGTGAAGGATTTCTCAGTTATTTTTGTTGTCTGTGCTAAAATACCAATCAATCCAATCCAAATCCAATCCCAATCTCTTTGATTATACCTACGTAATGCAGCGAAAAAAAGAAAACACGGACTGTCTTCGCCATATTATGATTCGTAATGTTATCCTTTTATGATTCTGCTAAAGTGGCCTTTTTAGGGCCCCTGTTCTTGAAACCAAACAAAACATAAAAACTAGAATAGAGCAAAAATAAGAAACTTTTACAATGCAACATTTTATAGCTACAGGAGCGATAAAATGCTGTAACGTGATGTTTCGCAGACTTTTATTTTAAACACCAAGTAATGTATGTGTTGATGTATTTACAAGTGTGACTGAAAATATAAATTGTGACGTGTCGGCGGGTTTAGTGCAGATTTAAATATAACGTGCTCCGTGGAATGCTATTAAAAATATGGCATTTTTAATTTATGATCATTAAAATGTAATTTGTTTACATTATTTTATGCCAAACAATGTGGCAGTAAACGAGAAATATACAAATTTATGTTACTTATTAGTAGGTAGGTAGATGAGGCACGTATTATGTGTGAGTGATAAAGTAATGTACATCTATTGTTTCATTTTAGCTTTTGATAGTTCAATGCGGTCCTCGTTGACGCCGCATAGGCGCACAGTATCAAAAGACTCATGTATATAGCCTTAAATATACCTATAAGCTTCATCATAATCATCATCAGCCTGAAGCAATATACTTTTGGACAAAGGCCTCTCCAATAGCACGCCATTCAGTGAGATTCTCAGTAACTCTCGTCCAGTCCTTAGGCCCTAGCCTGAGGACTGGATGAGAGTTGAGAGACTGGCTGGTAACCCTGCGAAGATCGACGATCCACCTATGGAGCGTCGATCTTTGCAGGGTTATCAGCCACCCTGCGAAAATGGACGCTCCACCTTGCCTGAGCGCGACCTACCTTACATTTGCCGATTCACGGTCTAAATGCAAGAACACCTACTCCAACGGTCATCGGTTCTATGGCTAATATAGCCGGTCAACTGCCATTTCAGTTTGCTCATTCTGTGAGCTATGTCGATCAGCTTATAATGTAATGTTACCCTGTCACTAATAAAATTCTCAACGCCTAGTATTCGTGACGATTAAACGCACTTAATCGCACGATCCAAAATTATGTTCACGATACACAATTACATCACAGCATTTATTAGGTATATGATATCAGTCTTCCTATGAGTACTCATTTTAAGGGAATATAAAGGCTCCTTCAAACAAACGCAACACGACACGCGACACACAGGCACCGCAAGTCGCGCAACGAGCGGTGCCTTTGTGTCGCGCGCGATTATATCGCGTGTCGCGCCTGTTTGTAGAAGCCTTAACGCTATAAGCAGGCTTTATATACCGTACCATTTCTGTTCGTCTTGCAACGACAACATTATTATCCAAAGCTTAAATTTATTCATTCGTGGAAAAGAAAATTGAACTTTAACAAAGACGACTAAGAAAAAATGCTGCTTTTTTAATACTGTTTCGATGGTGTACTGGTCGCAAGCGTTACTGCTGAGCATGAGGTCCTGGTTTCCGGGTCTCGCATAATGTTATTGGGTTTTTCGATTTGAAATTTCTCAGTTGATGCCCGGTTGATGGAAATAGGCTCGCCGCCTGTTACAAGGGACTTAAATTTGGGAGTACCACCTCTGCTTAACCCTTCGGGAAATACAGGCGTGTATAATGAGTGTAATAAAAAATTGTTTGGCCTCACACATTTTGTTTTGATCATATGCCAAAAAATCATTACGTGCTGTAAAAGGTTTAATATGTCAAAACAGAGTTTCATAACTGTATTTAGTTATTATATGTTTTTATTACTTGTGTGGTAGGCAATTTTACAAAATCAAGCCTGTTTTTTTAATTGCATGTAAAAAGATTGCACTTTGTTTCTAAGTGCCCGAAGAGTGTGGTCGAAGACGATTGGATACATTGAGGCACCGCCATAAAATTACAGCATGCAGGTATACCTTACCTTACCTTACCTTAGCTCATTAAGTCCCATGAAATATTCAGCTATGTTAAGTTAAAAATATCCGTAGACACAATAGATGGTGGGTTGACGTCAAATGCCTCGTAAAGTGGGTATAGTTAGGGCTGCTACTATTTGGCTTGTTCTAAATATAACGAGGAAACCATGGCGTTGCTGGCCCAAAAAAAATATGACGGACGTAAATTGTTTTCCATTATTCTAGACTATCCATTATATATCGAGACCTCTCCATGCCTCGGAAAGCACGATAACCCGTTGTTCCCGACAGTCATTCATAGATCTGTAACTGGAAAAACGAAAAAATAATTGTGATTTTTTTTCTTGTTTTCGTTTTCTTTCATTGGTGGATCGCTGTCCATCATCCTATCTTATACCAATTTATTTGGAATCGATGAACACGTTTTTTTCCACCATACAATCACTATTAGTCGTGATTTCAGAGCTCACTTGCTACCCATATCATCTTTCACACAATCCTGTCATCCTTTCTTAGATTCTGGCATTTCTCTTACAGGCTTACATTCATCCTTAATTTTACATTTTTACTTAATATTATTATTCAGTATTGTTTCTCAAATACAATCAATGTCATTGACTTAGCACAATACTTTAAAATGTTACCATCATAACGACATGACAAATGAATTCCCATCAAAATCTTATAACATCTCAAACATATGCTATACAATCCTATATTAAAATATCCTTATTATCGCTACTATATTTTCTGCCAACAATAGGTACAGTCATCGCCAAAAGTGTTAAAAAAAGAACAGACAGTTCAAAGTGCTCAGAAGGCCAACCCGTTTTTTTAGAACGTACAAAAATCGCAATCACTATATTCTGTTCTATTTTTATTTATGGCAAGTAAAGCCGATGTCGACTATTCTGCCAATGTCAAAAGTGAATTGGAATGGCAAGTGTGCAATATTATAAATGAATTAAAAGTTAAAAAGATAAAAATCTACGATGCTACAGTTGGCCTTAATGTAGAACTTGTGGGGTTTGTACTGGACTAACACAAACAAAAAGATAAAATAACATTAAATTATAATTGTTCGAACATTAAAATAAACATAAAGCACAACCAAAAACAGACAGAATATTTGAGAAAACAAATCATAATTTTATTTTATTGTGGCGGATGAATATCATCAGCGCCACAAACAAGCAATGCTGAAGTGGGATATGTTACAAGAGAGGGGAAATTAATCTGAAGAGGGATCTTAAATTTGGGGAGTCAATATACATACAATACTAGAGGTGGGATGTTGTTAGAGCATTTGAAAAATATATGATCCAGGGTGCCCTCCTCCAACCCGCAGAGAGAGGAGTCACAGACATGGATCTTGTATAAAAATACGGGAGTACAAAAAAACAGAACGAAAATAATAGTTTTCGATACTTTTTGTGACGGAATTCAGTGACAATTAATGTCAGAAACTCGTCAAATAAGTATTTTTGACATATTGAGACAGATAAGACCGCGAATGTTCTTAAAAAAATACGGAAATTGCCCCTCCGAACATGTAACAAAAACTTTATCGCAATTAAATTTTGCCATGTGCCCGCTATGTTCATTTTTAAACACCGCATGTGTTATTGAAACATAGGTAGGTAGGTAATAGGTAATACGGGCTGGTGTCCGCAACTCCACGTCAATGCGCGTATTTTGCGTACGGGTGTATTGAAACATAGTTTAATTTTTTTTGTCTTCTAAGGAACATTTCTCGTAATTTTAAGAACGTCTGATTTAAGTCTCAATCTGTCAAAAGTACTTCCAATTTCCCTACATTTTTGATAAGTTTTCGACATTGATTGTCGCTACGATGAGATTGTGAGGAGATTTTGAACGTTTTTAATAATTGGCCTTCAGAACATTTTCAAATTCAAATTATTTATTGTGGTACACAGGTGAAAATATGGTGTTACAGTTTATAAAATGAGATACATCTATGACCCGCAATTAGGCATACAATAATGAAAGACTTTTGCAACAGTATAGTAGTACCTAGTCAATAATTTATTTATTTTGAACCGTGTGTTCTTCCCTATGTTTTTGAAGCTACCTGTACCATACTTTATACGATTACAAATGATGTTATTAGCGGACAGGTGTGCCCACAGCCCTGTGTAATCGTTTAGTTGATTCTTACGACGCCCTTGGGAAGGCATTGGGTGTGTGCTTCAACGTAATGCGACGGTATCCGGAAAAGTGAAATAAGAACTCTCATTTACATATATAATATTCCTTTTCCCTGCCCAATTTGGAAACAAATAGCTGTATAGATTGATACTGATGATACAAAGTACCTAATAATTAAGAACGACGAATTTTAACTTTAAAAAGAATTAAAAAAGTTTTAAAAAAGCTCTGAATACGTTTCAGTTTTCAAGTAGTTTCTGGCCGGTTCTTCTCCATAGGTACCAACTACGTTTTGGAATGGGCAACTGGTTTCTTAGACAACTTAAAAGTGCCTGTAATTGGTTTGATTAAAATAAATGCTAGGTTGAGCGAGTTCGGGTGTTTAATATAAACAAAGTGGGCATTGCACTTAGTCTGTTTACGAGTTGTATCAAAATGTTTAGGTCATGTGATTATTACAGTCGCATATTGTCACAACACTATTTATCTCGTATGCTCGACGTCCGCATGTCACTGCAGGAATCCAGCAGAATATCATCGTTAGGTATATTTGCCTGACACACGCTGTGCTGGACTTCCATTTAGTGCAACCTTGAGACGCACGCCGCACTTTTTTCGTTAATTGATTTAAACAATGTCATATTTCTTTTTTCTTTTATTTTTCGATTGTATATCTAAAAATGTAATACCTATGTTATCATTTAATTGTGTTTTTGTGGGTTGATCTGTCGTTTGTGGGCACTGTCACTTTATTTCTTTTTTCTTTTATTTTCCGATTGTATATCTAAAAATGTAATTTGTTATCATTTAATTGTGTTTTTGTGCGTTGAGCTGTCTTTTGTGGCCACTGAATAAATGTTTTACCTATATATCTTGTAACAAGAAAACACAATGTATGACCACAAAATGTTGGTGATCAGCGTGGCTTCCACTCGATACAATCATCTCTTAAATGGCACAATCTCTTACTCTGTTCGACAACGTTATTTAGGGATGACCTCGAAACACTGCGATAAAAACTACAACGGAATGTGTACGCCATTCGTACAATTTTGTTTTCCAGAGTATAGTAGGCGGAATCCCACGATTTTGCCGATGAGAAGCTTCCTATTGATTTACACCTTTTTTTTAGCTTAAAGTAACCTTTAAACAACTTTGGGTATATCTTGAGATTTCGTTTTTAGAAAACCAGGCTATTAGAGTATGAATCTTAGTGCACACTTGGATAATATAGTTTTACCTTTTATTTCCTTATTGACTCTATTAAAACTTAATCGGTGGAACATTATGCAGTGTGGCGATTTGGTTATAACATTAATTGAAACCACGTATTCTACATTACGTATTTTAAATATAGGTACCTAATTATATATACTAATTATATATACTATTATATATACCAAAAAACGTTAATAGTAATGAAATTAGGACTCGTAGCGTCATCAATGCTCAGCTGTTACTTCCAAAGTACACGAATCTACACGGCAAGAGATCGTTAAAGTATATAATACCTTACCTTATTAATCAGCTGCCTATATCATTGAGGGACAATATTACTCAAAAAAACATAAAATACAAATTAAAGCAACATTTTTTACAAAATATAAATACGTAATATATATACATACTTAGATACATTAATAAAAATATATTAGTTAATTCATTTTAGATAAATAGTTTAAAACAATAATAAAGCAAAAATAATACCTAATATATAAATATCATAACACAAATTAAATTTAAAATTAACTATTACTAAATACTTTTTAGGAACAGCCTGTATCAATTCAAAAACTCTCCACCACTATTTGTTATAACGATGGACGGCCGGATTGGTCACCGATGTCACAGAATAAAGAAATACAGTATTGTTACTCGGCCGTAACCTTGATGTAAATGCCTACAGCCGCGCGGTACGTAAACATGCGATAGGGCTGCCCGCCTCCAGTATTTTAATTACATTTGCCTACTTTGTGTTTCCATTTAGTTCTGTTATTGTATTTTACTGTGTGTACATAAATAATTTTATATAAACAAATAAAATACTTTGTTAATTGAATAGGAAGTGTTTAATAAAAATGCGTGTTGTTTTGATCGCCGCCGCACGACTCCAGCTAGTGAGCAGCAGCGCGCTGTTGCTATTCAAATTTCGAACTAATCGCCGCGCGGCGCCAGTCAGTAGGCAGCGCTAGCGCGCTGTTAAAATGGCGGGAAAGCAAGTGTGCATTCACAGATTGATTTTATTTAAAATTAAAAAAACAGTTTATTCGGTAATTTAAAAACTTGGCTGCATGCTCTAGTGTCTTTGCCAACATTTTCACGCAGCCACGGCAGAAAATAATCCTCGCGCCATTTTTTTTCAAATTTTCTTTTCTTTGTACTTGTATTGTGAAATGTTTTTTTTTCTGTTTCCTCGCAAATGTGTTAAAAAACGTCGTACGATATACGTGCGTATTGGTTATAACATCTTAACGCACTAATATCGTAATGTACTATTACAGAATTATAATCATTAAAGTCATCAACACAACTCTCTAAGACCATGTAAGTCCAAAGAATGATGATTTCATGAAACAGTTATTCTTATTACAGTAACAGTTATTCAATAAAAATAATTAATTTTATTCATAAAAGTATGCAATCATTTCATTAATGTTTTGTTATGATGTTGTCACGTTAAACTATCGTCCGTAAATCGACTTTACAGACAACCAATTTTTTTGTAGTATTATTCATACACACAGTACAATAAACAACTATTATTAATAATAAAAACCACGTCTTTACTTTGAATTATACAAACTAACAAAACACACATGCGCCGAGGTTTTAACACAAGCGTACCTACCGTTTAATGATTCATGAACCGCCTATAACTACCTACCTCACTCGTGTTTATCACTTTCCTTTACTCTATTCACTTCATTTATTAATCCAGACATCTTTTTTTCGGGAGATAAAATGAAATACTTATCCATTAAAAATACACACATTATGTACCTACCTACAAGTAAGTAAAATTATTTTATAGTCTTACCTTTCAGAGTTTCCAGGTAATCTAAAAAAAGTTATCTCTGGATGCGTTATTGACGAATTCATGCAACCAAAAACAGCACAATATAGCCTACTCGTCATATTAAATATGTACTTGAACTTATTTTTAGTGCAAAAATCGCGCGGTTATTGTTAAAAAAAACAACACACCGTCCGTTCGTCACTGCAGCACAGTCGCGACTGTCTGCATGCTGAGCTCATGCCGTGGTCGAGGCGCGTAGGTATAGCTCGCGTTTCGTCCGTTTGTATGAAGACCTCGTACTGTATGTCTTTATACTGTGCCGATGTGCACTGGTTACTGTTTAGCTAATATTTCGCTGATACCCGTTGTAATTTTATTTTTTTGTTGTTACTTTTTGTCTAAGTACCTACTTGAGTGGTTATAATCTCTTTTTGGTGCACGGTAAAACTCTAATGAGTTTATGTTGGCACCAACTTAAATCTATAAAATGTATGTGTACTACTGAATAAATAAATAAAATAATAATTAAACACGTGCTACAAATTTTGACGACATAAATAATGCCCTACTGCAGATCCAAAATTGGTTCACTGCTAATAGTTTAGTATTAAATAGAAAACAAACTAAGTACATAAGATTTTCTTTACCGAATGTCAAGGGTAGTGATTTTGAGATAATATTGAATCAAGAGAAACTAGAATTCGTCGATAAAACTGTTTTCCTAGGGATCACGCTCGACTCAAGTCTACAATGGGGTCCTCATTTAACGTCTCTTGCAGGACGGCTAAGTTCAGCAGTTCATGCTGTCAGAAAAATCCGTCAATTTACTGATGTAGATACCGCATGACTAGTCTATTTTAGTTACTTTCATAGTATCATGTCTTACGGTATTTGACTTTGGGGACGGGCTGCAGACATCGATTCTATTTTTATTCCGCAGAAAAGAGCCATCAGAGCCATATATAACCTCCGCAGGCGCGATTCTCTAATGGAACTGTTTAAGGAAATTAACATCATGTCGGGGCCTTGTCAATATGTCTACGAAAACATCATGTTTGTAAGAAAAAACTTACATCTTTTTAGTAAAAGAGGTGAAAGCCATAATTATAGTACTAGAAATGAGGACCTATTAGTTCAACCAGGTTTCAGACTGGCTAAAGTAGACTCATCTTCAATGGGGTACTGTTTAAAATGTTATAATAAATACCTCCCCACATTCTTCAACTGAATGAGATAAAATTCAAGTCTTGTATGAAACGCACACTATGCAGTCAGGCATATTATAAGTTAGGGGATTACATCGCTGATAAAAATGCCTGGCTCAATGCTGGTCCTGCTCCACAACCACAACTAATTGATTAACACTTGAAAATACTGTTGTTTTTTTTTTTATTGTATAATTGCATAGCACAGATGTGAGTTCTATGTTTGTACTATACCCTATGTACCATTTACCGGGTAATATGTCTTTCATTGACTTGAATGTGCCCTGCATGGCGGCTGATAGTATGTCATGCTCACACAAATGTCTCGCTGACGGTGGCATGTGTGTTGGATCATTTAGCTCCCTTCAGAATGGTTGAGCTGAATGGTGCTGATCTATGCGTCATGTTCGTGAACGGGCGCCGTCAGTTGGGGCTGGTCATTACTTAGCTGCCTCGGCTTATTTTTAATTATTTTATTTTTGGATTGTTGTTTTCTTACTATTTGCTGTACTCTGGATGCTTTTAACGCGTACGTCTTTTTTACATCGTTCTCACATATAATTATAAATTCAACATTAATGATGTTACTAATATTTTTGTAAAGATATAATTTAAAAGATTGTCCGTGGAGTTTCTTGCCCGTTCTTCTCCATAGGTAGGTACCTACGCTTTGGAATGGGCAACTAGCTTCATATTTTCTAACTGACCGACTTTTTGACAATTCAAAAGTGCCTGAAATGGTTTAATTGAAATAAATGCTTTGAGTTTAAAATAATTAATAGATAAAAATTAACATTCTTAGCCGTGGGTCCTTTTTATTCGATTTAACGACATTAAACTTAATTTGGTGACAATACCATAGTTAGTGTTGAATTTTTGAGATCAGCTTTCTTTTCATCAAGGGTGGTTTTCAGGCAAATTTTTAGGCAATTTATTTTGTTTTAAAAATTCAGTTTTCTATTTTTAGTAAAATTGTTTATTTTATTATTTTAACACACTGAAACTTGTAATAACCGCTGTACTATTTAATGTGATCATCTAATCGCCACTCTGTATTAGGTACTAGTTCAATACCCATACCAATGTAAATTCAAAGTTTTGTAAAGTATTCACTACTGCGTAACTATTTATTCCGACAGATTTTAAATTTTGTGTGAAGTTCGAAGCTTCGCTCCTTTTGCTACTCTCTAGAGACTTGGTGTGAAATATGACTATTCCTTACAACAGGGCATATAAAAACTCTGAATATATGTATCCTTTGGCGTAACTATATTATAACTCTTTATACTTTATTTCATAACTAAAGTATATAACGAAATAAACAAAATCACTGTTTATATTTAGGTGTTTAGAAAGACTAGTATTGTACATTGCGAGGTTGCATACGGACCAATCATGTACGCCACTAGCCACTTTTACATCGTAGCGGCATCTATAATGCCATATGCGCACTCCACATACCACCTGACGACACGCAAATCCTACATCACCATCGGTTTACATAATATGCAACAGCCTGGCAACAACCATCGGGCAGTAGCCCACCAGTTACCACCCATCTGTTCGGTGGATCCTTCCGTTCTTCTCCATAGGAACCCACTAAGCTATGAAATGGGCATTCAGGTTGCATCTTTCTAAATGACCGATGCCTTTGACAATTCAAAAGTGACCATTATACAAATGGTTTAATTGAAATAAATGCTCGAGTTTGAGCGAGTTCCTTTTCGGCAATACCAAACAAACTAGCGGAAAAACAAAAAAAAGGATTATCGGAGCCAGTCGAAACCCAACAAGGTTTTGAAAAAGCAGGATTCAGAGAAGGATACGAGCGACAAGGATGGTTTCATTAAGGTGAAGAAGACGAAGCCTCCTTCTTGGAACCAGTGCGGCACCGCGCTGACGGGACCCAACATGCTGCTGCATCCAGCAATCTTGACGACGCAGCTGTACGTGTCCAGACTGCACCACTCCACGAAGGCTGAGGATCTCGTGGAGTTTATGCGTGTGAAGACCAACTGGACTTTGAGCGTCGAGAGGTAGGAGTCGCGTCACAATATGAACTTCAAGTCGTTCGTGGTACGTGTTCCGACACATCATCTCGAGAATTTCCTCAAGGAAGAGTTCTGGCCGAAGGGTGTTGTGTACCGCCGGTTTCGTAGCCGGCTATATGACACCTGACAGCGAAACACAACGCAGACACTTCGTGTGCGTAAGTTTGTTAGTTGTTTAGTGTAATTATAATGTTGTATGTATTTATAGTATTTTTAAGTTATATTAATATTGTATTGTATGTGTTTTATATGAGCCTGATTCCTGAAACTAATGGATAATAATAATAATACGAGTTGTTTTCATTCCAGTGTCATTCCTCCACTGCACGTCGTATTTAGCGACATCCACCGAGACCTTGTGTCGACATGTGCCGTTAATAATGGTCCTCATGAACTGAGTTTTATGTTTCCCACAACGGATACCAGCAAATTCTGAGAAAACGATAGAAGTACAGTAACAGCTTGTTTTCATAAACTTCAGTTCGAAAATTTCAACGCCTTCCAGCAATTACCTTCAATTCAAATCCGCCTTATTCCAGCGCTTGTAGTTAATAACCATAGAAAATTTGTGTTGTGTAAACGTTTTGTTGGGCATTATTTGATGAAAACCAGCTTGTCTTTTTAACTATAAACACCTACTCTTTACTTTTTTCGACTACTTACATTGTTTTTACTTACATTCGACTACTAACACTAAATATATCTGAGTATGTATTGGATTAATGTTGGAAGGAGAGTGGCTCATGCATAAGAATCTGGTATCTTTGTATCTACAGCTATGTTATGTAGGTACACAACACATCTCATAACATTTACAGAAACTGAACTTCCATCTGCCTATCCCGTATAAATTATTATCGAAGCTACATATGCGCTACTAGTATCCGAGACGGTGGAATAACACTAACTTGTAACTACTGATGCAATATCCGAACTCGAACCTGCATGAAGTTGAGAAGTTCTAACATTAATAGAGTGGCGGATATCTGATAGCTATCCCATATTTTATCAGGATGTAAAATTAGTTTTGTAGGGTGTTACTAACAAAATAAATTTTGATATTATCCTTACTCATTTATAGACGCGAAAATTTTTGTATGTTTGTTCCTCCATCACGTGTAAACGGCTGAATGGATTTGGATAAAGTATAGTATACAAATAGAGCATGTCTTTGACTAAAATGTATATAAATCAAACAAAGTCGGGTTAGTGTAACTTTACACAATTTATAATTCAAGAACAGCTAGACCGATTATTATGGTCTTTGATTTGTCAGATTTGTCTCTACCCCTTATAGCCGAATAACTTTTAAAACATGGGAAAATGTTACGAAAAAAAATGGAGATAATTCATGCTTACAATAATTCTGACGCGGTACGAAATTCACTAGTATACTTATTATAATATTTTTTAATACTGTTTAAAAAATATTTCACTTAAGATATTTCTATGTAGGTATACATTTTAATGTCTGCCTTCACACCCTTTATTAGACTGGTAGTTTAAGAAGGCCTTTAATTTATAATTAATAAAGACTGAAAAAAAAATAGGTATATATATAATTTCATGGATTAATGAACTTACGTACTCATCCAATTCTCATATTATGAGCATTGGGGCTTTTTGGTCAAGGTCAATGTTTTAAGCACTTAAGTTGCTACGCCAGCAGCCCTTAATTATGTCGGTCAACAACGTACTTGATGTGACACGTGATATAATACCAATTATTTTTCTAGGTACCTATAGGTACTGCATGTGTACGTAAAAAAATAATTACTATATCACAGGTCTCGGGTCGGGATACTAAAGAGACAAGATGAGTCATAGAAAAATAAACGCAAGATGGAATGACGACACAGACACAATAGGAGTTATTCCGGTCTCATCCCATGAACCCCTCCACCCCCTCCTCGATCCCCTGCTTGTTCGTCTTATGTTTTAATCTCTCGTCTAATCCACTATAAACTTTCTCATTACGGTTTGATCAACTTTTTCTTTTGTTTTTATTCCTGAAGGATCGTCAGCAAAAAAAATAAAACAGGGTTAGCTATAAACACCTGGAAACCATCAAGCAGATCCGAGATAAGAAGTAGGTACAAAGTAACAATTTAGCAGCGGAGAAATAAAGGTAGAAGATATTATAGTACATCATTCATATCACTTGCTCGGATTTTCTTGCAAGTTTAGTTTTTTTTTTTTTTTGTAGGTTGCAGGTTTAATTTGTATAAATAATTTCATCACCACTGCTTTCAAAACGGTGAAGATAAACATTTTGAGGAATCCGGCATGTCCTAGAACTAAAAATTGAAAGACATGTGACGTCTACCAACCCGCACTGGGGCCGCGTAATGGTTTACGGCCCAATACCTTTCACAGAATGGAGGCCTGTGTCCCAGCAGTGGGAACCATATAAGCCTTTATGCTCGGATTTCAATATACATTCCAAATCATAAGTTTCTTTGCTACCATTTTCATTTACTTTGACACATTTTAAGGGGTAGATAATCGATCGACAAGCTGTGACCTTTAAACAAATGCTACCGATTGTACCTACCGACTGTCATTTATTTATCGTCAGCCATAAAGTTCAGTGGAACACGACTGGTTCAATACTCGTTGTATGTTAACAACTTCTTTGACCCAAGGGCAAACGTATTTCGATGTAAATAGAAAATATTTCAACGGTTAACCATTCATCCATACTACTAACTCATCATCATCATTTCAGTCGAAAGACGTCCACTGCTGGACATAGGCCTCCCCCAAGCACCTCCACTTCGACCGGTTCTGTGCTTCTCGCATCCAACGGGTTCCTGCGGCCTTTACAAGGTCGTCGGACCACCTTGTGGGAGGCCTTCCAACGCTACATGTTCCGGTACGCGGTCGCCACTCCAGAACCTTTCGGCCCCATCGGCCATCTGCTACTACTAACTACTATACTACTAATTTTATAAATTCGAAAATAACTCTGTCTGTCTGTCTGTCTCTCTGTCTATCTGTATGTTACTTATTCACGCCCAAACCACTGAATGGTTTTCGATAAAATTTGGCAGAGAGATAGATTGCATCCCGGGGAAGAACATAGGATAGTTTTTATCCCGATGTTCCAAAGAGATCGACATTAAAGCGGTTAAAACCGCGGGGTGCTGCTAGTGTATTATAAAAAAGAGAGTTTATATCGAGGTTTCCAAAGGCTTACCTAAAGAAAGAAAATAAATATAATAGTTTTATTGAGTTAAGGTTTTCATTACCTAAATGCTATGCTCTTAGTTTAATACAATTCGCATTGTATTATTATATATACAGTGCCTACATACGAAGCAGCAAAATTTTCCTATGGTCGTAAAAGAAAAACCTGCTGCTGACTTGCTAGATACCTCTACTTTTTCAAGCATCATAAGGTGAATGTACAATGTTTTATTTCACCTTCTTTGACCTTTTCATTTGCATAGAAAAACACGACACACCAAAAAGGTCAAAGGGCTGATTTTTCAGTCTACAGATAATTTTTATTCGTGGATTAAAATTGATGCTTGACAGATTTTGTAGGGTATGACTGTCAAAAATTCAAAATTATTCCTCAGATAAAATTATCTGGCGTTGAAAAAATCAGCCGTAAATAGAAGAATGGGCCGTAGACAAACGTATTTTAACGCTAACATGTTTTATTTCACTAGCGAGTAGCAACCCGACCCTGCTTCACATGGGTGCAACTACTGGTATGGCAACATCGAGATATCTGTGCTTTAACTAAGTAACATTCCGATGTATTCAACACATAAACATTCCGGAATAAATTCTCTAAATGATGGTAAACACCGCATCAAAACCCGTTGTGTATAAACTACAGAACGGATTTTGATGCTTATAAAAATGAACTAAGAGATCATATCACCCAGACAGGCACAAGAAACGACTTTATTTAATATATTTAATACTGTGTGTATAATTGTCGGTAGATCGTCTATAGACGACGAGGTACGAGGGGCCCGTGGTTAAATAATAACAGCCACACAAGTCGATCGATCAGGTTAAGCTACGCTTGCCGCGGTTGGTCTGTGGATGGGTGACCATCTTTACATACCGAGATCCCTCCGCGCCTCGAAAAACACGTTAAGCCGTTGGTCCCAGCTGTCATTCGTGAATCTTTGACAGTCATTACGGGTAGCCACAAGCCCAAAAGTCTGACAACCAGTCTTACGAAGGGGTATCGTATTACCCAGTAACTGGGTTGTGGAGGACAGTTAGGTAGTCGCTTCATGTAAAGTACTGGTATTCAGCTGCATCCGGTTAGACTGGAAGTCGACCCCAACATAGTTGGGAAAAGGCTAGGTAGATGATGATGAGATCGTGTATAGACATCATAATTTGCTGAAGGTACTGTAAATCACTGTTGAGTGATAGGAACCCACCACAGATAGATCGAAACATTGAAATCAAAAACATGCATCTTTGAGTTACGGAAATGTATCGTCAGAGCATCTGTTCCGTGGTCAGAGCCCCAATTCTGTATTTATTCCTCGGGAAATCTTACCACGTGCAAGCCACGTCACTATCGTGTCTTGTTAACGGCAGTCGGCAAGGAATCGAAATGCCAACTGTATGAACAACATGTATTTTAACAGTTTAAACCACACCATTGTGTCATAGAGAATACGTTCATAGCAGATGTCGTGATTAACTAAGGAATGGACGTTGTTTCGAAGTAAGGAAACGTTAAGTAGCCATAGTGAATTAGGGCCCAGATGAGCTTACATTTTTGTGCGTGTTTTAATTTTACACGTTGCAAAAGGTTGTTAATTAACATTGTCTCCAGAGACTCAATAGCAATATTTTGGAACGGATATTTACATTTTATCCATAAAAAATAATTCGTATTTTGATGTCATAGTCTAAAAATTACGGTAACAAAATGCTTTCAACTTTATTAGTTGAGTAACTTGTTATACATAAACCGAGCGTCATATCAGTATATGTAGTGAATTTTTATCCTAATATAACATAACACAGCATCACCCCTGAGGGTAATAGGGGACTTACATGGGTCAATTTTCACCGTGCGGCCTAGCCGTGCGACGATAATCGACCCGTGTAAACCCCCTAAGATTGACAAATTTTGATTGAAACACGTTTCACCAGTTATTTTTTAAGTACCACATACACTGAAAAAAATAATTTCTTGCTACAGCACATTAAAGCGATTTCATTAAGACTTACTGACTTTGTAAGAAAAAATGTTTGTAAAACAGTAAAAGACAACACAGTAACTTTTAATGATTGAACATACCATTTACTGAAAAAAAACAACAAAAAAACTACCATTGCTGTAATGTAAGTAAATTTCAATGGTTTGAATGATATCACCAAATGAATACCTAAAACAGTTAATTTTGTGACCTTTTAGCTATTTAAAAGGTTAAAGTTTACTGTCAGGACGATAACATTTTGCCTCAAGCTTTAGCTGTTTTCGGATCAGTAAAAAATACTGTTTTGAACGTTAGGCTCATATGGAACTGTTGATTAATGTCTTTTTTTTTTATTTACTGCTTATTTCTTTCAGTGTAATAGAGGCGAGTCTGTTGTTATCAACCGGGCACAAAGCTAGACCCCGCGTTGCTACTGAAAAATTCCTGATGTAAAACACATTAACACTGCATGACCTGGCAATAGAACCTAGTACCTCATGCTCAGCAGTAGCGTTTGCAATCATTACACCAACGAGACAGTCTATGTTTTATTATGAGTATAAATAATATCCACATTATACTCGTCGATATTAGGAAACACCTCAAATTGAAATCATGGCAGTCTGTATTTGTCATGCTGACTGACAATTCGGTGATCAAAGTATGATGTCAACAGTGCGACGCATTGCTTATTAGCTCCGATCTCCAGCACACTGCAATCGGCTAGGTGCCAAGTCTAGTGAATAAGACTGACTTTTGTCTTTCCGAGGTAAACCTAATTTGACTTACCAAGGTAATGAGCATAGGCTAAGAAAGTGATGTCAAATATATAGGTATTAAAAGGTGGCTCGGCACGCGTAAAACGCTAAAAATGTTTAGTATTTAGTCAAGTGGCTATTCCACTATAATTGGATTACGAAGTCCAACAAGACAGTTGCTAGGCTTAGAAAATAAATGTTAAATTACAATTAAGCAGACTGGTTACGCAGACAACGATTTAGATTTTAATTGAATTTCTATTTACACACGATTGAAGTACACAGACTAAAATTATATTCAAGAAATACCTGTAACAAAATCAAAAGTCATTTATTAAAACTAGATTGAGAATCAGCACTATCTGAACGTCAAAATCACATAAGACAGTCCCCCAAAAGAAGGTGGCTGGGGTAAACTGGATGCGAAAGGCGGAGGACAAGGTGCTGTGGCGCAGTCTGGGGGAGGTCTATGTCCAGCAGTGGACTGCGATACGCTGAGTTGATTGTTGATTGAGTCCCCCAAAACGCCCACCCTTCACCACTTCCTAGTGCTTTAGCTGGGAAGAAGAAGTGGCTTAACAAACTCCTCAGCAGCATAGCTGTCTGTTGAGTTAGAAGAACATTATCATCGATCATCTCAACATCTGCCTAGCCTTTTCCCAGCTATGATGGGGTCGGCTTCCAGTCTAACCAGATGCAGCTGAATACCAGTATTTTACATGGAGCGTCTGCCTATCTGACCTCCACAACCCAGTTACTGGGTAATACGACACCCCTTGGTAAGACAGGTTTTCAGACGACCCGTAACGACTGTCAAAGATCCACGAATGACAGCCGAGACCAACGGCTGATCATGCTTTCCGAGGCACGGAGGTGGTTTTGGTATATGAAGATGGTCACCCATCCACAGACCAACCGCGACAAGCGTAGCTTAACCTGATCGATCGACCCGTGCGGCTGTTATTACTTAGGCACAAGCCTCCCTTTAGACGGACATTATATGATAACATTTTTGTACCTAATAAAAACAAAAGTATGACTATTAATGTCAGGTTTTTCTTTCATTTCACAAAATGGACGCGTAGCGATTAAACGAATTACAGCTCATTTGTGATAATTTCGCCGGCAGCAGTTTCGGCAAAACACTAATATTACAAGTGTGTATAATAGATATTGCTATCATTTGCTTTTCGCGAGAAACACCATGTCATATACCCTTGACATAGTAAACCACGGAAAATGGAAGGTGGACAGTTTTTTATTGGCGAGACATCGGAAAATTACAAGATTTTTTATAGCTATTATATGCATATAAATTATCAACTTATAATGGTTCAATTGAGTCGAAGAATAAGGATGACAAGATGGTTCGACGTCAAATTAAGCTTGTCTGGAAGATGTGACTGCGACTGGAACAGAGAAGGAAGAAATGGCGGAAGAGGAAAAGGAAAATGCCCTGCAGTGAGATGATAATAACGTGACCGATGATGAATTGAAAGGTTAAACAAAGTTGATAAGCAAGGATTCATGTAGGTTACCAATAAAGGTGCATTAACTTTGGCAAAGTATTGTAACTGCGTTATAAGTAGACGTTCTTAGTTTTCAGATTTAAAAAAACTTTTTTACAAAAAAGAACAAACGCCTTCCAATAAAAAAAAACTTCACTTTGTAGTATTTACTTTGGAAATTAGTTGTTTTTCTTTTTTTTTTGTAAAAATTTTATTAATTTTCACTTCTTTACAAAAGTGTTGTACCTAACCCACACGAGTTTGTATACACTAGCTATGTAAACAACGGTGAAAGGAAATTCTATTCAACATCAACATACACAGACTTGATTAAGTACATATTATTGAAGCTAACTCACAAACGACTACAGCAAACTTACATTACAACTAACTTAACTTACATTTACTTTTATATGGGACCACGACTCGAGCTTCTCCTACCAAATGGAACAATAATTTTTCGAATCGGTCCACAATTCGTGAAGATAATGATGAGCATACATAAAAAATACATATTATATAAACAAACATAGAACATCCGCCTTTTTTGAAGTCGGATATTAAATAGTAAGCAATTCTAAATTAAGGGTGCGTTTGGTTCTGTTATTGTGATGACTTTTTGGAGCAACATTAATTACGGTTATACACACGTGCTAGCTGCGTGTGCATGCTGAATATTAGTACGAAAATAGTCTGGAAATCCTGAAAAACTCGCAAACAATAAAATCAGGATTGTTAAACAGAGCTGCTCTGCATAACTCAATAATATGTACGTGCCGTATGATTTCCTTTACCCGAGACACACTTTGTGGCGTGTGTCATCTGGTAAAAATAATCGATCCACCGAGTACGTGTCCTAAGAAGCGTTTGAGGGATTAATTATGGTTTTGTGTTCGTACGATAGCTTTTACCTGTTCATCATATTACGGTATTCGTAAACTTGCCCCGGAAAGCACGTAAAGCTTCCGTCTACCGTAAAGGTCCCGGCGGTCATTCGTGGATTTTTGACAGTCGTTACGGGTCGTCAGAAGCCCGAAAGTATGACAACTAGCCTTCCCAAGGGGAAACCGTTAGTTACCGGGGGTTAGTAACTGGGTTGTGGAGGTCAGGTAGACAGTCGCTCCATGTACAATACTGGTATTCTGCTGTATACATTTAGACTGGAAGCCGACTCCAACATACTTGGGAAAAGGGTAGTCTGGAATTAAATATCTGGAATTAAATAGTATTCGTAAACTTTGTTTGGTATTAATTAGTGCATCATCTAGTAAAGGAAGTTGGGTCTTCCATATTTGTTTGCAAGTAAACGAACCTACACAGTTTGCACTTTATGATGATTATGCGTAAAGAGATAAAAGTTACCTATTTTGTGAAATCGAAGTTTATTTTTAGACTGCCAAAAGACAAAAAGTACAGTATAAGGTCGTTTTAAAATCGCTCTACAGTAAATGTAATAAACTAACTCAACTTTATTTGTTATATTGGTATACAGACATTACAATGCCCCCTCCTATCCTGCCCTTTGTGCCCCAAAACATGCAGCCAAAGTGACCTCTGCGCTGTCACCGATAACGCCGTGGAAATGGCAAAGTTCTGGGCCAACACAATTGGAAGAACTGTCGTGCCAGCGACACGAAGGAGGAGATAATGGCAGGTGCCTATATTTAGACATTTTGGCTCTACCTTTGTTATTAACTTTGCCCTCTGCCCTTGTCATTCACAGAGATTCCATCGGTATCGTTCGTAAGCCGTCAGTCTAAAACCAATTTAATTTCTTCAAGACAAGTCGTGAACGATAAGCCGGGGTTAAAAGGTCGAGGTACCTACTGCATAGATTGAGAAATAAAATAAATTGTTAATCTTGACCTGATAACGGCAAAGAGATAGAGAGGGTAATGGTAACTTTTTCACAAGTTTGTTGTAAATGTTGTTATAAATGTTTTCATAAAAAGCCTAAACGTTATGACGATAGAATTTCATGATGGGCAAGAGCATCACACACAAGGTCATTTTTGTGGCTACATTTAGTCAAATATTGCAGAATCCCCTGACTCTGCAAAATTTGACTAAATGTAGTCACCCTGTAAGACCCTGCATTATTTGATAAGCAAATTGACCAACAACTTGTCCGAGATTGCAAATCACAACTGTCAATCGTTGGCTATCATAATTCTACGTTGTCACTCTGCTCAATCAAGTTCTCTGAATGTGTGTGGAACCTATTTCATTATTTTTTTTATTCATTATTCCTCTGTACGAGAAACGAACTTGCAACCCATCAAATACTGTTGTATATATAAGCCTCCTCTCAGTGAGAGGGAGTGGGCCCCAATCCACCACGCGGGCCCAGTGCGGGTTGGTAGATGTCATTGTCACGTCTTCGAATTTATAGTTCTACAACATGCCGGTTTCCTCACGATTTTTTCCTTCACCGTTTGTTGTATACACCTACATTAAATCACATAAAATCCCTGAATCCTAATGCTTCCAGTCCTAACATAAATTTCCATTCAGTGTTGTAACAAATGATGTAGAATAATTCACCAAAATCGTGCACCTTTTACTTTCACATTCAATTTATCTTCATTTGATTGAAACGATTTGGTAATAGGACTATTAAACTATTAGTTATTGAGGGCTTCTTTTGTTTTATGCGTTTCTGGTAGTTGAAGAAAAGCAGACTGTATGATTGTATACCGTTATCATAATGTTAAAATTTAATAATTATTTGAATTATTTCACCTCTGTATTATTTACTCATAGTTTGATTAGTCAATTGTAGTACATTGCACTTAGACATAAATAAAACTATTTCAAGAACATAAAAGTAATTTATTGACGACATACAGAAAAAAGTTTAAATATTAAGAGATTTTCTTGTTATGTTGCAGAATGTTCGATCATAATTACATAACGTTACCCTACTTTTAAGTAATCTTTAGCCAGTTCAAAATAAACATAGAAAATAGGTATACATATGCGGTAAACATAACGCAGAGAAAGAACAGAAACACAAAAAAATAAAAAAAACTGGCACTCCGGTAATGCCGACAGAAGTGAAAACTTGAACAATTACGAGTGTATTTTGTGAATCGTCTTATAAACAAAACACGCGTGTTAAGGTGTGTTCCTTATTTTATAGGGTTTTTTGCAAATCAGGTATGATGACCAAAGTGACTGGTTTATTCTTCTCGTGAAAGGAATTTATTCAGATTTACAAATAAGCACACAGGATAGACTTCAGTTCGTGGTGTTGGTCGCGGCAGTGGTAAGAGAAGCAAGCCCATGGAGCTCGTCGTCAGTTATATATCCGTGGTTCAGCGCCATCTCGTCGTTGTTGGATGAACTACGTAGTTAGTACGCGAGGCCCTCGTAGTTCTTCCCGATGTGCATAGATGGCGCTGTCTTACGTTTTACGTCTTACGAATTTTCGATCAGGGTCACGTGACCTGACGCGAATTTAGAAGTTTTTACCCATTCCAAAAAAAGTACACAGCGCCGCTAAAGAAGTTTTCACTTCAAAAATAAGTTGGGGGAAAATATGCGTCACATTCACGCAATACGGCCAGCGCTCAGCCTAAATGCTAAAACTCTCTGCGAGACAGAGCCCCAGCGATAGCGGGCATTGACGAGATGTTGTCAACCAGTGCAGCATACGATATCATAAAAAAACAACAATCAAAAAAGAAATAAACAAACAAAACATTTATATTTTTCAAGTCGCATCATAAACGACTTAGATGACCACTTTGGTGATTTATCAAGTGTAAGGGTCAATCTTCAGCGGAATAAAGTTAAGCTTGAGTCATACTTAAGTCGATCTATCACCTAGCTAGACCATGGTAACCCAAGAGATTTCAAGAAAGGACAAGATTTATTATATCTTGAACTTAATTATAGAGATTATGTCCAAGAGAATAGATATTGCTTGAATTACCTATTAATTTTATCGATAAGACCGCCCTTTGTGGGGATGAGACCGGAATAACTCGTAAGAACCTACCTGCCTACTTACTTTCTTTGTTATTCGTTTTCAATGTTTTCTTGTGATGAAAAATAATTTCATGACTCATAATGAGGAGCATTAGAGAATGCTTTACGATGGATTTTTTTTTGCCTCCTTCCTGCAACTGTTTCTATTGTTATACTCCTGCTAGTACGCAACACCTACTTAATTTATATACCTATAATTGTATAGATAAATAATTTAATGGAAATTAATCCTGTACTTTTAAAAATTGATTTAATGTAGAAGAAATAAAAGAAACATCAAAATATTTCTAAAAAAATTCCCGTCAATCAAGAAGTGTGAAACCTGAAAAGTTGCGAAAAAATCAATCAATGGAGTAATTTTTTTCTAATAGACTCTTTTCACCTATAGGAGGAACCCTATTGAAAATGGTTCTTTTATTCAAAGTAGTTTAATTATAATTAATAAAATACTAACTAATATAATATCTACATAGGTATATATGTGGTTTTTCATACGATCAAATGAGCATTATGAGTAGTGCACTTTTGGATTTTCCAAATTTTTTTGCCTCTACCTTGTCCGTAACATAACACAACAGACATCACGCTTATATTGTGTAATCCCCGAAGGGTTTTTTCATTTTTTTTTTCAGGATGGGAAATCATCAAATGACCCCTCCCGCTCTGGTTGGAGCGGAAGGGAGTTGCAGACTCTTACTGACTCAAACCCACCCGTGTTCCTTCCTTAGGCCTTTATGTTCCGGGCCAGCGGTAACCCTTTCGGATAATCTCGCTGACCCAGCATCCCCGAAGGGTTAGGCAGCAGTGTACCTACCCAAGTAACATTTTAGGTCATTTTAGGTTTTAGAAAGGTTTTGAAAAGGTTCTAGAACCTTTCAAAACCTTTTCAAAACCTTTCTAGAACCTAAAATGTTACTTGGGTATAGTGCCCCCATATTTCACCAGTTATGCTTAAGTCCCATGTAAAAGGGGGGGCGAGCCTTTGCCATCAACCGGGAACAAATTCAGACTCCGGACTGCTACTGAGAAATTCCAGATGAAAAACCCAATAACACTTTGCTTGATCCGGGAATCGAACCCAGGGACTCAAGCTCAACGGTAGCGCTTGCGACCACTAGACCAAAGAGGCTTGCCTGTACTATCAAAACTTCAAACTAATCAAAAAGTTAAAACTGCTAATTTAACGATAAACGACGTCATACTCGTCAAGCGATAATAATATATCAAATTAATACAAGAACCTTTGCACCCAAAGTAATGAAGAAAAAATAATTCACGAAATAACTCACCTATCACGCGAACGTTACCTGTGTCTTATGGGAATATGTCATCTATAAAACATTCGTTTTCATACGTATTATCTTTTAATTTTCAAGAGCTGCTTCACTTAATTTAATGGAGTTGTTATGGATACAGTCTTATTAGTTTACTGTATTTTGTATTTTCGCCATTCAAATAAAATTTTGATGTACAGACGCCAGCACATCAAGCTACGACAATACGTCAAATTTCTTTAATAGATTTTCAACTTTATCACTAAAGCATAAGTTTCACAGTTGATTGGGAAAATTTGCCAGTTTCGGGTAGCTTGATGTGCTGGCGTCTGTACATTCAGTACCTGAGGATAAAAATATAATTCATAAAACGCGTCTTTACAAAAAAAAAACAACTGACTACCCTTATAATTATGTAGATGGTTCCAGAAGCTATGTGTCCTAAACGGCCGTGAGCAACCGACCTAAAATTGTACCAGAAAAGGTTAGCCAAATGCTAACTCCCCTTCAAGCTTTTAAAGCATTTGCAAAGTTGGCATTTTAGCACAACACTACCACAAGTAACCTTCACTATATTTTGTAATAGTCCCACGGAATGGACACGAAAATATGGCGTAATAATGGATATAGGAATTCAAGGTCATGTATTGTGAACACGATGGTATCGGGAACATCGCTTTTTGTGTAAACAATATTGGTAATAGCGAAGATTCCTCAAACATACAAAGTGTCGGATTTCTATAGACTATGATAATTTAATTGAATTTGATTATTAATTGTGCTTGACCGACCCTTTTTTTTTCTAATGACTTTCTGGACAGGTCCTCTCAACTTGTTTGATTATTTCCTCAAAAGACCATTTCAGACACCAATCTACATGATCTGACAAAGATTATGTCTGGACTTTAAAAGAGCTCTGAGTTTTTTTTCGACCTTTATTCTCAGAATAACTGGACAGGAAATTCCGACATCATCTAGTTTTTAAAATATGATTGACGTGTAAAAGTGTTTTTATAAACCTACTTACAGAAATAAAATAATACAGAATCCTAGGAGAACAGCAATAAAAATCTAATTAAAAACACCACCAGAGTAGGTATTCTTTGAATTGGTAAGAAAGAAAGAAAGAAAATACATTTATTTAGCACAGACTAAAAGTGTAGTCGTACATCAGATAAAACCAAAGATAAAAATAAAAAGTGCAAAGTCCGATGTAAGAAATACGCAGGAAAGTGTGCCTCACGGATGCGCCAAAAAGGCCCAGTTCAGCAAAAATGCCAGACAACTGGTGCCTGACGCTGGTTTTCAACTGGACCTGATGTGTGAGGTGACGGATATATATCAGTTTTATACTGCATCGTGATGTCTGTAATATGTATGCATAATTAAATAACTATTTAAAAATAAATTTGTGTCACATAAAAACAGTAACGAATAGGTATGTATAAATAATGTGATATTGAGTAACAATGCACAAATAAACAAAAAAAATAATACTGATAAATAAAAAGTGAGATGGCCGCATGATAGACCTTCTTATGCAAATAAAGAAATTCTCTGCAACGAGTCAGAACAAAAACTTGTTTTAATTTAAACGATTCGTGTTATACAGATTCGATGTGATTTAAATAGTTCACTCACATTACGCCAAAAATGTTGTGTGCCGGCAGTGTTAGGGCTTGAGTGATCTTCGATGGAACTCCCGTATCGAGGTAAGGTAGTTTCATTTGATATAAACTATATTTCAATAAAAATATGCGGGGCGTTCAAGTTTGCGACGTTGCAGTGAGTGAAAATTTTAAACTGAAATTATAATTAGTGCCGTAGTGGGTACATAAACATGTACAGACGCCAGCACATCAAGCTACTATCAATCTGTCGAATTTCTTTAATAGATTTTCGACTTTAACGCCAAAGCATATGGTTCGAAGTTGATTGCGAAAATTTTACAGTTTCGGGTAGCTTGATGTGATGGCGTCTGTACAACAAAAGTCCGTAGCCCGTAGGGAGCCTAGCCCTTTAGAATAGCAAATGCGACACACACACTGCACGTCTTCACAAATTAAAAGATGCACGCGAAAAAGAAATAATGTAGGTAATATATGTAGAAAGAAATATGTTTTTTTTTATTTGTAACACGCACCTAATATACAAGCTGCTTAAAAGGAGAATTTAAAACCAACAAAATTACATTAAAAACAACCAAAAAAAAAAACAAGAAAAATAAAGACCTGTGGGAGACCAAAATATCTCAGCGTAATATTGCTATTGGGCACAAATCTATACTATGGGATACTAGTGAAAACCAATAAAGGAAACACTTACTAATGCTTTGTTGGCACTTTTATCAATGAGAGGCATTCAAAAAAGGATTATACTTTTAGACCTTTAATATCATATTACGTTTCGTCAAAATATTATAAGCCGTTGTAATCCATGATAAGCGCTTTCGCGCTCTATTACAAGAGCAATAACCGTGAATAACCTTTAATTAAGTGAAGATCACAGAGATAAAATACAAAACAACTAAAATATCGAACACGTTTCTAGAACAAAAGTTGCTAACAAAACTGTTTATGGTAATATAATTATAGAGTTCTAGTTATCTAATAAAATAATAACACCAATTAAAAGAACCAACCTTATCTATACTTTATTTTAATTCAACAGACCAGCTGTTAATTCGTAAAAGAAACTTATTGCCCGCTGTAATAGACATCGTTCTGGAAATTTCCGAACTTTTCAACTTATTTAATAAACATATAATAAGGAGACCTTGTAAGTAATGTGCCTGTCGAAAACTTCGATGACATTTTAACTATAGCCCTAAATAATATGTTAAGTTAGCACAAACTGTCAATTTTCATTAGCAGTAACATGAAACTCAGCTTATGGAACACATTCGTGGGTGTAACGGAAAACCCAACTAATTTTCATTTTATCCATTTATTGTAAACATGGGAAACCATAGTTTAAAGTAAATGTAGGTATAAATAGTCTTACCTTGTGTTGGTATGTGAAAAATCAATATCAATTGGTTTCCGTTGTAGTTAACTTCGACAAGAGAACCACTCACAGCATAGATATGTTCGCGTTTCAAATGTATTATTTACACAAAGCACTACACTTAAGCCTTTAAGTACATCATCAAGAACTTTGGTCCTCGAACACGCAATACACAATACTCTTACAAAATATATATACAATAAGTTAGGATATGAAGGATTGATATCAGCAGTTGCTAATAAGTCACTTGTTTGGACCAAAGGGTATATAAGCCTAGTGCAGGAAACTAAGCGTTTACTCTAATATTTGGCTATATTTGGAATTATGAATACACATACACGGTTCAGGCGACGAAAATAAACTTTGTACATCGAATAAATCACAAACGCATTCACTTACGACCGAGCGATCGACATATAAGTTTAATTTTATTAGAGTAACAAAAGTTGGATGCCGTCACCGCCAACGATCGGGTAATATTCAAATATACACTCGCAACTCCAAATCAGCAAGCAAAATAAAACGTCCGTACGAAATGCGGTTCAAGTATCGCGGCAAGTAGCTGCGCGGCGTTGCCTTACGTCCGCGCGCCCTGCCGCTCAAACGCGGACTGAAAGCTTTTCCGACGTTCCTGAAGCCGGTGTGCGATTGAAGAAGCTCACCATATTTTCAATATTCCCATATGTGTGAAAGAGATGATGAGATATTTCTTGGTTTGGTGTCAAACGCCATGCTCGAGTAGCGTCTATCAAAAGGAAATGTGAAGGTGTTCGTATCAAAATAAACATGCAACCGCAGTCTGGTTTTGGTAGGTCAGACGTGCAGGAAATGTTTCGAAGACAATGCTTACGGAGCTAATTCGGTAACATGTTGTAATATTCTACAAGCAAAGTGATAAGAAGGAGCTTTCTTTCGTAGATTATATACCTAATGAAAAACAAAAGTAACACAATTGATTATACATCAACAAGGCTTGTTGATTGCCGTAAAATAATGATGCATTTCAAGTGAAATCATATTTTATGAGATATAAAAAAATAAGGAAAAAGAAAATTTTTAACTCTAAAATACAAAATAATTTATGAAAAGGTGAAAAAGAAACAACTTTCGTGAGGTTACAAATAGTTAAGACTATTTCAGTTTATTACCATCGAACCAAAAGAATTTAATTCGCGACCCTATCATACGATACGAAGCTCTCATCAATCTATCACGAGTATAATAAGCTCATTAGCAACACCTAATCAGGCTCATCATCTGTCTAGCTTTATCCCAACTATGTTGGGGTCGTCTTCCAGTCTAACCGGATGCACCTGAGTACCAGTATTTTACATGGAGTGATTGCCTATCTGACTAGAGTTACTGGGTAATACGAAACCCCCTAGTCAGACTGGTTATCAGACTTTCAGGCTTCTGACGTCCCGTAATGACTGTTAAAGATCTACGAATGACAACGGGACCAAAACGGGTTTACGTGCTTTCCGAGGCACGGCGGGGTCTTGGTCAGTAAAGATGGTCACCCATCCATGGACCAACCGCGGCAAGCGTAGCTTAAACTGAACGATCGACCCGTGCGTCTGTTATTATTTAGCCACAAGCCCACACCTAATTAGGCTATAAAATACAAGTGCAGTGGAAAAAAAAAACAGTATAAGCTGGCCTCTTATTCTATAGAAAACCCCTAGGCCAGCTCAAGGTTTAAGCCTTACCACCGCCGTATGGCCTACTGTCGGTAAGTAAGCTGTAAATTATAAGCATAATAATAAAAATAAAGTATTAATAATAATTTAATTATTAAATTAATAACATTTTAATAATATATTTTTTTTATTATGAAAAATAATAAATTACTTATTTTTCATTCAAAAGTCCAAACTCAAGATTTGCTAACGTGCAATGGAGCGCAGCCGGTCGATTCTGTAAAAATCTCACCGTGAAAACTTAGGTGAAGTGAGTGCGTTTTTGCTAGGAATTGATACTATTGACAGCTCACTCCACGCTCTCTTCACCTAAGTTTTCACGGTGAGATTTTTACAGAATAGCGCCGCAGTATTCTAGGTGTCAAATTGACAGACCATATTCGCAACACGACACTGCGCTCCAAAACACAGATTACTGACTTTGCTCAAAAAGCCGCTAAGCTGACGTGGGACTGGACTGGCCACGTCTGCCGTATGCCGAATAACTTGGAGCCCTGACAAATGCCACTGAAAAGTGGTCGTCACAATTTGTCTTATTATAAGGCTAAAAGTCACCCAAAGGGCAATGGAGAGGGCTATGCTTGGAGTTTCCCTGCGTGATCGAATCAGAAATGAGAAGATCCGCAGGAGAACCAAGGTAACCGAAATAGCCCGGAAAATTGCCAAACTTAAGTGGCAGTGGGCAGGGCACATTGCTCGCAGAACAGATGGCCGATGGGGTCGAAAGGTTCTGGAGTGGCGACCACGTACCGGAAGACGTAGCGTTAGAAGGCCTCCCACAAGGTGGACCGACGACCTTGTGAAGGCCGCAGAAACCCACTGGATGCGATAAGCACAGAACCGGTCAAAGTGGAGGTGCTTGGGGGAGGCCTATGTCCAGCAGTGGACGTCTTTCGGCTGAAATGATGGAGCCCTGACACAGCTAGAAGGCGTTGTGGTAGACCCCGTAGTAGGTGGCGGGACGAGATGGAGAAAACAAACGACCAGTGGTCCACTATAGCCCTGGATCGAAAGAGCTGGAAGTCATGGGGAGAGGCCTTTACCCAGCAGATTTGATTCAGGCTAACAATAACAGTTTATTTTTCACTCACAAAACACGGAAGTGATAAAGACAGCTAGATTATAGTATTAGTCATTTAGTAGATTAATCTTTATAATCGCATTAAAGTACACGCTAGGCTCAATTTCAAGCGAGTAAACCAATTATAATAAGTAAGCCATTGCTCACATGAAAACGAACACCAGAAATGGATTAGAATGCTTTTGGACATAACTTCGGAATGTGGTATTTTTAATGTATGACCATTGGAAACTATGAATTATGAATATTATAACGTAGTTATTACGCTTCGACCAATATGAGTCTCCGGAGAAAGTATAATTTATTAACTTTAATAAGATTGTGGCTTACTTGACGATTTAATAACTTTAAGACAGGTTTTCCTCACAATCTTTCTGTGACTTCTTTAGACAGCCAAAACTATTTAATAGAAAATAAATCTTTACACAATAATTATCATGAAATAAAAGTGACAAATAAAAGACTACGTCATCGTTCAAGTTATATGAAAGTTAAACAAAATACTGGAACAAACAAAATTGAGAACGTCCAAAAACAATTTACTTGAAAATTATGATAAAAATATATTTAAGATAATCACAGTAAGCCCTTTCATTTGATATGTCACACGGTACTGATTGCAAAACATTTTTCTTAATTTTCCATTTGCCCCTCAAAAATGACCCCCATATTCAAAATTCATTTATCTGTCTGTGTTTGGGTCACAGAGATTCATATGTGTACCAAATTTCAACTTAATCGGTCTATTAGAATCAGTGCAAATTGACTGTGACAGACGGACGGACAGACACACGAGTGATCCTATAAGGGTTCCGGTTTTTCCTTTTGAGGTACGGAACCCCAAAAAAAGAACAGATTTATATCCAACTCTCGGTTCTGCTTCACTTGCCGAATCTACTGGGAGCCTCACTAATCATCCTAATGCAAATTAAAACTAAAAGCTTTTAGAACACTTCTATCTCAATCTAACCCCAAGGTGATCTGGTCACCCTTATAAACAGTCTCTAGATATTTCATAATATAAATTAATGTTTTATTACCTACTTTAATTTCATTATAAGCTCTTGGGCCATGGAGTCCGAGTGCCCAGTTAGTTTTTCGAAACATTGCTAAGCAGTTGTCGACTCTTCATGTGATATATTTTTGGGCCAAAGAATTCGCATTCCAACGTGGCAATGCTGCCAGCCTTTTGGGTACTTTTCCTGTTGCCAACGACGTGGACGAATTGTTTGATGCCCTATGATACTTTCCTTTTTATATACTTGTACAGACGCCAGCACATCAAGCTACCCGAAACTGTCAAATTTTTCCAATCAACTTTGAACCTTATGCTTTAGCTATAAAGTTGAAAATCTATCAAAGAAATTTGACGGATTGTAGTAGCTTGATGTGCTGACGTCTGTACATACTAATATTATTATTTTAAGAATGTTAGCTTTTTTTATTCCACACAAGACAATGAAGTCATAAGACGAACCGAAAATATCTGAAAGAGCTACTGGTCCATGAAAGAGCTTATGAAAGGAAATCTACTGCCTTTGACACTAAAGCGATAAATTATGGAAATGTCCATCTTTCCCATTCTGACCTATGGATGTATGGATGAGACTTGGTATTTGACAAACATTCAAAAGTCTAAGCTCAAGGTTTGCCAACGTGCAATGGAGCGCAGTATTCTAGGCGTCAAATTGCCACACCATATTCGCAACACGACACTGCGCTCCAAAACACAGATTACTGACGTAGCTCAAAAAGCCGCTAAGCTAAAGTGAGACTGGGCTAGCCACGTGTGCCGCATGCCCGATGAGCTGTGGGCCAAAATAACCACCACATGCAGAAGCACAGCCAGAAGGCATCGCGGCAGACCCCGTAGAATATAGCGGGGCGAGCTGGATAAGACAAACGACCAGTGGTCCACTTTAGCCCTCGATCGAAAGAGCTGGAAGTCATGGGGAGAGGCCTTTTGCCCAGCAGTGAGATGATGTAGGCTTACAATAACAGTAAAAAAATATGTTTTGGTTTCCTACTTAATTTTTTTGATTAAAACATGATTCTTATAGCCCGTTTGGACCACAAATGATTAAATACATTTAATGATAAACATGTTAAAACATGATTCTGTCTCCGTCATCTTCAAACGATTGACAAAACGGAACGGTGTTTGAAATTCGTTTAGCGCTAAACGTGTTTAGTAATTAGTGATGCAAGTGGACCTTTAATCTTTTTAAAATTTTAGATATGGTTTATTTTTAGGCTCAATTTCGTTTTAATGTAAGTGCCATTTAGACAGAATTTTATGTTTTTGTTTCTCGAATAAAACAAAGTGTGTTAATTGTTTTTGTCTGTCTTAACCAGCATTGACAGATACTATGATTGATGTTTTTATAGTACCTTTAGTTTATTGTGAGAACACTCCAACAAAGACCAAGAGACCATTCCAACAAACAAACTCAATAAATATTTTATGTACGAACTGGTTCTTCTAGTCACATAAGGTCTATCAAAAATCTTGAAACTTTTCAACATCACAGCGTAAAGCGATAAAAGTCAAAAATTTCCCGTAATAAGCAAGAAATCTGCACGTGGGATCAACTTTTTTCATTTACCTACGTAATACGAGTATTACGAGTGGTCGCTACGAGTAGCGACCACTTAAAATCAGTTTATGTTAACGCGCAATTTGAGTTTTATGTTAACATGAATAAAGTTTCGTTTTTGTTTGATTACGTTGCTTTTGTGCCAAATATTGTATAATGTAGAACCCTGGGTAGTGGAGGGTTAACTTTGTTACGTTTTATCCCAGTGAAGACAAGACAGATTGGAATGACAAAATGGCTTCGTTTCTGGGACCTTTTTAAATAATTGGGGGTTTGTTGGAGATTTTATAAACTCGCTGTTTTACGTCGATATTAAAACAAGAAAAACGAAGAAATTTGATTTCATGACGAAATTTTCTGTCTTTTTCACTTTTCTGAGGGGAAACTGGCGTAATATTTTGAGAAGTTTGTAGTGTACTTAATGTTTCAGTTTTCTTGGACTTTCTTGGGGACTCGGTGAAGGTGCCGAATTGACATTGGGATATTATTGACTTGAATGTGGTAGAAGTTATATTCGCAAATATGTATACTTACGTGAATATTTTTTGCGAAAATAACTCGCTCATCTACTTCCTGTGAATTTTGGTATCTGTAATATGTTTGTTTAATGTGGTTTGGAAAACGTCGAGGCGTGTGGTTTAGTTGCCCTAATCTTGCCCCTAGATACTGAATTATCGGTTAACAACAGTCCAGGACCGTAGGGCCCATGGACGCTGCTTTAAGAGCGTTTACGCCGTACGGCATTTCATACAAACTTTCAAGGCTTTCTTTTTCGAATTTAATAAACCGATTTTAATGAAACATCAAACGCATAAGCAGGATACAAAAGTCTAAAAAGTTAGTGGAGAACATTTTCGAAATGACTTATTTAAAAAAGATAACTGGAAATCTCTGTTTCTATGGAAAATTTAAAATCGGTTTAATTTGGCTATAACACTATTATTCGAAAATGTTCTCTACTAGCTGTTTAGACCTTTATATCCTGCTTATGCGTATGAACTTTCATTAAAATCGGTTCATCCATTTTGAAAAATAAGGGCTTGAAAGTTTGTATGAAATGCCGTACGGCGTAAACGCTCTTAACTATAATAAAAGTTATATCGATAGACATAATCAATTTATTTGTATGAAATGCTGCAATATCGTCCAATGTGTGCTTAGCTTAAGGAGTACAAAATGCTGCTAACACGCAACCCCTAAAGCGACATTTCATTATACTACGATCACCACTAGTTGCACCACCAAATAAAATACAGGCAATTTAAATCTGTTGGAACCACGTAACATCCTCTTGGCTGTGAAACGTTTTGGCTCCGTTGCCAACATTAAAGATGTCAACTGGTATACTGAAAGCAGATTTACACGAATGGCACCATAAATGGTACGAGTTGCGGTTGATTTGAAATATCCTTGAGTTTTATTGCGCTGATACTCGTAAGGGTTCCTAAATGAAATTGGCATGAATTTAGCTTTCGTCTAAGTTACCTACAAATGTTTATTGGTATTTAGTGTAATTCATAGGTGAGTACTTGAATGTTAATTGATAGTAATCTAGCCAAACCATATTATGATTGCCTCGTATGATAAGACCACCCATTACACATTATTTATTTAAACTTTATCCTTGTGTACCTATATAGGCGTGATATTTATTTACAAACTTCATAATTGGCCACTATTGTGGCCAGTTATGAAGTTTGTATTATCTTAAAGGGTTATGCAGATGTGTCTGTGTTCCATTCCACATTTAACCAGTCTGCCTTCAAAGCAACAGTGGACCCGCATCTTCTGGGCACGTTCGTTTTCATAGACCTCAATCATCGCTTTTCATCCTTTCCATCATCGAGGTCAAGAGCAGAGGCCTATTCAGCAATAAAAAAGAGCATAAATTTCGTTAACAGAGATTCGCCATGGCGATTGGCGGTTCGCAAGAGAATTCATCACGGATTTGACTGAGATGCGAGTAAACGAAAGACCGAATACAAACGTCTGAAGGAATGGCCGAATCGATGATACCCCTGTTAAAACTACACAAGTCGCTTCATTTTGGATGAACAAACCTGATCCGCGCCTTACGACTCGTAGGTCGTAGGTTCGAACCCAGACAAATGATTACTTTGTCTTTTATCACCACTGATCTCGAAACGTTGAAGGAAAACATTGTGTGGAAACCGGCATTTCCTAGAACCAAAAAATTCGGAGACATGTGACATCTACCAGCCCACACTGCGGCCCGCGTGGTGGATTACGGCACCATCCCCCTCACAACGAGGAGGCCTGTGTGCCAGCAGTGGGAAAATATATAGACTGATTATGCTACAGAAAATAGATGTCACGCATAAAGGCGTTATGGGTACAAAATAAATATTGCAATCTAATACAAAATCTTAATAGAATTTATTCGTATAGAAAAAGCTGTAAAATGAAAAGAGATCAAGATAAAATCCTCAGAATTTGAAATTAAGATTAATTAGAATGAATCGTTGAATATAACTCATATTTTATTCCAATTTTGATGATATTAAAAGTTATCTTTCGATATTGTATCCAG
Source organism: Luperina nickerlii (assembly GCA_963855955.1). NCBI lineage: Eukaryota > Metazoa > Arthropoda > Insecta > Lepidoptera > Noctuidae > Luperina > Luperina nickerlii. The sequence continues at coordinate 10,776,842 of OY979677.1, read as the reverse complement.
CCGTGTAAAATGGATCTCAGACGTTTGATTGGTTTGTTGAAGTAAGCAACAGTTGTTATTATTTTTATTCAAATATTTTTATTAAAAAAGCTCTCTTTTTTAAGAACATTATTTTTTAAACTTACGATAATTTCCATTCAATCAGTGACAGTTACAAACACAATATCAATTATAACACGACTCAAAATCATATATCAATAATTGTTATGTATTGTTTCTACCTAAATTATATTAGTCTAGGATATGAACTCTATTAATTAATATTTATGCTTGATAGATAAGGGGAACAGATTCTTATACTCTGTATTTGTATATCACCAATAAAATCTTTCATAAAATAAATATTGTACCGCTGTTTATATTTACCAATCATTTTAATTTAAATCAAACGTGGTGCATTTTTTCTACGGTATATAAACAGAATTTAAAAACCGAACCGAAATTTTTCAAGGTTTTAAATTACGGACTAACCTTGCCTACTTCAAGTTAATTAGTGCGTCATTAACGTAGGAGTGTTAATTAAAAATAAATTATTTGAAACTGAAGTAGGTATTTTTAAAGTGGAACGATATTAGATTTGGTTATTTTAATATTACCACAGTGTAGGTGGCATTGTAAAAAATGGCCAAAAACGGCTGTCTCGGTACAATTTTTTTGGAAAGAATTACACGACAACATTAAAAAGTACGTTTACAAGTGACTGTCACAGATTATCTCTGTCTCATACATTGTACGTTGACCCGTAATCTATGTAAAACTCTATCATTTCACTACCCATAATATGTGTATTTGACAGAACTTGGGAAACGTCAACTTAGAATGGCATGTGTCTAAATCACGTATAGGTATAGCCGTCTATTTTGTAAAAATCTCACCGTGAAAACTTAGGTTAAGTGAGTTTAAAGTGAGGTGTCATTTCATCTGATGCTAGGAATTTACACTATTGACAGCTCACTTCAAGGTCACTTTACTTTTCACGAAATAGACCAACTAAACTTATTACTGATCGTAACTAAAACGCGCTGATTAAGTAGCCACAGTTTATTGCACATTCAATTGCAAAATCGTGAAGAAGCGAAAAAGTTGACAAGTGTCAAACCTGACAATAATATTAGAATTTAGAATACAATAAATGTTCCGAAAAGGTGATAATTATGCTGTACTACAATGAGTTCGATTCGCAACAAAACTTTTGGGGCAAACTGTAAAGGCCATAGCACATGTATCAAACCGTAAAGGGATCGGCACGTGCTTACGTTAGGTTGACGCCTGTTTGACGACGAGGTGAAAGGCGATACGGTGCCGATCTCTTTCCGATTTGATACGTGTGCTATATACTGCAGTTTGGGACAAAAACTGTGCCCCTTACACCCCGCACGGTTGCTCTGCGAAAACGCTCGCGTTGATCGACTATTAGTTCTTCAATATAGGTAGACTGTGGTAAAGCTTTAATAAAATAATAAATCTGAACGAGACGAACCGTAAAATTGAGACTGACATAAGAATTAATAAAATTAAAAATATGTCAGAAGTTGTCTGAAAATGTAAGTGATTTACGTACCTACCTATTGGAATATTATTTTCCTTTTTAGCCGTGTTTCTCTTTAACAAAAATTGATAGCTTAATGTCTAGTTACATACTAAAGCCAAAACTTTTGGCCATGCCTACTATTATTGTTGATAAAAAAAATTGCGAAGACAACAAGATTTTCTTAAAAACCACTGACAGAGGATGGCCTCCAGGAGATCTCCTTCAGACACCACCGACCGAATACACCACCGACCTGTGGACATAATGTAACATAAGGACTAGGGAAATAAACAACTTTTCTATTCTATTTTTCTATTCTATTCTATTCTATTCAGTGGACGGCTAAAACTAATTTTTCATTCTAACTTTTGTTTAGCCTACACTATCCCACTGCTGAGCAAAGTCCTTCCTCAAATCCTTTCAGAAACTATTTTCCTGCGCCATCTCGAACCAGCCCTCGCGTTCTGTGTCCAGGTCATCTCGCCATCCCTTTCTGGGCCGGCCTCAGCAGCGTCGGCCATCTTCAGGCACTCATTGTGTGGAGACATTTGCCTAGCGATTATTGTGCATTGTAACTCAACCTTTCAAAAAATAGTAGATTATACAACAAGTGAATAAAAAGGGAATTTAGTTCGAGGTACGAAGTTGGATCCCGAGAGCAGCGAAGGATTCTAGAGTAGAATCACGAGCGTAGCGAGGGATTCTAGATTAGAATCCTGAGCGGAGCGAGGGATACAAGTACCGAGATAAATTTTTTATTCACGTGTTGTGTACTCTACTTTTTACCATTGACTGTGAGAAAATAAAAAGGAGCATGATGGTCTTTTAGCATAGAATATATGCTCCAAAGTGTCGACGGCTTCTTAGTCTTGGTTAATTCATTGTAATAGTTAAGAAATATGCACTCAGAGAAGGAATTGGCGCCATTCGTGGTTTTCCAGTCGCAGAACAAATTGTATGTTTTCAGGTACAACTCCCGAGATTTTGGCGGCAACAAATCATCTACTATAACTGCTGCTTTAGAACGAAATGATTCCGGAGTCAGTCTCTCGTTTTCGGTATCGGAATAACTCATTTTATTATAATTAATTAAGTTAATAGATTTTCCAATAACACAAAACAACCACAATAACAGATAAAAAAGAACGTAACTAAATTGCCGGGTTTTTTTTTTTATTTGGAATGGAATAGCTCCATTCAGCCTCCCAGTACGTACTTTCAGCAGCAGCATTTTTTTTTTGTACGTAATTCGTGTTTGTTCCAAATTCAAAATGTCTTTATTCACTCAGTGAGTAAAAGAGAGTTTTATTCACTGTTATCGATGAATAAAATGCCCTTTTTCGAGTGGCACAGGTAAAAAAATTTTTTTGCCACTTATATTTTCATTTATACCACCATAAATACTTCCGAATTACCTACACCTCCGCAGACAAAATATATTAATATATTTATGCGCTGGCCACCTCTTAAAGGGTGCGTCTCATAACGTATAAACTCATTTGGTCTAATTTCATTTTATTATCGTTCATAAGATATAATCAACGTGAGATATACCAACTGTTGATATAATTTCTTTACATATAACATTTATTTATTCTAAAACTTAATTAGTATAACGTTGTTTGATATAACGTTTATGTAATCGAAAATCATTTGGTCTAACGTTTAATATGTATATTGTTTATTTAATCAAAAATCATTAGGTCTAACGTTTAATATATGTATATAAAAACGTTATTATGGTTAACACCCCGACTCAGAGTACCCCGACTTGGATAGGTTAGGTTAGAAGGCTAAGGCGGGAGCTCCGCTCCGCTTCGCTCCCGCCTTAGCCTTCGTGGTTATTTTTTTTTAAACCACCCAGAAATAGGAGCCCCGCGAAGCGGGGCTCCGTCGACCTATCTTAGCGCAGGTGGTAATTAGTTACTAGTTATGTTTAATATCTACTTAGGTGACTATTACCTATAACTACGATAGAACTTACAAAGAAAAAATACTTTTAAATATATCTTAAACAAAATACAAAGTTATTGTTTTATTAGACCAAATAAGTTTTATATCTTTTGAGTGGTATGTCAAACGATTTTATATTTAATGTATGTTATGCTTATGAAAATTAGTTATTTTAAAATTATATCAATCGTTCATTATATTAACTAATCGCTATATTAAATAAAATTATAGGTTCCGTTGTTATATATTGTAAATATTAGAGATTTTGTTGTTATATCATCTATTACTTACCCCTATATAAATATATTTTTTTTGTGAAAATAAAAATGATTGCCTTCCCTCGCTACGGTCAGCATCAAAAGTTGATTAACACTTCAGTTTTTTTTAATCTCAGTTATTGAGCAAAATATTTATTCAAAATTGCAGCAAAAGTAGGTACGATGCAATTTTCAACAAATATTTTGCTCAATAACTGAGATTTAAAAAAACGGAAGTGTTAATAGTTTGCTCAATAACTAAGATTAAAAAAACTGAAGTGTTAATCGACTTTTGATGCTGACCGTACCTGTTATTTATTAAGGCTGGAAGACACGCTGGCAAGAAGTCATAAGTTATCGAACGTATAAGCTCTATATTATGGAGTTGGTAAAGTTTCACACCGCTCTTGGACTACTTTTGAAATATTTTATTAGGAAGTTGTTGTGGTGTCTGGATTCTATTCTGAATTTAATATTGCTGGTTTGAGTTCTCAGTTTTCATGTTAACTATTGACGTCAAGTAGGTACAAACAACTCTGTTAAATTTGGAAAGAAAGAAAATACGTTTATTTGCGGCAAACATGACGTATAAAAATTAAAAACACAAACAAGAAAAACAAAATAACAATTAAAAAAAACTAACTACTAACACAACACTACACACACACATTACTAATTAACTAACTACTTTAATTATTTTTTATTATCTTTATTCAACTAAATGCATATAAATTATATTTTTAAATATTAATGTAAAAAGAAATATAAAAACATTAAAAATATTAAATATATATATTTTTTTATTATTATTATTTAAATTACTTTTCAATAATTTAATTCCATGTGTAAGCATAATCAGCCTATAACGTTCCCACTGCTGGGACACAGGCTTCCTCTCTGTGAGAGGGAGTAGGCTCTAATCCACCACGCGGGCGCAGTGCGGGTTGATATCTTTACTTAATTTAACTACATATCGTATTAATACTATACGTACATAGCTTTAAAAGTTAATCTATGTCCAAAAGCTTTGTAAACAACATTCAGAACTAATTAAAACTCAAACTCGTTGGAGGTGTGTTTTATTGCCGTTTAAATATGCAGTAATCTTCTGTAATTAGGACATTTAAATTTAAAAACAAGGACGCCATACCTCACGCTTTTACTCTAATAACTAACCTTGTAGGCCGAAAAAACGTAAACAGGTCATAGATATTGATTCGTAAAATAGTAAAATAATGTGATTTTTCACTACTAAGGCCAGTAAAGTAAGTAGTAGACCCACAAAAGGCAATACCTAAATGCACGTCCAGCGAACCATGAACCCCGTACCCCTCGGTGCTCGGCACTGACAATCAATGACGAAGGACTGAATTACATATGTTGTCTGTTCTTGTTTTTAAACAGGCCGCGCCATATTGAGTTCGTGCGTAAAGGATTCGACAATCAAACAAGACGTTCCGGAATGGCAACGTCGCATTCCTAATGGCGTTCTGTGATTATTTTATTAAATTTAAACCAAAGTATTAATTTTTTACAGCCAAGTACTAGATTGTGAGAGACTAGAAATGCGACATTATCAGCCCACGCAGGATGAACGGTCGTATTGGTTCCTCTGATACGAGACACTATTTACATGTACCCTCACATATCACATTATACCAATCTACATATAGATAAGAGAGGGAGTACCTACCTTAAAAAAAACTCCTACCGTGCAATTACAAGCTCCTCTCGATAAAATCCTTGGTCATGTTAGTACTGTAGAGATTATAGCCTATTTGGTGCTTAAATGCAACCTACGCGAATACATTAAAAGTTACCGGCAAGAAACGTTAATTTGTACTAAGAATAGAAAAGATACTGAGAGCTCGCAAAGGGCACACAGTACCTACTACAAATTTTAACTCCACTATTTCTGTGTAAAACTGGTAACGTTTGCGCCTTTCGTTAGAAAGTTCTGAGTTTCGTAGCCAAAGTTAACAACTTTCGCAGCCTGCATTTTAAGTAGGAAGGCTTACTACCTTGATTGGTGCGACAGACATTCCTGTTAAAAGTTTGCACGTTTAATTATAAATTGAAGTCGTTCTAATAATTCTCTAGTTTATTTATCATACCTACATTTGTTATATTTGACATGACATGACAATTATATTTGACATATTTGGGAAAAATTAAGGCTAGAATTATGACTTATGCGTAATCATATAGAGCAGTAGTGACCCAGTAGTAATGGCCGTGACATAAGAGTTGTAAGTCGTAGGTTCAAACCTAGACAGACGCTTTACTTTGTGCTCTGAAAACGGTGACGAAAAACATCGTGAGGAAACCGGCATGTTCTAGAACCAAAAATTCGAAGACATGACCATCCTGCACTGAGCCGGTGTGGTGGATAACGGCCCATTCCCTCTCACAGAGAGAAGGCCTGTGTCCCAGAAAATGGGAGCATTATAGGCTGACTATGTATGATGACTCTGATATCTATGATGATGACTTATATGTATATATACTGACGGTTAGTAAAAGTAGTTTTGAAGCAGAAAAAGCTGTTAGGTAAGTAATCACATTAGGCGCTAAGGTATAAGTTTGTAAACATCCACAAACGACGTTAAGAAAAATAAAGATGGCTATTTATAACGAAAAAATCTGTCAACGGCGAAGAGTCTGCATAACATGATTCCTATTTGTTTTCGCTGTCAATAAATAACCAATAATCAACTACAAGACTGAATATACATATTTTTATCGCAAATTAACCTATGTTTTGAAGCAAAAATTAAAACTGTCACCCTTTGTCACCAGGGGTGGTTTTGCAGTTTTTTTGCTGAGATTTACATACTACCAGGAAGCGACTTTGTGAACCATTTATATTTTCTTCTGTGTATAAATTTGCACTTTAGCTCCCACACTTTTCTATGAAATAAAACGGGTTTGGTTTTAATTGTTGTTACACAGTTCTTACGCTGCAAAAACTCGGGTCCTATGTATTTGTATCCACACTTGTGACCGCTTAGGTGTTGTACTTTTTTATGGAACAGCAGATTTTTTGATATCCGAAGAACATTGTCTACGCAGGGGGATCTTGAATTATGTGCTGAATTAAAAAAATAATTAATTAAAAATAATTAATTAATTATTTATTAATTATTGTGCCTAAGTAATAACAGCCGCCGTGGATGGGTGACCTTTACATACCAAGACTACTCCGTGTCTCGGAAAGCATGTTAAGCAGTTGGTCCCGGCTGTCATTCATGGATATTCGACAGTTGTTACGGGTCGTAAGAGGCCCGAAAGTCTGACAACCAGTCTTACCAAGGGGTTTCGTATTATCCAGTAACTGGGTTATGGAGGTCAGTTAGGCAGTCGCTCCATGGAAAATAATGAGGTAGTGTAGGCTAACATTAAAAAAACTGAACTGACCTGAACGCAAGCTTTTAACAGATATCATCTATTAATCTGTTAAAAGTTCGCAGTTAGCTATTTTTTCATTTTATTAACCTCTCACATAGGAGAGATTTTGTAACTTTAGAATGGAATATTCTTATAAAATTAGTAATAATCTCTAAATTCAGATTGATTGTCTATCATTATAGCGTCAGGTTTCATTTAAAAACTATTTCTAGTATACTTAGTAAGTACTGTTACCGTTTCCTCTCACAACATTTTTCGAGAAAGGCCCCTTTTATTTCTAAGCGAAGCCTAAGTGACTGGCAGGTCATTAGTTACCAATATAAGATGCCAAATGAAGTAACAGAGTCGCGGTTTCAGAGTAATTTCCTTTTGAAAATTGCAAACTAGATTGTTAGGAAAAACCATACTGCGTCTAGTAGAGAAATTATATTTCGTGCTACGTTGTTTTTGTAGGAATAAAACGTCCTATTGCATCGGAAAAGCAATAAATGTGGTGAAACTCGTTATGCTCACTAACAAACGATAGTCGCTTTTTTCTAATCCTTTTTTTTTCATATGTTTCCGCACGTTTTGTTCCGTTATATTTTTAGTTCAAACTTTGGATCCATGTTTCTATATTATTAGGTAGATAAGCAATGAAGGTACAAGTTCCTGAAATATATCGTGATATATATTCATTTATTTATTTTATAATTTATGTACACACAGTATATCCCTATGTATTTCATAGGGATATGACATGATTATAATTTGAGTACAAAGGTACTGCTTATTTCTTAAGAAATTTCTTCCAGCAGACCTGCGAAAGGAGAAGTAAAAAAAGAAATGTAGACAATAGTGTGTGAGAACAAGAAGAGAAAAATATGAATGTGTGAAGTCTAAAACTATATTTTATAAAAAAAATGTATTTTATATGTACTTAATTACATATGTTTGTATCTCATCGTATACTGCACCGTTTTGACGTCATCACGTCAATGCCGGCTGTCGCTGAAAACCAGCGCTGGGGCTCTGTCTTGCATAGCATCGTAGCTTTATGCTGAGCGACGGCCGTTTTGTGTGGCTGTGATGCATATTTTTCCACAACTTGTTCCTTTTGTATTTTTTCTCTGCATCATGTTTGCGGCAAATAAACATATTTTCGTTCTTTCAATTAACGTTTAAACTTTCGCCGTGACAATTGTAACATTGAATTAGTGGCATAGAATAGATTTACACAGAGATATTTGGACGGTAACAACTGTCGGTTTTGTATTTAGAACCACAATTCAAAGCATCATGGTTTAAATTCCTTTGAAATGTAAGAAAAGGGTTGCAAAATACGAAATTCCAGGAGTTCCAAACATTAATCAAAATATGAATAGGTAATTATTATTTCAAGAGCTATTGAATTTGAAGCAGAGATTATACGCATTTAAGTCTTTACGCACACACAATGTTTTAAAGTCATACCTTTATTTACTTCAAGAAAGAATAATAAGGTAGGTACTTCTTAAATGCCTAATGCTGATGTAGCTGAACACCAGTATTCTAAATAGGCAGTCGCTCTATGTAAACTACTGATATTCAGCTGCATTTGGTAAGACTGGAAGCTGACCGATTTGATTTATCAATACCGACCTAAATTTTCAAGAGACGGCAGAACAATTTATATTATTCCTATTTCGAGAGTCGACAGATTCTTGTAATATGGATATGGATTGACAGATTCGTGCCATCAGGTATATCCAGATCACTTGACTGCAGTTCAAAGACGGTCACAGACCTGTAACGTGGTCAGCGGGATTGTCCGAAAGGGTTTCCGCTGGCCCGGAACATAAACGGCTAAGGAAAGAACACGGGTGGGTTTTAGTCAGTAAGAGTCTGGCACTCCCTTCCGCTCCACCCAGAGTGGGATTTATATTATATATTTCATTAGATGATTTCCCATCCTGAAAAAAAAAAGACCTGTAACGTCGGTGGTTGGGTATTTTAGGTAGGTGAAGTCACAGTAAAATTTGCTTTAAAAAATTTTTTTAACCTTGCTATTGCACAGACGCCAGCACATCAACCTACTACAATCTGTCAGATTTCTTTAATAGATTTTCAACTTTATCGCTAAAGCATAAGGTTCAAAGTTGATTGGCAAAATTTGACAGTTTCGGGTAGCTTGATGTGCTGGCGTCTGTACCTTTGCGAATTTTTGGTTTGGTCAAGTCTTTGATCAATGATTCTATTGTCACAGTAAATACATACCTACCCTATGTTAGCTGTTGCTTGAACAAAATATAAAGAACCAATTTATTAGTGCTAATGATATCGCTTATCAGATTTATCTTTAGATTTCTAAAAACCTTTAACTTTTATTGTTTGACTTATTAGAAAGCATAAGCATACCATAATCTATAATGTTCCTACCTTGTTTGTTCCTATGTACAGACGCCAGCACATCAAGCTACTACAATCTGTCAATTTTCTTTAACAGATTTTCAACTTTATTGCTAAAGCATAAGGTTCAAAGTTGATTGGGAAAATTTGACAGTTTCGGGTAGCTTGATGTGCTGGCGTCTGTACCTATAATGTTCCCACTGCTGGGACACAGGCCCTCTCTTGGTGAGCGGGAGCGGGGATCCACCACGCGGGCCCAGTGCGGATTGATAGATGTCACATATCTTCGAATTTGTGTTTCTAGGATTACTCACGATTTTTTCCTTTACCGTTTTGAGAGCAGTGGTGATTAAATAATTTACACAAAGTAAAGCGCCTATCTGACCTTATAACCCGTAAGGCGCGTCCGTTACCACTGAGCCACATAAATCAATAAACCTTCTAATTAAAAAAATACGAACGATCATATAGTTTTCTATCTTACTACAGAATTCATGCTTTGGTCAAGAATTTTCCTTTTCATCAAACAACCTTTTCACCCCAAACAATACCCTTCCACAAACCAAAATTTGCCGCTAAACCATAATGCTATGGGTTCCGTAAAACCTCAACGATAGCCTTACAAATCTTCCGTTGCGGGTATAAAGTTGGCCTTAAACCCTTCCTTAGGAACACATATTTTATAAGCCTTCGGATAAATTGTGGTTATAATACCAGTTGCGTTCAGCTGAGGAAACTTGTTGTTTACTTAAAATATTTGCTCGTTGAGTTGTCGAGATATGGCATGGTGAATTTTAGAAAGTAGGTAAATATCGTTCTGTCGTGTGCGTCACAAATGCGTAATCACAGAAGTTAAAACTGATAGGTAATCATTTATTTTAACTATATACGTAAACTCACGTGTTTTTACCATGGAGTTAGGCAGAAATTACACATCGTCACCTGCTACGATCCTTACATACTCATTTTGCTCATTTACGTTCATAAGTCTGGTCATACACGCACGGCAGTTGCGATTACTTGCGAGTACTACGCATCGCATATCTTCTCGTCCCACATACCGCAGTATCTAAAGACGAAAGTATTTGACCAGTGCGTTTTGCCAGTGATGACTTATGGCACTGAAACGTGGCCGCTCATAATGGGCCTTATAAGAAGGCTAAAAGTCACCCAAAGGGCAATGGAGAGGGCTATGCTCGGATTTTCCCTGCGTGATCGAATCAGGAATGAGGAGATCCGCAGGAGAATCAAGGTAACGGACATAGCCCGAAGAATTGCCAATCTTAAGTGCCAGTGGTCAGGGCACATTGCTCGCTGAACAGATGGTCGATGGAGCCGAAAGGTTCTGGAGTGGCGACCGCATACCGGAAGACGTAGCGTTCGAAGGCGTTCCACAAGGTGGTCCGACGACCTTGTGAAGGCCACGGGAACCCGTTGGATGCGAGAAGCACAGAACCGGTCGAAATGGAGGTGCTTGGGGGAGGCCTATATCCAGTAGGGGACGTCTTTTGGCTGAAATTATGATGACTACGCATCTGACCGTTTTAAAGAATATCACCAATAAGGCAACTATATACCTTATTGGTGATATTCCTTCTAGGGCGTGGTCCCGGCGTTTCCACTCACATTTGCCTTGTAAATCCTTACTTACTACTTGTATTTTAACTAGTTTATAAGTCTTCATTTGTTCCATGTGGGTGCATTAGTGTTTGAACCAACTGTATGTGACTGACCATAGATTTTACTTATTTGTTAAAACTTTATACACAAGAAAAAACTGAAAAATACTGTACAAAGGCGGAATATTCTACCAATCAACCTTAGGGTGGTGCAGAGACAAAATATTGCAGGTGCAACATAAGAGATAGATAACTCGAAAAATAATAAACACTTATATTATATACACATGAGTTGTATATGTACAAAATTAAATTGACATTAATATGAAACCAGGGTACCAAACGAAACTTATTATTCTGACTAACATAGCCGGCGAAACGCTGCAAAGGATTTAAATCCGGTCTTAAAGTTACAGCATGTCGCATAATCCATGTAACTCGATGCTCAAAACTTTTTGACATTTTGCGAGGCCTTTTAGACACTGTTTCAAGTAGAGTAACCAGAAACATTACAAATGTTAGTAGGTCCTTGTGTAAAAACCAAGGACCGAATAAAGACCAATTGTTCCCGTTTCTTGCCACTCAAACAAAATGTCTCTCTTCGAGGGCGTAATTTGTAGGCACTCAGCTGTTCAACTTTTATTCACTATGTCAAGCCTTAACTTACTTAACACAATTACATATACAAATGTTTATTCTCCAGTATTGTGCGGGCTGCACATAGGTGTCTAGGAAAAAGCAAACTAGACTGACTAAATGGCCATTCGGCTAGGCTGCAGGTAACTAAAAACGCAAGTACCAAAGTGAAGTCGGTTTCGACTTTTCTCTTGCGGCGACCAGTCTCATGCAGCGGGTGACTCAGTTGCAGGCGATCGTCCGCCGCATGAAGTTCGACATTTTGATGCAAAATGAACTAGTCATCTGCGATTTCTATCGACCTGTGTAAATGGAATGGGGAATGGGCGATCTGGCAAGCGACAACCGCACGGCGAAAATCGACCTAGTGTAAATCCCCCATGAATGCAAAACAAACACCAACGAAGAAAGGTGTGAGAATTGGATGTAATTACTTGGTCCGTAGTCTTTACTTTAATATCTGCATTTGTTATCTGTGTTTTTGATACTCTATGACTCTCGAATTCTTTGTGTAATAACGGGTGCCTCACTTAAATTAAAACGAAAGTATTTAATAAATATACCGAGTTTTATTAATATATAATATTGGCGACGAGTACGAACCATTATTGAGAAATATAGTGAAAGATTAACAGTAATAATAGAAGAAGCACTCGAAAAGTATAAGTGCCGGCCGGCGTGCGTGACGCCATCTTTTCGTAATTGCAATGCAAATTGAAATAAAATCTGATGTCATCAACAAATCCAACTGAAAGTTTGGATGAAAAAGGTCAAAAAGATAAACTACAACTAGTAAGGGAAGGAAAGAGAACTTTCATTTACAGATGTTCAAAAAGTGAATTAATACAATTACTGCAAGAAGAAAATATCTCGTATACCAGTGACAGTGTAGAAAACTTGCGAAAAACACTGAGCGAACATTATAAAAGTAAGGAGAATTTAGTAGAACAGAAACCAGAGAAACAAAAAACAAAGATGTCCATGTGCGGCGACCTGAAAGTTTTCGACGGAGAAAAATGGGAAGTTTTCAAAGAACAACTTGAGTGTTTCATTATGGTTAATGACATCAGCGATGAAAAGAAGGTGCCACTATTATTAACCAAAATATCACCATCAGTATTCGAAACTTTAAGCTACTTATGCTCACCAAACAAACCAAGTAAATTATCGTTTGAGGAACTTAGCAGCAAACTTGGAGATAAGTATGCCAAATCATTATCCACAGCTTTGGAGAGGGCAGCTTTCAGGAAAAGAAACCAGCTTTATAGTGAAAACATAGAGGATTATGTTTTGGCCTTGAGGAAATTAGCTATGGCCTGCAAGTTTAAAGATAAGGAAGACCAAATTAAAGAGAAATTTATGGAAGGAGTATCGTCTAACGTGATCAAATTTGAATTGATGAAAAGTGAGACAGAGCTGTCACTAGAAAAATGTATTTCACTGGCACGCACAGTAGAAGCTGCATTATTACAGACTAATAATAAGAGTGAAATGACAGAAGTCTACTATAATAACAAAAGAAAACCAAAACAAGATATTTTAAGCAAGAACAAGAATAACAACAGTGGTCAGTGTTTTTGCTGCGGGAAGAAGAATCATATCAAAGCGGACTGTACTCTGAAGTTAAAATACTGCTCAGAATGTGGTCAACAAGGCCATATCTTCAGGATGTGTACGAAAAAGCAACGACAAGCCAATGTTGTGGAGACAAACCCTGGGAATGTTAAGGTGGAAGAACAGCAGGTGGAAGTACCCAGTAAAGATGGAGATAAAGAATATATTAAGACTTATGATATTAATAGTGTAAGTAAAATACCACCTTTTTATCTAGAAATAAAGGTAAATGGTCAAGACATTTCTTTCCAGTTAGATACGGGGTCAGATGTAACAGTGATGTCAATCAAAGATAAATCAATTTTTTTAAAAGAATTTCAGCTCAAGAAAAGCAATATACTTTTTAAGAATTTTGATCAAAGTATTTCCCGCCCATTAGGTATTATAACTGATGTACCAATTAAATTTAAAGAAATTAATAAAAAATTAAACATTTTCATAGTACCTGACAATGTACCTAGAGTCATAGGGCGAGACTGGTTACATGAGTTTAAATTATGGCCTCCAAATATTCAAAATAGTCTAAATATTGGTATTAATATGATACAAACTGTTTCAGATGCACAGCAACATCTGAAAACCCAGTTCGCAGAAGTATTCAGCCCAGGATGGGGAAATTTTAAAGGTGATGTGATTTCATTAAAGCTACAACAGAATGCTAAACCTAAGTGCTTACCAGTCCGGAGAATACCATTTGCTCTCAGAGAAAAGGTAAATAATGAAATTATTAGATTAATTGAAAATGGCAGAATTACTCCAGTAGAACAAAATGAATGGGGTACACCAATTGTGCCAATTTTAAAACCAGATGGATCAGTTAGACTTTGTGGAGACTATAAATTAACTATTAATCCTCACTTGGTTTTTGACCATTTTCATCTTCCCCATATTGAAGATATTATGGATGTTTTAAAAGGGGGAGAATACTACTGTGAACTGGATTTAAAAGAAGCTTATTTACAAGCACCACTCAGTGTAGAAAGTAAGGATTGCACTACTATACTTACTGAGTTAGGCACTTTCAAATATAATTTTCTACCTTTTGGTGTAAGTACAGGGCCAGGTTCATTCCAAAGGTTGATGTCCAAGAAATTAGCAAACATTCCCAATACTATAGTATTCATTGACAATATTTATATTAAAGGAAACACCCTGCAAGATGCATATGAAACAGTATGTCAGGTTTTACAAAGATTAAAGGAAAGTGAATTTAAATTAAAATTAAAGAAATGTAAACTCTTCACTATGTATTTAGATGTTTTTGGTTATCGCATAGACAAAAAGGGAATTAGTGTTATTAAATCCAACATAGAACCTTTATTGACAGCAGAGACACCAACCAATTTAACATTATTAAAATCATTTTTGGGAAAAATTAATTATTACTCGAGATTTTTGAAGGATATGGCAACCATTATATCACCTTTATATGAATGTACTAAAAAAGACAGGTTTAATTGGACATCAGAGTGTGAGGAATCTTTTAAGGCTATCAAAAACAAATTAGCTTCAACAAATATTTTAAGACATTATAATCCACATTACATTATAATAATTTGCGAAAAGCTAAGTGAGGACTCACTTAGGCTTATTATATATCTCGTGCCTTTTGTTTGAGTAGCATAAGCATCAATAAAATCAGCATAATATAACGTACCCACTGCTCGGACACAGATCTTCTCTTTATTAGAGCGAATGGGCCAAAATCCACCACGCGGGCCCAGTGCGGCTTGGCAGATGTCACATGATTTCGAATTTCTGGTTCTAGGATATGCCGGTTTCCTCACAATGTTTTCCTTCACCGTTTTGAGAGCAGTGTTGATGACACCAGCACATCATACTACTACGATCTTTCAAATTTCTTTAATAGATTTTCAACTTTATTGCTAAAGCATAAGGTTCAAAGATGATTGGGAAAATTTGACAGTTTCGGGTAGCTTGATGTGCTGGCGTGTGTATACAAAGTAAAGTGCCTAGGTTCGAACTCACAACCTTCAACTCGTAAGTCGGGGTCAATACCACTGGGACGTCACTGCTCTCACCTCTGAGTTTGAGTTCGACACTTATTTCTAAATGTCGCAGCATCATTCTAGGATAGGAACCTTTTGGCCACTTACAGGACTTTCTGTTTTTTATAATCTTTTTATACAATTTTATTTTTTTTATATTTTTATGATTGTGTTTATTTTGTGATCTTCCTGTACTAGTCAGAATACTAGGTTTTCTTTATTTTTTTTTCTTTATAATTTTCTATAAAATTCTCAACTAATGAGTAAGATTGTGATGTAAACAAATTATGTTACAGTCACGCACTTATACTCGTAAGCTACCTACTGCACAATAAATAAACTCAACGTCTATGGCTTCATGGTCGAACTAATATGGCTTCAATGTTAAATCCTCTGACAGAAGCAAGAGAGTTTGAAGGCTCAATAGAAGTCAAACAGGAAAATTCAATTTCTATTGTAAGAAGTGATTCGTGTTCGAAAAAAAAGTTGAACAAGAGAATTCAACAGTTATTGGATGGCGCCAAACCGTGGTTAAAGTTTTTGTTACCTTAATGGCCGATGGATTGATTTTCATAGCTTTTTTCAAATGTAGCCGGGATGCTTCTTAACAGCATCCATTTTAAAGTCGATTATTTTCGTCCCTACTGGGAAAATTACAGAAATACGTATACGTTAAAACATCGAAAATAATAGGTGTTTTGATCTCAGACTCCGGAACCGTTATGTGATGTAGATTATAAAATGACGCTTAGTTAAAAACATGTTTATTATTTATTAAATTTATAAAGATTATACTATATCACATTTTTATCAGTCCATCATAAAATACTTCACTGGAGGTTAGGAAGTAGATATACCTTGCTTTTTCTTTTAGTTTGCGGTGACATGATAAACTACTTTGGGGACATAAATGGAAGGTATTCGACCTGTCACCTTTTACGCGTATTGGAGGTGAAATTGTGATCGAAGAGAGGAAGTGAAACTTGCAGTTACTGAATAATATTATAGTTTCCACACTCGTATTATAGTTTAAAGTTAGGTACACATTAAACTGATTAAACATATAATTGAATAAATCACATATATAATGAATTAAACTAATAAGGACAAAATAAAGGAAGGACGTAAAATCTAGTTCATATCACGTTAGATCTCCATTCTCCATTCATGTTATAAATTTTTATAATCAGTTAACGAGGCAAAACTTGCATGCATAATTGGAGTAGAAGCAAAAGACAAATTAAATTTACGATTTTTCTTAATAAAATTTTAAAATCGAGTGAGTCGTTTTCTGAGCTTGTGCGAAACTCAATAGCAGTATTTATTTATAAAGAAGAACACTGAACATTAACGTAATATTTTAAATCTAGCATGGAATTGCTGGAAAACGTAATATTTTAAATCTAGCATGGAATTGCTGGAAAACCCCCACAGCTCACTGAGCTCGTGTTGTGGATACTAATATTGTCCACTTCTCATTATTACTATCTGGCAGTTTCAGCTGTAGGATTTTGATATATCTCCACAAACCCGTCATCTGATTGAACAATATATTTTTGCATCGCAGGAGTGACAAAGCAAGGAGCATCGTCAAGTCAGGAGACTTAATTAATTAACGAACTAATTTTATTTACACAGTGTTGTTAGGTTGTGTTGTTGTTGTGGTCAAATAGGCAGTCGCTCCATGTAAAATACTGATATTCAGCTGCATCCGGTTAGACTGGAGGCTGACCCCAACATAGTTGGGAAAAGGCTAGGCAGATGGTGATCACAGTGTTGTAATATCACATTAATCTTTTAAAATTAAATATGGATTGAATGGAGAGAGGTCTTTACCTAGCAAAAGCACAAAGTGGACTGATATTATAATAATAATAAAATAACATGTCCAATCGAATGTATGTAATTAAAACGGAACTATTTGTACTGCAACATTTGAATAAACGGACATTATGTTAGTAGAACATAACGCTGTCCTTCCCATCTTTTCCTCACCTTAAATTATATCAAGGCTAAAGCCGAAATAATTTAAAGAAATATATGTTTTATTTTTATTTATTTATATAATTCGCTCCCCCCACCGAATAATATGGTAATCGATAAATCAAAATTTTACAGGAAAAATAAAAAACTGTTTTATGCGTATATCTCGGCACTGGTAGATCGTAAGGTAGACATTTAAACGTCAAAACAAAGCTAATTTTTTTACAATCTAATTTATATTATGATTTTTTTGTAATACTTTTATAAAATAAAGTTATTCACAAAAATAATGTTACTGAAATTAAATGGCAAAAGTATAGTATGCAACGCATCATTACCATATTATTCGCGTGTAAACGCAACAATATCGTAGTCAATATTAATGCATTATAGCATTATTCGTTGTAATACAGTGTCAAAAAACCTAACGGCAATATGATATTACGATATTATTCGTGTGAAATCCAAGCGATAGTGTATAATGTAATATTACATTACAGTAATATTCGTCGATGTGTGGTGTCAAAAGATTAACAGTAATATAATGTTGCAAATACATGTTTTATTAAATAATCCAGTACTTATTATTTGATTTTGCAGAAAAATAACAATAATAGAGGAAGTTGATATTAATACTGGATAATTTATAATAGCGTTTTATTAAAATTTATGAAATAAAACAAAGGTTTTATTATTTATCATAAACAGTCCTTTTATTTATTAACTAGCTGTGCCCGCGACTTCGTCAGCGTGGAATAGTGACTTTTCGGGCAGCATATATTTTGAATTACATATACCGTCGTTTGGGTAGCTAAAATTTTACTTTACAGTAATGCTTCTCTGTATACGATATTTGACGTATGGCCATCGGGGATGAAAGCATACAGGCTCCTAGGATTGCTAACCCGTGACAGAGCCACATACAACTGAGCGTGCGAGAAACAGCTGATACTTAGATCTACACCTACAATTTTCAGCGTCTGACCTTGGGCTTTATTAATTGTCATCGCAAAACATAGACTGACTGGAAACTGGACTCGTTTAAAACTAAATGGAAAATTGTTTGGAATGAGAGGAATCCGAGGAATGAAAACACTTTTACCTTTTCCACACCTTGTTAAAATCTCTGCTTCTATCAGATTTCTTTGTAAATTGGTCACTTTTAACCTGGTGCCATTGCTAAGTTTTGGGGGGCTTAAATTTCTAAGAAGCATTATCGGTACGCCTACTTTTAATTTTAATTTATGTGCTGGTAGTCCAGGAGCATTGAGGGATTCTAAAAATTCTACTGGGTAGCTTGTAGATTTTCCTTCTTCCATGACTCTGTTAATGGAGATATACTCAACATAATCCCCCGGAACATAGCTCAAAATTTCAGCGTTTATTGTTGCTGGTTGGTCGTTTCGTGGCGTCAAAATAGCTCTTTCGCAAAGCCAGAAATTTTCGCAAGTTGGTATTTGCGTTGCGTTTCCATACACAGATGATATGAGGTCTCGCATTGATGAAACTATGTTGCATAGGTTTTCATTAAGAACAACTTTTCCTTGTTCCTGCGGTAACACACCTTTACCAATATCAAGTAGCAAATCTGAAAATTCTTGAGCATTTTCGTTGCCTCTAATTTGCGCACGCATATTTAATGTCAAATGCAAAGGTATAATGTAATGCCACAGTCGAGAACTCTTTAGGCAGGCCCTTGTTCCATGTGGTATTACAGGGAGAGTCTGACGAAAATCGCCACAAAAAAGCATAGTAATGCCATCCATGGGTTGATCATTTTGGTTGACATCACGCAACGTTCTGTCTACTGCTTCTACTGCTTTTCGATTGGCCATTGTGGACTCATCCCATATAATAAGGCTACAATCACGAAGAACCTTAGCTTTATCGCTGTTTCTTGAAATATTACAAACAGGGCTTTCTGTGCGGTCTAAATCGATCGGAATTTTGAACATTGTATGAGCAGTTTTCCCACCTGGCAACAATGTGGCTGCTATGCCTGATGAAGCGACAGCAAGCGCGATTTTACCTTGGCTTCGTACCTTCGCCAAAATAACTTTCGTAAGAAATGTTTTACCCGTTCCACCGGGTGCATCTACAAATAGCATTTCTTCCAAAGTACAATCAACGCTCACCAGATCAAATATCAAACGCTGTTCATCAGTTAGCCTCGAGAGTGCGCGTCCATGTACGTACTCTGATAGTATACCTTAAAAATGTCCGCCGTGATTCTTTAAATTGACATAACTTTTTTATTTATGAACCGATTGACATGAAATAAACACTAAATGTTAAGTGAAGCTTACTACAATATATTAGTGAAAACGGCATCTAAATCGAATAAGCCGTTTCTATTATATTGTAAACAAAAATAATACACAAATATAATTGTTTTATACTTTACGTGGAAAAAGGCATGCATTTCTTACGCGAATATAATGGTAATCGTCGCTTACCGAAAAAGTTAACGATTGCATGATCTGTAATAACATGTTATGGTATTATTCGTGCAAAAAGTGTGTTTAGATTTTAAGGGAATAATGTTGTTATGTTCATTACGGTACCATTGAAATTATTGTACTTTTATAAATATACATAGAAAAAATACAAAAAAAATTACAAGATTGTAATTAATGCTTTAGACACCGAATATGCAATAAAACGAAAACTGTCGTAGTACCACATTACCATGTTATTCGGTGGGGGGAGCGAATTATACTTTATTCTACACCATAAAAATACATAACATGAAAAAATACATCCAGAACTATAATAAATATACAATGGGCGGCCTTATCGCTTTCTGCGATCTCTTTCAGGCAACCTTGGAATGGACAGTGATTTTTCAGGACATAAAATGGGGCTGTCGTTGGTGCAAATATTATCTATACAATACACTAAAATAGATACACAGATATATACATATCCAAAATTATAGATACATAAGGTTGTATTAGGGGTTTGGGGGGGGGGGGGGGGGGTTGTAGGTTGTATTTATGTATCGCGTCATCACATTCACAATAATTATAATAATATAATACTTTACAAAGTAAGCAAATGCCTTTGTTTATAAAAAAATCATTAATGTCAATGTGTATATAAAAAAAAAAAAACATTCAAAATGCAGAAACTGGAAGCAGCTCAATCCCAAACCTTTTTGTCCTCAGTATAATCTTTAACGATATAAAAGTATTTCTGGCACAACTTACGTTTAATGAATGATTTGAATTTATTAAGGCTTAGATCTTGAACGTGGCTTGGTATTTTATTATAAAAGCGTATACATTGGCATCTGAATGAGCCACCTATTTTCTTGAGCCTTGTTTTTGGTGCAATAAATTTGTGTTTGTTTCTAGTATTCATATTATGGATATCACTGTATTTTTTAAACAATTTTATATTTTTATGGGCATATAAAAGATTTTCATAAATATACTGAGAAGGCACAGTCATTACATTAATCTATTTAAATTTTTCTCTGAGAGAGTGTCTCGGACTTAATTTATAAATTGATCGAGCAGCTCGCTTCTGCAAAATATTTTGCGCACGGCATTTCCCCCACAATAGAATACCGTACGACATTACACTATGAAAATAGCTAAACTGGCAGTGTCTATATCAGTTAAATTACGAATTTTTCTAACAGCGTATGCTACGAAACTTAGCTTTTCTGACAATTTATCTATATGTGAACCTCACTGAAGCTTAGCATCCAAAGTTATGCCCAAGAATATCTTTATTATTAGAAGATCTTTATTATTAGGTATTTAAATTTCTTTGTCATATCTAAGAACTCTGCGGTCCCGGACCTTTGGAAGGTATGATGTCCCATTGCAGGGCAAAGGCCTCCTTACTAAGGGTTGCCATATCTCAGGATTTGTCCTAAGATCTCAGGATTTTTAAACTCTTTTCAGGATTACGGCCAGATTTTGTAAATCTCAGGAAATCTTAGGATTTTCAGAATTTTCAAATCTTTTTATTAAAAAGGAACAGAAAATAATTTTCTTTATACATATAGTGACCAATTAAAAAAATCAACTTTGGTCATGTTAATTGCACAAATAAAATCAACACTTATTTATCTATGAAACTTTCAACTTTTTTCATATTTGTTTTGCGATGATACCTTACGGGTGCGAATGCGGAGTGCATTACGAGTGCAACATGGGGCAGGACCGCCGAGAATCAAGATCTTCAGTGTACAAAATTATGACTTTTTAAATTGTACATTACGTTTGAGAAAAAAATCTGAACTTGCGACAAATTCTCAGGATTTTTTAGGGAAATCAGGCTTTTTCTCCAGATTTTTAAATTTTTCATCTGGTAACCCTATCCTTACTCTCTTTCCACTTCTCTCTGTTTAAAGCTGCTAAGGATGAGTTCTTGTTCAACGATCTTTAATAGATAATATACATAGTAATTTCAGAAGAAAGTTCATCGCTGTCTTGTCAGTTTGTGGAGACAAAGTGTGGGAGTTAGTTGCGTAGGCGAGCTTTAAGGCAATCAGGTATACGCTTTTAAACCATGACATCTAACATAGTTTTAGGATAGCAACTAGACACAAAAATAAACGCATAAACACACACTTGAAATCATCAAAAAGATTATACCTATTGCTTATACCTAACCAAATACAATGGCGATTCATGTATGATAATATAACTAAATTAATAATGAACTGACAATTAAAAAAAATAGGTATAACATGGCAATTCTAGTAATTTTAAGAACGTTCACAGCAATCTGTCAAAGATACCTCTAATCTCCCTACATTTTGACAAGTTTTTGACATTTGTTTGTCGTGGAGATGAGACTGCGACTATATTTGAACATTTTGAATTACGAGAATTGGCCTTCTATTACCATGGATTTGGTACATATTTCTAAAACCCCTGCGTTAACATTGTTCGTCGGTTATTACAAAAAAAATTACCCATTCCATACATATTGACCGCGTAGGTATTGCACTATTTTTATGAAACAGCAGTTTTTTTTTTTTTGTGGCAGTTGTTACCATGTATATGACAAGCTGGGAAAACGTATCTGTTCATGTTAAATCTGAGCCAGAAAATATTTATCCACATAATATGTATATAATATGACTTAAAAACACGGTGTTGATGATACAAATAGGTACCTACACATACTTAAATAATAAAAACAGAATCTTGTACAGTCTCGTAAAAGGATGTGACTAGGAAATAAAATCCATACAGAACATTTTTCTTACATATTCCGTAAGTGAAGACTTTCAAAGAACATCTTACAACTGCTCGATCAAGTTTCTATATACATACTGAATATTTTCATACTTAAAGCTCCTTGCGAATGGGCGACAAGTTTGCATCGTGTCGCTTCGGAGAGTTCGTGCCAATTTCTTATAATTTATTGCCCTACAACGTGCTCCTTCAATTTATTACTTAATAACTGTGCGCGATATATTATAGCGTAAGATTGTGTATTATTAAAAGGCTTAAGTAGAAGAAAATTAAACAAAATATGGATAAAAAAACATGTAAATATGAAGTCATCAAAAAAACCATTTAAGATCAGGCAAGATTAGCAAATGTATAAATTGATGAAGCGTTTCAAGAAATACATCACGGTAGGCGAGTAAACCTAACTCAAGATTAGAACCTCAGATAACTTTAATGTGAAAATGTATAATTATCTTTATCAGATCTTCCATGCTATATCTAATATGAAAGTATTTGAACACTGCGCAGAGAATCATCAAGAATCTCTCTCTAAGATGTCTATCTTAGAGAGATTCTTGACGATTCTCTTACGTTCTGTGAAAACCATGACGGCACACACTAGCGAAAGAACCGGCGAAGTGCATGTCAAACCACGAGTTCCGTAATTGGGATGAATTTATCTCAAAAATAAACTTAACTTTGTAGTTGAAAAAATGTTCTGCCATACATCGATAGACGTCGCAGTCAATTCTCCAACTGCAAATGTAAATTTGTTATCGCAAACTAAATTATGATAAAACTACTAATTAACGATTCTCGGACTTTTTCCTTTACCTAGACCTTTCTTCTTGCCAAACATGGTTCTAAATCAACAGAGCGGACTTAATGCCTATGGCATTAAGCTAAGCTTGATTTTAAGAGATCTAAGGGACCGTAGACCTACGTATTTTATATTAATTTTAACTTGATATCTCCACGCGTTCCTGAGAAAAAGGATCTTGACAGACAGACGGACGCACAACAAAGTTATCCTATAAGGATTCCGTTTTTTTACTTTTGAGGTGCGGTACCCTAAAAACAGTTTCAGAGACGTAGGTGTCAAAATGCACTGAAACACTCGTTAATACAACGCAAGACAAAGCGTTTTTGATCCCAGTGTGCGCATTGTCGAATAATGAAATATGTAGGCTAATTAAAACTTACTTTACTTTATGTGTGTATTTATTGTATTATGTAAATGTTACACCACGGACTACCTACAGTATTTGTCTGACCTTCCCCTTTTTAAATCCATCCTAAGGTTGTCTTTAAAAGATAAGACCGCCCATTGTGTCACCCTATGTACAGTTTCTATATTTGTGTCTGTAATTTATATAGTGTACATAATAAAGAGTATTCTATTCTATTCTATTCTTGGCAGCACGTTTATGAGCAAAACTTCTCCGCTTGAAAATTATGCAAAAGCGTATAAATAATAAGGCAGACAAGATCTTTCATCACTCAGTAACTATAAAATGACGTCGTATTATGGACATTAAAAATTCAATGCCAGCTGGAGAAAATCTCTTCGCAAATCTTAGGGATTCGAGTTAGCCTGAAGTGACTTGGCGTTATGAACTGGGCAAGATAGAGCAACATGAATTTACAATTCACGTTACGGGGCAAGGAGCATCCGACTTTATATATTTTTCATTGCATCACACGACATACTCTACTTGAATTTTCTGGAAATTTTCCGAAACGTTGACATAATTCAGTGACTATTTTTAGGTTATGTATTTGGAACAGAATTAAAGATGAAACTAAATATATAAAACCATGATACTACAGGCTTCTTCTTAGACAAAGAAGAATAAATTGTCAGAATTCAAGCAGATAGAAAGAAAGAAAAAATGGTTTATTATCACAGGAACACGTGTCCATAAAAGATAAGGGTTACGTACCTATTATAATATCTAAAGTTATTCTTACTATTTTCGAGATAACTATGGTCAAAGGACCTGTTTAAAATACCTAAAGATCGTTTCACAGATTTTTTTATTAACTAATGAAGTAAATACATAAACAAGAATTCACCTACGTTTAATTCGGCTACAATTAATAAACCTGAGGTTGAATGAACTAACGGACGATTCACCTACTATTGGTTTTTGAACAAAAATCTGATTTTGTCTGTTTTTGTGCTTTTGAACCAGCAGAAGATGGTCGACGTCAGGGGCACCCCGAGTTTCGGTTTGGTTAGGTTCCTTTAAACCCTGCAGACAGAAATATATAATACCTCCGTCGAACTGACGTCTTAAATAAAACGAGCGCTCAGTATTAATAAGCTGTAGGCGAGTCGTCCATTAAGTATTTCATACATAGTTGAAATATCCAATATCTTAAAAAAACCATTAGATTAATCGTTCGTCAGTGCTACTCATTTTAGTTTAATCAAAATTAAGTAAGTAAACCAGTAGTTCAGTCGACAAATAAGTGTTAGGAACATATGTAAATCAACCGTAGTTATATCGAAAACAGTTGGAATAACTGTAGTTATTATAATACGTAACCAAGATAAGTAGGCTCGAACACAGATCATAATGTTACGTTATTTATTAACGGGATTACCTTTCTACCTTTCCTCAAATAACCCATTGTTTGTTACTATACCGTCGGGAAATAAAGGTATCGGTTTCCATTTGAACTTTGATGGGGAAATACAATTGCTAAGGATTGTATGCTTCTAAAATAATTTATATTAGCTTCACCAATACATTACGTTAAAAACCTTCAGTATACAAAATTCTAGATTGGTATCTTAACTCCTAGATTCATCAGTTAAATTTCTCTACAGATTTAATTCAATGAATTCAGTTTTCGCTGAATAGATGGGGTGGCAATATCACTAACTGATTAGGCTTTTGATAGACATAATATAGGCATTCTAGATTCTATTAAGAGCTTAATATAGACCTAAAACTAATCCGAGCCGTAATTTCTATCACTTTCTAGAAGCTTCAATCAAAATAATTATTGGATATTGTTTCATGTATAATTTCTGGCGAAGGGTTTCTAATAAATTAGTGGCGTTCCAAATTAGTTTTCGTCTCTTTATAACCTGACCTTGGGCAAATCATTACTTGTAAACTCATTACTTATAGTGGCCTCAATAAGTTAGTTGACGTTTACCACTTCAGCAGTGATGCCACATAGCTCGCCGTCCGATAAGGACCAGCGGTGCTATTCTGTAAAAATGTCACCGTGAAAACTTAGGTGAAGTGAGCGTGGAGTGAGCTGTTAATAGTGTCAATCCCTAGCAAAATCAAACTCACTTCACCTAAGTTTTCACGGTGAGATTTTTACAGAATCGGCCAGCAGGCCCGGGTCGACGGCGCGTTGTATTCCACGCGCGCCTCAAAGAGATGTCAGCACTAACTGACGGCGTCCGCTAGGGCCGATGCCTGGCAGGGTCGCGGGTTGTTCGAAAGAGATACCGTAGCCCTAGGCACAGGCAAGTAAAGGAACATGAGTGGGTTTTAGTCAGTAAAAGTCTGACACACCCTCCCGTTCCGCCCAGAGCAGGAGAAGTTAATTGATAATTACCCAAAAAAAATATGTAATGATGCCACATTTAGATTCAAAATAAAAAATTAAGAAGGTACTCCTAAGGCATTACTTGATTATTTTTATGATAAGACATAGGTAGTTGAATTAGTAAATAAAAACGATATAGCAATTCAAAGATTTGGATCACTTTGAATTTTAAACCATGTGGTGTGTCGAAGCTGAAGTGGAAAAATGTCAACCAACTTTTGAAGGCCACTGTATACTTAGTATTAATAACTGTTATTACTTATTTCCAATTTAGGCAGTTGTACCACCGACGGCGAGAATGCGACTAACTATCGGCTATTTTCTCGCTTAAGAAACGTACAATAGATATACATTCCGTGTAAACAAAAGAGATGCAAATATCAACAGTTGATCTGACTGCTCACACTGCCGGTGAGAACTCGCTCCACTGGTTTGTCGCTGACCCACAAGAGCTATCAACGATAGTACTCGCTCAGCGATGCTCGCTTGGTGGTCAGAGCTCATGCCGAGAGACCAACCAGACAAACCCCTGTGGGGCTAACTGCCCCGAGCGAGTGGTGCGAATAATTGCCATCGTACTCGGAGACTCGCTGATAACCCAGCGAAAAAACTATCGCCACTACACACACGCTGCTAGCGAGCAGCGAGTGTATAGTTTCGATAGTTTTTTCGCCAACTCGTTTTCAGTCGCTAATTCTACTCGCTACTCGTTCATCGCCGGCGGTGAGACAACTGCCTTATCCGTTGTTGAAGCTTTATCTTCATTAGGTAATGAAAAAACAAACGAATAAACTTTGATCAATAATACGTACTATTATTGATCGAAGCGAATAAAGGACATCATTCATTTCGTACCCAAAAATTAAAGTGCCGGAAAAAAATGTACTATTTTCATAGGGGAAATAACATCTTAAGCATTTTTTACCGTTACAATGAACGTCTACAATTAACCCCCCGGCTCTGTTAATGGTTACAAGTCCCTAATAAATAAAGAGAAAAAAAAACCCCCCGGCTGCTATTTGAGATTGAAAATGCCAAGAATTTTATTTTTATAACGAGTACTTTAAGCACGACATTTTAAAAATACCAACTTTTAATTGAATGTAAGATCCCGAATTTGTTGACTAATACAACATAGATCTACAATTAACCCCTGGCTGCTATTTGGGATTGAAAGTACCAAAAATCATATTTTTGCCAAAAATATTTTGTACATTGGCATAAAGACACAAAACAGTTATTGATTCGCTGATTTTCAATCCTAAGCCAGTTACCCTATGGTAAAAATGGAGAATCTTTTAATGTTGTGCTACATTAATAATACCTCTTGAAGTTGTTTTGATAATATTAAACACCTTCACGAAAATAAGCTTTCTTATAAAAATAGTCCCTTAAAAATTTCTGCCAAAAAAGACCTGTACAAAAAAAACACAAACTGTCCATTCGACCACAAGGTATCAACAAAATACGGTTACAACACACAATTTACACACAAAAGTAGGGCAAAACCGTATATGCTATTACCCTAAATAATTATGTGGACCGCGAACCAGACTGGTCCTAAGGGAAATTACAGACAGACCAGGGTTTGCTGTCTTCACCCTTTACCGCCTAAAATTGATTCGGTGATGGTGATACTTTCCTGGACACTAGGGAATTGGTTATAACAATATGACACATTTTATTTGAGCAGACAGTGCCTGGTTGTATCAATGCTAGTATGGAAGCGAGATTGAAATGGTTTTCTGTCATTCTGTTAAAATGATTATGTTGATAGAATCAAGACAGACTTTTTTTTATCATGGAGAAATGCTCATGCATACTGCTCTACCACGTGGAACCTACTTTTGGCCGCTACGTCGTTGGCTTATCAGCAAAAGCCCTGACGAGCGGCCCCTCCTCGGGTTCCTCTTCGCTTCACAGTGGGTGTCCAAGCCACGGCTACTGAGCCCCCCGCCTCGACAATGCGGGAACCCACCGGGGGGGAATTCAGACAGCCTGGCCTAGCCTTTTCCCAACTATGTTGAGGTCGGCACCCAGTCTAACCGGATGGTGCTGAACACCAGTATTTTACATGAAGGGAATGTCGATTGCCCGACTTATGAGTTGTATGTCGTGGGTTCGAACCCAGGCGAAACTCGAACTTTACTTTGTGTAAATAATTTCATCACCACTGCTCTTAAAACGGTGAAGGAAAACATCGTGAGAAAACCAAATATTTTTTTATTTTTTATTAACAATTTAATAGAATTTTAGAACCAAAAGTTTATGTCACATCTACCAACCAGCGCTGGCCACGTGGTAGATGACAGCCCTCTCCCTCTCGAAGAGAGCCGGCCTGTGTTCTAGCACTGGAAACAATATAAGCCGATTATGTGACTGCCTGTCTGACCTCCACAACCCAGTTACTGGGTACCTGTAACCACCCACAGGCTTGTGACTGCAAACACTATCAAAGAACTACAAATGACAGCCAAATGACCAACGGCTTATCGTGCTTTCAAAGGCACGGAAGGTGTTGGTATGTAACGATGATCACCCATCCACAGACCGATCGCGGCAAGCGAAGCTTAACCTGATCAGTCGACCCGTGCTGCTATTATTACTTAGCCTAAAATCCAGACAGTGGTAATAATAATTATGACGAATATTTCAACAGTGCCTTTGTTGTGTGTGTTAATGCGGGTAGGGAGCAGTGATTTAAATCAAAGTCACATCATTTATTTCAAATAGGCACATAAAAGGCACGTTTATTTTTTCCTACATACAGCAGCCTTTCACGGTCTTAGTGGATAATATGGCGATAGAATCCAACCTGAGAATAGGATTGGTGAAATTATCGTTTCAGGTGATAAAGCCTTGTACGGACTAAGCGTTCCAGTGTACGCGTGGTCGGTTACGTGACTAAAACGAGAACACAGGAACGATATTCCATACCTGCAGGTACGGACTATCGTTCTCGTTTTGGTCGCGTAACCGACTGCACATACATTGGAACGCTTACTCCGTACAAGGCTTTGTCACATGAAACGATGACTTGACTCCCACCGAAAGGACGGGCGCTGGCATTCGCAAAAGCCAGAGCTTTGTGGAAAAGTGAGAGGGAGGCCTTTACCCTGAAGTGGGTCAATACAGGCTATTTAGAGTACAATGGATCCTTTTGAAGATTATTCAATTAGAAAAACAAAATAAATTCAAATCTCATCGTCCTTAGGCGAAACCTAAACGATCGATTATATTGTACATATATCACGAATTGCGCAATGTTTTTGACCATTTAGGGTTAATATTGGAGATTGCATAATGCTTGAACAACAATTTGAGCGAGTTTCATTTTTATTGCACCATATTTTAAATTCACCGTGTAGGATCAGTTTTGCGCTGGTGTTGCTCACGTGAAAACATTGACGCTTATGGGCCGTCAATGTTATTCCGTGAAAACAATGGATCGTTTGAGTGCCAGGGCTGATTAAATCATAAAGTAACACTAGATAACAACAATCATATAATAACATAATCATATCATAATAAGCTAACTTATTGCGTATGTGCAAGGGCCACCCTAAAGTTAATCGCCGTAAAGAAATCATTTAAAGACACAACGTACATAAAAAGTTATAACAAAATGGATTCTTTGAAATCCAATTAATGTTATAGCTTTTTCGCAATAAAACCGTAGGTGTGTTTTCACTGCGTAATAAAAAGCTAACTACACTAGTCCATTACCAAATGCTTAGCGACCAGTTAATGTCATGTTTCAGGTCTTTGACATAGAATTTGTATTCACACAATTATAGACTTTATGTACGAATAGCAACAGTTAAAAATAGCTTGAAATATTGCACATAGTGTTCTCCCGGTTTACGTGTACTGCTCAGACGGGTATTCATAGTCGGCTTAGCACAGTATTTTTGCCAAATTCTTTGACTATAACTCATCATCATCATCATTTCAGCCGAAAAACGTCCACTGCTGGACATAGGCCTCCCCCAAGCACCTCCACTTCGACCGGTTCTGTGCTTCCCGCATCCAACGGGTTCCTGCGGCCTTCACAAGGTCGTCGGACCACCTTGTAGGAGGCCTTCCAATGCTACGTCTTGCGGTACGCGGTCGCCACTCCAGAACCTTTCGGCCCCATCGGCCATCTGTTCTGCGAGCAATGTGCCCTGCCCACTGCCACTTATGTTTGGCAATACTACGTTTGACTGTAACTATTTTTAGTTAAAAAAATACCAACTAGTTATAAGTTTTCATGTTCCTTATTTAGCCGACAGCGAGAATGTTTATAAGAGCAATTATGTTACAAAATAGAGCGATACAGATTTCTATACCCTACGATAAAATCTATTCTTAGATTTCACAAAACTTGAAATTTTGTGTGACAACGATCGTGAAACTAAAACTTTTAATTGAGCAAAAAAGAGTATCTATATCAGTTATTTGATAGTGTAAAAAATATCAAGTTACAAAGCTGAGAAAAGTGAGGAATTTCAAACTTTATTGGATTTACTTTTAGTATGACAGCAGTGACTTTGAAATGGATACAGTGGCGTTTGGATTAAGCGGGGTTAACTAAGTATTTAGTTTTCGTATAATAATATTAAGCAAAATTCAATATCTGTTTTTGTTTTGAATACAAAATTATTATTTATTCAAGCAAGTGATAATTATAATATTGGCATTGACAACGATAAAACAACAGGTAAAACGTATAGGTAGGTAAAAGCTTGAGTTGGATTTAGGATCATAATAACTTTATTTAAGATCTAAATTTGAATGTATGTGAGACAAAATAGTAAAGTTTATCAATGCCTTTAACTAAGGCAACACCTATCTTTATTAACAACGGAAAGCTATAAGTAACCAACTCCAAAAAAATATGATGGAATAGAGAACAAAAATATAATCTCACATAAATTTATGATTGAGATTAAAATAATCTGAACAGAATCAAGCGTTAAGAGGAAATGCGGTCGGAGAGACTTTTGAAAAAGCCCAAGTAAAAATTATTAATTCGAGGTTTGGCTCTCGCCTATTTCCTCCTCCAATATTTGACCAATTTAAAAGATATTACATAAACTGAATAAGAAGGATATCATACTGTGTCTCTATGTTTTTCTTTTTTCATTAATAGTTGTCAAATTTGTACACTAGGCCTCTGTTGACAGCAACGGTTTAAATCGGCATTTTTTGAGGGTTCTAGTGCTTCTAAAAATATGGTGTCATCAAAAAGGAAAATATAGGAACATATAAGTAGTTAATATTTATTATTCTGAAAAAATCATTGCTTTATGGTCATTAACCAGAAAGAAAACAGACGTGAACGTTTCTGTGGAGAAAAGACCACCCGCATTTCCTCATAATAATGAACATTGAAAACAAATATACTCGTATGTAACTAATTTATCAGCCCATGAATACTATTTATTATGGTGATTTTATGACTGTGTAGCGCGCTTGATTGCATTCGAAAAACAAATGGATTTTCATAATAATTATTATTTGTCACCGCCGTTACCATAGCAACACGATCAACAATATCACACTTGACTTGCGTCTCGCAATTAGTGATGGTTCACTGAACGTTAATTATACGTAATGGCTTGATATTTAATCTGTGTCGCCGAAATTGCTCGCTTTATCAAAGATAAGCACTGTTTAGGCTATCAAGGGCGATGGATTTGTCGGCAATATGTACTTGAACACTCATTATACATTTTTATATCGACAATATGTTATCAACCGACTTGGTATCACTTCAAAATTCGAATGTTGTCGAAGTTTAAAACTGGAGTAATTTTCTTTTTAAAAACAAATGAATTCATTTTCGACGTGTACAATTTGACTTCCTTCTATTCAGTTAAAACTGTGACTCGAGCGATACTACTACGAGTACTACTAGATATTATCTAATATTAAGAAATTCCTAATAAAAAAACCCAATAACACTTTGCCTGATCTGGGAATTGAACCCAGGGCCGCAATCACGCTTGCGACCACGAGACCAACGGGTCAGTCCGGAGTTTGGAAGTTGGCAGTGTGATACCCTCGGATAGCACGTTAAGCCGTGTCCTACGCCTGATCTCTCTCCGGTCGTGTCGGATTGCCTTCCCATCGGTCCATCAGCGAGAGGGAAGATTGAGTGCACCTGTATCACACACTTCATCATAATTTAGCCTATATTTTTCGCACTGCTGGGACACAGTCCTCCTCTCTTCGAATGGGAGTGGGCTATAATCTACCACGCGGGCCTAGTGCGGTTTGGTAGATGTCACATATCTTCGAATTTTTGGTTCTAGGACGTGCCGGTTTCCTCACGATGTTTTCCTTCACCGTTTTGAGAGCAGTGGTGATGAAATCATTTACACAAAGTAAAGTGTCTGTCTGGGTTCGAACCAAACCTACAACGCGTAAGTAGTAGCCGTTACCATCGGGCCACCACTGCTCGACACACACACACTTGTGCACTATAATATCTTCTGCGCCGAAAGCTAGTTTAGGTTGAGATGGGACGCCGTAGCAGAAATACGGTACTCTGGAGTGCTATTCTGCCG
Organism: Luperina nickerlii; assembly: GCA_963855955.1. Classification (NCBI taxonomy): domain Eukaryota; kingdom Metazoa; phylum Arthropoda; class Insecta; order Lepidoptera; family Noctuidae; genus Luperina; species Luperina nickerlii. Next base: position 10,744,137 of record OY979677.1, on the reverse strand, counting down.
AGCTAAGTTCAAAACCGGTATCTCAAAAAAATGTGTAAAATTGATTTTTGTGGTATCAGATAGCTTAAAGAAACATGCATCCAATGAGCTAAGCCAAATAGCAGTATCTTAATAAAAAAAAGTCCTTAGAAAAGTGTTCCCTATCTCAGCTTTACCTCAAATCACTGAGAGAATAAAAGCAAAACTTCAATTTTCTCGAAACTAGCTTTTTCTGAGATACCGCTTTTGCGTTTAGCACGGCAGTATTATTATTATATCTATTATAGCAAATCAACATCTTCATAGCTTCATAGCCAAGTAGATTGAAGGAAAAGGATCACTGCCAAATGGTCCTTTTCAAACTTAAACTCAAACTCAATGCATTTATTTCAATTAAACCTTGTACAGGCACTTTTGAATTGTCAAAATTTAAATAGTCTGTCAGTTATTCAGAAAGTTGAGGCTAGTTGTGGAGGCTTTTTATCAGAGCAATTTGTAGGTTAAATTGGTTATGTAATCGTTAAATTCTATGGGCAATACAGGTCTACCACATGTATTCTTTGAGCTACAACACCAACTGATATATAACATAAACCTAGGCAGGCTTTCAGTAGCGCTTGTATCGACTACTGAGAATGTTCTCGTGCTCGCCATTGGAGTGTCACTTCCCTGCCAAAGCACGATCGGCAAATGTTGGCATAACCAAAGTGGACAGGGGCAACAAACAGACATATGATGTTTGATTTCTACCATTTGAGTTTCAATGTTTAGTTTATGGTCATAGGATATTACAATAGGTATCTACAATGCGTGCCACGTAAGAAGAGACTTGACACACCACGTGGTCTGACATGCGCAGAACACGATTTTAGGTATCTTTAGCGGTATGAGGTCTGAGTGCGGGACGGGACCGGACGTCATAGGGGCGGCGGAAAGAGCGGGGGAGGCGGGGTCAAGTCTCTTCTTACGTGGCACGCATTGTACCCATCCACCGAAGTACATCATCTACCTAGCCTTTTTCCAAGTATGTTGGGGTCGGCTTCCAATCACACCGGATGCAGTTATATGGAGCGACTGCCTATCTGACCTCCACGTTCCTGTTCGATTCCTGTTCCTGGGTAACACTATGCTCCTTGGTAAGACAAGTACCACAGAACAGCACAAAAACGAGCTAGTGAAGTACTATTTTATAGTAAAAATATGTATGTTTAGGTTAAGGTATTTATATATATTATGGGCCTGCGTCGCCTGAAATAAATAAATAAGACAGACTTTCGGGTTTCTGACTGTCATAGATCCACACATAACAGCCGGGACCAGCAGTTTTACGTGCTTTCCGAGCCACGGAGAGGTCTCGGTATGTATCATCGGTCACCCATCCGCGGACCGACCGCGGCAAGTGTAGCTTAACCTAAGTGATCGACCCATGCGGCTTTTTTTGACGGGTACTATAGTAATTGTAGGAAACTCATCATCCAAAGAATTGCCCTCAAATAATGTACAGACGCCAGCACATCAAGCTACTACAATCTGTCAAATTTCTTTAATAGATTTTCAACTTTATCGCTAAAGCATACGGTTTAAAGTCGATTGGAAAAATTTGTCAGTTTCAGGTAGCTTGATGTGCTGGCGTCTGTACCTATCCAGAAATTAGTTGACTTCAAATTCCAACGTGACCTGAAACCCATTCTAGGTTTCTTGCCGATATTATTTGCTTTTCTACATACGCCGAACTATATTCCAATTAAAATCCTTCAATAGTTTTAACCTTATCTATACTAATATAAAAAAAAACCGGCCAAGAGCGTGTCGGGCCACGCTCAGTGTAGGGTTCCGTAGTTTCCCGTCCGTCATAATAAGTGTTCCCACTTATAAGTTTAAAGGTGGGTATCCATTATGTTCTCGCTCCAGCAGCGCTCCGCGCTCCTGCAACTGCTCCCGGTAATGGGTACGTGCGCGAACACGGAGCGTGCATCATTGCACGTTCCGCGGCAGGCGCTCCAACTCGTGACGGTTTTTAGCGCGAACACAAAGGGATACGTTCAGGATAATAAAATATGTAAACGAAGTTAAAAAAATGCTTGCACATACGATTATACTACAAACTTAGTCCAGAAATTATTTTGTACAACTTTTTGTCTTTTTTGTACAAAAACTGTTGTTTCCATCAAGTTCAAAATAATTTTCCTAGAAAGTCCTTATAAAGTTCTACTTTGCAGATTTTTTTCATATTTTTTAAACTTATGGTTCAAAAGTTAGAGGGGGGGACACATTGTTTTTTACTTTTGGAGCGATTATTTCCGAAATTATTAACATTATCAAAAAATGATTTTAGTAAACCCCTATTCATTTTTAAATACCTTTCCAACAATATATCACACGTTAGGGTTGAAATTTAAAAAAAAATCACTTCCTACTTTACATATAGGGGGGCTACCCTAATAAAACATTTTTTTCCAATTTTTATTTTACCACTTTGTCGGCGTGATTGATATACATATTGGTACCAAATTTCAGCTTTCTAGTGCTAACGGTCACAGAGATTAAGCGAGGACGGACAGACAGACATGGCGAAACTATAAGGGTTCCTAGTTGACTACGGAACCCTAAAAAGCTGAAGAGTTTGTTTGTTTGAACGCGCTAATCTCCGGAACAACCAATCGGATTAAAAATAAAATATTCTATGCATTTGATAGTCCAATTCTTGAGGAAGGCTACTTAACATCACGCTAAGATACTGAGGAGCCGAGCAAAAACAAATAAAAAATAGAAATTGCACAGTAATAGCGCGGGCAAGTGATACGATGTGACGGGGTGGGTCGGGGGCCAAGAAATTACACGCAGACGAAGTCACCGGCACAAGCTAGTCTGTAAATATTAAAGTCAAAGTCCTGACTGACTGATATTTCGACGCACAGCCTAAACTGCTGGTCCCAGAGACATGAAAATTGGAGAGTGTGTTCTTTGTGAAGGAGTAGGTATCCACTATGAAAGGATTTTTCGAAATTCCACCCCTAAGAGGGTGAATGGGGGGAGGGTGCAATTTTACGCGGACGAAGTCGCGGGCTGAAGCTAGTATGTAATATAAGTAATACAGAACATATAACTGTTCCTGCAACATCTCCGTAACTCAACTTATCTTAAATCTCAGTCCCCTATCCCTTTACCTAACTATTTTAACTAACGTTATTAAAAGTTAGAAGATACCGTACGCAAAATACGCACATGTGGAGTTGCGGACACCAGCCCGTATTACCTATTACTTAAGTTAAAAGATATCGTTATGGTCCCAAGTGAGCTGCTTGAATATGTTAATTAACATGCTCTTGTAGTTATGACGTCACATTTATGGAAGACAATGAAGTCATCCAAACTAATATTATGAAGAGGTAACATTTTTAGTTTATTTGTAACCATCATAGACCTCATCCATCGCTTTCCATCACGCTGATCGAGGTCACGAGTGGGGACAATTCAGAAATAAAATATTTAAAAAAATCTGTTAGGTAATCTCTAGCAGTAGTGATCAGATTGTCAGACATGGGTCAAATAAACTTATTTTCTTTCTTTCTTGTTAAAATACGTTTTATGGTAATGCTGACAACGCGGATGAAAGTCGCGGGAAAAAATTAGAATTAAATACTTTTTGTAATAAAAAGAATAGATTGTTTCGCTGTGTACACCTGTATTCCCATTGTCCCCGTCGGCCATGTCCCCGTTAAAGGGGACAAAGAGAATTTAATAAAATAATTAAAATTACTTCCCGTTGTCCCCGTACGCTGTCCCCGTTAAAGGGGATAAAGGGAATTTAATAAAATAATTAAAATTACTTCCCGTTGTCCCCGTTAATTTATTGTAATATATACTTTTCAAATTAAGTCCGCTGTTCCCGTTGCGTTAAAATTAGAAGTGAGAGTGCCTTAATAGAGAGAATATTATACCTATACAAAAGCCTAAATATAAAATTAAAAAACACATAATATTTAAATAATAGCTATACACATGAAATTTAAAATTACCTACAATGTAAACAATAGTGATTTTACGTGATTGCTGCACAAATATTTATAATTTACGAATGTGTGTGTTTAAAAATATGTAGTATTATACATATGTGTTTAATCATACATAATAGAAAAAAAATATGCGCGTTTGTTTCCTAAATTCTAAATCCCAGTTCAAATTCCTCGCTTTGTGACAATAGGAGCTAGGAATTAAGTTGTGAACTTGTGATGTGAAGGCGCCAGCATATCAAGCTACCCGAAACTCTCAAATTTTTCCAATCAACATTGAACCTTATGCATTAGCGACAAAGTTCAAAATCTATTAAAGAAATTTGATAGACTGTAGTAGTTTGATGTGCTGGCGTCTGTACATCTAGTTTATGCATCAATGATAGAAAAATATTTTTATATTATTGACAATTTCCTTAGAGTAAAAGCTAGTTTAGCTTTACTGTTAACCGGGTGTATTCTTAAGTTAAAAGAAAGAAAAAGATAAAAAAATAAAATTCAATTTCCATATCATTATGGATTTTTCACTTTCAATATTAATCATTTTTTTTAGGTATCTTGGAAAATTTAGTCCATATTCCTGCTGTGGAATGCATGTTCCAAGATATTTTCAGTTCACAGCAGTAAGAGCATGAAAAAGAGGTAAAGGCACAATATTAAATATTCCTAGTCTGTGGTGGCCCCGTATAAACCAACCATTGACACCGAGAAATGGGACCACAGGGACTAATTCTGTCTCGCCGAGTCCTCGTGTGACCACTGAACTACGGACCTCGAATAACATAGAATTCAAGCCAAAATAAGAGGATACATTTTTCAGTAGCCTCTCTCTAATTAGCGAGACTGTTTTAATTTATTCGTGTCTCGTTTATTTAACTTTGTGAGTGAGTTAATTTGCTCTCAAATCGCATACAAGCTGTAATGTTGTGGTAACTTAAATGTAGTAATAAAAATAGCGATTAAAAAAGTTTACATTCGATTTAACATTTTTTTTTTACTTAACCTATTTAGTTGGCAAGTAGAGCCGAAAGGTTTTAGAGTGGCGACCACGAACCGGATGATGTAGCGTTGGAAGGCTTACCACAACTTAGACCGCTGACCTGATGAAGGCCGCGGGAATCTGCTGGATGCGAGAAGCACAGAAACGGCCGAAGTGGCGGTGCTTGAGGCAGACCTAGAAGCGAAGAAGGTGGCGGAACGGCTGAGGGAGAGAGCCTCCCGTCCCAGCCGCCGCGGGAGACGCTCTGGGCGTCAGGAGCCGCGCGACGACTCCCGGCCACCGTAGGCGCGGGCCTGCGGGCGGAGAGTAATGGGTAGCTCGCCGTCCGATCAGGACCAGGCCCGTGCCGGACGGCGCTACGTGTTCCACGCGCACCTCAAAGAGATGTCAGCATCAAGGGAGGGGCCTGCAAGGGCCGAAGCCTGTCGGATCAGCAGGATTGTCCGAAAGGGTTACCGCTGGCCCGGAACATAAAGGGTGAAGGAAGGAACACGGGTGGGTTTTAGTCAGTAAGAGTCTGACACTCCCTTCCGCTCCACCCAGAGCGGGAGGAGACATTTGATGATTTCCCATCCAGAAAAAAAAAAAAAGACCTATGTGCAGCAGTGGACGTTTTTCTACTGAAATGTTGATGATAGTGTCCCTCAGCTGGGCAGTCTTCCCCATACTTTTTATTTAACATCTTAGCTAAAAAGCTAAGTAAGCTTTCAGAAACCCCCATTTAACTATTTTGATCCTGCAGTGGTGGCCAAGTGGTATCGGCTCGAACTTACCAGTTGTAGGTCGCGAGTTCTAACCCAGGCAGGACTATATTTTGTGTACCTATTTCATTAATTACTACTGCTCTCAAAACGGCGAAGGAAAACATCGTGAGGAAACCGGCATGTTCTAGAACCAAAAATTCGGAGACATGTGACATCTACCAGCCCGCACTGGGCCCGCGTGGTGAATTACGGCCCCCTCTTTCTCACAGACAGGAGGCCTATGTTCCCAGCTGTGTATTATGCATTGTATTGCGATGAAGACTCAATAGTAGGAAAAATAACGGAAAGTTTATATGATTAAACTAATTTTGTACCACGTACAGAGTTGACATATAAATAAAAACTAATTTATCAGATCGATCATGCTGCCTCTTTTGCACATTCAGACAAATTGCAATAGGTACACAATAATAAAAGGTACCATCGTTGGTTCGCAATAATATGTTCCATCCATTAATGTAGAATACGTTTTTCGGCTGACATGGATAGATGGATCTCTGTAATAGTAAATAATGGAAAAACTACTGGAAATACGAACGCTTTCACGCGACATTTAAACACCTTGACAAATATCTACTGCTGAGTTCACAAGATAGGCAACCAATTAGCACTTTCTGGGCGTGGAATTGTAAAAAGTACCATAGTGATTAAATCACTCTATGAAAATAATCAACGAGTCATGGAGCGCAGTATCCTGGGACTCGAATTTCGGACCGTATAAGGAACACCACTACGCGCCAAAGCCAAGATCACGGACGTTACCCCTCAGAAAGCCTAAGTGCAAAGCTTAAGTGGGACTGAGCCGAATATGTCTGCCGCATGTCAGATGACAAATGGGCTAAGAGAACCACCGAATGGGTACCACTAAATGCACAGCGTCATCGTGCCAAGCCGACACGAAGATGACGATACGACCTCGACTCCTACCGAAAGGATTGGCCCGGCACTAGCAAAAGACAGAATTGTGTGGAAAAAATAATAAATAAAACAAACGGGGTGAGCTAAATAAAACCGTTTAAAAAAAGCGGGAGGCCTTTTCCCTGCAGTAGGAAAAAACAGGCTAATTATGAAAATAATCGAAACAAAAAAGTCAAAGTCATAGTTCGGACGAAAATGTACTGTAAAAACTTTTTTTACAAAAAAAAAACAACCTAATTCCTAAAAAAAACACTACAAGGTGAAAAATAACTTTAATTTCGGAAGTCGGTGTCGTTGGTTCCGCATTTTCGTTTTTTGACAACGACTTCCGAAATTAAAGTAATTTTTCACCTTGTAGTTTTTTTTTTTTTTTTGAAGTCAGTTGTTTTTGAATTTTTCCAAAGAGTTTTTATATTTCAGTTTTTAGTTCTACCCACAACTAAAAAGTGAAAAATAAAAACTTTTTTGCAAAAAATAAAAACACACAAATTCATATAACACTACTTGCTATGTGAATATCAGTGACAGTAAGCTATTAAAACATCATCAATATAAACTAAGTGGAAAAAATTCGTATTATTGAAGCTAATTCAAAAACTACCCAAGCAAAGTTCATAAAATTTATATGGGAAGCATACCTTATCCAATAAAAATTAAAGAATTTTTAGATTAGAGGTACCTACCCTAACTTAGACAAAAATGAGGGTGTACCGTGGTATACTGAACACATCTGCGTACCCCTTTAGAAGGTACAGGCGTGTCGTGATGTTATGTTGTGTGATTGCTTAAAGAATGCATACGTATGCGATAACAGCAATCGCGGTTGATTTGCTGGCATTTATTGAAGAGTTCCGATGTCTGTCACCGAAACTCATTATCAGATCTTTATGAAATTTAAATAGGGCTATTTCGGAATAAACTCATTTCGAACAAAAAAGAATTTTGCGAATCGGTCTATATATGACGGATGTATACCTAAACATCTGAATTGAGAACCTCCTCCTTTTTAGAAGTGGGTTAAAAACTGTTTTGACTAATTTGTGCGCTTTGTTTAATATGCACGAGCGATATATTTAAAAATAAATGCTTACTATGCACTACATAAAAATATTTTTACAAAGCCTAAATAAAAGCCACATTTACATTCAAATGTAAATCGGACAAAGGCGATTACAATTTAAGCCACTCAGCTTACTCGTAAGCTGTATACATACATTTCCAGAATCACATTTAAAGTCAGCTTAAATTAATGCACCGTAAAGTTGAATTTATTAGTTTTAACGTCAATATAAATAAACCTAAGCAAACAACATCACCTCATAAACACTTGTTTTTACTCAACAATATTTAATTTTACGCATCAGACGAAAACAAGTTGACTACGCTGATTTTGAATAAAATATCAAAGTTTTAGACGAAAATAACGAAATTAAATTTCGATCCAGACGCTTCAGAATTTATTTGACTAAAAATTGCTGTCAGCTTCATCCATGAAATTCATAATTTCATATTTTTAACCGACTTCTAAAATGGAGGAGGATTTTTTTTATGTTGGGTAAGGGGAGGTATATTGGTGATATACATAAGTAATTTGGTGATATTTTTTAAACAGAATACCACAGAGTTCCCTATGCAAGCACATTCAAGAGACAGCGCTAGCGAGTTGTTACGAGTGTGAGGAAGACCGATATATATTACGCGCTTCACTACATCGTTCCCGCGTTTAGTAAACAAACTTTTCTCACAATCGTGCATCAGTGGCGCCATTGCTTAGCGAATGTGGGCTATGTTTACGTATTTCGGGTAGATTTATAGATTTAATTGGTGTTTTAGTGATAAAACTTACTAAAATCGTTCAATAAACTAGCAATTAATATAAAACAGCTGTAGTGAAGTCGTAATTCAGTAAAGGCAAGTTTTTATTCCTTATGCTGTGTCGGTTGTTTCTTAGTGTTTTTGCCATTATTTTGGATACGTTTTTGAGAGGTTAACCTTAGACCTATTTTACGCTTGTATTTAAAATATACTAGAGAAGTCTATTATAGAGTTTGAAAGGTACTATGATAAGGAATTCTTGAATGTATTTTATTTTGAATTTGAGGTTAGTTTTTTTTAACACCGAATTACCTGTACAAGGATTTTTTATATCACCAAATAACCTAATTTTTTTGTACCTGTAGATTGGCAATGGATAAAGAGTAAATATAGAAAATATAACCAGAAGCAACTTCAAAAAGCCGTCAGTTTAGTAAGAAATGAAGGAAAAACCATTTATAAAGCTGCTAAGGAAGCAGATGCCCCATGGAGCACCTTAAAGCGGTACTTAGGGAATGAAGAGGATTCTGTACGAAAAATGGGTAGGCCTTATGCATTATCTTGTGACTTAGAGTTGAAACTTTATAATTATATTATAGAAGTGCAAGAATTGGGTTTTGGGCTTACCGTTTATCAAATTAGAAAATATGCTTACGATCTTACTGAAGTGGCTGGACGAGAGAACTTCTTGCCATCAGCTAATCGCGTTGCAAGCAAATGGTGGTGGAATAGCTTTAAAAGTAGGTACAATTTATGGTTACGTGTACCAGAAAATCTTTCAGCCTATAGGGCTTCCTATGGCTAATGAGATCATAATCAAAGACTTCTTTTCATAGTGATTAAATTACTCTATGAAAATAATCAACGAGTCATCACATCTAATTTGGAACTGTGACGAGACTGGGTTATCGTATGTAGTGAAATCATCAAAAGTTGTTACTGGATTTGGAAAAAAGTACGTTTATAAAAGATTCTACGCTGAACGAGGTCAAACTCAAACAATGTTAGCATGCATTTGCGCTGATGGGAGATGGATTCCTCCTATGATAATATTTAAAGGTGTGAGGTGGAACGTTACACTTAAAAATGATGCTCTTCCCAACGCATTAATCAAACTATCTTCCAAAGGATGGATAAATTCTGAATTATTTTTAGAATGGCAAATTTTTTTTATAACTGCCATACCACCTGAACGTCCTGTAGTCATGCTGATGGACTCACATTCTGCACATATTGGAGCAGAAGTTCTTAAAGTTGCGAAGGATAACCAAGTTCATCTATTTACTTTCCCAGCTCATTGCACTCGTCTATTGCAGCCTCTTGACGTAGGTTTATTCAAGCCACTAAAAAGTTACTGGCGCGACAGCATGAATAAGTACATGAGCAATAACCCTACAGATGCTCCAAATCGCAGTAACATCCATTCCATTATGAATCCAGCATTCATAAGCGCCTTTAATAAAAAGAATATTGAGAATGCTTTTAAAAATCAGGCATTTGCCCTTTAAACGGAAATGCAATTTCAATGGAAGCGTTACGACCTTCAGCTTTAACTGACACAGCTCCTGCTGTATCTTCAGCGTTGATTAGCACATCATCTGAAAGTTCATCTTCCAGTCTTATGCTCACAGTGGATCACATTTTTAAACACCCAAAGCTTTAATATGCCCAGAAAAGTCAAGAAAAAGAGATTCTAGCGCGAAATGCTTAACAGTGACAATTGCTAATGTAAATGAAAATATAATACAAGAAAACCTTCAACCTCAGCCCTCAACATCGGGAAAATCTGCACAAAAAACAAAAAAAAGGAAAATTCAAGAGATTGAAGATGATTGGGAGTGTAGATTATGTAAGGTCTTGTAATCGGCTGATGTTAAAAAAAGGAATGGAGCCAAATGGATCCAGTGCTCGTATTGTTTGACCCCATACCATGAGATCTGCGCATCTATCGAAGATACTGATCCCGAGGAACAGCTATATTATACATACTATCACCAAATTTCCTACCCTATATCACCAATCTACCGAACTGTGTCACCAACTTACCTCAGATTTCATAGGTATTCAATTAACATTTATTTTCAAAATTATAATTAGCAAACTATTCCCAATGTTTACTTCAAACATTATATAGTATAATAAAATAAAAATGACTTTTTGTTTAGTGTCCAAATTCCTATAGAATTAGTTTGTTTCTTTTTATCACCAATATACCTTTCCTTACCCTATGTTCGGGCATAACTCTATCGTAAATAGACAGATTTGCAAATGTATTTTCCGAAATGGTCCGAGCGAGCGGAGCTTTTTCCGAAATATATATATATACATATATAAATAATAATATTATAATATACATATATTTCTTTATTCCGTCCTATTTAAATTGCGTAAAGATCGGATGATGAGTTTCGGAGACAGACGACGGAACTCTTCAATAAATGTCAGCAAATCAACCGCGATTGCTGCTATAGCATACGTATGCATTGTTTACGCAATCACATAACATAACATCACGCCTGTACCCTTTAAAGGGTTAGGCATATGTGTTCAATAGCTTTCTGTCACTGATATTCACATAGCAAGTAGTGCTATATGAATTTGTTCGGGGTAGGTAGGTAGGTACAACTAAAAAGTGAAAAATAAAAACTTTTTACAAAAAAAAACAACCGACTTCTAAAAAAAACACTACAAAATTAGAAATAACTTTAATTTCGAAAGTCGATATAAAAAAACGAAAACACAGAACCAATGACACCGACTTTCGAAATTAAAGTTATTTTCCACTTTATAGTGTTGTTTTGGAAGTCGGTTGTTTTTATTGAGAATAATAATTTCAAAAGGAGGTTTTATATTTGGTGGCAATATTGTACAGTACCCGGCGATAAATATTTTACATCGACCTTTGAAAAGAGACAATCGGCTAATTTCGGCTTCGTAGAGCGTTATCTCTGTCGCACGAAATACAAACAGTCCGGTATCTATTAGGAGCTGTTAAAACAATTATGATTTGCTTCTTTCGATAATTATTTTTATTCTTTGTATAAAATCGATAGGATCGAATTGGTCGATGTGCAATATTTATCGCCGGGTACTGTAAATATGTCTTAGTTTTTAGCGAAAATGAAATTAAATCTGACATAGTAGGTACACGAGATTAAAACCAATGGCTGATTACAACTACATTAGCAAATTTAGCCTACAATGTTCCCACTGCTGGGACCCACGGCGACAGGGAGTGGGTCGTAATCTACCACGTGAGCCCAGTGTGGGTTGGTAGATGTCACATGTCTTCGGATTTTTGGTACAGACTAGCACATCAAGCTACCCGAAACTGTCAAATTTTCCCAATCAATTTTGAGCCTTATGCTTTAGCGATAAAATTGAAAATCTATAAAATAAATTTGACAGATTGTACAGATGTGCTGGCGTCTGTACAAATACATTATAGAATAGAATACTCTTTATTATGTACACCATATAAATTACAGACATAAATATAGAAACTCTACAAAGGGTGACACTATGGGCGGTGTTATCGCTAAGAGCAATCTTTTAAAGACAACCTTAGGATTTAAAAAGGGGAAGGACAGACAAATACTGTACGTAGTCCGTGGTGTACCATTTACATAATACAACAAATACATACATAAAGTATATTATAGTAAGCTAAATAAATATATACACATACATTAAATTTATATTATTGAAAAAAATTGTACATGACAGTGTTGTTGTATTCACTTTAGGTAGTATCATTTGGTCACAACAAAGAAGTTGTTATATAGAATAATACCAAATATTCTTAAATTTTAGCGGTACCGAAAGTACTACTTTTACTAGTGTTGATATTAACAGTTTAGTTCAAACAAATTAGGTTTCAGTCTTGCGAACTATATTATTACTAGCTGACCCCCACTGTTTCCTCCGCATAAAGGCTCGTACACACAGGCGCGACGCGACACGCGACACAAAGGCACCGCAAGTCGCGCAACGAGCGGTGCCTTTGTGTCGCGCGCGATTCGCGTCGCGCGTCGCGCCTGTTTGAAGGAGCTTTTAGTCTCGATCCCGTGTAAATATCGGGATAAAAAAAATATTCCATGTTCCCCTCACCCTTGTCATGGCAAACATCCAAATCCGTATTTTAGTCGTTTAAGTGTGAAACCGAAACAAACATAACCACTTCCGAATTTATAATATTGGTTAGGATATTTTAAACGACTAATTGAATCATTGAAGTAGTCCTTTAACTTATAAGTTTAAATTATACTTTGACATCTTAAATAAAATGTAATCATTATGATATTATTTTTAACTAGCATGCCTCAAATTTGACTTCGTAATTATGCAATCACTAATGTTAATACTGACCTAATAATCTCTGTCCTGTAATAAATATATGAATTTGGCATAATGTGATGATAGACTAAAATTAAGAACATTTAATGTACTATGATTATGGTCCTATACAAAACGACACTCGACAACTACCGGTCGATAATCTACACTTACTTGTACCTGTAAAGCAAGCATAAATAAAGTGGTCACATAAGTTCCGTGTCATATCATCCATATTACAGGTTTTTCGGTTTCCAATACTTACGCCGGTATCATGAATTATTCATATACAGCTCGGGTGACGCTTATCGATGTAGTCGGGTCGAATGTAAAGTGCTTTACGAGTGTGCGAGATTCGTCATCGGGTTTCAGAGTTTGAAAGTGGTTGATTGCTGTACGGGGTTATTTGCAGTTTGGAAAAGAAAGAAAGAATATAGGTACCTACATTTTTTTTATTTGTAAAGTGCGTTGTTGTTACGTAACAAATAAAAAAAAAACACTGGCACTCCGGTAGTGCCGACAGAAGTGAAAACTTGAACAATTACGAGTGTATTTTGTGAATCGTCTTATAAACAAAACACGCGTGTTAAGGTGTGTTCCTTATTTTATAGGGTTTTTTGCAAATCAGGTATGATGACCAAAGTGACTGGTTTATTCTTCTCGTGAAAGGAATTTATTCAGATTTACAAATAAGCACACAGGATAGACTTCAGTTCGTGGTGTTGGTCGCGGCAGTGGTAAGAGAAGCAAGCCGCTCGCATGGAGCTCGTCGTCAGTTATATATCCGTGGTTCAGCGCCATCTCGTCGTTGTTGGATGAACTACGTAGTTAGTACGCGAGGCCCTCGTAGTTCTTCCCGATGTGCATAGATGGCGCTGTCCTCAACAACGCGCGTCTTACGTTTTACGTCTTACGAATTTTCGATCAGGGTCACGTGACCTGACGCGAGTTTAGAAGTTTTTACCCATTCCAAAAAAAGTACACAGCGCCGCTAAAGAAGTTTTCACTTCAAAAAATGTACAGTGCGTTGTGAGAAATTAGCAGGAAACTACGATTTTTGGAGACCGAGACCGCGACCTGGTAGAAAAAGTGTGGGCAGACATCTGATAAGGTGGACCGACGACCTGGTCAAGATTGCCGGACGACTCTGGTTTAGAAAGGCTAGAGACAGAGAAGAGTGGCGTGCATTGCAGGATACCTACACTCAGCATTGAGTGGCGAAAGGCTGAAGAAGAGACGATTTTTGGAAAGTGGATTATTTATTTAAATTAACGGAACCTTGTCTTGTAAAACATGTCAAGTTTGAAACTTAAATAAATGACTAAGTAACCAACGTTTCATTAAATTGTTGTCTCTTAAGAAGAGGTCCATCAGAATTATTTGAGTTTCTTGCTGGCTCATTTTCTATCAATCAGACTATTCACTATAATTACTTGTTACACCTAGTTTTTCCGTAGGTACGTAAATTAAAAAAAGAACTGATAAAAGCTCTGACCACGAATATGTAGATCGGTGATCCGTGATCCTATATTCACGATCAGAATAGACAGAACGAGAACATAATATGTTCTCGTTCTGTCTATTCTGATCGTGTTATCCACCTATATATATTTAGTTCTAACAACGTTATTAAAACATACCTACTCGTATAAGCTATCCATGCGCAAACTGTATGACAGTTTCGTAACTCTATTCAAACGAAGTCATGAACACTGAATCAAACACAAAATAATTGACGCGAATCCATCGCGTGTTTCCACGGCAATGCTGTCCGTATTTGCGGGAAGTATGTATTTCAGGAAATATCTCGTGATCTAGCCTCGTTGGTTATGCTGGTTACTGGTTAGGCTTTAGTACGTTCGCTGCTGAAAATGAGAATCCATTATCGTCGCGTGTAATGTACTGTAGATTTAGAGATTAATAAGTTTTAATGTAACGAGGGTTTATGATGCCTTGTGGAGATGTATTTTAGCTTTGTGTGTGTGATAATATTTTGTTATAGGCAGAAGTGTAATAATGGACATACACTGATTAATTTCATATATTGGACTTTATCATCTTGTATCGTTGGATATTTCTAGAACTGCATGAAGCCACTACCAGAAATCGATAATTAAATATTGTCTTTGAGGGTTACCTATCAAAACTCTAAAAGTAAACAGGGTAAGAAAATAAGTTAACGGCGCTGGCGAAATGGAAAATAAATAGTAACACGTACTCACGTACCTACGTTCGAAACCAATAACCGTTTACAAAATAAAAGCTTAAAATATGGGCGAAATTTTGCGCCAAGGTTTAATCAAGGAAAATACCAGTATTTTTACGTGGAAAACATTTTTCTCTCGAGATATAAAATACAAGTTTTACGGTTTACATAATCCTGTTTAAACTTTCTGAAACTTTTAAATACACGCATAAAGAAATCGGTTTAGTTTTAAGGTTGCATTAAAACTACATACTCGTATTTTCTAAACTTTATTTTTTGCAAAAGTTAATTAATAGTTTCTACGTTGCTAAAAGTTAACATACCCTTAGCTTAGCATTACTTAATCTATGTGAGATGTCCTTGAATAATTATTATTCAGATCATCAAATCATCAAGTTGATAAATATTAATATAATTACTACCTACAATTCTAAAGCTAAAACTTATTTATTTAATACTTCAAGCCCCTAAATATACATAGATCGACTTAATGTCATAGGCGTTTTCTACCAGTCAAGCTTTGGGTGATGCAGAGACAAACAGTGGTAGGTGCAATCATGAAAATTGAGAAAAAAGTATTTAAAATAATATTTAAAAAAATTAAATTACTCTTATCCTACTATCTCATTTATCGTTATTACAGCTTTAAAGCTCAGAACATTAAACTTTATAATAATGTGTTCTATTTCAGCAAACTACTGAAGAATATAATTATTTTGTAACTAAATTACCTTTCAAAGAACTATACAAGTTTAAATTTGGCGGCGACACCTACTTTGAACTCTAAAACAGTTTTACGTCCTACTAAAAACAATTAGGTACCATTTATTTTCAAAACCATTAAATTCCTTTTGCTAGACTAAAGACCTAACGCGACCTAAACAAATATGACTTTATATAATTATAATACTTATACTTTTAAAAATGTTTTTAAATATTTTTATATAAAAACAAACATTAAAAAATATACAAATTAGTAGCCCACCGGTATCGGGAACAGGGTCCAAGCTACCGGTAGTCAGGGCTCCAGAGAGAGGAACCACCTGACAGTGCAAGCCGTGTCCAGAAGTACCGCTTTCTGAATCAAGCCCTTGATCCAGCGAGATGATGCCCAACGAGAGCCTCCTCAGGCTATTATAACCCATTGGCACTATGACCGCTGACTCCACATCCCACATGTCGACAACCCCGCGAGTCAAGTCAATATACTTGATTTTTTTAAAAGAATTATAATTAGAATCAGCAATAAAATTTTAGAGTTAGAATTGGCCTCAAATGTCATGATTTCGTCATTTGTCATGATTTATTTGAACATACAACCTGATACAGATCCGCAAATTGCAAAAACGTAAAAATAAAAATTGCGGGCTTCCCTGACGCTTTTTGCCCTAAAGAGCCTACTTAATTTGTCTCCGTCGCTTCATAATTTTATTATCATTGTAGCTACCTAACTGTATTATGAAGGAAAGAATACTGTTTCTGAGTAAAGTGAACCAAATAAAACTGGGAGTGTCAAAGAAAACACGAATCACGGTCGCCATTAAACAAACAATTCGTTTAGTCACTTCGGAATAATTAATTTTCAGGAATATTTTTTGGGCTATTGAATATTTGTCTCTTGGCTTTTTAGCAAGCATTCTTGGCTATCATTTTTTCATGGCCTTGTTGTATTTTGTAAACAGGTTACTCCTTAAGCTTATATTTCTTATAGGTACACCCAAAGGACAAAGGAGGACGGGGGGATGCAGAAACGCTTTTCTTAATTTCGACCTACTTTATTCGCTTTTCTTTTGCTTTTTTTTTACTTGTAGCAATAATGAATAATATTCTCTTAATCTATGTCATCACTCTATGCCCCTCTTAGTGGTTTTCTCCGTGGATTTAATTCCGGATCACAAGGACATTACAAACGAAAAATTGCTCATCAAACTTTTGCCGGAAAGTAGCTTTTACTCGTATTATAAACTAGCTGACCTTCGTACCGCCTCAGATTTGTTTTTTATTTATCCCTTGTTTTAATAATTATGAACCCTCACGGGCGTCCCGAGAACACCATACCAAAATTTCATCACAATCTGACCAATGGTTTCGGAACACATAGAGGACAAACATACAAACATTGATTTTTATTTTTAAAGACTAGTGTAACAAAGTACCTACCAGGATAAAAAGATATTCAAGTTCTTCATATCAAAAAACAATATCCCAATCAATCCTTTACAAAAAGGGCTCGAGCCAATAGGAAACACAATATTCGTTGCTCAAACGTCAAATAGTCTGGGGACTGTAAACATTGAAGTGACATAGGTCAACCTAATCCAATCGATGCTCGATGTCGACATTTCAAGGGGAATGCCAACATAAGTGCCGGTCTACGTGGGTATGCATGTAATGAAGTGATGTCATGTGAGGGTAGGTGTACACTGAACTGATTAATTTATCTACTGCTCTAGATTTATGACAGCCTGGTACTTTGTCGCTGAGAACTTTGGCTAACTATTAACCCTATAAAGATAGAGCTTTAATAGTTAACGAAAAGTAAAATTTCTTGTGCGTATTGACTTGAACATTTTACCTCCTCGGACACAATTTTATTTGCTGTCCAATACTTATTATCTACGAAAACAATAAATGTGTGAACATAGCAGTCTCACAATAAAGGCTCCTTCAAACAGGTAATAAAATCGCGCGCGACACAAAGGCACCGCAAGTCGCGAAACGACCGGTGCCTTTGTGTCGAGCGCAATAGGCGTCGCGCGTCGCGCCTGTTTGTAGGAGCCTTAATGAGACGTCGGCCTATTATTATATTATTTTATAACGTTTTCATACCAATTATATATTTAAATTATATGTTTATAAAAATATTTCAAAATATAAAAAATTGGCCTGTATCAGAAACAGGCTGCCAAGCTGCCGGTGATCAGGGGCTCTTGAGAAAGGAACCTCCTCATTATGTGTGCCGTGTCCAGGAGTACTGCTTTCTGAATCAAGCCCTTGACTCAGCCGCGCAATGATAGCCTCCCGAGGTGTTGGTCGAGGCTCTCCGCTATTAGGCCATTTACTGTAACGATTATCGGTATAATGATTGCAGAGTCCACACCCCACATGTCAACAACCTCGTGTGCTAAGTCAAGATACTCGATATTTTTATCTTTCTCAGATTTCATGAGATTGTCCTCGTGAGTGGTATAATAATTATCTACCCGTAGATAATACGTGTATCTAAACAAAGCAGTTAAGAATAATGAAGGCATTAAAGATGTTCTCGTATAACGCTTTATATTTATGATATCATAAAACGTTTTATACCTATAATATCAGTTACCTTTTCTACGCATAATAATTATGATCTTCTTTCTACATCAAAAAGGAACCTTTTTTCTCATTAATATCTTAGTTAAATCTCCCAAATCTGTTCACTGAATTTACTTAAAAACTCGGCCAAGTACAAGACGGAACATTCTGCACACATAGGATTCCGTGCCACAAGACAAAAAACGCCCAAAGGAAGATGTTAGGTACTTGTATCGCTTTAATTTTTATTAACTTTATTTATTTTTTGCTGTTATAGCGACAATAGAAATACACACTGAAAATTTCGACTGTCTACCTTTTACGGCTTATGAAATACAGCCCGCTGACAGACAGATAGACGGGCGGACGGACAGCCGAGACTTAGTAATACGGTTCCTTTGGCACTCTTTGGGTACGAAATCCTAAAAAATAATATATTTGGGTGATAGTATTTTTCTAAACTAATATGTTTGAAATAGTCTGATTTCGGACATCACAGAAAGAACCTTAGTTTCTCGAAGAGCTCTCTAATCCCGCGTGATTATTAGTGCGCACTCTTGATGTTGAACCGAACATGAGAATCACGCAGAGGGCATCCCAGTGCGTGAAAGAAAAACACTGCTGGATTTTAAACTTTCTTCGCTTTTCAAAGCCCTGCTTGGGCTTTGAAAATCTAGAGCGCGATAAAAAATCGCCGCATGGGTACGAGGCTAAGCTGTCTTGTTTTTGGCAATTTGATGACGATGTTGCGAGCTAGTCTTGTAGGTTGACCCAACCTTTAGACGCTTAGTATGAATATTGTCAGGCTTTGAAAAATGCAGATCAACCCTAGTTATAATAGGCATTAGGTAATCCTTAAAAAAAATATCAACTGTCCCATACAAAACTACAATACCTAAAACTAAATGTATGGGACGGCTGATTATTTATTCGTGATTACGAAGTTGGTCCCATGGAGAGATTTGTTTAGCTTGATAGCTTGCACGGGTGCCTTAATATGACCACACCTTTCCATTATATGCTGTATACTTAACAATAATAGGCAAGAGTATGACTACTTAAGTCATTTAACTCAAGCTGAACGAGTTCAGAGAACACTATGAAAAATGTGCCATTTTTACGGCTTATTTCACGTCGCTGGGTGTAAAGGCAGACAAAAGTAAGTGCAGTATATAAAGCAATGTAATAAGCGTTCAATTTTATATGAAACGTGCCTCAACATATCATGATCGCACGAAATAGTTTGCGAATGCAATTTTTATCAGATTGCTTTTCAGTCTAACGACTAGACGCGTAGACAGAGAATACTATAGACAAATTGATGTCTTTTGTCACATTCCCACAAGAAAAAGAGCAAATTACGCCGATATCGTGTAAAGAAATGAGACAGAACGATGAGATTTTTTGTTTCACGTCGCGTGGCACGATTTTGAAGGTTAGCATAGTACTTTGGTAAACAAAGTTTGACAGTTATCGTGCAGATAGTTATCGTCTTCTTGTAAAATTCAGTTTTTATGTGCTTTATGTTTATTAATTTATGTTATTTTATGTTGTGAACAATTTAGACTTAATATTTCAATCATTTAAAAAAAAAGCATGGTGCGGTGTAGCGTTTTAAGGTGTAAAAGTGATAGTGGAACGAAAATGCTAGACTTGTCCTTTCATTCGTAAGTATAGCACTTTTTATCAGTAACTAGGCTATTAATAACTTTTTACTGTGTTCATACATTAAGTATAATGCACCCTAGCCGTAAATTCATCGATTAAAAGCACAGAATTAACAATTACTAAGTTCTGACTATAGAATTTTGGTGCTGCCAACTTTTCCATAAATTATTACCCACTTTTATGGGAAATCTGTATTCTGCAGTGTGTATCCTAATTCTATCTAATATTATACATACGAAAGTGAGTTTATTTGTTGGTTTGTTTGTTACGCTTTCACGCTAAAACGGTTGAACGGATTTGGATGAAATTTGGCATATCGGTAAACTATGACCTGGGTTAGGACTTAGGATATTTTTTATCGCAATATTCTCACGGAACCGAGACACATGCGCGTGAAATTGCGGGGCGCAGCGAGTTAATTATATTATCTGAAAAATTAATGGCTTGTTGCAGTTTTCCTGAAGGTGGTGATTTACGTCGGAATTGGATCATAGCTACAGGACGAACAGATTGGACACCAAAACCATCATCAAAAATTTGCAGCAGACATTTTGATAAAAAAAGTTAAATAAAAAGAAGAAAAAAATTAGAAACATTTATACGAAGCTTGTTTTATTTAAAGGGCAATAAATCTAATTAATAAAGCTAATTAAAAATAAATTTGTTGTATTATTTACTTACAAAGCCAGATACTACTATCATCTAAGGAATGGCAGGTATTTAGAATCACATCATCATCATACATCGTCACTCTCTCCTGCTCTTAACGCAATTTATTTGAGTTCAGGAGCATGTCTTCCATACATCACATGCTTATACCGATGATAATCGATTTATCAGTGTCACTTTCAGGCTTTCTCTTGTTTTCCAATTTCACAAATTGTGGGGTAAATTTTTCCTCACACGGTAACCCTAAATATGTGACGTATTTTTGTTTTGTCTCTTTCTGCGACACGCTTTGCAGGCGTCTATAGTATTCTCTGTCTACGACTAGACGGCTCAAAGATTTAGTATCAATTAAATAGAAAGGGGGTAGTTTTGACACATCTATTTCACTTTTATCGTTTTCTTTCTTAATGCTTTATGACAGAGTTGCCAGAGCTCTTAATAATTGAAGTCTTTTATTTCAATCGGCGACATAAATATATTTTATGATACCAAAAGTATAAATGTCTAAATAATTTAAAAATAATATTTTCCTAAAAATTCAAAATGGTGGCAGACATTTTTAATAATTATGACATTGCAATTACTGTTATTTATAATATTTAAGATTCAAAGACCAATAAAAATGCTTTTAATAACTGACTAATAAAAACCTTATTACAGAAAACATGAACATGAATATTACAAAGAAACGTTTTGAATGCAGATTCGGATTTTATAGTTAGAAGTAAAAAAAAATACGTACAGCCAGCCGTTTGTTCAAAAATATGAAACGAACAATATTTGCCTTCGTTATTTATTCATACGTGAATCATGCCAATACTTAACACATTAGTATGGCCACGTAGGAGCTTTCTGCACTGCTAAAACGAAAAACTTTTGGTAGATCCCGAAGCAAAACTGTTTTATGAAAATATTCATGAAAACGCGGCTGCTGCAATTTTTATGGCTGTTTCCAGATTTAGGTTCACTTTATTGGGGTTTATCGCTCGGAATATTGAGAAAATTTTTGGAAGCCAAAACACTTATTACTATTTCTTTTTTTCAATAATATAGTCTGCCCTTCTTTTTTTTTCGTGTGCATATCGTCGTGGATTCTCTCCGTCTGTACATAACGAAGGATTTCGGACGTAACTAGAATTTCATAAAAACGTCTCAATTTTCATAATAATTAGATACTAATATACAGTGTTACTAATATACACTGTAATATACAGTGTTTGTGTACGGGGGGTATTTCTATTACTGGTGGCATTATGCCTACAGTATTCTTATCGTAATAAACTGTGCACAAATACCTAAATAAATTAAGATTTGTTATCGTGCTGGAAATACATAAAATGATAAATACCTTCATATAAATAATTGTTACACATGCCCAACAACATTTTACTGTCTCATTAATAACTGTCTAGACCGGCCTAGTATTATTACTGTTTGTGGCTACAGTTCATTCTGGGTTAAATAAACCTACGTACCTACCTTAAATCTATGTTATTTTACCCTTTGATGGCTTACCAAAAAGTAGGCTAAAAGTAAGTATGTAGTAAAAACTTTCCATAATAATGTCCTGACATCAAAACTCGTAGAGAGGCTGAAAGATAAGCTAGTAACTTAGCTCCAAATCCAGTCTTAGCCGGATTTGCGGTCCTAAGTTCGGTACGAAGGTTTATACATATATCTTTTTTCTGGCTATTTTATCGAAAGCTCTTTCTGTTCTGGAGAAGTAGCATTCTTTATCTTAGGAAACTATATTAATGTCTACTTTGTCATATGTATGTCATTATTTTTAACGTGTAAATTTTTTGGTTATTCTCTAGATAAGGTTGAAAAAAAAAATTATAAACTGCTACACTTGCCTACAGTTTTATTTCAAGATGTCGTTTTATTTGTATTTTTTCTACAGTCCCAAAAAATTTTCTCTGAAATTATAAAAGGATATAATTTATTCACACAATATTATGTATATTATAGAATCGTTCTGAAATAATCTCGGTTCAGCAAAGCTATTTGTAGGCTCAGTGTAGCGGCCATTCACCGTCTGCTATAATTAATAAAATCGATTGTCTCTGCAGCTACGGTCGAGTAGCAGCCAGATTGCAGCCATTCCATAGATTTATCGGATTATTGGCCTAACAAATTGTTCGCATCGAGTTGCAGAGTAATTGAGAAGCTTGCTGAGATGATAATGATACTCGAGATGCGTATCCCGTTGATACGCATCTCAAGTATCATTATCATTTGAGTAAACGTTTCAGATAAATCAGGAGTTAATGTTGACTTGCATTTTCCAAAACCACCTCCGTTAGAAAGGAAAAAAGTAAACAAAATACTTACGTTTATTTACCAATAAAGCGTTTTCATTCAACTTTTGCAAAAAAGGTGGGAAAATTATGGGAAATATGTTTTGTTTTTTAGGATTCAAGCAGACATTTTATGAGCACAAAAATACTGCAGAATACCAAAAATAATGTGTCCTATGCCTCTGACCTGACCTATTTTTCAGTTGACCTAAATTACCGTTCTTAGTAGGCATAACCAAATTTGTCCCTGAACCATATTGACGGATCATCCGTATCCGGATAGCAAAGCCATTACAATAATGACTCAGTAATGAAGTTAAAACATTACTTCAAAAGTACTAACAGTTAATTATATAAAAACTCTGCGTATATTTTCCCGTTCATATTTTGCCCACATTTGCACCTTCACAGGGCACTTATATTTACATAATAGCTTGTTCGAGCGCGCTATAAATATTTGAATGTCATGCAAATAGGGAAATTTCACTTCTTGGCCCAACAAAAAGAATTCTGTTGTGGATCGCCCGCGACACTTGTCCCAGTTGTCAGACACTCAAGCCTCAAGTAGAAGCAGAACTCGATGTTAAAAATAAAAGAGAAAAATAATATTTTTGGAGAAGATAATTATTCTTTTCTCTTTTGCAAATTTTCTTATGATAATTTTAATGATGACGACATCGGGATAACATCTTGTAAGTAATGTAACCTAAATAATGTCAGAAATGCTTATTTAAACATTGCTTAACAATGACAATGTTCATGGAATAATGTTTATTTAAGAAGTTCCAAAGTACACTGGTAAAAGTGCTCCTCGTTTTTAACCATTCCAATTGTTCAATACGGTACAAGAAAATTTTAACATTACTGCGCGGAAATCAAAACTCATTTTCATCCAACGCATTTTTTCAAACAATTGAAGACCATGTGCACACGTAAAACCATTACAAAGTGTATTTCTCCTATATTTAGTCCGTTTTAAATTGGTTTCATCGCGAAAGAACAAATAAATAAAAATGGAATAGGACTCGCTAATGATCAGACAATAACCACACTCACTGTGTGACGTTTTCAGTAACTCAATATATATAATATAATACAATACAGTCAATAAAACTCAAAGTTGCCCAGCTAAAAAGGCAGGTTTTATTAAGGCACTTTAAGTTTTAGAAAGAGACTGTCGGTATGTGTAAAAGAAGCTGCGGATAGAAGCAACGACGCTTTACAAAGCTAAACTTTTTCTGAAATTTGATGTGCCGTATTTACGCATAGTTACATATCGATACCTTTGGGTAAAAAGGTCGTATAAACCAAAACCCGACTTTTCAGGAGAGCAGAAAAACTATATTTTTTTTACATAAAAATTCATAACTTTTTTGTTTTTGAAGTTATAAAAAAATGTTCTATGAGAAAGGTTCTTACAATTTGCAAATGAAAAAGGTTAAATCATCAAAACCTATCTATCTTCTTTGGTTTTAAAGGTAGTTTGGATTTACGTCTAAGAAAAAATCAATTCTTGGTTAATACACCCCATGAAAATGTACTTTAAAAAAACTGTATTGGTCGTATATCCATTTTTGTAAGCTTATGGTCACATTTACTGTCGTAAAAACCCATATATGTAGTTTATTTTTGTATTAAAAACCATTTATAATCATAGGAAACAATCCTGTTACTCTCAGAATTAGTAGGAACTCAATTATTATAATTCTAATACCCAATAATAAACGATTCAAATAAATAAAACTACCTGAAATACGAAATCAACATTTATTAAGTATGTACCTTCTAATCAACATTTACTATTATTTCAATAATGGTATAACATACCTAACAGGTTTAACATTTTTAAATTGAAAAAATAATTATAACAACTTAAACTGAAAAGTGAAATCTACTTAGTCATAAAAAAACAAAAATTATTTAAACTTATTCCAAATTAAAGTAATTAGGCATTTTAATCATTTATAAAATTATGACTTGGTCGTTTTTTTTATTTTTGTACATATCTGAATTAAGCCTTTGTAATAAGGCTTACTTACAAATAATTTATTAAATTGCAACTAAATAAAAATCAAAAAAAGACGATCAAGCACTAAACGTAACTAACTTATGTACTAAAAAGTAACTTATTTATGAATTGTTACTATAAATTATTTTAATTATTATTATAAATTATTTTAAAACGAATTATGAATTGAAAAACACATTTTCAAAAAATTTATTTAGGTGACAAAGAATACAATCATTTAACATACTCGTAGTCTTGTTTTTTTACTAAATAATATTTTGCTAACGAACGAAATACAAAAAGTTATTATTCTTTTATAATAATAATTGTATTATTCAATTAGCTCTTCCTCGTCTTCTTTGTAGGTTAGCGTAAGAGAGTCAGCCACATTTCCATGGGGTAAGTTAAAATAATCATGGTGGTACCTTTTTGGTATAATGCCGTTATCACATAGACGTTTTAAATCTCTATATTTTACATTCGATAACTGCAAATTTGTTTTTATAAAGTGCAGTTGGGGACATAATCATCACCTTTTCATTTGCATTGCTTACACCTTGTTCGGGTAATATCGCACGGCTTGATTATTATTTTATTTTATTAATACGGCGGTTATTTTATTGCAATGAACATGGTTTATACACCAACATCGCGAACTGCCTTTGGATTTACGACGTCGAATTTAAACTATTTTAGGTAATGCATTTAATATGTTAGGGCGTATAAACCATTTACAATTAACGACTATTTTTACGCCCTGAGTCAATATAAATTATGGTCATTACATCATAACAAACCTACAAAAAAAAAAACATTCGGCTTTTACATTGAAAATTTACCTTTTTTAAGAGGCTATGAACGAAAATTTCTGGGTCGTATTAACCATTTTTGTGCGAATTTCTGCATTTCGTATATACAGATCGATAGAGAAAAAAAATCTGAGAAAAATGGTATATATAACTCAATTTGGCCAAAATGGTTTATACGACCTTTCTACCCAAAGGTATCGATATTATACATAATTTTGAATTTAAAGCTTAATGACATACCATTTACCCACTTTAAAGTCAGTCAATTCGCCATGTCAAACGAAATCTGATGTCATATCGCAAAATTGTCGATAGCCACACATCGAAATTATGATGTTTGCTAGGCATGTTTGTTGTGCGAGAGCTTTGTGTCAACAATGATGATTCATTATGTACGCGCACGCTCATTACGAGGTGACGTTTCAAACGATGCTAAAGCTAAGCGCACATTACACCCGAGTTCCGTGTGTCATAATGAAAAAACGAAACCCTAAAACCGAGATGCCTAGACCTGCCTTACCACCCGTTGAGGATTTTTTGGGCATGTCCGGCTTTTAGACCCCCAGTCTGGATTTTGTCTGGCCTTTTCGAGATAAGGGCATTTTTTTTAATAGAAATATTTAATGATCACTCAAAAGTAAAATGCCCGGTCTTTTTGCAAATGTCCGGCTTTTTTCTAATTTCGAAATGGTAACGCTAGATGAGATAGGCGGCGTCGCGTGGCGCCGAGGTCGGCCCAGAAAGCGTTGGCGAGATGACCAGAGGGGCAATTCTCGTAATTTTACGAATGTTTACAATCTGATCTCAGTCTCAATCTGTCAAAAATACCTCTAGTTTCCCTACATTTTTGACAAATTTTTGACATTTGTTTGTCGCCGAGATGAGACTGCGACTAGATTTCGAACGTTTTAAATTACGAGTATTGGCCTTCTGGACGCGTACCGCGAGTACTAGTTCGAGATGTGACGGGAAAAGAGTTGCTGAAAGAACTTGTGGGAGGCCTTTTCCCAGCATTGGGACAGTATAGGCTAAACAAAAATGAACCCTAAATGCAGCCCGTTTTTAGTGTGCGATATTTCATAAAAGTTGCGGCCCGCTCAAATGCGCGTCAGCCTTAACAACCCGTAGTCAGTCGAAACGATAATAATGATTGATTTTATGCTGATCAAGCAAAAACTGTGAGAAATATTTACATTTGTGAAATAGATTCAGCGGTTAATGCAGTTTGCTTTGATCGATGAGTTTGTACGTAAATTATTATTTCATTTTTGATGTGTTTGCATTTTCATGCTTCAGTGACGTCTGAATTATCTCGTAATACATTTTATTTTCAGCGGGATTGTCCGAAAGGTTACCGCTGGCCCGGAACATAAAGGGCTTTTTTTTTCTGGATGGTAAATCATCAAATGACTCCTCCCGCTCTGGGTGGAGCGGAAGGGATTGTCAGACTCTTACTGACTAAAACCCACCCGTGTTCCTTCCTTCGCCCTTTATGTTCCGGGCCAGCGGTAACCCTTTCGGACAATCCCGCTGATCAACATAAAGGACTAAGGAAGGAACACGGGTGGGTTTTAGTCAGTAAGAGTTTGACACTCCCTTCCGCTCCACCCAGAGCGGGATGGGTAATTTGATGATTCCCAGACCTGAAAAAAAAAATACACGTTACTGACAAAAATAGTAAAGTGTTCATTTAATAATGAATAATCGACTGGGTTCATTTTATACAGATGTAAATAAACATCATCTATTTTATACGTGAGAGCAGTGGTACCCCAGTGGTGGCCGCGACTTACGAGTTGTAGGTCGTGGATTCGAACCCAGGCAGTCGCTTTACTTTGATGTAATTTATTTTATCACAATTGCTCTCAAAAACAGTGAAGGAAAACATCGTAAGAAAATTCACATGTCCTAGGAAAAAAATCGAAGACCATAATTCATAACGCTGGCATGCCGGTTAGTAGAATGTGACATCTACCAACCCGCATGCCAGCGTGGTGGATTAAGGCCCACTCCCTCTCACAGAGGGGAGGCCCAGCGGTGGGGACGTTATAGGCTTATGCTTGCTATTATTTTATAGGTATACTATTATTTTATAGGTTCTACCCGTCCAATGCAATTAAGAGATTACATAGCAGACAATGTTGCAGACAAAAGATATCCCTTACGTAGCAGTTTAGATTTAATCAGAAAAGTATTTCCAAGAAAATACAGCACAAATCTAAAAATACTAAACCTCCTTCAAAGATTTATAGACGAGCAGACAAACAAAATTCGTCGTAAAACTTTTACGGGATCATCAAACTCTTATACCAATAACTTAAGAGGGAACGGTCAATAAAATGAGATTGATTCGCACGATTATGAGAATGAATTCAAATGGCAATATGAAGGAAGTGCACTTTTTCTCTTTGTTTCATCGTGGTTAAAGAAAGAAAAGTTGATTTTCTATAAGTTATCAAATTACAGACAGGCGATGGCTTGACAATCGATTACAACTTTACCTTCGTTTTTTAAGAAGTTTGGAAACTGACTGATGGACATATCGATGAAACTTTGTGCTACTTAGTGGTAATACCATCTCCAGTCGAAAAGCCTCTTAAGAACTCATCACTTCATAATCATTTTAGGAAATTCAGACTCGTGGTCCATGGACCACGAGTCTGAACACGAGACAACGAGATTCAACTTTCAAATCATGATTTGAAAGTTGAATCTAAGGCGTGCTAAACACTTGTTCGGCGTAATTGCTTAACACAATATCAATAGCAATGCAGTTTATTTTGACAGTTTTAACAACACTCATTGCTCAAGTGGCTTCCTATATTCCAGCGGGATTGTCCGAAAGGGTTACCGCTGGCCCGGAACATAAAGGGCTAAGGAAGGAACACGGGTGGGTTTTAGTCAGTAAGAGTCTGACACTCCCTTCCGCTCCACCCAGAGCGGGAGGAGTCATTTGATGATTTCCCATCCTGAAAAAAAAAAAAAAAAGTGGCTTCCTTTACGTCTTCGCCGGAATTTCAAATCTTGTTTCAGCTCTACAGTATTTTGTTTAATCCTAAAACCCCCACTTATCTTAAAGAACGTTTCAAGTTCCTTCATGACACACATAATAGATATCTGAGGTCATCGGAAAACCTGAGACTAGAGATGCCGGATGCATTCCACCAGTTTTTATGACAAATCTTTTACTGTTCAAGCAGTACGGTTATGGAATGACTTGCCCGTGTCGGTAAGGCGTACTCAATCTTTGTCCACGTTTAAAATTATGGTAAAAAAGCACTTCCTCTCTCCTTAAACATCATCATTATATTTTCTTTGCTCCTGCTTCATGTTTATTATTATATGGATATATTTATATGTATGTGTATATATTTATTTAGATTAGTATAATATACTTTATGTATGTATTTATTGTACTATGTAAATGTTACACCACGGACTACCTACAGTATTTGTCTGTCCTTCCCCTTTTTAAATCCATCCTAAGGTTGTCTTTAAAAGATAGCTCTTAGCGATAAGACCGCCCATTGTGTCACCCCTTTGTACAGTTTCTATATTTATATCTGTAATTAATATGGTGTACATAATAAAGAGTATTCTATTCTATTCTATTCCATTCTATTGCGTTATTTAAGTTGTAGAGCAGACAATTTTTTCGAACATATGAAGCAATGGATTCGCTATATCCTTCAAAATTATTGAGGGTGTAATGGGAAGTGTGTTACGCAGCGTGTTAGGGTGCTGAACCGGCATGATTCACTACAGTCGGGCGACAAAATACATACCCATTCGATTTTACCGCTCGGCTGTTCCGAAACGTGACGAACCGAACAATTGTGTAACACCCCTTACGCAGCAAGCTGCGAAAACTAACTAAAATGTTTGAAAAGTGTTTTATTTCGTAGCGGTAAGGGTGGTACGCGGGAACACGGTGAAAAGCTACCTTTGAATCATATGAGAACTTAATTTTCATTCTATGACACACAGGATAGTCACAGGATAGTTTATACCTAGATCGTCGAAACGAGTTGTTTTCATTTATCGTCTGTTCCATTCTATATTTCCCGTGGCTAAAATAATAACAGCCGCCTAGGTCTATCGATCAGGTTAAGCTACGCTTGCCGTGCTGGATAGGTGACCGTCTTTACATACCGAGACCCCTCCGTGCCTCGGAAAGCACGTTAAGCCGTTGGTCCTGGCTGTTATTCGTGGATCTTTGACAGTTGTTACGGACAGTCAGAAGCCCGAAAGTCTGACAACCGGTCT
Organism: Luperina nickerlii; assembly: GCA_963855955.1. Lineage (NCBI taxonomy): Eukaryota > Metazoa > Arthropoda > Insecta > Lepidoptera > Noctuidae > Luperina > Luperina nickerlii. The sequence goes on along the minus strand of OY979677.1, from coordinate 10,714,093 downwards.
TACCAAGGGGTATCGTATTACCCAGTAACAGGGTTGTGGAGGTCGGACAGGTAGTCGCTCCATGTAAAATACTGGTATTCAACTGCATCCGGTTAGACTGGAAGCCGACTCTAACACAACATAGTTGGGAAAAGGCTAGGCAGTTGATGTTCTATATTTTGTTTCCTTGTTCAAATATGTATGTAGAAGAAAATAATAATTATTAAGAGTATCAACCGACCCGGGTACGTATACTTTAGCGAAGACTGTCAAAGACCTTTACAAATCAAGTATCGTTTCTGCGTACAACAAAGTGAATAAATTATGCTTCCTGTAAGTACTTCACGAGACATTGTTAGCAACAGAAATAGAAAATAATATTGAAGAGCGGCACGTGTTCGAGAAATGCTTTGTATCATCGTTCTAGTTTTTCTTATCACAACTTTTGCCGATGGGTATTTTATAATAATGTCAGCTGCATGAGTAGGTAATAGTTTTTCTTATGTTTTGAAGAAAATTCGAAAGGTTGGTATAGTTATTTGATTTTTAGTCAAATATCTTGTTTTGTAATCTTCACTTACGGCCAACGAGAGATGAACGAATACGTGTTTTGCGAATTTGATCTTTATTGGTTACTAGAATTGTCGCACTGACGCATTTTTTCGACGGCCGGACTGTAGTTGCACTCTTTTCAATGTGATTATAATTAAATGCCATTTTGGTCAACCAATAATGATTTAGCATGGGTTTAAACGCTAGTTTACTAATTAGCGATCCGATAAGTCTTTTGGTTGGGAAATATGTATTTTTGATTTCAGAAAGGTGTCATGAAAAACAGTTGCAATATTTGAAAGGCATTTTAATATTTTGGGTGCAAAAAATTCAACGGAGGTGTAAACTTTAAGCTAATCAGTATTAAAATGCTGTTACCACCAAACCACCTTACAGTATGGTTAAGTATATTCATATGTGTAACGCCAGTAGAAATTATATCCATTACTATGACAACTGAATACTCAGGTCGTTAAATTAATTAATTAAATTACTTCCAGTTTTGAACGCTTAATTAATAAAAGTGGTGTGTATTTTAGCCCTTTCATTTAAGTTAATTGAAATTTTGTAGGTGGGCTAATTTGTTTGGAGCATAGTGTATGTTCTGTTATTTATGTATTTGTTAATTCGTCCCTAGGACTGGTGAGTTATTGGCTATGTAAACAAAATAAATTATGGTGATTTTCCAAAGTAGAACGTAATTCTGTGGAATCATTTGAATTACAAACATATCTGAAAATATTATTTTGTGTACAAGACTTTAGCATACGATGTTCATAATGAAAAAGTATTTAATTCTAGCATAATGTTCCTTTTTACCTAAATATTAACACCCCTATTTCAAAACGGCTTATTATTAAAAATATTATGGATTAATTTTCTAAAACATTGTCAGCACAATAAAATAACAAGAACAATTTTTTAATTATATGTACACACAGCTTCATTAAGTGATTACCCCTCCAAAAGACATGTGCGTTCAAATCCGTGATAGGCCCAAGTTGGTTTTTGTATTTTGCAAAAACATTTTATTTTAATTAATTTATTGTTTTAGTGAATAAATAAGTTTAAGATAGTATTTATTTTTTAAAATTCTGTTTTTATTATTGTTTTTTTCAATAAAACGTTAATACTTTTATTATTGCGAAAACGACAAGCAATAATAGGATTAACATTTACGAACGTTTTATTCATCGTCTAAATAGACTAGAGGTTTCAAGACCGCTTGCCGTGCCTATGAGTGGAAGTTCAAATCATAGCCACGAAATGTGCTTTTTGTTCATTATAATTATTGTTTTAATATATTTTTCTATTTTGTTTTAGTAATTATTTATAAAGAATTAAAAAATAAAGAAAAATAAAATACCTTAATAATCATATAATAATATTTATTATTGCTATTATTTAACAAAACTATGATCTTATTTTACAACAAAGATTTATTTTGATTTGATAATTTTATTTACAGTTATCATAATATACTATTTTGCCAACTGACACAATTGGGTTCCTAGACAAGTGGCATCCTATTAAGGTAAACGATAAAATAGTAAGCGGTAGAAATATTTTAGATTGACATAACCTAACGAAATGTCACGTGACCTGTCATGTCGTCTCAGCATACAAATTTGACAATTGACAGTCTGACAAGTGACATCGAAAGAGACAAGTTTTGAAGCGTTTGCAACTTGTCTAGGAACTAGAAGTTAGTTTGGCAGGATTACAATCATGAGCATAATAAGTGAATAAACATGTTATCAATAGATAATCAATTAACATCTCTTATTAGCTCATGATATCTACTTAGAATATTTTGCTATACAAAGTAAAATAGTGGAATCAAATGAGTTAAATGTCTTCGTTGTTTATTTTGTTGTCATACTTAATTAATATAACTGCAATTTCTGGGCAAATCGCAATCGTTCTCTTCGATGTTCTTCTGTTAGACATATTTTGCAGGTCGATAATTACTGTGAATGTTCGCTGCGTGTAAATGTCTTCGAACCGTGGACAGAGAGATATTCCATGCCGTTGCGAACTGTAACGAGTGGATGTAAACGGCGGTGTAGTGTGAACCTTAACAATATCCGGATGATGTTCAGATTGGTCCGTATAGATCCCAGTAGTTCTCCGACCCATGGTCATTGTCTTAGCATCGCGGGTTTCTTGAAATCTGCGCACCCATAAGCGCACCGTTTGTCTCTGTATAGAAAAAAATGGTTTTAAATAAGTTATTAAATACCACACACAAGATACCGCAAATAGCTCAACAAGAAAAAATATTATAATGAACTTACTGCTATGCCAAGCTGTCTCGCAATTCCTTTTATGCTCACATTTTGTTCACACAGAACAACTATTTTAGTTCTCATAAAATCATAAATCATTTTAAAAATTAATGAATAAATCGTAGTCGTTTACTCTTCGCCGTTTTAAGTGAACGTATTATACATCAAACGTTATAGTTATAACTTGAGGGTATGGGTTAATTTTATAAAGACAACGTATGTAAGTAAAATTAATGGATACCCTCAAATTATAACATCTATCGATTAGACATCCCACCTAAAGATAAAATGACTCAGACCATAGTTAGTAGATAACAATTTCAACGCAATTCATATGGGCTCGCTGGCTAGTTCGTCAAACTGCCGGTATCAGTATGACGACGTTCGGTGATGCGATGGTTCGAATCTGAGTCGAAACAATGGGTTCTTTTTGAAGTATTCTTTAGATTATTTGTAAGGAATTTAATGTGTAACATTTTAAAACTTGAGGGGTTAGCACATACTGACGCTGTCTGTACCTATAAAAAAACACATCATTGTAAGTTGTTTTATTTAACTGTTTTAGTGTAGTAGTTGCGTATGTTGAAGTATGAGCTGGTTAAATAGCGCGTTGCTGTCGTTTTCATAGAGATACAAAGACACCCGTCGCTGCGGTCTGTCATTGCGATTGCGACTTTGCCGCTGCGGTTGCCTTTGTAATTGAACCTTAAAAAGATTTTCTTTCCTTCTAAAAATGCTCTAGAAAAATCTTGACGACCAACCCACCTACAAAATGCCGTGTTCATCCAAATATCTTCATTCATCCGTGTTCGCTCACAACGATAGCTAACGACCGTCAATTTTTAATTGGAGACATTTCCTTTCAGCCGGTTTTTAGGTCACGTGTCGTATCATGGAGGCCCCTAAAATATGTATCGTAGAACTTTCACCCGGCCTGCCATACGTGTTGTGAAAGTCGTTACTATTGGATACTGTTTGGAAAACTTGTTTTGTCCGCCTCTGAAGTTCAAGGGTTTGTTTGGATTTGTTTTATTCTTTTTGTAGATTTTTTGCTGCGAAATCTGTTTGGTTACATTTTGAAATCTATTTGAATTTAAGATTTTATCATGTCTATTTTACATGTTCTACTAAAGATTTAAGCAAATATAATTAAATTCTAACAACCTGGTAAAGTATTTTAGTGTGAAAATATTTGACGCATGTAAATTAACTATGATTTAATAATTATATTTTATTAACTATGTTTTATTAACTAGCTAAATTAACTATGGTTATATTCTTTAGCTAAACACACATCTAGTAAGGTTTTATATTAGAAAAAAATGTAGCTACATGTAGCTGATCACAATTCCACTCGAATACTCATAATTACATGGATTTCAAAAATATACAATTTATAAACACAACACACAAATTAGCCTATAATGTTCCCACTGCTGGGACACAGGCCTTCTCTCTGGGAGAGGAAGACAATTTATACTTTTCATTTCTCAAAACTATTTTAAAAGAACATCTAACCTCAAACTAGTTCATAATACAGAACAAAAATAAAATTACGTGCACATAAAGTACATATTTGGCAGCAATAAAATGGCATACCACAACCAGTAAAAATACTCAGCTCTTTATTTTTTATCTTTTTATTGCAACAAGAGTAAGGAATTAAATGCGAATACCTACCTCAGAAAGAATTGGGTCAGCGGTACGTTGAAATGCAAATATATTTTATTTCTTGAATAATTTCATATTCTTAAGACACGCTATGTATTTGAGTATATTTTGTTGCGACATTACTGAGTTAAAGAAGAAATTATTAAGTTAAAGCACGAATATAATAGGGCTTTTGATAGAAATAATTAAATAGCATAGGGTACCAAGTAAATAGGCTACAATATAGGTAGGTACAGGTCCACAAGTACCTACAATCTACATGGATGACACATCAGAAATTAACTCAACCCTATTAACTTAACGGGCCGTGAAAAGAGGTACAAAGATGCTGAAATTAGGATAATAATTAAACAACTCTTCTCATGACGAAAGTCAAAGTCAAATCATTTATTTCAAATAGGCACATTAAAGGCACTTTTGAACGTCAAAACTTACAATAAAATTAAATTGATTCTAGTCGCCCTTTCCAAAAGGTAGTGTTCGTATGGAGAACAATGGGCAAGAAACTCCACCGTTACTCTTTTAAAATGTTTTGCAAGGTTTTGTATACATAATATAACTATATGCGAAGACGACAAATACAATTTTGTTATACGTCCTACATGATTATATCCAAAAATACTTGAATGATAAATAATATTTTTTGTGTAAAACACTTTTACGCTTTTCGTTCGTTCGCGTTTGGTTCAAAAATCACACTCACATCTCAAAAAAAAAATGTTATTTTACATCTAGATAAGGTCGGTATTTTGTACTTAAAATTGGACCATTAAAGTTACGCTTAAGCGCAATACCGCTGCTTGTACCAAATTTCTAAAAGCCATTATTATCCCAAACCTCCTGAAAAGGGACGAAAATAAAAATAAACCCAAGGGTTTTGGCATAAAAGTTTAAGTGTAGGGGTTAAGTTAAATATTTCTTCGAAAGGTCAAGAACTTTCCCGAAATTACTTTTTCGTATGCACTCATATTTTAAAAGAAAGTCCAAAAAGTTCGAATACTTACTTATATTGAAAAATCAAAAGAATTGCAAAACTCAGAATAACAATAAACAATATAACAAAATAACAATAAAATGAAGTATATTATTTATTCTCTTACATTTAAACTTTTCACAAAGATTCTTGTCGCATATTTCAACAATAATTCTCAAGCCATAATGTTAGCTTCAAATTCAACTTTGTTGGCACTCGTATGCATTATACAGTGTGCAGTTACAATAGTAGCGACTAGAGCTGCAGTATAATAAAATCAAATATTCTGTACCGACTTGTGAGTACAATTCATAAAGGCTCCTACAAACAGGCGCGACACGCGATAATTTTTTTTTTTTTTAAACCGATATAATTTTTTTTTTTTTTTTACTTGTATCGAAGTTATATAGGAAAACACACCACACTGTACAGAGTTATTACTTCAGCATTTTTGTTCTAACAAAATTGTAATAATATGGTTATATATCTTTAGTTTATGTATTTTATTAAGTATAAACAGATACTTACTTGTATATTTTTCTTTATTTTAGTTCCTTATAAGTACACACTATGTTCAGCTAGAAATGCTAGAATCACACTTATTTCGGAAAACTAGACTTCCCGATTTACGGTGGGACGTCATTACGTCATTTGAGAGGTTGTTGCTGAAAATCAGCGCTGTTTACGATAGGTTCGTCCGAAGTCACAGCATTTTGCTGAGCAACGACCTGTTCTTGCACAGATGCGACGCACAGCTTAATTATTGTCCTTATTAATGTTGTTTGTTACGAAAGTAGTTATCTTTCCACTCAGAAATTGGCATTTTTGTTTTTGTTTGATTGTTGTTGTTTTCACGTTTTGTTGTGATATGTATTGTCATTGTCAATGTCAGTTGTCAAATAATAATGTGTCAAATAATAATAATGTGTGTCTTTGGTGCCTGGCCCTGACATCAAACAATGGACAAAATTGTCAACATTTTCTAAGATTGAGTACGAGGCTTTTGACTACGTTATGTGTGTGTATTTTATGTTATTTTTTAATATTTTTTATTTTTATTTGTAATGTGCGTTTTTGTTTGTGCAGAATAAACTAATTTTCTTTCTTTTTCTTTATAAAATCGCGAGCGATACAAAAGCACCGCAAGTCACGCAACGAGCGGTGCCTTTGTGTCGCGCGCGATTATATCGCGTCTCGCGCCTGTTTGTAGGGGCCTTTATTGCAACTACTGGTTTTATATTTTATACGAGGAATGGAAAAAATTAATTTCATTAGACGTTCTACCACGTAAAATGGTCTAAGATTAACATAGTATTGGGTCCCCACCTATGAAATTGGTGTTTTTTTTCTCACAAATAAAGAACCTTGTCACTTCTATTATTTAAAATATTCATCAATTGCTTAATATTCTATCGGATTATGAGCATCATAGACAACTACCAATAGTAAAAAACCTTAGTACATATAGTTTTCTAAACATAAAAAAACCTTAAAAATGACTCTTTTTTAGGAATAGAATGTAGAAATGACCACTATTTATTTGTTTTAACTTAGCCTAAACTTTTTTTTGTCGCTTAATCTAATTGGCATACGTTATCTTAGTTTTTAAACATTAGTGCATAAAAGTTTTAAAACATTAGTGTTCATGGTTGTTAAATAAATTAAGAAAATGTTAGTATGAAAAATGCAACGTCTTTAAAATTCTCCATACAAAACGCTGACTTCATAGGTGGGGACCTAATATTATGTTGTTTTTTTAGTTAGTGAACGTTAAATTTTTGCGCGTTTTTTTTTTACCCTCCCGATCTATTCTGTAAAAATCTCACGTAGGCAAAAGCTTATGTGAAGTGAGGTCTTCAACTTCAACTTCAATTCTTGATTAATGGCTTAACACCACAATTTTGCCAATTTCAAGTGAGGTCTTAATAGTGTCATTCACTGAAATGACAACTCACTTCAAGCTCAATTCACTTAAGTTTTGACAGTAGGAGCTTGTGGCTAAGTAATAACAGCCGCAAGGGTCAATCGATCAGGTTAAGCTACGCTTACCGCGGTTAGTCCATGGATGGGTGTCCATCTATACATATCAAGACCCCTCCGTACCTCGGAAAGCACGTTAAGCCGTTGGTCCCAGCATTCGTGGATCTTTGACAGTCGTTACGGGTCCTCAGAAGCCCGAAAGTCTGACTACCAGTCTTTTTTTTTTTTTTGAGGATGGCAGAGTCAGTGTTACAAAGGGGTTTTGTATTACCCAGTAACTGGGTTGTGGAGGTCTGATAGGCAGTCGCTCCATGTAAAATACTGGTACTCAGCTGCATCCGGTTAGACTGGAAGCCGACCCCACATAGTTGGAAAAGGTTAGGCAGATTATGAGTGTGATTTGAACGAATAGACCAGCTGGTTCACAAATTGGAAAACTGTGCGTGTGTTGCAACTTAAAAAAAAATTGTGTGAAAAATAAATCTCCAAAACTAAATAACATTCTTTAATTATAAAAAAGCTGTCATCAATCTTGTAACATCACAAACGTTTACGTGAAGAATTTTAAATAAGCAAATTAATGCGCGGTGCGTGTCGTAGCACTATCGTAGCTCGTAGCGCTACACCACCGTAGCGCATGATAACATTCACAAACATAAATCGTAGCACTTATAAACACGCACTGAAATCACTTTAGATGAATTATGAGGACACCTTGTGTGAATTAATTCTGCGAGTGGAAAGCATAATGATGTGATATTTTAAAGAGTTCTACGATAAAAGTTGGGGCAGAAGTGTGTTTTTTTATTTCTGAAGACTACTGTCCATTTAAAACTTTTGATATTTTCTATGCTCAGAATCAGAAAACAGATTTAAACATAATTATATTCTCTTGACCAGTAAATATCGCCGTTTAATCCAACCCTTCAGCCACACGATGCCACCGCATGATATTAACACTCCAAAACCCTGACTTTGTACAAAGTAATTAGTGTCAGTATGTATTTACTTGGCTCATGTTTTAATCGAACTAAAGCACTATCTGAAAACGCAAAATACTTTTAAACTTACCTACACCTATTCTATCATTTAACGGTCAAAAGTGAAATATAATTTTAGGAATTTATAATTCCATAATCATTAAATCAGTGCTCAATCCAATGTCATAGTGTAAAAACAATCCTTGACAATGTATTTTCTCGTTGTCTCATGTTTTGTCAATTTAAATTCTGCTTGGCGCCGCTACATTCGCACATTATTAAAATTACAAACTCAAGCCTTTCTCAAACATACATGTCTAAAGGTGGCTACTGACCGGAGTTACGGGCCGTAATGTACCATTCGCAGCAAGCATGTTACGTTACGCCTTGTTCTAAAATCACTGAAAAAATGAAACGAAAAAAAAATATTCACCAAAAAATCGACAGCGGAGTGGAGCACTCGCAGCGAGCAACGAACTGCTCATTGCTCGTTGCGAGCACCTTGTTTCCCCATACTTACGCTCCGTAACGCCGGTCAATACCCGCCTTAAGAATGTCTCTTCAAATATGTTAAAGGATTGTTCATTCCTTACCCATATTTTCTCCGCCTCGTAAATCATAAGTATATTATTTAATCCGAATTGCAAAAGGGTCAAATAAAAGCAGATATTAATAAAAAATGTTTATGGTATGAGTAGGTATTTGGGTGTTTTTTTAGAGACGACTCAAACTTGGCAACTCGAGCCATCGATTACTGTTGGCCAACAAGCAGCGCAACTCTCAAACCACCAGCTTCATTCGCAGATTGAACTATCTTTTTAAAGGGTAACTAGCGACCCGACTTACTTCTCACAGTTTTAAACGACTTGATAAAACATCAAGATTTCTTTATTATACGTAAGTTTATACTGCTGAGCGTCCCCGCCTGCTGGCTGTGGGTGAATGGGTGTCGGGCCTCTGGATTCAGGCGCTACCGTCACCCAACATAGGCACTATGCTGGGTGATACCACATTCCGACTCGCTACATGTTTGCGTCTGGGCACTCCTTGCGGAGCTCCACATCGCTGTCAATGCGGTGAAGCAGTCGACTGCCTCAGACACCATAGCCTATCTTGCAGCAAGAGTGCTGGTCGGATGGCACGGAACGCCAGCATTAAAGACGTCATCCGTCAGGCTCTTGTCACTGCTTAGGTGCCAACTGTTTTAGAACCTAATGCTTGTTTGGCACGTGACGATGGGAAGTGGCCAAATAGAATGACCATAATGCTTAGGAAGTTGGGTAGGCTTTTGGTGTGGAATGCAACCTGTGTCGACACCCTCGCGCGATCCCATCTTTCTAGCACGGTGGGCTGTGCTGGGGCGGCTGCTGCAGGAAGAGAAAACCTCAAATGGCGCAAATATAACAACCTTATTGGGAGGTATATTTTTTGCCATTTGGGGTTGAAACACTAGGGCTTTGGGATCCGAGTGCTCATGAAATATTTTGGGTCATCGCCAAGCGGTTGGTTGACTCTTCACGTGATCAGAGGGTGGCCTATTTTTAGCCCGAAGAATCGGCATTGCCATCCAACGTGCACTGAAAAAAATAATTTCTTACTACAGCACATTGAAACGATTTCATTAAAACTTACTGACTTTAAACAGTAAGACAAAATGTTTGTAAAACAGTAAAAGACAAAACAGTAACTTTTAATGATTGAACATACTATTTACTGAAATAAAAAGGAAAATCACCATTACTATAAGGTAAGTAAATTTCTGTGGTTTGAACGATATCACAAATTGAATAAATCAGTTAATTTTATGACCTTTTAGCTGCTTAAAATGTTAAAGTTTACTGTCATGACGGTAAAATTTGCCACAAGCTTTAACTGTTTTCGGATCAGTAAAAAATACTGTTTTGAACGTTAGGCTCATATGGAACTGCTTAAAGCAGTTCAGATAAATGTTTTTTCATTTATATTTACTGCTTATTTCTTTCAGTATGACATTTCCATTGAGAGCGATGCGCACGAATTTGTTGATGGCCAATGAGCGCCTTTTTCACTAATTTTTTGTTATATACTTGTACATCGTATAATATACTAGTGTTAGCTTGTAGTTGTGTCTTTGTGAATAAATGTCTTATGTATTATACACATCAATCTTCGGTAAATGATGGTGGAACCCGCATTAATATCCGTTGCAAAGTTTATAAGAACAACGCAGTCACACAGCAGACACGCAACTACTTTTATCCCGATATTCCCACGGAATCGACATTTACGCGGGTGAAACCGCGGGGTGAAGCTAATTTATAATATGTATAGATTAGTATTTATAAAGAAGTGACGATCGCTAATGAGTTTAGAAGAACAACGCGGTCACGCAACAGACACGCAAAGTGACTTTAATTTATAATACCCATGTATAGATCAGTATTTATAAACAAGTGAAGATCGCTAGTGAGTTTAGAAGAACAAACGCTGTCACACAGCAGACACACAAAGTGACTTTAATGTATCATATGTATAGATTAGTATTTATAAACAAGTGATGATTACTAGTGGATTTAGAAGAACAACGCGGTCACACAGCAGACACGCAAAGTGACTTTAATTTATAATCTGTATAGATTAGTATTTTAAACAAGTGACAATCGCTAGTGGGTTTAGAAGAACAAACGCGGTCACACAATAGACACGCAAAGTGACTTTAATTTATAATCTGTATAGATTAGTATTTATAAATAAGTGATGATCGCTAGTGGGTTTAGAAGAGCAAAGCGGTCACACAGCAGACACGCAAAGTGACTTTAATTTATAATCTGTATAGATTAGTATAAATAAGTGACGATCGCTAGTGGCCTTTAGTGAAAGAGTGTGTGAAGCCAGTGATTTAATAATAGCCTAGCGGCTATTGTTCTAGCCTGTAGTTTCTGCCAAGTGTACGACAATGACATAGAAAATTTAAGCAAAACTTCTATAATACTAAACTTGGTACTAGCTACTAGACAACGATCTGTGGTAACCACTCTAGGTCGCCTAATGTGCGGCGGCACTTAGTATTATGGCGGTGTCTTTTCGTGCAGGTTCCATTTTGTACACAGTATTATTTTCGACCATGAAAAGCTTGCTTCGATCCAAATTTCTTTTTCCAGTCACATATAATTTGCTTAAGATCTTTTGTAGACTGTACTACTGTGTCTTATTTATTTTGTAGTTGAAGTTTGTATAAAAAACTAAGTTAAATCTCGAAAAAGATTTTTGAAGTGAAAACTTCTTTAGCGGCGCTGTGTACTTTTTTTGGAATGGGTAAAAACTTCTAAATTCGCGTCAGGTCACGTGACCCTGATCGAAAATTCGTAAGACGTAAAACGTCAGACGTAAAACGTAAGACGCGCATTGTTGAGGACAGCGCCATCTATGCACATCGGGAAGAACTACGAGGGCCTCGCGTACTAACGTCAGACGTAAAACTTAAGACGCGCGTTGTTGAGGACAGCGCCATCTATGCACATCGGGAAGAACTACGAGGGCCTCGCGTACTAACTACGTAGGCCTCGCGTACTAACTACGTAGTTCATCCAACAACGACGAGATGGCGCTGAACCACGGATATATAACTGACGACGAGCAAATCTGAATAAATTCCTTTCACGAGAAGAATAAACCAGTCACTTTGGTCATCATACCTGATTTGCAAAAAACCCTATAAAATAAGGAACACACCTTAACACGCGTGTTTTGTTTATAAGACGATTCACAAAATACACTCGTAATTGTTCAAGTTTTCACTTCTGTTTTTAATTTGCAAAAGCTTTTACTTTAAGATAGAATAGCTCACTTTATCCGAACGTGCTGCTAATTAAATAATTAATGCAGTTAATAGTTACTTGAACCTGTTTGAAACACCTAAATACAAAATTTATTGAAAAATGCCATGTTTAAGTACGTTTCCCAAGAAATAATGTGTGTATTCTTGTTATTGAAATCTGATGCTTGAGATTGGTTTCCTTTATCGTTTATGAAAGATGAGCCCCAAGATTATAGCAGGAGATATTCTCCTACATCCGTGTTTTTATAACAATATCATTATTTATGTTTAAACATGCATTCTCAGAAATTCGTGAAATGAGACTATATGCATGAAGATCAAAATAGTTACGAAACACTTTTGTTAAGGTATTTTGTTAAAGTGGTGAATCGAAAAAATGGCGAAACGCTAAGTGCCTTGTGTTTATTGTTGCATTTAGTTATAAAACAATTCTTATTAACTAGACAGGAAAAAAACATATAGAAATGGCCTGTTAATAAGGAATTCCACATACTAATGCAGGATATGGCTGCATCCAGCAAAGAAGCAAATATATAAGCGCTATATATCTTCTCGTACCTTTTCTTGTGCTGTAAAATTTAACCTTATTCAGTTGTCATAAGGAAAACAATACCAACAACGCAATACTTTCGGTGACGTGCAGTGTTTCCGACACGAACGTGGAAGATGGTGTGCAAAACAAAAAATATAGGTCTGCAGAACCATGTAGAATTAAGAGACAGAAAGTTGCGTAGTCATATGAACGGAACAGGAGTATGCTGGCTAAAGAGTATAGAAAATAGAAGACCCTCTTTTCTTTCATATAGCAATCCGACAAGCAGAACACGGTGATGCCTCGGCGTCCCCTTCTAGAGGTGGCATTGTAAACACTTTTCATACAAACCAAGCATGTCATAGGTTACACGCATTACGGCACAAATAACTTATACAAACTGACAGCTTATAAATCAGTCCGTGACAGTGCGTGCGCCATGAATTTGATTAGTCCAACCATCTGTAGACGTTGCTGGCGAAGGGATGTCGTGCAACGAAGTTTTGGTTCATGTGCATTCTAGTAAGTAATCTTCTATTTATCACTGACAACTCCTGCTACCGATACCAGTCGTCCGTATGTGGAAACATTCATTCCAATTCGGTTCACGAACTTCGTCTAATGACCGATTAAATATAGAGATGAAGATAGTTCTTAATGCAACATGGTTATGTATATGCGCCTTTTTGCGCCAGTTTATTCGGAGCAACGAGAAGCGCCGCTTAGCAAACGGGCAACTACAGTATCAATTTATCGATGGTATTAATAACTCGAGGTTTACCATTTGTGATATATAATATACAGACCACTAAATAATATAGTGTTCTGTCAGTGGTAACAATCGAATGTGATTTTAACTATAACGAAGTATCCTTCAAGATATTCTTAAGAAATACAGTCATAAAATAACATAAGTTAAATCTTCAACAACTTCAAAATGAAAAATGTCTTCTGGAAAGTCAATTTTGCTGAACTGGGTGATACATCAAAAGCTGCTAACAGGCTATAAATGTCAAGAATAACACTTGAAGCTCGGAGACAGTGGCACTTGTCATCGATGCTGTTTCACCAATTTCTTATAAATTAATCATTTTTCGAATATTTTTTCCCGAAGACCTATATTTAAAAGTTTATGTTTTTAAGGGTTTATCATGGATAAAATTGATGGTTGGAATGAAATAAATATAGAAGCAGATGTATCTCAATTTCACAATCGCATTTTTTTTATCTACCCACAAAATAATTACTGTACAAATGACTAGTTTTATTAAAACACCCCACAATATTGAGATAAGTTATACTTTTAATATTATCATGTAAATGTGAATTATTGTATTCGTATGAGAAAAAAGTTATCTCAAACCTCATTTACGTGAGAATATTTGTTAGACAATCGAAAGACAAAAGTATGATAGCAGTTTATTTTAGATTACTTTTAATGTACACTCGGACAAATGTTGGTGAGCAAGGATATTTACATCCCGGTAAACGATAAATACACACACACACATGCTCTCAACACGGTGAGGGAAAACATCGTAAGAAACCGGCATATCCTAGAACCAAAAATTTGAAGACATGTGACATCCACCAACACGCACTGGGCCCTTGTGGTGGATTTTATCCCACTCCCTCTCACAGAGAGGAGGCCTGTGTCCCAGCAGTGGGATTAACCAGCATAAGAATATTAAACCAAGCCTATCAAGATCAATGAAGGACGTATCGAAGTTAATTTTGATTAGTAATTATAATTTCCTATTGAGTAGAATCGCAAAATCATCTCCCAACATCGTCCATTCACCTAAACCATAAAGCAGTTCCGTATTATTCCAAAAATGTTTAATTTCACTGGTAATAAATGAACCTCTTTTAATGTTTATCTAAAAGATCTTTTAATCACGTTTTATGGACTAAAAGTTTCATTAAAGCAGGAAGTACCTATCTTCATTAAAACCGCAATATTTTGATGAAATAAACACTGTGGATGGATTTCGTTTACGACTCCGTTCATTATTTTGAAACTAACGAAGTACTTTGAAATCCGAAACTAACAACTACGTTTTATTAAATTTTAAATGAGGGTATGCTTATACGTTTGCCTTTTAAACCGTTTGCACATATAAAATGAACAAATGGTGAACAAAATTAACATTTTGATACAATAATAGTAACTTCTAGCGTGTTTAAAACTAATTAAAATGCATTACGTAAGTAATATTGCAGACCATTTTATTGCCAGCTGCAAAGAAAATACAGTTAGAGCAATTTTATAAAAATAGGTTTGAAAAATAATGAGTTGACATTTCAATTAAAATAATTAAATTTATTTATTTAAATTTACTTCAAGCACATAAATGTACAGAGGCGGACAAAAAAAAATAAAAAAAATATATATTGCATTACTAGATATAGGTCATAGGTTCTAACCCAAACAGGCACTTTACCTACTTTGTGTAAATTATTTCATACCACTGCTCTCAAAAACAGTGAAGGAAAACATCGTGAGGAAACCGGCATGGCCTAGAACCAAAAATTCGAAGACATGTGACATCTACCAACCCGAACTGGGCCCGCGTGGATATGATATATATGGCCCATCTCTCTCACAGAGAGAATGCTCGTGTCCCAGCAGTGGGAATATTATAGGCTAATTATTTATGTATTGCATTACTTTCTTTTATAATAACGCTCAAATAAACGGCTAGTTGTTTTCTGCTACTGTTTAGTACACAACACCAGATGCCATACTTGTTTTGTTCAAAAAATTTGGAATTTTAGTAAAAAAAACTGAGACTACTCTAAGCACTACTCTCTCTCTCTCTCTCTCTCTCCCTCTACTCTCTCCCTATTCTGTAAGCATTTCCCAGCTCACTTCACTTGAGTTTTCACGGTAATATTTTAATATATTAGATCGATTGATGTTATAGGCCGACCGCTTAATGTGATATATTGAAAAAAAAGGTTTTTCTATTTGGTTAACTTGTTAAGTATGTGGAATAGGGATTTAACATTTTGGTGTATGTTTTTTGACTCTTTGGTCTAGTATCATGTAAAAGAAATATACGATTCAATGAATTTTTCTCGATACAAATAAAAATGCAAAATTATATCCATTATTTTACTTTTTTTCGGCATTACGGCGTAACGTTTAAGAGTTATTCAGTGGAATTTACTTTAAAACATAGAGAATTATCATATCAAAGTTTAGTCAAAGTCGTTTTAAATTTAATTCATTTATTTTGTTAAAAAAGGAGTAAATTCGTATTGGCACATACGTCGTTTTATTCCAAGCGCACGCACATTATAGCTGTGCGCGACGCACCTTTTTCTTAGTTACTTTTTAATGTATTTTGTACAGTGTTTTTTTTATATTTCGAATACTGTTTATTTTTGATACTTTTTTTGACGAATAAAATCAGTCTACCACCGGCGATCACGGCGTTTACTTTAAAATATAGAGAATAGTCCGATTGTAGGAAAAAGTAACCAGCAGTGGTGTTCAGCTACAGTCCCCTACATCGTGGTCCTTCGACAGCCAATAGTAGTGACAGTAGATAGTAGTGATGGTGCGTACTCGTGCGGGTACCAAGATGGGTGCTGAAGGGAACACTGTGGAAAAGGAGCTGGAGCAACCAGAGCCCAGCCACCCACCCGCCAATGTGGCGGCCGCAGTCCAGATCCCTTCGAGGCCCGTCTCCGGCAATCAGACCCCGCCGAGGCCCGTCACTACCACCCAGACTCCGTCGAGACCAGTAAGTAGAACTTCATCTCGTTCTTCTGCTTCAATGGTGGCTAGAAAGTTAGCCGCAGAGGCTTTACATGCTCGCCGTATGGTTGAATTAGGGCAGGCAGAGAGGGTCGCCGCGGAAAAGGTCGCCGTCGCCGCGGAAAAGGTCGCCGCGAGAGAGCGCGAAGCAGCGGAGTTGGAACTCCGAGCGGAATTGGCGGCTATAGATGCCGATGCCAGTCGTCGTAGTTCGAGAAGCAGCCGTTCGGTTAGTGACTGGTTACAGAATTCAAAAGCTGCTCTGAAAACTGATCCAGTTGGCCTAGCTGACCCTGTTGAATTTAATTCTATTATCTCGGTCGGCCCCTCTCGCCTGGCTCTAGTTACCCCAACCCCAGTATCGCCTACAAAACCGGCTGACCTAGCCACCACAGCTACAAATGTTAACATGCATCTTTGTTCCAGCAATTCAGACCGCCTTGTGAAAACGTTAGGCATTCTCATAGATAATGTTAATAAAGGCGCTTGCCACCGTAGGGGTGATAGAGACTTTCCATTGCCATTTTTCGACGGTAAATCGCATCTAGAATGGCTTTCTTTTAAAAGAGCCTTTCTAGATACGATGAACTCGCATTCTGCAGTGGAAAATCTAGCTAGGTTGAACAAAGCATTGAAGGGATGCGCGCGTGAAGCGGTCATGATGCTGCTGGCAACGGCGCGCGAGCCTAATGTAGTGCTCGCGCTCGATACACGCTTCGGCCGCCCCGAGCTTATAGTGGCTCAGGAGGCAGCTGCAATGCGCGCTTTACCGCGCGTCTCGGGTGAAGGTAAAGACCTTGCTATTTTTGCTAGTCGTGTTCGTAATTGTGTGGAAGCGATTCGGTTACTCGACCAGCCTCACTACCTAACATCGCCAGAGCTGATTCAATCGGTCATTTCGAAAGTCCCCCACTGTTACGAGCACAATGGGTGGCCTACGCCAGCAGTCATGCGGCCAGTGGGCTACCCATGCTCAACATGTTCGCCGACTTCCTGGTCGACATAGTCGAGCTACAGTCTAGATTCGGCTTCCTCCCTGAATCGGCTGGCGCGCCGAGTTCGACTTCCGCTGGTACTAGCCGAGTCAGGGATAAGGTGCACGCAGTCGTTGATGGAGAGAAAACTCGGTCAAAATCTAAAAATAGTTCATCCACGGCTGCTGCAGGCAAAATTCATTGTGTTTTATGTCAACAACAGCATTCATTGACACAATGTGTGTGACAAATTTCTTTCCTTGTCAATAGATGACAAGTGGCATTTTATAAAAAAGAAAAGAATTTGTCACAGGTGCCTCAAAGAAGGTTGGCATAGACTAAGTTTGTGTTCAGCAAAAAGTTTGTGCGACATTGGCGATTGTAAATTCCGCCATCATAGGTTGTTGCACAGTGCTAGTGAGCGCGCGGCCGCGGCTCATGTAGGCGTTGAAGAGGACGACGACCCTGCGCCGTCCACGTCGAGCTCCGCCCCGTGCGCGTCGAGCTACGTACCTGTAGTTTCTCTTCCTGAAGGGAAAGAGATCATGTCTCACGCGTCAACTTCCTTTTCAGCTGAAAGCCCGGCGCGATCGCTGAGTCTTCGCCCGTTACTGAAAGTTGTTGCTGTGACTCTGTCTGGTCCGCCTGGTAGTTTCGATACTTATGCTTTGTTGGACGACGGGTCGACTGCTACCTTTATTGATGCGGAGGTCGCTGCTAAGATAGGTGGTGTTATTGGGCCAGAAGGACACGTTCACGTAGATTGCATAGGGGGCCTTAATAAGAACGTGTTGGTGCGTTATGTAGACTTCTACATCAAGGGTCGTCACGTGAAAGATAGTCACCTTATTCGTAGGGCTAGATCTTTTGGCGGTCTAGGGGTATCGTCTCAGATTGTCAACAGGGACGCCGTCACGAAATATCCACATCTTGCAGATCTTGCAGATGAGTTGTGTTACGGTAAAATTCAGCCAATGCTCATCATTGGCACTGACAACTGGCATCTCACCGTATCTGGGGCCACGCGTAAGGGGTCTAAGTCACAACCTGTAGCGATTCGTACTGCGCTAGGTTGGGTTTTGTTCGGTTTCGGTTGTAGTTCGACTACTCAGGTTGATATTGTCAGCCACACCACACTCTTTGAGTCCGCGACTGTAGGCAAGAGCGACCGTTCCGAATTAGAGCAGCTTATTAAGGAGCAGTATAAACTAGAGTCTATAGGTATTTCGAAACGTGAGGCGCGCAATGCTGATGATGAACGTGCTGGCCAGATTGTTGAGCACACAGCACGCCGCTTGCCCAGTGGTCGTTTTGAAGTAGGTCTGATTTGGAAGTCTGACGATTTATTAGTACCTGATAGTTACAATCTCGCCTTATCGAGGTTTTTAGGTTTGGAGAAGAAATTGTGTAGGGATGGTGGCTATGCGGAGCGGTATCGTGCCAACGTTCTCGATATGGTTGGGAAGGGCTACGCCGAACTGTGTCCAGAGACGCCCACAGGGCCGCGTATTTGGTACCTGCCTCACTTCGGCGTAGTCAACCCAAACAAGCCTAATAAGCTGCGGGTTGTGCACGACGCCGCTGCCAAATCAGAGGGTGTTTCGCTAAACTCGTTGCTGTTACCGGGTCCTGACCTGCTTCAGCCACTACTAGGCGTTCTTTTTCGTTTTAGGGAAGGTAAAATTGGGTTGACCGCGTACATTCGGGAAATGTTTCCGCAAATTAAAATTCGTGCTGAAGACCGCGACGCGCAGAGGTTTTTGTGGCGCGATAGTTCGCGCGAACCGCTGCGTGTTTACCGGATGTCGTCGATGATGTTCGGTGCCGCTTCTAGTCCCTTTACGGCAATTTACATTAAAAATAAAAATGCGGTTGAGCATCAGACACGATACCCGGACGCAGCGCGTGCATTCATTTGCGATCATTATATGGACGATTGCATTTGCAGCCTTGACAGCGTGGATGAAGCAGCAAAACTGGCCGCTGATATTTACGCTGTCCACAAAAACGGGGGTTTCGAAATGCGTGGCTGGGCCTCCAACAGCGTCTCGGCCCTGACGTTGTTACCGAAGGAGACGTTGCTGGAGACGCCGGTGACGTCACCCGTAGACCTGGGCCACCTGGACACTCCTGTAAGGACACTTGGGTCTTATTTGGCAGCCCACTACAGACTGTATCGGTTTCAATATTGGATTAAAAAAGGGTGGGCTACCAAAAAAGCTTACCAAGCGGGTGGTTTTGGCCCACTTGATGCGGGTTTTTGACCCGCTCGGAATTATTGCGCCTCTACTAGTGACCGGTCGCATCATGTTCCAAAATGCGTGGCGCAAGGTTCTTGAGTGGGATGAAGAACTTTCACAGCAGGACAGTTCAGCGTGGAGGCTATGGTTTCAGGATTTGTTTAGCGTTGCCGAATTGCAGATCCCACGCTGCTACTGCCTAGCCGACTGTGAAGTGAATCACTGCGAGCTTCATGTTTTTTCCGACGCCAGCGAATCTGCCTTTGCCGCGGTGGCTTACTGGCGTTTCGTGCTTAAGGATGGAGAAGTCAAGCTCGCACTGATTGGCAGCAAGGTCCGTGTAGCTCCCTTAAAGCCGGTGTCGATTCCGCGGTTGGAGCTGCAGGGAGCGTTGATCGCCGCGCGCCTCGCTTCAACAATCTGCGATTCTCATCGTTTCAGTCCCGTCAGGCAAGTTTTTTGGTGTGATTCAATGACGATGTTGAATTGGTTACGAAGCGAGGCCCGCTCATTTAAGCCTTTTGTTTCGCACAGAGTCGGCGAGATCCTGGAGTTAACGAGTGCCAGTGATTGGCGGTGGGTGCCTAGCGAATTGAACGTCGCTGACGATGCTACCCGGTTAAAACGCACTACGTTGTCTCTAGAGTCTCGCTGGATCACTGGTCCTGAATTCTTGCTTTCTTCTGTCTGGCCTAGTGAGCCTTGTAGTTTCTCAGAGTACCCAAGCGTAAATGAAGAGAGTAGGAATCCAGCATATACCATTGCAACAGTTCACCTCGTCGGCAACGTTGAGAGGCATGTACCTGTTTCAGCTGATCCCAAGCGGTTTAGCTCTTGGCTGAGATTGGTACGAGCAACATACAGAGCTCATAAATATTTAACTCAGATTAGAATCCATTCTTTATCACGTAGGGGGTTTCATGTAGAGAATTTAGTGCGTGAGCAAGGGGGGATATTAACATTTTCTTTTCAGCCGTCAAGCTCTTTTGGCTCTTCACACTCAACGCATGAGACAGCTGCCGATATGCGCCTGGCCGAGACGCATATTTTGCGCCAGGCACAGCTGGACTCATTTCCTGATGAGATGATGCGTCTGAGCAGACTCCCACCGCTGCCTATACCTCGCATCAGTCGGCTGTTCCGACTGTCGCTGATTGTGGATGAAGAGGGCCTCCTACGCCTATCCAGCCGTATCGCCGCAGCCTCAGGAGTGCCTGAAGCCACTAAGAATCCCATCGTCCTCGACGGGAAGCACCCTGCTGTCCAGCTATTGGTGGACCACCACCACCGCCGAGCCGCCCATGCCAACACGGAGACCGTAGTCAACGAGCTTCGTCAGAGTTTCTACTTGGTCGGCTTAAGAAACGTCGTCCGCTCCGTTGCCTTCCGTTGCCAGCTATGCCGCATTCGCCGAGCTGAGAAATTCCAGCCGCCCACTGGGAATCTACCGGAGGCACGTTTGGCTCACCACAAGCGCCCTTTTACATTCACTGGGCTAGACTACTTCGGGCCAGTCCAGATATCTATTGGCCGAAGACGGGAGAAGAGATGGGTCGCCTTGTACACGTGCCTAGTCGTGCGCGCCATCCACTTGGACGTTGTTGGAAGCTTGTCGACGGATTCTGCTGTAATGAGTCTTCGGCGCTTCGTGGCTCGCAGAGGAACGCCGTCTGAGATCTGGTCTGACAATGGTACCGCTTTCATCGGGGCAAGAAAAGAACTCCGTTCACTCTACGGGAACGCAGCTATGGAATATGCAGCGACGGAGAAAATCAGTTGGCGCCTCATTCCCCCGTCATCTCCGTTTATGGGTGGAGTATGGGAGCGACTGGTGAGAAGTGTGAAGACGGCACTCCGAGCGACCCTCACCGAACGTGCTCCGACAGAAGAAGTTCTCCGAACCGTGCTGGCAGAAGCAGAAGGGCTCATCAACTCTCGCCCCCTAACGCACGTCTCGGTAGAGCCCGGCAGTGAAGAGGCGCTCACTCCAAATCATTTTCTCCTTACAGCTTCGTCGGGACGTCCTGTTCCAGCAACCTTGACGGACCGAGATCTGGTGTCAAGAAGCGGCTGGCGCAAAGCGGTCAGACTGGCGGACCACTTTTGGCAGCGCTGGGTTAAAGAGTACTTGCCGAATCTTATTCCCAGACCAGGGCAAGGCGATGTTCCAGAGTTGGCTGTGGGCGATCTGGTCCTGGTGGCTGACGGCAACCTACCGAGGGGCTCCTGGCCGAGAGGGCGCATCTCAGCGACTTACCCGGGCCGCGATGGGGTGATCCGAGTGGCGGACGTCAGGACTGCAGTGGGCACACTGAGGAGGCCCTTGAAAAAGCTGCTCAAGCTGAGGGCTTAACTTTGGGGGGAGGAATGTGCGCGACGCACCTTTTTCTTAGTTACTTTTTAATGTATTTTGTACAGTTTTTTTTTTTATATTTCGAATACTGTTTATTTTTGATACTTTTTTTGACGAATAAAATCAGTCTACCACCGGCGATCACGGCGTTTACTTTAAAATATAGAGAATAGTCCGATTGTAGGAAAAAGTAACCAGCAGTGGTGTTTAGCTACAGTCCCCTACAATAGCCATCACTCTTCTCTTGCATTTCAAAATTAATTGCATCATTTTCGCTCGTTTAGTAGGTTTTCGAGGATTTTAGATTTTCGAGGTAGCGCCTTAACAGACACGTTGCCTGAGGTAGCAGCGCGGTGCGGGAGGGGTGTGGTGACGTGATGCGAGAGCTCAGTGATTCGTCAATTCGTGACAACTGTCACCTCTTCTACACCGCGCACGCGCAGCTACCTCAGGCAACGTCTCAGTTAAGCGGTCGGCCTTAAAGGTTTAACACTATTGACAGCAACGTCAAGATCACTTCACCTTAGTTTTCACGGTAAGATTTTTACAGAATATATCGAGAGTTCGATACATTTTGTCGGAAATTATATTTTCGAGCCGTGGGGTCTGAGCCCTCATGATCTTTTTAAGAAAATCTCGAAACGGCTGGTTGACACTTCCCGTGACCCAAAGGCTGGCTTTTACCTTGGCCAGAGGCTAAGCATTGCCATACAACGTGGTAATGCCGCCAGCCTCTTTGGTACATTACCAGTCGACAGCGATGCGGATGAATTTTTCGACGCTATATTTTAGTTACTGTATAGTTTTAGTTAAGTTAGGATTTAATTTTGGTATTTTTATTAATGAATTAGGTATTAGTTATTATTTGCTTATATAATAAAAAGTATTGTAAATCCGTATAAAATAACATCGTAAGGCTTAAAAGGCATCGTAGGCATTGTAAAGAACTTAAAACATTTGTCGTAAAAAAACAACATGGTAGTGTCGAGACTGTAAATTTGTCGGCTAGACACCACTATCTTGCGGATATCCGTTGTCTATAAATTAAGGAACGCTTGTGTAAAGTTGTTACGGAGCTACAAATTTGAGTGAGCACTGTTTGTTAAATGTTTACAAAGCTTTTTTGCGTTAGATTTTTTATCGATACAGTAATCTTCAGATTAATAAAAAGTAACTATCGTTATTTATTCTCTTCAGTTAGGAAGACTTGAATATAACAGTTATAAAAGTAAGTATTGTCATCATAATTATTCAGCCTTTAGAGCCGTTAATTTAACTAAAGTTCGTGAAATTAGGTAATAAAGTATGTTTGTTTGTTACCTTTTCACGCCTAAACCACTAAACCGATCATCTTACTAATTTTGCATATACGTTGTCAGGTATACAGAAACGGACAGTGGGGGTACCTTTCATCCCGAAAAAAAAGTGCTGTTTCTGAGGAAAACAACAATAAAGTTATTATGATAATAGATGGCGCCACGTTTCTTTCGAATCAAAAACAGGACTACGTATGTCGGGTCAGCTAGTACAAACATAAATAAAATAAAGTCGTCCAGACCGAATTTTTGCCATGGCGACCAGTCTCAGTGGAGGCTAGCCATCAGGGCGGGAGATATTATTATGCACACGTGCGTGCGCAGACACAAGCGCACTCTCTCTACCCTCACTCTCATTGTCCGATGTGGGACGGCAATCCGACACGACCGGAGCGGAGAGACATCAGGCGCAAATACAAACATAATACCTCCTCCATCATAAAATATCTATAACAGTACCTTTGTCTGTATCATCCTTTTACTGTGTGTACATAAATAAAAAATAATATGAGAACGAAAGATTACCTACGCTACGGAAATCAATCATAGCAATGAAGGAAAAGGGCATGGAGTAGCAATCTTTCGGTTTAAGTTAATTCAGCAATTGCCTAAACCTAATATCTTACCGATATTGATAAAAATGTTTGCTTCAGTGAATTCACAAAAAGTTCGGCAGAATGACGAAGGTTTGCGACATAAAAATTTCGAAAACATTTCTGTATTCGGCACAATAGACCATCATTGACCAAATCTCTGTATGTAGGTGACACACACGTGTCCACACGATATGACGAGGGCTAAATTGGTAAGACAACTGTTTGGATGAATATTTCTAAGAAAGAAAGTTGGTAAACCGCTAAATTGGAGCTTACAAGTGGGTACTAGACTTTAGACAGACAGATAGACGATCACTCTATGAAAACAAAGGGAGTGATACGCATATTGCGCATGCTGAACAAACATAACTGTTTTGAATCTTCTGTACAATGACTTAGACAGCATAATCAGCCTATAATTTTTCAAGCCTTTCTTCGAGAGGGAGTGGACTATAGACTTCTACGCGGGCCCAGTCGAGTTGGTAGACGTCACATAGCATACAGTAACATAGCACACACACACACACACACACAGTTGACTACATTTATCTTATTAAGTATTCAAGTCCCTTCAGTTAATACTAAGTTAGTGTCCTAGGTATCACTTACTGGATTCATGGCACGTACCACAAAGGATCGTAACTTGGGTACACATAAATAGTTAGGTCGCAACTTATCAGTTTTCATTAGGCAGACGTTCGTTTAGATAAATAAGACAGGTCAAGTTCATGGATTTTATTTGATTGAATTATATTAGAGAGCAAGAAAAAAGAAAGTCATGAAGAGAAAGTAATGTTGTTTTGGCTAAGATTTTATTTCAATAATTTTAATTCGTAACTTGCAAATAGAAAGAAAATTTATTAAGCAGATATAAAAAAAAGTTTCCGAAAGAAAAAAAGTCGCAATATTTTAGGTAGGTAATGTTGTCAGTCTGGCCTTACTCAACTGTCATAAATCCAACAACATCACTGTTGTTTATTTATTTAGGACAATTTGGCTGTGAAGAGTTTTATGATGTGAAATTACGACTCATGTTATATACTGATGGGACCTTTCTAGATTATTTGCAACAGCTACCGGTGTAAAAATTTCCTCTATCAAGCCAAAAATGTGAGAAGGAACGACTTTAACAAATATATAAATTTTAAATAAACAAATATATAAAAAAACAAACTCTGACAGAAACAAAAACCTTTAAAAAGTAAAAATATAATCATGTATAATAATATTTTAAGCCAAGCCTCCTCAAAAAATATGAAAATTGGTTCAGCCGTATAGGAGCTACGATGGTGCAGACACAGACACACACGTTAAACTTATAACAATCCTCCGTTTCCGTCGAGGCTTAAAAAATAAATGTTGGCAGTTCAAGCCAAAGGTATGATTTGTGTCTGGCATAATGTAACTTCATTATACGCATGGATGAGCGAAATCGACGACAACCTTTCATGTACAGACGCCAGCACATCAAGCTACCCGAACCTGTCAATTTTTCCCAATCATCTTTGAACCTTATGCTTAAGCGATAAAGTTGAAAATCTATTAAATAAAGTTGACAGATTGTAGTAGCTTGATGTGCTGGCGTCTGTACATACATATAATATAACGCTTCGCTGGAACTATACCGTAAACGGTATAGTGAGCTAGAGCTCACAAGGTGTGTATCTGAACTCAAGGAAGCATTCATGAGTATAAAGCTTCAACGTGTAAACTTGTTACATCATATCGCCATCAACAATCTGATTGCTAAGTGTGTATTATTATTATTATTATTATTATATATACTATATGGCATTATCTTCAATCAAGAAATTACACTTCTTCGTGGTTCGTCTGGAATCTTGTTGGCCCAAAACTTCGCCACTTTTACGGCGTTAGCGCAGGTCACTTCGACTGCATGTTTTGGGGCACAAACAGCAGAATAAAAGGTGGTGCGTAGATTGTGACACTGCGCCATATCCACACCCTGCTACCGTCCTGCTATATTAATACTTTAACAGCTGAATTCTAATTTGAGAACTTGTCAAAGGAAAGCCCGCGAATTGCTGCGCGACAAACGTAAGAAATACCATATTTTTTTAGGTTACATTGAAGGAATCACTGTAAGACATTTTAAAGTAAATTTTGACAAGTTCTCAAATTCAAATTCTCAATTTAAAAGCCCGGTATAACGTTTTTCTGTTTCAGAAGGCTGATTCTAGTTATATTGGATAATGAGACAGTGTGTTATGTTCTGTAGAAAAGTTTTATCCATTGGTTAAGTTGCCTAAGGCAGTGGTATTTAATATATGTTTCCACTAATGGGACACAGGCCTCATCTTGCGCAAAAAAATCTATAGGTAAGCTCTTAGTTATTGCTATAACTAAGAGCTTACCTTTAGATTTTTTTTTTCACAGACCCTATGACATCCAGTTTTCCGCAACTTCTTTAGGTACTATAAGGGTCCCCTTGGGCTACGCTTGTTGACGGTTGATCTCTATTTTCAAGGGACATCTTTCCGCTCCTCTTTATAGCTCCAACGGCTTGTTTAAAACTGTATCTATACAACAAAATTGAAGTGTCCGTTTGTAATGTTAAAATAACAGTCTATCACACACATTACAGTCAGTAGTGTGTTTTACTAAATGGATATGAAAGTATATACGGTACCCATACCAAAAAAAAAACAATTGTTTAAATTTTTGTTTGTCTTTCTGTTAGTTCCGGCTAATCTCCAAAACGGAAACGGCAAAAAGGAGTAACTTAGACTACTTAGAATTTTAGGAAAATAATTAGGGTTCCGTGCAAAAAAATTAAAACCCGTGAAATCCAATTTGTTTTTCGACATGCGGGGGAACGAAGTCGCGGACACAGCTAGTAAGTAAATCAAAGTAATGCCTCCTCCACCACATTTTTTACACACACTTCTAACATCATCGTCTATGCAGTCTGAGTCGCAATACAGCCGATCACGCAAGAGTTCCTTCACCTTTGACCCGACAAACAAATCCAATCCAAGTCATTATACTGTAGCCCATTTTAGTAGGCTGTGGTTGAATGCATTTTGCGCCATTACAGCCTTGCTTGCATGCTATTTAGTTACTTGTGTTTCGGATATGCATTTTGTTATAGTTAGAGGTTTCTTGTGGTTTATGTACGCCGATTTTACGAATTGGTTGGTTTCGTGTTTTTGTTTAATTCCGTGTTGGTAAAGGCTTCTATAAACAGGCGCGACACGCAATATAATCGCGCGCGACACAAAGGCACCGCTCGTTGTGCGACTTGCGGTGCCTTTATGTCGCGCGTGATTTTATCGCGTTTCGCATCTGTTTGAAGGAGCCTTAAAAATATCGTGGGTATTTTCGGGTAATTGTTAGCAGGGGAGTTTATACAAACATTAGTTAACTTAGTATATAAAATATATTGTGTACAGTGGTTCTTTGCTCAAAAGGCCATTTTAGACACTAATCTATATTGTCTGCACATGATCTGACCAAGATTATGTCAGGACTTTAAAGGAGACTGGGATCTCGAGAGTTTGTTTTGGCCTTTATTTTATTTTATTTAAAAGGTCAATGCTCGAGGGCTTGAGAAGAAACCTACCTCGACATTCTTTATTAATATTGAACCTGGGCCAAACAATAAAGCAGTGAAAGAAATTAAGTATGTATACCACCAACATGTTAAAATAGAAGATCCCCGAAAATCCAAGGTTATTATCCAGTGCCAAAGATGCCAGCAATATGGGCATTCGAAGAACAACTGCATGAGGCCATATAGATGCGTCAAATGTGCAGAAAGCCACAAAACAGCTGATTGCCCGAAAAAAGACCGAAATACCCCAGCAAAATGTGCACTCTGCCTGGGAAGCCATCCTGCTAATTATAAGGGGTGTGAAGTGTACAGAGAAATCCTAGCTCGAAAACAGAGTAATAGGCGGGAAGCACCGACAAAGCAACAGTACCAAGAAAATAACCAGAAAACGATGGAGGATTACTACTCAACAAATGGAAATACAAGCAAGTTACATGATAATAATATAAAGAATGTAACAGCCAACAAAAAGACTTACAAGGAAGTTTTAACGAATGAAACCCGTCAATCAAACGTGGAGCCAACTTATGTAGTCCAGGAGCTACTTATTAAAAACTCAGAAAAAATTGACATGTTAGTACAACAAATAAGCACCCTTATGGGGCTTATGACAAAGCTTATAGAAAAACTTTTAAGATGACTAACCTACGTATAGGGACTTGGAACATTAACGGCCTTGCACCCAACAAATCCGAAGTAGAATTACTCCTGAAATGCCACAACATCGACATCCTATTAATATCAGAAACCCACTTTACCAGCAGAAGTGCAGTCACAATACCTGGATATAATATCTATTCAACTGACCATCCTGATGGCACTGCTCACGGAGGTACTGCTGTTGTCATTAAGTCCTCAGTGAAACACCACCAACTTGCCAGCTATCGAACAGAGCATATCCAAGCGACAACATTGAACATTGAGGACAAAAATGGAGGATTCAATGTCTCGTCAGTTTACTGCCCGCCAAAGCACAAGATCAAAGAACACCAATTCTCACATTACATTGCTACACTCGGAAAAAGATTTATAGCTGGAGGCGACTGGAATGCTAAGCACACATTTTGGGGCTCAAGATTGGTTACCACAAGAGGAAGAGAGCTCAAATTGTGCATTGACAAACACCCCCTTCGTACCTTGTCTACAGCTGAACCAACACATTGGCCAAGCGATCCGAATAGGCTTCCAGACCTAATAGACTTTTTTATAACTGGAGGACTCTCTAGTTTATACTTTAAGGTAGACTCCTGCCTAGATGGCTCCTCGAACCACGTGCCGGTACTATTAACTATAAGTACAACTATTTTGCATTATGAAACCAACCTGAAATTATACAACAACTTAACTGATTGGGACTCTTTTGAGGAAATAATAGAAGATAAATTAGATCTGAAAATAAGTCTTAAAACAAAAGATGATATTGAATCTGCAGCTAAATACCTGACAAATACTATACAGACTGCGTGCTGGCAATCAACTCCAGAGATCTTGAACAAACATTCTCAACCTACTATCCCCGGGCAAATTAGAATGAAAATCAAGGAAAAGCGACGTTTGCGACGAGTTTGGCATACGTACAGGGCCAGAGAAGACAAGACTGCTCTGAACAAAGCTATTGTAGACCTTAAAAACGCTATTGTCGAAGCTGAGAATGTAACCTTAAAAGCAAAATTAGAGTCCCTGACAGCTACAAAGACCACAAACTATTCCCTATGGAAGGCTATTAGTGGCATAAACCGACCACAATATTCAAAACCGCCAATTAAATTGGATGATGGACGATGGGCGAGAACTAGCGAGCAGAAAGCAGATGCATTTGCAACGCACTTAGAGGACGTGTTCACACCAAACGAGGCAGAGACTGGTTCTGACGACTCTGATATTGAAGCCATACTAAATCAGCCGTACCAACTCGATCTACCCATTCGACCTATAACTCCCAAGGAAGTACTTCGGCAGATAATAAAACTAGAAAATAAAAAAGCACCAGGTTTCGATCTTATTACTAAAGAAGTCCTAAAACAACTACCAAAGAAAGGAATTGTATTCTTGGCGGCACTCTATAACGGTATAATAAGAACAAAACACTTTCCAGCTCTTTGGAAAGTTTCCCAAATAGTGATGATTCATAAAGAAGGCAAACCAGAGCATGAGGTAACCTCATATAGACCCATTAGTTTATTGCCTGTAATATCTAAATTATTCGAAAAACTATTACTGAAGAGAATGTTACCACAACTACTTCATGGGTCTATCATACCTGACCATCAATTTGGCTTTCGGCAGAAACACGGTACGATAGAACAAGTCCACAGGATCTATGACAAAATAAGAAAGTCTTTGGAAGATAAGGAATACTGCTCGTCTGCATTTTTGGATATTCAGCAGGCCTTCGATAAGGTATGGCACCGCGGGTTACTATGTAAAATCAAAACATCCTTACCCCACACTTACTACGAACTGCTTGAATCTTACCTCTCCGACAGAACTTTTCAAGTTAAGGAAAGAGATGTTACCTCATCTTTCCATAAAATAACTGCAGGAGTACCCCAAGGCTCTGTGCTGGGACCGGTGTTGTACACTATATACACAGCAGATCTGCCACATACTCCGGATACTACGTCAGCAACTTACGCAGATGACACAGCCGTTTTGGCTAGCCACAAAGACCCTGAAGTTGCATCTAAAATACTTCAGAGTAGTCTAGATGACATAAATAAATGGCTAAAGAGGTGGCGAATAAAAGCAAGTGCATCCAAATCAGCCCATGTGACTTTCAGTCTGAGACAAGGTATATGTCCACCTGTGAGACTAGGCGATCACGAACTTCCACATAAGGACTCTGTGAAGTACCTGGGCATGCACCTTGACCGCAAACTTACATGGAGAACACATATTCAAGCCAAGCGAAATCAACTCAATATCAAACACAGGAACCTATACTGGCTCCTTGGAAGAAATTCTATCCTGTCAATAGACAATAAACTACTGGTGTATAACACCATCTTAAAGCCAATTTGGACATATGGCATCCAACTATGGGGAACTGCTAGTGTCTCTAATATTAACATGCTCCAAAGATTCCAAAATGTCATCCTCAAAAACATCACAAATGCACCATGGTTTACAAGAAACTGCGAGGTGCATGAATATCTTAATCAAAACACAGTGCATCAGGAAGTGAAAAACTGGGCAGAACGCTACAGAGCACGCCTTCAGAATCATCCAAATCCTTTGGCTAAAGCGCTCACTAAGCCGGATCATAAAAGGCGGCTGAAAAGGTTAGCTGTGGTGGACCTAGCCAATGCCAACTAGGCAACTAGGACATGCTGCCATGAAGTATTATGAGGGAAATCTCGCTGGAGAGACCACTCTGCACCATCAAATCCAACAACAAATCTGCTCATAGTCCAGGGACTGATTGCAGAAAACATAAGAAAAAAAAAATTTAAAAGGTACACCAACGTCTTATCCACTAAGACTATTGACATAAGTAGTAATAAATAACATATGTATTGTGCTTTCTTCTAAGAGTAGTCAGATAGGAAACTCTGACCGACAGACCGAGTTTTTAAAATATGATTGACGTGTAAAAGTGTTTTGTACAAACCTATTTACAGAAATAAAATCATTCTCTCCCTTTAATTTGTATAAATATGTATATATAGTATTAGTATATATGTATTATAGTAAATAGTTTATAACCTGTTTATGTATTTTTGTACCTATTATATTAATAATTCAATAGTTTTAACAGTTTTTAGGGTTCCGTATCTTAAAAGGAATAACGGAACCCTTATAAGATCACTTCATTGTCCATTTGTCTGTCCGTCTGCCATGACTCTTTTTCTCAGGAACGCGTAGAGTTATCAAGTTGAAATTAATATCAAACACTCAAGGCTGCAATCCCTTGAAGCAGTGAAAAAATCAAATTTCTAAGTCAATGCAATCAAAAGATACGGGCGTTTATGTTCCTTTTTTGCCGCATATTTTGACATTCGAAAAGGAATCAAAGCCTATAAGGTACTTCCCGTTGACCTAGAATCATGAAATTGGCAAGAAACAATGTCCTGTAGCACAAGTAAAGGAAAAAATCTGAAAACCGTAAATTCGTTGTTACGTTACAAAAAAAAATCCATGATATACTATTTACATACCTACAAATTTGTACGGAACCCTCGCACTTCACCGGTTTTTATCATTGTTCCTCTCAACCAATGCACCTGCCATTTAATCTCTTCACCCCTCTTGGTTAACTGGTAGAGAATGCCTAAGGCATAATCCACCTTTGTACCTTCTTTATGTGCATAAAGTTTAAATAAATAAATCATTTATCATTAAAAGCAATAAATCAATCAATTGTGCAGTCATTGTTTATTTTTATTTTTTTACTAATTCTCAATATTGAGGAACCGAAGCAAAACCTTTGTAAATCGAAGTATAATCGCTAATATGTATAGCTACTCAGGTTGAAACACTCAAACCAACATTCAACACTTCATCTAAGCATAAAAAGCTTTATACCTCCCAAAAAACAACTCTTGGAACACTGACCTCAATAATAGCTTTAAAATAAAGAGCTTCATAAACCACCCAACGGTTAAGTAACACGACACAATGGCTACATTTCCAATTAAAGGCGACGTCGCTATAATGACGTCACAGTTATTAACATGATTAAATCTAACAAGGCGAGTTCTACCCACTAACGTGGCCGTTCCGAACCAATTTACCTACGAAAATCTTAGGCGGTAACCAGATTGTATCAGTGGTAACTTTGTAACTTTTTGAAAACTTCTATAGTTTTGACACACTACGTTTTTGTTAAAAGATTGTACCAATATGTTTTTCTAGCTAATAAAGCAGAGGGATAATTTTCTAACGGCAATGTGAGCTTTTTGGTTAATGAATGCATTTGCCGTTCTTTTGAATTAATAACTATTGCAAGTTACAAAATATTTTAGAAAGTTTATTCTGAACGTACACATCAAGCTACCCGAAACTGTCAACTTTTCCCAATCAACTTTGCACCTTATAATTATAGCAATAATATCGGAAATTTATTAAAGATTTGATTTGGCAGATTGTAGTAGCTTGATGTGCTGGCGTCTGTGCCTCAAGATTTTGGCCCTAGTTTCCTGGATCCTAACCACTCTTGGTTGGGGTCCAGGGAGCTAGGGCCTAAATTGGTTGTAATTGGATGACATCAGGACCTTCCTCTTATTCACTTAACCATTTCTTATTTCGAAACCACTTCAAATCCATAGCTAATCACGACATCTGCTAAAAACGCATTCTCTATGACACAATGGCGTGGTTTGAACTGTCAAAATACATGTTGTCAGTACGGTTGACGTTTCGGTTCCTTGCCGTTAACAAGACATGATATTGACATGGTTTGCACGTCGCAAGATTACGCGGGGAATAAAACAGAATTGAGGCTCTTATTTAGTATTTGACCTCATCTAGATTTTAAAACATTATTAACGTGTCAAGTGTTTGTATACAAGAGCAGTGATGGCCCAGTGGTATCGGCCCAGACATACGAGTTGTAGGTCGTGGGTTCGAACCCAGGCAGGCGCTTTACTTTGTATAAATAATTTCATCACCACTGCTTTCAAAACGGTGAAGGAAAACATCGTGAAGAAACCGGCATGTCCTTGAACCAAAAATTCGAAGAAATGTGATATGTACAGATGCCAGCACATCAAGCTACCCGAAACTGTAAAATTTTCCCAATCAAGATTGAACCTTATGCTTTAGCGATAAAGTTGAAAATCTATTAAAGAAATTTGACAGATTGTAGTAGCTTGATGTGCTGGCGTCTGTACGAATCCGTAATGGGGCCGCATAGTAAATCAAGGCCCACTCCTACACCAAGAGAGGAGGCTTATGTTCCAACAGTGTGAAAATTACAGACTATCATAATAAGTGCTTGTTTAAACCAACTTACAGAAATAAAATCATATATCATTTATTAAATAAATATTACCTACGATGTCTTTGTTAGAAACGCCTCATAAATTTGAAATGGTTTATGAATTAAAAGGTAGATATGAGGTGCAGCTGTTTTCTGGTTTACGACGGTGCGACCTTTTCCAGTTTCAACAAAATTAATATCCATATTTAAATCGACTAGTCTGTTCGCAGCCTTATATCGAAACGACCCATAGTTTGTGAACCAATTTTCTTGTGTTTGTGGTGTGAAGCTCCTTCCACCTCTGAAGTTTATAACACTGTTATTAAGTTTCAAGGACCTATACTACTGGAAGACCCTCGTAATTTTCAATATTCCTGATAAAATACTGATCAATATAACGTGCCCACATGCTAATATATTTTCGATTCGAAACTTTGATATTTGATAACTGTCATGTAAGAAACAGATTATTGTAATGATTAATATTATTATGATAACGATTATTTTTGATTGTGATAATGATTATTTTGAAAACCTATTGAAGAGATTGTGGTAAATATCGTTTCGTATAAAATAAATGACATTTCGCTAATGATTTGGAAAACAACGTGGCACGTCACCGGTCTCACTTGAAGAAAATGACGGCGGCTACTGAATAAAGAAAACAGAGAACGGTATTCGGGTAACCACTTCGGAGTTTAGTTATAAACATTGCCTAAAGTTAAGTAATGTTTAGCGACTATCTAACCATAATTTTTTGACGTTTAAACAGCTCTTAATTTTAAGCAACGCTTATAAATAAAGGGCCTAATGATTAGCGACTGTGTAACCATATAATACTTGTGACGTGTAAACGTTTCTTTTTAACGATTATAAATAAAAGGTATAATGGACCCTGCACGATTTGTTTCTCTACTCATCTCTGTCCCAGCTACAAGCTACTGATGGCGGACTGCACAACAAAAGCGTCTATTAAACTTATCAGCAAGCGCACATTGTTTTGTTTAATAATCCTGGCTGGGACTTGTCTTTGAGAACTTGTTCAATTGACTCGCTTAACTTTTGAGTTCGTCTATTGTCTAAAACATTGAAACTTGTGTTAGCCTCGCCTTTATCCAAATGCAGTACAAGTTTAACTCGATAAAATCAATGGCCCGATTGTTCGGCGCCGGCGAAACTAAACATCTTTTACTTGCAGAATAAACGAAGCACAACTTTGACACAGTCTGGCTCAGGTGACAGAAAATTCAAAAGCAAAGTCATTTGTTTTTAAAGCGAATCGTCGCGTTGCCGAGCAATGTCAATACCATTTATCTAAAGTACCTATTTTCTGTTTTTCTTGAAAAATTGCCCAACAAATCTTAAATAATCTCTCGGATTTTTGTGAATTTTGGATATGTTTATTATTATTTATTACATTAATTACTTATGCACTTTCTAGCCTAAAGCACAGGTTCAACTTAGTTCAGGCAAATTAGCAACTGTGCGCTATTTTATTTTAATTGTTAAGCTATTCATCGTAAACGTATTCCCCTTTTTATAAATAAATTATTATTATTATTGTTATTGAATTCGGATTTTATTTTTCAATAAAATACTGGACCTGTGAACTGCATAAAATTAATTTTATTGTTAAAACAAACACAACACGGCATTTTCCTGCAAGTTCCTGCAGCCTTCACAAGATCGTCAATCTACCTTGTGGGACGCCTTCCAACGCTACGTCTTCCGGTACGCGGTCGCCACTGCAGAACCTTTCGGCCCCATCGGCCATCTGTTCTGCGAGCAATGTGCCCTTACTTTGTTACACGCAATAAAATCGCGCGCGACACTAAGGCACCGCAAGTCGCGCAACAAGCGGTGCCTTTGTGTCGCGCGCGATTCGCGTCGCGCGTCGCGCCTGTTTGCAGGAGCCTTTACACATCGTTCCAACTTCACAGTCATGTTTATTTAATTTGACAAGTTTGAACTTCTTTCGTCCCATTCTGTTTTCCCCTGTTAAACAATGAAACCAATATTTTTAATTAATCTCAATCAGAAACCAACGGAATTTCCGCTAATATCTAAAACTAACTACTAAAACTAGCATAAAGTTTTCTTCAGAAGATTCAATTATCTTCTCATTGTTAATATATTAGTTTGAAGAAACTCCAATTAAAACGAGGACTGTGTGATGTGGTTTTTGGGATTTACTTTCGGAAGGCTGTTGAACTTTAATAATTACATTTTAGCACGAAATTATATCCTTTATTATCATTATAATATCTTAGTCTTTTCATTTCATGATTATTAGCCTGCCACGACAAAAAATAACAATACGATTTTACTTGGCTCACACATTCTTGCAATATCGCTAAATAGCGTTTATAAAAAAGCAAAGTTTAAAAAGTTCAGAATCAAAATTGATGGAATCATATGAACTAAAAAAGTAAGTTTGTAATCACAGAGATCACGCTGCATAATCTCTGTCCTATAATAAATGATATGTACCTAATATTTGACGTCACACTTGGCAGAATGTGATGATACCATTGACTAATCTTAAGACCATAATACTCTGCCATATTCTGACAGATAAATGATTATTATGATGTTATGGTGTGGTGATATTATATGGTGTACATAATAAAGAGTATTCTATTCTATGATTACGATATTATTATAAAATGAACGCCACTTTTTTTCTTATTAATCGGTTTCTAACTCGATTGTATGTAGAATGATAAAAATCCTTAAAGATGAGGCACACAAGCTAAACAAAACCCTAGTTTTTACCAACACAACTCCAAAAGTTTGGTCCCAAGAAGTAAACTCAAATGCACAGATACTATGTATGTTACAAACTTGTGATTTTCTTTGTCACACGCTTCACAAAATAATTAAAACATAACTAGTTCTAAAGAAAGAAAATAAAAAGTCTCTACAATTATACTCCCGGAGAGTTAACGATAAAAACTTCAGTTCAGTGGAGAATGAAATTAACACTAGCTCTGGACATTATTAAGATTTCCTGAGGGACTAAAAATTACATTCTTAATCTGGTACTAGGCAAATTGTTTAATTTAGTTTTTCGTGTTGATAAAAGGAACGGTTATGGAATTGTTTTCCCAAAACTATGTCAGTAGCGAGTTTTTATATTCAAGAGGTTGTGTTTTTAAGGAATTTGGGTTTCGATATAGGAGCCGTTGGTAACGCACAAAGATATAATGAGATGGCATGCCTAATTCATTTAAATTAAAGATGATGTCTATTTCGATGGTAAATGAAAAACCATTTCTAATCATTTTAGAGAATTCGAGTTTGGTTCAAAAAGTACAGCATACATATGTATTTAATTTTAATAGTTCATTGATTAATTTGTGTACACGTGTTTAAAACAGCCGCAAAGGGGTATTTATAAGTAACAAATGAAAACTCCTATCAATCCATGCATTGGTAAATCATGTGCCAGTGTGGTTGTTCTTAAAATTATGGCACTAAGAATAAAACATGTCCTTGAAGTTTCCATAATATTGTTTTACGGTTGTAATTCCATAGTAGTAAAAGATTGTCGTTACATTTTTGTGTGAAACTTCTCTGTATAATCTCACATATAGCCACGAAATATAGGTCATCGAGCCACAATAATTTTATTATTAACCGATTCAGTTACCACAAACAAAAGTAACTAAACAATCAAAAACATCAAGCTAAAAGTGGTGCATATCTTGCGAACCTCATTCATTCTCAAACAATACCGGCTGTGGACCTTTGTTCGTGGGCTATGCGCTCCTCACTCTTTCTTTTTGCCTGATATTAAACCAGGTTACTTTTGTATAAGTGGACCTAATATTAGGAAGGGAGAATCGATTGAT
The DNA here is from genome assembly GCA_963855955.1 of Luperina nickerlii. Classification (NCBI taxonomy): domain Eukaryota; kingdom Metazoa; phylum Arthropoda; class Insecta; order Lepidoptera; family Noctuidae; genus Luperina; species Luperina nickerlii. Next base: position 10,676,728 of record OY979677.1, on the reverse strand, counting down.
CAAAAAAGTGCAGTAAATTTTGATCAGTCAATATTCTTGTTCTTAGCGTGTCGATTGCAATCTAAATAGTGTCGGCCCATAATTTAGCTATTAGTTTGGCGCCTTCAGCAGCGTTCATCAGGTTCTGTAACCTACAGACAATACGATACGCAAGACACGATATTAAATGTCCCATCGTTTCTGGAACAGCACCACACTTACTCCGGGCAGACATCATTGAATCGCCATCAAAACGGGTTTTTTATTTTCTTCAACCAACTCCTGGATCCGGAGTCTGTTTTAAGACGTCCAGGTGAAGAAGCACACACGCAGTCAATATTGAAGGAACGACTGCTACTTCAATCTCAATCCCGACAAGTTTGTACTTCAAATCTTTAACTAAGGCTTTACCTGTTGTTCAAGCAGGTTCCATTTATAATACCTACTACTAACGTCACAAGTTTAGATAGATAATAGGTAAATACTAGGCACAAGCGACCTACCCAAATTCTTATATCTATGGTCCTTTCGCTAAGTCGGAATTTAAAAAAAATATATAGGTATACATCGTGTGTTTTAATTTCATATACCATGAAAGGCGACAATTTGATTAGCAATATTAACCCGGTCACAATCACAATTTTATTTGGTTTAATACACAAAATAAAACCTGTCAAAAAAATCCCGATATTTTAGGCTAGAGCTTCCAATTCTGTTATGATAATACAGTGAACGGGTGTCAAAGGATTGCGGTCGTTTTGCGTGAATAGTGACGGTAAATAAAATGCCAATACCTAATTTACTACATATTGTAGGGATAGAGCAAACTCGATTATTCGATTTGGGTCAGTTATTCGGTAATTATTGATGACGATCGGGATGCTGTAGGTATAGCTCGAAAATTCAATGGCTGTACAGATTTTATTTTAAATCAGAAACAATCCAAAACAATAGATAATAATTTTCCTCGTAACTTACCAACATACTTGACATAACTATAAAATTTTCGCGTGGTACGGAGCTAATGTTTCTCTAATGACCAAGTTTCGCTATTGAGACACAATTGATTTTCTATTGTATTGTACTACATAGGGCACGCGCGAGGCTTGATACACAGTTTAGTAATACCTCTGTAATAGTTTAACATTACATTCGCAACGATCGGGTAAACTTTTCAACTATCCAAAAGTTTTGCCCGAAGCTTAAAATCGATGTTATGGCTACCTTATTTTCATATCTTTTTGGCAAACATATTTTTGACGACCTTTTCTAAGATCAGATCCTTCAGTTTAAAAATCCGATCAAAATCATAGGAGTGAAAAATAAGACGAACTATTTGTTCACCAAACAAGTCCATCTTTAGTTTTGTCACATGGATCGGCTTTGAACTATGTGCCCTTAAGTTGCGACACGGGTAGCACCGAGCATTCCTTTAGATCTTCACTGGGTTCGTTATCTTTAAGCTACTTCGCCTTAGCTAAGTTTAAGTGAGCTATTCTGAGATTTATTTTTATTTATCGTCTAAACGAGGATTAATGCCAGGTCTTTGCCACATGTACTCCCTAAATCACGGTGTAAACAAGATGCTATATGAAATTGTGAGCGGTAAGGATAAAGAAACCATGTGTGCTTTGATATAGTAAAAATGAGTCTTTTTCAACCCCGAAAATGTCTTTTGGAATTCGATACAGAATTGTGACAAACAAGACGATGTTGATCATCACGATTGTTGATTTGATTATGGTGCAAATCGTTTTAAATTGGAGAAAAGGGTTGGTTGAAAAAAACTCCAAAACAAAAAATGATAGACGCTTATGACTATTAAATTTTTATTATACAGAAATTCTAACAGTCCTAATATCTAGTTTCAGAGAAACCTACAAAATACGAGTATATCGTCATCATTTCCCGTAACAAGCCAGCTTTAAGCCAAGGATACACTAGGGAACATTTTGCCCCGCAACATGACGCGCAACACTTAATTTACGTGACGCTGCAACGTTGCATATTGTTCCACAACATGCCCCGCAACTTTGTACGTGACGCGGGGCATGTTGCTTGCTCCCGCCTCGAGAGCGAGCGCACGTGTCTCGCGTCAGAGTCGCGCCATTTGTCACCGAGTGTAGTCGCGTATGCAACGTGCCTCTTAACATGACTTTAGTGTGGCGAAATGATACCGTGCTTTCACTTCTGGAGCTATGAGCACTGACTAGTGTGGCCGGCAAAATGTTCCGCAACAATTGTCTCGGGACACTTCACGTAGTTGTTGAGGGATATGTTCCGCAACATGTTTCTTCATTTGCCCCCTAGTGTATCCTAGGCTTTAACCATATCATATCAACCACATAACATATTTCATAATTACATTTGCACTTCATAATTCAGATATTGCTATAAAAACAATACACAAAGCGGTATCTTCTCCAGTAAACGCAATGTGTCAAGGAAGGAAATACGGAGCCGGGACACGTTTCATTTTTACAACGTACTTGAAACTTCAGCGGAAGGATAAAAGAGTTTGAAGATAAGGTAGATGTTAAAAGGTTTGTCAGTATTTGTTTTATTATTTGTGTTAAAGTGTAAATAAGGGAAGGTTACTGCGTAAGCTCTTTGTTAAAATATACGCTTTTAGTGCTACACACTTGTTCGGAAGGCATTTTCCCGAACATGTAAATTTATTCGACTTTGCCGTCCGGCTGTGCCGAATCATGCCGACCCGAACTAGTCTGTCTCAATCATTGTCCACTCCAAGTTAGCCTGGAAGAGATCGCAGAAACCGATAGGGCCGCACATTTTTGTTTTGTAGTAAATAATCGTATTTGTTTGTTATGTATTTGCTAGTGTACAATAAAGTATATCTATATATAAAGCCTTAGAGTGAAAACCTCGTAAGTGTAAAAGAATTAACTATTCAGGAGGAAGAAAGAACTGCGTGCTGTAAAATTTTTGTACGACATTTTTTATGTTTTTTTTACCCGGCTTCAAAAAATTGGTTCTGTATTCTTATTAATTAATATGGACATTTAAGCCGCTTTTATATCCAGAACTATTCGATACTATAAGATTGTCCGAAATGCATAAAATGCTACTTACGAGGAATTGCATTCCCGAGGTTTTCACTCTAAGGCGACGATGTATAAAATTCAAAGCCCTGACCACAGCCTAAACCGCTGGTCCTAGAGACATAATATTTTGAGTGTGTTCTTTGTGAAGAGTAGGTATCCACTAAGAACGGGTTTTTCGAAATTCCACCCCTAAAAGGGTGAATGGGGGAGGGTGAAATTTCACGCGGAGAAGTCGCGGACAGTAGCTAGCTACTGTCCGCGACTTCTCCGCGTGAAATTTAGAAAAATAAATAAATAAGCCAAGAGCACAAGCTGCCTTTGCATAAATGAACCGAACCTCTTCAAAGGAATGAACATCTAAGAATGAACATCTGGGTAAGCTCACTCCATCGTCAACTTTGTCTCTGTCACCTCTGACCTAGACTAGAGTCAAGAGCAAACCCATTTCAAATAAAAAAAACGTTTTTTCACAGTTTTAAATTGTAAGTTCTTAAGTTAATTTTAAGACCACGCTATCGCATTAGGTATACACCTGTAATGATAGTGGTAGGGAGATTTTAATAAATAAACAAATGAAATAAATAATAAATAAAAAAATGGCTACCAATAATCATTTCCTCTTTTGAGAAAATTCCTATGAAAAGTTCGTGATCTTTGTTAACTAGCTGTGCTCACTTCTTCCGGGTGTTTTAGCTCTTCAATTATCCGGAATGATATTTCCTTTCAAATATACAAATAGTGTATTCAATATCAGTCAATGTAGTTGCGTTATCGTCCAATCTCAATAAGTAGATAGAATTTAACTAAACAAAAAAATATAAACCTTCTCTTTTTTTGAAGTCGGTTAAAATCAATTTTAAAATAATCACAATGTTACCAAAAAACGCAGTTTAAAATACAAAGCCTTTAAAGCACTCCTAGTCGTGTGTGCTGTTGACAAGCGGAATTTAAGTTGTACCACATACATTATCACCTTAACAGCTCGTAGTGCCTGAAAAACGCGACGAACCGTGGAAGTAGGAGCAAGAAATGTCCCTCTATTTTCAAATCGGATTTACGTGGACTAAGAATGCTAGAAATATTTTTACTGATAGTAAGTGTGAAATGTAGTGTAGAATTTCTAAAGTGATTTAAATGTCTATATATTATAGGTATGTCTAAACATATAAATGAAATTGATGTGTCTGCTTGTAATATCAAAATAACAGCTTTTTACTAAAAAGATATGAGAGTAGTATAGTATCCTACCTACGCTACTTATAACAAAAAATCATTTGTCTGTCTGTTGCGGCTTATCTCCGAAACGGCTAGACCGATTTTGACGGGACTTTCACTGGCAGATATCTGATGTTATGGAGTAACATATATGCTAGTATGAGTAGCATGTTCCAGTGGGAAAATTTCCGACATCCACGCGGGCGAAGCTGCAGGCACAAGCTAGTGATAACATATGATTGAATGTAGCTTTAGACTGCCTTGTTGGTTGGTGGGTTCGTTCCTCAAGTTCGATTTTATAAAAAGAAATATTTCTTCCATATTGTTTTGTGCACTGTAATGTGCTTTCGTTCGGTGATCTTAAACTCAGTGTAGTATTATCACAACCTTGCTTTTGGCGTAGGTACAGCCGTTAGCACCATTGTCACAAAAACCAATTAGAAGTTTATTTCTGCCGGTAATTAACATTTCAACAATCGCCTCGTCAAATTGTTGACGCAGAAAATAGCACCGAAGTTTTACTACCTACTAATCAAAGTTATAAACAAGGTGGCCGCTGTAGTAAAGTTAGTTTAATATTTGTTCATTTCATAGCTGTGAAATAAAAAATGCCTGCCTTGTCAAAAAGTGAAATAAAAAATGTATGTATAATTGCTAAATGGGCACAAGGTAAGTACTAAATACGTAGATTATAATATTATCATAATATTTATTATTATTATAATATTTACTGTGTAATTAAACCGCCATTTTGCCAAAAGGTGGAAAACTAAAAACCAATATTTTCAGTGAAGTCGGGGGACCTGTAAAGAACCGTTCCGAGGAACCGTCCCCCGAATGCAATATGTGCTTAGAGGTTAATGGATTCCCTTCCGGCGGATATTTCAAGAAAGGGAGATCAGTAATTTCTAAGGAATGGCAAAATAATCCTAAGTTATTCAAATAATACGAGTATTTTCAAGTGGGTGAAGGTAAAAAGCTTGCTGCCGTAAGCGAAAAGTGCTTGAACCATTAAGAAATAAGAAAAGAAAAATACACCTGAAATATTAGTTTTTTCTGAGCTAGATGCTTTCCGTATGAGTGTAGCTAAGTGCATTCCTCTTAATGAAAGAATTTTTAGAGTGGATGAGTCATCTGGTATAGCCAGTGGTTCAGGAAAGTTAAGTAAACACGGTCAGCGGGATTGTCCGAAAGGGTTACCGCTAGCCCGGAACATAAAGATCTAAGGAAGGAACACGGGTGGGTTCTAGTCAGTAAGAGTCTGACACTCCCTTCCACTTCACTCAGAGCGGGAGGGGTCATTTGATAATTTCCCATCCTCAAAAAAAAAAGTTAAGTAAACACTAAAACTGATTACAATTTTCTTAATAGATAAGTACAGAACACAGACTATTGGGACGTGATGTTGGCCAATGACACTTTTTATAATGATCTTGTATTCCTAATTGTTTACTTTCTGCTTACGTTACGCGGTAAGTACCTACCACTAAGTATTTCTTCGATTTTTTTTTCTTTCTTGGGTTTTTCTTTCTTTTGTTTTTCTTGTCTCGATTTGTGTCCGTATATTTTCGTTACAAATGCGATATTTCACCTTTCTCGGAATACACACCCGATGATGATGTTGTATTCAGAGTAAAAGAGTTTTTTTTATTTATTTATTAAGGTAAACCAACAGCTTCTATGTAAATAAGTAGGTACTATAGATCACAATAATCTCGGTCTTACATAGTCGCCAATTATAGGTTTACCAGCAATCTCAGAAAAAGTGATCACACATAATAATAACAAAACTAAAGGCTAGAACTTATAAAATAGCCAAATACCTCTTAAACTTAAGAATTTAATTTAATTTACTTTTACGATCCTTTTTTACTTAGATATTAGTGCCAAAACCTTCCTTCATCCTCTACATCTCCCTAATTGCCAGAAAATCCGTTTCAGACAAATCTTAATTGAGAACATAATATAATAACCGAATTAATTATTCTACATCCATTCATACTAATTTTTCCCATGGGAATAATATGTACAAAATTAATGATTTTATTCCGAAGAAATCTGTGCACAATAAATTAATGATATTATTATGACGTTCAAACACATCCATCTAATTTCACAATAAAATAAACAAAGGCGGTAACATGAATAATATATCCCGCCGCTTTTTACTGGAAAGCCGAGGATTAGTAACGTATTGTTTTGAATATTTAAAGTGAAACACAACGAGGGAAGGATTTATTGCCGACCGGGGCGCAAGTGTGATAACAGATATTATTGTTTTAATAAAACATGGCGAACATTCTCACGGAATGAGGATTTTGGAGGATGACACCATTAAACGTTAATCTTACTGGGATTTTTGATATACAATGTGTTTCAGAGGGATGTGACCAAACTTGGGGCTGTGGTACCAGGCCATCAAACTGAACAACTTTTTCCCGGGGACCAACATCGTAATCGTGAAAAAAACATCAATCGTCCCATACAAAACTGGACTGGTTTTGTTGGTGCAGATGTTCTCCCGATTTTTTTTCCAAGTTTATTATTGCTAAAAATGAAGTTGGACTTTAGTCAATTAAACTTTAGTAAATTAAGTTCGACTTTAGTAAATTATCGAAGCTGTCAATCGTACCTGTGTGAAAGCCGTCCCGCGCCATATATGTCACTTCTGCATTATTGCAGCAATATTTTCTGCTTTTTACTTGATAATACTTACAGCGTAAGGCCATTACTCAAATTTAAACCTTATATAAGTAAGTATCAAGTAAACCAAGTATATTTAGAATAACTAAGAATACTTGGTTTAATACTTACAGCCGGCTAGTAAACCCATTACTATCAATTACAAAATGCAATACCGTTAGTGCTGCTCGTTAACATTGTACCATAAAAACACTAACTAGACCGTAAAAACCTAATTATGCAAGAAGTAATGACATTCATTACTCGGTCTTAACTAGTGACATAGCGAGTTTTTTGTTTTACACTGAGTTAATAATATTGGCATGTTATTATTCCACTGTTCGATTGGAACTGGTACAGAGGGCCTAAGACAAAGTGACGTTCTATCAGCGACAGCGATGATGAAATAGTAAAAATGTATAGGACTGACATTAGCTATCGAAAAGCTTATGTCAATCCTGTTGACAGACGTAGTAGTAATACGAAACGCTTTAAAAGCGATTGCCATTTGTCAAGGCCCTTAGGTTTTTACCATGTTTTCTCTACCGTAACTCAGTGCTTCACAAGATCAAGTTAGAAAAATCAATGAAATTAATTAAAAAGGAAACATATAAGACATAAGGTACTTCTCATCCACAACTTTGGAGTTTATGTTATCAAAAATATTTCTATAGCAGCACTTGAAAGGACAATTTTTTTAAATTACTGTCGGAACTAATGGGTTAAGAAGCCGAGTGATATGGAGCAACTTAATATACTGCTATAATCTCGGCATAGGTCTAATTAATAGCAAAAATTAGCCGTACCTTACGTCTGCGGATGTTGGTAGAAATACAGGTAAACAGATTTTAGCTAACCCATAAAGGGTTAAAGCAGAAATAATCACAAACGCAATAAACCTACATGGACTTAAAATGCTCAACCCACCCGGGATTTATTCAATTAATATCAAGGAACACATGACATCATAATCTGTCGCTTTATATAACGGAGGTAAATTGTATAGCCGGTCCCCTGCTTTTGTTTCACTACGAATTCAATTTTAATAATGTAATCGTGTGTTATCTTTGGTGATGGAAATGTGAATCTGGATGATTATATGGCTTTTTGAATAAAAGGGTTTTAATTTTTATTCGATTTGTCTCATCGTTTGTTGCTAATGACAGCTTACACTAACCAGACCGGTGGCTGGCCGGTGTATATAATAAAGAGTATTCTATTCTATTTTACTCTACAAAAGGATTTCTCGAATATAGCAAAATATTATGACTTTAGAGTCAGTGCTTAGTGCTTATTATTCTTGGCAAAATTCGACACCGAAAAAGTTCAAGACCTTTTATTCAAATTCCAATTAAATCTATACTAATATTATAAAGCTGAAGAGTTTGTTTGTTTGGCTGAACGCGCTAATCTCTGGAACTACCAGTCGAATTTGAAAAATTCTTTTTGCATTTGATAGCCCAATTCTTGAGGAAGGCTATAGGCTATTTAACATCACGCTATAACCTTTAGGAGCCGAGCAAAAATAAAAAAAGTCGGAAAGAACGCTAAGCAAAAACGAAGTAATAGCGCGGGCAGGCGATGCGATGCGACGGGGTGGGTCGGAGTAACAAGAAATTTCACGCGGACGAAGTCGCGGGCAGAAGCTAGTAGTTTAATAAAAAGCGCTTGTAATTTTGAGATAAAATATAATAGCACAGATTTAATAAGACGTCAGTTATCCAACTGAATCTGTTTGCCATTACCAGACGTCTAATACAGGTAAAAATGAATTTAAGTTCGAAAGGAATTGAGGTGTGGTTAGGTATTTATTTTTAACGTTATTAGACCCACGTTTTGTTTTGTCTTGATGGATGTTAAGTGAATACTTCCTCATTTCAAAAGTTCACGTTCTTGTTGCTAGACTGTCATTATGAACGATTTTATAAAAGATTTATTAAAAGGTACATTTTTGCTTACAAAAAATACCAGAAGTAAAGGCCAAAGTTTGCTTAAATAGCCTTACAATCTTTTCAGGCAGGATGATTTTTATGACAAATTTTATACTGTTCAAGCAGTACGGTTATGGAATGACTTGCCCACTTGCCCGTGTCGGTAAGGCGTACTCAATCTTTGTCCACGTTTAAAATTATGTTAAAAAAGCACTTCCTTAAACATCATCATTATATGTTCTTTGCTCTTGTTTCATGTTTATTATTATATGGATATATTTATATGTATGTGTATATATTTATTTAGATTAGTATAATATGCTTTATGTGTGTATTTATTGTATTATGTAAATGGTACACCACGGACTACCTACAGTATTTGTCTGTCCTTCCCCTTTTTAAATCCATCCTAAGGTTGTCTTTAAAAGATCGCTCTTAGCGATAAGACCGCCCATTGTGTCACCCTTTGTACAGTTTCTATATTTATGTCTATAATTTATATGGTGTATATAATAAAGAGTATTCTATTCTATTCTATGATTTGCACGACACGTTCCAAATGCTACTTTGAGAGCCTTGGCTATTTTATGTCAAATAGTTGTTCGGCTTTTGGAGAATTTTACTGTAAAGATTTGGTTCCCCGACAATCATAATACCGTAGTTTACGTAAACTTATCATCCTAAACCTACCTATAGATACCTTTGAGGTTTTGCTTTGTTGCTGTCTATTTATTTATGTTTATAATTGTATATTTTCGTGTCATTACATTCAAAAGCCATGTAAACAAACCAGTCCTCCGTTTTAGACGGTTCATGAGCCAGAGGTAGCTATCAAGTATTACTATATAACTATATAAATATTCAGCAGTACTGTGTGAAGAAGCTTAATTTCCGTACCGACAAGGTTGAGGCCGTTTCGGCCATGTCTTCATTAAGGCGTCCTAGCGTCTCGGATTGCAGTCCATTGTGGTTGCCTAGATTTAATATTAAGGTTGGACTGCTGTTAGAAGTAGCTGGGAGATTCAATTTGGTGACTGACGATATTATAATGTTGAGATTATTGTGGAGATGAAATTACGCACCGGTACGTACAAGGCCACATATTGGACTGACGCAGCAGTCATTAATGTTAGTCCCTAGTCTACCCTACTTATTTATTAAATTATAAATAAGTAGGTACAGTTAGCAACAAAAGTCGATTAACACTTCAGTTTTTTTTAATCTCAGTTATTGAGTAAAATATTTGTTCAAAATTGCATTGTACTTCTGCTGCAATTTTGAACAAATATTTTGCTCAATAACTGAGATTAAAAAAACTGAAGTGTTAATCGACTTTTGTTGCTGACTGTACCCACATAACAGGATTTAATGGAACATCATTATCATCACATTCAAATGTGATGATAATGGTGATATTCGATGTTCCATTAAATCCGAAATTACAAGGACGAGTAACTTTGCTGCCATCCTCCTACCCCTCCATTTTTATGACATCCACAAGCAGCGACGTATAATATGTATTATTATCGTTTATTTAAGTCAGGGGCTTGTGGCTTAGAAATAACAGCCGCACGGTTCGATCGATCAGGCTAAGCAACGCTTGCCGCGGTTGGCCCATGGATGGGTGACCATCTTTACATACCAAGACCCCTCCGTGCCTCGGAAAGCACGTTAAGCCGTTAGTCTTGTCTGTCATTCATAGATCTTTGACAGTCGTTACGGGTCGTCAGAAGCCCAAAAGTCTGACAACCAGTCTAACCAAGCGGTATCGTATTACCCAATAACTGGGTTGTGGAGGTCCGTTATGCAGTCGCTCCATGTAAAATACTGGTATTCAGCTGCATCTGGTTAGACTGGAAGCCGACCCTAACATAGTTGGGAAAAGGCCAGGCAGATGATGAATGAGTGATGTGTTTTATTCAAGTATAAACTATGTTGCCGTAACGACAATCCCTTGACAAAAAAAAATATATAAAAAATGCATAATAATCAGCCTACGAGTATTCAAATTCAAATTCATTATTTCAGACATGAGTCCATAGTGTTAGCAGCAACAAAATAACTTAATATCTAGTGTTAGTAATAAGGAGAAATACTTAAAATTTTAATTGGTGTGGATCTTCACCCACTGGCGCAGCGGAGGTGAGTCCCACCGATCTGAGAACACGCTCGGGAGACTATTGGTGGCGGTGCGTAGCCGGCCGGCTATGGAGGCGGTCCTTTTTCTTACAATGGCGTAAAAATCGTCTGTGCGCGCCTCCGCAAACATAGTGGACGCACTGCAACGCCACGACAGCCCCAACAGTATCCTAAACGCGTTATTATATTGAACACGCAGATCGCTGTATGTCCTCTGCGTAAAAGTGGTCCAAAGACTGCACGTGTAGAATCACTGACAGAAAGCTTTGAAAAGAGTGACTTTAACTTGATTTGTACAACGTGCAAATCTTCGAACCAGCATGTTACATCGAACAGCCAACGACCTGCGCTCCCTATTTTAAAAACTATATTGCGACCATACTGATGCCACTGCTAAGATACAGGCCTCCTCTCTGTAAGAAAGGATGTGCCTTATTCTTCCACGCGGGTTCATTGCGGGTTAGTGGATGTCATATGTCTTCGAATTTTTTATTACAGGACATACCGGTTTCCTCACGATGTTTTCCTTCACCCTTTTGTTTGTGTTCATTTAAGTGATTACTAATGCTGTTAACTAAGAATTCCGTTCTAACGAAATCTAAATCCCCAACATCCATATACCACAATCTATTTCCATTCTCCCCCGTGCATTCCCGGAAGCTCCCATTCACTCTTGTTGCACAAATTGGACAGTAATTAACGTAATTGAGATCTCCACAACGAGCGTCTAACCTCGACGTAGTACTTGGAACTGGAGAACTAGTGAACGTAGGAAAATAGGTGAAGAATATCATATACTGTTCATACTCGTAGTGCAGATGTTTCCTATGGAAAAAATTGTGGAATTTCTTAAGCTTTGGTTAAATGGAGACAGTTTACAACATTTCCACCCTAATTAAAGTAATTCAAAGTGTGTTTTTTTTTTCTTAAATGTAATGAGAGAGAGAGAATAAACCGAGGCAATTTTTTTTTTATGTAATGAGTACCTACAGTTAAATAAATGGTTTATTTTTTAATTAAATGCTTTTTTTTAATACAGTTGTTTTGAAAATCCACCCAGCAGTGAAACGTACAAAGTGAAAATTACCTATGTCGTTTGCAAAATAACCGTTTAAATGCTGAGCGAATCTGATAAGTGATGTTACAAACCTGTTGAGTCATTACAAGCAAAGAAATTTGAATATCTGAACGTGAATATAATCACGTCAATATTATCATGTGTATAGTCATATTTAGTCAGTTGGTACTTACTTAGCACTATAGGTAGGTAGGTACGTAAAATTAGATAGGTAAGACATTTGCTGCTTTTTTCATAAATCGATTCCAATATATTGTACAAAAATCAGGCAGTAGCGTTGGCTAATGACTGATTGGTTGAGACAAGTTCTGTTGAAACTTGTGCTAATTATCAAAAGGAACAAAACTTAAGTAAAGTTCTCTTCGAGTTTGGATTATCTCCTCATTGCTAATTTATGAAAGTTTGAAGGAAATTCAATTATAATGTGGACTTTCGTGATGTGGTTTTTGGATTCACTTTCCTTAGGCTATTTAATTTGGGTCTTGGCACGAAATTTCATCCTTTTTAATTAAGTATATTCTGTCAATAGATATATTTTTTATAACTGTTCGGGCGACACCTTACAAAAACCGACTGATTATGACGATATTCGTTCCTTCATTTTAATAAAATTTATTTCACATGGGTGAGCATTTAAGACCTCTGTATTACATTACTTGCGTTTGTGATTAAGCCTAGCTTAACCCTTTATGGGATGGTGGTGCAATCATTTTTGTTGGAACTGAAATCTGCTAACCTGAATTTCTACCCATAGCTGACCCAAGCAACGACCCAAGCAATTACGCACGAGCATTTATTGCTATCAATTAGATCTGTGCCGAGATTGTATCAGTATCACACTAATATTATGAAGGCGAAAGTATGTGAGTGTGTGTGTTTATATGTTTGTTACTTCTTCAGGGAACCAGCAATGCACAACACAGCAATGCACGGCACGAGAACGCACGACATTGGAATGAACGTGTTTTGAATTCCAATGACGTACATTGTCATGTCGCGCATTCTCGGCCCGGACCAAGAGTGTCCGGCTTGATAATGTACAGCACGGGAATTGGAATCAAAACAAACAGTGACGTCACAATAAAAAAGTAAAAAGCCATGTGAAACTAGGGATGAGATTTTGATTGATTAAGGATTGATTTTGATTGATTTTGTTTCATTTGACGTGTGGTTGACGTTCAATCAATTATTATTGAAGTAAATCTGTGAACTATTCGTTAAGAGGAAATACGGGCGGAACGACTTTTGAAAATTAGGTATTTGAAGAAACTATCGCTGTCGCTCTGCGAGCCCCCGCCCTCTAATGCGTGCGATAAGGACAACTGCAGATCCGACTGAATAGCCTAAGTAAAAAGTCACATTTTCGAGGTTTGGCTCTCGCCTATTTTCTTCACCAATATTGAACCAATTTAAAAGATATTTCATAAACTGGATAAGAAGGATATGTACTGTGCCGCTACATTATGGTTAACACCCCGACTCAGAGTACCCCGACTCGGATAGGTTAGGTTAGAAGGCTAAGGCGGGAGCGAAGCGTAGCGGAGCTCCCGCCTTAGCCTTCGTGGTTATTTTTTTTTAAACCACCCAGAAGTAGGAGCCCCGCGAAGCGGGGCTCCGTCGACCTATCTTACACTCTGAGTGCTTACCAAAATTTTATTAAACATGAGCAGCTGATTGCAGCTTATATAATTAATATGCTGTACAAAAATAATTACAGCCATCCAGAATGACATAAATTGCTGATTGATTTTGAAATGTTTGCTGACCATGAGTTAAAAACTTATCAATCGCGCAATCAATCGTCTTTCGGAACAGCACTATCTAGCTCAATTACCTAGTATCCAAGTCCCAAAATTTCGAGTCACCTGATTGGCCAACCAATCGGCCAATCACGCGATGTCGCCAATTCATGTGTTGTACACTCTCGGGTCGGACCATCAAGGTACACCCCAGGAATTGGAGACATCGCGATGTCGCCAATTCTTGTGTTGTACATTCCTGTGTTGTACAATCCAGTGTCGTGCATTGCTGGTACGTGCATTACAGTGACGTGCATTATAGGGACTCCTTCTTCACGCTCAAACGGCTGGACCAATTATGATAAAATTTTGTATGGAGGTAGCTGACACCCTTTTTTTAGCTTGGAAATATGCTCATGCATTCTGCACTACCACGGGGAGATAGTGCAGTTATGTGGGACTCTAACCCACTAAAACTCCACGGTGTCCTCCTCTGCCGCTTACGGCGGGAACACGGGCACGCGTTAGCACTCATCCGTGAACCCGCCGCGGCTGTCCGTTGCCGGACCCTCCTCTGGGGAGTACTCCCCATCACCGGCGCACCAGAACACATAGCACGCCGTGACCACCCCAGGGACCAAACCAGCACATGGGCGCCAGACGACCCCGTGTCTGGGCACCCTTGGTCACCCTGCGACGGGTCAGGTCATTGGCCCCGCCGCCTGCCAATTTTCGGCTACAGAGGATAGGGAGAGTGGCCAACGTAATAGCAACACTCCTCCTCCCCTGCAGCCCTACCGCGTCCGCCATCACACGGTTGCGACCCCGTCAAGGCCGCGGAAGGTAGGGAGAGCGGCGCACCTCAATACCGGCACTCCTCTCCCGCCGCGGCCTCCAACCCTCAGCCGCGATGCCCCCGATACGACATCGCAGCCCGCCTCAGTTGCGATGTCGCCGTAAAGCCGTTGGTCCTGCGCATGAACTCTCCATGGTCGTGTCGGATTGCGTTCCCGTCGGACTTTGAGAGTAAAGGAACAGAGTATGCACCTGTGATTGCGCATATAGAGGTATGAGGAAGAGGGTGTAGGGGTAAAGTTCACTCATAGTCTATAGAAAATGAAGGATCCTCCGACCAGACGAGTGTTGTGTCTGACGGGCAACTGCCCGATGAATCATGTTGGGCCGTTGTACCTATGCTAGTTCCGCGGTAAACTCTGCTTGCGCGATGCAGGATTTTGCGTGACGTCAGTTTGACGCGTTGTTTGCGTGTGGCGTTGTAGATACTGCTACACGCACATACTTGTGCACCGTGACTGAAATCGGCCGGGAGGCTATTATACTAGCTCCGGCAATAATTTCATCAAAAATTGTCCCGTTTAAGCGCAATAAAAAAAAAATATTCTTGTAATAGAAAAACCAAAGTTGTGGGTTTGAAGTACCAATGTGATTTTTTTCAATTAAGAATAATGACTTCTAAGTTAGTCTTGTAAATGATTGAGTTATGCGGGAGAAAACCTGAGGGCCTTGACAATCGCTTTCAAAGCGTTTCGTACTTCTTCCCGTCTTTTGACAGGATTGACATCACACACAAGCTTTTCGATAGCTAATGTCAGTCCTATAAATTTTTTACTTTTCATCATCGCTATCGTTGATAGAATGTCACTTTGTCTATGTCCTCTGGACCTAGTGAAATCGACCACTAGCATTAAGTAACAGTGGAACAATAACATACTAGTATTACTAACTCAGTCTTAAACAAAAGTAGTTAAGATCAGTAGTTATGATCTAGTAAGTAGTAGTCATTACTTCTTGCATAATTAGGTTTTTACGGTCTGGTTAGTGTTTTTATGGTACTAAATTAATGACCAGCACTAACGGTATTGCATTTAGTAATTAATAGTAATGGCTTTACTAGCCGGCTGTAAGTATTAAACCAAGTATTCTTAAAGTAGTTATCCTAAATATACTTGGTTTACTTGATACTTGCTTATATGTATAAGGTTTAAATTTGAGTAATGGCCTTACGAGCCGGCTGTAAGTATTATCAAGTATCAAGTAAAAAGCAGAATGCTTAAAAAAGTTTATTGTTGTTCCAAATAAATCCACCCAATACCCCGGAAGTGACGTATATAGTGCGTAGAGGCTATTACCAGGTATAATTGACAGCGTTGACAATCTACAAAAATTCGAACTTCTCAGAATATCATATTTTTTAATTTTAAGGGGCCGTGTATAGAAAAACAAAAACGGGAGAACACCTACACAAAACCAATCCTCAATGTTCTTATAAAAGTTTCAAATAAAGCCTTGCCACAATTTACAAAAAGTTTTATCTGGAATGGATTTTCTGGCAACTAGGGGGATGTAGAAGAAAATGGAGTATGAAGAAAGCTCTTGGGACTAATAACGCTAAGTGAAAAAAGGGATCGAAAGAAAAATAATTAAAAATACTCTTTCACCATGAATACATCATCATCAACATGCGTGTATTCCGAAAAACATTAAATTTCGGCATTTGTATCAAGAATATACGAACATGCCATTGGTTTTAACATTACGTGCCAATAGTCGTGTATTCTATACCTCTGTCTATTAAGAAAATCGTAATCAGTTTTAGTGTTTGCTTAATTTTTCAGGGCTACTGGTGAGACGACTCATGCACTCTAATAATTATTTCATTAAGAGGAATGCACTTAGCTACATTCATACTGAAAGCATCCAGCTCACTAATATTTCAGGTTTAATTTGCTTTTAACTATTTCCTAACCCTTCAAAATACTCGCATTATTTGAATAACTTAAGTTAATTCTGCCATTTCTTAAAAATGACTGATTTTCCTTTCCTTTGTATAAACTCAATTTCATTTGTATTGTATGATTGCATAGCACAGATGTGAGATCTATGTATGTCGTATGCCCTATGTACCATTTACCGGGTAATATATGTCTTTCATTGACTTGAATGTGCCCTGGCGGCTGATGGTGGCGTGTGTGTTGGATCATTTAGCTCCATTCAAAATGCTTGAGCCGAATGGTGCTGATCTATGCGTCATGTTCGTGAACGGGCGCCGTCAGTTGGGGCTGGTCATCACTTAGCTGCCTCGGCTTATTTTTAATTATTTTAATTTTGAATTGTTGTTTTCTTACTATTTGCTGTACCCTGGACGCCTTTTAAAGCGTAGTGTGACGTTGCAAAATTAGTTATTGATTGTGTCTAGTAGCGACATCTATTGTAATTAACGGCGGACTACGCCAGGGATGTCAATGCTGTTCTGCGTGACACAGATGGCGTTGGTGCCTTTTTTCTTAGGTGATTAATTGCAAGTTTATTTGGATAATCAAGAAATAAATAAACATACGTACATAATTTACCACATTTTATGACAAACATAATGTTTGACAAAATGAAGATACAAATCGATAAGGAATCTATATAGTCTGTGGAAGATGATTCGAGAAGCTGTCAGATTGGTCTGGAGAAATAGGCGGAGACGGTGTCCGTTTTTTACGAACAAGGACTCGAGCCTAAAGGGCGTTTTTGAGGGACTTAATCCTAGGAGGATTGGGATGTGTCCAAATAACCCTTGGGGTTTAAATAAGTAGGAGCTGTTTTGGCAGAATTCCGTCTGGCTGTTTATGCTAGCCTGATAAGTTATGCGCGATTGATTCGATGCCTTGGTGTTGCGCCGTGTGGTGATTGAAGCGCAGGCGGATTTATGGTTCTCCCTTGCGGTGTGGTCCTCCGACATTAGGAAGGCTTTACCAAACCGAATCCAGGTGTTGAGGGAAGTTCGCCACTCCAGGTAACGATAGCGTCACCATCTCGTCCGTAGGCCGCGTTCGCGTGTGTTCACAGGTTTCTCCTGTGAACGACGCCAAGGACCCTGAACCGTCAACTGAAGGGGTTATACTGAGGATTTTATAGAGAGTGTTATCAGTGTGTCATTATGGTTTAATCTATGAGAGAGTTAGGCCTTTTGTAGGAACTAGGTTGTTTTAAGACCAGTTGTTGTAAGGATCTTGTGTCTCGGGTTTGCTTCGTATAGTATTTATTTTCCCTCTATGAGCACAGTCCGGAAAAGGCCAATACCTGTTCGATTGAGCTAGAAGTTGTTAATTCAATCATCCCACGGACTCGCTATAGCGACTCTGAGAAACTGCTATTTAGTCTCAAGTCTGGCGTGCACTGACACCACTAGGAACGGAGACTAGTTGTGTGGGTGTATGCCATAGACTCTGGGAAGGGTACATTAATTTGGTGGCTTGCCCCATTGTTTGTATGTGTACTTTAATTTTGTATAATTCCAATAAACTTTGTATTGTGTAAGAACGTACTTGTTTAATTATCCTTCCTAGCAGATTATACCTTATAAATTTACTTTAGCACGGTGGTGAGTAGTAAAGTTCAAATAGGAACCATCAGCAGCTTGTTTCTAAGAAATTATCAGTAAACTACGAAGCCGGGTTACAGTAGGTACGTCTTTTTTACATCGTTCTCAGATATAGATAATTATAAATTCAACATTAATGATGTAACTAATATTTTTGTAAAAATATAATTTAATAGAGCGTCGATAGAGTTTCTTTGCCTGTTCGTCTCCATAGGTACCTACGCTTTGAAATGCGCAACTACGAGTAGCTTATATATTTTCTGACTGACCGATTTTTTGACAATTCAAAAGCGCCTGTAAATGGTTTAATTGAAATAAATGCTTCGAGTTTGAGTTTTCTTGAACCATATTCAAGAATCGAATCCAGTAACCTTCGAGCACCTCCGAGCCATCGCGAGTAATACAAATTATTAATACTTATGTAATTTGACAAAATGGACGCTAATCCCACTTTACCATCACGAATTTATTAGCACTTACTTCACAGTTAATATAACATTTTATATAATAAACGTTGCATAAACAAACTTTACTACAGCGGCAATCAAGATTATAAGTTTGTTTTGTCGGTCACACTTCGGCGCTAAGTTTTGTGCGCCTACAATTCGACGAGGCGATTGTTGAATTGTTAATCGCCGGCAGAAACAAACTTCTTATTTATTTCAGTGATTATAATGGTGCCTACGGCTGGTGGAAAAAAGCAAGGCTGTAAACATACTACACAGATTTTAAAGAAACCGAACGAAAACACGTAAAAATACTTATATTCCAAATGGAAAAGAAGAAACCTCTTTCTATTTTGTAAAAATCAGATCTGGAGACAGAATCCGGATTCAAACCTCAGCAATAGTAATAATGTCGGCAAGACGAATTAGACCAAGTTGAAATGAAATGACATGTAATGTATTTTATCATTTTAAAACATTTAAATCTCTTCACAAATTTTAGCATTTCACACTACCTTGCTAGCAGTAAATATTTCTAACATTCTTAGTCCGCGTAAATCCAATTTGAAAATAGAGGGATATTTCTTGCTTCTATTTCCACGGTTCGTCGCGTTTTTCAGGCACGCTGAGCTGTCAAGGTGATAATGTATGTGGTACAACTGAAATTCCGCTTGTCAACAGCATACAACACATGATGGAAATACGACTCGGAGTGCTTTAATGGTACCTAGTGTTTGATACTGTGTTTGGTACTTGTGATTATTTTGAACAGGATTTTGTTTACTGAAATTCTCTCTTCTAAGTAAACTTTTAACAGCGATGAAATAATGAATTTACAACATCGGCTGACGCAAACGCTAAATAATTTACAACTTGACTGCTGAACTGACTTTGTTTATTTTTTTGGAAATGTTTTTTGAAATAATTATGCAAATGGACAGCGAGTAATTTTCACCCGGATTCCGGAGTTGGAAGTAGCTGTGCCGAAAAAGATTAAAAGTAGGATTAAAGTAATCATCAACATGTCGTAGCAGTTTCATTAAAAGAGGCAATTTTTTGTCATAAATGCAGAAGAAGCCTGATCTCTTTTTACACACTTTACAACAGTTTGATTGTACAGATAGATTATAGATTTAATTGGTCCAGTAAATAGGGGAGTACCCCCCTATTTACTGGACCAATTAAATCTATTAATTTTCACAAAACCCTCAACTCGTAACTTTCTTCCTTCTCTTACATTTTAACACACAATACATATAAACAAGCCTTATAATATCTACCTTATCTTTAAACTGTTTTATCCCTCCATTGAATTTTATGTACGTTGTAAAAAAGAAACGTGTCCCGGCTCCGTACTTCCTTCGTTGACACATTGCGTTTACCGGAGGAGAATCCGATTTGTATATTTTTTATCAATATCTGTTATATTATGAAGTATAAGTGTTATTGTGAAAGATGGCTTTGTTACTTTGTTCTTTTAAACTAGTTGCTAGGACTGTTCGCTTTTCTAAAAGAATAATGGTTAAATAGTTTAGTATAATAGGCAATTTATCACATCTATTTTGAAGCTTCTTCCATTTTTCCGTTCCACCAATTTTAAATCATTTGTATCATATTTAAATTAACAATCTTGATTGTCCACATCTTCATGCATAATCTCGTATGTCACAATTCAGTACCAAATTCTAAAAGACATTTTCGGGGTTGTAAACGACTCATTTTTTACTGTAGCCAAGCCCAGATCGTTCCATCCTTACCGCTCACAGTTAAACAAAGCCTCTTGTTTATACCGTGATTTAGGGAGTAAAAGTTGCAAAGAGCTCGCATTCAGCCTTGTTTAGACGAAAAACAAAAATAAATGGAAGGATAGGTCAATTAAACCTTGCAAAGGCGCTGAAGCTTTAAGATACGAACCAAATGAAGATCTAACGGAACGCTCGGGGCCACCCGTGTCGCAACTTAAACAACAACCTTAAGGGGCTTACATGACCTTAACACAAAAAAATGCAAGTTTTAGAAACAATAAAAGTATATGATCGACTACAGTAAAAAAAAACAGAATAATAAATGATATTCTTCAGGATATATGTTAGGTAGATAGTATGTTGAAAACATAATACAACTAATTTGATACGATAGAAAAAAATCATGAAAATACCTCTAAAAACTTTCTTTTTACAATAAAAACCATACTAATATACATACAATCATGCTGATTTTTTGTCAGATTATTCTACAAGCAACATACTAAAATACTTTTGTTTTATTTTTTTAGTCCAAACAATAGACTTTTTGTAATTATATATTTGCTTCATATTTTTCCATAAATTACCAGCGTTGTGTCATCGCTCTTTTCTTTCTTTTCTATGCATTCCGACAGTGACCGCGCTTTAGTCCTTGTAAGCCCCTTAACAACATGCTTCACAGCCGATCCACGTGATAAGATGGACTTGTTTGGTGAATAAATATTTCTCTCAGTCTTATTCTTCGCTACTATGACTTTGATCAGATTATTGAACTGAAGAATCCGATCATAGAAAGGGTCGTCGAAAATACGTTTGCCAAAGTAGCCTTGACCTCGTAATTTTAAGCTTCGGGCAAAATATTGTGGATATTTGAAACGTTTACCTGAAGTTGCGATTGTAATGTTAAAATATTACAGAAGTATTACTAAATCGTGTTGTTTTTTTATTTTTAATATTGAAACATCAGCATTCTTCCACATGAAACCTTAAAAGTTTAGTCCAGCTGACTCATATAAGTTATGAGGACAATTCATTGATATATTAAATAATATTTATTAAATAATATTGTATATCAATGGAACTATTATTATTTTTTGTTTTGGATTTATTGTGTCTGATTGAAAATAAAATCTGCACAGCTATTTAAACTGCGTCCCGATAGTCATAGTAATAATTACCGAATAACTGACCCGAACCGTATAATCGAGTTTAATCCATACGATATGTAATACTGGCATTTTATTTACCGTCACGATTCGCGCAAAACGATCGCAAACTTTTGACACCCATTCACTGTTATGTATTATTTAAATAAAATCGAAAGCTCCAGAATAAGCTATCCTTGTCACTGTATTATAAAAATAAAATTGGAAGCTCTAGCCTAAAATATCACGATTTTATTGACAGGTTTTATTGTGTATTTTATGGTAAATAAAATTCTGATTGTGACCGGATAATACCGCCAATCAAACTGTTTCTCTGTCATGCTATGCGAGATGAAAATACACGATGAATCCAAAGTAAAAAAAATGGTTCAACTTATTTTTAAATTACATAACACACTTGTGGTATTTACACAGATATAGATAGACCTAAATAACGCAAGTATCACGATCTGTATGAAAACCAAGCGTGCCATTTTTAGACTACCTGCTATGACGTCACAGGTACTATTTAGTGATGGGAAAATCAAATGAAAATTCAGGCTTTTAGTTTTATCCACAACGAAGTTATAAGGGGATTAAAAATGGCCTGAACTGCTTCGACAAAAGGATGGTACGGCCGTGCCGCTTTTTGCTCGACTTGGTGGGGGCAAGATAGTGCCCGGTGTGCGATCAATTCAAAGACGCCGCCGCGTGCGCCACCCATCTCGACCCACCCCCAGGGCCTAACGCCAGCGCTCACGCTCACCCAGCCAGCAGTACACAGGACCGAGCGCGAAAGTGGCGGCTTACGATTTTTGTATGTAAGTGCGTGCAATTTTTGGCACGCGAAGCAGTTGCTCTTGCGTTATCTAGGTGTACTATATCTGTGGTTTTGTGCCAATTTTACTCGTGACGTTAGTAGTAGGTATTATTTTACAGGTAAAGTTGACGCCTTAAATAGAAGGTTTTGTCTCCATTTATAGAAACAATAGCAGTCGTCCAACATCGTGTGTGGTCGTTCAATATTGACTATGTGTGTGCTTCTCTACCCATATCATTCGTTTCACCCACCAAAGACGTCTCAAAAACAAAATCTCCCACCAAACACGAGTTACCTTGGCTAACCTGGAAGTCTTTAAACAGTCTCCGGATTCAATGATGATTCTGCATGCAGAGTAAGTATGGTGCTGTTCCACAAACGATGGGACATTTAATACCGTGTCCTGCTTATTATCTGCACGTTACAGAAACTAATGGACACTACAGAAGGCGCCGAACTAATAGCCGAATTCTGGGCCGAAGCTAAGAAGAAGAATATTTTCTGCCAAAACTTACTGCACTATTCTGATCGCTCCCTCCTAATATTTGGTCCACTCATACAAAATTAACCTGGTTTTATCTCAGGCACCAACAAAGAGTGAGGAGCGCATAGCACACGAACAAAGGCCCACATCCGGCATTGTTTGAGAATGAATGAGGTTCGCGAGATTTGCACCACTTTTAGACTTATAGCTTGATGTTTTTGATTGTTTTTTTAGTGAAGCAGTGGTAACCCAGTGGTAGCGGCAGCGACTTACAAGTTGTAGGTCGCGGGTTCAAACTAGTGTTGCCCAAATGCAAGACCAAGACAAGACCTTAGCCAGTCTTGGTCTTGGTCTTGCGTCAATACACCTGGTCTTGGTCTTGGTCTTGGTATTGCGCTCTCAGTCTTGGTCTTGGTCTTGCAGCAAGAGTCTCGCAAGTCTTGCGAGACTCTACTACTTAGACTAGACTACATTCAAATACCTATTAGCCTATTGCTCAGCGTGGCAGGGACATGACATGATTCTGGACCCCCGGCGTTGAAATTTTTCGTCGGCTTTTTCTTAATTTTTAGGTTTTTTTTGCCATTTTTTTACTGTAAACTGTATAAAATCATTATTTCTATCTGACCCAATAATATTTTTAATTAAAATATAGTAAATTCACTTGTTTCACTTAAAACAGCAATGTAAATAAAACTCGAAAGGGCTACCTGATCAGCTGTATTGCTAAAGTTCATTCGCGAGGTCAACACTGTCTTCGTGCCTACGCTATTCGCTTACAAATGCCGCGACAAAGGGACCGCAGCGCCAAGCGGTCTCCTCGTATTATTAACGCACTTGAAAATAAACTTTAAAATTATTACAATAAAGTGCATAAATGCTTGAACCTGACAAAAAATGTGGAAGATTGCGTTAAAGAAATATGACAGATTGTAGTAGCTTGATGTGCTGGCGTCTGTACCATAACATCGGCTGGCTTAAAAACTGCTACTAGTACTAGACCTACTCGACTCGCTGTTAGTATTAAATTTTGCTGAATAGAAGAATAATATAAACTTTAAAACATAAATACCTACATAATTTTTACCAACCTACTAACGTTAGATCTGCACATTAGACTTATACAAGTATAATATAATACTCCAAGTAGATATACCTACAAGGTATGAAATGAACTTTGCTAGAAAGTTATGCTAGGTACTAACGCGGATCCCTCTCGGCTGGGGATCGGCAATATCACGTGCCGCCGCACCCAGGCCGGAGCCCGAATTTTTGAGTTCGGGGGGGAGCAGCGCGGCGCAAACGCGGACCTCTTTGCAACAAAGTTGCAAGAGGCCATCGCGGATGTGGCGACGGTCGCCAGACCCGTCAAGACCGCATCCTTGGAGGTGATCGATATGGACGATTCGGTCACCAAAGAGGATGTGGTGGCGGCCGTTGCTGCTGCGGGAGGTTGCAGCGCCAGCGCCGTGAAGGGGGGAGCCATCAGGCCTGGCCGCCGCGGCATGGGCGCAATCCGCGTCGAGTGCCCAGTCGCCGCGGCGGTGGCCGCCCTAAAGGCGACCAAGGGACGGCTGCTCGTGGGCTTCAGCTCGGCCGTGGTCCGGCCGCTTGAGGACAAGCCTGCGCGGTGCTTCAAGTGCTTCGCGCCGGGCCACACCCGATCTACGTGTCCCTCCAAGTTCGACTGGGGAGAGTCTTGCTTCCAGTGTGGACAGGAGGGACACAGGAGTGCCGCTTGTAGCGTCGCCACGCCACACTGCCCGGCGTGTGCTGCCAGCGGCCGCCCCGCGGGGCACAGGATGGGGGGCAGGAGTTGCCAGCCTCCCGCGAGGAAGGGCATAGTGCCGGTGCAGGTTCGCCCTGTTGCCGCCACCACCGCTGTCGCCGCTGCTGTTACTCCAGCTCAAGCGGCGGTGGCTGAGGAGGGGGGTGCGATGTCGGAATAGTGGGTTCCTATCACCGCATCCTCCAGGCGAACACCAATCACTGCAGAGCGGCCCAGGACCTGCTGGTGCAGGCCATGGCTGAGTGGTTGGTGAACGTAGCGGTGGTCGCCGAGCCCTACTCGATCCCCGGCAGTTGGCTGGGTGACGAGGACGGCTTGGTGGCACTAGCGGCGCGGTCCTCCACAGACTCCCCTCCCCTCTCGCTATTAGAGAGGGGACCGGGATACGTGGCCGCCGCGTGGGGAGAGATAGCCCTCGTGGGCGTCTATTTCTCCCCAAACCGCCCTCTCCGGGACTTCGAGAACTATCTTGGAGTCCTGGCCGCCGTGGTCGGCAGGGCGGCGCCGCGTCAGGTCTCCGTATTGGGAGACCTGAATGCCAAGTCGGTGACCTGGGGCAACCCGGCCACCGACCATCGCGGGCGGGCAGTGGAGCAGTGGGCAGCCTCCTCTGGGCTCTCCCTCCTCAACAGAGGGAACGTCCAGACATGCGTACGGCGACAGGGTGGCTCGATAGTGGACGTCACTTTTGCCACCTCTGCGCTGGCCGCGCGCGTGCTGAACTGGCGGGTGGATTTGGTGGAGACCATGTCGGACCACCGCTACGTGCGGTTCGACATCTCCACCGGTGGCCCCGGAGGGACGCGGCCCCTCTCGGGGCGGTCAGCGTTTCCACGGTGGGCTCTCACCCGCCTGGACAGGGAGGCGGCGGCGGAGGCGGCGTTTATCCAGGACTGGCTTTCGCCGCCTTCCGCCGGCTTGGACGTAGACATCGCGGCGGGACACCTGAGGGAGTCTCTGACCGAGGTGTGCAATTCTAGCATGCCTCGGGCCGGCCGACCGCTGCCCAATAGGGCGGTGTACTGGTGGTCGGCCGAGCTGGAGAGGCTTCGAGCGGCGTGCGTGGAGGCCAGAAGGGCCTATGCGCGGAGCCGGCGGCGGCGTCGACGAGACCTCGCCCACGAGGACCACCTCTATGAGGTGTACATAGAGGCAAAACTGGTCCTCGAGCGGGCCATCGCCGCCGCCAGGGACTCGGCGAGAGCGGAGATGCTGGAGGGTCTCGACAGAGATCCCTACGGGAGGCCATACAAGGCGGCGCGCAACAAGCTGCGCCCCTTTGGTCCCCCGGTGGCCGAGACCCTGGAGCCCTCATTCCTGGATGGGGTGGTTCAGTCCCTGTTCCCGTGCAGGGACAACTTCACCCCACCAGTGATGGATCCTCCGCGGGGGATAGCTCCGCCAGCCGAGGAGGAAGAGGAGGCCCCTCCTGTCACGGAGTCGGAACTCAGCGCGGCGATTGTGCATATCCGCGCCAAGAAGACGGCTCCGGGCCCCGACGGTGTCCCGGCGAGGGTGGTGGCAATTGCCGCCACTCAAATGGAGGAGCGGTTTCGGGACCTCTTTAGCGCATGTCTTGCGTCTGGGAGGTTCCCGAAACCGTGGAAGGAGGGACAACTGTGCCTCCTTCGCAAGGAAGGCCGCCCCGCAGACTCGCCCTCGGCATACCGACCCATCGTCCTGCTCGATGAGGTCGGCAAAATGTTCGAGGGGATAATCGCTGGCCGCCTAAAGAGCCACCTGCGGAATGTGGGGCCGGACTTGTCGGACGCTCAGTTCGGTTTTCGGGCTGAGCGTTCCACAGTGGACGCGCTGGCCCGCCTTAAGGGCCAGGTGAAGGAGGCGATGGAGGCGGGGGACGGATTGTTGGCGGTGTCATTCGACATAGCCAACGCCTTCAACTCTGTTCCCCACAGCACCATCCTAGAGGCACTCCGATTCCACGGGGTGCCTTTATACATGCGGCGTCTACTGGCCAGCTACCTGGAGGATCGGGCGATCGTCCTCGTGAACAGGGCTGGCCAAGTCCGGCGGTACGCAGTCGAGTCCGGCGTTCCACAGGGGTCGGTAGTGGGACCTCTCCTCTGGAACGTTGGCTACGACTGGCTCTTGCGGGGAACTCTCCTCCGAGGCACGAGTGTCATCTGCTACGCCGATGACACTCTCCTCACCGCCCGGGGGGAGAGTTTCAGGGAAGCGGCCAACTTGGCCTCGGCAGGCGGATCCTTGGTCGCAGGGAGGATCCGCCGCCTAGGATTGACGGTGGCGCTGCACAAGACCGAGGCAGTGTTCTTCCACAGGCCTCGGCAGCGCCAACCACCAGACGCCCACATCTTCGTGGAGGGCGTCCGAATCGAGGTGAAGGCCCAGATGAAATATCTGGGCCTTGTACTCGACAGCAGGTGGCGCTTCGGCCCGCACTTTAGCGGGCTGTCGACGCGCCTGCTGAAGACTGCGGGCGCCCTCTCGTGGCTGCTCCCCAACTTGGGGGGGCCCAGCGCGCGATGCCGGCAGCTCTACGCCGGCATCTTGAGGAGTATGGCCCTTTACGGGGCCCCTATCTGGGAGGACTCCCTCCACAGGAGGGAGAACGCCGCCGCATTGCGGGCCCCCCAAAGGGCCATAGCCCAGCGGGTGGCGAGGGCCTACCGCACGGTCGCCTTCTCGGCGGCATGCGCTCTGGCCGGCACCCCGCCTTGGGAACTCGAGGCGTGGGTGCTCGCCAGAGTGTATGAATGGACGGCGGGGCGGAGGGCGAGAGGAGAACGCCCCGCCCCCGAAGAGCGGGAGGCCGTCCGGCGGGAGGCGAAGGACGCCATAGTCGTCCACTGGACGCGGGACCTCGCCGCCGCAGCCTTCGGCCGCCGAACCCTAGACGCGATTGGGCCGGTCCTGCGAGACTGGCTCGAGCGGTCGCACGGGTTCCTCTCCTTCCGTCTGGTGCAGGTGCTGTCCGGGCACGGTTGCTTTGGATCGTACCTGCACCGTATCGGGCGGGAGGAGACGCCGTCGTGTCACGGCTGTGGCGCGGCGGAGGACACGGCGCAGCACACTCTTGAGGTGTGCCCGTCGTGGTCCGAGCCGCGCCGCAGTCTCACCGCGGCGATCGGAACGGACCTCTCGCTCCCCGGCCTGGTCAACGCCATGCTGAGGGACGAGGGGTCCTGGGCGGCAGTCGCCTCCTTCTGCGAACACGTCATGTCCCAGAAGGAGGCGGCGGAGCGCGCGCGGGAGGAAGACCCTCTCGCGGCGCCGCTCCGAAGGCGGAGGAGGGGTCGAAGACGACGTCAGTATGACAGTCACCTCCGACTCCTCCCAGGTGGAAGCCAGCAGGCGACGGGTGCGGGGGCACCCTCGCCTGTATTGCACAGGCTTCCACCAGTGCCGGACGGGAATGGCCAGGTGTTCCCGGCCATTCCCGTAGCCCCCCAGCCGGGGGGACATGCGGGGCTCGCCAGTTAGGCGGGCATGCGCCGGGGGGGTTGTGGACGCAAAGGCTGAGCCGGATTCCCATGACCCCTCCATCAAGGCGACGAGGGAACACCGCTGAGTTTTAGTGGGTATACTGCCACCCTGGCAGGGAGTCCCACATACTCCGTGTCGTCCCCTGACGAGCGGAGATGCGTAACGTCATTTCTCGGCGACAAAAAAAAAAAAAAAAAAAAAAAAAAAAAAAAGGTACATTTTTATCACATATGGGAGCAAATTTGTAAGTAACACGCTACCTACTTACTTAATAAATAGTCGAAACATATAATAATCAATACAATACCTTTTAGTGTTATGACGATACGGTTCTGATACTGGGGAACGTCTACCAAAATCGGGATTGAAACCAAATACCTACTATAACGCCCAAATCTCAGTTTGACTTAACTGCGAGACGCAAGAGTCTTGCAGGCTTAGCCTTGTTCTTGCTCAAGTCTTGCAGGGTTCAGTCTTGGTCTTGGTCTTGCTACAATAAGTCGGTCTTGGTCTTGGTCTTGCAAAAATGCAAGAACAAGACCAAGACTGCAAGACCAAGACCGATTTTGGGCAACACTAGTTCAAACCTTGACAGGTGCTTTACTTTCTGAAAATTATTTCATCGCCATTGCTCTCAAAACGGTGAAGGAAAACATCATAAAGAAACCGGTATGTTCTAGAACTAAAAATTCGAAGACAATGTGACATCTACCAAACTGCACTGGGCCCGCGTGGTGGATTACAGCCCACTCCCTCTCACCGAGAGGAGGTCTGTATCCCAACAGTGGGAACAATATAGGCTGATTATGATGATGATGATGTTTTGATTGTTTAATTACTTTTGTTTGTGGTAATTGAATCGGTTAATAATAAAATTATTGTTGTTAGATATGAGAGTTGAGATTATACAGAGAAATTTCTCCCGGAAATGTTACAAAAATATTCATTATAAAGTATTTTACACATATGGAATAAAAACGAAACTATGGAAAGTTTAACGATATTTTTTTTTAATTCTGAATCTCAAAAACAACCACACTGGCACTGGAATTGCCAATGCATGAATTGATAGGGTTTTTCATTTGTTATTAGAAATACCCCTTTACGGCTGTTTTAAACCTCTATAATTAATGTTTTAAACACGTACAAACAAGTTAATTAATTTATGAACTCTAAACATGAACCCGATTAGCGTTCTGATTAGGCATAGCCCTTTGCTGCGGTTATGGCCGTAGATT
Organism: Luperina nickerlii; assembly: GCA_963855955.1. Taxonomy (NCBI): domain Eukaryota; kingdom Metazoa; phylum Arthropoda; class Insecta; order Lepidoptera; family Noctuidae; genus Luperina; species Luperina nickerlii. Next base: position 10,647,378 of record OY979677.1, on the reverse strand, counting down.
TATATCGGTATTGGAATAACTATTCTACCAGCTTACTTGTTTATCGTCTGGATAAAAACAGGGTATAAAAAGTGAACGGAGTATATGTGCAGGAGTCAACGGCACGAACTTTTTATTTCACAAAAAAATTCATTAAAAATCTTTTTTTTTTAAGTTCAATCCTAAAATTGAAGCCAGCCAATGGCTTCAATCAAAGGATTGAATGTCACTACGAATTCACTGATAATAATTTTCGCGCGTGCCTTTAAGTAGAACTTTTATATGTCGGAAATAGGTCTGTCATTCGTTTGACTATTCGGGACGCCAGCGCCACCAGATGGCGCTCGTCAGAGTCTAGCCTGACGTTCGTAGCGAAGAGTCGTCGACGAGAGCGCGCGTGCAGCGGTATGGAGCTGTCTCTTACTTGACTATCGGACATCGTAGGGGTGGTCCCTATTGTGCTAAGAAAGTGTGTAATAAACAAAAATTTATTTGCCATAGGCTTCTTCTCCGTTCAAATTTTATTCACTGGTTTGGTCCAGACGGTAAAAAAGTCAGCCGATATAATAAATATATCGTAATGGGAATCTATTTTAAAAATGTACTTTCGAACCACACTCGACTTCTCTGAAATCACTCGAAATGTATTTTCATATACCACGAAAATAGACATCATCGACTATCATTCAAATAAATCAGGTATAGTCTTACTTTATTTCTGTGCGTTACCAAAGGCCAAAATCAAAAATATCGAAACTTAAATCCTTTAGAAAACGCAACCTCTTGAAAACAAAATGTGTCTAAGGAAAATCGCTACTGACAGACGTGTTCTAGGAAAACAAATCCATAACCGTTCATTTTTTCCGCACAGAAAACTAAAAAACTCAAATTAAACAATTTGCCCAGTACCAGAATAAGAATGCAACTTTTTATCCCTCAGGAAATCTTAATAATTTCCAGAGCTAGTGTTAATTTCATTCTCCACTGAGTTGAGTATAAGTTTAATAAGTTTTTATCGTTAACTCTCCGGGAGTATAATTGTAGAAACTTTTAATTTTCTCGCTTCAGAACTAGTTATGTTTTAATTATTCTGTGAAGCATGTGACAAGAAAATCACAAGCTCGTAACATACATAGTTCGTGTGCATTTGAGTTTATTTCTTGGGACCAAACTTTTGGAGTTGGTTTTTAGTAGAAACCAGGGCTTTGTTTAGCTTTTGTGGGTCATCATAATACAATCGAGTTTGAAATCGATTGATTAGATAAAAAATGGGCGTTCATTTAAGGCGCAATTTCTTATATTAAGGTAATGCACAGTTTAAACAAGAAGCGAGTATTTAGTTTTTAGAATGCTGTCTATTGTTATTTTACGTTTGAAACGTGCTGAATGTTGGCCATATTTAACATAAATGAGTCTTCGTTTTGATTATCATGATCCGACCATAAATAAGAAGTATTTAAACTATGTTACTGTATAACTCAACACAACATAGTAAGGCTTTACGTTACCATAATTTACATAACATAACATTAAATAAAACTGCCTATCTAGCAGCAGATTAAGATAAACCCTGGCTAATCAGGCCGCAGTTTACCCGAGATCACAACCAGGCCGACTCGATAATCAGCAACACAAACAAACTAAACAGTTACTAATTAACCCCTAGCCGGATACTACTGTACCAATAGATTGATGTAGGAAATTCCCCAAAGGAGGCTTTATATCTGCAAAGCTTTATACTTGGCGCTGGGCCAGAATGGATTAGGTAACAAAGGAGATACGACTTTAAATACGATACATTGTACTTATCATGGATAAGTACAATAAAACTGATTGTACTCAAAGCAAAATAAAAAAGAAATTTTATTTCTTAAAAGTATGATAGGTACCGTAGTTTTATATAAAAGAATTATTGTCTTGCAAAAGGATAAGCAGTGTTTTTCAACTACATATTCTATTTAGCATTTTCCGAAACTTACCAAAAGTTTTGGGATCACAAAAGAGTTTCAGATATACACATTTCAATATAAATGGAACTCGATTCCGAATTTCAGACTTTATACTGGACACAAGTTCCTATTTTAACGGAAAAATACATACATTTTCGTACATGTTCAGAGAAAAAAGTAAAATGTCAACTAGATACAACTCCTACGCTAATTGCAAAAGTCAGCTTTGCGAAACAGGTGACTGCTTGTACCAATTAAATTGACAAATCCCTTACTTTTTGCACGAATTATGTGAGTGATTGTAGCTACTAGAAAAGTTCAGTACAGTTTTTTTTTTTTTTTTAAAATGCTACTGACGACAAATACAACAATGAAACCAGCGGTGCTATTCTGTAAAAATCTCACCGTGAAAACTTAGGTGAAGTGAGCGTGGAGTGAGCTGTCAATAGTGTCAATTCCTAGCAAAAACAAACTTACTTCACCTAAGTTTTCACGGTGAGATTTTTACAGAATCGACCGGCAGTTCGTGCTTTTGTATGTTTAAAGATAATCTCCTGTAGGATCGCTATAGCAGAAGTCTCATTCCCCTATGCGATAATATCAATATTCCTACTGCGCTTACCAACTATCTAACTAGCCTGTAATGTCTCACTGCAGGGCATATGCCTCCCTCTACCTTTTCCACACAATTCTGTCTTTTGCAAGTGCCGGCCAGTCCTAACGGTATAAGTCAAGCTCGTCTCGCCATACTCATCTTGGCCTCGTGCGTTTAGTGGGACCCAATTGCTGGTTCTTTTAGCCCAATTATCATCTGACATGCGGCAGACATGTCCGACCCAGTCCCACTTAAATTTAGCTGCTTTCTGAGTAACGTCCGTTATCTTGGTTTTATCAACTAATTTGTGAAAACTTCCAAGTCGTTTGTCTCATTGATCACGCTTACGGCAATTCCCACTTGCAGCTTTTAACTATTTTGAGAAGGTATAATAAATATGGTAGGTATTAAATAAATATAGGTAAATAATATAATAATAAAGGTAATGATCGAGACCCCTCCTTGCCTCGGAAAGCGTTGTTAGCGTCGTTAAGCCGATTTATTCCGGTCTGATCCCCTGAAATCCTCGATCCCCTGTTAGTTCGACTTCTGTTTTAATCTCTGTCTTATCCACATTATCTAGGTTTACTGTTTTTGGATGCGAGAAACACAGAACCGGTCGAAATGGAGGTGCTTGGGGGAGGCCTATATCCAGCAGTGGACGTCTTTCGGCTGAGAGGATGATGATGATGATTATTATTATTTTTGACAGGTAAGTACAGTCAAGAGAGCCGTTGGTCCCGGCTGTCAGCCGACAGACAGTCGTCACGGGTAGTCAGAAGCCTAAAAATCTGACAACAAGTCTTACCAAGGGGTATCGCGTTACCCAGTATTTGGATTCTGGGGGTCAGAAAGGCAGTCACTCCAATAAATAAATACTGACATTCAGCTGCATCCGATTAGACTGAAAGCCGACCCTAGCGTAGTTGAGAAAAGGCTAGACAGATTGATGTTTTAATTAAGGCCATGATTCCTTTATAAATATGATTTAAATCCATCTGATGCCCAGATGATGGACTTAAGCTTTTGTGTTCTATGCGCTTAAAATAACATCCTGCGCTTAGCAACCACTGTTTGGAATGTGATAACAATCCGTTTACTAAACTCATCCCGCTTATGTTAATCCCTTTGCGGCTTTGTTTTGTTGCTGTCTATTTACTTATGCTGAACATTGCATATTTTCAGGCCATTACATTCAAAGGCCATTTATACAAACCAGTCCTCCGTTTTAGACTGTTCATAAGTCAGACGCAGCTGTCAAGTAAATCTTCAACAGTACTGTATGTAAAGGCTTAATTTCCGTACCGTCTAGTTTAAGGCAGTTTCGGCCATCATTAAGGCCTCCCAGCGTCTCGGATTGCAGGCATTGTGGCTGCCTAGATTTAATATTAAGGTTAGACGGCTCTCTAGACGTAACTGGAAGATGTAATTTAGTGACAGAAGATGTTATAATGTAGAGATAATTGTGACTTTATAAAATAGAACATCGAATATCACCATTATCATCACGTTTAACCGAATAGTCAGTGATCGCAGTTCTTGTAAAGAATTACGATGAGAATAGAAGAAAGATTAACCTTGTTGCCATACTTTTTACGACACGTACAAATAGTGACGTCTAGTTGTTTATACAATTACAAGCCGTGCGCCCGATATGATTTTCCATCTGCAAAACTGACGAACTTGCACAGGCACTAAATTTCGATAGGGTTGATCCTTATCAACGCTATCGAGATTTAGTGTCTGTGCAAGTGCAAGAAAGTATTAAGTACGAGTATAGAGTTTTCTTAACTGTATTAGGGTCGGCTTCCAGTCCAGGAATGGCAGTATTTTACATGGAGCGACTGCCTATCTGACCTCCACAACCAAGTTATTGGGTAATATGGTAAGACTGGTTATCAGACTTCCGGGCTTCTGACTACCCGTAACGACTGTCAAAGATCCACGAATGACAGCCGAGACCAACAGCTTAACGTACTTTCCGAGGCACGGAGGGGTCTCGGTATGTAAAGATGGTCACCTATCCACAGATCAACCGCGGCAAGCGTAGGTTAACCTGATCGATCGACCTGTGCAGCTGTTAGCATTTAGCCACGGGCCCCTCGTTCTAAGTGTCTTCTGTTAAATTAACCTTACCTCAAAAGGAAAAACGAAACCCTTATAATTTTTATATGTCAGTACGAGTAAAAGTAAGTTTCATTGCCCGTTGGAATTTCCCATCGACTAAAATTGCTAACTTGCATACAAACTTTCATCCCCCTATTTTAGCCCTTTAGGGAAGAATTTTCAAAAATCCTTTCTTAGAGATCACTGTCTTAATCTGAAAGTGAATGCATGAATGAATTTAAGATATTTATTAAGTAGATTTTTTTAAATTAAACCTGCAACTGCATTTCATAAATCTACCCGACACTGTTTTACAGTAAAACGTACAAACTGAAAATTACATACGTCGCTTACAAAATAACCGTTTAAATGCTGAGCGAATCTGACAAATGACGTTAGACACGTGTTACGTGTGCAGTCATTACAAGCAAAGGCTGACATCACATTTGAATATGAGAATAATAGTGTACGTAACGCAAATTATAATTTACGTCATATCACGTGAATACTGTGAATAGTCACATTTACTTACTTATTTTTTTTAATTAAAGGAACAGCAAACACATTTTAAGAACTTAGGTACAGACGCCAGCACATCAAGCTACTACAATCTGTCAAATTTATTTAATAGATTTTCAACTTTATCGCTAAAGTATAAGGTTCAAAGTTGATTGGGAAAATTTTATAGTTTCGGGTAGCTTTATGTGCTGGCGTCTGTACAAATAATTTAACAAAAACAATTTTAGTGATAATATAACCCATAACGCTGTCCACAGGCGGACATAATAGTTTAGAAAAAAAAAGTGTAATCATTAGGAGTTTTCGTAGGAGTACGTGCAATAAATAATTGTATAATGAGCATTAATAAAGTTAAAATGTAGACAAAGATTACATTATATAAAATAAGATCTTAGTACCTAAGTTTGAAGATTTTCGGAGGACCGGGTGAGGCTTTTGAATCGACTGATTGGACAATTGAAAATTTTATGGTTCTAGGTCAACGGGAAGTACCCTATAGGTTTTGATTCCTTTGCGAATGTCAAAATATGCGGCATAAACGGTACACAAACGCTGGTATCTTTTGATTTCGTTGACTTAGAAGAAGTTTGTTTCTTTTTAGTGCAGCTTCAATGGCTTGCAGCCCCGATTATTTGATATTAATTTCAACTTGATAATTCCACACGTTCCTAAGAAAAAAGGTCTTGACAGACGGACAGACAGACGGGCAACGAAGTGATCACGTGTGGGTTTTAGTCAGTAAAAGTCTGACACTCCGCTCCACCCAGAGCGGGAGGGGTCAACTGATAGGTACCCATCCTCAAAAAAAAAGAAAAAAAAGGGTTCCGTTTTTCCTTTTGAAGTGAAAGTTCTTAAAAAATAAGAGAGATTTAGTGTGAGAGTCAGAGAGAGAGAGAGTGATATCTTTCTTAACTCTTATGTAACAAAATGTGCCTGTCCAAAATCGATTCGCCGCCTAAGAAGTTTCACTTCAAAAAGAACAACAACTATTTTTACCCACGTTTTTGAACATGGGCTTATTCAAAATCTTGCTAATGACGTAACACAGGAAATTCAAGTAACCTTAACAAAAATTTCACCTTCGATAACCCAATAGAAATTCATAACTGTCGTGTCGCATCACATACCATGAATAAAAGGTAAAAGAGAACTCAACCCTTCGAACGAAGAGATACCCACGTCAGTCGTAAACGAATAAATTGAGATTTTACTTCCATTTGATATATTACATTTTTATAGAAGTGGGACTTATAACAGTCCGAACTGTAATCCGATATTAAAGACCATTTCACAAGTATATAAAGAGTTATAAGAACAAAAGAAAGTTTTCCTACAAAGTTTTGCTTGCTCTAGACAATATTTTTCAGAAGAACAAAACTCAAAGTTTGTGGAATACATATTTAGGTAATATGAAATACGGGCTGGTGTCCGCAACTCCACCTCAATGCGCGTATTTTGCGTACGGAATACATATGTAAAAAGGAAAAGTATTAGACTAAACAACCAAAAAACAGTAATAAATCAACACAAATACATAAAATAATAAAAATACATAATACATATTATGTAAAAAGGATTTTGGAAAAGGGTTAAACCCTAAAGTTTCACGCCTACTATAAGTGCTAGAGTGTTTAGTCAAATACGGATTACATTCCAAAATAAAATATTTCCAACAATACGAAGACCTAGCTGAATTCATAATCTGTTAGCTTATCCCATTATTGTTCTCTGCCGACACACGTGAAATAAAAAGGGTAAGTCGTTTCCAATTACATTATTTTCTTTTCTCGCACCTGTCACCTTTTCAAATTGTTATTTTCATTCATAATGTTGATAATAAATATTATGTAGTAAGAAAAACCAGACAGATTATACTTCTGGATAAGTAAACTTTTGCCTCAAAGTATCATGGGTTATAACTAGTAAATGTCAAAATTAATTTTGTTATTTTCTTGTGTTTACATTTCTTTTTAAATGGTATTTTACCTGACCTATAACCTTAGGTAGGTTGTAGGTCAGGTAAAATACAATTTATAACCTCTTTAAGTATATGTGTCACTTTTTAGTTTTTAAATTGCTCTGTAAGGCTTAGGATTATATTCTGTTATGTTGTACATGTTTTTTTTTATCCAAATGTGACGACGACGCAACTCACAATGTTCATTTGATCATATGATAAAAATAGAATAGGTAATCTATTCTACATAATTATATCTTTATTATGTACACCATATAAATTACAGACATAAATATAGAAACTGAACAAAGGGACAACAACTCAACTTTGAATAAAATACCCATTTTCAATAGGGTTCCGCGGTCCTCCAATGGGTGAAAAAAAAGACTCAATTAATTATATTTCCCCAAGCTACAATGTTTTCAGGTTTCACACTTGATTGACGGGATTTTTTTTCGTGTAAAAGCACCCTCTAATGCTTCGCATGTCGTGCAATAAAAAGGCTCCTACAAACAGGCGCGAAACGTCATAGAATCGCGCGTCGCGCCTGTTTCCAGGAGCCTTTATATGGAAATTATATTGTGTTCTTTAGAGCAGTGATGCACTTCAAAATGATTTTTTTCTAAGTCAGCCCTGAGCGAGTCTAAAACTGGGAGCCAAAATTTACACGTGGGCACAGTTAGTAAGTGAGTTGTATCATAATCATCATCTGCCTAGCCTTTTCCCAACTATGATGGGGTCGGCTTCGAGTCTAACCGGCTGCAGCTACATACCAGTATTTTACATGGAGTGACTGCCTATCTGACCCCCACAACCCAGTCACTGGGTAATACGATACCCCTTGGTAAGACTGGTTGTCAGACTTTCGGGCTTCTGACTACCCGTAACGACTGTCAAAGATCCACGACTGACAGCCGGGACCAACGGCTTAACGTGCTTTTCGAGGCGCGGAGGGGTCTCGGTATGTAAGATGGTCACCCATCCACAGACCAACCGCGGCAAGCGTAGCTTAATCTGATCGATCGACCTGTGCGGCTGTTATTATTTAGCCACGGACTCCTCTAAGTGAGTTATATCATAAAACAATATAAAATCACGCCTGTATTTCCCAAAGGGTTAGGCAGAAATTACAGTAGGTCCACCCACATTACACCAGTTATGTTTAAATCCCATGTACAGACGCCAGCACGTCAAGCTATCCGAAACTGTCAAATTTTCCCAATCAACTTTGAACCTAATGCTTTAGCGATAAAGTTGAAAATCTATTAAAGAAATTTGACAGATTGTAGTAGCTTGATGTGCAAAAGATCCACCTATAGGTACAAACGCCAACCTATAGGTGGATCTTTTGCCATCAACCAAAGGGATATTGTTGTATCATTGTAGATATTATTATTGGGATTCGCGTCCAAAGATTATCTTTTAATACCTTACACGTGTCCTGTATCCACGTGTTTTAACTCAACGTTTTGCCACACCTCATCATCGTCATTACTGCCAGCCTCGTTCCACTTATTGGCTTCCTGCTTTCTGTGCCACGCTTTCCTAGTCTGCGCGAGTCTCATCCAGTTCTTCCCCGCGATTTTCTGTAGGTCCTCACTGTGGTAGGTACCCACATGCCATACCAACTTTTATATAAACACTAATGTACGAAACAACATAGGCTTTAGCGTTTATTTTTTATTTTTATATATTAATGGAGGTTTGTTCATTTTTGAACATGTCACCACGTAATAGGCTTTAGCGTTAAATATCAAAACACGATCGGCGTTGTCAAACTAGTCAAAATTTAGTTAGAAAATATACGTTCGACAAATTAGTTAAGTAATTTGATAACGATAAAAAATAAAACTCTTCATAAAATAACAAAGCTTTTCGTATTCTCGTTCCGTGGAGGATATAATTGACTTTATCAACATTACAAAAGATTCAGAGAATCTACTGTAATTGCTGTTTGAAGAACCTTAAGGCTTCACAAAAACCCTTGGATATTAACGGGGAAATTGAGACTTTACGAAGAAGGAAAATGGAAAACTTAATGAACAAGAAAAATATGCCAATTCGATATTCGTAACAACAAATTATAAAACATAATGCCTTTATTTTGAATTTATCAAATCAAGTATTTTTAGTACAAAAATGGTCGACATAATCTGTATTTTGGTTCAAAAATGATCGATAAAATCTAAATAGGCACACATACCGACTTAGGTGACTACTCATCCGCAAAATATTTCATCCGCGGATTACCGACCTACCTACAAACATTCATATTATTGATTCTTACAGAATCAGATTACATATTTGATATAATAAGCCTTAATACAATACCACAATTGAACCTATGTACGTAAAGACGTAATCGATGTCGGAAAACAATTCGTAATTCGAGTACACAATACGTTTTCGGCAAACAATAGAGCTAGCACAATGGTAATTGGAAAACAGTTAACATTCCCAATGGGCTTCTATACAATTTACCATGTATTTACCACTCTCTTTATTTATTTTTAGGACAGTTATTTACATTTAAAATATGGTTTCGTCGAAAAAAATTTTGAAGATAGCAAAAATTGTGCGTCAAACTGATGCAAATGATGAGCTAATTTATCATGACGATAAAAGGTGTTAAGGAATCTTTGGAAGTAGATTGTTTTATTAATTTGAAGTAATATGATAATATTTTTATTCTTTTTATGATATTTAAAAAAAATATATTTATGTTTTTTTTTTATTTTGATCTTGAGTGGAGACCGTGAATCGGCAAATGTAAGGTAGGACGCCCTCAGGCTAGGTGGACCGACAATCTTTGCAGGATGGCTGGTACTCTGGTAGCAGCTGGATGAGAGTTGCCGAAAATCGAATTGAATGGCCTGCAATAGGAGAGGCCTATATCCAGCAGTGGACTGCTGTAGGCTGATGATGATGATGATGTGTTTTAAAATTTTAAGAGTATGCTCAGATTATCTGGTCATGTTGAGACGAGGAATGAAAGGCGACTATCAAAAGATATTTACAGTACCCGGCGATAAATATTGCACATCAACCTTTGGAAAGAGACAATCGGCTAATTTCGGCTTCGTAGAGCGTTATCTCTGTCGCACGAAATACAAACAGTCTGGTATCTATTAGGAGCTGTTAAAACAATTATGATTTGCATCTTTATATAATTATTTTTATTCTTTGTATAAAATAGAAAAAAAGGTAAAGGTCGATGTGCAATATTTATCGCCAGGTATTGTACAAGGTAGGTGTGATTCATAATGTTATCCTTTTATGATTCTGCCAAAAGTGGCATTTTTAGGCCCCCAGAATGTATGAACGTAAATAAAGCAAAAGGAGTATGTATGGATCGTAGCAGGTGTAGTTTCTGCCTACTCCATGGGGAAAAAGCGTGAGTTTATGTAAGGTTTATTCATATTAATGTTGGTAATTGATGTTATTTCAACTTTATTTCAAGTTGATTTCTGAGTGACTAGCACTATTGAAAATATTATTAAAATGTTTGAAGTTGTAGCCTAAACTGAACTTTATTATGTAGAAATTAAAGTTATTTTTCCATTAATTTATATTTGTTTACATTTTTGGCAATTAAATCACAAACGCAGCTTATGTATGATATATTATTTGACGTTGATTGACCGCCATGAAATGTGCATTTAAAACCACCTTTCGTAGGTAGAGCAATGTAAATTGGAAGATTGCTCCAACTTCAATTTTTCGATAGGAATCCGACCTCCTACGATATTGGCTCATTGGAATTCAAGCCTCGCCTCCGTTGGAATCGCGTGTCAGGTAATTTAGTTACTTTCCTGAAATATGGAATCTTGGGTTTTATCAAGATACTTATGGTTTTTGTCATAAATATTTTTCGCTTCTGCAAAAGGCAAGAACTGCTTAAGCATATTATTATAACAATATCCAATGGTTAAGTGGGTATACGGCCTAACTTTATAATAATAGTAATTAGTTACTTCCTATTTTCAAAGAAAAAGTTATTTAGTTTTTTTTTTGGTTTGGTGTAGTTATGATGTGTATTTTCTTTTATGGAATCGTAATACAAAACACAAAATAAATACGGTTCCTATTTCTTCAAAGAATTTTCCCATAAAAATAGTCCTGTAATTGGCAGAGTTCCGGAAATTCTCAGCGTACCGTCAGATTTTAATAATAAATATTTCCCTTGAATACTGTTCGTGTTTTATGTTACCCGAAATAACAGTTTTGTTCAGTTTTGTTTTGTTTTGTTTTAATAGACTTGATTAGAATTTCAATAGGGCTGAAAAGGTCAATAATTAATCATCTACCTAGCCTTTTCCTAACTATGTTGGGGTCGGCTTCCAGTCTAACCGGATGCAGCTGAATACCAGTATTTTACATGGAGCGACTGCCTATCTGACCTTCATGACCCAGTTGATGGGTAATACGATATCGCTTGGTAAGACTGGTTGTCAGACTTTCGGGCTTCTGACTACCCGTAACGATTGTGAATGATCCACGATTGACAGCCAGGACCAGCGGCTTAACGTGCTTTCCGAGACACGGAGGGGTCACGGTATGTAAAGTGGTCACCCATCCACAGACCAACCGCGGCAAGCGAAGCTTAACCTGATCGATTGACCTGTGCGGTTGTTATTATTTAGCCACAGGCCCTCAAATAGGTCAATAATAATAATATCCTATTCTGGATTCAAATTGTGTAAAACGAATTGATTTCCGGAGGTTGAATTTAATGGATGGAACTCTGTCAATATTTCAAAGTCTGAATAATTGAATCCTATATTTAATTTAGTATATGTTTTGCAGCGCTTTATTATCCAATTACGTTTATGTAAATAGTTTATTATAATATTCTGGCTTGTTCGGAGACGATGTGGGTAGAGCTAAGTAATCTTTTGTTGCTCGCTCTTTGTAACCCCAGACGCAACGGAAACAGAGGGTTGTTATAAGGTTAACTTGTGTATCTTTGTGTCTGTCTGCGTCATCGCAGCTCCCACGGTTGAAACGACTTTGATTTGGTTTTTGTTTTTTTTTTTTTTAATTTGACTTATTTTTGTCTGCTTTAAAAATTATAATGAAAAAGCACTTCCTCTCTCCTTAAACATCATCAATATTTGTATGTTTTATATGTTTTTTGCTCCTACATCATGATTATTATTATATATATGTATATGTTTATATAGATCAGTATAATTATGCTTTATGTATGTAATTATTGTTTTATGTAAATGGTACACCAAAATGTCATATAATCCATCCGACGTTTATTTATAAAAGATCTGGGGGCACGGGGGTGCCCCCACCAAGTCGAGCAAAAAGCGGCATGACCGTATCATCCTTTTCTCGAAACAGTTCAGGCCATTTTCGACCCCCCTATAACTTCGTTGTGGATAAAACTAGAAGCCTGAATTTTCAGTAACCAAGCAGTTGTTGTATAAACATTGTATATTTCAAATTTCATTCAATTCGAACCAGTAGTTTAAGAATTATAACTAGTCAAAGTTTCTTAATTTTGTCACTCACTCACTGACTGACTGACCGATCATCAAAACTCTAAAGCACTTCTAGCAGACATAGAAGCTTCAAATTTAGAATACGATTAGTGTTTAGTATATAAATCAAGGAAAAACTCAAATTTTTTGCAATTACGGTCCATTTTTCTAGATACACCAACTGCATAAATAACTTTGTAATCGCACTAAACTATCTAATTTAATATAATTTGCATTACTTGAGAGACACATTGTGTTTTCATGCGATAGCCAAGTCAATCTATTTATTTAAAACATAAAAGATGTTGTTAGGTTAGATAATTACGTAAATAACTTAAGACAGAAGTTCCCATAAGTAGGTACTGAATAAATTAACCGACTTGGTATTACATGGATTTCACACTTTTTACGGTAGAAGAACTGAGTTGCAAGACTTGGTTGTTTTTACAAGTTATGTTTTTGATAGCATCGCTCTTAGCGATAACACCGCCCATTGTGTCACCCTTTGTAAACTACATTTATATCTGTAATTTATATGGTGTACCTAGATAATAAAGAGTATTCTATTATATTCTTAAACGAAGATAAACAAACTTACATAATCAGCCAAAAATGTTCCCACTGCTGGGACACAGGCCTCGTCTCTGTGAGAGGGAGTGGGTCATCTAACTACATCTACCACGCGGGTTCAGTGTAGATTGGCAAATGTGACATGTCTTTGATTTTTTGGTTCAAGGACATGCTGGTTTCCTCGCGCTGTTTTCCTTCACCGTTATGAGAACAGTGGTGGTGAAATTAAAAACACAAAGTAAAGTACCTACCTGGGTTCGAACTCACGGCATAAAACTCGTAAGTAGGGGCCGATACCACTGGGCCACCATGACTGTTCACACGAAAACAAACCTATTCTCTTTCAATACTAGATATTAACAGACACCTTAAACATTTACGCACAATCCTCCTCAAAAAAGGACGTGCCCAAAATAGATAAATTTACTCTGACCTACTTACTGACTTGATCTGATCGATATTCAAGTATTTCGGTCAAACAATAACGGTTTTATTTATTCATTCATTTTGGTCCGTTTTCTTTGCTGCAATCACGACAAGACATGTCATAAGTTTCGTGGAATGAAAAGTAAAATCAAACGAATATTCAATATTACGACAGTTTCGGGTAGCTTAGTTCGAGTGAGTCCAGTTGACCAAAGACTCGGTGTGTTGGCGTCTATACAACCAAAGTGACTAAAATATCCACGAGGACAAAAATAAAAGGTTTAAAAACATGGGGGCCTAAAAAGGCCACTTTAGCAGAATCACAAAAGGATAACATTATGAATCATAATGGACAGTCAACTGTTAATTGTATCAAATCCCAATGATGAAGGATTTTTCAGTTATTTTTTTTATCTGTGCTAAAATACCAATCAATCCAATCCAAATCCAATCCCAATCTATTTGATTATACCTACGTTGTGCAGTGAAAAAAAGAAAAACAAGGACTGTCTTCACCATATCATGATTCATAATGTTATTCGTTTATGATTCTGCCAAAGTGGCATTTTTAGGCCCCCAAGGCGTGTTCATATGTAATGCCAATTTTAAACCAATCTGAGTAGCGTTTGCTTACAGCAAATAAAATCAACGTGATCGGCTTAAAGGTCTGAAATTGCCAACACGAAAAGAGTACATATAAAGAATCCACTTTACTTCTTTATATGCTAGTGGAACAATTACGTACCTGGTAATTTAATCTAAATTAAATTAGCGGGATAAAACGTGATACTAATATCACGTTTTATCCCGCTAGTACGTGTTAAGCCTGTTTCAATTGAAATAGATTGAAACCCAAATATGAACCTGAATATGAAAGGATATGTGTTTTCAATGGAGCGGGCGGCAACGCGTGGTGATTTAAGAGAGAGCTCTATTGTTATGTCCAAATGGAAAATTAATTTGTCAAAATGGTGTCGGTACTCCCCAGTTTTTTTGTTCCGATATTCTATTGAATGGTATTTGGAATAAAAAATACTACGGTTATTTTATAGATTAGCTTCTGCCCGCGACTTTGTCCGCGTAAAATTCCTTTTACCCCGACCCACCCCATCGCAACGTATCGCCTGTCCGCGCTATTACTTCGTTTTCGGTCAGCGTTATTTCTGACATTTTTTGTTTTTGTTTGACTCCTAGGGGTCCTAGCGTGATAATAAGTAACCTACAGCCTTCCTCAAGAATTTAACTGTCAAATGCAAAATGTTTTTTTCAAATCTGACAGATAATTCCAGAGATTAGCGCGTTCAAACAAACAAACTCGTCGGCTTTATTATTTGTATACATAGATTGAGATAATATAAGCTATTAAACCACAGAGTTGGCAAGAGTTAGCCATTGCCTTTAATTTAAGTGGCTTACAGGACCTTAACACAAAAAACGCAAGTTTTAGAAACAATAAAAGTATATGATCGACAACAGTAAACAAAATCAGAAAACCACACTAAAAAAACCATACTAATATTCATACAATCATTCTGATTTTTTGTCAGATTATTTTACAAGCAACATGCTAAAATACTAGTGTTTTAATTTTTTTGTCCAAACAATAGATTTTTATAATTAAATAATTGCTTCATATTTTGCAATAAATTACCAGCGCTGTGTCATCGCGCTTCTCTTTCTTTTCTATGTAGTCCGACAGTGACCGCTCTTTAGGTCATGTAAGCTTCATATTTGTAGCAAACTACCGACAAAATTTCTCGTAAGGAAAAATACGGAAAGAAAATTCTTATAGAAATTTCGCACAATTGCAGTTGCTTTTACCATGTGCTGTGAATGAATAACGATTTTAAGAAAGACATTCGAAATCAAAATATTCTTCGCATTGATTCCAGTCACGTTTTATCTAATCTTGGAAGCAATACTTTTCCGTTTGTAAACTTTGCCGGTAAATGTCATCTAATTTGTATAAAAAGTGTTTTAGTAACCTGCTTACCTTTTTATCGAGAGCTCGGTAGAGAATTTAATATTATTTATACAAACGTTTGTTGATTTTGTTCGGTAATGAGGTAAAATAAATATTTATTTGAAATGGAAAATAAACATTCATCGACCTTGTGAAGTTGATTTTCTTCCTTCATATGTCGTAATATTTTTTTTTGTTTATTTTGTTTTTCTTTTAATTGGAAATCATGACTGAGTTTAATTTTAGAATATGACTACGGACGGACAACGTGAGTAAAGGAAAAGAGTGCACCTATGTTTGCGCTCACACCTTGTGCACTACATAGAGTGGCAGAGACACGATGCGCAACCAGCGGGGTAGTTCCATAACACTATCACTAGCAATTGTTTTCATTTTGACAGTTCAACAACACCCATTGCGTTATTAACGTTGTTGAGCAGACACATTTTTCAAACATATGAAGCAATGGACTAGCAATATCCTTTTTTTTTTCTGGATCGGAAATCATCTAATGACCCCTCCCGCTCTGGATGGAGCGGAAGGGAGTGTCAGACTCTTACTGACTAAAACCCACCCGTGTTCCTTTCTTAGCCCTTTATGTTCCGGGCCAGCGGTAACCCTTTCGGACAATCCCGCTGACCCGGCAGGCTTCGGCCCTGACGGGCCCCTTCTTTTGATGCTACTAGCAATATCATTCAAAATTATTCAGATTGAGAGTGATAGTGTGTTCCGCAATTAGAGTGTTGTTACCATGGATTCAGCACTTGAATCTAAACGCGATTGAAAATTTTCTTAGGTTATTAAAAAAATATTGCTGTTTTATACATTTTGACCGCTTTATATTGCACTTTTACATGAAACATTTCCATGATTTATTTTTTGATAACTCACGATATATTTCTACATTGGGGGTCTAAAATCATGCGCTAAATTCACGGATACAGTTTGCCCATCGACGTCTCTGCTACCCTGTATACCTGGACCTGCGTACCTGGCTGTTCTCCACTGCGATTGGCCACCAACACTGAAATCGATCGGGAGGAGTGTGATATTATTATGTCCAAAGAAACGGGGTATTTTCCCGTTTTATACTATCTCCGCCACGACCGGAAAATCTTCAAACGTACACGGATTTGTTAACCTTTGCTACTAAAGCTCAACTTCAACTGAATATTAAGAAAGTTTCGAACATTTTCTTACTCCTACTTTCTTATGACTTTTGAACAAACTGAGCGGAACGAAACGGATGTTTTGCTTCAAAGTTATCCGAATAAACTTAGCCATTATTATTGGTAGGTGATCTTAGACCTACGAGAATAAAATATACTGGGGAAAGGGTACAAAAGTTATTAAGTGTTTTAAATTCGTCAAATGAAAGAAACTCCGTGTGAACCCAAACTCTTAAGGTGCCACTAGTCGATATTCCATACCAATTTTGGGAGAGTATTACTCCACTGTTTTACATTGTGCATCCAAAGTTAAATTTGATATCGTTTTGACTTATTATTAATTTTGTCTGTACGGAAACAGAATAGTGAAATAAAAAGCCCTTAAAAAGTTATAAGCCAACAAAGATTCGTTTTTCTTGCTACTTTTAACGTAATTTTGGGTGTAAATAAGGAATAAAAGAACTGTAAAATCTTCAAATCCAAGTCCGTACCGATAAAGCTCAGTTATCGTAGAGTTCAATAAACTTTATTTGTAATTGATTTATGCAGTGGTTTTCCAGAAAACTCGATTTTCCGAAGCACTTTTCGAACTATTTTACGCGCCTATCAGTTCCGAACGGTGTTTCTGTACGTAAGAACTAGATGTTGTTCGTGTAGACTAGCGTCTAATTGCTCATCACTTATACTTACTTAATTTCTCAGCAAGTTTTTCAAACTTTTAAAACAAAGTTTGTCTCGATTTTGTCCTAGTTTTTCGGTTTAGCACCCAGGAAATTCTAGAAACTTTAACGATATAAATTTTCTAGAATTGAAAATGTTTTGAAGTCAATTAGACACAGCATTTGGGAGTCAAGAACTTAGCTACCTATACCTACTTTGAGAACTTTAAATATTTTATTTCGAATAATTTATTTTAACTACGAAGTAAATATATGGGTTTTACAGAGAGTTACGGAAGATTAAATGAATCAACTATGATTAACATCAATAACATTCCAATGACTATCTGAAAAGTCAAATAGGTAGGTACTTTAGTAAAAATCGTAATAAAATAATCCTAACTCCGAAACTGACCAAAGTTACTGTTTTACTCCAGGTGTTATGCGTGACGTAGTTAATAATGTAAGGACTTGTTCAAACGCATAACTTTCAAACATTTCTACAGCCACAAAATAGTGGTTTATTTGTGGTACCTACCGCTCACTGACTTGCCACTTTTGGTACTGTTTGTAACTTATTTTGAAATAGAAGGCTAAGGAATTATAAGCCGCCTGTCCTAGGCACCGTCCTCATGTGTGATAAGTCATAGAGACATCTTAGATTATTATATCTACAGTCCTTTCAAAGCTATTAAAACTGTCATGAGCTATAAGCTATCAGCAGTGCAGCAACCCCCCACACATACAAACATACATATGCATCTTGGCTATCTTTCACACTCATTTTGTTACTTAGGATTAGGTTCGTGATTCTGATCGTGAGGAAACTGGCAAGACCCAGAACAAAAATTTTGAAGACATGTGACATCTACCAACCCGCACTGGGTCCGCGTGGTGGATTACGGCACACTCCTTCTCACCGAGAGGAGGCCTGTGTCTCAGCAGTGAGAACATTATGACTGATTATATAAAAAAAAAACATTTTAAAAGCCAATTATTTTAAAACAACTTATAAAATTATAAAAGCAACTGTGGAGTTCTTTGTCGGCTCTGCTCCATAGGAGACGATCAATTGGAACCGTGCAACTAGGTTCGCACGTTTCAAAAGTGCCCATATAGGTTTATGTATATGAAATAAAATATTTAGAATTAGAATTTTCGGTTAAAATCTATGTTGCATAATTATACGTAGACGAGGTTCTATAAAAATTGTATTTTACTATACCGTCATCTTAAATATGTAGTCCACATGTCGCAACTACTCAAAAAAAAAAATCGTGTTGATAGAGATGTGGACGAATTTTTTGATGCCCTATGTTTCTTTCCCTCTTTTTATATAGGTACATAATATGTTCATATAATTAAAATATTTTTTAGTCTGTGAGCAATATAAGATGGAGACGACAACATGACAATAAATTAAGCTAATACCCCAGTGATGTCCCAGTCTGCATATGAAAATTCAATCAAAATACATACAGTACCCGGCGATAAATATTGCACATCGACTTTTTCCTTTTTTTGTATTTTATACAAAGAATAAAAATAATTATCAAAAGAAGCAAACCATAATTGTTTTAATAGCTCCTAATACACACATCAAAAGTGTCTAGGGATCAAGCATTTTTATGCGGATTTCTTGAGATTGAGATGTGGCTTTGTAATAAATTTATGATTTTATAAATTTATATGGATCCTTTTTGGTGCATTTCATAATTTGAAACAGGAACTGTTAATCAAATTCGAGTAAAAGATGAAAATCAGCTGTCAATATTTTCCCTATAAAAACATACAACGCATTGAAGACATTATTAGTGCTACTGTTTCCCTACTACTGATTAAAACCAACGTTATTATGGAGCGGCGACGTCATTTAAGCAGGGAAGAAATGCTCAGAGCCGTGGGAATGATAGAAGCTGGTTCCCGGCAACGTACTGTGGCTTTAGCTCTGAATACAAGTCAGAGTGTTATCAGTCGACTTTGGACACGTTACCGAAGCACTGGTAACCGTCCTCCGTGGCTGAGCGCCATGGAGGACGGTATCGCTGCACCACACGGAGACAAGACCGATACATTCAAATCTTAACTCGAAGAGCTCCAACAATAACCGCCATGATGTTAGCCGTGAGGCTTCATCACTCTTCAGGGAACTTAATTAGCGACCAAACAGTCAGAAACCGCTTGCATGAAGTGAACCTTCATTCCCGAAGACCGCTACGGGTACCACCTATAGCAATGCACAATCGTAGGATTCGATATCAATGGGCTCTTGAACACAGAAATTGGGCAGAAGAACAATGGCGTTTCGTGTGCTTTTCTGATGAGTCTCGTTTTGGTATGAGACCGGATACAAGACGTATATGACACTGGAGAACCCCTGGACGCCAACAGCGATTAAAATCCTGCCAGGAAGTCCATCCTTATAGTGGTGGAACCATCATGGTATGGGCGGGTATTTGGATCGGCGGAAGAACTGAGTTGATTTGGATCAGAGGCAACCTCAACGCTCAAATTTATGCTGAGACGATTGTATCTGACGTCATCGTTCCTCTACAAGTGCAAATCGGTCCCTTATTTCAGTTAATGCATGATAATGCACGACCGCACACCGCAAGAGTTGTAAGACAGAGTCTCGCCGCAGCTAACATCAATGTCCTGCTCTGGCCTGCTCAGTCGCCAGACTTGAACCCGATTGAGCATGCATGGGATATGCTACAGAGAAGAGTTTTGCCGAACATGGAGGGTATCCAGTCGCAAGAAGACCTTTTTTTGTTGTTGCAACGAACATGGGCGGCCATTCCACAGCGTGATTTGGATGAACTCATTTTGAGTATGCCAAACCGATGTTCTTGTGTTGTTAGTGTTCGCGGTAGAAACACGGATTATTAATTGTTTAAGTTACCCAATAAAATTTTAAAGAAAACTGTTATTTCAGTCTTTTTTTCGAACTTTAATGTTAGTGGTTCAAATGTCAAAAATCCCTTTATTAGGAAAATGGCAAATTTCTTTATTAATGCAAAGGTGACTTGGTTTATCGTTACTGTGACAAACGAAAACACTTTATTTGATGAATCCTTAAAGAAAATTTTAATTAATATCAATCAGGAGAAAAGTTATTGCAAAAATATATGTTGATCCCTAGACACTTTTGATGTGTGTAGATACCGGATAACGCTCTACGAAGCCGTAATTAGCCGATTGTCTCTTTCCAAAGGTCGATGTGCAATTTTTATCGCCGGGTACTGTACCGCTGGCCCGGAACATAAAGGGCGAAGGAAGGAACACGGGTGGGTTTTAGTCAGTAAGAGTCTGACAATCCCTTCCGCTCCACCCAGAGCGGGAGGAGTCATTTGATGATTTCCCATCCTGAAAAAAAAAAAAAAAAAAGCCGTAATTAGCCGATTGTCTCTTTCCAAAGGTCGATGTGCAATTTTTATCGCCGGGTACTGTATATCCAGTAGATTAGTCACTATAGCTAGTGAAAGACTGACAAAACCTATAGTTGGCCCAACATTGTTATTTAGTTTTTCAGTTTCTATGTTAGGATTGACATTGATTCTATTTTATATGACGATCTAATATCATTTGCAGGGCCAACATGGCCTGAGATCACACAAGACAGGGAGGTTTGGAAGAAAAAAGGGGAGCCTTTTGCCCAACCGTGGGACACAAACTAGGCTAACAACAAAGAAAATGTAAGGATTTATTTGATAGTTTCAAAATACTCATATGAATTAGTATTGTCAGTGTTTCCATTTATTATCGTATGGTATTCTACATATTATATTATATTATTTTGTAAATATTATATTTTATGATAAGCATAAAGCCTATAAACCTTCCCACAGCTGGGACACAATCCTCCTCTCTATGAGAGGGAATGGGGTGTAATCCACGCGGGCCTAGTGCGGGTTGTTAAATGTCACATGACTTCAAATTTTTGGTCCTAGGACATGGCCGGTTTTCTCACGATGTTGTCCTTCACCGTTTTTGAGAGCAATGGTGATGAAATAAATTACAGAAAGTAAAACACCTGTCTAGGTTCGAACCCGCGACCTATAACTCGTAAGTCGGGGTCGTTACCACTGGGCCACCGCTGCTCTCAAATATTATATAATAAAAAAAAAATATTATTATTATTTTATTATTATTTTGTTATTATTATTTATAAATAATTATAAATAATCAAATATTATTCTTTAAAAAAATACATTGAACTGCCAAGAATACAAATCGTTCAAAGTTGCAACTTTACAGCTTTTGTGTAGATGTAGTGTGATTTGGAAGTCGCGCGCCTGGACACGCCTTTAAGACACTACATTATTCAACACAGCACCGCTTTCTGCTACACACTTGTTAGTAAAATATTGCGTTATACTGATAACTTCGACAAAGACATGGAATGTTATGTTCGTCTTTTGTTTGAGTTTTTTTTTTATCAAAGTTTTTCTTAGAGATGTCAGCTGAACGAATCAATTGAACGGGCCCCGTTAGTGCCGAAGCCTGCCGGGTCAGCGGGATTGCCCGAAAGGGTTACCGCGGGCTCGGAGCATAAAGGGCTAAGGAAGGAACACGAGTGGATTTTAGTCAGTAAGTCTGACACTCCCTACCGCTCCACCCAGTGCGGGAGGGGTCATTGGATGATTTCCAACACTGAAAAAAAAATCATAGAAGAATAAAGTGAGCGCCGAGGACTAATAATCGTGGGTAAAGTAGATTTCGGCAGACGATTTTCTTTTTATCCACCAACCCGCACTGGGCCACCGTGGTGGAATACGGCCCACACCCTCCCACAGAGGAGGCCTTTGTCCCAGGAGTGGGAACATTATAGTCTGATTATGCTAGACGATTTTACTGTTTGCAACTCGTTCTACAGTTAAGCGTTTATTGAAAGATTTTGAACGCCTTATATATAAGTCAGCCTCTGACTTAATTGATAATTAACAATCTTTCAGCGGTACGAAGGCATTAGCTATTTCAGAGTAAGGGCTTATGTAAAAGTTGTTGATACTCAAGACTTTAATTACATTGTAGGATCTAAGTCAGTAGGTATGAGATGAACTGTCTTTCTACAAAGCATTGTTTATAAATTCTCTCTTATTTTGCGGCATTTTTGATGTAATTTTTAAAACATGTTTCAGACAGGTTACCCATTCGCTTTTATCGTGGTCATTTTAAAAATGTACAAGTTTCTCCCGGAACAAAGTTTTCGTTTCAGCGAATAAAATGTTTTGATAAATGGTCGAACTATACGCGATTGATTTTACCCCCGGGTGCAACATGTCGCAATATTTTAGCTGCAACGCTCTGTATGTATCGAAATGCAGGTCAGGAACTGAATAAACCATAAGAAGCTGTTGGAAAATGAATTTCCAACACGAGGGTATAATAATGTACTGTGCAACTTCATGAAAAGACAAACACGGTCTAGGTACTGTAGAGACTATCTGTGTAGCTCTATCTTTAGTAGTACAGGCTGGTTATAATTGCCGGTGTGTTCCATTCGAACGTTCAAGCAAATGTCAAATATTCTAATATGGTAGTATTGTTTTAGAAGAAGTGCTAGAAATAACGTAATAATGTAAAGTCGTGAATATATTTTATTCAAGTCGAAGTATTTTTCAATAATATCGTGAAGCTACCATCTGCACCCCCTATAGTACATAAGGTGACACATCGAACTAAACATTTCCAGTTTTAGCTTACCTCGCATTGTATATGTTTTTCGTACAATCAGATGTCAGCTCATAGTGGTTATGTAGCCGTGCGTACGGTAAGCCGTACGTCTGTCGTAACAAAACCAGTAGAAGCTGGCCTCTAATTCTATTGAAACTCTGTACTACGCTAGGCCAACTCAAGGCCAAAGCGTTACCACATGCGGTTGACTGTACATATATCAACGTCGTAGTTATGTACAGTCAACAAAATTAATAAGTATGCAGGATCGTCGGATACAGTTGAAGTTTAGTAAGAAACCGATGAATATTTTCGAATAAAAAATAATTTTATTTACAGAAAATAAACAGCTCATTTATCAAATTAAATTTCAGTCGGCAACATCCATCGGTTTCTTAGTAAACTTCAACTATATCCGACGATCCTGCATACTAATCTCTTTTATTGACTGTACCAAGAAATACACAAAAGACGTCATAGAATTGTTGTATCTTTTTTGGTTACAACAGTAGTTTTTAATTTAACATTGTCAGATTTCTTATTTGATTTGATTGTGTTGACTGATTTGATTACAACTGAGCTAAGCATATTCAGCTTATATAATGTCCCCACTGAGAGGGACACAGGCCTCCTCCTTCTGTGAGAGGGAGTGAGCCGTAATCCACCACGCGGGCCCATTGCGAGTTGGTGGGTGTCACATGTCTTCGAATTTTTGGTTCCAGGATATGCCGGTTTCCTGACGATGTTTTCCTTCACCGATTTGAGAGCAGTGGTGATGCAATAATTTACACAAAGTAAAGTGCCCGCTCGGGCTCGAACCCATGACCTACAACTCATAAGACGCGACCATCAGCACTGGGCCACCACTGAAATACTTTTTACAAAAACAAAACGCCTAAATCCTACAATTGAAATGCTAAGAGCGTCAAAACAATGACCTGATAAAATAATCAAGCTAATGTAGTCTGGGGAATCGTCGGAGCCGCATCTGTCTGCTATACACTAGCCACTAACAAGATAGGTAACATGCTCAGTTTGTATCCGCCAAATTAGACCGGGACGAAATTGGGTTAGGCGGCGATTCATTGTTGCCTCTGAACGGAAGTTTAGTGGGTTAATTGACAGAACTGCAATCATTTCGGGAAGATAGGCATACCTACACTACAAATTAGTGGAAGAGCTCTTTGTGAAACAATTTGATAAGGGAACCTACTAAGTAAACTTGAGCGACTTCAAAACTTTTACATAAGATTTATATTTGGCCTGCGCAAATATGATCTTAATTCCGAATTTCGTACAAAACTCAAGTGGCTTCCCACACGTATTCGCAAGAATTCTCATATCTTATTTCAGCTCTACAGTATTCTGTTCAATCCTACAACCCCCCTTTATCTTAAAGAATGTTGTAAGTTCCTTCATGACACACACAATACATATCTAAGGTCATCGGAAAACTTGAGACTAGAGATGCCGATGCATTCCACCAGTTTCTACGCTAAATCTTTGACTGTTCAAGTAGTACAATTATGGAATGCCTTGCCCGTGTCAATAAGGAGTGCCCAAAATTTGTCCATTTTCAAAATTATGGTAAAAAACACGATCTCACTCCATAAACGTCATTTATTTATTACTTTGCACTTGTTTTATGATTATTATTGTATATTATTATTTATATATATAAGTATATGGTTTGTGTGTGTATTTATTTTATATATGTAAATGGTATCCCACAGACTATCTGCAGTATTGTCTCTCCTTTCTCTCTAAATCCATCCAAAGGTTGTCTTTAAGGGGTTTAGAGGACCTAAACTCAAAAAAACGCATGTTTTAGAAACAATATAAGTATATGATCGACTACAGTAAACAAAGTGATTTAAAATATATAAAGTATTCTTCAGGATATATGCTAGGTAGATAGTGTGTTGAAAACATAATACAACTATAAAATATCGCTTTAGCGATAAGACCGCCCATTGTGTCACCTTGTAAAATTTCTACATTTACATTTATTTATTTATTTAATACTTCATTTATTTCATACTTCAAGCACATAAATGTACAGAGGCGGACTTAATGCCATAGGCATTTTCTACCAGTCAACCTTTGGGTGATGCAGAGACATGATGTGGTGGTGGCGATATTGTGTAATATTTATAGTGTACATAATAAAGAATATTCTATTCTATTCTACATCATCATCATCAACCTTCAGTAGTCCACTGCTGGATATAGGCCTCTTCAATTGCACGCCATTTAGCCCGATTCTCGGCTACTATTATCCAACCGTTACTATAGTCACTCAGCAAAGATCGTTGCCTATCCGCTCCACCCAGAGCGAGAGGAGTCATTTGATGATTTCCTATAATGAAAAAAAAAGAAAAAAAAAAGCGCGTTCTCCGTCGTCGGGAGCCACGTGACGACTCCCGGCCACAGTAGCCGCGGGCCTGCGGACGGAGAGTAATGGGTAGCTCACCGTCCGATCAGAACCAGGCCCGTGCCGGACGGCGCGTACGTGTTCCACGCGCGCCTCAAAGAGATGTGAGCATCAAGGAAGGGGCCCATAGGTCCGAAGCCTGCCGGGTCAGCAGAATTCCGAAAGGGTTACCGCTGGCCCGGAACATAAAGGGCTAAGGAAGGAACACGGGTGGGTTCTAGTCAGTAAGAGTCTGACACTCCCTTCCGCTCCACCCAGAGCGGGAGGGGTCATTTGCTGATTTCCCATCATGAAAAAAGGGCGTCCTCCGTCCGGCTCCACTCAAGAACACGTGATCTTGAGTGTGCCGGCCATATTTGCCGTAGAACCGATGACCAGGTAGACGTCTACCCAAAGGTCATCGGTTCTACAGCTAATATGACCAGCCCTAAGTTACGTTACATTATTCAGTTGCTATACGGAGCTATATCAAAACAGAAATATTCATCGGGTCGAGTCTAAGCGGGTCGAGTGGGCGTGGACCCTTTTGTAAAACCACTAGCGGTTTTGTAAAACAGCGGATACGACAATCCATCGGCGATATATACACTAGCCAAATTTCGGCCAATAAGATAGACTTGCAATTTTATAACTAAGAACAGCCGGTCGATTCTGTAAAAATCTCCCCGTGAAAACTTAGGTGAAGTGAGTTTCTTTCTGCTAGGAATTGACACTATTAACAGCTCACTCCACGCTCACTTCACCTAAGTTTTCACGGTGAGATGGTTACAGAATCGCACATGCTAGGCGAACCCTACCTGTCCAGTCAAGTTGAGGACCTCTCCAGAAGATTGATAGCGTAAGTATCCATCTTATTTTATGTCCGTGGCATTAACCTGTGAAGTAAATGTCAAGTCGCGGTCATCTGGGACCGCCACATTCATCTTGTATCAATTTGTACGTCCGCCATGATGGATTGGGGATTACGGTTGTACGAAAAAGGCCCTTGGCCTTTTCTTAATCCTAATAAGGTTCTTCATAATTTGATATATGTGAAAAGACATGTCCAATTCCGGCCATTCGGATACGGATATTGATCACGACTTCAGGATTTGCAGTAAGATTTAAAAAATCACACTAATATTATAAAGGCGAAAGTTTGTGAGGGTGTGTGTGTTTATATGTTTGTTACTTCTTCACGCCCAAACGGCTGGACCAATTTTGATAAAATTTTGCATGAAGGTAGCTGACACCCTGGATTAACATATAGGCTACTTTTTATCCCGATATTCCCACAAGATCGACACTTATGCGGGTGAGACCACGGGGCGCAGCTAGTAAGATATAAATTACTTTAGTTTTATTCATCCTTTTTTAACTTGCAGAACAAAAGTCAAATAAATTTGCGACCAAATCCCGTATAAACAGCTCAATGGATATCGATGAAATTGGCCACAATTAGGAGGCCTATGTCCAGCAGTGGACGTCTAGACGTCCACTGCTGGACATAGGCCTCCTTGTCCTTGTCCTTGTCTTTCGGCTGAAATGATGCTCTTGGAATATCACATAGAATATTCAGGTACGTAGGTAATTTTTTATTTATGTAAAAAAGATCCTTTACGTTGTGATTGAAATCGCGGGCAACAGTTAGAATTTCATAAAAATCTTTTACAAATAGGCTTTCTGTTATTTGAATTCATTATATTTTATATTAAAAAATCAGGCGCTTTTGAGAATATTTTATTGTATTCATTTAAATAAATCTGAGTTTCATTTCATAAACAGAGATTGGTAATTTAGAAAATTCCCAGACGTGGTATATTGCTTTTTAAATTTTCTACTGTGAACATAAATATTCCTCTGCACGTGTGTTAATTGGCAAACTTTTCATAAACGTTTGAGCGAAATCTCATAGAGGAAAGCAAAACTAATTACATCTAAATAGGCATAATGATTACTTACTTCAAAACTAAAGAGCTTATCAGCACTTACCTTTCACGCTGCTATAACCCTTCTGGTTTTATTTTAAAGGTTAGATTGGAATAACGTAAAGTGAATAGGTTGAGTCTTTTTAGTGAAAGTTGAAAGTTATTTTAAAGTAGTTTTGAAAACCTATTTGTCGTGGGGTGCTAATAATTTATAATCTACGTTAATCTGTACTATAGTATTTTTATACTTTTATTGTAATAATGTGTAGTTTATTTAGTATTAGAAGTTTGTACATATTAGATAATAATAAAAATACGAAATATTATAATGACATAATAAAACTGAATAGTTAGTTTTATTGTTTGTTCGTTTGAACGCGCTAATCTTTGAAACTACCTGTCCGATTTGAAAAATTCTTCTTACATTTGATAGACCAATTCTTGAGGAAGGCTACATACCATCACGCTATATATAGGCTGGTTACCATCGCGCTAAGAACCTCAGGAGCCGAGCAAAAAGAAAACAAACAGAAAGTACGCTAAGCGAAAACACATATATAGCGCGATCAGGCGCGACCGCGGACGAAGTCGTGGCCAGAAGCTGTTAATCGTCAGCGGGATTATCCGAAAGGGTTACCGCTGGCCCGGAACATAAAGGGCTAAGGAAAGAACACGGGTGGGTTTTATTCAGTAAGAGTCTGACACTCCCTTCCGCTCCACCTAGAGCGGAACCCTCGGTCATTTGAGGATTTCCCATCCTGAAAAAAAAGCAGGTAATCGCATTTTTTTTTATTAGCCAACATTTTATTCCACTGCTGGGCACTGCTGGGCAAAGGAGGAGGAGGAGGCTCCTATTACTTCCAAACCTCAATGTCCTGTGCGATCTCTAGCCATGTTAGCCTTGCAAATGTTACCTCATAATGTTAGTGCATAAATGTCTATTACTTGAATTATTTACATAAATGCTCACTTATCGTCAACTAACTCACTCACCTTCTCGGAAAAAGGTAACGGTTAGGGTACTTTTAGTTTTATTAATATTTCGGATTTAGGTCATCATCGATTTTTGATCAAATAACAATGTTTTATAGGTCAAAGGGGTAGTTTTCCAGAGGTTTCTAACGCTAATGCCTTATGGTAAGTGAATAATATATTACCATTATGTGTAGGCACGGTATAGCTTGAAGTCGGTGCTTTAGTTGCTACTTTAATTGTATGCCAATAAAGAAAATAGGTACTATATGTAAAAGGTTCTACAAATAACTAAGCTATTAAAGAGCCCAACTCTCGGTCTCAGTCAGTAATATTGATCCGGGAATCCGAGGTACCATGGCACCAGTTCACCGAGCGAAAATACTTTGTCATATCAAAATCGAATTATAATTGTGACAGCACACATTTTCAAAAACCACATTATACACAAACGTTTAAAAATAGTAGATTACGTGTGACTTAATAGTGAGGATGATAAACGCCGTGCATTAAATAGACAGTTAAGTCACACGTATCGTATACTATTTTATAGCACCTGTGACCGAAACGCGCACTTAATTCACGCTTTTCTGTGCAAAAATGATCTACGAATAGCATGACGTGTGGTGTGACAGGCTTAGATCACACAGTGCTATATAAACTGTTTCCACCAGAATGCATGGAACAGCTTCTGAATAAAGGCTGCCACGCACCAGCACAAATAGGCCGCAGTATTATCCGTTCAAGTGAACGAATTTAGCCCGAGGGTTGAAATATCACTAGGGTAACTCAACACTCCTGAATGGGATCTATTTACCGAGGTGCTTGGAAACCTCTCGTGGCCAGGGATACTTATATGAAACAATGTGAACTTTTCATTTTCAACGGAAAGGTTTTTTATTGAAGTGGTAAAGATTTAAAAGATGTTGCCATTTTGGGTCTTCATGTTAATACGTGTTTATGAAGAAGAGATGGATGGATTTTGTGAAATATATTAATAATATGGCTAGGAGGGCAGTGAACCTTAAGACAAAGTTAGAAAAAGAAGTGCTGTTGCAACCCCGAAAATTATATAGATAAAAATAAATTTACTATTTGCTGATACTGAATTATGTTTGCAGACGATAAAATAAGTCAAAACCAAGCTGGTTTTTTCAGTCGCAGGCGAACCCCCGCCGTATGCTGGACAACATTTTGATGAAAAATTAACTAGTCACCTGCAATTTTTATAAACGTGTATAAATAGGATGGCGATTCGGCTTGTGAGGCCATTCGATAAGCAACCAGCCGCACGGCGAAAACTGCCTAGCGTAAATCCCCATTATATTGATAGACAAGAAAAGACAGTACTGATCAGTATTTTGATAAAATAGGACATCTTTTGCATAATTATTACAGTTTATCCTAATTCTATGTCTTGTTTAACTTGACTCTAATTACATACAACTTATACATGTACCTACAGTAACGAGCATGGCACACACACACACACACACACACACTACACACACTATACACTTGGCTTTATTCAAAGACGATTTTCTCCTTTAGTTTTGAATGAAATTTTATCTTATTACGAACAAAGTGTTTTCGAACACATAGGTTTGTGTAAAGTGTCGTATTTCAACTTTGCATTCATTATTTCATGAAAAAATCGCAATTAAAGTTGCAGAGTGATGACATATCAGTGCTCGTGACTGTACTTACCTACCTACTAAGTGCTTGAGATGTTAGACTTAGAACAATGACCATCCCCTGAGGACTATTAGGTCCTCTAGGTTAGGTTATCGATAACACCTGACTAATAGCTTGAGAGAATAAACAAATACATCGACTACCACAATATGTTGCATTCTCTAGTGAATAATTAATTAATTAATATGTCCGTTACTTAGCACCCTTGAAATACTTCAAGCATGCTAAGATACGATAATACTATCGTAAAAGCCATTTCTATCGTTAACGAGGCCATAGTAGGTACTGAAACCTAGAAGAGTGGAATTAAGCTCTTGGATCTGCGTTTACGGTCAAGGGATTGATTCTTAATGTATCAGATATTATATGGCTTCAAGTCTAATGATATTATGTATTCAGTCTGCATAATTATAAACGTGTTACGTTTTGTTATGTGCTGTAGGAACTTCAAAGTATCCACTCACGCGTCCCGCTTCCCGCGTGACATCGCCTAGAATGTCTCAATGTCCCAGAACATTTTTTGTCGGCGCGCCACGGGGCGCCTCGCAACTTACACACGATCCGTACACAAAAAAATCTATGAAGCGGTAGTAAACTAATGATTGTTTCTTCAAGTGGACAGTCCAGGGTACATTACACAGCTTGTTTCGTACTTTGTGTGGATATAGAAGGGGAATTTCTTTGCTACACTTCACAACAGTGAGAGCAGTGGTAGCTCAATGGCATCGGTCCCGACTGACAAATTGTAGGTCATGGGTTCAAATCCAGGCATGCGCTTTACTTTGTGTATATAAATAATGTCACCAACTATTTGATGACACTACATTAATTGTAGTGTATATAAATAATTTCATCACCACTGCTTTCAAAAACGGTGAAGGAAAATATCGTAAGGAAACCGACATGTCCTGGAAACAAAAATTCAAAGACATGTGACATCTACCGACCCGGAATGGGCCCTCGGAGTAGATTACAGCCCACTCCGTCCCGAAGGGAGGTCTGTGTCCAAGCAGTATTAACATTATAGGCTAATTATACGCTTGTATACTTCACAGCATTGTTTGAAATAGGATATCTTCAGTGAAAAAGATGAGTCTCAGACCACATTTTCGCTTACAAACACATAAAAGCGCCAATTAAACGCCAGCCCATATTAAATGAAAACCACAGAAAGAACAATTCATTGTTTCACCAACTACCTTATTAAAAAACTCAATTTATTTTCACCAGCAAACTAATGAAATCTCATCCATTTTTAACGATGATTGCCAGTGGTTTCTACTTTGACTGTTGGCTGGTACAAAGTGATACGATGTCATTGATTGTCGCGTGGCTGTAAGAATTAAAAACACTTTTTGGCCATTAGAAATCGCACGCGATCATTTACCTAATAAAGACATTTGGACCCATTTGGTGATGAGAAGCAAATTATAGTACTCACTCTTGATCGAAAAGTAGGTACAATGGACCAAAATTGATAGAGCTACGGTTTTCTAGAAACGGTTTTCCACATAGCGTCTGCAATTTACCGTCGAATAACGTCACTGAAACGTTATTTATGAAAGTAACTTGGTGTGTTTTCCAAAAGAGCGTTTTTTTTTAACATCGTAAAGTCAAACCCAGCTACCCTTCATTTTCATGTCATCCGTAACTGCGGCCGTTATGTGAAACCCTACCTTTAGTGAGTGGGTATCTGCCAGCCATTTGAGTGCGCTTCGTATCTCATGCAAAATAGTATATTTCATTACAAGTGCGGAAAGGTTGTCATTGCAAAGAGTTCCGACAAATGTCTACCCGAGCCGAGGCGCAGCCGAAGGCGAGGGTTGACAGTCGGAACAAGTTGCAATGACGGTTTCGCACGTGTACTGAACGACTATTTTTAATACAGTTGCGAAAAAATGAAGCAATTTAATAAAGAAACTTTCTGAAAAATGGCGCCAACCGTAGAATATAAGCAGCGATTTTTTTTTCTTCACCCATTCTGGTAGGCAAAGGGAACTATGCCCATACAGCCAAGTCTTCAGTAGAATTTTTTTATTGATATGAAATGAAATGAAACCTAACCTAACTCATTCAATCAAATCATTAAATCTGATATTGAAACAAATTAGTAGCTTCTTTTTAGAAATATACGTATTTGCATGAATCATAAAAACTTCTATGAATTTTTTTAGTAAAAACTTCATGGTTGGTTTTTCTTTTTAATAGATATTATTTTGACAGTTGGGAAAGATTACGCACGAGTTCGGGAAAGGTAAAAAAAAGCACGAGTATGTAATAGCCCACTTCCCGAACGCTATACGTAACTGCAATACGCCACTTTTTGAGCAACTGTATTAAAAAAGGATTTTCGATCCCAACAACCATACCTAATAAACGTCCCTTCCAAATTAGGCCACGAGAGAGGTCAATGTCAATCAATTACCATAACACCAATGTGGTTCCCAAGCCAAAACAAATAGCAAACACGAAGTTTTTCGTACTCTGTTCTTCGACGGTCCTAAATAAACGCTCATAAACAAAAGTTAACTTAATAATATTCGGAAAAGGCCTAATTCCTACGGGTATTGGATATTACGAAAGCGCTTATACCAGACACAAACTTCGACCTTACATATCGGAAACTTCGAATAGTTTGGAAAGCCAGGTGAACTTTGCTAAACTTTCGTTTTAAGAAGTCCGGGTAACCTGCTGAGGTAACTTTCCTAATCTCGGTCTGGGATTAGTTACGAATTGACGTAGTTGGTCAGGATAGAAAGATTAGAGAGACTTTGCCTAAGTGCTGAAGTTTTATCTGTCAATTGAAAAGCAATCATAAAGTAGGTAAGCTGCAAAAAGTACAGCACTCTATATTAATAATTATCATTTTACCTTAAAATGTCACAAACATCGACATGAGGCCATAATATTAAGAATTTTCTAAACAATCGGTAAGGTTTATTCGCTAATGAATTGTCCATTGACCTGGATTGTTACTCACATGACATCATAATACAGAGCGGCAAGCACATCGACGCGCAAACTGAAACCCGGAATTCAGCACATGATTCTGAACCTTGAATTTTATTACCCATTATTTAAAAAAATTGCTGTTCCATTTTGTTATACCTACTTGTTTTTAACAGTAAACTCATGCATATCCTCTTAAGCCTTTCACATACATATGTCTCCTTTTGTTTACTAGCTACAGCTTACACTGGATACGAAAAAACAACATGCGAAACCGCAAAATAAAATATTGTCTTTCGATCCCTGACATGTAAAACGTTTGAATAACCCTTTACACACACAAAAGCTTCGTCAACAGTCCGTGAAGATGTGATATTTGTTAGTCCACACAAATTTGAACAGCGCCCTTAAAGCCGGGTCCAGCCGGTCGATTCTGTAAAAATCTTACCGTTAAAGGTTGATGTGAGTTTGTTTTTGCTAGGAATTGTCACTATTGACAGCTCAGTTCACCTAAGTTTTCAAGGTGAGATGGTTACAGAATCGCACTGCTGACGTGTGTAACGTAATATATCGTCTAATGTGAAGAGAATAGTGTAGACGGCAAATAAACTCAACGCGAATCTTGTATGTGTTCGAATGCGATGCCTTTATGTTCGGTTTAAAACCCGACAGCTGATGGATCAGCACGAGCGCCACATGCAGAATTCATATTACATTACACGATAAATTACATTATACATTACACACATCTGGACCGGCTTTATAAGGCCTTGCATGGAAAAAATATGTTTTCGGAAAAGTATCAAAACACCCATTTTGTTTTTACAGTGTTGAAGACTTTGCGAAAGGGTATTTTCGAATAGATCAGGCTGCGCCATTTTTGCTTTGTTTCTTTGAAAACGTTTTATGAATGATGAATTGAGCACGGATATGCAAATAAAGCAAAACGTGGTAGGTACAATGGCACAAACCTATACAGAGCATAAGTGCACTGACTGGACTGGTCCACTCAAATCTGTGTGGTTCTTTCCTCAAAAGAGCACTTCAGGCACTAATCTACATTTCCTTCCTAGGATCTGAACAAGATTATGTCTGGAATTTAAAAGAGACTTTAACCCTTGAGTTTGTAGTCAAGTAGGAAATGTCCACTATATCTAGCTTATTTTTGTATAATATGACGTGTAAAAGTGCTTCCGATACTTATCTTATTTACTATATTTAATTTCATATCAGAAAAGAAAAAAAAGTTAATAAAGAACCTGTATAACATTTCACGCAGACTTCTATAGATCGTCCTGTCCAGAGTATAATGATAATGTTGATAATAAGTATAAAGAGTATTTCTTTATACTTATTATCAACATTATCGTACGCAAAATACGCGCATTGACGTGTAGTTGCGGACACCAGCCCGTATTACCCTATCAACATTATCAGCGTAAAGCAGTCCACTGCTGGACGGAGGCCTCTCTAATTGCACGCCATTCAACTCACCGCCCTAATTGCGCAACACACTATGAATCTGAATGAGTTAGAAGGATATTGCTAATCCATTGCTTTATACGTTCGAAAAATGTGTCTGCTCAACAATGTAAATAACGCAATGAATGTTGTTGAACTCTCAAAATAAAAGCCATTCCTTCCTATTGTAAGTGTGTTACGCAATTACTTCACAGTTCTCGGCATATCTCATTCAGATGCTACAAGCCACACTGTCTTAATACTTTTATATTCTTACGCAACAATTTGTCAAAAAAGCTAAGGCCAATAAAATTATGTCTTAATGAAGACGCCATTAATAGTAGAGATCTTTTTATATAAACACTTAGAGGGCTTAATGGATTTAAACTAACGGAAGCCACCCGAAAGGGTCAAAGGGATGTTTCATTAATTTTGTTTGTGAAACCGATGTGGATAGGCAACTCTTTTTAAAGCATTTGTACGTTTAATAGCTACCTAAGCTAAGTTATACACAGTTTGTCCCTTTTCATTTCGTAACATGGACAAGATTAAAAGGGTTTTTTAATTAATAATATACCTACAGTGTGTTAGGTAAAACGAAGAACGTAATCAAATCCGCGATAGTTCATGTATTATGCGTCTAATATAAATAGGTACTTATACACAAAGAAAAACAATGATAAACAACAGGGAAAACTGTCTGTATCAATTTCTTAGAAAAAGGCTCGCACGTGTAGGCCGTATAAATTATAATTGAATAAAAAGCATTGAATGAGTGGATTTTTTTATACAGGAGCAGCACAATTATACAACAAAATATTTAGGATTTTTTGTTCCTCTAATAATTGTGCTTCAAAAATGTTTGTCTTTAATTTGATATAATTCAATTTCAACTTCAATTGTAGAAACTAGCTCGGAATGCTGATAAGAAGCCATGTTTATTCACTGACACCGATACAAAAACGCGGGGTTTACTTTACGATTCACGCAAGCGAATTACCTACATGCGAAAATGCGATGAACTCGCATAGACGATTCTGAAACAGTTCTACGATATTCGCTTCTCCGATGAACAGTTCGTACACGCACCTGTTCGTTTTTATTACCTGTAAGTAGGTGTTAACAATAAACGAAAACAGTACCTACTTATGAAATATTTATATGCCTCTAAAACACGCATTTTTACTTTTTGGTAAGCGGTTCTGGTTTTGTAAGCCCACTTACAGACAGGCAAGCAAAGAGAAATTGCGTTTAAATTCATGAAGGTGGTAAAATACAAACAGATGCAAACCGTACCCCGTAACTTTCTATATTTTTCTGCAGCGACATCTGTATATATATATTAGAATTATTCTTGAACAAGGCACTTTTTGTTTGTTATCCCTGCACCAAATACTATTCGAATCAATTTGTAGATGGCGCTCATACGAAGGTTTTAGTAGCCGATAAAGTGACATCTAGTTTTAAAAATTTAAACTTTTGATATCTGAATATTCGTTTGCGTAGATAGATGGCGTTGATAAATAAGGGTTAGGCAAAAATGCTACTCTTACTGTCCATTATTTATTTTTATTGGTTCATTATAATTATATAAAAATTATTAAGTTGTACAACTTGCTTATTACTCAGGATATACATACATACTTTGTTTTCATTGCTTCTGAATGGACAGGAAGCTTACTTTGACCAATACTACATACACACAAAACAGTGGAAATGAGATGGCAGATTCTTTGGTTATGCCTATACCTTTCACTTATCCCTTTGATCCTAACTTATAATGTAATGTCAACAGTATAGTTATAAGGTAATAAATTGTGCATAATAAATAAATAAAAACTGTTTTGCCGTTTAAAGTTGCAGGTTTATAATTATTTTATGGTAGTGGACTACCACTGCCACTAGGTAGAGAAGTGGCAGTGGGCAGGGCACATTGCTCGCAGAACAGATGGCCGATGGGTCAAAAGACACTCGAGTGGCGACCGCGCACCGGAAGACGTAGCGTTGGAAGGCCTCCCACAAGGTGGTCCGACGACCTTGTGAAGGCCGCAGGAACCCGTTGGATGCGAGAAGCACAGAACCGGTCGAAGTGGAGGTGCTTGGCCTATGTCCAGCAGTGGACGTCCTTCGGGTGAAATTATGTGATGATGATGGCAGTAAGATATGAGCCAGTCAGCAAGGTGGTAGATAGCGAGTTTGACAGCACGGACAGCGCTTACATCTTGGTCGCTATTTCAATGCAATCCATAGGGATTGTTGCACTGTGTCGACATTGTAGCATTGTTGTGTAGTGCCAAATGATTTGACAATAATTATGTTGTACGCCCTCTCAAAGAAAGGAGGCCCGTGTCCCAGCAGTGGGAACATTATAGACTGATTATGTATGTTGTACAGACGCCAGCACATCAACCTACCACAATCTGTCAGATTTTCCCAATCAACTTTGAACTTGAAAATCTATTGAAGAGATCTGACAGATTGTGGTAGGTTGATGTGCTGGCGTCCGTACGTTAGTATTTTATTGTTTTTATTAGTCACGGTGATTTATTTATTTATTATTATTCAGACTGGCTCATTGGTCTAGTGGTCGCGAGCGCCATTGCTGAGCGTGAGGTTAAGTTCATTTCCCAGGTCAAGCAGTGTTATTGGGTTATTCTATCAGGAATTTCTTAGTAGCATCCTGAATTTGTGACCAGTTGATGGCAATAGGCTGACCGCCTATTACATGGGACTTAAACATAATTGGCGAAATTCGGGTGTACTATAAGTGTACTCTTCAGCCATTAGGGTCAGTGCAGATAGAGAGGAATAATCCCCGCGCGGTCTTGGGCATTTTCTTTACAGATCGCGTATGCTCGAGCATATCTTCGAGGACGCGCGAGCATTTTTTGTAAGGTTCAAGCATTTATTTATTTATTTATTATTTATTTATTTATTTAATTTTAAAGAAAGCTTACAGACTAATAACAATATTTAAAATCATGCATAAATAAGGACATTTGCTAATTACAAGCTTCCACATGTATATATATCCACTTAGTTAGGCGTTATTTGCGTTGATCAGTTACAGCGATTTGGCTAAGTAAACAAATTACAATGTAAACATATTAGGTATGTCGAGATAATATAATAGGTATATCAAGTCGTGCAATATCAAAATCGGAATTGAAAGCTATTTATGGTTGTCACCAAAATACTCCTTGTTTAAAATCTTTCTAATTTTATGTGCACTGGTGCAAAATAAATCAATTTCCAGGTGTGATGGTAAACTATTGAAGGCTATAACACTACGCATGCAGAAGGCGTTGCGCCTGTACTTGGTCGATGCGAATGGTACATGGAGTAGCGGCCGTTTTCTCAGGTAGTTTAGATTAGTGCGGAGAAGTATTTTGCTGAGTAGTTCGGGACAATCGACGGTGCCGTTTGCGATGTTCACCAGAAAACAAATATCACTGATATTACGCCTCACTTCCAACGGCAAGAAATGATATCGCTTACAACGGTGTTCATAGTCGACTGATAATTGCCTAGTCTTGAAGTCCAAGTACCGCAAAAATTTCCTTTGAACAGACTCAATACGAGATTTGTAGATCTCATATTGAGGGTTCCATACTTGAGAAACGTACTCAAGGTGGCTACGCACTAGAGAACAGTAAAGCACTTTTAATGGTTTTAGGGAACGAAAGCTAGAACAAGCTCTAATGATGAAGCCCAAGGCTTTGAACGCCTTGTTGACAACCGTTTCTACATGGTCATCAAAAAGCAGCTTGCTGTCGTGTACCACACCAAGATCCTTGATACTGGTTTCCCTACTTATATGAGCACCATCTAGTGTATACCCTGGGCAAATAATAGATTTTTGGCGAGTGTATATTACGTGAAAACATTTGGATACATTTAGTTGTAGTTTGTTGATTTTGCAATATTGTACAAATCTGTCAAGGTCTGACTGAAGTAGCTCAGTATCAGTTAATGTGCGTATGGACTTTAGGACCTTCATGTCATCAGCGTATAGTAAGATATGTGAGTTTATAAAGCAGTTTTTTATGTCCAAAATGAATATTGTAAACAGCAACGGTCCTAGGATTGAGCCTTGGGGCACACCAGATGGGACAAATTTCCATCCAGACATGTATCCACGCAAAACCACAGCCTGCGTGCGATTATCAATGTATGACGAAAACCACCGGAATAGATCACCGTGAATTCCTGCGGAAAATAGTTTCCGAAGAAGCACACGATGATCTATACGGTCAAAACATTTACTATAATCCGTGTATATCGCGTCGACCTGGCATCGTTCTTCCATCCCAGTGGTTATAATCCCAGTGGTTATAATTTATGCACTTTATTCTAATAATTTTAAAGTTTATTTTCAAGTGCGTTAATAAAATCCTCTCCGCTGCGCTCCGTTCCGTCTGCGCTGAGCCTGAGGCTGACAGTTCTTTTACGTTATTATTCATATTCTGTTTATCCGTAAAGGTAAAATAAGAATAAAACCAATATAATTATAATTTTTATGGAATTTATTTCATCTTCAATTTCAAACTACACCTTCAAAATTACAGTTGATTATAACTACTATAAGCTATAATTTTTACCTAACTCCGTTCCGGGACCTACACCGCTCATGAAAAAAAATTTTGACACGTTTTCAAAACTTCCAAATATTAGAATTTCATCCGATACCTTAAGCCTACCTTCCATTACGCGTTTACTACATAATCATACATCGTACAAAGTACATGAGACGGATAATTAAGAAATTATGTTTTCTACAAAATGTAGATGTTAAAAATCGTCAGTGACGATGATTCTGGACCCAAATGATTCCCCTTCTCATGTAATAAGTACCACAGCTGCATATATTAAGGTCTATATTAAAATTAGTTGCACGCTTGCAAAAGCTGCTTTGCGGTGGTTAAGTAATTACATACAATAATAAATGTCACATACATTCGAAAAATTCGTTCATTCCCATACATGTCTACGTTAATATTATTCTAATGATCACTAAATTAATTAACAAAATAAATCTGTTAAAACGTAATTTATTTTTTAAGTCTCAAACAACGTTTCTTTCAAAAAATCAGGTACAAATCAATCAAAATTAACACTAGGGTAACTGAACCATCCAGAGGAAGTATTTCATGAGATCTTGTTGTACATTATTAGACAAATGTGAAAATAATTTAAGCATGAATATGCGTTACACAATAAATACGATGAACTTAATTTATAATACACAACATTTTTTTGGCTTTTATTGTATTAAACACAAAATCACAGAATAATCTATTAAATATAACTGCTACACCTTTCATCGAGTATATCACTGGCCATCAATCAATGTCGTTGTAAAACTACCAAGTGATATAAAACTATGAAGAGGAACTAAAACTATCCATTATTGAGGGCCCCATACTCCATCCCGTTACTCTACTTAAATTCTAATATAACAAAAAATATAAATAAGTTATCATGTGAAAGTTACATAACATGTGCAATTTTCATCTATGATCTTATATTATTCTGTTATGTGCCATTATTTTCATGATTAGCTTAAGACTTCACTATAGTATGAAAGCTATATCAAAATGTATTTCTATTTAATATCGTTTCATGTTGGCCAATGTTTTGTGCCTCAAGTGTATTTGCTTCTTTTATTTTTCTAGAACATCTTTATCGCGTGACGACAATTATTCATGAACTCACTGTAGTGTACAAGCAAGAAATGTCGACAATTCATCAAAGTATTTTTTTTAAATTAGCACACACACTTGAGGTTCCTTTATAAATAAGTAGTACTATATTTACTATGTTTGACATACAGTGTATAAAAAATCCAACTGACATCAAGTCTACTCCGTACAGTTTTGTACTAAATCGATATTATTTTCGTGTCTATTCGACCCACGTGCTTATGACTCATGCTATTACAATCTCATCTCTACTAAACTCAACCTTGTATATATAACATCAAGGTTCTATTGTACTGGTACAGATCAATGTGACAACTGTACCCTCCTATTTCATGTCTGCTACATAAATATTCCACGGTTTGCAATCTGATTTGTTTTTAACCTAGCTGAATACATTTTATACTTTGCGTAAGCAGTTTACGCGCTTTTAATATAAAGTTGAATGTTTTCATAGTGAGTCACTTATTGTTAAAACGAATTTATATTCAGACTTGATTCTTCACACCTGTATCTACGTGATTTGTGAATCGTGGCAATATCGATCTAAATAATGACTGCAGTAAAGCGTTTTTCTATTACAGTAATAAAATTAAGTATCTTCATAATGCGATAGTCATTGTGTTCGAAAATAGAGGAATTTTCCTCCACTTTCAAACTTACGTAATTAGGTTGCGGTAGCATTCTATACTTTACGTTTCAAGACAACAACAATATTTAGTTCAAAGTCTACCTTTAGTATGACGTCTTTATCCATGATAAGACCAATAGCAAATAGGTAATTACGATACTAGTCTATTGCTTAGGCCATGTTATTGCAAATGAATACAGAGGTCATTAATATGTTTTGATGATTCATCACAAATTGTTTGCAAAACGAATTATCACACAATATAACAGCTACATAATATCATCGTTTGCGTCAATATACATCAAACAAACGTACAATATACATACAGTTAACACTGAATAATAAAAGATATATGGTATCAATGCATAAGATAAACGATGAATGAGTAATACGAAGCAAGACAACATAAGTACCTATTTCGTTACACACAGTATACTTACATTTAAATGTGAAAATGATTATATGCGAATAAATAATATGTAATATATGTGGCTGCGATATTCTGGACTAGCATAATTACACTGCTACCTGAGCGTATACAAATAAATGTAAGCTAGTTGGTTAGCAAAAATCATTGAATTCTAACTCTTTGGTATTATTCACTGGGTTCCTAAAGCTAGACATATACGATAAGTAACTCCTTCAATTGTGCTTTTTTCAGCAATCTAAACAAAAAAATAAATCACACCTTGGATTTCCGATCGCTGTTTATGTACACCTTTCCGAACTTCGAACCGACCGATCGACTGACCGAGGTTCACTCAAAATTAAAACCCATCTTTCCTGATGGGATGTTCATAGTAGGACGGCTGGCAGAGGTGTGGACAGTGCCATGTGTTCCGCACCTCGAACTGGAAGCCTCTGGGCAGTGACATAGTGCCGCATCAGAGCTGGCACGGTCGGGAAGGCTGTCGCAGCACCACCCAAAGTGTAGCCGTCTGTAGCCCGGCAAATACGCATGTGCATGAAACCACGTGTAGATCTGCAAAACAAGGAAAAAACCAAGATTAGCAAAGCAGTGTTAAAAATATTCCAAAGACTGACGATGATAATAAACAAGATGACTAAGTAATAAGATGCTCTAAGTGATAATATACTCACTTCAGACTTAGCGAATAGTCGTGTTTGGCCGATTCG
Source organism: Luperina nickerlii (assembly GCA_963855955.1). NCBI lineage: Eukaryota > Metazoa > Arthropoda > Insecta > Lepidoptera > Noctuidae > Luperina > Luperina nickerlii. Next base: position 10,605,433 of record OY979677.1, on the reverse strand, counting down.
CTGTTTCGAACCAAAAAAGCGCCTTCATCTGCATCCCTTAGTAGACTCTCAGCTTCAACGCGCGATAAGGTCCCGTGGTACCACCTGTAAACAATCAAATAAAAACAAAATTTAGTTTCTATAAACATTTCGCTGCCAAAATATTTTTAGGTACATTCGTGTTCAGTTGAATTAATGTGGTATAGAAAGAAATCAACTCACCCTTGTCGGTCAAGTGGGAGAGAAGCGTCAACCAAATCTCTAGGCGGAGCAATCGGTCCCAAATTCAAACGCAGTCCCTTAGAACTGCCAGAACCACCGCTGCCGCTGTCAAAATTCAATTTCAAATTCGGTTTGTGTGTGTTTCCTGAAAACAAGAAATAAAATTGAATAAGAAAATACGTCAAGTGAGTAAACTTTTGTTCTTAGCATTGATTGAATCTAAGACGCCACCACTTATTACGTCAAACCACACGCAATTCGCCGCGAAACGAACTCCTAACTCAACTGAACGGTTACAAATTGCTCCCAACATGTACAGGAAAAACTTTCCTCAAAAAGCACTCTAGCAAATTAAATATTGGATGGGCGTGTTGGACCAGAGAATTTCGTGTGGTGCAATCCAAAGTCATACGTCTTAATCGGCATAATGCGGTGGCGGTCGCTTCGAGTTAGAGAGACCCAACAATTTGAGTCGACAGACCCTTCGAGTATACTTCTTTCTTACAAGATTGACATGTAAATCCATCTGACGTAATGGAATTATTAAAGAGCACTGGAAAGTTCTTTGATTTTATTAGCTAATGGAAACTTTATAAAGATGTATAAAAAATACCAACCTTGATTTAAATCTTGCACGCTTTGGCTAGAAGAGGCATTTGAGATAGCCCCTCCAAAGTCGTTATTCAGTTGTAGTGACTGCCCGCGTAACTTTCGGCGCAATTTAGGCATGTCAAATGGCAAGGTTCGCATATCGGCTTCGGCTTCAGCCCGTCGTCTCCTCAACTTGGGCATGTCGAAAGGAAGATCAGATAGATCAACTTCTTCATCTTTACGTTCCTGTTCAGTGTTACTGTTTTTGAAATTAATGAAAGCGTTTCGTGAGTCTACGCCTTCTCTCGAATGGATTGAAATTCCACTGTCAGAGCCTTGAATTTCAGAATCGCCGGTTGTTGAGTGTCTAAATGTAAGGTTCAAAAGATTCCTGTTTTGCAACGCACGTCGTTTAGGTTTGGCAACAATTTCAACAGTCGTTTGCATCGTATTACCAGTTTCAAAGTCTTCAGGAGATACTTTCTGCGAGTTATTGTTTTTGTTGTTGTCAGATGTTTCTGATGCTTGTTCTTGTGAAGATTTATCAGAAATGGGGCTTAGAATATGCAGCTTAGCTGGATGGTGCCCAAACCCCGACAGCTGCATATGATGATGTGACTTTGTGAAGGGCACGTTTCCTGAATCAGAGCTGTGTGAACTTAGCGAAGACGAATGACGACTTTCTGAACTACTACTACTCCTGTCTCCTTCACTATTACTACTTCGCAGTGACTCCATGCTGCCTCCACTGCTGCTTGTGGCCATACTTTCTGTACTAGAGTACTTGCGACGCGGACGAATTACCCCAGGCCTTCCTTTAAACTCCATTATAGGGCCGACCCCCTTTGGCCCCGTGTACCGATTCATTTCAGGTGTGTCAGAATCGGAAGTGGGCCGACCCTTAATCTCTAAAAAAATACCGTCTTTTGATTGCCCTCCTTCATCATCACCATCGCGAGATTCACGACTTGAATCTCTCAGACGTTGTCCAAGATCCAGTTCAGTAGAAAGTGAACCCTTGACGTCAGCCATGCTAGCATCGCTACTTGTGGGTGTATCCCGAGCGCGCAGTGACTTCACTGGCAACCTTAAGTCTTTAAGACGAGGGTGTGCAGGTTGTGACTGAGGCAAATTTGGGGCGCTTTTAATACTATTCATAGCAGAGCCGTCTTTCTGTTGAAACTTTGTTGGTAAAGGTGCTGTAGATGGCGGCGACGGTGTGTAACCACGAAGTGGAAGTTGAGACGTTGAGGCTGTGCGTCCGTCTTCCTCAATATGAACCTTTTCCAATTCCTCTGACAAGGCACAAGCGTTGTTCTCATTCTCCCTTTTTTGACGAATTGTGGGGATCTTAGAACGTCGAACACTATCCGTCTTCATAGTCACCTTGCGGCGACCTTTGTAGTCTGGTTCGCTACGTTCAACGGCTTCAAAAGCGGACGACGCGGAAGAAATAACTTTGCGGTCCTCAGCTTGCAGAAGAGCAGGGTGATTGCTAACCCTGTCGAAGTCATCCAAGTCATCATCCGAACGTGCAATTTTGCAGTCGAACGCTGTTTCGTAGATCTGTCTGGTGGTCATCTCTTGCGGCCAGCGGGGCAGTGGCGCCGGCACGTAAAAGACGCTGCGAGAAGGCTGACGCTCCTCTACATCTTCGGGCGCGGCGCACGCGCAGCCGGCCGCGTCGCGCCCGCGACGCCTCGGCGGCATCCACGCGCTCTCACCAGACGAAGATGATGAGCGCTCTAGCTCACGGAAACCATCTTCAGCAACTGAGAATCTTTTAGGTAGATTCGGTCTGGGAGCAACGTGAGGTGCGTCTAGACTGGCTGACTTCCTGTACCGGGGGCCACGAGAAGATGATGTTGTAGAGATGGTAGGAGCCGACGGTGTTTGTTGTTGTTGGGGAGTTTTGAACAAATCACCGTAGTAGTAAGGACTTGGGTTTCTGCGTGGCGCGTTAGCGTATCGTGGGTCTGAGCGACCACTGTCTGGGGAATGTAGAGAAGGTGCTGTAGCGAATGGATCAAATTCACCGAATTCGTCTTCCTCGCCTTCTGAAGATGTCGATCGATCCTCTGATGATGATTCTAAAACAAAACAAAAATAATATATGAAGATTTTTACTTAACAATTAACATACCTCCTTGTGAATACAATTTGTGGAGAATGAGTGATTCAACTGTCAATGGAGTAGCTTTAGAAGATAATAAATAAACTGAAGTCGGTAACGAGCCAGACGCGGATTTACAATTTTTCTCCTATTTCTGATGTGGCTCAGCTTGTCTCAAGTGACGTCGTTTAAACCCCAACGTCCGGATTGTGAATCCACATCCCCTCAAGAATGCAACCAATAATTGTTAAGAATTGAAAGGCATTTTTTCAAGAACGTGGAAAAGTTTATAAAATCTTTTTTGAATCCAAAAGCATGTTCATAAATTCATTGATGCTGGTATACCGACTTCGTAAAGAATGCTTTTGTCGAATTTCTATGGTTATAAATTAGACATCGTTTCCAGTAGTTGTTATTTGCCCTCTAAGGGGTGAAGTGAAAGGACAAAGGGTGCTTTTGATAAACATCCTGTTTCGGAGATATTCGGAATATTCATTAAACTGTTTTACCTTGTTGTTATTTATAGTTAAAGTAATTACTGCAAAATTTGATATTGTATCTGCTTTGAAGATTCAAAATTTAATATTTTGTCTCCTAGATTACTTTACATGTTGTAAAAGCTATCATGATAAGATATTATTACCACACTAGGTAGTTATCATTATTTACATTTAGCAAGAACAATTTCATTATTAGCTAAGGGTACATACTGAGATTTACGACGCAACTGAAACAACGCTCATTGACATGACTCCCTCGTTTTTAAACTTATTCATTACCATTTCAATCGGATCTGGAGGACTATTACCTTAGTTAATGAATACGTTAAACCCCTCATACACGTGCCTACACGCACAGCTAATGTTATTTCAAAGGCAGGACGAAATACCCTAACGAGTATTCCTTGCTTCAGGTAACAAAGGAATCCTTCTGAATGCTTCATGAACATAAAAGTCTGGATTTTAAAAGCCACGACGATAGGAAAGAACTAACGAATCGTAGGCAGTCGTAGTATGCCATTTTATAATAAACTTTTTTTAATGCGCTCCCTAGAACAAGGTCTGCGACTCTTTTGTTTTAATACCGTATTTTCCGTTGCCTCATTTAGATTATTCTGTAGAGCATTGTTCTTTGTAGTTCGTAAAACTTTTATTGTGATACCGAGTTTTATAATATTTTTTTAAGTTATTAAAAACTTGCTGTCGTGAAATTATCGTTTAAGGCATTTGACGTCTTTTGAATGTGTTCTAAATAAAACTTAATCCCCATTGTTTTTATGTAACATTCTTTTCATTGAAAATTTGAAACACAGTGTCATAAACACAATTGCGAGCGAAATTGCCGCCATCAAATATAAGAGAAGTCCCAATACGTTCAACACGTTGCGTCTATTGAACAAAACGACGTCAAAAACTGTGCAAATTGTCTATTAGCGACGTGGAGAGTGCAGATGGGAGGGTAAGTGACGTCATTACGTGACGTAATTACTTTTCCGCGTGGATGACCAGGCCGCGCGACTCGAAATTTGTTAAATTGCCGCGATTAACGTGTTAAATGTCTTTCTGAAGCGCGTTGGCAGTAAAAGGTTGAAGGTAATCGACTCGTATGTATCGCATTTAACGATTTTCATCAGAATCTAAACTCTATTTTAACGCCAAAACTTTTGGGACCCAAGAGAATCCCAATGTATTTGGGTTATCAAACCAAGCCATTCACAGCAAACTACCTATGATGAAAAAAAAAACTATTCTAGCTGCGAACATACCAACTTACAATAAAAGCCTCAGTTATTATAAAATCCCGGACATTTTTTTAAGCCGTGTCTAGACGGACGGACAAACGACAAAAGGGCTGATTAAAACTAGCTATTGTTGCTTCAATACTAGCTGGTATTAGCGAATGAAAGTCCATGGTTGATAAAAAAAAATGGAATCGTGTAATTAATGCTTGGTACTTGTATTTTCCGATAACGTAGACGTACTTTGATGCAAAGGCTTAGTCGTACGCAAAGGCATTGTATTACAAAAAGACAGAATGTTTCGTTACGTAAGTAAAGAGAAATAGGACAGAAGTAGAGTTTTTAATGCTTTACAAGATATTACAGAACATCAAATCGATGTAATTGAACAACATTCTAACATGAATCGTCATTAACCAAAAATACTTTACAGCTATTATTTCAATGATGATTATAACGGTATTTTACCCATAAATTCTGGAAAGTATCCAACCAGTCGGTTATTTATTATACGCGAGTATCACATACCAACACTTGTACCAGATTAAACTGACCTAATTACCAATATTGTGGAACAAAAATGCCATCTTTTAAATCTGAGGAGACGGTTTTCTTTTTTTTTTTAATAAAGGCAGGAGTGTATATCTCTAACCACAGTGAAAACAATGGCCTAACTAGGCTCTGCCACGATTGTTGCACTGGAAGAATGGACCTTTTGTCCCGACCGTCCTAGACGAGGATGTTCTTAAAAAAGTAAGAGCTTCCATGTAAAATGAAGCGCGAAATTTTGTTGTTTTTAGGAAACTACCCTGCTATTTAACGCCAACTTTCCAATTTTTAGTAGCTTCTTCTTGCTAACCGAGTTTATTTTTACTCTGAATTTTACATTCTTGAAGCTCTCCGAACAAGAATCTCGCCTTGTATTCTAAATATTGTAGTCTAAAATATGTGGAAATCAGTTTATTGGATTTCATAAAAAATGCTGTAAGCAAACATGCTGATTTGAATGTAATCCGAATTGTTCGTGTTATTTCAAGGATGTTTTGCCAATCAAATGGGTAACATTGAAATGCCAATTTGTTTCATATAGCTACATTGTTAGGCGTTGCTGAAATAAACGGAAGTAAAGTTTCATGTTTCTTTTTAATGTCGGTAGTTTCAGTTTCTTTTACCTAACACATTTTATTTACAAAATTTTCTTAATTTAATTTGATTTTGAGAGAAAACTTGTAATAATGTTTGATGTCGATACTATTTTTATCAACATTCACTTCTGCAATCTATTCTGTCTAATCTAATCAACTACCCACTGAAGATTTTGATACAAACATTGTATAAACTCAACAGGCATGAAGTGGCACATTAAAAAAATTACTATGTATTTGTTATGCTTTATGTGATTCATCTATGTTATCATTCGGGTTGTCATTGTTTCACCTACTCTTTTGTTTTTATCATTACAGATTTTCTTTCAAAAAAAAAAGTTTTTCAACTTACCAGATTCGTAGTATGGTTGAGATCTGTGTCTGGTCTGTCCCTCGTGCCGCAATGGCGCTGACGGTGCCGGTTCTGGCGGAGATTCCACGGAACCCTCAGGGGCACTCTCAGGGCTTCGCCTTGACACACTAGGAGCCGACAAGTCAAAGTCGGTCCTCCTTGCGGACTCGTAATCCGCTCGACGCCTTGCTGATCCCGCGTCAAACTCTGCTCGTCTCCCTGAATCCCCGTCGAATTCCCGGCCGTAGTGTCTACGACTCTCGTACTCGTAAGGTTTTCGACAAGAGTCAAAGTCGTAGTTAGTTCGGCGGGATTCGTAGCGCCATCTGGTGGCTTCGGGGGAGCGGCGCTGCTCTCGGGAGCGCCGGCTGCGTTGTGGGGAGCGGCGGGCTGTGTCGCGAGGTGTGCAGTATGCTTCTATGAATTCGACCTGAAACAATGAGGAATAGCACATGAATTAACAGTTCCATTTTCAATCAATTTTGATGGTGTGGGGCTGGAGACCCTCAGCTGTGGAATTTCTCTAAATTGCCCCATTAATAAGTTAAACGGGAATTTATCGAACAATTAACCCTACAAAAGCCGGCATCGAACATGTAGGACAAGGGGTTTCGCATACCAACCGACTATTAGTCGGAAAGAAGCCCTTCATCATGAAGGTCGATTATGTGGCAGAGTAAAGTGGTAATAAAATGCAGCGGTCACATATTCAGCGACCGTAACGGCCGGTTAGACGTCCTCTCCCCTCAACGGGGCGTCATTACCACGACCCGTTTCTGTTTATGGGGACGGATATAAAGAATATTATGAGATATTGTGTGCATCGACGATACTATGAGGTGATAACATTTCGGGGGACGCTGCCAAATTTAGTTCGTGCAAAGACAAATTTTTATAGCGCATTGCTGGGATGTTTTTTGCTTTTATTTCATCCGGTCATGTTAGAAAGGGCAGCAAAAAATAGAATGTTGTACGTAGCGTATAAAATGAATACAAAAGCCAATAATTCTAGAATAAATCGTGCACATTGTAGATTCCATATCTTCTGCACATAAACGCACGTATATTGGGTGCATAAGTTCCATAAATCTATACAAACGTACCTCATAAAAAACTTGCAATTAAAATTTCACGTACCAAAAAATAATGGGAGAACAGTTCAGACGGGATCGCATGTTTTTATTTTTCGAATCTGTTTATAAGATGATATCTGTTTAACCCGGGGGTGGTTTCAGGCCATTAGCATTAGAGACAGTGATGAGTCCCGCTTCCGCGCCTCCGGACATGAAGGGTCTCTCTTACTTCTCATTAAGGGTTAAATTAGTAGCAGCTCAGATGGATTTCGATTGAACCAAGAGTTATTTACGTAAACAGTTCATAGTGCACCGTACGCACGTCGTACTTTACGTAATCACTGTTTACGCAACACTTTTATGGCATTTTCAACGCTTTAAACCATGCAAATGTATAACGCAATATAGTACTAGTAATACGTGTTTATTAAATGGAATTCTGTCCAAAAGTTGCACGTAAGTACGTCAAAAAGAACAGAAGGGTGATCCGTTTTTGCCCGAGGGGCAGTTCGCTTTTAAACTTTGGCTATATGTAGAAGGGTAGGCTCGGTTCATCTGGCGCATTGTTTAACGATTCCTTGCTATGCATGAAAATTTATTTACATAATTAAACGTCGGCCGTGCCACCCTCCAGTTTTGATTTGCGATGTCTACAGAGATTTCTACGCTCTTTATTTGCATATTTTGATGCTTAATTAAAATCTGCCATCAATTTTATTTAGCGTGGGTACCTATTTGTTCTTTATAATGATAAGAAATGATGTTTTCTTCAGTTTTGAGATCTTTACATACTTTATTTCCAAACCTAGTACCTATATCTAATCTACATATCATTCGTGAAGATAAAACAAAAAGCATATCAGAAGTGCCTTTACCTAATATAGTATTTTCAAACATTTTGTAAATACAATCATCAAGAATTATTATGTATTATATCCCCAATCTAAAAATTTAAAATATGTTCAACAAAACTAGTACGTCCCCTTAGCATTTTATTTACAGATTCAAATCAATACCGCCATTCAAGCATAAGGGTTAACTCTGAAAGGGATCAAATTGAATTCTGCTCAAGCACACATGCTCGCGCCTGGCCATTCATCAATTGTATCGTATAATGGGGGTAGAGTAGTCAACAGCTCACTTCCTGCACTCGTATTACGTATAGGTAGGTACAACGGTAGCAGTGACTGTACTACTACCATTGTAATTACCTTCCTGCTACATTGTCGTACAGATTCTGTAATAGCATTCACAGACCAAAGCAATAAAGAGGGTTATATTATTGATGTGACCATTACTATAGCCACAAAACAACTGAGGGATATCGAAAGAGAAGAACAACCTGACCAGACATCCAGCCGAAACAGTGAATAACCATTGAATTCCCTGATTCACCGCATAATAAAAAGAAATAGTACATTTGAATTAAAGAAACTGGCAACAAGTTTAGCCAATCCCAACTCAAAGAGAAAATGCAAATTAGGGAACGGCCGTGTCTATTACTAAAAGCTAATAGTAATCTAAGGAAGGAAGTCGAAATAAGATAAACAATACTGGCCTTGATTGGAATCAAGTCACAACTCGGACAAAGAACAAACAAGGAAATAGATGAACATTTTACATTTAACACCATCGATCAGAGGAGACTATCATTAACATTTTATTACTAGATATAAAATTATTTCTCAGAAACATTGGGTAAGCCTTGTGGAATCCAGGATCTAAAATAAATGCGTATATATTTTCAAAGCACGCATGAACTGACGTCCTTAGTTGTGACTCATTGCGACCTTAAAAGTTCTTTTGCTATGTGATAAAAATCTCCTACTGACTTTTTTATATCTGATGTTTGAGAATGTGTTGGCAACGTCGGGGATTCCTCCTTGTTTGAATTTGCCTACGTAATTGTATAATTTGTCTTGGACATTCGCGTTAATAATAAACAAGCTCTAGATACCGGCGAAGTCGTCCATATAAACGATTCCGGGTTCACCCAGTATGAGTAATACAAACAGTATGAAGGATGTGGGACAAGACGGAGCTTTCAGACGGCCAGATGAGTCACCGGCCCGGCCCGATGTATTAATATCGGAGACACGCCTCCTGGGATCCCGAACTAAAATAGCGCGGTGTCGCGTGACTTCAATATGGTAAAGCGCGATCATAGCTATACATTTTTTCGTGAATTTTTTCCGCACCCACTAATATTTTTAGATGGTGAATCAATCGATTATCAAATAAGGATTGTTAAAGCAAACAACTGCCTACATATTAACAAAAACAAATAATTCATATGAATTTACGGATGATTGATGTTGTAAAGTAAGTAGGTCTATATGATTTCTGGAAGCATTATTTTTAGCATTATGTATCACAATCATAACTTGTAAGAACTAAAACGAATCAAACTTTCAAACATTCTTGAAGTTAAAACATTGTTCAGACAAAATGACTACTAGTTTTTCTTACATCCTTGCAGGCAAGGATTAAAGAGGTAGTGACTAATTAGTAAAGCTTTTAGCATCTGCGTCTGAAGACAAACGTGAGTCATCATCGCAATTGCCAGTTTTGTTTACAATAACAAACGATGACGATAAACAACTTACTATCGACGTAAAAATCTCCACACACAACAATTTTAATAAATTATCTTCCTGTTGCGATGGAACGTGCTGATATGGAATTGAGGATTTATCTAAAAGTCCCTGGTATTTGCCCGTTACTTTGCGCAGATGTGCAAACAGAACAGATTGCATTGCAATATAAAACAGAACAACATAAGAATTCGTTAGGTGGAATTGCATTTGCCGGCCGGCAATTGGCACGGTCATGCCTAGGCCGCCGCCAGCTACTGTCTGGTCACGTTCAGCAAACCAGAAACCGCAAACAGGTCCCATACAACTGAATTAAACAGATTGTCTTTTATTCTTTTCACTTTCATGGGCTTTGACGACGCATTCCAATTTGATATTGGCGCAAAGCCCTGCGTCTGTGACATGTCTAGTCAACGAGTCATATTATTAATGTTTATTTTGGCACCAATGAAAAATTGAGAAAGATATAAAATGAAGTCTCCAAATTGGATTTGCTTTTCTATATTCAAATGTTCTAAGTTGTGTCGGGTACTTCGAGGGCATATTTGACTAGACTGGGTTCACAATTGTCGGAAACGACAAAACAAACGGAGGAAATAAGCTTAATTACTAAGTTGCGAGTCCGAGTCACCCAAAGGGCCGGGGGTCTCTTTAAGTAGACCCTTACGAATGTTTCAATGAAGGGAGCAATTATGGAAGAAATTTTCAACACCTCTTCTTAAAGGTCATCGTACTCTGAGCATTCTTGAAAATCAGCTGTGCAAATATAGCTTAGGAATTAAAGGTGATGATTAGACTTGAATAAATGCTTTATATAATATTCCTCACTTCTTAAATGGCTTTGCAGGAATATACACAATGAGCGTGACAAGTTTTTGTTAAACTAAAAAAACTTGGTTGAATAGTCACACTGTTACACACACACAGATCAGACTTGCTTCTTTTGTAAATGTTGTTCATCTGTCTCACCCTAAGCTTTTGTAAGGTGAGAAAAATTTAATATGGGCCGTAATTAAGTTCCTGCAAACCGGATGGAGTGGCTATCTGATGATAAATCTTTTGTAATTGACAATGCTACTCATTGAGAACAATAGCGACACGACTAAAACATAGCTGTGATAAATGAAGTTTGGGTACCATTTAGTTGAGTGCTAAACTCGTTACTTGTCAACAATGGAGAAAAATGTATCCTTTGTATATTGTGTGTTTCTTTTAATCTCATCCTGACTCAATCTTTCCGAGTTCGGAGAAGTTTTATGGTATTTTATTAGGATTTTATTTTCGCATTTGAAAAGAGAAAAGATTGTGCCTGTAGTATTGGGGAGCAAACTTTGCTCTCTGAACTTATAACTGAGTTAAGTCAACCCCCAGGATCGCCTGGAGGCTCCTAATCAATATTTACTTACTACTGTTTCGATTTTAGCTTATTTCTCCTTGAACACTTGAGTTAATTATGTGTTTACATTCTAGTAATAAAGTTAAATGGATGTAAGTACGACATCTCATGCGTGCATCATTATATTATTAAGCTTGGGTTCTCATATTTGATTCAAATCTTGCTATTGTAACTATATCAAAAATGCAAACAATAATGGTACCTAGTTCATCTTAGGTACTCCAAACATTAGCATGAGTTATCATGAAGTCGAAATGAATGAATTGAATAAGACACTCACCACATGCACCACCAAGATCCACTGCGCGATCTGGCGCATTTTTGAAATCAGTTTCTTATTCGACGGCATTGTCAAATCATATATCCAAGTTATCACTAACAAATCCAACAGTAAGTATGTAAGGAATCCACAAATAGCACAGAACGATCACCAACTTTATCGACCGTTTCACTACCGACACGCACACACACAGGTTACAAAACTAGACCTACACTTTCACACAAACTTGTTCTTGTTCAACGTACCTACACGAAATGTTTGGTACACCAGTAGCTTATCTCGCCAATTATGTTTAAAGTCTGGGCGCTTGGCAGTAAACCCTGCAATATAACGCATAAGACGGTTCGGTTACTTGACGAGTCCAACTGTAGACTGACAACACTACTCAAACGCAGAAACGCTATACGCGAATGTGTACAACGGTGACTCATCGCCCCGCATACTGTTTACCGAAGCTTGAGTCATCGCAGTCCGAAAAGCAACGGCAGCGATGAAGCGCTGTAGAAAAACATCGATAGCGAACATGCTAGTAATCCGGTTGGAATTGTAAAGCGCTGGCATGCTTTATTGTAGATAACCGACTCCATTAATACCTCCATTCCGCACGTGTCCCTGATTATAGAAGACAATTATAAACTTTAACCGTTGCTACATAGAGCACAAAATATTTTGAAGGCAGTTGAGTAACGAAACGTAAACTTTCGCGTTTCGATTTCGATCCGACTTGAGTTATGTTAGATTACGCTCGACTAGGTCGAATGCCGTTTTGAGGTCGTTTACGCGATAGACATGCCGAGCTACCTAAGGAACAATGACAATAGAGAACTGTATAGTGATCAATGTTGTCTTTGGAATGCCGGGCTCTGGTACCCAGCACGTAATTAAAATAGATACGAACTAGATTAGAAATAGTTGCAAGCGCTTTCGAAACTAGTGTACGTACTGTGGTACCGCTAACACAACAGTGATTGAGTGATGCCAACAATAAATCAAGTTTAGTGACCAATGGTTCTTTACGTCTGACCGTTAAACGGCAGAGTAGTTGCTAGCGAGCAAGTGATAATAAAACTGGTGGAAAAATAGAAACAGTTTGAGACCTCTCGGGCTAAGTTTGGCCATTTGACATTTATGTGGCGACCTTTTATGGTCATCGTGTTTTTGCGTAACATGATGTGAAACGCTAATTACAAACAAATATGCCGAGTTGATCTATGCTTTAAAAGTTTGAATAAAAAGACGATGACATGGTTGTTTTAGACCAGAAGGCCAATTCTCGTAATTTAAAACGTTCAAGATCTAGTCGCAGTCCCATCTCGGCGACCAACAAATGTCAAAAACTTGTCAAAAATTTAGGGAAATTGGAGGTATTTTTGACAGATTGAGAGTGAGATCTGAGGGGCAATTCTCGTAATTTTAAGAACGTCCACAGTCTGATCACAGTCTCAATCTGTCAAAAATACCTCTAATTTTTCTATATCTTGACAAGTGTTTGACATTTGAACTTCAGGTAGTTTCCCCTAATTAAGCATGGCCACTCCGAATAGTGAAACAATGGGCTGCTATTTGTTGATTCTCACTTTGTTACTTAAGCCAAGGATAGACCATTGTTTATGGTTCACACCTTTCACAAAAATTCATTATCTCTGTTATCCGAGCTTAGCGCCTTTATGTTACCAACTATAATATGGGCTATAGTGTTTCCTTTATGATTTCAAACCAGGCAACCAACGCACAAAGAGGATATCATATATAACAAAATGAACTAAATATGTATAGCGTTTTGCATCTTGGTTTTTCTTCTGGATCTTTTGAGCACATTTATAAATTTATAGTGATATCTAGCTAGAAGATACTGCATTCCAAAGAAAAGGAAAAACTTTAAATTATGCCGATGATACTGATGGGAGTATCTATCTACATTTTGAAGGTTCCCGATTCCGTATTCAGTTCTAAGAATAAAATCCATGAACTGTTTCTTTGTAACCGACTAGAAGTTTTTGGGCGACACAATTTTTAAATTGGGTATATGTATATTGTTTGATCTTCATTGCTGTTTCATTAAAGATATAAAAGTTCCACAGCCATACACAGAGAGAAATAGACTTCACATTTACCTGAACATTTATTTTGTTAATTGAGACTAGTAGAGACCAATTCTAGTCAGCGTTTTGTAAGGAAGGACATAGCATGTGCATGTCATCCGTATTCAAATGTAGAATCGAAATTGATGTTCATTTGTTTAAATAACTTTTAATTGACGTCAAGCTTATGTAACATCAAACAGTTTTACAATGTTGTGTCATACATAGGCGTAACATTTGTTATCGACAGACAGTTTTATCTTCCACTTAATTTGTGATGATGTTTACGGGTTATATTTCTATTAACTAACCCTAATATCTTATGAACTCTTTATATATTTATATAAGTACTAATATAATAAAGCTGAAGAGGTTTTATTTATATTTTATTTTTTTGTTTGAATGCGCTAATCTCTGGCACCACCAGTCGGATTTGAAAAATTATTTTTGCATTTGATAGCACAATTATCCAGGATGGTTATATACTATTTAACATCACACTACGACCCTTAGGAACCGAGCACACATATAAAGTCAGAAAGAAAGCTAAGCCACCACGAAGTTATACCGCAGGCGGGCAATGCAATACTAAAAGAATATAATATAATTATGTATTGCTTATTTTGTACTAAAATAAGAAATTTCACGCAGGCGAAGTCTATAGTATTTATGCTTACTTACACTTTACTTTCATCACGCATAATACTATTTATCATTATTTACACTTTAATACTATTTATCATCCTTTTTATTTGTTTATATGTTTACATTATACTTTTACTCAATTTTCATGTTGTGACACGTCAATTGTCAAACTGTCAATTACTTTTTAAATGTCTTTCTGGCTTAGTCTATGGTAATTACTCTTTGGTCTAAATAACTTAAATTATTTTTATCAATATGTTTAGCTTTTGTATTATTAAGATTATTACGATTGTTTAGTCTAAATAACTTAATTTTAAATTAGATTTATAATATTCTTTACGCACTCGTGGATATGTCTTGGCCGGATACACTTGTCAGATTAGATGATGGCCACATAGAAGAAAACTGATATTTGAAAAAGGAAGACTACTTAGAAACGAGCTCATGAACAGCTGGAGGCTGCTGGCATTCGAGTCTTGGGACTGAGACATTAAGCATCAGAAAACTGCTTGGTTTTGCGGAGACATCTTGAACTGCTTGGTTCTGCTGCGACATCTTTGACTAACCCAGGGGATCCAGCTAAAGATTCCACCTGGGACCTTCTACTTCTAATCTTCGCGAGCTAACCTCGTATAACTTGCTACCCTGAAGTCTGATACCCGTTCCTACAGTGCTGAGCTGATTCCATAACGTGAACTATAAAACTCCAGTGAGTGCGCGCGTGTGTGAACTATAAACTTCCGAGAGTGCGTGCTATTTAGTATTTTTATAACTAGCTGTTTTTATAACTTTCTGTATTTTATCTTCCCTAATAAAAATTATTGGACGGTCTGCTTACCCTCTATTTTAATAAGGTACAGATCGTTACAGTTTGGCGCCACAACGTTAAAATAACTCGAACTCACCCCCTTTTTCTAAATTCTTTAAAAAAATAACTAGCACTAAGTATCTGTTTTTGAACTTATTTGGCTTAGTCTTTGGAATTTTGAATACTAACTTATTTTTCTTCTTCAGCTCTCTTCTTGAAGACTCCTATATTCGACTCAACACTTCTTCATACTGAACATCATCTTATACTTCATTCTCATACATCCCACTACCGAAAGGTAGTTGGCATCCATTCTTCGCTTGTCAGTGTTTTTAAAACCATTCGTGGTCACTTACAAGTTGGGGTTTGGCTTACTCTACGACGTACTATTGGACAATATCCCGTAGTCGTTTCCTCCTACACTTAACTCTTTACCAATACATCACTACACTGCACCCCACATACTTGCACACTACAGCGTTTACCCATTGGTAATCGTACTCATTCTTCGCTTGGCGTGTTTTTAAAACCACCTCGTGGTCACTACCAAGTTAGGGGATTGAGACACTTCACGACTGAAACAGGAGAATATCCTGTGGATGTTTTTACAAACCTATACATCTACACAACTCCTATAACAAATACTCCACTATCGTCCTAAACACTTATATAATAATATATTTATACTTATATCTGGGAATCATACCGAAATAAGTATATCGTGGGCTCTCAAAATATTTTTTTCTAATTGTTATTGTTTGACATTGGTTGCTAGGTAACTAGCCATAGTGCATTTGCATTGAGTATTAGTCTTTTTGCGCGGTGGGAAAAGTAGGTACTAAACTTTATGCATTAGTTCCGAATTTCACCACTAATACAAATAAGTTTTCATTGGTTTTCGATTTTTATTTTCTGTAGACTGTCTTACTCTTAAATTTATATACACTTTTGGACCGTGTCCAACACTACTCTCTTGACGTATTACTCGGAGCTTACCGACTACTGTATTGCGGGAGCTGCCCTGACGTTTACTCGGAGCTAACTTACTGCTGCCCTTGACGTTTTACTCGGAGCTTTCCGTCTTCTGTATTACGGGAGCTGCCCTAGCGTTTTTTCTAACTGCGGTGTTGCGGTTCAGACCTAACCCCTTTATCCTTCCTTGCCTCTTAACTTAACACTCTTGAGACGACACTTGAGTCCTTTCTAACATTCGAGTTTTCTCTAACTCTGACCCCTCTCTTAACTCATGACACTCTTGAGATGACACTTGAGTCCTCGAGTTTTCTTTGACTCAGATCCCTCTATCCCTCCTTCCCTCTTAACTCGTAACACTCTTGAGACCTTTCTAACATTCGAGTTTTCTTTAACTCAGATCCTATATAGACTCGCATATTTTTATTCTTTTACACTCGTTTGCTATCCCTATATTTGTACTTTTTTTTTCGTATTATACTATATTCATAACTCATCCCTTTCTTCTTTCCTTCCTCTATAATAGAGTTCCTTTTGATTTATTAAAACTCTATTTGTTTTTTAATTCATTCATCGGTTCTTAAACCATTAAAAGATTAATTTTAATCTTTCGTATACAACGTGTAACAGAAACCCTATAGCTATCCTTAAGCACTAAAGATAACAGCTGGTATAGAGTCACTATACTTAGTTTCAACTCAAAATAAAATACACTAAGAATTGATACCAAATTTTCGGTATCTTGGGTTTCTGAAATTCAAATCATAACAAACATGTCACCGCACTACGTAGGTCAATCACTTTACTTGCCAATATCACGATAAATCTCTTCGGTAATTCTGCGCGCCTAGTACTGTACTAGCCTACCAAACGCGGCGTCTTTGTCGGCGCGAACTGACGAGATCAAACATGCCGCCTACCGCTTTGGCGGTGCGGCGCGCCGTACCGCCAAATCATAGGCGGCATGTGCGCGCGCGCAATACAATACCTACTTTACCGTGATGTAAAAATTAATGTGTAATTATTGATTTTCAGTTTACTCGTTAATATTAATATTAAGCCATAAATTGCACGTAAAAACCGAGATAACAAAACATACGTAAAATATCGAAACAAAGTTTAGGTAGGTTAACTAGTTTCATCTCTTATTATTACTTATTACCGAGAAAACAGTAAAATCTTAAAGTTTTGCTTAATTTAGTAAATTGACTTACATTTTTAAAGGTGGGGTTCGATGTGGTGGCCTTGGTACTGTATGCACAAGGCCGCTCGCTTGTTCATAGACTCCTGAACATTGCGTAGCATGTCTGGTGTGATTGTCCTGAAAGCGGCCTCAATTCGTACTTTCATTTGGTCCACTGTATCACACTGCACTGCGTACACTGCATTTTTAATGTACCCCCACAAAAAAAAGTCTAACGGGGTTAGGTCTGGGGGGGATCGCGGAGGCCAAGCCACGCTTGTGCTACCACGCCCAACCCACTGAGAAAAGCGCGCATCTAAATAATGGCGAACATCTCGAGCAAAATGTGCCGGTGCACCGTCATGTTGGAAAATTAAATTATTCCTCATCACGAGATTGACATAGCTTAACACTGGTAGCACTGTGAGGACATCGTCTAATTCATTCCTCAGGAAGCTTAAATAATTTTGGCCGTTTAAGCTTTGCGGCAAGAAAACTGGTCCTACGACAACGTCTCCAATTATACCTCCCCACACGTTCAGTCGCCATTGGTGTTGAAATGACGACTCTGTCGAAGCATGCGGGTTCGTGTGAGACCAAACATGTTCGTTGTGGATGTTGCTTATTCCCGCTCTCGTGAAGGATGCCTCATCGGTCCATAGTATTTTTGAACCAAAATCTGGCGAAGCTTCT
This sequence comes from Luperina nickerlii, assembly GCA_963855955.1. Lineage (NCBI taxonomy): Eukaryota > Metazoa > Arthropoda > Insecta > Lepidoptera > Noctuidae > Luperina > Luperina nickerlii. The sequence goes on along the minus strand of OY979677.1, from coordinate 10,587,568 downwards.
GACTGGTTTCTGTACCACTCGCAGAAGGCCACGCGAGGCAAAAAATCTGCCGGTATCAGCTCCTGGGTACGACGGAAGTGGTATGGGTGCTGACCGTCATTGCTTAGCACTCGCCATACCTGCATGTGGTTAGAGGCACCCAGCGCTAATGCAGCTCGACGTGTGCTAGTGCGTGGATTGAGTTCAAAATGTTCCAGAACAGCTTCTTCAAATTCTGGATCGGTAGTACTCGGGCGACCCTCTGAAGCAGGTGCGTGGAATGACCCAGTTTGGTACAGACGATGTACCATCCGGCTAAAACATGCCGACGAAGGCAGCTGTCGACGGTCAGCATCTGGTCTACCCTCAATAAAACGGTGACGGTACAGTTCTCGGGCAGCTCGCAAATTACCATGTTCTGCTCCGACACACAACATCATTTCGTAATATTCGCTATTACTTATCGACATTTTCAAACACAAAAAAAAAGTCAATTAGGTGTAGCCGTACTGAACTGATGCGCGTGTCACAGGGACTAGAAACGAGTGCACTAGACACGGAACAGACGTCGACTGGCGAGCAAAACAATAACAATGCTAAATAAATCTCCTATTCCCTGCTATCCTGGTACGTAAATATTATTTCGTTAAAGTTAGATACCTACGAGTATAGGGTGGCTGTCCCAATTAGTGTCCAGTACTATTAAAAAATATTGTTCAAGGATTCAAGATTATTTTACATCTTAATAATAATTTCAACTAAACTCCGTTAAACTTTCAAGTAAATCTAACACACCAGAGTTACGTACCTAATTCAAATTCAAAATTGAAAAATCATTCATTTTTTTTTCACCACATCACGCAGTGGGACGCTGAACGTGCCCCCGTGATTTTTTACCAAATTCAATAAAAACGTGCTTCCGCGCGTGGAATTTTGCTCCGTTCCACGAACCCCGCTGCGTGACACGGTGGTGCAGTGTGGGCCTCCCCTTAGACTCTTACTGACTAAAAACAACATTCCCGCAACCTCGGAAATTCCCGCAACTCCGGACAATTATTAAGTAATTTCAATCCATTAAAAATCATAATTTATGGGGCCGCGTTATCTCTTTAGAAGTTGTATTTACCAGGAGTAATTGAAACTACAGGACGGCAATTGGTGCACGTACCCTACTAACCCATTAGGTTTACACACACTAAGATGCTTACATTGTGTGTGTAACGACGTAATCAGGGTTCTGTGAGCAAAAGATTTTCAATTCGGCAATAACAATTCCTAACTCATGCGGTCCTAGTACTTTTATTAATTTCTTTCCACAGTTAGATGCAGTTTTGCGACATTTTTTATTGACTTCGTTTGAATTATTACTAAAGACTAAACGTGCTCAAACCAATAAAACCCATGTACTTGATAAGGCACCGACAGACCGTGAACTTCCGATAATTCTTTCGGTTAGTCCTACAGACAAAAATTATGCGGGCGTGCTATTATTTTGTAATAAAAAAATAGTATTAACTTGTTGTTAATAGTTTTCGACATAATTATTAAAAAAAAAAAAACCTTATTTTTAAAATTATGAACGGAACCGTGCAACCGAACTGTGATTTTATTTTGTACTAGGAGAAGCATCAATACCGAAGAGGTGAATTGAAATGATGTTTTGGGTTCAGTTGGACAAAAATTCTTGTTCTAAATCCTTTTTCTATTCTAAGTTTTAATGGCAAATAATAATGTTTATTTAAGCAATTAATTCTTGGTAGGATACACGTAAGGATTCGATTTTTTATGATCAATTCAATGGTACGAGCTGACGATTTTTCGAAACAATTCGTTTTAATGCGATCTTCAAGCAAATCGATTCAATAGTAAGGTGAATCGAATCTCCTGGATCGTATGTGTAAAAATTATTATGATAAGGGCTCATAATAGTTCAAGTTCATGTTTGCCCAAAGTATTATGCTGACAATCATAAACAGCGAATAGGTAGGTTTATTTATTTCAAACAAGATCAATTACATACATAATTATGCCGACACTTTTTAGCTTGTCCGCATTATTTAAGTTAGCACTAAGCGAAGATTGAAACATTTGATTTTAACCGACTACATCTGTACCATCTGAATGAAAGTCATTTAATTACGCTGGAAAGGTTATCAATTATTAATATTATTGATTAAAAGTTTAGACGTACCTACCTGACTGGCAACTGTAAATATGTCACAAAATAAAGGTGTGTTAAATGTTGTTTAAAATTTTTTTGATTACGATTTTTGTTGAATTTTTAGTAGATCGATTCAAGAGCACGGGATTCGTTCTGTGAATCGATTAAAAAATCAATTTAAAGCAAAACATCGTTTATCCTTATGGCCACCAAAATAAAAGGATAGGAATAACGTTGGGAAATTCAATACAGGAATATTGTTTTTTAATTAAGTAGGTATTTATTGTGTTGTAGGTACGATGGTAAGGTGGGGTGGGTGAAAGATTACTATTTACTATGTAGATAATAATTATTTACAAAGTAATCTTCTACAAAAGGACAACTACATAAAAAACCAACAAGTGTGTAAATAATACGTGACAGTGCAAACAGGTACCTACCTAAATATTATTTCGTAAAATTTTAATACCTAGACCAAAATCAAAGTTTAGGAAAAGTCAGTATATTTTGTAAACAAAAAATAAACATGCGGAACCTTTTATTCATTTTATTCAGAAATACCAGGAGTAAGAGGTTTATTTTTACTCACAAATGGTTCACTGACACCGATCAGCTGATTTAGTGCTAGTGATGTGTTTATTTCAATTTGAAAAGTTCGGTTTCTGGTATCAATGTATTAAAAATTCTCATAAGTTCTGAACATGTAGATATAGGATTAAAAAACCCTTCCAATATCGTTTGATATCATCCAAAGAAGCCGTGCCTTTGGTATGTATATACCCTTTCCGTTACACGTTGTATATCTATTCTTTTCTACAAGTTAATATGATAACTTGTCTATTTCTATCAACTCTAAAAGTTGATTGGAGCGGTTGACAACTCCATATAAATAAGCCCTTGTTATCTATCGACTCTAAAAGTTGATTGGAGCGGATGACAACTCCATATAAATAAGCCTTTGTTAACTATCAACTCTAAAAGTTGATTGGAGCGGATGACAACTCCATAAAAATATGCCTTTGTTAACTATCGACTCTAAAAGTTGATTTTCTGTCTATCGACTCTAAAAGTTGATTGGAGCGGATGACAACTCCATAAAAATAAGCCCTTGTTGACTATCGACTCTAAAAGTTGATTTTCTGTCTATCGACTCTAAAAGTTGATTAGGAGCGGATGACAACTCCTTTAAAAATAAGCCTTTGTTAAATCTTTATATTTTCATCTCATTAGTGGTTTTAGACGCGAGCGGATTACAACTCCTTAAATAAGCCTTAAAGTTATGACTTATCAGGTTGAGTAGTGATCATTGAATGTGAATCCTACCTGACCTAACTTCGTAAGATGTCGGTGTGTTTGAATGAGTTATGTAAGTTTTGTGAATGCTGTAATATTTTAACCTTAGCAAAATTTTTGTTCTAGGCCAAAAATTTTCTCGGGGTCGTTGGGGAAATATAGTATTTATGCTTACTTACACTTTACTTTCATCACGCATAATACTATTTATCATTATTTACACTTTAATACTATTTATCATCCTTTTTATTTGTTTATATGTTTACATTATACTTTTACTCAATTTTCATGTTGTGACACGTCAATTGTCAAACTGTCAATTACTTTTTAAATGTCTTTCTGGCTTAGTCTATGGTAATTACTCTTTGGTCTAAATAACTTAAATTATTTTTATCAATATGTTTAGCTTTTGTATTATTAAGATTATTACGATTGTTTAGTCTAAATAACTTAATTTTAAATTAGATTTATAATATTCTTTACGCACTCGTGGATATGTCTTGGCCGGATACACTTGTCAGATTAGATGATGGCCACATAGAAGAAAACTGATATTTGAAAAAGGAAGACTACTTAGAAACGAGCTCATGAACAGCTGGAGGCTGCTGGCATTCGAGTCTTGGGACTGAGACATTAAGCATCAGAAAACTGCTTGGTTTTGCGGAGACATCTTGAACTGCTTGGTTCTGCTGCGACATCTTTGACTAACCCAGGGGATCCAGCTAAAGATTCCACCTGGGACCTTCTACTTCTAATCTTCGCGAGCTAACCTCGTATAACTTGCTACCCTGAAGTCTGATACCCGTTCCTACAGTGCTGAGCTGATTCCATAACGTGAACTATAAAACTCCAGTGAGTGCGCGCGTGTGTGAACTATAAACTTCCGAGAGTGCGTGCTATTTAGTATTTTTATAACTAGCTGTTTTTATAACTTTCTGTATTTTATCTTCCCTAATAAAAATTATTGGACGGTCTGCTTACCCTCTATTTTAATAAGGTACAGATCGTTACAAGTCGCGGTCAGAAGCTCGAATATTTTGTTGTTTTTTTCCAAACAAGTTACTTTTAATTACGATTATTTTATGAATTATTTCAACCATAGTTCTTGATGATGTAGGTTTAGTTAGACACCGAGCGTGTGTAACTGTTGACAATAATCCATCCTGAAAAGTAAAACCACAACTGTCTGATAAAGATAAAATCTCTGATCTTTAAAATTCCATCACATGTTAACTTTTCTTTTAATTTTACTAACACTTAACTCACCGTTCTTCGTGTTCATCGTTTTTATCATTCGTTTTCTTAGGACCATATTCTTAAGTTTCTATCGAGGAATACCTATACTGTTGAGTTGACGTTATGGACAAGCTTTCCTTGTTATGTCAAAATCACCTTCATTCAATATATTTCAATAAAACCTCGTTCTCAATGAACACGATTCCATTTAGTTTGTACGTCACTATGATCATAAAAACTTACAAGTATGGGATTACCATTGACATCAAGTTTGTTTATGTATTTGCCAACACACAAAAAAGCAAAACACTATGTGATAATGATAATATCCAATAGAATCAAAAACCTGATGTCATGTTCAATGAAATTTATCGAACCGTCAGGGATGAGCAACTGTGTAAAATGTGTAGGCGTCGGAAATAATTGGTGAAGCAATTTATATCAAAGTTCCTATTATAATGTTATGTAGTAATACAATTATTTTGGTGTAGTTGTAAACGTTATTAATATTGTATGCTAGTCTAAATTCACGTCATGATTCATCGTCATTGTCGACATATAGTCTAGTCATATGCGACTGAATGTCTGTTTCCTCGTCTACATATACTATGTGTACTACGGCTTAACTTTCATATGGTGTTGTCTTTATATTGTATTTTTCGTGAGATATAATATAATGTAATATTTCTGTTTCGTCCAATAAACTAGATTTTTTCTTCAACTTCAAAATTAAGACTTCATAGGTACTTAATTGTTTTGGTGAAGATGAGGCGTGGACTATATTCAGAGAAGCAAATTCCGTTTTTTTTTTAACAACGTTCGCATTTTAATCTCAATCTGTCAAAAATACGTCGAATTACGTTTTTTCCTTAGTGAGCTTTTTTTCTTTTTTATCCTTTTTTCATGTTGTGTAAGTACAGAGTAGGTAGGCCTAAATGAGTCATCCATTACAAAGGTTTCTTTTATCTACTTTTATCAATTGAATTTTTATTAAGTAGTCGACAGCCCTGTTTGTAAAGAGTCCTCCCACTCGCAATTCGGTAAGTGTGAACAAAAATAAAATAGCAGACAACAGATTGTGACTAATGTAGTTATATGAAAAAAGAGATCTCTGTCTTCCTGTATAGTTCAACCATATTTACTAGTCAAGGTTATACCCCTTTATTCATTAACATTGCTTAAAGTTAAGTAGTGATTAGAGACTGTTTAAACTTACATTTTTGACGTTTGAAATCACTTAACTTTAATCATCGTTAAAAGTAAACCCTTTATTAACCGTCTTCAAAAAAGGAGGAGGTTCAAAAAACGAAAATGTGGAACCAAAAACACCGACTTCCTTTGTTTTTTTTTTGGAAGTCGGTCATATTTTTAAGTAAAGAAATAAAGTTCTTTTAAACCCAAATTGTTTTCCAATTAATTGTGTTCAGATGCAGTAAATAAAGTTGTCTATAAACGATCGCTTACAGCGATAAGACCGCCCATTGTGTCACACCTTGTAGAAATTCTTTATAAAATCTGTAATATTTGTAATGTACAGACGCCAGCACATCAAGTTACCCGAAACTGTCAAAATTTCCCAATCAACTTTGAACCTTATGCTTTAGCGATAAAGTTGAAAATCTATTAAAGAAATTTGACAGATTGTAGTAACTTGATGTGCTGGCAATAATGAGTATTCTATATAAATAAGAACAATTTCACTTCAATTATGGAAACAGTAGCACCAACTACAGTTGGTTCCTTAAATATAGTGGCAACAGTTTCAAAGTCTGTTCCACAAAACACTTCCTTCCACTTCCCCGTAACATTTGTAACAATCAAGTGAAGAATAGGTCTCTACTATACAAAGTTAAATGCTCTTAGTCAACATTCTATAGGGGAGCCTGTGTTGTTACATTGTATCAATTTAATGTCACAGAAAATAAAAGATTATGTACTTAGCATTTATTAATTGGCGAAAAATACAATTTTGCTGTTTAAAAGAAAAACTGCAGTGGCATCACAAAGAAAAGTAACATAACATTGGTGTATTGCTATAAAATGCTAACGCTCGGGAAGTTCCTATAAAGAACATCCAAAAAACCTAAGAAAAACGTACACAGGAAACGAAACTGTATCAAAGGAGATCGGACATTTTTGTATGGACTTTGGTCCAAGTGGCGTCGGATGATGAGACCTGCTTTATTTATTTGATAATTTAATATTATAACTATAAACAAACCCGCAAATAAATCGGGACATGGAGATAAAAGTTATTGACTTTTAGGTACCTATATCATTCATATTATTATACAAGGGGGTATTATATATTTTTGTTATTAATTATTTCAATGTTCATTATTACAAAGACAAGATATATTTATTGCACGTATCTCTCTTGAGCCAAATGTATTAGCTTCTCAAATCGTCTTCGGCTTATTCCATACAGTGTCGCTAGCCTATCGTCTGATTCTCCACTTCTGAGTTTTGATAGGTACATTCCTAATATTTTCTTTGGCTGGGGACACCTTCTACGCAAAGATGGTGTTTCTGCTATAATTGTGTTGAATTCTTCGTGAGTCCGCCCGGTCCAGTAATGCAATTCGTCTGCTCTCATATTTTCAACATGTTCAAAATCCATGTGTGATGCATTTGTTATTGCATTTTTTTAAATGGATATGATGTCCATTATATGGACACTCGAAAAATCATGAGACCTGTTTGGGGCATCAAATAACTCCTCCCAGTTATTGGATTGCATATGTTTGTCACAGACTCTAGCATTTGGTGGAACATAATAGTTTGCGTTAATTAAAAAATCGACCTTTACTCTCTCAGGTATTCGGCGTCGCGATATCAAACGGCAACCATGAAAAATACATGCGGTGATGTCCTTGAATAATAATAATAATTCATTTATTTCGGGTAACTAGGCCCATAGAAGACAACATTACAAAACATATTACACAATAATCTGATAATAAAATAATAATAATACTAAAATTCATAATAAATGTCAAAAAAAATAAAATAAAATTACGACAACACATACAAAAATAGGGTTAATAACGCCTGCTAATAAAATAATAATAATACAATTCATAATAAATGTCAAAAGATAAAATAAACTTACGACAATACATACAAAAATAGGGTTAATAACGCCTGCTAAACGGCCTCACCTGAACATGCCTATGAATAATAGCGAATAACTCACTGACTAGTGAAAAATACGCGGGCTGACGCAGGTGCGGCGCGGGAGCATCACCCCCCGCGGCCCCCGCCCGCGCCGACTACGCCACGCCCCTCGTCCTGTTTGGCCGGATTTTGGCCAACAATCCCACCCATTTTTGCATTATAATAAACCCATTTTTCTGGATTGTGTAACTTTTTTCTCCATGAGCCAATTTTTATGTGCCCATAGAAAAAAAATATCCTACATTCATGAACTACTAAATAAACTAGGTTTCATCATCCGACGCCATTTGGACCAATTCCGCCCGTTCTCCTTTATGGCCACTTCAAAGCTTTGCTACCTATTAATAAATACGCTAATACCGGCTCTTACACAATAGATATAAGTATAACGTAAAACGCAAAAAATTTGCAATCGCAGCCAGGCAACAGTACAAGCGAGCGGTGATGATCTAAGCCTGAATAAGGTGAATGTACTCGTTATTCGATGTCGAGCGACCTCTTGGCTCTTATCGATGACTTCACCACTCACGACTGAATGACAGTTGTTAAGTAACAAAACTTATTCACGAGCTCCGTTCTTAGTTTATACTGTTTTCATGATAATCTGAGCTTATATGTAGTTTAACAGCCGTTTGTCATGCATGTTCGAATTCTGAAGAAATAGGTCTTGGTGTTTAAAGGGTTTTGACGGGTTATGTAAATTCAAAACTCATGGTAGATCATGGTGAATTTTAAGTTATTTCTGTACTTTCAGAAGGTCAGAAAGATTATATTGCTATGCACAAATAGTTCACTAAGGGCTCTAATCGTCTGGCAAAGGATGACGTTCTTTGTGACGATCTATAAGAAGGATAGTATTCAACAGAAGACAGTATGTGCTGATAAAGTGACTCATTGGATAATCTGTGTCGTGGATGCCAATGCATGCTCGAAACATATGAACAAACATTAGTCTTGGACCTAATATCTTGAGGCCATACAAATGTTTTCCTCATGCAGAAATCTATACGACCCTGGGTTCAGAACTACGTCAATGTGTCATTTAGGTCATCAGAACATAGAAGATAATATTTTTATTATTATAGTAAATTGATAAGTCGGAATATCTGAGAGTCATGCTAATGTTTCATGCAATGCGCAAAGCGTTTACGCAGTACGGCATTTCATACAAACTTTCAAGCCCTTATTTTTCGAAATGAATGAATCTATTTTAATGAAACTTCATACTCATAAGCAGGATACAAAGGTCTAAAAAGTTAGTTGAGAACATTTTCGAAAAATAGTGTTACAGTCAAATTAGACCGATTTTAAATTTTCCATAGAAACCGAGATTTCCAGTTATCTTTTTTTAAATAAGACATTTCGAAAATGTTCTCAACTAACTTTTTAGACCTTTGTATCCTGCTTATGCGTATAAAGTTTCATTAAAATCGGTTCATTCATTTCGAAAAATAAGGCCTTGAAAGTTTGTATGAAATGCCGTACGGCGTAAACGCTCTTAAAGCTCTAAATACAAAGCCATACTATCCATACTAATATTATAAATTCGAAAGTAACTCTGTCGGCCTGTCTGTCTGTCTGTATGTTACCTTTTCACGCCTAAACCACTGAACGGATTTCGATAAAATTTGACAGAGAGATTGATTGCATCCCGGGGAAGGACATATGATAGTTTTTATCGACAAACCTTTCGGGCGAAGCCGCGGGTGGAAGCTAGTATATTTATAATATTATAAATGCGAAAGTACATCCGTCTATTTGTGTCTATTATCTCTTCACGCTTAAACCGCTGAACCGATTTAGATAAAATTAGGTATAGAGATAGTTTGAGTCCCGGGAAAGGACATAGAAGTTAAGAATAGTTTTTATCCCGATATTCCGACGGGATCGACACTTATGCGGGTAAAACCGCGGGGCGCTGCTAGTTCGTCATAATGCCATTTATATCGCCGAATAAATTAATCGTTACACACAAAATGTAAAAACACAAACTCGGAAATGCAGAATGTTTTTTTCGATGCGGAAATCTGACGCAGTACGCGAATGACGCCGGCGCATCGTAATCGAAGCTTCTTAAGGTCATTACTAAAAACACCTATTCTATGTTTAAAAATATACATAAAATAACATAGCCTTTTCTTATCTGACAGTCTAGCCGTTAGATTTGTCAGACAAAAAAAGACTTGAAACTTCAAAAGTAGGTGAAGAAGTACTATTGATTACCTAGTTCGGTAATCTCATTGTACTACATATCACCATTAGTCATGCATTACATTTGACTGTATTTACTGTCGTTATCAGTGAGTCACTTCGGTGGTTCCCAACCTTTCGCTGGGTCACATATGGCACAGCCACCACTCACGTGGACTTAATGAGTCATTTCGTCGCAGGTGTTGTATTTGACGCTGTCAGTGTCACATACGATGAGTGACAAGCGAATTAGATTAATACAGTTCTGAATGGGACGTTGACAGTGTATGTTCATTTTTTTTTACAGCCAGTTGTTTTGTTTCTTGTTTGCGTTTTAATGTATTCTGCGTTTCTTTGTATTGCAATTTGCAATTGATTTCAAAGATTTGAACAGCTGATGGCATACTTATTTAATTGTATTTTTGGAATTAAAAAAACCGCTGTGAATGTTTTTTCATAGATAATCTTACATGCATTGGATTTTGATCTTGAGGTAGTCGGTTCTCGCTGATTTAGCCGGGCATAGAGACGTAAGTAAGTAAATCTAATTAATATATAGGAAACTAAGTAAAAGGTTTTTGTTTCTATAATACTTACTTAGTTGACGTCAATATAACTCATTTAACTTGGAACACAGTTCAAATAGTCAGTGATGCAGAACTGTGACGAACGTTAAGGGTAATGTGCCATATTGTGCTCCTAAATGTAAATTAAATTGTGATAATTATTTAAGGTAATTCGTTTCGACTTCTCGTATTATTTAGTCAAGCAAGACATTAGGTATTCGGTTTTCCTACATACAATGTGTATCGAAATGAAATATCAGCTTCATAAATTTGAGAATATTCGACAACGAGCGAAATTATATTGAAAGTACCTAAATTCAGTAATAAAGAGAAGGATAAATCAAAATACTTTATTGAAATGTAATCATTAACATAAATTACAATATTTATTCTTAAAAACCGATGCAAGAATTCAAATTACCTTCCTACAAGACTGACGCACAACCGATTGGAAACAAAGTCGATCTTTATGATATCCAATTTTTTAAAAGAGCTCTTCTCCTTGAAAGACCAATTGGAATCGTGCAGCTAGCTACTGACGCTTCATAAGTGCCCATGTAGGTTTATATGAAATAAAGTATTTTTATTTTGATCGCCCTTAACTTAAAGCTTAGAACACACAGGATGCAGGGCCCGACCATGCCTTACTGCGCCATGCGTTAGGGGCAGCGTGACTCTGCCCTAAAATTACCCATACGCAGCTTTCTGTGAAATTATTGCGTCAATCGGAACAGATGGATTGGTATGTCAATGAGTAATAAACGGAACATTGCAAAGTATTGTAGAATGACTCAAAATATGAGTTATGGTCATCACACTCATTATTAATCAACATCATTAGCAATACTGCCTAAAGCATTTGAAACAAAAGGCGGTTTGAAAATTGTAGCTTTGTTTTATATATGGAGTGTTTATAGGATTAATAATATCAACCTTGGCCAAAAGAAGAAACAAATAAACAGAGCAAGAAAAAATAAATAAGAAGAGTTTTCTCAGATGAAGAAAGAATGAGCACAATCCCTTGCTTAGGAACTTTGTTATAAGCGTGCGACAAGTTTGTGGCAAATCTAAAGAAGACCAATGCCTTGTATAGGTTTGTACGCTTGTCGGTATAACTTTTTATCACACTATTATTTGTAACAGTAGTTATCTAGATGAGGGGCCCGTGGCTAAATAATAACAGCTAGATTAGGTTAAGCTACGCTTGCCGCGGTTGGTCTATGGATGGGTGTGCATCTTTACATACCATGACCCCTCCATGTCTCGGAAAGCACGTTAAGCCCTTGGTCCCGGCTGTCATTCGTGGATCTTTGACAGTCGTTACGGGTAGTCAGAAGCCCGAAAGTCTGACAACCAGTCTTATCAAGGGGTATCGTGTTACCCAGTAATTGGGTTGTGGAGGTCAGATAGGCAGTCGCTCCATGTAAAATACTGGTATTCAGCTGCATCCGGATAGACTGGAAGCTACCCCAACATAGTTGGGAAAAGGCTAGGCAGATGATGAGTTATCTAGATAAGAATATTAAGGCAGTCAGACAGACTATAGTTCATAAATGAATTATTGAATTAATCGAAAGGTATCTTAGAACGCTGTTTAAAATAAAAATTTATCAACACAAAATTCCGACATTTCCTCAAACTGTTTCTGGAAGAATATTTCGATTAAATCAATTTTAAGCTAGAAATTTATCGTAACACTTGTTCGGGCATCCATAAACTCGAAGACATGTGACATCTACCAACCCGCACTGGGCCCGCGTAGTGGATTATGGCTCACTCCCTCTCATAGAGAGGAGTCCCAGCAGTGGTACATTAAAAGCTAATTATACTTGTTCTGTCATTGTCAGGTAAGCAGACTTTTCACCAGAACATTTCGAAATATTGGCTGAAAAATCCAAATGCGGGGAGCACAAATACCAAACTATGCCAGAAAAACAAAAGAAAACATTCATAGAGTCAACGCACCTAAGCTTACAAGTAACCCTTTTCCTTATAAAACAGTACTTACTAATACAACCCAAATACATAACCCAATCATCATAACATTACTCATAAATGAACAGCAAAACTTCAAAGTACAGAAAAACAGACGTTACTCTTATTCATGTAAAAACTATTCCGGACTAAACATTGTTTTATTGAAAACCCTGTTACTCATGTAATCATGGTTAAATGTGACGTCAAAAGTGGGGCCGAACTCAGTTTAACTAGCGTCGAAGTACCATCTGACGTAGGGACACGTCACTATTAGATCAGGCGTATCGGGGAAGCTTGTGTTATAGATATATCCGCTTTATTCGGTATAATAGTTATGGTACGATTTATTTATAGATACTTTATTCATATGACTGAATGAGGAAAAACAGAGATATATGTTGCAGCTTGGCTGAGGCCTGTGACCGCAAGTAGTGCAAGAATTAAGTTTAAGAAGATTAATTTTAATTAAACCATTTATAACTTTTGTATTGTTATGGAGTAAGTTAGTCAGAAGTCAGTTGTCCATTCCAAAGTGTAAATTACAAATATTCAGAAGAACATTCAAGTAACGAATTCATTGATGTTCTTAGTAAGTTTGAAACTGATACTAAAAGTGGATATGTGCATAATAAAACTATGTTGTGAAACGTGTGACATTCAGACGAAGACGAAGCAGACATGTTTTAATGTGATTCTAAAACCCACGTAATATTAAAATGCCTGTTATATCTTACATAAAGAAGCAACAATTTGCCTGATTGAATCAGGAAAACCAGTCGTCGATTAGAGCACATGGAACATTCATAGGTTACATAACAGACCGTAATTGTGATATTCAATTAAAAATACCTATGTAATATTCCCGGAACTCGATACTGAATCCCCGTTCCGATAATACTGGTATTCGTTGCAACAATATTGATTGTGAAGTTTCCACGAACTGAATGGAATATTCCCCTCGGATAATTCTGCTGCGTAGTTTTATAAAGCCTCCTTCATAGAGTATTTTCACGGAATATTCTGTTTGAGAGAGCTCAGTAAGCTCATTGGTTCAATAAACCTACATACGGACGCCTTTGTAGTTGCAATACATGTAGCTTCGATAAAAGATTACATCATTGCCTCTTACTATGTCGTGGTAAAGGAATCCGCTGTATGCGCGAAGCACAGAACCGGTCGAAGTGGAGGTGCTTGGGGGAGGCCTATGTCCAGCAGTGGACGTCTTTCGACTGAAATGATGATAATGATAAATGGTAAAGGTTAAAACAGATCAAGGTCAGCAAACAGTATTGTAGCAAGTTAAAGCAACTTTATTCAGTTTTCCAACGGTTTTTAGTTCACTTTCTTTCAGTTCGAAGGATAGTCGTCACCCTGTATAGGTACGTACTGTAGAGGTTTTAGCCTGCATGACTTTCCCATGCAACCTCCACAGGTATTTTATAAGTGAATGGCATGTTTATTGAGGTCAACACTTTTTCAAATTGAGAAGGATAATGAGAGTGAGCTTGGAGAGCTGAGAGCCCTCGTTATGATGTAAAATGAATAACATCAATTCTAGGAATAATTATGAGTTTAATATAAAAATAGGCCTTTTATTGATGGTATTGTGAGTTTTCGTACCGCTTACATTACCTGCATAATCAGCCTTTCAATGTTCCCAATGCCGGGAGACAGGCCTCCTTTCTGTTCTCACAGAGAGCAGGCCCACTCCCTCTCGGGAGTGTGCCGTAATCCACCACGCGGACTCAGTGCGGGTTGGTAGATGTCACATGACTTCAAATTTTTGGTTCTAGGACATGCTGGTTTCTTGGCGATGTTTTCCTACGCCGTTTTGAGAGCAGTGGTGATGAAATAATTTACACAAAGTAAAACGCCTGTCCGGATTCGAACCTACAACTCGTAAAATTACCACTGGGCCACTAGTCCACCCCTGCTCTCACACACTGCGCTTACAGTACCTATTATGTGTCATAGCAGACGTATAGATTTATCTGGACTGGGATTGCCCATCCACTTTCAGTCATTCCCCAGCCATGTTTCATCTCTCGTCGTGGACATTCCCAAGATGAATATAATTATGATGATTCATTCAAGCAGAGATTATTGACACACATATCAAGCATCCAAGTTTGTACAGTCATTCATTATTTATAAAAGATTATCTTAGCCAAGATTGATGGCGTTAACTTTGATTGTTACAGAGAAGACAATTGAGTTAACGTCACTTGGTTTAATAAATAATACGTACCTAATGATTGAGTAATCAAAACTTTACAAGGATTGCCTGCCTTACCATAACGTGACTTTAAATATTATATTACCAACAGTTATTGGAGTTCAAGTATACTGAATAATATCAAAGATTTGTTTTCATAGCTTAGTAAACTTAAACTTTTGGTAGCTTTCAAAGTAAATCGTCTCCAAGAATTATTTTATAGCACCAGTGTCTTAGAATTAAAAAGTTTCAATTGTCAAGCAAAATCTTCCGCATTCGGACTTGCAGGTTGGCTGCCAGGAGTAGAAATAATAAAGCGGAATGACATTGCAGTATTATCTGCAAGTCATCTCCTATAAACTTTAAAATTAACTCATTTTCGAATGGCGTTGCACAGACACGAACCATAACATAAACATAGAGATATATTTTCAGGCGCAAAAAAATAGTCAGAGACGTATTAGATAAGCAACAGCATTAATTATCTCTTTCCGCAAATAAAAAGATGATGCAGATTTTTTTAAATACCTACGTCAAACGCCAATAACAAAAGCTATTAAAACAAGACGCGTCATGGGTCTCGTATTAAAGTAATGAAAGAGATGATCTCATGGTTAGGTGGAATATAAATGACCTTACTTCGGGCAATGGGAATAACCAGAACTACCTACCTGCCTGATCACTTTATCATTTGGATGTTTTGTGCCATTTAGGTATATCATCAGCATTGCTCTCAAAACGGTAAAGGAAACAATCGTGAGGACACCAACATGTCTTCGAACCAAAAATTCGAAGACTTGTGTCATTTATCAACCCGTGTCTCTGGAACCGCCTGGAGAATTATTGCCCACCCCCTCTCCCAGAGAGGAGGCATGTATCCACCTGTATAGCAGCAATGGTACCATTTTAGATTGATTAGTAAAGATAAAGCCTAAACTCTTTTAACGGTAACCGAATAGTCAATTACACTATCAGATTCGCTAATTAAACTTTACTAAAAAACTAATCTTCAATCAAATTAAAACGTCGTTTAATTGATAGCACTGATAAAAGTAAATTGGTTAAAGTTAAAAATAGCTTGGAGCAGTACCAGTTATTTGTGAAGAATTCTTGGTATGTGGACTTGTAGAGTGCTAATATGAAAGTTCTACAGCGAAAGTCAAAAAAACTGCGATTACAAAACCAGACGGATTGGCAGACGTCAAGCGTATTGAATATACCACTATTATTGGCTGCTCTCAGAAGATTATTCTCTTTATAAATTGCATTCCAAACATTAACAACACATACATCACAGTATGATGATTGCCAAACATTGATAGTAGTTCTAGGTCGTCATTAATTAAAACCAGAGCAAAATAGATAAGGCCAATGATATAGAAAGGACGGAAACGCCTCGCGGGGGCACTACTCTTTATGGAAGAATACCACGAATCGAGACTACGTACGTGACGACGAGTGAGCGTACATAGAATATGTATAGGTATTTATATATGTATGTATGTCTCTCACTGCGCCGTAATAACTGCAGGCCAAAGACACTTAGTCATCCACCAACCAGACGTGTTTAGAAATCAATGCTTGTTATGAAATATAAGTATTAATAATTAGTGCTCGGACTTTGATATAACAATTAGGTAGTAGTCAAAACAATGACACACCCCCGGTGCAAATGGTTACACATTGCGCTGACGTGTACAGGGATCAGAAGATTGACTCATTACATGGTTGTGCAGGGCAGATGCCGAAGTACTAATTGATAATTAATATCAGCCTATATATCTGCTGCTGCAAGGAAATGGCCTCATATGGCATATGGAGAAGAAAAGAGCATCAATAAACTCATTAAATGCTTGTTTGCGATGTATGAGCTAGTATCACACAACGCACGATTCGGCTACCGCATAGCCGATGAAATGGTGATGATGAATGGTGATGATTGGTGGCGTGTGATCACATGTACCTACTGTGGTACATGTGATCGGCACCCCGCACCCCGCACCGCACTGCTACCTCAGGCAACGTCTCAGTTAAGCGGTCGGCATATATGTAGTTTTGAAAATGAATAGTTTATACACATGGACCACCACATTTGGCCGTCGAAATCAACCGTGTGGGCGATACCGACGTTAACACAACGTTGTGTCGACGAATTCATTTGATTTTGTTGACATTACCATAACGCAACTGTAAGAAGCTGCAGCGACACGCTGATGTCATGTGGTTGGCGTACGTGTGATATGGTCCCTTACCCATACGCTTCGTTACTGGGTACCACGATCTGTCCGGCAGCCGGAGTATGAGAAAAAGTGTAGGTATATTTAGAAAAATCATAAACATAAATTTAAAACCTGTCTTGTTTTTGAACCCGCAACCTAGTACATACGTACTAATGTGTTTTGTATTTTTAATAGCAAACAACCTTGACAGGTGTGGAGTATTTTAATGCGTATTCATACATAGTTTAGTTAACACAGTGACCTCAAGTTAATTAGAATTTAATTGGATGATTGAGAACGGAAAGTGACCAAGATCGAATCAGTTCCTCATACCAATCTACATATTTGAAGCTAAAATTATTGCGACTTTTTGATGGACCCAATTTTTTCATCTCAGAAGTATTTTATAACGTTACATATTTCAAACTTTTTAGACGACATTTGACTTAAGACTCCTTCAAACAGGCGCGACACGCGATAAAATCGTGCGCGACACAAAGGCACCGCAAGTCGCCCAACGAGCGGTGCCTTTCTGTCGCGCGCGATTATATCGTGTGTCGCGCCTGTTTGTAAGAGCCTTTAACCCGAAGATTCGGGACTGTTGTTGCTGTTGGGGGCCTACTCCCTAACCACGGTAGTTTCGACCGAATCTACGGACGTTTCCCACTCCGCTAACGGACATATTATGATTAGATCAGGGTCCGTACTAAGAATGCAGTGTGGAACCTAAGATAGAAACACGCTTGTACTATACGACTACATACAGAAAGTAAAGCTAATAGAAATCTCTATTCCTAGACAGCACGTTTCGCCGAAAACTTTGTTGATAGAAACCATTGTTTGTAGATATCTCGGTCCATAGGACGCACTGTTGACAGAGATCTCTGTTCATAGATAGCACTTCTTGCCGTAACCATCCGCACATGGAAAAGGGCACCGTTAACAAGATAGCAACCTTTTGGATCCAGATGTTCCATAGCCAACTTAACTGCTGTTTTACACCTCCTAGTGGCCGTCTCAGGGATGTTAATGACTGACTCACGAGTATAACTCCTGAGTCATCAAGGAATCGACAGCCGGCAAATCAATAGCATGTTTTATTAATTGGCTATCTGAATCACTTTGCCATAGCGTTTGTAACTTGCATGTAATTATCAATGAGTGAGTACGTGATTGAAATTCTATAGGAATAATTATTATCGTAGTGACTTGTGACTCAAAGGAAGCCTAACATACTAATCAAGGGTATTAGAATACTTAGAATATTGCATAGGAATTGGACATTAATATCTGTAATTTATTGTCGTGTGGTCTTGATTACTAATAAGATCATTAATTTATTATACTTTGTCCGTGATCTAGCGAATTACAGAGAAGATGTACCACCAATTGAATATTTATAGATTATGAATATACTAGTATCTGCCCGCGACTTCGTCCGCGGGAAAGTTCTTGTTACCCCGACCCGCATCGCCTTCTCGTGCTATTACTTCTTTTTCGCTTAGCGTTATTTCGGTTTTTTTTTTCTTTTTGCTCGGCTGCTGAGGGTGATAGCGTGATGTTAAATAATCTATCTTTAGCCTTCCTCAAGAATTAGGCTATAAAATGCAAAAATTTTTTTTTTTTTGGATTAGCGCTTTCAAATAAACTAACTCTTCAGCTTTATTATTTGTATAGATAGATAGATTGTTCGCGATTTAACTAGTTTATAGAGAAGATGGCCTAATTTATAGATATTAATATAGAATAATAATCTGTTTTGGCTTTATTCCCTATCCGACCACAGCAATTATTGTTAAGCTTTTAAGACAACGTCGGATCGAAAATGTTGTTCTAATTAAGTAGTTCATATTCATTTATATAGGTAGGGTATTAACCCATAAACTATAGTAAAAAACGTAGTTTCCAATTAGTTACCTAGATAAGCTTTAAAACCGCACCTTAAATCAGCATTCTTCGTAATTAATTACCTACCACAATTTTATAGGTATCTACAATACCCAGTTAATCAAACATGGCTGACTAATACGAAGCAATTTATTCAAATTTTTAACATACAAATTACGGTCACTTGTCACAAATACCTACCTCATTACTTAAATAAACATTCTTCGTTCTCAACTTAAACTGTTGACTCATCAACTTAAAAAGGATAACTACGTTCGAGTCGAGTGAACAAGTAGACTGACCGACTAACACTCCAAGTCGCTATCCCGAAAACTTGAGAAGATAAGTTTCAGTTACAGAGTTTTTATTCCATTGCTTGTCTGGTGTCAAGCTTTCGGCGATGTCATAAAAAGATTGATAACAAAAGAAGCATTGGATTAAAAAAAAATAATACGTGTCGTTTTATACGTTTGTAGTAGAATTACAACGGAGAGTTGAATGACTGAATGAGTCACTCTTTCACAACGCTACGTTCTTGAAAAGGTCATCGCGAAGTTTGTTCATTGATTTTTTTATTTCTCGCGACTGTGTGGGTGTCTGTGTCAGTGTGCACTTGGGGGTGAAATTTATTTAAAGCTCATGACTAAGATGGTACACTTTCGTTTGATATAAAGTTACGACTTTTTCATTTGCCTCTTTGCAATTTGAATACCTGAGTACAATGTAATGGTAAAGTCTCGGACTGTAAAAGTTAATCACACTGACGCAAATTTTCACATAATAACTTATTTTATTACCAGAATTATTAATTAAAATTTACGCATACAATAATGACAAAAACAACATAATGACAATTTTTTGCTTCGATGAACTTCAACATGGATTCTTCCGAGTACATCATTCTTGCACATTCTTGCTCTTACATCTTTTTATTTCAAGACTCCGTAACCTTCCAACCCGATGTGAGAAATTATGACATTCGGTTACTTTAATGGATGATAGGACTCCCTTTTCCGCACTTAGACTCCCATTCGGTCACCGCGCATACATCTCAAGCTTGATCCCATTGAAGATCCCTTACGGCTAATCTCTTTCCCGAAGCCGCCGTCTCACCGTCAGCTGGCCGTTTTACTGATGCCCATCTTATTTGAGCAGAATAAATAAGTTTTCTTTCCTACTTCCTAGAATTGATAGCCGTTTCATTATTCAAATGACGAGATCAATGTTGAGCGATGAGGTTCAATCAAAGTATTACGTCGACGAGTGATAGGTAATACTTGAACGAACGTCTGCCCTCTAGTCAGTTTTGGCTCCAGAGAAGTATCAACAATCTCCTAGCTTGACCCTCAAGTTGACATGAAGAAAACACTCTAAGCATCAACACTGCAGCCATTTGCAGGCATGAGTAATTATTCTCCTGCTCAGTTATTTTATTTATTACACTTTGCTAATTATACACGGGCTTAGTTATTTTTATAAAATTGAGGTTTTCCGAGTGCAGTGGTGGCCCAGTGGTAACGGCCGCTACTTACGAGCTGTAGGTCGTAGGTTCGAACCTAGTCAGGCGCTTTACTTTGTGCTAGATTATTTCATCTCCACTGCTCTCAAAACGGTAAAGGAAAACATCGTGAGAAAACCGGCATATCTTAGAACCAACAATTCGAAGATGTCTACCAACCCGCACAGGGCCCACGTGGTGTATTACGGCCCACTGCCTCTCACTGAGAGGAGGCTCGTGTCCCAGCAGTGGGAACATTATAGCTGATTTTCGTACCGACATGTTTTTTTCCGTTTGCAAGAGTATTACGAAAGTATAGATGCCATCGCCATGGCATTTTGGCAACATTACAATCAACAGCAAAAATAAAATAAAATCTAGTACTTGTTGTACTGATGGAACCACATTATTTTGTTAAAAAAAGTTTGATTATAAGAAAGCTTTGGATTGGCTGATTATTTTGCTCAACTTTTGATGTGATATTTAAATATGCGGTTAGCTAGTTGTGACGTCATATTCACAATGTATACAATACCTACACGTTTTTTCATCTTTTTATAATATCAGGCCAACGACCCAAATGATGACATAAATACACTGTGATGACCACCTCCAGACATTTTAAAAAGGCAGGCAGGTACCTACTACCTACCGGTGCTTTACTTATGAGCAATATTATAATTTTTGAATGCGCGCTTATTCATACAAGTTATTTTTATTTCTTATGCGATATTTGTATAGGTTGCTGGATTTTCTCCAGCTGAAGATTCAGCGGGGACAGACTGGATGCGAAAGACGGATAATCGGATATTGTGGGGTTACTATGGAGAGGCCCATATGGATCCACTAGTGGAATGCGATGTGCAAAGTTGATTGAACTGGATATCGCGTTTAGGACATCCAGTTCACAAAGATCGCGTTGGATGGAAAAATTTGAGGTCTATGCTCAGCAGTGGAATACCTACTACAAGCTGATATAATGATAAAATTATTAATCTGATACTTTTATCAGGACGTACAAGTGTCCTCAATATAAATAATACTGTGTGACTTATTAGTCACACAGTATTATTTATTATTTTTATAGGTAAGTTCAGTATATGCTACGGTAGGTACTTACACAATCGTTGTATAAAAAAATAACACAAATAAAGTGCAATAGGTACCTACCCCTTTTACCGTACCGCTCTGGGCGTGTCAGACTTTTACTGACTTTAGTCCACCCGACCCGTCCCGTCTTTAGTTTTAACCCACCCGTGTTCCTACAGCTGCCAGTGCAAGGGGCCACGGTATCTCTTTCGAACAACCCGCGACCCTTTCAAGCATCGGCCCTAGCGGACCCCGTCAGTTAGTGCTGACATCTCTTTGAGGCATGCGTGGAGCACAACGCGCCGTCGACCCTTGCCTGGTCCTTACCGGACGGCGAGCTGCCCATTGCTCGCCGTCCGTAAGCCCGCGCCTACGGTGGCCGGGAATCGGCTGTCGATTCAATGCAAATAATAGGAATCACCTTTTCACCTTGTGACGTTTTAGCTGAAAAACGAACTTCAGGTTTGGTAATATTTGTATACCTGGAATTTGCTGACTCATCAAAGTAATGTTAGAACAACCCCATTCAAGGCCGATACTATTCCTACTTTAATCGCAAAACACACAATCTTTATAAATGTATATCACCTAAAATAAAAGGTGACCTAACGAGTTCAATGTCAAACAAAAAGAACAGACGCACTTTATTTTGATCTGAAAATAAAAATAGCTGAGAAAGTATGAGTTTTTATAAGATTTTATGTCGGCCATTAACATTTTATGAGCATGCCCCACTCGATGAGATCACTTTAACAAGTGGGGTTGGATTTGGTACACACTTTGGTACCTTTACTGCGTTGGAGGTAAATTGAAGTACAGGATTATGCAATACGTACTGACGTACACGTTTTAACGAATGCGTGAAATAAAGTTAGACGTTTTAATTAGTAAGAGTAACCCCGCGGGGTAATTTTTGTGAAATTGTTTTAGGGTAATGTAAAAGATGTATTTAGGTAATTTCACCTTGGCCGGGTACTAAAACTGAGCGAATGGTTAGACTTTAAAAGACAGGCAAAAATGTAGCAAGTATTCATTATTCGTGAATAAATTAGGAGTTTAATTCTATTGAGGTTTTACTCTAGAGCTTCCTATTCTTAAATGATTTGGGTGTAATCCATCTACCTCGTATATTTTCATATATATAAACTAGTTCTTCCATGAATCTGCTTGAAAGATAGGTATTCAAAAAGTTCTGCTGTTTATTTCTGTTTTGCAGGTACACGTAATATACATAATTATACGGGGTTATTGGTAAAACACTAACAACCTCGCAAGACTGGTTTACTAACATCATAAACAACAACTGTTGTCCTATGACTTTTATTTTTGTATGAAAGTCTGATAAATTAATAAAAGTCATAGAACAAAAGTTGTTGTTTGTCGTGTTAGTAATACCAAATCGTCCTGAGAGGTTGTTAATGTTTTACCAATAATCCTGTACACAGAGTTTTTATTTCAAAGACCAGCCAAATTTAAGGGTACCTAACCTATGGACCATCAAACTGAACAACATTTTCCATGGGACCAATTATTGGAAGATGTCATGTTTGACGACACGATTGGCGCAGTAGCTGAGCGATCGACTGCTGCGCTGCGTGTCGTGGGTTCGATTCCCGCACGGAACAAATATTTGTATTGCCTACAGGTAGTTGTTCCCGGTCTGGCTGTTTGTGTATGTGAATTTAAATGTTTGAAAACGCAAATAATTCCTAGTGTAGGGCAACGTTTTAAAAAAAAAATTATATCGTAATCGCGAAAATTTTTATTAACTGTCCCATAGAAAACTTCAAAGTACTTGACTTAAACGTATGGGACGGCTAAATTTTTATTCGCGATTACGACGTTGGTCCCATGGACAAAATTTTTCCGTTCGACGGTCCGTACCACACCCTCAAATTTGGCTGGTCTTTGAAAACTAACCCTGTGTGTATATTTTTTTAACTACAACGAAACATAATTTGACCAGTTTCTTTGCAAGAGAGTTTCTCCATATTTTAGTATATTTAATGTATATACCTTTTTTTTTGTTTTCGGGGGAAATCTTCAAAAGGCACCCGACCTCCTGGGAGGAAGGTCGGGAGTGTGGGATTTTTACCTCACTAAAACCGCCCCGGTGATCACCATCATCACATAGGGGTGGTCCCGGTTCCTCTTAAAAGACCAATTCCGGAACCCGTGCAACGCCTGTAAGGCGATGTGCCTTACAGGCGTTGCACGGGTTTGAAACGACCTCCGGCTTTTAAACGACGCCAAGAAGAACCGAGTACATCAAAATCTCCGCGGAAGAAAAGAATTAGAGCTTTTAAAAAAAATATGTTTATTTTGTGGAGAAGAAGCGAGTGAAGAAGTTGAGAGAAAAAGAGAAAAAAATACAGACGCGTTATTAGAGAAGTGAGACAGTAGCAGGTATAATGGGACGGGTCTCGGAACAATAAAATACAGAACATCTGCCAGCGGAGGTCGTTTGTATAATATATATATGTATGTAGTAGATTTTACTAAGTTCCAAACCTCTATAATATAAGTATACTTTTCACAAAACGCCCAAATATCAGATAGAAGTTTTTAAGATACTTAAAAACATAAATAAAAAACAATAGAGTTTACGCCTTGGTATACGGTATACAATACTGTATGTCTTGTGCATTCTAGTCGCTTTCTCAGCGCTCTACTTCAAAAACGGTTAATCTTACAGAAAATTGCAAGAGGCATTTTTTGTAGATAATTTCACGACAAACAATTTTATAATGACCTGTATTGACCTCCAAGCAATAGGTCGCGAGATATTTGCAAAAAACTGATTTTCATGACCTTTTGACCTTTATAACTCTTTTAGCCGGCACGATATTAATGTCGAGTTTTCACATCTTCATTACAACGTCGTAATAAAGGTGTGTACAAAAATTCAGCTCACTAGGAATTTTTCCGCAGATAAATCTAAAATGACTGGGCTAGAAGTTGTTGTTGAGTAAAATTGTAATGACCGATAGGACTATCTGCTTTAATAACTCAACCAGACGATATAAAAGTTATCATAAAACAATATCGCGTAGCCTTCGAATAAACGATCAGGGAGTCTTATTAATCACGTGATTGTTGCGACAAAATATTAATAAATGATAACGGTATCTTAGTAGACCGCTGCAAAACTTTTAAAGTAGGTTTTATCATTAATTTGATAAAGCAATAACAATGATGCAAGAATACCCGCATAGGGATGTGTCACAGGACGATGCGACACCTGTTATCAATACATTTATATTTTTCTGATAAGAGATTGGCTGATAAAACTACGACTTTTTCGTTAGATAAGATACAGTGATTTGAAAAGGGGTTCGGTGCACTTGTACTTTTGATAGTGAAAGGTGATTAGATATGCACTTATATATTTGTTTGTAACTAGTAAGTATTTGTTTTTAACATTAAAAGCAGATAATAACATCTTATTAGGTATCTATGTCATCATCCGCCTAGCCTTTTCCCAACTATGTTGGGGTCGGCTTCCAGTCTAACCGGATGCAGCTGAATACCAGTATTTTACATAGAAAGACTGCCTATCTGACCTCCACAAGCCAGTTACTGGGTAATACGATACCCCTTGGTAAGACTGGTTGTCAGACTTTCGGGCTTCTGACTACCCGTAACGAATGACAGCCGGGACAAACGGCTTAACGTGCTTTCCGAGACACGGAGGGGTCTCGGTATGTAAAGACGGACACCCATCCACAGACCAACCGCGGCAAGCGTAGCTTGACCTGATCGATCGACCTGTGCGGCTGTTATTATTTAGCCACGGGCGCCTATATTAGGTTATAAAATATAAATATTAGGTACCTATATATTTATACCAAAAATTCGATGACATGTGACATCTACCAACCCGCACTGGGCCCGTGTGGTGGTATACGGCCCACTCTTTAGTTTCATATTGGGTCCCCACCTATGAAATTGGCGTTTTTTTCTCACAAATAAAGAACCTTGTCACTTCTATTATTTAAAATATTCATCAATTGCTTGATCTTCTATCGGATTATGAACATCATAGACAACTACCAATAGTAAAAAAAACTTAGTACTTACATATAGTTTTCTAAACATAAAAAATACCTTAAAAATAACTCCTTTTTTGTTAGTAGAATAAGTAATGTTAGCTTCAAATTCAACTTTGTTGGCACTCGTATGCATTATACAGTGTGCAGTTACAATAGTAGCTACTAGAGCTGCAGTATAATAAAATCAAATATTCTGTACCGACTTGTGAGTACAATTCATAAAGGCTCCTACAAACAGGCGCGACACGCGATAAAATCGCGAGCGATGCATAAGCACCGCAAGTCACGCAACGAGCGGTGCCTTTGTGTCGCGCGCGATTATATCGCGTCTCGCGCCTGTTTGTAGGGGCCTTTATTGCAACTACTGGTTTTATATTTTATACGAGGAATGGAAAAATTTAATTTCATTAGACGTTCTACCACGTAAAATGGTCTAAGATTAACATAGTATTGGGTCCCCACCTATGAAATTGGCGTTTTTTTCTCACAAATAAAGAACCTTGTCACTTCTATTATTTAAAATATTCATCAATTGCTTGATATTCTATCGGATTATGAGCATCATAGACAACTACCAATAGTAAAAAAACCTTAGTACATATAGTTTTCTAAACATAAAAAAACCTTAAAAATTACTCTTTTTTAGGAATAGAATGTAGAAATGACCACTATTTATTTGTTTTAACTTAGCCAAAACTTATTTTTGTCGCTTAATATAAGTGGCATACGTTATCTTAGTTTTTAAACATTAGTGCATAAAAGTTTTAAAACATTAGTGTTCATGGTTGTTAAATAAATTAAGAAAATGTTAGTATGAAAAATGCAACTTCTTTAAAATTCTCCATACAAAACGCTGATTTCATAGGTGGGGACCTAATAGACTTACAATATTTGTTATTATTTTTCTCCTTTAATTTTGATCACGTCATTTAATTTTTTCGTCTTTTCATTATTTACCAGTTTTCTTACCTTAGGTGCAATTATTTTATTATTATTTTGTATGGTTGTATTGTTTCAGTACAATTCGACTAAATGTATTATTTTTTACTTTAATTTGTAATCTAATCTTAAATATTATGTATAAATTTTATGTTTTGCTAATATTCTAATAATTTAATGAATTCTTAACCTTTTAACATGAATGTTGTGCATGCCTTTAAGTGATGTATTTGCACAGAATTGAAGACTCGTGATTACCTATTGTTACTACCCTTGTAAATATATCGTTGGTGTAAATAATAATGCTCAAAGAGTTCTTAATCTTACTTTGTTTGTATTTTTGGGGATTACGTGATACCTATGCACTGTTATCAAATTGTTATCTTTCAGTGTTGATAGTCAGTCGGAATGTGTTTAGATAAGTCGTGGGAATTTCCAAGCCGATTTAATTTATTATACCGACTAGCTTTTGCGACTTCGTCCGCGTGAAAATTCTTGCTCAGTCGACCAATCCCGTTGCATCGCATCGCCCGCCCGCGCGAGCTACTTCGTTTTAGCTTAGCGTTCTTTCTGACTCTTTTTCTTTTTGCTCGGCTGCTTAGCTTAGTGTGGTATCAAATGCCAACATATTTTTTCAAATCCGACTGGTAGTTTCAGAGATTAACGCGTTCAAACTAACAAACTCTTCAGCTTTTTATTAGTACAGATTAGCCAAAGTTTGTTTTGTTTGTTTGGTTGGTTTGGTTGGCCACATAGTTGTGCTATGAAAACTATGTGGTTTTTGTTTATTTTTTTGTTTTTTTTTCTTTTTTTTTTCAGCTGGTTTTAGTCATGTGGTGTGGCATTTTGTGTTGTTAATGTTCTTTCTTTGGTATTGTTCGCCAAATCGTTGAGCTCTTTAAGTTTTGAGTTGAGCTGCACGGTCACTGACAAAGCATGCATTGTCTGAACAGGTTCACTCAATCTCGAAATACCATTTCAGACACCAATCTACATAGTTTTCACATGATCTGACCAAGATTTTGTCTGGATTTTAAAAAAAACTGTGACGTCTGAGTTTGTTTCGCTCTTTATTCTGAAAATAGTCAGATAGGTAACGCCGACCTCGTCTAGTTTTTAAAATAGGATTGATATGTAAAAGTGTTTGTGAATCTACCAGAAATAAATCATTTATCATTTATTTACCGTTCTTTTGGCGCTCCAACAGCATTGATAGAGGGCGCTGATGGTCAACATTGGTGCATTTGTTACATAGATAAAATATTCTTTATTATGTACAATATAAAAATTACAGATATAAATGTAGACAGCGCTGTGTGCGGCGTTAGTTCCGATTTTGACCATGCGCCAAAAGAACCTTATACCGTTGCATGTAAGTATGCTAGAGCTTTTGATATAATAACTATTTTATTAGTTAATATTGGAGCATGTGGTTTATTTAGCTGTTTTTCCGTGAACTAAATAAAAATAAAAAACAAGGCAGATGCGAATGGAAACGGCGGGAGGGGACGCCGTTGGAGGAGTGACCTTTGTGGTGTTCTTCAGATATGCCAGATTTTAAGACTTTAGTTTAACAAATTTTAAGTAGATGACAGATGACAAATGCGTGTTAATGCAAAAGTTTTTTTTTTAATGAAACGTAGGCAATGACATACACAATGAGCCACTGCTGCCTAAATATTTAGTACTAAAATAAATATAAATGCAAGTAAAGAACACTTAAATGAGAATAGATTTATTAGTAGATTTAACGAGTTATTCTTTATTTATAAATTTGGTAATTAACGTTTTGATGTGTATGGCCACCCCATGTGAATCAGTGTAGTCGAACGTGCAGTCGATTCCAATCTCAATCTCGATTTCTTTCAAGAGTGCCATTTTTCTAAAGATTGGAATTGAAATTGGTTCGGATTAGAATACAATCGAGATTGGGATTGATTTTTAGAGTAATCCTACAGGTGCGTAGTAGGTACTCGCAACCGGCATAAATGTTATATGATCAGATCTATGAAAGTAAACGAGACAAAAGGAATATGTAATAAAGAATCAAAGTAGGTGGCGATCTGTAGTTTCTACCTACCCCCATGGGATGACGGTGCGAGTTTATATAAACCTATATAATAGATAAGTGTCACTGTGTCAGATAATACCTATTAAAAGTTAAAATAGTGATAAGACCACTTATAATCCTTATACCTGAAGAGAGATAAAGTTAAGTCATATTTATCGCCACATGTAGGTACACTGAAAAAGATGTGATTTGATCGGATATGAATCATGATTTGCACTTAATGTTTGATTTCTCATTGATTCCTGAACACTCGCTAGTATTCTGGAATTTTATCGGTAAGTCTCGTTTCCTGCAATTATTAGGTACATCATATATCATCATATATTATCAATTTATCATCATCCTTATCGGTTTCGATAACGGAGAACCTTTGAAATTATATTTCCTAGCGTGTTCTTCGCCAGACTCTAACTAATGCAAGAGTGAAAGGTGTGTTGGTCGGCAGAGCGAAAGGTATAAGAGGGCTTAGGTCTGCTCATTCATACGTATGGGTTGCATACCCGTAGGATGCCAACGGAACTTTATTGCTAAGCGTCCGCTGTCCATTCTTCCGTCTGTCTGTCAGCGGGCTATCTCATGAACCGTAAGAGGTAGACATTGAAAATTTTCAGTGAGTATTTTTCTATTGGTGCTATACCAACAAATAATAAAACTAAACTGAAGTTAAAAATTAAAAGGGTCTCCATACAAGAAAATTGCTTTTTTTTTCGGCATTTTTTGCTTTGTGTTACGGAATACTTCGAGTGTGAGTCCGAGACCTACACACAAGACATCATAACAACATATAAATAACTTTATTGACTTTTTTTCTTTGCAAAGCAGCCGAAATGAAAGAAGACATTAGCTTAATCGTAAATAAGTATAAGTATGAAACTTACTTTAGGTGCAGAGATCTCGTGGAAGGAACTGGGACGAGGAGCTGGCCCTGCTGCTACACAATCCACTGGCACACTGTAGTCAGCGCAGAGAGCAGCCTGAAACAATGAAAATTAGATTTTATATTAATACAACAGAGTCCATTTCAATCTGAAGAATATTTTTAAAGTTGATAGTCTAGAAAAGAAAATGCTGGAAGGAAAATCGGAAACGCGCAAATATGTGTACTTACCTAAATTATAGGTATTTTGAATACCTATGTAGGTATAATGTTATAGGTGTTATATTACGTTATAAATTATTCATTAGTTGTTTTCTAACTTGTATAAAGTGCCAATAGTGTCTTATCAATAATTATCATCTTTATATTAACGACAATGGTGGCAAACTTGACTCATACATTAAGAGCTTATTGTAATCTGAGCAACAGATTAGCAGACATGCGATATGACTATTGTTTTTCTTTTGTTTTATTGTAAAGTCATCCGAACACAAAACTGTTTCTTCATCTTTGTGCTACACGATTTTTTTAAAGAAAGAAAGCAAATCCTACTAATATTATAACCGCGAAAGCTTGTGAGGATGGATGGATGTTTGTTACTATTTCACGCAAAAACTACTGAACGATTTTTTATGAAACTTTACAGTAATACAGCTTATACCTAAGTACAGACGCCAGCACATCAAGTTACTACAATCCGTCAAATTTCTTTAATGGATTTTCAACTTTATCGCTAACGTATAAGGTTCAAAGTTGATTAGGAAAATTTGACAGTTTCGGGTAGCTTGATGTGCTGGCGTCTGTACATCAGAATAACACATAGGATATTATTTATCCCGATATTCCTTATGCGGGTTAAACTCGGGGCGCAGCCAATACATACATACATAAACTCGCGCTTTCTACCCTTGGGGTAGAAACTACAGAACGCCACGTGCTACGATCCTGACATACTCCTTTTGCCTCGTTTACGTTCACACATCTGGTCATACACGCACACCGGTTGCAAGTACTATCACCTAACCTTTCTTCAGAACATCACCAATAAGGAAAGTAAATACTAACATTATAATTATAAATTGGCCACGGCGTTGTTTTGACAGCAGAGGGTTTTTTTACCGGATGAATCTATATGTCCTAATTCATCAAAGACTTCTATCAGTAGATATTAAATTGTAATCTTTGCTTTTTCTATAGAGGACTTTGGTCTTCGATACATGAAAGGGAATTAATCCGGATACTATATGGTAGTTAGTGTTAATTGCGATACTATCCATTGTTCTCGACTGTTGGAAAAAAATTAAATATAATAATATGATATTGCATCCCAGTTACCAAACGGCGTTCTGGATTGGCTTGTGTTGTGGTATTTGATTGGCATTCAATATGGCAACCTCGGTATCACGGAAATTGCGAACGGGAATTTTATTTTCAATTAAATTACTTCCCACTCACCATTTTTAAGATTTATTCCGGTCTTAATTATTTAAATAAAAACAAAAGCATCGCTACTTGATGGGTAATGTATATTTCGTATTTAATAAAATGTCTAATGTGTTTTTCATACGATAAATAGAACGATTATTTTTATAATGAAGCATGAATAATGTGTTATTGTTACAATATTATCATGTTAGAATAGTAACGTCATCGTGAGGTCGTTTCAGTGAAAAAACATACAATGTTTACATTAACTATTGTGTGGTTCATTAAAAAAAAAACACGGTTATCAAATAATGTCTTATTCGATAGAGAATATGAGATGAGACATGTTTCCTATAATTTACGACCTTTGGCCACTGAAATCAATAAATTGTGCAAAGATAAGAGTTATCAGCTCGAAGTAGCACCTAATCTTTATTATTTTGACCATGATCACAAGCCAAATATTTATCAGCGGAAAGTTATCTCACTGGATTATGTATAGTTACGGAATATTTCAGATGTATAATCTAGATGTAAAGAGTACAGGTGCACTTAAATGATGTATCATTGATATGATAATTCTGTGAAAGGTTAAACTGGTTAAGGGGGAAGCCCACGACAGTAGATCAACATTGACCAATGTCGTGATCAAATCTACATAATTATATAGGTAACCTTTCCTTAACACGTATTTGAAAGTTGAATATCAAGAATATTTCATGAAGCTATCCGGCTTTTATATTTACAATAATATTTCTGAGTAATACATTCACACGTCTTCATTATTATCATCGTTTCAGCCCGGAATCACTCACTGCTGGGTATAAACCTCCCCTTTTTTCTGCTCTAGCTGGAGTCACCATTTTCGGTTTGCTTCAATTATATTTATTGCAGAAAGTACAGTCTGTTTTACTCTACGAAACACACTATTTTTACTCAGTACCAACAATATATGTCTCTACACCAACATATTATAAATAAGAGTCATCAGTTCCGTGCATCCATCATTCAGGTGTTTTCCGCGACTTTGACGATATCATCAACGCAACACGCTTTTGAACGGCCCTGGTTTCTTTGACCTAACCTTGGCCACTCCATCGGCCATCTCCTCGTCTAACTAGATGTCCTGCCCAACGGATGTATTAAAACATCTTTAATATTTAGTGACAAAATTGCCTATTTTCTTAAGCCTACCAATAACTCAAACCATCACCAAAACGACTATGTATGTCCATTGGTACCTCACATTTAGAAATTTGACAATGCCCAAAGTTAGACAAATTTATGTAAAGCTACCCCAAATATTTTCAAATTATTCTATTGAACCCATACGAACATTAATTGGTTCCTAAATGCAATACCATTGAACCAACCAAAGAACTCCACATGTTAGCGTATAATAGGATCCTTAAATTAGTTACAACAAGATTAACGCCCAGTGTAACGGGCGGCCAGAGACCGTCCGCTAAAGAAAATTCATTACCGACTGAAAACGTTAAACAAACAAATCGACTAAACTAAATATCGCCTGGAGCCAATAAAAGCATAGAGGGGACATAAAAGGACCTCACCCTCATTTGCAAGGAGTCGAAATTAATTGGGCGCAATTATCTTTTTGTTTCGCCCCGAAATGAAACGGTCTGTGGCGATTAATTATAACGTTGCAAAACGCTGCCAAGTTTAGCAGATAAAGTATTTCTTCATAAATACAATACATTCGTAAAGCCTTCGCCGTTCGAAGTTTCACTGAACAGGGACGATTTAATGCTTTCCATTTATTTGAATAGTTCGCGATATTGTTGGTTTGTTATTTAAAGATAAATTGAATTTCAATTAATTAAAAATAATAAAACTCACTTTGCGTTAATTTACTTTACGAAAATAGACTTAATTCTTCGCTCTCCTTCAGATATCATGTAAATATTGGCTAAGCACTTAGTGGAATCGAAAACTTTTAGATTTTACTAACATTCCTAAAGTATTTTAATCTAGAAATTGTTCTTAAAATGTTCGTAAGATAATGATATATTGTAAGGGTATGTACACATCAAAGACGGACGCGTATATTGTTTGAAGTCGCACGATTCGCGATAAGTTTGCCCTCTAAAAATATCGTCGATCGTAGAGGTGAGAGAGATCGCGAGTGCTCGTTCGTAAATGTGTACACGCCCTTAGGCTGTCGACGACATTATGGAGAAGCGCATAGTTATGTTATTGAGTTATGCAGACTGGATGACGGTGATATTGAATGTCTGGCTATTCCACCAGATATGTCGATAATTTGGTAATACAAGTACAGTCTGAAAATTTTAAATATAATGGCGGAGATTTTTTTAAACTAAAGTTAATCTATACATACAAATAAATAAAATTTAAGTGTCTGTTTGTTATGTACATTCATATGAAAGTGTATACGATACTTATAAGTAAAAGACAATTTTCACCATTTTTGCTTGTCTATAGGCAGACAGAATTGTCAGCCTGTTTGTTTCGGCTAATCTCCGTAACGGCTGGATGGATTTTGACCGGACTTTCACCGTCCGATAACTTACTTAGGCAACTTTTACTTTAGGAAAAAAAATAAAACTCATGAAATCCTATTTGTTTTCCAACACGCATGCGAACGAAGATGCGGCACAGTTAGTGTTAAAATCTTTTCATGTCTGTACAGAGCAAAAACCACTTTACGAGTCATCGTGTAAACAACACAATTCTGTTATTATCCTATTGAGTTAAACTGTGAGTAATATATTCAAATAAATAAAATTAGAGTCTGTTTGCAATATTAAAATAACTGCTTTTTACTAAATGCATATAGATGTACATATATACGGTACATATACCAAAATAACATTTTTTTACAATTTTTGTCTGTCTGTCTGTTTTTTCCGGCTAATCTTTGAAACGGCTGGACTGATTTTGACGGATCGTTCACGGGCAGATAGCTGATGTAATGTGGAGTAACTTAGGCTACTTTTATTTTAGAAAAAAAATGGGTCCCACGAAAAAAAATTAAAACCAATGAAATGAAATTAATTGAAATCTATACATCTTCTATGTATAAACAAATAAATAAAATTGGAGTGTCTGTTTGTAATGAGAGCACATTCAGCCGATTTAGAATTTAGCAAAATTCTTCTTGATGTTGGTAAGGAAAAGTGTCCAGATGTGAATAGTACTCATGATATAGAACTACCTACCGGTCTTTGTAAGGTTGTGGCGGACACTGAAATTTTAATACATAGTATTTATGATGATATTCACAATCTCAATATCAAAGAAGATTCGTGGTTGTGTGAAAGATCAATTTTAGCACCTATGAACCACCAGGTTACTGCGTTTACTCAGCGCATTTTAGACAAGCTATCTGGTGAATCACAAACATACCTTTCCATCAGTACAGTTTGCAATCCAGATGAAGTGGTTCATTACCCAACAGAATGTTTAAACAGTGTAATAGTGCTTGGTCTACCCCGTCACAAACTAGAACTTAAGATTGGCGTGCCCAACCCACCGAAACTTTGCAATGGTACTAGGTTGCGAGTAGTGTTGCAAAAAAACGTTACAGAAGGTCGTGTAATATCCGGATGCGGAAAAGGTGAGATAGTATTTATACCACGGATTCCTATAATACCGTCGAATTTTCCATTTGAATTCAAAAGATTGCAATTCCCTATCAATGTCAGTTTTGTTATGACAATCAACAAATCACAAGGGCAAACGTTAAACAAAGCTGGCATAGTTTTAATTAAGGGTTGCTTTTCCCATGGGCAACTATACGTGGCATGTTCACGTGAGAGGAATACCAGTAGTGCTGTTGTTTTAGCCCAAGAAAAACGTAGGTACACCAAATATTGTATATAAAGAAATTTTTCAATAAAGCTAATACGAAAAACTAAAAATAAATAAAAATTAAACTAGAAATGCAAAAACGAAAATATAACTAAATGGAGATTTATATGTACAAAAACTAAATATCGATTCATAAAATAGAAGAATTTCATTAAAATTAGCATTGGTATTTCTTTACGCGGAATACAGAATTAATAATTTATCGTAAACTCTGCGAACTGAACAATAACTTTTTTATTAAATTCCACGCGGACGAAGTCGCGGGTAACAGCTAGTCAAATATAACTTTCCTCGTATTTCCCTTAAAACTTGAACGTTAAGTAAGAGTAAAAGTTGAAGTTAAGCAAAAATCTGTGAGAGGTCCCCCCCAAATCAGATTATTTTGAGTCACGAGCCAGTAGAGCGGATAGATAAAATTATCAACGACAAAGGGAGGAACATTGCCCCAGCTAATAGCTAATTATTTTATCAACTGTCCACAGTGCCGTGACGCGTTCAATTAAATTGGAAGTTACTTTTAAGTAGAGAGGAAATTTAAATGAACTGCTTGTAGTGATTCTAGTGAAGAAATAGTATGAGTCATGCTTTTATTAATAGTTATAGCCACAAACTATTGTGTGGGTATAATTGAATATTTATTAACTCAATACAGGGTGGCAGGACTGGCAGGCACATTGACGCACGCACAACTTGTTACCATGGATTCTCGAAAATCAATAAAAGGAAATGATAATCTTGAGGACATTTTTCGTCGGTCAAAAAAAAATAATAGCTGTTCCGTACATTTTAACAGTCCCGGTATTGCACTTTTCTATGAAACATCAGATTTTTTTTTATAACCGATGAAATATTTCTACGCTAGGGGGACTAGAATCATGTGCTGAATTAATAGGTACAGTTTGCGCGTCGATCTCCCTGCCACCCTGTATTGCTAGGTTTTGTAGTCGTGTAAAACAGCCCATAGACGATTTGGAATCTTTTACGGAAACGTTCATCAATGGCTAAACGATTAAATCCACCAACACCTATTGAAAAATTGGTAAAATATTCAAATGTCGTAATTTCTACCACCAACGGTTAGCAGAGAGGAACCTACCCTCAAAATAGTGCATCCCGTATCATCCCGTAGTAGGTCCTATAAATTGGTTATTACATGATTATACCAGGCGAATGGGCAGCGCCATCTATACTTATGCACGTATGAACTAATATAATCTAACTGCAAGCCCGGTTAGACGGTCCATCAGTCGGTGTAAAGCCAATAATTCCCTAAAATTTTAAAGGAACTCTGATCATGCGTTTATTAGTGCATGACCAGTTTTCAAAGTAAACGTTTTGGCTGTGTGCCCTGAAAACATTGCGTAGAATTATAAAAGACGTAGTTCTTAATGTTCATACTCACAAATAATCCGTTTAAGTCAGTACCTACTTAGTTCAATGGTTCTTTCAAAGGCCTTTGATACGCCTAACAATAAGAAATTTTATATATAATTGAATATTGCAGATGTTAAGTTTAGAGGGGACCGTGGCCAAATAATAACAGCCGCACAGGTCGATCGATCAGGTTAAGCTACGCTTGCCGCGGTTGGTCTGTGGATGGGAGACCATCTTTACATACCGAGATCCTTCCGTGCCTCAGAAAGCAAATTGCGCCGTTGGTCCCGGCTGTCATTCGTGGATCTTTGACAGTCTTTAAGGGTAGCCTAGCCACAAGCCCGAAATTCTGACAACCAGTCTTACCAAGGGGTATCGTATTACCCAGTAACTAGGTTGTGGAGGTCAGATAGGCAGTCGCTCTATTTAAAATACTGGTATTCAGCTGCATCCAGTTAGACTGGAAGCAGCAGTGCGATTCTGTAACCATCTCACCGTGAAAACTTAGGTGAAGTGAGCGTGAGGTGAGCTGTCAATAGTGTCAATGTCTAGCAAAAACAAACTCACTTCACCTAAGTTTTCACGGTGAGATTTTTACAGAATCGACCGGCTGATCCCAACGTAGTTGGGAAAAGGCCAGGCAGATGAGATGTTAATTATTATTATTGCGATATAAAATGAAGCCTTAATACATAGTATGGGTACATTATATTTCCCTGTACCTAATCCCATATATCAGGGACGGCTGGTCGATGTTAGCTGTTTCAAAACCTGTGGTTAGGGGTGTCTGAGCGAAACGAGATTTCTAACCACAGTCTGTTTTTGAAACATGTAGGCCCATACATATAAATACAGATTTTAGCATTAAACAAGGATATAATAAAACGAGATATCTTACTGCATGTGTAATGTCCTAAGAATGCAAGCCTTGTACGGGAATTTCTTATGGCAATAAATATTGTCCAACAGTGAAGGCTGCAATGTTTAACTTGTCGGTGAAAGTCCTCGAAACCTGTTCACCAACCTTTAATAATGGAAAGGCATTCGAAAATGTGTTAAGAGTATTGGAGTCAAATCAGTAATCGAACAATATGTCAACGTATTTATTTGTAAAAGACACATCATTATATCTCATTTGGACAACAAAATGGACAGACAGCAAAAGTTAGTTGACATTTTTCCATTTCAGCTGTGATGTCACATTATGATTTAATATTCTAGTTTCAACTGTTTGAACTAGTACACTATATCGTTTCTATTGACTAATTATAATTCATCTAACTACGAATTATCATAAAAAATAATTATCCATAATTATAATCATAATCTTATTTTAAATCATAATGTGGCGTCACAGCTGAAATGGCAAAATGTCAAATAACTTTTGAAAGATTTTGCTCGTGAAAAAAAGAAAGCTGGGATAAACTTAAAGATAAACAGAAGCTAGCAAAGGCTAAAGTCAATAGCGGATTTCCTCTGGAAATATAGTACTTACCTATCTATATTACAAACTAACTTACCCCCCCAATACTCTATCGAAAACGCACTCGATAAACTCACATAATCATACTCACAAATACCAGGGGGCCTAAAAAGGCCACTTTGGCTGAATCATAAAAGGATAACATTATGAATCATAATGGACAGTTAACTGTTAAGTTAATCGGATCAAATCCCATTGGTGAAGGATTTTTCAGTTCTTTTTTTTGTCTGTGCTAAAATACCAATCAATCCAATAACAATCTCTTTTATTATACTTACGTAGTGCAGCGAAAAAAGAAAAAGAAAAACACGGACTGTCTTCGCCATATGATTCTTAATGTTATCCTTTTATGATTCTGCCAAAGTGGCCTTTTTAGACCCCCTGATCACAGAACACGCCTACAAGCTTTCATCCCCATTAACATAATATAACGAACAATAGACCTTCCAGCTACTCAACCGCATCACAATCATAAGCACCCTGATTTATTAACCTCCAAATTCGTAGGTTTAATGGCGCGAAATGAACGATAAAGATTAGCCCTCATGAATATTAACAACGCCAAGTTTCTGATCCGAGCCGAATCTACATTGATAATGGAGGGTCATCGTATAAACTTGAAACAGTTAGACTCGAATTCAGGATGAATTTCAATGACAAAAGCTGGGCAGCGTTGAGCGGACAAAGCGAAGCAGATAATGTTATTTGTGAACTATTGGAATATGATTTGCAATGGTCTGGGTTTAGTGGAAATGACCTTAGATAAATTATGACTGTGTGTACTTCAAATTAGACTTAACTGGCACTACGATAAAGAAAATAATGGAGCCCAAAGGCAAAATATGGCAAATGGAAACCAACTTAAACACTATAAGTGGATTTTTCGAATAATTGAAAAATTGTTGTTAATCAAAACATTATTTCAAATATATATCAATTTAATATCAGTAGGTACCGCAGGATCTACTGCGTATTCAGCAACTTAAACATACGATCCTGTCTGAATAATCTGGCATAGTTCACCAGGTGCATTATGCTCGGAAGTGCGTATATCATGCATAAGCCTAGCCACCGTAATCCGAGATACGCCGTAAGTCATGCTCAGGACATCGGTAACAAAGGATTTGTCGCCGTGACCAATTCGCCACCTGTGTTTGAAATTGATCTCTGCTTAGGCCACATCAAATAGATGGGATCTATCACCCCGACATATCCTATTGTATCTATCAATGGACGCCAATCTGATTGGCACCGGTAATTCAATTATTATCATTGAGTTGTGTGATGCTGCGTATAAACTATTGTATGTATCTAGCTGTAAATTCAGTATTACGTACTTATGCAGAATTTACCACATTTCGTTTAGTTTCTTCAAGATTTCTTTTTTCTGCTACAACTCGCTACTTGTAGACTTTAAAATAAAGTCAACAACACTAAAATTAATCATATTCATGGTACATTACTTAATCATAAAACAAAAATGTCAATCAATCTGACTCATTTGATATCAAAACAGATAACACAAAAAGGAAATACCCATACTTTAACTGAAACACCTGTTGATAAAAACAAAAGCTGTTATAATAATAAACAAAGCTATCATTTGATATTATCTAACAACGGTTAGGTAGAAAGAAAATACAAACAACATGTTTCATCCGACACCTAAACTAACACACACGACACAGTAACCACACACACTGCACAGCTATGCCTAGAGTTTCATACCTGCTCGAACATAGCTGAAATACTAGACGGTCTGAAATTTAATTAACTATCCCAAGCGGTGAAACCCTCCTGGTTGGCTATCATGGTTTAGATAACAGTAGAGATAGGTTTGACCACATGAGAATGATCGCAATTTCATTGAACGACACTTTGATGTTGACGGTTGTGTAGACATCCGGAATTTACGGTGTAAACAGGTACGGGTAAATTTTATGGACGGAGTCACGTTACGTCCACTACGCGTAGCGTCCGTTTATTAACAACGGTGTAAGTAGTTAGATCGCACATGGTGCTACAGATCGTTGTATCTAATACAGAGTGTCAAATGTTGTTGATTTGATGTAGCAGTTTTAATAAAGTACTAAGACGTAAAGTAAGATGATGAAGGAAGATGGGACTTAGGGAAGATGACGCACAAGACCGAAATAAATGTCGTCGCATGATTGGGACAACCGACCCCGTGTCACGGGAAAAGGCGAAGGCAAAGAAAAAGAAAAACAAGATGTGAAGTAAGAAGAACCAAGAAATAGTCTAGAAACAAGTATAAATATGAACAAAATAAAGGAATACAATTAAGAAAAAAACAAAACGTGTTGTGTTGATAAAAAATCCATGTAACAAAAATGTTATGATTTTCATCTCACAAATCCCCCAGCCCAGTCAATGAAGTTAACTTAATAAATACAATATGAACTAACGTCGGATGGAAGCTTAATATGAAAGTTTAACTAGCTCGGCAGGACGTCGATTTACTATCTATGTAATAAGTATATTGGTAACTGTGAATCGATTAATACCACATGTTACGTGTAGTCTGTAGGTAGTTAGCAGGAACTCCGAAAGGGAGGTGCCGCTAGGAGTTATATTAGCTCCCAGTCTCTAGACGTTAGCTTCGTTTATAATATAGGAATGTTTTCGACAATATTCATGCGAAAAAACTTTTTCGAGCTCTCTTCTAGTTTTGTTTTAAATTCTGTAGAAGCAACATCTGTGAAACTACTAATAAAATATTTCATTATAGTAAATAGTACTCGTCTTCATTTTAGCTCTACAGAAATTTTCTCTTTATAAAATCAAATAGGTACGTATCTAAAAGGAGACTGTATTTTAACCGAGCAATGCCGATATAAAAGTTTATGTCCGATATTAAACGGAATAAAATCCGCCATAAAATGTTTAGGTAGAGTATTTGGGATACACAAATCATGAATTTTATTATTACCTTGCAGAAAACGAATAATTTGATCATACGCCTCCTGGTAGAAAAATGTACTTCTATCGAGATAATAACGTTCAAATTGCCACTTTCAGCATGTCATAATATAACTAATAATTTGACCTAAAAGTCTAATCAAAATCATTTCCATTTTTCTTCAATAAAAATAAAATTAAGAATTGTATACCATTAAGAGTTCGATTTTTTTAAAGGACACTAAATACGCATGTCTTATCCGTACAATCAATTAATTATTCTTTAAATAAACCATTCCCAAGCAGGTGCATTAAAAATTGCACCTTCGGTTTTCGTATTATCATAATTTATTATCTTCTTAAAATAATTAATTCCATCCTCGTGAAGTACTTCCCCAACAGCTGCTTATTTAAGAACATGTTATACGTCAATAAAGGGAAACAAGTTATCAAATTAATCTTAGTCCCAATCCTAACTATTTATAAGTATGTTTGTTTGTTTGTTACGCTTCCACGCTAGAACGGCTAAACAGATTTGGATTAAATTTGGCACATGGGTAGACCATGATCTGGAGGAGGAGATAGGCAACTTTTCTTTCTGGATCGCAGACGAAGTAGCGGGCAACAGCTAGTCTTCTATATATATAAAATTCAAAATCCTACTGACTGACATATCAACGCACAGCCTAAACCGCTGGTCCTAGTGACATGAAATTTGGAGGGTGTATTCTTTGTGAAGAGTAGGTATCTACTAAGAAAGGGTTTTTCGAAATTCCACCCCTAAAAGGGTGAATGGGGGAGGGTGAAATTTCACGCGGACACAGTCGCGGGCAGAAGCTAGTTCAATATATTACTAGCTATGGATTAGTTGGTACATACCAACTAATCCATATCCATGTGCTTTGCACATGGCTAACTGTACACATCCTTCGCTCGCACAAACTGTATTTAATTGTACCTTGTAACGATCTGTACCTTATTTAAAATAGAGGGTAAGTAGACCGTCCAATAATTTTTATTAGGGAAGATAAAATACAGAAAGTTATAAAAACAGCTAGTTATAAAAATACTAAATAGCACGCACTCTCCGAAGTTTATAGTTCACACACGCGCGCACTCACTGGAGTTTTATAGTTCACGTTATGAAATCAGCTCAGCACTGTAGGAACGGGTATCAGGCGTCAGGGTAACAAGTTATACGTGGTTAGCTCGCGAAGATTAGAAGTAGAAGGTCCCAGGTGGAATCTTTAGCTGGATCCCCTGGGTTAGTCAAAGATGTCGCAGCAGAACCAAGCAGTTCAAGATGTCACAGCAAAACCAAGCAGTTTTCTGATGCTTAATGTCTCAGTCCCAAGACTCGAATGCCAGCAGCCTCCAGCTGTTCATGAGCTCGTTTCTAAGTAGTCTTCCTTTTTCAAATATCAGTTTTCTTCTATGTGGCCATCATCTAATCTGACAAGTGTATCCGGCCAAGACATATCCACGAGTGCGTAAAGAATATTATAAATCTAATTTAAAATTAAGTTATTTAGACTAAACAATCGTAATAATCTTAATAATACAAAAGCTAAACATATTGATAAAAATAATTTAAGTTATTTAGACCAAAGAGTAATTACCATAGACTAAGCCAGAAAGACATTTAAAAAGTAATTGACAGTTTGACAATTGACGTG
This sequence comes from Luperina nickerlii, assembly GCA_963855955.1. Taxonomy (NCBI): domain Eukaryota; kingdom Metazoa; phylum Arthropoda; class Insecta; order Lepidoptera; family Noctuidae; genus Luperina; species Luperina nickerlii. The sequence continues at coordinate 10,545,413 of OY979677.1, read as the reverse complement.
TCACAACATGAAAATTGAGTAAAAGTATAATGTAAACATATAAACAAATAAAAAGGATGATAAATAGTATTAAAGTGTAAGTAATGATAAATAGTATTATGCGTGATGAAAGTAAAGTGTAAGTAAGCATAAATACTATATTTCCCCAACAACCCCGAGAAAATTTTTGGCCTAGAACAAAAATTTTGCTAAGGTTAAAATATTACAACATTCACAAAACTTACATAACTCATTCAAACACACCGACATCTTACGAAGTTAGGTCAGGTAGGATTCACATCCCCCCCGGTGGGTTCCCGCATTGTCGAGGCGGGGGGGCTCAGTAGCCGTGGCTTGGACACCCACGGTGAAGCGAAGAGGAACCCGAGGAGGGGCCGCTCGTCAGGGCTTCTGCTGACAAGCCGACGACGTAGCGGCCAAAGGTAGGTTGCGGTGTCGCTTGGGTGACATCGCAACTGAGGCGGGCCGCGATGTCGTACGTACCGGAGGCATCGCGGTTGAGGGTTGGAGGCCGCGGCGGGAGAGGAGTGCCGGTATTACGGTGCGCCGCTCTCCCTACCTTCCGCGGCCTTGACGGGGTCGCCACCGTACGATGGCGGACGCGGTGGGGCTGCAGGGGAAGAGGAGTGTCGGTATTGCGTTGGCCGCTCTCCCTATCCTCTGCAGCCGAAAATTGGCAGGCGGCGGGGCCAATGTCCTGACCCGTCGCAGGGGGGACCAAGGGTCCAGACACGGGGTCGTCTGGCGCCCATGTGCTGGTTTGGTCCCTGGGGTGGTCACGGCGTGCTATGTGTTCTGGTGCGCCGGTGATGGGGAGTACTCCCCAGAGGAGGGTCCGGTAACGGACGGCCGCGGCGGGTTCACGGATGAGTGCTAACGCGTGCCCGTGTTCCCGCCGTAAGCGGCAGAGGAGGACACCGTGGAGTTTTAGTGGGTTAGAGTCCCACATAACTGCACTATCTCCCCGTGGTAGTGTAGTATGCATGAGCATTTCTCCACGGGAAAAAAAAAAAAAAAAAAAAAAAAAGGTAGGATTCACATTCAATGATCACTACTCAACCTGATAAGTCATAACTTTAAGGCTTATTTAAGGAGTTGTAATCCGCTCGCGTCTAAAACCACTAATGAGATGAAAATATAAAGGTTTAACAAAGGCTTATTTTTAAAGGAGTTGTCATCCGCTCCTAATCAACTTTTAGAGTCGATAGACAGAAAATCAACTTTTAGAGTCGATAGTCAACAAGGGCTTATTTTTATGGAGTTGTCATCCGCTCCAATCAACTTTTAGAGTCGATAGACAGAAAATCAACTTTTAGAGTCGATAGTTAACAAAGGCATATTTTTATGGAGTTGTCATCCGCTCCAATCAACTTTTAGAGTTGATAGTTAACAAAGGCTTATTTATATGGAGTTGTCATCCGCTCCAATCAACTTTTAGAGTCGATAGATAACAAGGGCTTATTTATATGGAGTTGTCAACCGCTCCAATCAACTTTTAGAGTTGATAGAAATAGACAAGTTATCATATTAACTTGTAGAAAAGAATAGATATATACGAAAGATTAAAATTAATCTTTTAATGGTTTAAGAACCGATGAATGAATTAAAAAACAAATAGAGTTTTAATAAATCAAAAGGAACTCTATTATAGAGGAAGGAAAGAAGAAAGGGATGAGTTATGAATATAGTATAATACGAAAAAAAAAGTACAAATATAGGGATAGCAAACGAGTGTAAAAGAATAAAAATATGCGAGTCTATATAGGATCTGAGTTAAAGAAAACTCGAATGTTAGAAAGGTCTCAAGAGTGTTACGAGTTAAGAGGGAAGGAGGGATAGAGGGATCTGAGTCAAAGAAAACTCGAGGACTCAAGTGTCATCTCAAGAGTGTCATGAGTTAAGAGAGGGGTCAGAGTTAGAGAAAACTCGAATGTTAGAAAGGACTCAAGTGTCGTCTCAAGAGTGTTAAGTTAAGAGGCAAGGAAGGATAAAGGGGTTAGGTCTGAACCGCAACACCGCAGTTAGAAAAAACGCTAGGGCAGCTCCCGTAATACAGAAGACGGAAAGCTCCGAGTAAAACGTCAAGGGCAGCAGTAAGTTAGCTCCGAGTAAACGTCAGGGCAGCTCCCGCAATACAGTAGTCGGTAAGCTCCGAGTAATACGTCAAGAGAGTAGTGTTGGACACGGTCCAAAAGTGTATATAAATTTAAGAGTAAGACAGTCTACAGAAAATAAAAATCGAAAACCAATGAAAACTTTTTTTCGTTGGTGGTGAAAATCGGAACTAATGCATAAAGTTTAGTACCTACTTTTGCCACCGCGCAAAAAGACTAATACTCAATGCAAATGCTCTATGGCTAGTTACCTAGCAACCAATGTCAAACAATAACAATTAGAAAAATATTTTGAGAGCCCACGATATACTTATTTCGGTATGATTCCCAGATATAAGTATAAATATATTATATAATAAGTGTTTAAGAGGATAGTGGAGTATTTGTTATAGGAGTTGTGTAGATGTATAGGTTTGAATAAACATCCACAGGATATTCTCCTGTTTCAGTCGTGAAGTGTCTCAATCCCCTAACTTGGTAGTGACCACGAGGTGGTTTTAAAAACACGCCAAGCGAAGAATGAGTACGATTACCAATGGGTAAACGCTGTAGTGTGCAAGTATGTGGGGTGCAGTGTAGTGATGTATTGGTAAAGAGTTAAGTGTAGGAGGAAACGACTACGGGATATTGTCCAATAGTACGTCGTAGAGTAAGCCAAACCCCAACTTGTAAGTGACCACGAATGGTTTTAAAAACACTGACAAGCGAAGAATGGATGCCAACTACCTTCCGGTAGTGGGATGTATGAGAATGAAGTATAAGATGATGTTCAGTATGAAGAAGTGTTGAGTCGAATATAGGAGTCTTCAAGAAGAGAGCTGAAGAAGAAAAATAAGTTAGTTAGTATTCAAAAGACTAAGCCAAATAAGGAGTTCAAAAATAGATACCTAGTGCTAGTTTTTTTTTAAGAATTTAGAAAAAGGAGGTGAGTTCGAGTTATTTTAACGTTGTGGCGCCAAACTGTAACGATCTGTACCTTATTTAAAATAGAGGGTAAGTAGACCGTCCAATAATTTTTATTAGGGAAGATAAAATACAGAAAGTTATAAAAACAGCTAGTTATAAAAATACTAAATAGCACGCACTCTCCGAAGTTTATAGTTCACACACGCGCGCACTCACTGGAGTTTTATAGTTCACGTTATGAAATCAGCTCAGCACTGTAGGAACGGGTATCAGGCGTCAGGGTAACAAGTTATACGTGGTTAGCTCGCGAAGATTAGAAGTAGAAGGTCCCAGGTGGAATCTTTAGCTGGATCCCCTGGGTTAGTCAAAGATGTCGCAGCAGAACCAAGCAGTTCAAGATGTCACAGCAAAACCAAGCAGTTTTCTGATGCTTAATGTCTCAGTCCCAAGACTCGAATGCCAGCAGCCTCCAGCTGTTCATGAGCTCGTTTCTAAGTAGTCTTCCTTTTTCAAATATCAGTTTTCTTCTATGTGGCCATCATCTAATCTGACAAGTGTATCCGGCCAAGACATATCCACGAGTGCGTAAAGAATATTATAAATCTAATTTAAAATTAAGTTATTTAGACTAAACAATCGTAATAATCTTAATAATACAAAAGCTAAACATATTGATAAAAATAATTTAAGTTATTTAGACCAAAGAGTAATTACCATAGACTAAGCCAGAAAGACATTTAAAAAGTAATTGACAGTTTGACAATTGACGTGTCACAACATGAAAATTGAGTAAAAGTATAATGTAAACATATAAACAAATAAAAAGGATGATAAATAGTATTAAAGTGTAAGTAATGATAAATAGTATTATGCGTGATGAAAGTAAAGTGTAAGTAAGCATAAATACTATAACCTCTAGAGCGTAATTTCATTTTAGTCCTGCAAGAAATATAATTGCAACATTTTTATTAATTCTTGGAAAAGTTTCCATTGGTTTTTTGTAAACTCGTCATTAAATTCTCCCCTTTACTTTACCAGTCTGCATCTGTACAACATCTATGGTATATGCATAATCTTATATGTGACGACCCTTCAAAGTACATGCAAGTACGTATCGGTTCATAATTCACTGTCCAAACTAAATTACCTAACAATACAGGTTGCAACCATTGTGAATTACTGAAGCGATAAGATAATGGCTGACACATCACTATCAAGCAGGGGTCACATCATTAGGTTATGGATGAGTAAACCAACTCCACTCTGATAAGTATTGATAAATTAATTATGTTTTTTATTAAAATGGTTACTTTTATTTTGTAACTACAATTTCGCTGTAAGTATTAACTTTGATGAGTCACATTTTAGGTGTGTACCCATTTGAATCGTCATTTTTAAGTCTCTGGAAAAAACCCATTTTGCTACATTATACGGAATTAATTTTATTAATATTCACACAACAATGAATCACTGTCGAATCCGCGGAATTAAGAAATCATTTCTTCGGTAAAATAAAGTTTAGGTTTCCAAAAGTGTGCAAGTTAAATTAGATAACTTGCATTAAAATTTAGTCTTGATATTATAATTTAGTCATGACATAAATAATAGAATTCTGTACCTATACAGCAGCTGTTTTGAAAAGGCAATTGCTTCTAACAGAAACCATTAGCCCTTTAACAACCACCCAGCAAATTCATTCTCCTACAAGTATGAAATTCCACAGAACTGGACTTAAATTATCTACGAGAGCAATATCTGAAACCGCAAACCACAAAACAAGGATATCTCATTTAATGAGTGTATCTAATTTTTAATAAGTTACTGGTTAGTCGTACCAACTGAATTACATAAAAGTTTTATTACTGAAAACCATTCAGAGCCAACAGCTGGACATATGGGCCATATTTAAAATATATCGTCGTCTTGCTTTACATTACTACTGGCCAGGCATGTATCAGGCTGTTGTAAAATACATCAGTACTTGTGACAAGTGCCTAGTAGCCAAGCCTAGTGCCTAGTGTCAAGTGCCTATAAGTCCCAAAATCACCAGATACTGGGATAAATGGGTCATCCAACCAGTAGGAAGGATCTTAAACGTTTTCTAGGTACAGCAACCTGGTACAGACGATTCGTTCCCAATTTCAGTACCCTTAAACAAATTAATTTCATCAGTTCCCTTAAACAAATTAATTTCATCTAAGAAAGGTGCTACTCAGCGGGATTGTCCGAAAGGGTTACCGCTGGCCCGGAACATAAAGGGCTAAGGAAGGAACACGGGTGGGTTTTAGTCAGTAAGAGTCTGACACTCCCTTCCGCTCCACCCAGAGCGGCAGGGGTCATTTGATGATTTCCTAAACTAAAAAAAAAAAGGTGCTACTCCCAAGGGAAACTAAAGAAACCTTGTGACCATAGATAGACCTACCCACACCTTTTCTCTACTTTTATCTAGTATATTGTATGTTGACACTTTACGTGGGTATCATTTATCTCCGCACGTAAACCTCACACGTCACATTGGCTTTATAATATTATATGTTTAAAATGCGGAATTCCATTAATTTTACTAATATTCGCAACAATATGAATAACTGTCAAATACGCGGAATTCAAAAATAATTTCTTCGCTCAAATAGAGTTTAGGTTTTCAAAAGTGTGCAACTTAAATTAAATTATAGTATCCTGACTATAATTTATTCATGACATAAACAGCAGAATACTGTACCACTGTAACTATACAATAGTTGTGTTGACCAGACAATTGCTTTTCACGAAAACCATTAGCCCTTCAGCGACAAACCAGCAAATCCCCCTACAAGTATGAAATACCACAGAACTGGACCTAAATTATCTGCACTATCTGAAACCGCAAACCACGAAACAAGGATACCTCATTTAATTACATGTTTTGTGCCACCAATACCTTCACAATCATGATTTAATAATGACACAAATGAATTAACGCTGTATGTATAGCCCAAACACGCACGTATAGTATAGACGCTTGTTAATAATGAAATTGTTCCATCGAACTGTACATTGTTTGGTCTGTAAATAATCGTTTGTGAAATTAGCATTGCTATAATGGTAGTTGTTGATACTGATTTGTTTGATGTCATAATAGGATTGCGCGATTTATCGGAGTCTGATTTTATGTTTGGCCTGGACTGAATAATTTGTGAATACAGTGTAGATGAAAATTTTGAGGGATTTGTTGTGTCTGTGGGTGTGCCACGTTGTATGGCAATGCTGATTTTTTTACCAAAAAATAAGCGGGCTGGCCTATTTTATGGTTATGGATGTCTCGAGAAACTAAGTCACTCGGGCCCATAGAAATGTAATATAATATTAGTTAGGGTTCACTTAGCACACAGGTGACATACCTACATATAAACGTTCCTCCGAACGAACATCGGAACGGTATGCTTGAAGTTAGAAGCAAGTACAATATTTTTATGTTAGTAATTAATTTAATAAACTATCCTAAACTAATATCGAGTTTAAAAAGTGTTTAAAAATAATATTTTATTTATGCAGGTAATTTACAAAAAAATATTGAGACCATCAGTCTACATATATAATTAATATTACGTATCGAAATTGGAAACAACAAAATCCAAAGCTATTTTCTTGAATAGGAAATTCTGTTGTAATTCAAAACATAAACCATTGAAATTAAAAATACCTACCTACAGCAACAACGGTCATAGCACATTAGAACACGATGGATATTAGGTATTCTTATGATAATTTATTATTGGATTAACAACTTTTTTATTGCACTTATCTCGTGATTAATATTGATATCATAATTTTGGTAGTAAGTAACGTACCATTTCAGAATACAGATATCAACGAATATTAGTTCACAAACCATGATGACGCGAATGTGTACGAATACTGGTTATCCCTTACGGAGTAAAAGTTAAATGTATTCCCTGAACTGAATGAAACCACGTTTCGATTCGTCGTTTTTCTTTGCTCTGTGACGTGAAAGCAATCACGGTTGCAGCTTTAGCATACAATCCTAAAATCAAATAAGCATCAGCATGATTCTATTGAACCTACAAAGATCTTATTTTTGTTCTAATACCGCATATTATACTCCTTATGAGTGAGTAGAAACTCTATGAGTAGGTGTACACAAATACCATGATTGATGAATGATCCCAAGTCAATTAAACTGATGAAGACAGAAGAAAGAAGAATAATTTGTGAAGAAAAATAAAACATGACTAATATCGTATCGTTATTTATACAAAGTTTAACGATAACTAATACAATAAGCTCAAAAAATCCTAAAAACGACATCCGGAAAATGGCACAAAAATCTATGAGAAAAAACCCCGTGTTTTATTCATGTCCATACTCACACAAATATAGGAAAAGGAGTCATGTCCAAAGGGTAACAAGTTGAAACAACTTTAATTTCCGGTAAATTAACATTTCGACAGTGTTCGGAGACAGGAAGCGAGACGTGCCCTTTGAATTAATGCGAGCCCTTTAGCGATGGAATGTTAAAACCTTTTTTGGTTGTTACTGATTTTGTGTGGTGTGGGATAGCTACTGTTTCATTGGTGTTAACTTCCTATGGGTCATATTTTTCTGATGGCTACGGTAGTCTTATAGGTAGGGTATATGTCTTAGACTGTTGTTGTCATACATTACTTTTATCCTATTCTACCGGTGTCTTTCACCATCATCATCACCATGTCGCTGGTTTGCGAGAATAGCGACGGAACTAAAAATGATTGATTTTTGAGTATGGCATTTTTTAATTTCTTTGTAAATATTTTAGTGCATACCGCAAAATGTAAATGATTTATTGAGGGATTGACTTTACTGATTAAAGGAAAATTTATCGTAGTATCAAAAATCATAAAAACATTTTAGAACTTTTATTAAAATTATTTATAAAATCGTCATACAAAGGGGGGATTCAGACATCAGTCTTTATTCATGAGACTCCAAATTATAAAAATCAACTTATGTCATTTAATTAGCTTTAAAAATACAAATTAAAACTTACAACCGTGTTTAAAACTTTTGTACTTATAAGTATAACAAATAAAAATAATTTTATAACATACTAACTTTATATTTAGGTATTAAAAACCCTGTTTTTCAAAATAAATTAAATCAAAATAAACGTGAATTCTTCATAATAAGTAATGAAAAAAAGATCAAAAACAGGAACATTAATTCTTAAAAGGAAATGTATAATGTCGGGACAATAGAGGACATATTGAATGCTACAAAAGTTCTTTTACTTTGCAAATCAGGTAATTTATAATATGCGTCAAAAATATGGCGTCGAGTCTCATCATCAAACTTTGTGTTACACTTTAACTTGCATTTTTCTGTACATCCCGGTCCTAATCGTCTCTCTCGTATAAGTTTATTATTTTTGCCTACATATTCTTTCCCTGCATTTCGTAGACGTTTTGCTACATTCTATTTCCAAAGTTCTGGCTGCATTTTCCTCTTTTGGTTTTATTCGCGTGAAATATTTTCTTCTTCATTCTCTTCTACTGTTTCATCCGAATCTGACGGTAAATCATTACTTTCAATGTGATAATTAGGATCCGCGATACTATCATCCGATGAAAAATCTCTTTCTTCCTTGCTTTCTTCACTTTCAGCATTCATATTGGTCAATTCAATAGCTTTTGGTTCACTTTCTATTTGTGAATTACTTTCTACTGCAGTTTTATCTTTCATATTATCAGTTACTGACTCTATACTTACCTTATTTTCTTTGGTTTTATTTTCTAGGCTATGGCCGTGGAGTCCTTTTTCATTTAAATTTATCATGTTATTGGATTCTTTATTACATTCTTCTGTTTCTCTATTGCTGGATGAAGATGAACTAGAAGACGAGGAAGATGAGCTAGAAGTCGAAGAAGATGAGCTAGATGATGATGATGATGATATGGACGATATGGATAGTGATCTTTGTCGCAAAATCAATTTATTTTCTTCTGAATTATTACCTGAAATTCCATAAACATTTATTTATTTACAGAATACATACCAAAAGCAACAGTTATCGTAATCGCATGCATTTCACGGGTTTCTTCCAGAGGAACAATCCATTATGTGATAGAAACACTCACATTTTTGTAACCCAAGAGGTTATGATCAGCCACTAGCGTGAGTGTTAACTATTTGCAACAGGACGAACTACACATCGGAATAAAAATAATATCGAAAAATCTTTCCACTGGTTGAATTCAAATATTTTATTTTGCTTACCTGATGTGTTATTATAATTTAAATACAACAAGTTGCGATGTTTTCATCGCAACTTGTTGCATTTAATGGCAAACTGCTTTTATGTTTATTGGAACCTAAAATATTTTAAATAGTTGAAAGAATAAATAAAATTGAGACAAACTGCAAATATACGAAAATTGTAGGCTAACCTTCTTGTTCAGTATTCATTAAATCATGTTGATCCTCATTTCCTTTATTTTTACTGGCCGCTTATTTCAACTTTTCCTAGAATAACATTCTTTCTGCCATCTTGAATAACTCTGATAAAGATAATTATCTAAAACAAATAATTTAACGTAAATAATTAATTATCAATGAATACCATGTAAAAAATTAACTCAATATTTCTATCCCGAAATTCCTTGAACACAGACGCATTTCGTAACAAAACCATGCCCATTTTTTTGAAAAATAACGACGTTTCTTATTTACGAGGAAATAAAATCTGTTTATTTTTCGTGAATATAGACTCAAGTTACAAAAAGTCGGAATAAATTACAATATCATAAGCAATCACCCATATTTATTCAAGAATACAGGCGTAAATAGAAATAAGACATAAAAAGATACTTACTTTTATCAGGAACAACGACGGATCACTTAATATGTCACTATTCTTGAAAAAAAATCAACAATTGTTGCAACCAAACTGTAAATACGTCGTTATTTTCGAGAATCGACCGTGCTTGTCATTGGCTCAACTGAGATGAGCCTTTATTTGTGATTACGCTTCGAGTGTTTTCTCTCAAATGAATAATGACGCTGTCTCTTTCTAACGAAAGCTGTCGCGAAATTGACGTTGCGTCTCTGTTCACGATAAAATATCAAAGATTTATGATTGTTTGGCATACAGAACTCAATTTGACAGAATTTTGAATTACGTCGATATTCTCGCAAACCGGCGATGTGCCTAGCCTTTTACCAACTATGTTGGGGTCGGCTTCCAATCTAACCGGATGCAGCTGAATACCAGTATTTTACATGGAGCGACTGCCTATCTGACCTCCACAACACAGTTACTGGGTAATACGATACTACTGTCTATACAGGGTGGCGGGGACATCGACACGTAACTTGTTACCAGGAATTCAGCACATGATTCTAGAACCCCTAGCGTAGAAATTGTTAGTCGGTTATAAAAAAAAAATCAGCTGTTTCATAGAAAAGTGCAATATCTACGCGGTCAAAACGTAGAACGGCAAATATATATTTTATATTATAGACAGTAGTGTATAGGACAACAGTTGTACAGACGCCAACACATCAAGCTACCCGAAATTTTCAAATTTTCCCACAAAACTTTGAACCTTATACTTTAGCGATACAGTTGAAAATCTATTAAAGAAATTTGACAGGTTGTCGTAGCTTGTGCTGGCGGCTGTACTAGACAACCGGTAGTTTAAGATTAAAGTAATATTAAGACAAAAGCAGTATAAGACATATACATATAAGACAACAGTAGCCATTAGTTAAATATGACTCTTTAACACCAAAGAAACAATAGGTAGGTCTAGAATGATGACGTGCTGAAATCATGGTTACACTTTACGCGTTTATGTTCAAGCCACCCCATATATTACTTATATCTTTTACTATTATTTTCTTACACCTACTATTGTTGTCAAAAACTACTGTTAATGATGATGATGAATCATCATTTCAGCCGAAAGATATACACTGCTGGACATAGGCGTCCCCCAAGCACCTCCACTTCGACTGGTTCTGTGCTTCTCGCATCTAACGGGTTCCTGCGGCCTTCAAAAGGTCGTCGGTTCACCGTGTGGGAGGCCTCCCAACGCTACGTCTTCCGGTACGCGATCGCCACTCCAGAACCTTTCGGCCCATCGGCCATCTGTTACCTTGGTTCTCCTGCGGATCTCCTCATTTCTGATTCGATCACGCAGGGAAACTCCAAGCATAGCCCTCTCCATTGCCCTTTGGGTAACTTTTGACCTTCTAATAAGGCCCATTGTCACTATTTTTATTAACTACTGTTACTATTTTTTTATATTCGTCCTAATCACTGGTCGTTTTTTCTTCTTATATTTAACGTCGTGGATGAAAGTTTTTTCATCGTCAATACCGACTTGTCTGTGACTGTGTCCTCTTGAGTTATTTTCGACCAACAAGTGCTAAAACGAGATAACACTTATCAATGAAATCAACAAAATCCTTCAGATATTCTTGATTAATTCATCAATAAAATATTTTGCTTTTGTGAAATTATATACTCTATCTTTATTGAATCGGTTGCTCAAGGTAACGCTTCATGATGTCATTTTATATCATTGGCTAAGACTTATTGTGTGTTATTTCCCCTTATCTACCGGAGTCTTTTACTTTACGGAACTAAAATGGTATTGGTAACAACGACTGATAAATTCGATAATCACTTAATTTGGTTTCCATGGAAATTGACCTTGAGCTTAAATTTTGATATACCTACCATTATATCTACACAAACGGGATTCTCCAACGTTAATCAAAGCTGACAATCTCGTTCAACCCTTTAACTATTCCGATTCATTCCATTGTGCATCTAAAACAAAAGAAGGATGCCTACAAACTATCAATCCCTGTCAGTCTTTCATTTACAGGATATCTAAACACAGTCTCAGTGAATCGCACCGCAGCGAAGCATTCTCAACCGACGATGTCCAGCCCCCTTCACCACATTGACCACATTCAATCGCCAGCACCCCTCACCCCCGACCTCAGACATCGAGAACCCTTCAGGGAATTCCGAACATCCAAGGATGGTTTTTTAATTCCGCCTGTATATTGCAGATGCACAATGTAGTGAGGAGATAAGAATGAACTCTTTTGTTGCATTCCCTTGCTACTTGATGGGTCTGTGCTTATGTAGTGTGCTTTCATTGTTGGGGGAGTGATCTGTCCATTCGTGATAGTGTTTTGTACGTTCTAAAAAATCTTTAGGAGTTAAATGGGCTCAGTAAATAGAAACTATCTATGAGGCTGAGTGTTATTGGCACACAATCTAATATACTTTTCGGAGTATTACCAAATAATGCAAAAAAAGGAATTAAGGGTTCAGTAATCACAGTTCAAGCCAAAATAAACTCTATTATAAGACACGGATATTTTCTTCCCCGAAATATGATTGGATTGATAAGTTTCGAGAGCATTTCCAATAAAATAATGTACGATTATATTGTTCAGAAGTCTAGACCTAACTTTTGGGAGAGACTCGGCGAATTTCAAGTTCATTCCAGATGGAAATCTTGGACCTTGCCGGACTTGAAATACTTTGGATTCCCTGAAGATTTGCTCCGGGATTGAGCAGAATATTGGAATGAATACTGAATATTTTCGATACGGTTTGTGTATCGACGATAAATAGGCTTGGAATTTATAAGGAGCTTTTGATAATGATTTAATACCCTTATAAGCAATCTTTTTCATATAAAAGAAAAAATAAATAGGCTCCTGTCCTAATTTACTTTGAGAAACGGAGCCTTTCAACATTTTTATCAGATTGATTTTGATATTAGATGACTGATCACCAAAACAATCAAACAATATTATCGAAATCGTTCGAGTGATAACAAGGATTATGTTATCTGCAACTGTACGCATTAGTTAATTTATAATGTAGGTATTTATATAACACAGGCATTTTTAATAAGTGGTCTTTAGCGAACGGATTAATTAGCCAACGTTCGCACGGACGTAAAAATATCGCGGCGGGATTTTATCGCGCACTGGATTTTCAACTCTCGGCGCTAAGTAGTGCGATGAAAATCCAATGCGCGAAAAAAAGTCGCCGCGGGAAAAATGCGCACGCTACCTGGGCTTAGTTATTTTTTTATACTTATTACAAAAAGATCATTCATCATCAAAAATATTAGGACCAACCAACGGACTTGTTCAATGTCCATTGGCTACTTCAGACAATTAAGGTCAGGTTCTGATACGAGATTTAGTATTCACATAAAAATAAAATATTACATATAAAATCTGTCACCATGGATGGAAGGCAACTTCAACAATGCAGCTTTTCTCATTATCATTTAAATGTAGCGATTGAATGTAAATAATACGTGCGAAATCAACGTCCAATTGATTTTATTTCCGGCATGTCTTTTCAGTCACGGAACTCATACATAAAGCATAACAGCATTTTTAATTATGCTAATGCGTTTTGCAGTGCGCATCTCGAATAATTTTTGACTCTTGATAGGTTTAAATGATCGACTTGAGTCGATTATATTTATACTTTATTTTTTGATGCAAACGGAATTAATAGGTAACAAAACTTGTGAGAGGGCTATGTCCGGCAGTTAACGATTTATTCATGCAACGGAACAAATATTTACAAGCTTTTTGTCAAACACAATCGATCGTCATTATGCAATATGATATTAAGATTTTTTATATAATTTTGTAGTTTTGCGGTCTGCGCTAGCCTTTACGGGACCACTACAGCAACTGCTTTATTTTTCTCTATATTTTAAGGTAAAACACACCTACCACCAACATACAAAATAACAAAAAGAACGTAAGTATAAGTGGCATCAAGACGTAATATATCACCACCATTTACTCCAGTTTACCCCAACACTTAGTCGAAGGAAAAAAATCTCGAGATAAAACTGTGATAAATTATCTCTATGATAGCTTCGACTTAAAGTATGGTGGCTTTGTATTTCCCATAAACATTCGCGAGGGTAGCCATAAGTGTGTATGAATAGTGTTTTCTGAAGTCGGTGAAGGAAATTCTATGAATAGCTTAGAAAATAAGAAATTCTGGAGTTCTAGAATTCCTCGTTTTGTTAAATCAGTGAGAGAGCAAAGCTAAGTCGCTGACTAGACGATGGACAATTTGACCGCGGACATTTTGTCCGCGACGATAGAACGTGTGGAATAACGCACACGTAGGTCAAATAAACTCCCAGGATTTCCATACGATACAAAATTGTTCGCGGACAAATTATCCATCGTCTGTTCAGCGCTTTAGACGTAACGAAAATGTACTAGGAAAAGAAGAAGACTAAACAAGAAACGCAGAGACAATATTACGTGTATTATGACAATTATATATGGTACCAAAGACCACAAGTAAATCATGACTTACTACCGACCCGCTCCTGCTTTGCACGAGTGCAAGGGCAACATATCAAAACATCGGGATGTCTGTGTCATTCTTAGTTCAATAATAAATATGTCTGTATATAAATGGTAACGGCTGATTAATGCTTATTCTGCACATGAACCTTCCATAATAAATGCTCTAAATGGTGGTGAAAACCGCATTAAAAGCCGTTGTCTAGTTTAAATGATCTAAGCGAACACACTAGTCCGGGAGTGGCGATCGCGTACGCGCAACCTGTGTGGAACACCCACCAGCTAAATGAACCGACGACCTTAAGAAGGTAGCTGGGACAGACCGGATGCGTAAGGCGGAAAACTGGGTGTTGTGGCGCAGCCTGGGAGAAGCCTATTTCCAACAGTGGACTGCGATAGGCTGAATTGATTGATTGTTGATTGAAGCGGTCACGCAAACAGACACGAAAAGCATCTTTGTTTTGATTAATAATGTCTATGATCAGATTACCGACGTAAAAAAAATAGGCGACATGAAACATTCAGTCAACAAGAACAGCCAATAAGAAGTCAACTTTACTAAGTATAATAAATAAGATTTCCTACATAAAACTAGGAACTATATACGTGAACCTGGTTTTCTACGACAAAAATAAAGAATTTCCTTGACCGATAATCTCTTACTTCGTCCTAGTATTTCATTGGCTTTTCGCCAGAGTCACTTTGCATAATGGAACTGGTCGCGCGTTAATTAGTAAGTGCAGCATCAGCTTTTTCATCCATAACATTGCGGGTTAATTTTTAAAATATTTTACGAATATCATACGAATACTTTGTTTCATTTATGTGATTAAAATAATTAAATTATTAGTGTGGATGCTGGTTCTTATGGTTCCTGAAAGAGATTTGGGTGAGCCCTACCTAACATACGCTATCATATTATTATAATAAAGCTATATTATAAAAAAGTTTGTTTGTTTGAACGCGCAAATCTCTGGAACTACCAGTCGGATTTGAAAAAATATTTTTGCATTTGATAACCCGATTCTTGAGAAAGGTTATGGGCTATACCTATAACATTACGCTAAGACCCTGAGGAGCCAAGCAAAAGAGATAAAGTCGGAAATATTGCTAAGCGAAAACGAAATAATTAATGGCCCGGGCAGGTAATGCGATGCGACGAGGTAGGCCGGGGAAATTTCACCCGGACGAAGTCGCGGATGAAAGCTAGTATTATTATATCATAAAAATATTTTGATCGTAAAATATTCATAACGTTATATCGCTAAATTTTGTATCTTTTTAAACGATTGCCTTTTTTTTGTTTGGATGCAGATACAGGCGTTACTGACTTTACTTAATCTGCGTTCGCGATTTATTTGCCAAAAATGTAAACAAATATGAATTAATCGAAAAACAACTTTAATTTCTACACAATAAAGTTCAGTTTACGCTACAACTTAAATAAAAACTTTTACTATAAGTACTGTGATTTTAAGAATTGGAAAATGTCATAGATGCTTCTTCAGAGTTCTTCTTTTGAGGTTGTTTCGGTGTTTCTTCTCTTCTCGGTGAGTATTGGGAAAACACCAACCTCATCTAGTTTTAAAATATTATTATTTCTTTTCATCATCATTCTCCTGTCCTTATCCCGATTAATTTGGGGTCGGCACATCATATCTTTTTCTATTATTATTTCTTTTGGAGTGTAAAATTATTTTTATATCCAATTTACAGAAATAGAATATAATTTTCCATATAATTAATCATTTCAAATAAATCCTTTAAAAAAAATTATCTCGTTTATCGTGCAAAGCTCTATAGGTAACACTTTCATCTAAAATATCGAAATTAAATTTTACCCTTCCTGTTCCTCGATAACATCCCTACCCATGAAAGTACTCATGTTGCTTGCATTCATCAACTCGTAGGACCATCGGCGCACGCACTGATTTATAAAACGTCAGAAAAAGCTCATCGCCCATTTGTATGGAGTTATAAATGGAAGTAAATAACGCCTGTTATGATATACGCGGTCATCCGTGTGGGGTAGATAATGTATATATAGATATTAATGTATATGTTGGTTGATAGGTAGGTATAGATACGAATATAAAGTGTGGTTATTGTGGTTCGTAAATTGATAAAGTGTGATCTCATGTTTGGTTGTATCGTAATTTTCATTATTGATGAAACTGGGAAAGTTACTTAGTTATAATTACGTTTAACATTAGAAATTATCACTATTCTTCTTCTTCACTATTGTATACTAATTATACATACGTCCAATTTTTTAATTCAAATATTATCATTATTTTAAACAATAGCCAAGTTGTACCAACATTTCGTGCAGGAAATTCAGAATTTACAACCAAAATGTACAAATTACTGGACTTAAATTGTCACGGGCACTTAAACCATCTTACTTGGCAAATGGAACTTTGAAATGTGGAGTACCTGTATTTAGAAATTCTCTATAATGTACATATCTTCATTGAGATAATTAAGTATAACTCATTAGGTACCTACCTATTAAAAGGATTCATATATTTTTTTATATAAATTGATACGAATTAGGCATAAATCGGTCTCGTAAAAAAATTCCCATTCGTGCCTAAAGAAACACATTCAATAAAACTTCACATACGTGCTTTTATTCAATGCGTATTAAAGGAACAAGTAACAAAAAGAAAAAATATAACTTCCCTTTCCGCTTTAGAAAACATCACCTGCGCACGCTTACTTTTTTTTATTAACCCTGCATATGATGTACCTTTTACGAACACCCTCTGTTACGCAGCAGACTATTAACCCTTCGCTGTTTGTCAGCAAACGTGTGTGTAGCGTCGGTGCTTAAAATTAGGGACGTTCAAGGGTTTTATTGTAAACACGAGCTAAACATGTTTTCATTGAAGACCTTCGCTGAGTTCCTATAAGGATAAAACACAGATAGGGTATTTGTTTGTTTATCGATTTCGGAAGGCGAAATATTTATGGTAATGAGGCCCATTTCGGGTTTGGGAATGCTTGCGTGAATATTTTGGGTGCCAAATATACACCGCAATTGATTTTCGTTTAGTTTAAATCTGATTTAATAAACCCAATTACAGTTACTTACGTAATTTTAAGCAAGAGGGGTTGTGGCTCAGTAATTACAGCCGCACGGATCGATCGATCAGGTTAAGCTACGCTTGCCGCGGTTGGTCTGTGGATGGGTGACCATCTTCACACACCAAGATCCCTCTGTGCCTCGGATATCACGTTAAACCGTTGGTCCCGGCTATCATTCGTGGATCTTTGACAGTCGTTACGGGTCGTCAAAAGCCCGAAAGTCTGACAACCAGTCTTACCGAGGGGTTTCGTATTACCCAGTAACTGGATTGTGGAGGTCAGATAGACAGTCGCTCCATCTAAAATACTGGTACTCAGCTGCATCCGGTTAGACTGGAAGCCGACCCCAACATAGTTGGGAAAAGGTCAGCCAGATGACGTAATTTTAATCATATTGCTTACATGAACTTCAAACATACATTCACTTGGCACGAAGCTTTCTAATATATCTTTAGCAAAATTAATCCCTGTCAAGCAAGGTAGCATCTACCTAAATGTTCAATACCTCGAGGCCATTACTCAGGTACAATTAATTTGCATGATTTACGATCTACGTGGCCGAATTTGTTTTCTATTACATATATATATTATTCAGAAGCTCTATAAAAATATACCTTTGAAATTGGTAGGTAGGTACTGTAGAGGGCTTAACCTGAGGGATAATTTCATAACACACTAACAGTATGAACGGTTTTCATTTTGACAGTTTAACAAAATTAATTGCGTTATTTACGTTGTTGAGCGGGCATATACGAGTATATCGCGGCCGCGGCCGCGACTCGCGTCGCGCTTGGGTGAAAGGTGTTGCGGCACGATAATATCGCAGAATCGCCACGCGACATGTCGCGCGACAAGTCGCACCTGTGTGTACGAGCCTTAATATTATGAGATAAACGCTATTACGAATTTAGAAAGCAGAAAAATAATGAGCGGAACCCTAAAAAGTAAACGTCATGATGTACAGACGCCAGCACATCAAGCTACTACAATCCGTCAAATTTTCTTTAATATATTATCAACTTTATTGCTAAAGCATAAGGTTCAAAGTTGATTGGGAAAATTTGACAGTTTCGGGTAGCTGGATGTGCTGGCGTCTGTACAAACGTAAAACGATTCAATGGATGATTATTTTAATTCGCAAAGATTTGTTTCATTGAAGTACCTCTCCCACAGTATTTAAGACGCTGTCCAAAGGTAGACACCGTAAAACGCTGTTTTATTTTCGCACAGTTAGGCGTATTAGTACAGACGCCAGCACATCAAGCTACCCGAAACTGTCAAATTTTCCCAATCAACTTTGAACCTTATGCCTTAACGATAAAGTTGAAAATCTATTAAAGAAATTTGACAGGTTATAGTAGATTGATGTGCTGGCATCTATACATAATACAAGTCAGAAAAAATTGAGTGTATTGTCAAATGTTCAAAGAAACTTGATAAAACAATCGTAAAACAGAGCAAAACAAATGTTTTGTTGCATAATCCTCAAAATTTTAAGGGTAAACTATCATGTTTTATGTAATGATAATAAAGGGAATCAACTAACTATCAACTAAAGGAATATATAAAAATGATTCCATTGAGCCTTGCATTTATTTTTAAAACAGCAAAATTTATTTTGGTGGTCGTTCGATTACATCAAACGCATCGCTGTTTTGAACCTTATTTGTTGCCGCGATGCGCTGTTGTCAATTACCAAAAAAAATGCTTCTTACCGCGCCTTAACAGCTATATAAGTTGCAAATGTAACTTTCGCATTTAAATGATTTACAGTAAAAGAGTAAACAAACAGTGTCAACATCACAATCAGAGCTAAGTATATTGTGCCAAGTTTGTAGAGCCGTAGATTATTGCAGCGGGAAAACAACGAGTTTGCCAACAAAGAAGCGGGGTGTTTGAGTACACTGTCAAACGCTACGTCATCACCAACAGTCACATCTGTGGTGCTTACTCTTTGACAACGTTTTTTGATGAATGTGACTGGAGTGCTTTCTGTTATATTCACAGATTCCGTTCCCCGAAAAGTCATTTCGAAAAGTTTTCGAACGCTAAGTAGCTCGAACTTTTGAGTTGTTCGAATCGAGTGTTCCGAATTTGGTTTTCTATGCGAACAATGCGTGCTGATGTTTGAAGTTATTCCTTTCAAAATCTTGAGTACCTATTTAAATGTTTAGCAAAGTATTTAATAAATTCTTTAGTCAATCTTTATTCTTCTGTTGGTAACTAACGGCTGGTGAAAATCCTCACTCAGGCAATCTACTCAATCACGCAAAAATGACTGAACGGGTTTGGTTATAAACCTATCTGTGAGGCAAATATGAAATTTGCCTCACAGATAGTATATAACCTGGATTAATATATAGGATACCTTTTATCTCGGTAATACGTACCAATTTAAGTATTTTAATTTAGATAAAGCGGACAAGCGGAGCCGCGGGCAAAAGCTAGTACAATATGAAGATGTAAGAAGTACACGTTCAAAACGCAATACTAGACAATTGTCCAAACTGCAGTTTAAGGGTCTTACATGACCTAAAGCGCGGTCACTATCGGACTGCATAGAAAAGAAAGAGAAGCGCTATGACATAACGCTGGTAATGTATTGCAAAATATGAATCAATTATTTAATTACAAAAAATCTATTGTTTCGACGAAAAAATTAAAATATTAGTATTTTAGTATGTTGCTTGTAGAATAATCTGACAAAAAATCAGAATGATTGTATATAATAGTATGGTTTTTATTGTAATAAGAAAGTTTTTAGAATTATCTTCATGACTGTTTTCTATCGTATCAAATTAGTTGTATGATGTTTTCAACACACTATCTACCTAGGCTATATCCTGAAGAATATCATATATTTTTCTGATTTGGTTTACTGTAGTCGATCATATACTTTTATTGTTTCTAAAACTTGCGTTTTTTTTTTTGTATTTAGGTCCTGTAAGCCCCTTAAAACCGCAACATACAAATCTTATGTTGACGCAGCTGTCAGTTTATTATATTGTGTTACCCTAGAATTAAAAAGAAACTGAATAATATTATTACCTACTTAACATGATAAAAGATATTGAATTTTTATTTACATAACCTTGTGTTACATAATGTGAGAAAAACAAGTAACAATGAAAATATCTATGCCAAAAAAAAACACAAGATATCAACTAAGTGAACTGAAAAAAGGCTTAAACTCTTTCAGTGGGCATCAAACACATTCTCTCAATACATACTTCATTGTGAACTTTATATTAAAATAACAAAACAGTTCATCTATCCGTGCATCACTCCATCCCAAAATAAGAATTCCGAATCACTTACAAACGATTTCGCAATAATGCAAAAACCTAAAACTTTTAAGCATCGCGAAAATTCTTAAAGAAGATTTGAGGTTATATACCAAAAATGTATACCTATCATCAGTGACGAGACATGCATTTTCGGTTTAAAAATATATATTTACTTGAAGTTATCGACATCTAGTAACACCTTTATACTGCACTATCACTGCCATCAATCCAAGATAGGAAAAAACACACCGATTCGGAACATTTTAACATGCACTTTCAACATTGCAAACTCGTAAATAATTGCATTAATCAGTGCAACACAATAGCACTGACAGGCAGATGTAATACGATTATCTGTTGAGTAGTGTCTAGACAGACTCAATTAGTAACTAGGCTATTATGTAACTCAGTCAGGAGTTCAGAAGGAACGCTTGAAACACGGAAACTTCATTTTGGTAAACGGGTTAGATCAGATGAACCGGAACTGTTATTTTGGGGAACTGGGGGCCAAAAACAGCCACTTTGGCAGAATCATAAAAGGATAACATTATGAATCATAACATGGCTGCACTACGTAGGTATAATCAAAGAAATTGGGATTGGATTTGGATTGGATTAATTGGTATTTTAGCACAGACAAAAAAAAAAATAACTGAGAAATCCGGATTTGATACAATTAACTTAACAGTTAACTGTCCATCATGATTAATAATGATTGTTATCCTTTTATGATTCTGCCAAAGTGGCCCCCAGAAAGTCGTGCTGCTGAGGAGTTTGTTGCGCTACTTCTTCTTCCCAGCCAAAGCTCTAGGAAGTGGTGAATGTAATTTTAATATTCGAAAACTAGTGGTTCTCAGCCTAATTTGAATAAATAATAACTTTTGATTTTGATTTAAATCTTAATCGGAACGGCCAGTTTAACAATTTTGAATATCAGTAGGTACATATTTTTTTGTTTTATAATCACAGTTTTTTTAAGTTCACAATGTAAATCTTTCATTATTCTATTTTATCATTTAATAAGAAAATATCGTGCGTAGTAATAAAAATCGAAAATACCCCCAACAATATGATTCTATTATAAGATTAGTTCGGATGACTAAGTCTGGATGAAGTGGTCATATAAACAGCCATTTTATTTACGTGCACTTAAAATATAGCTTTCAGTCATCACTCATGATTTTGGAATTTGCAAGGGTTTGACGTGCTGTGACGCACGAAAATTGGTCGTAAATGATTTTACTATTTCCATATTGTGTGTGGGACCTGTCAATAAGACGTTCATAAATGAAAAATGTCAGTGCCAAATGTGCCAATTAGTGTTTTTCTACCACTTTACTTATACAGGTTGGCGATAAAGTCACCTGTGAGCTTTCTGATGACAAGCAAAACCAAATTTGGTCTTGAAAATCCAGTCACACCGTGTACAAAAGAGTTCAAGACGATTTGTTTCAAAGTATTCAGTTTATTTAGTTTAGTCTGTCTACAAAATCAAAATATTGATCACGCTATGTCAAATTTAATACCTACCTACTTAATAAATTATATATTATACTTACTAGAGAGTTGCTAAAACTCTTGTTAAAGCCCGCGGGAGTACGCTTAACTCATCTCCGAATTATTCGAATGAACGATTTTATTAATGCCAATAAAACAGGCATACTCGAGTACTGTTAGGCTTTCAAGTATAGGGAGGATACCACTGCCATGAACCTATATAGATTTATGTTTTTCTCGTTTTGCCCGTAATTTAGAATGATACTCAGACATGCATCTCGATTTGAAACTAATTTTGAGTGAAGTCTGTTGGTTTAATCAAGATTTAAAAGTTGGTACCTAAGTATGGTGCTAGAATGAAGGTCTGAAACTTTACATTATTACTCTTTAGCACTCACTGGTTTCGAAGCATGCACTAATTTATAACTTTTCTTGTAGATCTGCATATTATTCACAAAAGCATGACGTAATGTAAATAAGAAACTACCCTAAATGTCCAAGATGTCTTTGAGAGAAGAATTTTAAATCTAGTACGTAGGTATCAGACAGAGTGGTTATTAAAATGAGAAAATTCTCTTGTTCATAAGTATTCTGATGAAAACATTGGCAGTCAATATTATTAGATGCATTCCGATTGGTTTGACATTACCGATATTATGACAGTTGATTGGACAGTACAGTATGCAAAACAAAAGCTTACAACGGGTATTTGTTACTTGATATCGATCAATTTAACAATAATAATAATTGTTTACCAATATTTATTTTAATGGAAACCTAAATTGAAATACGTTATTTGTAAATAAACAACAATTTTATGAAATTCTAACCACTTGTGTCCGTACACATTTGGAAGCAGAACCATTATGCAATAAATAATTTAATTCCCAGTAACAATAAATGAATTTGACTTCCAACCAAAATTCTCTTAGCGAGACCAGTAAATAAATACGATCCACTACCAAACGGGAAAATCATCAATCGAATTCAATTACAACCCACCTACCACTATGTATTAAGATCTGCCGATTGAACGAACAGAGCCGGATTAGGTGGGAAAAATTCCATTTTCAATTAACGCCCGCTTGTTACCAAGGGCTAACATACAAGGGAATTGGTGGAATTGCCCAGTACGGCTGCGACACGACTGCTAAATTGCTGGAAACTGTTTGCTCGAAAATATATTTTATTTTCGAGCCCGTCGTGTTAACTAGTGCAGACACTGCCTTTTTGGCAAAATGCGTCGGGTTGCCTTAATTCCAGGCTTTTTGTGCAGCAATTGATTGTTTGGCTTTTGAGGGGCGAAGGGAAACCGAAAAACAGAACTTGTTCGAGCTTGCGATGGGGTAAATAATGTACTTTCAGTGTTTGTTGAGGTTCCGCTATTCACATTCCTACTTCACTTGTTAAAACTTGAGGTAATGTAAGACATTTAAAAACACATTACGTTCAAGTATAACACACAACAATGTTGTACATTTCAAAGTTTTGCTTACACGCAAGAAAACTTCCAAGTTTACAAACTCGTAATTACTTTTCATTGCTGTTACGCAAAGTTTGCTTTCCACCACATAGCAGCGAAGGAAAATTAAAAAGCCTCACTTGTAACTTTTACTGCTCTAAAAAACTAAACAAATAAAAATGGAAAAAGCTCACCACTTCGATCCCAAAAATAATCACTCAACTTCACAGTGTAAAAAAGGACATAGAAAGAGCATTATCTCCATAGTAGCTAAGTAAAAAGCTCGTATCGAAATCGTCCGGGAACCGTCACGTGGCGAATTGGCACTATGAGTATGTTTCCCTCGCTTCGGAGCTAGGGTTGCGAAAAAAAAGTTTTGAAATGTCAATGTCATTCAACACCAGATGTTTTTTGTTTGGCAAACTGACGCTTTACAATTTGGCGAGGAAAGCCAATGTTTTTCAATTAAGTCTGCTGAAAACCCATGTCATTTTTACGTTCAAATATTGTTTTGGTGTACTAGTTAGTTACAAATAATATAAATGTAAATGATGTAGGTATAAAACTTGTTCCTATGCAACATGATGGGAAGTTTACGTTAGCCGAAACCACATGACACCAAAAACCAATTTGGTCATTTAAATGACATCATATTATTTTTGTTGTTTAGCGTCTGTCATGAACTTCTAAGAATTAGCATGGTACTAACTAACTGACTGACTAAATTATGCCGGATATGTGTTAAGTGAGTTCTAGGAACTAAAAGCAGCATATCATTAAAGCTATACGTCTAATTTTATTCGTCATCTGCTAGCTATGAATTTTGAGGCGGAAGTGCTAATTTTGTTAGGGAAATCGTGGATTACTAATCCATCTACGATCCGGCGGTGTTTGGTACTTAATTGGATTAATACCTAAGTATAATTGGCCCTATTTTTACGAAACATAATTAAATGACTAAAATCGCAAGACAAGAACTCTGGGGCGTTTTACGCCTGGTTTATTTATTTAACCATGTATGTGCACACATATATATTATGTAGAAAAAGAACAGAAAAAAAGGTCCAAATGTGATGCTTATTTCTAAAGAAATCTCTTCCAGCATACCTGCGATTGACTGACAGAAAAGAATTCATAAAACAAATAATATGAGAATATACTACACGAAGAAGGTATATGGTTTAGTAGTCGTGATGATCATCAAATACAGGAAAACTAAAAACGAAAAACCGAAATTGCACATCCCTAAAAAAAGGGTACCAGTATAATCGTTTTCCTGCATACCTCTTTTGTACACGGTACTCTTAAATATGGCTGCACCAGACGCAAAAAGTTTCAATTGCTTTAACGGCCACTTGCATATAATTGTCCTGGAACGACACTATACAATGGTGAAGCACGAATCTATTGTCAACTTAGGAGTCTTTATATTATGATTTAGTAAGCAATTGGCTTTTAATCGGCATTTGAAGTAGTGTATTTTTTTGCTTACGATAGCTTATAGTTCTATACGAGTAGTTATAGAAGTGAGTAGTACAGGCGCCAGCACATCAAGTTACTACAATCTGTCAATTTCATTTTTATTTATTTGACTATATTTTCAAACCTAACATTAACAGAATCAGCATTCACACGATGAAACCAAATGTAAATTAAATTAAATTGGAGTTTTAACTTTTCCTATTCTCTACAGAACCCTAAAATTAAATGATAATTTCGATGCGCCGCAGCGTTGATAGTAGAAAATTAAAAGTAAATGACGAACATTTAAACGCTTTAGCAAATTTTTATTTAACAGGTACTGATGATACACATTATAGACGATAAAATGCAGTTCTGAAATGTGCTGTCGGCTTTTGCAGTGTAATTTTGTGGGACAAATATTTTAATTAGTTCTATGGGAATTTTATGGTGTGGCAATGTTCAATATGATTGACGTGTAAAAATGTTTGTACAGACGCCAGCACATCAAGCTACTACAATCTGTCAAATTTCTTTAATAGATTTTCAACTTTATCGCTAAAGCATAAGGTTGAAAGTTGATTAGGAAAATTTGACAGTTTCGGGTAGCTTGATGTGCTGGCGTCTGTACAAACCTACTTACAGAAAATAAATCACTTATCATTTATCAATACAAGCATTGAAGTGATAAGAAGTTTATTATGGTTTCTTTCATACTCCTGCCTTATCCCAATTAATTTGGGATCGGTGTAACATGTCTTTTCTTCCATACTTCTTGTCTAATGACGTCTAAATCGTCATATCGCTAGTCACCTCCTTTCTAACTATATCATCATTCACAGTCCATCCATCGTTTCTTTGTGTGACAAAATTTTTTCCAGAAGTCAGTGCTTGACCATTATAAAAATATTTTATTTAAGGGGGAAGCGCTAAGGTAGCCCGCGAAATTCGTCGATCAAAATATGATTATCCCACTTATAACTGTTTCATGAAATCGTCATTCTTTGGGGTTACGTGGTCTTAGAGAGTAGTGTTGATGACTTTAATGATTATAATTCTGTAAATACATATTTGTTACGGCCGCGAATCATATATTAATCAACGTACAACTTAATACTAAACAGCAAATTGCAAGAAACCTAAAAAAAAAATAATTGGCGCTTTCACCTGAATATCTTAAATACCTGATACTTTTGGTTTAGGACGAATGAAGACGTCACACAATTTTTTTTTTTTCGAAAGTGAGGTTAGGTACCATTTTTCCTTTAGAAATAAATAATATTTTCTTAACTGTCTGGTGTATTTAAATATATATGTACCTTTAAATAGTTTCGCTATGGCCAAACTATTTAAAGCAAATAAGGATGTGATTACCTAGGTCGTTATATCTTGGTAGTTTATGCATACAGGAAACACGTGCATTTACATTTAAATCAAGGAATTGATTTCTAGTTATAACATTTAAATTCAAGTCATTTTCATGTAACTTAATAAAAATGTAAATTAAAGTGGATTTTTATGAACCGACGATTTTGTTGTCAGGAAACCAGTAATTTCTAGATTAACTTCGTGAACACAGACATCAAGGCAACGAGAACGGCTTAAGTTTTACCTAATTTATTCATTTGATTTTGAACCGAGAAAAAAAGGAGGAGGTTGTCAGTCAACGCGTGTATTTTTTTACACACCAGTTAAATGGCAGACCCTGGATCTTGCAAGTGCCTATACCTACTATACTTACACATGTAACTTGCAAAATCATGCAAATTATAAAAACTAAGAAAACTCTAAAAACAATTCCTAAATACCAACAAAATACATATTCTGTAAAATAGCACACCCCTTGAGCTTGCAAGTGCCCATACTATTATACCTACAGCTGTATCTTCCCAAATTCTACAAACTAAGAGAACTCTGCCAACAATTCTGAAATAGCAAGAAAATAACTATTTTCCAAGAAATTATAGGTACTATACCAACCACTTACTACGTCCGAATAACAATAATCGTTCCATAAGTCTTCGTTAAAATGCGGCCCCACGAAATCGTAGCAAAACGCTTATTCTTGTTGACAAAACAAACATGAAAAAAATCCACCAAGGATTTTCATCCGAACTCGGTTCGTCCCCAATCAAGGACAACTTGTTTGTCTGACAAACAAAATATCGTTTTGGGCGAAAAATAGTACCTTTGTTGCTATGGTAGGTGTCTAGAGGATGTTTCGTAGGTGTACTTCACCAAAACTCGATGTTAACTGGTATTAATGAATAAAACTGCTTGGATTTTTCTAAACTAAACTTACTCCTTTTAGCCGCTTGACGTGTCGCGCCTGTAGTAATGTAATTTATCCCTGACGCGAAAGGTTTTTAACAGAGTTAGTTATTTTTTGCAGGCATGACAGCTTAATACTTTCGCAACCTGTGCTTGTGGCTAACAAACAATTTAATCAAATCTTGAAAGTCAATTTTAACCTACTTCTAATTGTTGTATCGCAATTAAACTTTGTATGTATATGTAATTCGGATGAAAATACTATAATAATCAGTAGCAGTAAACATAAACACTATCCCCCTGTACAAACTGCGTCATATACATATGAGTCTGAGTCGTAAAATTCGGTAGCATATTGTATACTGACGTAGTAAAAGGTACCACCTTATTCTTACGTTTTTGTTTGCTTACATAAACCAACGTATACCAAAGAACTCGATATTATAATTTATGTATTATGTAAAATAGATGTAAAAGAGAAGATATTTTGTGTTTACAGCTGAAAAAATTGAGAAAGTTTTAGATAAAAATGCAAAACAGCTTCTTACATATGTATGCCTAAGATCATAATATCATCATTTATTCACACATGATACCATCTTTTCTAATCCATTAAATAAACAAAAGAAAGCTTTCTCTGTTAATACGATAAGAAACGCCTATGTTTACAAGACGCTTGCCAAAGTGTTTACTTAGCAAATTAGTTTATGTACACGGAATCCAATCAATAAGAACAAAGTCATAACCGAATATCATACCTACGTATCTACTAATCTACGTTACTATAGTAATAGCTGTCGTAAAATATGTATAACTTGGATATCTTAGTACAAATGTATGAGAAAACTCGACCAACAAACATTCACGAACAACACACACGACACACGTACAAACAATTTATTACAGTGACTAATTTTGTCTTTGTTTATTTAAAGTAGGTAAATACATATCATATAAGGGTTTTTATCTTCATGTTTAATATTTTAGTGTCATGTTTAAACGTCGCAAACGTATTATCAAATGAGCTTCTATTCATAAAACCTTATTCAGAACGTTAATTTGTTTGCGAACCGTTAATAAAACCTAAAAACCTCAGACGCAAATAAAAATATTTTTCACTTTACCATCTATTCTGTGAACCTCGTATTTTTTTTAATTTACCTTCTCAAAGTGTACTGGAAGGAATAAAACAGTTTTATTCTAAAAAACATAAAGGCTCACATCCACGGTTAAGTGTTTTCAACCATCCAGACGCACTCGGTAGAAAATTGATATAAACTTGTTGTGGGGGCCCCGCTACGTTTGCTCAGGTGACGACGGTGACTTATTTGTTTTATCGTGAACAAACGAAATTCTTCCCAAAAGGTTAAATAACAAAGTCTATATTGCATTGTGTCGGTGAATAATAGAAGCCAGAAAAATGCACCCTGCACACGGTTTGCATAAGTCTTGAGTATAAATTTTGTTCGCGAGAAAACAAGTAGTGTGAAATAGCTCGCGATGGAGACGGCGTACATGTTTTAAATATTTGAGTATGTTATGCCTTAGGAATATTTATTCAGTATGACGCAACTATAACAGCACCCACTTGGCGTATAAAAGAGAATTTATATAGCCTGAACTGACCAATGAATTTAATGGAAAATTAAAATGAGAAAATAAAATCTAGCAAATGACATTTTTGTATTTAAACGACGATGCATGAATCAGTAGTTTGCTTCGACAAAATTGCTTCAAGGAAGATGTTCTGTCGTGTGACGTGTGTGTATTTTATTGATTCGGAAGCAACAAGTGTAGAAAGTGACAATTTCCTCACCCATTTTCTCGGAACGCCTCTAAATACCCGATTTCCCTCCTTCGATTCTTACAACGAGCGAGAAAACTAGTGACTGTGATTTACTCGATATTTCCTCTCGCCAATAGAGGAAGAAAGGATATAAAACGCCTAATGACAATAGCCTTCAACAAATGGTGCCCATTCAATTACCAAATAGAACCACAGCGTGTCCGATAAATTGAATACGGAGATCAAAATTCTGTACGCGTGAACAGATATGTCGACATAACGAAGACAAATCAAAGTTTCGCTGACCTGACTCGGCTCGGATGGACACCCTTCTAAGACATAAGACAGAAAGCCATTAAGTCGAGATAGTGGTATTTATCTTTACTGTCCCCCGTCTACCTTCCGAAGTGACGCGGACACTTCGATTAAAGCCAAAACACTGTAAATAAATTCTGTGGCGAAAATTGAAAGTAAAAATGCTGAATAAAGCAGTTTACAATGAATAAAATTGAAAGTGGTTGGTAGTACAAAAAGAATGGTGATGTTGCATTGTGAAGGCGCGGACGTCAAAAAGGATTGTGTGTTTACAACACTTGAGTTAATACAATCTGCGTTGATTCTCGCTTCGTGCCTTATTCATATTTACTTTTATTTCAATACGAATTTTAAATGAACGAGTGGGTTTCTAAAATTTTATTATTAATCTTCTGTGAGGAATTATTCGTGGATGTTCAGAAAGCAAAAATATGTTTTGCATAATCAGCCAATGGGTCGAACCTACGACCTACAGCTCGTAAGTTACCAGTAAGTCATCACCGCATTAAAAAAACTATGTGGCATGTTTGAGAAAAAAACAATGAATTGGCAGATTTCGATGACAGGAAAAATGCGTAGGAACCCGATAGTAGCCGAAACGGTCGATTTATTTTGATTTATCACGAAACCTGCATTGGACAGGCTCGGGTTTTCTACTCCTTATCTTCTTCTAAACCGAATTAAGGGAATATGGCCAGAAATCGGAAGGGTTAGACAGATTTAGAAGGAATACGTAAAGGATTTTGCCAGCAGTGATTTGCTATCCCTACTAATATTTTAAATTCGAAAGTAACTGCCTGTCTGTATGTTACCTTTTCACGCCTAAACCACTGAACGGATTTCGATAAAAATTGGCTGAGAGATAGATTGCATCCCGGGGAAGGACATAGGATAGTTTTTATCTGATATTCCCACGGGGTCGACACTTATGCCGGTGAAACCGCGGCGCGGCTAGTACAATATCAAATAAAAATTCGCAAAACAGTTTACCTATGTATTTAAAACTTTAAACAGCCATGCGTCACTCGAGCATGCAAAACGCGACTTGTAAAATTCTTTTATTTTACATCATGGCGAATTTTGTACTATACGTTTTGTCCACATATCTGTAGGTACCTCATTAACATGCAAATTATTCCGTGGCTTAAGCACGCAATGTATACAACTTTCCTGTTTTAAAGGTAGAGAAACAGTACATAAAGGAAGTTTTTTTTATAACCTTTTTGTCCGGAAATGTCTAGTTGAAAGAAAAAGAAAATGGAAAAAAGAAACGTTTTTAGTTAAAATGTTTTTATACCTTTATGTCGGTTGGTCAAATATTAAAATTAAATAAATAATTTCATTACAGTTTCTTTGTTTCTGGAAAATTTTGGCGGGTTGAAAGCGAAATGCGGAAGGAAACAAGCTTGGCAGACATCTAGTTGTCAGCAAGATACTAAATTAATTCTATTTTGAACAAAACACAAGATAGAAAGAGAAGAAATAAAAAGTATTTATTGCGACTCGTACAGGAAGATCACAAACCAAACTAAACACAGTAAAAAAATAAAAACCAAGTTAAGTATATAAAAAAGTAACAAAAAGAAAAATTAAACAGAAAGATCTATACCAGGCCAAAAGGCTCCTATCTCAGCATGATGCTGCGTATAATACGGCGGTACCTACCTTAATTTTTACAATAGAGTACCTAAGTAAAAATCTCATATCAAATCATAGATATATGAAATATCAAATCATTTATTTGCTTGATTATGGGTACACGAGGTGATACAAACAACAAAAGTTCTATAAATCAGATCCTATCTTAACAGGCGTGCAAATAAATATGTAAGTAATAAAACAAATGTATGTATCTAACGTTTTCACCTTGATACAGATATAAAAACATTTACTTTCTCAGTAATATAAGGTTTGCCTTTTTTTTGCGGATGGGAAATCATCAAATGACCCCACCCGCTCTGGGTGGAGCGGAAGGGTATGTCAGACTATTACTGACTAAAACCCACCCGTGTTCCTTCCTTAGCCCTTTATGTTCCGGGCCAGCGGTAACCCTTTCGGACAATCCCGCAGACCCGGCAGGCTTTGGCTCTGACGGACCCCTTCAAATGATGCTGACATCTTTTTGAGGCGCGCGTGGAACATGTACGGCCGTCCGACACGGGCCTGGTCCTGATCGGACGGTGAGCTACCCATTACTCTCCGTCTACAGGCCCACGCCTACGGTGGCCGGGAGTCGTCACGCTGCTCCCGACGCTCGAAGCGTCTCCCGCGGCGGCTGGAACGGGAGGCTCTCACCCTCAGCCATCCCGCCACCTCCTTCGCTAGCATGACTGCATCGCAGAAGGAGGTGTCTGCCTCTCACTCCCTCTCGCTCCGGACTTTGGCTTAAACTAGGGCCGGACGCGCGAGGTCTCTGCCGCTGCCGATCGCCTCTACGAGGACACGGCTGTGCTCCGTCCAAGCGGGGCAGACCTCCACCGTATGCTCCACCGTATTCTCTAGGTGATCCTGGCAAAGGTGACACCCGGGCGTTTCCTCCCGCCTGATGATGTGCAGGAACCTCCCGAAACAACAAGGTTTACCTAACATATTACTTTGGTTAGACATTATTTGCCATTATTTGGAGTTTATATGAGAAATCAAGTAATTTGCGTCATCTGGACGTTAAACTGAAGAGTAGTTACTTCAGGCTATATTGCTAGGCATCATTTATTTCAGGCGTGCGTGCTTCAGTTGCGTGCCTGAAGTAGCGAACCTCTTAATATATGTAAATAGCCTAGGCTATTTATTGAAGTATTCGTCAGTTTTATATACCTAGGTTTACAAACGGCGAAATTGCAATAGGTAATGTTATTTTTATGAATAAGTTTATTTCTGTGGGCTTCGCTGCTTAATTATTGTTGTTAAATTAATTTTGCATATGTAGATTATATCTGGGTAGAGCCCATTTCCCGTACGGACGTAATTACTTGATGTGAAAAGGTCTACCGATTATGAAAATTACTGTTGAATGTTCGTTTTCCTACAGAAAATTAATATTACAAGTACCTACCGTACAAGTATCACTGTCAATATAGGGACTACAGCCGATGTATTCTGTGAAAATCTTACCGTGAAAACGCCGGTGAAGTGAGCTTAAAGTTAGCTGTCCTTCAACCTGGGGGCCTAAAAAGGCCACTTTGGCAGAATCGTAAAAGAATAACATTATGAATCTTAATGTACAATTAACTGTTAAGTTAATCATATCAAATCCCATTTGTTAAGGATATCAATTATATTTTTTTTTTCAATCAAATCCAAACCAAATCCAATCCCAATCTCTTTATTACCTACGTAATACCTACGTATTGCAGCGGAAAAAAGAAAAACCCGGACTGTCTTCACCATATTATGATGCTAGGATTGATAAGAAATGAGATTTCTGTAAAAATCTAAAGTTTTCTGTAAAAATCAAATCTCACTGTGAAAACTTGGGTGAAGTGACCTGTCAATAGTGTCAATCCTTGCATCAGGTGGAATGACTTCTCACTTTATTTAAGTTTTCACAGTGACATTTTTACATAATAAACCGACTGATTACCAAACTTCGAAAGACCCCTCTATAGGTCAAGAAAAATAGATTTAAAATAGGTAGGCATATAAGAAAGTGTTAAAAGCTATCAAAAAAGTAGTTTATGTATCCTATAATAAACCCAACATTTTGCACCATTTTTATTTAAACCATGAGCCGTATAAATCAAGTGAAGAGCAATAAACTCGAGCCATATAATTTTTATATCCACGATGCGGAGACGTGATATATATGTCGCAGGTTTTTCATAAAATTAGGTTTTTGATGAAAAACCGGAAGATGACACATTCTACACTCAATTTCATCATAAACCTGTAACAATCCAGATTTTTTATCAAAATCCTGAACTAGTTTGGGTTTATGATAAAGTTCTTGTCAAAATCACGGGTTTGCTTGGTTTTATGATAAATAAATCTATTTAAATGAAACAAATAAAACAATAAAATAAATAATTGTTTTCTTTCTACTAAGTTGCAAATGATGATGGATTGTTTTATTTGTTTCATTTAAATAGATTTATTTGTCATAAAACCAAGCAAACCCGTGATTTTGACAAGAACTTTATCATAAACCCAAACTAGTTCAGGTTTTTGATAAAAAATCTGGATTGTTACAGGTTTATGATGAAATTGAGTTTAGAATGTATCATCTTCCGGTTTTTCATCAAAAACCTAATTTTATGAAAAACCTGCGACATATACATACATACACACCTATATAAAATAAATATATGTACATACATCTACGTATATTTATTTTGGATTATATCGATTACCTGTATGAGGTCAGAACGGAATATGACCTATATTTCAATGGTTTTAAATATTATTTCAGGTAGAATCCTTTGTTTAATGGTTTAAAAAGAAGTGGATCCTTATGTTTTTAAAAACCTTTGCATTTTTCGATAACTCCCGAGGAGCAATTCCCGTATTTTAAAACACGTTCACATTGTACTCTCAGTCTCAATTTGTCAAATATACTTCTAATTTACGTACATTTTTAACAGTGATTGTCGCTGAGATGAGATTTCGACTAGATTTTTAATGTTTTTTTTTATTAACGGGAATTGACCTCTTAATCACTTTACAATGACAACTGAAATTCCCGGAACTACATCATCTTGTTGTCTTAATAGTGATTCAATGAATATGTGTCGATGAATCAATCAAGGCTATAAAACTGTAGATACAGATGACAATAATAATCTATAGTTACAAAGAAGTGACTACAAAAGAAACTATTTCCCAACGTGACTAATCTTTAAGTCCTACCCCAACCAAATCACGCAATATAAAAATAGGCAGTTTTTACAATAACTGTAACAATCTAAAACCTCTATCTGTGAGTCATGTAAAGAGTTCAAGGTTTTGCATAACAAAAACTTGTAAAGTAGCTGTGAAATTAGTACGTTTTGTAACATTCATCATTATGTTATCAGTGTGTGAATCTTTACACGGCTGGAATACGTAAGACGATCAAAAGTATACTCGTATACATATTTTATAATCGTGGTGATGTTGTTGTATGTTGTAGTTTGAACTGTCGTTGGTCTCGTGGTTGCAAGCACGACTGCTGAACGTGGGACAAAGTGTTATTGGGTTTTTCCATGTGAATTTCTTAGTAATAGCCCAGAGTTTGAAAGTTGCCGGTGTGATACCCCCATGGCTCGGAAAGCACGTTAAGCCGTTGGTCCTGCGCCTGAACACTCTCCAGTCCGTGTTAGATTGCGTGCCGTCCCATCGGACTATGAGAATAAGGGAAGAGTGAGTGCAGCTGTGTCTGTGCACACACTTGCACTATAATATCTCTCGCGCCAAAGGCTAGAGTCTCCGTTAAGATTGGCCGCCATGACCGAAATACGGCCTGGAAGGCTATTATGATGTCTAGTTAGCACATAGATTCCTATATGCTTCCTACTGCTAACTAATTCATTTGCTAGAACTCTAGACAAAGTGACTTAACGGTTACTAAGTCACTTTGTCTAGAGTTCTAGCAAATGAAGTAGACTTTTAACAGGATTGACACAAGCTTTTCGCTTGAAAAGCTTATATCAATCCTGTTGAAAGTCGTTGTAGAAATACGAAACGCTTTGAAAGCGATTGCCACTTATCTAGGCCCTCTGGATCTTGATCTTTGGAGTTTGATCTTCGGTCCAATATGACATAACAAATCAATCAAGGTTTTCTAGTAGTCTAGACTCTAGATTCTATACCTCTATACGAGTTATCTTCGAATGACTTTGGAATAACCATTTTCTGACTGTTACTCATGTCAATTAACCGATAAATCTTTAAATCTTACCTGACAGTACATTCATAATCAGCCTAACAGGTTCCCACTGCTGGGACACTGGCCTCCTCTCTTCGAGAGGGTGTGGGCTATAATCTACCACGCGGGCCCAGTGCGGGTTGGTAGATGTCACATATCTTCGAATTTTTGGTTCTAGGACATGCCGGTTTCCTCACGATGTTTTCCTTCCCCGTTTTGAGAGCAGTGGTGATGAAATAATTTACACAAAGTAAAGCGCCTGTCTGGGTTCGAACCTACGACTTACAACTCGTAAGTCGCAGCCATCACCACCGGGCCACCGTACATTGGTTAAACTTTAACCTACCCCAACTGACTCACGTTGACAAAAATAATGTAAAAACAAAATAACAGTAGCAAACTAATACTTGTATCTATGATTCATACTACAAAATTCAAGGTTCACAAAACTACTACAATAGCTATCAAATTAGTATATTTTCTAATATTAGTCACGAACAATTACCCCACCTTGGTATATGAGTACGTAAACCATAGAACGAAATGCCCCAATTCCAGTATGAGTCACTCGACGAACGGCCTTCGCTGTTATACGCGATGCCTTGTATTTTGCATAATATCGATCGTTCCAGGAGGAAAGTGTTATTTTTATACTGATGTATGATTTCTTTTATTCCTTATCGCGATAACGAAATGTCTTTATGGTAATTGGCATAATAATGTGATGGAGAAAAGAAAGGGAAACTACGTCCGCGGACTGCGGGCTAATAGCGTATCACACTTTTTTTTTCTGTATGTGAAATCATCAAATGACCCCTCCCGCTCTGGGTGGAGCGGAAGGGAGTGTCAGACTCTTACTGACTAAAACCCACCCGTGTTCCTTCCTTAGCCCTTTATGTTCCGGGCCAGCGGTAACCCTTTCGGTCAATCCCGCTGACCATTGCGTATCACACTATCATTGGTTTTCATTTTGACAATTCAACAGCATTCATTGCGTTATTTACGTTGCTGAGCAGACACATTTTCCGAACATATGAAGCCACGGATTAGGAATATCCTTCAAAATGATTCAGATTAAGATTGATAGCGTGTTACGCAATAAGGGTGCTGGTTTAGTACCAGAATTCTTCTTCTTCTTCGTGGCAAGACTGTATTTTATATCTAGTACAGACGCCAGCACAGCAAGCTACTACAATCTGTTAAATTTCTTTAAAAGATTTTCTACTTTATCGCTAACGCATAAAGCTCAAAGTTGTTTGGGAAAATTTGACAGTTGCGGCCTGCGGGTATCTTGATGTGCTTGGGGTCTGTACCAACATTGTTACTCATTGTCTCATTGCTTATGCTTATGTTGTAGTAGGTGCTCTAAATGGGCTCTACAGATGCGTAATACCGGTAACTGCCTTCACTGTATTTCTATGCGCGACGTAACCTGCGTCTTTACTTGAGTATGTCTACGCACATGGGTGCCTTTCGTCACCAAGTTTCTGAGTAAAATTTAAAAACTTTGAATGTCCGCTTCAAAATTGAAAAGGATACAGTACCTAATGTAGGTATGTATATCTAATCAATTAAACCATTGAAATAAGAACACAAACATAAATCATTATCATCATCTTCCTAGCCTATTCACGGAACCGCATGCAGCTAAATACCAGGTAATTAAAACAAAAAAAAAATAAACCGACATCAAAAAGAAAGTAACTCAAAAGTATGAAATGATATTTTTACATAATATACCTACACGAAATTAACCAACAAAACGAAATCAAAAGTAGGTACGAAACAAATTAGGGGCCTACAATTTTTTTTGAGGTCTATAAAATTTTGTATATTTGTTTGGAAGCCCTAATAGATTGTCATATGTGAATATATGCAGTTCCAATAATATTACATCATAAATACGTGTCGAATTGATAACCTTCTTTTTTTTTAAGTCTGTAAAAAGAGAACAAATTGGGGAAAAATATGCGTCACATCCACGTAAAACGGCCATCGCTCAGCATAATGCAAAAACCCTATGCGAGATAGAGCCCCAGCGCTGGTAATAATTACTTTGTAGATCGATACGAACTTTCTTTGATTTACGAAAGTAAATGCATTTCGGTACGTGATTTTCATTTTATCAATTAGATAATGACAATTCAAATTGGTTTTGAATGTGCCAGTCACTAATTGTAGCTACTTTATGCAACAGTTTTCAAGAAAAAGTATCTACACTAACTTTTTTAGTCAACCAAGTTAATAAAGCACACCCTGCGACCTGACTGTGTTGAACCTTCCAGTTAAAGTTTTAATAAAGGAACAAAAATAGACAACGATTCATATTTCTTTTGGGAACCGCCAGTACTTCCACCTTACCAGAACTGACAAACTTATAAATAGTCAAACGCAGCGCTTCTTAAAACTAATTTTACTCATCAAGTTTCTTAGCAAAACTTTTCGCAGAAGCCCTTTGGTTGAGCAAGACTACAAAGTGTATGGTTAGCAACAACAAATTAACTACTTAATTTTACTTGCGCACTTTCAATATAATTTCCATACATTTACATTTTTAATTGAGTGCCATATGTGACGTGAGATATTTGAATTTAAAACTAGTTTTTGGTAAGCTAAGGTCGACTTCGTTGACTTTTGTTGTCATTTGATTTACTGGTTGAAGCCTTTTAAAATTGTCAGGATGTCGCATATCAATGCTAAAACCTAAGTTAAAAAACAATTATAGTGTTATCAAATTCATGGAAATCTAAATATTATGTAAATTCAAAAAGAGATTTAAAATCTTTGCAATTTGAACTTATTTTTGCCATCATCATAAGTACATCCTAATCCTATATAATATTATTTCGAGAAAAGGATGTTACGGCCGTGCCGCTTTATGCTCGACTTGGCGGGGACACTGCCATGCCCCCAGATAAATGCGACAGTGAATTTGTTTGTTTGATACGCTTTTACGCTAAAACGGCTGAACGGATTTGGATGAAATTTGACACACAGATAGACCTAACCTGGGTAAAGACATAGGTTACTTTTCATCCTGGTTCGCAGACAAAGTCGCGGGCAACAGCTAGTTTCATATAACTGGACCGAAATCAAAGGTAGGTATATAGATATTTACCAACCAGTTTTTCCAGATTAATTTAAGGTGGTTGTTTTTCATACATTTTAACGGTTTTGGGACAATATATTACGACGAATATTCGATTAATGATACTATCATTATAATTACCTATCTTAACATATTTCTTTACTAACCATACACCATACAATTCCATACAAAATTCCCACGATAATGCGTTATGATTCAAAAATTTACATATAACGAGAATCATTGCAGAAAAATCTCCGTCCCTCCGCTTTCTGTGCGTCATTGCGATTCCTGGTACAAATGTTACTTCGAAATGGTCTTAGAACACGTGACTATATGTTATAATATGATTAATGTTAACCAACTTTGTTTTTTTTAAAGTCCGCATTGTCATGTCCGTCAGTGTGTCCCTCGCTTTACTTAAAAGGATTGGCAATGTCAGAAGGATCGAGTGCAAAAAACATTAGTCATTGAATGTCATCCTTTTTCGATTTGCATCATATTTTTCGTGGCAATACGTCAAGCTGGCTTATCAATTAAAATCAATAGTTTGACTAATCTAATCTCATGTATTTGCTTCAAAGCCTATTGTCATTGCATATTACGTCATACCATTTCAATATTTCGGCATTATTTCGACATACAAGTACTTATGTATTAGTTATGTAATTTTTAACTGGCCAAAGAATAAGCACTGCCATTCAACGTGGCAATAATGCCAGTCTTCTGGGCACGTTTCCGGATGACAGCGATGTCTAAGTATCCTTTTGTGTTTGTATTTATTTGTATAGTTAATTAGTTAGTTATTTAATTTAGTACCTAGTGTTAATAATTAGTTTTATATCAATTTTGAAAGTAAGGCAGATCACATACTACAACAATATTTTAAAGTTATATTATAAATGAAATAAATAGATTATGTAATTTAATTACATTGATCCATGGGCATAAAGGAAATGGAGACTAAACCCAGCACTGAGTGAAAATGGCTCATAATTTTGAAAAACAAGTGTTTAGTGTTAAGCAATATTTTTTTAATGCTTCTCCCTACAGATTTTTTCTTATAAATAACTTCGCCTACTCTAAAAGGAAAACAATTCGTATAGATTACCAAAATTGAAAAAAAAAGAAAATATTTTCCATTACGAAACGCATTTCTCTACGCTGCGTATTCTCTAGAGCTGAAATAAATTTGGTAAAAAATATACATTCATCATCCCTGTTGTACTGGGTTGATCTCTTGCAGGGATCAACGAGATTTATGACGTGAAATGACGTTCCTGATCGCTGTACGAACGCATATTTACGTTCCCTTTTGTCTAGGTTGTTTATTTTTTGCCTATTTTAGACGATGTTTTTTATTGCTACGTCGTAGATGAAAAGATTGGTCTGTTTATCATGGATGGCAGTTTTATCCATACTTACTAATATTATAAATTCGAAAGTAACTATGTCTGTCTGTCTTCAACTCTTTAACTCTTCAGGCCTAGAAATCGGAGCACGCAAGCCCCACCACAACGTCAACGTAGAGATACGGCGATGGGGTTATTATTATTAGCCTATTTTATCATCTAAATAACATAATAAAATAAATAATAATAAAATCAAATAAAAATAAATAATAGTAAACGATGATAATGAATTTTAAAATTATTGCATCATATAAATTGTTAGAACGAAAGGATTACAATCATTCGATCAGTATTGTAGGAATAGAAATAGGTTCTGACTAAGCCATATTTTCTTATTCTGCGGTTTACCTATGTAAAAAGGCTAATTTGTTGTGCAAATGTTACAATTCTATCTAATATGTCCATAATGGTTCAAAGAGTTTCATGTGACAACGTTTCAGCCAGTAGATTCATGTTGCATTTTATTGATTCATTATAAAACCAAGAGTATCTACTTTAAATTCTAGCTTTTCGTCACCTCATGACAACCACAACAATAAAATCCTCATATCTGATCCCTTTCGCCTTACAAGATCACAGTTTAAAAATACTCAGTGGCTCACGAGTAAACTGTGACCCTCGTTCACAATCTTGTTCGACACCAGTAAGGCTTCGTATGCGTGTACCTCCATTGTTTCCCCGCGTGATACTAAGAGCCTTGTATGCAAAGATTATCAGTTGTCATGAATTCATGATGCGTGCGAATGTGTACATGCGAATTGAGGACCTTGAGATAGATGTATTTATTTTGGAAGTTTTTATGTATAAGTACGATCATGTCGTATGCAATATTCTGAAACAAATAAATCATAAAAAGGTCAATTGCTTCTGGAAGCAGAGCTTTCAAAAGAGTTTCCAATATTTAGGTATTTCAAAGGAAACCAAGCAGCGCTGGGTTTTGAACATTTAGCTAATGCTGAATACGCCGTTTGACCTTTACCTAAACCTAACCCCACTTTTGAGAATAGCCGTATATTTTAGTTCTGTGAATACTGTGTTCAAAAAGTGCTTGTCAGATTTCATTTAAAAAATATATATATTTTATCTCTCCCTCTCTCCTTTACTCTTTTCTATATTTATTCCCTATTACATGGGACTTAAACATAACTGCCGAAATGTGGGTGTACTATAGGTTCACCTTTGCCTAACTCCTCGGGGGTTAAAGGCGTGATATTACGTTACGTTATAAAATAATTCTGACTCGTGTTTCCCTAGAGTTAAGTTTATCTTTTATCATGTCTTCTGACTTTCCTTCAATTTTAATTATTTTGAACAAACATTAAAACAATTTTATGACCGGACTGGCGTCCAAGAAACTTCGCAAAAGTACAGACTGGGTACTCAGATTGCTAAAAATATGCAAATCACGGACGTAAAGTTTAGTCAAGTGTGCCTTTTAGGTCACAAAACCCAGGACGATAGAAAAACTTTATCTTCTAAGATATTCAGACAAATGTCAAGGCTCACTGGTCATCCGGGTAGGTCATTACTTCAGTCTGGAAAGTCTTTTGCATAATGCCTATTGAACCAGTAAAAAGCATCTGCGACGATTCGGGTGATAACTTTCAGAATAAGCACTTTTGCTTATCAAACTATAGCAAAATACTACTTATTAATCCTATATATTTTTTTATTATTTTAGCTCACCAACTTTCATGAAATCGTTTGGGTTTTCATAGAATGCTCTTATCTGTAGATAGGTATAGTAATTTTATCATATTATTATTGTAATGACTACATGGGTATTTACTTATACGTAACCAAGTCACTCTGTGAGATAAGATATGAGGAGATCTACACTATTTTTGGGTAGGTACCATTTTACTGTTTATGGCGCAAATAACAAGTTTAGTTTTTCTTAGAAAATTATTTTTTTAGAAAGAAACTGCTTTTTCAACCTTACTTTAAGTAAAAGAAAAACTGGTTGTTTTATCTTTTACCAACCCACACCCACTTTAAATATACAACCCATTACACAGACCTAACTACTTATTTTTCACAGAGCTACCCCATGCTACCCCCTCAGGGAGCCTTTCACCTTAATGACCGGGCCGGATCAATCTGCTCCCATCTGAGCACGAGCGCTCGCGTGTTTCGACACACAACTCATCCAAGAAGCCAGGCCATCTGAATAATGGTCTCGGAGACACGCAACGTAAAGTGGACGTGGTTAAGTGAAACTGATTTTGATTAAGGTACCTACTGAAGGACTTGAGATGAATAGAATAAGTAATTAAGTATGTAAGAGGAAGTCTGAAAGTGGTGGAAGAGAAACGAGATGACTGCTAATAGAGATATGGAAGCAGAAGATATGCTGCTCCGACCCCAAATGACTTGGGAAAATGGCAGAAGGATGATAATTACAGTTGAGTAAATTTGTTCATTAGGAGTGTAGTCATGTCCAGTTGTCTCTATACACTGAAAGAAATAAGCAGTAAATAAAAACGAAAAAACATTAATCCGAACTGCTTTAAACAGTTGAAATACGAATCTAACGTTCAAAATAGTATTTTTTACTGATCCGAAAACAGTTAAAGCTTGAGGCAAAATGTTAGCGTCATGACAGTAAACTTTAACGTTTTAAGTAGCTAAAAGGTCACAAAATGAATTGTTTTATTCGGTTTGTGATATCGTTCAAACCATTGAAATTTACTTACATTACAGTAATGGTAGTTTTCCTTATTTTTTGTTGTTTTTTTTTTTCAATAAATACATAGTATGTTCAATCATTAAAAGTTACTATTTTGTCTTTTACTGTTTTACAAACATTTCTTCTTACTGTATAAAGTCAGTAACTCTTAATGAAATTGCTTTAATGTGGTGTAGTAACAATTTTTTTTTCAGTGAATGTGTGTTTTTAAGTGGCAAAGTAACAGGCAGCACCCCTGATGGTAAGTGGTCATAATCATCTGTGTTTGTAATCTCCAAACGGCTGGCTGATACTTCCCGTAGCCAGAGGCTAAGCATTGC
This sequence comes from Luperina nickerlii, assembly GCA_963855955.1. Lineage (NCBI taxonomy): Eukaryota > Metazoa > Arthropoda > Insecta > Lepidoptera > Noctuidae > Luperina > Luperina nickerlii. The sequence goes on along the minus strand of OY979677.1, from coordinate 10,502,518 downwards.
CAAACAACATGGCCACCGCCGCCTATCTCTTGGATACAGTACCAGTCGACAGCGACGGAAAGAAATTTTTTGACGTCATATTTCAGTTATTTAATTTTTTTAGTTAGGTTAGGTTATTCTATTTTTATTTTAATAGTTAGTTAATTTAAAATAAAAAGTTTATTTGTAATTCCTGCCTGACTTATGTGTGTTCCAGAAGTGGGATTGAAGTAGGAGTGATTATGCTATCTGATTTAAATTATTGTATGATTTGTGTAATTCAATTAATTTCGTTAAATCAACGTTGTTTGTTATTGTTTTGTGTGTTATATTATATTTTAATGTATTTTGTGTAAATTCAGATATAAATTATTGTTAATGAATAATAGAGTATGTGAAATATAAAAAGGGAAATAATTTAAATGAAGTGCCTATACTATTAAGTTCTATTTTTAGCAAATTGGTCATTGTTTTGTGTACCATTGTGAAATAATGTGGGACTTTTATAATTCTGTAATGCGTGAGGAATTTATCCTCAATGAATTCCCATAACATGTGGATGATATGAAAACAACTAGGTAATGCTCTCGGTATGTTTTCTTATAATTTCAGAAATAATCAATGGGTGTGTGCACCTACAATAATATTGAGCAAATAAATAAATAACAGTTGTAATATTAGATTTATAGACCTACTGTGCAGGACAGGTTTAAGCTAGAGTAAAATATTTATAGGCACGTGTTATTTTTATATTTTAGCTACAAAGAGGCAGATATTACACCCCCTCGATCCCCTGCTTGTTCGTCTTCTGTTTTAATATCTGTATTATCCACTATAAACTTTCTCATTCCGGTTTGATCCGCTTTTTCTTTAGTTTTGATTCCTGAATGATCGTCAGCAACAAAAATAAGTACAGGGTTTATTGAAATACATAAATACCTAGCTTCTGCCCGCGACTTCGTCCGCGTGAAATTTCACCCTCCCCCCAATCATCCTCGTAGGGGTGGAATTTTGAAAAATCCTTTTTTACCTACCTTTGATACCTACTTTTCACAAAGAACACACCCTCAAATCTCATGTCTCTAGGACCAGCGGTTTAGGCTGTGCGTTGATATATCAGTCAGTCAGGACTTTGAATTTTAAATACATATATAGATGTGCGAAACGACAAGTCCGACTACCTTGAGAAAGCTGCAGAAATCCGTTGGATGCAAGAAGCACCAAAACCAGTCGATGTGGAGCTGCTTGGGGAGGCCTATGTCCAGCAGTGGACGACTTTCGACTGAAATGATGATATGATAATAACGATTTTTATAAAGTAGACGATGAAAGATATTAGGGACCCTACGGCACTCGGGAGCTTTGAGTCACGTATTGTTTGCTTATTGCCGAGCGTCGTAGTAAAATTCATTGTTTTATTAGTTTCTAAATGTTTTGTTAGCAGCAATATAATGATGATGATGATAAATGATTATTGCCTGCGCCCATTCATAAAAATACGCATTTCTTTAGGCCGTTTTAATAGCTTGTAGTTTTGCGCCGATATTGTTATCCGCACCAAAGGTGTTTACAATAATTTAAAAAAAAACAATAGCGTAGCGAGTGCTGTTAAAAAAAGGTGAGAAATGGTAGGGAGAAACTGACGCCGCTGGGGGCATACAAAAGGGCATTGCCTGTCCAAATATAGTTAACCCTGGCTAGATGCTTTGAGTAGTCCGGTTAAGTAGTTACGACCTCTCAAGGTCAACTACGAGATGCCGTTTCCTAATTAAAAAAAATAACAACGACTAGACAAAAACAACGATTTAAAATTTTCCAATATAAAATATGTTTTACGTGTAAAAACTTGTACAAAAATTAAATTGATAGAAATCGATTTTCAAGTATTGTTTCCATACAAAACAAAAGGATGTTTTAATAACTTTGAACCCCTATGAGCTATGACACTATATTCACCAAAAAAAAATTTAAAACTCGAACATTCGAGTTTTGTATTTTTATGTAGCCAGCCAGTTATTTGTTACCCTTTGTACAGCACTTTTTCCATTTCATTTTAAAATGCGTTCCAGGTTCGAATATTGCATACAAATAGCGCATCGGGCCAGTAATCACAATTAAAATGGCGGCCAAGATGAGAATGCTACGTGGAACATTACCATCAGGAACGTTTAAGTACCAGCTGAATTGAAACCGTTTATGGGTGGAAAAATTAAAACGAGATTTGAATTTCGTATTCTGTGTACGCTTGCCTGGGTCATAAATGTTAATGCTTTTAGCTGGACTATAGGATTATTCATAAATATTGTAGACAGACGACTTAATATGTGAAAATGAACTATAAACTGACCGCGTGAAGTCGAAAATATTTCTGAATATTGAAAGCGTGTTTTTAGGATTTACTATATATTATCCCTACCTAAAAATACACTTCCATTTTTATCGCATGAAAATTGTTTTTCTTTCGAGAGTTCCAAAAATAAAACTACAAAATACTGGAAGGCCAATTGAAAACCGAATAAGGTTCACAAGTCGTCCAGTCATAACGGACGTTTTTCAATTAAATCCTGTACACTCTATAGTCCATAAAAAAAGGAAAATTTTATTTTACACAGCCTAGAAAAAACGTCAAGAGGATTTTTTTGTGCTCCATTACAGCCGGATTGGATTACGACCGACGACGTGGAAAATTTCTATATCGTTAATTGAAAACGAACCGTTCCGTGGACAACAGACGGAAGAAAAAATGCATAAGCCTTATTACTCGTATAAGTCTGCTGTACACGGGTATTATTTAATCTTGTCCAAGCATTGGTGGACTGAGATGCAATTAAAAATTATTTATGCTGTGGTCTGCCTGGTTTATTGAGAGATATATCGCCAGCATACAGATAAATCCTGAGAGGTTTGCGTTGTGTGGTTAAAACAAGATTGTAATAAGTTAATTTTTTAGAAATAAATAAATTTAAAAAAAGTAGTAGACATTTTGTAAACAAATTACCAAGTGTTCGCCTAGCGACTAATCATGATCCATAACACGAAAGAAAAATTCACAACATGTAAAGAGGAATCATAGACTCAATAAATAAGCGGAAAATACTCTTGAAAACCGCAGACAAAGAATGTGTAAACATTTTTTTTTGCGTCAAATAATTGAGTCATCGCAAATATTTGGATTGCCTGAATTCCATTATTTATTTTGAACAGGGCGTCCGAATTAGCACGGAAAACACTGGTGCCCACTTATTTTGTGAAACGTGTGCTACTACTATTTTTAACCGACTTCCACAAAGGTTATATTTAAATGAAATGTCAACACATTTTTACATGTGCCTGCCTCGTTGGTCTAGTGGGGCAAGTGCAACTGCTGAAAATGATATTTTTGGGTTCAGTTCCCTGGTCGAGCAAAGTTTTATTGGGTTTTTCTATCAGTACCAGCCCGGAGTATAGATTTGTGCCCGATGGAGGGTAACAGGCTCGATCGTTCTCTATTACACGGGAATTGGAAAAATGTGAGTTCACCAACCCTTCTGGGGCTTGACAAGGCGTGATGTAATTCATGCTTTACATGTGCACGAAAAAGTTGTATTACCTACACAAAAAATAAATTTACGTAGGTATTAAGTATCTACCTCAATAAATTATTTCAATGACGTCAATGCCATATAAGACACGCAGTTGTTTTGTATTGGATAGGTGAGTTTAATGTACCTACCTAGCCATGGACATTATTAACAATTAGCTACCTACTTTTATTGAAAAGGAAGATATTTAAATAGTTAATACTTTTTGAAGTGCAAATTTTTTTAGGCGCACTTTGTGCTCTTTCTGAGCAATGAAAGAAACTGAACCGTCACGTTCGGATCGTTGCCGCTAGATCGGCTATACTCGGCACAAGTCGGTCGGTGACACTAAATTGTGTATACTCGGCGCTGAACCGCGTATACTCGGCTCATATAAGTTATCACTTCTTTCGTGTGGTCATAAGCACACACCCTCTTTTTTTTACTAAACATCTCTTCTTCAGTAGGTACAGAATTTCTTTAATTGATTTTCAACTTTATCGCTGAAGCATAAGGTTTAAAGTTGATTGGGAAAATTTGACAGTTTCGGGTAGCTTGATGTGCTGGCGTCTGTACCTTCCAACCTAGTAAAAGAAGACCTTAGCTTCACCTAGCTTGCATCATTAAAACGTCTAAGTAATAAATAATGAAGTAAAAAACAGCATGTGTGCAATTCACACGTGGTAGAAGTGAAACCTTCAAATCACTATACAATCCATCCATCCATCCATCCATCCATCCAAACACTCAAAACACTCAAAAACACGCAATAACACTGTATAATGCTTTCTGTCTCATTTTCTCCCACGTTAAATCTTATATGTCTCTTTTTACTGTCGCTTTTTCGTTTCATAAAATTTCAAGTCACAACGATGCTAAAGAAGTTTTCACTTCAAAAATCCCTGTTCATGATTCAACAACAGACCTAAAGGCCAAATCCCGTAATTATAAACGTTTAAAATCTAGTCTCAGTAACCTCATCTCAGCGAAAATCAATGTCAAAAACATGTCAAAATGTCCTGTGAACGTACTTAAAATTTCGAGAATTGCCCCTCTGTAGTCTGTTGCTCAATCATGGGCAAGGATTTTTACCGATATTTATCACGCATACACTACCTACACCCTAAATACTACATCACCACGAAAACTACAACAAATCTATCACCGAACAGCTAACCACTTAATTCTTCTTCTAAAATACGATCGCGTGTGAAAGAGACATTCGTTCCGAACAATATCCTTGCACTTGCACCGTAAGGGGCCGGTCAGAACTGCAAGTTAATCGCCATATATTACGACGATACATCATTAGGACGACCCCTAAATAAGCTGTAAGAGGAAATAAATAAAGTAGCCTGTCGGTAAATTAGACGTTAGATGCCATATTGCTCAGGTTCTGTCGGCATTAATCATTTTTGGCAGAAACAAATGTATGGGTTGGTTTATTTTTGGGTACCAGCAAACAAATATAATATTACTAGGTTCTGCCGACTTAGTCCACGTGAAATTTCTTACCTTAACATAAAATATAGCATTGCCCCGTTACTTCGTTTTGGCATTGCGTTTAATCTGACTTTTTTCCTTTTTGCTCGGCTCCTCAGGTTCATAGCGTAATGTTAAATAGCCTATAACCTTTCTAAAGAATTTGGCTGCCAAATACAAAAAGATTTTCTTTTCAAATTCGACCAATTAATCAATTCGTCGTTCCAGAGATTTGAGCATTCAAAGAAACTTCTCAGCTTTATTTTATAAAAAAAGTAGATACCTACTATAGATGCCTACTTTTCAAATATTCAGCCGGCTAAGTTTATCATAGAAATTTATTTATTTAAACTATTCGCACAAAAAGGTACAAAGGCGGACTTAATGCCTTAGGCATTCTCTAGTAGTCAACCAAGAGTGGTGAAGAGATTCGATGGCAGGTGCTTTGGTTGAAAGGAATAATGATAAAAAAAATCTATTAAAACTAGGTACACAAATACATAAATAGGTTATATACACATACATACTATTTACTATAAAATATACGTATAATATATATACAAATCAAGGGAGAGAGGTGTTGAGATGACTCTACGTTATGTGTTTTGAAAATAACTCTGCAATTTCCGCTTAAATGCATACCGACTGGTGGCCGTCCTGATATCAAGAGCAAATGCATTCCAAAAAAGAATGGACTGAATATGAAAGGAAGAATGAACAAAGTCAGAAGTATGAGAAGGACAGAGTAGAAAAAGATTGTTAGAAGAACGCAGATTTAAGAATCTGCGTTCTTCTAACAATCTTTTACTTTTCTTTTTTTTTCTTTGAAGAACATAGATTTTGGAAGTGAGACACGAGATAAGAAAGAGAAGTGGAGGAGTTGAGAAGGGAAAAAGCGTGATTAAAGCGCGCAAACTTCTTCTTTGACGTATGGACATCCATTTGAGCTCATGATATCATGGAAATTCGCACCAAAAATAGCACTAATTTCACACAATGACGTACACCCACGCAAGTACATTTCCCATGGAAATAAAAAACAATTGAAAGTCACTCCAGCATGTCATCGCTATTTTCCACGAAAGACAGTCAATTATTTTGACTGTTTCGTTATTTAATCCCATCTACATACAATGATGTACAATGGAGTTGACGACAGCATTTACATATTGAATACTGCGCATAATCACATTCTATGTCAATAGTGTTCGCACGATGCGCGCATGCTTACGTCATGGGGAGTCACGTGACCGCCTGAAGAGTTTTCCAGGCGGCTGGTGAGTCATACTAGCCATAGGCTGTGGTACAAGTCAGAAGAAGTCGTCTAAGATGCACGATTTTGTGGACAGTCGTAGGAAAAAAATTTGGCAAACATATTTTCTTTACTTTTTTTCTAACAAAACATCTTGTTTGTTCTTGTACCTGCTAGATGGCTCATAAACTGAAACTAGATGGTTTAAAATACGGTGATGGTTTTAAATAGGAACAGCCACCAATATTAAAAAATCCAAACCTTACATTAAATGTTGCACACTTCCATAGATTAGATTTACTTAGTCTCAGTTTTTGAAATAGTATTTTATTTAACCTACGTACGTATCCAGTAAAGGCTTCTCAACTGACTGGCTCTGAGTCGATTGAGTCGGTTTTTGACACGTTAGTCGTAAAATCATATAGTTTCCATGCTTAGAAGCATGTCTTCATTTTCTTTTCAGTTCCAGTATAGGCTCGAAAAACCATATTTTAAGACATTGTAATCTCCGAAACTAGACTTTCTTTTGACATGCGAAACCCGCTACCGCTTATAAATCACACCTCATTTCAGCCTTGAACTCTGTGTATGGAAATTTTATACGTCGTCCGTACTCCGTCACACCCAGAGGCATTGTAGTCTAAAATAGACACAACACAACACTAGTCATTTTACAAAAATATGTGCTAGAATGGTATTTCTCCTGTTATATTCTATTCTAGACAAGAGCTTTAGTGTTGGGAGCTTATGTGCTAGGTAATGTGTCTGACTGTCTCCTTTGGGATTTGAAGGTTGACATAATCATTTAGCTTCAGCATTTTATTTGAGACAACACTTTAGCACAATTAAGTGAAGATATACTGCGGAAAACGGTGAAGGAAAACATCGTGAGGAAACCGGCATGTCCTAGAACCAAAAGTTCGCAGACATGTGACATCTACCAACCCGCACTGGGCCCGGGTGGTAGTTTACAGCCCACTCCCTTTCGAAGAGAGGAGGGCTGTGTCCCAGTAGTGGGAAAATTATAGGCTGATTACGCTATACTGCGGAGTGTCAAATAAACTTTCTGCGCATTATTGGGGATATTTTAACAGAAAAAAAACCCTAAACGCTTGGTCTGACTTTCATATTTAAACTTAGGTCTTCAAACCAGTTTCTTTGTTTCCTGTAGGTTTTCTATGAGGAAGTTAATTAGTGTGCTTCAGGGCAAAAAAAATGTCACCCCGAAAGTCGTCAATTCCGAACTAGCAACAGCAGACACAATTATTTATATATCTTAATTAGCAGGATATCATTATACTAATAAAGATACGAAAATTATAGCTCGTGTCACCCATAAAACGTAATAACACAGACATGTCACACAAATGTAATAACGATATTATAATTAACAGCAATGTCGTTAATATTCGAATGACGTAATTTTCACGCCGCGTTGTTCTACTGAGGTAAAGGACATAATTCATTGCCGCGACAAGGATACGACATCACAAAAGGATCCACGATCCGACGAACATTTTAATCTATCCGCAGCTCGTAATGTCTATATGTACTTAACTAAATTACTTGCATAAATCATATTTAAACGTGACGAACGCTGGCGCCTACAAACCCCACATCAGATAACACACGCAATTATTAACTCTAACACGGTGGGATTAGTTCCAAAATCGGTCCAGCAACCCGAAATTTGCCAGAAAATTCGCAGCGATATTAAAAATATTATTTATGGCTTGCGATATAGAGATCAATTTCGTATTTTCGATTTAGGTGCTGTAGGAAAACGTTATCTAAGCGAGGTTTTTTTACGAGAATTATTTCGTTCTCGTGACCGCATCGTGTTCGCTCAGATGTTCAGAGTGAAAGCAGTTTTTTGTAGATATTTTCAACTGTAGGATTAAAGTGATAAGTATGTAGTATTTACATACGTACAGTAATTAACATGTAACATTTGAAAGCCGTTTAAATGTTTGTACTTCGTGGTGTGATTTACTCGACAAATATTTACATTTTCGTAGACTTTGCTCTCGAGTGGGATGCTAAGTTACAATTGTTTAGGCTTTGGTATTTGAAACGTTTACCATATATTCTCATTTATAATTCCCAGTTTATTTTTTCTTCTTTTCGCACAGATATCCTGCACATAGTTGGTTAACAGACACAGATAGAGGTTGGTATCTTTTCAATTGAAATATTCTCAACAACGTCTTCGTTCATTACGACCAAACCAATATGAGGTGTTGTGTTGATATATACAATTAAATAGCTACTTAAGATAATCCATTATTAGGGACTTTAGTTTTTACTAATTTGCAACCATGTCCAATGGCAGCATATCATAATGCTTAGCCTAATATAATATTATAAACGCGAAAGTTTGCGAGGATGGATGGATGTGTGTTACTTTTTCACGCAAAAACTACTACACGGATTTGGATGTTTGGCACACTGATAGTTTATAACACATAAGATACTTTTTATTCCGATATTCCCACGTAATCGATACTTATGCGGATGAAATTACGAGGCACTACTAGATTATAATAAATTTAAACTAGCTCATACTTTGTGCAAGCTGTGTTGTGTTTCTTTAAGTTTACTTAAGATGTAAGTTATGTTGCTCGATTGTTGAACCAGTGATTAAAAAAAACCGCGCTGATTTCTCCACTCTTATTCAAATTTTATCAAACGATACACTTCTAATATACTCGTTGCAATATATTTAAGATACATTTTTTTAAATCGACTATTAATTCTAATTCCCCATTTTCACATTGAAACATTTATGACATCTCAAACATTTAAGTCCCCATGAAATCGCGATAAAACAGTTTTATTCTTACGAGACTCGGTGGTACAATCTGTTTCTTCCCACCGGGAACTTGGCGGTACACTCGCTCGATGATTTATTCTGTCCCTTATCTGTGGTACATGTACGTACTCCATTAAGATTAGGTATTCATGTTGCACACCTGATACTTTGAAAGCGTTTGACAATGTGGTAATGTTAGGTCTTTGTGTGTGTGTTGCTGTAGACAGAAGGTGTAATTTCATCGTTTGAGTGTTTGTAGATGTAGTTAGATTGGTTAATAGAGAGGGCAGAATGATAGGCAGGGCATATCTTTGGGTTACTAAGTGATAGCTAAAAAACACATTTTTAGCTATTTGTTAATAATACGATTATTGTTTTAATAACATTAAATTAATGAGAGGTATTTATAATATAACGTTAGGCTACGTTTACATGCCATTATACTGTAAATTTCGTGCAGTATAAAACCGTGTGAACGGTTGATAAGAAAGACTAATCAAACAAGTATAAAGGACCTAACTCTCTTCATTCCAAAATATAATACTTAAATGATACAAAAAGCTAGAAATATACGTGGATGCAAACTTTAACTCAAAGAGACACAGAACTTGTACGCAACGCACGTCTCACTCGTATTCGATACTGCAGAATAATTAACACAGATATGTGCTAAAGTTTGCTACTCCGTGTTAAGGGGGATGCAGAGGACTTGTCGACAGGTATTTGCTAAGTGATTACTGTCGGCAGCTTAAAGTCTATAAATGTTTGATGACCAAAAAATAAAACTTTTTGTCGTATTAGGTAATTAGTATAAGTCGGTAAGTTTTCTTTTCAGGGATATCTAGACTACCTTTCATGTGTTCTTTAAGGGCTCAGTAGGTCTTTCAAGAATTTTGGACTCGTCTTTCGACTTCCTTGTCTTGTCTTTTCTTGAAAGACACCTCCACCATCCTCCACCATCTGACCCAAGTATGTGTACTCATCGACATATTGCAACCCATTTTCGTCCCTACGTTTCGTGTTGTTGGTGTGTATGTGTGTCTTGTATCTGTTTATTGAAAAACCAACCTCAAGACTTGCCGTGCTTAGATCTTGGAGCATATCTTCAATTTCAGAAGGCGATGTATGGTAATTACTTATGTCATAATTTATGCTTTACTTGTGGTATTACAAGCACAGAATGATCATTAAATCACAATTTTATTACGCTGTTTAATAATATACTTTTTAACACCCTTGCTCGTAAAGCTGATGTAATTCCACCGGTTTTAAATATGTAAAGAGGGTCATAACAAACGCGTGTGTTATCAAAGCAAATAGTTAAGTTATAGTCCATACAAATTCCATAACAGTATTATTTGCCATTTCAAATTTGGAACTGATCGCCGCCGCACGACTCCAGCTAGTAAGCAGCGCGCTGTTTCTATTCAAATTTCGAACTAACCGCCGCGCGGCGCCAGTCAGTAGGCAGCGCTAGCGCGCTGTTAAAATGGCGGGAAAGCAACAGTGTGCATTCACAGATTGAGTTTATTTAAGATTAAAAAAAAAATTACAACTAATGACGAATTACAATGCTCTTCTGCCGCCTTTCAAGAAGTTTCGTCGTCTCCAACATTTACCCTAACACAAAACAATGACATTATGAATAGTAATAATAATAATAAAAACATAATTAAAAAACCAACTACAATTACGTATCATTTTAATAATTGTAATTTCACTAACTGTTTCAATAATTAAAAATGAACAAAATATAAAATGTTTTTTTTTTGTTTCCTCGCAAATGTGTTAAAAAACGTCGTACGATATACGTGCGTATTGGTTATAACATGCTCGGCTCAATTACGCCCTCGCCTTCGGCTCGGGCTGAAATTCCGCCTCGCATGTTATAACCATCTTAACGCACTAATATCGTAATGTACTATTCATGTAGTCTATTAACATTATACGCAGCTGTATGATTTTAATATCGGCTTTCACCCCAAATCCTTGGAGTGTGTCCAAGAGCTTATTATTTTGTCTGCAGCCTCACAATGTTAATCAACTATTTACATCCTATTCATCATAAGACTAAACAAGACAACAGTCTTGTTTAGTCTTTTGTTTTAAACTGCTACTGGATTTTCTACAGAATACTTTTGTAAAGGCAACTTATTCATATATTTATTTGCATTCTATAATGTTGTAGAAGTAGATGCGTTACAATGGCTTAAATCTAAGGTACAATTATGGACCCTGTAGGGCACCGCAAAAATTATGAATATATTCTTAAAATAAAAATAAATTTAGGACATAAATTAACAATAAGCAATTTCAAAAATATGCTATAAAAATTAAATAAGTCATATAACATTTTATTTTATTGAGATCAGCCTGTTATAGGTTGTGGTATATAATAATTATTTGATAAGGTTAATTAAACAGACATCAATCATATTATAATATTTATCTATGTATGTATGAATGTATCTATACCACTAACTGTGTGTGGTTTCTGCTTATATACTTAATTGACACGTGTAACTAAACATAAAAATCGATAAAAATTTACCATATAATGTGCACTTTTATGATTTTTAACATCACGATATTATCGTGGACGTTTATGTCCATAAAATGTATGTTTTTTGCTAGCTTTTGAAGGCTTTAGACGCAGCGATAAGATAAAAAGAAAGCTCAAATTAAGCCTGCTTTTGATAAAAATCTTTTACAATTCTGAAAAAAACATTTAAATCAATGAAACTCTAAGTAATACGTCTAAATCTAAGTACTTACTGATAAATAGGGAGACATGCCAATCGTAAGTACATAGTTTCTTTCTCTCAATCCAATAGTAAACTTCGGAAACTTTCGACGAAACCTATCCGTCTCTAAGTTACTCCCTAAATAAGGGTCTATCCGGACTCCCTTCCTCGCCTGACATCTGTAAAGGGTTTTCAATGTCGACGAAGTTGAACAGCCCTTAGAATAAATAACTAGCAGTAGGTAGAAGGTGGTAATAGAGAGATTTTATCTGTGTTTTCGTAATTTGTTTTATGCTGTGACAATTTAATAATAGCTGTAGTAATATGGAGAATGTTGTGATCATTGGCTATCACATACGTTTATGTTTTCTTTGTTTTTTTCCTTTTATTTAAATACAATTTCGTTATTTATACTATATGATACTTCTTTTGCGACACATGACTTTCTACGTATCACTACATAGTATAAAACAAAGTCGCTTTCTCTGTCCCTATGTCCCTTTGTATGCTTAAATCTTTGAAACTACGCAACAGATTTTGATGCGGTTTTTTTTAATAGATAGAGTGATTCAAGAGGAAGGTTTATATGTATAATAACATCCATTAAATAGTGGAGAAGTACTGTTATTTTTGAGGTTTCTAATGTGATGTCGTAAATAATTACATTTTTTCCGCTTACATTGCAAACGCAGGCTGAACCCTACGAGTTTTATCAAAATAATGTACTAAGTATTGTACACATTGAAAAGGTCTACAGAAAAGTCCGTGATGGTATATGTCTATCTCTTATGGATAACCCACAATAACTTTTTTTGTCATTTACTTTTTACGACAAATAATGGCTAATTTTCGAAGCGATTTTAACCAATACAGCATTAATCCTTAACCAATTAAATACCTTGAATACAGTGTTCATTTAATATAGATCTATATGGCCCTTTACACCGTATGATTTAAGTGAAAATTTTCGAAGATATTACGATTTAAAAATTGCGGGACGTAGCGTTTGCGGCGGTACCGGCCGGCCGCCCGGTGCGGCAAGAGCGTGCCTATAAAAAAGCCGGAGCGGGCCGCTGTTTTTATATACAACGTTCACAGTTTTTCTGTAGTGTATTTAGTATCAGCATTGCACCCGTGCGAAGCCGGGGCGGGTCGCTAGTTTTAAATAACATAAAAAGAATTAGGCGTACCTATTACCAAAAATGTAATTTGCAAAATCTAGTTGTTTTTTAATTTTGTGGTAAATGGGCCAAAAAGAGTTCCAGGTATGTTGTTACTCTTATACAGTTCAAAAATAAATAATTTCACTTAATTTCATATCCTCTTTTTCACCATCAACTCAAACAATTAAACAATAATCAATTTAGAATAGATGTCTACATTCAATAACAAAATAATCTCACTGAAACATTGTTATACTACGGTGCTACAGATTTATGAAGTACGTAGTGCTACGAGCTACGTGCTACGACCGCTACGCCCGGTCGACGTGCTCTGCGGTGTGACGTCACGCGCTGATTTACAGCCTACGATGCTACGAGAGTTTATCGACCTCGCTTTTTATATGAGAAATATTTTGTTGACACAAAATAAAATGGGGTTTAAATTGTTTAGGCCCTGTTATACTCAAATCAAAATTCAATCTAATTTACTCATTTAAATAGCGGTTGCTATCATAAACTTGAAGAACTTAACAATATTATAGTTAACTTATAATTTACACTCAACCTCCAAAGCGACGTCGGAAGCCTGTTTCCAAAAACCTAACCAATCGAATATCCTGTTTTTTCGGCCCTCCTCAACGCAAACTATATTTTAATTACACTCAAAACACCGACTGCATCTGTCACCCCCAATTGTTTACCCACGTCGATACATACCATACATATCTACAGTTCTGCCTATACTATATAATGTATCAACATTGCGTGAAGCCTGTCATTAACACGCCGTGACGTGCGCAAACAAGCGTGAAAAGCTTACTGATACATTACTGTTAAATTATTGGAAATCTAGGAAAGATTGAATTTAGTAAAAAAGTCCAACCACAGAGCTTTGGTTGACAGAAATATTGACCGTGATAAAGTACAATGTTTTTTTTTTAATCTGAAGAAAAATTGTGTTGTTCGAGTGAAGTAATGGAGAAGAATGGGAAGTACTATCGGAGCTCTAAAGCTCTCCTAGATACGCGTAAGAAAGTTAGAAACTTTGAGAACAATGAAAAAAGCTTGATACCGATATAACTCTGAAAAACTAACTGTGAAAAATCAAGAATAAACAAAACTACACAAGAATTTCAGTTCAACAGAGTTGTTTAACATGTGTTAGAATATACATTTATTTTTTGGTTTTTTAAGTTGGTAAGCCTGCCAGAAATACACGAGCATGAACTTTTTGTGCCCAAATTATTTTTAATATCACTGATATACGGGACGCGATAGAATTTTTATGTGTGTACAAATTGGTCACTAAAATATCCCAAAACGATCAAGCCTGTGCAATTTAAAAGCACTGTAGAACATCGTTTAAAACTTTCCATTATGAACGAACGGTATAAATAATATCATACATTCACCAACAGGAGATTAGTCTAATAAATTTTATTTACGGCCAAATAAAAAAATATTAGGCCACGTGTCCGAACATTTTGGCCACATTATATTCCCGCGACAGTCTGACCTCATATGTCCCGACCAATAACTATATCGTTATAGCGTTTGAACTCAGCCTAACAAAAAAATTACTCAACATTTTTTGTGTTGAACGGACCGTAAAAGTTTCGCAATCAAGGGTGGAAAAACAAGCGTTGTCGATGGATATTTTTGGGTCTTGAAAGTTAAGGATGGTTAAGTTGGGAAATGTTTTGCTTTTGAACCAGATGACGTTTTTGCGGGAGGTCGAGCACGTAATAAGGTATACAAAAAGGGTGTTGCAAAATTCTGTTCATATGCCAATATTTTTTTCTTTAAATAATCACTTTTTATCCTATCTCTTTAAAATACCTACATAAACTGTCTTAGAAGGCGCAGGTTCCGTAGATTTGTACTGAAAACTCAAAGCATTTTTTTAAATTATACCAATTAAAGGCACTATTGATTATAATGGAGTCTATCAGTAAGAAAGCTGAAGCTAGTGACCCATTCCAAAGCGTAATAGGTTCCTATAAAGAAGAACGGACAAAAAAAATGGACTTTCCTGTCCGTTCTTCTTGTAACAAACATTGTTTAAAATGTTTTTTTTTACAAAATATCCTAGTTGCGGATATTTTGTAAAAAAAAAAACTCCACGCGACAGTACTTGAAGTAGCTATCAGTTTCTCTTTATATCAGTTTTCTCATAGCTGAGAACTAATAATTCAGGGTTAAAGAGTTCCTACGTTATTTGTCAAATATTACTTATAAGCACAGACGCCAGCACATCAAGCTACCCGAAACTGTCTAAATTTCCCAATCAACCTTCAACCTTATGCTGTTGTGATAAAGTTGAAAATCTATTAAAGGAATTTGTTAGATTATACTAGCTTGATGTGCTGGCGTCTGTACAATGGATAAAGCTGTTAGCATCAAAATTATTACCGAACATTTTCTTATGCTTTGGCTAACGACCTATCAATACCCGCCTTTAAAAACGGAACCCCATCAACGAGCCAAAACAGTCTTAAAAAAATACAGGTAGCTAAGAAGAAAAATCACAGCCTCATTGACAAAGGCCGTCCATCTTAAGGAGGCATTAAACAAAGAATAGGGGGGCCATAATGTGATTTAGGCCCGAGGACAGACTCGCCACGTTAATCTTTACGTTCTCTCCCTAGGGTGTCATTCCAGTAGCCACGGACAGGACGTGACTTCTTCACGTCTTAAAATATTGTCGAATTGATTTCTTGATAGTTCTTGTCGATGTCAAATTGGGTTTATTGTGTTTGGCAGACTTTGTACTTGTGTTTGAAGTCAGATACCTACTTTGATTGTTGCTTTAGCTATTTAAGCAGATCTGCCTTCTTAGACATAAGTTATCAAATGAAATGGAGTCGGTCCTGGAATGGTAACTTATTTTTAGGGATCTTAAGATCTGTCATTTAGCTGGCTGTATGTCTTGAACCGTAATAGGTAGACAGTTGGAATCTTCACAGACTGTTGTTTAATGCCGTATAGCGGCACAACAAATAATAAAAATAAAGTTAAAAATTAAAGGGGCGTTCGGCGTTTTTTTGCATTGTGATACGGAACCCTTTGTGTGCAATTCCGACTCGCAGTTGGCCGTTTTTTTTTTTCGACACTTTGAACAATGTAATCTAGGCAGGCATCTCTTAAAATGTACGAAACTTTAAGATTTATTTAAAGTGTTTGCACCGCCTAAAAAGCACTTAATACTAGCCGATAAAGAGATAGACATTTCTTTCCAAACTTTCAACACTAAAATATTCACATCAAACGAGCATAAAACCTTTTCTCTTCGATCCATTTCTATAAACCTTATGACCTCTCTCTCATTATTTAAGATCACTGAAAGAGAACCTGTGCCTAACGACAAAGGCCCAAATCTCTAATGTCTCATTTATAATTTAAACCCGTCCCTTCTTAAATTAATTAATGTGACAAGAGTTATCGATATCTATCCCTCTCTGTCACTCTCATCTTACAGATTAAAATGTATATTTAATAAAATATTCCCCCGTAATAAGGTCACAGGTTAATAGGGTAAAGGCCTCGGAACCAAAACTCACTCTACACTGTGTCTATAATATTAGCTACAGTGTTCGGAAAATGATGTAGCAATTTCGTCACAGTGCCTCAGCTGGAAAACGGATACACTGTAGTAAATAATTTATGACCTCTTCTAAAGTTTCGCTCGCTTTGTTCAGTGAGTGAGGTTTATGATTAAGCTGTGGACGTAATAATGTTGCAAGCGGATATGTCATCTATGACGAGTGATGGTCAGTGGTAATTTGATACCCCATTAATTAAATATGACCGTCCGTTCTATGTCTCCCAAAATAGCGTTCAGTCTGTCAACCAGTCTAAGTTTAGAATTCTCGCGTCGCCTAGTACGGTCAGCAATAAAAGTCGATTAACACTTCAGTTTTTTTAATCTCAGTTATTGAGCTAAATATTTGTTCAAAATTGCATTGTGCTTCTGCTGCAATTTTGAACAAATATTTTGCTCAATAACTGAGATTAAAAAAACTGAAGTGTTAATCGACTTTTGTTGCTAACTGTACCTAATTGGACTGTGGAAGTCAAATACCAGTC
Source organism: Luperina nickerlii (assembly GCA_963855955.1). Lineage (NCBI taxonomy): Eukaryota > Metazoa > Arthropoda > Insecta > Lepidoptera > Noctuidae > Luperina > Luperina nickerlii. The sequence goes on along the minus strand of OY979677.1, from coordinate 10,485,440 downwards.
GCTCCAAGACTAAAAGCCTTCTGCCTCAATTTACTTGCAAATATATAGCACAATGGGTAGGTTACTGACAAATATCGACGTCATTCTCTCCTTAAGTGATGTGAAACTCTTACCCTCAATATCTATTTATTCCTGGACAATATTACTTCTTCACACGTATCACGAACATGATCAAACTTCATAACCACATTTTAAAGCCAAACTCTCAAACTAATATAGTCTGCAACACGAATACAGATTCAATTAACAATTGCAGTCGTTTTCAGCGAAAACTAAACGAGCAAGTCGCAAGTCCCGTGGTAACTAAGTTTCACCTGGGTGACGCCGCCGATGGAAAAAACGAATAATTACTTACCGCAGAGAGCCAATTGAATACACCCACCTGAAAAGAACAGACATTCTCATGAATATTCTGAAAAGCTCTTAGTAGAAGTTTATTGAAAAGAAACGGGGGAGACATTAAAATATTTTAAAGCTTGTGGTACATTTTCGGCGTCTTGTGGTCAGGTAGATAGTTGAATATTTCTTTAAGGTACTTTGGGCATACATCATATTACAAGAGTATTTTCAAAAAACCATCTAAATTTGATATTGAACCTAAACGGTAATTAATTTAAGTTTTACAATGAGAACTACTGTGATTTTAGCTCTTCTTTATTCTGTTGATATAAAAATGACAAAGGCGGGCAACATTTGTTGGTTAAATGTAAAGATTTTTTTAAGAATACAAGGGTAATCTTATATCTTTACACAAATAACTACATTTAAAAAAAAATAAGCAGTATTTATTGCGACTAGCACAGTAATATCACACACTAAACTAAACACACTCATAGAAATATAAAAATAAAAGTAAAAAGTGCGGAATTAGGCATTAGGTATTTATCGTAAAAAATTCCTTAAGAAAACGATTCTTAAGGAATCTATGAGATACAAAGTTCAGTTCAAAACTATTGTACGAGTATACAATATTGCAACAACTTTCTTCAAAATAAAAAATCGACGTCCTCCAACTGACTCTGTTACAAAACAATGTAACCCACCCCTAACTTAAATGAAAGCTTACGCTATCGGAACCGTCTGCTCAAAAGAAAGAAGGTTCTATTAAATAAATATCGAGTTAAGTACATGCAAATGTCGAGGAAGTAATTTAAAAGTATTTTAGACAGGTATACCTGCATTGTTTCTATAGGAAAGTAAGGCTGATAGAATCTAACTTACTGTTCATGCTAACATTTTTAAAGTGCTGTATTTTCTTCGGATAGAATCTGTCAGAACAATAGCTTTCAAACAGGCAACTTGAGATAAGGTCCAAGAATCGCACAAAAAAACATCTGAATTTAATTAATTAATTTTTGAGTTGGCAAACATTAATCTACATATTTTAAAATAAATTTGCTATCTCGGGCTGTAGTTATTTTCGTTTGCTTCAAATATATTTATTCTAGAAAGTTCGACTTTCTAGAATAAATTGTTGAGTTTTACTCTACGAGACACACTATATTTACTCAGTACAAAAATCTTTATCCATACTTTAACATTATAAATTTGAAAGCAACTCTGTCTGTATATTACCTTTTCACGCTTAAACAGTGGTTTAAACCACTGAAGGGATTTCGATAACATTTGGCAAGGAGATATAGATAGATAGATAGCATCCTCGGGAAAGACATATGCTACTTTTTGTCCCGGTAGTAAGTCCCCGTGGAATAAGTTTCGACATCCACACGAGCGAAGTCGCAAGCAGAATCTAGTCTATAGATATTATAAATTAAAGTCGCTTTTCAAGTCTGTCTGTGTAATCGTGTTGTTTTTCTAAACGACGCAACGGATTTTAATGTGGTTTTTACAATAATTTAGATAATTCATAAAACAATAATATTAAACTAATATTTATGCTTAACATAGAAATCTCAATGTTTTGTCAAGTCGTAAAAATGGGTCGTAATCATTCAAAATAAACGATCTCTAATCTCTCACACATTTATTAATTAACGCTTCGTGAGATTATCTTATATATAACATACATATAATAATAACAACCGGATTACGTAGCTATATCTATTATCTACACTGCCTTTATCTTTCCACTTCGTCACCTATTTGTGCTGCCCACCCAATATTGGGTGATCTAATGACGTCATAATAGAATTGAGAGATTAATTATTTCTGTTATCATCGAAGACAGAATGACTTGCAAGAAAGGTTTGTCTTAACCCTCGCCAGGCTGAGGTTGTCATTTCTTGCAACCTTGAAGGATGAATGCTTTTGTATGTAGTTACTAGTTAGGTAAAGCTGAATAGTTTAGTGCTGTAAAGGGTTCAAAGTAAGAATTTCATAAGTTTCTGGAACATGTCGACGGGTTGTTGATGGTACCTACTTAATCTACCTACTTTGTTATATTATGCGACCCACAATTTAATATTTAAACATAAACAAGGTGGCAGGGACATTGACGCGCAAAGTGAAACCATGGATTCAGTAGGTAGTTACATGATTCTGGACTAAAAATTTCGGCCGTTGAAAATTTTAGTCGGTTATAGAAAAGAAAAAAATTTGCTGTTCCACACATTTTGACCGCGTAGGTATGCACTTTTCTGTGAAACAGCTGATTTTTTCTCACATGAAAACAGAACAGAATTAAAATCTTTACTTTTTGTTCCTAAACTTTAGCTAAAAGTTAGCATACCTAATTTTTGTACATTGAACTTTTGTCAAAACTGTTTTACCGAAAATAATAACTCATGTTTTTTTTTGATAAAACAGCTTTGACAAAAGTTGACAACGATAATTCCGATACATGTACAACGTGCAAAGGAAATTCAAGTCGACAACATTTTTAGGCCTTTTAACATAATTTTATTTAGGTATCCCTTTTACCCAGAAAAGAAAAAAATATCCTTTTAACAGCAAAATTATTTGACGCAATGTGAACTTTATCGCGGACATACAATTCACATACAAAATATCTGAAAGGCAAAAACTTTGTTCGCTATAAGGGATCGTTCACATCTGTTCCTAAAGGCTGTTCATACAAATGTCTGTTGAATCCCAAAGTATTTTCTGATGTATGTAGTTATTATACGTGTAAAGATTAAAATTTCTGACAGTCATGCTTACTTGTGGGTAGTTTGGAAGTATGTGGGTAGTTTGTATTGTGAGATTGATTGCGTGTTCAATAATGTGTGGTGGTGTTATTTGCTGTTGTATGGTTAGTAGTGGAGTATTAGGTGGGAGAGCCCTATTTGCTTAGAACTGAACTTACTAACGATTAATCACTATTTCAAAATGTAAATGGGTAAAATGGGTAACTACTAAAAACGACACAAAAAATACTCCGGTGTTAAAGGTCTAGCCTATCTAACCCTCATCATTTGTACTCAAAAGGGCACCAATCACAAAAATATAAATAATAAAAAGAACTGATTGCATCGTAAAATGTCCAATAGTTCCCTGCATGAATGACTAATATCATCCCACCCTAACGAGCAGCGCCATCTGTTGGTAATTACGCTATACGAGCCTTGAAAAAAAAATGGCGTCTAATTGTTTTTATAGCAATATGCCATGGGGGTCCGCCTCAAAACAAAGGTTATGTGGTGTTATTTGTGGGTAATGATAATTTAATAGGCGGTTTCACACCACATTTGTAATGTTAGATTCAGCCGAAACACGAACCTTTTTCGATTGTATGTAAATATATATTTTGATGCTTTTTTGGGAAAAAATATTGTACCATGTTTTCAATTAGGATCGGGTTAAATTATAAATAGCAAAGGTCTTTGCTGCAAAGCTATAAATAGAAATTTTACTTTTTAGACACTGTTACAACTACATATTTTTATACCTACGTATTCAAATTATTAGCCTGTTTAGACAGTTACTAGCATAATCAGCCTATACTTGTTCCCACTGCTGGGACACAGCCCTCCTCTCGGTGAGAGGCCATAATACACCACGCTGATTGGTAGATGTCACATGTCATCAAATCGTTGGTTCTAGGTCATGCCGGTTTCCTGACGATGTTTTCCTTCACCGTTTTGAAAGGTGGTGATGAAATAATTTAAACAAAGTAAAGCGCATGTGTGGGTTCAAACCTACGACCTACAACTCGTAAGTCGCGACCGTTACCACTGAGCCACTCCTACTCGAGACAGACACTAATAGCAAAGAATCTTGTATTTGATTTTGTGGAATCCACGAAAATCACATCTCAGTACTTTCTTTATTGAATTATTTTCACTGTTCTATAAAATAAGTTTAAAATAAGAAAATTATAAGTTATTCTCAAATTAAACACCACAAAGCGCTACCACATTATAGTCCCACACTACATTAACATCAGAAAGAGCATAATCCAGCTGTATCCAGGCTATAACTTTATATTTTTATGACGCCACACACAAAGGCTAACGTCATTGACAACAAAGAGCGAGATTTACCCAAAACTGTCCTTTTTCTCCGCCGTATAATATGCGCATTTTTGTAAGCACAGCTAGTGTTGTGCAGCCACTATAAGAGGCGGTAAAAAGTAACATAGTTGCTGGGTAAAATTTCTTTGTCAGAGGCAAAAGATCAATAAAAGTTATGATACAATGGCGTACAGTAAAAATTAAACGATAAAAATTTAACCAATATGTAACTAATGGGAAGTAAGTGGAAATGGAAAAGGGAAGCCTTTGTCCACTAGTGGGACATCACAGGTTGAAGAAATTGATAGAACTAACTTTAAGTTTAAAACTTTTTTTAATGATTATAATCTTCTTGACTATACATCAATGGATTTAGAAATCGTATCAAATTAAGGTTATATAGCATGCAACAGTGATTTCAAAAAGTAGCTCAATCTTCTCCTAAAATTCAAGCAGATAAAGAACTTTCCAATCCTAGAAGTTCAAGTTTCCCGAATGCCCTACCGATATTCAGACAGTTTTAATATAACCAGCATACCTAATACTTTTTCTAGACAACTATATGAGAAAGTAATATCCGAATTTCGTATCGGTAAAAGCAGAATCCTCATCTTTCATTCACTACCCTACTTTATCCATCGGTCGGCGAAAACGGTTTTTTCTAAATCCGGATTATATTCTCATCTAGAGCGAAATGTATTCTATATTTATCGTCGCTGACCGGACGTTTTTAACAATGACCGCTGCATACTTTATCCAAGAAGGGAGATTGTCCGGAATGCCTTTATATAATGAGCTTACTTCAGAAATGTAATTTTTCACGTGGATGACCAAGATAAGGTGAATTAAAATCTAAATTATATACGTCAAAGAAAGGTCGAGTAAGTAATTTATTTGGTTGAATATAAGGGTCACCTTTGCCCTTTTTTTTCTTTTTTTTTATTCAGGATGGGAAATCATCAAATGACCCCTCCCGCTCTGGGTGGAGCGGAAGGGAGTGTCAGACTCTTACTAACTAAAACCCACCCGTGTTCCTTCCTTAGCTCTTTATGTTCCGGGCCAGCGGTAACCCTTTCGGACAATCCCGCTGACCCGGCAGGCTTCGGCCCTAACGAGCCCCTTTAAATGATGCTGACATATCTTTGAGGCACGCGTGGAACACGTACGCGCCATCCGGCACGGGCCTAGTCCTGATCGGACGGTGAGCTACCCATTACTCTCCGCCCGCAGGCCCGCGCCTACGGTGGCCGGGAGTCGTCACGCGGCTCCCGACGCCCGGAGCGTCTCCCGCGGCGGCTGGGATGGGAAGCTCTCTCCCTCAGCCATCCCGCCACCTCCTTCGCTAGCATGACTGCTTCGCAGAAAGAGGCGAATGCCTCCCACTCCCTCTCACCTTTGCTCTTGTTATGTTAGGACCTTGTCTAGAATGTAATACCTACCTTCCCCTTATCCTTCAGAAGTTTCTCTAGTGAAATTGATTTTACTCACTATTTAGAATTTTGTTATTGCTTTCATTAGGTAGCAGTGATTTATTTTTTCTTTTAACATAACATAACATTAGGCTTGTAATTCCCCAAAGGGTTAGGCAAAGGTGTACGACCTTTTTACCTACCTGTTTTTAGGGTTCCATGCCTCAAAAGGAAAAGACGGAACCCTTATAGGATCGCTTTTTCACAGAAACGCGTGAAGTTATCAAGTTGAAATTAATATCAAATACTCTCAAGGCTGCAATCCCTTGAAGCAGTGAAAAAATCAAACTTCTAATAATTCAACGCAATCAAAAGATACGGGCGTTGATGTTCCGGAATCAAAACCTATAGGGTACTTCCCGTTGTCTTGGAATCATGAGATTTGGCAAGAAGGAATGTCATGTAGCACAAGTAAAGGAAAAAATCCGAAAACCGTAAATTTGTAGTTACATAACATTTTTTTTTTCACGTGATAAATTATTTATATAGGTACCTAATATACGGAACCCTCGGTACGCGAGTCCGACCCGCACTTAACCGGTTTTTTCTTCTTTTCTTAAACTTAAATACTTCTACCTGACATGCTCACATAACAAGATTAGTTTCCCTGTTTTTGAAAAAACGGTTGTGGTTTCCAGCCCTATAAATAACTTGTACTACATGTGTGTTTACACAAACACGACGTACAGACTCAGCACATCAAGCTACTACAATCTGTCAAATTTCTTTAATAGATTTTCAACTTTATCGTTAGGGCATAGGGTTCAATGTTGATTGGGAAATTTGACAGTTTCGGGTAGCTTGATGTGCTGGCATCTGTCCATACGTACCTACACGCCTACATTCAGCTTTACGCAAACAAACACACGAAGTGGTCCACACCACTAACTACTTCATTCTTTATAAAAACATCAAACAAACCCTTCACGTATAAGCAAAGGCGAAACTAATATGGACAAACAAAATAACGTTTGATTACAAATTAAATAAACAATGGGAGCAAACGAATCGGCCGACGGAAACGCACAGCGCCGCCGGAAGTGGCGACCGTCGCGCTATCAGGTGTCGTTCACGCGGCTTTATATTTCCGGTTGGTCGTCGCACGACCTTCGGGAATGGAGAAATCGATAGTTTCTACCAGATTAATAAGGAAAAGTGAGAGTATTATGAAATTATTATTAGGTAATAGGTAATACGGGCTGGTGTCCGCAACTCCACGTCAATGCGCGTATTTTGCGTACGGTCTATCTATCTATCATGGGGTTTAGGTTTCCGCACTTAGTCCTTGAAGTGGACCATTGTGCGTGACTTTTTGCGTACGGTAAATTAAATTATTAATTTTTATTTATTTAGTCTTACTTTCAAGTAAGTGAGCAAAATTGCAAAGTTGTTCGTCTTTTTATTTTACTTTTCGTTATTAATCTTAAGTTTAAGAAGTATTTTGCCATTAATTTTTTAAGTTCTAGCCTTTAGTTTAGTTTTGTTATTAATAAGCGTGATCACTTATTTCTGAGATTGCTGGTAAACCTGTAATTGGCGACTGTTTAAGACCGAGACTTTGTGATATACAAGTACTTAAGATAAACTATACATAGAAGCTGTTGGTGTACAGACGCCAGCACGTCAAGTTACTACAATCTGTCGAAATTCTATAATAGATTTTCAACTTTATCTCTAAATTATAAGGTTCAAAGTTGATTGGAAAAATATGACACATTCGGGTAGCTTGATGTGCCAGCACATCAAGCTACCCGAATCTGTCTGTACCTTAATAAATAAATAAATTATAAGAAGATTAAATTAGAAGAAAAACTAAAGCGTCTTGTGAAATAGAGAAAGAACCTCTAACTTTGGTTTCAAAGAAGTTGGTAAAAAAAACAATAAATTACGTTTTTCGCTTTTGAACGTTACCTACTCTAAAATCAATGACCACTAAAATCTGAAAGAAACGGTAAAGATTAGTGAAATGTAACATGAAATGTAATATTTCAATACGTTATATGTATATAAGAGCACTGGTCGCCCAGTGGTAATGGCCGCGACTTACTAGTTGTAGGTCATTGGTTCGAACCCAAGCAGTACTTTACTTAACATCGTGAGAAAACCGGCATGTCCTAGAACCAAAAATTCGAAGACACGTGACATCCACCAACCCACAGAGAACAGTGGGAAAATCATAGGCTGATTATTATCCAATACATCGTTTCATTTGTATAAACGTGTGTTGTATAACTCGTGTTACGTTTCATTAATTTATACACGGCATTAAGGAAATAACTTGAACAATCTTAGATCATAGCATAGCAGAACTATTGCCAACATTGTTTTCAAGTTCAGCAAGTAAATAACCTCATTTATGACAACACAGACTATTCAGAAATATTATAAGACACAAGAGCAACCACTAAACAGCGGGGAATATAATAAATAAAAAATAATAAGAAAACTTTCCCCATCATAGCCAAGAGGACTCACGTTGAGAGAAGGCAATTCACCAATTTCCTGCAATCTTCAATCGCATAGTAAAATCAACCTTGATTGCTGAGAGATAGAATGTATTTTCAAGTGCATGATAGAGGTAATTTTGTCACCCCGTAGGTAAATCATATAATGCATTAGTGATGCTACTACACAGCACACATACCAGACCAGTTGAGGTACTTTAGTACAGGTAAGTATGTATTATGTACATATATATGCCTACAACACAAGTGTCTTCTAGTGAACCTAATAAGTCATTTTAGTACTCCTAATCCTAATTCGATAAATTAAAATGACATTTAAACATTTTTTTCTTTATAATTTTAAAACAACCCCAGTATCTTTGTAATATTTATTCTATCTATCTACGTACCTAGGTATTTGTCTAATAACTAACATGTGTACCTTCTGTTTAAGTCATAGATAAACATCTATTAAAATAAAAATCTCCTTCATAAAATGAAAATAAACCTGCAGACACCAGTATAATTCACCTATCATCATAAACCCTCAACCTGCAAGCACAGGTGTCACATCACTAAGACACCTTTAACATTCACTTGCAGAGAACATTGCCGCAAGAGTTTAGGCACAGTAATCACTCAATGCGTAATCTCTCAGGATTTCTTCCACACCCTTGCAATAGTGTAAGCTGTGCCGGGCTTCTTTTGTTTTTTAAAAAGTCTGCATCTTAGCGATAAGGGCGCTCCCCTTTCTGACGTCATCCGCATTAAAATCTATCAATGGTGACGCGATATCTAAAACAAACAGTGGATTTAGATTGTATTCGTTTTGAATAAAGTTGATGGATATATCTTTGAATAAATAAATATCATAAATTACAAGTTGGATGTTTTATTTTAATATACCTATTACTTAGAACTTTTCATGCATGTTATACAGGGTGAAATTAAATTCATGGGCATCCTTTTAAGGGGTCATTGTACTCATCATTATGAACAACTTTTGCTATGGGACCAAACCTGAAAACGCGAAAAAAAAATCAGCTCCCTACATTCACTGTTCCCTACATTTATGTTCGTACGAGTCGTCAAAATGTAGGGAACAGCTGATTTTTTTTTCGCGTTTTCAGGTTTGTTCCCATAGTAAAAGTTGTTCATAATGATGAGTACAATGACCCCTTAAAAGGATGCCCATGAATTTTATTTCACCCTGTATTATCCTCTAACAAGCATTTTGGCTTACTTGGAGTGTTAACACCAATGTTACTAATATGCATTAAACTTGCTTTGAAAGCATTCACCGTAATCATTACTAAAGCAAAACAATATCCAACTACTAAACAAGGAAATTAATTCGCATATAAGTACCCGACTGTGAATAGAAATTATTACTAATATAAAGATAAAAGATGAGATAAAGAAAAAAATCTATTATTTACCTACACAAAACCAAAACAATCACTGTGAACATTAAAAAACGCAGCACCAAAGGACAAAAAAACAAATGAAAGTATCATAGAGGAGCGACGACAAACAAACATCCCGCCAAAATTAAGTCCGATTATTTTACAGAGAGGGAAACTAAAATGGTCGCAAAACAACCACAAAGAAACAAAGAAAATTATAGTTCTCGATGTTTACTATCGTCACTCCGTCAAAGCCATAATATTCCGCACTTTTGAGGAGTAAAAATGTACTCCACAACCCCTGCAGTTGCGTTAGCATTTTGTTTTTGACACTTCACTGTAATCACTGTGCGAAAACATAAACAGCGGTTTTCATTTCGAAAAGAGCAGAGTTCCCTACGCAACCGAAGTGCGTACAGTATGTGAGAATGCATCCCTTTGTGTGTATGAACGGGGAAAATTGCTTTTCTTCCTTTTGAACGTCTTATCGCGTTGTAGAAAAACAATACGCTCTCCTATGTGAAAGATTACAAAGTTTTATGTAACTATTGTTGGAGCTAAACAGAATTTTGTTAAAATATTTTCATCCCTGATGCAGTCTACAGACTAAAATATTTAAGAGATGCAATTTTCGGCAATGCGCTTTCTTTGAAAAACAAATAAAAGTCTTGCCGAATGTTCTATAAATGTTTTCATCTGGCCACAGAGCGGAGCCCTCTTATTTAAGATTAAATATACCTATAGATAGCTAATGTTTTCTTCTGTGACTAAATTAGATTCGAATGATAAAACTGTCTGCAGAAAGGAATAAAAAATTTATTTTTAATTTCACAAAAATATTTCCATTCACCAATCTAAAAACAATTTGTTTAAATCGTTTAACTTTAGAATTTTTTGCTTTTATTTTGTTACTCAAGTCAAGCCATTTGCATGCTGTCGAATGTTCGCCATCAACTCAGATGAGTAGATTAATAAACAAACTTCTACTGACCGGACAGTATATTTTATAGAGTTGACAGAAACAAATGGGTCTGTTGCTCATCCAACACGTCCTGTTGATACAAAATACCTATTCGATTACGTTTCACAAAACAATCACACCCATTCACATGCATAGACGATATAAATCATCAAAAACGACAACACAGCATCGATTTATTAGCGATTTCCGAATATCAAGAGCGAACATTAAAACGGATGCATTCGATTATCAGCTTTCGAATGGAATAATCGATGTCGTGATTCAATAACGCAAATGAGCGAAATGAATACGTTCGGTGAGCCTTTGTTGTGCCCACGTACACTGTGATTGTGTTGTTTTACGATTTCCGTGCGCGTCAAGGGCGCTGATTGGCGCTTTAACGAGGCGCATATATTTAACGGTTAACTGCGTCAAATTTGCAACATTTGTAATGGGGGAGTTATTTGACGAGCCCCCTGACAACACTAAACAAGAATCGCTTTATTAGATCTACAGTTAATATAGCTCCATTCCCTACAGGCTAAATAAAAATAAGCTAAAAACTGTTTTCTCAGGTAACATATGACATCAATCCACATTCTTTTCAACCCTCGTCAAGTTAAAGGAAGCGCGAACAAAAAGTTGACGGTAACAAATAACTGTAAAAAGTACCGAGTTGAAGCATGGTTATCGATAAAATCGACTTACAGGCAATCTAACTTGCCTTTAAGTCCTGAAGAAACATCAATCTTTTCCTATTTTGTAATACAATAAGGATCGGTTTTTCTTGCAAAGAATGTTTCAATTAACTCTTGTGGCAAGCTCTACCATAATTGGATGTATTGACGTTATAGACAGCTATTTTAGTTGTAAGTAATTATGTTACTCAAGTACAAAGAGTAACGGTATGTCATTACAAAATGATTGATTAGATTTAGGGCCTCATCGGACAACACCAGAATGAAGCACGAGTACTTTTCCTTCGCTCGATATCAAAGTCAATTTTCATCTTTTAAAGTCCTTCTTTCGTTCTAAAGTCTTCGTTGTATGTTTTTCGTTAGAATAGGGTCTTTTGGCTATAGTGAGCTATTTTAAGATCGAAATCCTTAACCTAACATTTTGTTGAAAAGTAATAACTTCTGATCTAGCGTATTTCTCTCTCAATATTCTGCAGAGATTCTGCCTTCACGTAATACGTTACGTTCAATATTGATTTCATTCCTAGCATATCAACTACGATAGCAGGATATCACAATAAGACACGTAAAAGTACAGTTACTGAACGATATCTCCATGTGAACTAGTCGTACATTTTCTAAGAACATGCTGTACTATATTTTCTTGTTATTGGGTGGGCCACTGCCGCGTATTAGACGTCTGCAAGACCACAGGCATTGCAGATGCATTGTTATACCAGAGACAAAGGGGAAATGTCTTATGATCCTGTAATTATATCGGCACCCATACCTTTTAAACCAGAATACAGTTACACTATTCGACGCCAGTCATGAGTATTGTGGTAGAAAGTAGGCACCTCCCCGGAAGAGCGTCCTTCACAAGGCTTAGCAAACGCTTCTACAACAAATACTATCTTCTAATACTAAAGAAGGGCACAGGTTGCAATAACGTTCTCAGTCCACTAGCCTACACTTAAGAACGCTCATAAAATAACTCACCCGACTTACGCAAAGTGAAGTCATCTTAAAACGTCCAAATTAATAATTCCAACACATCCTTCAGTCCCTCTTACACGGGGGATCTTTACAAGATAAACAGCCATTAGTTAATCCGGGGGCGGTCCCGCAGTAACTCAGCCGGGCAATATTGCTTATAGACCAACCGCTTTAATGAAATAAAATTTGCATATTATCAAGATTTATGTTAGCCGTACCAGGAGGCCATCGGAAAACAATGATGCTTGGGATAATTTTGAATGAGAGTTGTTTGTTACTCAGTTAAATTTATTAGCTGCCAGACTTGTTTCTTTTAAAACTTACCTTAAACTTTTTCATTATGCTTGAGAAAAATAAGTGTACATGGATGTAGGCAGGTGCAAATGTAAGGGTACTACAGAAAATGATATCATTAGCGTAACTTATGATACTCACTTTTATTCTCACTCCTCATTTAAACTCAGTACAGTCTGAGATGCAGATCTTGTCCTGTCTGGGTTGTAATTGCATTTATTTTTAAAACAGTTGCATTTTCTGAGGATGAGTTAATATCTACTCGACTATTCTTTTACAAAGCCGTTTTGTTGTAATAATTTCAGAATTAGTGAACATTAAAAGTGAATAAAAAATATCCGGCAGTGCCTTCCTGCTTTAATAAACGTCTCACAATAAAATGAACCAATTTTGTTCGCAGATAACGAAAAGGATTAACAATTTAAATCTTGGAAACAGACTTTCTAAACAATTGGACAAACAAGGGAATGAAGTCTCGACGGTATTCATTGCGCGCAGTCCTCATTAGTGATGGGATCCACTAACTAGTTTAGATAATTATGTATTAGAAGAAAAGTGATGGTCTTAAAAGAGGTTAGTTGCTAAGAAAATCGGTACCTGGGTATCTACTGGCAACCGAAGAATGAATTTGGAAAAATTATAAAAAAAGAATACATTCATAGATAATGCTGTTCTGTTGTTTCTATTTACAAATATTGGAGAACAAAATGTTTAAGTCATCTGCCTAGCCTTTTCCCAACTATGTTGGGTTCGGCTTCCCGTCTTAACGGATGTAGCTGATTACCAGTATTTTACAAAAAATCAACAAGATGTTTAAGTGAAGAAAGAATATAATTTTAAAACAATGTGACTTTTAATAAAGATTTTAATAAGATTCAACAAGTCAATATAAAACGAATAACTCAAAGTAGCACAATCTAAAATCGTGAAGATTCATGAATAGAGAAAGAATTTAGCGCAACGATAGTGATCTATATCAAATGGTGCGAACTTCCTTCATTTTTATGATCTTGATTTTAGCTCACCGGGTTCGGATTGTAAAAACTGTCCGAATGAAACTTTCTTACGAGATTTTATTCGAGATTGAAACTGAAATTGCTTTTTGAAAGGATAGTTTTAGTATTCGAACGGCGTGGTCACCTACTGGGCAAGAATAATTTAGACCGGCGATAAGAAGAAAAAGTATTCCATCACTTACATCACATAAACTAGTCTTCGATCACTACTGATTGTGAGTTCGTAAAACTACTACGGGGTAATTGCGTAGCACACTAACAGTAGGAATCGCTTTTATTTTGACAGTTCAACAACATTCATTGCGTAATCTATGATGTTGCGCAGACAAATTTTTCGAACATATGAAGCAATGGAGGGTGCTGTTTAAATATTTAATACTGCCACTGGTTCGGTGTCTTGACACATTTCGTTTCTGAACACTCAGTCATAAACTGAGCACTGGTCATTTTCGACAACTTTGACCATGCGAGACCGTTTTCTCGCGACCACCAACCGCCGCAGAGCGAAAGTCAATATAATAGACATGTCTTGACTGAATCTGCGCCCAGCTCTTACTCACAATGTCTCCACACAGCCTAACAATCGTCCACCATCCAATTCTATGATGGAAACCACACGAAGCTACATAGCCTAAATAATTGGCAGCCCCACAATTTCATGGACGGCGACTTCAAACAATGTGCTTGAAACTGGATCAATTTGCATTCTATGCAGCTTGTAAGTCTATTATATTACAGCCGATCTCATTTGCCCAGTCTAGTCTTCACGGAGTGGAATTGAGCCAATCTTAATCTTAGGGTTAGCTTCGCAGCACAGCGGGGGAGTGAACTGGGCTTAAAATTTGAAGGGCGCTAATGTCTTATGAAAGATAGGTGCGTTGGAATTAATTTGAGACTATTTTGTGCGTAAAGTAATATTATTTTAAAAGTCTTGTCGCATAATCAGCCTATAATTTTCCCACTGCTAGGACACAGGCCTCCTTTCTTCGAGAGAGGTCAGATGTCTTCGAATTTTTGGTTAATATAAAACATGCCGGTTTCCTCACGATGTTTTCCTTCACCGTTTCGAGAGCAGTGGTGATGAAATTATTTTCACAAAGTAAAACGCTTGCCTCCAGGCAAGCGTTTTATTTTGAGATTTTTTTTTTTTTTTTAATTTGTACCCAAGACATCTCGAAAGTCGGGGCCATTACCACTGGGCCACCACTGCTCCATCGGACACAAGCCGAGTGCCCTATGGGATTTACTATTAGAAAAAATTATGAACTTTCATCCAAACGCTTCTCAATTCATCAATATACAAAAATCCTTCCATAGTCACCTTTCAAAAGAAACTCTTGCGCAAAATTTCATGCTTTTAGACCCAGTGGTTTTAGGTGGTTGTGCGTTGTCTGACATTGGATGAATGAAAGAAAATCAGAAGATTTGTGTGTTTGTTTTAGAAAGATAGGACATTAGTCTCGTTGGCTTAGAATAATTTAAGCCTTAATAAGATTAGAAAGGGTCTCTACTCCGAAGAAGTTGTACCCAGAAACCGATTTTAAGCACCAATTAAAATATTGTTCCACAAAATGACTTTAAAACTTCTTTTTTAAGAACTTTAGTCTAAAGATACTTCGCTAAAGGTAAAATCTTAAATACCCAACTTTTTTAAACCATTAGCTTTTCTCAATACATTTTCTTTTAATCGCTGCCTTTTTAGTCGTTATTCAAAGCTTTATTCTCGTACATTTTGTACTCTGCAGAATATTAATTTCTTTGAGGTAAAGGGCCTTCATAACTCATTAAGCTAAACGGTTCTAACCTGGGAAAGTGGGTTTAAGGCCTAATCGCATTGAAGTGCGTGGCCGGGTCAAATTCAAATATATTGAGACAGGATAAGTTTCTACAATTTATTACTTTAAACTTGCTCTTTGGAATTTATTATTGTGTAGTCTACCCGTATTAAGGGTTTTGGATTAACTGCCTTTGTTTAGTGAATTCTTTGGAAATGTTACTACTTAGCTTTGTTTAAATGGTGTATAGGTATATCTAAGTACCTATCTGTACTAAATTTTATTTCAATAGCTATATTTAATTCTCATCTAGACCTATGTAGAGAGGGAAAATGAGTGGTGTATGATATTGGCACACTACATCAATTTGCCCTGTTCAATTCATACAACTGTCAATTTTTGACAGTTAACAATTTGTTACGTACCGTTCTCTTTAAGGCTACGCCGACCGCCTAGTGGCGCCCTCATCGTTTGTTTGGTTATTTATTTCATTTTAGAATGAAAATGCAGAAAATAAACACGATAAGTTGTGCTCCACAAGATTATACGTTAATATTATTATAAACGGTAGTTTTACATTGTACAGTTTTATTATATTCACTAAAACGGAAAATAGTGGCTACTATTATCCGTTTTAGTTTAAACAAACGATGAGGGCGCCACTGCGCGGTCAGCGTTTGGTCGGCGCCCTCCTAAGGTGCAAAAACTATTAAAAAATCCCTAATATTGAATGCAGTACATTCAATATTAGGGATTTTTTAATAGTTTTTCACCCCACAACTAGTAATTAAGCTTTTGTGTGTAGTGGAAAAGGTTTTGATTTGATTAAGTTGTCGGCTTGCTCATCGCCCATTCGCTGAGCAATCCGATTGGTCTATGGATGAGCACAGCAGCGCCGCGCTTTCGCGTGCCTTTTTACTACACTAATCGTCTCAACTCGTACAACTAACGTGCTCCGCGCGCTATAAACTTTTTCTAATAAGAAATGGTCCTTCTGTGATTTTGTGCTGCAATCCCCTCGAGATACGAACAATAACATTAACCAACACCTGTGGAAAAAATGTTTAGTGAAGTTTAGCAGGATTCAGGACGACTGGACGGTTTCCCTGACCGGTTTCTGATTAGACTGAAAGCTAGCCTTAGCCACACTACAATAATCTGGATCTCATTCAAATACAACAAGTATACCGTCTACTCGTATTTTAAAACGACACCAAGAGAACAAAAAATATTATACTTTTGATTAAGAACAATAGATCTGAAATATCAGCTATAGAAAACCTGTGATTTTGCTTCATTTTCATGAAAACAAACAAAGATGCATGAGCTGTCATTTCATTTGATGCTAGGCATTGACACTATTGACAGCTGACAGCATGTTTTCACGGTCAGATTTTTACAGAAAAGCGACGCAGTATAGGTATTGTATCATCACCACCAGACGACAGCAACATTCAACACACTCTACAATTATGAACCCCTGAAGCGACGCTGCCAATGCCTCTAAAAGGTGCCGATCTAGTTCAATTGTGCGGAAAATCGAAAATTATGAGCGATTCGGAACAGCGAACGTCCGAAACAGAACTCCGACGAATTTACGACTGCAGGCTTCGAAATATGAATATGAATGACAGTTAGACGATTAATTGATTGAATTAGTTGAAATTTGAATTATTGTGTACATTATGGATTTTTTTGTACATTGAGTAAAAATTTACTTTGATTTCGTGGTTTAGACGCTATTAATTTTTTACGCTTTTGTGGTGAGTGAAAAGTGACAATTTATGAATGAAATAGCTAATGTTTGCGTCAGCAAATCGTATCAAGATCAACGTTGCTGAGTTTTGGGGCAAAGAAATTAAAAAATATATATTCTGTGTTATTTTTGCCATCGACACACTTGTAGGTAGTGATACAAAAGTTAATTAATTTACCGTAAAAATGGTGTTACGTATGATTTTAAATTAGTATACGACCTTGATGATTTAACGGACACATGTAAAAAATATACCTACAGCGTTGGCAAGTAGCTTGCTCCATATAAAGACACGAGAGTATTACACTGTGACATGTACCTATTCATTGCAACATCCCATACAATCAACACAAAACACACTTTAACATCCTAATATTCATGATCATTACTGCAGCCTTAATTACACACATTTCTGGAGACCGCACACCAAAGACAACACATTTGAGCGCAACGAAAATTTCTAAGCTCCATATTCTCAGCTTAGCTTTGAACTCATACAAACACTTAATTGGACGATTACACTATTGTTCTACCCCCTCGTCTTCGAGGGGATATAATTCATAGAAGATCCCCCTTTATCTCACGGCGAGATCGGCTTTCATTGAGAATTTAATTTCATTTTCACCCTCTCGGTACCGGTCTTTAAGAAAAGAATGACCGACTGACGTAAGTCTTGAAGGGGATGATGTGAAATTCAAGAGGGTAGTATCGTCTTTTTTAGATATTGTTGTTGTAAGATTTTTTTGCGGATCACGATAATTTGGAATAAAGGACCCGGTTTAATGGGGACAGCCTTTTTCTGTCGGTTATAAATTTCGTAATGAAGTTGGTCCCGATAAATCTAATGAGTCTTCGGATTTAGAATTGGCTAAGTATTTCGTAGAGATTTGAATTGAGAGTTTTGATTTGATACATAAGGCATGTATGTTATTTCCCAACCCCATTATTTTCCTTTTTGGTTGTAGAAAAAAACAATACATTTTTCACAAAGTGTATATGTATTGGGTTTAGTTTCCTCTTTATAACAGAAATAATAATAGTTTATTATTCAGCTGGTTATTATTGTACTTACCTATGTGTATTTAATCACCTGTACAAATACTTCATCATTTACATCTTGAAGATCGCAAGGCGTAGATATCTGATTATTGTATAACGTAGAAAAATATACGTTGATATTAAATGAAAGCCTAGGCAAACGCCTAGGCTTGTCACAAACAAATTTTTCTAGGCTTTATTTGCCTTTTACGTGCAATTGCTAGAGCGCTTTAGCCACTATTCCAGGTGATGTTTTTTCGCAAAATTGCTCGAGTTTTAGTGTGCGCTTGACAGTACGTCGCTTGATGATTTTATACCTTTGCCAACTTCGACTACTTAAATGTGATAATGGTTGTTATTGTTTTTATTGACTTAGTTTTTGATTTTAGATTTTATAAATATCAGTTTAAGTTTTTAAGTGAAGGTGCCCGTGGCTAAGTAACAACAGCCGCACAGATCGATCGATCAGGTTAAGCTACGTTACCGCGGTTGGTCTGTGGATGGGTGACCATCTTTACATACCGTGACCACTCCGTGCCTCGGAAAGCACGTTAAGCCGTTGGTCCCGACTGTCATTCGTGGATCTTTGACAGTCGTTACGTGCCTAGTCTACTGCTTTAGTCGTTAGAAGCCCGATAGTCTGACAACCAGTCTTACCCAGTAACTGGGTTGTGAAGGTCAGACAGGCAGTCGTTCCATGTAAAATACTGGTATTCAGCTGCATCCGGTTATACTGGAAGCCGACCCCAACATAGTTGGGAAAAGGCTAGGTGATGATGATAATGATTTAAGTTTTTAAGTCCCGACATTCGCATTATCATCACGGCACATAGAATCGTAAATTATTTTATTTCAGCTGTGCTGCTGCGGGGAGTTTGTTGTGCCACTTCTTCCCGACTAAAGCACTAGAAAGTGGTAAAGAGCAGGCGTTTTGAGGGACAGTCATATGTAATTTTGAAGTTCGAATAGTGCTGATTCTCTGCCTAATTTGAATTTAATGATTTTTTTTTTTCGTTTAGTTTATGATTTTACACTACATGTGTCTAAGAATTTATCGTGTAAGGCCTGAATAAATACTGATTATTATGTATTTAATTTAATTGAATCAGAAATGAGGATTTTTTTTCTTTATCATTATCCTTATCAAACAAATTAAATTCAGCCAACTCAACATCAGAGAGAAAGAAAAAATAAGATAAGCCACCAAAAAATGCAAACAAAATTAGCCACCAAAACCTTCTGTAAACCTAATTATAAATTAGATGAGTAATTAAAATTTTACCCTAAACGCGTCTAACCTCAGTTTAAGTGCACGCGAATATTAAATTTAAAGAGGCAGAGTCATTCTGACTTTCATGGTCTCATACTTTATGTATGAAAACGTCGGTGGGTTAAATTGAACTCGCTTCATGCTAAATTCATCTGGAATTCATACCTTTCGGGAGCATAATACCATTACTACGGAAGAATGGTTTATTCTGCATGACATTGCAGCATTGTTTTGTTACTTAACCTCTTTGGGTGGACACGAGTCTGTTGTTTGTCTTTATAACTTTAGGTTATTATAGTTCCATGATGTAAATGGTTCATACTATTACGTTGCCCTGTTTTTGAACAGCTGATATATAAAAACGATGTTGAAAAGTACCTGTTTTTTTTAAATTAAATCAGTACGTCTACTTCCTAAGCAAGAGTATCGTAGTTTCGGCCGAAGTTACGGGCGTTTCCGACTCCGAATCACTTACGGACATAAGATTAGTGCGCGGCCTGAACATAGAATTACTGCCACTGCAATTTGACAATGGTCCCTAAATCTTGATGTGAATTTGACCGTCCGAAAAAATGAATTTGTCACTTGTTTTGACAGATCAACTGCTTTCGGACGGACGCGTATCTTCGTTGACGAACTTAGAGAGTAGACCCCCAGAAATCAATACTACAGCACTTTCTTAGGTATAAAACATTTAACGACAATCATGGAACATTGTCGTATAATCTTTTTTTTAGCTGTTGACATAGACAAAAAAGGTTATAAAATATTGTTCAAGACAAAATAAAATTAAAACAAAAGATCATAAAAAACCAAGTCGTTCAAGAATGAACTAGACTCTTTGCAGAATATAAAAAATAAAACACTTGTTGATACTTAAATATAAACTGGAGTTACTTCGTTTGAACGACACTGAGCGGTAACTTTCATGAATTCCTTATCAAGATCTACGAAACACGTCACAAATAAAAATGAATCAGTGTAAAACCCATAACTTCTAGGAAACAGAACACATACGACCCTTAAGAAGACTTCATGTTTAAAATATTCCGCAACTCCGACTAAAGCACCACAGATTTCAACTTTAAAAGAAGAAAATGACCTTTATTTAAATTGTATCGTCAAATCTTCCATTTTTGCGGTTAAAATGAAAAGGGAAGACAATAGTAATGGTTTTATTCAACGAGTCTGGTGCCTTTATTAAACGTCTTGTACTTATTTCAGGAAATTTCCAAACGTAAAAAGATAATGAGCCTATTTTATTTCTTTAATTTTCATAACAATTGGCTTTCTATATTGAGTGCTATAAAAGAAAATAGAGTTTAGCTTTAGACCTTTTTCGAGTTGGAATGAACATTTTGGTGTTTTATTCATGACAAGGGTCAGCACTTCAACTGTTTCGTCTATTTTAGGCGTATTGCTGTGTTTGCATTTATGTTGGATTCTGTTATATCTGATGGTGTTACGGTAGGAAAAATCTAGAACTTTTTACCGATCAACCTTTTCAACCTACCCTTTTCTGATCTAACTTTTATTTGAACCCTATTTATGGTAAATGTTGATTGATATAAATTGTGAAAAGAACTGAATATTTTGAATGAGGGATTTTTCCCGTTTCAACATGATATGTAAAGGATTGCTCTACGATGTATTACACTGCAAAATGGAAATACGATCGCTAGACGCAACATATGAGTATTTTTATTTTCTTTTTCTTAAAAGACCCCTAACTTTTCTCAAACCCTAAGCACCCCAACAATGTACGGGCAAGTTGCTACTACCTCACCCGTGGAATCAGCCCTAAAAGTCAATTACTTAGTAGCAGTCCTAGGCAAATTCAGTCAGTGCGTGACTTGCATCCCTGTGTTTATCCTTATTAGGTTTGGGATCACCCTTGCAAATGCCCACCGGGATACGAATACGTAGTTTAAAATTCGAATGTTGAATTTTTTTAGGTTTTATTTTTAAAGTTAGTTTAAGTTGGGTTTCTCTATTTAAATTTAAAGCGCAGGCTATAAACCTTTTTGGTGTCTGCGAAAATAAATTTTAACCTATCTACAGAAGGCCAATTCTCGTAATTTAAAACGTTCAAAATCTAGTCGCAGTCTCATCTCAGCGACAAAGAAATGTCAAAAACTTGTCAAAATGTAGGGAAATTTGAAGTATTTTTTGACAGATTGAGACTGAGATCAGACTGTGAACGTTGTTAAAATTAGTAGAATTGCCCCTCTGTACACGTATATAACACTTGAAGTAAACCAGCAGGCCAAATCTCCTAAATAAAAACGTTCAAAACCTAGTCACAATCTCATCTCAGCGACAATCACTGTCAAAAATGTAGGGATTTTAGTAGTATTTTTGACAGATTGAGACTGAGAGCAGACTGTGAACGTTCTTAAAATTCCCTCAGGAATTTGGTGTTATCATGAAATTGGTTCTGAAAATAATTCGACACAATAATTACATACCAAAAATTTTATTGAACCGCTATTACTGAAAAAAATAAACAAAAGCGAAACCTAACTTTAACTACCTTTTATTTTTTATTATACATACTTTCACATTAAAATAACGCTTTTACAGCACACGATATTTCAAAAGGCGGCTTCTGTAGGTGACAAACAGCGTTATGCAAAAAAGAAACAGCTGACTGGGCGCCATTTTTCATGTCCTAAAAGCCTACAAAGAGTGCACGTTGCTCACACAAATAAAAGAACACCCCTTTAATCGTCAAACGATAGTCGTAAAAGCAAAGCGTAAAATTTTATGCTTTTTTTAAATGAATTCATCATTTTAAGAACACATAATTCGTGGATTCTTTAAGTAAGTTTTACGTTAACCCTAACTAACCCAATCGTGTTCAAAAAATGTTACTGTATAAAGATTTTCATGTTTGTCTAGTCAGATTTGCGGAGAAAATCTTTGGCCAGGCGAGTTTGAGGGCCAGAAGCCCTACTACGTACCTATTTAAATAGTATAATAACGTTGCTTTTATAAATAAAACCGTAGTTAAGTACTTTCTTTTTGCCTATACGCAGCGCAAGACTAACAACAATCCTGATTGATTCAAACACGATATTGGAGGCAATATATCCTGAACATAGATCAACAAGGACACTCCCACTGTATCGTTGATTACATCCAGTCCCAATACCCACTGAGCTTCACCAATCTTCGCGATACTAATCCGATCGAACGAACAATGAGATCGTATTGCTCGGAGCGAACATCGCACGTTATTGCCACTAAATCTTTCAGTCACCGGGATACATTGGGCCCGAGGACCCGCTAGTGTTGGGAAAAGTTGGTATCGAAATCGGACTTTCGGCCGATACTAAGGTCGCGGTCAAGGACTAAAGTAGATGAAAGTTGGTAGAGAGATGTAGTGCTAACAATAGTTTCAGTAGATTTCAAATTTGGTAGTTAGGTTTGGTACTTATGATTGATGTGGTGTAATGTATCGTCGTAACTATTTGTGGTGTGGACGTTAGCAAGCCAAAAGATTGATTTACTATAGCAAAGTTACTGCCAATTGATTTTTCTTCTTCTGGACAACCATATCTAATGACGAGCACTAAAAGAGAATTAGTTTCAAATATTCTTTTACTTTACAATATTTTGAGACTTAACCAAGTCGAATCTCAAACGGGAGCGCCCTAGCAATTTAGTTTCGGCTCCCGAAACGTTAGCCGAAACCAACCCTCTTTCTCGGTCTCTATTCAAGGTGTTTGCGAACCCCCCTATAGCCCGCGGCTATTGCACTAGGCCTTTAGTGTTACTTTAGCAATCGATGGGATTACCTTTTCTGGTTGTTTGGTTCGCTTGGTTCTGTAAATATTGACCGTATTCGAGCTTTAGCGGATACTTTTATTGCGTGTTAACAAATAGAGGATTGTTTGTTTTATATCTACGTGCCTTTAATGTATCGGTTCGGGGCTTTCGGATAAAGGTTTTTTTCGCTGTTCAGGATACATAAAACGTGCATAGAAACTGTATTCAATATTCAGAAGCCAATAGTCATATTACCTATACGTTGGAAAAACAGAAGCTTTTATTGAAATAAAATGAATTTTAATAGAAGTTTATACCGTCTCGTCGGGGGATACAATTAATGGGAAAAGTTATTATAAAATCATAAAACTAGTTAACAAAAGTCTAATTACATGAATTTGAAATTTTAATAACTTTACTGTTTTTTTAGTAGATTGCCTCAATGACCTAGCTACTGGCCGCAAGCGCTACTGCTGAGCAAGAGGTCCTGAGTTCGATTAACAGGTTAGGCTGTGTTTTAGTCTAAAATTTCTCGGTAGCAGGCCGTAGTCTAGATTTATGCAGTTTGATTGCAATAGGCTCGACCTCTATTACGTGAGACTTAAACATAACCGGCGAAATGTGGATGTACTGACGCCAGCATATCAAGCTACTACAATCTGTCAAATGTATATAATAGATATTGAACTTTATCTCTAAAGCATAAGGTTCAAAGTTGATTGGGAAAATTTGACGATTTCGGGTAGCTTGATGTGCTGGCGTCTGTACCTACTATTTTACTAATTTCAGAACAATAAAAAAAAAACATCAAAATTACGTTCACATTTTTCTTCCATTCCTAATGACTTGTACCTGTGCTTGTACTGACAAATAGGTAAGTAAAACCTCTTTTCAATAAAGAAAGACCATTCAGCATCAAAAAAAAAAGAAGAAAATACAAGTCATTCCACACTTTCATAGGGGCTCGTAAAATCGCATTCATATTTATATACCTAGGATGTACGCAGTAAAGGCTCATGCACACACAATTTATATTTTTTTGCATTCGTACAATTGGCTACCCGCGTTCGGTTTTTAAACTGAGTATTCGATTGTTTTTTTTTTGGTTAGGCTTTTTGTTGATGAAAATATTATGCGTCGTGCATGAGTTATGTACAGTTTTTGTTTTGTTTTTAGTTTTGAACTCTGTGTTGAATATTGCTGCAATTAAGCTTAGTGTATAAATATACCTATTTGTTTTCTGTAGTATGTACCTATATATGTATAGGTAAAGAAGAAAACAAGTATAGTTCCCCGTAGTACATAAAAGTAAAAACTACTAAGTTTCTCAGCATTGCTTAAGTGCTGGAAATCCTTTCGCTAGTTAGTATTACTTTCACGTGCCTCTGATATTCGTACTCAGTACATAGGGGTACTTTATCTTCTGTAGAACTGCAAAAAGAAAAGTTTTTCAGATATAAAGTAGGTCACTTAGAGGATGTGTCCACTGTCTACTGTTTGTGTTTGTAGTAACAATTCTTTCTTCGCTTTTAAATAAATGCGAGGGAATAAAGTTGTCTACAGTCACACACAATTTATGTAACGTTAATTTTGTGGCTAAGCCAAATCCAACTTCTTCTACGTGTCGTATCGTTATATCGTGTAATCGAGACTTGCTAATTAATTAATAACTAATTTTTACTATCCGTAAAAATCTCATCGTGAAAATTTTATGGTGAAGTGAACTAAGTATCAATAGTGTCAATCTCTAACATCAGGTGGAATGACACCTCACTTGTCGCTCACTTCATTTAAGTTTTCACGTTGAGATTTTATAGAATAGGACGACTGGTATGTCGCGAGATTCATTTTCGGTATCCATGAATTTCTATCAGGGTTCCGGTTCGGAAATTTCCTGAAAGAAAAGCCGGACACGCTTAAATTTCATACGCATCGAAAAGGACTGCTTCTCCTTTTGAAACGAATAATGTTCAAATGATATTCGTTACCATTAACAGTATAAACTTACAGAAGAAAGTCATCATCTGCCTAGCCTTTTCCCAACTATGCAGAGATCGGCTTCCAGTCTAACCGGATGCAGCTGAATACCAGTATTTTACATAGACGAACTGCTTATTTGGCCTCCACAATCCCGTTACTGGGTAACAGGATACCCTTGGTAAGACTGGTTGTCAGACTTTCGGGCTTCTGACAACCCGTTACGACTGTCAAAGATCCATCAAAACAGCCAAACTTTCACAAGGAAATACTACGTAGTTATTATGTACCTAAACCATGAACTGCAACCAAAGTTATTCAATTATAACTTACAGGAACTTAGAGAACATTTAGTAGCCTAAATACATAATAATATCAACCACTGAACCACAAATTAGTTCATATACAGTCTATGAAAGTTTTATGAACCGTTAGCATAGACACAACCTCTACCTTTGACCTACTTAACTCTATGACCTGTTCCAGTAGGCCAGATATAACATTATTGAATTATTTCCGATTCAAGTTGCTCTGAATTGAGTGAACTCTGTCCTTTCAGCGTTCGTTAATTGTAAAGTACTAGCTTCCGCCCGCGGCTTCACCCGCGAGGTATGTCGATAAAAACTATCGTACGTCCTTTCCTGGGATGCAATCTCTCTCTCTGCCAACTGTTATCGAAATCCGTTTAGTGCTTTGGGCGTGAAAAGGTAACATACACACAGACAGACAGAGTTACTTTCTAATTTATAATATTAGTATGGGGTAATTAATGGAGAGGGCTATGCTTGGAGTTTCCCTGCGAATTGAAGTTTCCTTGGAATTTCCTGCTGATCGAATCAGGAATGAGGTGATCCGCAGGAGAACCAAGGTAACCGACATAGCCCGAAGAATTTCCAAACTTGATATATATAGATGTCAGCACTAACTGACGGGGCTAGGGCCGATGCCTGACTGGGTCGCGGATTGTTCGAAAGTGATACCGTGGCCCCTAGCACAGGCAACTGAAAGAACTCGGGTGGGTTTTACTCTGTAAAAGACTGACACGCTCTCCCGCTCCGCCCAGAGTGGGAGAAGTTATTTGATAATTTTCCACCCAAAGAAAAAAAAAGCCAAGAGAATGGTGGCATTGTTTGCATAAGGTACTCGTAAATCTATTAAATTCTGAAACGGCATTAAAAAATGTTGCCATTCACCACTTGTTTCATTAACTACATTAGGTTTACACTATAAAAAAAGATTGCTATAATATTTCATATTCCATATTTCCATAGGAAATAAATGTAGGGGTGGTCCCTTAAAAATACGCCTTAAAATAAATTCGTACGACATCTCAATTATTTCAAATCATACAATGTTACATCCTGCCATCGATCGAGTGCGCCCCTTGATTCCTTTCTAATATATTCTCTCAATTTTTATAATTCTCATCAGAAAGTCATCGGTTCGTCCAACCGTAGCAACAACCCAGGTGTCCCGGAATCCGTCAGTGCGGTACCAAAAATAAAATTCTCTACCCGCACTCATTCCAATCACGTACTTCCGAATTTGTCATATTGGATTTTGGAAGCGGACTCCCGTCATACGTCTCCCCTTGCTGTCAGGACGCGAAAATGAAAACATGTATCATTTTTGCAACCTCCCCACAAAATCCAACCTTAATAACATCAGGACAGAGATAAAATTTGCGCTGCCACACATATGGAAATAGAGGATTGTCAAAATTTTCTTTTAAAAAAAAGTCTTGTAATGAAATTTGTTTTTCGTAATACGTCGCACAAACTTTACAGAGACTTCTTTGGTTTTCTGTATCGAATAAACTTTATCATTTCGGTTTGGGAATGAATGGAGCTTATGTTTCGTTTCGGCAAATAAAATAGAATGCTGACTTTGCTATTACATTTCCGTATGAATTGAATCTTTGGCGAAGGGTGACACACATTTATATCGTTGTTGGCTCAACAGTCTTTCATGAATTGAACGAAAAAAAAAACAGGGTAACATACTTTTCTGCTGTTGCAACACATCATTTAACTGATGTAGGTAAAAACCTATCCATTACATTTTCTATTTTACTAACTAGTACTTGTTGCCAGGCCTACACAGTCTTTCCCAAACTATTTATAAAAGACTAACCGAGGATTTTTTGCCGGCTGTTCTACTTAAGAAACGACCAATTGGAACCGTAGTATTTATGTGAAAGAAAATATTCTAAATTTGAATTACGTACCTACATATTTCACATTACGAATACACTCACTAAATGTCCCAACCTATCAGAGTAGAAACTCGCAAATTCAAAAAGGAATTATTTATACTCCCGACCTATCAGTCGCCTTAACCCCTACCCTGTATATTTATAGTCGCAAGAAGCGTCGATTTCAAATTAGGCACGTGGTACAACCCTAAGCTGACGTAAGCAACATGCCACAAAGCCTTTGGTGACGATGACACCAAGAAATTCACCCTAAATAAAACACCGTGATTCTTTTTTTTTCTTTTTTTTCAATACAAATTCGGCCTTCAAAGTGGTGTGAGAGAGAAAGGTTTTGTTAGCGTTAAAAGTGTATGAAGCTAAGGTTGTAAATAAAAAATTTCGACTAGATTTCATTATGAAAAATTGATTAACGCACACATTGATGTGTAGAGCTATATAATTGAAGATTTAACGTACATAGTCTAAAGCAGATAGGGAAAAGGCCGCAACGCAACGCAACGCATTGCAAAAATCCTCCTTCAATCACTTTCATATAATTTCTATGAACCAACGCACACTACAGGCGGGTCGCACTGCACTGTGGTCTGTTACGGCTGTAATGTGCACTTGACTATTAATTCAAAGAATCAAATATCCACTCAGATTCTACAAAAAAAAAACTGTTTTTAAAATCCCGTGTACACAATTCTAAAAATAATAAAAGGCTTCTTTTTCAGGAAAAATAACTTTTACAAGAACAAAGTCCAACAAACATAAACACATAAACGTGCTCATAAAAATAATATTCAGAATTACTTCATACCGATCTATATTTAGGCTAAATCCCTTCAAAGCCCTTTCTAAAGGCATCCTCATTCACACACATAAGCTTAGTACCATCACAGTCGATTTGTTATTACTACTCCGTCATCAACAAAATGTCGCTGAAACAGCCTCAGTAAAACGCGATGGCCTGTAAAAATAAAACACGGATTTTATACGTTTTTTACCCAAGCCACGATTTTATACGATACTTTGTATTTAAGCCTTTGTGTGACGTATAATACGAAAGGTAAGGCCGAAGCATTGTTGGGATTTTTTGTGGAAATCAACTGAAATACGGTATGCTTGAATTTGCGTAGTTATCTTATCGGCTAGATACGCCCTACAGGAAGAAAAACATAGTTGAATTTTTAAAGATGTTGTTAATCCATTGTTTCATGTGTTCGAAAACTGCTCAACAACGTAAATAACGCAATGAATGTTGTTGAACTGTCAAAATGAAAGCCATTCCTACCGTTAGTGTGTTAAGGCTCCTTCAAACAGGCGCGACACGTGATAAAATCGCGCGCGATACAAAGGCATCGCAAGTCGCGCAAGGCGCGGTGCCTTTGTGACGCGCGATTATGTCGCGTGTCGCGCCTGTTTGTAGGAGCCTTTACGCAATTTCCCCGCAGGCCTAGTGAGCTGCTTATTTGGACCAGTAATCATGTTCCAGCAAAGTTATTTTTTGTTTCCCTAAAAATATCTGCATTTTGCAGAATTCTGCAGTCTTATTAAAATAAAACAAGGTAAAATGCAACGTAATAATGCAGTGACAAATTGCCTGCACATGTCTCTAAATAATTAATTTTTTGCAGACTATTGTACTTTGTAACCAACGAGATAAGATTATGTAGTAACAAAGTATGTTTTTCCAGGAAAATAGGTCAGGACGGAAATGAAACTTTTCCAAGAAGTGAACAAAATTTCATGTGTAACAAAAAGATTACATTGTGACTTAAGTAAGTCCTGGCAAAAACTTTAATTTCAGGACAAGTTTCGAGAAACTAAATAACTAAATGTAGGTAGGTCTAAGTATGTTGCTGTGTTAAAATGGCGTCATAGTACCTACTAATAATAACTAATAGGAGTGGACAAAATCAGGAAACTTTTAAACTGTAAGATATCAAAATCGGACCCATACGTTACCCCTTACGTAATGTAAATCATGCAAAGGGAAATGTATTTTGTATCCCAATAATATTGTTTTAACAAGAACACATAGATAATAAGCTAACAACACTAAATCAAATATTACCGCGCTGCCCCTAATAAATGTAACAAAATTGATACTTACCGCTATGAATATAGTTTCTTGCATTGAAAGGGTCCGAATGATCCAGCATTTTGTTGTGGGCTTTATCAAAATAGCGGGAGGGCATTTTAAACCCAATCAACGGAAAATCAAAACGCGGAAAATGGGAGGGGACTCTAACGGAGGGTTAAATTCGTGTTATCGATTTGTTTTTATGACTTTTGCTGACATTACGATTCTATAATCGAGAAGCCGAGAATCCGATTGAACTTGTTTGGAATCGATTTGCTTCGATGTAGGTGAAAACAACGAGAAGGGGCTTATCTGTATCCGATGGTTTTGTGACAAAGAAATTGTAGGCGTTCTCCATTTCTCATTCATAGTAGCTATTACGGTTTAACCAAAATACCGAGATTCTTACATAAGAAAAGCAAACAATGTCGCATAAATCTCGAGTATAAGAAAACGTATTATTTCAAACAAAGAACACACAAGCTTTATTTTCTTCGGCGCATATAGTTATATATCATAGGCTTGCTCACGTTTTAAGAAGAAATTGTACACAATAACTCTTCAATATGGGACAGGCATTGTAGTTACAATTCTAGCCTCTCAAGACTTTGACAATTAAACGCAGGTTCCGGCTAGACCCGCTCCTGGTGCTCCATATAAAGCGCCCTACACACGATCTCATAAGCGTGTAAGTAAGTAGAGTTGCCAGTCGTCAAAACAACTTAAGAAACACTGTCCCCAATTCTCATTATTACGGTATTTTTTCGCATGCTCACCCCGATAAATTCCTTTCGTGAGGGGAGATGTAGGAGATAACAGGAGCATTATCGAAATACCAATGTCCTTGTATTAAAGCGGGAAAACTGAGAGTTAAATGGCGATTTATTATCCTAAGGGTAAGACAGTAAGGAACAATTTTTGGAATATTTTCAACATACATTGTAGACGGTGCCTTAAGAAATATCTGATAAGAATCAGTCTTATCAGATATTTCTTAAGGCACCGTCTACAATGTATTGATTGAAATTAATCTAAAGACGGAGTGAAAGTAGTTGTAAGGCTATTGGAATGTCCATATATTAGAAGCATGTTCAAATGTACAACATTTTAAACATGTTACAGGCAAACTTATCAAAGCCTTCAGAACACTTACTTACCTATACAATAATCTAGCAACGATTCAATAAAGTTCGGAGTGCCTGCTTTAAAATACCTATAGATAAGAAGAAACATAAATACCTATATTTTTCTTGCAACTTTTGAGTTCATTTTCTTAGGATTTTTTAAAAACAGCTCGTGTTTAGATCTTGAGATTATACCACAACCTCAGGACACATCAAACACAGTTTTTTATACAGTATGTATGTCAGTCGCGTTTTACTTAGAACGTCTAAACTGGGACACACTAATGATATTTGAAGCATCATATCTACATAACTCATATTTGTAGTAAAACATGAGTAGGTAGTGGAAGATATTACTTTGTGAAATGATTCGTTTTCCCGCGAAATGAAAAGGTATTTGTTGATCCAGCGAATATTGTAGCTAGTGAAGCAACTGAAGTAGGTAAACATGTTTCATAATATACATAATTAGCATACAATTTTTCCACTGCTGGGACACAGGCCTGCTCTCTAGAAGACCACGCGGGCCCAGTGCGGGTTGGTAGATGTCATAATATATGTCTTCGAATTCTTGGTTCTAGACATGCCGGTTACCTCACGATCTTTTCCTTCACTGTTTTGAGAGCAGTGGTGATGAAATAATTTACATATCGTAAAGCGTCAGTCAGGTTTCGAACCTATGACCCACAACTCGGAAGTCGCAGTTGTTTCCACTGGGCCATCATAGCTGTATTTTCAGTTTTTTCAGAAATTTTTATAGCATCAATTAAAGTCGCCATACTGAGTACCTACATAGTACTCAATGACTCATCAATTTACCTGCCACCGACTCAAGAATACTTAATACTTTTATAATCCCACAAATTACCCATTAAAACGGTTCATAACGTTTTTACACTTCATTCCGCATTTACAACTTCTTAATACCATAATTACGAACTATTTAATCACAGCAGTGGATCGTTACTCCAAAATCACGTTCCGCAGAGTTATGACCACCTCAAATAAACATTTTGCGAATTCCTCGTAAAAATGGCTTATTGGTGTTTAGTCTCGTACACCCGGCCATTACAGGCGTATACGCCGCCCTTACAACGATATTTCTTTCAGTTTCTTTATTGAAATTCTGCACG
Organism: Luperina nickerlii; assembly: GCA_963855955.1. Classification (NCBI taxonomy): domain Eukaryota; kingdom Metazoa; phylum Arthropoda; class Insecta; order Lepidoptera; family Noctuidae; genus Luperina; species Luperina nickerlii. Next base: position 10,453,638 of record OY979677.1, on the reverse strand, counting down.
GTCGCGGAGTTTCCGATCAAACAGGCGAAGGATTTACAAGGGTAACGTTTGCAGCCTGCTTGAACTTTAACTTTGTTGGCAAAAGGTTGGTTATGCTTTGGCTGGTAAGAAGGTTGGATTGTTAAGATTTTGTTACAGTATGGTTCCTTTGTTTTATCTGACGAGTGATCTTTGATAGCAATTCGGTTTGTTAGCCAATAATAATAAGCAAATTGTAGTGTACAGTTTATTTAAAAGTCGATTTAGTTGTACACAAACGTGATATAATGTTCTAGTCTAAATAACGAACATGTATTGTGTAATTATATACCTACCTAGGTATTTTGCAATGCATAAGATGTTGGCCCTTTTGCGAAAATTAGCATTTCAAATGTATTTGAAAACTTTACTCAAGGTAGCCCAATTTACACACATCCAGCCAATATCTAACAAAGGTTGACAAATAACATAGTGCAACAATTTCAAGGTACTCCCAAGAGGTCGAATGAAACACCCTTCCTTTATGGGCCGATATTGAAATTCTGTGGCAAGATGTGACTTACATCGTCACTAAGGCGAGGAGCGAAAGGGGATGGTTCCACTATTACTGAAAAATATTCAAGAATAGAGAAGGTAAAATATAGGGTTTTATATGAGCTAGTGTTACTGGGATAAACCCTATGGTCTATATGTTAGAGGATTTTACTCATAAAATGTGGGAGTAACTTGAACTAATACAAATCAAATGGATGACTGACTATACAATTTAACACTGGTCTTTAAAGGATCTTTTGTTAGGAAAATGGCGTCTATTCTCTTTGATGATAATGATCAACCATTTCGTCAAGACAATATCACGCCTATATTCCCCGTAAGGTTAAGCAGCGGTTGTACCTTTACACCCACGATCTGGATTTAAAAGAGTGTCCTTTGAGTTTCTTGCCTGTTCTTTTCCATAGAGATCTACGTTTTAGAATGGGCAACTAGCTTCAACTTTCTGACTAACTGACCGACTATTTAATTTTGACAATTCAAAAGTGCCTGTAAATGAGCTTCGACTTTCTGGCCAACTGACCGACTATTTAATTTTGACAATTCAAAAGTGCCTGCAAATGCTTTGAGTTTGAGTTTTACACCCACTTTTCGCCAGTTACTAACATTAAAATACTGTAGAGGCTATCTGTGTAGCTCTACCTTTAGCAGTACAGGATGGTTATAATTGCCGGTGTGTTCCATTCGAAAGTTCAAGCAAGTGTCAAATATTTAGTACCCCCAACAGTACCATGTAATAGAGGGTGAGTCTATTGCCATAAACCAAACACAAACCCATACCGGGCTGCTTCTAGAAGGAAACATCCCATAATACTTTACCTGTGTATTGTGTGTCTCTTAGTCTGTGCTAAATAAATGTATTTTCTTTCTTTCTTTTCTTTACCGGAAATCGAACCCAGGACCTCATGCTCAACTCACTCTCTCTCTCTCTCACTCAGTTGCGACCACTAAACCAACGAAGCAGTCAAAGACCATCAAGAAAGTTAATATTCCAATCAAAAGTGATAGTAAAAGTTACTAATAAGTTACTTAGTTGCAATCTTTCTGTAAGAAAACCTCTTTCCGAATATTAAAAGTCGATATGTCACAAAGTAGGTCCTCAGAATATGGAAGGATAAAGAATTTCATTAGAAAACTTCGAGGAAATGCGAGCCGAAGTCATTTGTGACGACAAAGTTTAGTCAAGCGGAAATTTACGTGAAGATTTGTACATTTTCGTCTTGGGAGTAAAAACACTTTACCCTAGTTTTATTTGTAGACAAGTTATTCATATTCTCAAAGTAAAACTACCTAAATAGATAATAACTAATTTCTAAATTGCAGAGCAGACTGGGTTCACCATAAAGGGTAGGTGCAATTCTACGAGTATGTCTACCAGTAGACTCTTTCTGATAATTAGTATGAGGATGGAAGTTTGTATTTTGTTGAATTTTATATTTTTCTTGTTTTAAACAATCTTTTGTTTTTAAAGTTTTATTAAATGTTTAATATTTTGTATCCAAATAAAAAAATCATCTAATTTAAAAATAGCTGTGCCCGCGATTTCGTTCACGTGGATGTCGGAAAACAATAATAAAACGAAACACATTAAAAAAAAAAAAAAATTGCAGCCGCCATCTTCTATTTTCATTTTGACGTCACAATCCGCTTCAGCACCCTCTAAAACCATGTAAACGACACCCAAGACGAAAAAATTGAAAATGTTTGTAACCGCCATCTTGGATTTTCTTTTTACCTCACTATCGGCTTCAGCATCCTCGGAAACCATGAAAATTATCTCTCTTTCTCTCTCTGTCTCTTTCTATTATTATGAATAGTGAGGCATTACGCTTTTTCGTTACGTGACGATTTCTCCCATTTTACTCCTACCGCAAGCTCCGTAAAAGAACTTCGTTCCAAAACTTCACCGCGATTTAGAATATGACGACATTTGCTGAACGCTATCCATCGAACAAAGTGGTTGACTCGAAACTCGCTCTGCATTAATCAACTTTCATAAATCAATAATAATTATCTAACATTGCATTCTTTATCACTCAGAACACCACATCAATTATTTATATCTTACATTATCCTCATTTTTTATTTGAAATTCTTTTAGCGCCACAGGCGCCATTCATAAACCATCAATTGAAAGCGATTTTTTTAATTTATTATAATCATTGCCATTAGGTACTTTTTAAAATAACACAGACATAAGTATCTGTGTTATTTCGTCATAAAGATAAGCCTTATATGACTACGTGATTATTTACTTATTAATGTTATTTCATCACAACGATAATATGTTTTCGTTAGTAAGTACTATATCGCGCCAATAGATGTTCTATAAAAGTCTATAAAAGTTGTTCTAGAATATTTTATATTGATTATATCTTCTGATAGAGTTAAGCGATTGCGATGAAACAAAAACTAATCACTACTCTGAGTTCTACGCCATGTTTGAGTATAAAAATTAACCATATTGATTTGGTATTTTTTACGTTGAAATTTTTGTCCGTTTGTCTGTTTGGATGTGACAGATTATTGATTTTATCAATCAATAATCTGTCACATCCAAACAGACAAACGGACAAAAATTGATAAAATGGCATCTGTTGGTTATCCTATAACACCCCAACTATTTTTCTTTGGAAATATTTTCCATGTACAGAAACGCCTCGTCTCGTCGTCGTATAGAAGATAATAGATATATTATAGAATAGATAGGATTGAAGGCCCCCGTTAATATATTACTCTATTATGGCATCATCTGCCTAGCATTTTCCCAATTATATTGTGGTCCGCTTCCAGTCTAACCGGATGCAGCTGAATACCAGTACATGAAGCGACTGCCTATCTGATTTTCATAACCAAGTTACTGGGTAACACGATGCCCATCGGTAACACTGGTTGTCAGACTTTCTGGCTTCTGAATACCCAAAGATCCACGAAAGACAGCCGGGACCAACGGCTTAATATGCTTTCCGACGCACGGAGGGATCTCGGTGTGTAAATATGGTCACCCATCCACGGACCGACCGCGGCAAGTGTAGCTTAACCTGATCGATCCGTGCTGTTGTTATTACTTAGCCACCAGCCGACCGACCGAACCGAGATATTGTTCATTTTTTTTGGAAAAACTTTTAAGGCAAGAAAATAGAAACGGAAAATTCCTTGAGTTTCCTCCGTTCCAGGCTTTACGCAATTCATGCTTAAGGATTTAACAAGTAATATTCCCTAAAGCAATTATGCTAACGATTGTTGTCAGATAAAATTAATACCTCCTGAAATGTTTCGCATGGTTAAGTAGCACTCAATTAAATCTGTTTAATTATAATTTCAAAGTAACTTTAGTTAAAAGAACCAATTGTTTATAGGATGTCGGTTGATGGATACCTAGAAAACATTGTTGAAGGTTCATCGTTAAGGGGTATCGTATAACCCAGTAACTGGGATGTAGAAGTCAGACAGGCCGTCGCTCCACGTAAAATACTGGTATTCAGCTGCATCAAGTTAGAATGGATGCCGACCCTTGAATTTGAATTGTTTCATTTTGTACCTGTACTTAATTTTTTTTTTGGACCGTGCAGACCTTCCATTTTCTGTAAAGTCTCCTACAAACAGGCGCGACACGACACGCGACACAAAGGCACCGCAAGTCGCGCAACGAGCGGTGCCTTTGTGTCGCGCGCGATTATATCGCGTGTCGCGCCTTTTTGTAGGAGCCTTAAGTCTGTCTGTTGTTTTGTACCTACCATTTCATCATCATCATCATCAGCCTACAGCAGTCCACTGCTGGACATAGGTCTCTCCTATTGCACGTCATTCAATTCTCGCTTTTCGCCAACTCTCATCCAGCTGCTACCAGCCGTCCTGCGAAGATCGTCGCTCCACCCACCATTTCATAGCTACCCGAAATTATCATATAAACATTAATGTAATCTTAATATTATCATAATTATATTATTATTATCCTGTTAAGCACCGAATATTCCACTTAGTTAACAACAAAGCCATATTACATTCAATTGCCAATTTAGTTCAAAGCGATCATAATAGCTACCAATAAGGTTCATTGACCTATCGAGAAAAGCTTTGAAGTGCAAAGGTGCGGCGGCTAGGCTTTGTAAAGGACCTACCTAGACGCAGAGGTGAGGAGGCCCCAAGTGTACTAGAGTCTGGCCCTGTCAGGCGGGTTCAGACCATTGACTGCGTCATTATTATGTTAATGTTAGTGTTTAATGTTCTACGTATAAGTAGATCCTGCCTATACGTTAAAAATATTAAAAAGAAGAAAACAAAGAAAATATATATTCTATGTTGGTTTGTTAGGCTTTCATGCTAAAACGGCTGAACGGATTTAGATGAAATTTAGCACATGGATAGACCATTACCTGGATTAGGACATAGGATACTTTTATCCCGATATTTCCGCGGGATCGAGACTTATGCGGGTGAAACCGCGGGATGCAGCTAGTTATAAAATATCTCGATTTATGTCTGTCAATATCCAAGAAGATAAAGCACTGTCACCATTATAATGGTGCAGCTAGGTATTTGCACAGTGATAACACCACCTCTCATAGTTTATTCACTGAAACTCATGGCGAATGGTACGCACATTATATACACACGCCTTTCCATACTCAACGTATTTCCCCATAGGAAGTGGCAAACTTAGATTCGTCACCCTTTATTTCTACTTTGTTTACAATACACTTTCCAAAGCATACCTATTTATAAATGGAAGGGTAAAATCGGGTAGGTAAAATAAAATAAACGTATCGGCTGTTTTTAATATTGCGTACTTTCTACTGTTCTCATTGGACCTGTTTTTTTAGACTAATGGTGACCCAGTGATATGGGTCCCGACTTACGTGGTCGTGGGTTCGAACCCAAACAGGCACTCTGCTTTGTGTAATTTATTTCACCACCACCGCTCTCAAAACGGTGAACGAAAACATCGTGAGGAAACCGCCATGTCATAGAACCAAACTTGAAGACGTGTGACATTCACCAACCCGCACTGGGCCCGCGTGGTAGATTACTGCGCGCCCCCTCTCACAGAAAGGAGGCCTGTGTCCCAGCAGTTGGAACATTATAGGCTGCTTATGCTTAGACTAATGAAAAGAACAAAATCTACTCGTTCTGTTGTTGTAACCAGAAATATAACTTTGGTTTCATCCAGTGATGTTATCTTTTTATCAATAAATTTTAATGAACTTTAAATTGCGTATTAAAATGCCTGTGAGTAATGGATGTGCAAAAGCTTTTACGTACCCACAGAATATGATAAATTGCGAGGACATTAATGAGGGTAGTTTTATTAAACTCTTTATTGGCGCCCAGCGTGGGACACGAATATATGAAAATTCCCAAACCGATTACTTAGACAAGCCCAAAATTTATGACTAAAACTCTTTAACAAACCCTGTAAAAACATTTTAAATGAAATATAATTATTTTGTACACATTATGATCTCGGGTGAACTCGGCTATCTTCGTGCAATGAAGTATTTTCTACGCACATCCTTCCACGAGCATTAATTTTATTAACTGCAAGGCTGGTTTAATGAATGACTAACGAAGGCTTTCATACTCCTAACTTTGGTGATGAATGTAACTTTTATGAGTAATAACTAAGTTGACGAATATCTTGAAAATGTTTTATGTAAATAAAGTCACAGGTGGATCACAATATATTTAAACCTTTTTTCAAAGGTCTTTTGAATAAAATAAGTTCTTTTTCCAAATAAACCCTATTACTTATTTTCTATTTTCAAATGAAGTACTAAATCAGACGTCACTATCAACAAAGGTCCCGAAACAGACATGTTCCTTCTTTACAGAACAATAAATCCGTTTCATTTTGCAAGAATCTCGTAAAAGCTGTCCATTACGTAGCCGTTGACATATTCCAAAAAAGTAACTAAACTCAATCAGAGTTTAGTTAAGAAGTCTAGAGAGGCGAGAACGTATGAGAGTTACGTCAGAAAGGAAAATTCCGTTTTCAAGTAAGACCCTTTCGTGAACAATAAAGCATGTATTACATTTTGTTTAAGTAGTAAGATAAGGGTAAGTACGCACCATTGTAGCAGGTGAAATGTTAAGATTATGGGATAATAAAAGTTAGAGTAGCTCACGTTAAGTTAAAGTAGATAGGACGACATGAAGAGTACTCAACGACTCATGTTTTATCTTGTTAGTACCTACTCCACTCTATCAAGCCTCGATAATATTGTTGAAAACTGAATTTCACTCATTTTTAACCTAGCTCGCTTCATTGTTTTTTTTTTTTATTTGTTGATAGGCTCACGTTTTTCATTTTCTTCTTCAGATTTTAAAGCATTTCTAAGCGTCTTGGTTGGGAAGTAAAGTAAATGGTATTTATTTCCCTTTCTACCCACAAAGGCACAATATTTCCTAGTATTAAAACGGAAATTATAATATTTCAATCAAAAATCTGTACATGCCAAAAAATATACTCCAACAATTTCAACAGGAAACCCAGCCCAGCCTTTACAATTTTATTACTGGTGAACTAGGTTCCAATTTCAAACTAAATTCATTTGCGAGCCGTCCTAATTCCGTCGTAAAATTTAATAAAATTATAACTAATGGTTTCCGAAAACGTGCCCGACGGGAATAGGATGTCAAGAATAGAACATGCTTTAATTTTGAATATCGAATTCATTTGGGGCCTTATTTGCAATGAAAACCCGCAAGTATTTTTTTTATAATTCATCGTCTTCATTACAGATTCAGATGTTACCGCATCTGGGACTCAGGCCTCTTCCCTGTGAAAGGGAGTGGGCCGTAAACTGTAATCCACCACATGATCCTAGCCCGGTTTAGTAGATGTCACATATTGTCTTCTCTTCTAAAGTGCCGCCAACGAGAGAATGTTTTCTTGACACCTGTCAGTTTCATACAAACGAATACGTATTTAGCGAATTTGATATTTATTACCTACTAGAATTGTCGCACTGACAGGTATCAGGAACGTATTTTCATGACGGCCAGATGTAACTTTCGGTTGTAGGACATGCCAAATACATCCAAAACGAATACCATATATTTTGCCGCGAAACACATTTCAAATTGGTTTTAAGTCTAACAGATCCGTTTCGCTTAGAACCTCGAATTCATGACACGGTTTAATTAAAGAGCTAAATGCAGTTCCGAATGAAATGTGTGTACATGAATAATTTAGACGATTCTGCCAAATGTTTGTGCGATACTTCGCTATTTCTGCAAAACTGAATTGCATCTTCACATAAATATAAATATCATGTTTTACTGAAAATGTTGAAATATTCTCGTGTAACGTGTGTTCGCAATTAGTGCATTAATTAACATGAAACTCCTTTAAATTACATAAAATGGATTAAAAATAAATAAGTTTAATGAATTTGTACACTAATGTACAGACGCCAGCACATCAAGCTACCCGAAACTGTCAAATGTTCCCAATCAACTTTAAACCTTATGCTTTAGCGATAAAGTTGAAAATCTATTAAAGAAATTTGACAGATTGTAGTAGCTTGATGTACTGGCGTCTGTACCTATAATTTCTTAAAATTGATTACGCTATACTAAGATACCGTAGAGATTATCATCTGCATGGTTTGTAGCATGCAATTTTTTTTTGATAATTATAAGACAATGGCATAACATTATACGATGAACACCAATACAAATTAAGAAAAGACCACAATAGGCGTTAGATTTGGCTGACAAACCAAGAAACAAAGATGTAAAAAATGTTATTAATTTAAACATCAAAATAGACATACTATATAAAAGTAAATAGTATTTTATTCATTAATCCTGGTACAGTTAGCATCCCGCCGATGCTATTTATCTACTAGCTACAAGTACAGTACACAAAAGAGATAAGTATGCAAGATCGTCGGATTTAGTTGAAGTTTAGTAAGAAACCGATGGATGTTGTCGACTGTACCTAATTCAATTTGATAAGTGAGCTGTTTGTTTTCTATTAATAAAATTAAATTTTATTCGAGAACATCCATCGGTTTCTTACCAAACTTCAACTATATCCGACGATCCTGCATACTTATCTCTTTTGTTGACTGTACTTACATTCAGCTTTTTTAATGTCAAAATACGTGGTACATATATTATGATAATTTTCCATCTCTACATCCATCGACTTACTTCATTTAACATTTTAACCGCTTACGCCGGATTAATCCGACAAGTATTTTCGTGTGCATTTCGCCAGGATCGTATATTTACAAAGACTATACATTTACGACCAAATACCACAGCTCTTTTAATCTGCTTTTTTATTTAATTACACTGTATTATAAGGTGTAGGTAGGCCGTAGGTATTTATTTTTCGTTTTCTTTTTCAGGCGCTGGGGGCACAACTGATATGAAGTCGGGCGGTCAAAGTTAACTTTTCCTTATTGGCTAGCTTTAAGAGTCTATATTATGCTGTTTTGGTGATATTGGGCGATCTAGATATCGGTATCAGTAAGACTTGAGAGTTTGCTATTTGGACACATTAAACTTGGACTTATAATCTTTAAATTTGTAGAAGCGAAAACACGATTGGATAAAAAAATCTCGATAAAAAAAAATAACGAAAAAACCTCGTTTTGCACTTATTTTGAGTTAGATCTCTGAAACCCTATGGAATTTAATGATGATTTTTAAACTAATAGATAGGTAATAATATTATCTCAAATCGTGCAGAATTATTTTTTTATTTTTCTACTCGTTCTCCTCGTAATTAGCAATTCAGTGATTTGGCGCTTGCGTCATTTTATTCTAAGCGAGCATACTCTCTTTCTGTCTCTTGTTTTGCACGCGGTAGTAATAGCGCTATCCTTTTCAATTTATTCAATCAGTCTGCTACGGCATCTCTTGGAGGACGAACCTATGTTTGGCGACATTACAGAGAGAGGACTATTTTCGACATTTTTATTTTGTTTAGTGGTAGGTATTACCTACTGTAAAAAGGAGTTAAACCCGTTTGGTGTAAACATAATAAATTATTATCATTATTTAGTGTAAATAAAGATGGGCAAAAAGAAAACTCTCGGAAAACACGACACATGGTTGGCGCCACGGAACAGAAAAAACAGTTTTTTCTGTTCCGTGGTTGCCGCAGTGGCTGAGCGATCGACTGCTGCGCTGCGTGTCGCGGTCGCGGGTTCGATTCCCGACCGGACAAATATTTGTATTGCCTACAGGTAGTTGTTCCGGGTCTGGATGTTTGTGTATGTGAATTTAAATGTTTGTAAACGCACCCACGATACAGGAGTAATTCCTAGTGTGGGGAAACGTTTTTTAAAAAAACAAAAACAAAACAAAACGTTTGAGGGAACAACTCCGTATTCTGAACGAAAGAAAGAAAAAAGTAAGTACAGACGCCAGCATGTCAAGCTACTGAAATCTGTCAAATTTCTTTAATAGATTTTCAACTTTATCACTGAAGCTTAAGGTTCAAAGTTGAATGGGAAAATTTGACAGTTTCGGGTAGCTTGGTGTGCTGGCGTCTGTACCTAACTACCGATTTATATAACGGTATCAATTCTTTTATTTCCTTAGCTACTTGGGTATTTCGAATGTCTATTGCCTAGGGAAAAAAAGTAAGTAAATTTTTAATTCCCGTTAATATTTTTTTTACCTGGCTCGTTGGTCTAGCGGTCGCAAGCGCTACTGCTGAGCTGTGAGGTCCTGGGTTCGATTCCCGCACCTCTGCCCACCTCATCGGGCAATACAGGCGTGATGCTTTGTATTAATGTATGTAAATTTTAAATCGCATAATGTAACATAATTGAATCTTTCCCGTACAATGAGAGGTCAGCTTATATACTGGAAATGTATAGCTTGATACGTAGCCGTGTGTACCTACCTATCTACCTATATATAATGCGGGTAAAAATACAATAAGTATCAAAATAATATCATCCTAGTTCAATCACTGATATTTTTACTAATTAATATTACTTATTCAAACTGATGAATTTTATTTAAAGAAAAAAAAACTTGCCATGATGTCTTTCTCTTTTTTAGGGTTCCGTAGTCAAAAAGGAACCCTTATAGTTTCGCCATGTCCGTCCGCAGTTTAGCTCAGAGGCTCTTAGTACTATTAGAAAACTATAATTTGGCATGGATATAATTATGTACAGACGCCAGCACATCAAGTTACTACAATCTGTCAAATTTCTTTAATAGATTTTCAACTTTATCACTAAAGCATAAGGTTCAAAGTTGATTGCGAAAATTTGACAATTTCGGGTAGGTTGATGTGCTGGCGTCCGTACATTATTAATCACGCCGACAAAGTGGTAAAATAAAATCTTGAAAAAAAATTTTTTTACGCTATCGGTTTTTTTAGGTACACGTAAAGTGGGGAAGTTTTTGAAGTGAAAACTTCTTTAGCATCGTTGTGATTTGAAATTTTATGTGTTTTTGTGGATCGATGGATGGATGGATCGATGGATCGATGGATCGATGGATCGCCGGATCGCGATGGATCGATGGATTGATGGATGGATGGATGGACGGATCGATGGATAGACGGATCGATGGATCGACGGATCGACGGTTCGACGGATCGATGGATCGACAGGTCGATGGATCGATGGATCCATGGATCGACGGATGGATGGATGGATCGACGGATCGATGGATTGATGGATGGATGGATGGATCGATGGTTCGACGGATCGACGGATCGATGGATCGATGGATCGACAGAACGGTGGATTGACGGATCGATGGATCGACGGATCGATGGATCGACGGATCGATGGATCGACGGATCGATGGATCGACGGATCAACGGTTCGACGGATCGATGGATCGACAGGTCGATGGATCGATGGATCCATGGATCGACGGATGGATGTATGGATGGATCGACGGATCGATGGATCGATGGATGGATGGATGGATCGATGGATCGACGGGTCGATGGATCGATGGATCGACGGATCGGTGGATCGAAGGATCGACGGATCGACGGTTCGACGGATCGATGGATCGATGGATCGATGGATGGATGGATGGATCGATGGATGTAGTATGTTACAGTCGTTTGTAATTTCAGCTACGGAACCCACTATGCATGGCCCGACTTGCTTGGCCAGTATTTTTATTTATAAGGAAACATTTGTTCTAGGTACATAGTTATTATGGTTATGTTATGAGTTTATTTTTGTAGGAACATTACTTTTTGTTATTACGGTAATACGATATTTGTAGGTATTAGGTACATACATACCTTCGAATGTTGCGCGTCGCGTAATTTGTTGAAACCTTGTGAAACCACTTTGACTTTAATTTTTTTATGGGATTTTTATTGTTATTGTAATGGTATTATATAATTTTGAATATTAAATTGTTTAATAAATAAATATTGATGAATATTTACATAAGTATAATATTTTATTTCATACTAACCTTTTAGGTAAGTACATAATATATAGATTGAGTACCCCTACGCGAGGACTGAATAACGGATCAAACTAGATAGTCTCGAGTCCACGAAAAAAAAAAACACGAGCCTCTAAACTTCGAAACTCGCGTCTCGGGATGGAAGCCCTAGTACCTATTTACCTACTATATTGGTGGTATGTCAGTTTGTAGGTCTATGAACGGAGCTTCCAAATAATTATGTATTTACCTATACCGACAATGAACTCGTTTGATTATAATCAGCTATGTTATGCTTTACCTACACATCGCGATCGATCCGTCGTACCAAATACTTCCGTGAATTTGAACTTTATTTGAATGACATAATTTTTTACGAATACATTTTTATTGCCATACGAATCAAGTTCAAATTCACGAAACGGCATATTCACGGCCCGTCTTCGGCACAGAACGCTGTTGATCACCTGGGCGGCCGGGGGCACCGCGCAGTTTAAACTCGAACTCGACTCACGCACTCGATCGCGTTGCCGCGCGCCGCCTGCGCCGGTGGTGGCGCGCCGCGCGCTATGCCATCGCGTATTATTGTAGAGGGGGCGCGGGCGAGAGGTACGAAATCGCTCGCGTTGGGCTGCCAAGGCGCGCTCTTAAATCATTATAAAAATGTTGCTAGGTTAGTACCTACTACTACTTACCTAGTACTACTACTACCTAGTACTACTACTACCTAGTACTACTACTACTTGATTACCTACTAGTGTAGGTAATCAATTAGTAGTAAGTCATCATCATCATCATTTCAGCCGAAACACGTCCACTGCTGGACCTAGGCCTCCCCCAAGCACCTCCACTTCGACCGGTTTTGTGCTTCTCGCATCCAACGGGTTCCTGCGGCCTTCACAAGGTCATCGGTGCACCTTGTGGGAGTAGTAAGTGTTGGAAGTTGCAACATTTTATTTAATATTTACACATTGTAACATTGCACTACTGTCATTTTGACAAATCATCTGTCAGTTGTATTGTGACACTTTGCTAGTGCGAATATAGATGTCGACGGGTTAGCATTCAAGGTAACAAGTGCTTGTTATTTATCGTTCTTCCCATCCCTCATCTCCTGGAAATCAAACCAACCTACAGTCCACTACAACAAAAGGAAGTTCGAGCGGGTTTGCTGAGTAGTGGCACACACCAGCATATAACACCGCCGAACACTAAGTATCAGTAGGTAAAATATAAAATTCCTAAGGGCTCCTACAAACAGGCGTGACACGCCATATAATCGCGCGCGACACAAAGTCACCGCTCGTTGCGCGACTTGCGGTGCCTTTGTGTCGCGCGCGATTTTATCGCGTGTCGCGCCTGTTTTTAGGAGCCTTAATACCTGTAACTTACACCTAAACGATGCAACTCCAGTTTAGTTAGTTTCCCATAACAAGTTTCCGTACAACTGGCAATAATTTATACTTTAATTACAGCTGGCTTTGTTCATACAGGAACAGGACGAAAATAGCTGTCTAATCTAATATTAAAGGTTTTAATAACTTCGTGGTACGGAAAATTTACGACAAGTTGAAGCTACTCGTACACAATTTTACGATGTGCAAGAGCTGAGTTTAATTACATGACTAGTTTAGCGTTACAAAGGCATCTTCAGGGTCCATCAATTCGGAGAAATTCACTCCTGAGAAAAAAACCCCGACTAACACTAGCTTTGTGTTTTTATTTTACCGTTGGTGCCTTTGGTAATTGAATAACACAACTATGCGATATCACTGTAACCAAAATCTCGACCATAAGGGGAAGCGCAGGCTAGAAAAACGAGTAAGTATCTCTATAGCTATCTATAATAACAAAATTGAAGTGTCTGTTTGTAATATCAAAATAACAGTTTTTTACTAAGTGCATATGAAAGTATATACACTACTTATAACAAAAATTATTTTTTAAACTTTTTGTCTGTCTGAGTAATATTTAAGTCAATGTCTGTCTGTCTGTCCATCCGTCTGTCTGTCTGTTCGTTCCGTCTAATATCCGAAACGGCTGGACCGATTTTGACGGGACTGTCACTGGCAGATAGCTGATGTTATGGAGTAATAAATAAGCTATTTTTTGTCCCAGTAGCTTGTTCTCGTGAGAAATTTTTCGACATCAACGCGAGCGGAGCCGCGGGCAGAACCTAGTACATTAATAAAATAGTAACGTAGCCTAAACTGTGCTATGAATATTTTTGAAGAAACCTAATTGCTACGAGAAGTGGGAACGAGTCTGATGACGAAAATTACCGAGAATATTCTGTTCGTCTGTTTGTATGGATGTATGTTTCGGATTTTCGCATAAACGGCTGAACGGATTCGGATGAAATTTGGCACACGGATAGTTTATATCCTGGATTAACACGTAGGGTACTTATATCCTTTTGTAATACGTTCCCGTGGGATATTTTCCGACCGCCATGATGCGGACGAAGCTGCGTTTAGCCAGCTTTAAAAATAACTTTCTCACAAATCATAAGTCCAATTCCGGAATAAAACCTTCTTTCATCAATAACCCTCTTTTCATTAAAAAACAAATCTCAATTTGGACCGACAGCTCCAAACTTTTTGATTCCGAAAAACTGTCCCAAAAATTCATTAGGTATCGCTGTCGAGTTAAGTAATTAAACAGCATTGGAATTCTTAATCCCCCTGTTACCTTATCCAAGTATTCTCCAAGTCGGATTTAATTTTAAGGGAGAAGTTATTAATCCAAGTTTTAAATCGGTGACGATGATATAAACGGGTCAATGAATTTTGCAGTTCAGCGAGCTAAGCTTGGCAAATCAGTTTGTAAGCATAAATAATAATTTAGCGGAGTGTTCCTGGTAGAGTATTCTGTATTACCTAGTCCTCTCCTTCCCTTGGATGGAGGAATTACTTCAGCCGGCAGCAGCTTTCGCCTGGCTGCTAATACAATCGTGACTCGGAAAGGTTTTATTACTATTCAGTAGTAAACACACCTTCCAATATATAAATAAAAGGAGTAATAAACGTATTATTGAAATCCTTAGAACGGTCTTTCCTTTGGTGTCCAACCAGAAACCAATTTTAAATATTTCGTAAAACAGCACCCCTAATTGAGTAACACAATATCAATTACAATCTGAATCTTTTTAAGGATATTGCATACCTATCCATTGTTTTATAATTTTTATATGTTCGAAAAAAAATTCTGCGTACGTCAACGTAATTAACGCAATGAATATTGCTGAACTGTTAAAATGAAAGGCATTGTTACTGTGAGTGTGTTACGCAATTACCCCGTGGGTCAATCCCAATAAAGAAACGATATAGGAGAAATCCTTCAAGAAATAGGATTTTCCTAATTTTAAAAACAAAGGTCTTATTCATCTGTAATAGCCATATCTACCCATGCCTTATTGAAACAACACTGATATTGCCTAATCTGCATTCGTGACTTATTTGCTAAAAATGTAAACAAACCTGACTTTATGGAAAAGTAGCTTTAATTCATACACAATAAAGTCCAGTTTACGCTACTACTTCAAACATTTTTATAACTTTTTCAATAGTGCTAGTCACTCTGAAATCAACTTAATTACCATTACGATAAAGTTGATATTTGTTTAACTTGAAATAACATCAATTTGAAACAGACTTTAAGCTAAGTCATTTTGGTAAATAAATGATTCCTTACTTACTTACCTCGTAAATATTCCAAGAAATATCGCATTAAAATTGTTGCTTATGACAAAAGTTCTAACCATTCTTAGCAGTAAAAATCACATGTTCACCATAAGCATTATATTTGATGCTCTCGTAATATCATGTGTCTTGTTTGGTAGCTAAAGTCATGTGATACATTATCTGCCATCGATAGTCAATAGGTATCATCCCTAACTGATAACATCAAAGACAGCAGCCGTACATGAAGCATGTCATGAAACTCAATATCCTGTTTACTAATAGCCCGACCCGTATTGATTTGCCTACACATGTAGTTACATGTACTGTGCTCTCTAAAGACAAATCAGTAGACATATCAATCTACCTTTCCGTAATTTGGGTTATGCCTATATTTGGAAACATCGGCTGTAAATGAAGTGACATATTCAGTCAGAAAGAAACAAAAGAAAGAAAATACGTTACATTACGTTACGTTAGACAGACACGCTGACCTGATTTAAGTATTTCAGGCATTTTTCGGGATGATTAAAATGTCTTCTTATCTCTTCAAGCCTTTTCAAGTAAGATAAAGATCAATCTCATTGTTTCCAAGACAAGAAGACCAACTAGATTTTAAGATGGCGGCAAGAGCTTGACCCCTACACACAGGATGAGTTCATACTAGCAGAGAGGGGTGGAAAGGAAAAAGGGAAGCTTTTGCCTTAAAGTTCGACAACGTAGCCTAAAAACAAATAATTTATGTCAACTACTGGCATACACGTCTAATTTTACATACACAAACTGAAAATATGTCTTTACAAACTCTCTCAACAAAACTTGAAACTTCGGTAGCCTAAGATGCAATCGCAAGGCAACCATTTTACAGCCGCCACAACAAGAGGCGATTATTCGCTAACTAGTCCCGGTCATGCTCGTGACTCCAGCAAAGTTGGATCTTCTAAAATTTCCATCGAGACCCGACAAACTTTCTCGTCCGAAGCATAACGAACCTTCACTAGTCGTGTAATGAACAACAGAGTAAAACTGAGTTATTGTTTATGGTCTCGATAATAGCGCAGATTTTGGGCTATTTGTGCTGTAAACTAAACCATTATAGAGGCTGAAATTTTGAGACCGATAAGTGTCTATTTAAACTACCTACTTTTTAAACTTTCTTCTAATTTAACTTGTAAGTCTATAAGCCTCCAAGGCATTAGGATTAGAGAAAATACAACATAGCTCCCAGCTATATATAAAAGAGACATAAATTCAACAAACGATTTCGAAACACAATACCTTTCAATTTAGATATTTAACTATAATTATTGACCCATCAACCAGCGTGCATATGGTCAATTTATATCATGGTCATAAAATTGTCAATATAGAAACAACACGTGCTATTAATAACGATCAATTAAACTTGCATGCAGAGTCCACTTATGATAATAATACCTACGTTAGTAACTGGCCCACACCACCATTACTCTCAAAACAGTGAAGGAAAACATCATGAGGAAACCGGCATGTCCTAGAACCGAAAATTCGAGAACAAGTGACATCTACCAACCCGCACTGAGCCCGCGTGGTAGATTACAGCCTATTCCCAGAAAAGAGGAGGCCTGTGTCCCAGCAGTGGGAACATGATAGGCCGATTATGCCAGTCACTGGCAAAAAGGACAGTCAGTCAGTTATCTACAACTTAATAGTGCCAAACATAAAAGTATTTTCAGCAACCTATTCATTTACCAGACTATCAAAGGGCTTTCAACTCTCTACCTAAAATAATAGGATATTTCTAATGACCACCTCAGTTAAAGCTGCAATTAGTTACCTTACTGAATAGGTTAGTTTGTTTATGCAAAATCGGGAAATGGCCGCTGGAGCCTTAGGTTGTAAGGAAGACATAGAAAACAGCTGTTGTTTGACAACAATGTACAATTACATAAATAGCACAGTTGATTTGATTATTTATTATGATGAGTAATAATACTGATGGAGTCTCATGTATAGTAGAGGAATGAAACCGTTGAGCATTTATGAAATAAGTAGGTACATACAAGTGGTATTCGAAAAATGAGAAAATAAAATGACAATTCGAAAAGATGAAAGTGCCCGCTGTACGAAGGAAGCCTGTACGTTATATGAAAGTTTACCCTCTTTCTTCGTCTCTAAAATCAAAAGATAAAAACATTACGCTCAACTTAAATCCTATGCACAAATATCATAGACGTCTCACAATCAGAATGCCTTTGTACCTCTGACCAAAACCGACATAATAAAACCGTATTCTGCGGTTTTCACCAAGGAACGAAAACATTCGGTAAACTTTCGCATGCAAGCCGCGCAAACGAACCGAGACTCCTCACTGTATTGAAGTTTATTTGCTACATTTTACACAGTTTGTAGAAATAAAATGTAAAACCACATGTTTGTAAACGCACCCACAATACAGGAGAAATTCCTAGTGTGGGGCAACGTTTTTTAAAAAGAGAGAGAGCGAGAGATATGTTTTTAGCTTGGCTTACCAAAAATGTTGCGAAGTTATTTTATATTTTACCTGGAACAGAGGAAAGAATTTTAGGTCACAACATGTCGTAAAAGCTAATATAAATATGATGACTGAAATTCAGATGAGTACCTTTTGAAATAACTTCATAGTAGGTATAGGTAACAATTTAAGTCTGCAATATCAGTACACAATTTTTTGAATCATTACCTAGTATCGCAAACAAACCATTCCTAAATAAAACAATAAATTCGTACAGAAAAGGCAAACATTCAACCTCATCAAGCCACAACTCATTGCATTTCTAAGATTTCACGGTCAAAACAATCTAAAACAATAGCCTTAAACAAACGGGAAGACTACCGTCAGTGGAAATTAGAACTGCCATTCATGGAAACCCTTAAAACGCGATCCGGGATTGTTCCCGAGGGAAATTATGGACTTAGCACCTGACAAGGCTCAAATTTTAATGTAGCCCCATAGCCCCTTGTAGCCGCGAATAAATTAACGAGTTTTTGTTGATTTGCTTCACGTTTTTTGACAGGCGTTTTTGTAAACAAACGTGTTGTAGATTTTGCAACATTAAACGTACTTGTGTACGCATTATAATCTCAACAGGTAAGCAATGTTTTACTGCTTCAACTTTGTTTTCTTTGGAACCTTCGCTCCAACTCTCACGAGGCTGTTCTTACCAGAACGTTTAAGTTTATTGCGATTACATATTTCTATTGCCGACAGTCGCCTTAAAATTATAATGCCTAAACATAGTAGTTTTGATCCTACTTAATACTAGAACTTTTCACTTAGGCAATCTTGCTAGGCTAGCTTCAGGTGGAACTTAGAAACCAACTGATTACTACCCAAGCAGGTACGGTCCGAAACTGAAATGGTTTAATTTGGCCTAACGTGCTCCAAATGATACTTAGAAATCCCAATCCTCGAACGTCCTATACCCTACAACCCTCTCCATATGCATGCAAAGTAAGTATATAAGAGGTTATATTTAAGCCTAAGTCTGCCTTCTTGAGTATATAAACAGACTTACAAGATTTTGAAATGAAAGGCTTATACACGTCCCAAACCTTAACCTCAGTGGTTTCTTAAGGAGTGAATGTGGCAATATTAAAGTTTAACCGCAAACGGACCCTTATCTCGTCCGCCGGCGCCTAACGTTGTTACAAATTACGTTTGGACGTGTTGCCAAGACTATCTGGATAAGTGGTTGTTGAGCTTGTTAATGCATCGTTTATACTGTTATTATTCTTTGAACGAGATTTAGTATTAGATACAAGTTACAGTTGAAGTTTTAAAATACCTAAATATCACAGCGTCGTTGTGTTGTAATCGCTTACATTAGCAAAAATGTTTAAATCGCAGTAACCGTAAAAATTAAGTCCGCTTAGCTCAAAATAAGAATACAAAGGACAACGCAAGCTAGAACTTAGTAAAACAATAATTGTTTTATTAAACAGTCTTGCTTACAAAGAACGAGCGTTTTACTCGTTCAACAGCGCCTGCACACTTATGTGCGGCAATAATGCGCATATCTTGTAACGGCCCACATTTTTTTAACAGGCACTTTGTTGCTCAAATGCGTTCTGTCTGTTAGCTGTTGGGCATACTAATGTCGTGTTTAAAGAAAATGTAGTTGCTCAGAGACAATGCACAATATATCTCAACATAATTGCATCTGAATAATAATTCCGATAAGTCATTCATTTTCTTCCCATATCATCTAATCTTATACTTATTTGGCAATCTTGCCTAAAATACGCAGACTTTGAATTACTCATCATCATCTACTGGCCTTTTCCCAACTATGTTGGGGTCGGCTTCAAGTCTAACCGGATGCAGCTGAATACCAATATTTTACATGGGCGACTGCCTGTCTGACCTCCTTAACCCAATTACTGGGTAATACGATACCCCTTGGTAAAACTGGTTGTCAGACTTTCGGGCCTCTGACTACCCGTAACGACTGTCAAAGATCCACGAATGACAGCCGGGACCAACGGCTTAACGTGCTAACCGAGCCACGGAGGTGGTCTCGATATCTAAAGATGGTCACCCATCCACAGACCAACCTCGGCAAACGAAGCTTAACCTGATCGATCGACCTCTGCGGCTGTTATTATTTAGCCACGGGCCCCTCAGACTTTAAATTACGATGTACTTTAAATCAGACGTAGTCTATAGGTTTCCGTTTCATGATACTATATTAGGTATTAACTGTAGTAAGCATTCTGCGAAAAAGATTCCAGTACACAAGCCTATGTTTAAAAAAAACTTCTCTGACAACGTATAAATCTCTTTCCAGAGCCTCCGTCTACATCATTAACCCAGCTAACCTCCGAACTCTTATCTTTTGGACGTTAACGTTACAAATGACGTCACGTCCTCGGATACAAGTTGACTTAACTATATGCATATTTACTAGGAGGCTAAAATAGTAGGTACAGGTGCGAAATAAAAAGATTAAGCACTTTCAGATCAGTTATTATTTGCACCAAGCACTATTACACAGTACACTATACTTTTAATGTTTACGTACTGTAAGAAAAGTAATGAAAATGACAGTCGAAATGTGTATGAAAATTGCTTAACCTTTTCGCTTCGTGACATGTACATTTATAACATGCTCGTTAGTCGAGCTTGTTGCATGAAAACTGTAAGTAACTTCGTTAATGCTGTCTCTTTAACTTTTTCATATTTCTGATGCGTTGCCCTTTGCCAAAGTTTTGGTTATGGTTGCTGGTATCGGTTTGATACAGTCCATTTATTTTATCGATGAGCGTAGTAGTCAAGTTTTTCGTATCAAGTTTCGTGCATATACTGCGTCGTATCTTCATTAATTACTAATTGATTTTAATATAATCCTTTTTTATTTTCTGCAGCAGGTTCATCTTTTATTCAAGTTCATTATATTTATTCAAAAAATTAGACAGAAAGAATTAAAGTGTGATATAATTTTTTGACATGATAGGGTCTAAAAAGACCACTTTGGAAGAATCAGAAAAGGATAACATTATGGATCATAATATGGCGAAGACAGTCCGAGTTTTTCTTTTTTCGCGGCACTGCGTTGGTATAATCAAAGAGATTGGGATTGGATTTGGATTGGATTGATTGGTATTTTAGCACTGATAAAAAAAAAATTACTGAAAAATCCTTCACCAATGGGATTTGATACGATTAACTTAACAGTTAACTGTCCATTAAGATTCATAATGTTATCCTTTTATGATTCGCCAAAGTGGCCTTTTTAGGCCCCGATGACACTGTTCACAAAATTCCTTATTTTCTTAATAGTCACTTTCATATTTCACTATTTTATTAATTAAATTATCTGCTAATAACATAAACAACTACAAACCATTATGTAAGTTTCCTTAATAGAAACAACCGTAAATGATTGAAATCTTTGTTTATACAAGTTCGTTTGATTAACTTGTCTTTGGAAAATACACGGCTTACCAAATTTTTTTAAAATTTACTATTTATGAACAAAAGATTGAAAGCTTTCGTATGTAAATTGGTTTATTTATCTATACAACAAGATTGTTTTACAAGAAAAATTCTCAAAACTCAACGCATATCAAAGATTCCGTAGAATACTGGATAATAAGGAAAAAATTGAAATGTGTTTGCCTGTCTTTTGTCACTTGTCGTGCTTCATACCCAAAACTTTAAAATAGTTACAAACACACTACACGACCACTCGTCACAAAGCAAATGCAACTTTTCAAAAATAGATTTATTAGGTATTTTATTTTAATTACGTGTTTATTCCTACTGTGCTTCGCTCCATGTAAAATACTGTACTCAGTTGCGTCCAGTTTGCGTCACCCCTTTCCCACCTCAGGTCATAAATTGACTAAGGAATTACTTAGAGGTTGGGCAGTTCAGACTGGAAACCAACCCCAAAAAAGGAGTCTTCTAGACCGTATTTCGGCTATGGCGACCTATCTCAACGGAGACTAGCCTTCGGCGCCAACACAGATGCACTATCTCTTCTCTCACTCTCTGATATACGAGTCTGATGGGACGGCACGCTATCCGACACAACCGGAGAGAGATCAGGCGCAGGACCAACAGCCTAATGCCGGCGCTACACATTGGCCTTGTCCATTGGTTCGGACTTGGCACCACATCCAATTTTGAGAAAAATCAGTAAAATCCTGTCCAATATCTGTCATTCTGTCCAGGCCCGATACACACATTGGAGCCAATGCTCCAAGGCTACATTTTAGGTCAAATTATATCCAATGTGTGGCCACAGCATAACGTGCCGACCCCAACTTAGTCGGGAAAAGTATATGAAGATGTGTTTGATGATCATGGATAATTATGGGCCCTACAGTTTTGCAACATATGAACAGACTGAAGCTGTGTGTCTGTCGATATTTATTGATTAGAGGAAGTCGAAGGTGTCCAATATATTATTAGATTGTCGGTACAATTTGCATAAGTTGTCACTGTTGAGGTCTAGCTACGCTATATACAGTAATTTATCATGAAAGCGGCATTTTGGAAGTTAGAGGAATGTTTGAATTCCAAGCTCTTGAGTAATGTTGGTGTTATCATTCCCGCGAAGGGGGAGGGTCACGGGGTCTGGTTTGACAGTTAAATACATGTTAACTTGGACATAAGTTTTTTGACGTTCAAAAGTGCCTTTTATGTGCCTATTTGAAATAAATGCTTTGACTTTGACAAAAGCTGTTATTTATTCTGTTCTCATTCTTTTACCCACTAGTAGGTACTTTACTTTTGAAACTCGATATAACACCATGATAGTCAGGTTTTAAATTCTCGAGTTATTCATATTTTTCCTAGTAGTGGTCTGAAAATCGTTCTCCTGGAGTTCATAATAGAATTGTTGAACCTGACGACATTCATAGATTTCAATTTAACTTCATGATGTCTTGTAAAATCCGTTAATAATTTGCCTATTCCCCAAGACCTACCTCACTTGAAACCCAGTAGTTACTGGCTATGAATTGCGTAGATACTGGCTACGTACTGTGTAATAGTCTACTACTCATGTAGTTGCTGACTACCGCGTAATAGCCACGCGTAGAGGTACGTTTGTCACACGTAGACGCCACGTGAATCGTTTGTAGGTACTAAGTTACGTGAAACGACAATAAATACAATACATACTTCACTAATTACAATATTTGACACCCATTCTCGAGTCGAGAGATAGTGACAATTAATCAAAACTTGTTTTACTTGCTGGAGTTATTTTGCTGCATCATAAAATGTTTTAGTTGCCCTTGTTGTTAATAAAGACAGCCCGAGTAACAAAAGAATGGCGAAAGGCAACAAAGAAAAAAAATTAACATTAGTAGGTACCAACCTATTTGTAATCATGGCGGTAATTGCGACTAAGCTGACCCGAGGTCAATCACAAAATTAATCAATTTACCTTATGTACTGATTACTATAATCTTATAGACAGCCTACTACCCAAACAAAACAACATCTAGTACAATCCGTAGTACCAACCAACCATACCATGTAATTCAGACATCGTTCTCTGACCTAAAAATAAATTAAGCTACAATTTCCAGCCTGAAAATTGGATCTAACAAACTACTATTGTCCTAGTTAACCCAAAGAGAGCTTCCACAGCCGCGGAACATTGCCCAAGAGAATTAAGTACTTTTAAAACTAGAAGTACACTTTCATTTTGAGTTTTCAGTAGCTTTAAACCAAGTAAATTAGTAGGTACTGTATCCTTAGCATTGTCCTACCATTCACTTGTTTATGTGACGTTATAAAACAGGACTTTAGGGCTGGGTGCAGACTGAGTAAATGCTGTCTTTAAACAGACTAGGTATCACTCCAAGGAAACTATGATGCCGAGTTCGCTCGTTACAAAACAGTCTGACGCAAAAATCCATAAACTTTACTTAGCCTTATTCCTGTCACTGTCAAATCACAAGTGCAAGACAGAAACGGAAACTGTCTAAGCCAAAGCACGCGCAATGGCGCGTGCTTTGGCTTTGGGTAAATCTTTAAACGTTAAATGTAACGTTTAAAGATTTCGGCATCATAGTCAAAGTTGTCATGGCATGTCATAGATAGCATGTCCTATTACGAATAATTCGAAGACATATGGCATCTAGGTAGATAACTTAATACACCACGCGAACACAGTGCGGGTAGGTACCCGCACTGTGTTCGCGTGGTGTATTATGTCCCACACCCTCTCATAGAGAGGAGGTCTGTGTCTCAGCAGACAACACTGTCTCGGCCTATGATAGACAAAACTCTAGTGTGCACACTGTCTAAAAGTCGTTAGGCTGTTCCTTAATTATACGACGGGATATAAACCTCTCTAGGTATCATAGACGAAGAATAGGACTATCTCTGAGTAGGCAGCAAAACTAAATGGCTGGCATTAACGTTTACACACCAGATGTGTCGATGGACTAAAAGCATCTTCATATTTTGTAACTCAAAGAATGGAAAGGTTTTCTTACACGCTTTGGTTAAAGTACTTACCTACTAGCGCTGTAACTATTTTTCAACTGTTTATGCCTTAGCATGTTCTATTGAGTTAGGCACAGTTTCATTACGGTAGGGCGTCTAAACCGCGCTGTAGAAAAACGTGTCTGTGAACAAGCTTCGATAGTAAACCATACAACACTGGCGACCGTGCCTACACACGGCGAATAAACCGCCGTAGTTTTTCACGGCAAGAAAAAAGTGTGTACAAAGAGCGGAATGTATCAGTTTTATGTGTTTCTTAAGTACACTATTTTCCGTCAGCAATCTTAGTTAGGTGTGCCTGTGCCTACATATTTGTTAGTTAAATCCTGTTCAACACATTTTAATATCCTCTACACCACCTTCTCTCATAATTAAAATTACCTCAACATCACCTTCAGAAAAGCCTGCCTATAATCACTTACAAAATCCAAAACAATACATTATAATCAAAACATTAGCCCACCCACTTCAATCTCATTTCACACACACACACACACACAACCACGTTGCACAAAACGCAATCTGCAGTGTCCCTGTATGCATGAATAAAATATATTGACACGTGTCCCGCCACCAGATTTGTATTACACAAGCTACAGGCACCCTGCCAAGGAACAGAATGAATTTTCATAACACGATATTACTGAAAGGAGTGAGGAATGAGCACGGAATAAGATGAAAATGGAAATTTCGATTTGTGTAAACATAGTTTCTAAGGAGGATTTGAAGCTCGGCTCATTTTTGACTGAAAAGACGATGAATGCACAGAAGAGTCTCATTATTACCTAATTATATGAAATTAACAAATGAATAAATATTGTCATGTAAAATTAATTGACCAAGTTATTTATTAACAAAAACCTAAATTAAAATCCTTTACCAATAAAGAAACTTGGCAACTCTGCTAAATAGAAAGAAGAAAAAATAGCTATAAACATTAACAGGAGTGGGTAGTCTATTCAAATAACATCAGACATGATCAACTAATCCAACCACCAAAGCACCAAATCTCACCAACGTTCATAGATTAAACTGGCCCTGATTGCAACCGAAATGCACCTACAGTATTAAATACAGCTATAACCAACACTATTGTATGATGATTCAGCTAGGAGCGAACGAAATCAGCGGGCAGATTACAGAAGCAATCCTCTGCTGGTGTAGCCGATATAAATCTACGGATCCCATTTCGGACTCCAAGATTAATTTGCCGAACGGTGATAGAATCTGTGATGGGTTACGATTTCTTGGATGACACCGCCTAAGTACGAAAATACTGTAAAAGAAAAACTGTATCTTATTCATTTTTTTACAAAGACTTTTGCCATTTGAATTGAAGAGACACGTCAGCGAGGCGACAAGGCGATAAAAACCCGTGGAAAAACCCAAAATTTTCAAAACAAATCCTGATCTAACACATTCAAAGCAAACAATAGTCGTAAATTGCACCCTCAGGCCATAACAGAAAAGTACTAACGACCTATCCATCCCTCACCCGTTTCACAGCTTAAACGGTCATAAAAACTAAAGCATTGTCCAATGCCGAGTGTAATCCACTTAAACCGACTACCTATTGTACATACAATGCTATGTATGATGTACAGTACTACGACACTCCAAACAAACAATGTACGGTGGCTGGATGGAGGATCCGACGGAAAATGCGGACAAGGACCGTTTCATACTGAATAATGATGAGATGACATCGTGTAGATGTGGCAGCAGTCGCGAATTGTGCTTTGAAGTATTCATTTAGCTAACAGATGCTAATGACTCTAATGAGTCTTGTAGTGATGCTACAATCACTATCCAACATAATGGTGAGTGGCTTGTCAAGGGGCATTCAGGCAAGCAGGAGTTGATTAGAAGATTAGGTTCCATTACAGCCTTCACAGTCTGTCAAAAGACAACAATTTCGCGTGATGAGATGCGAATGTCACAAAGTGGAGAGGTTTGATTTTTGCAGCCAGTGACTACGTAGATACATGGGTATATGTTTGCGATGGCCGTAGTATAGGTGCTAACGCAGGATGTTTCATCAACGGAACTAGATTACTGGACCAGTTTCAGGCAACTAGGTGAGTGTCGAAAGCTTTTAGAAACGTGCGTAAAATGGAGCACAGCTGTGACACGTGGTGGAAGCAATACCAATTTTATTGGTAGGATGTAGGTAGAAAGAAAAGCTTGAACGCTTTACCGAAATTGCAAAGAACCTTCAAATTGAATCCCGAAACGTAATTTAAGTCCCGAATCAACCTAAACACGATTTACCTTAAATTCAATAATTTAATCAAAACTGTTACACAACAAGCCTTGACAAATTAGTGATTCATTTACTTTGAGTTATACAGCATTATTTTATCAGAATGGTGTGGTCTAGGGGTGTGGTACAGATCATCAAACTGAACAACTTTCTCCATAGGACCAACAACGTAATCGCGAAAAAATAATCAACCATCCCATGCATTTGGTTCAAGTAGATATGATGATGATCTTTACCACACACTTAAATTTGAGCATACCAATTAAATAAAAACGGTCAAAATCTAGACGCAATCTCATCTCAGTGACAATCAATGTCAAAAACTTGACAACAATGTAAGGAAATTAGAAGTATTTTTGACAAATTGAGACTGAGATCAGTCTGTAAACATTCTTAAAATTGCAGGAATTACCCCCCTGATATATGCTGTATAATCTCTCTAAGTGTCAATCAATAAATTTAATTAATCTCAGGAACTGAACTGAATAGATTTCCCGTTAATACTAGTGATGTATTTAGCGCGTCGGATCCCCAGTTCCCTACCGTAGGGGTGCGACTGCATTCCTATTAATATTGCATGCGGATACGTGTACTGTTTAAACTAGAGGACCGACATGGGGTCCGCAACACAAGCTCGGATCTCGGATAAGTCGGGAATGTAAAATAATTTTGCTTTGAGAGTGAAATAACTGAGTTTAGTTTTACTTATTGCGTAGGTAATATGTTTGGAATATTTACTTGGCTGTCAGGTGGACAGTGGCAGAGCTTGGAGATTTGCTTAATGTTTATTTGACAGACTGACCACCAACATGAAAGCGAAGTGACTAGGTAGATACTAACGACCATTTTAATTAGATATTCCCAAGCTATAAATACGTTCAAAGCTCGACTTGCTTATTTAGCTCTACATCAGAAGACATGTTAAAAGAAAACACGTTGTGATGTTATTTATAGAAGATAAGGCCGCCCATTTAATGTTTTGTAGTGGTAAACGTATTTTCTGGTGTACAATAAGCTATATATAAATAAATAAATAATAAATAAAGACTGTACTGTATAAAAAATAAAAATAAGTAACTTAAAAAACTGGATCTTTTTAAATCATCCGCCTCGTTTAGCTAACAGTCCTAGTACCAATATTTTTATCAAATGACTACGTGACTCGAGACTTGACAAAAAAAGACAATACACAAGAAACAGTCGGTATTTATGGAGTGTAGAGACACTCCATAAATATACATTGTCTACAGTTCTTAGCACAAATGCGACCTCCTCATTAGAATGTCTGAGAGGTTGCCGTCCGAACTCCCAAAACGTTTCTTTGGCTACCCTCTTTGAGTTGTGTTAATGCATAAATATATAAAATGTGTGCTTTGCCTCCGAGTGTGCGACCTCCTCTGGGGAGAGTGAGTGTCTTACCGTAAGTTAGGAATACACAGATAATGTGTGTGGTTATTTTTCTTTTTGAAATAACTTTTCAAGGATAAATAAAGTTTCTTAGTAAACACTCAGACTTTTTAAAGTAGGTACTATAAAGAAAATATGACTCCCATAGAAGTTTAAGTTACAGTACAAGTGAACAACTTGCCACCACGGGCACGACATCTGTACCCTTTAATCGTAAACGTATTAAGGGGCTTACATGACCTAAAGCGCGGTCACTGTCGGACTGCATAAAAAAGAAAGAGATGCGCGATGACACAACGCTGGTAATTTATTGCAAAATATGAAGCACTTATCTATTGACAAAAAATCTATTGTTTGGATTAAAAAATTAAAACACTAGTGCTTTAGTATGTTGTTTGTAGAATAATCTAACAAAAAATCAGACTGATTGTGTGTATATTATGATTCTTTTTGTATTGAGTATCTCCATGATTTTTGTTTACTGTAGATATAGTAAATTTTGTTTACTGTAGTCGATCATATACTTTTATGGCTTCTAAAACTTGCGTTTAGATCCTGTGATCCCCTTAAAAACAACTCAAAACAGCCAGTTCCAGTGTTTTGTTGTACCGGGAGAAACCAAATAATAATTGCGACCCACTAACAAAAAAAAACGGGTACCGTTGGGGGACATCCGTCAGGACTCGCACGCATACACTCGTATATAATAAGCAGAGAGAGATAGAAAGTCGCATACACAGGCATAACGCTTTTTCCTTAGATGACAATTTCTACCAGTCATCTCCTACCGCAGAAAATTGGTTTTGAAAAACTTAGCCAAGTATTCTTTGATGTTTCCAATTATAATATTCCACAAGCCCAAGACAAACATCCCAACACAAATTACACTTCGCTAAAACATTCACCAGCAAATCCACAGACCTGGAAATAATTCCCGAAACTTAATTATGCAAAGTGGCAGATATTTTTAGGCCTCCTCTCCAAACAGGCGTCCTCTGTGCAGGTGAAAAGGGCGGTGCTGTAGAATAAAAGCAAATCCGTCACGGTTTCACCATAGAATAAATAAGTACAGAAGGTCGGCTCCATACTACGACCGAAAACGCACGCACACATAATTTTTTTTCTTCTTCTGTTTATGCAATCTGTCTTAGGATATTCAGCAATAGGTAAATGATGGTTCCTGATCTTGCACGGTATAAAGCCACTGCCCAATCCGATCGATACGATAGCTCATTCATGTTGATTGTAAGTAGTGTTGCCCAAATGCAAGACCAAGACAAGACCTTAGCCAGTCTTGGTCTTGGTCTTGCGTCAATACACCTGGTCTTGGTCTTGGTCTTGATATTGCGCTCTCAGTCTTGGTCTTGGTCTTGGTCTTGCAGCAAGAGTCTCGCAAGTCTTGCGAGACTCTACTACTTAGACTAGACTACATTCAAATACCTATTAGCCTATTGCTCAGGGTGGCAGGGACATCGACGCGCAACCGCTTACCATGGATTCAGTAGGTACAGACGCCAGCACATCAACCTACTACAATCTGTCAAATTTCTTTAATAGATTTTCAACTTTATCGCTAAAGCATAAGGTTCAAAATTGATTGGGAAAATTTGACAGTTTCGGGTAGCTTGATGTGCTGGCGTCTGTACATGATTCTGAACCCCCCCCTGCGTTGAAATTTTTCGTCGGCTTTTCCTTAATTTTTACGTTTTTTTCTGCAACTTTTTTACTCTAAACTGTATAAAATCATTATTTCTATCTGACCCAAAGAGATTTTTAATTAAAAAATTGTAAATTCACTTGTTTCACTTAAAACAGCAATGTAAATAAAACTCGAAAGGGCTACCTGATCAGCTGTATCGCTAAAGTTCATTTGCGAGGTCAACACTGTCTTCGTACCTACGCTATTCACTTTCAAATGCCGCCACAAAGGGACCGCAGCGCCAAGCGGTCTCCTCGTATTATTAACGCACTTGAAAATAAACTTTAAAATTATAACAATAAAGTGCATAAATGCTTGAACCTGACAAAAAATGCGGAAGATTGCGGGAATCCCCGAGCGGTGTCGAGTCGGCCATGAATCCCAATGAATCTAACAGACGCGTCACATGAGGCATTTTAATCATCTACATAATTGAATGACCCATTTACTACTTTTATTTTAGATAACGAATCTAAAATAAAAGTAGTAAATGGGTCATTCAATTCATCAAAAATAATTATCCCCTCATAATGATGAGGGGATAATTATTTTTCTAAAACTTCATCGATTTAAGGGGGAAGCGCTAAGGTAGCCCGCGAAATTAAAATTTTCTTACGTTTTCTGCAATTTGCTGGTCAGTGAATTTCGCGGGCTACCTAATACCGCTTTCGCCTTAAGTAAAGAAGATTAAAAAAACGTGCAGAAGTGTATTGATAGTCACGTAATTTTTCGATATTTTTTTATTATCAACAATAATTTTAGTTTTGAATGCAATTCAACAATGTAATTTACTGTTTCATAAAAAAAATACATCCATTTTCGCATAATCGGGATTGAAACCAAATACCTACTATAACGCCCAAATCTCAGTTTGACTTAACTGCGAGACGCAAGAGTCTTGCAGGCTTAGTCTTGTTCTTGCTCAAGTCTTGCAGGGTTCAGTCTTGGTCTTGGTCTTGCTAAAATAAGTCGGTCTTGGTCTTGGTCTTGGTCTTGCAAAAATGCAAGAACAAGACCAAGACTGCAAGACCAAGACCGATTTTGGGCAACACTAATTGTAAGTCTTGGGGTGCCCTTCTTTTCAATCTTGTGAAGGTAACTGGATTTGACAGTAACTTTTAATCTAGTGGAAGTATGTGGTAATATTAGCTTTGATTTCACACATAGACGTCTAGCAACATAGTTCAAGATTGCAGCCACTGCCGCCGATGACGGCACAATCTCTATGTGTTTATGATTCGTTGCAAAAGTATCTGATGAAAATGTAAACAAATGGGTCTGAAATCGTACCCGTGTATGCTAACTTGTAGTGCCACTTGATTTGATTATTTTAATACTTAAACCCGAAATTGTAATTCTAAATTACCCGAAAGATGCTTTTTATTTGACAATCGATGTTAATTTTATAACCTCAATTTTAGTCAATGATTTTATGTTATTATATGAATTGACATTGACATGACATTATTATATTATTTTTATTTATTTTTTATAAACAGCTTACACAAAGAATTTTGTTGATAAAAAACAGTACACACAGGTAAGAAAATGTTATAATATACGAATATGATGTATTAAGAATGTTGTGTTTTGCGAATGTGGTGTTTTGAGATCATTATATGTATATTGAGAATATGATGTTTTGTTAATATGATGATTTGCGATTGTGGTTTGAGATTATGATATTTTGAGAATATGATATTCAGAGAAGGAACGATTCAAACGATAACTGTTGAAAAAAGTGGTAGGTATAAAGTTGAAATCTTCTAAATACAAATGAAAGTGTTACTAATTCCTTTAATGAGTGATTCCGTAAGAATTTAACCTAAACAGGTTGTTTACATTTTCGTCACATACTTTTGGAACAGACTATACATGTGCGTGCGCCTGTTGTTCGTGCTCGTTTTATGGAGCCAGCCTTCTGCACCTATCTTTTTGTGGTTCACGTACAATAAAAGCAAATCCGTCACGGTATCGCCGGACACAGTGCGACTCAGCCCCACAGCGCACAGTTAATCGGATTCTATTCCCCTATATTAGTACCAAACGCGATGCATCAGAGTTCCTGAGCCTTAACACAGTTTCATGAATAAAGTATAGTACAGTATTACCTGTTACCGTCTTGGAAGCTGTAGTGAACTCAAGAAGACGAATAGCAGTAATAACGTGTATTCTGCACTACTTAACTTACATTCTACCCCCAACACCGATTTGAATTATATGTATTTAGACGACGTCGATTCTAGTTGCCCCTTCCAAAGGGTAGTTTCTAATGGAGAAGAAACTCTACACTCATCGTCTTAAAATGTTTTTTGTTGTGTTTTAGAGTACCTATAAGGATAGATATCCAATAATGTCAAACTGCATAATATTCCACAATATCGTATTTAATATAGGCCGACCGATAACTTTGCCGTTGCCTGAAGTAGCTGCGCGGTGCGGGAGGGGTGATAGTTGTCACAAGTTGACGAATAACTGAGCTCTCGCATCACGTCACCACACCCCTCCCGCACCGCGCTGCTACCTCAGGCAACGTCTCAGTTAAGCGGTCGTCCTATAGTATATTTCCACTGAACTTGATAAATACAACATCGAAATTATATAATTGTCTCCTTATCTTAATTCCCTATTACTTAGAAACAGTGTTGTTACGTCGCTTAATCCCGAACTACGTCACCGCCTACGAACGATAATCGAAAATAATTTCCACTAACATCAGCCATGAGTGTCAATCCCGCATTACTCCACCCTACAATCCCGGAGGATCCCGGAGTACCCCGGGGCGGGACACCCCCCGTATCAAGCCTCACAGTCACTAGCAAATTACGTAAGCTTCCAACGCTACAATTTTTCAATCGCCTATCGCTCCGAGCGAAACCGTTTCGCTCACTAAATTGAGGATGTTTAGTCATAATTTAGAAGATCGATGAGGTACCTTGTTTATGTTTATGAATAAACGGATGAGTGAATATGAGATTATCGGGTTATTCTCGGCTTCGTTCTGGAAAATAGATTACTATGGCTTCTGATAGCCTGGTACGTCGTAAGATGGAGAGGAGGTAAAATTCAATGGTAAGATGAAATGCGGTTATAAGATCTAAAATGTCTTTGATGATTGCCATCGCCAATTATATCCATCCATACTAATATTATAAATTCAAAGTAACTGTCTGTCTGTATGTTACCTGTTCACACCTAAACCACTGAACGGATTTCGATAAAATTTGGCCGAGAGATAGATTGCATCCCAGGGAAGGACATAGAACATACATTTTTATCCCAATATTCCCACGAAATCGACACTTATGCGGGTGAAACCGCGGGGCGATACTAGTAAATAAATAATAGAAAATATGGCTAGATGACAACTAGGTAATAGATAATTGGAGCTGGTGTTCGCAACTCCACGTCAATGCGCGTATTTTACGTAGATGACAACTAATAGAGAGGTATGGAAGAAAAAGATATGTCGCGCCGGACCCCAAATTAATTGGAACAAGAGCAGAAGAATGATGAAGACTTAATAAATAAATAGTATTCTGAGCAATAAAGTCCAATACTAAACTAAAACCTAACAAAAGTTGCTACAACTGCAATACATTGTATTTGAATGAAACAAGTGAAATTATAAGCTTATAAAATACCATACAAAAACATAACATGTAGGGACGCGACAATTTACAAATAATCTGGCCCCAAGTGTAAAGCCAAACAAATGACTATTACTAAACAACTTAATGAGAGTTATTACCTTTGTTTTAATTCCACAAAGTGAACGCATTTCCTACCTAAACTCATTAAATAAATGCACCATTTTACTTATAAACAAATAATAATTTACATAATGGGCGGCCATTTTTCTTAGTCCTAATTTCCCCGCCCCAACGTCAGTCTTGAGACAAAAGATTGATATATTCTCTCTTTTCATTAAGTTAAAAATGATTTATTTTATAACACCCCTACCATTCTTTGTAACGTAAACGTTTGCGTTTAAGTTCAGTTTGATAAAACTTTTGAGTTAGGAGTTCATTAAGTGCCGGCTCAAGATTTTCGTTCAGAACGTCAATACTTTTGAAGAGGAATTAACTTGATTTGATTTGAATGAAAAGGAAAGTTTTATCACTAATTTATTTTGGGAGCTTATGCCTCTTACTAATAAAACAAAAGTCGTGTTAATTTGGTACAAATTAATTAACAACAAACCCTCGTTGTGATCAACAACATTTGTAATTGGAATATATTTTTTGTGTCAATAGTAAGATTATTGCAAATAACCTCTATTTAAAATAATTACCTACTATTTCCATTGTAAATAACTGACTATTTTTTTTTATTTAGCCTACACTATTCCACTGCTGAGCAAAGACCTCCCCCAAATCCTTCCATGAATTCTTTTCTAGCGCCACCTATAAACTATAAGTCATAATAAATGCTTTATTAATCCTACACACAAATACCTAGAGGTTTGCAGTTACGTTGGTAACTTTAGGGACGCTTTATGGTATATCATCTATTTATAAACGAAATATTT
Organism: Luperina nickerlii; assembly: GCA_963855955.1. Lineage (NCBI taxonomy): Eukaryota > Metazoa > Arthropoda > Insecta > Lepidoptera > Noctuidae > Luperina > Luperina nickerlii. The sequence continues at coordinate 10,419,144 of OY979677.1, read as the reverse complement.
TAAGATAAACATCTAGGTATAAGTGGTAAAGAAGCCATAGCAATAAAAAAAAGGCCAAGCACGAGTTGGACTCGCAAATAAAGGCTCCTACAAACAGGCGCGACCCGCGCGACACACGATAAAATCACGCGTCGCGCCTGTTAGTAGCAGGAGCCTTAAGGCAAAATACCGAAAAAAAAGTTTCATGTATTTGTATGTAATTTTATTTTTATTATTTGTTGTTATAGCGGCAATAGAAATACATACTCTGAGAATTTTTTTAATTGTCTACCTATTACGGTTCATGAGATACAGTCTGCTGACAGACAGACGGACGGACAGCGGAGGCTTAGTAATAGGGTCCCGTTGGCCCCCTTTGGATACAAAAAGAAACTGGAGCGTTTGAAGACACACAAGCTAAATTATCATTTTGAAAATTAAAACGTATTAACAGCTTGCTACTATTAAAAATCTGTAATTGCTATTGACTTGCCATCAAAAACGATATATAATGGTACACTCGGTTTTTCTTGTTAGCCACAGCATTGTAAGAAATAAATATTTCAGCATCTACTACTTACTATGTAGTTTATTTACGAGTAGGTCCTCCCGTTCTTCATAAGTTCGTGTATCAAGTATTAAGATTAACTTGTATTTCTCATGATAAGTGAAGTTATTGTTTTTGAAGAATAAATGTCTTAAACCGCAAAACTCTATCTTTATCCCACATACTCGTACTATAACTTAATACCCCGTGCTCTTTTTACCTATCTATAGTAGCATGCTACATCGATAAGTACTAACTGATTACATAGGTACCATTTACAATTGATACAATCACTGGAGTGACAGGTAACATTCACTCATGGGACGCCTGTCCCCTGTCCCCTATGTAAATCAGAAATTATCTTTTGTGTAGGGGTAGGGGCCATCTGATATTAACTTTATTGTGAATACATAGTTTACCTTTGTATTTGATGAGATAATCGTCAGTGGATGTAAGATGGGTTTGGGCCATTTGATTTTGGTACTGATAAGATTCTTGAAAGGCAAAAGGGTTATGATCAAGAGCATTCTTTGACCCTTCGAAAATTGGTACAATATTTAACCTGTAACACTTTATCTTGTAGTTTGTGTGGACTGAAAGTTATGTTATCCAGTTATAAGTACATTTTAATAGCTAATTCTAAATTTATTATTTAGAATTAGCTATTAAAATGTACTTTTATTTTTATTGGCCTTTATAATGCCACTGATACCGCAAAGGCTCAAACCATATTTAAAAAAAGAACGAGTAACAATACCATCGACACTTAAAGAAAAAAAGATGTGCTAATTTATAATTTATTATGCGAAATTTAGTTTATCGGATATAAGAATCACCATTATGATAAATGTAGGTATAGGCAATACCCAGGAATGTCCAAAAACACATGCTAGGCATGGAAAGGCTAGTCCGACTAGACTAAACAGCTATATACCTATCACACTAAATACCTACTAATTAAACATTATTATTAGACAAAATTACAATATTATATTCACTACGCTAAAAGCATGACGCATCCACACACGCGAATATAACATTTATATAATAATATACATAGATGTTATATTTGCGTGTAAATTACTACCGCAGTGAGCTGTTTACTTAATATAATTATAACTGTATGTAAGTCCAAACATATGTAGGTTGAACACATAAAATCGATTAACAAAGTCAATACTTGCCAATAGAACATATATAGTAGTTATTAGAATACCAATATTAATTTACATCTCATAATTAAGAGAGAAATTAAGTTGGTTTCTTGGTTGGCTTTTTGGTTGTTTGTCAGTCGTTACGGGTCGTCAGAAGCCCAAAAGTCTGAACCAGTCAACCAAGGAGTATCGTGCTACCCAGTCACTGGGTTGTGATAGTCAGATAGGCAGTAACTCCATGCATTCATTCATTCTGGTATTTAGCTGCATCCGGTAAGACTAGAAGCCGACCCCTACATAGTTGGGAAAAGTCTTGGCAGATGATGATGATGATGAATTAAGAGAGAAATTAAACTACTGATTTAATTAATAATTTGTGTAGAATATTAAACGTTTATACGGAATATTTACAGTTTTTAGTGAATATTTTAACGGCCAACATGAATATTTATAACACAAAATTAAATAAATTCTATTTTTATATTAAAACTTTTTAGAGAATCCTTCTCGTGTGTAAATATTCAACTCGCATCCTCATAATTAATCCCGGAATCCGAAATCAGCGACTGTCGGAAAATCTCGAAACAGAAGGAGAGTATAAACATGAAAATAACGATTGTTTTTTATCTATCTCAAAAAAATATTTCTCAGCTGTACCTACTAATTAATTATCGGTTATTTTTCATCTTCTTAGCGTATCGATGGCAAAAAGTTCAAACGTTTTTGGCTCAAAATTCAGCTGCGCTAACTCCGCTCACTGACGCTGTCATCTCATCAAATATCGATTACTTTAATCGATTCATATTCTAGAATTACTGCCGAGAAATCTCAATCGACTACCATACCAATATCAATCAATTAATCAAATCACTAAGAAGGAAACAATACTGTCTCCCCTTTTAGTTAACACGCAAAACCACTCCCAATGTTGGCATAGTGATGTTCCAATGCTTAATTAGATATTTAGTTAACTCGACTATTCTCGCCGAAACTAAAGAGTCGATTTAGAAAGGAAAACTGGTTTTCTGTAACTTTATTTTAGTTGAGTGAGTTATTTTTTGTGAGTTTATTTATAGACGATTACTATACGTACGACGAACGATTTACTATATGCATAGATTTGTACCTAAGAGTTATTTTAGGCGTTGACTATAGTTTCTAAAGACATTTAAAGGTCTCTTTGATCGATTGTGAGACCATTAACAGATAAATAAAGTAAGTTATTAGAAATCCGAAAACATCAAATTGTTCTGCTTATTACCTATTAACTCTGCAAATGCACCTAAAAAGTATATTTGTACTTTAAAATTGCTATATTAGAAAGGGCAATCCAGAATGGATAAAATCGTTCAAAATATAGTCGAAATCTCATTTCAGCGACAATCATTGTCAAAAACTTATTAAAAATGTCGGGAAAGTAGAGATATTTTTGACAGATTGAAACTGAGATCAGACTGTGACAGTTAATAACTTTAACAGTTTGAAATTACAAGAATTGCCCCTCTGTTGTGTTGGCAACACAACGACCGGTGGGAGCGAGACAGCACGCTCTACCGGACGACGGTGTCAACATTTTTTGGAGGGATCACGAGTAACTGCCGCGAGCGGCAGGCTCGGGCCGCGGGCGGCATTAACGGCTTGATATTGATTGTGATAGGTTATCCTGAGATTAATTAAAGTATCGTCTAGAATCAGAAGTCTATATTTTATAATCACCCGCCTTCAGCCTAGTTAGATAACATCAGAAGTGGTATTAGTTTAAATTACACGCGATTTAGATCGTTCGCCATCTTTTTAACCGAAAATAGTGTTTTTGAGACTGTTTAAAATTGTTTCACCACGTGTTGTTGAGTTTGTCCGTGATTAGTTTCTGTGCATTTTAATGTGATTCGCCACGTGTTTCTACTCGATTACATTATAATTTCGTACGTGTTTTTTAAGTAAACAACCACGTGTTAATTCTTTTATTTCGCGTATTAGGGAATTAAGGTTGTATTAAAACACATTTTCACAAGTACATTTAGTTTACTACATTTTTAATTTTTGTCTGTGGACTTGGCTGACTGAATACATTTCCTTTGCCTATCAATTGACAATGATCGCTTGTAATTCGTGTCTATGGATTCAACGTTTAAAAAAAAAAAGAGGTTGAGGACATTGGGGCTGGGGATCATTCGAGCCCGGACCACCAAGAGAACAAGTTTTAGAGTCAAGTGAAAGGAGCTACTGTAAGTCAGTCTGATTTAATAAGTACCTATTCTTTAAATATCATACTATGTTATAACTGTGACCGTTATTTTGTTCGAATGTGTTCCTTCGCGCGTCCAATTAGCAGACACAATAGAATTTTATTGTTATTATTATCCAATGGTGTAACGGCGACGTTTGAGAGGTTAAATCTATGGTTTAACTATTGCTAGTCTTGTAATTTATGTAGAAAGTATATAAACAATGCATTATTTTCTAAAGTATATTGTGGTTTATATGAGATGGTTATGTGAAATCATGATAAACGGTAGTAAAATATGTGTGATTTGAATGTTACTTACACTAAAGGTTTTTATTAACTTTGCTCCTTCTGACCCAGATAATTACAGTCAATATCTAATTGAAGCTTGAATGTCAATATTCTAATACGCGGTTAGTTTGTTGTTCACGTAGTGGTCATTTACGTTGCCTATAGTCATAACCATGTCGAGTCGTGGATGCACGCTGCGTGAGAATACACCTAGGCGTAATTCTCGGGTACTGGGTGCTTCCCTGGTAAACAACAGCAAAAAAAACGATTACATTGTTAAGTATAGCCCAAAATAGTAAACAATGCAATTTTTAAATACGCTCACGATAGGTTACGAATGATCCAGTAGGTCATGTACCAGTCGAAGTAGATTGTGATCACAATGGTAATGAGCTATGAGCAAGTCTAAGTAGTGGGAACCACGCGAGTAGGGGTTCTCTATCGGCCGTAGTAAAAAGTGTGTAGTCATAGCGTAATACACATGGATCCATGCGCTGGATGTGTGAGAGCAATGCGATTGCTGGTCGGCTAGAGAGCCGTGGCGTTAGAGTGGTTTACTCGTTTGTGGGTTTCCGGGTGTCTAAGGCTCTTAGTGGAAAAGATTATTGTTGTAATGTGGATAACGATGGTACATGGCTCTGGTTGAATCAAGTACGCTCATGAGGTTAAGGCTTATGCCATGGCACAGGCCAAGGGATCAGAGTATTACTGACGAATTTGAGGAAAGCCAAGTAAAAGAATTAAAAATGAAACCATGACATATAAATTAATTATCTGATAGATACATGGTGCTCACATATTTACAAACATAGTAAAAGTAAACGATTTTCATTTAAATAAAAAAAAAATAAAAACAATTACATGTAATAAGTCAGGGTGTGAGTTAAATAGTTACAGAATGTAAATCAATTTAAATAAAATAATAAAAAAAAGAATAAATTTGCAATTAGTTAGAATACCTAGGTAGGCTTATTGGTAACGGTCAGGTACGGCCTAGCCCTAGTAAAACTGAAACTATAGTGAAGTCTCCTAGACAACCCATAGAATCTTGGACGATGCCTGAGGTACCCTTTTAAACTGGTTCACACTGACGTCCTTGGTCCCCTAACGGAGTATACTACGGACGTATCCTAAGCCTAAAGGAACGCCTAGAGAGAGACCGAGGATCATGTAGATAAAAGAGTTAACTAGTCCTTGATGTGTTGATCGACCTAAGTCTAAAGGGAGTTCTTCGCATTAAGGTTAAGTAAGGATTGGAAATCACTTGATTCTCGGATCAATTTAAACCTAACTAGGTGTATTCTAAGTCTAAAGGAGCACCTAGTAGAGGTAGACGGACGTATCCTAAGCCTAAAGGAACGCCTAGAGAGAGACCGAGGATCATGTAGATAAAAGAGTTAACTAGTCCTTGATGTGTTGATCGACCTAAGTCTAAAGGGAGTTCTTCGCATTAAGGTTAAGTAAGGATTAGAAATCACTTGATTCTCGGATCAATTTAAACCTAACTAGGTGTATTCTAAGTCTAAAGGAGCACCTAGTAGAGGTAGACGGACGTATCCTAAGCCTAAAGGAACGCCTAGAGAGAGACCGAGGATCATGTAGATAAAATAGTTAACTAGTCCTTCATGTGTTGATCGACCTAAGTCTAAAGGGAGTTCTTCGCATTAGGGTTAAGTTAAATAACTAAGTGTTCTGTACTGTTGGACGTCATGATGACCGAGTCGGTTTGGAGAGACAATGTAACAAAATACTAATCATATAAATTATATATGTTTCCAGTACATTATCACAGGAGCGGTCACCTGCCTGTGTACCATAGAATTGGTTTACCAGCCGTGAGCTGGCGTGCCAGGGGCAGGCACGATGCAGCATGGCCGTGTTGGCAACACAACGACCGGTGGGAGCGAGACAGCACGCTCTACCGGACGACGGTGTCAACATTTTTTGGAGGGATCACGAGTAACTGCCGCGAGCGGCAGGCTCGGGCCGCGGGCGGCATTAACGGCTTGATATTGATTGTGATAGGTTATCCTGAGATTAATTAAAGTATCGTCTAGAATCAGAAGTCTATATTTTATAATCACCCGCCTTCAGCCTAGTTAGATAACAGTTGTCTGTTCGACATCTTCGTTTTAGATAAAAATAAACCTTAAGTAGGTGACGTCATCATCATCATCATCACCATTTCAGCCGAAAGACATCCACTGCTGGACATAGGCCTCCCCCAAGCACCTCCACTTAGACCGGTTCTGTGCTTCTCGCATCCAACAGGTTTCTGCAGTGTGTAGGTGACGTAAGGTAAATCAATAAATTAATACGGTATATTGACAAATTACTCAATTTAGGGACTACAAATTCTATCAATGACCATAAACAATATTAATTATAGTGTCTACGATTAACGCTTAACCGTTGAAAGTTGGTTGAAGGTTCGTTTTGGTTAAAATAATTAGTATGATTCATGCTAAAACATTTATCAGGACTGTTTTGTCAAAATATTTACTCTGTGACGCGAAACATTTAAGCTACTCATGCTTTAAAAAAACTGTGTAAACATAAATGTTTCAATAAATTTCTACGTGCTTTCGATATTTGGCAAAACAGTAGGTACATTATGTAGCTCGAAAAATGAAGCTCTTTATTTACGGTTTGCTAGAACGGACCGTTCAATGATTTTTTAGAAAACCTAAGCGTTAGATTATTTCAATAACGGAAAAAGCCTGGTCTGACGTAAATAGTAAATACACGTTTCAACCCGAAGTCGATACCATTAGATTCGTAGAGGTATAGGTATACCTGCGTGTTCCACGTTCCAGAGCATAATAATTACAAGAATCCGTCTAAGAGCCTATACTACCGCAAATGGCTTAGTATGATCCTCCGTTATGTCGAAAATTCCGCAGCATTCGTTTTGAAATAAATATATGGTAAAGTTGAAGATTAATGTTAAGTACTATGTTTGACGAAAACACAATTACATAAAATTTTCTCGATAGAAAAAAATCCAAAGTTACCTCCAAACCGAATAATAAACCAGTGGTATTAAAAAAATACTTCAAATTAGTGCATACTAACTGAACCAACTATAAAGCAGGTCTGTTTTTTTTTTTTAATTACCTTGTTTTTACTGTAAAAAGCAAATACCTAAACTATTGGCGATGCGTTCCGCACAGCACCGCACTCTGTCTCGCTCTCACTCAGTCCGCGAGCAGTATCGTGCGAGCGAGATAAAGAGTGAATTTTAGCTGAGGTAGTATGGGCTCTTAAGTTAGCAACTAGACGAGATTACCACAACAACTTAACTAAATCATAAATAGGCCAATCATTATACTAAATTCCCTTTGATGGTCCATAAAACCCTACAAAGTTGGCGAGTAATAGAGTTTTCACGTCGTTGCCAGCTGCCCGAGTGCCAATCAAATTAGGAGCGATTATCGAACGCTGCCGATCAGGACTCGTTTGAACGATCGCTTCAGAAGCTAATCTACGGATTAAATTCTTTTACTCAATCGCTGAAGGGATTTCAAGTAATCTCTTTTCATAATTTGAGGATAAATCCATTGTATATTATCAGGAAATTGATTTTGCAACAGAGCTTTGTTGTGCTTTGAGTGGAAGAATTGGGTCGCTGTATTCGGTGTTGAATATTCTCACTTTCTATTACCACTTAACGATCGCTTCACCTAATCCGTTTCTTTGTGAATCCCTACCTCACTATTCTCATTACCATATAAGTATATTTGCAATCTTCATCCACTTTCCCAACATGTAGCAAATGGTCTTATTGGTCCTGAAATATCTCTCTAAACAAACCTGCAAGCTCTCATTATACGTAAGAACAAATGGAAATTCTTAATGAGACCCTTCTCATAAACTAGGATCATTTTACTTAGCTCGACAGCGTCCATGGCTATTTTTTCACCATAATCTAATAGCTTTTCCGAGTTCGTATCGGTGATTAGTTCCAATTATTGGCATTCAACGCACATGCGGCTCGCCATTTCAGTAATTGCCTTTATTTCTTCAGTGGATCCTGCTCTTACCACGGGTTTGGCTGAATTGTTTTCTTTTTTCGAAGTTTTGCAAAGGGAATTGGATTTAGGTGTACAAATTAGATTTTAAATTAGGAAATATATTTTTCTTTTTATTTATCAGCCTTTGTGAGAGCTGAACCAGCACGCTAACTGCGTAAAATACTATCAATCTCAATCTGGATCATTGTGAAGGATATTGCTTATCCGTTTTTTATTTCATATATTTTCGAAAAAATTGTCTGGCCAACAACGTAAATAACGCAATGAATGTTGTTGAATTGTGAAAATGAAAGCCTCTGCACAAGCACTGGAGCTGGCCTAGTGTTAAAGAAATAGATTTTAAACATAATACCAAATGATCCAAAGAAAAACCTGAACTACTAAAAACTTTTCACGAAAAATAATGAAAATTTCTTCCAGAGCTCCGATCCTAACAAGAAACCAAGTCTCAATAAAAGAAAAGAAATCTAGTTTCACGAGAAATCAACTCTTGTAATAAAACGAAAAGTTGTGTCGATTCCATTTTGCAAGTCTACCTTTTTGAAAACGCTGGCGACTTGTAAAATCGTCCAACTAACATATTACTGAGATGAACCGTAACATCTTCGGCATCGTAAAACGTACGCGGCAACGAGCTACCAAGATCATTTACAAGTTTATATTTTAGTCTCTTCAAAGTTCAGTTTTCATATAAAACGTGTTGCTGAAAGTGTATGTGAAGTAAGTTTAGTCAGTTTTAGTCAGTAAGAGTCTGACACTCCCTTCCGCTCCACCCAGAGCGGCAGGAGTCATTTGATGATTACCCATCCAGAAAAAAAAAAAGTAAGTTTATTCGTTCAAGTGCCAAAGAAAAACATGCTAGGTTTCAAGATTGACCAACCACGTTCTAGGCTAGTCTTCAAATGTCAGATAAGTTACTTGGATTTTAAGGTAGCTCAGAGACTGGTAAATTATTTTACGGTGACAGTGAGAAAAATCTTAATTACGTCGATAGGCTAAAGGAAACATATAAAGCAGAAGTTGATCACTGAAACGACACAGTAATACACTGTTTTGCAAACCATTCAGACACAATTTTTCCCTTGCAAACACATAATTTTAAAGTCCTCCAGACCGTATTTCGGCCATGGCGGCCAATCTCTCATGGAGACTAGCATTCGGTGCGGGAGATATTATAGTGCACAAGTGTGCGAGCAGACACAGGTGCACTCCCTCTTTCCTCACTCTCATAGTCCGATGGGACAGCAATCCGACACGACCGGAGAGAGATCAGGCGCAGGACCAACGGCTTAACGTGCTTGCCGAGGCACGGGGTATCACACCGCCAACTTCCAAACTCCGAGCTGTTACTAAGAAATTCCTAATGGAAAAACTCAATAACACCTTCTCTGACCCGGGAATTGAACCCAGGGCCCCCCACGCTCAGCAGTCGCGCTTGCGACCACGGAACCAACGGGTCAGTTACATAATTATTAATAGTAAACGTAATTTTACACGCAAACTGAAACGTCGTTAGTAGCTTTAACTAAAACGATATTCTTCTGGACAGTAAATCAAGATGAGATATTCTGATACAAACAAATAAAATTATATAAATTACCGCGACGTGTTGGCGGTGCCAAATAGTGAGGAACTTAAAGCAATAGGTCATGGTCGGAGCTTCGGGGTCCTTCGAAAATCAGGTCAAGAAAATTTTAACGCTCACTCTCATTTACAGATTAATGTTGTCAAAGATGTTTAAGAAAATCATTAAGGTTTGGGGAAATGCCGGATTTTGAAGATCACTAAAAGCATTACTGGAAAGCCATGAAAATTATAATGGATGTCGACCAAATAAACAGATATTTTAACAACTTAGAAAATGAACAGTCTGGAAAGAAAAGTTTAATTCTATAGATGGTTTGTAGTCCAAATTCAAAAAACATCATGTAGATTTGGTTTATGTCCGTGTGCCTAGCGCAAATATGTATATCACATTACAATGAATATGCTGTCAAAATTCAGAAATTCCGAATGTGAAGTGTAGCACTACGTAACAAATTAACTTAAGCGGGTATTATCCCTCCGGACTCAGGGGTTATTTAAATGACTTCCCCATTGCAACCAAACTCCATGTCGATGGCAAAAAAGAAAACAATTTCGCGACGCAAACTTTACACCACCCGTTTTGTTCCTTCTAAATATTCAAATAGGATATGAAAGCCCGTAATGGTTGGTTAGATCGGAGATGTATCTGCTCTTGGGGACATTAATTTATGTAAAGTATTAGATTACTTGGTACCACAGCCTACTCAATAACTAAAACGTGATCCCAATGTTGATTCAAATTGGCAACGACTCTGTTGTATGTAACTTGAGTAAATAAACGGCTTGGAACTCACTATTTATAGAAAATAAACATTGTTGTTTTCAACGAAAATAAAACTGTCCGACAAAAACTCAAGAACGTCATGTGAATGCTTCAAAATGCTTTTATTAATTCTACACTTAAAACAAAAGACTGTAAAAAAAACTGGCCTCTACACGCTTCTTTAGCTATACGATAACTTGGAATTATTCAAACACAGCGAAAATTTTCCCCAATTCAAGTAACTAATCAGTTGGAAAATAAATATTTCCTGCATCTACTACGCTTGATTATACGAGTAATAGAGAATATCAGATACACATGAATGCGATTGCCTTCTGACCTACGCAACCCACCGGAAACAAGATTATCAATGCTCTCCGAATACGTATTGACATTGCATATTCGACTGATATTATCTGAAGAGAACAGATTTAGCTCATTGATAACCAAGGAACAGAGGGACAACAATAAATTCTGAATGAGTTATTAGTAACTATGAACGTGTATCAATACACAATCTTCAGTTAGATAGAGGAGGATATTTAAGCTACAAAGAGCGGTAATGCAGAATATATTATAACTTTTCTTGTTTTACGACAAAACTGTGGTGTTCATAAAACTAAACACGATAACAATACAGAACATCCTAACACAGTAACATACACTTAAGAAGAAAACTTTGTACGGAATGATCTTTTATCTTGACTCAAATAGTTTCCTTGTCTGTACTTGTTACTATCCACTAGAAACTTTAAGAACAAGCTCATTTATTTATGAGGGTAGACAAATGTTTTGTGAGATAAACAAATAACCGGCGGCATGTGATTTATGGTTCGAAAAACATCAGAATCTCATCAGCGTAAAAATCTGGCGACTGAACGTTTTTCTACAACGTTGCTTTGACTCAACGGTTCTCACATATTCACAAAATATGATAAAACACGTCTCACAAACTCATGCATGAGCTAGCATCATTGAGAACACTGAGACGGCCTGAAACTGTAAACAACATGAGATAATGTTACCTTTTTAATGAAGAATCAGCTTCTGCAGCCGACCAGCGTTGAGATGTAAGCTAACACTTGTATCAATAACACTTACAACACAATTTATTGTACGATATCACTGTCTCTAATAGATTGTTAATTCAACGATTGTTTTTGTATCACCACTGGGGACACGAGGTGCCCCTGCAATCGCTCGGGGGTGACTGTTAGTGTCACTCAGACCTACGGGTTCACCCCGATGACGTCATCCTAGACCAATGGGGTGAGATTTCGCACGCATGCGCGTCGTATCAGCCGCCGCGGCGCCTCTACCGCTTCCGAATACGAACCCGCCGCGCAGTCGGTGCACATCGTATACACTGCTGCTTCAGTTGTTTGCGCTTGGGTGGTTCGAACAACGTGAGCGTCAGTGGATTGTCGCGCGCGCGTTTTTGCCGATTTTGATGTTTACGATCATAGTGAAGAGTGCTTCTGGGGGTGACAGCTTTGAGAGCACCCCCCGATGGGCTTTTCAAAGGACCAGCGCAGCGCCACCATTCTTTTTGTAACTGCCTGTGGCATGTACCGCGCGTTTGGAATAATTGAGACGCTCGGTGTATGATTTAATTTGCCCTTTCGCGGGGCCAAATGTTTTACCGTAAGGGGAGAAATATTTTTATACTTGTGAAAAATGTTTACCAACAGAAAAGGGGTACGTCCCTTGGCGGACCAAGAGATAAATATTAATTACCTTCTATATTTAATTTAGCATCATTAGTTAGGACGTTTTTAATTAGAGGCATGTATGACTAAAACATAAAATGAAATATGTATATTTTGCCGTCTATCCTTAATGCGACGAATTTTTGGAGAGAAAAAGGTACTTTAAGACTGTATTTCTCAACAATGACTATTTGGAAATGCTTTTTCCATGAAATCCACGTGATCAGTTTTCGTTTTTCATAGATCTTTGTCCAAAGCAGAAATAAATTGTGATTATCACGTTATCGGTTTTCTTTGTTCTTATAATAATGCATACATATTATAAATTAAAAGTCGCTTTTAGACTCCACAACCTAATTACTGGGTAAAGGCGCGACGCGACACGCGACACAAAGGCACCACAAGTCGCGCAACGAGCGGTGCCTTTGTGTCGCGTGTCGCGTCGCGCCTGTGTGTACGAGCCTTAATACGATACCCCTGGATATAAGACTGGTTGTCACACTATCGGGCCTCTGACTACCCGTAACGACTGTCAAAGATCCACGAATGACAGCAGAGACCAACGGCTTAACGTGCTTTCCGAGTCACGGAGGGGTCACGGTATGTAAAGATGGTCACCCATCCACAGACCAACCGCGGCAAGCGTAGCTTAACCTGATCGATCGACATGTGCGGCTGTTATTATTTAGCCACGGGCCCCTCTCGATGACGTCTTAAAACTTAGAAAAAAATAAAGAGTCTGTGAAAATAGAACATCCTTAGACTTTCTTTTAAAAAAAATGCCTGGCTGGAAGATTTATTTAAAAGTCATCCACATAGCGCGATTAATCAGCTGACAACCTCCTAAGTTGTCCTGCGAGAAACAAATCAGAAAAAAAAAAACACATAATATGTTGACAGCTGTACACAACTACGCAACATTACCCCCAAAACTTCCACTCGAAAAAACTATTTTCCCCAATCGAAATAACAAGTAGCACCTAATTTCACAATCTAAATCGTATCGCGTCATACGTTGATCGATAAGTGGCAATCGAATAGCCATCTGAAGCGATTTTTCATACTCGATCACTCGTACAGGGTGGTGTTTAATTCGCCATCCGTCTTGCAGCTTGTAGCAACAGATTTCCCTTCAAGCCTAGCTGATTGTAATCTCATTGTGATTGGCTGGAGTGAGAGTGTTGTTGTATTTTTTCGTGTTGTTGATATTATTTTTGGGAAGGTGTTGAAGAAATTTCTGATCAAGATGTTTACTTCAGTTTTGAAAAAGATTGCTCATGGAGACGCAAAAAAAAACGGAATGAACTACTCACTTTTTTGACATTTTAAACAAAATATTAGACATCCCTGATACTGTCAAGAACTTCTGAAAGTTTCACAAATAAATATCTGTACAAAAAAAAACAACCTCGTACAAAAGTCAATATTTTTATTAAAGCCATCGTTTACCTACAGTCCCACACACAATCCGTATCATGTACAAATATAAACTCATATACATGATTTAGGAACGAGACATACCTATATAATATATACATTCAACCTTCTACAGTACAACAACAAGGCAGAATAGCAACAAACGAACCAACATTTACGTACAAAACTAACTTCGTCCTCGTTGGAAAATCAAACCCTAGAACGAGAACTAACTTTCGTGTTAAAACTAGATTACATGAACAGTCAAACACGAATTAGAACTTAGCGTTGCAGTAGGTAGGTACTCGTACGTCAAAAATTTGTGAGAAAATTCGTCAATAACGTTTTCTTTGAAAACCATATTTCCGCCTAAACTCAGCGGCTCAAACTCGTGATGGTCATAGCAGAGTGCTAAGATGATATAACTGAAAGAGATAGACAGTTTCCTCTTTTGTCTACCTTTTTTCCTCTTTTCATAAAACCGAGGCCAATTCTTCAAGCATTAAAAAGGAGTTTAAATTCAAGCCGCAATCTCATCTCGGCGACAATCGATGCCAAGCACTTGCCAAGAATGAAGGTGAGGTTTTTTTTTGACAGATTGGGATTAGAATGCGACCTTTTCTAAAAATACGGGAATCGTCCATCAGACTCCTGACTGCGATTACCTACTAATCTGCTCCTCAAGTACATAGCATTGGCTTTTTATCAACTACAGTTACAGAAGTAATTCAGTGTTAAAGTTTACGAATTGAATTCCTAATGACAGTGATGATTTTGTAAATAAATAACAAAAATCTCTTTCTCCTTGTAAAGTAAGCACTCTCAAGGAACCTTATTGTTCATCCCAGCGATTTTGGGCCAAGGTAACATTAACAAAGGTCGCACGCTTGAACTGAGCTTAGTTGCTTTGTCTGAAATGTGGCAAACATATCTGGAATTGGATACCTAAGCCTCAGTTCACCAAATATCATTTTTCGCACCAAAAGTTTTTGATTTGTTATGTCTTCACTATTCGTACGTTATTCAAGATCATGATTTACTGACTGAGACACATTTTTCTGCCAAGTTTTGCAACAACACCGGGTACCTTTCATGAGCAACCTATAAAAGATGCTTTTTGCAAATCAGATTTGTCTGAAGTACATCCAAAGCCACGTCAGTTGCATTTGCCGACATGTCCGATTTGACTACCCTGTGTAGTAGCAATTCGCAAAGCATTCTATACGAATTTCATTTGTTTTGGATTGGTCCTAGTTGAGCTGTAGGTATTATAAAGCGCTACTGCTAAGCATCAGGTACTGGATTCGGGTCATGCAAAGTGTTATTGGGTTTTTCATCTAAAATTTCTTAGTACTGTTACTAAGAAATTTTAGATGAAAAACCGGTTGAAAGGCTTCACGGGTTGAAGACACTATGCCCGCACCCTGTTACATGAGACTTAAACATAACTGGCGTGTACTGTAGGTACAACTCTGCATAATCCTTCGGGGGTTGCAGGCGTGACGTTATGTTATGTTATATTTTGTCATTTACAAAATCAATTTTAATTACCAGTTAAATTTATGCACATTTTTTTTTTAATAAACAGATCGAATTCCTGTTTCGTCGGCGTTAATTTGTTGGCACATTCCAATGACTCGCACGCAACCGTAATTACATTGACGTTTTGATGTATTATTATCGTCCAAGTAAACATAAGGTGTCTCCTCGATAACTGTCTTTTGAACGTCTGATTTCTCTCATAAGTATAAGATGTCGATGAAAAAAGTGATCGTTCTTAGTAAAAGAAATGATTTGAATGGGAGCCAGATACCGCAATTTTCACAAATTCTACTAATCCGATAAATGGGATAGTTTATATAGCACAAAGATAGTTTATAACCTGGACATAGGACACTTTATATTCCCGCCAATGTCATCCAATCGAACGAGCAAAACCGCAGCAATAAACACTATTTCAATAAAACACCCTTTAACGTGATTTTGTGGTGAATTAATATTGAAAATTCTGCAATATATTGCACTTCAACATTTGAAAATTAGTTTCAAATGTTAAAGTTAAGCATGTATTATGAAAACCTATTCTTACTTATATTTTCTAAAATATATATGGCCATAATATCCTAAGCATTTTACAGAAAATTACGACATGCATAACGTGCCAAGCTGAACAAGAAATACAGCATATTTATGAAACATAACAAACAGCCTCTTTGTACAATGAAACATCACAGTACATTCTCGATTAAGAAAATCCGTTTACCAAACGAAAGGCCTAATCCCTGTTAGTATCCACATCGTTTTTCTAGAGCTTATATCTCAGTCTTCAAACATAAGAAGCTCGTTACCCGTAATGTTGGTAGCTCGAGCTTTTCCGAGGATGCCCGAAGAAGCCCGAGCTTGATTTATTGTCAAGATAGCTGACGTCTGCGTCATAACTCACACGAGTCGAGCACTTGGCAAAAACTCGACGAGACGCGCCGATAAGTGAGACGTAATTGTTGTGACTTTAATATTATCGTGTTACTTCATGTTAGCGTTCAAGAAATTAGATTTTGTTTTTAGATTTTACAGAAAAAATTTTTGGACGACCGACAGTTCGGTCATTTGGTGGGAAGATTGAGACGGTTCACTTGTTTATGGCTATGTGTCAAATGACATTATGATTTTCATGTGTTTTTCAGGAAATCTTGACTGCGATTGAAGTCTACCGATGAGAAAATACCAACTTGAATATGGCACCACGTCTTCCTAATCAATTCAAACAACTCTAACAAGACACCATATGAGTGAGATTAGGTACATACAAAAATCAAAAAAAAATCAAAATGATGTTTAAATGAAATGAAATATATTTATTTGTACACACAGAATGCCAATCCCCATAATTAAAAACGTTGAAAAACTAGTCGCAATTTCATCTCAGCGACATTCAATGTAAAAAACTTTAACAAAGTATTTTTGTCAGATTGAGCCTTTGTTTTTTGAGATCAGACTGTACGTTCTTAAATTACGAGATTTTCCCCTCAGGTTATAAGGTGTTACAACATTATAAAGTATCTATCACTGGTGGTGGATGGTGATAATTTAACAGAAAACCGAAAAATTTACAAAGCCGGTCAATAAACATGATGTCTCCTAAACAACAGATTAAATTGCTGCATGTCGTAGTTATATTTTAAATAAAAAACGAAACCCATATAACCATAGATAACACGACATATTTCAATACAATAATTAATAAAGCAACACAGACAGCCTTCCATCACGACAGTACAATGATCGATGAAGCCGTTACCAACCGCACAATACAATAATCCACCTGTAGAACATACAGAACATACAGTACGCGCTATTATTACAATTCAAATTATTCAACAATCAAATGCAAATAAAAAGGTACAAACGACATCGCTAGGGGTGTCGATTGAGTCCGTTCGAGGGTGCTAATCCCGCCCGACAGGTAAGCTACGCTAATTTATCATCCCTAAACAATAGGGCTGAGCACATACCCTCTATGTAACAAACGTAGAGGGTTCAATAAACAAAGAGTGAATTATTACTCTATTACGCAAACGAGACTGTATAACTGTATAGTGTTGTTGGATATAAATCCGCGTCATAAGATAGTCGCGTTTCTATTTCGTTTTGACGTTTTCACACCTCGGACACACAGTGACGCAGTGACTTGACTTGATTGTCATGGAAACGCTATTTAATAAGGGAGGATTCCCTATATGAGTTCGAAATACTATTCTGCGAAATAATGTGTCGTATAATGAGCTTCTTAATGTTCCCACTGCTGGGACATAGACTCCTCCTCTCTGAGCGAGGAAGTGGGATATAATCCACCACGCGAGCCCAGTGCGGGTTGGTGGATCTCATAATTATATCTTCGAATATTTTTATTCTAGGACATGCCGGTTTCCCCACGATGTTTTCCTTCACCGTTTTGAGAGCAGCGGTGATGAAATTAATTAAAAATAAATTGAATTCGAACTCACGACCTACAAAGTCCTAATTCGGGACCGATACCAATGGGCCACCGTGTGAGCTCATTCTTCTCAGTGTAGACACTTTTTCGCGTGACTAAGTACCGTGAGGGAAAATCTAGCGATTTAAATCTTTGCTAAGGATTAGTTGTGAAAATGCTCTTTTGTTTCCATAAACCACTTTCGTGAATACTTGGTTGACTGTCAGACAAAGCACAGCTTGAAACATGTTCTGCTCCTGTCAGTCGCGTACAGTCGGTCACGCGTACTAAGACGCTGACGATAAGTGGACGTGTATAGTGTGTATAGTGTAGCACCGACCGCGACGGTCAGCGAGTCGGGCGCGAGGGTACCTCCGCGACCGATGTCAGTGCTGACCGTCAGCCGAGCACTAAATTCAGCCTTAAAGACGTAGAGGTACACTAAGACGAGTCCATCTTTACATCTTTTATGAATACCAACTTCTGAAAGGATGCAACAGTATATTGATTCTATGAAAAAACAAGTTACATCATCATCTGCCCAGCCTTTTCCCAACTATATCGGGGTCGGCTTCCAGTCTAACCGGATGCAGCGAGAAAAAAAGCAAAAATCAAGTTATATGTTTACAAATTTCTGAGCAGAAAGCTAAGAACGAACAACTGCCAGGTTCGATTAGATGTCGGAAGCGTTACTGCTGAGTGTGAGGTCCTGGGTTCGAGTCCCATGTCGTGCAAAGTGTTACTGGTTTTTTCCATTAGGATTTTCTAAGTGGCAGCCCGGACTCTGAGACTTAAGGTGCCACTAGTCGATATTATTTCCATACAAATTTCGGGAGAGTATTACTTCACTGTTTGACATTGTGCATCCAAAATTAAACATGATATCGTTTTGACTTATTATTAGTTTTGTCTGTACGGAAACAGAATAGTAAAATAAAAAGCCATTAAAAAGTTAAGAGTCAACAAAGATTCGTTTTTCTTGCTATTTTTAACGTAACTTTGGGTGTAAATAAGTAATAAAAATACTGTAAAATCTTGAAAACCAAGTCTGTACTGACAAAGCTCAGTTATCGAAGAGTTCAATAAACTTTATTTGTAATTGATTTATATAGAGATTTTTTCATGAAACTCAATTTTCCGGAGCACTTTTCGAATTTTTTTACGCGCCTATCAGTTCGGAACGGTGTTTCTGTGCGTGAGAACTAGACGTTGTTCGTGTAGACTAGCGTCTAACTGCTCATCACTGATACTAGCTCTGTCGGACATGAAGCCAGGTGAGACAGCATGCTTTTCGGCCATGACCACCTGTGAGTTCGAGCTCGCGACTAGTTTACTCTTAAGCATAACAGGCGAAATGTGGGTCTACCTACCTATAGATACACCTCTACCTAAATCTTCGGGAAAATATGGCGTGATGCTTATATTAGGATAAAACAAACTGTGTATAAAGGTCATTTAGCTATAACAAAGAAAACAAAGTTAAAAAGAGAAAGGAAAATTTCAAAGAAAATTTTGAGATAATACGGGATTGGAACTCGGCATTTTTCTAGGAATCAGAAATTGCGTTCGCAACTTGATCGATAGCAACTTACAAAAGCTTTTACCTCATACAAGAAT
This sequence comes from Luperina nickerlii, assembly GCA_963855955.1. Taxonomy (NCBI): domain Eukaryota; kingdom Metazoa; phylum Arthropoda; class Insecta; order Lepidoptera; family Noctuidae; genus Luperina; species Luperina nickerlii. The sequence continues at coordinate 10,399,847 of OY979677.1, read as the reverse complement.
AGCTTTTATCCTATTAAATTACCTACTACTTATTCTATTTTTCTTTCATATATAATACAGTACCCTAATTGTGTAAAGGCTCCTACAAACAGGCGCGACACGCGATATAATCGCGCGCGACACAAAGGCACCGCTCGTTGCGCGACTTGCGGTGCCTTTGTGTCGGGCGCGATTTTATCGCGTGTCGCGCCTGTTTAAAGGAGCCTGAACACACTTTTATTCTCAATTAGAATCATTTGAAGCATATTTCTAATCCATTGCTCCTTATGTTCGAAAAATGTGTTTGTAACAACGTAAATAACGCAATGAATGTTGTTTTGGTAGTGTGTTACGCAATTACCCTGCAGGTTGGCATCGAAGCGCAACCTGTCAGCCTGTCACCATGAATTCTACATGATTCTAAACTCCCCTGCGTTGAAATTTTTAGTCAGTAATTTCTTTGTTATTTGCTGCTCCATACATTTTGACCGCGTAGATATTGCAATTGTCTATGAAACAGCCGTTTTTATTTTTGATAACCGCCGAAAATTTCTACGTCTAGAATCATGTGTTGAATTCATGATTTCAGTTTGCGCGTGGATAAGCTGTATATATTTCTGCTCAGTTTTCAGGACGAAATTAAAAATTAATTAAAACTGACGTAGCACGTTTAATAATTATGACGTAATCAATGTACCTATCACCAATATAGACATATTGGAAAAAAATTAAAAGCCTCTTTGTTGATGGTTGGTCGCTAAAGCTCAAGCTGAAATCCTCTATGAAAAGGGAGATTACTCGTCATACGAAGCACTCCTAACTGAAAGGCGAACTCGATACTTTTACATTTAGGTACCTCTACTTGTGTGCGTAGGTTTGAAAATAAAGTGAAATATAAGTGAACGTGGAACGTTTTCAACGTTTCATACGTCGGCATGAAACGTTGAAAACACCCCTCCGTGCCTCGGAAAGCACGTTAAGCTGTTGGTCCCGGCTGTCATTCTTGGATCTTTGACAGTCATTACGGGTCAATTCTAGAAGGGGGTCTAGAATCATGTGCTTATTTTTTTTTTTTTTTTTTTATTTGAAATGGGCTTGCTCTTGACTCTAGTCTAGGTCAGAGATGACAGAGACAAAGTCTGAAGTCTGTGTTATTTTTGAAGTGAAAACTTATTTAGCATCGTTGTACACTTTTTTTGTAATGGGTAAAAAATGTTAAACTCGCGTCAGGACACGTGACCTGATCGAAAATTCGTAAGACGGATAGCCGTAGCCGGTAGCAAGCGTGTTTTGTTTATAAGACGATTCACAAAATACACACGTAATTGTTCAAGTTTTCACTTCTGTCGGCACTCCCGGAGTGCCACTGTTTTTTTTTTATTTTACCATTTATGTACAGTAAACAGACACAAGATAAAACAGAACAGAAAACTAGGTAAAAAGGTGATGCTTATTTCATAAGAAATCTCTTCCAGCATACCTGCGATAGGACAATAAATAGAGAGATGTAGACAGCGTGTGAAAGAGTAAAGGAGCTTAATTCATGTTTGAAAATTATCATCGGTTATCAAATAAAAAATTTGCTGTTTCATAGAAAAGTGCAATACCTACGCGGGTCAAAATGTATGTAAAAGCATTATTTTTTATTTCAACTCCTGGGTTTTAGAATCATATACTAGATTCATGGTAACGCGGTTGCGCGTCGATCTGCTCTATAATTTCATGTCAATCGTGCGAACCATGTTCATTAAAATGTAAGCAAGGAAGTGCTTAAATTAAAATATAATTTCTGTTACATTCATGCTTAAAATTCATCACACGGATCGCCTCTTATCTCAATTTTAATTTAACTGAATAACATGTAACTCAACACTGCTTCATAAAATCATTATTGCATAACGGTTTCAAGGATTTTTTCCGCAAAATCGCCTGGCAAACCTAACATTACCATCTTGATTTCATTATTTTTCATGCACCCTGTACTGGGAACACAACACGGACTAAAAACTAAAGACTGGTTTCCATCACACCATTCAAACGCAAAACGTCCATTAAACAATATAGTCATGCAGCAATGGACATCACTCCTTTTCAATTTGTTGACCAATAACGAAAACGGGATTGCGGTGAACCCTCTCCCAAATATTTCAAAACCGGTTCGAACGTCCGGGAACAAGAATTCGTGAGCATTTTGCGGTTTTATTAAAGTGTAATAAAAGTCATGTAATAAAGTTGGAAAATAATATGTAATGCGTCGTTTGGACGCGCTGAATGGATTTTGGGATGTAACGCTGCTTGAGTTTTATCACGGGTTTCTTACGAGTATCTTCGAAGAGTGTGTGCAGGAGCTCCACGACCTGATCTCACCATCGCCCTTTTACTATCAGACTACCAGACGACCGGCAGTGTACCATCCGCACATTTTTTATTCGCACAGCCAAAGTGTGGATCTTTCTGCCAGCGTTTGTGTTCCCTTCCACATTTAACCCGTCTACCGTCAAAGTAAGAGTGAACAGGCATCTTCTGGGCACGTTCCATAATAGACCTCATCTATCGCTTTCCATCAGGCGTGATTGAGGTCAGAGATAAAAACGTGTTCAAATGAAAAACCAAACAAATAAACCTATGAATGTCTCATAAGGTGTTTTAGCTATCTATTAGAACTTTTTGCTAAAGATTTCAACTCAAAAATGTAAAACTTTTTTACATTAAGTACCTCAAAATAACCCATATACCATTTCTACCCACATCATTTCGTCCGTAACAAAAATTGCTAAAAGGGTTCCTAAAATACACTTCATTAACACTGGACAAATAAAGTAATCGATTATGAATCCATCTCCGATACCTTTTCTTAATCGATTGTCAGACTAAACGCGTGTCTGGCGCATCACTATTCAGGTGAATCGAATCGCACGGGATTTACTCACGTCACAATAACAAAGGAACCAATCGAATGCCAAAAGAAAATAATAAATAAGTACTGAAAGCATTACTTATTGCTGCAAGGTCACTGATCAATAATATAAGGAGCAGTCAGTTTATGAAATCTGACCTTCTGAAAAGTTCCTAGTTTTCTTTATACGATACTTAATATCGTTACTAAATACCCCATGGATTTAGTTATTTAAGTATTTTCTGCGTGTGATATATTCACCTGATTTTCTTAGGTACGTTTTTTGTAATTTGCAGGTCAGTGTCAGGTGTTAAGTTGATTAAAATATAATTTGGGACCGTAACAAACATGACCTTACAGAATTATAATCATTAAAATCAACAAAAGAAAACAAGTACCTTAATACAAGTTCCTTGAGTTATAATTGGCCTCAAATGTCATGATTTCATGAAATAGTAATTCAATAGAAAGATACAATATATTATGAACTTAGAGAGTTGTATTGATGATTTTTACGATTACAATCCTATAAATAAATATTTGTTACGGCCGCGAATCATATTTAGATCAACATACAACCAGATACAAATCTGCAAATTGCAAAAAATGTAAGAAAATTTGAATTTCAAGGGCTATCCTAACGTTTTTGCCATAAGTTATTTCCATTTACAAATGATTCAAGCATTTCACTGTTAAGCTACAAAATAAAATAATGCTTTGCTGTTGCTTTTAAATAAACATGGTGCTCTCGGGGAAACATGGCAAGCCATTTATCTTAGTTCATTCTTCTACTTATGCAATAACTAGACGTTCTGTACCTTCTTATTTATTTTATGAAATGCTTTGCTATTATATTGCACTAGGTATTTCTATCAGATCAAAAAAGAACACAATTAACAGGAATGTCCACGTGTTTCTTGTTTCCCCGATCCGCTCCGTCGCATCGCATCGTCTATCCAATATCCATGCTATTACTTCGTATTTACTTCGCGTTCTTTCTTATTTTTTATTTTTGCTCAGCTCCTAAGGATCCTAGCGTGATGACCTTATCCTTCCTCAAGAATTGGGCTATCAAATGCAAAAGAATTTGCACTTGGCTTTGAAACATTCTGCAATTATTTGCAGAATTTTTCAAAACCGTCTGGCAGTTCCAAAGATTAGCTCGTTCCAATAAACCAAATTCTTCAGCTTTATTGGTAGTATAGATATCGATAATTTAAGCGATAGAAAGGTTATTGAGACTAACTTTAAAATACGCTTTCCAACTCTCGGCGCTGAGCCGAGCGTTGAAAATCCAACAGTGCGTTTTTATAAGGGCATTAATTTAGGTGTAGCCTAGTGTTAGAGAAAACGGGCATCATTTTTTTACGAGATGAGGTTCGTGTCCAACATTAACTCGAACCCTTAAATCCTAAGCAATAATAAAAAAAGAAAGAAAGAAAATACGTTTATTTGCGGTAAACATGACGCAGAGAAAGAACACAAACACAAAAAGAACAAGTTCGGGAATATGCGTCACATCCACGCAAAACGACCATCGCTCAGCATAATACTGTGACCCTATGCGAGACAGAGCCCCAACGCTGATATTCACGTGATGACGTCAATCAGTGCAGTGAAATCGATGAAATATAAATAACACAAGAAATAGAATAAATACACGATACGTAGTTCTAAATGTTGAAATTATGTTTAATTATAATATCTATAAATTGCCAGCACTTCGGAAAAAAAATAGAATTTCACTTCTATCAATTTCCACCCATGTTACCATTCATATCCATTACTCCACTATACTCATGATATCTCATTAACTATGTTCCGTCGCCAAGAAGGTTTCCGTTCCAAACGGATATAATTAGGAACAAGAAATGTGAAAAGATTTACGGTAGGTACTTACATAGTCAGACTATCATTGTATTATGTCATACAACTCGACGATGCATAATACATTCTTTTATAAATTGTAATTTCAGAGCTTAGCAAATTTTTTTTACAAATGAAAGGATTAATGTTTTTTTTAATTTATTCTTTATTAGAGCCCGCGCGAGGTTCAATTCTTTTTTCGAATTTCCTACATTTTCTTTCATACAAACCTTGGGATTCAGAAGTTACGCGCTTACAGACATTTCGGCGATTTTGTCTTATAATATGTAAGGATAAGGATATAGGATATCGGAATCACTTTTACTCGTCAAACACAAGGTGGAGATGACAATAAATTAAACTGGTGTATCTCATGCCGTCCCTAGTCTGCATACGAAAATTCAATCAAATATATCCATTAGTTTAGTCACTATAGCTAATCAAAGATTGGCGAAACCCATAGTCGGCCCAATACTGCTATTTAGTTTGTTTGAAAATAAAAACACTATTTTGATTTCGACGCTAGGATAGTTCTAGAATACTCTTATGCATTAGCATTGCCAGTGTTTTAATTTATTGTCGTATTGTTTTCTCCACATTGTATCGAAAATAAAATTAGATATTGATGAATGATGGAAGGAGTGGAGGAAGGTTTTTGCCCAGGAGTAGGACAGCGTAGGCTAGTAAAAGAAAACAAAAAATAGATTAATGATTATTATAGATATATGATAAAATCATCTTCTCATAATGTAAAGGATCAAGTGGTTTATATACCTTACCGGAACAGAGACAAACCTGCCACCAAGAGGTTGTGGGTATTATTATTTTGTACCTAGAACAAAGAAAAAAGTGGTTATTAATACATGTATTTTTATTTATTAAACTCTAAAGGAAATATGAATTGAATGAAGGTCAATGTCAATTAGTATATTAATCATTAACTAGTGACCGAAAAAAACTGACAGTTCTTTTAAATAATTATAATATTTTTGCTAAGTGCCGGATTTCCGACAGCGACTACAACATAAACAAAAACCGGTCGATAGTACTTTACCTAACGAATACACACTTATCGACTATAGTACGAAATTATTTTATGCTATGTGTATTTTAACCTGTCAAAGACAGAGTCTCTGACTTGATATGCCTAGAGCTGTCATTTCCACTTATTGTCATGTTTTTTTTATCGAGAGAGTTAGCAGTCTTTAAGGCTCCCGCAGAAAGGTGCGACGCGACGACTCGATTCTGGTAGAGCAATTTCCTCAAGGTTTTCATAGAAATTATTCTACTAGAGTCGCGTCTCGCTGTAGTGTCGCGCCTGTTTGCGGGAGCCTTTAAACGTGTTTACAAACTTTATGAGATCATCATTGTTACTAGGGGAAGTGATGTAACAATCATCACCAAATAGGGATATCTTTATGGACTTGCCATCAGATGGCATAACGGGAATATTACCATATAAGGCACGTTTGGCAATCAATTGGATGGTTGTAATATCAGAGGCGCCATTCGATTATATGACAACCACGAGAAGAAAGACGTACGGATTTCCAATGACCGACATCCTCTTAAAAGTACGTGGTTAATATCCAATTTTTAACAGCTATTGAAGAAACTGTACAACTGACTCGTCGTCAGCTGAAGTAAAAAAATCCCATTGTAATAAACATTGACAAAATAAATATTTCTCTCATTTGCTATTTACATACATACATAATCTCAACAATTATTCCTAAGTAGTAAGTAAGCAGAACCTACAGAATGTCACCTGCTTCGTAGCAGGAACTCAGGGTCGTCCCTGAGTTCCTGACAAAAGGCAAAAGGGGTACCTTTTGCCTCGTTCATTACATCAGTCATACATACACGCTGGCTGCGAGTACTGTACGACGCACCTGCCTTTCTGAAAAACGTCACCAATAAGGTCACTAGTAGCCACACCTTCCAATATATAAATAAAAGGATAATAAACGTATTATTGAAATCCTTAGAACGGCCTTTCCTTTAGTCTTCCTCCATTAACCTCCTAGTGCGTTATTTAAGAGTTGAGTAAAAGCAGCAGAATGTATCAACTGCTTGTTATTCCGCGCAAGTTATGAATGTCAAACAGGGAAATAAATCCTAGCACATGCCAGAGCTTTGCTATGATTCTCGTAGACGACTTGACTGTAAAGAAACAAAATATCCCTGTACAAAGTCAAATAAACATCTTCTACTGTTTAATTTATAGTAGTTCTGTGACACACTGAATGCGGGATGAGTTAGGACTGATAAACAACACGCAGCCTAATCAACTGAAGTTATGTAAAATCCAAATCCATAATACATATACTTAACACCTACTATAATATTGATATGAATGCGAAAGTATCAGCCTATCTGCTATCTTTTCACACATATAAACCGATCGTTATGAAATTTTACAGGTAGGTACCCTGGGATTTGTAAAAGGACATAGGCTACTTTTTATCCTAGATATATATAATAATATGTTTGTTTCCTTCAAAGGAACTATAGTATCCAGTCTCAGTAGTTCCTTTAGCTTTTGCAAAGGAACTACTGATCCAAAAGTTCTCAGTAGTTCCTTCAAAGGAACTGCTAAAGGAACTATCTAGTTTCAGTAGTTCCTTTAGTTTTTGCAAAGGAACTACTGATCCAAAAGTTCTCAGTAGTTCCTTCAAAGAAACTGCTAAAGGAACTATCTAGTCTCAGTAGTTCCTTTAGCTTTTGCAAAGGAACTTCTGATCCAAAAGTTCTCAGTAGTTCCTTCAAAGGAACTGCTAAAGGAACTATCTAGTCTCAGTAGTTCCTTTAGCTTTTGCAAAGGAACTACTGATCCGAAAATTCTCAGTAGTTCCTTCAAAGAAACTGCTAAAGGAACTATCTAGTCTCAGTAGTTCCTTTAGCTTTTGCAAAGGAACTACTGATCCGAAAATTCTCAGTAGTTCTTTCAAAGGAACTGCTAAAGGAACTAGTGAGCACAAAGAGATATTTTAGGTGCATAAAAAAAAGCCGCGGGCTAGTTTCCTATAAAAGTGAAATAAAAAAGGCAATATCTATTCTCCATCCCTAATTGGATCAAATCCGTAATACGCCAGTCACTTAAAACATTATATTATATTCGATTTTTGTGTCTACGGTGACTAGGCTGGAGTTGAAGTTTATACTTTATACCTACGTAACTGAAATCACGAGAAACAGTTTCAAATGACAACCATACGTAGAGAATCAACAAGGCTCTTGATAATTCTATGAATATGGAGTAGTAAATTCATCACTCCGCATTCTATTAGTACCCAGTTTTGGCTTTTGCCAATACGGTATAGATGTGTACAGTGTTATGGTCTTCTTGTCTACTGAAGGTGGTTTATCAAACGCTAGACATGGGGCATAATGTCTGGCGAAAGCGCCCGGGTAGAACGCGAAATTATTTTTTTTTTTTTACGTTTTTTGCAATTTGCAGGTCAGTATTAAGTTATACGTTGAATAAATTCGATTCGGATTCGGCCCTGACGGGCCCCTTCCCTTGATGTTGACATCTCTTTGAGGCGCGCGTGGAACACGTACGCGCCGTCCGGCACGGGCCTGGTCCTGATCGGACGGTGAGTTACCCATTACTCTCCGCCCGCAGGCCCGCGCCTACGGTGGCCGGGAGTCGTCGCGTGGCTCCCGACGCCCGGAGCGTCTCTCCCCGGACCATGGCTTGAACCAGGGCCGGACGCGAGAGGTCGCCGCGCGCCGCTGCCGATCGCCTCTACGAGGACACGGCGGTGCTCCGCCCAAGCGGGGCAGACTGGACAGACGCGCCACTCATACAGGCGCGCGAGGACTATCGCCTCCAGATCCCATGGCGGCAGTCCGGCAAGGAGGCTTGCCGCCTCGCCCGAGATCGTGCGGTAGCCCCGGATCAGCCTTGTGGCTATCACCTTCTGGGGCGCGTTCAAATAATGTACATATATAGATATATATTGGTTATATTTATTGGTTTTAACCATAGGGTTAAAACCAATAAATCAAACACTCAACAAGTGTAATACAATATTTTTGAGGTTACAGAGTAGATCTTAGTATAATTCAAACCGTTTTAACACTTGAATGATATATTCGATATCATATTACATTAACATATACCTCCAAATATACTTACAGTTTCTGTGAATGCATGTCGCAGTAGGTGTCGTTAATTATTTTTTATTGGCTATAGATCTAAAAACTGCTAGACTGTCGTGTCATCTGACAAAGGAATGATTTAATTGACTTCATTTACTGTTTATAGAATCGCTATTTTTGCCAAAGTTAATATGGTTATTGCAGGTTTATTATTTGCGGTTCTAAAGATTTTTGACGGAAGTTTTTATCGAATGCGTTCTATTAGAGGTATAGTTCTATTAGTATTAGAAACATTTCATAACAGTGTCAAATTAGAACTAAGCGAAAAACGACTAACACTTTTCTTATAGGTATTCGAAATCACAATCAGTAGGTAGTAGCTACTTCGTGGATAAATTGTGTCATTTCGGTAAAAGTTTTCGCGTCTAAATATGTCAGAGCGATATCAAAAACGAAGTCTTTACCAATTCGCAAAGGAGTCGAGTTCAAGAAGTTAACTTCTACAGATGAACTTCTTTTGTATAATGGTACAAGAAACTGACAAGAAGACAAGACATTTGACACTATTTTTCTTTTAATAAATAAACCAAGAAATACACAAGTGTATTTAGACGTTCAGAAACCGAGATACGAATCCAATCACAGTATCTTTGACGGGAGAATTCATGAAATAAAACGTAAGCTCAAACAAGTGCACTTGATAACGATCGGTAAAATCTACAACGTCATTCGAATATGAATAAAAAACATTCTGCGAGATATACAGACTTGAAAAAGTACTATAGGCTACAAGAGGCTGACTAAACATAACATTATCTCGGGAAATGAAAATAAGTCATACTGGCTTCAAATAAATAACTAAAAGAAGAAGCGAATACAATAGATAAGAATATAGACTTTCATAATAAACTGTCTAGTCCCATATCCTATGATATTTTGTCTAATAATTAAGTCCCAAAAGTTGTGTCACAAGGTCACATGGACGATAGGAAAAACGTTCCATAACACATTGCCATACCGATTGAAAATTTAAGTGGTATCAAAATGAATAAAAACTTTTATGAGGAGACTTCACTGTTAAGGAATCGGTAAAATGAAAGGACGCTTGCCGAATTTACGGAAGAACCTTTCTTCTGTATTAAAAAAATCTCATTGATACCAAACAAGCTTTAAATAATCACAATATTATTGGAAGTTCTCACCATAGAATAAGAATAAGTAAAAGTTGTTTTTAAATGCCCGTTATTTAGATGGTCATACAAAATATTAAGTCCACATACAATATGCGTAATTTTGGGACTTGTGGCTAAATTATAACAGCCGCACGGATCGATCGATCCGGTTAAGCTACGCTTGCAGCTGTTGGTCCGTGGATAGGTGATCATCTTTACATACCCCTCCGTGCCTCAGAAAGCATGTTAATGGCTGTCATTCGTGGATCTTTGACAGTTGTCACGGGTCGTCAGAAGCCCTAAAGTCTAGTTTTACCAAGGCGTATCGTATCGTATCCAGTAAAGTGGATGTGAAGGACAGATAGGCAGTCGCTTCATGTAAAATACTGCTATTCAGCTGCATCCAGTTAGACTGGAAGCCGATTCCAACATAGTTGGGAAAAGGCTAAGTAGGTAACAATATGCGTAATTTTATACTTCACGACAAATGGGACCTAGATTTAATCAATGATAAATTGGATCCATTAGTCATACATATACCTTTTTTCTGCCAATAAAGTGACAGGTAGAGTACTTCTTAGCTCTGAGGTAATAATAATGCAGATATCGATGATCTGAACACGGTTCGTTGACAATGGCACCGCCATCATTACGCGGCATTGTGTTCATGCAAGGTCAAGCCTCTCGAAGTCCTGAACTTGAGCCTTATATGTAACTATATGGGTATGTGAAATGTATGAAAACAGACTTAGAAAATAACCCCAATAAGTATTTGGTTTATATCGATAATAATGACAAGTACATTTACAGATTTTATTAATGTAACTGTGAGCTCAAAAAATGATTGGTTGAAGAACCTTATGCAACAACGAATATTTGGAAGGTAAATAATTTTTGCATGATCACTCTTCATTTGAAACAAGTTTAACAGTACATGAATGATGAAGCAGGTAGGTACCTACAATAAAATATCTCAATACAAATGCTAACACAAAGGACCTTGAACACGATTCAAAAATGCATGACGGTTCAAAATTTAATTCAGCGATAAAATTTGGTGCAGATGTTCCATACCATCATACATCGTATGAGCTTATAAAAACTGTATAGCATGCAGACAAGTGTCAAGAGAGGCATAACGTGGAATAACGCTGTGCCAACGTCAACGTTAACGTTTAACCTGCCTTGAAGTTTTGCCAATTCGGGAATTTTAAAATTATTGGTTTTGGGACAGACATGTTTGCTAACAGCGTTTTACTAAAAGTTGTGACTGTAAATTATTGTAGCAACTTTCTTCCGTTTGTTGATTTACTGTGTTCAAACTACAACAAATGTTTTTAAACTTGACTATAATTTATTCGTTTCTTAATTTTCATATACCTACCTATACCAAAAAGCTTTATACATATCTAGACATTTAACTTAAAGCAATTTATAAAGCTTGCTTTGCAATGCCTACATGACATTTACGCTATCATATAATCGCTAATCAGTCTAGAAAATCAAGTAGCAAGAGCAACATCAAGACAGTTTCCAAGACGGGTAATGCGAAGTATGTATCATCAGGCAGATAAAGTTAGCCTTCCTTGTCGACAGCACCATTTTTACGAAATCACACATTCTTTACATGTGCATACCGTAATGACATACCAGACTAGGAGCGTCTCAAATCTCAAGGGCATCTATTATCCTGTAGAAGCCCACGCAAAGGTTTTTGTCGTTCAAGCACATAACGCCGATGGCAATCTAGAATTCTTACGTGTCTAGAAATATTAAGAAAGTGAGATAGGTACGATGGTAATCTTGTCACGTCAACATGAAGCGTTTTATTCTGGAATTTTGATCCTGTGACAAAGTAAATTGCTTTTGGGTCGATAATTACGACGGAGATTATATTCGTGTCATCGACGAAGTTATTTACATAATCGATACGCAAGCGGAATTTTAAGGGTATATAATTGTTCGCTTCCTTCTATGGTTATTTTGCCATTGATATCTTCTTCAACGTCAAGACCGTATCAGATGTAAAAATTTAAAATGGTTTACATTCATTAAACCATTCGGTGACTAAATTAAATTATTTTAGACCTTAATTTTCAAATATCCTTATGAGTCAAGAAGAAAAACTGAGACTTGTGTAGGAAGTCAAAAGTAAAATGCTAACTCTGTTTTGTCTTCTCGCGCTTATAAACATGTAAAACAACTCCGTCTACATCATAATAATTTAAACAAGTTTTTAAGAATATATGACTTAATAATATTATCTTTAATCGTATTATTTCGTTAGCATTATTGTGTGCCACTAATGGCTGCTACAATTATATTATAGTTATCAATAATGTTGTTGGGATCAATTATTTGACTTTTGTGATCAACATCACTCTCTGCAGGGCAATTGCGCAAGACAATATCAGTAGTAGCACTGGCTTTCACTTTGACAGTTCAACAACATTTATTGCGCTATTTACGTTGTTGAGCAGACAAGTTTTTAAGAAAATATGACTTAATAATATTATCTAAAATCGTATTATTTCGTTAGCATTATTGTGTGCCACTAATGGCTGCTACAATTATATTATAGTTATCAATAATGTTGTTGGGATCAATTATTTGACTTTTGTGATCAACATCACTCTCTGCAGGGTAATTGCGCAAGACACTATCAGTAGTAGCACTGGCTTTCACTTTGACAGTCCAACAACATTTATTGCGCTATTTACCTTGTTGAGCAGACAAGTTTTTCGAACATATAAAGCAATAGATTATCAATATCCTTCAAAATTATTCAAATTGTGATTGTTAGTGTGTACTATAGTGTGTACTATTTAGTTAGTGTGTACATATATTATGATGGCTATAGGGTTTAAAATTAATCAACACTACAAATACTGTTCTAAAACTAAATAATGATATAATAATTTTAAATTTCAGTGTAAGAAAACTTTTCATTATTTCCACCGACTAGAGTCGTCAGTCTAACTTTGCGTCTACCTTTCTTTCCCAAACTTGAATGAAACCTCTTTCATTTTCTCGTATTACGTTCGCGGTTGTCTATTGTGTGGAAGTACGGATTCATTCGGTTCTCTCTTCAGCATGTCGATTCTGTAAAAATCTCACCGTGAATACTTGCGTGGAGTGAGCTGTCAGTGTCATCCTACTGATGCTAGGGATTGACCAAGCAAACATTTACAATCATAAAAGAGATTTTAATATTATTTTTTAATGCTAATCCTATTGATATTTTTATATAATTCAAAGCTAGTATTTTAGTGGTCAAAACATTAATATTTTGTGGGGTTTTACTTACAATAAAATAGCTAAACAGAATCTCAACCTTGTTTTTTTTTTCTTTTTTCCCTAGACTAGTAAGTCCTTATATAGCCAGACAGCGCCAGCGCCTAACGCGCTTGCGCGGCGTGAAATATGGCTCATTCCGAATTAAGTCATCATCGCTCACATGAATAATTTGCTTTCCGATTTAGATAAATCACCACTATGGCAGCTGAGAGTCAGTAATATACCTATTCACTTGAATAGTTACTCATGGTTGGATTATAGTATTTATTTGTGTATACACCACGAATTTCTTCTTATTTGGTAAGGTGGCGACTGTAGCCAGAAGCACAATTTCGAAAATGCCACGTTAGTTTAAAGATCGGTGATAATTATTAATTTAGGGCATGGTCGGTAGTCGGCGTTATCGCAAGATGGCACATGCCATGACTTCATATATGTCGATTCACGGGACATCGTTATCGCGTTCACGTTAATTCAGAAAAGGGCCCTAATTCACTTTGACCACTTAATGATTCATTACTTCGAAACCACGTCAATTCCTTAATAACCTAATCACTACATCTGCTATTAACGTATTCTCTATGACACAATGACCGAAACCGGTTTGAACTGTCAAAATACCACGCTTGACAACCGTACGGCGTGGTAAGATTATGCGGGGAATAATAGATAAATACCATACAGCAGAATTGGGGTCAAGATGTAAGCACGCTGTAGTCGATTACAGTGCAATTCGGAATGTACCATATATCACTCCACTCGAATCTCGTAACCATGGCAACACCACCTCGGCGTCAACACCTCCACCAGCCGCGTTTTGATTGGCGAATACCTCGTCTTTTTCTACTTTAGTTACACATTTTGAAAATCGCTCAACGAAAACTTTGCTTAATCTGCCCCTTGGCAGACTCTAAGGCAGGGTCGCCATGAAATGTTGGGGGTTCAAGGGTCGTTAGAATTAGACAACCAGCTTGATACTTTAATGAATATCTAGTGAATTTATGTTACAATGCGCATTGATGTAAACTGCTTACTTATATTCTAAAGGAGTGTACTTACTACGTTATGCACTATTAGGGACCATACATACACTTCAGGACACCAACCACTTCTTCATTTAAGGGTTACTAGAGGTGCAGTGCAAACACGGGCGCGCGATGAGCGATAAAATATTTGCACTTATTTGACGTTGGTATTGCATTTTCCTAATGTTCTTATACATGACGCCTTACAAGTTAAATATGTAAAAACAAATCTCTAATGTGATAATGAGTGACTAACGCGCAAGCGCGGCGTGATCACTTCACCTTCACTCCACCCGATTCACGACATTAAATGTCGTGAATCGGGTGAAGTGAAGGTGAAGTGATCACGCAATCTGCAATGTGATAATGACAGTGATTAACGCGCAAGCGCGGCGTGATCTTATCACTTCACCTTCACTTCACCCGATTTACGACATTTAGTGTCGTGAATCGGGTGAAGTGATCACGCCATACAAACTACGTGGGATTACATTCTATGGTCCGTCAGCTAGGCATCCGTTAGCACTCGATGACTTGACACACTCGGTTATCTCTTCTAATTCAATAGATTTGGGTTAATAACAACGCTGAACATCGTCGCAGTCTTTACTAGACTCGATCTACAATTGCTCATAATAACTAAACAATGTCGAAGCGTATTTTCATCAGTCTAGCTGTCATAAACGTGAATGTTTTAATTTTATTTACTGTTCGTACGTGACGCGCTCGCGCCTCAGTCTATATAAGGACTTACTAGACTAGGAAAAAAGAAAAAAAATACAGGATTGAGATTCTGATTGCGCTTCTGTTTTGCTATTTTATTGTAAGTAAAACCCCACAAAATATTAATGTTTTGACCACTAAAATACTAGCTTTGAATTATAAAAAAATATCAATAGGATTAGGCTAAAAAAATATTATTAAAATCTCGATTATGATTGTAAATGTATGCTTGGTCAATCCCTAGTATCTGGTAAGATGACACTGACTGTTCACTCCACGCTCACTTCACCTAAGTTTTCACGGTGAGATGGTTACAGAATCGCACTGCTGAATTTGTATGTTTTTTAATTCTTATACTTTATACTATACTTTTTTAATATGTCTCGGTCGATTGAGGAGTTTGTTCAGACATCTTTATCAAGGTTTTTGCATTTCATTTTGTCTAGGACAATGTATAATTTTTATTAGTTCCGTGTTTACGCCCCTGAGTAGGGTCCTCTGTGATTAAGTGCATGTTCAAAACGTTGTAGGTAGTGATATCAAGGAAACATATAATCAAGAAGGATAAGATGTCTAGCAGAAAGGAAACAACTTTTTTTTTATTCTGTAATGATATGCATCAGTCTGGTTATATTCCAGCACTGAGACATCACCAATTGTTGTTTTTTTCCGGACTTATTCTGTTTTCATACACATTACATAACATCAAGCCTGTATTACCTGGGTTAGGCAGAGGTGTAGGTACTTATAGTACACCCACATTTCACCAGTTAAAAATTAAAATATTTTTTTTAATTTCCGTTGTCAAATAACCTATTAGTACTAATATCAGCAGTTTCATGGTTGAAGGCATACGTAACGCTGGCCTACATTTTGTTTATGCAAATGAACAGGAAACCGTCAGGGCTGGAAGCGGTAAAGTAAACCGTTACAAAGTAAACTATGTTTTTTACAGAACTAACAATACAGTGGACAACGGACGATAAGTTGAAGCCTCAAGTGACATTATCATGCTTATAGCTTGTTTAAAATGCAGACAAATATTAAATACGACAAAAACTGAAAACGCCTTGAAAACTTAATCAGAATCAGCCCAAAAAAAATATTTGCATATTCCCCATTATCAATTGATTTGAATTAAAAATTGATTGATTCCAAGGCATATTAGTATCGTTCGTTCAATCATCTAAGGTGTAGAGTGTGTAAAGTCAGGGCTTGTAGAGTTAGGGCGTGTAGAGTTAGAAGCTTGGTTCTACATGAGATCTGATAACTTTTTGACAGTGCGAGCCATAATATGTGGTCTCGTCTTGCCAATATTTTACATAAAAATGTTTTTGGTGGGATTTCACATATATTTTAAAGATGCTTGTGAAAAAATAAATTTTTCAATTTTTTTTTGGGTGTTTTACTAATAATCCTGAAATATGTATTTTATTATTTATAACAAGGAGTCTCTATATCAATTTTAAGACCTCTAGTATCAAAATTTGCGGAAGTCTCATATAAACTTTCAGCCCCTAGTTATAGATTTTTTTTGTTGTTTATGTACTAATACTAGCTTACTTGCCAAATTTCAGCTTTCTAGGACTTCAGGAATACCCTAAGAGTTTTGATGGTCATCAGTCAGTGACGAAATCGGGGTTTTTAGATATCAATAAAATCTAACGAATAAAAGCTATGCAATTGAAACTTTATATTTTTAATAAGTCTACTATCGACATCATATCCCGAGAATTTTGTTTGCCTGGTCTAATCCAAACCTAAGTTATGAGGGTTCAAAAAAATAAAATGACGAAGTGCTTCGAGAAAAGGTAGATAGTGCCCTTGCGCTTCGCTTGGCTCGTCTTGGCGGGGGCACTCCCGTGCCCCTAGGTAATATATTGTAATGCCTTTCTGGAGAGCGAACCAGAAATAATTTAGGCTCTGCATTTTCAATAACTTAAACCTCATTAGCATATGTCAAGTTAAATAAAAGTATGCACTTTTAACATAATCGCCGCAGAGTTCATTGACACCAAATGACCTTGGTTTGCGGAATCTTTCGAAAGGCCCATATATTCGACCAGTTGCTTTCCTTTTTTGTATCATTTTGTTACTTTTCCTTTTATTTACTTTTTACAATATTTGCGATCATTCCTTTTAATTTTGGGAGTTCTTAAATATTGTGTAAAAGTCCTCGTCTGCATAATTTATTGCTTTAATCAGGCTTTCCTTGTCTTTGACCCCGGATGTTACGTTGTTATCTTCTGCATGTTATCCAAACTTTTCTTTCGTTCATAAATTTTCAATTCGTAACTTCATTACCTTTTGAAGTGTTTTTCTACAATTTTAATCATCATAAAAATATATATAATATACTATATAATACATTTTAGCCACAATAGACAGTTTATAAACACATCAGTGATATCGTTAATGGCCATTATATAAATAAATATTCTTAAAGAAGTCCAATTGACCAAAGAACAAATAGAGTTTCAAAACCACAACGAAAAGGACATAACATTCCATATTAATGTAGATAAGGAATAAATAACTTAAACGGATGATAATTTTGTATGTTAAAATTATATAAGAAAGCAGTTTGTTTCGTTTGATGGCATTTTCCTTAGGGCAGGTCTAAGTCCTCATAAATCCAACGGAGATGAAAAATAATTCAAGAATGAAGTCAGCATGATCGTTCCTAACCCAAGACCCAAAGTTCGTGTACGGAACGGACCACTTTAACTTGGGGCGGCCAAGAAAGCTAGCAAAGTTGCTAAAAAAAGCCATGTTTGTAAAATATTAAATTTACATTTTAGACTCAAGTTTAACGAACTTGTCTAACAAGAGATGTCCGAAATTAACAGTGATGTGTTATAACAAATAAAATAGCTTTTATCTTAAAGAAATTAATCACACGTAATAGCATCTTAGCCCTGAATTTGTCGAGCTAAGGTAAACAGTCACTATGAGTCACCATCAGGGGTCACTACACCATAAGAAACCAGTTACAAAAATGCCATAATTTTAAAACGTGAGGATGTTTTCGGTTGTTATTCAAAAACATGGCACTATTCCTGGAAATCCTGCGGGCAGGTTTTAAAATTACATGTTAAGGTAAAAAATAGGTCATCGACTCATTGTTTCAAAAGAGATATCACTCATACTGTCAGCCCTATGTAATATCACCAGATATATAGCGTTGGAACTCAAACGAGATTGTCGAATATTATCCCGGGCTTAAGGTCGACCGTTGATTTTGAATATGTGAATATTAAGCGATCCAATTTGTATTATTCAAGAAGGGTTATTAAGTGCGATGTAACAACTGTTAGCCTAAAGAAGTTTTATCGTCAGAATTATTAATAGCAGTAAAAAGTATGGGAATGCCGCTTTGAATTACAGTACTACCACATTATCAAACGAACATATACTTTAAAACCACGGCTTTAAACAAACAACACTGAAAAGGTGTTCACATTTCAGTTCAGAATTACCCAGTATCTAAACTCAATTATAAGGGATAAATCAATACAGCCACCTAAGGCTCGCTACAAACCGCAGACCGCACCTAACAAGCTACAATTAAAAGAAATTATCACCGACGACGGCAAATATAAATCACGATGTGGTGATTCGGTCCCCATATTTTTGTTATCGTCGTAGGTTTGAACGTATTGCCGCTTGTTCGTTTCGGAAACTTAATTACGAAATGATCCTCAGGGACTTACGAGGTGCCAGTTCCCGGTACGCCTTAATAATGTAACGTGGAATTGTAGATATTGGATTAATTGGGAGAGTTCTGCACTTGTTTTATGGTTAGGGATTTTCGCAAAGGTGCACAATTTATAGAGAAGCAATAATTAAAAAGAAAAATATAGAGAAATAATCATATAGGTCTACATCTATTGGAACATGAACGAGATTCAGAGACAACCCTTAGTAAGAAATTTGAAGATCAAAATACAAACAGGACAACAACAAGAAAAGCAAACTATAGCTATCCACTTATAGCTAGTTAGCCCGAAACATCACTATTCAATTCGGAAGCCTACACAATAGAATCCAAAGACAGAGACTAGTAAACACACGTGCAAACATAGATTTACATAGCAATAGCCTAGACAAACTTAAACACTTGAAGTTGTCTCGATACCACAGCCTATTTGAATAATATTCATATCGACATGGGAACTGATTTTTCTTTAGTCAAATGTATATTACAAACGTACGCTATGACTGGGTCAAGATGTAACGGTGAATGGATTTGAAGAGGTTTTTACGCTAGAAATAGGGTAATAGCAGTGGGAGGTTAATTATATCATACAAGATAGACAGATTTATGTTTAGTAAAACACGGATATACCCGTAAACAAACGTGCGAGCTACTGGGAGCATATACCTCTAGATCATAATGATAAGCCATGTTTGAGTCAACTTAGAGGTACAGATGAGTCAGCTTTTGTAGGTTATGGGTTTTCATTTGTTTTTGAGGCAAATAATGTAGCTATGTTTTAAACCAGGTAAACAAAAAAAAAGCATAGACAAACTTACATTTTTGCCAATTAAAGCCGATGTTAAGGACACGATGTAGGTAGAACAGGACATTAAAATAAAGCAAAACAATGGTAGTATATTTAGAACAAACACTTCAAACGGTGGGAACGACAAGCGATTGAAGAAAACATTCTTCACGAAGATATTCCTAATTGAATTTTGATTAGACCGGCGTTGAGTTCGCCAAATACAAAATTTACAAACTGTTGCTCATTTATCTAAGTGAATTCATCATTCACTTTGAGCGATATGCCTAATGAATGTTTTATAAATCATTCAAAAGAATGTAAAAAAATATTCTGTGGACAAAATGATATAATGTTTACTTGATATAAAATTCTTTTAAGATTGAATTAATCAGTCTATTAATTTCAGAAGGCTGTCACATTCATATTATATTTCTTTTCGTTCTTTATAAAGTCTATCGTCAGAATGTTGCAGTTTATCATATTTCTTATTTATAGGTCGGTATGTATCATAAGATAACTTCTACATTATGTTAATACTCATGTAAATATATTCAATAAATAGCTTTTTGTAGGTTAATTCTACCTTAAAACCCATTATTGTAAAACTTTCTCGAAAAACACACTCAATCCTTAAAACAAGTGGTTACATTTATTTGTTTTCGAACGGCTTGGAAAGAACTGTTCTACAATATATCAAATCGTTTGCAGACACTTTGTTAAAGTTATCTGCGCCTGGCCGCAGACGTGGGAGCACTTTATTACATATGTCTAAAGGAAAGGGATTGATTATTTATTGATTTGACGAAAAAGTTTACACTTTGCATTCCCAGCGGCGACATGACGTCATTGCTAAAGAATTGAAATTAGTAAGAGAGCCTTGAGAGTTTGGGACAAACTTTTATTTTTATTAACAATAAAAGGTTCGGGAAATATCGAAAGCTTTTAAATATTGTATTGGAAAGAAAGGTTGAAAGGTAATTACAGGTACGAGAGTCGGTTTACAAATTCTAATAGAAAGACTTTGAATATCTAATGGCATATCCATTATTGGATATAACATAGGTAATTTAATAAGCAAGATAATCAAACAACATCATCATCTGTTTTTTTTTCTTTTTTTCGTTTACAGCCTTTCAGACAAACTTTCAAGCCCTTGTTTTTCGAAATGAATGAATTGATTTTAATGAAACATCGTACGCATAAGCAGGATACAAAGCAACATTTTCGAAGTATCTTATTTAAAAAAAAAGATAACTGGAAATCTCAATATCGGTCTAATTTGGCTGTAACACTATTTTTAGAAAATGTTCTGTAACCTTTTTAGACCTTTGTATCCTGTTTATGCGTATGAAGTTTCATTAAAATCGGTGAAATGCCGTACGGCGTAAACGCTCTTAACCGGATGCAGCTGATTACCAATACCTATTTTAAATGGAGCGACCTATCTAACCTCCAAAACCCAGTGAATGGGTAATACGATACCCCTTTATAAGACTTAATTGTCAGACTTTTGGGCTTCTGAAAACCCAAAGACTATCAAAGATCCACGAATGACAGCCGGGGCCAACGCCTTAACGTGCTTTTAACGTTAAAAAAATAATAATGAATACACTATATTTATATCTATTACATAAATATATTTTAATATAGGTAATGAAGCAAACATCTTCAAATATTTACTATGACTAAACACGAAGTAGACCATGCAATAAATTTTAATTTTAAAACAATACAATTTGACATAGAAGACCCTAATGGCCAGCTAGCCTAATAGCTTCATCCCTGCGACCTTACTCAACTAGAAACAAAATTCCTTTAAGCCGCTACTTCAATGAAACCTGGTGCTCGCAATGGGAAAGTAACCATAAAACACAAGTAGCTAAGCAGTTAAAAACACCGACGGTCTGAACTTTACCAAGATCACGGTACCGTATTGTAAAAACAAAGAAAATGTAATACCCAAAAAGGTTTTATTTGCCAAAAACGGGAGCCGTCTTCGGCGGAGTATTACGATTTTAAGACAAACACACTTGGATTTCATGTTCTTGTGTAAACACCTCGTTGTGCACAAAAGTATGACTCTTAACATTGTTTGATCGTAATAACTTCAACTACTTTTTGTATGTGAGTCCTCTTCATTATGAAACACTAAATCGTCTTTCATCACCGATTTGATTATGAAGGTATTGCTTACCATAATCAGCCTGTGGGTCAACGTTTTTTTTTTTTAAAGAAGAGAAAGAATAGAAGAGCCTATAATGTTCCCACTGCTGGGACACAGGCCTCCTCTCTGTGAAAGGAAGCCATAATCCACCACGCGGGCCCATTACCGGTTGGTGTTTGTCACATGTCTTCGAATATTTTGGTGCTAGGACATGCCGGTTTCCTCACGATGTTTTCCTTCACCGTTTTGAGAACAGTGGTGATGAAAATAAATACACAAAGTAAAGTGCCTGCCTGGGTTCCAGTTCACGACCTACAACTCTTCAGACGGGGGCGATACCACTGAGCTAGCACTGCTCCCACTGCTTGCCAATTTTAAATTGTTTTTTTTTTGCTTATTTGCAAAGTAATCTCAAGTGCCTTCATAAAGAATGGACAGCATTCGACTTAATGTGAAACTACTGCCGGCTTTTTTTTTTCTGGATGGGATTTCATCAAATGACCCCTCCCGCTCGGGGTGGAGCGGGAGGGAGTGTCAGACTCTTACTGACTAAAACCCACCCGTGTTCCTTCCTTAGCCTTTTATGTTCCGGGCCAGCGGTAACCCTTTCGGGCAATCCCGCTGACCCGTTAGGGCCGAAGCCTACCGGCCCTAACGGGCCCCTTTAATTGATGCTGACATCTCTTTGAGGAGCACGTGAAACACGTACGCGCCGTCCGGCATGGGCCTAGTCCTGATCGGACGGTGAGCTACCCATTACTTTCCGCCCGCAGGCCCTCGCCTACGGTGGCCGGGAGTCGTCGCGCGGATCCCGACGCCCGGAGCGTCTCCCGCGGTGGCTGGAACGGGAGGCTCTCTCCCTCAGCCATCCCGCCGCCTCCTTCGCTAGGATAACTGCTTCGCAGAAGGAGGCGACTGCCTCTCACTCCCTCTCGCTCCGGACCATGGCTTGAACCAGGGCCGGACGCGAAAGGTCGCCGCCGCTGCCGAAACTATTGTCGGCTTACATTCCTATAGGGAAAAACCATAATAATACACTTATGGATGCTTATTGGTTGCCTATTGTTAGTTTATTATTATTGTATACATGTAAGTGGCTCCATCTACAACTGTATAGTTATCTGTTTTTCTGTGCTAAGTACACAGCCGTATATTAATAGGTTATGGGCCCAGCATGCGCCACTGCGCCACTCTGCTAATATACTGTATCTGATAATATTCTATTCAATCTTGTAAGATGAGAATTATGGGAAACACAGTAAAAAATGCAGTACAGGATATGTTTTTTCCCCAAACCCCTTTTAACCCAAATGTATCATAATACAACAAAAAGCAATAAGACAAAGATCACAAAGCCAAGTCTTTATCGGAGCGGAGATTTATAATAAATGCAATCATATTTTCGGGACCCCACACGCTCTTCATAATAACCCACATGCTTTATCATATTTTGCATTTGATAACATAATACAATTGTGGTTATACTCGTAATATTAAAAGCCTTTTCGAGATCAATAATATCTGAAAGGACGGAACAGACCATTTTTTTAAGCTCGACTCTGTGATGTAGCAATTGTAAGTTTCCGAGTAATTTTAATCATTTTATCAACATTTTATGATTAGGCATCGAATATATGCCTTGGCAGAATAATATTCACTTTATTCTCATTTTTGTAGTAGTAGCAAACACGACTACCAATCGTGAGACTTGGGATGCTGACGCTATTTACATGTCTAGTAAACCAGTAACGCGACACTAATAATGAATTGGTGGTAAGTTAAGTCAAAAGCAAGAAGATGTTAAGCATGATGATATTATTCAGAAATCATCATCTACCTAGCCCCCAATCCCGGCTTCCAGTCTAACCGGATGCAGCTGAATACCAATATTTTAAATGGAGCGACTGCCTATCAAACCGCCACAACCCAGTCACTGGTCCCGATACCCCTTGATAAGACTGGTTGTCAAAATTTCGGGCTTCTGACTACGCGTAACGACTCTCAAAGATCCACGAATGATAGCCGCCACCGGCTTAACGCACTTTCCCAGGCACGGAGGGGTCTCGGTATGTAAAGATGGACCCCTCATAGATTCAACCTGATTAATTGACCCGTGTGGCAGTTATTACTTATCCACGAGCCCCTTAGATGTCGCTAAAACATGAAGGACACATTAACGTCAAGGCTCCTGCAAACAGGCGCGACGCGCGACGCGAATCGCGCGCGACACAAAGACACCGATCGTTGCCCGACTTGCGGTGCCTTTCTGTCGCGTGTCGCGTCGCGCCAGTGTGCACGAGCCTTCATGCAAATCAATGTAGGGCATCCATGACGCAGTGCTCTTCAAAACAAAATAAAATAAGGTCAATCAATAGAGGGTCATTATGAAATCATTCTACTGTCCAAGTAAACCTGAAGAAATCGTGTGTCATTGAAACCTTGAAGGTTTGACTCACGGCATCCGGAGCTACCATTAAGTAGAGCATTTCTTAAGAACCAAGACCTCATTCAAAATTCCCAAGTTCATAATCATCTACCTGACTGCTAGTTTAATAGTGTAACAAAATTATTATTTTCCTCAATTATTATTAATCATTTTTATTACACCTATCGTGCTGACACTTTTTCAAGTCAGCCCTTTTTTAACTGACTTCTAAAAAGGAGGAGGTTCTCAATTCGGATGTTTTTTTTATGTATGTTCGGGCATAATTCCGTCATGATTTGCAAAATATAATTTTTATTCTAAAGAGGTTTATTTCTAAATGGTCCCATTTAAATTTCGTAAATATCTGATGATGAGTTTCGGAGATAGACAACGAAACTCTTCAATAAATGCCAGCAAATCAACCGCGATTGCTGCTATTTTTCATATGCAACAATACATATGTATGCATTGTTTACACAATCACACAACACGCCTGTACCCTTTAAAGGGGTCGGCAGATGTGTTCAATAGCTTCCTGTCACTGATATTCACATAGCAAGTAGTGTTATATGATTTTTTGGGGTAGGTAGGTACAACTAAAAAGTGAAAAATAAAAACTTTTAAACAAAAATTTTCACTTTGTAGTGTTTTTTTTTTTGGAAGTCGGTTGTTTTTTTTTTGTAAAAAGTTTTTCCCGTGTAAATTATGACATTCGCAATAACCTATTTTATACACTTTATTACCATGTATAATTAATTAAAAAAAAAAGATTTCAAAATCTCAGTCACCAAAAAATCTGGTCTTGTAATAAAAAAATAAATAAAAAAATAACGTAATGGTACAGGAAAATGAAATAAATTCGTTGAGGCAAATTGTGACTCAACGAATTTCTTCAGGTTTACTTGGACAGTAGAATGATTTCATAATGACTGAGAGATGACTAAACGGATCGATAATTGTAATTGATCCGTAAAAGATTAAAATCTTTGTGATTCAGACCAATGCAGCTTAGATAACATCAAACTACCGACAATTACACAAAAATCAAAGCAAAAATTAAAGCTCGGACAAGGAAATAGGTGGTCGAGTTGTCTCGTGATCTTTGTGAAGATTGATTGATAACCAGTTGTTTTTAAGTACAGATGTGTTTATTAATGTTGATATCCGCACTAAAAAGCGATTATGAACTAAACCTGGAAAGGTAGAAGGCATTGAAGAGGGGAAAATGAAAACCAGAAGCTGAAATCCTTAACGCAGTTAAACTCATTCTACTGATGACATAAAAGATCCTACACACATATCAGTAGAAGTTCATTAATCTACTAAATCACTTTTTTTTTTATTGTGAATCGGCCCGTTCTTTACCTCGATCACTCCTAATAGAAAGCGATGCATGAGGTCTATGATGGAACGAGCGTGCTCAGATGCCTAAGGCACTGGAACTCCCACGCATCGAAGAATCACAGCACTGCTGTGATTCTTCGATGCGTGGGAACCGGAGTCCGGCGTCAAGCAGCCTGCTGTGACAGCAGGCTGCTTGACGCCGGACTCCGGTTGGAGGGTGGTCGCAAAACAGGCGGGCGTTAGCCCTGCCACCGCAAGCTAAGAATTGGCCAGTCAAATAAGGTGTTGAGTGTGACTTTCCAGGATGCGCCGAGCGTTCGGTTCAGTTGAATAACTGGCGGACCAAACTGCAATACACGAAACGGCTTCTTCATGCATCCCAAAATTTATTAGACCTGCCGGTGATTGGAATATAGATATAAAAAACATATCTCCATATGCAAGAACATAATGAAGATATTATTTTTGCAAAAAAATAAAGGTTATAAATTCAAATTAAAGGCTCAAATGGAATTGGGCAGGTCACATAAGCCTTGAACAGGATGACCGCTTGGCAAAAGACTTTACACAATGGATGCGTGAAGATGGACGGCGCCGCCGAGATCGGCCTAGAAAGTGGTGGCCACAGGCCAGATGACCTGGACGCGTACGGCGAGGGCTGGTTCGAGGTGGCACGGGAAGAGAGATCCTGGAAGGACTTGGAGAGGCCTTTACGTAGCAGTGGGAGAGTATAGACCAAAACAGAAAAAAAAGAGAATGTTAAATAAATAAAAAAAGTTTAATTAAAGTTAGTTGATTCATCTTAATGAAGGTGAGGGCTTACGAATTAGATCGAAAATTATTAACGACTATGATTTATCTAAAGGAGATACAGTAGACAAAGTTCTACGGACATTAAAAAATTTGTAAAAAGTAATGATGTAATGAACCGCTTCTGTCATTACTCTATCGATTGCTAAAATTACTTGCGTGATTTATTTCAGGTACATATATCATTACAAGACGTTGTAATTATAATACAACGGAACATAAATTACATTTGGTACTCCCAATTCCCAATTTGTAATACCGGCTTGTAATTGTCTTACTGCAGGTCAAAGGCCTCATCTTATACATATAGGAAAAGCACGTGCGATTTAGGTACTGAGTATAACCAATGTTAAGGGGGAAGCGCTAAGGTAACCCGCGAAATTCAAATTTTCTTACGTTTTTTGCAATTTGCTGGTCAGCATTAAGTTGTACGTTGATTAATATATGAATCGCGGCCGTAAGAAATATGTGTTTACAGAATTATAATCATTAAAGTCATCAACACAACTCTCTAAGACCATGTAAGTCCAAAGAATGATGATTTCATGAAACAGTTATTCTTGGGACTTACGTGGTCTTAGAGAGTTGTGTTGATGACTTTAATGATTATAATTCTGTAAACACATATTTCTTACGGCCGCGATTCATAATATTAATCAACGTACAACTTAATAATGACCAGCAAATTCCAAAAAACCTAAAAATAA
This sequence comes from Luperina nickerlii, assembly GCA_963855955.1. Taxonomy (NCBI): domain Eukaryota; kingdom Metazoa; phylum Arthropoda; class Insecta; order Lepidoptera; family Noctuidae; genus Luperina; species Luperina nickerlii. The sequence continues at coordinate 10,372,824 of OY979677.1, read as the reverse complement.
TTGAATTTCGCGAGCTACCCTGGCGCTTTCGCCTTAACTACCCTGCCGGTCTCGTGGTCGCAAGCGCGACTGCTGAGCGTGGGGTCCCGGGTTGGATTCCCAGGTCGGACAAAGTGTCATTGGGTTTTTCCATTAGGAAATTCGTAGTAGCAAGCAGCCCGGAGACTCGAAGTTGTCGGTTTAATTCCCCGTGTCTCGGAAAGCTCGTTAAGCGGTTGGCCCTGCGCCTGATCTCTCTCCCGTCGTGTCGGCCTGTCGTCCCATCGGGCTATGAGAGTGAGGGAAGAGAGAGTGCACCTGTGTCTCCGCTATATATACACTTGTGCACTACAGGTTGAAATTGAAAACATGCGACAAACCGTAATGGGAGATTGTACTCATCATTATGAACAACTTTTACTAAGGGACCAAAGCAGCAATCGCGAAAAAAATCAACAGTTCCCTACATTTTGACGAGTTATGCGAACATAAATGTAGGGAACAGCTGATTTTGTTTTCGCGATTTCAGATTTTTCGCATAGTAAAATAAAAATGGTTCATAATGATGAGTACAATCTCCCATTTCGATTTGTCGCATGTTTTCAATTTCACCCTGTATAATATAATATCTCCCGCGCCGAAGGCTAGTCTCTGATGAGATTGATCGCCACCGCCGAAATTCAGTCTGGAGGAGATTGTTTTATAACCAAAGACAAGTATCCTCACAATAATATACTTGACTTTCAGACAAAAGTCACCAAGAAAAACGTAAAAAATCACATTGATTCATACATACTTGTCAGATTTTAGACTCATTGCCTAAGAAGTTCCCTAACCCTTCTGATCAGCGTCACCTTAAGAATTCCAAATCATGACACCGCCATTGAATTAACTCTTTTCTCTTACAACAAAGGGGTTATTATCGCCAACAAATCCCATCAAAATTGATATATTCATTTCTGATATGAACCCTTGTTTTAATGTCATGATGAAACAAATCCACTTAAAGTGAAGATAAAGACAAAACCGAAATATGTGTTTCATTACGAAGCATTAGTTGCAACTTTGAGCAGTGACTTACGATGTATACCAGCTTTTTGGTTAAAACACATCGTAAAACGTTAAATTGTTGTAACAAAGTTTTGAAAGAAAATATTAGACATTCCAAGTCATACACAATCAGCCATTCCCACTGCTGGGACAAATAATTTTATTTTTGTAAGTAGGTTTGTACAAACACTTTTACACGTCAATCATGTTTTTTTAAACTAGATGAGGTCGGCGTTTCTTATCTGACTGCTCTAAGAAGAAAGGCCGAAACAAACTCAGAGGTCATAGTCTCTTTTAAAGTCCAGACATAATCTTGGCCAGGTTATATGAAGACAATGTAAATCGATGTCTGAGATGGTCTTTTGAGGAAAGAACCGCACAGATTGAGAGGACCTGTCCAGTCAGTGCACGCATTTGTCAGAAATCCTGACTGTGACTTAAGGAGCCCAACGATTCGACGAACAATACCAAAGAAACGACATTTGGGTAGGCCACATAAATTACTCAAACTGCCAGACCAGGAAAAAAACTAACAGAACAGAGAGAATAAAAAAAATATATATATAAAATGACCCACATCGTCTTCACATTCACAATAAATAATATAATACTTTACAAAGTAAGCAAATGTCATTGTTTATAAAAAAAATCATTAATGTCAATGTGTATAATAAAATTAAATTCAAAATGCAGAAATTGGAAGCAGCTCAATCCCGAGCCTTTTTGTCCTCAATACAATCTTTAACGGTATAAAAGGCTTTCTGACACAACTTACGTTTAATGAATGATTTGAATTTATTAAGGCTTAGAATAGGCTTGAGTGTCGCTTGGTAGTTTATTATAAAAGCGTATACATTGGCATCTGAACGAGTCACCTATTTTCTTGAGCCTTGTTGTAGGTACAACAAATTTGTATTTGTTTCTAGTATTTATGTTATGGATATCAATTTATTTTTTAAACAATTTTATGTTTTTATGGGCATATAAAAGATTTTCATAAATATACTGAGAAAGCACAGTCATTACATTAATCTCTTTAAATTTGTCTCTGAGAGAGTGTCTCGGACTTAGTTTATAAATAGATCGAACAGCTCGCTTCTGCAAAACAAAGATAGTTTGAATATCGGCGGCATTTCCTCACAATAGAATACCGTACGACATTCCACTATGAAAATAGCTAAAGTACATTAAACGGGCAGTCTCTATATCAGTTAAATTTCGAATTTTTCTAACAGACCGTATGCTGCAGAACTTAGCTTTTTGGACAATTTATCTATATGTGGACCCCACTGAAGCTTAGCATCCAAAGTTATGCCCAAGAATACTGTGTTGTCTTCAGGATTCAATTCCTCGCCTTTTATCTACACATTAGTTTTCACCTGCCTAACGTGGGGTAGCGTAAACTTAATGCATTTGGTTTTTTTCTCGTTTAAAAGCAAATTATTAATTTTGAACCAGTGGACTACTTTCGAGATCGCGCTATTTACATCGTCAGTAACCAACTGCTGACGTTTAAGTTTAAACAAAAGTGAAGTGTCATCTGCAAACAACACTATATCATGATTATCCTTTATGAGGTACGGCAAGTCATTAATATAAATAAAAAACAAGAAAGGACCACAAATTGAGCCCTGTGGGACTCCCGATGTTACTACAAATCCGGGTGATCTTTTTCCATTAACTTCAACGCTCTGAACCCTTTTACTCAAGTAAGAAGTAAGAAGATCCAGAGCAGTGTTCCGGATCCCGTAGTGGCGGAGTGTCCTGATTAACGTTTCATGAAGAACGCAATCAAATGCTTTGGACAAATCACAAAAGATGCCCATGGCATCGCATTTATCTTCCCATGCATTATAAGTATGTCCTAAAAGTTCAACACCAGTCACCAGTCATCAGTAGTTGAACGACCCCTTGTAAAACCGAACTGTTCACTGGATACAGGCCTCCTGTGGGAAAGAGTGGGCCATAATCCACTACGCGGGCCCATTACGGAATAGTGGATGTCACATATCTTCTTTCACCGTTTTGAGAGCAGTGGTGATGAAATTAAATACACAAATTAAGTCGTTTTTGTTCGAACTCACGACCTACAACTTGTAAGTCGGGGCCGATATCACTGGGCCACCACTGCCATACACCAAGTCATTAACTAAGCAAATACAAAATACAACATATCCCTAAAAGCAAAAAATTATTTACAAAATATCCCTAAAAGCAAAAAATCATTTCATTAAATTAATTTTCCGTAAGATCAGCAATAGAAGTAGAAACACTGTTACTTTTACATATGATCTATATGTATAGACTCAAAATTATTCGATATAGTACTTTTCAGTATTTCATATGTAGCTAAGAGTTTGTATTATCCAAATGTAACCTGTTTATTTTTTTGTATATTGTGCTCTAAAATTACGTTTGTAAAAACCGAAGTGTTAATCGAAATATGAATTTTAATACCTTTTGCGTATCCTTGCAAAAATTATTTCAATCAAATGATTTTTTGCTTATAATGATATTTTGGCTGCATCCGGTTAGACTGTAAGCCGACCCCAAGCCCAACATAGTTGGGAAAAGGCTAGGCAGATGATGATGATGAATGATATTTTGACTTTGTTAATTGAAAATACCACTTTTGCTACGCAATATCCCTTTGACTGTGGCGGCCATTTTTGCGCGACTGTCACTCTCAGTGACACTACTTCCGGTTGGTATTTTCGGAGTTGGCGCGTGTGATTAAAATGACGATATCTCTAAAGTTTTGTATGAGAGCTGTATATATAAGTTATGTCGTTGGAATCATTATGAAACAAGCTAACATTTAAAAATGTAATGCAGTGTAATGTATTATACATTCTAATTGGAATCTGATTGGTGCAACTTTTTTCCGTTTATTGTATAAAAGTGGTTACATATACATTATTTCACATTAATCAATAAAAAGAACACATCTCCCCATAAATTTTTTCCTCCCACAAGCTTGATTTAAGTTATAGGAAATAGTATAAAATTAAACACTCAGAAGATTGGATTTAATTTTGCTTTGGTTTGATTTTAAACTGGAATCAACAAAAACAACAGTTAATTATAAGGAAGCTTATTTTGTGATTTGACAATTAAAAGTTTCGTAAAGGTCAAACATTTTTGGGATAATAATCTAAATACAGCCCACGCGTTGCATCTGAATGCCTTAAAAGCTGAGCTGAATGTTTTGTTTTTCCCATAATCGGGTACTATTAACTTTGTAATCGATGATATAAATGGCCGAACAATTAGGTAATTGCCTATTTTATCAAGCTCCAAAAAAAGGCTTAGGACATTGGGGTCGACAAGAAATACGCTGAAATAAGTAATCTTGTTTTTCCTACAAAGCTTTCAAATGTGTACCCCACTACGCGCTCCAATGAATTTTCTTAATAAAATATTTTTCCATTACGACAGTAGATCTCATATGAGAAACATACTTGTATGGTTTACATTCTTCTTCCGTACGAGTCAATGGTACTTTTTAAATTGGTTGTTTAGTGTGCATACCTAAGTCTCTGCGGTTATGTGTAGAAGAAGTTAATAATAATAACAGAAACCTCCTCTCTGTGAGAGGGAGTGGGCCCTAATTCATCACGCGGGCCCAGTACCGGTTGGGAGAAGTCACATGGCTTCGAATGTTTGGTTCTAGGACACGCCGGTTTCATCAAGATGTTTCCCTTCACCGTTTTGAAGGCTGTGGTGATGTAATAATCAACACAAAGTTTAGCCCATGTGTCCTACAACCCGTAAGTCGCGGCCGGTACTACGGGGCCACCGCAGCTAGTAAGTACTGAAGTTAATATCTAATTCAATTCAATTTTCGTTTTCTTTTTCGTTTCGACGTTTCTAGTTTCATTAGTTTTGATTACGTGATAAGTATTTGAAGTTATTCGGAAAAGAACCGAAGTTACCGACATGGCTTGCAGAGTAAGCAAGCTGAAGTGGCATGTTTGTCGAAGAACCGAAGGCCGGTGGAGCAGACGAGCGTATCGGCAAGCGTAGCGTGTGGCGCTCTCCGGCTAGATGGACAGACGATCTGACAAAAGTTTCTAGGATAGACTGCATCCCTGGATGAAAGGCGGAGGACGGGGTATGGTGGCTAAGCCTGGGAGAGGCCTATATCCAGCAATATATCTGAATGCACACCGTGGACATATAATTATTTGAGTTCTTTTGTCAAGACAAATGCTCATTTATCTAAAACAAAAAACCCTTTAAACGTGTTTCATTCTCACTGTGCATTTTTATCGTTTCGTGTAGAGTTGGGACTTTTTGTTAGGTAATTTTTTATCGTGTAGAGTCGGGATCGGTGAGTGTTGAAACGAAGCCGAGATACGGTGCCTACATAATCTTTAATTCCAGATTTATAAGAAACATTACGTTTGCCCAAACCTACCATTTGGGTTTTTAATTGCAACGGCGACACGATATCCTGGTCTGAGTAATGTTTATTACAGCCTTTAAGTCTTTATTGCCGCAAAACTCAACTTAAAACTTAAAAGCTCTGAGACTAAACATAATACCCGAATTACCTGAATAAATATTTGATAAGTTCTATATTTTTAATTGTTTTATTTCCAAGAGAGTTTTACTTAGACAGTTAGCAACTTAATTAAACCCTGTGCAACTTACTGTTTTTACTTCAATCAATGCATTTTGTGAACCAGCTGTTCCCGTGTTACCCGCCTTCATAGTTTCGAATTTTTATTAGAAAAAGTACTACTCTATATTTTTTTTCGTTACCGACCAAGTTTCCCCTGTGCCAAAAATCCCTAAAATCAGTTTAGCAGTCTAGGTGAAAATTTCGCAAACAGAATGACAGGTGTTCATTTGTAACATTAGTGGGTTCCGGAATTGGTCTTTTAAGAGGAACCGGGACTACCCCTATGTGCTGATGGTGATCACCGAGGTGGCTTTAGTGAGGTAAAAATCCCACACTCTCCGACCATCATCCCCGGAGGTCGGGTGGCCTTTGAAGGTTTCCTCAACGACAAAAACAAAAAAGAGGTACCTACAGATATTTATTTCACCGTTATAAAACGTATTTATGAATCATATTTTTGTGTATCTTCGGGGCCCTTTAAAGGTGCGGCAAATTTTTCGAAATGCCCAAAATGCAGCCTACATTTCGTGTGTACCTACCAACATGATTAGATCATTTATGCGATCGAACTTTCCTCATTCATTCTACCTGGTTTTTTTTTTCTGTAGCTATATTTTGCAGGTTTACTATATTATTAGGATTACTGGTATTCAGCAACATCCGGTTAGACTGGAAGCTGACCACAACATAGTTGGGAAATGCTAGGCAGATGATAATTCTAGATCCCTAGCGTAGAAATTGTTCGTCGGTTAACAAATAAAAATCAACGGTTTCATAGAAAAGTGCAATACCTAAGTAGTCAAAATGTATGGCTGAGCTAATTTTTTTAATAACCTATGAAAAATTTCAAACCAGGTTGTTTACAAAATCGTGTACTGGTAACAGGTTGTGCGTCGATGTACAGACGCCAACACATTAAGCTACTATAATCTGTCAAATTTCTTTAATAGATTTTCAACTTTTTCGCTTAAGCATAAGGTTCAAAGTTGATTGGGAGACTGTATAATCAACAAGCTATACCTAAAAGATTTACTCTTGCCGTTTTCCAGTAAGTACCAACAAAGATCATTCAGTTAGCAAAATACCTACTTAACCCTCTTTCAACCGAAGCAAGATATTTAGGGACTGAAATAAAATCGTCTATTTTTATACGACGCAAGTAGGTAGGTACGCGACGAGCTCGGCTGTGCAATTTCAAAACCTAGCAAAGGACAAGAAAAGAATCGGTGTTTATGCATATTTGACTTGCTAGATTATATTATACTAATGCAATGAAACAGATTATTCGAATAGTTTAATATAACAATGTAACAAATTATTCAGTGACGTTCACAGAGTAGAAGACAAAAGACAATCTACAAAAAGGCACCAAGTTTACCATAGACTATCAATATTTAAACATTATCTAGCAAGTTCACTGCAAGTCAAATATGCATAAATACCAATTTTTTTGTCAGTTGCTAGGTTTTGAAATTGCACGGCCGAGCTTTCCTTAAACACTCCACCTAACATTTATTTGATTTATTAAATTGGGTTTTGGGGAATTCCGTATATTCTTGTACGGTCTTGCATTCTTTGTTTGTATATATACGTCAACCAAATAAATTGGGATGTGTAATCAAGATAAAGGTTACAAAACTCTGGTTTTTGTAAAGTTATTATATCCTTAGAAGAATGCATGCGCAGCCTAATGTTTTATTAAACTGTCTGTTTTTTTCCTTAACACAAATCGTACTTGTGTGACTAGAAGTGGTACTTACAATATTTCTTTCGTACAATTTTAATATTTCTTATAACAGAAAATATGTTATATCTAGTTCAGACACAGATGTTAAAAATCTGTTCATAGAAACAAGTGTAAAAAATGTATCACCATAATATTAAATTATTGTTACATAGTTTTGAACAAATAAATTTATTTATTTAGGGACAACAAACAGTAGTTTAATAATAAGTAAACATGGGTTAGAACTTAATAATAGAGGTAACAATACACTACGCACAACGTTATCCACATATTACTAAACAGGTCTAAGTACTAGTTGTTAGAAAGAACGATGTAAAAATAAGCAGAATAAAAGTAAACTTTACTTCACTATTAGGGTTCTGATCACTGAAATTAAGTAATAAATTAAATTAATTATATTTATACTTATGCTACAACCAGAATAATATTACGGAAATTAACACAAAATTCAATGAAAATAAGTGAACAGCACTTAAAAAAGAGTTTTAGGAATCTACTCTTTATGTTTAGACAAACCTACTCATAACCTTTTTCAGACTTGTCCTAACAAAAATTCAATGAAATATCGCTAATACAAAAGCTTGCCAACGACAAAGAATTTTCCACATTCATATCTCACAAAAATCAACATTGACTCACTCACTATTACGTATGTTAATGTCAGATTTGCATACAGAATCCCTATATCACAGGGAATTAAAATTATACAAAATATTTTTTTTGGGTTTTTGGACGCTTCTGATATTTTCAAATTCCTTATATTTGAAATCATATAAATATAGATATACATACGATTATGTATGACAAGTGCACGTAATTTGTATGGGATGGGATTCTTTATATCCTGATCACGTATATTTTACTCTGTATTAAGTCAGAAATGCATAAATAAGATGTAGATAAAGTACTGTCAGGTACATCAGTCGGGAGCTTTGAATTTAAATATTTAACGAAATGGTGTTTCGTGTGTTTAAGTTCACGTTTAAATTTTTAAAGTCGAAACAATTAGGGTGCGCCTACAGTTCCTTTAAAAACATAATTGGACTTGTTAAGGGGCTTACATGACCTAAAGCACTGTCGGACTGCATAGAAAAGAAAGAGAAGCGCGATGACACAATGCTGGTAATTTATTGCAAAATATGAAGCAATTATTTAATTACAAAAAATCCATTGTTTACACTAAAAAATTAAAACACTATTGTTTTAGTATGTTGCTTGTAGAATAATCTGACAAAAAATCAGAATGATTGTATGTATATTAGTATGGTTTTTATTGTAAAAAGAAAGTTTTTAGAGGTACCTTCATGATTTTTTTCTATCGTATCAAATTAGTTGTATTATGTTTTCAACACATTATCTACCTAGCATATATCCTGAAGAATATCATATATTTTTCTGATTTTGTTTGCTGTAGTCGATCATATACTATAATTGTTTCTAAAACTTGCGTTTTTTGTGTTTAGGTCCTGTAAGCCCCTTAAATAAAATACTTGTATTGGGGCGGGCCTTTTAGGAAAGAAGTACGGAGGTTGATCTCCGGATTGAAAGATATACCTTAGAACATGGATCCACGCGAGACACGGTGGCTTTTTTAAATTGTTTCTGTATTTACGGCATTCAAAAGGTTAATAATATTATTGCTGTAAACACTATAATAATCAGTTAACAAGAATGCGTTAAAAAAACGTCTTAATGTTTGCAATACCTAGGTAAACCATAATTTGAAAATAACACAAAAAAAAATTGCAGCAACTACACAATCAGTACAACCTTGAGTCCTACACCAAACCCAAGCAAAAGTTATTGACATAACTAAACACCAACAATGAATCATACAAGTGCAAGCCTTAAGAACCAATTAGAACTATTCACATCGCTCTGTTTCGGTCAATCGCTAAATAAATAAGTAAATAAACGTAACTTACGCCCACTACTCGTTATGAATGAAGCGCTTACTCGTAAAATCCCATTCGATTCTTTAGTTCATTAATAGATTTGAAATACCACTTTGTTTTCTTTAAAAAAAAAATAGCATATACTTGTATTGTAACTATGTATTTTTTTTTTTCAAATATGTGTTAAGCTTTTAGATATTTATTTTGTCCTTAAACTTGCCATACAACTCTGTTTTGTCTAGACAACTCACTAATTAAACAAAAAAATTAATCGTCCACGAAAATTAAAATTACTTATAATTGAGAATTTCCTTATTTACTACTTTGGATTATGAAAATATCCCAATAATTCTCATTTTAACCTAAAATAATCATATGTGTGATCTAAGAGCGAGGTCATTGTGCGCAGACGCAGAGATGTACGAACACAAGAGGACGCAGGACATTTTGCTATAAAAATGTTGAGCGACCCCTCATGACCACAGTATCGAACGAGGATCGGAAGGACATAGACATGAAGCTGGTGAGTCCTTGGATATTTAAGTTTCGTGCCAGTGCGTGTGAAAATAAATAAAATATTAAATAAAAATATTAATCAGTGAAAAAAAAATGTTTAATTATTTTTGGATTGCTTTTTGTGCTCGTCAGTACTTAGTCTGTGCATTACCTTAAAATATTTTATATAAAAAATGGTAATTTTTTTATTCTTAAATCAGTGCATTAATAGTTTTTCTAAATAATTGCAACGCGTTTTATTAAACAAAGGGTACATATATACATATATATATATATTTGCAGAAATTGTCCTAAATAATTATAAAATGTAGATACAAGTTTTATTAATTTGAACAAAGCGTACATTTATATATATTTGCGAAAATTGTTCTAAATAATTACAAAATGTAACTCTTAGTAAAATATTTTATTTCATTGCGAATGAAAAAGCGCTTAATTATAAGAACAATTCAACGTTAATTGCTCATTCAAAGTTAATTTTGTCCGAAAACTAAATCTTGTTACGATTAATCTTCATTTAGCTCACAATTTAGAGTACCTATTAATCTAATATTAAGACTCAAATTAATTAAAAATAAAATATAGTCAAAATGAATCAAGCATAACTATAAATCTCCGATTTAAACTAAAATAGTAATAAATCCTACTTCATAATTGAACTGCCATTAGTTAAGCTCCCAGCATTCATACAAGAATACAAATCAGTTAATTAAAACTTATAACAACGAAGATATAATTACAACGGCTTTTTATCACGATCTAAAATCTAAAATCTACAAAAAACCCAAATATATTTTAGAGTTCACAACCTCTTAATGCAAACTAATTTACATTACCTAAACAATTAATAAAGCAACACGTAAAGATTATTCAGAAACGTAAAGAAACAGAAGCCTCTTTGGTCTAGAGTTCGCAAGCGCTTCTGCTGAACATGACATCCGGAGTTCAATTCCGAGGTCAGACAAAGTATTATTGGGTTTTCCATCAGGAATTTCTCTTACTCTGAATCTGTGCCCGGATGATGACAAAAGGATCGCCACCCTAATACATGGGACTTAAACATGGCTGGCGAAATATGGATGAACTTTAGGTACATCTACGACTAACTCTTCGTGAACCGCAACCGTAATGATATGTTATGTAAAAAGATTACCCAGCAATTCACATCTTTCGGAATCTCTCAATCGACTGTAACTAAATAAAAACATTTCTTCCACAGCTACTAATTTTCGCCGCCATCTTGGCCTTCTCACTGGCTGAACAGGAGAAAACATCAGAACTCTTAGACGACTCCCAAGCCGAAGCATCAGCGTACATCGAGCTTAAGAAAGAAGGGGTAGACTTGAACGCAGCTGCGAGTACATACACCGCATACGTGCCACCTAGCCAAAGACCTCCTCACTGGAACGTTCCAAACTACGTGCCCCCGCAGAACACTTGGCCTCAACCTTCTAAGCCTATCCAGCCGGTTCAAACTGGAGTGCCCGCTAACGTGCAGAATGACTACTACTACGTACCGACGTACCACCCCCCTACCACCACCACTCCGGTGGCAGTGATCAAGAATGATCAGTATTGGGGCGATAATGGACATTACAGATACGAGTAAGTAGAACGTTTAGGTGATGTACAGCTACCTTCGTTACTTGGCTACCCTCTTTCCGCATGGATACATGAGGGGTTTATCAATTAATGCATGTGTCTGTCTGTGCCTCAAATCTTTTTTTAAGTCCCTGAATACAGTGGCAGGGACTCCGACATGCAACCGGTTACCTTAGATTCAGCAGGCACTGAATCTAAGGTAACCGGTTGCGTCTTCTGAAGCCTGCGTTGAAATTTTTCGTAGAGTATTAAAAAAAATTGCTGATCTATAAATTACCGCGTAGTTATTGCACTTTTCTATGAAACACCAGATTTTTACGCTAGGGGTCTAGAATAATGTGCTGGTTTCATAGTTTCATAGTTTGCGCGTCGATGTCCCTGCCACCCTTTATAAGTCAGCCTGTATAAGTTAGGGACTAAACCAAAGATTTGAGGTAGGTACAGACGCCAGCACATCAAGCTACCCGAAACTGTCAAATTTTCCCAATCAATTTTGAACCTTATGCATTAGCGATAAAGTTGAAAATCTGTTAAAGAGTTTTGATATATTGTAGTAGCTTGACGGGCTGGTGTCTGTACATAGTAGAGCATTGATCATCGCGAATTTTCATGGCACAAAATCTTTGTTATTGCATAATTTAAAAATTACTCGTAATAATCCTCGCAACATTTTTGAGCCTTACAAAGCAAATCTTGACCAACATTACCAATCAATCTTCCTGGCCTTTTCCCAACTATGTTGAGGTCGGCTTCCAGTCTAACCGGATACAGCAACATTATCCTTTTACATAAATTAATTTGCAAAGTATCTATAGGCTCATTGTAAGCTCCCGTAGACTAATAACGTTTCACACGTTTATTTACGTATGTACGTAACAATTTACGAATGTGCTGACTGTAATCTTGACAAAGCGCGAGTATATCGTAGCAACTGTAGTAAAGCTTAACAAACTTACGTCTAAAGCCTACATTCACTTTACTGCTTATTACTTAGTCGAATATTACCCACATCTGTTCTGCATCTTTGTGTAAATAATCCAGCCATATACTATGTTCCCACTGCTGGGACACAAGCCTCCTCTCTGTGAGAGGGAGTGGGCAGTAATGTACCACGGGTGTCCAGTGCTGGTTGGTGGATGTCACATGTCATCGAATTTTCGGTTCTAGGGCATGCCGGTTTCCTCACGATGTTTTCCTTCACCGTTTTAAGAGCAGTGCTGATGAAATAAATTACACAAAGTAAAGCACCTGCTTACATTCGAGCCCACGACCTACTCGCAAGTCGGGGCCAATACCACTGGGCCACCACTGTTTTACGAAGACTGAAAAATATAAAGTTATTGAAAACTTAGAAAATCTCGTCATAGATTCTCACGACCTCATACTGAACTCTTCAGTACTGAATCCGTTATTATATAAACACACATTTCTTCACGTACAATCTTAACATACACAAAAAGCAAAAAATGAGCCCATTGTCCTTGACAATCATAACTCGGTTCAAAATGCAAATGTTATGTAAAATTCTCTGTTTAGATGACACAGTCCGTTACGGTCACACAACGGATTTCCCATAAAATCCCAGGTCATCTTTACCTATAACTGTTCGGGTCTTCAGACCTCCAAAAAGGTCCTAATTGAGTCCAAAACTCGGAATCTCATATAACTGTTTGGTCATCGTCATAAGCAGGAAAACATCTGCAAATATTTTTTTACACCTTTACCGTTGTCCCATTGAAACGAATTTATTGGTCCATAAGTTTTATGATGCCATTATGACGCCTATGATGCCTATTGGAATTTAATTTAAATCGCGATTCCGTTAACAAAATTTCTTTCTAATACAAGAAATGTTGAATTAATGAGAATTAAATTAACGGTGAATAAATTAACCTATTAATCTACTAATGCTTTTGCATAGGTAAACTCCGTATATGGCAATTTAGGTACTGCCTCAAACGGATGATATAAATAGGGTTGATAAAAAACTGCTAAGCACATCCCGCTGTGATGGCAATCTTTATAGTGTGGCAGGCCTTGAAAAAAAACTAGCACACGGAACATAAAGGCACATATCACAAATGAACTTCGTACATACGAATATAGTTCTTTTTATGTACCTACCTCCTGTATGCTTTGTCGGAAACCACCAAAGTTCTGATCGTTATAATCGTATTATCAGAGAATTTTTGGTGTTTTATGAAGTCATGTTCCCCCTAAGTACGTACTCTCAAGACAATACGGGTGATGTTTTCTGACTAACTCAAATAACAAATCGTACCTACATGATTAGAACGAAAATTAGGAAAATACATATATGTATATCTCGAGATTCAAAGATTAAACACTCAGGAGAATCTTAAAAAAGCCTTCAAACGGTGAGCGACCTCTTCGTTTCTTACCCATGTCAAATTTTCTCCTCAACCTTGGTGTCCAAACCTCCTTTCAAACAAATTTTTTTTTTCAGGTACAAGATCGCTGACGGCACTTGGGTCGGAGAAGAAGGTTGGTACACGGACCCCAAACAGACTGAAGAGAGCTTGGTTAAGAAGGGCTGGTACTCATACGTTGGCGCCGATAAGAAGACGTACACCGTCACCTACTGGGCTGATCACACTGGCTACCATGCGTATGGAGACCATCTGCCCACCCCTCCCCCGGCGTATCAGGCGTAAGTATTTTGCCCAATTTTCATTTAGATTGAATTTACAAAAGCCCTTTAGACCTTTTATAAAGCCCTAATCAAATCTTGATCTTCATAATGAGGTAAAAGAATCGATTTTCAATGATTGCATATTCTCTTTAAATAAGCTTGAGCATAGTAAGAAAACAAAGATGAAGATGTATCTGAAATAGGTAGTAGTAATCGCTGTGAAGCCGCAAATGCCCTTATTCTCCACCCAAACTACTGAGTAATTGTTATGGATTATGAATTAAGATTGAACAGTCTCATTAGCATTTCTGCCATAACAAAGATAAACGAATAATAGAAATGGGCTCACTAATAAGACTCAAATACCAATCAACAAACAGCCATTATTTTTCCACGAATCGAAATCCTAGAATTACTATGAAAGACGTGGCCTCGTGGTTTGTTGTTCCCCTTATTTTCCCAAACAGGGAGGCGTGTTGTTGAGTGAAATATAGCCTCAAGTTGTTTGTCATAGCCCGTAACAAATGGTTACAAATAACAACAACATGAAACAAACATAAGTTTTGAAAATTTCTCGTGAAAATGAAAGTGTTTTCTGACGTTAAGATGACCGTTATTATTTTAGTTTTTTTTTTCTATACAATAAGTAGCGTGTAACTCATGCGATTGTGTTAACTTTATGAGTATACCAGTTTGCCACTGGAACCAGTTTGGTTTTAAAATGTATTTAGGAATCTAGTCCATATATAGAAATATTTAAATAAAATATATATTGTAATAAAGAAATTAATGTGGATAATTTTATAAGTATTATATTATAAGTTGTGAAATGGAATCTTCACAACGTATAATATAATGAAGTATTCATACTATAATGTATGGATCAAAACAAGGTGTAAAAGATTAATCAAACAAACAATGGTCGTGTATAAAATTCTATAATTTCTAGTAATATTATGCACCGCTAAAAATCCCACTTAAATTACATATCTCAATTACAAAGCCAAACACAGACAAAGACAGCGGCCGTTTTAAACAACGAAAAAAAACATGGCGAATATACAGTTACAAGACCAAATAACAAATGACATGCCACCAAACAGAGTAAGTTAAGAGATTCAACTGTCCGCCTGCTTGTCACATCAAATGTAGCATTAGCATATAACATAATAGATGGAGGGTCAAAGATGTTAAATAGCTGTTTTAAATGTAGCATTAACCAACTTGTTAGAATGAATATTATATATACATTGCCATATTTGTTAAACGTTTATTAAGAACTAGCTACACTCCGCGGTTTCACCCGCAAAATCTTGATCCCGTGATTTATAATAGTATAATTCAATCATGATTCGAAAGACACGTGGCGCCATCTATTATCATAATAACGTTATTGTTGTTTTCCTCGGGGACAGCACTTTTTTTCGGGGTGAAAGGTACCCTATGTCCGTTTCTGTACACCTGACAACGTATATGCAAAATTTCAGGATGATCGGTTCAGTGGTTTAGGCGGGAAAAGATAATAAACAAACAGACAAACTTACTTTCGCATTTATAATATTATAATTATAATTACAAATATTATGAATTATAATAATAAATAAAATAGATAAACAGATCAAGTACCTTGACTTGGCTCGCGAGGTTGTCGACATGTGGGATGTGAACTCCGCGATCATTGTGCCGATAGTCGTGACAGCCAATGGTTTAATAGCCAAGAGCCTCGACTAACACCTAAGGAGGCTCTCGTTGGGCAGCTGGATCAAGGCCTTGATTCAGAAAGCGGTACTTCTGGACACGGTCCGCATTGTTAGGAGGTTCCTCTCTCTGGAGCCCTGACCGCCGGTAGCTTGGACCCTGTTCCCGATACCGGTGGGCTACTATTTTATATATTTTTAAATGTTTTTATATTTCTTTTTATATTAATATTTAAAAATATAATTTATATGTATTTAGTTCAATAAAGGAATAAAGTAATAGATAGGATTAAAGAAGTTATATTAGATAGAGCATAAAACAAAACACTGACTGCCTCGTTGGCCTAGGGGTCGCAACTGCTAATGCCGAGCATGAGGTTCTGAGTTCGATTCTCATTTAAAATTTCTCGATAGCAGGCCGGAGTCTGGATTTGTGCCCAGTTGATGGCAATAGGCTCGCCCATAGGGGGAGAGCCCATTGAATGGGACTTAACATAAAATGGGACTTAAACATAACATGGGACTTAAACATAAAATGGGACTTAAACATAACATGGGACTTAAACATAACATGGGACTTAAACATAACATGGGACTTAAACATAACATGGGACTTAAACATAACTGGCGAAATGTGGGTGTATTTTATGTACTCCTAAACCATTGTAGAAACAAGGCGTGCTGTTATGTCATAAACCAAAACACTTTCAAGATTTCTGGCACAAATAAAAGAATCGCAGAAATAAAAGTTATAAACAAGTGTTAGGATGAAGAAATAGCTACATTCACTTCAAATCTCTGACTGTCTGCTCCTAGTACAGTAATAAAAGAAACAATGTTTACCTAGCTAAAATAAGTCTTAGATGGGATGAATTCAATGTAAGAACATTGAATTCATCCCATCTAAGACTTAATATTACTTATTATTAATAAAGGTACGATAATCACCGGCTGCTTCAGCCCTTCTCTTTTTTTTTCTTTCTAATATCGATTTATTTCTGCTGTAATTGGCACGTCAATATCAACTTATACATTGTATAGTAAGCTTGGTAGACATAAAAGAGTGGGGATGGCAATATCTGACACAATTTCTTTCTATTATTTGACTAATACAGTTAATAAACAAGAATTTGACGTAGTTGAAATGAAAGAATCTATGCTTGCAGATGATACATGCCAATCTCATAATAAACACGATTTGTACATAAAAATTGTGCCAAAATGCTATAACTTGCGATTTAGAAGCGATAGAAAATGGCAAATAGTTTATTATAACTGATGTAACGGTAAATAAAAATCGTGCAAGTGAATATCTATTGGCAGACAGATTTTTATGGGACATTTATGTTATCTTGGCTATAAAAACGACGTATTCGTCGCTTTATATCTAAGGCACTGGTGGGTGACATAATCGCTCAACCTCAAGATGACCGATTTAGGATTTGCTGCGTAAAACCAAAAATAAAGTTGTTAGAGAAACACTTTGGCCAAACTAGCATATTTTTGCTTAAAAGCCCGATGTTTACACTGAAATTTAATTAAAATCTCTTTGTTACAGTGCCATCAACACGGAACACCAAAAGCCTCAAAACGATTACCCTACCCAGACTCCTGTGCCGATCTACTACCCAACTCAGACTCCTGCGCCAGTCCACTACCACCCAACTTCCGGACCGTATGTGCCTCCCCAACAGCCAGCTTATGTGCCTCCCCAACAGCCAGCTTACGTACCTCCCCAGTTACCCACCTACCAGCCACCTCAACAGCCTTCCTACCCTCCTCAGCAGAACTGGTAATAGACCTCAGCAACAAACCAATCAAGTTATCTCATAAATAGGTAGTCTTAAAACCTGTGGTATATTTATAATTCAAACGACGATTATAGAGATAATGTATGTTTTAAAAGTGACAATTGCTGTCTTCTGTACATTAAAACGTCTCGTATTAAATATTTTATAATCATTGGTTGAAAGTACTGTGATAAAAGATACAACTTTCTTGGACTTATAATTGTATTAAAATAATGCCATCACGAGACCAAATCTGTTTCACGCAGTAGCCGTAAAAAATAATATTTCCAAAAGTGTTCTCTCATTGTATCTTTGTATGGATATATAGTATTTCTGTTATTAAATCGATGAATTTTAATGTACAGAGACGCTTAGCTCTATAGGTATACGAGTAATATTACCTCTGAACGATTTTAGTGATGTAAATCGATTCGATCGATAAGTCAGTGATCTTAGTCACGATTATGAATTGTGAATTCGATCACTGATCGAGGTATGACAGGTTTTGTGATAGTAATGTATGTTCATATGTGATTTACCGGTAATCAATAAATAAGTTTTGTATATAATTTGTTGTTTCATTCCGAATATCAATCTGTTGCAAACTTGATGTGGGCACAATGTAATGGATTTGTACCATGACGAGAAAAACTGTTGGATTTTTCAGTTACCATTAGTACACTGACATTAAAATATAATGCAGTTTGTCTCGAATTCCTTTACATAATATGGAAGAATAAACTCCCATATTATGTAAAGGAATAAAAGAACATTCACAAAATATTCTCTCAAGAAATAAATATTACATCATCATGAAACATTTTATTTAAGCACCCAATTAGGGCTTTATATCAACGAATAAAAAAAAAACAAAAAATGCGCGATTAAATTCTCAAAAAATATTGTTAAAATCGAAAGAAAACAAATAACCACTTTCGATACCATAAAAAGATTCTTAAAACAAGAGTCACATGACAATATTAACGAGATATAAAAAATAAGTAACCAATTTTAAACGTACGGATCTGGTTATTTAACCGCGGTAGGTTTAAACAAAAATTCTTCAGAACCGGTTTTTTGGGCCATTGACTCGACTTTGACCATTACAGAACTTGCATCACTTTACGACACGCGAATTCGGGGTGACCGCATGAAACCTTCAATTTATCGTGCAATTTATCGAATGCTGCCACTCCATATCCGCCTCGGAGGTTTTTGATCCCTTTAATTAATTAAACTCCATGATTCATTTGTTCTTTTTGTATTTATTCCTTTAGAAACACTTTGTGTTCCGAATCAACCGTTTTTAATTCGCCGACGATGGAAGGCATACATAAACAATGCATTCGTTCATCCATTGTTCAATCTGTTTTAAATGCACTCCTAAGCGTGTGAGATAATATTTGCTTATAACTTCTCAATCAAAAGCATTGCATTAGTAATCAAAAAACAATTCGGTTGCAAAGAAAATTTCATTCTTCACGTTTTTATACCGACAGTCACACGATTTCTGAGGTAATTGACTCAAAAAAATAGGTACAGTTATAAAAACATTAAAGTCACGGGTATCTGAACACACACCCAATACTGCTTATGTAAATTATCCCTCGTTAAGACTACTAATCAAACGTCGTTCAATGGCGCTTTTACTTTGAAGCCTTAATTGCAAGCCGAGTCGATGCAGTATCGGGTACCTGATAATAACAACAACGAAGCAAAAAGCGTGAATCGAAGAAGAGAAACGTTGTCCAAACGATCTCTTTCACGAATGCCTGGACACATCTTGCGTGCGTATAAATATATGCGGAATTCATTTTCATTACCAGTCTATTTTCCACAAGTGCTTTAGTGTGACGTGAAAATTGTTATCAAAAACATTCATAGCTTCAAGAAAAATGAAGCTGGTAAGTGGAAAGTGTTTGTGTCGATCAGTGAACATGGATTTTTATTCGGATGGTTTCAAGCCGTAAGTTGTTGCTCTAATTAACACATAATATTATTTTTCAGATACCACTGATAATTTTGACGATAAGTTTAGCAGTGGACAATAAAGCTCATGAACATTTTACTTTTCCACCCCAATTTCATTCCGGTATGTTTACATCTGAGAAAAATCCTTATTTGCCTCCTGAGGCTCATACTCCTCTCCCATATTTTCAAATGAATATGAATAATATAAACAAATTACCATTTCCGTATCTTCCCCCGACCGCTACTAAAGCACCGTTTGGGTACCCTTCACCCTTTCCCTTGATGATATCATCAACACTGAGACCGCTCCAAATCGAAGATGATGATGATGACGAAGATGAAAAACCAACAACACAGGTCCCACCGTACTTACGTAACAAAATGAATCGTACTCAAAGAATGCCGAACCAAATGGCAGAAAGAAGAGAAATGAGACCAATTCCAAAGAGTTTTCAAAATCCTATAGATAGAATAGATACGAAAATGCCATTTCAATTCAACACTAGCCCGGACCCTCCGTTACAAACCGGAGTAATGCAAACAGTGACGCCTCGTAGTATAAGCATAATGGACATTCAACGAGATCACGGTATGGATCAGATGAAAGCAGCAAGTTTTCCAGGAGCTCAATATGTACCACAACCTGGTATTTACATATCTTCTACAACTGAAACCGCGATACCCATTCTACGTTTATCAAATGAAATGGATTTAGATGGAAGCTTTAGTTACGAGTAAGTAGGACATGCATTCTTCATTTTTAATGCACTATACAGATCCACAGTATTAATCACATCCTATTTTAGGGCTTTAGGAGCTGATCAGACTCATTACGTGCAACATAGTCGCATGGAGAATGCAGGTACTGGCAAAGATGAACAAGTTGTAGAAGGGTCATACTCTTATGTTGGAGATAACGGGAAGACATACACAGTCCACTATATTGCGGATGCGAATGGGTTTAGAGCAAGCGGTGACCACTTACCTGTCGCGCCACCTGTTCCTGAAATTATTCAGAGGTTTGTATAACTAGCAGAAAATGTTTATTACTTACTGAATACAACACACACAGTGTAGATTTTGCATTGAAACAATGTTTTTAAACACTAACAAGGATATATTTTTCTTTCTAGAGCAATTCAATACAACTTAGCTGAAGAGTCTAAAAAGCCACCGCATTTAAAATCATGGAATGGAGAACAGCAGGAAAACGAATTAAGCGAAAGCGAAAAACGTCATCAGTTTGCTGTCGCACCGCCGCGGCTTAGTAATTTATTTACAGGAAAAACTCCTGAATCATTCTCGCATAGCTTTTCACAACCATCTAACACTCAAAATAATTTAGTAGCCGCAGCTAGTACACAGAGTTCGGTCCAAGCGGCTATTGACTTCGCAGATCAAATGCAAACTAAACAAAACAGTGGAACAATTTCCCCACAAATAACTTTTCTGGCTTCGCAGGGTGCCCACGTTCCGTCTGTGAACGCACCCCAAACACAACCAACAAACAGAATTTTCACTACTGAGAAATCTACAATGCCTCAGTTAGTAAATTATGAAGCAAACCTGAAAGAGTCCGATCCAGAAAGTAATAAAGCATTGTGGAGGTGGCAGTATGGTATTAATGCAAATGCTAATCAAAATATGGAGAAAAATTCAATTTCTAGATCATTATTCGGTGAAGATGACATAGTAATAAACTTTAATGATATGAATTCAGAACAGTATACCAAAATGATAAAAGAACAACTAGAAACCAATGTGAAAGAAAATCCTGAAACGCCGCACCAAGAGGAAATCCCTTATAACAAAGAAAGTTATTTTTATGCTGATTACAAATCGAACCCAGAAAATGATTATTCTTTTAGTAACGATAACATAAAGCCGGAATTGCATGTGCACAGTAATGATAATAAGGAGTACTCATCAGAAAAAACCTTTTTACCTGTAACTCATTCAGCTGCCAACCAGCTTTTTACTGCTAAAAACCAATATGAGCCAATCAAAAACTATCTTCAAAATAGCCATGATAATTCTAGAAAATTACAAAATGAAGGCAGCCAAACTTCTCGGCCAAAACTTATAACACAAGAACAATTTATTCCTCAAAGTCAAACCGTAACTCAAACTTACAATTATGATGCCGACAATTTTGAATCTAGAAGAACTAAAATATTAAACTCCGATACGTCTGATAGCGATAACTTGAATGTTTTACCTTTAAATTACGAAAAGTATATTCATCATCATAATAAACCTGAAAAGAGAGAATCTAAAAACGAAACAAAAATAACTGTCACGCAAGAAACCAACCCCTACCAACCAAACCATCACCACCAAACCAACCAACTACCAACACCAATAACAGCTACCACCGCCAAACCAACCACAAACCAATCAACTACCAATAAATTGCCAGATTTATCAACCATAAGTAGTATTAAATTAAAATTCTCTGATTTTATTGTGCCTGAAAATAAAGAAGATTTTAAACCACTCTTTAAATTTACTGAACCTGAGCCTGAACCAACTACTACAAAAACGGAAGCACGCATCGAAAATGCATTTGAAGATAACATTTTCTTGAAAAATCTATTTAGGAACAATAAAAATGAACAAGAAGTCAATAACAACATAAGAGAAGAAAATCATAATAAAATAAACCTTCATGTTAAGCCAATCGATACCAGACACGAAAAACATCAAAAATTCATCCCATATCCGATCAAACCTCACAATGAGAATAAAGCTGTAAGAAAGAAGCCGGTGGACATAGCTGACATACTCAATTACTTATCCAGAAACCAGTTTGAGTCTAGTAGATTAAAATTAGCACCCAAACAGACGACTAGTAAACAAAAGAACGAATTGCGTTATTATACACCTGAACAGGTTGAAGATATCATAGAAGACAATCACAACCGAAATCATCGCACATTACACCAGCAAGAAGAACTACGCGGAGTTATCAAAAATTATAAGGTTTTACATCGAAACAATAACTTCGCGAACGCAGAACAAGATGACGTTGATGGATTGAGAAGAAATTTAAGTCCTCCACACTTAAAATCTTTGCCTCCCTTAGGGCGCGCAGGCCCGTCCATGAAAAGTTACCTGCCGCCAGTTTACGTGTAAATAACAAAATTCTGTGATTAATTTAGATGCTTTCGTAATTTTAATGTTTGTTTTGTACATATTAACCATTTCGTGCATTTATTAGGGGTAGTAGTTGGAATAAACGTTACATAAAAACAACCAATTGTTTATTTCTCAAACTTCAATAAAACACAATCACTTTTATTAGGAGATGGTTTCCTGCGCCCTTTTGATCGATTCACGTTCACGTTTAACAGCTTTCTACTACGGTTTGTCTTAACAGTCTTAACTGCGGCAACAGCCTCATAGCGTCCGCAATTTACCGTCGAATGACGTCCCTGATACGTTTATGAAAGTAAGTTGATGTGCTTCCCTAGAGATCATTTTTTGACACCGCCAAGTCGACACGTCCCATCATTTTCATGACGGCTGTCACTGCGGCCGCTATTCCGTGGCCACCGCTCTTCTAAAAAACTATAGCTACCTATATAAGCCATTGTTTTCAAAGTTGTAAATTTGCCAAAGGAAAATTAACAACTTTGTATGCCATAAATACTAACAAGAAATTAAGAAAAGATGCGCTGAAAGCATAAGTAAAGATCGCGTGCGCATCTCAGATGCATCATCTCACCGTCCGTACTGAAAGCGTAACGAGAGAAAACTTTCTAAGAATTATTCGATCCATTATCTCCTAATAGATGTTAAGAATGAGGATAAATCTTTGAGTAAGGCAATTAAAACCGACATTTACGTTGACATTATGTTAAGCATTGACGGGAATGACATTCTTTTTCACAAATCAGTCTACAATGTTAACTAAGACAGTGTGCACACTAGAAACAACACAGCAACTGTTCAGTCTTGTGTCATAACAGTGTTTAGAACATTTTAATGTAATGTTAACTATGCGACTGTTTCGTTGCCAGTGTGCCATTATTGTTCTCACTGATCGATGTCTAACAGATAGATAAACCATTTATTTAGTGCACACAAAAGACAGCACAACAATAAAAGCACAATTTAATGATAACCAATTACATGATTATATAAAAAACAAGGTGACAACATACAAAAAAAAAATGATAACATACTTTAAGAAATTATTTGACACTATGGCATACTTTAAATCAACATGGAGGGCTTGACACAATCTGTGCACAGCTTACTATATGTCGAAATTGACGCCTTCAATGACGAATGTTTGGTTAACATGAGTCAAGAGGAAGCATGAAGATAACGTTAGACAAGAATTTTATGACTAAACGATTTTAAAAGTTAAGGATTTCCAAATTAAAAATTACCTTTAAAATATCTAAATATTTAAACAACAAAATCGACAATTTTAAACTTAGTTCAATTTTTAAACTACAACTTTAATTATTATTTATTATGCTTGGCTTTACGTAATGTAGGTCCATTTCTTTCAAGTATCAACATAAACTTTTTAGGAATAAAATCAACTGAAGCACAAATAAATGTTGTAGGCACGTCAACAAAATTGCGTAGGATTTTTGGGAAAAATGTCGTCCTGTCAGCTCGTCTAAAATACAATAAAATTCCAATAACGTCACTTTTCGGGTATGTGGATATCCCATTACGAAATGCGAAGAAAAACGATAAAACATACAAATACAGGATATGTTGAGGAGATACTTTTCAGGACAAAGTGCGGAAAAACTGTTTCGTCATGAGAATGTCATAGCCATCGCAAAGCTCGTAAAGTTTTAATGTAAGTATGTAAGGTAGTGCACGTCTCCTTTTTAAGAACATTTCTTGCCGACTGGTCGACAGTTCACGTTACCAGAAGGCTGACTCGTTCTTTGGCCAAAGAATTAACATTGCCTTTCAACGTGGCACGTTTCTGGATGATAGCGAAAAGCCAGTCGATTCTGTAAAAATCTCACCGTGAAAATTTAGGTGTAGTAAGTTTGTTTTTGCTAGGAATTGGCACTATTGACAGCTGACTCCACGCTCACTTCACCTAAATTTTCACGGCGAGATTTTTACAGAATAGCACCGCAGTACTTCGACGCCTAAGTGATAAAAAAACAAAAGGATTTATTTGTATATTTAGTTATTTAGTCATGAAAGTATTAGTTCTTAAAATACTATCTAATGTAATATCTATCTAACACGAACGAGGTAAGTAAACTTGATTTCCTTGAGAAGCAAGAATATAAGATTTCTAAAAAGCAAAGGGAACGTTATTCTAGAAAATGTTAAAAAAAAAAAAACAATATTGCTTAATATAACAAATGAAAGTCCCTGGATAACAGCAGTCTATACTGTGTGGCAGAAACCTATTAAAAACCCTATTAAGTTGTCTTTCAAACCCATTCTGTTTCATTGTTGTTGAAAGCTTTGAGGGAGCAAAATATACTAAAGCAATCCAATTCGTGAGTCTAGCTAAGTTTGTGGAGCGTTATTAATGCATCGAGTGTCGTGGTAACTCCAGTATTAGGTACAGTAGCGAAACAAAAATGAAAATTCATCACTTTAACAGGTATAATTTAATAGCATTTTTTTTTTATTCCATCCAAATATAAAATAAGCTAAAAGCTAAATATTATTTAAATAATAGTTGCGAAAACACGTAATTTGGCTTAAATCAAAAGAAAAATATGAAAAACTTAAGGTACACTGGATAGTAAATCTTTGTAGGTACGTATTTGTTTTCCGACCCTGTGAATCGATTGCAATCGGTTTTAGTTCGTGATCACTAAACTACCTAAACTTTCGAATGAATAATATCTTATAAAGGTGAACTTAGTTATCCCGTTAGAAACAGTCCTGGTTTAAAATCAACAGGTATAAAAACGTTAACCCTAAAGGTACTAGGGTTTATTTATAAACGATTATTATAGTTAATCGACGTCAAAAATGTATAGTTAAACAGTCGCTAATCACTACTTAACGTGACTTAACTTTGAGCAATGTTTATAGCGTAATGGTAGTAACAAGTCGATCCTGAAATATAGTTCTGAGAATAATATCATGTAAAGTCTTTGATTAAATAGCTAATGTAGTTCTTTGCTAACTGGGAGCCTAATAAGGCCACTTTGGCGAATCATAAAAGGATAACATCATAAATCGTAATGGACAGTTAACTGTTAAGTTAATCGAATCAAATCCCATTGATGAAGGATTTTTAAGTTATTTTTTTTTTGTCTGTGCTAAAATACTATTCAGTACAATCCAAATCCAATCCCTATCTCTTTGATTATACCTACGTAGTGCAGAGAAAAAAAGAAAAATACGTACTGTCTTCGCCATATTTTGAGGCCCCCTTATCAACTAATGATTAACATAGCTTGTGCTAACATGAAAGTTTGGGAAGATATAAAAAATCTTTGCGTAGGTACTTTTTCTTCTTCTCGTACTAAGTACCTACTGCAGAGTAATTACGTAACACACTGAAAAAAAGAATTGTTGAATGTACTTACTAAAGTAGCGTAGGTTGAGTAATGAACTGCCATAGTCAACCCTTTTCATAGTTAATTTTACTATAACAAGAGTGAATTTAACAAAATCCACTTTGTTGATTTTCATAATCAACCAGTTCTATTTGGTAAAATCAACAATTTCGTGTGTAGGACCTATATAACCCGCGGATTTGATAAAATTTACGCGGAATTTAGTAAAATCAATCATTTTTTTTTCTCAGTGCACACTATCAATAGCAATAGGTGTCATTTTGACAGTTGAACAACATTCATTGCGTTATTTATTTTTGTTGAGTAGACTAATTTTTTCGAACATATGAAGCAATGGATTTGCAAACACATTCAGATTGTGATTAATAGTTCATTACGCAATTTGGGTGCAGGATAGGCCTCTAGATATATCTCCTCGGTAGTAAAACCAGATTTTCCCACAGTCACCTAAACTTGTTGGTATTTCAGAAGAAGTTGAGAAGATAGAAAATAAAATATTTTTGCGATAAAGGGGAAAGCGCCAGGGTAGGCAGCGAAATTCATTTTTTTATATTTTTGCAATTTTCCGGTGTGTCGGGTTATATGTTGAATAAAATATGATTCGCGACCGTAACAAGTACGTATTTACAGAATTATAATCATCATCAATACAACCCTCTAGTCACCCTATTGAATGCTGGGGAGTTTGTTGCGCCACTTCTTCTCCCCAGCGAAAGCCCTAGGAAGTGGTGACGGGCGGGCATTTTGGGAGACTGTCTTTTGTAATGTTGACGTTCGAAAAGTGCTGATTCTCAGCCTAGTTTGAACAAATGACTTTTGATATAGATGTTGAATTACTATTTGATGAAATACCTATCAATCAATAGGTCCAATTATCTAATAACAAATAGGACTTTGTGAGTGTGAATAAATCATACGACACAATTCTCCGTGCAGAGACAATTGAATCTTAATTCAAATGCAAAATTAATCATAACATCATACAATTACCTACATAAAACAGATGCGCAACGATGAATACAGCAAAAGAAACAAAGGAAAGTCCCTAATAAAACAACGCCGAAGTCTTGAAATCCGCAAACGACCGAAACTTCTTATTGTGATTCAAATAACGTGGGTTTGCTTTTATTTCAACCTTAATTAAACAAAAATCTGCCTCCTCATTAAACATTCGACTTGGTGTAAAACCCTGGAACTTCAAGTCATTTTGTTTGAATAAGTTAATTTGTTAAAAAAAGTACTCTATTTTCAGACAAATAACGCATATTTTAAAGTAGCATGTAAAATTTTGGGTTTTTTTTTTATTCGGTGCAAAGCAGAGATTGAAACATTCGTATAACCTTTTGATTTCCTTCAAATTATTCTCTCATGTTTTAGAACTAATATTAATGACCGTGTTGTTTATGTTTTACACGATGAAAATTGCTTGTTTCAGATTAAGATATAAGACAAATAAGCCGAAATTCATTACCTACAGTACATAAAAGGAAAATAAACTAGTACGTAATGGTTACAATTAAAATAATTCTGACCGAATGACCCTAATATAATTTTACCCATTCTGGCTCATACTGTACCTACGGAATAAAGTCGAAAGTCAAATCATTTATTTCACATAAAAAGCACTTTTGAACGTCGTTTTTGTTCTTATTTTGATTTTTCATCTTATCTTAGCCCCAGCGCTGGCGTTCATCGACAGTGCAGCATACTGCACTGTCGATGAACGCCAGCGCTGGGGCTGTCTCGCATAGGGTCTATGTCATTATGCTGAGCGATGACCGTTTTGCGTTAAGGCTCGTTCAAACAGGCGCGACACGCGATAAAATCGCGCGCGGCACAAAGGCACTGCAAGTCGCGCAACGAGCGGTGCCTTTGAGTCGCGCGCGATTATATCGCGTGTCGCGCCTGTTTGTAGGAGCCTTTAATGTGACGCATATTTTCCCCCAACTTGTTCTTTTTTGTGTTTGTGTTCTTTCTTTGCGTCATGTTTACCGCAAATGAACGTATTTTCTTTCTTCTTCCTTACTTTCTAAGAACACAAATCTGATTCACCAAAAATAAACTATGAAACAGCAAGCAGCCAAGACATGCAGACAACCTTATTCCTTACATAGAAACTAATAGGTATGTAGGTAGGGTCAGTGGCAACCCCTTTTAATAATACCATTGCATCGGCTGCGCCTGCACAAATGAACACGTCAGGTGGCGTTATTTTAAGCCCTATCCCGCTAACGCCAAGGTTTCAATTAGCAGAACGAGAACCTTTTAGGATTATTAAACCGTCATTCACCGTCACCGGCAGAGAACCAAAGTTGTCGACATAGCTCACAGAATAAGCAAGCTGAAGTGGCAATGGGCCGGCCATATTAGCCGTAGAACCGATGACAGTTGGGGTAGACGTGTTTTTGAGTGGAGACCGCGAATCGGTAAACGTACAGTGGGACACCCTCAGGCTAGGAGCGAAGATCTTTGCAGGATGGCTGATAGCAGCTGGATGAGAGTTGCAGAAAAATGAGTTGAATGACGTGCAATAGGAGAGGCCTATGTCCAGCAGTGGACTAGAATCTATTCTATTTGTTGTAATTTCTGACGTTCAAAAGTGCCTTTTATGTGCCTATTTGAACTAAATGCTTTGACTTTGGACTGCTATAGGCTGATGATGACGAAACCGTCATTGAATATGTGCCTAGTGATGTGTCTTATCATTTTATAAGAATAATGGACAGGTGTAATTGATTTCAAAACTCAAACTGAAAATATTAATTTCAAACAAACCAATTATAGGCATTTTTTAATTGCCAAGGGGTCGGTTAGTCAATAAGATACAGCTAGTTGCCCATTCCAAAGCGTAGGAGGTACCTTTGAAGAAGAAAGGAAAAGAAACTCCACGGACATTCTTTAAAATCATAAATAAATAGTTTTCAGATTTGTTTAAGCCATAATGTCTGAGCTTTAAGGGGCTTACAGGACCTAAACGCAAAAATGCAAGTATTAGAAACAATAAAAGTATATGATCGACTACAGTAAACAAAATCAGAAAAACTTTCTTTTTACAATAAAAACCATACTAATATACATACAATCATTGTGATTTTTTGTTAGATTATTCTACAAGCAACATACTAATATACTAATGTTTTAATTTTTTCGTCCAAACAATAGATTTTTTGTAATTAAATAATTGCTTCATATTTTGCAATAAATTTCCAGTGTTGTGTCATCGCGCTTCTCTTTCTTTTCTATGCAGCCCGACAGTGACCGCGCTTTAGGTCATGTAAGCCCCTTAATGGGACCCTAAACAAATAACATAATCAGCTTATAATGTTCCCCGCTGCTGGGACAAAGACCTCATCTCTTCGATAGTGGGCTGTGTCTCATGTTTTCGAATTTTTGGTAACCCGCACGGGGCCCGTGTGTTAGATAGACCCACTGCCTTGTTTGTGTATGTGAATTTAAATGTTTGTTAACGCACCCACGATACAGGAGTAATTCCTAGGGGGGGCAACGTTAAAAAAAAATAATAACAGGTATAAGGTACAGTACCCGGCGATAAATATTGCACATCGACCTTTGGAAAGAGACAATCGGCTAATTTCGGCTTCGTAGAGCGTTATCTCTGTCGCACGAAATACAAACAGTCCGGTATCTATTAGGAGCTGTTAAAACAATTATGATTTGCTTCTTTTGATAATTATTTTTATTCTTTGTATAAAATACAAAAAAGGTAAAGGTCGATGTGCAATATTTATCGCCGGGTACTGTATACGGGTAGGTGTAGAGGAATTTTCAATCGATTATTTAGTGTTTATTACTTACCGAATCTAGCACAGCTTACTGCTAGAAATAGCGGCTCTAGGCGAATTTGATCAGTGCAATTAGTTGATTTACTTAGATAATGACTAATTGATGTATTGTCTAGATGGCCTTTGGGTGTAGGATTTGAAATGATAACCATCTGAAATATTTATTATTAGACAAAGTTGGCAAACACGTCATGTTTATGTTTTAAAAAGTTAGTAAGTAGGTCCTTTGAGCGCATACGTTCTTGGATTATCTATAAACTAAGAATGTAAGTGTCGTAGTTCTAAGAAAGTCCTTATAATATTTTGCCCCTGAAACTAAATTTCTATATTATATACTTACGTCTGCAAAACCTTACATTACCGTCCATGATTAGGCGAAGACGGTATCATACAAACGAGGTTTGCTACAATATACGATGTAATTTGCGTAGTCTGGCGCGACGCAATCAGACGCGCGTATTGTGTGCCGGTTGTCTGCACTGTTTTCCATCCTTTATATAAGTTACTGTATGGGCTTATACTGTAGTGTCTGCAGTCTTTATTTATTTATGAGAATTTTAGCTGTAGCGTAGTCTGGATTGACTGAATTTGATTTAGGGTCAACACTACCGTTTCTCAGCCCTGTGTTTATTTCAAGAGGAATCTATACTTAGTATAATAAAGATGTTTGGTACACGCCAATATCTGGAACTACCAATCGAAATTGAAAAAATATTTTTGCATTTCATAACCCAATTCTTGAGGAAGATTATAAGTTAAGGTTATTTAATATGCCTCTACGCCCCTTAAAAACCGAGCAAAAAGAAAAGAGTCTGAACGAACGCTATACGAAAGCGTAGTAATAGGGGCGGGCGGGCGATACGTTGCGACGCGCGGGGGAACAAGAAAAACGCGGACGATGTCGCGGGCAGAAGTATATATAAGTTTTAGGAACAGCTCCGATGCCTCGATGGCATTAAAAGTAAGAAGAGTAAGAAGTAACTAGTACCTATTGTCGTATTTTTATATTGAAAGATGATACTGGGTATGAAAGTGGAAATAACATATGGAGGTCTCTGGGCTATAGGAATGCAAAGAAGTATATGTTTAGAGCAGTGGTGGCCCAGTGGAAACGGCCCCGTCGTAGGTCGTGGGATCATCCCAGGCAAGCGCTGATAGTCAAAATGTAATTGGGTTGAGTGATCCCGTGGGTCCATTCCGAGTGGGTCCAGTTGACCAAAGACTCCTTTGTGTAAATAATTTCATCATGACTCGTAAGTCGGGGCAAAGCTATGACCAGAAGACGAGGTACACGCCGAGGGTGCAGTTACTGGAGTCGCACCGCAACGTCAACTTCAAGGCGTTCGTGGTGCGCGTGCCGAATTGCTATCTGCCCGTCGTCATGGAAGAAGACTTCTGGCCGCAGGACGTGGTGTTCCGTCGCTTTCGCGGACAAGTACCGCAGAACTTCTCAAGAGTTAGCTAGTGAAGTACTGTTTTTAAAATATGTATGTTTGGGTTAAGATATTTATGTATGGGCCTGCGTCGTGAAATAAATAAATAAAATAAAATAAAAAGTAATCTGTACACACGGCGAGACATCAAGCTATATATTTCCAGTTTTAACTGACCTCGCATTGTATAGGTTTTTCGTACAATCAGATGTCAGCTTATACTGGTTATTTAAGGTCCCATTAAAATAAATGTACAAACTTTTAGAAATCATTCAGACAACCAAAATAAGGACGATGCAATGGTAAAAAAAAAATTATATAAGAAAAACGCATAGATACAAGAAAAATAATCAGCTAACGAAAATACACGAATGTGCCGGCAATTTATTATTTTAGGTCAAAACAAAATCACTTTAATTAGTGTTTTTTTTTTGCTTGGATATCTTTAGTTAGACGTAGAGCGCTGTGTTAAAATTTGTTCATCTATTTTAATGAGACCCTATATATAACTTGATGTGTATCCGTGTGTACACCTATCTATCAAACAACATGTCTACCAGGATCAAATAGGACCCTAATGCCTCACACCAAAAACAAAACAAACCACCATAAACTAAGATGAATACTTACCATAAACAACATTTTATCAAAACCCACATCGATTCGAACCGCAATGAAAAGGACATCAAAGTGCTTACACAAATAGATACAAAGAACATACGGAAAATATGTAAATTTTAATGCTGAGCTACGTAAGATCAAAGTGGGAGCTACAGGAGCCGACTGATTTTCGCTCAACATCGGTATTGCCTCATGTTTCCCTTTTTCTTTGGATTGTGAAAGCCCTCTTCATTTCCACCGCTTTTAAAGTTGCGTTGTGATGTGTTGGGTATATTTCCGCATTTTAGTGGTTGTATGTAAAGTATTTTTATTTCATGTAGTCACAACCCGCACTGGGCCCGCGTGGTTGACTACAGCCCACTCCTTCTCAAAGAGAGAAGGCCTGTGTCCCAGCAGTGGGAACATTGTAGTCTGATTATTGTAGTCATGTGTTTACAAATCGCTCTTCTAAAAATTTAAGTTTTTTTTTATTAAAATACCCCGATTCATCCAAGAGATTCAATACGAGTACGTAAGTACAGACGCCAGCACATCAAACTACCCGAAACTGTCAAATTTTCCCAATCAACTTTGAACCTGATGCTGTGGCGATAAAGTATAAAATCTATTAAAGAAATTTGACATATTGTAGTAACTTGATGTGCTGGCGTCTGTACCATTCTGAAAGTCGAACAACGCTTTATAATCACTGGAACCTAGAGTTACGTTACCAAATGATATTAGTAAAGGAATTTTTACCTATTATACTTTGCTAACTCAGTCCGATAGTCATGTCTTACTCAGTGAAACATTTACACCCACTATTCCAGTAATGAGTGTACACAACATCCAAAAACATACAAACCGACATATTAAAACGTATCGTAATAACACTTATCCGGTTACCCCAACTTTAATTTCTCATAAAACCGTATCTATATACCAAAACGTAAGACGAGCGACGACGAAAACGACGATGTAGTTTAAGGTTTTTAATATGTATTAGTTTATTATTGTTTATTTTGTGTATTTTATTTATGGGCCTTAGTGGCTTGATAATAAAATTATTAATTTTATTTTTATAATTTTACATATCTCGGGACTGGGACCTTTGGAAGCCAACTCGCAGAGGCCCCTTGTGAAATTTTAATGAAATGCGGCATCAAGCGACGATTATCCCTGTTTGCACTATGCAACAAGTGCATCCAAGGATAACCCCCGGTCGGTGTAGGACTATTGAAGGATATGGAAAAATAAAAAGTTGGACAATGGGTTTGGGTGGCTAAGGTGGACTGGTTACCAAGACCTATGAAAGAACTATGTACCCCAGTTTGATCAATGTTTTATATATACATATACGGATAAAGGCTCCTACAAACAGGCGCGACACAAAGGCACCGCTCGTTGCGCGACTTGCGGTGCCTTTGTGTCGCGAGCGATTTTATCGCGTGTCGCGCCTGTTTGAAGGAGCCTTAAAATGGCAGGGGGTGACTTGCTCACTCAATAATGGGCCCCCGGAAACGGTCGCTAGCACATAGTGACGTAGCGACAAGGGGGCAACATGTCCTGAGGTGCTTATGAAGAGTGGAGAGGCATTCTACGGCTATCAGGACAATCCTGGAGATACGGTCAAGATCCCTACCAGCATCTTACTGGAATACTTCCTTCCTCCGAGCACGTTTGCTCTTGTGAATCTCCACTCAAACCGGCCAATAAAGGCAAGAATGAGGTGGGAGCTCTGATCCTCGTCATTGTTCTCTCCAGCCAGCCAATAAAGGCAAGCCAGAGGTGAGGAACAAGACTTCTCCCGGGAGATAGGGTCCGTGGGGTCGCTACTGCCCAACAGCTCGCCACATGCTGCCTTGCAGATTTCTGTTTCTCTCTTGGTCTGGCTCCTCACCCTAGACCTGTTCCGGCAAAGTAAACTCTCCCGGCACAGGCCTAGAGTTCGGAGCGCGAAAGCCCACCACGACGTCAACGTAGAGATACGGCGGTTACCAATAATTATTATTATTAAAACGGCGGTGCCTATTATTATTATTATTAAAACGGACGGCACATAATAGTTTCAGGGATCATTACCTGTTATAACAAGAATCTATTCCCGTTTATTGACTGTTAATCATTAAACCCATTAGGGGTTCCGTAGAAGCGCAACGATCAAACTTTACCTATAACGGTTATGACCAACGCAACGTGGGCACAAAGGTTACGTAATGTGGTTTTGTCGTGTCGAGGGATATTTCGTGAAGTTAACGCCATAATTTGCCCTTTTCAAGACTTCAGTAAAGTTTCAGTAAACAAGCCTGGGAAATGTTCCAGAGTTTTCACCGTTCTCAGTAATTATAAAAGTAAAAATTATAAAAATTAATAAATGTATA
Organism: Luperina nickerlii; assembly: GCA_963855955.1. Taxonomy (NCBI): domain Eukaryota; kingdom Metazoa; phylum Arthropoda; class Insecta; order Lepidoptera; family Noctuidae; genus Luperina; species Luperina nickerlii. The sequence goes on along the minus strand of OY979677.1, from coordinate 10,338,550 downwards.
TAAACATTCTAATAAGTACTTAATTTACCGAAATTAATCTTTTGCCTTGTAAAGACGCGAAAGTTTGAACAAAACAATAAACACATTGTTTTGTTCCAACTAGAGCTGATTTTTCCATCGCCAGATATTTTTTATCGGAGGAGTAATTTTGAATTTTTGACATTTCTTGCACACAAAAACTGTCAGACGTCAATTTTATTCTACAAATAAAAACGATCTGCCGATTGAAAAATCATTTAGTTATTCTAAGGAAAGGGAATATTGATCATCATTTCGAAATTAAAACTATTAGGTACAGACGCCAGCACATCAAACTACTACAATCTGTCAAATATCTTTATTATATTTTCAACTTTATCGCAAAAGCATAAGGTTCAAATTGATTGGGAAAATTTGACAGTTTCGGATAGCTTAATGTGCTGGCGTCTGTACGTGAAAAACAGTTGCTAGGAGAAATATAAAGAGCTAGCTAAGAGAGTAGTGGTGGCCTAGTGGTAACGGCCGCGAGGGGCCGATGAGGAGAAAAATAGGATAGAACCTGGATGAGGCTGTACCAACAGTGCGAATTTTGGCACGAACAGAGACCTTACCAAACTATGGGTGAAGTTTGGCTGTGGACGGTGACGATGTGCATAGTCGCTATCGCAATGATTACGTATAAGGTAAGTTACACAAAGCTAATCAGCAACATCTATTTCCCCCCTTACTAATAAACGTTGTATAGCGTCTGTATAGTTACACAACGCTTTGTCATCTTCTTTCCAAAGTCAAATTACTGACGACTGAAAGAGAGAAATCGGTGTGTAACACTCATCTATACTTAATATTATAAAACTGAAGAGTTTGTTTGTTTGTTTGGTTGAACGCGCTAATCTCTGGAAGTACCAGTCGGATTTGAAAAATTCTTTTTGCATTTGATAGCCCAATTCTTGAGGAAGGCTATAGGCTATTTAACATCACGCTATGACCTTTAGGAGCCGAGCAAAAGAAAAAAAGGCAGAAAGTACGCTAAGCAAAAACGAACTAATAGCGCGAGCAGGCGATGCGACGCGACGGGGTGGGTCGGAGTAACAAGAAATTTCACGCGGACGAAGTCGCGGGCAGAAGCTAGTCTCATATATTAAGTTCATTAGTAAGGGCGTTTATTTAGATATCATACATAAACCTAAACTAAACAACATGCCAATTAAAATAAATGTAGGCAGGAACATTGAAGCGCACCCTGTTACCATGAATTCAGTACATGATTCCCCCTACGTTGAATTTTTTTTCATGTAATATTAGTTGTTTGATACATCTTGACCGCGTAGGTATTGCACTGTTCTATGTCATCATCTGCCTAGCCTTTTCCCAACTATGTTGGCGTCGGCTTCCAGTCTAACCAAATACAGCTGAATACCAGTATTTTACATGGAGCTACTGCCTATCTGACCTCCACAGCCGAATTACTGGGTAATACGATACCCCTTGGTAAGACTGGTTGTCAGACTTTCGGGCTACTGACGACCCGTAACGACTGTCAAAGATCCACGAACGACAGCGTGGAACAACGGCTTAACGTGTTATCCGAGGCACGGAGGGGTCACCCATCCACGGACATGGACAAACCGCGGCAAGCGTAGCTTAACCTGATCAATCGACCCATGTGGCTGTTAATACTTAGCCACAAGCCCCTCACACATACTTCACACTTTTCAATGTAAAATATGATATATTTTTTATTAATAACCGATGAAAAATTTCTAAGTTACTTCTACCTTCTACGCCTAAATTCATGGTTTCAGTTTACGCTTCGATGTACAGACTAGACGCCAGCACGTCAAGTTACCCGAAACTGTCAAATTTTCCCAATCAACTTATGCTTTAGTGATAAAGTTGAAAATCTATTATAGAAATTTGACAGATTCTAGTAACTTGATGTGCTGGCGTCTGTACCTGCCACCCTGTAAACTACAAATCATTTTGTATTTCGTACTCAACCAAAAAAATTTGATAGCTGGCAGATTTTTACACGACTGACAGTTTTATGGTTTTAATTTAAGAATACCTAACTAATGGCAATGAGCTATGACTGGATTAAACTGTTCCTTCTAATAACTGTTGCGTCTTGTTTATTCTATCTACGAGTATCCGCTGAAAAGATCTACAAAAGGCTACACTTTTTATTTTCATTTCTAAGGCATGTGTGAATCGCAATTTCAAATAACCCTTCGTTAGTTAGAGGAAAATAAATATAGATAGATAATATCATGATAAGATGGATGGCTCAAAGCTTTGTTGCGTTACAATAAAAGGATGACTGCAAATTTTTCAAAGGGTTAGATGATATGATACCTTGAATAAATGACGCTATTATAAAGCAGCCGTCAATAATCTCTTGAGCTTGAGCATGATCGGCCTTATCGGTATCGTTTGTGCGCAAATCAAATGCAATTGAATGATAATGGTTTGTCATGTTTCTTACAAAAAAAACAACAAACATAGGCAACAACAAAGGTGAGATATGTATATAACAAACAAAAATTATCGACTCCACAAACTGCATCAATAACAACAACAAATTAGGTGAATTGTTTTCGGGACAGTTATTTCTTCAAATCTTGGATCTTCTTCATATATACGCTGTATGTGCAAAATACGAGGCGTGATGTTATGTTATGTGTTAAACAAGGTGGTCCATCGACGCAAAAACTGTAATCATGAATTCAGCACATAATGGGTTCTCAGAGTCATGTATTGAATCCACGGTAACAGAGGGGCAATTCTCGTAATTTAAAGAACATTCAGTCTGATCTCAGTCTCAATCTGTCAAAAATACCTCTAATTTTCCTACATTTTTGACAAGTTTTTGACATTGATTGTCGCTGAGATGAGATTGTGACTAGATTTTGAACGTTTTTAATTACGGGAATTAACCTTCTGGTTGCGCGTCGATGTTCCCGCCACCCAGTATGAGAATGGAACAGGGCCGTCTTTACCCGAGGGTGCAAGGGGTGCGTGGCACCCGGGCGCAGGGTCTTAAGAGGCGCTAGGGTAGCCCGTGAAATTCAGAATTACTATTTCATGAAATCAATAGGGTTTTAGGAACTTGGAGGGTTATATATCAATACAACCCTCTAAGTCAATTGCAAGACAAAATATATAACCTGACACTGACCTGCAAATTGCAAAAAACGTAAGAAATAACACGTAAAATTGAATTTCGCGGGCTACCTTGGTGCTTCTCCCTAAAAATTGGATTCCAAAATCAAGTTTTTTTTGTTGCCATAAAAAAAACAAACAGTCTACGCCCCCCAGACTGTTTTTCGCAACCCGGCGCCCAATATGTTTAAGACGGTCCTGGACTGGAATTAAAGTCTGTAGGTACTTACCTAAAAATAAAAATACATCTTACAATTTACAAACAATATACAAGATTATTGGTAAAACACTAACAGCCTTGCAGGACTGGATTACTAACATCATAAACAACAACTTTTGTTCTATGACTTTTTACAAAACAATACATTTACCAAGAACAAACTTTTAAGATTTCGTTGTTCTATCTAACCCCCGCTCCCTTCCACTGAATTTTGTACTAGACGGCAGTTTGTTTAACTAACTAGAGCTTTCTTTTGCTTCGCGTAGAATTCGTAACAGAAAATCGAATACATATTACAATTCGTTGAATTGAAATATTTTTATTTTTGTATAAAAATCTGATGAATTAATAAAAGTCATAGAACAAAAATTGTTGTTTATGACATTAGTAATATAAAAATTGTTGTTTATGACATTAGTAATATAAATGAAGTTGTTTTTTTCTGAGACCTAACGGTCCTGAGAGGTTGTTAATGTTTTACCAATAACCCTGTATAATTTTAACCCAGTCAAAAGTTTTCAAAACATCTCCACCCACTATAGGCGGGGAGCCACCAATCCTGAAAGCTCCGTGATCACGGATTCTAATATTTTTAATAAAAAATAAAAGTTAACGTTTAGACGAACAAGATTTGCTTGGTCGGCGTGGATTTGATTGGCCGGAAATATTTTAATTAAATTATTTATTATTAAATTTCCATATTTTTTTTTCCGTCATCACGGATTTTGATCAATCTTATATAGAATTTTGTGTGAAATTATGTTCAACAAGAAAAAATCCGGCCGACCAATGATTTTTAGCCGGAAAGGTCACGCATACCTATTTGAATGGTGTGATAAGGGGTAAAATTTATCCATTATCACGGAAACCTTTTTCTTTTTTTTTAATTCACGTGTTTTAATGTCGCATTTATAATTATCTTGGTATGCGTGCTTACAAACTGCCAAAAGTATCGCGCATACCAAATTTTATTGTGTGAGTGAGGATTATACTGTTATAGATTTCACTTACTTGATGACATTTCTTTTAGGGTCTTTCTTCTACCTCTGATCTCTTCCTTAAGTTTTTAACTATTTATTATACTAATTAATATGGAAAAGAGGAAAAACAGGATTTTTTTTATTTGGGTTGATTATATAATAAATGAAGGTTGATACAGAAAATATGTTGAATTCAAGTTTATTAATCAATAATCATCTACATCATTATCATCAAAATTATCATTCCTCTCTTCTTCTGATTCTTCGCTTTCTTCCTCATTCTGTTGGCAACTTAATATTTCCTCAACCTTTAACGGTGCCGATGGGCCAATGTACCACAATGGTTCGAGTTTACTGGATTCATTTACTTACCATCCACATTCTGTTGGATCGTATAATGTAAAAATAGGTTCAGTAGCATTTTGCCACATTGCGTTTACAAAAATGGTGCGTAATATTTTTTTCGTTCAAGTTTTCCAGCATAGTGGAATATTATTTGAATTGAAATTTATCATACCTTTGTAAAATTTTTCTTTGTCGGTTGTACTTGCAAAAAATTTTAAGAATAATTCTAATCTTGCAATATTAACATCATTATTTTTTACGTTATACGTATACATTTCATTTGTAAATCTTTGAACTAAATCTGTCTTTTCTTTATCATTTATGTCTTCCGGATTTGTTAAATGCTCGAACATGTTCTGATATTTTTCATTTTCTAACAGGAGGTTGTAGGCTTTAATTTTTCTTTTACGAACAAAAGCTGCTGTATAATCACAACCTGTAAAAGCATGGAAGCCCGGTAGAGGTCGACAGACTGATGAACCTAATATTGCAAGATTTGAATTATTCTTAAATTTTTTTGCAAGTACAACCGACAAAGAAAAATTTTACAAAGTTATTTCAATTTCAATTATCAATATCATATTCATTTCATATTTCAATTTTAAATTTCAATTCAAATAATATTCCACCATGCTGGAAAACTTTAACGCAAAAAATATTACGCACCATTTTTGTAAACGCAATGTGGCAAAATGCTACCGAACCTATTTGTACATTATACGATCCAACAGAATGTGGATGGCAAGTAAATGAATCCAGTAAACTTGAACCATTGTGGTACATTGGCCCATCGCCACCGTTAAAGGTTGAGGAAATATTAAGTTGCCAACAGAATGAGGAAGAAAGCGAAGAATCAGAAGAAGAGAGGAATGATAATTTTGATGATAATGATGTAGATGATTATTGATTAATAAACTTGAATTGAACATATTTTCTGTATCAACCTTCATTTATTATATAATCAAAACAAATAAAAAAATCCTGTTTTTCCTCTTTTCCATATTAATTAGTATAATAAATAGTTAAAAACTTAAGGAAGAGACCAGAGGTAGAAGAAAGACCCTAAAAGAAATGTCATCATGTAAGTGAAATCTATAACAGTATAATCCTCACTCACACAATAAAATTTGGTATGCGCGATACTTTCGGCAGTTTGTAAGCACGCATACCAAGATAATTATAAATGCGACATTAAAACACGTGAATTAAAAAAAAAGAAAAAGGTTTCCGTGATAATGGATAAATTTTACCCCTTATCACACCATTCAAATAGGTATGCGTGACCTTTCCGGCTAAAAATCATTGGTCGGCCGGATTTTTTCTTGTTGAACATAATTTCACACAAAATTCTATATAAGATTGATCAAAATCCGTGATGACGGAAAAAAAATATGGAAATTTAATAATAAATAATTTAATTAAAATATTTCCGGCCAATCAAATCCACGCCGACCAAGCAAATCTTGTTCGTCTAAACGTTAACTTTTATTTTTTATTAAAAATATTAGAATCCGTGATCACGGAGCTTTCAGGATTGGTGGCTCCCGGACCACTACGAGTGACAAACAGTCGAACAACATTGACATAAATATCCGAGACATGTCACCCATGTCGTGACTTTTCCCCTTCAGCCAGATTTCGGCCTTCCCGGGATTTACTGTAACAAACTTTACCAATATTGCTGGAATCAATTTACACGCGTTGTTTAAACAAATACGAATCGATTGTGCGAATGCTACGAAAATCCTATGGGCTTTGTTACTTCTTGGATGGGTTATATTGAATTGTATTAAAGTTGTTCTGTTTTGTTAGCAATTTTGTATGAGGCAAATGATTTACTTTTGGTTTGTTGATAGGTACAGTTAAATTTCACGGCATTTACTCATCTCTTTAATAATCAATCTTAAATCAATGTTTGTGAGAAATAATAACAGATGTCAACTTCTCCAATTAAAAAAGCGTCACATGTCTCGCCTCCGTCAAATTCCCATTTTTTTTTCAGGATGGGGAATCATCATATATGACCCCTCCCGCTCTGGGTGGAGCGGAAGGGAGTGTCAGAATCTTACTGACTTAAACCCACCCGTGCCGTGTTCCTTCCTTAGCCCTTTATGTTCCGGGTCAGCGGTAACCCTTTCGGACAATCCTCATATATCTTAGTCGTAGTCGGTTCTGTAGTTTCTGCTTATCTCTGTAAGTATGTATCGTAGTTATAATCAATACACCGCAAAACATACACGGTTGTCCAAGTAGTTTGAATAACCCATGTCTATTTTAACCTTGACCACACATGAGCGTGTCCACACGAAGCGTCTAAATTACGCAATAAGCAGCCATATGAACCATTAAGGGTTCTTTATGGAATCAGTGGGAAATTACATATTAGAGTTGGTAATCCATAATGCTAAGTAATAACAACCGCACGGGTCGATCGATTTGGTTAAGCTACGCTTGCCACGGTTGTTCCGTGGATAGGTGACCATCTTTACCACAGATCATAGATCTGTGATCTTTACATACCAAGACCGCGCCGGGCCTCGGAAAGCACGTTAAGCCGTTGGTCAGGGCTGTCATTCGTGGGTCCTTGACAGACGTAACGGGTAGTTAAAGCCCGAAAGTCTGGCAACCAGTATTATCAAGGGGTATCGTATTGCCAAGTGACTGCGTTGTGGAGGTCAGATAGACAGTCGCTCCATGTGAAATACTTGTATTTAGCTGCATAAGTCCTGGCTAGGCAAATTGATTGACATACCATAGCATGATACCTACATAAAACTATGTATATCGCATTATTCAGTCGCTAAACGCGGCCAATATGGACGCTCGAGTCATACGTATCGCTTCGCCTGAACAAACTCTTAAACTGTCAAACTTCATTACCATGAGATAACGCGGATCGTGACAAATATATGAGACCTTGTCATAACTACGACAAAAATATATATCATAAAAATTAATTTAATATCCGATATTAGTCCGTGATTGACCATTGTTAAAAATATCTGATTGGACGGTCACACCAGTTTTTATATTGTTCTAGCTAGGTATCGCAGACGTCTATAAATCATATTTTTGTACCTCACTATATCGCACGTAATATTCTACTACAAAATGTCGGAGTTTTAAAGGAGACCAATGACCTCAATCTCAAAGTATCTTTCGTTGCGTTAATCAGAGCGTCAGCAATCGTAGTTCAATAAATGCCTCTTTAGTTTTATAAAACTAACCAAAACATTGACGTACTCGTATAAGAGTTTCTTTAAAGATGGATTAGGAAAAAAGTTTTAATAATATGTTAGCTACTGTCATCTGGCTCCAACTGACGATTTAGATTGATCACAGGAATGGTCAAATAATAGAAGACAATGTGTATTTAGGTTTAGCTAAAGACCTTTACATACTAACCACAGGTATAACAGGTACAAAAACTCTAAGCTGACCACAGGAGCTGACAGTGTTTTGTTTTCCCTGTTACATAAAGCTTCTTGCAACCATCATGACTCACACGAAACCTAAACCTAATAATGTAGCTATCTCCTAAGTATACATCGGTGCCCAAAAAACTGGTCGGGCCGCAAAAACTCGAAGCAAGATAATATCACTGTAGTCAACACCGACACAGACAATGTAAATCAGAATAACTTATCGTTTGTACGAACTTGAACCTCAAACGCCTGGATCGTGTGAAACCTCGTATATTTGCACAGTTAAGTGGTCTGTTACATGATCATATTTTATAAAGCACGTAACACACATGCCTAAGGCTTGCACAAAAGCTTACATGCCGTTGTAACATTCACCAATCACAAGTTTTTATGGTACAATGTTAAGCTACTTGCAAACTTTTGTGCAAGTTGGGCATATGTATTTGCGGCTTTACGCTGACATGACATAATATATCTAAACCATCGCAGATACAAGTACATTAAAACTGAAGATATACCTACAGAAGCTGATTCGCTTGAGAGCCCCGGAGGGTTACAAAAAAGTAAGGTCCGTACCCAAAGTTTTCTAAGGACGATGTTTGGTCCCATGTGACGGGACGAGAATATTGCTATGTGATTGCTATTTATCGGTTACAAATCCAATACCTACTACGAAATATGCATGTAGCTTACAGTGAAGGTCAATAACAGTTACATCCAACCTAAGATTCTAGAAGTTCAAAAATTGCAATAGCTTGTACCGATAATCATTTTAAAGGAGATTTAATAAATTAAACACGACAGTTAATTATTATCCTCATTACATAGACTGCTCGTAGTACCAATAGTCTCTGGCTGGTACACTATAAAAGGGAATCCTTATTCACATGCACATAAAATTCCTATACCTAAGATATAATATATACCTAATATCACGCCGACGAACACCGCCTAAAATTGCCGATCCATCTAAGCGTGAGATGCATATAGGTAACAATGCGTACCTAGGAACAGGGGATGGATGCAATGTCATCACAGCGATTAATTAGTGGAAAATGAACATCGCACGACTCGACATTTTCAATTACAACCCGTATCCGAAACTGAAGTTGATTACAGTAGCCGAAGGGAATAGTCGAGCGGTTTTAATACGCATTTGTAATCGAGTTAAAAACTACCCAGTCGGATGATTAATAAATTTTAAAGAGGTGCTTAAACAGGGTTTTTAACGATGGAGGACCGACGAATGACTGTCGATTTATATAAAATCTCTCTCTTCAAATTGAAGAGAGAGATTATTTAATTTAAGGGATTGGTGAGGCCAGAATTTTGCTACGTTATGTCCTTCTCAATTTTACAAAAACAGGTACTTACACGGTTTTAGAAAGATACAATTAAACATAACAAGAACATTTGAACATGAATGAATAAGCGATTTAGTCGGTACAAAGAAAAATAAAGAAGAAATAGATGTAAACTAAGTACCTACACAGCAATGGCTGGAGTTGATTGTTACATTATAAAATAAACCGCTTTATAAACACAGTTAAGAAAACAATTTAGTAATTAATTCAATTCACAAGTTTCTTCAATACCTACACTAAAGGATTCACATACATAAACTCAAAATCTAAATAACGAAACTTTCACCTGAAACTAACAACTAACTAATAGAAGTGAATCTACCTGTATAAGCTAAAACGACTCGCGGTACAGAATGTTCCAAGTTTTCTCATAACGAAAATAGAGAGCGAGCTTTAAGCTCTCACTGAGTAGTGTTGCTACAGTTTTTGTAGACTTTTCCTTTCTATGTAAGGTACTAACGTATGTAAATAGGCTAGCTGTTTTTTTAGTGGGTATACTTTTTCGCTTACAAATAGCAACAAACCTGTTACAGAATATTGTTAAAGAAGTTATAATATCACTTAGTTGAAAATACATAAAAGAATTCAATTGTAACAATGAAAGTAATGAAGAATTGAATTTCCTACACTATTTGATATAACAAATCATTGAAAAGAAAGTCAGACTTAAAATTAAATCTTAATCTACGATGCAGAGGTAAGTAACCGAATGAATAAACGGCTCATTGAAAATCGTAATAAGGTAGCTAGCTGCTATAAAAACACTCAAGCGACACAGCACTTTACCACGTAATTCACTAGTTATAAAGAAAGCGGGGATGACAAAGGTTATCTAACGGCTTTCTCTAAAATATAATCAAAATTATATCGCCTCTCTTCTCTCTTCTCTTCTTCTGAACTTACTGTAGAATAGTTCGATGATGAATATGATATATATATGCTTGTATATATTAATTAATATTACAAAAGAACATGACCCGGTACTTCATTACTTAACGTATTCTTTAAAAGTACAAGTTTTTACAGTTTTCAATCTCTTTTAAGAATTAGAAACACACCTAACAAAAACTAAACTATGAGAGCCGAACCTACCTGGAATAAAAATATTCTATAAAGCTGAAAAATGCTACATTTTTATGAAAATGTAACACTACCAACTTTTCTATTGAAACCGTATAGAGCCAGCGACAAGCGTAAACCACAAACGGGACGTAACATAAGGAAATCTATTTTCCAACATTTTCAAAGTCTAGCAGACTTTTATAAGTCTGGGGAGCACATCTGGCGTCCGCATTAGTATGTTGATGAGGCAATCGCGATCACGGCGGGGATAACGTGATTTATATCATGGATAGGGTTGCTGCTGAAGATAATAATATGAGTGGCAATCTACTTTGTTTGATATTTGGTTATTGAGAGAAAATGGGAAGTTAGAGAGTTATTATGTGATTTAATATATCGAATCGTTTAACGTGACTGCACCTACATGAGGTGTGCTACATCTCAATGAAGACAATTTATTTAATTAGTATTATAAAATAAGACTACTTAATTACAATACATCATGTTTAATAATACATACAATATTTAATAATGAATACATCATGTTTAATGTTGTGTCCTAGCTGACCATCTCCAATACTCGAAAAACAAATAGATGGAATGGATTATACCAACAAAAGCTGGGATTATCATACCGAAGTTGAAGAGTATATGACACCCCAGAGAAACATAACCTTGCCTTGATATGTCCCTGGATAACAGTAAGTTTGTCGCCATCAAAATAAACACTTCATCTACGTTTTTCATGACATAAACAAACTTTTTTACAAGAGTATTTCATTTAACACACGATATACCAAAACAAACGCAAAGAGACAGCCCTACAAGCATATTCTAAGGATAAATTAGGGTCGTGTGTCAAATTTTTCACGTATTTTCCGTCGATAGGCTGTCGGCGCGTCGGTGACCGCGCCGGTGTAATTGATAGGACAGATGATATTAATGTCCCTCCCCTACACAACGTGTGCACACAATTTATGTTGCAATACCACACAAACTACAACGCACCCCTTGTACACGAATATTCACGCAACTGTTTTGACGCGGAAACGAAGTTACACAACAGGATTTGGGTTTCCTAAGTGGCTGGTTAAACTTTCGTTCAAATATGTTTTTGTTCAATATAACACTTTTACTATGTAGTTAAACCAATCAATCAAATGTACTTAATTTCACCTTTCAAACCCTTTTGAATAATCATCTATAAATCAAAATACAGTTTAATAGGTTTCTTGAATCTTAAGGACAGGAGCTCTTTCTTATTAGCTCGTCATGAATTAGATTGAGCTACTATTGCAGTGTTCACAAATGCTCTTCCGGGGGGAACTAAAACATGAATGAAACAAATAGATTGACTAAACAAAGGCACAGGTCTAGGTACAAGTCCCTGTGGGATACCAACAACGATTGCACCAACAATATTCTGCCGATCTTATTTATAGGTAACAACTTTTCCTGTGTTTTATGAAATGACACTCAAAATTAATATACTAAGGAAGAAGTGCTGCGATATTGTACAAAAGGTTCAAATGGCACACCTCACCTTGTCAAAAGCTTGTTTTATATCAATTTAGCAGCTAACTACTCTAATTAGGTGCTAGCTACTTATAAATAGTAGGCTTAAGAGTTTTTTAGAATTTCTATTGAATATATCATATTGGAATAAGTTAACTCCCCAGAAACAACACTATCATGCTGTGCTGGTAAAGCGCCCTCTATGTCTGTAATCAGAAACTTCTACAAATCACTCGCACAGCGCCATCTACTGATTACGCTTTGAAGCAGCTTGCGCCATACATGAAACTTGTCCACTTGCTCAGGGTTTTTCAGGTTTGGTACTGTATCACCAGATGGCGCTAAGTGTATCAAAAACCGGCCGTTATTTCAGCAATGTGTTGTTTGTTTTCTTATCAAAATGAATCATCATTGAAGTTTCATCATTACCGTTTTTAACTACCGTCTGTACGATAACAAAATGTGTCAATAGTTTGTCGCCATTTAATTAGTCTGTTTATTCATTTTAAAAATGCATTTATTTATAATTGTAGTCACCTACCTATTATAGGTAGGTATTATTATTATGTTGGTTGGTATTATTTATGAAATAGTAGGTTCTTTATACAAATAAAAGAAATTACCTATGACGACTAGTTTACTTACCCGCAAGTCGCACAACCTTGTAAATTATGCTAATGCAAAATTAAGTACTTACTTATGGAAAAGCAATTTTCTGGTAAAAATAACTTTTTTTTACCGTTCCCTTCCTATGCTTCCGATGTTTTAGGTAAATCAATTAATAATTACTTTCCTTAGATAACGATATCTTTTTTGACTTTTTATGTTGTTTCCTCACAATACAAAGATTTAAAATCTGTAAAGTACATTATACATACTGTATAAGGAAAATATTTCATAAAAGTTTTTTACGATTTTCAACTAAGATAAAACCCAATACGGTCGCTAGTCGCTAACACAATTTCTGCGAAACACATTGTATGATGGTGTTGAAGTTCAATAGAGTTGAGTTCTTTTACGGAAATCCTTTTTCGCAGACTTTGTAAAGTGAGCCCTTTGTGGAAAAGATGGCTCATCTAGATAAGTGGGTACGCTTTCATGGTGAGAACGGCGGCGGTATCACGCGAGCCTTGACTTGCTTTGACACTCCAGACGGCTTTTCTAAGGAACTCGATTTTACAACGATATACTTACGTTTGGTTGTACCAAAATTTATTTTGACACCGCTCGGCGCTCCTGTAAAGTTATGGAACTACTATGCATATAATATACTTACTTCTTCGATTTGTCGTGTCGTATTTTAAATACATGCGCATTTGCATTTTATAACAATGGGTACTTGGGTAGTTTACACACAGGTGAGGAACGACGACAGTTATTATAAAAAGTATATATTCGACACTAACAGGTTTTTCAGCGTAGATACCTACCTATTAGTCACTTCAAAGTTCATTACACTTTCCAACTACAGTATACTGGTACTCTACAGATATCTTTTCGTTCATAAAACCCCTATAACTATTTTAATGTCTAGATTGAAACCTGTATTAGCATAAACAAAGTGCGATGAGCCGAACATAATTCAACGGAAGTCTTGATATTTTATGCACGACGGAATGGCAAATTCTCTGACAAATACAAATACTTACAAAAAAGCAAATACTTTAAGCAAAGAGAAATGATCCGTTTTTATTAACAATTTATATGTCTTTCTCTTGAACTGACTGCTCTTATGTTGCTTCTACTTCCCTAATTACATTATGATAAGAAACTGCGTATCTAAACAAATATAATACGATACTTACGACTTTGTCGGGGTTAGAGAAAAGCTTCTTCCGAGTTCAAAAGTAGTATAACCCGAAATACATCGTGTAAGTAAGACTGTAAACATGATTAACATGTAAGGCTATAAGGCACAAATGAGCCACCGGCTACGGCCACCGGTTGCCAATAACAAAGTAACTCGTGTCACTTGCTTTTTCATACGTTTTGTATGGATTAGTAGCACACGCGTGGCCGCCAGCGGCGGCCACCCGCTACAGGTACTCAACACCGCAGCAAGAGGCGACAGCCACCGGTGGCTGTGGTCGGTGGCTCGTGCGCGCCTAAATATCACACTATAGGTAGGTAGGTACCTAGGAAAACAAATATTTTTATAAATAGGTACATTTCAGAACTAACATTTTTGTGGACATACCTGTGAGCCTGAAGCAAACTCATCAGCCGGTGGTTCCCTGGTGAACCTCTCGAACTTGAAGCTGTTGGAGCGGTAGAGCTCGTTGTCCTCACGGGAACGTCTTCCGCGGCAGAACCGGCGAGTTATCGACGTGTGTCTGCGAATGAAAATGGAAAATGGTTCCAGTACCTACCGCAAAAAAAAACCTACACGTTAGTGGACCTTATGGATGCTATTGACAATGCACAACTCGTCGCTACCTTTAAGGAAGTAAAAGTAATCCTACAATTACTACAATTCTTTTCAAATTGCCAACCCGTACCTACTGGGCCCGGGTGGTGGATTATGGCCCACTCCCTCTCATAGACCGGAGGCCTGTGTACCAGTCCCAGCTGTGGGAACATGTTACACAATGTTCCCACATAATCAGCCTATAATGTTCCCACTGCTGGGACACAGGCCTCCTCTTTCTGTGGGAGGGAGTGGGCCGTAATCCACCACGCGGACTCAGTGCAGGTTGTATATCGTAAACTTCTTATTTTCTTAGCATAGGTTGGAGCATATTTGGACGGACCCCAAACTTCATCAAACGAGTTCGCTCAAGCTTGAAGTTGATATTCAGAGAGAACAAGTCTGTGGTCACTGCCTGTGTTGTACCTGTTGATCATCTCTGGATATTATGCTTTCTATCCTTTATAAGAAAGTCTACCTCATTTTGACGTAGTAGACTCAACAACATAGGAGTCCGCGTATCACTGCTCAGTTTCCCTCAGTCGACGTCAATGGCTTAACAGTGGATAGAATTGGGATACAAGCAAGGCTTAGATCAAGATCATATAAACTTTAAAGCCGTATTTTTGCTATGGTGGCCGAAAGGCCTTTGCCAATCCATTACCAACATAAAAAGTAAGTCGTCTGTTAAAACCGGCTTGCCTGATAGATAGCATGAAGCCGTTAGTTATATAAATGTGAATGAAGTCATAATTTTTGCCTTCTCATCACAACACATGATAGAAATCAACACAGTAATTATTTTGCTGTGTTGATCGTTACCAGACAAAAAATTTAATTGAAGTAAAAATAGAAACTTTATCGAAAAGATGAGAGGAGAGAAAAGTGTATTAAAAACAGTAGATTGTCATGACTAGTACTTTTGCCAAGTATACAATACCGGGATTGAAACCATATATAACCTCGTCTGACGTCCGTCAGCGATCTATAGAGGCATATGCGTCAGACGACGCAGTAGAAGATTGACTGATAATGAGGATAATTAGGGAAAGCAATACCTATCTAAACAACAAGATCTCCGACGCACTACAACAAGTAAATAGGTAAAGAAAGATCTTTAAAAACAGGTTCACCTTTGCCTAACCTTTTGGGAATTACAGAAAACGTGACATTTGTAGTGTCTATAGATTTTTTGTAAGTTTGTTTAATCAAACACTATTGTAGTGGTACACCCCTAGTAATAAAAAAGACACAATAAAGATGGCTACACGAGAAGGTTGGTTTTATTACATCGGATAGAATTTTTATACTCCTGGAGCATCATGATGACAAGATTCCTGGCTGAACCCAAAACACGATAATATTAAATTATTATCTTCAAAAAACGTAGTCAGGCACATCCCGACGGTCAGCAGTGAGCAAAAGACTGAAGGAGGAGGGAGGGCAACCAATAAAGACTCCTACAAGAGTACTGATCAATGCTCGATCCTTATCTGTACGAAGCTCTTCAGAGAGAGAGACTTAGTCTGACATTACTGACCCACTTTTATGTGTTCTACAGCCTTTTCCCTAAGGGATAACTTATTTATACCTTCGATGAGGGCTCAGTCCAGCCCTTTTGATCAATAGCGTACTAAAACCGGCACGTGTGGTTCACGTGCCCCCTATCTGTTTTATGACATCATTATCATTTCTATTTACTTTAGGTCGAGAACCACTTAATTATGGTTTCAATGTAAGAGGGAATGTTCTAGTAGGTGTGTTTGCTTCTACATAGATAGGTAAAAGAACCAGTCTGTAAAGGAAGTCATAATTTTATCATATAAACAGGTATGCTCATAGAAGCATCCCCTGTTTAATATAGGCCTATACGGGGCTCCAATGACCGTTAAAATTAACGGTCAAAAGAGACTTGCCATGAACAAATGGATTTATGATCTCAGTTTGTTGTTATCAGAAGGAAGATTCTGCCCATCCTTTAGACGAAATCGCTTAGTCACAGTAATCTTCTACATACAATTACCGATGGTATGACTCATGTCCTATCCATATAACAGTACGTTTGTCTCAGTACAGTCTTTAAGGCTCAAAATCTTGTACACATACAATATTATTCTTTTATTAAAGATATATTATTCCGCAGCTTGCATATGTAACCTAATCATGAACACGTAAGAAACAAGTTGCGCATCATTAGAGAATTTAATTTATATTTAATCATTCAACATTATCCGTCGTTAATGTTTTTATGCGTAAACAATAAATTATTCACCTCGAACGCTTGTTGCGTCCGTAGCTAACTGCAAATTTACATAAGACGGACTGTAATCATGTCGTGCAATCTACCGTATTGCAGTATAATGAACCTAGCTGATAAAGTGGCCAACATATTTCTGATTTTAATAATTAACAGTTACCTAGAATCGCTGGAATGCAACGGCCATTGTATTCCGAATATCTTCAATCTGGCCGGTGGACGCCTCTTCTGCTCCGTTCGAGTGTTTTCCTCGACGGGTGGAGTGTGATGTCTGCTCCCGGAAGAAGCCCTCGTTCCACTTCGACGACGCCTGCGACGTCTCCTCTCAACCAAGATAAAATTATCCCCGTTTCTGATAATGTACGATGAGCGTAGAGTCGATTTCTCGCCCTCGCCCTGCCTTTGTCTTATCAAGTCAGCTGTTCTCAGTGTGTGTATGTTCTGGTACTCAGCCTCCTGTGGCAGTGGTGGGGCGGCAGATGGCGTTACTTCCTTGCTTGTGCTAGTCCCGCTTCCATCCCTCTTCTTCCGGGAGGAATGGAGACCAACCCGACGCCAAACCTTTTCCATCTGTCTTTAATGTCATCCCATTATTATGCTCACTAATAGTCGCAATTTTTACGCGAAAAGTCACTTGACACTGAACGCACAATCACAACGTTTTCCGAAACATGAAATCCTCGGGGATCATAAAATCGTTCACAGGTTTTTACCGAAAGATGTCCGAGGTTCTCACATAAATATTAACACAAATGAATCACTGTCCAATCAGCCGTTCCCTGTCATTGTTCGGGCTGATAAATATTTCAAGAGTCCTTCACAAATCCTCGGTTCCCGGTTGGAGATTACGTGTCAATGATCAAATCACAGGAATCAGGGCGTTTATCATTAATTTCTCTTATTAAGACGTAGTAAGGTTAGTAGAATTAGGGGAGAGAATAACGTGTTTTTTGACATCGCACTTGCAGAAGTCCCGGCCCTAACAGGGTGCGGGTGCAAGCTTTGCGCATGCGCGATCCCCCTTCACCCGTAGCCCCGTCTGACCGAAGCTCCAAAATGGCGGACCTCCGACCCCTTCCCGTTATTGAATATCTAATTTTATCGCTATGCATTTATTGTATTCAGTTGCGATGCACTCACGGCCTACTTTTATTATTATGCAGTTACCTGGCCCGCCTCATAAGTTATGTATAAAATGCGGCAGTTCGGGCCAACTTTAGCACAATGAATTCAGAGCTTTATTAAATTAATGTCCAGAATATTCCAGGCTATTGTCATTTCTGGAAATGTGATGATTATTTGTTGAAATTCTGTCAAAATCCAAAAGGAACCATAACTGAAGCAACAAGTATATCTGTCCTCTTAAACCAGACACAGACAGTACCTACCTTCTTAGAACGTATAGGTAAGTAGTGTAGGTATGATGGTCAGATGATTGTCTCTACTAATCTAGTACTGTTTCCAGCTATTCTGACTTAAGTGAATGCTGAATATTATAGTTCTACTTTTCACCTTTTATCTACCTACATTCAAACACAGATCTAGATACTTACCTACATGCTACAGGTTTGTACGCACGGCTACACATCAAGCTAGCTAGGTAACCAGTATTAGCTGACTCCTGATTGTACGAAAAATTATATTATGTGAGGTCAGCTAAACCTGGAAAAGTATAACTTCATTTGTTGCTGTGCTGTGTACCTTTGCCAACAAGCTATAACATTTATACATCTATTTTGTAATATATAGATCACTACGTAATAAGCGTTACGCCCTTTGTATACGTAGAAAAAACGTGTCCGTGACGTTTTTTCGTTTTTTAGCTTGTTAGCTTCCATAGTGATCCATAAAATGATACAACACTGGCGACCATGTCTACACATAGCGATAAACCGTAGTTTTTCACGGCAATAAAAACGTGTGTTATTTAGGGCGTTAATTGCATAATAAAAATGGATAATCAGCCTTTATTATGGGGTGTCTCAGTAAGAGTGCACTTTTTAAATTTAGAATATTTTTTTTTCGTTTATTTTATTTACCTATTATTTATTTTAATTTACCTATGTTTATTCCGATTATTAAAAATGGAGCGCTTTTCTAAAGAACAACGCGTTATAATAATTGTGAAAACTCTTTACAAAAATGGGAAAGTTACGCTGAAACCGGCCGAAAACTCTTTTCAGCCGAGAAAGTGCACCTAATGTGTCAACCAGATCGTGCGATTTAACGCCTTGCGATTTTTTTCTTTGGAGTTTTATGAAATCTCGGGTTTATACGAAATAACCAGAAACAATTCCTGAGTTCAAATCAGAGATCCAACGCGTCATCGGTGAGATACAGCCACAATACTCTGTGTAAAAGTCACGGATAATTTCATGAAAAGATTGATGGCCTGTCATCAGAGCCATGGGGGCCATTTGCGGGATATTTTATTCCATACTTAATCGGAACATGTCTTCTTTACAATCCAATAAAAATATCACAACTCTCTCATAAAATACATGCTTTTATTTTAAAATGAAAAAGTGCACTCTTATTGAGACACCCTATATAATGTTTGCCTGCTGAGATACAGGCCTCCTCTCTGTGAGAAGGAGTGGGCCGTAATCCACCACGCGGGCCCAGTTCGGATTGCCAGATGTCACATGTCTTCGATTTTTTGATTCTCGGACATGCCGGTTTCCTCACGAGGTTTAAGTATCTTCTTATATATTATATAAAATTCTCGTGTCACAATGTTAGTTACCATAGGTATACTCCTCCGAAACGGCTTGACCGATTTTTATCAAATTTTATATGCACATTCAGTAGGTCTGAGAATCGGCTACTATCTATTTTTCATATCCCTAAGCGATAAGGGTTGTCCACCCCTAACATTTTATTTTTATTTTTTGCATAATTTTTTATTTTAATTTTATTATGATTCGGCATTAAAAAATACATGGAACCCTAAATTTTCACCCTTCTACCACCAACCCCTATTTTTTAATCGTCTATATATGTATGTATATAATAATGAAATGACGTTTGTTAGTCTTACTAAAACTCGAGAACGGCTGCTGGACCGATTTGGCTAATTTTGGTTTTGAAATATTTGTTGAAAGTCATGGAAGGTTTAAAAGGTGAGAAAATATGAAGAAGTTGTAAGGAAAATAGTAAAAGCAACAATTTTATTATCACATACAAACTGTTCGTACCTGTCTAATATGATGCGTTCATTAATACGGAGGTAATAAGATTGTATAGTTTAATTTATTCAATTGTTTGGTCTGTCCTTTACTCTTTTATTTTATTTCTAAGAGTATTTTAGTTTATTATCAAGACTGACATTTTTTTCTTATCTAGATATTTTTTTCTTTTCGTATAAAGTAGGGAGTAGAGTAGGGCAGAGGTAGGGTAGGAGTAGGGTAGGAGTAGTGTAGGAATAGGGTAGGAGTAGGGTAGAGGTAGGGTAGGAGTAGGGTAGGGGTAGGTTAGGGTAAAGGGTAGGACACCACGCGAACGAAGTAGCGTCGGGCAGCTAGAAATAATTTATATGGCGAAACAACGTTTGCCTGGTCAGCTAGTACTTATATATTATTTGAAATAAACGCTTTGTATTTTTGAGTTTATAAAAAGAGTTTCCACATGTAGATTACATTTATAAAATATGTAGGTAGTTTGTTTCTGCCAAATATTTTACCTATTTACCAAATACATCATCATCATCATCATCAGCCTATAGCAGTCCACTGCTGGACATAGGCCTCCCCTAATGAGCGCCATAGCGCCCTGTCTTCAGCTTGACGCATCCAGCATCTGCCTGCAGTCTTTCGCAGATCGTCATCCCACCTGACCGGAGGGCGTCCTACACTACGTTTGCCGAGTCGCGGTCTCCACTCAAGAACTCGTTTACCCCAGCGGTTGTCGGTTCTTCGCGAGATATGGCCGGCCCACTGCCACTTCAGCTTGCTAATTCTTTGAGCTATGTCGATAACTTTCGTTCTCTGTCGGATACATTCGTTACGGATCCTATCCTTCAGAGAGACTCCAAGCATAGCTCTTTCCATAGCTCGCTGAGCGACTTTGAACTGATGGACCAGCCCTATCGTGAGTGTCCACGTTTCAGCCCCGTAGGTCATGACGGGTAGGACGCACTGATTGAAAACTTTCGTTTTCAAGCACTGCGGTATAGATGACGAGAAGACTCGACGTAGTTTCCCAAACGCTGCCCAGCCTAGCTGGATCCTTCTCTTGCCTCCCTCTCAAAATTGTTTTTACCTAACTGCAGAATTTGCCCGAGGTAAGTGTATTCGGAAACAATTTCGAGAGGGTGGCCGTGCACGACGACCGGTCCCGGGTCAATGAGGCCATTGATCATGACTTTGGTTTTATCCAAATTCATGCCGAGACCGATTTGTCGCGAGGCTGAAGCTAGGCCGTCCAGCATCTGGGTTAGCTCCTCCAGCGACTCCGCCATCAAGACTATGTCATCAGCGAATCGCAGGTGTGTTACCAAATACACTTGAGACCATTTGATTATTGTCCACTTAGCCCCGGTATAGTAAAGGTTCGACTTCCATAGATATTGGAAAGCTGTTATATTTCGTGCTTCTCTTTAAGTAGGTAATCCGTAATGAATAGATAGGTGGTAGGTATCTACTTACCTTCTATAATCATGACGTTTTGACCTACTTACTAGATATTTTTCGGTAAACTCCGCTATAATAACATATCGTCCCCGTAGTTGGAAAACTAAATAACTCCGATTTTCTAGTTTTGAGATAAACGCGATTTAGTGTTTTTTTTTCAATTAATGTTCATTTGTTAAAAAAATTGAGACAATTTTACCGTCGGTAATTTTATATTTTGTGGACCTGATTATCTTTAACATTATGCTTAAACAAACTGGACTCTATCTTCAACAATAACTAAATAAAATATATAAAACCAAGTTGTTTAATTTTGCCACAACTACTTTTTGTAACGTAACTGCAATTAGTTATTTATTTCGGCTATTTATTTAGTTTTCCTACAACCTAGATCCATCTGGTAGAGTAAAAGAAGGTGAAATAAATGCAGTTATTGAATTTATCAAACTTGAAATATGTTTAAATGTAAAAGTTGAACGTTTATTACTTTGATATGTAGACATCTGATTGCTATGTTGATAGCATTAACGAGGTTATAGCTAATATAACGAATTCTAGTATTAGTGACGAGTCTGTGTTGCCTAGTTATACTAACAACATAGTGATTAATTATGAATCGTCATGTACGAAGGAGGATCCACCTATAATACCATCATCTTTGGAGACCACTACCAGTCAGATAGGGTATTCTCCTTCTGCTGGAACTTATTCGGGCAATCTAAACTCTCCAGTTGTAGTTGTGGAGGTCACTCCGGATAATTTTTTAAACTAGTCGGGGAGACAACAGAAGTTACCCCTTTAAATAACCAATTATTATTACAGAATAATAAAAAGGTATCTTCTGGCAATATAATTAATAATACTAAAAAATCAAAGGGAGTGCAACATAATTTAAAATTATTTAATCAAAATATCCAAGGTTGCGCTTCCAAATTACTGGAATTAGAATTGTTTTTGGAAAACACCAAGTTTGATGTCATTTGTTTAACAGAGCATTGGTTGAAAGATCATCAAGTAATGTCAATTAATTATGAAAATTATTGTGTAGTTAGCCATTTCAGCCGGAAACGTATGATACATGGCGGGTCATTAATACTACTTAAACATTCTATTAAATCTAAAGAACGAAAAGACATAATTGGGCTGTCTGTTGAACACACCATTGAATTGTCCTGTGTTGAGCTTGATAAGCATGTTATAGTATGCGTATACAGACCTCCAAGTTACCAGAATCTAACTGTGTTTGATTCTGTAATGGAAGATGTGTCAAAGAAACTTAGTACAAGTAGTAAGTCGATAATCGTATGTGGAGATTTTAATATTAATTTATTGGAAAATAACTCGAATACTGTCAGATTGTTAAGTCTTTTTAGGTCATTTGATTTGTCAAATGTTTTTATTGAACCAACCCGAGTGACAGCTTCTTCTGCCACTTGTATTGATAATATTATTTGTAATTGTGATTACTTACACAAAGGAATTGTAAATAAGTTGCCATCTGATCACAGTGGACAAACAATAACATTTGGCTCCTACATGCCTTTACAAAAAACTCAAATAAGGTTTAGGACAATAACATGTAAAAAGGTAGAGAAATTAAATAATTCTTTAGCCAGTAAATTATGTGATCAGAATTTTAATAATATTGGTGACCCAAATGAGTTCTACGCCGAGTTCTTTTCAATACTAAATGCGCAGTTTAATGAAACTTTTCCACTGAAAACTAAAAGTATTTACACAAAGTTTTTATTTAGTGACTGGGCAACTCCAGGTATTCGTAAAAGCAGGGAAAATCTTTTTGAACTCTATGGCTTAAAGCAACATTATGAATAATACAAACTTTCATCAGTATGTTGCAAAATATTCAAAAATATTTAAAAGTGTGTGCCAAATAGCTAAGGCACTTTATATTAGCAATAAAATAAAATCAGCTGATGATAAAATAAAAACTACCTGGCAAATAATAAATAATGAAACAGGTAGGAAAAAACAGCGTAATACTGAATTTAATTTAGAGACTGCACATGGCCCCATCAACTCAGATGTAGAAATAGCTCAGGAATTTGAAAACTTTTTTGCTAATATTCCCCTTAAAACTACTGAAGCTTTAAATTCATCCCCCACGCTCTCTGCTGCCTTACTTAAAAATAATGTAAAGGCATGCCCTTTGGAGTTTAGGTTTCAGCATACAAACCCCCAGGCTGTCATAAAAGTTTTTAAAGATCTTAACATTAAAGCAACAGAAGATCTCTGGGGAATGTCTGTAAAAGTATGTAGATCTTTCATCGAAACCATTGCGCCCTATTTAGCTTTCATATTTAACACCAGTGTTGACCAAGGAGTCTTTCCGGATCTTATGAAACATAGTAAAGTAGTACCTTTGTTCAAATCCGGTGATAGTAAAGAACCCAACAATTATAGACCTGTGTCAATTCTGCCAGTTCTCAGT
Organism: Luperina nickerlii; assembly: GCA_963855955.1. NCBI lineage: Eukaryota > Metazoa > Arthropoda > Insecta > Lepidoptera > Noctuidae > Luperina > Luperina nickerlii. The sequence goes on along the minus strand of OY979677.1, from coordinate 10,314,754 downwards.
AAAGTGTTTGAAAAGTTAATGCTCAATCAAATGTTACGTCACTTTAATAAAAATTCCATCTTTCATGAACACCAGTACGGTTTCACTAAAGGGCGTTGCACTACTGACCTTTACCTACCTTAATAAAGAATATACCGTTACCTTAATAAAGAACATTTTTAACGCCTGGGAAGAAGCACAAGATGCCATTGGAATCTTTTGCGACCTCTCTAAGGCGTTCGATTGTGTAACCATGAGACACTTCTGATGAAACTGGAGCACTATGGACATGGAAAACAGCACTTGATTTGCTAAGATCATACCTGAAAGATAGAAAGGTGAAAGTTCAAGTAAATGGCGTAAACTCATTGGGGTCTGAAATGACAATGGGCGTTCCTCAGGGTTCGATATTGGGTCCATTCCTCTTTTTAGCTTACATTAATGATATACCCCAATTACTTCAAAATCAACCGCAGATGGTGTTATTTGCAGATTACATCATTGATCTTTAAAATAGACCGACGGTCACAAAATCTTGACGTCGTGAATAACTCTATTCTTTAGGTCCAAGATTGGTTTACGGTAAATAATTTAGTACTTAATAAAAAAAAAACCAAATGCATTCGGTTTACATTACCTAATGTATGTAAAGTAGCTACATACCTCAGATGAATTATCTTCTTCTTGGCACATTTTCACCATAAATCTACCCCGCGAATTAATTATAGTGTAAAACTCTCACTCTGGTCACTGACGTCAACGCAATTGAAGGTTACACTAAAATGAAAAACGCATTACACTAAAATGCTTGTGACGCGAGCGATGCTTCAGTCACACGCGCTGACACCCGTGCTTCCCCCCGCGCACTTCCTTGTTCCGATTCATTGAATAGACACTACAATATTTCGCGTGGCAATTATAAATAACTTAATCTAGGTATTTGATTTTATTTGCCTATCATCTTGTAATTAATAATTATCTAGTTGTAGAAGAAATAGATAACATCAAGTGTTTATAAAGTAATGTACGTTTTGACAGAATTCTGAGTAGCAAAATTAATTAAGTAGAGTTATTTAGTTTTCCTAGAACTTTGTTAGTTTTATGATAGAATTTGTAAATTGAAGAAAAAATCAACAACTTATTTTATTTAATTTATTAAAACTAATCATTGACCACAGTTATTGATTTATTTATTGAGTTGTTTATTTTTCCTTCAAAAAATTAGATTTAGTTTGAAGATATGCATTATTCCATCTGAACGACAAAAATGGCTATATTTTTGGAACGGAATAAGATAAGTAAATTCCTGTAAGACTCAAACATGCGTCATGTTTTGGATTATTTAAAAATAGGGAAAAGACAAAATCGCCAAAACCGAAGTTATTTAGTTTTCCAAATACGGGGACGATATTGTGTCCAATTACAATTTATCAGAATCCTATTGACAGTAGGTAATTCGGTCATCATCAACAGCCTACAGCAGTACCAAATAAAAAAAAAACCAGCGTTTTAAACTTGTATAAAAGCATATATATTTAATTAAGCATCGATACCTAGTAAGTGCACCATTCACTCCCTAGTGACTTTAAAACCTAGTAAGTCACTTAACCAATTCAAAACCTTAGTATCTTTTACAACCATTAGCATTTTTCCAATATTACGTTTATGCGCTCTCCTGTAAAATTTCTAGGTAATATCTGCTTTTATACAAGTTTTTTTTTGTATTTGGTAGAGACCTTCTATAATAGGTTAGCAAGATTATGCAATAAAACGGTTTTTGTAAAAAGTGTCCCTTACTAGGTTTTGAAATGGGACAGCCGAGCTAGTCAAGATTGTGAAGCGTTCGAAGTACGATACGATAAGCTATTGTAAATCCAACCGAACTCAACAGATGGCGTTGCTTGTCTCTAAGCAATGAAACTTGTTAATGTAGTAAAATCAAACGCGATAAGTTGTATAGCCTATTTATAATATCACGCTTATATTCCTCGAAGGGTAGGGCAGATGTGCATTACATTACAAACACACTATCAGTAGCAATGGGTTTCATTTTAACAGTTTAACAACATTCATTGCGTTATTTACGTTGTTGAGCAGACACATTTTTCGAACATATGGAGTAATGGATTAGCAAATAGCAATATCCAGATAATAGGATTTTCAGATAGAGATTGATAGTGTGTTAACAGTTACGCAATTAGGGGTTTAGGTAGGATACTAGGTATGGCTAGTTTAAACGTACTGCTCAAATCACACACTAGGTACTTACAGCTGTAGACGCTAGTGTACCTACCTACTTCCCTATAACTAAGTTGCAGTTTCAATATAATGACCTTTAGCCCCAGATTATTATGATAACCGAATGTATAAAGCGCTACTGCTGAAAATAGTGCATTCCCCCTCTCTGAACCTTCCAAAAACCAAGCAAGTAGGTAAGTAGGTACCTACCTACTGAAGTTAGGTTGCTTCAAAAATAAGGTAGGTACCCGTAGGTAGGTACACTACAGCGGATGCAATAATATAATATCAATGACTATAATACTATATGAACAATTAACCGCTGCATGATGGGCATTGGAAAACTAAAAATAAGTACCTACTTGTGACGCTAAATGCATAGCGATAGTTTTGTATTTATTTATCATTGTTTTCCTATTGCTTCCTTATTCTACAAACAACAAACTCCGATTATAGGTACCTATAAAATTATACTTCAAGTCGGCGCTCGCGACACTGGCCACTGCACTCAGTGAATGTATTCAAATATGAGGTAAATGACAGTGACCAATAGGAGCTCGATATGGCAGTTGCGTCACCGCGACAACGACGCAACACGAATAGCGCCATGTCGCGTAGTTGACATGACGCCATGCCATCGCCAGTCCAACTCGAGCACGAGCACTAACAAGGCGGCAACATTTTCACAATCATGTGCGACAAAAACATGCAATTAGTGAAAGCAATTGAAAAGTTTCCTTGTCTGTACAATTATAATTTAGCTGAGTACCTGAAAAAGGATATAAGTGACAAAGCGTGGCACGATGTGGCCAGCCAAACTCTAATGTCAGGTAAGAAGTTTTTATTAATTTGACAAGAGACGAGACGAAACGTAAGTAGGTATGATAGAGTTGCATTTGGCATCGCATGTATTTTGCGCATAATAAATAAATGGGGATATAGACGACTTTAGGTACTTAGGTACAAAAAAAAACCAAGATTGTGATTATTATACATAAGTAGGTTGGTAATAAAAATGTGATTTTTGTGATAATGCTTATCTGTAGAGATTAAACAAAGAGGTTTTATTTACTGTTTCAGTTGCCGAATGTAAAGAAAAGTGGAAAAATCTGCGTTATGGTCTGTTGCGGAGTTTGAGACTAAACCCAGATGGAACAGGGAAGAGGAAGTATTATTTGCACGATGAAATGGAATTTGTATTACCATACATCAGATCTTCAAAACTACAAGAGACTGTTTTGCAACAAATAGATGTAGAAACAGATGAAGAAGTAAATGGTTACCACGATCATGATAAAGTCACTTCTCCCTTACAACTTCAATATCAAGAAATCGAAATTCCGGAACCTTCAAGAAAAAAATCTAGGACTAGCGACAACTTCATTAAATATTTGCAACAAAGACCAAATCATAACAGTGAGGTGGTCGACGACTCAAGAAAAATGTTTCTACTAAGTTTGTTGCCAGAAGTTAATGCGTTAACCGAATGTCAAATGAGAGTTTTTCGAAGAAAAATCTTATTACTTTTGGATGAAATTGTAGATAGTCCAAGTCAATACGAAATGTGTTTACTTCAGTGGCAAAAAGAATCTATTAGTCAGGAGGCACAAAAAAACTCTCAAAATGATACAATTAAAAAGGAACCACTATGATGGAAGATACCAAATTATTTATTTTTCTTTTATTTTTGTTATTCAACACAAAAGCGCCACCTGATGACTATTGGAGACACCAAAATATATCCAAAAGATGGCGCTTAAAGTAAACGGCTACAAAGCCAGAAAGTGACGTTTTTCATAAAAAATGTATGATTGTGATTCAAATTAAACAATACAAAGCAAAAAAATATATATTTTTTATTTTAAATGTTCAATAAATAAATAATAATTCTGCTGGAAGAGTATTTAATGAGGATTGTGTAGCAAATGCTAAGAAAATGCCAGAGTTTTAGTAAACAGCAATCAAATAAATAAAAAGCATCTATTTTATAGGTGCATTCTTCATAGATTTAGTTGTAACAGGGTTTCCATTTACTTTGCTAATCATTTTATTATCCTGCCAAACTGCCAGAAGGCTCTCATTAGTTTTTAAGTCAACTTGCAACTTTTCCCAAACTTTTTTCTTGGGATTCAAAACATCATCAGGCTCCCCTGTTTCATATCCTTCTATTACCAGTCTATCGCCTGGTTTGCTGCACTCTGGGGCGAAGAGCGGCTCAACCTGTTTAGGTTCATCAACAGAAGCACAGAGAACCATACCCTTGGATTCAACACCACGCATTTTAGCAGGTTTCAAGTTGCAGAGAACTACTACATCTCGGTTCTGCATCTCTTCTATAGACACAAAGTTTACTAGACCTGAAACCACAGTTCTTGGTTCTTCCTCACCCAAATCAATCTTTTCAACATAGAGAGCATCAGCATCTGGATGTCTACAAACTTCCACTATACGTCCAACTCTAATATCGAGTTTTGCAGGTGTTACTTCATCAGCTGCAGGTGCATTTCCTTTAACTTTAGCTGGAGGTGGGTAAGCTTTTCTGGTCAGCTCTTGAAGCTTGGGTTGTTTGAATATTTCTTGAATAGGACCTAAAAGCTTGTTTATAGCTAACTCAACACTAGCTTTCAAATCTCCTGGATGAATTTCCTGTTTAGCATATGCACTTTCAAGATCTTCAAATTTTGTATATTCAACATTACCACCATGCTCAGGTGCTCTACTTATTTTGAAGGTTTCATTACCTTTCATTAGAGGAAACACTACATACTTGGTAAATGATAAAACACCATTATCAGTAATATTGCCAGGTTCACAAAAAGCTTTTTTTAGCTTCTTTTTAACATTAGCAGGGTTGTCTAAAAGATCAATTTTACTGTCTTCTTCGGATGCTGACATTTTTCCACCCGTGAGACCAGGTACCATAGGGTTCATTAAATGCACTCTCTTAGCATATCCTAGTTGTGGTAAATATTTCTCAGCCATCGTAAATATTTTTCTTTGATCAACCCCACCAAACTGTGCATCGACTTTCAAATATTCTTCATCTAAAGCTTGGAGTCCTGGGTATAAAAGCCCACTAAGTAATGGATGATCAACTTGTTTCACCACTTCCGCTCCTGCCTTTTTAGCATCATGTTCTGTTATGACAGATGACATACGGTACACATCAAGAGTGTACTCTTTGCTAAGCTGATATTCAGTACCCTTTACAAACTTTAATTTCTCTAGTGGTACACCAATTGATTGAAGCATTGCTTTGATAGCAGCTTCATAATATTGAGTACGGAGGTTTAAAAGTTCCCAAGGTGCTTTCATATTGTCTAAATAAGCATGTAAATCAGCAAACAGTATAGTCACCTCACATCCAGCCATTAGAAAGTCGGCTATCTTCGACATAGGGACGAAATAAGCCACATGAGGCCGTCCGGTTGTTGCTGTACCCCAATAGACTTTAAGATCTCTTTGCTTCAAGATTTCAGTGAGCTTTTCATCACCCAGGAATTCTTGTAAATTGCGAGTTATTAGTTGTTTCTTTTCTTCCCAAGTAGCCATGGCTAATATATAAGAAAATTCTGAAAAATTATAAATAAATCTAGGTTAAACTTTTGCCAAATCTAGAACAGATTTTGTAGATTACTAAACCACATTCCTAACTTAAACACGACACAAGAAAGTATAGGTACTAAATAGATACTCACCGTTTGTGATGGAATTGCAAATGTGTTATCAATAAATAGGTTTGCAACCATAAATAGTTTTTAAAACTTAACTCGACAGATACGAGAAGCAATAACACGTAAGTGAGGTGTCTTACGAAACTAGATGAAACATAACCTCCAAAATTTAGTGCAGTGAAATAGTATTTAAAACTAACGCATTGCCACTTAATTGAAGTTAAAAAGACGAAGTAAACACTTTTCATGAGTTTTTCATTGTAAAATCACAGATTTTCATTTGTTATTGAGCGAAAATTAAAAAAATATTGTAAATTTCGACAGTTCTGAAGTTAGTCTCAGTTCAAAATACTTGTTACCAACTGCGTATTGGCGCTAGTGTCGCAGTGAATGCTCGCGTTTCCTGTCAAAAGCGCCATTGCGCATGACAGTCAGTGCGGCCTTGCAGACTGAGAGCGCTGCCAACAAAGGCCGAGTCGATGGGGTTACAAAAAGATTGTTAATTTGGACTTCTAAAACCCTTTTGTTGTTGTAATTATAATTTTATATAGGTTGTGAATTTGTGATTACGGTTAAGAAAATGTGTGAATGATATGAATCGTGACGACTAGCAAAGGAGTCAGCTGGTCCACAGTGCGAATAGTGAATAAGAAATGGCGGCCTTGCCAGCAGGTGTTCAGTATGGGTTATCATCGGAGTCTACTTATAAAGAAAACAAGGAACTAGTGTTTGTGAAATTAACGGATTCAGCGCTGAAAGCTATTGAAGACTTCCTTAGGAATAATAGGGTAAGTCCAATCGCCATATTGTTAGACCAAAATAAAGATAAGCCAACAATGTCAGGCGCCATACTTTTATTACAGTAATTGAAATGAAACTGCAAATTTAGTAGTTAGAATCCAACAAATCAGTTTTCTAATTATGATAATTGGCTTCCAAACAAGTTTATGTAGGTAGCATTGCGATTTAAACTCCTCTCCAATGTCACGCCACGTCAACATGTAGAAAATTTGCTCTGTTATTTTCACAGATTTACATTTCATACGGCTATAATTAGAGAATTCGGACTTATTGTTGCGGAATTCGACGTTTACCGTGGAGTTATGTTACAAATCGTTCTTTTTTTCCTCGCTACCGTTTCACGTTAGGAGAGATTGTGCCCCTGCGAGAGATATCAATTGAATTCAGATTATAAACATTCAAGACGAACAAGTCTTACTTATCGGGTTTACCTACTGGAAAAACACCACGCAATGTTTGTCGATGTAGTTGATTCTAATAGTCTAATTTGGTTTTTTATGCAATCAGATTCGCATTATCATCTCCACCAGAAAATTGAACAACTTGTTTGTAAAGGAATATTTCTGTAGAATCTGTACTGCAGGAACTATGAATTGGTTTCTAAAAGAAATTATTTCTCAATCATGGATTTAAGAACTGAAAAATAAATGGAACATAGTGTGATATCATATTTCATGCAAAGAAACAGATAATGGCTGACTACACATTTCTAAAATATTGTCAACATTTTGCCTGACTATGCAAGTTTGCCCACTAATGTTGCCTCTAATTTGCTAATGAACAATTACAAATTATTTCTAACATCTCAGCAGGTAATTTGCTAATGAACAATTATGAATTATTTCTAACATTTCAGCAGTATTTTATCATGTAACAAGAATCATTTTTCAGTAAAGGTTCTGTTGAAATAAAATGAAAATGGGAAATATATTTTCAATGTCAAGAATCATGCAATAATTTAAAAGTATTGCCTGTGCCTTGTAATTGCTATCATCAAGCAATGGAAATCAAACATAACAGTTCTAAACCTCAAGTTAGTTTCATTATTGTAAAACAATATTTGCAATAAGATAGTTTCTCTTTTTGCTGTCATTAAAGGATTTCAGGAAACAGTTCCTTCAGTACTATAAAAATAAGAAACAAGTACTGTTTGGTAAAGATTATATTTCAAGGCAACGTTTTTTTCTTAGCACTAATCAACAATTCTTTACTTAGTACTACATTATGACAAAAGATGGCGCTGTATGTTTGTTAATGATAATGTTACGGTCAAATAATTATCTATTTAATTTATGAACTATAGTTCTAAGTTTCTGATAATAAATATTGGCACTTAGTATCTTACGTTATTAATGATATAATATAGAATTAAGTAAGGATAGCTTATTAGAACTGAAATTGTTATTCAATGAATATAACATCCTGTTTGCTGTAAAAAGTGCCACTAGTGTTACATTATTTAATTAAAACACTGTTCCTAGTTCAGGTTTGTTGTAACCTATTAAGAAGTTTATCCTATTATTAAATGCTGAAACAAAATTTAAAAGTAATTCTATTTTTCCATATTATTATTTCACCCTTCATTCTCTCAACTTTGACATACTTAATAATCAAAACATTTCTGTTGTAACAGTGATTAAGTAATGAAATGTTTTTCTAAGAAACCATTATTAAATCTTCAGATAGTAGTATCTGAGGATTTAATGTTTTCTTAGAATTCGCAGAATTCATATTCTGAGAACTATTAAAAAGGGGAAATACTTTATAGCAAGGCCAGCAAAACCAATTGTGGTACCTACCACTTTATAGTACAAATGAATGACACTGCCTTATTAGCCAATAGAATTCCAGTCTTATCAATCCTTAGAAAGTAATTCAGATAATAACTACACTGTGAATTTTTACTGTGAATTTTAAAGAAACTACTAACCTACTTGCATATTATAAAAGCATCTAATCTAGGTCATCAACTTACAAGTTGAATACCACCTTACAGACCAGTCAACTTAAGGTATTGATCAGAACAGGTGAACAACTATGCTGTCCCGCTCTAGAGCATTCAATTACTAACAGAACCAGGTTGTGCATTTCAATCTTTCACAATTAATATTTGAATGACGATGAATGTGTCCAATATTAGTTTTAGAAGCTATAACAGCCACTCATGTAGACAAGGTAATGTTGCATAGTTTAATGAATGAGTTACGAGTTGTTGCAACAACCGTGTTGAGAAATTTCTGATAACTTCACAACATTATTAAACATATTGTTAATTGATGTACATTAATACGAATATTAAATACTATTTGAAAATCTTAAAATTTATTTTGTAATGTGTGTAATTTTGTGCTGTATTATAATAGTTTATTTTTTTTGATAAGAAATTTGTTGTTGCAAGATAATAAAACATAATCCCTACTTTCCAATAAAAACAAAATTAAAGTGAGTACTACTTATGTATGGAATTGACAGTTTTGTAAGATATTCCATGTATTTGACAATGCTCAGTATGTACACAATGATGTATTACTAAGAACTGTGGGAAAGAAAACAAAAGCCATTTAACTAACATCATACCCACTATTAAGTCGAAAAATTAAGAAAAAAAAACCTGTAGGTCACTTAACTGCTGGTGAAAGCTATTTACTCAAAACCCAAAAGATGTAAGTAAAACTCTTCTAAAAAATTGTACTCCTAATTAGTCTTTTATGTCTGTAATACAGTTATTTTCCAAGCATTGTATGCTTTATTCATAAAGAATTAAAAATTATACTTGGTTGCAGAAATTTTGGAGAGCAAGGTTTATTGCACTTGTTGCTTCACTTGACTCAACAGACAGTGAAATATTCTAATATACTATGATGGTAGCTTCAGGAATTATAAACAAATAAAAAATATTCTGCAATCAATAAAGGAAAGTACCTAATAAAATTTAATATAGTCATTGCATTTGCAATGACTATATTAAATTTTTTACCAACACTAACTGTCTAACTTTTATAATGCCATTGGCATGCCATTTAGATTGCAAGTACTTCCTCTTTTACCAACAATTTCGGTAAATTTAAGTTTTTTTTTACTTCATGACTTTTTACAGGAAAGTTATTTACAATCTAAGAACTGGAAATTCCTGAAGAATTTCCGCAACATTTTTAATGAACTAAGCAACATATTTCCAAAGTAATAAACTTTCTGTCTATCTATTGTAATAAAGCTATTATTCTAAATTTATATTATATAAGCTGCTGGCTTAATTGTCTGTAGTAATTGAATATGATGTTAGTATTATACTGGTCAAGCCAGTATAATTTAAGACACCTTTCAAAGCAAAACAAAGAAAGTAAACCTGTTTCAGCCTGAAAACAACTAGAAACAATAGTTTTCTCTATCAAGTCATTGTACAGATGCCAACACACCAAGCTACCCGAAACTGTGAAATTTTCCCAATCAACTTTGAACATTATGCTTTAGCGATAAAATTGAAAATATATTAAAGAAATTTGACAGATTGTAGTAGCTCGATGTGCTGGCATCTGTACATAATAAAATCATCGCCTCACAAAATTTAAAAACCAGTTTTGGTTGAGTTTTATTCAAGCAGTGTTTCCTGCTGTTGCATGGCAGAAAAAAATATCTGCAGGATAATGTTTTTTTTGCCTTTGCATAAACAAAACACTTTAAGCCCGTCGTATATTTTTGTATTGATCACCCGAATTTTTTGCTGTCGGATTTAACAAAAAAAGTCTTAAATTTAGTTTGGCACATTTTATAACATTAAATCTAGTTTTCTGGTAATTAAATGAAAGCTTAACGTTTATTTAACTATTTCCAAGGCTTGTTTATTTAAAAATGCAAGTTTATTTAACCAATCAGATTGCTCCTATTTCTAAACAGTAGGCATTCAGCGCGTGTCTAGCCGTTTGGGCCTAGTTTCGCAAACTCCGTATATTAGGTAAGCGAATCGGGCGCATAGCCGCAATGACAATGTTCGGGCGCCGCCCGCGCAGGTGAAAGTACCAACAGCTGCCGGATTACTTATACAGTACAAAAAATCTTTCCTCTAAATTCTAAACAATTTGGCCACTTGTTTACCACTTGCTCATCAAATTGTGAAATTAAAACTGGTTTTATTATCCTATTATAATCAACCTTTAATTAAATTGTCTTACATAAATACCTAGTGAAACATTTTTAAAACAATTTTCAACATCGTAATGTTTCTCAAGTATTAGAATGATGTCTTGTTGACAGTTGTAAAGATAATCTACTTTTCCCTACATGTAGTGTGACCTCGTTATGTGATTTACGACACCTCATTAACGTGCATCTGTTTCATTACCATTGATAGGATAGGAAGTCATTATCAAAATCACAACGATTAGTAGAATGAGGACGATTGAATTTTGAAATTATGAAAAGGTCGCACTCGCTATTATAATTGTACATTTGATTAGGGACGTATTATGTACAGGTAAAGTTATTACAAATCTGCGGTAGACACCACTTACGTAATTTTTGTTCATAAATTCTATTGATATTTTGTTTATTGATTTATTTTATGTAAGTATATATAATAGGCGTAGGTAGGTACCAATAACTTAATGAATACTTTGTTTCTGATGATTTTGCAAAACGTGATAGTTTGTTATGCTTTCCATTGACATAGATAATCTAATTACGCCTATGCTCCTCAAAACTTCCACCGTTCCAAATCATTAAGACTTATGATTAATGATGATGGCAATGGCACTAACTTCACATTATTATGAAAATATCGTTCGAAGTTCATTACTGTTTTCAATGATAACTTATGGACACAGTATTACATAATGTTTATCTGCAATGATTTTCGTGTTCATCAACACAAATAGATAATCAACTAATTACGTAGACGTAGGTCAAAAAACATAACAAAGTAGGTAGCTACTTTGTAATGTTTTTTATGACGAGCTGAAAAAATGACATAAACTGTAAACATGTTTTTAGGTTTGCGACTTCTGTTTACACTTACTAAAATTGGCTCTGTAACAAGGAATGTCAAAGGAGTACCTACACCATGTACAGACACCAAGCACATCAAGCTACTACAATCTGTCACATTTCTTTTAGATTTTCAACTTTCTCGCAAAAGCATAAGGTATAAGGTTCAATGTTGATTTATAAAATTTGACAGTTTGGGTAGCTTGATGTGCTGGCCATCTGTACATAGCGAAATAAAGAAAAGAATTGATCAGCTTCTACGACAATGGGTTACGTTTACATCCTTACATGCCTCTCCTATGTATATCTTCATTGGTCTATCTGTGATTAATGTATGGATTAAATTAATTAAATGCAGCAAAGAAAAAAAAAAGGGAAAATCGTACCTATAGGGCGAAAATCAAGCAAATATGGATAGGTTAGGTAATAGGTAATACAGGCTGGTGTCCGCAACTCCACATCAATGCGCGTTCTTTGCGTACAAACAATAAAACATCATGGGGATAAGCAAAAAATATGGATATCCCCATGCTGTTTTTTTTAATAGGTACCTAATGAAGGGCGACCTTCCTATTTCACTAAAGCGCAAGCACGTCGGCATGTGTATCCTGCCTATTCTAACCTATGGCGCTCAGACTTGGTCTTTAACAGAGGCTCAGAATTCCAAACACAAGGTTTGCCAAAGAGCGATGGAGCTTAGGTAGTATCTTAAAAATTAAAACTCAACGACTAAATTCGCAACACCACATACGCTCCAAGACGGGTATCGCCGATGTTGGCGACAAGTCTGCGAGGCTGAAGTGGGACTGGGCAGGTCACACTTATAGGATGCATTCAGACAGATGGGCCAAAGTCGTCACACAGCCTAAGAAACGTTGACGTGTCGATTTGGACTCATTCCTAACCGATTGGATGGAGAAGGCACAGCACAAGGAAAGGTGGAGAATACGTGGGAGGTCTTTACCCAGCAGTGGGATAATATAGGCTAAAAGAAAAAACGTACCAATTCTGACGTGAAAGGCTACAGAACAATAGCTTAGATTCCATCTAGTTGCGACTAGACCATACAATCATTAACAAGTAACGATAAATCGTCATCACCATAAATATTAAAATTAAATGATATAATAAATTAATGTAACGACATCATTTTTCCTATTAAATAACTGTAACTACTCTATATATATATGTATATGACTATTTAATAACCGCACATCACCGATATCAATCTACCGCTGATAGTTATTTTTAAATACATGTGACTCTATGTTTTCTTTGGATTTCCCCGTGTAATAGACAATCGGACGGACAGACATAATATGACATAATATTACCGCACCCTAATTGCGTAACACGCTATCAAATCATTATCTTAATCATTTTAATCATTATTGCTAATCCTATTGCTTCCCTTGTTGGAAAAAATGTATCTGCTCAAGAACGTAAGTAGTTGTTGAACTGTCAATTTGATCAAAATCATTGCTACTGATAGCATGTTACGGAATTACCCCGCCGAAATCCTTTGAATTCTCATGACATTTATATACACGTACATATGACATGTATAATGTGAACATAATCACACTAATATTATAAAGGCGAAAGTTTGAGTTTGTGTGTTTATATGTTTGTTACTTCTTCACGCTCAAACGGCTTGACTAATTTTGATAAAATTTTGTATGGAGGTAGCTGACACCCTGGATTAACATAAGTAATATAGGCTTCTTTTTATCCCGATATTCCCACGGGATCGACATTTACGCGGGTAAAACCGCGGGGCGCAGCTAGTAAATTTTAAAAGAAAAATTACATGATACGAGGGGCGTTCAATGTATTCTCGGTATCGGCATGAAAAAAGACGGTAAATTCAATTAAAATAATTTTTATGTTTCAATGTAATCAATCCCCTATCACTCCAATGCATTTATTAAATCTCGAAAATAACTTTTGAATACCCCTGTAAAAAATAGCTTTCCTGTTTCTCTGAAAAATGCGCATTTATTGCCGCCTTGAGCTGTTCATCCTTCATCGTTGGAAAATCGTTTCCCACGAAGGTCTTTTTTCAAATTAGGGAACATATAATAATCACTCCGGGCTATAGGGTTTTAGGGTGGGTGGTTAATTTCTTCGAAACCACAATCTCTCACAGCTGCTTTGGAAACGCGCCTTGTGAACCGGAGCGTTGTCGTGAAGAAGCATCACACCGGTGGTCAGTTTACACTGTCTTTTTTGGTGGATGGGTCATCTCTGCTATCACTTTGATCTTCATTCGGGCATCCTCCAGTATCTCTTCTCAACTTTTTTCACGTTTTCTTCCGAAGAGACAGTAACAGAGCCGCCCATGCGACTATCGTCTTCAATACTCTCTCTCTGCCCCTTTTAAATTCACCTGACCACTTCTGAACCGTAGATAACGAAGGTGCAGAATCTTGGGAAACAGCCACCATCTCTTCGTGAATAGTTTTTTGACGTTTTCCTTGTTTGGTAAGGAATTTAATAATAGCGCGGTGCTCGATTTTTTTTCTTCAACTACACAAAGTGTCTAGGCATCAAGTATGTTTAAGAGTGTCGCCGCAATTGAGAATTATTATTTTAACTTTTTTGGGTCGTTATTGAATCTTTTTAGTAACTTAATTTCACTATTTGAATTTTAAAAAAATCTTTAAATTTTGATTAAAAATAGAAAATCAACTGTCAATCAGGATTCATATTAAAAGTGTGTAAGTAATAGCGTTTTTACAAAACCATTACAATTTCTGCATCGGAAGTGATCGGAACTGAACTGAATCCAGAAGTCTGCAAAAACGGAAATGCTAACAAGCTCATTGTTGTATTGTTTGTGATACAAAACACCAAATTACCTAATTGATTACTAACTGGAATTACTATTCAATTCAAACTTAGTAATCCAAGGAGAAATAACAAATTTTGTCTTGTTTCACCAAAAATTTTAATTTCATGTACACATTTTTGCTGCAATTATACTTATTCATTCGACTTCTTAAAAATGTTCGTGATTGTCTTGAATGTTCATAGGAAACAGAACACTTACTGCTAAACGCCTATCTTAGTGTATTAGAAAGGAAAACGCAATACATATTAATATTGGGTCACTCATTTCACCACAACGCCAGCCCCATTTCCTTATTTGATTATTATAAAAACGCAATGACATTGTTCACGTCATGCAAACAAATTACATAAAGTTATCGAAACAGCAGGCTTCAAAGCAATCGAGATACCAAAAAGTTTGTGTTGCCAATATAAACAATTTTGTAGCGTCATTCAAAGCTGGTCGCCCACCTGATTATGATTCCCCGGTCCATGCACGTGTTTAACAACGATACATTTATTTTGTTTCGGCTTAAGATCACGGGCACCTAACTATTATCCAACTTTGCTAAACGATTATCAACACTCTCTTTATACTGCCTAAATCCAAATTCCCATACACTCTCCCATGTGATGTGCTGCAGGTTTGGTGGCCGTTTTTTTGTTGCTGCTTTGTAAGCGTGCCACCTGGTCTTTTTTCCTGGGCATAGAGTCCATTGAAAGCCATGAATCACTTTTGTAACGCTGCCGAATGAGTGTCCCACGAATCGCCTTAGAAAACCTTTGGGTTGATTGAATGAATCATGGCCGTTTTAAAATACATACGTAGTGCTTACTTACTAGTCCATTCTGCAATGCTGAGATCGAATTTCACTTTTTATTAGAATTGATTGTAGCGAATGACTTTATGGAGTACAAGTACTTTGTCACGTGCATTTAAAAGTAGGTATCGGTACCGGATATCCACATTGTACAAAGTATGCCATATTTGCTAGTGATCCTGGACTAAAAAATAAAAAATATTAGTTTCATTGATGATACCATCTTTCTCGATACTCACTTTAAATCGACCCAAAACTAAGACAACATTTTATTTTTTTGAAGCTAGTTTCTAAAGAATGAGCAAACTTCTTAATTTACAAACAATAAGAATAAAAGTGCAAATAATAGAATTTAATCTATTTAAAAACTTTAATATAAAACGCACAGTATTTTTGCAGCGTACCTATTGGCATTGACAATGTAGATAATTTTATCATCTCACTTTGACATCAGGGTCATCTGGCTAGTAAAATAAAAATGCCGGCGGCTACTATGATGAAAGTAAGTTTTGCTAGAGAACATCTAGGTATCAAATTATTACACACAAAGACAAACCTACAATCTTAAAAATTTAAATATCGCATGAATAAATTAAGGGATAATTGAAGATTTTCTCGCAATGTCAGGAGCCCGTAGGAAATTCCAAATTGATCTTTAAATTGTTTGAAGGAGAGTCAATATTTGTGTGTGACGTCTGCATGACGATGAACACGAGCGATAGGGACCGAGGTCGTCGCACCCTTGGTCCCCCGAGCCTTGGCACCTGGTTGTCCCTTGCTAAGCAGTTACTTGCGAACAGATGTTAGACTCGAGAAATCCCTCCGCCCGCCCCTTCATTCTATTTTTGTCCTAAGATTTTTAATTATTCTTCGTTCAAACTTTTATTAAGCCTTCAGGTACATCATGATGTTAACGAAAAAATTTTCTGTCCATAAGTAGTCAACGATTTATATCTTGATACTGAAATATATGGTATTGTTTTGTAATTAACCTTATTTCTATACGTTAAACTTGACCATAAAAATTGAATCCATAACCACTATTAATTTAATAGATGCCATCGTATAAAGAGGCTGCTTTAAAACGCTTGAAGTAAAAATACACCGTGACAAAAAGGCCATTCTCTGATTACAACGTGAACATTTTAACTGCACAGTTATCCTCGGTGTCTTAATTAAATATTGTTTACTTCAATGACTCTACATCATTGTAAAATGCTTTGAACATTTTGTTTACTAGCGTGTAAAGTTAGAACAAACCAGTTTGCAAAATGTCAGCCAATCCGTTCAGCAAGTGCCGCAAACTTACATGATGCAACCAGATATAAAAGGTAATATTTAATTGTTTGAGCAGGCATAAAGCGTTGATGGACCACGGTCCCCATAAAGACGTAAAACGGTAGTAAATTACAGAAATTGATCTACGAATCATGTGATGTTTTTATTAAGGTGGCCATCATTTGGGACGGGGTATACCGCCCCATGAAAGGCGACGTGCTTTAGAAAAGGACGGACGATTAGAAATAGGGCGGTTAGGGATGCCAACCTTATGGCAGAGTCAACGTAAGACGTGTATAGTTCGTTAATATTGAAATAGAGTGGCTTGCTGTGAGGTCAAAATAACTAGCTACACTTTAATCATCCGTCAAACTAAATGTTAAACTGATACGTTGCGGCAACGACTAAAGCCTGTAATTGCTTGTTTTCATAATGCATGTTTGTGCAGCGTTGCTTCGTGTGGTTACCTTTAATAAAATATGGGTAAATGTAAGGCTTTTTATCAATAGATGCTACGGAAGTTCCTCAAACACAGCTTCATAGTGTAGTACCTATATAAAATTTTGTCAACCATAAAATATCTGACAGTCGGCGGGGTGCGGTTAAAAAACCCTCCGCTTTGCTGACAACATTGTCATATTTTCCTCCACGGCGGCAGAACTGGAGCTGATTTTAAACCAACTCAGTGATGCAAGCCTTGAGGCTGGACTGGCGATGAACATGACGAAGACCAAGCTGATGTCAAACATCACTAAATATAGGAATGTGAATGGTGAGGAATTGCAATATATCCATGAATACATCTACTTGGGCCAGTTAGTCTTTTTTCAGTCCAGGCAGGACAAGGAAGTCTTAAGACGAACCGAAAGTGCTTGGAAGAGCGACTGGTCCATGAAAGGAAATCTGCCTTTGACACTAAAGCAAACAATTATGGAAATGTGTATCCTTCCCATTCTGACCCAATGATCCCAGACTTGGTCTTCTACAAACATTCAAAAGTCCAAACTCAAGGTTTGCCAACGTGCAATGGAGTGTAGTATTCTAGGCGTCAAATTGACAATTCGCAACACCACACTGCGCTCCAAAACACAGATTACTGACGCTGGTCAAAAAGTCGCTAACCTGAAGTGGGACGGGGCTGGCCATGTCTGCCATATGCCCAATGATCTGTGAGCCAAAATAACCACCACGAGGAGCCCTGACACAGCTAAAAAGCGTCGCGGCAGACCCCATAAAAGATGTCGGCACGAGTTGCACAAAGCAAACGACCAGTGGTCCAGTTTAGCCCTGGATCGAATGAGCTGGAAGTCATGGGGAAAAGCCTTTGCCCAGCAGTGGGATGATGCAGGCTGACAGTAAACAGTAAAATATATGACATGGATAATTAGGATATATTAGGAGCAAAGCACATTTAAAAGGATTAGAATGGACTAAGCATGTAACCTCGCAGACCTGGAAAAGCGATGGTGCTAGCGTAAAACAGAAAAGTTGTCCTAAATGGAACAGGTAACTATTTAACTAATGAAGATTATAATACTAAAGAGAGGAAAAAAGCAGATAAATTTGAGAACGTAACATAAGGCTAATAAAAATGGTGATGATAACTTGATATGACAGAGTGTCCCTGGAAGTATGGATCAAATCTATTATAGGTGTGGGAAAGGTTTTTAACCCTGAGAATGTCGGTGGACTTTTATTACCGTTCAAAAGTTAAGACCAATTTTTGATTTTTTTTCCATCTCTTCGCGTGGTGCTCAAAGTAAAATATCATAAAAAAACCGTTAAATATTCACCGACATTCTCAGGTTTAAATAGTTTGGAAATGACCTTGCTCACGCCCCTATTCGATTTAAGCCATACTTTTTCCGGAGACACCTGACGCCTCATAGAAAGGAAAATAGGAGGATGAAGAAAATGAAACACCGAGAAAAAAGATCAGAAGGAAAATGCAAAATGTTAGAACACACGGAGCATTGGAAGACTGGCAACAGATAGACAGGATGAAAATTGAAAAAAAACAACGAATGATGAAACAGTTGACGAGACTGTGAGATAGTAAGTTTGTGTAGGTGTTAATTACTTGAATGCAAACCTAACTTATGAACCCAAAAGTATACTGCTGAACACAAACATCTATATAAACCTGATAACCAATGGTGATTCATCACAATAGTGATGTTGCGAAGGTTAGTCCATGATCACTTGACAGATGCATTTGTATAGCCATGTAATTCCTTATCCACGTGAGCAGAATGTTCTATTTGGAACCGCTAAAGATGCTCTAATATTCAAATCCAAGAAAAAAAATAAAAGATGGCAGTGAAATGGTCATTGAAGAGACCGAAATTAGGGTAAAAAACTTTATTAATCTTATTTTCTAACACAATATAGATAACCAGTCTGTCCCAGTCACCTTTAAGTCGTCCGTCCATCTAGCTGTCTGGATGCGGAGGACAGGATATTATATATGAGAATCTTATGACCAGCAGTGGACTGCAATAGACCCGAGTCAATACTAGTTTAGTTAATACAGATTGATCTACAAAACATAATATGTAATTATACTGATGACACAGAACGAGGCCTCCATCTTCGCATCCTACACATTGTAGCCCATTTAGTATTATTCAATAAAAAATTGAGACTAATAACTGCAATATGACTGATCTTACCTTAATTACGTTGCCACATAAATTACACAAACGAACGATGCATACAATCATATGTACGAACTCCGATGTGCTTCTAATTTTAGCTTCAATTAACTTCAATTAATTAAAATGTAAACAAGCCTTCGGTTAAGTTCATATCCAAAGAGACCTCGCAAATGCCAAAACTATTGGACCACCTGTGGAACTACAAATTACATAACTTTCAATGAATTAACACAGATTGGTGTAAATTATGAACTGAAAACAATGTTTGGAAATCTGCACTGGAAATGGTGGGTGGGTTTCGAGAGAATTAATATAGTGTGCACAAACAAATGTATAAGTTTTAAAGAAATAATCAAACGATGAAAAAGGAAAACGGTAATTACAAGGTCTGGTAATCAAAACTTATTAAAGGAAGCCTTGGTGTCTTACAAAGGAACCGGATTAGAATTAAGATTTAAATGCTAGAACTATTTATGTTCAATCATTACTTATGGGGCCTTTGTGTATATATACCTCGATTTAAAAGAATGTATTTCTCAAAAAGAACAAACAGTTCACTTAACTAAGAGAAACTAAAAAAAAACATAATAATATTCTTAAGTACATATTACTAATTGGTATCTGTAAAGGTTCAGCTAAAACTACAGAAGGATCAATCGAATTCGTGACAAATAATGTGTCAATAATTTAGAGAGCTGAGACCTGATTAATTCTCTTACAGACCTAAATTATTGGTCAGTAGAAGACAATTACATTCCTCTCTTGAAAGTAACTAGATAATTAAGTACGTGAATCAGGAAAAAACTTCATAGTAGTATTAGACAACGCAATACAAAACTAGACATGAACAACTTTCATTTTACAATTCTCGGATTCCGGGGCTCAGGTAGGCGCCCAGACAGACACTTCTATTATTATAAATTCTCCAAAGCCAGATCCTTTCACGGTGTATTTGAAGTTCGTTTTTATTGCACTTATTTTCTTCTTTGCCGGTCATATTGTTTTTCACTTTTGCAGTACTTCGTAAAACATATAAAAACTTAAAGATTCATTTGAAGTATTACCAACCCAAGCCCCAAAAGGCCTCTAATATGGCAGTATTGGAAACGGTCTTGTTATTCAAATTGTGTGTCGCTAAGTGGGGTCTTGATCAGAACGTTTCGTACAACGGTTCTGAACGCCACGGGCCCACTGTTCACATTTGACGAATTCTTATCTTGTTCAATATACGAGTATCATGGATTGACCTTCTATAATGGTTCATTAAAACCACATTTTGTATTGACAAACCATTACTTGCTAGAGTTGCCAGTTTACGTAATGTCCAAAACTTAGATTTTTCTCTTTACCTATAAAAACTGTTGTAGTTATAGAGATAATTGAGATGTTTTTACAACCGCGAATTTCTACTAAAAAAATGATGACAACTTTTTAAGTTCACAAAGCTGTTTGAAATCAAAGTTATGAGAGCTGATTATTATTTCTATGCTAATGTTCTCAATTATCAAGTATGATTTTCACTAATCTAAAAAGGTAAAGCTTGTAAAAGTTTTTTACTTAGCTAAAGGTCACCAGCATATTCCGCTAAGGTCACTTTGTGCAGGTATTTTATTGCCTCACTCCGTACAACGCAGCAATTCAACGCAAGGCCAAAATTGCTTTTGTATTTTTTACACGACAAAATTATACTTATTTACAACATGTAGTTTAGGTATATTTATCTCTTTATCTACTACAAATCGTCTATTCGGGCGAATTTGCTGAACGTTATGCTAGACGTAACTGTTTATTTTCTGCGCAGTGTTGGTATTGATAAATATTGTTATTTGCTTATCACTTATAGTTATTTCCCAACTCTAATCACTCAGATTCTAATGTTAATGATAGTCATTATCTTTAAATGGCACCCAAGGTACACATTAATACTTACAATACATAATAAGACGTAATGTAATAACTAAGACTAATGAAAACATCTTCACCCCGATCAATAACTATGTAATGTACTACATTTTAGTATTTTAGGTGTGTTGAAATGTTTTAAGTTTGAATAGGAAAATTAAAACAGCGTATGACCTTGCCAGTTAAAAACTGTAGGTATTGACATTCGCGACTGATTTCAATCTTAATCAAAGTAGACGATTCCGTTATCGCACATTAAAATTTTATTCCCATGTGTAAATTTTTCAAATACAATTTAATGGCCATATAAAATGTATAGAGCAAAAATTGTTCTCGTATTGACGTAGTGATTGGTTGACCCTCGAGAGATCGAGAGTCACGGCCATGGAAGCTAACTACGGCAAGTTCCGGGTCATCCCTTCCCGCTCCGAGTCTAGACGGCACTTCAACTAGTTGAATTTCACATTGAATTTTACGGTTAAGTAAGTAAAGCATTTTTTTAAGTTTACATCATCAGCACTGCCGCCCAGCCTAGTTATATTTCTCGCGTTCGGCCATCGCCGGTTGTGCAACGCCACGACTTGCCGACACTTGCTTATTGTGGCCAACCCAACTCGTTGCCCAACTAGTTTGGCTTCTTGTCGTCTAATTACGTCGTTTCATTAGATTATGCCTTATAATGGTGAAATCTTCGACTCTTAAGTGTTCATCTCAGATAAATATTTTGATTTCATGAATTATTAAGTAGACCAGGCTACTGTTGAAATGTTTAACTTTTCATGTAAACTTCCGCTTCTCTACTATTGACAGAATGTTTGTAACCTCCCACGCCATCTGAATATTCCATCAAACTGTAAAGAATACGTAAACGCAGATGTGATATAACAGCTCTATCATACATTGTTTTAATTATTAATATAAATCCCTCAAATGACCTGCTCAGAACTGTGAGTTTTTTTACAATAGCTACTAATAAAAACAAACTAATAAGTAAGTAAGTACCCAGTATTTTAGAAAAATATTCTAGCACTCAATCCAAGACTATTATGATTATGATTCATAGTTCGTCGTGTTTAAATTCACGATGAATTGCCATACTTGCTTTGATTTTTACTTTGCATTACTCTCGTAGGTACAGTTTTACCTTGTAAACCCAACAATAATGTGTCATTATGTATTTTCCTGTCTACGTAAATCAGTTTTGAAATATATTTATTCACGTCAATACATTAAAAATCTGTCTTATATTTTGCAGTAAACAATCCATTTAAATAACTATATTTCAAAAGTCATAAAATCAAGTGTTTACTTAGCTATTTTATTTGCAACTCTCACACTTATAGCATTGTATCATGTATGGCATTTGAGCATTGTTCAGGTTCTACTAAACATTAAAATGGAAACTTCAATTATCATTATCTAACCAAACGACTCGCCAAAGAATATTACGCAGACTTGTGGGAGACACATGATAAACAACAGCACTATTAATAAAATTTAGTAAATCCGAATAATTCCTATTTCTGAAACTAAAGACGTTTTGGATCTGTTCAATATATTTGTAGTCGCCTTACGTTCTTGAATTAACAAATTGATTGGTCGAACTTCGACAAGTGTTTTTTTACACGACACGATACTAACCACTGTTTCTTTCTTTTTTCAGGACAGATTGGCAAAACCTAAAATACAGTTCCTACCCGGAAATGAAGGGGTGAGTTTCAATAATTTTCTTAAAGAGTTTAAAATGTATAGTGTCATTTTAAACTGCTGTTTTTGTAGGCCGAAACCTAACCTAAGGTGGTTCATAGCGTAAAAACGTTAAGCCCACAAGAAAAAATAAACTCTTTAAAGAGACAACATTTCATGGATATGGGAGATGCGCGTGAAATGTGTTTTCGTGAGCTTCTATGTTATCTGCAAACAACCACGGCACAGTAATCACAAAAGACCAACAATACAAATGTGTTAAATAACGACTAAAATATAATAAAAGGTGTAGTGCATTTCACGACATTTCACACGCTTTTGACAGAGGTAGCACAAGTCGCTGAAGGATAATTATTGAATTATAAAAATTTACCTTCCAAGTGACCTTAATTCAATTTAAAATTGTATCTTAATATTTCTTTTTGTTTGGCAAAGCTACTGCATATCTGTATTATTTTCTAACTGCTGGGGTTCCACAGGGTAGTGCGCATGGACCAATTTTAATATAAAATTATGATATACATATAAATGTTGACTAGACTATAATCTATTAGCAATATGTAATTCGGCCAGTACTAGAACATTTGCGCACAATAAAGCTGTAGTATTACACCGACTTAAGTACAGTGCGTAAATATCTAAACAAAAACAAAAAAAAATTGTCTAAACGACATCCCTCTTGGTTTGAGTCGTCGGTCAATGAAATGCAATTATACCTTGTAGAATTAAAAGAGTAGATTTTTTTTTTTTTTCAAAAAATAAACCATTTAAGAAAGTATTGGCTATAGGCGTACCGCACACCACACTTAAGGTTGGGTTCATTAGCAAATATATTTAACAGAGATAAAACTGTACCCATTATAATTAATATATATTATTATTAGATATTAATTGTTTAAACAACCACTGCTGTATGTAAACAACGTTCCAAAACCACGGTTGACAAAATGTGAATTTGCGAGACTGAATTTTTATTTCTCAGAGAGATCAATTCAATATTACGTGTCCTTTGTTCGCTGAATATATTTTCTTCTTTATCGAGTAGCTTTGTAAAGAGTCAAGTTCAGTATAAGGTTTCAAATTGTCACCTCAATTTAAATACTTAATTTTTTGTAATAAACGGTACTTGATGTTTATCACGTTGATGCAATATAATATTAACATTTACTGCACATTTCAATACATCTTTAGTATAATATACATCGGAATCTTTTTACCTTTCCTAATAATATATTGTGATATAACAATTGCCTGCTTTGCACGTAGTTCTCTGTACATTTTACATAATTCGATGACCTTATCACTAATGACGTTTCAAATGTGCATTAAGAAACATTTTATTAATAACAACGTGCGTATAACTCGTTATGGTTGTCGTGAGTAAACATATAATAGGGTAGTTGACTAAGAAAATATATTTAGTCCATCAGTTAGATTACTAAAAAATATTGTATACGTATTTTTTCTTTTGTCTGGCAAACAAAAAATTACGAAGATACAGCGCTTGGAAATTTCGTATGACGTCACGCCGTGCTACAAATTTTAGCACGTTATGACATCAAAGCCCCCCACTCCTGAACTTTGATGTGATATATCTTTGTAATTTTTTATCTAATTGATAAAACAAAAAATACGTGTTCAATATTTTTTAATAATCTTACTGAGGGACTAAATCGAATCGATTTATTTTTACCCAGGCAACATCCCTATTGACGTGTTTCGAAAACAGCTTAGATTTTACTAAACGCAAGTGTAACACCAAAACATTTATAATTTCCAACTTACATTCAAACTTATTATGCAAGTGCAGGCTATAAAAGCAAACGTGCTGCTCTAGTTTAAACATGGAATTATAGTATTAGTAAGTCGATCACTTGTCGATGTCGAATAAGGATATTGGAGATGCATAAGAACGTAATGAAGGAGTACAGCTTTGTCAGGATCTGGGCCTTATCGTCGCACGGGCCTTGACTTGCCTCGGGCGTACCAGTTAACGCTTGCGGCACTCGATACGCTTGCGAAATTATATGATGACTGATGACCCACTTAGCCGATTTCGATTTACTGCTTGACGCTGCGGTCGGTGGTCTATTAAACTTTTTACCCTAAATTATTTCGAAAAACAAATTGTAGTCGGATGGATCATACACCGTCACGTACTCAAAGCTGCCTCGTCTTTTAGGCTGTTCACTCTAAACTTTGCGACTGGGGCTCGTCGATAAATTACGTCACGTATAAACCGTACAACCATAAAGAAGAGATGGTGAATTTGTGTAAAGCTCTGTGAAATTGAAGTACCTATAGAGCGTTGGTAAATTATTTCTGGTTTGGGTAGATGCAACAAGTATAACGGCTAACGTCACACTTACTGTTCAGTCATTGCAAAAAACGTGGCTAATGCAATTTTGTTTACAAGGTGTTAATCCCCGGTCGATCCCCGCGCCCGACGCCGACGCCCGGCGCCTTCGACCGGTTTGCTTGTTGCCACCGCTCGACTCGCCTGCCGGTTTGACGTGATCTCTTCTCTTGTTGCTTGCCGAGAGTCACTTGCTCGTATCGTATGTAAACGACCCCGACCACCTCATTCGAAATCTAAAACGTCACGCTTCAATATTTTCCTGTTGAGTTAACTAATGCCAATTAAACGATTGGACATTTTCTACTTTGCAAATATCATAGCCATTTTATGCAAAACAACATAAGACATTATGTAAATTGTAATACTGTTAAACCTAATAGCGAGTCAACCTTGGCTTTGTGTTCTTAAGAATATGTTTGGGATAAGCGCTGTTCTCGAAAAACGCTTCGCCATCATTCCTCGAATATCTCTGTATCGGTGTGTTAGGTCCGAGACTCGCTGGCACATATCCAACTTGCACATAATAACCACAATTCAATGAGTCGCAGACCAGAATAGTAAATAAGATAGAGTGGTGTGTGTAAAAATAGCAACAGTTCCAGTCGCTAGTGGGCACATGTGGATTGCACCTCACAGGTGCGACGGCCGTTGTCCCCTTTCGCGATAATGTTTTAACGCGCATGAGAATCGAGACTCCGGAATTGTATTGCTTTCATATATTTTTGCATAAAATTGTTAAAAAGGATTAGAAAAGGCATTTACACAAAATGCAATCATCAGCCAGTCAGGTACTATCCATCCGCATTCATTTTCCGAACACAACATATCGCCAACTCTAGTATCGATGTTATCTTTGCATCTAATGGATCATCCTCCTATGTACATTGACCCCAATGTTCTGCATTGTAAAATTGAATGTTCTTCACAATGTAAGTTGGAATACGTCTTGACTCGGTCAGGTCGTTGTCCTCCCAACACTTTACTACCTTCACCAACGGTTTACGGAACATTATCGCAGTCCTTGAAAACAGGATTCGATTTTGTATTAAACGAAAATGTATGTTTTGATATAAAGATAACTAACTCTCACGTGTCGAATATAAATTTATTTCATTATGTACACAATAATCTTTAAATTGAACTTGACAGGGATTGAAAAAATATACCGTTGTTTAACAGTCGTATGTAGTATCAGACAAGACTCAGGCCACTTACCTCTTGTTGTTATAATGGTATTCAGTATTCGTTTAAATATACCTAGTATGACAAATTTATAGTTAGCTGGATGGAACATAGCAACAGATAAGACGACATACGAGCGCGACACTGAAAGTTTTAAGAAGTGGCCACTTGTAAACGATATAATAAAAAAAATAAGTTCATTTTTTGAAAATGCTACCTATTTGGAACTCTTTCAATATGATTGTGTATGTATTTTATTCATTTGTCATTTGTTTACGATTTGGCGGCAAATTGAAAATTGTCTGTTTCACGTCTCGTCAACGTGAATTTAACGCGAAAAAATTTTCGTAAAATAATTTTTATGACTCTCGATGTCATTTAAGTCAACAAGAAAGTTATGATAGACTTCGATTGGCCTTTCACAATGAAGCCCTATCTTGTGCCAGATTCGGACAAGCACCGAACAAGCAGGCATCGCGGTATGAGTCAAGTGCACAAAATCCTCCATGAACATTTAGCGGTCAGGAAGCTTTGTGCCCGGTGGATGCTTCATAATTTGACAGAGGCCCAAAAACTCCGTCGTGTTGATTGGTGTCGTAAAATTGTTCAAAGATATAACGGAGGTGACTCAAATGCTGTGTTCGACATACTTACGGGTGACGAAAGCTGGATTTATTATGATCCTGAAACTAAGAGACAGTCTGCTGTCTGGGTGTTTCCTTCCGAGGAGTTGCCAATTACTGCAGAGTGGTACACTAACAATTGTTTGCCACATGTCTTGGAAAAAGTTGGGAGAAACGACCTCGCATTAAGATCCTCCTTCACCACGACAACGCCTCGTCGCACACCGCCAAGCAAACAATCGTCTACTTGGCGACGTCAGACGTGGAATTACTGGGTCACCCGCCCTATAGCCCCGACCTTGCACCTTGCGATTTTTATTTATTTCCGAAAATAAAAGAAAAACTTCGTGGAAAACGTTTTATGGACGCCGAGGAAGCAGTGGCTGCATTTCAAAATGCCGTCGAAATGACCCCTAAGGACGAGTAAGTGCTTTTCTCAGTGGTTCCATCGGATGCAGCGATGTATTGATGTAAATATATTAATGGACACTATTTTGGAAAGATAATAAATCTAATAACTTGCTAGTTTGTTCAGTTTTTGATTTTCTAAGAACTTTCAGTGTCACCCTCGTAGTAACGATCATAATTATTATAGGCTCCACTTAGTCATTAACCTTCATCTCAGCTCTGCTTCCCGGCCACATTTTACTCATCTTGTAATGCCTGACTGACTACTGAAGGTTAGTAGCCGATTGGCGATTTCTCTGTATTGCTCATTGTAGATTTTGTTCATATAACCTTCCCTAGAACCTTGTTTGACTTGAAACGTGACACTGACTTGATTTATTAACATATTTTTTTTCAATATTAAATCAGAACCTTTGAATTTATAAAGTTTAAAAGAAGAACGAAACCCAATAATCAATATCTGTTTTAAATGGGCCTCATTGGGAATAATGCAAATTCAGTGGAATATTCGTTTCTATGACAGACATTGTTCCGAATGTAGCTATAGAACAAAGGTGTGTTGGCGTGAACCCCTTTATCAGATCATAATGGGTGCAGCCACGTGATCAAACAATAGTGTTTACACTCGCTACAAGGACGACCTGTTGTACCTACGGCCAGTTCATAAAGATCTCGAATACAGGCCTATTGTTTTTAACGTCTTTATGTCTCGCGTTAAACTTGGCCCACTCTACGGAAGGCTTGTGTCCGACAAAAAATTGTTACATCAAAAAGTTATAATTTTAAATGAAAACAAGCAATTTAAATTTCATTATGCATCACACAACATTAAAATTACATGTGCAAACACATTTCGATGATTTTCATTCGTTTTTTTAACAAATTTTCTAAAAATTTCTGTTTGCTTTTCTGGAAACTTTTAACCCTTTTGCTTTGAAAGGAAACTCTCATAATAGGTTCTGTTTCTTCGAGTTTACTTAATATTTCAGTCAATGTTACCCAATCACCATCTATTCTTTCAATTGTTTATGTAGTTAAGCAATGCTTTTACATTTAGAACAACAACACTTGATTCAGTTTACGTTTAACGCGCTGTTTGACGTGCTTACATTAATTTTGCTTGCGTATTGACATTGACGTCATTTGACTAACTACTCACTCATCGCCTTATTGTTTTTTTTACGCAAATTATTTAACTATTGGAAACTACGCGCGTAAATTTAATCTTGTGTTACTTTCCATTTTCTTTGAGACATTCACATGCAACAATTCAATACAAATAATAAAACGTTACCATCGAATAGGCCCGACAGTAAGTAGTCCAATGTTTTAACAACTTTACTAATCGTTATGTAACGCAAATCCACGATCTATTGCGGACCGGAACCAAATAAATGTAGAAGAGCCTTAGAATCAATAGCTGCTGAGGCCGGTTAGTTGCATGTGCTCGATTCAACCTTGGGGTCAGGGTTGGAAGTACATTCATTTGATATCCCGTGAAGATAAAATGTAATATTGTTTAGATCGACTTATCTGAGCGTAGGTGTGTCGTACATAAAACAAAATCTGCTTACAATGAAGCTAACTATTGTGGGAAAATCGTTGATCATTTAGAAATGCAAGTGTATTACCATTACTTTTATTGGAGCAATAGATCACTCATTCAACTTTGTATGGTTGTGCAATTTGAGAAATGGTTGTTGTTATTGCTGCAAGACAGGTGTAATACGGGATGCGCTTAAGAAAGATTCAGCGGTTTGGTCTATTCAGCGGCGTCTTCATTCAGGGTTTCGGGGGGCGACTTGGCGGAACGGTGCTGATTTCCTCGTGGTAATTGCTGAAGTATGCGGACGGCGGTGTCGTCTTATTGGGGCTGCGGGCCGACCGTACGTGCGCGCTATTCACTTTCACTTCGCAGCGCGTGCTTTTGCTATTGGACCTGAGCGCACGCCGATGTGGATTTGGGCGTATCTTGGATTGTAATTGGGGCCGCCACGACTTGAAACCATAAAAGTCAATAACTAGAAACTACGCAAAAGTGAAAAATACTGACACGTTTTCCTTCCCCAGGAAAATCCTGCGTATTCGTCATGCTAACAATGAAACGTACAGTAACGTCAACATAATATCTATCTCATAGAATCACGCAACGATGACGGGTGCGGTGCAGCTGACCAATAACTTAAATTTTGTCTGATACGTTATCGACTACTTAGAATAATTATTTGGGAGATTTATTCCTAACATAAATAAATTAGTGTTTGATAAAATCGAGGACACAGCTTAATCTACTTCAAACTTACTCTTATTCCACTTCTTCCCTTGTAGTTCCTTAAAAAATTGTTTTGTTTTTGTCATAAAAATTGATGAACTATCGAGCCCCATAAGATTATTCCAGCAGTTGCGCATTTTCACGGTGGTCTCAACTATACGGCCATTGATAAAAAAAAATTGCACCGATAATTATTATTGTGCTTCGTTCTCAAGCTTTCACTTTTTGACTTTAATGGTGTTCAATCGTCTTCATAGTTGTTAACGACAGTCATTACTACCTACTTGGCCTATTTTGCCATACCCAAAAAAAATTTATTGAGGCAGTTTTGATTAACGACCTTTGCGGAAACAGTTTCGGGCATAAAGGACGCAGTAACAGTCCTTATGTTAAACTGAAATGTACTTAATTCACTGTCGATAGTCGACAAGTTTTTTCTGACATCGATATCCGACGTGCTGTCTTTCGTTATCTGAAGCGCTTCATCTTTAAGCATTCGATTCGGAGAAATGATTGTCAGGTAAGGCTTAGCGTGATCCGCGCTATAGCAATTATGTAAATAAATACGAAAACTCGTTATGGATTGTCTCACTTCGATAAGGTCTGTGTAAAAGTAAAATAAAATGCACATTGAAAACCAACATCACCATTTTGATTGAAACAAAAAGCCTCTTGTGCATGACATCTATGAATATGTGTCACTTTTTTTTAAAGATTTCTTAGAAAACAGAGCAGTCCTTGCACACTGACTGAGACTAGAATTATATTAAACATTGTCAACACCTTGACTAAGTAGAGCTTGTGGTCAAGCCGGTATCCCACGCGTAACGCTTGTGCCTTTCGAGTTTTATCCTTAAGGCTCCCGTTTTAATCTTTTAATGCCGTTTTTCCATTAAAGAAGGGAAAGTTGTCGTGTGCACCGACGCCGCGTGTCCATCATACATAGCTAATACCGCTTTCGATGCCCAACGAGGAAGTGGACGCAAAATGTAGCTTGTATGTTTTGTATGCTCAAGTCAATAAATGCGTAAAATCACACACTATTTTATTTATTGCATGCTTTTTTAACCAAACAGTGAAATGAAAACAATCTGCTTATGTGCTCGCTAAACTAGCTTTTCAGTTTTATGCCTCGGTTAAGACGAACGTTCCCTCATAAAGTGTCCAGTTTATTTTTAATACTAGTGTCGTTATAGCCACGCATCTTTGTGCTAAATAACGCGACCGAAGTTACTAATATAGAATTCGTACCCGTAAATATTTGACACTGAGAACATCCACATGACGCCGTATTTATGGCCAGTGATGGGTGGCGCCACTGTCGTTATACAACCACCGCTTATGATACACACGCTGTAAATTTCTCCTCAGACATGCCGGTTTCCTCGAGATTTTTTCCGTCAACTGCTTGTGATGAATGTGTACATTAAAGAATTCTGTAAAAAATCTATGGAACTTTCAACTAATGGGGTAACGAATAAATAAAATTTTTGCTGCGAAGTAAAGAGTACAAGCTTGAGCGCTTGCAAAACCTGTGCATTCGCTTTGTTTTCGGTCTTCGTAAGTATGACCACGTCTCTCACCTTCGCAAGGAACTCAAGTGGCTCCCAATCCGTCATCGCAGGAATACTCGGATTTTATGTCTCCTCTTTTACATCTTACACAACCCGTCTTATCCTTCCTACTTGAGTGAGCGTTTTTCTTACGCTCGCCCTAGCGACGCACCATGTAGATCACACCTAAGATCCGTCCTTAAATCTCATCTTCATTAAACAAGCTACTATTCTTATTCCTTCTCTGTCCATGCTGTAAGATTGTGGAACTCTCTTCCGCCTAACATTCGTGATTTAAAAACTATTTCTCTATTTAAATGTAGATTGAAAGAGCATTACCTTTCCTCTATACTGTGAGTATTTATATACATATATGTGTATATATTTTAGCATTATGCATTTATTTAAGTATATTTATTTTAATTTTTTTTTTGCTTTATTATGTGTAGGTTTATTTAATATTTTAGTTTTAAACTTCACACTCATTCATATTTTTCTTTTCTTGTTCTCACACACTATTTATTTCTTTTTTACCTCTTCTTTCGCAGGTCTGCTGGAAGAAATTTCTTAAGAAATAAGCAGTACCTTTGTACTCAAATTATAATCATGTCATATCCCTATGTATTTTACTGTGTGTACATAAATTATAAAATAAATAAATAAATATTATAGTATCAACTAAAAATATACATAAAGTATCTTTTATCGGCATCCTGATAACTAAGTAACGTCGCTCTGGACACAGATGTTGATAACATTAATTAGCTGTGACAGAATAAATAACGATTAAATATTCCATAAGTTTTGAAAGACTGGACTAAAAGTGATAAATTCATGGACACGCCCTTTTGGCACACGACGCGACGAGCCTTAAAACACTTATTTTATCGGTATCGTTTTTTAAATTCATATCGTCAATTTATTTAATAGAAATCTGGAAATTGTGAAAACGCTTTTTAATCTAAAATACTTTGCGGCATTTACTCAATTTGGCACCGAATGAGATCACTCTATGCAATGATGCGTGCAATGTGACATTGCAGCTAGCTACCGTCGGTTTCAAGTGTTTTACCGTTCTCGACCTTATTGCTACGTAATAAGATTCGAAGGCAACAAATCAGTTCACGGGCCATTTGTACTTACAACCCACTGATAATGGTTGCAGTGTTATTTTTGAATAATAAATAAGTAATTACACTCATGTACGATCTTTGTCTTTGCGAGAACTTCGCTAATTACCGGTTGGCATTTCAATTAGCAGTAACTTCTTTAAATTGTCTCTATCTAAGCCTTGTCTGTTATTATAGTCGAAATAACAAACTGCATTCGATTATTAAGATTAAAGCTATACTTTAATATTAATACAGGTGTATCCCTTTTTTTTACAAGTATCTTCTAGTTTTTCATCAAGTGTTTTGTTAGTAGATTCTATTTAACGTTCATTATATATTTACTTTCCAATTGTTGAGCTAAAAGGTCAAAAGATCAGGCATACGCTTGTAAGTCTTCGGACTGCGCCCGTCACATTTTACTAACTTCACTTATACATTAGCATTCATTTATTTCATTCTATTGACTGCCCTATTGAAATATGTATCAGCTGGGTCCCTCGTGAATCGAGTCGATTTTTAAAATACAAAACAAACAAAAAATATAAATCTAAAATTGATTACTTCAAAGCGTTTCAACAGTTGCAAAGCACTAAAAGAAGCATTACACAATGATCAAGCAAGAACATTCGAACAGCTGTCATTCAAATTAACTATTTCAAATATCTAACGCAAAAGTTGACGTAGAAAAATAAACAAGAACACTTGAACACTTCTGTATGTTTACCGACTTCAAAAAAGGAGGTTATCAATTCGACACGTATGTATGGAATATTATTGAAACTGCATTATAATCACGACAATCTATTAATTAGGGCTTCCAAACAAATATACAAAATTTTATAGATGTATGTATGTATATTTGTCCACGCATTTCTCCGCAACTATTAATCGGATCGTGACCATTTTTTTTTATTGTCTTAAATTTACTTCAACTTAGAGAACAGTGCAAGTTTGATCAAAATCGATTCAGTAATTTTCAAGATATGGACTACGTGTAAGTGTGCCTGGCTTATTGATACGAGCTACGGGCTCAGTGTCAAAGGGAAAACATCTCAAAACCTTGGTCAAATTCTAGTGCAACTCTTACAACAAAACTATTACCTACTTATTACAAAAAATAAATATTCGTTTTTACTTAAAACTAAAAATTACGAAATAAAAAAGACTTCAAATAAAAGAAATAACTCAAAATTATGAAATAACTTTAATTTCGGAAGTCGGTGATAAAAAACTAAATTACAAATCCCAAGACACCGACTTCCGAAATTAAAGTTCCTCCAGTTTCCATTCAAGAAGACTCATCATTCACCTACCCTTATCCCAATTTATTTCGGGTCGACGCAACATGCCTTTTTCTTCCGTACATCTCAATTCTAATAAACATTCAAAAAGACGTTGTTTTCAAAATTATGATCTATTTCTGCTCAGTTCAACTCACAGTTAATCAAAAAATATTCAAAATGCACAATCGTCTCAACAAGAATTGAACAAGTAAAACGTCTACTTAAGATGATTTAAAGGATTTACTCGTAGCTATGCTGTGGCCCAAAACATCCGGGTGTCTATGAAAAGAGGACAAGTAGACATAAAGTGCATAAGCAGTGCTAGCATATATTACGAAAGCTCGCAATGGAGCCGATAATAAATTGTGCCTGGCAGTCTTACGTAACCAGGTAAAAGTTACCGCTCGTTTGCAGCACTATTCTGAACTTCACCTGAGTAGGCAATCACTGGAGAATTGATTTTTTATAAGTTGCCATCAGTCCCATTATCCACTAAGGAAAACTGATATGTTACTGTTATTACCATGATGCACTATCGTTTTTGCCGATGACGTTATCAGAACCCAGTATGCTGAGACTCGCTTTCACAGTTTTTTTTTTTTATACAGTACGAACACTATCCCGGTCTGAACGTAACTCAAAATTTTCATGATAAAGATATTTTAAAGACTACTAATATTATAAATTTGAAAGTAACTCTGCGACTGTCTGTCTGTATGGTACCTTTTCACGCCTAAACCACTGAACGGATTTCAATAAAATTTGGCAGAGAGATAGATTGCCATCCGGGGAAGGACATAGGATAGTTTTTATCGACATACCTCGCGGGCAAAGCCGCGGGCGGAAGCTAGTAAAGTAATATATCCGCCTCTGAGTTCAATTACAGATTTTCAAAAACGCTTGTCCACTCTTTCAGAAGTCAATTGATACAATTAAACTAGGTACAAAGCAATGTAGAAACCATTTAGTCTCCTGTTATAAACTGTTTGTGTTCCAAAAAAGCAATGTTAGCAAGAGCTGTACGGCCCTCACCTCAAAACCTATTTTTGATGAATGTGACTAAACCTCGTTGCTCAAGTCTTCATTACTGATAGCACTTATATTCGGAATCAATACATTAATTTGTCTTTTAATACATGTGCTATATCTAAATAAATCAATGCACGCTTATTTTTTATTAAAATTTACTTTTAAGTGTTTTTCAATCGACATTTTTATACATACACTCTAGTGAATATATTCTAAAAAGTTCAAAGTTCTATCAAAAAGTAAACTGGAACTGGAAAAACAGTACGATTCCGTTTTCAATTCACAGAAAATGTTTATTCCAAAAGACTATAAACAAGCCCCAATCGTCATTCGTTCATACAATCGATTTGAATGTAAAATATGGGGTATTGAACAGATATCCATTTACAATTATTCGCTATGACGTGAGGAACAAACAGCTGGGACAGTTCTACTTCAGAAACGTTTACAGAAATAGTCCTTTCCTGTAGGTACTTGTCTAGTATCATGATGATGTTCTACATTTATCATGTTTTGTTTTATGATACATAATTATAATGAAATATTTTGTCTCTTCCTATAATGTATTCATCTGATCGAAGCGTTTCCTGTTCTTGTGCATTATCTCGTTTGGTTATGTTGTGTTTAATTTACTTAAAATTTTAGAGATGTTATTTTTAAAGTTTAAGTTAAGTAATATGCTTACTAGCATATGACGTTTGTTTTCATCACAATTAACGTAGGTGATATTGATAACACTTCATTGGAATAGCTTGCATCTAATTTAATATAATTATATAACTTTATTCTCGCTTTTGTATAAGTCAAGTGTATCTAAAATCGGACAAACACCATACGGGTAAGTGACGAAACCGGTCTTGTCCACAATTGTTTTCGCCCTGTTGGTCGCTCGAGTCATAATGCCCGTTATACAACAAATCTTATTAGCTAAACTAGAGGCCAACAGTTAGTTGTGCGTCGTGTAAAGTGTTTTATTGATCATCTACGGCACGGTAGGGTATTTATTTTTATACACTTAAGCAAATCTTGGTTTATTCAATCTCATTTCCAACCAATTCAGTCAGAGGATTAAGTTTCATTTCTCTGAATCAAAATTTATTGATATAAATAACTAAACTTCTATCGTCTTATTCAATTCACAATTTCCCATCTTCTTTTATCGCGAATTTAACACCACCGAAGTTAAGGTTGTGTTTGCTGAGAGTGAAAATTTGACAACTTGACGCAAATTAGGCACACGAGCAACATTTGCGTTTTGTCACAATTCTGTAGGTGCCAAAAATATTGATTTAGCGAACGACTTTGTTCTGGTTTGCTTTTATGGGGGATCCTGCCGTTGTGCCTAAAATATTTTGGCAAAATTTCATTATCCAAACAAATTTTAGCAACCTTTTTTATACCAATGCAATATTTGGAATGATTTTAGTACGCACATTTTCATTTGGTCAAATTTTCACTCGGCAGAATATTACCAAGGGTAAAGTCATTAAGGCATTTGGTCTTTAATCAAAGATTTATGACATGCAAACAATCTTTAGACAATAAACATTTAGTCAAATGATTTGTTATGAAAAAACATAAAGAAAAAAATGTTTTTTGGGAATTACATGGTTTTACTTACATAATTACTTTTTTAATTACATTGCATGGTGGCGGTCGGTCGAAAAGCGACGTAGGATGCAAGAGCGAGCGAAGGGCACCCCGAGGCTCGGTTTTGTTAGGTTACTTTAAACCCTTTTCACAGAGCGGGGCTCTGTCTACATTGGATGCAAGAGCGAGCGAATGCGAAAACAAAATATACCTTTACCCCATATCATATTAAACAGGGCCAATTGAAATCATAGGCATACAGAAATACTAAATATTTGGCTTATTTTATTTTGCGTAACATATGTATACCAACTGAAATATTTGACTAAATTAAAATTGGTAAAAGTACTAATTGGTAAGCAAGTTATTGTTTAAACGTTCACTTACCGAACATTAGGTTTGCGTTACAATTTTTTGTGAACAGTTTATTTGCTAAGTAATGATTTGACAAATTAAATTATGCGGAAAATTGTTTGGCAAGTAATATTTGGCAATATTTTTTTGAAGAAACAAGGGAGACTCGCTTTTATGGGGTTAAGCTTTTAAATAGTCAATCCTAGCTGCCGCCGCCCCATTGACCTTTACTTTTATGTTTATGTCTACACTAATGCTTGTTTCGTATAGGTAAATTGGAAACAAGACATCAGCATAATCGGGTTTACATTCTACATATAAATCAATGTTAACTTGATCTTTTATCTTGCCTTCAGGCTTTCTAGTTACACCTTCCTTTGTATTTATAACAATATCGTTAACTTTCAGCTTCGACCAAAATTGTCTAAAGTTCAAAAGACTATTGAAAATAAGCCTTTTGAACTTTAGACAATTCATCATCTACTTATTGAACATTGTGGTTTATGTAAAGCCTTTGACCCATCCATAAATCTTAGCTAAAATAAACGATAATTTGATTGGGAGCATATCCGCCTGGAAACAATAAAGCCGCACC
Organism: Luperina nickerlii; assembly: GCA_963855955.1. Lineage (NCBI taxonomy): Eukaryota > Metazoa > Arthropoda > Insecta > Lepidoptera > Noctuidae > Luperina > Luperina nickerlii. The sequence goes on along the minus strand of OY979677.1, from coordinate 10,277,525 downwards.
TACTCGGCTACAGCATATTGAATTCAGCCACTGCGCGTGGTTTCGCAGTCAATTTGTCTGCTTTATTGTGTGTGTTGTGCGCCGTCGTTGTTCGCCGTTCAGTCTCAAACTATCATTGACGTATGGCTAATTTATGTACAACCTTGTTGGCCCTGTTATTGGATATTATGTGGATGGTTGGCGGGTTATTGTTCCAGAACGCTTTGATACTTCATATAAATCCGTCAATGTAAACACGAAACAAAGAAACCCTATAAACGATTTCTGTACCACCAATTATAGTATACCCAGTTCTTGAAACTTAATTACTCATTGCACCTTTGTTTTAGTTGTACTTCGCCAATTCTCATAATATACTTACTTGGCTATTACCATTTAGTTCAACCTATTGTTAACTCCGACACCACCCATAATTTTAGAGAACGTACCTAATATGTGTACATTTATCCGTCTATAGGACTACAAATTCCTTATGATCTCAAACCTAATGTAAATGTCAGTGAGGCTCGTATAGATTTTGTATTCCTTCTACATCAATAATTGCGTCGGTAGCAGACGTAATATAAACCCGTAGCGTCGGAGGCGTGGCCGGCGTCACGTCGCGTCGGCGCCGCGTCTTTGCTACTGGATTGTTCTGGATCCAACGTTCACACACAAATCATTCTCCGGCAGTTTGCACTCTTAAAACTCCTATTTCCCAGTTTCAGTGCTAATATCGGAAGGCACTTGTCTGCAGTGTTGAGTTTTACACTTAGTCATAATTCCAGACTTCTCGAAATCACGAGCACATTCGATGATAATTGTATGTAACATAATGTTATTACTATCAGTTGTACATTGTCTTATCTCTTACAAACCACACCGGGTTTTGATAAGATGCCATTTAAAGTATAACTTTGTCCCCTTCGTGACCCTATATCTAAATTCTCCATTTTTAGCTCGTCGCAATGCGAATTTCCCTTGTGATTGTATTTGAAATTGTTTTCCGTTTTAATATTCAATTGAATTGTGTGTGGATTTCTTGTTTTATAAATTAATTTCTACTGTTGTTTATTCCGCTTTGGTTTCATTATGAATTTATGCGCTTCAACATGAGCGCGAGCGTGATCTTCAACAAAAATTCCTCGGATCCGATCTCGACTCTCGAACGCGTGTTTCGCACCTTGATCTAAATACTTGCGACATTATCTGGTCTCGTCGTTATATGTGCGTCAGATACTGCATCGACAGTTTCGACTGCCTTGAAGTACTGTTAACTACATTAAAATTAAATTAAAAGTAAAAATATCTTATTGGTGTCATGTTGAACAGTGTTTGTCCTCTAAATTAATGACTAGAAATCACGGGGGTAACCTTATTCGTAAAGAAAATCGTGACTTATCTGACTTTTATTAGACGAGCTTATTTTTCAGGCTGACCTCTTTCTTAGCGTCGAGTCCTGAGGGAAATAACCTCGGTCAATCCCCTTTCGCATCAGTATGCTACGTTTTGAAGCGTTGAATCTCATAAATTCATTGCTTCGCCTCTTATTTGTTTTTAACATAATTATCCTTGAATCTGTATTACACCTTTCATGTATGTGAGGTAACATCCAAAAAGGTTTAATTTAATTGATTGCTTTATATTATAATATTATCAGGTATGAATAATCTTAGTAGGTATCGTCCATGCAAAATATACGTGAGGTGTGTCGAATACCAAATCATGTGGAGCACATAAGCACGTCATCTTCTCAGAATTTACTACACTACGAGCTACAAATGCTTCTCCCGACCCTAATATTGTGACGTCAGGCGAGATATCTACCAATCGTGTCAACATCCTATTTGTGACGATATATTTTTGTTTTTATTCCTTTCATTGTTATATAATTCCTTTGGTCGCGCTAATCTCTAATAATGCCTCGATTTAGATCTTTTCCCAAATTCGCGTCGCGCCTGTTTGTTTACGAAACAGCACTTTTCGTGTCTTGTGTTTTTACGTCTTCATTTATAAGGCTATAGAGTTCTTGTAAGACCACCATCTAGAAAGGTTTTCGTCATAGATATTTTATAAAGTTTCGTTATAGTATATGTATAGTTTTGGCCTATTACATTATATTTAATAGTTTAGTTATCACACAGCCTAAATTCGTGGGTGAATGTTGGTTAAGGTGTTTGTGGAAAATGACACAATTAGTTGTTATTCTGATGATAGTTAGTAAAAGTAACTCGGTTTTGTACAATGGCTCGGTCTTACTCGCAGTGGGAAATTCCACTCGCCTTTTACTTACCATTGTTTTTGACGAAGCGATCTCTAGAATCATGTTTTCATATGTACTACTTACCATCGTCGTTACAATAATTAATATCATCGACTGTCTTGAAACTGTTCGCATTCAGGTTTTTTTTTTTGGATGTTTTTGTTATTCTTATTTATGGTTAGATACTAGTAAACTTAGCTGATATTATTTTGTTTTCGCAACTAAAGTAATAGTTTCACCATTATTATGTTTCTCAATAATGAAAGATTTCTATGTATTTCACGTTGTATCAAAAGGTGTGCCGGCAATAATTCGTTACGCAAGGTAATCACGTGATCTGCTGGTGGTTTATACGGCGAAGCAAGTATGTAGGTATGTATCGACGGAACTATCGGGCGTTGAGTAACCGCGGCTGGAAAGAGCTTCGTTACGTAGAGGTTTCGATACAGCCTCGCGACGTGAGGCCGTGGTTGCAGTCACGTCGCCGGTGAGAGGTGCCCCTCCTCTGGCGGAAGGTCGCGAGCGGCCGCCGCGAAGGAGAACGGCACCAGAATGAATCCTTGCAAAGACCCACCCGTCAACCGCAGCGCTCGTGATATTTACAATGCAACGCACATAATTTATACTTCAATGTTTTTATCTAACGTAACATTGAGCAAAATTGTAATTTTGTCACGCCCAAAGAATAATACCTATCCATTTTGACGTAATCAACGGTATCTATAGTATAGGAAGCTACGATAACAAAATACACGCTCAAGTGGCCTGGGTGTACTAATCTAATCATTTACCACGCGCAAATAATTAACATAGTTCATTCACCGCAATAGAAGCTTTACGTAAAATAGAATTTAACTATTTGTCGACAAGACAAAGTTTGATTAGGTATTGCAACCGCAAAATTTTCGCAACCGTATCAGTGCTAGGTGTTTGCTAAGAACAGAAAATTGCTAAGTTTGAAATTTATTCGATTCGGTGGTTTCGGTAGATTCGTGCCACGATTGCTTGGCTTTAATCTTAATCGATCGAATATACGTAAAGACAAGGTATTCTGGTTTTCGAATGCGACTTTTTAATAAGTGGCACTGCGACCAATGAGCGTGCGCCGAGCGAGCGAAAAAACCCGAGCTAGGCTGGCTGGCGGCATACACAACAGTATTCAATGGCAACAATGCGCGAGACTCGAATACTGTTTTTTCAACATAAGTATATAATTAAATGAATCAGTGTTACCTCACCGTTGCCGACGATTGCGACAAGAGCGGCCGCATCGTCCATTAGAAAGTCGGCGAATATGCAAATAGTATCGTAGAAACCTCACGAATAACTGGCCACTCACTTCGCCTTTAAATGTGTCTGCTGCGATGAAAGTGACTATTACCGTTAGTAAATTGTGTTAGAACAATTTCTTCCGCGGACGCATTGCCAAATTCTCTGCTCTCCATGAAGTGGATTTAAAATTTTCCTTTCTTGACACTGTTCTTTTCGTACCGTATCATCAAAACGGAAAACATCTTGTTCAAACAGAACATTGTTTATCAACACGTCAACTACTTGAACGTTTTCATTCGTATGTTTATTTATAAATAACCCTAGTACTTATTCCTTATTTTGTTGATCATAATCTCAAGATTGACAGTACCAGTTTAGGTTTGTAACATTTTTTAATTTTTTACGGGCACGCGGTCATTTCATATTGAGATCAGATTCGTTTTTGCTTGTTGTTCAACTGATCAATCTCTTGGTTATCTTTTTTTTAACTACGCGATTATTTTGCCATTTAAAGATAAGTCCCAGATATGAGTACGCGATAGGAAAACGAATTAATAGCTATTTATTACTTGGATTAATTAAAGTGGCTCTCTGTATCTTATCTAAAAAGTAGAATTTCCATACGTTACTATAATGGTTTGCTTCCTGCCACTGTATTGTATTTAAAATTGAAGGTTAAATACAAAATGGAAGATTGTAATTTAACTTGTCAGATTTCTTTGTTGTTTTCAAGTTTGTTGTTTCCTTTTTCATTCCATTCCAGTCCAGTACATTCTGGGTTGAAGGTTGACCTGTAAACAACTTAGCAATAATTATTGCCAACACACATTATCGTAAGTATATCATAAAGTAAAAAAAAATAACAAGTCTGCAAGCAATTAACATGGTGGCGATCACAAGCCAGTCGCGTGGATTTCCCGCTACGATTCGTGTTGAAGTGAACCATTTATTATCGTACACTACTGACGTATGCCAACATCGGTAGAACGAATATTGTACCAACAGCAGACTATATTTAAAGTTCAATTTGCATCGCACGCACGGTGCCACCTCCGCGATGTTACGTCAATAAGATACAACACGTTAACTCGAGGCTGGGGCACACGACCGCTGGTTTGCGTCCGGGTTTGTCCCGTGGAATTGTAAAATACATTATGTATTTTATATTTTACAATGCTTTCTGACTGATTACCTAGAAACAAAGCGGCTTAATGTTTCTTATATGTGTGAGCATATACGCCAATCCACAACTGAGAACACTATCTACGACGCAGTTGTATATCTCTCGCTCGAGCGAGCCGAACGGACCGGTTGTGACGGCCTCTCACTTCGCAAGCCTGTGTACCGCTCGCCGCTTGCTGTGAAATTAGGTAACCAACAAAAGCCACAGTCGTTGCGCACGACGGGCAATACACAATAAAGAAATCCCCTACCACGACCAAAAAATCAAAAGAATCCAGCTGAATACAGCTGTTTACGCATTCGGGATGACGTAATCAAAAGATTTACTGGCACAGCTGGGATGTAAAATCAGGAAAGACACCAACGGATTAATCGGCTAGGCGGCATTTCAATAATGCCTTGAAAAACGGACGACGGATTTCCTCGTGTACACCCATTTTCCGGTCCCAACGAGGCGCACTGGCCGACCTTCGTCAGAAGACACAATGAAACTAGCGACCTTGACATGATACTATTTGCAGATGGTTAGACTATTTACCTATAAATAACTATCTAATCGTTTATGTTATTGTATTAGTGACAATCACAAAAATCGGTCAATAAAAGCAGCAAGCCAAAACAATACAGGGAACCGTGGAAAGAGCAGCGGGCGATGCGGGCGAGACGGCTGTTCACCGAATGCCAAAGTGTTCCATCGCGAGGCGCTCTTTATATCGGTCGGCTGTACCGCAGAGAAAGCCGCGCCCCGCACTCCCCCGCAGTGTCTGCTGGCCTGCCCGCACCGCTCGTAGCGGGTTTTTTCCTCATTAGCTCCATAATTCCATATTATGCTCTATGCCTTTACCTTGTGTTTATCAGACTTGAATCGCGTGATGGACGACGACGCTTTGTGCATTATTGACTTACTTTGTATGGAATACTTGTAAAGATTCTACATCATAGTGCGAAGAAAACGATAACTGGCTAAACATATTTATATTACAAATACTTATCTGGGCAAGTGTAAAGATACTGTTACATTTTTATTTTACAGTAGTTTACGATTTAGTAAACCGACTTTAGTCACGTTTGTCGTACAGGAAATTACGCTGTTACCTAATTAAGTCATTGCCACAGCCACATTTTATCAGCTGGTTCAGGGAATAAACCTAAAAAGAAAACGAAGAAGGGTGTAATGAGCAATCTGAGTATCGGTTAACACGTTAGCGGCGGGACTTTTTGGGTTATTGCTCCATCGGTGTCCGCTTCGCGGCTCACTCTTTAATAGGTTAATTGCCTGGCATTGTGGGGCTGGCACACATCGCCAGCCGCGACCTTACGGCGGCTGGCGGCCACGCATGTAGGTGTGCGCGTCACCAAATGAGGCACGCCTGGACACTAGTCTTGCTGTTGTACACTATTTTATAATAGAACACACCGCTGGCAAACACACCGCCTTTGCGTCAAAAAGGGTCATCTTGTAGTCATGTTTCATCAGACACTAAAAAGAAACTCATTTCTGTAGTGTCTGACTGTCTGTGAAAGGGAAGTGGAAAATCTGGACAACATAAATCGAGTTCATTTGTTTTTTCTGGCACTGCGTAGCGAACCATGAAGAACTCGTAGCGACCTCAATAAACAGATTCCGAAAGTTGAGTGTTGTTTTAACGATATTCGTATACTGATACAGGTATTAATATTGTTAAAAATACCATGAGCAAAATATTGATTTGTAAAGTTCGAATTATTTACAACATGATGTATTTAATGGTGAAACGGTATGATACGCTCATCGGTTGTGGGAGTCGCGACGTTGCCATACCAGACGATGAAAGTCATTACTCACTTGTTGAGTTGTGTATGTCTATAGACGCATATGTACATACGCGGTTGCAATTGCGTTAAGCCTACTGGCCCAGGTCAGCCTTATTTGGAAATGTAACAAGAAACTTAGATTTCTCATGGGATTTACTTTGCTCTTTTATCAACTACGCGCAATCGCATAGCAGGTGGATAGCAAGTGTATGTAATACAATAAAAGTCTGGTCTCTCATTATGCATGAAGCTTGATTTCGTCAAACAGCCCCCATAGTAATTTGGCGTTTTATTTGTGTGATTCACACAGCGATCTCGTGCCAGATTTCCCACGCGGCCACGTTGAAACTCCTAACATCTTAGACACGCGATAAAACAGATTCTTTTTAAATTATTCACGTGCGCATAATGTTTCAAACTCTTTCCTTCGATTAGCACAACGTAATCGGTACATTCTGTACTGTTCAGTATCGTCGAAATAATTTTGTTTAACATTTGCCTACGTCAGTCATAATCATGTTACGACTTCACTATTATTCACACGTTGCGCGCACATCCTATTTTTGCTCTATAAAAACGAAAACATTAAATAAATATTTATTAGTACAGCGTTCCTGAGATAGTGCTCAAGGGCACTGTAGAAAATTGCTTGATTATACAGGTATCTGGTTATAGTGAGATCAGTGAGATGGTCTTGGTTGGAATAATTACATTGTGTAACAAATCCAAGGACCGTTTTTGTTGAACCAATTGTTGATACTACGAGCAGAATTCACATGTGTGTTAGCAGATATTTTAATGTCTTCATAAAGATGTCACGTGCTTAACTGAATGACACTGTTTACATTTGTTCTGTTGATAAGGACAGAAAACACTTGTGTGATGATGTTATTCATAAAGAAAACTTCAATTTTCTTTTTATTATGTCAGGACCTTGGCTTTAAACTTATACCCAATGAGTCAATTGAAGCAAACCTACAAATAGAGCCTAATCTAAGAATATTGCTGAAGTAATTGTTTATATGCTAGGCTTCAGATCAATTAATTCGAGCCTCGTTCTCAACAGGTAACATGGAGACTATTGAGATTTCTCTATCGATATAACCTTATTTCGTTAATTAATATGGTATTTCTTCCTATTTCAGAAAATCTCCATTCCGGCGCCAGCCAGTGGCAATGGCCAATCAGGCGAGGCTACATTTCACTTCAGCTTTAATAGTAATGCAGAAATGGAGGGTCCACAGGTAACCAATCAGTTCATACTCATCATAACTTAGTCTCTAGAAGTACAATGGGTTCAAAGACCTCATGCTAGTAAAAGATCAGAACAGAATATCTTAGCAGACCATTTTGATCGATAACAGTTACCTATCGGGCGTATTGGCAATATCTACGTCAGACTGATAATATCTGCGATCTCCAAGCACGTGTCAAGCATGATAACTATGACATGATTCTCCCAAGAACATTTGTTCTTGTGTATGCGGGAGGCCTTTGTACAGTAGTCGAGTTGACATCTACGGGCTGTTATTGTGTGTCATGTGGAACGCAAACCTTTTGACACTCATAGGTGACCAACATTCCAAATGAAAGTGATCCTCAGATTACAAAGTGCATTTTTGTACACTAAAACTATTGCATGATACAGATTCTCATGTTGTACAAATAGTAGCAGCTTTAATGTCAACAATTTTAATTATTTCAGTTCTTAGTTAATATCGCTTGCCAAAAATAATTTCGAACTAGGAGAATCATCCAAAAATAATTTGTAATTATAAAATTTTCTAATGAGCCTATTTTAGCAAATTCTAGATGGATCACCTTGATAAAAACGAGTTTTTTCGACATGCGGGTATTATCAAACAAGCATAGCCAATAGTCTCTATTTTACTTGGATTTTTATCTTTTCCATATTACTGCAACCATTTTCCACATGCTCTAGTTTAACTTGTGTGAAAAAGTGCTACATTGACGACGAAAGCTAAATACCTTGCCTTTTCATTGTTCATTATGATAAATATACTAAATACATTTTATGTTTTAAACCTTTTCCAGAAATGAATTAGCGTTTTTCCTTCATGTGTAAACGAGTTTTTCTGTATTATAAACAAAGTATAAGTACAGACAGGTACTTCAGTCATCTTAACAAATATCAAGGTTAAACATCAAGACGACAAAATTGAAAACCTGATTATAAATTGCAGTGGACATTTTTATAAGGCCTCTATGGTAATATACATAGAATTTTCTAGAAGTATTTAGTTAAAAGAAGGATACTCATGTTACCACAGGAGAGTGAGGATTGATACAACCAAAAGGAGGTCTATGCCCAGATGTGGGTAAAGTTAGGTTGTGGATGATGATGATAAGATGATTTAGTTAAAAAAATACTTCATTAACAATAACCATGTAGTTACCAAGTTTCATCAGGCAAGATCGAGGTCAAGAAGAGCAGACCGTCTATCATGCAATAAAAAAAGATTCTTCCGTTAGAACGCTAAGAAGTTTACCACTTGTGTTTTCTTGTCAGAAACTAGATTTTTGCAGTATGTTGTTATATCATATAAGTAGATGGTACTTGTATCTTATGGATTACTGTTCTTCTATCTATAACTAGAAAGAGGTAGCCTATTATTCTTACATATTTTTAGCTGATTACGTTATTTTCAATTATCTTTAAACAGGGTTTACATATTGTATCCTCTATCCTCTTACACCTTCCATTCAATGTCAACATCAATTATTATAAAATATTGTGCTGTTTTATCAGTCTCTTGACATACACAAATCCTATGTTGGGTTAACAACACAAGCCCTTGGCAACTGAGTAGTATACTAGTTATGTGGTATATACAATCACGCTTTCGTCTTTCATACATCCCGGTAAATTTTTACGACCTATAGATAAGAAACTTGACGAGTTACATTCAATGTTGCTTACACGGATCAAAATTGAAGCATATAATTTGTGATGTGTTAATCAGCTGTTCAAGATGGCGGGTGATTATTATTCTCCCATGCTGTGACGCGTTCGTGGGTTTGTGGGTCGCGGAACAGTTGCAACCGATAATAAATTGCGTGACCGACAAATTCGTAAGAGTAAACTTACGTGTGCCGCCTTTACTATGCCCTGAATATTTTCGTGAGACCACGTCAAATATTTTATTTTTAATATGTGCAGGACTGACGGATATTAATTGTAGAAGGATTGGGTAACGTTGATTTGGCTTCAATTATAAATAGATCTGAGTTTTAGTAACAAATAAAAAAATAAATGTATGTATATGGTCTAATCATTGTTTTTACAAGAAGTATATTTTTGTTAAAAAACAATTATTATCATAAAACTAAAATTAGTCGAGACTCTTCAGACAAGAACGCCCGCGCTGGCACGACGCTGCACTCATGATGACACGGCATCCTATACAAACTTCCGCACTAGTACAGGATTATCAAGAAACATATCTGTAAATCTATAATTATATTAATTCTTCAGTCGTGATTCGCAAAAATGTAAATTTCACGTGGACTCGGAATGCGGTGGTACGGGCCGTACTAAGAACATTACCCAATAGCCGTTAGAAAGCGCGAATTCAGTCGCAGAATGCACACGTTGCATCATGAGGTAGCTTCATTTTAATGTGTAATCCAAAATGATTTACTCTTTTCTTTTCTTCAGGAATAGAACCAGATATTTTTGTAGGAACACGTCTTGTGTAGGTATGATTAGATCTCAGTTACTGCTGTGGGGGACTGTTTTACAGTTCAGAGACTTTTTTTAACCCAAAATGTAACGAGGCACTTGATATTAACCCTAATGGTGTTAGGTATCACAAATAGCCGAAACTATTCATCGCCTCTATAAGCGTTTTTCGCGTGGGCGTAGTAATTTCACCTTCCCACGAGCTGCGTTCAATAAGCTTCGGAAAAAGCTTTTATATAAGGCAATTCGCCTTTATTTTTTCGGTATACTATCAAATTCCAGTAAATATTTAATGATGTTTTAGGAAATGGAATGGAAATAATAGTTTCCAGTAATAGACTTACAGCAAAATCTCTTGGTGAATTATATTTGCAAGGTTTCTTTTAAACAAAGAGGCTTTGGATTTTAATGAGATTAGGAAGAAACTCAATTTCCGCGTCCAGTAAATCTTTTAATCGAACAGCCTTGCCCGTAGAGCTGAGTAATAATGTAAAAGATAAATTTCATAGAGCATTTATTAGATATTATGTTTGCTTATGGCATTGCTTGACATGACTTTTTCCAATCACCACATTGCGATAGCAGGTGGAAACCCTCTGAGGCAGCCATCTTGGAAAGTGACAGATTAGCAATTACTTGTAATAATCATCAAATTTTGGTCTCTGAAGGCCGTTTCTACATCACTTAGCCAAGCTGTAGTTTTTTTAAAGTCATCTACATGTGTTGCAGGGTTCGTTCGAGTGCGTCCGAGGTGGCGGTGCTCGGCGGTTGGAGTCGTGCGGGCCATTACCACGCAGAATGCGTGTCCAGGCCAATGACGACTCGTACGAGGCCACCAAGGACCGTATGGCGAGAACAGTCGCCGCGGAGCAGAGTAAATGGTCAGTACAGTACTATAGCACTGCTTGCACCCCACACGTTTTTGCACGTGTAGTCAATTAGCCTAGAAACTTTCTGCGCTTTTGTTGGGAAGACAACAAACGACGTGGTTAATAAAGCAAGAGCATTATTTGACTTAATTAGTTGATTTTCCTAAAATGAAACTCGGTAAAGTTATTAAAAGAATAATCGACACTTCGTTAAAGCCGCTTTACCGTTTTGCTTGCCAAGTTTGTTAAAACTGAGTTTCCTTTTCTTAATTCCGAGTCATTTTATATTCCCGGAAATTCTGGACTCTTTGCATTATTTCCTTGTTTCTGAAAATAATTTTAAGTACCTTCTTTTATTTTAGCTAGGTATACCTTAAACATTGATATTGGAATGAGCATAAATAAACAGGAAACTTGATTAAATGAAAACGTATCAAATCAAAATATTAAGGATTCAAGTATTATTATTACGTCATTTAAATCATACCGCTTGAAAAAAATGTATTTTGTAACGTTAACAGTAGGAATTATAGACTTAGATCCTATAGCCACTGTTTATCTCCCTCACTTGAAATCTATAACTTTCAACTTGCAATAAAGTCCGCTTTAACTCACTGAACTGGTCCTATTCCAGCACCCGCGTGATCAAACCTAACCAGACGGACATCGGACGTCGCGTCAAAGTGCGCACAGCGCATCCTTACTCAGCCGCGGGGGCAACCCAGTTAGCCGAGCGGGCTGAGCGAGCCGAACGAGCTGAGCGAGCCGAGCGGGCTGAGCGACCCGACAGGCCCGAAAGGCCCGAGCGGCCTGAACGGGCAGAAAGGCCCGAGCGACCTGAGCGGCCCGAAAGGCCCGAGCGGGTGGATAGGCCCGAGCGAGCGGAACGGCCTGTACCTCCCGCATCGCGCCCGCAACCCCCGCCGGCTGCCCCGCCGCATCAACAACACCCCCAACATCAACAGCACCCGCAACACCCGCCTAATCCGCACCAGCCGCAGCGGTTACCCCCTAATCCGGATCTCACTAGGCGGTCCCTGAAGTAAGTTTTGCATGACTGTCGTTAAACTAAGTAAGCTCGCACAGTAAGTAGGAACGTCAAATCAGGGGAAATGAATGCTTGGCATAGCAAACTGTCCGTTAATTCGAATCACAACAACAAAATACCGTAGTGTGACAAGCTGCTTAAAACAATTATAACCCTGACCGTACAATATTAGTAAAAACCCAACATCACCTTAGCAAAGGAGGCGAAAGTATAATATTCTCAACTCTACCACTTCTATACAAAGAGGTCAATGGAGGGGCTTCTACGTGAGACTTTTATGATCTCTCTTTTGCGCACTACCATCATAATTTGAATTGCAACCATGCAAATGCATGTACGTAGTTTATATAGTTGCTTACGTAACATTACGTATGAAACATTACCTGGAATTTGAGTGGGTATTACCGATGTTGATGACATCATACTGAAGCTTAATCATTTAGATTTTCATAAATTTTCACAATATATATTGCTCAATGGTATCAATATTTCAGACTGTTGCATTATTTGATTTAATAATTAGCAATTTCAGGAATGAACACCTAATTATTAAAATTAATATATTCTGAAATTCCTCGTAATAAAACAAATTACGTACGTAGGTACGGGGCATAAAATATTCTATCGAAATAGTGATGCTTCACGGGACGTTCTTATGATAAATTTGCCACATCGTTATCATAATAAAACCGAAGTGATAATTTGCGGCTGATACACAAAGAAGCAGCGGTTTATGGTGCATTATTATGTACAAAATATTTACAAATTAAATGTAATTTTCCACAAAAATGTACCTACAACAACAAAAAAGTAGACAACAAAAAAGTAGTTGTCTATGAAACAGTGTAGTTGTCTATGAAACAGTACGGTTACGACCTTGTTTTAATTATGATGTTACTTTTAATTATCCAACTTTACTTGTTTTGTCATTACAGCACAAGTAAAGTTGGATAATTAAAAGTACATTTACTTAGCTACATTCCACACAAAACATAACCTTTTTTAACCAATTTGGGCGATATATAGGCTTATTGGTGCTGAAACGAGTATACAATTTTTGTGTTCAAACAAATGATGGACATATTGACTGATGCCCATATATTATTTCCTTGTAACTGGACAGTATTCAATAGAATTACATGAGTCAGAGTCAAGGACAACATAAATTATTTTGTATTGTACTATGGGAATAGCACACAAGGTAATTTCCAATGCTAAGTGTCCCTAAAAGAGAATAATTGGATCACTTTATCACGATTTTCTAAACTGACAATGTTGCTATATCTGACTACTGAGGTTACCTTGAACTTTCGGTCGAAGAAACCGCGATGTGACATAAAACTAAAATTATAAATTCGAAAGTGTGTTTGCTTATTAAGCTTTCACGCTAAAACGGCTGAACGGATTTTGATGAAATTTGGCACACAGATAGAGCATGACCTGAGTAAAGACATTGGCTACTTTTCATCCTGGATCATTGACGATGTTGCGGGCAACAACTATTATATTACAACAAAAGACAGAAAAACAGCAACAATCTTCTTCAGTAATATCCGCCGAAAAGTACAGTAGTACGTAGAACGTACGTACGTACTACTGTATCAGTGTATCAGTGTTTAGGAAAAGATCAATGAACATGAACACAATAAAATTGGGTATTGCAAACATCAATTAGGAAATACCCGATCTGAATACTTAATCCGTCGAAAAGCGGATTATCAATGAGATAATCAGTCATTTTCCACTGGCAAAACAAATAATCCTATTAAAAATTAAAAAAAAATAGTCGTCACCCTCCTGCCTTAATCTCAATTTAATTGGAGTTGTTGCAACATGATTATCTTCTTTCATACTTATATCTCTAACAGTCGTCAGTTTTAGTATATATTTCTTTTTTTTTTTGTAATAAATCCGTATTCTTAAAGGGAGGACTTACCCTGCAGTGGGACAACACTGGCATATAATAAAAAAAATCATAAAGGTTTATGAATACGGATTTTTTAAATCTTGTGCAGATTCGGCCAGTCTTAAAACCATACGTCATCATTAGAAAAAAAAAACCTCTTCCAATCATAAAAAGTTTTTATATTTCATCATGACTAACATAAAATAAATTTTCTTCTATTACAGAGAAAGACTTATACAGTTATTAGCATTGAAACCCTTCAAGAAGCCCGAATTGTACGCGAGGCTTTATAGTGGTAAGTCGAGATTTCGAGCACCCTGTGCATTCGCACATACTCCACTTGATTAACGCTCGCCATACATTACAGAGGGCATCAAAGACAAGGAGCGCAGTTTGGTGAACAAGATTTTACCTTCAATCAGTACGCTCAAGGATAACTGTTACCACTTAAAAAGAAACATTTGGAATGACGTCAATGAGGACTGGCCTTTTTATACTGAGGAGGAGAAACGTATGCTCAAGAGGTATGGTATTGTTTACACGCTAATTCTGACAAAATTTTGCAAAATATTGGTACTAAATTATGCTAGGTATACACGACACACGGAAGGTTTACAAATATGCGCCAATACTCTGACTGACGTTTTTTACTGTTCAAATCGTACAAATAAACTCAGCTAGACCTTTTTGTTAGTGCTTCATGACCTGGTCTGCTGAACCCAGCATAACGCAATCTTGCCAATAAAACTTAGTAAAAAAGTAAAAGTTAGATCGTATCCTAGATAACACAAGGTAAGTTTCATCAAGGAATGCAAGAAATAAATACTACAAAAACTAGTAAGTAAAATATATTCAATAATTCAATGCCACTACAATACCGAGTTAAAGAAAGAAAATACGTTTATTTGCGGTAAACATGACGCAATAAAGAACATAAACACGAAAAAAAATAAGAAAGGGATAGAGGAAACATAAAGAAAAAAACAAGTTCTCGAACATTCTTAATTAATCCAATATCAAATAAAATTAAATAGTTATATTTTACTCTAACTTGATCCACTGTTGTCATGTTGGCGAGAATTTAAATAAATATAAGTAAAGAAGTTATTAATTGTTGTTTTCAGTGCCATTGTAGTACACAAAGCAATTAAACTGAATTATGTTATTGCCAAGCATGATTATACACAGATAACAAAATGTTCCATACATCCATATCTGTATAAAAAGTGTCACTATCTCCAACAATTTATTCGAAAACAAGCTAACATAAACAGATATTAATTCTCCAGTTTCAGGCGAGATTACAATTGCAAATAAAAGGAAATGAGTGTCATATACATTCCTCATTAGATAGCATCGTAACATAACTTCCGGAAGAACAAATGCCGATTTAAGAATTCCACAGATACTCTAAAAATACGACGGTAAACTCATTGCTGTGATCATCAAACTTTCACTCTAGCCAGTCCATTCTGTGCAAATCTCACCGCGAAAACTTAGATGAAGTGTGCTGTCATTCCACCTGATGCTAGGGTTTGACACTATTGACAGTTCATATCACATAAGTTTTACAGAAATCACCATCAGTTTTACTTGCGAAAGACGTCAAAACTGACAAACACCTTTTCTACTTACTACATTGCGTATGACGTCGAAACTGACCACCACCTTTTCTACCCCACAGGCGGAAACCTCAAAACCTAACGCCACCGCTAAGCAGCGACTCGGCGAACTCTCTATCACCGCGGGCGTCGCCTTGCGGTCGCCTTGCCAAGCGACCCAGCAGCGCGGCCGGCGCGGCCTCGGCGCCGGCCGCGGCCCCGGCCCCGGCGGCGGCGCCCGGCGCGGCCGCCGCGGCCAGCGTGTCGGTGCTGCCGGCGCTGGTGCCGGACGAGCCGCCTGCGGCCAAGAAGCAGCGCATCTCTCACTACCGCCGCGCCTCCCCGCCCTCCTCCGGGTATGCCACCACCTCCTCCGGCGAGCGACAAGCCTCCGATAACGAGGATGAGCGGACCAATGGTGAGTTCATTACTACATTGTAGACTTAGCGAAACAAAATGTCTCGGGCCTCTGATAGGAGAGAATGCTACTACATTCAATTCACGACTATACAAGAATCGCGCCTGATCTCTCTCCGCTCGTGTCGGATTGCCGGCCCATCGGACTATGAGAGTGAGGGAAGAGGCACCTGCGTTTGCGCACACACTTGTCCACTATAATATATCACTGTTACCTTAGTTACCTCAGAATACTTTGAGTTGGATTTTATAATCCCATCCTTGAATTGGGGGTAATGCCCCGTGTTACTAGATTCAACAAGGTTGTTGACCTTTATAAAACTTTAGCCCAACCACCATTACTAGGTATTAGATATCTTTCTAAATATCATGAAACTCATGTAAGTAATGTCATTGACCCCTTTGAGTCGGTGAGCGTGGAGGTATAAGTTGCCAAGGTTCAATCATAAGCTCATGCCTTTGGGAGCAAGGTCTTCGAAAGGTGACTGAAGAAATGACGATTCATATGTATGTATTTTGATGAAAGATACTATCAGTGCAGAAATCAAAGTATGAATCATAGTAATCATACGTAAACAACTGTTCCTATACTGAATAATGTCCGACGTGCGAAAACATTCGCATCGGTTTACAATGAATAGAATCCGCTGCAATTATACTGTAACATAATTTCTTAAAATACAAGTAGACTTATAATTTACTCCCGTAATAATAGAGGATAGGAAATGACGTCAGATACACCTAAATTATAATAAAGGACATGGCATAACCCGTTTGCGTGGGCATAACCCGTTTGCGTGGTAATAACCCGTTTTCGTGGCGTTAGTATGAAACTATTTGATAGCAAGGAAATGTATAAAAAGGCCAATGAGTAAAAAACGATTATTTGGCATTTGGAGCGAGTACGCAATACTGATTAGTAAATAAGTTTTGCCAGCCTTTCACTTTTCTTATAATTTCTTTAATAAAGAGGCTAAAAATATATACCTAGACTGGATAAAGTTCATATACTAAATTAACTAACAAACTAAAATAAGGCATCGAAAAATTCTTCCTCATCGATGTTGACTTGGAATGTACCCAAGAGACTGGCATTGCCACATTGTATGGCAATGCTTAGCCTCTGGGCCGGGTAACAGCCAGCCCTTGGGTCACGGGAAGTGTCAATTAGCCGAGATTTCGTTGAACAAACCATAACCATTCGGACCCACGGCCGTTTCAACCCCAAACGACTTGAAAGTATAATTACCGATAAGGTTATTATTATTTATAAAGCCTTTTTCTAGGTGTTAAAATGTGTTCTTTTCAATCTTTTCAGCTAAAAAGGACAATGGCTATACCCTCAATTATAGTACTGTAAAGGATCTCTGCCCCAGTCCTGTGAAGGCGAACGGTTTTAGAAGTAGTCCCCCAGTAGAGCAAACTAATATCACAGGTATGTAACACAGATTAAAAACGTATAACACATGATCATTAGTGAAATTAGGTGAACAGTTATTCTGACCAAGTTGAGAACGAACGTACGGTAGCAAAATTAATCATAGCCTTATAAATCTTTAGAGTATACTTATGAAGGCTAGCGCAATTCATTCACTCGTTAATTTGGCTAGTCTCAACCTTTAAAAAACTTGATCATAGTAACTGTTGAAATTATTACATTAATAAATCTTATTTGTAAAATTATGTTCTTGTTTATAAACAAATTACAAGGATTGCTTAAAAATAGCGAGATCATATTCTCATAGTTTACAAATATTACAATTTTTAATGCAAGAAAATTGTACGCAAACTTAAGACCTATTGAATGTCTATCACGGGTGACTGACATCTGATTAAATATTGTTTTTTTTTTTTCAAAATGTGCGCGTCTTTATGATCAGTAATGTATTTTTTAAGAAATATGTAAAAACTTTTCAAGACTTAGAATAATTTTGTTTTTTTTTATTTACAGAAAAAGACATCACAAATAATGAACCCTTAGAAAATACTACAGAATTACCGCCTGTCCCTGATGAGAACATGACTGATTTGGAAGAGATTGAAAGGTAATTTGAATTACATACTTACGTAAAATCAGTAAAATTATAATTGCAACGTTCACGGTTTTTCGTGGTGTATTTACAGTTGATGGAGTATTTAGAAATATTGGCGTAGGTGTCGAGTAAATAAAATCACACTAGTTTGCAAACCCATCGCCATCTATTAAAGTAGCATAAACCATTTCCTAAATTGGTCTTAAAAGTAAACTCGTAATAGTTAGTATACATCTGATACATTCCATGTTTTTCTTTATCCCCAGATCATCAAGGATTTCAAGGTAAATAAACATTTTGAACTAAATTTATACGGTATCTTTCACATGAAAGGATGCGTATTGAGAATATTAATCAGTTCCGAGATTGATTCTAAACGAGATCGGTACTTTAGCGAGTCGTGTAAAGGCAGCATGAAAATTAAATAAAGATGGCGTCAGTAATTTGCGTGGGAAATGCAAACGTGTGATGTCCCAATGACAGTATTGCCGTGCATACATGTGGCTGTTTTCTTTAAGATTAGCATTTTGTCAACACCTCGGCAGGTGTAGTCTCACAATAAATCGCAATGCAGTTGACATTTTGATCTTGTGACTGTGAATGTCAGAGTTTAATATAGTACGATGACTTTAGGAGCTAGTATACTTGTAATTTATAAGCAGCGTACTTAGTTCAGTTATCATTATTAGTTCCTCGAGTATTCTTGTTGATAATAAGCTTGGTTATCGTAGTTTCGAAGTTGCAAAGTTTAAACTCCAGGATGACTTTTGAAGAAAGTGGTTGCACCTAAATATTTCTAAGTTTCAAAGTTCCAACTCAATATTGCTGGCACTGGTCGTACGTAATAACGTAACAACACACAAATGGAAGTACCCCTGGAGTAAAGGAGATTTATTTTATTTAACTAAACACCAGGCACGATGAAAACATTATTAAGTTCTTTCAAATAGACGCACTTTGACTACGGTACAAATTGGGCTAGGGAATATTTTACTAACCAAATCCTTTCTTCTTTCCAGGCAATATCCGCCTATCACTAGTTCTAACATTCGGCGGGCGTATAAGAACGAGTTCGCGGAGTTGTATACGGAATACCGGTCGCTGTACAATCGTGTGGCGCAAGTGGCTGCCCTGTTTACTCGCTTAGAAACAGAGCTTAAACGCGCGCAACCGTTGTCGCCGCATCATCAGGTATGTTGTTTTTCAAAATATTCGAAACTGGCGACACGCCCCGGCTTTGTACGGGTACAATATCAAATTGAGATAATTTATTCTGGAGTCTATGTGTATAGTACAGACACCAGCACATCAAGCTACACCTAACTGTCAGATTTTCCCAATCAACTTTGAACCTTAAGCTTTAGCGATAAAGTTGAAAATCTATTAAAGAAATCTGACAGATTGCGGTAGGTTGATGTGCTGGCGTCCGTACATTAATATTAAACTTACGTTTAAACTACTTACCTTTAAAGAAACTTACTTTATTTTACTTAACTTCAAAGAAATCTCGTTGTTTTGTCAAGTCGTAAAAACCGTGAAAAGCAGGGGCGGGTCGCTAGTTGAAATAGAATTGAAAATTACGTGATCCATTCAGAGTTCGATAAGTAAACAATTATATACCGTACTATATTCTACGAATTAGCGATAATATCTTTTCCTAGAAAAACAAATTCAGATATGCGTGATTCAGACTTGTTTTAATTTAATTATGTAACTAATATTTTACATGTAAGCTTAAATTAAAACAGACTATCAAATCACGTCATAAAATATTTCTAAATATTGCAATAAAGAACATAGATAACTCTGATTGCAATAAAGAACATAGATAACTCTGATTGCAATAATGTACAATTTTCATGAATCATGCAAACTTAAGTCGGATCTGGAAAGTTCCAGAATGTTCTTTATAAAATCTGCTGACGCAAGATTGATGGTCATTGTCATGATCACGATCAATAAAATTGATAGTGTGACGTCGGTTATATAATCAAGCCTGATGCAAATAGAGGGTAATGTTGTAATATTTTTTCTAAAACAATCAAATTGAAAGTAAACATCAGATTAAGATTCGTGACTCGTTGTGGCAAACTGGTGATGCCTGGGGGATGTCTGTGGTCTGTAATGGGTTTCTTGACTATTATAAAACAGATACTTCACCACTAACTCTTCTATTAACATAATACAATATTACAGTATCGGGACGTAAATCACACATCGAGCGAGCTTTAGAAAGAGACCATCACATCGATATGAGTGACAGAGACAACGCTCTACGAAGACGCTTTTATTGTTCTAAAACTTGACCCTATTCACAGCCAGATATACCATACTTTAGTTTATATTGTTACGAAGATTGTTTTCATAACTGCACATACTAATTCCATCACCCTAATAGACGTATTATCTTTACACAGAGTATAGAACAACGCATCGTTGACGAATACCGACGCGTTAACAACGACTCCGGTTACAAACAGGAGAGGCGGCGTGTCAACTACCTGCATCGTAAACTCACTCACATCAAGCGTATGGTTTATCAGTATGATCAACTGGTGAGTTTCTACCCCTTTTACCGATATATTTATAGTACGTAAATCCCCCCCCCCCCCCCTTATTCAAACAATACACACTGGGCATGCGTGGTGGATTACGGCGTACTCCTGTGAAAAGGCCCGAGTTCCAGCAGTGGGAATATTATAGGGATACTATAAGTTACAGCACTATATTAGATCTCGTCATCGCGAGTTCGTATTTCCGAAGATAGGCGATGATCCCCGAAGCGCATACTTTTCTTGGGAAATCTGTATGTTGCCCTAACGTATCAGATAGATGCTACATTTACGTTACCGGTACAAGGAGAATCGTTTTTTCGTCACAATATATTATACAGGGTGGCGTTCTGACACCGATGCGCGAACTGAAACCATAAATTTAGCACAAGATTGACCCCCATGACCCCTAGGGTAGAAATTTTCCGTCGGTTATCAACAAAAAAAACAGCTGTTTCATGGAAAGCTGCAATAACTACGCGGTCAAAATGTATGGAACGGCAATTTTTTTTTTTAATAACCAGTGAAAAAATTTCAACCTTGGCTTAAAACGATGCACTGAGTCCAAGGTTGCGCGTTGATGTCCCTGCCACCCTGTATATACAAACTGAAATGACCAGTGGTGGCGTTGTATTTATAATGTAATGGTTTTTATTTTGCACACAAGAAATTATCTTCTTAGAGCCGCTGTAAAGAGAAACTATACATACCAACCCATTTTTTTTTATATAGCTCATAATTAACTTTGAATACAATGAATTTATTTTCAAATAATTATGTATTCTTGCGACACTCATTCAGTCGAACAAGGGGATCCTATAAAAAAAAAGACTGCTGTCTTTTGTTTTCCATTCAGTTGTCGATATATTGGTTGATAGCAAATTTAGTAGAGTCCTTTCACATTTATTTTACCCCTAATTTTGCATCACTGTTAATATCACAATGATCTTTATTCCTCCTTATTACAAGGTTTCTGTTGGCTTGCTGCTGTCAAAGGTTATATAACTGTAAAAGGACTAATTGATGAAGGCTGATGCCCATCCTACTTAGTAAAAGGCTAGAGTAATATTGATAACCATTCAAGTCCATTGCAGATCCCCAAAGTTCTGTAAATCTTAGAGCGGCCCTACAATTTAATTTATTTATTTCAAGTCTGTATCGCCTCTATTGCCTGTATCGGACTACGGAAAAATGCCAGTAAGTTATTGTCATGTCACCGTAGATCGAAACGTTGTATGTTTAGGAAAATAATGTTGTTCAGTAGATAAGTAAATATTATTTATAGATCGGTATCTGTGACTCGCCTTTGACTGATAATTCGATATCAATAACAATATTTATTATCAATTACATCTGTCGGCTTCCGTTGTTTCTAGAACAGTTAATATTTTTGATTAATGGGCCAGATTATACTGTAAATACTCGAGTTCTTGGCAATCGGGAAAAAAACTGAAGTTCGAAAACCGAAACCGGCATGTCATAGAACCAAAAATTCGGAGACATGAAGCTAGTTTTTACCCAGCATAATCATATGCTGTGTAAAAACTCCATTTTGAATGTAACCACCTGAAATTGCAACAAGCTTATCAATTGTTATCGATATTGGTTTCACAGTGCGAACGTACGATTTTTAGTTTACTGAATTAGTGATAAGACGTGTGAAATGATATGCAAATATTTTTCCATTCGACTTTTTGAACGCATGTGTTTTAATATTTATTACGCTCTCGGGCCGTATTATGAAGTATTAATGCCATCATGATTCCAGTCCGGAAAAAGGATGGTGCTATCGGTCATGCATAGCTCCGTCTCTTCCTCGCACTACAATCATCATGGCATTAAAACGTCATAATACGGCACCTGAAATTAATGGTATTTTATGTACACTTGAGTGTAAAATTGGCCCACCTCGTGCTCTCTATTTTGAGAGACAATATCTCAAAAAAAAAAATATGTAGATTTTAATTATTTATAATGTGTGAAAATAGCTAAGATAAATTTTATTTACACAAACTTTGATAAAAACAATACTCTTGACAATATCGACTCGATTCTTCAGATGTTCTCACGTTGTGAAATTGACAAAAGCTTAATTTTGTTTATTACTGTTCGTTTATTCATCATTTAACTTGAAATATTAATCGAATTAAAATAGATTATAAGATAAGATTCTTTATTCGACCTGTATTGTTTTAATGCGATTTTCTCATAAACGAATAAATGAGTTTTGATATTTTTTTTCACTAACGTAATTTACATACACTCAGGCAGTTTTTGGTACACACTATATTAGGTTATTGTTACTTAAACTCTTGAATTATCCTGTTTCAAATCAAAGAGAACGTAGTGGACCGATTTTTTTGGCACGCAAGTGTAATTAATTAAGGCCAAGAATTACCCTACATTTTGAGAGGGATTTGCAAACAAAACTACAATTATAGTATTGATGATAAGAATGTCATTATGTATTTCTGGCTCCTGTAACAAAGGTGTTGTTACCTAGCGCAGGAGTCAGGGCTTCATATTATTTGTACACATTTTTTATGCCAATAAATTATTTATTATTATTATATTAATATGTTCTTTTTGTTTACAGCGAAACTTAAAACCAGATCGTGTTTCGACCGCGAGCACAACGCAAGCGTACTGACACTCGAGTTTCCCGTCGCCCGCCGCTCGCTGCCTTTAGCACTGATATATAACTAACACGCCTACACAGAGCATCTCAACAGATCATAGACATTTGTATTATAAGATCTATAGTTTTTATACGAGTCAGTGTCTCCCATTTAGTGACAGAGTTAAGCTTTTTATATATATAACGATAGGCCTTCGATTTACTCATAACGGTCCTGGTAAAGCCGCGCTGACTGCGAAACGTTTTATCACAAGGATTTTGAATAGCGATCCAGTCTTATGATGATGGTAAGGGACGATAATCTGTGATCGATGCCTGGCACCATATATTTCTGTGAAATGCAGCTGTTGTAAATATCATCAAATAGTAAATAGTGGGACTGTCAGTTCCAGCTGCATTGGTTCCATGCTTTGATCATACTACATCCCTGTTGTTAAGGGTCGATTATCGTCTCTGAATAACGTTTTAGGACAATGTATCGCACGATTTGTATGTAGTTCTTGTCATGGCAGGTTTTCAAGTGTAAGTATCTTATTGAATTGGATTATTTTCTTTTTTAATTGTGCGGGGTATACACGAAGATACATTTTGAAATCCACGACAGGTTCAAGTGGATTTCAATATTTAATTTGCTATGTTGATTCTTCGTGTAATCCCGCTTAGAGCGTTTTTTCAATGAGCTTTAACGCGAATCGTGAACAACATTTTCGCTCGAGTATACAAGGAAAAAACCTTAATAAATATACCTACCTATGCATGAATCAGACCAATCAACAATCTATTGTATTGGTAAGTATACTATACGTACTAACAAACCTCTGCTCGGACGTAAATGAAAATTCGCTATTTGTTCTCTAATTGAATAAGCGCCTGGTAATGAACTTGAATTTCGCGTTATTTTTAAAATATGCATCGTTGATGCACTAACGGTAGCCTGCCGACTTGGCAAGACGAACACTAGTTGTGACTACACATGGTTAAGGTAATTATTGTTCTGTTTTTAGTCATTCTCATTGTAGTTAATAAAAACAAAATATTAAGTTACATAATAGTATATTAAGTTTCATTGTTCTTCCATTAATTTTAACAGAGCGATACCTTGACCATCTGATTAAACAGAGCGATATTCGCTGTAACTGATGTTAGTTCCCATTATATTGAATAAATCCTATTCAATACTTTGTAATACAACTATAATATTCTTCCTTTCGGACCTAACGTTTCTTACTTTTGTAACGAAAGTGCAAATTTTATCAGATTTTTACTTAGTTTTTAAATGGTAGAAACAAGAAGGGTCCTGCTATAACTGTCCTAATTTGCCATTGTCATTGAAATTTCTTGACAGTCGCAACTTTACTCCGTCGTCAATCGTATGGAGTGAGCCCATTCCCCATATCGAAGACTTGAACTGGTTGATTTTTATATTGTAAATAGCATATATGTATATTAAAAATTTATATAATAGTCCAATTAGATATATGTTCGTCCACATTTTATTCCAGTCGAAAATTATAGCCGTCTAAAGTTATTGTTGTCCAAATGAATTTTGCTTATACTGTATGCTGAATTATTTTACTATTACTCTTGTAACAAGGTCAGTGTAAATAATTTAAAGTCGCGGACGTATGACTAAGTACTGAAATAAATTGACAATTCTGAAGTCAATTTGATCGACTATTGGCCTTCGATAAGAATTATAATGCCCTTTTTATCTATTTCTAATTAGCTCAGTGTCGTCCCTTTCGCTTCTAAACAATCCATCCATTTTTTAATGTTGGACGTTCATTTTATTTTATTTGTCTTGCCCGGCTTGCATGATGTACATATTAGTATCCTATATAAGAAATTTATTCACGTTCTTGTTAAATTTTGTTATGACTAGTGTAATAATTCAGGTTTATTTTCAATATTAAATATCATATTTATTAAAAATTTGGCTGTGTCGTGTTATTGCCGTGTTAAGATCTTGTAAATAATGTATGGCTTTAAACTAACTCATCGTATGTCACAAAGTAAACTCCTCCAAGAGTGATGGCTAATGTTGTAGTGTTAGAACGAGTTCGGGGATCACACGACAGAGTTTCAAATGCGTAATGAGGTTTATAGTGTTTGCCAAAATCGCGGAGTAAATGTTTATTTTCTATTGCCAAACGTAACGTCTCGAAAGATAGCAACAACCGGCCAGTGTCGGACATCCACTAGAAATAAGAGATTTATCTGGTCCTTTTCGGAAATACCCTCCAGATCACAATAAAATTCTTAGTAATTTTAGTATACATTCGGGCCAGTCGACAGACATCGCCCAAACTAAAGTACTTACATGATCTAGAGAATACTTACGAGATGCAACTGAACTATCACCGCGTTCAGTCTCTGGTCCAATGTGTGGGAAGCCGTCTTGCATATTATGTCCTGAAAGTAACGTCCATATTTGAAATGATTTAGCGTTAAGTGATTCTGATTTTTATCTTTGAAAGCAAAGTCAGTTATGCAAGTCCATTACATAATTCCAAATGCAATTTGTTAACGTCAACTTAAAACGGCATAAGCGTCCTTAAATTTTGATGATGTCATTGTAAGGTTAATTTTCACCTAATGTATACTTCTTTGTTGTTATATGCGTATTATATAGTATAATGCGAACGTTTTGCGTAGGTTTACGAAACCCTGTTAAAGGATAAAGTTACTTCTGTTAGTTTTTTGTCAATTAAAAGTGTCAAATCGGCATTAGGATTTCATTTTCATTATGATCGTCAATTGTTTTATGTATATACAGTAACAGTAGATTTTTCATGAATGATGTGAAGTTATTTGGTCAATTCAAACGTAAGTGCCCTTTTGTTGCTCACGATAATAGTTTGTGGTTTTATTATCGCTTTTTTACTCATTATAATGCTCAATATTGTGGTCATGATATTAGATGATTAAATTTCGCTTTCGGTTTTTTATTTATTTATTCAAAAATCACTCATTCTTCGCCGTGACAGTCACCGTAACAGTTTGTTACGAAACGTTATTACAATAAAGGCCTTGAATGTACAGTATTTATTAGTATATTCAATTCAATTAAAATCGTATAGTTGTCAAATCAAACATTAATTATGTCTCGAATCGGTAATAGGAATCAGCAACAATACAATACAAAAGAGTTTATTTTGTTCTTTTTTTGCGTAGCCAGGTGTTTACTCTTGTAATCATCGTTTTCAACACTGTTCGTGACTGTTGGAGATTTTCGGCAAGATATTGTTTGTGCGGGAATTTACTTATCTCTTGTTTATAAACAGCGACCTTTACGACTTACTGACAACCTGTTACTGATAACCGATAACACCTACTTTCAGACGTCAATTGATTATTCTCATATTTTATGGAATATAAGATAATTCCCGCATCCTTGATCTTTAATTTTTTTCTTGCCTTTCCTTGCATTGCATGGTGTTAAACGTCATTTATTACAAGTATAATAAATAATACAAAAAAAAAACTCAATTGAAATCGATAGGGACAAACAGTTTAAAATGTTATTGTTACCACTAGTTTAAGCACTATCGATTGTTTTATTGTAATAAATCGTAATAACTATTAAATAAAACATGCATTATATTAATTGAATCATTCGTTTATTGATAGTAAATTTCTTCTGTTAATATTTTTCGAGGAGGTTGTTGGTAGTTATTGAAGTGGATATTGTGAAAAATGCATTCCATTTGTCAAAACCGTTGATTTAGCACTGTTCATCGGCGCACCTAGTACATGGATAGCGATAAAAAAATGTGAATACTATATTTTTACAGGCAATAAAAATGCATAGGAGATACGCGGTCGTAATTCCGTTTTGGACTCAATATGACACTAGTGACTAGGTCCCCTATCGCGCGTCGTGTCATGTTGACGTCTGCATAACGTAGATTAGACCAATATTTACAAATCCCAGACCATTTAAAATAAGATATCCCTTTCTAACGTAATTCAATATAATATCTAATTATACTGTCACAAAGGGAGTAATAAAATGTCAAATGTTGCTCGATTGTTACCGGTTAAGTTATTATAAAGTTGGACAGAAATATTTGTATTTTGTCATGTTTATACAAAGGAAAAAAATATCTCAATAAAATATCATAGTCCATTGTACAGAGTAGAAGATATTTAGTATCTAGTGACATCATCTTCTTAAATCCTAGTTAGTGATATATTAGGAGTACTAATTCCAAATATGTATCATTTGTTGTCGCATGACAAATCCGCCACAATATTTGCCTACTACGTTACTTTCGTTGTCATCTTGAGCGCATCTACATATGAAACTTCTATTCAGGTTGTGTTAACCCCATATTTGAACCGTAACAATGAATGTGGCCTATTTTATTTAATTCAATAATGTTATATATGTTATCGAGTGGCATTTTTGTCATGTGCAAACTTAATATGTTATATTACTTAACATAGCTGATATTATAGCGGCTTAAGGCGGGCGTTACATACATGATGATCCTTACCTTACTTTAATTTTTAGATATAGATCTTTGAGTTTGCGTATTCTGATCAAATGTTATTGTAAATTTGCTGTACAGTAATAGAGGTGGCCGCCGCCGCGAGTCCGGGCTCGACGGCTCGACATCGATCTCGCTAGACTGTCGATTCACCGAACAATTTGAATATTATGTATTATGTCAAATGTAAATAGAGTACGAATTAGACATTTAGACATGTTAAGGGATGTAATCTTAGTGTTTTATTTTTATTAATTGCTATGAAATGTATATGACGGGAAAATTATATGAATATAGAATGATGGTTATGGTTGGTGCGAACCGACCGCGCGGCGGCGGCCGTGGCGCTGAGCGCGCGTGAAACAATGCTGCGATATTCCTTGTGCCCCTCGAAATATCAGTGCATTATATATGAGTCAAGATGTATAGACGATGCGGTAGTGTTAATAATGTATAGATATGTTTATACAAAGCTCGAGTCGGGCGGACGAGAGAGACAGACTTGCCAGCCGGTTCGAGCGAACGACGACTAGCTATGAATCCTGACATCGGCTCACGTTAATTAGCTTATAAATATTTCATCAAAATATAAAATACACAAAAAAAAAATGGATATAAATTTCTCGACCAAGTACTGGTTGTTTTTAAATTATTAAAATGTAAAAAAAAATTAGAATATAAACAAAGTATAGGTACAATTTATGAATTATACTTTTCTTTTCGGCATTTCATGTAACAGTGGAAGAGACCTAGCTTTTTTGCTACACCGAAATATTTTGTGTAAGTTCGCAACCCATGTTCACATAGAACATCCAAGCACACTTGTTGAAGCAACCTTACACAATGTCGAATGTTTCTATATATTTTGTGATTTCTTTTGCTCATTGTCCTCTTCCATTGCTTTTTTTTTGTTTGTCAACTGTCTAAGTGTATAATATGATTTTGTTAAGGCAGGGTAATGCAGAAATGTGAAGAGGTACTTTTTTAATTTGAATTGATTGAGGATTTGTTTGAATGTTTTAAATTGAGTTACTTTTATCCATTCAATGGAATTTGTATTGTTATGAAAGGAGCCAGAGTTTGTTGTTTTTTTTTTTAATTAAGTCAATTTGAAGTTCGATTTAATGAGGCAGCAGATTAGTTTATTATAACTGTCAAGTTACCACAGAAACAATAGTCAGATGTAGGCTCTCTTTGGCGTTGCCCTTTATAGTTTTGAAAACTTTGGCAGTGCGCGGACGCCAGCCGTCCGCAGTGCTTATATGAAGGTATAATAGGTAGTCAGTATTAGATCATGCAATACATGAGCTGAAGAGAGGTTGTGAAGAGTATCGTTATAAAAGGTACCTATTCAAAATCTGGACAAACAGACTAACTTATCTTAAACGACAGATAGTGTTGCTGCAATGTGCATTTAAGCCATCTTCACTTTAATTTGAATAATGGGATCAGTGCCAAACTTTCTCCTTCTTATTTAGCTCAAAACGATGCAATTGTTAGCATGCTTGATGAAACAGCTAAGTAATTGTTTAGTTAGTCTGCCATTTTGTGAATATTTTGTTTTGATAGTAATATGTAAATCTTTTATAATATATTTGTTTACAATAAATAAATGACAACATTATAAATAAATGAAATTGTATTTTCCATTTAAACTGATGAAAAAAAAATATAAAAAGAATAATATGCAATGATATCTGATGTTTCATTTTAGGCCTTGGCCTAGTAAAAATTGACTTCCTGTGCACGTTCTCGCTTTCATCGTACTTTTACATGCTATCTAAATACCTAAACACATACAATACATACAATGCTATAAGCCAAAGGCCTTGAAGTTGGAATCCCTATTTGGGTGTCTTATACTGATTTGATAATTGATTATAACCCAATCAAGAATTAATCTTATTTTGCTATTTAAAATGCCCACGGCGTAATATCTAACGCTAAGAAATTATAAATCTCGCAACAACCTAATTAGTTCCGGGCCGATGGGAAGTTTTATTCTTTAGTGTTGCCAATCTTAAAAAGTATATACAGGCAGTCCCTAAAACATTGGCGCTGCCTTACGGCGCAGTCACCATAGTACTCTTCCATAATTCCATGTTTGAGTCTTACTTCGAATTAGAATTCAGTAGGCTAATTCCAGCCCCGGATCTAAGGGGGGGGGGCAAACCGGGGCACTTGCCCCGGGCGGCAGTTTCATGGGGGCGCCAAATCCTTGAGACAAGAATTCGAAATATCGAACCAGTGAAGCCTTTTTTCCTACAATCTCATAGGTTTTTAACAAGTAATCGAATCTTAATATAATATGTTTGAAAAACAAACTTTTCTATTTCCATACGCCCAGTTAGTTTTTGAACACATACTAAGTGATTTATGAACGCATCTTAACAGATCAAATAAATTTTTGAACGCGTGCGTAGTGTCCGTGTAGTGCCGAGCGGAACAAATTCAAACAGTTGAACGTCAAGTGACAATACTGTTTGTTTATGTGGTTGATTGCGTTTGCGAGTAATCAGCGTAAATAAAATAAGTAATTTATTAGTGAAATCATATATTATCGTAGTGGAAATCAACAATTTGCAAGTTTTTCTCAAACACTGAAGGATGGGGGCGCCACTATCAAGGTTTTGCCCCGGTTCAAAAAAATCGTAGATCCGGGGCTGGCTAATTCACGTATAATAGATACGAAGTGACGCGGGCTTCACTTGTGGTAACCAAGTGTACAAACACGCTGCGAATAGGTGTGTGAAGTCGAGTAGCGTCAGTACATCACACGGACACACTACCAACTTCACCTATAGTTCTGATCGTGTTTGTAACCACAAGTAATGTGCGCGTCGCTATTACTGTAAGTACGGTTTAGCAAATATGCACTGCAACTTGATTGGCGCGTCATGTTGCCCTATCCGAAGCGGGGAGTTAAAAGTGTATTAATATTTGTACTTATTCATAAAAATGTCATTGAAAAGAATGAATCTCAAATACAGCATAGTGCAATTCTAGATAAGGGGGACACTTTCTTACCTGTCTGGCCCATTTACCCTCCCAGAAATAAATACGAGATCCACCATTGCCTGTTGGCGTGCATGACTCAAACCACCAATTTTATTCTATCGAACTTCGAAAGACCACAATACAGGTTCTATGGATCGAACTCTGCTGCATACGCACCAAATCCTTTAAAATCCGAGTGACGTCAACATGATCGAAAAGTACCGGGCGGCAGCTTGTGTAGATCATGGGCCACAAACACCGGTAAGACATCAGGGTCGGACTCCTTCAGCATGCAAATGATGTCATCTATTTCATGGAGCTTCTTCCCGTCTCTCTTCCTCGCCTTCATTATAATAATGAAGAAGAAGAAATACGTACTCCAGGTACTAGAGCTAACATGTTTATAGAAGAAAATTTGCCAAATATTTCCCTTGAAGAAATAGAGAAAGTAAAGAAAAGATTATTAGAACACAACGTTTTAGTAGATACAATAAAGGAACGTTAACAGTCAAAAAAAGTACTCAAGAATATAGTTTCTAGTGATACGAGGGCGACACTGAAAGTTTTTAGAACTGACCACTTGTAAACGTTATAATAAATTTAAATTTTGAAAATGGAACTCTTTGCCAATATTATTGCGTACCTACAATTATTCATTTGTCATTTTTGTTTACTATTTGGCGGCAAATTGGAAATTGTTTGTGTCACGTCAGCATGAATTTAACGCGAGAAAATTTTCGTACAATGATTTTTTATGACTTTCGATGTTATTTCAGTCCAGTTATTTTACTCTTTGATTTTGGGTGACCAAAGTTCGTCTTTTACACTGTTACTTTGAAAAACATTTCCATGCGTTCCACATACATTGTCCAATTTACCGATCTTACATTAAACTCGGTTAACTTCCCGATCGACATTTTGTATAAAACACGCCTAAAATTTTGATCCCCGTCGCCACTGAGATGTTTGAGTAAAACAACGTGTCGCTAGTAACGCGGTTTATTGGCAACTAAATGACAGGCGCATACTCATAGGCATGCATACAACCTACCCTACATTACACAAACACATCAGGAAATTATAATAGGCAAAATTAAACAAGAAAATAATTTACAAAAAAGAGAAATAAATGATGGTATAATGGAGTTACAAAATATGGATCTGGATCTGATAGAAGGAAAACTAGATGATAAGAACAAAAAGATTGATAAAAAAGTTATAGAAAAAGAAACATCATACGAATGCGACGTAAGCAGAGCTTTAGCTTTAACCTTGAATTTAGTCAAAAGACAAAAGAAGAAAATGAGACTAAAGAGGTGCAGAAGCGCAGTGCGGAATTATGGGCTATATATAGAACAATATCTGACAGTACAGTATTAAAAGAAGAAACCGGCCAAAAAAATAAAAGAGATAGCTGTGATAATATAAATTTAAGTAACCCGACTATAATACAACTAGAAAATAATGAGACTGAGAAACCAAACGAGATAATGGAAGAAGCTATCCAGCGTTCTAGTGAGATATTACGAAAAAAGAAATGGGTTTATTATGTAGGGTTTGTAGAGATTTGGAGATAAAAAACAGAAAAGTAATAATTACTGCAACCTAAAAATCGTTTCTACAAAAAAATTAGACAGAGATAAAATTCTAAATGATTGTATCGTAGAAAAAGTTAATTTAAATTATGAATCAAATCAAGGGAGTACAAGCTAAGTGACAAAGGTGATCATCACATTTATTTTGATCAATGATTTACTCAGTAATCATAATCAAGTTGATTTTGTTTTTTTAATTATTTTATTCACGGATATCGATTTTATTGTAGAGACGCCAGCACATCAAGCTACTACAATCTGTCAAATTTATTTAATAGATTTTCAACTTTATTGCTGAAACATAAGGCTCAAAGTTGATTGGGAAAATTTGACAGTTTCGGGTAACGTGATGTGCTGGCGTCGTACTTTATATTGATACGTGTTTTTAATTTCACTTTGTTGATTTCAAAAGGTGACAATAATAATAAAATTAAATTTAAAACGTCTAATTTTAATGTGATACGCTACAATAATTATAGTACGGACGCCAGCACATCAACCTACCACAATCTGTCAGATTCTTTAATAGATTTTCAACTTTATCGCTAAAGCATAAAGTTCAAAGTTGATTGGGAAAATCTGACAGATTGTGGTAGGTTGATGTGCTGGCGTCTGTACCTACACTTACTGAATAATAATCTTTTCTATTAGTTATATTTTCCTGGAAATCGTATTTTTTTTCATGAAATAGGCACATTTCCAGGAAATATAACTTCGAGAAATATATATATTGATGATTTATACGATTATTATTCATGGTCATTATTACTCGTAAATGTGGTTAGATTTTTAGTAAATGTTGATACAATGTAATCCTGCCTTTACAAGGTTCCAGCGTGTTACAACATTTCCAGTGTGTTGCACACGAACTTGTGTGTTGCACTTTCTAGTGCGTTATGGCACAAATTTTGTGAGTCCCACCCATTTACAGATTACATTTAATTTTTATTGTGATTTTACTGTTTTTTCAAGAGCAATTTATAAAATAATGATAGCCGATATTTCTCGATTAGTAAGAAAAGCTTAGCTCTGTATTATTCTGAGTTATCTGTTTGAAGTCGGAACGTCACTAATTAAAGTGAAGTTCGTACGAGTTCGTAAACGCGAGAAACTAAGAAAGAATATTTTATTTTCATTTCGTTTTTCCAATTTTATTCATTGTAGCATGAAAAAACAATGATTCATTTTAAAGATAATAAGACCAAATCGGCACTAAGTACAAGATGGGCTCAAATGACGAAACAGGAACAAATTATCGAAAGAAAGAAAATGGAGATACATGCCAAGTTGGAGTCTCAAAAGCAAGCTGCGGCGCTTGCCGCTCAAGCAAAGCTATCTCAGTAAGCCATAATTATAAAATCCAATTATGTATCAGTAATTTGTCACGTTTTCATGAAGTTTTTACCATTCGTTCTAGTAATACGCTCATGTAAAGCGTTCAAATCAATATGATTTTACGGAAGTGGCATTTCAAGGCATCACTCCCACCAATTTATTATTAACATCTAACTAGTTACTAATGAGGTGGTAGTAGGAACTTTGAATTCATCCTGTTACACTCGAAAGTATTAGCAAACAAACAAACGACAGCAAGGAAAGTATGGAGAATATTCCACCATGCCTGTTTGCAAACTTCGTTATCTTTTCATTGTGGTGATTATCAGTGTAGAGGTACTGGTTGTATATTATTGTTATGGTGGCTATTGATGTGACCACCTTGAGCTACTGCCATACAACCACTTACGTTATCAATCAATCAACTTTAAGTCTCATTCAGACAACAACAATAAAAATTACACCATACACAAGCCATTGTCACATTCGTAATAAAAGCCTTTGCAAAAGATAAGGCCTCATTTATCTAACATATTAAGCATACAAGTAATCTGCACTCTACAGAAACTGTACTAACTGCTTCTCTAAGAAAAAAATGTATTTACAGCAATGAGGGTTCAAGCAAGCTTGTAACTATTTACAGCTTTCATACTAACTCAATAAATTGTATCGTGTGTTTTGTAATCGTTCTAAAGCCGGTTGCAGACCATGAACTAAGTTAAGTTAGTTTAGCATCATAGTTGAGGTAATTTTTCATACTTGCGTTCTTAGCTTGTGGTCTGCATACTAGTATGAAAAATTACCTCAGCTTTGCAAGCTAAGGTAATTAATGTAGCTTGGCTCTTAGTTTGTAACCGGCTTTAATAAAAAAATACTTTGTACCGCACATATTTGTGTGGACCCAGGCTAGAATGATTTTGAAGGATATTTTTTTAACAAAGTAAACTGTATCTAAACATTCAAACACAGTTATTTTATGTAAACAGTTAGCCATTGTATTACCACTACAATTCACTACACAAATGTATTGTCTGTTATTGAATGTGTATGTTGGTATTCATTTATGCGGAACCAGTAAAAATGCTGTTCAACATTGATGAATGTAAACTAATTAAGTGCCTTCGGTCTACTTGCTGCTTCAATATAACAAGTGTGTTATGTACTCACTGTTAAGGTTTAAACAGAAATAGGAAAATTATGAATATTTATACCAACATGGTTTTCTGTTATTTTTAGATTAAGGGCTGATTTTTCAATAGCCCAATAACTTTTATTTTAAGAATAAATATGTCAGTTTGACATTTTTCTATGCAAATGCTGTCAAAATACAATATTAATTCGTCAGAAAAAGTTATCTGACTATAGAAAAATCAGCCTATCAAATAAAAATATTTTAGATTATGTAGCTCTAAATTAAAAGAAATATTTATCTATATTGTCACGGGAAAGGAGAAAATGCTAATGCTGCATCAATCTGTTTAGGTTTCAAGATAATCTGAGCCAATTTTAATTTGCTCAGATTGTTTGTTGTTGTTGTGAATCTAACAATATATTATATGTATAACTCATTTTGGTCTTAATGGCACTTTAGCATTTTCTCCTTTCCAGTGACTATACGTATCTGTTATTATAAGTAAATGTAAGATCTAAAGTCTAACTTTTTTTTTTACTGTGTGTACATAAATAACATAATGCTCTAACTGGGCACCATGTGATGTATTATGGCCCACTCCCTCTCACAGAGAAGAGGCCTGTGTCCCGCAGTGGGAACACTATGGGCTGATTATTTTATGTTATGTACAGACGCCAGCATATCAAGCTACTACAATCTGTCAAATTTCTTTAATAGATTTTCAACTTTATCGCTAAAGCATAAAGTTCAAAGTTGATTGGGAAAATTTGACAGTTTCGGGTAGCTTGATGTGTTGGTGTCTGTACATAAATAATTAGGTTACATTTAGAAAAATAGACATTTAGAAATTTAGTTTCAAAAGCTGAATAAATCCCTCATTTCAAGAACACTTGATTATAGCTTCTGTAAATATGATTAAATGGCAGGGAAGCATTGGATTGCCAGAAACTGAAGAAATAGTATAATTGTTTACCTAAACTAGAACTCAACTCGGCACAACCGTCTATTTTAACTGGTTACAGGTTATGGTCATTTAAAGGAAACACCATCAACTATCTAAATAATTTGAAACAAACATGCACACTCACACAAATACATACCACATTCACACATGAGTCTGACATTTACACACACACACACTAAATAACCCCTCTTCTCTATGAAATCATATCCTGAGCAACAAGATGCAGACTTAATTGTCTAGTTCGGGGCTCAATGGCAATATCAATTGTGTAAAATAACTGTAGGTAATAAATACTTTTACTGTCAAGTGTTAACCTATTGGTTTTATATTAATTACTGTGCCCCCAGTGCCCAGCTTATAAATCGACAAATCAATACGTATGATGATCCTAGTCATGAAAAAAAATCTCAATCATATAAATACGACTAAGGTCAATGGATTAACTGTAGTAATAATAATCATCCAAAATTGCACCCGCACATGTGCAATTTTGTAATAGTTTTACCTGGGAAATAAATATATTTATATTTCTAACTAAATTATTATAAAGAGACAAATAAATAATTTCTCTATAATGTTTAATTCCAGTCCCATTTCCAAAGATGACAAAGGCTCAGTCAACATATTCTCCAATGATGGCAGCTTCATGAATCAGTTCAAAGCTTTGCTAGAAAAACAGAAGCAAACTGACAAGCATGATAAAGAAGAGCTGGAAAAGCATGTTCAGAATGATGAAGAAGTAAAACCAGTCAAGCATGAGATTAAAGAACTAATATCACCTATGGATAATGAGTTTGAAAATCAACACTTTGGTCATGATGAGAGACGAAAGATGGGAGATAGAGGCCCACAAAGGTACATTGAATTACATTGATTTTTTTTAAATTTTATATTCATTTAACCTTGTCTGTCCTGGATCATATAACATCTCATCGAATCCTCTAGAAATTTTATAATGTTGCTCCAACGATTTCAATAATTAGATTGGTTCTATTGCATCAAAAGATAGTCGTGTTTCTGTTTGGATTTGACACCTCTGATAATGTCGCATGCTGCCATATAAAACGCCATATGCAGGATGTGTAAGCTCACTCTTCTCAGTATACACACTTTGTGCTACATAAGTACGGCGAGGGCAAATCTGACGATTTAAATCTTTCCCCTTCTCTACTCCCAATTTTGGCGCAATTGTAGTAAATTCTCTACTCCCAATTTTGGCGCAATTGTAGTAAATTCGACCTTGTGTTCTTCAATATAAATCATAGAATCATGGACCACAAATAGAAAACTGGTTTTGAAAATGTCACACAAAATCAAATGACATTTAGTTAAGGTAGGTTGTTTCTTGTATTAGCATTTAAGTATGATATTAGCCTTCAAATCACAAAGTGCTATTTAAATCTGCCACAAAGTTGTATTCTATGTCAAATGCATAGTATAAAAAAACTAGCAGCGCCCCGCGGTTTCACCCGCATAAGTGTCGATCCCGTGGGAATATCGGGATAAAAACTATCCTATGTCCTTCCCCGGGATGCAATCTATCTCTCTGCCAAATTTTATCGAAATCCGTGCAGTGGTCTGGGCGTGAAAAGGTACAGACAGACAGAGTTACTTTCGAATTTATAATATTAGTATGGATTAACAAAAAGAATGAGAAAATAATATACATATTCATAATCAGAATTGGAATTGATAGCAATGTTGTTTTATTTAAAAAGAGAACAGGCATCTTCTGGGCACGCTCATTCCATCATAGACCTCATCCATCATTTTCCATCAGGCATGCTCGAGGTCAAGAGCAGGCCCAGCTAGCCAAAAAAAAAAATGAAGATATTCATTTTATATTTATGCGCATTTTCAGGGAAAAACATCGGCGATGGAATGACAGAGGACGACCCCATCCGCACAGTCCTACAACACCAATACTGGAAGATAGAAAGAAACTTATAATAGATAACAAAAATCCCCATAACATCCCAGCCCTTATGCAAATTCCTGTAATGCCACCTAATACTCAATCCATTGATTCGGATCATAACCAATGGCATCTAGGCTCAAAGTCTGATGAAGATGCGGATTCCAGTGGAGA
The DNA here is from genome assembly GCA_963855955.1 of Luperina nickerlii. Lineage (NCBI taxonomy): Eukaryota > Metazoa > Arthropoda > Insecta > Lepidoptera > Noctuidae > Luperina > Luperina nickerlii. Next base: position 10,239,663 of record OY979677.1, on the reverse strand, counting down.
ACAAGGCCCAAATATGGGACTAGGACCATTACCACCTGGCATTATGGGTCCCAGTTTAATGGGACCCGGACCTGGTATGGGTCCAGGGTCAAACATGGGTCCTGGGCCTAATATTGGACCTGGTCCTAACCTAGGGCCTGGATCCATGGTTTCTGTCTCCAATATGGGCCCCGGGCCTAATATAGGTCCTGGATCAAATATGGGACCTGGACATAATATGGGACATGGTCCTAATATGGGCCCTGGTCCCAATATGTGTCCTGGGCAAAATATGGGTCCTGGGCAAAATATGGGACCTGGTCCAAATATGGGTCCTGGGCAAAATATGGGCCCAAGTCATAACATGGGTCCAGGACCTAATATGGGCCCTCGACCAGGCATGGGACCAGGACCAATGATGGGTCCAAGAGGACCAATGCCACATATGCCTCCTGGTGGTCCAATGCCTCCATTCATGGGTGGGCCCCCTAATTTTCCTATGCCGCCAAATTTCATGGGTCCAAATGGTCCAGGTCCCTGCGGTCCAATGCCACCTAACATGTGTGGTCCTAATATGGGACCCGGTGGCCCCGGACCAAATGGTCCTATGCCTTCATTCTTTGGTCCACCTTTCCCGAATCCTATGATGGGACCAAATGGTCCTCCTAATTCAATGATGCCACCAAATTCTATGAATAATTCCAACATGCCTTTTATGGGTGGTCATCCACCATTCGGGCCTAATGGTCCCCCTAATTTTGGTAATGGCTCTGGTCCTCCTATGCCACCTTTTATGCCTCCTAATTCAATGCCACCGAATTCCATGCCAATGCACCATCCTGACTCGAAAGCTTTAGAAAATTCTTCCATGAAAACTGAAGCATTGACTCTACCTCCACCTATTCCTATTGGCCTGCTGGGTAACCCTAAGGACATGGATAATCCTGGAGGACCCTTCAACCCGCAAGGTAAAAATCGTCCATCAACATCGCCCTTCAATGCCTTTATGTTATTATTTTCGTTGTCTATAATAATGCAAAGGCCATACTATCAATATTCTGATTTAATTTCTATAGTTTTCTGATATTTAGTATTCTCAGTTATGTTTTATTCAACAAAATTATCATAGCTATTGTATACAGTTGCCCTTAGAAATGAAAAAGCATAGCCTTCAGCTAGTATTGCAAATCTTATTGAAACTGTAGTAAACAATAGCATGTTTTCTTTTGTTTTCCACAGTAGTTCCAAGTTAATTTATCCGCCATTATATTCTATTACTAAAACATTAGTTGCTGCAAAGAAATAGTAACTTGCTTTAAATGGAGCGTAAATTTAAAATAATTCGGTCTAAATATCAGAGAATTTGCATGTGCTGTAACCATTTACGCAACCTCTGAACGAACGAAGCGTAGCTTATCTATAACTGTCTGTACAATACTATTGGATTTAGAAGATGCGTTGAGTAAAAACTGGAATGGCGCTTACAATGCCTAAATGAACACGAACAAACCCTGAAGTTCACTAGCAACTTTATTTATCGTATGATACTGAACGGTTGCACAACGTATGTTAGCCATGAGTACGAGACTCATGGTAATCATAATGTTGTTCAACTGTTATTTCCACAAAAACGTCTAGAAGTAAATTTTCAAACACTACTGGTAACGTTAACGCCCGTAAGTTTTCTGAAAGTTAAGTAGTTAGAGGGAACAGGGCGTGCGATTCTCTATACAAATGTATTACGCTTTTTTCTTCCTGAATAATGCCTGAGCAATATTTTTTTTTTCTTAAAATCAAGGTCTGCTGTAAACACGTCCCTGTCATTTTCTTTTTTCAGCAACTAATTAGTTAGTATTAGTATAATACTAGTAGTAGTAGAAAATATGACCCTCTAAAAATTACAAAAAAAAACCTATTTCTACGCCGTGATTAGAGAGGACTACTAGACAAATTAAAAAAGTTTTTAACATAAAAAAAATTGTTAGGAACCTAATAATACTCTTTCTTAAAATGTTAATATAAAAATAATTGAATCGGCTCAGTTTTCGAGGAGAAAAAAGGGGAATACGAAACGTCGATCTCGTCAAAATTTTTGTGATAATTTCGGTCTGAGCTGCAGCTGTCCCTATCACACACTACGGGGGCAGACTTGAGGTAAGGCGACGGCAATAGTTTCTTCAAATACCCAGTTTTCAAATACCTCGCAGGCCCCGTCCCCTCTTAAAACTTACAGTTCACTGGTGCTCAATCAATTTAATTTGCTGGTAGATACAGCGCTTAAGAAGTTTACGTGTTCATTTAGGTATGGTGCCGTACCACCTTTACCTAAAAGGTAGTAAGATTAATGTCGGCCCGGTACTTCGTCGACGTGATCGCCAGACAATATGTTGACTCGTGGTGTGCAGTTCTCTCTGCAGATACGTTGCCGCCAACAGTCCTGCGAGCCGCCAGCGAAGTCGCCTGCAACGGCGACCACTGGGAAAATGTCCTGAAAGCAATTCACTCACAAGATCAAAATTTGTGGTAATGCCACTGTAGCCACTTTGATCCCCGACAGGAGGATACCGTGTATTCTTTTTTATATTTACATACTTTTTTTTTGTCGCAATGACTATGATGGAGCAGACGAATTGTAGATTTTTTCTTTTCAAACTTTTACAGAACTAAAAGTTGTTTTTTTTTTAATTCATTGAACCTTTTTTCACGCTGTTCCATGATAGTATTTTCAGGTTAAATAAAACCTAACAAAAGCATCCTTTGTTGTTGTTTACCCCTCTACATTAGATCATTGTATTGAGCGAATCATTCCAGGTTTCTTCACAACACAAATTCGAACGAGTATAAGGCGTTTAGAGATCTAGTTAGTAAGATCAGGAGAGAAAAGGGCGATGCGAAGCCTGAAGTTAAACCCGAGGACAAATATGAACCAGAGTTCAGTTTGGAAGATGATGATAGTAACGAAGATTACAGATACAATAATAAAGACGATAGTCGAGACGGGTATGTGGCACAAGCTTTAGTTTTCTTCACATTTTAATACAATATTATTGAGGGGCCCGTGGTTAAATAATAACAGCCGCACAGGTAGATCGATCAGGTTAAGCTACGTTTGCCGCGGTTGGTCTGTGGATGGGTGACCATCTTTACATACCGAGACCCCTCCGTGCCTCAGAAAGCACGTTAAACCGTTGGTCCCGGCTGTCATTCGTGGATCTTTCTTTTTTCCGGCTGTCAGTCGTTACGAGTAGTTAGAAGCCCAAAAGTTTGACAACCAGTATTACCAAGGACTATCGTATTACCCAGTAATTGGGTTGTGGAGGTCAGATAGGCAGTCGCGCCTTGTAAAATACTGGTATTCAGCTGCATCCGGTTAGACTGGAAGCCGACCCGAACATAGTTGGGAAAAGGCTAGGCAGATGATGATTATCATTTATTAGTATTATCACTTTGTTCGGCGTTATTATTCTCCTTTTCCTATTTATTTTGCGTCGGCCCAACATTCCTTATTCTTCCATACTTCTCTAAAACAAGATTTTGTTACATAAGTCAAATAATCTAAGTTATTAAAGTTAACCTTTATAAACCCTTAATTTACCCGCAAATATTTATAAAAACTAACCCTTTTAACAGCAGGGATCCCTTTGGTTACGGTCGGCCGTATAAACGGGAACAAGCAAGCTCTCAGAGTGATGAAGAATCTGACAGTAAACGCGAAAGGCGTAAGAAAAAGAAGTCGAGGTGGAGCGATGACCCGCCAGCAGCGGATATTAAGCCACCGGGAGTGGTGGCACCCCTGCCGACTATGCTACCAGGTAGAGTGGAATCTTTCCGCATTTTCTGAAAATTACAAGAATGACATTTTAGAAATATGTAGTAAAATTTTGACATAGGCAGTTTCTCCAAATGGCTAAATGACTTCCGCTTAGTCATTCGGCGAAAGTGTAGTAAAACCTAATAATAAAATTTAATTTTCACATGTCCGTTTGCAAGTATGCCTCGCGATCTACTTGTGAAAGTAAAATTGATTTGTTCGACTTGAGTTCAAATTCAAGCAATCTGTCTGGCTGACCCATTTATATCTTATACTGTAAAAAAGAATATAATTACTAACAAAAAATCGAAGGCTGATGAAGCTCCAAATCAACTCGTATCTCTCCTTATTTCAAAGTTGAACGTTTTTGCTTTAGTATGAAATAGCTAGACGCGCTGCTCCGTCCATTTAAATAACAGAAGTTTATCCTTGACGCCGATCTTTAACATTTAACATTAGTAGAAACGTGACTGGTCTTTTTTCAAGTATGTATATTTTCTTTAATCTAATGGTGAAAAGGTTTATTAAAAATGCATTGTTACTAATTCCTTGATATTCCATCCACTGATTCCTAGGCGCTAATTTGCCTAAGATAGAAGAAGAAGGTATAAAGCTGTGTACCGTCAACCGCAACAACCAGGCTCTCATGCAGTACGCTATGACCAACTACGGCACTACCAACCTAAGTGTTGAAGACTGGAAGAAGTGCGAGGATAACTTCAAACTTAATCTTTTGTATCAGGTATGTACTCCTATATATTCCTTCCTTGTTTCTTCTGCAAACCAAAGCAATGTTAAAGCGTTTTCTGTGCTTTTCATGATGTAGAAGTAAGTCATGCAGTGCAATACCTTCGTTAGTTATCTATGTGTAAATACTTCATTGTAGACATTCGCCATAAGAATCTTATCATTTAAATGTTTTGTAGCTTTGAACAAACAGCAATGGTTTAGTGGTTTAGAATATGTAAAGTATCATCACCATCATTATCAGCCTATGTTCCCATTTCACAGGACACAGGTCTCCTCTTTTCGAGAGGGAGTGGGCTATAATCTACCACGCGCGCCCAGAGCGGGTTGGTAGATTAAAAAAAAAATATACAGGATGGGCAACTTGAAGGTGTACAACTTTTTTAGGTGTTATTATTTTGTGTAGATACGGCAAATTTGTTATGGAGCGTTTGATGACTGAACAACGCGTTTTAATTATTAAAACATTACTTAACCCAATCATGTGTTGAACAGTTTGGGAATTTATGAAAAGGGTCCACATCTGCCATGCTGCTAGAGGTTGACATTTGTCTTACTGGGAAATAATTTTCCATACTTAATTGTCGGCCCTAAATACTATATTAAAAAAAAACTTAATATTGTTTATATTTCATATAGAATAAAATTAAAAAAAAAAACATATTTACCTGTTATTTGCCCACCCATCTATGTTGAATTAAGAACCAAATTTCATAATAAACACGGTCTAATTAAACTAAACAGGTTTAAAAGATAAAACAAAAACGAGTGAAGTTTGGTTAGTTAATTTAATTTAAAAAAAAGTTAAAAAAAAATTGCGACTAAGAGATACCAAACTCGGTCTTAGAATGCTAGATTACACAATCGTTGTGTTTCCACAGGATATGTTAAAGAAGCGACAAGAAGTGGAACGACTGGCGGCTGCTGGCAAGTACAAGTATGAATACGACAGTGACGAAGACACCGCAGAAGGCACCTGGGAGCACAAGTAGGTTCTATTTATATCGATAAAATGTCTAGGTTTATAACCATTTCTCAAAAAGATCACTATGGTCTAAGTAAATAGTTTAAAATTATCTAGACTACATTATTGTTTGGATTGCCCCATCCATGTTTGTGTGGAATCATTTCCTTTCGATGTTAGTCGTTGTAAATGACGAGTGGGCGTCTTTCGACTTTTATGTAATTGAAATACGTTTAGCACTGCATTGCATTTGTAACAAAACTGCATTATTCTTGTTCGGCTATACGATGCGATATCATCATCTGCCTAGCCTTTTCCCAACTACTCGTATGTTGGGGTTGGCTTCCAGTCTAACCAGATGTAGCTGAATACCAGTATTACGACGTTACGTTATTATTAGTATACGATGCGTATTCAAGATAAATAATGGCAAATGCGTTTACCTTATAAACAAAGGTATGTGTATAATCTGTGATAAAAGCTCGTAGCCTAAAGCTTGATTTGTGAAAACACTTAAAAGAAACGAATATTCACTTGCTCGGCCAAATAACTGATTATATTATGAATTGCATTTTTGGCACGCAATAGTCTGTCCCAGTTAAATGTGAAAGCAACAGGTGGCGCCACGTGCATCATGTTTTAAACATCGCAGTCTTATAATAACTGTCTCGACGATGATTTTATCTTTATGTTTTCAAATCGAAAATTAATATAAATGACAAGTTTTATTAATATTATGTTTATTGCCTTGGTTGAAACTTTCATGTTGACATGAAAACAGACTAGACTAGATTTTATGGTGTTTGAAAATTTAAATGGCGCAGGCAGCTAAATCTACGGTCAACTGGAAGTCACTAATAACATTTGAACTACGAAGACCACTTAGAAGCGCTGTTAAAACTTTAGTTTTAACAGCGCTTCTAAGTGGTCTGGTGGTCTGGTGGTCTGGTGGTGTGGTGGTTATTACCTGTCTCATTATTATTTTTGTTAAACATGCGGTTGACTGTACCATTGTATAGTATTATTCGGAAAGTTTTTGAGTAAAATTGGTTTTATTTATAAGAAGGCAATAATAACAAAACAAATACCCATAATACCTTATGTTTATCGTAAGGCATTTACACCTCGGTTAACGAAAAACAAGATTTATTTACAAACCAAACTTCTTTCTTTTTATTTTAAGACTGATCGCTGATCATTTATTCAGTATTTTTGTTTATCCAACACATTTCTTATTCTTTGTTTGTTTCCGTTAATAGGTTAAGAGCCAAAGAAATGAATGCAACTGAAAAGTGGGCGGACGAGTTAACAAAGCAGGCGGCTGGGAAACATCACATCGGCGATTTCTTACCGCCCGAAGAGCTTAGAAAGTAAGTTTACGTTTAAAAACACATTTAATTCGCTCGTTTTGTTCGCAGTCAAAATACAAACGACGATTAACTTCTTTTTAGTGTGGAGTCTGTTTGTTTTCAGTTGAAAACAGTGTTGGTTTCGCATGTGAATGTTCTAAAATTGTTTTACAAAAACTGCAACTTGCTCTTTTTCAATTCTTTGTTTTGTTATGCAAACTGCTTGAAAATGTATCTCTGATTCTGTCATTACAACAAATTCTTATTGTTACTATCAGACATAACCCTTTGTCTGGAAACAATAGTCTGTTTATGTTGGTTGTTATTACAATTAAACCCTTTTTTGTGAATTCTGCGAATAAGCCATATAGTTTACGTAAAACAAAGACCAACTTTTATTTTCCACTTCTGCTTGTCCGATTTACTTGTAGGATGCAGTTGGTCATCATCTTATGACTTTCACTAGCGACTCGCCAACTGACAAATTTAAGTCGCAACCTCTGAGTAAACCTATACATATAACCCTATGTTCAGCGGGATGCATATACTTTGAAACAGGTCTGGGGGAGGTTTTGGATGGATCCGGCTCGAAGGACCAACTTTTATACGAAATAAAAAGTTAATAACCTTGTTCTTGTTCTCTTCCATAGCTTTAATAATTTATACTAAACAGCATAAGGTTTCAATATCTATATGATAAATCTCATGCAAACATCTATATTAATATGAGTGTACATTGCAGATTCATGGAGAAATATTCGGCGTTCAAAAGTGGCAAAGAGCCAGACTTGAGTGACTACAAAGAGTTCAAGTTGAAGGAAGACAATGTCGGTGAGTTCTCCTAAATATTTCAGTACATTCTCACGCTACAGAAATAACTGCAGAAGGTCAAAACGCAATAACTATTTACGGATTTAATGTCAAAGATATGAGGCTTTATCTTAAATAAGTACACACACATATGGCTCTTCATGTATTCCAACACACCCAACCCACCCAATTACTAATAAACTTATTATATCAGTTGAATAGTTACACACCGATTTCTCTCTTTCAGTCGTTAGTAATTTGACTTTCGAAATAAGAAGACAAAGCGTTGTGTACTTATACAGACGCTATACAACGTTTATTAATAAGGGGATTAATATTCAGTACGGCAGTGAAGCTATATAATGCTCTAAAACAAATGAGCTTCGCGCCGCCCGCCGCTGCTACATCGGCTCAAATTGCATTGCATTTGCTTCATGGCCGTTGTACCAACAGAGCAAAATTGTTTTAGGCTACGTACGCACTGACAGGTGGCTTGCTTAGCGCCTAGAGCCTAGTGACTTAACACCTGTTTGATACTGTTGAAGTGATTAAGGTTCAGTATTGATTGTAGGACTTCGTAAAAAATAACACACGTCTTTACTGCTTGATGGTTTATTCCGCACTACTTTAATGAGCAAGACAGACGATCATAGAATTCTACCAAACATACCGCCCACCAAAAGGGATTTTGATACCTTTTACAATTTTGAACTTATACACAAATTAAATCAATTAACACATACATCATGCAGACATTATGTTCATCAAATATTAATTAATGCAGCAAGTAACTAACAGATAAACAATTTGACATTCAAGATAGACTACAACATAAGTTTCATATAACAAAACAAATTGGGAGTCTTTCTAACGACTGTTTATAGCCTGCATTTATCAAGTAGAATATATCATCAAATTAACAAAATTTGAGCGAAAAGAGTTACATTATTATTACAATTTGAGAGAAAATAACATAATCATAAACTTTGAGAGAAATCAACTTACTTATTATACAAATTCGTGAGAAAAAACAACATTATATAAACAAATTTGAGAGGTACTCAACATAAAACTCATAATTATTTCTCATAATGACTACACATGCAATTAACGATTGTCGATTGGTAGAAAACAGAGTTTGGAGATTGATCTTCTTACAGTATTCGTACCAGTCCTTACGCTATAAACCCTAGTGATTCCATCCGGACCTGGGTGTTTGTCCACAATCCGTCCTAAAGGCCACTTGCCAGGTGGCAATCCTTCTGTTTTGATAAGAACAATCTGGCCTATATCAAACTCATTTTGTATTTTTTGCCACTTTGGTCTTTGCTGAAGTCTGGAGAGATACTCACACTGCCAGCGATGCCAAAAATTTGACAGTACCCGTTGACAGTGTTGCCAGCGTGATAAGCTTGATTGGGAGACATCTTTCAGGCTCGGCGAGGGTATAGTAACTGGAGACTCTCCAATGAGGAAGTGGCCAGGTGTAAGTACATCCAAGTTGTTCAAATCTGACTCAATAAGTGGGCAAATAGGACGAGAATTAAGACATGCTTCAACTTGACATAATACGGTGGTCATCTCCTCGTATGTCAAATTCGTATTCATGATGCGTTTGAGGTGGAACTTCATTGATTTTACTCCCGCCTCCCAGAGGCCTCCAAAATTTGGGCTATAGGCAGGTATGAAGTGCCACTGAGTGCCGTCAGTGGCAAGTAAATTGGACATGTGATCTCCAAATTCGAAGTTTGCTTCCTTGAACGCCTCAGCAAGTAACTTGTTCGCTCCGACGAAATTTCGTCCCTGGTCACTCCATAAATCACTACATCTCCCACGACGTGATACAAAGCGCCGAAAAGCTGCGATAAAGGCTTCCGACGTTAGATCTCCTACCAGCTCTAAGTGAACTGCCCTTGTCGACATGCATATGAAGATGGAGATGTAGGATTTGTTGGTTTTTGCACCTCTGCCTTTGGACATAAGAACATCATAAGGCCCAGCAAAATCAACGCCACTGTGGAGGAATGGCCGTGCAGGGGTTACCCGCACCTTCGGTAACTCGCCCATTTGTTGCGTCCGAGATCGTGCATTCAGCTTGGCACAAACATAGCAATTATGCAGGTAAGTCTTTACTAAACCCTTAACTTTTAAAATCCAGTATCTTGACCTCAGGTAATTTAGCATCAGTTGCACTCCTCCGTGCAACGTTTGTTTGTGCGCATCAGCTACGAGTAAGGAGGTGAGTGGATTTTTGTGGTCTAAGACTATAGGATGTAGACGGTCGTGTTCTAAATAGTTAGCGTTTTGTAATCTTCCGCCCACCCTGAGTATCGTTTTAGTATCCAGATATGGGTTTAAGGTCTTCAAACGGCTTGTATTTCTTACTTGATTCCTTTCTAATAGGTCTCTGATGTCTTCTTGGAATATAACATCTTGTGTGATTTTTATGCAGGTCTGCAGCGAGTCTTCGAGTTCTTCAGTAGTGATCGGCGAATCTACAGGTCGACATTGTCTTAACCTTAGAAATCTTTTAACATACGTGATAGTCTTCAGTAACTCAGGTAAGTTTCTGAAAGATTCCAGTTTTCTGTACAAGGAATTTTCTTCGCTTTCTCTTGTAAGGTAAGTATCAATAGTTTTCTTACTTTCTAGGTCTGTTTCCCCATTAATTAATGTTTCCATGTGTATTTTTTCTTGTTTCAGGTGTTCCGGACCGTGCCACCAGAGTGTGTACTTTCTCAATTCAGGAGCCAACATTCCTCTCGATGCGACATCAGCTGGATTTTGTTGTGACTGTATGTGGTACCATTTGTTTCCAACATTGTCAAGTATGGTTATTACTCTGTTTCTTACGAATGTGTGCCATCTATTTGGATCTCCTTGCAGCCATGACAACACTATTGTGGAATCAGTCCAACAAAATATCTGACTCTTTGGGATGCGTGTCGCCTCACTTATATGCTTTAGTAATTTAGAGAGGAGCACTGCACCGCACAATTCCAGCCGTGGAAGGGACAATGCCTTGATAGGAGCTACCTTTGTCTTGGCAGCGATAATTCCTGTCTCATAGCCTCCATTGACTGCTCGAACCCTCAGGTAAGCAACAGCTCCATACGCTTTAGTTGAAGCGTCACAATAACCGTGAATAGTTACATCTTTCAACGTTTCTTGTGTCGTAAACAGCCATCTCTTTAATTTCATAAATTTGATATCTTCAAAACTGTGTCTAATATTTAACCATTCGTTTTTTGTTTCAGATGAAAGTTCTTCATCCCAATGGACCCGTTGAAGCCATAATTTCTGGATCATTATTTTTGCAGGTACCAGTGCTGGAGCCAACCATCCCAGAGGATCAAAAAGTCGTTGAACCTCGGCCAATATTTTCCTCTTTGTGACTGTTTCTGATAAGGGTGGTAGCTTGAGGTTGTATTTAAGTACATCTTCTCCCATATTCCAGGATAAGCCCAGTGTTTTTATCAAGCCGTCTAACTTGATATCAATATTAACATGAGAGCTGAGCTCAGCTGGATGAAATTCTCTTAGGAAATCTGAATTGTTCGACGCCCATTTTTGTAGGATAAACCCACCTCTGTCAAGAATTGCCTTTACTTCCTTAGCAACACCAACTGCCTCTGGTACAGTATCTTGACCGGACATTAAATCATCCATGTAAAAGTCTTGCCTAATAGTGTCTGCTGCTTGAGGATGACTCTCGCCTTCATCTTTAGCCACCTGCTGCAGAGTCTTGACGGCAAGGTATGGTGCACATGCCGTGCCAAAGGTGACTCGCAGAAGTCGGTATTCTTTCACAGGTTCATTAGGGCTGTTACGCCAGACAATTCTTTGATAATCTGCGTCTTCCTTCGACACGAGTATTTGTCTATACATTTTCTGAATGTCGGCTACAAATGCTATCCTTTTCAGGCGCCATCTCATGACGAGTGATCTCATATCTTCTTGTAGTTGCGGTCCTACTAGTAATTCGTCGTTGAGTGCTATGTTATTTGAGCCCCTGTGAGAGGCATCAAATACTGGCCTGATCTTTGTTGTCTCGCTCTCCTCCTTGACCACTGCATGGTGGGGTAGATAGACAGCCGGCTTATTCCTTTCACCACTTGGCACCTCCTCCATGTGTTTCATTTCCTTGTATTCGTTAATGGCTTTAATGTACTCCTTTTTCAGATGGTCATTCTTTTTAAAACGTCTTTCCAAGTGCAACAACCGGCTCACAGCCCCCTCTTTCGTACCACCATGCGGCGATTGTGGGGTCTCCGTTTTAAAAGGCAGCTTGACTATGTAACGCCCTTCACTATTTCGCATGTAAGTTTCTTTATAGATTCTCTCGCAGTCTTCTTCTTCTTTGGTAAGTTTTCCTCGTAAATCTGTTTCAACCTCCCACATAGATTTCAACATGTCATCTAGATCAAGTTTATGATGCATTACCAGTATTGGTTGTTCTGAAGTTTGTGCTTGTATCTTTCCAAATAAGATCCAACCCAAGCTTGTATTTTGTGCACATGGGGAGCCAGGTGGACCCTTGATTATCTCAGCCTTTAAAATCTGTGCACAAACTTCTACGCCTAACAGCATGTCTACTCGCCCTGGTGAATGGAAACTCGGATCTGCCAGGGTGAGTCCTTTTAAGTGCGGCCAGGTGTGCATTGAACCAGTAATTGTTTCAGATGGCAAGTGTGATGTTAATCGCGTTGGCATTACATAGGCATTGATAGAAAGCTTGACGTCCTTCTCATATCTCGAATGAAGCTCGACTTGTATTACGTGACTGACTGTAGTCTGCGTTGCTCCGACTCCAGTGATTGTTCCCTTTATTCGCGATCTCTTGACCTTTAACAGTTGCGCTGCTCGCTCACTAATAAAGTTTGCTTGCGAGCCTTGGTCTACCAGCGCTCGCAGTACTGTACTGTGTCCCTCTTCATCTCTGACTTGCACTAATGCTGTAGCAAGCAACGCTGTTGACCTCTCCGACACAAAGTGCGTAGATAATGCCACCTCAGGATTGTCACTGTGTTCCGCTTTCTTTCGTTCTTCCTCTTTTTGACCTTGATTCGTTTTCACATTGTCTGACTGACCGCCGCTGGGTTGATGTAACAATGTATGATGGCGGCGGTTGCATCTTCGGCAGGACATTTTATTGCGGCATCTTCTGACAGAATGTCCGGACGTCAGACAATTGAAGCATAACTTGTTTTTCTTAATAAACTCAGTGCGTTCATTCGGTTCTAACTTACAAAATTCTTTGCAGTGACACAAGGAGTGCTCCGCGTTACACATACTGCATGACTTGGTTGGTGATGTATCTGTCTTATCTTCCGATGATGTGGAATGGAATGACTTCGCCTTAACACTTGTCTGCTCCTTTTTAGCTGTAGGGTTAACCATCTCCAGTGTCCTATATTTTGTTTCCAGGAACGCCTTTAGTTCGTTCCAAGATGATAGTGTGTCAGAGTTTCCCTTGTAAGATTCTTCTTCCCAGGCTGTGTGTGTCTCCACATCTAACTTTTGTACAAGTGTATAAATAATCATCTGATCCCAGGACTCGACGGGTATTTCTTGATTTTTCAAGTTATTTAAGCACTGAGAGGTTGTATCTAACAAATTCTTAATTTGGGCAGCTGATGGAGCGGTAATTTTCTTCTGAGTATTTAGCTTGTGGAGTAGAGAATATACTATTAAACGTTTGTTTCCATACCGTTGGGCAAGTGTATTCCATGCCTGTTCATAATTATCATCCGTAATATTGACATGCTTTAATAATTCTTTAGGTTCACCAACAAGGCTCAACTTCAAGTAATGTAACCTTTCGACGTTACATAAAGACGTGTTGTTATGTACCAGCGACGTGAACATATCTCGAAACATAGGCCAGTCATCATAACTTCCGTTAAAAGTAGGTAACTCGATGCGCGGCAAGTTAACCCGTGGTGGCGTCGAGGCATCATATGATTGTCTCTGAGTGTGTGCAGAAGTTGTAGAACTCGAAAGCATAGACAACATATCCTTTAAATCGCCTAATAAACACGAGTATAAATCTTCCACAACAAAGTAATCTTCGTTCTCAAAATATGGAACCTCGTTCCGTTTGGTCTTAGGTGTACATTTCACTAAGTCTTGATGTGTCGTATTAAACGTTCGCCAATATTCTTCGATGGTTTGTAACTTAGTTTCCACATAACCTCTTGTTAACCTTTGCTTCGGACATTTCTTTAAATTACTTTGTGTCTTTTGTAACAGTAAATAAACATCTTCTAACGAGTTAACTAATCTTTGTTGATCACTAGTTAACGTAACACTCATTGTTATGTATAGCTATAACACTGTTCTTCTTGATAAATAGTTTTTAAGCACTCACAATTCTCAGTCAATAGTTTAACTTGTTTAGGTAGGTACTAGTTATCCACGTTGCAGTCACTGTTATGTATAACTATTAAGATGTTCTTCGTGATATGACAGTTTTTTAAAACACTCACTAAACACGTTTTAAAGTCAATCGTTTGTTTAGTTGTTATTCACGCAGTACTCGCTAACGACTTGCGAAAAAGGTGCACAAAAACCAGGCTCAGGAATGCGGCCTATTGTTCTCCGATCGCCGGGTCGTCCTTATCTATTTTTCTAATAATCCGGCTCGTTTGGACCATATGTTGAAGTGATTAAGGTTCAGTATTGATTGTAGGACTTCGTAAAAAATAACACACGTCTTTACTGCTTGATGGTTTATTCCGCACTACTTTAATGAGCAAGACAGACGATCATAGAATTCTACCAAACAGATACTATGCTATGCGCCAAGCGCGCAGTGCAATGAAAATACTAGAACGTCCGTTTCACTTTGCTACTCGCAATGTGACTCGCAAGGCTCTAGGCGCTAAGCAAGCGTGCGTACGTAATCTTAACGTTTTAAGGTTAAAACGTTAAGTTACGTTAAATAAAGGTACTAAAATAGGTATTTTTACTTTATTGGCTAGTTTCTGAATCTACATTGTGCAGAATAGACCTTTTGTACTTCTCTATATTGTAGTTCTATTACATATTTTGTGTATGTAACATGTCGAATATTTGGCATCTGCTATTATCTCTAATACTATTTATATTGCAATGTCAAGTTATGTCGCAGTTATTTATTGGGCGCCACGCTTGAGTTTTTTTTTATCGTTTGATAGTTGCGCACTTTCAGCATAATAGATTAGATATCTCGATTTATGCATACCATCTGGGTTGTTTATGTGATTGTTATCGAAACTTCTAATTCTTTATGTACTCACGTACGATACTTTTTAATTTAGTACTTTTTAATCACATCTTGAAAACATATTTATTGACCTATCATTTTCCTTAAATGTAAGGTAATTTCCTCTACCACATACATCTTGTGCATTCTCAACACTGACTTTATCGAAAGGAATGTATCACAATTCTACGAATTTGTTCCGATGTTTGGATACAGGCCAGGCACTTGAATGACATGTAAATACTGATGACATACTTATTTGAAGAATTACCTTTTAGTATCTGAAAATTTACGACACCAGTTGGCACCACTTTGACAAGAGGTCTTCCATTACGAAAATGAATATAAAATATATGATGACGTTCATCATTCAATTCATTCATTCGTTCATCATTCAGTCATGATTGAAGAAAATATAGGCTCTTTGAGAGATGCCTGGACCTGACGTGTCAGTGCTGCCACCTAGCGAACGTCATTTCAGAAAACCCTCATTTATACGACAATATTTAAATGAATTATCACATTTACAAGCTTCTGCCCGCGACTTCGTCTCCGTGAAATTTCTTGTTATAAATATTTTTTTCGAATCCGACTGGTAGTTCCAGAAAATTAGCGCGTTCAAACAAACAGAAAAACAAATAATTTCTTCAGCTTTATTACCAGTATAGATAGATATAGGGTATTGCCTGTCTCAGTAATTTCTTTAGTGTAGTATTATATAGTTTTCACGCCTTACGGATATCTCTATTTGGCGCCTTTATCAGCAAATGTTTGCCTTTAGTCTCGCATACCTTAGGATGCCTTTTAACATTGGTTATTGCACTGTTCATATCAACTAATATAAGTGAATTGTTTCAGCCCGCGATTTCGTCCGCGTGAAAGTTAACTATACCATAAAACATGGATATGTAAACTACACTATTGCCAGGTGTCATAGGATTATGACACTTGGCAATAGTGTAGTTTTCTATCAGCGAATGACTTTTTGCTATCGTATCCGAACTTCCAGAGATTACCTCTTACCTACAAACACACACTTCGGTCGACGAGAGAATGAGTTCTTAACACCTGTCAGTTTCATACAAACGACTACGTGTTTTGCGAATTTGATCTTTATTAGCTACTAGAATGTCTAGAATTGTTGCACTTACAGGTGTTAGGAACGCATTCTCTCGACGGCCGGACAGCAGAAGTTTTAATTCTTTATATTTAATAATCATCATCATATTCTTAGTCTTATCCCAATTTATTTGAGGTCGGCGCAACATTTCTTTACTTTATAATATTTTAGATATAGATTATTATGTTTAATAGTTTAAATAACTAATAATTTGTGTACTTATAGGTTTCAAAATGCTACAAAAACTGGGCTGGACCGAGGGTCAGGGTCTCGGAGCCGAAGGTTCTGGCATCGTGGAACCCATTAACAAGTAAGTAGTTTAGTTAAGACCGTAGTTTTGTACTTAAACCAGCGGTACTGAATGATAACGCCTGTGACAGTTTACACATTATAAAACTACAGCTTATCCATTCGATAAATAACAGGAATAATAAATGTAGAATAGCATCTGTGTCTTCACATTTAACTAATTAAATATTAACGATATTAATAAAAGTTCATAAAAACGTCGCAAGACATTATACAGTGCCGCCACTGTAGAATAAAAATAAACTATTAGCGATTGTCGAGAGGAATAGGTATATTGTAGAATATCCACCTGTGAGCCAATTCCGACACGTTGCCGGTGGATTGTTTCGAGGACTGTACTTGTCTTATGAACGCGTCTGTACATCATTCTATGTTATATTTAAGCAAGATGATTATGTAGTTATTCAATAATTATTATTATTGTTTAGTGATGTAATTTTCTCATGTTTGGTTCATAATACAGATGTGTTATCGGTTTGATGATAAACAAGTTTCAATTAATTTGAAGCAATAAATAATAAATTCATGGCGCCGTGAACATCGTACATCATTATAATTAGGTATTTTTCTTAGAAATAGTGCCCTGAGGCTATTTCAATACGAACCAGTTGAACTGGTTTCTCAAATTAGCCTGCGTACTTCGGAATGGAATTCCAAGTATTTACTACGATGACTGACGTAAGAATATCTCATTTGAATCTAATAAAAAACTAAGTTAAATGGGGGCTTTTTTTGTGTGTGGCCGTTAATTGGCTACTTAATATAAATTCCTAATAAATTAGAGTCGTAGGTCGACGATTTGGTCCTCATTTACATGAAGAGAGAGTTGTTGAACATATTTGGGCGATGAAGGAATAGCAAATCTCGTAGATGCGTTAGTAGCACTAAATAAATAAACGTGAAAAACAAAAACAAGCAGGTTGACCAACTTCGAACCTAGAATCTTAAAATGTTATTAAATATTGAAAACATAATGAACACTCGCCCCATTTTGAGATATTCATCGTAGATCCGATTATGTTTGATAAACACAAATTATACTTTATTGTTATTAGAGTAGAACTTACTTTGGAATACATACTATCATTTATATTTCTTATCACAGAGCCAATCAGCCCGTAGCCAACTTGGGTCTGGGAGCTTCATCATCTGACGGTGTATCGGCAGAAGATGATGAATTCGACGCCTATAGGAAACGGATGATGCTCGCGTACCGCTTTAGACCAAATCCCTTGGTAGGTATCAAATGATTCTAGTTATCAAGAACATCATTAATCGTAAAGAAATTGGTACATAACTAGTATGTAATTAAGTTTTTCCATAATAAAAATAAAGTCTAATAGTATTGAATACTACTTATATTTTCTTACTGGCAACTGCCTATTAACGAATAACATCTAAATGCTTATACACCGTCGATTTTTCACCGTCGGTTATGCCATCGACACCTCTCGGCGGCCGCCGTCGACGCGTCGTCCACAACGTATCGCTCATGTATTAGAGTACGGTGCTGAAATACACCACCGGCACGTTGTCGACGGCAGCCGCCGACGCGTCGACGACAGCAATTGCCTCTGTCGTTGACGCACGTCGCTAGTGTGTATGCACATTGCACACTAATACCTACTCGATCCAAACGTATGAGACAGCTGATTATTTTCTTGCGATTACGATGTTGGTCCCACAGAGAAAGTCGTTTAGTTTGATGTGTACCACATCCTTAAATGATCCAAACGTTTCTGATACACGCTGTATATTAATTAAAATAATAAAAGAATGTTCGAGAATTGTTTTTTCTCTCTATGACGGTAATGATACGCAGAGCGTACGAAAGATATGTAAAACTTCAGAATCTCATTTGAATAGATTATCGAGCTCAATTGAATTGTTATGTTAAAATATTCGTCTATTTTTAACTATAAGATTGTTTTCATCTTCCACAGACTTAGCCAAGGTACGCACGGGCGATTATGAAACGCGATGATTCTTTTTTATAGCGCTCTGGATTTTCTACTTTCGCTATTGCCGAGCATTGGGAATCCAACAGAGTGCAACCCAGCCCCAGAGCGTTAAAAATAAAACCGGGCAAGAGCGAGTCGGACTCGCGCACCGAAGGTTCCGTATCATCATATGTTTTTAAATTTTCATCGGCGAGGCCTATATTCGTTAGAGAATCTTAACACTGCGCACTGCGGTGTAGAATATTGCAGTTTTAGGTCAGCGCTGTCTCTTGACCGATAGTGGAACTAGTGTAACTTTTGTTGATGTTTTCTGAAAAATTGTGCTATTTAGAGACATCGTTTTATTTTTCCTGTAATCTTTACATAAACTTCTATAACATAGAATTATTTCAATTTTTTTTACATTTTTCATCAAAAGTTGAAAACTATGCGGCCTAAAAAAAAGTCTTCGAGAATGTGCAAACTACGCTCTTTCATATGATACCCCACATGCCCTAGTAGCCCCACTTCGAATTTTTCAGAATTTTTCAACATGGACTGAAAGGGGTTTCAGTCCATGTTGACAAAAAAAAAATTATATTTCTTTCTTATTTGCAAAATAGTTGGGCAAACGTCATCTAAAACTATTCCAAATGTCAAGTTGATAGAATTAGTAGTTCTTGAGATATCCAGCTGTGACAGACAGATAGACTGAGTCTCACCATAACGGTTCCGTTTTACCATTTTGGTACGGAACCCTATAAAGACTCACTGGTGGATTTTCAACTCGCGGCGCTAAGCGTAAAGCAGTACGTTGAAAATCCAGTGCGCGATTAAAATCGCTCGTGTGTACCAGGACTAAATCTAAAGAAGATGAAAATAATCTGTAGATGTCCACTTGCAAGCAAGTGTATGTAGATTTCACGTGTGTTTTGTCCCGTCTTGTATTCCTCTCCCTCCCACGCCAAAACGTGAGGTAACTCGAAAACAAACTGTCATAATGTATTAAGGATGTTTGCCAAAACGGCTATTACTATTGTACTTTGCACCTATTCGCTAATCTGTTGGTGTCCAGGCTATTATTATAATTATTTATAATAATAGTAAAAAAAAAGACTCAAAAGTGTCATTTTTAATTATTATGTGTTTATACACATAATAATTAAAAATGACACTTTTTAATATCACTTTGTTTAATGGCGACATTAATTTAACACTTATCGGTTTCGCGTTTTCGTTTTAATATTTTAATTTCATTAATTGTTATTATTTATTTACAACTAGCTGACCCGGCGAACTGCGTACCGCCTCAGGTTTAATAAAAACGACTGTATGAGAAAATGAATTGTATCTTCATTACCTACTATTTCTTTTTCGTGATTTTTTTTATGTTTGAATAGTTATTCGACTATTCGGGGCGAAGAAAAAGCCAACAAAACAAAGACCATCAAATTCGGTCCAGCCATTCTTGAGTTATAAATGGTGTAACTAACACGACTGTTTTATTTATATAGATTTTCTAAAATAGCATATTGGAGCAACCTGCACTTAAAGTACCGTAGCGTAGGGGTCACTTGCCGGGGTCACGTATCTGAACATAGTATCAATGAAATTAAAACGAATAAGGTACAAAGAGTAGGCGAATTGAAGGAAAGAGTGATGACTGCGATCGGAGCAGGCGGTAGTTGTAAATTAGGAATTACTAGTTGCGCCTCGCGGTTTCACCCGCATAACTTTCGATCCCGTGAGAATATCGGGATAAAAAGTAGCCTATATGTTAATCCAGGGTGTCGGCTACCTCCATACAAAATTGGTCCAGCCGTTTAAGCGTTAAGAAGTAACAAACATATAAACACACACACACTCACAAACTTTCGCCTTTATAATTTTTTTTTTTTTTTAAAAAAAAACGTTGCCCCACACTAGGAATTACTCCTGTATCGTGGGTGCGTTTACAAACATTTAAATTCACATACACAAACAGCCAAACCCGGAACAACTACCTGTAGGCAATACATATATTTGTTCCGTGCGGGAATCGAACCCGCGACACGCAGCGCAGCAGTCGATCGCGTCGATAATATTAGTAGGATAGTGTGATTTTATGTTGTTCTATTTTTTTTTAATAACTGGCCAGTAGCCCTAGCCGTGTGTTAAATTAATGTCGCCGTTGTAGCGGCACGTTGTAGAGATTTTAATAAGAATGTTTTAAGCAATTACCTTTTTATTTTGTTCTTTTCAGAATAACCCACGGAGACCTTACTATTAAGAAGAATTTACGAAGACTAAACTATTCCTGTAGTTAGACAAAAGGTTCTTTTCCAAAGGTGTCAAATTTTGTTCAGCGGAGTTCATTAAAGATGTTTTATTCCTTATTTTAAATGGTTGCTAGTAATTGTTGTTGATTGTGCTGCCAAATTGATTTCTGTATGTTTTGTGTGATGAATTAGTACTTGAGATTCTCACGTACAGTACAGCCGGTCGATTCTGTTTGATTCTCACCGTGAAAAGTTAGGTGAAGTGAGTTGTCAATCCATCTAATGCTAGGGATTGACACTAATGACAGCTCACTTTAAGCTCACTTCACCCAAATTATCATGGTGAGATTTTTACAGAATAACACTACAGTACAGACCCTGTATTTTTAAAACTGACACTATTGTTCATAAATGTCTGACAAGTGCTATTTAATTCCTCCAATATTTTAAGAGTTTTGTATATTAATTCAGATATAACTGAAATTAATATGAAAATGATTAAATATAGGAGTTTATTTAAAAACTTTTAAAAATGACTAGATTTGTATGCATCCCCTAAGCATAAAAATCTCGATATTTGGGAACGTTTAAGAGAACAATTTTAAGTAATTACATTCGATACCTACGTATTGTTTAGTATTTTGCATTATATACTCTTCTTTCAAGTAAACTGAGGTTGACTTTCTGTCAGATGCATGACAAGTGCATATTTTTAATTTAACTTAAACAGCAATGCAGTTTTAAGTCAAATAATTTATATTAAACTTGAGTTCAGGATCTTAGATACTTTTTCATGTTTAAGAACCGCAAACCTATGTCATACATGATAAAGTACAAAACCCATTGCACCCAAAATTCATTTAGTATCTTTTTATTGGAAATGGCCACTCAAAAATCAACTTAAAACTATATAATGCTAAAGTATATAATTGAGTAACTGCCAATGAATGAAAATTATCTAAGATACTGAATTCAAATATTTACCACCCGCTAAGTAATGAAATTCCTGTCCTAATTAAAAGATACAGCGATGTTATGAGACTAATAAAAGAAATTGTTCTAAATACAAATTATGTGAGTTTGGTAATAATTATAAGTTGGTTCTAGCTAGTGGCAATAAAGGAGGTTTTAATTATTAAGGCATTTCAATTCTTTTATTTGACTATACCCGAGTACTTTTGAGTAAGATTAGTACAACTATTTTTGGCAAAAATTGGAACACATACCCAAAGGTGATCTTTGATGGTCTGGGCCGTAATTCTCTATCGACACAATGAACGAAACCGCGCGAAATCAACGCGAGATTGGCGGGATTAGCTAAGGAATTGACGTGGTACTGGTAAGTAAGTAAAGAATCGAATGGTCGTACCTAGTAAAACAAGGCAACTAAGAATACAGATTTCCCATTGATACTATTTTTATATTTCTACTTGATTTTAGAAGATCATCATTATCGTCAGCCTCTGTTTTCTTGTTCCAATCTCTACGCTTCTGTGCAAGCCTCATCTAGGTTCTACCCGCGATGGCAACAATATCGTCCGCCCGACAACCAATTTTAGAAGATACCGAGATTTTTTTCTTGATCTTTACCGCGCTATTATCACATAATTATATAATACATCGCATACAAAAGTAGCTTTACATATGGTCAAGCTGAAACAAGTGAGTACAGTACCCGGCGATAAATATTGCACATCGACCTTTTTACACAAAACCATTTTATACAAAGAATAAAAATAATCAAATCATAATTGTTTTAACAGCTCATAATAGATACCGGACTGTTTGTATTTCGTGCGACAGAGATAACGCTCTACGAAGCCGAAATTAGCCGATTGTCTTTCCAAAGGTCGATGTGCAATATTTATCGCCGGGTACTGTAGGTAGGCTAATACAAATATTTGTCTTGTATCGTGAACCTAATTCGCAACCATGAGCACAGATGCCATCACCAACTGAGTCATCACGAAACAAGATCACAAGATACACCGTATTGATAAGCATGCCTATTGATATATTATAGATAGTATCGATCAATTCTGTCAAAGGATGGTAGCTCACTGTAAATACGGCAGTTGGTTCATTTATAATGCTCGGTT
Source organism: Luperina nickerlii (assembly GCA_963855955.1). Taxonomy (NCBI): domain Eukaryota; kingdom Metazoa; phylum Arthropoda; class Insecta; order Lepidoptera; family Noctuidae; genus Luperina; species Luperina nickerlii. Next base: position 10,217,031 of record OY979677.1, on the reverse strand, counting down.
CATTGGTGAGAATCCCGGCTTGCAAATTTTACGAGTCTTACGTATAATGTTTATGAACCCGAGTAATGTGCGGTACTAAAGATGAATTGGTCGTTTTTCGACTGATCTAATTGTATGATGAGTCAAGTCGGTTCGCAATACAGAACGCGCATCGGCGCGAGCGTTTCGGTCTCTACATCTCTGTTTAAATTTAGAAGCGAGTGACAAAATTTTCATGTGCGAACGTAATCCATTCAGTTAGTCAACAAATTCTTAGTTTTGAAACAGACTTCAAAGTGTACGCATAGTGAATTTGGTGTTACTGGACGTTTATTACAAAACAGTTCATATTACGTAGTGTTAAGGTGTAGAGTACAATGCCAGGGTCAAGGAAGCCGCTGCCTATGCGCAAAAGTGCGAGTTGTCAAATGTATACCGTCGTTAGCCACATAAACTCAGGCAGTAGTGAGACGTCAACATCTACTAGTTCGTCATCAGAGAACTATGATACTCCACTCAGAAGGTAAGGATTTTCATTATTTAATAAAGATGGATTGATGCAAAAGTATTCATCAGAGATTGGTCATCTTGTTGAGTTAACCTTTAATTCGTTAATCCCATTAGATAGGTAGCCTAGGTAAGGTAGGTACTCGACTACTCGATTGTCATTTTATTGTATGATTTGATTGGTATTTATAAGTGGGTGTGTTAGATGGTGAGGTGTCGTATATTTTCCTACTAACTGAATATACCTAGGTATTTACCTAGATACCTACATACATAATTATCTACATAGGTGGATCTCGCGACACATGGCGGGTATGTCATCTTGAATATTGTAAGATAAAAAATATATTTATCTTTGTGGAAATGTCATTTTCTAATAAAGCTTATAAATTGTGCAGGTATTTTATTCTTGTTTATTTGTTTGGGAAAATAAATAAAATAAAGTAAGTATAGTCTTTCAACCGGCTTACCATGAGTACCTATTGAATGTTCCAAGAGTAACGGTTATTGCCAGTTCTGGCATAAAGACCATAATAATAAATACTGAAACGATTAGGTTCTCTCTTCGTTATAGGTAGCGCGAACTTTATTAGCCACATTACAATAACTATAATTATTACAATATTGCAAACTGTATTGTTATTTTATTTCACAACTACTGCAGTCACTGATCTTTATTTACTAGATTTGAAGTTGGCGCGACGGAGTCAAACACTCGACTACAAATCCCCACAGGCGTATAAAGACTCCTAAAAAGAGGCGCGACGCGATATAATCGCGCGCGACACAAAGTCATCGCTCATTGCGCGTCTTGCGGTGCCTTTGAGTCGCGCGCGATATTATCGCGTGTCGCTCGAGTTGACATACCTACGGGACGTCAAGCAAGAGACGCGGTAGAGAGAAAAAAAACAAGTCATTAAAAAAAAACACTAATGTGAAAATTAACTTTCATTTCGGAAGTCGGTGTTTCGGAATATTTTTTTTAAAGACAGTTTAAAAAAATAACACTTGAGTGGTCGCGTACCTACCACACACGAATTCGTATACCTACGTGCCACTACTTGCTATGTAAATATCAAAGACAGGAAGTTTTATAACACCATATAATACGTATTAAGGCTCCTACAAACAGACGCGACACGCGATATAATCGCGCGCGACACAAAGGCACCGCTCGTTGCGCGACTTGCGGTGCCTTTGTGTCGCGTGTCGTGTCGCGCCTGTTTGAAGGAGCCTTTATGGATTAAATACGTATTATTTAAGTCAAAAACTACTAAAGCAAACTTAAAAATTATGGAACCACCGCGCGAGGTTCCCTTACTACCAAACGAAAAATATTTTCTAAATCGGTCCACAATAAAAATGATGAAACTATCAATGAACATATCTACATAAAAAAATACATACAGACGAACATAGAACCTCCTCCTTTTTTGAAGTCGGTTAAATATCAGAATGAAAACATGCGTTTCAAAGTCGGATTCGTAGGTAATACGTTAAAGCGAGTGGGATTACTTTTCATGTGTAATTAAATAATTCAGGAGCGTAACTACCGCCGCGGCCGTACCTATCAATTATACGGGGGGCCCCCAAGCTACAGGGGCCACGTGTGTAAGTAAAAATTCGTAAGATATCCAAACCTCAAGTCTTGTAGGTAGTTATTAACCCATCGCGCGTCTAATTAGCGGACACAATAGAAATTTTATTGTTATCGGAACACATGGTGTACACTCGACGTGCAAAGGGTCCAGTAATTAATTAATACCTAATGAACACATGGAAATTTACGTACCTAATTTATTAATTGATTGCAAAGGCTACTGTACAGGCATTCAAGCTACCGGCGCGGTCTAATTATCAAGCTCTTGCATTCATTTAGTAAAAACACACAAAAAAAAGTAGCCTATCCGAGTCAGGATGCTCCAATCTTCTAGCTCGCTTCGCTTGGTCTTGCATTCTCTTAGTAAAATTAAGCATAATGAAAACTTAACCAATCCTGGACAATGCTACAACTTGCAAGCTCGTTCGTTCAATGAAAGCTTAACCTTTTGACCGCCAAACGTCAAAAACTCAAAAACGTGCCCTCGGTGTTAGTCTGTCATGTAGTCGATTGAGTCGAACCGTGGCGTGCTGGGCAGATTTTGGTTTGTCATCTACATGACTGTGGCGGTCAAAAGGTTAAAACATTCCTGAGTCAGGATGTTCCAATTTTCTAGCACGTTTCGCTTGCTCTTGCAGTCTCTATCAAGGGCACAATAATAGCTTGTCTCAGGATGCTATTTTATTTATTTTGTACAAAAAAGAAATCTACCCTCCTTTGTCTTATTTATTATTATTATGAGCCTGTTATGTCCCACTGCTGGGCAAAGGCCTCCCTTCCGTCTTACCATTTTGCCTGTTTCTTGCTACATCTGGCCAATCCTTTAGATAGGCGTCCAATTCGTAACGGCATCTTTTTCTGGGCCTACCGCGTCGCCGACTCCTGTTATTCGGAATCCAATCAGTGGCTACTTTTGCCCAATTCTGTTCTGTTGTCTTTGCCATAATCGGATAAAAAGGGCTCCCAAGAAATTTTGATACAGGGCCCCTTTAGGACTATAGTCCGCGTGGAATTTGATACAGGGCCCCTTTTAGGACTAATAGTTCGCGTGGAACTACTTGACCGCCCCTTGGGTGGGGATGAGGGTGAGGGCGGCAGGGTTGCCTATTGTTCGCAACGCACGTACTGTCATGACAAAGCGCCCCCGCCCCTCCGTCCCACCGCTCACATACCTAAAGCACGGCCAACTAGTTCGATCCGTGCGGACTAGCTACGCAACTGGCACTTAGGTAGAGTTCTGATAGCTCGCTTTGTAAGATAAGTTACTTACCTATACTATAAAAACATACGATTAGATACTATGCAGGTGTCATAGATATACCTAAAAGTAGTTGTTTATTGGTTTTATAAAGGATCGTCCAAACAGCAGGCGCGACACGCGATATAATCGCGCGCGACACAAAGGCTCCGCTCGTTGCGCGACTTGCGGTGCCTTTGTGTCGCGTGTCGTGTCGCGCCTGTTTGAAGGAGCCTTAATACCAATCCATTGTAAAAAGTAATCGGAAGGCCTGCTGGGCAAACCTTGCCTTTTACCCATAGGTACCCAGGTAGGTACTTATTTTGTTCAAATACCCACCTGTCAGCGAAGTAGGTACTCAAGTTTAGGAGGTTAAGCCAAGATATAAAGAACCAGATTAAGGTTAAGGCTAACCCTAATTGGGTTAGTGAAACAGAAACGACCTTTCTCGAAAGATAGTAGGTATGACCCGCACTGACCCGCAGGCCGCAACCCTGTGCGCGAAGGTCGGTTAGGACGAGGATCGATAAACGAACTGGATCTCTGATATTTAAAAAACTTATTTAATTGGAATATTGACTGTATTTAAAACCAATTTGGTTGCGACTTGGTGAAATAGGTAAACTTTCAGAAAAGTAATAGAATAGTTAGAATAGTATAGATAGAATAGTATAGATAGAATAGTTGAAAAGTACCTAATAGATCCTGAACAAATGAAAGGTCTGAAAAATAATAAGTATTTATTTAATAAGGTACACCAACAGCTTCTGTGCATAATATGACTCAAGTAGGTACTCTATGTAAAGTATGTAGGTACTGAATAGGGACGAGAATCTAATCGTAATCAATTTGCAAATGAAAGTTGCTGAACACCTCACAATTTCATAATGGATAAGGAGGCCATCCAGTAGATAAATTTTTTGTCATCCTTTACGACATGGATGCCAAGAGGAAAATCAGCTGGCTAGGCTTTGTTATACATCAAAAGAAATCTAACCATTTCTCTTATTTCATCCATCCCACAATTTCAGTGAAGCTGTTATGGACCCGTCAAAGTAAGTGCCTACTTACCTAGATATTTCAACAATGTTATTCACATTAGTTACCTACCTACTTAATGAATAACACACGTGTCACGCAAAGATGTAGTAAAATGTGTTAACGACTGAATGCTGACGTCATGGGCGACGCAGACGGTGCGAATGCGATTCGTAGGCTAAGGTCGTGGCCGCACTGTTGCAGACGAAGGCGAGTCGACGAGAGTAAAATGATATCGTACCAAGAACCTAAAAATTCTTGGAATCAATATTAAAAAATTCAAAGATTTAAACAATAATATTTTATTTTTCTACATAATCTCCCTCCAATGCAATGCATTTAGAACAACGCGTTTCTAACTTCCTTATTCCTTGCGAAAAAAATTGTTTTCTTGACTCTCGAAAAACTCCTCTACGGCAGCCATAACCGTGTCATTATCGTGAAATTTTGTTCCACGAATTTCCACTTTTAATTTTGGGAATAAGTGAAGATCACTTGGGGCTAAGTCCGGAGAATATGGTGGGTGGTCAAGGAGATTGAAGCCAGCACAGCGGATTGCGTTGAGCGCAACTTCCGATCGATGAGCAGGAGCATTACCTATCTTGAAGAAACAACACGCCCAACGACAGTTTTCCACGACGTTTTTCTTTAATCGCTTCACGCACTTTCTGTATTAAATTTGCATAATAGGGTCCAGTAATCGTCTGGCCTTTTGGTATGTAATCAATAAAAAGGATTCCTTAACTATCCCAGAACACTGAGGCCATAACTTTGCCAGCGGTAGGAGCAACTCGAAATTTCTTAATGGATGGAGAGGATGGTCGTTTCCAAGACATACTTTGTCTCTTAGTTTCAGGATCGAAATGGTGGACCCACGTTTCATCCATGGTGACAAGGCGACGGCAAAAGTTATCCGAATCACGCTGGAACATTTCGAGATTACGCTTAGAAATTTCCAAACGTCGCTTTTTGTTTTCGTGGCACCCATCCTGCCGACACTTTTTGAAACCCGGTGAATCAATTAAAATGGATTAAACGCTACCAAATGCTAACTTTAGGATCTCAGCTATATGTTTTATAGTTATTCTTCTGTCTTCCAAAACCAGATTCTCAACCTTTTTGACATTTTCTTCCGTAACGGAGGTTGAAGGCCGCCCAGAACGCGGATCATCTTTACAGCTTGATCTACCTCTTTTAAATTCAGCCACCCAGTACGCAACCGTAGAATAGGGTACAGCATTATCCCCTAATGTCTGCTGAATGTCCGAAAAAATTTCCTTCGTAGACATTTTTTTCAAACTTAAATATTTTATCACCGCACGTAACTCACTTTTATCCATAATTTTGTATTTTTAGCAACTCATTGCACAAAACAATTTATTACTTGCGAACGAACTGACAAAAACAACTGACAGTTTGCATAAATATTGTGTGATTGTCACTCTTTAATTTGAATATCGAACTTCTCCCAAATAGGTTTTATATATATGCATTTCTAAGAACTAATTTTTTACACTTAGTTGATTTAGGTCACACAAAAGTCAATAGCGATTTTCTCCCAATGAATTGATAGATATTTTATGGTGTTACGTACACAGTAGTATAGAAACTATAGGGCCTATTATGAAAAAGGGTTTTTCTCCAAGTTAAGGTAGGTTTGTCCAAATTTTGCGTACCTAACTGTAGATAAGAATTATGCTCCTAACTAGGTACTTATTATTATAGGTCTATATCCAACGGTAGACATCTTTCGGTTCGGATGGTGTACAGGATCAACTAGGTACCTACTCTACTTATTCGTAGATAGAAATAAATATGTAGATTTGTAACGCTGCAGCTACATTATCGCGATAACGCGAAACTTCACGCGCTCTCTCTTGTACACCACTCGACGTCGGACGTCGGTAGGTACAACAGAGAGCGCGCGAAGTGTAGATCGTGTTATCGCCACAATGTAGCCGACAAAGGCTCCTTCAAATACGCAACACGCGACGCGAATCGCGAGCGGTGCCTTTGAGTCGCGTGCGATTCGCGTCGCGTGTCGCGCATGTTTGCAGGAGCCTTAATACGTATTACAAAAACCTCGAACAGCTATTTCTACGAATACTTCAGGAATTGAAAACAGTGGGGTAATTGCGTAACACACTACCAGGCTTTCATTTTCACAGTTCAACAACATTCATTGGGTTACTTAGGTACGTTGTTGAGCAGTCAAGTTTTTCTAACATATTATAAAGTAATGAATAAGCAATATAATCCTTCAAAATGATTCACATTCTAATTGTGTGTTACGGAATTAGGTCTCTGTTTTAAGTGAATCACAATTTTATCAATATTCTATAAAAATGAATACCTATATATCAGGAACAGCTTGTATCTTACAGGTAATTAGGTAGGTATAGTAAAATGTATAGAGGTCGGTAAGTTTATAAACATGTATAACAGGAATCATTGAAATAATAAGTATCTACCTTCCTACTCATTAAATATGGTAAATATCAATATGGTAAATATCTATAACACGACTTTATAATACGACCATATGTATTCTTAGATTATTTGATTACGAGGGTTTTAAGTGTAGCGATGTTTATGTTATTTAAGTATTGATAAGTAGTTTATCTCCAATAATACCTACATAGGGTAGGTAAATGACTCACGTAATGTGTGTAAATTTGAACACCTGGGTCCCATGGGTATCTAGATAAGCTGTTATATTTTCCTAGTAAACCGACTCTGCTATCACTAAGTGACAAATACGAGTAGATTAGAAAATACTATCTACGCTTTATTTAGTAAGTTAGCAATTTAATCATGTGTCTTCTTCAGAAAACTTCAATTGATGCGAAATTCACTCTAATTGACTTCTAATTGATGCGGTTTTCATTTAAGTACCTACCTTATATAAAAACCGTCATAAAATTATTCATTCAGTTTAGAAGTTCAAATGCTAAAAGCATAGTGGACCCTAATTCACTATGGTCATTTAACGATTCCTTACTTCGAAACCACGAATCAATACAATTATATTTTACTAGCTTCTGCCCACGACTTCGTCCGCGTGAAATTTCTTGTTACTCCCACCCACCCTGTCGCATCGCATCGCCTGTCCGCGCTGTTACTTCGTTTTTGCTTAGCGTTCTTTCTGACTTTTTTTCTTTTTGCTCGGCTCCTAAAGGTCACAGCGTGATGTTAAATAGCCCATAGCCTTCCTCAAGAATAGGGCTATCAATTAATGCAAAAAGATTTTTTCAAATCCGACTGGTAGTTCCAGAGATTAGCGCGTTCAACCAAACAAACAAACTCTTCAGCTTTATAATATTATAGTATAGATTAAATTTATATTTGTCAATTCCTTAGCAAATCCTGCCAATCTCGCGTTCCTTTCGCGCGTTTTCGTTCATTGTGTCATAGAGAATAACGCCCCTGGAAGGCAGCGTAGGTAAGCCCCCCATAAGATGGACCGATGACCTGGTGAAGATCGCGGGAGTCGACTGGATGCGAGAAGCTCGGGACCCGTCGATGTGGCGACGCTTGAGGAAGGCTTATTTATGTCCAGGATGTCTACTTTCTAAGTCCGTCAACAAAGATACGGACCTGTCCAAAAGTAGTTGATTCGTCAATACAAGTGTCACATTAAATTTTTCGAACGGGCAAAAACACATCGGGGGGGTTGTCCCTATCCCAGATATGTTTTTGTTTTGACGAATCAACTACTTTAGGACGAGTCAGAATGACTTTGGAAACCGAAGTAATCTAGGGTCCGTAAGCGGTCAAGTTTATTTGACACCTTTTATTCTACACAGGTTCAATCGCATCCTACGGACATCTGTTGCGAGACACTGGCCCTACTTCAAGAGGAACAATGAATCGGCTCTCAGCAGGTCGAGAGGACGCTCCGTGTCCGACACAGGACTTTGTGAAATCGTTGACAAGGGTAAGAAAGACGTTAATAATTCCTATAGGTACAGATAGGCAGTATTAGACGAATGGTTAATGCGTGATCTGGCATGCGACAGTTTTTGGGAGTTCAATGCTACCCGCTTTAAGGCTCCTACAAACAGGCGCGACACGCGATATAATCGCGCGCGACACAAAGACACCGCTCGTTTCGCGAATTGCAGTGCCTTTGTGTCGCGCGCGATTTTATCGCGTGTCGCGCCTGTTTGAAGGAGCCTTTACTATTGACGAGAATACCTGAACCAACTTTATTTTCACTACGTGAACAATTTAGTTGAATTTAGCTAAGATAAACAAACACAACATAACATGTTGCCCATAAATTGACATATATGTATGTGTTTCCAAAATAAGATACTCTCCTACTACTATTTAGTAAACGTTTACGAAATTATATAGGTACCTGCTTCTATCAACATTTTACGTGGAGCAGCAAATAACAAGCCCCATAAAAAGGCGTGTCGTAGGTACCTCATAGTACCGCAATATTTCATACTCATAAATTGCCATAACTATCAGTAGTGCGCCATTTCATTAGATACCGTAATCTACTCGTTTGGCAATCTCAGAGCTGTGGTTTTCCTCCTTTTCATACTACAAAGATAGGCGTGAGTTAACATTGCGGGTGTACCATAGCGAATTAAATTATAGCAATTACCAAACAAATGTACCTAAATAGTACTATTTAGTACCTAGCTCTAAAAAAATTGTACCACCTTCAGAACAAAATTATTTCGAAATTAAGATACACCCGCCATATTGACATTGAGATGGCGGGTGTTCTGCAATATTTTATTATTTAATCATTACTCAAAAATATAATTACACCAAAAAATTGTGCCTAAAAAGTACCTACACACGACACTGGGAACATTATTATTAATCGAAAGTCTATTGTTTCATGCTCAAAAGGGACGCCCCCTTTTTTGACCACTAGGGGAAGATGTATGTTAGTCAGAAGCCCGAAAATCTGACAGCCAGTCTTACCAAGGGGTATCGTATTTACCCAGTAACTGGGTTGTGGAGGTCAGATAGGCAGTCGCTCCATGTAAAATACTGGTATTCAGCTGCATCCGGTTAGACTGAAAGCCGACCCCAACATAGTTGGGAATCGGATAGGCAGATCATGATGGGAGGTGTATGTTAGTACGTACATATGTTTGCAAATAGAGAGAGAAGTCACCCCACCCACGGTACTTCCAGACAGATACCTACACCAGGCATCAGAGGTGAAAATTCTATAGCAGTACGACTTCACCTTATAGAAAGAGGCTTCAGTCAGAGGTGGATCATGACCTGTGATCATGACCTACCGGTTCTACGGTAAATGCTATACAATAGCTCTGTCAAACGTTACGATTATGATAGAGCAAAAGTAACAATAGTTGTACCTAATAGTAACACATTAGATTTAATTTCTGATAAGAAACAAAGATGTATTCAAATCACGAAAGTCTTAAACAAAAAAGGAAGTAAAATCTAAAGAGATTGATGCAAAATCACGCAATGCTGGTTAAAATACGTGACTAGAATCAAAAATCAATAGTTTGGAAACTAATTTTAGAATAAACTCGTTATAACATGGAGAAGGCAAGGCAAAAAACAATATGGTTATAAATATGTGTACCTAAAAGTATTTTTTAATAATAATAATCATGGTTCCAAGTGCCCTTGACTTTTAATCATTCTTGAATAAGTAGTATTTCATATGTCTAGACAGTTTGCTTACATTTCAACCTACCGTGTAAATATGTCCGCCTCTTCATGTGTTTTTCAATCTGAAAGTGATTCGGGAAATCGACTGTAGTCTGCCTATTTCGAAAGTCGAGTCTAATTATTAATTACTTACTTTAAAATTATGCACAACTCCGCCCGCAAACCTGGGTAGACGTTTGTAAAGTTTACGAGCTTTTTATTTTTAACCCCCGACAAAAACAGAGGGGTGTTATAAGTTTGACGTGTGTGTCTGTCTGTGCCATTGTAGCTCCGAAACGGCTGAACCGATTTTGTTTTTTTATCTTGAAAGGTGACTTGATCAAGAGTTTTCTTAGCTATGATTCAAGAAAATCGGTTCAGACGTTTGAAGATTATCAATTCTTTTCTAGTTGATGAATTGATGTGAGCATCTTTCATAGGTCTAATTGAGTTGAAATTTGGCATTTCGTTACTTCAATGATAGTAGAAGATCCTTGAACTGCTGCTGCAGCATCACCTGGAATTTGCAGGATACCCAACTCCCTGCTGCTATAAACCCAGCATATGGGTATAAAATCAGCAATAATGAATGTATGCTATTGTAGAAAACATAACTGCTGTTCAGTTCCAATTTTCATTAGCCGTCCGCTGACGCGAGGACGCTTGGATCAAAATATTTCCTACAACTTACATATATTAAACTTAAAGGGCCAATATATATTATTATTTTAGTTTTTAGAGGTTTTTGTTTGAGTCGAGAGTTTTATCTGATATGAAGAGATGTATAATGTCTGTCGTATTAGGATGATAAAAAAAATAAAAAATTAGCAGATTCTCATTCAATAAACAGCTTCTGCACGCACTTCGTCTGCGTGAAATTTCTTGTTGGTAATTGGGTAATTTTGACTAACGTTGAACCTACATTTTCGCGTCACATTTTTGCGCCTCTGCCACATTTAAATTATCAATGACGCGTGTCCACATTTCCACAATAACTTTATACATTCTTCCTCCAACCAGGTCCAGAGTTGGCGTACCTGGACATCCAAGCGGTGTCTCCTCGGCGCTCGTTGCAGACGTTTGGCAAGGAATCAAATGAAGTGCCCACGCTTTTTATCACGTGAGTTTCGTTAATAGTTACTGGCTTATTATCCAGGCGGATATGGATCTTTGTTTTGTCTGTGGTCTTGCTAATCAAATTTTGTAACGTAGACTATTGTGTTGTGACTGCGGAGTCCGGCGGATGTGTGTGAGATTTCGGCACGTTTTATCTAATGCCAAAAATTGCAGCATGTCTCAGGATATAGTGTTTTATTGCAGCAGCACCGAAAACAATTTAGAACTTTCTACTCATTAGAAATTATTATCAAAAGAATATCTCTACACCTGAGATCAGAATGGCCACAAGAGCTGGCAAAGTTTAGCGGAATTTCAAAACTAAAGATATACTTAAACTAAAAATATAATACTTTTAAATTTAAATGGTCAGTTGACTGTGAGCTTTCAAATCTAAGTGCTCTACCATACCAAACATTTACGGCATAAACCTAATGAAGATGGACGACACTTGAAAGTGTAATAATTCGTTCTGGGACCTAGTTAGATGTAAAAGTCCTATATTAATAGAAAATTGCAAACCAATGGATACCACAAGTTGAAAGGACATGAGTAGCTTAAAATATAACCTACAACCAGAGGGGCAATTCTCATAAATTTAAGAAAGTTCACAGTCTGATTTCAGTATCAATCTGTAAAAAATACCTCTAAGAGGTATTTTTTCTTATCACGCTGGCTATTTGCAAGCGAGTCCAAAGCGAGGCGTGTGCGAAGCGAGCTCACCGCGAGTTCGCTGCTCAACGTAAATAACGCAATGAATGGTTGTTGAACTGTCAAATTTAGAAACAATAGTATAGGAATGTGCTATTAGGGAAGTCACTGTCTTCGCTGACATTCTCGCATATTTAGTGGACACGGAAAATGTTTTCACGATATTAATTGAAACACTAGCAAGTTTATCATCATGATTTTTATTTTTTGCAAAAAATTAAAAGCACCACGATAATTTCGCTTTGCTTTTAAATTTTTGGATAGCTTTGTAGGTACAACGTAATGTCAAAACAATTTTGTATATTTGGTGGGCACCTACCTACCTGCCATCATTGAATCTTATTTCCATGTGGTGTCCCACGACACTTTCATTTCGGGTTGTCGTAGAATATGGCGTGCTAAAAAACACAGTACTTTTACAGTTTAAGACAATTTATTTTGCTCAAAAAGAATACGATTATTCACTCCTATGAGGAAAAACATAATAATTAAGATAAGTTTAGGTTTCGTTTGATTAGAAATACGCTATTTCATATATGTAGTACCTCTAAGTCCTCTAACCATCAATTTTTCATCATATTTCCAAACATCAAAGCCGTTTAGAAGTAGTAGGGAAATATTAGCAAAAATAGCGTTTTGGTAAATATTTTTTTAAGGCAAAAGTATTAGCCATACGAAAAAATCGTGTTTCATAAATGCTGTACATGAATCTATAGCAAACATATAATTTTGACAGATCTTCTTACCAAACCGTTAATGAGAAGTAGTCTTCATAAATTCATGTTACGGTACTAAACGAGAGTACAATTCTGAAAACACTATTCAGAGCATGGTGCTTTAATAGCCTTTTAAAAGTTGGAAGTGATTTCTATTCCTTAATTACTCTCTAAAACCTAAGGTAATTAATTTTGTATGCAAAAAAAACACGAAACTCTACATTCCTATAATCAGTAGCTAGGTTACTAGGCAGGGTACGAATATAAATAAGTGCAATACGTTAGAAATTACCTTGACCTTTTCTATAATTTTGTCTAGATCAAGTTGATTCCATTACTACATGCATGTTACACTACTTATATGTGTATCGATTCTTGCGTGGGTACCATGGCATCGATTGACTACAGCATACCTAGCAGATTAAAAGAGCCTTCACAAGTCGTCACTTGTGAAGGCTCTTTTAATCTGCTAGGTATTGGGTCATTGGAACCCTTATACAGGAAAAAATATTACCAGTGATTTTCACCATATGATTCTAGATCCCTAGCGTAGAAATTTAACGTCGGTTATAAAAAAAAATAATTAGTTGTTCCATCCATTTTGACCGCGTAGGTATTGAACTTTTCTATGAAACAGCAGATTTTTTTCATGGTTTACAGTTTGCGTACTGATTAACAAATTTACCTGTATCTACATTAGAACTTATAGTCCTAGTACCCTGGGCAGACCTACTGACTTGTTACATTTTAAACTATTATAGCTTCCGCCCATAGCTACGTCCGCGTGTTATGTCAATAAAAATTATATTAGTATATTAGTGCCTATGCCCTTTATTATATTAGTGCCTATGCCCTTCCCCAGGGTGCAAAGTATGCCCAAATCAAATTTCGTGAAAATCGCTCCAGCCGTTTCGGAGATTAGCCAAAACAAACAGACAGACAAACCTTCCTGAAATTTCAAGGCAATATTTTATAACTTTTTTTTTCTTTTTTTGTGAGATATGGACCTACGTAATTTTGTATGTATTGTGTCCTTTATACTATTTAATTTATCATTTACTTAATGTGCGTTTTGTTAAAAATTGTTAAAGGTGCACGTGCAGATAAATAGCACTAAGTACGATAAAAATCTATGTAATAAAATAATTAAGTTGATTGATAACATCAATTAGTACCTAGACCTACGCAATTACAAGTAGGTGCCTATTAGATAATCGTAATAGCGTCGGTAAACCTGTAGGAATTCACTTGAAAATTACCTTTTGAGCTTTAAGGTTGCTACAAACAGGCGCGACACGCGATATAATCGCGTGCGACACAAAGGCATCGCTCGTTGCGCGATTTGCGGCCACTTTGTGTCGCGCGTGATTTTATCGCGTATCGTGCCTGTTTGGTAGGGGGTGTCCATAAATTAATTACGTGAGGTGTTTTTTAAAATTTTCTGACCCTCCCTCCCCCCGTGGTGAGATGTCGTGAGATTTTATTCAACCCCCTCCCCCATCCCCCAATCTCACGTGAGATTTTTCAAAATGTGGGTTTCTTACGTAAATGTAAACGCGTTGGATTGTTCTTATAAAAAGAAAAAAAAATGCTTCGTGCTTTTATTTACACAAATATGATGGTTTGACAGCCGGTAGATGTATAACGTCGAAGTATGAATGAAATTATTTTCTTTCGAACGAATTATTGAATGATCTTAATCGTATTACGATATACGCTTAAGATGAAATCTTAAGCATGTATAATCTGGATTAAATGGACCAAAATAGTATAATTTGTTTATGTTTCAATCAGAAAAAAAATTGCGTGAAATTTGCCGAGACCCCCTTCCCCCCTTAAACATCTCACGTAATTTATGGCCGCCCCCTAGGAATGTAAGACTAAAAAAAATTATATATAATTAGAAGAAAGATAGTCTTAAAAAAGATATTATGAATGAAACGAATGATGAATGGCTGAAAACTGAAATATTCGGAATAATGACTTCTATCTGTGACATACCAGAAACTTTTTTTACGCGAATCATAATTGACATTGCATTATGCTCTTACTGAAATACCTAGTAATAAATATTTTTTGGAGTTTTGAACAAGCACTTGTAGAAACAGCTTAGTTCTGTAAAAATAAACAAAACACAATCAAACATAAACTTTCAAATAAAACCTGAAAATAATTAGAACGTAAAATTCTCTCGAGACGAGTTTCCCGTGAAAAAATGTTACTCGTAACATTTTTCCACGGCAAACTCGTCTGCAGAAAAGACTGCTTTATATTTTTCTTTTAGAAACCGACGCTCAAAGGAAACTTAAATAAATAATTACAGTCATTGGTATTTACAGTAAAATAAATTGACATATTTATATTATTTATACTTACAATTAAAATACTTACTAAAGTTCACTTCACAATAATATTTCGGCTAACATTATGTAAAGTATGCGTTCAATAAAAACGTTGTAAGTAGTTCATTTTATTATTTCCTGATCTTCCTTATAAACGGCCATAACCCTAAAATTATATCCATGTAAAATGACAATAAAAACCAAAACGAAATCAAATTTTCCGCCATATATTCTATCATTCATATGAATGCAATCAATATTGTGCGCAATGCACCACTGCGCATGTTTCCCTAGGACCGGTATACAGACATGCTATGTTAAACTCTAAGGGGTTGTATTATGGGTGGGGTTCGCTTGAATAGGGGGAAACCTCAGATGACAGCTTGTGGTATGGAGTGGATGGACAGTTTGCACTGGCTGTTTTGTGTAGTCTGTACAAAATACGTAATATTAACATAATATCAGTGATAGCCCCGCCGTGTTATCACAGAAAGCAGTGGTTTTACAAACAAAATAACGTGTGGTTCAGTGATTCCGTGTAGTGACATTGTAAATTGTACAATTTACTTTAAAATCTGTAATTGGATGCGTCTGGTTTAAGTGCGTTAATTTATCGGTTTTAGGCGTTTATTATTTTCACATGGCATTGTAACATACTCAAAAGCTTTGGCGGGATGGTTTCAGGATTTAAAAAATTTGGTTTAAAATTAGATGCATTTTTATGAAAATAAATGTGAAAACGTAGGTCCATTTTCTGTACCGAATTAACCGGTCATCCTTGGCAAATTAACTGTACAGGACGTCTTAAAATAAAATAGGGTTTGCCCTGATTGTGACAATCCATGTTATATGTCGTTTACTTTGTAATTGCTGCTTTAAAATAACAAAGTAATATCGGTAACAATTTGGTCTCAGTACTTAATGGTAATTTGCATTGTTTCATGCAATAAATAATTCCACAATTACACGTAAGTAAATAGAAAATACTAGACAGAAATGCGACATCACATTTTTTTTCTTTTATGTTTCCTCATTGCGACTAATATTTCCAGTAGGTATTAAGTAATAATGCAGGCATGTCAGATATTCTTTACATAATTGATACTGTTTAGTGTAACAAAATAATAAATAATCAAGTAAAATAATCAACATTGTTTAGATTTGAATAACTTCCGTATTCTTCTCATTACACAACTATATTAAATTAATATCCCATAGACAAGACTTCCTGTATTACGGAGCTAGTGGATAAACGTGAAGTAAATAATCTTCTGTCATAGAACCATTAAATATTAGTTTAAAAATGGGTTAAGTATGTAAAAATACAATATACCTACGTAATAATTTTTTTTTCAAAGTTTAAAGCTGAGTACCCACTTAATACGAGGAAAAAACCCAAGTAATACAATTTAATTTCTAATCACACTAATATTATAAAGGTGAAAGTTTGTTAGTGTGTGTCTGTGGCTGGACCAATTTTGATAAAATTTTGCATGGAGGTAGCTGACAACCTGGATTAATATATTGGCTACTTTTTATGCCGATATTCCTACGTGATCGATATTTACGTGGGTGAAACCGCGGGGCACAGCTAGTAAAACATAAATGGTCAATATTTAAAAAAAATATAATATTAAATGACACAGCCAAGTTCGAACACCAAAAGTTTATTTATTTTCGATCTAGCTCGCACGAGACCCGTGAATATTGAAATAAAATGTTAAATTGAATGTATCCTGTCATTGCATGTAATCCAATGAAATTGTAAGTCATCTCTGACTCTCTAACAGTAACTTAATGTGTTCGTCTTCTGGTATCTAGTTCACAAAATGGATTCTTTATATTGCATTTAATATGGAATTACATTCATATTCATAGGAATTACTTACTGAAAATAATTCCGTGAGAATTTCCGCAAAGTTGCAATTGATGTTAACGTTTTTAATTGTTCCTATTAAGTCATAGGTTTCGTATTACCTATGGTGATGGAACAGTGTTAAATTACCATTACTTTACTCATGAATAAAGTAAACAGTTATTTTTAAAATCATTGAAATAAACTACAAAAACGAAACTTAAAACAACTCGAAAAAAATTGGCAAGTTTTTGCTCGTTGAGTGATATTTAATTACCGATGGGTTATTTTTACTTGCCAAAAATAACAACGTGTCAACTAAATCTGGCAGTAAAGTATTTTTGATAGCAGACAGTTTTTAATTAATTTTATCTGACAACAGACGTGCTACAGTCATATTCCCCAAAATAAAATCTACAATAGGCATTATCAGTTAATTAATTATTTACATTCCCGGAACAACACACATAAAATGCTAATTGATCACAATGCCTTTAATTTTGACAGCTCATCATCAGTTCAGTACGAAGCAACGGGTGTCAAAATTAAAAGCATTTCTATTGATTGCCATTTTATGCATGCTTATGTTACGTAATTACCCCGCTAGACTCATAAAGACTCAAAAACGTTACGAAGGCAAAGTTTTTATAAAATGAAAGCATTAGGTTAAACATTAATTCATTTTCATTAACACGCCACAGGTATCTTGTTCGATAAAATTAATCAGCATAATGGAACCGGCTTATTTGAACCAAAAGTGATTTGAAATATGTACAAATGTACGCAAGTGTGCCCATAGCATAGTATTGTGTGAGAAAAGTGTATATAAAATACCAAGTCATTAGTCGGCTGAAGAGAATATTTCGGTAAGTTGTTAGTAAATAGATTTTACTTTAAAATTATTTTTGAACTTGGCTCGATGACTTCCTTATCTGGAATATTTCGAGGTCAGACAAGACTAACTATAAAAAAATACTTTTATTTTGTGTTTGTTGTTAAAATTATCCGTATATAAAAAATAATAATAAAGGATTCAAAAATTAACTAAATTATTTTGTTATTTAACCAGGAAAGTGATTTCCCTCAAGATTTTGTCTTAGATGACATTTAAGTCAATAATTATTAATATTATTATATTAAAAAATCAATTGTTAAGTGCAATGCTGTAAAGCTTGTCATTGTTTATTTATTTACATTATGTTTTTACCCAGCAATGTACATACCTAGACTTCGTACTAAATACTGCAAAACAACTTGAGGAATGTCGCTGATATGGATAAATTAATTAAATGCAGTAATTGATTCGTGTTCATGAAGGCATCTTGTAATTCAGTATTTGTATCTAATTAACACAGTAGGTTACTATATTGTTAGTTTATATTATTTATCTAATAGAAGCTTTGGGCTGGCTGCAGATACCTACACTTATATATACTATCCTATAGGGAGGTACCTACACTACTCGTAATATTACAAAGAGGTATAGTTTATGAGTTTGTATGTAGAGGATAATCTTCGGAACTGCTGATCCGATTCCAAAGAAGCTACAGTATTGCCTAGTGTCATAGGATATATTTTATTGTTTCACGTGGTCGAAGGCGCGGTCAGGAATTTAGTCTATGATAGAAATCCGACCAAAACACCGTCCCTAAAACTGAACTTCATAAAAAATCGATTGGTTTCACCTACTGACAGTAGTCTACTACTTATAGATAATATGGTGGGAACGTCGATAGCTCGTAAACACGCGGGCAATCAATCACGGTCTTCAATAGGTAGATAGGCTACTTAAGAGGGAACAGGGCGTGCGATTCTCCATACAAATGTATTCCCCTTTTTTCTTCCTGAATAATGCCTCTAAAGCAATTTTTTATTTCATAAAGTCAAGGTCTGCTGTAAACTCGTCCCTGTCATTTTCTTTATTTTTTCAGCAACTAATTAGTAATGAAAATATGACCCTCTAAAAATAACAAAAAATGCCTTATTTTTACCGCCTTGATTAGAGGACTACCAGACAAGTTAGTAAAGTTTTTAACATAAAAAAAATGTTAGGAATTTAAACATACTCTTTCTTAAAATGTTAATATAAAAAAATAATTGAATCGGCTCAGTTTTCGAGGTGAAAAAAGAGGAATACGAAACGTCGATTTCGTCAAATTTTTTGTGATAATTTCGGTCTGAGCTGCAGCTGTCCCTATCACACACTACGTGGGCAGACTTGAGGTAAGACGACGGCAATAGTTTCTTCAAATACCTATTTTTCAAATTCTTCGCAGGCCCCGTCCACTCTTAACTATCATAAAAAAACTGGCTGGTTATATCGAGGATCGGGATAATGCTTTTAAAACTATACTATTATATACGATGGTGGATAAGGATATAGATTATAAAATTTATTGTACTGCATTATTTATTTCTTAAACTTTATGCACAACAAAAGGACCAATTACCTAATGCAGAATTAATAACTTACTACCGCAGTTGACAGTACTACCTTCTCTACCAATTTACCAAGGATTGTGGAAAGATGACATGGCAGGTGATCATTGATCATTCATAGAACATATAAAAACATTAAAAACTATCAACAGACAATCAGAATTTAGAATAGTTAGTCATAATTAAATTGAAAGGGGTAAAAATATTTCCAACTGATTTTCTTGAAACAAAAACACTTCCTAAACCTTCAGCGACCCTACTGACTTGCGTGGTAGTTGCGTAACTTACTTAAAATGACAATGTCATTCATTTTGACAATTCAAGTACATAAATTGCGTCATTACACTCTCGAGCAGACGACTTTCCTAAATATTGGGAAAGTTTTCATTAATTTTGACAATTCAAGTACATAAATTGCGTCATTACGTTCTCGAACCGGCGATTTTCCCAAATGGATTCACATCCATGGATTAAGAATTTCCTTCATAATCTGTCAGATTATGATTGATCGTGTGCATTGTGTGTGTGTTATTACGTAATTAGGACGCTAGTCAGAACTGTCATTGTCTGCAGCCAGCCTATTCTGCCATTCATGCCCTTATTATTTCTAGGTTTCGGCATGGCGTGTGACAAGTATATCCCTTACCATATAACCAAGACTTAGTGCCTGCTTCCGGCTTTTTGAGAGCTTATAATGCGAAGGTACTGAGTAAATGTATGTGCATGTCTTATTGTGTATATAGATAGAAAGTAGTTACGCTGTATAGTGTGTTCTTCTTTACTTGTCCCATTTGGTAAACAATATGGCGTTAGATTTCTTCAAACGAATCATTCGCAGCAGTTTTTATGCTATTCATAAATGAATTAAATATGTACGGTCAGCATCAAATGTCGATTAATACTTCAGTTTTTTTAATCTTCGTTATTGAGCAAAATATTAACACTTCAGTTTTTTTTTAATCTCTGTTATTGAACAAAATATTTGTTGAAAATTGCATCGTACTTTTGCTGCAATTTTGAATAAATATTTTGCTCAATAACTGAGATTAAAAAAACTGAAGTGTTAATCGACTTTTGATGCTGACCGTACCAGTTTCGTGTATTCATACCATATCATCATTTGTCTAGCCTTTTCCCAACTATGTTGGGGTCGGTTTCTAGAACTAACCGGATGCAGCTGAATACCAGTATTTTACATGAAGCGACTTTCTATCTGACCTCCACAACCCAGTTACTAGATATGTAATACGATACCCCTTACTAAGACTGGTTGTCAGACTTTCGGGCTTCATATTCATTATTCATATTATGTGTTTGCTAAAAGGATCACGAAATTCACACATGGCTCTAAGCGTGTTATTTATGCGAAAAATTCGTGATTTGTATACATTGTTTACCAATTATGACATGTAAGGAAAAATGTACTGTAAATCTGCTCCTTGTTCCCTGTCTTTAGTTGCACTAACCTACTTACATAAGTACTTTGTCTTACTGTTATCTAGCACGCTTTTAATGTTAATATGAGCTGATAAATTATGGGGTTTATTTTGAAGCTGATCCTGAAAACTACTGTATCCATCAACAGCTTCTTTTACTTTCAGCACTGATCTTGTAAGCACTATTTAATAAATTAATCAACATATTTTTAACTTTCGGCACAACGGTTTTTTTCATGTAGTACACCTGGATGATAGCCCTTAGCATCTGAAGTGTATTAAATAGCTTAGCCTAAGTTTCCTTTTCATCATTATATTTGGAATTTTAAACGAAAAATATGCGGCCCTTTATCTGCAGTTACTTTATTTAATTATGCGATATTTAGTTTACGGAAAACCAAAACCATATAACGTACAAAACAAATTAGTACGTTATATGCAACTACGCATTAGATCCTGAAAAACCATTATTTTCCCTAATTTTTTTGGGGTCACTGACCCCAATAAAATGGGGACACTGGTCCAGGTTAACCTTTTACTGAATTTCGGTATTTTGCATGACAAACATGTGTGGCAACCGTTTAGAGTTTTCGGGCTAATTCCATAGTATTAAAATCTTATTTTAGTGTATTCGAGCGAATTCTATAGTACTTATAAATCTTCTTTTACTGTTTTCAGTCTAATTTCATAGAGATAAACCTCTATTTAGTGTACATTTGGGCATATTTCGTAGTGACAAATCTCCGTTTAGTGTATTCAAGCTAATTTTATACCTACCCAAAAGAAAAACTAAAAAATGCCAAGTGCATCTGCATTGGAAACGTAAGTCCACTCCTTCTTATCGTGGTGGCGTATCTCATTTTATGTGTCGTATATATGTACGTATATTTGTCTGTATGTTGATGCTCACATAGCGTCTTTTGTGTTCCGTCTCGCAAGTAGAGCGACCCACTTGTCTCCTTACAACTGCGTCTTTTTCTACTTTGATATTTGCTAGCATGTTCCACTTGACAGTCACTTTTTAGTCTGTCTTCAAGTCTTGATGGCTGATAGACCACGTATTATTTTCAAAATGGGTTTGTCTCAAAGTCAAATCATTTATTTCAGTTAGGCACATAAAAATGACTTAACTTTGACTTTTGAATGTCAATAAATAGAATTGATCCTGCGGGGTAATTGCGTAACACGCTATCAGTAGCCAATGCTATGACAACAACATTCAGTTTTTTATGCAACATTCATTGCGTTTTTTACGTTGTTGAACAGACAAATTTTAAGAACTGTATAAAGCAATGGATTAGTAATATCCTTCAAAATTATTCACATTGAGGTGGATAGTGTGTTACGCAATTAGTGATGGTTGCGCCTTCTAAAAGGTAGTTAGGTATGGAGAAGGATGGGTAAGAAACTCTATAGTTAGCTCCTCTTTTGAAAAATGATTAGAAATGATCATACTTAGTTACTGATTAATGACAGAAATAAATCATAGTTCGATGTACTGAAACTAGATATGTACGGTCAGCAAAAAAATCGATCAACACTTCAGTTGTTTTAATCTCAGTCATTGAGCAAAATATTTGTTCAAAATCGCAGCAGAAGTACAATGCAATTTTGAACAAATATTTTGCTCAATAAATGAGATTAAAAAAACTGAAGTTGTAATATTTTGCTCAATAAATGAGATAAAAAAACTGATGTGTTAATCGACATTTGTTGCTGACTGTACCTACTTTGTTTTTGTAGTCAGCTATCGTCGAAATAAACAAAATAATGAATAGCCATTAATATTGTTTCTGTTTGTTTGGGCAATCAGTGTGATTTTCCTTAAAGCCATTATTTTATTTGTTTGATCCAATCTGAGATTAATTATTTCTATTTCTGAAGCTACCTACTTGCGTTTGGCATCGGACTGTCCTCTATCTGTTTCGAATTAAGGCTCCTTCAAACAGGCGCGACACGCGATAAAATCGCGCGCGACACAGAGGCACCGCAATTTGCGCAACGAGCGGTGCCTTTGTGTCGCGCGCGATTATATCGCGTGTCGCGCCTGTTTGTAGGAGCCTTTAATGTATGTATGTAATATGTTTATAGAGTGGTAGGGATATTGACACGCAACCCGTTACCATGGATTCTGTACGTGATTCTGATACGATTTTTTTTTACGCTACTTCTAGAATTATGTGCTGAATTAATGATTACAGTTTGCGCGTCGTTGTCCCTACACTGAAAGAAATAAGCAGTTAATATAAATGAAAAAAACATTAATCTGAACTGCTTTAAGCAGTTCCCTTTGAGTCTAACGTTCAAAACAGTATTTTTTACTGATCCGAAAACAGTTAAAGCTTGAGGCAAAATGTTACCGTCATGACAGTAAACTTTAATGTTTTAAGTAGCTAAAAAAAGGTCACAAAATTAACTGTTTTATTCATTTGGTGATATCGTTCAAACCATTGAAATTTACTTACAGTAATGGTGGTTTTCCTTTTTTTTTAGGAAATTTAAATTATTAAAAGTTACTGTTTTGTCTTTTACTGTTTTACAAACATTTCTTCTTACTGTATAAAGTCAGCAAGTAATGAAATCGCTTTAATGTGCTGTAGTGAGAAATTAATTTTCCAGTGTACCACCCTGTATATTATGTACCTACTTTTTACCCGACTATGGAGGGAGATAACGGTACCCGTCACGTTTGCTACCTAATTTAATTTGACCCTGTCTAAAACTGGAAGTAGTCATCGATCACAGATTTGTAAATAAACGCTTAACCGAAAAGGTTCATCTCGCCACTTTGAACGACTAAAGGCCGCTTTGAAGACTAAAGGCTACTCAACAGCTAACGATTTACCATCAAAACCACTTGTGATCACACCTATCCATTTAATAGCTCCGTATGGCAATACTTAAATGGCACTTCATAATCAGACAGCCCCACCACCACCACCTTGCTGACTGGCTACTATTTTATCACGGCCGCGGCATAAGCTGCCGGTCGATTCTGTAAATATTTCACCGTGAAAACTTAGGTGAAGAGAGCTTAAAGTGAGTTGTCAATAGTGTCAATCCCTAGCATCAGTAATGCTATTCTGTAAAAATCACACCGTGATAACTTAGGTGAAGAGAGCTTAAAGTGAGCTGTCATTTGTGTCAACCCCGAACATCAGGTGGAATGACAGCTCACTTTAAACTCACTTCACCTACGTTTTCACGGTGTAATTATTACAGAATAGCTCTACTGTTCTTATAATGTCTATCAATAAACAGTGAAAAGGTTCCTTCAAACAGGCGCGATACGCGATAAAATCGCGCGCGACACAAAGGCCCCGCAAGCCGCGGTGCCTTTGTGTCGCGCGCGATTATATCGCATGTCGCGATTTTTATAGGAGATTTTATAAGTCGTGATGGTATGATACGTACCTACTCATGATTATGAACAATATGAACTACTACATACCTACTACGCTACGTTACTATAAGTAGACCTTTGTCTGGCTACAGGCGCCATGTTATGTGGATGACTAACATACGTTGGGACCAATTCTGAAATACTTATCCAAAACTAAGCAGTTATCGTGTTGTTATTGCACATTTGCTATGGAACAGCTGTTTTTTATATTTCAGGGTTGGCCCCATAGTAAAAGTTGTTCATTTTCTGGTGTAGGTACCATGCCACATAAAACCTGTCATTGTTAGACATTATAATTATGTATAGATATCCTAAGAAAAGTATGCGCTTTGGGAATCCTCGCCATCGTCTATCTTCGGAAATACGAATGCGCGATGATGAGATTGTATCATCGGATATCTATGGATTGTATTATAGAGCTATTTCAACCGTGGAGATACTTGTGTGTTTGGTATTGAATCCGAAAGACTTTTCAAAACTTTTGAGTGACAAATGACGATCTGCGACCAGAGTAGGTAAACCGAAAGAGAGCACTTCAATCAAAACAAACAAACGCGCAATGATAAGTGCCCGACTACAAAGCGCGGCAGTACAAAACTTAGAAGCATTGCCTCTGTGGAGGGTTGCTCTGTGGCGCGACGTTCGTGCTAATTCAGAAACACGAAGATTTACGAAGCGCATACATTTTTTGGTTTTACTGTATAATTCATGTTATACGAGAGTAGAAGATTAGGAAGACTAACCTGTCCTTATGTGCAGGTCGGCGGGCGGGTCGAGCAGCGTCGGTGCAGAGGAGGCGAGTGACGGCAGCGACGCTGAGCGACCCCGCAGAGGACACCACCTCCGTGTCCCCACACCGGCCTCCCTGCAGTGAGTACCTAGCTTTATCCTTTAGGAAATAGTTTGAATAGCACATAACATCAATCAGCCCAGGGTGCTTACTCTTCAATTTAATTCCGATAGATCGACATTGGAATTGTGACGTTTCGTACTCTTGAGTTCGATGCTGGCGCCAAATAATAGATTAGGTGTCAATTTTTGAGAACTAAGTGGAATTGGGTTCAGGCTTGGCGTGGGGTAATTGTTGACAATATTGTTTTCAAGAGTACCGAATCACGTGACTGTAAAATTAACATTGGAATCGTATTGGCATCTCATTGGAATTAAAATTAGTTTGGAGAGTAAGCCCCCTGGTTGGCACATTATTTGGACAGCCAAGTTGATAGCGTAAGCATAATAAGCCTATGATGTTCCCACTGCTGGGACACAGGCCTCCTCTCTGTGAGAGGGAGTGGGCCAAAATCCACCGCGCGGGCCCAGTGCGGGTTGGTAGAGGTCATATGTTTTCTTTGTGTAAGTCCTGCAGCCAAATTGATAGCTACCACTTACATTTTAAAAAGATACCAGATCCCTTTGGATCTTGGATCAGTTTGTCAGTCGTCAGTTAAAATGGCTGCAGTTCTCATTGATTTCGTTATATAGATCGTAAAGCGATGAAAATTTCGAACATGGACCCTCGCTTGTCCCCAAAGGATCCCCGGATTGGGAATCCTGCTAATTTCCAATTAATGTCTCTTGTTAATTGGATTTTATCTTTTAAAAACTCCGTCTTAAATTATAATACTTACAACATTTTGCAACTCTAATGAAGACCGATTTTATCGGGTTTCATAAAATTGTCCAATCTATTTTCTTTAACTATCCATACTAATATTATAAATTCGAAAGTAACTCTATCTGTCTGTATGTTACCTTTTCAAGCCTAAACCACTGAACGGATTTCGATAAAATTTGGCAGAGAGATAGATTGCATCCCGGGGAAGGACATAGGATAGTTTTTATCGACGTACCTTGCGGTCGAAGCCGCGGGCGGAAACTGGTATATTTATAACATAGCTGAAGAGCTTGTTTGTTTGAACACACTAATCACTGGAACTACCAGTTGGATCACAAAAAAACTTTTTGCATTTGATAGCCCGATTCTTGAGGACGGCTATAGACTATTTAAGATCACGATATGATCCTTAGGAGCCGAGCAAAAACAAGGCAAAAAGAACGCTAAGTGAAATAGAAGCTATAGCGCGAACGGGCGATGCGATGCGACGGGATGGGGAACAAGAAATTTCATGCGGACGATACAGACAGGTTTTACGTGGGTGTCACACCTCGTTGGTCGATCACACAAGCTCAAGACGGTTGAGGGAAAAGTAGACATTTATGGTCATCTTAGATTCGATCGCCTGATGAATTGTGACGCCACACCTACAAGTAGGTACGTACGGGACTTCAAGTGTTTCAAATGCATTTCAAGAACTCAACACGCAAGTGCCTTTCGTGGTTATTTCCCTCGTAGCAAATCGAATGGAAAATCAATTTGTTCTACATACAAAATGCTATGCCAAGTTTCTATCAGCAACCTTGACACCCACTCTATCATGATACAAGTATTTTAGTATGGATAGGGATCGTTTATTATTATTGTTATCAATCCATATGTTCTTTCTGAATTTATCTTGGCCTTTGCGGACATCGGTGAAGGAAAACATCGTGAGGAAAAAATACAGTGGCGCTCCGGGATTGCCCACAGAAGTGAAAACAAAACACAAACAGAATACTTTGCCATCACTCACTGACATATCGGATATAGATACATTAAAACCGAGTACATCCCGAGGACAGCCGAACACATCCGAAGCGAGTATTTTTTTAATAGTCTTATAAACAAAACACGTGCGGTTTCGCTTACGGTAACAGCAGTGGAGCGAGTTCAATGGTTTTCCCATTTCAAAAAATGCCCAACGCGCCTAAAGTAGTTTTTACTTCAAAAATGTCCAAATTCGCCAACCCGTCTTGAGCAAGCGTGATGATCAATGCTCATGCCTTCTCTGCATGAGAAGAGACCTTTACTCTGCAGTGGGACAGTAGTAGACTGGTTCCCTTCTCAACTCTCACACTCCTCTTTCTTATCTCGTGTCTCACTTCCAGTATCGATGTTCTTCTCACGCTAAGAATCTGTGTTCTTCTAATAATCTTCTCCTACTCTGTCGTTCTCATACTTCTGATTTTTCCTTTCATATTCAGTCCATTCTTCTTTGGAATGCGCTTCCTCTTTATATCAGTCGGTATGCATTTAAGCGGAAATTGCTGAGTTATTTTCAAAACAAATAGCGTAGAGTCATCTCAACGCCTTTCTCCCTTGAATTTGTATAATAGTAAATATAGTATGTATGTGTAGTTATACGAGTATAACCTATTTATGTATTTGTGTACCTAGTTTTAACAATTTTTTTTATCAATGTCCTCAACCAAAGCACCTGCCATCTAATCTCTTCACCACCCTTGGTTGACTGCTAGAAAATGCCTAAGGCATTAAGTCCGCCTTTGTAGCTTTTTGTGCGAAAAGTTTAAATAAATAAATATTATTTATTATTGAAACTACACGTGAAACTGACATCCGCAGGAGAACCAAGATAACCGACATAGCCCGAAGAATTGCCAAACTTAAGTGGCAGTGGGCAGAGCACATTGCTCGCAGAACAGATGGCCGATAGGGCAGAAAGGTTCTGCACAAAACCGGTCGAAGTGGAGGGGAGGCCTATATCCAGCAGTTGACGTCTTTCGGTTGAAATAATTGTTATCAATTCCGAACAGTGAAGGGTTTGGCCGTAATATGTTTTTTTTTATTTTATTTTTTAACACATTGAAGGACACTGAACGAGACACAATAGAAGTTTTATTGTTATTACGTCGAGGGGCGTTAAGTGTCCCGCAAAGTGTTAAGATATTTTATTTTGCAAATACGGGTACAAGATAAGGTGTTACATAATATAAATACAGAAATAGCCATATTTTACCAATTACAAGGCATGCAAAAGTATCGTGTTTAGGTCCAATTAAAATTCATATTTACTAATAATACATAATAATATTCTAATTTCTTAATAAAAATAATCAGTCAATAATAAAATTAATGTCACAATTTCTAATAGTTATTTAAATACAATATATAAAATAGTCAAACAACTTCTTTCTCCAATAAAAACTCTTCAACCCTATAATAAGCTTTGCCTACTAAAAAAAATCTTTGGCAATTTGGCAGTTTTCCGCTCGTATTCAAAACGAAGTTTGTATTATAGCCATGCCACAAAAGTGAGTTGATTTATTTAGGTTGGAACTATTTTCTTTTAATGCTTGAGCAAATTGAGTTGGAAGTCTGTGGAAAGTTTTAGAACAGATTATTCACTTGTTTATCTCTTGAATGTTGTTCTACTGAAAGTTGTTTCAACAACTTTGTAAATCAATAACTACGTTTACAGACTAAACAAACTATTATAAGTTAGTTCAAGGCTCTAAATCCAGACTTTATATTATGTATAATTAATGCGAAAGTGACTCTGTTTATGTCTGTTTGTTACTTTTTACGCCTTATTGGCTGAACGGATTTCAATGAAATTTGGCACACGGGTAGACCATGACCTGCACCCTGATTGCGTAATACACGATCAATCACAATCAGAATGATTTTGAAGTATATTGCTAATCCATTGCTTCATATGTTCGAAAAATTTTGTCTGCTCAACAATGTAAATAACGCAATGAATGTTGTTGAACTGTCAAAATAAAAGCCATTGCTACTGATATTATGTTACGCAGTTACACCACTCGGCTGTCCCATTTCAAAACCTAGTAAGGGACACTTTTTACAAAAATCGTTTTATTGTATAATCTTGCTAACCTAGAAGGTCTCTACCAAATACAAAAACACCAGCGTTTTAGACATACATAAAAGGAGATATTATTTAAACATCGATACCTAGTAAGTGCACCTTTCACTCCCTAGTGACCATTTAAAACCTAGTAAGTCACTTTAACCAATTAAAAAAAAATACATTCCATAGGCTGACCAATATCACGTTTATGCGCTCTCCTGTAAAATTTCATTTTAAGTCCTTACTAGGTTTTGAAATGGGGCAGCCGCACTGGATAAAATTACCTACTTTTTACAACAACGTTCCCGTGTGATAGGTAATTTCCGACCGCCACTCAGGTAAAACCGAGGGCACAAGCTAGTAGTTGATAAGTAAGCTAGTATTATGTAATGTCAGCGTCTGAAGGTTACTGGCTCAGGAAACAAATTAAAAATACGAGTATAATAAATAAAACTTGTATTGTCCAACGTCATGACGTCGGTAATAACTTCTCGCAATTCGCATTTGTCGATAAAAACATTTGAACTGTAAAAAAACTTTAAGCCCAACTCACATCAGTCATAATATAATTTAAACAAATACAGTACGTATTTACACATTTTCCACCATTATCTTAAAACGTAGGTAAATATGAAATAGAAACCGTGAAGATAAGTTCGCAGCATTCATTTAGTATCCAACCTGGTGTTATCGTTTTTAGATCGTATAATGCAATTGTACGTGTAATTCTATTAATTGCAGCCAAAATTACGAAAAAAATGGCACAAAATAAATGTTGAATCGTGACCTGTTAAAGTTTCTGTGTAATGTGGTAGTGCCAATGGAAAAAAATGCAGAGAAAAGTGTTCGTACTGTACGATGGTCGTTGCGTCGGGAGAGCTTGCCTCTAGCTCAGTTCAGACAGGCTTTTCTAAAAGGCAGACGGAGTATCTCCCCAGATAATTTACTTTGGAGACGTCGGTAAGTTTTATTGACATAACTTAATTATTTTAATACCAAGTTTTTGAATTCATGAACCGTTTTATTAAAATACGAAATCTAACTTTAGTTCTAGCTTTGAGCCGTAGGTATTTGTATTTCAAACTTTATTTCGAATTAGGCAAAGTTTTTAATACCAATAAAATGTCAACTTAGCACCGAACTAAGCTGTCATTTTTGCATAAAGAACTAACAATTAGGTTCTTAATTCAATAACTGGCTCGGTGGTTTAAACCTGTTCTAAAAAAGAAAAACTTTGTTTTGTGTTAGGGGGAAATAGTTTTAACGTGGCATGAGAAGTTGGCGTTTTCACCCTCATTTGTTTTTACTCTATATTCAAATTCAATGTCTTTCGTTCCTGCCAGTAACGTAATTTTAAAAGACTTTGAATTTTATTATTGTTTGTCACTATTTATCAGGGTTTCGTGGTTATCTGCTATGTTCATGGCTAGTAGCAATCAACTTGCCTTCATTACTTTCAATTGGCTAGCGTACCTAATGTAACTTACCTTTTAGCGTCAAACCTTTAAGAATAAAAGTTATCCATAATTAACATCGAAAACGATATTTTCTAATTAAACGTCAACCTTCTAGGTTAATAATTAAAAAAAAAACTGAATTTAAGGAGACAAAATTCCCAATTAACTTAATTGCTTTTAAACTTTGGCAAGACTCTCCAAGATTTTCATTGTTGCAAACAAATTGACTTCTCAGCTGCTCTACTAATTGATCATTCCGCCCCAATTTCCTCAAAAACCTTGAAATCTTACATTGTTATCACGAAAAGACATCGTGTGAACAAAACAATGTTAACTACAAAGTAAATTGACATTCCTGTTATCAGTAGTGTGGGTATCAAACGAGGAATGAAGATTATCTAAGTATCAACATCTCTTGTATTGTACCTTTGACCCGTTCAGTTATGTAATTTTCACAGTTGGGTACGTTAAACTGATAGCCTGACCTAGGGATCATCGATGTAGAATGTAAATCGTTGGTCATCGATTTATGTTGGCACGATGGGACCACGATGCTTTCTCTATCACAAATGCGTTGATGTGTGATTTATTAGAGGTTATCACTATCAGCACGATGTATTCATGAAAGCTGCAAATGTGAGTATGTTTCAGACTTTACAAACACATATAGACATGTGTTTTGAATTTCTAAAACATTATATAAATTTATTATAGTCTACTGGTATATAAAAATGCCACTGCGTTTGGTAGAAATTAACATCCAACGATATATACCCACTATCGTAATTGCCCCAGTATACCAGCTGAAAGTGCCGAACTATGGTTTCGCCAAAGCATCGCCTCGCTCGGTATTGAAAATTCGGAAAAGTGTAAATCGGCCTACCATTGGAACAATTTTTATAGCTTCATTCAAAACTAAAGGAGAAAATCGTCTTTGAATAAAGCCAATATATAGATACTTATGCTCGTGACTGTACATGGACTTGACGAATAGCGTTACTAGCGTATTTGGCAAATTTCGTAAATGGACAAAAGGACGATTTGACGAATGTCAGACTTGACCAATGTCGATCAACCCAAATAATTTACATAAAGTAAAGCGCCTGTCTGGGTTCGAGCCTACGACCTTTTTTTTTTGTTGTCGGGGGAATCCTTCAAAAGGCACCCGACCTCCGGGGAGGGAGGTCGGGGTGTGTGGGATTTTTACCTCACTAAAACCGCCCCGGTGATCACCATCAGCACAAAGGGGTGTTCCCGGTTCCTCTTAAAAGACTAATTCCGGAACCCCCCCGTGCAACGCCTGTAAGGCACATCCCTGGGGAAACTTCAAAGGGGCCTCCCCTGAGCCTCGCTATGCACGGCAGCACGTGATCACTGTGCCACCGTCTGTGATCACAGTGCCACCGTCTTCCGAACCTACGACCTACAACTCGTAAGTCGCGGTCGTTACCACTGGGCTACCACAGCTCTCATAACTATAGGTACCTAATATTAATCCTACTAATCATACTAATATTATAAATTCGGAAGTAACCTTGTCTGTCTGTCTGTATGTTACCTTTTCACGCGTAAACCGTTGAACAGATTTCGATGAAATTTGGTATAGAGATAGTTTGAGTCCCGGGTAAGGACATAAGATAGTTTTTATCTCGATGTTCCCACGGGATCTAAACTTACGCGGGTGAAACCGCGGTGCGCTGCTAGTTATTTATAAATACAAATTACTACGTACCGTAAAACGGGGTGAATAGGGATGCAGGGGTGAATCGAGATGAAACTTTAAAATGAATTTTAACATTGAAATAATATAGTTTTTTGCCAAAAAGGACTCTAATGTGTTTACTGTATTATAATTAACGATTATGTGTCTGTCTTGGCAACAAACTATAATACAACAACGTTAAAATCCATTTTAAAGTTTCGTTCCGATTCACCCCTGTATCCCTATTCACCCCGTTTTACCGTACCGTGTACGTGCCAGAAGCAAAGTTTACGTTTTTGTGTTGTATAATTTAAATATGTAAATATTTTCATTCCATATCAGCTTAGTTATCTTTCAGTAGGTACATTCTGAGAAAAACATATGAAAATTGTTTAAATATACTAGGAAGAGATTAAATAAACATACAAATTCTGCTCTCTTACATAAAGTTTCAAAATCAAAATATTTTAGTTCACATAATAAACTACTCAACAAAGTCTAGGGAACAAGGTGACTTATCAACTATATTTATGTGCGCGTGAGATTTGCTCAGAAGAGCGTTCAGTGACCTTCCCTGTGTTTAGAAGAGGTTTTCGCACATCTTCTTCCATCTCTTTCATCCATCGCGAATGCCTTGGGAAGTCCAACAGATTATTAAAAAGTTGCTAGGAATGTTTTATAATAATTAGGGCTGATTTTTCAATCGACAGATAATTTTTATTCGAGGAATAAAATTAACGTCTCACAGTTTTTGTATGGACGACCTGTCAAAATATCAAAATTATTCCTCGAATAAAATTATCTTGCGTTGGAAAAATCAACCCTTATCCGGGCGTTAGTTTGTTTTTTTAACCGACTTAAAAAAAGGAGGAGGTTCTCAATTTGGATGTTTATATTTTTTTATGTGTGGTTCTGGCTTAACTCCGTCATATATAGACGGATTTGCAGAATATTTTTTTTTGTTCGAAAGAGGTTTATTCCGAAATGGTCCCATTTAAATTTTGTAAAGATCTGATGATGAGTTTCGGAGACAGATTACGGAACTCTTCAATAAATTCAAACAAATCAACGGCGATGATGCTATCGCATAATGTATCTATGCATTGTTCACGTAATCACATATCATAACATCACGCCTGTACCTTCTAAAAAGGTACGCAGATATGTTCAGTATACCACGGTACACCCTCATTTCTGTCAAAGTTGTTATTGGGGTACTTCTAATCTTGCAAGTAAATTCGGGCATAACTTTTTTGTTTATATTTATGAATTGATTTATTTTATTGAAGTATAATTTTGTTTTCCGAAATGGTCCCATTAAAATTTCGTAAAAATCTGTTTTCTTGCTTGTCTGTGAATTTCGGAGACAGACAAGGAACTCTTCAATTATTAAAAGTCTATTTATTGATAGAAAATCATCAGTTTAGAAAAACACACAGTTTTATTTATTAACCGACTTCAAAAAAGGAGCAGGTTCGCAATTCGGTTGAATATTTTTTTAAATGTTTGTTACCTCTGAACTCTGTTATAAATAAACCGATTTGCAAAATATTTTTTTAATGGATATGCCTCAGGAGTGGTCCCATATAAATTTCATTAACTTTGCTTTGTTAATTTTTGAGTTAGCTTCAATAATACGACTTTTTGCCACTTTATATTGATGATGTTTTAATAACTTCTCGTCACTGATATTTACATAGCAAGTAGTGTTATATGAATTTGTGTAGGGTAGGTATAACTAAAAAGTGAAAAATAAGAACATTTTAACAAAAAAAAAACAACCGACTTCCAAAAAAACACTACACAGTGAAAAATATCTTTAATTTCGGAAGTCGATGTCAAAAAATGAAAACGCGGAACCAACGATACCGATTTCCGAAATTAAAGTTATTTTTCACTTTGTAGTGTTTTTTTTTTGGAAGACGATTGTTATTTTTTTATAAAAAAGTTTTTTAATGAAGTCGATTGTGACTAAGATAGATAAGGGTTTAGCTACAGGCAAAATCGTTAAGCATAATCTGATAAATTATAAGACATTCACTAGTAATCACACTGTGTCTAAAATTAGACAGAATCGTCAGAATCCATAATGCAAGATGAAATATCTGAGCCGTGACTAATCTTATATCGGTATAAACACATTTATTTGTATAAATATACATTCCATTACCAATCAATTTAACGTCAGCACCAATAAGGCGCGTCTAAGTTTAGAAGCATTCCACAAATTCTGTTGCAATTCGCTTATTCCAGTTTGGTGGACAAGCCTCGAAATTCCTTAAAACAAAATAGTCCAACCGTGCAAAATCAATTAAGACCTGGGGGCCTAAACAGGCCACTTTGGCAGAATCGTAAAAGGATAACGTTATGAATCAAAATATGGCGAAGACAGTCCGTGTTTTTCTTTTTTTCGCTGCACTAGGTAGGTATAATCAAAGAGATAGGGATTGGATTTGGATTGGATTGATTATTATTTTAGCACAGACAAAAAAAAATAACTGAAAAATCCTTCATCAATGGGATTTGATTCAATTAACTTAATAGTTAACTGTCCATTACGATTCATAATGTCCTTTTATGATTCTGCCAAAGTAGCATTTTTAGGCCCCCTGGTACAATTTTGTGTTTATTTAATTGGCTTTAGAAGACAAATAAATGGAATCAACTAAGCCTTCACCAGTACCAAGGACAGTTGCGTAACATAGTATCAATAGAAATGGCTTTCAATATGACATTTCAACAACATTCATTGCATTTTTTACGTTGTTGAGCAGTCACATTTTTCGACCATAATAAAGCAATGGATTAGCAATAACCTTTAAAATCATTCAAATTGTGATTAAAAGGGTGTTACGCAATTAGGGTGCTGGATAGATAAAGGGTTCTCCAAACTACTAAGTTACACTGGTTTTCGGTACCATTTGGTTTCTATCACAGAATTGGCTTATGTCAGTTACGTCAAAGTTGTAAAGGGATGATACTGGAAGTGCCAACCTCCTGTCTATACTTTCAAAGAATAGGGGCACGTGACTAAATAATAATAGAAACCCCGCTGTGCCTCAGAAATCACGTTAAAAGCAGTTGGTTCCGGCTGTTATTCGTAGATCTTTGACAGTCGTTACGGGCAGTCAGAAGCCCAAATGTCTGGCCACCAGTCTTGCCAAGGGCTATCTTGTTTCTCAGTTACTACGTTGTGGAGGTCAGATACTAGGGGCGTTCAATAAATAGTGAGAATGAGTATGTTACAGGTAACTTTTTTTTTTTCGACTTAATCACCTTTTGTTGTAATACATCTGAAAAATATTTCTTCTAAAATTAAAATCTCTTCCTAAAGAAGTCTTCCTCTTGAGCACCTAAAAATGCCTGTACTGCAGCGACTACTGTTCATCATCTTCAAACTTTCCTCTCAGATATTTACTATATCTGATCTTCAACCTCGAAAATAGATAGAAATCACTAGGGGCAAGGTCTGGTGAATATGGAGGATGCTCAAGTATTTCAAAGCCAGCGTCTTGAATTGCAGTCATCGCAACGGTGGACTTGTGAGCGGGGGCGTTATCTTGATGAAACAAGATAATCTTTTTTTCTATTTTGGCCAAAAGTCTGCAACCAACCGCAAACAAATGACTAAGGTAACTTCTCTTCTTAGTCTGTGAAATGACTTCTATTATTTAAAGACAAAAGACAATCAGTTTTTTTAAGTGTATAGCGAATATTTCAGCTTTACCACCCAGTACTTAATTTTGATACTTTCAAAGAGTTTTAACCCATTCTCATTTAGTGTTAAACGCCCCTCGTAGGCAGTCGCTCAATTTAAAATACTGGTATTCAGCTGCATCCGGTTAGACTGGAAGCCGACCCCAAAATAGTTGGGAAGAGGCGAGGCAGATTGATTTAAATGATGATTAATTTTTTCTTGCAAAACTGGTGCCTTCTAAATAAATAACATATGATGTACAGACGCCAGCACATCAAGCTACCCGAAACTGTCCAATTTTCTCAATCAACTTTGAACCTTATGTTTTAGCGATAACGTTGAAAACCTATTAAATAAATTTGACAGATAGTAGTAGCTTGACGTGCTGGCGTCTGTACAGTCAAACCTCAACGTTGAAAACAGAATTCATTAAGAAACACTAACAGCATTGTCATAATTATTGGAAAAACAGCCGCTCCTTTAAGCCACAATGCAGGCATTGTCCTCACGTTCATTCTACCATAAATGACCATTCGATGTATTATTGGATAACCCCGTCCCATTTCCAATGGGCTCTCGCTTTAAGGTGGGAACACGCCTCGACGATAAGACGACCTACTGGCTGGAAACCAGGTTAAATTTCCTGTGTATGAAAGGATTACTTGCCATTTTGAACCTACGGAGTAATTGCGTAACACACAAACGAAAAAGTAGGAATGGCTTTCATTTTGACAGTTCAACAATATTCATTGCGTTATTCACGTTGTTGAGTAGACAAATTTCTCGAAAATATGAAGCAATGGTTTAGCAACATCCTTCAAAATGCTACAGATTGTGATTGAAACTGTTTCACGCAATTTGGGTGCTAGTTTTATTAACTGACTTCAAAACAGTTGCAAAACATTTTTTTATAGAAACAAGCGACAGACGTTGTCCTGACACAGGAAAAATACCATCAGTTTTTCGAAAATTCGAAAAATTTCTTAAAAACTTCCAATTTTTCTTTTCCGCTCCTCCATACATAATCAATCTATAATGTACCCTATAATGTAACCGAAAGGAGGCCTGTGTCCCACTGCTGGGACACAGGCCTCCTCTCGGTGAGAGGGAGTGGGCCTGTTATCCACAACGCAAGCCCAGTGCGGGTTAG
Source organism: Luperina nickerlii (assembly GCA_963855955.1). Classification (NCBI taxonomy): domain Eukaryota; kingdom Metazoa; phylum Arthropoda; class Insecta; order Lepidoptera; family Noctuidae; genus Luperina; species Luperina nickerlii. The sequence continues at coordinate 10,180,282 of OY979677.1, read as the reverse complement.
CAGGTGTCACGTGTCTTCGAATTTTCGGTTCTAGGGCATGCCGGTTTCCTCACGATGTTTTTCGTCATCGTTTTGAGAGCAGTGGTGATGAAATAATTTACACAAAGTAAAGCGCCTGTCTGGGTTCGAACCTTAGCCACCACTGCTCCAACGCACTTTTCCGCTCCTCCGCCACCAACAAAAAGCGTTTCATTTTTATTATAAGTGCACTTCGTGGATTCACCCGCGTAAGTTTAGATTCCGTGGGAAAATAGGTCATAGTCTACCCATGTGCCAAAGTTCATTGATCAGCCGTTTTAGCGTAACAAACAAATATTAAAAAAAAACAGTGGCACTCCGGGAGTGCCGACAGTAGTGAAAACTTGAACAATTACGTGTGTATTTTGTGAATCGTCTTATAAACAAAACACGCGCGGTACCGGCTACGGCCATCCGTCTTACGAATTTTCGATCAGGTCACGTGTCCTGACGCGAGTTTAACATTTTTTACCCATTACAAAAAAAGTGTACAACGCCGCTAAAGAAGTTTTCACTTCAAAAAACAAACGGAGCAAGCTAAATAAAACCGTTTAATATCCAGTCTTTTCTCTTTACAATATTATTTAGATACCTAGCTCAATGATAATACGTCATTGACCTAGATGCTCAAAGGAAGATTGCGACCTTCAAAAGTCTTAAAATATTTGATTAAGAAACTCTATTAGGGAGAGGAAATCCAGGGATTCACTTTGAAGGTCGAGGAGGATAGCCTAGCTTCGTCCGAGACGCTCCGATGATATTAGTATTACATATATTTATATATGAGGCTCTTTTCTCTTATGTAAGGTTTCCAATTCGCTGCTTCCGTGAAGGTAAGATAACTTAGTAAGATAAGTTAATAATTTTATAAGACTTTAAACTACCTAATTCCAGGTTATATTATGTAGGAGATTTGCTACAATCAGGTGGTCGCGGCAATAAAGTCTATTAATAATTTATTGTATAGTGTGATATATGTATATATAACTGCAATATATAATTTAAAGTCGCTGTTCCTGCCTCATGGCCGCACGGGGAGATGGGACCCGCTGAGGAACAGTGGGTCGAGGCCTGTCGGGGGTGCGGTGAATGCTTATGCGAATCCCGCACCCCCGGCCATAGGTAGAGGTGGAACACTGCGGTGGTTTTAGCCGGTAAGAGTCCGACATGCCGCTCTGTCACCCCCACGATGGAGGAAGTCCATGAGGATATCAATAACCCTCCAAAAAAAAAATTCCTGTCTGACTGTGTGAAGTGAAGGAAAACATCGTGAGGAAACCGGCCTGTCCTAGCCTAGAACAATTCGAAGATTGTGACATCTACCAAACCGCACTGGGCCTGCGTGGTAGATTACCGCCCACTCCCTCTCGAAGAGGGGAGCCCTGTGTAGCAGTAGGAACATTATAGGCTGATTATGGTGAACAGACACTTCAATTTTATTTATTTGTATTGCTAAGTATTAACAGTCGCAAGGGTCGATTGCCACCGTCGGTCCATGGATGGGTGACCATCTTTACATACTGAGCCGAGACCCCTCCGTACCTCGGAAAGCACGTAAAGCCGTAGGTCCCGTCTGTCATTCTGGGATCTTTGCAGTCGTTACGGGTCCCGAAAGTCCCGAAAAGAAAGAAGCCCGAAAGTCTGACAACCAGTCTTACCAAGGAGAATCGTTTTACCCAGTAACTGAGTTGTGGAGGTCAGATAGGCAGTCGCTCCAAGTAAAATACTGGTATTCAGCTGCACCTGTTTAGACTGGAAGCCGACCCCAACCTAGTTGGGAAAAGGTTATGTAGATTGCAGATTTGTCTTAGATTTGTATTGTATAGATACAAAATGTTAAGTCGTAAAAACCGGGCGTAGCAGAGGCAAGCAACCAAGCACTCGTAAAGTTTGATCCCCATGCATTATCGATCACATAGATTTCTTTAATAACATATTAATTTATTGAACAAACCTGTCAACTTGTTAGGGAGGACCATAATTTTCCATGAATAGCAAATGCGCTGACGGAAAATAACCATTCAGGGTAAAACTACAACACACTTGACCTAATATGGCGGCGATAAGTGATTGAAGTTTACAGTGCATTCACGAGTGCGGAACTGGCTTTTAATGAGCTCTACGATTTTCCTTTGTTATGCTGAAAGTGAAGGAAGGAAAATAAGTTTCTTTGACCCAGTGGGGTGATTGCGTACAATGCGTGCCACGAAAGATGAGACTTGACACACCACGTGGTTTGACATGCGCAGTACACGATTTTAGGTATCTTTAGCGGTATGAGGTCTGAGTGCGGGACGGGACCGGACGTCATAGGGGCGGCGGAAAGAGCGGGGGAGGCGGGGTCAAGTCTCATCTTTCGTGGCACGCACTGTACCACACTAACAGTAACAATGGTTTCATTTTGACAGTTCAACAACATCCATTGTGTTACTTACGTTGTTGAACAGACACATTTTTCGAACATAATTAATTATGAAGCAATGGATTAGCAAAATGCGTCAAAATTATTCAGATTGAGATTGCTAGTTTGTTAGTGCTGATCAAATTTGCCTCAAAGTCTTTTCATAAATTCGAAAGTGACTCTGTCTGTATGTTACCTTTTCTCGCCTAAACCACTGAACAGATTTCGATATACATAATTTGGCAAGGAGATAGATGGCATCCTGGGACAGGACATAGGCTACTTTTTGTGCCAGTAGCACGTTCCTGTGGGAAAATTTCTGGACAGAAGCTGTAAGTATATATTACTAGCTGCGCCCCGCGGTATCACGCGCGTATGTGTCTATCCCATGGGAATATCGGGATAAAAACTATCCTATGTCCTTTCCCGGGATGTTATCTATCTCTCAGCCAAATTTTATCGAAATCCGTTCAGTGGTTTAGGCGTGAAAAGGTAACATACAGACAGACAGACAGATAGACAGTTTCGAATTTATAATATTAGATTGGAGTATGGATAGGGAATAGGAACTGTTCAGTTAACGATTTTCTATGTATGTACCCAGGTCGCCGTCTTCTTTAAAATAAGTAATTTTAACACCAATGTCGTTAACGCCAACAAAACAACTTAGTACGTTTATAGTTAATAGCATAAAAATAGAGGAAAACCTCGCCCCAAGCTTATCTTGATAGGTGCAAATACCACAATAATCGTACCTACGTAAAAGGTTGATGTATGCTAATATGGGCTACAATTTGCGCAAGAGCCGGCAGTGAGTGTGGTTGACCAATTGACTCTGCAGCCTGACCTTTTCGGTCAATAAATTCAAGTCAATCTGAAATATCACCTTTCGTATGCAATTTATTCAAGTACTTAGTTTTAATTAGGATGAATTTATATGGGGTGGGTGGCCTGTAGAGAAATGTTTGATTTTAATCAAGTTTACTTTAAGTGACTTATAGACTATTAAGGATAGATGTTGCCAATTAAATATTATTCTCTTTGGCAATGATTGCTAACCTCCCTGAACAGTGCCGAAAGTGCTTCAACAAAGTTAGCTTAGTAAGTTCTGCTACGGGGATTTCTCGGTCTTAAGGCACCTTCAAACAGGCGCGACGCGCAATTTTATCGCGTGTCGCGCCTGTTTGCAGGAGCCTTTATGGACAAATCGATTTTATATTGAAAGCTGAGAGTGGATTAATAGTGCTAATAATATAGCATCTTCTTCAGGTCAGACCTCATTATGCTGTACGATAAGCTATTGTTAAATATTGGATATCTTCTTCATTTTCACATTCTCCTTGTTTATTTTACATCTAAACAGATTAAACAAGCATTTTCGATGATTTGCCTATTTTTCTTTGTAGGTATAGCATTTTCACTTTCCACAAATTACTTGTACGGTCATATTTCCGTCTTGAACTTGACGTAAACTCGTCCATCTGCATTGCGCTAAGAGTCACATTAATTAATATTTCTTTTGTCAATTGTCTCTACGATTCTTGCGAAAAAGAATCTTATGAGCAGCTCACGTGGTTGATGATATTTAATAGATACTAGTAATATTGTTGCTATCAAGATCATTAACATACAAATTGCTATGCTTGCACCAACACCACCAAACTGCCATATACCACGCCAAGCGGAACTGATGCAGTAAACTTATTACCATTTTAAGTGTTGCTCGCCCCCTAGAAGAGATTGTACCATACAAATAAAGATTAAATTAATTAGCTAAGTAGATATGTTACAAGCTTACGGTGAATTGCACTACCTGTATTCAAGGTGAACAGCCTACGTTTTGTGTTTATCCGGTACGAAGGAAACTCATGTTTTGAAAGTGCCGAACACCTAGTGACGTAAGCAGACTGTCGCCGATGTGTTTTTGCCAAGAGTGACGTCGTGACACTCCCTCGCATGCCTGCCAAATATTTTGAACGTCACCTACACCTGCTGCGTCGGAATTAATTCCTGAATGGCGCAAATGTATCTAATATTATGAAGTACGATTATGTGTGCTGTAGAATTTGCGTTACATCACTAGGTCTGCTGTTTTTCTAGTTTAGACTGTAGTTGCCCGTGTTCAATACTCCACTCGCCGTTACAACACGTGCAATAAGTATTATAAGTAAAATGGGAGATTATAAAGCCTTCTGAAGCATGGAATTTAATCATAACCTTATGCTGTGTCTAATTACATATTAGGTACCTAAGGTGCACGTGGATATTTATCATTTTTGCAGCTTCCATGACAAAGCTGAATTTTTGAGCGCAAAGGAGTTGGCCGTGTGCGCTCAGTTTTTCACAAAGACTGTAGATCAGTCTTGACTAATTCATCATTCATCATCATGATTATGTGCGACGATACGCGATCAATGACGATAACATCATACTTGAAAGACAAATCAACATCGAAGGAGATATCAAATGAACACTTAAAGAGCTTTCAAACTAGCTGTTCAAGAATCCCGAGCAAATTGCTTGTTTATGTAGACTACATTCGTTTTCTATTGTACGTTTAACTCGTTAGGCATACGAATTCACCACATATTGAAGACAACGCCTATATCTTTAAGCTATTCTTTTACATTTAAGCTATTTTACTTTTAAGCTATTCTTTTTCGATCTAGTTTAGCAAAATTATGTGCTATATGCAACGATTGAGCCGAGAAAAATATACATTACCGGGGAAACTAGAAATACTGATTTACTCAATTCATGTAGGTAATACTTACGTAGTTTTATTGAACAAACCAGGTTTCTCAGATAATAAGGTTAACGGCTGACCTAAATGCGTCAGGGTTTGTTAGCTAGTTAGTATTCGTATCGTATTCGTATTTAGAATTTTAGAGTAACGGGTAACGGTTCGTAGAATTTTACGGTTTTTTCCTTCAGAGTTTAGAAGAACAGTTACTTAGATTATGGTTTATTCAAGTTTGTGATCTACTTTCAACGGAAACTAGTTATCGTATGAACGTAATGTTACGTTTTCTACTCTTGTTTGTCTTGGCTTTGATACAATATAATTACACTCACTTCTTCTTTTTCCTATCGTGTCGATGGCAATTTAAATAGACTCGGTCCAGGATTCTGCTACGTGTTTGGCGCCATTATTAGCGTTCATCAGTTCCTGTAAAATGCAGCTAACAGGACACGCAGGACATGATATTACCCATGCACTCCAAAGCGGAGTCGTCTATGAATCTCGACCTGAACAGGTTTTCATTGAACTTGGGTCCTCACTGTGTTTAATGGGGCATAAGTAGAGAAACCGATGGAAAGATGGGTCAATGCTATGGTGAAAACCTGCACACTAATTTCGTAACACATATTCTTTTACAATCCGAAGGATTTTTGATCCTAATCCTTTGCTCCATATGTTTGAAAAAGTCGTCCAATTCGTTTGAAAAAAGAAAAACGAATGTTGTCGAATTGATATTTTGGGACGAAGGGAGCATATTGTTTGGGACGACATAGGATTTTTTTTTAATATGGGACAAAACTTCAGGACGAACGAGGAATAAATGATCGCAATTGTGGTTTGCGATAAATTCGAAAACATGTGACATCTACCAACCCGCACTGGGCTCGCGTGGTGGAGTACGGCCCACCTCTCACCGAGAGGAGGCCTGTGTCCCGGCAGTGGGAACATTATAGGCTGATTATGTAATTGTTGTTTGTATTACGCAATTACCGCGCGGAACGAGGAGGCTTATCTATGGACTACATTTATTTGAAAAACGCTCTTTCTGATATAACAACAATATAACGATGAAAATTAAACCTAAGAGCACTTTTGTTTCACTCACTAGTCACTTCGTGATAAAAACATTGACTCATTCCTCATTTCTAATAACGTATTAAAAAAACTGGCCAAGTGCGAGTCGGATTCGCACACGAAGGGTTCCGTACGACGCGACGACTCCCGGCCACCGTAGGCGCAGGCCTGTGGACGGAGAGTAATGGGTAGCTCATCACCGTCCGATCAGGACCAGGCCCGTGCCGGACGGCGCGTACGTGTTCCACGCGCGCGTCAAAGAGATGTCAGCATCAATTGAAGGGGCCCGTTAGGGCCGAAGCGGGATTGTCCGAAAGGGTTACCGCTGGCCTAAGGAAGGGTTAAGGAAGGAAAACGGGTGGGTTTTAGTCAGTAAGAGTCAGACACTCCCTTTCGCTCCACCCAGAGCAGGAGGGGTCATTTGATGATTTCCCATCCTCAAACAAAAGGGTTCCATACCACAAGGCAAAAACGCCGAAAAAAACACGTTTGTTGTATGAAAGCCCCCTTAAATATTTATTTTATTCTGTTTAGTATAGCGGCAACAGAAATACAGCATCTGTGAAAATTTCAACTGTCTAGCTATCACGGTTCATGAGATACTGCCTGGTGACAAACGGACAAATGGACAGTGGAGTCTTAGTAATAGGGTCCCGTTTTTACCCTTTGGGTACGGAACCCTAAAAGGGACCCATATTTAAGAGTATAACGAACTTTGTTTACAAATTACACCAACAAATCTGCAGTTTATTGAACTGATGAACTCGAGCTTTCGATCATCGATTGTTTTCATCTCTCGGTATCCGAAGTTCCGTCAACAACTCGATTAAAATTATCGATGATCGCGAAATTTCGTGGATGTTCTTGTTTTTTGTTTTTCGCAAGCTATAATAACAAACCACGTGTTTAAGGAAGGTAAAAAAGTAATCCCCATGGGAACTATATTTAGCCATGACAGGAGACCATGCTTCCTGGTATAGTGTACTTTGATGTATGATCCTGTTTTGAGTCGTTAACACTCCTGTAAATATTGTGCGAAAATGTTCGTGGATTGTTTACACATTCTTAATGGAAGGAATATTAATGTGGGATCAGGTGTTTGAGTCAAAACAAATTGCGTACTTTTCTACGTTTATTTTAATTAACTTATTTTAAACTCCTTGCGTCTTTAACACCGTGTAACGTCATTCTCCATTCCCCTTGTGTTCCTCCCTCTTCCTCCACATTCACGTCATCTCAAGCATACATCACCTGTCTCCCTCACACTTATACTTCTGTCTCTTTCACACATCTTATGCATCCGCTGCGTTCCATTCCTACATCTCGGCCATTCTGACATCAGACTGTCCCAGTCTGATCTCCCAGCATAATGGAAATTAATAAAACTTAACTTACACCTTAACAACAGCCACATCTCTTAAATTAAATAAATCAAACAAACTATGTACTTAGCTAAACTTAACAGGAACTTTTCAAAATAAGGAAAACAAACTTCTGCTTAAACTTAAACTTTTCTTAAATTAGTGACTCTAAATTAAACAAATAAACACACTGATACATTGGTTTAAACTTAGCATAATAAAATAAGAAATAAGAACTCCTCAGAAAATTAGGTACGTCTTACCCAACTTGTAAACAAAATAACACACTGATACAATTGTTTAAACTTAGCATCATAAAAAAATAAGGAATAAGAACTTCTCAGAAACTTAGGTACATCTTACCCAACTTGACAACAAAATAAACACTAGATATAACACTATCATTAGGTCAAGAATACCTGTAAAGATTATCTGTAGGAACCTAAAGTGCTTACTGACGCTCAATACAACAAAGTTAAATAGACTACATATCTACTAATCAATTATTATCATTACCAGGCCATGGCTTCATGATGTCTGCAGAAGCACTAGTCAATCGCGAACCTTCCGACATAGAATTGACTTTTTCTACATCATAGCGATCGTTCCTCTTTACCTGGGTTACTTTGTATGGGCCTAGATACTGCGGCTTTAACTTTAGGCCTGTACCAAACTGTGTACGCTTTATAACAACTATATCCCCAACATTATATTTCCGGGATTCCTTTTGTCTTTGGTTGTAAGTCTTTCGATTTTCTTCCTGTACTTGAATAATTTGCTCTTTTGCCTTCCTTCTAAGTTCTTCTCTGTTCTGTAAAAAATTTACTTGGTTTTCCTGCTGGATCAAATTATAAATTTCAATATCTTCCTTGGTTTTCATTTTAGTGCCCATCAGTAGCTCAAATGGAGTAGTTGCAATACTTCGTTGGTAAGTACTATTCAAAGAACGCTGTACACTACTGACATGCTTATACCACTGTGAGGGTTCTGCAATACAAAGTTTCGTTAACACTGCTTTTATGGTTCGGTGTATCCGCTCCACCTGTCCATTTCCTCTTGGAACACCTGTTGTGATAGTGATATGTTGAATGTTTTCACTTTGACAGTACTCCTTAAAATCATTGCTTGTAAATGCAGTTCCTCTATCTGAAATCAAACGTACAGGGTTACCGAATGTCTGCTGATATATCATTATTCTGTCAATTGTCTCTTTACTGGTAGTTCCTTTTACTGGAAACAACCACACAAACTTTGTGAAGGCATCAACCAAGGTTAAAATATGATTGTACAGTTTTCTTGTTTCCGAAAGTGGTCCTATATGATCACAATGAATTGTGTGCAAAGGAATGCTCTCCTTATCTATACAATTGAGAAAACCTTCCTGTTTACCTTCCTTCTTAGTTGCCAGTAAACATGGTATGCATGTTAACATAAATTCTTCTATTTTTTTCTGCAAATTCTTGATATAATAGTCTTTATCTAATATTTCCATCATTTTCTTCTTTCCAAAATGTCCCTTTTCATGTATCCTCTTAAAAATTTCAACTTCTAGACTTTTAGGAATCACCAACCTTTTATCCGGTCCTTTATATAGCAAACCATCAATGTACATGTAATCTTCATATGATTGTAATTTTAAAACTTCAATAATTGCTTTAATACCTTCATCCAATATCTGTGCTTGCTTGACCTGATCATGTAGGCTCAACTCGACGACAGCAACATACGGGTTTCTGCTCAGGGCATCTACATGTTGCATTTTACTACCTGGCCTGTGCTCAATCACATAGTCATACTCTTCTAGTAGTAATACCCACCGTGCTACTCTAGTGGTTAAGTCCTTTTTGTTTAAGGTTTTCTGAAAAGCTTGACAGTCGGTTACAATCTTGAAATGTTTACCATATAGGTAATGCCTAAACTTCTTTATACCCTCAATAACAGCTAATGCTTCTAACTCATAACTGCTATATTTCTTTTCTGCCTCATTAGTCTTGCGACTGAAATAGTATACTGGATGCAACCCACCTGTGTAGTCTCTCTGGAGTAGTATAGCACTGTAAGCTACCGAAGAGGCATCAGTATGTAGCTCTGTTGGCAACTGAGGATCATAAATCCTTAACACGGGGCTACTCGCCAATGCATCTTTCAACATATTGAATGAACATCTTTGTTGGTCATCGAAAACAAAATTCACATCTTTCTTCAACAAATCGGTTAAGGGTTTTGCTATGAGAGCAAAGTCCTTAATATACTTCCTAAAATAGGAGGTTAGTCCTATGAAACTATGGAGCTGCTTTAAAGTCTTTGGTTCAGGGTACCTGCTTACGGCTTCAGTTTTCTCCTTAGAAGGTTGAACTTGACCATCTTCAATGACATGTCCAAGATACTCTACACGTCGGGATAACAGTTGTGCTTTTTTCCAGTTCACTTGCAGACCATATTGTGATGCGACTGCTAACACCTCCTTAAGACGCTCCAAAGCCTGGAATTCATCGCAGGCGGGGATTAGCAAATCATCTATAAAAATCACCAACATGCCTTTTGCAATCAGCTCCTGAAACACTGTTGTTATGAAACGCATAAAATATTTCGGGCACACTGACAACCCGAATGGAGCTCTTAAAAACTCATACTGCCCCTGATGAGTGACAAAAGCAGTATATTTTATACTATCCTCACTTACTCTTAAATGGAAAAATCCATTCTTCAAATCCAGCACGCTAAATACTTGAGCACCTTTAAGTCTATCTATCAGATCCTCAATGATGGGAAGTGGAAATTCATCCTTGACCATCTTTCTATTAATGGATCGGTAGTCCACACACACTCTCGTACTACCATCCTTTTTCTTAATTAGCACCAAAGGGCAAGAATATTCTGAAAAACTTACTCTAATTATCCCTTCTCCGAGCCACTCTGATATCTGCTTTTCTACTGTTACCTGTTCAGCCAACGATATTCTTCTTGGACACTGGGCCACTGGTATGTCGTCTTTAAGCACTATGCGTAACTCAACTGGAGCATCCTTGGTTTGAACGGGATTATAACTATTCACACAACTTATAACTTGGCGCCTTACCTCTTCATTTTGAATCTCACCTAAAACATAAGAATCATCATGACACACTAAACAACTTAACTTACTGAGCCAGTTTTCAGCACTTGGGGTTATAACTATTGACCCACTTGACAACACAGTGAACACATCTTTAAGGAAATCTTGACCCAATATTATTCTATAAGGTATGGCATCTTTAGGTACAACATAAAACTTAACACTATATTCGTGTCCATCTATCTTTAAATCTATCGTAAACTTTTCGGTTGCGGTTACTTTGCTACACCCTAAACCTGCAAACGTTGTGACCGTTTTCTCGGCCTTCGGGGCACCTATACGCACATAAAGTTCACTCGACATAAGATTTACTTCACTGCCAGAGTCAATCAACGCGTTCACTTCACACTTATTCACAATTACTAACTTGCAGGCATTTTCAAGTTGCACTTTCGCATTTGTTTTCATCTCATTCTGAGTTCCATTGTTGTTAACGAAGTTCGTACAAATGTTAGGTTCATATGTCGCCATCTTGCCGCTGCTGTCATCGCTGACATGTTGGCCAACCTCACCAACGTTTGAAGTGAAGTCAGTCACACACAACGTTCGTTTTTGTTCGTTCGTTTTCGCTTCACCGCCGCCATGTTGCTTTGATGACTGTTCAGCTACCTTCTCCTTACATTGTGTAGAAATATGACCCTTCTTATTGCACTTGAAACATTTTACACCATTTTCACATGCACTTGCTTCATGCCCAATGCTTCCACAGTTATAACAACGCTTACGGCTGCCCGTTGCTGACGATGACACTGCTTGCTTATTAGGTCGCTCTCTTTTAGTTGCACGCTCCCCAGCTTTAGTTTTCATTTTCTCATAGATAGCTAACTTTTCTTTTAACGCCGAGAATGTCGTCACCCCGTACAAAATGACCTTATTCGATTCATAATCTTCGATGCCGTCCACGATATATTGAATTGCAATGTAGTCTGGAAACCTCGCCCTCCGTGCTAATTCCTTCATTGTCAACATGTATTGAAAATATGTTTCATTCTTCTGCTTTTTCCTGCTAGACATCAACTCATGCATTTCTTTTACATTGACAAAATCGGGAAATTCTTTGATAACGGCAGCTTTTAAATCTTCGTAACACTTGAAAGTTTTCTCTGACCTTAGCCATGACGCCGCCGTTCCTGTAAGCGTTCTACGTGCAATAATTAAAGTCTGCTGAGCCGTCCATTGGAAAATTTCAGCGTTGTCGTCGATATCTTGCGCCCATGTGCTCGACGAATACGTCTTGTCATCGCCGCTGAACGTCCCTATGCCAGTTATTCCGTCTGCGAGCCCGAAGCCCATCGCTGTTGGTTTGTCGTCTGCCGTAGCCATCGTCTTTTCTTACTTCGTTCGTTTTCTTCTTAACCCAGCACGTGTTCGCCGCGCCACGCCGGTACTTCGTCGTCTTATTGCGCCTTTTGCTGACTCTTATTGGCCTGATCCCGGACGAGCCCCCAAAAATTGTGGGATCAGGTGTTTGAGTCAAAACAAATTGCGTACTTTTCTACGTTTATTTTAATTAACTTATTTTAAACTCCTTGCGTCTTTAACACCGTGTAACGTCATTCTCCATTCCCCTTGTGTTCCTCCCTCTTCCTCCACATTCACGTCATCTCAAGCATACATCACCTGTCTCCCTCACACTTATACTTCTGTCTCTTTCACACATCTTATGCATCCGCTGCGTTCCATTCCTACATTAATAATATTAATGTATACATGGTAGTTAAGAGAATTAGTTTTCCAGGAATATACTCTTTCAATTGAAACAAATCTACGTAGGTAAATCATTTTTAACCGACTTCAAAAAAGGAGGTTCCTTCAAAATCAAAATCAAAGTCATTTATTCAAACTAGGGTCGCTAGTACAGACGCCAGCACATCAAGTTACTACAATCTGTCAGATTTCTTTAATAGATTTTCAACTTTATCACTAAAGCATAAGGTTCAAAGTTGATTGCGAAAATTTGACAGTTTCGGGTAGGTTGATGTGCTGGCGTCCGTACCTAATCTATAACTGTTGGATAATGGGGATTGGATGACTTCATGTAAGGTATTGGCATTGGCTTTTTTTTGCATACTCCGGCTCCAGGCTCCAGCTAACGTAATTTGCCTTCCTACACTCATGCTTATTTATTAAAAATATTCATAACATTGCAGTTATGTAAGTATTTATAATCTCACAGCAAGTCGCAGTTATCAGTGCAAAAAATATATATCGCGGTTTTGCGCCGCTGTGCATAATGCGACTTTAATCTCGTGCCGAGTTAATTCCTACCTCTTGCCATACGCCATTTTTATTTTCCATTCCCTGAGTTTAATAGCTGAACATTTGAGAACAAGCCAGATTCTGATGCGATACCTATATTGACTGAGTGGAATGTTGCTGCTCGTATTATGTACATAATACGAGAAAAACCAGGTTTTTTTTTTTACTTCGTTTATGTATATATTTAGTATTAGATAAAATAACCAAACCTGCTCTCTATTTTTTTGCGGGAGGGATTATATTTAAAAAGGCTTGTCTTAGATAAGGTAGGTACAGTGCGGTCTTTTAGGAGACTAGGCGACTTTGAATAGGTGTAGGTACAGCCGGTCGATTCTGTAAAAATCTCACCGTGAAAACGTAGGTGATGTGAGTTTGTTTTTGTTAGGAATTGACACTATTGACAGCTCACTCCACCACGCTCACTTCACCTAAGTTTTCACGGTGAGATGGTTACAGAATCGCACTGCTGCCCAGCAGTTCATCACCATAATTGCGTAACAAACTTTCAACCACAATCTGAAACATTTTGAAGGATACTGCTAACACATTGCTTCATATGTTCAAAAAATGTGTTTGGTCAACAACGTAAATAGCGCAATGAATGTTCTTGAACTGTCAAAATGGACGCCATTGCTACTGTTAGTGTGTCAGGCAATTACCCCACAGACTGGATATTACTATTTCCACAGACGTACATATATTACGAATTCATGAGAAGAGAACGAGTGGTTATCCGAATGTTAGTTTTTCCCAGTTTTAAATCGTTTCCAGCAACTTTAGTCTCGCCATCAGTAGGTAGGTCAGTGATGACTTGACGAGTGATAGAGTTATTAGAGTTATTTATCATTTTTATAGATTCTGAATAAGTTCCATATACCTAAGTTCTAGGGGCCTAAAAAGGCCACTTTGGCAGAATCGTAAAAGGATAACGTTATGAATCAAAATATGGCGGAGACAGTCCGTGTTTTCCTTTTTTTCGCTGCACTACGTAGGTATAATCAAAGAGATAGGGATTGGATTTGGATTGGACTGAATAGCACAGACAGAAAAAAATAACTTAAAAATCCTTCATCAATGGGATTTGATTCGATTAACTTAACCAGTTAACTGTTCATTACAATTCATAATGTTATTCTTTTATGATTCGCCAAAGTGGCCTTTTTAGGCCCCCTGGTCTTATATTTTCCCGTCCTGTTTTCGCACTTTTACACGATACAGTCGAGTCTAGGTCAAAGAAAGGGTCGGTTCTTATATTTTTCTCACTTATTTCGCAAAATTCACTTGATCTTTGTTATAAAAGTTGCTCGTCATATCACGACGCTTAATCAACAGGACGCCAATTCCGTAAGTCGTAAGTGCGCCACGAAAAAAACAGGGTAGTCGGTGTAAACGATCAATATAATCCAGTACCTACAGGAATCTCCTAGGATACGGGAAACCAAACTATGACGTAGGCAAACAGGGTAGGAACTAATAATGAAACAATGGCTGTTATCGTTTACGTAATGACGACTGATAATTTTTGTAAGCAGCATTTTTATAAGTCCCTGGGGTAAAATGACCATCACTGATAGATAGTGGTGCCCGGCCAAATTTTCAGAGCCTTTCGTTTAATCTGGGGGCCTAAAAAGGCCACTTTAGCAGAATCATAAAAGGGTAACATTATGAATTATAATAAGGCAAAGACAGTCCGTGTTTTTCTTTTTTCCCTGCACTACGTAGGTATAATCAAAGAGATTGGGATTGGATTTGGATTGGATTGATTGCTATTTTAGCACAGACAAAAAAAAAACACTGGCACTCCGGTAGTGCCGACAGAAGTGAAAACTTGAACAATTACGAGTGTATTTTGTGAATCGTCTTATAAACAAAACACGCGTGTTAAGGTGTGTTCCTTATTTTATAGGGTTTTTTGCAAATCAGGTATGATGACCAAAGTGACTGGTTTATTCTTCTCGTGAAAGGAATTTATTCAGATTTACAAATAAGCTCGTCGTCAGTTATATATCCGTGGTTCAGCGCCATCTCGTCGTTGTTGGATGAACTACGTAGTTAGTACGCGAGGCCCTCGTAGTTCTTCCCGATGTGCATAGATGGCGCTGTCCTCAACAACGCGCGTCTTACGTTTTACGTCTGACGTTAGTACGCGAGGCCCTCGTAGTTCTTCCCGATGTGCATAGATGGCGCTGTCCTCAACAACGCGCGTCTTACGTTTTACGTCTGACGTTTTACGTCTTACGAATTTTCGATCAGGGTCACGTGACCTGACGCGAATTTAGAAGTTTTTACCCATTCCAAAAAAAGTACACAGCGCCGCTAAAGAAGTTTTCACTTCAAAAATATCTGAAAAATCCTTCACCAATAGGATTTGATACGATTAACTTAACAGTTAGCTGTCCATTTTGATTCATAATGTTATCCTTTTATAATTATGCCAAAGTGGCCTTTTTAGGCCCCCTGAAGTGAATATATTAGTGTAACATTTTACCCTTTTAGTACCTGTACCTACCGATGATGAACGATCTCAAAAAATTATTTTATGATTTTCTTTATTTTATTTTCCTGTTCTTAATTCAACAAACCATCAATTCGTATTTATACTCGATCAGAATAATAATGTAATTTAATTTTATTTCTGTTAACGATAAAACATGATGTAGACTCATGTATATTTTGAGTCAAATGAAAGACCTCGGCGTGCTGAGGTTTTTCATTTTCTCTTATTGCAGCGTTTTAATAACTACCTACAATCTACGGTTTGCAATCCTTGAATTGTGAGGCAGGGCAGATAAAAAAACTGGCCAAGTGCGATTCGAACCTCCCGAGTTTTACCTCTTTGCATAGCCTTGGTGACTTAAAAGCATGGGATAGTCTCGAGTTTTTGCAGTAGCATTTTTTATCCGACTGTACGATAGCAAAGACAGGGTGGTTTTTACGTGTCTAGTTTTTACGTGGGATTCTTTATACGGCTGGATGGTTTTTTTAATAAATTAGGTAGGCGTCTATATAGACTCGTCTAGGTTGCTCTATGGTTAAAGGACAATAAGGTGTTGTTGGTTATTTGAGACGTCACTAAGAATGTTGCATATGTTTTTTAGTAACGTGGCCATGTGGGGTTTCAAAATAAAGGGTTTGAGGAGATGATTCCAAAAATGAAACACCAGTTGAAAATAAACAAAATTAAAAAAAAACCGACTACTAGAAAGTTCATATCAAGCTCACTTTGAATAAAATAACTGCCTAAATTTTTTGTTTGTAACCGAACAGGAGATAGGAGTTACCTACGAAATTCAATATAGTCAGACATTAATAACTCCTATTTACCTCATAGATTTCAATGGACGATTTTAATATTTCCTTATAAATCTACCTACATGCGATACCTATTACTGTTAGCAGACTGTTAGTCATCGTGCTCTTTACCTACCTACCAAGTATCAACTCAAGGGCTTTGCACGTTATAAATGCATGTCCCTTCGAGTGTTCTCCTGAGGTATTCGAGTTGAGTCGTTTAGCTTGAATGATCGCCCATCACATGGATTCCCACGTGAAGCTTAAAAGCAAAATCCGAATGAAGTAGGTTTTCCAAGGTTACGGCAGCCTAATTGCGTACAATGCGTGCCACGAAAGATGAGACTTGACACACCACGTGGTTTGACATGCGCAGTACATGATTTTAGGTATCTTTAGCGGTATGAGGTCTGAGTGCGGGACGAAACCGGACGTCATAGGGGCGGCGGAAAGAGCGGAGGAGGCGGGGTCAAGTCTCATCTTTCGTGGCATGCATAGTAATACACTAGATATCAATCACAATCTGAATCATTTTAAAGGATATTGCCAATCCATTGCATGAAGAAAAGAATTAGCAATATCCGTGTTCGAAATTTTGTATGCTCAACAACGTAAATACTTAACGCCATGAATGTTGTTGGACTGGCTAAATGAAAGCTATTACTACTGATATTGTGATACGCAATAATCCCGCAGGCCCTTAAACCTTAGATTTGTACAGACGCCAGCACATCTAGCTACCCGAAACTGTCAAATTTTCCCAATCAACTTTGAACCTTATAGTTTAGCGATAAAGTTGAAAATCTATTAAAGGAATTTGACAGATTGTAGTAACTTGATGTGCTGGCGTCTGTACCTACTAATGCGAATTGCGAAAATTCAACCCTCTGACGCACAACTTCACCTCAAACTGTCTGGGGCACCGAAATACTGCCAGTTTTTTGGTAAAAAATACGGTTTAATAGCACGAATTAAAGCTACTGAGCTTTTTAAAACAACTAGTGTGAATTTTGGTTTTCAAGGAAAGCGGTCCCGTCATAATAAAACGGCCGTCATGCAAATCTGTCATTATCACCAGTACCTACCAATCTGACATTAAGGTGTCAAAAAACGCTCTGTATTTGGACAGCCGTTATAATGTGAGTCTGTTCATGTCGCTTTCATGTAACCAAGCTTTAGCGAAATGCAATATTGCGTCGGCTATACCTATGTAGGTATGACGTGTACTATAGTGATTTGAAAATCGTTCACGCAACTTCTACACTTTGCCTATTGCATTTGCCATTCGCACTAATCGCTACGTGGTTTTGCTTTCCCACAAGAAGCACGATTTCACAGAGAAATGTAATATCTCGTGATCATCTCGAGTGACAGGTTGAATCAAAAATGTGACAGATTGAATTGTAATTCTACAAGATCTTGAACGAACAAACTTTTTCTGATATACCGACTCACAGCCTCAACATTTTTTTTGGCTAACTGCAATGGTTTTCACCTCATAAAAAGAAAATAAACCTGTTTTTGAAGTGAAAACTTCTTTAGCGGCGCTGTGTACTTTTTTTGGAATGGGTAAAAACTTCTAAACTCGCGTCAGGTCACGTGACCCTGATCGAAAATTCGTAAGACGTAAAACGTAAGACACGCGTTGTTGAGGACAGCGCCATCTATGCACATCGGGAAGAACTACGAGGGCCTCGCGTACTAACTACGTAGTTCATCCAACAACGACGAGATGGCGCTGAACCACGGATATATAACTGACGACGAGCTCCATGCGAGCGGCTTGCTTCTCTTACCACTGCCGCGACCAACACCACGAACTGAAGTCTATCCTGTGTGCTTATTTGTAAATCTGAATAAATTCCTTTCACGAGAAGAATAAACCAGTCACTTTGGTCATCATACCTGATTTGCAAAAAACCCTATAAAATAAGGAACACACCTTAACACGCGTGTTTTGTTTATAAGACGATTCACAAAATACACTCGTAATTGTTCAAGTTTTCACTTCTGTCGGCACTACCGGAGTGCCAGTGTTTTTTTTTTTTAAACCACAGTGTAGGGTACCTAGTTAACTATTTATGGATTGAAGCCATTTTTATGTAGGTATTCCAAAAATAAAATATTAGATTGTTTGCCAAGGGAGCAAACAACTATGTATTTTGAAGGCGAGTGTGTTTCTTTGAATCTTAGAGCCTAAAATAGTGTTGCTCCCGAGGTGAACACTCTACTTTTTATCACCCTCTATGAAAAAATAAGTAAGTGCAAGCTGTGCAACGTACGAGTATGAGTAAGAATAGTACGTTTATTTATTTACATACAAAATTACTTGAGGAAGACATACTCATTTTTTATAAAATTAACTAAAGTCCTAATTTAAGTAAACAATTACAAACGTAGGTGCTTTTCGCGCGTTTTTTATTTTTTCACAATCTTTTTTAACCGACTTCAAAAAAGGAGGAGGCTATCAATTCGGATGTTTATATTATTATTTTTTACGTATCTTCGGGCATAACTCTCTCTTATAGGATCTGCAACATTTTTTTCTGGTTTATTTATCCGAAATGGTCCCATTTAAATTTCGTAAAGATCTGATGACGAGTTTCGAAGACACAACGGAACTCTTCAATAAATGCCAGCAAATCAACCGCTTTTCTGCTATAGCTTAAATATGCATTGTTTACGCAATCACACTACATAACATCACGCCTGTACCCTTTAAAGGTGTAGGCAGATGTGTTCAATAGCTTGCTGTCAGTCTGTCATTGATATGAATAAATTTATTTGTTTGGGGTAGGTAGGTACAACTAAAAAATGAAAAATAAAAACTTTTTCACAAAAAAAACAACAGACTTCCAAAAAACACTACAAAGTGAAAAATAACTTTAATTTCGAAAGTCGGTGTCAAAAAACGAAAATACAGAACCAACGACACCGAATTTCGAAATTAAAGTTATTTTTCACTTTGTAGGGTTTTTTGGAAGTCGGTTGTTTTTTTTTTTTGTAAAAAAGTTTTAATTTTTGATTTGGCTCGCGCGTTTTATTTTTTCATACAGCCTGTTACTTGTTCATACAATGTTCGTGATTGATCTCTTTGGTGATTGGAACTTTTACCTACCTACTACTTAACAATATCCACATTACAAATTCAAATCACTTTTAGTTCCTAGGGATTAAAGAGCTATTTTAGTCCCTGTTTACGAAGAATACCCTAGCTCTTTTTAAATATGTAGATGTGATGAAAGTTGATTTGAAGTACAAAAAAAAACCTCGGATACAATGAAAAGTGTTTACAGCAAACACTTTGCAGCACACTCATTGTATCCGAAGTTTTTTTTAATGGCTATTTACGACACTTTCAGCATTTTAAGTGAGTTTGCTTCCCGGTAACCCTGACGATCCCTCACTTTGCCTTGTTTTCCCGTTATCGATCCAAACGGACCGTCACGCAATAGAATAACATTTAATTTTCATAGTAATGTACCGCCTGTCTACCGAGAAATTGTTTATCTGAGGCTTTCTAACAACATTATTAATTAGTAAAAATTCGAGAGCTAAATCGATAACTTTATAGTGCTTATTGATTGGCAATAAATCAACGGCGACAAATTCCAAAGCAAACTGTAGTGTTTAACACTACCTAGGGCCATGGAAGAGAAGAGCATAGTCTGTGATGGGGGGGCTCGTGGCTCATGGGTGCCACAAGATAAAACAGAAGATTTATCTATTCTATATTCATCATCATAGAATAGGTTGTATGAATATGGCAATAGGTTGTGATGTTATCATCAACTTCTTTGCGTGTTATTAACAACTTACCTTACCTACCTACTAACCTTAAGTAAGGCGTAGGTACGCCAGGCGAGGTAATTGGGCATGGTAATTTTCCCTCACGTCAGTTCACTGCTGCACTGAAGCGGTCTTAGAGGCCCACAGAGCTACGGCCACGGTTCGTGTGTAATAATGTAGGTATGTCGAATTGTCTTAAGATAATCATTATGATGATTATAAAAATGGCACAATGAATCCATCATGGAAGATCCTGGAGCAATAATTGTGTAAATTACCTATTGTATTTAGGTCTGGGTTAAATTTATTTAGGAAATTATAAAGTAGGGTCGGAATTATCATGTGGGCTGTAATTCCAATTTAATAACTCAACGAACACTTGCCGTGAAAAATTGGCACTTGACAGGTGCCATAGAAAACGACGTCACATTCTTCATTCATTGCGAGTTTGCGACGCGGCGCACATTTTGTGAGTCGCCGCGTGGACGCTAGGCCGAGTGGGGGCGGCCAAACCGGTGTCAGTTCGCAAACAGCCGAGGCCGTGTAAGATTGTGTTTCCGAACGCATCGCGACTTACGGGCGGTTACCGAACGTGAAAGAAATGTCAGTTTACCCCGATATTTTTCGGCGGCCTACATAAATCCTTCGATTTTTCGAACAATAGTGAATTCGTGATAATAAAGGGACAGTTAAACTGTGAATTTTATTTGATAAATACCGAATTCCGTTGTGTCGACCGCGTGATGTACCATTTTATTGCAAAGTTATCGATGTTGAATGTGTTTTAGTAACCCAGTTGCGTACACCATAACAAAATAAGTTTTAATCGAAATTCAGAGAAGTCTGTACTGTTTTCGTGTTTGAAAATGTCCTGTGACTCGCTTTCTTAGCAAATTAAAGTTGGTGTAATGAATCGTTGACTGTTGTTACCTTACGCGAGTGGATTACATTAATCGAATATTAGTTATGACCTTCTAGATGAAGGAGTCGTATCCTGATGAAATTATGCTCTGTTTCGTCCAAGGGTTTGGTGAGAGTGAGCGTGGGTTTAATAAGAACCGTGAGTTTAATGGCCACGTGTCAGAGGCTGCTTTGAAGTATAAGAAGCAGGCCAAGAGAGTATCACTGCATTTGGAAGGTGGGGAAGTCGACGAGCCCGTTGATTATCGTGCTAAGAAGTCACAGGGACTCGTGACTGGGAAGTCTTTGAGGCTGTCATCAGGAGGCCGCATTCCAGAGGTGAAAAGAAGTTTGAGTGACCGTTTCTCAGTCATCACAGATGCAGGTGGGAAGAGGCCAGCGAAAGGGCTCTTGACCATAAGGAAGACTTGGTAATTATCACATTCAATATTATAGAATTCAGTTGTGTAAAAGTGAATTCCTAAATATCATAGGTATATTTGTATTTTAAGCACTTAATTACATTCAGAATAAAATATAAATCTAATCAGTAGATTTGAATATTATTAACATAACTGCATAAAATGTTCAATGCAAGGTCATCCTTATTCATTTATATTGCATCCTTTTCTGTGTCAATAATTTAGTCCAATGTTATTGAGGTTTTTTGTGTTACTGTACAAAGTACCAATAACAGAACAAAAGAATATCAGTTTTTATTATAAGCTTCAGTTCCTATTTCTGTTTTAAACCATAATAATACAATGGTGAGGTTTACTGTAATAAGCATTTTCAATTGCAAGCTCTTAGGATTTCTGTGTACCTGGTACCTGCAGATGGCATACTTCATACACTAAGGCTTGGGGCAGTAAAATATCCCTTCCAAAGGTTAATAAAATGTAAAACCTTAGACTTTTCCTATGTCAATCAATTTTATAGTACACTTACAGATTTGAAAAACTTATTTATTATGTCTTATCCTAATCTTATCTTCTACTCAACTGTCTTCTTTCAAATCTAAAGACATGATTGAGCATTGGTATTTGTCTGCATCAAGTTAGACTAGATAAGTCATTTTTTTAGAAATGTAGTATTTGCGTAACAGCTAATGCAGCATTTGGTAATCAAACGTACAGACGCCAGCACATCAAGCTACTACAATCTGTCAAATTTCTTTAATAGATTTTCAACTTTATTGCTAAAGCATAAGGTTCACAGTTGATTGGGAAAATTTGACATTTTCGGGTAGCTTGATGTGCTGGCATCTGTACATTTAACTAAAAATATTTCAACTTCTAATATTAGAATTGTTATTTTTATACAAATTCCATTCATAGAATGTTCAAGTAATTAATTCTTTCATTTGTTTGGTATGTAATCAGGATTTTCTGTTCAAATAAAATTCTTTGAAATAAGCTGATTAGTGTACTACTTATGCTTGATGATTGTCCCCTTTATTCATAAACATTGTTCATACATTTTTGATGTTTGTATAGTATGTACTTAACTTTAATCACCGTTGATAAATAAACCGAATAACCAACAAGACCTACTTAACTTTCGGTACTTAACATAAAATAATTTTATCACTGAAACAGGTATTGTTTTGCTTTTGTGATAGATCTAATATTAGTCAATTCGAAATAAGTAAGTATTAAAATGATTTAATCATAAAATATTGTAAGTATCTACCTACTTAATACTTGACTTGCATTACCTTATACATTACTGTTTACCTTCTTGCAATAACACTTGGTATATTATAGGTATATCAACGTAAATAATAATGTCATTTAATAAGCTCTAACAATACTGTATTGACGTAATCAGTAACATTAGTTGAACCCTTGTTTCCTGACAACCCTTGTCAAAGTCAGGGTTAGTGCGACCTTAATAAAATGTTCATGACTTTCACTTTGCAGTCTGACAGTGTCACTCATTACTTAGCTAGTAGGTGTCATTGTCAGTTTACAAGTCTTAACTACCTACTTATTTAATATTTATATTGATGTGGTTTTGCTTAGCCTTGTAAATGATTTGTTCTATTTATAAAATATTTAATCTGGTATTATGTATGTATGTATTATTATTATGTAGCATGTGTGCAACATGGTTTTATTTACATTGTCGGCTAGCAGTGTTGTTGATTATTTTTATTCATCGCTGCACATCAGTTGAAAATTTTTTTTGGTATATATAACCTAGCAAAGGGCTTTGAAGGTCCGTGGCATACCTACTGTCGCGCTATTTATCGATAATAGGTTT
Organism: Luperina nickerlii; assembly: GCA_963855955.1. Lineage (NCBI taxonomy): Eukaryota > Metazoa > Arthropoda > Insecta > Lepidoptera > Noctuidae > Luperina > Luperina nickerlii. The sequence continues at coordinate 10,157,066 of OY979677.1, read as the reverse complement.
CATGCATGACTGCCATTTTGAAAAACAATCAAAATGGCGCGTCATTATGTATGCCAGGCTCCTCCATATAAAATCTTCAATCCCCATAATAAACCTATGATATCATAAATGATCAAAGCCATAATATTGCAACAAATATCAAGATTATTTTTTCTGATACTGTTTTGAATATACATACAGAGTTGATATGACAGAGGGGCATTAAATTACACTACGTATACTATACGTGTATAGTATTAATTCGATACAGTACAAAAATAGAAAGCGCCAAAAATGAGATTTTTTTTTTTTCAAACAAACTAAATAGCTTAAAGTCAGAGTGAAACGCAACCACCCTTTATAAATAAATTTGACTGACCTTAGATGCCTAGTAACAAAGTCGCGCAGGAGCGCGTGTGTGTGTTATCTCTCTTGGCGGGGGGCGGGGGGCGGGGGGGGGGGGCGGGGAGCGGGCGGTTTAGACCGCTCGCTCGCGCGGCTTTTATGTTAGGTAAGTTGTAAAGTACGCGCACACACAAAAACACAAATTTTTTAAGTTCTCGATGTGTCCTCGATTCATATTAATGCACAAATTATACCGACGGAGAATATTGTTATTTATTTTTCTAATTAAATCACTGTCCGTCGCTAAGCACTTTAATTCCCGTAATCTTTGTACTGCCAATTGTATGGTGCCGGCGTTCCTAGGGCTATTGCGCCGGTCACCATACCTTTCTCGGTATGTTCGCAGAGCTAAATCTGTGTTTCCACGGCATTCACCGTAAATTAAAATCATGTAAGTGTATTCTGACGCCGTGTAAGTTACACGAGGCATTGCTGAACACTTTAATTTTACACACACATACAACCAACGTTTAATTACGTATCCTATCACAATAAAAACAGTCAATCACAAAAAAAAAAACACTAACACTAAATAATAATATTCCCAAGTTACGTATCCTGTCACAATAAAAAAAAATACTGGATTAAACTTATTTAGTGTCTATCACAATAACAAAACAAAATCACAATTATTGTCAGCGAGTTCGACAAAACATAACGGCGCGGCGGCGGCGCCGGGGCTCCCGTGTTACGTAACGTACGTCCCGAATGGATGACGCTTGCGCACTGTCCACTGAAAGAACAAGTTTTTTTAGCAAATTCGCAAGTATCTAGGATACAATAGCAACACACTGACCTATTTCTATTCCTTTTACGCGCGGGAAAAAGGCGCGGGGGTTTTGCTATGTTTGTCACTCTCATAGTGAAAGTGCAAGTGTGTGTGTATTTATTGCTTCGTGAAATATTTGGTTGTACTTGTGCGACAACAATGTATCTTATACTCAGATTATCGTTTTAAGGTGCATGACCTATGCGTATGAGATAATCAGCTGTTAGGAAATATACATCGTGTTCAAACGTAGCAAAAACTTCAAAAATCATTTGTGACTAAACTACTGCTCCTATTTAATTGATTTTTGGTACAGAGCTTGAAAATGGTATCTAGTATAGGCAGTTTAAAGGAAAGCCCCTCTGTCGTATCAACTTTGTATACATATATATTTTATGATATTGATAAGAAAGACAGATAACATAAGAATAAATAAAGTAACAACAGTTTCCTTATGGAGACCTGCAAGATATGATCAGATTATATTTTTACAGAAATAAATAAACCACTCCACTTTAACTTAATTTCAGGAAATATTAAAATCACTCATTTTTAAATACCACAATATATATATATTATTTTTAAGTAATTGATGAGGCAGAACCCAAATTATCATAGATTTACGAAAAACTAAACAAAGCTTCCTAACAGAAATTACTTTTTCAGTAGAAAACGTACGAACATTTTTATTACACAAAACCGGGACACAAGCCCATAAATGGTGTATTTTGGTACACATCTAATTACGTGCATTACACCGGTGCAGTGTCGCAACTTTATGATAGATTCTTACCATGTGCTGTCGACCTACTTTGAACGGCGATACCAAAATAACCGGTACGTTAAGGCCAAGACAAATTGTTTTTATAAACGAACGCTTAATGACACAAGCGACGCTATTCTGGATAACTTGACACATCATGTCATCAATGTAAACCAATTTATTGTGATTTGCCAATAACCTTGCCCTGAATCTATTCTCGATTATTCTGTTAAACATACGTTTTAACTAAAATAGTTTTAGGTTGACGTAAATAATGATTACGCAGAGTTAAACCATCAATTTATTTTTAGTTTCACCCAGTTTCGTGAAAATTTAAGGTTTCCACTTCTTTCGTGGTAGAAAATATTCACTTGACATTTTCAGTCGCTGATGTAATTGCGTAAGTGGAAGACTTCTATGGTCGGCGTTGGCTTGAAACTTTCTCTACTCACGCGTAAATTGCGTTGAATCCTAAGCTATGACTCAATTTCATCTGGCAATAGAAAATCTTGTTTTGACATATCGTGCTCGTTCCATTTTGTACTATTGAAATTTGCTTACGGTACACGACTTTTATTAGAGCATCAATTAACTCTTCGGACAGCAATGACGAGAAAATACGATCACGATTAATGTTATACTGTTCAAAATATTTGTTTTTTTTTATTCATAACATTCAGACTATAAATCTTCAGCATGTTAAGCCAATTTTCATGGTTCAACCCAAAATAATAACTTCCTAATTATGTTTTTATTTCAATACCCAAAATATTTCTTGAATTTCCGTGCTAAACAACCTACCTATGTCACTAGTGTGGGATATAATTCATGACCCATAAGGATGATGTCACCGCATTCGCTGCAGCATAAAAGGAAGTACCTAATTTGTCGTGCGTGGTCTCTTCGACTAGTAATAATGCCATCTCGATAGTTTTATTAGTTTATTAAGCGATATTTTATGGTGATATGACTTATGACAAATTGCGCCATTTTTGGCAATGAAATGGTCTGTAGTTAACACTAGCAACTGTATCTAAACGACAGTTTCGATTATTTTCTTTGTTTGATGACAATTATGACTGCAGATTATCTTCCTAGAAACTCTTCTCTGCATCGTACTTCTGGATTTCATTCGCCGTCTTCATTTGAACTTATTTAATACGCAACATGTTGTGCTAGACTTGCCTTTAAGTGGTGTTAACGCACGAAGTGTGTTGTTACAGCTTGCAGTTTGGACCACCACGCAAGGAGCTTGACCATATGTTCATATTCATATGCCTTAAATTATCATGAATGAGAAACTTTTCGGCAAAATCACTGTCATGCATGAAGTCCCTAATGAAGATGATCCCGGATCCTTTCATAACCACATCACAAACAGTAGGAGCAGGAATTTATCGAAATCAAGAACAGGATTATGCTAAAACGAGAATCCTTTAAGTACTGAATAGGAAAACTAAGTCGGACTTCTTGCTCAACTCAGGAGCTTAAGGTCCGGTTGGCTTTATTTCATTATTCGACGAAATCACCGAGATTTAAAGTGTCAGTTTATCCGCAAATCAATAATGTGGTACTTAGCTATTTTAAATTTTAAAACGGATAGTCATTAAAAAAAAAACTTAGTAAACACCATACAGTTTTAATCTTCATAAAATTAAATGTTACCCAGGCCATGACGTATATATACAACTTGATTTAACAAAAACTGTACAAGTTATTTAAAAGCCGGTCTGGCAAAAAAAGGTCTACAAATATACCAATGCTATTCAATCCAATTTAAGGCCAGGTATTCCCGTTTTTGCCTGTTTTAGAATTCATTTTTGATAGGCAAATTATAACATCTAAAATCTGAAATAAATATATATTTTAGATACATTCTTTCTCCTTACCATGTACCCGTTCAATACTCGATACAATAAAATTTTCTCGATAGAAAAAAATTCCGAACTAACTTCGATTTGCAGTTTTTTTACAAGCAAATTTCATTTTAAACAAGTACTAATACTCCTTTTTTTCTATAAAAAATATCAATTTGTAAGTAATTCATTTTGGAATCGATTCTACCCAATCGTTTTTTTTTCATTACATTTATAAATTTTTTATCGATTATTCAAGTGATTTTCGATCCGCGCGTCGCTTGCCAGTGTCCCGCGGGACGTTACCGAGGTGAGACGTGTGCCAAATTTTTGCGCTCGCGCTTCTCTTCTGCTCCGTACGTAAATAAAATAAATTGTAAATAATTATTGTACTAAATAGACATAGTTAAGATTTTGTTTATGTGTTTATTTCTCATTGTGTAAATATTTTGTATATAACTTTTAAGACAATAATTTTGTGATTGATTTGTGAAAATGGCAAATAAAGGAAATAAAATAAGGGCTAAATCACGGTTGAAGGCAAAAAAAATTGCGAAAGAAATATGGTAAGTTATATTTTTTATTCATTCATTCCTATTGACAACACTCACAGTACCCTATTACAAATTTATTATTTCCCTACAGTAGTGAAACACCTTTGATGTCGGGCGACACCGTGCACCACCCGCGCCGCCCGTGTAGGTAGGTACCCGGGCAAGGTAGTTCCCAATCTTTTTTAATACCATAACTTATTTTATTGTTTCAGTTCAAAAATGAATCGAAATAAAAAAGGCTTATTTGTTCGAAAAAACAGCAAAGAAGTACTTTCTTTGTTTTCTTGATAATCGGAATCCTCGCCACAGAATACGGAGCATATTTACCAACCGCATCAAGTGTGTAAAACAGTTGAATTTGAACCCTATTCAGAGTGAATAAAGCCGCCGCGCGCGCAAATGGTATTGGTTGGTTTACTGTTTTCAAATGTCTAATAGGTAAGAAGTAGTTCAACCCGCTGCGTTGGTCCGGATGGTTTTTATAATTTTTATTAGCCTAAGTGCTACCTAGGTACTAGATGTGCAGTCGACCATACCACAATAAATATAGGTACCTATATAATATATAAGTATATACATATATATATATATACATATCGTCTGTGTACGTAGTATTATATTATCTGTGTCTGTGGTAAGTGATAACACTATGGTCTTGAGCTGGCCCGCGTATTGAAACTACTGAAAAAATAACCGTATTCTATTGAGACGTGCGGCCTACTGTACGAGAGTACGTATTTACTACTATTATGGTGTCTGCAACGAATGTTGTGTAGTCTATGCCATCTACTACGCGCAGCAAACTCGTGCCATAGTGTAGAAATATGGCAGTATGACCATTTCCTACGAATATTATTTTTATTATTTTCGGTAATGTTTAGGCACAAGCTCGTTTATGCTCAGTACAGTAGCCAATCCCCTTACTAAAATACTGTTCAAGTTATAACAAGCATAGAAATACATAAAAAAAAAATCAATGGCTAGTTTGGCTATAAAGAAGTTCTCCAATGCATAATTTTATTCAGTATTTATTTGCAAGAGGAAAAGTGTGTAGAATTCACTCGAAATTTTTGTTATTGCATGTTTATTATTAATTATGCCACTCCAAATGGAATAATAAAAGGAACTTGGCTTGAAATGTTTACGTGGGTTTTTAATGTTTTAGAGCAATGCAGTTGCAGACCAAGCGCAGTGCGCATGTATCAACTAATGATTCGGCGAATATCGAGTAAGTTTTTTATATTATTTATTTTATTTTAAAGACATTCTCTATTTTTTACTATTTGAATTAAATAGTTACATCTCACTCGTTATTGTAACACCATAAAAATTACATAAAGAAATTAAATACATATACTTAAATTAAGTAGGTACGTATGTATGTGGGGGTAACATACATATCTACTTTATTGTTAAAATTAAAGTACCTATTTATTCATTATTATTACTGTTTGCGTATCTTTGTTTCTGTATAACTGTCTGTATGTCAGTGTGCGTGTGTATCTGTCTTTGGAATTGTAGCTCCTAAACGGAAAACGGATGAATCGATTTCAATGCGGTTGTCTTTATTAAACAGACTGGTTTAATAATAAGAAAGTTTTACTTGTTAATTACCAAGAAGTCAAAAACAACTTTTGTGTTACAGATCAATAGAGCATGCGGAAGGGCATAACGTGTCTCCATTGATGACTTTAGAGCATGGTTTACTTGAATAATCTTAGGATTGAGGAGTAAGTAATATTGTTTTAACCGATTCAATTAAAATCAGACTAAAACATGCTACGGCATGCCATAGGCATAAGTAAATAGCCCATAAGATTCGTAAGTTTATATATCCGATAACTATCGTATTTACTAACAACTATGAATATTGAAACAAAAAAATATATTTTATTGTTACAGAACGACTATTCATGCTGCCAATGCCCATGTCACACATGCTGAAATGCCTTTAGATGAACATAATAATGTATCACCTAATAATAATATCAATGAGTAAGTTGCTACTTTTTGTTTTACATAATAATTATATTACCATGTGGAATTCAATAGGTTATATTAAAATAATCTGTTTTTAGAACAATGGAGGAAATTGAAAACTACACTCTAAGCGTTAAAAACGAAATCGAACACGACTATCAACCCATCAGTGGACGACGAATTGTTGACATGAATTACCTGATGAAGTGATGACACAGCTCCAAGAAAAAACGCATCATATCGATTTATTTGACAGCAGAGTTGGATATTTTAGAGATATAAAAGTGTTTACTTTTAATTTGATAAAAAAATAAAAATAATTTATTTTTATTTTATTGACGACTCACGCTTCACATTATGTGTTACACGAGAAGACCATTTATACCTCTAAGCTTTGTTGAATTACAATATACATTGATCTTGTAATTCAAGAATTGTAACACAATTCTCCTAAAGTAAGTGTGCCTACTGCTTGATTTTTTATACTGTAGCACGAATATTTGATTTTAGTCAGTCAGATTTTAAATCCTTTTTATAAAAAAAAGTATACAAATTATTTTTAATAATTAGTATCAAGTTTATACAATACGTATCTAATACTATATAAAGCTCGATTATCTATCTATAACCTTAAAAATAACTACTACTAGAAAAATAAAACAAAATAAACTTATACTAATCAATTCAAGTTGATCTACTGCATTGCTCTACTCTGTGACGCAACTTAGTACCTACTCGAGGTCGTGAACTCATGAGCGGTGAGTTTAGCGCGCGCGTCTCCCGCGCATCGTAACTTATTACGTATCGCTAGTCCTTGCGGGGGCTGGGGTATGCGTTAAATGCCTACGGCGCTCGGAATACCTGGCCTTAAGAAGCGCTTTAAAATATTCGAGAACATTTAGCTAAACAAGGTTAAAGTGAAACCTTACAATTTTAATCCAATTCTCTCTCATTTTAGTTTTTATTTAGATTTTCCGTAATACGATTACGGAATAAACTCTGAAGTCACCGCAACCCAAAAACAAAACCTCATTGTTTTCTAACATACCTAAGTAATTATTATGTTAGAAAATGCCTAATTTCAGTATTTCTAAATACACTTTCCTTATCCAAAACATCCACTTGAACAATAAACCAACATTTTTGTCATTCTAAGGATTCAGTGTTACGAATTACTAATTTGGAAATAATTGCAGTTAGTAGAGGGATTTCATTGTATTTAACTGTTACCATTTCTCACATTAATTAGGTAAGTAAGTAGGTACCTACCATTTGTTTCATTGAAATAACTTCCCTTTGTGATTCATATTTAAAACACAACTTATTTCTGTACTTATCCGTACCGCTCTGACTCCGAAGCTGTGTGCGTTTTGTTTTTGTGATTATCCTTTTTTAACCGTTTTAAAAAAAAAAAGTAGGAGGTTCTCAATTCGGATATTTATACAATAAAAAAAAAATGTATGGTCGTGCATAACTCCGTCATATAAAGACGGAATTGTAAGAAATGTTTTTGTTCGAAAGAAGTTTATTCCTAAATAGTCCCATTTAAAATTCGTAAAGATCTGATGGTGAGTTTCGGAGACAGACAACGGAACTCTTCAATAAATGCCAGCAAATCAACCGCGATTGCTGCTCTCCATACGTATGCATTGTTTACGCAATCACACAACATAACATCACGCCTGTACCCTCTAAAGGGGAACGCAGATGTGATCAGTATACCATGGTACACCCTCAAATGAGGGTGTACCCCAATAACAACTACCTTTAATTTAAAAAATCTCTCATTTTTTAATGGTTAAGGTATGCTTCAGGGGTGGTCCCATATAAATTTTAAGAACTGTGCTTGGGTAGTTTTTGAATTAGCTTCAATAATACGTTCAGTGGCGGATTTACACATTTGTCGCCAGTAGGCTATTAAAATTTTGCCGCCCCTACCGACCTTTACAATAATGTATCAGTTCCTAGATTATTTTTACAATCCAACAATTTGGTTGAAATAGCACAAGAAATAGTTTTTGGGTATATTTCTGAGCTAATCAAAACTCAATCATGTACTAAATAAGGAGGCAAAACAAAATGAGGCCGCGTCCCGGTCTTCTTACAGGGTGATTTGTCATTTGACGTATTCATTTTAGGACGTGATAGTGCAGGCGCGGTCTCTGCCCAAGATTTTGGGGGGTCACCATGGGTGCTGAAGAAAATTTTTAGGGTGGTCCTCGTTGGTCGGGTAAAGTGTTATTAGGTTTTTTTTGTCAAAAATTTCTCAGAAGCAGCTTGGTGTCTGGGTTTGTGCCCGGTTGGTGGCATTAAGTTCGCCCCCTATGATATGACATTGAATAACTTGTGAAATGTGGGTGTAAGAACTATTGTAGGTACGCCTCTACCTAACCCTTCGGGGATTAAAGGCGTGATGTTGTGTGAATGTTCATGTATATCTCCAGCTTCACATTTAATCACATTACTTATGCTATTCAGGGACGCAGCTTTTACATGTATTTAATAATGCTGTTAAATTGGTCATAGCATTTTTTGATAAATAGTATTATGTAGATTATCTAGGGCGAGAAGAGCGAGTGAAGCGAGCTCGAAACTTTTTAACAATCCGGCCCGGTTAGTTTAAGTTTTTTTTTATATTTCCTTAGAGAAATAGGAGTTACATTGACGACTTATGCAAGTAAGTCTAAGCAACTACGAGAATGTAGAATGCAAGAGCGAGCGAAGCGAGCTCGTAAATTTGAAACAAACTTCGATAGGTTATATTTACTTCTGATAATTCCAAAAGAACTAGGCATAAAGTTGCTTTGTCAACTTATGAAGAAAAGCTCATTGATAAAGAGAATGTACAATGCAAGAGAGAGCGAAGCTAGCCTGGAAATTTTAGCACCCTAGCTTGACTAGGTTCTGTTTTCTTTTTTTTTATACAGAAAGTGAACTTACTTTGTCGGCTTATAACGAAAAGATTAAGCTCGTTTTACTGCAGTTAAACTCTCTTGGAATCTGGCCTTTACCTTACCCTTTCGAACCTTACGTATGAGCGGGGTGCCCAAATTGAGTGGTTAGTGTTACTGATCACTTGTTGCTTAGTTCAAGACATCTTTCCGACGACTTTTCCCTAAAGTCACCTGAAAGATGTCTTGTGGACTGCTTGCTGCAAGACATCAGAAAACCGTTTGATTTCTGTAAGAAGGTAAACAAAAAGAATCTGTCGCCATATTTGCCGCCCTAGGCTCAAGCCTACTCAGCCTGCTGGTAAATCCGCCACTGAATACGTTCTTTTTTTCACTTAGTTTATAATATTGGTGATGTTATAATAGATTTCTATCACTGATAGCAAGTAGTGTTATATGAATTTGTGTGGGGTAGGTACAATTAAAAAGTGAAAAAAAAATATAATAAAAAAAGTTTCGTTCACACCTATCGTGTGTTCAAATTAAGTTCAATGTTCTTTCGGTGACAGGTTTTTATCTATCAAGTTTTTTTTTTTGTTGGACTTGTTTTTAAAGTCGGCATTACTATACGTCTGACAGGACAGAGCTGTTGATTGTTCGCTGTCTTCAATTTAATACAGTTGTTAGACGGAGTCAAGCATGACATCGCGCGAGGATCGTACGAGTTAGTCATCGGTCGTCGCCATGCCATGACGTATCCTCACCAAATATCATCATACGTGACCATTTTCTTAGAGAATATGAAGCCAGTACCAAGGCCATCGTACAAATACGTGACCAAACAACCAACTGAATTGAACATGAGTTTGTCGCGCCGCAGCTCCTTGATGTGGCTGTACTACTGAAATTGGTCGGTTGTAACAATTTTCGTTATACATTGTTTCCTCTTATAGAGTTTTATCTATGTCGAGTATGGAAGTTGGCACGTTGCCAATGGTTGCTCTCTCAATTCGTGATATAAGTGGAGCACGTGTGATGTGCTAAGGAACTCGCCTATTTACTCGTCTTATTTCCTTTCTATAAGTGCATTCTTTAAATGCACTTGAGATTGTTTAACGATCTACGTTTCTTTTGAAAAATCCAACATTGCAAACTTTCTGATTTTTTTTATATTCTTCAAACATTAAATGTATTCTAATAATCTGTTTAGTGTAAGTATAAGAATTAATGTTGATCGTTGTCTAGACATTAACTATGTAATTTTATGAGCTCGCCAGTAGCTAAACTACCGGACGCTAACCACGAGTGCGTAAAATAAGAATTATGGTTTCGTGCGGCAAACATTGGAAAATCCTTTTTAGAAATTCGTTTGCTAAAGGATCATTCACTTATTATACAGATTCCTATAATGTACAAAATGTTATTGGTGAAAATTAAGACTTGTATCTTTACCAATAATTAAGCAAAGACATCATAGCTTTGCATAGTGGGTCTACTATGCTATGTAGTCCCATATGGAAGTAGTTATCACAGGTAAAATTTGCTTACGAATCTATTTATATGCCCAGTTTGGCAAAAAAAATGGTACCATTGGTAAGGAAAACGATTCGTTTTTAGGGTTCCGTACCCAAAGGGTAAAAACGGGGCCGTATTACTAAGACTCCACTGTCCGTCGGTCTGTCTGTCTGTCACCAGGCTGTATCTCATGAACCGTGATAGCTAGACAGTTGAAATTTTCACAGATGATGTATTTCTGTTGCCGCTATAACAACAAATACTAAAAACAGAATAAAATAAATATTTAAGGGGGCTCCCATACAACAAACGTGTTTTGTTCGGCGTTTTTGCCTTGTGGTACGGAACCCTTCGTGTGCGAGTCCGACTCGCACTGAGCCAGTTTTTTTTTATAGGAACCAAGCATTAGTGCAGGATATATTTGATGGACCACTTTGATGCCTCGTTTACAAAATGAACCGTTCTCGGCTGGATTTCTTTAATCCCAGTTTCATCCCTTGTCATTCGGGGTCTTTATAAAGGGTAACGGTGGGAAAGTATTACTTTTCGCCTATTTTATTACAAGGTATAAAGTTTGTGAAATTCGTTGTAGTTTTGGAGTAAAAAAAAATTGCTCATGTGATTTGATTTCAACTCTAAATAGGAGTCCTTTACTTTTTATTGCTTGTGAGATTTTATGGAGGTTTGCAGATATGATTGTTACTCTTGTTAATCTTGAGAGTTTGTTTTGAGTTTGACTCACGATATTCACGTACCCAGCCATTAAAATGCCTATACCAGTATAGGCATTTTAATGGCTGGGTACGTGAATCATTCCTTCTTACAGATCAGGTCTACTTTTCGGACACATAAAGACCTCTACGCTTAATTAGGAACTGCCCTGAAAATACCTACACGTAGTTTTCCAGAAGAGTATGCGACGTAATATCTTGATTTGTAAATGCAGAGAGGTGTTGAATGACAAACACTATAATTATCTTACAGCTTCATATCATTAAAGAAAAAATCTAAAGGTTTCTGAAAAACGTGAGTTGTTGCTCTTAGGGCTCCTTCAAACAGGCGCGACACGACACGCGACACAAAGGCACCGCAAGTCGCGCAACGAGCGGTGCCTTTGTGTCGCGCGCGATTATATCGCGTGTCGCGCCTGTTTGTAGGAGCCTTTACACGCAGGAAGTCAACGATTAGATTGCACAAGCACATATTAGTTCATTTTTCAACACTGATGAATTCTAGAGTTTTCCTGTGAGGATATTAATATGGCATATTATATTAATATCCTCACAGGAAAACTCTTTGTGTAACCTAACCTTATATAGATTTTACCTGACCTATAGTTACTGGGTTAGATAAGACCGCTGTGTTAAACAATTAATTTCGATTAACGGACTGATAACAATATAAACTGGCTGCGCTTTAAAGTAGGTATTCAGCGCTTTCTGTGCCTACGTCCTGTAATCGTATCCATCTCTTTTTCGCACTGGAACAGTTGACATTTCCATAAATAGCCCCTGAAAAACGAAAAGAGAAAGAGTACCAAGACAGCCAGGTTAATATTTGGTCAGAATTTCATGTGTAAAAAACCACACTTAAAACGCACGCGCATGACCACCATTTCTATGGTGGTCATGCGCGTGCGTTAAATGCGCACGTAGAATAGGCAAAATGACAGATTGTAGAAATATTTTCACTGAAAAATTGCTAGAAGTAATGCAATAAGTTTATTAATGTTAAGTTAATTTTTATTTAAAAATATAATTATTATTATTCAATGCGAAAGACTGCAGGCAGATGCTGGATGCGTCAAGCTGAAGACAGGGCGCTATGGCGGTCATTAGGGGAGGCCTATGTCCAGCAGTGGACTGCTATAGGCTGATGATGATGATGATGTATCAATGCTAGCTCTATGTTCAGTAACATAATAGTCCACAAAAGCAGTCAGCGTTGTTAAGTGATGGCCTGTAACACAGGATTGAATAAACCTACATCAGGCAGGTCGCTATTGAATTGAGTAGGCCTTTAACCAATATTATAAGTATATATTGTATATAAATATGTATAATATAAAACTATTACTAGAAAATATTAAACTATGTCTAAAATAAATCTACTTAATATTTTATATACAATATATATAATATGCATATTAATATGTAACTTTGTAATGATATAACTTCTATGTAATTTATATGTGAACTAATGAATAAAAATTATACTTTTCTATTATTCAGTCTAAAATATCAAGCATGATGACCAATTTTTCTCTACTTTTGGCACTTGTCCCTACTTCATATTGGACCTAAACAAGAATATTATATTGATTTTAAAATTTGCTCCCTGTTGCTATGGAAATTATTTAATATCTTTGTCTTCATAGAAACGCGAGGCTACGGGTCGCCTCGTGCTCGCAGGAGATGTAGAGTTGGATAGAAAGAACTTTGTTAATTCTTGGTAGAGATACTAGATAGTCATATTAGTCATGCTACGCGAGCAGATCAAATGCATCTCAATAATGCACACGGAACGAAGCAAGATCAGTTGTTTACCGTTAAAGTGATACTATTGAATGTGTATTGTTCATATTCTCAGAGTAAATACAACTGCAGTCGATTCGAGATACGAACACTTGAAATTAACAGTAATAACATATAAGTAATAGAAATGGAAGATGAGTCTATCTTTTATGGTCGCCATTAATACACCATTACCGATTGTATATTGCCTCTTGTAATAATGATGGGATGGTAAACAACTTATTGTGGTAAAGTCTTCTTCAGTTGAGATTTGTCTAGCCTTACCTCAATGTGGCTTGAGAGTCCATGGAGTTTCTTGCCCGTGCTTCTCCATATAAGAACCTACTACGCTTTGGAATAGGCAACTAGCTTCATCTTTCTGACTAACCTGTTCAAAAGTGCCTAGTTTCATTGAAATACGTGCTCTGAGTTTTCCCAACACTTACAATAAAGTTAGCCAAATATGCGACCTAAAAGACTGCTCAACCTACACCTGTAAGAAAATCCTAACTTCAGGTCTTTTAAAATTATCATAATTATGACGCCACCGAAGCTTTGATATAGCACCTTTACACACTTACACACACCCCCTCACACGCATCACACACACGCATACAAACATGCACACAACCAGACAAACATACACACTATAGTACAAGCCTTAGGTTAAACCAACACTACTTTATTTTGTGATCAGAATCGCACGAATCTTGTGACAGGTGAAACAAAGGCACCGTTCGTTGCGCGACTTGCGGTGCCTTGGTGTTGCGCGCGATTTTATCGCGTGTCGCACCTGTTTGAAGGAGCCTTAATAAGAGTTCCGTTAAGTATGCCCAGTTTTTAAGTGTTTAAAAGAATGTCACTTCCACAAGTTGAATAATTTTCGTATATTGCCTCTGGAATTATCCATTTCGCAGCAGGAAAAAATCGAGACCTGAGGATAGAATAACAAATCCGGAGTCAGCCTCCACCTGTGTGCCAATAACACCATACTGTGACTCCAATATGTCTGCCAAATGCCAAGCGCAATTCCTCCTAAATGCCATAATAATGGACGAAGAATATTTGGTTTCACTTGAATTTCTGGTTGTAGATGACTTTGCTCTGGTAGATTCTTTTGCCAATACTGCAGTTAATAAACTTGACTATCGATACTTACAACAGATGCTGATGAATGATAAGCTGATGTTGATTCATCCAATGATGTCATTGCTACTCTTAATCCAAGTAAGGACTAGGAAAGGGCAATGATACCTACGTCGTATTGATTTGCGAAATCTATTATTAAGATAAATATTTAGATAAGTAATCTTTTATTTCAACAAAGTTTAAACATTGCTGATAATGGTCTCGTCTCAAAGTTTGTTAGCCTTTGTGAAGAAATTGACCATACGGATAAAATTCTCATCTATTAAATTCAATTTGAAACCAACAGATTAGTTTCTGACAACACCCTGTTAGTAATCAAGCCAATATGTATGAAAATTAAATAGGTACCTATTGGATTGATTACAAACAGGGTATTCTAACTCCTGTTTTTATTATCTTTCGTCTAGCCAACCTGAGAATTTAGTCTCTCCCCAAAGACGTCACCGCGTTAGGCAAGCCACATATTTGCTACTTTTATCATGTACCTTACCTTTCCTTGCCACACCCTTCAGTGTGGTATATAGGTATTCTAATATCGATATGCGATCTATGCGCACTAACGTGGGCGTACCAAGGCGTCAGTCCTACGGGCGTCATGGTTTCTATGCCCCGATAAGTATCGAGAGTTTAGTTATGGAGTGTTTTTGTTCATCATGTTAGCCTTGAACTTTCGCTTAGTGCTCAGTGAAGCAGTACAGTTTTTGTCTACCGAAGAAGCGTGCGTAACTCATCGCCCATTATAGCTTTGGAAAACATTGTTGGTCCTTGGATACGTGACTGTAGATGTATGCGGACCCCAAGACCAGGATACAGAAAGGGAAGGCATAACAACGGAAAACTTTAACTTATGTAAATCATTAATCTTTGCCTTTGAACTTCTTCAAGTTCACAGTAACGTTAAATATGGAAGTCAGACGGAAAGTTCTGAAGTTGTTGGAGTGGAACACCATGGAGTTTATAACTTTTGAAGAGATAACATAAATTGTAAATGGTTTAAGTAATCATAAATTAATGTTAGCCCTGACTGCTTTTACATCTCGCTATGGATAATAGAGTCAACAAAGAAATAATCTATATTAAATTGGTAAGTAAAGTAATAAGAGAAACGTCATCATATTACTGAAAATGACTCGATATCATCTTAATCCGATCCAATTCGTTGGTTTCGAACGGTACAAATATTTTGAGTACTCTCATTTGGATTAAACTTATTAAATTGATTATGAGGCGTTAATTAATACTCAAAGAGAAGGACGTCAAATAAAAACCAAACACGTTTCGCTTGACGTCATCCGGGCTTCTCAAATACCACTTGTTCCCATTCTATGCCTATAGGTTGTTGAAGAAGAGGTGGCCTAATTCAATCAAGTTATTGGACTGTCCTATATTGCCACATCGGTGATTCTTGCCGAGAAATCTGTAAACATCTTCATCGTCTCGTGTCTTACGATTATAATGTTTTTTATTATGAATTTCCCTACTTTATGAAGGTCAAACAATTTCTACACTAGTTCAGTTCCCACGATCCTCGTTGTTTACGATCTTCGTTGACGTTGGCATATGAGAAACAACATATGGTACACGTGTTCAATGACTTGACATAAAATTATTAAGGATGGGTTGGATTATCTATAGGCTATTTCTCCTTCTTTATAGTTTAGAGAATATCTTGTAATTAACATGATATGGCAAAATCAAACGCATAGCATTGCAAACAATTTATTTGGTTACAATCGATTAAAATGTGTTAATTAATATGGTATTCAATCATTATATTACCCGGAATGGGGATTAAGATGATTTAGAAAAATTACAAAATAAAACGCACATTATTTATTTGGTTGCAATCGATTAAAATGATCATTAAATATATTACCAGGAATGAGGAATTGGAGGAACTTCTTTGTAGTACCTGTAATTATCACAATTTTTTACGTCAGGTCGTTAATGTTACTAAGTGAAAGGCAAAATGGTCAGAGCTAAATGTCCGGAAAAGGGATGTAATGTAGTGATGGTTCACGTCAGCTTAAAATGGATTAATATACCTTACAAATCCGCCTGAAGCTGTAAAGGCCTGGTCGTTCAAAGGCACGAGGACAGGCGACGATTGAAGACCTTGCGGCAACTTCATGAAGTATTTCACACTGCTCGGAATCAACACACCTATAAATAAAGAGAAATTAACGGAAACCGGTAAAACTAAGACACGCACATTAATTCATCAAAATATGCTAAATGCTCTAACCGTTTGCGTCATATCTGTATTTGCGTAACAGAGACTGCATGTTCGGGTTTTGCATGTTGGACAATACTATGACGGCACATGGCTGTAAATTAGTTGAAAACACAAGTGAGTGATTAATTAGTAAACAAGGAACACTATTCTTGACTCAAAATCTCTCGGATTTTTCTATACCTACCTTTTTGGTCATTTCAGGACCATGTTTTCTGTCATAGTCAGGATATTCCTCAGAATCCCGGTCATCGTATGGTGCTCGCAAACCGATGACTTTTTGATTCACGGACTCGTCGCCCTCAACTGACCGGAGACCATCAACGACTGACGATGTCGGACGATGGGTCATACATTCAATCGGCAGCATTCTCTAAAATCACAGAATCACTAAAACAGTCTCAGTTTAGAATACAAAAAAGATACATCACAAATATTCTTTTGAACTTACGCTTTCGATACAAATAATTTTTAAAAATACCACTGCAGCAATTCCAATATACTTCATGATGGATTCAGTTGCTTGCTGCCAATGAATGAAGTGATCACGATGGTCGAGCTAGCTCTTCCGTAGTTTATAAACAGAACCTCAAGTTTCTCAGAATATGAGATGTTTTCTTCAAATACCACGTCGTGTTATGATTGTAAGTTTTAAATAAACTAGAAATAATGGTATCATGCGGAATGAATTATCTGCTAGTACTTATTTGAATTTTAAAAGACAGAGTTGTGAAGAGCTTGCTATGGAAGACGTTTTCAGAATAAGTTTTTAGATTACATTCGGTTTTTGTTCGTGATAATATGTACAATTGTTAAGACGTAGAAGCATAACATGTGTGTTTCTTCACATGGGACCTTCACATACAACTGCATCACAACTTTGAAGGCCAAGAACTTGTCGATATTTCTTGGAACGTTTTATTGATTTGATACATGAAATAGTTGTTTGATTGACTTGTCCATATTTTGTCCTTTAATATAATTTGCCGCAGTACATCAACATGCAAATCATCATTTGCCTAGCCTACATTGGGTGGGACTATATCAAAAATAATCAACATGCAATTAATTGTGGCAGCCGTTGAGACTGTAAAGGTCTTTGTTATTTACTATAGTCTTTTATTTCTCCTTCTAGATTAATTGAATGTCGAAGGACGTTTTCTAGTTGCTTTCTTTTATTAACAGACTTCAAAAAAAGAAGGAGGTTATCAATTCTGTTGATTTTTTTTAATGTGTTTTACCTCAGAAGTCAGCTATTTATAAGCCGATTTGCAAAATTATTTTTATCTAAACGGATATACTTTCAGATTGCTCCCATTTTCATCAGGTCAGAATCTGATGATGGGATCCTGGAGAAATCGAAGGAACTCTTCAAATATTATACACCTATTGCGATTTGGGTATTTTTTATAGTAAACTCGTGCATTTGCTCTCGGAAAGCACCATTTGGTTAAGTGGAACTGATGATGAAGACCACAGATAGCCACCGGAATTACTCAATAATAAGTATTTCACGAGTTGCGATTCGATTACTTTTTATGCTCGTCACAATGCGAATGGTGAAATGGAGCTGATGGTGAAATACCAGGAGAACTCCTCAACAATTAACGTCCCTGGTCCCTACATCGGGAAAAGCAATATTTTGTAAAAGGCGCTGAGCAAGTTGAAACGTATTTTCTTTCATTCTTTTTTCTGTACACTATGTTATTGTAAATTAGATAAATTTATAAGCCCACTAAAAAACGAGACGTAAAAACTTTTAACAGTAAAAAACCGACTTCCAAAAAAACTAAAAAGTGAAAAATAACTTAAATTTCGGAAGTCGGTGGCAAAAAACTAAAATACAAATCCAAAGACACCGACTTCCTTCCGAAATTAAAGTTAATTTGGAAGTCGCTTTTTTTTTTGTTTTATTCATAGTTATCAAATGGAATGGCGCCCAACGCCCGCATTCGCACACATATTTGAGTGTGTGTGTGATCCTCGCATTGTTTGAGCCTATGTCTACGAACATCTAAAGAGCTTCATTTTGTTGTTTCATGATCAAATTACAGTTTGCTATTTCATTATCAAATGTTAAATCAAATTGGTTGCAGCATTCATCACGATACTAATACGAATATTGAGACATCATTGGCACTTTGCCCTAAAATGATTAAAACTAATTTCTTATTTAGTTTCTATGAAACATTAGTATTCATAGCGTGCTTGTTTTTATTATCTAGGCATTGAAAATAAGCAGTTGCTGGAATTGTTTTCTAAATCGTTTTGGTTTTCCAAGGATTGTTAAAGTTATTATGATAAAGTGGAATGAGATTTTGGAATGGATAGGTATAAGATGTTAGTGCTAGAGTTTATTGTAAGTATGAGCAGCATCTGCCCGTGTTTCTAATATAGCACGTTGTATTATATCGGCAGACTGTCGGGCGCCTTCTGCTCAGTTTATTTTCGTTCGGCTAGTTTGCCCGTTTCTTTATTGCTTTTCCTGTAGCTAGTTGAGCCCTTATCCTCTAGAAATCTATTTCTACACTTGGTAACTTTCTTTTGCCCATAGATGTGAAGATGGCAAAATTAAAGGAAGGAAATTGTTTTTCATCATATCTCTTCCAAAACTTACGACGAGAAATAATATTTACAACATTTCCACATATCAGTGTGAAAGTATTTGTTACTAAACATTTTATCTATAGATAATCGATTGTCTGTCTCGATAGAGGTCTCTCCAAGGTAAGGAGCAAAGATCTTTCCTGTTTTCCTGCTTGATTTATTTCCTCCGAGGTGTTTTTCCTCTTAAGTTTTGGGTGTACGGTAGCAATTTATCGACGTAAATCCCCCAATGCCAAAATTACCGGTTCCGCCGAATGTGTGAAGAAATATTTTGCCACAACTGTTTAGCGAATTATGTACTTTCCAGAATTGCGAGGATACGACATCAAATGAAGTATAGAGGCTTAGCAAAATTTATTGGTCAAATTAGTCCGGAACTCCGGAGATAGCGCGTATTTCCTTACTGTCCTTGAATGGTATGGTCAGCAACAAAGATCGATTAACATTTCAGTTTTTTTTTTATCTTAGTTATTGAGCAAAATATTTGTCTAAAATTGCAGCAGAAGTAGTAGTTAATATTTTGCTCAAAAACTGAGATTAAAAAAACTGAATTGTTAATCGACTTTTGTTGCCGACTGTACGGCGCAATAAAGAATGTAGTCCTTGGGTACAAGAGAACATCTTGTTTGCGCGTCTAGTCCCTTCAGGCACTCCCAGGCAATCAACTTAATGGGGTCAAGGCAAGCATTAGCAATGGAAATTGTTGCTTGTAAAATCTCTATAGGTGTGCATAATTTCTATTCTTATTTCTGTGAACTTCATTTTAAATATTGATTTCAAAATTAAGCTAAACGATGATTAATTTATTTATACCATTTTTTCAATCGTATTGTTTAGATATGCAAATATCGGTACTAAGTTAGGTACCACAGTAATAGTTATGACTGTTAATACTTGTGTAGCTGAAATTTCTATTTACATAATTGCGATTATGTTTTTCGTGTCCTTGAATTTTGCGTCACCGGTGTTGGTTACAATGTAAATTAATCCGAATGTCTCGTCTAAAGTGATGACTATTGCGTTTGTAAATGTTGTTTTTTACAATCATTTGCAGTAATTGCAGACCGGCCGTTCTGCTCATTATATAACAAAAATGTACGTTTGTAATATAATCAGCGGATACCTGTTTTTTGCTGTAAGAAATTTTATTGTCCACAAAATATACTAGGTGCTTACGTTCAAAGTCATTTATTTGTACAAATGTACAATGTACATGAATTCGTAGTTCCATTGTACTTTATTGCACAGTCGGTTGTGTGTACGTTAGAGCCTGGATTTTATGATATGAAATCAGATTGGCTCTATAGTTGTTGTTGAAGTGAAAAATATTTCTCCATAATATTTGTGTATAATATAAGAAGAGCAACGTACATTGTATTATTAGTGATTGTTCCAATGATAATAATGTTTGGATTTGCTTTCATTGTTCTCAAATAGCAATAGGTTCATAAGATGTGGTTCTTTTGAAGGTTAGCCAGAAGCGTTGGTATTGTCAACAGTTACTGTGGTGTCTTGTTCTAGTTGCTTATCTTAATCATGGTCCGTAAAAAGGTTACCAGAAAGGTACGACCTCATCCCTCTTATATTGTGGCTACTCAGACAACTATATTAAGACGTAGGAGTTATAAGTATAAAAGGTTGGTATGAGGGTTGTTTACTTAAATAAAAAAAACCTTACCTTTAATATGATGAATGTTTACACAAAGATCTTTTACTATACCTATAACCTATATAATATATAGGTTTGTCGTCAGGTTTTTTAATCCATTATTCTTATTCTAAGGTCGATCATTAATCTGGGATCAAAGTTATTTGTGTTGAATTAGTTTTTGTAACCAATCGTTTTATGTTGGGTTTAGTGACATTGTTTTATTTCAATACATATATCTGTTACTTTTACTGTTTACGTGTACTGCCAGCTGTTGTTTTATACCGATTCTAAATCTCTACCATTGATTACAAGTGTTTAATTTCTTAAATATACTATATTCAGTCCATATGTTTTGGTTCGTTTCTATTTTATTTCTTCTGGGTGCGGTTGGTAGGTATACTGTTATCCAATTCCTGGAGGCTGACATTTTGCTTGCGGATTGTGCGCGATGCATTTCCGAATGAGTTACTTTTATGCTCTAACCGAAATTCTGATTCTAATCTTAGTAGCGAACAGTAAGTCTTGGTCCTTATTATTTTTTAAATGATCTTGTTCCTGGTGTTTATGTACCTAAGGACTCTAGTTTAGGAAATAGTATTGTATATCAGTATAGAGGATAATAATTATGTTTCTTGTCGGGGTATTTATTTACTGGTTATTCGAAACAACACTTGCTGTTCCATAATAGTAGTAGTTGCCTTCTTAGTCCGGCTTACAGCCTTCCGGAGAGAAGAATAATATTTATCACTCTTGGCAAATGTCATCCCTACTTTTAGCACCTACCACTATAATACTGTTTGTATTTAAACGTCACACAATGGTATACATAATTACAGATTACTCATGGACATGACAACACTAATCATAGCTCTGACAACACCACACACGGTGTTCCTAGAATTTAAATGGACGAACAACTATGTCAACGAACAATGAGAGTAGTTAACTATGCTGAATATGATACCTCGACAATTGCATATTGCACTATTTTTATCTATGTGTGCTACTACTCTACTACGAGTGGATTTTAATTTACGATGTTGAGTAGCTGCCTAGATAAGATACTCTTTGGCATCAGCCAAAGTATCTAAAGATTAGCGTTGTTTTTTTTCTACTTAAATATACTTAGTTACACTAGCTAGAACTTCCTGCATGTCAAATGTACCGACGAATCTGCTGTCTAGGGAAACTTGTTCTCAGAAACTGGTAGTCAGCTACAAAGTTTTCCGGTAGTAAGAAATTGCGGTATAAGAGAAAATATTGCAGAAACATAGCTACTAATGGCTCCTGTTCCAAATGCCACGTGCAACGTGTCCATTCTTCAAGCCTGACTGACTGTATGTTTGCTTGTTCCAGGTCAACCGGCAATTTCGCGGCCGGCGCGGCGGGTGGCGGGTGCGGGGCCCCGCGCTCCGCCCCCGCCACCCCGCTGCAGCTCGAACCTCATCCCCCTCGCTCCACTAAGCATGAGAAGTAAGTACCCTCATTTTTTCTTTTCCATCTCTCTGAAACACTAAAACATCTCTGCCAGGTGGTGCTGCCTGCCTACACACTAAACATAATACAGTTCAATTGTGGGTAGAACGTAACTTACCTGGCTGCGCCGCTGTCATGGAGTTGGTGAGTCAAGGCCTTTAATCCTAAGATAAGACTACTCTTCGAAGCCTGTGAGAGTTTACTACCAGACGTGGTGTTTAAAATGTTTGGTAATATAGACATTCGCCTACCCCGTAAATCAGTCACGCTTGACTTGTTAACCTACCAACAAACGATGAGGTTTTGAAGACCACACAGCTTCTTCGGTACAAATCTACCATGATAGCCTAAATATTCGGGCAATGAGCAGTTGTTTCGCCAGTGCTGATAAGCTGACCCCTTGGTCACTAACCCTCTTACTCACTTGCCTAAACAACTACATATGTATTTAGATTTTAGCACAATATGACGGAATTTCGTATTGTATCTGATTGCCTTTCACATGAAACTAACTCAAAAAGTTAAAATATAGGCTACTAAGGTTACTTTTACCGTAGCAAACTGGAGCACCTGTTCCTAGGAACGATTAAAAATGTATGGCTTTTATCCACGACTGCTCTTGCGGATTAGGTAGTGCGGTACAGTGTAACTGTCTTTGAAATCGCGGAAGTGGTTTTAAAATGCCAGTGATTGCAACACTTATGTGCGCAGCATTCGTAACATTTTGAGATAAGCAGAGTGTTGTAAAACGGAGGATGTCATTCTTAAGATATGCTACCAAATATTTTTGGCTGATGATAGCAATTTTTGGCGATAGAATAATTTGGTCCTTCGATCCGTATACAATAAGTCTTGCCTAGACTGGCTTCTGATTCCCAATATCCATTGAATTTAACTGTGTCTACTAAATTTACCGACGAATCATTCTTCAAAAATCAATATAACCCCGAACGCGTCCTTGACGGTAACGAATTTATCATTTATCAATCGCGCATTATCTGCGATTATAGAAATGATTACAATCGTTTCGTTAATCAGTCTTGTTTACGACGTCAATTCAACTAAGCGTGTGTTGTTTTACGCATTTACGAAATTTTATTGTTTTGCATAGTAACGTGTTATTTGGATATTTGGTCCTTTGATCTGAAGTTATAATGGGTTAAGGAATTCTTGTGTGGGTGCTGTCTTTGTGTATTTCGTCATGATTGTGGAGATCACGCCGGCTCATAATGCAGATGATCCGTCTGCCTGGAGGGTAGTCTCGTATGTTACTGATGGATTTAGGTAATTATTGGCCTTAAGTTTTTAAATAGGAAGAATGACAGTATATGGCAACCCAAAAACCAATTAAAATTAAACTCGACAGCTGTTCCATGATAAAATTCACGGTAAACGTTGAAAATGTAAGCCCTATGCGAGGTACCTGTTGAGTCGAGGAACTCGTAGATTTATAGGTAGGTACTGCTGAAAACCACAGATTTTTATTTTATTTTATAGAATATTATATCAGTATTAAGGCTCCTGCAAACAGGCGCGACGAGCGACGCAAATCGCGCGCGACACAAAGGCGACGAGCGGTTCGTTGCGCGACTTGCGGTGCTTTTGTGTCGCGTGTCGCGTCGCGCCTGTGTGAACGAGCCTTTACGCACTTACGGTCTGTCATACAGACATGCATATTATGATGATACTTTTAAGGCAAAATGAAACACGGAAATCTAGTTTTGCTTCCATATTATTAAAATACGTTGCCACTGATAAGCAATTTGTGTGGGTGTCGTGAAGGACCACTAAATATTGGCGCTCACTAAACATTGGGTTCACGTGCAACGAAATGATGCACACTTAGAATTTTTTTCTCACGAATTATTTTGTCTCAACGACAATTCGTTCTTGTTCTATACAACTTTATCAGCCTTCATTTCAGTATTAACTATTAACCAAATAATTCAGGGATACATCCCAATTTCAATACCTATATCTGCAATCTATTAGATTTGACGCACATTTTAGAAACCTTAAAAAGTGCCAAAAAATCAGCTGTTCCATTCATTGAATAACGTCATTATCGTCCTGTCCTGTTTCCTATTTATTTGGGGTCGGAGCAGAATTTCATCCTCTTCTATAACTACACCTCAATCAGCCGTTATCTCTGAATACGGGGTGTATTCATATTATATTCCCTGGCCATGTGTCATCTTTCAGCGGTCAACAATACACCTCAACTTTATAGATACATGTAATCTCTAGGATTAATTATTTATTCACTAATTTACTACAATTATGACTCACGTAAGTACTTATTTCGGATTTTCTAACTCGAATGGAGCTACTAAGAGCTCCCCGCCAGTTTCATGCGTCATGTCAGCTTCGTGATAAGCTAGTTCCAGTTTAGAGCTTCGATCGCGTTTGAAATTACTCGATCATGGAAAATAACATTCAAGGAGGGACACAAACATCGTGAGGAAACCGGCATGTCCTAGAAGCAAAAATTCGAAGACATGTCACATTTACCAATCCGCACTAGGCCCGCGTTGTAGATTATAGCCCATTCCCTCTCGAAGAGAGAAACTCTGTGTCCTGTGTCCCAGAGTACATTATATGCTAATTACGAGTATGCATATGCATGCTAGAAGGTGGCCTAATATACAGGATGTATACCTCTCCCATAATTCCTATACTTCTTCAATATTAAAAGTTATACGGCATTACAATCTTACACCTGATGTTATAACTATTCCATAAGCGTGTATTTTTCATATCAGAAAGCGTGTCTTTATAAATATTTATAGGTACATTTGTGTAATATTGGCTGACGTCAAACAATAATAACTAACGATGAAATCTACAGATAACCCCATCATGTATTAACTAATCTTGGCTTACTTAGCGGTCCATAAATTGCTGTCGAAAAACACTGCCCATATTTAATTGGTAGTCTCCGAAAAGAATTAGGCCTTTTCATAAACGACTAAGAGTATGACCATGACGAACGACTACAGACAGACAAACGTTGCAAAAATTTAAATGCTTGACAAGCAAATAATTCATCTAAAAACTTCCCTAGTAATAGTAACAACAATATATAAGTAATATATCATCAATATTGCTGACAGTATTCTGCAGTGTATTCTAGCTACCCGAACGGAATTTGCCGGGACACGACAAATTGTCCATAGAATGATTTTATCCTTAAAAATGATAGGCTTAAACAAAGTGACAAATTGGTAGTTGCAAGCTAATTAATTACTTCCCTTTGGGTAGATACGACCTTTACTTAATGAAACGGTTGTCTGTTTATTTATTACATGGTATGAGTGTTTAACACGTCCTTGGCTATATTTTTTACGATAAGATACTCAGTGTAAAATTTCCTTGACATTAAAGTATGAACAGGTTTATAGAACTGTGTTTATATTATTGGATTCTTTAAAATCTGAACCTATTGGTTTGTTTAAATAATTGAACTTTTGACCACACCCCTTGGCCACTTTTTAACCGAATTCAAAAAAGGAGGAGTTTCTCAATTCTGTAGATTTTTTTTTTAATGTTGTTACCTCAGAGCTCCTTTATTTATAAGCCGATGTGAAATTTTTTTTACTTGAACCTTCACCTAACCTTCACCTTTTGACCTTCAGAGAGAGGTCCCATAAAAATTTCCATCCAAATCGATTCAGTAGTTTGGTTTTTAAACCACAATTACTTGTAAAAATTCAAGTAAACAAAATTGCGTCATTTGATTTCCTATGAATTTTTTATAATGCATGTTACGCGATATCTCCGGCAATTGTAGAAAATTCTTTTTTAATGGATAAGGTATGCCTCAGGGGCGGTCCCATATAAATTTTATTAACTTTGTTTGAGTAGTTTTTGAGTAAGCTTCAATAATACCTACGTATTTTTTATATTAATTAATATTAATAATTAGCCACTTAATTTATATTGATGATGTTATAATAACTTCCTGTCACTGATATTTACATAGTAAGTAGTGTTCTACGAATTTGTGTGGGGTAAGTACAACATAAAAGTGAAAAATAAATATATTTTACAAAAAAAAAGCAATTTTAGCTAACGATATGGGGAAAAAACAGAATGACTTTGTGACCGATACAAATTCGGCGAATCAAATACCGGATCTTATTATATCGAAGCAAAGTTTTTTCTGCGTCTAGTTTCCTCTGTGTGTGCCATAGTAGCCCTCTGTGTGCCATTACCACATCAAAGAATCGAAAGACAGTTTCTGATGCACTAATAGAGAATGATGTCTTGCTAAAAAATGTTTTGTTGATTTTGGCATATTATCTGACAATTCCATTAGTTCCTCATCTTTTGATAGTACCTACTATGGTTGTTTATCCGGGGACACCACATCGCTGCTAAAGTAAATGCAAACAACATTGTTAACTTGGTATATATTCAATTTGGCAGGTTCTAAACCTTTCATATTTCTACTAGAGTTCCGGTTCGATGACATTCATAAACATCTGAATAATTTGTAGATCTGTGTTATCCTTATCTGTAAGAGCTATAACGCTGTATTCTTTAAAATATTTTCCAGAAAACGTTCAAAAGTTTGTTTAATTACAGTACCAACTACTCAATCAATGAAAATTAACCTTGCTGGATTAGGATTAAATGTTGTTTGTACAAAGTACGTGTCGCTGTCACGTGTGAACAGCAATACAGTTGTTGAGCCCATTTGTCCAATCAACGCAGATAATATTGATGTTCCCGGCTTGCCCTCGTTTTGCGTGAACTGCTGTAGCGATAACACAACAGGTTTAGAATCGAGAGATACTCTTGACTCAACAGAGTCTCAACGAAAGCTTGAGGTTTTCAGCCACTCTCATTTACTTAAAAAATTGGCCGCGGTTGGGAATTCCGAGATTTCGTACCAAAGCTTTAAATTCTTTTAAAGAGCGTTACTGTTCTCCAAATTCTGCAGTGTTGGACATTGCGGACAGGAGGCGACTTTTAATACTTTATTAGCGTTATTTTCAGCGCGACGATCATACAAGCGGTCGTCAAAATTGGTAGTTTCACAAACTGCTCGCTTTGTAATGTTTTTAAAGAAAGTGCCCATTCATTTTCCTATTTATGTGTGTTCAGTAATATCGAATAGTTTTTTTTTTGTAATGATTAGTTGTTTCGTTTGGTCCTATACTAGTGGTTGTTTAGGACCAAACGAAACAAGTCGACAGTTAAACGTCAATAAGTAGAAAAAAATATCGAGTCCATAAATGATAAATCCATACTAATATTATAAATGCGAAAGTGTGTCTGTCTGTTACTTCTTTACGCTTTAACCGATTTAGATGAAATTTGCTATAGAGATAGTTTGAGTCCCGGGACAGGGCATAGGATAGTTTTTATCCTGATATTTCCACGGAGATCGAAACTTACGCTGGTATAACCGCGGGGCGCAGCTAGTGATATATATTTTTGAACTAATTACGTACACACAGACACATACATACACACATAAAATATATTTCGATTGATTTGTCAAACGAAATATAGTTGTGTCTATGCAGTCCAAGAGCGCCAAGTTACTATGATGTTATTCACGTGTCACTTGAGCCATTAAACTGGCATTGCTGTTAATAGAGTCATACCTCAAAACAATAATAATGTATGATGTTTTTGTGTGTACGATCGATATCAGAGCATTTTATAATAGAAATTCTTAGGTTTTATAATCCATTGTCTGCTGTCTGTACCTTGCTTGTTTATAAACATGGTCGCTTTACTTGCTTGCAAACATTATATTTCCAGCCAGTGTATTCTCGCGTAGCATTCGAACTGTACCGCTGTGGACCGAGTGAATGGAGGCCTCAGGTGATGATTCGAGTCTTCCGATCGTACCATTCTAGTGTTACCTTTCTCTCGACTCTTCTCGATGTCAATAATACTCGATCTCACAGCAAGTGCACGTCGGCGGAAATATTTCGTTATTATATTTGTGTCCCGATTCGCAAGGTCGTTGGACTCGAACGCGTAATTGACTTGAACTTCCTTCACTAAACGATGCACGGTCCTCCCATAATCATGATTGGAATTATTTTCGTAAAACTCTTGTTTCGGCTTTTGGAAAAAAATAAATATACACTACGGGTGTGTGATATTATTATGTTTTGGTTTCCTCGTAACTCT
The DNA here is from genome assembly GCA_963855955.1 of Luperina nickerlii. Taxonomy (NCBI): domain Eukaryota; kingdom Metazoa; phylum Arthropoda; class Insecta; order Lepidoptera; family Noctuidae; genus Luperina; species Luperina nickerlii. The sequence continues at coordinate 10,128,572 of OY979677.1, read as the reverse complement.
CTATATCTTATCGCCACCGATAAATTAGTTCGTACTCGATACACAATCGATAATATAACTAGATACGTTTATGTATAACTGTTTTCAACAGTTATTCTCGCGAGCGCGGACAGGCCGCTACATCGGTGTCTTGTACGCGGTTTTTAATTCTTAATTATTTATTCCACGTTCGTAAAATAGTGTGTTAACTATTTTAGTGTGACCGAAACCTAAAGGAGTATAAGTGTGTGTGTTGTGTGTTAAGATTTGTCCCGGTTGGTTTTATATATCAGTGTTATGTATAGAACTATGTTAGGAGTATCACGAGCTGGCGAATTCGTGAACCCACATGTCATTCGCTCGTTTTGTTACTTTTGTTTGTATTGTCTTTAAACCGGATAGTATGCACGTTGAATGTAGTAAATCTGTAGCGTTACTTGTAATGTTTTCTCGACCGGTTTCAATCGTCCTCTTTTGCTCAACTGAACAATTTCCACTGACCCCACACTGCATGGCATCGTGATCATTTATGTCATCGTTCTACGATAACTTTATTTTTATCGCGGTGTGTAGAGAGTTTAGAATAGATTTTTTTGATGAAATTATAAGGGTTTTAATAATCAATTTTGCCACATAAGATCTTCATTATATTCGATGTTTTCAACATCCGTTTGCTTATCAGCTTATCTTCTATGTGATTACAAAAATGTTTAGAGACTGTCCGTTTCTTTTGCCTCTTAGATCAAAACGTCTCAAATTATCTGGTTGATTAATTTCTTACCAAATTTGAATAAATATAATGTTAGTAGATTAGAACGAACCAATCCTGTGCAGGTGTTACAGTGGCTCAAGTGTTAAAATATAGTTAAGGTTGCAAAAATATCGTTAATTTTGTTTTTATCAGTGACTCGTAGTGTTAATTACTTGTATAATCTGTTTATCTACTACCCTATATACGCACACCTGTTTATTTACTCAAGGCCAATCGTGTGTTTGATTAGAAATATATAATTTCGTGTTTTAGTTGCTCCAATTGCAGTATACGTAGCGTGCTCGTAACTTGAAGTAACTATGGTAAACAGTTTCATATAATTGGCTAGAAAGCCGTGTCTAGAATTCAGTACAAAATCTAGATCTTGTTCTAAAATAAGTAGGCTTACTGTTGATGGAAAGGAATTTACAGTTGATTTACGATTCATCAAAATTGTGTATGCTCTTCGGTGTAAAGGATAACATAGACAATATCCAAATATTTTCATAGACATCGAAAATTTTCATATAGTTTATTTTATGTTCACGTTTACTGACCTTGCTTTGCACCATAGTATAGTAATTATACATAGCCACGTTTTAACCATATATTAGTAATTACGAAATTATGTGGCCATCTGTAATCTTTGCTTTACGACAATCGTGATTTTTGTACCATATCTATGTACATATTTTTGTACCATATCTATGTACATATTTTTGTACCATATCTATGTACATATTTTATTAAACACTAGCTGCGCCCCGCGGTTTCACCCGCATAAGTGTCGATCCCGTGGGAATATCGGGATAAAAGTATACTATGTGTTAATCCTGGTTATAAACTATCTGTGTGCCAAATTTCATCCAAATCCGTTCAGCTGTTTGTGCGTGAAGAAGTAACAAACATACAAACACACTCACAAACTTTCGCGTTTATAATATGTATTAGTGTGATGGCTATCATCTATTAGATCAATTCAAGTCATACCTACGAGTATTTCCATTTTCAATACTTAGTTGTATCACTTTCCTTAAAACTGTTTTATTAATGTTCCATTCGTTGATTGGTTAGTGTTAGAACTGGAATTTACAGTGAAAGATGTGAAATTATTAAGTGTGTGAACTGAAAATAGTGAAGAATGGTGGATAACGCTTCGTTTGAATACTCTGATGAGTCTAGCGGGGAAAGCACCTATGTGAACGATCTCAATGGACGGTAAGATCTTGATCTAACCTACTTTTTAATTATTCAGAATTTTAACTAAACTACCACGTCTCATGTTTCATGGTTTCTAATATTCGGTAGAAAGTGATTATATTGATGACTAGTTGTGCCCGCGACTTCGCGTGCATGTAGGAAAACAATTAATTTCATGGGTTTTAATTTTTCTGCGCGTAACCCTAATTCTTTTTCTAAAATAATAGTAGCCTTAGTTACTCCTTATAACAGTCCCGTCAAAATTGGTCCAGTCGTTTCGGAGTTTAGCTGGAAAAAACAGACAGAAAGACAAAAAATAATAAGTTTTTTGTTGTAAATACCGTATATACATACGTTCATATGAATTTAGTAAAGAGCTGTTTGACATTACAAACAGACACTTCAATTTTATTTATTTGTACAGATGTATAGATAATGTAGCTGCAATTTGATTAAACATCGAGTACCTATATTATATTATTCTGAAATATTCTGTCTGAACAAAATTATTAAACGCTCTCATCATTTCCAATGACCAGTTGTTACTGACATTCGGTTTCAACATTTTGATGAAAAATTAGACCTTGTTAAAATAATAAAAAATCTAATTAGGGAGGCGTTTCTGTAGACTGTCTTTATCATTAGTCTTGACTTTCGTTTTCAACTATGTTTTCACTCGTAATACCTATTATATTTGAAGTTTTCGGTGTCTAGTTGATTGTTAGACCAAACAATATTAACAACGAGAATTTTCTTGATAAAATATCCCGTTGTTTAAGATTGCTTTCGCCGTAAAGAATATTTTCTAGAAATAATGGGATGCCCCAAATTTATTAATCTTTTAAAATGGATGCTTCTGTGAAAATACCGTGAGCAATAATTTGCCGTACTGTTGTTCAAATTATTTATATATCAAGGATAAAAAAAAATATAAACATCCGAATTCAGAACCTCCCTCTTTTTTGATGTCGTTTAAAAAGGAAAACCATAGTAATGAACCAGATTTTTTATCATTTACATTTCACATTGAAACTCGGAATAACAAACTGCATCGAACTGTTCTCCACATGCCCTGAATGATAAACACGATATCATACTGTTCCCTGTTATCCGTGGCATATTAAAATTCAATAACTTGCGTAGACTCATGCGTCATACAATGTTTTATGTATTTAGTACAGATCGATCACTCCTTATCTCTCTTAGAATAAGGTACATTTTATTTTTATCATAGGGACATGTTTTTGCGCCGGGATCCCAAATTTCGTATGGATGCATATAACCTGGGACAAATACGGTTGTTGGTCAGTTGAATGTGTCGTCGTTTTGAAGCCGGTGTCCTCCTGTGCTTATTGCGAAAATGGGTGTGTTTTTCCTAAAGAGGTGAGATTTTATGTTTCTGGTCCTTATCTTGCGAGTAAGCAGCATCCTGTCTGCTGCCTGCTGTCAACCGATAAGATATTGTTGTGGTCTGTTGGTTTCCTGAGATCCTTTGTTGGTTGAGCATCATCTATTTTTTTAGCAGTCTCATCTCTATTCTGGATATCTATGAGCTTTAATATTGCTTACTTTTTTTTTACTATTTTATCCTTTCTATTTCTTATATTCGGGACTCGGGTGGACAATTGGACATGTCCATGACAAAACTTTTGGCGGCCATAATTATTGTCCTACATAATAGGTTTTCGGGACAGACGGTTCCATTCGAAAAAGGAAATTCTTACGGGTCGGTCGTTTTTCAATTGCTTTTTTCTCATGCGGCTAATTTACAGAACTGAAAGACTGACTAAAAGGAATGTCCGCCTTTGTACCTTTTTGTCTGCGAAAAATTTAAATAAATAAATGTAACCTTTGTGTATGCTGAGCTATTTGTATTTTACTGCGAAACACACCATAATTTTTCTAAACTGTTGGATCCGTTGGATCCCTATATTGAGTTAAAGGTAGGTATATTAAAACCGTCGTACCTGTGTTTGAGACGGAAATTAAACTCATACCACAGTCGTTTTGGTATCCACTCATGTTTTCGAATTGGGCCGTGGATAAAAAGAGCAATCCAATAAAGGAGATGGAATATGAAAAAGTGTGTGTAGGTAGTATTAAATTAAAATGTTTGGAAAATAGGAAATTAGCGTTAGTACCTAAATAAGAGAGATTTTAATTAAATATTATGTTATTATATTATTATTTTACCCATTCGCTTGGGCGGTCTCGGCGTCCGCAAAATTTCAAATATAAGTTTACCAGCCTTCCTCTCCTCGGTCCATAGTACCGATAAATTAACCAGGAACATTTTATCTTCCTCAAAAAAAAAAAATATTATGTTTAGCAGAAGCCGGATCATAAAACATCGTCTTTCAAGCGTGTCATGAAATTCATTAAGAGTGACGTTTAGAATCAATTTAATTTCATTATTGATCGCCTTTTGCAAACTCGACTCTAGGTTCACGATAACGGCTTCCGCTTTCAAAACAGTGTTTATAGTCAATCGATCATTGTGTGTCCGTTTGTCACTAAGCAAGCGTGGTGAACTATAAACTGTACGCTTTGTTTCCCTCACAATCGTAAATAATGTTTCCGTTTGCTAAACTACAAGACATTGTCTTTTATATACTGATAAATAGCATGGTAGTTTAGTAATTTACCTACATAAATGTGTAATCTAAGGAAATGATGATTCATGTTCACAGATAAATCTCGCATCTTATTTTTTCTTGGAAAGCTTTAATAAATTTTCCGTCTATCCAAAATAAAAATCCAAACAGTTAATCTGTAAAGTTTGGATTTTTATTTTCAAGATATGATAATTAGGATTCTAGATTACGAGTAATATTCCTTTATCTTGTTGACTAAAATAACTTTCTCTCAAGACTAAGATTTCATTGAGGAGTTTCTTTTAGGACATTTTAATCAAATTGATATAATATCTATGGGATTTATCAGCCTTTTGTCTCGAAATAGAATTAATTTCGAATTATCTTCACTTAAGTCTCTATTTTAATTTTTCTTGGGAGCTTAATAAAATCCTACTTCCTACTAATATTATAAACGCGAAACTTTGTGTGGATGGATGGATGGATCTTTGTTACTCTTTCACTCAAAAACTACTGAACGGATTTTGATGAAACGTTACAATAATATAGTTTATACATCAGAATAATATAATAGATACTTTTTATCCCGACGTTCTCACGGGAGCGACACTTATGCGGGTGAAACCGCGGGACGCTGCTAGTCCAAAATAAAAATCCAAACAGATTGAATCAGATTCAGATTGAACAGATTGAATGATATTATGATTCAAGATTACGAGTAAAATTTCTTGTTGACTAAAATAACTTTTCCTCAAGATTAAGATTTCATTGAGGAGTCTTTAGACATTTTACTCAAATTGATATTTTATAATAAGTAGATTGGATTTATCAGCCTTTTGTCTCGAAATAGAATTAATTTCGCCTCTCAATTCATTGAACATTACAAGAAAGTTTATAACTCCTTGATTTTGCCATCCTGTATTATGTAAAGTTAAGTGACAGTCCAATTTGGAATGTACTCAATAAAAGTATAGATACAATCAAAAGCCAATTTCGTTCTTTCCCTAGACTAAAATTTATCCTGGTTTTCTGGCATTTTCTCCCTAATATTCACGTACAACTGCTACATGAACCAAAAACTATTTGAAGCAGTCGGCGAAGTGTTTAAAAGGATATTGTTGCCCATTCTCCAAATATATCACGTGAGTGTCGTAGTTATTTGCAGCGGGAAGTGTCGTTCTATTCTTAACCAAGACCTTGGAAGTATAGCCATTGAGGTCTTTCAACTCGTCACGTTTATGCTCTATAAGAATTCTGATTGTGATTTCTTGATTTGTGGATAACCGTGATCCATCACATTTTTGTTACTTCTACTACCCTCGTTTATATATAAATCGTTCTCCTCATCGGTTTCGATAACGGTGACCCTTATTAGTCAATTCCTTGCGTGTGGAAGATGGCTCGCTGGACCCAATTTAGTTTTGAACACCCGGTCACAACTAGAAGCCTGTAGTGTTGTATGTATGTATACGTGCAGGAGGACGAAAGAGAGACCCGGTGTATACTCGTAGTAGTGGACCCAACAGCCAAAACAACTGAGTTTCGAAGATTCGAAATGTTATAGTCACCACCCTTACCAGGCAGGATATGGACTTCATTAGTTGAAGGGAATCCCAAAACACTATTCTTTAAAAATCAGGGACTTTCCAAGGAATATTGATATCCACCTTTAAAAAAAAAAAGAGTTCACCAGCTTATCATCTTTGACATCAATGTGACAGGATATCCTTCCGATAAAAACAACCCAGTTATATAATGTAATCCAAATTAAATGTATCAAAAATTCGAAGACATGTGACATCACCAACCCGCACTGGGCCCGCGTGGTGGATTACGGCCCACTTCCTCTTACAGAGAGGACGCCTGTGTCCCACTAGTGGGAAAATTATATGTGCTGTGCTGATTATGTTATGTATACAATGTATTAAGGAAACAAAAACATACATCCGTTTACACAAAGCAAGTTTCCACTCAAAGGCTAGAAGGATGAAATACCGCAACAACAAAACATGTATTTATTCGTCCAAGCCTTAGTCTGACGTATCAACACGCTTATTAAGTGTAGGTCACGTGGATCAGCAGCAATTTGTGAGCCGCGCCAAAGGTCATCACGTGCACCGTCATCATAGCATTATGGAAAACACTATAGCTCTTTATGAACTTTCTGGAGGTGCGATAGATGATAGTGGTTCGGTAATGTGGATAACAATGGTGGAGCTTAACACCTGATAAGTGGTGTGTATGTTTTGGGATTCGATGAGGAAAATGTATTTAATGGTTTCGCTGATAAATAGGATATTGTGGCGTAGTTAGCATGTAGATATGAGTTATTTTAACGAATCTATAAATGTTGCATCAGCAATATTGTTAGAAATAGCCTAAAGACAGGTGAATTCGGCAACTGTTTTGAAGCGGAAGGTACAAATTAAGTCCGTTCTGAAAAAAGTTTCGTTAAAGGCAACAGATACACGAAATTTAAGCAAGCTCTACAATCAAAGTCAACTTTCTACCCAAAAACAATGAATTTTACAGTCATTTCATGCGCAATTAAGCACTTTAATTGCACATAATTATGCTAAAATTATTCTGTATAATGGCGATAATAAAACCATACGACTATACATAAAAAAGTACAGCCCCAATGAAATTAAATGAATATGGAAGGAGGAAGTCGACCCAAACTTGACCTTTAAAATGACCGGCGAGGAGAAAAACGTGTTTGTTATATAACAAACACGTTCATGTATTTATATAAATACATGAACCTATCGTTTAGACGCAAACTCTAAGGGAACCTGATGAAATTCTTCGAGGGAAGCTTAAAACTGGTGATTGCTTTCGTACCATTTCTGGCTAAGACTCTGTGACCAAGAGCAGCGGTAACGGCCCCGACTTATGATTTAGTGTGGGTCGTGGGTTCGACCCCGAGGAGGCGCTTCACTTTTTGTAAATAATTTCATCAGCACTGCTCTCAAAATCGTGAAGGAAAACATCGTGCGGAAACCGGCATGTCCTAAAATAAAAAAAATTGAAGACGTGTGTCATCTACTATACCGCACTGGGCCCGCGTGGAGCACAGCCCAATCCCTCTCACAGACAGTAGGCAATGTGTACTAGCTTTGGGAACATCATAGGCTGATTTTGCTTCTGTTTCCCTGTTCTTTGAAGAGGCTCTAAACTTAGTCCCCTTAAACAAACGTTCGGCCTGAAGCCACTTTATCTCATGATTAATCTGCCCAAGATCAGGCAAGATCAAATCGAAGACTGCCTTGATTTCTACGAAGGTACCTGCCTACTTACAGCACTGTAAGGAAAATCTGATAAAACCAGTAGATAACGTTCTGTGTTAATTGGATACAAATGGAAGCTGCTGTCCTTGATCTTAAACAACTTTTAATCCCTTCTGAGTACTTGAGATTTTGTACCTACTTTACCATGGTAATATATCAATCTGCCTAACCTTTTCCCAACTATGTTGGGGTCGGCTTCCAGTCTAACCGGGTGCAGCTGAATACCAGTATTTTACATGGAGCGACTGCCTATCGGACCTCCACAACCAGTTACTGGGTAACACTATACCCCTTGGTGAGACTGGTAGGTTGTCAGATTTTCTTCTGACGACCCGTAACGACTGTCGACGATCCAAGAATGACAGCCGGGACCAACGGCTTAAGGTGATTTCCGAGCTTCCGGTAGGTAAAGATGGTCACCCATCCACGGACCGACCGTGGCAAGTGTAGCTTAACTTGATCGATCGACCTGTGCGGCTGTTATTACTTATATGTATATGTAGTGTTTAAATATACGGAGTGGCACGGACATTGACGCGCCACCTGTTACCATGGATTCAGTGAATGATTATGAACCCCACTGCGTTGAAATTTTACGTCGGTTATCTTTTTTTAATCTGCTGCTCCATAAATAGTGACCGCGTAGGTATTGCACTTTCCTATGAAACAGCAGATTTTTTTGATAACCGACGAACATTTTCTAAGCTAGGAAGTTTATAATCATGTGCTGAATTGATGGTTATAGTTTGTGCGTCGATGTACCTGCCACCCTGTGTTTTCCGCGTTATCATTATATAATCCTGTCCTGTTTGATCATGATATTCCATTATCCTCTTACATAAAACTCGCAAGTAAGTATACTAAAAAGGTCTCTACTAAAACATTGACCTTTTTACTTTATGCGGAAGGCTACTTTTTGTCCGAAGTATTATACTAAGATGCGAATATTTTGTCTTGGAACACTTTCCTTATACTTAATATTTAATAAAGTATCCTTACTTTCCAAGAAGTTTCATTTAATATTTTGTATGTTGCTGCATTTTTTTGGCTACATAAAGTCCTATTTCGTTCGGGGGACCCAATTTCCATGATATTCGGCAACTCCAGAACTGTAGTAGTAGCAGCAATTTCCTTCAGTGTACATGGTATACAATGGCATATTAAAGCATCGATCCGCTATCAAGCACAGACCTTAGCAATATACCCCAAATCGTTAGTTGCAGCGACTAAACGATTACAGGGACCATTCTGCAACAGACATATTTACTAATACGAATAGATTCATTGTTCCACTACTGGTCATTCATTATAATAGGTTTAAAGGGTCGTTTCGTGCATCGTAAAACATCGTATGAACGGAATTACCCTAATATGTTACGCTATTTATTAGTCGTAAAGTTTAAAGCTTTCAGGAAATGGTACGGTTGTATTAGGCGAGCGTTGATTTAATTTGATTCGTACACAGACGGTCTGGTTTTATGGTGACCAGCTTGGTTGCTTAATGTCACTGCTGCATTCCCTTTTCATTTCCTTTGAAAACAGGATTCGGTCGGTACAGATCGGTGCGCGTGAAATAGTTCCGTGTTAACTTAGAAACAACCGTTGCTTTCCGAAGATCAACCTGCAGCGATCTATACTGGAAATGCGGGCATAAAACCTGCATCTTTATGAGGACCCCTTATGCTTGGTTCCAATAAACGAAAGATAATCGTTTTGCTTACCAATGGTAAGCATTTTTATTGCCAAACTGGGGATATAAATAGATTCGTAAGCTAATTCTACCTGTGATAGCTACTTCCATAATTATGGGATTGTCTACTATGCAACAAAGATATGAGGTTTTTACTTCTTTATTGGCAAGAGTCTTAATTTTAACCAATAACGGTCCATAAATTATAGGAATCGACCATTAGACTGTAAAAGATGAGAATTAATGAGAATATTATTATTGTTGCATTTGAATATCTACCTGTACGTTCTGTGGCAAGTGGTATTGCCTATTTGCATAATATCGTGATGAATTAAATGCTTACGTGTGGTCTCTTTGTGTGGTATACCTTGTGAGTTTCCTTCTCTTGAAGCAAACGTTATTCTAAAGACTTTTCTGATCTAACCGATTCAGATTATGTGATATTCATAGAATTTTCTTTTGTCCCTAAAATTGCCAGAATTCGACGAAATATTTCTACGTCGGGGAGCCATGAATGCTTATGCGAATGCAGCCATAGTCAGAGGTCATCCTCTGACACGGTGGTTTTAGCCGGTAAGAGTCCGGCATGCCCCTCTGTCACCACCACGATGGAGGAACTCCAAGAGGATTTCCACCGCGCACCACAAAAAAAAGGGGGGTCTAGAATCATGTGCTGCATTCGTAGTTACAGTTTGCGCGCCCTGCAACCCTTTATAAAATCGACAGACAAGCAAGTTTCAGAATAAGATTGTTCCCCAATAACGTCCAAAACAAAACAGCTGCTTTTTCTGGACTATCAAATTAAATATCATCATCTGTTTTCTTTCAGACAGGCCATAAAGCCACTATCAGGGTCGGTGCCGTCGGTGCGGGCACCGCAGAGCGCGGCCGGCACGGGCGACACGACCGATGGCAAGCAGCCGAGCAAGTCGCGGCAGAAGAAGTTCCAGCGGCATTTCCCACAGGTCGGCCCGGAGGAGAGGGTGCTCAATTGTAAGTACACTCTGATACTGAGTAAAATAGGATAGATAAATCGAGAACTAGATAGAATTCTTGAAGTGTTCAATCGACGTCGACGAGTCGATTTTGATCGACTCAAAATGTGTCATCTCATCACCATCTTCCTGCCCTTATTGGTCTCTCCCCTGTCAGCCGTCACTCTTATCAATGTGTCACCCTGTGTCTCAAAATATGTCATGATCAACTGCAATCTTGTTGCCCCTTGATGTACGATGTCCAAAAGGAAGTTTTATTGATCCAGGTGGCATCCGACTTGCTCTGTGTAAAAATCGACAACAAATCGACTTACAAGTTTCACCACCAGAATTTGACGCGAAAAGTAAAGCTTGCGTATATCAAAATGTCAACTTCTGCAATAAAATCCACTCGTGGACTTAGTGCATCAATGTAGAATCTTCTTGTAAAACAGGTCATTTAGGTTCCAACATGCCTATTTCTGGCTGTTTTTAGGTTTGGAACGGGGTCAGGGACCGGGGTAATGATGCCGGGATAATTACAGGCATGTGGCGGCATCTACCTCGCCACATGCGAACTACGCATCATACTGTCGTCACGCAAAATCGTGCATCGCGCAAGCAGAGTTTACCGCGCAACTATAGCATATATACAACATTTCGACGTAAATCTTCGAGCAATAGCCCACCTGGCAACACCCGACTAATCGGAGGATCCTCCCTTTTCTATGAAGGATGGGTGAACTTTACACTCTCGTTCCTCACCCAAGAGACTTAGTTACTTTGTCTGAAATGCTAGCAATGCATTTTCGAAACCCTGGTTATGTCAGATGCCTATATACGGCGGAAACCACTTTCCATCAGGTGTGTCATTAGCCTGTTTGCCAACTTACGAAAGACATAAAAGTCAAGAAAAGTGCCTTGGCTAGTTCTATTGTAAGACATTTCAATTACTTAAGTCCTATGCTAATTAATGATGGCCATTAAAGTCTGTGTGTCCCGCCATATACAGAAGGTATAAAAGATTAGAGCGATTAATCTATGAACTTTATTACGCCAACATGTTATCTTTCTGTTAAAAAAAATAGAAACGGGAAATGTCACGAATTTCTTCATAAACGCTATAAGTTTTTCGTAGTAATCTACCAAACGTGCCTACGGATATTTTTATCATTAGTGACACATATTTTGATGTTTCCTTGACAGCTTGCTACGAAAACAAAGTTAAACTGGAATGACAAGCGATTTCGTCAGTTTTTTTTTTTGTCTTGTCGTGCAACTCTGGAGATAAGAGAGGTCTTCTATTGTATAATTATTTGATCACTAGTCCTATGCTTCAGTAGTTAACTCAAGGAGAATACATTCTAAGTCCGTCAACGAAGATGAAGACGGGCCCGTCCAAATGTAGTTCGAAACTTTGGAGCAAACCCTACACCCGATTAATTGAAAATGTCGTAACTCTGACTCCCAAGATACAGGCGAATGCCTAGTTTGGGGGTCACCGTCTATGCTTGTACAAATTGTGATTAATAAATTATTTAAATATAAATTTTGAATTAACTTTATCGGACAGGCAAAGACATTTCGGGAGTAGGGACAACTGTCAAATCGTGGTTGGTGTCATTCTTAGGTTGGGCCACAAACAAATCTTATGTTCTTAAGCGATACGGCGTAAGAATCGCCTGTAACTACGGATAATATGCTTAGGGAGTAGACCTCCTGGTCCTTGTAGTTCTCCCAGTTAATAAGGACCTGTCTGTGCTCGTCATAGTCATGTTCAGAATGTTGGGCCACAAAAGGGATGAATGAGAGGCAATTGGATGCAGCTGAGATGAGAATGAGAATGTTAAGGGATGTGTGATATTACACGAATGGATAGAATAAGAAATGAGTACATAAGAGGAAGTCTTATGTGCTCATTTCTTATTGCCCGTGTAGGCCTATGTGAAATAAAATATTTTGATTTTGAAGTCTGAAAATGGCACCGGTAACTGGAAAGTTGTGTGGAAATCGTTTGTCATGGTATATGTTACGGAGGACTGAGGGAAATATCGTGAGGAAAGTTTTGAGTATCAATGTCGATGGCTATAAGACCAATGAAACGATGGATGGACTATGTGGAGAAAGGGGTGAATGTCGAGATAGCGACTAATAGGGAAGTATTGAAGAAAAAGACATGTTGCACCGACCCTAAATAAATTACGATAAGAGTGGGAGAATGATGAGTCATAAGTATGGAGAAGATGTTTGGACTATAATAATCTAGCACTGCAAAAGTACTCCGTGAGGATAATTCCGTCTTATCATTATCGCACTGATTGCGAAACGTACTGGCATTATGAACTCTTGCTAGATTGTAATGGACTACTAATGATCTCTCTATTGACTTCTGCGATTACGGAACACGGCTGATTGCAGTGCCTATGTCAAAAGATGATGATATTATCGTAATGCTAGGCGGGAATTCTGCATAATGGGAGTGGTTTCATCACTAACCGTCTGGCACTGATTTAGGTAATGATTTCAGCAACTATTGTTAAATCTGATTGTTACTGTGCAGTTGATTATGACGACGGAGCAGCCAATTATGGTTGAGGTTTATCAATTCGCTCAAAATTTTGTTCGAAAATACGATAATTATTTCGTCAATTGACTAAATTCCACAAGCGAAATAAGAATTGGTAACTATGGGTATTACTTCCTCACGAAGCAATAAAAATACACGTACTTTCCCGTATCTAGTTTTTCTGTTAGTTTAAAAGCTGGTTACATAAAATATACAACGTTTCGTGATTCTGAATGCCATTTCAAAGTCAATGCCTCGTCCTAGATTTCCGAAATATGAAATTCTGAGTGTGATTTTCATCATGATAATATGTGATCCTAAAACCAATAACAAGTCACTGAACCCCATAGCTATGCGTCTGGGGGCGATGTTATGACCCCATTACACACGTTTACAAGAAATTTTCCAGAATAAACATAATTCCAGATCCAGAATCACTACCTACGAGTACAAGGAATCATAGGGATTTGTATTGGCGTAATTTTTTAATAATATAATATAATTTATTTCATAAGCCTAATATAATAAGGAGAGAAAAAGGCTTAACAATGCATTAAGTACTTAAATAACTTATCCCCTTATATTTATAATATGATAAGTATATGCACGTTGTGTGAAACTCCTGACAACCAAACTAGGACAAGTCCTGTATCTCAGGTGTCAGCGTTCCTCCTTGCCCGGCACATTTGTGAAGGCTAACTTTCCATTGCATTGCACAAATAAAAATAATAAAATATGAATGTAATTTATTCTAATATAACATAAATTCAAACGTCCTAAGTTTAATGTGGTTTGAAGAAAATATATGAATTCGACAATAACTTCTATACGATCTGTAACGTTAAAGCTAAATATTATTTTGACAACCACAGCAATCGGTGCTAGCCCTAGCTGATTGTCAGCTTCCTTGTCCCATCAACGAATTGCGCTGAACAAAGTTAGTTAAATATTTGCTTCGATAAACACCCCTATATTTTTCTGATAATATAATAATTTGACCGCATAGAGGTTCCACGTTTCTGCGTAGTATAATGTCCTAGATTATATGCAAAATTTTAGCTCGATTATGCAACTTAATCTAGAGTGGTCGAGGTCAGAGGGGCAATTCTCGTAACTTTAAGAACGTTCTCAGTCTCAATCTGTCAAAAATATCTCTAATTTCCTTACATTTTTGACAAGTTTTTGACATTTATTGTCGCTGAGATGAGATTGCGACTAGATTTTGAACGTTTTTAACTACGGGAATAAGCCTTCAGATTTCTTGGGATCGTGAAATCTATGGTAGAATTACGTACACGTATTTAGAAACATAAGTGCACACGTATTTAAAAACATAAATGCCGCTCCATGCTGGTCCTGCTCCACAACCACAACTAATTGATTAACACTTGAAAATTCTGTTGGAGCTGATGAAGATTGTAAGACTATCTTTGCATTGTATAAACTCAATTTCTTTTGTATTGTATAATTGCATAGCACAGATGTGAGTTCTATGTATATACCCTATGTACCATTTACCGGGTAATTGTGTCTTTCATTGACTTGAATGTGCCCTGGCGGCTGATGTATGTCATGCTCACACAAATGTCTCGCTGACGGTGGCGTGTGTGTTGGATCATTTAGCTCCCTTAAAAATGGTTGAGCTGAATGGTGCTGATCTATGCGTCATGTTCGTGGCGCCGTCAGTTGGGGCTGGTCATCACTTAGCTGCCTCGGCTTATTTTTAATTATTTTAATTTTGAATTGTTGTTTTCTTACCATTTGCTGTATTCTGGACGCTTTAAACGCGTAAGTCTTTTTTACATCGTTCTCACATATAATTATAAATTGATATTAATGATGTAACTAATATTTTTGTAAAACTATAATTTAAAAGAGTTTCCATGGAGTTTCTTGCCCGTTCTTCTCCATAGGTACCTACGCTTTGGAATGGGCAACTAGCTTCATATTTTCTGACTGACCGACTTTTTGACAATTCAAAAGTGCTTTGAATTTGAGTTTGAGTTTAAGGCATACCTAAAACTTACAAGGACTATCCTGTGTTTATAGGGCAAAGGAGAGGTAACCTAGCCTTGAGATCCCCGATCAAAAGAAGGTCTCTATTATACACCGTGCCATTACAATTATACCATCTGAAATAAAATAAAAAAGACAAAAATATACTCACAAATTAATAACTTCAAATTCAAAGGATTATTTTCAACCTTGAATTATTACTTGATAGTTCCTGCCATTGAGGTCACAGTTCAAAAATGATGTAATCGTGCCAAGAGCACGTGGTTGTAACTATGCAAAACTCTATGACAACTTCATGCAAATGTCATAAAGACGCAAATAGCACTAACATGGAATATTACAAAAAATATGATTTGAGTGTTGGGTCTAGTATCAGAAAATAATGTATATAGTTGTGATTGTTAGGAAATAAAAATTATTTTTACGTTTATCCTCCTGTGTTTGGTGGCTAATCCGAGTACACTTGACATTGGCTAAATTGTGGTGGTTTTTCCGCAAAAGCCATTAAACGAAGAGAAGAAGAAGTAAACAATCGTAATCAGGACAAAATAACAAGGCCAACTTTGGATCCTGGTCTATTAAGGTCATGATAATGTTTAAAATCTCGGTTACATAAACATAAAACTGTAGTTGTTCCAAGTGTCCTCTTTTAATGAATCCTGCAGGAGACTAAAAAGACGTTTGCAGAAATAAACGAAGGTTTGAAGGTGCCTAAACCAGTTCGGCTGTAATACGGATAACTTATTCCTACACTAAACTTTTGAGGAAGGTCATAGAGCAATGAACATCGATTTATATCTCTGGCAATGAAGAAGGGAATCATAGAAGACATATGACATGCACAGGTCCTTTTTACTTAAGAAACCTCCGCGTTTGAAGGTCAATCCATCCTGCCCAAAACATGGCATAAGCAAAAATGTGGTCAATCTTCCACAAAAGCACTAATCAAGACTTGTAATTTGAGATCTATAAGATGCTATTACGTAACCGTCACCCTGAACTCATTATTATCATATTGGGACATCTAAATTCAATTATTATAATTATGATAAACCGACTGAGAGCTCAGACCAACTAGAATCTTCATTCGTTTCTGCACAGCGAATTTCATAAGACGTGATCTTCATATCTAACTTATTTTTGAACTGATTGAAAAGGATTCTGTAAACAATTCAACTGTATGTCTTATTTTTTATGTATCTTCGTCCATAACTGATTTATTTGGGATTGGCACAACACATCTTTTTCTGCCATAATCTCAATTACCCGTCAACTCAATTCGCTTAAGTTCCTAGTTCCCAACTACATATATTATAATTTTCGCACAATCCATCAATATTTTCTTTGGTATGTTTTTTCACTCCTTCCAATGCTAACCTATTTTTTTTTTATTCAAAAATCTTTCTGTTTCTATTCTAGATTACTCGTGTGCGCTGGTCGGTGATCTGCTGCTTCAAGGTCACCTGTACATCACTAAGAACTATTTCGCTTTCTACTCGAATGTTTTCGGCTATGTGACCAAGGTGAGCGAGTTTGTTTTATGTATGTCGATCGTTTGTAGGAGCTTGTTGTTGATTAGTTTAGTTTTAGAGTTTAGCTGCCGACGGGGTTTAGATTTTAGTAGTTTTTACTTATGTTAGTACAGGTAGTGTAGTTAAGGTCGCCGTTATACCTTGTACAAGTCTTTTTTAGGGAATTTTTGATCCAATAAGTTTTTAATATCTGCTACACTACATTTTGTGTAAAATAGCCGATTATTTCGTGCGCTGTTATAAGCTGTTACCTTATACGCACATAAAAACGAAAAACTTCAAGCATATCGAATTTTACTTATGTTCCAATAAAAATATTGTACAGACGCCAGCATATCAAGCTACTATAATCTGTCAAATTTCTTTAATAGGAAAAAGGTTCAAAGTTGATTAGGAAAATTTTACAGTTTCGGGTAGCTTGATGTGCTGGCGTCTGTACATAATAACGACATTAATCAAAGCCTCAATCTTGTTTCCAGCTATTAATCCCGACGATATCGGTCCTCCGGATAACAAAGGAGAAGGTGGCCCGAATCATTCCGAACGCGGTGGGGGTGTGCACTCGCGATGAGAGGCACGTGTTCGGCTCCCTGTTGTCCAGGGACTCTACCTACAAGCTGATGATGCACGTCTGGAAGGCGGCGAGAGCACCCGAGCAAGCGGTGCCGAAACCTCAGGTGGGTGATGTTAGTATACTTTTAATATTACTTCTATAATGTATACTGGCTTTAAAGGCAATTTAGCCGTCCGGCAAATGTCATTAGATCTATAGGATGTCGAAGGATTTTACCTACCTTGCTGATGTTGCATGTGTAGAAGGCAGCGAGAGCCCCAGAGCATGCGGTGCCTGGTGTTTTGGGCTACTTAGAACGACATTTAATTTTATAGAGACTTCGTACTAGATAAGTTTGACAAACCATAGCAGATCTTTAGGCAAGGTGTTTGGTGAATTGCGAGCGTCTTAATTTCGTGATTAAAGGCAAACACAAAATAAAGGGCGTTGGTCAAGGTATCCAACATAATAGTAATGTTTGGTATCTGACCGGGCAAAAACAGTAATGATTTTCCTCATACCGGTTGTTTTGGCTGTATTTGAGCTGTTTAATATAAAAAAAAACACGAAATGTGACTTGCCAGTGCAATGCAAAGACGCACTTAATAAAAGGATAAAAAACTTTTTGAACAAGTTTTATCTATTAGCTTTTAGCAATAATAACAAATTTTCGCATTCTAATAATTCCAGGATCTCCGAGCATCAGAAGTGGAACTAGAAGTGTCAGAGTACTCGCCCGAAGACGACAGCAGTTCAGCGGGCGGCGACCAACCAGACGCACCCTCACCTCCTGCCAGACGAGAGTCAGAGGCCATCATAGCTGCAGGTGTGTTACTGAATAACACCCTTATGGCAACCTTATGCCTATGTACATAATACTTACGGATTTATTGTCTACATTGGCCCATTGCTATCTGATAAATAGCGGTCTTTGCGCTTTAAGCAGTCTACCGCGTGTACAGACGCCAGCACATCAACCTACCACAATCTGTCAGATTTTCCCAATCAACTTTGAACCTTATGCTTTAGCGATAAAGTTGAAAATCTATTGAAGAAATCTGACAGATTGTAGTAGGTTGATGTGCTGGCGTCCGTACCTAGCCAAGATCACTCACAGACACGTGCGGTGCTGTACGTATGTCGAATCTGTGGTCTCTGTTGTTCTACTTCTCCACATGCTACATCTGCTGCTCAATCATGGACGAAGCGTCCACTCCATCTATTGAGATGAAGGTGTTAATTGTACGGTATTGACCGGTATATCTCACCTCTCAATGAGGTCCATGTACTAATCGACAATAAACAAATGAAAGATGTTATTTTTTACACCTGCTGCTCAATCCTGGACGAAGCGCCGACTCCATCTTTTGAGATTGAGGTGTTAGTTGTACGATATTGACCGGTACATCTTACCTCAATGAGGTCCATGTACGAACCGACAATAAACAAATGAAAGATGGAATTTTTGGAGTGTATGGTGTGTTGTTATTATACTTATTATTAACGATCAGATGTTTTTGTTTGGATTGAGCAACTTTTAATACAGTTTTCAAAGGTAAAACTAACCATAAACTTAATTTGCCAGCAGGAGGCGCGGCAGTAATCCAGCCCGCGCTACTAACTGGCAGCGGGGCCGCCACGCGGGCCGCGACCCGCTGGTGGCGCCCTCTTCTGGCGCTAGTTACTGCGCTGCTTACATTCTCAGCTGTTTTGCTAGCCTACAAGCTGTATGTAGCTACGTATCATGTGCAGGTAAGGCATATCAATTCTCAAAATGGAAAGTGAAATCCGCGTCAATATCCGTTGCGTAATTTAGAAGAACAACTGTGTGATCACCTGATCACAGACAGACACGAAAAGCGACTTAATTTATAATATGTATGGATTATTATAAGAATAAAGAATAGCGATAAGGGGAATCACAATAACATGATAATTAATTACGAATTTATGTTTTGATAATTGCGCGGTAACGATTTCTATTGTTGAAATTATAAAATAATGAAAGTAAAATTCGCTAGTGTCTTAGCAATTTTTATTTGCTCAGAATTTGTTTTAACAATTCCAATTTTGTACCATCGGAAAACATACTCTACGGAACTATTGAAACAAACAGTAAATCCAATTTAATATCTATACATAAATACATTGATGATGATGTTTGATTGGATCTTTGAGAGTCATTACGGGTAGTCACAATCCCGAAAGTCTGACAACCAGTCTTACCAAGGGGTATCGTATTACCCAGTAACTGGGGTTGTGGAGGTCAGATAAGCAGTCGCTCTATGTAAAATACTAATGCTGCATCCGGTTAGACTGGCAGCCGACCCCAACATAGTTGGGAAATGGCTAAGTAGATGATGATGTTTGATTGATGATGATTGAGGGGGCTCGTGGTTTAGTAATAATGGCCGCACGGGTCGATCGATCAGGTTAAGCTACTCTTTACATACCGAGCCCCGTCCGTGCCTCGGAAAGCACGTTAAGCCGTTGATCCCGGCTGTCATTCATGGATCTGTAACATTCGTCAGAAGCCCGAAAGGAGCATCGTGTTACCCAGTAACTGGGTTGTGGAGGTCAGATAGGCAGTCGCTCCATGTAAAATACTGGTATTCAGCGGCATCCGGTTAGACTGGAAGCCGACCCCAATATAGTAAAAGTAGGGAAAATGTTAGGTGGATTGCATTTTTGACATAATGATACATTGTTCATATTCTAACTACAACCATTTCTATTTCAGGAGGACCTAGTAAAGTTATCGGGAGAAGAGCTCTACTCTGAGCTAGTGAGGTGGCGCGCCCGGTTGCATGGCCGGGCCGCGAACGAACTGCACGCATTCCTAACAACAAACCTACTGTTACTTACCAAGGTAATTTACTCAGTAGGTATTCCATAATAATATCTTTTTAGGTATAGTTTGTCGATTCATGAGCGCGCGGAAATCAACCTTATGTCAATGAGATAAAAGTCACATTACGCGCGCTCGTGATTTGATAGTAATAGTAATTTATTTCCAAAACTTCAGTACATATTACATCAATGAGGTCTCAACACCCTGAACCAGGACATCCTGTATGGCTGGGGTCGAGGTTCCTTCAGTTACATGAATTAGCATGAGAAGGCTTAGACTAAATACAATTAAGTTAATCTGCCTAGCCTTTTCCCAACTATGTGAAGTGGCAGTGGGCAGGGCACATCGCTCGCAGAACAGATGGCCGATGAGGCTGAAAGGTTATGGAGTGGCGACCGCGTACCGGAAGACGTAGCGTTGGAAGGCCTCCCACAAGGTGGTCCGACGACCTTGTGAAGGCCGCAAGAATCCGTTGGAGGCGGGAAGCATAGAACCGGTCGAAGTGGAGGTGCTTGGGGGCGGCCTATGTCCAGTAGTGGACGTCTTTCGGCTGAAATGATGATGATGATGATCTCTTATACCTCTTAAATAATTTTGAATAGCCTACACAAGCAGCAAAAATAATTGAAAAAATTTTTGACGTAAAATAATTAATTTCTCCATTTTACAGGTACGACAATCCCTAGAAGCGTTATCGGGCGTGATACTAACCGACATGGCGCAGACGGGCACCGTACATCTTAACGTGGACGTGCCCAACGACACAGTCTTCAGTTAGCGAGTATATGGCAGCCATTGAACTGTACGACAGCGGTATTACACGACCAGCGACTGGTAACCCTGTGAAAAGGTGAATCTAGGGTTGGATATCCATGTCGGATTTCGTGAAGGGAGAAACGAGAATGTTTTACTCAAAATGACAGCTACTTTTTGCTCACGTAAAATAATACCAGCCTGTTTTTGTTCCACTGCAGAGCAAAGGCCTCACATACAGAGAAGGCACGAGCATTGATCACCACGCTTGCCCAAGACGGTTCACTTAATTACTACAAAACGCTCAACTAAAATTACTGAAACTGGGCTCAATATCCGAGAAGTCGACAACCCTAGGTTCATCCTGTACCACCTCAGTTCGAAGAGGTTCTACTGCCACCGCGCCAGTTAGGGTTATCACTATGTGGATATCTCTTCGAGGAAAATATATAATTGTATTTAGTTGGACAGCTACGCTGCCGCAAATATCTGACAAGGAAACGCTTTTCCATGTCTCAGTGAGACGGAAGTGATACTAGTTATTATTTATTTATGCAACTTTTCAGTTTAATATATCATTGTTTAATGCTTCGGATATATCTGCCGACTTTGGTCTCACAACAATGATGCCTCAGTGAAGCGAGGAATAAATTATTTTTTTTAGTTCAATTTGTTCTTAAATGAAAACAGAATGTGTAATGTAGATGTCCAAAATATTAAAGACCTGTTGTATAAATATGACAGTTCTTCACAAAATGAAAATGTTTTGGATATTTGGGTACATCTCTAGTTTCACCAAAATAATGCGACACTGCACATTCAGTGATAATTTTAATATATTGGACCAGAATTTTAAACCTCAAATGACAGATTCATTCTGTCCCTTGCATTTTTTATTAATTAATGTCGTTTTTGCATTAATCTTAAAACTAGTTTTAAAAATTACTTTTCGCTTCATTGAATAAATATTGGAAGTATTTTATTGTAACATCATATATAATCAATCATGATGAATATACCAAATAATAATCGCGTCTTCACAAGTATTAATGTCTATATTGAAACATGATTTAGATATTTTTGTTAAAAATCTTATATTTTATGAAGTCGAGTTCTAGACAAAGTCATTTAAAGTTTTTTTTTTTTTCAAAAAGAACTTACTATGGTTTAGTTCAAATTGGCTCTATGCTGTTGATATCGCTCCATTATTTATCGTAAACGGAAGTTATATGTATTTGCTGTTATAATATAACATTAACTTTATAAAGAAGCATGAACGGTTATAGTCGATTTGGTAAAATACCATTCAGATTCAGTTTCGATAATCTTTCATCGGTGATATCTCCACCCTAATTGCGTAACACAATCTCAATCTGAATAATTTTGAAGGATATTGCTAATTCCACCTTCTTTATACATATATAAAATTCAAAGTCCTGACTGACTGATATATCAGCGCACAGCCTAAACCGCTGGTCCTAGAGACATGAAATTTGGAGGGTGTGTTCTTTGTGAAGAGTACGCATCCACTAAGAAAGAGTTTTTCGAAATTCCACCCCTAAGAGGGTAAATGGGGGAGGGTGAAATTTCACGCGGACGAAGTCGCGTGCAGAAGCTAGTTGACTCATATGTTCGAAAAAAAATCTGTTTACCAACGTGAATAACGCAATGAATGTTGCTGAACTGTTTAAATGAAAGCTATGCTTATTTTATCTCATTCTTAGGGCTGATTTTACCAAAATCTTTTATTCGGGGAATAAATTTGACATCTGACAGTTCTAGTAAGGAAAAACTGTCAAAAATTAAAAATTTATTCACAGGCTAAGACCTACATATATGTCGGCCTTTGTGTGTTACGCAATTACCCCGCTGGAGCGGTATTGGCGCTACAGCACGAGTTGACAACATTTCAATCATATATGATTATCATCATGTATGTGATTTGTATATAAGCGGCAGTTAGCCGTAATGTCTATAAGGCACGTACGTCATATTAATTTGTGTCAAACACAAACGTTTAGGATAGGATGCGTGTATGGTCGAGATGAATGAACGATCAACTTGCTAGTAATACACGATTTATAAGTACACCGTGAAAATGCATGAGATATTGTTTAATTCACAGAAGAGCCGATTCTGTTCTGTGCTTCAAACGGCATTTAAACTTTAACAGCCTTATTACAAAACGGCTTAAGATCCAGGTTTAAACCATCGAGCCATTCTTTAATTTAGAACTTTATTCCGATAATATTAAAGTTCTAATTACAAAAACTGACGGTTAACCCGAATCTAAGTTGTAATTTTTTTAATTAACTTTACGTGTCCGATTAAACTTCAAAATACATTAACTGGTTTGGGCCATTTTTTTACTTGGAACTTTATTCCGATAAAATTAAAGTTCTAATTGCAAAAACCGACGTTAAATAATTATAACCGTTAAGTTTTCAATTTTGTATTAAGAAATTTACCTATGTCAGATTAAAGTTCAAATTACAATAACTGGCTCGAAGGTTTGGGTTTGGGAGCTCGTTTTCTAATGGGACGGTCTTATTTCACTTGTGATATCAATTTTATATTCCGCACAATTTCACTCTTTGACATCTTGTGCATCCTCCGCATTTTTCTTTTAAATCTTCCGCGGTATGACATCTATGTGTTCGTTTATTAAAAGAAATGTAATGTTAAATTCTATAGCGTTCCTTCGTCTCGGCTTTTCGATAGATATTTTCATAATCACAATTCTATTACTTGGGCAATCTTTTATATATTCGTGTAAAACATTAAATTGTATTTAACGCTTAGTCTTGATGGTGAAACGAATAATCTTAGTCAATATTGTTGATATATTATTCTTGTATTATTGCATATGTTAATGTAAGAATTGGAATGGCGTCATAGAATTATCGAGCGGTATTTAATTTTCTTCAAATTTTTATGTCTTATGCAGATCAGTTATATTATGTGTCCTTTAAAGGTCTATCCACATATGTCAGGGCCGCACCAGAGACGTGACAGGAGGTCCATTCGCAATTCAACTCAATACGCGCGCTCTAAGCACGGAATCCGTAGAATAGTTCGAGGCCCGAACTACGAACGAATGACAACACGATTTGACAGTTGTCCTTACACTCGATGTGTAAACTGAAAAAGTTTAAAGTTTAAAGTGGATCCTCGCGAGACACAATGGCTTTTTAATCGTGCCTGTAATTACAGCATTCAACCGGTTAATCGGGAGTAGGGTTCATTTCAAAGTATCGAACTACATACGGACGAGCCCGTATCCTCGTTGACGGACGAGAGTAGACCCCCAAGGCTGTGGTACACACTAGGCAGGCACTGAAGCTCCGTCGCCGGCCGGAATTGGACGTGTGTGAACAAGTTCATATGGAATATACACCGATATTTTTTTAAACACCTGACGGAGCACGGTCCTTCCACGTCCCGGCACGACCCTGATATGTGTGAATAGACAATAAGGGGAAGCTCCTTGGTAGCCCGCGAGGTTAAATTTTCTTACGTTTTTTGCAATTTGCAGTTCAGTAAATTATGATTCGCGACCGTAACAAATAACGTAAGAAAATTTGATTTTCGCGGGCTACCTTATCGCATCCCACTTAATACGAAACTACGATCAGAATATGAATTGTAGAGTGGTTTTTGGAGAGAATACAATTGTGAATGTGATAGTGTCAGAAGGCAGGTGCTAGTATTTAGATAAGAGTTATAATAAAACCAACATTCCTCGTTTGAGAAAGTATCCACAATATGTTTTGAGAGGGAGTGCAGTCCGGTCGGGCACAATGCTTCAATAGATCGTTTGCCAAATAATTTCCTAATATTTCTTGCCAGTATGTAATGACATTGATTATGTAGACGCAACATTCATGTGTGTGCACCTAATATTTCTGTATCGATTACAAATCTATCAGGTAGATCACATTTCTTCTTTAAAAACCAAAATGCAATTGTTAAAAATTACGCAAACTGCTATTTTGACAATAATAAATAATTAGACTAAAGAATCGTTTGCAATATTCATACGATTTTTACCTTTTTATCGATGCAAGAAGTATTAGGTTTGAAGTTTAGTATGATTTACAATAACATCAAGTAAAGCTAGCTAATGTCAAAATTTAGAAAAATTGTTCCGTATCATGCAGATGCGGGTTATTCCGTTTATCCACTCCAAAAAATCCACCCTAAGGTGGATTTTTAAGGATGCGCGGAATTGCATGTCCGAGAATCCATCCTAAGCCACTAAATTCCGTTAATCCAACTAGGCCTAGGGTGGACTCTCGGACATGCGTTTCCGCGTATCCTCCTTAGGGTGGATTTTTTTGAGTGGACAAATGGAATAACCGGCAGATGCAAAACAAACAGATTTGGACAGTTTTGTAAAATATTGTCGTTTATAGAAGTAACTGTGTACTTGTAAAGTTTATGTAATTAATAATTTATTATTCTAGTCTTTGGTCAAGCTCAAGGATTTGTTATTCGGTTCTATTGGGGTTAGTATGTACTTAGGATGATTTTAAAACTATTGTAAGTGTGGAATTATGTTACGGGCACTTGTAAAGTTTGTGCAATCAAAAATGTTAAGTATATAAATATTATAATATGTTTTAACACATTTTCTTATTTATTGTAGATCCAATTACAGTTTGTTATTTTATATTGAAAACCGAGAAGTTTTTGTTAGATAATGATATAAGATATGTTTTAGCACATTACAACACAATATTTAGATGATGCTAGCTAATTATTTTCCTCGAACAATTCACTCGATGTATTATGTACAAATATGTTCGTTGTACCACATAGGTTATTGGCTGTTGTTAATATTTTATGTAATAAGGGCCTAATGTTGTTGTATGCTAGGTTACCATCTGTGCCAAAGTGCTCTATTACTGTATGTATTCCAAATGACAAATTAGGCCTTTATATGTATCCTTATAGACGTACCGACTTAGGCTTATTGACTTACTGAGCAGTCGACCAAATGAATTGTTGCAAAGTCCAATGATCGCTTAAATAGTTGTATAGTGTTGTATTGCTCAGTTCTGTTGATCGGAACAACACTAATCTTTGCTCCGTGATTTATATTTCATGTTATTTAAGGCTGTCTACGCTGTCCTATACGAGTCATTTATCGGAAATAATTAATATTGCCAAAGACAAATACACTAGATTAAATGAAATATCAAATGTAGAGATAGTGAGGTTTGTACAATAGTTAGTTTTAGGTAGGATCGTGCTGTTAATTTGAATTATTATCAATGTAAATATGATGATATTTTACGTAATTTTAGTATTTTATTAAAATGATTTTTCTGGTGCAATATGGGGCAACCAGTGAGATGTGACAGAGTTCAATTTAATCAAAATTATG
This sequence comes from Luperina nickerlii, assembly GCA_963855955.1. Lineage (NCBI taxonomy): Eukaryota > Metazoa > Arthropoda > Insecta > Lepidoptera > Noctuidae > Luperina > Luperina nickerlii. Next base: position 10,102,434 of record OY979677.1, on the reverse strand, counting down.
TTGACGAACAAGCATACTTATTATTATTTTATTATATTTATTAGTCAAAGAATTTTATTAGGTAACAACCCAGTAAGAACATGCACATAATTTGAAATAACTATGCTTGTGTGGAATGATCAAAATTAAATGCCCAGGAGAGTCGGTTAAAAACCTGAACCGATGTTTATATAAAGCTACATTTGTGTATATGGGAAGTAAAATAGCGTAATTGTATCAATGGGTGATAGAACTGATTTATGATTATTAGTGATTTTAAGTTGTACCACGTAGGAATTGTTATGAACGCGTATGTTGTATGATTTCAAAGTTTGTTTTGTATATTTTTGTTTGAAGTTGTGATTCGTTTGTTGATTTTGTAAATAATAGATAGATGAGTTAATTGAACATGAAGAGTTGTTTTATTCTTTACCTTACGAACCTTTTGCTAATATCTGGGGATCAGGTTTTGTAAGAAAACACGGCAGCAGTCGGCAATGATCGCTGCCTGGTATCAGTGACTGAGGGCAGCTGACCACACCCACAATGCTAGTTTTCAGCGACAGCAGCCGTCAGTGTATGTTGAAAACTGAGAGCCTTAACTTTAATTTGAACTTGGCATCCCCTTTTTGAGATTTTCTCAAAAACTAGGCGTCCTACGTCAAAAATAATAAAATTTGTATTTCGACTTTATGTTACACCTCCAAATGAAGGCCACGCGGGATGTAGATGTGTGTGTTGAGAATAGCGAGCCTTTCGTTAGAACTTGAAATCGCCTTTTTTAAGTTTTAGCAAGGTATTGGATGTTTTACCATTGTTGGACTTACGAGGGGGGCGCAGTTCGCCTTGGGTTTGGTTCCTCGGCCCTAGAGGTCCCAAAAACTTTAGGACGCACTTTTTAAACAAATTAACAAAAAAAAAATTCGTTCAAATTTGTTCAAAATTGCATTGTACTTCTGCTGAGATTAAAAAAACTGAAGTGTTAATCGACTTTTGTTGCTGACTGTACAAATCATTTTTAAGCTACGCTTTATTTTTTTATCCGAATTCACAATAATATAATATATAATTGAATATAACCTGTATTAATTAAATGTTAAAAATTACCTTTTCGACTGAATACAAAGGTATTCATAAAGATTTTCTTTCGAATAATGCCTGAAAAACATATCGGACATTACCTACTAAACTTCTGAAGGCTCAAGGTTTCACAATAAATACTGAAAAAAATGTATTCTTACCCATAATCCTACTACTCCTTAGTTTTTATTATAGACTAGTTACGTCCCGCGGTTTCACCCGCGTAAATGTCGATCCCATGGGAATATCGGGATAAAAAGTAGCCTATATATTAATCCAGGGTGTCAGCTACCTCCATACAAAATTTTATCAAAATTGGTCCAGCCGTTTGACCGTGAAGAAGTTACAAACATAAACATACACACTTTCACAAACTTTTGCCTTTATAATATTAGTGTGACAAGACGCTTACAGATTTGCCTACCTACTTATAAAAAAACCGGACAAGTGCGAGTCTGACTCGCGCACCGAGGGTTCCGTACCATCATGTTTTTAAATTTTCATCGGCGAGGCCTATATTCGTCAGAGAATTTTTTCAGCGCCATCTCTTGACCGATAATGGAACTAATGTAACTTTCATTTCGTTGCACACATCGTTGTAAAGTCAGGGAATTTGCTCGTTTAGTGGGTTTGCTTGAGCGCTGTAAAATTCTGAATATAAAGCTTGATGTCAACTATGACAAATATATGAGTATTTCATAGTCTATCACTCCAGACCCCAAATGGTGTTTTATTTAGGGGTGTAGTGACACAATGCGTGAGAGCTCAGTGATTCGTCAACTTGTGAAAACTGTCACCTCTCCCTCACCGCGCAGCTACCTCAGGCAACGCCTATAGGAATTGACACTTTGACAGCTCACTTTAAGCTCACTTCAGCTATGTTTTCACGGTGAGATTTTTACAGAATACCACTAAAGGTTATTTACGCTGATTACAAACAGCGGTCTACGTATACAAAAAAAAAACAACGATATTCTCTAACAGATATATTAAAAATAGGAGTATGAAAAGTACATCAAACACAATTGTTCAACAATCTGTTATCAATAAATACTATGTATTTATAACCACTACATTAGTTCGTTACATTTATACACAACATGGTTTAATCACAAATTTTATTTAACTAGACATAAAATCACGCCTGTATGCCCAGAAGGGCAAGGCAGAAGTGTACCTATAGTACAGGCGATAAATATTGCACATCGACCTTTGGAAAGACAATCGGCTAATTTCGGCTTCGTAGAGCGTTATCTCTGTCGCACGAAATACAAACAGTCCGGTATCTATTAGGAGCTGTTAAAACAATTATGATTTGCTTCTTTTGATAATTATTTTTATTCTTTGTATAAAATACAAAAAAAAGGTAAAGGTCGATGTGCAATATTTATCGCCGGGTAGTGTAACACCCATATTTCGCCAATTATATTGAAGTCCCATGTAATGGGGCAAGCCTATTGTCATCAACCGGGCCCAAATACAGACTCTGGGCTGTTACTGGGAAATTCTTGATGGAAAAACCCAATAACACTACTCGTCCCGGGAATAGAACCCAGGACTTCATGCTCAGCAGTAGCGCTTGCGACCACTTGACAAAAGAGGCAGAAAACTATACATTCTTTATAGACGATCAATAATTAATTATTATTAGTATAGAAGATGATATAAAAATACATTAAGGGGAAGCGATAAGGTAGCCCGCGAAATTCAAATTTTCTTACGTTTTTTTTGCAATTTGCTGGTCAGTATTAAGTTGTACGTCGATCAGAATATGATTCGCGGCCGTAACAAATCTATATTTACAGAACCATAATCATTAGAATCAGTATATTAGTATAATCCCAAAATGTCAAGATTTCATGAAATAGTCATTCTTTGGGATTACTTGGTCTTAGAGAGTTGTTGATGACTTTAATGATTATAATTCTGTAAATACATATTTGTTACGGCCGCGAATCATATATTAATCAACGTACAACTTAATACTGACCAGCAAATTGTAAAAAACGTAAAAAAAAATTGAATTTTGCGGGCTATCCTGGCGCTTTCGCCTTAAAATTAAATATTTTCATAGGAAGAAAATCGCTAATATTTTGGTAATATAGTCTCCTAATACAGGCTTATCTGCTTAAAGGGAGGCTCCAATCACTAGCTATTAAGGTTTACTAGGTAACAAATATTTTTAATTTATTTTTTATTTTTCATAAAATATAGGTGCTTACATGTGCAATTGTACATAGTGCTCAACATGGTAATTAGTATTGTTTTGGCACTTACTGTATACTAGTCAATTTAAAAGCATATATAATACACATATACGCATATAATATAACATATCTATTTAACATAGCGCATGCTTAATGGAATACTGACTTATCTCAAAAAGATGATTTTTGGGAAATTGCTAAAGAAGATCTTGCTATGAGGATTTATCCTATTTGTTGACGCATAAAATTAAAACTGATTTAAGTCGATTATTAATTAATCATGATGCTTGTATTTTGAACGTATTACGAACGATAATCTATTAATGATATCTGAGTAAAAAAAAATATTATTCTCTGACCTATCTACTAATGGGTCAATGTTCCATTAAGCATGCGATAGGTTGGTATATACCTATTTTTAATAGGTAGGTATGTTGTTTATAATTATCATAATTATGAACTTAATTACCTATACTGCTTTCTACGGGAGGTGAAAGTTTGAGCCCAAATTCTGTAAATACAGGGTCAAATGAAATTAGCTAGCGAAACTCCGCAGAATTTTTTTTTTACTCGTGTTTGGATATTACTCTGATTCCCATCACATCTGCAGAACTTCGATAGTTAATTTAAGGTGAATGGGTAGTTGAGACCGCGAAATTCAAATTTTCTTATGTTTTTTGCAATTTGCAGGTCAGTGTCAGGTTGTATCTTGATCAAAATATGATTCGCGACAATAGCAGGTACATATTTAGAGAAGTATAATCATTAGAATCAATAATACATCTTTGTAAGTTAGATTTCTACCACTAACACTTTTCCATAAGAGATTGGTGGTTGGTGGTACAAATCTAACTTAGAAAGATATATTAATGATTCTAATGATTATAATTCCTTAACTATGTACCTGTTATTGTCGCGAATCATATTTTGATCAAGATACAATCTGACACTGACCTAAAAATTGCAAAAAACGTAAGAAAATTTGAATTTCGCGGTCTACTACTACCCATTCACCTTAATTTGATAAGGTAACAGATAATAAAAGCGTCATGTACAAAAATTCCAAGTCATGTTTCAAAGCAAATCGTTCGATTATTTGGGGTATTTAAATAGGGGTTTTAGGTTTTCTTTTAATAAATAGTATCGGACTTGGACCGAATCACGATAAAAGCACACGTATATTACTCACGGGTCTGCCTGTCCCTTTACCATAATCAGCCTTTCATGTTACCACTGCGGGGACAGAGGCCTCCTCTCTATGAGAGAGACTGAGTGGGTGTCACATGTCTTCGAATTTTTGGTTCTAGGACATGCCGGTTTCCTCACAATGTTTCCCTTCACTGTTTTGAGAGCAGTGGTGACGAAATAATTTCCACAATCTGTCTGAGTTCGAACCTACGACCATAAGTCTTAAGTCATAACTCATAAGTCCCTTTAGTCGACGGTAAAATTAGTAGGGTATGTATAAATTTAGCTCATTACGTCGTTCAATTTGCGTTTTCCATTTAGTTATTTATAGGTTGTTTTGACGTCATCATTCAGACGTCACAAGCTATTTTTAGTTAATAACGAGTTTTGCATGAGAAATGCTTTTAACATTCATCAAGTTATTAATATTTTCTCGGTAAATGGATAATGAATTCCTTTGCGAAAGATTGATTTAGTTATAAATAGAAGAACTAAAATGGAATGAAATTGTAATTGCTGTAGTGTATGCTATGAGGGAAAAATGAATAAATGAATTGCGTAGGCCATGTCAGGATTACAGGAATCCTAGAACATGAATATAAGTTGCCTATTTCGTATATTTAACAATTTGTTATAAACAATGTGTTAATCCAAGTTATAAACTGTGTGCCAAATTTCATCCTAATCCGTTTAGCCGTTTTTGCGCCAATCCGGAACATACATTCAGACAAGCGGACCGATATTCTTCTTTTTTTTTCGATACAACGGTGTTGCGATCGACAATGGAGCATGCTTGTCAAAAAGCTTACATAAACTTAGCTACATTTTAGTTTATTTTGGGACCTGTCCTCTAGCTTTAATACAATAATGAAAATGAGAAGAAATTAAGGTAATATCAAGAATCTTAGCGTATAGCTATGAGTGTAGGTAATGTTGTCTATAAAACTCCATAAAGCTATACAGAGATCTTTTGACCCGTGTCCAAAATCGGAACTAACGTCGCGCAACAATTTAACAAATGTTTACTAACAACGCACTCCATTTTTATGTCATTCAAGCGCCAAAAGACCCCTGTAGCACTCTTTTCAAATCCTATTTATTTTTCGACAGTGTCCTCTGCTTCTCAGCATGTTGGACCAACTGCTTGTCAGTGGCCAGTCCCTTCCTGGCTCGAACTGAGTCCATGTAGGCCTTCGCTCGGTTTACTCCATCCCACTTCTCGCCCCAATGCAGGTATTCTTCCTCCGTGCGAGGCCTCCAGAACGGATCGATGTCTATTACCTGTAATAGGAATAAAAGGTATTTTTCAAAATGAATATACAACAAACAGGCATGAATATAATACAATATACAACACATTCTTGTGGTAACTTCTTTGGTATTATGATTAATTTGAAATGAAAATACAAACGAACAGGCCCAACCTTACATAGGCCGGAGTGAGTAATTAACAGTGGATAGCAGTATAAATGGTGATAGACCGCTGACTTTTTGGTCACTAACCAAGTTTAATAAGTGTGTATATAGGGTTGGTTTTAGTTAAGTACTTATGTTTCGTGAGTTTCTAAGGGACCGCATGGCCGCATATAGCTAAGTAATAACAGCCGCATAGTTCGATCGATCAGGTTAAGCTACGCTTGCCGCGGTTGGTCCGTGGAAGGTTGACTATCTTTACATACAGTGCATTCCGTGCCTCGGAAAACATGTTAAGCCGTTGGTCCCATCTGCCATTCGTGGATCTTTGACAGTCATTAAGGGTCGTCAGAAGCCTGAAAGTCTGACAATCAGTCTCACTAAGGGGTATCGTATTACCTAATAACTGGGTTGTGGAGGTCAGATAGGTAGTCTCTCCATGTAAAATATTGGTATTCAGTTGCATCCGGTCAGACTGGAAGTCGACCCCAACATACCTGGTTGGGAAAGTTTCTGAGTGATACAGAGGTACTTATATTATTATACAAATATCCCAATTTTTTTTGAAGTGAAAACTTCTTTAGCGGCGCTGTGTACTTTTTTTGGAATGGGTAAAAACTTCTAAATTCGCGTCAGGTCACGTGACCCTGATCGAAAATTCGTAAGACGTGACGCGCGTTGTTGAGGACAGCGCCATCTATGCACATCGGGAAGAACTACGAGGGCCTCGCGTACTAACTACGTAGGCCTCGCGTACTAACTACGTAGTTCATCCAACAACGACGAGATGGCGCTGAACCACGGATATATAACTGACGACGAGCTCAAATACATTTTATGTACAAGGCCAATAGTATGTAAAAATGTAACTAATATCAATCGTACCATCTACGTCCTCTTCTAATACGCCTCTGCAAACATTATGGTAATCGAACAAAGGTAACATTGTGTAAAATTTCATACAGGCTCCTTATTAGTTTATCTAGTTACCACTTTAGAAATGATTAACGAAGCACTGCCGCGACCAACACCACGAACTGAAGTCTATCCTGTGTGCTTATTTGTAAATCTGAATAAATTCCTTTCACGAGAAGAATAAACCAGTCACTTTGGTCATCATACCTGATTTGCAAAAAACCCTATAAAATAAGGAACACACCTTAACACGCGTGTTTTGTTTATAAGACGATTCACAAAATACACTCGTAATTGTTCAAGTTTTCACTTCTGTCGGCACTACCGGAGTGCCAGTTTTTTTTTCAATTAAACCACTTACACGCACTTTTGAATTGTCAAGGAATCAGCCTATGACTAAACAACATCTAAGGCGCGGCGAGTCCTGACGCCGAGGCCTCAGTTCAAGCGCGAACTTGAAGCTCAGCAACCGGCAGTAAAGTATGCATTCTGAACTATGCTGGGCCACATACACACCTCCCAATGTCTGAACAACATCCGAGCCGGCCGAGATGTATATGTCCTCAGCTCAAGCGCGAATTTGTAGCTCTCGGCGATCGGGCGTAAAGCTTTCACTCTGAATTGTGCCCTTAGTCACAGATAGGTACTAATATACTATATACAATATGTACTGACCTCTCAATTACTGAACAACACCTGCGGCGCGGCGAACCGTGACGTGTGTGTTCTCAGTTCAAGCGTGAATTTGAAGCTCTCAGCGATCGGTAGTAAAGCTTGCACTCAGAACGATACTGACCTACGCGTACTATAGTTACTGCGTATACACACCTCCCAATGACTGAAAATATCTGCGGCGCGGCGCGCCGTGACGTGTGAGTCCTCAGCCGAAGCTCAACTTGAAGTTCTCGGCGATCGGCAGTATAAACTCTGAACGATACTGACTTATTATGTTACAGCTTATACACAATATTATACACACCTCCCAATGACTGAACAACATCTGAGGCGCGGCGAGCCCTGACGTGTGAGTCCTCAGCTCAAGCACGAATTTGAAGCTCTCGGCGACCGGTAGTAAAGCTTCCACTCTGAACTGGTTTGACCCGCTCTGTAAGTCACTGCCAACCACCCGGCCGCCGCGACGACCCAGTGCTGCGTATAGCTTGCCTGTAAGGTAAAAAAATATAGGTATTAATTTGGGAGCTTTGAGTGGAAACAAAGGCAGGGGGTATTGGTAGCTGTGTGTGCATACGCATATATTTTTTTAATTGGATCTCATTTGCTATAAAAACCATAGTGATAAGTACAAATTTCGAGCGCCTTAATTAGTGGTTATCGTTTTATGTGTGTTATTATAATAACGATGTCTTATCTAAACCTTATTACAAACTACTTATTTACTGCAACGCACAGCATCACCGAAGACCAGTGATCAATGAAAAAGTATCCGCGAGTCGGCGGGAAGCCTAAAAACTGTCACCAAAAAAAGTTCGCTTCGTGATATCGCCGGAGTTGTTTGACAAATATTCAGTGGTCAGCAGCCTAGAAAAATTCCTTGCTTCTTACAAATTCGACGCGGCCATTTTGAGATGAAAGGGGGTCTTCCGGTCACGGGCGTGCATCCGGTTCAATTGGTCACGTCGCAAGACATCTTGTGATCTTGCCCACTACACTCGTATTTGTCAAGTCAATAAGGGAGCTTTTTGTAGACACAGAAACTTGAGGCGGCCGTGCTAAGAATGTTAACGAAAAAAATAATATCATTTTGTAACGGGAAACACACATATATAATAATGCCCGCACTACGGAAGTTGGTTGAGGATGTAGATAAAAACAAACGATTTTTGTGTGTGTACACGTGATTGGAATGTAAGGCTGCTGCCACGGTGTTTACTTTTGAGGTCGTTCGGTGAGTCAAATGTAACAATGTTGTTGTTAAAGTTAAGGTCAATCATGTTTTGGACATGATGACGCACTGCCTATGTATGACTGTACTACCATGAAAGAATCTGGATAGGTATTCGAGATTTGTAACACATGAGTATTTTCCAAATATAGAGCCGTGTTCGTCCAGTGGTAACGGCCCCGACTTACGAGTCGTAGGCCGTGGGTTCGAACCCAGACAGACGCTTTGCTTTGTTTAAATAATTTTATCACTACTGCTCTTAAAACCATGGCATGTCCTCGAACCAAAAATTGTTTATTGAAATAATTGATTTGCATACATATTTACAATATAGGGCCTTAAACTAGAGGTAGGTAAGAAAAAATTGGGGTCTACTTGAACTAGGAATAAACCTGTATCTCAGGTATTAAAAATGTTAATAATAAATGGTAATGGTATTTATAATGGTGGTAATGGTAATTCGAAGACATGTGACATCCAACCCGCGCCGGGACCGCGTGGTAGATTACGGCCCATACGCTCTAGAAGAGAGGGCCTGTGTCCCAGTAGTAGGAACATTATAGGCTGCGTATGAGCATGTCCAAAGTAAACAGTATGTAGGTAGGTATTACACTCGCGACATGCTGTTATGGGAAGGTCACAGTTCTACCGCGTTTCTGGTGACACCAATGCGTTGCAAAATGTTTGTTTCTCAATTTTCGCATTTCTACATACCTACAGAAAGCTTTTAAAAGGCACAGGTCATGGCAGTCAGCCCTGTTAACGCTGTATCCTTGCTTGTATCGAGGAATAACTTTTGGTCTACCTAACTGGATAACCAGCATCCGGCAAATGTATTATAATTAATAATGTACCTGATTATTATAGCAGTGCCATGGTGGCGCAGTGGAAACTGCCGCGACTTACGAGTTGTAGGTCATAGGTTCGAAACCTGACAGGCGCTTTACTTTGTGTACATTATTTCATCACCACTGCTCTCAAAACAGTGAAGGAAAACATCGTGAGGAAACCAACATCTCCTAGAACCAAAAATTCGAAGACCTGTGACATCTACCAACCCGCACTGGGCTCGCGTGGTGGATTACGGCCCACTCCCTCTCACAGGGAAGAGGCCTATGTCCCAGCAGTGGGAACATTATGACCTGATTAAGCTAATTATTGTAATTACAGTATCTAACAGCTGTTGACGAAATTAATCCAAGAGCTTTACAATTGAATAACAAATATATGAGACATATAATAACAATAAACCATTTATTTTCAGGTAACAAAGACCCATAGATACCCATAGACACATGACAACACACACATAGATACATACATATCCACGGTATAATCTAGCCTTGACAAGACTAGCTCCTAGATTAATTTAACCAACTGCTGTTGCTTTAATAATTACTATATAAATTATAACACATCTGCCGGATGCTGTTTAACTTATAGGCCAAGAGACTGGAACCCTGATAACGCGAGGACTTAATCGAGGAAGACTGCGAAAGCGATGGATGTAATTAGATATCATTAGCTCGTAGGAAATTAAGAGTACTTACAAGCAGAAGGCTATCTACAAAAGGAAATCTATACTACGGGGGACTATAATTAGTCCACCATAGTATAGCTTTTATGTTAGATATTTCCATATTTAGAAAAATACTAAAATTCAGATATTTCCTTTGAATCCCGTCTTTAAAAACCGCAGCGTACACGCATCTCAGCTACAATTCTCTAAAGCCTCGCGTAATAGCGATATTGACGTAACCGAAGGCTTGCAATTGGTCGCGGCCGGGGAGTCCATTTCCTGTGGTTTTCATTCAGTAAATAATAATTATACTTTATGAATGGTTCTCGGTATAGCCACTGCTATGAGAAAGTTATTTTTGAGTGTACGACATGCGAACGAATAGGTAGATGAATCGGATGGTGAAATTGTGCGGTGAGGAGGATTTGAGGTAGATAAAATTAAGGTTTGTTTGAACATCTTTGGAATGGAACGTAGCCAATGATTTCCAATATCATGCGTTAGCAACTTAGATAGGTAGGTATGTAGGTGCTTACGAGGTTTAACTCGCTGTTAAAGTAAAATAACTCCAAGATTCGATTCTTCGAACTTCGAAAGATCAATAATATTTAGTTGCTTTCAAAGCAGAATTCAGACAGGAGTGAAATATAAATTGTTTTGTTATTTATTTAAGGTTTTCCAAGAAAGTCGAAGAATTTAATTGTGAGTTTTAATCAGGTTTAATTTTTGTTCTCTTGTAAAGAAAAATTTGAAAATGAAAAGATAAAGACATTCTCAATAGAAACGAAGACCCACATACCTATTCAGAAGTCTTCTAATAAACATTAGCAAATAAAACGTCCAAAGAAAACGAGATCAGTATATTCCTTGCTAGCAATCAAACGGTTATGTTATACCATATAATAAGAGAAGCTCGCTGCGGACCGTTGTGGCCTATATCCCTATCCGTTAGTAACGGGCTACAGAGGACATCCGTCTGTGGGATGCGCTTGCGCTCATGTAAGGCTGGTTACGGAACTTTATAATAAGTCTTAAAAAAAATATGGTAGGTATATGTTGTACGAAAGTAGTTTTTTTTTAAGGGATTGAATTTATCTCTTTCACTGTCTGCCTAGTCTTATCCAATGTCATTTGGAATTTAATTACTTAATGAAATTAGAAATACTTGATCAGCTTTCTTGAATTCTCAGATTAACATGTTTTGCAAGGTAAACAATAATCATTTACGTGTTCATTTTTGCCACAAAATATAAAAATAAATGACATTAAAATATCTTATTTTGAATTCCACAAAGACTCATTTAAATAAAAATATTATTTTTCTAACCGCTTAAACATTAATTAATTCACAAGGAATTGTCATTGAAGACCAGTAGCACATGCCACCCACTCACGGCGAAAGATATCACATCTGTAATTCAACTATGTGAACAGGTAATGTTAATGACGAGCTTAGCATGCGAGCTGTATTGTGGCCGTCTTGCAGGAAATGTGGGAAAGTCGGTATAAGTTTAAACTTGCTAGCATTTCACAACTAAAAGGCAAGAAGCAGAAAAAGCTTAATAAATGACATAACGAAGCTAATTCAACAATGTAAATGGGTAATATTAATGACGAGCTTAGCATGCGAGCTGTATTGTGGCCGTCTTGCAGGAAATGTGGGAAAGTCGGTATAAATTTAAACTTGCTAGCATTTCACAACTAAAAGGCAAGAAGCAGAAAAAGCTTAATAAATGACATAACGCTCACAAACTAACGATTGAATGTAAACCTACAGTTTCACAGTCTAATCGGTCCTTGGGAAGTTCAGTGTCAGATTAGTTACCCCATTTTCCGAGTCATAAACAAAGTTTATCAATTGGTTATTAGAGGGTAGGTCTGCAGAAGAAGTCAATAGTTTAGTTTTATTTTTTAAGAGAGTACAACATTTTCCAGTCTTCTCTTCAAAATCTGCGTATTATTTTTCTGTTGTAGAATTGACCAATCCCTGAAAAGTACTGAAAGATAACTTTAAGATTTTTCAGTTTTCAGCAAATTTTCGATAAATCTTGCTTCAAATTTTTCAGTTTTCAGCAAATTTTCGATAAATCTTGCTTCAAATTTTTCAGTTTTCAGCAAATTTTCTGTAAATCTTGCTTCATATTATATATTCGGCATAAGCCTAGCATAGTCAGCCCATAGTTGTTCCCCTGCTGGGACACAGGCCTCCTTTAGGAGAGGGGGAGTGGGCCGTAATCCACCACGCGGGCCCAGTGCGGGTTGGTACGTACCATATCTATTTATCGCTAGTATATCTCCTAATTGCCCTCAGTTCCAGACTTCCCAGCCACACACATACGCACTCACATCTCAGTCGTGTACCACGCGTCGTTTACTATTTTCCCACGGCACACGGATGTACCGACAGCAAAACAATTACCATACCCAATTTACTTAAATATGTTTATCGGTATGTACAGCCTTTTAATTGGTTAGTTAATTATAACTGAAGATTTATTTATTGTAATTATTTGTTAAATGATTGGGTTTTTTGCTAACGCTAATTTTTTTGCATTCAAATTGTTGAATACTTCAACAATTTTTTTTTAAAATTGCTATAGATTCTATCGAAGATCTCTGTTTTGAATCGGGTTAAATGGTTTGTTTTTGTATAAAACAAAACCATTATCTGGAAGAACGATTAATTAAGCCTTAGAATTATTATTTAATAGATCTTCATTAATAACTGTTTTATACACGGATATCGAGGGATATGGCATGGAGACGTGGCGCATGTTGCCTCTTTAAGAACAACCTGACCATAATTTGAAACGTGTAGTGTCATTTCGTATTTTTACAAAATGCCGAATTGTTCCGTCCTTATTTGCAAAAATAGAGCAACCACAACAAACCTTAAGACAAGTAGCGTGTCCTAGCAATAGCATCGGTAAGTAAAAAATCACTGCACTAATTATAATATTTAAGGATTTTACAAATATCTCGTTGTGAAATATTTTTGAGATAACATGAGAAAATTGCCTAGCAACGGAACCATGTCAAATAATGCACTAGCGCGCTATGCGTAGCGCTGAGATATGAATATCGATAATTGCTAGTTTTTCTAAATACGAAATAATACTAAGAACCTATTTTACAAGAATTAATACTTTTTTTTCAGTTTCCCAAATGATCCAGAATTTAAAAATAAATGGATAGATACACCAGACGGAAAATAATTGGTTTCCCTCAAACCAAACTGTAATTTGTTCTGTACACTAACTACTATTTCATTATTTCCATGTAGTTTCTTGTCCGTTCTTGTCCATAGGTACCTACTACGCTTTGGAATGAGCAACTAGCTTCATCTTTCTGACTGAACGACCCCTTGACAATTCAGCATAACACTTGACGCGAAACGGCGCTGGAAAGCGCGTGTCAAAAAGAAAAGACAGGAGCTAGACATGTCTTTTTAAAACATGTATTGGTAATTAATTAGTATGTATTCATCATTATACCAAACTCTAAGAAAGCGGAACGGACTTGTGTAGGTAAAGTATCAACAATTAACACTATTCTAAGTTCTAAAATAATTATCATGTAAAAAATGTTGTTAGATTAAAATTGTTTGTTAGTCTTATAGGCTAGATTGTTATCAATTATTAGGAACCTGGTTATTTTAATAAAAGTTCTTTTTTAATGTTCAATAGGATAATTGAATTGTTGTATTAACGATAGCTGCATAGTTTTAATTTTACGTAAGAGAGAAACTAAAGATACTACTTATTTAATTAAATGTCTTTTGCAAACAAATATAATTTATATTTTTACGTGATTTGGTTTTATCGGTTTTTAATACACCACATCGAAAAGCAGAAAAAATAAACAATACTAAATACACCCAAAATCCAAAAACACTTTTCTTTTTTGTAGTTGAATTTTATCGATATTTTTATCGATCAAATATCTCTATTAACCCATATTCCCTAGTTGATGCTAGAATTATGCATGTGTGCATTCAGTGACTGTATCTATACTTTCTATTGCCCGCCCCTTTTGAGTATGTGTGCATGCCAAAAAAGCCGCCCCTTTTGATCATGTGTGCCGTATCTATTTCTTTTGTATTTGTGTGAGTTTCCGGAGTGGGAAAAATGTGACGACAATTGAACTTGGACAAATATGCAGTGAAGGCATAGCTCTCGGATATCTATGGTTTTATACCTACTACTAGTTGTGCTCCGCGGTTACACCCGCTTAAGTGTCGCTCCCCTGGGAATTTCGGGATAAAAAAGTATATGTTAATCCAGGGTGTCAGTTAACGCCGTACAAAATTTTATCAAAATTGGTCCAGCCGTTTGAGCGTGAAGAAGTAACAAACATATAAACACACACGCACACACTCACAAACTTTCGCCTTTATAATATTAGTGTGATTGTACACTGGGTATAAGAACAAAAAGTACCTAAATTTTAAACTAAAATACTAACTATCTGATATTTCCCCGTCTTTGTTAGTTATAAGTACTCCTAGATTTAGTCACACAGTCTGTCAGATTTATGCCGTCAACTATGACCACAATTAATTAATTATTTTCAGCTATACCACTGCAGGGCAAAAGTCTCCTTTCCACTCCTCTCTGTCTTGAGCTGTGTGGACCAATCTTGTATGTAGGCGTCAAGCTCGTTACGCCATCTTCTCCTGGGTCTGCCTCGATGTCGCCAGACGTTTTCTTGGTACCCACATGGTGGTAGATTTAGCCCATGAAACGTTCGACAAAATAAATGAAAATTAAGAAAATACTGCCTTGTTTTGCTATCCGTACCTCGTCCCACGTCTCTCGCTGGTAACATCACGCATAATGTGCATAATTATTATATTATTTTGTTAAACGTGACCGCGGTTCTGAGCACGGGTTAATTAATACTCTGGTCACATAATAATTTTAGTTGTCACAATTTTGCTGTCCTAGAAAATTGTTTTAACATTGTTGTCTTGTTGTAGTCCTATTTTATTACCGGATGTAAGGCCAAGTATATTTTGAAAGCAAAAAAAAAAAGAGTTTATGGTTTTCTTTAATCTTATTTTTTTTTGTTTGTTACCCTGATTAATCTACTTTATTGTTTTTTCGGGTTGACTGTAACTCCCGCCGAGACGTAACAGAATATTTTGTTGGGCCCAACCCCAACCTCATAAATTGTGACCTGCCCTGAAATCAAAGGGCAACATTGTCAAACTTTTTATTTGTTGCGTTCGAGGCTTTTGACTACTTTGTATGTGTGAAGTGTATGTATTTTTTTGTAATGTGCGTTTTGTTTGTGCAGAATAAACTTTTTTTTTCTTTTTAAAGAAAGTATAATTTGATATACCTAGTTGTTACGGTCGCCAATCATACTTTGATCAACATACAACCTACTACTAACCTGCAAATTGGAAACAACATTTGATTTTCGCGGGCTATCCTTAATTTTTCGATCGCAGTAAATAAAATGACGTATTTACCCAAAAATACTCAACATAAAAGCACAAACCTTTATTTCACTCGTGCTAATAATTACGTCGCATGTTAACGTTAAATAAACCGGACAAGTCGCGATGACTTTACGATGTGACATGCACTTATTGAAAATAAACAATTTGATAAACTTCCGCACAGAATTTACGACATTCTTGAAGAAAATGTGGGGACTGTGTCTCACGTACCCATCCCTTGCATAGTTTTAAGAATGTAATATTTTTATAGAGGAACTTATTGTAATTATTTTTAGAAAGTTTCATTTTTGTGTTTTTCCCACGTTGAACATCTGCAAGCGATTTAAGTTATAGGTACTATTATTGTCTTTCATGATTCTTTACTTTTAAGGTTCATTGTTCTATTATGTTTAGTTATCTTGTATTGTACCTATTTGCTATTTATAGTTAAGGTTCATTGTTCTGTTATTTTCAGTTGTCTTGTATTGTACCCATCTGCATTTCTCGTGTTTTATTATACTTTTAAAAGGCAGATGTGGATTTGCCGCGTCCTTTGTTTAGTGAACGGCAGATTTGGGAGAGTTTTGGTTCTGAGTTTCAGTCTGTGCTGAACTACGATCGTGCGAGGTCCTCTCTGACCCCCGATCATATTTTACTCGCCGAAGCTCGCCGTAATAGTTTACGGCGAGCTTCGTGTTTCTAGTAGTTTTACCATTCATGTAACCTTATTTAATTTTACTTTTTCGTGTCAAGTGTAACTGCTAGCTTTAGTTACTTGATATCGTAATAAATTAATCGTTACTTATTTACAACTCACTTCTGTGTATCACCCGCCCACACGGTCACGAATTCCGCACAGTGGTGACCCCGACGTGATCAAAACTATCAATAGCGTGAGTTCGTGACAGTGCGGAAAGAGTTTCGCGAGTGCTAAATCAAAGTACGTGTTAAAATGGCGAGCGATCCAGCGGGAGTCACTAGCGGCGGAACACGCGCATTCCCAGCCAGCCAACTCCCACGGCTTCAACGGGTATCCTGACCACCAGCATGCAGCGACCGCGCATACCTGGTCATCACCCTCAGCCTCATCAGCAACCTCGCCGTTCTGGTCGCTGTACCACATCCGACGCACTGGAGCATAACGCAGCGCCCGCGCCACCCCGACTCACTGGGGACATCTTCGCAGACAGTTCCGACTCACCGTGAACTATGCGGCAACCGGTTCCGACTCACTGGAACCATAACGCAGCGCCCGCGCCACCCCGACTCACTGGGGACATCTTCGCAGACAGTTCCGACTCACCGTGAACTATGCGGCAACCGGTTCCGACTCACTGGAACCTAAGTTGGCCTGGCAAGCATATTCCTCGCCGTTCTGGTAGGCGAGTTAAATTTCCTGATTACTATCAGGCAGGTGTTTCGTGATCTTTATCACTGGTAGGGGGGTACTGTGGGGACTGTGTCTCACGTACCCATCCCTTGCATAGTTTTAAGAATGTAATATTTTTATAGAGGAACTTATTGTAATTATTTTTAGAAAGTTTCATTTTTGTGTTTTTCCCACGTTGAACATCTGCAAGCGATTTAAGTTATAGGTACTATTATTGTCTTTCATGATTCTTTACTTTTAAGGTTCATTGTTCTATTATGTTTAGTTATCTTGTATTGTACCTATTTGCTATTTATAGTTAAGGTTCATTGTTCTGTTATTTTCAGTTGTCTTGTATTGTACCCATCT
This sequence comes from Luperina nickerlii, assembly GCA_963855955.1. Classification (NCBI taxonomy): domain Eukaryota; kingdom Metazoa; phylum Arthropoda; class Insecta; order Lepidoptera; family Noctuidae; genus Luperina; species Luperina nickerlii. The sequence continues at coordinate 10,085,046 of OY979677.1, read as the reverse complement.
GCATTTCTCGTGTTTTATTATACTTTTAAAAGGCAGATGTGGATTTGCCGCGTCCTTTGTTTAGTGAACGGCAGATTTGGGAGAGTTTTGGTTCTGAGTTTCAGTCTGTGCTGAACTACGATCGTGCGAGGTCCTCTCTGACCCCCGATCATATTTTACTCGCCGAAGCTCGCCGTAATAGTTTACGGCGAGCTTCGTGTTTCTAGTAGTTTTACCATTCATGTAACCTTATTTAATTTTACTTTTTCGTGTCAAGTGTAACTGCTAGCTTTAGTTACTTGATATCGTAATAAATTAATCGTTACTTATTTACAACTCACTTCTGTGTATCACCCGCCCACACGGTCACGAATTCCGCACAAAAACAACGTTTTTATACCGTTCGTTCTTGTAGCAAACTCGACTTGTGTCACTGAACGTCTGACAGAACATCGCGAGAAAGGAATGAATAATGTCGAAACAATGTTTGGTGTGAAGAGCTGAATATATCTACTAAATCACATTCGTTCTTCTTGCAGAAGAAAACTAATCGAGGCTGCATTTTTTTTAGTGCAAGCTCTAAATAGGATTTGACTGGTAGAAATCGTCACGAAAGGAAACTCGTTATGCTCCTCCATGCGAATTTTCCTCTCTCTCTCTCTCTTTCTATTATATGTAGGTATACGAGTGTGTGTATGTGCGTGCAACCTCACGTAATTTTTTTACAATCAGCGCTGTCAAAATACCACAGAGTTTATAAAATTCCTATTAAAACAAAACACACTTTACAAGAATTAATTACACCAAGCGACAGGTTAGCTATGAAATAACTACATAAAGACTTACTAGACCACTAGTTCCCTCGAAGGTGATAATGATAACCAATACGGTTAGCCGTCCGTCCGGCTGCGTAGCCGAGCCGCCGACCGCGCGAGCGCATACAAAAACCGAACGGGTGTAATCACCGGCCAGTCGGAGTGCTAACGGAAGATTACTTCATTAACGATTTAACAGGGAATATTCTTAATGAAGTGTGAAAAGATGAAAAACCAATTTACATAAAATACAGACTGAAGAAATTTTTAATGGAGGAGATAAGGGATTACTGAAATGATAGCAGGGCCCTAATTCACTGTGACCACTCAATGATTCCTTACTTCGAAACCACATCAATTCCTTAGCTAATCACGCCAACTTCGCGTCCATTTCGCGCGGGGGGTCGTTCATTGTGTCATAGAGAATACGTTACCTGAAAGAATAAACATTTAAAAAGATCTCTCCACAATCTGAATCTGTGAGAAATTCTGGCTTAGTTAATCTGAATTTTCTAAAGCTATAGAAAGAAGAAAGAAAGAAAAGAAAGAAACGAGGACGAGGGACTTCTTGATATGTTCAATAAGTAAGAAAGTACTTTAGCTTCGAATTTAAAGCTGGACACCCTAGAAAACGAAAAGTAGCAGTCGGACCAAAACTTCGTATTTAAGGTCCAACTATCGTAGACATCCGATAACCTAAAAGAATAAATTCCATAGAGGAACAGAAGACCACAAAACACGTCAAGTTTACCGGCGGCGATAGTAATTTCTAAATTGTCGGTATTTTTTGTGAGATGTTACTCAACTCTTATTGTTTGGTCATGCAATTATTGTGGGACAAAAACTTGGCAACGCGACTCGCGTTAAAAACACCGTAGATTCCATCAAATCGGAAACTCGGATCGCTGAAGCGTAATTTGTCACCGGCCACCCGAGCAGGGTTTGCACCTGTGGCATCTTGAGAGCGGAGCTCGAAGCAATGAACTCGGTAGGAATTTCAACATGAAACCCTCCGCCAACCACGGACCAAGGTGGAATGTACAACAAAATTTCCAAAAAATCTGGCAATATTTTAAATTATATATAAATATAATATAATATAATATAAACAGCTTTTATTGATTCCTTCCAATTAATAGAATACTTACATTATTACTTTAATTATAAAAATACATTTCACTTTAATTATAATAAAATTCATAATGGTTAGTTATTAGTATTAATTATTTAATTTGTTATTTCATTATAAGGACCGCCTAGTGCGGTAAAAGCCTCATCCTTCTGTCTCCATCTTGTTCTGTCTCAGCTAGTCTGATTTTGAATTATAACAACACATAAAAACCTACGATAGGTTTCCTTTGCATGTCCCTTTATGGAATACAGGCGTGATGTTATCTATCTATTTATCTATAAGTAAAACATAACATTTCGCTTGTAATCCTCGAAGGTCAGGCAGAGGTGTACAAATTGTACATATCTACATAAAGGTAGGTTTTTTTTGGATGGGAAATCATCTAATGACCCCTCCCGCTCTGGGTGGAGCGGAAGGGAGTGTCAGACTCTTACTGACTAAAACCCACCCGTGTTCCTTCCTTAGCCCTTTATGTTCCGGCCCAGCGGTAACCCTTTCGGACAATCTCGCTGCCCTTACAGGTAGGTATTACACCCACATTTAGCCAGTTATGTTCAAATCCCATGTAATACTCGTAGGAGGCGAGCCTATTGCCATCAACCAGGCAAAAATCGAGACTCCGTGCTACTGAGAAATTCTTGATGAAAAAACCCAATAACACTTAGATACTACTATAAATAAAATCACACACTACAACCTGTAGGGAGATAACTTTATAAATAAAAAGAACTGGTTAAGAGGGAGCCGGACTCGCGCACCGAGGGTTCCGTACAATCATAATATGTTTTTAAATTTTTATCGGCGAGGCCTATATTCGTCAGAGAATTTTAACACTGCGCACTGCGGTGTAAAATATTGCAGTTTTAGGTCAGCGCCATCTCTTGACCGATAGTGGAACTAATGTAACTTTTGATGATGATTTCTGCAAAAGTGTGCTATTTAGAGACATCGTTTTATTTTTGCTGTAATCTTAACATAAACTTCTATCACAGAGAATTATTTCAGATTTTTCTCTTTGCAAACTTCGGAGATAAGGGGGGCGGGGGGAACGGTATTTTTTACATTTTACATAAAAAGTCTGAAACTTTGCGGCCTAAAAAAATAAGAAAAAATGTTTGTGAATATGCAAACTGCGCTCTTTCATAATTATGATACTTCACATGTCCTAGTAGCTCCACTTCAAATTTTTCAGAACCACTTTCATCAATGTTGCAAAAAAAATGTTTTTTCTTATTTGCAAAATATTTGAGTAAACGTCATCTAAAACTATTCCAAATTTCAAATTGATAGCGTTAGAAGTTCTTGAGATATCCAACGAACAAACGAACAGACAGACTGAGTCTCACCATAAGGGTTTCATTTTATCATTTTGGTACGGAACCCTAAAAATGAAATGCAGTTCGTTGATAAGCGCCTCACTTGAGAATGGCTGGACCGTTTTGGCTATTTTTGTTTTAAAATTAACATTAAAAAAAACAGTTTTACATAAAACTTAGCCGAAAAAGTCTCTTTCAAATACAGATTTCCGATAAGTGAGATGTTTAGTACCAAAAGACCACTGGCCCCCTCACTAGACCAGCGCAGATTCCATATTAAATGAACTCACCAACCCTACTCGAACGAAGTAAAAAGCCGATCCATGTCGGCTTGCCATTACTCGGCCGACATAACATTTTTACTCGCTTCCTGCCGACAACTTCCCGTCACGATAACGCATAACATAAGAACAAATTAAATCCGATCGGATGTCGGAGGATATTCGATAATGACAAGAGTTGCCCTTTCCGTTGAAAAGTAAGAGTCGACCAACTGTGCTAGTAATAGCTAGGCAAGACGGCAAATATGTCGATTATTAACTAGTAGATGCCAGTAAATATGTGCTGGGGAAATCCGGACATGTTGATCGTAATAAGGAAACACATAAATAAAAATCGGAACTAAATTACAATAGAAAACAAGTTTATATTTTGACGTCAGATTCAGAATAAAATTCAAATTTACTTACATTTTTGCAATTTGCAGGTCAGTGTCAGGTTGTATTTCGATTAAAATATCATTCGCGGCCATAGTAAACATGACTTTGCAGAATTTTATTTATTTTTATTATTTTGCAGTTAGAATTGGTCTTAAATGATAATGATTTCATGAAGTAATCATTCCATAGGGTAAATTTAAACTTAGAGAGCAGTATTGATGATTTTTGTAAATAAATATTTGTTACGGCCGCGAATCACATTTAGATCAACATATCACCTGACCTCTATCAATCAGATAATGTTCTGCTAATTGAAAAAAAGAGTAAGATATTTTGAATCTCGCGGGCTACCCTGAAGTAAAGAATTCTGAATTTGACGTCTGTCCTCCGATTGTTAGAATGACCATGGTAACTAATAACTATTCCTAGATTATCTTGTATCCTGAATAATTTAAAACCTACCGTGAGATTCCAAAAAGGTTGTCATACCAAACTCACCGTTTTACTGCACATTAAAGATAAACCTGCCTCACTATCCCTTCATACAAACTAAAAATAACCATCAAGTATTAAAACACTTAAAAGCCGGGTTCTGTTTATAGGAGCAATTGTTTTTTCTCGGGAGGGATATAGAAGTTTTTCCTAAGCGGAGGAATGCAGTAGCGCAGTCCCACAGATGCCGCTAAGAACTTATTTCCTCTTAGACACCTGTCGTTGCGTCCTCAAATTATTAAGGCCGAGTGTTCAATGGGTTACAACATGTTTCGCGCCCACTGTTCGTGGGTGACAAGTGAGATTTCGAGCTTATGAAATGTGGCTTCAATCGTGGAGATGACTTTTTGCACGCTTAAGCATAATCTTTGTGCTGGGACACAGGCCTCCTCTCTGTGAGAGGGAGTGGGCCGTAATCCACCACGTGGGCCCAGTGTCTTAAACGCTTAGCCGTTGGAAAATGTTCTATTTTGTTTGAGGGATATTACATCCTTATTTTTTTTTACCGACTTCAAAAAAAAAGGACGTTATCAATTCGATATGTTACATACGTAGGTATAATATAATTGGAATTGCATTATATTGACATATGATAATCTATTAAGGCTTCCAAACAAATATATAAAATTTTATTGACGTATGTATGTATGTATGTTTGTCCACGCATTTATCCGCAACTATTAATCGGATCGTGACCATTTTTTTAATAGCTTACATTTACTTCAACTTAGGGAACAGTGCAAGTTTCATCAAAATCGATTCCGTAATTTTCAAGATATGGACTAATACGTGTAAGTGTGACGGTCTGGCTTATTGGTACGAGCTACGGGTGTGGTGTCAAAGGGAAAACATCTCAAAACCTTGGTCAAATTCTAGTTCAAAAACTAAAAATTACGAAATAAAAAAGGATTTAAAAAAATTTTAATTTCGGAAGTCGGTGGCAAAAAACTAAAACTATAAAATACAGATCCCAAAGACACCGACGCGACGTCCGAAATTAAAGTTATTTCATAATTTTGAGTTAATTTCATTTTGAAGTCGGTTTCATTTTTTAAAATTACTTTTTATTAAATAGTATTTACGCATACCAGATTATAAGAACAGTGGTGGCCAGTGGTAACGGCCCCGACAGACGAGTTGAAGGTCGTGGGTTCGTACCCAGCCAGGCAGTTTTCTTGTGTAAATTATTTCATCATCACTGTTCATAAAACGGTGAAAGAAAACATCGTGATCCTCCTCCGTGAATATCCTAGAACTAAAAATTCGAAGACATGTGTCATCCACCAACCCGCACTGGGCCCGCGTAGTAGTTTACAGCCCACTCCCTCTCAAAGAGTGGAGGCTTGTGTCCCAGCAGTGGGAACACAATACGCTGATTATTCATGCCAGATTAGATAAGCCTACATCTGGTCTCGGGTAACGCCTACAGGGAGACATGTTACGTAGGTAGTAGTATGGTAACGTGTGCACAATTATTAAAACACTAATTAATATTCACATCAACGTGTGGTAGTCAGCAACCAATCCAATCATTAAGGCTTAGACAGACAAGCGCGACGCGACATCGCGACACGAATCTAGTAGAAGAATTTCTATGAAAAACTTCATGGCGTCGCGCCTGTCTGCAGCGCGACGCGACATCGCAACACGAATTTAGTAGAAGAACTTCTATGAAAAGTTCACGGCGTCGCGTCTGTCTGCAGCGCGACACGACATCGCAACACGACATCGCAACACGAATCTAGTAGAAGAACTTTTATGAAAACTTCATGGCGTCGCGTCTGTCTGCAGCGCGACGCGACATCGCAACACGAATCTAGTAGAAGAACTTCTATGAAAACTTCATGGCGTCGCGCCTGTCTGCAGCGCGACGCGACATCGCGATACGAATCTAGTAGAAGAATTTCTATGAAAACTTCATGGCGTCGCGCCTGTCTGCAGCGCGACGCGACATCGCAACACGAATCTAGTAGAAGAACTTCTATGAAAACTTCACGGCGTCGCGCCTTATTGCGCAATTGCGCAATAAATACCAAAGTACCTAAGTGAATACATAACTTTACTTTACCCCATCACACCATACATAGTCCGTAGCACAGTTCTATTATACCATAACTTAAGTTCATGGTAGATCCTAATTAACGTTTGCCAACGAAACTAATCCCATTTAGCAAGACTCGTTTGTTTACCGACACAAATTTTAATGTATGAAAATGTGAGTACATATTCATGCATTTAATCAATTACGATTTCTTGAATGGATTTCGGAAATCCTTAATTACTAGAGTAACATTTTGTTGCTGCAATAATGCGCCTACACAAATTCCCATTGCATGGAATCTGAGATACCTATAAATAAATTAAATTTAAGTTTCAAAATAAACTTAGTAATGAAGCTTTTCACGTGCTAAAATATTGTTACAATAAAAAAAAGTTTCGTTTTTCCTAATTAGGTATGAAAATTGGAAGTTTATAAACTTGTAGATAAACTTGAAATTTATCAAGTGCAAAAAAAACCTAATAAAAACCTAATTAGTTTATACCTATTAACTAATAAGGTTTTTATTATTATATTTATTTTAACATACCTATGTTAAAATAAATGTTAAGAAAATATTTCAGTTAGTAAACTAATAGCAGATCATAAAAATTAATAGTCTCGTTTACCAAATGTAAGTTTTCGGCTTTTAATCCAAATAAAGTGTGTTCATATTTAAATAATTACAAAACGGCCTTTAAGCAATGATTACAAAAAGTAATAAAGTCAATGCCTTCAAGGTAGTAATTATATTAATTCTAGCTTCCGCCCGCGACTTCGCCCGCGAGGTTTGTCGATAAAAACTATCCTATGTCCTTACCCGGGATGCAATCTATTTCTCTGTCATCGAAATCCGTTCAGTGGTTTAGGCGTGAAAAGGTACAGACAGACAGAGTTACTTTCGAATTTATAATATTAGTATGGATAATACAGCAGGTAACGGAGTACCTAATAGAAAAATGTTACGTATTTTTATCTATCTTGCCGCGGTTGGTGTGTGGATGGGTGACCATGTTTACATAATCGAGACCCGCCGTGATCCAAAAAGCACGTTAAGCCGTTGGCTGTCATTCGTGGATCTTTGACAGTCGTTACGGGTAGTCAGAAGCCCGAAAGTCTGACAACCAGTCTTACCAAGGGGTATCGTATTACCCAGTAACTGGGTTGTGGAGGTCAGATAGGCAGCTGCATCCGGTTCGACTGGAAACCGACTCCAACATAGTTGGAAAAATCCTAGGCAGATGATGATGATTTTTATTTATCAAGCCATTTTCAGGCAAAATTTGACTATGAAAAGTTCTGATAAACCTAGTAGTATTTCTACAAACTATTCCGAGTGACTGCGAAAGTTCATTTCAGTGGGTTTCTAACCTGAAGAATGCCATACAGCTAAAAAGGTGTCGCGGCAGACCCCTTAGAAGCTGACAGGACGAGCTAGAGAAAACAAACGCCCAGTGGGCCACATTAGCCCTGGAAAGAGGTGGAAAGAGGCCTACGCCCAGCAGTGGGATGATGCAGGCTAACACAACTAAACATTTTCTTTCATCACATTCAAAAATCTCTACATTTTCATTCTAGTATCTCAAACACGTTGGCTTGAATTTTTAACACCCTATAGACATATTACTAACAATATCTAACGATCAAATTCAAATTTATTTATTTTTACACATAGGTGTAATGTAGTGGTACATGATGGTATAAAATAAAAATATATGTTGTGTCACTATGTGCTGCCTTGCAAGGTGTACAAATATTGCTTACAAATTAAGTAATGGGTGTACAGGAAGGCCTATATAATTATAAAAATACTGCTAAGTATTAATTTCCTAATCTATACTAATATTATAAAGCTGAAGAGTTTGTTTGTTTGTTTGTTTGTTTGGTTGAACGCGCTAATCTCTGGAACTACCAGTCGGATTTGAAAAATTCTTTTTGCATTTGATAGCCCAATTCTTGAGGAAGGCTATAGGCTATATAACATCACGCTATGACCTTTAGGAGCCGAGCAAAACGAAAAAAGTCAGAAAGAACGCTAAGCAAAAACGAAGTAATAGCGCGGGCAGGCGATGCGATGCGACGGGGTGGGTCGGGGAACAAGAAATTTCACGCGGACGAAGTCGCGGGCAGAAGCTAGTAGTGCTATAAATCGTATAAGCAGCCAACTAGGTGGCAATTAAATTATAATCGCCTGGAAGTTAGCGTAAGGCTGAGTCACCGACTACCGGGTATAGGCAGAGATATGTCGAGCATTCGGCGATATGTTTTAAGTTTAGTTTAGTTTAGTTTATTTATTAATAATTATAAAAATTACATGTCAAGTTTTAATAATCATACATTAAAGAAAAATAATAATAATAAAATTACCCAGGTCATAATAATAATTTGAATACAACAATAAATAATTATGATAAAAGAACCAAGTCAGTAATAAATTAACGTCATGAAGTAAGTATCTAAAACCATTCCTTTAGGTCATATAATGCCTGGTCGGTTAGCCAGTCTTTCAGTTTAGTTTTGAAAGCATTTTCAGATGTCGCACTTAAAATTTTATCTGGTAGTCGGTTATATACCGCTGGACCCATAACATGAATTAGCTTTCCAGACTTAGTTAGGGAGTGTGGGCATCCAGCTAATTTGTCTCGACCACGAGTACAGTAGTTATGCCTATCTCCACGTTTACTGTAGTCACTCAAATGTTGCCTCACATATACTGCCGCCTGCAATATCACCATGGCGGGAACAGTCAATATTTTCAAAGTTTTGAACAGTGGTCTGGCGGTATCATCCCACCGTGAACGCGCAATTGCCCTCACAGCACGCTTCTGCATCCTAAACGCTCGCTCCCAATCGGCAGCTCGACCCCAGAACTCAACACCATATTGAAGAACTGAGTGTACCAACGCAAAATAACACCCTCTCAACATTTTACGTGGGAGCGTTTGTGCCAGTCGTTCCAGCGCGAAGCATGCTCGTCCGAGTTTGCCGCACATCTTATCAATATGCGGCCCCCACGTGAGAGAACTGTCCAGTTCGAAACCGAGAAATGTGGTGACCTGAACTTGTTCGACCTGACTGTCCCCTACCCTAAGTGACAGTGGTGTACACATTCGACCGGAAAGATTAACATGCATGTAATGGGTTTTGGTCGTGTTTAGTATTAAGCCATTTATTTGAAACCAGTTGTTGATTTTACTCACTACTAAGTTGAGCCTTTCTTGCAATCTTTCCATCGACGGCGCGCACACCACCGCAGCCACATCGTCTGCGTACATGAATACGTTAGCCTCACCCATAGCATCAGGCAGGTCATTGAGCAGCAGACTGAACATGATGTTAGAGAGGGAGGAGCCCTGTGGTACACCCGTACTGATGTTAAGAGGGTCCGACCTAACTTTTCCGCCGTCACCTATCACTACCTGCGATCTGCCTTTTAAAAAATCGAGCAGCAACTCCAACGCTTTTCCCTCTACCCCAAGATGCCTTATCTTTAGTGCCAGGACTCCGTGGTCCGCGACGTCAAAAGCTTTTGAGAGGTCGCAGAAGAGAAGTGCTACCTGCTGTTTTTCCTCCCGAGCCTTCATTACTTCGCGGACGATCATCCGTGCAAGGGCAGTTGTTGATCGCCCCTTCCTGTAGGCATATTGTCGGTCGGTGAGACAGTTGGTCTTCTCAAGAAAGCCCAGTAATCGGTCACATATTCCGCTTTCAAAGACTTTGGCGACAGCTGGAATGATCGACACAGGCCGGTAATTGTTTGCGTCACTCTTCTTGCCTTTGCCTTTGTACAGCGGAGACACCTTAATACTCTTAAAAGTACTGGGATAGCAACCACTACGCAAACACCTATTGAATAACACCGCCAGAACACTCGCAAGTGATGCAGCCGCTATATTCACTAGCTCCACTGATGTATCGTACAAGTCCTTTGTTGGTTTACGTGCGATCCGTTTAGTAATGATCTGATACACCTCAACCGGTGAGAAAGGTTGCAGCCAAACACACTGACCGGCGCCGAGTCGCGTCTCCAAAAGCATAGCCAGGGCTGTATTCGGGTCTGCTTGAGGAGCGCCACATGATATAGCCGCTTGAATAAATTTGGCGTTGACCATATCTACCAATTCCTTTTTTGTAGAAAAAGGCTTACCATCTGCCTGCTTTATACTATCAGTGTAATCCGATCTCGATTGATTCTTCCTACCAGATTCTACACTTACTACGTGCCACATACTTTTGTTCGGGTTATTTGCCGTTTTTATATGGTGTGTATAATACTTAGACCTCTTATTTCTAAGCATCTTAATCGCTGGCCTTATGTGTAGGCTCTAATATAGTGAACTAGAGCAGTGTCGGCTGTGGGCGGGGTGATGCATGCTTGTACAGTCGGTTACGTAATTAATTAATTATTTTGTCTGTTGTGTTGTTCAGTTTTGGTTTTGTTTGTCTTTTGGCTACAATAAGTACCTACTAGATTATTGTCCACCAACACCCCTTCATGCTACATGCAACTATGTATAGCATGAACAGGTCTTGGTGGCCAATAATGCCCTATTTTTTTTTTTTAAGTTGGTGCAATTTTTTCCAAGCTCTTATTTTTTCAGTTTAACGAGCCGGCACCGGTGGCTACCGCCCTACAGAAGTGAGACGAAACTTTGGACGCTTTGCCCGTGACGTGAGTAATAATTAGTGTATTGTTTATAAGTGGTTTGCTGTATAATAAGTGAAAACCTTTTATTTGATAGGTCACGTACATCACCTTTGCCGCGGGCTACCTCTGCTGTTGTTGGCTCAGGCTCGCCACCCATTCTTATGTCGTATGTGTTAAATATGCTAGAAACATGATTTTTTTTATTGGTATCAAAGCAATTTTATTTTCATAAATGGATTTTGGTCTTTTAAGACCAAAAGCTTTAAGCTTTTTTTTTAAGCTTTACACGTCTTTAATTACGAAGTGCTAGGTCTAGGTGATAATTTTAAAGTAATAAGGTACGTAAGTACGTACTAGATTTTGGGTGAATTTTCAAAAATCCTTCTTAGGTGCTTACTTTCGCTATATGAAAGTGCAAAATTTAATTGTTCTAGACCCCCTGTACGTCGTCTGTCAGTGAATTAATGAATGAATTTAAGACTTTTACTTCGTAGAAGAAAAATAAACTGAAGGAAAAAAATTCTAACAATACCTACAATATGTTTCAACGACTAGGTAGGTAAGTATATCAAATACCTAAGTTCTTACAATTACGATTCGCTAAAATACACTTGTTAGAATTATCAAAAGTCACATCAACAATTGGTAACTTTAATTTCCCAAAAAAACATAACAAATTTTATTTAAAAAAATACATTCTGTCAACAATTTGTGCAAACTTATACCAAGGTTCCACTTGGAGTATTTAAGTATCCATATAAGTAATCTGTAAAGGAAACTGTGGGTATCACGGAGTGGGCTGGATCGAGCCCACAAACCACACGTGGGCAGGTGTAAACAAATTACATAACGTTGTTACGAATGGCACGTTTATGTAGGTAACTAGTTACTGGATAAGGTAACTTTATTGATGTTGCGAAGGAAGGTTAATTCCCGTAAATTAAAACGTTCAAAATGTATAGTCGCAATCGTACCTCAGCGACAATCGTTGTCAAAAACTTGTCAAAAATGTAGGGAAATTAAAGGTATTTTTGACAGACTGAGGCTGAGATTCGATTGTGAAGGTTCTTAATATTACGAGAATTGTACAGCTGTTACGTCATAATTTTATAATAACGACCTGTAAGGGAGGTATTGGGTGAACGAAAACATCGTGTGAAAATCGTCATGTTCTAGAACTAAACATTCGAAGACATTTGTGACATCTAAGTACCAACCCGCACTGGGTCCGCGTAGTGGATTACGGCCCACTCCCTCTTACACAGAGGAGGTCTGTGTCCCAGCAGTGGAAACTTTTAGGCTGGTTATGCTAAAGCTACGTTTACGGTTTCTTAGAAGAGCAGTAGCAGCCACATAACGGCCGCAACTTACCGGCGAATGACATTCTTTATGAAAGTAGTCGTAAGTTGGTGTATTTTCCTAGTGTGCGTTTTTTGACACCGTAAGGCTGCCTTTCCACCAGAGATGAGCGAGGATGCGTAGCAAGGGATGTGTGTAAAACTAACTAATACCAACGCTAACTTAGTTCAAGCTATAAAAATGAAGCGATGTTATTGGTTGGTTTCACACACATCTCTCGCTACGCATCCTCGCTCATCTCTGGTGGAAAGGCAGCCAAAGGTCGAACACTCGACCATCATTTATCATACTGCGGCCGTTGAGAACGTTGTGTAAGAAGGTCGTATAATTTAATATACCTATAGAAAAGCCATTTTCATAAGAAAGCATTGACACACACATTCTCAAAACTGTCTTTATTTTCTGAATGATTTTCAGTTAATAAAGTTAGTAGTTAGTTAGTTAGTAATTAGTTTCATGACTATAGTACAAAATCGTTGTTGGCTTATCAGCGATGTCGTTAATTTGACGTAACAAGACAATTATAATAATGACCTAGTGGAAATACTGAATGAATATAATATATTATATCTTATTTATGGAATCCTATTTGCCTTAATTTATTCTATAAATGTATTAATAAAGCAGAATTTAATTGAATTTAAAGCCTAATTTTCATTACGATACTATTCAGCTTAAATTGGTTTTAGAGTTTCTCAAATTATTACAAGTATTGATTGCTTTTGAGCTAAACTTACACTGGTATAACCTACACGTGCTGGAGTAATCAACCGGTACTTTGTCTGATTTGTCAAATAGGTACATCATTTTGCATTGGTTAGGTAGGTTCTATAAATATCATGTAAAATTAAGCAAATAAAGCATAATTGGCACGTGATAATTCCGGCTGTAATTCGACCGTTTTATTAAATAAGCGAATAAAAAAAAATCTTAATGAACTGTATTCGCAACCAATCAAAGTTCTGACGTACAAACCAAACAACACTGCAATAAATGAAACGGAGTCGATACTGAGAACGTGTCTCCTGACGTCACGCGCCATGCAGTGGAAAAATATCAAAATAACATCGTTAGCCCGATTGTGATGTTATTTAGGGGTTATTTGTGTGTCGAATGGGCATCGAAGGGGTACGAAGGCTAGGCCGGAGGTCGCACGTGGGCGATAGTGCTCGTGTAAGGGATAAAAGGTTACACGTTTCTGGAGAGTTATTATAGAAAATGAGTGGTCGGATTTAGGTAGTCTCGTTACCAACTCATTACCAACCTACTCGTGTCCGAGTTAAATGCGTAGTGGGTTAACGACGTTCGTGTTTTGTAAACAATTTAATTAGGACAAGTGACATTGGATAATCTTAATGTACAACCGTTTTTTCCATTAATACTAATTTGAAACAAAGTGTTTTAAAAGTAACTAAACTAATTCTGAATCAATGTTGGGCCTTTGAGTCGGCAAATTGGAAAACTTGTTTTGTTTTTCTGACATGGTTGTAACGTCATTAGAAAGAAATCTAGCATCCTTTGGCGTGGTAATTTCAGTAGGACGGCAATTAATTCCCTGTCGATCGAGAGTTCATGATGATTTTCTTTGTGTTTTTTATAAGCAGTTTTACGACGTGTTTTTTTGTTGTAATGCATTAAAGCATTGTTCTTTCTTTATTTATTTACTTCTTTGTTACTTACCTATCTGTAGTAGTCTTTCACAGTTGACTATGATATGATTTAAAACATGACGTTTCGTATAATTAATTGAAGTTTATAAGTTTGTTCACAGTTCGACCAATTCAACATAGTCCTGTGCCACCAGTAAAAATGTTTTACTATAGTTCAAAGTTAAGCATCGCGTGACTTCAACAGTTATAATTATTTAAAGTTTTAACGACCTATTTGAGAGTTGGTTACCAACCAGCTTGTAAATGAGCTAAGTTTTGCTACGTAATTAAGGCAACCCACTATCATTCGTGTTACTAATATCGTGTTCCCTTCATCAAGATACGTATGACAGCTCAAAGTTAATATTTTGTAGCACGAATCACGCTGGGTTCCGTGACTCAGCTAGAATAAAGAACGAAGTTATGGCCGTCATTGTAGTCGAAAAGGAAATTTTGTACAACAGATATACCTTTATTTATGTGGAATATTTGATGGCAATGTTTTGGGGTATCGAGGGTTTGTTGTCTTTCGCCGTAGTAGACATAATTATTATGGAGACTTCCTTTGGAGTCTTTCTTTAGCTGGTTATTTCAATGCCTGCGGGCTATGTTGCAATAATAACAGGCTCGTGGCATAATAATAATAGCCGCACGGGTCGACAAAAGTTTAAGTCACGCTTACCGCGGTCGATTCCTGAATGGGTGACCATTCATGACATAACGAAACCCCGTGCCGCGGAATGGTCCCGGCTGTCATTCGTAATTCTGTGACAAACGTTACGGTAGTCAGGAGCCCAAATGTCTGACAACCAGTCTTACTTACCAAGGGGTATCGCGTTATCCAGTAACTGCAGGTTGTGGAAGTCAGATAGGCTGTCGCTCCATGTAAAATACTGGTATTCAGCTGCATCTAATTAGACTGGAAACCGACCCAACATAGTAGGGAAAAGGCTAGTCAGATTGATTGGGCTATCTTCTACGGTCAGCAACAAAAGTTGATTAACACTTCAGTTTTTGAAGTGAAAACTTCTTTAGCGGCGCTGTGTACTTTTTTTGGAATGGGTAAAAACTTCTAAACTCGCGTCAGGTCACGTGACCCTGATCGAAAATTCGTAAGACGTAAAACGTAAGACGCGCGTTGTTGAGGACAGCGCCATCTATGCACATCGGGAAGAACTACGAGGGCCTCGCGTACTAACTACGTAGTTCATCCAACAACGACGAGATGGCGCTGAACCACGGATATATAACTGACGACGAGCTCCATGCGAG
Organism: Luperina nickerlii; assembly: GCA_963855955.1. NCBI lineage: Eukaryota > Metazoa > Arthropoda > Insecta > Lepidoptera > Noctuidae > Luperina > Luperina nickerlii. Next base: position 10,069,687 of record OY979677.1, on the reverse strand, counting down.
CGGCTTGCTTCTCTTACCACTGCCGCGACCAACACCACGAACTGAAGTCTATCCTGTGTGCTTATTTGTAAATCTGAATAAATTCCTTTCACGAGAAGAATAAACCAGTCACTTTGGTCATCATACCTGATTTGCAAAAAACCCTATAAAATAAGGAACACACCTTAACACGCGTGTTTTGTTTATAAGACGATTCACAAAATACACTCGTAATTGTTCAAGTTTTCACTTCTGTCGGCACTACCGGAGTGCCAGTTTTAATCTCAGTCATTGAGCAAAATATTTGTTTAAAATTGCAGAAGAAGTACAATGCAATTTGGAAACAAATATTTTGCTCAATAACTGAGATTAAAAAAAACTGAAGTGTTAATCGACTTCTGTTGCTGACTGTACCTACATTTCGATGCACTTTTTAAAACTAAATAAAGAGTGAGTTCTGAAAGCTATTGTTAAACTACAAATTCCAGTCAATCCCAAAGCTTTGCGAGTGCATCAAAATAGTACGAAAAAATACAAAAAAAAAACAAAGTTTATTGCAATAACATGTACAACTTTTACAGTAAGTCTTACATACGGACCTCCTTTATAGTATCAAAATATATATGTATATGAATAGTATCAAAATATTTTTTCAGTGATGAAAAACATGTTCTCATTTACATAATTAGCCTATAGGTAATGTTCGCACTGCTGGGACACAGGCCTCCTCTCCGTGAGAGGGAGTGGGCCGTAATCAACCACGCGGGCCCAGTGCGGGTTGGTAATGTCACATGTCTTCGAATTTTTGGTTCTAGGACATGCCGGTCTCCTCACGATGTTTTTCTTCATCGCTTTGAAAGCAGTGGTGTAGAAATAATTTACACAAAGTAAAGCGCCCACTGACTGAATTCGAACATCCGACCTACAAGCCGTGAGACGCGGCCGTTACCACTGGGCTACGACTGCTCTATTCACTGCTGCGTTATCAAGTAATAGGTATTTGAGCAGTGACGGAACAAAAGCGGTTATTAACCACGATATGATTATTTTTTTTTGGCTTCTCAATGTTGAAATACACATCCCAATACTAACAAACCGCTTCAAAAACCAGTAATTACCTACTGAAAAAAAATTTTAAAAGTCGATGGTTTGATCAAAATCCAGGAATGAATCGTTGAAACACTATGCTACAAGGTTTTTAACATTTTCAAAAAAAATACTAAACGGATTTAACGGTTTTTGATTAGTTACTCCTCATTTTTTATTTACTTCACTTCACTAAAAACACTACAAAAGCCAAAATAAAACCAGTAATCCACAATTCGAACTAAACAGCACGTGGTGTCCATTGTTATCAGTCAAACCTGTTAAATACGGACGGGTATAAAAAAAAAAACCTCTCGAAACTTAACCGGATCTCTCACTTTTATGTAAAGAACAAAACCTATCTTATTAAAAGGGATATTCTGAGACAACAAAGACTGACAGTAGGGTTGTCAGCGGTTCATTTAATTTTTTGAAACAAAACCTCTTATAATAAAAGTAAAAAAAAAATGTGGAAATTGGAACGTATTTTGAATTAACACTAATATGTATTATAAAGGCTAAAGTTTGTGAGTGTGCGTGTGTGTATGTGTGCTTATATGTTTGTTACTTCTTCACGCTCAAACGGCTTGACCAATTTTGTTAATTTTTGGTATGGAGGTAGCTGACACCCTAGATTAACATATAGGCAACTTTTGATCCCGATATTCCCACGGGATCAAAACTTATGCAAATGAAACCGCGGGGCGCTGCTAGTCTTATAATAAAAGTAAAAAAAAAATGTGGAAATTGGAACGTATTTTGAATTAAAATAGTATCATCTCCATTTTCTTCTTTTAATATTAGTCCTAGTTACTATGGGAAGGAGAATACCCAGAATTTGAAACATAAAATCACAATAAGAAAAATTTATTTATTTATTTCCAAACTTACATCTATCCTTACAGGGAACACTATTGCGAAATTATGAAACTTAGAAACTAAATAAATTATTCTGAAAGTAGAAGTTTTTCATTAGCTTTTTACAATTTGGAAGCTACACTCGCACTTAATTTTAACCATTCAAATCAAATCAAATGTTTATTTACTAGAAATACATACATTGTTTTAGTATAGATGTGATCTTCTATGTGTCACTGTATGCTGCCTGCAAGCAAGCGCGCAAATTTTATTAAGTTTCCTTTTACTCGTATTTAAAAACATTTCTCGAGCTTCAACAACCCTATAGCTTAGTGCGCGTGCCACCACTTTATACCTGTCCCTCTCCCCCTCGAGGCGAAGGTGCAAAAAACGCTGACCACTCATAGTGAAGTGAGTGCTTAGAAGTGCATTGTCTAGCACTATTACAACAAAGCACTTGAGTGCCGTGATGCATGCCGTGCCAAACCCTTGTGACTACCCTACAGTACGTGACTTTGAATAGTGGACACTTTATTTGGTTTTATCGTGATTTCTATGCAGTATTTTATCTATTCCATGTAGTATTTATACTTTAAGTATGTCATCGCATGCTAGGGCATGAATATTTTATAAGTTTTATTGTTCTGAAAAACTAAATAAACAAACATGATCCAGGATATACATAGGTATGTATGTTCCATATTTGAATGCCACTACAAGGATGACTTGGTACTAAAAATGCAAGAAGTTTGCAATGAAGTAAAATCAATATTATTGTTAGAATCCCTTTCTAGATGATGTAAGTAGACCTACATTGTTTTGTAATATGTATTTAAATGTTTTTTGTTAATATCGACCGGTGGAAACGGCCGCGACTTACGAGTTGTAGGTCGTAGGTACGAACACTGACAGACGCCTTACTTCGTGTGATTTATTTCATCATCACTGGTCTCAAAACGGTGAAGGAAAACATAGGAAGGAAACCGGCATGTCCTAGAACCCAAAAATCGAGGCCATGTGACATCTACCAACACGCACTGGGCCCGCGTGGTGGATTACGGCCCACTCCCTTTCACAGAGAGAAAGCCTGTGTCCCAGCAGTGGGAACATTATAGACTCATAAACATTATCAAAACAAAAACCTATCAAGCTTTTTTGCTCATTATGTGGCTTGTGTGTGTTGTGTGGGATTATTTATTTACGTTGACTTTGAATAATGTTCGATCTAAATCTAAAGTGTAAAAGCATTTTGTTCAGGACAAAATGGCCGCTAATATTTTTATAATTTCACTTCGTGTTGTATTGGAAATGTTAATTAATCATTGTACTACTTATAATGGTCCTACGATACTTAAAACGTCAAAGAAACAATATAAATAATTATTAGGTAAAGCTATTAAAATTTTTTGTAATTTAGAAGGTACCTAATAATAATAAACTTTTGTAATCTTTATGTAAAACGGAAAGGGCACTTTGCTTAGTAAGAAATTATGTAAGTCACTGTAGGTACTTGAACCTGAAGCAAGGTCATAAAATAAATTAATATCTAAATTTGGTACGACACGAATTTCTGACTCAACTGTTTTGTTTTTGTTTACATATTAAAACTGTAGTTTGTTACTTGTGTTGTAATAATCAAATAAGGCGTCACGTGACCAAACTTTTTACCAACAGTCGATTGGTCCATGAACCGTTGGTCAACATTATCTTTTAACTTTTCATCCAAAGGACTTTTCATCCACGAACGTTTCGCCAACATAACTCTACGTCAGTGAATGCTTAACCTAACAGTATGTTTTGACCAATAATTTCACCCTACCACATTATTATTTTACGTGTTAGCTTATATTATGTAAATAAAATAATAAATAATGTACAGTATTCTCTGCGTGCCTTCAAGTCCTAAGGGGACCTAAATCATAATTAGATAATCTAATTTACGTCAGCTGAGACTGTTCATTTGTCAACCTGATTTGTGGCTAGACTGTGACGTCAGACCTAAGCTATGTCGCGGGGAGGTTTCACGAAAGTGTGACGTGTCCTTTCACTGAAACATGTTTAACTGGCTGGTTCGGAATTCCTTTGTTTCAAAAAAGTTTCTTAAGGGGGAAGCGCTAAGGCAGCCCGCGAAATTCAAATTTTCTTACGTTTTTTGCAATTTGCTGGTCAGTATTAAGTTGTACGTTGATTAATATATGAATCGCGGCCGTAAGAAATATGTGTTTACAGAATTATAATCATTAAAGTCATCAACACAACTCTCTAAGACCATAAGTCCAAAGAATGATGATTTCATGAAACAGTTATTCTTGGGACTTACGTGGTCAATCAACGTACAACTTAATACTGACCAGCAAATTCCAAAAAAACTAAAAAAAATTGAATTTCGCGGGCTACCCTGGCGCTTTCGCCTTAAACATAATAATTATGTCGTTGGTATTGCCATATTCTGAGCACGTGTTTCTTTTTGTCTTAGACTTAATAGGCATGTTAAGCGATTACGTAGGTTGACTTTTCCAGTAGCAAGATAGGTTTTACTACAGTAATGAAAAGGTAGAAAATCGCATAGATAAAAAAATATCAGCAAAATTAATTTAAATGACCAACTCTAAAACTGCTATGTTAAAAAAAAACAACAATAATATAAACTTTATTGCTTAGGAAAAACATTACAATATTCAAATAGCACTAGCCTCCACTAGGACACCCTAACACTAAGATACCCCGTGTCATGGAGACTAGTCCCCTTCGTCTTATAAGATTATTAGGTAAGTACATAGTAGGTAGGCTCATACATAGTATCTGTTGGTAAGATTTCTGAGGCGACAATAATCGAGTGTTCTTCCAAATAAATAAATTCATTCGCTTAACTGTTTGCTTTGCCGTGGGTGACTAATCAGTGTAGGTAAACAAATTACCACTTTCCGTTCTGGCTGATTTGACAATTAGTACCTACTTTACGAAATGAGAAAATCGAATTCAAAGTCACTGTTACGTATTTAACGAGGTGATCAGCGAAAGTGGAACCAATCATATTGTTGTAGGAAATTTCGCTCAAGAAGTATAAACAAGCTTAAAATACAGATTTAATTTACTCTAAATTAACAGCATAACTTTTATATAACCTAACGTTTACGTAGACGAATCAAAATAACATAAAAACTTCGTAGTTTGCTACTCATTTGGCGTAGACGCATCGAAGGCTAGGGGCGTAGTAATCTTCGTAGGGAATAAGCGGGTAATTAAGCGTAGCCCTGCCGTAGGCATCTATGTAGGTAAGTATGTAGACGCACCGTAGCGTAGGCATGAATAAATTCGGCGTAGCCGTCTCGTAGGCTAGGACGTAAGTTTTGAGTGTCATAATGGCAACTACAGTTGAGTGCGGCATCCTGACTGCCTTGAGCGTTTTCCGCTATTTGTGATACGTACCTATCAGAATTTAGTAAGCAAGAGAAAATATGCTAAGCTTATAAATAAAACAAAATCTGAATTGAATATTCTAAAATGCGGGGGAAATCATGAATACAGATTTTGCGTAATATAAAAGTTAAATGTGTTTTTCACGAGTTTTATCAGAAGTATACTCTATTCAATTTAGCTTGAGACAAAACGTAAACAACATTGATTACTCTTAATAAAAAGATATTCTGTAAAATATATCAAAACATAAATTTCTAATAAAAAACAATATTTTTGTTACACAAGATCACACATTTATTTTTTGTTATGAGTAGTCTAATGTTATTTACGTTTTGTCTCAAGCTAAACTGAATAGGGTATGTATATAATAGGTGTTAAATCTTGTTGACGTTAATCTACCTTAGTTTCTAATGTTGGAAGTGTACCTACCTATGCCCTATACCTACCTACTTACTGGCAACTGTTCCTACTTAGCAGAGCAGTGGTGGCCCAGTGGAAACGGTCGCGGTTGTAACTCGTAGGTTCAAATCCTGAAAGGTGCTTTACTTTGTTTCAATTATTTCATCACCACTGCTCCCAAAACGATGAACATCGTGAGAAAACCAGCATGTCCTAGAACCAAAAATGTGAAGACAAGTGACATCTACCAACCCGCGCTGGGCCCGCGTAGCGGATTACGGCCCACTTTCTCACAGAGAGGAGGCTTGTGTCCCAGCAGTGGGAACATTGTAGGCTGAATATGTTTCTGCCTAGTGCATATATTATTCAACATAATTATTTTACAAGCAAAGTTTCTCATAAACAACATTCTCAAAACTTAAAGCTAACGTTCGCCCAGTAAGCATGTATATTATTACGTATATAGAATAAAAAGACGATTGACCACGTGCCATCATATACCTCCACACATACATAGAGTATTTCCCGATACTCATATAACTTGATATAAACAACACATACATATAACAATCGGCAGGTAGGTACGTATAGTACTATAGCGACTGTGTCCATTCATAAGAAGCGGTTCATTCATGCGGCCGCGAGGACGGTGAATGGGAGCGAGTGAGACGGTAGATATAAGGTCGCGTTACACTGACAATGGATTCTTTTTGAATTCACATGAATGAGTTGAAATCCTGTTCTACGAATACATGAAAGACATTGTTTTGTTTTAAAACAATTGAATATGCACGATGCAACGGCTTTTGTTGAACAAGTGGCTATTGCGGGAAGCGAGGTACCCCTGCCTGTTACAGTAATCACCCGAATTATCTGTTGTTCTTATTGTTTACTTCAAGTAGTTACATTGAAACAGGATTACTTAGAGGACGCTTTGACTTCGCAACTTCGCAATCGTAGTGAAATTGTGAAACGGATTGAAAATTTAAATACGGAACCCTAAAAAGCTTTGAAAAGTCGAAGAGCTTTTCAAAAAGAGATACTTAGCATTGTTAATAATGCATTATAGAAAAAAAAAACTATGTGTTTCTACATATATGAGTATAACATTATTTTGCTTGTCAAGTTCATAATATGTTGAACAACTTCAAAAAATACTGAAAAATCTGAAAATTAAATTATCCATGGGTTCTCGTCCACTTCCTGTTTTACAGGAAAACTGCAATAACAAAAGCTCTACAAAAATAAATCCTATTCCCACATTTTTTTTTATCAGGCTGTATCTGTGAACACACCCTTGCCATCAGAGCAACAAGATTGTGTAAAAAAACATCGTCGGTAGGAAGTCAACCCGTCCCAACCGAACACTCTTGATCCGCTGAGGTATTTAAAAAAAAAATATTACGTCACTTTACGATAACGACTTGGAAATTTGACACCTAGGACCGTTTGCCTATTTGGGATTTATTAATTGCCTATTTAAAACTCGTATAGAATGGGTCATTTATTTGTTTAATATTGATACCTTTCTGATAAATGGGTCCTATTTGGTTGATTATTTTGTTTTCTTGGGCGTTTGCTGGATTGATTTTGGAGTAGCTGGTAATGAACGTACAGACCTAGCCTCTAAGTCCTATTCGAGTAAAATAGTGGCATGTCTACAGGTTATGTATCCACGCTGTGTAAGGATGTAATTATAATATTAAAAGAAATAGCAAAAACATTAATATGTCGTCATACCATATTTGCATTCATCGAAGAAACAAAAAAAAACATGTTAAAGTTAAAAGAAATGTTCACGCGCCAAATTCTCAGGAAAGCTTCAAGAATCAAGTCTTACTGGTCGTAGTCGGAGGTGGTTATACCGGGCGCGTAGGCTAAGTCGTACCTGCCTCGGCGCGCTTGCCGCCAGTCCGAGCTTGCCCGACCACAACGCGACACAGCGCACGCGACCCGAACACGCACGAACACCGAATATCGAACACCGTTCACAATTCGAACATTTTAAACAATTGGAACGTTACTACTGACAGTTACCTTTATTTGTGTGTATTTGTAAGTGCAAACCAAGATGCATGTGTTAACCCCCTTGCTGGTGGTGTGGGCACTCTGCGGGGTCCGTGGTGTGATAAGAACACCGTTGGAAGCGTTCAGGCCTTCAGGAGAAATACATTTGAGGAGGCCAGACAAACTGCCGTATCTGCCGCACAAGAGAATACCAGTGCCATCGAAGGGCGATCTCAGGATATTATATCAGACTGGGGTAAGTTTTGATTTTCCTGATCCCTCTTGCTTTGCGAAAATAATGTTTTTGGACTCTTCTAACCTAAAATAGGCTCTACATTAGTCTACATCCAGCGATTTCAATGAAGTAATCCGCCAAAAAGGGTATAACTATACCTATATGTAAAAGTAAGTTTTTGAAAGTTTACAAGTTACCGCTTTGTGACTACGCTGGCATTGAATATTTGGAAGTCAACCTTCAAAACATCAAGATTGTCGCACGAATAAGTATTAACACTGTAATTTAAAGTTAAGAAATACCATAATTCACGTTTTGTTGTCGAAATAATAATATGGACTACTTTAAGAGATTGGCGCCAAAAATTTGTGAATGAGACAGGATGACAAATTCTAATGGAGACATTCATAGATGTTTACGATGCAAGATAAGTAGGTTTGAACAAAGTGAATGCCTTATTGGATCATTGTTGTATAGTTTAATATTTAAACGTCAAAGTCGTGACGATTGTCACGAACAGCGAATTTCAAAGGAAATCATTACTTGTTTTTGAAATTCCAAAGACAATTTTTGTTTCTTAATTATGTAAATAGGACACGAACTGAAAGAAGAAAAATGTCGCCATATCTGTTGCTAAATTCAAGAGTTTTTGATCAAAATTGAGTCAATATTTTCAGGAGATTCCTGTTTGATCTTCCTTACGCTATAACCGTTACGATAGATTGCAGATATCCTTAAAAGTATAATAAATATTATACTATGTGAGGAGTATCACATAAATATCGCCATAGATGACGCACTGCAGCTATATGAGAAGATAATTACGAGATTCCACGAAAGGTTCCACGGTTCCACCCAACAATTAGACCAATTAAAACCGACAAATAGCACAAGTATGTCGGCCATATTAATTTTTATAAACACGGAGAGCCCCCATGACTAAACCACTACCAAGAAATTGTAAATAAAACAAAAAGTAATGCGGAAAAAACAAAATTTATATCAACGGATACACCATCAAATATAAATCTCTTAAATTCTTCATGTGATATTAAATATATATTAATGTCCAAAACCAGTACGTATCACAATAAATACGGTCTTAAGCCAATAAAAATAAAAGCAGTTCCGGGTGTCAAGTCTTGTCAGTTATATTTTAAAAACAACGATAATCATTATTATATCTAATTTTAAAGTCGATTCAAGAAGATAATCGTTCTAACCTAGGTCGGTAATTACGTTTGCTCAATAATAGATCTAAAATCTAAATTTGTTTACTGGAATATGAACTGTATGAATCGTGAAATAAAATTCAAATTGTGAGTCGTCGCGAGTATTTTAAAAATGTTAAAATGGTATTATAAAATGGGAGCGTTGCGCGGGTGCGTAGGCGCACGCGTAACACCGGTGGCGGCAGGTGTTCATTCACTCATTCTTATCTTGACAGCTTCGATGACTTACGGGCCGAGCCTCGCTCCCGGCCCGTGTGTGCTATTTGGTATAAAAAATATGTTTTTTTATGTCATTGCCTTTAAGCCCATTCGTAACGGTAACCGTCTTTTCAATCGTTCGTCTCTTTAAGCAATGTAATTTAAAGTTATCTCGTCGTTTATTCATATTTTGTTTTATGGTAGGGCTTAAATCTTGACAGATATACGATTATTAAGCAGCGTGCCATTTTTTTAAGCTTTCCTTAACAAAAAGTGCGGTGTTGCCATTGTGAAGGTTCGAGATGCTGCACTGTTCGGAGTAATCAACCGTTTAGTCTCACAGCGGGTTTCAAAGTGCCGACTGGTAAATAATGGTTGAGTTTAGTGCTCCCAAGATTTGAATAACAAAACTATGAGAGGGTGTCTGTGTTCTGCCGACGCGACACACCTCTTGAATCCCGCGCGGGCCACTTTGAACATCTCATTGATAACATCTGAATAGATTCATAACATATATGTATAATGTGACATTAAGAAATGCAAACGCATTCAAAGCTTGGGCCTTTAGATTTCGGTTCTGTTTGTAGCGACACGTGCTATGAAAAGATATAAGGTAATAAGGTAGATAAGGAGAGCACATTGTTGAAACTGGCATTTATTTTCAAAACAATGCAAATAAAAATCATTACTAATCAGCACACGCGGATATAAATCATCATCCTCACTTGCCACATGACAAGTGACAAGTCTCTTGAAGCAATTTGTAAGTGCTAAAGGATAATTGAATTTCAGACCAATTCTGCTACAATCCAGACTAATATCCAGAATAGAATAATGGTCCTGCAATTTGTCGCACCGTACGAATCAATTGTCGCCCGTATGTTTGATATACCGATTTTCATTTTCCTTGAAGACAGTTACTACATATTGAGAGTAGAGTGAATGATTGCAGTCATATTGCTTAATGTAAATATAAATTTAACCAAAGGAAGTGAATAACTGAGAAGTAGTAAGTATCTTGCAACTATGACTACATTTATGAATTCTATTGAGGAAATTGCATCAGTTCTTGAGACAAACGGAGCTGAAGGTGTGATCAGAAGTACTGGAGCTACCTACCTATAAGGAGAACGTAGATGATAGTTTTATAGAAAACCATTTATATATCTAGAAGCATTAATACTTTGTCTAGAGCTTACTTTAAACTCATATCACCAAGCTCGTATTAGAAAATTATCTCAAATTGAAGCTAAGTGAAGCCACTGCAGTTTGCATGTAAACATCTAATCAGGCGACTTACAACTGGTGTCGTGTTTTATTGACCTGAATTGTTCTAGCACGGAAACTTTATTCTAAACATAGGTCAAAATATTCGATGGAAGAAATATCAAATATGCTGCAAGCAAGCATACAGCTATATACTTAATAGAAAAGCTCCAGTAAGTAGGCGAAATATGTAGAAGCAAATTACAGATGATGAGATCTGTATAGACAATTGAGTATGACGCATTGTACGTATTTCTCGAATAGGGTAGTAAACATTGTAGGGGAATACAAATGACTCACATTCAACCCTACAGCGAAACTGAAATCATTACTCATAGAAAACTTTTAAGCTTCTTACTCATCTTCAATTATGGATTCATAAGAATATGCTCATACATTCTTTTAATATTATCTTACCGGTCATTCCAAGATCTGTTATAAGAGTTATAACTTATACCTACCTCCGGATAGATTACGTCAATTTCTGAATTAAAGCCGTTGCGATAGGTATCGTCCAAAATTCAGACGTCATCGATGTTGCTAAGGATATTACCAGCTTACTCGTATCATCAATCATTATTAAAACATTATTAGACGTCGACCTCGGGAGCCGCCCCGTTTTTGTGCTCTATCACAATTTTCCATTACACAATAGATGTTTCCGTGTAGGTGTGAAATAGGGTCACACGGAAGGTAGATATTGCGAAATATCATTAATTTCTTTGTGATGTTCAGGTGTTAGATTGGAAATTATAAAAGATTCGTGTTTGATATTAGCACAATAATAATCAATACTGTGTTTGTTATAAAATAAGAATAAATTAGCCATAAAATATTTTTTCTTCTTTTCTGCTTAAACTGCACTTGATTGTGGCAATAAAAACCCAACTATTAAGTTAACAATGTGGTAGATACGGAGTAGAGGCGCCATAAAGCAATTATTGATAAAGACAAGTCCATTATAAATAAAATACCTGACACATATTAAAACGTCGTAAAAACATCAAATAAAAAGCTCTATCAGCTAACATATTGTTTACGGTCAGTTTTTCATTACGCTTTGAATTCTCTGGCGCCATTTGATTAGCTAATTGGTTTGAGCATTTTGATAATGGAAAATTCTTCACGGATGCTCCGATGGTTTATCAATATTTGTTCAAGTCGTGATTTCGCATGGATTTCTTTTAAATAAGGAATAAGGTTGTTTAAGAATAAAGAAATTATACGTGACGTATAAAACCAAGCAGTAAACCGACCAACAAGAAATATAAAGTTAAATGAAAACATTTATGTAAATGAAAACACATTGCTTTAGCATAATTAAATGATGAGTGTCAATGACGTCTCGCATATTACTATCGACTCTGATGTTAATAACAAAATCCTTAATGATCTTGCTAATAATTATCTGTAGATATTTTAACACAGGGTTGTATGAGAACCAGGGTTCGTAAAAATCCGATATTTATAATAAATTTTAAAATATCTCATTGAGAACAATATTCTAAATTCAGTTTAAGTAAAAGTAGCTTACCGACGTTGTAAGCATAGATTTTCTCAAATTGCAGTCCTTGAATGTTGGTAACTAAAAGTAGCAACACATATTATAACGCCTTTTCATTGCAATGTCTCTTTTTAATGCAAAGGACACAGGATAGCATGCGACGAGTCGACGACGGGGCGGACGTAACGGGAATAATGCTCAAGTTATACGGACAATAAAACTTATGCACGTAACGATATTTAAATAAAATTACAATGCAAACTGCAGCAATATAGGTTTGCAATTTAGATCGAAGAAATTAAAGACAGTTTTTGTAAACCATTATAAATTTATAATGTACTGACTGAAGTGAAAATTAAATATCTGTGTAATAAAATGATAAGGGTAAAGAACAATACAATATTATATCGGTGTTTGGACACGCTAAACTTCCAGCTGAACTGATCTTACAACAAAAATATAAAATAAAGTCATCCCACAAGTCGGATTTAAAGAAAAATAAAATCAATAGAAATAATGAGATAATTTACGCTTCGCCACGGCTGGGACGGACAAAAAGCGTGACAGCGGGACACGCGTCAACAAAGAAAAGCGAAGGTAAAAAATGACCTCGCCGGGACGCGGGTAAAGCCGGGATACAATGTTGGGAAAGTTAAAGCTCAGAGTTTAAATCTGGTTTCAGGCCATCTTTTCAGAACCAAACTGTGTGCTTTTCATATCAAGTAAGGAGAAAAAAACTGCAATTAAGATTGCTGCACCCAAATGCTGAAGTAATTCCACTGACTGAACCGTAAATGCAATATATATAATAAATGCTGAAGACCTCAAAATTCTCAAAAGCCATAAAATACACAATTCATATCGTATCAAATAAGATAATCAAAACTCACACAAGAATCTCAAACATGAAAAATTACAAAGAAATCCAACTTAAAAATCAATGCCTGTCTTTAGACAGTCCTGTACACTCAGCGCTAGGGAATATTAAAGAAAAAAGACCAATAAGCTGCAGAGGAGAACCCGAGACACCTGCGTTACGCCACAAAAACACTAAACACCCTCACCGCGGCTCAAAAAATAAACACGGAACGAATCTTGTCAGTTTTTGTTTAGATCCAACTTTTTTGATGGGCTTGGTTTTATTCGGTTGTATTGAGATGAAGAAAGTTGATAAATTAATGTAATTAGAGATTTTGAAACAGAATTAAGAGAAAACAGGTCAGCATTAGCTGTAGTATAATTACTTCACAAAAACAAAATCGCAAGAGCTTTCATTTTGAAAATTGATTCTTTAGAAAATAATACAAATCCTTTTTAAACCACAAAGCTGCCTAACAATCAATAGGTTTCATTAAGATATCTAAATAACTCCGTGCCCTAAAAACCGAAGGTCTTCAGACAATCCCCACTCAAGTCAAACACAAGACTCAAGTAGGCGACACTCGAGCGGGATTACCGTGGAAGACGAACTGGGCCCGGCTTCCGTCTCAAGGGGCGACCACGTGTGTCGTCAATGGATCGCTCCGGATGCCCTGGCCCACAATGGGGACGCCTGTATGCTTAGACATTATACCAACACCTCCGGACCAGAACGTCGCAAGTACACTCCTCATGTGGGCGGTTAAGACTTTTCGAAATGATGCAACCGTTGCGGATGTGTGTTGTAGTTGTAATTTGAGGAAGTTGGTTCGAGAGTTGCTTTTCAGTACTCTTTATACGATACTCCCCATGAGCGAAATTGTCTGTGAATTCGAAGGAGTTACATTCAGTTGAATATGTTAATTTTGTGAATGGAGGTGAATCCCATTGAAAATTACGTCTTTTGAAATATCATACGATACTGAATGTACTCTCAAATGTGAAACATATGTCAGTAACGATTTTGTTAGCAACAGCTTCGAATTAGATTTAATTGTATAATGTGAGGAAAACTGTATAAAATACGCAGTAGTAGTCAAACTCGATTCCAATTCTATTTACTGCAAGCCGCCGTTTAAATAAAATTGTTTACACTCGCGTAGGCATAATAACATATGAACATTATACAAGTTCATAACTGCGGGTGTCATTGGACACATATGTATGACAATGTGTGTATCACTGTATACAACATTACGACCACAGTGACGATTAGAGGCGCGTGCGTTCATTCATTGATAGGTACTACATGCTAACATTTCTGATACGTGAGCCGTTGATGTCTTTTAAACGCAGGTTTGGACCGCGTCGTATAGGTACGGGTAAAACTCACGGCCTATGAATAATTATACGTTTAATTACGCGTTTAACTGATTTATGGAGTGTAGTCAAATTAAAATGGTATAATATAAATATTTTGATTATGTGTCGGTTAAATGCCTACGATTTATTGCTCAATAAAATTATTTTGGCAATTTAAATTAGTATTGTTTTATGCTTTTTTATTTAATGTCTTTATTTTTTACTGAAAGCTCATGCTCAGGCTTGTTATTTATTAACTTTGTTTTTGTACTGATTAAAATTCTTGACACAAATGTAATTCATCAGCTGGTTTTGCCCACAAGACGGCTTTAGTCATCTAAAATGCTGGCAAGGCATATAGAAAGTTAAAAAAAAGAAATTGTTTCAAGCTAGCAACAAACAAAAAATCAAAATCCATACATTTTAGCTGGTCGCTAATAGCCTTAGCTATAGGCAAAACACTAATTACAAAAGTAATAAATAATATGTGACCGTCGGCTATGGGGTAATTACTCGGATTAGTAATTTCTTGGCTACCTGTGTTCCCGGAATGGTCGGCATCCGGACCGGTAGTCGGCGGCTAACAAATCGTTATTTATAAATTTATTGAATACTACGACTCGTCCTTGCTTCGTACGGGTGCAAATGCGACATGTCAACACATCAAGATTTCTGTGCTATATCTAAGATCAATGTTTTATACACATAAACCTTCCGGAATAAATTATGTAAAGGATGGTGAAAACCTCATCAAAATCCGTTCTGTAGTTTAGATGTACAATGCGGTCACACAGACAGACACGAAAAGCGGCTTTAATTTTTTTTTAATATGTATAGACGATACGGTGTTTCGGACGTGTAATTATACGAGAAGACATTAATGTTGGAGCTCCGTATTCGGGAGCGATTTTAACGGATATCTTAAATTATAGCAGGTGGAAGTTGGATTTGATTAGGGTTTCTCGAGGTTTAACGACTTTTTTTTTGCTCGAACCAATAATTTTAGGTGTAACGCGATATTTTGCTGCAGAAACTTGACAGGAACATTATGGCCTACTAAGAAAAATCAATTTGTAAAAAAGATGTTGATTTTCTGGTCCTTGGGGACGAAAATAGAAACAAACCCAAAACAGAACAAAAACGTTAAATAATATGCAAAATTAAATAACAAACGAAGACATAAGTTTACGAATTCAAATAACACGATGAATAATTTATCATGGTCACTATTCACCTGTTTATATAATTTTGTCCCTCTAGCAAACAATATACGACCGTCTCCCCTAATTTTGAATGAAAATGAATGAATTCACAAACAAAAATGTTCCAATGACTCTAAAGGGACCTAATTCTGAATGAATCGACCAAATTATATCATGGGGTTTTATTTCGTATGCAAATGCATGGAGACAAAGAGATTTTTAGAGATTACATGAAGTGTAACGAGCTAGTTATAACTAGGCACTTATAAGACTCTTCAGGTAATTTTTCAGTAACTTAGCTAATGCACAATACATATTTTTCAAGTAAGTACCTACTACGATTAATTGAAACTCGAAAATCACCTTTCAAATGCAAGCTTTTAATTTGTTTCATGATGACAATAAATTAATAGTCCCTAACTTTCGCAATTTCTTTCAGAACCCAGCATCTTAAACTGAAACAGTGTGAGTAAGTCAGCAATATACGTAACGCCCACGCTAGAAAGGGCCAGCTATATGGAGAAGGTTGTGGAAGGTCGGCGGTGGTAACAAATTATTTTATTAGTGTGGGCGCGGCGCGCGCGCCACCTGTTCGATGGACCGGATGCCGCACCCCCCGGCCTCCGCACCTCACAGCCGTTAAGGGACTTAGGCAGTGGTTATGGTTAGGTTCCCGGCGAGCTAGAGTATCGCATTGTTAGGGTTTAAACGTTGAGATGTAATGCGATTCGTATGACAGCCCCCTTTTGGGGCACAGATCCATATTTTTAAAGCTTGGGTTGCAGTATTAGATATTTTCGGCTATTGAAATAGTAGATAATTTAAACAGATACCTATGAATTGAAGAAACAAATTTCAGCAGGTTTCTTGAGGTGCCGCAGGGGAGAAGGCTGAATAGACACGAAAGACTGACCTAATTAATCTGAGAGACGGAGAAGCAGGTTGAGTGGTTAGGAGTAACTGTAACTTAGGAACCTCAAGAATGAAAGGCTTTAAGCTTAACGCTCATCGCTCTTCGTTTATAGTAGAACCTCATCGTTTAAAGAACCGTCCACACCATTTAAAACCTTAAGTGTACAGGATGAGAGTCACAATTTATATAAAAACTAACTCTTGCTAATTCTAACTCCAGAAAAGAATAAAGGAAAAACGTCCTTTGGTACGTCCTGTCGCCTTAAGCGCTGTCTGCGTATCAGATATCGTTTCCAAAAAAATCTAGAATTAACATCCGACGATTCCCTGGGCATTACAAATGGTTATTCTTTTGTATAACTCGTGATCATTGATCGTGTATTCTTGAATACATCAGCGACATGCGACCACTTGGCGATAATCGTGTAACTGTCTTTCAAAACATCCTCATTTCTTGAAACTCACAACATTAATAATACTGTTTAGTACAACGTAGTGCGTACTATTGTCAATTTTTTGTCCGCCTTATTAGGCATTCAAGGAGGACCGTCCGAAATGTAATTTTCTTACAACCGGCATTAGCATTCAGGTCGACAGCAAGACTCCGTTAAATAAAGGCAAACTCTTGACGAAGTAAGTCAACAACCCATACATTGTGTCGATGCTTTGTACTTTTTGTTTGTTACACAAAAGGGCTGTATCCGGTGTTTAGGAGATTCAACTGAGGCCGTTTCCGCGAAATCTATCGCAATACACAAGAAACGGGAAGCATATCCGGAACAAGGAAAAAAAAAATACATACATACTTTTTTTCACACCTATGCGTGAACAGGGCTGTCGAAGTTGTAACCAGAATTTAAATGGAAGGAATGGAGTTTTAAGGGTGCGTCTCATAACGTATAAACTCATTTGGTCTAATTTCATTTTATTATCGTTCATAAGATATAATCAACGTGAGATATACCAACTGTTGATATAATTTCTTTACATATAACATTTATTTATTCTAAAACTTAATTAGTATAACGTTGTTTGATATAACGTTTATGTAATCGAAAATCATTTGGTCTAACGTTTAATATGTACTTATATTGTTTATTTAATCGAAAATAATTAGGTCTAACGTTTAATATATGTATATAAAAACGTCATTATGGTTAACACCCCGACTCAGAGTACCCCGACTCGGATAGGTTAGGTTAGAAGGCTAAGGCGGGAGCGAAGCGGAGCGGAGCTCCCGCCTTAGCCTTCGTGGTTATTTTTTTTTAAACCACCCAGAAATAGGAGCCCCGCGAAGCGGGGCTCCGTCGACCTATCTTAGCGCAGGTGGTAATTAGTTACTAGTTATGTTTAATATCTACTTAGGTGACTATTACCTATAACTACGATAGAACTTACAAAGAAAAAATACTTTTAAATATTTCTTAAACAAAATACAAAGTTATTGTTTTATTAGACCAAATAAGTTTTATATCTTTTGAGTGGTATGTCAAACGATTTTATATTTAATGTGTGTTATGCTTATGAAAATTAGTTATTTTAAAATTATATCAATCGTTCATTATATTAACTAATCGTTATATTAAATAAAATTATAGGTTCCGATGTTATATATTGTAAATATTAGAGACTTTGTTGTTATATCATCTATTACTTACCCGAGTTTTAACTTTGTTCGATTTGTCATAATTAAGTTTATTTCAAACATCTTTTCCCTATTAAGGTACCTACCTATTGCCTCTAACAAAAACTATAATAAAACATTGTATATTCTATTACATATATCATTGGTATTAAACAAATTCATAATCCAGAATACGTCTATTTTCTTTGTATAAAATAGACATGAGTACGATTGTTTTACAATTTAAAAAGATGATTATCAACTCAAACACAGACGGCCATTCGCATAAAATTATCAATAACAACATCGTTAATTGCACTTTGGCACTAAGCCGTACTTAAACAAAAAGCAAAGGAAATTAAAGCCATTCATCGGATGTCGACCGTTTCCAATTAAACATAGTAATTTATTACGGGCAATAATAGCTTAATTATAGCTGTGAGCAGTAACCCTGCAAGGCTTCGCAGAAAAAATGTTCCCACAGCTAACAGGTTGCCGAATGGCACATTTTCCGGTCGGAAGTACGACCGATGGACCTTTTGGAAGCAAAAAACTAAAAGGACCAGAGCACATGTTCATATTGTGATTCCTTTACGGAACGTTATGATTAACATCGATTTGGACTCGTTCATAATCTTTTTCATATGTTCCCTAGGCAGGTGTCATGAAACACCTTCCATTTTTCCCACGGCAACTTCTTTTGTGGCGATGATTGATTCTTTTAGATTTTTCGTATTGTTCGACGTGTCGAATTGTACGAATATACCGATTGATTTAGTATGCGACGTGAGTTGAATGGTAAACAATGCCCGCGAATTTTGATGGGTTCCGTGCATACCGAACATCGTACACACGCTGTTGAAATGATTGGGTCATGTTTGTATGTTATTGTGTTCGGTTATGCTTGGTTTTGCGTTATTGACTACTCTGTTAGGGAAAATGTTTATTGAAAGAGGCGAAACCTGTTTTAAACTTAAGTCTTTTACTAATGCTTTTATTGTTTTGGCAATCGTGACTGCTTATGCTGGCATTTCATACCTACTCTTTTGGAATTTCTTTTATGTTTATCATCGTTCTATACAGATCAGAACATTAATTAGAACGAAACCAAAGTCATTTTGATGGAGTTGTGCCATTGACATTACTCGTTTGTTTTTCCTTCTATTCCAGGGTTCAGAAGACGACCTTCCAAACTGCAGACCAAGACAAGTCTGCAGTAAAGTAGACCTTTATGACGCGACGCAGCCCTGGATCGAGAGGAAGTGTCGCTGTTTGGGGCATAGGCCGTGCTCTAGGTCAGTATTGCTGTTACGTTAAATATTTGGGACAACTTACAAAAAACTTTTACTTTATCGTCTACGCGGAACTCAGCTATATATTGACTCACGGGCGTAGCCAGAATTCTGTATCGGGGGGGGTTCATGAAAATAAAACAACAATAATGTCTATGAAATAACGTTTATATTTATATGAACCCAAACGCATTAGAGAATCAATCTTCTGTTTTTGTTCTTAAATATATCCACTACTTGATCCGCATCAATTTCAGTCCCAAAATGTATATTCATGAGATTCATTCTTTATTGGAAACCGCTTGTCCACACCACTTTTTCCAGTAGTCTATACCCTTAAGCTGTTCGCCTTTTCTTTTCTTCTTCTTCATTTGTTCAAAAATTATGGTTTCCTTATAAAGAAACAAGAAAAATTACTGAAGTAATATTTAAAAGAATACCTAACTGAAACATTACGTCACGCAACAGGCATCCATTCGATTTTTAGATTTTTAAAACCAATGTCCAATAATTATTTCTAATTTTGAATAAGTTATTAAATAGAATCCGTTTACATCTGACAAATTGACGATTTAATTTAAAAAGTAACCTTAAAGTTTCTATTTTTCTACACTGCACGTCTAGAATGAATAAATAGTACATTATGATATAAGTGCGGTAAGTTGAACATTACAGCCGAGGCGATATTGCTTGCCCGAGCCGTAGGCGAGGGCTAAAAGAAAGCAGAGGCTGTAATTTTCAAAGCGCACGTATGTCATACGACGTTTTATAACATATTTGCGAGGAAATAAATAAAACTCGGACTGAATTTGCCTATTTGCTTGTTTTCCATATGATGTAATTTTGATACGCTTGTAAGTATCTATCGGTCGATTTTTCGGGCAAGAGGCTTAGAGTAGCCTTTTTCGCTGTCTCTGAGACTTCTGTCGGTGTGGAATTAATAAATTCATCATTACTTGACGACATTTTCAAATAAAAAAAAGTACAGCGAAAAGAAAAAGCGCGCGGAATAATTTTTACTTCTTAACAGATAAGTGATGCGCGCGCGTTCGCGCTTTTTTTTTCAGGCATAGGTACAAAACAGCCAGTATTATTAATAAAGTAAATTAATATTTTTGTTTTTGTTACAGATATTAATGGTTGTAATTTATTGTCAAAATTAATTAAAGAATTAAATGTTTATTTATTATATTTTATCTCCCAAAGTTAATTTTATTCATAAAATGTTGACTACTTTTCTGAAATAAAAACTCTTTGCTAAGATTTAAAAAAGTACCGTTCGTGTTGACGGAGCATCTTGATAAACCGTGCGATTTACTTTACATTACCGCACAAGTGCGTAATGAGATACATTACGATATTGAAATTGGTGAAATAAGAGACCCTTTACGAGCAAATATGTTATAAATATTATTACTATTTAGTTATTTTTATTTACTTACTTCTGTATGAATCAGGCAAGTTTATTATTAAAACCGTAATGCGTAATGTTAACAAAATACTTCATTCACTGCAGTCCGTCACACTAGACGTCACACTAGAATATACCTACTAATTCATTCGCGGTAATCGGTGCTGACTGGCGACCGAGCGGTGCAATACGTAGTTTACCGAATATGATGCGGTGTCATCAAATTATCGGCGACAGGTGACAGCGCGGCAAATTCAAAATGTTAATGCAATAATTTATACTCTCTTAATTTTAACGTAATAGATGATAATAATGATTACAAATAATCGCATGCTGTGCCGACCACACTCAAAGGTCAGGAAGATGCAGGGCAGGAAGATGATAATGATTTTGAATATTTCGGGGGGGGTTTGAACCCCCAAAACCCTCCCCCTGGCTACGCCCGTGTATTGACTTATTGTTTATACGTGGCCACGTGGTCCGAGTCTTTTTCTTGTCCAAAAAGGCTTTGAAAGTGAAAATTTATTTCTTTAATTATTTTCATTTCCGAACACCACTTTTTTATGGGTTTCAAGTCAGTTTAGTTGCACTACATTTTGCTTATCTTCATTCGTCGCCGAGTATTTTAACTAGCTTTAATACATAACCTTGATAGATATGTTTAGAATCATCTACAGGCATCAAAACTGTCTCAGTAAAATACGTCTTCTTTTGTTCACCTTGTTCAAATTATATATGAGTATATATGATTTAAATTAGACGAGAGAAATGGGCAATTGCAAAATGATATCCTCATATTGACCCTTTCAAAAGGCAGATTGTATTCAAATGCTGCCTGATTATTATTCCAACCTTTGACAGGGTTTCCCTTTTAAAGATCAAATTATAGTGAATGGACGGCGCTCGAGGCCGTTATTTAAATGTCCAGTTTTTGAGCATTAGGTTGGCTATATCGTATTATTAATATCTTGGTCTCAGTTTTTTCTGGCTTTGTGACGTTGTTGAGTTAGGTGCGTCGCTTTTTGTCAACGAGCTAAGATTCGATAAAAAAAAATCTACAAAGAACTATATGCTCCATTGGATTATCCAAAATAAATCCTGAGATTTTTTGATGGAAGTCTACTTTTAGCTCTAATATATGATTGTGTTTATCTCTTCTACATTCTAATCTCAGTTTGATATCTGATCTACAAGATGACGAGTCTGTATAGGAATTCCAATTTGCTCAGAATTAAGCATACAACATAATTATCCCTGAGTCATTGGTGTCTGTAGTTTGGTTACACGAATCCGCTTCTAACGGGCTTAAATTTATCGAATACCAGAAACTGTGCTATCATTTTCAAATCTGTTAGTCTTTAAGCTAAACAAATGAACATCATTTAATTTGTGACTCTTCTCATTACAGTGACCTCACGAGTGATGACAACCACACGTTATCAGACAAGACAACGCTCTACAAGACGTGTGAACCTGTCAAACGCTTGCCAAAGTGCAAGTACTTCAAGGATGCAGCCTGGATCATCTACTCATTTCCTGACAGCAATGCGACACAACAGATTGTAAACTGTCATTGTCCGAAGCTCTCCGTGACGTATCTGTTGAAAAAATTGCCGTACACGACACCTAGCGGGGAACAGGGAAACCAGTATCAGTTCGCGTGCTCGCCGCAAAGCGTAAGTTATTTTACTTTACAACTAAAGACTTTAGCTTTCGTTTTTAGTTCGACTCAGCGACGTTAGGCGGCAGTAGTTGTTCTTTGGTAGTGTTGTTGGTTCAACTTTACTTGAAATAGTGCATTTAGTATATTGAAATTGTGTACATATTTTATTTAGTTCCCAAAGGACATCATTCAAGTGTCGAACATTTTATACCCAAAAACAAAAGTACCGACTAGAAAAAAAAAGTACTATTTTCTTATGGGAAATAACATCTTTAACATTTTTTACTATTACAGCGAAAGCCTAAAATTAACCCCGGCTGCTACATGAGATTGAAAGTGCCAAAAATCATATTTTTATAACAAGTGTTTTAAGCATAACATTATGTACCAACTTTTAATTAAATTTAACATCCTGAACAAGTTTGAACTAAAAACTTGTTATTAAAATATAATTTCTGGCATTTTCAATTTCAAATAGCAGCCGAGGGATTAGTGGTAGACTTACGTTGTAATAGTAAAAAATGCTCAAGAGGTCATTTCTCATAAACTTACCCATTTTTTTTTTCTAGCCGGCTCTAAAGTCAAAAATAAAAATATTTTATTTCACATCAACCTACATGGGCACTTATGAAACGTCAGAAGCTAGGTGCACGGTTCCAATTGGTCGTTTGCTATGGAGAAGAGCCAGCAAGAAACTCCAAGGTTACTCTTTTTAAAAATAATTGCCTGTCACAATGTTTTCAAATGTTTTCATATTTTCAAAACAGGCATACGCTGTCCTCCCCATACTTACTGTAAGTATGGGGAGGACAGCGTAGGCCTGTCAACAAGTACCAGGTACTTGATAAAATAAAAAATGGTCTACAGATCTAAAGTCTACAAGGCCTACAAAGTCCTCACATTTACAAAATAAGAATCTATCAAAAAGATAAATAAAAAATAAAAACCTACTAAAACCAAGTGATATGATTGCCATTACAACCACTAATACAGAGGTGAAAAATTAGAATTGTTTGTATATAATGTCAAAAAATAAAAAGATTAGATATGTCAAACAAGTATGTATAAAAATAAACATCATAATTTGGGAGCAGTTAATAGACATTTATATAGTTATGCCGTTAATGAGGTGCCAAGGAAGCCACATGTGCAAAAGGAATTATTGCCAAACTACCTTGTCTTCCACTCTTTACTTTTAGTGTACGAAATGAATGATGTCCTTTAAAAATGACTTAGTTTAACCTGGTGATAGTTTTTTTTCTTTCTAATATTAATTAAAAATAATTTTACTAGGTTTCTAACCTTTTACTACAATTCTCGTTGTCTCTTTTTACAGAGGTTACGTTGTTCAAGAAAGGAGCCATGCAAACTGTTCAGCGCGAGGCGGCGACATGAACAAATCGACGAAGTGAACGCCAACACCATCTGCCAATGTCCACGAGGCCATACCTGCCCCAGGCATCACACGGAGACGGGAGTCCTGGCCGGCATCACGTACGCAGCAGAAGACATCCGCACCTACCACGGGTATTGCATGCCCGAGCCTCCCCCCGACGCTTACAGATTCGTAGGAGATAAAGATTGAATCAACAACCAAGACCTACCCTCAACATTGTGTGATTCAGCTGGAAATGTACTTAAAACTGTACATTGAACGCGCTCCACAGCTTCCACGAGCACACAACGAAGTTTGCTTTGCTCATTACCTGTTTAGTACAAAAGTGTTAAGCATGTTTGGTTTTAAAAAGAATGACTAATTTGTTAAATAATTTAAATGACAGTGATGTCTGTTTACGGTCTCGGATACCGATACCGATTAGGATTGTCTGTTCGCACGCTAGTCCATGTGACACGATCAAATTAACGAACAAAAGATTAAGCTTCTAATTTTATTGTAATGTGTACAACGATATTTAAGTGATACAGATACTGTAAATATCTTATTTAAGTACTTTGTATTACGCACTGTTTCTGTTATAATCGTGTAAATAATTTTAGTGTAAGTCGAATCATTCCAAACGTTTAGTTTAAATTATTATTTTTCATATTTTAATTATTTACTTGCCATACTTACGTAGTTTGTTGCGTTTGTTCCGAGTCTTCCATTCCAGTCAAGAAGGCAACGTTATGTTCATTGTTTTGTTTATGTTAACAAATTGTATAATAATATTTTTTGTTATACGAAAACGAGTTATTTGATAGCCATATCTTAAGGTTGTAAGTTTTAAATTACATTTTAAATAACTTAGAGAATTGTGTTTTAGTATCGATTGATACCAGTTTATACATAATATACACATCACTAAGTGAGACATTGTTTTTTTACATGAAATAAATGTATAGTTTTAATGATGCATGTATGGATGGATTAATACCAGTGACAAAATGTTTCATAATATTATTGGCGAAAGTTTCCTCTAACTAGAGTTTTGTATAGAAAACTGATAGAAGTTTTATTAACGTTGTATCTATGTAAATATGATAGAATGTTGGTGTTTGTAAAATGATACCTACGATGTGGTATGTCTTCCTTTTTTGTTTTATTATGTATAGGTATACAATAAGTTAAATTATTGAAAGAAAATGAATAAATGTTTCGATATCAATTTAATCATTGTTATATTTTATTAATTTTTCGATCAATGTCTACTCAATTCTCGAATGGTCTATTTAGTCGGACTTTCATTCGTTTCTAATTTCAGACAGCGGTAACTAATTCCCCTGATAAACGTAGGTAATCATTATGGTACTTATTATCTCTCTCCACGGTCTGTCGGAAAGATATGCTGATGATGTATACTTAACATTACTTTCTTGTAAATATACAAAGGAATAACAAGAATGATATTTGGTCTTAACCACTACAGCCCTGGGCGGGCCAATATCGGCCCAATTACAATAGAAACTCAATTGTGTCTCATTAGCTGTGATTAAGAGGTTAATATCCAAACATGGTTGGTCTAATAATAAGTTCTCAACGTGAGCGATAACGCCCCCTCGTGGGCATTTTAGTCTTTCAGGGGTGCAGTAGAAGGCCCAGATATATTATATATCCTATCTTATGACTGTATAATATTACACGTTTAAATAAAATCGTAGCAATAGCTGTTTTAGATTTGCGACAGATGGTAAGTAAAAAAAATTGGGGGGCTCTAGATAAAAAAATATTTTCGGTAGGCAGTGGGCAAAATAAGTTTGAGAACTTATGGTCTAATATAATGCTTCTCACTACGCAGATTTTTCCCGCCTATTTATATACATACTTCCATTCTTTCTGCCTTTGTTAAAAGTTGCAAAACATTCACAGAATTCCCATCGCACTTTTAAGAATAGTTCATGATTAGGAACGAATACATTCAACTAGTCAACCATATCGCAGCGGCATCACAAAGCAAGTAAATCACAATTGATCGTAGATATCAACGCGTGCGCAATGCAGACGCGATAAAACATTCTGACGTGCGAAACATGTGCTGAAATACGCAATCACTACAACTAGTAATAACTTTTTTGTTCCGAGATCGTTCGGATACGGGATTGACATGCAACATACAAGTGCAACAGACAGACGGTGCAACGGCGAGATTTTCATCATTATTACGCACCAATTTGCGAACAATTACGTCCACGCGGCTGCGCGTACGCCGCGGATGCGTAAGGGCACAACTATTGGATAGAGTTCCGTACTGGGTGTACTTATTCTGAAGAAATTTTAGATTCTGACATGAATACCTAATTGAATTTGGACGTTAGTCGAGACACTTAGATCTTTACCTGGCGGTAGGCAGAAGTAGGCACTTTACCAGCCCTTTGGATTATTTTCAATCAACTAAAAGTGCAAGAACAAAAATCATGTGCCGTGTTTTATTGTATCCTCACAATTCCGATTCTTCATCACAGATTTATGAACATTAACATAAATACATATTACCTGAAAATCAACAAACTATTAAAACCACAGTATCTATTGGAAAATATGGAGATCTCTACAGGCACTAAACAAATTCTCGAGATTGTGAAATGCGACCGCGCCGCATAAACTACTTATAGCAATAAGTTAATGATCTGTGACATTATCGCGTGATACCAAGAGTTATGAGCGCTAATCCTATAGATATATAAGCACATTACTCATAAGGAGCCAATAAACCAATAGGCGATACTGGCTACTTTTTTAAATATTGAAGATGGAAGACGCTTTCCAGAAACCATTTTTTTTTTGACATAGCTTCGGTCATGGTTGGCGAGAAACGGTAGAATAAGCATTGGCAGAACAGTAGCTAGGTGAGTGGACGATCATTGATTTCGGGGCTACGTCACTAAAACCACCCCGGTGCACATGGAAGGGGGTATCGTTACCTTTCAAAATACCGATCCAAAACCCCCTCTATACAACGCCTGTTAGGGCACATCGCTGGGGAGACAAGTAAAGGGGTCTCCCCAAAACCTGTGCAAGAGTGCAAGGCAGCACGTGACCACTGTGAGCCGTCTTCCCTGAAAGCACTTTGTGGGCGAACAGAGTCCTCCCCACTCTTAAATCTGTGTGCCCGTGACATCACAGCGGGCCCTATCAGAATACCAGCGCTCTTTATTTTTTAAATGTCGCTGCATCTTGCTGAGATAGGAACCTTTTGGCCTCGTATAGGACTTTCTTTTTAATTTTCCTTTTTGTTACTTTTTTTTAATAATTTTGGTTTATTATTTTTGATTGTGTTTAGTTTAGTGTGTAATCTTCCTGTACGAGTCGCAATAAATACTTTTTTTTCTTTCTAAACGCTCGTGACCCCTAGTTCCCGCCTGTCTTAAGTGATGCAGGTGGTTACCTTTTCACGCCTAAACCACTGAACGGATTTCTATAAAATTTGGCAGAGAGATAGATTGCATCCCGGGGAAGGACATAGGATATTTTTTATCCCGATATTCCCACGGGATCAACATTTATGCGGGTGAAACCGCGGGGCGCTGCTAGTCCCAAATAAATAAACATCGTCCTGTTAAGAACAATATCTTTTAACTTTTTTCTACAATACAACTAAGAAAAACGGTATTTTTATATTTAGGACTAAAAATTACAAATCGTCCGTCTGATCATTTCGCAATCAGAAACGTGACTATGACAGATTAGTTACCTTTTTACAAAAAACGGCACTTTACACTCATATTTTCTTTGAATTATGTATTAATCGTCAAAAGAATCGACATACATTTTCGCTAATAAAGATCCAATCATGCTTTTTACGGCGTCAAAGTATCTGGTCACGATTTAGTTTATCTTAAGCGAATAAATAGCTGTAGAAGTGGTGTACGTGTTAGCTAAAATAACGCGTCTATAGGCAAAATAATAAAGTGTTGTGAGACAGCGCTCACTTATCTATACACAAATACAATACAAATAAATAAAATTGAAAAGTCTGTTTGTAATGTCAAAATACCAGTTTTTTACTAAATGCATATTATCGTCGCTCGCATGACTAAAAGTCCTATCTCATTTTTTATATTTTTAGCTGATTTGAGTTAGGACAACTACATTTTTCTATTCGTGATTCTTTACACTTTTCACTAACCGTCGTACCTCTATGTTATTTGGATCTCAAAATAAATTGTTTTCTGTCTGTCTGTTTGTTCCGGCTAATCTTCGAACCGGCTGGACCGATTTTGACTGGCAAATAGCTGATGTTATAAGGAACTGCCACCGCCACCGCCGGGTCAGCTATATTTTAGAAAAAGAATTAGTAGACTCATTATTGATTTCCGACATCCACGCGAACGCTGTCGCGGGCACAGCTAGTTTTATAATAAAAGTGAAGAAGAATTTGTATGAAATGTTAAGAATGTTTAATTTCTGCCCTGACTTATTGTAAGCTGAACTTCGAACCAAAATCATGATTTATGAATTTTAATGTACCGTATAACAGTTCGACTAGGTCACCAGCCCCGCATCGTGTCAAAACGTCAAAGTTTTCCTCTTCAAATCGCATTTCAACTTATTTGATTCGCTCAACGATGGGACATAACCTAAAATTGGCAGCTATAATACCTGAGAAGTACAGTTAATCGACTGGGCTAGTAAAGACAAGATGCCTCACCGAATAGGCCTGCACCATAGAGTGTAACTAATCAGAAATTACGAGATAATAACGTAACAAATGGCTCGGGAAAAAGCTCGCCTCATTCCACTAATTCGCAATATAAATGACTTTTTTAACGCGTAAAAACGCATCCAATGTTAGGCTTTACGTTAAATGTATTGAAGTGTGAAGTGAAATGTGTTGGTTACAATAATGAAGGGTGAAAAAGTAATAGATTTAGCAAATGGCCAAGGGTTATAAAAAACAACTTTACAGGCAATTCTTTCATGTGGGACTTCAAATTTTCAAAGCAAATTTTGATTCTAACACTACATAGTTTGTAAGTTCTAATACTAACTAATACAATATGGTTGATTTCTGAATTAAATGATTGAATTGAAAAAAAAGCTCCGGTGGCCACCAGAGCTTATTTTTAAAACAAGGGCTTTTTTTCAGTTAAAAATGACTGCGACTTACGAGTTAGGTACAGGTCGTGGGTTCGAAGTAAATAAATTAAAAAAAAAATAATTAAAATTAATAAATAAATAAATAAATAAATTATTTCATCACTACTGCTCTGAAAACGGTTAAGGAAAACATCGTGAGGAAACAAAACCTAGAACCAAAAAAAATGTGACTGCCTGACTGTTTCAGTTGAAGTCAGCAGTTCAATGGAATTGTTAGTCCTATAAACTCTTCCAAACAATCTTAGCATCTACATACTTGGTCAAGTTTTATAAAAATACAGTTTATACCAATAGACTTGAGTTTTTATCAAAGTTCTAGAAGAATAACCTCATTAAAATGCAAAGCCTTTTTCGATCAAACGGGATCGATTCTCTTTCAATTAAAAAAAAGAACTCTGCAAATTGATCACGACCACCTTGGTAATCGGTTTACATACATAAAAAGCAACACACAGGCATGCGACCAATTGAGAGTCTCCACCTTTTTCCAAGCCGACCATTCGACATGCAAATGACAAATGGCAATTTAATTCAATTAGTTTTCTTTTCTTGAAGTTTCTAAACCGACATTTCGTCGTTAGAGCGGTGACGAATTGGAGCCCTTTCTTCGATTTGTTTCATAACATTGACGAGAGATTTATTACCGTACAGCAACTTTTTAATTGGTAAGGAAGAATCGTTTGTTGGTGTTTATGTAACTTGAAGAGCAGGAAAGTAGCAACAGAAATTTCTTAAGACATATGCAGTGCTTTTGTTTACAGAGAGTCTTAGGCCGAGGTTATTTATGCTGGTAGATTTTGAATTCATTGGCAATGTTCCAGGGTTTGAAGTAATCACGAATATGAACAACTTTTATGGGTCCACTCTAACATAACGAAAAGGATCCATAGTGGGCAATCTAGTAAGTCAGCCTGTATGTAGCGCTGCTTAGTAAGTCGCTGTTCAGCCGTCTATGGGGTCTACAATTCTTAGTTCTAAAATAAACATCTGATACGATATTATGTTGCACAGCAACAGGATAACCAGTTCCAATAATGTAAAAAATACGTGCTTTCCTCACGTTTAGAAGCCTATTCAACATACATATTATGTGTGGGTTCATTATAATTGGGCACAAGTAGCGGCCATTTGCAATTTTCTTCGCCCAGTTACAACATTATGGCGACGTACACCATAGCCATTGAATTTCTTTAATTGATTCTTACGGGTTGACAACGACACACTATTTTGGCTCTTAGATTTCATTTTACGATGACGATACATAGTAGGCAAACTAGGCTGTGCTGTGCTGTGCTCAACATTATTTTTAATACCGTTTCATGTTCTGGATGATGGCATTAAATGTAACGATATTAGACCTAGAGGATAGTAGGCAAGCACTTTAGGTGTGTATTGTGCTATTTTCGTAGTATTGCCCACTTTTTCCTAATCGTGCGTGCATTTACAGTAAAAGCCTATTCATTTTGGTAAATCTAGTTCTCAAAGACTAATCGAATTTCTCACTTACACAATCAGTTTATTCTATTATTGTCACGACTGGACTTTTTGTTGAAAGTGAAATGCGTAGACCGCGGTCAGTTTCGTGTGCATTTTTGTATGACTCCATCATTTTGCCATAAGACTTCAGGGGATTACAGGACCTAAACGCAAAAAACGCAAGTTTTAGAAACAATAAAAGTATATGATCGACTACAGTAAACAAAATCAGAAAAATATATTATTCTTCAGGATATATGCTAGGTAGGTATATTAGTAGTATTGTGTTGAAAACATAATACAACTAATTTGATACGATAGAAAAAAATCATGAAGATACCTCTAAAAACTTTCTTTTTACAACAAAAACCATACTAATATACATACAATCATTCCGATTTTTGTCAGATTACATTGTATTGTATTCTACAGGCAACACACTAGTGTTTTAATTTTTTGTCCAAACAATAGATTTTTGTAATTAAATAATTGTTTCATATTTTGCAATAAATTACCAGCGTTGTGTCATCGCGCTTCTCTTTCTTGTCTGTGCAGTCCGACAGTGACCGCGCTTTAGGTCATGTAAGCCCCTCAAGTTATAACATCCCTGATGTGCCGTGAAAGTTGCAACAGTGTTGTGGTATTACTAAGTGACTGTACAACATTATATTAAGTACTTATGGCTAATCTCTTTTCTTTCTTCTTTTTCTACATTTATTATATAATTTTTCCAGATTGCTGCTTGTGGCTTAGGAATATCTCTTTGGCACGAAGATTATGATATTTAGCGCGGATGGCAGCTATTTTGTAGCATTTTGTGGTCCTTTGGAGACTGGTTGGGAAAGTCTGGGGTAAAAAGCCCGCTTTTAGATCTATTCCTAGACATTCTTCTTATTACGAGGAACCAAGATTCCAACAAACGGAACTATTTAAGGGGCTTACAGGACCTTAACTCAAAAAACGCAAATTTTAGAAACAATAAAAGTATATGATCGACTACAGTACATAAAATCAGAAAAATATAATTATGATATTCTTCAGGATATATTCTAGGTAGATAGTGTTGAAAACATAACACACCTAATTTGATACGATAGAAAAAAAATCATGAAGATACCTCTAAAAACTATCTTTTTACTATAAAAACCATACTAATATACATACAATCATTATGTTTTTTTGTCAGATTATTCTTCAAGCAACATACTAAAGCACTAGTGTTTTAGTTTTTTAGTCCAAACAATAGATTTTTTGTAAATAGATAATTGTTTCATATTTTGCAATAAATTACCAGGGTTGTGTGATGGCGCTTCTCTTTCTTTTCTATGCAGTCCGACAAAGACCGCGCTTTAGGTCATGTAGTCGCCTTAACAGTTCAGTTTGTTGATTTCAAATTTGAAACTTGGGAGTTCGGTATTAACAATCAGTTAATGATTAAATTATCATATCTATCCTCGAGTATATAGGTTTAGAATTGAATACACAAAGCCATGATTTTAAATGTACAGACGCCAGCACATCAAGTTACTACAAACCTGTCAAATTTCTTTAATAGATTTTCAACTTTATATTATCGCTAGAGTATAAGGTTCAAAGTTGATTGGAAAAATTTGACAGGTTCGGGTAGCTTGATGTGCTGGCGTCTGTACATCTTCAAAGAGGCCACGCTAAAATTGTGTTTAGGAATTTTACAAGACAATCGCATTGTGGTTTTCCGGGTTTGTAATTAAATCGGCTTCACAAGAAGTAAATTAACATCACAGTTTAGTAAATACCAACACATATGAACATAAACTAAACGAAAACGTAAAAGAAAATAAAATATTTTTATGTTGATTGAAAACAATAACTTTTTCAAAAAGCCAATCCCAGTGAGATCTAATTACATCCAGATAACTTACTAAAACATTATTATCTTTGTAGCACACGCCCTTAATTCAGCCACAGCTTAATCCTACCCATGTCTTATTGCGCAGAGTAATTGAATAGCGAATAACCCCACTCGTGACTAAAGTAACGTCAGCTACACAAATAAGAAGACAAACTGAAATCGTGAAGCTTTAGTGCACATTGAGAGACATAACATAAATAAGAGAACACGGTGAACATCGAATGTACACTCGAATAACTTTTCCGAAGATATCGTACCAGGTTTAACGGTCTTTGAGGTAATATAAGAAACGGTAAGGCGCAGTTGCCTTAAATGAACTTGCGGCAGAGAAGACGTTAGGTTCATAGCCCTTATAAGTATAGGATTCTAAGACCTTACTATGTATTTATAATATATGCAAACTATACTCTTCTGTTTCAGTGAACTTTTTTGTAACAAAGGCAATTACAGCATAGAGACTTCTCGCAAAACCTGCATAGCTTTTTCAACAATTGCAACGTACGGAAAATTATCACTAATGGCTTAGTCGGACGTAAATTATTTTCTGCCTAGGTAGATATTGAGATTCAGAGCGTCTGTAACCGCAGACTAACATTTTGTCTGCGTTTACCACCGCGCAGCCTTAAAGGCTGGAACAGAAGTAACGGTCAACGATTTAGACCATGTATGGGACGAACATTTTCAAGAGTTTGACTGTCATTAGACAAATCAGGACACTGCAGGTTCAAAGGTGATGGCCTCGAGTTCAAGCGAACGCCTTTAATTATTCAACAAAGCTACATAGTTACTTAGTCGCAAGTCCACATTAGCTGAAAGGAGACAGCTATTTCAATTAGTCAAGTGTTGTTTATGCGACGATAAATTGATCAAAGTTACGATAATACGTAACATTTCGCCCAATAAATCTCAGTAAATTGAATCGGATGCTTTCGAGAAATTTATGCCTTCTATAATTTAGGATTTACAAGGAACCTTCGCGAAATTGAAGTCTTAACCCGACACTTATAGCCGCCGGCCTCACCTAGGCGTGTCTGTTGTGAGCAGCCCTTAAGGGGGATGCGTTAAAGTAAGCCGCGAATTTTTTGCAGGGCAGTGTCAGGTTGTATGCTGATCCAAATAACATTCGCGACCGTAAAAAATGTATATTTTACGGAATTATCTATATAAAAATAAAATGACGTCTGTTAGTCTCACTAAAACTCGAGAACGGCTGGACCTATTTAGCTAATTTTGGTTTTGAAATATTTGTAGAAATCCAAGGAAGGTTTAAAAGGTGAGAAAATATGAAGAAGTTGTGAGGAAAATAGTAAAATCAACAATTTTATTATCCCATACAAACTGTTCGTAACTGTCAAACTCTGTTCGTAACGTCTGAACGCACCATGCGTTCAGAAATTAAATAATACGGAGGTAATAAGACTGTATAGTTTGATTTATTCAGTTGTTTGATCTGTCTTTTACTCTTTTATTTTATTTCTATTTTAGTTTATTATCAAGACAATTTTTTTTATGTAGCTTGATTAATACCTAATTCTAAGTTTAGTCACAAAATAAATTTCTGAACGCACTATAAATATTTGACAACAAACAAATATGTCATTTTTGAATGATTTAAATTGAATAACTGTATTGTAATTGTGTTGTATTTAATGTTGGTTTTAGGAAAATTTGAATGTATTTTTGGTTTTCTGCAAATTTTTAGTTATTGAACTTTGTCACATTAATTCTGAGGCGGTACGAAGTTCGCTGAGTCAGCTAGTAATCATTAAAATGAAACCATGAATACGACTCGTTAGTATTGGCCTCAAATGTCATGATTTCAGGGGAATTTGAACTTAGATAGTTGTACTGATAATAAATTTTAACGATAATAATCTGGGTTTGGAACCGGTAGGTACTAAAAGTACAGGTTCTGTACCGGTACTCAGCGGTTCTTGCCATTTCGGTAGCTGGGTACCGGTAATCCATCTAACCAGTACCGGTAACGATTCAGGTAGCCGGCGTGTATCACCAAATCTCATATTTGTAGGTACGCGGAACCTCGTCGGCAACCTTGAAGTAATTTTTCTAGTGCCTACTAACTAATTTTCCTTGTTTACTATATCACTATTTTCTCACTCTACATTACGGAAATATTTGTTTGGTACCAGTTCAGTACCGATACTGATTAGAAATACCAATAGTACAGGTACTACTCTGGTACTGGTATCACACCAACAGGATAGTGGTACCGGATCCCAAAAATACCAGTATTTCAAGTCCTGATCATAATGAAGTAAATAAATATTTGTTACGGTCGCGAATCATATTTTGGTCAGCACAAAACTTGTTACTGACCAGCAAATTGCAAAAAAAAACAAAAGAAAAATTGATTTTCGCGGGCTAACCTGGCCTCGCCTTATCTGCGGAGCTGACTGTACGTATCCTAGTGGCCGGCAATCATTAAGGGCGACCACCCGTAAATCTATTTCGTTTCGTAACGTCATCCAGAGTCAGGAACTGAAGTTTTTCAATCTAAAGCGAATGGTTGGTTAGACGGCGCGTTTTAATGACGCCTCGCCGGAGTGGTGATGTGAATGTGAATAGACTGACGGGAATGTTGGACTTCTGTTTCTTAGGAAAAACGGTGCGTAAGTATATTATCACGTATGGAACCTATTCTTACAAGAGTAATTTATATGAACATTTATTAGCCTTTGAATATGTTTAAGTAAAGGTACTAGGTTATTTCATTTGTGATTACAAATGCAAAGCTAGCACCAACTTATTTATAGCTCTACAAATCGGAATTAACCTGTTGTTTTTTCAATCCATTTCTCAAAACAATTGCACAAATGTTTACCAACAGTGTTTATGTGTAACCAACAGTGTTTACCAACTTCCTATCAACGTTATTCGAGCGCCAAAAGTTTCTTGTAGCAGTGTATATAGCAAAATCAGTCTATATTATAACCTCTGCTGGGGCACAGGCCTCCTCTCAGTGAGAGGAAGTGGGCCGTTATCCACCACGCGGGCCCAGTGCGGGTTGGTAGATGTCACATGTCTTCGAATGTTTGGTTCTAGGACATGCTGGCTTCCACACGATATTTTCCTTCACCGGTTTGAGAACGCGTGGTGCGATGAAGTAATTTACACAAAGTAAAGCGCCTATCTGGGTTCGAACCTACGACCTACAATTCGTAACTCGCGCCGCTACCACTGGGCCACCACTGCTCTCAGAAGCAGTGTAAATCGTCCTATAATTGAAGGGTGTCACCAAACGTCATTTCATTTACCTACGTAAATTCACAATTTCTTTTTTTTTTTACAATTAACTTATTTTATTACAAAGTAATAAAATAAGTTAATTGTAAAAATTTAATTTTAAAATTTAATTTTCACAATTTCACTATAGACTTGATCTGCTATACCATCATTAGTTAATTCAACATCACTCCGTTTACAACGTTGTCACTCGCACAATTCGTGTTAATGGGTCGAGTAGGTCCCACGGGCTGGCTGTCTGTCACACCGACCGCGTTCCACTGCTTAATTATAAGGCGTACAATCAATTTTCACTCTTGCAACAGAGCCAGCATGCAAATTTTATCGTGTCAATCTAGAGTGATATTTAGTTAAGTGTTTATGGATCCTAGGACGGGGAAAGTTTCGTTTTCGTTTTAAGGATTCTTACAAACCTTCACTTGTTTTATAAACCATCAGAATCACTCAATCAGCAAGTTTTTGAAAAAAATAAAGAAACGTTTTTTTTTTCTTTCAAACAAAATTAATCTGGGAACATGACTGCATTAGATAAACAACATGTCCTAAAGTCCTAACTATATCTTAAGAAATAGACAATTCAATTGTAATTCAGGTTCAAATCAAACTAACAGATGACAATTTCACTGCTAGCGAATTCTAATTGTGCATCATCTGAAAAAGCCTTTCCCCGAAATCTTTTTAAGACGTTTCCTACGTAACCGTATCCAATGGTTACTTCTTAAGGTTACGCAATTGGAAAGTTCCCCGTTTGTTTATTTTCACATCAGTGGATATGTTTTACGCAAACAATCTAACGTCAATCACGACTGATTCGCGGTAACTTGCAAGTACAAAAATAATCATTAAACAGTAATCACGGACAACTCCTTGATAATGACTTCAATAACCGACAGGTATGAACTTAGGATGCACATACCTATGCCTGAATTGAACGTGTAGGTAGGTAACTCTAATGAAACAAGACATTATTAATAGTAGTATTTTGAAATGTTTCTTCTATTGTGTCTTTTTTTTACATTGTTCTCACATATAGAAGCAACAATAATAATGTATCCAGGATTTTGTAATATCTTGATTTAAAAGAGTGTCCATGGAGTTTCTTGCCCGTTCTTCTCCATAGAGGTCTACGTTTTGGAATGGGCGACAAGCTTCAACTTTCTGACTAACTGACAGACTATTTAAATTTTGACAATTCAAAAGTGCCTGTACAAGGTTTAATTGAAATAAATGCTTTGAGTTTGAGTCAACGTTGAATTCTAGAAATAATTTCGATATTTTAACTAACTTTTAGGCAAGTACTTCCAATCCTTTTATATAAATATTTATGTTTGAAATTATGGCCGCTACCTGAAATTGGATGCCTTTGGTTTGTAAAGGAATTATGACTTCCAGGTCGCAGTTTGCAATTTTGGTTCTTCGAGTCAGACCAAATTGCGCTATCTGGGTTTTAACGTACTACCGAAGCTGGTCCGGACTCGAAGGACCAAATAAATTACAAATTGAAAACTTGAAAAAAAAGCCAAGTTTTTTGGAACAAAATTCCAAAAATTAAACATCATCACAATCATCTGTAAGTACACTTTTCATGAGAAACCAAATTCGTACCTGACCAGGAATAAAATAATAGTATTTTCTATGTTCGCACCATTACGCTATGGCTCGCATCATTATGTTCAGTTAGTCCCCGTGGCCATTGATTATTGTGATGAGAATGGACCCGTGTGTGACTTTAGAGCAACTAACTAATAGCAGGAACTTCCCAGTTTCCACAGATGATCTGCGAATATTATATGGTAGTGTGAAAAATTGCGTTTTATATTGTAGTATTCCCTGGCTTGATTTAATATTAAATTGGTAGAAAGCAGTAACAGCTACTAACCCGCAAGTTGATACTTTTATGTTTTCATAAACAACGCGGAATTTTGACTCAAATCAAAATTCTTTAAATTGTGGTGCATTTAATTTCTTGTACAAAATTAAATGGTATGAATAATGTTTAAATTCATTAAGGTCTTTCCGGTGGCTACTTGTATTTCACTTAAAATAAATTATTTGTCAAACAAAAAATGCGAGCATTCTCTTAAGTGAAGACCAGGTTAATCAATCACCAGTGCTCGAATTTTCAAAATTCCAGCGCACAAGCAGCATGTACCTATATACAAGTATGTAATATGAGGGAAATTAATTGTTAAGCAAATTGACACCCTACGTCAATTTGCCGTGTTATAGCCATTTCATAAAACCGTCAAAAAATTCCGTTGTGATTTGAATACACGGACAATTTAAGGTAGGTAGTCAGTTTGCTCAACAATAAATTTTCCTGGCTTTACCTAAATCTTGCATTTCATGGTAAGGTGGCGAGAGATATTTTCACAGGAGATTTGATAAGAGATAGCATGAAGTGAGTGTAACGTGAGAGCTTACCGCTACTGTAACAGTGTAAACGAGAGCAGGTGAGGCGTGATTACTTGCTTAATTGTTTTTGACAGCAGTGCGAAGCTGTTTGTGTAAGGCAAAGTTTTTTACTTGTTAATCTTTTTGTATCTCTGGGTTTAAAACGAACTTGTTTCATACTAATTCTTACTCTAATCTAGTTCTGATTCGAGACTGGTGTTTGACCAATGTTTCGGAACAGGTTATTACTACCAAAATTCTCAAACGCAAATTATATTTTGTTGAGCAGTAGTGACCCAGTAGTGTCGGCCGCAACTTACTTGGGTTCAAACCCAAGCAGGAACTTTACTTTCTGTAAATTATTTCATCACCACTACTCTTTTTTTTTTGAAATTTGTTCTTGACTTTAGTCTAAGTCAGAGATGACAGAGACAAAGTCTACGATGGCGTGAGCTTACCCAGAAGAAGCCTGTTCATTCTTACTTTAAAGAGATTCGGGTTGTATGCTCTCGGAAACACAGATGCAGGTAGAGAGTTCCACTCTTTTGCTGTGCGCATTATAAAGGACATTTGAAAACGCTTAGTGCGAATTGGTGGAATAGCAACTGGGCAGAGATGGTAACTTGCAGTGCGTCTGTATGTCTGAAGGTAGAAGGGGGCTGGTGGAATGAGGTGGTGGAGTTCTTGGGCACACTCACCGAAGTACAATCTGTAGTCGAAGTACTCTCAAAACAGTGAAGGATACCGTCGTGAGGAAACCGGCGTGTCCTAGAATCAAGAATTCGAAGACATGTGACATCAACCTATCCGGATTCCGCCGCGTGGTGGATTATGGCCCACTCCCTCTCACAGAGAGGAGGCCTGTGTCCCAGAAGTGGGAACATTATAGGGTGATTATGCTAAATTAAATTAAGACAACGTAATATTCACGGATTTTAACGCGAAAATAAAACGTATTTTCTGTAATAGCAAACAATATCTCCTTAACTTTCAAATCATCAAGGCCTCATTCACAGTACTAAAATCTCCATCAATATTGAACACACGTCATGACCGCTAAAGGACCAACATGCACGTGTAAGTCATTTCAACATCAGATAACAATAGTGCATATTTACTTAAAGGATGTTAGGTTACTACCGTTACAATAACCTATTTTATAGGGTAAGTACTAGCTACAATTAACATTAAAACAGTTTCTCTTACATTCGCGAATCGGCACGCAAATGTGAACGACATAGTGGGTTTAAACATAGCGGCTGTAAGCAAGATTTGACACGTTTGTAATGTATGGCTCAGGACTTATAAAGGCATGGGTTGACGATGCAGTACATTGTTAGCAGTAACAATAGAGAAACTGTAGGTAAATTTGTGTATTATATACCATGTGGATACGACACTAAACGAAAACACTTGCAATACTAATGAATAGGATTATTTTTAAACTATCAAATAAATCCTAACATCGAAATTGAAAACGTGTTTTTCTTCAAACCAACTAATTAGTAGAGATGGGCCGACTAATGGTTTTGGCAATTTTTTTTAAACTATTGGATATATTCGATTGAATTTTGTACGCAGACTGGGAACGTCATTAGACGCAGTTTAATTTCCTGTCCACTTTGTATTGAAATTCATGTCTTAGATTATTAACGAAACCGAGGTCCTGCTATTCGAACAACGCATTTTTTATTAGGTCGTTTAATTGTAATGATGAAAAGAAAAATATTATTTCTTAAGAGTCCGTCCATAAAATGCCCTCGCTAGAGTTTAGGTAAATTCATTGCAATACTATGTTTGTGTGCAACGTTTACGCACACACGCCTAAAAATCGAGCGTAGCGATCGTTTAAACAGTTTTGATCCTATAGATGATATTTTTTTATTCATATAGGTACGGTTAAGAAATATAAGTCTGGAATGTTTGTCTAACATAGTATTCGTTTAGTATAATTGCCAAAATCAACATAAAAATGGTACAATTTGGTGTTAGATCCATTTAAGTACATTAAGACATTCAATAACATTGAGGTAAGCGTTTTACATAAATATCTACGAGTAGTATGCATATTTAGGTAATTCAATGTTTTCCTTCATCGATGTCAATGATGACTAAGATAAACTTATTTCAAACAAATTGAAAAAGTCTTCTTGGGACTGGGCCCGTACCTATTTGAAAAAAATAAAATAGGAAGATTGGAATTGGATTGGGATACAAATATAGTTTTGGAAAATGCAAAACAACTAAATTTGAATATTAAGTCTATACCTGTGAAATTGCTGTTTTATTTTACTGGCCGCGAACCAAGGAATTGGGAAGTCCAAGTCAAACTGTAACTACTAACATTTACAGTTCGAAGTGGCAGTTTAATAAAACGACAATTTCATAGGTATCGAGTATTCGTGGTGTTTTTATAATATATTACAATGGAGGTTATTGTACTTATCATTATGAACAACTTTTACTATGAGACCACACCTAAAATTGCAAAAACAAAAAACAGCTGTTCCCTACATTTTGACGAGTTATACGAACATAAATATAAGACAAAGGTGATGCCATGCCTAGATCAAGCTGATATGAGTTTTAACAACTCATGTCAACTTTACCATAGAACATAACACTAGTAATTACTGTATTTTCAGAACTTCCATTGTCATCGATTTCCTAAAATTACCAGCATTGAAAAAAAATAAGAATGTAGGTACTCGTAAATACTTCTTTATGCAATTCTAGCGTTGATCGAAAGTAAAAGCTTACATATTCTTGAGACGAAGTCGTAGCGATTTGATTCGAATTACGTTCTGTTAGAATTTGTCTGATACGTGCCAGTCCCACGTTTTGTCGTTTTTTTTTTTTGCGGTGCACTGGTAATGCGATTCTTTCTATCGACCCATGATCTACAACAAATTTGTATATATTAATATACAAAGGACATGTTAGGAAATGGGCTTAAAATAATTATTTTTTGAACAGCTGTCATGTATGGTTTTTCTGATAGGGAAACTTATTCAGGATGGCCTGACAAAAAGAGAAAAAATAGTAAAAGCACCATTATTGAATAAATACATATTTTAAATCCAGATATTTTTGGTGTCATAATATTATTTTTGCACATTGAAACAAAGAAAAAATGGTTAAATATCATTTTTTAAAGCAAATTATACACCTTATTGTTATTTAAAATATTCTAAAATAATATTAGATGGCTTAAAATATAACCAACTCCATGATTTGTATGTTATGGCATTAATTCCTTTGCCTGCTAATGGAATCTATGAAA
The DNA here is from genome assembly GCA_963855955.1 of Luperina nickerlii. Lineage (NCBI taxonomy): Eukaryota > Metazoa > Arthropoda > Insecta > Lepidoptera > Noctuidae > Luperina > Luperina nickerlii. Next base: position 10,028,336 of record OY979677.1, on the reverse strand, counting down.
ATATTACCTGTGCCAGTAAGGTTGTCATACTCGTCAGCTGTCAGTACACAGGTCAAAATTGAATTGAATTTGACACTTGATTGACGTTCACAGTTCACAATGACAATAATGACATCCAACCGAAAAGTGTTGCCAAAATCAATAATTACTGTGGGTTGCAATTTATTTTTTAAATAATGATTATTAAAATGTATAATAATTAAGGAAAGGGTGCTTTCAAAAAAAAATTAAAAATTATACAAAGTCTCCTTAATTTATGTACTTTCATAAAAATATGATCTCTTCCCTGTTCACAGTAGCTTCGAATAAAAGCCCAGCCTCCATACAAAAACCTAACATGTCCTTTGTTGTAGATCATGGGATAATACCAGTAACTTATGGGCAGTGTAGGGCTTAATCACTAAAATTCTCCATCGATTGATTAGTCAAACTAAAGGTTTTGAACCATTAAAAAAACCGGCCAAGAGCATGTCGGGCCACGCTCAGTGTAGGGTTCCGTAGTTTCCCGTCCGTCACAATAAGTGTTCCCACTTATGAGTTTAAAAGTGGGTATCCATTATGTTCGCGCTCCTGCAACTGCTCCCGGTAGTGGGTACGTGCGCGAACACGGAGCGTGCAACATTGCACGCTCCGCGGCAGGCGCTCCGACTCGTGACGGTTTTTAGCGCGAACACAAAGGGATAATAAAATATGTAAACGAAGTTAAAAAAATGCTTGCATATACGATTATACTACAAACTTAGTCCAGAAATTATTTTGTACAACTTTTTGTCTTTTTTGTACAAAAACTTTTGTTTCCATCAAGTTCTAAATAATTTTCCTAGAAAGTTCTTATAAAGTTCTACTTTGCATTTTTTTCATATTTTCTAAACTTATGGTTCAAAAGTTAGAGGGGGGGGGGGACACATTGTTTTTTACTTTTGTAGCGATTATTTCCGAAATTATTGACATTATCAAAAAATGATTTGAGTAAACCCCTATTCATTTTTGAATACCTTTCCAACAATATATCACACGTTAGGGTTGAAATGAAAAAATCACTTCCCACTTTACATATAGGGGGGCTACCCTAATAAAACATTTTTTTCCAATTTTTATTTTACCACTTTGTCGGCGTGATTGATATACATATTGGTACCTTCAGCTTTCTAGTGCTAACGGTCACAGAGATTAAGCGAGGACGGACGGACGGACGGACAGACATGGCGAAACTATAAGGGTTCCTAGTTGACTACGGAACCCTAAAAATACGTGTGTGGTCGGAGGGCCTCCGTCAGGAACGCGGTTCCTTTTCACGTATGATTTAAATAAAACAAAATTTTCACAGCCGCCATCTTGGATTTACGTTTTAACGTCACTATCGGTTTTAAAACCCTCAAAAACCATGAAAAAAACGACGACGACGACTAAATTTTTTTTTTCTGTAAACCATTAAAAATAATATGCAGCCATGGCATCTATCGGAACTCCGAGCAACGACAAGCTCAACACGTCATACTTATAGCCACATTATGGATACTGATAACATAAGCATGTCGGTGACACGAACGAATAAGATTTCCCTCTACCAAAACATTTGAAATTTTTTGCGGCTGCCATCTTGGATTTTCATTTTGGCTCTACTATCGGCGTTAGCATCTATGAAAATAACACCCATGATCAAAAATTTGAAAATGTTCGCAGCCGCCATCTTGGATTTTCATTTTGACCCCACTATCGGCTTTAACACCATCGAAAACCATGCAAACGATACCCATGACGAAAACTTGAACATTTTCGCAGTCGCCATCTTGGATTTACATTTTGACTTCAGTACCTAACTTTAAAGAACTTTGTTCCAAAAAAATACTTCTCTTACTGCTACAACAGCATGTCTGTGCGGGCATGTCGGTGACATGAACTCATAAGTTTTTACCCTTAACGCGCATAAAGAAGTTTTCACTTAAAAAAAATCGATGAAATATACAGTCTATATATAACTAGCGGACGCTGTAGGCAGACGTTGGCCCGCGACAATAGCTAAGAACATCCGCTCCTAAGACAACCCACTGACCAACCATCCAAGTGACACAATAAGAATTAAAAAAAAAATACATCTAAATCAGTCAAGCCATTTAGGATGAGAAGAATTACGAACACAAGCACACCGCTATTTTATATAATATAAAAATCAGGCATGCACAATTTTAATGTTGTTCAAAAACAAGCAAAGTACTGAAAATAAAATAAATACTAAACGGATCAAAAAGTGGTAGTCGGTGTACCATTTCTGGAATATGTTTACGGAGAACACGTGCGCGCCTGCGATACAAAGTGATACGTCCTCATGCTGGGAAGGCCCGGTTGCTACTGACGGGATCGATTTTGCGCGGTCGATAATATAGTTCACTTTGCCATTTATTTACGAAGTTAAGTTATTGTTTATTTATAAAATAAAATTTTGATTCTATTAAATGGTTATCTTAACTTTAATATGTAATTTTTAAATTTTCTGAAAAGTTTTTCAAAGTATTAGAAAAAAATACTTATTTGTCAGGAAGTTTTTAGAATATTACGTTATTTCAACATTTTTTTTCTGCTATATTTTGTATGAAAATTGAGAAAAGTAATTCCACCACATGCAAGTACACCATATAATGATGTTAAAGATAATTTTTAATTTTCAAAATCATAAGTAGTTTCTTATAACCAAACGATCAAACGTCAGTCTCGCGTCATTTTTCGGAAAACTTGTTGCGAAGATTAGTGATTTTCCACGAATACTTAGTTTATTTGAAAAATCCCTTTCCGCCACATGCAAGACAAAGAACTCGACTGGTCAAAGCACAAATAATTTTGTTTAAATTCTATTGCCCTTTCTCGCAACGAATGAACAAAATTGATCAAAATTAGTCGATTTTGTGCCAGGCGAAAAACCAAAAGTAACAGCTCGATTTATAACAATACAAGCTTTAAGGTGGATGAACTCACACATCTGCCCTTACCCTACAGGGTCTTCAAGCGTATCCGTAACATTATACGCATTTATCAAAACAACAGTAGCACTATACGTGTTGCGTATACGAACTAGGTAATTAGTTATATTTTTTTACTTCAGGGAACTAGGAACTGTTCAATTGTTTTTTCTCGGATCATAGAGGAATCATGAACAATATAAAAAAGCTCATGCCGCGGCCGTGATAAAAATATATCCCCGTTGGTCTCGTGGTCTGCAAACACCGGTTCGATTCTCAGTTCGGGCAAAGTGTTATTGGGTTTTCCATTACGACTGACTCAGTAGCACGTAAAGCCGTTGGTCCTGCGCGGGTCGTGTCGGATTGCCGACCCATATCGGACTATGAGAGTAAATTAAACAGAGAGTTCACCTGTGTTTATGCACACGCTTGTGCACTTTACAATCTGCGTACCTAGCTAACCTCCGTTGAGATGGGCCACCGTGACCGAAATCGGTCGGGAGGATATTATTATATGACAGTCAGCAAGAAGGTACAGTACCCGGCGATAAATATTGCACATCGACATTTGGAAAGAAACAATCGGCTAATTTCGGCTTCGTAGAACGTTGTGTCTGTCGCACGAAATACAAACTTAAAACAATTATGATTTGCTTCTTTTGATAATTATTTTTATTTTTTGTATAAAATCGATAGGATCGAATAGGTCAATGTGCAATATTTATCGCCGGGTACTGTAGTACGGCTGACTGTTTAAGGGTGCCCCCGACGTACAATTAAATTGCATTGTAGTACTAACAATCTTGATAATCGGCCAAAAATGATCGTGTATCTGAGCCCTAAGTCGAGAGAAATCTGTTATTTAACGCCCCGTGTCCGCAATTTACGAAGGAGATAAGCTGTTTGTATATTCTATTTTCTCTTTCATTGCCTCAGTAAGACGACGGATGTAGATTCAGGTATTTTGTGAACTTTGAAGTCTTTCGTGCGTAATGCCAGTAAGTCTTCAGCTCAGGCCCAACTCATGCAAAAGTATAATTAGGTTTCTATTGGAAAATACTCATATAAATCTGTATGGTTGATATAGATTTTCTACGTATTAGTCCATGAACGTTTTCTTTTGGATTTGAGCTTTTTAGCATTGTTTTTTATGGGCTCTAACTATAGGTGCGGCTCTACAGAATTTGATGGCAACTAGCTTTGTCTTTCTGACTGACCGACTGTTTGACTATTCAAAAGTGAATGTCTGCTGGATTTGAGCATTTTAGTATTGTCTGTTATAGACTCTAGTTATAAGTGCTTCCTTCTAACCCCTTTATTCATAAACGTTGCCTAAAGTTAAGTAGTGTTTAGCGACTGTTCAGTCATACAGCGCTATGAGAATCGATGGCAACTAGCTTTATCTTTCTGACTGACCGACTCCTTGACAATTCAAGTGTCTGTAAATGGATTAATTGAAATTAATGCTTTGAGTTTGATTAGGTACGTCGCTATAGTATGTGCAATATACTTTCGCTCACACTACATGTGATTACTTGAGAGCTTAACCTACAAAGCATTTCCGTTACAGTATTCCTAAAGGAAACATGGTAAAGATATTAATTTAATTGCTAATGGAGTTTTTGTATGTAGCTCTCAAATGCTTAAGAACATGAGGATATTTTTAAATATTTTATGACGTGCGTCTGTGAAAAACCTTCCTAGCTGGTTTATGTTTTACATCTTTCAATTTGTAAACCATTGGAAATTTGTTGTTTTATGCCCTTGGTAAATAAAATTACTAACACATGAAATGTCATGAGCCTGGAAAAAACATTTAGATACAGCATTTTATTTTTATGGGTAGTTTTCTGTTGGATTTGAGCTTTTTAGTATAGTTTGATAGGATGTAGCCATAGGTACCTAAGGAGTTTATGCGCTATAGTATATGCACTATACTTTCGCTTACAATAAATGTGATTATATTACTTGAGAGCTTAACCTACAAACCATTTCCGTTACATTTATTTACATTTTTTTTTGCATTTGGCAAAAGTTAAGATAAAAAAATACGTGTAGATTTGAGAATGTTCTCCTTTTTTCCGTCGATTAATAAACATAGTATAGACATTTAAATGCGGATGGTGTTCATGTATATTTAACTCACAAATGATAAGGAAGATGTCAATGCTTTGTATTGTTTTTTATGGCGCAGGTCTGTGAAAAAGCTTACAAGCAAGTTTATTTGCTTTACATCTTTCAATTTGAAAAAACATGCGAAGTATGTTATTTTATGCCCGCGGATTAAATAAAATCACTAACACATTATATTAGATTTGCATATAAAGATTTTGTCATTTAGGTACAGCATTTTTATTTTTAGGATTATTAGGACCAATTCGAAAACATTGTGAGGAAACCTGGACTTATATTTAATATAAGTCTGGATCTCAAATCGCCAACAGGTCTTGAGCAAGAGTGGTGATCAATGCTCGTAGGTATCTTCTCTGTATGAGAAGAGGGGTCTGCCCTGTAGTGGGACAATGACGCCTGGTAATAATTAACACGAATGTTTGGTAGCAAGTAGTTTAGGGATGTATGAAGAAGCCTCCTCGTGTAGCGCAGTTTGTTCCGCCAGTTATTCAACTGAACCGAGCCCTCGGCGCATCCTGGACAGTCACACCCAACACCTTATTTGAATGGCCAATTCTTCCCTTGCGTTGGTAGGGCTAACGCCCGCCTGGTTTGCGACCACCCTCCCACCGGAGTCCGGCGTCAAGCAGCCTGCTGTGATTCGTCGATGCGTGAGTGTTTCAGTGTCTTGGGCATCTTCTGGGCACGCTCATTCCATCATAGACCTCGTCCATCGCTTTCCATCAGGCGTGATTGAGGTCAAGAGCGAGCCAATTCAACAATAAAGAAAAGCAGGTATGTTGTACCATTAAAACATAAATAATAGCTTTTAGTCTTTAAACGAAAAACAACCTCATGACTACTTCCATGTTGTCAGTTTTATCTGTCAATCAATTTGTCGGGAAAATGCTGTTCAAATACGGAAGGCGGAACGGAACGGTTTTTCTTATAACATTCAACTTCCTTTGTAACACGTCTGGCAGGGAACTATCTCGGTAAAAATACGGAATGGGAGTGGTCTACGTATTGCATCCGGACATCCGTACTGAGCTGCATCTCGCCGGAAAAGTAATATGGACTTGCTGAGTGATTTAATTAGTGCATGACACATTTTCTCAGTTTTTTTTTACAGTTCAATGACTGGTCTTGCAACTATTAAGCCTGTCTGAAAAAATTGCACAATATATAGTTTGCCGCAAACATTAAAACTCAAACTCAAAGCATTTATTTCAATTAAATCATTTACAGGCACTTGAATTGTCAAGGAGTCGATCAGTTAGCCAGAGAGTCGAAGCTAGTTGGCCATTCCAAAACGTAGATCTCTATGGAGAAAAACCTAATTTGACATACAGCTGCATCTATGACCTTCTAGCTACGATTAAAGCTATGGCCCGAAAACGATTAAAGTTCCAAAGCGAAAAGTGCATCAACGGCGACGCCTCAACAATACCTTATCTTCATCGCTTAAAAAATCCAGTTCCAAACTTTCTGGTTCAACTAGTACAAAACTCGTCTCGAGCTCAACACATCATCTCCAAAGGCCTCCAACATTGACAGGCCGCTGATTATCATCACGCACTTATCATTATTACATCAAGCAAATTAACACACTAACACCTCAGAGACAATCCGAAGTAGTCCACTTAAAGACGGCTCAAAAGCTACTATTAGCCGTCGTCATTTGCGCGCCGGGTGAGAAACTCGTCCATAGTACAATCTATTGTATTACTCTGGCTTGTTAGCCATTACAGTTTTACCCACTGACACAAAAATGCATTTCTGAATAGCGATAATTGATTGAGCAAATCACGACTAATGGTAATGGCAACCACTGACCCAGCTTTCGATGCGATTGTCTACGAAATCACTTCCTCATTTTCCAATTTATGCATTAACCATGAAAATATAAAACACTTTGCTAAGTATTTGTTTAAAAGTTTCAATATTGGTAGAATATTATAAGGCACTTAGTTGGCGGAATGACGGCGCCCCAGTAATCTTAAGTAGGTACTTTCTTGCTACTGAAAGTGTTCGCTGGCTAAAAGAGGTCTTTCTGCAAGCCGATCGGACGATAGGATTTATATGACTGATATACCCACTAAAGTAATCTTTATTGAATTATCTTCGTATGTTTTACTTTCTTTCGACTGAGTCATTGCTTTTGATAAACTGAGGATCGGGCAAAGATTTTGTTTCAATTTAGAGTCTTCAGAAACAGTTTGTTATAACATTATCTAAGTGTGATTTCTAAGTATGTATGTAATCGTATTCTTATTTCTAGCAAAACAATGCATACTTTCGTTAATTATATTAAAAGATTCTAATTCATAGTCTGTCTTAATTCTAGCACACAAACCCCATTCGTTGTACAAGTGAACAAGGAACTCTTTGATACATCCTTTTAGCATTCGTACTTTACGCACGCATCCAAAACCAGTGTTCAAGCTTGATGTGAATTTTAAACTTCCGACCCGAAACCACTAGTCTCACTGCCAAAAACGTGCACACAAATATAGTTTAAGTTGTGTAAGAAGCAAAGGTTAAAATAGCGTGAAAGAAAAGTGTGCTGCACGGAAAGCATGTGCGAAACGGTAAGTTTATAAGACAAACAAGTAAATAAAAAGGCGTCTGTTTATACAAGATTTTCACGCATATTTTGTTGCGTTTGTGTTCCGGATTCGGATGATGCCGGTGTCCGGTGAAAACATCAAATTCCGTTAACCGCGTTTATCCGTCGCAAGTGGAGCGACTGCCGGGTAAATCAGTCACTACTTGGCACGGTCGCCACTGGCATTCATTGTGCAATCCGTCATCTTGGACATGCTATTATCTGCTTTTATGTAATTTTGATTATTAGCTTTTGTTTTGAGTTTTGGCGCCTACAATTTCTTTTCGCTTGTTGATGTGACTGCCAGTTGAGCGGGCTGAATAATTTTTCTATAACATAATAATATCTTGCTTCCATCGAGCTTTTCAGAAACCAAATCTATTTTCACATTATTTATTTATACAGGTTGAAATTGAAAACATGCGACAAACCGAAATGGAAGATTGTACTCATCATTATGAACAACTTTTACTAAGGGACCAAAGTTGCAATCATAAAGCTGCGAACATACATAAATGTAGGGAACAGCTGATTTTTTTTTCGCGATTCCAGGTTTAATTAATGATTTTTACACTTACCCAAATATAATCCTTATTCCTTTGAGCTTATTTGCCAGAAAATCAGACCAGTTAACGGACGCCAAATTTTGGGGATGTGACTCACTTTATTACACACATATTTATTAATATGAAAGTCTATACAGTCACTTAGCCAACGATGATCTTTTTTTTTCCTCCCGCTCTGGGTGGAGCGGAAGGGAGTGTCAGACTTTTACTGACTAAAACCCACACGTGTTCCTTCCTTAGCCCTTTATGTTCCGAGCCAGCGGTAACCCTTTCGGACAATCCCGCTGACCCGGCAATTTGCTGTGGCTTAATGGAGGTTCACGTTCACTGGGTCTCAGTTGCTATTAAGCTACAATCTCTAAAATTTCCATAAAAAAGGCATAAATAAAACAAAACCTTCGATTAATTGGATCATCGCTAAAACTTGGAAGCAAAACAGCTTCTTTTTGCAGTTATCGTAAAACTACAGTAACAACAAAAGTAGGCTGAAGTAACGCCCGACGCTAATGAGACGATTTTACGATCAAAGATTATAAGATTTGTTATTTCTGGGGCACGGATAGATATAAAGGAAGAAATAAATGATAGAGGTGCGAAGGGCGAGACTTATCATAAACGCAAATCACATCATTTAAAGAAGTAATTTTTCGCTTGTTTTTGAAAAAGGTACCTCTAAATGTTGGTCCTTCGATCTGGAATGACTCATTTAAAACGATACAAACTGGTTGGCTATTAGATACTTGTTCATTTATGTCATGTGCATCAAGTGGAAGAAAAGCATCCCATCATTAAACTCAGTGACATCACGTACTAAGCGAGAGTTAATCAAGAAATGACTGTAAATTTGTGAAAAGTAAATAAATTAGCAAAGAATTTACAACACTTTTGCTTTTTTTTACACCACGGTTAGATTAAACGGTTAACTGGTTTTTACTGACGTCAAGATTAACTACTTTTTAGATCTTATCTTCGCCTAATTTAGTACCTATTTCGTTTACAAGAAACTAGAAATGAGGACAATGTTACAAAAGTTTAAAATTTATCAATGTGGTCGGCTGTACTAAAAAGGGCCAGGCCTAAAAAAAAATGAAAGCATAGTCTCCAAAAAATTATATGGCAAAGAAAGAAAATAAACACTGCGATGACAGCTGATGGAGATGTATCGAAGAAAACTGGGCCAGCTCAAAATTTAGGTTAAGGGCAATAGGATGATCATATTCAATACAGATTATATCGTCTTAATCATTTCTAAGACTTCTTACACAATCAATTCGCTGTCATCAGTTCATCACACACTCAATGCAAGTTCACGCCCGCACTTTTTACCGTACGCGTTAATCAATCTGATCCGCATGTTAGATCAAGATGTGCTTCAATTACTGAGCTTCTGAACTAATGAAAGGTAGATCTATCTAACACAAGAAAATTTCCCATAGAAATATCGCAAAACCCATTAAAACAATAGACCAAATCAACTGTTATAGTGGTTAGATCCTTTGTTTATTCTTTCAATTATCTAGATGATGTACTTATTTTACTCACCTAAGTGAGTGAACTATTCTAGAATGTGCGAGTTAGCACTAAAATGAGTCTATGAAAGTGTGTGAAAAGCTTATTTAAATATCAAGTCGTCGATACCGGTGCAGAGAGCGTTAGCTGACGATCCATAGATAAAGATCGTTAGAAGGATCTTTATTGCTTGCCAGCTATTTACGAGGCATTTGTGTAAATTTTCCATATAACCTTTCCTAAGGCTTTGGTATTATTATCTTTATACAGCGGCATAGCTTAGACAGTATTGTATAAAGCTATTAAAGATTCCGCAGTGCATTCTGTAATTGATTGATAAATGTTTGGGTTCGTGTGAATATACCTTGCTGGGTTAAGAGAATGTTTTTGTAAACTAATAATATATATTCTACTGCCAGCAGTGGCGTGCCTACGGGTCAAAATTAGGGAAAGCCCACAGATTTTCAACGTATAAAAAACGGCCAACTGAGGGATTGGCTGATTTTCTTATTGTGTACGTGTGTGTTGCGAATGTTTGACTGGTATTTTATAATATATTTTTTATTTGATAAGTTTGAGTACGTTTGTTGTTGTGAATTGTGATTTTATTAGGGCAAGCCGGGCTTTTCGGCTTCTATGAAGGTACCGCCACTGACTGCCAGTAGTACCTAATTGTCTCGATCATTGCGTTTATTGTACAGTAAAATGAGGCTAAATGGGATTATCAGGCTACAACTGAAATTCAATAATGCCTGCAAAGTATCTCATCGAAATGTTTGTCTAAGCTATATACAGTTTTTGTACTACTTTGGTTTACAACACGAGGTCTACACCGCGGCCTGATCCAGACACACTACAGAATTGACCGCTGACCTTATAAAAATAGATTGGCTGGCTAAGCTGGAAGACCAAACAATATTGGAAATTAAATGGAGCGTACAGAACGGCCCCGTCGAGCGTTACACGGTTTGCGGTAAAGCATTTTTGATACAAATTCTGGGGACAGACGTGCATCGCTGTACCCAAAGTGAATTTCAACGCCTCTAATTGGATAACGGTGCTGGGTGGCATATTGATAAACCACTGGGAAAATATACGCGAAAATTCGATTCTGAATCTGACTCATTTGCTTGATTATAATACCGCATGATACACTTCCATGTAACGGGATAGTATATTGGCTATCCAGTACACGTGGTACTGAGATTAATTAGTCTATTAACTAGCATCTTCGTGCAATATCTTCGTTACGGAATTTATTAGGTCGTATTTTAATTAATTACTTTCCGCGAAGTTATTTTCTTTTACCTCATAGCTTAACCAGACGCTAGATAATGTTATTGTTCAAACATTCTTAGTTACGTATTATAAGTAATTTATCGAAGAGCTTTCATATAGATTTTCGAAGTGGTAGTTTAGCAACTTTCCTATGAATGTTTCGAAGAAATGTTCTATTGTTATCGAAGTCAAGGATTTTAATGTTTAACAGCAATGTATAATCGACGCAGTCTAAAGCAGACCGGTTTCTACACATTACTACCATTTAATATCATATAATACATTCAAGTGTGTCAACACAAAATTGATAGGTGGTGTAATTGAAGTAATAAACAAACAACCATTTCAGTAACGGTATTTAAAATTACCACCCTAGCAGCAATTTATTTCAATAATTACCCATTACATAATCACCTTTACATAAAGCGAAGATATTATAGAAAAAGAAAATTGAACAGGAACTACAGCGGCTGCATCTGTTGCGTTGTCCGTAGGGCGGAATGAACTAGGTGAGCGGTGGCGGGTTCTCTTCAGCGGTGGCGCGCGCGCAGTCCCGCTTGAAACGTCGTCGCGGCCGCACGCGCACGACGCGCCATGAATCGTTCGTTAATCGTAGTCTTTGCGCTCGCCGCCCTCGCAACCATCGTTGCCGCCGATGACCCGCCGCGACCCCGCCTCATAGACTTTAACCCCTGGGCATGGCTACCCTCAAACCGAAATAGATCACCCTCAATCATGGATTATTTCTTCCCTCCATCCCGAACCCCCAAACAATCCAATCTTGATCCACCCGCTGACCGAAGACCCCCTGAAACCACATCATACACGGTCGAAAACACCGCCGCACCCACTACCATTGAGGAACGCTCTACTACTTACGCGAAAAAAATATCCACTAAAACAAAGTCAACCGCACCCGTGACAAACCCAACCGCTACGACGCCGCCCAAAACGAAAAAATCAACCCGTAAGCCTATCGCGGCTACGACGACCGAGGTAAAAACTACGCAAACTAAAACCGAGGCTCCGCCGTCGACTACGAAAGACGCGACCGTGACTACGTACAAGCCGCCGACCAAACATTACACGATCCGGCCGATTGTGCGAACTACGGAGACGCCCACGGTTCAGGACACGGAAACTACGCTGAACAGCGACAGTACGGAGACAGTGTCTGATTTTGATACTGTGGGAACAACAGCTGATGGTCCGAAAGAGACGGCGCCTACGCTGAGCACGGTTGACGAAACTCGGTCCACGGACGCTGGTACCGCGAGTACAGCCACCGTGGAGTCCACCACGCCGACGGACAGCACTGAGCCAGCCGACAGCCGCGAGGGTTACCTGCCACTCCGCGACAAGCCTCAACAGACCCACGTTAAGATCAACGAGCAGACCAAGAAAGAGGTCAGTGATTTAATACTATTCTCTTTTTTACTAAATTGTTCACAGTCTAATAGCTACAACTTTCCTAGTTTGTGTCGCCGCCTTGTTTTCTCGAAGAGATCGTAAATTTCTTTAGCGAGGTAAAGCCAATCGATACATAAATATTCGTAGCGCTGAGCTTCGATAGGTGTAAAATACATGTGACACAAAAGCTCTTTCCGATTATAGCTTGTAAGCTCGCCGGCAAGACGGGAGAGCACATAAATTCGAGCTAATGAGCCCTTAGAGAAAGGTTGCTGTGCATTCACCAGCTCTAAGCATGTTCTCACATTAGCGGTGCAAATTGCTATGAATTATTTATTTCCTAGAAACCCGATGAAGTGCATTACGATTGTAAAAAAGATAGAAACAAGAACACATTGTGTTACGCCCTGTGACCATATGTAAACTAAATTATTACACGTTGTTAGTTGTTAGACAGTTTCTATTGCACAGTAATGGTTAATAATGACCGTTTAAATCATTCCCACTAATCATCGCTCGAATTAAATGCTAAGTAATACTTCGAAGTAAAAAAATAATGTACGCGTTGCAAGGAAAGTAGCTTCTTTTATTTGATGAACATTAGGTTTTAATTACAGTACCTATAGAACGCATCACGAGGTACTAAATTAAGCATGAAGAAGTAATATTGCACATAATAAACTTAAAAAAACGCGAGCAGTACGCTTAAAAATACACCGCCGTAATTTATTATTTTTACTTCTTACATAGAAACTAGCTTTTACCCGCAATTCAACCTTACATAAATTTTACAATCCCTTATAGTAGGTATTATTCTTATACAAAAACGTATAAACAAAAAAGTACATTGCCCTTTGACTTAATTGATATTAGCAAGGATAGATAATTCGCAAGAAGCTGGCATTATCATCACAACGGTAATATTTTCTCATTGTTTGTCTTATTTCTTTTCAGTGTATTTATGTATATTTTTTGTGCTTATATTGTGTATAATATATAGCTAATTACATATAAATTTATAGTATCAATAGGTTTATGCGTATCTTTATATTTAAAATATTTATTCCTCAATTTTCATAATTGCACCTACCACTGTTTGTCTCTGTATCACCCAAAGCTTGACGGGTAGAAAATGCCTATGGCATTAAGTCCTCTGTACATTTATGTGCTTGAAGTATTAAATAAATAAATAGAATTCATTCGCCGTTAAAAATAACAAGATTTCATTCTAAGCAGGAAGAGGCAATATATTAGTGCTTCTGGTCTCAAAATGGCAGCTTATATGCAAACAGAGAAATCTTTGTCACAAATCACAACACCATTTCATTTTAGTATCCGAATAAGAAAGTAATTTCACCATGACGCTTGCATAAAAAGAAGAACACTTTCATAAGTAACAAGTGACCTGCATGTATCTTTACTTTGAAATTATAAAACATGCATAACTATTGCGTACCATAATCAGTCTATAATGTTCCCACTGCTGGGACACGGGCTTCTTCTTTCTCAGTAAGAGGGTTGGTAGATGTCACGTGTTTGAATTTTTGGTTCTGAAACATCCCGATTTCCTCACGATGTTTTCCTTCACCGTTTTGAGAGCAGTGGTGATGATATAATTTACACAAAGTAAAGCGCCTGCCTGGGTTCGAACGTACGACCTACAACTCGTAAGGTTCGGACATTTCTACTGAGCCACCACTGCTCTGGAACGTCCAACTAAACATACAATTTTTCATAATTACAGTCGTAGAAAATATTCTTCGAAAGAACTGTATTTTAAATTACTGCATAATAGATTCTACTGATGTACAAACCATTATCCACAAATGTACTAACAGATCCGATACTGAAAAAATCATTTTGCATATATCCCATCAAGTTATAATTGCACAAAAACAAAACAATGGAATCCATTAAGTTAATATTAAACAAGAAACGAAGCAATTATTGAGTAAATTAAAGTATTTTCAGTCATTAGGTACATGCAAAGAAATTCGACAAAAAATGCTAGCACTAGAAATGAGAAAAAATAAATTTCTGCAGCAATAATCCACTCGGATGATAAATTCCATACAGTAAAAATTCCATACAGTCATTTTTATTATTCGATCAATTTTTTGCGGATATTTAAAAAATAAATAGTCTACGGGAATCCATAATAAAGACTTTTTTGCAGTTACAGCATAGGAAATAATGAAGTTGAATAAATATTGACATCAATATCAGTGTAACAACACGACGCAAATAGAAACTCACATCCAGTAACGTTCTTATCGATATGGAAATTGAAAAAAAAAGTTACTAGTGAAAGCACTTAGATTCGGAAACTTCGAAAACTCTCAGACAACGCACAAAAAGTGTCTAAAATCATATTGTGGCGGTACTTTCCTATCATTAGCGACTTTGTGGTCTGTTCTAAATGTGGTGGAAGCCCGCAAATTTTTGGGTAGAAACAACTTTACTTTGGACAGACCGGAGACACAATGTGAACTTTCACTGTTACACGGTCTGATCCATCATCGGTAATGAATGAACATTTTCTAATGCGTTTCGTTGATGAATTGGAGTTAGTTGCTAATCGCTTTTCAGAATTTATCCGTGAGCACATAATACCACTTCATTTCTTGGGCATGATATAGCTGTGGCTATTATGCTTCAACTTCATTATGGAATATGGATGGTTTCCTACTCAATAACAAAAGGTATTCAGAATAGAAATTGAATCGTCTTACTAGCGTTAATTTAGTTAACTATTTTGATATTCGAAAGTAAAATATTATGGATAATATAATGTGCAGCTATTGAAGAAATCACAAATGATGAGTAGTTTTGTTTAGCATCTGATAGATCTGCAAATTGATGAGTGTGAACGAGCATCAAATGGATAGAAAGGCAAAACAATTACAGCCACACAATTATCTTCGTGCATTATTATATTATTAAAAACCGCTAATATTTTTCGAATCTAATATAAAATAAGAGAGGCTAATAACTAAGAAGGGAATAACATAGACATCTCTGAAGAACTATTCATCCTTTTCCATGAACGCATTAAGCTTGTGTTTTAAATTCACCGTTGTTAGGCGCCACCGGGCAAATCTAACGGACTCGCGGATACGATGCGCCCGCGCCGCTTCACGTTCAGCTATTTGCATTTTAGTGTCGTTTATCCATAATAAACGCGACTATCCGCCGGTGCAGCAACATCGTTAGCTTTTTAATATCCTGATGCTGCACTTACAGGAAGATTTTAATTGGGGAGTGGAATTTACTTCATTCAGCGTCTATGGTTACCAAAACTAATTCTTGCTTCAACTATATAACTATGTATGGAACCAGTGTGTAATAATGTACGTTTTACTAAAGGAGGAAAAGCTTTTGGTACAAATCCGAAAATAAATTACACTTTTGTTAATTCTTCTCATATAGGTACCTATACTTTTCTTTCATTATAACATAACCTAATCACCATGTACATAAGCCTGTTGTAATGAAGATACACACGGTGAAAGAATTTAATGTTGGGAAAGGTCTTCGAGCCGGCTTTATTAAGGTCGTTTAGAATTCCATGTAACAGTGGCTTTATTATATTTTATAGCCCGTGTTTGTTGAACTAGGAACATTATCCGCGGTGATACGGTAGGCTTCATGGAAAGGGCCTGATTGTCATGCCACGGTTCTTTAAAATATACAGTTAATGGTAATATACGACGCTGAAATCCGGTATTGTCCCACCAAGTGAAGAATACACAAATATTCTAAAGAGACTTCATAGTGAATAAGGTTATTTGATAAATAATGGTGATAGAGAAATCAAATATAAACTAAAGCACAAATTGATAAAAGAGAGAGAGATCAATTTTGATTATTTAGTCAAAACTCAATTCAATCATATTTCATCCACTGCAATGGTCATTCAGACACGCATGAACGATGAACTCTTCACTGGAACAAAACGTAACTAAAGCATAATTACCTGTTTAATTCAGAGCAAAACGAGACGAAACCAAACAAATCTCACTTTCGCCAGCGAAAGGAATCATCAAAAAGGTATCGATGTTACTAATCGTGTCTAATTAATCAGTACGCATTACTTGTAGAAAGTATAGATGGATCTGAAGAGAAAGGGGCAGTAGACAGTACCTTAGGAACTGTGAACAAGGAACTAGGTTGGAATACTCGTAAACATAAATTGCGCTTAGTCGAGAGTGTTTCATGAGAGAAAACGTATTTGTTGAATAGGCACCGGGATATATAAATGATATGATGATGTTCATACTATCAAGCATTGAGAACCTTAAAGTTTTATAGTTATTCATCTTGGGTGGTCTTTGATTGGTTGCGATGTTATAAGGCAGAAATGATGGAGGGAGAAAAGACGGAAATCTCTACACGATATTGTGCCAAGATACACGCGCTAACATTGCTTGTAATCTCATCGAAATAAAAACAAAAGACGAGCAGTTTTCATCGGATTCGTATTCTGTAACCATTTTTAATAAGAAAAACATGAACCGAATATAATACAAATAAACACTAGCAAGAGAAATCTCTCTTGCTAGTGTTTATTTGTATTATATTCGGTAACGTTCATGCTGTTGTAGACAATGTTACATCAATCGATGTAACATTGTCTACAACAGCATGAACGTTACCGTGTCCAAACGTATTTTCTTCTAAGTAATCAAACTATTCGTCTCCAGCTTATGTAAGCATGTCATTCTTACGTAATGCGAATCGAATCTTTGTTTTCTTTTGCGACATTTTTATTTCGGATTCGATCATTAGAGATAGCATTCGACTTTCATGCTCGACATTCCTACGATTAAATCATGTATTGCACAACATTCGACTGAATACTTAACAATCGTGAATGGTAATTCGATTCGTACAATAAAACTAAGAGCACCGCCTACTAACAATTGCAATCACGATGACACATACCTCGAATCAAGTGGAAGTGAAATTCAAGTTTAGGAAGTGAATTCAAATTTCAAATTGGAGACGGTGGTAGCGAATGTTTCCTAGATTCGCTACCACCGTCTCCGATTTGATCGCTGAACTATTTCATGTAATAAATGTTTATTCTATAATAAGAGTGAAATAAAATGTGCAGCCCGAGTATAATAGTGATGAGGAAAATTGCATTAAAAGAGTACGTGTGATACATTGCGCATTAATAGTGCGAGAGTAGATGTCAGAATATCGAGTGAGCTACATCGATGCGATCCGATTATCGATATCATTACTGACCACATTATTGTATCGGCCACTAGATGCATCTGACTGGCTAATGATATCCTTTCCCAGTTTTTGTAAATCATTATTTTCTCTGGCCATGATTGAAGCGTGTACATAAATATGCATGGGAGTGTACCGACGCGAAGTCACGACATCCTGCAAGGGTTGTTTAGATATCTTAGTTGGTGAAAGGTTAGCTTTTTAGTTGTCAATTGTACTGTACGGTGAAATGTACTGGAAATTCTTGATGGCAAAATAAATTGCATGTTAAGTCCATTCCCGGACGCAGTGAACTAAAACGTTAACTTTAGCACTTTATAACACCACTAAAGTTATATTTAAAAAAAACACTAGCTATTACTGTCATCAGCATAATTCTAGATCTAAATAAGGTCGATTGAAATAGTACTAGTTCCAGAAATAAAACAAACAGCCTAGTAATAAGATATTGCCGCCATGACGCCAAGTAAAAATACACTTCAAACGCATTCTTATGGAAATGCAAATTATAGTTATAAATTAAAAGGCAAGAAAAACCATGTAGTACTTTACGAGAAAGGATGACTTAATTTTAATTGTAAGGTGGTAAAAGAAACAATCGCTGATGTTGACAAGAAAATAGTAAATAAATACAGGTTTCCGAGGCATGTCGTAATTTGCGTTTCGTTCGTATGTGACCGACATTGAGTTCGATCATTCGTTCAAGGCCATCTGTTATTGCATAAAGTGTCTCACGTAACTGTATGTTTACTTTAGATAATGTTGCAATAAACCAGCTATAGTAGTATGTATATCAAAAATACTCTTTAGTTATTTAGCAGCGTAAAATATCGGATAAACATCAAGTCAATTGTGGTGTTTAAAGACGCATGTCTATAAATAAATGAATATAAAGAGATGTTTAAAAAATAACTTTGTAAAATGTACACACTAACAGACGAGGATATGCGGGCTGTCAGAAATACCGCTAAGATGGAAAATGGTTTAAGACCAACTGTACTTTAGAACAGTTCCACACAACCAAGGTTTCCACATTTATGAGATTTTAGAATCCTAGAACCAGCAAAATCGCAATGTTATGAATCTATCCGCAGCTTCGTTGCACTTGATAATACAGTTACATTCAGAAAGTCAAAAAATTACGAAGAAATTTTTTCGAGTGTCACGAATATCACACCTGTCAAGGAAATTCGTGCTTATAATCTGTTGCTATTCATCAGGGCTATGACCGCTTATGAATTTATTTTTAGAAAAATTATATCTTGTTAGACCGGGAGCGAAGTGCGTCCAATATGACATAACCGATTCGTTGGAGCCAATTACAGGTGGCAATTCGCGTCACGATTGACGGCGTAAAATGCATTTATCCGCTACACTTATCACGCGAATTCCACACGCGAAATTCGCCTTAGATAAACCGTTTACGAATCGGACAGTTAAGTACGAAATCGCGTTAAGTCCGTTGCATTAACCGTATAATCCTTGCTTCGTTTGTAAACGGCTACTGATATGTTGACAGTTCCGATAGCAGGTGATAGAAGAAAGTCTGGAGTTAAATGGATTAATAGAAATGTAGCATACACCATCGTTAATAAAAGAGTGTTTAAAGCTACGATTTAATTGTAAACATTAAGAGGTTTTAGTCGTAAACGTATAACAAACTATAGTAATTTTAATAAAGATATTTGCAACCATAGTAATAATAATAAATCTACTATATGTGATCTACAGCATAATGATCAAAATCCATAAAATATACAATCTATGTACTGATCATTATGCTTCATCAATGATGTTTTACCCCACAATAAATGTCTAGTAATGGTTTTTCGTTACGTGCAAAAACCTGTATTTATTTAAATGACGAATGTTTCTATTTATTAGCAGCACCTACCGAAACATCGCCGTCATCAGAAGTTATAAAATAAATAGTGGGCACTACGAAAGCGAAACTAACAAGAAAATAATCGTAGAAAGTGTACAGAATTGTTTTCTTGTATGTACTGTCGATAACAATTCGATTGCAAACATGGACATGTGCTGGACTCATTTTTACTGATGCCTATTACGCATTAATTTCTTTAATGGAACGATGACATAAAAAGCTAATATGTTTGTTCACGTTTCCGTAATCGAATGTTATGACTATTGTAAATTAGTTCGAGTTAGCAATGAATTATGTATTTATAACACGCGTTTTACTTCAAGTCAACAGTTGCATTATCAGCGACAGTGAGCACACAAGCTCTACAGGCTACCTATTGATCATTCACTAAGAAGCCACGACGCTTAAATGTATCATAAAAAGTTATAGTAATACTACAAAAGAACGTGTGATAACTATTTCACGGGTATTTGAACACAAAAACTAAAGTAATCGTTTTGTATGTGTATTTATTGTACGCTAGCTAAACAGATTGATTGAACTAGATTCGAAGGTCATTATGGTCTATCGATTGATTGACAGGCGATTAAGTCCACAATTTCTTCAGTGAAATTGAATTTTGTCCTCTATTTACATAGGAATTAATGAAGCGCTATTGGAACAAAACCGATTCAACGAGATTGGTTGCGGAATTTGCTCCAGAAGATAATAACTTTGCACTAATAAATTTTCCCACAGATCCGTTAAAATTATTAGACTACTTTAAACAGTAGAAAGCAGAAATAAGTGTGTTAAATCGATGGACAGTATTTGTAGAAATTATTTTCACTCTCGGTAAGTCGCGAATAAATTACCTATGTATTCAGAGCACCGAGCGAATTGTCAACGTACAAACAATATGTAAAGTGTGAACCGAACGGAAACTTATTTCAAAAGCAAAAGCATATGTAACGTTCACTTTCTAACAAAAGAGTAGTAAAGCACAACACATTTTCAGCGAATGCAATAAAGATAATCGAATTGAGTGCTGTAATGATGAATTTAATACTTTGTATTTGACCTCTGTGTTGATATGATTTTTATATTTATGGGAAATAAGGAGACTATTGTATAGCAAAGAGAGCAATGTCTGTGTTCACAGACGCTTTGAAGAATAATGCAAGAATAAAGTGTTTTTTTGTGCTTCGTAATACACTATTGCTAATAACAATTTAAATAGTAGGGACTGAAACACAAATCTTAGAAGCGCTTATAGCTTTCCACACATAAATTGAGATAAATATTTTTATCTTAATTTCTGTACTGACTAAATGTTATTTATTGACATTGATTGAAGACATTCAGACCATCTTGAATTAAGGCTAATTACTTTTAAAAGTGGTTAAGTATAGCACTAATGAAATTATTTTATTAGATTGATGTCTATCTAATTGCGCAATCACAGATCGTGATTTCGTTATGGACTGAAATAAAAAAATTGCATGGGATGCGGAAGCTAAGACATAATAATATCGAAGATAAAGTTTTCAAAGGGGCCAATGGGGAAGAGAAGGGTAAAATAACAAACAAGAGAATCAACTTTCGTTATCCATTACAGCATCAAACAGATCAATATTAAAATCAATAATACAAAATAAAACCGACTTACTGACAGCACCACGTGGTTTTACATACCTGAAACAAAAGAAGTCATCAATGAATGAAAAATGACGTAAGAACATGACGAATTCTTGCTCACATACACAATACACTGCTATTATATCAGAAGCCTCGGGCGAAAGTTTACTGGCACTACTGACCTCTCTGTTCATTAAAAGATAATCGAAAGTGAAATTAAATCGAGACGAGATTAGATCTACGATATTATTAACACATGTTTCGGTTACTGGTAGCCCAGAATTGATTTTTTTGTAATTGCAAATGGGAAAATTTCGAACAATACAAAATTTGATGATATTTGCTTCGGTGATTTGTCTGTAATTAAATCAGTAAAGTTCCTTGGTAGTGCTTTAATCACTCCAAAAGGTAATTAACCTTTTGGAGTGACTGTTAAATCTAAACTAAACAGCATCACAAATTGAGTCACAACCGTTTTCACTATTAATTAAAACGTAGAACTGTCTTCATCAACTTCGATGAGAATTACTTTGATCTGTTTAAGTACTTGCCAAACCAAATCTTACTTTTTACTATTATTCTTAAG
Source organism: Luperina nickerlii (assembly GCA_963855955.1). Lineage (NCBI taxonomy): Eukaryota > Metazoa > Arthropoda > Insecta > Lepidoptera > Noctuidae > Luperina > Luperina nickerlii. The sequence continues at coordinate 10,006,570 of OY979677.1, read as the reverse complement.
ACTACGAAAGCATAACAGTCTGCAGCTTTAATTATTTTACTAGCAACAACAGTATCTTCACTCACTTCAATAGCAATAATTTTGTATAACTCACATTATGTTACACTATATCACATAACATCCAACTTCAATTTTTCTCAGACAATTTTACACATTCTTAGATTAAAAATTCCGCTACTCCAAACAAAAATGTGAGAACTCCAGATTTCAGTACAGTTCATTCCCTACGGATAATAACTTATAACATGATACCAGTAAATTCTTGGTGTTTTATGTGCATAACAAATGTCTAAAGCGAATATTATTGCTAAGATTTGTTTTATTACCGTTCGTTTAACTTGATATTTTGCTTCCTTGCTGTCTTTTATATGTGCCTGTAAATGTCCGCTGATCGTGGGTTTCTTGAGTAGACCGCAAGATATGTCGAGTACTGCTATAATCATGAATACTTTGCATTTTGTTATGACATCGGTAGACGCCGCAGTCTATCATCCAGTCTTTCTGATTTATGCCCTAATGGCTGCACCTCGAGAAAGATTGATAGAGTTGTATATTCTTGATTGGAACTACAGATTTACTTTTATAATCTTTGTTTTGAACATATGTATCTGTTGTTGCAATTAAATCAAGTGCTAGATTGCTGTTAAAACTATATATGTACACGTATTTTTACGGAGTTAAGAGAGCGAAATTACTTCTATTGTTTCTTATTACTTGAAAACACGTGAAGGTTCGTTCGGTTGTGATGCTACTTCATCCTAGTCATCTGAAAAGTCGTCTAGGACTAGAAATAAAAAACATTGCACAATGTCAATGCTACCTTGTAAAATCCGAAACCTATAAAAAGTAGCCTCCAATTTAAAATAAAAATAGGTTTATTAAGAAAAGTCTATATGATACCGGTAGTGCATTGGACGGGATAATTCATAGCATAAATACTTCAAATGTAACTGTGCATGAAGACACACTTAGGTAATGCGATGATGATATAACATATGAACTTCCTATATCCAATGTAGTGCAGCTTTTAAATACATATTAATATACCACTAACTCTAAGAAGTGATTAAACACATACTTTCCGATGACGGAAGTTAGTCACTGGATCAATTACTGTGATATGATTGGGTCTGGTCAGGGCTGACCACGACGGTCGGAACTGGTAGACGGTTGACGATAACAACCGGTCTGTATCATTATTTACCGTAATCCAACTAATGTTTGAGTAACATGATAAATGCGTGTTATATACACGCAATGGCTTCCTTAATCCGGTTATGGAGGATTAGAGATGTTACACTGACGTATCTAGTAGTAACTTGCTATTAAACGGAAGCTCCATTGATGACGCACAGTCGTTCAGTGATTTTGATTGATTCGGAACCGGTTTGGAATATCTATGGGCTATCATTTGCTACGTGGAGTTAGATAATCTTATTGTTAATTAAATTATTATAGTGATTGGGAGTGCTTTGGTCGTGATTTATTTTATACGTGTCTGGTTTATAAAGGCAATTGATATAATAAAACGGTCTTAAAGTTACCCCTTTTTTAAATGGATGATTTCTGGTTTAGTTTATAGTACTTTCCACAATTTCATCATTGTATGGTTGCCTAACTATAAATATTTATTATTGCACAGTTCTTGCTATTCATCCCACATTTGAACTGCACAATTGACAAATAACTCTTGTACCATTACCCACTCTAACAAGTAAAACAATGCTTTACTTAGTCCACAACCACAATAAAATAAATAGCTGCTTTCAAAGACACGAGTTTCTACGTTTCAGTACATTTTATGAGCTTTCCCGCAGCATGCATTTTGTGTACAATAGTTTTCATATCAAACATCACGACCCCAGGTCGAGTAATGGCCTCCCGCGGTGAAATACGGTGTACAATACAAATGTTATATGGCTTGAGTTTTGTGATATGCTCAGGCGCATATATACCATGGAAACGGGAGCTTCCTGCTATTATTTGTGAGAGATAGGAGGTATATTCACATAGTCGTATTTTTCATAATTGCCTAGTCTTTTATAAGCTGTAATATTAAAGCATAAAGTTTTCTTATTATGAATACTTCAGAAGATTGCCTGTACCGTTTTAGTTTTATGGTTTTGGTTGATTTCTGTAAGTGCAGTTACAGACTGGTTCATTCTTGTATTATGTTAAACAACATTGTCAACTATGTATGAGTTACGGTAATGATATCAATTCACATATTTTAGTGAATTGTTTTAACGGTGCTGAAATAGGAAATGATACAGTTATTTTTTTTTAATCTGTGTGAATTATTCAAAACAGTTAGGTATTGTTCAAAACGGTCACCTATTCATAAATAATATTATTTTCATTTAGATTTCATGTGATAATTGACCAGCTGAACCTACATTTTCGTTTAGAACATTCAAAAGTACTTTGCTAGAATTACTCGAGCCTATTAACGCATAAGTACTAAGCACTTATCCTACTTTTGAAGTTATAAAGTTAAATCTACGAATATTTGCACGTAACCGTTATCAGGGGTTACCGCAAAAGTTCTACTATCTCGACGATTGATCGTTCATATAATGGGTAGGCACGGTACATAGTGGTTTATTGCACCTAATATACTTGAAGGTACATGACTCAATTATAGTGGTAACCCCAAGGTTACTGGGTTAGTCATAATTGTAGGCTTTCTAAGGAAATTACATTTTCATGGAATTTGTGGGTTTTTGTAATTGAATAGTTATTTTTTATGTTTATGTTATGATGTTTGTGGTATGTTTAGTATGCTAATGATTAAGATCAGCAGAATCATAGTGGTGCCAAAATAATGGTGAATGACTCTAGCATTATTCAGTATACTGTTCGTTGAACCGGTATATCTTTTGCAGTAGTTGTATAGACAGACTTTATCTGTGTTTATAAATAGGATTTTTACATTTTTGTTATATTCATTTTAATAAACTATAGTACGAAACTGTCACTACTACGGACTTCTGTATAATTATTGGATTGGCTATAACAGTCGAACCTACTCGTTAGTTTGTCCAATACATACTAACAACAGCAGATAATTACCGCTTGCGAGCCGATAATAACTTAATAGATATTCTTTCCTCGCCTTCAGTTAAATACGTGGACGTGTGGCATCTTAGGATAAGTGCCGAGTCCATAATTATTGCCATGCTTGAATGGTTTGGCCGTGCAATTCGAAGATAAAATAAGAATATAATTATCATCCAACTCGACAGCTTCTTCAGTTTTGCAAATACACTCCCGGACTTCTAAATCCTACCACCCTATTTTGTATACAGGTCTATTGCCTTTTTTAATTGATCGTGAATTCAAATTTGAAATAATCATGACATCTAAATACACATATGTTGACATCAAATCTGCATTATCACTTTCTCTTTGACTCATCATTATTTAGATTTTTTGCCTTATATGAAAATGCAAAGTGCCTCGATTTAGGAGTCTGGAAGTTTTTTCGAAGCATTGAGCTCTCTCTATTTCAGCTACAACAGCTATTGGTACACATAATATACATATACCTAAAAGAGCTATCTTGGAATGCCTACTCACTGACAACCTGGGGGCTTACTCTCCAAACTAATTTTAATTCCAATGAGATGCCAATATGATTCCAATGTTAATTTTACAGTCACGTGATTCGGTACTCTTGAAAACTATATTGCCAACAATTACCCCACGCCAAGCCCGAACCAAATTCCACTTAGTTCTCCAAAATGGACACCCAGTCTAAAACATTTGGCACTAACATCGAACTCAAGAGTACGAAACGTCACAATTCCAATGTCGATCTATCGGAATTAAATTGAAGAGTAAGCACCCTGCTGAATTTGTGGTTTAGTAAAAGCAGAACCAATATTCTCCAACGCGTGATCCAGACAGTCATTATTCATGTGACCTATTCATATGAATAATGACTGTCTGGATCACGCGTTACTTGACAACTTAAGAAGCATAAATGTGGTAATATCCTAATTGAAGCTTTGATAATACCTAAGCTTGATTCCTACCGAAAGGACTGTTTTCTTTTTGGTGCGCGGTGAAGTCCTCATGGACCTGCTCCGTCGTGGGGGTGACAGAGGGGCATGCCGTACTCTTACCGGCTAAAACCACCGCGGTGTTCCACTTCTACGTATGGCCGGGGGTGCGGGATTCGCATAAAAATTCACCGCTAACAAAAGACAGAATTGTGTGGAAAAGGGAGAGGGAGGCCTCTGCCCTGGAATGGGACAATACAGGCTAGTCAGACAGATTAAAATAACCTAAGCATCTTATCTTTAGATATTATTCTGCTTTGAGTCTATATTGGAGTTGAAAAACTGTATATTAACACGAAAGAATACTAGTCGGTTTAAGAGACCCCAATGAAAGGATACCAGTATCCTAAGGTGCAACAAGAAAGATAAAGATAACAACAAAGTGTGTTACAAAATTAATAAAGTCCAAATATGTGGTGCACTTGACAGTAAAACCTTAATTGGGTAAACACGAAACCTTCCGAGCTCCGATGTTATCTATCACGTTTTACTTTTCTCCGAAACAGTCAATTTGTTTTTTATGAATACAGTAAATGTGTAAGTTGGCCTTCATAATTATGTAAAGAGAGGTGTTAACTTAATTTATAACATGAATAAATGGTTTTCTACATCACATAAAGTGAATATATTTAAATATATGCATTAATTAAAATGACTTTGGGATCGGACTCACGTTTGCTGTGTTTTGCGGGATTCAGGATCGTGTTTTGCTAAATTAACTTTACATACCAGGAACAGTTTCAGAATGAGACTTTCGAAGTATAAATTGGTCATTTGAATCCCAGATGCGGTCAATTAAAAGTGGTACATATACGGATAATTATGAAATTCAAAATCTTTCTATTTAGAAGTCAAGTGGAATTACGTTTTTCTTTATTTTTTGGACGTTAGGACCACGCTGATATAAATTTCGCTTTTCTCCCCAAAAAAATTACCTACTCATAAAGAATTTCACCATACCTTAAACAAACTTATGGCCTGCTGTTTTGAATTTGTCTGATTCCATACTAATCATACAAACGCTTCGCAAAATAAGTTGCGAATCTACTTTGATTCAATTGTTTGTTGGAATACAAATTGCACTGTAAATACAGATCGCATTATTATGAACAGATGCAGAGATTTATCACCGAAACTACTGATTTATGTTGTTATTGAGATGCCATGCAGTCTACAACCGTACATTACCACTGGAAACAGAAATAGCCTAGTAAGTCAACCGTAGACCGTAGTTCATTGGTAAAAATAGACTTAATTTCAAAACGGATATAATCCAGGTAATCGCTGCATAGCGTAAACTTGTTTTCAAGATGGAATCAATCTCATTCTTAACATGTTTTTTCGCATTTGTCATTTGTACCCTATGAGCTAGAATAATGTACTTTACCTCCATGATATGATAATATAACCATAATAATATAGATTTTGGAGAGCAGGGGTGGCCCAGTAGTAACGGCCGCGACTTACGAGTTTTAAGTCGTAGGTTCGAACCCAGACAGGCGCTTTACTTTGTGTAAATTATTTGATCACCACTGTTCTCAAAACGGTGAAGGAAAACATCGTGAGGAAACCGGCATGTCCTAGAACAAAAAATTCAAAGACATTTGTGACATCTACCAACCCGCACTGGGCCCGCGTGGTGGATTACGGCCCACTCCCTCTTACCGAGAAGAGGCCTGTGTCCCAGCAGTGGGAACATTATAGGCTGACTATGTATGTTATGATTTTAATATGCAACGCGTATTATTATTGCTTGGCCCTCCGTCTACTAATCAGCAGTGCGATTCTGTAACCATCTCACCGTGAAAACTTAGGTGAAGTGAGCGTGGAGTGAACTGTCAATAGTGTCAATTCCTAGCAAAAACAAACTGACTTCACCTAAATATTCCCGGTGAGATATTTACAGAATCGACCGGCAGTTTCGAATAGGCTGCATGGTCACGGGAAATGTTATGTCAACGGAATAAGGTTGCAAAAGACATCATTCCCGTTACGGTCAAAGAGATTCAACTCCACCCGAACATACTGTGTAGTAACTATGTAGGTACATCACACTTCGCCCACAGCTTGGTAATTCATGGGTGCTATTAAATATGCTATCCTTAATTGCACTTCGATTTGTCGCCATTGACGGAAGAGTCCTGTTAGCAGGACTTGTATCCGCTGATACATTTTACGTTAGTAATAATTTGATCAAATAACGGGAGAACGGCTGGTCGGGTAATTGAATATCCTTTAAACGTGCCTATATGCTAATGATAATTTATGTGAGCTGTAATGGTGCTTTAAGCTTCTCGATATCAACATTTATATATTTTATGAAGGAAACGGGAGTGAGGGCTTACTGGGTAGACTGAAATAATAACCTTACACCAACCCACAGTGTATTAAGAAGCCCATTTTTCGGACATTGCATTATTAAGATATCTGATAGATACATACATACACACACGCACACGTAGTAATTAATAAATTAAAAATATTATAATACTTAAATTTACACCGC